>JAQPPZ010017231.1:10000000-20000000 GCA_028583015.1 Wollemia nobilis | reverse complement strand
GAGCAATCCCGGGAGTCACTCTAAAGTGGAGCAAACTTGAGGTTGCAGACTTGCACCTTTGGAAAATTTGTTGGGGTTTGCTTGTAAAGGGGGCGATGACAGGAGTCACTAAGCAAAGGGAGCAAACTTGGGAACCACTATGTCTTAGAAAAAAATTCAAGATCCTATCATAGAAATCTGAAGATGGTGCTATGTCGAGGATCACTGGGGAGCAGCTACGAAGCTGGGAGTCACTCTAAAATGGAGCAATCCTTGGGTGACATGCCTTAGAATTTCTTTAGTATGCCTATGCTGTTGTTCGCTGAAAATGATGTGACACCACGGTTCATCGGGCAGTCAGAGCGATCCCGAGGTTTTCTTGTTGGAGGAGTGACAATAGGTGGCCAATGCCTTATTCAAATTTTCATGTTTTTGAACTCACCGGTGATCACTGAAAATCAGAGCGATGACAACTGTTGTTGTAGGGGTGTGGTGAGGATGGTGGTCACTGGTGGGCTGCGGCGAAGTCGAGAGTCGCTCCATAACTAAGCGACCCATGGTATTATTTCCTTAGAGAATTTTCTACTTTTCTTTGTACTACCACTCGCCGCCATACATGAGCAATGATGGGGGTCACCCAGGAAGGAGATGAAGCTGAGAATCGCCAGATAAGAGGAGCGAATCCCGAAATTGCTTGAAAGGGGAGCGACCTAGGAGTGCCGATGCCTTAGATATTTTGGGCTCTTTACCAGACCTCGTCGGAGTTCACTGAAACCTAAAACTTGAAACCTACTAGAACCTAAAAGTGTGACCCCGAGGATTGCCTAGACTGATAGCTTGGAAAGGAGGAAAGGAGAGGATCTGATCTTAAAAAATGCAGCAGTTTTCAAAATTTTACCCCTTAGAAAAATGTGGCAACAATTACATAATTTACCACACATTACATTATGTTTATACCTTATCAACAATGACATCATCATCCCTTGGCATCACACACCAAAATTGCATTTCCTTTCATTTACATTGACATTTAGATTTACATGTGCATTTGACACTTATTACTACTACTACTATATACATTATGCCTTTGGATGATTAGAATTGGCTTCTACATACAACATCTATGTCTTATGCATACAATCTCTCCCATGGGTGTGCCGTGCATATGTAACCAATGTACCCAATCAAATGAAAGCAGGGATCTATTTAAACTTATGGGGAGATAGTTATTCCCAACTACCAACTTGACACCTATAGCATGGCGATGAGTATTCCAACGATGGAGGAACAAGATGATAGATTTAAAGGCCAAGAAAGATTGCAATCAATGCAATTTCACCATCACTCATCTCTATTGGAATGACAATGTACTTGTATGGCAGTAAAGTGACTAGCACTTGAATGACAAGTCTTGTCTCCACTACACTGATAAGTGCTTGTATGGTAAGCAATTGTATAACAACCACAAGAACCTTCTTGTACAACAATGTCAACAACTCACTTGTACTACAATTATTCCACTAGAATGGCACAATAGAATCCACTCGAATGACACTCTCTAAAGCTTCACTTGTACGAGAAATTTTGTATAACATTTAGACTGCAACTTTCTCGTACAAAGTTCTTGGTTGCAACTCTCCCAAACCTACACAAAAAACTTGATACACACACAATCTAACAAACTACCATCGACAAAAATATCACACAAAATAAATGCATTGCACAGATAAAGGATGAATCATCATTGTATTACTCTGCCTATACGACATCAATAGTATAGAATATTTGCCTTGGCAATACAATGCATAATGGATACATAGACTATACTAGCCTAGAATCTTTGAATGCAATGTAATCTCGTAGTCTCAATTGGTATCTCCTCCCACATGGTATGTTGGCGTACTTTATGTGTAATGGTTGTCCTAAAACAAATGAATGGGGGGTTGTATTTATCTTTGGGCCCTAAGAGTTACCTACAATTGTCACCTAGGACACCTGACACAACTACTTCCACATTCGTACATGCACTACATACATTAGCCACACTTATTGTAGGCAGTAAATCCACCTCCCAAAAGAAGAAGTGATAAATGGATTTGCCCAATTTTAATAGTTTTGACAAGTTTTGTAAATCGTACAGGTAGGAGTAAACTGTATAGTCAAGAAGGCAAACCGTACAAGGTAATGGAAAATCGTACAAGGCATAATGAAATTAAGTGAAATGCATAGGAAATGTAATTTTAGGTTGTAATTGCACATGTATTTCATTATTAAGGTGTTAGACTTAGTAAAAGTTTTAATTAATGCATTCTATTATGCATGGACAGTTGTAAATAACTAATTGCCTCAGGAAACGCTTTGGAACAACTTGGGCAACGTTATATAATACCTGATATTCAATTTTGATGGTCTGGACATATAATGGTTATAATCTGATAGAGTTGGATTCTTTTGGTTAATCTAGCAAGTGTTAGGAGTTAGACTATGCTATGAGAGAATGATTTTATGTCATTACTGCATAGGAATGAATAATAATCAGAACTTTTCTCTCACGTGTTGTACGATTATGGAATGGTTGAATAGCAATTGATGGTTTAATTTTGCTGCATGTACTTTTGTTTGAGTGTTTTGGATAATTTATGCATTTTTGTGGAATGATATAGAATGATGGTAATCCCAAAGAAGACGTATTGAGACCTGCTGTATGATTTTTGGGCATCACCATTGGATTTGCAACTCTCTTAAGCCCCGTTGATATGTTTTGGATGTTATTGGAAAAGGATTAATTACCATATTAAACCCTTACAAAACTTATCTAAGAGAGATTGGTCTAGTAGATCATCCAATTTGGCACTTGGTTGTACCTTCTTTTCATACAAATCATACACCAGAGTTTGTACAAATCGTATAGAATATAGTTACCCAATTTGACAGTTTATGTGATTGCAATGAACTTACCTGATTTGGTAGTTTTGGGAATTCAAATTGTTGGGTTACAAAACTGTGTATGACATATTGAAAAACCTAATATGAATGATTGGTTGAGTGTGGAATTGTACAAGCTCTGTCATTGTATGATTTTGGATCGTACAGTGTGTCGATTTGGCTTTCGTACAAGCTGTTCATTGGGCGCAAACTAGTAGTTTTAGAGATCGTACGATCGTACACTTTGGTAAACAAGTTGGGATTAGTAAATTGACCATCTCAAGCATTAAAAATCACCTCCCCATCGGGAATATTGCACCATTGTGCTGCACTTACATTATATTTGCAATTAATCAATGATGATGTCATCACCCTTGATGTCTCATACCACAAAATTGCATTACATGTACATTTCATTTCATTTACATTTTGTGTGCATTTCACACTTATTACTACCACTATGTACACTATTTCTTCATTGGTTAGAACTGGCTCCTACATCTACCTTCCCATTTTGGTTGGTCGATATCCATGTTGATGACTGTTTTTACTCTAGAGGACTTGGATTTTGCTAATGTTGAGGTGTAGGAACAGGAACTCTGCCTAACTCCTAGATTTGCAGTTTGAAGGCTGCCATTTCTCCTTTCAATATCTTAGCATAATTATGATATCAAGCTCATTGTATACCATAGTGAGTTGCTTTTTATTCAACTTCTACCAGCTTGGGCTTCAACTAGGCTTACATATTTCAATCTTGAGATTTTGTCCTTGCTGCAATCACCAACTACTTTTCCTTCTCTGCTATGAGTTGGTTGTGGTGAGTGACTTCCTTCATATTTGCTTTTAGAAATTGCTTCCTCACCATGCATTTTCATTTGAGTTGCCCAATCAACTGGTCCTGATCCTTATAGGTCTTGATCCTCTCCTCAACTTCCTTATTCAACCTTGCCAGGTATGCTTCGACATCCTCTTGCACCTATCGAAGTCATACCTCCATATATTTCAACTCGTTAGCTTACTATACATTCTTCTCCTAGAATTTCTTGTTAGAATAAATATTCCTATTATTTGGAATATTATCAATAAACCTACGTAGGGGTTCGTTACATTGTTTAAACGCTTTGCCTATTATGTAGGTTTATTGATTAATGGCTAAGTTTAGCCATTCATTTGTATAAATATACATTTTGTATAACGCAATATATTATCTACAGTGGTATCAGAGCCATATGCTCTGGGCTAATATTTTCAATCGTAGCCTGAGATCCGACTTGGGCACATTTCTCGAGGTTGATGGATAGGACCTGATCGCTAAGCTGACTCAGACATGCTTCTTGAGGTGACCAGACACCTGATTGGGTGATGGGCCTACAGTGAACTACCTAAGGAGCCTACGTGGCCTAGCTCAATGGACATGACAATAGACCAGAATCGGACGACATCCTACAGTGGTATCAGAGCAGAACCCCTTCTTGCCTAAAATCTTGAGGGAGGAATTACCTCTTTGGCAATTCTCCCCTCCCCCATTGGTGCAGCAGGTGTTGGTGAGAGCAAAGGTTTTCCTTAGAAATATGAGGAGTTGTAGCTATCACGGAGACCAAAAATGTTGCAGTCCACACAACCTTGCTTTGTTTTTCATAATACCATCACCGCTTTGGTGGTTCTATTGCTCACCATTTTGTTTCGAGCAGCAATAAATTGAACGGCGAGAATCGATGGGAATTACATCGGTGAGGATTTCCATGGATTCATAGAACCTGTTGTGCGACACATTTGCTTCTTATCTTCAACGAAAGCGCACCGTAGCTCAGGAGATTATCATTTGTTTGGAGGATTTGAAGATCGTGTTTGCTACAACCACATTCAGATCGTGTCACTAAGACCTTGCAATTTTAACAGTCTCCATCGTGTGCGCAATATGACCTGTACCAAAATGGAAGCTAAAAACATGTCTTTCCATTGCAACAACACATATCTGTTGTGCTGAATGGAGATACGCGATGAAGGATACCAGAGTGTGATAATTCGACATGTTCATGATAACCAGAAAAAGTGGTTGTTTTGAGGTGATATGGACCCTTTACCATCATCGCGTCAGTGGCAAAGTGAGAAAGTTAGGCCATGGTAGAAGTGTTCGAGCTCACCACTGGTCGGGTTGGAAATGAATACAGTAAAGGCTAAGCCTTCTATCGCAACACAGTAGCACAGATCTGCTGTGTTGCATAAAGATACAACAATTTCATAGTTGATCATCAAAAAATTAGCGATGAATTTGTGAGTACGCATGTGACCATTCCAAAGAGGCTAGATCTACTCCATGAGTCGATGATATTTTTCAAAGCGGGTCATTGGAGAGATCGACAGATCTGAGTGGGAATTTTCTAATCGAGAAGGAAGTTTGACAGTCCAATTTAGCAGTTGTTGTCGTATTCCCAAGTATTCCCGTGAAAGCATGTTGGAGGCGAAGGTCAAGATCATGGAGGAGCAATAGACACGGATCTGCAGATCTCCTCACCATGGATGAGGTGTATTTTCCCCTGTAATGCCACTACTATTACTGCCATCTCTGTGATGTGTCAGGCTGATGTTTCCCACAGGTGATGTGTTAGGTCGATGTTTCCAACAGGTGACATGTCAGATCGATGTTTCCAGCTAAGAAGAGTCACCATCATGGTGGTTGTTCCCTTCAACCAACAAAATTTTAGGGATGGCACTCCACTCTATGCACCACATAGTGCAGTACCTTGATGTGCAGTACCACAGGCTGACACATATGCGGACTAGCTAACCTGTTCCATTGCCCCTTGACCGTTGTGGTCATTGAAATACATATTGAAAGTGGAGGGTTAACCACTTTATTTAAATGGCCGAAAAGGCCCATGTGAAGTGGCCACATATAATGCATTTTTTTTTTGCATTTTAAAATGAAAATAAATGGCCGACACATACCATTCGGCCCACATGGCCCAATTTGCCTTTTTAAATGCAATTTTTGTTTTTTTTTGTTTTCATTTTTAATTAAAAAAAGGAGGGGGCCTTGCATTCTTGTACCACGAATGTAATGAAATGATTTTTTAATCATTATTATTTTGGAGAACATGCTCAGAATAATTTCCTATGAGGGAAAAATTGTAACAGCAGAAAAATTGAAATGACTCACTTCGAACATCACCTTTTGAAGACTACAAACGAAGACACTTTAGAAGCTTCTTCTTCTTCTTCTTCTTTATTTCCTATACTTCATTTTGGGATTGTAATGGCTCATTTTTTCAAACTCGTTGTATGGAGTGCATTTTAGGCAGAGTCTGACACTTCTCAACACTCTAAGTGTGCCTCATAAACACACTTGTAATGGCTCAAAAAATTCTTGTAAAGGTGCAATTTTGGCGTAGACCGACACCATCATCAATGAGATGAGTTTCACCCTGATGGGGGAACATACTTACTAATAGAGTGAACCTCGTATATAGTGATATACTCTATCACACTTGATGGTTGCAGTGGTTGGTACCCATGCAATCTGGTAGGATGAGAAGATTACAATAAGGACATTCATTGTTGTTAAAGCAAAGTGAGGGATGACCCACTTTTTCTTAAGTACTCTAGAAGTACTTATTTTGCTTAGACCTAAAGGATGACCTAGAGGTAAATTATCGAGAGGTAGATATTTTTATTAGACCTAAATGACGACCTAAAGGCAAACGACTGAGAGGTAGATCTAGAGGTAAAATGACCGAGAGGCATACCGAGAGGTAAAAACAACCCAGAGGCAGAACCAAAGGCAAAATGAACCAGAGGTAAAATGACCCAGGGATATATAGAGATGATAGACCCAGAGGCAAAACTAGAGGTATTTACCTAAGTAAGAGAAGCCAGAGCAGCTTAGCCAAGAATCAAGAACCAAGAGCCAAAGAAAAAAAAAATAGCAAGAGCCTAAGACATTGTCCCAAATAATGGAATAAGGGGGGGTGTTAGAATAAATATTCCTATTATTTGGAATATTATAATTAAACCTAAGTAGGGGTTCGTTACATTGTTTTAATGCTCTATCTATTATGTAGGTTTAGTGATTAATAGCTAAGTTTAGCCATTCATTTGTATAAATATACATTTTGTACAATGCAATATATTATCGATTATACCTACATTTCTCTAGTCTAGTGGCTAACCACTATATCATGTATGCTAATAAACTCATTCTTGCATACGACTTAACTGCCTAAGGTGCAATCTTGATGTACTTGACATATACTTCCTCCTCCAGACAAGATGCCATATCTCCTTCATTAATGTACACATGGAGTGGATGTCTATAGAGTACTTTGGTTTGCTCAGGAACGTTTTTCACTCCCAACATTGTTTTCACACTATTTTTTTAGCTCCCATGGTTATATTTTGTGTAATTTGACAAATTTCTTCATTTTCTCATCATATCGATTCTAGTGTACTATTTTTACCAACTCATTTTCCATTTGTAGCTACCAATGTTGCCAATCTCCTACATATCCAACCTTGAACTCAACGTACTTTGTATATTACTTTGGTCAATTTCTCAAAAACTGTATCAACTTGCTCATTGATCTGTTCACCCAAAACTGGTGGCCTTCTCAAAATTTTCACTTCAATGATAAAATGCTCACTCTTCTCTCTTGATAGTTCCATGTTTGTATCATCATTGGTGGTCGTCTCCTCCACATGCTCTTCAGCATGACCTGTAAGGTTCATCGGTCTTATGGATACCTTGCCTAGATGCATTGGCTGAACTACATTAGTTTCTTCCATCATTTCCTAAATTCTTCCTAGTTCCTTCTCCAACGGTTGGCTTCCTTCATCTTGTTGCCACCAATTGAATTTGTATATAATCTTCTTTCCTTTTCTGCCTCTCTCATATTTTGGCACAAATAGTGTTGGTGTTGCCTCCTATGTTGTAGATAGGATTTTAATTTGTATATATTCATCCAGTGGAGGTGATCCACATGGATCTATGTGTTGTACAATAGTGAACTTTCCAAACTCTTGATCATGTGGATATTCTCAACTCTCACACCTCTTGCATCTTCTTCCTATGCAACATATATTGTAGTTTGGACCTTAACATCTGCATCCATAATGCTAGGTTACTGCAACTGTTGTGTAGTCCTCTGCTCAAATTATTGTGCTCTCATTTTTGTTGGTTTTTTTGCCTATGCAATCATCTCCCATGGTTTTTCAATTACTACATACATCTCCTAAGTCATCCTTGCACATGTAGTGCCTTCCTACACAACCTTACTCTATTTTTGTCAAGGAATTTCCTTTACTTGCACTATTTCTTGGGTGATTTCATGTTTATTGCCTTTTAACTTTGTCATTTGTCACTCTTTTCCACTCAATTTTGTTGTGGCCTACTATGAGGGATATGTTTGTGACTTGATGCTGAGGTTGAGCTCCCAACTACTGCTTCTACCTTCTATACCTCTTCTTAGTCTACACCAGCTCCTCAGCTTCCTATGATTCTACACTCTCTTCTTCCAAAGCCTCCCTATCCTTCCTCTTATTCTATGTATCCTTCTTTTTCTTGACTAGAGTGGACCCATATAAATATTATCGGTTGATGCTCTGAAATCACCCTTGGAGGATTTAATCTAGGAAACTACAACTTCTATGTCACAACATTCATCATGATGGTAATGGCATGAAAAGCCATAAAAAAATTCCTTGTATATCACATCAAAAATTTATTAATGTGGTATGAAAAATATGATGCCCAATCATATGCAACTATAGACATTATCCCATCTATGTATGGTATAAACCAAGTGGGCATCTCTAAGGATATTTGCTCCCTTGAGAGTCTTTACATCACTACATTCATCATGCACTATTGTTCCTTTGTATTCAATTGCTACATATTCAATTCATGGCTCCAATGCTTCAATAGCTTTACTACCTCCTTTGGACTAAGATTGGTGACCCTATTCATCAACTCCTACCACAAGTGCAAATCGGCTAACTCCTTCCTCACTAGTATACCTGAACTCCACAACCTGAAAGTCTTCTGAATAGTTCTTAGTGAGAATACTACTTGCACCTCATGATCACCAATAACGATTCTACTCATATGATGTTGTGGATCATATGTTTGTCGTATTTTCAACAATTATTCTTTTAAGAACTCAAAATTTGGAATCTACAAAATATGGTACACACCTGCACTCTTGAATGTATCCTTCAATGGATGATCATACACAAATACCTACCACAAATTTTGAAAAAACTCTCCTACTAGTTGTTGCTAGGTCATCTCTTGTAAGGTACCTGACATCCTCTCCCATACCTTGATCTTCTCATTTTATTTATGTGTAGCCTCTACCACTTTTTATTTGGGATTATTGATCCTCAACATTTCTCTAGAGGTCACACTATGCTGACATCCCATGTTGTCTCATTCAACTTCTTGACTTGGTTCTCTTTCCCTTGCACGTATGGGTTTTACAAGCCTTATCCTTGTAGCTAATATGATGCCCTCTCCACATGAATGATACCTCATATATAACTTTGGATTAGGTGGAGCTTTCCTTTGTTGCTTCTCCACTTGGTGTATCCTCTTTTTCTATGCACACTAATGGGGATCCATTTTAGGATCTTTATGAGAACATCAATAGGTACTCGACTTTAAGGGAGGTGCTATTGTTGGCAGACTTCATTGCCTAGACTGGACCTATGCAGGTTTCTCTCCAAAACCTCACAACAAATTAGATGCAAACTCATGAATTAGATCCCAAGGATCTTGGTTTTTCTAGAATCTCCATCGACACAAAGGTTACTACTTACAGGAAACATCTTCTTGAGTTGGGATAATCCAATAGGCTCATTATTCTCAACAACCTATATTATTTCCTAGATTCTAGAGGGCTCACCTATTTTCCTCACAACAGTGGTGCTTGTGTTGTGGAGTATGCTCTTTCTTCCACCACCCTCATCTCGTTCATTTCTTGGTTCATGTCTCTGATCACCCCCCCTTATCGATCAATCTGTTCTCTCTAACACTATCTCCATTGTCGTAATACCTATTAATCCACCACCCCCTTCCTCCACTCCCACTCCCATCCCTTGAGTTTCTATGGATTTTTACTACTACTCTTCCTATACTTACATGAACTATTTATGTTAGGTTCTTCCTAGAATGGCATCTCTCCCTACCACTATCGATTGTTCTGCCTTCTTAGTCCAAGCATTCTGGAGGACAATGATGAACTATTACCCCACACCATCCACCTCCCTCCTCGCCCCCTTGTCATTGTACCTATAGACACCAAATTTTAGTCATTTGCACTCACATTTCCATCAATTCACCAAAATCCTCACCAATTCCTCAATTTCCTACCAAAACCCTCAAATTCCCAAATTTTCCTCCAATTTCTCTAAAATTCTCTAAATTCCTCTTTATTTTCCTAAATTTTCTCTAATTCCTTAAATTCTTCCTAAATATTCCCCTAATCCTCCTAAATCCCCCCTACTCCCATTTATTTCCTCTAATCCTCTATTAATATTCCTAATTCTTCTAATCCACCTCAAAATTCCCATAACCTCGCTTATCCACCAAATCCCCAATAAATTCCCTAATTATACCCTAATTATCCCTTAACCTCAAGTCAAAATTCATAATAAATGTGCATTAAATCCCTAGGTCTCGTTCACATTCCACCTCACAATATTTTTGAATTTAAAATTCTTGCACACTTTCCAAGGCCACTATTGCATTAAACGCTCAAAACCCTTTTCACACTTGGAAAAACTACTACTCTAGATCTTGGGTACCCTCTCTCTCCCTCTTGCAAAATTTTATAAATTCCCCCTATTTTATCAATCTCATGAAGGATGGAAGAAATGACAGAGACACACTAATGCTACCAAAATCGTGATAGATTATAGTACACAATTTTATTTTTAGTTTTTATTTTTTATTTTGTTCAATGTTTTTGCAGGTGCTACTAATCTATTTTTTGTTTGCATGTGTGCAGGTATTTCAAGGCATAATCCAACGGTGGTCACTACAAACCCACCACTCTCAATCTCGTAACATGGAAGATATGGCACCATAATTACTGTTGTAAAAGGGATCATTCCCTTGATTTAACACACTATTGTGAAAACATCCTCCAAAGGATCTTTTGTATCAAAACAAACTTATTTTAATAATATAAAGTCTTTATTTTTGTTCATGCATGGTGTAATTTTCCTTGTTCACAGTCCCATGAGCATCTGGTATGATGAGATTTGTAAATCTATCCACTAAAATTTGAGACATGCCATTCGATACTCTCCCTAGCTCACAACCACCTCCCACAAAGACTATAGGTCGCCCCTCCAAAAGAAGAATCATATTTTCCTCTCTCAGTGTAGACTAGATCTCATTCATTCCTTCCACCACTCTCCTAAATCCTTTTGGTTCCTTATCCTCCCCCGATACCAGGTCAACCATGGGATCAATATTTCCTCTTGGACCACTCATGCCTTATCCCTCTATACCATCCCAAGTATACCTCCTATTAGAGTTCCTTATTGTTGAGTGATATATTTGTCAGATAAAAAACACATACTAACAACTAGGACTCATGCAGGATGTCCTCTCTTGAAAGGAGATTCATGATATCCCCAAGGTTCGGGTGAGGTTGGTCTAACTTGGTAATGTTTATTGGTCTTTTGATTCAAAGGAAAAAAATAAAATATATGGAATATTCAGGGCCTTTATGTAGCCCTCACAAGGGGATTATTAGTTTTAGTTCTGATTAATTGATTGTCTTGACATGAAGAACTTAGGGATTTGCTTAATTGTACAGTAAATCATGAAGATATGAGCATTTAACATCAAAATTCACCCAAGAAATTAGTAAAATAGCAAGATTTTGGGCTTGCTACCTTAGAATTATCAAAGCATTACAATCATTTATTTATCTAAAACTTGCAGAGATAAAACACAACATTATGAAATCAAGCTTTAGAAATGAAAATTCTGCTAATCTACTCCTAATTTTAACTGTTTTTCAAAGAAAATGCAAAAAAAATAAGGGTTAGGGAAAGAAAATCAAACAAGTCATGGTGAATTCACATATTTGCAAGGGTTCTGTTGAAGCCTTCGATTATGAATTAAACCAATCTCAGCCTTGACCAGTTATCACACAATCTAAGACCAAGATGGTGCCATCTTCAAGGGAAATAAAGCAAAATACAAAAATAAATTCAAATGCAAACACCATCAACATGTGCATATTGCATCGAAAATCTCCATATTTTGCATTGAATTAAAATATTCGAGAATTATAGAGTTTCAGAATGGCTAGCTACAGGTGATTGTCCTCACAAGTTTCCAAATACCACAACAAGGGCACAGATGCTCCTCAAACTAACAAAGAAAAGATGAAATGCCTAAAATTCTATCTTTCAAATTGCATCCGACCCCTAGGAATCAAGGTTCAATGGCTATTTATAGCCTTACATTATCCAAATTTCATTTGTTTGCAATGGTAAATGATGATGTATCATATTATGATTTAGTTACCCTTTCGTGTCAATTGCTTCTATAACTATTTTTGCAATTGTAGATCTTCTACGACTTTCTATCATCTAAAATTTCTTCAACTTTTGCCTTCTGGTATTATGCTCGATTTCTTTTGTTGTCTATAAATTAAATGATAAACCAACATTAGTTCTTGTGGTGGGAATAAAAAATTAAATATGTTATTATTATTATTATTTATTTGTTTTATGATCATTTTATTTGTGTATTTATTTATTTTATTTAAAACTCGCGTGGGGGTTTAATTACTCGTTGGAGGCCTTGGGGACTCTTGTTTGGCAGAGTAATCAAATAGGATGATGATTTCATCACATGAAATCAACCTATGAACTTAGGAACAGATATGATAGGTCCTTTTTAATCAAAGAGGGTCAACTTAGGACTTTGGGGAATGGTATAGGAATCTCATCATTATTATTTTTGATATAGGAGCCTATCTTTCGGAGGGCATAACTTTTGATCCGATCGTTGGATCGACTTGAAATTTTATAGGGAGCTAGATATAGAGGTGGAAAATGATGTGGCTAGGTCTTAGGACCTAGATCACTATTTCTAGGCCTTTTCCAAGATTTTTTGGGCCCTAATTCCTTCATCTAATGCCTCAAAAATAGATTTTAGTGATTTTTCAAAAGTTTTTTCCAAGGGATGCCTCAAAAATGGATTTTCGTATTTTTTAGTTTTTGCAAAGGAATATTTTGACTTTCATAAATTTATATTTAGACATGTTTAGCTGGTGAGATTTGGTAAGATGCCTAATATGGGTGTTACAGTGGTGCTTTTGAATGGTTCTTTAATGGATAGGAATGAATTTCTGAAGGAGGTTATCAAAGGGATTGATCACAAAATCCTTAAGCTCTAAAAACCAATATGACAATGGTAGGCCTCTGGAATAATTTAACCTTCTAATGACCTTGAAAGTTGAAAATTGACCATTACAAATTGAATATTTGACCCTTATATCTCAAGACCTACCAACATTTCAAAACTCTTGGTGTAGTCAAATTATCAAAATATTCAAGGCAAGCAATGAAATCCTCAAAAACTTCAAGTGGGTCCCCAATTGGGGTAAGTTGTGCAATGGCAACAACAAATGGTGACTCTGCTAGAAAATGCTCCTGAGCATTTTGGATAAAGAACCCAGTCTGAAATCAAGAAAACCAAAGATCAACAAAATATAGATCATCTAACAATATCCAAGGAATATGGGGTTAAATAGTTTCAATTGAAAATAGATGTACCATTTGCTTCAGCTTATTGGGTGTTTAGTGCATTCATTCTTTATTCTTGAATCAGTCAAAAATCCATCACCTGGTTAGACATTGGGCTATTAAGGATATTACTCTTAAAGATTTACCTCTGCATTGCTCCACAACCAGTCAAGCATCCATAGCTCCGATGGAGATGACCTAGATCTCTTCTAGACATTGCTCTACTACCAACCATGCATCTATAGCCTCGGTAGAGATTATCTGAATCACCCAAGCACTTACCTGATTTGCACACATTTTTTTTAGAAGCATTTTGACTACTTTGCAAGTATCATATGTGCCTTTGGGTTAGAGACCTTTTAAGGCTAAATATAGAGTGTATAACAATTTTTTTGCCCAATCATCAAATCAAGATGATTTCATCCTTCATGATCCAAAAATAATCATTTAAATATAATGTTAGAGGTGAAGCTTCAGCAAAATGTTGCACTATTTCAATATCCTTTATTCTAGTCCATAATCCAAGCATGACTGCTAATAATCTGATTTCTCTAATTTTCAATTTTCAACTAATTTCAAATAGGAAATTCATCCTCAATTAGTAGAAGATATTCCCTTTTAGAGAAACCAGAAGTTAATTGTCATTGGAATCCACTTATCAAAATTTGTGGGATGAAAGTAGTGTAAAAGTGAAGACATGAAATCCAACATGAATTCTCACAAACAGAAATGAACTAACTGAACAAGCAAAACTGAAACAAACAACAAAACACTTAATGAGAAAAGAATTTCAAAGTCAGAGAAAATAAAACAAATGAAAACTGAATCTAAACACTGTAAAAAGAAAACACATGAAAATAGAAAACTATGTACAAATGACATGTTTTACTGCACTACCTCAAGGATGAAAGTAATGCTTTAGGAATTACCCATTGACAGGCAAGAGGACATCTTCTCCACTCAGATTTTTTAGTCTAAAAGTATTATCTCCTAGAATCTCTAAAATCTGGTAAGGACCTAACTAGAGGTTATCAAACTTGTTATGGTCTCCTTTTTTCTCATGTGCTTTATCCCAAAGTAAAACCAAGTCAAAAATTCTGAAGGCTTTGATTTTAGCTCTCTTATCAAACCATATTTTGATTATTCCTTGATGTTGACTGAAGTGTTGTAAGGCATCTTCTCTTTTCTCATCTAAATTCATCAAATGAGTGAGCCTGGCTTCTACCTTATCATCAACTTCCAAGTAATATTTCATGAACTGCAGTGTCAACAATTTCAAGTTAGTGGGAAAGATAGGATCTTGGCCATAGACTAGATGGTAAGGTGATGTACCTAATGAAGCTTTTATTCTGGTCCTATCTGCCCACAAAGCATACCTGAGTTTATTGTGCCAATCTCTAGGATTTCTCTCTAAGAGTTTCTTGATGATTGTCAATAAATTTTTATTAGTTGACTCAGCCAAACCATTTCCCTATGGGTAATAATTAGAAGAAAACTTTAGAGTTACCTTGTTATCATAAGCCCATTCTACAAATTGAATTGAGGTAAAATTTGATCCATTGTCATAGACTATGGAATAAGGCATCCCAAATCTAGTAACAATATGTTCTTCCATGAACTGAATGACAACATCTATGGTGCAATTTTTGGTAGGTAAAGCTTCTATCCACCGAGTGCAATAATTTGTTGCAGTCACAATGTATTTGTGATAGGCTGAAGAATTAGGATTGATGACTCCTATAAAGTCCAATCCCCATTGGGCAAAGGGTCTAGCCTCAAATACAGGTTGCAATGGCATAGAAGCATTTCTTTCTCTATGTGCAACAACTTGGTAGGTGTGATAGGATCGGACATGGGTATGAGCATCCTTAAAGATATGAGGCCAATAGTAACCAACTCTCAGAATTTGATGTGCAGTGGCATTGGCTGAACCATGTCCAGTCCCATATGTGCCATGAAATTCATGAAGGACCTGAGTAGCTTCATTTTTGTTTAGGCATCTGAGGTAGATACCTTCATGGTTTCTTCTATATAGAGCACCTACTTTGATCATGAAGTTAGCACTCTTTAAACGTAATGCTCTTCTTTGAGTAGCATTTAAGTGATCTGGACATTTATTATTCAACAAGTAATACACAATGTCTTGGTACCACTCATCAGTTGTTATATCATCCATAGTATACTATTGGAAAAGAATTTGAGGATCAATTTTTGCTAACATTTTTCTTAATCCTTGACCTCTAACTAGTTTCATAGGCTGGATTTCTAGGTCAAACTCTTGTAAAATTGACATCCACTTACCTCTTCTTTCTCCCAATTTGTTTTGCATTAACATGGTTTTGACAGCTGGGTCTGGCACAACTGCAAATATCCTACTATGTAGAATATAATATCTGAATTTTTTTACTACCTTTACTAGAGCATATGCATGTTTGTCTATAATAGTATATTTCAATTTAGCATATTTTAATGGGGAGCTTATGAAAGCTATTGGATTTTCTTCATTATTCTCACTCTTTTGTGTTAAGACACCTACGGTTGAATGTTCAAAAGCAAATGAGTAGAGATAAAATGGTTTCATGTAATCTGGGCTCACTAAAACTGGAGCATTGGATATAGCATCCTTAACTCCCTGAAATGCAGCTTGGGCTTCAGAAGTCCAAGTGATGTTAGCATCTTTCTTGAGCATGTCATTCAATGGTCTAACTATCTCTACAAATCTTGAGATAAATTTTCTAACAAAGTTAATTTTTCCAAAGAATGATCTTAATTCTTTCTTACTTCCTGGGAGAGGAATGTTCTGGATTGCTTTTACTCTTTTAGGGTCAATTAAGATGCCATATTTAGAAATGACATGACCTAAAAGCTTTCCTTCAGTTACTCCAAAAATGCATTTCTTTGGGTTTAATGAAATACCATGCTCTCTACATATTTGGAATACTTTCCTTAGATCACTGACATGATTAACACATTTCTTGGAGAACACAGGGATATCATCCACATATACCACTATGCACTTGCCAATTAGACCTTTGAAAGCATAATCCATTGCTCTCTGGAAAGTAGCACCTGCATTAATCAGTCCAAAAGGTATTCTCCTATAGGCAAATGTGCCCCATTTGGTGGTGAATGTTGTTTTCATTCTATCTTTGGGATCTATCATGATCTGATTGTATCCAGAATATCCATCCAAGAAAGACATCATTTTTGATCCATTCACCATCTACAAAATATGATCTATGGAGGGTAGAGGGTAATTATCCTTCTAGGAAGCCTTATTCAGATTCCTAAAGTCAATGCATAATCAAATTTCTCCATTTTTCTTTCTAATAGGTACTATATTAGCTACCCAAGTGGAGTGTCTAATGGGAAAAATGATTTTTGCATCTAGGAGCTTTTTAACTTCCTTCTGAATAAGAGGCTCTAGCAATGGACTTATAGGCCTTTGCTTTTGTCTAAATGGTTTCGCATCTAGCTTTAAAGGGATGGTGTGAGTGATGACAGATTGGTCATATGTTTTCAAATATTCATAGCTCCAAGCTATGACATCTTTATAGTCTTTGAGAGCTTGTATGATTTCTTCCTTTTCTTGATTAGTGCAAGCTTTTCCTATTAGGACATTTTGTGCCTCTTCACTAGTCCCTATATTCATAGTATTACCTACATCATTTTGAAATGAAATTTTATTGCATTTCTTACTTCTATAATCAATATCAAATAATTTTTTGAGAGAAATCATACCTTTAGGGAGTGAGTTTGTTTTCAAGGTTACCTCATGATCTTCTTCTTCTATTCTTTCATCCTCATCTATGACCTGATTTTCAAAAACACCAGAATTAGTCACAAAATTAAAAATGTGCCTATCACTTTCAAATACTTGAAGATTTTTCACATTATCGGGTATAGAAGGACAAGCTACTAATTCTATAGAAAATTTCTTGAATATTTTATTATTTATAGGTGTCAATGTACTTGCCGCTACTACCAAGGAGTCTGCAACTCTGTTACTCTTCCTTGAAATCAATTTAATGTTGAAAGCATGGAACTCATCAATTAGATCCCTCACTCAGTTTCTATAATGAGTTAACCTTTTATCATGACAAGTATATTGACCTTTGACTTGTTTCACTACCAACTCAGAATATCCTAACACTTTTAAGCACTTAATATTCTTTCTTAAAGCAAATTGTAGTCCATATATCAATGCTTCATATTCTACAGTATTGCATGTACAAGGAAATTACAATCTATAGGATGCTAGGTGAGATTTTCTTTTAGGGCTGATTAATTCAACACCTGCTCCATTGCCTTGTCTAGATCTGGATCCATAAAATTTGAGAATCCAAACTAGATTTTCATCTTTATTTGGCTTATTAGGTGATGCTTCAGTTTCAACTTCATTTATGTCTTGTTTGGTTTCAAGGGTGTAAACCCCTAATTCAGATTCATTGTAGAGAACCTCATTAGTCTTATTATATTCAGTAATGAGTTCTTTGAGTCTAGGCTCTCTTTCTACTCTAATTTGATTTGCAATTCCCTACCAAGGCAACCACATGTGAGAAAAGTTGGTGGCCATGTATCCATTTAAATTCCTTGACCAATCTCTACTTAAGAGCATTCCATATCTATCTGGGATTTCTACAACATGTATATCGATATATTGTTGAATCTTGGGCTCTGAGGCTAATTGTATGTGAATGTTTTTAAGTACACCCACCACATTGACTTCTATTTTGTCCAGTTGTACCACTACTCTATTGGAAGGAGTAGGTCTCAAACCTAGTCGTTGACACACAACATGTGGCATGACATTTCCTGAAGCACCTGAATCAACAAGACAATTATGTAAGTTTTTGCCTACAATTCTAATCATCAAGAGGAAAGGAGGAGCTTCTCCTTTGTCCCTTCATGATACAAATTGAGCATCCATGGTCTTCTAGGATCCAATTTTATTTTGGTCTCTAAATGCTTTAATTATCAATTCTTGTTGATCCGTTAGCTGGGCAACCTCAAATAGAGATATGTTTGCTTTGGTTTTCTTCAAATCTTCCACAATGTTGTATGTAGGCCTATCCTGGTCTAGAATTCTATGTGGTGGTGGTGGATTAGCCTTAGGTGGATTGGGGTTATTGTTAGCCTGGTTGTTAGGAGGGGTGAAAGTAGGATTCGGTGGGGTAGAAGAAGTGATTGGCACTTTATTCTTGCTCCTAAGCATATAATTGTGATTTCCTTTCTTGAACTGCCTATAAGCTTGTACTTCTTCTTCTAGAGATCCCTCATATCCTTCATCTTCTCCTTCTGATGATTCAAATGTTTCAACAACCAAGGCTGTCCCTTTTCCTTTACTACTGCTAGCCTGATTTGAAATATCTTCATTCGGTATTAACTCCATGTTATCCATTTCCTTTTGGAGTATATCTAAAGTTGTTTTGAATTCAGGGCACTCATTCTCACTATGTTGTGTTGTGGAGTGTACTCTACACCAATTATCTAAAGCCAAGTCAGAAATATTGACTACAGTATTAGTTTGATTCTGACTGGTAATTGGATTGGGTACTCCTCCATTATTTGGATGAGTGTTCCATTGTATTTTTTGGAAACTGAAGTTCCTATTCTAAGGTGGATTATTGGCTTGGGGATTTTGAGATGTCTGCTTCTGCAATTGGACCATATCATTGCTGAGATTTTGGACTAACTTTTGTAGATTATCTAACTGAGGGTTAGCATCATTGTTTTATCCTATAGCAATATGACTTGCTGTGTTGTTTGTAGAAGTGGTGGAATTCCAAAAATTAGGCATATTTTGATTTTGAACAACATTTAGAAATGTTGGGATATTCTGATTAGGATTAACATTCTAAAATGTTGGGACATTCTGAGTGGAAGTAGTGTTCAAAAATGTAGGCACAACTTGTGTATGAGTCTCCACATTCTTATGAGTATTGAATTGGTTTTCCAAATATAGTGGAGTGGTAGGATTATATGACTGATATGGTACAAGATTTAACATGGGCAATTGTTGTGATAGAGCTTGATTAATCATGGGTACTTGATTGAATGCACCTGGCTGTCCTAGTGAAGGCAATTGGCCTATTCCAAAACCTTGAGGGATCAACTATTGTTCCATAGTTAAAGCTTCACTATAGGCCATGGGAAGAGTGGTGATCTAAGGTATCCTTCTCACAAACATGGATGTGAGAGGATCTAATGCTCTGAAATACATTTGTATGGTTGCATCAACATTGAGTGTATAAGGTGCAGTCAGTCTGCTATATAGCTTGTGAAACCGGGTGTTAAATAACCTTAAAGGCTCATTGGGTTCCCTTCTGGCTATGGCAAACTGATGATATATAATTGCAGGGTCTATGGGTAGCCTAAATTGATTAATGAAGGTTGTTTCTAATTCAGCCCAAGAAGTGATAGAATTAGTTGGTAGGCTAATATACCAATCATATGCCATCTCATCCAGGGTAAGAGGAAACATCCTACAAGCAACATCTTCATGTTCCACCTGTAATCTCACCACAACATCTTTATAGGCTTGAATATGTTCTTCGACTATTCTTGCTCCATCATGTCTGTACCTAGGCAAATACCTCTCCATATTTTTAGGAATATCATGGGCTACTCCAGGAAGATTTAGTGGGTTGTTATGGCCACCTAACCAAGGTGCAAATGCTATTGGTGTCGCCATTGGTCTACTTTGGGGAGGAACAAATGGAACAATGGCCTGAGATGAGATAATAATGGGAGGATTGTTACTTGATTGAACTTTGGTACCTCTGGATCTTCTTGGAGGAGAAAGGCTATGAAATTCAGTGTCTTCGGAAGCCTTAGACCTAGTAACAATAACCCTAGGTTCCAGTTTGAATAATTATCAAATAATTTCAAGTGATACTATGAATTTAAACAAGTTCAACCCTTAAAATCAAATCAATTAATCAGAGATTAGGCCCTCCTTCTAGCGCCAATTCTGTTGAGTGATATATTTATCAGATAACAAACACATACTAACAACTAGGACTCATGCAGGATGTCCTCTCTTGAAAGGAGATTCATGATCTCCCCAAGGTTTGGGTGAGGTTGGTCTAACCTGGTAATGTTTATTGATCTTTTGATTCAAAGGAAAAATAATGAAATATATGGAATATTCAGGGCCTTTATGTAGCCCTCACAAGGGGATTATTAGTTTTAGTTCTGATTAATTGATTGTCTTGACATGAAGAACTTAGGGCTTTGCTTAATTGTACAGTAAATCATGAAGATATGAGCATTTAACATCAAAATTCACCAAAGAAATTAAAAGATATTTTGGGCTTGTTGCTTAGAATTATCAAAGCATTACAATCATTCATTTATCTGAAACTTGCAGAGATAAAACACAACATTATGAAATCAAGCTTCAGAGATGAAAATTCTGCTAATCTACTCCTAATTTTAACTATTTTTCAAAGAAAATGCAAAAAATAAGGGTTAGGGAAAGAAAATCAAACAAGTCATGGTGAATTCACATCTTTGCAAGGGTTTTGTTGAAGCCTCCGATTATGAATTAAACCAATCTCAGCCTCGACCAGTTATCACACAATCTAAGACCAAGATGGTGCCATCTTCAAGGGAAATGAAGCATAATACATAAATAAATTCAAATGCAAACACCATCAACATGCGCAGATTGCATCGAAAATCTCCATATTTTGCATTGAATTAAAATATTCAAGAATTACAGAGTTTTAGAATGGCTAGCTACAGGTGATTGTCCTCACAAGTTTCCAAATACCACAACAAGGGCACAGATGCTCCTCAAACTAACAAAGAAAATATGAAATACCTAAAATTCTATCTCTCAAATTGCATCCGACCCTTAGGAATCGGGGTTCAATGGCTATTTATAGCCTTACATTATCCAAATTTCATTTGTTTGCAATGGTAAATGATGATGTATCGTATTCTGATTTGGTTACCCTTCCATGTCAATTGCTTTTATAACTATTTTTGCAACTGTAGATCTTCTACGACTTTCTATCATCTAAAATTTCTTCAACTTTCACCTTCTAGTATTATGCTCGGTTTCTTTTGTTGTCTGTAAATTAAATGATAAACCAACATTAGTTCTTGTGGTAGGAATAGAAAATCAAATATGTTGTTATTATTATTATTTATTTGTTTTATGATCATTTTATTCGTGTATTTATTTATTTTATTTAAAACTCGCGTGGGGGTTTAATTACTCGTTGGAGGCCTTGGGGACTCTTGTTTGGCGGAGTAATCAAATAGGATGATGATTTCATCACATGAAATCAACCTATGAACTTAGGAACATATATGATAGGTCCTTTTTAATCAAAGAGGGTCAACTTAGGACAACTTAGGACTTTGGGAATGGTATAGGAATCTCATCATTATTATTATTTTATATAGGAGCCTATCTTTCGGAGGGCATAACTTTTGATCCGACCATTGGATCGGCTTGAAATTTTACGAGGAGCTAGATATAGAGGTGGACAATGATGTGACTAGGTCCTTGGGACCTAGATCACTATTTCTAGGTCTTTTCTAGATTTTTTAGGCCCTAATTCCTTCATCTAATGCCTCAAAAATAGATTTTAGTGATTTTGCAGAAGTTTTTTCCAAGGGGTGCCTCAAAAATGGATTTTAGTGTTTTTTTTAGAAGTTTTTGCAAAGGAATATTTCGACTTTCATAACTTTATATTTAGACATGTTTAGCTGGTGAGATTTGGTAAGATGCCTAATATGGGCGTTATAGTGGTGCTTTTGAATGGTTCCTTAATGGATAGGAATGAATTCCTAAAGGAGGTTATCAAAGGGATTGATCACAAAATCCTTAAGCTCTGAAAACTAATATGACAATGGTAGGCCTCTGGAATAACTTAACCTTCTAATGACCTTGAAAGTTGAAAATTGACCATTACAAATTGAATATTTGACCCTTATATCTCAAGACCTACCAACATTTCAAAACTCTTGGTGTAGTCAAATTATCAAAACATTCGAGGCAAGCAATGAAATCCTCAAAAACTTCAAATGGGTCCCCAATTGGGGTAAGTTGTGTAGTGGCAACAACAAATGGTGACTCTACTGAAAAATACTCTTAAGAATTTTGGATAAAGAACCTAGTCTGAAATCAAGAAAACCAAAGATCAACAAAATATAGATCATCTAGCAATATCCAAGGAATATGGGTTTAAATAGTTTCCATTGAAAATAGATGTACCATTTGCTTCAACTTATTGGGTGTTTAGTGCATTCATTCTTTATTCTTGAATCATTTAGAAATCCATCACTTGGTTAGACATTGGGCTATTAAGGATATTACTCTTAAAGATTTACCTTTGCATTGCTCCACAACCAATCAAGCATCCATAGCTCCAATGGAGATGACCTAGATCTCTTCTAGACATTGCTCTACTACTAGCCAGGCATCTATAGCCTTGATAGATATTATCTAAATCACCCAAGCACTTACTTGATTTGCACACATTTTTTTTTAGAAGCATTTTTGACTGCTTTGCAAGTATCATATGTGCCTTTGGGTTAGAGACCTTTTAAGGCTAAATATAGAGTGTATAAAAATTTTTTTGCCCAATCATCTTGATGATTTCATCATGCATGATAAAAAAATAATCATTTAAATATAATGTTAGAGGTGAAGCTTCAGAAAAATGTTGCACTATTTCAATATCCTTTATTCTTGTCCATAATCCAAGCATGACTGCTAATAATATGATTTCTCTAATTTTTAATTTTCAACTAATTTCAAATAGGAAATTCATCCTCAATTAGCAGAAGATATTCCCTTTTAGAGAAACTAGAAGTTAATTGTCATTGGACTCCACTTATCAAAATTTATGGGATGAAAGTAGTGTAAAAGTGAAGACATGAAATCCAACATGAATTCTCACAAATAGAAATGAACTAACTGAACAAAAAAAACTAAAACAAACAAAACAAAAAAACTAAAAAAAACAACAAAATAGTTAATGAGAAAAGAATTTCGAAATCAGAGAAAATAAAACAAATGAAAACTTAATCTAAAACACTGTAAAAAGAAAACACATGAAAATAGAAAACTACATGAAAATAGAAAACTATGTACAAATGACATGTTTTGCTGCACTACCTCAGGGATGAAAGTAATGCTTTAGGAATTACCCATTGACAGGCAAGAGGACATCTTCTCCACTCATATTTTTTAGTCTAAAAGTATTATCTCCTAGAATCTCTGAAATTTGGTAAGGACCTAACCAGAGGTTATCAAACTTGTTATGGTCTCCTTTTTTCTCATGTGCTTTATCCCAAAGTAAAACCAAGTCAAAAATTTTGAAGGCTTTGATTTTAGCTCTCTTATCAAACCATATTTTGATTATTCCTTGATGTTGACTAAAGTGTTGTAAGGCATCTTCTCTTTTCTCATCTAAATTCATCAAATGAGTGAGTCTGGCTTCTACCTTATCATCAACTTCCAAGTAATATTTCATGAACTATAGTATCAATAATTTCAAGTTAGTGGGAAATATAGGATCTTGGCCATAGACCAGATGGTAAGGTGATGTACCTAACAAAACTTTTATTCTGGTCCTATCTACCCACAAAGCATACCTGAGTTTATTGTGCCAATCTCTAGGATTTCTCTCTAAGAGTTTCTTGATGATTATCAATAAATTTTTACTAGTTGACTCAGCCAAACCATTTCCCTATGGGTAATAATTAGAAGAAAACTTTAGAGTTACCTTGTTATCATAAGCCCATTCTACAAATTGAATTGAGGTAAAAGTTGATCCATTGTCACAGACTATGGAATAAGGCATCCCAAATCTAGTAACAATATGTTCTTCCATGAACTAAATGACAACATCTGTGGTGCAATTTTTGGTAGGTAAAGCTTCTATCCACCAAGTGTAATAATTTGTTGCAGTCACAATGTATTTGTGATAGGCTAAAGAATTAGGATTGATGACTCCTATAAAGTCCAATCCCCATTGGGTAAAGGGTCTAGCCTCAAATATAGGCTACAATGGCATAGAAGCATTTCTTTCTCTATGTGCAACAACTTGGTAGGTGTGACAGGATCGAACATGGGTATGAGCATCCTTAAATATATGAGGCCAATAGTAACAAGCTCTCATAATTTGATGTGCAGTGGCATTGGATGAACCATGTCCAATCCCATATGTGCCATGAAAGTCATGAAGGACCTAAGTAGCTTCATTTTTGTTTAGGCATCTAAGGTAGATACCTTCATGGTTTCTTCTATATAGAGCACCTACTTTGATCATGAAGTTAGCACTCTTTAAACGTAATGCTCTTCTTTGAGTAGCATTTAAGTGATCTGGACATTTATTATTCAACAAGTAATACACAATGTCTTGGTACCACTCATTAGTTGTTATATCATCCATAGTATATTGTTGGTAAAGAATTTGAGGATCAATTTTTGCTAACGTTTTTCTTAATCCTTGACCTCTAACTAGTTTCATAGGATGGATTTCTAGGTCAAAATCTTGTAAAATTGACATCCACTTACCTCTTCTTTCTCCCAATTAATTTTACATTAACATGGTTTTGACAACTGGGTTTGGCACAACTGCAAATATCCTATTGTGTAGAATATAATGCCTGAATTTTTTCACTGCCTTTACTAGAGCATATGCCTGTTTGTCTATAACAGTATATTTCAATTTAGCATATTTTAATGAGGAGCTCATGAAGGCTATTGGATTTTCTTCATTATTCTCACTCTTTTGTGTTAAGACACCTATGGTTGAATGTTCAGAAGCAAATGAGTAGAGATAAAATGGTTTCATGTAATATGGGCTCACTAAAACTGGAGCATTGGATATAGCATCCTTAACTCCTTGAAATGCAGCTTGGGATTCAGAATTCCAAGTGATGTTAGCATATTTCTTGAGCATGTCATTCAATGGTCTAACTATCTCTACAAATCTTGAGATAAATTTTCTAACAAAGTTAATTTTTCCAAAGAATGATCTTAATTCTTTCTTACTTCCTGGGAGAGGAATGTTCTGGATTACTTTTACTCTTTTAGGGTCAATTAAGATGCCATATTTAGAAATAACATGACCTAAAATCTTTCCTTCAATTACTCCAAAAATGTATTTCTTTGGGTTTAATGAAATACCATGCTCTCTACATCTTTGGAATACTTTCCTTAGATCACTGACATGATTAAAACATTTCTTGGAGAACACAGGGATATCATCCACATATACCACTATGCACTTGCCAATTAGACCTTTGAAAGCATAATCCATTGCTCTCTGGAAAGTAGCACCTGCATTAATCAGTCCAAAAGGTATTCTCCTATAGGTAAATGTGCCCCATTTGGTGGTGAATGTTGTTTTCATTCTATCTTTGGGATCTATCATGATCTGATTGTATCCAGAATATCCATCCAAGAAAGACATCATTTTCGATCCATTCACCATATACAAAATATGATCTATGGAGGGTAAAGGGTAATTATCCTTCTAGGAAGCCTTATTCAGATTCCTAAAGTCAATGCATAATCAAATTTCTCCATTTTTATTTCTAACAAGTACTATATTAGCTACCCAAGTGGAGTGTCTAATGGGAAAAATGATTTTTGCATCTAGGAGCTTTTTAACTTCCTTCTGAATAAGAGGCTCTAGCAATGGACTTATAGGCCTTTGATTTTGTCTAAATGGTTTCACATCTAGATTTAAATGGATGGTGTGAGTGATGATAGATTGGTCATATGTTTTCAAATCTTCATAGCTCCAAGCTATGACATCTTTATATATCTTTGAGAGCTTGTATGATTTCTTCCTTTTCTTGATTAGTGCAAGCTTTTCCTATTAGGATATTTTGTGCCTCTTCACTAGTCCCTATATTCATGTTATTACCTTCATCATTTTGAAATGAAATTTTATTGCATTTATTACTTCTATAATCAATATCAAATAGTTTTTCGAGAGAAATCATACCTTTAGGGAGTGAGTTTGTTTTCAAGGTTACCTCATGATCTTCTTCTTCTATTATTTCATCCTCATCTATGACCTGATTTTCAAAAACACCAAAATTAGTCACAAAATTAAAAATGTGTCTGTCACTTTCAAATACTTGAAGATTTTTCACATTATCGGGTATAGAAGGACAAGCTACTAATTCTATAGAAAATTTCTTGAATATTTTATTATTTATAGGTGTCAATGTACTTGCCGCTACTACCAAGGAGTCTGCAACTCTTTTACTCTTCCTTGAAATCAATTTAATGTTGAAAGCATGGAACTCATCAATTAGATCCCTCACTTGGTTTCTATAATGAGTTAACCTTTTATCATGACAAGTATATTGATCTTTGACTTGTTTCACTACCAAATCAGAATATCCTAACACTTTTAAGCACTTAATATTCTTTCTTAAAGCAAATTGTAGTCCATATATCAATGCTTCATATTCTGTAGTATTGCATGTACAGGGAAACTACAATCTATAGGATGCTAGGTGAGATTTTATTTTAGGGCTGATTAATTCAACATCTTCTCCATTGCCTTGTTGATATCTAGATCCATCAAATTTGAGAATCCAAACTAGATTTTCATCTTTATTTGGCTTACTAGGTGATGCTTCAGTTTCAACTTCATTTATGTCTTGTTTGGTTTCAAGGGTGTAAACCCCTAATTCAGATTCATTGTAGAGAACCTCATTAGTCTTATTATATTCAGTAATGAGTTCTTTGAGTCTAGGCTCTCTTTCTACTCTAATATGATTTGCAATTCCCCGCCAAGGCAACCACATGTGATAAAAGTCAGTGACCATGTATCCATTTAAATTCCTTGACCAATCTCTACTTAAGAGCATTCCATATCTATTCGGGATTTCTACAACATGTATATCGATATATTGCTGAATCTCGGGCTTTGAGGCTAATTGTATGTGAATGTTTTTAAGTACACCCACCACATTGAATTCTATTTTTCTAGTTGTACCACTACTCTATTGGAAGGAGTAGGTCTCAAACCTAGCCGTTGATACACAACATGTGGCATGACATTTCCTGAAGAACCTGAATCAACAAGATAATTATGTAAGTTTTTGCCTACAATTCTAATCATCAAGAGGAAAGGAGGAGCTTCTCCTTTTTCCCTTCGTGATACAAATTGAGCATCCATGGTCTTCTGGGATCCAACTTTATTTTGGTCTCTAAATGCTTTAATTATCAATTCTTGTTGATCCGTTAGCTAGGCAACCTCAAATAGAGATATGTTTGCTTTGTTTTTCTTTAAATCTTCCACAATGTTGTATGTAGGCCTATCCTGGTCTAGAATTCTATGTGGTGGTGGTGGAATTAGCCTTAGGTGGATTGGGGTTATTGTTAGTCTGGTTTTCAAGAGGGGTGAAAGTAGGATTCGATGGGGTAGAAGTGATTGGCACTTTATTCTTGCTCCTAAGCATATAATTGTGATTTCCTTTCTTGAATTACCTATAAGCTTGTACTTATTCTTCTAGAGATCCCTCATATCCTTCATCTTCTCCTTATGATGATTCAAATGTTTCAACAACCAAGGCTATCCCTTTTCCTTTACTACTACTAGCTTGATTTGAAATATCTTCATTCGATATTAACTCCATGTTATCCATTTCCTTTTGGAGTATATCTAAAGCTTTTTTGAATTCAGGGCACTCATTCTCACTATGTTGTGCTATGGAGTGTGTAGACACCAAAATCTAGCCACTTGTCATCCATCTATGTCCTCCAATCACAGTCGTCCATTATTATATATATGTGTGTGTATTTACTTAATATATATATATATATATATATATATATAAATATTAATATTTTATATATTATATATTTAATAAATAAATATATATATATATTTATATGAATTAATCCTAGCCCTACACCACATTTTAATCTCAACCATCCATCCACCATAATCCATACCACTTACCCAGATTTAATCTCTATCCTTCATATTTTAATCTTGACCACCCATTTTGTGTCGTTGAAACCTTAACATGTTCAAGGGTATATTATAAAAAGTGATTCATTTTTATGAATAAAGGTCCAAAATTTAAATGTCGTCATGAAACCCTAGCCTTTTTGCATCCTTATTCCCCCTCACTATCGCTATTTGTATCACTCATTTTTTCTGTTGCCCATCCCGCATGAACCAGATCTGGTTTTGCCTCACCTCCATCAACCCCTGAATGCCCTCCAGAGTCCACAAAATGCTTATGGGTGATTATGGAATCTTTCTGGTGCATCCACAACATATTTATCATAGTAGATCTATAGTTGTAAGACCCTCGAGAGTTGTTCATGCATCCTCGCAACCACCAACGATAGAAGTAGATATTTCAAGTGATAAGATAAAAGGTTTTATTTGTATTATTTTTATTCTTGTATTATGTCTATAGTTTTAATCTATGGCATTTAGAGTTTAGTAATTTTTATTCTTCAAAGGGTCTCATGCAGTGGAACCCTCACAAGTATTACTAATCCTTTGTGTTGTTTACTATTTGCAAGTATAAGGATCATATTTCTGTAAGCTGTTGAATCTAGGGTGGCCATTTTAGGATATACAAACCCACCCACAACCTCATTTGGATAGAATATGAGCAAAGAAGACACTAGCAGTGTATTGACCTAGGATTTAGGAGAACCCTAGAATTTATAAAAATTGTATCACAAAAGCATTGTAAAACCCCACATTGGTGCACATTGATTGTATAATTTTGAGATCCATCCACGTTAATAAAGTTTATCCATATTGTGCAATCTTGTGTTATTTTTGTACTTTTCATTATTTTATCGTGTATTGGTGTTGCTTGATTTTAGTTTACAAAATGACGATCATGATGAGATCCCCAAAGGATTTCCTATGTTAATCTATTTTATCACTAATTTTTAGTCTTTATTTTCCATCTTGCAAGTTCAAAGAGATGCCCTGGTGCGTTCCAGTGGCTATGTGGTACATTCTAGTGGCTATGTGGTGCATTCCAATGGCTCTATAGTGCATTCTAGTGGCTCTATGGTGCATTCTAGTGGTTATGTGGTGCGTTTAATAGAGTGGGGAAGAGATACATAGGCTTCTTGGTAAGTCTACTTCAAACCCTAACTCTTTTCTGCTTTTATTTTCTTGCTTTTTTTACAGTAAAAAAAAACATTCACTTTTTGTTCAAATAAAATTGCATTATCATTTTCATCTTAGGCATTTTACATTTATCATATAGGTTGCATATAAATTTAGAGTTGCATCTATGCATTTGTTGTAGTTCAGATTTAGATTTACATTGTTTTATGGTGTGTTTTATTCAATATTATGTAGGTTGTTTTCATGTGAAATTACAAAAGCATAAAATAGTTGCATAATAGGGTTAAAAATTTCTATTTTTTTACTTGTGTAAATCAGAACAAGATCATAATACATAAGTATACTCCTACACTTGGTGATTCAAGGCAGAAGAATTAGGCGAACCCTCCACTGTTGGAATCACTTGATGATTCAAAGTGGGACTTAAGCGATGTACCCTAAGTTCTTTTGAGGAACTTGGTATTATTATTTTTGGCTTCTGATTTAGACCTATGAAATAGGCTATTTTTAACATTGCATGAACACAGTAGAAAACATAAAATCTTAAAATGAATCACACACATTGCACATTTCACAATAAACATCAGTGAGTTGGATTTCATCACCAACCATTGTTTGAGAATTGGTGATGGTGGGTTTCATCTCCATCCGTCAATCTTTGCCCTTAGAAACCATAGTCACCCATGAGCAAACTTTATGGATTTCATCACCAGGAAGAATCTCATTTGCCATCCAATCATATATTTCACCCTGCATAATAATTTATATTAGCACATTTACAATACACAAACCTCACAAAATAATATATATATATATATATATATATATATATATATATATATATATATATATATATATATATATAAATCAAAATCTGTTGCAAAACATAGGGTTAAATTTCTTGTTTGATTATGTGTGTTCTTCATTTGCATTTTTTTTTATTTGCATATTTCACACACTTCACCACCATCATCTGACTCATGAGCTTATGGTTTCAACCTGAAGCCAAGTAAAGATTCTGAGTCAAACCCTTGCCAGCCAAAACACTTCATCCATGGAGTGTTCCACATCTTTCCCTGCCACTTCTATGGTTAACCCTATCAGTGTGATACAAATAAGCTATTCTGGTTTGTCTGCGTGTCCATAAAATGTTGTGTATATTTAGAATGCTGATTTATACACAGAGACACCAAAATTACCATACCAAACTAAGCCATCATCTCCCATAGATCATAACATCATCCATATAGACATGGTTAAAGTGGAAGCTTTTTGAAGATCTGCTAACTATGTTCTAGAACAAATCCACAGTCCACCCAGGCATAACACTACTTCTCAATAGAAAATTGCCTACTCGCATCCTCCTAGTCACTCACACCATAAATCATCAAATAAATTAGATACACTTAAGGTATAGCACCTTCCTTATAAAAAAAATCTCTAAAGGTACCTAACACCTTTGGTCACATTTCAATTTCAAAAGACTCCAAAGGCACCAAACTCCTTTGGTCACATACAATTCAAAAGGCTCCAAAGGAACCAAACACCTTTGGTCACATTTCATTTCCAAAAAAAAAAGCTCCAAAGGAATCAAAATTCCTTTGGTCACATTTCAATTTCAAAAGAAAAAAAAGCTCCAAAGGTACCTATATAGGAATGAGATGAGAATTAGATTTGTATTAGAATGGCAGAAATATATAATACATGTAGTGTAACGAACTTGAATCCCTAACTTCCTTAACCACCTATGACTAACCACCTATGCAATATATATGTGCTTAATAAACAAATGAATTTAAGTGCAATATAATGTAATAGGAGTTAATATCCCAAATTAGGGAATATTACTCTAACACCCCCCTTTATTCCATTATTTGGGATAACATATATGACCCCCCTAATGTGTAGGAGAGTATAATGAAATATGCTCTTATGATGGCTCTTGCTCTAAGTGTACCTCTAGATTAGTACCTCTGGATCTATCTCTGGATCTGCCTATGGATTTGTCTCTGGATCATTACCTTTGTATTTGCTTGTAGGTCTACCTCTGGATAATTGTCTCTGGATCATTATATTTCTTTCATTATTTGGCCTGACATTTTGCATTAAAGGAGTGTTAATACCTTGCCCATGTTTACCTAATCCTTTACCATTGAAGCCCATTTTATTCATCAGTTTGGATCCAATGACTTTGGTGTGATTTTTAAAACATCCAAATTCTTCATATTCATAAATTTTTTTAACAATATGGCATTTATCACTATTGATGAGATTATGGAGCTCTTTTTAGTATTTTTAGCTTTTAAGTCACTGGTGTCGCAAGTAAAATCTGCTCTTGTGATGAGATCACCTATGCTACAACTGATATCTGCCCTTATAGGCAGGAGGTCACTTGTATCACAACAAGCATTGGCTACAATGGGCTTAAGGTCACTTGTGTCACAATAAGCATTCACCACCATGGGCTGAAGGTCACTTGTGTCACAGTAAGCATCTTCTATTAGGAGCATAGCCTCTGATTCCTCACTGATTTCCCTTTTATTTTTACATTAGGCAATATCAAGTGAAACAAATATTATGTATATTGCCCTTATAATGCTAATAGGGATTAGAGCACCATTGATATAAATATCTTTAGAATCTTCAGAATCTCTAAGAATGGATCTTACACCATTGCATAGTGTGAGAAATTGTCCATCCTCATAAAAATCCATTCCTTCCAACCCTGTTGGAAAGTAAGGATCTTTAACTGATGTAGCAACATCATCAGTTGGTTTTGGGGCATTCTTTTTCTTGGATCTACTCATTTTTTTAAGATGTCGGTATTTGCCAAAAATGTACCTTTTCTAATGGAATTTTGCAAGAAGTTTTACTAAGGTGTCAATCTCTATAGAAAATGCACCCTTACAAGTCTTCCCCCCTTTTTGCAAAATATTCTTTGATGGAGTAAGATAATTATCCCCCCCTTAGTGCAAAAAAAATTGCTACTAGGTAGATGGACAACTATGCTTTAGCAACGACCATTATGAAGGTTCCTTATCTCACCAAAATGGTCCCCCTTTCGTTATACTTACAAAGAGTACGTGAAAGGGAATTCACTCAAATTTATGGCACCTACCTAAAAACCCTTCCAAAAAAGGATGATTAGTTGGAGGAAATTAAGCCAAGCAATAGGAATGAATTAGGGTATTTGATGGAGTGAATATCAAAATACAATTGGATTTCCTTATTTCTCCTCAATAATTTATAGAGAACAATAGCTCAAACATCGTTGTTGCAGCTATATTAGGCATTAGATACAATAGTCCAAGCACAAAAACTTCACCTGTAAGTGTGGACCAGAGGTACCGTATATACCAAACACTACTGTGCAATAAATTGCACAAAAAGATTTAAAATTTGGGGTCTTATGTGCTTTTGAATTTTAACTTATGATGTAAGTGCAAAAAATAGGAAATTAAATGCAACATACAATCAAAAGTACCCACAAATTTTAAATATAGGTGTCGGATTCCATCGAAAATGCACCTACAATGCCAATTTTAAGGTGTTGAATGCAATCGAAAATGCACCTTTTTACAATAATTTTTGTAAAAAATTTTGTTTTGTGTTTGCAAAAAAAATGATATTCACAATTCCCCCCCTCATGTTAGAATTTTGCAAAAAAGGATACTGTTTTATCCCCCCTATGTTTACAAAATAAACAAGGTGTGAAGAAAGGTTGAGATTCCTTTCAGTTTACAAAAAGAAACAATGTGCAAATCTTGTTGTGTTTATCCCTCCTTGTGGAAAAAAAATGCACTAAGGTTCTTGAAATTTTGCAATTATTCCCTATTTTTTCTTTGATGGAATTTGCAAAAAAAATAGGGTATTTTTTTTTTAAATACCTTTGTTTGTCTCCGCCAATTTAAAAGAAAAAAAATTCCTTTTGTACATGCACTGCATGGGGTTGGAACCCCCGACCACACATAGTGTAGCACCTTTGTGCTGGTTTGACTAGCCAATCGGGCTAGCAATATCGACAGAGAGAAAAGAGAAGTACCTTTTCTTTATTGCCTTGGCCAAAGAACGGTCAAAAAATATTGGACTACAAAAAACTATTGCTGGGCGCGAACAAGATTTGAACCCTCGACCTCCTACCATCCAACGTCTTGAAACTACTCGGAAAACCAATCTGACTATTGCTCTGAATGAAAACAAAGGCTAGCAGTCTTTGTGTTGAAGTCTTCTCCACTAGAAAGGAGAAGAAAAACAAAACTGAGATAATTATCCCACATGCACCATGTAGTGCATTTGGAGGAGTTTAAAACCAAGGCTACATGCACAGGTTATCAATTACCTTAGGGTAATTAGTGAGACTATGCTGCAGAAGACAACAAACCTATGCTCGCCACATCACCAGCCAACCAATGCTCACCACGTCACCAGCCAACTAGTACTCACCACACCATAAACCAACCAATGCTCCCCATGTATGCGAAGTGCCAAGTCACCACCCTACTATGTTAGCAGTTGTCAAATGCTCCTCGGGATCCGTGTGTAGTTCACATCAACTAGTCCTACCACGTATTCACCTCAGGATTTGTGCTCATTGTCACATTAGCACTTCATCTCAAACCATGCACCTATAGATATTCTACCTTGATCTATGTGCTTGTTGAGTTTGCATCTAGTTCAAAATGGTCAGGGGTCCCACTCTAGGATTTGTGCCCTAGTTCATCTGTCCATTTGTTCATCATTTAGGGGTTCTGCCCTAGGATTTAAGCCCTAATCCGTTCATTTACATGCTCAAAAAACATGTAAAATGTCACCTTGAAACTATCACATGCCCAAACTGTCTCTTCCAAGTTAGCGTTGACTCCATGTCACCCAGTATTCGATCCATATTAGATTCCACCATGTGTCCAATCCACATCAGCCAACATTTGGTTCATATCAGATGTTCACCATGTGTCCAATGCCTTAATTCGTATGTAATGTTCCACATCAGATATCAACACCTCGATTCGCATGCAATATGCCACATCAACCTATAGGGATCCTTCTTTAGAATTTGTGTCCTGTCTACCTGTCCCCAGCTCCACCTTGGAAATCATGCACAACCTCAAAAAATGTACCCACAGATTCATCGAGTGACCTGCTCTGGTACCATATAGGAATGAGATGAGCATTAGCTTTGTATTAGAATGGTGGAAATATATAATACATGCACTGTAACGAACTTGAATCCCTAACTTCCTTAACCACCTATGTAACCACTATGCGCTTAACAATAACAATTAATGTTAAGTGAATAACTAATGTAATAATATGCTAATAAACTAATATCTTTGGTCACATATTAATTTCAAAAGGCTCCAAAGAATCAAAATATCTTTGGTCACATCTCAATTTCAAAATGCTCCAAAGGTATCTAATCTCTTTGGTCACATCTCAATTTCAAAAAGCTCCAAAGGTACCAAATCCCTTTGGTCACATCTTAAAGCTCCAAAGGAATCAAAATCCCTTTGGTCACATCTCAATTTCAAAAGGCTCCAAAGGAACCAAACTCCTTTGGTCACATACAATTCAAAAGGCTCCAAAGGAACCAAACTCCTTTGGTCACATTTTAGTTCAAAAAAAGAAAAACAAAAATCTCGACATTGCATTTGCATAATTTTGTCATTTGCATCTATACACATTGCTTGCTGCTATCCATGTTCACAATATTCAAGGAGAACATAAGCTTACTAGGCTAGAGAAGAACTCGAGCCACTAAACATCATACACTTGAAAGCGTTCCATGCATACTATGATTTATATATATATACACACACATGGCTAATACACAAAAACAACATTGTATTTCACACATTACATTTTACATATTGCACTGCACAACATTACATTTCACACATTAAAATTTACATATTGCACTGCACAACATTGCATTTCACACATTACATTTTACATATTGCACTGCACAACATTACATTTCACACATTACATTTTACATATTGCATTGCACAATATTGTATTTCACACTTTACATTTGACATATTGTACTGCACAACATTGCACTACACAATATTGCATTTCATATAATGCATTTCACACTTTACATTTTACATATTGCACTGCACAACATTGCATCTCACACATTGCATTTCACACATTACATTTCACATATTGCACTGCACAACATTGTATTTCACACATTGCATTTTACACATCGTATTTTACATATTACATTGCACACATTACATTTCATATATTGCATTTCACAAATTGCATTTCACACATTACATTCACACCATCATATTCATACATTATATTTCATATTAGGGGGTCATTTAATCAGTTTATATAATAATTGATCCAATAAAATCATGTTGCCTTAATCAGGGGCACCCTCACATCATCATCCATTTCATTGCAACATTCCATAAATTCAAACTATCATTTTAAAACCAAATTTCCATAATTCCTAGGTGTCATTCACTCAGCCACTCCTAGTGTTTCCAACAACCTCCAATTCATGTCGAATTTTCTTTAGGACCAAGACACATTTTCACTAAGAAAATCATGAGTTCTGGGAATTGACTCCAAAAGCTCTTGAAAAAAACACAATCACACATCTTAAAAACATCTTGTGTCAAAGAGGAATAATACCATAAATGGGTTGAACCTCGGAGCAAAAAGGGTATCCCTTGTTTGCCCCATTATGCACATAGTGCAAAAATAAAAAACAATGGTTTTCACCACTATAACACTTTTCAAATACAAGAAAGAGTACTAAGGATAGGGTAAAATTATCATCACACTTTGTTTGAGAATCCGACTCCCCAAATCTCTAAATATTTTACACATCACACACCATAGATACTCATGTTGTAAGGATAGAACTACATTTTCAGTCAGACGGTTAGGTAGTCTGAATCCCCAAATATTAGAGATAAGATTCTTAGACTATGGAGTTAATCTCCACCATGGCTATAGATGCTTGATTGGCAGTGGAGCATGCTCATGCGTGGTGACACGTCTCTCTTGAAGAGATCTCTAATCACACATAAGGACAAGCTAGCTTTTTGGTCTTCTCCATAATAGGTTTGATCCAAATTTACTCAAGATGGGTTAATGAACTCACTTGCACACACAATGGTTCTTGATTGCCTCGAGTCATTACCTTACTCATGATTTGGTAAATGAATTCACTGCATACACATTTGATATTAGAGAAATTAGATAGAATTTAGTGAGTTTGTTTGATATCACTAGCATGTCCGATTCTTTGTAAAAAAATTAGTTTTCCATATCAAAATCCATATCAATCTTCCATATCAACATCCATATCAGTTTTTCATATCAACATCCATATCAATTATATATATATAATTCGCATATGAAAAGATCACTAGAAATTTCTATACAAAAACACAACTTGGGGGTGTTCAAGGTATCACACCTTCCTCCAATAAAAAAATAAGCACACAACTTGGGGCATTCAAGGTATCAAACCATCCCCACCAATTCAACAAACAACTCAATCTCAATCACATTCACATCATCTAAAATTCAATTACCAGGTTCAAAAGGTTGCATCCTTTTGTCAAAGGTTGAGCCCTTTGCCTCACAAACACACATCAAAGTTAAAAAACTCCAAATTTCCTAACCCATTTGGTCACATTTCAATTCAAAAGGCTCCAAAGGAACCAAACTCCTTTGATCACATACACATCACAAATTTAACAAGTCAATTGCTAGGTTCAAAAGGTTGCCCCCTTTACCTCGCATACACACATCAAATTCAAAAGGCTCTAAAGGAACCAAACTCCTTTGGTCACATATACATCACATCATAAACAAGTCAATTGCTAGGTTCAAAAGGTTGTATTCTTTTGTCAAATGTTGAGCCCTTTGCCTCACATACACACATCAAATTCAAAAGGCTCCAAAGAAACCAAACTCCTTTGGTCACAATCACATCACATCATCAACAAGTCAATTGCTAGGTTCAAAAGGTTGCGTTCTTTTGTCAAAGGTTGAGCCCTTTGCCTCACATACACACATAAAATTCAAAAGGCTCCAAAGGAACCAAACTCCTTTGGTCACATACACATTACATCATCAACAATTCAAAAACCCTATCTATTATGGTAAAAATAGAATCAATCATACACATATCAAAAACCCCTTCATCTATTAGGGCAAAAATAGACTCAATCACTTACACTTTTACAAAAACCCCTTCATATGTTAGGGTAAAAATAGACTCAATCACTTGCATATCCACAAACCCCTTCATATGTTGGGGCAAAAATAGACTCAATTATTTGCATTTTCACAAAATCCCTTCATCTGTTGGGGCAAAAATAGAATCAATCACTTGCATTTAAAAAAAAAACCTTTTTTTGTTAGGGAAAAAATAGAATCAATCATTCACATGTCAAAAAATCCTTCATCTGTTGGGGCAAAAACAGACTCAATCATCTACATTTTCACAAACCCCTCTTCTATTGGGGAAAAAAACAAACTCAATCATTTGCATTTTTACAAACCCCTTTTTTGTTGAGGCAAAAACAAACTCAATCACTTACACTTTCACAAACCCCTTCATTTTTTGGGGTAAAAACAAACTCCATCACTTGCATATCCACAAAACCCTTCATCTATTGGGGAAAAATAATCTCAATCATTTGCATTTTCACAAAACCTCTTCATCTATTAGGGCAAAAATAGAATCAATCACTTACATTTTCACAAAAACCCTTTTCTGTTAGGGCAAAAATAGAATCAATCATCACACATGTCAAAAACCCATTTTCTGTAGGGGCAAAAACAAAATCAATCATCCGTATTTTCAAAAAACCCTTTTATTTTGGGGTAAAAATAGAATCGATCATTGCACCATTTTCTATCATTGCATCTTCCCCAATCACAGACCCCTTTTTCTGTTGGGGTAAAATCAATCATTGCACTTTTCATAATCATCACATTTTTCCATGTTAAAAACCCCTTCATCTATTGGGACAAAAACATAATCATTCCTTGCATTATCCATACATCTACATTCAACATCATCAATTTTTTTCATCATGACACCTTCATTCAACATTTGCCAAGTACAAGTGAACCTTGTATTTAGTGGTTATCCTAGTCACCTGGCAATTGCAATGACTAGTTATCCATGCAATTCGATAGGATGGATAGATCACCATAAGGACACTTACATTTTTACAAAACCCCTTTTCTATTAGGGAAAAAATAGAACCAATCATCACACATGTCAAAAACCCCTTTTTTTTTGGGATAAAAATATAATTAATCATCCGCATTTTCAAAAATCCCTTTTCTAGTTGGGGCAAAAACAAAATCAATTATTGCACTTTTCACAATCATTTCATTTTTCCAAGTCAAAACTCCTTTCATATGTTGGGATAAAAACAAATTCAAACACTTACATATTCACAAACCCCTTTTCTGTTAGGGCAAAAATAGAATCAATCATACACATGTCAAAAACCCCTTTTTCTATTGGGGCAAAAACATAATCAATCATCCGTATTTTCAAAAACCCCTTTTTTGTTAGGGAAAAAATAGAATCAATCATTCACATGTCAAAGATCCCATCATATGACCCAGGTGTTGTAAGTGAGTTGGAGAGGAGAGGGAAATCCTCCAAGAGAGGTCCTAGGTTCAAATCTCCACCCTACCAAAAAGCTGAATTGGGTATCCAAAATCCAATTGATAATGTTGGTGCAAGTAGGGTCGGGTGCGACTCCCAGGTGACTTTGACGGTGTAGAACCCCATGTTCGTGGTCTATCAGACCAAGGCGGCCCTGCAAGGGGTTTTTCGCTTTAAAAAAAAAATCCCATCATTTGGGACAAAAATAGACTCAATAATTTGCATTTTCATAGACACCTCTTATGTTGGGGCAAAAATAGAATCAATCATCTACATTTTCACAAATCCCTTTTCTATTGGGGCAAAAAAAAAATCGATCATTGCACCATTTGTTGTCATTGCATCTTCCCCAATCACAAACCCCTTTTTCTGTTGGGGTAAAATCAATCATTGCACTTTTCACAGTCATCACATTTTCCCATGTCAAAAAATCCTGCATATATTAGGGTAAAAATAGAATTAGTCCTTGCATTATCCATACATATGCATTCAACATCATCAATTTCATTCATAATTACACCTTCATTCAACATTTTCCAAGTACATTTGCAAGTACAAGTGAACCTTGTATTTAGTGGTTTATCCTAGTCACCTGGTGATTGTAGCAACTAGTTATCCATGCAATTCGATAGGATGGATAGATCACCATAAGGACACTTACATTTTCACAAAACCTCTTTTCTATTACGGTAAAAATAGAATCAATCATCACACATGTCAAAAACCCCTTTTATGTTAGGGCAAAAATAGAATCAATCATCCGCATTTTCAAAAATTCCTTTTCTATTGGGGCAAAAAAAAAATCAATCATTGTACTTTTCATAGTCATTGTATTTTTCCATGTCAAAAATCCTTTCATCTATTGGGACAAAAACATATTCAATCACTTACATTTTCACAAACCCCTTCTTTGTTGGGGAAAAAATAGAATCAACCACTTGCATTTTACAAAAATCAATTTACATCATTCATATCATCTGCATTTAACATCATCCATTTCATTCATCATTACACCTTCATTCAACATTTGTATTTCAAAACCATCAAATCCATCAACAATTGCATTTACGTTCAACATTTGCCAAGTTCACATACAGTTTCAAGCGAACCTCGTATCTAATGGTCTATTCTCTCTCCTTGGCTATTGCAGTGATTGGATGTCCATGCAATTCGGTAAGATGAGTAAATCACCATAAGGACACTTGGTCATATTCATCACCCAATATATCTTTGTTCAAAAATAAAATTACTTTTGGTCCTTCACCTTTTGAGTGAGACTATGCCAAGACCAATTTGCTCAACAACTATCATTGATGTCCTTTTCCATGGGGTTCCCAACATGGATAACTTTCATCATTTCCTTTGCAATTACACCAGTATTCGAGGATGTAGGTCGGTTAAAGTGATTGAGAAATCGTTTAGGAATTTTATGTGGGAATTAGCTACAATCATGAGTGGTCCCGAGGACAGATTATTTTCCTTTTTTTTTTGCATTTGCATATTTGCATATCAATGACACCAAAAGGAAATTTGTTCAACAACATGGAATCACACCAACTTGGGACAACCAAATTTTACTTTGATTTTCCCACAACGGGATGGCATCTACACTTGGAAAAAACCCTTCATCTGTTGGGGAAAAAATAGAATCATCCACTTGCACTTTACAACAACCCCTTTCTCCATTGGGGCAAAAATGACATCAATTCACATCATTCATGTCATCAACATTTACATCATACACTTGCACTTGCACCATTCAATCACATAATTACCCACCATTCTATCAATTGGATCGTGAGACTCATTTTTCACTCATTTTAAAATTAAGGGGGTAAGCTACACCATACAAGTTCTTTGTGTCTTTAAAACTCTTCTTTGCGTTCCAAAGGAAAGAAAGTTGCTTCATCACACCAAAACCAGGTGTCTCGTATTTTTGTACTGCATTATGTTTCATGCAACACGATACAAAAATGGGTATTTATAGATACCAAAATCTAGCCACTTTTCATCCATCCGTGTCCTCCAATCACAACCGTCCATTTTTTTATATATACGTGTATTTACTTAATATATATATATATATTTTATATATTATATTTATATATATTTAATAAATATATATTTATATAAATTAATCTAGTCCTCCACATTTTAATCTTAGCCATCCATCCACATTAATCCATGCCACTTACCCAGATTCAATCTCCACTCTTCTTCATGTTTTAATCTCGGCCCCCCACTTTGTGTTGTCGAAACCCTAACATGTTCAAGGGTATATTATAAAAAGTGATTCATTTTTATGAATAAAGGTTCTAAATTTTAATATGATCGTGAAACCCTAGCCCTTTTGCATCCTTATTCTCCCCTTGCTTTTTCCATTCATATTGCTTGTTTATGCCACCACCCATCCATGCAAACGAGATTTGGGTCCGCCTCATATTCATCAACCCCTGAATGCCCTCCAGAGTCCACAAAACACCTCTAGGTATTTCTAGAACCTTTCTAGTGCATCCACAATATATTTATCATAGTAGATATTCAGTCCTAACACCCTCGAGCGTTGTTCGGGCGTCTTCACGACCACCAACAACAGAAGGAGATATTTCAAGTGACAAGGTAAAAGGTTTTATTAGCATTATTTATATTCTTGTATTCTGTCTACAATTTCAATATGCAACATTTAGGGTCTAGTAATTTTTATTCTTCTGAGGGTCTCATGCAGTGGAGCCCTCGTAGGTAATACTGATCCTTTGTGTTGTTTACTGTTTGCAGGTATAAGGATCACCTTTCTAGAAGTTGTTGAAGCTAGAGTGTTTTTTTTAGGATACACAAGCCCACCTGCAACCTCATTTAGATTGAAGATGAATGAAGAAGACACCAATGATGTATTGACCTAGGGTTTTGGAGAACCCTAGCATTTGTAAAAATTATATCACAAAAGTATTGTAAAACCCCACATTGGGGCACATTGATTGTATAATTTTGAGATCCACCTGTGTTAATAAAATTTTATCCATATTGTGCAATCTTGTGTTATTTCTGTGCTTTTGATTATTTTATCTTATGTATTGGTGTTGCTTGATTTCTGTTTACAGAGTGTACTCTACACCAATTTTCTAAATCCAAGTCAGAAATATTGACTACAATATTAGTTTGATTCTGACTAGTATTTGGATTGGATACTCCATTATTTGGATGAGTGTTCCATTGTATTTTTTGGAAACTGAAGTTCCTATTCTAAGGTGGATTATTGGCTTGGGGATTTTGAGATGCCTGCTTCTGCAATTGGACCATATCATTGTTGATATTTTGGACTAACTTTTGTATATTATCTAACTAAGAGTTAGCTTCATTGTTTTATCCTGTAGTAGTTTGACTTTTGTGTTGTTTGCAGAAGTGGAATTCCAAAAATTAGGCACATTTTGATTTTAAACAACATTTAGAATTTTTGGAATATTTTTATTAGGATTAACGTTATGAAATGTTGGGATATTCTGAGTGGGAGTAGTATTCAAAAATATAGGCACAACTTGTGTATGAGTCTCCACATTATTATGAGTATTGAATTAGTTTTCCAAATACAGTTGAGTGGTAGGATTATATGATTGATATGGTAAAGGATTTAACATGGGAAATTGTTATGACAGAGCTTGGTTAATCATTGGTAATTGATTGAATGCATCTGGCTATCCTAGTGAAGGAAATTTGCCTATTCCAAAACCTTGAGGGATCAACTATTGTTCCATAGGTAAAGCTTCACTATAGGCCATGGGAAGAGTGGTGATCTGAGGTGTCCTTCTCACAAACATGGATTTTAGAGGATCTAATGCTCTGAAATACATTTATATGTCTGCATCAACAGAGTGTATAAGGTGCAGTTAGTATGCTATATAGCTTGTGAAATTATATGTTAAATAATCTTAAAGACTCGTGGATTTCCCTTATGGTTGCAACAAACTGATGATATATAATTGCAGGGTCTACAGGTAGCCTGAACTGATTAATGAAGGTTATTTCCAATTTAACCCAAAAAGTGATAGAATTAGCTGGTAGGCTAATATACCAATCATATGCCATCTCATTTAGGGTAACATGAAACATCCTACAAGCAACATATTCATGTTCGACCTGTAATCTCACCACAACATCTTTATAGGCTTGAATATGTTCTTTGGTTATTCTTGCTCCATCATGTCTGTACCTGGGAAAATACCTCTCCATATTTTTAGGAATATCATGGGCTACTCCAAGAAGGTTTAGTGGGCTGTTATGGCCACCTAACGAAGGTGCAAATGCTATTGGTGCTGTCATTGGTCTACTTTGGAAACAAATGGAATAATGGCTTGAGATGAAATAACAATGGGAAAATTGTTACTTGACTGAACTTTGGTACATTTGGATCTTCTTGGAGGAGAAAGGCTATGAAATTTAGTGTTTTCAGAAGCCTTAGACCTAGTAACAATAACCCTAGGTTCCAGTTTGAATAACTATCAAATAGTTTCAAGTGATACTATGAATTTAAACAAGTTCAACCCTTAAAATCAAATCAATTAATCGAAGATTAGGCTCTCCTTCTAGCACCAATTTTGTTGAGTGATATATATTTCAAATAAAAAACACATACTAACAAATAGGACTCATACAGGATGTTCTCTCTTGAAAGGAGATTCATGATCTTCCCAAGGTTCAAGTGAGGTTGGTCTAACGTGGTAATGTTTATTGATCTTTTGATTCAAAGGAAAAACAATGAAATCTATGGAATATTTGGAGCCTTTATGTAGCCCTTACAAGGGGATTATTAGTTTTAGTTATGATTAATTGATTTTCTTGACATGAAGAACTTAGGGCTTTGCTTAATTGTACAGTAAATCATGAAGATATGAGCATTTAACATCAAAATTCACCCAAGAAATTAGTGAAATAACAAGATTTTGGGCTTGCTGCCTTAGAATTATCAAAGCATTACATTAATTTATTTACCTAAAACTTGTAGAGATAAAACACAAAATTATGAAATCAATCTTAAGAAATAAAAATTATGCTAATCTATTCCTAATTTTAACTATTTTTCAAATAAAATACAAAAAATAAGGGTTAGGGAAAGAAAATCAAACAAGTCATGGTGAATTCACGTGTTTGCAAGGAATCTATTGAAGCCTCTGATTCTGAATTAAACCAATCTCAACATTGACCAATTATCACACAATCTAAGACCAAGATGGTGCCATATTCAAGGGAAATGAAGCAAAATACAAAAATAAATTCAAATGCAAACACCATCAACATGTGCATATTGCATCAAAAATATCCATATTTTGCATTGAATTAAAATATTCAGGAATTATAGAGTTTCATAATGGCTAGCTACAAGGGATTGTACTCACAAGTTTCTAAATACCACAAAAAGGGCATAGATGCTCCTTAAATTAACAAAAAAAAGATGAAATGTCTAAAATTTTATCTCTCAAATTACATCCGACCCCTAGGAATCGAGGTTCAATGGCTATTTATAGCCTTACATTATCTAAATTTAATTCATTTGCAATGGTAAATGATGATGGATCATATTATTATTCAGTTACCCTTTCATGCCAATTGCTTCTATAACTATTTTTGCAACTGTAGATCTTCTATAACTGTCATCTAAAATTTCTTCAACTTTCGCCTTCTGGTATTATGCTCGATTTCTTTTGTTGTCTATAAATTAAATGATAAACCAACTTTAGTTCTTTTGGCAGGGATATAAAACCAAACCTTTTGTTATTATTATTTTTTTGTTTTATGATCATTTTATTCGTGTATTTATTTATTTTATTTAAAACTCGCATGGGGATTTAATTACACGTTGGAGGCCTTGGGGGACTCTTGTTTGGCAGAGTAATCAAATAGAATGATGATTTCATCACATGAAATCGACCTTTGAACTTAAGAACATATATTATAGGTCCTTTCTAACCAAAGAGGGTCAACTTAGGACTTTGGAGAATGGTATAGGAATCTCATCATTATTATTTTTGGTGCAAGAGCCTATCTTTCGAAGGGCATAACTTTTGATCCGTCTGTTGGATCGAATTTAAATATTATTGGGAGCTAGATATAAAGGTGGAAAATGACATGGCTAGGTCACAAAAGGATCTAGATCACTGTTTCTAGGTCTTTTCCAGATTTTTCTAGGCCCTAATTCCATCTAGTGCCTCAAAAATAGATTTTAGTGGTTTTTCAAAAGTTTTTCCAGGGGGTGCCTCAAAAATGGATTTGAGTGCTTTTTATTTTTTTTTAGAAGTTTTTGCAAAGGAACATTTTGACTTTCATAACTTTATATTTTGACATGTTTAGCTGGTGAGATTTTGTAGGATGCCTAATATGGGTGTTATAGTGGTGCTTTTGGAAGGTTCCTTAATGGATAGGAATGAATTCCTGAAGGAGGTTATCAAAGGGATTGATCACAAAATCCTTAAGCTTTGAAAACCAATATGACAACAGTAGGTGTATGTAATAACTTAACCTTCTAATGACCTTGAGAATTGAAAATTGACCATTATAAATTGAATATTCAACCCTTATATCTCAAGATCTACCAAAATTTTAAAACTCTTGGTGTAGTCAAATTATCAAAATATTCAAGGCAAGCAATAAAATCCTCAAAAAATTTAAGTGGGTCCCCAATTGGGGTAAGTTGTGCAGTGGAAAAAAATCTTCCCCCTATGTCCTACCACCTCTTCTCTATGAGACTTATGAATTAGGCTATTTGAAAGCTTTGCATGGACAAAGCAACATATTTGGATGGGTTATAAGCAAAGTTTTGAAGCATGGCATTGACTCTCTTGTTAGGCCCCTCATAAATATCTTCAACCTCATTGTCTTTTGGGGTTTCCATGACTCTTGGGGTTAGCATATCATCCACCCCATCCATAAAGTTGGATATCCCCACGAAAATAACAATTATAGGACCATCATGATTTGACATGTCTTTGCCAAACTTTATGCCACAACATTAGATGTGCTTATTTCTCATAGGCTAGAGGAGGAGGGACATAGGACCACAAGCCAAGCTGGTTTTTGGCAAGACCAGTAGTCCATATATTATAACTAGTCCTTAGGGATATTTTTTGAGGAGGTATGTTCTAGATCCTCGAGATTCTATAGCTATTTTGTCGATTGTGGGAAATCTTTTGACACAGTACCTCGATAATTACTACTTTAGAGGGTTCGACTAGTTGGCATATTTGCACAACTTTTGATAATAGTTTTGTGGTTGTATGAGATTGTGATATGGTAGTTTTTCTCTCCAAAGGGGCTTTCAGACAACATTCTCAGAACCATATGAGTTAAACAAGGTTACCCCCTTTCTCTACCATTGTTTGGGATCTTCATAGACAAGTTTGAGTAATTTATCCAAGAGCACACATAGGCAGAGGATGATTGTCTTCTTCACCATGTGCTAATTTCTATCCTCTTTATCAATGATATTGTCCTTCTACTCTTGATCCTTGAGGGGCTCTAGTGTCATCTGGATACTTTAGTCACTTTTTATACCTTGATATAGTTGATAATTAAATTCTCTAATACCAAGGTTATGGTGTTCACTACTACCAAAGAGGATTTATCCCATATACACTTCTGTATTTAGGAGTGGTAGGTTGAGATCACCACCTCCTACATGTACTTCATGGTTCTATTCACTGGATTCACCTTTGGATTGAAACCCGTCATCTAGGCCTGATATTCTAAGGGGTATGTAGCTATTTCTTTGCTCGAGAGGAGTTGTTTTAGAGGACATTTCCAATATATTTCAAGATGAGAATCTTTGATACCTTGATCAAACCAACTGTAACCTATGGGTTAGTGATATGGGATCCTAGTCTTAGCCTGATTGAATGGTCTCATGTTGAATGAGTGTAAACACTTTTTTTTAGAGATTTATTCATTGCAAGGGCATGATATCACATTCCATTATCTTGGTAGATTTTGGGACCTCTCATTTTTAGCTCGAGATCAACTTCTCAATTATCACCTATCTACACAAGGTCCATAATTTGGGAGATCCCTCCTTAGGATGTAGATGGTACCCTTACCTTACCCTTTGTTCCTCGATGGAACTCTTTTTGAACCCTCATAGGAGTTGGAGGAGTTGGTATTTTTCAGGTCTTTACACTTCTAGCCAACATTCAAATACAGATTGATAGACTTCCTCCTTGTTCCCTAGGAGCTCTCTCCCCTTCTTGGAATAAGGAGAATATACTCCATGAGATTCGTAAGGATATTAGCCTCTAGTATACTAGCTGCACATGGATCTCTCCAGTTGCCCCTCTCTCCCCCAAGTTGTCTTTCTACCATGAATAATTTCTTCAAATACAAGATGGTTGGATAGTCCCCCACAGTACTGTTGTGGCCATTGCACAACTAACCCCAAATTTGGGGACCCACATTTTAAACATCGAGTTTTGGGATTTTTGGTTGTCTTTGAGTGTTAATTTTGATGGTACCCTACCCATGGTCTTGGTTGTCCTTGCAATGTAAGCTCCAAGGTTCATTGTTGGTTAGGGTTTCTGTGCAAATTCGTTCAGAGTATTTGGTGTTGTGTTAAGTTAATAGAGTTAATTTCTTTTGATTTAGTTTTCAGTGTGTTTATTAAATTTATAATGTTGGTTTGATTCTAATGGTTTGATTCAAGCTCATTTAAACATTCAAGATAAATCAAATCAAGTTATATCTATCTAGCTCATTTAAACATTCAAGAAAAATCAAATCAAATTATATATATATATATATATATATATATATATATATATATATATATATATGTTTTTTTTGAAATGAGGAAATAAAGTTCTTTCATTTTTTTTAAAAGAGAAAGGATTAAAGATTTCATTTAAAAAGCTTTTAATAGTTAAAATTTTGTTTTAATATTTAAAGCTTTCTTTTAATGATTAAAGCTTTCCTTTTATATTAATAAATTAATCTTCATAGCTGCAGGTTATTTGGGAAAGAATGATGTTTTTGAAGTGGCTTTGCCAACAGTGATCGGCATTTCGACAACATGGAGATGATATGGATGTGGATGTAACCAATGTAGCATGTTTTACATCATCCGGTAAGACCCCTAGAACAGGCGTTGACTACAATAAAGGCACCAAATATCTCGAACGATTGTGGAGACCTTGGAACATTAGGTTTGTTGATGAATATCGATGGAGCTAAGACCCGGACTGATGACGACCACGTCAGACTTAATAGTGACGTATGCAGACATTGTTGACCTGGATGTTGACATGGAAGACTTGACGTACAGGGCAATTGGATGATGACGTGGTGATGAGTTCAAGATGCAAATATGAAAGTTAATGCATGGATTAGTATATGGGAGGTATCAGTGATTAGAGGTTGAATGCAATGAGGTCGAGGCATATGATGTCCAACAGAAGATAGTTTCTAAAAGGGGGTGTGTCTCAGTTGTAGTGGTCACATAGACAACACCTAGATTCCATGAAGGACGATGGGCAATCCCAAATATGATCAATTTGAAACTTTATATAAAGCCCAAAGAATCTAGTTTTACAGAGTGATGATATGCTGTAAACGGATAGAACGAGATTTATCCCATGATGGCTTGTTTCTTCATACCTGCATCAATGACTCCCACATTGATAGAGCTAAAACTCACATTTAAAATATTAGAAAGCACAAGTTCCCACGTAGACGTAGAGATATACCTGGATGATCTAGACACGTCAACACAGTGATAGTTTAGAATAATGCATATAGTGGCAGATTGACAACGAGAAGGGGACACAATGGAGTTTTTCCATTCGATAGAGATAGGCGATAGTCACATCTAGACCTTTCATTCTATGTAAGGGGGTAAGCTTGTTTGAGTACCAACGTATTGTAGGATTTCTCTTGGTGAGATTGTGTCCAACACACAAGAGAACAGTTGAATCATTGGCATTAAGCAATAAATGAACATCTCACCCTCGAATTCTTCTTATCTTCCATACAGTCTTTGGGTACGAGATCTGATGGACAAACCCCGCATGGTGACTTAGACGCAGACCAATGACTTGGCCACTATAACCTTCATCTACGACGACCTGATGGAAAGGGTGTTTAAATATGACTATTTGAATGTTATCGACCAAATGCGGGTGTTGGAAGACATGACGAACAATGGTGATGTTGTTGACAGGGTGACCGCTAAAGTTTCAATGCTTATTCACGATGAAAGGAGGACAATTTCAATGCTGATGCCGATAGTGATGGAGGGCAATTTCAAATGTGAGTGGTCCTAGTAAAAATAATGGTAAAAAGTGTGAGTAACCATTATTGATGGTAGTGTGTTTGTAAAAGATCACTCAAGTCGGTGGTGTGGGCAATTTTGCATGAGTGCAGTGTGTTGACCATTTGAACAAACTTTGAGGTCACTGAATTCAGGTGACGGAAGAAATTCATAGGGCCAACGGGCCTAGAGTTAGAGAATGGGAATGGAAAGAGAGAAGAGAGAAGAGAGAAGAGAGAAGAGAGAAGAGAGGAGAGAGAAGAGAGGTGGGCTAGTTAGGGCATGGTATATTATACAATGTTTTTTTAATCAAGCCATACTCAACTGCTCTAATGGGCATGCCACATAGATTCATAATAATGAAAGAGAATATTGTTGGAGGTATGAAGAAAGTTTTAATAAATGTATTGCCAATACAAATTGGGAATACGTTATTTCAATATAATAATTCAAACAAAGCAAAAAGGGAAATATTGCATGTTAGGAAACAAATGATAAATGGAAGCGTCACAAAACCAAACAAAATTAAAAAAGAGGAAATGAAGAAACATGAAGGAAAATGTTAAAATCAAAGGCAAACTCAGAAGCAAAGGGCTAAAATCAAAGGCAAACTCAGAAGCAAAGGGCTAGAAGTTTTGGAATAGGATACATGGAAGGGATTGGAAGGATCTTGGCTGCTACCAACATTTATCCTCATTTTGTATGTAGAGAAAGCATATTTTGAACACAAATAAATGGTTTTATTGCACATATTTTTTGCATGTATTGAATTATTTTAATGGTGTTTTATGAATGAATTTGATAGCATTGTTCAAAATATTTTAATGCAGGTTTTCCCTTTAGACTCTCGCCATAACCAGACTTAGATTGTGTGGATGCAAGTCTAACCTGGTTTTTGTTTTGTGTTTGGGATCTAATATTTTCTACAGGATAGGAGAATTGGTTTATAGTAGCTCTCTTTGGTCATTTTCCATATTCTGGTCCATATTCCAGAATTTTAATTTAATTTTTTAATTTTCTTTAATCCTACTCTTTTCATTTTTTTAAACCTTTGCAAATAAAAATAAAATAAAAATAAGAATAAAAATTCCAAAAATAAAGGTATGGATCCTAAGAATAAACTTTAATGTCTTAGTTAGAGCAATTTCAATTTCATTTTGAAGCAAATTTGAAATTCCTAAAAATTATTTAAAGTTCAGATTTTAAGAGGAATTTTGCAATTTCAAAGTTTTACATGATTTCACATTCTTAAAGGAGAAATGAACTTCAAGCTTTGCACTTTTGTTTTCAGAGCAATAAATTGACTTCCCTTTATGAAAATTACAATTTCATTAAAGAGGGGTAATTTATGTAGAATTTCAAAGGCTATGACATCTTAAAGTTGGCCATTTAGCTAATTTATTTCATGCTCAAAGCAAGCTAAAATGAATACGCTAATAATTTCATATTCATAATTTAGAGATAGCTTTTAATTTTTTATTTCATGTTCTAAGCAGGGTTTTAGGAAGATAAAACTTGTTTAAAATTTTCTTAAACAAAATAAGATAAAATCTACTAAAAATACTTCAAGATAAAATGAATTAAAGCACTCTACATCGTGGTCATATGAGGGCCAATCACATTTTATTTTATTTTAAGTTTCACGAACAATCAATAGCATAGCATAATAAAGTAATACCAACACAGGCCCCTTGTTAACAGTTATTTGTAAATCACTAAGGTATTCCTAGCACTTATTTGACACATCTTCACAAACATACAAGCACACATTAAGTAAAAGGAACCTTGGAGAAATTGATATATCTTTGCAAGAGAGAATTTTCTAATCAAAATCCTAACTGTGAGTGTGGTTTTACAATTGGGCAAAATTACCACTCAACAAGTACCTCCAACAACATACAATGCATAACATACATATTCTCATTGGAAAACTCAGAGTGTGCTCCCAAAAAATTTGGGTTGAGTCAGATCATTTTTTGAGAGAGGAGCGAGTTTTCCTATTTTGCTCCTTGGGATAAGTAGAAACCTTGCATCATTTTATTTTTTGATTTCCCATCTACTATGAGATCCGAGGTAGATTTCATTGCTTTTTTAGGGATAACAAATTATCTATATCCACCTTCTTTAGACACTCATATGAATAATGTATCATACTCTAACCTAGGGAGTCAACTCAATTTCATTGATAAAGAAGCTCTCCTTTAGGTGAATCTTATCCCCCATACTCTTGACCCATCACAACCTACTTCACCAGCTCAAATGGACCAAGGGAGGATATCAAACTAAAATTTTACATATTGGACTATTCAAATAGAGGCAAGGCCACTAGATATTGCATCCATGGTTTGTTGAGACTTTGGATTAGAGATGGGCAGAGACAAATCATCGATTTCTTTAGCAAATATTCTTTGACCTTGACTATTAGGAGAGACTAGTGCTTGAGGTCGTGGCCGAGCGCCCTTTAGGGAAGTCACCCCCCCTCTCTCTCCATTCCTCTTGGAGAACACTCTACATAACTTGTTTCTAATGGATTGCAGCCCACCTCTCTCCTCTCTTCTCTCTTACCATTCCCTTTGGACCACTTATCAGGTTGCATAATTGTATTTATCTTTGTTTCTTTCCTTATTTTGTTGGGCACTTTGGTCCATTCGCTTATCATTATTGTTATCATTTTTATAGTCACTTGGATCATATTTGACCCACCATGGACATTTATAATATTTCATTTCTCTATAATACTTGATTGATTTTGCATTATTTTAGCCTTCAACAACTCCAATTCAGATTGCATTTGCACTTATATGATACCTACTATACAAATCCACTTGTATAATATATGTACTCTTGTACAATGTTGTTCAACTACCTTTATTGTATGACAAACCTCTTTGTACAACACTACCATCTAATATATCCACTTGTATGACACCCCTCTAGTCTACACTTGTATGACAATGTACATATGACACAACTATTGCTTTCACAATAAACTTCAATTGTTGGTATGACATAGGGTCGCTGCTTGTATGACACTCACATGATTGTATGACAACCTCCTCATACCCTCTACACATTGCATACATTAGTTGTCCATATTACTCCATACCATTTATATGATGCATTTACAACAAAATCACAAACCTTTGTGTGTTTGTAGTTGAAAATTCTCTTATCACCCTCTATCCGTATAACTATACGATAATCCATACGCTTGCAATTTCTTTCAATTTTCCCTTTGTGCAATATAACTTCTACAACACCATTTTCCTCAATACCGTGGAAATTCATCCTTAGGGCATGCCCATTCAATATTTTTTCGACAACTCCTTCCTCTCGCTAGCAGTCCCTTGCACTCCACAAAACTTTCATATGTCTCCTCTCCTCAGCTCATTTGTATGTCCCTTTTGACTTAGCACTGTGTCTTTCCTATAGCTGCTTCTTCTTCTCCCTATTGGTGCTAGATAATGGATGCCCATTTCTTATCCAATGTGTGTGTTTATTAAAATGCTCAAAAACTAGTGCACAAGAAAGGAATAATGATAGCACTAAATGAATGAACACCAAAACATGCAATGTAACACACTATGATAAAACAAGGAAGTAATAAATTTGGTCCATTTATATTAATAATAACTTGTTCTTTCAAAATACGGTTACAATTGCATCCCCTTGAGGGAGTTCACCATTTTGATACAATCAATACAATAAACAAATGAGAGGATTTGATTTTCCTCTCATAATGGAACCGGTGCACTTTGGGGTCTTCTCGCATCCATAAACCATATTGCAAAGGGTTTCTTCGTGACCTTCGCAAGGGTTGTTGATGTCAAACTTTGTATTCCTCCTTCCTTGCAATAAACCTATAATATGCACACAAGGAACACAAAAATGTTAATAGCATGTACGGATGAAATGATAAGTAAAAGCGATAAATGACTAAAACATGATGAGTAAATATGTAAAACAAAATACAACTATGCTAAGACGATGAAGAGTGCAAACACCTCAAGGGTCCATAATTCAATTCTAAGAATACTTCATTGCTTGAAAACTCTAAAACTTAGGATTATTTCGAATGATGGTGGATTCCAGTTTATAGATCCCTCGAAAGGAACCTATTATTAGCAAAGAATATTTACATGGGAGAGGTGGCCTACATGGTCTTATCTAAAATATTATGCGATGCCACTTAGCTATCCTAGCCTACAAAATGCTATTATGAGGTCAAGCGTGCATGCTAAACTAGGATCGAGCATGTACGATATAGATGGTGCAATCCCACACATGGATTCTCTTTTTTTATTCCACTTCTAGAATGACCATCTTGGGATAGGACGATATTGACTGCAGGCCACTCTGGGGTAAGACGTCCTTGGCTAGTGGTCGCTCTAGAGTAGGACGACCTCAATTAGGGGTCATCCCTTAGTGGGATGACCTCTAGAGGCTATCCCTAGGAGGGACAACCAGGGTTGTAAAGGGAAATTTACTTTTTTGAGTGGTGAAAACCACTATTTAAGCCATATGGCCACCCAATATGGGTCATTTGGTATTCAAGGAGTCCATATAGGTAGTCTCCTCAATATGACATATTTTAGGTGTCTAAAAATACCCCTTTTTGGGATGCATTGTGTAAAAACATAATGCAATGCAAAAATAGATGACCCATAGTCAAATTGAGGGTTGATTATGTTTACTAATCTGATCAATGTTATATGCCCAATCATGAAAAGGGTATGCATATTCGAACCATTACTTCTGACAAGTTGAGGAACTTGATTTTAGTAAACCTTTAAGCTAGAATTATGACTTTGAGGTATATTTGACCTTGGCAAACTTTTCAATCGTGGAGAGACACTATTTGTCTATGAGCCTCCATGCTGCATGAATGCCAAGAATTTATTTAATTAAATTTTTTTCTTGTTGTCTACCCCAAGCAAGAAGGGCATGATTGTCTTTGGCAATGATTCTTGAATGAATGCAACTTGCATGATTGAGTGTTTGATTATTGATTTGATTATGAATTTTATGATGTATTGACTACCCCCTCAAGCGATGAGTCGATGAGGAAATAGAAAAATGCTAAAAGTTATGAGTCATGATGAGCACCAGAAATGCTCATATTTTTGCATATATGTCTAACATTTTGTGTGGCATTGTTATATCAGATTTGTACTTCTTATGAATATTTATATGTATTTAATGGTAAATTGTGCATATTTCTTGACTTGTGTGAAAAGCATGTTTTGTGTGTAGATTTAACTATTTTCATCGATTTTTGCATAAATTACGTCGAGGTCCCTTCTAGGCCTAGCATGATCTATTTTTGAAGGAGTTGAAAAAGAAGTATGGTATTAAGGGGAAGGCACCTTACTCATATATTTTGACAGGAAGGTGCCTTACTCCCATATTTTGACGGGAAGGCGCCTTACTCTCGTATTTTGATGAATAGGTGCCTTACTCCCATATTTCTATGGAAGGTGCCTTATTCCCATCTTGTGATGAATGAAGCGTCTTACTCCCTGTGATGTAGTCAAAGGTATTTGACTCCATTTAAGCAGAATGAAGAACCTAACTCTAGAACAAAAAGCACCTAACTCCCATTAATAACATATTACGTTAGCTGCCCTGCTTCTACATGAAACAGAGTAACAAAATTTGGTACAAAGAACACAGATAATGATGATGAGATGTAATGGAGAATCTACTATTTCCAGCAAAGATGAAAGATAAAAAATAAGCTGGTAAACCACAAATAAAATACGTAATGTAAGAGTGCTTTGAGCATGCCTGAATTGCCTCAATTTGGCATGCAGCCATTATAATCACATCTGTAGCTATAAAAAAATTGTAACAAAGAGGTTTGTGCTATTATATAAATGCACAAGACTTCTCCAAGGAAGAGGAGAAAAATAGTAGAATCATCGAACTGTATTATAATTCATTTTTATGCAATAAATTCATTCGGATTTCTCTTACTTAGCATTCTGCATACATAGTTGATCAGGTAGAATCTGCTAGAGCTTGGGCCCACTCCTAGCTAGTATTCCTCCCCTCTCCTTTATTTTTCCTGCCAATTCATTTTATTTTTAGCTCTATTTTCCTGTATTTGGTTATTTTCTATAAATTAATTTATTTACTGCTTTATTTATTTTTCATAAGTGTGGTTTGATTTCCTTTTTGGTCATTTACTTTTTGAGAATTAAATGATTTTGGATTAAATGAAAGCTATACGAAAAACACCCCAAACTATAGAATTTATGGGGACTCACCTCAGAGGTATTGTAATCATATCTATATCAGGTACATCACAAGCTTACGAAATTCCTAGGTTGATAATTAAGTGAAAGGGTTGTGACAACAACGTAGAAATTAACCAATGTTCTTGCTCTAAAATTTTGGCACCATTTTCAGGGATGTGCCTATAGTAGATATAGTTACAATACCTAGTTTTACAAAAAATATGATCAAGCCTGTAGAACATTTTCCATATGATATTGCATAATTCCACCAAGAAAAATAGGACCAGATGATCATTTTATAAAGGGGAAAGACCCATAGACTGAATCTGAGCTAGCTGGAAATTTTGAACCTGAGGCAGTATCCCCTCAGTCACCCCCAACCGTGCACTGGTCTTAACACCTAATTTTTGCACAAAATGCTTCCACACCTAAGTACCCAGAATCGAGAGAAGGATAGATCATACTGAATACTTTATTTAGGAGAACACAATCAAAATAGGATCTACTGTGGGAAGTTGTTGAATATGGAACCATTCCACCAATTGACCTAAAGACTCTTGTGTAGAAAACTCACAATGACTATAAGACCTTATAAAATATTTCAAGGACAATAGAGACCACATTTCTTAAAAAAATGGCTGAGAGAGAAGATACATCAATCAAATTTAGCTTTCCCATAGAAGAGGCTAGGGGAGACACTAAAACGAAAAATATATCACCTACCCATATTCCTACATTTAAAGGATGCCCAACATAATAACCTGATCTATTTTTATTCAAGTTTTATGTTTTGTATAGGTATGTGGATTACAAATCAGATACCCAGAAGTTGAAGCTTTTTCCATTAATGCTATATGATTCAGCCTTGTGCTAGTTTATTAGCCTAGAGAAAAAATAGATTACCACCTGGGAGGAGATAAAAAATATCTTCCTATAACAATACCAGGACTTCAATAGGGCTTGGTATTCCAAAGAGGAGGTCTTGAATATGACACAGAAAGAGGATAAATCCTTGGAGAAATACTAGGATAGACTCAATTTTAACCTGTAGAGATCTCCCCATGCGAAGCTAAGTGACAAGTCCATAAAAAGTATTTTCTTAAGGGGACTGACCAATGAATCTCTTGAAGCATTAAATATGATCTCTGGAGGAGATATTTACCAGCATTAGATGTCAGACATCTGATAATTATGTTAGAATTTTCATAGAGAAAAGGTAAACCAACCCTCAGAGCCATGAAGTTGATAGTCTCAATCATAAAAATAGATATAGACCACATGTTGGAGGACCTAAAAAGCAAGATGCTTTCATCCTTGGCACTGTAAATGGATATGCTCCTACTAGCGAAAAAGAAACAAAAGAATGATAGAAAAATCATTAGAGGTAGATTGGTTGAGTGATGGTGAGCGAACTATTGGGTGGTGCCTCAGCAGCAGGCAAAAAGTAGAATAAATCTATCGATCGGTTGGGGAGTTGCACATAATCGAGCAATGAACCTGACCCCCATGCAGAGGTGAACAATGAAGTGGTTAATCCGCATGCCAGGAGAGGAAGTATCCAAAGTGGGATCATCAAGGGGAAAGACCCCCCTGACAAGCCAGGTGACAATAGGGAAAATTATGGCCAAACCTCCTATGCAGAGCTCCTCCAGAGCAAACCTAGACAGACTTAAGATGCTCCGAGTAACTTCGTAACCTAAGGATACGATTTTTTGTGCCCTAAAAAACTCATGGATGGGTATGCCACCCAAGATTCCTTCTCCCTAGTAGGGAAATTTGTAGGGGGATGCCCGAACATGGACTCAATCCGATACTAGATGGCAGACAAATGGAAAACCCTAGGAAGTTTGGAGCTATCCGCAATGTCTAGGGGTTTTTTATGATCCAACTCAACACGCGAGAAGATGCAGAACGCATTTTGTCGGGGGGTCCTTGGTTTTTCGTAAGGTGAAGCCTTTTTATCAGAATATGGGAACCAGAGTTCAACCTAGATACCTAGAGCATTAACTATGCTCCCATCTGGGTCTCGCTCCCAAATCTCCCTACCCACTTCTTCTACGAGGATGCGCTTTGAGGATTAGCCCATGCATTTGGGGAATTAGTCACCATAGACCCAACTACCCATGCCAGGACCCACCTCACCCAAGCGTGCATTTGTGTCAATGTGAATCTGGAATCTCAGCTTCTAGATCACCTCAACCTAATCTATGGAGCTTTCAGATGAAGACAACCACTGGAGTTTGAGAATAAACCTACTTTCTACTCGAAGTGCCAAAATCAAGGGTATCTACTACCCCAATGTCCAAAATGTAAAAATGTGAAGTCTGAACTCCAGACCACGGTTCGACAAGACCAACCTAATAGACAGAAGACTAACATTGGTATAGTATAGAGCCTGAACCTCAAGAATAAACAATAGATTCGACCACCATCAATTGAAGATGCATAAAAGGCAAGTAGTATGTTCTCTATCTCTAACAAATTTAATTTACTCAATGATTCTGGTTCCATTGAGATGATTGAGGAAGGAGAGCTCCTTGTCAAGGGTTTCCCTGGTCCAAACCTAGTCCCCCAACCATGCCCTAGCACCAACTCTCCCCAAGAAAATTCCTTCCTCCCTCCCCCTCCACACCTGTACCCCTCCTCTAACAACACCGTCCACCGAATCCCACCTCCCAGACCACCTTGGCCCTCCACCCCCCCATCCTCATCACCCCCACCTTCTGGGAATGAATCCCCCACATCCTCGACCAAAAAAAACAATGTTGAGTCCAAAAACGAGGAGTCTGCCCAAGAATCCCCAGATCATTGGAGCCCAAAACAAACCCGAAGCTTCAAAAAGTCCCAGATTGATGTAGGAGGTGATAGAAATAAAGGTAGGCATTTCGATGCAGAACGGAGAAGTCGTGACACTGTCGAGGACATAGCCAATGGCAACTAGAAAAACCTATTCTAGGAAATTAGAAACATCATCAAGGAAGAAAGTAGAAAACCCAAACCCCCCGTGTAGCAAGGCAAAGGGGGCAAAAAATCCTCCAAAAGTTCCAAATGAAAGTCCTCTCCTGGAATGCGAGAGGACTGAATGGGGTAGCCAAACAAAGGCTGGCTATCACCATGAGGAAAGACTCTAACCCCACAATATTTCTCATCCAAGAAACCAAATTAGATGACCAATGGTCACCAAGGGTTTCCAAGATCATCTGGAAAAATTATGACTTCGACTACTCACCAGCTTTCGGCTCCTCAGGTGGCCTCCTCTACCTATGGAACCCAACCAAAGTTGAAGGTAGATTCATCTCAGGACAAGACAGGCTATCCAACATCCTCTTTCATGATCTCAGTTCCCATATCTCCTGGGTCATGACCAATGTTTATGCCCCCAACACTCCGCAGGGTAGATTGGCTTTGTGGAATACCATCACTCAGATGAGGCAAGTGTTTGTCAACATCCCGTGGGTTTTAGCAAGGGATTTCAATTCTCCCTTACACTTTTCAGAAAAGAGAGGAGGGAACACCATAACCCACAGACTAACAAATTATTTGGGGTAGTTCGTAGATTCCAATGCTCTTATGGGCGTTCAACTGAGAGGGTCCCAATTTACTTGGAGAAAAAAAATAAAGGGAGATAACCTCATCCAAGAATGCCTTGACATATTTTTGCTATCACAAGAGGCTCTTCCCCTCTTTGGATATGCCAACCTTCAGGATCTCTCAAAGATAGAGTTTGACAATAGCCAACTCATTTTCAAAACTGTAAGCAGGCTTCAGTTCAAGACATCATTCCGATTTGAGTCAATGTGGACTCAACACCCTGACCTCAAAAACCATATTGTTGAATGGTGGAATAGAAAATTCCCTAGGACTATCACCAATCAGGTAATGCAAAAAATTTGCCTAATCAAGGAAAATTTGAAAGTATGGAATAAGGAGACCTTCAGGAATATCTTTGAAAACAAGCATAACATCAAAACTAGACTTGAACATATCGAGGAAAATTTTTAGAAATGGCAGAGGGATGACAATCTTAGGGATGAGGAGTGAAGGCTACTTTCAGACTACCATAATACCCTATAAAAAGAAGAAATGTTTTGGCACCAAAAGTCAAGGCAGCTTTGGCTCAAGGAAGGCGACTCCAACTCCAAGTTTTTTCATATCTCTACTCTCAAACACAGGGGAGCTAACAGGATAAAAGGTCTCATCAGACAATATGGGTCTTTCACCTCCGACATCCACCAAATTTGGGATGAAGCTATCTACCACTTTGAGAATCTCCTTGCCCCCCTCACATTCCCCGATCAGGCCATGGATTCCCTCCTTAATAACATCCCCAGATCCATATTCAAGGCTATGAATAATATGCTCCTCAGCCCTCTTTCTCATAAGGAAATCCACTAAGCCCTATTTTCTATGAAGCCTGACAAAGCCCCAGGCCCCGACGGTTTCTCCCCTAGGTTCTTCCAAACCTATTGGGACATTGTTGGCCCTGACCTATGCTGTGCCATTGTTGAAATGTAGCACATCGAAATAATTCCCATAGATGTCAATTCTACTTTCCTGACCCTTATTTCCAAAGGGTTGAATTCCTAGTCCCTTTTTGACTATCGCCCCATCAACCTGTGTAATGTCATCTACAAAATTTTATCCAAATCCCTGGCCAACAGACTCACTGAGATCCTCCCCTCCATTATCGACCCCTACCAGGGTAGTACGATCAAGGGGCGGAATATTCTTGATGGTGTCATCACGATCCATGAGCTTATCCATTTAGCCCACAACTCCAACTCCTCTACCTTCTTTCTCAAGCTTGATATGAACAAAGCCTTCGACAGAGTTAACCGGGAGTTCCTAACTAAAATCCTCCTCAAGTATGGCTTTCATGAAAACTAGGTTAACCTGATTTCAAACTACATCTCCTCCTCTTGGTTCTCTATTCTTGTCAATGGGTCAGCAACTAGGTATTTCCCTAGCACCAGAGGTCTAAGATAGGGGGATCCCCTCTCCCCCATTCTCTTCATCATCCTGGATGAGAGTCTGGGAAGATCCATCAAATGTGCTTGCACCAAAAATCTGATCTTCAGCATCAAGACGACCACCGACCTCCCTCCTTCCACTCACCAATAGTTTGAAGATGATACTCTGTTGGCCACTACTACCTCGGTTTCCGAGGCCAAAGTCATCAAGTCCATCCTCAACCTCTACGAGGAAGCTACTGGTCAGAAGATCAACTTCACAAAGAGTAAACTCTACTTCATCAACACCCCCATAAAGAGGCAAGGCAAAATCATAGGCATTTTGGGTTGTACCATTGCTGAACTCCCGACCACCTACCTGGGTCTCCTAATGTTCAGAGGAAGACCAGTCAAGGCTATGTGGAACAGTGTCATAGAAAAAATCCACAAGAAATTGATAGGCTAGAAAGGGGCTCTCCTTTCCCAAGCAGGCAAAGCAACCTTGGTTAAGTCGGTTCTCCATAGCATCCTAGTGTACTTCCTATCCATCTTCAAAATCCTAGTTTCTATGGGAGAAGCCATAAAAAAATACAGAAGCACTTCCTGTGGGCAGGGAATGATAACCAAAGGAAGTTCCACCTGGTGGCATGGGACAAGGTTTGTACACCAAAAAATAGAGGTGGGTTGGGACTGCATCAAATAAGTCTCATGAACCAGGCCCTCTTGGCCAAATAGGCATGGAAGGTTACCACCAATGCCAACCTGGAATGGGTGTCTATTGTCAAAAGAAAGTACTTGCAACATCATTCATTCATGGATGAAGGGATCCCCTGCAATGGCTCCCACTTTTGGAAATCCATAATCCACACCAAGCAACTTCTCCAATGCGGTTCAAGATGGCAGCTGGGTGATGGTACTGACATAGACTTCTGGAATGATTCTTGGGCCAAAAATGATCCCCTCATAAAATATCCTGAAGTGGCTACCATAAACCACATCAGAGATAATAATTTTGGTCCTAGAGTAGCTAACTTCGTCACCATAGAATAGGGGAGCCGACGATGGAAACAGATCCAATTTAGAGTGAGAAATGCAGTCATTGTCAGAGCCATGGCAACTCTTCAGGCTGTCCTTAGGGTAAACTTCATTCCACAATCCCAAAAGAAAGACGAGTTGTGCTGGAAAGGGTCCAGTGATGGGTTGTTCACCGTTAGATCCATAACACAAATGATGGACTGCTCCCCTAAGAATCCCAGGACCATTGACAACCAGGCCTTAGCCAGGATTATTTGGCTCAAGCATATGATTTTGAAAGTGGCACACTTCTACTGGCTCGTAGTCCATAACAAAATTCCCTACCAAAGAAAATTTGATTCAAAGGGGTATCATAGTTTCCAAAATATGCTACCTATACACCCAGGTGTGGGAATCCACCCAACACATCCTCCTTGAGTGCCCCTTCGCATGGGATGTTTTCTCATCCTTGATCAGTAGATTCTAGGTCAACTAGGTATGGCCCAAGTCTATCTTGGACCTATTCATCCAATGGCCCAAGGTCTTCAAAAATCCAAGACTCAAATTTTTGTGGAATTCCCTATTTCACCATGCGGTGTGGCAAATCTGGCTAGAGCGCAAAAACCGTATTTTTAATGACAACCAAAAAAATTCAGATGTTACCTCTAGATCTCTATCATTTGCCATTGAGAATAGTAGCCTCATCTCCTGCACTGACATCCCAACCTTTGGGATTGAATCTCTTTTGTTTTTCTCTCTTGGGATTCCATTAGAATGCACCAAAGCTCAGAATTCCCCCAGCTCCAGGATCACCAAAGCTCAAAATGCAACCCAGGGAATGTAGGGAATGGAGGCATAATAAGAGACCACTTCGAAAACATCATCCTGGCTTTCACAAAAAAATTGGGGTCCTAAGCAAATAACTATGCATAAGCCCACACACTGTGGAGATGCATTGAGGCAAGCAAAGTATTGTCCAGACAAATCATATTTTAAGGATATTTGGCTATTGTAGTTGGCCACATCACCAAAAATAGTAAAGGAGGATGGAACATCCAGAATATAATTCAAGAGTGTCAATCCTCCCTTAGTCACCACCCCAAAAGAACCGATCAACCATGTGTTTCGGGAAGAAAATAAGGTAGATGACCTCCTGGCCAACAGAGCAGTCAACCAAACCACCCTGATCATATGGGAAGAAGACTTCCCTTAGGATGTCATCACTAAAGCCAATCAAGATGTGGAACGTAGCTGCAATATGCAGTGCTAGCTGCCTTGAAGGTATTCTGTCAATACCAACGGTGTTTGTTTTTAACACCATCACACTTCGAAAGAAAACCATAAAAGGTGGCTCTTGCCACCATAATGGTGTTTTGTCAACACCACGGGTGTTTTCTCTTAACACCATAAACCTTTGGAACTCTACCACTTCCATCATTCTTCGTATCGATGTCAGTACGGGTTTCAGTGCAGGGTGCTTGGCTCGTGTCATCTCCCCCTGCCAGCCCAATGGGCCTCCTTCTCTACCGACCACCAGCTCATGTTGCCTCATTTTCACTACCCGAGTGATGCCCATTCACCTCACTTCCTTCATTTTCCCTCTACCCACTCCTCATGCTACTTGTTTCGTCCTCTCCCCCACTCCTTTCCATTTTGGCCCATTTTTCACGAGCCATGCCAAAGAAACTATCATCACCTCTATTACCCATTGTCGATCAGTAATCTCTGTGACCTTCGATTGGTGCTCCTTTCGCCTCACCAGGCCTTTTAATCTTTGCTTTATGGTTTTGGAGGACCTTCGATAGAAGAAAATCAAAGACAACGACAAAATTTGGCCCTCCAGCTCTGTTTACCCTGAACTAAGCAACTCCATGGCTTACATCGAGCCAACTATTTGTAGATCGAGCCAGGGACCACAACCCTACTAGACACCAAAAAATTCATCAACTTCTTCAAACTATTCTCTGGGATAGACGAAGAAGTCACTAGAGACTTCGTTGAATCATGGGACGAGGGAGAAGTTTAGGTTTGAGGACTATGATTCAAGGTAAGTGTTCACTCTATCGCTCAGGTCTCTGGTATCTCTCCTATTGGTAGGGTAGTATGCAGGGATAAACACAATTTTAAGGAAGAAATAGACCAATTCCTCGATAAGGGAAAGGATCTGGTCTGGGAAAATAAAGGTATTTTGCATTCATCCTTACCTTGGCCTTGGGACACTACCATTGTCCCTGTCATCCAATATGTCTCTGTCGACAACCCCAACAACCCTCTTCGTGCCTATAGCCTCACCTTCGTTAATCACCTCCATGATGTTAGACCCATTAACGTCCCTGATTTCCTCCTCCATTCCATCATCATTACCATCAACAATTTTAGGGAGCACAAATCCTTGAAGCAACCTCACCACGATGGTCTCTTTCTTGTACTTTATAGGCATGCTCTTGCCCATGGATGCCATATCAGCAACTATGGTAGCAATGGAGAAACTACAGTCCATGGAATGCAGTTATACCAAATGTAGCCCAGGCTCCACTATAGCAAATCTTACCAGTATCCCCTGTAGTTAGACCTGTGCAAAACCCAACACAACCCACAGTCAATCCCAATAATAAAAATATAAACAAGTAAGCCTACCAATTGGAAGGTGAGGTGTTTCCTATGTACAATATTAGGAATTTTAATCCTATATAATAGAAGAGGAGGCTCCTCCTATGATAGAAGAGGAGGAGGATGTACATATTTCAATAGGAGGATCACCTCTGATAGAAGAGGAGGAGGAAGAAAAAACTACTAAAAAATAGAAGAAGAAGCTCCTCCGTTTCCCAAAATGTTACATGAGTAGAGGAAGCCAGTGCAACCGGAGTTTGACATCTTGTCAAGTCTAAAAATTTTTACTGTAACAATTCCATTATTTCAAGCCATAAGAGATGTCCCAATTTGCATCAAGGCCATAAAGAGTTATGTTTGATATGTCCAGGCTGCAAGCCTACCCAGACAATCAATGTGGTGGGGAAATTGATAGATTTGATTCTTGGAAGGACTTGCCACCTCAAATATGATTTTTTGAATGTTATCAGTGAAATGTGGATGTTGGAAGATGTGATGGAAAATGGTAATGTCATTGTATCGATCCAAATTGTTTGTATCCTTACCTTCAGGCTATAGGATCCACGCCCGGAAGGGGGATGCGAGAAGGATGGGACAATACCTCAGACTGAGAGGCCCTTTGAAGGTCCCGCCTCTTAGGGAGGAGTATAAGGGTGAATTTTTGATGGATGGTGGGTTCACCAAAAAAATTTTGAGTGGAAGTTTCCACACCTAGGTTGATAGTAAGTTTGATGTGTTCATTTTGCGCTTTAATCATTCAATTCCTAGGTTTGGCCAAGATGAATCTAAACTATTCTATATGCCAATACTGATTTAGATGAATACAAAAAATAGGAATGAATGCTAAACACAGAGAATATGCTAACTAGAACAGTACATACCTGATTTCGGATGTCTGATGAAGATTCTGAGTTTTGTAGCAGTCCAGATCGTCTCAACTCGTACGTAATCATCTGAGATCAGACGAGATCGTCAACAATTTGGTGAATTCATCAGAAACCTGCAATCACAGGAATAGATACAAAATACCAAAGATGCAACTGCAAAAGCAAAGGAGAATGATAGGAATAACAGCAAACAGGCCTAAACAATAAATTCAAATAACAAATAAGAGAAATGCAGTAGATTTAATGATTGATTTTAACTTTATAATGCGGTTATACTAAATGAGGTGAAATCCAAGATGCATAAATATAATAACTAAAATAATGTATAAAGAAATGTAGAAAACAATAAAGAGATGCAAACTCTGGACTCTGATTGCCCCCAATATGGACTACAGTCAGGATCGCCTCCAATCGTATGAGATCATCTGTGCTTCTCGATAGGATCGTCCGAAATCGCTTGGAATCACTTACGACGATCCTAGATTCGACTGAAAAATAGTAAAGTTCCTGCAAGAAAACTTGAAATACAAAATGCAAATAATGGTGTAAGGATGCTCTGAGGTGCGTGGAAGTTTAGGGGGTTTAAGCAGAGTTTCAGGCAAAGAGTCAGGGGGTTCAGGCCAGGGGATCAGGGGGATAAAATGAGAAAATCTCAGTTTATATAAGATTAGGGAGAGGTTAGGAGGTTGGAGATCATCCCAATTTGGGAGATCTTCAACGGGGGAGACTCTAACTACGTAGACACGCTTTCTGCCCAGGTTAGAGAGGCTGTTGGAACATAAGCTAAGTATGAAAATTCAGTTTTGGGACAAAATCGTCTGGACGTTCTGTTCCAGATGAATTCGTCAGATTTGGGATGATTTCGTCTAATCTACGATGATATCGTCCAACGGTCAAAACAAATCCTAAAAATGGCATGAAAAACAAGGAAATCGGGTAACGGGCGGTTAACGGTTAAAATTTGAATTTTTATCTGTTTACTAAGGTTTAACTGTGCCAATTTTAGGGTGCTACATTTTGCCCCCTCTTTAGCGAATTTTTTGAAGAAAATGCATTAAAGACGAGTTCTTCCTATTTTACGAGAAAGCAAAAATGTACTCAATTTTTTATACGACGATTCTTGGTCGAATCGTATGACTGCTGACTATGGTGCCCCCTCCGTGTTTTTACCCAAATCGAATGTTTGAGGTAAAAACGTGAAAAGAAAAAAATTAAAAAAAATGTTGATGTTTTTAAATAAAATTAAGAAAAATAGGGTAAAACCCTAATTCATTGTTATTGTTCATTGTTATTGTTTTTAGAGCTCTGCAGACAAAAAATGGTGGAGACAACACACCGATCGACAGAGGTCCGGCGTGGGCTACGGGTAAGGATCTAATCCTAGTAAATTAGGTTTGAATTTAAGTTGTGCAATTTTTTGTTTTAAATTTTGATTGTTTGGGGCGTCGCGGCCGTTTTTAGGCCGTCGACGACATCGGGACGAAATCGTCCTGATTTCGTCGAAATCGTCCCTAGATCGTCGATTTCGTCGGAGGACGAAATCGGCGAACTAGGGGCGATCCCATTCAACAAGGGGTGATCCCCGACTTGCGAAATTGGAGACGATTTCATCCTACAAAGGACGACTTTGCCCAATTTGGGACGATATCATTACTTAATGAAATTAAGATTGGTTAAAATGTATTTTATTTGATTTTAATGATTTTTATTTTTATATTGTTTGTTTTGCAGAGGGGATTACTAAAGAGTCGAGAATGGAAATATGGGGGACTGCGAGACGACATAGCCGCGCTCGACCAGGCATAGCACGATAGACTAGGACAGGTTGGTTTGCAGCATGTGGCAAAGATGCCACAAGTACCGATGGACATGGGGCTATTGCAGCCCTAACAGAGAGGTGGTATCCAGGGTCGTCCTGCTTTCGGTTATCGATAGGGGAGATGACTCCCACACTAGAGGACGCATGGAGGATCATGAGGATCCCCATACAAGGATGGTTGATGATGCTTGTGTCCAATCAGGTCCAGACGATGATGAGATTGATTGGAGACCCGAGATTCACCCTGGAGAAGGGCGAAGTGAACATCAAATCTCTAAGGTAGATGCCTGGGGCATCTAGGCTGACTCGAGTTTTGGTAGGGGTGGTAGGTGGCTTACGACTGTGCCACCAGAGCGGGTGCAGAATACCATGGCTCCTATAAGATGTGGTTTGCGATATGAGAGACCACGGGTATAGGTTTGCATGGGGTAGCTTTGTACTATGCCACTTGTATAGGATCCAACACGGGGTTGTATACAAGGGAGGCCGATGCCTGGTTTTGACATCGCTGCTACAGGTTTGGTGATGGGAGCACATCGCAGTGCGGAGGCTGATAGGGCTTCCATAGATAGGGATTGACTGGGAGAGGCCCCAGGTTTTCTACTAGTGGCTACAGAGGGGGTCACAATGGTGGATAGATCTGTCGATGTCACGGAGGTTGCTAGATGACCTCATCCCAGACCAGATCACCTGGAGGCCATGGTGAGAGCACCCTGGGTGGGCAGAGGATGGGCAGGAGCTAGCTCGCATCAGGCGAGTCTGCTGGCTAAGGATGGAGTGGGGAGAGGTAGAGATCCCTTCTCTCAAGGATTATGAGTACTCTCAAACTGTCCGGGATAGTACCACACTGAGTGGGGCTCCAGACATGTAGCGGTTCTGGAGTCAGGACATAGATGATGCCCCCATCTAGCCAGTGGATGGTGATGATGCTGGGGTTATCAATGGATACGATGCCTGGTACATAGGCATCCACCCTCCTCGAATGACGAGGGCATAGGGTCCGATGCATGCTATTGTGCAACGAATGGGGAGGCAGCATGGGGTCACGATGAGAGAGAGCAGCATCGGTCTCTGCAGGAGAGATGCCAGAGGATGACACGGGCTCCACAAAGACCATAGAAGACAGGGAGGAGGGAGAGGGGAGTCCCTTCTCAGCAGGGGGAGAGACCACCATCACCCGATAAGAGCAAGGGTGTCGAGGTAGGGGAGAGCAACGAGACAATGACTCTTCGGGCTGAGGTTTCCCGCCTCCGGGCTCAGGTGCAGACACTGCAAGATGAGGCTACATGGATCAGAGCTCAAGGTGTAGGAGGGAGCATGCAGGAGTTGGCACGGTCTATGGCTCAGACTATGTTCTACTAAGGAGCATACTACCAGATGGTTCCAGAGAGCCAGATGTTACAACTGCCAACCGATATTACGGGGCCGATTAGGATGGGGTCATCGAGGACATCGTCACGATCGATGTCGAGGACCCACGACACAGGGCGGAATCCGATGGGGCCTCCTCCTCCACCTCAGGGTGGGAGAGGATATGAGGCTGAGAGCTCGAGATCTTCTCGAGGCTAGACGCTCACTGCACAGAGATTGTATTTTTTTATTATATATTTTTTGACAGGATTGAGTATGCCAGACTATTGATTGTGGCATACCAGTCCAATTTTGATATGATGTACATAATTTGTTGATATATATATGGTCTTTTTGATGATATGACTTGTGTATATGATGCTTTAATGTTGAATTTTGCAATTGATTATTGATGATTCATGTGATTATGTCGTTTTAGAAATATTATAATTTTATGTCATGTTGTAAAATTTAAATGAAATAATCTGATGAAAACAATTGGTTGTTTTGGTGTGATTTAATGAAAATAAAAGGGACTTCTAACAATAATTTCAAAGGACATTTTCGTTGTTATAGACCATTTCATGGAGTCGCCACTTGCTCGGTCGTCAAGCTAATCCCAGTATAGAAATATTGCTAAAAGTAAAAGAATGCTTAAGAGACTGTCTTAAGACTTTGTGTTGTGATGATGATGATTTGTTTTTAGATTTTCATAAAAATATTATGCATGAAATACTAAAATATGATTTTGCTAGGCATAAATTCCTAAGTGTGATAAAATTTTGAACAATTCCTTAGAAATTATACCATGGTTGCAAAATTGAATGTTGACATAATGACATGAAAATAGAATAATTTGCGGTCTTTTGAAAGCACAATTGTGTAACATAATTATGTAAGCCATATGTTTTTATAAATTAAAATGAATGGGAAAATAAAATTAGAGCAATGGTTTGCGCTAGGCATAGAATTATAGATATAGACTTATACCATCATCGCGAAATCCAAAGAAGAAATTGATATTTTAGTTTTATTGCATGATTGATTTTGATTTTGAGATAAAATAGAAAATATATAAGATGAGGACTTGTGCTAGGCATAAAATTCCAGTTTAGGTTTTGGAACTATACCATCGTTGCAAAAGTCGAATATATAAAGAAATGTGACTTTATTGCATGTTTTGAAAGAAGTTTTGGATTTTTGAAAACAATGTATGTAATTGTTTTTATACTAAACAGATGTTCTGAAATAAGAATAAAATTTATTCCAAAAGAGTTGTAGAAATATTTTAAATTATCTCAAATACAAATGTAGATTTGTAAGGAACCCTCATGTGCATATGTGAGTTCATTGCCGATATTGATTTATCATAATGATAGAGAATCTCTCAAATACAAATGTGTGTGAAATTGTATTGTTCGTTCACCAATTTTGAGCAAGATAATTTGATACAAGTAATTTGAATAAACCAAATGAATGTTCGTTGACCATGATTTATATGCATGTAACCGTACCAGACTACTATGTAAGTTAGGTTATCAAGAGCTAGCTAATACATAAGCCAACATAGGTCTGTACAAAATAAGGTCGCTAATGTGACAGACATATCACCACGCTAGGGATTACCCAAGGCCAAGCGGGTTGGGCACAAACCACCTGTTATGGGTCTTACCTCACAGTTTTCGAATAATTGAGAATTCCAGGGATTCAAGCTCATTCACCCTTCTTTTATTTTCAAGGGGTAGGGAAAGGGATTTATTGCATTTTGCTTTTGCCTTTTTTTTTTTTTCTTTGTATTTTGCTTGGAACTTGAGATAATGCTGAAATATTGCTACGATGGTACAAAATGATATTTTTCTTTTTCTCATTTTCTTTGACTTTTATTTTTCTTCCTATGCTAGGGATACTTGCTCGGATTGGCTGTAGAGCAAGGGATTTTTATTCTGGGCAGGGGTGAGCTTGTCCTTTTGTCAATTCTCAAAGATTCTAGACCATGTGCATGATAGGATAGCAGGGGAAAATTTTCGCTCAAGAAACCACTTTTACTATGTAGCATGATATTGAATTTGCAATGAAATCATTTTAATGTGAAAAGATATATTTGGTTCAAGTAAATAACAAGATCAATTCTCTATGCTCAAAAATTTATTTAATTCAACTGTGGACTTTGATATAAGAGAGATTAATAATCATACAAAATAAAATCAAGATATTTATTCATGTGAATGTGAAAATAAATGCTAATTTATCCAAAATAACTGAAAATATAACTTCAATACTTTCAAGAATTGACATGCATGAAAATAAAATATGTTTTTGAATATTTTGACGATTTTGATGTTTTTTATATTTTTATTTTGATTGACGAATTGCAAGAAGAAATACTATTACTGTTGTTTTGAAATTTTACTAAAATGAAACAATATGCAAAATACAATATATATAAATGATGAAAAAGGACCAAATGTTATGCATAATAACGCTTAAGATGCATAATGTTCATAGGTTCTTTAAGATCTTTACCATCTAAGGTAGCTAATCGATATGCTCCCGATCCAAATTTAGCAGTGATGACATATGGTCCGAGCTAGTTGGGCTCAAATTTACCTTTAAGGTCTTTAGTTGCATTAGTATTTTTTTGATTTTCTTTTAAGACAAGGTCACCGATCTCAAAGGATCGCTGATGAAATTTCTTGAGGTATGCTCGTTTAAGCTTGTTTTGGTAGGCACGAAGATGCTCCAAAGCATTGATGCGCTTTTCATCTAGGAGTTCCAGTTGACTAAGTTTGCCAGCACGATATTCATCTCCTACTTTAGTATCTTGAAGTAGCAGAGCCAAATAAGGAACTTCTAATTCAAAGGGAAAAATTGCTTTAGTGCCATAGACCAAAACAAAGGGGGAAGTGCCTGTGGGAGTATGAACACTAGTTCGATAAGCCCACAAAGCAGGATATAATTGAATATGCCAATCTCGGCCAGATTTGTTGACCAGTATTTTAAGGATTTTGATTAATGTTTTATTAGATGCTTCTGCTTGGCCATTACCCTGAGGATAATAGCTTCAACCCACTTCATGAAATACTCAATGGTGGTTATGATAAATTTGTGTCCATCAGATGATACAGGGTTGATTTTCCCAATGATGTCTAAGCCCCATTTTGAAAAGGGCCAAGGAGATGAAATAGCCTGCAGTTCTTGTGCAGGCGCATGGACAAGGTCAACATGTTTCTGGTACTTGTCGCAATGACGCACATAAGCATGTGCATAATTCTCCATGGTAGGCCAAAAATATCCTATCCTAAGGAGCTTTTTAGCAATGGTGCTACCACTAAAATGCCCCCCACAAGATCCATTGTGGGCTTCACTCAAAGCTGATCTAGATTCTGCTAGATTCAAACATCTCAGTAAGATGCCTTCAAAATATCTCCTATACAAGGTATTACTAATAATCACAAAGCGACTTGCTCGTCTACGTAATAACCTACGTTGGTTGCTATTACAACCTTCAAGAAAGGTCCCATTTTGAAGAAAATTAAATAGATCAGTGTACCAATTTTTAGGAGTAGTTTCGTTGATTAGAAACACATCCAAAGGTTCTAAGCATGATTTGCTTGAAGCGGGTTCCTGGAGTCGACGAATAATGATGGTAGCATATTCGTCATCTAACTCCAAGGGAAAAAGAGATGCAGCTACAGCCATAGCGTCAGCCGCACGGTTGTTAGTTTGAGGAATAGCTTCCAAGGTAACTTGATCAAACAAAGATAATAATTGTAATACATATGCTTTGTATGGACACAATTTATCATCTCGGGTTTGATAAACATCATTGATTTGATTTATGACAAGTTGAGAGTCACCAAAAACCAATAGATTTTTAATTTGTAGCACTAAAGCAGCTCGTAATCCAAGGATAAGAGCTTCATATTCAACAGTGTTATTAGTACAAGCAAATGTTAGTTTGAAGGATAGAGGTATAAGATGTTTCTGCGAAGATATTAAAATAATACCTACACCAGCCCCACTCATACATCGGGCTCCATCAAAGTATAGGGACCATTGCTCTGGATGGTTTGCAGATGGTTTGCCTCTATTTTAAGGTATTCATCAAGAAACTCAATGATGAGGGGATGGGTAGACTCTAAGGGTACAACAACTAATTGATCTGCTATGATTTGACCCTTAACAAACTTCTGTACTATAAACGTGAGTTCAAATTCTCTTAGCGTAAGAACCCACTTTGCTGTGCGACCGAATAAGTACGGTCGACTCATGAGATATCGTAAAGGGTCGAATTTAGCAATAACATACATTTTCTGGCTGAGCATATAATGTCGTAGTTTCTGTGTAGAAAATATGACTGCTAGACATAACTTCTCTAATACGGTATAGTGAGTTTCATAACTGATTAATGTTCTGCTAATGTAATAATTAGCACATTCTTTCTTCTCATCGTCAAGTTGAGCTAACATAGCTCCTAAGGCAAAATTGGAAGCAAAAATGTACAAAATAAATGGACGATCAGATCTAGGTGGTGAAAGCACTGGTGGTTTAAGGAGATATTATTTGAGGAGTTCGAATGCTTCTTGACATTCATCGTCCCAATGAAAAGAGACATCTTTCTTAAGAAGCTTAAGAAAAGGTCCGATTTTTTTTGCCAACTTATCAATAAAGTGATGAATAGCTTGAAGCTTACCTTGTAGACTTCATAATTTTGATATATTTGTGGGTGCAGGTATATCAGTGATAGCCACGATCTTGAGAGGGTCAATTTCAATGCCACGTAAAGAAACTATAACCCCTAATAATTTATCGAACTTAACTCCGAATATACATTTGGCTGGATTCAATCGAATAAGATACTCCCTTAACCGATCAAATACTTTTCTCAAGTCATCTAAATGATCATCTTCTTTGATGGAACAAGCTATAATATTGTCTACATAATCATGTAGAATATCATGCATCATATCATGAAAGATATAAGTCATGGCTCGTTGATATGTTGCACCTGCATTCTTTAAACCGAATGGCATCACTTTCCAACAAAAGGTCCCCCAAGGGGTGATAAAGGCTATTTTAGCCTGATCTTCAGGAGCTATCCTGATATGATTATAACCAAAAAAATCCATCCATTAGGGATATCATTCCACTACCAGTAGTAAAGTCAATGATCTGATCCATGTTGGGAAGAGGAAAATCATATTTAGGGCATGCGACATTAATATCTCTGAAGTCTGTGCAAACCCTAACTTTAGTGGCTTCTTTCTTAGTTACTTTGGAACTACATTTGAGATCCATTCAGCATAATCAATGGCTTGTATAAAAATAACATTTAAGAGTTTTTCTAATTCTCCTTTGACTAGTAAGGCCACTTTAGGATGCATTTTTCTAAGTTTCCCGTATAACGGGTTTAGCATCCGGATGGACTACTAGGTGATGCATAACTACAGAAGGGTCTAATCTTGGCATATCTTCATATGTCCAAGCAAAGACGTCTTCATATTGTTTAAGGAATGCAATGTATTTATCTTGTTTTTCTTGACTCAATTATGATCCAATGTTGATTATGTGAGGGTTATCTTTGGTTCCAATGTTAATTTTTATGATGTTTTCTACTTCCATGTGTAGATCTCTCTCAAAATTAGGTGGGGCGGGTGAGACGCCTAATTGTTGTAATTATTCTAAGGTTAGCTTGGATAATTTGTCTTGAGGAGTCATGGCCTCAACCTGGGATATACTAGGTATAGAGCCATCGAAATAAAATCCGTTATGTAACAATTCCTCAATGGAGAAATCATGAAAGATATCCCCCTCCAACTCATCGTCGGATTCAAAAATCATCTCAGGGTAAGCTATGGATAACATATTACATGTAAGAGGCTTAAAATGCAAGATATCCCTTTTATCTAGATAATATTGGTAACATATGAGGTGGTCATCATCCTCGAATGGGAAGGGCTGACCTTTACTAGGAAATAGGCCCACACCACATCGGGAAGGCCACGGTTCTACCTCAAAAGGTTCTTTCATACCATTCTGGAAAGGTCCCAAACCTTTCCCTTTATATCCCAATTTAAGCATTATGGGCTTAGCTTTAATATACTCATTAACAAAATAGCATCTAGCATATCCATCACAATGTGTCTTGATGTTTCTAGGTGTTCTTCCCCAGTCATATCCCTTATAAATAAAAGCACAACTCTCGAATTGGTAAATATTGCCCATAGGCTGTGGGAGGCCCAAGGTATGAGGAGAGGGTGGGAGTTTGTTTAAAATAAGGGAATCTTGCATGGCAGTGTTTGTTTTTTCTGATATAATAATTTTAGATAAATCGGGCAAGAGCTCATCAGTAAGAGCATAAGAAGTAGAAGGAACATTTCCTACATCGTCGGATGTGGAAAGTATGCCTGTAGTGGATGTAGATGTTGTAGAGATATCAATGGATAAGTCTATAGGTATGGAAGTTATAGGAGTACAAAAAGAAGCATTGGTTATAGTTTTACGATATTTTTGAGGTCCTAATGTGGTTTGTTTGAAAGATGGTTGAGCTATATGTAGAGGTGTAGTTCGTGGGGAAAGATTAGATGATGTTATGGGTGTGTGTTTCACATGTTTAGATGGTTGATGAGAATTAGGATGTGTGGATGATAGAGCAGGGCAAAATTGAACTCCAACAGGTTCTACCAAAGCACACATATCAAAGGGTCTAGGATCACCATGAATGGTAACCAACTGATTTTTAAATTTGAATTTAACACACTGATGTAAAGTTGAGGGAATAGCTCGCATTGCATTGATCCAAGGGCGACCCAAAAGTATATTGTACGATGCAGGGCAATGTACAATAAACACGATCGTGTCCAAGGTTCTCGGACCAACTTGCAAGGGGATAGTAATAACTCCACACGTTTCTTGTGTTTCGTCATTGAAGGCTTTTATGATCATGTCAGTTATTTTCATTTCATCACTTCTAAACCCAAATATTTGGTAGAAGTCAAAAGTGCATATGTTTAAAGATGAACCATTATCAATCAAGACTCGTTTAACGACTACATCCCCAATTAGGGTAGTAATATATAAGGGGTTATCCTTATGTAAACTATGTTGTGGTATATCTCTATCCCGAAAGTCAATACAATAGACTTCTCGAGTTATGATAGTATTGGACATGGCTTCAGGTTGAATATTTTGTGGTGCCATCATTTGGCTTAATGTGAGCATTAATTCATCCCTATGGGTAGGAGAAGATCTTAAAAGGTCCAAAAGGGAAATTCTAGTTGTAGTATTTGATAATTGTTCATTAATATTATAAGGAGGCTTAGGTTGAACATTAGGCACATGATTCCCTTTATTGGGATTTTTCAAAACAAATGGAGTTGATCCATCATTCTGAGTTTGATCCTGTTGAGATTTTTGAGCCTGTTTTCGAGTAACAGCTCCGATGGTACTGATGCAGGAGCATCCAAAGGCAGCACAACAATCTTGCATCACCAAAAACAAAAGAAAAAAAAATATTCTAAGTGTTTAAAAGTGTCGCGATATCGCGACATACAAGATGTCGCGATATCGCGACATGTTTTGAAAAATATTCTAAGTGCTGAAAAGTGTCGCGATATCGCGACATAAAAGATGTCGCGATATCGCGACGTATTTTGAACAAAGGCAAGGGCCAAAGAAAGTGTCGCGATATCACAACATAAAAGGTGTCACGATATCGCGACGTATTTTTACCAAAAACCGGAGCAAAAGAAAGTGTCGCGATATCACGACGTGTTTTTACCAAAAGCCAGAGCAAAAGAAAGTGTCGCGATATCGCGACATAAAAGGTGTCGCTATATCGTGACTTGTTTTTACCAAAAGTCGGAGCAAAGGAAAGTGTCGCAATATCGCGACATAAAAGGTGTCGCGATATCGTGACGTGTTTTTACCAAAAGCAGGAGCAAAAGAAAGTGTCGCGATATCGTGACACATTAACAAAGAAGGACCAAAGCCAAAAGGGTGTCACGATATTGCGACAGGGTGACTAAGGAGAAAAGGTGTCATGTTTTCGTGACCTGAAGAGGAGAGAGAAGAGTGGGATGAAGAGATGTCACGATTTCGTGACATGCTACTTTTTCATGGACCATTACAGAATGACATTTGATAGTTACCAGAAGTCGTTACAACAGTTCCAGAAGTCGGTACAGTAGTTCCAGGGGATCGTGGCAGCGGTTACAGAGATCGTGATGAACGGTTGTTGCAACGAGAAATTGACGCTATAAAAGGAGATTGCTCGAAAGATCTCGGGAGGCTGGAAAGACGAAGACTGCGACTTCTTTTGCATTTTTTGTACTTTGTAAAATCTTCCATGGTTCGAAACTATAAATCTTTCCATGCTTCTAAATAAAATTGAGTCTTTTATTTGTGTTAAAAATTTGGCTCTCCATTAAGTAGTATCAGATCAAGAATATTCTGAGTGTGTAAGCAGAGCACCGAACGTGAGGCAGCTTGCACCAGGATCTAGGGTTAAGGGTTGTGAGAAGAAGTGAAGAAGAATGCCACCGCAAAGAAATCGTGGTGCTGGCAGAAATGTGGTTCCTGAAGGAGACTTCAGAGTGTTGCAGAGGCAAGTGCAAGCCCTGCAAGAGGAATTGTGAAGAGGAGTAGAGCCAAGAGGAGAAGACCAAAGTGATGATGAAGCTTACGGGGTTGATGACCCATCAGAAGAAGAAGAAGAAGCAATGAGTTCTATGAAATATCGAATGATTAAAGCCATCTCTCAAATTGGGAAAAGGTCGAAGTTAGACGTCTCCACATATTCTAGAAATCTAAATCCAGAAGAGTTGATTGACTAGATCAACGATATGGAGGAGTATTTTGAATATGAAGAAGTTGAAGATCCGCATCGGATAAAATTTGCAAGAACAAAGTTGAAAGGCCATGCTGGAATATGGTGGAAAGGAGTGCAGCTGGAACAAAATCGACGAGGAAAGGAGAAGATCACCATATGGGATCGAATGGTTGAAAAGCTGAAGCGATAGTTTATCCCAGCAGATTATGAATTGGATCTGCTAAGGAAAATGTAGAGTTTAAGACAGTCCAACAAAACTATCAAAGAGTATACCGAGGAGTTCTACAAAATTTTAATTAGAATCGGTCATACAAAAGCCAACAAGGAGAGAGTAGCCCGTTACATTAATGGGTTTAGAGCCATCATGCAAGAAGAATTGAGTTTGGTTCAAATGAGCACCATTGAAGATGCTTACAAGTTTGCTCTGAAGGTGGAAGAGAAACTAAACCGAATATTTGACAATAAATAGAGAGGAAGAGGTCGTGGTGGAAGAACTGGTGGCAGAACCAGTGGAGGTAAATATGACGACCAGAAGAAGACTGGTGAAATAAGCAATCACCAAGAACAGAAGGAGGAGAATACATACCGGCCCCATAATTAGAACAATTATTATCAAAGGGGAAGAGGTAGAGGTGGACGTGGATATGGAAGAGGAAGATTTCATGGAACCTACTTCAATTATGAGGAAGAGGGGCATCGATCATATGAGTGTCCCCAACACTAAGAGGCGCCGAACAGAAGGCCTGGAGCAAATGCTCGAGCTGCGATCATTGAGGATGGTGTTGAATCTGAGCACTCTGAAGAAGCAGAGCAAGGAGAAGTGATGGTCACACGGAGAACCTTGTTGAACGAAGAGAGGGAACCAGACTAGCAAAAAAGCCTGTTCCGCACAAGGTGCAAATGTTCAGGTAAAATCTGTAATATTATTATTGATAATGGTAGTACAGATAACTTGGTATCTGAAGAGATGGTGACTAAGTTACAACTGGAGAGGAGGCAGCACCCACATCCATACCGAATTGCATGGTTACAGAAGGATCATAGGGCATTGGTCAGTGAACAATGCTTGGTCAAGTTTCAGATTGAAAGATACCAGGATGAGGTCCTGTGTGATATTTTGCCTATGGATGCTTGTCATTTGTTGCTAGGAAGACCATGGCAATTTGACAGACGTGTGGTGCATGATGGGCATGCAAATACCTATTCCTTGACAAAATATGGAGTGCGCCACAAACTGAAGCCATTGAAGGAGGTTGAGGAAAAGGTATGCAATAATGCTAGAATTTGTTTAGTAGATGGCATAAAATTTTTGGATGGTCTAAAGAGGGATTCAATGTGTTATGCATTAATTCCTACTGTAAAGAGAGAAGAAACTACAGACATTCCAATAGAAGTTGAAAATCTGTTAGCAGAATTTCCTAATATTATATCAGACAATGTGCCTGAGGGTTTACCACCAATGAGAAAGATTAGTCATCAGATTGACTTAATGCCAGGATCTAGCTTACCCAATAAGGCTGCCCATAGAATTTCCCCTGTCGAGAATGAATAATTGAACCACCAGGTTCATGAGTTATTGAAGAAGGGATTAATTCGAGCAAGTTTAAGTCCCTGTGCAGTACCTGCTGTACTAGCACCAAAGAAGGGTGGAGAATGGAGAGTGTGCACTGATTCAAGGGCAATAAAAAAAATTACCATTAAGTATCGATTCCCATTACCTCGAATGGACGATATAATGGATTGTTTGAGTGGAGCTAAATACTTCACTAAGATTGATTTAAAGAGTGGATATCGCCAGATACACGTCAGAGAGGGTGACGAATGGAAGACAACCTTTAAAACCAAAGAGAGTTTGTATGAGTGGTTAGTTATGCCATTTGGATTGACTAATGCACCCAGTATGTTCATGAGGATGATGAATGAGGTATTGCGAGACTTCTTGGAAAATTTTGTGATAGTTTATCTAGATGATATTCTAATTTTTAGTAAAAACTTGGACGAGCATTTGATGCATGTTCGAACAGTTTTTGAAAAGCTATGAGAAGAGCAGTTGTTGATAAATTTAAAGAAGTGCAATTTTGTACAGAAGGAGTTGATATACCTGGGATTTGTCATCTCAGAGGAGGGTCTGAAAATGGACCCGGAGAAGGTGAAGGCTATCATTGAATGGCCTACCCCCAGGAATGTAACAGAGGTAAGATCATTTCATGGTCTTGCAAGTTTCTATAGAAAATTTATTAGAAACTTTAGCAGTATTTGTGCACCCCTAACAAAAACTATGAGAGGGGACAAGAAAGAATTTAAGTGGACTGCCAAGGCAGGTACCAGTATGGACATATTGAAAAATAAAGTGACAGAACAACCCATTCTGGCACTTCCAAATTTTAATAAAGTGTTTCAGGTTGACTGTGATGCCAGTGGCAGTGCCATTGGAGCTGTATTGAGCCAAGAAGGTAAACCTGTTGCATACTTTAGTGAAAAATTAAATGATGCTAGAAAGAAATACTCTATTTATGATCAAGAATTCTATGCTATCATTCATGCTCTTAAGAAATGGAGACATTATTTGCTAGCCAAGGAATTTGTTTTATATACTAACCATCAAGCTTTGTAGTATATAAATAGTCAAGGTAAACTGAACCAGCGACATTTGAAGTGGGTTGAATTCCTGCAAAGTTATACCTTTGTCTTGAAGCATAGAAGCGGAAAATATAATAGAGTTGCAGATGCCTTGAGTAGAAGGCATAATTTTTTGATAGAAATGAGAGTGCAAGTTGTTGGGTTTGATGAACTCAAGAGTTTATACCCAGTGGATCCAGATTTCGCAGAGGCATAGATGGTATGTTTGTCTCCTACTACTATGGATCGCACTAAGTGGTTGGATTTTGTGATCCAAGATGGGATGCTATTTTGGAAGAACCAGTTGTGCATTCCTAGGAGTTCCATTAGGGAAAATATTATCAAAGAGAAACATAGCGGAGGACTAGCAAGACATTTTGGTCGAGATAAGACCATTGCTCTAGTTAGTGAAAATTACTTTTGGCCACAGTTGCAGCCGAATGTTACAAAATTTGTGCAGGGTTGTAGAGTGTGCCAGATGGCGAAAGGAGTAAGCCAGAATACAGGAATGTATCAGCCATTGCCTATACCAGAGAGACCATGGGAGGACATTAGTATGGATTTTGTTCTTGGTCTGCCAAGGACACAACGCATAAATGACACCATTTTTGTTGTCGTTGACAAGTTTTTGAAGATGGCCCATTTTATTCCATGTCAGAAGACAAGTGATGCTGTTCATGTTGCAAGATTGTTTTTTAGGGAGGTCGTACGCCTTCATGGTCTACCCCAAAGCATTGTCTCGGACAGAGATACCAAATTTGTGGGTTATTTTTGGAGAACTCTGTGGAAGAAGCTGAAAATATAATTGAAGTTTAGTTTTGCGTACCACCCGTAGACTGATGGACAGACAGAAGTAGTCAACAGAAGTTTGGATAATCTTCTACGATGTCTAGTAGGCGATAAACCCAAGGGATGGGATTTGATTTTACCACAGGCAAAATTTTCTTACAATAATTCTGTCAATCGAAGTACTGGTAAATCCCCATTCTAGATAGTGTATGGGAATGGTTTCCTCTGACTGTCCAAAAGTGAAGATCACTTCTCAATATACCCTGGGTGTCTGATGCAGGAGCATCCAAAGGCAACACAACAATATTGCATCACCAAAAACAAAAGAAAAGAAAAATATTCTAAGTGTTTAAAAGTGTCGCGATATCGCGACAAACAAGATGTCGCGATATCGCGACATGTTTTGAAAAATATTCTAAGTGTTGAAAAGTGTCGCGATATCGCGACATAAAAGATGTCGCGATATCGCGACGTATTTTGAACAAAGGCAAGGGCCAAAGAAAGTGTCACGATATCGCGACATAAAAGGTGTCGCGATATCGTGACATGTTTTTACCAAAATCCGGAGCAAAAGAAAGTGTCACGATATCACGACATAAAAGGTGTCGCGATATCGCGACGTGTTTTTACCAAAATTCGGAGCAAAAGAAAGTGTCGCGATATCGCAACTTGTTTTTACCAAAAGCCGGAGCAAAGGAAAGTGTCGCAATATCACGACATAAAAGGTGTCGCGATATCACGACGTGTTTTTACTAAAAGCAGGAGCAAAAGAAAGTGTTGCGATATCGCGACACATTGACAAAGAAGGACCAAAGCCAAAAATGTGTTGCGATATCGTGACAGGGTGACTAAGGAGAAAAGGTGTCGTGTTTTTATGACCCGAAGAGGAGAGAGAAGAGCGGGATGAAGAGATGTCGTGATTTTGCAACATGTTACTTTTTCATGGACCGTTACAGAACGATATTTGACAGTTACCAGAAGTCGTTACAGCAGTTCCAGAAGTTGGTATAGTAGTTCCAGGGGATCGTGGCAGTGGTTACAGAGATCGTGACGAATGGTTGCTGCAACGAGAAACTGATGCTATAAAAGGAGATTGCTCGGAAGATCTCGGGAGGCTGGAAAGACCAAGACTGTGACTTCTTTTGCATTTTTTGTACTTTGTAAAATCTTCCATGGTTCGGAACTGTAAATATTTCCATGCTTCTGAATAAAATTGAGTCTTTTATTTGTGTTAAAAATTTGGCTCTCCATTAGGTACCTACAATATTATTTTGAGGATGATGAATAGGTCTTGGTCTAGCATTTATGGCTTGTTCATTAGAAAGTAATTGGTGAGAAGATGGTCTAGCAGTGAATCTTCTAGGAAATGGTTCTTTTGGAACCATAAAACTTGTGATAGGTTGAATAGGATCTGATTCATCTTCAGAGCTATTTGATTGATTTGAGGTGATTTCCATGTCACTTTCAGTATCATATTCTACATCACTAAGATCAGGTGTCTGAGTATTATACAGAGGTCTGGTCGTAACCATGGATAAAGTTGTGTCAAATACTTCCACATCATGAGTAGGTGAATGTCCACTAATAGTTCCTACATATCGGGTAGGAGGAGGAACATTATGATGCTTAATTTTATTAGCCACCTCTTTACCATGCTTTGGTAAAGGATGTTGAAATATGTCTAGTGACTGATTGGCATTCTGATTCTAATTTTGAGGGATGTTATTTTGAGCATTATTAGAAGGATTTTTTTTAGGTTGAAAGGCTTGTACCTCCATCTCATTGTTATCAATCAGGTCTTGTATTTTATGTTTTAATATTTTACAAGAATTGGTAGCGTGTCCAGGCCCTCTATGGAAATCATAATGTAAATCAGCTCTATATCCGGGTATAGTTAGATCAGGTTCCTAGATATTTGGTAACTGAATCAAACCTCATGCTAATAGTTGCGAGAGAATGGTTGATAAGGGTTGATTTAACCTAGTAAATTATCGGGGTGTATCAGGATGTTTTAGTATAAATTTTTCTCTGTTGTTTTCGCAATATTAACATTGGCAATGTTTCTGCTATCAGTGACTCCATCACCCACAACTTGTTTATTTTTATATTGATTTTTGGATGTTTTCTCATCATCTTTATTTTTAAGCTGACCTCTCCTAATAAGAGCATCTTCCACTCTTCGGGCTAAATCTATAGCTTGATCGAAGGTGGTCAAGGTAGCAGTTGATAACTCATAGGATAACTGTTCTTGTAAATTATTGATAAAGATATCCAACATTTCTCGATAAGGTAACACAAAGTGTAATTTTCCTATCAACTGCCTCCATCGAGCTAAGAAGTCAGCAAAACACTCATCTTTGTCTTATTTTAGGTTGTACAAATCTTTAATAGTTACATGCCTTTCAATGTAGGCACTAAATTGATGCACAAAAGACTCGGTGGTCTCTTCGAAATTTCTCAAAGAATGAGTGGGTAGTTGATAATACCACTCCAATGCCATCCCTCCTAAAATTTTTGGGAACATCTTTAGTAATAACAAGTCATCATGTGATATATCATGAAATGCTATCCTAAACATACGAAGATGCTCTATGGGATCTTCGGTTCCTTTGTATATAGGTAGGACAGGCATAGGAAAGTGTTTGGGATATGGTTGTGCTACAACTATAGGATCTAGAGGCTGACTACACATCTCTCGATAATTGTATGAGGGACGGTAGGGATCTATCTGGTCCATGAGGGAGACTAACTATTTCACCATGGCTTCCAGATTACCAGTTTGCCCACCATATTGGTTCGGTGGTACATGAGTATGGGATTTGTGAGCGTATGCTGGCGTGACATAAAGATTAGATGCTATATTGTTGTTATGCAAATGGTTGGTAGGAAGAGTATTATGAAGAAGATTTGTTGTAGCATTATGTTGTATCCTAGATTGTTGGAAATTGGTATTTGGTTTTGTTTTAGGCTTTTGTTGATTTTAGGTATATTGATCAATATCTTGGCAAAATAGAGCAGTGAATGAAGGTTTCTTTTGTGTGGGAATAACCCTAGGCTTGGTAACAGGCACTCTAGGTGGTTGGGTAACCTGTTGTTGTTGCATGTTCTGGATTATAGCGACCATATCCAAATTGGATGGTCCAACTTGATCACTTTCTTGATCAACGAAGGACAAGGGATTAGTGCGTGTGTGATATATGTCTTCTAGGGTTTCTTGAGTGTCACTAGTTTGATATTTGTCCATATGGACTGCTCTATTAAGAGTGCCCATATTAGTATTGAGGAACCTCCAGAAATGTTCCATGTTATCAAAAGTAACAGCTCCTTCCGGAGATATTTTAGGGGATGAGGATCCTTCCTCTCTATCATTTTATTTTTTTTCATTTCCTACAACAAATTCTTCTTCTTGTTGATCAAAGGTTCCTTCTTCCTGAATTGGGTCTTCAGGAAGGACATCTGGGTTATTTCCTGGTTTTCTTAACCAATATTCTTCTACTTCAGTCTGTTTTCCATTCCTGAGTCTAGTCATTATGTCTAACTTTAGATTTTAGCAAATATATATTAATATATTTGCAACAAATTTGGGAGGTATATATTTTAACTATATACCTACTATAATACTTAAAAATAAATGTTTTCATTTTTGTTATGATTTTGTTTTGTTTTTATTATTTATTTATTTATTTATTGTTTGTTTTGTTTTGTTTTATGTTTATAAAGACAACAAACAACACACTGAATGTAAGAAATAACAATAATAAAGGAAGCTTAGTTTTCTATAAATAGTTTATAGATGTCATTGATAGGATCAAGTTCATCAGGAGTCATGAAATGCTCCTCTTCAAATTGGAAATGGTTTTTCAAGAACTTGATAAAGTGTGCTATAGTGATATTATCTACTTCTGACTCTGATTTGTAAAAATAGATTTCATGGCAATACTCTTGATATAACACAGCTCTAGGAACTCTATTCCATCTCTGTCTATCCGTAAGAATGACCTCTTGATCCTCTATACGAGATAGAAATTTATGTACTACAACTGCATTGTCGAGGTATTCTTCAAAGGTGTACAACTCTGAAGACACAAGGGCTCTCTTATCTGCTAACCACCTATGGCAAGCTCTCTGAAGTTCATGATATAAGGTCACTTGATCAGGATCCAAGATTCTATCTAGGACAAACCTCTTAATTTTCCTAAGTTCAGTTGCCCTAGAATTAATGATATTCAATCTCTTATTAAGTTTATCTCATAAAGGTTGAACCCTATTTGTGTAAGGTATTCTAAGCACAGAAGTAATCTCTATAGCTGCTAATTGATTCTCAACATTAATGGTGACAGCTCGTATTTTATTCTACCATCTAAATATGATATGCAATATTTGATTCTAAATGCATTTATGTTTTGTTTTTTGGATTGTTTTCAAAAGGTTTTTAGTTTTCACGTCGGGTTCACCAAAATGTATCGCTCCAAATTTTTTGCATCCTTACCTTCAGGCTATAGGATCCTCGCCCGAAAGGGGGATGTGAGAAGGATGGGACAATACCTCGGACTGAGAGGCCCTTTGAAGGTCCCGCCTCTCAAGGAGGAGTATAAGGGTGAATTTTTGACAGATGGTGGGTTCACCGAGAAACTTTTGAGTGGCAGTTTCCACACCTAGGTTGATAGTAAGTTTGAAGTGTTCATTTTGCACTTTAATCATTCAATTCTTAGGTTTGGCCAAGATGAATCTAAACTTTTCTATATGCCAATACTGATTTAGATGAATACAAAAAATAGGAATGAATGCTAAACACAGAGAATATGCTAACTAGAATAGTACATACCTGATTCTGGATGTCTGATGAAGATTCTAAGTTTTGTAGCAGTCCAGATTGTCTCAACTCATACGTAATCGTCTGAGATCAGACGAGATCGTCAACAATCTGACGAATTTGTCAAAAACTTGCAATCACAGGAATAGATACAAAATACCAAAGATGCAACTGCAAAAGCAAAGGAGAATGATAGGAATAACAACAAACATGCCTAAACAATAAATTCAAATAACAAATAAGAGAAATGCAATAGATTTAATGATTGATTTTAACTTTATCATGCGGTTATACTAAATGAGGTGAACTCCAAGATGCATAAATATAATAACTAAAATAATGTATAAAGAAATGCAAAAAACAATAAAGAGATGCAAACTCTAGACTCTGATTGCCCCCAATTTGGACTACAGTCGGGATCGCCTCCAATCGTACAAGATCGTCTGCGCTTCTCGACAAGATCGTCCGAAATTGCCTGGAATCGCTTGCGATGATCCGAGCTAGCTTCAACTGAAAAACAGTAAAGTTCCTGCAAGAAAACATGAAATACATAATGCAAATAATGGTATAAGGATGCTTTGAGGTGCGTGGAAGTTCAAGGGGTTTAAGCAGAGTTTCAGGCAGAGAGTTAGGGGGTTCAGGCCAAGGGATCAAGGGGATAAACTGAGAAAATCTCAGTTTATATAGGATTAGGGAGAGGTTAGGAGGTTGGATATCATACCAATTTGGGAGATCTTCAATGGGGGAGACTCTAATTGCGCAGACACACTTTCTGCCCAGGTTAGAGAGGCTGTTGGAACATAAGCTAAGTATGAAAATTCGATTTTGGGACAAAATTGTCTGGACGTTCTGTTCCAGACGAATTCGTCAGATCTGGGATGATTTCGTCTAATCTACGACGATATCGTCCAACGGTAAAAAAAAATCCTAAAAATGGTGCGAAAAATAAGGAAAGCGGGTAACGGGCGGTTAACAGGTCGTTTGAGGTTAAAATTTGAATTTTTATCTTTTTACTAAGGTTTAACTGTGCCAATTTTAGGGTGCTACAGATTGTTGACAGGGTGACAAGGATGTTGACACTGCTCTCAAATATCTTACCACTAAATTTTTAATGCTTATTCATGATGAAAGGAGGATGAAGGCCAACGATGAAGGAGGGAAATTCGTGATGTGAGTGGTCCTAGTAAAAATCATGGTAAAAATTATGAGCAACCATTATTTATGGTAGTGTTTTTGTAGTTCATTCGAGTTGGTGGTGTGGGGAATTCTGTATGAGTGTGGTGTGTTGACCATCTGAACAAACTTCAAGGTCATTGAATTTAGGTGATAAAAGAAATTCATAGGGCCAACCATATTAGAGTTAGATAATGGGAATGGGAAGAGATAAGAGAGGAGAGAGGTAGGCTAGTTAGGGCATGGCATTTCATACATTTTTTTTTTAATCAAGCCATACTCAACTGCTCTAACATGCACACCACATAGATTCATAAGAATGAAAGAGAATATTACTGGAGGCATGAAGAAAGTTTTAATAAATGTATTGCTGTTACAAATTGGAAATACGTTATTTCAATATAATGATTCAAACAAAGCAAAAGGGGAAACATTGCATGTTAGGAAATCAATGACAAACGGAAGCATCACGAAATCAAACAAAATGAAAAAAGAGGAAAAAAAGAGATAAGAAGGAAAGTATTAAAAGCAACGAAAAAATCAGAAGCAAAGGGTTGGAAGTTTTGGAACAAGATACATGGAAGGGATTGGAAGGATCTTGGCTACTGCCAACATTTGTCCTCATTTTGTATGCAAAGAAAACAAAATTTTGAACATAAATCAATTATTTTATTGCACATATTTTTTGGCATGTATTGAATTATTTTAATGGTGTTTTATGCACAAATGTGGTAGCATTGTTCAAAATATTTTAATGCATGTTTTACTCCTTAGACTCTTGCCATAACCAGAATTAGATTGTGTGGATGCAGGTCTAACCTGGTTTTTGTTCTTTGTGTTCGAAATCTAATATTTTTTGCAGGATAGGAGAATTAGTTTATAGTAGCTCACTTTGGTCATTTTCCGTATTCTGGTCCATATTCTAGAATTTTAATTTTATTTTTTATTTTTCTTTAACCCCACCCAATTAATTTTTTTAAACCTTTACAAATAAAATAAAAAATAAAAACCCAAAAATAAAGGCATGGATCCCAAGAATAAACTTTAATGTCTTAGTTAGAGCAATTTCAATTTCATTTTGAAGCAAATTTGAAATTCCTAAAAATTATTTAAAGTTCAGATTTTAAGAGCAATTTTGCAATTTTAAAGTTTTACATGATTTCACATTCTTAAAGGAGAAATGAACTTCAAGCTTTGAAATTTTATTTTCAAAGAAATAAATTGACTTTCATTTATGAAAATTACAATTTCAATTAAGGGGGGTAATTTATGTAGCATTTCAAAGGCTATGACATTTTAAAGTTGGTCATTTAGCTATTTTATTTCATGCTCAAAGCAAGCTAAAATAAATACGCTAATAATTTCATATTAACAGTTTAGAGATAGCTTTTAATATTTTATTTCATGTTCTAAGTAGGGTTTAAGGAAGATAAAACTTGTTTAAAATTTGCTTAAACAAAAGAAGTAAAATCTACTTAAAATACTTCAAGATAAAATGAATTAAAGCACTTTACATTGTGATCATATGAGGGCCAATCCCATTTTATTTTATTTTAAGTTTCATGAACAATCAATAGCATAGCATAATAAAGTGATACCAACATAGGTCCCCTTGTTAACAATTATTTGCAAATCACTAAGGTATTCCTAGCACTTATTTGACACATCTTCACAAACATACAAACACGCATTAAGTAAAAGGAACCTTGGAGAAATTTCTATTTCTTTGCAAGAGATAGTTTTCTAATCAAAATCCTAATTGTGAGTGTGGTTTTACAATTGGGCAAAATTACCACTCAACAAGTACCTCCAACAACATACAATGCATAACATACATATTCTCATTGGACAACTTAGAGTGTGCTCCCACCAACGTTGGGTTGAGTCAAATAATCTTTCGAGATAGGAGCAAGTTCGCCTAATTTTATCCTTGGAAGAAGTAGAAACTTTGCATTGATTTATTTTTTTATTTCCCATCTACTATGAGATCTGAGGTAGATTTCATTGCTTTTTTAGGGATAATATATGATCTATATTGGTAGGGCACCTAGGAATAGGTATTTGGAGATATATTATTATATTGTATAAGGGTTGGCATGGGCCACACATAATCCAAGGTTGATTGTATTATAATATTATGTTATATAATAATATAATATTATATTAGTAGTAGGATCCCCAAAGTAGAATAAGAAGATGGATATATAAATAAGAGATATTTTTCATTGTAATCATGGAGATGAATCTTATGTAATCGTCTTTGCCCACGAAGTGGCTTATGGGAATTTACCCTCCTTAAGTGGCATCTCTCATCTTGGGAGATCTTGTGGAGTTATTCCTTCCTTAAGGATTATTATTGGTGTTACCCTACCTTAATGGTATTATCTATCTCTCTCTCATTTGTGGATTGTTATTGTGGATAATTATTTGTGGATGAATGATTTGATATTTTTGCATATTGGTGAATGAATTATATTAATAATAATAAAGTTCTGCAAAACATCTGCTAGGGTTTGATGAGGAAAAACTACTCTGCTAGGGTTTGATGAAGAAAAACTGCTCTGCGAGGATGGCAGCAACTTTCGGAGGAGGTCTAAAAAATTGGAGGAATGTCGTGATGGCATCGGGTCCAGCACAGAGAGTGCATGCTCGTGATGTTTTTTCATCTAAAAATGACTGGAAGGAACAAGATTTTCCAGTGCATGTCGGGAACCGCTTGTTAAAGAACAATGGATGTTTGGAACGATGTGAAGCCAGGCCAGTTCTAGTGGTTCAACCAGACTCGATGGCGGAAGATGTGGAGTATCTAACCAAACATGCCCTTATTGGAAAATTTTTGGGCATCCAAATTTCTCTCCCCTTTGTGGAGGCTTGGGTCAGGAAGACTTGGAATCCTGAAGGTGATGTGGAGGTGATGTTGAGTGCGAACAACTATTTTATGGTGGTTTTCTCTTGTATTGCAGATCGTAACAAAGCATTTGAAGGGGGTCCTTATTTCTATAACCAAGTGGGACTCTTTCTTAAACCCTGGCATGTGGGTTTCAACCCATCAGAGGAGCGGTCATCGTGGGTTCCAGTATGGGTGCGGCTTCCATGGCTCCCATTGGAATTCTGGAGAACTGATATCTTGCATAAGATTGCCCTTCTACTTGGGAAGCCGGTTGGACCGTCACAATAGACAATGGATAAAAAGGTAATCTCTGTTGCTCGTATTTGTGTTGAAATTGACTTAAATAATCCTATTCCAGATTCTATTGAAATACAATTTGGATCAACTACATGGGTTCAAAAACTTGACTATGAAGCTCTTCCATTTCGTTGCCGGATTTACCATGAATATGGCCACCTACAAAGAAAATGCCCTAAGTTTGTCCCACCTGTGGCTTCAAATCCTGGGCCCTCTCGGTCTGGACAAAGTTTGGATAAAGGAAAAGCCCCGATAAAGGAAGGGGAATGGGATAAGGAAGGTTTTGTTTCGGTAAAATCCCAAAATAGAGGACGAAGGGCAAACAAAGACCTTAAGGATAGCCAGCCAGATGCTCTACTCAACCATTTTGAAATATTAGATGATCTTGATCAGTGCATGGAGATACCTGAAATGTCGCTACCTGATGCAAATATAACAAGGCCGAATCAGATGTCTCTTCTTGAGGGGGAACTTAAGGAATCAGATCTAGGGGGTTTAAATGAAGAACAAAGGGCTTTGGATCTGAGTATAGGGGACATGGTTGGGTCTAGCCCTATAAGGGAAACTATTTTGGAAAGTGGTACAGATTTAGTTATGCCCTCTCCTACTCAGGCACTGATGCAGTCATCCTTGGACTGCAAAACTCCTACGGTGTTGGGATTGCAGCAGAAAATAATTAAAAAAAGTTTTTCGGATAAGAATATGAAGGTGGGTCGGAAGAAGGACCAGGATAAAATTAAGTTAATGGGGGAGACTTTGGTGGAGTCAGGCTTGGTGAGAACATTGGACTCCCATTTTTATAACCCCCAAAAATGATTATCCTCTCATGGAATGTAAGGGGGTTGAACAACATCCCCAGACAAAAAGTTGTTCGTGATTTGGTTCGTGTGCATTCTTCGGATGTGGTGTTTATTCAGGAGACTAAATTGGCTATTGATAGTATGTTCAATATTGCTCCCAAGTTGTGGAGAAGGGGGCAATGCCAGTGTATTGGTGCATGTGGATATGCTGGTGGCATCGCTTGTTTATGGGATCCGGTTAAGATATCCCCTCTTACTTGGATTTCCAGCAGATGGTCTATTTCGATGGTCGGGCATGATAATGAATCTGGTGAAACCATCCTACTTACAAATGTGTATGCTCCTATTGATTACAATGGTAAAGTGAATTTGTGGGAGCACATTTGCTTTGTGAGAAGTTTGGTTCCCCTGTACCCATGGATTTTGGTTGGAGACTTCAACTCTATCACTTGTCTGGAGGAGAAACGTGGTGGGGTGGACCGTCTCGAGCCTTTTTCTTCTATCTTCAGTGCTCATATCCAGGCCCTAAACTTGGTTGACATCAAGCCAGATAATGGGATATTTACTTGGCACAATAGAAGGTGTGGGGAAGCTTCCATCTCAGAGAGACTGGATAGGTTTTTGATATCCAGTTATTGGATGGGTAATAACAAAAGTGCTAGTTCTGTGATTCTGGAGGGTAGGGGATCTGATCATTGGCCTATCAAACTCTCTGCTTTGGAGTTAGGGCTAAAAAATAATCCCTCCTTTAAGTTTCAACTTATGTGGCTTCGTGATCCTAAGCTTCATGATTTCATGCGAGGTTGGTGGACCACTGGCAAACCTCCTCATGGCACCGCTATGTATTCCTTTATGAAGCGACTACAATTTGTAAAACATAAATTGAAGAGATGGAATAGACTGAATTTTGGGAACCTTTCCTTGGCTAAGTTGGCAGCTCTTAGGAGGATGGAAGAAGCTTCAAGGAAGATTAGAGATCAGGGATTCACGAAGGAGCTTCTTGTTGAGGAATCCGAGGCTACGAAAGACCTTGTTGAATGGGAACTGAGGGAAGAAATTTTTTGGAAACAAAAAGCTCGAGTAGATTGGCTTCAGGAAGGGGATAGGAACACAACCTTCTTTTATAACTCAGTTAAGGCTCACCGTAATGGTAACCTTGATTACCTCTCTTGTGAATTCTCAGGGTGCCCTGCTCTCTTCTTTCAGGGATATTTCAGAAGAGACTAAGAGGTATTTTTCCTCTCTCTTCAAGGAGGACTCCCTATCAGATGATGAGAATGAAAAGCTTATTCTAAACTGTATTCCAACGATTGTTTCTAGAGAGATGAATGAGCACTTGATGGGTCCAATTTCCCTTGAGGAGTTGGAAAATGTTGTATTCAAGATGAAAAAAGGAAAAGCCCCAAGCCCGAGATGGATTCTCGATTGAGTTTTATCAGGAGTTTTGGGATTTAATCAAATTTGATCTTTTGGAGGTGGTCCATGAGTCCCAAAAGAACAAACAGATGCTAAGGGCCCTAAATGCTACCTTTGTGGTGCTTATACCCAAAAAAGAGGGAGCAAATTCCTTGGATATGTTCAGGCCTATTGCTCTCTGCAATGTTGTGTATAAGATCATCACAAAAATTATTGCTGAGAGGTTGAAGATATGGTTGAGAAAAATCATCTCTGAGGAGCAAGGAGGGTTTGTTGTTGGCCGAAAAATCTTGGATGGGGTTGTTATTGCTACAGAAGCTATTCACTCGATGGAAACTTCTAAGGAGAAAACTATGTTCATTAAGTTGGACATGGCCAAAGCCTATGATCGGGTCAGATGGTCCTTTCTTCAGAAAGTTCTTGCTGCTTTTGGATTTGAGGAGGAATGGATTAGATGGGTGATGAGTTGTGTTTCTTCTTCCTCATTCTCTGTTCTTGTTAATAATGAGCCATCAGAGTTGTTTGAGGCCTCAAGGGGATTGAGGCAAGGAGATCCTTTATCTCCTTATTTGTTTATCATTATGGCGGAAGGGTTGGGAAGATTGCTCAAGTCTCAAGTCATGCAGGGTCTCATTCGGGGGTGGAAGTGGGATAGTAGTTTGCCACCTCTTTCCCACCTTCAATTTGTTGATGATACTACTTTGTTGGGAGTTGCCACTATCAGGGAAGCTGGAAATATTAGACAGTCTCTTGACATATATCTTGGTGCTTCTGGACAGTTGATTAATGAGGACAAGTCTTCTATTTTCTTCTTCAATACCCCTCCTCTTATTCAAGCCAGGATTGCTCGCATTCTAAGATTCCAGGTTGGGACTCCCCCCTTCATTTATCTTGGTATTCCAATTTCATCTCATCCTCTACCTAGATCTTCTTGGCAGTCTATGCTTGATAAGTTTAGAAGGAAGGTGAATCACTGGACTTTCAGATGGCTATCCACTGCGAGGTAGAGTGTTGCTTTTAAAATATGTTGTTCAAGCTTTACCCATTTATAGATGTTTTGTACAAATAGCTCCCTCTCACTTCATCAAGGACATGGATGCTTTGTCAAGACAATTTTTATGGTCTGGAAAACTTGATCAATCTAAATGGAGTTTGGTTAGGTGGGATTCTATATGTAGGCCGATGCAAGAGGGAGGCCTTGGGTTGCGACAGACAACTCTTTTTGGGTAGGCTTTGGCTGCAAAACTTTATTGGAGATGGTGTACCTCTCAAGATCAGATTTGGGCTAAAATATTATCTTGTAAATACTTGAGAGGTATTTCTGAGGCTGAGATCCCTAGAGTCAGCTTGGTTGGGAAAGGTTGAGTTATCTGGGACACTCTAAAAGAGGAGCTAATTTAATCAAGCGGGGTTTGTTCTGGATTTGCAATCGGGGATCAAATGCTCTTTTTTGGGAGGATTCTTGGGATGGCCACCCTCCTATCTTGAATCAATATCCTAGGTTACGTTCCCTAAGCATTTTTTTCTTGGAAGCAGGTTGGTCTCGTGTGGAGGACTTTAAAAAAATCTAGTCTTTTGGAAATATGGAGATGTACAGGTGGAAAGATCCACAAGAATGGCCCCAGGGGGGACTGGCCAAGGACAGAGAGGTGCTTGCTCTTATTATTATGGGGAGGCCTTGTTCTTCATTGAGGGGTAAAGATATTCTGGCTTGGAACCCTGATCCTAAGGGAACCTACTCGGTAGCCTATGGTTATCAGGTTCTTGATAAGCAAAAGTATGGGAGTCTTCCTGTCACTTGGTGGAAAAAGGTGTGGAACAAATTTTCCTGGCCAAAATGTAACTTCTTTCTCTGGTTGGTAGCTCGTAATAAATGCCTCACTTGGGATAATGTGAGGAAGAGGGGATTTCAGGGTCCCTCTTTTTGTGTCCTTTGTAGTAAGAATGAGGATGACTCTTCTCATTTATTTTTCCAATGCTCCTTTGCCAGAGACATTTGGCACCATTGGTGGAGCGCCTGGAACCATCCATGTTTTCATGTGCTATCCCTGGTGGAGTTTTGGAGTAGTCTGGGTAGACCTCCGGCCAAGGCCCCCTTCCTTCGGGTGGCTTGGAATTTGGGCCCTTCTTGCATCATCTGGAAAATTTGGCTCGAACAAAACCGATGCATATTTCAGGGCAGTTATTTGGTTGTTCAACAGATCTGGCAAAGGATCCTGTATATGGTTCAGGAAACCATCCATAGCAAATGTGATGTGGACCCTCTTTTGGATTCTAGGGAGGAGAAGGTACAACAAGCCCTTGGTCTCTTTGGGGATGGTGTGAACTCTTCTAGCCCTAGTAGGGTTCCTCAGCTCAGCAAGAAGGTTAGGAGAGATGGTAGGTGGAGGCCACCCCCTAGAGGAGTTTTAAAAATTAATACTGATGGATCATCCAGGGGTAATCCTGGACATGCTGGCATTGGCGGTGTTGGGAGAGATTCTATTGGTGGTGTCAATTTTTTCTTTTCCATTTATAAAGGTGTTCACTCCAACAATTTTATGGAAGCTCTTGCAATTCTTGAGGCCTTGCGAAAGGGGTTTTCTCTTGGTTGGCATAGGATTATCTACGAGTCTGACTCTCAAATTGTGGTTAATATTTTAAATAGTAAAAGGGTGGAGGAAGTTAATTGGCAGTTGGCCTCTGTAGCCATTCATATTCTCAAAATGAGTGAAGAGCATGGTTATGCATAAGGGGTAGTACTGAAAAAGTATTTATCAAATTGGGGTGAATCAACGTGAAAACTGTATAAACTGTGGGGCAAATTTTTCAAAATTTTGAAGAAATTTTTTCAAAACATGGTGATTTTTTTTTCAACTACAAGTATCAACAAAATTATCATAAGGCGAATGGTAGAAGGCGACTAGTAGAAGACGACTGGCAGAAGACGACTGCCAGAAGGCGACTGGCAAAAGGTGACTGACACAAGGCAACTGGCGAAAGGTGACTGGCAGAAGGTGACTGGCAGAAGGTGACTGGTAGAAGGTGACTGACACAAGGTGACTGGCATAAAGTGACTAACATAAGGTGACTAGTAGAAGGTGACTGGCAGAAGGTGACTGGCATAAGGCGACTGACATAAGGTGACTGATAGAAGGCGACTAGTAGAAGGTGACTGGCAGAAGGTGACTGACACAAGGTGACTGGTAGAAGGTGACTGGCAGAAGGCGACTGGCCGAAGGCCACTGACACAAGGCAACTGTCATAAGATGACTAGAAAAAAGGTGACTGGTAGAAGGCATCTAACACAAGGGGACTACCACAAGGCGACTGACAAAAGGCGACTGGCAGAAGGCGACTAGTAGAAGGTGACTGGTAGAAGGTGAATGACAGAAGGTGACTAACACAAGGCGTCTGGCAGAAGGTGACTGGCAAAAGGTGACTGATAGAAGGTGACTGGCAGAAGGTGAATGGTACATGGCGACTGACAAATGGCGAGTGGCACATGGTGACTAGCAGATGGCGAGTGGCAAAAGGTGAGTGGCACTAGATGACTAGTAGAAGGCGAGTGGCACATGGTGACTGATATATGGTGAGTGGTGCAAGGTGACTAATAGATGGTGAGTGGCACAAGGCAACTGACAGATGGTGAGTAGCACAATGCGAATGGTAGATGGCGAGTGGAACAAGGCGACCACCATAACCATAAATAAGATGGCACCACGTGTCCTCCATTCTGCCATGTTTCGTTCATGCATTAACTCCTGCCATGTGGAAAATCTATAAATTCATTTGCAAATTTTCCCAGAGCAACTTTAAAATATTTTTTTAGCATTTTTAGGGCATTTTCCACAGTGGTTTTAGAGCATTTCCAAGCAATTTTAGTGCGTTTTGGTAGCATTTTTAGAGAGTTTTGACATAATTTTTATAAGGTTTTGCCAGCGTTTTCCTGCTTTTCAGAGATGGCTAGTTTTTCCTCCTCTCTTCCATCCAAATTTCATTTCAAGTACACCTTCTGCCCCAATATCAAGAGCATTTTCAACACTCCTGATAGAGATTCCTAGTATATTTACATCGCTGGACTTGCTGGTGTGTTGAAGATGCCTCAGTTGAACATTAACGTCCAGTTGATGCAACAGATCATTTCTTGTTACAACCATGATGTGTGCACTATTTTGATCCGTGTGGATAACAACGAAATTGTTTTTTCGGTTAAACCCTCCGATGTGTAGCGACTAACAAGGCTACCATTTTTGGATGGTAAACTAGTGAACAACCAGTACGCCTTAACCGACGATGATAAATCCACCCTAGGAAACCTTTACGCTGTTCATCCTGACAATCTGAAAGGTATAATTTGAAAATTTATTTTTTATTTAACATTATATATTGTTCTGCTATAGTTTCATTTCTCTAAAAATGTTCTCATTTTTTTTTGTTTTCTAATAATGTTATCTTTTTTTAGTCAATTATTCTAAGTCCAAAAGGGGCTTAAACATTTCAAATGTTGGAGACAAATTTCTATATGCTTGAATTGAATTTTTTTAGGCAAGTCTTATTCTGTAGGGGCGACATACAAAAATATCTTTTTGGGCACTTTCTTTATTGCTTCATTGTATTGATGGTGATAAGTTTTACTGGTGCACACACATTTCCAACCACCTGAAGCACGACCTTTTGAGTGCCCAAAAAATTCAAGCATCTGCTTACATAGTGACTACCAACAATTATATTCTTTTTTTATTTCAAGAAGCTTATTTCAACCTTCAACAGAGCAGTCCTCCCACTGCATTGCACCCCAGTTTGTTGTCTATTGACATGTCTGATGGTGAGATACAGGTAAAAATATTTGTTAAAATATATTTATTTTATTTTTTTAATTTTATCTTTTTACATTCTAATTTTGTTTTGAAAATAGAAAAGAGCATCTTAGTCTTCAAGTAAGAGGGATGCCGCATTTAGGATTCTGGAAGTATCTGCTGATTCTAACACACAATCGTAGTCATCACCAATGACTCCCAACAAACATGTGAGGTCTGATGATGGTCGAATTCAACATACACCTGTGGCACCTGTTACTGGAGAAACAGTTACAGTCGACGTAGAAGAGGTTACCTCCAACCCACAAGGTAACCTTCCTCTGCATTGTTCAAAAATGCTTTTATAAATGATTTATTTTTTTGACTTAAAATTATGTTTTTTTAATGTGCTTTACGTATTTTTTAGACAAATGGCAAATGGTTGAAACATCAATGGCTGCAGAGTCTGATTCAGGTATGTATATTTTGAATAAATATTTTTTAATGCTATTGTTATTTACAAATGATTTATTTTATGTTTTTGTGTGAAATTTAACAAAGGGACCTCGTAGATTCAAAAGGCTGAAAGAAAGGATGTCTCCACCATCTGACCCTCTACGACCACAGCCACAACCACAACCACAACCACAACCACAATAGGTTCAGGTCCACCCAAAGCAAGTTTAGGTCCATCCACTTCAGGTTCCACCTACGAGGAACCAATCACGCATGCATGGTAAAACATTCCTCACACTGCCACATCACAATGCAAGAAGTGCTACAGAGACAAAAAATGTGTCATCATCTAATATTTCTGTTGTACCGATATTAACCTTGGAGAAATTTTCAAATGTTCAGAGTGCATCTCAAATGCCCTCGGGAACTCTTGATTGTGACTTTCTTTATCAAGGTATGAATCCTAAAAATTTCCCTTTAAATGCAAGTGATATTCTTGAGGATGAAGAGGGTATTAATGGAGAAGAAGATGATGTCAATGTAGATGCCACCGAAGTTTCCCCCTTCGTCGCACAACAAGTCACCGCCCGTACTGTTATAGAAGATGATATCCTAAATGTTTCTGAAAATGTGTTATTAGCCGATGCATGTAAAGCTGTAGTTCATAATACTCTTCTTTCGAATATTGATAAATTGAAGGAATTGGAATATCGGGCGAAGGTTTTGATTAAAGCCATCAATGACCGATATAAGAATTTTTCAAAAAGAAAAGAGTTATTTCTCAAGATGGAGAATGAGCCCCAAAAGCTCGATGCCTTGCTACATAAAGCTGAATCTGGCACTATGGAGGTCGAGTATACATACAGAGATGAAATTCTTGCCATTTTTATGAATCGTTTGGAAAACCTCAATGTAGAAGCCCAAGCATATTTCAATGAATGGGCACTTGATCAAAACAAAGTAGTAGTTGCAGAAACAACATGACTTACAACTGATGTAAGTTCTACATCTAACTAAAAAATATATATATTTTTTAAATATGTTTTGTTTATAAATATTAACCTTTTTTTATTTCTATTTTGTAGTCTAATTTCCAGCACCTAAAGCAAAAATTCAGTGCCATGAAAGTTTTGATCAAGACTGCCAAAATTAGCATTAATAATGCTATTGAATTGAAGAAGAGGTTACAACAAACAGTTAGAGAAACTAATTACCTAAATAAGGTTATCAAATATGGGGGCTTGGATGTCGAGGCTAAACTAAAAGAAAAGGAGAAGGAGCTGAATGCACCTTTCAAAGAAGATCCAATGAAGGAAGAGAGTGCCTTGTTATCGGGGATCAACACTACAGCAAAAAGTTTGGTTAGGGCTGGGGCATTATAAGAAAATGATATTGAGGTAGATGTGGGTGGACCTTTAGAAATCATTGAAAAACAATAGATATTTGTTGTGTTGGGTTTCAAGTGAAACAAAAACTCTTTATATCTTTATATTTTTATAAATATTTAAGACTGGTATTTTTTTGAAAATTGAAATCAATGTTAGAGGCAATTTATGAAAAATTCATATTATCATTTTGAAGTTTTGTTTTTAATTATTGTTATGTTTTAATTTGAAGCGGAATAAATAATGTTTGATATGTTTGATATCCTTTTTGATAATTGAAATCAATGAATGAGACTATTGTCAAAAAATGTTTTATCTATTGGAAATTTTGTTTTCAATGTTGTTATGTTAAGATTATATGTGTTGATGTATTAAGTAATTTGAAGTGGAAGAAATAATGTTTGATATGTTTTGTAAATTGCAAATGAATGGTATCATTTTTTAGAATTGAAACAATGAATGAGACTATTTCTAAAAAATATGTTATCTATTTGCAATTTTGTTTTGAATGTTGCTATGTTATGATTATGTGTTGATGCATTAAGTAATTTTAAGTGGAAGAAATACTGTTTGATATTTTTTATAAATTGCAAATGAATGGTATCATTTTTGAGAATTGAAACAATGAATGAGACTATTTTCAAAAAATGTGTTATCTATTGGAAATTTTGTTTTGAATGTTGTTATGTTAGGATTATATGTGTTGATGTATTAAGTAATTTGAACCGAAAGAAATAATATTTGATATATATTGTAAATTGTAAATGAATGGTATCCTTTTTGAGAATTGAAAAAATGAATGACTATTTCCAAAAAATATGTTATCTATTGGAAATTTTAAGTGGAATAAATAATGTTTGATATGTATTGTAAATAACGAATGAATGGTATCTTTTTTAAATATTGAATTCAATGAAAGAGAGTATGTTTTGATTATTTATGATGATGTAAAAGTTTGTTGTTCTTAATTTGAAGTGGAAGAAATAATGTTTGATATGTGTTATCTTTTTAAAACTTTGTTTTGAATGTTGTTATGTTTTGATTGTTTGTGTTGATATATTAAGTAATATTGAATTATGTGAATGCGAGAAGATGTTCTTTTATGTTATATGAATTAATTTGAAATGTCATAAAATACAACATAGGCAATTAATTTCACAAATAACAAATAATACAAGAAAAATAATGTAACATGTGAAATCAAATCAAATGAAATCAAATCAAATGATAACATCATTTCATTCAGATATGTGAAATCAAATCAAATAATAACATGTGAACTCAAATTAAATCAAATGAAATATCCTATCATTCTGATATGTGAAATCAAATCAAATGATAATATGTGAAATCAAATCAAATAATAACATGTGAACTCAAATAAAAACAAATGATAACATCCTTTCATTTTGATATGTGAAATCAAAATAAATGATAGCATCCTTTCATTATGATATGTGAAATCAAATCAAATGATAGCATCCTTTCATTCAGAGATGTGAAATCAAATCAAATAATAACATGTGAACTCAAATTAAATCGAATGAAAACATCCTTTCATTATGATATGTGAAATCAAATCAAATGATAGCTTATCTCGTTCTAATATGTGAAATAAAATCAAATGATAATATGTGAAATAAAATCAAATGAATGCATCCTTGCATCATAATGTTGGAAGCTGGAACAAACTCTTTTCAGATTGTACAAACTGTTGTGGACTCATTCCCAAAATTTTTGTCATCACAATCTGACCAGTGTTACCATCATCCTCATCATTATCAATATTCGTTACACCTCTTATATCTGCCAAAGAACTCCAATGTGACAATGCTCTTTCATAAGGAAACTCCTCCACCTCATAGGCCGACACATATACTCTCAAGCAATTCTCCAAATTTTTGTCCAACCTATTTTGAACTTTAGATTTTATATATGAAAGTGCACTGAACACCCTTTCATCTTCCACGGATCCCAAAATCATCGTTTGAAATAATTCATATAAATGAAAATATTCACTCATAGTATGTTTTAAGACAATACTTGGTTGTAATATTCTCCACAAACATGAAATAGAACTTGCTTCATGATGGTTAGAGAGCTATGAAACTTGAGCAGACATTGTTGTTCCAAAATAGTTGGATTATTTTGTCAAAAGATCTTTGTTCAGAATACCATTGATTTCAATGACATTGACTACAACACTTTGACTAAAATGGCCAGCAATTCTGCCCATGTATTTGAGGAACAAAGAATTTATAATCTGGTATTCATTACAAGGATCCCAGAACATTGGATTTACCACACCCATAGCCTCTAGCAATTCATCTCTTTGAAGACGGTCTCTGATTTATTTTGTCAATGATTTTGTTATTTCTTTTAGTTTAATTTTTGTATCATCCACAACCACATGAAATATATTGTAGGTTATGGAAATTTACTCAACTTCATTTGTAGCTATATCCAATTGCACACCATAACAATATAAAGGTATTTCATTTTTGCAGACATTAATACACAGATGATCATTAATATTGAACTTCAAAAAGCTCCGAGGACTATTCACACTTGTTATTGCTCTCCAAATCTCAAAAAAGGGATCCATAAAATTTTGACCAGATGCATACATCATATCAATATGCATACAAATTTATATTCTCACCCTGATGAAATCCACAATATAAATTGATCTTTCTTGTGCAATTTTGATCAAAATATTCATTTTTTCCAACATTGGAAGAATTCCACATAATGTGAGAAGAGTTTCAAAGTCACTTATTCAAAAAAGTAAATCTTTAGCCTTATCAACCACCCTACGATTTGCATACATAAACCCTATCAAGGATTGATATTCTTTGAAAACTCTTAATGCTGGTAGATACATAGAAATCCACCTAGTATCCACATCTTTCAACAATATTTTACCTTCGGTAACTCCTAGTGCAAACTGTTGAAACTTTGAAAATATTTTTGGACTATGTGAAAAATATTTATGAATTTCATGGATAAGCTCTTCCACTCTGGAAACATTTGCAAATGTATCAACAATTTTGTATGCAAGATTCATTCTGTGAGCCATGCAATGAATAGGGATCAAATATGGGGCAACCGATGTTTGTAGTCTAACACAAAGACCATTCCTGTGTCCTTGCATTGTAGCAGCACCATAAGATCCTACACATATTAACTTAGTGGCTATTTAAATTTCATTCATTCCTACTTATTTTAAACTAGTTACAACAACATTGTAAATGTTTTATGCATTACAATTTTCCACCATTTTGCGTATTCCTAGTAAATGAGGTTGCCTTGAATGATTTTCCAATGTGTAAACATGTATGCAAATCCAAGATGTATTGTCAACTGCAGTCACCTCATAAATTGAAAGTGAAATGAATTTTACCTTTTTTACTTTCTCTCTAAGGTCATTCTACTCAACCAATGACAGACATTTTGCCATTTCCCAACCACTTCGATCTGACCAATGAGTGTTGGGTAAGTTCTTCACATTAGCTAGTCGAAATAGAGATTTATAATCTATGAAATTAGACATAGGTCTACCCTTCTTAATAATAGAAAATACAACAACAAACTACAAACTTTTTGAAGCTAAAGTTAACTTATTCATTTTTTGAAATTGGGCTTGAATCGTTGCACCTTTCTCAACCAATGTTTGATTTTGTTTCATTTCTTTATCATATTCTTCTGCATATATCATATATGTGCACTCTGATGTATCCTTCCACCTATAATTTTTTTGTGTTGCTCGATCACCTTATTTTGTTTTGATATAAACCTTTCCATAATGTTTTTCTACTGTATCTTTCTTAAGTTGCAATCTATGCTCCTTTCTGTGTTCTAACTTTACGCATCTTAATTCTGTTATATCATCACTACTATTATCTAGCAGCACTGGCTCAATAAATGGAAATTTTGATATCCAATCAAGTTGAAATAATCTGTTAATTGTCCACCTAGATAACCTTACACGTTTATTGTTTTAGATGAAGATTCTTCGAAAGTAGGGACTGCATAAGAACTATTAGTTTCTTTTCCATTCGGCATGTTAGATTCAAGAATATCTTCATGTTGTTGTTCGATTTGATTGATATTATCTTCATATGTGGACTTTTGATTATCGTGGATATGTGGAAGTGGAGGAATACCAGGGTTAAAAATGTTTTCTGTAGAGATAATTCTAGTGTCAATAGTAGATTCATTATCACTATGGCATTTAAAAGCATACTAGTGTTTTCTATAGATAAAAGTGAACAAAGACATCAACCAAAAACACACTTATTTATGAATTGAGGACATTATATTTAAAATTAACAAATTAAAAAAATTAACTGGTGAGTAAATGTGTTCACACCTTCAGTTTGTGCAGATGTTGATGGTAGACTGGGTTTTGAAATATTATGAAAGTATTTGAGGATACTCCTTTTATTGGAAGACTCTCCTCCCTTCTTTCCACTGCCTATAGTTGACATTTTTACTTGTATGAACAGAAGAATAACATGAACAAAGAACATAATTTTTAAATATGAAAATAATAGGTATAAAAGAGAACTACTACTAGAGACAATATAATCTATGACTGTCCCATGAATATTGTTCACAAGCAGAATAAACCTCCTTATTGAGTGTCCATTAATAAAATGAAAAATGAAATTTAATGGTAAAAGAAGCATACGAATAAATTGAGTCACCTTCTACCAGTTGCCTTCTACCAGTCACCTTCTATCAATCGCCTTCTACCAGTAGCCTTATTCCAGTCACATTTTGCCAGTTGCCTATTGGTAGTCACCTTCTATCAGTCGCATTTTGTTAGTCACCTTATGCCAGTCACCTTCTATCAGTCACCTTCTATCAGTCACCTTCTTTCAGTCACCTTCTGTTGGTCACCTTCTATTAGTCGCCTTCAGTCAGTTGCCTTCTCCCAGTTGCCTTCTATCAATCGCCTTCTGTCAGTCACCTTCTGGCAGTCGCCTTCTACCAATCACCTTCAGTCAGTCACCTTCTACCAGTCACCTTCTTCTAGTCACCTTATACCAGTTGCCTTCTATCAGTCACCTTCTACAAGTCACCTTCTGTCAGTCACCTTCTGCTAGTCGCCTTCTTCGATCGCCTTCTGTTAGTCGCATTCTATCAGTCACTTTCTACTAGTTGCCTTCTATTAGTTGCCTTTCACCAATCGCCTTTTGTTAGTCACCTTCTGTCAGTCGCCTTCTGCCAGTCACCTTCTGCCAGTTTTGGACACTGGTTTTGTCAGTACTCTGCTTTGTATTGCTTGTTATCTAGGAAAAATGTTATAATTGTATGGGAGTCGTTGTCAGGGTTAGCTATATATAATAGGGTACAAGAGGCAATTTGGGCAGGATATTTCTTATTTTAAATAAATTTAGGGCAAAAATTGGGCGGGAAACCTTATGACAACGAGGTGAATTTACCCTAAAAAAATCAGATCCCAAAAATTTCGGGTGAACGGGCTGACCTCTATGGTCCCAAAAATCAGAAAATTGATATTTTGGAAATCTGGAAATTCACGCTAAATTGCAAAATTCGCCACTAAGAAAAACCCTAGTGAAGAGTTCAAATTTATATCCTTTGTGCACATTCCAAGGGAATGGAATGTGGTTGCTGATTACCTGGCCAAAAGGGCTTCTGAGCTGTTGGATCCTTGGAGTATCGATAATTGTGAGTCTCCCATCTGGGGACTCTCAACGCTTGTGGGAGTTGATCCACAAGGATGTATAGAATTAATGTGGTTTGTTCTTGTTGTCTTTTTCGGGTGTCATTCTAGTCTAGTGGTTTTAGCCTGTTTGGCTATTTATTTGAGTCTTGGTTGGAAGCTCAATTGTACTCTGTAATCCAAACTTTTTATCAATACATTTTTACCCCCTTTATTTAAAAAAAAAAGTTCTACAAAACGTGGTATCAGAGAAATAATTTTGGCAAAGTGGGATTTTTGTATGAAATTTTAGAATTAGGGTAATTTAGTTTTTGAAAAAATATCTAATCTTTCAAGAGCCATATCTTTGCAAACATTTATCTGATTCAGGTGATTCTTGGATCTGTTTGTGCAAAATTTGAAGAGATTTAAAATGAGTGGTCATATGAAGGAATACGAGCAGTATTGAGGGAGATATGACCTTTTGTATTTTGTGATCCGAAATAAGGATAGTGACAAAATTTATAATTAGTTTTTGGAAAAAAATCTCATCTTTCAGAAGCCATATCTTTATGAAATTTTATCCAATTCAGGTGATTCTTGGATCAGTTTGTGCAGAACTTAAAGATATTTAAAATGAGTGGTCATATGAAGGAATATAAGTAGTATTGAGGGAGATAATACCTTTTGAAGTTAGTCATTTGGAACAATGATAGTGAAAAATTTTGCATATTTTTTGGAAAAATGTCTCATATTTTAGGAGCCATATCTTTGTGAAAGTTTATCCGATTTAGACAATTCTTGGATCAATATATGTAGAATTTGAAGAGCTTTAAAATGAGTGTTCATACAAAGTAATCTAAGTAGTATTAAGGGATATACAACCTTCTAAAGTCAACCATATGGAACAAGGGTAGTGACAAATTTTCAATTCGTAATTTTTCGAAAGACAAAATTTGTTTAGTTTGGGTAAACAAATCAGTTGCAATTTATTTTGTTTGGAAGAAAAATTGTAGATATAGTTGTCTCTATATAATTTTAGCTTCAACTGAGTGGAAATATTTTTATTTCCATAAAACCCTAGTTTATAGTAGGGCATGATATATATTGTCAAAAAACCCTAGTTTGCATTAGGGTATCAACTATGGAGCTACAAAAATTTTTAGGGGAAGATGAGATTGATGTTAGGGATTGGTGAAAAAATTTTAAATCCTTGTATCATCGTAATTTTCTTTATAAATGTATGTTTTATTTTTTGTCTTAATGGAGAAGCTCTTTCCCTGTTTTCTCAAAACTCCACGTGTCTATGGAGATGATGAACTAACTTGGGAAATAATGGAACATGCATTCTTGAGTAAATGGGACCCATATAAAATGATAGCTAGTTTGAAGGTCACCATAAAGGGTTATGAAGAAGAAATAAATATGCTTCAAAAATAACAAAAGAAAATAAAAAGAGAGCTAGAAAATTTTAAAGAAGTGGTAGAAGATAAAAAATATGTCAGTATGCAAACAAAGGAAACCATACCTTTGGTAGAAGATAAAATAAAAAATGGACAAAGGGATTTGTTTGAATCTAAAAAGTCTATTTTAAAGGTTCATGGAAGCATTCAAAAGGAATAGGTTATTATTTCCATTGATCCTAGCAGTAGATATAATTTTATTAATATTACTTTGGCTAAGAGGTTGCAAGTTCAAGCAACAAAAATTAAGGACACACATCTTGAGGGTGAGAATGTTCAGATTTTTGAATATTTGAAGATCACCATGGATAAATATGTTTTACATTTAGATTTTCATGCTATTCATATGGATGATGAGGATATTGTTCTTGGTTATCCTTGGTTAGATTCTTTGGGTACTATTAAAATTAATATGCAAAATAATTTTATGAAGTTATGGTATAGGAAAAAGAAGATAACATTGCAGGATATTTCTTATATTAATGAGCAAGGATCAGGAAAATCAAGAATTGGTTGTAGAGAAAAAAATTGAAGAACCGAAAATAGAATCCAAGAAGGTAGTAACAACAATAGAGTCCATGGAGGAAGTAGCAACAACAAAGTCCATGGAAATAATAGTAACAGAATCCAAGGAAGCTTTGATAGAAGAGCACAAGGACACACCAAACATACAGAACATGAAAGAACAATGTGTAGAAGAATTTAAAACAATGGAGCCAAATTTTAGGAAGTCAACGAAGGTAGAACATCAAGTTAAGGTTGCACCATATTGCCATCCAAACCACCATGAGTGGAAATATTCTTGGAGGCATGACTCAAGGCAACAATATTATGGTTCTACATGGAATCATAAGAGCACCAAATATGGCAGTTTTGCAGAGAAAGCATAGTGATCCTAGTTTTTAGAGTGGTTCATTAGCATCAAGGAATAAGTGGATCTATCATTCACATTATTAAAATACATCAGCAAAAGTGTGGATCCAACGAAGTAGATTTGGATACTCAAGTAACAAAATGGCATACTAGCATCAACGTGTTTCACTTGGATGGAAGGATGATCAAGATTGATACCAGTTGCTAACATTTCTTAGAAAATTATATTATCATGTTTCTTCATGTGTTTCAAGGATGAAACATTTGTAAGGAGGGTGGCATTTTAGGGTACCTAGGAATAGATATTTGGGAATATATTATTATATTTTATAAGGGTTGGCATGGGCCACACATAACCCAAGGTTGATTGTATTATAATATTATATTATATTATAATATGATATTATATTAGTAGTAGACTCCCCAAATTAGAATAAGAAGATGGATATATAAAAAAGATATATTATTCATTGTAATCATGGAGATGAATCTTATATAATCATATTTGTCCACGAAGTGGCTTATGGGACTTTACCCTCCTTAAGTGGCATCTCTCATCTTGGGAGATCTTGTGGAGTTATTCCTTCCTTAAGGATTATTATTGGTGTTCCTCTACCTTAAGGGTATTATCTATCTATCTCTCATTTGTGGATTGTTATTGTGGATAATTATTTATGGATGAATGATTTGATATTTCTGCATATTGGTGAATTATTTATGTTAATAATAAAGTTATGCAAAATATATCCATATTCTTTAGATAATTAAATGAACAATGTATCACACTCTACTTTAGGTAGGAAACTTAGTTTCATTGATAAATAAGCTCTCCTTTGGGTGACTCTTGCCCCCCATACTCTTGATCCATCACAACCTACTTCACCAGATTAAATGGATCGAGGGAGGATATAAACTAAAATATCACATATTGGACTATTCAAATAGAGGCAGGGCCACTAGACATTGCATCCACAATTTTTTGAGACTTTGGATTAATGATGGGTAGATATAAATCATTGATTTCTTTAGCGAAGATTCTTCGAACTTGACTATTAGGAGAGACTAGTGCTCAAGATTGTGGGAGAGCACCATTTAGGGAAACCCCCCTCTCTCTCTCCATTCCTCTTGGATAATACTCCACACAACTTGTTTCTAATGGATTTTAGCCCACCTCTCTCCTATATTTTCTTTTTCCATTCCCTTTGGACCACTTACCAGGTTGCATCATTGTATCTATCTTTGTTTCTTTCCTTATTTTGTTAGGCACTTTGGTCCATTTTACTATAGTTATTGTTATCATTTTTATAGTCCCTTGGATCATATTTGGCCTACCATGGACATTATTAATATTTCATTTCTCTATAATACTTGATTGCTTTTGCATTGCTTTAGCCTTCAAAAACTCCAATTTAGATTGCATTTGCACTTATACAACACCTACTATACAACTCCACTTGTACAATAGATGTACTCTTGTACAATATTGTTCAACTACCTTTATTGTATGACAAACCTCTTTGTACAACACTACCATATAATATCTTTGCTTGTATAACATCCCTCTAGCAAAGGGTTTCTTTGTGACCTTTATAAGGGGTGTTGATGTCAAAATTTGCGTTCCTCCTTCCTTGCACAAAACCTATAATCTGCACACAAGGAACACAAAAAGGTTAATAGCATGTGCAGATGAAATGATAAGTAAAAGTGATAAATGATTGAAACATGATGAGTAAATATGTAAAACAAAATGCAACTATGCTAAGATGATTAAGAGTGCAAACAGATCGAGGGGTCATGGTTCAATTATAGCAGTACTTCGTTGCATGGGAGAGGTGGCCTATATGATCTTATCTAAAATTCTATGTAATTCCACTTGGTTGTCCTAGCCTACACAGTGCTATTCTAAGGTCAAGCATGCTTCCTAAACTGGTATCGAGCATGCACAAAATTGATGGTGCAATCCCATGCGTGGATTCTATTTTTTTATTCCACTTTTGGCATGACCATATTGGGGTAGGATGATCTTGAGTGGGGGCCACTTCGAGGTAGGACAGACTTGACTAGGGGTCACTCTGAACTAGGATGATCTCAATTGGGGGTCATCCCTTGGTGGGAAAACCTCTGGAGGCCATCCCTAGGAGGGATGACTAGGGTTGTAAAGGGAAATTTCCATTTTTTGAGTGGTGAAAACCACTATTTAAGCCATAAGGCTATACAAGGTGGGTCATTTGGTCTTCAAGGAGTCCATATAGGTAGTATCCTCAATATGACATGTTTTAGGCGTCTAAAAATGCCTCTTTTTGGGATGAGTTGTGTAAAAACATAATGCAAAGCAAAAATAGATGACCCAAAGTAAAATTGATGGTTTATTATGTTCATTGATATGATCAATGTTAGATGCCCAATCATAAAAAGGGTATGCATCTTCAAACCATTGCTTTTGATAAGTTGAGGAACTTGATTTTAGTAAACCTTTAATCTAGGATAATGACTTTGAGGTATATTTGATCTTGGTATACGTTTCATTCATGGGGAGACACTATGGGTCTAAGAGCCTCCATGCTGCATGAATGACAAGAATTTGTTTAATTGAAATTTTTGCTTGTTGTCTACCCCAAGTAAGAAGGACATGATTATCTTTGGCAATGATTCTTGTATGAATGCAACTTGTATTATTGAGTGTTTCATTATTGATTTGATTATGAATTTTGTGATGTAATGAATACCCCCTCAAGTGATGAGTCGATGAGGAAATGGAAAAATGATGAAAGCGATGAGTCGTGATGAGCACCATAAATGCTCATATTTTTACATTTATGTCTAACATTTTGTGTGACATTTTTATATCATATTTGTACTTCTTATGAATATTTATATGTATTTTATGGTAAATTATGTATATTGTCTAACTTGCATGAAAAGTGAAGAGTTTTACCCAAACCTATTCCAGAATAATTAATGCAGAAATAAATAACTTAGAAGAAATACAACTCACAAGATACATTCACATAGAACACAAGAGATTTATCCTGGTTCACCCAATATGGGCTACATCCAGCAAACAAGAGCCACACCTCCTTTTCTATTATTATTCACCTTTTCCATAATGGGACATTACAATCAATATAAAGAAAAATATTACAACCCTAAACCACAATGTGGTATTAGAATACCGTGGGCATAATACCATGGGCTAAAACCACCCATACCCACTAATCATGGGAATCCCACCAACACCTCTGAAAATAGCTTCAATAATATCTCTGAAAAAGTAGGAGCTTGAAGACGGGGCCTGCCATACAGTACTTCCTCTGCAAAGAATGAGACACATCCAACATAAGCATGTTTTGTGTGTAGATTTAACTATTTTCATCGATTTTTGCATAAATTACGTCGAGGTCCCTTCTGGACCTGGCATGATCTATTTTCGAAGGAGTTGAGAAAGGAGTATGGTCTTAAGGGGAAGGCGCCTTACTCCCATCTTCCGACGGGAAGGCGCCTTACTCCCATATTTCGATGGGAAGGCACCTTACTCCCGTATTCCGATGGGAAGGTGCCTTACTCTCATCTTCCGATGGAAAGGCGCCTTACTCCCATATTTCTATGGAAGGTGCCTTACTCCCATATTGTGATGAATGAAGCACCTTACTCCCTATGATGTAGTCAAAGGTAGTTGACTCCACATAAGTGGAATGAAGCACCTAACTCCAGAATAGTAGGCGCCTAACTCCCATTAATAATATAACATATCAGCTACCCTATTTCCACATGAAATAGAGTAATAATTTTTGGTATGAAGAATGTGGATAATGATGATGAGATGTAATGGAGAATCTACTATTTCTAGTAAATATGAAAGATGAATGATAAGTTGGTAAACCACGGATAAAATACGTAGTGTAAGAGTGCTCCGAGCATGCCCGAATTACCTCAATTTGGCATGCAATCATTGTAATCATATTTGTAGCTATAACAACATTGTAATAGAGAGGTCTATGCGATTATATAAATGCACAGGACTTCTCCAAGAAAGGAGGAGAAAAATAGCAGAATCATCGGACTGTATTGTAATTCATTTTTATGCAATAAATTCATTCGGAGTTCTCTTACTTAGCGTTCTGCATACATAGTTGATCGGGGGAATATGTTGGAGCCTGGGCCCACTCCTAGCTAGTATTCCTCCCCTCTCCTTTATTTTTCCTACAATTTCATTTTAGTTTTAGTTCTATTTTCCTGTATTTGGTTATTTCCTACAAATTGATTTATTTACTACTTTATTTATTTTCTGCAAGTGTGGTTTGATTTCCTTTCTGGTTATTTACTTTCTGAGAATTAAAGAGGTTTGGATTGAATGAATGCTATACGAACAACACCCCCAAACTATAGAATTTAGGTGGACTCACCTCAGAGGTATTGTAATCACATCTCTATCAGGTACATCGCAAGCTTACAAAATCCTTGGGTTGACAATTAAGTGAAAGGGCTATGACAACAACGTAGAAATTAACCAATGTTCTTACCCCAATATTTTGGCACCATTTTCGAGGATGTGCCTATAGTAGATATAGTTACAATACGTAGTTCTACAGAAAATCTGATCCAGTCTGCAGAACCTTTTCCATATGATCTTGCATGAGTCCACCAAGAAAAAGAGGACCAGACGGTCATTTTTTGAAGGGGAAAGACCCACAGACTGAGTTTGAGCTAGCTGGAAATTCTGAACCTGAGGTAGTATCCCCTCGGTCACCCCCAGTCGTGCACTGGTCTGAACACCCAATTTTTGCACAAAAATCTTCCACACCTAAGTACCTAGACCCGAGAGAAGGGTAGATCATACTGAATCCTTTGTTTAGGAGAACACAATCAGAAGAGGATCTGTTGTGGGAAGTTATTGAAGATGGAACCATTCCACCAGCTGACCTAAAGACTCTTGTGTAGAAAACTCAGAATGACTATAAGGCCTTAGAAACTATTTCAAGGACAACAAAGACCACATTTCCTAAAAAAATGGTTGAGGGAGAAGAGACATCAACCAACTTTAGCTTTCCCATAGAAGAGGCTAGGGGAGACACTAAAATGAAAAATATATCCCCTACCCATATTCCTACCTTTAAAGGATGCCCAATAGAAGACCCTAACCTATTTTTATTCAAGTTTGATGTTTTGTGTAGGTCTATGGATTACAAATTAGATGCCCAGAAGTTGAAGTTGTTTCCATCAATGTTGGATGATTCAACCTTGCGCTGGTTCATCAGCCTAGGGAACAAGCAGATTACCACCTAGGAGGAGATGAAAAATCTCTTCCTAGAGCAATACCAGGACTTTGGTAGGGCTTGGGATTCCAAAGAGGAGGTCCTGAATATGACATAGAAAGAGGATGAATCCCTGGAGGAATACTGGGATAGATTCAGTTTCAACCTACAGAGATCTCCCCATGCGAAGTTGAGCGACAAGTCCCTCAAAAGTATTTTCTTAAGGGGACTGACCAATGAGTCTCTTGAAGCATTAAATATGATCTCTGGAGGAGACATTTACCAACACTAGATGTTAGACATCCAATAGTTATGTCAAAATTATTCATGGAGAAAAGGTAAACCAACCCTCAGAGCCATGAAGTCGATAGCCTCAATCACAAAAATAGAGATAGGCCACATGTTGGAGGACCTAAAAAGTGAGATGCTTTCATCCATGGCACTACAAATGGACACACTCCTACTAGAAAAAAAGAAACAAGAGAATGAAGCAACATTGGCCTACTTCTATCCAAAATGTAGAGGAAAGCATGCAAAGAACTCCTATCCTGAAGATAAGGTTAGGGTATGCATTGTTTGTCAAAATAATCATAAGACCAGACTATGCCCACAACTACCGACCACCAAGGAAAATGCTAAAGTTTCAGAAGCTTATTTTATGGGGAACCAGAGAAACTGGTAGCAGCCCCCTATGGGGAATATGCCAATAGGAATGCCACCTTACGGAGGGGGAAATTACATGCCACAAGGGTAGGTCCAACCACCCAATATGGGATGGTGGGGACAACCACCTTGGATAAATACTTCCCAAGGAGCTGCATTCCCCAACCAGTACCCATGGATGCCATATCAACAACCAGGGTAGCAATGGAGAAACTACAGTCCATGGAATGTAGTTCCACCAAATGCAGCCTAGGCTCCACTACAACAAAGCTTACCAACCCCCCTATAGTGAGACCTATGCAACTCCCAACACAACCCATGATCAATCCCAACAACAACAAGATAAACCAACAAGCCTACCAATTGGAAGGTGAGGTGTTTCCTATGTACAATATTAGGAATTGTAATCCTGTACAATTGAGGTCAGGTAGATAGATAGGAGTAGAGGCTCCTCCTCTGATAGAAGAGGAGGAGGATGTACATATTTCAATAGGAGGATCACCTCTGATAGAAGAGGTGGAGGAAGGAACAACTACTAAGAAAATAGAAGAAGAAGCTCCTCCATTTCCCAAAAGGTTACAGGAGTAGAGGAAGCCAGTGCAACCAGAGTTTGACATCTTGTCAAGTCTAAAAAATTTGACTATAACAATTCCATTATTTCAAGCCATAAGAGATGTCCCAATTTACACCAAGGCCATCAGAGAGTTATGTTTGAGAAGGCCAGGCCGCAAGCCTACCCAGACAATCAATGTGGTGGGGAAATTGGTAGATTTGATGCTTGGAAGGACCTACCACCTCAAGTATGCAGACCTAGGTAGCCCGATCTTGATAGTAAATATTGGTGGCCACTCATTGGCCAACACTTTAGTGGACCTGGGAGCAACTATCAATGTCATGCCAAAAGAGACCATGTAGAAGCTTAGGCTCATAGGCCTGAAGCCCACCAAGACTATTCTACAACTAGCCGATAGATCAACAGTCTCATCGGATGGAATGTTGGAAGACATCATCGTGATGGTGGATGCTTGGGAGTACCCAACAGACTTCTTGGTGCTGCAATCAAAGTTCTGACCTGGGAGGCTATCCGCTCATCCTAGGAAGGCCATGGCTGGCAATAGTTGATGCTTACATAAGCTACCAAAATGGATAGATGACCATTTTAGATGGTCAGAATATCAAAAAGTTGACCATCTCTCCACCTACGTAGTCTATTGATACATTGGGGGAGCCTGATTGGGAAAATTAGGATGATAGAGCACTATCCATGATACAACCCATAATGGCACTAATTGAATTGGAAAAGGAGGTGGATGAGGATAGGATTATCATGGATTTCCTTCATGGAGATTCTTCTCACATCACTCCAGAATCACCGTTGGTAGACAACCAAGACCACCACATCAGACAGATTCAGATTGAGCCTAGAAAAATGTTGAACATTAGTAGTAAGTTGACACTTATTCAGCTCACTACACTGAAGGATATCCTGGCTAGACATCAGTAGGCCTTTTCTTGGGACTACTCAGACATGAGAGGAATCACTTCAAAAGTTTATACCCATCGAATTTACTTGGAGGAACAGGTAAGTCCGAGTAGGCAACCACAAAGAAGAATGAACCCCACAATGAAAGAGATAGTCAAGGTAGAATTACAAAAGCTCCTATCAGTAGGATTTATCTATCCTATATCTGATAGTGAGTGGGTATCACCTCTGGTAGTGGTACCCAAAAATAATGGGAAATGGAGAATCTGCATTGATTACAGGTCATTGAATAAAGCAACAAAAAAGGATCACTTTCCACTGCCATTCATTGACCAGGTTCTTGACACACTGGCAGGGAGGAAATACTTCTCCTTTCTGGATGGATTCAATGGATATAATCAAATCTATATTGGAGAAGAGGATCAGGACAAGACAACATTCACTTGTCCATGGGGTACGTTCACTTATAGAGTCCTACCCTTTGGATTGTGCAATGCACCAACCACCTTTCAGAGGGTAGTGCTAAGCATTTTTTTGATATGATGGGAGAAGTAGTGGAGGTGTACATGGATGACTTCACTATTTATGGTGAGACCTTCAAAAAATCCATGGTAAACCTAGAACGTGTGCTCCAACGGTGTGAGGAAACCAACCTATCCTTGAGCAATGAAAAATATTTTATGATGATGCAGGAAGGGATAGTTCTGGGACATCACATCTCGATAGAAGGGATAAAGGTGGATAAGAGAAAGATCAAAGTCATTAAGGATCTACCTAGTCCCATAATGTAGAGGGATGTCAAGAGTTTCCTTGGCTCCATTGGGTACTACCAAAGATTTATTGAAGATTTTAGCAAGATTGCCAAGCCCTTGCATGCCCTCCTATCTAAAAATGTGGAATTCATTTGGATAGAGGAATGCAAATAAGCCTTTCAGATTCTGAAAGAGAAGCTGATAACTACTCTAGTATTGAGAGGCCCAAATTGGGCCATCCCCTTCCATATCTATTTTGATGCATCCAATAATGCCATAGGGGTAGTTCTAGGTCAGAAGGATGGTAAAGAATTCTACACCATTTACTACATCAACAAGCACCTCACTGGGGCTGAGCTCAACTACACTATAATAGAAAAGGAATTCCTTGTCGTCATCCATGCAATCAACAAATTCTACCACTATATTATAGGGTACAAGGTTTTTGTACACACTGATCATGCAACCATCAGATATCTGATGAACAAGCCTACAATTAGTGGTAGGATTATCAGGTGGCTTCTACTCCTGCAAGAGTTTGATGTCACCATTGTTGATAAACCTGGCAAGGATAATGTAGTGGTAGATTTTCTATCCAGGTTGACACCCCTAGATCATTCGGCCATGGAGGACCATTTTCTAGATGAACACCTATTTGCTCTGAATGAACAAGTACCATGGTATGCGGATATGGCTAACTATCTAGCCATTGGTAAAGTATCTCCTGCACTCTCACCCCATGAAAGGAAGACATTGATAGAGAAGAGTGCAACCTTCTCATGGATCGATGGTTGCCTATTCAAAATAGGGCCTGATCAGATTATGAGAAGGTGTGTTGCTGAGCATGAATTTCTTGAAATCTTGAAAGCTTGCCATGATGAACCCTATGGTGGCCATTTTGTAGGGAAAAGAATTGCATTCAAAATATTGTAGGCTAGATATTACTGGCCTTCATTGTTCAAATATGCAGCTAAACATGCCAATCAGTGTGATCAATATCAATGGATGGGTAGGCCAACTCTGAGATATGAGATGCCCCTCCAGTCACATGTTCACATTGAGCCATTTGATAAATGGAGAATGGACTTTGTAGGGCCAATCAACCCACCATCAGTAGGTAAGAGGTACATTTTGGTATGTACTAATTATGTTACTAAGTGGGTTGAGGTCCAAGCATTGAGAGACTCCAAGGAGAAGACTATAGTAGACTTCCTATTCTCACACATTTTCATGAGGTTTGGGGTGCCTAGAGAGATCACCACTGATCAGGGGCCCCAATTCACTTCAAGGTTGATCTAGGAGATCATGCAATAGTATAGGATCAGACACAACAAGACCACCCCATATCACCCATAGGAAAATGGCCAAGTTGAGGTTACCAATCGAGAGTTGGAAAATATACTCACAAAGATGGTATAACAACATAGGAAGGATTGGACCATGAGGTTACCAGAGGTAGTATGGGCCTACAAAACTACATGGAAAACCACCACTGGTTTTACACCTTTCTAGTTGGTGTATGGGAAGAGTGCAATGATGCCCATCAAATTTAAAATCAAAACCCTTAGGACTATAGTAGAATTAAACTTGAGCCTGGATGATGCATATAAAGAATGGATTTAACAATTGAACTAGTTGGATGAACATCGATTAGATGCCTTGCATAGAATAGAGGTCATCCAGAGGTAGAGAACATAGTGGCATGACCACCACATCAGGTTGAAGTAGTTCAAGGTAGGGGAATGGGTGTTGCTGTATGATTCCCATTTCTAGGAGTGAAAAGGTAAGTTGATGCAATGTTGGATGGGCCCATACGAAGTGATCGAGCTGATCAACAATGGTGTTGTGCATATCAAGACTATTGATGGTAGTAACACCATATTGATAGTCAACGGTCATAGACTACGACCTTACCACATATCTACAAATCTGGTGATGGAGTCAAATATAGGCATGGGGGAGACCCCATTTGATTAAACATTTTTAAAAATTTCTCAGTAGAATGGTGGACACAGTGGTGTCCACCAAAAAGATAATTTATTCTTTTATTTTTCTTTTCTTTGCTTGTGTTTTTGTTTTGCAGGTATGGTGCTCTAAGTGCAACCTATAGGTAGCCTAGGAAACCTAGGCCTATCAGGCATAGATTCCACTAACCTACATTTTTACTGCTTTTTAGTTTTTATTTTTTGCTTTTGTAGGTATGATGCCCTAAGTGCATGTTGTAGGCAATCGGGGAAACCTAGGCCTAACAGGCATAGGATCCATAAACCTGCATAGTTATTCAACTTTCTAGAAGTAGAACTTGATTGCTCCCATCTAGAGGGAATAATCACAATCTGAATATGTACGTGGGTATCAAATATTTATAGAGGAAAATGCCCACCTACATGTTTGGACGTGTAACTGTTGACAAGGTTTAAAAGGAGGAAGCATTGAGGGGTCTGATCAACTAGGAAGCACCAACTATGGATACATTAGTAGAAGCTAATTTCTCAATAGTAGGGAGGCACCTAACTTTTGAGTATCTCAAGGGTGCCTAACTCCTATTGGAAAATCATGCAGAAGTACATTGGAAGAAGGTGCCTAACTCCCATTAGGAAGGTGTCTAACTCCCATGTATTTGGAGGAAGGCACCTAACTCTTGTTAGGAAGGTACCTAACTCCCATGTATTCAGAGTAAGGTGCCTAACTCCATTAGAAAGGTGCCTAACTCCCATATATTCAAATAAGGGTGCTCATCTGCATTTCGATTAAAGGTGCCTCTTTCTCAATGAAAATGTGCCTACCTTCCATTTAAGCACCTATATGCAACATAAATAATTTGGTAGCATTAGGAAGCGATCGAAGCCACGTCAGCATCCCACATGACAAAAAGGATAGATCATTCATGAGAACTTATTACAAAGTCATGTGGAGGATTTCAACATGTTCCAAAGCAATCAGTATAGGGATGTGTGCCGACCCATGCAGACCATTGATATTTCATATTTTTTAGCATGAGACTTTGAATGAATATTATTGCACTATCCAAGGAAAATAGTTCAAAGAAAATTCTCACATGGGGAATATGCAAGCTCTAGTTGTCACGAAATAATGAACCAGAGCACTCCATGATCATCATCATGCCTAGCATGCATGGATCACCAATAAGGTATGTATACAATTTTCTATTAGATGCATATGACATTCATAATTAGAACATTTTTAGAAATAGTGTCATCGCAATATTGGCAAAAACATCCAACCATCGTGTACCCACTCTGTCCAATGTGACATGTCAAGCAATGGTTGGGAAAGACCACCCTCACAATCCCCAATGCAAACTATAAATGCACCTACCTCCACAAATAGGCACCTTTAGGTAGTTACAATTAGGACTGAGAGATGATAAACTAGTTATAAATAACTAAGAAAGGTTGTAGAGGTAGACACAAACCAAAAATTCCATAATGGGAGGAAGATCGACAAACCATAGTTAGAAGAAGAGCAAACCCTACAATGTGGTAGGAATGAATGAGGAGGTTTGAGCACAATTTGAAGTTATTGGGTGGATGGGCTATTGCCGCCTAGTCAGCCAAAACTAGGACTTGGATGCAACCAAGGAATTTACTGCATCTATGAATGGGGACATCACTCGACTGCACGGACTAGAAATCCTAATCATAGAGGAGTTTTTTGTAGTTATTATTGGTCTCCCTCAAATAGGGGATCGTATCTACAAGGAATAATCATGGATGAGTGTGTAGAACAACTCCTTGGGCACCTACCGATGGAATTAACATGCTTAGGGTTGTTGAAGCATTACCTCCTAAAACTCTGGTAGTATATTTTTGACTAGGTGGCTAGATTATTTACTTGCATAGGTAAGTATACCCACCTGAATGCCAATCACATGTGGTTCTTGAGCCACCTACTACATGGAGTAAAAATCAATATCCCATTCTACCTAGCCTATGCATTATGATATGAGGCTAAGAGGTACCAGGTAGGGATAACCTCTACCCTAGCACACCATGGGATAATTACGACCCTAATTCGACATGTAGAGGCACCCAAGGAAGTTCTAAAAGTAGGGGAGGAAAGGGTTGAGGTGCCTAACTCCCCATAGTAGTTGACTGTAGGGGGACATGAATAAGTGCTCGAGGTAGAGGAAGAATAGGATAAGGCACTAACTCCTAAGGGCCATCCACTACAAGGGAGCCAACAATAGAATATGTGCCTAACTTCCAGGATGACCTAGGTGGAGGAGAGATAGGGTAAATTTCATCATCCGCTTCTCCATGAACTCACCAAGAAGTGAGGAAGAGCATACCAAGCCCTATTTGGGTAGTTGGTTACCCAAGAACTAGGAGTAGAAAGAGGCAATTAGCAACCTCGGTCACCCATAGTCCACCCTATAGGGATGAGGAAATTGAGATCATCGCAATAGAGGCAGTGGTACAGGTACTTCAGGATCTGGCCGATAGTGAACCCCCTACTCAGGAGACTCAGGGAAGCTTGCAAGAGCAGCTATAGAAGGTAAAACAATAGGCCTTCAACTGGGAAGGGAAGTTCAAAGCAGAGGAAACACTTTTTGAAGTGTCTAGGAAGGCAGCTGTAGAAAAGCAGCTAGAACTAGGCCGCACCATTCTCCAGCTACAACAAGACGTGCAGTAGCTCAAGCTAGAGAATCAATGGTTGAAGGCCAATCAGGTAGAGAAGGTGGACGTTGCCACCCAAATGGATTGGGTAGAAGAAGTACCCACAACTTCTCTAGACTCTATGGAGAAAGTTACTTCTTCTGGCCCATTCAAATCAGATGCCAAAAACATGGAAGCTAAGGTAGGGGATCTTTCATCCACTCCTACCATAATAGTTGATGAAGGATAGGGGGACCCTAATTTATAGATAGAACCTCCTATCATTGAGGTCTCAGAATATGAGGTTGAGCAATCAGCCCCCAATCAGCAACTTGAGGAGGAGGTGATGCAAGGAGCTAAGGTAGAAACAATGCAAGAATTGATAGGATAGTCACCTACCGAGACACCAGTAGCTGAGCCGAAATCTACCAAGGTGAAACTAGAGAATCAAGGACCTGAACCCTCTAGCATCCATGAAATGATACCGCCCAAACCTAAGGATGACACTCTCCCTTATACAACAAACCCTAGGTCTAAAAGGAGAGTGACCAGGGCACCACAACAGAAGCATAGGACCAGGGCGAGAGCTACAAAAGTAAAGGCCCAGCCAACCCCTGATTCAGATGAAGAATGGGCTGGGTCCCTAAAAGATTTTTCCAAAAAATAGGAGCAATTTGATAAGCTTTAAATAGAGCTCAAGGAGGCAAATATGGCAAGGAAGGCTTTCAAGAAGATAACTAGAGAGCCTAGGATTAGTGTGAATCCTGCTCCTAAGAAGTAGTTCTAGGAGATATATGGGTCCATTGGAGACCAACCCTCCAAGATGAAGAGATACCTATAGGAAATGGGGGTAATGGGCCCAGTAATAGATACAACCCAGGATAAAATAGACAACAAGAAGCCACTTTCTGGAGGAAGCACAAAGCCATCCAACATAGGAGATGCTAAGCTTCCTATGAAAGTGGCCCAATCACACAAGGTCAGAGTAGTGGATGAGTCCCAAATACCTTTCTAGGAAAAATCAAATATCCCAAATACAGAGCCCTCACCTCAATATCACCAGTTATGGAAGGAGGTAGAGTCTATATTCTAGAAAGGGACCACTACTTTCATAGGGTACTACATGAAGGAAGAAGTAGGCTAGAAAACATGTGTCACAGAGCCACCAAGCATGAGTGCCAGGCCTAGCAGAATAGTCAGGCATAGCCCACGCCAACACAAGCCACAGTAAGAGACCAGTGCCCCTCAGACTCAGTTTGGTCTAAAGCCTAGGAATGAGGAACGCAACAAGACCACGACCAAGAAAAGGAAGCCCTAGGATAAAGAGAGAGACAAGGCCACTACCAAGAAGAGGAAGTAGAGGAATAAAGCCTACTGGGAGGCCATGGATAGAACCGAGGACTACCAATACAAGGTGCCATGAGGACGTGATAATCCTTAGGCATGGGGGGATGATGAGCACCAGAAATGCTCATATTTTTGCATATATGTCTAACATTTTGCATGGCATTGTTATATCATATTTGTACTTCTTATGAATATTTATATGTATTTAATGGTAAATTGTGTATATTGCCTAACTTGTGTGAAAAGCATGTTTTGTGTGTAGATTTAACTATTTTCATCAATTTTTGCATAAATTACATCGAGGTCCCTTCTGGACCTGGCATGATCTATTTTCAAAGGAGTTGAGAAAGGAGTATGGTCTTAAGGGGAAGGTGCCTTACTCCCATATTCCAATAAGAAGGCACCTTACTCCCATATTCCAATGAGAAGATGCCTTACTCCCTTCTTCCAATGGAAGGTGCATTACTCTTGTATTTCGATGGAAATGCACCTTACTCCCATATTTCGATAGGAAGGTACCTTACTCTCGTCTTGCGATGAATGAAGCACCTTACTCCCTATGATGTAGTCAAAGGTAGTTGACTCCACGTAAGCGAAATGAAGCGCCTAACTCTAGAATAGCAGGCACCTAACTCCCATTAATAATAGAACATATCAGCTACCCTATTTCCACATGAAACATAGTGTGCGATCCTAGGAAGCGCACACCCTTTTATTCTACTTAGCAATATTATTTCAAAATGAAATGAAAGACCATGAAATGCGTATAACACGGAAATAAAATAAAGAGAGATCCTTTTTATTTATATTGAGCCCCGGTTACATGTCGGTCCCTCTGAGGGATACCCATTTCGATACAATGAATTACAAGTGGAGTAATGGTGAATAAAATATCCCCTCGCAAAGGGGTGGTGCGCTTTCGTAGGCCTCCCGATCTCGCACATGAAACTGTATGAGGGCTTACAGATGCCTCCTTCTCCAGATCTGGTCCTGGAGGGATCCTTGTGCTCCTGATGCTTTGATCCGATCCTGTATACCTGTACCTACATTCATGGAAACAACAAAGCATGCTTAGTAGGATGGGCCACCTCTCCGGATGAGGCCTTTGTTAACGGATCTGAATAATCATGATAAAAATGACATACAAGCATGAACAGAATAATAAATGCATGTAAAGCTATGAAATACAAAATAAATGCGTTAATGGAAGCGGATCTGAGCTATGACTTAACTAATAAAATTAAGCAATAATGAATCTAGACTAAAGCAATAGAGAAATAACGTCTATGCCCTAAAATATGCCTATGGGCCACTATCCGAGATAGCGGCCATGATATGAAGCCCTTTTCCTTGTGAATCAGGGGCTGTTGCGCTATCCTCTTTGCTACAATTGATGTTCAAGGGTCACCTGGCGTGTCTCCTACACTGATTGGTGGTTGAGAATAATGAATCTAAAAACTGGTGCATGATTGTAGCTCCATCGGACGGTGCTCCAATGCTCCTCAAAGGGGCGTAGCTTGGTTCTCCATTTTGATAGGGCTTCGCTGCTTGACTCTGAAACTTCTTGGATCCTTTGCTTTTCGTGGGAGAGTCTATATGTAGACCTCCCTCTCAGATCTGGAACTTGGCTTCCTAGAGAAGCCTCAATCCAAATTGCATGCGACTGACCATCCCGGGTGAGAAGCATCAGTCACAAATTGGCATGGAAGGGGTAGTTAGGAGGAACTCAGGGAGTTCCTCACCAAAATATACTCGCTAACCATGTAGAGGTGCAGTCAGACTACATGATCTAGGCTCGTATTCATGGCCAAACTATGTGTGATTGGCCGCTATCAGGTTTAGTAGCCAGGTGTGGTCATTGTAGTCTTCAGCGGCTAGGTGTGTTGGTCGCTTCTTAGACACTCTTCTTGAGAGCGACCAAGCCTGGATGGGCTAGAACTACCCTATTTGAGTGGTTAGGACCACTGCTTGCTCTTGGAGAGATCCAAGAGGGTTCATATGGTCTATGGATGTGCCCATATGGGTAGTCTCCTAAACATGATGTATTTTAGGTGTCTATAGATACCCCTTTTTGGGATGCATTATGAGCAAAACATAGTGGAGCAAAAAAGTAGACCACCTAGGGCCATATTGTAGGTTGGATGATGATCATTGATCTGATCAACATAGGATGCCCTAGTCATGCGGGAGGGCATGAATCCTAGAATCATTGCTTCCAATGGAATGGAAGGCTTAAATTTGTGGAAGTTTGCACTCGCTCATCAAGCAATCGGGTAGCTTCAATACTACTATAGGTCCGAAAGGAGGGGAGCTACAAACTTAACTATCATATTTGCTTTTTGCCCCAACAAAGGGTAAGCTTATGATAGTTGTTGGCAATGATTCATAATATGAACGCAACTCTGACATGATCGAGATGATATTTTGTTGACTTTGATTATGATTGTTGAAAATTTTTGACTACCCCCTCAAGCGACGAGTCGATGAGGGAAAGGACAATTAATAAAGCGATGAGTCACTTGACCAAAATGAATAATTTGGACCTCTTTAGAGGTTTACTCTATTGTTATAGAGTAGTTCCCATCCAGGTGTGATTTCAACCCTATTTTGTAATTGCACATCTCTATCCCTTGGGGTAGTCCAGCCACAATGGCCTTCTTAGGGAATCAAGGTGCTAGCTATTCTATTGTAGCGTGTGTTGAATCATTATTTTTTATAGGAGAATTGAGATGCATCCTCGCTCCCATGGGGTGGTCCGACTATTATAGCCTTCTTCAGGTTTGAGGTGAGGCATCTCAATTCTACCATAATTGCTTTGCCCCAAGTGGCCTTATGGCAATTTGCTCATCTTGTCGAGTTGCATGGAGTGCTAGTCACTGCAATCACCAAGTGTATAGAGCAGATAGCTGAATACGAGGCTCATCTGAGATTTGGTTGTTATTTGATTTTTTTGTTAATTGAATTTTATGATGTTTTTGGATTTTGATGTATGTAAATTTTTGGTATTGGTTGAGATTTTGGATGCCTCTAACCAATAGGTGCTTTTTATGGCTTATTTTTAGATGCTCTATGGTGAAAATTTGCTGGAATTCCTCCTTATTTGTTAGCCATTGTCAGGTCTAATGGCCCCCAATTGCTTCTTCATGGCCAGTGTCAGGTCCGATGGCTAGGAAGTGTGGGTCACTGATGTCGATAGTGGCTAGGTCATGAATTGGAAAAATAAAAGGAAAATTAGGGTTTTGGGTTGTCATTGTTGCCATTTGTTAGTTTGCACTTTTTGGAGCTCTAGGGTGTGTTTGTGACTACGACGTGAAGCACTACCAATTTTCTACTGAGAAGACATGATGGTCGAGCAGGGAGAAGCCTCGACTAGTGGAGGAGCTAGAGCTTCATGGGTACCTTTCAAAACCCTAACCCTTCTCTTAATTAAAATGAACCTCACTAAATAATTCGGTAAAGGAACCTCATTAACTCAATTGGTAATGAATCAAACCCATAGATAGGATCAATTTAGGGTTAATTTTAGATGGGTCTCCTTTAGATTTAGGTTTTTTGCAATTTTTTTTTTTTTTGGGCTCGGGAGACATCGTTGGCATGTCGCCCACTGGCTCCTCGAGTAGACCATTTTTTTATGGCTTGGTCTTTCGCTGGCAGTTTGATTTCCAATGATCACATTTTTTACTATTGGAACCTGCCTTGTCGCTCATCGGCTTGGTGGTCGCTCCTAGCATGAGCGACTAGGTTGATTTAGCTATTTTTTTTTTTAAAGTGTAATGTTTGCTCTTTTTTGGATTATTTAGTGCATTTAGTTAGCATGTTGCCTTAAGCATTTATTAGTTTGTCAGTGCATTTGATTTAGGCTTTATTTTGCACTCTTAGATTTTGTCTACTTGGGCTCAAGACCCAAAGCTACTTTGTGACCTTCTGCGTGAGATGGATGACATGGACTAGGCTTGGCTTAAGGCTCATGGGCTCCAGTATGTCACCGGCCTACCCATGATCATGTCGGATCAGGCTTACTTGACTGCCCTGGCCCATAGGTGGGACTCCAGGATGAACACCTTCCACCTTCCTACCAGTGAGATGACCATCACGTCGGAGGATGTCTATAGGATCTTTAGGATCCCTTTTGATGGAGTGCCCATTGTCTCTTCTCCCACTAATGCTCGAGGTGCAATGTTTGTGAGGGTCTTTGGGAGACATGTCACTGCTACTTCTAAGGATACTCATTCTGGTAGGATTTTTGTTGCCCATTGGCATGAGGAGGATGTCTTCTCCTGGTTGCATACCATGTTGTTGATGGTCATCGACAACATCCTCATACCTGATTACTCTAGATTGAGGTTCCCATGGAACCTCTTGGTGATGGTGTAGGATCTTATTGATAGTGAGGAGCCTATTATCTATGCCTAGGGGAGTGCACTATTGGCATAGTGCTATGATGAGCTATACCACATTTAGTATCATGGATGGGCTAGTATTACCTATAGCTTGCTCCTTCATATCTAGGGATGGGAGCATATTAGAGTTGATCACCCGATAGGACTTCTAGTGGAGATTATGGCACTAGATGATGATGTCTAGTGTTATGGATCTAGGTGGCCTAGAGCGCTCAAGGAGCACAAGAGTCAACCATTTGTAGGGGAGATGTCCCACTACATGATATCCTTGACTGGTTTAGCTGGTGATATCATCTGGAGGCCTTATCATGAGTGCCCTAACTAGGAGGATCTAGCTAGCTTCACCATGAGGACTCGATACGATCGATGGTTGATCAGTCACAAGGATGGCATTAGAGAGTTCTTCTACTACTCTAGGGTGCTTCAATAGTTTGGCATTCAGTAGGATGTTCCCTTGGAGCCAGTTGTCTATCATCAGATTATTATAGAGAGGAACCTTCCACCACCTTGAGTTATAATAGTGTTAGAGGAGGATGACCCTCCTATAGTTGATCCTAGTGTGGCTGATGTTGGGGTCACAGAGGTGTACACCCTCTGGTGGGGTACATGATTATGGTAGGGTGGCGGCCACCTAGGGTGGTCCTTGGATGAGGTTGAGGCTAAGGATCTTGATGGGCATCGAGTGTGGGCTCGGATAGATGATTGGGGATAGGTAGGGTAGTAGGAGTAGGTGGTAGAGGAGTTAATATAGAGGAGTAGGTTGCCCTTAAGGAGGAGGAGTTAGCCCTTAAGGAGTAGGAGTCTCCTCTCTGGGCTCAGCTACACCAGGTTGAGGTTGAGCTATAGACATCATAGATTTAGGTTCAGTAGAGGGATGTCACTATTGTAGATCTTTAGAGATAGCTTGCCTAGGTTACTATCGAGCGAGATGATGCTCAAAGCTAGATTGCACCACCTCCTATAGTACCTTAGGGACCTAGTGGTCTAGATGTAGGTGTGAAGATCTAGTGCTTGCATGGATTGTTAGCAGATGATTTGGTGGAGCGCACTCAAGATGCCTCCTACATCTTGGCATTGGAGCATGAGGTCAGGCTTTGGGGAGGCCATCTACCAGAGAGGCCTGGGGTAGGAGGTTCATAGAGGACCGATTGGAGCACTTCATGATAGTCATCAGCTCGATCGAGCCATCGGACTAGGTCCCAGATAGAGTGGACTAGGGGTGCCAGTTCTATGTCACCTCCTAGAGGGGAGGTGAGGATAGAGGTGATACTAGTGGTGTAGGCCACTCTTGAGTGTTATGGCTCCTTAGATATTTTGTACCTCTTTTTGGGTGTAAGGTCAGTTGACCTACATAGTTGTAGCCTTATTGGCACTTTTTGTACCTACATGTACTTATTTGGATACACTTTTATATGATATCTAGACTTTGAGACTCACCATGTGTGTATCTATTATGATTATGCTTTTATGTTTATGGATGCAGTATATGATTTTATGTGATATGATGTGATGTGATGCTTTAGATGTTATGATGTGTATGTGTAGATGGACTACTTTATGATCTAATGCTATGTGGCTTACATGACTTATGCTTTATGATGTGTGGATGCTTAGATGGCATGATCTAGATGATGATGATGGATGCATATATGGATGCAATGCTTATCGTTACATGCATGTTTGCTTTTGATGTGTTTGTATGCATCTAACCTTATGTTGTTATGATATGGAAAATGAAATATGTTATGTTATGTTGATGATCTAATGGAATGAACTTGTATGCTTTAATCACTTAAAACATATGATATGATGTGATATGAGTTTGACAATCTAATGGGTGACACCACAGAATGTATAAAAATCATGAATAAATAATAATTCTCATAATAAGAATTAATCATTTAAGCATCAAGTGTGAGGTGAGATGATGGGTTTCTTTATAGGTTGCTATAGATATGCAAGAATAGTCAGTGGTCATTTTATTATCATTTTTGACATTTATCCGGTATCTATCCTATCTTATGCATTCGTTTAGCGAACAAGACCTCTTAAAGAAAGTTTGATTATGTGACTGATGATATGACCTATTGCTATTATAGGATTTTTGGGGTTTTCCATGAGACTCAAACACCCTAGTTGCTTCATCAAACGGTTGTATACTGATCATACAGAGCCTTTGAAGGATAAAGCTTTGTTATGCAGACCTAGATACTCATTATCCCTATGTGTGCAAATGAATATATTAGATAGAACATAAGCATACCCCAGTGCTAGTGGGATTCATTCAGCCCATTGTTGTATTGGGGATCCTCAAATGTTTATCCTGATCCTAAGTTGGACTCAGTTGGATTAGACCACTAGGCAATATAGGACACCTAAGGCTAGCTCTTCCACATGCAAACATTGGTCTGTTCAAAAGCAAGATGCTAATGTGATAGACATATCATCGTGCGTAAGGATACCTTACGGCTCGTTCATGCTAAGAATTCTAGGGATTCAAGTTCATACTCCCTTCTTTTCTTCATATTTATTTGGGATACTTGCTCATGATTTAGTGATGAAAATCACTGTTTATTTTGAATTTTTTTTTTCTTTTGAGCAAGGGATTTATGTAGTGATGATAATCACTGTTTATTTGTTTTTGAATTTTGCTTTGTTTGGGATTTTGGTAGTGATGATAATCACTTTTTTTTGTTTGTGAATTTTCTTTGTTCAAGATTTTGCTTATTTTTATTAAAGCAAGGGATTTCTTTGGGTAGGGCTGAACTTGTCCTTTTGCCAATTCTCAACATTTTTGAGCCGGTCGCATAGGGGGATGAGCAAGATAAACCTTTTCACCTTAGGATACCTAATACCACTTCGTAGCATTCATATTTCCCTTGTTTCAACTAGGATTTTAGTGTTTTGATTAGTGATAGGATTCTGAAATATACCAGGTGCTATCAAAACTAAACCTTATCTATCAAAATCTAAGATAACTTTCTACAAAGTTTGATAAAACCACTAGGTATGGTTGAGTGACCGAAAAACCCTAGTATATTCCTTATAGCAATAGGAGGGGTTGTGTTGAAAAACATAGTTACACTCATGGGTGATGGATGATGATGGATTTTGAAGATGCATGATTGATGTACAAGTGTGGTGTCACTTGTAAGATTGCAAATACAAGTGTATCTGATGCACATGTGATGGATGGAAATGCCTAATGCAATGCAACTAAGTGAATGCAAATGCGGAATGCTAATGCAAATGTTTTTGTATTTTTGATGCTTTCAATTGTTTTTGAGTTTTGATTATTATGAATGTTTTTGAATTTGACCAAAGGGCTTTAAGATGCCTTTAGCTTTTTTGCAAATTGACCAAAGGGCTTTAAGATGCCTTTGGAGCTTTTGTGATGTGACCAAAGGGCTTTGAAGATGCCTTTGGAGCTTTTTGTGAGTGACCAAAGGGCTTTAAGATGCCTTTGGAGCTTTTTGTGATGTGACCAAAGGGCTTTAAGATGCCTTTGGAGCTTTTTGTGATGTGACCAAAGGGCTTTAAGATGCCTTTGGAGCTTTTTGTGATGTGACCAAAGGGCTTTAAGATGCCTTTGGAGATTTTTGTGATGTGACCAAAGGGCTTTAAGATGCCTTTGGAGCTTTTTGTGATGTGACCAAAGGGCTTTAAGATGCCTTTGGAGTTTTGTGACAAAGGGTTTATGATGTTTGGTTTTTCTGAGTTGACAAAGGGCTTTAAGATGCCTTTGGAGCTTTTGTTTTTGATTTTAATGTTTTCTGATTTGTTTGGATTTTTATGATTTCTATTGTTTTTGAAATTTTGAAATTATTTGAATGTTTTTGATATTTTGTTGATTTATGTGTGAAACACCTTTAGATGAATGATATTGAGGGGCTCTGGCTCCTCAACACCTTCTAGCATTGTTAGGTGATATGCCCCAGTCCCAATATTCTTCGAGATGATATAGGGACCTACCCAATTGGCCATAAATTTGTCTCGTAGATGCGGTGGTAGATTTGAGTTCTGCTGGTTCTCTTTCAGCACAAGATCCCCAACTTTAAAGTCTCTCATATGGACTCTATTGTTATAAGCTCGTGTTAGATGATCCTGGTAAACATGAAGGTGCTCAAGGGCATTGATGCACCATTCATCCAGGAGGGTCAATTGATCTAGGTGAGCTTGTCGCGTAGTGTCATCATTGATGAACTCTTTCAATGCGATGCGCAATGTCAGAATTTCCAACTCTAAGGGCATAATGGCCTCAACACCATATACAAGCAAAAATGGTGTTGCCCCAGTGGGCATCCGTATGCTAGTCTTGTAAGCCCATAATGCTAAGGGTAATTGTAGATGCCAATCCTTATGATTTTCTTTCACCATATTCTTTAATATGGCTACTATTGTCTTGTTTGAGGCCTCTACTTGCCCGTTTCCTATGGATAGTATGGTGTCACAAAACTATGTTGAATGTTGTATCTGGTCGTTAGAGCTCACACATTTTTGTTTTTGAATGATGGACCATTATCCGAGATTATCTTGAAGGGTACCCCAAAATGACAAATGATATTGTGAAGTATGAACTCCATAATCTGAGGACCAATTGTCGAGGTTAAGGGGACTGCTTCCACCCATTTGGTGAAGTACTCAGTGGTCGTTAAGATGAACGTGTGCCAGCCCAAATATGGGGGAGAAATATTTCCAATCAGATCGAAACCCCACTAAGAAAATGGCCAAGCCACCTGAATGGGCTGTAAGGCCTGAGATGGCAAGTGTGTCAGGTTTGCATGATGTTGACATTTAATGCATTTCTTGACATACTCACAACAATCCTTCTCCATGGTGGGCCAGTAATAGCCCATTCAAAGAATGCGCTTGGCAATGGCCATGCCGTTGAAGTGGCCATCGCACGTACCATCGTGAGCTTGCAAAATCACCCAAGCTGACTCTTGGGGCTCTAAGCAATGTAGGAGAACTCCATCATAGCTTCGATGATACAATATGCCTCCTAGAAAGACATATCTAGTCACTTTTTTCTTGAATGCTCATCTCTCGACATGCGATAGTCCCTGTGGGACAATTCCAAGTCTAAGGAAGTCTTGTAATTGGGATAGCCAATCCTGATAGGCTACAACCTCGATAGATAAGATGACTTGTTCCTCATGCAATTCGATTTGCATAAACGTAGATTGAGAAACAACCTTGTGGTGAATAGTAGTACCATTCCCCATAGGACTCTGAGAGATCAAGGACCCCCAAGGTGCCTTTTTTAAGAAGTTTGTGGCTTTACAGAACCAGTCATGGTCTGGCTCTATATGGATCATGTTGATTGATTCCTTGTTATCAAAAGCCTCATGCTGGATTGTTGAATGTGAGAGCATTTTGACATGAATGGTAGTGAAATCGACAGATAGATTTTGAGGGATCAAGGATCCCAAAGATGCCATGGTGTCTACAAATATGTTTGATGAATGAGGGATTGCCTCGATGTTGTACCACTCTAGTTTGGCTAGATATGTGTCAACAAGCTCCTTGTAAGCTTTCAAGATTGGATCCCGACATTGAAATAGTCCTTTGACCTAGTTGACTATGAGGAGGGAGTCATCGAAGATATTTAGCCTCTTGATTTTCATGGTGATGGTTGTTTGGAGACCCAAGATTAGGGCTTCATATTCGGTGTTGTTATTGGTGCAAGGGAAGTCTAGCTTGAATGACAAGGGCATTGGAGCTCCTTGTGGTATGAAAAAGATAATCCCTACACTACCTCCTTGCTCACACTTCGAACCATCGAAGAACAAAGTCATGTCAACTTCATTTTTTGGTTCTTCGAGTTTGGGTGCTTCTGATAGTGCAAAGACTACATCATCAGGAAGCTCTATGGTAAGGGGCCTACTATTCTGAAGAGACACCTCAGCCAAATGATCAGCTATGACTTGTCCTTTGATGGAATTTTGGCTTATGAATTCCAAATCAAATTCTATCAATAGCATGATCCACTTTGTAGTATGTGTATTATGATATGTCTTGCTCATCATATACTGCAAAGGATTTTGCTTGGATATTACATATGTCGTATGGCTCAGCATGTAGTGGTACAATTTCTTGGTTGCAAAGACTACCGCTAAGCACAACTTCTCTACGTATGCGTATCCAATTTCGTAGCTCACCAGGGTGCGGCTAATGTAATATATCGCTTGCTCTTTGTCTTGCACATTCTTTTGAGCCAACATGGTGCCCAAAGCAAAATCTGTAGTGGATATATATAACAAGAATGGCACGTCTGGCCTTGGTGGAGCTAGGACTAGTGGCGTTTCTAGGTACTCTTTGATCTCAGCAAAGGCTTGCTGACATTCTTCGTCCCATTGGAATGGGACCCCCTTGTGTAGCAATCGATTCATGGGTCGACATTTATCCGATAGTTGTGCGATAAATCACTTTATGGATGCTACTTTGCCCTGTAAGCTTCTTAGTTCTTTGATGTTTGTGGGTGGAGCCATTTCTAGGATAGCCTTTACCTTTGTTGGGTCTACCTCGATGCCTCATTTAGAAATGATGAATCCCAAGAGTTTTCTAGAAGTTATGCCAAAGATGCATTTCTTGGGATTCAACCTGACATTATGCTCAATCAGGTGATCGAAGATCCTTGTGAGGGATTCAACATGCTCTTCATGCAGCAATGACTTGGCTAGCAAATCATCGATGTAGTCTTCCAAGATCTTATGCATGTAGTCATGGAAAATGTATGTCATAGCCTGATTGATATGTGGCACCAACATTTTTAAGGCCAAATGGCATTACTTTGTAATAGAATGTCCCCCATGGAGTGGTGAACATGGTTTTATGCTGGTCTTCGGGCTTAATCCGAATCTGATTGTAACCAGAAAAACCATCCATTAGGGAGAGCATCTCATGACCTACAGTTGCATCTACAAGAGCATCTATGTTGGGCAATGGGAATGAATCCTTTGGAGTTGCCTTGTTGAGATCCCTAAAATCTATGCAAATGCGGACTCTTCCATCAGGTTTTCCTATGGGCACCATGTTTGATACCCACTCTGGATAGTCGATGGGAACAATAAAGACCACATCCAATAATTTTTGCAACTCATTTTTAACCATCAAAGTGATGGTTGGATGCATCTTTCTAAGATTTTGCTTGACCGGTTTCTTTATGGGGTCTATCGATAGGTTGTGGACAACCAACTTTGGATCTAGCCCCGACATGTCTTTGTAGGTCCAAGCAAAGAGATTTGGTCTCTCTCTTAGTAGAGGAATTATGATGGCCTATTCTTCTGGAGATAAGCTTTCTCCGAACTTGAATTTCTTTGGTTGAGAAGGATCATTGCTGATGTCCACCTCAAAAGTCTCCTCTATTGCCATATGTGACCCATCCTCAAGCTGGTGAGGAGTGGGGATTAAATGAATATCATCTACTAGATTTATGGTTCCCACTGACTCAGGGTCGAGACCAACATGATAGACATCATGCATGCAACCTGATGCAAAATGAAATGGTTGCAGCATCCCTTCATTAGGGAAGAAATCCTCAGGCTCTAGGGGTGAGTCAATATGATCCCAATCAATAGCATCTAAGTTAAGACACAATGGTTTTGTAGGATCTATTGGGTTATGGAGTGGAGTGGTCAAATCAATGGAGATCATGTTGATGGATGGAATGAAATCTCTAGGACCATGTGGGTGAAACTCTATATCCTGGGTGCACCCTCCATACTCATGATGAGGCTCTAGGGGTATAGGGATCTCAGGATCCGATCTATGGATAGACGAGATGATGGGATCATTAGGCAATAGCTACTCTCTAAAGGTGGGTGGATTCGGGTTGACCATGCGATGAATGGCATCTAGGTTTACTGGTCTTCCTAGGAAGCGAAGATTAGGATCTATGGCATGGAGTACCACTTCTCTCTCCACAAGCAGATTGATTGGTTGTAAGTGTTGAGGTCTAAGATAAGCCATCTCGATCTCATCCTCAAAGTCATCATCGCTTATCCAAAAGCCATTGGCATTGGTTTTTGGACCTAGGATGGGATTTTGGTTTGCTTGTTGATGCCTTAGATAAGCCATCTTGGTCTCATCTTCATAGTCATCATCACTTATGAAGAACCCATTGGCATTTGTCTCTGGCCCAACAATGTGGCTCGTATGTCTAGGCCGTAGGTAGGCCATCTCTGTTGAGTCCTCTGACTCATAGCCACTTTCATCTGACATGTATCCACCCTCATTTGAGATGTATTCACTCTCATCTGAGATGTAGCCACTTTCTGTGTGGCCTATCCAAGTAAGGTTTTGCACATACCGAGGCCCATGGTAGGCTAGGCTGGTTCCATATTCATCCTCTCTTGGAACATAATCATACTCCTCTCACTCATATCCATGCATTGGCTCTTCCTCCCATAGGATGGCTCCTGATGGGGGCACTTCAAGAGAGGATTTAGGGTGATACTGATTAGGTGGTGTGATATTGACCATCGACACCCATCCATCACCCAAATAGTTTCTATTGGGGGTTGATAGGGGTTCCAGTCGATGTCTTCCCTAAACCCAATGCTTAATCTATCTAGGGCTACTTCCAAAGAGTCATCATGACCCCACATTCGATAGCCCAAACCACACCTGTCAGTAGGTAGTTGGTACTATGGTTAAAATGGTAATCGATACCCCTACTCATATAGGCCTAGGCCATAGCCTTACTAGTGACACTACCCAAAGTACTTTAGAGTGAACTCAAGATTTGATAAGTAATGAACACTCATGGTGAAAGGTTCATCCTCATCTCTTTCTAGATCAGGAGTAGTGTGGGTGTAATATAGACCAACATATATGAAATTAGTCTAGTTGGGTGGCACCCCTAAAGGAACCATTATCCCTACTGGTAGACTTGGGACTCTTGGCTACCCCATGTCTTGTGCAGACTCAATTATTGGTGTGAAAGTTACGTTCTATATAAGATATTCACCTAGTGTTGTGTTGGCTAGGTGAATTGTCACCTATGGTGTAGATGATGTTGTTGATGATGTAGGTGAGGTAGGCTACGGTACCTCCTCGACTATTTCTTGGGAATGTTCCTCCTCCATGGGAGTAGGGATTCCTATAGTTGCTATGGTTGGAAGTTCCTTGGGTCCTCCTTCCACTAGGGGTACCTTCAGCTTCTATTTATCTCTTGCCTTATCTATCGAAGGATTTTTAGAAGTGCTAGTAGCTTTGGATGTAGGAGGTGGTGCCGACGTGGATGGGTCACCTCGCACTGATTTGCTTTTGCTTCCTGGCTGTGTGGTTGGGGATGAAGGCCTTATGTACAAGTGCATTGATGGTAGGATAAAATCCCCTGGCAAGTCAACTTGATGCATGTACTTGAATGGCTCTTCATCGGATGGAACCATGTGAACTTGTCCCTCGTGCACATACTTGATGCATTGGTGTAGGATTGAGGGCACACACTGCATGTCTCTAATCTAGGGATGCCCTAGAAGGATGTTATATTGCATCACCCCTTCTAACACATGACACATCATGGGGATGGTCTTATGTCCTACTTTTATAGGTAAAATGATCGTACCCACTATGGAGCACAACGCATCATTGAAAGCCCTGAGCGTGTAGGAAGTCGGGATGATGTTGGACTTAGGGATCTTCAAGTGCCCTATAGCCTTAGTGGTGATGATGTTGATCGATGAGCCCATATCGATTAGAACCCACTTGAATGGAATATCATTGATTGATGCAATAATGTGCAGAGGTGGGTCTGCTGAGGCAGTAGGGACTACCTTAATTTTGTGATCATAAAAATGAATCATGGGCTCTTGGCACTATTGCACTTGCCCCACAAAATGTGTGAATGCATCTAGGTTCTAGGGTTGGAGCTCGATTGATCTCAAAATCTCCATTAAAGTCTCCCTGTGCCTAGGGGACTATTGTATGAGCTCATAAATGGATAACTTAGCTAGAGTCATTTGTAGATTCTGTTCTAGTCTACTCCGAATAGTCACCATAGGTCTCATTGGTGGACCTGGAGGGTTGTCCTGCACTTGTCTCTATCGAGGTGCAGCCAGAATATTGATGGGAGCCACTGGAGGCTGTGGTTGCCCATATCTCCAACTCTTGGTTGCCACATTAACCAACTCAACCATTCCTATGCACCCTTGAATGGGTGGCTCGACTCAGACCTAGTTAACTTGGGTGCCCTGATCCCTAGGGACCTCGTGATTGGGCAACGGGTTTTGGTATATACCCATATCTCTGTTATCAGGAGCTAGCGGGTTGTCAACTTTTAGCTCTCCCTTTTCAATCATGTTTTGTACAACATTCTTGAATCCGATGCAATTCTCGATGTCATGCCCTTGTCTCCTATGGTATGGGTAGTATTGATCTTCCCTGTATCCCCTTGGCTTGGGATGGTTAGGATCCATAAGTTGTATGTCAGGAAATCTTATCCTCTGTGCCTCATTCAACTGATTAAACATTGACTGCATTGATTCGTTCAGAGGCATGTAGTAGCGAGGTGGTCGACGCTCTTTGTTCTGGCCCTGATTGTTCTTAGGGTCATAGTTGGCTGGCGGAGGGTGAGCTTGGTAATTCTGGGGTTGTTGTCCATTTCCCTCCTTTGGTGTAGCCAATACAACCTGATTAACTTGAGCAGGCTTGGCCTACTTCTACTTGTTTTTGTTATTCTGATTGTTCTTGCTCCATTATTTCTTGTTGTAGAGCTTAAGGTCTCCCTCATCGACCTTAATGTCTTCAATAATCTTGGCTTGAGCCAAGGCTTCTTCAAATGATTCATATTGTTGTAGCTGCAATAGTAGGGAAATGTGTTTTGTGTAACTCTTTGTGAACATCTAGACAAGTTCCTCTATGGGGATGGAGAATGATAGTTTTGCCATGATTTTTCTCCACCTATCCCCATAGTCCATCACTAGCTCATCATCATATTATTTCAAATTGGCTAGATCATACAAGTTTACCTTCTTCTTCACTCTGAAGGAAAACCATTCAAGGAATGCATTCACTAGTTGCTCAAAACTGGTGATGCTATGCTTGGGCAACTAGTTGAACCATTGTGTTGCCATACCTGAGAATATCATGATAAATATCCTCAGCATCAGGGTATCATTCTTCTCAAGGTGGAAGCACGCATTCATGAATTTGGTCACGTGTTCTTGCGCATCTCCCTCCCCCTTAAACTTGTCTAACCTAGGCATCTCAAAGTGCCTAGGATAAGCTAGACTCGGGACTAAGGGGCATAGAGGCTAGTTGTGAATCTTGCTCAATGTCGGCTTATGTCCACCTATGTCTTACTTCTCGAGAGACTTGACTCTCTCAATGAGCATCTGGTATGCCTTTGAGGAAATAATCTCATGTTCTTGAAGGTTAGCTCATGGTGGTAAAGGAGGTAGCCCTGTGTTGGCCTAGTTTGGGCATCTATACTCATCTCCTATAACCATGGATGGAGGTTTAGGATATGTTTGTTCCTGGTCTTCCATCCCTACCCTTTCCTCATTGAATTGTGTCTGTTCGAGGTCCAGGTGTTGTTGATGTTGTGAATTGTGGTGAGCATGCTCATTTTCTAGCCTAGTGCTTCTCTCCTATTGAGAATCGACACGTCTCTCATGTCGGTATCTCTCACCACCTATGTGTGCATTTGTTTGAGCTAGCCTCTCTACTAGCTCCTCATGCTCAACTCTTTCTTCTCTTGAGCATTGTTCTTGTAGGTGCATGCACCTCTTCCTTCACTCTTCTTGCTCAAGAGCTTCTATGCGTTCTCTCTCAATGCGTAGTTCCTCTTCCAACCTACGTAAGTGGTCAGAGTGACCTGCTATTGAAGGCTCATGTCTTTCTAACTTTGTGCGAGGAGTTCTAATGCTTAGGCCCTTTGGGGAGGCTCCCATTGTGCACTTGCCTTTGTCCACTAGGGTGACCTGCTCTGTGTACTATGTTATGGGTTGAGTACCCTCATGATCTGAAGTAGTGTATGTGTTGCGAGGTCACTTTGGAGCTTCCCCTGGTTCATTGGTGCATCTAGTGGCTATGCTATATGAACTTCCTGAAGTAGAATGTTCGGTAGCAATACTTCTAGGAGTTGGTCTCGAGGGAACTCGATCCAACTCATCAAGTTGTCTGGTTCTCCATGGTTGATCCCATGGAGTCCCATTGGCACCAATGAGCTCATGGTTTAAGGGTACCCTCCCATCTGCAGGGAGGCTATAATATGTCCTGGGTCTATGACTGGGTATGGCCCAAATGTCTTACCCCTTAGTGGGCTGATCTATCCTGTGTGTATCATGCGAGGTTTGGAGCCTTGCACTCTCTGTGTGCCTATGCGATGAGGATGGCCTTGATGATTCCTCATGTCGATGCAATGATGAAGGTCTTGCAGCCTCTGTATGTCTGTGCAATGAGGGAGGTCGGGATGCCTCCGCATGTCGATGTGAAGAGGGAGGTCATGATGCCTCCTCTTGTCTATGTGATGAGAGGTACCATGAAGACTCCTCATTCTTGTGTGTCGAGGAGGGCCTTGAGGCCTCCTCATGTCTATGATATGAGGAACCAAGATGTGTATCTCTTGCTAGGGTTTCTCATGGAGTTCCCCCAAGGGTTGAATTGTCACCCCTAAGACTTGTCAAACTTCGTTCGGCTACACTACGGGTGGGTGGCTCAATGCCAGTGTGATTGTGAGTGTGAGGAGCATTAGTCTCCCCCTCGGTGTTGGATTGAGGGTGGTTGCTCCATGTGTTCACCATTCTGATTATGCGTTATCTTCTTGATTAGTTTCCAAATTATACAAACAAAACAAGCAAGTGTTTATCTCTTTTAAGGATTTGTGTGTTCCCTAAACTGTTTGGTGTGTTTGGATTTGTTGTTGATCTTGACTTCTTGTTCATGTTTGGACTTAGAATGAGGGAACTCAATCAAAGTGGAAACTAGGAACACTAGTGCCAAACATGATTTCTCAAAAGAGTCTAGGGTACACCACTTAAATCCTAGTGGGGGGTTCACCTAGCTCTTCCACTATGAAATAGTGGGAGACATTTTGAACACAAGTGACCTGTGCCAACTAAAAAGGAGCTCTCTATTCTATCTAAGGATGTCTAGGGGGTAAGTCAGTGGAAGGAGATGAATTCCAACATCACCGGTCTGAATTGGGGGTCGGTGATGAAATCCAACCTTACCAATGTTATTGTAGAATGTGCAAGTGTGTGGGGTTCTTTTTAAACTTTGAAATATAGAATGATGCATCAACCAACATTCATGCTTTACATCACTACATGCCTAAAAAGAATATTTTGCCTTTAGAGAGATGCATATCTAATTTATTCTAGATGATTTTCATGCAATGTACCTCCTACTTTGTGAATGGGTGGCCTACTGATTGGGCCACATGCAAGCAGACTAATCACACAGAAGCCTAGCATGTTGGAGACTAGGGTAGACCTTACAAGTAGAGGCCCACTATTCCTAGCAGTGCCTAGAGGAAACTAAAGAAATCTAAGAAATGTACAATGCAATTTTCTTTTCATTTTCTTCACTTTTCCCTAATTAGACTATGTTTTTGCTTGCTATTTCTAGAAAATAAATGTAGATAGAAGATCATAGAGAAAATAGAGGATGAAACCAACCTCAAATCCCACTCTGGTGATGAAAATTTTGAGCTCTATTGCACCCTACTTCTGGCCATTGTCGACCAAAGTGATTGATTCTAGCCACTATCAACTATAATGGCTAAGATCTGTTGGCCATTATCGACCAGAGTGGCCAAACCTACACATAAAAACATGCTTGAGATATTAGTGAAATAGCTAAAAATAAAAACTTGGTGGGGGTCCCACCGTGATCACCATCTGTGTGACCCTAGGAAGCGTGCACCCTTATTCTACTTAGCAATATTATTTCGAAATGAAATGAAAGACCATGAAATGCATATAACATGAAAATAACAAAGAGAGATCCTTTTATTTATATTGAACCCTGGTTACATGTCGGTCCCTCTGAGGGATACCCATTTTGATACAATGAATAACAAGTGGAATAATGGTGAATAAAATATCCCCTCGCAAAGGGGTGGTGCGCTTCCGTAGGCCTCCCGATCTCGCACATGAAACTGTATGAGGGCTTACAGATGCCTCCTTCTCCAGATCTGGTCCTGGAGGGATCCTTGTGCTCTTGATGCTTTGATCCGATCCTGTAGACCTATACCTACATTCATGGAAACAACAAAGCATGCTTAGTAGGATGGGCCACCTCTTCGGATGAGGCCTTTGTTAACGGATCTAAATAATCATGATAAAAATGACATACAAGCATGAACAAAATAATAAATGCATGTAAAGCTAAGAAATACAGAATAAATGCGTTAATGGAAGCGGATCTGAGCTATGACTTAACTAATCAAATTAAGCAATAATGAATCTAGACTAAAGCAATAGAGAAATAACGTCTATGCCCTAAAATATGCCTATGGGCCACTATTCGAGACAACGACCATGATATGAAGCCCTTTTCCTTGTGAATCAGGGGCTGTTGCGCTATCCTCTTTGCTGCAATTGATGTTCAAGGGTCACCTGGCATGTCTCCTACACTGATTGGTGGTTGAGAATAATGAATCTAAAAACTGGTGCATGATCGTAGCTCCATCGGACGATGCTCCAATGCTCCTCAAAGGGGCGTAGCTTGGTTCTCCATTTTGATAGGGCTTCGTTGCTTGACTCTAAAACTTCTTGGATCCTTTGCTTTTCATGGGAGAGTCTATATGTAGACCTCCCTCTCAGATCTGGAACTTGGCTTCCTAGAGAAGCCTCAATCCAAATTGCATGCGACTGACCATCCCGGGTGAGAAGCGTCAGTCACAAATTGGCATGGAAGGGGTAGTTAGGAGGAACTCAGGGAGTTCCTCACCAAAATTTGCCCGCTAACCATGCAGAGGTGCAGTCAGACTATGTGATCTAGGCCCGTATTCATGGCTAGACTGTGTGTGATGCTGGCCGCTATCAGGTTCAGTGGCCAGGTGTGGCCGTTGTAGTCTTCAGCGGCCAGGTGTGTTGGCCACTCTTCTTGAGAGCGGCCAAGCCTGGCCACTCTTCTTGAGAGCGCCAAGCCTGGATGGGCTAGAACTACCCTGTTTGAGTGGTTAGGACCACTGCTTGCTCTTGGAGAGATCCAAGAGGGTTCATATGGTCTGCGGATGTGCCCATATGGGTAGTCTCCTAAACATGATGTATTTTAGGTGTCTACACATAGTAATGATTTTTGGTATGAAGAATGTAGATAACGATGATGAGATGTAACAAAAATCTACTATTTATGACAAATACGAAAGATGAACAATAAGTTGGTAAACCATGAAAAAAATACGTAGTGTAAGAGTGCTCCAAGCATGCCCGAATTACCTCAATTTGGCATGAAGTCATTGTAATCATATCTGCAGCTATAGAAACATTGTAATAGATAGGTCTGTGCGATTATATAAATGTAGAGGATTTCTCCAAGAGGAAAAAAATAGCAGAATCATTGGACTGTATTGTAATTTATTTTTATGCAATAAATTCATTTGGAGTTCTCTTACTTAGCATTTTGCATACATAGTTGACCAAGAAGAATTTGTTGGAACCTGGGCCCACTCCTAGCCAGTATTCCTCCCCTCTCCTTTATTTTTCCTACAATTTCATTTCAGTTTTAGTTCTATTTTCCTATGTTTGATTATTTCCTGCAAATTGATTTATTTACTACTTTATTTATTTTACGTAAGTATGGTTTGATTTCCTTTCTGGTTATTTATTTTCTAAGAATTAAAGAGGTTTGGATTGAATGAATGCTATACGAATGACACCCAAAAACTGTAGAATTTAGGTGGACTCACCTCAGAGGCATTATAATAACATCTCTATCAGGTACATCACAAGCTTACAAAATCCTTGGGTTGAAATTAAGTGAAAAGGCTGTGACAACAATATAGAAATTAACCAATGTTCTTACCCCAACAAGTTGCTTGACCAAGATGATTTGATTTGGGTTTTCTTGATCTATCACAAAATTTAAAGGGCACAAGACCCCATTAAAACCTTGATTTGACCCATTTATTACTAATGTTAATTTACTCATCCTACCAAATTGCATGGACAACCAATTGCTGCAGTTGCCAGGTTTATAGAGTAAATCACTAGATATGAGATTCACTCAAAAATTTTATATTTTTATGTGACCAAAGGGGTTAGGTGCCTTTGGAGCCTTTTTATTGTGACCAAAGGGCTTAAATGCCTTTGGGGATTTTGGATGGTGATTTGACCAAAGGGCTTAAGTACCTTTGGGGCTTTTTGATGATGATTTGACCAAAGGGCTTAAGTACCTTTGGGGCTTTTTGATGATGATTTGACCAAAGGGATTAAGGACATTTGTGTCTTTTGATGATTATTTTACCAGATAGCTTAAGTGCCTTTGAGGCCTTTTGAATTTATGGCTAATGCAAGGCAAAGGACACAACATTTGACAAAAATATGTAGCCTTTTGAACCTAGCAGTTGATGTGTTTATTGATATTTATGTAAGGCAAAGGGTGCAACCTTTGAAAAAATGATGTAACCTTTTGAACCTAGCAATTGATGTGTTTATTATTGTAAATGTGAGGTAAAGGGTGCAACCTTTGAAAAAATAATGCAACATATTTGAGCCTATAAATAAATGGATGATTATGTGATTGATTGCGGGAAGATGTGATACCTTGAGTACCCCCAAGGAGATTGATTGCTTTCTTAATTTATGGTTTGGGGAAGGTGCGATACCTTAATTGCACTAGGTGTTTGATTGCTTGATCAATTAATTTCTAGTGGAAGGTATGATACCTTGATTGCCCCAAGTTGGTATTGATGATGATGCATGTATGTTAGATGAGTGTGTTTTTTTTATAGAGCTATTGTGTATGCATTGAGCTAAGTATGTATGCAATTTACTAATGACATAATGATGCAAAACTTAATTTGTATGTTTATATGCTAAAACATAATGAATGGATATAATATGCAAAACAAACTAAATGTAAGCACCATAGATGTATAAAAGTCATCAATCAAAATGTTAACCTTTTCACAAAATTCATATAGCTGAAATCCAACCACATGTAAGATGATAAAAAAAAATATAATATATGGATGACTGGTAAGATGCTATAGGGCAACAACATGGTTTTCACGAGACTCAAATGTTGGAAATTTAGAGTAGTTTTGTTGTCATTGATGTCAAAGGCATACTGGTTCAATTTCATCATCATTAAGGACATCAAGTGGTTTTTCCAAAAGCAAGAAGGTCTTGAAAAGGAATAGGATATAATATTTATTTTTAATATTATATGCCTAAAAAGGCCCAAAGGATGAAGACCCAAGGAAGGAGAAGCAAGTTTAAATTAAATAATAATATTATATTATTGTAAAAAATATTTTTGCTTCTCCAAAGGTTGTGAATTTTAGAAATTGCCTAGAGGTTTTTGTAAGTTGGAAACTATAAGGTTTTTGAGGGAGTTATAAGGTAAAGTAAATTAAAATATTTTTATTTTAATTTTTGGTGATTGAAATTTATTTTATGAAGTTGGAGTGATAAGGTGTTTAAAGGAAATTATTGTGTATTTTGTTTTTAATAAAGATGTTGACTTATATTGTGTAAGTTTGGAGATTATAAGGTGTACCAAAAGATTTGATATTTTTGTATGGTAAAATAATTATTGGGAAAATTATTTTGTGGAGATCTTGAGATAGGTTGTGGCTACCTAACCCTAGTGTTGGCAAAGAAAATTTTATTGTGGTTAAGACAGGTTTTGAAGATATATCTCCATAAAAATAAAAGGTATGGGTACATCTTCCTTGTGAGTAAAATATTGTTGGATTGGATGTTGTGAATGCTGAGTTGGAGTGAAAAGGATTGTTTGATAAGCATTGTTGAGTTTGGTTTTGAGATATCCAATATTGATTGATGAGGGTTTTTTGGAATGAAGGTTGATGCTAGAAATCTTGTTTGATAAGCATTGTTGGAAATATTGAGTGAGCCTTCATGTGCTTGAACTAGGGTTTGTGAAAGATCATGAGTATCATTGTTATGTGAAAAGGTTTGTTTGATAAGCATTGTTGACTAAGCTTTCATTGAGTGATTGGTTGAGTGGAGTTGATTGAGCTTAGTTGATTGGAAGTGTTGGAGTGATAGTTCAAGTTCTATGAAACAAATTGTTCTTTACTAATTTGAGAAAGAGTTTGAAAGTGATTGAGCATTGTTGAAACATATTGAGTCTCTAACCATTCTCTATATGTTTTTGTGGTAAAGCAAGAGAGATTGAAAGTGATTAAGTGTTTGAGATTGTGAAACATATTGAGTCTCTAACAATTCTCTATATGCTTCTATGGATAAACAAGATTTTGAGTGAAACTTGTGAGTGTGATTGAAAGAGGTTTTCTGTGAAATATTGAGTTAAGTTTTGTGTGCAAGTTTTGTAATTGATTTGAGCAAGCTTTTGTGAGATCTTGTGAGCAGATTTGAGTAAGTCCTAGAGAGGACTTAAGAACAAAGTTGAGGAAGCTTTTGTGAAAGCTTAAGGACAGATTTGTGTGAGATTTTATGGAAGCTTACAATCATATTGGAAATATTTGAGGTAAGTCTTGGTGAAGACTTGTAGAGAATATTTGAGGTAAGTCTTGGTGAAGACTTGTTGAGAAGATTGAGCAAGTTCTAGTGAGAACTTGTTGAGAAGATTTGAGGTAAGTCTTGGTGAAGACTTGTGGATAGATTAGTGTGAGATTTTGTGGAAGCTTACAATGCATATTTGAGGTAAGTCTTTGAGAAGACTTGAGAGCAGAGTTGTATGATTGATTTGTTCAAACCTTGAGTTAAGGTTTGGGGTAGATCTAGCAGAGTTGATTTGTGATTGGATCAAGCTTTGTGTTAAGGCTTGAGGATAGATTTGAGGATAGAGTATGGTGCAGATTTGAGGATAGATTTGTGCCATAGCAGAGACAAATATTGAGTATATTTGTGCTAGACTGAAGGACTATGTTTAGTGTAGATCATAGATAAATATTGAGCAGATTTGTGCTAGATCGAAGGACTATGTTTAGTGTAGATCAGAGACAGATATTGAGCAAATTTGTGCTAGATCGAAGGACTATGTTTAGTGTATATCAGAGATAGATATTGAGTAGATTTGTGCTAGACTGAAGGATTGTGTTTAGTGCAGATAAAAGATAGAGATTGAGCAGATTTGTGCTAGACCAAAGGATTGTGTTTAGTGCAGATCAGAGATAGATATTGAGTAGATTTGTGCTAGACCGAAGGACTATGTTTAGTACAGATTTGAGATAGAGTTGAGAGCAAGATTTGGAGGTGATAGAGCAGAGGATAGTAGTCTCCAGTGGATAGAGATCCATTAGCCAGGGTAGAGAGGATAAAGATCTTGAGTGAGGATAGAGTCTTCTATGGAGAGAGATCCACAAGCCAGTGTAGTGGAGGTAGTAGTCTTCTAGAGGATCACTAGCAAAAGTAGAGGAGGATGAGTTCTCCTATGGATAGAGATCCACGAACCAGTTGAGGGGATTGGTGTCTCCTGTGGAGAGAGATCCATGAACTTGATTAGGGGATTGGTGTCTCCTTTGGATAGAGGTCCATAAACATTGTAATAGGGAAAGGATTCCCAAGATATTTGTTGAGAAAATTTTAGTGAAATATTTTCTCCGTGGAGTAGCCCACATTGGGTGAACCACGTTAAATTGGTGTCTCTATTGTGTGTGGTGATTTGTGCATTGCTTTGATTACTACTATTGATATTGCCATTGATATATTGCATAATATTGTTTGGGAAAGAAAAGTAAAAAGTGGTCTTATACTGTTCACCCCCCTCTGAGTATAAGCTTGTGTTCTTCAATTGGTATCAGAGCGGGTTCCTTCAAAAGAGTTTAACAGCTTGAAGGAAAAGCTCACAAGAACACAGATGGATTCTTAGAATGGATCTTCAGGGAATTCAGCACCATTGTTCGATGGGAACAATTATGCACTTTGGAGTACAAGGATGAAGTTTCATCTAATGGCACTTGGAAATGAAATATGGGAAGTAGTTGAGAATGGATACATACCACCAACAACTCCACCTATAGATAAATATGGTAAGCTTCTACATCATCACAATTCAAAGGTAATGAATGGAATTTTGAGAGGTTTGTGTGAAACAGAGTTTATAAAGGTTATGCATTGCACATCAACAAAGGAAATTTGGGATAAGTTGAAAGGCATATATGAGGGAGATAAAAAGGTCAAAAGGGTAAAGTTGCAAAATTACAAGAGAACATTTGAAGACCTAAATATGAAGGATGAGGAAAACATTGTTGCATATCTACTTCATGTGGACGAGGTTGTTAACTCCATGCAAGGACTTGGGCTTAAAGTTGAAGAAATAGATGTTTGTGATAATATTTTAAGGTCACTCCCAAAAAGGTTTAGTGAAAATATTTCAGCTATAGAAGAGTCAAAATATATTGAACTTTTGACAAGGGATGAATTACATGGAATTCTCACAGCTTTTGAGATGAGAATAAAAGAGGAACCTATTCCCCAGAAAGAAGCAACCTTCAAAGCTACTAAGAAGACAAAGGGTAAAAAGTTAGATTCAAGCAATGAGTTATCCAATGATGAAGAAGCAAATTATGGTAGAAGGAACAAGGACTCAAGAAAGTATAAAGGTACAAAATTAGTTAGATGTTCTAATTGTGGTAAATATGGTCACTATGCAACTGATTATCCAGAGGCTAGAAATAGCAATGATGATGAGAAATAGGATCATAAGAATAGGGAAGCAAGAAAACACAGGTACCAAAAGAAAAATAGGGATGGACAAGGTACACAAGGAAATAAGTTTTTCCAAAGGTATAAGAAGAGTTTTTATGCAGACAAGGCAAGTAAGAGTTCAAGTGATAGTGATGGAAGCTCTTCAAGTAATGAAGAAGAAGAAACCCTATTTATGACAGTAGAAAAATAAAATGTTAGAAAGAGAGGTCCAATGATTCTCAAGTGTTTTAGATGTGGTAACTTTGGTCATCTTGAAGATAGTTGTACAAGGAATGGATTCTATTTTAGTGAAGATGAATATGAAGATGCTAGTGAAGGTCCAAGAGAAGAAAATCTTCTTATGGCAATAGAAGAAGAAGGGAGTACTTCTAGTGGAAATAAATCAGAAAGGAATGAAGATGATCCTAAAGGTAAACAAATAGAGGAAGAATCAGAGGAAGGAGAAGTTGATCTTGAGGGTGAGCTCATTTCTACCCTTGATGCATTAAGAGAGGTAAGAAAGCAAAACTCAAAACTCAAGCTTAAATTTCAAGAATGTGATGAAGAGAAAGGAAATATTATAGAGGATCTAACTAACTCAATAGCTAAGACAAGGAAATTCAAAGAGAAGTTAGAAGCTAAGGTTTTGGAATGTGAAAAATTAGAGCATGAGGTAGCTTCACTAAGGAAGGAAGTAAAAGAGTCTAAGGACAAGTTACACAGGTTTGGGAGAAGCTCAAAGAACTTGGATAAGATTATCAAGGTACAAAGATCTTCATCAAACAAAACAGGACTTGGTTTTGAATAGGTACAAAGAAAACAAGGAGAGGAGTCAATCTCAAGCTCCAAAGAAGAAGAAGCTTTAGAAGAAGAGAGTGTAAGAGAGAGTGAGACTTCTGAGGATGAGTTGGACAATAGAAAGTTCAACAAGGAAAGGAACAATGCACAAATGAGGAACAAATGGAACAGGAAGCAACATAGGGTAAAAGAGACTAAGAGACCAATGAGGTCAAGGCAAGGTAGTTTCAATGGATGATGCTTCTCATGTCATAGGTTTGGGCACAAGGCTACACAGTGTAGGACACATGAAAGACAGGAATATGGAAATTTTAGAAATAGGTAGCTTTTTCAAGGGTATTGCTACTCTTGTAATCAGTTTGGTCACAAGGCAGTAAATTGTAGGGTTCATAACAGGAATGGATATGGCTTCACCAAGAGGAACTACAAGACATTTGCACCTTCAAGGAATCACAATATTAAGTGCTATAAGTGCAATAATGTTGGGCACATAGCTAAGTGGTGTAGAGCAGAACTTCCAGAGACAAGCAGGAATAGGAATAGTCAAAGGAATCAAAAGGATCAGTTGAGGAAGAAGGTGGACAAAGGTAAATATCAGTGTATGCTGGGAGTAGAGATACTCCCACCCCAGAATTAACCACCTCAAGAGGAGGTGGGGGAGGGGCTAAGCTAAGAGTCTCATTCTTAGCCCCAAGCCCCAAAGGTGGCCCTTTGCCATTGATGACAAAGGGGGAGAGATTTGAGTTAGGGGGAGAGCATTCAGTTAGGGGGAGCAGTTTCTCAAGGAAAGCAACTTTTGAAAAGGAAAAAGGAATGGTAAAAATAAAGGGGTTGCCATCAATGACAAAGGGGGAGATTGTTGGAAATTTTGAGTAGTTTTGTTGTCATTGATGTCAAAAGCATATTGGTTCAATTTCATCATCATTAAGGACATCAAGTGGTTTTTCCAAAAGCAAGAAGGTCTTGAAAAGGAATAGGATATAATATTTATTTTTAATATTATATGCCTAAAAAGGCCCAAAGGATGAAGACCCAAGGAAGGAGAAGCAAGTTTAAATTAAATAATAATATTATATTATTATAATATTTCGAGCCAAATAACAAGGTGAAGAAAAACAAGGTTCAAGTTAAAAAGACCCATGAGCAGATTACAAAAGATTTAATTTAAATTAAAATATTTTAATCTTTGATTAAAATTTTAATTTAAATTAATAATGGGTGCAAAGGTTTTAAATTTAATATTTAAAATCTAATTCAAATTTTTAAATTCGAATTTCACCGACGTGTAGAAGACAAGAGCATGTGTATTAATATAGGAAATAAATTTCATTTCCTAAGTCCTAGAATACACACACCTTCGAATGAAAAAATCGAGCGCTGCATTTGTTGGAGAAAGAGAAGTTCGTGTTTCAAAGTGATTGGATGCAGAATAAGGTGTAAGGCCATCATCATGGATAGAAATATCCATCGACGATGGTAGTGCAGGTGGCAGTTGAGATAGTGCTAAGGCTTGCAAGGAAGGGATCGCGGGTTCGATCCACGCGATTGACATTTTTTCTAGTGGAGAGGTTTTCATTTTTCGTGGGCGCCTTCATGAGGAGAATAAAGTGGGAAACGTGCACCTAAAGTCTTATGTGGGCACGCAACCCACTTGGTAGCCTAGCTTGAGGCTAGGGTGTTGGAGAGGCTACGTCATGTGTTCAATTCTCATCGAGGATGTTTTGGTGGGCAGATTAGTTGAAAGGTATGCGAAAAATATTTTTGCTTCTCCAAAGGTTGTGAATTTCAGAAATTGCCTAGAGGTTTTTGTAAGTTGGAAACTATAAGGTTTTTGAGGGAGTTATAAGGTAAAGTAAATTAAAATATTTTTATTTTAATTTTTGGTGATTGAAATTTATTTTATGAAGTTGGAGTGATAAGGTGTTTAAAGGAAATTATTGTGTATTTTGTTTTTAATAAAGATGTTGACTTATATTGTGTAAGTTTGGAGATTATAAGGTGTACCAAAAGATTTGATATTTTTGTATGGTAAAATAATTATTGGGAAAATTATTTTGTGGAGATCTTGAGATAGGTTGTGGCTACCTAACCCTAGTGTTGGCAAAGAAAATTTGATTGTGGTTAAGACAGGTTTTGAAGACATATCTCCATCAAAACAAAAGGTATGGGTACATCTTCCTTGTGAGTAAAATATTGTTGGATTGGATGTTGTGAATGCTGAGTTGGAGTGAAAAGGATTGTTTGATAAGCATTGTTGAGTTTGGTTTTGAGATATCCAATATTGATTGATGAGGGTTTTTTGGAATGAAGGTTGATGCTAGAAACCTTGTTTGATAAGCATTGTTGGAAATATTGAGTGAGCCTTCATGTGCTTGAACTAGGGTTTGTGAAAGATCATGAGTATCATTGTTATGTGAGGTTTGTTTGATAAGCATTGTTGACTAAGCTTTCATTGAGTGATTGGTTGAGTGGAGTTGATTGAGCTTAGTTGATTGGAAGTGTTGGAGTGATAGTTCAAGTTCTGTGAAACAAATTGTTCTTTACTAATTTGAGAAAGATTTTGAAAGTGATTGAGCATTGTTGAAACATATTGAGTCTCTAACCATTCTCTATATGTTTCTGTGGTAAAGCAAGAGAGATTGAAAGTGATTAAGTGTTTGAGATTGTGAAACATATTGAGTCTCTAACAATTCTCTATATGCTTCTATGGATAAACAAGATTCTGAGTGAAACTTGTGAGTGTGATTGAAAGAGGTTTTCTGTGAAATATTGAGTTAAGTTTTGTGTGCAAGTTTTGTAATTGATTTGAGCAAGATTTTGTGAGAGCTTGTGAGCAGATTTGAGTAAGTCCTAGAGAGGACTTAAGAACAGAATTGAGGAAGCTTTTGTGAAAGCTTAAGGATAGATTTGTGTGAGATTTTGTGGAAGCTTACAATCATATTGGATAGAGTTGAGGTAAGTCTTGGTGAAGACTTGTAGAGAATATTTGAGGTAAGTCTTGGTGAAGACTTGTTGAGCAGATTGAGCAAGTTCTAGTGAGAACTTGTTGAGCAGATTTGAGGTAAGTCTTGGTGAAGACTTGTGGATAGATTAGTGTGAGATTTTGTGGAAGCTTACAATGTATATTTGAGGTAAGTCTTTGAGAAGACTTGTGAGCAGAGTTGTATGATTGATTTGTTCAAACCTTGAGTTAAGGTTTGGGGTAGATCTAGCAGAGTTGATTTGTGATTGGATCAAGCTTTGTGTTAAGGCTTGAGGATAGATTTGAGGATAGAGTATGGTGCATATTTGAGGATAGATTTGTGCCATAGTAGAGATAGATATTGAGTATATTTGTGCTAGACTGAAGGACTATGTTTAGTGTAGATCAGAGATAGATATTGAGCAGATTTGTGCTAGATCAAAGGACTATGTTTAGTGCAGATTAGAGATAGATATTGAGCAGATTTGTGCTAGACTAAAGGACTATGTTTAGTGCAGATTAAAGATAGATATTGAGCAGATTTGTGCTAGATCAAAGGATATGTTTTAGTACATAGATAGAGATTAGAAAATTTATGCTAGATTGAAGGACTATGTTTAGTGTAGATCAGAGATAGATATTGAGAAGATTTGTGCTAGATTGAAGGACTATGTTTAGTACAGATTTGAGATAGAGCTGAGAGTAAGCTTTGGAGGTGATAGAGTAGAGGATAGTAGTCTCCAGTGGATAGAGATCCATTAGCCAGGGTAGAGAGGATAGAGGTCTTCTATGGAGAGAGATCCACAAGCCAATGTAGTGGAGGTAGTAGTCTTCTAGAGGATCACCAGCTAGAGCAGAGAAGGAGTTCTCTTGTGGATAGAGATCCATAAACCAGCTGAGGGGATTGGTGTCTCCTATGGAGAGAGATCCACGAACTTGATTAGGGGATTGGTGTCTCCTTTGGATAGAGGTCCATAAACATTGTAATAGGGAAAGGATTCCCAAGAGATTTGTTGAGAAAATTTTAGTGAAATATTTTCTCCATGGAGTAGCCCACATTGGGTGAACCACGTTAAATTGGTGTCTCTATTGTGTGTGGTGATTTGTGCATTGCTTTGATTACTACTATTGATATTGCCATTGATATATTGCATAATATTGTTTGGGAAAGAAAAGTAAAAAGTGGTCTTATACTGTTCACCCTCCTCTCAGTATAAGCTTGTGTTCTTCATCAAACACCCTAGTCGATCAGTCAAAATATGTATACTAACTACTCAGGACTTTGAAAGATAAAAGTTGTCTAGGAAGACCCAAATATTCAATATACTTGTGTACATAGTGATGTTCATTAAGATGATGCATATGACTATCCCATTGCCATGAGGGTTTCATTTAACTCATTGTTGTAATGAGGATCACCCTATGGTCATTATTATCCTAATTTTGGATGCAGTTGGACTTGACTACTAGGAAATACAAGCCACCAAAAGCTAGCTCATCTGCAAGCTAACATTGGTATGTACAAAATAAGATCGCTAATGTGATAGACATATTGCCATGCGTAATACTACCCCATTTCCAGACGAGTTTCATTCAAACCATTACTATAATGGAGATTATCTCAAGAATTTTTAACTAATGAGGATTCTAGGGATTCAAGCTCATTACCCCCTTCTTTTATTTTGATTTCTTTTATTGGGGATTCTTGCTCATTTGTTTTTAGGAGCAAGGGGTTGATTTGTATAGTGGTGAGGACCACTGTTTGCTTCCTTGTTTTTTTTTTGGATACTTGCTCATTTTTGTGGAGCAAGGGATTTTATTGCTTTGGATAGGGCGGAACTTGTACTTTTATCAATTCTCAACATTCTAGATCATGCACATAATAGGATGAGCAAGTGAATTTTTTTTATCAAGGTGGCAAGGACTACGCTGTAGTTTCAACCTTGTTCAAACTCGTATTTTAATGTGTGTAAAATTGTGTTGGAATTTTGAGATATGCAAGGTACTATCAAAGCAAGACTCTGCCTTCTAAAAGCCAAGATAGTTTTCTACAAAATTTGAAAGGAAAACTAGGAATGACTGAATGACTGAAAAACCTAATGAACACCCCATAACAACTTATTGGTTGTGTTAAAAAACACAGTTACTCATAAAAGGGGATATGTATGATATGATATGTGAGATGTGGGGATTTTTCCAATGATATTTTTTAAACTAAGATGTGTGCATAAAATAATCAGTGGCCATATAAAAATCGTTGTTTATGTTCATCCAATATCTATCCTATCTTATGAGGACCCCTTAATAAGCAAAATCTCATAAGAAAAACTACAAATGATGATGATGGATAAGGTTGATTAAAACTTATGATAGTGATACAAGTGTGGTTCTTATTTGTGGTAATGCAAGAACAACATATCCTAATGGAAATGCAATAAATATACCTAATGCAATAAGTAGATCAATGTAATGATGATAAAAGCATGATGAAATGCAATGCGATTGATGATGCAATGCTTTTGTGTTTTGCAATTTTTTGATGTTTTTTGGTTGTTTTTTGATTGATTTCTGATTTTTTTAAAATTTTACCAAAGGGCTTAAGCGCTGTTGAGTGGAAATTTTTCCCAATTGAAAATCACCATCACACTTAGGATTTTGATTAGAAAACCCTCTCTTGCAAAGAAATAAAAATTTCTCCAAGGTTCCTTTTACTTAATGTGTGCTTGTAATCTTGTGAAGATATATCAAATAAGTGCTAGGAATACCTTAGTGATTGCAAATAACTATTAACAAGGGGCCTATGTTGGTATTATTTTATTGCTATGCTAGTGATTGTCATGAAACTTAAAAGAAAATGAAAATGTCATTTTATATTCTTTTGGTTGAGCATATTTTAAACAATTTTTATATTCCTTAAACCCTGTTTTGAGGATGAAACAAAAGATTAAAATATATCTCTAAAATGTGAATCTAAAATGATGATTGGATTCATTTTAGCTTGCTTGGTGAATGAAAAGAAAATAAATATGCATGACTAACTTTGAAATGCAATGGCCTATAAAATGCCATATAAATTACTCCTCTTTAATGAAATCATAACTTTCATAAAGAGAAATTAATTTATTGCTTTGAATACAATAGTCTTGGAAATGCCATTTAAATTACCCCCCTTTAATGAAATTGTAATTTTCATTAAGGGAAGTTAATTTATCGCTTAAAAAATGAAAGTGCAAGGCTTGACATTTGACTTGCCTTCAAAATGTGAAATTATGCTAAATTCAAAATTGCAAAACTCCTTTAAAAATGTGAACTTTGAATAATTTTTATAATTTCGGATTTGCTTAAAAATAACATCGAAATTGCTCTAAAAGAAACATCAAAGCTTATTCTAGGGCTGCGTATAATTATTTTTGGAATTTTAAATTATATATATATATATTATTTTATTTTCAGAATTTAAAAAAATGCAAAAGAGAAAGGTTAGAAAAAGCAATTAAAACTATTGGAAACATAAATAAAATGCTGAAAATACAGAAAACAAACTATTTTAAGTTTCCATGCTACCCTATCATGCAAAACCAAAGATAATGAGGATTTCTAAATATAAAATTAGTTTAGCTATAGTTGTATCTACACGGTCCAGACTAAAATAAGTGCGAGCTTCTAAGGAAAAAAAACATGCATTTAATGACATTAAAATGGTATTATAAAGACCCTGCATAATCCACCACTAATGGAGTCTAACACATGTAGAGAAATATAGGCAATAAAACTAAGGATATGCATTGAAAACATCAACAAGTGCTACCATATCCATGCATAAAACATTGTTAAATAAAATCAACATATGCGGGAAAGATAAAAAATAAAATATTATTCAAGAACTTCTCCTCTGTTCGTGCTTACAAGGTGTAGAAATCCTACAACATTTGCATTAAAAATAGAAAACTAATGTCCCTGTTACAACATATTTATAGCATCTTCCAAAATTTTCTAGCCTCTTAATCCACATAAGCATAGCTTTTGACTTCTACCACCCTACGTACCATTGGTTTTGGATGATACCTTTCTCCCTGGATGACGACATCAGAAGATTCAAGAACATTAAACATACATTAAAGTCCAAATTGTAGAATGCCCAACACGACGAGAAAATTCCCTCCTCGACTCCTACGAGATTTTGAAAATAGCCCCTTATTTTTACTAAGGTCTCCTCCTTGTGACGTCGTTCTTATCTATATCACATCTTATTGAATCCATGATAGAGGCTTAAAATAAATTTTCTGCTATAATGGTGTATTCGACATGCACATCAAACTTTTATTTTGATGAATCCTCTTCACTACCAGTGAGGATCGTACTCAGGAAAATCATACTCCACTTCAATATAAAATTACATGATTGTCCTACAAAATCCAGTGTGATTGTAGACGAATTCATTAACTACACATTGCAAATGCCCGAATCATGAGCTCAAATTTTTGAAATCTTATCAAATATGGTGAGATCTCCTTGTCTACATCCTTATCTAACACTTCCATATCTACAGTTTGTTATGGCCCTGCAAATTCATCGTATGGTCCATGTTTGCATAGATCCGTCTATCATCTTACATTTGCCACATTGCCTACCATGATCCATGATGTCTAGGTGTACATATTCCACCATGTTAGCGTGTTTATCTATAGGTCCTCTAGTGCATCCTATCCAATTTGAACTCCTAAAATTGTAGTTGTTTGCGGATGACCTAAACATATAGTCACACCATAGGAATTAAATCAAAGCGTCAATCACACTTATAAAATGTACCACCATTTCCTTTAATAAAAGGAAACGTGGCTTTGATTTATTATGATATATAAGTAGAGTAAAAACAAATGCAACTTTACTTGGGTATAAGTAAAAAAAAAAATCACATATTGAGTGACGATATTTTTTTTACTAATTTATTTTTTATTTTTATCTTATATATATTATTTTTTATATCCCTTTGTTTTAAATTTGATTTAAATAAGAATCAACCACTTGTATTGCTTTAATTTAAATCAATTCATTTTATGAGTATGAATTTGATGGGGATTAGTATTGTATTGCATTTAATATTGACACGGATCATGCATATTAAATGCCTCCTTGTAAATATAGACATGCCTATAAATATATTTTTATTGAATGCAATTAATAGTTTTCATCATGCCATTCTCGTGTTCACCTCTTGAGTGTTCTTCCCACATCACTTGGTATTTGAAAAATCTCAGCTATGGTCCCTCTGACTCTCGATACTTAACTAGATGAGATCCCTATGACTCTCGACCCTCATCTCACACTATAGTGTAGTATTTACGATTTTATTCAGTCTCATCTGCATTTATTTATATAATTTCCAACACAAGTGAAGCTAATATGCCCACTATTTAATTTCTATAGGAATTGCTATAGACATCTCTACTTGACCCGTGTACTTGATCCTATTCATAGTTGGAGTCCCTTTGATCTTTGACCCTCATCTCACGCTATTGTGCAGTATTTTTGATTTTGCTTGGTTCGATTTGCATTCTTTATAGTTTCTATTTTCGACACCATGATGTCAAACTTTGATATTTTACTCATGAGATATCTCATTGACTTAAGGATATCTTTGTAGAAATCCAACAAATCTGTCAGGCCTTATATAAAATGAACACAATAAGATGATATTACAAATGAAACACGGTTACAATATATAGGCATAAGCCTATATTCAACACATGACACTTGTCAAGAGAAACTGACAAGTGTCAAGGTGAAGGCATAGTGCACTTTAACTCTAACATTCCCCCTTAAAGTGCACTATCCTAACTAAATAAAAAAACAAGTCAATATTAGGTAACATTCCCCCTTAATGTTGACTTCTCTAAAACAAACTATCATCCTCGCTTATTGCTGATTTGGTCTAGGCTCGTGCTCTGTGCTCTTGGATCTCCAACTGTGAATAATGCTAGATTCACTGTGTATACATATCGGTCTGTTGCCTCAAGGTTAGCCACTTCCATAGGTCTATTGCCACTAGGTCAGCCATCTAAGTGCCTCGGGGTCATCATGGGTGCCTCAGGGTTAGCCACTTCTGGGTCTATTGCCTCTGCAGGTCATCCTCAGAGGATGTTGCCTCTCATAGGTCACTGACTAGTCCCACCATAAATATCAAATCCTTCCTTATGGTGAACTCAATCTAGAAGGTGTCGGTCTTAGCCAAAAATGCACCTTAATACAAATGAAAAATGAGCCATATAAGAGTGTCGGTCTCTGTCGAAAATGCACTCAATACAATAAAATGAGCCATAGATCCAAATAGGAGGAGAGAAGAAGAAAATAAGAGAATCTTCTGAAGTGTCTTTGTCTGTAGTCTTCAAAAGTAGATCCAAAAAAAAAACCTCGGATAGAGTCTAGGGTGTCTATGTCTGTAGTCCCTAGAATAAGTGTCCTTATGGTGACCATGTCATCCCACCGAAATGCATGGGTAACCAGCCGCTGCATTCGCCAAGTGTATAGAAAAGATCACTAGTTACAAGGATCACATATGAAAGTACCTTGGGAGTGTCGGGTACAACCGAGAGTGCACTCCAAGGTATAAGAACTTTGAGGCTAAAAAACTCAACTGAAATAGCCTCAAAATTACAATAAGACACCATAATTGTGTTCGTCGTGGAAAAACGTTTCCAACGACTATAAATACCCCTATATTCCACCATCAAAGGGGCCTTCATCATGTGGAAAAATAACATCATGCCTCTCTAAGGCAGCAAAATAAACCTCAGGAATATCATATTCCTGGCATCACACTGTGGCGGCATAACAATTTGAAAAATACAATTTGAAAAAATGGTTCCTCCACTTTAGTGTATTTTCCCAAACATTTAAAAAAAAACTTCTAAGTGAACATATTACCCATGATTTTTTTTAAAACATCATCAGGCCCTTGAGAAATAAAAGGACCACTCCACTCATAAAAAAAAACTTGTTGAGACACATGGCACGGTGGGTTTTCATAAATGGGAGGCTCCGCCACCGGCATACCAAACGCCAAGACGTCTTCGTCGCTCGAGCGGCGACACCGGGAACCGCACAGTCTTTCCCCATCATGAAAAAAAAATGTCGTCACATTGCCTTTCTCGTTCTGGATGTCCTTCTTGCTGACATGTAGCCTGAACTCCCTCACTTACACACGGCTCTGTGCACCATCATCTTCAAGGAAGGAGATAGCAACAGCCAATCGGGCGGCCCAGAGCTCAGTATCCATCCTTCTGTAACACTAGACCGTAAACAATCCGCCCCTTTTCACCACGATTTACTCGGACCGCTTCGAATCCGAGCTCGAATCATAGCCCATGATGGGGTGCATCACAGCATTCCAGCTCCCATGAGCTCCATTGTATCATCTACCACCACTGTCATCGAAAACGCAGCAACTACACAGAATCACAGGAGAAAAAAAATCATATCATCCAGGGCTTCGGCATCCATCTTCTCCAGCATCGGATCGCCATTCTAGCATCGGGCGCACATCTTGCAGATCATTTTAGAACTGAGCTCTCCAGTAGCGTACAAAATTTCTTTGAAGTACCTAGTATTCCAATAGGCATCTGGAAAAAATGCTGGAAACAACTCCTTCTAGTGCACCGATCCACTTATAGCAATCTCCAGTGTGTCAAAAAAAAAATGGTATCCATTCATTGACGACAGTTACAGGTGGCAAGGGGGGACGAACATAACCAAAATGAGGAGTGTATTATGATGGAAACAAGGACTCCATATTCCTCTTACTACGCCATGCATTGGGCCCACCAAATACGTGAAAAATATTGACCACTCCACTTGTAGTCTAGCATGCTCCTCGGATTCAAATAATTTATGTTGCTCAACTGTTAACTAGCAGTCTTCAGAAGCACTTTCCTCCAAAATAAGGGCCATATTTCTTCGAGCGTGATATTAAATAAGCCCTACTCCTCTCCATGATCGCGAAAGCAAAGGGCCCACATGGGCGACAAACTCAAGGGGTGCCGTGACTGCACATGTCTGCCATGATTGTGCTCCATTGCATGGGAAATGCCATAGCACAGGAGAGCGGTGGTGTTTCTGACTGTCACGGCTCCATGGAGACGATTTCACGATGCGCTACTTCAAAATGGCGCAAAACGATCACCGCCCTCCATAGAAATGTAGATCTACAGACTACAAAATTAGATAGAAAAAAAAATAACCAGATAGAGAAAAAAAACAATCGGGACTTGCAGCCATGGCCACACTCTGGTCTTCTTCCATGGATCTCAGATTTTCGTCATGAATCTCCCCCACGGCCGATTCCTCATGCCTCTGTAATGCGTCTCCTTCACTTGCTACCATGGTTGGATCTCGCATCCTCCGCCCACCACCCTGCCTCGCATCATCCTTTGTATAAATGAGCAATCAGTGGCTGCAGAGTTGGGCAGCACGAAACTGTTGCAACATGCTTCGAAAATGGGCACAAATCTGTTGTGTTCCAACCGTGTGGACTGTGTCTGGAGTTTTCAAATGGCGGTGCGTTGACCACCTCACATAGGGCCATGCCCTTAGGAACAGCTGTGCAGGATTCCCAAAACAGCCTCGAACCTATTTGAGGCAGTGTTGCCGAGATAGGAGATCACACAAGCCCTACCATATCATGGATTATTTCCATAACAGCTGCTGTTTCGACCAAGAAAAAAAACTTTTCAACAGTCGCAGATCGATTCTGAAGGCGACAAAGACAAATATGCTTCCCTTCTTAGCCTTCCAACACAGCATTCTCTAGTATGAGGAAGCCCATTCCAATCATGGTATATTGTCGAATTTTAAAATTACGGCCAACAAGAAGAACCAGACCTTCTTCCAGCCACAGCAATCTGTCCATTATACAACAATCTGTCCATTACAGCGAACAGATTTCTTGAACACACAATATACATTTAAAATCCATAGATGCAGAAAGACTAAGCTTTGGCAGAGACTAAATTAATGGAATTGCGTAGAGGGATATATTTGGAAAAATGGATCTAGGCTCGTGCTCTGTGCTCTTGGCTCTCCAACTGTGAATAATGCTAGATTCACTATGTATACATCTCGATCTGTTGCCTTAGGGTCAGCCACTTCCACGGGTCTGTTGCCACTGGGTCAGCCGTCTAAGTGCCTCAGGGTCATCATGGGTGCCTCAGGGTCAGCCACTTCTGGGTCAAACGAGCCATATAAGAGTGTCGGTCTCTGTCGAAAATGCACTCAATACAATAAAATGAGCCATAGATCAAAATTGGAGGAGAGAAGTAGAAAAGAAGAGAATATTCTGAAGTGTCTTCGTCTGTAGTCTTCAGAAGTAGATCCGGAAAAACCTTGGATAGAGTCTAGGGTGTATTTGTTTGTAGTCCCTAGTATAAGTGTCCTTATGGTGACCATGTCATCCCACCGATATGCATGGGTAACCAGCCGCTGCATTCGCCAAGTGTATAGAAAAGATCACTAGGTACAAGGATCACATATAAAATTACCTTGGGAGTGTCGGGTACAACCGAGAGTGCACTCCAAGGTAGAAAAACTTTGAGGCTAAAAAACTGAATTGAAATAGCCTCAAAATTACAATATGACACCACCATTGTGTCCGTTGCAGAAAAAAGTTTCCAACGACTATAAATACCCCTATACTCCACCATCAAAGGGGCCTTCATCATGTGGAAAAAACAATACCATGCCTATCTAGGCATCAAAATAAACCTCAAGAATAGAATATTCTTGGCATCGCACTCAGGCGGAATAAGAACAGTCTTCAAATTTTCCTTGCAAGGAAATTACATAAAGTGGTCCACCATTTTCACTTCCACTTTTCATGTGGAAATACATTAAAAATTGTGAATGCTCCTATGCTTTGAAAGGCATTATAGGCTAAGTGGGCCCGCTGTGTTTTCAAATAATGCATGGTGTGGCCATATTAGAATCAAACTTTAAAAAAATATGGTGTACACCCACTATCCAAGTGGGCTAAAAACAAAACATAAGACGACAGCGCCATGGATGCGCAGAAGTCCACAAATATGACCAAAATGACCATTCAAATCAGTGGCTACATTAAGATCTAGCATCTCCATTCATACACGGGCCCCAACAGAAACTTCTCCATCATTTCCCTACATTCCTCAGAAAATATTTCTAGAACTCTTGCATGGCAGCATCTTCAAAAAACTCATAGTCTAACTAAAATGGACCCCTGCGCAATCAAGCAACAGCACCACTATTATTGCCACCTCCCGTTTTGTATTGGATCGGTCATTCGACGAGCACTGCTACTGTACTGCTACTGGAAGTGCCGACGATGGCAAAAATCTCGCTCTTTTCATTGAAACTCGGCATGTAAGGTCTACACCTAGGGCTTGGCAAACTCTTGCTGTAGTGCTCAAAATGAATTACCCTATCCAAACCCCTTGCAAGATTTCCTATCGGGACTCTATTTTTTGGGCGACTGCGGATGCGTTTATAGGAGACGGTGTTTTTCCGATGAGGTTCATCGCAATTTTTATTATAATTCTTTGACATCTTCCCGAACACGTCGTCATGAATTCATGTGCCATTTATGTTGTGCCATTTCCGGAGGACTGCGATGGCTCCCGCTGCAACTCCTACGGCCAGAACTCCGCCCACCATGAAAAACTCCGCAAAGTCCACCAAATGCAACCGAAAATGACAAAACCCTGCCGCTGCTACCGCCATGGCAGAAATGATTGCAGGGCTCCTCATTTTCTTTATATTCGCATTAGTTTCTCCATCAGTCGACAGAATGAAGTGCACCAGAAGATACGACAGTTTAAAAAAAATTTGTCGGTTGTTGTCGGGAAAGGCACTTCTCCATGGCGCAAAAATCGTCTGCAAAATTGTGTCTTCTCAGCACAAATTTTCTTGATTTTAAAAATCATTTTTCGTAGAACAAAAAAAAAGTCTTCGGATCGGCCACGGGCTTATCCAACAGCAAGCGCTCGCAGAATTACGCCGCAAAAGGCCGCCTCTCAGCGCCTCGCGCAGGTCAATATCGCACCATGAACAAGATGAAGTCCAGTTCCCCGATCTCGCTCTACTGGTGCTGAATCTGATGACGAACAACAATCTAAAAAAAACTTCCCTTCTACGCTGTCCTCCGAGTCACGTCCCGCCAATAACCCACACAATCTGAAACCACTAGCCGTAAAGGGGACTATGCTCACCTCCTCCATCAACAGCTCCAACAGTTGTCCCTCCATCAAGTCAACCGCTCGAGCACCTTCCTCTAAGAGGTCTTCAGTAGCATGGTAGCGTGAAAACGGGAGTCGGAGGTCCCGCGCTTCAGAATCCAGTTCGAAGAATATCATCTGGCAAATCACAGGTGCACTTCCAGTGCTAGTGCCAGTGCCACCAACCATCCTTGTGGCGCTAAAAAAATGCCAAATATTTCTTCTTCAGTGGCCACGTCTCCCTCTGCCAACGTCGTCGCTCCCGGGAGCAGCGACGCCGCTCTCCTCGTAGACTCTGTCACCTATTGAAACTCGTAGGGCTTCATAATAATCCAAAACTGATGTAACTCGTTAACAACATCATCCATTGCTTCTGTATAATAAGCCTCTTTTTGCACGCTTTGAAATAGCACATCCTTAAAATGTTAAACCATTATGAGTGTGAGTTAAAAAACTTTTCCGCCTAAACACGATCTTGGTTTCAAGCTGCTCCATCTCAAGATCTTGAATCTGCTGCAATGTTGGATCGTCGGTAATGATGGCACCATTCTGCAAACCCTAAAAAAACTAAAACTAAAAAAAATCCCATAAAAAAATGGCAGCCATGAAAACTTCTGGTTTTTGATCCATCAAAGATGGAGAGCATACTCCCTCAGTTTTAAAAAATGGCCAAAAGGAAAAAAAATGAGGGGGGAGGGAGGATTTCCATGAGGGAAATCCCCCCTCAAGGGTTTCATAGGGCAGGGAAAGCCTGCTCTGATACCAAATGTTAGGCCTTATATAAAATGAACACAATAAGATGATATTACAAATGAAACACGGTTACAATATATAGGCATAAGCCTATATTCAACACATGACACTTGTCAAGAGAAACTGACAAGTGTCAAGGTGAAGGCATAATGCACTTTAACTCTAACAAATCCAAGCTAAAATTCTTCTTGCCATGACTACTATTCATAAAATTCTTCTTAATGATAAAGCACACCAGCTAAGAGATCTCACTGTTGAAATTTAGTAGATTCAAGTTGCTAGACTCCTCAAAATGGTTGTTGTTGTTGATGTTCCTACTGTGAAAGAAGATATTGTTCAAATAATTGCTGAAGGAAAACTTGTTCAACTTTTAGATGATGTTGCTCATAATATTGAATTTTTATCTACTGTTGATCTCCCGAAAGAAGAACATGCTAAAATTTTTTAGCATCTTTGTGATGAAGAAGAAAACAATATTTTGTTGCCACAATCACAAAAAATTTCAAACAACGAAGCTCTAGCTATCATTTTTGCTCTCCATGCATCTCTAGTTTGGTATTTGGATCTACGTTTTTAGCATTGTTCTCAATATTCCATCGATCCATTATTTTTAACTATATTCCATAGTGTCAAGATCCTTTCCCATGTCACTCGTTTGTCTTTTCCATATTTCGATAATGGATTTATATTTTTAGCACCAACTATCCATTTTTAGGTCCCATTTCCATCCTTCTAGCCACTAGTTTTCATTGGGTTTTCAATATACCTCCCCCAGCCCATGCACCCCCATGGCCTCCCCCTCTCACCCCATGTTGGTTGCTAGCTGTTATCACCGGTCAAACATGCCTGCCACTTGCCACTTGCCCGTGTTGCCATCAAATTAGTCGTTGTCATTCCACAATAGTCGTTGCTCCCTTTCCCTTGGAGAAAATTTTAAATTAAATTAAATTTTATTTAATTTAATTTAAAATTACAATATTTAATATCACACTTATTTTTAAATACCATAATTATGTGTTAAATTAAATATTCTTCGTTGATCGTTGATGATTCAAATCATCCATAAACCCATAATTAAATTAAATTTAAATTTTACTTTAATCCATCACTTCCATCTCCATTGATCGTTGCCCATTCACATTATCCATAAACCCATAATTAAATTAAATTTAATTTAATTTAATCCAATCATCCATAAATCCATAATTAAATTAAATTTAATTTAATTTAATCCATAACTTTCATCGCTGATTTTCGCACCTTGTGTTGACCATTGCCCTCAACTTTTCGTAGTGCCCGTTGCACCAACTTCTGATCTATTGCACTTAATTTCCACACTGATATTTTTTTACCACATCACCTACTATTTTCTTCTCCTATCAAATCGTGGGACTCTTCAGCCATCCACCAACATAACAATGTTTACAATCGTTGGAAAGGTTCTTTCGAGCTTGACTCAGTGCCAACATCTATTTTCTATTTTCTAAAGACTTGCTCCAATTCATCATTGGTCTTTCTCTTTTTGTACAGGAGTGCATTTTCGGTTGTACCCAACACTCCTTTGCTTTTCCTCTTTCTATTCCACACTTGTACACATTGGGGACCAATGTTTCCTCAGTGGGGAGGAATGATGGAGATTAGTATTGTATTGCATTTAATATTAACACGGATCATGTATTGCATTTAATATTAACATGAATCATGCATATTAAATACCTCCTTGTAAAGGCAGACATGCCTATAAATATATTTTTATTGAATGCAATTAACAGTTTTTATTTGTGCCATTTCATGTCGTCTATTAAGAGTGTTTCCCACATTAGAATTTTTTACAATTAAAAAAAAATAATAATAATAAAATGAACATTTAAAAAAAAATAAACAAGAACCTAGACTTGTTAACCTAACCAAGACATTAAACACAAAAATAAAATCTCACAAGCCACACAACACACTCATGTGTTGGAACTTATGAACATTTACACTCGAAGAAGACCCAAAAGTCTCAAAATTCAAAATTTAAAGGTAGATATTCAAATTTAGGACTAGTTGTGCAATGGTCAAAACAAATGGTGACTCTGTTGGGAAATTCTCTTGAGCATTTCAGGTTAAGAACCCAGTTCTAAAAACAAATAAACCAAATATTAGAAAGATAAACCATCTAGCAACACCTAGAAGATGGGATAGATAACTACAAATAGAAAACATGAACCCTTTGCTTTAACTTAGTGTGTGTAAACGTGATTTCATTTTACATGCTTGAAAACAATCCAAATTCCATCATCTATTTTGCATTAGGCTATGAAGTATTGCTCACAATAAGAATTTTTATAGATAGAGCCCTACTGTCAGTCAGGTGTCCATAGCCCTGGTAGAGTTTATCTAAATTACCCTTGTATGTAATTGATATTTTGCAAAGCCCTTTTTTGAACAAGTTTTGTCTAGACATAGCCCTACTACCAATCAGGCATCTATAGCCCCGATAGAGTTTATCCAAACCTAGTGATTGGTTTTAGTGTGTTTTCCTTTATTTTTTTAAATGGATTTGCAAAAGTTTATGCACCACATGGGTTAGAAAGTATTTGAAGCTAGAGCGTGTTGGATTTTTGCCTTAATTTGTAAATAAAATGACTTGATTCTTCAATATTCCAAGGAATACAAAAATGATCAAGAGGCCTTAAATTATTAGATATCACCAAACAAAACCTCAAATGAAGGGACCCAACCCCAAAAAAATACAACACTCGAAAAAAACCAACTCCTAACCTAACCTAACAAGAAAACAAACAACAAAACTTGCCAAATAAGAAAATAAATACCGAGCACAAAAACATGAAAGCTAAAAACCAAAATAGGAAAACCAAAACTATATACAATAATATACAATATGGTACAAGGTGATGCAAAATTTATGTTATTACTTCCCTGGATCCCAAACACGATTAGCACACTTTACAAGACATACCATGATATGCATGCCAAGATTTATGGAAATCCAACCAAAACAAGATTAAGCCATGAAATGCAACAACCATTATTTTACCTCTCTCACCCCACCAATTTGATCTAGTTCCATTAGTAATACCATAGTGGAGTTTCAATTCATCAAACTAATAAGACAATAATTGATTTTCAATTCTTTCTTGTCTATTCCTTAAAATGAATATTTCACAATTCAATTCCTGATTTAGAATTAGGTTTTCCTTTTCAAATATGAGGTCTTGCAAGTAGGAGCCTATTTCTAAAAATTTCCAAGTCAAGTCATTTTTCGTGTATTTAGTCCAATCATGCTAGGGTTATGCATAAGGGGTCAGACCCGAAGTGTCCTTGTAAAAAAATTATGAATCCATTTTGAATCCTTGGTGAATCTAGGTCAACCTTATGTCAGAGGACATGGCAAATTATCTTAATTTAAAAAAAAATGAAAACAAGTGGTGAACTGAGGGAAAACACAGTCCGAGAATGGACCAGGTGAAAGAAAAAACCGATTTTGCACTGGGTAATATACAAAGCTGGGAAACATACCGGGTGTAAAACATGGATCAGTGATCGATCGGGTCGAAAGCAAGAATCAGTGATACAGGTTGAGTGAAAATCAAAGTATGACCAATGGCTCAGGTGGAAATCGAGGATCGGGTAACATCCTGGATGGAAATCCATGACCGGCCAATGGCCTAGGTGGAATTCGAGGACCGGCTAATGGGCTGGGTGAAAACAAGGTCCAAATAGTGGACTAGGTGTAAAATAGACCAGCCAATGACCCGAATGGAAACCATTGATCGGTAGATGTCCCATAGGGTAACCATAGTCCGGTTAACAAACTGGGTGAATTTTGATGTCCTGCAAATGAATCAGGTGAAATTTTTTTTTGACATACCGACTAGGTGGAATGCAAGATTCGTCACTAGACCAATGCTTACTCTGCCATGTGTCAGTCTATCGATAAGCATCATTGAATACCGAATGAAATTCTATCACATGTCCAAATCCTATCATTTCTATCTATAAATAGACATTGAAAAGTCATTTTTTATTACATTTTTACAATTGCTCTTGAACTCTTCCTGATACACCATCACCCCACACTCTTTGCAATCCAGTTTCTCCTTTTACTTTATAAAAAAATGGCCAATCCTACCACTGCCATTGGAAATTTGGTTTTAAAGAATTCTACTTGCACCGCCATGATAAATTTGTCAACCACCCCTGGAAATGATAACACATGGCTATCTACATCAGGTTTGTAGCACTTGCTAACAATGCTATAGTTCAATATCGACAAGCACCTTTTGCAGAGTATCATTGATGGTTACGACCATGACCGTGCAATAGTGAATGTCATATTTTGGAATAAACAAGTGTCATTCACCATCACACCTTTAGACATATAAAGGTTAATATAACTTCCACACAAGAGTTTCCCTATCGTGTCTTCGAGGTTCTCTATGGGTAAGCGTGATAAAAAATACTTGGATGATGAATATGATCTTCCCTGGAAAGTGGCTAGAGGTATAATTTCCATCAATTATTTGTATTATTGTTCAAAATTTAACATTTGTTTTTTCATCTAATTTTTTTTTTTATGTAGCTTCTGTGGCTAAGTCTAAGAGAGGCTTAACAAACAACTACGTTGATGAATCTCTGAAGGCCATTATTGAGTTCTTCCAAGCAAGACTATTTTTGCTTGGAAGAACAGAACTTCCATCATGGGCATTGACCTATATCATTCACACTATTCAAGGCACGTAGTTTGACTGATGCACATACATTTTAGAATGCATCAGAACATAGTTACACGACGTCAGGATAGAGGAAGTCAAAATGATGGTGATCGTTAACTTTATTTTAGCTTTTTTTTTATGAAAGTTTTCATGATTTAAAAAATACTGAAATACCAACAGTATTTCATCCCACACTGTTGAACTTGGGTATGAGTTTAGAGGAATTGAGGGTAAGTCCATGTTTCACATCCATTTTTTAATATATTTTAGCTCTGTTTTCAGTTTTAATTTTTTTTGCACATGATTGTAGAGAAATGCAGTGATAAAAACTAAAAAATAGCATGCTGGTGTAAGGGGTCACATGCATGAGGTATGTGGTGATTCTAAATAAAATGAATCAAAATCATCACCATTGTTGAGGCTAGCAAAATATACATGATAGGTTACTCCTTCTCATTGATCTTAATCTATTTAGATCAACCGTGCTACATGTAAGTTTCTCTTTCAATATTTTATCAGTATATCTCTTAGTGTGTTACATAAAATTATAATAAGTTTTATTAAAATTTTCATGTTTTCAGAATTGCACAACCCCCGATTGTAGCATTATACATGATATCCAATCGTCGTCAGGTAAATCATTCTCTTTTCTTGAAATTAATTTTTTTTTGTTTTTTGAAAATAATTTTAGCAATTTCTTATTTGAATGTCAGGTGGCTCTCAAGATCAAATTATGAGAAGCCAGGAGCATAAATTCATGAGGCCACCACCAGCAAGATAGCAACCACAGGTGTAGAAAATAAGAGGCCAAATCAATATGGCCCATGGAAGGGGTAAAACACTTATGCAACCAAGATTGCAGGGTGTTTTCCCCAATTTTTAATTAACATAAGTCAAGTACCAGAGGTGTCAACTACAAATGTTGGATTAGATAATATCCTGCTTGATGATGAATTTTTTTTTGCAAGGAAACATTGAGGGCTTTCAGGCGACACATGTGCTTAAATATCCACATGTAGAGGCAAAAGAACCAACACCCACAACAACTGAGTAAATAGTATCTGCTCCTACTATGGAAGCCCACTATCATCCTCAATTCAAGGGTGACAAAGTTAAATTTTATATTCAATCATCTATGAGTTATGGTATTGAAGCAACCCTCCAAGAGAGGGTGCTTAAATATTTACAATTTATGAAATAGTGGGAAATTCGGGCTAAAGTGCTTACTAAGCAAATAAATGCCCATTATAAAAACTTTAATAGAAGGGAGTCTTTTTTCTCGATATGAGAACAAACTAGAGAAGCTTAGTGGTCTACTACAGTAGGCCAATTCAGGATTAGTGACATGTAAGACTTCATCCGATGATGAAGTTTTAAATATTATGTTGAATAGAATTGAGAACATCAATGATGAAGCCCAAGCGTACTATAACCAATGGTATTTCAACAAGAAAACTATTGAAGTTGCTTTAGTTACAAGAGATGTGGTCGAGGTGAGAATTTAGATGCATATTTTTCTTTTGATAACTCTACTAAATTATGTCATAAACTATTGAAGTTGCTTAAATAATGTCATATAACTCTAATAACTTATGTTTTTTTCTTTTGCAGTAAAATTTTGAAAATTTGAAATTACAAGTTTAGAGCATGCAAGTGAACACAGAGGCTGCAAGATATCACCAAAGAAGAAGTTGGGCTATTGGAAAATTTTAAGAAAGGAGAAGAAAGTTTAGTCAAATCTAGAGCACTACCAATGCCTGGTGTAGAATATGTAGAAAAAGTAATAGAAAATGCAGGTCTAGAAAAAACCTTAGGTCCAAGAAAATCAACGGTAGAGCATCCGAAATGTTAAAAGTAGTTTGAAATTTTTTTGTGTTGAATGAAAATTATGTTGTTATTTTTAAAAGTTAAAGACAGTATAATATATTTTAAATCTATATATGAAAAAGGTAAGTTACAAATTTTGTATCCTCTTTAATTTTGTGGTTCTTCCTATTTATAATATTTTGATGCGTTTTTTGTCTATGGCAATATGAATATGAATATGAGTATTGTTTTTTTTTAAATGATTTTAACTATTTATAATCTCAATATGAATATGAATGTAGTTAAAATCAATATGAATGCTCTTCTTGTCCAAAATGATAAATATGAATGCTCTTCTTGTGTCAGATAAAATCAATATGAATGCTCTTCTTATTTTTGAAATGATTTTAACTGTTTATAATCTCAATATGAATATGAATGCAGTTCAAATCAATATGAATGCAATTAAAATCAATATGAATACAGTTAAAATCATTTCAAAAACAACATAACTCATACATTTATAATCGGTTATGAAAGACAATGCTATGTTATAAATCATAAAACATATAATTTGAAAGATAATGTTGTGTTATAAATCATGGTTACAATTTAGATAGATGAAACAATATTGTGATGACAAATAAACACAAATTCATATTGAAAATAAAAATGATAACTAAATTACAACACAACATTGTTTTTAGGCCCTCCTAGCACCAATTTGTTGAGGTGTGATTTTGTCCAGTTACAAAAACCACTCGAAAACTAGGATTCAAAATCCTCTCTTGCAAAGAAGAGTGTACTTCTTTAAGGTTCCCACTTAACGTTTTATGTGTCTTGCCTATATGTGTAAATAAGTGCTTGAATAATCTCAACGGTTTGCAAGTATTATTAACAAGGGGCCTATGAATTAGGTAGTTAACTTTGAATTCATCATGTATTACGTGCCTTTTACACAAATTATTTTCTCAAAACAATGATAGATAAATTTACCTTATGATTTTGATCTACTTGTGCAAATTCTATTTATAATCATGATGTAATATCTTAATTAAAATGCTTCAATGAATTTGAAATAACAATTTAATTTAGCATTTTAATTACCATTAAAATTTACTAAACTTTAATGAAATCAAAGTTTATATACCATTCCATTTCTGTTTCTTTCGATCTGTGTCTTTATTCACCCATTTACCATCCTTTCTTATTTTCATTTCTCACCATGAAGGAAGGGAAATTTGTTTTCATCAAGCTTGAAACTGTTGATTTGGATTCTGTTTCAATTGATATGTTTAAGGATAAGCATGGATCGTCAATTTTTTCAATCTGTTTAGCGGGGTGGATGACAATATTACTAAGGCATTCATGACAACTTGGGATAATCGGTTGGTTTCCATCCACTGTGTCTAGTTCCAAATTTCCTTTGAGCTGCTGACGAACCATACAAGGCAATACTTGGAAGGAAAAATTATCAGAAGAAATAAGCACAACTAGAAGGCGGAGTTGACACTCTTCGAAAAAATTCACCCATCCACAAGAAGGTAAAGAAAGGTTTGTTTCGCCATGACTTTTCAACTCCTTGGAAAGAAATCCTTAAGCCAATAATGTAATATTTTACTTGTGATAACCTGAGTCTCAATTATGTTGTTTTCATCTTGCATTTGTTAATCATTTTTGGGACTCAAAAATGATGAACGTTCCCTCTACTCTTTTCTGGTCTATGGACTATACCATTACCACCAACCGTTCCAAGAAGTATGAGGCCAAACCTTGCCACCAGGGTATTTTCAAGGTCCTTTACAAGTACCTCCTTCTGCAATTCCCTTCAGGTAATATTCTTGCCCCTAATTCTAACAAGGAAAATTCATCCTCAACCTCGAGCCCTAAAACCTCCAAATCCAAAAGAAAAGAGAAAGGGGGCAAATCTATTTTTGAGTTCTCTGCTAGAAAGAAAGCCAAACTTGAAAAGACCCATGTCCGCAGTTCCCAAAGGCTAAAACATAAAGAAGCTATCAAAACTCCTTTGTACACCTCTGTAAAAACTCCAAAGGACAAGTCAAATTCTCCTAATCTTGTCGAAAGGTACCTTCACAAGTTGGCTATTCATGCTACTTCTGCCACCATTGACCATCCTGAAATTGCTCACCTGGCCATTGGAAAGGCGATTTCAACCCTCAAAGAACAGCGTCATGCACTTAGCCTCTTGTTCTTTTGTGATAATTTCGAAAACATTTTTGTCCTAGCTGGTGTTGAGGTATCATTCAACACAAAAACTGACGTCAAAGATACTGCAAATGACAAATATGTAATGGAGATTGCTAATGAGGCTTGCATTGTTGTTTCCAAAGATAGCAAGAAGATTTTTGCGAAAGATGTTGGTTCGGAAGGGGCTGCTTCATCCCTCATGCAGTTGGATACTCCTCTTGACGACTAATGGATCTTCCTCTGGTTTTTGAGTCCTTTGCGACAGTGGATCACATCTTTTTGGTTTCCTTTTTGGTCGTGGACTGTTCCTTTTTGAGCTCTGGTGTTTCTCTTAGTGCCTGTTTGTTCAAGGCTGTTGAATCCTTTTAGTTTGAGGTGTAATTTTGAGATTGTATTTTGTTTCATCTGGCGGTTTTTAGTGTCTTTCCATTGTTCCTTTTTTATCCTTTTTGATCCTCTGTTGCACAAGGCATTAGGGCACCTTTCAAATGCCCTGGTTTTAATAAATTTATTAATCTACCACAAAAAGTTTATAAATTCTAATAGTTGTATGAAATGTAAACCTTAATTACAAAGTTTTAGAATTCATAATAAACAACACTAAGGTTTCATTTACTTTAGATTATTTTCTCATTCAAATAGGACATTAAAATTGACATATTTGAATAATGAACAAACTTATAAATTTTGTTAAACTCAAATTATAAGGTTTTTAAACCTTAATAATCATGGGCATAGAGTTCAATATAAATTTATTCATGAACTTTTAAAATCAATGACATGCAAGATAAAGTTCATATGAATCTCCTCCTTTCAATATTTATTCTTCCAAAATTTATTGCATTAAATATTGAAGAATAAATATATATTTCAAGATTTATCTTTGGATATTTAAATAAATCAAAATCCAATTATAATGAACCCAAATAGATTAGTGAAACAGATATCAATTCTAATTTCTCATACTTCATGATATTAAAGTTGAAAATTATAATATTCATTTATCTTTATTAAATTTATCTATTCAAATATTAATTAATTTAATATTTGAATAATAAATGTATTCATGAATTAATTATAAAGTTATACTTTATAATAATCGAACTAAGTCAAATATATGTAATAATTTTCAATATAAAATAAATTATAATTTTTTTTAAAGATTAGAAAATAAATAATATCTCAAACAATCACTATAGAAAGAAATAAATCACAGATATTTAAAAACCAACTTAATTCCCACCATAAATCACAGTAAGGCAATAAATTGATGCAATATTCAACGAAATTTGAACTTTGAAAATTATATTAAATAATTTATTGACATTCAAACACAGTCTTCACACATATTTGAATCTAAAATATTTAATATAATAAATTGGATCTTACAATAAAGTTTGATTTCTCTGCAACTTGAAATTCCCTATAGCTTCTCTTCAATTACACCCTTGCTCCTTTGAGATTCTTTCCTTTTGCTCTCCTCTGCACAAAAATATCTGACCCCTCATTTGTCTTTTCTTTCTCCTTTTATAAATTGAAAATTTGTTATATGAATTAGTTTGGATAGTTCTCTTTCCGTTCCTCCATAGTTTGAAAACTAATTTTGAAACCCTAATACTAACCAATGCTTCACTTTATAATACATGAGTTTCAAAGCTTTTCGAAAACTTAAATATCCATATGACCTTTATATTTTTTGATTAATCATTCACGCCCACCTTTTATAAACCTTTGGTTTACATTATATTTCACTTGATAGACCCTTTTCGTTATGGGCAATACGTTTCACCTTAGTTATTTTACCCTATATTTAAATGAAACACTAGTATATAACAAATGCTAAATTTAATAATGATTTTTTTCATAGCATTTGAATTACACCTATTATGAATCCCAAAAATTTGTTGTTGTGTAATTCATTATTGGTTTCTTTTGGTGTATGTAAACAATGTATCCACTATGTTCTAGCAACTATGATCTACGACACTGTAGACAATTGCAATCTTCAACATTTATATCCATAAAGTTCACAAACCCTGGTTCTCTCTATCATTCAAATTCTCAAGATACTACCCAATGCAAAATATCAACCATCAATATCAAGCTTTCTCATCTGTAATCTGCTCCACTGTTAAATCCAATTTACTATCGCTCTCCAACAAATTTCGATGCCAATCATCCATCTATGGGCTATTTTTTTATGAATCCTCTTGATCTGTATCCCTGGTATTCCATGTGACCCAAGTGTGATAATAAATGAACCCTCTCTTGGCTTTGTTGGGAGTGGAAACTGAAGGGGTTAATTATTGATAAAATGGGTTACAATATATAGACATAAGCCTATATGAAATGCATGACACTTGTCAAGTGAAACTGACAAGTGTCATGAAGGCATAGTGCACATTACTTTAATTCTAACATTCCCCCTTAATGTGCACTATCCTAACTAAAGAAAAAACAAAATAAGTCAACATTAGGTAACATTCCCCCTTAATGTTGACTTCTCTAAAAAAAACCTATCATCCTCTTTTATTGCTGATTTGGTCTAGGCTCGTGCTCTGTGCTCTTGGCTCTCCAACTGTGAATAATGCTAGATTCACTGTGTATACATCTTGGTATGTTGCCTCAGGGTCAGCAACTTCCATGGGTCTTTTGCCATTGGGTCAACCGTCTAAGTGCCTCGGGGTCATCATGGGTGCCTCAGGGTCAGCCACTTCTGGGTCTGTTGCCTCTGTAGGTCATCCTCAGAGGATGTTGCCTCTCGTAGGTCACTGACTAGATTCACCATAAATATCAAATCTCTCTTTATGGTGAAATCAATCTAGAAGGTGTCTGTCTCAACCAAAAATGCACCTAATACAAAGGAAAAACGAGCCATATAAGAGTGTCGGTCTCTGTCGAAAATGCACTCAATACAATAAACTGAGCCATAGATCCAAATAGGAGGATAGAAGAAGAAAAGAAGAGAATATTCTGAAGTGTCTTCATCTGTAGTCTTCAGAAGTAGATCCGGAAAACCCTCGGATAGAGTCTAGGGTGTCTTTTTCTGTAGTCCCTAGTATAAGTGTCCTTATGGTGACCACGTCATCCCACCGAAATGCATGGGTAACCAGGCGCTTGCATTCGCCAAGTGTATAGAAAAGGTCACTAGGTACAAGGATCACATATAAAATTACCTTGGGAGTGTCGGGTACAACCGAGAGTGCACTCCAAGGTAGAAAAATTTTGAGGCTAAAAAACTCAATTGAAATAGCCTCAAAATTACAATATGACACCACCATTGTGTCCGTCGCAGAAAAACATTTCCAACGACTATAAATACCCCTATATTCCACCATCAAAGGGGCCTTCATCATGTGGAAAAAACCTCATGCCTATCTAAGGCAACAAAATAAACCTCAGGAGTATCATATTCCTAGCATCGCACTGTGGCGGAATAAAAAGACAGACGACAATTTGGGCCTTCCACTTCTATTTTCACTCTCCATGTGAAAAAGCATAATACAAAAAATCAAAATAACCATATTGTCGGCCATAAACAGTTGCATAATAACCATAGTTAAAATAAGAAAGTAGTCCCCTTCCACTTTCTAATATTAAATCATGAACTTTTTAAAACAAAAATTTAATAGACCACCATCATTAAAAAATAACAAACACCCATGTTGACGGGGACCATCTTCGAACGTTGCGCATTTGACCGTGGAGCTGCATAATGAAGGTCGACGACAACAACTCTGAAATTAGAAACCTGAGCCGTAATTTTATTCTCCTCAAATTTGTAGGTACCGCGTCTTCCTTTATATAGGTAGACCTCCTCGCACTCATGATCGCAGTCGACCAATTGTTGTTCACTAAGGCTAACCAATTTCCCCAATTTAATAAAATTCGTGCCATCTAGCGCCCCCGTTGCGCTGAGCGCCCAACATGACCCGTACATCCCCTGATTCTTGACCTCTGTAATGATGCCCTTTTCTCGCCAATCGAAGTTCTCCGATAGGTCATCGGTGGGGAGAATGGGGGATTTCGGGATAGGGGACTGCAAAATCGACGGTCGGCGGAGCCCCAGGTAAAGACGTCGGAATTCTTCTTCTGTCAAATCGAAAAACATGTCACAGTTGGCCGAAGCCGTGACGAGCCAATATCGTTCATTGTGATCGTACAAAAACATGTGCAATTGTGGAAATCAATTATTCAGCTGCCATGTTGTAGAAATTGTAGTGCCCATCAAAAAAAAAAATGTAAGAAAGCAAAATAAGGGTAAAACCCTATAGGCTCTGGTCCTCAAAATCTGAATCAAACACTAAAATCAAACTGAAAGGCTACACCCCAATCTTGGAGATCCCGTTTTGTCACATTTTTCAAGGCCCCCAATAGACAACATGGGGCAGATCGGGAAGCCCCTATCAACATCAGTACTTTCATTTCTCTGATCAGCATTTGGAAAGGCGAGAGCAATCATGGCGTGATTTAAAAAAATTGCTTGGTGCATAATACTATGATTGTGACTTGAGTGGAGCAACGTTAAACTGGTGTTCCCAAATAGATGAGCATAGATCTTCGTCCATTTAACTGGAGTCATCTCCGTTATTAATATTTTTGTGATTCAACTACCTCCACATCCCTTGAATCTCACAAAATTTGGTGAGTGCTCCAGTCTGGAACTGTTAGTCAGGAACGGGCAAAAATTTATCACATCATATTTGAAACTCCGGTGACAGCAACGACGTGAGCCAATCAAAAACTTCTCTCCTCGATCTATGCTTGAATGAAGAATTTGACGGCTTGGCAGAGGAGAATGATAATCCGTGAAAGAACTCACTCCCTGGAGAAGCTCATCCCACTCGACTCGAAAGTGATCAGAATGGCCAGAATGCAGGTAGAAGCTGTTATGGCTTTTGGGCCTCCATCGGTTAGGTAGGAACAACAGGGCGGAGGTTTTTTTTTTTTTCGCTTGCTCTGTTGGCCGAGGCCTGCCCTGTCCCGATCGACACCTCCCCTGCCATAATGTTTTGGGCATGGGTTGCAGGCTACGCAACTCCCTTTTCAAATTTTCATGAAACCAGGAAGCATCCAATAGAAGTTTCCATCCACACTTCCTTCGCTGCCTTCACCCTATTATTTTCAACATGCCTCAACTTTTCCATCACCAACAGGGCTTTTCTCCGGTTTGCAGGTAACATGCCCAAAATTTTTTTTGTCACACCATCATGAAGAAATAAGCATAACAGGGAATGGTTTCTGCAGACCACTCAGAACCGCCCTTGCAGAACAGAAAATGGAGCCTCCTTTCATGAGCACGATCCAACGAACTTGTACACCTTCAAAACTTATCCTCCCAAATAACTCAAAAAAAAATAGGATGCCATTAATTTTCTGAGCTTCTGGTTTCTGATCCATCCCATGGATGGAGAGCATACTCCCTAGCTCAAAAAAAAAAAAAAATGGAGAAAGAAAAAATGGGGGATGGGAAAAAAAAATTGGGTGGAGGGAGGATTTCCATGAGGGAAATCCCCCCTCAAGGGTTTCACAGGCAGGGGAAAGCCTGCTCTGATACCAAATGTTGGGAGTGGAAACTGAAGGGGTTAATTATTGATAAAATGGGTTACAATATATAGGCATAAGCCTATATGAAATGCATGACACTTGTCAAGTGAAACTGACAAGTGTCATGAAGGCATAGTGCACATTACTTTAATTCTAACAGGCTTAGCACCCCAAATCAAACTTGGAACTTCATCTATTTGGATCATGAGATAATAGCCTCCATGTCTTCCAATTCCATGAATGGACATCTTTAGGTGGATTTTTAAAAGCAAAAGAAATGCTGCCATCACTTGCTCAGTAACATATGTTACATAATAAGGCAAATTCATGTTGTCATTGTTATCATCTGCACGGGCTTCATCAATTGGTTGGTGCATTCCACATCGTCCTCCATGTGAGTCTTCATCTATCACCCGAGTCCTTGGTTTATGTTGTGCCTAGCTCTTCACTATCTTGTAACATGCACCCGTGAATACTTGACCTCCCCAAACCATGTGTCAAGAATTTTGTGAAATACTATGTTACCACGATGAAAACGAACATCTTCCAACCACATAACCAAAGCATTTTATTAAATCAAAATATTAAACCTCAAAATGATTAAAGTACTTAGTAAATCATAAACTATTAATATCAAAATAAAATATGACGTGAATGACTCATAATTCTACCTTTTATTACTAAAAAAAACAACTAAATATACCTAAACATAAAAAAATAAACATAAACAACATGAAAATCATCTAATACAATTAACGATAATCAAATATTTCATTAATATCAAAACATAAAACATTAACAAACAATATACAATACAACATATGAAAACAAACCACATAATAAAACTAGAATTTTAAACATACAAAATATTAATACAACAAAAACATAGTAATCCTTATTCACACAACATAACACTACAAAAACAAAGAAAACCCCTGAATCATGAGATAAATCTAACATTGAAACCAAAACAACAATTATGAATATGTAGTTTTCAACATATGAAACTGACTACAAACTTGAGATGAAATTCAAACAACTTTAATTTCAAGTGGGTCCCCAAATTTTGGGGACATTGTGAAGGAGTCACAACACCAACGATAAAATTGGTGTCATGAAATCAAATTTTTGATCTACAAAAATAGAAAAAATAAAATGAAAACCATAAGACACATTTCGTTAATAAAACCAAAAAAAACAATAACATTTCAACAACAAAAACAAAAAGGTAGCATTTTGAAAACAAAAGCAAAAAAATAGCATCATTTCAACAACAAAAGCAAAAAATGCAATATTGTAATCACAAAAGCAAAAAATAACATTTCAACAACAAAAGTAAAAAAACAACTCAACAACAAAAGAAAGAAACATGTTGACAACAAAAGCAAAAATAACATCATTTCAACAATAAAAGCAAAAAAGGTCCGAGGTGTAGACCAATTGGTTCATCCAAACCCCATAAGGGGGCGGAGGTCCAAGGTTCAAATCTCGAGTCTCGTCGGACTGAACGCTTATCCCTTTCCTGGTGCTTTCAATGGCATAAAAGGTTTAAAATGATGGTGGCATGGTGGTTATAGGTGCGGACTATGCGAAGATCTGTGTGGCGGCTTCTGGGGCGAACAATGCAGAATACTATGGCGGCTTCTGGGGTGGACAACGCAGAATACTGTGGCGGCCATAAAAAGCTGTATAGCCTGCTCAGATTCATGGCGGCTACTGATACCACCATGTAAATTCAAAAAAAAAAAAACAATAAAAGCAAAAAACACAACATTTTGACAACAAAAGAAAAAAATAGTAATATTTCAACCATAAAAGGAAAAACAACAACATTTCAACAACAAAAGCAAAAATAAACAACATTTTTATAGCAAAAGAAAAAAAAGCAACAACATTTCAACAACAAAAGCAAAATAAATAACATTTCGACAACAAAAGCAAAATAATAGCAACATTTTGACAACAAAAGTAAAAAATACAACATTTTGACTACAAAAGCAAAAAAACAACAATTTGACAAAAAAACAAGCAACATTTTGATGACAAAAGCAAAGCAAAAAAAATCAATATTTTAATGACATTAAAAAAATGCACCCCTCCATACGTTTTCATACAAAAAATGTACCTTGATGTACGATTTCATACAAAAAATGTACCTCAAGGTATATTTTTTGAATAGAGGGTATTTTTGGATACCCTTTATCTCCAACCATACAAAAATTTAGATTTTTTTTGAAAAATTGCAATAAAACACGCAAAAAAAATAAACCTAGGGTTTAATTTATTTTAAACACAAAGTTTGGTGAAAAATGCACTTACCCCCACTGCACACCCTCCAACGCTCAATTTGACACCACTCTAGGCCATTTCATCACTTGGGCTCATAATTTTGGTAGTGATTTGCATCACACACTCACTCCTCTTTCCAATTTCATAAGTCACATGGCTACAATGAAGAGAGTGCCCCTCCACATGCACCTTTATAGGCACATAATCAAGTGAAACATACCTTGAGGTATGTTTTTATATGGAAAACACACCTCGAGGTACATTTTTGTACGAAAAACACACCCCAAGGTATGTTTCATATGGAAAACACACTTTGAGGTATGTTTTCTAAAAAAGGGGTATTTTTTGATACCCTTTTACCCTGAACATGCAAAAATACAAAAAGTTTTCCAATATTCTAACAACATCATGCAAAAATGTCAAAAATCACCCTTTCAATCTTACGATGATCTTAAAAATCATCTTTATCAAGTGATTTGTGATCGTCTTCACATTCTTCACACATCAACTCATTGCTTGAGCGGGTAGATTTCATATACAAAACTATCCTTGCACATGATCAATGCTTAAACACCCAATATTGGAAATCACGTTTGTCTAAGAACCTTCACCATAGATTATTATACGCCCTCATTTGCTGGGGAAAATAAAAAGTAGAATTATATTCGCAAAAAAACTCTAAACTAGCTAAATTTGGTACATTATATGTTGTTGACTAGAAGTTTACTCATGTGTGTACACTTTATCAAGGTGCATGATCGAGTCTATCAAATCAATAATGAGCATACCTACATATGGATGACTAGTCTACCAACACAAATGATCTCATCAATATATCAATGGCAAAGTTTCAAGGACATACATCCCTTCCACAATTGGGGCATCTTACATCTACTCTTCTCAAAACAATCGCTTGCCATCACCCACCAATTCATGTTCTCTTGTAATCAATCACCAAAAAAGTATCAAAATTGTTTGCACTACGTCATGTCTTAATACAATGTAGTACAAAAAAGGGTAGAATGTAGACATCTAAAAATGTCTCAAATGATCTCTTGCAATAACATTTAACAAACAAACAATGAAATACTTGCAAATCAATTCAAAATCCTAAACCCTAGGAAAAGCTAACCTAAACCTTAGGTAAAGCTAACCTAAGCCCTAGGCTACCCTAAGACCTAGGTGGGGTCCACTTCACCCTCCACTCACACCCCTCTACACTATTTTCTAAGAACTCAATCCCCTCAAGTAACATTCATCCCTTCCCCCCCACTTATAAATTTTAATGGAAATTTAATAAAAAGCTGGGGATTTTTCTTCCTTAGGTAAGATGGTCTTCCCTAGGTATTAAATAGGCATGGAATGCCCATCACCCATAGAATGAAAGCCTCACTTATCCAACTACCACATTAAATAAGCCTTACTTCTCCCCTCTCTACTCTTGCTAGATCACTTGCCTATTTTCTTCTTAGGTTACCTATAAATAAACAAGACTACCTATGGTTTGAGGGGGAGGAATAGGAGCATCATTATACTTCCAGAATGCCATTTTAAATATACCTAAAATTTTTGAGCACTTAACCTTCTTCCTATAGATATTTCTTGTAATTTTTTGGTGATTATAGGTACCAAACAAACATTAGTAGCCTCTGAATCAATGTCAAACTTCTCTGGTAGCTTGTACAACTAACACAAGGACCAATCCAAGTCATAGAATCCAAAACATACCCTAAGGTATTTTCACACAAAGAAAATTTACCCCAAGGTATTTTTTCTAGTTTTAAGCCACCACATCGGCCTAACAGGTAATATTTGGCTTCCCTATCAATTTTAGCATGTTTTCGATACTTCCTTGATACATTTCTATTCAATTTTGCTATCTTGTCTATATTTGCAAGAGGTTTGATTGAGACATACTAACACATTTTTGTAGGGTTACACCGGATCATATATCAGTGTAGCTTATGGTGGCATGTGTCAAAAGCCCACTCCAAATCTAAGGAATTAAAGGAAGACACTTGCATTATCATAAAGTATTCGATGCTAGGATCCCTCATAATAGAATCCTTATTTTGTAGCCCTTTGGAGAATATTGTAAAAGGATAATAATTCATATTGTAACACCTTTAAAAATTTATTAATACAAAGTGACATGTTTTTCTTTATTTCACACTTAATAAGATAAAAATATTTTAAAATAAACTTGAACTTGTAGAGGGTAAAAATTTCCCTATCGCGTACAATTCTTGGTTGGATCCACAAGAGAGAGAGCCAAGGTGACTGCAGGGGTATGTTGTTCTCTACACTCGATGCTAGGGGGAAGGGTTCACCAGGAATGGTTTAAGGACTTGCTCTAAGTCCTCAGGATATTCGGGATAGTTTGATGTATTCAATTTCAAGACAAACACCTAAGTTTAACCTTTCTAGATCTAAGATAGAAAATATAAAGGACAATGCAGAAAATAGAATGCAGGCATACAAGAGCTAGCCTAAAAATTATTCTTTATTTTGGATGCTCACTAACCTAGGGTTTATTTTAGAAAATATTTAAAGCAGAGATATACAAAATAAATGCACAAAGATTATCCCTCTATGTAAACTAAATGCCTTTCACTTTAAGATACCTAGAAATAAATAATTAAATTATATCTTCAACCAATAGAGTGGTTAGAGCACTTATATAGACTGGTGGTTGATTTAGCTCTTTCTACCTCTTGTCCAATGATATAAAAAATACCTATTTCTACAAGATCACTCATGAAACACTAAAAATATAATTAGCATTAGGGGGCCTGCGTAGGACACTATGTTATAGATCTTGGAGGTGCAACAGTCAAGCCCCCTAGGTCCTTTTAGATGACCTTTTAATGCAAAATTGGAAATTGACCTTTGGATAATTAATCATAAAATAGAAATACAGTAAAAGAGAACAAAAAACAGAATGCAACAATATGATCTAGAAGTAAAATATAATGCAACAGTGAAAACAGAATCTTGAAATTGCCCCCAGTGTGCCCTAGGGCAAAATTGCACCTCACTTGGAGTGGGCATGTTAATGCAGCAATAAAGTCATGTCCTGCCTGGATGGGGTGCAATTTTACTTTTGTAGACTAGTTTTCCCTAATTAGGGCAAGCGAAGTCGCACCTCACTAATACCGAGCATGATATCATTGTAGAATAATGAAAAATAAAAAGTTAGTGCAGAAGATGAAATAAATACCAAAAATAAAGTAAGCAAACCCTAATAGACATCACAAAAGTAGCCAGGGAAGATTGAAGTATCTGAGCGGGCACTCTATCTCTCCGAACTACACCATGGATCCACCAAGTCACACAACAAATCAATCCAATTCATGCAATAGAAGATCAAATCTAAAATTTACACTTCGAGGTTAGCTTGTAGCAGAGAAAACAAAGGAAGAAGAATAAACTATCATAAATATTTTGAGCTTAATCAATAATCAAAATTTTGCATTACTCGCATATCACATTGCACTTAAAAACTTTGCATCTCTCATTTGGCAAGAACATTGCATTGTGTTATTTGCATTTATAGTTCACATTTCTATTGTTTCATTCAAACACAACATATAATAGACTTCTACATAATTTAATCCATGCTTAATAAGATTCATATTATGTTGCAAGTTCCTATTTTACTATCAATTTGTGAAACTATATATTTTTGATCATATCGGGTGATGATATCAGATCAAACTTGATGATATTATATCATACATCCAATATCACCCTACAACACCTGACCTCGCTTATAGCAAGAAAACAGACTCTACATCAAATGCCTAGATTGAGTAATATTATAGATAAAATTGGAGGGAAAAGGTGGGCAAAATAAACCCAAAGCCGATGCCAAAACATGTTGGAGGGTTTAAACCTGGGTCTAAGCGAGGCTCAAAAGAATAAAATAAAATAAAATTAAAAATTAGGTTAAAAATGATGAATTTGTGCCCCATCCTAACAGGGCGTGATATCACTTGCACGAAGTCATACCTCGTAAAGATGGGGTGCGATTTCATTAAAAGGTAAAACAAACTAAAAAGAGAGGGGCAAAGAGGTCTTCCCTTGATCTTGGTAGGTATTGAGGGTCTCTTAGGGATTACAAGGAACATTACCCACTGAAAGCGGGTCAATTTTTGGTGTCTACATTTTACCCCCTCTTTGATGCATTTATGGCCTATGAAATGCATCAAGGAAGGATGTAGACTTTTGCAGGCAAGCATACAATAGGCACAAAGAAGGGGTGGTTAGGTTTAGGTAAAGGGGGTTGTGTAAGAGGGGGTATCACAAAGGATACTCTAGACCCTTACACACTAGGTGAGGCATTACTACTAGGCTCTATGGCTAGGGTACCCCCTCGAGTTTTAAAAGGAAAGGAACTTCCTTAAGAAACTCAAAAAGGAAAAAGGGAGAAAGCAAAATACAAAAGGTAACAAAACAAGCAAAGCAAAACAAATATCAATAGGTACAGTATGAATCTAATGCAGCTAGCATGAAATGCATGGAAGAAAAAGGAGATAAATAAGGGGGAAGAAGAAAGAGGAAGAAGGGCAAAAATAGAAAACTGTGAAGTGGAAAAATATTAAGGCAAAGACAAAACTCCAAAGGTCAACAATAGAAAGTCAAGAAGGAAGCTAGATATGAACCTTGAATAGAGGGTGTTATGCTCAAAATATGGTCCATGTATGGAGTGAAGAACCCGATATGGGTGTAGTACTCGCTAAATATGGACCAATAAGTGAAGTGTATAGTGTAACCCGCTATGGGTAGTTGCTCACTAGTAACCGTTGTAGGATGATTACCCACTAGGATGTATGCCGAGGCCTACTATCAATGGCCAAGGAGTTGATCCTGTAATGGGGTGTTGGGCCCACTGATTCAAAGAGAGACATAATCCAATAGGTGTGTTATAGTGTATATTGATATAAAATAATGTATGTATATACCAGTACTACCTGAGAATGTCTATGCGCATGTATGTATGGACCAATCAATATGATCATAACATGAGGAGTGTGTGCATGTGCTAGAAGAAATAAAAGGAAGAAAATGAGGAGCAAAGAATTTGTGCGTGTGTGCCCCCAAATTGAAGTTTCAACTAGTGAAAAATCAAGAGGGATGAAATGTGAAAACAAAAGAGAGAAGAATGTATATCCTTATCTGAATAAAGAAGACAAAGGAGAAATAAGATTCATGCAAAAGGAAAAGGACATACCAAAATAGGATTGCATTCCTTTACTTGAAGGAGAAATGATGATCATTGTAAAACTTTTAAAGTTAATGAATATAGGAAGAAGAGAGAAGAGAAGAGAGAGCAAAGGAAAAAAAGAAGGAAATAAGGGATGAAAATATATGCACCCTAGGTTGGGGCTTCACTAGGCATCAGGACCCTAGTGAAAGTGCAATGCATGTGAGCTATGATCTAATTAGGCATCATCACATGCCATTATCATGAATCCCAAAAATCTATATGAACAAGAAGTCATGAACAAGCAACGATGAAAATATGACAAGTAATATGCAAGAACAGAATGACAGGTAATCATGCATAATATGATAGACAAGCATGCATAATATGTCATGCAAACATGCAACATGATCTAACTAAATGTATATGCAATATGAAAAATAGGTCAAGCATAATACCTTTTTAAATGCATTATATTCATTGGTTCCTTAAGTTATTTACCATCCATAGAAGCCAACTTATAAGCACCAGAACCAAATTTAGCTATTATGACAAAGGGCCCTAACTAGTTGGGCTGAAACTTACCTCGAAGGTCAACATGAGAATTAGTGTTCTTTTGGTTTTATTTGAGTACAAGGTCCTCAACCTCAAAATAACAGTTGCAAAAAGATCATCAGAGCCTATCCTAATAGGCACACAAATTCTCTAAAGTATAGATGCACTTTTCATCCAACAACTCCAATTGATGCAAACAGTCTACATGAAACTCATTGTTGACCTCAACATATTGCAACAAGATGCGCAAAGAAGGAACCTATAACTCGAAAGGAAACACTGCCTCAAACCCATACACCAAGACATATGGGGAGCCTCCTATGGGAGTATGCACACTAGTACGATAGGCCCACAAGGTAGGATAAAGATGAGTATGCCAGTCATAATCGGTCTTATTAACCAACTTCTTCAAAATCCTGATCAAGGACTTGTTGGATGCTTCGACTTACCCATTACCTTGAGGGTAATAAGAGGTTGACCATACATGCTAAATCTTGTATTTAGCACAAATATTATGGACATTCTTTTTATTTAAAGGAGTGTCATTGTCAAAGATAATCATTGAAAGAATCCCAAACCTACAAAGGATATAGTTGACAATGAACTTAGAAACCTGAGTTCCAGTAACCGTAGCCAGAGGTATGGCTTCAACCCATTTAGTGAAATACTCAGTCATAATAATTATAAACTTATGACCATCAAACGATACTGGGTTAATTTTCCTGAAAATGTCCAATCCCCACTTGGAGAATGATCAAGGGGAAGATATCACCCAAAGGTCTTGAGAAGGAGCATGAATAAGATGATCATGGAATTGACACTTTTCATAGCATCGAACATAATCATATGCATATTTTTCTATGGAATACCAATATACCCCATCCGAAGGAGCTTTTTGGTAATAGAATTACCACTAAAATGACCTTCGCACGAACCTTCATGAGTATCACTAAAAGAAAGCCAAGCTTTATCAAAGTTAAGGCATCACAAGAGGATACCTTCAAAAGAACATCAATATAAATTATTGCCAATTATAACAAATTGACATGCTCTTTTGCGCAATAGCTTATGCTGATTACGATCTAAACCATCAGGTATCAAGCCATATTTAATAAAATTAAATATGTTGTTATACCATGGTTTATATGGGGAATATCCGATGGTAAAAAAATCTAGGGGATCAAAACAAGAACTCAAATATGTGTGTTCCCAGAGTTTCTAAATTATAATAAAATCTTGATCATCTTCTAACTCCAAAGGGAACAATGATGCAACAACAGCCATGGCATCTGCATGGCAGTTTGAGGATCTAGGGATAGATTCTATAGTTACCTTCTCAAAAGAAGACAACTTGGTAACAATATCCTCATAGAGTTTAAGCTTATCATCCTGTGTTTGATAAACATCATTGATATGATTAACCACAAGTTGAGAGTCACCAAAGACCGAAAGGACCTTAACCTTAAAAGCTAAGGTTGCTCTAAGACCAAGGATCAGAGCTTCGTATTCTATAGTATTATTTGTACAAGAGCAAAAAATATTGAAGGACAAAGGGATGAGCTATTTTTTTGGTGTAACTAGAATGAATCTAGATCTAGTACCCTTCATGCATTGGGATCCATCAAAAAACAAAGTCCAAGATTCAGAATCTCCAATTTCAACATTGAAGCACTCATTGGGAAACTCAATAACTATAGGATGGGTAGCTTCTAGGAGAGTAGAGGATAACTGATCAAAAATCAGTTAACCCTTGATAGCATTTTGACCTATGAAATTCAAATCAAACACACTAAGGGCTAATACCCACTTAGCAACTTGACCTGACATGTGGGGCTTGGACATCAAGTAGCGCAAAGGATTAAAATTTGCAATCACCAATGTCTTATAGTTGAGCATGTAGTATCTTAACTTCTAGAAAGCAAACACTACAACAAGTCAAAGCTTCTCTAAGGGTGTGTACCTAGTTTCATAGATGACCAAAGTTCTACTAATATAGTATATAGCTCTCTCTTTGTTTTTATCATCATGTTGAGCCAATATGGTTCCCAAAGCATGAGTAGTAGATGCTATGTAAAGCAAAAAATGCCTACCAGGAATAGGGGGAGCTAAAATAGGTGGATATATAAGATATATTTTGAGGTCATAAAAATATTTCTAACACTTGAAATCCCACCAAAAAACTACATACTTATTAAGGAGCTAAAGGAAAGGTTGACACTTATCGGATAGCTGGACAATGAACTGACGAATAGACTGCAACTTACCTTACAGACTTCGTATATAGATCAGAGTGCGTGGAGGAGGTATATCAATGATAGTTGCTACCTTAGTAGGGTCCACTTCAATGCCTCACCTAGACATGATAAAACCTAACAAATTTCTAGATGTGACCCTGAACACACACTTAGCAGGATTAAGACAAACCTTGTATTACTGAAGCCTTTCAAAGATGTGCCTTAATTCATGGAAATGATCCTTTCATTATAAAGAATGATCCAAAAGGTAATCCAAATAGTCCTTGATAATATCATACATCATGTCATGGAAAATATAAGTCATGACCCACTGATAGGTAGCTCCTACATTCTTAAGGCCAAAAGTCATGACCTTCCAATAGAAGGTACCCCAGGGAGTAGTGAATGCTATCTTGGCTTGATCCTTAGGAGAAATCATGATTTGATTGTAACCTAATAAACCATCCATAAGCGAGAGCAATCCACATTTGACAGTGAAATCTACAATCTGGTCTATGTTGGGCAAGGGAAAATTTTCCTTGGGACACGCTAAGTTAATGTCCTGAAAGTAGGTACACACTCTAATTGTTCCTTATTTCTTAGCTACAGGAATGATATTAGAGATCCAATCAGAATAGTTGATGGCTTTCATAAAACTGATGTCAAGGAGTTTTTGGAGCTCCTCCTTGACTGAATGGGTGACCTTCAAATGCATATTTCAAAGCTTCTACTTAACAGGCTTAGCATTGGGCTAAAATACCAAATGATGCATAACAAGGGAAGGATCAAGTCCTGGCATGTCAATGTATAACCAAGAAAAAATATCCTAATATTCTTTCAATAAATTGGTCAATTTATCTCGCTCGTCCATGGTCAGGGCTTTGCCTAACTTAAGGATTCTAGGGGATTCCTCAGAATCTATGTTCACATATATGGTATCCTCAATAATAATGGAAAAAAACATCCTCAAGATGATATGGGGCAAGAATCACTCCTAATTGCTCAAGATACTCAGAATACATAGAACCAAAGTCCACTTGAGAACTAGAAGACTCAACCTGCACTGCACAAGGGATAGACTTGTCAAAGTCGACGTCATTCCAAGATAAAGCCTCATATATAACATATGACTCTGGGATTAATACCTTAGGAGAGGGTGAACCCTCATACTTAAAACTCCATTCTAAACCTTGATGATATTCATCAAAGAGAAGATCTAAATAAGAAGAGTCATATTGATCCTGTAATGGAATATTTGTAGAAGAATCTTTAAAGGAAGACTATGATGAATTGATTTGGGCTTAGATCCTTTGGTGAGCAAAATTCAAATGGATGAGGATCTCCCATTATAGAAATTATTTGGTTTTTAAATTCAAATTTTACACATTGGTGAAAATTAGAAGGGTCAACCTTCATTGCATGAATCCAAGGTCGTCCAAGAAGAAGATTAAAAGATGCAGGACAAGATACCACAAAACATTTTTTTAAAAATTTTGTTCCAACTCTAAGAGGGAGTAATATAGTGCCACAAGATTCTTGAGAATAATTGCTAAAAGTTTTAATGATGTCACTGGATGCAATCAAATCTTCCTTCTTCAATCCAATTTTTTGAAAGAAACGATGTGTACAAACATTAAGTGAAGAACCATTATCAATCATAACCCTTTTGATGAGAGTGTCCCCAATGTAAGCAATGATGTATAGCGAAGAATATTCTTGTACTCCTAAGGGAGCCATATCATTATTCAAAAATGTTAGATGAGGCTTTCGGAGAGAGCCTACAACCTTTGCCATATCACTAGGAGAAATATCTGGAGGTACTGGTTGCTGCTTCAAAATATTTATCATAGCTTCTTTATGGGCCTAATAATTCTGTAGAAGTTCTAAGAGTGGAATATTTACCGAATCATCCATATTCTGTATAAGTTTTCTTGGAGTAGCTGTTATCACTCCAACCACATTATTATTATACTGATGTGGTACAATTTTATAGGATACTTGGTTGTTTTATCTTGTTCTATTCTAATTCTACTGTTTGTTGGAATACTAAAAACTACTAGTGTCAATGCGACCGACATCAATTAAATCTTGCACCACATGTTTCAGCATTTTACAAGAATTATTCCAATGTCCTTCTATTCTATGATATGCACAATGCTTATCTGCTTCATACGAATGAGTTGTAGTATCTGGTTGCCTTATAGGAGGTAATTCAATTGCCTTAGCATTCAATAGTTGTTTCAAAACTACTTCCATAGGGATATCAAGTATTGTGAAGTTCCTTTGAGGAGGCTTCTAAAGTACAATATTTTTTAGGTTATTAGCGATATTATTAATAGGCCTACTATCACTAGTACCTCCTAAATGCTTATTATTATGTTGAGACTTATTTGGCTTATCATATTTAACCATGAATTGACCTCTTCTAATTAGAGCTTGTTCCACTTTTCTTGCTAACTCAATTTCTTGATCTAAATATGTGACAGTAGTAGTTTCTAGAGCATAAGATAATTGTTCTTGTAAATTACCAATGAATATATCAAGCATATATTTATAAGACACAGGTTGTCTTAATCGCCCAACTAAACTCCTCCAAAGAGCTAAGAATTCTGAAAAACTTTCTTATTTACTTTTTTTTAAATCATATAAATATCTCATTGTTACTTCCTTTTCAATATAAGCACTAAATTGATGAACAAAAATCTTTGCAATCTTCTCAAAACTTTTCAAATAATAGTTGGGTAACTAATAATACCACTCTAATACCATACTAGCAAGACTCTTTGGAAATGTTTTCAATAAGAGCATATCATCATAAATAAGATCATGCCAAGCTATCTTGAATCCTCTCACATGCTATATTGGATCTTCAGTCCCTTTATAGATTGAAAACACTAGCATAGGAAAATGTTTAAGATAAGGTCTAGTAGAAATAATAGGATCCAATGGTTGACTACACATTTCTTTATAGTTGTATGTAAACCCTGAAGGTTGAATCATATCAATCCTTGAAACCAACTGATTCACAATATTTTTCAAATTTTACATTTTTGAATTATGTGTGTTCTCAATATTCCCTTGGCTTAGGTTGGACATCAGAAGGTTGTTGTTATATGTGGTGCCTTATGAGAATGGAAGATTTACTTGTGGTGGAATAGAGAAAATAGTGTTGACATTAGAAGATGAAGGAAGAAATTGAGAATCATTTTGAGTGATACTACTAGTTGGAGGAATTGTTGAATCCATTCCAATGTTAGTGATCACAATAGTAGCATAAGTAGGTTGATAATTTTTGTTACCATGATATCCAGGTGTTGTAGGTGATTTGGAGAGGAGAGGGCAATTCTCCAAGGGAGGTCCCAGGTTCAAATATCCACCCTACCAAAAAGCTGAATTGGGTATCCAAAATCCAATTGATAATGTTGGTGCGGGCAAGGTCGGGTGCAACCCCCAGGTGATTTTGACGGTGTAGAACCCCCTGTTCATGGTCTATTAGACCAAGGCGGCCCCGCAAGGGGTTTTTCGCTTAAAAAAAAAAAAAAAAATTGGTTACCATGATTAAAAGGCTCATTCAAAGGATTTATTGAGGTGGGATATCTTTTTCAAGTAATGCTTCTTCCTCTAAGGTCATATCCAAATGTTTGCTTATGGTACTTATAAAAAATCCATGTATGATCAAAATATTTAAATATGATATTCCCATTGGAATCTTGGATAGGATCAATATGAGTATCAGCCTCTTCTTCTAAGTTATGATTATCTCTATCAATTTGGTCATTCTCATGGAAAAGCTCATAAAACCTAAGGAGTCTTCATCCTTCCCCAAGGTCAAAATCCATTGATAAAAGGAGTAAGAAAAACTAAGACCTAAAATAACCTATGCACTTACACACAAAATAATTATATTTTTAATTATTTGGCACACAATTTAATGATCTTGCTTAGTGTTTTAAGAAGAAAGGAGGTGTTCATGTTGGGTTCACCAAATATGTAGAGGGGAAAACTGTCCTACCGCATATAATTCTTAGCTGGATCTGCAAGAGATAGCCAAGGTGATGTAGGGGTATGTTGTTCTCTACACTCAGTGCTAGGGGGAAGGGTTCACCAAGAATAAGTTTAAGGACTCGCTCCAAGTCCTCGAGATATTCGGGATAGTTTGACGTATTCAGTTTCAAGACAAACACCTAAGTTTGGCCTTTCTAGATCTAATCTAGAAAAGATAAAGGATAATGTAAAAAATAGAATATGACAACTAAAAATAGAATGCAAACATACAAGAGCTAGCCTAGAAATGATTCTTTATTTTGGATGCTCACTAAACTAGGGTTTATTTCATAAAACCTTTAAAGCAAAAATATACAAAATAGATGCACAAAAATTATCCCTAGATGAAAAATAAATGCCTTTCATTTTTATATGCCTAGGAATCAATAATTAAATTAGATCTTCAACCAATAGAATGATTAGAGCACTTATCTAGACCGGTGATTGATTTAGCTCTTTCTACCTCTTGTCCAATAATATCAAGAATACATGTTTTTGCAAGATCACTCATGAAACACTAAAAAATAGAATTAGCATTAGGGGTCCTGCTTAGGCCGTTATGTAACATATCCTGGAGGTGCAATAGTTAAGCCCCCTAGGCCCTTTTAGATGATATTTTAATGCAAAAGCAAAAATTGATCTTTGGAGAATTAATATAAAATAGAAATATAGTAAAAGAGAATAGAAAACAGAATGTACTAATATGATCTAGAAGTAGAATGGAATGCAACAGTGAAAATAGAATATTGAAATTTCCCCTGGTGTGCCCTAGGGAAAAATCATGCCTTGCCTAGAGTAAGCATGATAATGCAGCAACAAAATCGTACCCTTCTTGGATGGGGCACAATTTCACTTTTGTAGACTAGTTTTCCCTAATTAGGGTAATTGAAGTCATGCCTCATTAATGTTGGGTGCGATATCATTGCAAACTAATGAAAAATAAAAAGTGAGTGTAGAAGATGAAATAAATACCAAAAAAATAATAATAAAACCCTAATGGACATCGTAGAAGTAGGCATAGAATATTGAAGTATCCGAGCGGGCACTCTATCTCTTTTAACTACACCACAGATACACCAAGTCACACAATAAATCAATCCAATCCACACAATAGAATATAAAATCCAAAATTCACACTTTGGGGTTAGTTTGTAGTAGAGAAAACAAAGGAAGAAGAACAAACTATCATAAATATTTTGAGCTTAATCAATAATCAGAATTTTGCATTACTCACATACCACATTGCACTTAAAAATTTTGCATCTCTCATTTGGCAAGAACTTTCTTCCTTTTATAGATGAAATTGGAGGGAAAAAGGTGGGCAAAATAAATCCAAATCTGATGCCAAAAAATGTTGGAGGGTTTAAACCTGGGTCTAAGTGGACCCAAAAGAATTAAATTAAATTAAATTAAAAATTAGGTTAAAAATAGCAAAGTCGCACCCCGTACTGATGGGGTATGATATCATTTGTATGAAGTCATGCCTCGTAAAGATGGGGCATGATTTCACTAAAAGGCAAAAAAACTAAAAAGGGAGGGGCATAGTGGTCTTCCCTTGATCTTGGCAGGGATTGAGGGCCTCTTAGGGGTTACAAGGAATATTGTCCACTAAAAGTGGGTCAATTTTCCATGTCTACAAAACTTAAATAGCTTTTGTACTTCTCTTCAAAGATAACTTTTGTTGTAGTTACTCCTTTGCACTTAGATGTTCTTTGATAGTTACTTTATATTCTTATCCCTTCCAAGCTTTAATGCTTTGTTTACCTTATGACACTCTTGCTTTCAGGTGGTTGTTGTCTTGCATGCTTCTTTTTGATGCTTTATCACACCTTTACCTTCAAATGACTTATTAAATTCTACACTTTGATGCCTTATTGTACCTTTGCCTTCAGATGAATTTCTCTAATTTTTTGTAATATACATTTACATGGCTTCAATTTTGTTGGCTTCAATATACCTTGATCTATTATTCTCAAACCACTTTCTTTGACTCTTATTTTCTTGAGCCTCTTTCTCTTTCACTAATAAAAGACTCATGAATCTTTATTATGGATCTCCTTTTATCTTGATGCCTTCTTATTTTTATTCTTGACATGGTTGCACTTTTCAAACCAACTTGCCAAGGTAAATATAGACCTAAATATTTCTTCTTTTATATGTCAAAATTTTTTCTTCAATATCTAAAAATTTCTTTGTCAAGGTTTACCCTCAAGACCTGTATCCTTCTTTGTCAAGGACTACTTTCAAGACCTGTAATATTCTTTGTCAAGGTCTTCCTTCAAGACATGAATTCACTATGTCAAGCTGTATCTTCAAAAACTATAATCTTCTTTGTCAAGTTCAATAATTCTATGACCTGAAACTTTCTTTGTATCAAGGTATCTCTCAAAAACCTGAATCAATAGTATTCTACAACTTAAAGCAATCTCTACTTGAAGAAAGCTTTCTACCTTCTTCTTGCACTTGAATATGAAAGCCTTCTCTATCTATTATAGGAAGCTTATCATACTTATAGAAATAAATCTATATTGTAGCAATATATTAGGTCATACCTAAGAATTCAATCCCTTCAATATAAATGTGACACAAAATTCTCTGATGGTCCAATCAAGAAAGCTTGATTGTATCAAATAATTCAACTTTCTTCTAAGTGTTGATAGAAATTAGTTGTCAAGAATTTATATGTCCCTAAAAACTCAATATCAATGGGGGATATTTCCTTGAATAATCAATTCTATTCAAGTTGATTCACCCAAATATGAGTCTTAGTCTTCACTACTTATCCTTCAACCTAGTGGAAAGACTCTAGCCTTTTCTGCTTCCTTTCAAAGTACAATAGAATCCAAGTCTATCCCCATTTCTAAATCAATCTGGACAAAATCAATTATGCAACTAAACAAACTTAACCTATGCAAGAAACTTTTTATTGTAGCTTTGATACCACTAATGGATTTTGAAGCCTTAATATTAATGTAAACTCAAAGGATCAAATATATTATAGCTATAATATTGTAAGATCGATATATTTATATGACTAAGGATAATATGAGACAACCAATATGTGAATCAAGGCTTTATATTATATCAACTAACATTCAATAATAAGCAAAAATATGAATGTAATATCCTGAATTGTATATGTACAAATCATGTAGTGGAACTTACAATATTAGTTTCTCAAATATATGCAATAATTATTAATCCTCTTTATCTTACAAATGTATCATAAAACTCTCATACAATAACAATGTTTTCTATACTCACTATGTAGACAATGTATACTATGTAGACTATGTAGGCTATGTAGACTATATAGACAACATTGGCTATGGAGAAATATATAACCATTGTAGGATGAATATTTGGTTACTTGACTATTCCTTTACTTATGCCAAGTATCATAAATTTTGGCTTCTCTATTTGATACTTGCATACACATGACTCTATCTTGTATACGCACTTGGACATGACTCTTCACATAACACTTTCTAATCTAAGAGCACATGTTCACACTTACATATAAGAAACGTGTGCACATATACACACATAGCACTTGCACACTTGCTCAATGACACTTATGAATTTCCTCCACATTATTACATTACATAAAATATTTACTCATATTCTAATCTAAGACTTGATCCTAGTCTAATTTTTTCAAGATGTACCATGAAGGTACCATGGGGGTGCATTAGCATGTACCAAATAATTTAATATGCTTCAATAGGATCAATAAAGGAATATGCAAGAGCAGATTGGGAAGTTAGCATGGTAGACAAAGAAGCATGTGGTGATGAAGACGATGCAATAACCAATCCAATGGTGGAGAAGGAAGCAGAACATGAGGGATTTACAAGCTAGAAATCATATCGAGTAGTCCATTTATCCCAAGAGAAACACTCTAGAGGAGTGGGTGTATTAGGAGGATATGGTAAAGGGGATAGAGAGGAGGTAGAAGGAAGAGTATGACTAGGACTAAACATTGATGGTATAGGAGGTGTAAAAGGCAAAATATGATAACGAGTAGGAAGAAAAAGGAGGAACAAGGGAAGAATCATGAATATGTGCCATACAATAAGGAACAAACATATAAGCAATTGGGGAAGGAGTTCACATAGAAGGGATAAGGGGAGGTTGAGTTTATTAATAAATATGATAACTAGATGGAGGAGGATAATAGATGGGCCATTTAATATTGGTAGGATGGAATGGAGGACAAGGTGGATGGGCAAGAGGAGGATGGTTAGCCATCATGGGGATTGTTGAGGTATAAGGTGGGGATGTTGTTTGGATAGGGGGAATAGGTTTAACACTATTAGGATAAAAATGAGTAGACAAGAGAGTGGTATTTTGTAGAATGGTGACCATGTTGCAATACTTGAAAGGTTCCTCATCAATAGGTATGCAATGCACTTGTCCTTCATGAATGTATTTCAAACAATGATGGATGGTATATGGAATACATTACATGTATCTAATCCATGGTCACCCTAGGAGAAGATTATATTGCATTTCTATTTTAATAACATGACATAGAGTGAGCATGGTCTTCACACCTAGCTGAACAAGAAGGATGATTGTACCAAGCATTGAATACAAGGTGTTATTAAATGCCCATAAGGTAATTTTGTGGGCAATAAGGTATCTAGAGGGAAGCTTAAGGTGGCTCAAGGTAGCAAATTAAATGATGTTGAAGGAAATTCCAATGTCTATGAAAACATGCTTAAATGTTATACCATCAATTCATGGCATGATATGCATAGGGGAATTATTCCCCACTCTCTCAAGATTTTTAATGTCATGATCATAGAAGACTATATAGGGGAACATGCAAGTCCTCACATTATCCACAAATCTAGCAAAGGCATTAGGATCCTATGTTTCAAGATCTATAGATTGTAAGGTGATGTTTAAAGCATCTTTATGAGCTTTGAACATCATATTATAAGACTTATAGTCTTGTATACAAGTGGAAAAATAAGAGTACAAAGGTCATGTGGAAAGCAATAGTCAAGAATTTGAAGAGTTATCTTGTGTAACTATATTATGGAGATAAAGCTCCATAATTTGTATGAAGTGAGAAACTATCTCAAGATTGTATTTTAGATTTATGAATAATATTGTAAGTATTTTCAATATTGTTGATATATATGAGATTTATATATTTTCTATTATTAAAATACTTCATATATTATAATTTTGACCTTTAATATTGTTGCTATTTTATATTGGGATCTATAATTTATTTTTTGGTAGTAAGGCTTAAAAAAACAACAATGGTATCATAGCTACCACCTGACTCTATCCATTTTGATAGAGTTCATTGAGCCACCATTATTAATTAAATTTATCCACTTTTAAAAGTTAATTTAGAGTTTGTCCACTTTGAAGGTAGTGCAGACTTGAACTCTAATTTTTAAAGGTCTTATTTAGTAGAATATTGAGGGAACAAGGATTAGTCACCCTAATTTGAAGGCTAGGGTATTTCCACTTGGTTGAAGGAAAACTAGTGAATACTAGGACTCAACTAGATTGATAGAAAAGGTCAGCTTAGAAGAAAATTTGGATATTGAAGATTAATAATTAAAAATAAGGGATTGAATATTGAAGATTGATGTAGAACCAACTTAAGAGAAATTTGGTCATTCAAGGATATTCAAAGCCACCCTGACATTGATATTGGGTTCTATAGTAAGGAGGAGAATCATATTGGGTTCTTAGATGTGACCTAAGACATTGAAGATTTTAGATTGACAAGGAGCAGCATAGCTACAAAGGTTGAGAAGCTTCCTATATATATAGAGAAGAATTTTAACTTTCAAGTATAGAATAAATAATACAAAAAAGGAGAAATAAATCTCAAAGAAAAAAGAAGTAAATCAAAGCAGTAGAAGAATGGAGAAGAGTAGAAAGTAGAAGAATAGAGAAAATAAGTAATCATAGAAGAATAGAAGTAGTAGTACACATAATAAGAGAGAAAAGATAAATAATTATTCATAGGAAAAGAAGGCCTCCATTGTATAGAGAGGCCTATATTGAAGAGAATTCTAGATAAGCTTATGTTAAAGAAAAGATCCAAGAGAGACTTGCATTGAAGAAGAAGGCCAAAGAAGCCTATATTAAGAAAAGGACCAAGATAATTGCATTGAAAAAGAAGGTCCATAGAGGCCTATATTGAAGAATATCCAAGAGAGAATTGTATTATTGAAAAGGAAAAGAGGCTTGCAGTATTGAGGAGGCTCAAGAAGCCTAAATAAGTTAATATTCACAAATGGACTACATAAAAATACATATAAGAAATTTGTAGAATCATGTCACAAAGTTACATAAGACATACAATGCAACTAGATAAGACTTACAAAGCCTAAGTAAACATATACGAAGAAATAAAAATATATACACAAAGTTAGAGGAAGTATGTAGAGCAAGAGAAGAATATAGAGCCAAATAAAGTATACAATTGAAGAATACAAAGCTTGAGAAGGCATTATAAGCAATAACAGGTTAAAGAAATCATTCTAAGTTAGATAATTCTAAGGAAATTGAAGTTTCTAAAGATTCAAATATCTAGACCAAGATAGAATGTTAGAAATGGACCAACCACTACTAGGCATGCATTTTTTAAGGAGAAGAAATGTGAACCATAGTGCTATATTATCTAGAGAAGAAAGGAAAACTAGATTTCCAGGTTATCTAGAGAAAGGTAAACCAAATTTCTAGGTTTACTAATTAAGAAAGGTAATCCAAATCGAAGCAAAATGAACCAAAAATGCATCAAGAAATGGTTAATAAAAAAATGACAATGAACAAGTATTTAAACCACATGCAAAGCCAATAATCGATCTAGAGAAAGGAGGAGCCAAGAAAAATGTATGAGGTGAGGTAAACTAGTCTTCAAAACACTTGAGAAACCAATGGTCGAATGAGCAAGAGAAAGGAGGAGCAAAGTAATGTTCATGAAAAATATAGTAGATTGCATTAGGGTAGATGAGCATTAGATGTTAAATCAATTATGAAAGCATAATCAACTTAGCTATAAAATTTCCAAGCATCCTTAGGTAACAAATGATACAGTATATTCAGCGCTTACAATATTTTGCAGGGAATAAATAAGTTTTGAATGTTAGATTTTGATGTAAAGAGAAATGGAATATAGCAATCACAAGATGCAGAATAATATAAAAGAAAGTAAATCTACGAGATGACTAAAATATGCTATAAATAGAAATAACATAAATGAATACAATGTAGCTATGGAGGAAATAAACACTCCATTAATGAAGCTACTAAACTACATTGCACCCATCACCAGTATATGGTGATCTACACAACACTGCACTACTACCTACAAATATGCTCTAAGAAGATCTCTCTATCTATGTTCTCTTTCTCATATCTATCTGCCAATGAGGCCCTTATTATATAGGAATATAGGTTCCTTGGCCAACACTCTACATAGTTGTATAAGGGGCAACTTGCATGTATACAACTTGCACATTGATACTTGTGCATTTATTACATTGCATGAAGTAACTAGATAAATTTATCGTAAAGTAATCTAATGTCCTAAGTATGTACCTTGGAAGATACATTTACATGACCCAAATTTTGGAATATACTCTATTTCTAACATTTAATAATATTTTAGTGCTAAGGTTATAAGATAAGGAAGTATAAGGTTAATTTAAGATTTATGATTATTTGATCTTTTAATATTTAAAAAAAATGGATATTAAAAGAGTAGGAGATATAAGGAGTTAATGGCATTTTAATTTTTTTATTTGGAGTGATTTAAATTTATTTGAAAGAGTAGAAAGTAGAAGAATAGAGAAAATAAGTAATCATATTACAATCTATAAATATTGAAAGACAGGATCCTGATGCCATTTCTAACTTCATGGGTAGTGTGAGGAATTGCATGTCCCCCTCTATAGTCTTCTATGATTATGAGATTAAAAATATTTAGGGAGTGGGGGATAACATGAGATTAAAGGTCATATAGGAGGATCATCCTCCACATGAGGAGTGGTCGATGTAGCAAACACAACTAGAGGATCACATTGTAGAGGTGGTTGCCCAAGATATCTTTGATTCTTGGTAATAATTTTGATCATGCCTACAAAATCTTGGTTCGATGGGCTACCATTTACATGATTTATTTTTTGAGGTACAGTTGAAGAAGTTGAGGTATCAGTTTTATGGTGAGGCATCCCATGTTGGGGTAAGATATTTTGATAAATACCAAGGTTTTGATTAGACAGGGCTAAGGGATTATCAACTTTTAATTACCCTTGATCAATCATGACTTGAACCAAATGTTGTAAAGTGTAATAGTTATTAATATCGTGCCATTTTTGTTGATGGTAGATGCAATATTGATGTTCCTTATACCAGTGAGGATTCTCTCAAATAGGATCCTCAGATAAATTCTAGATAAGGAAATCATTTTTGCATCATAAAGCTTTTGAAATATATTTGAAAATGGCTCAAATAGGGGCATGAAATTGTGAGGTGTATGATGAGGACATTGGGGATGATTGGAATATTGGTTGGTAGGTTGAATAGAAGAGTCAAGGGTGGTTGTTTGCACAAAATTGGACTGGGGCTAGAAAGTATGTTGTTGCAATTGAGTACAATGTTATTGGGAGTCTATGGGATTAGTCAATACTATTTATTGGGGTATTATTTATTTTTAAGTTTAAGTTCCCCTTATTGAATTTTGATTTTCTTAATAACTTTTGCTTGGGCAATGACCTTTTCAAAAGAGTGGTGTTGTTGAATTTATAAAGTAGTGGATATATGTCTAGTACAAATTCTAGCAAGCATATTTACTAACTCAGTTGGGGAATGGAAAATGTTAAGATTTAGGAGGGTATGGATACATGTAGGAACATGGGTAGTAAAAATGAGAAGGTTGAGGGACATATATCACATGGGTTCCCTAGGGAGAAAAAGGTGGTGGCTGATGTGGTGGAGAATATGAGGACTGAGCAGAATGAATAAGTTGATAATGCAATGGCATAATCATCGATAGGGTTTTATTGGGAACCTGCAACTATGAATGTGGCCACTGATAAGGTGTAGGTGGAGATTGTTGATGCAATGGTATGATAAGGGGAGTAGGAGGCCACTAAGGAGATTTCATGAAATAATAAGGTGGATTAGAAGGAGTAGAAAGATGAGGAATAGTGAGGGATGGTTGAGAAGATGGGTTAGAAGCAATGTGAAAAGGAATATGAGATAATTTCTAAGAAATATTGGCTTGGGCATATTTTAAATAAGGATAAGAATATGAAGGTTGAATAGAAGAAGTTAAATATGAGGAGAAAAATGAGGATAAGATTACAATAAAGTAGTAGAAGTAGGAAGCAAGGTTGAGTGACAAAGGAAGAAACAACATACATGCCAAAAAAGATATTTGGTGAGTATGGAAAATTTTGTAAAAGAAGATGTTAGATTGGAAGGTATGGACTCCTTAGGTGGATCAAGAAGATGAAATGTTACTAAATAAATAGAAGAAGGATGCGAAGCCACATTCACACGTAGATCAATAAAATAAGTGGAATCAAATAAAATAAATGAAGAGGGTGATCTAGAAGTAATATTTTGTGATGATAAAGCAAGATTAGAATAAGAGGTACCATAGGTATTAAGTATGATTGACACAGTACCCACAACTGGGTTGATAAAAAGGTGAGTAGGCATGCATGGGATATGGGAGGTATGATAATGGATCAACTCTTGGTAAGGAAGAAAATATTGATTAGGAACTTTAAATTGGGACAATGACACTTGAGGAGAATCATTTAGAGGAAGAGAGGCAAAGTAGGATGATGTAAAGTAGGGGGTGAAGGTTGGGTGACATAAGCAACAAAATTCGAAAAAAAATCAGGTTCAAAATGAAGAGCATTTGGGTTTTCGATGGACAAAGAAGTCCTCTCACTCAGGGTTTCAAGTAAAATAGTATAGGTGTTCTTATGCATTAGGTCATGGTCATATGAAAAATATATATGATGCACCACATTACTTGGATATGAGTTATGAAATATGTTGTATAGACTACAAGGGGTGTGATGATGGGTTCCTGCTTTGAACGATTCAAAGAAGTCATGAAAGAGGGAGGAATAATCTTAGATGAATCCATGGAATGTTGCACTTGTGCCCTAGCTTGAATTTGGGTGACAACCATAAGAGACTAGAGACAAAGCAAACAAACAAGAAAACAAAAAACAATAAAAAGTAAAAGTGTTTAAATCATTGAAAGTGTAATTTGTGTTTGATATTGCTTGTGTTTTTATTACTACTTTTTTTTATGTGTGTGTTTTGATGTAACCCACCCTAAAATCTATAAAAGGTGGATAAGGGAGTTCTACAAGGTGTGTCTATCTACACTCCTCCAATATACCCAAGAGTACATGAAGAGAAGAAATGTGTAAATGGTTAAAGAGATTACTAAGGTGGGGTTGGCTTAGGATATCCTAAGGGGTAAAAAGACCTACAATACCCTTTTCTAGGGGAAAAAATAGGCAATGTTGTCTAAACCTATGTTAGCCTAGTCAGCTTTTACTTAATCCTTGGTCGGGTTCAATCAAGAATGATAAATACACACTCACTAATTATTTAGCCCTATGAGCAAGGGCATCTAACCTCAAAACTACCCTAAGCTAATCCTAAGGGTAGTCAACTCCTTGGCAATGAAGTCTAGGAAACTATGCATACTAACTATGGTGTCTAAAAGAGGCAACCAATGATTGGTGATAAAATCCAACATTATTGATTGGTTTTATTATAATGTGCTATGCAAATACGATTTATGCTATGTTTTGATTTTTTTGTTTTGATTTTCATCTAACTAATATGCATAAACAAAAACTACCCTAAAATGCAAATGCAACTTTTTTCTAGACTAGATACAAGAAACAAATGTTAATCTAAATATGCTCTTTGCCTACCTAAGATTGCAATATATATAAGGTAAGAAAGTAGAGGAAAATACCGTGGAAAGAAATGACTTGAAAAAAATGGAAAATGAACTCTAGACTAATGTATTCTACAAAAGCAATATAAATACATCAAATACAATCTAAATTAAGAAAACAAGGACATCACAAGGTTCTTTTATGAAAGGTGACTTGCTCACTTTTGGTTCCCAAGGTCACGCAAGGGAAGAGTATACATGCAATAAGAGACCTATTAATATGAAATGATGCAATGTGCATGTGTGGTTATTTTATTGAGGAAAAATGACTCTCTTTTGATCTCCAAGATCACCTTAAGGTGAGAGGAGAGATCATACAAAAGCCAATATTCCTATTTAATGTGAACTGTGATAATGCAAGATTTTAAACAAAACAAAAATCTTATCCCAAGAGTTTTTTGTGAAATGAACCTAAATATGGAAGATAACAACACCTACCTGAGGTCCAATTGTTCAATTAGAAGTATAAAGAATCGATGCATTGAATTTTAATCCAAAACTGGATCTACGTGCAAGATCAGTATGCAATCATGATTGCAAGACTGATATGCCAGTATTGGTTGCAATACTGGTATGATAATCTTGATTAAAAAATATTTTTTCTCTTGGTCACTATTGAATCTAATCTGATGAGAATTTTTGCAAAAAGTGATAAATAGAATAGTCATAAATTGCCTTTGAAAAATAAAAAAGGTCAAAGAAAAGTCAATGATTTCTAACTCATGAAAACCTTGAAAATGAAATTGATGAGAGATAAAGCATGCGATAAGAGATCAAAATAGATTTATTTATGGAGTATTAGTGGGGAAAGAGTGATACCTTTTGGATACCCCCATAATTGTTGATTTGACCAAATAAGGCATTTAAGGGCAATTTATTGATGATAAATAATCAGGACGCAAATATTCTTACTTTGTACTCACCTGAATGGATGTGTTTTGCTATTGCTAATTAGATACCTAATAGAATAGGCCTTGGTTCTAAGCCTAATAAAGATTGGTCTATCGATTTTTCTTGCAAGACTAGTTTAATGGTTTTACTTGCAAGATTTGTATGTCGATTTTGCTTGCAAGAATGGTCTACTAATTTTTCTTGTAAGACTGGTCCATCAATTTTGCATAGAGTATTTGTATGATGAAACAACCTAGATAGGATTTTATTTGGATAGATTCTGATTAGTTTTGGATTTTCAAAAAAAAATAGAAAGCACAAAATATGAGCAAAATTAAGTAAAACTACTAAAAAGGCACACATGGCAAGATAGAAAATTCATGATGGTAAAACAATAGTTTTTACAATCCTATAAAATTAAAATACCTATGTGGTTAAGGGATAAATATTCCCACTATGATCTCCAAAATTTAGCAAAGAAAACATGTCATTTTATTAATCAATAAAGATATTACAATGATATATTTTTAAATGCCCCTTTTGGGCTACTATGAGAGCCTTCTAAAATCAAAGCCCTTTTTACAATATAGTGTTTGGCATATTGTATTATTTCACCATGTCAATAAGGGATAGGTTTTCATGCACAAACCACCTTAGGTTGAGGAGATTCTTCCAACACCTAAAAATAATCAAAGCAAAAATTAGTAGCACTTGTTTAATGAGAAAGTGCAAGCATATAACCTATGAAAATGCATTAAAATAACATCAAAATAAGCTAAAAATAAATAAAACAATTTTATCACATTTATGGATGATCTATTGGTTTTTAGAATTCTAGATTTTATTGCTAAGCAAGACCGATCTTCTAGTCTTAATTGCAAGACTGGTATGCCAGTCTTGACTGGGATGGACAAATAAAAATTTACTTTGAGGGATGTATTCTATATGCTTGAAGAACCTATGCTCTAAATTTGTTTTTTTTTGAAGCTATGATCTACACACGATTTCACAAAACACAAACATGCATGGAGAGGCACATAATATTTTTTGTTAGCAATAAAAATTCCTACAACATATTATCTATCTTAAATCTAACAGAGTTTCACTACAATATTCTATACCTCTCTCCAAAACAAAGGAAATGAACACCTATTTATAATTTTTCCTAGTATTTAGAACCATGATGAGGATGAAGCCACATGGTGGACAAGTGGCATTGTGTATAAAGGGAAGGAATCTTGACTTCATCCACTTGGTTGGTTGGAGAGATAAATATGCAACATTCTATAATTGTATTATGATGCACTATGATGTGCTATGAAATACAATGATATACTTCATGAATGCACTTGAGTGGAGATATCCCTCACCCACTAAAATAACACCTTTTATTAAGATGCATGGGTGGAGGGAATCCTCACCCAAATGCATTAATGAAGCATGGATATGGAGGAGAGAAGGTGAATTAATGCCAACTAGGGGTGAGGGAGAGTTAATACTAACTATGGTGAGGTGGATTATGGGTTAAGATAGGGGTATGGTCTCATTAATACCATGGGTTAAGTATAGGAGGGGGCTTAATATGATAAAAGGGCTAGAATAAGTTTTTCTAAGGTTGCTATAGCTTAATTTTAATAAATTAAGATATCAAAATATTACCATGGAATAAATGTTTAACATGACATTTTTTTGGTATCTACATAAGTGATTTTAGGAAAATGTACCTTATAACAAGTGCTCAACATATAATTTTAACTTTACCATTAGGTTATGCTTTAATGGTACCATTCTATTTCAAAATCAACTCTTTAATACTTGACTAAATAGGGTTATGTCTAACATGTATCAACCGTTATAAATTCTCCTTCCAATATGGGTTTGTCACATCTAATTTTCCACACACTAAATGTTACTCTATCCTATTTTTCTATTGGCTCTAGATAGACCCTTTTTACTTTGTACATTGCACTAGAGTGTAGTCTTGTTCTCTAGAACATATGAATTATCTTCCTTCTTTCATTAGAACACATCACAATATATTTTATTGTTTTCTAATGACTCAAATGCACTGAAAATGGATGTCTTTGATCTATTATAGTCTTCAGGTCTATATTTGAATTGGATATAATTTGCATAAATATATTCAAATTAGGTCTTCAAAAATTACATAATAATAGGGGGATTTTCATTTGCATGGTTTTATAATAATAGGCTCTAGATAAGATGAACTTTAGGTAAACTTGGAAATAGAACATAGACTTAGGTGCATCACAGAATGAATTCATGAAAATATTGCAAGTGCAATATATACCCCTCATGGGAGACATAGGTATGCCACATACAAAAATATGAATTTATTACTAAATTTGATTTAGGAAACATAACAAAGAGAGGGTGCCTTAAACAGGGTAAATAATGACATTGATAGGAAATGAAGCTCATTGTTTTCAATATATTATAAACAATAAAGAGACCACTTTATTAGAACATATATTATTCTATAGAGTATGGGATGACATATAACAACCCTAGTTAGGTAATGGTAATTGATAAAAAAATTCTTCTTCATAGGGCATGTTGTTGGATGGTAATTTTTACCCCTACTTTGAGCAACACTCCTCACACAACATCAAACTAGCATCCTAAATCCTCAAAAACCTTTGTGGATCTAATACCACATGTTGGGAATGAAACATATTCAATTTTCAAATGTTAATGCAAAGCCAAAGACTTTTACAATATATTAGATAAGAACTCGTATTAAACAATAATATTCTCATAGACAATGTTTTATAAAAAGGAATGAAAATCACATATTCATGTCATGACTGAAAAGAATAAAATACTCTATATTCAAGTGGATGATAGAAATCTATAAAGCATTATAATACTAAAAAATGCAATGCAATTAAATACATGCAATCTCACTTGCCATCCCTACATATAGCCTTTACATAGAGTCTTTTGATATTTCATCTTCTACTATCTCTTCATCTCCTCTCAAACTCACGAGAGATATGACTCTTCATATTTCTCATAGGAGAAATATTTTATTAACCTTATAATAATGACAAAAACCTAATGATTACATGAAACCAAATATTGACAAGATATTTACAAAATATTTATTAAGTATTATATAAGGTACCAAATAATGTAATATTTTGTAACAAATCTGCTATGGTTACATTCATACTTTTTTATTGTATTTACTTTAATCACTTGCAACTTATTCTTTAGAACTTGTACAACCTAAGTGGGCTAATAGTGGAGGCTTTAGAACTCTCAATGAATATCCAAGGTTTGAATCTTACGAGAGGTAAGGTTGTACACCATGCTTTGGTAACTAAAGTATGGTTGGATAACTATATATTGGGTAAAAAAAATCCTCCATGAGGGTCATCTCATATGGCCTATGCCCTCATAGATGTTAAAAACTACTTTAATTTTTACCATTTAAATTTACTTTTCAACACTTAGATTAGGTTCGTTTTTCATGATTGGTGGAGATCCAACATAAACTCATAGGTCAAAGAGGGCATAAAGTTTTTCTAATTTTTGAAAAAAAATTAAAGGTGTAATTTGTTGGATTTTTAAGCCTTATACTATCACACAAATCAAAATTTATATAACACAAGTCCCAATATAAAATAGCCACAATATAATAAAGGTCAAGATAATAATATGAGTAGAATAATATGAGTAAATTAATATGTATATCAAGGCTTATAATAAATCAAATAATATTCATTTCCATGTAAAAGTATGAATGTAAATAGACTTAATCATTCATGTACTATGCATGAAGAACAACTTACTATATTAATTGCTCAAATATATACAAGCTTTATTGTTCTTCTTTCTATTACAACTTGATTATGAATCCTTGATTCTCTTCTATGAATTGCTTTCCTATGGATCATTGTCTCCATAATATAGCCATAGTGATATGGCTCTTCAAGTACTAGACTATTACTCTCCATATTCCAAGTCTTACAACTCTTGGCTTATCAACTTACCACTTGCATACTTTATGAGCACTTAACTCTATAACATATGCATACCTATACATGAATCTTACACATCTTACTTGCACTCTAGGACACTTGTGCACATATTTATATTACATATTTATTCTCATACATACAAGATACATATGCACATTTACTCAACCTACACTTGCACTCTAACTCACATGACACTAGTGCATTTCTTGTACATTACAATTTTACATGTGTTGATTGTGGAGCCTGATTAATTTGAAGGCCTTGGTTTTAGCCGCACTTGGACCCACTACGTGAAAGAGGGGGGTGTAGGTGGGGCATTAGCCCCCCCTACTACTATCTTCTAAGGGGGTCCAGAGGGGGCAGTGACAATTATTTGGAGCCCCTCTGGTGGGGATTTCAAGGGCAACGTCCCCAAAGCCAAAAATAGATGTTTTTTCCTCTATGTAAATCTGGACCGTTTGATATTAGGTCACATATCGGACGGTATATTTTAGATGAGTAAGAGGATGTTTTATGGCAGCCGATTGTAATGTTCGATGTGCGGTTGTGTAATAGAGGGGTTTTCTGGATGAAATATAAGGCCTTATTATTTTCTCTACGGACGTAGCCCACATTGGGTGAACCACGTAAATCTATGTTTATTGTGTATTGCATTATTTTATTTTGTGTTTTATTTCCACATTTTATTGCTCATATTTTATGCTTTAATCCTAACAACATGACACTTGTGCATTTCCCACACATTCACATTTACATAAGACGGGAAATATGAGTCACACTCTAAACTATGACTCAACCCTAATCTACTATTTACAAATGTACCATGAAGGTACCATGGGGGTATATTAACATGTATCAAATAATGTAATACAATAATGTAATATACTTCAACACCCCTCTTGTATTACATTATTTGGTTATTGAAAACTTTAGTCTTCAATATTGGTCTTCATATTTATCTTCAATCTTCAAGTGACCTTGCATTGTTCATGAACCTCTAATTCTCCTTGAAAATTGAATTCATATTCTTGCTTATGCTATGCTTTTTATTCATTCTTCAATTCTTTAGATTTTAGATCTTGAAGATCTTGATCATGAACAGGTTGAATTATCTCATTGTCATCATATTCATTTATGAGAATCTATCCTTTCTTTATGACCTAAGAATTATTTGAATCCTTCTTTTCCTGTGTAGTAACTTATGAACATTCACTTAGAGCATCGTGATAATTTATTTAATTAGATGAACTTGGAATGTCAATACTTCATGAAGAATGAAATATCATTTCTAGAAATTATTCATCAAACTTCACTTTATTCTTTAGAGTTTTAATCAACCCTTTATTTTAAAATTTTATCTTTATAAAGTTTAAGTGAAATCAATGTCATATACATTATGCTATAGATATCTAGAGATATCACAATATTATCCTTTATATTATCAATTGCTTCAACAAGTCTTGAATGTAAATAGTATTCAAATATCTCAAAATTTTCATCCATGGCTTCTCTATAGATGAATTGTAATACCATATCTATTTTACTTTCAGACTTTCCAATCAAATTCTTAATGCCAAATTGAATAGCTTCTAATATTTCCTTTCTAATTATAGACTCCATATTAGTCAAAAAATAAAAGTGAAACTTTGATTCCTATAGAGTAGCAAACCTTATGATTCCCTAGTTTACTCAAATATGAAATTTGCAAATATAACCTTTTATGTTGAATAGAAACATCCCTAGTTTAATTTGCAAATTAAATACTTCAAATACTTCAAAAATTAAAGTTTAAAGTTATTTATTTATTTTTTATTTTTTAAGCGAAAACCCCTTGCAGGGCTGCCTTGGTCTAAGAGACCACGAACAAGGGGTTCTACACTGTCAAAGTAACCCAGGGGTCGCACCTAGTCCTGCCCGTACCAACATTATCAATTGGATTTTGGGTACCCAATTCAGCTTTTTGGTAGGGTGGAGATTCGAACCTGGGACCTCCCTTGGAGGATTGCCCTCTCCTCTCCAACTCACCTACAACACCTGGGTTAAAGTTTTTTATTTAATTTTATTTAAAAAACTTTAATTAATCTTTAAACTACCTTATTTTAGGCCCAAAATGGCCACATCCTTAGAAAAATTTGAAAATTTATTCTAAGGCATGGAAATATCCAATCCAACGAGGTTATGGATTATTTTGGAGTGGATCTATGCAAAGAGTGCTCCAATATGCTCAACACTTAGTGTTTATTTTGACATAACAAGCTAAGTACTTGATTCCACTTGATATCTAGTGTATTTGGCAATGAATTCGTGCGAAGTTCCTAATCCACAAATTGTTTTGAGCTTTGGTGATGTCAGTGCGATACAAAGTGTAGATTGGTGATTATTATTTATTCTGTATGCTTCAGTAACTAAGTTATGGGAACCTGCATTCCACTGAGTTCCAATACTAATTAAGTAGAATTGCGACAAGTCCTATGCCAATTGGTAAAAGGGTTGAAAGCACTTGAAAATAAGTAAAAGTTGTGTAATAGCTCAATGATTATTTTGTACTACTTTTTGAACGGATTTATGATTCCGTAGTAAAACTAAGTCAAAGTTGGCAGAGCAAATTTTGAGGAGTGGATTGTAATTGGTTTTCAAATATATGGACTCTAGGAATTAAATATTTTAAAAGGGCTAAGTGAGTAGATTGACAACAAACTTAATTTCATTCAGAACTCAGTGCATTTCTCACCAGAATGTGATTCCATTGGCCAAAGCCATTCAAGATGATGTCGGTGTTATTTTTGTGCGAATTGATGATTTGTTTTTCCCCCATTGGTTTGTAGAGCATTAGTGAGATTTAATTATAGATGTCTACTAAGATCATCAACGAAGAGATTTTGTTAACATTATTATAGCATATAAAGGTGGATTCTTGGAAGAATGAAGAATGGTCAGTTCAAGGCAAGAAGGTGAACCGTTTGAGGGTTTTCAAGAAACAAGAACTAGAGCAGTTGCAGATCTATAGTTGAGTGGAGTTCTAAAGAATGATGAGTGTTCGAGATCTATTTTATAACGGCTTGAGACTTAACTACCATCATTGAACCAGCAAGTTGTAGAGCTGAGTTGTCATGGCGAATGACTTCCAGTGGATTTCCTATACTCAATGAGCAAATGAGATAACACCAACATAGCTCTCTTTTGATCTATCAAACTTTAAATTATTGTAATGTATTCTTGAATTATTTTATTGTAAACTATAAATAAAGGTTGAGCCCTCAATTTTTAGGGTCAACTCTAGTGTGTTTGCTTGCCCTACTGTGTAAATATTTTTTACAAACTAATGGAAAAATCATTACTTGGTTACTTTGTTAGTTCATTCTATTTGCATTGGATTACTAGTTGTTAAAGTAGTTGAAATATTTTCATAGTTAGATCTGTGTTGATAGGAAGCTTATTTCTACAAAGTCTAATTATTGATCTATTCTACTAAATTGGATTGTCAATATATTGGATATTGGAATTGCTTCTTGGGACATATCTTTGTTTATGCTTTAATGTATGAAGATTTCATAGTTTTAGGTGTTGTTAATCCTAAGTGTGGGACACTAGAAGTAGTTTGCTAGAGGTTTTGCCTATGGATGCCTATGTTGTTAGCTCTATCTGACCACTTTTAATGCACATTTCCTTAACCCTAAACCTTTTTCTAACCCTATTCCTAAAACCCTTATTGAGATTAATTGAGTCAACATATTACTATATTGAAAAGGAACCAACCTACTCTAGAGGTTGGGTGGAAGCAATATTTTGTCCATCCAATGTTGAGTGTTAAGCTATGACTATCAGGTGCAAGCCTAAATAGAAAACTAGAAGATAGATAGTTATAGTATCAAGTAAAACTTGATGACAAAACAGTGCCCAATAGTTTTTAGCATGCCCGATGGGACCGTTTGCAAGAAATACTAAAACCCATAATATGCTTTATTATTTTATCATTACTTGGAGGAATCAATTTTGGTGAATTGTCTTGACCTTGCTAAGCGGTGATCAATAAATTTACGTAGTGACTCCCTAGTCTGTAAACCAAAAAAATTTATCCTTGTAGATCATAGATTTTTCATGTATACCAGGTCATTCAAGAGGAATAAACCATATTCCTTTTTCTAATGTGAGCTACCTTATAGAGGGTTTACTATTATAAGGAATTTAAATCAAGATTTTTATTTATAAGAAAATCCTCCTGAGGATAATCCTACATTTAATCCAACAACACATCCAATAGGAGTTACACCTAGAAACATGGCATAAAATGCAGTTCCAAATTAGCCCTTGTAGAATTACCCCAGTTGGAACACAACTGGACCCCTTAGACTAGCTCAAATGCATGAAATTCCCCAAGCTATGTCTAAGGCCATTACCACCTATGATTTATTTGGTAAAACTAAATATGAGCACTACAAATATATTCTGAATCTGGCAGCAATACAAAATATAAAAAATGAAGATGTTATTATCAATATCCTAGCCTTGTATTTTAGAGGAAATATTCTACATTGGTTTAGAACCCTTGAGGAAAATACTATTACCTCATGGGCAGAATTTTTTGAGCCCTTTGTGGAGGAATTTAATGAGTCTGCTAATCATTTTTACCTCCTTAATCAGTTCATATCTATGCAGAAACATCAATAAGAAACTGTTTTAGATTTCAATTTGAGGTTCAGTAGGACCTGGAAGAGAATTCCACCTGGAACTAGACCAATTGCAAGCCTTTCTTACATGTATTATATTAGAGCCCTTGGATTAGAGTTAGGCCTACAAACCCAATAATCTAGGGTATAGACCTTTCCATAGGTTTATAATGCAATTGTTCATGCAGAGAATGCCCTTATTAATGTGAGAAAATTACCCCCAAAAGATATGTTGCCCTACAATTTGGAAATAGCTAATGTCCAAAGTCAAAAAAATGCTGCAACTCCTTTCCCTCCACTTCCTTCTCAGATTCCACAAGAATATTCTGACATCCTTGATATACAGAATACTTTGAAAACTCTCAGTAACAAGATGAATTCAATGGAGAAGAGAGATATGGAGAGGTCACAACAAAGGATATTTACTTATGTGAATAAAGATCAAAGACCTCGTCCTATAAATAGTACTAGGGTCAAAGTAAATGTAGCATATGAGGAACCTGAGTGTTCTTCAAAAACAAGTCTGGTGAATGTATGGTGCAATGATCCTCATGACTCATAATCTTGTGTTATGTACCAACACCATGTACAACATGCTATGGATAAAGTAGAAAGAAATAGGAAAGGAAGAGTGAATATGATTTGGCATCCAAAGTAGATCATGGTTGGAAAATATCTTGATGAGGATGGACCTATTGTTGTCATGACAAGGTCAGGCAAGAAAACACTACAAGTTGATCCAAAAAATATGGGTCAATTTTAGGTCCCCTCTCATAAGATGAATGATCCACCTCCTCAAAGCATTGACACTTTACCTATTCCCTAGGCCAAAGAGAAATAAGTCAGCCTTCCCAAGAGGTTTGAGAAAGAAAATAAAGGGGATAAAATGAGGTCCAATAATGAAGGCTTAGGTTCCCTTCCATTACCAAAAGGTAGAGAATTGAGGCCACTCAACAATATAAGAGAAAATATGGTGAGCTAGAAAGAAGACCTAAAAGACCTACCTCTACCAAGTTTGAATACAATATTATGGAAGAAATGAATAAAATACCATATAAAGCCAGTCTATATGATACTCTCTTCATTCCTGGCCAAATAGACCAGCTAAAATATTCTTTGAAGAAATATTCACAGGAAAAGCAAACCACCATAATTCTTAGCATACCCTATAAAAAGAAAGAAATATTCCCTATAATTTTAAAGAATAAACCCCCTTCTTTTTATATCTCTCTAAGGATGGAAGGTTGGGTGGTCCGCAATTGTATGATTGACTCAGGGACGTCTACTATAGTCATGCCTAAAGCAGTTTGTGAGGAGATGGGCATGGAATAAACCATATCCTACCCTAGAGTCCTACAGTTATATGGGACACCTGTAAATATAGTGAGAGTGATAAAATATATCTTGATGAGGCTACATAGAGCACCTAAGGTAACTATAGTATAATAAATAGTAGTGGTGGATCTAGAGACCTATTTTGGATTATGCCTTTTAAGAGAGTTTACTGCAAAGTTGGGTGGATACATGTATATGGATTATTCTAGTATGGTTATTCCTTTAAAATAAAAGAGGATAAGAATAACACTCGAGAAACCTATATATTACCAAACTAAAAAAATTGAAGAAGACATGTGCAATCTCACCCCTTTAGAAGAATTTGAATTTGTGGATAACTTTGAAGAGTTGGAAATTGAAGATGAACTACCTTTTAGGGAGGATTATAATCAATCTGGAACAGGTATGGGTACATACAATATTTTTACAGAGACAGAGAAAAGAGTTCCTGCTATATCTAACCAGTCCTTGAGAGAAATAGAAGTATGGAACATGCACTTTGATGGTGCCAGGTGTAGAAATGGTGTTAGTGTTGGTGTAGTATTATAGTCCCAATCATAAGGGACAAATAGTTTCACCTATAGGCTAACATGGTCATGCAATAATAATTTTATTGAATATGAGGTTTTATGCCTTGGACTAACGTAAGTCAAAAGCATGGGCATCAAGATCTTAAACATATATGGTGACTCTAAATTGATTGTAAATCAGGTAAGGGAAAGGTGCAACAATAAACATCATTACTTAAAAGCATATAGAAATATGGTATGGGATTTTATGGAATCCTTTCATGCCCTAAAAATTAATTTTGTTTCCATAGGAAAGAATACCTTGGCAGATTCCTTAGCGGTAAGGGGAGATAACTTCAACCCTTCTACAGACATAGGGGTTAATAAGGACAAAGGGATCAAAATTATTTTTAGGCCTGCAGTGCCAAATAAGCAAATTTTTTGGTAGGTCTTTGAAAGTGATGAATAAATCATTGATTTTTTGGTGACAGAGGCTTGTTTATCCACTATTCAAGAAGAAAAACCAGAAGATATTGATCAACAAGATGACATTAAACTTAATAATAATCACATGCCTAGAGTTTTTGTTACTCTAGAGAGCTTGTTTGACAATGAAGATAGAAAAAATATCAGATCCATGGAAGTCAATGAGAAAATATATAAAGAAATTGAAATTGAAAAAGAAAAGAAGCTCAAGTTTGGAGTCTGATGTTATCTAGAAGAAGAGGAGGATATCAAATCTTTATGCCTAAAGTACCAAGACATTGTGGCTTGGTCATATGAGGACCTAAAAGTATATGATAAAAAGTTCATACAACACACAATTGAGCTAGATCCTAATGCAAAACCATTCAAGCAAAAATAGAGGCCTATGAATCCTAGGATCGAAGCCATAATAAGAGGAATTACTGAATTTGCTAAAGGCTAAGATTATTTATCCAATCAAACATTCAACCTTGGTAGACAAATTGGTACATGTAAGGAAGAAGAATGGTGACATCCGCTTGTGTGTGGATTTTAGAAATATCAATCAAGCATCACTTAAGGACCACTACCCCCTCCCATAGATTGATAAAATATTGTATATTATGGCAAGAGAAGAAGGTTTCTCATTACTAGATGGTTTCTATGGATATAACCAAATTTGGGTGAAGAATGAATATCAGTTTAAGACAAAATTCACTATAAAATGGGGAACCTTTGCATACCAAAGAATGCCTTTCAGGCTATCTAATGCAGGAGCCAAATTCTAGAGAGTAATGGAATATGCTTTTGGGGATATGATTAACAAGGTAATTATAATATATTTAGATGACATGACTGTGTTTTCCACAATAAGCAAGACCACTTGGCACACCTAGAACAAGTTTTCTAGGAGTGCAAAGAATTTGGCATCTCCCTCAATCCTAAGAAGTCACTTTTTGCAGTTCATGAGGAAAAACTACTAGACCATGTGGTCTCTAAAGAAGGTATGGCCATTGATCTGGATAGGATCAAATCCATTCTTGCTCTTCCACTACCTATACATAATAAATCCTTGCAGTATTTCTTTGGCTAGATAAACTTTGTCAATAAATCCATCTCTAAATTTGATCAGAAGGTGAAGCCTATATATAAACTGATAAAGAAGAATGCAAATTTCAAGTGGACTAAGGTAAGAAAGAAAGCCTTTGAAATAATCAAACAATCCATTGCTACAACTCCAGTCCTAGTCAATACAAACTTTAGTACAAACTTCATTCTTTATGTTTATGGAGCTGAGGAAAGTTATGCATCAATGCTCACCTAGAAGAATGATGAAGGAGAGAAGCACCTGATCGAGAGCCAAAATTACAAAAAAAAAAAATAGTTTTATTTTATTCACATGCAACAGATAATTACTGTTACAACAGAATATTACAGTCACAACACAATATTACAATCACAGCAGAATATTATAGTCACAGCAGATTATTACATAAGTCGCAGAGGAATTGCGCCTTTACAGAATTTCTCAAATCTGGAAATACAACGAGAAAATATTATCGTTTCAGCAATTTTCCATCCCTTGTGCATGCCTTTGCTCTCCTTTTTAAAGGTTCTCGGGTGACGCTCCATTTCCAGCTGGTGGCCCTTCGTTTCCTCTTCTAGAACCTTTCGTTTCGCCTCCCCGTGTCGCTTCGTCGTCCAGATATTCGACACGTCTCCCTTTTCGACTCTTCGTCTTCGGCTCGTCTTTCGGCGTGAAAATACGACATGTCGCGATATCATGACATTTTCCTTGCTCGCTGTCTTCCTCGCCTTCGGGTCGCGATATCGCGACATGTCACGATATCGCGACATTTTCCTCCATCGCTGCCTTCCTCGCCTTCGGGTCGCGATATCGCGACATGTCGCGATATCATGACATTTTCCTCCATCGCTGCCTTTCTTATTTCCAAGTCGCGATATCGTGACATTTGCCTTCGGACGCCTCAGCTTTTCTGCTCCGGTCACGATTTCGTGACATGTCACGAAATCACGACAAATTCTTTGGCCTCCTCTCCCTCCTGCAGCTGGTCACGATTTCGTGACATGTCACGAAATCACGACATTCTTGCTGGTGTCTTCTTCAGGCGGCTACTTGTCATGATTTCGTGACAGTCATGATTTCATGACATGTCACGAAATCGTGACCTTCCCAATGCGTCTTCTTCCGCTGCCTCCTCCTTGTCACGATTTTATGACAGTCACGATTTCGTGACATGTCACGAAATCGTGACCTTCCCAATGCGTCTTCTCCCGCTGCCTCCTCCATGTCACGATTTCGTGATAGTCATGATTTCGTGACATGTCACGAAATTGTGACCTTCCCAATGCATCTTCTCCCGCTGCCTCCTCCATGTCGTGATTTCGTGATAGTCATGATTTTGTGACATGTCATGAAATCGTGACCTTCCCAATGCGTCTTCTCCCGCTGCCTCCTCCATGTCATGATTTCATGATAGTCGATTTCATGACATGTCATGAAATCATGACATTCCCAATGGCGTCTTCTCCCGGTGCCTCCTTGTCACGATTTCGTTTTGGTCGCGATTTCACGACATGTCGCGAAATCGCGACAATTTTTTTTTTTTTATGTGGATGCAAGATTGCGCTGCTACCATCGGATGCTCCTGCATCAGACATCCAGGGTATATTGAGAAGTGATCCTCACTTCTGAACTATTAGAGGGAGACCCAGGCGGTCAACCTCCATTTTAGACAACCAAGTTGCATCTTCTACCGGTCTGCCCTTCCACTTGACCAAATATTCAAAATACTATCTGTTTCGGTACTTCTGCCTTCTCTTGTGTCCAGTATTTCCTCTATCTCATCTGTGGTTGGAGTAGATGCTGGAATACTCCACAACTCTGCACTTGGTGCCTCACTACTATCCCCTTCATGGTATTTCACCAAATCTGAAATATTAAACACGGGTGATATGTTTAACCCACTTGGAAATTCTACCTCATACGCATTGCCTGAATCCCATTTTGCTAGGATTCTGCACGGTCCAAACTTCTTCATCTTTAGTTTGTTATAGGTTTTAGCAGGAAATCTTTCTTTTCTCAGATGGACCATCACTTCATCTCCTACTTCGAATTCCTTAAACCGCCGCTTCTGGTCTGCTTTCGTCTTATATTGCGTATTCATTTTAGCAATATGCCTCTTCACTTCTTCATGCAGGTTCTTCAGATGCTCTGCAAAATCCTCAGCCTCGACACTGCACTTTTCCCCTGTATTCAACTTCCTTAACTCATAAACATTTCTTGGACTGCTTCCATATATTATCTGAAATGGAGATTTGTTGGTACTCCTATTGACAGAATTGTTATATGCAAACTCTGCCTGCGGCAAAATCAGATCCCATCCTTTGGGCTTATCTCCTATCAAGCACCTCAATAGGTTACCCAAACTTCTGTTTACCACCTCTGTTTGCCCATCTGTCTGTGGGTGGTATGCTGAACTGAATTTCAAATCTGTCTTTAGTTTCTTCCACAGGGTTCTCCAGAAATACCCAACAAACTTGGTATCTCTGTCGAAAATGATACTCTTCGGTAGACCATGTAGCCGTACCACTTCTTTGAAAAACAAACCTGCAATATGAACTGCATCATTAGTTTTCTGACAAGGAATAAAATGTGCCATCTTTGAAAACCTGTCAACTACCACAAATATGGAATCATTTCCCCTCTGTGTCCTTGGTAGACCAAGAACGAAATCCATGCTGACATCTTCCCATGGTTTCTCTGGTACAGGTAACGACTGATATAATCCGGTGTTCTGTCTCACACCTTTCGCCATCTGACAGACTCTACAACTCTGCACAAATTTCCGCACATCTTGCTGCAGTTGCGGCCAATAATAATTCTCACTCACAAGGGCAATGGTCTTATCTCGACCAAAGTGCCCAGCCAATCCTCCACTGTGTTTTTCTTTGACTAGGTTTTCCCTCATGGAACTTCTTGGAATGCATAACTGGTTTCCTCTGAACAACATTCCATCTTGGATCAAAAAATCCAACCACTTGGTTCTGTCCAAGGTAACTGGTGCCAAGCAAGCCTTCCAGGCTTCTGCAAAATCGGGATCTTCAGGGTACAAACCTTTCAATTCATCAAACCCCAACACTTCCACCTTCATTTCTGTCAGCAAACTCTGCCTTCTACTCAAGGCATCTGCAACTCTGTTGGACTTTCCACTCCTGTGCTTCAACACAAAGGAATAACTCTGTAGAAACTCAACCCACTTCAAGTGCCTCTGGTTTAGCTTTTCCCTAGCTGTTTATATACTGTAAGGCCTGATGATCGAGTATATAACACAAACTCTTTTGGCAGCAAATAATGTCTCCACTTCTTTAGGGACTGAACTATCGCATAGAATTCTTGGTCATACACTGAATACTTCTTCCCGGCCTCATTGAGTTTCTCACCGAAGTAAGCAACAGGCTTGCCTTCTTGACTCGGAGACAGCTCCTATGGCACTGCCACTGGCATCACAGTCCACCTGAAATACCTTGTTAAAATCTGGAAGTGCTAAAATAGGTTGCTCAGTGACCTTCTTCTTCAACATATCAAAGCTCTTGTCTGCTCCTAGGGTCCACTTAAAGTCTTTCCTATCCCCTCTCATTGTTTCCGTAAGGGGTGCACAAATACTGCTAAAATTTTTGATGAATTTCCTGTAAAAATTGGCTAGACCATGAAATGATCTCACTTCAAAAGTGCTTCTTGGAGTAGGCCATTCAATGATAGCCCTCACCTTTTCTGGGTCCATTTTTAGACCTTCAACGGAGATGACAAATCCCAGGTATACCAACTCCTTCTTCACAAAATTGCACTTCTTCAAGTTGATCAACAACTGTTCTTCCCTCAGCTTCTCAAAAACCCTCCTGATATGCATCAGGTGCTCTTCCAGGGTTCTACTGAATATCAGAATGTCATCCAAATAGACAATAATAGACTTGCCTAAAAACTCCTTCAGAACTTCATTCATCAACCGCATGAATGTGCTTGGTGCATTGGTTAGCCCAAATGGCATGACCAACCACTCATACAAACCTTCTCTCGGTTTTGAAAGTAGTTTTCCACTCATCTCCTTCTCTCGATCCGAATCGATGGTAGCCACTCTTCAAGTCAATCTTGGTGAAGTACTTGGCTCCACTCAAACAGTCCATAATATCATCCATCCTTGGTAATGGAAATCTATATTTTATGGTGATCTTGTTTATAGCTCGGGAGTCTGTACACATCCTCCACTCCCCATCCTTCTTTGGTGCTAGTACTGCAGGTACCGCACATGGACTCAAGCTTTCTCGAATCAGTCCCTTTTTCAACAACTCATGGACTTGCCCGCTCAGCTCCTCACTTTCCATCGGAGTCATTCTGTGGGCTGCCTTGTTGGGTAAACTAGATCCAGGTACCAAATCAATATGGTGACCGATCTTCCTCATCGGTGGTAAACCCTCAGGCACATTATCTGATATGATGTCTGGAAATTCTTCTAACAAGTGTTCGGCCTCTGTTGGAACATCTGTATACTGTTCTTTCTTAATAGTAGGGATTAATGCATAACACATTGAATCCCTCTTCAGACCATCCAAAAACTGTCTTCCATCCACTAGGCAGATTCTGGCACTATTGCACACTTTCTCATCCACTTCCTTCAGTGGCTTCAATTTGTGACGTACTCCATCCTTCATTAGAGAGTACGTATTTGCATGCCCATCATGCACTGCACGTCTGTCAAATTGCCATGGTCTTCCCAACAACAAATGGCAAGCATCCATCGACAATACATCACATAGGACCTCATCTTGATAATCCCCAATGTGAAATTTGACCAAGCACTATTCACTGACAAGTGCTCTATGGTCTTTCTGCAACCACGCAATCCGATATGGATGCGGGTGCTTCCTCTTCCCCAATTTCAACTTAGTAACCATCTCTTCTGAAACTAAGTTGTCTGTGCTACCATTATCAATGATAACATTGCAGACCTTCCCTGCACATTTGCACCTCATGCAAAATAGGCTCTTCCTCTGTTCTGGTTCTTTTTCCTCATTCAACAGTGTTCTTCTCATCATCAACACTTCTCCTCCTTCTACCTCTTCAGAGTGTTCTAACTCTGCACCTTCATCTGCCACAGCAGCTTTGGCATGACCCTCAGGTCTCTTGTCCGTCCTTTCTTGGTGTTGAGGACACTCGTATGACCGGTGTCCCTCTTCTCCACACTGGAAATAGGTTCCACGGAATACCCCTCTTCCATACCCACGTCCAGGTCTACCTCTTCCTCTCTGGTAGTCATTGTTCTGATCACGCGAGCGGTAGGTATTCTCCTTTTTTTGTTCCTGGGGTTTGCTTGTTTCCCTAGTCTTCTTCTGGTCTCGGTAATTTCCTCCACCGGTTCTTCCACCAGTTCTTCCACCATGGTCCCTTCCTCTCTGGTTGCCTTCGAATCTTCTGTTTAGTTTCTCTTCTACCTTCAGGGCCAACTGGTATGCATCTTCTATGGTGGCTATTCCGATCAAGCTGAGTTCTTCCCGAATGTTCATTCTCAACCCGTTGATGTATCTGGCTACTTTCTCCTTATTAACCCCTGAATGGCCAGTTCTGATGGAGATCTTGTAGAATTCTTCTATGTATTCTTGGATAGACTTGCCTGACTGCCTCAGACTCTGCATCCTCCTCAACAGGTCCAACTCGTAATCTGTGAGAATAAATTGTCTCTTCAGTTTCTCCACCATTCGGTCCCATCTGGTTATTTTCTCCTTTCCATTTTTATTTCTTTCGAGTTGTACTCCTTTCCACCATAAACTAGCATGGCCTTTCAATTTTGTTTTTGCAAATTTGATCCTATCAAGATCTGCAATCTCCTCATACTCAAAGTATTCCTCCATATCGTTGATCCAATCAATCAACTCTTCTGGGTTGAGATTCCCAGAATATGTAGAGACATCAAACTTCGGTCTCTTCCCGGCCTCGAGCTAGAGCTTTCAACAATCTAGCTTCGGAAGGATCCAATGCTTCTTCATCATCCGATGGACCCTCGTTTCCCAGGCTTCATCGTCACTCTGGTCTTCTCCCTTTGGTTCGACCTTTTTTCGCAACTCTTCCTGCAGGGCTTGCACTTGCCTCTGCAACGCTCTGAAATCTTCATCCTGTGCCACATTTCTCCCGTGACCATGATTTCTTTTTGGAGGCATTCTGTTGTACTCCTCTCACAAGTCCTTCCACAGATCCTGGTGCAAACTGCCTCACTTTCGACGATCTGCTTGCACACTCAGGAACTTCCCGCTCTGATACCACTTGATCGAGAGCCAAAATTACAGAGAAAAAAAAATAGTTTTATTTTATTCACATGCAGCAGATAATTACTGTTACAATAGAATATTACAGTCACAACACAATATTACAGTCACAACAGAATATTATAGTCACAGCAGATTATTACATAAGTCGCAGAGGAATTGCGCCTTTACAGAATTTCTCAAATCTGGAAATACAACGAGAAAATATTATCATTTCAGCAATTTTCCATCCCTTGTGCATGCCTTTGCTCTCCTTTTTAAAGGTTCTCGGGTGACGCTCCATTTCCAGCTGGTGGCCCTTCATTTCCTCTTCCAGAACCTTTCGTTTCGCCTCCCCGTGTCGCTTCGTCGTCCAGATATTCGACACGTCTCCCTTTTCGACTCTTCGTCTTCGGCTCGTCTTTCGACACGAAAATACGACATGTCGCGATATCGCAACATTTTCCTTGCTCGCTGTCTTCCTCGCCTTCGGGTCGCGATATCGCGACATGTCGCGATATCACGACATTTTCCTCCATCGCTGCCTTCCTCGCCTTTGGGTCGCGATATCGCGACATGTCGCGATATCGTGACATTTTCCTCCATCGCTGCCTTTCTTATTTCCAAGTCGCGATATCATGACATTTGCCTTCGGACGCCTCAGCTTTTTTGCTTCGGTCACGATTTCGTGACATGTCGCGAAATCACGACAAATTCTTTGGCCTCCTCTCCCTCCTGCAGCTGGTCGCGATTTCGTGACATGTCACGAAATCATGACATTCTTGCTGGTGTCTTCTTCAGGCGGCTACTTGTCACGATTTCGCAAGATCACGATTTCGTGACATGTCACGAAATCGTGACCTTCCCAATGCGTCTTCTTCCGCTGCCTCCTCCTTGTCGCGATTTCGTGACGATCGCAATTTCGTGACATGTCACGAAATCGCGACCTTCCCAATGCGTCTTCTCCCGCTGCCTCCTCCATGTCGCGATTTCGCGATAGTCACGATTTCGTGACATGTCATGAAATCGTGACCTTCCCAATGCGTCTTCTCCCGCTGCCTCCTCCATGTCGCGATTTTGCGACGTCACGATTTCATGACATGTCACGAAATCGCGACCTTCCCAATGCATCTTCTCCCACTGCCTCCTCCATGTCGCGATTTCGTGACAGTCATGATTTCGTGACATGTCACGAAATCATGACATTCCCAATGGCGTCTTCTCCCGGTGCCTCCTTGTCGCGATTTCGCGACGGTCACGATTTCACGACATGTCACGAAATCGCGACAATTTTTTTTTTTTTATGTGGATGCAAGATTGCACTGCTGCCACTGGATGCTCCTGCATTAGCACCCCATATTATTTTGGAGCCATAATATTCATGAATATTAGGTTAAGTATAATTTCATTGAGAAAAAAGTATTTGCTATAATTAAATCATTGAAAAAATTTAGGTAATACTTGGTTTAAAGCAAGACCCTAGTTTATGTGGTTCATTTGCATGTAAGAAGATCTATTTTACAAGGAGAACTAGGAGATAAGAGAGCTTGTTGGATTACTAAGATCCAAGAATATGATGTAGAAATCCATCCTACCAATATGGTAATAGGTAGATACCTATGCCAAGGTCTGATAGAAGTAGTGGTTTCAACAGAAGTGACAACTTATTAGTCAACAACAAATGACCAGGCTAAAGAATTAGATGCAGGTGAATTAGACTAGGTAGATTAGATGACTATGTACTTTCAGAGTGGGGTATGCCCTCCTAATATCAATCCTTCATAGAGAAGGAGGTATAGACTTTAGGCTTTGAAGTATGTCTTATTGCTAGAATGTTTATACAAAAGAAACCTTGATGGAGTTCTCCTTAGATGCTTTAAATATGATAAGCAACAAAAGGTCATAGAGGACTTCCATAGAAGACTTTATGAAGGACACTTCTCAGGAAGAGTTACAACATTAAAGATCATCAGGGTAGGCTATTACTAGCCTACCATATTTTTTGACACCTTCAAAGTTACTAGACCTTGTGATAAATGCTAACGACATGTAGGAATAACAAGGAGTGCATAATTTCCCCTTAAGGCAATTCAAGTGGAAGAACACTTTCAGCAATGGGGTTTGGACTTCATAGGAGTTATCAATCCACATTCCTAGACTAAGCACAAGTACATTTTGACTACTACAGACTATGCCACTAGATGGTTATAAGCTATCCCTACCAAGAAATCAGACCAAGAAGTGGTGATAACTTTCATGAAAAGCTTGATTTCAAGGTTTGGTGTTCCAGAAGCCTTGGTGAGTGACAATGGGCAAACATTCATAGGAGGAAAATATATTGAGTTTTCCAGCAAGTATGGTATTACCATAAAGAATACTTTAAACTACTACCTCCAAGGAAATGGACTGGAAAAATCAACTAACAAGAATCTATTGAGGATTTTGAGAAGGTCATTAGAAGGTAATAAGAGAAGTTGGCACCTATTACTGGAACTAGCTTTATGGGTAGACATAATAACTATTAAAAATCCATCAAGACCTCCCCTTATGCCTTAGTATATGGCAAAGAGGTAGTGTCACCTATTCATTTGGATATTTTGGCACTCAAGATGATAAACATGGAAGAGGAATCTAAGAAAAATCCAATGGAAACAAGGTTGACACACTTGCTACAGTTAGAAGAGAAAAGAGCTCAGGCATATGAAAATTTAAAAGCATTCAGTTGATATCAAGGCATGGTTTGACAAGAAGGTAAGGTTTAGGAAATTCCAAGTTGGAGATTTTGTACTCAGGTGAAATATTGAAAGAGCTAAACCAGGACATCATCATAATTTTGACTCCTTTTGGGATGGCCCTTTCAAGATAGCAGAAGTTAAGGAGACCAATGTTTTCTAGCTTGAATACCTTGAGGGAAATATACAACCGATTCTGGTAAATGGTTTTCACCTTAAAATCTATTTTGATTAAGCTGAGCTCATTGTAATATATGTACATATTTTGTACCATATCCTTTCCATTTTATTTCAAGTTTTCATTTTTTGATAAAATGCTAATATATATATATATATATATAAAGTGAAATGTTGCAAAATAAGCTAAGTATCAGTAAAATAGCAGCAAGTTTTAATTCTACCCTCAAATGCACTAATAAGGAAGCAGAATGATGCATGAGTTCCAATCCACTCTTAAAAGAGACTAAGTGACAATGGATCACGAAGAGAGTTTCAATCTGCCAAAGCTTATAACTATTTTTTAGCTGAAACTGAATCCCATGCCACGTTGTTTCCAAAATGGTAAATATTTGCAAATTAAATGTGCAAGCTTCCCGCACCACTCCAAAGGAAAATAAAAGGATGAGCGATGCTGTGACTGCAGGAAGGTGTCTTATGTTTTAGCCAATAAAAAATTAGCATAATGTCTCCAAGCCTCCAAGATGTATGCTTTCAATTTGAAAAGCGTGCAAATGGATAGTTTCTCAGTGACCGCATTAATGTTGGAGGGTGTGCATGCAGTGAAAATCAAAAGTGCTCAAAAGCATAGAATGCATTCATTCAAAAAAGTAGCATAAAACCTTGTTTAGTATCACTACCAAATCCTATCACAACCTTTTTTCCCTAGGGGTAGATCCGCCTGTAATGCCAAAAGAATTCAAAACATCCAAGTAAGGCGAGTATTACTCTTTGTAGAAGCATGCTCGTGAGGTATAATATTTCAAAAAATGGGTTTATAATCAATTTAAAACCATTAAATCCGGTAGAGGATTACCCAAAACCCCAATACCCATTGAGCAGTTTGCTAACTCGGAGCTCTACTCCATGCTAGCTTGTATGGAAGGTTTGGATTCTAATAAACTTGTGATCGATTGGAAAATAGATACTGCATACTACATTTCCAATGAGAGAATGTATGAGGAAGATGTAGAAAAAAAGGGTGTTAAGGTCATTTACTTTGACTAGATGGCTTTCCTAGCTCAAAGAATACATGAGCAATTAGTGAGAATGAAAAGGAATTCTGATACACCCTCTTTTCGATATTTCTCAAGTTTGGTTTAGATGTTCTTTGCTGCTGTGAGGAAAATGATGCCTTGGATTTTGATCAAGGAAAATAATGACCAAGAAAACCCTATCCCCATATACTATTGGACTTCTCATCTGAGGAGCATCGAGTCTGTGTATAAATTTAACCTAGAATTTCTAGGTCCAGTGCTGAATATAATGTATGGGAAATACCCTAGGCTACCACCATTGGCTAGAAAATAATTAAGGACAAAGGATGCTGAATAAGAAGATTGGTACATCCTTATAGAAGGCATAGTCATTAGACTATATGGCCTCACTGGTAAGCCTTTTATGCTGCCTCACTTTGTTATAGACAGGTTATTAGCCCCATATTATTTAAGGCAAGCAGAATTTATTAATATGAACTATGGCTCTGAAAGGAAAAAAATATGTTTGTTAACCTACCGTAGTGTTGATGATATAACCATCACAAAAAAGGGGTAGGGTGAACAAATCACCCAATATATGTATAGGCTAGTCCTGTTCTACATTTCTCAAAGGTGGAGATATGACCTGGATGATAAATTCCATAAGAGGAACATCGCTCTGAATGGAGAAAAGGTCTAAAAATTTGAGAAAACGTCAAGGTCTCATTTTGAATAGGGTAAGAATAATAATAAAAATGCTCCTTTAGAATGGAATGTTGCCAATAGGGAACAAATTCCTCCATGGTTAGATTTCTATGAGCAGGTTGTTGATTTTGATTTAGATAAGAATAAAAACCATTAGTTACAAGAGTCTACCATCATAGAAGTTGAGAGTAAAAAGAAATGGAATGAATCCAAGATAGTAGACTGGTGGAGGATGAGAGTTGAAATTGGTAAAGAGAAATTCAAATTTGGACTAGTAATTGACAATGATTTTTTTGATAGATATGACAAGAATATCACAACTTGGAAAGCAAAGGACCCAAAGAATATAGTGCTAATTTATAAGAAGCCACAACCAGGGTTAGATTTCCCATCCTCACCTTCACAAGAAGAAGCTCAAGAAGAATGGGTTGAGACTCCATTAATTGTTGTTGAAGTTTTGAAAACATTTTAGCCTTCAACTGAACAATTAGAGAATTTTCCAAAAGGGATATAGTTAATGAGTAAGATGCACTATTATGATGATAGGGCTAATAGCACACAAGTCATTCAGATAAAAAGTAGGCCCAAACACATAGCCCTAGGTGGAGAGCCTCTTGATACAGAGATAGACTAGAATGAGAAGCATGAAAAATTTGTGTTTACACTGATGAGTTTGACCATAGTAGCTTTAGTGGAATTGAATCCTATAGCTGAAGAAATATTGTAGGAGGAACCATTATAGGAAGGTTTATTTGGGGATGACACAGGAAATGATATATCGATAGCATTACACGTTTTTAAAATAAAGGCCAAAAAAATATCAAAAAGAGCTCATAAGGAAGTCTGTAAGAAACATAAGAGGGATAAATAGAAAATTGTTGAGAAAACCCCTGTTTCAGCTACAAAATAAGTACAACCAATGTAGAAACATAGTATAGAGGCAACCCCATAATACCCTAAACTTGTAGGTGAATCTATGACCTTTATTCCCTCTTTTCCTTCTTCTCCTCCTTCACCAAAGAAAATGCCCTTCCCTTCTAAGCAATAGGTTGTAACAATAGTGCCCTCTCCCCCACACAGTTCACAACCTATTTTACCAATAAATACTAAGGGCCAAACCAACCCATATCCTCCAAAGTCACCTAAAATTCCTCCTTCATCATCTCCTATAATTCCATATTTTCCATTGTAACCTCCACCATAATTTGAAAAACAAGCCATTTCATTCTCACCCACTCACCCTTCTGTGAGTTTTACTATAGTTTCCATGAGTTTACCAATTGCAACAGTAGCAGTGGTCACAGATTCCACTATAGTCACTTCTACCAAGCCATTGTCAACTGTTGATTTTTTTCTCTCCTACCTTATAGCCTCTCCTTCTCCTCCTATGAGTTATCCTACACTAGAAAATTTGCAAAAGGAGAAGGAAGCTTCATAGAAAATTCAAGATTTTTGGGTAGATAAATTATCCAAACCTTCCAAGAGGATGGCTATGAATATAAGAACCATGTATGTAGATCCAGTTTCCAAGAAAAGGATATCCAGATCCATCATTTATCTAGTAAGAAAGCTTGAGATTGAAATGACTACTCAAGACTATCGTATGGAAGAATACATAAAAGATATTGAGCAATTACCTACTAAATATGAGTTGGTTATAGCTAAGGTCCATCTAGACACTTTCTATGTCAAGGGTGATATATACAAAGAGAAAGTGGACAAGCTAGAGTGAATAATAGAAAAGATTGAAAAATAGTCACCAACCAGAAACAAATAGAGAAAGCTCTCAGAAAGTAAGCAAAGAGATGGTAGGACAATTTTCAAGAGGCCAATAAGTTGAAGGAGCAAGTAGAGGAGCAAAAGAAGAAAAATAATAATAATCCAAAGAAATGTAGAGCTTGAAGTAGCAACTTCAGATTGAAAAGGTTGTCTTCAAGCTTCTCTAAGACATGGTTGAAGAAATTAAGGAAAGAATTGTTATCTAAAGTTTTGGAAAATTGCTCAGAGTTACAACCCATTATTGATTACATGGATGATGCCAACCACCTACTCAAGAATATTCAGGAGGATCTAGATAGCTTCACTGGAGAACTACAACCTATGGTGATTCCAACTGAGCAAATTTATAAGTTGTCAGATAACAAGATCAGTGAGATTGCTAAGCCTATTACTAACAAAGAATGGAATATTGCTAGAGTTGCTTCCAGAGTTGTAGTAAAGAAGAATAGATTACTCCAAAAGACTTGGCTATTGTTTGATAAGGTTGAGAATATGATCATATATGTAGTGGACATAAATAAAGAAATAATTCAAAATGGATTCAGAGGGTTATAGATGGAGAATAATACTTTGCTATCATTGGAAGAGATTAAAAAGAGTGTTGCCGAGAGCCTCCAAGATGAATTTGAGATTAATGCTTTGGAAGATCCAATTGATCAGGAGCAGGTGTCACAAATGATTATTGACCTAACCAGGCTTTGAGATCTGATGGAGGAATTGGTAAACAAAGGAAGTGCTACAAATTATGAGGACACTGTTGAGTTGGAATACATTCACAAGAAACTCAAAGAGACTTCCAATCCCTCTAAAGCAGTTTGGAAATAAGCTTTACAAACCCTAAATCTGATGGTGTAGTTGTTTGGAAAGGATGTTGAAGAGGAGAACAAAAAAGAGTAGGAATCACCTAAATAGGAAGGAGCTGAGAAAGAGCAGGAAGATAATGTTGAATAAGAAGTGTTGGTCCGACTTTTATACACACCCTATGAAGAATGAGCATAAAACTTTGATAACACTTATACGGGATAAATCCCACTCACTTTAGGATCTAGCTGGTTATCCAAGGTGTGAGTTACAGAGTCGGGTCGAATGTCAATTCACTCTTTTCCGCTTCTGGAATAGTTTTCAATATGGATTGTCTGTTACCTTACAATGGGCTCTGAACTTGTTCAGTAGTGTTTAGAAGTTGTCACTTGTTGACAATCAGATTTAAAATTAATTCTTTGATCTAGCTCTTATGGGTCAGTAGATTTAAATAAATGACAAATTTAAAAGAAAATAAAAATGGATCATTTCACGGTAAAACAAAGAGAGTAGGGTAGGGCAGAAAGAGAAGTCTATCAAACTTAGCTGTAAAACCTAAAATACCAATTTTATTTATACTATCAGCTTCACAACAGAACAAATCAAAGAAGAAAGTGTCCAACTTTCTAAGATCACTTTCTACTAAGAGCATAAGGCAGAGATGGAACAGATCTAACATAAAATTATAAACCAAAGGGAAGTCGGTTAAAATTGATATCTTTCATCGGCAGCCTAGCTCGCACAGTGAGGACAGAGTAATTAGAACAGGCCTGAACCTTAAATTTGTAATTTTCCCTAGCATACAATAGAACAAATGAAGCCCAACAGCATATTTAATCTTGATAACACAGATTTACAAAGATATATTTAATAAACTTTAAAGAAACGGATAACAAAATAAAATGAACTTATCACAATATACACAAGATTAGGCTCCTGGCCATGCTATCACAGAGAACAAAAGCACATCAAATCCAAGTCCAGAAATAAAGTATTTAACAAGATTTGCCAGAAATTGCTTCAATAGCCTTTTATTTCTAAGTCTCCGCCCCCTGCGATTACATTGAGAAGAAGTATTTATAGACTTAGGACAGACCTTGATCTTTTTTTAGAAATATCTTCTCAAACCGTAAATCTTATCATCTTAAACCCTAGTACCCGGGTTTTACAATATAAGCTCTTTTAAAACAAAGTTCGGATAAAACTTAACAATTCTGCAAATCAGTGCAGTCACTTGCCATAAATGGAGAAGATAGAATTCGAATGCCACTTGCATTCACCCGTAACTGTGAATAAATGTCTTCATTAATGCCCTCGGGTAATTTGGATGAATCACCACTTTCCTGACACTTCATCTCCGCAAAGCCATCCCTGAGTTGAAAATATTTGCAAGCTATTAATTCTGCCATAAATTTTCATTAAATGCATCCATCGGCAAATTCCGGTAACTGAGTGTAGATATTTTCATTTTTCGGTCAATTCTCGACATACTCCATTAAATGGGTAGCTGCTTAGTCACCATAAAGTCTCTTTGCGGCCAGATCTGTAAAATTTGGATGAAGTAGCAATTTTCGGCATCTTTCCTTTCAATACGACTGTCTTCGATTAATTTGCACTTAACTTTGTCTTTATGGCCATTTCTTCGCTATCATGTAAGTGCCAGATGGTTTCCTACATGGAAGACAAACAAGGATTAGAATTTTAAAATTATTAAATCAAAAGCTTAAATATTAAAATGAAGCCCTAAAGTTCAGTATACGCGGCTCTAATCATCTGATACGTGGCTTGCTTCGTCTTGACACGTGTCACAAAATCGTGACACGTTTCCATTTCCAGCTGCTTTCCACTTTCGGGCCTTTTTCTGCATCTGCCACGAAAATGCAACATTTCACGATTTCGCAACATCCCCAGCGTATTGCAGCTTTTGCCCATCATGGCCGTGAAAACGCGACATGTCACGATTTCGTGACATGTCACGAAATCGCGACCCTCCTTCGCTCTTCGGCTGCTTTCTCCGACTGTGTCGCGATTTCGTGACACCTCCACACTTGCTGTTGTTTTCTTTGTCAACTGCCTTAGCCTTCACCATGTCGCAATTTCACGACATGGTGGCACCCTTCCTTTCTTTGCCTTGCGACTTTCGTTGGTGGCCCTTTCTACCTTGGCACATCATGATTTTGCGATGCCCAAGGCTCCTTTCGCCTTTCTACCTTGGCATGTCACGATTTTGCGACACCCAAGGCTCCTTTTGCCTTTCCACCTTAGCTACTTTTGGCCTTGCTTTGTTTCACTTTGGTTGCTATTGCTTTGTGTCATGATTTCACGACGTCATGAAATCGCGACGTCGCGATTTCGTGACACCTTCCAATCTCTGGGCCCCTTCTGCCAACCGTCACAATTTCGTGACGTCGCGAAATCACGATGTCGCGATTTCACGACACTTTTATGACTTGGCCATTTTCTTTGGCTTCCCTTGGGCTCATTTCTTGTCGCGATATCACGACGTCCCGAAGGCGTCGCGATATCGCGACACTTTTGGGACGTTGGGCAGTTTCTGATTTCTTGTCGCGATATCGCGACGTCCCGAAGGCGTCGCGATATCGCGACACTTTCGGGACGTTGGGACTTGCTGCCAAACACCTCACGATTTCACGATGTCACGAAAACGCGATGTCGCAATTTCACGACACTTTTATGACTTGTCTATTTTTTCGCTCTGGCAGTCGCGAAACTGTGACATGTCGCGATTTCGTGACATGTCGCGAAATCGTGCCCCTTTCTGGCCTTCGCTTCCTTTTGCCTCCTAATGCCATGAAAACGCGACATGTCACGATTTCATGACATGTCGTGAAAGCGCGCCTCTTTCATGCCTTAGCTTCCTTTTGCCTCTTGCAGCAGTGAAAATGCGACATGTCACGAAATCGTGACCTGCTTTTGCCTTAGGCTCCTTTGCTCTCTGGTTTCTTCTTTGCCTTGGACTTGTCGCGATTTCACGACATGTCGCGAAATCGCGACGGTCCGTACATTTTGGCTTTCTCTCTCCAAACCCGTCGCGATATCGCGACGTTTTTCACACTTGCAGCTTTCTTCCAAAATGTGTCGCGATATCGCGACGTTTTTCACCCTTGCACCTTGCTTCCAAAATGTGTCGCGATATCGCGACGTTTTTCACCCTTGCACCTTGCTTCTCTCTTGCAGCCGTGAAAATGTGACATGTCGTGAAATCGCGACGTTCCGTACGATCTTGCTTTCTCTCTCCATACTGGTAGCGATTTCGCGACATTTCCAAAAATGGAAAGTGTCACGATATCACGACATTTCCAAAAATGGAAGTGTCGCGATTTCGCTACATTTTTGCGACTTGGCGGATTTTTTCAAAACCTGTCGCAATATCGTGACATTTCCAAAAATGAAAGTGTCACGATATCGCGACACTTCCAAAAAAGGAAAGTTTTGGTATCTAATGAATTTATCTATCTGTTTTCTGCATTTTTTTCATATCGGTGAAAGATTTTCTTTAATCAGCAATGATTCTAACATGTGAAAAATGAATTCTGTAATAAATCAAAACCAGATGCAAATAAAAGCACAACTTAAAAAAGGAGGCAAGCAAATTTGGAACTAAAACCTGGAAAACATCAAGAGGGTCCTTACTGCAAAAATGAAAGCTCAAAATTTTCAAAGGGTGGAAATTCATTTTTCAGTGGGGGTGTGTTGCTTCTCAACAAATGGCGATATCTGCGAGTAAAATAGTAGCATTATTTTAGAACCCAGGACTCTAGTTTCAAAACAACATAGACCATGCATCAAGCCTTGCCACATATATTCTTCAAAATAAATTGACTACTAACTGATAGTTGTTAAAATTTCCCAAGGACATACTAGGTTGAATCATTTAAGAAAGATTTCTGATGTGCAATTACAAGCGTATAAAACTTTCTTCAAGAATGACTGGATCGAATGTTGAACTCTGGATTGATCAGCTTTTCTAGATTGTAAAAAGGGGAAACCGAGTAGAGCTCTGTTTACTAGTTTAGCCTTTTACAACCCCGACAGAGTTACCCTTTAGATTTACACGACCCAAATTCACAACTGTAAGGTAGAATCTACAACTTGGTAGAAGAAAAACATATTTTGAAGTCTTGGTTGCCTCTTTCACTATATAACTCTTTTCTTTTTTCTTTTTATCTTATATATATATATATATATATATATATATATTGGAAATAACAGAGTGCCAATTTCATGCTGTCTTGCTCAACTTTCATCTTCTCTCTCTCTCTTTTGAAATATATCAACATCTGAAAAGCTTTAGAAAGAACAACAATTTTCTTTTAGTATTTCATCAATCTGGAACTACTTCAGCCTAGGCACTGATAGCCTCTGTGGATACTCAAATAATTACATGAATCATAGTCCCCTCTTATAACCAACTTTTCTTGGATTCCCTGGGAGTTTCTCCAGCCAAACAAAGATAGCAGCTTTCTTTATAATTAAAACAACCGTGGCAAGCAAGACACAAAATCCAATCATCCTTCCACCGTTGTTCCGACTAAAAAAAAATAGTTCCACTGTTCAGTTCAAACAGACTATCTCATAATTATGATAACGAACACTGGATTCTGGACTCAGAATGAAACAATCTTTAGAAGACTGACCTTTTTTATTGATGCTCAGGCAAAACTCAAAAAAAGTAGAATTTTAAAAGCTAAAGAACTTTGTACAGACTTCCAAGGATAAACATAGACCCTTAAAAACAAAACAAAATAAAAGAAAACTGCACAGACTTCAAAATAAAACTGTACAGGCACCAAAGGAAATAAAATAAAACTGCAGAGTTATTTACAAAGGAAATAAACTGCACAGACCTTAAAAAAATAAAATACAGAACTTTAAAATAAACTAGAACTGTACAGACCTTAAAGCTTATTTACAATGTATACACATGTTACAACTTCTTTGATCACTCAAAAAATGTAGCAGATGGAAAAGTAGAGAAATAGTGCCTTAAATTTTTTTGACCATTTGCAAGTAAATTTAGAAAAATTACCTTTCAGGTCCTGTTGACGAAATGCACTCCAAACTATGCTTCCAAATTTTTTTTGCTACCTGGGAAAGACTTGTGTTTACCATCTTCCATCTCTCCTTTTTTTTTTTTTTTTATATTTTTTTTATGGATCTTGTCCTACTGAAAATAAATATGCAACTCTTTCAAATTAAACAAATCATATAATAACAAATCATATGATAACATGTTTATGCTTCTACTTGAAGGGTTTGCAGAATTCTTTCAAAAGGATGAAATGTAAAAACCCCCAGGATCAAATACCTTAAAGCCTTTATAGACCCAGACCATCACATCTTCAGATTTATGTGACAACTCAAAGAGATCATAGTTTATCCGTATGTCCTGGTTCTTAACAACTTGAACATTTTATGGTTGTTGTACTGCTTCAATATCCAAGACTTCAATTTTTATCTTTCTAGCAGAATTTTCATAATTTGCTTTTTCATCTGAGCCTTGCTTAGATTTAACCCCATCAATGTGTAATGTCCAAACATCATTGTTGTAATTGGTCAGAGCTGTAACCTGTCTTACCTTCTTGGTTGCCAAATTATAATCTCCAATATCCACATCAACATGATTTGCAACCTTTTCTTTGATATTATGTTTAGTAGTTACAGAATTATATTGAGACTCTTTACCTATTCCAAGTTGGTTGACCACATTCACATTTACTATATTTTCCTCCTTTTCTTGAAATTCAACAGGTGGTCCAGAGTAAGCTTCAATCAAGTTATCCTTTTGTTCAACAATCTGGGCCAGCTCATGGAGGGTGATGTCAGCTTTACTTTCCTTCATATCCTCAATGATGTTATCCTCCTTTCCAGTTACTTCTGCATAGTGATATTGAATCTCATTTTCATCATCCTCTGATGAGGAAGAATCATTATTAGGTTCTGGACTCTCACATCTCAAATTATAACTGTCCCTTTTGAACTCGTTGAAAATCTCGTACTTCATCCATAGGAATCTCTACAAGATTTTCTGACTCTACGGGAAAAGTGAAAGAATCTGAAACCCTGGTTGTATTATTTTTGGATGAACTAGAAATATCAATATTTCTTTGATTTCTAAGGAAATTTAACTCACCAGAAAAAACTTTAGATTTGGGTAATGCTAGATCACAAGTGTTTACTTCAAGCACTTCCACTTTGAACTTGTCAGAACCTTTCTCTATATTTTGCACATGCTGAGTGGATGTCACAGTTAACGGAGTTTCCTTGGGTAGAGCATGACATGTTGGCACTAACTCATGATGTGGAATGGGATTCGAAATAGGCATGTTCTGTGTAACATAGGATATCAAAGGACCGCTCAAAATTTGAGGTCCTAACTGTCTTTCAAGAATTAAAGCTTCCTTATAAGCTCCTCGCCGTGGTTGTGATATTGATGTCTCTCTTGAGGAAAATAGAGGTCACCGAATCCAATGCATTCTTATAGATTTCTAAGGCCAGATTTGCATTTGGGATGTAATGACCAGTCATTCTACCGTAAGCTCTTTGGAACCTCATATTGAAAGACCTGATAGTTTCTCCCGACTCTCTCTTGATGCTGGAAAATTATTGGTATAACACACTGGGGTCTATCACTTCCCCAAATTGTGATATAAAAACTCTCTCTAGGTCATTCCAACTGGTAATAGAATTGCTAGTGAGGTTTAGAAACCAGTCATAAGCTCCCTCCTGGAGAGTGAACGTGAACAATCTACAAGCAACATCTTCATGCTATATATTTAACAATTTTAGAGCATTCTTATATGCCATCAGGTGTTCTTCGACTGTTTTATTCCCATCATGCTGGTATCTGGGGAGATACCTCTCAGGATGTCTGGGCAGATCATGGGCTATACCCGAAATGTTTAAAGCAGTGGAATCCAAACAATTTGCCATTACTACTTGATTAATGACGGTGATATTCTGAGTTGTAGTTGGAGTAACTACCAATGGTGATAAAACAATCTTTAACAGACTACTGAACTTCAGGTCCCCTTTTCTGGAAATTTTAGATATTGTACAGACAATTTACAATACTGAACGGAGTTCAGTGGGCCTTTTAAATGTTGGTGTTAAGTTTCGCTGTTCAGGCAAAAAAATTCAAAAAAAAAAATTTTAAAGGCAGAGGAGGAAGGAAAATTGGCTACCAGACTTTGGATAAAACACAACATTTGTCAAGTACCACATACAGTCAGATTTCTCAACTCAAGCGCACTAAGAACGTAAGTTCAGGCCCTCCTTCTAGCGCCATTTTTAAATGTTGGTCCGACTTTTATACACACCCCGTGAAGAATGAGCATAAAACTCTGATAACACTTATACGAGATAAATCCCACTCACTTTAGGATCTAGCTGGTTATCCAAGGTGTGAGTTACAGAGTCGGGTCGAATGTCAATTCACTTTTTTTCGCTTCTAGAATAGTTTTCAATATGGACTGTCTGTTACCTTACAACGGGCTCTGAACTTGTTTAGTAGTGTTTAGAAGTTGTCACTTGTTGACAATCAGATTTAAAATTAATTCTTTGATCTAGCTCTTATGGGTCAGCAGATTTAAATAAATGACAAATTTAAAAGAAAATAAAAATGGATCATTTCACGATAAAACAAAGAGAGTAGGGTAGGGCAGAAAGAGAAGTCTATCAAACTTAGCTGTAAAACCTAAACTATCAATTTTATTTATACTATCAGCTTCACAATAGAACAAATCAAAGAAGAAAGTGTCCAGCTTTCTAAGATCACTTTCTACTAAGAGCATAAGGTAGAGATGGAACAGATCTAACAGAAAATTATAAATCGAAGGGAAGTCGGTTAAAATTGATATCTTTCACCGGTAGCCTAGCTCGCACAGTGAGGACAGAGCAATTAGAACAGGCCTGAACCTTAAATCTGTAATTTTCCCTAGCATACAATAGAACAAATGAAGCCCAACAACATATTTAATCTTGATAACACAGATTTACAGCATATATTTAATAAACTTTAAAGAAATGGATAACAAAAGAAAATGAACTTATCACAATCTGCAAAATATTAGGCTCCTGGCCATGCTATCACAGAGAACAAAAGCACATCAACTCCAAGTCCAAAAATAAAGTATTTAACAAGATTTGCAAGAAATTGCTTCAATAGCCTTTTATTTCTAAGTCTCCGCCTCCTGCGATTACATTGAGAAGAAGTATTTATAGACTCAGGATAGACCCTGATATTTTTTTAGAAATATCTTCTTCTCAAACCGTAAATCTTATCATCTTAAACCCTAGTACCCGGGTTTTACAATATAAGCTCTTTTAAAACAAAGTTTGGATAAAACTTAACCATTCTGCAAATCAGTGCAATCACTTGCCATAAATGAAGAAGATAGAATTCGAATGCCACTTGCATTCACCCGCAACTGTGAATAAATGTCTTCATTAATGCCCTCGGGTAATTTGGATGAATCACCACTTTCCTGAAACTTCATCTCCGCAAAGCCAACCTGAGTTGAAAATATCTGTAAGCTATTAATTCTGCCATAAATTTTCATTAAATGCATCCATTGGCAAATTTCGGTAACTGAGTGTAGATATTTTCATTTTTCGGTCAATTCCCAACATACTCCATTAAATGGGCAGCTGCTTAGTCACCGTAAAGTCTCTTTGCGGCCAGATCTGTAAAATTTGGATGAAGTAGCAATTTTCGACATCTTTCCTTTCAATACGACTGTCTTCGATTAATTTGCACTTAACTTTGTCTTTATGGCCATTTCTCCGCTATCATGTAAGTGCCAGATGGCTTCCTGCATGAAAGACAAACAAGGATTAGCATTTTAAAATTATTAAATCAAAAGCTTAAATATTAAAATGAAGCCCTAAAGTTCAGTATACGCGACTCTAATCATCTGATACGTGGCTTGCTTCGTCTTGACACGTGTCACAAAATCGTGACACGTGTCCATTTCTAGCTGCTTTCCACTTTTGGGCATTTTTTTGCCTCTACCGCGAAAATGTGACATATCGCGATTTCGCGACATCCCCAGTGTCTTGTAGCTTTTGCCCATCATGGCCGCGAAAACGTGACATGTCACGAAATCGCGACCCTCCTTCACTCTTCGGCTGCTTTCTCTGACTGTGTCGCGATTTTGCGACACCTCCACACTTGCTGTTGTTTTCTTTGTCAACTGCCTTAGCCTTCAACATGTCGCGATTTCGCGACATGGTGGCACCCTTCCTTTTTTTGCCTTGCGACTTCCGCTGGCGGCCCTTTCTACCTTGGCGCGTCGTGATTTTGTGACGCCCAAGGCTCCTTTCGCCTTTCTACCTTGGCGTGTCGTGATTTCGTGACACCCAAGGCTCCTTTTGCCTTTCCACCTTAGCTACTTTTGGCCTTGCTTTGTTTCACTTTGGTTGCTGTTGCTTTGTGTCGTGATTTCGCGACGTTGCGATTTTGAGACACCTTCCGATCTCAGGGCCCCTTCTGCCAATTGTGTCACGATTTCGTGACACTTTTATGACTTGGCCATTTTATTTGGCTTCCCTTGGGCTCATTTCTTGTCGCGATATCGCGACGTCGATATCGCGACACTTTCGAGACGTTGGGCAGTTTCTGATTTCTTGTCGCGATATCGCGACGTCCCGAAGGCGTCGCGATATTGCGATACTTTCGGGATGTTGGGACTTACTGCCAAACACGTCGCGATTTCACGACACTTTTATGACTTGTCTATTTTTTCGCTCTAGCAGCCGCGAAACTGCGACATGTCGCGATTTCACGACATGTCACGAAATCGTGCCCCTTTCTGGCCTTCGCTTCCTTTTGCCTCCTAATGCCGCGAAAACACGACATGTCGCGATTTCACGACATGTCGCGAATTCACGCCTCTTTCATGCCTTAGCTTCCTTTTGCCTCTTGCAGAAGTGAAAATGCGACATGTCACGAAATCGTGACCTACTTTTGCCTTAGGCTCCTTTGCTCTCTGGTTTCTTCTTTGCCTTGGACTCGTTGCGATTTCATGACATGTCGCGAAATCGTGACGGTCCGTACGTTCTGGATTTCTCTCTCCAAACCCGTCGCGATATCGTGACGTTTTTCACACTTGCAGCTTTCTTCCAAAATGTGTCGCGATATCGTGACGTTTTTCACCCTTGCACCTTGCTTCCAAAATGTGTCGCGATATCGCGACGTTTTTCACCCTTGCACCTTGCTTCTCTCTTGCAGCCGCGAAAATGCGACATGTCGCGATTTCACGACATGTCGCGAAATCGCGACGTTCCGTACGATCTTGCTTTCTCTCTCCAGACTGGTAGCGATATCGCGACATTTCCAAAAATGGAAAGTGTCGCGATATCGCGACATTTCCAAAAATGGAAAGTGTCGCGATATCGCGACATTTCCAAAAATGGAAGTGTCGCGATTTCGCTACGTTTTTGCGACTTGGCAGATTTTTTCAAAACCTGTCGCGATATCGCGACATTTCCAAAAATGGAAGTGTCGCGATATCGCGACACTTCCAAAAAAGAAAAGTTTTGGTTTCTAATGAATTTATCTGTCTGTTTTCTGCATTTTTTTCATACCGGTGAAAGATTTTCTTTAATCAGCAATGATTCTAACATGTGAAAAATGAATTCTGGAATAAATCAAAACCAGATGCAAATAAAAGCACAACTTAAAAAAGGAGGCAAGCAAATTTGGAACTAAAACCTGGAAAACATCAAGAGGGTCCTTACTGCAAAAATGAAAGCTCAAAATTTTCAAAGGGTGGAAATTCATTTTTCAGTGGGGGTGTGTTGCTTCTCAACAAGAAGCTCAGCAAGAAGATGAAGAATCAAATAGAGTTGTTGTAGACTTGCAAGAGACACAAGCTTAAAATATTTTGTTTTATACATTTTTGTAGTCATGTAGAAGTTTTGTATTTTGTTTGATTTATTTTTAATTTGATATTATCAAAAGGAAATAATAAAATCGTGAGGCCAGAGAGATGCAAAAAACAACAATTTTTTTGGAAGGCATTCATATCATTTTTTTTAAGAAGCTTTATAAAGAAAACATTACTTTATTTTTATTTTAAGAAATGGTGCATTTCTTCAAGGAGTGGCAAAGATATTTGTATTTCTAGTATGGTCTCAATATGAACATTTATCCTCTAGGATGTTTCATGAATTTTGTAGAGGGTAATGATCATATGGAAATTATTCTTTAAAGCATTCTTTGAAGATTGTAATTTTTTGACTCCTGATGCCCAATGGATAAGATACTAAGTTTGATGGCTTTGCAAGAAAATCCACCTAGGAGGTGCTTGAATGTAGGCCCAAAATGGCCACATCCTTAGAAAACTTTGAAAAATTATTCTAAGACATAGAAATCTCCAATCCACTGAGGTTATGGAGTATTTTGGAGTGGATCCGCACAAAGAGTGCTCCAATTTGCTCAACACTTAGTGTTTCTTTTGCCATAACAAGATAAGTAATTGATTTAGTTTGATATCTAGTGTATTTGGTAGTGGATTCATGCGAGGTTTTTAATCTATATTTTTTTTAAGCTTTGGTAACGTCAACGCGATACAAAGTGCAGATTGACAATTCTTCTTTATTTTGTGCACTCCAGTGACTAAGTGACAGGAACTTGCATTCCACTGAGTTCCAAGACTAATTGAGCAGAATGGCAACAAGTCATGTGTCGATTGGTAAAAGGGTTGAAAGTGCTTGAAAATAATTAAAAGTTATGGAATATCTCAACGATAATTTTGTACTACATTTTGAGTAGATTGGTGATTCCATAGTTAAACTAAGTCAAAGCTGGTAGAGCAAATTTTGAGGAGAGGATTGCTATTGGTTTTCAAAGCCATGGATGCTAGGACTTAAATATTTTAAAAGGGCTAAGTGAGTGGATTGGCAATAGACTTAATTTCACTCAAAAATCAATGCATTTCTCATTGAAACATAATTTTGTTGGCTAAAGCCATTCAAGATGATGTCAACATTTTTTTTGTGTAGATTGGTAGTTTGTTTCTCCCTCACTGGTTTGTAGAGCATTAGTGAGATTTAATCGTAGTCGTCTACTGAGAGCATCAACGGTAGATATTTTTTTGACACTGTTATAGCATATAAAGGTGGATTCTTGTAAGAATGAAGAACAATCAATTCAAGGTGGGAAGGTTAAGCGTTTGATGATTTTAAAGAACCAAGAACTAGAGAAATTGCAGATCTACAATGGAGTGGAGTTATAAATAATGATGATCGGTCTAGATCTATTTTATAATGGATTTAGGCTTAACTGCCATCATAGAACTAGCAAGTTACAAAGCTGAGCTACCATGGCGGATGACTTCCAGTGATTTTCTAGACTCAACAAGCAAATGGGATAATTCCAGCATAGCTCTCTACTGATCTGTCAAACTTTAAATTCTTGTAATATCTTCTTGAATTATTTCATTGTAAACTATAAATAGAGGTCGAACCCTCAATTTTTAGGATCAGCTCTAGTTTTTTTGCTTGCCCTACTGCGTAAATATTTTTGCAAACTAATGGAAGGAGCATTACTTGGATTTTTGACTTGAGACTTGTTATCTTTGATATATTTTGATTCAAGAGGTTCAAAGCTATGAATTGCATTTCTGTCAATGTTGTAATGGTTAGTTCATTCCATTTGCATTGGATTACTAGTTGTTAAAGTAGTTGAAATATGTTCATAGTTAGATCTGTGTTGATAGGAAGTTTATTTCTGCAAAGTCTGATTGTTGATCTATTCTGCTAAATTGGATTGTCAATATATTGGATATTGGAATTGCTTCTTGGTACATATATCTATTTATGCTTTAATGTATGAGGATTACATGGTTTTGGGTGTTGTTAATCTTGAGTGTGGAACACTAGAAGTAGTTTGTTAGAGGTTTTTCCTGTGGATGCATATACGGTTAGCTCTATTCGGCCACTGTTAATGCATATTTCCTTAATCCTAAACCTTTTTCTAACCCTAATCCTCAAACCCTTATTGAGCTTAATTGAGTCAACATATTACTAATTTGAAAAGGAACCAACCTACTCTGGAGGTTGGGATGAAGCAATATTTGGTCCATCCAATGTTGAGTTCTGAGCTGTGACTATCGAGTGCAAGCCTGGACAAAAAATTGGAATATAGAAAGTTGTAGTATCAAATAAAACTTGATGACAAATCAGTTCCCAACACTTATTAATCCTAAAATACTTTAATAAAATTTAATCTACCTTATCACTCCTATTTATCAAAAAACTTCAATCAAACTTTAATTTCCCTTATCACTCCTAAAAATCTAAAAACAAAAATAATACCTTTAAATATCACCTTATCTCTTATTCAAAATTTAAGCACAATTATAAATTCAAAAATGATGAAATTAATGATTACCTCTAAAATGTCTATGTGAATCTTGATGGTTAAGTGTTACCCTAACACTTCTACAACACTTTATGCATCCTCTTCTCTTGTCCATTACAAACACCTCTACATTCAACATTTTCCTAAGGAGAGACCAATGCAAAAGAATTTCACCACTATGTTTTGCAATGGTTTTTGGTTTTCAATGATGCAACCTCTCAAATATATCTTATGTTTATTGTTTCACTTTTATTCTTTGAGTGAGTATGGTTACAAGTCTATTTACATAAGTGATTTATTGATTCACCTCGCTATGGATGGTCTATAGGTGATTGGTTCACCTTGACTTGTTGTTGGCGACTGATCACCTTGGCTTACTATTGTGACTAGTTCAACTTGTTGATAGGTGACTAGTTCATAAATATACAACACTCACATCTAAGCTTTAATTATTTTTCATTAGCATTGTGAACAAATACTTGTAATAATTTTGATTGTAGTTTATATTGGTTAAATGAACTTTAATATTTCTTGCTTATAAGTGATGTCCAACATGTTGCACTCAGATAAGAACCAAATGGGCCAAATGATACAACTTCTCTTCGAAGTGAGTTTTAAAACTAATGTTTTTCCCTGATGATGTGAGTCAAAAATCATAATCTTTTCTTTTGGTGTGGGCCAAAAGGCTCATGCTTCTGTGTTCCTCTAGTGTGGTTTGCAAGGCTCACGCTTCTCTATTCCTCTAGTGTGGGCCAAAAGACTCAAGCATCTCCGCTCCTCTAGTATGAATCCAAAAGGCTCAACCATAGCTACTCCTCTAGTGTGAAGACAAAAGGCTCATGCATATCTATGTTGCTCTAATGTGAAGCCAAAAGGTTCACACTTCTCTATGATGCTTCCACTAAACTTGGAAAAGTCTAATTTTGGTATCTTAAACAGGGTATCTATGTCAAAAATAGTATGATGAGAATATTTCTCTTTATTACCTGAATTACCACTCAATCCTTCAGCGTTATTATGCTAGAGTATTTTTGGGCCTTCCTTTAAACTCTCTTCTACTTCTAAGAATATGTTTTTAATCACTATTTCAACTTTAATCTGGCCAATTTTTGTAATTTGTATGTGATCTTTCATATGTTTAACTTCATGTTCAATGTAAAATATTTGTCTCATTAGGCTACTGAGTGTTTGATTTAATTGTTCCATATATTGGATTTGTTCTAAATCCATTGATCCTATAGCCCCTCCAACCATATATATGATTTGGACCACCCCAACTGACTTACTAGAAATAGAAGTGTTGTTCCAAGAGTTGCTATTTTTAGTAATGGATCCAAAAAAGTATTTGGATGTACTATATCAAAATGATAATCTTGAAAATACAAATAGAATGGGTTAGTGTAGACACCTAAAACACATCATGTTGAGGAGGCTACTCATGTGGACACCGTTGTTGGAAATTTGAGTTAATTTAAGGCATTTTATGTTGTCATTGATGTCACATGGATCATATTTGGTTTTGGTGGAAAAAGCACTTCATAAATAAGCATTTATGATATTTTGGAAAGCATGACTAATTACATGGTTTTTATGAAAACCAAGGCAAGCAAAATAAAAGTTTTTGTTTAAAACCATGGTGGGCTTATGTGGAAAGGGCTTTTCTTAAAATCCAAGTTGGAGTTTTGTTTCATCTAAAAAGGACCTCTGATGATGAAGATATTAAAGTTTAAATTTTAAGTTTAAATTAATGGAGGTTCGACCTATGTGCAATTAATGGAGGTTGGCATATATATATATATATATGTAAAGGTTTCAATTTATTTCGAAAATGGGGCATATTATATATCGTCGGAAATATTATTTCTATGGCTATTTTAATAACTTATTTAGAAGGAGAAATAAGGTGTGTGTAAAGATATATTTCTGATTTTCCAAAGGGGTTACAAAAGTGAAGTTTGCCTTGTTCTTTTCTTTTCAAGAGGATTAATTCTTTCATGAGGTGACAAGGTATGCAATATTGTGATTTATTTTATTTTATGGTATAAGTGGTTTTGGGAGTGAAAAGGTTATGCAATGTTTTGATTTATTTTATTTTATGGTACAAGTAATTTTAGAGATATAATGAAATTCAGGTGCTACAAGTGTGGTGATCTTGGTCACTATGCATACAAGTGTCCACATGAAGAAATCAGTGATGATGAAAAATAGGGTCACATAAGAAAAGAAGATGGAAAGCATAAGCATGAAAAATATGACATATTCAAGCAAAATAGGTATGAGAAGAAGAAAATTTTTCATAAGGCAAAGAAATATTACTACATTGTAGAAGCAAGTGATAGCTCAGATGATAGTGATAGAGACAATTCATATGATGAAAATAAAGAGCATTTATTCCTAGGAATAGAAGGTGAAAGAGAACAATGTTTTGTGTGTGGTCAAAGAGATCATAAATCAGGATATTGCAATTAGTGATAGTGAAGATGAGATGACACATCAAGGAAACATGCATGGTCAAAGAAATCTTGAGATTTTGTTTTCTATAGAATATTATAATGATCTTAGTGACAGTGAAGATGAAGAAGGGTTTTTCTATGGAATAAGAGAATTAGAAGAAGAACATTCACTCCAAATAGAAGAATTTAAACAAGAGGATAATGTCTCAGTTGATCTAAAGGAAGAATTCAATGTTATCCATAAGCAAATACAAGAGGTTAAGGAGAATATAAAAGAATTGATATGTTCCATACATGAGAAGTTTGATCCATCACATGAGTCAAAAGGTCAAGATATTTGAACTAAGAAGGAAACATGCATTTTAGAGGCTATAGAGATGGATGCCAAGCTGCTACTTGACACAAATGAAGAGAAAGAAGAGGAAAATTCCAAAGCACCAAAGGTCCCATTTTTCAGGTTTGGGAATCACACTCAAAAGGAAAGGAAGTTATAAAATATGAAAGAAAGGAAGCACCTAATATTTCTGAGGAAAGTTCCAAAGTTCCTATGGATCCAAATATTCAGTTTGGTTCTTGTTTTGAGATAGGTGAATCAAGTTCAAAAGGAAAAGAAATTATTGAAGAGAAAGACAAGAGGTTTTAGATGCTACAAAAAAGGTTCAAGAATGCAATGCACAAGTTGAATATGATCATAAGGATAATGGTCAAGAAAGGATCCATGGATCAAAGAAGTTTGATTTTGCTAGAAGAAAATTCAAGGGAAGAAGGTATGGTTTTCAAGGATATTTCTTCTCATGCAACAGGATTGGTCATAGAGATTTTCAGTGTAAAGGAAATGAGCAACATGGTTTTGGTTTTAGAGCTACATAATTTAGAAGTCATGGTTATAATGGTAATGAAAATAGAGTTTCACAATACAGGGTTCAAGAAAGGAATGGATATGGAAATTATTTTAAGAATAATTTCAAGACATGGGCACTAGCCAAAGGCTACAATATCAAGTGTTTTAATTGTAATAACTTTAGGCATATTACAATATGGTGTAGGAGTCAATTCCAAACAGGTTCAAGGCAAGAAGGTCAAAAAGTTCAAGACAAGAAGATCAAGTAATTCATCAAGAGAAGGATATTAGAAAAACATGGAAGGAAGTTGATAGAGGAAAGAATCAATGTAAGATGGGAGTAAAGGTACTCCCACCCCAAAATTAATCACCTCAAGAGAGAATGTGGTGAGGGGGCTATGCTTAAGAGTCATATTTTTTAGCCCCATAGGTGTCCCTTTTGCCATTGATGTCAAAGGGGGAGATATTTGAGTAAGGGGGAGAGATTTGAGTTAGGGGGAGCAGCCTCCAAAGAGAGTATTGAGTTAGGGGAAGCAGCCTCCATAGAGAGTATTGAGTCAGGAGGATCAACTTTGATTCTCTGAGATGGTTTTTGCAGTGATTGTGGGCTTATGTGGAAAGGAATTTTCTTAAAATCCAAGGTGGAATTTTGTTTCATCGAAAAAGGACCTCCGATGATGAAGATATTAAAGTTTAAAGTTTAAGTTTAAATTAATGGAGGGTCTACCTATGTGCAATTAATGGAAGTTGGCATATATATATATATAAAGGTTTCAATTTATTTTTAAAAGGGCGCATATTATATATCGTCGGAAAGCTTATTTTGAGGGCTATTTGACTAACTTATTTATAAGGAGAAATAAGGTGTGTATAAAGAGATATTTCTGATTTTGCAAAGGGGTTCCAAAAGTGAAGTTTGCCTTGTTATTTGTTTTTCAAGAGGATTAATTCTTTCATGAGGTGACAAGGTATGCAATATTGTGATTTATTTTATTTTATGGTATAAGTGGTTTTGGGAGTGAAAAGGTTATGCAATGTTTTGATTTATTTTATTTTATGGTACAAGTGGTTTTAGGAGAGATAAGGAAGTTGTGCAATTAAAGGCCTTGGTGATGATTATTTAAAAGTGGAGTAATGTTGATTATTTTGTGATCTACTAACCCTTGTGAAGATTGGAAAAATAATTTTGTGATTGTGGCATATTTACAAAGAGGTTTTTTCATATTCATAAAAGGTATGGAAACATTCTCCTATTGATTGTTTATGGTGGTTGATTTCTAAAATATCATTGGAGGGAAAATGATTGTTTGTGGTTTCCTTTTTGAAAGTGGTTGGTTGAATGCTTCAAGGTTTTCTGAATTGAGAGTTGTGTCTAAACCTTGTTTTATAAGCATAGTTGTTGAAGCCCATTGGTTGTGAAAGAAATTGAGTTAGAAAATAACATGAGTATCATTGTTATGTGAGATTTGTGGTTGAGCATTGTTGGAAACATTTGAGTTGGTTGATACATACTTGGACTAGGATTGTGTGTGAGAGAGTTGTCCCTTGTGATGATTGGTTGAGTTGAGTTGATTGAGCCAAGTCAAGTGATGTGTGAAGTTATTGAGCCTATTAAAGTGATGTGTTAAGTGATTGAGCCTAGGTTTTATTTAAAACCATGGTGGGCTTATGTGGAAAGGGCTTTTCAGGCCATATGACTCACCTTGAACCTTTCCAAGACCCAACAATGGTTCTAACCACTCAATTAGGGTAAGCTAGTCCTATTAAGTCTAGGCTACTATTTTTATTAGTGGTGGCATCATGGCTACTGATATTTATTATAGCCACAATAAGGTTGTACCTATCGATAGCAACCATGGACTGAGTTGTGCCTATCAAAGACGACCGATTTTGTAATAAAATTGAGCTACCCGAGCTGAGTAAAATCCGTTAGAATGCAATAAATTCTTGAAAAATTATCCATTAGAAGCTTCCAGAAGCATCACATCAACTGCCCATCCCAATCAAATCTTGTTCTTGGATTCATGAGCAAGCTAGGATGCAAATTTTGGGAGTCTACTTAAGGCCCTAAAAATAAGAGAAGTCTATAATTTTAATGTTCAATTGTCATAACAAAGTATTACCAAAATGAGGAGAGAAATGATATTCCTTGAGGTGCAATGAAGTGCTATCCATTTTACATCATGGTGTTGGCACATTCACCAATGGAGTTCTCACAATATTAAAGATCAATTTCCTTGTTGTTCAAGAGCAATTTGCCACATATTTGAGCTAATTCATGCAATCCAACTATGTTTTAGGACATATCGACCCTTGCACATCAATTTGGTAGTTAAATTGATCATCAATAGGACTAGAGCATAGAGAACAAAGCCTCTATATAGTGGTTGCTATTTTCAACAACAACCGCAAGTGTTGTCGCTGACGTCGTCGATGACCAAGAGAGTCAATCGATCTGATCAAATATGGCCACGAGGTGTCATCTATTTTGCTTGTATTATCTAGTTAATTTAGTCTTAGATGCATTTATTTGGATTTATAACATATATTAGCAGCATTTACATTCAATATTTATGCATTTATTTCATGTTTTTAGCAATTTACATGCATTTGCTTTTATTTTATACTAATAAAGAAACTAGCCTCATCTTGAGAGGCTTCCAATGCTATTGATCCTTTTGTAGTTTCTTTGTGTGTAGGTGACAGGCCTTTTGTAGGACCTACACATAATTAGGATCATCTTATTGGCATCAAAAGCAGAGGTCACAAAGTAAACCCTCTATAATCAGATTTTGGAAGGGCAAGAACCTTGTGGAGTGCATATTTCCCCTTGTGGGGTTACCTATTGTAATTTGTGTATCAAATTGGTATATCCCTAAGAGGGATTCATTGTAATTTCTATTAGCATCCTATTTATTTTACTTTTGTTTCACAACGGTTACTTAGTATTCTTTAATTATTTGTTTACAATTGTTACAAGTAGATGCATGGTGTTTGTTTCTTTACAAGTGGCGATCAATTGGAGGACCATTCTTGTTGGTCCGGCTTTCATGCACACCCCGAGAAAAAGGATGAAGCAAGGAAAGCTCCGGAGACACCCACGGGACGGATCCCACTCATCTTTAGGATCTAGCTGGTTATCCAAGGTGCGAGTTACAGAGTTGGGTCGAATGGCAATTCACTCTTTTCCACTTCTGGAATAGATTTCAATATGGACTGCTCTGTTACCTTACAGGGGGTTCTTGAACTCGTTCAGTAGTTGCAAAAGTTGTTGACAATCAGATTTGACTTGAATTCTTTGATCTAGCTCTCATGGGTCAGCAGATTTAAATAAAAGGCAAACAAAGAAAATAAAAATGGATCATTCACGGTAAGCAAAGAGAGGGTAGGGTAGGGCAGAAAAGAGAAGTTTATCAAACATCAATTGTAAACCCAAACTGTCAATCTTATCTATGCTATCAGCTTCACAACAGAACAAATCCCAGAAGAAAGTGTCCAGTCAGTCTAAGATCACTTTCAACTAAGAGCACAAGGCAGAGTGAAACAGATCTAGCAAAAAATCATAAATCCAAGGGGCAGCTGGTTAAAACTGGTATCTTTCACCGGTAGCCTAGCTCGCACAGTGAAGACAGAGCAATTAGAACAAACTTAACCTCAAATCTGTAATTTCCCCTAGCAGACAATAGAACAACTGAAGCCTAACAACATATTTAATCTTGACAATGGCAGATTTACAGAGATATATCTAACAAACTTTAAATGGAACGGATAACAAAATAAAATACACTTATCACACTCTGCAAAAGATTAGGCTCCTGGCCATGCTATCACGTAAAAGCTAAAGCACATCAACTCCAAGTCCAGAAACAAAGGATTTCACAAAATTTGCAAGAAATTGCTTATAAGCCTTTATTTCTAAGTCTCCGCCTCCTGCGATTACATTTAGAATTTGTATTTATAGACTCAGGACAGACCCTGATCTTTTCCAAAATATCTTGCTCAAACCCTAAATCTTATCGCACTTAAACCCTAGGACCCGGGTTTTACAATAAAAATCCATTTAAAAATCAAAGTCCGGATAGAACTTAACCCTTCTGCAAATCAGTGCAGTTAGCTACCATAAATGGAGAAGATAAAATCAAATGAAATTTTCATTCATCCGCAGCTGCAAATAAATGCCTCCATTAATTCTGCTGGTGAGCCGGATGAGTCACCACTTCTCCATCAATTTGATCTTCGCAAATCCATCTCTGAGTTGAAATGGTCTCCATGCTATCAATTCTGCAATAAATCTCCATTAAATGCATTTACTGGCTTCTTTTCCTCTAGCATGGCGGTCCTTGACTAAATCCGCACTTTATCTTTGCCTTTATGGTCTTTCCCGGTTGTCCCGCAAGTGCCAGGTGGAATCCTGCATGAAAGATAAAAAGATGCATTAGATTAGCATTTTAATTAAATCAGAAGCTTAAAACATTAAAAACAGATTAAATCCGCAAAATAATCTTGCATATTGGCTTTTGTTTGTCCCATTCACGCTTTGACACGTGTCGCTACCCCAGGAAGCCTTCTGTTTCCCGTCGGAATGCACTTTCAGGTCAACTATGACTTTCTCTCTCCTTTCGCGATTCTGCGACATGTCACGATTTTGCGACATGTCGCGAAATCGCGGCCCTGCCAGCGCATCGGCAACTTCCTCCCTCGTCGGCCGTGAAAACGTGACATGTCGCGATTTCGCGACATGTCGCGAAATCGCGACCCTCCAGGCCTCCGTACATCCATCCCGATTTTCAGCCGCGATTCTAGAACACATCGCGATATCGCGACAGTTCCGTACCTGCATGCGTTGACCGCGTTGACCGCAATTTTGGAACGTGTTTGCGACTTAGGCGATTTTTCATTCTGCAGCCCACTTTCTCTCTCCTGCCTCGAAAATGCGACATGTCGCGATTTCGCGACATGTCGCAAAATCGCGCCCTCCGTACAGCTTGCTTCTCTCGTCAAAAAACTGTCGTGATTTCATGACATGTCGCGAAATCGCGACCTTTCTGGCACTTAGCTGCATTTTTACTTACCTGTCGCGATATCGCGACATTTCCCAAAATGGAAGTGTCGCGATATCGCGACACTACCAAAAATGGAAAGTTTGATTTTTCAGTGAATTATGCAACTGTTTTCTGGATTTTCTCGATACCGGTGCAAGATTTTGCTTGTGCATGAATGATTCTAGCATGTAAAAAGTCAATTCTTGGATAACACAGCTAGAATGCAAGAAAAAGCACAACTTTAAAAAGGAGGCAAGCAAATTTGGATTTAAAACCTGAAAATGACCAAGAGGGTCCCTGCTGCAAAAATGGAAGTTCATAATTTTCTAAGGATGGAATCTCATTTTTCAGTGGGGGTGTGTTGCTTATCAACACATTCCTATTTGGTTGCTAACTAATTTTTATGGTTGTTTTTGCATTGTTGGTACCATCGTTATGAGCAAGTGTGGCTAATAGTGGCTACTACCATCAACTCTAACTACCAGCACCATCACCATTTTTATCGTTGATGTCCTTAGGATAGATAGAGAAAACTCAAATTTTTAGTAACTTCTTCAAACTATGGCTACATTTGTAAGTGGCCCTAATATATTTTCTATTGTGTTTTTCTAAAAATATATAGAATATAAATTAATTAGACAACATAGAGAAATTTAAAAGGCAAAATAATTTAGGTCTCTATTTGTTTACTAGCCACCACTACTGGGAACAATGACCTCTGCTACTCACCACCCCAAAATCTAGCGATAAGATTTTTGACTGACTTTGTGTCTGATGGCCACTACTGTTGACCATTTTTCACAGAGATAGCCTCTGTTAGATTGAGTGTTAGGGTTTTCCTTCTTGTAGCCTACTTAAAGGTTATCTCATTTAGATCTGCATTACATTTTTTTAAAAGATAAAATATTTTTAATTGCATATTTTTAAATTTTAAACATTATTTTCCATGCATGTAGAGAAAATCATGGAGTGTTGTATCTTGCATATTTACTTTTGCATCAATTAAAATGAACCACACACACTTCATGTTCTAAATTTAACATCAGATGAGTTGGAAGTGACATCCAACCACTGATCAAGACCAATGGTGGCCTTCATCACCACCTGTTTGGCTTGCATATTGTGATTTTTGAACCCGACCATGGCCAAGGTTGACTCCAAGAACCATCGAAGACATGTAAAATAACACACATTTCTCTTATAAGAGTGTATCACTACCCATGAAATATTGGGTGAGGATTGGTAGGACTTGTGCTCCCTCATCAGGTATGGGTTTCATCTCCATACCCTGGTGGGTTTCACAATCCGGACTTCATCATCGAGTTAGCATGTGAGAGTGTACAGGTGAAATCCCTTAAACATTTGAGAATTACATCAACATTCAAAACTCATATAAGAAAGTGGCAAGATATTCAACACATCAAAACACACAAGCCAATTTTCTAGGAAACACAATTAATATTTAAAAGAGATAATCATTTGTATACATTATTTGTTTCTTAATTCACATACGAGATAATAAAAAATTAATGGTCACCACATGGAGCCATGCTCAGTTGATAACTAAGGTGGTATCCAATGCACAAGAAGGCATAAACTACCTTAGATTTAGTCCACTTGACCAAGCCATACCTGAATGACGTTCAGGTAGTCTCCACGGAGACAATTCCACTCATGGGGGATCTCATCGAGAAACCCCACCTAGGAGGACTAATGTAAGGACTTCTCATGATCATGATGAGGGTACTTCTAGACCTCAATCATCCCATGATGTTGATAGAAAAAATCCACCCAATGAGGGGTACACTAGAGGGGTTGCACACATTCACATACCCAATAGATCTTCAAATCCCTTTGAGTAATGAGCGGAATACATGCCACTTCTTGGCATTGGTATAAGAGGTACTCCTCCTAGCCAACCCTAGAAAACCCATAAGTTAGATCATTTAGACAAGTATGGTCAAAATTCAACCCATAGAGCCCCTTCGTCTTCTCATTCTCATTCAGAGAGTGCATGTAGTGAAGGGATAGTGCATCATACATATGCCCATGGTGAGTGTTCTGCATGAGCACCCCATACACCTGCACCATCTACACATGAGGGAAATACACCTAGGGTTGAACATGGAGTCAATGCAGCCTCAATAGAATGAGGTAAGAGGGTAGCTATACCTTCAATGAGAACAAAAATCACTAAATCCCCTTGCATAGAGTTGCAAAGTCAGCGACCCTATACAGTAGATCACATAGATCGGCTACCTAGGCCTGATGCTCACCAAAGAGAGCAACTACTCCAATCCCAATTGGAGGATTTGCATCATGAACATGAAGAACTAGATCATAAACATGAACAAGAACAAAGATTACATCGCCAACGGATGTATGAACATCGACTACATGAAGAAAGAATCCTTGAGCAAAAGCTACATGAAGAACAATCCCGTAGAATAGCTCAAGAAGAAGTACCTACACCTAGTACCTATAGGCAACAACACACCATGAGGTTCTCTACGTTTCATCAGGAGTTGCTTAATAGGCAAAAAAAAAATCATCCTCATCACACTTCAATGCATAATTCTTGGCAAAGACAACGCTTAGCACCAAACCCACCAGAATATGAGGGTTATCAAGAGATAAAAGTAGAGGAGCAAGATTAGGTGTATCCTGAACCATATTTTGTAGACTTGGCTGATGATCACAATCGACCAACTCATTCTAATCGAAACCTCCCACCTAGGAGACCTCTCTAGGAAGATGATATCATCTCATCACAAGCCTATAAAGTGCTCACAAAGTGAATCAAATCGCTCGAGAAATAAGGTGTGGTTTACCAAAAACCCATATTGAGCAAATTATATAACCAACCCCTCCATCCATTAGTGCCCACACCAACTTATCTCGAGCATTTTGAAATGCCAAAGTTGGATAAATTCAAGGGGGATGATGATGCTCAGGAGCATGTTACGAGTTTTATGAACTTGTGCTTCCAGCTATAGAATAATGATGCCTTACTGTTGCACACATTTGTTATCACACTCGTGGGTTCTACCCTTGAGTGGTATAATCAGTTACCAAGGCATAATATATCTAGCTTCGAACAACTAGCAAATGCTTTCCTTGAACACTTTTCTTTCAACGTCAAGAAGAAGGCCAATCTATCTAACTTGTCAAACCTACGTCAATATGATGATGATCCGGTTATGGATTATGGGAATAGATGGCAAAAAATCATGTCAAAATTACCATTTACCATTCCCACTTCTGAATTAACTTGAATGTTCACAAAAATTTATTCTAAGCATATCTCATTGCTACTACAATTGCAATAGTATCAAACATTCGAGGAAGCTTTGGTGCAAGCCAAAGTAATAGAGGACATCAAGGTCCAAGAGGGAGAGCTAAAACTCCACAAGAAATATTGGAATAAGAACATGCGCAACCACCCTCATCAGGTGAAACCAACACCTATGAATCAAGTTGTCTTGAACATTCCAAAAGTGGAGAAGTCCAATCAACAACCAAATTATCAGGCTCAACCTCCTCTAGTGCACTATAATCAACACAATAAAAATTAGGGTAAGGACAAGCAACGTCATCCACCTCACCAATACACGCCATTGCCCGAGTCTTTGGCATCTTTATTCAATAGACTATGTGAGGCTAAGGCATTCACCTTGCCCAAAGTTCACTTGTTGGATCCAAACCACCCTAAGCCAAAGTGGTATAGAGAAGACTAGTATTGTTCCTATCATATACAAAAAGATCATGACATCAAAAATTACTATGAGTTTAAGAACCTGGTGTAAAAAATGTTATATAGAGATCAATTATAGATTGATAATCCTTTGGCTCTTGATAACCAAAAATTGGGTATATTCAAGGAACCCTTACCCCATCATGAGGCTAAGGGAAATTATATAGGACATGTCAATGAAATACACATAGATCCACCCACACAGGTATTTTTTGGCATGATCAATATTATCACCCATAATAAGAGATACAATCAACCTGAGCCACCTGTGGCTCCTATTCGTATACCTATTGTACCTCAACAAAGGCTAGCTCAAAATCAGTTGCTAGGCCCATTGACAAGATCGATGATCACTATCCAAACCAGGCTCACTCAAAGTCTATAAATGACCTCAACCAAGTTATCCATCTATGAGCTCATAGAATAGTCCCCTAGGCATAGGGAGACCCTCATGGAAATTCTTAAGTCCATTGAGCTCCAACCCCAGAACTCGAATGCTTTTACCAATTTCATGGGGCATATCCAAAAGTGTAAAGAGCCTATGATCACATTCTATGATCATGAAATCAAGATAGTCTCGACTAACGTAGTAGATCCTCCACTACATATTATCGCTTGCATAAATTGTATACCTTTCAAGCGAGTGTTAATTGACATGGGCTCTTCAATTAACATCATTACAACAAAAGCCTTAGGACACTTGAGTCTTCTTGAGTCGCACATAGTTACCTCAACTTTCATATTGCGAGCATTTAATGATGCGTTATGCTCCATAGTTGGTACCATAGTTCTACCTATTCAGGTAGGGCTTAAGACCATATCAGTTATGTGCCATGTGTTGGAAGGTGCAATGTAGTACAACATCTTACTCGAGCATCCTTGGATCTAGGATATGAGATGTGTTCCCTCTATTTTGCATTAGTGCATCAAATATATCTATGAGGGACAAGTCCATGTCATCCCCTCGGATGAAGAACCATTCAAGTATGTGAATCAGGTTGATATGTCGGGGGAGTTTGTCCTCCCATCCACGCATCTGGATATTCGACCCACATCACCAACTAAGCATCCAGAGCATAAGTCCAAGTTAGTGTGGGCTGATCCATCCACATCAATATTACCACAATCTCCTAGGCCAGTTATCACTTCTGACAAGCCTTCATCATCATCAAAATCGAAGGATAAATAGAAGCTTAAGGCACCCATGGTAGAAGAAGAGCCTAGAGTCATTCCCAATGTGGCTACAATAGAGATTCTGACTCCCATGGAGGAGGATGATTCACCTGATCTAGAAGAGGATATGCCTCAACCTACTTCACCTGCATCATCCACTACATCATCCACACCATAGGTGATAGTTCACTTAGTCAATCTTGGGCTAGCAGAGTATTTGGTTCAGAACATCATGTTTACACCAATAATCAAATCTTCTCAAGACATGGGGAGACCCCATGTTCCTCCATTACCTATTGGGATGGTGGTACCTCTTGGGATACCACCTAATCAAACCAATTTCATTTATAGGGGCTTTGACCAAGCCATAGACCATTCTCCTATCGATGATGATGATGATGAACCTTTCATAGGGAATATGTATTATCTATCAAACCCTGAGTTTGCACTTAGGTATTTTGACCATTGCCATTGGCATGGTAATGGCTTGGGCTTATATGAACAAGGTTGCAAGACACCTTATCAACCTTAGTATCAATTACCCATCGATAAGTTTGGATTAGGATACTCTATCCATAGGTAGGATGAGTTACTAGCCATATCCTTAGAGCACCTAAGTTTAGGTTTTGGGGAAGATATTGATTGGAATCCCTATGCATACCCCAACCCTTCACATCTATGGAGGGATGATCATCCAATAACTATGGTTTCTATAGAACCTCCTTTGGTTTATCATGAGAACATCTCTACCGAGGCTAGCTCAGAGAACATTCCTAGAATTGATTGGGTCAATATCGATGATGAATATGTGGATGAAACTGAGATGGCATATCTAGGTCCTAGACACCTTCATCCCCTAAATAATCATGTAGAAGCCATTGAGCCTAAAATACCCCTTGCTAATGAAGATGATATTTATCATGGGGTATTCCCTCAACTACCTATTCTAGCACAGTTGCTTCCACTAGAGGACCCAGTTGTCCTATCTCCTCCTGAAGCGGATCCTAAAATCCCAAAGCCTCCTAGTCCAGACTAGGAATATTTAGAGCAACAAGCAGTTGATGAGTCCTACCCATATGGTCATGGAGATTACCTTCCATCCATAAATATGATCTCCATTGATTTAACCACACCACTCTGTAACCCATACGACCTTTCAAAACCATTGCACCTCAACCTTGAGGCCATTGATTTTGATCATGCCACCTTCACCCCCATCGCCTAAGGATTTCTTCCCTAATGAAGAAATGTTACAACCATTCCATTTTACCCCAGGTTGTGCTCATGATGTCTATAATTCTGAGGTTGAACCCGATATGGTAGATCACTTGAACCTAGTAGATGATATCCATTTGATCCCTACACCTCACCAGCTTGAGGAGGGGTCCCATATGTCGATAGAGGAGACTTTCAAAGTGGATATCAGCTTAGATCCCAATCATCCTAAGAAATTCAAGTTTGGAGAAATCTTATCTCCTAAGGAATGAGCCATCCTCATACCTCTATTGATAGATAGACCTAATATTTTTTCTTGGATGTATAAAGATATGTCGGGTCTAGATCCAAAATTGGTTACTCATAACCTTTCTTTGGACCCTACCAAGAAATTGGTCAAGCAAAAACTTAGGAAGATGCATCCAACCATCTCTCTGATGGTAAAAGATGAATTGCAAAAACTATTGGATGTAGAATTCATACAACCCATCGACTATCCAGAATGGGTATCAAACATGGTACCTATAGGAAAACCTGATGGGAGGATCCGTATTTGTATGGATTTTAGGGACCTTAACAAGGCAACACCAAAGGATGCATTTCTATTGCCCAATATTGATGCTCTTGTAGACGCTACAACTGGTCATGAGATGTTATCTCTCATGGATGGTTTTTCTAGCTATAATCATATTTGGGTCAAACCTGAGGACCAACATAAAACAACCTTTACCACTCCATGGGGTACATTTTTCTACAAGGTTATGCCATTTGGCCTCAAAAATGTTGGTGCCACATACCAACGGGCCATGACATATATTTTCCATGACTACATGCACAAAATCTTGGAAGATTATATTGATGACTTGCTAGCCAAGTCATTATTGCATGAAGAGCATGTAGAGGTCCTGAGAAAGGTCTTCGATCACCTGATAGAGCACAATATCAGGTTGAACCCCAAGAAATGCATTTTTGGTGTTACATCAGGAAAACTCTTGGGATTCATCATTTCAAAATGAGGGATCGAAGTCGATCCAGAAAATTCAAAGCTATATTAGAAATGCTTCCCCCAATAAATATTAAAGAACTTAGAAGCCTATAGGGTAAAGTAGCATCCATAAAGTACTTCATCATGTAGTTATCGGATAAATATCGACCCATGAATCGACTACTACATAAGGGGGTCCCATTCAATTGGGATGAAGACTATCAGAAAGATTTTGCTAAGATCAAACAATACCTAGCATCATCGCTAGTGTTAGCTCCACCTAGACTAGATGTACCTTTTTTACTTTATATATCAACCATGGACTTTGCTCTGGGAACCATGTTAGCCCAGAAGAACAAATAAGACAAAGAACAGGTGATATATTACATTAGTCGAACCCTGGTCAGCTACGAGCTGAAATATGCATACATTGAAAAGCTCTATTTAGCAGTGGTTTTTGCAACTAAGAAGTTGCACCACTATATGCTAAGTCATACTACGTATGTCATATCTAAACAAAATCCTTTGTAGTATATGATGAGTCGAACATATCATAATACACGTACTACAAAGTGGATCATGCTACTAATAGAATTCGATCTTGAATTCATAAGTCAAAATTCAATCAAAGGTCAGGTAATAGTAGATCAGTTGGTAGAGGCACCTCTTCAGGATGATAGGCCTCTTGTCATAGAACTTCTTGATGATGTAATATTTGCATTATCAGAGTCACCCAAACTCGAAGAATCGGATAATAAAGTCGACATGACATTGTTCTTTGATGGTTCAAAATGTGAGCAAGGGGGTGGTGCAGGGATCATGTTTTTCATGCCATAAGGAGCTCCAATGCCCTTGTATTTTAAACTTGACTTCCTTTGCACCAATAATAATGTTGAATATGAGGCCCTAATATTGGGTCTCCAAATAACTCTCACCATGAAGATTAAAAAGCTAAATATCTTTGGTGACTCCTTGCTCATAGTCAACCAAGTCAAAGGAATCTATCAATGTAGGTGTCCTATCCTGAAAGCGTACAAGGAGCTTGTGGACACTTATCTAGCCTAACTAGATTGGTATGACATCGAGGTAGTCCCTCGTACATCAAATCAATTTACAGACACTATGGCATATTTGGGATCCTTAATCCCTTAGAATCCTTCCACTGATTTCACTACCATCCAGGTCAAGATGCTCTCACAATCCATGATGTTACGTGAGGCTCAAAACAATCATGAATCAGTCCACATGATTCATATAGAACCAAACCATGAGTGGTTCTACAAAGCATGAGACTTTCTGACAAAGGCATCTTGGGGGTCCTTGATCTCGTAGGGTCCTTCAGAGAATGGTACTACCATTCACCACAAGGTTGTGTCCCAATCTACATTTGTGCAAATTAAATCACAATGGGAACAAGTCATTCAGTCAGTCGATGCTATAGCTTATCAAGATTGGCTTACCCAATTACAAGATTACCTAAAGCTTGGTATCATCCCATAGGGATTATTGCATGCCACAAAATGAGCATTCAAACAAAAAGTGACCAGATATGTCTTGTTAGGAGATATTTTGTATCAATGAAGCTATGATGGAATCCTCCTTCATTGTCTCAAGCCCCAAGAATCAACTTGGATGATTTTTTAAGCTCATGATGGTACTTGCGATGGCCATTTTAGTGGCATGGCTATCATTAAGTGCATCCTTAGAATGGGTTATTATTGGCCCATAATGGAGAAGGATTGTTGCATGTATGTCAAGAAGTGCATCAAATATCAACATCATGCTAATCTTATACACCTACCATCGTAGGCCTTGCAGTTGATTCAATCGGCTTGGCCATTTTCTTAGTGGGGATTTGATCTAATTGGTAAGATCTCTCCTCCATCCTTGGGCTGACACATATTCATTATAATGGCCACTGAGTATTTTACCAAGTGGATGGAAGCAATCCCTTTAACCTCTATGACTAGAGCTCGTATTGTGGAGTTCATACTCCATAATATCATATGTCATTTTGGGATCCCATCCAAAATCATTTTAGATAATGGAACTTCATTTAAGAACAAATATGTGTGGGCTTTAACATCCAAATACAATATTCAGCATAGCTTTGCAACACCCTATTATCCACAAGCTAATGGGCAAGCAGAGGCCTCTAACAAGATAGTAGTTACCATACTAAAGAAAATTGTTAAGGATAATCATAAGGATTGGCACCTTCAATTACCTCTAGATTTGTGGGCTTATCAAACTAGCATACAGACACCCACTAGGGCAACCCCATTTTTTGCTAGTATATGGCATTGAGGCCATTATGCCCTTGGAATTGGAAATTCCATTATTGCATGTCTCATTGAAAGAGTTCATCGATGATGACACTACACGACAAGCTCACCTAGATCAATTGACCCTTCTTGATGAACATTGAGTGAATGCTCTTGAGCATCTCCACATTTACCAAGATCATATTAAATGAGCTTACAATAATAAAGTCCATCTAAGAGACTTTAAGGTTGGGGATCTTGTGCTAAAAGAGAACCAACAGAACTCAAACCTACCACCTCATCTACGAGATAAATTTATGGCCAATTGGTTAGGTCCCTTCATCGTAACTAAGAAGATAGGACCAGGTACTTATCACCTAACATCGCTAGAAGGTGTTGAAGAGCCTGAACCTCTCAAAATTCTTCATCTATGGGTATTTTATACATAGCTCATAAAACAATAAAAATCACAAAAATAATAAAAATCATCAAAAATCCAAACAAATCAGAAAACAATAAAATCCAAAAACAATTCAAAACATCAAAAACACAAAAACATTTACATTTTGCATTCCATTATATGCATCCATTAGTTGCATTGCATTAGGCATCTTCATCCATTGCACTTGCATTAGGATAGGTTGTGTTTACATTCTTACGAATGACACCATGTTTGTATGCCAATCATGCATCCTCAAATCATCATCATTCATATTCCTTGTGAGTAAATGTGTTTTTCAACACAACTTATGAGTTGCTATAAGGTGTATACTAGGGTTTTTCGGTCATTCAGCCATCCCTAGTTATATTTTTAGATTTTGTAGAAAGCTATCTTGGCTTTTGAAGATGAGGTCTAGTTTTGATAGTACCTTGTATATCTCAAAATCCCATCACAATTTTAAACATTAACAATCCTAGTTTGAACAAGGAAGGATGACACTACAAAGTGGTCCTAGTCACCTTAAGCAAAAGGTTTTCCTTGCTCATATTATTATGCACATGGTCTAGAATGTTGATCATTGACAAAAGGACAAGCTCCCCCCTACCCAAATAAATCCCTTGCTTTTATACAAAATAAGCAAAATTCCCAAAGCAAAGCAAAATAAATAATGATTTTCATCACTAAGCAAATCCCTTGCTCCAAAATAAAATAAAATGTAAAATAAATAATGATTTTCATCACTAAGCATGAGCAAGTATCCCAAGCAATCAAAATAAAAGAAGGGGGTAATGAGCTTGAATCCCTAGAATATTCAGTATTCAACCACCATGGGGTGATCTCCATTACAACAATGGGTTGAATGAAACCCGCCTAGCAATGGAGTATCCTTACGCGTGGTGATATATCTATCACATTAGCGACCTTCTTTTGTACAGACCAATGTCAGCTTATGGATGAGCTAGCTTTAGGTGGCTTGTATTGCCTAGTAGTCTAGTCCAACTGCATCCAAACTTAGGATCATGATGACCATATGGTGATCCTCATTACAACAATGGGTTGAATGAAACCCACCTGGCAATGAGGTAGTCTTATGCCTCATCTAATATATTCACTTTGCACACATAGGGATAGTGAATATCTGGGTCTTCTTAATAGGCTTGTATCTTTCAGGAGTCTTGTGTAGTCATTATACAACTTTTGATTAATCAACTAGGGTGTTTGAGTCTCATGGAAAACCTCAAAAATTTCCCTATAGCAACAAATCATCTCATCAAACACTCACAGTTTTCCTTATGAACTTTTGTTTATTAAGGGGTGTTCATAGAATAGGATAGATACCGGATGGATATCAACAATGATATTTAGATGGCCACTGACTATTTTATGCATATATTTTAGTTTACAGAAGCTTATAGGGAAAGCCCCTACATCTCACATCATCTCATCTCACATATGGATGTATAAATGATTAATTCTTATGATAAGAGTTACCATTTTCATTCATGATTTTCATACATTATGTGGTGTCTTCCATTAGTTTGTTAAACACATATTAGATTCATTCCTTATGTTTTAAGTGATTAAAGCATACATGTTCATTTGCATTAGACCATCCACATGAAATTAATGCATTACATTCACCATATCATATAAACATAGATTAAATGCATAAACAATTGAAACAAATTTAAACATGCATTTAACATTAACCATTGCATCCATATATGCATACATAGTAGTACATCTACACATCTAGATCACAACATCTAATCATACATCTATCATCTACCTATTGCATGTCATCATTACATCACATACATAGCATAATCACATCATCATAGGCATTACATCTATTAATGCATCCATAACATAAACATAAAATCAAAAATCATAACACATAATGAGTCATAAAAAGATATCATATATATGTATATACACACCTAAATCTAGCCACTTATCGTACATCCTGACTTTACCGCAATTTCCATCCATTATTCATATATATTATTTTATATATTATATTTTATATATATTTATATAAGTGAATTAATCCTAGCCATACGATTTCACTTAATCCTATCCATTCATCTACATCAATCCATGCCACACCCTAGATTTAATATCCACCCTTTGATATGATTTTATCTCAGCCATACGATTAGTGTCGTTGAAACCCTAGCATGACCTAGGTTGGATTATTAATAGAAGTCATTTTTATGGCTCAAACCCTAAGTATATTCATGAAGTGTTTACCACTGAGTTACCTAGAGTATTCAAGTGTTCTTCCCTTCCATCCTAACTTGCCATAGCCCGTGCATCTGCCACCACCTCCTTCGCTCAGCTAGATCTACTTCTGTAGACTTCCCCCTTAGCCATCGAATGCCTTTAGGCACTTCCTATAATTCTTGGGCACCTTTGGATGCTTACTTCCCCACTACCAAGTACCTCTGGGTTCCCTCCACCATTACCAAGCACCCACAAGCATTTATTATAGCCTCCAAGTACCCACAGGTATTTTATGCCAGAGTTCTGAAGTCCCCCTAGCCTCCAGGTGATGGTAGGGCATAATCACACCATTCCACTACAACAAAATTCATTAGATAAGAATACAACATACAAGTAAGGTAAATTTTGTATTTGGTATTTCATTTATGCACTTTTAGATTCTATTCATTTATTAATATTGAAGACCACAAGATTATACTGAGAGGGGGGGTGAACAATATAAGGCAACTATTTACTTTTCTTTCCCAAATAGTATTAATTAATATAATCAATGTAAATATCAATAGCAATAAAAAAAGCAATGTACAAATCATCACACACAATAGAGATACCAATTTTAACGTGGTTCACCCAATGTGGGATACCTCCACAGAGAAAATATTTATTCTAAATATTTCTCAAAAAATCTCATGGGAATAATTTCCCTATTACAATGTTTATGGAACTCAGTCCAAAGGAGATGTTGATCCCCTAAATCTCAAGTTTGTGGATATCTTCCACAGGATAAATATTTCCCCTTCAACTATGGCTAGTGATCTTCTAGAAGACTTTGTCTCTCTGCTGCACTGACTGGTGGATCTCTCTCCACTTGAAGACTCCTCACTCAGAAGATCTATCTTCAATTATCCTGGCTAATGGATCTCTATCCACTAAGAATCTGTCATCTATACTCTATCACCTCCAAATCTCTATAAATAGGTTCACTCAAAACCTTCTCAAATATGCTCAACAGGTCCACTCAGAACCTACTCAAATTTGCTCAATATGTCCACTCAGAACCTGCTCAAATCTGCTCAATAGGTCCACGTAGAACCTGCTCAAATATTTTCAACAAGATCACTCAGAACTTGTCCAAATATGCTCAACAAGCTCACTCAGAACTTGTCCAAATCTGCTCAACAAGCTCACTCAAAACTTGTCCAAATCTGCTCAACAAGCTCACTCAGAACTTGTCCAAATATGCTCAACAAGTCCTCTCTAGGACTTGCTCAAATCTGCATTGCAAGCTTCCACAAAAGCTCACACAAAATTAGTTCTACAAGCCTTCTCAAAGACTTACCTCAAATCATCTTAACAAGTCCACACAAAACTTGTCCAATCTCATAGAATCATAAAGAGAATTGTTAGAGACTCAATATGTTCTACACTCAATGCTTAATCACTTTCTCAACTCAATCTCATAGAATAATAAAGAGAATTGGTAGAGACTCAATATGTTCTATTCTCAAATCTCAATCTCAACTCAAATCAATTTCATAGAAGCATAAAGAGAATTATTAGAGACTCAATATGTTCTATTCTCAAAGCTCAATATCAACTCAAATCAATCTCATAGAAGCATAAAGAGAATTGTTAGAGACTCAATATGTTCTATACTCAAAGCTCAATCTCAACTCAAATCAGAATATAGAATAGTTTGTTTCATGGAACTTGAACAACCACTTGCATCCACTTGACTAGGCTTAATCAACTCTACTCAACCAATCATCTTAAGGAACAACCCTTTCTCTCAAACCCTAGTCCAAGCATGTATCAAAAAAATAAAAATGTTTCCAACAATGCTCAACCACAAATATCACATAACAATGATACTCATGTTCTTTTCTAACTCAAGTTCAAGTTCTTTGCATAACCAGTTGGCTTCAACAACAATGCTTATAAAAAAAAAATTAATCACAACTCTCAATCCATAAAACCTTGAAGCATTAAACCAACCACTTTTGAAAAGGAAACCACAATCAATCCTTTTATCTCCAATGATATTTTCAGAAATCAATCACCCAATCAAGTCAATGGATAATATTGCTTATACCTTTTTGATGCCAAGGAGTTGTCCATAAAATCTGTCAAACTCAACACACTTTCAAATATTTCCTTTTCAATCACAAAGAGGTTAGAGGACTTGAGTAATATCACAACAATAAAAATAATATCCTAATAACACTTTATTACTCCTACTCAATAAAATTCACCATGTCCTCTCATGAAAGAAATAATCCTCTTTGAAAAAGAATAAATCAAACTCACTTTTGAACTCCTTCACAAAAATATAAATATCTCTTTGCACACACTTTATTTCTCCTTCTAATCAAGTTAATCAAATAGTCCTTGAAAAATTATTTCCAACGATATATAATATGCTACCCTTCCAAAAATAAAACCATCAAAAATCTCTCAATTTTCTAGGGCATAACATAACCCATATTTATCCCTTAAGGCTATTTAATAAAAATTAACTTGCCTTACCTCTTAGAGGGATTCGATCCCCTGACGTCTTCCTTCCCAACACCTTAACCGTGGCCAAGCCACCATTGGGCCATGCACCCACACATGCCTAAGAAGGCACGAACTGCATCAACAACCTCACGAAAACTACACCTTTAAAAATAATCAAAATGCACTTTGAGTGCTTTGACCTTGCAAGCAACCTCCAAGAGAATCAAATGTGGGACCTCCTTTGTCTCGCTAAGCCAATGTACCACTAGGCCAAGCTGGCATATGTGCTCCACAAGTCAAGCGTTTCCTGCTTCAAACCTTTCACAATTCGTAGTCTTTTAAAACACAAGCCTGAATTCGCATGCACTCCAAACGAATTAGGAAGGATAAAATTGATTAATGCCTTTTAGGGCATTATATATAATGCCTTTGTATTCCATGCAATCACGCGGTGCATCAATTTAATTTGACGTCGGCTTGGTTGATTAATTTATAATATATTTAAATTTAAATATTATAAATTAAATTAGACCAACCTTAGGTTTTAGTTTAATTAAATCTTGGATCCTTGTCTTAATGCACAACCTTGGTGTAACGAATACTATTTATAAAATTTAAATTCCTTGTGAATTTAAATAATTTATAAATAATTATTAAACCTCCTTTTTAACCTTGGAAATAACCCATATTGAGCTTTTATGAACCAATCGCTTAACCTGTGCTCCAAATAATATTAAAATATTATGGAGCATTTTTCCTTTCACTTTTGCACTGTTGAAGTTTTTTCTTGGATGATAGTGACAACCTTGGACGACTTTATTTCTTTCCAAATTCCTTGATATGAGTGATAACTCTATCAGGTGACATCAATGATAATTTTGACTTAGGGGACTCAAAATGTCCAACAAATATTGCATAGCTAGGGTTTTTATCTACTTTATGAGGACCTCACACTATGGAGCCCTCATAGTTGCTACTAACTTATTTGCTATTTTATTATGTGCAGATCTGGAAGTGTTACATTAGTATTGGACAATTGCTTAAGCTAGAGTGGCCCAAAATCAGATAACTAGAAGCCCACTCACTTCTGTTGGTAGAAGAAACACGTTTTGAGACACTACCAGTGTTGCTTGCTAGGGTTTCAGAGAACCCTAGCTATTGTAAAATATGTATCAAAGGATTCAAATATCCTCATTGTAACAATGGAGTTTTGAGGCTCCTCCCATTAATAAATATCATTCATTGTGCAATACTGTTCTTTGAGTTCTACTTTATATTTTTGTTATTTGGTGTTGCATTTTTGTCTCTTCAATATGTGTGTGTGTGTGTCATAAGTACATCAAAGTACAAAATACCTGTAGGCTACAAATGTGTAGGTCTTCAGACCTTACACTCAAAAATGATATAGTCATTATGACATATCAAAAAGTGCCGACACCTCTTGAGTCACCTCCACCCTCAGATCCATATCTATGAGGCTCTCTAAAGCTAACACTTGTTGATCTCTTAGATCACACAACTGAACTATGACTGGGCTACAATGATGACTACCCAGAATCACTTCACCTGCTCTACTAGGAGCCCCCTACAGTAGATCTAACTGGGATAATATTATTGTGCAACCTAATCTCATTATTTAGAGTGACAATGTATGCTAAATATATTGCACACCATGTTGAATCCGCTGCTATGATACCCATCAGTCTCCTATATCCCCACCTGAGGTTGTCGATCCTTGAGAAACTAGAGTGGATGGTATAACCTGAATTGTAGGAGCTACTGCTAGCTGTATCCTGAGTGCATCTACCTCAATAGTCTTGGAAACCAACTGGGACCATAGAGTGTCTATCATCTGGTGGTTGTATCAACATGAGTATGGAAAGTAGTCCTCTACTCTACGTACCCATGACACTGTTGCTTACCTATACTGAGCTAAATTTGAGCCAATGCAAGACTAGTTTCCTGCTCTATAAGTTACATTTATGAGGTATGTAACTAATGTTGTAGACTTTGTACCTATGCTCGTAGTTTATCTACCTCATCACCTAGGGCATCCCCCTCATATTAGGGCTCATCCATGCATCCTACCGTCTGCTCCCACTCACCCTCTATCCTGTGATGCACTCATCGCTCATCCTCATCACCACCCTCATCTACTGTCACCTCTCTAGGTCTAACTAGACTACCATAACCCTCCCATAGACAAGAAACCCATCAAGTTCCATACTCCATAGTGGTCCCTAGGTCTTCTATCCCTATCTCATCAATAGGAAGGTCCACCTCCTCTATCAAACCTGTCCTCTAAGGTGATACAAGATGTATCTCTACATTTCAATGGTGATAGAGGACTGGCTCCTTTGGCACATCTTGGATGATGCCAAATTACCTGGTGACTCGAGAGTAATGGAAGTACTCTCTCTTCTTTCTATGGTGCTCTATGAGCCATCTGCCATATCTCACCTTGGCTAAATATCTCCCTACCTCAAGCCAATCAGGACTAGCTAGGTAGGGCCTCCATATAATCTGACTAGGATGTAGTCCCTCCAGAGATGCAATATAGTGTTCTAGTTCACTTACACATGGATGGATTCGACTAGTCTCTACCTTCCATGGTCACTACATTGCATAGCAACAATCATACTCCTATAAGTCAGATATAGCCAATGGTAACCCCACAAGTTGATCTATCTGGATAAGATCCCAAAAACAGATCTGGAGTAGTAGGCTACACCCAACTCCCACTTATTTCTGCTACATAATATCATACAACTCATCGTACAGTTGTGCTAGCAATGTGCTCCTCCATGCCATAATCATGGGATACTACGGGTTAAAATACACTAAGTCCTAAACCATGTGTAGGAGGTTCCAAGGGAACCTCACTCCTAAAGAGTTTGAAAGTAGCACATTCGATATGATGTGCATCAACACTATATGGCACCGTGGGTATTTGCGTGCACCATACCATCATTGGACTAAGGGCCCATCATAATCTATATCTACTAGTGCTTGTTATGTTCTATCACCAAAAATCCACTCCAATACTACGTCCTTATCCTTAGTAGGAGAAGAAGTGATAGCTAATCCATCGATAGGGATCCTGAATATATGGTAGACATCCTCTAACATCATCATGATCTCACTCGTAGGGATATGGAAAGTATTGGTCCTGTTGTCCCATCGATGAGCCAAGATCGTGAGGTAATACTAGTTTGACAACACTGTTGGTAAGTGCACAACCTACTTAAGTCCAATCACCTTAAGCCATGCCTAATTAGTATCATCTAGTAATGGTCGTACCTCCAAGAACAAGTTAGGCTCCCTCGCTTGAGTTATCAAAGTCTACCATATAGCAACGTGTAATTCCAATCACATAATAAATCACTCATCACACAAATCCAATAAAAATAAAAAAGCAACCAAAAAATAAAAAATAAAACCTGAGGTTGGCAACCACTCACGACATCGATGGTCGCCATGGTCACCATCGATGTCGTTGATGACCACAACCAATGGTCAATTTTTTTACCATTGGGATTCAAACCCTGCCACCACTAGCACTAAAGGCCTTTATTTGATCGATCGAGCATTGCTCTAGCCAAAGACGGCCTTGAAGTGGCCCCCACACGGGGTCATTTCCCACCATAGTAATGCAAAAATTAAATCCTATCTACCCTTAAGCTGACCTAAGCTAAATCCTACACTAAGGGATGAATTTCATTACCTGTAGTTTAATGCGATTCCTTAACCCATTAACTAGAGAAATTCATTTTAAAATGCACAAATCACGAGAATGGGATGGAGAGGTACCTTAGGAGCTTCGGCTCAACCGATAGTTTATGCCTTGGGCTGATCCGCCATGGCAGGTTTATCTAAATTTCAACAATGTTTCATGTTAGTTTATACATCTCCTCCCTCAAAGCTCACTATTCTCAATTTTCAGCTGGAAACAATGAGAATTAAAAATGCTAAAAATTCCTTTTATTTTTTTTAAATTGGTAATCGCTCTCTTTGATGACGATCGCATTGCACTGCGGCCATCGATATTCATAATGGCCACAAGATTTGTCGTTCACCATTGATGTACCTCATGATGGTCGAGAACCAACGTACAAAATGCACTAATTTTTTAAATGTCATGAGCTTCATATTGGACACTAAATCTCATCTACTAGTCCATAATCCTCAAAATTTACAAAATTAACAAAAAAATCAAATAAAAAAATCTAAGTGCACCTCATACCTAGTTATTTACCCTATACACTTGGCAGTTATAGTGGCTGGCACTCCATGCAATATGGTAAGATGAGTAAATTACCATAAGGTCATTTGAACCAAATTATTCATTGACGAATTGAAATATCTTCACTTCACTCCCTAAGAAGACCATTATGGTCATACTGCTCGACGGGAACAAGGTATTCATTTCATTCTTCTATTAACTTTCATTAAATCATCAAATATAGTGATTCATCACATGATTTGCACTGAATTGCTCTCATCTTGATTTCCTAAGAAGTCCATTATGGTAGAAATGCTCCATGGGATAGAGATGTACAATTACTATTAATGGTTCAAATCATAGCTATAACAATAATTTACCTAAACAACAGTTATCATCTTACATTATCCAAATTAGTCATCTTGGTCAAGCGACTCATTGCTTTCATCACTTACCATTTTTCTCATAGAATCGTCACTTGAGGGGTAGTCATAACCATAACCATTCATAATCGAAATAAACGATTAACACTTCATCATATAAATTATGTTCATCCACGAATCATTGCTAACAACTATCATAAGCTTACCCTTTTGTTAGGGAAAAAGTAAAAATACTGAACATAGCCTTTGTCAGCATGAACTAACAATCATGTAGTTTGACAACGCTACTTGAATACCTTTAGATTCATCAAATTTTTAATCAAATTTAAGCCATAAATTTGTTGGAGTCAATGATTTAGATATATGTGCTCTTTCCATGATTGGGGCATCTAAAGTTGACCAGATAAATGAACATTAATCAACCTGTAATATGAATTTAGGTTGTCTATTTTTGCTCAGTGTTGTGTTTTTCTGTAATGCATCCTAAAAAGAGACATCTGTAGACATCTAAAATGCATCATGTTGAGGATTCTACTCATGTGGAAACCTTTTCAGACCATATGACTCACCTTGGACCTTTCTAAGACCCAACATTCGTTCTAACCACTCAATCAGGGCAAACTAGTCCTATTCAGCCTAAGTCGCTATCTTTTTTAGTGGTGGCCTCACTACTGTTGACATTGATGATGGTCATAGGCGGGTCGCATTTGTCGATAGTGACCAAAGACCAAGTCATTCCTATCGAATATGGTTGAGTTTGTAACAAACTCGGGCTACCCAATTGGAGTAAAATTTGTTAGAATGCAATGAATTATTGAACAATTATCCATTAGAAGCTTCCAAAAGCTTTGCCTCAACTGCCCCAACCCAACTAAATCTTGTTCTTGGCTTCATGAGCAAGCTAGGATGCAAATTTTGGGAGTCTACTTAAGGCCCCAAAAATAAGAGAGAAGTCTAGAGATTTTGATGTTCAATTGCCATAACGAAGTGCTGCCAAACTGAGGAGAGAATTGATATCCCTTGAGGTGCAATGAAGTGCTATCCAATTTGCATCATGATGTTGGTGCATTCACTAGTGGAGTTATCACAAGCTTGAATATCAATTTCCTTGCTATTCAAGAGTAATTTTCCATGGATTTGAGCTAATTCATGCAATCCAACTATGTTTCAAGACACACCGACCCTTGCACATCAATTTGGTATTAAAATTGATCATCACTAGACCTATAGTACATAGAACAAAGCCTCTATCTGATGGCCACTATTTTAAACATTGACCCATTGGCACCATCGTCAATATCGTCGATGACCAATAGAGTCATCCGATTTGATCGAAGATAGCCACGAGGTGACATCTAGTTTGCTTGCCTTCTCTAGTTAATTTAGTCTTATATGCTTTTATTTGGATTTCTAACATAGATTAGCAACATTTACATTCAATATTTACACATTTCTTTCATGTTTTTAGCAATTTACATGCATTTGCTTTCTTTTTGCACTAATCAAGAAACTAGCCTCATCTTGAGAGGCTTCCAATGCTATTGATACTTTTGTAGTTTCTTTGTGTGTAGGTGACAGGCCTTTTGCAGTATCTATACATTGTTGGGATCATCTTGGCATAAAAAGTAGAGGTCATGAATTAAACCTTTATAATAAAATTTTATAAGGGTAAGAACCTTGTGGAGTGCATCTTTCCCCTTGTTGGATTACCTATTGTATTTAGTATAACAAATTATTTATCCCTAAGAGGGATTCATTGTAACCACTATTACGAATTATCAATAAAAGAGCATCCTATTTCTTTTACTTTTGTGTCACAATGGTTACTTAGTATTCTTTATCGATTTGTTTACATTTGTTACAAGTAGATGCATGGTTTTTGCTACTTTACAATTAGATCTCACAATGACATTTTTTTGCATCCTAGACTTTTTCCTTGGGAAGTTTTGTCTTCAAGTGTCGTTTATTTTTGCTTAGAGTCTCTATTCACTCAAAAAATAGAATTTTGTCAAAAAAAACCCCTTAGGAGGCCCTATAGTGATTGACAACTATATTGTCTAACTTCTAAAAGTCACTATTATTATGCTTGTACTCTATTATTGATAATTCCTTGATTGTTATGATTCTCAATAGTAACTAACAACTTCATAGGTAGGCTCTATCTTAACTGTTACTAACTATGGCCCTAGCTAAGATGTTAATTGACTATTACTGAATAACCTTGTCTTGACTGTTACTTTTCATAAAAAAATTAATCTATTTTGGTTTAGTCTATTCTATGATAGTGTAGTCTCTTCAGTATGCTCATTTTTTGGTTGATTTTTGGTATTTAGGTTAAACATTCAATAAAAATATGGCACTCTAGTCTAATGTGTATGCACTATCCATAGCCCTCTATTATACTATAGTAATGAATGATAATGCTCGAACCAATATTTCAAGCCACTATTCAAGGAGTATTCCACACATACCCTTGAGTGCACTACTTGCCTCTTTGACAGTACAAGAGGGTGATATTCTAGATTGTTGTGCTCGGTGCACTATGGATAGATACATAGTCAAAAAATTTCCTAAGACTAAAGGTTTCTCTTAATCATAAAGGATCTCATGATATACCCAAAGATATATGGGAACTCAAGTACATATATGGGTGTTATCTGAGGCCTAGGTATTGGAGCCTAATTGCCTCTTACTTCACTAGATGTTTTATGAGTAAACTAGCTTAGACAATAATGATAGCTCCTACATGATATTTTAAAACCCCTAACATAGGATTTCTAACCTATTAAACTAAAATAAAAATAAGGGATTGATTTTTTTAATAGGATAACAAGCAAAAAAATGAAAACACAAAATTTTAAACCTAATAGTCAAAATGGTAGGGTGAGAACTATTGTAGTCGTAGTGGAACACAACCCTGTAAAGTGCTCTAACTTGTTAAGAACCTTCTAATTAAAATAATAACATCTAATTAAGTATTGCAATAAAATAGTAATTCATGAAGAACAAAATATTGCAATACAAAATGGAAATGCATAAATCTATATTGATCTCACAAAATTACAATTACAAAATTGTTGGCCTTTTAGAGGGGGCAACCTCCTTCAATACTTTGATTCAATATGAAAAAATATACATTTGTTTATGCCCCTTATCTTTTAAAGATACATTTTATGTAACCCTAACCTAATTCTCAAGGGTTGGCTTACATGCAAAGTGCCACCTAAGCTATAATATTCTACCAAACAAACAATTATATTCTTTATAACATTTACATAAAATGGCACCACTTCTCTAGGCACCTCAAGTGCCACATACCATTACAAAATATTATTAGAATGGGATTCCCATGTTGAAAAGGGGTCATTACATAACAATGTTAGAATTACATAATAATGTTAGGATGAGGTCCTAACATTAATCCTAAATATTGATTTTCATGCTTTTAAATGCTTTCAAAAAAATTGTAAACCAACTAATTCAATTAAATCTAAATGGTACACATTTAATTTATCCAAAACTCTTGTTCATAGATCAACATATTTGTTTTTGAGTGATTTCTTTATTAAAAATGTATTGTAGATATTTATGAAATCATCATTTGATATAAAGATAGAGAAGCAAGTAAAGATTTATACTCATTAAATTTCTTTACCAAATATTAAAAATCAACTCACTATGACTTTACTCATACACGTGTTTAGATATAATCACCAAAGGAAGGAGCATCATCTTCATCTTTGTGTTTTTTCAAGCATAATAAATATTTAGAACAAAATCACTTTATTACGTTAAAATTATTAAAAGTTCCTATATTGTTGTACCATCTAGTTTGCAATCAATTATTGAAGACATGAGTTAAGTTTGAGGTCATTATTAAAAGCATGGGAAAAAGCAAAAATACCTTAAAGCAAAATAGTAAATCTTGTTGAAAAAATATGTATAGGTTTGACTAAACAAGAAAAATCTTCAAGCATAATCGAATCTCATATTCAAATAGATGATCTTGATGAAAATGGCATAGGATTGGTTTAGAATAAAACATTCCAAGCAATGGAATTTTAATAAGAAGTAACAACATAAAGAAGGTATACATTTTTCTTACTTTCACGATTTCATCGATTTGAAGACCAAAAAGTCCTCATCCAAGATGTATAATTTGTAATACTTCAAGGGTGTTCAAATTAATCTTGCTTAACCATAGTAAGAATTAAAATAATTGATTAATATCAAAGGATGTTAAGAAAAATCTCCATTTTCTTTTTTTTTTGGTATTGAAAATAATATTTTGTGCTAGAATACATCACCCACCAATCTAAGAATAAGTTAGATATAATTTTTTAGATATAAAGATAGACTTTTTCTATTTTCAAGCAAGAACACATCATCCACCAATATAAGAACAAGTTAGCTATACTTTTTAGATATAAAGATAGGCTTTTTTTATTGTCAAGCAAGAACACGTCACCCACCAATCTAAGAACAAGTTAGTTTATATATATATATATATATATATATATATATATATATAAAAGGCAGGCTTTTTCCGTTGTCAAGAAATACCATTCTTGTAACAAGTGGTATCACCTTAACAAAGAACATCCTACTCAATCAATGACCAAGAAGTTATAAGTAGAATAGAATATCTTTGTTAGACTAATGAGATTTTTTTTTTAAATAAAAAGATTGATCTTTTATATATATATATAACATTTTCAAAATAATTTTTTAAATTTTAAAAAATGTCTAAAATTTATTTAAAATAATTTTTTTAATATGAAATGTTACAGGGTGTTAAAATACACACTTTTGAAACAACTTTACAATACAAAGGTTTAAATAATGTTTTTTCGGTTACACAAGAGAGTTGGTCACAACCACACTATTTTTAGTAACTCACAAGCTCAAAATTAAATTGTTCAAAATGTTTTTTATTTTCACAAATGCGTCTAATTTTTTTTTGTTCTTGAGACTGATTACAAAAGTTTTGCCATGTAAAGGATCAAAAGCGTGTATACTCTCTTTTAAACTAGTTTCTTAGTAGCGAAAAAAAAAAACAAAAAAAAAAATACTTTGTTATGTGATTTGTAGGGTATTATAGTATTAGCGGACCAGCAACCAAGTAAATATTTTTATTCTACCACTACAGCTTGAAATAAATCTCATTTCTTAGCCAAGGAAGTAGGTTACAAAACGGCTGGCAATTGTAACGTGTAAGACCCCACTTATCCAAGCAGCAGCTAATTTTATTAGCCTGCTAAATTTGGGTGCCTTAGCCAACTCATCAGGCCACTTTGCAAAGCTTACTTCGATCAACCCTACAGCTATTGGGCCACATAAAACTTTCCTCTTCTTGGTTGGAGGATTCCTGCTCCGAAGACGAACTTTGAATTTCCAGCACCTCCACTCCGCAGTCACGCATCCCCGCAAAACCATTGTCCATGTTCATGCCATCATCTTCTTCCGAGGAGGAAGACGACGCGTCGAACGAGGGAGGCACCACCACGGAAGCCCCGACTTTACACCGCTTCGATGGCGGGGGATTTGAATACGAAGTCCCGTCCTGATTGCCGTCAAAGACGAAGTTATTGACGGGGTAGACCAGTCTCGCATCGAATCCCTGAGGGGCAAAATTCACCGCTGAAACGTTCAAATTTGATGCTGTTACAGAATACGGCGCGCTCATGTAGGTGAATCCCGGCATGACAGTTGCAGCTTGAAATTCTCCGTGCCTTTTTGTCTCGGGCACTATGAAGCTTGGCTGCACGGCCTTTTCTGCGAAAAGGAAGGGATGAGATGCCTTCGTCACGTTCCCGGCATAGGCCCTGTGAAATGCTTGGGCAAAAACGTTGTGATCGCTCACCCGGGGTTTGGAGTCCTTGTGGTGAGGGTTTGATCTCCCGGCACTTTGAAGGCCTCTGTAAAGCTTTGCCCTAAGCGCGCCGTAGATGCCCTCGCGGGCCTCCTCCTCGGGGCTCTCTAATCGGAAGGGAAGGGCCCCGTGGTTTCGGTTGCCCGCGCGGAGAATTGACTGCAACCGAGACCTCGCGTCTGTCTTCACCGTGGCGGCGGGGGCGGCGAAATTGGTGCGGGCGTGTTCACCTCGGAGGGCCCGGGCTGCCTCGTCGTAGGCGCGCGCAGCGTCCTCGGCGCTGTCGAAGGTGCCCAGCCAGAGGCGCACCTTCTGCGAGGAGTCTTTTATTTCCGCCACCCAGCGGCCCGAGGGGCGCTGGCGAACGCCTACGTATCGCCGCGGCGGCGGCGAGTCTCGAACCTCGCCTCCCTCCTTGTTGCCCTTGCCCTGATTGCTTGCGTTGCTATCATCGGCAACACCTCTGGACTTGGAGTTTTCCTGGTGATGACCTTTACGTTCCTTGGAATCATTTGCAACTCTTTCTTGTGTTTCAGCCATAGCTTTGGAAGAGGAAAACAAGAAATTAAAAAGATCTGTTGAGAGTTCTTGCTGTGATCTTTGAAACAGAACCTTTACAGCCTTTGCTTCTTCTGAAGTGTAATCTTCAATCACCAGCGCAGAAGATTAAGAAATGATTCCTGAGTGTGTAATCTTCGATCTTCAAAGGCGGCAATTAATTCTCTGGTGATTCAGAGTTATTTTGCATCTCCAGCCTTGTAGATGAAAAATCCTCACATAGCACTAGACCATTGAAAATAACATCTGAGAACTGGATTCTAATGATTTAGCTATGGTTTGATCACTCACAGAAATATTTGATAATCAGAGTTCAATTCTCGCACAGCACTAAATATCTGAAATGAATGCATTAATGTGCAAGGCAACAACTCTCGAAAGGGATTATGGAGCACATAAGGCCTGAAGATTTATTTTACAAACTGTTGGACACAGGGAGGCGAGAGTTATAAATATACGGGGGAACTAGTAGAAGCCATGTGCAACGGACAGAGAGAAGACGGCTGCACGGTGTCACTTTCTCTATGATAATATTATGTTACATCAATCTTCACGTCAGGCCCTCACGCGCTCTAGCCCAAACTGAAGGAGACGTTAGTGTTAAAATATTAGAGTTATACCATATTATATATTCAGTTGCTTGGAAGATCAATCATACATTGCTGTCTTCCCAAGTAGCTTACATTTATTACATTTATGCAGCTACGACAAAATTCGTTTCTGATTTACATGGAACGTGGTAAAGGATGCCTTTCAGGCTCACAGAATATGAATATGGTGGATAAGAGTGCCCTTTTTACTGTTAAAAAAATAGTCAATATGTCTCTAGATTTGGATTACTGAGATAAACGAGGTAGCTGGTCCATTCACAGGAGCCACATCTGAGAACGTAGAGTCTCTTGACGTACAAGCAATGCTAACTTCATTCCCTATTTTTATGTTGTTGGATCAGAAGTGATGTGGAACAAATTTTGCAAAAGTTTGATTTTCGTCCTTATTATGTGCATGTGTAATTTTTAATTTGAACTGAGCAGTGCATCGATTCTGCCCACTCACAACATTCTGAATTCTGTGTGCTTTGTAATTTTAAATACTGTAATGGGTTTAAAAAGCATCGATATTTTACAAGGTGGAATTGAGAATTTTTTGGTGATTATCGCTACGATTGCGATCGTTATTCAGAGATTTGCATAATAAATTTATTTATAAACGATTCTATTTTCGATCTCTACCATCTTGCCAGACAAAGAGCTTAAGAGCAGAGCTAATAGGCTAAGCTATTTGTATAGGGGCTTAATTACAATTTTATATTTTAGCTATACAACTTTGACAGAGCTAAGCTACTTGTATAGGCATAGGAGCTTAGTCATGTGTTTCCAAATTAAAATATATTATTTATTTTACGAATATTTGTTTCAATTTTATGCTTGGTGTGAATTAGTTTATGAAAGTTATTAATGGTGTTATATAATTTTATTTTGATAAGGTGAGTATTATACTTTTAATGTATCGATATCGTGGATATAAACAAGGTGATCATATTTGATTGAACACAGCGTTTGTTGTTCAAATATTTTGTGTTCAGCGTAGGTTCATTCCTTCCAAGGCACTCGTTATTTTTGAAGCAATAAATTAAATTAATTGAAAATTAGATTTTATTTTTGTTTATTTAGAATTGAAGGTTATGTTAAATTTTAATATAGGATGTAGGACTATTTTTTATCGCATCTAATTTATTAGAGTTATGTATGTAAAAAAAAAGTAATCATATAAAGTAGGATATATTAATCTAAATACATCAAGCACTATTATTATCAATGATAAGAATAGAGAAAAAAGTGTCTCTACTCTCTTGAGGCTATCATTTGAAAGGATCTTCATAGCAAGTGTGGTCTCTAAAGATGTGTATGAACTTTATTATCTCAAAGTGTTGTTGGATCATCTATATATAACAAGTGTGATTTTTAAATATGTGTATGAACTCTACTATCTCAAAGTATTGTTGGGTCATTTATATATATTTGTTTAAATATTCTTTGTATTCTTCAATTTATATTATTTTGCTTGTCTAATTTTTTTAAATAATTAATCATAATTTAAGAATCTAATCTTACATAAATTTTTCTTTATTTTATCCTTGAAACTTCTTATAATCATCCTCTTAAGATAATAAGAATTAATAAAATTATATCAATTATAACCTTTAAAATTCTTTAACTATAAAGTTAAGACATATGATATCACTATCACTTTTATTTTAACTTTAATCATATAAAACAATAAACATAAGATTAATTAGAATATATAAATGCTCACTTATAATTTTGTAAGTATATCCTTGCACCATTACACCAACACATTCATACGTTCATGTACTCATTTGAAGGTCCAAATTACATACCCACAACCTAAGTATCCTCGCACCTATGCAACTTGGAATAAATCTTGAATATATTATTTTATCATCGTATTCATACGTTTGTGTACTAATTTTAAGGTCCAAATTATATACCCACACCCTAAGTATCTTGTACCTATGTAACTTGGAATAAATCTTGTATAAATTATTTTATCAATATCTTAATTCTATATATAGGGAGGGGTAATAAAGAAAGCATTTTATCCTTGATAAGATTTTTTATTTATCATGATCTTGATTAATGCAATAAAATTGGAAAAAAAATAAAGGAATAAAGTTTTTTATAGTATGGAATGGAAAATGAATTTTGTTTCATTTTAAATAATATATAGTATATGTTTTATATATTATTACTTAAGGAAAGTTATAAGATTAAATTTTATTATATAAAAAAACACACAAATAGATTAATTATACAGGTAATGTTTTTTTTGTTACATAGGAGAGTTGGTCACAATCACATTAAACGTAGACATAGTACAGTTCAAACCACAGGGGTTGTTCCTATCAAACCTATTTCACCTCGTTATTGTTGACTCAGAGTGAAGGAGACCATTGCTCACTTGATATTTCCACCATCATCGTCATTCTGGAACACACTCAAAGGATTCAAATTAGACTACTACCTTTGCAAATAAACTACCCTTGAGCTTTGAACTTGGGTGTCTTCTTGATAAGTGTCTGGCTAGACAAGCACTTACCAATCCACCTAGCCCTCAGGAGAAATTATATAGTTAGTGTTGAACTTGTAGCTTTGAGATGATACAATTTTTGTTTTTCTAGATTTTCGATCTCTAGTTAGGGTTTCTTTGACCTTTTAGGATTTTCCATGGCCCCCAACCCTAATGTTCCAACAAACACTGCTAGTGCCATAATGGAGAAGTCAAATGCAAATGACACCTATTGAGTGTCCCAAGAAATTGTTATTGATGGTGAATCAAAAGGTAAGTTTTGTGTACCTCTATTAAAGTTTGATAATTTTTGCCAATGGTTGAAATATTTTACCCTAATTGGGTATTTTGTGGGGTGCATTTTCAACAAAGAATCATTGTGGTGATGGGATAGCTCAACCTAGGCTTCTCATGGGATCAAGTTTGAGTTGATTCAAAACCTATTCAATGAGTTTTTCTCTTTTGATTTGTAGATATTGCTCAAGAAAAAGTAGTTTAAGAGCATGGGTCATGAAGCATGTGAAGCTCCTTGGTGGTCTCCTTTCCATGGATCCAATATTTCTTAGTTTTTAAAGAAATAACCTCTAAGGTCTCGGTCTGGGTTGAGTTTCTTGGTCTTTTCCTCCCACTTTGGCCCTATTTAAACCACATAATGATAATATTGGGGCACATTTTACTGGTAGAATCTGATAAGTTTTTCAACACCCACCCACAAAAAAGGGTTTGTGTTATGGTTGACCTATCCAAGGACCTCAAGGATTTCATTAAGATACAGGTGCGAGACACCACTATTTTGCAATTAATGGTTTATATTAACCTTCTAAATACATGCTTTAGATGTCAAGATTCGAACTACAAGGTTAAGGATTGTCTACTTCTTCCTCACAATAAACTAAAGTTGGACCTTATGCTACCCACTATGTTTCTCCCTCAAGCCAAGTATGAGGGTTGGACCATGGTGGGAGGGTGCAAAAGCACATGTGATTCTATAGCTAAAGTTCAACATTTCAAACCAATGATAAAAGAGGTTGGTATTTTAGCACCAAAACCTCTAGAAAAGGTAAACGAGCAGCTCAACACAAGGTCACAAATGATAAAAATGATGGTTATTAAGGATACTTTACCTCCCTTAAAGGACCTCAAGGATTTCATTAAGATATAGGTGAGAGACACAACTATTTTGCAATCGGTGGTTTATATTAACCTTCTAAATACATGCTTTAGATGTTAAGCTTCGAGCTATAAGTTTAAGGACTATCTGCTTCTTCCTCACAATAAACTGAAGTTGGACCTTATGCTACCCACTATGTTTCTCCCTCAATCCAAGTATGAGGGTTGGACCATGGTGGGAGGGCACAAAATCACGTGTGCTTCTATAGCTAAAGTCCAACATTTCAAACCAATGATAAAGGAGGTTGGTATTTTAGCACCACAACCTCTAGAAAAGGTAAATGAATAGCTCAAAACAAGGTCACAAATGATAAAAATGATGGTTATTAAGGATCCTTTACCTCCCTTAAGTCACACCCCAACACTAAATAGGCATCTGGACAATGAGAAATATTTTGAATATGAATATAAATTGACTCACGTGCAAGACTAGGATTGTAAAGGACTTAACTTCACATAAGTGATGGGTAGTTCACCAAAATTTTTCAGGTCTAGGTCCCAGTGTGTGTAGTGACTAAAATCTGCAAAAAAAATTTGTTATCAATATTTTATCAATTTACATGGTAGATTCACTTGGTGGTTTATTAGGGTTTAGAGCCTCTTGTTTAATGTTAAGGTTCTCATGGGCTAAAATCTGCAAAGCTTTTTTTTGTTATCAAAATTTTGTTAGTTTACATGGCAAATGCATATGGTGGTTTGTTAACCCAGGTGTTGTAGGTGAGTTGGAGAGGAGAGGGCAATCATCCAAGGGAGGTCCCACGTCCGAATCTCCACCCTACCAAAAAGTTGAATTGGGTACTTGTTGGCATTTTTGCCACATTGATTCTCATTGATGAATGCATTGATGTATTGTTGGGGATCTGACCTTTGATTGATGCAGCTTGGGCGAAAAAAAGGAGAAAAAATGAGCAAAAAATGACTAAGTCCGAAAATTGCGACGACGCGGCGACATGTTGCGAGAATCGCGGTCCAACGCGATCCAACGCGAGCGGAGTTGGCGGAACCGTCGCGATATCGCGACGTGTTCCGAAATCGCGGGTCGGCGGGCAGAAAAAGCATTAAGTTGAAAACATGCAGCGATTCGCTGACATGTCAGCGAATCGCGACTCGGGGAGCGTCGAAGGCAAAAAGTGCAAACTTGCAGCGCGTCGCTGACATGTCAGCGAATCGCGACCAAAAATGGCGATTGGTGCGGAGAGAAGGAACATGTAGCGAAATCGCTACATGTTCCGTTTTCGCGGGGCAGAGCGCAGGGAGGAGCTAACGACGGAAACATGTAGCGAAATCGCTACATGTTCCGTTTTCGCGGAGCAAGCTTGCGATGGCGAAGAGGAAGCCGGAGACGTAGCGAAATCGCTACATGTGCCATTTTCGCGGGTCAACGGTGGTCAAAGCATACGGCATTATAAGACGTCGCGATTTCGCGACCCGTCGCGATTTCGCGACCCGTCGCATTTTCGCGACCTGCGCAGTTTTCCCGCCAAGTGCAATATGAACGGCCGAAAGGGTTTTTTCGATTTCCGATGATTTAATATTAACCCGAATTAAATATTTTGCGGATTTCCGATGCGGTTAAGGACGAAAAGCGCCCAGGACACCAAAATTAAAAGATTTATTGGTTCAAAGCTGCGGTTCGTGGATTAATTCAACGGTTTTTCATGCACATATTCAAAGAATCGAATTTAATGAAGGGCCGCAAGCGTTTCATGGAATTTAATTTTTATTTCTTCGAGACTGCGATTAAGGGGATCATCTTCCTCGTTTCCTTCGCATGATTGTAGATCACGAGGAAGTTGGTTTTAATTATTTAATGCTTGCAAAGAGGACGGACCTCTATAAAAACCAATGTAATTTTCATTTGCAAAGGTTGGAAAAACTTGCTGCTAGAAACTGGAATTGTATCTGCGGGAATACAAGGATCGACTTCTAATTTTTCAAGCGTCGCATGGATGAATTTGCTTTCTGTTTTCTGCATTTCTAATAGCATTCGTACTCCTGCATTGCTATTACATTTAAATTCTGCATACTGGATTTAAATACTGCGGTCAAGGTACAATTCCTGGAATGTGGGTTTGGAGGGATTTGCGGCATGTGATTGTGTGAGGATGAAGCTGATTTCTTATGTTACTTGCTTTGTTGTTGCGTTTGTAGTTTCCTGCTTGTTGTTTTTCTGATCCCATCACTTCGGCATGTGGCCATATTTCCCATTTCTTTCTGCAACCTTTTAAATCTCTTTCCAGCAACCCTATCTTAAACCCATTTTTAGAATAGTGAAGGGAACCGACCCACTCTGGAGATTGGTGCAGGAGCCATTTCTTGCTTCCGACCTTTCAATGTTGGCCGGGTCTAGGGCGCAATTGTAAAAATCCTTTCTGTGGCGATTCGTGACCAACGGTTTTTGGCACGCCGGTGGGACAGATCATTTCTGTCTCCAAGAATTCATAATCGGTGGGATACGCATAATTTTCCAAAGTGATAACCCCACCGGTGCCAACAATTTTGGCACGTTTTAACACCCGGAGGTCTCAAGATTTGATGAGATTTGTCTTGGCCTCACAGCGGAGATTTTTAAGTTCATCTGGCGACTTTCTTGAGTTGAAGATCTGTTCGTGGACGCCTATTGTTTTAAAAAAAAAAAAAAAAAAAATTTCAAAGAATGTTTTTTCTGGCGACTCTGACTTAATGGCGATGGCCGTGATTCCATGAGACCACTGCCACAAAGGCGAGGGTTTTTCTAGATGGGATGATCCTGGCCCTCTGAATCTGCAAGTTCGGCATGAAATTCCCGAAGGTGCCCTGAAGAACCTGGCAAAATATGATGGTACCGAAGGCATGGCTCTGACACATGTTGAAGATATTGCTATTATGTCCATGATCCATGTCATAGAACACGAAGATGTCATGATCCGACTTTTGGTTCAGTCTTTGGAAGGAAGAGCATTGCGATGGTACAGACTGCTCAAACGTCAAAGCATCAGCTCATGGGATGATCTCGCGGGAGCACTGATCAAAAGATTTGATGAAGATCCTTTCTACAGTTCTTTGGATCTCTACCAATTTTTCATGTACATCAAGAGAGCACCTCAAGAGAGCATCACGGACTTCAATGTCCGATTCTTGATAAGTTGGAAGAGAATTCCAGAGAAGATCCGTCCATCACCCACCCAAGCCCACCTCTTTTATGTTCGAGCTTTTAACTCTGACATAGGTCTCTTTTTTTTGCGATCGGGTGAACAACGGTTCCCTCAAATCTTTGAGGAAGCGGTGCGAGCGGAGCAGCTTTTGCTCTTATCAGGAAAATTACCGTGGGGAGAAACTCCATTACCTTCTCCGGTGGTTGCTTCTCCTGTTTACCCTGCACATTCATGCCAGATCCCTGAGATGCAGTCATGTGGAGTTCAAGGGACAGATCTCGTCCAAAGTCAAGGATTGGAACATGCAAGCACTTTTCCAGCAATGAACAATATGGTTGCTTGCAGTTTTCATCAAGAGATGGGCCAAGTAGAAGAACAAGTTCAAATTCCAGAACCTGAGGAGATCCCAGAATCCGAGTTCTCACTTGAAGAGCCCTGTGATCACATCAAGGAGTTAGAGGAGCCTGTACTCAGCCCACAACCAGTAAAGTCTGCAAAGTGGTGGTGTTGGTTCCGACCACTACATCCGGTACTCGAAGAAGTCTTCCATGTGGGTACTAGTAAGAAGGATAATCTGTCGAATTGCATCCTATCGGCACCATGGAGAACTTCGGGAAGGAGCCGACCTAATTTCAAGGACCGACTTAAGTATGATCGGATCCGAGTCGGGACATTGCAGATTTACCGGATAACATTACGAGATTGGGTGTACGGTGGCGACATGCCAATCATGTCGTGCATTATTGTATATAGTATTTTGAAAAAAACACAAAAAAAATAGAAAAAGAAGAAGAAAAAAAAAAAAAGCTGGTATTGTTTTTATTTGTTCATCTCGGCTCTTGTTGCTGCGAGCCGTAGATGCTTGTTTTTTCCTTTGTTTTTCTCCTCCCAACGGTTTGGTGGCTTTCTAGCACTTTCTTCTTTTCCCTTCCCCGTTTCCTCTCTTTCCTTTCTTCATCTTCTTCCTTCTTTTTCTTCCGCATTAAAACAAAATAAGCCACATCTGTTGTTTCTTTTCCCTTTTCTATTTTTCCCGTCCCTTCTTATCCCTTTCCTCTAAGTTTAGTCTTTTACGCATTTGCTAATGAGTCTAGTTCATTTCATTTCACGACTTTCCTAGTTCCATTCCCACTCCATAACTTCGTTCATTTTCATTTCATCATTCCATTGCAATCACCGCTTGCGCAATCGCAAGAGCTCACTCCATCATCGCGTTCCATTAGTCATTTCATAACCGCTTCTATGCAGGTTCTTCCGGTTCTAGTTTTCAATTTTTCAGCGACGACATGTTTTGCGGCGACTAGTTTACGATTCGATATGACTCTGTGCCCAATGGACTAAGGCACGGATTCTTGCATACGACGAGTTGTATACCCACGAGCCGCCAAGAATGTTGGCATTTTTGCCACATTGATTCTCATTGATGAATGCATTGATGTATTGTTGGGGATCGACCTTTGATTGATGCGGCTTGGGCGAAAAAAGGAGAAAAAATGAGCAAAAAATGACTAAGTCCGAAAATTGCGACGACGCGGCGACATGTTGCAGAATCGCGGTCAACGCGATCCAACGCGAGGCAGGTTGGCGGAACCGTCGCGATATCGCGACGTGTTCCGAAATCGCGGGTCGGCGGGCAGAAAAAGCATTAAGTTGAAAACATGCAGCGATTCGCTGACATGTCAGCGAATCGCGACTCGGGGAGCGTCGAAGGCAAAAAGTGCAAACTTGCAGCGCGTCGCTGACATGTCAGCGAATCGCGACCGAAAATGGCGATTGATGCGGAGAGAAGGAACATGTAGCGAAATCGCTACATGTTCCGTTTTCGCGGGGCAGAGCGCAGGGAGGAGCTAACGACGAAACATGTAGCGAAATCGCTACATGTTCCGTTTTCGCGAGCAAGCTTGCGATGGCGAAGAGGAAGCCGGAGACGTAGCGAAATCGCTACATGTGCCATTTTCGCGGGTCAACGGTGGTCAAAGCATACGGCATTATAAGACGTCGCGATTTCGCGACCCGTCGCGATTTCGCGACCCGTCGCATTTTCGCGACCTGCGCAGTTTTCCCGCCAAGTGCAATATGAACGGCCGAAAGGGTTTTTTCGATTTCCGATGATTTAATATTAACCCGAATTAAATATTTTGCGGATTTCCGATGCGGTTAAGGACGAAAAGCGCCCAGGACACCAAAATTAAAAGATTTATTGGTTCAAAGCTGCGGTTCGTGGATTAATTCAACGGTTTTTCATGCACATATTCAAAGAATCGAATTTAATGAAGGGCCGCAAGCGTTTCATGGAATTTAATTTTTATTTCTTCGAGATCGCGATTAAGGGGATCATCTTCCTCGTTTCCTTCGCATGATTGTAGATCACGAGGAAGTTGGTTTTAATTATTTAATGCTTGCAAAGAGGACGGACCTCTATAAAAACCAATGTAATTTTCATTTGCAAAGGTTGGAAAAACTTGCTTGCTAGAAGCTGGAATTGTATTTGCGGGAATACAAGGATCGACTTCTAATTTTTCAAGCGTCGCATGGATGAATTTGCTTTCTGTTTTCTGCATTTCTAATAGCATTCGTACTCTGCATTGCTATTACATTTAAATTCTGCATCTTGGATTTAAATACTGCGGTCGAGGTACAATTCTGGAATGTGGGTTTGGAGGGATTTGCGGCATGTGATTGTGCGAGGATGAAGCTGATTTCTTATGTTACTTGCTTGTTGTTGCGTTTGTAGTTTCTGCTTGTTGTTTTTCGATCCCATCACTTCGGCTGTGGCCATATTTCCCATTTCTTTACTGCAACCTTTTAAATCTCTTTCCGGCAACCCTATCTTAAACCCATTTTTAGAATAGTGAAGGGAACCGACCCACTCCGGAGATTGGTGCAGGAGCCATTTCTTGCTTCCAGCCTTTCAATGTTGGTCGGGTCTAGGGCGCAATTGTAAAAATCCTTTCCTGTGGCAGATTCGTGACCAACAGGTACCCAAAATCCAATTGATAATGTTGGTACGATTAGGATAGGGTGCGACTCTCGAGTGACTTGGATGGTGTAGAACCCCCTGATTGTGGTCTCTCATACCAAGGCGGCCCCGCAGGGGGTTTTTCGCTTAAAAAAATATGGTGGCTTGTTAGGGTTTAAAGCCTCTTGTTCTAGGTTAAGGTTCTCATATATAAGCCCCATATCTTTATTTTTGGTTATAGATGGATTCTTAGTTTGATTTTTTGGGGTGTGCTACCTTACCACTCGCATTTTTTTTGTATAAATGTAACTATTATTATTTTTAGTAATACATAACACTTTAAAAAAACACATATATATATATATATATATATATATATATATATATATATATATATTAACCATAACAAATCTATATATTATTATTATTATTATTTTGATGAGGAACCTTTTATATACAACATATCCGCAACATGTGAGGGGAGAGATTTGAACTTGGGCCTCTCGATAACTGGAGAGTCTTAACTACCCACTTGCTCTCCAACTCCTCTACATGAGTGGATCTATATATTATTTTTATCTAAGTATATTTTAATATTTTAATTATTGTTAATATTTAATTGATTTATGTGTATATACATACACAATATGTGCATGTGTATGACATGTAATTTTAAAAATAAAATTTGAACCTATGTATTGTAATAAACACTTACACTATTACTTGATAAAAAAAATTTTTACTAAAATATGGCCATTTTGCATTTGTTTGATATTCTTTTATTTTTTTCCTACGCATATTTCAATCTCTTTGTAAAATTTCAAGACCCTTCAATCCTTTATTTATCATTACCAAATAAAATATGACTACATTATAATTATATTTCTTTTTATACATAGAGGAGTTGGTTACATCCACACTATTTTTAGTAACTGCCAAGTGCAGAGTTTAAACCATAGGGGCTGCTCCCAACAAGCCTATACCACTTCGTTATTGTTGACCTAATGTGAAGAGGACCACTAGTCACTTAAGATTCATAGTATCATTGTCGATCTAGAGCGCACTTAGAAGATTTAGATCAGACTACTACCTTTGCAACAGGTATGCTCTTGAGGTTTGAATCTAGGTCTCTTCTTAGTAAGTGCCTAGCCTAGCCATATTTCAATCCTATATAAGTTAAAAATAACTTTCAAATGTCTCGAGGGATAATGTAATGGCTCGAAGCTTTATCTCTTCTTCAGAGGTCCAAGGTTCAAACCCAAAATTGGGCAAGTATGTGAGGGGGTGGGTGTGTATAGTCATGTATTTGACCTCTATTAATAAATTTAGTTCTCATCCTTATGAGAGATCATAGGCGGGATGAAGATGCCCTTTTGGTAATAAAGGTTTCTTGCACTATAAAAAACTTTCAAATAATTTTTTATTAATATAAATTAAAATATACTAATATTTTAATTTTAATATAATTAATTTGATAATATAACTAATTTTTAAATTTAAAATAATAATTAATAATTTAAAATAATTTTTCACATTTAATAATATTAGTTTTTTGTACGATGGTCAAGGAAACATTTGTCACGTTGTCTAACCTAAGTTGATGTCTTAAACCTATATTTGAATAATATTTGATACTTTTGAAAGCTTTATTTTTTAAATATTTAAACTCTATGATTCCCCTAATTGTTATTTTTGTGAGGTTTTATAATAGAAATACAACAATAAATTTTATCTTGCAATTGGGATTCTCTAACCGCCTCCCCCGGTTATTCTTGTAACTCCATTTGTCCTCCTCATCGTTAAATAGAAGAACATATACAAATAAGTATTAAATATTGGTTTAATAAATACAGATATAAAGAAAACATTTTGATTGGAGTTGGAGCTCCGAAGATTCAAACCTTTAATTTAGTATATAAATAAATGGTTCCCTTATTCATTTAGTGGACAAATATTGCTTGAATCCTTTATTTTGGAAGGAACTAAGTTATTATGAGCTGAAAATTTTAAACTCTCCAATACCATAGGAACCCACCAAAAGGCCACAGAAAAAAGACAAATAGCAAGCAAAGTATATATATGTTCATAAAGAATAAGCATCTAACAATGAAAAGTTACAAATTGCTTATGAGATTTGGGTGTATAATATTTTAAGTCCACATGATAAACTATGTTTCATTGGAGCTTTGTGTGCTTACTATTTTAAGCCCACATGATAAGCTATGTTTCATTGGAGGGAACCTTTTGATGGCTATTTCTTTTGGCACCATAATGATAAGATAAGGACAAACATCTATCATGCATTAAAAAAAGTTTTAAAAATTATTGAAACATGCAACTAGGATGTGTAGTTATTCTTTAACATTATTTATAAGATGTTTTTTAATACCAACGAAGGGAGAGCTCAAATGTAGATTTCTATTATTGGACCAAGTGCTGAGACGAAGGTATTAGATATCCAAATTGTTTTTGGACTATTGTTAACTGTTGGAATTCTTAGAGTACAATTATATATTTCAGAGGTTTGGCATAACTTTCCATTAGTATACTATAACTTTCTATTATTATACTATATGGTCACACGTTGAGATTAAATATATACTATTTGGTCACACGGTGAGATTAAATATATAATTGTTTTGAATGTTATTTTGGGCTATATGATTAATGAGAGTATTGAGATTAAATATATAATTGTTTTGAATGTTATTTTGGGCTATATGATTAATGAGAGTATACTTATGTGTTTTAGACTTTAATATTCAATCAAAATGTATTTTATGATTTAAAAATTTAAAAATTTAGAGTTTTATAAAAGTCAAAAATTTAATTTTATTAGATTTTTTTAGATAAATAGTGGTAATAATATAATATAGTACATGATTATAATGTAGATTGTAATAATATTGAAGTAAAAATTTTATATATTGTAATATTTTTATCAAATTTATAATATTCAATGCATTTATCTAAATAATTAGTAAATTATTGTTACATAGTGTTAACATTTAAAGATACATTATCATAATAATATATTATACATATACATATTTGCTCTTAAATATTTAAATATACTTAAATATTATATTTGCTTTTAGCAATAACCTTATAATGTATCTTTAAAAGTATTCAAATCTTCACTTGAAAAGATATATAAAGAGAGGTGAAAGTATCTATTACTTTACATAGTTCTATTTATGTCTCAATATAATTATCAACATCTAACTGATGGTTTCTTATAAGATGTTTTTGGATTGTATAAAAAGCATTTTCCTAGAGAGTAGTAACACAAATAAATCCTGAGTGACCAGTGATCCCTTCACGTCGGGTAAAAAATAATGAAGCGGAATAGGTTTGATGGAAGTAACCTTTGTGGTTCGAATCCTGTGCTTGCCAGCTACTAAAAATAGTGTGGTTGTGACCAACTCTCCTATGTAACCAAAAGAAAGTAACACAAATAAGACCCTTTAAGTATTAAAACTTAAAATCAATGTTATTAACTTGAATTTTAATATAAGCATGATATTAGATAACATATTAACTTCTTATTCTTGAAAAATATGTATCTAGGTGTACTTATTAAAAAAACAAAATTTTATATATAATGTAGTAGCCTCTCTCCAACCACAATATTAACCACCCATCAAGTGAAGTAGAAGATAGTTTTTGAAAATAAATAAAAATATTGTATTTAGTTAACTAGATTTGAAGACATGATTAATTACAATTATCACTTGTCATATTCCACTTTATATCTCACATTCAAATAAATGTGTGGCAACATATTAAATTTGAATATTTTACTAGTATGTACATTGACCTTATCCACAAGGCTATCTCCATTCATTCCATGTCATGGGTTTAGGAATTTATGATAGGTTTCCTTAACACTTAACTCAACATACCACTTATAATGACACAAGTATTCACCTATGATGAGGAGGGGAGAAACTATAAAGAAACACAAAATACTTTATATCCATTGACGTGTGCCTATCATAGTAAACTTTATTATCCAAAACCCCATGAATCATACCTAATGTCTCAAGGACAGTTCTAGTTCCTAAGAAAAATATACAAGATACCCCACAAAACCTTGTGATGGATAAGGCTATAGATAATAGCCTTCACTAGTATGTTTTATCCTAGTATAGATACTTTCATATCAACACAATCCTTTATCCTAATAGATTGGAACATAAAAATTCTTAGAATTTGGAAATGTTAGTCTCATTCACATCTACCACAATGAATTAAATTTGTGTCCAACCTTGGCCATCACACCAATATTCATAGTAAGAAGGATAAACTTAGGCATATAAGATTATCATAGGCTACAACATTAAGAAAATAATAATAAAAAAATATTAAATATTTTATACATTCACATGTCTAAGGCTAAATCTTTAATATAGTTATAAATGGCTAAGCTTAAGTGAAAAGGAATAATTTGGTCAATATTCTATCCTCAACTCAAATTTTTGTTCTAAAAGTAATGATGTCATGTTTGAAGGGTGTGCACCACAACTATTAAGTCTAAGTCATATCATGGGTGGGGTAAATGAGCTTGCAATCCTTGATATTTCATGATACATACAATTACATGATATTTCTAAGCTACAATTATTTTTGGTTCTTTCAAGCACTCCCTTCATCAAGTAGTTTATTTGAATAAAAACTAATCTTAATCTACTTTTTAAAGGCTTAATATAGATTGTAGATAAGGATTACCTCTATTTTTAACATGATTAAACATGACATCAGGGGTATTTCACTCTATAGACATCCTCTACTCTTGTAGTGAGTTACATCCATTCAATCTTCAACAAAACCCACCTAAATAATTAAGGTTTTTCAAAGTTTATCTTAAACTTAAACACACTCTCTCTCTCTCTCTCTCTCTCTCTCTCTCTCTCTCTCTCTCTCTCTCTCTCTCTCAAACACACTCTCTCTCTCTCTCTCTCTCTCTCTCTCTCTCTCTCTCTCTCTCTCTCTCTCTCTCACACACACACACACACAATGGGTCCCACCCATATTACGTTTTGATCAAATAATGGTAATTATGCTTGCAATCCTTGATATTTCATGATACATACAATTACATGATATTTCTAAGCTACAATTGTTTTTGGTTCTTTCAAGCACTCCCTTCATCAAGTAGTTTATTTTAATAAAAACTAATCTTAATCTACTTTTTAAAGGCTTAATATAGATTGTAGATAAGGATTACCTCTATTTTTAACATGATTAAACATGACATCAGGGGTATTTCACTCTATAGACATCCTCTACTCTTGTAGTGAGTTACATCCATTCAATATTCAACAACATACTCTTGTAGTGAGTTACATCCATTCAATCTTCAACAACACCCACCTAAATAATTAAGGTTTTTCAAAGTTTATCTTAAATCTCTCTCTCTCTCTCTCTCTCTCTCTCTCTCTCTCTCTCTCTCTCTCTCTCTCTCTCTCTCTCTCTCTCTCTCTCTCTCTCTCTCTCTCTCTCTCAATGGGTCCCTCCCATATTACGTTTTGATCAAATAATGGTAATTATGCATGTAACACTTGGAAATACTTGAACCTAGGTCTCCTCCTTGAAAGTCCAATATTTTAATCAATTAAACTTTTGCTATTCAATATACACTTTTCATATGTTGTAATATATTTACTTAAAGCAATTCATATTTTTATATTCATATGTGAAATATTCCATTCATTATATATCTCATTTGTACTTATTATTTAACTCTTTCTTACATCTCTTGCACCATGTGCATCATATATTTCCTAAGCACCTCAATTAATGCTCCTAATTTCTCCCAATTATTATTTTTATTCCACTTTGTAGATCCATCTCCCTATATTGGATTAGACATGGTGGGGGACACTCAACCCATATTTTGAACTACATCTTAACTACAAAGGAGGAGAAATGTATGTACTTATAGATGTCAAGGTTATGTTCTCATTCCTTTCTTAAACAAACATGGTCATATTATAGACATTTTTCTAGATAGATGGTAATAATCCTACCAATGCTAATGACCCATAGAAATCTTCATAGGAAGTCACCCACTATATTGGAAGAACATCTACTTATCATTGTTTATCTATTAACTTCTTTGTTACAAAACTTTAAACTCTATAGCATAGATCATTTATAGTATATTGATTCACAAATAACAATCCACAATGCAATAATCCAAACAATGAGACAAAATAGATAATACATTTAGGGTAGGAAAACACTAATAATACTCTTTAATGAAGTAATATCTCCACAAGATGTCCCAATATGATGGCACCACTTAGAGAGGGTAAAATGTCATAAGCAACTATATGAACAAGGATTACTACAAGACAATATTTGATACGAATTATTATTCATTATTATAATAATATATCTTCTTTATATACCCATTATCTAGTTCTACTTTGATGATGGTATAACCTTGATCCTAGTTGATTCCTAAACCCTTATCTAAAATCAATTATTTTAATATAATATTACAATACAATAAACCTTGCATTATGTGTGGCCCCTATCAATTATCTATAACAACCTTATATGATATAATATCATCCCAATATACATATCCCTAGGTATCATAGCATTCTTTTAGTTTTCTTTGTTTGTTGTTGTAATGATATCATCTATGATAGGAACTTTCTATTTATAGATTAAAAAATAAGTTTATGAATGACCACCTCCAAAAAGGATTTACCCCTCATATCATAAAATTAAGATGTTTAAATTTCAACATAGATGTGTTGGGACTTGCTAGAGTATATCATCCATTGTAACCTTGTACTTGTTATGCTTTCTTGAAATCACAACTCTAACAACCTATTGGCTAAGCCTTCATCTATAAGCTACGAATTATCCCTTTTCTTATTGAAAGGAAGCAATAGAAAAGCTTTAAATAAACAACTTCTTTTCATCCATTTTCTTATTGAAATAAAGCAATAGAGCTTGCTTATTTTTATCATCGTTAAAGCTTTAAATAAACAATCTCTTTTCATCTTCATGCAATGATAGCATTTTGTGAGCCCAAAATTATGCTTCCTTATTTAAATTACTTTTAGAAGTCAAAATTAGTCTTGATCCCCATTCTAAATGATTAAAAGTGGTGGAAGATAATGATTTACCTCTATCATTTATACAATTAGATGCAAGATGATTAAATGACACCCAACATAAAGTATTCTCCATTGCAATAAGTTCTATCTATTTGATCTTCAATAACAACCCCATAAGGAACTAGATTGTGTTAGAGTTTATCCCTAATTTTTGCTTCTAGAGGGGAATGTCAAGATTCTACTAATTTGATTTAGGTTAGGTATTGTTATTATGCCTTTGAAATTCAGTCCACATTGGATGTCTCTCCCACATGCTTTCTATAGATAACCAATGATTGACATAAATGAAGAATACAAAGAGATAATTTTCATAAATGTTTTGTAAGAGATCACAGGTACTTCATCTTCTATATTATCTTTAAAAAACTTCAAATATTAGCACTTCTTAACATCTTGCATGATCAACCACATGACTACAAGACTACAAGAGATGATGGATCATTCCTTATAACATAGTAATACAATAAAGTATTTGGATATATATCCACTCTTTTTATATTTTCAATAATTTTATATAAAAAAAATAAAATATTATATTTATAATAATTTTTTATTTTTTATTTTCTAAAAAAATATTATTAAATAATACTTAACAAATGCTTTTAAAAAATACCACGCATAATTAAAAATAAATAAAACTATTATATAAATAAAATGTACATAATAGCATAATAGTAAACTAATTCTACGCCGTAGAACAAGCACCAACTCTTAAACCTGCATACCCAAAATCAAAATAATTATTGAGCTTTCCTTAAACATATAACCACTATTATTTCTTTAAAGAAAGTAAAGGTTAAATAAACAAGAAATTTTTCATAGGCATAAAATAATTTTCAAAACGAACATCTTGGTACTAGTCATCTCCAAAACAATTGGAGGAACATCTGGATATTATCTATCTTCAAAGCAATACTATGATTCTCTAGAGTCCAGCGTTCCTTTTGTTTGCCTCTTTCCCGAAGGTTTAGATAGTAAATAGTTTTGTGGAGAAGGTCCAGGATTTAATTTTTTTACAAAAGGTTTTTAAAGGTGAGTTCAGTACAAGGTTTGAATTTATATGTTTTGTATGGAGAAGGTTTAGGTATTAAAGATGAGGTCAATCCAAAATTTAATTTCATAAAAATAATTATGTATATTTTATAGTAAATAATTGTAAACTTTAAATAAGTATTCCTGATATTGTCAGGAGTGAGTATGGATATGCCTAGATTTATGTTTCTTCCAAATCATAAATTTGAAGTGCACAGATAAAAACAAGGAGCTATAAAAACAAGGCAAACAACCAAGGTAGCTGTCAAATTCCAAACATGCATAGACAATTCAAATGTTATAATACTACCTTTTCTAAGCAGTGGAAAAGGCTTTGACCAAGGAAAGACTCTGACTAGTGCCACACCATGACAAGGATCGAACGCGGGAGAATCTGAATTGTCAAAATCACCCATGAATGACTCCATGGAATCATTTACGCCCAGGGAATTTCTTGGGATATACCAGAGCTTTGGCGTATAAAGTGGAACTTCCTTCGTTTTACTGAAAAGAGAGGACAAACACTTAAGGCCAAGGAGATAAGACAGAACCCAATAAGACCACAAACATGAAAAGCCAAGGAGAATGTAGTGCACGTTCAGAAACTTGAAAATTAGGTCAAAATTTGGAGTATGAATCTATGGCTCAACAAGTGCATGTTAGTCGAATTGTTTACTCGTTAAAATTTTCATGGCTCTCCTTAAATTAATACCATGAGACAAATGGAGGCTTTAATCTTAAATTTTGAAGAGTTGGACTTTTAAAAACCAGATGCTCGTGCCCGTTAGTTTATCTTATTAGGCGCCAACCCATCAACACGTGTCAGCCATGTTGTGTATCAGCAACGGTCAGATCTGATCAGAAGAAAAATACAAAGTTGGTGTCATTGAAGGTATCGCTGATTATTTTGGTGGTGTGTGGTGCAGGTTTTGTCCTTTTCAAGGGAGGTTGGTGGCCCTGATTTGATATTGCATTTCACCATAACCTTTCAAGTCTATTTCAGTATCTCTTGATTGCTGCATTCTTTTTTCCAGTTTGGGGGTGTTTGGATAGGTGAGAAGTACAATGGTGTTGTTTGTCTGCAACTTTGGGAATTGATGCAATTGTCCTCTCTCATTCATCACTGTGTTTTTTGTGCTTGTTCTTTATATTCTGGTGCTACAGAGTTCACTTGATTCTGGTTGTTGCTTCAAAGGGGATAGCTATCATATTGAAGTGTGGGATTTTTGGAAATTGGTCAAAGTACAAGATCCTACCCTCATAGACGGGAGGAGAAATGTCAAAAGCCTTGACTCACCAAAAAAGCAGACTGAAAATAGCGTTATCGGTAAGAAAAACAAAAAATCTTACAGAATGAAAGTACCATTTGTTGGAGGGAAAGAATATCTCTGGTCTATATGGATTAATGCTAACTGTGGCAAAGAAAGACATTTTTGGTGCATTCATGACAACACTCCTAGATGATTAATACTTGACATCATCATGATTGGTGCTCTTTAAAAACACAGAAAAATTTAGAAAGAAATTTATTTATTTCGTAAGGATAATAAAATTGAAGTTTTTTTTTTTTTAATAGGTTATGTGGGATATATATATATATATATATATTTGCAATAGGTTATATGGGATTGATATATATTACATTATTACTATATAGTGGTATCATAACAAAGTTTGGATATTATCCATGTATCTTTTGGCAAGATTCAAACTTGGCTCTTTTTAAAGAAATAATGACATCAGATATAAATGAAGGATTTCTTTGAAAAAAAAATAAAAATTATTTTTTATTAATGAAAGATTAGAAATGCTTTTATTTTTTATATATAAATAATTATAAAATTTCCACATCAATATTAATGTATAAATTTTTGTTATAGAATTGATATAAGTTTTATTTGTATTATTATTTTTTTTCAAAAATCAAGTGTTAATAACATTTTAAACTTTGTATCGAGGGGAAAACGCAAGGGTTCGGGTTTTGGCTCTTCTTCGAGAGGTCCAAGGTTCAAAACATCGCATGGACGAGTGTGTGAGGGGGGTGGGTGTGTGTTATATTTCCTATTTGATAAGAATAGCTCTCGGCTTTAGGAGGGGTCATAGGTGGGGGAGTCTACTCAGCCCTATGCATTGGTCATAGGGGTTTCTCACAACCAAATAAAAAAAATATTCTAAACTCTTATCGAGGTGGGGCTTTAAACTCTATACTGAGGTGACGCAAGGATTATAATAATAGCTCTCGACTTTAGGAGGGGTCATTGTTGGGAGAGACTTCTCAGCCCTATGCATTGGTCGTAGGGGTTTCTCACAACCAAATAAAATAAACATTCTAAACTCTATACCGAGGTGGCGCAAGGATCATAATAATAGCTATTGATATTTGAACCATTTTTTATTGATAATATGATAGAGACTCGTACCAATTTCCCTATCTCTTAATAACAAAACAAAAAAACATTATTTTTGGAAATATGTTGAATATTTTCCATGTTATTCTGGTGGGGTTAACACTAAAATGTATTGGACGTTGTGTACGATATACTCGTTGGGGTTAGGAGGTAGTAGCCCTTTGAATAGTAGGGGTTTGGGGCAGCAGCCCCCGACCAAATTTTTAGGGTTTTAAGTTATTTTTAGACCCATATGGGCTTTTAGGGTTACTATATTTGAACCCTTGATTTTTCACCCATGATATTGTAAAATTTGTGCATGTGCCTTTGTTATATATATCACACTTGCATTAGGGTTTGGAGATAGAGAGAGAAAGAGAATATTATTGTATTGGAGATGGTAATGCAATAATAAGATAATATTGTGTTGATTTTCCCGGTTGAGGGTTTCCAGGATAAATATTGTGTAATGTGTGAATCTGCTATCTTCTTCCTTTGATTCTGCAATTACTATTTTTCTAGTTTTAGTTTATTGAGGCTCTTTATGTCTCTTCAATTATAAACTTACATCATATCTACATAGTTGCAAACAAATTTTAACTTTTGAGTGCATACCCGTATGTAATCTTATAAATTTAATGAAAATACATATCAATTGTCATAAAAATTCACTATATGTTAATTATAATATTGAATTATAAAATTAAAGTCTTTATTTGTATAAAATTTTAATATAAAATTTATTAAAAATAAATCATTTACGTGAAAATATAAATATTTCATAATTTTTTTAAAGTAAATATTTAATAATTTTAATTAACACATTAAAAATATTTTATTTTATCTTATTTATTTGGATAGTGCAAGAAACTCTTATGACCAACGCACAGGATTGAGCGAGTAGTCTCCTTCCAACCATGACCCCTCATAGAACCGAGAGCTATGCTTATTAATAGGAAATTTAACACACAAACACCACACACCCACCCCCATCACACACTCGCCCACATCACGATTTGAACCTTAGACCTCCCAAAGAAGAGGTAAATCCCAAACCGTTGTGTTTTCCCCCTTGGGACATACATTAAAAAATAATTATTTAATAATTCTTCATATATTATTATGAAAACACTCGATTCTAATTTTTTTTGTTAGGGTAGTGTGAGAAACCCCTACGACCAATGCTTAGGGTTGGGCATTCCCATCCCAACCATAACCTCTCATAAGGCTGAGAGCTAAGCTTATCAATAGGGACTAAACACATAGCCATACACACACCCACCCCCTCACACATTCACCCATGCCACGATTTGAACCTTGGACCTTCCGAAGAAGATCCAAAGCCCGAAACATTGTGTTGTTTCCCTCGAGACAATCCAATTCTAATTTTTATTTATAATTAGGTTGTAGACGTATCTACTGCAAGATATGGTGTATCTCAATTCCATCATCCTTGATATTTTTCTTTTTTTTGATACATAAGAGAATCAATAACACCATTTTTTAGATATCAAATAAATCTTAGATACAACTGCTATAAACCCTAGCCCATTTGATAAAAAAAAGTCAACTAGACCCTCGATCCTTTAAGGCATCAAATTGGGGTAGCAAACCAACAAACACTCTTCCACTACGAACCTAGCGTATCCATTTCTAGGTATGACATGGTTTCCACCTAGGTCTCTCTCGAGAGCCCAAAGCCCTTACCACTATGTTGTGCTTGACAAACACTCTTCTACTACCAATCTAGCCTATCCCATTCTATGTATGATGTGGTTTGAACCAAGATATCTCCTAAGAGAAAGCCCAAAGCCCTTACCACTGTTGTCCTTAGAGACAAAAAATGTTAAGGTAAAGCATGGGTTTTTATGAGGGGTCCTAGTTCCCTTGTACTAGGGTTTGAACTTGGATATCTTGAATGAAAACCCAAGGACTTACTACTACGGTATACTTTACAGCTTAAAATGTTAAGGTAAATCATAGGTTTTTATGAGGGGTCCTAGTCCCCTCACACTAGGGTTTAAAATTGGGTCTCTTAGATGAAAACCCAAGGACTTACCACTATGACATCCCTCCCATGACAAAATGTTAGGGTAAAGCATGGATTTTTATGAGGGATCATGATCCCCTTGTATAAGTGTTTGAAATTGGGTCTTTTGGATTGAAAACCCAAGAACTTACGACTATGGTATCCCTCCCAAGATAAAATTTTAAGGTAAAGAACATGTTTTGAAAGGGTTTGTGTTCCTTGTGTGTTTTTCAACTTGGGTCTCTTGGATGAAAACCCAAATATATATCACTAAAATATCCCAACAAGGAAAAATATATTAGGGTAAAACATGGGTTTTTATGAGGGGTCCTAATTCCCTCATATCGATGTTTGATCTTTGGTCTCTTGGATGAAAACCCAAGAACTTACTACTATGGTATCCATACTAAGATTAAAATGTTAGGGTAAAGGATGGTTTTTTGTGGGGGGTTCTCGATCCCCTCGTATGCAGGTTTGAACTTGGGTATGAGGGGTCCTAGGTCCCTTGTACCGATGTTCGATCGTGGGTCTCAAGATGAAAACTCAAGAACTTACTACTACGATATTTTCATGAGACTAAAATGTTAGGGTAAAGCATGGGTTTTTGTGAGGGGTACCATTCCTCTCATATGTGTGTTTGAACTTGGGTTTCCTAGATGAAAACTCAAGGACTTACTACTATAGTATCCTTCAAGGAAAAATATTAGGGTAAAGCATGGGTTTCTATGCGAAGTCTCGGTCCCCTTGTACCAGGTTTGAACTGGGATCTCTTGCATGAAAATCCAAAAACTTACCTCTATGGTATCCCTCCTACGACATCCCACTATGGTGTATGAAAATATATAAATCTTGCTTAATATTTTTACTATGTAGTGTTTTTCATTGTCCAAGACATTAACAATTATTATCTTCATATGGTGTCAAGTTGTACACACATTATTTGTTAAAACAAATTTGATGATTTTGTTTGACCTCAAATCTTAATGATGCACCTTAAATTTATGTAGTGATTGATCTTCATGTTTCATCAATATACACTTTATCATCCATACTATATGTTATTTGGTACATACCACTTTTGTATCTAAGTCCATCTTATCCTTTACCAAGTTTAGAATATCATAATTTCTTTATATAATAGGAAAATCATGGCCACCTTCTATATTTTACATAAGATGTCTATTATCCACATTTGCATGTTTTAGATAGAAAATGTAGGAAGTGGAAAATTCACAAATATTTTTCTTTATCATTGTTTAGACTTATAGCAATAGTAACCTTCACATCCATAAAGAGAAGAAATTTCATCATGAGAAATTTTAAAGGATGGAAATTCTTGATCCATGACATCCTCAAATAAATTATATCCTTTTCCATGTAAAAAAAAAAACACTCCTTATTAATTAGATAAAAACTACTCATAAATATAGAAATAAAGAAGACAATCATTGGCAATGAGAGTAGACCTAAACCATAGCAAGTACACAGATATTTTTTTGGAAAATGATCTAGGGAAACAAAACCCACAAATGATTTTCTATAGACTATATTTTTAAATGTAATGAGGTTATGTCAATTGACATTAGCTTAAGAGTTTGAAAATATGAGCTCTTGATGGTAGACCTAGGTACAAATCTTGTTTAGTGATATGATACCACTATGTGGTTTGTTAAAATACAATAGTAACATGGTGATTATGTAATACAAGTGGGGCCATTTCAATTTCATGTAACCAATTAAAAATAATGTAATGACATTACAATACACATGATGTTAGAATTTGTAATATATTAAAAAATGAATGAAAACAAACAAATTACTCATCGAAGCAAGGAATATTACTCTAGATAAGAACACAAATATGAAAGGTTCCCATTAGACACCAACAATATCACTAACAGATAAATGATTAACTCCAAATAGTGAAGAAATATTTGGACAATACGAGTGTAAATACCAAACCATAATATAACTTACCCAATGTTAGGTATAAAGACTAACCATTGGATAATAATAAAATAATACTAAAATATCATTTGTAAGGTATACATCATCCCATAGGAAAGATGCAATTATCATAATAAAGGTTATTCATAGCCTCAATTGAAGATTTACAGTTATTTCAACATCTTCCCTTATGTTAAATGGGGGACATAATATGATCTACATATGCAAGAGGCTCATAGATAGAGAAACATCATGAGGAGGAGGTATTGTAGATATTATAACACCCTAAAAATTTTTGAGGTCATCCAATATGATAGCAGAAGGTAAAATAGGATTACACTAATATAAATAAACAATAAAAACAAGGATAAGAAGGAAATTTAGAAGGATGAACCGCTAAATAGGAATAAGATATATAAAAATCCCTAGACGGAGTAGAATCATATTCATAAAAGTATTAAATATCAAGATAGTTGGAATCTACAATGAGGGTATGAAGTAGATCAAAATAATATAATGTAGAAAATTCCTCAAACTTCACATCTTAATGAATGAGGACCTATCAAGTAATAAGGTTATAAATGTGATAAACCTTCAACTAATTCCTATAATGCATATGAATAGCTTTTATAACTCTTGACTTAAAGTTTGTTTTATTTTTTCTTAGGAATTTTATCTCATAAGTTGAACCAAAGATTCAAAAATATGAAATAAAAGTCCTCTTTCTTGTCTATCTACCAAATGATATCATACCTTTGACCACATGAGTTGATGTCCTATTGATGATGTGTGTGATACAAGGCATTGCTTTGCCCCAGTATTTGAGCTCCATCTATTTGGACTACATCATATAATGCCATCTATAAAATAACATATTTTTTATGCTTTTCTACCTCATTTTTTTTAAGGGATGAAATGAATGATGTATTGTAAATTAATACCATTAGACTATTAAGAATCATAAAAGATATTTATAGTGTAATATTTTGTTGCCATTGGTCCTTAGGTGTTTGATCTAGTTTCCACTCTAATTTTCTATCAATGCTTTGAAAATATTGAAATTATCAAAAGTATCATATGGATATAATGGTGTAATTCCACGAGTAGTTGTGGATATCATTAAGGAATATGATAAAATACCTATTGCATAAAATATAAAAGTATCCTTTTAAAAAGGACTCAAATGGAGTTTCTGAAAATACATTTTTCACAAACTTAATTAGGTGGATCAATGGGTGGAAGTCCATCAAATATATGAAGATAGTTCATAAGCCTTAAAGATCCAAAATTAGTGTGACCTAACCAATGGTGTCATCACCTATTAATTTTTATTTTCTTGGAAACCATGAGAAAAACATTTTGTTTGGAAGAGGATGAAGGGGTTTCCTCATCAAGTTTGTACATCTGATTTAACTTATCAAACTATCCTAAATAAACTATCTTAATGTCATTATAAATATCCTTAACTATCCATCTATTTGGTCCAAATTCCAACCTTATATTAGTATGGATAATGTGATAAATAGAGAGAAGATAGAAGATCAATTCCAAAACCTAGAACATGAAGAAATTTCTCAAAGGAGGAAATGATAGCCATATCATATACCAAAATTTTCAAGGTAGAATCATCACTAATGATAACATAGTTAGCATGATGTTTCTCATTGTTATCAAATAAAAAATGATGATGTTTAATCACATGTCTTATTCCTCCATAATTAGAAGTAAATTCCTTCGATGATGTGTAAGTCAAATACATTCAACAAACCACCATATGTGCATGAGAAGCCTCCAATTCATTATCATTATCTCCATGGGAAATACAGATAGAGGTATCATCCCCACATTTCTTAGTAGCTTCATTAAGATTTTTTATATGGAGTCAATAATATTTAATTTTATGGCCATCATTCTTAGAAAAAAGTAAGTGGGATTCTTGAGCAATATCTTGGAATGGTTTTGCCTCCTATTTTAGCTTCCCATTTTTCTCTTGGATATTTATCTCTTGATTTGGGGCTTTCTTAGGATGATCTTGGACTAGTGTATTTTTCTTCTAGTTCCTAATTTTTTAATGATGGTGAACAAGGTAGGTAAAAATAGTGTTAAGAAAAATGGTAACATAGAAAAGAGATTCAAAGTGTGATAAAGAATATAGAAAATTGATCATATTATTTTAAAATATTTAGGACCTATTGGTCAAATATCTGCGTAAAATACAAACATACATTTGTGTGCCCTAGACATGACCAATATTGAAAGGTCGGAGGAAAGAAATGTCCTCCATGCCAATCTCCAAAGAGGGTTGGCTCCGTTACTAATCCTACACCGGTAAAAGTCTAGAATTGTAGGAAAGAAATTAGAAATAACGAAAAGAAATGGGAAATATAGCCATAGGCCAAATATGTAGGATTGGGGATAGACTAATAGTAGGAATTTCAATCAAGTGTAGCAACAACATAAAATAGAGGGAAGGCGAAGAATTCACTTATAGTTCCTTGGAGACAACTTCTAGAATCACATTCCAGTACTCACACTTACACCAACAATGCCCAAATCCAGATGTAGAATTTGAACTTAATAGTAGATATCAAACATGAATATAAAGATAAATGCTCAGAATAGAAAGAAATCACACACAGAAATTGCTTGTAAAATTAGAGGCCGAATCTCTTCTATTTACGCAAAAAACTTGAATAGTTTTTCTGTAGAGTGTCTATCCTCCTTTGTTACATTGAAAGTGTTTAGTATTTATAGAGGTTTTTGCCTCTGTCTATTTAATACACAAAAGACAAAATTTTTATAGATCAGGAACCTCTACGAAGAAATTCCTCCTTGAATTCCTTGAAAACCTTCCTCTTGATACAATGGTCTAGTTTCTAAAATGTAATCTCTAGGAAATCAGCATATTTGGGTGTCGGTGCACAAAAAATTGTAAATTTGGTCATTGACTTGATGCCTTCATCATTCCTTGGAAATTCACCCTTATATAGGATGTTTTGGAACTCATGAAAATCACCCCGTGATTTTAATGCTGCAAATTCTATAGCTTGAAATCCACAACTTCGGCTACTTCTTGCCCCAATCATTAAATTCTCTTCATTTGCCTATCTTGAGCACCTTTGAATTCAATGTAAATTCTCCTTATTTGTGTTTCCTCTTGTAATTATTTCATTATTGCATTCAATGTACAACCCCTTACTTTACTCAAATTGAAATTTGGTGCATTGCATTCATCTCCTTGTCATAGCAACAATCAATTTGGAAGAAATATGGGTGAAAATGACTCATTACAATTCTTTAAACCATCTTTGTGTTGTTTCACCCCTGGGAGGGACAATTGAAAGTTTTCCTTTCTTCCAAAGTGAAAGCGCCTTTCATAAGACATATTCCCTTTCTTAAAATATATATTCACCCCTAGAATGGGAAAAAGGCACTATCGCCTTCCATATTTGGTGAACATAATTCCAACTTTTCAACACTCAATTAAAAATAAAACCTTTGACCCATTCTTCAGGCCATTCTTCCTGTAGCTTCACCCCAAGGAGGGGCGAATGGGACTTTCATTTCTCACCTGGGGTGAAAGCACTTCCATTTTTAGGCTTCTCAATGCACATCGAAGTGGGGTCCACACATGATATCTTATATATGTGTTTGCCCAAAGGAAGGGTGAAAGGTGTGTTCACCCTTCTCTTGGGGTGAATGCATAGTTGAATTTTCAACACCATCCTAGCACCTTGTTTTTTTACTTATGTTCTACAGAACTCACCATTTTTTGAGCTTTCACACCAGGGCAGGGCAAATGGGGCTTTCACCTCTCCACTAAGGCAAAATCCCATCTGACTATTCAACGCGTTAGATGAGCACGTTACTTTAAAATTTTGAAGATGTTCACCCCAGTGTGATGCAAATGATGATTTCACCCCAAATTTGGGGCAAACACATTTCTTAATATCGATGTCGCATTTCCACCTTGGACCCGCTTCCAACTTAACCATTTAAATGTATTTTTACCCCTAAGAGGGACAAAATTCTTTGCTGAATTTGACATTCTTTTCATTTCCTCGTTCACCCCAAAGTGAGGAGAATGAGTCTGTCGCCCCATTTTTGGAGGGAACGCACATTTCCACTTCACTTTGCTAGCAACGATTTTCACAGACATCTTTGCCCCGAGGTAAGACGTTCAAGGTTTTTTTACTCTTCTTTCGGGGGCAAAGGGGCATTATATATATATATATATATATATATATATATTTTTTTTTTTTTCTTTCATTCAATTTTTAAGTACTATTGAATTTTGACGTCTTCGGGTGATCTGTACTGATGCTTCACAACAATTTTCCTTGCAACACCTATTATTCCCAATCTTTTAATTCATGAAAATTAGAAGGAAAATTAACACATAATAAAATTGTAACACATTATACCGGCCAAAATACTGCAACATAGTATTAATATATCTTGTCGATTTTACAATCAATAAAATTTCATCAAAATTTTAATGTGGCATAGTACAAAACTGCCAACATTTTTGGCAGCTCTCAGAGTGTCCAACTCGCATGGATGCAAGCAATCCCATGCCTTTATCCATTAGGTTCTTTATTGGGTCTTCTTACTGGATACCTTAGCTAATGCTTCTGATTTGGATACCTTTTCCTGTGCCTGCTCAACTACTATGTTTTCAGCCACCTCTACCTCTACTACTACCCGTGATGCTTCTTCTTGATCTACTATTGCTTGCTCTATTGCAGCTTCTTCCTCCTGCTCCTTCAAACTCTTGCAGGTGATCTCATAAATTGTAACTACCTCTACCCAAGCATGTGTGGTGAATATGGATGGAACACTAAGTGATTCCTAGATATATCTCAAGTTTTTGGTATCCTCCAGGCTAAGGCGTTTAGCTTGTTGGTCCACCTCAAACAGGGACAAATCCATACGGATGAACTTCTTCATTAGCAGTAGCACCTGTTCTTTTGTGATCAACTCCTTCCACTTGTAAATTTTACAAGTGTCCTCCACAAATTTCTTCCAAGTCACTTCCAACTATTTCTTTGGAAGAGGCTCACCCCATTCATCAGTAAAATATGGAAATCCCATATCGATGAGAGCATAAAAATGAAATATTGAAATAATATGCTCATGCTCCATCATGTTGAGAAGCTTTCTGTCTTCTCTCACCAGATCCAACCTCTATAAGTAACTGTGCAACATGATTTTTATGGCATACTAGGCTCGGTCCATCTCACTCATGGGGTGAATGCGCATATTGGACTGATCCAAGGCTTGAATTTTTATAGCCATCTCTATATGAGGCTCCAACATCTCTTCAATACTGTCTACTACTTGTTGGCTCAACTAAATCTGAATTTGAGTCTCATAAAGATACTACAAAACCTAAACTGCTCTGGTTGCCAACTTATCACATCTCTGAGCCAATCGAAGATGAGCCTCCTTAATCATTTTTAGATAGAAGCCTACATCCTGTGTGGCTTTCTCTGCTAGTTGGTTCTGAATAGACTCGAGTTATGCATTTAGTGCTTGCACTTGCTGCTTTGCTACATCCTTTTCATTTTGATGTTCCCCTACCTACTGATACCAATGTTCAATTTTTGCTACCATATTTTCTTACTACGCTCTACTTGCTGCCAAGGTGTCCTCAAGTTTGGTGATTTTGGTCTCGATGTCATAAAATATTTGTTTATAATATTCATCGTGTAAATAAATCGAACTCATATCAACTTGGATAATCTCCATTTTATCTATGGGATCGATCTTGTTCAGGTCCTCTATCACAATCTCATAAGAATGTTCACTTGGCATCATTTCTCCTTGTGACTTCTGGACCAGGGGAATTATCTTAGTAGTGTGAGTCTCCATAGCAACAGGATCAAAGGAAAATTTCTTGAGTGGCCTCACTAGAGCAAGTACCTCCTTTATCCTATGGCTCTTTAGCCATTGTAACAAACTGAGGTGAGCATGATTAATTTTTTTACATCCGATTACTTAGGTATCATCTCAACTTTGAGTAGTTCCTGTATCTCTAAACATGGCATGAAAGGTAACAAAATCTATGCATGATATGGCTCAAAGTAATAATCGAAGACAATTTTTAGAGGGGGGACCAAAATGGCAAAGTGAATGGAGGAACCAGGCTCAGCTACAGTTACGCTCACCCTTGGAGGATCTTGTGTACTTACAATGATAGTGTAAGTGGTGGTAGAAATGGAAGGGGAAGGATGCAAAAATGGATTTGGCCCCAATGCAAATGAACTAAAATAAAGGGAAGCTAAAGAGAGGGTAAAATAAGAAGGAGAAGTAGTGACTTTCGGATGGGAATAAGGGACCGAAATGGACATGAAAGGCATACCGAATGGAGGGGAAAAATAAGTATGGATTGATGAAAATGAACTAACAACCACTACTTGCTCCTGAGTAGAAGAAAAGGGAAGGGGAGACGTACCTTCGAGCATGGGCATCGTGTGTCCTAGTTATGGAAGTGGCTACATAATAAATTCCTCTTGTTGCTCCTCCACTTCCACTTCAAGGTTAACAACTTCAACCTGTTGGTCCATTGGTTGCTCATGAATCAATGGGAACTCATGGGCAATGCTATATGGAGTAATCGACACCAGCAGATGTGGATTAGTAGTTGCTGCAGCAACTATAGGTATGGAAATTGCAACAGTCAAAACTACACTAGTAAATGAAGAAGTAGCACCAATTCTTAGCCTCTTCACAACCTTTGGGAATGGAAGTGCCTCTCAAATATTTTGCTTCTCCAATAAAGGTACATCATCTATTTTTTGCTTTGCCCGTTGTAACCTTCATTGAAATACATATTTTTTCTCTTCTTCTTCATGTGTCTCTTCCTCAACTATCGGGCGCTCTTCTTTAGACACGCTTTTACCACTGTCAAACTTTTGAAAACTTTGAGGCACGAACTTGGTGAAAGTGATGGGTTGATAGACATTAAAAAATTCATCATATGCTTCCAAAAATACCTCATCCATTTTCAACTCGAAGCTGGATGTAATTTTCCCTTTGTGGATCCATATAATACATAAATTCATGATATTCTCTTTAGACCACAGGGGCTAACTCTCTTTCACCTAGACAAATAGTCCTAGTAGAGGAATTTGATCTCTATACACTATAGGGTTATATTCAACCTCTTGCTCATAGAATTCATGCCACGACAGAAGCGACATAATTGCTTCAAGATGCCACTCTAAATCATGCCCATAAAAATTGTTATGCCTTTCTTTAATATCTGGTCATGGACAGTAATGGAAATTTTTGGTTTTGATTATTTCCAAAAACTTCCCTAATGGGTCATATGTCCATTGTTGCAGTAGTTCTACTAGTCCCAGGTCTTGAAGCACTTCTGTAAGTAATCTATTTTGGACAACCTAGCTCACTTCTATGTTGTTGAACTTGAATGACATTGTGCATGTTGTTCTTTTGCTATGCCCTGCTCCATAAAATTCATTGGTATAATTAGTTTGGTGCACCACCTCCATGGAAAAAACATGCTCGGTGGTTAAGTATGAAAGTAGGAATGGCATACCAATGAAGCCAAAAATTTGAATGACTACGTCTTGAGTGAGCAAAAAGATATCTCCCTTTTCTATTGTAACCACTGCTTCTCTCATTTTCCATGACACTCTTTCACTCTTACTGTAAATCAGCTCAATTATGGGTCCCAAAAACAAGTGATTAAAACTATATAATGACTCCCTTCTTGATAGAGTGGGAGTCCACATAAATTTGTAAGAGCTCGTTTTCCTCATCAACTTTTTTAATGGCAATAAACAAAAAATATTGATGTAAATGAAAGAAGAAATACCATACGAGGAAAGATGTGTGCTTGAATGAAGTCTCTTCTCTTGTATGTATTTTTTCCAACTGGATGTGCATCTTTCGATAAATGAAATCGGCCCAATCAAAATAAATTGGTTTCATACCCACCCTCATCACTATTGGAGCATAAAACACCACCTAGGATATACACTGCACAAGTGCAGCTTGCCACTTGTGAATCGTAGAATCTACAGAAAGGCTAGCCACCCATGCCAACATTGAAAACAAGTCAGGGCTCTTGAATTCTGACAATTTTTTTGATAAATTTAGTAATTGCCCTAGCTGTGGCTCTTTGATTAGTTGTGTCTCCATGAACTCGCGCATTGTTACGGTAGATACATATCTTTCCTCTTGTTCATTGATATGCAACTTTTTGAAAATCATATTGGATGGGTATTTTAACCCGTAGGAAAATGCTCCCCTTACTTCATCAATAGAGATAGAGAAAAGCACTTCCCTATTTGCATTTTGCATTGTCTTGGTATTCGAGTTATAAAATCGAGCAATTATCTTCACCAAATTTGGGTAGGGGTGTATAGGCATACATAAATACCAAAATAACTACACATAAAATGACTCAATCAGATTGCTCTCCATCGTTAATCCTTGCTTCACTACGAAATTCACATCCTACTGAAGCTTTACCATGCCCTTATTGGTGATCATGTAGTCTCTGACTTCTACCATGGTGTCATAGTATGGGTTCGAGTCTACATTTTCATTTCTATAGGACTTCTTGGATTTCATCTCACCTTCTACCCACTTCTTTGAATGCTTGGGCTCTACAGTTTTTTTCACCTCTTTTCTTTTCTTACCCATCGTGCAAACCCTAATAGTTCTAAAAGCAATCTATAGCTTCTACAATAAAAATGCACAAGCAAAAAAAAATTTAAAAAATTTTAACTCTTGGGCAAGTTTACCTGTTCTATTTATAGAACACACCGCAGCTACCACAGTAAATGTAGTAAATATTCTTGGTGGATTCGAAAGAAGGTGCACTTTACTTCCTTTAATTGGCACTATTACCAATACTATGATAGCAACTAATTTTTTTAAATTCACCATGAAATCCTTCTTAAAATATGTGCCCTTCTACCATGTATAACTTCAAACAGTGTGCTTTGGCTGCTAAAACTACCTTGAAAAAATAAATTCACTACCTGAGGACCAATGAGTGCTTCTGCTTTCATTGGTGTGAGATTTCATCCATTGATAACGTCAAATCACCTCCCAACACAAATTTGGGTGCATATTTTAAATTAAATACTCTAAAAATGTGTCATAACATGAATGCACACCTTCCAAAATTCACCACATGCTAGAGGGTGAAATTGCTTCGAGAGGGCACTTTTAAAAATTCAATTGCACTTGAAAAATCATTTTTTTCCTGAAAATGCAATAGAGGGGTGAAAATAATTTCATGGTGTACTGGGTATCTTCTCATTTCACTTCGAAAACACCTTCAACTTGTTTGATATAATTTCATGGTAAAATTCCTCCTTTTAAAACAATTCTTTACCTTTCTTTTTCGCCCCATTTTTAGAAAAGTGCCCTTTTTAAAGATTTTTCAACTGGAGCTTCTTGATTTTCTCCTTTGTCTTATTTTTATGCCATTTATAAAAAGAAAAAATCAAATTTAAAAATCTTTCTTTTATCTATTTCCAAAGCTTTTAATAATAAGGCTATGACAACTCTTGCTTTTGTGTTTTCCTTTGTCTTATGTTCACCTTCCATCCTTTAATTAAAACTTTAACAAAAATTCTTGTATGCAATCCCCCAAAAATCCAGAGTGTGCCTCCCACATTTTAAAACCTTTGCATATTTTTTCGCCCTAGTGAAGGACGAACAAAAATTTTCACCCCACATATAGGGCAAAAGTGCTATTGGTCGCATTTGACTTCTTTTTACACTGTCGGTACAACTGCCATCATAAACTATTTTTAGCATGACTCTCAGGGTGAATTTTGTTTTTAAATATTACCTTTTAAATTGAGTAGCATGGGCTGTAAAATTTTCATTTAATGTTTTCACCCCAACGAGGGGTGAATGGGGGTTTCACCCCTCATTTGGGGTGAAAGCCCTTAAAATTCTTCTATTATGTAGACTTGGTGCTTTATATGATCTTCCCCCCTTGTTGTCTTTAACACATACATTCACCCCCATTAGGGAATGAAAGGGGTTTTCACCCCTTCCCTAGGGCGAATACATATTTTTCAATTGTTGCACTTCATTAATTTCAAAACGGGGACCCATGCCCTTTTACATGTTGTACTTTGCTTTCCTGAGGCGTTAACTAATTTAAATTTTGAATAACATAAGCTTATACTGAGAGGGGAGGTGAACAATATAAGACCACTTTTTACTTTTCTTTCCCAAATAGTATTAATCAATATAATCAATGGCAATATCAATAGCAATAACTAAAGCAATGCACAAATCATCATACACAATAGAGACACCAATTTTAGCGTGGTTCACTCAATGTGGGCTACCTCCACAGAGAAAATATTTCTTCAAAATATTTCTCAAATAATATCATGGGAATCCTTCCCAATTACAATGTTTATGGACCTCTGTCCAAAGGAGATGTTGATCCCCTAATCTCAATTTCATGGATCTCTTCCACAGGAGAACTCTTTCCCCTTCTACTTTGGCTAGTGATATTCTAGAAGAATCTATCTCTCTACTGCACTAATTGGTGGATCTCTCTCCACTTGAAGACTCCTCACTCAGAATATCTATCTTCAATTGTCTTGGCTACTAGATCTCTATCCACTGAGACTCTGTCCTCTATCCTCTATACTCTGTCACCTTGAAATCTTTGTCAATAGTTTCACTCAGAACATTCTTAAATCTTCTCAATAGGCTCACTTAGAACCTGCTCAAATATTCTCAATAGGCTCACTTAGAACCTACTCAAATCTTCTCAATAGGCTCACTTAGAACCTGCTCAAATATGCTCAATAGGCTCACTCGGAACCTGCTCAATAGGCTCACTCAAAACCTACTCAAATCTGCTCAACAAGCTCACACAGAACTTGTCCCAATATTCTCAATAAGTCCTCTCTAGGACTTGCTCAAATCTACATTGTAAGCTTTCACAAAAGCTTACACAAAATCAGTCCTCAAGCCTTCTCAAAGACTTACCTCAAATCTGCTTAACAAGTCCACACAAAACTTGTTCAATCACATAGAATTATAAAGATAATTGTTAGATACTCAATATGTTATAAACTCAATGCTCAATCAATATCTCAACTCAATCTCATAGAAGCATAAAGAGAATTTTTAGAGACTCAATATGTTTTATACTCAAATCCCAATCTCAAATCAAATCAATCTCATAGAAGCATAAAGATAATTGTGAGAGACTTAATATGTTCTATACTCAATGCTCAATCAATATCTCAACTCAATATCATAGAAACATAAAGATAATTGTTAGAGACTCAATATGTTCTATACTCAAATCCCAATCTCAACTCAAATAAATCTCAACTCAGCTCAATATTAACTCAATATCATAGAAGCATAAAGAGAATTTTTAGAGACTCAATATGTTCTATTCTCAAGGCTCAATCTCAACTCAAAGCAATATCAACTCAGCTCAATCTTAACTCAATATCATAGAAGCATAAAGAGAATTGTTAGAGACTCAATATGTTCTATTCTCAAGGCTCAATCTCAACTCAATCAGAATATAGAATATTTTGTTTCATGGAACTTAAACAACCACTTCATGCAACCACTTGACTAGGCTCAATCAACTCTACTCAACCAATCACTTCAAGAAACAACTCTTTCTCACAAACCCTAGTCCAAGCATGAATCAACTAACTCAAAATGTTTTCAACAATGCTCAACAACAAATCTTACATAACAATGATACTCATGTTCTTTTCTAACTCAAGTTCAAGTTCTTTGCATCACCCATTGGTTTCAACAACAATGCTAATAAGACAAGGTTTTAATCACAACTCTCAATTAAAAAAACCTTGAAGCATAAACTCAAAGTACTTCACTCAACCAATGATCTAAACAACAATGCTTATCAAACAAGGTTTAATCACAACTCACAATCTAGAAAACCTTGAAGCATTAACTCAACCACTTTCGAAAAGGAAACCACAATCAATATTTTTCACTCCAATGATATTTCAAAAATCAACCACCCAAATAAAATCAATGGAGAGTATTACTCATACCTTTTTGATGCCTTATGAGTTGTCCACTAAATTTGTCACACTCAACACACTTTATTTTTCAACTCTTAACAAGGGTTAGAGATCTTGAGTAATAACACAACAATAATATCCAAATAACATCTTATTACTCCTAATTTATTTTAACATCCACCAAAGTTCTTTTTAAAAGAAAACCCTTACTCAAAATAACTTTCACTAAAAAAAACTTTATCAAAAACCCTTATTACTCCTAAAAATTTCAAAAATCACAATTAAAAATAATTCACAACTCAAATAGCCACCATGACCTTATTCCCTAAGGTTACTCAACAAATCAACTAACGAAGCACCTTTACCCCTTATCACTCCACCTTAGGCAATCCAAACAAAAGATTAATAAAAACCTTAATACCTGCCTTGAGGGGAATCGAACCCTCATCTTACCCCAACGCGAACTCCCTAGCTGTGGCCAAGCTGTTGCATGAGCTGTGGGGTCATTGGTGAAAAACAAGTGCCACCCACTTCTTACCCTTCACCCTCTCCCACCAAGTGAAAAGTATGTGCCTTGGGTGCCTCAACAGAACAAAGCCAAAAATGATGCTTGCGGGAATCGAACGCACAACCTCCTTATCACAAACACCTTTGCACAATCCATGTTGCCACTAGGCCACGCTACCCAATGCATTTTGGTAAGTGGTCATTGTCCCCTTTAATGTTCGTTGTGTCACTTAAACGAAAAATACGAGCTATTTTTATTCAAAAATACCAAGCGCAAATATCAACGAGCAAGGGTGAATGAATTAAAAAATTCAATGGCATATTTATATGCCTTCCATTTGCTTTGGAAACATCGGTCTTTTTGAAAATTCCTTCATGACATCGACGGATAAACTTTTAATTTTAATTTTAAAATTTTAATTTTAATTTTAAATAAATTAAAATTTAAACTAAATCTTTAAAATTAAATATCTCCATCATCGGGGCACCTTTTTCAATGAAACGAAAAGCCAACTTGGGTTTTAATAAAAAACCATTTCAAATATGCCATCCATGGTTTTAAATAAAACCTTTAAAATTAAATTTCTCCATCACCAAGGCACCTTTTTCGATGAAATGAAAAAGCCAACTTGGGTTTTAAGAAAAACCCATTTCAAATCTTCCATCCATGGTTTTAAATAAAAACCTTTTGCAAAGATTCCCTTAAAGCTCTTTTTGGAACCAAATGCCATGCATCCCTTCTTGAACCTTTGATAAAAAACCTTTGCTTCTCATGAAGCTCTTTATGAAACACAAACATAGTGCTTGCTTACATAGATCCTTTTGACATCAATGACAAATCTTAGCTTAGGGACTCAAAATGTCCAACAAATTTGAGGTAAAAGATATTTGAATAATATATTTCAATTGGAGGGAGCAGAGGCACTACACTCTTTTTTAAATCAAAATCTTGTATATGATATGCTTTCACCTCAATGAGAAGTGAACAGGAATTTCAACTCCTCATTGGGGTGAAACCCTTTTTGAATTTTTTGCCCAAAAGTCATAACGTCTTCTATACGCATCTGCCCCATAAGGACCCGAATGAGATTTTCACCCTTCCCTTTGGGGGAAATAACTTTCAGCTGACTTCTAATAAGGCTATTGTGGGTTTGAGTCCCATCGAGAGTGCCAAAAACTGTTGGTCAAATATCTACCTAAAATACAAATATACGTTTGTGCACCCTAGACATGGCCAACATTAAAATACCGAAGGAAATAAATGTCCTCCATGTCAATATTCAGAGAGGGTTGGCTTCCTTACTAATCCTACATCGGTTAAAGTCTAGAATTGTAGGAAAGAAATTAGAAATAACAAAAAGAAATGGGAAATATAGCCATAGGCTAAATATGTAGGATTGTGGATAGACTAACAGTAGGAATTCTAATCAAGTGTAGAAACAACATAAAATAGAGGGAATACGAAGAATTCACTTACAATTCCTTGGAGACAACTTCCATAATCGTATTCCAATACTCACACTTACACCAACAATACCCAAATCCAGATGTAGAATTTGAACTTAATAACAGAGAGCAAACATGAATATAAAGATAAATGCTCATAATAGAAAGAAATCACACATAGAAATTGCTTATAAAATTAGAAGTCGAATCTCTTCTATTTATGTAGAAAACTAGAATAGTTTTTCTGTAGAGTGTCTATCCTCATTTTTTACGTTGAAAGTGTCTAGTATTTATAGATATTTTTGCCTCTATCTATTTAATACACAAAATACAAAATGCTTACAGATAAGGAACCTCTACAAATAATTTCCTCCTTGAAGTCCTTGAAAACCTTCCTCTTGAGACAATGGTCCAGTTTCTAAAATGCAATCTCCAAGAAATCAGTATATTTGGGTGTTGGTGCATGAAAAATTGCAAATCTGGTCATTGAATTGATGCCTTCATCACTCCTTGGAAATTAACCCTTGTATAGGATATTTTGGAACTCATGAAAATCACCTCGTGATTTTATTGTTGCAGCTCCTTTAGCTTGAAATCCACAACTTCGATTACTTCTTGTCCCAATCATTAAATTATCTTCATTTGCTTGTCTTTAGCGCCTTTGAATTCAACGTAAATTCTCCTTATTCACACTTCCTCATGTAACAATTTCATTATTACATTCAACATATAACCCCTTACTTTACTCATTGAAATTCGGTGCATTGCATTCATCTCCTTGTCACAGTAGCAATCAATATGGAAGAAATATGGGCAAAAATGACTCCTTACAATGCTTTAAACCATCTTTGTGTTGTTTCACCCTTGGGAGGGATGATTGAAATTTTTCCTTTCTTCTAGAGCGAAAGTGCATTTCATAATATGTCTTCCCTTTCTTAAAATATATGTTCACCCTTTTAATGGGTGAAAGGCACTATCGCCTTCCATCTTGGGCGAACATAATTTTGACTTTTCAACACTCAATTAAAAATAAAACCTTTTATGCATTCATCATGCCATTATTCTTGTAGCTTCACCCCAAGGAGAGGCGAATGGGAATTTTTCCCCTCACCTGGGGTGAAAGCACTTCCATTTGTGGTCTTCTCAATGCGTGTCAAAGTGGGATCCAAAGGATGGGTGAAAGGTGTGTTCACCCTTCTCTTGGGGCAAATGCATAGTTGAATTTTCAATGCCATCCTAATGCCTTTTTTTTTCCTTGTGTTCACTCAAACTTGCCATTTGCTAAGATTTCACCCCAATGAGGGGTGAATGGGACTTTCGCCCCTCCACTGGGGTGAAAGCCCATTTGAATATTCAACATGTTAGCTGGGTGTGTTACTTTAAAATTTTGAAGACATTCACCCCAATGGGAGGCGAACAATGCTTTCGCCCCAACTTTGGGACGAATGCATTTCTAAATATTGTCATCGTATTTCCACCTTGGTCCCACTTCCAACTTAACCATTTAAATGTATTTTTACCCCTAAGAGGGGTGAAATGGACTTTCACCCCTCACTTGGGATGAAAGTCTTTGCTGAATTTGACATTATTTTCATTTCCTCGTTCGCCCCAAAGTGAGGCAAACGAGTTTGTCACCTCATTTTTGGAGAAAATGCACATTTCCACTTCACTTTACCAACAATAATTTTCATGGGCATATTATCCCTGGGTCAAGACATTCGAGGTTTTTTTACTCTTATTTTGGGTGCAAAGTGGCGTTAAATATATATTTTTTCTTCCATTGAATTTTTAAGTACTGTTGAATTTTGATGTCTTCAGGTGATCTATACTAATGCTTCACAACAATTTTCCTTGCAACACCTATTATTCCCAATATTTTAATTTATGAAAATTAGTAGGAAAATTAACACATAATAAAACTATAACATGATGCTACTAAAATCAAATGCAAAATGAATGTAATGTTTAATGACAAGGGCTCTAAAAGAGAAAACTAGGGCATCAGTTGGGTAGCCAAAGATATTTCTGGTTACTGTGGATTTGAAGACAAGATTGCTGCCCTAGGAGGGCCCAATGGGGACACCTCCGGATCCTCTTCTAGAGAGACATAGTTCTTTTGCAGATTTTTTAAAGTATAAATATCCATCAAAGACTGAAGAAGCACAAAAAACTGCATTAAAAATGCTCTTTACGACTATTGGAAATAGATCAACATCTCAACGAGTTAATGGATGCTTGCCACAATCAGAATCAATGCCAAATATTTTCATTGAGCAAAGGATGATCGAAGAAATAGTTTTATATAGAGCCAATCATGATTTGATATGTAAATTCATGGGTATTCGCCCTACCCTAAAGTTTTTGCATTCTTGGGTCCGGAAAAACTGGGAGCCTCTTGGTGAGTATTCTTTGTGGTTTATTAGCAATGGATATTTTATTTTTAGTTTTTCTTCACTTGATGATAGAAATAGGGCTTTCAAATTAGGAAAGAAGAATCATTGTCCAACAGGATTATTTGTTCAACCCTAGAGAGTGGGATTTGATTCTCAAATTGAAACCACTGTTGTCTCGGTTTGGATCCATTTGTATGCACTTCCAATGGAGTTTTGGAGTGAGCAGGTATTAGAAATTATCGATAATTTCCTTGGAAGACATTTGGGTATTTACAAAGACACAATAGAAGGAAACACAGTTGTTTATGTAAGATTATGTGTGGAAATGGATATTAGCCAACCTCTATCGGCAGAGGTGGAACTTGAACTTGCAGGACTATCTTGGATTCAACAATTGGATTATGAGGCATTGCCCTTCATATGTAGAGTTTACCACAAATATGGGCATTTGGCCCGATCTTGCCCAAATAATATGAACATAAAAATGGAGGCTCCTCTAGGAATGTCAAATATTCCTAAGGAGGGTAATTCAACAATAAACAAATAACCAACCAATATTTCTTAGGGTAAAGAAGCATAGGGAGATGGTTTTGAATAGCCCAAAATAAGGAGAAGGCAAAAGAAAAAATATGGTAAAGAGCAAATCCAACTCAAGCCCTCCAATAGGTATGAGATATTTAAGACACTAATGGACCAAGAAGAAGAACAATTTATGGAAGGAGTGGATGGGAATAATAAAAATAATAACAACCATGTTCAAGCTCCTCTTTCATCTCCCCCCATCATAGAGTAGGTAATTGAGTACAGTGAGTTACTGTAGTCAGAGAGTGTAGGGGCATTGATAGTCCATAACCAAGAACAACCAATAATTAAGGATGTCAGCATGGGCATAGTAGAAAATAATAGAGAAAGGCAAACTCTAGGGATAACTCAGGTGGAAAAGAGATAAAAAAATAGCAGCTCTCAAGGAGTGGGTAGAAAATCAAATAAGGAATTGATAGAAGTTCAAGGAGATAAATTGATCACTGGAGGATCTGTGAGGCCAATAGATTTTTACTACTCTCAAGGTAACCAATGATTATACAATCATGTAATTCTAGGGGTTTAAACATTATAACACATCAATCTGTTGTTCGAAGACTCTTAGAAAAATGTAAAACCAGTTTTTTGCTTATCCAGGAGACAAAAATGTCTTTGGATCTTATGTGTAAAACAGTTAACAAAATTTGGAGGGGTGCTAGTCATATGGAAGTGGTTGCCCAAGGGGTCTCAGGGGGGATAGTTACTCTTTGGAACTCTCTTGAATGGACTTCAATAGAACATATATCTTGGAGGGGTGTTATCACATCACATTTTAGAAATAATGTCATAATTGAACATGTTTTAATCACAAATTTTTATGGGGCTCAAAATCTAGATGGTCAGATGCATCAATGGAAAGTTGTGCATAACATGAGAGTCTTAAGGGAAGAGTTAGACTGGATTATTGTTGGGTATTTTAATGCTAAATTATCCTCTAGAGATCAGGAAGGGGAACCCCAATTTTGGACCCAGGGGATCGACTTATGATTGCCCAAGTCCAAGCATTACACTTGGTGGATATTAAATGCCCTGGAACCAACTATACTTAGACTAATAAGAGGAGGGAACCACAGAAGTTAGACCATTTTTTGGTTTTAGAGGAGGCATTTGTAAAATGGAATATAAAATTTCATATTTTGGAGGGTCCATTTTTAGATCACTTTCCTATTTTGTTGGAAGGAGGGATCAAGACAGTGCACCATCACAAACCATTTAAATTTGAAAACTTTTGGTTACAAAAAGAGGAACTTCGAAAGAAAATTCCATAGTGGTGGGAAGAAGGTCAACCAACATAAGGGACAACAATGTTTATATTCCACAAAAAACTTCATTATGTCAAAGATAAACTAAAACAATGGAGGCGAGCTAACAAGATAGACTTCTAGGTCCAAAGAGCTCCATTGGTGGCCATATGGGATGAGGTTCAAAAAAACTTTAGGGAAGGAACAATTACAAAGTAGCTCAAAGAAGAGGATGATGCATTGCATAAAGTGGTTGAGGACATTGACAACCAAGAGGAGACCTACTAGAAATAGAGAGCAAGAACCACTTGGTTATTAAAATGTGATAAAAATACCAAAATTTTCCATCAAAATTCTTGTGCTAGGAGACAAATGAACAACATGGAAGCTCTTCAAGATGAGAACAGACACTCCTTTGATACAATTCTAGGTATGCATTTCCATTCAATGGATTATTTTTCTAAACTATTTAAGGAAAGTATGATGTAAGATGAAGAGGATCAAAAAGAAGTTATTGTTGTCATACCCTCTGTTATCTTTGAAGAATAAAAGTAGGCCCTACTTAAACCCATTGATAGAGAGGAACTTAAGAATGTAGTCTTTGGAATGAGCACCGAAAAAACACCAGGTCCATATGGCTTTCCAATTGTTTTGTTAGGCCTTCTGGGATAACTTGGATGAGGATGTAATGGTTGTTATAGAGGAGTCCAAAGGTAGTAAAATAATGCTTAAAGCATTAAATCATACTTTCATTACCTTAATTCCAAAATGGGAGGAGGGGGTACATATTTTAGATTATAGACCTATTGCCTTATGCAATGTCATATATAAAATAATCACAAAGGTAATGGCTGAGCGACTAAAACCTCTTCTACATAGCATTATCTCCTTAGAGTAAGGGGGTTTTGTAGAGGGTAGGTAGATCTTGGATGGTGTGGTTCTAGCTTAGGAGGTAATCCATTCAATGCAAAAATTTGGTAATAGAGGAATGCTCATAAAATTAGATATTTCAAAGGCTTATGATAGGGTGGAGTGGAGCTTCTTGTCAAAGATGATGGTAGCCTTTGGTTTCTTGGATTAGATAGAATGGGTCATGAGTTGTGTTTCTACTCTGAAATACTCAGTGTTAATCAAGGGTCTTCCCTCACAACCGTTTGGAGCTACTCGAGGCCTTCGTCAAGGAGATCCTTTCTCTCCCTATATTTTTCTCATATTGGTTGAAGGATTGGGTAGACTCATATTGAGGAGAAGACAACAAGGTTTGCTAACAAGTATTAATGTGGGTGTGGAAGTTTTGACTCACCTACAGTTTTTGGATGACATAGAATTGGTGGGAGTGGCCAGCTTCAGGGAAGCAAGAATGATTAGAGATACACTTAATGTCTACCTTAGGGCTACAAACCAAGTCATCAATGATAAAAAATCCAAAGTTATATTTTTCAATCTTGATCAAAGGCTTCAGGATAGAATTTTAGAGATCTTGGGATTCACAAGGACTTATCTCCCAATGGTATACTTGGGGGTCCCTTTGCATTTTAAAAAACTAAAAATAGATATCTAGAGGAATCTTTTGGACTATATCAAGGACATAATTAATCATTGGTCTCACAAATGGTTAAGCTATGGGGGTAGATTAACTTTTTACGGATCGATTATTCAGGCCATGCCAATTTATAAATTTTCTATCCTTGCTGCCCCACATACCATATGGAAAGAGTTGGATAAGATGGCTAGAAAATTTTTATGGGAAGGAGTAAAAGGAGAGAGGAAATGGAACTTAGTAGGTTGGAATAAAGTAAGCCAACCCAAGGTAAAAGGAGTTTTGGGACTGAGAATATCAAAGTTAAATAATAAAGCTTTGGCTGGAAAGCTTTACTGGAGGTGGATTTCCCAACCAACTTCTTTATTTAGTAGAATATTAACTAGTAAATATTTGGGATAGGTAAATCCAAATGAGGTGGGTCATTTCCCTTTGGATGGTAATGAATCCTTAGTGTGGCATGCTTTCAATTTAGGATCTTAGGTAGTAAAATATGAATTATTTTGTAAAGTGGGAAGAGGGGAGAAGGCACAATTTTGGATAGATTCATGGGATCAATACCCACCTATCATTGTTGAATTTCCTAAACTGCAACCAATAAAAAAAACCATAGAAACCAAGGAATGGGTCCAAATTGAAATTTATTTCAACACTAGTCAGTTGGGGTATTATAAGTTTAAGCAATTTAAGAAGTTGGATGAGTGGCCAATTTCAATCCCTCCAGATTTGACACCCATCATGACTAAAATCTTGGGAAAAAGATTTCTCATAGGTAGATATGAGGAGGATGAATTAGCTTGGGTATATGGGAGCCTTGGTGTCTACACAGTGAATGATGGATATGATAAGATCCTTCCATAGCCTCCTCCTCATACATATCAGGTTGAGGATTGGAGAAAGATTTGGCAGTCCAAGGGTTGGTCAAAAGTAAAAATTTGTGCTTGGCAGTTCATGCATAATGGAATTCTTCCTTTTGATAATCTCAGATGTAGGAGAATCATTGGTCCATATCAATGTGTTTTATGCTACAAGAGTGAGGAAACAACTGATCACTTGATGTTTGAGTGCCCATTCACGTGCCAAATCTGGGAGAGATGGTTTTTATATTATAAAATTCAAGTTAATGGTGATTTGAATTAGATTAATATTTGGGAAAAATGGAAGAGGGGTATATTTAAATCTAAAGCTCTTTGTATTGGTTGGGATCTTGGATTAAACTTCATTTGGTGGCAAGTGTGGTTGGAGAGAAATGTCAAATTTTTTAGAGAAACTTTTTCTTCTTTAGATGGAGTTTGGCAGGTCATTTGGAGCAAAGTCACAGAAACTGTGGTAGTCTATGCTAAAGTGGAAACTCAGGTTGTTATTGGGGTAATGGGGAAGGAAATTGAAGTGCAAGATGGGTATGACAGAGCTAGTTGTAAACCACCCCCAAAATTTTGGATTAAAATTAATACTGATGGAGTTGCAAAAGGCAATTCGGGTAGAGCTGGAATTGGAGTGGTTTACCGGAATCATGTTGGAACAGTGCTCTATTGGAATTGCAACACTTGGAAAGAGCCACAAACAATGAAGCATAAGCCTTAACTATCAAATCTACTTCTATTTGGACAGTAAAACAAGGTCACAGGAGGATAATCCTAGAATCAGATTCTCAAATAATGGTTGGAGCTCTAGATTGCATGAGGAACTTTGATTTGAAAACATGGAGGTTGAGGATTCTTGTCACTCAAATTAAGGAATTATGGAGGGAATTAGATGATGTGATTCCAGTTTATGTGAGTAGAGATCTAAATAAAGTGGCAGACTTCCTAGCTAACATGGGTACTAAGAAGGAGGTAGGGGTTCAGTGGCACAGTGACATGGCTATTGAGGATGATATGATTAGGCAGGTTGGTGAGCATATCCAGTGCTTAGCTAATTTGGATAACCATTCCAAAAATACTGTTTAGGAGATTTTTGCTTCAATGTAGATCTTCTTTTATAGTTATAAATAGGTGAACAGTCATTGTAGAAATATAATTTAAGAGATTTGGCTCCAATGCAAATCTTCTTCTACTATTTTAAACATGTGTTCTCTTTGGCTAAGGCTGGGAAAAGTCTCATCCCAACTTGTAAATGATATTTTTTTTAATACAAGTTTTTTTAAATTATTTTTCAAAAAAAAATAAAACTATAACACATTATACCAGCCGAAATACTACAACATTGTATTAATATAGCTTACCGATTTTACAATCAATAAAATTTTATAAAAATTTTAATGTGGCATAGTGCAAAACTTCCAATAGGGCCATGTTTGTTGAAATTATAATATACTTGATGGCCAAGAGTCAATATTGTATGATGTATTGGATAGGCTTAAGGGTATTTCATTGTACAATGTAATTATTAGTTTTATAATATTTTATTATGTAATCCTAATGGGCCTTGGTTAACCTTATTATGGTTAAACCCTTTTATTAATTTTAATTATCCGAAGTCCACTTATTATCTTGGATTAGGTTAAACTCTATGATGTAATTGGGATTTTGGTATTGCTATAAATACCCCCTCACACTCCTCATTTCTTATTGGAGTTTTATGCAATATTATATATGGATAGTGATTATTCATGATGCCTATGGGTGCCCCAATCTATGCCATATCTCTTTTGCTTTTGTATAATATTTGAGTAAATTTTTGAATTTTATTCATTTCTATAAAGCATTGTGAACTCTATCATTCCATAAAAATTAAGGTTATCCATGGAATCCTTGGGTTTTTTATTATTTGTATGAATTTATTCTTGTAGCTTCTTAAATCCATTTATGTGTTCACTAGTGTTGCAAAATTATATAATCTTCAAGGAAAAAATATCAATTCACAAAAGGATGATTTGTATGAAATCAAAATTAATGATGAGGACATATTATTGTTATGTATTTACGTGAGACTTCACTCACGATTTGGTTGTTAATTTGTTAGACTAAGTTAGTAAGTTATTAGCTCAAGTTAGCTAACTGTTATTTCTTGTTATGTAATTTGGTGCTATTTAAGCACTCACAAATAATGGAAAAATAAGTTTGATGTGGTCCCACATCAATTAATTAATAACTTCTTTAAATATTCATTCACATATAAAAATATTGTTAGAGACCTTCATATAAAAATAAGCATAACTAAAATAGCAATGCAAGAATTTATGGAAATGCTCATAAAATAAATGACCATAAAAATATAAATAACAAAAATATTCATGAAAAATAACCGGATGAAAATAACTTATACTAATCAAGTGAAACAAAAATTTTAGGTTCCTTTGAGGAGAAAACCTCTTTGGAAGTAGAGATTCAATACAAATGAGTAATAATATGATATCCTTCTATTACAAACTCATTTCCTTATATAGAATATTATTTACCCTAACCGTAATGCTCAAATTTCAGACCACATGAAAGAGGGAATGCAAGCTACTAACTCCTATTTGCAATAAAAGAAAATGTTACATCAAAATGGACCCATGAACACTAGGTGTCCATGGTACAAACATACACCAAAAATATACAATTACATAGTTGTGTTACGATAGGGTACTAACATACCCTCCTCCATCAATAAGCTTTGTCCTTAAATCTTGAAGTGAAGAAACTATTTCTATAGTTTATGGAATGACTCCTAGGTAGCATTTTTTGGATATAGTCCATGCCACTATACTAGGACATCATCAACAGTGTGGTTGTGAACTGCAAATGTCCTCTAGTTCAAAATATTCTAAGGTTTTAAGATAATTGAGCCTTTCTCATCTAACTAGGATAGTGTGGATTGGACCTATATACGATTGCCAAGGACCTTATTTAAATATGAGAAATAAAAAATAGATGTATCATGAAAGAAGGAAAAAATTTAACTTGTAGGCCATATGACTAACCTCCTAGAGCACTTTCTACTACCCATAGAATTTTGATGCTACATGTAAAGCTAAAATGAACAACACCAAGATAATGATAACATATCAAACACAAGAAATATTGCACAATAAAGAAATGATATTATATTGATATTGTGGGAGCCTTGATCTCCACTATTATAATGCAACTTGTGTTGATATATATTATTTTACAATCAAAGGGTTTAAAACCCTTATTCAAATGAATATTCGATGTCTTTGGATCGTCTTAACTCCAAAATATTATAAATAGATTCTATTACATCATTTGGATCATGTAAATGTACCTTTCCTTGGTACATACTTAGAAAATTATATTACTTTAAGGGGAATTTATCTAGTTTCTTCATGCAATTTAATAACTACATAAGTTTCAAAGTGCAAGTTGTATATGTGGAAGTTATCCCTTGCACATCTAGGTAGAGTGTTGGCCAAGGAACATATTTTCTATATAAAGGGCCATAGGTATAGAACATATATATGAGTGTAGAGAGTGAGTACTACATTAGTAGAAAGTGTTATTGACCAGAGTGGTGTGATGTAGTAGTGTGATGTAATATGGTGGAGTGTGATATGCTCAATGCCCATTCTTGAGCAGTAGCTCTATTCATGGAGTGTTCATTTCCTCTAGAGCTATTTTGTAAACATCTCCATCATTTCTATATATATTTATTTTTAGTCATCTCGTAGATTTACTTTATGTCATATTATTCTACATATTGTGTTTTCTATCTCCCATTACATGCTACATCAAAATCTAACAATGGTATCATAGCCATGGTAGGTCAATAGGAAAACCACCATTATAATTGACCCTAAGTTTTTGTCAACCTAATACGCCATTGGACCAATCACTGTAAAAAATACTCAGGAGAGTCTAGGTGGTAGAATTAAGGAGAGCCACAAGTTAGGACTAAAATAAATATCATTTTTTAGAATACTGAGATTGCATATGGCTAGAGTATTTCCACAGAGTTTCAAGGGAAAACTTGTGAAGACTAGGACTCAACATTTGATCCACTAGTTTGATGAATCAACTAGTGAATCTCATCTAAGAGATCTGGAGAAATTGACCTAAAGTTTATTTTATTGTAGGGAATTAATTCTTAGATGATTGGGACACCTCCTACAATAGAAAGCTAGGAGATTTCAACTTCGTTACCCGAAGGTCAGAGTGCTTTCATAGTGTAGATATTAGTTACTACAAGAGAAGAATACTACAGAAGAGACTTCTGGAGCAGAATTATGGTGAAGTTGGGAGATAGGAGATCTCCATTGCTAAATTGGAAACTTCATAAGAATAAAATACCATAGAAGCCTTAAAAAGACCATAGAAACCTTGATCAAGAAGAAAATACCATAGAAGCCTTGATCTAAAAGAAAAGGCCATAGTAGCCTTGATCTAGAAGGAAAGGCCATAGAAGCCTTGAAGGAAAGGCCATAGAATATTTGAATAAAATGCCACATAAGCCTTGGTACTAAAAAATGCCACATAATCCTTGATATCAAAAAAGGCCACAAAAGCCTTGATACTAAAAAAGGCCACAGTAGCCTTGATCCTGAAGAAGACTTCAAAAGAGAGTATCTAATTCAGAAGTAGATTTCAGTACTAATATTTTGTTGTAGGAATAAGAAGATTCAGTGAGTTGGGAAAGCTTCCTACAAAAATGTTAGGAGGAGTATCTTCTTTAGAATCAATATAGAACCTAAAGCAAAGAGATCAGGAGAAGATCTCATTAATGAAGAAGGACTAGGAGAGTCCTGCTCGAATATAGAGGTAGAAAAATTAGAGATCCAAGAGAAGATCTTACCACCAACACTTCCAGAAGTAGAAGGTTGAAGATAAGGTCTCAAGGAAGACCAAAATGAGCTGCAAGATCAAAGGCCTTGGAGAGGTCTCTACGAGCATCCAGTAAAAGGCTTGGAGAGCCTTACTGAAGAATTCATCAAAGGAGTTCCAAGGAGAACTCATTAGATAAATTCACTATTGGAGATAGTGAAAGATTTGGGACAATTATCGCCATCCGACAACAAGCCCAAGAAGAAGAATTTGGCAAGGAGTGCCAAATCTCAGAAGACCTCAAGACATATAGAATCTTGAGAAGAAGATCCTGTTTGAAGTCAGAATTCGACAAGAAGCTTGAAGTAATATTCAGACATAAGAAGCCTACCAAATCCAGGAGACTTGGAGATTACCTCTCACAGCAAGAAGGCACCACTTCAGAATCAAATATCTCTTCACATCTACAAAAATGAGGAGACTACAAGAGGAGAACAAGCCACCAAAAATTCTAGGCTCGTGAAAGGGAGACCATATTTTGGTGAAGATAAAGTTATTCAAGGCAGCCTACAGAGAGCTGCAAGATCTTATCTAAGGTAGCAACTTGGTGATCATAGACACCAAGATCTACATCCTCTATAAAAGTGGTGAAAAGGGCTTTCAGAAAAAGGTAAGAAACTATTGGTGCAAGTAGATTCATTAAGTGGATTACTTATCAGATTTGTTTAAGCACCTTAACTGGATTGAAGTTGCAAAAAGGAGAGTTGAATTAGAGTCTTCAAAAGGTGCAAAAAGAAAGGATTCTTTAAGGTTCATTTGCACTTTAGGAGTTGATTAGATTTCAGAATCTCAAACTATCTATCAACTACCTATTATCTACTTTGGAAAATAAAATGAAGACTAGCTCCTATTACCTTGTTGTTAAAGAAATTTCAGAATAATTCTTGAAGATTCATTTCATATTATTCTTGATTAGTTGCAGTAGATTGATTAAGTGCATTATTTTTTTAGAGTTAATTGGAGTAATAAGGTGATATTATTAGTGCATTAAAATATTATTAGATTTGCACTATTATATTGCTCTCAAAAATATTATTGCTTGTGTTCATAAGAAGGGCACAAAAATAGAAATTTTCAAAGTGTCTAAAGACACTATTAGTGCACAAAGATCTGCAACTTTGGGTGGCCTGAGGAAGCCACAAAATAATCTCAATCCTCCAAGTATTGGAGAAGAAGGTAACCACAAAAAGAAATAGCATCAAAGGAAGCATCGAATGAGACTTGGTGAGTCTCAAGTTCAAGGCACAAAAATAGTGCAGAAAAATACAGCAAAACAAAGCTTCCATCATGTGGTTACAAGCTTGGATCCATTCATAAAACATCCAAGCTAAAATGGGAAGGTGTCTATTCAAAAAGACAACCTCAAAACCCCTATATTGCACTCAAATATTCTGCCTCAAAACCAGAAATTTAGATGTAAAAAGAGGAGTGCAAAAGAAGGTGCAATAAGGATATTTTATGTAAAAACTATTTTACATTATATTGCACAATCCTAATCTAGTTATATAGGGAGAAAAGGCAGATTTAAAGGTGCCCCAAAGACACTACACTTGCTAGAAAAACCAGTCAAAAGTGGTTGTATGCTAGCAGTAATCAAAGCTTAGCTCAAGGAGCCAATCAATGGGCTCATACTCCTTGCATCCAAGATGGCCGAACCTACAAGATACAACATGCAAAACAAAGGGAGAAACAATTTTAATCAAGAGCAATAGCATCTACAGAAGGAGGACATAAGCAAGCAAGGAAGAAAGGAAAATGAAGCACCATTGGAGTATCACTTACTCCATAGCCACTGGCAAAAATTGGTGCTCAAAGCCTCCATATTATTGCTCCATATCCCAACTAAAAGCAAGTGCAGGTGAACAAAAGAGGAGTTGGGGATTTTTGAAGCTAAAAGGATCTCCAAAAAGATCCGTTTGAACCAACGAAATGGAGGACGTCCATGTAGAGAAGAATGTGACACTTGTCACCAAAAGAAAACCCTAATGCTCAAGTCAAGAGAGCGCTCATCTTCAATAAAGGAGTTACACAAACATGATGGTGCATTGAGTGTATGGGATACACTTTTCCCTTGGAAGATTGAATGTTTTTCTAAAGAGTGTAATGCTCGTACATTACAAGAAGGAAGATGAATGTATCTTTTGCACCAAACTCTCCTCAAGCACTCGATGGGAAACGGATGTGCCACTTGGCACCTTAGACAAGAAGCTTCTCCATATTAAGGACGTCAATGATCGAGGTCAAAGAGAAGGCAAGTAAATTCTCATCTCGGCATTTACACTTCATCGTTTGCATGCATAGTACAAAATTGTAGCATGGAAAGAAGGTGTTAGAGCCTTCAATGCTCAATCCAAGTGAGGTCAAAGCAAGAGTCCAAGTAGCACCAGTTTTGGAATGCATATAGCTCCAAGTGATTCCATTGGAGGGTGCAGTCACAACATCAAGACATCTACGTAAACAACATGCAACCCTAGCTTCTCAGCAAAACAACATCGTATATTGCTTGGTGAAAGGTAAATTTTAATTCCCATTATTATATGCTTTCTTTCCTCGGGAGTCATAAGGTTATAATTAAAGGAATTTAATTAATTGAAAGTAATTTATCAAAGGGAATACTTTATCAAATAAATACAATATTTGCAATATAAATCCTAGGAGCAATAAGGATTTCTAATGGAATAAATAATAATTATTTGCAAATATTATTGTGATCTAATTTATCCAAATATTAGGGAGTCATAAGGGCTACTACATCAAATTAATTAATTGGAAAATTAGATACACTAAACCTAATTCCCAAAAGGTTATTCATAAAGAGAGGTTTATCATAGCTTTTTCAAAGGTTGGATATTCATAATATTATTATCTCAAACTTATCAAAAGGAGATAAAAGATCCAACATTATTACCTCTTTAAAATTTGGGAACAATGCTTAGTTCAATAGGAGCAATAAGGGATAATAGGAATTGATTTTGGCATTTACAAAACCTTTACAAAATCAATCAAATATTGAACTATAATTTACAAAAGTACTATATCTTATCCATAGCATACTAGGGAGTCACCGATATAAGTATAAGGTATTCTACAAAACTTGTTAATATCAGCTTCTATCAAATATTATCAAGTTATAAAATATAAGCTTTCCTCAAAACCCAAAAATCCTTAGGAGTAAATACTCACATTACTTGGGAGACATAAGGTAGTCTACAAAACAAGGATTAATAAATGTTTTATCAAATCAAGCTTATATTCTTTAATCAAGAATCATATATCCTAACATAGGGAGTCATAAGGTAGACAACAAAGAAAATCCTATCTTGATTCTTCTACTTCTTCAAATGGAAAAAGGAATGTCATATAATGAATGTGGATTTTACCCCAATAGAAACCATTCTAAACATGAAAATGTATGGTACATTGACTCAGGGGCTAGTCATCATATGATAGGAAATATACAATGGTTTGACTGTCTTGAAGATGCTAAAGGCTACAAAAGCTATAGACTAAGGATTGTAGATAGCCAAACTTATCCCATACATGGATATGGATGTGTAACACCAAGCAGATCATTTCCAAATATTCTACTACAAAATGTATTGTATGTTCCTGAACTAACATTCAATCTCATCTCAGTAAGCAAGTTAGTAGAAGACAACTATATGATCAACTTTGGATATATGGATGGAATCAATACATGTCTCATCATGAAACAAGGTGAAATAAAAGCAATAGGATCAATCCATGAAAATACATATATTCTGGATCCAATGGAAAATTCACATAATATTGTGATGTTTCATAATGATGCTAACATATTTTCAAAGGAACGGGTTCAAGAAAATGAAGAACCAATACATCAAAAAGGCAAGCATAGAAGAATCAAAATCAAGAAGATGAGAGGACAAATGCACCATGCTCTACTCAGTCATCAACATTCAGAACCAAATGAAGACACTCACAAAGAAAACAATAAAAGTGGTTGGATAGAAGACAAGGATGATGAACCTGATAGAGAAGAAGATTCAGAATCTCAAGGACTCTATGAAGATCCACATTGAAGACTAAAGTCTTCAATATCCAAATAATGTAATACAAGGGGGAAGTTATTGTACCTTTTCTTGGTACATACTTAGGACATTAGATTACTTTAGGGGGAAGTTATCTAGTTACTTCATGCAATGTAATAACTGCACAAGTGTCAAAGTGCAAGTTGTATATGTGCAAGTTATCCCTTGCACATCTAGGTAGAGTGTTGGCCAAGGAACCTATTTCCTATATAAAGGGCCATAGGTATAGAACATATATATGAGTATAGAGAGTGAGTACTACATCAATAGGAAGTAGTATTGACCAGAGTGGTGTGATGTAGCAATGTGATGTAATATGGTGGAGTGTGATATGCTCAATGCCCATTCTTGAGTAGTAGCTCTATTCATGGAGTGTTCATTTCCTCTAGAGCTATTTTGTAAACATCTCCATCATTTCTATATATATTATTTTTATTCATCTCACAAATTTACTTTATGTCATATTATTTTGCATCTTGTGTTTGCTATCTCCCATTACATGTTGCATAAAGCTAACACAAACAAGTGTGAGTGGGATTGCGTATCTTTGCGAGGCCACTTGTGGCTACAAAAACCATCAATGTAAACACTTCTTGTAACCTGCACATAGAAATATCAAAAAATAGGTTAATAACACCTATAGGGCCTCCATAGTGTGAGGTCCACTAAAATTATAGTGTAAAATATTAACCCTAACTAAAATACTCGATGAAATAGAGTGCAAAGATACCAAAAACATAAGTAAAACAATAATACCTTATACCTTGTCAAAAAATACTTGAGTTTATTGATATATGTTTTTTCTTCCTTGATTTGGTGATGCACAAACACCCACGAGCATTCAAGGGTTTTTCGACTACAAACTAGATGATGAGAAATGCCATGGAGTGTTCATGGATGACTATGGATGCCCTGCAGTATTCTAGAAATGCTTTACACTATTCAAGGAACGCCTTGGAGAGTTTATGGGTGATGGAGGACACTCTGTAGAATCTGGGTAGGGTTCACAAAAATTTTGGTGATGGATATGGTGGATGGGGAAGCGATGAGGGTTTGAGTGACATTAATGATGGAAGGTGTTAGCAGAGTGCTAGGGTTTTTGAATCCAAAATGTTTTGATCTTGATTCACAAAAATGAATCATATTTTATAATTTTCCCTTGACCATGTTAGGGTTTCAATGACACCAACGGACGATCGAGATTAAAACATGATGAAGGGTTGAGATTGGGATTTGGATAAGTGACATGGATCATGATGGATGAATGGTCAGGATTAAGTCATGATGGATGAATGAGATTTATTCATATATATACATATATTTATTAAATATATATATACAATATTTATATTTGTATATATAAATAAATACACAACACACACACACACACACACACACACATATATATATATATAAATAATGAATGGTTGTGATTTGGGGATGTGAATGGATGACAAGTGGCTAGGATTTGGTGTCTATATATGATCCTTTTTATATCATGTTACGTGAAACACAATGCGGTATAAAAACAAGAGACACTTGGTTTGGTGAAGTAGCTTCTTTTCCTTGGTGCGCAAGAAGATCCTGAAGACAAAAATTGTTGTTGTAGCTTACCCCCTCAATTGGCGAATGAGTGAAGAATGAATCTCACGAGCCAATTGATAGAATTGTGGGTGATGTGAATGATGTAAATGACTATGGATGATGTAATGATTGTGAATGGTGTAATGAGTGATTATGTTTTTGCCCCAACAAAAGAAGGGGTTTTTGGAAATATGGATGATATGAATGATGTAAATGAATGTGATGATTAATTTTGCTTTTGCCCCAACAAAAAAGAGGTTTTTGGAAATATGGATGATATGAATGATGTAAATGAATGTGATGAATAATTTTGTTTTTGCCCCAATAAAAAAGGGTTTTTGAAAGTGTGGATGATATGAATGATGTAAATGATTGTGAATATATGATTTATCCCGATGTGGGAAAACAAAATCAAATTAGGTTACCCCAAGTTTGGGGTGATTCTGTGTTGTTGAAAAACATACCTGTTGGCATCATTGAAATGCAAAATGATGAAAATGTAGAAACATGAAAAAGTAAAAGGAACCAATCATCCTAGGCTTCTAATATCCCTAGTGACTATTCACAATTCTTGAATGTGAAAGAGAATTATGTAGTAAAAGTTATCCATGTTTGTGACCCCACGAAAAAGGGCATCAATGATAGCTTTTGAGCAAATTAGTCTGAGCACAGTCTCACTCAAAAAATGAGGGACCAAAAAGATGTTTTCAAACAAGAGGATGTTGGATGATGATATGGAAAAGCATCCTTATGGTGATCTATCCATCCTATCAAATTGCATGGATAACCAATCATTGCAACCGCCATGGGAATAGAGTAAACCACTAGATATGAATTTCACTTGGATGATATGAATGATGTAAAGAATGTGAATGATGTAATGCATGTGAATGATTCATTGATTGTAATAGTGCAATGATTGATTTTTCTTTTGCCCCAATAGAAAAAGAGATTTTATTGGATGATATGAATGATGTAAATGAATGTGAATGAACAAGCATCCTTATGGTGATCTACCCATCCTACCGAGTTACATGGATAACCAATCACTACAATCACTAGGGAAATAGAGTAAACCACTAGATACGAGGTTTGCTTGATAATGCAAGTGAATTTGATAATGTTGAATGGAAATGCACTAAATTGTGGATGATATGAATGTGACTATGAATGGTGCAATGATTGATTCTACTTTTACCCCAATATAAAAAGGGGTTTTTGACATGTGGATGATATGAATGATGTAAATGAATGTGAATGATGTGATTGATGCAATGATTGATGGGTGAATTTGATGATTTTGTGAAATTTGGAATTGTTTTGGGATATTTTGAAGCAATTTGAGGTATTTTCGTGACTTTTTTTGCAAACAATAAATAAACACCCAAATCAATCCATGTTATCACAAAATGTGATGGAATGATGTGATGAATGATTAGGATGATGAATGTGGTAGTTTTGTGAAATTTTGGACCATTTTGAGGTGTTTTGACGTGATTTAGGTATTTTTGTGACTTTTGGTCATAATAAAAATTAAGCACCCAAATCGATATGTATCATCACAAAATATAATGGAATGATGTAATGGATGCATGGATGAAGTTTGAGGTGATTTTGTGGGGTTCTACTACATTTTGAGGCCCTTTGAGTCCTTTTGCAACATTCTAGAGCCAAACATCGACCAACGTCCACATCATGCACAGATGTGAGAGAGTGTTTACCACTTGGCAAACGTAGGGGAGCATTTGAGTGTGCTAGGTAGATGCCCTAGGGCATTTGAGTGGACCAAAATTAATTATAAAAGGGTTGCAAAGGTAAAATTTGATTCATTCTTGCATTTACGAGTTCGAGAAGTGATGTCTAAAGAAGATTGAGTGAATGAGTGGAGGAGTGTGAAGGAGCATGGCAATGGAGATGGAGGGAGTGGATGCGGCGGCAAGAGTTGAGGTGCAAGTGGTTGAGGTAAGTGCCCTTAGCTCTCTTGTTTAGATTTTGCAATATTTTTTTTTTGCAATGAATGTGATGGTAATGTGCATTTGTTGTTATGTTGTGCTATAGTTGAGGATCTTGGAGGCTCGACATCAATTCTCACCCATCATACCAAGGGTGAGAAAGGTGTTGTAGAAGGACCACTGGGATTGGCTAGAGTGGGTGGGATTGGTGGGGTGTGCCCATATTGAGGTGGTGAGGGATGATGAGGGGTACCTATCTACCTTGGTAGAGATGTGGGATCCAGATAGGGGAACCTTCTAGCTCCCGATAGGGGAGATGATGGTGACACTAGAGGATGTATACCACATCTTTCGAGTGCCTAGTGGAGGGGTTACATGTCCAAGTTGGGCATGATAGGGAGTATGAGATGAGGTAGATATTTGGTGATGGATGGAGGGATGTGAACATCCAAGGTGGAGGGATCAAGTATTTGGATATGTATGTGAGGAAGGAGTTGGAGGCACTACCTACCTTAGTCATGTTCCTATTGGCTAATGTGTTGGTGCCTAACAACATCGGATGTCAGTTCCCATGGAACATGATTCTATTGGTGTTTGATATGATCGATGAGCCTTAAGTGTATGCATGGGCACCTTCTCTACTATCTCATATATACTTGGAGTTGTATGAGGTGAAGAGGTGGGGGTAGAAGGGGTTGGGTTGCAATGTGCTACTATAGATCTGGGGTTGGTAGCACTTCAGTGTGGCTCATCCTATGGGCCTACCATGCGAGTGGGATAGGGATCAACCCTATGTATTGAGATGGTGATCAACTAAGGAGGTACAACCTAGTCATCCTAGTCATAATGGCTAGGAGTGTAGAGATCTATGGGTAGGGTTGACACCGGATCAGGTGTACTAGAGATCATGGTAGGATGCTAGGTGGCCCACTGATGGAGAGCAACTATGGTGGGTTAGGTAAGTGAGATGGGTGGTTGGGTGATATGGTAGTGAGATGGGTGGTTGGGTGACATGGTAGTGAGGTGGAGTTGATCCATTTCTCATGAGTTCTATGATAGTTTGGGATATGGTAGGGAGTACCTAATGCTCCAGTGTTGTATAGGTATCAAATTGATGAGTCGAGCCTACCTTGTGTGGAGGAGTGGCAGGTGGAGTATGAGGATGATGAGGAGATAGATCTCCCCGATATGGATGATGTCGGGACCACGATGGAGTATGAGGCTTGGTTTACTTCATAGCCTCCATGGGTACCAAGTCAGGTGGTTGAGGAGGGTAATGGAGATGATGGGGAGGTAGTAGTAGAGGCTAAGGAGACTCTCCCATGCTAGAGATATCATTAATCTAGCAGTTGAGGGAGGTAAGTAAGGGTTGTAGTAGAGTAGCCTCTAAAGAGTTGGAGGTTATGGTGATGGTGGTGGTGGTATGGAGGAGGTTCTAGAGAGACCTCCTGGTTGGAGTGAGGAGTGGGATGAGCTCCAATTTGAGTGGGATCAGCTCTGATAGATGGTGGTAGAGCAAGATGTAGTGATAGAAGCTCAAGATATTGCAAATTTTGAGTTGCAAGTAGATCTGGAGGTATGAATAGTGGTAGGTAGAGGTGAGGATGTGATAGCAAGGCTCCAAGTAGAGTTGGAATAGAGGAACACTCGTTAGAGGTAAGATGTGTTATGTCTTCAATCCTTAGAGGGGTATATCCAAGAGTTAGAGGACCCGCTTATGTAGCACCAAATTGAACTGCTAGAGCATCCTTACTCCTCCTTAGTAGGTTCTATTAGGCATAGTGACTATAGGTATAGTGTCTCTTAGTCTAGGGATCCATAGGGGTCACAGGGATCTTCCTATGGGTGCTAGCTAGTGTTTTGTGGCACTTTTTATATATGAACCTTGGTGCTCCATTGTATATAGCCTTCAGTATTCATTGTATATGTGATTTATATATATACATGGCTTTTATTTTTGTGTTATGACTTTGTGTGAATGTGAATGCATGTGTATGTGATGTGATGGATGAAAATGTTTATGCTTTATGATAATAATAATGCAAGTGAATGGACACACTAATGATCATTTGTGATAGTTTAGATTTTGTTTGACCATATTTATCATTGTTGCTTAATCAGGGGTACCAAAATAGTGGTATGTGAAATGGAAGACTCATGTAATGATATGATAATGACATGGATGTTGTTTTGGCTTATGGATGGCTGTATTTAGAATTGTTTTACATGGAGACTCAAACATCCTAGTGATTTCAAACAAACTCACTGAGTTCTGTCTAAATTCTCCAAGATCAAATGTGTGTGCAGTGAATGTTCATTTACCAATCATGAGCATGGTAATGACTCAAGGAAATCAAGAACCAATGTGTGTGCAAGTGAGTTCATTAACCCATATTGAGTAAATTGAGATGAAACCTGTCATGGAGAAGACCAAGAAGCTAGCTTGTCCTTATGTGTGGTCAGAGGTCTCTTCAAGAGAGATGTGTCACCATGCATGAGCATACTCCACTACCAGTCAAGCATCTATAGCCCCAATGGAGATTAGCTCCATAGTCCAATGATCTGATCTCTAAGCTTTGGGGAATTAGACTACCTAACCATTTGGATGGAAATGTAGTTCTATCCTTACTACTTGAGGATCTGTGGTGTGTGATTTGTAAAAGAGTTAGAGCTTTAGGGAATCATATTCTCAACCAAGGTGTGATGAGAATTTAACCCTATCCTTACTACTCATTCTTTTATTTGGAAGTGTCGTGTAGTGGTGAAAAACCACTATTTTTTTATTTTGGACTATGTGCATAATGGGACAGGTAGAGATGTCTTTTTCACTTTGAGGTTCAACCCAATCATGGTGTTATCCCTCTTTGACACAAGATGTTTTTAATATGTGTTAGATTTTTTGGTTCAATATTGTTAGATTCAACTCCCAGAACTCAAGATTTTCTTAGTGAAAATGTGTCTTGGTCCTAGAGAAAACTCGACATGTATTGGAGGTTGCTTGAAACACTAGGAGTGGTTGAGTGATCTAAAAACACCTAGGGATGATGGAAATTTGTAGTGTAAATGATGATTATACGTATGAAGTGGCACAATAGGATGGATGTGGACTCAAAGGTGCCCTTGATTAAGGTGACAAGACTTAGTGGATCAATTATTGTCTAAACTTAACAAATGACCCCTAGTATAGTGGATGGAATGCACCAAAATGATAATGAATGTGATTATGAAAAATGAATGTGTGAAATGCAATGTGTATGAATGATATTTTTGTGTATTATCCATGTATATATACATATATAAAATACATTAAGAATAGAACACTCTCAAGTGGATAATGTTTAGTGGCTCGGGCTCTTCTACTCCCTCTAGACTGGCAAGCCTATAAGTTCCTTGACCTACCTTTTATGTTAGGACCGGTGGAGAAGCCAAGTATCACTTGATGTCATCAAAAGCTTTTTGACATTCTTCTATCCATGAAAATATCACCCCCTTTTGTAGTAGGTGATTGAATGACCTACATTTGTCTAAGATTTGTGCAATGAAATGATGGATTGATTGGATCTTTCCTTGTAAGCTATGCAACTCTTTCAAGTTTGTTGGGGGAGGCATCTCCATAATGGCCTTGACCTTGTTTGGGTCCACTTCAATGCCTCTCTTGGAGATAATGAATCCTAGTAGTTTTCCTGAGGTGACACCAAAGACACACTTCTTGGGGTTCAACCTTACATTATGCTCTAGAAGTTGATCAAAAACTTTTTCTAAGACATCAATGTGCTCTTGTCGGGTTTTAGATTTGGCCAATAGATCATCCACATAGTCTTTAATGATCTTATGCATGTAATCATGGAATATGTATGTCATGGCATGTTGATAAGTGGCACCTACATTTTTAAGGCCAAATGGCATCACCTTGTAATAGAAAGTCCCCCAAGGTGTTGTGAATGCTATTTTGTGTTGGTCATCAGGATTGATCCGAATCTAGTTATATCCTAAAAAATCATCCATTAAAGAAAGCATTTCATGGCCAACGCAAGTGTCGACAAGAGTATCGATGTTTGGTAGAGGAAAGTCATCCTTAGGACATGCTTTGTTGAGATCTCAAAAGTTAGTGCAAATGTGTATCGCCCTATTAGGCTTACGAATGGGTACCATATTTGAAATCCACTCAGGATAGTCAATGGGTTGGATGAAACCTAATAGCTTTTGAAGCTCTTCTTTGACCATGAGGGCAATGGTAGGATGTAACTTTCTCAGTTGTTGTTTGACCGACTTAGCATCAGGATGCAAGGTGAGATTATGGACAACCAAGTTAGGGTCAAGACCATGCATGTCTTTATAAGACCATGCAAATATGCCCTTATTCCTCTTGAGGAGAGCTATCAATTACTCTTGTTCATCAGCAGATAAAATTTTTCCAAGTTTAACGATTTATGGATTATCTACATATGTACTAAGGTTCACATCTATAGTATCTTCAATGGACATGTGTGAACCTTCCTCAAGCTGATGAGGTATTGGGATAAGATGAATATCATCAATGATGTTTTCAAACTCTTCTAGCATAGTCTCTTCCATTTCTACCTAGAAAATAGTAGGATCCAAGGGTGAAGGCAAGGTGAAGGTGAAGGTGACAGAGGAATGTAAGTGGTATAAGCTCTTAACAATTCCTTAGAAAGGATGAATTCAAAAAAGGATGGTGGTGATGAAATTTATTCCATATCAATGAGGCTTATGTCAATAGGAATTGGTTTTGCCAAATCGTATGGATTAAGGAGTGGGGTGAATAAGTCAATGGAATTCATGTTGACTTAGTGGGGAAATGGTGGTTGGAAATGTGAAGGGTGGGTTGGTCTTGTCTCTTAGAATCAAAGGAACCTTGAGAACCTAGATAGTAGCAAGCAACATGTGTAAATGCAAATGACAAGGCCATGCAAATGCAATGAAAGATTTTTGTGTTTTTTATTTTTTTTTATGTATATATGTTACAAAATGTTGTTTCACTAAAAATGATGATGTGTTGGTGGTGGTTCACCAGTTGGTTTCGCTCGCTCCCTTGGGAGGAGCAAATATAAAATAGGTTGATGAATAGAGAACATTCTGAGATAATACTCATCCTGTTCAGTGAATGGTGTGATTGGGATTGATTCCTCTTCGAATTCATTAGAAGCTATCAACATGACATCGTATTCTTCATAGAATTCCTCCTCAAAGTCATCGTTGTGATTGTTATCCTCTTCATGATCTAGATGGAGTCATTGAAAGGCTCGCTCAAAATAGGAATTGATAGATTATGAGTGGTATCCCAATCCTAAATGGTCATGCATTTCTCAATATTGATGCTTGATGACTTTGTGCATGCCCTGTTCATGTCATCTTATGCCATCCTTGCCAATTAACCTGATGAAATTATCGTGATAGAAAATTAGAAATGATCATGCTTTTAGAGTTGGCAGAGAATGGTTGCTTGGGTTCGTCTAGGTTAGGTGGATCGAATGATGAATCGACCCCCCCATACACAAAATTAATTCAATTAGGTGTTGAACCCATGTTGTACACTGCTCCTATGGATAAGGGTGGGTCATGTGGATGATCGTAATCCCTAATAGTTTAGATGCTAAGTAGTGTAACTATGACATCTCGAACCACGTATTCACCAATGCTAGGATTAGCAAGATGGACTACAACTTGTGTGGGTGTGGATGAGGTGGATGGAGTGGATGTGGAAGTATGGGGCTCATGGGTAGCTTGTGGCTCCAATGAGGGAAGATATGTATGATGAAATGACATCTCACAGTCTATCAAATCGACTTGTGAGATATCAGCTGATGGAGATGAAGATGGATTTGGCTGAGGGGTTTGATGAATGGTTGATGATGTGGGTGTGGATGGAATGATAGTGGGTGTTTGTGGAGTTGGTTGGATGGGTGATGATGAATGAGTGGTGATGGGTGATGTTGATTATGTGGAGGGTTGTCCCACTAATGTGGATGTGGAAGGTGTGGATTGGGTTCAACCACATGTACATGTAACCAACTGTGATGAAGGTGGGGGTGTGGAAGTGGAAGCTTGATGTGGGGTAGTGATGGGGATCTCCTCAAGAATGGGAGATTTTAGATGAAGTATGAATTGTGATGTGAGGTGGATGGTGTGGTTTATGGGGTTAATAATAGGTGAGTGGATGGAAGTGTGGATTTGTATGGATTGGAGATGAAGTTGTAGTACTTAAATGGTTTGATGTTCGTTGGTATGTAATGAATATGTCCCTCATGTACATATTTTAAGCATTGATGCAATATTGAAGGGACACATTTTATCTCCCTTATCCAGGGACATCAAAGGAGTACATTGTAATCCATGGACCCCTCCAGGATATGGAACATAGTATGCAACATCTTAACCCCCACTTCTATAGGTAAGACGATAGTGCCAACTGTAGAACAAAGAGCATCATTGAATGCTCTCAAGGTGAATGTGGATTTGGTTATGTGTGAGGGTGGAAGATTGAGATGTTGAAGGGTGGAGGTGGTGATGATGTTGATGGATGATCCAATGTCAATAAACACTCATTTAAAGGGCTTCCTATCAACTTGAGCCATAATGTGTAATGGAGGGTCCAATGATTCTGATGATATTGATTTAATTGTTGGACATTTTGAGTAGATAAGTTGTCATTGATGTCAAGAGTGAGTGGTCATTGATGTCAAGCTTTCAGCACCAGTCAATGGTAGTTTCAGTGGGCAGCATCAGTTTTAGGTTCTCCAGTTTCAGTTGATCAAGACCCGGTTTCAGGAAGTCAGATGTGGTCCAAAGTGCAAAAGAAGAAGCCCAAGTGAATAATATTATAATATTTTTTATAATATTATAAAGGGAAGTTTTAAATTAATTATAAATTAATTAATATAATTTTTATTATAAATTAATTTATAATTTAATTTACTTAAGTTATTTAAATTAATTATTAATTAATTTTAATATTAATTATAAGTTAGTTTATATTAATTTTTAACTAACCCTAAGGTGGGTTATTAAATTTAATTTAAATTTTGAATTCGAATTTCTAGCACCGACGTGGGAAGAAAATTTACCATGTGTATAAAAGGGGGATTACCCACCTTAGCAAAATCCCCAATGCTTTCGAATTAAATCCTATGCTATGCGAATTTCATGCGAATCGTGTGTGCAACAAAGAGTTTTTAATTTTAAAAGTTAAAAAACACCAGGAGGAGCGGCAAAGTTTTGAATATGGAGGATCATTATGTTTTGTGTTGGAAAAATGACAGAGTAAGGTTGAAAGTGGAAGGAAGTTCTCCTTCCTTCATGTGGGTATCTATAGCCCATGCGGTGGGCTCCAAAGCGCTAAGGCGCTTGGCGCTTGGGGAGACAGTGGTTCGAATCATGCCGAAACCCTTTTTGGGTGATAACAAAGGTATGCATTAAATATTGAGCATCAAAATTTTTGGAGGATCTAGTTGAGGTATTAAAAATTAATTTTTGCATATTTTATTTGGTTCATAAGGTTTTTGGGGAGTTATAAGGTTGATGCAAAATAAATTTTTGGTGTTATTTGCTTTAGTGTTTGAAAAGGAAATAAAGGTGTTTTAGGAAGATTGTTTGAGGTTTTTGTGGTGTTGGATATTATTTTAAGTTGGAGATTATAAGGTGTATCCAAGTAATTATTTTTGTGTATGATTTGATGGATGTTAATTACAAGGAGCAATAAGGTATATTTGAGCTTTGATTATTTTTGTGTCTAAGGAATATTTTGAGAAAGTGTTAAGAGTGATATTTTGTCATCTAACCATTGAAATTGGAAAGAAGGAAATTGTGATTTAGACAGGTTTTCCAAGGGCACTTCTACATCAAACAAAAGGTATGGGCATATTCTTCCTAGTGAGTGATTGTTGAATGTTGTGAATGCAAAGTTGGAGTGAAAAGGATTGTTTGGTTAAGGTTTTCATTGTTGAGTGTGTTTTGAATTAATGCTTCAAGGTTTTCTGGAATAAAGAGTTGTTGATAAAACCTTGTTTTATAAGCATTGTTGTTGAAGTGATTAGTTGAGTGAAGAACTTGAACTAGGGTTTGCAAAGATCATGAGTATCATTGTTATGTGAGATTGATTGATAAGCATTGTTGGAAATATTTGAGTGAGTGTTCATATGCTTGGACTAGGGTTTGTGAGCAAGGATTATTTCATTGAGTGATTGGTTGAGTAGAGTTGGTTGAGCCTAGTCAAGTGGATGTGTTGATGTGATAGTTCAAGTTCTATGAAACAAATTGTTCTATATTCTAAATTGATTTGAGAAAGTGATTGAGATTTGATGAATGTGAAGCATATTGAGTCTCTAACAATTCTCTATATGTTTCTAAAAGAGTGATTGAAAGTGATTGAGCATTGTGATGAATGTGAAGCATATTGAGTCTCTAACAATTCTCTTTATGTTTCTATGAGATTGGACAAGTTCTAGTGTGGACTTGTTGAGTAGATTTGAGGTAAGTCTTAGAGAAGACTTGTGGATAGATTTGTGTGAGCTTTTGTGGAAGCTTACAATATAAATTTGAGGATAAATATTGAGGACAGATTTGAGGATAGATATTGAGGATAGAATATTGAGGATAGATTGAGGATAGAATTTGGTACATATTTGAGGATAGGTTTGTGCCAGATCAGAGATAGATATTGAGGATATATTTGTGCTAGATCGAAGGACTATGTTTAGTACATATTTGAGATAGAGCTTTGGAGGTGATAGAGTATAGAGGATGATAGTCTCTAGTGGATAGAGATCCATTAGCTAGGTAGTGAGGATATGTGTCTTCAGTGGATAGAGATCCATTAGCCAGAGTAGTGGGGGCAATAGTTCTTCTAGAAGATCATCAGCCAAAGTAGAGGAGAAAGGAGTTCTCCTATGGATAGAGATCCATGAACTTGATTAGGGGATTGGTGTCTCCTTTGGATAGAGGTCCATAAACATTGTAGGGAAAGGATTCCCAAGAGAATTTATTTGAGAAAAATTTATAAGGAATATTTTCTCCGTGGAGTAGCCCACATTGGGTGAACCATGTTAAATCATGTCTCTCATGTGTGTGATGCTTTGTGTGATGTTTACTACTTTAATATTGTTGATGTTATCATTTGGATTAAAAAGAAAAAAGTTTTATCTTATACTGTTCACCCCCCTCTCAGTATAAGCACATGTTCTTCAATTGGTATCAGAGTGGGTCTCTCCATGAAAAGACTAACAACTTGGAGGAGGATCCATCAGAAACACACATGACTTCAGAAAATGAAGAAGAGACCATGTTTGATATAAAAGAGGAATTCTTTGCTGCTCTCAGAAATTTGGAAAGAATTAGAGAGAAGAATTCAAGCTTGAAGGAACAAATTCAAGAGGATGAAGAAGCAAGGATGGAACTTCTACAAAATCTCACAGAACTCAAGATAAAGGTAGAAGAAGGAAAGAAAATTGAGCAGGATATGACAGATCTGTTAAGAACAAGAGAAACAGAATGTGAAATATTGGAAGCAAAAATTGTTTATCTAAGGAATGAAGTTGAAAGGACCAAGGTACTACAAGATGTAGAGTATGAGAAATAGAAAAAGGAATCAAGTCTTCAAGAAGCAGAAACTTCAAACAAAGATAGGCAAGCAAAGGATATCAGAAAGGAAGAAAGCAAAGAAGAACCTTGGATGAGAGTTAATCACAAGAGGAGAAGCACTCCACCACAATCTCAAAGGCATCCAAATAGGTTACATAATTTCTTCCATGGTCATTGCTTTTCTTGTAATAAATATGGTCATAGAGTTGTACATTGTATTGGTCATGCAAGAAACAATGTCAATAGAAATTTCAATTCTTTTGCACCTCTTATGGATAATGATATTATATGTTACAAATGCAATAATTTTGGGCACAAGGCTAGATGGTGTAAAATGATACTTCCTGAGTCTAGTAAAAGAAAAACAATTTCAACAACTAGGAAAGATGAAAGGGAAAATGTAAAGGCTAGATCAATGTTAGTTCAAACAACCCTTCATGCTCAGGATAAAGAAGAACAATGGTATCTTGATAGTGGTTTCTCTAGTCACATGATAGGAGACAAAGACAAATTCATTGTACTAAAAGAAACCAATAGAGGATCAGTAAGTTTTGGTGATAATGGATCAGCAAGGATTGGTGGAAGAGGAACTCTGAGTTTAGATAATGGGAAAACAAGAACAGAAAATGTGTTGTATGTTAAGGGGTTAAAACATAATCTGCTAAGTGTAAGTCAACTTTGTGATCAAGGGCATATGGTTACATTCCACCCAGATAGATGTGAGATAAGAAAATCAGAAACTGGAAAAGTCATTGCCAATGCAAGAAGAACTCCAAACAATCTATACATGCTTAGTGAGATCAAAGGGGAAAAGTGCTTTCTATCACAAGAAGATGAGAGTTGGTTGTGGCATAGAATATTGGGTCACTTGAATTTTGACAACATAGTCAACATAAGCAATAAGCAGGTTGTCAAGAGATTTACCCAAAATAAAAAGGCCACAAAACACAATTTGTGCACCTTGTCAACATGGAAAGCAAACTAGAACAAGCTTTAAGTCAAAAGGATATATGTCATCTGAGCCATTAAGTCTAATACATACTGATCTATGTGGTCCTACTAGAACACAAAGTATTCAGGGTGAGAGTTACTTTATATTGTTTATAGATGATTACTCCATAATGGTTTGGGTAGCTTTCTTGAAAGAGAAGTCAGATGCTTTTGAAAAATTCAAAGCATTTAAGGAACTAGTTGAAAATGAAATCGACAAGAGAATTAAGTGTTTGAGATCTGATAGAGGAGGAGAATTTACCTCAAATGAATTTGTAGAGTTTTGTGAACAACATGGGATCAAGAGAGAATACTCAACAGCAAGAACTCCTCAACAAAATGGAGTAGTTGAAAGGAAAAATAGGACTATTGAGAATATGGCTAGAGCTATGTTAAATGAGTCTAAACTCTCAGATGGATTTTGGAGAGAAGTAGTCAACATAAGTATACATAATCACTAGGGCTCAAATGAGGGTAAACCATCACAAGACTCCATATGAGCTTTGGAAAGGAAGACCGACCACTGTAAAACACTTCAAGGTTTTTGGAAGCAAGTGCTACATAAGATGAGAAGATCAAAACTTAGGCAAGTTTGATCCAAGATGTGATGAGGGAATTTTCCTTGGTTATTCCTCTAAGAGTAAAGCCTATAGATGCTTCAACAAGAGAACACACACTATTGTAGAAAGTATAAATGTAACAATTGATGAGAAGATAGATTCAAGAGAACCAGTTCAACAAATTGTGTATCAGGAAGATGGAAGTTGTCAAGAAGAGTTTCATGAGGAATCGGATGAAGAAGAAGAAGAAACACAAAGACTTCTTCCTAAAACTCCATCCAGGTATGTACAGAAGCATCATCCAAAAGATCTAATCATTGGGAATCCAGATGAAAGACAGACAAGGAGAAGGATAATAACACCATCTCAACAAGCAAATTTTTCTTTGCTATCTAAGATTGAGCCAAAGGACTTCAATCAGGCAAGTGAAGATGAGTTTTGGATTAAGGCAATGGATGAGGAATTAGATCAGATAGAGAAAAGCAAGACTTGGGAACTTGTTCCATGACCAAAGGACAAGAATGTGATCGACACAAAATGGGTATTCAAAAATAAGCTAAATGAATATGGACAGGTAGTAAGGAATAAAGCAAGGTTAGTGTGCAAAGGTTATGCACAGGTAGAGGGAATTGAATTTGATGAGACATTTGCTCCAGTTGCATGACTTGAAGCCATAAGAATATTTTTAGCCTTCTCAAGTTTTAAAAACTTCAAGGTATATCAGATGGATGTTAAGTCAACATTTCTAAATGGTGTTCTAGAAGAAGAAGTCTACATTGAACAACCAGAGGGATTCATATTAACAGATAAACCAGATCATGTATGCAGATTGAAAAAGGCACTGTATGGTCTAAAGCAGGCTCCTAGAGCATGGTACTCAAGATTGGATAAGTATCTTCAGGAACAGGGATTCAGAAAAGGAATAGCAGACAACAACTTATACATCAAAAATGAAGGGAATAATCTACTAATTATGGTTGTTTATGTTGATGACATCATTTTTGGGGGAAACAATGATAAGATGTGTAAAGAATTTGCTAAGAACATGCAAAATGAATTTGAGATGTCTATGCTTGGTGAGTTGTCCTTCTTTCTTGGACTTCAGATTTCACAATCGTAGAAAGGAGTATTTCTCTCACAAACCAAGTATATAAAAGAGATGCTAAAGAAATTCAGGTTAGAGGATTGCAAACCGGTAAGTACCCCCATGGTCACAGGATGCAAGTTAAGTAAGGATGATGAATCTCTAGAGGTAGATCAGAGATTATACAGATCTATGATTGGCAGCTTGTTGTATGTTATAGCTACAAGACCAGACATAGTGCAATCAGTGGGATTAGTGGCAAGGTTTCAGGCAGCACCTAAGGAAACACATGTGGCAGCAGTAAAGAGAATTCTCAGGTATCTAAAAGGGACTATGGATTTTGGGCTCTGGTATCCCAAAAGTGATAGTTTCACACTCACAACATATACAGATGCAGATTGGGCTGGCAGTATTGATGATAGAAAAAGCACAAGTGGAGGAGCATTCTTTCTTGGAGACTGTTTAGTCTCTTGGCTAAGTAAGAAGCAGGTTTCAATATCCTTATCTACAGCAGAAGCAGAATATATTGCAGCGATAGCTAGTTGTACACAGGTATTATGGATGAAGTGAACTCTAGAAGACTTCAAGATAAAACATGATCATCCTATTCCCATATTATGTGATAATACAAGTGCTATAAGTATCTCAAAGAATCTAGTGATGCACTCCAGGACAAAGCACATTCCGATCAAGTATCATTTTCTGAGAGAACATGTGACAGATAAATAGGTCAGGTTGGAATATGTTACTACAAAGGAACAGATAGCAGATATTTTCACTAAGCCACTTTCAAAGGAGACCTTTGAGTATCTTCGAGGAAAACTAGGAGTAATACTCCCACCCCAGAATTAACCACCTCAAGAGGAGGTGGGGGAGGGGCTAAGCTAAGAGACTCATTCTTAGCCCCGAGCCCCAAAGGTGACCCTTTGCCATTGATGTCAAAGGGGAGAGATTTGAGTAAGGGGGAGAGATTTGGTTTAAGGAGAGAGCATTGAGTCAGGGGAGCAATGTCCTAGGGGAGCAGAACAAGAAAAAGGTCAAGTTTTTGGTAAAAAGAATTTGGGTTGCCATCAATGACAAAGGGGGAGATTGTTGGACATTTTGAGTAGATAAGTTGTCATTGATGTCAAGAGTGAGTGGTCATTGATGTCAAGCTTTCAGCACCATTCAGTGGTAGTTTCAGTGGGCAACATCAGTTTCAGGTTCTCCAGTTTCAGTTGATCAAGACCCGGTTTCAAGAAGTCAGATATGGTCCAAAGTGCAAAGAAGCCCAAGTGAATAATATTATAATATTTTTATAATATTATAAAGGGAAGTTTTTAATTAATTATAAATTAATTAATATAATTTTTATTATAAATTAATCTATAATTTAATTTATTTTAACTTAAGTTATTTAAATTAATTATTAATTAATTTTAATATTAGTTATAAGTTAATTTATATTAATTTTTAATAACCCTAAGGTGGGTTATTAAAATTAATTCAAATTTGAATTTGAATTTCTAGCATCGATGTGGGAAGAAAATTTATCATGTGTATAAAAGGGGATTACCCACCTTACCAAAATTCCCAATGCTTTCGAATTAAATCCTATGCTATGCGAATTTCATGTGAATCATGGTGTGCAACAAAGAGTTTTAATTTTTAAAGTAGAGGAGGAAATTATCACAAGGAGGTGGTGGGAAGAAGGGGGGGGTTATGGAGGATCATTTTGTTTTGTGTTGGAAAACATGGTGGAGTAAGGTTGAAAGGGAAGGAAGGTTGACTTCCTTCACGTGGGCACCTCTAGCCCATGCGGTGGGCTCCAAAGTGCTAAGGCGCTTGGCGCTTGGGGAGACGATGGATCGAATCATGTCGAAACCCTTTTTGGGGGATAACAAGGTATGCATTAAGTTTGAGCATCAAAATTTTTGGAGAAGTTAGTTGAGGTATTAAAAATTAATTTTTGCATATTTTATTTGGTATGTAAGGTTTTAGGGGAGTTATAAGGTTGATGCAAAATAAATTTTTGGTGTTATTTGCTTTAGTGTTTGAAAAGGAAATAAAGGTGTTTTAGGAATATTGTTTGAGGTTTTGTGGTGTTGGATATTATTTTAAGTTGGAGATTATAAGGTGTATCCAAGTAATTATTTTTCATGTATGATTTGATGGATGCAAATTTCAAGGAGCAATAAGGTATATTTGAGCTTTGATTATTTTTGTGTCTAAGGAATATTTTGAGAAAGTGTTAAGAGTGAGATTTTGTCATCTAACCATTGAAATTGGAAAGAAGGAAATTGTGATTTAGACAGGTTTTCCAAGGGCACTTCTACATCAAACAAAAGGTATGGGCATATTCTTCCTAGTGAGTGATTGTTGAATGTTGTGAATGCAAAGTTGGAGTGAAAAGGATTGTTTGGTTAAGGTCATTGTTGAGTGTGTTTTGAATTAATGCTTCAAGGTTTTCTGGAATAAAGAGTTGTTGATAAAACCTTGTTTTATAAGCATTGTTGTTGAAGTGATTAAGTTGAGTGAAGAACTTGAACTAGGGTTTGCAAAGATCATGAGTATCATTGTTATGTGAGATTGGTTGATAAGCATTGTTGGAAATATTTGAGTGAGTGTTCATATGCTTGGACTAGGGTTTGTGAGCAAGGATTATTTCATTGAGTGATTGGTTGAGTAGAGTTGGTTGAGCCTAGTCAAGTGGATGTGTTAAGTGATAGTTCAAGTTCTATGAAATAAATTGTTCTATATTCTGAATTGAGTTTGAGAAAGATGATTGAGTGATTGATGAATGTGAAGCATATTGAGTCTCTAACAATTCTCTATATGTTTCTAAAAGAGTGATTGAAAGTGATTGAGCATTGTGATGAATGTGAAGCATATTGAGTCTCTAACAATTCTCTTTATGTTTCTATGAGATTGGACAAGTTCTAGTGTGGACTTGTTGAGTAGATTTGAGGTAAGTCTTTGAGAAGACTTGTGGATAGATTTGTGTGAGATTTTGTGGAAGCTTACAATACATATTTGAGGAGATATCTTGAGGATAGATTTGAGGATAGATTTGAGGAGATTTGAGGATGAGGATAGATTTGAGGATAGAATTTGGTATAGATTTGAGGATAGGTTTGTGCTAGATCAGAGATAGATATTGAGGATAAATTTGTGCTAGATCGAAGGACTATGTTTAGTGCAGATTTGAGATAGAGCTTTGGAGGTGATAGAGTATAGAGGATGATAGTCTCCAGTGGATAGAGATCCATTAGCTAGGGTAGTGAGGATAGGTGTCTTTAGTGGATAGAGATCCATTAGCTAGAGTAGTGGGGGTAACAGTTCTTCTAGAAGATCATCAACTAGAGTAGAGGAGAAAGGAGTTCTCCTATGGATAGAGATCCATGAACTTGATTAGGGGATTGGTGTCTCCTTTGGATAGAGGTCCATAAACATTGTAGGGAAAGGATTCCCAAGAGAATTTATTTGAGAAAAATTTATAAGGAATATTTTCTCCGTGGAGTAGCCCACATTGGGTGAACCATGTTAAATCATGTCTCTCATGTGTGTGATGCTTTGTGTGATGTTTACTACTTTAATATTGTTGATGTTATCATTTGGATTAAAAAGCAAAAAGTTTTATCTTATACTGTTCACCCCCCTCTCAGTATAAGCACATGTTCTTCATTAATTTCAAAATCATAGAATGTGATAGAAGGTTCTATACACATTCAAATGCTCCCCATAAAATTATTCATTGTATTATTGTATTGTGATTGAATTTCAATGGATTTAAAATTTCCATTAATGCCTCACGGTGTGGGGTGATTGTTGTATGAGCTCATAGATGGATAATTTTATTGAAGATATTTTTAGGTTGGTTGTTAGTCAACTACTTAGTGATATAATGGGTATTTATGGATGTCTTAGGGGATGAATGGGTTGGGATGGATGAATTGAAAGGTGGATGGATTGGGATGAATTGGTAGAAAAATGGATGGGTGATGATGGATTGGTAGGTTGTAGAGACACACTTGCTTGTGGTGCCATAGGAGGTTGAACTACTTATTTTTTATTTTTTTTATTGGTTCTTATTTGACCTTGGGTGACTACATGGATAGCCCTCACAAAACCTTGGTATTGTTGTACATGATTAACTTAGTTAGGAGGATTCATGGTATTTTATCCCCATGTCATTTGTTGTTGTTCCTTATGATGAGGAAGTAGCATTTGGTATATACCAAGGTTTTGATTTTGTTGTGTGAAGGGACTATCAAACTTAATATCCCCTAGGTCTATCAGGTCTTGCACCATGTTTTTAAATGTAAATTAGTTGTTAATGTCATACCCTTTCTATTGATGGAAAGGATAAAATAAGTGCTCCTTATAGTTCCTGCCATGCTTGATTTGATCTTTTGGTTCGATTTTGGGTAAGGCAATAACATTAGTGTCATACAACCTATGGAATAGGGTGGCATATAACTTATATAATGGCGTGTAAGTATGATCTTGTTGAACAGATTATCAACATTAGCGGTTGTCCATAGATGGCACTGTATTATGATGTTATGGTGGGGTTACCACTTGATAAAATACTTGTGGTTGTTGTGGTAATTGATGTTGTTGATGGTTATTGTGGGGTTGTTGAGTTATTTGGGTTTAACTCAAAACCACTTGATTCACTTGTCCTAGTTTGGATTGGCCAAAATAATTTTCTTTAGATTGGTCCTTATTTTGCCATTCTTTTTTCTTTGGTTTTATCTCACCCTTTTGAAATTTTATTTCTTTGATGATTCAGACTTGGGCTAGAGATTCATCAAATGTTCTATATTATTGTAATTACAATAACAAGGAGATAGGTTTGAGACAACTTCTTGCAAATATTCATGTCAGTTCTTCCATTTGTAAGGAGAATGACAACTTGGTGATGACTTTCCTCCAATAGTTTCCAAAGTCATAGACTGACTCTTCTTCAAATTGTCTAAGATTGTACAAGTCATTCAATGTGGTTTTCTTGTGAACATTGAGGGAGAACCTTTCCATAATTTTATCTTTTAATTATTCAAATGTGTAAACACTATGGTGTGGTAGATGATTATACCAATCTAAGGCATCTCCTACCAATGTTTGAGTAAAATTTATGAGCATTAATGCATCATTCTATTGAATTTGAAAGCATGAGTGGATGAATGTGCTAATGTGCTCCCTAGGATCCTCAGTCCCTTTAAATTTGTCAAAATTTGATAGTGTAAAGTCTACCGGATAAGGTAGTGAAGGCACCAAATAATGAATAGGTTGATTGATCAACTGTCTTAGTGTAGGTTTATAGTACATCATACTAGGAGTGTGCATAATTAAGTTGTTAATATGTTGTTGCATGGCTTTTATATTGGGGTATTCCTCATGTGTGTGGAAGCCCTAGATTTTTTGATGATTATGTGGAGGTGGGGTGTGTGGAGTGGTGAATTATTGATATGGGATGTGATACTAATGTCCTGATGTATTGAGAGGTATTTCATGATATTGGGTGTGTTGTTGGGCTTAGTGATGGGATAATTTCTATTTATGGAGAGAGGGTGAAGTTTGGGACATGTGAATGTGTTGGGCTGTGGAAGTGGTATTGATGTGGCAGAATGGAGGCATAGGTATGGCAACCTGAGAATATTGTGATGTCAAAATGGATTAGGAGTGAAGAAGGTGTGTTGATTTGGAATGGAATGGGGTTTAAAATATACTATTTGTGATTGTTTTTTAGGATAATAATGAGGTTCTTGTTGTCCCATAAGCAATTTATGGAGGTATTTCCAAGCTTGTTGTAGGTAATTTTTGATGCATATTATGTGGTTGTGGTGGAAACAATGTTGGTTGAGGTTAATGGAAGGCAAGTTGCAAAGGAAATCATAACTGAATGAGGGGTGGTGGATGGAATGGTGGATGGAATTTGTGAAGCAACATTAACTTGTGCTTTGTAGAGTGGGTTGTAATAGGTAGTGGTATAGATAGATGGGATGGAGGTGCTTTTGCTACATTATGATGGAATAATTTGGTGTGAGGGTGCAGATGTTACCTCAAAAAGAGGGTTGGTGTAGACTTGGCTAAAAATATTAGGATGTGAGTGAGCAAGTTCTAGTTGAGAATAAGGAACTTGTTTGTGTGGGATATTAATCTGTTCTAGGACTGGTTTGGTTGGTATTAATGTAGACACCAAAACCTAGCCACTTTTCCTCCATCCATGCTTTCCCACCATTTCCACCCACTATTCATATATATTTATTTTATATATATTTAAATATTAATATTTATATATTATATTTTATATATATTTATATAAGTGAATTAATCCCAACCATCCGATTTCACTTAATCATATCCATTCATCCACATCAATCCATGCCACACCCTAAATTTAATATCCACCCTCCGATGTGCTTTTATCTCAGCCACATGATTAGTGTCATTGAAAACCTAAGTATGCCCTAGGTTGGATTATTAATAGGAACCATTTTGATGGTTCAACCCTAGAATATGAATCTTCCTAAGTTTCCTAAGCAATCTCTAAATCATAAGATTTTTCATGAAGTGCTTGCTGCCAAGTTCCCTAGAGTATTTGAGTGTTCTTCCCTTACATACTCACTCACCATAACCCTTGCATCTGTTTCGTATCCCTTGCTCAACCAGATCTAATTTTGCAGACTCCTCCCTTAGCCATCGAATGCCTTTGGGAGCTTCCTATCACTCCTAAGTGCCTTTAGGTGCTTCCTTCCCCACTGCAAAGCACATTTGGGCACCTTTCACCATCACTGATCACCCATGAGTGTTTCCTATAGTTTCCAAGCACCAGTAGGTGTTTTACACCAGAGATTTTGAAGTTCCCCTAGCATTCGAGTGACACTAGGGCATCATCACATCGATTCACTACAATAAAGTGTATCAAATTAGAAAGCAAATACATAAGGTAAATCTATTGTTTGGTATTTCATTATATGCATTTTCAAGTTTTGTTCATTTAGTTACATTACATAGATAGCATTTTTATCTACTTTTTGAGGACCTCACACTATGGAGCACTCACAGTTGCCACTAACCTTGTTTTTCATTGTCTTGTGTGCAAATCTAGAAGTGTGACATTAGCATTGGATAGTTGCTTAAGTTGGAGTGGCCCGACATCGGATAACTAAAATCCCACTCACTTTTATTGGGAGCAAGGACGTGTTGAAGACACCACCAGCGTTGTTTTTCTAGGGTTTCGAAGAACCCTAGCCATTGTAAAATTTGTATCAAAAGGATTCAAATATCCTCATTGTAAAAATGGATTTTTTAGGCTCCCCCCATTAATATAAGATCATTCATTGTGCAATTTTGTGTTCTTTGAGTTCAATTTATTTCATATTATTTGGTGTTGCATTTTTATCTCTTCAAATGGAAATAACGGTGGGATCCCTTAAGGGTTTCTTTTTATGATTTGCCTTACTGATTTATTTGTTGTTTTCTATCATCTTGCAGGGTTTTCAGAAGCATAAATTTCATAGATTTCACTAGATCTAGGGTTTCTGGAAGTTTGTAGAAAGTTGTAGAAGGTGTACGAATGCCTGGTGGTGCTTGAGGGCTATCCATAAATGCCTAGGTGCATTTCAAAAATACCTAGGAGAATTTTACAAAGATTTGGAGCATAAGTGTAGGTTGTTTTGTAAGTCTACAACTAAAACCCTAGCTTTTCTATTTATGTATTTTGGTAGTTTTATGTCTTTTCAAGTTTTTAAGATAAAAAGAACTTCATTAATTAATCTGGAAAAGAACATTCATATTAGCTTGCATATTAGGTTTTATATTAATAGTTTGCATCCATCCACGTCTACTATTTTAAATTTTTTATTTTCTACTATTTGGAAAAAAAATTATTTCATTATGATTTCATGTAAATTGAAATTGCATAATTATTTTGCATTATAGGGTTAGAGATTCCTACTTTTTTAGGTCTAAGTATGAACATTGTTCATATACCAAGAGTATCCACGTACTTGGGTGATTCCATATAGAGGAATAGATGAATCCCCCAACTATTTAGAGCGGGTTTTAAGTGGTGTACTCTATATCCTTTGGAAAAATTGGTATTGTGAATAATGGCTTCTAATTTAGACCATCGAAAATGGTTATCTTTCTAACATTTTATTAACACTAGAAAATCATAAATTTTAAAAATAACCACACACTACACGATTCACATTTAACAATAGTGATTGGATTTCATCACCAGCCATTGCTTGATATTTGGTGAAGGTGGCTTTCATCTCCATATACTAATCTCTACCCTTAGAAACCCTAGGTCACCCTCGAGAAAACTTGTTAGATTTCATCACCAGAAAGAATCTCATTTCCCTAGCTTAACCATAGTTTTTTACCTTTCTTTGGATTAAATTAGATTAGCACATTTGAAACACACAAGATTGAAACCTAAGGAAATGAACTCACATTAAAAGGAGATCACCAATGAATGAGGTAAGACACACATGTTAAAAAAAATTAGAATTGGTTGATTATTTTTATTGTAAAAATTTAAATTTGGTGTTTCATTTTATTGCATAATTTGTATTTTGGTTTATTTGCTTTATGGTCTTAACAAGAAAACAAAAGAAAGCATTAAATCAATATAATCCAATGGAACCTTCATCCACTTGCCCCACCACTTCTATGGTATATTCCTTGAATGTAACACAAGTAGGTTTTTCTATAGGTCCCTCACATTCCTTACCATCCATAGCCTTTCATATGGCTATGCCCCAAGAAGATTCAACCTCACCAACCATTGATCACCATATTACCCACATAGACATGGCATGAGTAGAAGCTCTTATGAAATATTCTAACTATGCCTTAGATTCAGTCCCCAATTCACTTAAATAGGATCTTAATTTACAGTAGGATCCTATTTATTTCCAACCACCATATAACTTTACCTAGGTGTACACCAACCCTCTTTTTGAGGTATCAATTGCATCTTTCTCCCATATTTCCATTCCTCAACTCTCATGTGCTCCTAGAACTTCATACACATCCACATACACCAACCCCTTGTATGAATCACATGTAAATATTGCTTCACAAGTTTCAACCTCACAAGTTGCCATACCTAGTGTAACTTGTCCCCCAATCACATCTTCAATACCATCTTCTTCCATACCCTCAAATTATGATATAAATATTAATAAGGCATGGGAAAACTTGAACAAATTACTTAGCATAAAAACACTCAACAACAAGTATAGGTGAACCTTAAGCCTTTACCAAACTCTACTTAGATTGTCCTTGTTAACCAGGATCCATCATGGGCACCACAATATTCTATGGTTTCTATCCCTATTCCTCCACCAAGTCATACCACCACCCATCCTATTCCCATTGGAAAATGTAGCCATAACCCCCATACATCAACCTCATTCCATAATTCTCCATATTTTCATCATCAGTCTCCCATTCATCAATTTCCATCAAATTCACCTAGCCATCATCACCAAACTCATCATCATTTAGTCACTCCACAATATTTTTGCACCCCACCACAAAATCATCAGGTAATTCAGGGCTTCCATATTCCTGAAGAAGACCCTTGAATTAAGGCCATGCAAAAATAGATAGATCAATTGATAAAATATAATCCTAGTTTGACACATAAAAAACTAACCTTACGCCAATTGATCAATCAACCAATTCATCCTTTAGTACCATCACCGCCATATCCGATAGATTTCATGGTACCTAAGTTTAAAAAATTCAAGGGAACTGAGGATCCTAAAGAACATGTGAGCACATTTGTACATGCTTGTTTTAGAATTCAAAATGATAATGCTCTCATGCTCTGTATTTTTCCTCAAACATAAGGGGAAGATGCCATAGAATGGTATAATCAATTACCCAATCATAGTATTTATACTTTTGAGCAATTGATTGACCAATTCTTTGAGCGTTTCATCTTAAATGTTAAAAAGAAGATCTCATTATCTAATGTCTATGCTTTAAAACAACATGATGATGAGTCTATCTATGATTTTGGAAACCGTTGGAGGGTTGTCATCACTAAGTTGCCATTCACCTTGCCAATGGATGACTAATCAAGTTATTCACCAAGAGTTGTTTCAAAATTATCTCTTAGATGCTTCAACTATAAAATTATCATTCATTTGAAGAAGCTTTAGCTCAGGCTAGTGTCATCAAGGAAATCAAAATCCAAGAAGGCATACTTAATCCTAAAAAGAAAGAATGGCAAAATAAGGGCCAATATAAAAGCAACTATTCTGGCCAACCAAAATCAACACAAGCTATCCCATCCAATCAGCCCAATCAAGTTAATCAAGTGGTTATGAGCCAATCAATAATAGCTCAACAACAACCAGTGCAACAAACATCGTAACAAATAGCTTATCATGTGGTACCTTCAACAACTCAAGCCATACAAAACACAGTGCTAGTTGTAGAAAGCTATCCCTGGTGATAGTCTATCTAAAAAAATCACCAATATACCCCCTTATTTGAGTCATATGCTTCCATTTTTTGAAGGTTGTATGACACAAACAAACTTGCTTTACCCAAAATCAGACCTGATGATATTGCCAAATGTAGTAAACACTATCAGGAACATTTATTTTGTTCTTATCATAGGTAAAATAGGCACGACATTAACAATTGCCATGCATTTAAAGAAATAGTGCAAGATCATATTGACTTGGGGGAAATCAAGCTCTATAATCCCCTTGCTCAAAAAAATCAAAACCTTGGTATTTTTAAAACACCACTTCCTCATCATGAAGAGGTGTAACAAAATGTAGGGTTTACTAACACCAAAACTCCTAATCAAGTCAATCATATCCAAAAATACCAAGGGTTTGTAGAAACCATCCATGTGGTCACTAGAGGTCAAAGAAACAATCAACAAAATGTAATGCAACCACCTCAAGCAAGTGTGTCACAACCCACTACATCGCCACCCATTAAAATTTCTCCCAATACTTCATCACCCATCCATATCCCTAGCCAATCAAATATGCTAAATCCACCCATAAATCGTCCATCACGACCAATCATCTCATTGAGTAGCTAGTTAACTACAAGTCTAAAGATGGCTTCCACAAAATTATCAATTTATGTGTTAATTCAACAATCTCTCGCACATCATGAAGCATTAATGGATATTCTTAAATCCATTAAACTACAATTGCAAGATCCTAATGCCTTCAACAACTTTGTAGGGAGTATCCAAAAATGCATGGAGCCTTCCATCACATTCTATGACTTTGAGATTAAGCTGATCTCATCAGACTCAGTAGACCCTCCATTACATATTATGGATCTAATTGACAAGAATGCTTTTAAAAGAATGTTAATTGACACCAGTTCCTCTGTCAATATCATCACCACATCCACACTTCATCATTTAAACCATCTTGTAGACACCTAAAACGTGTCATGTTTAAGAAAACACTCATATGAGCACATCTAAAGACCATATGTCCAATTTTGGACCTTTACAAGAGCGATCATTGGTCCTAACCACTCAAAATGGTAGTTTTAGCCCATCCAAGATTAGTCGCTATAAACCAGAGTAGTTGGATCTTGGTCGCTCAAGCTAGGAGCGGCCAAAATTTAGTCACTGCAGATGAAAATGGCCAAATATTAGTCATTGTAGATGACAACGACTAAGTCATAAAAAGCATTTTGTTGAAAAACATGCCTAATCATGGGTGGAAGTGGCAGTTTGCATGCAATAAAGTGAGAGGGGACAACTTTGCATTCCCCCTCATGACCAGTTTACATGGGAGACTCAAGTACAAAGTTGGACTTCAATTAAATGGCCTTCAAACATAGACAAAGACAAAACTTCTCATGCTAACGACTAGTTTACATGGGAGACTCAAGTCCAAAGTTAGACTTCAGTTAACTGGCATTTAAACATAGAAAAAGATAAAACTCCTCATGCTACCGACCAATTCACATGGGAGACTCAATTCCAAAGTTTGACTTCAGTTAACTAGCCTTCAAACATAGGCAAAGACAAAACTTCTCATGCTAATGACCAGTTTACATCGGAGACTCAAGTCCACAGTTAGACTTCAATTAACTGGCCTCCAAAGTATAGAAAAATGTAATTTCTCATGCTAACATCCAGTGCGCATGAGGGATTCAATCCTAGGGTTCCGAACATAGACCTAGGGTTTCACACACTTTAAAAGGTGTAAGCCTGAGAGCACGAAAGGATCCATAACCAGATATCAATTCTAAGACCAAGGATGATCTTTTAGCAAACTTATTTGAGAGAGCTTTTTCTTGGAGAGCATACGCAACGAAGCCTTACCGAATCAGAGAGCATATAGGAGTGCCTTTGAGGAGAGATGAAGTGCTATCCAACTGAGAGGTGATCATCCATACACACACGATAATAATTTAACATTAGTATCAACTTAAGCTCATAGTCTTTGGGTAAATAGAGAGGTATTTCATCTTAGTGGTCGCTATCCTAGATAGTGGCCCACAAACCTAGTCTAGGGTTTAGGTGTTAGTTTATCTTATTTTGATTTATTTATATTTCACATCTAGGAAGGCAATCTCGGATAGCTAAGTGTGTGCTATTTTTTTCATGATCACAGGACTATAGGTTCATCAGATAGATTAGCGACATTCTAAAGCACAAAAATCCCTCTAGGAATCATACTTGGAGAAGGAGGTATATGTAAGCCCTCATACATTTCTATGTGCTGAATCAGGAAGCCTTTAAAAGCACACCACCTCTTGTGAGGGGACATCTTACCCACTTGTAATTCATTGTATACAAATGGGTATCCCTTAGAGGGACCGACATGTAACCCGGTTTCAATATCAATAAAAGGATATCTCTTTGTTATTTCTATTTTATATGCATTTTATGGTCTTTAATTTTCATTTTGGTATAATATTGCAAGTAGATAGTAAGCGGTGTGTGCATCTCGGGGTCGCTACAGATGGCGATCACAGTGGGACCACTAATTTTTCATTTTTCTTCCTGGATATTGAATTATTTTTTTATGCAATCTTAGCTGCTCTAGTCTACAGTGAACAAAAATTAGTCGCTTTGTTCTACAATGTCCAACAGTCTTAGTCGCTCCTGCTAATAGCGGTCGTAATTCAACCGCTCTAATCAACAATGGCCAATAGAGAAGTGTAGCAGAGGGTAAAATTTTTGTCATGTGTGATGAGGCCTGGAAATGCCTCAATCATAACATGTTTTGAACACTAAAATTGCCTATAAACTCTTATGTTTTATCTGATATGTTAGTTAAGTTGATTCAATATGTTGTATATTAACCATTTTGCATGATCAATGTATTTGGAATATTATATGCTGATTTTTATAGCTTTTTGCATAGTTTTGTGTTCTTTTTGCTATGACTTGCTAAAATGGGATATGCTTAGAATAATAGCAGCATTTCACTAATCATGTTTTGATTTGTCTCAAGCATTTATTTCACCTAAATCTGGCAACAGTGCAAGCAAACTGTTGCTATGCAGCAAAAACTGGTCTTTCCCATGTAAATTCCAGCCAACTGTCCATAAATAGCAAGGCATGGAATTCACATGTGGAAAGAGATGAAGACCATTGGAATTTGATCTTAAGAGATAACCCACCTGAGAGATGCAGAAGAAATCACTGGAAAAGCACACATTTGTTCATTCCAAAGTATCTTCGAAATGAACAGATATCTTCGAAATGAGAGAAAACAATGTCTTCGAAATGAGCGGATCTTCGGAATGAAGAATGCAGTATCTTCGAAATGAGCGGATCTTCAAAATGAAGAATGCAGTATCTTCAGAATGAGTGATCTTCAGAATGAAGAATGCAGTATCTTCGAAATGAGCGATCTTCGGAATGAGAATTGCATTGTCTTCGGAATGAAGCCACTTATCTCCGAAATGAAAATAGAATGCATGCTTTTTGACTTGTTGACCAATTTTTGAAGCTAGAAAAAGGGAAATAAAGGTCGAAAAAGGTAAAGGAAAAGATCTTCCATCTGTCTTTGCCATCATTGCCGACCAAAGCCATCATTAATGGAAAGATCAAAGAATAAACCCAGAATTTGTTGCAGCATAGTAGGATTAGATCTTTTGAGATATTCTTTGTTTGTAATTAGATCATAGGACAGCTATAAATATTGCTCCCATTCAGGTTGAGCCTAGTAGGTAGTAAGTAGTGAGAAAAGAGTAAGGAAGCTAGGAGAAAGCAGAAAATACAGAGAATAGGTAGAAATTGACTATTACAGTCCTGTAACAGTTTTTCAATAGAATTATTGTAATCATGTTCTTTAATCAATAAAGTGCACCAGTTCTATTTCATATTGCTTGTAAATGAGTGTGATTAAGATCTAGAGAGAGAGAGACTCATACCTTCTTCTGGACAAGGAGGCTGGCCACTTCCAGACCTAGGAGGAGGACTAACAACAGGTTTTTATTCTGATTTTGCTACAGTAGAATGAGTTGTAGAACTTGTTATTTCAATTGCTTGTAAACAGCTGACAATATCTATAGTCTTAGTTTATTTATGCTTAGATTAATCTTGTGCTTAATGTTTTAGCTGTAATATTTACTTTCAGCAAAGCTTCCATTTTATTTTAGACTGTTATTTCTAGAATTTGTTATTTTCTGCAATTTCTTGCATTTTGTGTTTTGTTGTCAACCCCTGCATAGAAGATTGACAACCTTCTGTTACAGAGTCTTGACAGGGTTTTATTTTCCATGCTATAATTAGATTTCCATTGCTGCAAAAGTAAATAGATTTCCTTTCTGCAATTAGAATCAGACTTTCAATTCTACAACTATTATTTTTGCAACATAATTAGGTCTCATTCTGCAATTGTAAATCAGGATTTCATTTCTGTAGTTAATGATTAGTTTCCATTTCTGCAATTAGATTAAGGTTTAATTTATGCAATTTAGAGATAGGAATGTCCTAAAACCCCCCACACAACCGGTTCCACCAATAAGACCTGTTGCTCTAGATTGACCTAAGTTATAGTTGTTTCACTTCTTCTTTCATAGATAGCCTTGTACACAACCCTGGATTGACAAATTCATTGAGAATTAATGATGGTATAATGACTACGCATCATTTTGGCACCGTTTTCAGGGAATAGTGTTGCCAAAAAAAAAAATAGTCCAATAGCTGTAATCAGACTAAGCTATGAAAATTCAAGTTAAAATCTGAATACAACAGCTGAGTAAGGTAACAACTATTGATTTAATTTATGTCACTCAAGAGTAAACATGAATGAATAAGTCTAGGGATGAATGAGTAAGTCTAGAACTACCCCAAAGGATCCCTGGCTTGTTCCATTAAGGAGATCTTCACGCCTAAGGGGTGAATCACCTGTGTTTGAACTACCAGAAAGATTGATAGAAAAATCACCAGTCTCACCATCATTAGAACATTTTGAGAAAGGAAAATCACCAATTTTATCATCATCAGAATATCCTAAGGAAGAAAATTCATCAGACTCATCATCAACAGAGAGGCTTGGACCTCTTGAGAGAACAATTTGGGAAGCTTTAACTTCTCCCAGTAAACAGGAAACTATGGCAGAAGGAGGCAATATAGATGGCCAACATGGCTATGTCCATAATGAAGGAGATGATCAGGATATGCCCCAACCTTCCAGAACATTTGAATATCCTATTCGTCTGAATCCAACACAAAACTCTCCCATGAAGACCATTTCACCTTCAGTACTTCCAACCTTTCGAGGTGTTGTATCTGAAGATCCTGATCAGTTTTTGTTTGAATTCAAGGTAGTGTGTCAGACCTATGATTATATAAATGACAATCAAAAACTTAAGGTTTTTCCCTCAACACTCAAGGATTCAGCATTACGCTGGTTCATGAGTTTAGAGCCAAATTCCATAAGAACCTGGGATCAAATGGAAACTGTGTTTTTAGATAAATATCAGGAGTATTGCCGTGTAAGGAATAGAAAAGATGAGTTATTCAGAATTAAGCAAGAAGATGATGAAACATTGGAAGATTATCTTGATAGGTTCTCCTTTGTTCAAAGGAGATGTGGACTTGTAGAACCAGAATTATGTAAAACCATATTTTTGAGAGGATTGCAAGATGAATCCAGAGAAGTTCTGGATTTGATGGGAAAAGGGGATGTAACCACTCTCAGTAATGATGAAATTATGGATCTCTGTAGGAATTACTCTCGCACTAAGCAGAGAAGAAGAAAAATCCATACAAATGGCACTGATGTGAAGGACCTGATAGAGGAACTTGCAAATTTCAAAACTGATATTCTAGTGCACCTAAACACTACTTTGGGGGAAATGTCTGCAAAAGCAAAAAACATAGAACCTTTGGCAATTTATTGCCCAAGATGTAGAAATAAACATGCTTTGCAGGAATGTCCTTTGAATAAAACATCTATCTCAGCCATTTGTAGTATCTGTTCAAAAAGGCATTCAACTGATCAATGCCACCTGCTACCACAACTCAAAACTATGTTAGAAAATCAGACTGAGGAACTCAACTATATTGGACCAAAACAAGGGGGAAATTTCTCTCAATACCAAAATCCCCCTCGTTTTCCTACAAATTGGGGGCATAATCCTGGTACTATGCCTTGGGGACAACCAGAACCACCCCAACGTCCTTGGAATAATCCTCAATGGACAAATTCCCAAGAATGGCCACAAGCAAATTGGAGTAACCCAGCCTGGAATCAAAATCAAAACAACCCCTCATGGAATCAAAACAACCCATCTTGGAATCAAAACAATCCAACTTGGAATCAAAATCAGACTAATCCACATTGGATGCAAAACCAACCATAGTGGAGTCAACAATACCAGTCCTATCCAAGGCAGCAAAGGAATCAAGGTCAAACTCAGCATTTGTTGCCTGCACCTAATCAAAATTTTCAAGAAAAATAGCAGCAAACACAGCAAGTGAAACAACCTCAAATGCCAGCTCAACCAGTCACTAATCCAAATAGCATGAGACAGACACCTCCTGTCTATGTGGCTGAAGCTAAAGAAAATGTTGAAATTAATGTTCTTGATTGTAGTAACATCCAACTTCATTCAGGAAAAGTTGTACCTGAACCAGTTTCAAATGAAATTAAAGAAAATGAAGAGCAAGAATCATTGGAACCAGAGAAAGTCCAACCAACAATAGAGACAGAAGAAAAATTGGAACCAGAGAAAATCCAACCAACAATAGAGAAAGAGACAAAACCACAGGCGAGAACAATTACCAAGGATAATTCCATATCCTGAAAGATTCAATGCAATACCAAAAAATTCTGAGTCAGAACTGGTCAAAGAACTCAAAAAGTTAACTATATCATTGCCCTTATTGCAAGCCATTAAGGAAATACCAGAGATTAACAATACTATCCAAAATTTGTGCATTAAAAGAGCAGGAAGAAAAAAGAAAGCATTTCCTAAGACTATGCAGGTTGAAGGAAAGATAGCTGATCTCTTATCTGGAAAACTAGTACCTCCAAAGTATAGTGACCCAGGAAGTCCAGTTATCACAGTTACCATAGGTTCAGTACCAATATCAAATGTCTTAGTAGATCTAGGAGCTGCAATAAATGTCATGACCAAGGATACAATGAAACAATTACAGCTCAAACATCTCAGCCCCACATTTACAGTTTTAGAAATGGTTGATAGGTCAGTTGCAAAACCTGAAGGTATCATTGAAGATGTCCCTATAGAAGTTTCTTCTTGGGAATTCCCTGCAGATTTTTTGGTTTTACAGCCAAGAAATTCAGCACATGGATATCCCATTATTTTGGGAAGACCTTGGCTTGCAACTGCAGCAGCCTTCATAGACTGCAGATCTGGAAATATGACTATTTCAAATGGTATTGATCTGAAACAGATTTCTTTATATCCTCCTGCAAAACCATCTAGCAAATTTTTAGGTCAGTTATGGTTTTTTGACTCAGATGAAGAACCAGAAGAGGTCATTTCTACACTAGCTACCTTAGTAGTAAGAGAACACACAGAAGACCTCAGTGACACAGAAAATTTAGAAAATGAAACAATCCTGATGAATGTTCTGCATGAACAAGGTTTAGAAGGGGAAGCAACAAATATCCAACAGTTGTTAAGTAATGAGGAGAATCAAAAATCTGAAGATGAACCATCTGTACTATCACAGGGAAACTCTGTTTCACTACCACATGGATGGCACCATCATCTGATTTTTCCTTCTCATTGTTCCATACAAGATATGCTTCCCTCAAGCAGCAATAAAATAGAAACTGCTTCTCTTCTCCCAACTCAGCAATGTCCTCTTAATCCCCTAATCACCAGGTATGAAGGAGTGAATTCAGTCCTTCTAAATACAAAACAAATAGAAGTCCAGCCAGGCAAATTTTTGAACATTTACAACCAGCTTACTAGGGAAGAGGAAGAAAAATTGATAGTTGTCTTGCAGAAGCATGTTCATGCTTTTGCTTGGAACTACAAAGATATGTCAGGAGTTCATCCTGATATATGTACCCACAGAATCTATACGGAAGAAGTCAAGCCAGTTAGACAACCCGAGAGAAGATTGAATCCTGCCTTAAGAGATATTGTGAAAGAAGAAATTGAAAAACTTCTGGAAGTAGGATTCATTTACCCAATTTCTGATAGCCAATGGGTTTCTCCATTGGTAATAGTTCCTAAGAAAAATGGAAAAATGAGAGTATGTGTAGACTATAGAGAGTTGAATAAGGTGACATACAAAGACCATTTTCCATTACCTTTCATAGATCAGGTGTTAGATACTCTTGCTGGAAAAAGATACTTTTGTTTTCTTGATGGATTTAGTGGATATAATCAAATTCAGATTGCACCTGAAGATCAAGAGAAAACAACTTTTACATGTCCATGGGGAACATTTGCCTATAGGGTTTTACCTTTTGGTTTGTGTAATGCCCCAACAACTTTTCAGCGAGCAGTCCTAGCAATTTTTGCTGATCTGACCACCAAAAGTGTTGAAATATACATGGATGATTTCACAGTATGTGGACAGACTTTTGATTTTACATTGGAAAATCTTGACAAAGTCTTAACTCACTGTGAAACATACCGGTTATCCTTGAATCCAGAAAAATGCTTCATGATGATGAAGGAAGGGATAGTTCTTGGTCATCACATCTCTCCTGAAGGGATCCAAGTTGATCCAAAGAAGGTGGAAATTATCAAGAATCTCCTTCCTCCTAAAACTCAGACTAATGTCAGAAGCTTCCTAGGACACATTGGTTTTTACCGTAGGTTTATTCCCAACTTTAGTACAATAGCCAGTCCTATGTTTGCCCTATTGACTAAAGATTCTGAATTCTCCTGGACTGCAAAGTGTCAGGAAGCATTTGAAGCTCTGAAAGAGAAATTAATAACTCCACCTGTGCTCAGAGGACCTAATTGGACATTACCATTTCACATACAGACTGATGCCTCCAATACAACAATTGGAGCAACATTAGGACAAATTGACAATGGTGAACACTATACCATCTACAACATTAGCAAGAACTTGACAGGAGCCGAGAAAAATTATACAACAACGAGAAGGAATTTCTAGCAGTAATTTATGCCATCAACAAATTCAGGCATTACATCACAGGTTATCAAATATTTATTCACACAGATCATACAACCATTAAGTATTTGATGAATAAACCTATGGTAAGTGCAAGAATTATTCGTTGGTTGCTGTTGCTGCAAGAATTTGATATCACTATAATCAACAAACCAGGGAAAGCTAATGTTGTGGCAGATTTCTTGTCCAGGTTGCAGAACACAGATGAAGGGGAATTAGTTGATGACACTTTTCCTGATGAAAAACTATTTGCTATATCAGTCCAATCACCTTGGTTTGCGGATATAGCCAATTATTTGGTCACAGGGAAAGTTCCTCCACATTTCACTTCAAAACAAAAAAAACAATTGATCAAACAGAGTTCTTCTTTTGAATGGATTAAGGGTATGCTTTTTAAGTGCAGTCCTGACCATGTGTTACGTAGGTGCATCCGAAAGGATGAAGTGTATGATATCCTTAGAGCTTGTCATGATGAACCCTCAGGTGGACACTATTCTGTAAAAAGCACAGTTAGGAAAATCTTAGGGACAGGATATTATTGGCCATCTCTTCACAAGGATGTGAAAAAGTACATCAGGCATTGTGATGCATGCCAAAGAATGGGGAAACCCACTCATACAAATGAGATGCCACTGCAGCCTCAAATGGTTTTAGAACCATTTGAGAGGTGGGGGCTTGATTTTGTAGGACCTATTGATCCACCTTCTCAAGGAAAGGTGCATATTCTAGTATGCACCGATTACCCGACAAAGTGGGTAGAGGTGCATGCTTTCAAACATGCTCGTGAAGAGAAGGTCACTGATTTCTTGTATACTCAGATTTTTTAGAGATTTGGAGCTCCACGGTCTATCACCACAGACCAAGGACCCCAATTTGCATCCAAAGTCATAAAGGCATTTACAGAATTGTATGAAATCAAACATAGGAAATCATCACCTTACCACCCACAAGCAAATGGCCAGGTTGAGGTAACAAACAGGGAACTAGAACGCATCTTGACAAAAATAGTAGCTTTTCATAGGAGGAATTGGCTAGATAAATTACCTGAAGCAGTTTGGGCCTACAATACTACTTGGAAGTCCACTATTGGATTCACACCTTATGAACTAGTCTTTGGTAAAAAGCCCCTCTTACCTATTGAATTTGAGCTACTAACATTGCGCACAACATTGGAAATTGGAATTGAATTGTCGCAGGCACAGACAGACAGGATTCTGCAGCTGAATGCATTGGATGAACTTAGATTGGATGCTCTGCACCAAACTGAGGTAATTCAGGAGCAGAGGAAGCTGTGGCATGACAGTCACATTCAACAGAGGAAACTTCAACAAGGAGATTGGGCTTTACTGTTTGATTCTCGCTATGAAGACTTCCCTGGAAAACTGAGAACTAGATGGTTGGGACCTTATTGGATTGAAGAGGTATTTGACAATGGAGCAGCTCGTCTATCTCCTATTGATGGGTCACAAAGGAAGTTGGTAGTAAATGGACATCGCCTCAGAGTGTACCATACACCTCTGACTAAAGAAGAATTCTTGCAGCAACTTGATAGTTTGGATACACAACAGGTGGAAGAGATTCCCTCTTCCACTTCAAAACAATCAGCATGATCATGGATTTCAAGAAAAAATAGAAAATACAAAAAAAAATCAGAAAAATAGAAAACAAAAAGATGAATAAATTCTGATTATGAATTCCTTCATGGGCATGATTTCAGGGGAAATCATGAAATTCCTTCATGGGCATAGTCAGAATCAAGAAAAAAAAAGAGAGAAAAGGAGAGGTAAAAAAAAAAAAAAAGAGAAAAATGAATAACTCAGCAATGAAAACCTTTTCTAAGGCATTACTGGGTTGGTATGCATGAAAACCAGTTTTCTGGCATGTATAACCTTGAGAAATTTCTGAACCATCATTGTACAAATTCACCAAGTGCACTTGTTTTGAAATGTTGCAGAAAATCTCAGCAGAACATCAACAAAGGCAGTCATTCTTCAAAACTGCATTAACTATTTTTATCAGGTATATATTTCTTACATTTCTTCATTGTAAAATGATTGGTATATAGTATATGACAATTAACCATTAGCATAAAAGGTATTCATAAGAGTTGGCATACTTAAAACATGTTTTGAAAATGAAAATATTGATTTCTGCCTAATCTTCGAAACAAGAATGCCAAACACAGTGCTGCTTGTATTATCTTCGGATTGAAATTGTCTTCGGAATGACAAAGAATGAATGTTGCACTTTGTCTTCAGAAAGAAGCTTTGTCTTGAAATGACAATTTGTCTTGAAACGAAACTTTGTCTTCTAAATGACTACTTGCTTGCATCATCTTGAAATGAAGATTCTTTGGAATGACGATTTACCTTCGCAATAATAGCCTGATCTTTGGAAATGAGGATTGATCTTTGGAATGAGGATTAATCTTTGGAATAAAGATTTAAATTTGTAGAGAAGATTTGTCTTCGGAATGAGGGCCTGTCTTCGGAATGAAATTATAATCTTCAGAATGAAGTTTTTTGCAATGAAACTATAATCTTCGAAAAGAGCATTTCCACGTGGCATCCAAGAAAGACAAGGTACGATAAAATCAAATTCTTTTAGCTGCATACGATAAAAAGGGACACGTGTCAGCAAGGATATGGTTTATTTTGCATGGTACTAGAATCAAGGAAGACATGGTTTATTTTGCACGTGAGAATCTACGGACTAAACAGAAAAATTAAAACCAAATGAGGTGGATCTGATGGCAAGGACGTCCATGCAATCATTGATGGACAGGTGTTCGGTGCAACAGTAGAAATGCATGCCACCTTTCTTTTCGAAGACGTGTTTGCAAAGTACAGTGCTCAGGTTACGGTTCATTCCAAAGAAGAAGACGAGAAATAGGGCAAGCGAAGACTTAGAACTAAACCCTGCAAATCTGCAACATAAAAACCAGAGATCCAACAGAGGAATAGCAGTAGCAGTGAACGGTTTTTAAATAGAAAATATGGGGCGAAAGATCAGAATGGAACCAACAGATACCACCTACCTCCGAGAAAATCTGGCAGTCCTATAGATTTTTGAAGATGGAGGGCTTATGCCATTTCTGGATAAGTTTAATGGGTCCTCTGAAGATTTGGCTGGCATGTTCGCCCATACATTCAGAAACAACCGAGCACATGTTAACGACATGACTATTGAGGTAACCCCTAAAATTTTAAGTCAGATTACTGAGCTGCCATTAGAAGGGATTTCAATTTCTAGATCTGGCAAGAATACATTGGCAAATGTAGTTAATCAATTTGTAGAAGAAAATGATAGAGAGCCAGAGTATTTAACCCATAACAACACATGCAAAGGGTTAAAAAGGGCCAGCCTACAGGAACCCTGGGATGAAGTAGCCACCTGGGTAATTAAATTCCTAACCTGTGAAGGGCAGTATGTGTTGTTGTCAGGGCATCATCTACGAATTTTAAACCATCTCAGACATGGTGAGCAGCAACCGAAAGTTAGGGTAAACCTTCCCCTGTATCTGTATCAAGAATTAAAAAACATGGCAAAGAGATATCAGGAGGGCAAAGGAAGCCTTCGCCATCATGGCCTCATCAAACTAGTTTGCCAACACCATTTTAGAGGAAACCCTAGGAGTTTTGATAGGTTTTACTCTACCCTAAATGATGTCATTTTTAGGGATGAAGATGAGGAAGAAGAAGAACCAGATGCTGCTGACATTACTGTAGAAGAAGAAATAGCTACTGCAAAAGCTGTTGTAGAAGATGAAACAGAAATTGCCACAGAAGCTGTTATAGAACCACACCCAGCAGCAGCAATAGAAAACCTTGCTCCTGAACCCTCAACTTCATGAACCAAGAAACAAAGAAAAAGAGGATCTAGAACTGGCAGCAGAACAGAAAAACAAAAGAAGGTTCATTTTTCTGGAGTGACTACTGATTTGATAGAGCAAGAAATAACAAGGGAAATAGAGGCATCTGAAACTCTCCCCACAACCCCTGCTGACACCAGGAAATAGAGCAAAAAGAAGAAGTTTGCATCTGGAACTAGGAGGTCCACTAGAATCCATTTGAAAGAAATAGCAGAATAGGTTATGGAGGAAGAAGAAGGACAAAGCAGCCCAGATGTCACAGAAATACAACCAGCCTCTAAAAATTTTCTAGAATTCCCTGAATAGATAGCTGAGGCAAAAACTGGGCAGGATAATTTGGAGGAGGCTACAGTTCAACAGGCTACAGATATGGTAGATGCCCTTATAGACAGTTTTATAGAGCCTCCTGAACAAGAACAAATTGTTGTAGAAGAAGAGATATTGGTTGAATAACCAACTATAGCTGACTTGTCTGCATCAGCTTCTGAAGCAGAAATAGAAGTGGAAGACATCACAGAGTAGCTGAAAGCAGCAAGAAGTGTTGTCAGAACACAAACCAAGTGGATTGAGGAGAAAGAAAGCATCATTGAGATACAAGAAAGAAAAATTGTAGAGCTTCAGCAGGAAGTGGCAGAATTGAGAAAAATGTTGTCACAGCCAACTGTATCCATTGATGAAGACAATTTGGCTCAATTGCTTTTGGGTCTATCAAAGGCAGATGACTCTGTTGAAATAGATATGGGTGTTCATTTAAAGCATTGCCTTCTTATTCTGAAGATGCTTCAAAAATGGTAAAGAGCATAGCAGAGGATGTTGAAGATGAGCCACCAACATAGGAACAGTCCCAATAGCAAGAAAATGTTCAAGTAAGTACTCCTATTGAGGTCCCTATATTTCAAACTATTATACTTTTAGCAGATAAGGGGGTACAAGTAGAATTACTATCTGATGACAACCCAATAGAAATAGCAAATAAGGGGGTACAGGTAGAATTATTGGTAGATAGTCAACCAGTGGAAGTGGCAAAAAAGGAGTTCAGGTAGATCTACTGCCTAGGATCCCCCTTGTAGTCAGACCACCTAATACTGTGTCTCTAGAGCAGTATAATGCAGACATAGCCAATTGGATGATTAGATATGAGCAGCTTGCCACTAAGATTGAGAAATTCAAATTGGAAAGGAAACAACTAGAGGCAAAAGAAACAGAAAACCAAGCATTAAAAGAAAAGGTGTCTGACTTATGCCAAATTGCTGAATTTTTAGTTCAATTTAGATGACCAACCAGATTTTACAGCCTTATTTTGAAGGAGAAATACCTCAGATGGCAGGTCATGAGGATTAGTTCAAACCTCCCATATAAATTGGACACAACTACAGATTTCTTGGAGGCATATTTTGACAGCCCCATAGAACAGAAAAATCTCCTATGTGAACTATTTTTGCACAGTTTCTTCATTCCAGAGGAAGTAGAGTTTCATCCTCAAATCTACATTGGAGATGTTCAACTGAGAGCATTTATGTCTACTTTGCAGAATCAGCTTTACTGGGATCAAGAGAAAAAGTAGAATAAAGAGATTGAAACAAGGGCTGAATTGTTAGTCGAGCAATCCACCAAACCACCCAGTTATCACTAGACAACACTTCTCAATGATGAATAGGGATGATGTAAAGAGGATGTACTTGAACAACTTAAGGGATTGTGGCGATTCAAAAATTTTAGTGATCATAATTTTTTCCCAGCATTGTCAGTGTGCAGAAATAGATGGGATGAACTTTCCATGTCTTTGCGAAAAAGAGAACCCATCTCCCCCATCAACTTAGAATGGTCCAGAAGAAGAGCAGAAGGTGTAGTCCAGCTGATTGAAATCATGCAACATAACTGGATAGGTCTTAGGTTTAGACCTCCAACCATCATTACTCCAGTTCCATTCTATTTTGAGGAAGATGCCCAACTTGATGAACAGTTTGAAGACTGGCTCAGAAACATTCAAGAAAATAGGGGGTATTATATAGGCAAGAAATTATTCTACAGGTCATGGAATCTAAACATGGACATATGTGATTCCATAGCCCAATAGAATGCATGAGGGCATGCATTAATATAAGTTGGGGGGAAAATGATGAGGCCTGGAAATGCCTCAATCATAACATGTTTTGAACACTAAAATTGCCTATAAACTCTTATGTTTTATCCGATATGTTAGTTAAGTTGATTCAATATGTTGTATATTAACCATTTTGCATGATCAATGTATTTGGAATATTATATGCTGATTTTTACAGCTTTTTGCATAGTTTTGTGTTCTTTTTGCTATGACTTGCTAAAATGGGATATGCTTAGAATAATAGCAGCATTTCACTAATCATGTTTTGATTTGTCTTAAGCATTTATTTCACCTAAATCTGGCAACAGTGCAAGCAGACTATTGTTGTGCAGCAAAAACTGGTCTTTCCCATGTAAATTCCAGCCAACTATCCATAAATAGCAAGGCATGGAATTCACATGTGGAAAGAGATGAAGACCATTGGAATTTGATCTTAAGAGATAACCCACCTGAGAGATGCAGAAGAAATCACTGGAAAAGCACACATTTGTTCATTCCGAAGTATCTTCGGAAATGAACAGATATCTTCGAAATGAGAGAAAATAGTGTCTTTGAAATGAGCGGATCTTCGAAATGAAGAATGCATTATCTTCGAAATGAGCGGATCTTCGGAATGAAGAATGATATCTTAAATGAGAATGAGATGAGTATCTTCGAAATGAGCGATCTTCGAAATGAGAATTGCATTGTCTTCGGAATGAAGCCACTTATCTCCGGAATGAAAATAGAATGCATTTTTTTGACTTGTTGACCAATTTTTGAAGCTGGAAAAAGGGAAATAAAGGTCGAAAAAGGTAAAGGAAAAGATCTTCCATCTGTCTTTGCCGTCATTGCCGACCAAAGCCATCATTAATGGAAAGATCAAAGAATAAACCCAGAATTTGTTGCAGCATAGTAGGATTAGATCTTTTGAGATATTCTTTGTTTGTAATTAGATCATAGGACAGCTATAAATATTGCTCCCATTCAGGTTGAGCCTAGTAGGTAGTAAGTAGTGAGAAAAGAGTAAGGAAGCTAGGAGAAAGCAGAAAATACAGAGAATAGGTAGAAATTGACTATTACAGTCCTGTAACAGTTTTTCAGCAGAATTCTTGTAATCATGTTCTTTAATCAATAAAGTGCACCAGTTCTATTTCATATTGCTTGTAAATGAGTGTGATTAAGATCTAGAGAGAGAGAGACTCATACCTTCTTCTGGACAAGGAGGCTGGCCACTTCCAGACCTAGGAGGAGGACTAACAACAGTTTTTATTCTGATTTTGCTGCAACAGAATGAGTTGTAGAACTTGTTATTTCAATTGCTTGTAAACAGCTGACAATATCTGCAGTCTTAGTTTATTTATGCTTAGATTAATCTTGTGCTTAATGTTTTAGTTGTAATATTTACTTTCAGCAAAGCTTCCATTTTATTTCAGACTGTTATTTCTAGAATTTGTTGTTTTCTGCAATTTCTTGCATTCTGTGTTTTTGTTGTCAACCCCTGCACAGAAGATTGACAACCTTCTATTACAGAGTCTTGACAGGGTTTTATTTTCCATGCTATAATTAGATTTCCATTGCTGCAAAAGTAAATAGATTTCCTTTCTGCAATTAGAATCAGACTTTCAATTCTGCAACTGTTATTTCTGCAACATAATTAGGTCTCATTCTGCAATTGTAAATCAGGATTTCATTTCTACAGTTAATGATTAGTTTCCATTTCTGCAATTAGATTAAGGTTTAATTTATGCAATTAGAGATAGGAATGTCCTAAAACCCCCCACACAACCGGTTCCACCAATAAGACCTGTTGCTCTAGATTGACCTAAGTTATAGTTGTTTCACTTCTTCTTCCGTAGATAGCCTTGTACACAGCCCTGGATTGACAAATTCATTGAGAATTAATGATGGTATAACGACTACGCATCAATATGAGTGGGATTCAAGGTTGGTACCCCTTCCCTATATTCTCTAATTTTATAACTACATTTTATTTCAAGAAATAGTAAGCATAAACATAGATTAATTAGGGAAAATGAAAGAAAAAAGAGAAATAAAAACTACATTTTATGTTTCCTAGGTTTCTTTTAGATTTCCTCTAGGCACTGCTAGGAACATTGGACCTCTACCTACAAGGTCCATCCTAGTCTCCAGCATTCTAGGCCATTATGTTTTGGTTTATTTGTATGTGGCCCAATCAATGGTTGTTTTCATCAAAAAATAGGAGTGCATTAAAATCATATAGACTACTTATAGATGCATTTATCTAAAAATAAAAGGTTATTTTTAAGCATTGTAGGAAAGTAGTCATGAATGTTGGTTGATGCATTGCTATCTATTTTTAAATCTAAAAATAACCTCACACACTTGCACGTATCACAATAAACATTGGGAGCTCAGATTTCATCACCGACCCCCAATTCAATCCGATGATGTTGAAATTCACCTCCTTCCATCGACTTGCCCCCTAGATTTTCCTAGAACAGAATAGGAAAATTATTCAAGGTGGTGCTAGTCACTCGTGTTCAAACTGTCTCCCACTTTTGGAACAATTTCTTTTGGTTCAAAGTGGAAGAGCTAGACGAACCCCCCACTGGGACTTCAGTTGTGTACCCTAGCCTATTTTGAGAAAATCATGTTTGGAATTGGTGTTCTTAGTTGCTACTTTGGATGAGTCTCCTTATTCTAATTCTAAAACATGAACAAGAAAGCAAAAGTAACAACACATCTGAAACACACAAAAACAAGTTCTTAGGATACACATTTAATCCTTAAAAAGAGATAATCATATTGTTTGCTTTGTGTGTTTATTCATTACTGGGGTAATTAACCTAACCCTAATTTTTCAAAGAATTTATAACACCCATAACCTTTTTTAGAAGTCAAATTTTATAACAAAAATTATGGTCGGGAGACCTCCCATGGTGAGCAAGACCTTCAATATAGATAGGGAATCAGGATCCATACCCCGCACATATCATTACACTGAGAGTTCAAATCAGCCCAATGAGGGGCAATATAGAGGGAAGAGAGTTTCCAACCTTGTTGTGCAATTTTAAATAGGCAAGAACCCTCACACGGAGTGGTAGAGTCATAGGCCCAACACAAAAAACTGATCAAATCAATCACATGGTTCACATGCAATTCAGATAGAACAAATGCTCCAAGCTCAATTGGATGAGTGAGATCAAATTTATTCGATACCAACTTCCAGAACCATAGCCACAAAATAGTTTGCATCTAGAATCTCACAAAGCATGACTGCTAAATGCACCACTCAACCTGGGGATTCTTCAAAGTTACCCAAAATATCTCATACAGAGTCTAACCACAAATACAATTATCACCACACAGAGTACATAGAGCAAGTTACACTAGCTAGTCAAAGCAGAGAACTAGCAGAAACCTCTTCGAGGGACCTACAAATTAGAACTACATGAACAAAATTAGATAAACCTGGGTCCTCTTACACAATGAAATCTGATCACATACAACGGTTAGAAAACACATTGCATAAATAGTGAGAGTTAGTGGATGCTTTTGAGCATGACAAATAGAGAGAATGGTTGTTGTGCCAACATGAACAATGTTTGAGAGAGCAATCTAAGTAGCTAGCTTGTAGAAACCAACAAGAAAATAGAAATGATCAACAAAGAGATCAACACACTGACTCGCCAAGAGAGGAGCACACTAGAAAAGAAGGAAACCCAAAGCAAAATCACCCTCTAAATCATGAGAAAAATCCAACTGGGGGGGAAAGGGTAAACTTAATAGAGCAGGATCAGGCACATCTTGAATCCCCTCGTAGGAGGGAAGAAAATAGAACAAGTCAAATGCACATAGGGTTACCTCCATTACCACCATGAGTGGGTCTGCAAGAAGAGGAACTCCTTGCCTCAAAGGCATTCCAGGAACTCACTGGAAAGATCAAATCCTTTGAGAAGCAAGATACGATTGGGCACCAACCGACACTGACTAAGATACACAACCAACCATTGTTCCCATAAGTTCCTATCCCTGCATATCCTAGGCACTTTAAGATGCCTAGGTTAGAAAAATTCATGGATGAATAGAATGCACAAGAACATGTCACCAACTTTATCAATGCATGTTTTCATCTAGGAGAGAGTGATGCCCTTATGCTGAGAACTTTCATTATGAAATTTTTAGGGGCTGCCACCCAATGGTTCAACCAACATCCCAAGCACAACATATCTACATTTGAACAACTAGTGAACGCATTCTTAAAAAATTTCTCTTTTGGTGCTAAGAAGAAGGTGAACCTCTCAGACCTGGCCAACCTAAATCAATATGATGATGAGCTAATCATGGATTATGGGGATAGATGGAGAAAAATCATGGCAAATTTATCTTTTTCCATCCTGATCGAAGAGCTAATCTGAATGTTCATAAAAATTTATGCCAAGCACATCTCGTTACTATTGTAACTACAGAAGTATGATACGTTCAAAAAATCCTTGGCTCAAGCCAAGCTTATTGAATATATAAAGCTAGAAGAAGGAGACCTAAAGCTCCATAGTGAGAAAGAATGGAACGAGAGCACGCAACATTAACCACAACAGACCAAACCTGCGCATGTCAACCAGATTATATTAAACATTCCAAAAGCAGCACAGAGCCAAAAACAAGATAACTATCAGACTCAACCTCCTACTATGCATTACAACCAATGCAATAAGAATCAAAGCAGGGGCAAACAAAAACAACCCCTCACAACTATACACCATTTCTTGAATCCTTGGCATCAATTTTCAACCGCCTTCATGAGGCCAAGGTTCTAAACTTGCCTAAGGTGCACACCTTGGATCCTAATTACCCTAAATATAAGGGATATAGGGAATATCTCTATTGTATTTATCATCAACAAAATGGCCATGATATCCAGGATTGTGTTGTGTTCAAGAATATAGTGCAGGATATGTTGGAGAAGAATGAATTACAAAATATCAACATATTCAAAAATATTCCCCCCAACCATGGGGCCAACAACAATCAATTTGAGCACGTCAATGAGGTACACATAGGCCCACCTAAGGAGGGTTTTATTGGTGTGATCAATACTACAATAGGAAGCAAAAGATGCCTTGATTAGCCCAACATATCAAAAAATTCAACTAAAGTTGATAATCTATCAGAGTCCATACCAACAATAAGTTCAAAACACTTACAAAAGGACCCTATGATTGCCTTTCATAGGTAGGATATTAAGACAATATCTCAGGATGAACCTGATCCTCCGCTCCACATCATATTAAGCATCAATCGAATTACGTACAAGAGAGTCTTATTTGACACTAGGTCATCCATCAACATCATCATAGCTATAGCTTTGAAGCATTTAAATTTGCTACCTTCATGCATTAAGGACACAACATTTACATTGAGGGCCTTCAATGATGCTACTTCTCCAACAATTGGTATAATAATCCTACCTATACAGGTTGGGATAAAGATGATACCTATATTGTGCCATATCTTGGAGGGTGAGAGACAGTACAACATATTTCTAGGTAGACCATGGATAAGGGATATGGAATGCATACCTTTCATAGTGCACCAAAACCTAAAATTCATACATCAAGGACAAGTGTATGTGGTCCCCCATGATATTGAGCCATTCAAGTATTACAAGAAATTTGATGAGACATAAGAAAAATTGCCTTCTCAAGAGTTTTTGGCAATGGTCAATAGTTAGATAGAAGACCAAGTGACTCTAAAGTAGATAAAACAAGATGTGGTGCAATCATATGTTGCTTCCCCATTGAAGGGATAAAAACCATTGGCATTAGTCATCCCTAACTCACTTATCATGGTGCCTCCTAAAGAACAAGAACAAGAACAATTGTTCCCCCCACATCAGATATGGGATATCAAAGCTAGTACAATGCAACACTACGAAGTGAAACAGAAACATGAACTAAGTCATAAAAATGAGCATGTGGATACCACTAACAAAGTGGATCATCATGAAGCATCCACATCAACTCAAATAAAGGAAATGTGTGAGTTATAGTTACCTAGTGTATCTTTAGCACCTACTTTATCACCTCCTTCAATAGACAATGGTATTTCAAACCAATCACTAGATATACACATGAAAGTCATATCAGTATTGGAGGATATGCAAAATCACCTCTATAATATAGAGGCACAAATGGAGAAACAAAATGAGGCATTGCATTTTATCATGAACCAGCTTGAGAGACAAAAGCAACCTTTATCTAAGGTCAAATTGTCTCCTAGGAAACCACAAGAGAAGCCTCAACAAGAGCCCCTTGAGCCAACAAGTGACATACCTAGGGCTCAACCTGGTCCTCATACCAGGCCTAAGAATGCTAAATAATAAAATCAACAGCAATGCATTTGGACTTCTTTAAATGAGTCTATGTCAGATATTTTTCAAAAGCTACAGGAAGCTAAGGTCATCACCTTACCTGACATAAAGCCTCTATACCCAAATAGAGCTAAACCTAAGGGTTATAGGGAGGACCATTACTTCATCTACCACTGAATAGATGGGCATGGCATTTGCAATTGCAAAGGATTCATACATGTAGTTCAAGACCTCATAGATAGTGGGGCATTTCCCATAGATGGTTTATTCATTTCATCTCATCAAGACAGAGGCACCCTGCAAAGGTCTGTGCCCTAATTGGGAGAGCTGATTTCTATCACTCTTCCTAAGCAATATGACTACAATAAAGTAAGAAACATGCACACTAGGGGTCCCTAAGGTATCATACCTTCCCCATGTAACACCAAAACAATATCAAAAACATTCAGATAACTTTAAAATATTCAAAAACAATAGAAATAATAAAAGTCCAAACAAATCAGAAAGCAGTAAAATAAAAAATGAAAGGCACTAGGGGCATCTCTAAGTCGCTTGGTCAAATCTTAACCAAAAATGCTCTAGGGGCATCTTCATGCCGCTTGGTCAAATTAATCAAAAATGCTCCAAGGGTGTCTCTAAGTCGCTTGGTCACCTTAATAAAAAATGCTCCAAGGGCGTCTCTAAGTCGCTTGGTCAAAATTAATCAAAATGCTCGAAGGGTATATTTATGTTGCTTGGTCAAAATTAATCAAAAATGCTCCAAGGGTATCCACACCACTTGGTCAAAATTCCATCAAAAAAAGCTTCGAAGGCATCTTAAAGCCCTTTGGTCAAGTCACATCACAAAATGCTCCAAAGGCATCTTAAAGCCCTTTGGTCAAATAAAATCACAAAATGCTCCAAAGGCATTGTTGAGTGGTGTTTTAACCCGATTGTGAAAACACACTCTCCTGTAGGATCCGAGTCCTAAATCCTCTGCTTGCAAAGAAAAACGATTTCTCCAAGGTTCTTATTATGCTAATTATTGATTATCAAGGATGCTTGTTTAAAATGAAATGCTAAGAACACCTTAGGGTTTGCAAGTGGATGTTAACAAGGGGCACTTGTGGTTTATTAATTTTGAACTTTCAATGGACTCAAAATGAATATAATCTGTTTTAACCTTTAATTCTGATGGATTTTCGGTGATTTATTCAAACACGATGAATTAAAGCTGCTGAAAATAAAATATGGGTTTGAAAAGCAAAGACAAAAGTAAACAAAAGTAACAATAAGAATAGATTACAGTCAGAAAGTTGTCATTAATCTGATGAAACCGAAGATACTGAGGCTTTCTACATGCAACCTAACCTAATGAACCTGCACTTCCACACAATCCAAATAGGCCAGGTGCGGGTCTCGAGGGTTTCTACTGGTAATTCCGAGAACAGGCATTCGCATGAAGCAACCAAGAGATCTTGCATTAAACTTCACCTAGAAACCTAAGAAATCTGGAAAGGAAAGATAGACATTAAATCATGCATGCAAAAGTAACTCCTTCTTTCTCATCCAAAAGATGCCAACTCTCTGTATTTTGTATTTAAATGATATCTCGATTACATTCAAAAATGTTCCAGGTGTAAAAGAAAATCCTAGAACAAAAAGAAGGAAATTGCCCAAGTACGGGCCCAGAATAGCACAAAGCTCTCGTCTCTGCAACTCCGTATTCGGCAATTTCCAACCCTCTCTTCGATTTGCAATTCTGGTCTTATAGATGTTTGATGGCTCTTCGATCTCCTCTCGTCGCTTCATTTCACCTTCCTGCATATGACCTTTCAAATTCTCGCTTTTCCCGCTTTTGATTCACGCCCAAATTTGAAAACGCTCGAAATTCATCTCTGCATGTAACGCCTCTGCAAGTTTGACACCTGTGCGCCACGTGTCACGCATTTTCTGCGTCCCTGTAACGCTTTCCTGCGAAAGAACCCGACAAAGCTGCAAGTCCGCCTGTTCACCTTCCCGACCGCGAAATCGCGACATGTCGCGATATCGCTACCTGCTTTCCTGCCGTACGCCTTCATCAGCTCCTCGTAGCGATGTCGCGACCGTTTTTCATTTGTCTACCTCCGGCAACTTCTCGTAGCGATATCGCTACCCTTTTAACATTTTGAGCCTTCTTCTTCGAATGGTAGCGATATCGCTACCACTTTCTAACTTTGAACCCTTTTCAAAATGTGGTAGCGATATCGCTACCACCTTGGCCTTGCAGCGTCTCTTTGAAATGTGGTAGCGATTCGCTACCACTTTGTTTAAGCCTTCTCCTTGACATGGTAGCGATTCGCTACCTTTTATCCTTTTTGTGCTTCTAACTGAGTCTCTTAAGTAGCGATATCGCTACCCTTTCTCTGCTTTGGCAACTACGTCGGAATCGCGACCATTATCTTCCTCTTGCCCTCTTTCGACGAAACGTCGCGATATCGCTACCGCTTCTCCTTGAGCCATTTTCATTTTCGTGGATTTCGCGACATCTTCCTTTCTCTTATGCCCTTTTCGGCTTGATGTGACACCTTTTTTTTCGTTCCCTTTCCAAAACCGTCATCGCAACTTTTCATCACCGTACGCTTCGCAAAACACGTCGGAAAATCGCGACCATTCTCATCCTTTTCCAACGGCGTGTCACGATTTCGCGACATCATTTATTTTCTTCTCAAGACATGTCGCGATTTCGCGACACCTTTTCTTTTCTCCTCGACAAATGTCACGATTTCGCGACATCCTTTTCATCCTGGTCACCGACACGTCGCGATTTCGTGACACTTTTTCTGTTTTGTTGCCGTTGACCGCGTTGACCACGATTTTTCGACATGTCGCGATTTCGCGACAATTTTTCGGCTTCGGTCGCGATTTCGCGACCTATCGCGATTTCGCGACCCCTTTCTACACTTGTGCATTTTCTCTTTTTCTTCAATTCTGGCATCTGGGTCACTGAGATCCTTCCTGAAAACTTGCAAAAATGTGGGTCCCCAATTTTGGGGTGTGTTGTGGATCAACCACAACAAATGGCGACTCTGCTGTCAAATGCTCTTGAGCATTTTAGTAAGAACCCAACTTTGAAACATATCACAAACTCGTAAATACATGTTAGCACATAAGCAAAATAACAAATGCCCAAAGATCAGAAGTACATGAATCATCAGAATCATCAAGTATTAGCTCAGTGTGTGCAATGTGTTTTCATTCCCTATCGTTTGAAATTGATCAACATTCCATTATCGGTTTTGCATGAATGCATATATGGGATGGTGAATGATTTGTGTACCCTAATGAATGTGCAAGGAGTTTTGCTTCCATAAAGGGCATGGTACTTCTTCTAATACTATGTACAAGCATTCAAGATTGCCAAACCCTCTTAGGATCCACTAGTTCATTTCCTTATTGTATCCCAAAGTTGGTTATGAGTCCCTACTATCTAAAACCCATGTGCAAGTGAATGTGAAATCAGAACTTTGGGGAATCAGACTCCCAACCAACCGAGATGAGAGTTTAACCTTATCCTTACTATTCTGATTTAGAGTTCATTACCTCACTTTAAGCAAAATAATTAAACCGGTTATGGAAGAAATGGTCATGCTAGTCTAACCCTCTAGACAATCAGTGGTCTTGTTTTTTTTTAGGCAAGACATGATGCCATGCATGGGCATATCTAACCCCACAATCCAAAACTTATCTCCATTTCTTTGGACCTTGGGGATGACTACCCATCCCTTGCGAGAGGACAAGTAGTACGATCCTTACAATCCAAAATAAAGATGAGATGGGAAAAATTTTATTTATTTATTTATTTCTTGGACCTTGGGGATGACTACCCATCCTGGTTAGGGACAAGTAGTACGATCCTTACAATCCAAACCTTAGATATAAATGGATTAATTTTGTTGCTTAGACCTTGGGGATGACTACCCATCCTTTGCGGAGGACAAGTAGTACGATCCTTACAATCCAAGACTTACTATGAAATGAGACATAAGAGCTTTGGGGAATCAGATTCTCAACCAACCAAGATGAGAATTTATGCCCTATCCTTACTACTCCATGTGGGTCAAATCAAAGCTTTGGGGAATTGGATCCTCAACCTAAGTTTGATGAGGATTTAACCCTATCCTTACTACTCTGATTTTAAGCTTTAAGCTCTATGGAAGTGGTCAAAACCACTGTTTTAAGGATCATGTTGCATAATAGGATAGACATGAAAACCACTTTCGCTCAACCTTTTCCTCCAAGCTAGGTTTTGATCATTTTGCTCAAGATCCTTTTTAATTTATGAGACGTGCTTGGTTCTAGATATCTCAAGACTCAGTTTCCAACCTTAGGAGCTACTTACATATATGTTATAACACAACCCTAAGAGGATTTGACATACTTTCATGGCTTGTACATAAGATGCATATGTAACTAAAATGAAATGTATGTGAGGTGAGATGGAATATGAATGCTTTATCTATTGCAAATGAAATGATATGTCATGCAAAACTGATTCTTTCATGTATCACAAAGTCAAACAATATAACTTAAAATGTTTTATGCTACTTGTGGAGCTTTTACGAGACAATTCCAATATTTCATATTCTCCTAATCCTAAGCATAAGTTGGCATCTCAATTTTTTATTTTTTTATTTTTTTATTTTTTAAAGCAAAACATGACAATTGAAATCAAATTCAGAATCAAAATCCTAACTAGGTTAGCAATCCTAAATAAAAACCAAAATCTGAAAATCTCCACCAAAATCAGGATATCAAAATCTAGCAAACAAAATCCTAGCTAAACCAGCAATCATAAATAAAACACAGTTTGAAAATCCCCTTGTTAAAGCCAAAAGAATAAAATGAAAACTTCCACAACCTAAGGGCTAAAATAATGTTTTAGAATCTGCCCATTAACCGGCAACATGAAATCTTTCCCTTCTAAGGTTTTTAGCCTGAAGGTGTTCTTCCCAAGGATCTCTGAAATCTGATATGGGCCCAACCAAAGACAATCAAACTTTTGATGATTCCCTTTTTCCTCATGTCTTTTGTCCCATAGTAACACCAAATCTGAAATTCTGAATGATTTAACTTTGGCCCTTCTATCAAACCATCTCTTGATGACTTCCTGGTGTTTGTTCATGTGATTCATGGCTTCTTCTCTCTTTTCATCCAGGTGCAATAACCGGCTCAATCTAGCTTCAACTTGATCATCTGTCCCCATGTACTCTTGTATGAAATGTAAGGTCTGCAACTTCAAATTTGCTGGAAATATCGGGTCTTGCCCATAGACCAAATGATAAGGAGTATTCCCTATAGCTTCTTTCACTCTGGTCCTATCTGCCCATAGGGCAAACTTTAATTGACTATGCCAGTCCCGAGGATTCTTTTCCAGCAACTTCTTAATAGTATTCAACAAATTCTTATTTGAAGATTCGGCCAACCCATTTCCTTGAGGATAGTAATTGGATGCAAATTTCAAGCTCACTTTATTATCATATGCCCACTCTGCAAATTGTGTGGAAATGAAAGCTTTACCATTGTCACTGACAATAGAATCGGGCATTCCATATCTTGTGATAATTTGATCCTCAAGGAATTTAATCACAACGTCTGTGGTGGCATGTTTAGTGGGAATCGCTTATGTCCACCTTGTACAGTAGTCTGTAGTTGTCAAAATAAATTTGTGAGAGTCAAAAGAATTTGGGTTAATAACCCCGATAAAATCCAGTCCCCACTTGTGCAAACGGTCTCATTTCGACTACAAGCTGCAACGGCATGGCTGCATTTCTTTCTCTATTTGCAGCCACTTGACAGATGTGACAAGATCGCACATGGGCATGTGCATCTTTGAATATATGAGGCCAGTAGTATCCTGCTCTCGGGATTTGGTGTCTTGTAGCATTGGCTGCACCATGACCGGTTCCATGCTTGCCATGAAATTCTTGCAACACCACTGGCGGCTTCATCTTTGCTCAAGCATCTCAGGTAGATACCTTCATGATTTTTCCTGTAAAGCACACCAGACTTTATCAGATAGTTAACAGATTTAAGCCTTAAAGCTCTCCTTTGTGTTGAATTCAAATTAGAAGGGCACTTACCGGTCAATAAAAATTGCACAATATCAACATACCAGTCCTCCTTAGCCATGTATTACGTATTTGAGCATTGACCTGTTATTTGCGGATCATTTTCTGCGATCGCCTTTGCCAGTCCTTGTCCTCGAACTAGTTTCATTGGTTGGATTTCGAGATCAAATTCTTGGATGGTTGCAATCCACTTTCCTCTCTTTTCACCTAGTTCATTATGTAAAAACATGGTCTTGACAGCAGAATCGGGCACAATGGCAATAATTCTGCTATGTGTACGATGTAATGCCTAAATTTTTTCACAGTTTTAAAAAGTGCATACATTTGCTTATCAAGGATTGAATACCTTAATTGGGCATCTTTTAGGGGGCACTTAAAAATGCAATGGGTTTTTCGGCATTATCTTCGCCTTTTTGGGTTAATACACTCGCCAAGGAGTGCTCCGATGCAAAAGCATAAATGTAAAAAGGCTTGGAATAGTCCGGGCTTATCAAGACCGGGGCTTTGGAAATGGCGTCTTTGATATTATGGAAAGCCACTCTACTTTCCTCGTTCCACATTACATCCACATCTTTCTTGAGCATCTGGTTTAGAGGTTTAGCTATCTCAACAAAGCTAGAAATGAACTTCCTCACAAAATTGACTTGCCCAAAGAAAGACCTCAATTCTTTTTCTTTGCTCGGGAGAGGTAGGTCTTGGATAGCTTGTATCCTTTACGGGTCGATGGATATTCCCTCCTTTGAAATAATGTGACCTAGCAGTTTCCCTTCTGTCACTCCAAAAATGCATTTCTTGGGATTTAATGAAATTCCATGTTCCCTGCATCTTTGAAGCACCTTCTTTAAGTCTTTAACATGATCCTCTCTCTTCTTCGAGAAAACTGGGATATCATCCACATACACGATGATGCATTTGCCTATTAGTCCTTTGAATGCGTAATCCATGGCGCGTTGAAAAGTTGCACCAGCATTTAACAGTCCGAATGGCATTCTCTTATATGCAAATGTCCCCCACTTGGTAGTGAAGGCTGTTTTCATCCTGTCATCTGGATGTATAAGAACTTGGTTGTACCCAGAATATCCATCGAGAAAGGACATCATTTCTGATCCATTTACCATTTGCAAGATTTCATCGATTGATGGCAATGGATAATTATCTTTCTGGGAGGCTTTATTAAGATTTCGAAAATCTATGCACGACCTAATCTCTCCACTCTTTTTCTCCTTTGGAACGAGGTTAGCCACCCGGGTTGAGTGCCTAACGGGAAAAATGATTTTCGCCTCCAACAGTCTTTTAACCTCCTTTTCGATCAAAGGCTCCAATAGCGGGTTAACAACTCGTTGTCTTTGCCTAAAAGGCTTGGAGTCTGGCTTCAAAGGGATGGTATGCGTGATAATGTTCTGGTTGTAAGTCTTCAGCTCATTGTAGTTCCAAGCAATACAATCTATGTAATGCTTCAAAGCCTGTATTATATTGCTCCTTTCTTCCTCTGTACATGCCTTTGCTATGTACACCTCCTTTGGATTGTCTGCACTCCCCAGATTAATTGAATCGCATGCATCTTTGGGGAGCGGGACTCTTTTTCTTTTCTTGTTCTTGCATTCCATGTCGAACATCTTTTCTAATGAAACCACGTCTTTAGGAATTTTGTTGGATTGATACGCGGTTTCACTTTCTTCTGTTTCATCCTGCCACCTTTGTTCCTCATCGATCACCTGATTTTCAAAAATACCCGAGTTTGTGACAAACTTGAAGATGTGCTTGTCACACTCAAAAACATGGAAATTCTTCACATTATCAGGTATTGATGGACAAGGAACCAGCTCAATGGAAAAAATTTTACATCTTTTTATATCCACCGGGTTTAACATGCCCGCGGCGATTGCAAGAGAGTCTGCTATTCGATTTCCTCTCCTAGAAATAAGGGCTATGTTGAATGCATCAAACTCCTCCATGAGGTCCATAACCCTAGTCCTATAAAGGCTCAGTCTTTTGTCGCGGCATGTATATTGTCCTTTGATTTGCTTGACAACCAACTCAGAATCTCCCAAAACCTTCAAGCATTTAACATGTTTGCTCAATGCTAGACGTAAACCGTAGATCAATGCTTCGTATTCTGCCACATTGTTTGTGCAAGGAAATTGCAGTCTGTAGGCAGCCAATAATGGTTTACCTCCTGGACCAGTGAGCTCGACTCCAGCTCCTGCTCCCTGTCTAGATTTTGATCCATCAAACTTGAGCAACCACGTGTGATCCTTTTCCTCAGAAGAACCACCATGACACACTTCTTCTTTAAGTTCATCAACAACTTTCTCAACATCAAGAGCATAGACCCCTAGGTCCGGCTCAGAAAACTGAACCTCATTCGGCTTGTTAAAATCCGTTATAATCTCCTTAAGCCTCGGTTCGTTTTCCACTCTGATTTGGTTAGCAATGCCCTTCCATGGCAGCCACATATGCGAGCAATCTGTTGCAAAATAGCCATTCAGCGTTTTCATCCAATCTCTCGCAAGTAACATTCCATACCTACTTGGGATGTTAACCACCAAAATGTCTACAACCTGTTGGACCACGGGTTCAGAATTTAATTGAATCTTGACATCATATAAGGTCCCTACTACATTTACCTCTGAACGGTCCAATTGCAAGACCGTGCATTTGGATGAAACCGGTTGTAGACCCAGCATTTGACATATCTCCGTAGGCATGAGGTTGCTCGTGGCTCCTGTGTCTACCAAACAGTTATGCAAGTTCTTACCCGCAATTCTCAGAGTTAATAAGAATGGCGGGACATCCCTTCTCTCCTTTCGCAAAATCAGATGGGATTCAGCTCTTTTTTCCTTCCACATCGGATCGGGTGAGTTCAAAGCTCTTATCAACGCCTCCTTTTGACCGGGCAATTTAGTTGCGTCCGAGGAATGAAAGGCTAGATTTGGACTTCTTCATATCCTCCACTACGTCATAATTTGGTTTTTCGAATTTGACTGTCTTACGGACGTCATTAGACATTTCTCTTACGAGTGGAGGGGGAGGGTTGTTACTTGCCTTTGTATACGGAGGAAGAATAGAAGCTGTTTGGAGGTGTTGATGAGGTTTTAGGGGCTTTAGACTTACTCCTCAAATGGTACCCATGAGTCCCCTTTCTGAAATCTCGAAAAGCTTGCACCTCCTGTTCCAAAACTTCGTCTTCTTCCTCCTCGCTCTCACCCTCTTGGTGATATACTGTTTCCATCACCATAATATTTTCATCTTGTTGATACGATGGATCCTCATTTGATACCAGTTCCAAATCATCAACTTGTGCCTGAAGACAATGAGTGTATCTAGCAATCTCGGGACAATTCCTCTCATTGTGTTCTTTTGTGTTATGTAACCTGCACCCTCTTTCCCATGCCAAATCTGAAAGATTCAAAAGAGAATTGGATTGGCTAGGGCCTGCAGAAGCATCTAATTGATTAGCAATGGGAGGAGGAACTCCCCCATTGTTTGGCTTAGTGTTCCAGTGCCTCCCTCTATTGTTAAAATTCTGACTTGGGTGAGGGGCACGGGACTCATGCTTCTACTGTTGAACCCTGTCATTACTTAGTTTATGCACTAGTTTCTTGAGCTCTTCGACTTTCGAAAAGACATCCTTCGGTGGAACCACATTGTTGTTAACCCCCATTGGATTTGCATAATTGATGGGGTCTTGATTCCACATTTGGGTGGGGTTCCGAGGAATTGGATTCCCATATGGATTGATACCTTGAATTGGGATTGGATTCGGAACAGGGAACTATGGCTTGAGGATTGACTTGACTAGTTTCTGCGTAGTTGATTGAGCTGATTCGCAAAAATGCGAGAGCAGGTGGAATGGTTGTGATTGGTTGGATTGGAATGGGTGCATATGCGGGTCTTTGGTGGATACGGATGTTGATATGGGAAGGCGTTCATACTTGGCATTTGTGGTGCCATGAGTTGATTTGCCTGGGGAACTTGACCATATGGAGCACCTTGTCCCAACATAGGCATCTGGGTAAACCCGTAGCCTTGCGGTGTCAATTGTTGCTCAATAGTCATGGCTTCATTATAGGCCAAAGCCAGCGTGGTGACCCGAGGATTACGCCTTGCAAACATGGCTGTCATGGGGTCCAATGCCCCAAAATATATCTGCAAAGCTACTGCAGGATCGATGGCAAAATGTCTAATTGCTCTGTTATAGTTCTTTTGGAATCTCTGATTAAACATTCGGATTGGTTCCCCTTGGCCCCGTTTGCATGTAATAAACTGATTGTAAATAGTTGCGGGATCTAAGGGCGACCTAAATTGATTGACAAATGCATTTTCCATTTGTGTCCAAGAGGTGATTGAACCAGTTGGCAAGCATATATACCATTCATATGCTATTGGATCCAAGCTCATGGGGAAAAGTCTGCAGGCTACATCTTCATGCTGAACTTGCAGCCTAATTAAAACATCTCTATAGGCTTGGATATGTTCTTCTACTGTTCTTAGGCCATCTGGCTTGTATTTAGGCAGAAATATTTCAATGTTCTTGGGGATTTCATGGATATCCCCGACAATATTCAAAGGAGTATTGTTAGCTCCATACCAAGGAGCCGCTGGAGCTTGAGCCATTTGACTCAGAATTGATGTAGACAGACCTACAATAGCGGAAGAAATATTACAAACTATAGGCACACTAGGGGCAACGGATATTACTGGCGTAGGTCCACTCGACGTTCCTGGAGAAAACAGGCCTTTTGCTACTGGAGTGCTTACGACTTGCTTGACTTTACCCTTGGGAGTACCAGTAAGGTCGTGAAAAATGGTTTCTCCGGTTGTTTGAGACCTGGTCGCAATACGGCGTGGTGGGTCCAGCCTGCCTGAGGAAACCCTCGGCTAGTTCGAAGAAAACCTGCAACAAACACAAAAACAGTGTTGCAGTTTAGCCGTAAATAATTTCAGAATTAAATCAAAAACAAAATATTCAGATATAAAAATTGAAATAGATAAACCGATTCGGGCCCTCCTTCTAGCGCCAATCTGTTGAGTGGTGTTTTAACCCGATTGTGAAAACACACTCTCCTGTAGGATCCGAGTCCTAAATCCTCTGCTTGCAAAGAAAAACGATTTCTCCAAGGTTCTTATTATGCTAATTATTGATTATCAAGGATGTTGTTTAAAATGAAATGCTAAGAACACCTTAGGGTTTGCAAGTGGATGTTAACAAGGGGCACTGTGGTTTATTAATTTTGAACTTTCAATGGACTCAAAATGAATAAAATCTGTTTTAACCTTTAATTATGATGGATTTTCAGTGATTTATTCAAACACAGTAATTAAACTACTGAAAATAAAATATGGGTTTGAAAAGCAAAGACAAAAGTAAACAAAAGTAACAATAAGAATAGATTACAGTCAGAAAGCTGTCATTAATCTGATGAAACCGAAGATACTGAGGCTTTCTACATGCAACCTAACCTAATGAACCTGCACATCCACACAATCCAAATAGGCTAGGTGCGAGTCTCGAGGGTTTCTATGGTAATTCCAGAAAATAGGCATTCGCATGAAGCAACCAAGAGATCTTGCATTAACTTCACCTAGAAACCTAAGAAATCCGGAAAGGAAAGATAGACATTAAATCATGCATGCAAAAGTTACTCCTTCTTTCTCATCCAATAAGATGCCAACTCTCTGTATTTTGTATTTAAATGATATCTCGATTACATTCAAAAATGTTCCAGGCGTAAAAGAAAATCCCAGAACAAAAAGAAGGAAATTGCCCAAGTACGGGCCCAGAATAGCACAAAGCTCTCGTCTCCGCAACTCCGTATTCGGCAATTTCCAACCCCCTCTTCGATTTGCAATTCTGGTCTTATAATGTTTGACGTGGCTCTTCGATCTTCTCCGTCGCTTCATTTCACCTTCCTGCACATGACCCCTCAAATTCTTGCTTTTTCTCGCTTTGATTCACGCTCAAATTTGAAAACGCTTCGAAATTCATCTCTGCATGTAACGCCTCTGCAAGTTTGACACTTGTGCGCCACGTGTCCTGCTTTTCCTACGTCCTATGTAACGCTTTCCTGCGAAAGAACCCGACAAAACTGCAAGTCCGCCTGTTCACCTTCCCGATCGCGAAATCGCGACATGTCACGAAATCGCGACATGTCGCGATATCGCTACCTGCTTTCCTGCCGTACGCCTTCATCCGCTCCCCGTAGCGATGTCGCGACCGTTTCTCATTTGTCTACCTCCGGCCACTTCTCGTAGCGATATCGCTACCCTTTTAACATCCTGAGCCTTCTTCTTCGAATGGTAGCGATATCGCTACCACTTTCTAACTTTGAGCCCTTTTCAAAATGTGGTAGCGATATCGCTACCACCTTGGCCTTGCAGCGTCCCTTTGAAATGTGGTAGCGATTCGCTACCACTTTTTATTTAAGCCCTTCTCCTTCGGACATGGTTCCCTTTGTCTTCTTTTAGCGGAAATCGCTACCGTTTTCTCTCGGACCTCCTGGGCAACTTTACGTCGCGACATCGCGACCATTATCATCCTCTTGCCTTCTTTCGACAAACCGTCGCGATATCGCTACCGCTTCTCTTTGAGCCTGATTTTCATTTCCGTGTCGATTTCGCGACATCTTCCTTGCACCGTACAACTTTGCCAAAATGCGTCGCGAAATCGTGACACCTTTCATCATCCGTACGTCTTGGCAAAACCTGTCGCGATATCGCGACGTTTTTCCCCCTCGGACCTTCATGCAGCTTCGTCGCGATATCGCTACCGCTTTTCTTTGTACGCCTCAAATCGCATTTTTTAAAAAAAATTCCTGATGCGACGTCTCTCCTCTTCGAGTCCTTTATTTTTCTGTCGCGATATCGACGACTTTTTCCTTCCGTGCACCTTTCCAAAACACGTCACGAAATCGTGACACTTTTCATCACCCGTACGCTTCGGCAAAACACGTCGCGAAATCGCGACCATTCTCATCCTTTTCCAATGGCGTGTCACGATTTCGCGACATCATTTATTTTCTTCTCAACGTCATGTCGCGATTTCGCGACACCTTTTCTTTTCTCCTCAGCGACATGTCGCGATTTCGCGACATCCTTTTCATCCTGGTCACCGACACGTCGCGATTTCGCGACACTTTTTCTGTTTTGTTGCCGTTGACCGCGTTGACCGCGATTTTCCGACATGTCGCGATTTCGCGACAATTTTTCCGGCTTCGGTCGCGATTTCGCGACATGTCGCGATTTCGCGACATGTCGCGATTTCGCTACCTGTCGCGATTTCGCGACCCCTTTCTACACTTGTGCATTTTCTCTTTTTCTTCAATTCTGGCATCTGGGTCACTGAGATCCTTCCCTGTAAGCCTGCAAAAAGGTGGGTCCCCAATTTTGGGGTGTGTTGTGGATCAACCACAACAGGCATATTAAAGCCCTTTGGTCAAATCAAATTACAAAAGGCTCCAAAGGCATTTTAAATCCCTTTTGTCAAAAGAAAAACCAATACAATAATCAAAAAGTACAAAAACAATACAATAATCAAAAAGTACAAAAACATTTGCATCTCACATCTGCATTCACATAGTTGCATTACATATATTTCATTTGCATATGTTATGATCACAGTCTTGCAAACGATGCCACATTTTGTATCACAATCACAATATTCAAGTCCATCTTCATCCATTCATCCATGTGTGTAATTGTTTTTTTAAACACAACCATTGCGTGTTGCTATAAGAAATATACTGAGATTTTTTGGTCATTCAACCATATCTAGTGGTCTTATTAGTTTTTTTGGGAAGACATCTTGATTAGTAGAGATTAAGGTCTAATCGTTGCCTTAGATATTCAGGATCCCATCACTAATTGAAACACTAAAATCCTAGTTGGTACAAGGGAAATATGAAAGTTGTAAAAGTGGTCTAGGTTACCTTAAGTGAAATGGATCTTCCTTGCTTATTCCCCTATGCGACTGGTTTAAAGGTGCTGAGAATTGGCAAAAGGACAAGCTTTGCCCTACCCAATTAAATCCCTTGCTTAAATCAAAATGAGCAAAAATCCCAGAGTCAAAGCAAAATTTAAAATCATCAAAAGTCATACATCAACATCCAAAGTCATAGTTCAAAGTATCAAAAGGACAAATCAAAATAAATAGTGATTATCATCACTACAAGAATCCCTTGCTCAAAGGAAAAAAAAAAAAAAAATCAATAAAAAATAAACAATGATTTTCATCACTAAACATGAGAAAGTACCCCAAATAAAATGAAGAAATAAGGGAATGAAGCTTGAATCCCTGGAATTCTCAGCATTGCACAAAACTGGAAGGATATATCCTTATGCATGATGATATATCTATCACAATAGCTTTTGTATTTTTATAGACCAATGTTTGCATGTGGATGATCTAGCTTTGGGTAACCCAATACTGCCTAGTGGTATAGTCCAACTAAGTCCAACATAAGGATGAGATGAACACTTGAGGATCCATGATCTTAGCAATGGGCTAAAAGAATCCCGCTTGACATCGAAGGAAATGCTCGAGTTCTATCTAAATATATATTCATTTGCACACATAGAGATAATGAATATCCAGGTACAGAGTGAAAGCCTTGCTTTTCAAAAGTCTTGTATGGTAAGTACATAGCTATTGATAGGGTAACTAGAGTATTTTAGTCTTAGGAAAGGCCTCAAAAATTCCTACATAGCAAAAAGTCATTCCATAAAATTATACATACATATCACATCATCTCACCCCACATTTGATGTTTAAATGATTAAGTCTTATTATAAGAATTATTGTTTATTCATGATTTTTATACATTTTGTGGTGTTGCCCATTATATTGCTAAAATCATATCATATGCATTATTGTAATCACAATGACACTGAGAGGGGGGGTGAATCAGTGTGTTCTTTAAAAACTTCTAAAACAATTAGATTATAAAACCAGACGAGTTTAAAGCGAGATAAAAGAGATACTAAATGCATCAAGAAAGCATCACACATAACACAACATTTTAACGAGGTTCACCAATGTGGCTACTTCTCAAAAATACTGCTTGGACTACCATCCAAATCCGAGTCAATGCAAAGCTACAACTTTACATAATCCTTTACCGGCACCAACTGGAAGGAGCACCAACCCCTTAACTTTATCTGCTTCAACAGAATGGAGCACCAACTCCTATTTTACCAGCACCTACTGGAAAGAGGCACCAACCCCTTAATTTTCCAGCACCAAGCTGGACAAATTGTTTACCGACACCAAGCTGGAAAGAGGCACCAACCCCTTAATTTGCCGGCACCAAGCTGGACTTCAATATTGAATAAAAAAAATGTTTGACATATACCTTTGTTATTGCAAGACTCTAGCTGGTCTACATCACCTTTGCAATCTCTGTGCACTCTGCTCTCTCTTGCACAATCACTTCACACAGTTTGCTGCACTGCTACAGCCAGACTTTGCAATCAACTTTGCCCTTCGCGCTTCTCTGCACACTCTGCTTTCTCTGCACACGCTTCGCACACTCTGTGTCGTTTCACATTCTGCTCTCTGCTCAACACGAACTTCACTTTCACAAACACTATGCTCGCATTCGCACTTTATCTTTACACCCCACTTTTCAAACTCGAAGTACCCTTGCTTTTATAGAAGAAGTTTTAGGAACAAACCCTAAAAGAACGTCGGTTGAGAAACCCTAGAATTTGTCAACTGCCAAACCCTAAAATCCGTCGGCCCAGATTTAACTTTGTCGGCCTCAAACACTTCTTCCACCTTCGTCACTTTCCTGTAGCTTATTGCCGTGAAATAGTAACATGTCGGCCCTTTTAATTTAATTTAATATTTTAATTTAAATTTTAAATAAAATAAAATTTAAACTAAATATTTAAAATTAAATATCTTCATCACGGGGCATCTTTTTCAACGAAGCGAAGAGCCAACTTGGGTTTTAAGAAAAACCCATTTCAAATCTGTTATCCATGGTTTTAAATAAAACTTTTTATTTTGACTGCCTTGGTTTTCACAAAAAACCTTTAAAATTTAAACTAAATATTTAAAATTAAATATCTTTATCACGGGGCATCTTTTTCAACGAAACGAAGAGCCAACTTGGGTTTTAAGAAAAACCCATTTCAAATCTATTATCCATGGTTTTAAATAAAACTTTTTATTCTGATTGCCTTGGTTTTCACAAAAAACCTTTTCGCTTCTTGACATCTCAGGTTCTGAAGACTTCTTCTTCTCATTCTGAATTATGTTTTCTGTTTACGTGCATCTATCATTTAAGGACTCATGATCTGACTAACTTTTGAACTTTATCCTCTGCATCTGAGTGACTTCTGAACTACTGTCCATTGCATCATTAGATCTAACTGACTGTATTGACAACAATGACAATCCTCCTGCAACACCTTGCTCAACAACTGAACTCCTATCCATTGTACTTTGGCTGCACCTTGTTGTTCAATAAACTCTTGTCCATTGCATCAATAAATCTATGCATTGTGTTGACAACAATGACAATACTATTTGCTTGCACTTTGCTCAACAATCTCCCCCTTTGGAATTGTTGGCAACACATGTGCAATTTTCCTGTAAATCTTCTCCCCCTTTGACAATAATACCAAAGGGTTGCTGTAGACTCCCCTTGAGTCTATGCACAATATTCTTAGACACAAATTATTACAATTAGCAAATATTCCAAGCATGAACAAGAAGAAAAACAAATACACAAATGCTCCCCACGAGTCCAAGACCACTTCATTTCAGTGATTGACAACATCATGATAAGCATAATAGGCATCAATAAAATCAACAATGTGAATAGCAGCAATAACCAGTGAATGACACCATCATCGTCAACTTCACCAATATAACATGTGTAAGAACATGACTGAACCATTGTCTTCTGTGCAACTACCCTCTGTTGCCTTGCAAACTCAAACTTGTCCACTGTTAGTGAAGGCATACAATAATCTTATATAGCCAGCTTTTTGTTCTGCAATGCCAGCAACATCTGCATACAACTTCACCATGCATCTTGGATATATTCTCAACAAGCTTGAACCTAATGACAGCTGTTTGTCTCTCTCTGCAGTGAGAATCCAGTAGGCTACCTCAATCCACTTTCAACTCTGTGCAAGTACCAAACACTGTACCACAGCACAACCAACATCTTTTCTCAACCAATTAGGGCTTTAGCAACAATGCTTATAGACAAGGTTTAACCAACATCATTCAACTCAAGATTAACCTTGAAGCATTCAACCAATCACTACATGAAAAGGAAACTAGTAGACATCCTTTTCCTTCCAAAGGTATTTGAAAAAGACAACCACCAACATAAATCACCAAGGCAAAGAATAACTTGCTCAAATCAAACTCAATGGAGTAAGCCCAAATCATGTATCAAGAAAAGCATTAACTTGATCAAAACAACCACTATGAAAGCAACTCAACTATTCATCACCAGGGTGGAAATCATCTGGCTGCTCATTAAAAAAAATTTCTTCAATCTTCCCATTCAACATGTTGATTTCACTTTTGTCAACGAGAATTGACAAGTGACTCACATCTGTACCAATTTTTGTCCAACACTTGCAATTTCTTGCCAACTCTTACTTTCAACTATGCATGTCGGAAGAAGACATTTTGTCAAACACTTTATGGCCAACCGTAGTGCACCTTACTCGGCCTCAAGCTTCTTATCCTTGGAGTGGCATTAAATCAATAGTTAAAACAAAGCTATCCGTGAATTAAATATATTCACCAAGGTGTCATGAAAGATCTGGCAATCTTCACATCAAAGAGTAAAAACAAATACATGCTTCTCGAAACACAAATACACAGCTAGGGCAAGCATTCTTTCGTTGAGCAAATTATCTGGACTATTATGATTCGTAATTTTGAGCAGTGGTATTAAGAATCATCAACGAGTACAACAGTGACATATCTCAAAACTACCAATGGTGACGACTCTCAAATTAAACACCACACTTCACGGCATTTCCACAAACCACTATAAAAACTGAAAAACACACTTTAACAGCTATACAACAATAACCCGACTGCTTACCTTTCATCCTCGGATACCTAGACAAATACATAGGAGCATTAAAATAAAACTTTAATATTGCTCCTCCCGAGGATGTGCCACCTAGAGTTGCTTAGAGCAATGGCGGAGTAGCCTCCTTCGGTCCAAGGAGACACAATTTCCTTTCTTCTGTCTTTCTCCGGACTTTCCTGAACTTGGGCTTGGGTTTTTCAACAACATCCCTATTTTGCTCCTGTTCGTGAACTTGAACATTTCTCTTGTGGGGTTGTCTCTTGTGCATTCTTGATGGATGATTATTTTCTTTTCTTTTATGCACATGATATGTTCCTTGTCGGTGTTGTCCTCTTTGTGTCTGATGAAATCTAGGGTTTTGCCTTAGATTAGATATAGAAGTGCTTGGAGAGAACCTTGCTATGTGCCCTTGACCGTTGCATTTAAAACATTGCACATGTTTTATTCCCTGTATGTATTGCATTCTATGTGTATGATGAAATCTATGGTATTGCCTTAGATTGGATACAGAAGTGCTTGAACAAAACCTTGCTATGTGCCCATGGCCATTACATTTAAAACATTGCACAGGGTGTTCACTCAAAAAAATAGAAGTATTTTTATCGGCATAACTCTTTGATCTATTGTTCGGTCCACAATAAATTGCCTTGTGACCAAAGTGGTTGCATTTAGAACAATAGCCATAAAAAGCATTATTATTAAAAGAGTGAGAGTGAGAGAACCTCTTTTCTTTGTGGTTGCTTTCTTTGTAGATCTTCTTTGATATTTTCTTCCTTTTGAGGATTCGACTTGAGACTTTTCTTGTTTCAATCCTTCAGCCGAGGACTTCTTCTTCTCTGCATATTTGGAGGATGAAGGTTGTTCAGCTTCATATCCAAGACCAAACTTAGGTTGTGGAGCTTCTTTGTTGATTTATCATTGTATCTAGCAACTCTGTGCTCTTCTCAAATTTGAGATTTATATTGGCCTCTTTTAGTTGTTTCTTCAATGAAACAATCTCTTCTTCTTGTTGGCAGCATAGAGTCTCTTTCTCATTGATTTGATACTGAGAGTTTCTTCACTCTTTTTGAACTCTTCTATTTTCAGATCCAGATTGTTAACAACTTTGTTAGATTCCTCTTCATGTTTGTTGTATATACCAACTTTATTACTCATTTCTTTTGTCTGCATTCTTAAACTGTCAATTTCTTTTTCTAGCTTGCTTGCAATACTCTGTTTTCTTAGAAGATTGCATTTCAAGATCTTCAAAAATTTTCTTGTAATCTTCTACTTGAATTTTCAAGTTGGTGATTATATCTTCTGCATCCTCAACCTTTTTACTCAAGTCTGAAATCAGTTTATGTTCCCAATTTGTTACTGCATCACTTCCTTCTTCATCACACTCTTGTTACGGATCTGTTTCTTTATCAATTTTGAGAGTATCATCTTCATCTTCATTGCTACTAAACCCATGGCACTGACGTTCATTATGCCCGAGTTGACCACAAACAAAACATTCTCTACCTTGTGAGCAATCGGCTACAAAGTGACCGGTCTTCCCACATCCGGTGCAAAACTTTATTAATCGGCTTGTTCTCCATTGTTTGATTCATCTCTTGAATCTATTTTCATTCCCAAAGCGGCAACATTGAGATCATCTTCATTTTCTTTTGTGCCCTTGTGAGATTTCTTCTTCTTGTGTCTTATGGTTTTGCTTTTGCCTTTCCTTGCCATTTGTGTTCTTGTAAGATCTTCCTTCAAGTTGTTAAACTTTTCGAAGGAACTTGGCTCTGATACCAATTGTTGTAATCACAATGACACTTGAGAGGGGGGTGAATCAGTGTGTTCTTTAAAAACTTCTAAAACAATTAGATTATAAAACCAGTGACGAGTTTAAAGCAGATAAAAGAGATACTAAATGCATCAAGAAAGCATCACACATAACACAACATTTTAACGAGGTTCACCAATGTGGCTACTCCTCAAAAAGACTGCTTGGACTACCATCCAAATCCAGTCAATGCAAAGCTACAACTTTACATAATCCTTTACCAGCACCAACTGGAAGGAGCACCAACCCCTTAACTTTATCTGCTTCAACAGAATGGAGCACCAACTCCTATTTTACCAGCACCTACTATGGAAAGAGGCACCAACCCCTTAATTTGCCAGCACCAGCTGGACAAATTGTTTACCAGCACCAACTGGAAAGAGGCACCAACCCCTTAATTTGCCAGCACCATCTGGACTTCAATATTGAATAAAAAATGTTTGACATATACCTTTGTTATTGCAAGACTCTAACTGGTCTACATCACCTTTGCAATCTCTGTGCACTCTGCTCTCTCTTGCACAATCACTTCACCACGGTTTGCTTGCCTTGCTACAGACCAGACTTTGCAATCAACTTTGCCCTTCGCGCTTCTCTGCACACTCTGCTTTCTCTGCGCACACGCTTCGCACACTCCGTGTCGTTTCACATTCTGCTCTCTGCTCAACACGAACTTCACTTTCACAAACACTATGCTCGCATTCGCACTTTATCTTTACACCCCCACTTTTCAAACTCGAAGTACCCTTGCTTTTATAGAAGAAGTTTTAGGAACAAACCCTAAAAGAACGTCGGTTGAGAAACCCTAGAATTTGTCGATTTGCCAAACCCTAAAATCCAGTCGGCCTAGATTTAACTTTGTCGGCCTCAAACACTTCTTCCACCTTCGTCACTTTCCTGTAGCTTATTGCCGCGAAATAGTAACATGTCGGCCCTTTTAATTTAATTTAATATTTTAATTTAAATTTTAAATAAAATAAAATTTAAACTAAATATTTAAAATTAAATATCTTCATCACCGGGGCATCTTTTTCAACGAAACGAAGAGCCAACTTGGGTTTTAAGAAAAACCCATTTCAAATCTGTTATCCATGGTTTTAAATAAAACTTTTTATTTTTATTGCCTTGGTTTTCACAAAAAACCTTTAAAATTTAAACTAAATATTTAAAATTAAATATCTTTATCACAGGGCATCTTTTTCAACGAAACGAAGAGCCAACTTGGGTTTTAAGAAAAACCCATTTCAAATCTGTTATCCATGGTTTTAAATAAAACTTTTTATTCTGATTGCCTTGGTTTTCACAAAAAACCTTTTCGCTTCTTGACATCTCAGGATCTGAAGACTTCTTCTTCTCATTCTGAATTATGTTTTCTATTTCTGTGCATCTATCATTTAAGGACTCATGATCTGACTAACTTTTGAACTTTATCCTCTGCATCTGAGTGACTTTAAACTCTTTTCCATTGCATCAATAAATCTGTCTGACTGTACAACAATGACAATCCTCCTGCAACACCTTGCTCAACACCGAACTCCTATCCATTGTACTTTGGCTGCACCTTGCTGTTCAATAAACTCTTGTCCATTGCATCAATAAATCTGTCATTGTGTTGACAACAATGACAATACTATTTGCTGCACTTTGCTCAACATGCATACCTTATATTTTAAGTGTTTAAAGCATACACGTTCATGTATATTAGATCACCATCATAATGCACTTCACACATTTCATTTATCATATCATAACAATAAAAGTTAAAGATGCGTACAATTAAATCAAAATTAAACATGCATTTAACAATAAGCATTGCATCCATAAATGCATACATCATAAGCAATCCATCTATATTTAAGTCACAACATCTAAGGAAACATGTATCATCTAGCTAGCACATGTCATCAATACACTGCATACATATAGCATAATCAAATCATTATCTAGGCATTGCATTCATCATTGCATCCATAACATAAAATCAAAACAAAAATATTTTCAAGCATCGACTGGGGCAATATTGGTATCATACCTCCCCTAGTCAGAAATTAAATAGTTAAGCAATCAATTCCAAAAAACTCCAAGGAACATAAGCCCTTTGGTCAACTTAACAAATTCCCCAAAGGACGTAAGCCCTTTTGTCAACTTAACAAATGCCCTAAAGAGCACAAGCCCTTTGGTCAACTCAACAAATTCCCCATAGAGCACAAGAAGGCCCCAAAGAGCACAAGCCCTTTGGTCAACTTAACAAATGTCCTAAAGAGCACAAGCCCTTTGGTCAACTTAATAAATTCCCTAAAGGACATAAGCCCTTTGGTCAACTTAACAAATGCCCCAAAGGACATAAACCCTTTGGTCAACTTAACAAATTCCCCAAAGGATGTAAGCCCTTTGGTCAACTTAACAAATGCCCCAAAGGACGTAAGCCCTTTGGTCAACTTAAAAAATTCCCCAAAGGACATAAGCCCTTTGGTCAACTTAACAAATGCCCCAAAGGACATAAGCCCTTTGGTCAACTTAACAAATTCCCCAAAGGACGCAAGCCCTTTGTTCAACTTAGAAAATGCCCCAAAGGACGCAAGCCCTTTGGTCAACTTAACAAATGCCCCAAAGGACGCAAGCCCTTTGGTCAAATTAACAAATGCCCCAAAGGATGCAAACCTTTGGTCAACTCAAAATATGGCCATACGTGATCTATATTTTTGCTCCACATGTTTTTTCCACACAATGCATCACAAAAAGAGGGAAAATACTCATATGAGCACATTTGAAGACCATATGTCCAATTTTAGACCTTTACAAGAGCAAGCAGTGGTACTAACCACTCAAAATGGTAGTTTTAGCCCATACAAGCTTAGCCGCTATAAACCAGAGCAGCTGGATCCTAGCTGCTCAAGCTCAGAGTGGCCAGACTTTAGTCGTTGCAGACGATAATGGCTAAGTCATAAAAATCATTTTGTTGACAAACATGCCTAATCATGGGCAGAAGTGGCAGTTTGCATGCAATAAAGTGAGTGGGGACAACTTTGCATTCCCCCTCATGACAAGTTTATATGGGAGACTCAATTCTAAAGTTAGACTTTAGTTAACTGGCCTTCAAACATAGACAAAGACAAAAATTCTCATGCTAACGACCAGTTTACATGGGAGACTCAAGTCCAAAGTTAGACTTTAGTTAACTGGCCTTCAAACATAGACAAAGACAAAACTCCTCATGCTAACGACCAGTTCACATGGGAGACTCAAGTCCAAAGTTAGACTTCAGTTAACTAGCCTTCAAACATAGACAAAGATAAAACTTCTCATGCTAATGACTAGTTTACATGGGAGACTCAAGTCCAAATTTAGACTTCAGTTAATTGGTCTCCAAAGCACAGAAAAAGGCAATTTCTCATGCTAACATCCAATGCTCATGAGGGATTCTATCCTAGGGTTCTGAACATAGACCTAAGGTTTCACATACTTTAAAAGGTGTAATCTTGAGATCATCAAAGGATCCATAACCAGATATCAATTCTAAGACTAGGGATGATCTTTTAGTAGACTTATTTGAGAGAGCTTTTCTTGGAGAGCATACGCAGTGAAGCCTTATCATATTATAAAGCATATAGGAGCACCTTTGAGGAGTGAATAAGTGCTAGCCAATTGAGAGGTGATCATCCATACACACATGATAATCATTTAACATTAGTATCAACTTAAGCCCATAGTCTTTGGGTTAATATAGAGGGATTTCATCTTAGTGGCCGCTGTCCTGGATAGTGGCCCGTAAACCTAGTATAGATACTGTTAGAAGTAAATCTGACAATAGCCCATAGTCTTTGGGTTAATATAGAGGGATTTCATCTTAGCGGCCGCTGATCATTTATTGTCAGATTTACTGCTAACAGTCTCATTCGGAGAGGCAATCTCGGATAGCTAAGCATGTGCTATTGTTTTCATGATCATAGGATTACAGGTTCATCAGACAGATTAGCAACATTCAAAATCACAAAGATACCTCCAAGAATTATACTTGGATAAGGAGGCATCTGTAATCCCTCATACATTTTCGTGTGCGGAACTGGGAAGCCTTTAAAATATCACCACCCCTTACGATGGGACATCTTACCCACTTGTAATTCATTGTATCGAAATGGGTATCCCTTAGAGGGACTGACATGTAACTAGGTTTTAATATCAATAAAAGGATATCTCTTTGTTATTTCCATGTTATATGCATTTCATGGTCTTTCATTTTCATTTTGGTATAATATTGTAAGTAGATAGTAAGCGGTGTGTGTGTCTCGGGGTCGCTTACACTTTTAAAGGCTTCCCGGTTCCACACACGGAAATGTATGAGGGCTTACAGATGCTTTCTTCTCCAAGTATGATTCCTAGAGGGATATTTGTGCTTTTGAATTTTTTTAATCCATCTGATGAACCTATTTTCTTGCAAGCAATGAAAACAAAAACACATGCTTAGTTGTCTGATATTGCCTCTCCGGATGAGGATGTTAGTGATAAATATGATAATAAAAGGAAATATGCTCAATGAATGAAACTAGTTCTATGAATGTGAATGAATGAAGTAAATTCTATGCTAATGATATGAAATATAAAGAAATTAGAATAAGAGAAACTAACACCTAAACCCTAGACTAGGTTTGCTGGCCATTGTCCAGGACCTCAGCCACTAAGATGAAATCCCTCTCTATTGACTCAAATACTATGGTCTTAAGTTGCTATTAATGTTAAATTATTATCATATGCATATGGATGATCACCTCTTAGTTGGCTAGCACTTTTTTGATTCTCAAGGGTTCTCAAATCTGCTCTCCAATCCAACAAGGCTTCGCTGTATATGCTCTCCAAGAAAAAGCTCTCTCAAAGAAGTTTGCTAAAATATAATCCTTGGTCTCAGAATTGATATTTGATCCTCTTCTATCCCTTTGGTGCTCTCAGGCTTGCACCTTTTAAATATGTGTGAAACCCTAAAGTCTATGTTCAAAACCCTAGGATTGAATCCCTCATGCGTACTAGATGTTAGCATGATAAGTTTATCTTTTTCTATGCTTTGGAGGCCAGTTAACTAAAGTCTAAATTTGGACTTGAGTATCCCATGTAAATCAGTCGTTAGCATGAGAATTTTTGTCATTGTCTATGTTTGAAGGCCAGTTAACTGAAGTCTAACTTTGGACTTGAGTCTCCCATGTAAACTGGTCGTTAGCATGAGAAGTTTTGTCATTGTCTATGTTTGAAGGCCAGTTAACTAAAGTCTAACTTTGGACTTGAGTCTCCCATGTAAACTGGTTGTTAGCATGAGAAGTTTTATCTTTGTCTATGTTTGAAGGCCAGTTAACTAAAGTCTAATTTTGGAATTGAGTCTCCCATGTAAACTGGTCATTAGCATGAGAAGTTTTGTCTTTGTCTATGTTTGAAAGCTAATTAACTAAAGTCTAAATTTGGACTTGAGTCTCCCATGTGAACTGGCTGTGAAGGGGAATGTAAAGTTAATCCCACTCATCTTTAATGCATGCAGACTACCACTTCCACTCATGATTAGGCTTGTTTGTTGGTAAAATACTTTTTATGGCTTAGTTGTCATCTACAGTGGCTAAGATTTGGTCGATGTCATCTATAGCGGCTAATGTTTGGTCACTTTAGGCTTGAGTAGATAAGGTCTGGTCACTCTAGGCTTGAGCAACTAGGCTTGGATGGGCTGATAAGAAGGTGAACCTCTCATACCTGGCCAAACTAAAGCAGTATGATGATGAGCCAGTCATGGATTATGGGAATAGATGGAGAAAAATCATGGCAAAGTTATCATTTTCCATCCTGATCGAAGAGCTAATCTGAATTTTCACAAAAATTTGCACCAAGCACATCTCATTACTATTGCAACTACAACAGTATGATACATTTGAAGAAGCCATGTCTCAAGCCAAGCTTATTGAAGATATAAAGTTGGAAGAAGGAGACCTAAAGCTCCGTAGCGAGAAATAATGGAATGAGAGCACACAACATCAACTACAACAAACCAAACCTATGCACGTCAACCAAATTGTGTTAAATGTTCCAAAAGCATCACAGAGCCAATGCCAAGAAAACTATCAGGATCAACCTCCAACTATGCATTACAACCAACACAACAAGAATCAAGGTAGGGGTAAACATAAACTACCCCCTCATAATTATACACCATTGCCTGAATTCTTGGCATCAATTTTCAATCACCTTTGCGAGGCCAAGGTTTTAAACTTGCTTAAGGAGCTCATCCAGGATCCTAATTGCCCCAAACCTAAGGGGTATAGGGAAGATATCTATTGTGTTTACCATCGGCAAAATGGCCATGATATCCAGGATTGTGTTGCATTCAAGAATATAGTGCAGGATATGTTGGATAAGAATGAATTGCAAAACATCAACATATTCAAAAATATTCTCCCTAATCATGGGGGAAATAACAATCAAGTTGAACACATCAATGAAGTGCACATAGCCCCACCTGAGGAGGGTTTTATCAGTATGATAAAAATTACAATAAGAAGCAAAATATGCTTTGATCAGCCCAACATACTGAGAAAGTCAACTAAAGATAATAATCTATCATAGTTCATACCAACAATAAGTTCAATGCACTTACAAAAAGATCATGTGATTACCTTTCATAGGTAGGATATTAAGACAATATATCAGTATGAACCTGATACTTCACTCCACATCATAGTAAGAATCAATCAAATTATGTACAAGAGAGTCTTGATTGACACTGGGTCATCCATCAACATCATCACAACTATAGCTTTAAAGTATTTAAATCTGCCACCTTCATGCATTAAGGACACAACATTTACATTAAGGGCCTTCAATGATGCTACTTCCCCAAAAATTGGCATAATAATCCTACCTATATAGGTTGGGATAAATATGATACCTACATTGTGCCATATCTTGGAGGGTGAGAGGCAGTACAACATATTTCTAGGAAGACCATGGATAAGGGATATGGAATGCATACCTTCCATAGTGCACCAAAACCTAAAATTCATACATCAAGGACAAGTGTATGTGGTCCCCCATGATCCTGAGCCATTCAAGTATTACAAGAAAGTTGATGAGACACAATAAAAAGTGCCTTATCAAGAGTTTATGGTAGTTTTAAATAGCGAGATAGAGGACCAAGTGACTCTAAAGTAGATAAAACAAGACGTGGTGCAATCATATGTTGCTTTCCCATTGAAGGGATCAAAACCATTGGCATTAGTCACCCCTAACTCACTTCTCATGGTGCCTCGTCAAGAACAAAAACAATTGTTCCCCCCAAATTAGATAGGGGGTATCAAAGCTAGTACAATGCAACACTACGAAGTGAAATAGAAACATGAACTAAGTCATAAACATGAGCATGTGGATACCTCTAACAAAGTGGATCATCATGAAGCATCCACATCAACTCAAATAAAGGAAATGGGTGAGTTACAGTTACCTAGTGTATCTTTAGCACCTACTTTACCACCTCCTTCAATAGACAATGGTATTTCAAACAAATCGCTAGAAACACACATGAAAGTCATATCAGTCTTGGAGCATATGGAAAATCACCTCTATAATATAGAGGTACAAATGGAGAAACAAAATGAGCCATTGCACTTTATCATGAACCAGCTTGAGAGACAAAAGCAACCTTTATTTAAGGTCAAATTATCTCTTGGGTAGCCATAAGAGAAGCCTCAAAAAGAGCCCCCTAAGCCAGCAAGTGGCATACCTAGGGCTCAACCTGGTCCTCATACCAAGCCTAAGCATTCTAAACAATCAAAGTAGTGGCAATGCATTTGGACTCCTTTAAATGAGTCTATGTCGGATATTTTTCAAAAGCTACAGGAAGCTAAGGTCATCACCTTACCTGACATAAATCCTCTATACCTAAATAGAGCTAAACGCAAGGGTTATAAGGAGGACCATTACTGCATCTACCACCAAATGGAGGGGTATGGAATTTGCAATTGCAAAGGATTCAGACATGTAGTTCAAGCCCTCATAGACGGTGGGGCATTTCCCATAGATGGTTCATTCATTTCATCTCATCAAGACAAAGGCACCCTGCAAAGGTCTGTGCCCCAATTGGGAGAGTTGATTTCTGTCACTCTTCCTAAGAAATATGACTACATTATAGTAGGCAGCATGCACATTGGGGGCACCTAAGGTATCATACCTTCCACATGAAACACCAAAAAAATATAAAAAAACATTTAGATAACTTTAAAATATTCAAAAAAAATAGAAATCATAAAAGTCCAAACAAATCAGAAAGCAGTAAAATAAAAAAATAAAAGGCACCAGGGGCATCTCTAATCTAATTGGTCAAATCTCATCAAAAATGCTCCAAGGGCATTTCTAATTGCATGGTCAAATTAACCAAAAATGCTCCAAGGGTATCTTTATGCCACTTGGTCAAATTCATATTAATCAAAACTGCTCCAACAGTATCTTTATGTTGCTTGGTCAAATTCAAATTAATCAAAAATTCTCCAAGGGTATCTTCATGTTGTTTGGTCGCATTAATAAAAATTCCCCAAAGGCATCTTAAAGCCCTTTGGTCTAATCAAATCACAAAAGGCCCCAAAGGCATCTCAAAGCCCTTTGGTCAAATCAAATCACAAAAGGCTCCAAAGGTATTTTAAAGCCCTTTGGTCAAAAGCAAAAACAATACAATAATCAAAAAGTACAAAAACAATACAATAATAAAAAAGTACAAAAACAATACAATAATCAAAAAGTACAAAAATAATACAATAATCAAAAAGTACAAAAATAATGCAAAAATAAAAAATACAAAAACATTTGCATCTCACATCTGCATTCACATAGTTGCATTACATATATTTCATTTGCATATGTTATGATCATAGTCTTGCAAACGATGCCACAGTTTGTATCACAATATTCAAGTCCATATTCATCCATTCATCCATGTGTGTATTTGTTTTTTCAACACAACCATTTTGTGTTGCTATAAGAAATATACTAAGGTTTCCTAGTCATTCAACCATATCTAGTTGTCTTATCAGCTTTTGTACAAAGCCACCTTGATTAGTAGAGGGCAGGATCTAGTTGTGATAATACCTTGGATATTCAGGATCCCATCACTAATTGAAACACTAAAATCCTAGCTGGTACAAGGGAAAGATGAAAGTTGCAAATAGTGTACTAGGTTACCTTAAGTGAAAAGTATTTTCCTTGCTTATCCCCCTGTGCAACCGGTTTAAAGGTGTTGAGAATTGGCAAAATTACAAGCTTCGCCCTACCTAATTAAATCCCTTGCTTAAATAAAAATGAGCAAAAATCTTGAAAAAAAGTGCAAATTCAAAATTTCCCAGCACAAATTCAAGATCCCCAAGCACAAATTCAAAAGTACTCAAAAACACAAAAACAAAGAAAATAATGATTATCATCACTACATGAATCCCTTTCTCAAAAAAGAAAAAAATCAATAAAAAATAAACAGTGATGTTCATCATTAAAAAAGAGCAAGTGCCCCAAATAAAATGAAGAAAATAAGAGAATGGAGCTTGAATCCTTGGAATTCTTAGCATTGTACAAAACTGGAAGGAGATATCCTTACGCATGATGATATGTCTATCACAATAGCTTTGGCATTTGTATAGACCAATGTTTGCATGTGGATGAGCTAGCTTTGGGTAACCCAATATTGCCTAGTGGTATAGTCCAACTAAGTCCAACATAAGGATGAGATGAACACTTGAGGATCCATGATCTTAGCAATGGGCTGAAATAATCCCGCCTGAAATCGAAGGAAATGCTCGAGTTCTATCTAAATATATACTCATTTGCACACATAGAGATAATGAATATCCAGGTACAGAGTGAAAACCTTGCTTTTCAAAAGTATTGTATGGTCAATACATAGTTTTTGATAGGGTAACTAGAGTGTTTTAGTCTCAAGAAAGGCCTCAAAAATTCCTACATAGAAATAAGTCATTCCATCAAATCATACATACATATCACATCATCTCACCTCACATTTGATGTTTAAATGATTAAGTCTTATTATAATAATTATTGTTTATTCATGATTTTTATACATTCTGTGGTGTTGCCCATTATATTTTTAAAATCATATCATATGCATACCTTATATTTTAAGTGATTAAAGCATACAGGTTCATGTACATTAGATCACCATCATAATGCATTTCACACATTTCATTTATCATATCATAACAATACAAGTTAAAGATGCATACAATTAAATCAAAATTAAACATGCATTTAAAAATAAGCACTACATCCATAAATGCATACATCATAAATAGTCCATCTACATCTACGTCATAACATCTAAGAAAACATGTATCATCTAGCTAGTACATGTCATAAATACATTGCATACATATAGCATAATCAAATCATTATCTAGGCATTGCATTCATCATTGCATCCATAACATAAAATCAAAACAAAAATATTTTAAAGCATCGACTGGGGAAATATTGGTATCATACCTCCCCTAGTCAGAAATCAAACAGTTAAGCAATCAATTCCAAAAAACCCCAAGGAACATAAGCCCTTTGGTCAACTTAACAAATGCCCCAAAGGACGTAAGCCCTTTGGTCAACTTAACAAATGCCCCAAAGAGCACAATCCATTTGGTCAACTTAACAAATACACCAAAGAGCACAAGCCCTTTGATCAACTTAACAAATTCCCTAAAGAGCACAAGCCCTTTGGTCAACTTAACAAATGCCCCAAAGAGGACAAGCCCTTTGGTCAACTTAACAAATTCCCCAAAGAGCGCAAGCCTTTTGGTGAACTTAAAAAATTACCCAAAGAGTACAAGCCCTTTAGTTAACTTAACAAATACCCCAAAGGATGTAAGACCTTTGGTCAAATTAACAAATGCCCCAAAGGACATAAGCCCTTTGGTCAACTTAACAAATTCCCCAAAGGATGTAAGCCCTTTGGTCAACTTAAAAAATGCTCCAAAGGACGTAAGCCCTTTGGTCAACTTAACAAATGCCCCAAAGGACATAAGCCCTTTGGTCAACTTAACAAATGCCCCAAAGGACATAAGCCCTTTTGTCAAATTAACAATTGCCCCAAAGAACGCAAGCCCTTTGGTCAACTTAGAAAATGCCCCAAAGTACACAATCCCTTTGGTCAACTCAACAAATGCCCCAAAGGATGCAAGCCCTTTGGTCATCTTAACAAATGATCCAAAGGATCCAAACCTTTTGTCAACTCACACTATGGCCATAGGTGATCTATATTTTGCTTCGTGCTATTTTTTCCCACACAATGCATCACAAAAATGTGCATCTTTAGATGCCTAAAACGTGTCATGTTCAGTAAAAAACTCATATGAGCACATCTGAAGACCATATGTCCAATTTTGGACCTTTACAAGAGCAAGCAGTGGTCCTAACCACTCAAAATGGTATTTTTAGCTCATCCAAGCTTAGCCACTATAAACCAAAGCGACTGGATCCTGGCTGCTCAAGCTCAGAGTGACCATACTTTAGTCGCTACAGACAACAGTGGCCAAATATTAGTCGTTACAGACGATAGGGGCTAATTCATAAAAAGTATTTTGTTGATAAGTAGGCCTAATCATGGATGGAAGTGGTAGTTTGCATGAAATAAAGTGAGTGGGGACAACTTTGCATTCCCCCTCATGACTAGTTTACATGGGAGACTCAAGTCCAAAGTTAGACTTCAGTTAACTAGCCTTCAAACATAGAAAAAGATAAAAATTCTCATGGTAACGACCAATTTACATGGGAGACTTAAGTCCAAAGTTAGACTTCAGTTAACTGGCTTTCAAACATAGACAAAGATAAAACTTCTCATGCTAATGACCACTTTACATGGGAGACTCAAGTCCACAATTAGACTTCAGTTAATTGGCCTCCAAAGCACATAAAAAGACAATTTCTCATGCTAACATGCAGTGTGCATGAGGGGTTCAATCCTAGGGTTCTGAACATAGACCTAGGGTTTCACACACTTTAAAAGGTGCAAGACTAAGAGCACCAAAGGATCCATAACCAGATATCAATTCTAAGACCAGGGATGATCTTTTAGCAGACTTTTTTGAGAGAGATTTTTCTTGGAGAGCATACACAGTGAAGCCTTGCCAGATTGGAGAGCATATATGAGCGCCTTTGAGGAGCGATGAAGTGCTAGCCAACTAAGAGGTGATCATCCATACACACATGATAATAATTTAACATTAGTAGAAACTTAAGCCCATAGTATTTGGGTTGATAGAGAGGGATTTCATCTTAGCGGTCATTGTCTTGGATAGTGGCCCGCAAACCTAGTCTAGGGTTTTGTATCGCTCCAAATTTTTTGCATCCCTACCTTCAGGCTATTGGATCCGTGCCCGGAAGGAGGATGGGAAAAGGATGTCGCGGTACCTCGGGTTGAGAGGACTTTGCGAAGGTCCCGCCTCTCAAGGGAGGTGTATTTTGATGATTTTTCGACGGATGGTGGGTTCACCGGGAAACATTTAACGACAGTTTCCACGCCTAGGTTTTGGAATGTGTTTAAATGTGTTCGTTTTTAACCTTAAGCATTCATATCCTAGGTTTGGCCGAATGAATCTAGATTTAATCTATATGAAAATGCAAGTTCAATGAATACAGAAAACAGATTTACAGACATAAAATAGAGAATTTACAGAATGCAAATGAGGAATACCTGATCCGGATGTCTGAAGAAGATTCTGATGTTGAAGCGGTCTGGATCATCGGGAATCTGACAGAATCATCTGCAATCAGACAAGATCGTCTGAGATCGAGAATTCGTTGACGAATTCGTCAGAGACCTACAAAACCGAAAATAGATGCAAAATACAAAAAGTACTACAGTGCTAACAGAGGGAAATGATATAAAATGGCAGCAATGTTATCAAACTGAAACTTAAACACAGAGACAAAAATGAATCGTGCTAATTAGATGATAATTAGGATTTAATTATGCACTTAATCTAAATGGGTGAACTCCAAATGCAAAATAATATAAAACATTGAATAGATTATCTAATTTGCAGAATAAAATGACAGAGAAAAGGTTGAGAAATGCAAACTTCAAGCACTAATTGCCTTAATACGGACTGCAGTCGAGATCGTCTCGCATCAGTACGAAATCGCCTCGAATTCGACAGGTTCGCCTCCGATCTGAACAGGTTCGTCGACAACGATAGGTGCTAGCTCCGGCTGAAAAATAGTGATGTACCTACAACAAAATTGGTATGGGACTAGTGCAAATGAAGAATAGGGATGATTTAACGTAGATGGAGTTAATTTGCAGAGAATTTCAGCCAGGGGTTGGGAAGGGAATATCCTAGAGACTAAATAGGCTTAGGGGAGTAGTTAGGAGGTTGGAGATCATCCCAATTTGGGAGATCTCCAACGGGGAGAGGGTCCAAACGGTGTAGACACGCTTCTGCCCAGATTGGAGACCCGTTGGAACAGATTCCAACTTTGCAAAATCAGTTTTGCGACAAGATCGTCCGGACGTCCTAGTCCAGACGAAATCGTCAAATATGGGGCGATATCGTCTGATCGGCGACGATATCGTCAAACGGTCAAAACAACCTCTAAAAATGGCGCGGAAAAAGGGGAAACGGATTTCTCGACGGTTAACGGGCGGTTTGGGAGGTTAAATTTGAATTTTAAATTATTTACTAAGGTGAATGTAATTATTGTAATTTTACTGCGCCAATTTTAGGGTGCTACATTTTGCCCCCTCTTTAGCGAATTTTCCGAAGAAAATGCGTTAAAGATGAGTTCTTCTCGATCTACGAGAAAGCAAAAATTATTCCCATTTTTAGGCGACGATTCTTGGTCGAATCGTACGACGACTTACTATGGTGCCCCCTCCGTGTTTTTACCCAAATCGAACGTTTGAGGTAAAAAGCGAAAAAGCAAAAAAATTATTTTTGAATAAAATTAAGAAAAATAGGGTAAAACCCTAATTCATTTTCTTGTTCATTTTCTGGTTTTTGGAGCTCTGAAGCAAAAATGGTGGAGACGACGCACAGATCGACAGAGGTCCAGCGCGGTCTACGGGTAAGAGTCTAGACTTATCTAGGATGCTTTAATTTAACTTTACATGCTTTGTAGGTAATTTTTAGATGAATTTTGAGCATCGCGGCCATTTTTGGGCCGTCGACGTCGTCGGGACGAAATCGTCCCGATTTCGATGAAATCGTCTCAATTTCGGCAATTTCGCCGAGAGCGAAATCGTCGAAAGGGGGACGATTTCGTCAAATTAGGGACGATTTCGAACTACGAAATCGGAGACGATTATGCTCAAATTTGGGACGATATCGTCCAATAGTGGGCGATATCATCAATTGCACAAAATTGAATTTTTAACTTGCATTATTGTTTACTTGAATTATTGATTAATGATTGTTTATTGTTTTGTTGTTTATGTTTGCAGAGAGGATTACTAAAGAGCAGGGAGTGGAAATACGGAGGGTTGAGAGATGACTTGGCCGCTCTCACACGGGAAGAGCGGGATCAGCTGGCTCAAGCCAACTTACTACATGTGGCGGAGATGCCACAAGTATCTACAAGATATGGGGCTACTGACGGCCCTAGCGAAGAGGTGGTATCCGGGGTCTTCCTGTTTTCGGCTACCTACGGGGAGATGACTCCCACTTTGGAGGATGTATGGAGGATTACGAGAATCCCCATACAAGGATGACTCATTACTCCTACGGCCAATCAGGGCCGCGCTATGGGACGGTTGTGCGGTGACCCGAGCTTCGCCCTAGAGAAGGGCGGAGTTAACATCGAGGCACTGCGCCAGATGCCTAGGGCATCTACACTCACACGGGTTCTGGTTGGAGTAGTTGGTGGACTTCTGCTTGTGCCACCAAAGCGGGTGCAGGGTGCCATGGATGCTTGCAGATGTGGTCTACGATATGAGAGACCACGGCTACAGGTTTGCTTGGGGCAGTTTTGTTCTATGCCGATTGTACAGGATCCTGTATGGGGTCGTGTACAAGGGCGGCCGATGTCTGGTTATGACATCGCTACTACAGGTTTGGTGCTGGGAGCACATTGCGGTGCGGAGGCCGGTAGGGCTTCCTCTGACAGGGGTTGACGGGGAGAGGCCTCGAGTCTTCTCTTGGTGGCTCCGAAGAGGGCACGGCGACGGATCGACCCTGCGATGTCCCGGAGGCTATTAGATGACTTAGTCCTAGACCAGATCACTTGGAGGTCATGGAGGGAGCATCCAACGTGGGCAAAGGATGGACAGGAGTTGGCTCGCGTCAGGCGAGTTTCTGGTGAGGATGGAGAGGGAGAGGTGGAGCTCCATAGGTACGACCGAGTTTTGAGGCAGTTCGGTCTACGACGGGGGATCCCATCTCTGAGGGATTACGAGTTTTCTCGGACTATCTGGGATAACACTACGGTTAGCGGGGCTCCCGACATGCAGCGGTTCTGGAGCCAGGACACGGATGATGCCCCCATCCAGCCAGTGGATGGGGACGACGTAGGAGTAGCCGATGGCTACGATGCCTAGTACGTAGGCATCCGCCCTCCTCGGATGACGAGGGCACAGGGTCCGATCCATGCGGTTGTGCGTCGGATAGGGAGGCGGCGCCAGGCGGTGATGGAGGCAGCCCAGGGTCACGGTGGGAGAGAGGCGAGGAGGCCACAGGCACAGGAGCGGCCACGATAGAGAGAGAGGGAGAGGAGGGAGGCGAGACCCCCATCTCCATAGAGGCCACCATCGCTCGATAAGGGCAAGGGTGTGGACATAGGAGAGAGTAGCGAGATGGCTACTCTTTGGGCGGAGAGAGATCGTCTACAGGCTCAGGTGCAGACGCTACAGGATGCGGCTGCACGACATCGGGCTGAGGTGTCACGGCTACGGGATGAGATTGCACGCCTCGGGGCACGGGGCGGAGGGCGAGCTCCGGGAGTTGACACGGGCTATCGCCCAGCTGACATTTTATCAGACATATACTTCCAGCTGGTGCCAGAGGCGGATAGACTACCCCTGCCAGCTAACATCGTAGATCCGATCAGGATCGGGTCATCGAGGACCTCGTCCCGATCGAGGACTAGGACTACACAGACGACGATGGGGCCACCTCGTCCACCTCAGGGCGGGGGAGGAGATGAGGCAGAGAGCTCGAGGGGCTCTCGAGGCTAGAGGGTGGGATTGACATTGTATTATATATATTTTTTTTGATAGAGGATTGAGTATGCCGAGGTACAGATTGTGGCATACCAATCCAGTTTTGATGATGTACATATATTTGTGATATATATAGATGAGATATTTTTGATCATATGACTTGTCTTATGTATTTTTATGATGCTTTTAATGTTTTGATTGATTGATTTGATAATTGGATGTAATTATGTCGTTGGAGATATTATAATTTGAATGTCATGCGGTGATATTTTAAATGAAATAATCTGATGTAACAAATTGATTTGTTGTAATGAAATGTAAAAAATAAAAAGAGACTTCTAACAATAATTTCAAAGGACATTGTCGCTATTATAGACCATTTCATGGAGTCGCTGCTCACTCGGTCGTCAAGCTAGTCCCATTTATAGAAATATTGTTAAAAAGTAAAAGAGTGCTTAAGAAGTTGTCTTAAGACTTTGGTGCAATAGTGCAAATGATGATGATGATGATGGTTTGTTTTCAGATTTTCATAAAAAATGTTTGTGCATGAAATAATGTTCAAATGATTTTTGCTAGGCATAAATTCCTAAGTGTGATAAAATTTTTGGATAATTCTTTAGGAATTATACCATCATTGCAAAATTAAAGGTTGACATAATGACATGAAATAATGAAAATGTGTTTGCTTTTGAAAAGCATAATTTGTGTAACATAATGAATTAAGTCATATGGTTTTCATGATTTTTAATAAATGGGGAATAAAAATTGTTACAATGGTTTGCGCTAGGCATAGAATATGTAGGTATAGACTTATACCATCATCGCGAAAATCCAAAAAAGATAGTTTTATTGCATGATTGATTTTTGATGAACAGAAAATATGAAAATGAGGACTTGCGCTAGGCATAAAATTCCAATTTTGGTTTTGAAACTATACCATCGTCGCGAAAGTCAACGAGATATATATGTATATGTTTTGTATATTTTGAAAGAAATTTTTGATTTTTCTATTATATAGTTGTCTTTATGGTAAACAATTGTACTTGATTTATTCCAAACAAGTTGCAAAAATAATATTTCAAATTATTTTGAAGACAAAAGTTAGATTTATAAGGAATCCCATGTGCATATGTGAATTCATTTCCGATCTTGATTTATCATAATGATACACAAAATCTCTCAAATACAAATGTGTGTGCAATTGCATTGTTCATTTACCAGTTTTGAGCAAGATAATATGATACAAGTGATTTGAAGAAACCAAATAAGTGTTCATTAACCATGATGTAGATGCATATAACCATACTAGGCTACTATGTAGGTCGGATTATCAAGAGCTAGCTAATCCATAAGCGAGACATAGGTCTATACAAAAGAAGGTCGCTAATGTGACGGACATATCACCACGCTAGGAGTTACCCAAGGCCAAGCGGGTTGGGCACAAACCACCTGTTATGGGGCTTACCTCACGGTTTTCGAATAATTGAGAATTCCGGGGATTCAAGCTCATCAACCCTTCTTTTCTTTTCAAAGGGTAGGGAAAGGGATTTTATTGCTTTCTTGCTTTCTTTTGAACTTTGCTTATTTTTCTTTTGTATTTCTTTGCTTGATAATGCTTGGAACATTGCTGAAATAACATTTTCTTTTCTCTTTTTTCTTTCTTGAACTTTTCTTTTTTCTTTTTCTTTGCTAGGGATACTTGCTCGGATTAGCTGTAGAGCAAGGGATTTTTATTCTAGGTAGGGGTGAGCTTGTCCTTTTGCCAATTCTCAAATATTCTAGACCATGTGCATGATAGGATAGCAAGGGAAACTTTTCGCTCAAGAAATCAGTTCTACTATGTAGCAAAACATGGAAATTACAAATATAATCATTTTATTGTGAAAAGATGTGCTTGGTTTAAGTAAATAACAAGATCAATTCTCTATGCTCAAACTTTATTTAATTGAATTTTGTGGACTTTGATATAAGAGAGATTAGTAATCATGCCAGATAAAATCAAGATATTTATTGTTGTGAGTGTGCAAGTGAGGGATTCAAAATAAATGCTAATTTATCCAAAAATAATTTGAAACATATAACTGCAATAATTGTAAGAAAATATATATAAATGATTTTTGAGAAGTTTTGAGAATGTTGACTCTCTCTTTCTTCTTTATTTTGTTTTGGTTTCGAAAGAGTCAAGCATATAGCTGTTATTATATTTTTATCATTATTTTGATTTTTGTTTTTGAGCAAAAAGAACTTAACAAGTGCTTTAAATAAATGCAATAGATAGTTTTGAAGATTTTGGATGATTATGAATATTTTTGATGTTTTTGGATTTTTATAAATTTGAAAGAAATATAAGATAAAATTTTTGAAAACAAATATATACATGGATGAAATGACCAAATTTATGCATAGTAACGTTTAAGATGCAAAATATTCATGGGTTCTTTAAGTTCTTTACCATCTAAGGTAGATAATTTATATGCTCCTGATTCAAATTTAGCAGTAATAATGTATGGTCCAAGCCAATTGGGCTCGAATTTACCTTTAAGTTCCTTAGTTGCATTTGTATTTTTTATTTTCTTTTAAAACAAGGTCACCGATCTCAAAGGATCGATGACGAACTTTCTTAGCATATGATCTTTTAAGCTTGTTTTGGTAAGCACGGAGATGCTCCAAAGCATTGATGCATTTTTCATCTAGGAGTTCCAGTGGTGAGTGCTCCGACCACGATATTCATCTCCTACTTCGGTATCTTGAAGTAGCGAGAGCCAAAGAAGGAACTTCCAATTCAAATGGAAAAAGCTGCTTGAGCACCATACACCAAAACAAATGGTGAAGTTCCGGTGGGGGTTCGAACACTAGTTCGATAGGCCCACAAGGTTGGATATAATTGAATGTGCCGGTCCACGGCCGGTTTATTGACTAATATTTTGAGAATTTTGATTAAGGTTTTGTTAGATGCTTACGCTTGACCATTACCACTGAGGATAATAGGGAGTGGACCAGCGATGTTGAATCTTATATTTTTGACATAATTTTTTAACATCTTTATTTTTGAAACAAGTTCCATTGTCGAGAGATGAGATTTGCGGGAATTCCGAACCTGCAAATGATTTGATTAAAAATAAATTTAGAAACTTGTGCGCCGGTGCGGGAAGCTAAAGGCATAGCTTCGACCCACTTCGTGAAATACTCGGTGGCGGTTATGATGAACTTGTGTCCATCGGATGACACGGGATTGATTTTGCCAATAATATCCAAGCCCCATTTAGAAAAGGGCCATGGAGATGAAATAGCCTGCGGCTCGTGTGCAGGCGCATGGACAAGGTCAGCATGTTTTTGACACTTGTCGCAATGGCGCACATACTCATGTGCATCCGTTTCCATGGTAGGCCAAAAGTATCCTATCCGAAGGAGCTTTTTAGCAATAACACTACCACTAAAGTGTCCTCCACAAGATCCATCGTGGGCTTCACTCAAGGCTGATTTAGACTCTTCTAAGTTTAAACATCTTAATAGGATACCTTCAAAAGATCTCCTATATAAAGTATTGCCAATTATTACGAATCGACTTGCTCGTCGACGTAATAACCGATTGGTTTCTATTAGAATTGGCAGGGAAAGTCCCATTTTGAAGAAAATCAAATATGTCTGTATACCAAGGTTCGGGAGTAGTTTCATTGATTAGAAACACATCCAAAGGCTCTAAGCATGACTTATTTGAGGCGGGTTCCTGGAGTCGACGAATAATGATAGTGGCATATTCGTCATCTAACTCCAAGGGCAGGAGAGATGCAGCTGCGGCCATAGCATCAGTTTGCACGGTTGCTAGTTCGAGGAATAGCTTCCAAGGTGACTTGATCAAATAAAGACATTAATTGTAAAACATAGGCCTTATATGGGCGCAGTTTATCATCTCGGGTTTGATAAACTTCATTAATTTGGTTTATAACCAGTTGGGAATCACCAAAAACTAAAAGGTGTTTAATTTTTAGCGCTAGGGCAGCTCGTAATCCAAGGATTAGAGCTTCATACTCGACGATATTGTTGGTGCAAGCAAATTTCAATTTGAAGGAAAAAGGAATAAGATGTTTTTGCGGAGATATTAAAATAATACCCACATCAACCCCACTCATGCATCGGGCTCCATCAAAGTATAAGGACCATTGTTCAGTATGGTCTGCCTCTAATTGAAGGCATTCATCTGGAAACTCGATGATGAGGGGATGGGTAGACTCTAAGGGTGCGGCAGCTAATTGATCTGCTATGATTTGACCCTTAACGGACTTCTGTCCTATGAATGTGAGATCAAACTCGCTTAGAGCAAGAACCCACTTGGTTGTGCGACCCGATAAATAAGGTCGACTCATGAGATACCTTAAGGGATCATATTTAGCAATGACATAAGTTTTTTGGCTAAGCATATAATGTCGTAATTTTTGCGTAGCAAACATGACTGCTAGACATAGTTTTTCCAATGCTGTGTAGCGGGTTTCATAACTGATGAAGGTTCGGCTAATATAATAATTAGCACGTTCTCGCTTTTCATCATCAAGTTGGGCTAACATAGCCCCTAAGGCAGAATCTGAAGCTAAAATATATAGGAGAAATGGGCGATCGGATTTAGGTGGTGAAAGCACGGGTGGATTAAGGAGGTATTGTTTGAGAAGTTCAAAAGCTTCTCTACATTCCGTATCCCAATTAAAGGGGACATCCTTCTTAAGGAGTTTAAGAAAGGGACCGGTTTTATCCGCCAACTTATCGATGAAGCGACGGATGGCTTGAAGCTTACCTTGTAAACTTCGTAACTCAGATATATTAGTCGGTGCGGGCATATCGGTGATGGCCGCAATCTTGAGAGGGTCGATTTCAATACCACGTAAAGAAACTAAAACCCCTAATAGTTTGTCGGATTTAACTCCGAATATGCATTTTCTTGGATTTAATCGAATGAGATATTCTCGTAATCGATTAAAGACTTTTCTTAAATCATCTAAATGATTATTTTCAATAATAGAGCGAGCTATAATATCATCCACATAATCATGTAGGATATCATGCATCATATCATGAAAAATGTAGGTCATAGCTCGTTGATAAGTTGCACTGGCGTTCTTTAAGCCAAATGGCATCACTTTCCAGCAAAAGGTACCCCGAGGGGTAATAAAGGCTATTTTAGCCTGGTCTTCAGGAGCTATCTGAATTTGATTATAACCGGAGAATCCATCCATTAAGGACATCATCCCACTTCCGACAGTGAAGTCAATGATTTGGTCCATGTTTGGAAGAGGAAAGTCATCTTTAGGGCATGCAGCGTTAATATCTCTAAAATCTGTGCAAACCCTAACTTTGGTAGCTTCTTTCTTGGTGACTGGAACTACATTTGAGATCCATTCAGCATAATCAATAGCTTGTATAAAGATAACATTCAGGAGTTTTCTAACTCCCCTTTGACTAGCAGAGCCACTTTGGGATGCATTTTTCTAAGTTTTTGTTTAACCGGTTTAGCATCCGGATGGACCACTAGATGATGCATGACTACAGAAGGGTCTAGACCTGGCATATCTTCGTATGTCCAAGCGAAGACATCTTCATACTCTTTAAGGAATGCGATGTATTGTTCTTGTTTTTCTTGACTTAATTCTGATCCAATATTGATTATGTGAGGATTATCCTCAGTTCCAATATTAATTTTAATGACATTTTCTACCTCCATGTGTAGATCTCTTTCAAAATTAGGTGGGGCGGGTGAAACGCCCAATTCTTGTAATTCTTGTAAGGTTAATTTAGATAATTCATTTTGAGGATTAGTGGCCTCAAGTTGGGCTATAGTTGGTATAGAACCATCAAAATAAAATCCATTGTGTAACATCTCTTCAACAGAGACATCATGGAAGATATCTCCTTCCAACTCTTCATCGGGGTCGGCAATCATTTCGGGGTATGCTATGGACAGCATGTTGCATGAAAACGACTGATTTTTAAGAGGCAAATCAACATGCCTATCCAAATAATCTTGATAGCATATGAGATGATCATCATCCTCAAAAGGAAAGGGTTGACCCTTACTAGGAAATAGGCCCACACCACAGCGGGCAGGCCACGGTTCTACCTCGAAAGGTTCTTTCATGCCATTTTGGAAAGGTCCCAAGCCTTTCCCTTCATATCCCATTTTAAGCATCATGGGTTTAGCTTTAATATAATCATTGGTAAAATAACACCGAGCGTATCCTTCATGATGAGTTTTGATATTTCGAGGGATTCTTCCCCGGTCATATCCTTTATAAATGAAGGCACAACTCCCGACTTGGTAAGTACTTCCCATAGGTTGTGGGAGGCCCAAAGTACGAGGAGATGGCGGCAAGTTATTTAAAAGGTTTGAATCTTGCATGAAAGCATTCATTTTTCTGATATTAAGGTTGTAGATAAATCTGGTAAAAGTTCATCAAAAAGGGCATAAGATGTAGAAGGCTTATTACCTATATCTTTAGATGTGGAAGGTATGATAGATGTGTCTATAGGTTTTGAATTTATAGGGATAGAACTTGAAGGATTGGTTGTAGACTTAAGATCTTTTTGAGGTTCTAAAATGATTTGTTTAGAGGGTTGTTGGTCTATATAGGAGGATGAAGTTAATGGAGGGGAAATAGGTGAAGTTATGGGTTTATGTTTCACAGTTTTAGATGAAAAATAAGAACTAGGATGTGTGGATGACAGAGCGAGGGCAAAATTGCACTCCAACGGGTTCTGCCAAAGCACACATATCAAAGGGTCTAGGGTCACCATGAATAGTGACCAACTGATTTTTAAACTCAAATTTAACACATTGGTGTAAGGTTGATGGGACCGCTCGCATGGCGTTGATCCAAGGGCGACCCAAAAGTATATTGTACGATGTTGGGCAATGTACAATAAACACGGTTGTTTCTAGGGTTCTAGGGCCAACTTGCAATGGGAGGGTAATAACTCCACACGTTTCTTGTGTTTCGTCATTAAAAGCTTTGATAATCATATCGGTTTTCTTCATTTCATCACTTCTAAAGCCAAATCGTTGGTAGAAGTCAAAGGTGCAAATGTTTAGAGATGAGCCATTATCAATCAAAACTCTTTTGACGGCTACATCTCCAATTAAAGCAGTAATGTATAAGGGATTGTCCTTATGTAAACTGTGTTGTGGGATATCTTTATCCCGGAAGTCAATACAATCAATCTCTCGAGTGATGATAGTATTGGCCATAGCTTCAGGTTGAATGTTTTGAGGTACCATCATTTGGCTCAATGTAAGCATCAACTCATCCCTATGGGTGGGAGAGGATCTTAATAAATCTAAGAGGGAAATTATGGCCGTAGTATTGGACAATTGCTCATTAATATTGTAAGGGGGTTTAGATTGAACAGTAGGAGCATGATTCCCTTTATTGGGGTTTTTCAAAATGAATGGAGCTGATCCATCGTTCTGGTTTGGTTCTTGTTGAGAGTTTTGAGCTTGTTGTCGAGTAACGACTCCAATGGTACCTACAATGTTATAGTGAAGACGTTGAACTGGTCTCGGTTGAGCATTAATGGCTTGTTCATTAGAAAGGAATATATTAGAAGAAGGTCGAGTAGTGACTCTTCTAGGAAATGGTTCTTATGGAACCATAGCATCTGTGACGGGTTGAATAGGATCTGATTCGTTTTCAGAACTATTCGATTGGTTTGAAGTAATGTCTAGTTCACTTTCACTATCTGATTCTATATCACTAGAATCAGAAGTTTGAAAATTATGTAAGGGCCTGGTCGTAACTAGGGATAAGGTCGTGTCAAATATTTGAGGATCCTGAACAGGTAATTGTCCGCTAATGGTTCCTACATATCGGGTAGGAGGGGGAACATTATGATGTTCGATTTGATTGGCTACCTCTTTACCATGTCTTGGTAAAGGGTGTTGAAATATGTCTAGAGTTTGATTGGCATTTTGATTTTGATTTTGGGGAATGGTCTTTTGAGTATTATTAGGAGGGTTTTGTTTAGGTTGGAAGGCTTGCACTTCCATTTCATTATTGTCAATCAAATCTTGTATTTTATGTTTCAACCTTTTACAAGCGTTGGTAGAATGTCCAGGTCCTCTATGGAAATCACAGTGCAAGTCAGCTCTGTATCCGGGTATAGTTGGGTCAGGTTCCCGGATAGTTGGTAATTGGATCAAACCTCTTTCGAGTAATTGAGGTAAAATAGTTGATAAGGGTTGGTTTAATCTAGTGAATTCTCGAGGAGGCTTGTCAGGAGGTTTCAATATGAATTTTTCTGTTGTCTTCGTTGCATTGACATTAGCAACATTTACTTGTCGGTGACTCCGTCACCGACAACTTGTTTGTTTTTATATTGATTTCTGGATGTTTTCTCATCATCCTTCTTCCTAAGTTGGCCTCTCCTAATGAGGGCATCTTCTACTCTTCGAGCTAAATCTATAGCTTGATCGAAGGTAGTTAAAGTAGCGGTCGATAGCTCATAAGATATTTGTTCTTGTAAATTGTTGATGAAAATGTCCAACATTTCCCTATAAGGCAGCACAAAGTGCAGTTTTCCTGTCAATTGCCTCCATCTAGCTAAGAAATCGGCAAAGCATTCATCCTTGTCTTGTTTTAAATTGTATAGGTCTTTAATAGTTACATGCCTCTCGATGTAGGCACTAAATTGATGGACAAATGATTCATCTGTTTCTTCGAAGTTTCTCAAAGAATGAGTGGGCAATTGATAGTACCACTCTAATGCCATTCCACCTAAACTTTTTGGGAACATTTTTAGTAATAGCAAGTCGTCATGCGATATGTCGTGACATGCTATCCTAAACATGCGAAGATGCTCTATGGGATCTTCGGTTCCTTTATATATAGGCAGGACGGGCATGGGAAAATGCTTAGGGTATGGTTGAGCTACAACTATGGGGTCCAAAGGTTGACTACAGATCTCTCGATAATTATACGAGGGATGGTAGGGATCTATCTGGTCCATACGTGAAGCTAATTGTTTCACCATGGCTTCCAGATTACTAGTTTGCCCCCCATATTGGTTTGGTAGGGCATTGACATGGGTTTTATGGGCGTATGATGGAGGAACATGCAGATTAGATGCCATGTTACTGTTGTGTAAAGTATTGGTAGGAAAAGTATTATGGAGGAATTTTGAAGTTGGATTATGTTGTATTCCGGATTGTTGAAAGTTTGTATTTGGCTTTGTTTTAGGTTTTTGTTTACTTGAAGCATATTGCTCAATAGTTTGGCGGAATAAAGTAGTGAAGGAAGGTTTCTTTTGTGTGGGAGTGATTTTAGGTTGAATAACAGGTTCCTTAGGAGGTTGGGTAACTTGTTGTTTTGACATGTTTTGAGCCATAGTGACCATATCCGTATTGGATGGCCCAGCCTTGTCACTTTCTTGATCAATGAAAGACAAGGGATTAGTGCGCATATTGCACATATATTCCATAGCTGCTTGAGTGTTACTGAATTTGCCCTTTATCAAGGCGAATTGCCACATTAAGGTCATCAATGTTATCCATGAGAAATTTCTTGAAATGCTCTGCATTGTCAAAGGCAATAGTTCCATTTGGAGCTACTCTAGGGGATGAGGATCCATCCTCTTTAACACTTCCTTCTTGTTCCTTATCTTCACCTAAGTCTTCATCTGATTGACCTAGAGTTTCTCCTTCCGGATTTGTATCTCCAAGAAGGACATTTGGGTCTTCAGTTGTATCTTGTAACCAATCTTCTCCTTCTCCTAAAGTTTCTTTACCATTCCTAAGTTTAGGCATGGTGCTAAGTTTTGATTTCAGCAAATATATATATATATATATATATATATATATATGCAACAAATTAAGAGGTATATATTTACTATATACCTACTACAATATTTGAAAATGAAATGTTTAAGTTTTTGCTAAGTTTTTGATTTTTAGTTTTTTTTTTTTTTGAAATAATATAATAAAGATAGCAAATAACACAATAAATGCTAGAAATAATACTGAAGTAATAATCTAGTTTTCTATAAACAATTTATGAATATCATTAATAGGTTCAAGTTGTTCGGGAGTCATGAAGTGTTCTTCTTCAAATTGAAAGTTTTCTTTTAAAAATTTGATGAAAAGAGCTATAGTGATATATGTATTTCAGATCTCTGGTTGATAATAGTAAAGCTCATGACAATATTCTCAATATAACATAGCTCTAGGAATTCTATTCCATCTTCCCCTAATCATAAGAACAACTTCTTGGGCTTCTACACGACCTAGGAATGGGTGCACAATGGTTGTGTCTCGAGGTATTCCTCGAAAGTGAAAATTTTTGAAGATACTAGAGCTCTCCTATAGGCTAACCATCTATGGCAGGCTCTCTGAAGTTCATGATAAAAAACTAATTGATGAGGATCCAGGATTCTATCTAGGACTAGCCTCTTGATTTGCTTAAGTTGTGTGGACCTAGATGAAATGAGACTAAGTCTTCTATCAAGTTCGTTCCACAGGAATTGATTTCTACTTGTTTCAGGCACACTAAGGACAGAATTGACTTCTATGGCTGCCAATTGATTTTCTACGTTTATAGTAACTGCTAACCTTTTCTTAGGAGCTACCATCTAAACATGTTTTCAAACTTAAATGTTTTAAAATGCATCTATGTTTTAGTTGTTCTATATATGTTTTTGTTTTTGTTTTTCAAAAGGTTATGATGCATTCACGTCGGGTTCACCAAAATGTATCGCTCCAAATTTTTTGCATCCTTACCTTCAGGCTATTGGATCCGTGCCCGGAAGGAGGATGGGAAAAGGATGTCGTGGTACCTCGGATTGAGAGGACTTTGCGAAGGTCCCGCCTCTCAAGGGAGGTGTATTTTGATGATTTTTCGACGGATGGTGGGTTCACCAGGAAACATTTAATGGCAGTTTCCACGCCTAGGTTTTGGAATGTGTTTAAATGTGTTCATTTTTAACCTTAAGCATTCATATCCTAGGTTTGGCCGAATGAATCTAGATTTAATCTATATGAAAATGCAAGTTCAATGAATACAGAAAACAGATTTACAGACATAAAACAGAGAATTTACAGAATGCAAATGAGGAATACCTGATCCGGATGTCTGAAGAAGATTTTGATGTTGAAGCAGTCTGGATCGTCTAGAATTCGATAGAATCGTCTGCAATTAGACAAGATCGTCTGAGATCGACGAATTCGTCAGAGACCTACAAAACCGAAAATAGATGCAAAATACAAAAAGTACTACAGTGCTAACGAGAGGAAATGATATAAAATGGCAGCAATGTTATCAAACTAAAACTTAAACACGGAGACGAGAAATGAATCGTGCTAATTAGATGATAATTAGGATTTAATTATGCACTTAATCTAAATGGGTGAACTCCAAATGCAAAATAACATAAAACACTTGAATAGACTATCTAATTTGCAGAATAAAATGACGAGAGAAAAGGTTGAGAAATGCAAACTTCGAGGCACCGATTGCCTTAATACGGATTGCGATCGAGATCGTCTCGCATCAGTACGAAATCGCCTCGAATTCGACAGGTTCGCCTCTGATCTGAACAGGTTCGTCGACGACGATAGGTGCTAGCTCCGGCTGAAAAATAGTGATGTACCTACAACAAAATTGGTATGGGACTAGTGCAAATGGAAAATAGGGATGATTTAACGTAGATGGAGTTAAATTGCGAGAGAATTTTCAGCCGAGGGGGTTGGGAAGGGAATATCCTAGAGACTAAATAGGCTTAGGGGAGTAGTTAGGAGGTTGGAGATCATCCCAATTTGGGAGATCTCCAACGGGAGAGGGTCCCAACGGCGCGAGACACGCTTCTGCCCGGATTGGAGACCCGTTGGAGCAGATTCCAACTTTGCAAAATCAGTTTTGCGACAAGATCGTCCGGACGTCCTAGTCCAGACGAAATCGTCAAATGCAGGGCGATATCGTCTGATCGGCGACGATATCGTCAAGCGGTCAAAACAACCTCTAAAAATGGCACGAGAAAAGGGGAAACGGATTTCTCGACGGTTAACGGGCGGTTTGGGAGGTTAAATTTGAATTTTAAATTATTTACTAAGGTGAATGTAATTATTGTAATTTCATTGCGCCAATTTTAGGGTGCTACAGGTTTAGGTGTTAAGTTTCTCTTATTCTACTTTCTTTATATTTCATATCATTAGCATAGAATTTACTTCATTCATTCACATTCATAGAACTAGCTTCATTGCATTGGTTTTCATTAAGCATACTTGTTACTAACAACCTCATCCAAGGAGGCAATCTCGGACATCTAAGCGTGTGTTGTTATTTCATTGCTTATAGGGCCACAGGTTCATTGGATAAATCTACAACATACAAGATCAAGAGGATCCCTCAAGGAAACATACATAGAGAAGGAGGCATCTGTAAGCCCTCATATATTTTCGTGCATGAAACCAGAAAGCATTTTGTGAGGGGATATTTTAGTCATTTGTAATTCATTGTATCGAAATGTGTATCCCTAAGAGGGACCAACATGTAACCTTGTTTTCATATAAATAAAGAGATCTATCTTTGTTACTTCCACGTTGTATGCTTTTCATGGTCTTTAATTTCATTTTGGGTATAATATTGCAAGTAGATAGTAAGAGGAGTATTTGTTCTCTTCAAATTGCATGTGACCCATGGGATTGATTTGATCGGTTTGTTGTGTTGGGCCTATGACTCTACCACTCCATGCAAGGGCTCTTGCCTATTTCAAATTGTGCAACAATGTTGGCAACACTCTTTCCTCTATCTTACCCCTCATTGGGCTGATTTGAACTCTTAGTGTAATGATATGTGCGGGGTATGGAACCTAATTCCCTCTCTAGATTGAAGGTCTTGCTCACCATGGGAGGTCTCCCAGCCATAATTTTTGTTATAAAATTTTTGACTTCTGAAAAATGTTGTGGGTGTTATAAATTTATTTGAAAAATTAGGGTTAGGTTAATTACCCCAGTAATGAAGAAACACACAAAGCAAACAATATGATTATCTCTTTTTAAGGATTAAATGTGTATCCTAAGAACTTGTTTTTGTGTGTTTCATATGTGTTGTTGCTTTTGCTTTCTTGTTCATGTTTCGGAATTAGAATAAGGAGACTCATCCAAAGTAGCGACTAAGAACACCAATGCCAAACATGATTTTCTCAAAAGAGGCTAGGGTACATCGTTGAAGTCCGAAAGGGGGGTTCACCTAGCTCTTCCACTCTGAACCAAAAGAAATTGTTCCAACAGTGGGAGACAATTTGAACACGAGTGAATAGCACCACCTTGAAGAAGTTCCCTATTCTATTTTAGGAAAATATAGGGGGAAATCCAATGGAAGGGGGTGAATTCCAACATCATCGGACTAAATTGGGGGTTGGTGATGAAATCCAACCTCCCAATGTTTATTGTGATACATGCAAGTGTGTGGGGTTATTTTTATATTTAAAAATAGAAAGCAATGCATCAACCAACATTCATGACTACTTTCCTACAATTCCTAAAAATAACATTTTATTTTCAGAGAAATGCATCTATAACTAGTCTATATGATTTTAATGCACTCTCCTATTTTGTGATCAAAACAACCACTGATTGGGCCACATGCAAACAAACTAAAACACAATGGCCTAGCACGCTGGATACTAGGGTGGACCTTATAGGCAGAGGTCCGTTGTTCCTAGCAGTGCCTAGAGGAAATCTAAAAGAAACCTAGGAAACACAAAATGCAGTTTTTATTTCTCTTTTTCTTTCATTTTCCCTAATTAATCTATGTTTATGCTTGCTATTTCTCAAAATAAAATGCAAATAGAAAATCATAGAATATAGGGAAGGGGTACCAACCTTGAATCCCACTTAGATGACATAAATTATGCCCTCTATTGCACTTCTTTGCTGGCCACAGTTGATCAGAGCAGCTGAATTTCGTCCGCTGTTAGTAGGAGCGACTAGGACTGTTGGTCATTGTAGACCAGAGCGGCTGATTTCTAGCTAATATAGACCAGAGCAGCTAGGCCTGCACACAAAAAAAACCTGAATTAGTAAGTTGGAAAAAATTAAAAACTTGGCGGGGGTCCCATCGTGATCGCCATCTATAGCGACCCCGGGACGCATGCACCACTTTACTCTACTTGCAATATTATACCCAAAATGAAAATGAAAGACCATGAAATGCATATAACATGGAAATAACAAAGAGAGATCCTTTTATTTATATTGAAACCCGGTTACATGTCGGTCCCTCTGAGGGATACCCATTTTGATACAATGAATTACAAGTGGGTAAGATGTCCCCTCGCAAGGGGTGGTGCGCTTTTAAAGGCTTCCCGGTTCCACACACGAAAATGTATGAGGGCTTACAGATGCCTCCTTCTCCAAGTCTGATTCCTGGAGGGATATTTGTGCTTTCAAATGTTGCTAATCTGTCTGATGAACCTGTAGTCCTGTGATCATGAAAACAACAACACACGCTTAGCTGTCCGAGATTGCCTCCCCGGATGAGGCTATTAGCAGTAAATATGACAATAAAAGGAAATATGCTCAATGATAATAAATGCAATGAAACTAGTGCTATGAAAGCAAATAAATGAAGCAAAATGGATCTTATGCTAATGATGTGAAATATAAAGAAAGCAGAATAAGAGAAACTAACACCTAAACCCTAGACTAGGTTTGCGGGCCATTGTCCAGGACAACGGCCGCTAAGATGAAATCCCTCTCTATTGACCCAAATACTATGGGCTTAAGTTGCTACTAATGTTAAATGATTACCATATGTGTATGGATGATTACCTCTCAGTTGGCTAGCACTTCGTTGCTCCTCAAGGGTGCTCATATCTGCTCTCCAATCTGATAGGGCTTCATTGTGTATGCTCTCCAAGAAAAAGCTCTCTCAAAGAAGTCTGCTAAAATATCATCCTTGGTCTCAAAATTGATATCTCCCTTTGGTGCTCTCAGGCTTGCACCTTTTAAAGTGTGTGAAACCCTAGGTCTATGTTCAGAACCCTAGGATTGAATCCCTCATGCGCACTGGATGTTAGCATGAGAAATTGCCTTTTTCTGTGCTTTGGAGGTCAGTTAACTGAAGTCTAACTTTGGACTTGAGTCTCCCATGTGAACTGGTCGTTAGCATGAGAAGTTTTGTCTTTGTCTATGTTTGAAGGCCAGTTAATTGAAGTCTAACTTTGGACTTGAGTCTCCCATGTGAACTGGTCATTAGCATGAGATTTTGTCTATGTTTGAAGGTACAGTCTAACTTTGGTTACATGTGTTAGCATGAGAAGTTTTGTCTTTGTCTATGTTTGAAGGCCGATTAGTCTAACTTTGGACTTGAGTCTCCCATGTAAATGGTTGTGAGGGGGAATGCAAAGTTGTCCCCGCTCACTTTATTGCATGCAAACTACCACTTCCACCCTTGATTAGGCTTGTTTGTCAACAAAATGCTTTTTATGACTTAGTCACTGTCATATGTAGTGACTAAGATTTGGCTGCTATCATCTGCAACGGCTAAGGCCTGGTCGCTCTCAGCTTGAGCGGCCAGGATCTAGCTGCTCTAGTTTATAACGGCTAAGCTTGGATGGGTTAAAACTACCATTTTGAGTGGTTAGGACCATTGATTGCTCTTGTAAAGGTCCAAAATTGGACATATGGTCTTCAGATGTGCTCATATGAGTGGTTTCCTAAACATGACATGTTTTAGGTGTCTACAGATGCCCCTTTTTGTGATGCATTGTGTGGGAAAAACATAACGTGGAGCAAAAATATAGATCACCTATGGCCATATTGTGAGTTGACCAAAGGTTTGTGATACCTTTGGGGCATTTGTTAAGTTGACCAAAGGGCTTGCATCCTTTGGGGTATTTTTTAAGTTGACCAAAGGGCTTGCATCCTTTGGGGCATTTTTAAGTTGACCAAAGGGCTTGCATCCTTTGGGGCATTTGTTAAGTTGACCAAAGGGCTTATGTCCTTTGGGGTATTTGTTAAGTTGACCAAAGGGCTTATGTCCTTTGGGGAATTTGTTAAGTTGACCAAAGGGCTTATGTCCTTTGGGGAATTTGTTAAGTTGACCAAAGGGCTTATGTCCTTTGGGGCATTTGTTAAGTTGACCAAAGGGCTTATGTCCTTTGGGGCATTTGTTAAGTTGACCAAAGGGCTTGTGTCCTTTGGGGAATTTGTTAAGTTGACCAAAGGGCTTGTGTCCTTTGGGGCATTTGTTAAGTTGACCAAAGGGCTTGTGCTCCTTTGGGGCATTTGTTAAGTTGACCAAAGGGCTTGTGCTCCTTTGGGGCATTTTTTAAGTTGACCAAAGGGCTTGTGTCCTTTGGGGAATTTGTTAAGTTGACCAAAGGGCTTGTGTTCTTTGGGGCATTTGTTAAGTTGACCAAAGGGCTTGTGTCCTTTGGGGATTTGTTAAGTTGAAAAGGGTTGTCTTTGGGGAATTTGTTGACCAAAGGGCTTGTGTCTTTGGGGCATTTGTTAAGTTGACAAAGGGCTTATGTCCTTTGGGTTATTGATTGCTTAACTGTTTGATTTTTGAGTAGGGGAGGTATGATACCAATATTGCCCAGTTGATGTTTAGAAATGTTTTTGTTTTGATTTTATGTTATGGATGTAATGATGGATGCTATGCCTAGATAATGATTTGATTTTGCTATATGTATGTAATGTATTGGTGACATGTGCTAGCTAGATGATAGATGTGTTATGAGTTGATTTGATTATGGATTTATGATTATATGCATAGGTGTATGCAATGATGTGATATTAGATGTAGATGGACCTATATGCTTTAATCACTTAAAACATAAGGAATGCATATGATATGATTTTAACAATCTATTGGATGATACCACATAAAGTATAACAATCATGGATTTTTAATAATCATTCTAATCATAAGAATTAATTATTTAAGGCATTCATATGTGAAATGTAATGGCATGGAATGTATGTGCTTTCTTGATAAGCTTATGTAATTTAAAGGATTCAAAATAGTTGGTGGCCATGTAAACATCATTTCTGACATCTATTCGGTGTCTAGCCTACTTTGTTAATACCCCTTAATTCACAAAATCTCATAAAGAGAATTGATGATGTGATTGATGATATGATTTGTTGCTATGTAGGAATTTTTGAGGCTTTTCCTGAGACTCAAACACTCTAGTTACCCTATCAACAACTATGTACTGACCATACAAGACTTTTGAAAAGCAAGGCTTTCACTCTGTACCTAGATATTCATTATCTCTGTGTGTGCAAATGAATATATATTTAGATAGAACTCAAGCATTTCCTTCAATGTGATGCAGATTATTTCAGCCCATTTCTAAGATCGAGGATCCTCAAGTGTTCATCTCATCCTTATGTTGGACTTAGTTGGACTATACCACTAGGCAGTATTGGGTTACCCAAAGCTAGCTCATCCACATGCAAACATTGGTCTATACAAATGCCAAAGCTATTGTGATAGACATATCATCATGCGTAAGGATATCTCCTTCCAGTTTTGTACAATGCTGAGAATTCCAGGGATTCAAGCTCCATTCCCTTATTTTCTTCATTTTATTTGGGATACTTGCTCATGTTTAGTGATGAAAATCACTGTTTATTTTTTATTGATTTTTTTTTTCTTTGAGCAAGGGATTCTTGTAGTGATGATAATCACTATTTGCTTTGTTTTTGTGCTTTTGAATACTTTGAACTATGACTTTGGAATGATTTTGGAATTTGAAATTTGCTTTGACTCAAGATTTTTGCTCATTTTGATTAAAGCAAGGGATTTAATTGGGTAGGGTGAAGCTTGTCCTTTTTCCAATTCTCAGCACCTTTGAACCGGTCGCACAGGGGGATAAGCAAGGAAGATCCTTTTCACTTAAGGTAACCTAGACCACTTTTGTAGCTTTCATCTTTCCCTTGTACCAGCTAGGATTTTAGTGTTTCAATTAGTGATGGGATCCTGAATATCCAAGGTATTATCACAACTAGACCTTGCCCTCTACTAATCAAGGTGGCTTTCTACAAAAGCTGATAAGACCACTAGATATGGTTGAATGACTAGGAAACCTTAGTATATTTCTTATAGCAACATGAAATGGTTGTGTTGAAAAACACAATTACACACATGGATGAATGGATGAAGATGGACTTGAATATTGTGATTGTGATACAAATTGTGGCATCATTTGCAAGACTATGATCATAACATATGCAAATGAAATAGATGTAATGCAACTATGTGAATGCAGATGTGAGATGCAAATGTTTTTGTATTTTTTGATTATTGCATTGTTTTTGTACTTTTTGATTATTGTATTGTTTTTTATTTTGACCAAAGGGCTTTAAAATGCCTTTGGAGCCTTTTGTGATTTGATTTGACCAAAGGGCTTTAAGATGCCTTTGGAGCATTTTGTGATTTTATTTGACCAAAGGGCTTTAAGATGCCTTTGGAGCATTTTGTGATTTGATTTGACCAAAGGGCTTTAAGATGCCTTTGGAGCATTTTTTGATGGAATTTTGACCAAGTGGCTTGGATACCCTTGGAGCATTTTTGATTAATTTGACCAAGCGACATAAATATACCCTTGGAGCATTTTGATTAATTTTGACCAAGCGACTTAGAGATGCCCTTGGAGAATTTTTGATTAAGGTGACCAAGCGGCTTAGAGATGCCCTTGGAGCATTTTTTATTAATTTGACCAAGCGGCATGAAGATGCCCTTGGAGCATTTTTGGTTAAGATTTGACCAAGCAGCTTAGAGATGCCCCTAGTGCCTTTCATTTTTTATTTTACTACTTTTTGATTTGTTTGGACTTTTATGATTTCTATTGTTTTTGAATCTTTTAAAGTTATCTGAATGTTTTTGATATTTTTCTGGTGTTACAGGGGAAGGTATGATACCTTAGGTGCCCCTAGTGTGCATGTTGCCTACTATAATGTAGTCATCTTGCTTAGGAAGAGTGACAGAAATTAGCTCTCCCAATTGGGGCACAGACCTCTACGGGGTGCCCCTGTCTTGATGAGATGAAATGAATGAACCATCTATGGGAGATGCCCCACTATCTATGAGGTCTTGAACTACATGTCTGAATCCTTTGCAATTGCAAATGTCATGGCCCTCTATTCGGTGGTAGATGCAGTAATGGTCCTCCCTATAACCCTTGGGTTTAGCTCTGTTTGGGTATAGAGGCTTTATGTCAGGTAAGGTGATGACCTTAGCTTCCTGTAGCTTTTGAAAAATATCTAACATAGACTCATTTAAAGGAGTCCAAATGCATTGTTGCTGCTTTGATTGTTTAGCATGCTTAGGCTTGGTATGAGGACCAGGTTGAGCCCTAGGTATGTCACTTGCTGGCTTAGGGGGCTCTTGTTGAGGCTTCTCTTGTGGCTGCCCAGGAGACAATTTGACCTTAGATAAAGGTTGCTTTTGTCTCTCAAGTTGGTTCATGATAAAGTGCAATGCCTCATTTTGTTTCTCCATTTGTGCCTCTATATTATAGAGGTGATTTTGCATATGCTCCAAGACTGATATGACTTTCATGTGTATTTCTAGCGATTGGTTTGAAATACCATTGTCTATTGAAGGAGGTGATAAAGTAGGTGCTAAAGATACACTAGGTAACTGTAACTCACCCATTTCCTTTATTTGAGTTGATGTGGATGCTTCATGATGATCCACTTTGTTAGTGGTATCCACATGCTCATGTTTATGACTTAGTTCATGTTTCTGTTTCACTTCGTAGTGTTGCATTGTACTAGCTTTGAGTACCCCCAATCTGATGTGGGGGGAACACTTGTTCTTGCTCTTGAGGAGGCACCATGAGAAGTGAGTTAGGGGTGACTAATGCCAATGGTTTTGATCCCTTCAATGGGGAAGCAACATCTGATTGCACCACATCTTGTTTTATCTACTTTAGAGTCACTTGGTCCTCTATCTCGCTATTGACCATTGCCACAAACTCTTGAGAAGGCACTTTTTCTTGTGTCTCATCAACTTTCTTGTAATACTTGAATGGCTCAGGATCATGGGGGACCACATACACTTGTCCTTGATGTATGAATTTTAGGTTTTGGTGCACTATGGAAGGTATGCATTCCATATCCCTTATCCATGGTCTGCCTAGCAATATGTTGTACTACCTCTCACCTTCCAAGATATGGCACAATGTAGGTATCATCTTTATCCCAACCTTGTATAGGTAGGATTATTGTGCCAATTGTTGGGGAAGTAGCATCATTGAAGGCCCTCAATGTAAATGTTGTGTCCTTAATGCGTGAAGGTGGCAGATTTAAATACTTCAAAGCTGTAGTTGTGATGATGTTGATGGATGACCCAGTGTCAATCAAGACTCTCTTGTACGGAATTTGATTGATGCTTACTATGATGTGGAGCGGAGGATCAGGTTCATCCTGAGAGATTGTCTTAATCTCCTGCCTATGAAAGGCAATCACAGGGTCCTTTTGTAAGTGCATTGAACTTATTGTTGGTATGGACTGTGATAGATTATCAGCTTTAGTTGACTTTTTCGGTATGTTGGGCTGATCAAGGCATATTTTGCTTCTTATTGTAGTATTGATCATACCGATAAAACCCTCCTCAGGTGGGGCTATGTGCACCTCATTGACGTGCTCAACTTGATTGTTGTTGGCCCCATGATTGGGGAGAAGATTTTTGAATATGTTGATGTTTTGCAATTCATTCTTATCCAACATATCCTGCACTATATTCTTGAATGCAACACAATCTTGGATATCATGGCCATTTTGCCGATGGTAAACACAATAGATATCTTCCCTATACCCCTTAGGTTTGGGGCAATTAGGATCCAGGATGCGCTCCTTAGGCAAGTTTAAAACCTTGGCCTCATGAAGGTGATTGAAAATTGATGCCAAGGATTCAAGGCAATGGTGTATAGTTATGAGGGGGTTGTTTCTATTTGCCCCTGCCTTGATTCTTGTTGCACTGGTTGTAATGCATAGTAGGAGGTTGAGCCTGATAGTTTTCTTGTTGTTGGCTCTGTGCTGCTTTTGGAATGTTTAACATAATTTGGTTGACGTGCATAGGTTCGGTCTGTTGTGGTTGATGTTGCGTGCTCTCGTTCCATTCTTTCTCGCTATGGAGCTTTAGGTCTCCTTCTTCTAGCTTTATATCTTCAATAAGCTTGGCTTGAGCCAAGGCTTCTTCAAATGTATCATACTTCTGTAGTTGCAATAGTAACGAGATGTGCTTGGCACAACTTTTTGTGAACATTCGGATTAGCTCTTCGATCGGGATGGAAAATGACAACTTTGCCATGATTTTTCTCCATCTATCCCCATAATCCATGACTGGCTCATCATCATACTACTTTAGGTTGGCCAGGTCTGAGAGGTTCACCTTCTTCTTAGCACCAAAAGAGAAACATTTTAAGAATGCATTCACTAGTTGTTCAAAAGTGGATATGTTGTGCTTGGGAAGTTGGTTGAACCATTGGGTGGCAGCCCCCAAAAATGTCATAATGAAAGTTCTCAGCATAAGGGCATCACTCTCTTCTAGATGAAAGCATGCATTGATAAATTTGGTGACATGTTCTTGTGCATCCTCTTCACCCTTGAATTTTTCCAACCTAGGCATCTCAAAGTGCTTAGGATATGCAGGGCTAGGAACTGATGGGCACAATGGTTGGTTGTGTATCTTACTCAGTGTTGGTTGGTGCCCAGCCATATCTTGCTTCTCAAAGGATTTGATCTTTTCAGTGAGTTCTTGGAATGCCTTTGAGGCAAGGAGCTCCTCTTCTTGTAGACCCACTCATGGTGGTAATGGAGGTAACCCTCTATCCACTTGACTTGTTCTATTCTCCTCCCTCCTACGAGGGGATTCAGGATGTGTCTGATCCTGATCTATCATGTTTACCCTTTCCCCCCCAGTTGGATTTTGCTCATGATTTAGAGGGTGATTTTGTTGTGGGTTTCCTTCTTTTCTAGTGTGCTCCTCTCTTGGTGAGTCAATGCATTGATCTCTTTGATGATCATTTCTATTTTCTTGTTGGTTGCTATGAGCTAGCTGCTCAACTTGCTCTCTTAAATATTGCTCATGTTGGCGCAACAACCGTTCTCTTTGTTTATCATGCTTGAGAGCTTCCACTAGCTCTCGCTCTTTATGCAATGCATTTTCTAACCGTCGCATGTGGTCATATTGCATTGTTGAAGAGGACTCATGTTTATCTAATTTTGTTCTTGTAGTTCTAGATTCCTCGAAGAGGTTTCCACTATTTCTCTACTTTGGCTAGCTAGTGTAACTTGCTCTGTGTACTCTGTGTGGTGATAAGTGTCTCTATGGTCAGACTCTGTATGAGATTTGTGGGGTCACTTTGAAGCATCCCTAGGTTGAGTGGTGCATTTAGCAGTCACGCTTTGTGAGCTTCCAGATGCAGAATATTCTGTGGCTATGGTTCTGGAAGTCGATCTTGAATAAATTTGATCCCACTCATCCAATTGAGCTTGGAGCATTTGTTCTCTCTAAATTGCATGTGACCCATGTGACTGATTTGATCGGTTTGTTGTGTTGGGTCTATGCCTCTACAACTCCGTGTGAGGGTTCTTGCCTATTTTAAATTGTGCAACAAGGTCGGCAACTCTCTTCCCTCTATCTTGCCCATCATTGGACTGATTTGAACTCTCAGTGTAATGAGATGTGTGGGGTATGGAACCTGATTCCCTCTCTAGATTGAAGGTCTTGCTCACCATGGGAGGTCTCCTGACCATAATTTTTGTTATAAAATTTTTGACTTCTGAAAAAGGTTGTGGGTGTTATAAATTTCTTTGAAAAATTAGGGTTAGGTTAATTACCCCAGTAATGAAGAAACACACAAAGCAAACAATATGATTATCTCTTTTAAGGATTAAATGTGTATCCTAAGAACTTGTTTTTGTGTGTTTCAGATGTGTTGTTGCTTTTGCTTTCTTGTTCATGTTTTAGAATTAGAATAAGGAGACTCATCCAAAGTAGTGACTAAGAACACCAATGCCAAACATGATTTTCTCAAAAGAGGCTAGGGTACACCACTGAAGTCCCAGTGGGGGGTTCGCCTAGCTCTTCCACTCTGAACCAAAATAAATTGTTCCAATAGTGGGAGATAGTTTGAACATGAGTGACTAGCACCACCTTGAAGAAGTTCCCTATTCCATTCTAGGAAAATCTAGGGGGCAAGCCGGTGGAAGGAGGTGAATTCCAACGTCACCGGACTGAATTGGGGGTCGGTGATGAAATCCAACCTCCCAATGTTTATAGTGATACGTGTGAGTGTGTGTGATTATTTTTAGATTTTAAAATAGAAAGTGATGCATCAACCAACATTCATGACTACTTTCCTACAATGCCTAAAAGGAACGTTTCATTTTCAGAGAAATGCATCTATAACTAGTCTATATGATTTTAATGCACTCTCCTATTTTGTGATGAAAATAGCCACTGATTGGGCCACATGCAAGCAAACCAAAACACAATGGCCTAGCATGCTAGAGACTAGGGTGGACCTTACAGGCAGAGGTCCGTTGTTCCTAGCAGCGCCTAGAGGAAATCTAAAAGAAACCTAGGAAATACAAAATGCAATTTTTATTTCTCTTTTTCTTTCATTTTCCCTAATTAATCTATGTTTATGCTTGCTATTTCTTGAAATAAAATGCATATATAAAATCATAGAAATATAGGGAAGGGGTACCAACCTTGAATCCTACTCAGATGATAGAAATTCTGCCCTCTGCTGCACTTCTCTACTGGTCGTTGTTGATCAGAGCGACTGATTTTTGATCGTTGTTAGTAGGAGCGGCTAAGATTATTGGTCGCTGTAGACCTAAGTGGCTGATTTATGGCCATTGTAGACCAGAGCGGCTAAACCTGCACACAAAAATAAGTTAGTATCCAGGTAGAAAAATGAAAAATTAGTGGAGGTCCCACCATGATCACCATCTGTAGCGACCCTGGGATGCACGCACCGCTCTACTCTACTTGCAATATTATACCCAAAATGAAAATGAAAGACCATGAAATGCATATAACATAGAAATAACAAAGAGAGATCCTTTTATTTATATTGAAACCCGGTTACATGTCGGTCCCTCTAAGGGATACCCATTTTGATACAATGAATTACAAGTGGGTAAGATGTCCCCTCACAAGGGGTGGTGCACTTTTAAAGGCTTCCCGATTCCACACACAAAAATGTATGAGGGCTTACAGATGCCTCCTTCTCCAAGTCTAATTCCTGGAGGGATATTTGTGCTTTCGAATGTTTCTAATCTATCTGATGAACCTGTAGTCCTGTGATCATGAAAACAACAGCACACGCTTAGCTATCCGAGATTGCCTCCCGGATGAGGTTATTAGTAGTAAATCTGATAATAAAAGGAAATATGCTCAATGATAATAAATGCAATGAAACTAGTTCTATGAAAGCAAATAAATGAAGCAAAATGGATCTTATGCTAATGATGTGAAATATAAAGAAAGTAGAATAAGAGAAACTAACACCTAAACCCTAGACTAGGTTTGCGGGCCACTGTCCAGGACAATGACCGCTAAGATGAAATCCCTCTCTATTGACCCAAAGACTATGGGCTTAAGTTGCTACTAATGTTAAATGATTACCATATGTGTATGGATGATTACCTCTCAGTTGGCTAGCACTTCGTTGCTCCTCAAGGGTGCTCAGATCTGCTCTCCAATCTGATAGGGCTTCATTGTGTATGCTCTCCAAGAAAAATCTCTCTCAAAGAAGTCTGCTAAAATATCATCCTTGGTCTCAGAATTGATATCTCCCTTTGGTGCTCTTAGGCTTGCACCTTTTAAAGTGTGTGAAACCCTAGGTCTATGTTCAGAACCCTAGGATTGAATCCCTCATGCGCACTAGATGTTAGCATGAGAAATTGCCTTTTTTTGTGCTTTGGAGGTCAGTTAACTGAAGTCTAAATTTGGACTTGAGTCTCCCATGTAAACTAGTCGTTAGCATGAGAAGTTTTGTCTTTGTCTATGTTTGAAGGCTAGTTAACTGAAGTCTAACTTTGGACTTGAGTCTCCCATGTGAACTGGTCGTTAGCATGAGGAGTTTTGTCTTTGTCTATGTTTGAAGGCCAGTTAACTGAAGTCTAACTTTGGACTTGAGTCTCCCATGTAAACTGGTTGTGAGGGGGAATGCAAAGTTGTCCCCGCTCACTTTATTGCATGCAAACTGCCACTTCCACCCCTGATTAGGCTTGTTTGTCGACAAAATGCTTTTTATGACTTAGCCGCTATCGTCTGTAGTGACTAAGATTTGGTCGTTGTCATCTGTAGCAGCTAAGGTCTGGCCGCTCTCAGCTTGAGTGGCCAGGATCCAGCCACTCTGGTTTATAGCGGCTAAGCTTGGATGGGTTAAAACTACCATTTTGAGTGGTTAGGACCACTGATTGCTCTTGTAAAGGTCCAAAATTGGACATATGGTCTTCAGATGTGCTCATATGAGTGGTTTCCTAAACATGACATGTTTTAGGTGTCTACACTTCCTCCATCCCATATCATCAAGTTATCATTTACCTTAAAAGCATTCAATGATGCTTTATGTTCTACATTTGGTACTATTGTTTTACCCATTGAAGTAGAGGTCAAAATATTGCACACCATATTTCACATTTTGGAAGGATCCATGGCGTACAATGTACTCCTTAGAAGACCTTGGATGAGGAAAATGATATGTGTCCCTTAAATTTTACATCAATGTTTGAAATACATTCATGAGGTACAAGTACATTGCATACCAACGAACATCGAGCCATTTAAGTATTGAAATTTCATTTCAAATCATTATGAGTCCATGGTTCCTTCCACTCACCTTTTCCTTTCACCATCAGCCAATCCATCTACCACTTCACCAATTCCTACATCAAAATCTCCTATGCCTGAGGAGCTCCCTATCACAAATTTCCATTACACTCTCATCATATTCATCATTGACTACATGCACATGTGGTCACATTCAGTCCACATAATCAACATTATTGCCATCCACATCATTATCATCCATTCAACAACCTTCCCAATCCAATCCATCACCATCACCTAATTTTTCACAAGTTGAATTGATGTATTGTGAGGCACGTTCATCTTCACCACTTCCTAATCCATCATCCAACCAAGGTCCTTCCATATCTTCCCAAGTTGAGGTCCACCTCACTAATCTTGGTATTGGTGAATATGTGGTCCAATACATCACCATCATGCCCCTCACCATTCCTAAGGCTAAGGATTTTGATCACCCATGTGACCCACCTTTGTCCATAGGAGTAGTATATAACATGGGTTCAACTCCAAATAGCATAAATTTTGTATATTGGGGGACTGATTCTTCATCAAATCCATCTCCCCTAGAGAAACCCAAAGAACCAGCACTTTCCAACATCCCAAACATATAAGGATTCCCATCCTTCTATTTTCACATAGTCAATTGGCAAGGTCATGTCCTAGGATTACATGAATAGGGAGTGCATAAACCTATTGATATTCCATATCAAGAGATGCATGATCATTCAGGTCTAGGTTACCACCCACTTTCCACCACCTCTTCTCTTGAACAAGCCTTAAAAAGGCTTAATCTAAATTTAGGAGAAGAAACCCTCCATCTCGAAAATTATGATGATGAAATCCATGAAGAATTCAAACTTATATCGATAATTTTGGATGAATATGAAGAATAATCGGAGCCCATCATTCCCCATACTGAAAAAGATGAGTTTTATCTCAACATGTTCCCCATCCATGAGCCCATATTTTGCTTGCTTCTTCCACAAGAGTGAGCCACCCCTACTGGTGAGCCACCACCTCCATTCCATTAAGACATTTCATAAGCCAACTTGTAACATATGTACATAACACAAAAATAGTGGTTTTCACCACTACAAAAAAAACAATAAATCAAAAATCAACAAAAACATGTTTTCTTTTTTTAGGATTCACATGTACATATCATTTAAACAAGTGCATTTATTTGTGTTTCTTGCTATTTTTCAAGATAACCAAGCTCCTCGCACTGGTTCTTAGGTCCCATTCATTCCATCTGATCTTATTCACCTTGACCATAAGTCAACATGAATCCTATTGATTTATTTATCCCACTCTGTAATCCATATGATCTAACTAATCCAATTATAATTGACATAAGTCTCATTGATATGGAATAGATTTCCTTGCCTCCATCCTTTTCCAAATTTTTCTTATCCAAGGAATTGTTAAGGGCTTCTGCCAACTACATTCCTCCATCCCCTCTGCCTTCACCTTCACCTTCATATCCTAAGGTTTTCTAGGTAAACATAGATGAGGATAAGCCATAAGATTTTTATTACATCTTAGATGACATTCATCTGATCCCTACACCCCATCAACTTGAAGAAGGTTCCTACATGTCTATGGAAGATACCATCGATGTGGACCTTAGTTCAGACAAAGACAATCCCCAAATTGTCAAGCTGGGAAAAATTTTATCACCCAATGAAAAATAGCAATTAATTTCTCTCCTCAAAAGGAATAAGGGTATATTTTCATGGTTATATAAGGATATACCTAGTCTTGATTCTAGTTTGGTTGTCCATAATCTCACCTTATAGCCTGATGCTAAGTTGGTCAAACAAAAACTTGGGAGAATGCATCCTACTATGGCCCTCTTGGTAAAAAAATATCTTTAAAAACTCTTATACATGAACTTCATAGTTCCTATTGACTATCCTAAGTGGCTTTCAAACATGGTACCCATTTGCAAGCCTAATAGGGTGATACACATTTGAACTGACTTTCAAGATCTTAACAAAGCGTTTCCTAGGATGACTTCCCTCTCCTAAACATAGATACTCTTGTTGACACCTGTGCTAGCCATGAAATTCTTTCACTCATGGATGGTTTTTTAGGATACAACCAAATTCAAATAAATACTAATGACCAACACAAAACAACATTCACTACACCTTGGGGAAATTTTTGTTACAAGGTGATGCTATTTGGCCTCAAAAATGTAGGTGCCACTTATCAATGTGCCATGACATATATTTTCCATGACTACATGCATAATATTATCAAATATTATATGGATGATCTCTTGGATAAATCTAAAACTTGACAAGAGCACATTGGTGTATTGGAAAAATATTTTGACCGACTTTTAGAGCATAAGGTAAGGTTGAACCCAAGAAATGTGTCTTTGTTGTTGCCTTGGGAAAACTTCTAGGATTCATTATCTCCAAAAGAGGTATTGAGGTGGACCCTAACAAGGTCAAGGTCATCATCAAATCAATCCATCATTTTATTGCATAGCTTTATGACAAACATAGGTCATTCAATCACCTACTACAAAAGAGGGTGCCATTCTCTTGGATAGATGAATTTAAAAAAGTCTTCGATGACATTAAGCAATACCTCGCTTCTCTGCTAGTCTTAGATCCTCCTCATATGGGGGTCCCATTTTATCTTTATATCTTAACAACGAACTTTGCATTAGGTATAATGCTTACACAAAAGAATGAGGAAAATCGAGAGTAAGTTTTTGATTACATTAGTCAAACATTGGTAAGATATGCAACTAGATATGCCTACGTAGAAAAATTATGCTTAGCAGTAGTTTTTTCCACTAAGAAACTTTGAAACTAATGAGGCTTGAGAATGCCTCAATCATGGCATGTTTTGAAACATTATAAATGTTTAAAAACCTTATTATATGTCCTTTATGTTGATTAAGTTGATCTAAATATGTTGTATATTGATATTTGCATGATTGATGTGTTTAGGAACATTATGCTTTGTTTTTACAGTTTTTGCATAGTTTTTCATTGTTTTCAAGCAAGATATATTGATGATGGATATGCATGATTGAATGAAAACATTTTAAATATCTTTATGTTTGTGTTCCTTTGCAAAAACCTGTTTGAATCTAAAGAATAGTTTCCAGAAACTGTAACTGTGCAGCAATAACAGGAAATTCTGTGTAAATTCCAGCCAGCTGCCAATGAATGGCAGGGCATGGAATTTACCAAAGGAAAAGGATGGAGTTAGTTGGATTTACTTCCTAGAAGATGGATTTGTAGACCTACATAGAAGCAACAATTGAAATCAACATCTGAAGGCATTCTGAGTTTAAACTACATCTACAACCAGTCAATCCGAAGATCTTCGGATTGATAGGGCATAAAGCTGTAGTTTGACTTTCTACGTTTTCCAATGCATTGAAAAAGCAACTAAGGGTTGAGGAAAGTTAGGAAAAGTCTTTTCCAGCTGTCTTCACCATCCCTTGCCGACCAAAAGATGCAGCACCTAAAAATATCAATTGAGCAACCGACTCTGTCTTGAAATATCCCCCAGAATTGTTGCAGCATAATAGGTAGTTAAAGCTATAGGATAGGAATGGCATATTTTATGATTGTAAATAGATCTTATGCATCTATAAAATGATAGCTCCCATATTGGTTGAGCTAAGTAGATATAAAGTAGTAGATTAGTCAGCAGTTGAGATAGCAGAATAGAATCAGTTTTGTAGCTATATATAGAACAAAGTTGTAATGACATTTCTGGAATAATAAAGTATATTTCTTCCATATTCTCTGTCATTTATGAGTGTGTGTAAGGTTTAGTTAGCTAAGAGAATTCATACCTTCTTCTGGAAAGGGAAGCTGGCCACTTTCAGGCCTAGGAGGAGGACTAACAAGACAGGTTTTCTCCTGATTCTTGCTACAATAGAATTAGTTGAATGTTTGTCTGTTATATCTTGTATTGCATACTAACCTTATCTTCAGATATATATTTTCCTTCTTGCTTTGCAAATTCTTAATAGATCCTTGCTAGTTAGTTACATGTTTTCAGCAAACTCTAGTTTTACTTTCATTTTAGCAATTTCCAGCCATTTTTTGTATTTTCCTTTTTGCTATCTTGACAACCTTCTAGAGCAGAACCCTGATAGGGTTTAGATTGTGTATTTCATTCAGCAATTCTATTTCTGCATAAGTATTTAGGTTTCCTTTCTACAATTGTAATTAGGATCAACTTTTCCATTTCTGCAAGAATAGTTAGATTTCAATTCTGTAGTTGCAATTAGACTTTCATTCCTATAGATTTCCATTTCAACAATTAGATCAGTTTATTTCATGCAATCTAGGAGTAAAGGTGACCTAAAAACCCCCACACAATCTGTTTCACCAATAAGACCTATTGCTCCAGAAATGAGTTAAATTGTAGGCATGTTCTTGACTTCTATCGTAAATAGCCTTGGACACCACCCCGGATTGATATATCCTTGAGATTTAATGATGAGTTTCAATGACACTCATCATTTTGGCACCATTTCTAGGGATTAAATGGTGTTGTTAGAAGCAAAGAGCAGTGCAATAAGTTGTTAATTATGCTGAGCTATGAAAATTCAGGGTAAAATCTGAACCTAATAGCTGGTTAAGTAACAATTATTGACTGACAATTTATGTCATTAAGGAGTAAGCATGAATGAGTAGGCCTAGGGATGAAAAAGGTAGATTTATCCAAAATTATCCCTGGCTTGTTCCAGTAAGAAGATCTTCATGCTTAAGAGGTGAATCACCTGTGTTTGAATTACCAGAAAGACTGAAACAACAATCACCAGCTTCATCATCATTAGAAAATCTAGAGAAAGAAAAATCACCAGTCTCATCTTCAATAGAGAGTCTAGGACCTCTTGAAAAAGAAATTTGGATAGGATTAACTGTTCCTAAAGAACAGAACATTATGGCAGAAAGAGGTAACCCATATGGGGATGGCTATGATGGCCATGTCCATGATCAAGAAGATGATCAGGATGTGCCCCAACCTTCTAGAACATTTGAATATCCTATTCATTTGAATCCAACATAGAACTCTCCCATGAAGACCATATCACCTTCAGTGCTTCCAACCTTTCGAGGTGTTGCATCTGAAGATCCTGATCAGTTCTTGTTCGAATTCAAAGTAGTGTGTCAAACCTATGACTATGTAAATGATAATCAGAAACTCAAGGTTTTTCCTTCAACACTCAAGGACACAACATTACGCTGGTTCATGAGCTTAGAGCCAAATTCCATCCGAACTTGGGATCAAATGGAAACTATGTTTTTGGATAAGTATCAAGAGTATTGTCGAGTAAGAAATAGAAAAGATGAGTTGTTCAGAATCAAGCAAGAAGATGATGAAACTTTGGAAGATTACCTTGATAGGTTTGCATTTGTTCAAAGAAGATGTGGACTTGTAGAACCTGAACTATGCAAAACCATATTTTTAAGAGGATTACAAGATGAATCCAGGGAAGTATTGGATTTGATGGGAAAATGGGATGTAAATACTCTTACCAATGAAGAGATTGTGGATCTATGTAGAAATTATTCTTCCACTAAGCAAAGAAGGAAGAAGAGGAGTGCAAACAACACTGATGTAAAAGACCTAATAGAGGAATTTGCAAATTTCAAAACTGATATTTTGGTGCAATTAAACACAACTCTAGGGGAAATGACTACTAAAGCAAAAACAATAGAACCTCTGGCCATTTATTTCCCAAGATGCAAAAATAAACATGCTTTGCAAGAGTGTCCTTTAAACAAAACATCCATCTCATCCATCTGTAGTATTTTTTCAAAAGGGCATTTGACTGATAAATGCCATCTGCTACCACAACTCAAAACTATTTTAGAAACTCAGATTGAAGAACTCAATTATGTTGGACCAAAATAGGGGGGAATTTCTCTCAGTATCAAAACCCTCCTCATTTTCCTACAAATTGGGGGTATAACCCTTGGAATATGCCTTGGGGTCAGTCAGAACCACCCCAACATCCTTGGAATTATTCTCAAGGGACAAATTTTCAAGAATGGCCACAAACAGGTTGGAGTAATCCATCCTGGAATCAGAACCAGAATAACCCATCATGGAATCAGAATAGTCCACCTTGGAATCAAAATCAGAGTAATCCATCTTGGATGCAAAATCAATAGTAGTGGGGACAACAATACCAGTCTTATCCAAGGCAACAAAGAAATCAGGGTCAAACCCAAAATTTGTTGCCTGCACCAAATCAAAATTTTCAAGGGAAACCAAATCAACCACAACAACAATAGGTGAAACAACCTCAACTACCAGCCCAACCAGTGACTAATCCAAACAACATAAGATAGGCATCACCTGTCTATGTGGTTGAAGCTGAGGAAAATGTTGAATTACATGTTCTTGATTGCAGTAACATCCAACTTCACTCAGGAAAGGTCTTACCTGAACCTATTTTAATTGAAATCAATGAAAATGAAGTACAAGAACCTCTGGAACCAAGCATAGTCAAACCAACAACATAAAAAAGTAAAGCAAATAGAACCACATCTAGAATAGTTACCCCCATCAAGGATAGTTCCATACCTTGAAAGATTCAACACTATAGCAAAAAATTATGAACCAGATCTGGTCAAGGAACTCAAAAAATTAACCATATCACTCCCCTTATTGCAAGCCATTAAGGATGTACCTTTGATCAAAATAACTATCCAAGATTTGTGTCTCAGAATATCAGGGAGAAAAAAGAAGGTATTTCCTAAAACTGTTCAAGTTGAAGGAAAGATAGTTGATCTCTTATTAGGGAAACTAGTACCTCCAAAGTATAGTGACCCAGGAAGTCCAGTTATCATAGTAACCATAAGTTCAGTACCAATAACAAATGTCCTAGTTGATTTAGGAGCTGCCATAAATGTCATGACCAAGGATCTAATGGAAAAATTACAGCTCAAACATTTGAGTCCCACATTCACAGTACTAGAAATGGCTGATAGGTCAGTTGCAAAACCTGAAGGTATCATTGAAGATGTCCCTATAGAAGTCTCTTCTTGGGAGTACCCTATATATTTTCTGGTTTTACAACCAAGGAATTCAACACATGGTTATCCCATTATTCTGGGAAGACCTTGGCTTGCAACTGCAACAACCTTCATAGATTGTAGATCAGGAAAAATGACAATTTCAAATGGTATTGACTTAAAACAGATTTCTCTGTATCCTCCTACAAGACCTTCAAGCAATTTTATAGGTCAATTATGGTTCCCTGATTTAGATGAAGAATAAGAAGAAGTCATCTCCACACTAGCCACTATGACAGTAAAAGAACATACAGAAGAGATAGACTTCCATGACAGGGAAAATTTGGAAAATGAAACTATTTTGGTGACTGCTCTGCATGAGCAAGGAATAGAGGATGAAGAAACAAATATCCATCAGTTGTTAGGAAGAGAGGAAGGTCAAAGTTCTGAAAGCAAACCATCTATACCATTTCAAGAAACATCTGTTTCACTACCACATGGGTGGCATCATCACCTAATATTTCCCTCTCACTGTTCCATACAAAATATGCTTCCATAAGAAACCAAAGAGACAGGAATTCCTTATTTCCTCCAGTCTCACCATTGTCCACTCAACTCCTTAATAACCCAGCATAAAGGAGTAAATTCTGTCCTTCCAGGGACCAAACAAATAGAGGTTGGGCCAGGCAAATTCTTGAATATCAATAGTTGGTTGACCAATGAAGAAGAGGTAAAATTACTAGCTATTTTGCAAAAACATATTCATGCTTTTGCCTGGGATTACAAAGATATGTCAGGAATTCATCCTGATGTATGCACTCACAGGATCTATACTGAAGATGTTAAACCAGTGAGACAGCCCCAATGAAGACTGAATCCATCCTTGAGAGATATTGTCAAAGAGGAGATTGAAAAACTTCTAGAGGTTGGATTCATTTATCCAATTTCTGATAGTCGGTGGGTTTCTCCCCTGGTTATAGTTTCAAAGAAGAATGGAAATATGAGAGTATGTGTAGACTACAGAGAATTGAACAAGGTAACATACAAAGATCATTTTCCATTACCTTTTATAGATCAAGTGTTAGATACTCTTGCTGGAAAGAAATACTTTTGTTTTCTTGATGGATTTAGTGGATATAATCAAATTCAGGTTGCACCTGAAGATAAGGAGAAAACAACTTTTACATGTCCTTGGGGAACATTTGCCTATAGGGTCTTACCTTTTGGCCTGTGTAATGCTCCAACAACATTCCAACGAGCAGTTTTAGCAATATTTTCTGATCTGACTACCGATAGTGTTGAAATCTACATGGATGATTTCACAATATGTGGAGAAACTTTTGATTTTACATTAGAACATCTTGATAAAGTTTTAACTCATTGTGAAACATACCAGTTATCCTTGAATCCTGATAAGTGTTTTATGATGATGGAGGAAGGAATTGTTCTTGGTCATCACATCTCTCCTCAAGGGATCCAAGTTGATCCAAAGAAGGTGGAAATAATCAAGAATATTCTCCCTCCTAAGACCCAAACAGATGTTAGAAGTTTCCTTGGACACATTGGTTTTTATCACAGGTTTATTCCCAACTTTAGCACAATAGCCAATCCCATGTTTGCCCTATTGACTAAAGATTCTGAATTTTCCTGGACTACAAAGTGTCAGGAATCATTTGAGGCTCTAAAAGAAAAGTTAGTGACTCCACCTATGTTAAGAGGACCTAATTGGACATTACCATTCCACATCCAAACTGATGCTTCCAATACTACAATTGGAGCAGCACTAGGACAAATTGATAATGGTGAACACTATGCCATTTACTACATTAGCAAGAATTTGACAAGAGCAGAGAAAAATTATACCACTACTGAGAAGGAATTCTTGGTAGTCATTTATGCTATAAACAAATTCAGATATTACATCACAGGTTATCAAATATTCATTCATACTAATCACACAACCATTAAATATTTGATGAATAAACCTATGGTGAGTGCAAGAATTATCCGATGGTTACTACTATTGCAAGAATTTGATATCACAATAATCAACAAACCAGGGAAAGCTAATGTTGTAGCAGATTTTTTGTCCAGGTTGCAGAACATAGAGGAAGGAGATTTGGTTGAGGATACTTTTCTTGATGAAAATTTATTTGCTATATCTGTCCAATCACCATGGTTTGTAGATATAGCCAATTATTTGGTCACAGGGAAAGTGCCTCCACATTTCACTTCAAAACAGAAGAAACAATTGATAAAACAGAGCTCTTATTTTTCATGGATTAAAGGTATACTTTTTAAATGCAGTCCTGATCATGTGTTATGCAGATGCATCCGAAAGGATGAGGTATATGATATCCTTCGAGCTTGTCATGATGAACCTTCTGGTGGACATTATTCTATAAAAAGCACAATTAAAAAAATTTTGGGAACAGGATATTATTGGCCATCTCTTCACAAGGATGTGAAAAAGTACATCAGGCATTGTGATGCATGCCAAAGAATGGGGAAACCCACTCACACAAATGAAATGCCACTACAGCCTCAAATGGTTTTAGAACCATTTGAGAAGTGGGGGCTTGATTTTGTGGGACCTATTGATCCACCTTCTCAAGGAAAGGTGCATATTTTAGTATGCACTGATTACCTGACAAAGTGGGTAGAGGTGCATGCTTTCAAACATGCTCATGAAGAGAAGGTTGCTGATTTCTTGTATGGCCAGATTTTTTAGAGATTTGGAGCTCCAAGGTCTATTACCATAGACCAAGGGCCCCAATTTGCATCTAAGGTCATTGAAGCTTTTACAGAACTTTATGAAATCAAACATAGGAAGTCATCACCCTATCACCCCCAAGAAAATGGTCAGGTTGAAGTAACAAACAGGGAGTTAGAGAAAATTTTGACTAAAATAGTAGCTTTTCATAGGAGAAACTGGCTAGACAAACTACCTAAGGCAGTTTGGGCTTACAATACCACCTGGAAATCCACTACTGGTTTTACACCTTATGAACTTGTTTTTGGTAAAAAGCCTCTTCTACCTATTGAATTTGAGCTACTAACACTACGAACAACTTTGGAAATTGGAATTGATTTGTCATAGGCATAAATGGATAGAATTCTATAGCTGAATGCATTGGATGAACTTCGGATGGATGCACTACACCAAACTGAAGCAATTCAAGAGCAAAGGAAGTTGTGGCATGACAACCACATTCAACATAGAAAGTTTCAACAAGGAGATTGGGCCTTGTTGTTTGATTCTCGTTATGAGGATTTCCCTAGAAAGTTGTAGACCATATGGCTTGGACCTTACCAGATTGAGGAGGTATTTGACAATGGAGTTGTTCGTCTCTCTCCTATCGATGACTCATGAAGAAAGTTGGTAGTGAATGGGCATCACCTTCAGGTTTACCATACACCACTAACTAAGGAAGAGTTCTTGCAACAGCTTGACAGCTTGGATGTACAACCAGTGGAAGAGATTCCCTCTTCCTCAACTTCAACAAATTCAGCCTGATAATGGAGTTTCAAGAAAAAAAAAAAATAAAAAGAGAAAAAGAGAGGTGAAAAAAAAAAAGAGAAAATGAGAGGTGAAAAATAAAAAAAAAGAGAGAAAAGGAGAGGTGAAAAAAAAAAAAAGAGAAAAATGAATAATTCAGCAGTGAAAACCTCTATGAGGCGCTACTGAATTGGTATGCATGAAAACCAGTTTTCCGGCATGTATAACCTTGAAACAAATTCATATCATCATTGTACAAATCCATCAGTTGCACTTATTCTGAAATGTTGTAGGAAAATCAGCAGAACATCATCAGAGGCAACCATCCATCAAAACATGCAAATAACTTGTTTAAAACAGGTATATGTTTCTTACACTTTTTATCATTGTAAATATTTAGTATATAGTATGTAAAGATTAACCATTAGTATGAAGGCATTCATGAGGTTTAACATATTCAAAACATAGAAGAGGGATTCTAGTTTCTGTTTGGTCTTCAGAATAGATTGTCTTCAGAATAGCAGAATTTGTCTTATCTTCGGAATGACAGAATTGTTTGTCTTCGGATTGACAAGTTTGTCTTGTATTTGGAATGACAAGTTTGTCTTATCTTTGGAATGGCAAATTTGTCTTATCTTCAGAATGACAAGTTTGTTTTAGCTTCAAAATGGTAAGTTTGTCTTAGCTCCATAATTGCAAGTTTGTCTTATATTTGGAATGGTAGATTTGTGTCTTCAATGACGGTGGAAGTCATTTTATATTTGGAATAGAAATTTATCTTCAAAATAAAAGGGAAAATTTTTTGAAACTAAAATGCATAGCAGAAAAAGGAAAACATTTCCACGTGGCATCAAAAAAAATATTTGTTTCAATCATGTGATGTTTTTCTCAAGGAGAATTAAGATTTTCACTTTTATGGCGTGCCAACCAAAGAAGGTACAAGGATTTATGAAGATGTCTTTGAAAAGTGGGCAATCAAATCTAAAAGGGTGATAACCAAATATGCGAACAGATCTGCATGCATGATTGGCACACCAATTAATGAAAAAATCTGATGGCATGGAAGGGCAACGAACCATCGAAAGCCAAGTGTCCAAAAATTGCACCACCTCCTTTCCAAAGATGGATCGCATATTGTACCCCCATGATTACGAGAAGGTGATGCTTTCTGCTAATTTTACCACTCTGTCCGAAGGAGAATGACGTCGAAGAATTATGAGTTGTAGGGAATGATAGCAGAAAAGTGTTGAGGTAACAGAATAGCCACAATAAGGAAATATGGGGTGCAAAATAAAAATGGAGCCTGAAAATATCGGATATCTCAGAGAGAGCCCTGAATTGCTACAATTTTTGAATATGGTGGGTTGATGCCCTTCTTAGACAAATTTGATGGGTGCTTTGAAGGTTTGGTAGCAGAGTTCACCCGTACCTTTAGAAATAATCGAGCCTACATCAGGGGATGACAATTGAGGTAACTCCAGATTTTGAGTCAAATTACTGAATTGCCTTTAAGAGGTCTCTAGATTTCTAGAATTGGTAGGAATATGTTAGCTGATGTAGTCGGTAAATTCATGGAAGAAGGGGATAGGGCACCTGAATATTTAATGAATAAAAATGTATGTAAGGGTGTAAAAAGAATTAGTTTATAGGCACCTTGGGATGAAGTAGCTATCTGGGTAATTAAGTTTCTAACATGTGAGGGGCAATATGTTGTTCTATTGGGACACCACTTTCAAATTTTAAACCATCTTAGGCATGGTAGGCAACAACCTGAGGTTAGGGTCAACTTCCCTTTATACCTGCACCAAGAATTACAAAATATGTCTAGGAGGTATCAAGAGGGTAAGGGAAGTCCTCGCCACCATGGACTTATCAAACTCATTTGTAAGCATCATTTTAGAGGAAATGTTAGGAGTTTCAATAGGTTTTTCTCTATGTGGAATGAAGTAGCCCATGAAGATGTGGAAGAAGAGGAAAATGAGGAAACAAAAAATGTTATCACAGAAGGGGAAGCATCCCAAGAAGAAGAGATAGAAACCCCCTCTATTGAACCTTCATCATCAAGGGTTCAAAAACAAAGAAAAAGAGGAACAAGGACTAGCCCTAGGGAAAGAAAACAAAAGAGGGTTAGGTTTTCTGAAGAAGTTACTAAATTTCCAGAATAGGGTATAGAGCAGGATAAAAGTTCTAGTAGTGTAGAGGAGGAGATAGAAAGGGAAGAAAGGAATATCTCATCAAACACTAAATTTGTTCCTACACCCTCTGGCACCACAAAGAAACAAGATATAGGGGAACAATATGAAATCAGGGTTCGGAGGTCTTCAAGACTCCATAAACAAGGCACTACAAAAAATGTAGTTGAGGGAAACATAAGGGAGAAAGAGACTATTTCCACTCCACCCTTAAGAAGAAGCCCTAGGAATTTGCAAAAGCAAACTAGGGCATCAAAAGAAAAGGACCCTAAAGCTGCCCATGAACAACAAGATTTTGTATTTGTGGATGATACATCAAATATAGTCATGGAGGATTCTCCAGACATCTCTGCACATGACCAATTTGAGAACACAGAGGAAGCAGGTACAAAAAATTTTGAACCTCAATCTGAAGGGAATTTGCCCACTTATTCCTCAGATTCTGAATCAGAGGAGGAAAAGGAGGAAGAAGAAGACATACAGGAGCATTTAAGAGCTTCCAAAAGTGTGATCAAAACACAAATGACCTGGATTGAGGAGAAAGAAGCAGCCATCAAAGAAAAAGACACACAAATTTTTGAGTTGCAGCAGGAAATAGAGAGGTTGAAAAGTAAAGTGGCACAATTGGAGTCACAGCCTACAGACTCTAGTGAAAGGGAAAATATTGCTCAGATCTTGCTTGGATTATCCATGCAAGATGACCCAGCACCAGCTGGAAATATACAACCTCCTCCTCAAATTGTAGCAGTTGATCCTTTTGTTGGGCATGCAAGAAATAGGGAGATGATTGATGAACAACCCCCCAACAGGATAATGTTATTCCTAGGGAAGATGAACAACAAGATTTTCAGCAAAATAATATTCCAGAATCAGATGAACAACAAGGTTCTCAGCACCTTACAGAGCCAGCCGGTCTTGGAAATGAGGGTCCACAGCAGACAAGAGCAGATTTGGGACAATCTGAAGATTTAATTCCTCATTCTGAAGATGCATCATTTCATTCCAAAAATACTTCAGAACAAGCCAGAAGTGAAATCAAAAGTGAACATGAAGAGCCACAACAGTTAATAGCACAAGTGATGTCTACAGGGGAAGCCTCAAACCATCCAGACATGAGATTCCAAGTAAGTACACCTCTGAATTTACCTACTATGCCAAAATTCTCATTTGTTAAACCAAAAATAGAAACAGAGGAAAAAGAAGTACAGGTAGAATTGTTGCCTAGGTTTCAGCCAGTTGTCAGGACCCAAAACATGGTCACTTTAGAAAAATATAATGAATATTTAGCCCAGTGGATGTTAAGATGCCAAAAACTTGAAATACAAGTTAAAGAATTGAAACTGGCAGAAAAATAGTTAAAAGAAAAGGATGCAAAAATCAATAAATTACAAGAACAGGTAACATATCTCTGCCAGGTTGCAGAATATTTGGTACAGTTTAGACGACCAACTAGATTTTATAGTTTGGTCTTAAAGGAAAGATATCTTAGGTGGCAAATTATGAGAATTAATTCAAACCTTCCCTACAACCTGGATACTACTGAGGATTTCCTAGAGACTTACCTGAGAAGCCCAGAGGAACAGAAAAACCTGTTGTGTGAATTATTTTTACACAACTTCTTTATTTCAGAGGATGTGAATTTCCATCCACACATTTTCACAGGAGATGTTCAATTGAGAGCTTTCATGTCTAATCTACAGAACCAGATTTATTGGGGACAAGAAAAGAAAAAGAACAAGGAGATTGAAGTGAAAGTTGAGTTGTTGGTAAGAGTTGTACAACCAAATCATAAGATTATCACTAATCAACACTTCATTATGATGAATAGGGCAGATGTCAAAATGAGTTATCTAAAAAATCTTAAGGATTGTTTAGATAGCTTTCAAAATTTTTGTGCACATAACTTTTTGCCTACCTTAACAACTTGTAAAACTAGATGGGCAGAATTATCTATGTCTTTGCAGAAAAGAGAGCCTATCTCCCCTATCAACTTAGAATGGTCTAGGAGAAGAGCAGAAGGAGTAGCACAGACTATTCTAACCATGAAGCATCATTGGATAGGTTTGAAGTTTAGGCCTCCCCTCATCCTTACTCCTATTCCATATTATTTTGAAAGTGACCCTCAACCGAATGAACAGTTTTAGGCATGGCTTAAGAAGGTTCAAGACAGCAGAGGCTACTATGTGGGAAACATCTTGTTCTACAAAACCTGGAATCTAAATATGGATATGTGTGAATCAACAACCCAACTGAATGCATGAGGGCATGCATTAAAATAAGTTGGGGGGAAAATGATGAGGCCTGAGAATACCTCAATCATGGCATGTTTTGAAACATTATAAATGTTTAAAAACCTTATTATATGTCCTTTATGCTGATTAAGTTGATCTAAATATGTTGTATATTGATATTTGCATGATTGATGTGTTTAGGAACATTATGCTCTGTTTTTACAGTTTTTGCATAGTTTTTCATAGTTTCAAGCAAGATATATTGATGATGGACATGCATGATTGAATGACAACATTTTAAATATCTTTATATTTATATTTCTTTGCAATAACCTGGTTGAATCTAAAGAATAGTATCCAAAAATTGTAACTGTGCAACAATAACAGGAAATTCTATGTAAATTCCAGCCAGCTGCCAATGAATGGCAGGGCATGGAATTTACCAAGAAGAGAAGATAAAGTTAGTTGGATTTACCTCCTGGAAGATGGATTTGTAGACCTACATAGAAGCAACAATAGAAATCAACATCTGGAAGGCATTCTGAGTTTGAATTACATCTACAACCAGTCATTCCAAAGATCTTCGGAATGATAGGGGATAAAGCTGTAGTTTGACTTTCTACGGTTTCCAATGAGTTGAAGAGGCAACTAAGGGTTGAGGAAAGTTAGGAAAAGTCTCTTCCAGCTGTCTCCACCATCCCTTTTTGACCAAAATATGCAGCTCCTAGAAATATCAATTGGAGCAACTAACTTTGTCCTGAAATATCCCCTAGAATTGTTGCAACATAATAGGCAGTTAAATATATAGGATAGGAATGGCATATTTTATGATTGTAAATAGATCTTATTCATCTATAAAATGATAGCTCCCATATTGGTTGAGCTAAGTAGATAGAAAGTAGCAGATTAGTCAGTAGCTGAGATAGCATAATAGAATCAGTTCTGTAGCAGTATACAACAACAAAGTTGTAATGACATTTCTGGAATAATAAAGTATATTTCTTCCATATTCTCTGTCACTTTATGAGTGTGTGTAAGGTTTAGTTAGCTAAGAGAATTCATACCTTCTTCTGGAAAGGGAAGTTGGCCACTTTCAGGCCTAGGAGGAGGACTAACAGGACATGTTTTCTCCTGATTCTTGCTACAACAGAATTAGTTGAATGTTTGTCTGTTTTATCTTGTATTGCATACTAACCTTATCTTCAGTTATATATTTTCCTTCTTGCTTTGCAAATACTTTATAGATCCTTGCTAGTTAGTTACATGTTTTCAGCAAACTCCAGTTTTACTTTCATTTTAGCAATTTCTAGCCATTTTCTGTATTTTCCTTTTTGCTGTCAGTAACTGCCTAGAAGCCTGACAACCTTTTGGAGCAGAACCCTGACAGGGTTTAGATTGTGTATTTCATTCAACAATTCTATTTCTGCATAAGTACTTAGGTTTCCTTTCTGCAATTGTAATTAGGATCAACTTTTCCATTTCTGCAAGAATAGTTAGATTTCAATTCTGTAGTTGCAATTAGACTTTCATTCCTGTAGATTTCCATTTCAGCAATTAGATCAGTTTATTTCATGCAATCTAGGAGTAAAGGTAACCTAAAAACCCCCACACAATCTGTTTCACCAATAAGACCTACTGCTCCAAAAATGAGATAAATTGTAAACCTGTTCTTGACTTCTATCGTAAATAGCCTTGGACACCACCCCAGATTGATATATCCTTGAGATTTAATGATGAGTTTCAACGACACTCATCAGAAAATACATGCTTACCCACACAACTTACATCATAGCTAGAGAAAATCCTTTGTGTTATATGATGTCCTACACTTACAATAACACCTGTACCACTAAATGGATAATGCTCCTTACTAAATTCAACTTGGAATTCATTAGCCAAAAATCCATTAAATTTTAGGTAATCATTGATAAACTTGAAGAAGCTCCATTACCTAGTGATCATCCTTTTATTATTAAGCTCATTCGGTATTTGTCATCACTAAAAAAGAAGATGTCATTCCTAAGGAAGATTTTGATATCATACTATTATTTTATGGCTCTAAGTATGCGAAATGTCAAGGTGCTAGAGTCGTTTTTCATTCACCCTATAGGGTACCTATCCCCTTATCATTTAAACTTGACTTCCAATGCACAAACAACATTGTAGAGTATGAAGCCTTAATTTTAGATCTTCAATAAGCTATAGCTATGAGCATTAAATGTATTTGCATATTTGGTTATTCTCAACTTATCGTCAAATAAATAAATGGAGAATACCAATGCAAAGAATCTACCATTAAGCTATATTATGAAGCAGAAATGAAATTGCTCTCTAAGTTTGAATGGTATGAAATCAATATTTTTCCACATCTAACTAATATATTTGCAGATGTGATGGCCTCCCTTGGATCATTGATTCTAAAAGACTCATTTGGAGAGGTATAACCCCTTATAATTTCAGTGGTCTCTAAATCTACAATTGTTCGTGCTGAGTCTAAAGATGAAAATGATGTTTGCTTTATTCATTCGGATCCATATGAGCCTTGGTCAAGCCAAATAGTAGTATTTCTCAAGTTTGGAACACTCCCATATGACATGTCTCAAAATGCAAATGCACATTCTAGAAAAAGGTAGATTTTTTCATTCTCTTGGGGGATGTGTTGTATAAACGTGGTTATGACAGAGTCCTTCTTTGTTGTCTCAATTCTAGTGAGGCACAAAGAGCCATAGCTGAAGCTCATGATGGTACTTTTGACAATATTCTCACATTCCACCAAGGGGCAGAAAATTTAAAACTTTGTATGATATTTGTTTTATTGAAAGTTTTTCTTTGTTTACAAGTTATAGCAATTTTGGTTTTCCCTATTGCCCCCTGGTGGACAAAATGAAAAGAAAAGAAATTCGGGCCCGAAGCACTTCAAATCATCACTTCGAGTGAGAACTTTGCTGAAGAGGGGACGAAGGAAACACTTTGCACCCGAAGCATTCCCAGCGACTACTTCGGGTGAAGAGTTTGTGAAGTGGCATCCAAGCAAGTTCGTCGAAGAAGAAAAGATAGCCCGAATTGGCTAAGGCAAAGAAAATACTTCAGGCCTGAAGTATTTCTAAAATCCACTTCAGCCAGATTTCTCCCGAAGCAATATAAGTCAAGAAAGTGTTTCAGCCAAAACTCCCCCGAACTGCCATTTTAAAAGAAGATCGGCCCAAAGTGTTTGTCCCGACCCATCGGCGAAGCAGTTTTGCCGACGAAGCAACGAAGAATAGAGGGAGATCGTCTTTGGCACTCCGTGCCCCCAAAGTAGTTTTGCAAACCAAAAATCAGTGAGGTGCTTTCCAGGAATGCTTCCCAAGTTGGACATTTCTCGAGGCAGTCAGAGAGCCTCATAAATGCATATTTTATTTCTCGATAAGCCCGTTGCTTATTTTTGGCAATTGGATGTGAAGTATCAGTCTGAGAAGGAGAGCCTAGCAAGCATGGCTACCACTCAAGCACTGCACCTACAATCTGAGGACACCTAAGTGACTCATTTAATGCATCTTTCCCCGGTTGACTCGGTCACCATTACTAGTTTTGGTAGCCAATTTGAGATATCATCTGCAGCAGCAGCGAGGAGCCGATTTTTCAGGGCCCGAGGGCGTACTTCGCCATTTTTTGTAATAATGATTCAGAGGGCTGGGTCCTCTATAAAAACCCAGGCTTTGCAATGTAAAAATGGGGGAAATTTTTGCTAGAAAGCTGTTGTAACTTGATGTCTTGCATCTAATACTAAAGATTTTTGTACTCCATTTCTCTATTTTATGCTGCCTTCTGTGCTTAATTCTTTTTTTTATCTACATTCGTATATTGAGACTCTGAATCCTGAATCCGATGTGCGATTGGGGACTGTACCCTAAAATTTGCCCTGAAGGATACATAGGAGAGGAAAAACATCCCTATTGCCTTCTTTTATGCTGCCTGGTGGATCGAGGTTTCTGTTATTCCTTCGTCTTAATCGTTGTTACTCTGAACCCTGAATTCCAGTGAGAGAGAGAGGAGAACCCTGTGAACCCGTCTAGAGGATACATAGGAAAGGTTGGCACTGCATTTCCTTTGTCTATTCTAGGTGTTCTTTGCTGCTATTCAAATTATAAGTGAGCGATCATGCTTCCTGTTCTTCCCCACCTTGAATCATCAATCTCTAACCCTTACCCCTTTTTATTTCTTTCTCTAACTCGAACTCCTTTTATCTCTTTCTTGCACTCTTATCTCAAACCCCAAAAGTAGATTAGTATAGGAGTCGGCCTTCTCTAGATATCGACACGATGGGCATCTCTTCCTCTTGGCCTTTCAATGTTGGTCATAGGTCCAGGGCATGCAAACCCACCGAAAGTCCTTTCTTGTGTGGATTTGATGACCAACAGTTTTTGGCATGCCCGGTGGGACCTAAAGTCCCATATTTGAGAAAATTTCTAGCCCGTCTTCATCGGATCTAGTAGTTCTAAAAAGTTCTCAGTGAGATCCGATCAGTCTCATCCCCTGAGTAGTAGTGAGAATCGATGCTCTCATTACTAAGAGACTCCTAGCATATGGCGACTTTGTTTTACCTGAGAATCTTTAAGTCATAAGGACCAATACTAAATATTGTGCCTTCATGCAAACAAGATGGAGAGTTAGGAATAGAGGAGAGGAAACCAATTTCTTTGAACTTGATATTGACGCCTCTAGGGAATGCTCTAGGTTAGTTACCCCTGAATATCTCTTACGCAGGACATCCACGCAAGAGGCTGCTGTCAATGAGCAAGGCCTAACTTTCGATAGCACAGTAGCTAGTTTTCCTCCGAATCCTCCCAACTCACCGAAGCATCCTAGTGCCTCCATTCCCATTGGCCTTTCGACAAGCAACCCAAGAGGGACTTCGGGGACTTTGGTTCCATAGAACCTAGGCACAAATATGGCACAACAACAACAGCAAATGCAGCAGCAACCACTGCCCAGATTATTTCCAGCATGGAATTCTTCGTCATCGTTGAATCTCGTGGGTCAAGGGCAAGTTCCACCTGCTGCAATAAAAAGCTTTCGATGTTCGATAGAACTAGAAAGACTGCTCTAGAGCATATCCAGGACATCATTTCCCTGGCGACAATCCATGATATCATAGAAGAGTGAGTGATGGTGAAGCTCCTGGTTCTCTCCCTTAGAGGAAAACTCCTCTATTGGTATAGATCTCTGCCATCCGACACTATTACGGGATGGGACCAGTTAGTCGAGAAGTTGATGCAAGCTTCAATGAGTCCGTCGATCCAAATTCTCTTCTGTAGCAATTCACTTCGATCTAAAGACATCCATAAGAAGAGATTGCAGACTTCAATGTTAGGTTCGCTCGAACCTGGCAAAGAGTCCCAGTTGGACTTCGCCCAACTAACGAAGCCATGGCATACTACTTCCTTCGGGCCTTCAACCCTGATATCGGTCTTATGATAAGGTACTCCAATGTCAATACTTTTATAGAGTTGTATGGGTTATCCAAGAAAGCAGAAACAGACCTCATAGCAGTGGGAAAACTCCCCCAAAGAATGCCAATGCCCATACTCCCTGAGTTCCTTCAAGCCCAGTATGCGAGCGTAGTTGCTCCACAGATTTTTGCAACCCCTGCATATCCGATCTCATCTTGGAACCCGAATCCTATTGTGTCGTAGATCACTGCTCCACAGATACATTTCCCCACACTTTCAACTACATCGCCCACTATCACTCCAACATTTCCAGTGTTGCCAACACCCCTCCAACATCCTGCCCTTCCTCCGATATCGACCATGGCTTCTTTACCATTAGTTCCCAAGGCCGATGATATGCAAGCCAAGATACTACAAGAAATGCAATCGTTAAATGCCACAGTGCAGACCTTGTCCAACGACATGACCGTTGTCAAGAAGAAGCAAGCACAACAAGAGTTTCTACCAAGAAGGTCTTATCCCACGCTTGCACTTACCAAAGATCAAGCGGTCCACCAAGGAAAAGCTTCAGCAAGAAATGTTGTGATAGAAGAAGCCCTAAGCACTTCTGATCACGTATACTGGTGCTCTACATGTAATGATCCTCACAAGGAAAATACATGCATGTTGCATCAACACTACGTGTAGACACTAACAAGCAACATTCAGGGCGGCCAAGTCAACGTCATCTGACAATTGGATCAGAACTTGTCAATCGGCGAGGAAGAGCCAGTCGTGGTCCTTACCAGGGGAGGTAAAAGGTTGATAGAGGTGGATGCTACTCAGATGGCTCCTTTGAAGGTACACGCTCAATTTGAAAAGGGACAAATGCCCTCTTCAGCCCTGAGCAAGGCTCCTCCACCAGCTCCAGTCAAAGAAAAGGTCCAAAAGGCCACTGCCAAACCACCTTAGGTGGAGACCAAAGAACAGGCTAAGGAGAAGCTCAAGTTTCCCTCGCTCACCAAGCGAAAAAGGGTCGAAGCACCAGAGCAATATCGCACTAAGTACAAATCAAGAAAGGAACCTGAGGTGCATAGCTCCCCTGCCTACAACATTATAGAAGAGTTGAAAAGAATTCCAGCCAAAATTAGTCTGTATGATGCTCTACAACTTCCTGGACAAGTGGATATGCTACAAGAATCATTGAAGAGGATCAATACAAAGAAGACAGAGCCGCTCGCTCTGGTGTAGACCCTATCTGCATCCATCACAGGGAAAACTATACCACCACCATTCTACTTATCCTTACAAATGGAAGGGTATATCGTGCATAATTGTATGATAGATTCTGGAGCTGTGACGACAGTAATGCCAAAGGTGGTATGCGATGAAATAGGCATGGAATACACATGAAGCAGTCATGGATTCCTCCAGCTAGACGGTACCCCGGTAAAGACTGTAGGTGTCATTAAAGAAATTCCTATTCGGTTACATAAGACACCTCAAATCATAGTCATACAAGAGGTGGTAGTCATAGACCTTGAGCCCTACTTCAGCATGTGCTTGTCGAGGGAATTCATGACAAAGCTGGGCGGATATCTGTCCATGGACTACACTCATATGGAGATCCCCTTCAAAGGGAAGAAGGTGAAGATCTATAATGAAAAGCCTTCTACGTTCCTGGTTCAGAAGATGTCCGAGGAAGAGAGCAGTGGCCCTATGCATACGATCGTGGAGGAACTAGAGCAAGTGGATCTAGTCCAGGAATCCCTCGCATAGTTGTGTCACGAAGATGAATTTTCATTGGCAGATTTCAATGCCATGATAGAGACTGAGGTGGGGTGCTACACCATCGCCAAGTTTGAGAAACTAGCCAAAATGGAGGGAAAGGTTTTTGCTCAAGAAGGACTATGGAAATTGTTCTTTGATGGTGCCCGATGCAAGAATGACACTGGGGCAAGAATCCTTCTAATTTCATTGTCCGATGAGAAAGGAATATTGCTACCGATTGACATGGAGCTGCACCAACAATGCAGCAGAATATGAAGCCCTGTGCTTAGGACTCAAGAAAGCTGACAAGTTAGGCATAAGGCATCTTCAAATCTTCGGAGATTCTGAACTAGTTTGCAACTAGGTCACCAACAAATGCTCTTCAAAGAAGTACTCTCTTAAATCATACCGCAATAGGGTATGGGACCTGTTCGACCAGTTTGAATCCCTCAATCTACAGTCTATTCCATGAGAAAAGAATCGACATGCAGATGTCTTAGCATCCATCGCAACCCAATATTCTCTAGTGGATGATATGGTGCATAAGCCAAAGGTTGTAAGGATGATCTATAGACACTCTGTCCTGGACAAATATTTACACTGGAAATTTTTTGACAACGACAAGCAAATTGTCAATTTCATAGTCCAAGAAGCCGCTACAGTCGAAGACCGAAGCCCTGATGAGGAAGAATATGAAGGATTGGTCCAGTTGAAGAACAACCACGTTCCCAAAGGATTGATCACTCTTGAGAGCCTTTTCAATCAAAATGATCGATCGCTCTCCCATAGGATCCAGATCAATACACAACAATATCAAGACTTAGAACTGGAACCTGGGAAAGTAATAAAGGTTGGGACCGATTGTACTTCAAAAGAAATAGAGCGAATTCGATGTTTGTGTAAGAGGTACCCAGATATCGTGGCTTGGTCTTATCATGACCTCAAGTGATATGATCGACAGCTGATTCAACATACAATAAAATTACAAGAAGTGGCCAAAACTTTTCGATAGAAGCAGAGGCCAATTAATCTAAAGATCGAGGTCCTGATGAAGGCCGAACTGCTAAAAATGCTTGAAGCAAAGATCATTTATCCCATCAAGCATTCTTCCTGGGTAGCAAACTTGGTCCCTGTTAGAAAAAAGAATAGAGACATCTGGTTATGCGTGGACTTTCATAACTTGAATCATGCTTCCCTCAAGGACCACTACCCTCTCCCATAGATCGATCAGATCTTGCATTCAATGGCTGGAGCTCAACGATTCTCCCTGCTCGATGGTTTCTCTGGATACAATAAAATCTAGGTTAGGGATGAAGACCAACATAAGACCGCATTCACTACCAAGTGGGGCACATTCACCTACCAACAAATGCCTTTTGGCCTCTCGAATGCGGGAGCTACTTTCCAGAGGGTGATGGACCTAGCTTTTGGTGAGCTTTTGAACAAGGTTATTGTTATCTATTTAGATGACATGACCATCTTCTCCCAAAGAAGAGAGAACCACCCAGAACATCTTCAACAAATTTTCAAAAAATGCCAAGAATTTGGCATCTCAATCAATCCAAAGAAGTCAATATTTGCAGTCAGTGAAGGAAAGCTACTAGGACATGCAATTTTAGAAAAGGGTCTTGCCGTGGATCCTGACAGAGTTGAAGCTCTGATGAAGCTTTCAATCCTAGCGGATAAAAGGGGCCTTCAATATTTCTTCGATCAGATTAACTTCGTAAGGAAGTTTGTCCCAGACTTTGCCCAAGTCATTAAGCCAATGTCTAAGCTTTTAAAGAAGGGTGCAGAATTTTTCTGGATAGAAGAGAGGAGGAAAGCATTCAAAGAAATTAAGGCCCGAATTGTTCAGGAACTAGTCTTGATCAACCTCGACTACAGCCAAGATTTTATCCTGTATGCAATAGGAGAACCTGAAAGCTATGTCGTGGTCTTGACGCAAAAGGGAGAAGATGGAGAGGAACGTCCCATTGCATTCCTCAACCAGATAATCAATCCCCATGAAGAAAAGTACAATTTCATCGAGCGTCAAGTGCATGCAGTAATGAAGTCTCTCAAGAAATTCAAACAATTCATTTCTCAGAGTTGAACCATAGTCTTCGTCATTCACCCCGATGTGCATAGTTTCATTATTCAAGGAGAACTAGGAAGCAAGAGAGCTGGTTGGGTAAGCAAAATCCAAGAGTTTGATATTGAGATCAAACCTACCAAACTAGTTTGTGGTCACACACTATGTCAAGAGTTGGCAAAGAATGCAACGGCCAAAAAAATAGACTATTGGTTAGATGACTTGCCAACATGAGAATGCCTCGCTAATCAAGAAGGGGCCCAGAAAGACTGGGTCAGTGAAATAGTGGAATATTTCATCACTGAAAGATGCCCCTCGCATCTGAATGCTTCATAGAGAAGACATTTCAGGAAGCGGTTCGCTCGATACACTATGCGCCCAGAAGGCCTATTTTTTAGAAACATCGATGGCATCCTCCTCAGATGCATAAAAGATGATGATAAGAGGAGAGTCCTGGGCGAATTTCATTCAAGACTATCTGGAGGGCACTTTGCTGGAAGAGTGACAGCATTAAAGATAATCAAGGAAAGTTACTATTGGCCCACACTCTTTGTCGATGCCTTCTCTGTTTGCCAAATATGCGAGCAATGCCAGAAATTTGCCGACCGAAGCAGAAATGCTTTGATGCCACTCCGACCGATACAAGTAGAAGCCCCATTTTAGCAATGGGGACTAGATTTCGTAGGGGCCATATCACCAAACTCCTCCGCTGGGCACAAATTCATTCTGACTGCGACCGATTACTTCACCAGGTGGGCCGAGGCAGTCCCCAAAAAACATGCCGATCAAGATATTTTGGTCACCTTCCTGGAAGGATTGATTACCCACTTCGGCATCCTCGAAGCAATTATTACAGATAATGGTCCTGGTTTCATAGGTGCAAAGATCAATGAGTTCCTATACAAGTATGGGATATATCACAAGGTGTCTTCCAATTATTACCCCAAAGGCAATGGATTGGCAAAATCCACCAACAAAACCCTGTTGAGGATACTGAGAAATCTGATTGATCAAAACAAAAGAACTTGGCACCTCCTTCTGGATCGGGCCTTGTGGTCCGATCGGGTTTCTATCAAAAGTTCAATCAAGACTTCGCTGTATGCTCTGGTCTATGGCAAGGAGGCCATCCTGCCCACTCACATTGAGATCCCTGCATTACAGTTGCTAGAAGAATATGAAGCTAACCCGATGGAGGAACGCTTGGTATAGCTACTACAACTAGAAGAGGAACATGAAAGGGCCTACCAAAAAATTTCACGGCATGTTGAGGTCACCCGAGAATGGTTCAAAAGGAAATCATTCGATCGCACATTCAAAGTAGGAGACCTGGTATGGAGGTGGGATTCATGGAAGGCCAAGCCTAGGAATCATGACAAAATGGATGCATTTTGGGACGGACCGTTTGAAATAGTAAAAGTGAATTCGGCCAATTCCTTCATCCTCAAATATGCGAATGGCCAAGTTTTACCAATCTTCGTCAATGGTCTTCACCTGAAGACCTTCAATCATTGAGGTATGACTCTTCAAAAAAAAAAAAAATCTTGCATATATTTTTTATATAGGACTTCAATGCTTTGTATATACTTTGTTCAAAATATCACGGGGAGCAAGTTCCACTTCAACCACAAAAGCTAGATTCCTAGCTTCGGCTTCACAAAGCACAATCAGAATCGCCTTCGGGGGGTTTCGATCCGAAGTAGCCGACGAAGGAAAGTTCACCGCGAAGCAGTTCATCCTTGTAGAACCAAACCACATGCAGATCAAGGACGTGGAAAATGCTTCACTATAGAAATGTACCAAAGGCATTGTCCGAAGTAATTCTTGGCAAATCTCTCCTTGATGAAATGGGTTTCGGTTGGCGGTATTCATGAACCAAAGCAACAACATAGCAAAGGGGAACTTCAGGCCCGAAATAAAGAAAATCAGCCCGAAGAAGAACTTTGCGGTGAAGTATTTTTGCCGAACCCCACTTTGGGGCGGACACATTTAAAATGTGCCTCAGGGAATGTGCCAAAAATAGCCTCAAAAGGGGACCGAAATAGACAAACTCAATACAAAAGAAGTGGCACTCATCCCAAGGCAGTTTGTCAGCCCAAAAGCCACGCTAAAGTACCAGGTGGCAGCGATTCATGCTCTCGATACAAAATCAAACCGTCGAATTGCATGGCCCCATGTACGACATCGCCATATAGCCAATTAGATGTCGCAGTGATACTTTTGGGCTAGGCCCACGAAGTAATTATGGTGGTTGCCATAAATGTCGGAAGTTGCCCTTCGAAGCTATAAAATGCAGATGCCCGTTAAGAACAAACCATTTGCAAGTGTGAGAGTTGAGTCTGCATTTTGCCACCTTGGAAAGCTTCTACATCAAAGGTTCCATTGTTCACCATGATTATACCATACCTTGTTTTGAGGTGCTGAACTCTTCTACATTACAAGTTATTCTGCTACAATCGTTCACAATGGGAAGGAGGAACCCCACACAAAAGGGAAAAGAACTAGAGGCGACGGTTCCAGAGAAGGCGAAAGCCATGGAAGAAAAGAAACAAACACCCAAGAGGGTCAATCCTCCCCCACATGTAGGAAAATAGGTGATGGAAGGAAGGGAAGAGTCCGATGATGAGCCCAGTATAGAACCACCTGTCGATAAGTGGGCAAAAATCAGAGACCTAGAGCTCTCAAGAACCATGGTCGAGCTTCGATATACCATCAACTTCATGAAAAGTAGGCTCTTAGTGGAGAACAAGAGGGTCATGGCATATTATTCCCACATATACTGGTATCTGGTCCTTCCTACACATCACTACCTCGAGCTCATATACGTCATTGCTCAGAACTATCAACCGCAAACAAGGTAGGTGTTAGACGCCTCGGGTAAAAAATTGTTTTCCATTCTGAAGGAGGATGTGCAGGCAGCGTTCGCACCACAACAAAGGCCACCAAAAGGCTATACCATTCACAATGTTAGCCTGAGTGAACAAATGGATAAGTTCACCTCTAATCCCTTCATTTTGAGCTTTTTGCATGAAAATCTCAAGAGCGGAATTCCTTTTGGTAAGCGACCCCAGATGCCCCTGCCCTTGGATGCCTTCAAGAACACAGATATATTCTCTATCATTGCATGGGTAGGGGGTTTGTCAAGCGATACTTTGGTATGCCCATGGCAGGTGTTGCTAGTCGAATGCATTTCTAGAGGAGAGTTCTACGCTCCCGGCACTTCGCGATCGAACACTAACCCAGTTTTCTTTGATTGGGCAGAATGGGTGGCCCAAAATCTACATATGCGGTTGTCGTCCATGAAGGATGCTAGCAAGGAGTCGTACTTCCAGCCTTGTTACTTCTTGGTTTGGCTCTTTTTCTTCCATGTACATAAAGACCTTCCCTAGTGTGATGTTTCACCAATCGACAAGGATGGGATCCATTTGCCTGTATATCAATGGACCCATCTCCTGCTGAGGTCAGAGTCCTATTACCATTTCAATCATCAGTTTTTGGGACCTGTGATGCACATTCTAACAAATTCTAGCCCCTGGGTGCCTCTTGGCCTTAGAAATAAAGTGGTAATATAGAGAAGAGCGGATGTGTTTCAATTAATGCAAGGGCTTGTGATCCGCTTTTTTGGCTTCATAGGGAAGCCCTTCTTGCTGCCCTTTTTCCCTTCGGAGTACCAATTTGCCTTGGAAGTTGCTCGACAAAGTGACACGATCGATGAAACTTACGGTCACGGGCAAAAGTGGGCACACACCTATGACTTCCCCTTCAAGATGGGAGTTATCGAAGTCTTTTCATTAAAATAGAACATATACCTGGAGGAGAAGCTTGCCGATTTTGGTTTGCTTCAAATACCATAGAGGTGGCTCTACGACCCATTGGGGGTGATGAGAGACAATTTGAAAAGCAAAAACTTCCATGTCTGTCCTCGCCTTGAAGTTCTGAAGTAAAGGAACAACCCTAATGGTACGGACCTGGAGTGGCACTTAGAGGAGATGAGGATGTTGCCTTCTTGGCATGACTTCTATCCTATGGAGGTCGAATTCGACCCAGACCAGTACCCATTCCCAACTCCTGACTCCAATTTCTAGAGAAAAGAAAGGGATGATTTAAAAGAGGAGTTAAAGGACTGGGACGAGGAGCAGTTAAGAGAATGGTGGATTATGAGAGTCCATCGCCAAAAAATGAATTCTTATGGGCTTCTAACAATGGACATGGAATTCACAATTATGTATCAGACCAATATTGGGTCTTGGAAACCCTTGTCCTTCATCGATTTCATTCCACCGGCCACCCCAAGTACAGACAAAGTCCCCGAGAAGACTGATAATGTTCCCAAGGAAAAAGTAGCCAAGGCCATTCCTAAAGATTTACTACAGAGTCCATCCAAAGATCTCGAGACAACAATAGAGGAATCAGAGCAACCCCTTGAGAGGAGGAAAATAAAGGAACGGGAACCTGCACAGGCACCCCTGAACTTCCCAAAGCAACCACGTACAGCCACGCCGAGCACCCCTGTCGAAAGATCAGTATCAGGCTCGACTGAAGAAAATGATGGAGGAGCTCCACCAAGTGTCGAAATGATCCTAAACATAGATGTCATCAACGTGGAGGAACTTGCAGAAGTCGTGGAAGTCGAGAGTACTAAGGCCTAGAAGTAACAAGAGCCAATCACCCAGGAGATCACCATGGTCACTCTGCCAGGAGGGCATGCAAGTACATTTTCTTTGCCTTATGCTCTGGTCGCTCATAAGTCTACCCTGGCCCTGGATGAAATCTCTCACCTACCCACCCTACCTCCACAATGTCAGTCACCTTCTCACGTCGTGTCCCTAACTACTCCCCCTGAGTCTTCTAGCCAGGATAAACCTATCGAAGTTACTTTGCCCAACCACACCGTCAATCCTTCAGTCATCAACCAGGGTGAAGCCAATAGCTCAATGTCAAACCTCGAGGCTCATTCCTCTCTTGTACATAACCTGTTCCCACTCGTCGAAGCCCCCGTCACCCATGTTGTCGAACCTTCGGGTGAGGCTATCCCCTTCAACTCCTTATATTTGTTCAATCCCTTGGTTGTAGACCCAACCGCATTCGACTCCGAGCTGTCCTCAATACGAGAGTCCCCCTTGGCCAAAAAACTCCTCCAAGCCCAACAAAACATAGAGATAATGTTAAAAGAGGCAAGAAAGAAGAGAGGGTGCTCGCTCGCTCAAGTTGAGAAATGTGTCGTCTTTGATTTTGAGGCGGGAAAGGTGCATAAAGTGAAGAAGATACCCAAATTCTAGAAGCCCCTGGATGAAATGACTCCAGTGGACTATGAATATCAAGATAAGGAAAAGGACTTGGAACATCTGAATGTGGACAAGGAGTCCTCCTCTATGCACATTGGAATCGAGACCTTCAAGGCACATGCCAACATTGCCAACAAGCACAAGTTCAAAGCCGAGAGTGCTAACATCAAGCTAGAGGAGGAGGTAGCAAGGACTCACTCCAAATTGGCAAAGGTCGAGGAGCAGTGCAAGCTAATGCAGAAAGAAGCACACACCCTAAAGCTGTAGATAGCATAGCTGGAGTGCACCACCGAGAATCAGGCACAAAGGCAGGCCAAAAATGATTTGAGGTCCAAGGAGCTTGAAAGTAGGATCTTGCAAGTTCAGATCCAACTGCACAAGAAGGAAGGCCTAGGGCTATTTGACAGGAGCAAAATCAAAGATATTTGCTCACATCTGCTAAAAAATTTTAGGTCTCAGGCTGTCAGTGCCCTTTCAGTTTTAGTCTACACCATAGAAGCCCAGGTTGCCATCGTCGAAGGAGGACCAATCATCGAAGAGGTCATTCAGAATGTCAAAACCCGACTCAAGCTAGCCCTCAAGATCCAAGATGCAAGGTATCAATATTTGAAGCTCGCAGCGATGGGTCGGACAGCAAGGGATTGGTCAACGGCCCAGGCCACAATCCGTGCCTTTTTCTCCATAGCCAAGAAAGCTTAGAAGGCAAAAATCCTACTAGAATCATTCAAAAGTGAGAGGCGCACGTCAATGGGCTACTTCAAGGACCTCTTCTCCTTAGGCTTCCTGAGTTTCACGGATGATGATGGGAAGCCAATAGCCAAGGAAGAAATCATGCCAATGTGGCAGCAGTTTGAAGGCAACATTTCGAAGATAGACGAGTGGGCCGAACCAATAACAGAGAAGCAAGTTTTTGATTACATATTGAAATACTGTAGAATTGTCGCTTCCTTAAATGATCTGTATACCAGGTCCTAGCATGCAAAAATTGGGCAGATCGATAGGTTCCGCGCTTTGGTCAGGTCCCTAGAGAATCAAGAGTTGTTCACAAAAAGCGTTTGGTCTTAGGTTCGTCGAACCTTGAGAAATATCTACGTCCACCTGGCCCCACTACCAATGACTGAAGATGTAGTAGAAGCAATGGTGACTAGAGAAGAAGAAGCAGTGGCAGAAGAAGAGGAGAGAGAAAGGTAAGAGGAAGGACAAGTTGTGGAAGCACCCCTAGAAAAAGAACAAGGAGAAGGGTCTGGAGGTAACTCTGGCCCAATGGATAAAATTTGAGGGTTCTACCACCGAGATGAGCTCGTTGCCCCGCGAGCCACCAAGAATGTTGACAATATTGTCACATTCCACCAAGGGGTAGAAAATTTAAAACTTTGTATGATATTTGTTTTATTGAAAGTTTTTCTTTGTTTACAAGTTATAGCAATTTTGGTTTTCCCTATCACCCCTTGGTGGACAAAATGAAAAGAAAAGAACTTCGGGCCCAAAGTGCTTCAAATCATAACTTCGGGCAAGAATTTTTCTAAAGAGGGGACGAAGGAAACACTTCGCACCCAAAGCATTCCCAGTGACTACTTCGGGTGAAGAGTTTGCGAAGCGGCATCCAAGCAAGTTCACCGAAGAAGAAAAGATAACTCGAATTGGCTAAGGCAAAGAAAATACTTTAGGCCTGAAGTATTTCTAAAATCCACTTCATCCAGATTTCTCCCGAAGCAATATAAGTCGAGAAAATGTTTCGGCTAAAACTCACCCGAACTGCCATTTTAAAAGAAGATCGGCCCAAAGCATTTGTCCCGACCCATCGGCAAAGCAGTTTTGTCGGCAAAGCAGCGAAGAATAGAGGGAGATCGGCTTTGGCACTCCGCACCCCCGAAGTAGTTTTGCAAAGCAAAAATTAGTGAGGCATTTTCTAGGAATGCTTCCCAAGTTGGGCATTTCTCGAGGCAGTTAGAGAGCCTCATAAATGCATATTTTCTTGCCCGATAAGCCCGCTGCTCATTTTTGGCAATTGGATGTGAAGTATTAGTCCAAGAAGGAGAGCCCGGCAAGCATGGCCGCCACTCGAGCACTGCACCTACAATCCGAGGACACCCAAGTGGCTCATTTAATGCATCTTTCCCCGATTGACTCGGTCACCATTACTAGTTTTGGTAGCCGATTTGAGATATCATCCGCAGTAGCAACGAGGAGCCGATTTCTCAGGGCTCGAGGGTGTACTCCACCATTTTTTGTAATAATGATTCAGAGGGTCGGGTCCTCTATAAAAACCTAGGCTTTGCAATGTAAAAATGGGGGGAAATTTCTGCTAGAAAGCTGCTGTAACTTGATGTCCTACGTCTAATACTAAAGATTTTTGTACTCCATTTCTCTCTTTTATGCTGCCTTTTGTGCTTAATTATTTTGTCTATCTGCATTCGTATACTGAGACTCTGAATCCTGAATCCAATGTATGATTGGGGACTGTAATCTAAAATTTGCCCTGAAGGATACATAGGAGAGGAAAAACGTCCTTGTTGCCTTCTTTTATGCTGCCTGGTGGATCGAGGTTTCTGTTATTCCCTCGTCTTAATCGCTGTTACTCTAAACCCTGAATTCTAGCAAGAGAGAGGAGAACCCTACGAACCCGTCCAGAGGATACATAGGAAGGTCGGCACTATGTTTCCTTCATCTATTCTACGTGTTCTTTGCTGCTATTCAAGTTATAAGTGAGCGATCGTGCTTCCTGTTCTTCCCCACCTTGAATCATCAATCTCTAACCCTTACCCCTTTTTATTTCTTTTTCTAACCTGAACTCCTTTTATATCTTTCCTGCACTCTTATCTCAAACCCCAAAAGTAGATTAGTATAGGAGCTGGCCTTCTTCGAAGATCGGCACGAGGGGCATCTCTTCCTCTTTGCCTTTCAATGTTGGTCATTGGTCCATGGCGTGCAAACCCATCGAAAGTCCTTTCCTATGCGGATTTGATGACCAATAGGTACTTGTGGTGGTCATTGTGGAATGGCCATTGCAAAGTGTATTCTACACATGGGTTATTATTGGGCCACAATGGAACATTATTGTTGCACATATGTTAAACATTGTAAAAAGTGTTAAGAACATGCTAATTTAACTCATGTACCATCACAAGCCTTACATCCTATTCAAATACTTTGGCCCTTTTCACAATGGGGTCTAGATCTAATTGGTAAAATTTCACCTCCTTCCTCGGGAAAACATACATTCATCATCACAGCCACCAAATACTTCACAAAGTGGGTTGAGGCAATTCCTCTAACCAATACGATAGGACCTAGAATTGTGGAGTTTATACTTCATCATATCATTTGTCATTTTTGTGTACCCTCAAAAATCATCTTCGACAATGGTAAGTCTTTCAAGAACAAGGATGTTCAAGCACTTTACAAGAAATATAACATTCAATATAGTTTCTCGACTCCTTATTACCCATAAGCTAATGGATAAGCTAAAGCTTCCAACAAGACCTTAATTGCTATTCTCAAGAAACTTGTCAAAGAAAATCATAGATATTATCATACACAAATTCCCTTGGCATTATGGGCTTATCTAAAAATCATCCACACACCTACATGGGAAATACCATTTTCATTGGTCTACAAAGCCAAAGCAATCATACCTCTTGAGCTCGATATCCCTCCTTGCAAATTTCTTTGCAAGAATTCATAGATGATGACACTGCTAGACAATCACATCTTGACCAACTCACACTTCCTGATGAGATTTGGGTCAATGCTTTAGAGCATTTATGATTTTATCAAGATCACCTCAAACATGCTTACAACACCAAATTTCATCTACGTGAATACCAAGTAGGAGACCTTGTCCTTAAAGAGAATAAAAAAAACACGAATGCATTGTTGCATATTTATGATAAATTTGTGGCTAATTGGTTAGGTCCATACATTGTGATGCAAAGAGTGGGTAAAGATACTTATAGGCTTGCTAGTCTAGAGGGAGAGGAAGAACCCAAACCACTTAATGCCATACACTTGAGAGAATTATACGCATTATTTGATTTATACATATATACATGGCTATTACACAAAAGCATTTGCATATATTTCATTCACAACATTGCATTTCATTTTCATATACACTTCACTTCACAACAATTACATTTTTCACAAAATTGCACATCATACATTGCATTTACATCCACATTTCACATTTCATATAGGGATCATTTATTAAGTTCAATGTCTTAATTGGTCCAACAAAAGTTATGTTTCTTTAATCAGGGGCACCTTCACAATGTCATCCACACAAATCCACAAATTCAAATTGCCATTCATACAAACCACATTCTCATAGAAGTTCTAGGTATTTTAGGTCACTCAGCCAATCCTAGTGTTTTAAGAAAATTTCAAAATACATGTCAAGTTATTTTTAGGACCATTACACATATTCACTAAGAAAATATTGAGTTATGGGAATTGACTCCAACACATTCTTGAACCAAAAATAATTTCATAGCTTTAAAAACATCTTGTGTCAAAGAGGGATAACACCATACTTGGTATGAACCTCGAAGTGAAAAGGGTCATCCTTTCTAATCCCATAATGCAACATAGTCCATAAAAATAGTGGTTCTCACCACTATCAAAATTCCAAAAATAAAAGAAAGAGTGGAGAGAAATCCCTAACAAAAACTCTAAATATTTTACATCACACACCACTGATCACTGGGTTGTAAGGATCGTACTACATTTTTAGTTAGATGGTTAGGTAGTCATCCCCAAAAATTAAGAGATCAAAAACAAAAAATCTTAGACTATGGAGTTAGCCTCCACCAGAGCTATATACACTTGACTGAAAGTCGAGTATGCTCATGCGTGGTGACACGTCTCTTTCAAAGAGACCTTTGACCACTCATATGGACAAGCTAGCTTCTTGGTTTCATCCATAATAGGTTTATCCAATTTAATCAAGATGAGTTAATTAACTCACTTGCACACACACTAGTTCTTGATTGCCTCGAGTCATTACCATGATCTTGATTGGGTAAATGAATTCACTGCACACACATTTTTTCCTAGAGGGATTAGGCAGTTTTAGTGAGTTTGTTTGATACCACTAGTATGTATGAGTCTCTACAAAATAGTCAGTTTTCCATATCAACATCCATATCTTCTTCCATATCAACATCCATATCTTCTTCCATGTCAATATCCATGACAATTCATGAGTCTTTCACCCATATGTCACCAATTTTGGTGCCCCTGATTAAACAACAAATACTTGATATGTTGGCCAAGCAAGAGGTAAACTATAAATGATCATTAGCACATTTGCATTCCACCTTGTATTAATCATCCATATATTCTATCTTGCATTAATCATCCATAACATGTCATATGCATTCATCATCCATATACACATGCATTACACAAATTATTCCACAAAAAAACATTCACACAAACACATATAACACAAAAGGTAAAAGCCATGTATATATATATATGTGTGTGTGTGTGTGTGTGTATGTATGTATGTATAAATATCACATGTACAATGAGTGCCAAAATGCTACATACAATGGAGCATCAAGGCTTGTATACAAAAAGTGCATCTAAGAACTAGCTATGTCCTCCAAGAGGACCCTTGTGACCTAGGATGATCCCTAAACCTAGAGTTATGCCTAGAATCACTACGCCTAGCACCCTTGGATACAGATGAGTTTGGAGGATTTGGAAGTGGAATATGATGTTCCATCAACCTATCCTCTAATGCCTTGATATATCTATGTCAAGACTGAAGATGTGCTATATCAACATTATGCTAGCTCTTCCTCTCTACTAGCTCTTCCTAGAGCCTTGTAATCCTCATGTCCCGCTTTGCTACATATTGCTCTAGCCTCGCCTAATCCTCCTCACTTCGATCTGGAGGCCCATCCACAACCTCCTCCTCGTCATATCCATCTCCATCGTCTCCCCCACTCTTGGGAGCCTACCTCGCTGCACCCTTAGCCCTCCTAGTTTGACTATCTAATCAAAGGCACCACTATATCTTGGGGTCCCCTAAGTCCCCTCATCCCTAGCCTCCTCACCATCCCCATAAATCATTACTCGAGGTAGTTCCCATGGTGGTTGTGCATAAAACCATACCTTGTACTCTGTTGTAGTCCCCACATCATCTACATCTATGATATCTATCTCCTCATCATCCTAATAGGCCACCCTCCATGGCTTTGCACATGGTATCCCTATCTCCTCCCGATGCCTCCTATACCACATTGGCTCATCCGAAACATCCTACCTTAGGCCAAACTATCATATTACTCATGAGAACTAAAAGTACTTAGCCTCACTTCTATATCATCCAACCACCCACCTAGCCTTTCGTACTCATCGCAAGTGCTCTTCATACTTGGTCCACCTGCAAGCCTACCATGGCCTCCATATCACTTGGGTGGATGTCAATCTATTCCACAACTCCCAGTACCACTTATTCATCTACACTAGAAAACTCAGCTATACCTTCTTGGCCACCACCCATCTCCTAGCATAGGGTTTCTCCCTACCCAAGCCTTCTATTGGTAAGCCCTTTGGTTGAGCCACACTAAATTTCTCCCATCCCTAATACTAAAATAGTAAGCTACACCCCAATCCCTTCCTCCCCTACCTCATCACCTCATATAGCTCTCGGTACACCTGTGCCAACAAGGCAAGATCCCATGCACACATCTACCACCTAGTGAGCATATCGATCACTACAACTATTAGGTTCCAAGGGAACCTACACCTGGTATTGTTTGGGGCCATTATGTTAGCCAACATGAACATAAAAAAGGCATGGATGGCATCCAACTCCTTGTCCATGTACATGGACAAGTAGGGTATACCTCCACTCTTCACCCTCACACCCTACCAAGCATCACCAAACATTTTCATCATATTTATCTTTCACAAATTCCCAACCTTAACTTAGATCCCATCCACCGGTACCTTGATGATGTAATATACATCCTCCAAAATAATGGTTATCTCTCCCATGGGGATATGAAATATCCCCCTATCTGCATCCCACCTCTCCACCAAGGTAGATAGGTACCCCTCATCATCCCTCACCACATCAACTTGGGCTACCTCCACTAGCCCCACATCCTCTAGTAGCTACCACTCCTCATTCGACACTACCTTTCTCATACCACGAATGGATAGTGAGAACCGATGTTGAGCCTCCAAAATCCTAAGCTACAACATAGCACCAAACACTTGTCATTTATAATTTTTCAAAAACAAAAACACAAATTTTGTACAATACACAAACAAGGGTATTACCTCAGTAGCCTGCACTCCAGCCATAGCCCCAACCTCTGCATCCACTCCCTCCACCACCATAGCTTCCACGCTCAAATTACTTCAACTCACTTCACTCCACTCTCCTAGATGTAGTTTCACAAATTCTCAAATGCACAAATGAGCATGGTTTCTCATCCTAGAAGCTATTTATAGCTGATTCAAGGACCTTGATATGCCCATGGGTATTTTTAGGTGCACTAGTGCACTATGGTATATTTAAAGTGCCCAAACACCAGCAGATATTTTTGCAGGCCAAAAGTGCTAACGAGCGTTTGGCATCAAATTTGAAAAAAGATAAATTTTCACAAAACAGTGACTTATCCCCACCAAATCACTCCAAATTGCATCCAAGCATCTATTCCATCATTTCATCATATTTTGTGAATATTCTAGGTGATTTGGATATATAATTTTTGTTTGTGACCACAAATTATAAATTTGCCTAACATGTTACAAAAGCACTCCAAAATGGTCAACATTTTTACAAAACAACCACCATTATCAATATCATAATTTATACATCATCATCAATATCATTCCATATTCTAATTTGCACATTTTCCAAGTGCAAACTAACATTCAAGTGAGTCTCGTATCCAGTAGTTTTTTCTAAATACTTGGCAATTGCAATGATTTGCATCCATGCAATTTGGTAATATGAATAGCCTACCATAAGAACACTTGGTCATTTTCATCATTCCATATCTCATTGTTCGAAGCCACAATAATATTTGGTACTTCAAATTTTGCATGAAACCTTATCAAGAATAATCTACACAAAAATTTATCATTGATGGCCTAGTTCATGGGGCTTAAAACATGGAAAAAATCAAATTTCATCATTATACATTTCTTTGACAGTCATCAAGGTGACTAGATTTAGCTAGGTTGATTGGTTTTAATCGTAGGAATTATTTTACTATCTGTAACTACTATGCTTTTTAGTTTTATTGCACACAAAACACAATGCAGAAAGCAAAAGCACCATGAAAGACATCCAAGAACTTGAATCTAGTGTAATGAATTTTTAATGCAACTAAAATGAATGCACAGATGCAAATTTATCCCTATGTTCAATTATATATGATTTTTAAAATGCTTATGAATGCCTAAGATATTTAACAATGCAAGATGCTGTTTTTTAAATAGAACAATAAATATTTATTTTATTTTCTTTCTTTTTAAAAAGCAAAAAATGTGAGCAAAGTTTAAGTAGGACTTACCAAAAGTCCTACATATTTTTCTCCAATTCTGCAAATGTGGTGCAAAATCCCACAATATTCTTTGTCAAAACCCACAGTTTTCTCTATTGAAACTCACAGATACTTTGTAGAATCCCATGAATTCTCTGTAGCATCCACGTGGAAACTGAGTGGCGTACCCCAAACGTTGGATGGCATTCACATGACCACATATCAAATATTATTGCTTCCAAAAACCCTAGCCCTAGATCTCATAATTTTTGCGCTAATATATTTATGAAACCTACAACAAAAATAGAAAATGTAGATCAAAAATATTGACAAGGTAAGTTAAAATGTGAAACCCTTTGGGGGTCCCACCATGATCACCATTTTGTAAAGAAAAAAAAACAACACTAAGATCACGATAACATATCAAACACAAGAAATATTGCACAATAATGAAATGATATTATATTGATATTGTAGGAGCCTTGATCTCCACTATTACAATGCAACTTGTGTTGATACAAATGATATTACAATAAGAGAGTTTAAAACCCTCGTTCAAATGAATATTAGGTGTATCTGGATCATCTTCACTCCAAACAAGTATGAGTGGTTTTGTGTATCCCTTTGGGGCCACTCATGGCTACAATACCCATCAATATAAATGCTTCATGTAAGCTACACAAACAGATAAGAAAATAGGTTAATAACATCGGTAGGGCCTCCATAGTGTGAGGTCCACTAAAATATTAAAGTGTAAAATATTAACCCTAACTAAAATTCTTGATGAAATAGAGTGTATAGATACCAAAAATATAATTAAAGTAATAATACCTGATACCTTGTTGAAAAATAATTGAATTTGTTGATCTATGCTTCTGCTTCCTTGATCTGGTGATGCACAAACATTGGTGAGCATTCGAGGGTTTGTCAACTATAAACTAATTGACAATAAATATTTGGAGCATTCAAGGATGGCTATGGATACCTTGCAGTATTCCAGAAATGATTTGTGACATTTGGGGAATGCCCTAGAGTGTTTATGGGTGATGGGGGACAATCTATAGAATCTGGGTAGGGTTTGCAGATGTTTTGATGGTAGATATGGTATATGGGAGGTGATGAGGATTTGAGCAATGGCAAGGATGGAAGGTGTTAGTAAAGTTCTAGGGTTTTTGAATCCAAAATATTTTGACCTTGATTCACAAAAATGAATCATCTTTTATAATTTCCCTTGACCATGTTAGGGTTTTGATGACACCAATGGATGGATGAGATTAAAACATGAAGGTTTGAGATTTGGGTTTGGATAAGTGATACGAATCATGATAGATGAATGGTCAAGACTAAGTCATGATGGGTGGCTGATATTTATTCACATATATACATATATATAAATATAAAATATTTATATTTTTATATATAAATACATACATACATACATATATATAATGAATTGTGATTTGAGGATATGAATGGATGACAAGTGGCTAGGATTTTTTTTTTTTGGTAAGTAGATTAATTTATATACAAAATGGGTTTTTTAAGAGGATCCCAAAACCTTATAACAAGAGAGGCCATAGCCTTTACCATTAGAGAGAGCCCTTTGGACTAATACATTAGGTACCATATGAATATTTCCCAAAAAAAAAAAAAAACACAGTGATGCCCATGAGGGCTACATCAACCCCTCCCAACGGAGGTCAAAAACCAACTGAAAAACCATAAAAAACACATAAGCATCCATTATATAGATCGCTTCCACTAGATGACAAAAAGGAAACCATCCCAAGAAAATTCCTTACACGTCCGGATCCTCTTGATCCTCTTGGGTCTCATGCCCCTTGAAGCGCTTGATGATCCTCACCATTGCATTTGTAGAAGAGAATATGTTGGTCGTCATGTCTAACAGAAACTGGGGAGACAACCCCTTGACTTTGCTCTCAGTGTCAGAGTTGATTTGCTCTGATGGGGTCCCTTTCTCCTTCTTCGCCTTCTTAAGCCACAGAGATGATCGAGATGGGGTCGGGGTGTCATTCTGCCCTCTCTTGGTTGGCTTGCTATAGGAAACTCTTTGGAGGGACGTAGGATTGGCCATTTCAACAGGCCTATTATGGATAGGGCTGGAAGACCCATCCACTTGGATAAAACCAGGACTACCCAGGGCTTGGGTATCAATAGGAAGGACTGCCTGGGGTAGAGGAAAATTCATAGCGACATGGTGAAATATGACACTCATTAACCCCTGGTGGATGGGAGGGTAAGACAATTTCTTGCTCTTTTCGATAGTGATACCAAGGGATTAGACAAGATAGTTGGGAATATAGACCTGCTTGGCATCCCTCAGGTGGTTTACAAAACTGATGTGGAAACTACGAAGAGGCTTGTCGGGATCATCGCAAGTAACATATTGAAGGATGGGGATGATGGCAAGATTCCAAGGTTCAAGGAGGGCCGACTTATCCCACCCAAGGTTTCATACTTTGTCAAGGAATTGCTCCAATTCCTCTTCCCAATTGTGGTGATCATGCCAAATGTTACGACCTACCACTGGAAACCCATTAATATCACTCATAAGCTCAATGGAGATTTTAAAATTTAGCCCCCTCACCACAACCTCACCCTGGTTCCAGGAGTCCACAAAGGTACGGGTGACATCATCTTTGGGTCATTGGAATTTTTGTAGGAAAGGGAGCATACCCTTGGCCTTCATAAACATCATGGCTTCGTCACACAGGGAAATATCAATCGGCTTGACATAAGGAGAAGCCATGGATTCAGGACAAACACACACACTAATAGGGAAGCCATATGACTCTGCACCACACTCCAAGGAACACCTTATACCAAAATACAAGGCTCACCCAAACACCACAAGATTAAACAAATTTCTTTGGATATGAGCCTCGCATGCATGTAGAGAGAGCCATCATTACCAAAGATTGTGTTAGATCTAGTATGGTGGCAAAGATTGATGTTGAGGTGGATACGCAACCTTTGAAGGTGCCACGTGTTGTCGAAGGTAGTGGCAACTTTGGTACTTATGTCTAGAGATGTGGGCCAGAGTGTCCTATCGATGTGCTCGGGAGAGGGCCAATGGTGATCTTTTCTTGGGCATGCCAGGCCCATCCAAATCTCAATAGGGGAGATGAATAAAACATCCACCTATCTTTAAACTTTTCTAAGCATGAGGGACAGGACCAGAGATGTGCTGGACCACATTTCGAGGGACTTTGGGAAAATATCGTTCTTGTCATACCTGCCATGAACCATCATGACGGGTGTGTCAATTGGATCCAATGGCATAGGTTTCATGGCTCTCCCTAAGCTTGACCACCTAGGCCCGATCCTTACATCACGCTTATGTGGAGACATTAATAATATCCTAGCTGGCGATCTTCTCAATGTCCACTGGAAAACTTTGATGCCACACCACAAGACATGTGGACTTTAAACCTTTGTTTGCTAAGTGGTCAGCTAGACCATTGCCCTCCCTGTAGGTATGCTTGAACTGAACCTAGTTCCTTTGACAAAGGATTCTTCTAGCAAGTGATGATATTGTAAAACTTCCACACCGAAACCTTGGAAGTTGTCATGTAGTTGATAATGTTCAAAGAGTCCCCTTCAACAACCAAGGGATGGGGATCCTCTATCATGAGCTCAAGTCCTCTTAGCAATCCTCTAGCCTTTGTGACATGATTGGTTTGATGCCCTAAGTTTTCACAAAAAGCCATTACAAGCTTTCCATTATGATCTCGAACTGACCCACCCGTAGCGGCCACTCCTGGGTTTCCATGAGATGCCCCATTAAAATTTAGCTTCAACCAGCCGTGAGGAGGCCTGACCCACCTGACGTATTCCTAGAAACCTACAGATCCTCCCACTCCTTACTCTCCTCAGATAACTTAAAGGATTTGAACAAACCTTCGAACAAATGTTTGGGCCAAGGGCTAGGGATAAGCTTGGCATTCTCAATGGCAAAGATGATGGCCCTATGAGTGACTGAGGGAGGATCCCTAGGGGGGTGATCGAAGATTCGACCATTGCATTCTAACCATACCTACCACAAAAAGTGGTGGAGGCAAGCATTCCACAAGAAACAGAGCTTGGGGTTTTTAAAAGGATTGCCCCATTGGAAGAAAGCCTCCTTGATGGTCTTGGGGAAAACCCATTGGATCTGGAAGGTGTAGAGTATGGTGCCAAGGACCAACCTAATGTAGCCATAGTGTAGGAAGAGATGGTCAAAGTACTCATAGGCAGATTCACACAAGTAGCATATATTGGCTAAATCAAACTCCCTCTTGTGAAGATTATCAATAGTGAGGGCTTTGTTCTATAAAGCAATCCAACAAAAGAAATTTACCTTTGGGATAACTCCTTTCCTCTAGATCAAGTTGTAAGGAAAGTTTGAAATTGGTCCTTTGCACTGAAGCCCATAGAAAGATTTGACAGAGAAACCCCCATCATCGGTCCCCCTCCATATCAATCTATCTGGTCCTCTACTAGTGGGTATGATGATGTCCTTGAGGATTGAGGATAGGAAGTCGACCTCCGAATCTAGCCCTTCTGCATTGATGACTTTCCACTGCAAGGAGCCGTTTCTCCATTCAATGAAATCAGCCACCTTCTACCCAACATTGTTATCCAGGAAAATTTTAAGTTGAGCCAACCCGGTCTGTTCTGACAGAGGATCCTCTAGGGCCCACCTGTCCTTCCAAAAGTTTATACTTTGACCATCCCCAAGGATCCACTTGATGCCATTTTGGATCAACTATCTGGATTGACCAATGGCTTTCCAAAAAGTCTACCCCTCGGTGGGAATTCCACCCTCAAGAAGGGGAGTGTTGTTGAGGTATTTCCTCCTAACAATCCTAACCCATTCGATCGGTTCTTCGACTAGGATCCTCCAAGTGTGCTTGGCAATGAGTGCAAGGTTCATCATGGCCATTATTTTAAGCACTAACCCACCTTGCTTTTTGCTTCTACACACTTTATCCCAGGCTACCATAGGGATCTTGGATTTATCTTCATTTCCTAACCAAAGGAAATTTTGTTGAGCCTCCTCGATCTTAAGAAGAACTAAGGCAGACACTTTAAAAACAGACATGAATAAATTCAGAATCCCTTCGAGGTAAGCCATGGTAAGGGTTGCCTTGGCAGCTTGGGACAGGAACTTGCCTTTCCATGACACCAATTTTTTGTGGATCCTCTCAATCACCATATTCCACATCCCTTCCTTTGCACACCCACAAAAAAGTGGGAGGCCAAGATAGGTGGTGGGAAGGTAGTCAAATGAGTAGCCCAGGATCCTTGCAATCTAGACTTGACACCTGGTTGGGGTGTTGATGAAAAATATATTGCTTTTGATGTAATTTACTTTTTGGTCAACAACCTTTTCATAGAGACCAAAGATTCGTTTGATGGATTTAGCTTGAGCTACTGACGCAATGGTGGACAGAAGTGTGTCATCCACAAACTGCTGATGGGTGATTGCATCACCCTCAGAGGCAGGGAGGATCCCCATCACCTTCTTCCAATGTTTACCATCCTTGAGAGCTCTTCCCAATGCTTCTGTAATGATAATGAAAAGGATGGGGGATAGAGGATCCCCTTTGTGTAAACCTCTTGAACTTTGAAAGAACTCGATGGGGGAGCCATTGATTAGAATTGATAACTAGGGAGAGGAAATGCAGCCCTGGATGAGATTGACCACAAAGGGTGGAAGTCGAACTTGAGAAGGATTTTCTGAAGAAAGAATCTGTCAAAATCGAAGGCTTTATTCATATCCAACTTAAGAAACATGGCAGCCTTCTTAGAAATTAAGGCCAAATGTAGGGTTTCATGGATCGATATGACCCTATCCAGGATGTTCCTCCCTTTAACTGAGATACCTTGGGATTGGTCAATGATGAGGGAAAGAATGGCCTTCAGCCTGTTGACCATAACCTTGGTCAAAAATTTGTAGATGAAATTGCATAGGCTGATGGGCCTATAATCAGAGATGGATTTGCAAGTAGAGACTTTCGGGATGAGGGCCAAGAAAGTGGAATTGAAACTGCGAGGGACGACTTTGGTTTCTTGAATTTCTCTAATAGCCTTACAAACATCAATCTCCACCACATCCCACATAGTTTGGAAGAACCTTGGCAAGAAACCATCTGGTCTAGGGGTTTTATTGGGTTGCATTGAAAACAAGGACTCTTTAACTTCAACGCGGGTGAAGGGATCCATCAGTCTAGATTTCAAATCCTGAGGAACGATGCTAGGGATATTAGCAAGGAGAGTATCTTGAGCTTGACTGTCATCCTCCGAGGCACTTTCCAAGAGGTTCTGGAAGAAGGATATTGCTTCGGTCCTAATATTCACAATGTTAGTGGACACTAATCTGTTGTTGCACATGATCTCCCTATTCTTGTTGGATGCCCTGTGTCGCATGGTGGAGGCATGAAAGAACCTTGTATTGGCATCACCTTCCTTGACCCATAGATCTCTTGACTTCTGCCTCTAGAAAGTTTCCTCTCTGGCCAAGATATTATGGAATTCTGCTAGGAGGTTTCTTTCCTCCTCCCTAGTGGGGTTGTTGTGGTCCCCTACTTCGATTCTCCTTTCTATGTCTTAAATTTTCTCAATAATAGCTTTCTTGTTGGCAAAAGCCAAAGACCTTCCTAGTCCATATTTTTAGGTTTTCTTTGACCATCTTCAAATTTTGAGCCAGCTGAGAAGTGGCAGACCCTCTGACACTTTGATGCCACCAAGAGGACACTTGATTTTTGAAATCCTTGTGTTGGGTCCACATGGCTTCAAAACGGAAAGGAGTTTTAAAGGAGGGAGGCCTACCAAAATCAGGGAGGATGGGATTATGGTCTGATTCAATCTGAGGTAAGGCTAGCAGAGTGGCATCGTCAAACCATGGGATAGCTTCTTGAGAAATTAGGAACCTGTCCAACTTGACCTATATGAGTCCGCTATCAATCCTCATGTTACTCCAAGTGAAATAGGATCCTTTAAGTTGAACATCCATGAGCTCATTGGTATTGACAAACCCTCTGAAGTCCTCCATGCTTTTGCTGTAAGAATTTTTTCCTCCTCTCTTTTTAGATGGATGCAAATGACTATTGAAGTCCCCTACTAATATCTAAGGAAAGGTGTTAAATTTGGTTCTCATTTGAGTTACTATTTCCCACATTGTGGCCCGCTCATTGGGTGAGTTTGGGGCATAAATATTTGACAAAATCCAAGACTACTTGTTGGTCTTGGAGAGAAACAAAATGTTTAGGATCCTATTCGATGATGACAAAAGCCTTCCTTCAACCAGGGTAGGATCCCATAGACACAAGCCTCCCCGACGTGCCTTAAGCAGGACTAAAAAGGTAGTCTCCACTGGACCAAATGGTCTTGGCAGCCTTTTAAGAGTAGAATTCATCGATTTTGGTTTCTTGCATGATGAATATGGAAGGATTAATCCTTTTCCTTAGGTCATCCACCAACCTCTGCTTGGCTGCCTCATTTAGGTCCCTCACATTCCATGAGAGAACCTTCATATCAAGGGTTTGGGGTTTTTTTTACCTCCCTTCACCAGTTGGAAGGGGGGTTTGGTTCCTTTCTTATCATTGTCAAACTCATCGGAAAAAAGCGTCGAATGGGTTCCATTTGCGATATCCTCTGCTATTTCCTTGTTTCTTTTCTCATTGTCAGAGGGTCTCCCTCTTTTCATTTCACTACCATAGTCTATTGCCTGTTTCCTGGTCCTAGTGTTCCTGGGGCTGATCCTTCCTGAGAGAGAAAGATATTTTTTTTCATCTGAAGGAGAAGGGGGTGCCTCTCCCCTATTCGAGCAAATTGGAGCTTTTTTGTTGCTCACCAGGTGTTCATCCGAATGAGAAATTGGACATACCATTTTGGGATGGGTATGTACCTAGGCCACTGGATCCTCTATGGTGGGACTGATGAGAAATGAAAATTTTGGGAGTGCCTCCTGCTCCTTTTGGCTTGGCATGGATCCTTCTCCTTGCTCATTGGTTTGCTTGCCTTGTTCTATAGTGGCACTCTGGCCAGCCTCCTGAGGTGCTTGGTGAGTAGGATTATGCATGATGTGTTTCGGCCCTACCAATAGTTCCTTATTGAGAGGGGGGATGCCATGGTTCCCCTGCATGCCCTTTGTAGGACCTACCGCCTTTTGGTTCTAGGTCCTCAAACCAGGGCACTGATTCGGTAGATGACCTTGGGTGCAACAATGAGTACAAAATGTAGGCTTGTTTTCATACTCGATGGGTTGCCTCCTGATCATATGGGATCATCTGTACAAATTGATGAAGGAAGGTAGATTTGTCTCCAAGTTAGCAGAGACACAGAAGTGGGCATGGACCATCCTAGATCGAACTTTGGTGGAGGGATCGATGGCAATGAACTCACCTATGGAGTAGGCTATCCCTCAAATGACATCCTCATGCCAGAACTAGAAAGGGAGGTTTGGCAACCGAACCCACAAAGGAGCTACATTTATGTTTTGAGTTTCGGGGTTAAAATCATCCCCCCACTTTTGGAGAAAGAGGCTCCTGCGTCCAAGGAACCAGGGTCCCCTAGCTAAGATGTTGTAGCAGTCCTCTTGAGTATTGAGTATTATGGTGAAGAACCCTCGAGAGAGAGCAATGATTTTCATATTTCCATTGGTTTTCCTCTTGGAAAACAACCATTTATGAATGGTCTCCATGTTTGGTCTCCCTCCAACAAACTTGCCAACCAGAGTGAAATGCTCAAGCTCCATGTAGCTATCCATTAGGTCTTCTGGGATAACTAGGTCTGTTCCATAAGGAAGCAGTTCCTGGGAGGGTTGCTTTGTTGATGATCCTGGCCTTAGGACCTAAGCATAGGACCCTTTTTGGTTTAGGTTAAGCCTACCCTTTTGTCCCTCCTTATCAGGAGGGTCTTTTCCACTCTTGTTTGACCCATCCGCCTGGGTCCCTGATGCATCAACCACTACCCTGTCAACCACATCATGACTAGTCCCTCTTAGACACTCACCTGATTGTCTTGCCTCCTTTCTATCGTATCCTCCCTATCACTCTCCATCCACCGCTTGATCCCTACCTTTCCCGCTCTCCATCCTCCGACTAGGATTTGGTATCTACACTACCTTATGACTTTCATGGATTTTAAGTGATGATTTCTTATAGGGTTGTAGACATAGTAAAACCATGCCCTTAATGTTAAAACTATTCTCAAAATGATGTTTGATATGATTATCGCACACGGTTATGCACTAGAACCAAATTATCTTTGATATTTTTGAGTAATTGTGCATGCTCCATGAGAGTGGAATACATTTCTTGAACCTTGAAACTACCAAAAATTTATTATAGGAGTGACAATGGTTGATGTCCATAAATTATTTCATAAAGTTTCATCTTGGTGGAGGAGTTATAGGAAGTATTATACCACCACTCGACCAAGAAAAGCCATTTGATCCAATGAGTGGGTTGCTCAGATGAAAAGCAATGTAGATAATTTTGTAAGTGCATTTTGATGATTTTAGTTTTCCCATCGATTTGTGGACGGTATTTCAATCTCATATTGATTTATATCCCATGTAGCTTGAATAGTTACTATTATAAATGACAAGTGAATATGGGGTCATAATCGAATGCGATGGACTAGGGTCACAATTGGATACGATGGACTATGGCATGTCATAAAGGAAAAAATATAATCAAGGAATATTTGGAAAACAACTAAGGCCTTATAAGGGTATACTAGATGATAGAAATGAACATGCTTAGAGAGATGATCCACCACCATGAGAATGATTATTTTACCTCTAGACTTTGGGATTCCAATAAAATCCATAAAAATATTCACCCAAATGGACTTTAAAATTGGAATAAGTTGGAATATAGTTTTGCTCTTAATGCATTGACAAGTATCACATTTTGCAACATATGTCTTGATGTCCTTTTTTATACCTTCCCAAAAAAATATGTGTTTATCCCATTCATAGTTTATAAGAATCCAAAATGTCTTATGTTTAGAGAAGAATGCATTTCTAGTAATATGGACTAAAGAAATGGAATTTTTTCAGGAAGAATGAGGCAACCCCTATATGATAGATATTTTCCATCCCATGCATATCTTGGGTGAGAGGTGGAATCAACTTGAAGTTTCTTAATTATTTATTGCAAGGTGGGATTTAGGGTCACTTCTCCTTGAAGTTGGTGGGTCCATTAAGAAAGTGGGGTTGATAATATTGCTATAAGAACTACATAATTCCACTTCTTAAGGTATTATATTTAACCATAAATGACCTAGAGAAATCAAGCATAGCAAGGATAGAAGTAGAGAACATAGCTTGCTTGAGTAGCAATTTTTGACCATAGAAATGAGTTCTCCAATAACATAGTAGTCAAGGGGGACCCAATATTTCCTTAACCATGGAAAAATGTTTGGTAATAGCTAATGAGACCTAGAAAATCATGATTTTTTTGTTCTTTGGTTTGGACCATTCTTGTATGGCTATAATATTTTTATGGTCCATCTTGATCCCTTTCCCGAAAACTATATGGCCTATGTATTCCACTTCCTAAATCCCAAAATAACATTTGGATCATTTAGCAAATAGTTGATTATTAGTTGGGAGTTATAGTGTCTAGTCTAAATGCTATAAATATTTTTCCCATGTATAAATTTAAAGTAGAATATCATTGAAAAGAAGAAAAATAAATTTATGCAAAATAGTTGAAAGATTGCACTCATGAGACTTTGAAAGGTTGACAACATGTTGTTAAGACCAAATGGCATGATGAGAAATTCATATTGACCTTCATGGGTGTGGAATTTTGTATTTAGAATATCTTATTCTCATAATCTAATATGATTATGCCCTAAATAAAGATCCATATTTAATAAGAAGCAAGCACCATGGATTTCATCCAATAACTCATCAATGACAAGAATAGAAAACGTGTCCTTATGGTAATTTTCTTAAGCTTTTAGAAATCCATACATAATCACCAAGACCTAACTTTATTTTGAATAAAAAATAATAGAGTAGAGTATGTGTTGATACTCAATCGAATAATCCCTGCTACTAATAATTCCTATACCATCATCTCAATTATAGTCTTCTACATATACAAGTACTAGTAGGGATGAATATTTGATAGTAATGTTTCCAAAATAAGCTCAATGGCATGATCATAGGATCATTGTGGTGGTAAAACTTATGGTTCTACAAAAATAGAGGTATGTTTATCCATAATTTCTTGTAATTCAATTGACTAAACATTATTATCAGTATTCATGGCCTATATTGCAAACAATTATACCACTACCTCTTGAGATGATTTCTTGAGAATTTTTTTCATGTTGTGTGAGATGTTGAGTTGGATATAATTGGGGTCATACCTTAGAGAGTGTATTTCTTCCCTTGTTCTATAAATTGTATCCATATCGCCTAGGGTGTGAAACCATGAAGTTTCCAATATAATGTCACAACCCCCTAATGGAAGTGCAAGCATGTCTACCTTGAGGTTGGTCTCCCATTTCCACATTTATATTTCTACATTTTGTCTTGTATGGTAGAGTACCCCCATTAGCAACCATGACTTCAAATAAATTACAAGAATAAATTTAATAGGTTGCTTATTTAGCTACTTGAGGATCAATAAGGTTGTGGTTACTTTTAGAGTCAATGAGGATAATAAGTATTTGGGCCATAAAATACCCTACCACCTTCATGGTCTAGGGAGTACAAATCCAAGCTAATACATGTACTATAATTTTGGGTAGTGTGTCCTCTATCGATTCTACCTTTATTTGGTCCTACCATTCATCATATTTTTTGTTAGAAGGTTTACTTGCATCCAATAAATATACTTTCTATTATATACACTTGTGGCCTAGAGAAAATTTGTCATCATAGTTGTAATGTAGACCTTGCACCCAACATGCCTTCATTTCTTTGTGAGTGAGATATTTAACCTACAATGTTTTGAGTCCTAAGAGTGATGATTATTGAACAAGAATGGGGTTTGAGCCTATGGAAATTTTAAAATATATATATTTATATTGTAAATATATCCTCAATGAGCCTATCCAATTCTATAGCTACCATCATGTTATTTAGTTTGAATATTTTTACCTCAATATGGATATCTTACTTTAAGCCACTAATTAAACAACTTTAGAAAAACTCAAAACTCAATCCCCTAGTGCAAATTGCCATCTTTTCAAGTTGTATCTAGTAATCATGGACATATGTCATCCGTTTTAATTTAGTGAGGGTTGTAGTAAAATATTCATATTCACTGGGTCCAAAATGGGTAAGTAATTCATGCTTAAATTCAAGCCAAGTGAGTCATAGATTCATATTATCTAGCCATTCAAACCACTAGATTGTTTCCTATTCAAGCTTGAAAGATACGATTGCAAGTTTTTGATTTTGGGAGGTGGCATGAAGAGAAAAGTATTGTTTGGTCCTATAAACCAATTGGTTGTATCATCACCATTAGAGTTTGTAAATTCAAATTTGGTCATTTATCTAGTTTATATTTAGATATGATATATTTCTTTTTCTACCTATGGAACTAGCACCCTGACTCCCTAATTATTACCCTATTCAAGTATCGTATTTTGTATTTAGGTCTATTAAGTTAATTTTAAGACCATCAATTTTAGCAAATTTATCTAATTTAATGCCTAGATGATTTTTGACTAAAAAGATTCAATTTTTTTTACTTGGCCACCCAATTTCTCTAGCTCTTAGGTAGCTCTAGTACCAATAGCCATTTGTCACTTTAGGATCCCCAAAAAGGTTTATTAGAGTTATATCTCAAGAAAATTAGCTCAAAGAGAGTATTATAATGGACTATACCATAAAATCATAATTTTTGGAAGGTAGGTTTCTAGAAATAAATTGCTCGAGGTAGGTCTCAAAACAATTAGCTTGAAGAGGGGACCACAATGGCTTATCTTGCAAAATAACAACTTTTGTATTTTTTAGTATTTTTTATACTAGTTGGTAGACTACTAACAATTGATTACTTTGTTGGAAAACTACTAAAAATTGAATTCTATAACTATTAGATTGTATATTCTTTGCATTTTCACATTTGATATTGTTTGCATTGTTAGACTAGATATTATCTACACTATCAGACAGTATTCTCTCCACTATCAATTTGGATATTCTTTGTACTATCATATAGGATATTCTCTATACTATTAAACTGGATATCCTCTAGACTATTAGACTATAATTTGAGTAGCCTCTTCTAAAGTATGCTCAAATATGGTTTTGGTTTTTGAACAAGAAAATACTGAAATAATATTTCAATAGAAACAACCTAAGTTAGGGTGTGTCTAATTTTGTGGGCTCTTTGATATATGATATCATTCATGATTAGTGGTTGATCCAATATTTTAGAACTCTAAATATGAAGGGTTTCAACATACTTGTAGCTACACTCCATTTTTTATATTACTATGAGAGTAACTTCCAAGGGACAATCGCATATAGATGCACCATAGAACTCAAATGGTTGATATCTTCCTATGGGTGAAATTTTATCCTATTTCTAGGATATCCTTATATACTCGAGGGTATGTGGGGCTCATAGTTGTATACGAGTGTCGTCTAAGGCTAGGTATTGGATTCTAAGTACCCCTTATTTCACTAGATGCTTTATGGGCAATCTAGCTTAACCAATAATTATTGCTCCTCCATGATATTTTAAAACCCCTAACATAGGGTTCCTAACCTACTTTATTAAAAATAGAAAATAATTGTGTGTTTTGGAAAGATACTTTAATAAAAAAATGGATGGAAGGAGAACTATTGTTACTATAGTTTCAAGCTTACTACAGTGGTAAGGGCTTTGGCATCTCCTTGAGAGGTCTAAGGTTCAAACCCCACTCAATATGAGGGGATAGATACCCCTCATAAAAACCAGTGTAACCTCATTAAAAATATGTAAGCTTACTGCAGTGGTAAGGGCTTTGGCCTCTCTTTGGGAGGTCTAAGGTTCAAACCCTTATCATTATAAGGGGACCAAGACCCCTCATAAAATCCTATGTAAAATAATTTAAAAAAATAAAATTATTTGGACAAAGGTAATAGATCGATCCTTTTTTATTGAGTTTTTGCTAGCTTGAGGTCAGTGGCTCCAATCCTGAGCTCATCTAGGGTCCCCCTTACTTGGAGTAAAATTTTACCCAAGGTGGGATGGGGGTATAGTTCTAGCTTTTTGGATTTGAACCATGCCCACGAGGATAATAGATGAAGACATTATCGATTTCCTAGTATAACAAAAAAAACACTATCGTTACTACTATGAAGCAAACCCTAAAAAGAGCTCTAAAACCATTTGTTAGGGACTTCATATAAAAATAAGGATAACTAAAAGTAGAAATATGATAATTAATGGAAATGCTAATAAACTAAATGACCATAAAAATAAAAATAATAGAAATTATCATGAAAAATATATTGATGGAAATAACAACTTTTTTAATCAAGCAGAATATATATCATAGGTCTCTTTGAGGAGGCAACATCCTTGGAAGTAGAGCTCCAATACAAATGAGAGAAAATATTAGATCCTTATATTACAAACCCATGTCCTTATATAGAATCTTATTTATCCTAACCCTAATGCTTAAGGGTTAGATCACATGAAAGAAGGGACACAAGCTACTAACTCCTACTTACAATAAAAGTAAAGGTTAGATCATAATGGGCCCATGCACACTAGACACCCATGGTGCAAACATAAACCAAAATTATACAATTACATAGTTGTTTTAGGATAGGGTACTAATAGAAATACTTTAAATGCTTTATTTTTCTTGTAGTAGATGAGGTCTTTCCTTCCTTTTATTTTTTGTTTCAACTATTTTTTGACAAAAATTCATATACTCTTTTATTTTGGACAAGAGCTTCTATATGATCTTTCATAAGAGTAATTATATTCACTAAGGATGATAATATAAAACATGACATTCTTAAATTTCTTGCATAATTTTATCCTCCATCAGTAAAACAAGACAAAAATTAGCACCAATGTAAAGTTCTCAAATAACCATGTGATTTAAAAAAAGTTGGATCCAAATACTTGTGTATGAGTGAGTTACAAACTTCAAATATTTGCGAATTTTATTTAAAAAATAGTTTCCTAAAATACCAAAATAAAAATTAAAAATGAAAATTTGAATTTTACTTATAATATATCTCGACATGTCACATGGTATAAAACCCTAGTCAATGATCCAATACCAAGCTACCAAGGGGTTACTAATTCTACATACCATTATAATATTTATTTTCACAATGTTGATACATGGGCAAAGATCAAATCAAAGTGTGAAATATGGAATTACGGGAGTGAATATTATTATTTATAAACTTAAAATTAGATTTACAAGGCTTTATGGGGCCACATCAATGAGAAAACTGATAAGTTAATATTCAAGAATTTAGGATAAAAAAATAAAAAAAATACAAACATAAATACAAGGATCATATACAATGGTTTAAAAAAATGATAACCCATTTGGAGGGCCATTGGAGCAACCAAACGATCCATGCAACTTGTCCAAAATAAAACGTACCTTCCTATTATGAGGAATCTGCTACATCATCTATTCATGCATCCTACCTTGTAAAAATGATTCCAAGAGACTCAAAACTCAAACCTAACATGCCTAATCTATTTTTTATAACCAAGAAATATAAGCCTCTACTAAATGAATATATATCTACTAGTATGAATATTACTTGGGCCCATATCATGAAAATAATGAGGACATACATGAAAATATTTGAACTCATCAATTTTACTAAAAAAACATGCAATATTAAATCAAGAAAAACTTTGTGTTAAGAATGAACAATATACATCTAAATAAATTCATTGCTTGAATACACATAAAAGGCTAGTAAGTCTGATATGTACCATCTAATCAACAAATTGATTTTCTTGAAACATGTGACAATAGATGTCACTTAAAGAAGGAAAGAATGTGGAACCATTTATTCATTTTTTCCCTTAAATTTTATAAAAAAAATCCTCTAACCTACCAAAATGCATGGTATCATGTAAATTCAAATTTGAATTTAAATTTTAGAATTTTGGGGGGAACAAATATGTTGTTTGATCCCTAAATTTTTAATCTAAATGTAAAATTTTGATGATATGATGAACTAATAACCCATAATTTTTAATGTGGATTTTAAAAGGTTTATTAAATTCATTAATTCTTGGTGGTGGGTCCATAATAGTCTAGTTACTACCATTACACTCCAATAGCAAACTATAATAACCATGTAGAAATAGGTAGGGAAAATTGAGGTGATTACACTAAAAAGAGATTTAAGAAGACAATATTAAAAAGTGGGTGAGCAAGACAATTGTTTATGTTTAACTTAGCCATGATAACTATATTTTGTTCTTTATCACCAAAATATCTAAAAGGGCTCTAGTTACTCATTGATCCCATATCGAATTGTTGTCATCATAAAGAGTGAATCACTCCCTAAGTCAAGATCTTGAAAAAGGTTCATTTTGGCACATGATTTTCAATATGATGGTCTAGAAAGCAACTTATTATATTCAAGTGTGCTAGTGAAGGAATTGTTATGGCCATTGCACAACTAGACCCAAATTTGGGGACCCACCTTAAATTTTGCTTTTTTGGGAGTTTCAAAAATATTTGAGTGATAATGTTGATCCTCCCCTTTTCATGAGTTTGCAATATGATACCCAGGGTTTTTGGGGTAATGTCCTTTAAGACGTATTAGATTTGGGAAAGGCTAGTGTATCCTTTTTGGTGTTTTGTGAGTCACCTAGTGTGTAGGTTAAATTGTGTCTCTTTGTTTTATTCTCTTATTTTGAGTTAATATTAATGTTTTGAAAGTTTAACTAATTGAGTTAATATTTTGAGTTAATGTTACAACACCAATATAGCTAGTTGGCTATATTTCCAATTGTTCATTGATTCATTGATTTAATCATATTTATAGATGTAGGTTGATTTGTATTTTATCATAAATCATAAATTTAATCCATTTGTGTATTTGCAGGAGACTTATCCCTCTCTAAGTGGCAAAGGACTTATCCCTCCTTAAGTGGTAAAGATATTTTATTATTCCATTTTGATCTGTGTCTGATTTATTTTATGAAGAATATCTCTTCAAGTGGTATAATAGCTTTAATATTTCTAAGCGCAAGACTCTCTTTCTTGGTTACTATCTTCAATAGATAGTCAATAGTAGATTTAAAAAAGTGTTAGTTTGCATAAGGGAAGGTATTGTTAAGAACATATTTATTCAGGAAATCGAGTATTTAAATTCAGTAGGCAACAGATATCTCACTATTGCAGATCATATAGGAAGCATTACTATGCTAGGATAATCCAAAAATTTATAAAAAAAGGCTCATACACAACAATAGAAGGGAACCCTAAAATATTTCTAATCGAGAACCCCAAAAAATTTTGAGACAAAGTTTACGATGTCAAGTAAAATTCGATCAAGAAATTTTAACTGTAGATATTTTTAAAGCACATCTTGGGAAACTCACATCCGATAATTTTAGATTACCTGGGTGTTAGCGATTACTTCTACAACATCCGATTATCACTCCTCCAACATGCAAATTGGGTGGTCTAGCTTAAACAGTGTAGCAAAATTATCCAAAAGAAGAAACAATGAAATTATCTCGCATATCACATCTATAAAATCAATGTTAATACATATTTTGAAGGCAACCAATAGTGTCATAGAAAAAATTAACTATTTTTGACATATCATATATTTTATAAGGTTGAATTTATGCGTTGTATGTTGCGGTGTCCAATCACGGGGTGTAAGATTAATTTTGTCTACATTGTTTTATCCCACGCACATCCAGTGGGAAACATCTAAGTAGTATATCTTTGATCCAACACGTTAATTATATCATGACTTAGGTCACACATGCCTTGCTATCAAAGTTGTTGTCCATTAAGTGAATTGGTTTAAATATTTCATATGTCACCTATTTGTTTTATTTCATGTCTCAATCCTCCATCCCTAGTAGTTTCTCCCCATTTGCTATCCAAGTAGGGTTGTGTGTATGTCCATCTATCATTGTTGGTATCTTCATTCTCAGGTTGTGTGTGTGCATCGATTCAGTGGTCTTCGCATATAGGTCTTGTCTTGTAGTGTCATATATTATCTTGTCTTGTAGTGTCTAGTTGTTGGCACACATGCAAGGAATCTAGCCATTGGCACAAGTGCAAGGGATCTAGCCATTGAAAAATAACACCAAATTTTGTAAAAAAAAGTTGCAATTAGTACCAGATAAGGAATATAGACATTGGAATTTGAAATTCGATTGGCACAATATAAGGAATATATATATTAAAATTTGAAGCTTCACATCAAGATAATTTATCGTTGGTATTCTACAAGCAGCTGCAAACTAGCCGTTGAATCAATTAACAATTTTTTTTTTGATGTTAAATCAAGTGCATGAGTGGTAAGTGGAATAGAGGACCAAATAGAAGATTACAAAGCACAACTAATCCAAATTAAGGATTACTAATTTCACAAAGAAGACATCTACAAAATAAAGGTATCCAACATAATTCTCCTTTATGCATTAATAGTTTTAACCCCAACCACTCTGCTTTTAATTCCATGGCTTCTTCCAACTCATCCCGTGAGAATCTCCAACATGATGAAGTCATAATCCCTTCTTCTTGCTTCCAAGAACTACAAAATTTTCTATCTAAAATAACTAATAGTATGAACAAATTGGTGGAAGTTCTCCAACAACTAGCACAAAATAAAAACCTTGAACCTTCTCTTTCTCCAACTAATTCCCATAGACAAAAGGATACTATGGATCATGATCCTCCTTTAGGTCACAATGATATTAACTTGGATATGGGTGAAGTTGCTCAATTTTTGAAATGGCCTCCAGGTGTTACCATTTCAAGTACTAATATGCCCATATTTGAGGGTGAGGATCCACATGATTGGTTAGCTAAAATGGATGGTATGCTCCACTTGTATCATGTTCTTGAATTCATAAAAGTTTTTTAAACCTCTTCCAAATTGGGTATAGAATCTTACCATTGGTTTGTGTGGTAGTAGCATCAACATAAATGACCCATACTATGGTCAGAATTTAAAGTTATTTTCCTTAAAAAAATTTATGAAGGTGTTTCTTCTTCTTACATCGTTCGCCTATTGGAGCTCAAACAAAATGGTTATGTCCAAGATTATATTTTAGATTTCACAAGTCTTCTCGTATATACAAAAGATGTAAAATATTATGTGGTGGTTTCTACCTTTCGTCATGGTTTGAAGGAAAATATTCAACTCGAAGTGGACCTACATGATCCCTACACTTTGGATGCTACCATGTGTATTGCTAATATTGTTGAACGGAAGTTTCAAAATTGGACATCTTCTTGGTGAGACTCTAATGCTCATCCTCAATATTACAACAAATATTTTCACAAAAATGAACAATCATCAAGATATTTTTGCTTTAAATATCATAATTATCATCCTATATATAAAGCATGTGTACATCATCAAAAATTTCAAATAGAGTACGATAATAAGGATGAAGAAGAAGAAGAAGTAGAAGATATCACTCAACAAGAGTCTCCCACGTATACAGAACAAATCTCAATAGATACTAGTGAAGCAACACCAGAAGATGACACTATGGCTATTTCAGTACATGCTCTTATGGGGTTAACAACTCATCATACAATTAAGGTAACAAGATTTATTTGGCAAAAACGTATTAATGTATTGATTGATTCAAGTAGTACACATAACTTTATTGACATCAATATTGCTAAAACATTGAACTTGTGCATTAATACTTTCAATCAAGATAAGTTTAAATATTTAATTGTAAATGGAGGAAATACTCAATGTGTTGGTAGAACATCTCCAGTTTCAATCCAAATGGAAAATTACACTTGGCGAGGAACTCTCTTCATTATGAACTTGGGAAGTTCAGATGTTATTTTTGGCATTGAATGGTTAGAAAAGCTAGAAGTTTTTAGTTTTAATTTTCAAAAATTATATGTTGACTGGAAATGGGAAGACTATTCATCTCCAAGGAATTCAATCTCCAACATCCCAGGTGGTGATTTCACACTGCATGGAAAAGATATTAAAGAAAGGAGGATATGGATTCATAGCTCAAATCAATTGCATGGAATTTCAAGCATTGGATACCCCTATAATTCCCTCAAAATATCTTCAAGATGTTGTGGCTAAATATGATGAAGTCTTTAGCAAACCAAAAGGGCTTCCTCCCAAATGATATCATGACCACATCATACATCTTGTTCCTGGTAGTCTCCCTCCTAATGTCCATCCTTATTGATACCATCAACCTTAAAAAATAGAAATTGAAAATATTGTCCAAGAACGATTAGAACATGACATCATTCGTCATAGCACTAGTCCTTATTCATCACTAGTGGTTTTGGCTCATCGTAAGGATAATTCTTGGTGCATGTATCTTAATTTTTATCCTCTCAATAAAATCATGATCAAGGATAAGTTCCCTATCCCTATCATATATGATTTATTATATGAATTACATGGTGCTAAATACTTCAATAAATTGGATTTACCTTCGGGTTTTCATCAAATCCGAGTAAGAGATGAGGATATTTCCAAAATTGTTTTTTGTACACATGAAGTTCATTAGGAGTTCCTAGTCATGCATTTTGGTCTCACAAATGCCCCTTCCACATTCCAAAGTCTTATGAACCATGTTTTTCATCCATTTATTCATAATTTTGTCTTGGTTTTATTTGATGATATTTTGATATATAGTAAATCTTGGAAGGATCATCTAATGGATGTGGGGAAAGTTCTTCATGTGTTACATAAGGAGAAACTTTTTTTCAAATGCTCCAAGTGTTCCTTTGGTGTTCAAGAGTTCAAATACTTGGGTCATATCATTTCTCATGAAGGCATTAAAGTGGATCTAATAAAATTAAAGCCATTCAATATTGGAATTTACCCAAAACTATCAAAAAAACTTTGTGGTTTTTTGGGTCTTACAGGTTATTTTCACAATTATGGAAAAATTGTAGCTCCTCTCACCATCCTCACAAAAAATGATGCTTTTCACTGGTCTGATATTGCTACTCAAGCATTCATGGCACTCAAGGAAGTTATGTGTACTACTCCGGTTTTGGCAACTCCATATTTTTACAAACCATTTGTTATTGAATGTGATGCTTCGGGTATAGGTATTGGATAGTATTAATGCAATATGGTCATCGATTAGCATTTGAAAGCAAGCAAATTTTAGGTAAAAATTTGGGAAGGTCCACATATGAGAAAGAAATGTTGTCTATTCTACATGTCATTGAGAAATTGAGCCATTACTTACTCAATAGTCGCTTCATCATAAAAATAGATCATAGTAGTCTTAAGCACTTTCTAGAACAATGTTTCTATATAGAATAAAACAAGTGGATGACAAAGTTATTGGGATATGATTTCATCATTGAGTATAATAAGGGCAAATAAAATGTAGTAGCGGATGCATTATCCCAAAAATATGAAGATAAAGTTTCCATCAACATCATTTCGGGCCCTTGTTCTCAATGGGTTTCTCAAATCAAAGAAGAATGGTTGGTTGACATGAAACTTCTTGAATTATTCAAGATATGAATAAATTATTATCAAAGCATCCTTATTTTTCATATATTGACAAGGTGTTATGAAATAAATATCACATTTACATTTCGTAAACTTCCACTATTAAATCCATGATCCTTGAAGAATCACATGCTTCTCCATTAGCAGGGCACTCAGGATTCTTTAAAATATATCATCGGGTGAAATAATTATTTTATTGGAAAGGATTAAAATCTAATGTCAAGATATTTTTTGCCAAATGTGAAGTATGCCAATGTAATAAGGGTGAAACAATCAAATCTCCAAGACTTCTTTAAACATTACCAATTTCTAACCACCAATGGGAACACATACCAATGGATTTTATTGAAGGTATTCCCAAGTCAGAAGGTAAAACAATGATTTTTGTAGTAGTGGATCATATTTCCAAGTATGCTCACTTCAGTGCTCTACAACACCCATATTCAGCAAGCAAAGTGGCCAAGGTATTTATTGACTCCATTTTCAAGTTACATGGAATGTCCAAAAATATTGTAAGTGATCGTGATCCCATATTTACTAGAAAATTTTGGAGAGAATTATTCCATCTCAATGGTACCAAATTAAATTTCATCTGCATACTATCCCAAAATTGATAATCAAACTAAAATTGTTAACAAATATTTGGGTACCTATCTACATTGCTTTTCTCAAGATAAGTAGTACCAATGGAGTCACTAGTTTTCATTAGCAGAATGGTGGTATAACACTTCTTACCATTCTTCCCTTAATATGTCTCCATTTGAAGTACTATATGGGTTAAAACCACTAGTAATAACATATTATGTTCTAGGATCTTCCAAAGTAGCTCAAATAGATGACTGGTTCCAACATCATCAGTAAATGCTCAACATTCTTAAAGATAATTTGATCCAGGTAAAAAATTGTATGAATAAAAAACAAGACTCACACAATTTAGAATGATAATTAAATATAGGAGATATGGTTTTCTTACGGTTGCAACCTTACAAGCAGCTGTCATTGAAGATCAAGACTAGTCATAAGTTAACTCCGAGATTTTATGGTCCTTACAAAATAGTTCATTGCATAGGCAAAGTAGCATATAAATTGGAGCTTCCTCCCTCATCTTGTATACATCCAGTTTTTCATGTTTCCTATCTCAAAAATGTGATTGGCCAAAAAGTACACTTCTAGACAGAGCTTCTAGTACTTGACGAAGAAGGACATATAAATCTTCAACCAGAAGCAATATTGCAAAGCAGATCACATCATCTTCGATATTGCCACATTAAAGAATTTATAATCTAATGGTAGGACCTACCAGTATAATATGCTACATGGGAAACAAAAAGTGTTTTTGAGTCATTTCTAGATTTTAGGATAAAGCTTTCCAAGGAAGGGAGCCATGTTACAACACAATATAGCTAGTCAACTATATTTCCAATTGTTCATCGATTTATTGATTTAATCATATTTATAGATGTAGGTTGATTTGTATTTTATCATAAATCATCAATTTAATCCATTTTCATATTCACAAGATACTTAGCCCCTCTAAGTGGCAAAGGAATTATCCCTCCTTAAGTGGCAAATATATTTGATTATTCCATTTTGATCTGTGTCTGATTTGTTTTACAAAGAATATCTCTTTAGAATTGTTGTAGCCATTGCACAACTAGCCCCGAAATTTGGGACCCACCTTAAATTTTACTTTTTTGGGAGTTTCAAAAATATTTGAGTGATAATGTTGATCCTCCCATTTTCATGAGTTTGCAATGTGAGCCCTAAGGTTTATTGGGGTAATGTCCTTTAAGGCATCTTAGATTTGGGAAAGGCTAGTGTATCCTTTTGGTGTTTTGTAAGTTGTCTAGTGTGCAGGTTAAATTGTGTCTCTTTGTTTTATTTTCTTTTTTTGAGTTAATATTAATGTTTTGAAAGTTTAAACAATTCAATTTTTGAAATTGATTAAATTTTCAATAAAATATTAAAAAAGGAAAAAGAAATTTAAAATATATATATATATATATATATATATATATATATATATATATATATATATATATATATATATATAATATACATGCATTAGCCAAATTTAAATAATAATAAATAAAATATCATTAACTTGGCTTTTAACCCCATTTCATTTTTCACTTTTTAATCATGTTAGGGCTTTTAGTTTCATTTTGCTTTTTGATTCCTTTAATTTGGCTTTATTTTACCTTTTTTATGATATATTATAATGGTGAATGTCTATGATTATTCTCACATTTAATAATATGCGATAGGTTAGTATACAATGGTTACTAATAGAGGTGAATATACGTAGATCAAATATCGAGGATAGGATGCATGTGCATGAAAGCTCTCAATAGCAAACCGACCATCGAGGATGATGCATGTGCATGAAAGCTCTCAATAGCGAACCGACCATCGAGGATAGCTATACATGCAAGCATGGACCCCACGGTGGACTGTGAGCTTAATCATGATTGGTAACGAACCCAAAGTGGATGCGATATGTGGTGACGTAGCTTAATATACATGATGATGTGGACTATAGATTGATACACCACAAGACTAGGCAATGTGGAAAGACAAGCACAGATGATGTTAATGAAGAATGTGGTAACCATGTAAGTTCGTTGTCGATGATAGAGGTCATAACAAATCTACCATTTGGTATTGTACAGTCACACCTTCTCTGAGGGAATAGGAGAGACACAACAATTTCCAGTGTAAATGGACCTACACTATAGTGAATGTCTAGTAAATGATGATGATGTGGATATGTCATGGATTTGATAGCAAAAACAATTCAGCGCTTGACATAATCTTCCTTGGTGAGACTTACGAAAAAATGAAACAATGAGAGAATCTTGATTTAATGAAAATAGTTATGGTACATGCTATTCATGGTGGTATATGAGAACATTAAGAGTAATAGGTAAAGTTTCCAAGTTTGGAGTAGTAGCACAGTGGGTGTTGTATAAAATGGTTGGAATATGATATCGACGATGAAATTTTGGTAATCAAAATACACAGCAGTGATAATTTTAGTAAGGGTCAGCATAGAATTGGGAATTCGATACTAAATGCATGTCATGTTATTCATGGTATGGATTCATGTACAAATTACAGTGCCAAAATGAGGAGCGAACGTGCATGCTAGTGTTAACGATGGATAGTTGTAAAAAGTAGTGTACAATGGTAGGAATTCATAATGGATCAATCCACATGGATATGGGGTGGCAGTCTGAAGTTATGATAATAAACAAGCACATAGGGTATTGTGAAGTAAACAAGACCATTTAATGAAAAAAAAATATAGTTCCAGAGTATAGTCACCCCAAGGTTTGGTAATAGCATGACACGGATAGGTATGGGTGTGCTCTCTCGAAGAAGACAATATCATCATATGAGTAGGAACCGAATGACACAAAGTAAAATTATCTCACATCTCTCAATGGACTGAGACCTTTCTCTACTATTTGTGCTCTCACTCGTATTCAGGAGAAAATTCACTTCATCAATGGTTGTCTTCGGAGTATGTTGGTTCCAAGTTTGATAGATTTGACAATGAAAATAATGTGGTCGATAAAGATTTTTTGAAAAGATAATAAAGTATAGGGTTAAGCTCATTTCATGTGCAATATATTCTATTATTGTATGGAAGGAGAACATACATCCTCATGTATGTTTTCATAGTAATATTGGAGGGGCCTGGTGTGTTTAATAAGCCCTTGTTGAGTATGTTGATTCATCCAGGAGGATGTTTGCACTCTGTCGGGTGGATTGATTCATAGCAAGAATGTAGAATAGTCATGTATAAAAGAATATTTGTGCTCACGTATGGTGGAGCGGGTTGAATGGTGATGTTAAATAGTATTTTATTTTATGAATGCCAAAGTCGTATGTATTCAGGATTCAAGAAAAAAAAATAGTATGAAATAATTCACCAATGTGAGCATAGGGAAATTAGAATATGGAGATCATGATTAAATACTATAGTAAAATATAATGATGCTACCAATCGGGCACATAGGGTGCTATGAATACGATGTCCAAGGTAGCAAAGGTGTTACCAAGTCGAAATGGCAGCAACACAAATCTATAGTGCATTAGTGGGCCATTTCAAATAATAATAAAAAAAAGAGAAGAAAAGAAACAAAGGGTTTCCATAAAACAAAATGTGAAGATGAAGGTTTCCATCCAAATACAATGAAATGAACTATGGTTTGGAAAGATTTAAAAACTAGTCGAAGCTTATGCACGAGGGTTGGAAATTTTAGAAAAGAAAGACATTTTTTTTGGTGAATGCAAAAGCTTCAGAGATTTGCACCTTGTAAGTAGATTCGAAGGAGATATTTTTTGAGTGTCTTGAGATAACTATTTCATTTGTTTCTTCCATGATTTTAGGCTTATAGACAATGATTTATGTAGTTTAATGGTAGCATTGTTGAATGTTTAGAAATATGGAGTCTATTTTTTTTCCTTAGAATATTGCACCTAGCTCATTTTGGACTATGCAAACACAACTTCGAATGAATTAGGTTACATTCAGAAATTTTTCATTATCTTTGGTTTTGCAGGATAGGGTAACGTTACACTGATAACATTTTATTTTATGATATTTTCAGCACTTACATTAGTTGTTCATTCATTTTAACTTCATTTTATTCATCTATTTTCCAAAGCATTATCAAATACTTAGAATCCCAGGGTTCTATTTTACCCATGAATTTAACCAGGGATTTTGTAGTCACTAGTCATCCAGATAATTAGTTTTAAAAGGTGTTAAGAGAGATAATTATTTGGATATATTTTCATTTCAATTATTAGAGTGAATTCATTTTACACAAGTTCTAGCACTCATTAAATATCAAGATAAAATTTGTGCTCAAAGGGAGGGTATATTAACCTGCAAGTTTCACATTAACACTCAGATAAAATGAAGTGGATCTTCCACAACATTTTCTAATACACTAACACTAGGATTTTAATTTGAAGTTAAAATAAACCTGCTAACACCAATTACTAACCTCCAATATTACATTAAGGCACAAATAAAAGTAATTGGATTCTCCACAATATTTTCTAACTTTCATAGTTTAATTTGAAGTAAAAAGAATCCACTAACAGGTTTTTTAGGGATAAATCACAATAATTAAAAGATAAAAGGAATTAAGAGCAACCTCATTCATTAATTATTTCTATATATAAGGGAAATCAAGCCCTTTTCATCAATGAACAATAAAAACAGATCAAAAAAATCACATAAACCAAGCCCCTTGTTAACAATTCACTTGCAATCACTAAGGTATTTTTAGCATCAAGTTTACATAGATTTATATATTTGCATACATTCTCAAGCACATTTTTTTTATGCTAAAAGGAACCTTGGAGAAATCTTATATTTCTTTGCAAGAGAGGGTTTTTATTTTAATACCCTGATTGTGATGGTAATTTTGCAATTGGGCAAAATTTCCACTCTAAAAAATTGGTGCTAGAAGGAGGGCCTAATTGAGTGCTTTGTGATTTGTTTAATATAGGCTTCTTACATATGACATTGTTGTTTTGATGTAGGGATTTTATTTTTTTGATAGCTAATGTGCAGGTTTAATGGTTTTGTGTCATTTTTTATGTAGGGGTTTGATATCAAAGATGTTTATCTAAAAGTAGTGAGAGTCTGAGAGGTCCTCTTTGAGTGATTCCATCTCCATGCTAGATCCACCTAAATTTATCATTACTAGATCTAAATCCACTAGGGATACTATTTTTCAAAGTCTATCTCCCACTCATAGAAATAGAAAAATGAGATTCAAACCATCGTTATCCCACCTAGTGTACTCGAAGTTGGCTTACCACCTTTTTCTAGCACACCTAGTGTGTCTTTATCTATTGACTTTTTTGCCCCTAGTGTTTTTTTAGGGAAACCTCTATTGAATACCATGGCTTAAAATATTATTTGGTATGGAGCACATAGTACTCCATTGAACACAAGTAGGGATGTCCATGATGTACCTAAGAACGTTGAAAGGTTCTTGCCCAAGTATAAGCATGATGGTCCTAGATCAACCGAAGAACACATCTATGTTTATAAGGATGTTTTGATCATATCACGAGTCAAACATGAAGATGTGGCTTGTAGATTATTTCCTTTAAGTATTTAAGAAATGACATATGATTGGTATATTAGTCTATCAACTGATTCTATAACCTCTTGGGCCCAATTAGAGGCTAATTTTATCAACCAATTTAGGTCACCCTTATATCCTACCATTATCTATCACCATTTTGTGACTTGTAAAAGGAGACCTAATGAACCAATCAAGGTGTTCAATTCTAGATTTTAGAAACTCTACATGATATTGACTCGTCATTTCTTTGTTGATGCCAATGTGGCTCTTCAAATGTACCTCAGGGTGTTAGATATCTTGACTACCATGTTTTCTAGGAGGAATCCTTAGGCTACCACCCTTGCCCTAGTTTACTCGGAGGTCATGATCATTGAGTAGAAAATGGCACCGTAAGGTTTTAGGATAACCAAATTACCCATGGTAGGGCAACTTGGTCTTTAGAATCAGATCCTTATGATGAAATAGACTATGCCACCACACATGCCAATATTGAATACCCTAACTTACAATCAACCTTTTTAATCCATGCCCACTTATCCATCCATGTTCACCTATATAAACACATCCATTACTACAACTACTCCATTACTTCTAGATAATAAATTGGCTACTCAGGGAGTCAATATAACCAATGCTCATGCCTAAGCCTTATTTCCCATTTCCACACCCTTACAAAGTGTGAATCCATTCTTGATTCAAAGTGCCTAGAACCAAAACATGATGCCAAATCATAATATTGTAGGTTTTGGAAACCTAACTTGTCCTACCATCATGCCTCAATCAAAATATTTAGATTCAAATGTTGAGGAACTGGAAAATATTGTCCAAAATATAAGTAGGGATATGGTTCATATGCAAAAGTAGGGTTCTCAAAATCCTCAACAAAATAAAAATATTGGTTTTCATAAGAAATAATGGAATACGAGACCAAATAATGGGGGTGTGCCTACCCCTGTTACTAACCAGGGCAATGCTTCCACAAGTTCTAGTTAGTACAATACAATTGTCATTATTTTAGACTTAACTATGAACACTCGGTGTAGGTTACATGCCACTAAGGAGCATAGCAAGAAAGAGTGTATAGAATTCATGTCATACATGAATATTCTGTAGGAGGAGGTAGATTACTTAGATCTGGTCCCTAATTATGGTTTATCTCACCAACCCAAGGGTAAGGGAACTGCCCTAGTTGTTGAGACCTTATACCTAGAGGAAGAAGTTGAAGAAGAGGAGAGTTATGATGCCCTAGAAGAGGAAGTTCAAGTATTTAGACAATTTCAAAAGTGGAATCACAGTTATCACTTGAGTAACATATCCAAAGCCCCAAATACTTCCTCTACCCCTACAAACAACTCTTTACTTCCACCTGATATAAAATCCAACAATAATCCACCTCATCCATCTCCCATTGAGTCATATAGACCAATTTAGAAGATGCAAAATTTGTACAAAACTTCCTATAATATAATTGAGGATATGAAGAAAAATAAAGCCAATGTCACTTTATTTGAGATGACTCAATTGATAAATCAAAAGGATGCCTTGATTAAGGCACTTTCTCCATAAAGCAAAACCAATGATAGAAAAGATAATGAGTCACACTTGGTTTTACGAAAGTATAAAGGAGAGGTTCCTCCTTTTCTCTTAATAATTAGGATTGTAGGTAAAAAATTATACAATTGTCTAGTGGACTCAGATGCATCAGGAAATGTCATGCCTTATGCGAGTTGTCAAAGGTTAGGTTTGAAGCCTACTCCCTCAAACAATATTGTGGTTCAATTATATAGGTTTGAAGTGAATGTGGTAGGCATGCTCCATAATATTCATATCCATATTGCTTCTGAGCTTAGGATTCAATAATTTGCTGAAATCTATGTTGTGGATATTCCAAACAGATATGGCATGTTATTGGCTAGATACTAGAGTAGGAATTTAAATGGCTATATGACCACAAATTGCTCTCACATTTAGCTACCTTGTAAATGGGTGGCTAACCAAATTCATGTTTATAGGGAGCCTATGCTCAAAGATATGATTACCAACTAAAATAGAACCAATGAGACTCTTTTTATAGAGTCGTAACTAGGGGTCTACACCATAGATATAAATGGGGCCACTAATAAACCTAAAGATGAAATTATTTTTGGTAGCCCATGTAATGATGATAATTTGGTGTGGATACTTAAATTTGATGGATCCAAGTCAAAGTAGAGTTCTAGAGCTGGTATTGATCTCACTTGTCCTAAAGGTGAACATTTTCTTGTTACCTATAGACTGCAATTCCTATGCACATGTAATGTAGAATAGTATGAAGCTCTAATATTTGGATTACAACTAGCTTTGAGTAAGGATATCAAATGCTTTAAGGTCTTAGGTGACTCATATTTAGTGGTCAAATAGGTCAAGGGACAATACACTTGTCATTATAAAATGTTAAGTCATTACAAAAGTAGGGTTAGACATCTAATTTATGAGTTTGATGCTTTTGATATATCTCTAATTTATAGAAAAGGTAATCGTGTGGTTGATTCCTTGGCAATGGTTGCAGGTAGGATGGGACCCATTGATAATAGAAAGTTAAAAAAAAAATCAATTGAATTAGTACCCTATCCTTCCATACCTAATAATTTTAACAATTTGTAGGTATTTTAAAGTGACATGCATATATTTAATTTTGTGACTAATTCAGGTATTTTTGAAAACCAAGTAATCGATGAGGATCAGTTATGGCAAAAAAATGGAAAAGAAGAGAATGAAGAAACTCAAAAAATGAACAAGATCCCAAGGTTATTTCACTTGAGAATTTATTTGACATTGTCTATGAAAGCAAGAGGTGTGATAAAATTCCTCTCCCAAATATTCTTGTGATGAAGTTAACCTTGGGAGTGAAGAAAATCCACATGAGGTATTTATTGCCAAAGCATGCACACACTAGGAGAAAGAAGGGATAGAGCATGCTCTCAAAGAATATATAGATTGCATTGCATGGAGTTACGAGGACTTAAAGACCTATGGTCAAAATATTATCATACACACTATCCCACTAAAAATAGATTCTAGGCCTTTTATGCAGAAGCAATGGTCAGTCAACCCACTATTAGAACCCCTAATAGAGAAAGAAGTTAAAAGATTGTTTGATGCATAAATCATATTTTATATTATATATTCTACTTGGGTGGTTAATATTGTGCTTGTTAGGAAGAAGAGTGGGGATATCAGATTATGTATTGAGTTCAAAACCTCAATAAAGCATCACAAAAGGACAATTACCCTTTGCCTTCGATTGATGAAAATTTACAAATGGTAAATGGTTCTAAGATAATGTCCTTTTTAGATGGTTATTCGAGGTATAATCAAACTTTGATTCATCCTAATGATAGAATGAAAGCTACCTTTACCACTAAGTGGGAAACATTTACCTATAAAAGGATGCCTTTTGGTTTACTCAATGCAGGCACGACATTCCAATGCACCATGGACTATGCTTTCAAAGGTCTCATAGGCAAATGCATAATTGTGTATGTTGATGGCATTCCTATCTTCTCAAATAAAATAGAAGATCACATCAAGGATTTAAGAAAGGTACTTTAAAGATGTAGGGAACATGGAATTTCTCTTAATCCTAAAAAGTGTATCTTTGAGGTAGCCGAGGTAAAGTTATTGGGGCATGTGATATCAAAAGAAGGAATTTCTATAGACCTGCAAGAATAGAATCAATCCAAAATATTCCCCTCCCACGTGGTAAAAAGGAGCTAAGGTCATTTTTTGGCAAAATAAATTTTGTGAGGAAATTTAATTTTGGATTTGTAGAAATAGTAAGGCCATTGAATGATATGCTAAGAAAGGATGAAATTATAAGTTGGACAAGTGAGGCAAAGGAAGCCTTCCAAAATATTAAAGATGTTATCTCTAGTGCACTGGTATTGGTAAGTCCTGACTATACAAAGTCGTTCTATATTTAGACATTTTTCTTTGATCATTCATTTGCAAGTGTATTGACTCAAAAGAGCGAAGGTAATTTTTAAAATCCCATTGATTTTACGAGTTCTCCATTAGAGGACGTGCAATTGAGGTATACTACTTTGGAAAAACAAATGTATGCTTTATTTAAAACGATAAAAAAATTTAGACATTATATCTTGCATAGAAAAAATTTTGCTAATGTGCTTGACCCAGCAATTAAAACTATATTTTTGCATAATTAACTAGGATAGAAGCGAGGGAAATGGATCTCTACCATACAAGAATTTTACCTTGAGATTCAACCGATGAAACTAGTTCGAGGATAATTCCTAATGAAAATGATTACAGAAATTGATCCCCAAATATCATGTCAACAATATAGTGTAGGGGACATCACACATGATGATTGGTATGTTGACATTATCTATTTTATTTTAAATCGTAAGTATCCCTTTCACCTTACATCTACACAAATGAGAGCTTTTAGGTTAACATATGCAAAATATATGATTAAATATGGTCCTTTGTATAGGAATAATCACGAAGGGATTTTCCTTCGTTGCATGAACAAGGAAGAAGCCACCCAAATCTTACATTAATTCCATGGTAAGTATGGAATGGGACACGGATCCATGAATTCTATAGCACATCATATTCTAATAGTAGGTTACTATTGGCCCCATATCTTCAAGTATGCCCATTTCCATGTGCGTTCTTGTCACATTTGTCAAGTAGCAGCAAATAGGGAAATAAATGTGGCTATGCCATTATAGCCAATAGTGTAAATGAGATCATTTTCCCAATGGGATTATACTTTGTAGGGGTTATCAATCCTAATTCTTCTAATTCTCATAACTTCATCCTTATTGCCACCGATTATTGCACTAGATGAACTGAAGCAATCCCCACAAAGAATTCCACTAGTGAAGTTGTTATTCAATTTCTAGAGGATAATATTGTAACAATTTTTGGAATGCCTAATTAAATTGTTTGCGATAATGGTTTTGTATTTTATTCAATTCATTTTGTATATTGGGCTTATGACAATAAGGTGAGCATTAAATTTTTGTCCAATTATTATCCTCAAGGTAATGGTTTGGTTGAATCTTCTAATAAAAAATTGTTGTCTATTATTAAGAAATTGCTTGAATGAAATCCTCATGATTGGCATAACAATATAAATTTTCACTATGAGCAGATATAATAAGAGTCAAAGAGTCTATTGCGACATCTCCTTATCATTTGGTATATGGGCAGGATCTGATTTTTTTTGTAAATCTAAAATTGCAAATATTACAATTTATGAAAGAATATCTTGAAACTGATAATCAAATTGAATCTCGTTTAACTCACCTAATGCATTTATATGAAAAGAGAGAAGAAGCTTTGCTTCAGTTTAGCAAACATCAATACATTGTAAAACGATGGTTTGACAAAAAACTAAAATTAAAAATTTCAAGATTTATGATTTAGTGTTATTGTGGGATAAGGCTCATGAAAAGAAATATGATCATGATAAGTTTGATTGTTAGTGGCTTGGTCTTTACCAAATCTCTAAAATCCTTCGTGAAAATTCTTTCAGGTTGAAATATTTGAATGGATATGATGTTCACTTGCCTGTGAATGGACAATTTCTCAATCACTACTTTCACCCATGAGGCAACTGAATGCTTGTATCAATTGTACAATGCTTTGTATATTATGTAGTTTTGGGTTTTCTATTTTGGATTTTGTGATTGTCTTGCTTTGTCGCTATTGTGCATGGTGTTGCAAGTTTGCTTTTTTTTCTTATTATCAAATTTCCTTTGTTTAGTATAGGGTGTGGTTGTTTCTCATTTTAATTTTCTCCCTTTGTTTATGGTTATGTTAGTAATGGACACTAAATCCTGGTTCCTTTGTTGGTATTTGGTCCTTTGTTAAGTAGGTTGGAATACTTAATCTGAAGGTAGGTGAAATTGGGAAAAGGGGGTGGAGTTATTTTGTGATCATGCTCATATTTTTTGACTAAAATTGTGGAGAGTGGAACAATGAAACTTTTTGCTAAAGCTCCACATATAAATCACATGTTAAATGGTATCTCTTGAAGTCTTGAAGGACGAAGTCACTCTGGTTTACAACTTAATGCGAAAATCCAACACGCTCCATTTCAAATGCTTTCTAAACCATGTGGTGCATAAAATTTTGCAAAGCCTTTTAAAATAAATTTCCTTACAAAAAAAAAGATAAGCAAAGGAAAACACGCTAAAATCAGTCACCAAGTTTAGATAAACTCTATCAGGTCTATAGTCACCTAAATGGTAGTAGGGCTCTGTCTAGACACAACTTGTTCAAAAGGAAATGCTTTGCAAAATATCAAGTAAACACAAGGGTAATTTAGATAAACTCTACCAGGGCTATGGATGTCTGACTAGAAGTAGGGCTCTGTCTATAAAAGTTCTTTTTTATGAGCAATACTTTATAGCCTAAATACAAAATAGATGATGGAATTTTAATGGTTTCAAGAATACAAAATGAATCACTTTTCACACATTGAGCAAAAACATATGGATTAGTTGTTTTTATTCAAAAATTTCTACCCCCACCTTCTCAAGACATTGCTAAATAATTATTATTTCATTTATATTTTTTGTTCTCGTTTTAGATTGGGTTCTTCATCCAAAATTCTCAGGAGCATTTCCCAGCAGAGTCACCACTTGTTGTGGTCATTGCACAACTAGCCCAAAATTTGGGGACCCACCTTAAATTTTTCTTTTTTGGGAGTTTCGTAAATATTTTAGTGATAATGTTGATCCTCCCATTTTCATGAGTTTGCAATGTGAGCCCTAGTGTTTATTGGGCTAATTTCCTTTAAGGCATCTTAGATTTGGGAAAGGCTAGTGTATCCTTTTGGTGTTTTGTAAGTTGCCTAGTGTGCATGTTAAATTGTGTCTCTTTGTTTTATTCTCTTGTTTTGACTTAATATTAATGTTTTGAAAGTTTAACAAATTCAAATTTTTAAATTGATTAAATTTTCAATAAAATATAAAAAAAGAAAAAAGCAATTTTAAAAAAAAATTATATATATATATATATATATATATATACATACATGCATTAGCCAAATTTAAATAAATAATAATAATAATAAAAATAAAATAAAATATCATTACCTTGGCTTTCAACCCCATTTCACTTTTCACTTTGAAATCATGTTAGGGCTTTCAGTTTCATTTTGCTTTATGATTCCTTTAATTTGGCTTTATTTTACCTTGTTGATGATATATTATAATGGTGAATGTCTATGATTATTCTCACATATAATAATATACGGTAGGTTAGTATATGATGGTTACCGATGGAGGTGAATATACGTAGATCAGATATCGAGGAGAGGATGCATGTGGATGGAAACCCTCAATAGTGGACCGACCATCAAGGATAGATACACATGTAAGCATGGATTCCACAGTGGATTGTGAGCTTAACGATGATTGGCAATGGACCCAAAGTGGATGTGATATGTGGTGACGTAGCTTAATTTGTATGATGATGTGGATTGTAGATTGATACACACAGGATCAGACAATTTGGATAGACACACACAAAGGAAGTTAGGGTAGATTGTGGTCACTATGTAAGTTTAGTTTCGATGATGGAGGCCATAAAAAATTTGCCATTTGTACTATACAGTAACACCTTCTCTAGGGGCATAGGAGAGACACAGTAATTGCTAGTATGAATGGACCTACACCATGGTGAATGGATAGGAAATAATGATGATGTCGATATGTTGTGGATTCGATAGCTAAAAAAATCTAGTGCTTGACAGAATCTTCACTGGTGAGACTTGCGACATAATAAAATAGTGAGAGCATCCTAATTTAATAAAAGTGGTTATGGTACATGCTATTCACAGTGATATATGGGAATATTAAGAGTAACAAGAAAAAATTTCCAAGTTTGGATGCAACGGATGCCAGCACAATGGATGTTGTATATAACGATTGGAATATGATACTGATGATGAAATTTTGATAACCAAAATACACATCAGTGATAATTTTAATAATATTCGACGTAGAATTGGGGATTCAATGTTGAATGTGTATCATGTTCTTCATGACATGGATTCATGTACAAATTGTAGTACCAAAATGAGGAGCAAATATGCATGCCAATGTTAATGACGGATAGTTGGCAAAAGTAGTGTACAATGATAGGTATTCATAATGGATCAATCCATATGGATATGGGGTGGTAGCCTGAAGTCATGGTAATAAATAATCATGTAGGTATGGTGAAGTAAACAAGACCATTTCATGATATAAAAAAATATAGTGTCAAAGTATAATCACCCCAAGGTTTTGTAATAGCATGACGTGGATAGGTATGGGTGCGCTCTCTGAAACAATAAAATATCATCATATGAGTAGGGACTCAATGACACAGAGCAAAATTCACTCACATATCTCAATGGGAACGATTTTGAGATCTTTCTCTACTCTCTATGCTCTCACTCATGTTTAGGAGAACATTCACTTCATTAATACCTATCTTTAGAGTATTTTGGTATTGGGTTTGATAGATCTGGAAATGAAAATAATATGGTCAATTCAAATTTTTGAGAAGAAAATAAATTGTAGATTCAAGCTCCTTTCACGTGAAATATAGCCTATTATTTTATGGAAGGAGAACATACATCCTCAAGTACATTTTCATAGTACTCTTAGAGGGGCACGGTGTGTTCAAGAAGCCCTCAACAGGTGTGTTGATTCATTCAGGAGTATGTTTCCACTTTGTCAGGTGGATTGATTCACAGCAAGAATGTAGGAAAAGGTGCATCTTGAATAATATCAATGCTCACTAACGATGGATTGGGTTGACTGGTGATGTTAAATAGTATTTTAGTTTACGAATTCCAAATTCGGATGTATTTAGAATTCAAGAAAAAAAAATTAGTATGAAATAATTCGCCAATGTGAGCATAGGGAAATGAGAATATGGAGATCATGATTAAAAATTGTAGTAAAATATAATGATGTTGCTAATCAGACACATAGGGTGCTATGAATATGATGCCCAAGGTATCAAAGGCATTACCAAATCGAAATGGTAGCAACACAAAGCTATAGCGCATTAGTGGGCCCTTTTAAATAATAAAAAAAAGGAGAAGAAAGAAACGAAGGGTTTCTATCGAACAAAATGTGAAGACGAAGGTTTCCCTTGAAAGAAAGTGAAACGAATTATGGTTTGGAAAGCTTTAAAAATTGGTCAAAGCTTATGCACAAGGTCTAGAAATTTTAGTAAAGAAAGACATTATTTTTTTTGGTGAATGCAAAAGCTTCAGATATTTGCACCTTGTAAGTAGAGTCGAAGGAGATATTTTCTGAGTGTCTTGAGCTAACTATTTCATCTATTTCTTCCATGCTTTTAAGATTATAGATAATGTTTTATATATTTTAATGGTACCATTTTCGAATGTTTATAAATATGGAGTATATTTTGTTTTCCTTAGAATATTACACCTAGTTCATTTCGGACCATGCAAACGCAGCTTCGGATGAATTAGGTTACATTCAAAAATTTCTCATTATCTCTGGTTTTATAGGATAGGGTAGCATTACACTGACATCATTTTGTTTTCTAAAATTTTCAACACTTACATTAGTTGTTCATTCATTTTGGCTCTATTTTATTCATCTATTTTCAAAAGCATTATCAAATACTCAAAATCCCAAGGTTCTATTTTACCCATAAATTTAACTAGGGATTTTGTAGTCACTAGTCATCCAAATAATTAGTTTTAAAGGGTGTTAAGACAGATAATTATTTGGATATATTTTCATTTCAAGGATTAAAATGAATGCATTTTACACAAGTTCTAGCACTCATTAATATGTACTCAAAGGGAGGGTCTATTAACCTGCAAGTTTCACATTAATGCTTAGATAAAAATGAAGTGGATCTTCCACAACATTTGCTAACATGTTAATAATAGGATTTTAATTTGAAGATAAAATAAACTTGCTAACACCAAATACTAACCTCCAATCTCACATTAAGGCATAGATAAAATGAAGTGGATTCTCCACAACATTTTCTAACTTTCATAGTTTAATTTGAAGTAAAAGGAATCCACTAACAATTTTTCAAGGATAAATCACATTAATAACAAGATTGAAAAAAATTAAGAGCAACCTCATTCATAAATATTTCTGTATATAAGGTAAATCAAGACCTTTTCATCAATGAATAATAAAAACAAGTCAAAAAATCACATAAACTAGACCCCTTGTTAACAATTCACTTGCAATCACTGAGGTATTTTTAGCATCAAGTTTACACATATTTATATACTTGCATACATTCTCAAGCACATTTTTGTTTATGCTAAAAGGAACATTGAAGAAATCTTATATTTCTTTGCAAGAGAGGGTTTTTATTTTAATACCCTAACTGTGATGGTAATTTTGCAATTGGGCAAAATTTCCACTCAATAGGAATTATAGTCAATAAAACCATTTAGAATGAATGAATATGCAATTTTAGTTGGCCAAGCTCAAAAATTGCTAAAATATGCTTCCAAAATAGAATTTTACTAGAAGTAGAACTATGTTCACCTTAATTAAAATTTAAATTAAAATTTTACTGTAAATAATATCTAATAGATCATTCATAAATATTGTTTAGCTATTTTTAGAATACTAAAGTTAAGCCTTTTGATCAAATTTTTAATAACAACGAGACTATGCATGGCTTCTATGGATCAATTTATCTTTTAACCTATTTATTCATGTATGTATGATGTATTTAGATATAAATTCTCATCTCCTGTTAGTTCTCTCACTTTATTATAAAGGGTTTTTGCAAATCTAATCACACTAAAGTTATTCAATTCCTTTTAAATATTTCAATTAGATCAATACTCATCTACCTATGACCATATGATCATATTTATTTCATTGTATTTCACTTTTTTTTATAACATTTATATTCTACAAATTGTTTATATCAACTTAGATTAATTATTTTGAATGGGAGTTGATCCTTTAATCCAAATATTTAGTATTTACTTTATCATGTTTCTATGTTGAATTATGATATCATGAGTGCACAAATTGTATCAAACAATTTTATAGATAAATAATTTTGGCATATCTCATAGACTCACAGGTCTTATTTTTTAATGAAATTATACCACCCCATTGGCATCAATATTTAGGATCTATGCAAATATTCTTAAAATCTCTGAAGATTCAATACAAGTTTTGTTAATATCATCCAATCTAACCTGTTAAAATGGTATTTTAGGTCTATTTTTTCTGGTTTAGATATGATAAATTAGAATATGCTTTGTGATTTTTTTTCCTTAGATCACAAAGTTTCATGAATTGGTAACTCTATTTTAAAATAATCCAATAGTTTTTTCTTAAATTTGAGATTTTACATCAAATCCTTGAATACTTTTTTAATATTTGTTTTTTGGATCAATCTATATCATTGATTTGATATATTTTAAAAATATTTAAAGCTTATAAATATCCATTAGAGCAATTTTTTCCCACCAACAATTTCTATTTCAAATTTGACAAAAGTCACTTCTAAAAATCTATTCACTATGTATAAGAGCAATTTGCACTTAAGGAGCAATTTATTCATATTTTTGAAATCTATTACAAAGTTCCACAAAATCACACAATATTTCATTAACTCCTTGTAAGGGTGACTTACTGTCTAATAGAAACAATCCACTTCATATTTGAAAAGAATATTTAAAGTTAAACAAGTGCCTCTTGAAGGGACCTAATCATCCTGAAATTGTAATTTGTTTAATAGAATCCTAAGACACTCTCAATACATTAATTTGACATACCTCCCTATCAATTTTATAAACAATATATTTATTATAATTTTTTTTTAAATACTCCAAAATTCACCTAAGTTCTCTAAAAAGTGATTTGCTCCACACCTTTAAGAATGATTCATTTTGATACTAAAACTTTTTACCTAGATTTTGGAGCTACATTTTTTAGTGTTTTCATGACAAAAACCATAGGTACTAAAAGTGCTAAATTTTAGCATAATACTTATGAATAGAAGAACAAAATCTTGTCAATCAAGAAAGTAAATTGATCCAACTAGACTACTCACCTATTAAAGGTATGATAATAAAGAAAAGAAACCTATGACTATAGTTTTAATGAAAAAATAAAAATGGATGAAAAAAGGTTCAAAACATTAATATTTATAAATGAAATAAAATGGTAAAATTTTTAGCTAACCCTAGTATAAACCAAAATCCTCTTTACATGTAAACATCACCATTATATTTGATCCCATGATTATAAGTTAACTCTTATTCTTTAGTAGGATAATCTAGTAGCTAAAAAGCCCCAAATATGACACAATCTAGCCAAGTTGTCAACACATAATTCAATACAATTTATATACCTTCATAAAATAATTTCTATAATAGCAAGTTATACCAAACCAAAAAAAAATAGTAAGAAACTAATGGCCATTTAGATCAAACCAATAAATTATCCTACATAAATAAGTTAATACTAGTCAAAAGCCATATTGAGCCTTACCAACAAACAAAAACCACGAATCAATAGAATGCACTAAACCAACTTGGGGCACACAATCAACCTAGCATACAAAATCATCCCATGAAATAAAACCAACAAGGTTGGCAAGGTCAAAATATTATATAGAAGCATTTAACCTTTCAGAATCCACAACAAAATCAAAATCCTAGGAAAAACTAGAGATTTCATATAATTTACTAATTTTGTAGAGTCAACATATCACCCAATATTAGCATATGCTCTAGTATCCATATTTTCTTTGAGGTGAATAACAAGTTTTACAATATCCAAATATTACTCAAAACTAGTAGATTTTGTAATGTTAGTAAATTTATTAGAATCAATAGAACATGTAAAATCATCATATGGTGTAAAATCATAATCCTTAATAGGTTTACCAAAACTAATAGTTTGTGCTTAACCCAAATTAATTGATTGTTTAAAATTTACAAGAAACCATATAACTATGATAGATAATTGTTCAAAACCCATAATTTACATAAAACCAACAAATACTTTAATTATCGTAGTAGTAATTGATGTGTATCCTAATAGACCTCTCCATGTACCAAATTCAATATGGTCAATAAATACCATATGGGCAAGGACACCATGTTATCAAATACAAATACAAGCTTAACCTCAAAATCAACTTCCTGAATGGATGTATCAAGGTTATTTAACTCATCAGTTTACTCATAAATTCCTACTAAAGTCATGAAATTTCTTTCAACATTGATAGAAATAGTAGTGAAATAATATAACATCACTTCAATTAGTTGTCAACCCTAAATTTATTTTAAATACTAGAATATAATGTCATGGTGCAGTTGATAGAATTTTTGTTAAGAGATAAGCCTATAAGGTGGAATAGGAGTCTTCATGACAATATAAGCACCAATTGGATTTGATTGTTAAACCATTCATGAATTGCATTGGTAATCTTAAGAATGTATATTAGTATTTTTATAGTTAAAAACCATATAAATACATCCTAATATAATATCAATTATTATGACATGATATTTATCTAAACATTATAATTCATACTACTAAATATTTGGCCATTGAATGAATAAGCATTGGTATATTATATAAGGGGTCTACAATCAAATTTAGTGATAATGATTAGGAATGCAAATCATGTTACATTATCATGATCATTCAAAGAGGCAATAAGTATAAAGGATGTGTTGATCCAAATGGGAAAATTATCACTTGCATCACCAATGGTTTACAAAATCTATATGACATAGTCTCAAACGTAATAGATTTAATATCCTTCACCAATTCTAAAATACAATATAAATACATCCAATTATATCAACATCTACCATTTATGACCCCTAAAGTCACCCTCGTATCATCCAACACACCTATGAACCAATACTTATTACACTATGACATTCCTAGGATAGATAGTCCCCACCACTATCACATTCCAACTCAATTTCTAGCATTACCTTCTCCATATCATTATCAAAAATACCCAATCCTCAAATAAAGTAGAAGTAATCTTAAATTGGTAATAATCAATTAGATCTATCAATGAAAGATACTTCTTTGTTAATAAATAAAATTTCTAGTAAAATAGCAATAAATCAATGATAAAGCAAGGGATGATAGAAAATGGAACCTAGTAGTAAATAATAACTCCTTGCTTCACTTAGGACCAAGTTCCTCAATAGGTAAGTGGGAAAATAAATAACCAAATGTAAGACCACATGGTAAATGTAAATTCAAAATAACACATTGTAATGTTTTTCTTTTAAAGCATATCATAATACAATAGAATGTGCAATGACTACTCATAATTATCAAACAATGATCTACAAGCAGTAGTGTTAATCTTAAAAAGTAGTTATGGCTAAACAAACAATGATGATCCAACCCCTAATGATGAGTCACTGAATGAACAATTAGAAATTAGCATATCAATCAAATGGTAAAAAGATTAAAAATAGAAATTTTAAATGCTACTAAATGCTAATAATACAATATTCACCAATTTTGAACCATCTAGGAATGATAAAGATTTTATTTTAAATATCATGTGTTGTTGATGAACCAATAGTGGTTGTGCTACTATGTAAAAGAAAATCAATTGTTACATCCTAATTTATCTCAAACAAGAATGGTGAGGTAGTTGATAATACCATTCCAAAGCCATACCTCCAAGGCTCTTAGGGAACATTTTTAGTAACAATACATTGTGATATAGAAGATGCAACATTTTTATTGATTAATAAGAGGATGTTACAACTGATCTCTTTTTATAAATGGACCTCTTGGGGATTACAATAGGGTCTCCAATATGGAGAATGTCCCTTTTACAAAATATTACAACAATGGTGCTCCAATGGTCTTCTATGCCACCTCAAGAGGTTGGGTGGGTTTTGTAGCCTTGGTTGCTTGACCACCCTAGGCTGAATGCTCCTCCATGGTACCTTGCACATAGCCAAAACAAGAGGTTAATAATGTGAAGACAAAAATGAAACACCAACTATTGATAACATAAAATGAATAAACAGTGATACAAGAGATTACACAATAAAATAGATCTTATATTATTAATTTTGGGTGGATCTCAATACAATCAAATGTACATCAAATAGGGGTTTATACTATTTATTATTTTGATACAATGAATACAATATACTAGGGTTCTCTGAAATCCTATTCAACATTACATGTGGTGTCTTCAAAGCTTGTCTTCACTCCTAAAATAGGTGAGTGGGATTCAAATATCCATTGACCAAACCACTCTAGCTTAAACAACTACTCAATGTCTATATATCTCCAGATATACACACAAAAAATAATAAAAGAGGGTTAGTAATAACTGTAAGGGCTCCACTATATGAGACCCTTAGAAATCAATAAAAACTCTAAATACCAAATAGTAATATTATATGAAAATATAAAAATAATGAAATCAATATCAAACATAAAAGATTTACCTTGTAAAATTATCACTTTCTGATTTATCATTTGTCATCGTTGCAGGAAATAGGTGTGTAGTTACCCTAGCGACAACTGAGGATTTTCTAGTCAGTAGAAATAGGATTTGAGATGCCCATGGGTGCTTAGTAGTAGTAGGAAGCACCCAAGGGTGCTCAAGGATGGTGAAAAGTGCTCAGAGGTTCTCAATGATGGAGGGAAGGCACCCAAAGGTTCTCGAAGGTGGAGGGAAGTACCCAAAGGTGTTCGGTAGTGATAGGAGATGCCTAGAGGCACTCAAGAACTAGGACAAAATCTGTAAAAGAAGATCTAGTTTAGTGAAGCGGGCGGTGGTGGAATGCGACAATGAGGGTGAGGATACGAAGGAGACAAATTAGAGTTACTCTAGCTAAAAAGACTTCTTAGGATGCTTAGGACTTCAAAAACTCTAGCGTTGAGCCATAAAAATGACTCCTATTTATAATCTTCCCTAGGGCACATTAGGGTTTCAATGACACAATTTGTGCGGTCAAGATTAAAATGTGATGGAGGGTGGAGATTAAATCTAGGCATGTGACATGGATCAAGGTGGATGAATGGCTAGGATTAAAACAATATGGAAGGCTAGGATTAATTCACACATATATACATGTATTTATTAAATATATATAATATAATATAAAAATATTAATATTAAATATATATTAAACAAATATATATAAATAATGGGTAAAAATGGTGGGAAGACTTGGATGGATGACAAGTGGCTAGATTTTGGTGTCTATAGATGCCCCTTTTTGTACTATGTTTCATGAAACACAATGCGGTACAAAAATATGACACCTATTTTGGCTAAATGGTGAAGGAGCTTTGTTGATATGTGGACATGATCTTGGAGATAAAATAATTTTGATTGCATAGCTTACCCCCTCAATTGGCAAATGAGTTTGCGGATGAATCTCATGAGCCAATTGAAAAATGAGTGCAAATAATTGTATGAATGAATGGTGTAATTGTGGATGATATGAATGATGTAAAAGTGATTTCATTTTTGCCCCAACGGTGGAAGGGGATTGTTGAAAAATGCAAGTGATTGATTCATTTTCTGCCCTAACAAAGAAAGGGATTTTTGCCAAGTGTAGATGCCATGATCATGTAAGATGTATTCCATTGTGGGAAAATTAAATTCAAATGTGGTTGCCCCAAGTTTGGGATGATTCCATGTTGTTGAAGAATGTGCTTGTCAGCATCATTGATATGCAAGTATGAAGATGCAATAAATGGAAAAAGAGTTAACTTTGGAGGATCTTCTAGTGACTATTGAATAATTCTCATGATTGGAACCAATCAGCCTAGTTAGTGCCTATCTCTATGATGACTACCAAAAAGGAATGATAAATTGTGATTGTTGTCCGTGTTTCAAGCCCCACGAACTAGGTCATTAATGACAATTGTTGAGAAAATTGGTCATGGCATAGTTTTATGTAAAATGTGAAGAACCAACAATTATTTTGTATTTGAGCAATGAGATATTGGATGATGAAAAATGGCCAAGTATCCTTATGGTAGTTTATTCATCTTACTAAATTGCATGGATGCAAATCACTGCAATCACAAAGGGGATAGAATATAATACTAGATACAAGATTCACTTAAAATTATAGGTGAACTTGGAAAATGTACAAATGAAAATGGTGTGAGAATGAATAATTAAGGATGATATTGATTATTATGGTCATTTTGTGAAAATTTGGACCATTTTTGAAACATTTTGGAGATTGATAAGCAATTTTGTGCCTTTTTGGTTGCAAATAAAAATTATGCATCTAAATCAGTTGGAATCTTCACAAAACATGTTATCATGATGAAATTGATGCATGGATGAAATTTGGAGTGATTTGGTGGAGGTAAGCCACTATTTTTCTTTTATTTTTTTCTCTTGTCAATTCTAACTCCAAACACCGATAGGTGCTTATTGCATGTGCAAACACTCGCTAGAGTTTGGTGCATTTACAAATGTGGGTGGGCACTTCAGTGCACTAGGAAACACCCATGGGTGTTTACGTGTGCTTTAAATAGCTATATAATACTTGCAAATGGGAAACCAAGATCATTTATCCATCCCCAAATTTTGGAAGCTATGTATGAGAGAGTGGATTGAAGTGAACTTTGGAAGCTATGGCAACAGAGGGAGAGGATGCAAGAGTAGGTGTTGGAGCTAAAGCTAGAGTGTGGTATGCCAAGTTAAGGCCTTTTGACTCTCTTTTGTTTTTGTGCAAAAATTTTCCTTTGTTTTTTTATTTATTTTTAAGTAATGTACATGTATTAACATTAATGCTTTTGTGTTGTGTTGCAACTGAATATTTTGGAGGCTCGGCATTGGTTTTCACCTCTCATCCTAGGGGTGAGGAAGGCATTGAGGGAGGAGTGGGATTGGTTGGGGCTAGTGGAGCTGGTGGGGGCAGTATAGATGGATGTGGTGAGGACTAATGAGGGGTACCTTTCAACCTTGGCAGAGAGGTGGGATCCAAATAGGAGGACCTTTTAGATCCCTACTAGAGATGTGACTGTGATACTTGAGGATGTATAATGCATCCTCAAGTTGCTAGTGGAGGACGAGCATGTCGAGGTTTGATACATCAAGAATACTGAGTTGAGACATATGTTTGGGGATAAATGGGAGGCTATTTAGGTGATATGTGGAGGGATTACTTACTTGTCCATGTATGTGGACAAGAAGCTAGATACCCTTCCCAATTTAGTGATATTCATGTTGGCCAACATAGTGGTCCCAAATAGTACTAAATATTGGTTTCCATGGAACCTTCTCAGGTTGGTGTGTGACATGATCGCTACACCATAGGTGTATGCATGGGCTCCTACTTTATTGGTGCAGTTATACCAGGATATATATGAGGTGAAGAGGTAAAATCTCTAGGGACTATATTGTAGTGTGCTACTACAATGTTGGGATTAGGAGCACTTTAGTGTGGCTTGACCTATGAGATTATTGGTGAGGGAAAGAGATAGAGAGTAGCCCTATGTGATGAGGTGGCTAGTGGCAGAGGAGGTGCAACCAATCCAAATCGCTTAGACAAGGTAGTGGTATAGGGATATATGGTAAGGATTGATGGTATCTCAGGTGATATGGAGACCATGGTGAGGTGCCATATGGATAGGTGATGGGGAGCATCTACATCAAGTGGGGTAGGCTAAATGGGTGGTTACAAGGCACATAAATGATATGGAGCTTATCTAATTCTCATGGATATTGTGGCAATTCAGATTGTAGTAGGGGGTTCCTAAGGAGCCAGTGCATTATAGGCAACATGAATATGAGATAGGGTTACCATGTGTTGAGGCATGGAGGATCACACTTAAGGATGATGAGGATATGGATCTCTCCAATGTGGATAATATGGTGACTATAGAGGAGTATGATGCATGGTTCATGACTCAGTTACCATGGGTATTTATTCTAGTAGTATATGATGGAGAGATATGGATATGAGGTTGATGGTGTCGAGGAGTCTCTTAAGCACTAGAGGCATCTTCAGGCTAGCAGTCGAAGGAGGTAAAATATGAGGGCAAATGGTGGATGAGATGGAGGAGATATGGTAGAGTAGGTTCCTAAGCTTGGGGGAGACAAAGGAAATTTGGAGGATAGAGAGGAGATTCTGGATGTGGCCCCTAGTCAGAGTGAGGATGATCAGGTGAGGTTATAGTAGTAGGTGGTGGAGCAAGATACGATAGTAACAACTCGAGATACATAAATAGCTTAGTTGTAGGGTAGAGAGGTGATTCTAGAGGCAAAGATAGATTAGTTGCAGATAGAGCTAGAGGTATGACCGATAATAGGTAGAGGTGATGTCAGGATAATGAGGCTCCAGGTAGAGCTACTAGCAGGGCATCATAGGTAGAGATATGATGTACATCGTCTTTGAGCTCAAGATGGATATATCCATCTATTGGATGATCGATTGATGGAGCAAGACATTGGGCTTCCAAGTCCACCCTCCTTGTCCATTTATACTTTAGCTAGGCCTAGTGAGTCTAGGTATAGTTCTAGGTCTAGGGCTCCTTCAGGGTCATAGGGATCTTCTCATAGGTGTTAGCTAGTGCTTAGATGCACTTTTTGTATATGAGCCTTGGTGCTCCATTGTATGTAGCCTTTTTGGGCACTCATTGTACATGCAATATTTATATATATACATGGCTTTTACTTTTGTGTTATGTTTTTGTATGAATGCTTTCGTGTGAATGCATATGTGTATGGATGATTAATGCCAGTTTTAATGTGGTATGGATGATTAATGCAAGTGGTAATATGTTATGGATAATTAATATGAGTGGTAATGTGTTATATATGCTTAATGCAAGTTATGGGATGCAAATGTTCTAATTATCATTCATAGTTTAGAATTTTTGGGCCATGTTTTATCATTGTTGTTTAATTAGGGGTACCAAACTTGGTGGTATATGGGGTGAAAGACTCATGAACTGACATGGATGTTGATATGGAAGAAGATATGGATGTTGATATGGAAAAATGACTATTTTGCAGAGACTCATACATACTAGTGACATCAAATAAACTCACCAAAATTGCCTAATTCCTCTAGGACAAAATGTATGTGCAGTGAATTCATTTATTGAATAATGAACATGGTAATGACTCAAGGCACTCAAGAAACTATGTGTGTGTAAGTGAGTTCATTAACCCATCTTGAGTAAATTGGGTGTGGCATGTTATGGATAAGACCAAGAAGCTAGCTTGTCCTTATGTGCGGTTATATGTCTCTTTTAAAAGAGATGTATCATCATGCATGAGCGAACTCCACTTCCAGTCAAGTGTCTATAGCTTCGGTGGAGACTAGCTCCATAGTCCAAGAATTTTTATCTCTCAAGTTTTGGGGATGACTACTTAACCATCTGAATGGAAATGTAGTACGATCCTTACAACCCAATGATCAGTGGTGTGTGATGTGGAAAAGATAGTTTTTAGGGATTTTTTTCTGCTCTTTCTTTTATTTTGAAATTTGTGATAGTGGTGAAAACCACTGTTGTTGTGGACTATGTTGCATTATGGGACAGACAAGGATTAAATTTTTCACTTTGAGGTTCAACCCAAGTATGGTGTTATCTCTCTTTGACACAAGATTTTTTTTAAGGTGTGAAATTGTGTTTGGTTCAAGAATGTTTTGGAGTCAATTCCTAGAACTCAATATTTTCTTAGTGAAGATGTGTAATGGTCCTAAAAATAACTCGACATGTATTTGTGATTTGCTTAAAACACTAGGAGTGGCTGAGTGATTGAAAACACCTAGGAATTATGGATATATAGAGGCAAATGATAATTTGACTTGGTGGAATGGTGTGGATGATGTTGTGAAGGTGCCCCTGATTAAGGCAACATGACTTTATTGGACCAATTAAAACCTTAAAATGAATAAATGATCCCTAATATGAAATGTGAAATGTGGATGGAATGAATGAAATGCAATTTGTGAAATAGAGTGTATGAATATAATTATTTTTAAATGAAATTTGTGCAAATGAAGTGCAATATTTTTGTGTATTAGCCATGTATATATACATACATACATATATATATATATATATATATATATATATATATATATATATATATATATATATATATATATATACACATTAAGCATAGAATGCTCTCAAGTGTATAACATTAAGTGGTTTGGGTTCTTCCTCTCTTTCTATATTGGCAAGACTATAAGTACCATTACCCACTTTTTGAGTGATAATGTATGGACCCAACCAATTAGCTACAAATTTATCACGAAGATGCAGCAATGCATTGGTGTTTTGTTGATTCTCTTTAAGGATAAGATATCCTACTTGGAATTCACATAGATGAAATTTAGCATTGTAAGCACATTTAAGGCAGTCTTGATATACTCGTAAATGCTCTAAAGCATTGACTCACCTTTCATCAAGAAGTGTGAGTTGATCAAAACGTGTTTGTCTAGAAGTGTCATCATCTATGAATTCCTATAAAGAAATTCGTAAGGAGGGGATCTCAAGCTCAAGAGGCATGATTGCTTTGGCTCCATAGACCAATGAAAATGGTGTTGCCCTAGTAGGCATGCAGATGCTTGTTCGATAAGCCCATAATGCCAAGGGAATTTGTGTATGCCAATATTTATGATTTTTGTTAACTAGTTTCTTGAGAATAGCAATTAAGGTCTTGTTGGTTGCCTCAACTTATCTATTTTCTTGTGGGTAATAAGGATTCAATAAACTATGTTGGATGTTAAATTTCTCGCAAAGTGCTCGAACATCCTTGTTCTTGAAAGACTTGTCATTTTTGGAGATTATTTTTTAGGGGATACCAAAACAATAAATGATATGATGAAGAATAAACTCCACAATTCTAGGTCCTGTCATACTGGTTAAAGGAATTGCCTCAACCCACTTTGTGAAGTATTCAATGGTTGTGATGATGAATGTATGTTGTCTTGAGGAAGGAGGTCATATTTTTCCAATTAAATAAAGACCCAATTGTGAAAAGGGCCAAAGGCTTTGAATAAGATGTAATGCATATGATGGTACATGAGTTAAATTAGCATGCTCTTGAAATTTCTTACAATGTTTGACATAAGTGCATCAGTCTCGTTCCATTGTGGGGCAATAATAACCCATGTGTAGAATACACTTTGCAATGGCCATCCCACTAAAATTACCAACACAAGTACCATCATGAGCTTCATCTATGGCTCTTTGTGCCTCAATAGCCTCGATACATCAAAGGAGTCTTCCATTATAACCATGTTTATACAACACATCCCCCAAGATAAAAAAACAAGTTTTTTTCTTGAAAGTGCATTTAGTATTTCGATACATGTCATATGGGAGTGTTCCAAACTTGAGAAATACTATTATTTGGATTGACCAAGGCTCATATGGATCCAACCAGATAAAGCAAACATCATTTTCATCCTTGGATTTAGCACAGATAATTGTAGATTTAGAGATCGTTGAAATAATTAGAGGTTGTATCTCTCCTAAGGAGTCTTTTGGAATCAATGATCCAAGAGAGGTCATTGCATCTACAAATATATTATTCAAACATGGCAAACTATTGATTTCATACCAATCAAACTTGGAGAGCAATTTCATTGCTAATTCATGGTAAAGCTTAATGGTAGGTTCTTTACTTTGGTATTCTTCATTATTTTGCTTGACAACAAGTTGAGAATCACCAAATATTTTGATACACTTTATGCCCATAGCTATAGATGATTGAAGGCCTAAGATTAAGGCTTTGTACTTTGCAGTGTTGTTTGTGCATTGGAATTCAAGTTTAAATGATAAGGGGATAGGCACCCCCTAGGGTGTATGAAACATGACTCCAACACCTTGATCTTTATCATACTTAGAACCATAAAATAATAGTGTGATATCAATGTCTTCCTTCGAAATGACATCTTCTTCTTGTTCAATGACAGTGAATACAAAATCATCTGGGAGTTCAATAATCAAGGGATGATCACTAGGTAGTAGAGCTTCCACAAGTTGATCGGTTATGACCTGACGTTTAATATATTTTTGGATAATGAACTCAAGTTCGAATTCAGTAAGAAGCATTATCCATTTAGTGGTGCAGGTGTTATTGTAAGTGTGAGACATCATATAACATAGAGGATTTTCTCTAGCTATGACATATGTTGTATGACTAAGCATGTAATTTCTAAGTTTCTTATTGTCAAAAAACACTACTAAGCACAAATTTTCTACATAAGTGTATCTGGTTTTATAGCTTACCAATGTTTGACTAATGTAATAGATAGCTTGCTCTCAATTTTATTCATTCTTTTGTGCAAGCATTGTCCCTAATGCAAATTTGATTTCTAACACATAAATATAGAAGGGGACCTCTAGACGAGGAGGATCTAATACTGGTGGAGAATTTAAGTATTGCTTAATGTCATCAAAGGCTTTTTGGCACTCATATATCCAAGAAAATGGCACTCCCTTTTGTATCAGGTGATTGAATGGTCTACATTTATCAGAAAGTTGCACAATGAAACAACAAATTGATTGAATCTTTCCTTGTAAACTACAAATTTCCTTTAAATTTGTTGGAGGAGGCATCTCCATGATGACCTTGACCTTGTTTGTATCCACCTCAATGCCTCTTTTGGAGATAATGAACCCTAGGAGTTTGTATGAGGTAACATCAAAGATACGTTTCTTGGGGTTCAACCTTACATTATGCTCTAGAAGCTGATAAAAAACATTTTCCAATACACTAATGTACTCTTGTTGAGTTTTGGATTTTGCCAAAAGATCATCCACATAATATTCGATGATATTATACATATAATCATGGAATATGTATGTCATAGCACATTGATAAGTGGCACCTATGTTTTTAAGGCCAAAGGGCATCACCTTGTAACAAAAAGTCCCCCAAGGTGTAGTGAATGTTGTTTTGTGTTGGTCATCAGGATTTATTCAAATTTGGTTGTATCCTAAAAAAACATCCATGAGAGAAAGCATTTCATAGCCAACGCAAGAGTCGATAGAGTGTCAATGTTTGGAAGAGGAAATTCATCCTTAAAACACACTTTTTTAAGAACTCAAAAATCAGTGCACATGCATATCACCCTATTAGGCTTACAAACGGGTACCATGTTTGAGAGCCACTCAGGATAATCAATGGGTACAATAAAACCCACATCTAGTAGTTTTTGAAGCTCTTCTTTGACCAAGATGGCAATGTTAGGATGCATCCTTCTAAGTTTTTATTTGATTGGCTTAGCATCAGGGTGTAAGGTGAGATTGTGGACAACCAAGTTAGGGTCAAGACCATGCATGTCTTTGTAGGACCATGCAAAAATATATTTCTTCCTCTTGATAAGAGCAATTAATTGCTCTTGTTCATCTTTGGATAATATTTTACCAATTTTGATAATTTGGGGATTGTCTTTGTCTGAACTAAGGTCCAAATCTAAGGTATCTTCAATGGACATGGGAGAATCTTCCTCAAGTTTATGGGGCGTAGGGATCATATAAATATCGTCTATGATGTCATCAAAATATTCTAACTTTTTCTCATCTACGTTTTCTTGGAAAACCTCAAGATTCAAAGGTGAAGTTCAAAGGTGAAGGTGGAGGGGATGGAGGAATGTAGTTGGTTGAAACCCTTGACAATTTCTCAGAGAGGAAAAACTTAGACAAGAAAGGTGGCAAGAAAATTTGGTCCATATCAATAAGGCTCATGTCAATTGGAATTGGCTTTGCCAAATCATATAGATTACAGAGTGGGGTGAATAAGTCAACAGGATTCATATTGACTTTAGGGAAAATGGAGGAGGTGAAATGGATGGGATGGATAGAGTCTAAGAACTGATGCTAGGACCTTAGTAAACCTAGACAACAACAAGAAACACAAATAAATACACTTAACTAAATGTTATATACATGAAATGCAGAGAAAAAATTGTTTTTGTTTATTTTTATGTTTTTATCTTTTTTTTCACATTATATACATATGTTACAATTTAGCAGATGATATGGATTAATGATATGGAGGTGGTGGTTCACCAGTAGGTTTGACTCATTCTTGTGGAAGAAGCAAGTGAAATATGGACTCATGGATGGGGAACTTTCTAAGATAAAACTCATATTGTTCGGTGTGGGGAATGATGAGCTCTGATTCCTCATTACATTCATCAAAAGTTATCGATATGAGATCAAATTCTTTGTACATTTCCTCATCAGAGTCATCTAGGTTGAGGGCTTCTTCTTCTGAATTTAGATTAAGCCTTTGGAAGGCTTGTTCAAAAGAAGAGATGATGGGAAGTGGGTGATAACCTAGACCTGAATAATCGTGCCCTTCTTGATATGAGATATCAATAAGTTGAGGCACTTCCTATTTATATCGGTGTAAGCCATGTCTTTGCCAATTATGTCTATGAAAATAGCAGGATGGAAAACCCGTTATTTGTTGCATATTGGCAGGTGGTGGTTTTTTGGGTTCTTCTAGGGGAGTAGGATTAGACAAAGATTCTCTCCCCCCATACACAAAATTTATGTTATTAGCCATTGAACCCATATTGTATACCACTCCTATAGATAAGGGTGGGTCACTTGGGTAACTGAAATCCTTGGTAGGTGAGATATTGAGTGGTGTGATTGTGATATCTTGGACCACATATTCACCAATACTAGGGTTGGTGAGGTGGACCTCAACTTGGGATGATGAGGATGAAGTAGACATGGGATGCTCATTGTTGGCTAATGGCTCGGACGATGGGAAAGTGTTGTGGCCATTCCACAACTAGCCCCAAATTTGAGGACCCACCTAAAATTTTTGGTTTTCGGTGAGTTTTAAGTGCTAATTTTGATAGATTCCACGGTTTAGCATTGGCTAATGTTTTCTTGTTTTACTAGTTTTGCTAGTGTTTTAGGTTAATAGGTTTTGTTTATTTTGATTAGTTTTAAAGTTTTCCTTTATTATGATTTTCAATGAGTAAAATTTTTGAAATTAATTATTTGATTGCTTTATAAAAAAAAATATAATTCTAATAAATATATATATGTTTATTATAATTATGAAAATAAAAAATTCAAAAATAATATATTAATATATATATATATATATATATACATATATATATTAATAAATAAATCAAAATAAAAGAAAAAGTAAAAATAAAATAAAATAACAGAGAGAAAAGATTGTATTATATATATATATATATATATATATAATCTTTTCATGCTTGTCGGATGGTTTTGGGCTTTAAAGTATTTAGTTTTAAAGCTTTAGAATGACTAGTTAATAGGGTAAAGGTTGTAGTTTTTTGTTTTGTTTTTTCAATGCTAATTCATGTGTCTTTTACGTGCAGGTAAGAAAAAGACAAGTGGAGCAGATAATAAAAAGGGAATGCGTTACATAATGAAGAGTAACGAAACTCAAATGGATGCATGTGTAGAGGGTTGGAAAAGGAAAAGACATGCATGGAGACGAAACGAACTTGAAAATTTTAAAAATAGGAGCAGATGCGATTGCAGGGGCTGGATCTTTTGGGAGTCCAGATGCTGGAACTTTTTGGGAAAAAAATGTTGGAAATCTGATGTAACAGAGACATTTATTTTTTGTTTTAATGCAAATGTTGTAGGATGTCTACACTTTATAAGCATAATCCGAGGAGAATCCTTTCTGGATGTTGTGATTTAATGTTCATCTTCTTTCTCTTTGTTTTTAGGTTTATAGGCAATTTCTAATGCATTTTATGGTTGCATTGTTGAATACCTAGAAATAGAGAATTCATTTTCTTTTCCTTAGAATCTTGCACCTAGCTTATTTTGGGATGTGCAAATGTAGTTCCGGTTAAGTTGGGTTACATTCAGAAACTCTCATATATCGGGTTTTGCATAATAGGGTAGCTTAAAACTACTATTAGTTGATTTTTTGGATTTTCTACATTTTATTTCCATGTCCAAATTTTATATTTATTTTTCTAACTTTTCTTTTTGCAGATTTTTTTAAACTTTGCCGATTAAAAAAAAAATTGAAAAAAATTAAAATGACAAAAATAAATACGTGGGTATGAAAAATGAGTTACAATATTTCATCCAAAACAAATTCGAACTCATTCTGAAGCCATTTCGATTTTATAAAAATTGTTGAAAATTGTTGTTTTATGAGGATTTTTATAATTTTGAAATTTTATTTTTTTACATTTTAAAGGCAAATAAAAATTTTCAGTTTTACATTTTTATTTGCAGGCATAAATGAACTTCCCTTTATGAAAATTTCAATTTCATTAAAGGGGGGTAAATTTTAATGGTGTTTCATAAGCTATCATTTTTGAAGAAATAAATTCACCTTTCTTTATGATAATTATGATTTCATCAAAGAGAGGTAATTTATACATCACATCAAAGGGCTATTGTTTTAAAGCATTAAATTATTTCGTATTTATGAAAATTCTTATTTCATTGAAGAGGGATAATTTTTAATGACATTTTAAGGCCATTATTTCAAAGCAATAAATTGTCGTCTCTTTATGAAAATTAATTTCATCAAAGAGGGGTGATTTATTTTATTATATCAAAGGCTATTGGCATTTCTTTATGTTCAAAGCAACATCAAGTGAATCCTTTCATCATTTAAGTTTCCAATTTAGAGATAGATTTTAATCTTCTATTTCATGCTTAAAGTAGGGTTTAATGCAAGATAAAAACTTGTTTAAAATCTACTTAATCTAAAGAAGATAAAAGCTATCTAAAATCCTTCAAGATAAAATGAACTAAGGTTTTACATCGTGGTCATATGAGGGCCAATTCACATTTGTTTTTCTTTAAGTTTTATGAACAATCATTAATATAACATGGTAAAATAAACCAACACATGCCCCTTGTTAACATTTACTTACAATCACTAAGGTGTTCCTAGCACTTATTTGATATATCTTCATTGAGATTACTAATACACATGTGCAATGCTAATATAGCGGAACCTTGGAGAAGTTGTTTTGTTTTAACTTCTTTGCAAGAGAGGGTTTTGTGATCAAAATCCTAAGGGTGAGTGTGATTTTGCAATTGGGTAAAATTACCACTCAACATTTTGGCGCTAGGAGGGCATGAATTGGTGTTATTTTATTTATGCTAAATTATTCATTGTTGTTTTACATGCTTTTGAATTGTTCATGCAATGAATAATATGATTGTGGTGTAACCTTGAGATCTCTAAATTGCTAACTTGTTCATTTTACTTGAAAGAGTTATTTAAAGACATTGGTATTGACTAATGATATTTTGTTGATTACTTTCATTGATTCTAACATTATCTTTTTCGATGATGCATTAATGCTAATTTGTTACAAATTTGAGAATGTTCTTCAATTTCATGATTGAATTGATGTATATCTTCTGGTTAATGCTAACATGTTGATTCATATGTTAAACATTTGAGATCGGTTAGTCATTTCATGCTTATTTACAAGAAATATTTATTTAACTAACAAATTTGTTTTGAAGTTATTCTTTGAGTTTCACTAATGGCATCAGATTTTCCAGCTAGGGCAAGAATTTCATTATGGATAGCTAGTTGTTATAGTCAGTTAGGCATGTCTACTCATCAAATTCCTCAAGGTGTAGAAAATTATTTATCCATCTTTAAGCATGATGTGACCTCATCTGAGGAACATATTCAAAGATACAAGGACATATTAAGGTATTTGCAAATGTGGAAGGGAGATATTCCTTGTAGATTTTTTTTGCACACATTGGATGAGGTTGCTTATGAGTGGTACTTATACCTACCTATAGGTTGCATCACTTCTTGGGCTCAACTAGAAGCAACATTTACTAGTCATTTTGGAAAACAAGTTGACTCAGTTTTGATGTTAAATCAATTTATCTCTATCTGTAAGGAGCCTAATGAGTCCATGAGTCAATTCAATGATAGGTTCCACAAGTTGTATACCAAAGTGGCACCCCATTTCATCATTTCAGAAGAGAGAGCTATTGAAATATACATGGGAGCCATACACCCCATAGTGGCTACATTTTTAAGGGAAAATCTTGATGACCCATCTTTGCATGGAGTCTATGAGACCATGATAACATTAGAACAATGGTGTGTTTCAAAAAGAGAAAATATGGATCAACCATCATTGCTTAACCCTAGGGTGAAAAATCAATGGGACGAAGTTGAATGTCCAAATATTACAACCACCTTAGATTTCATCCAAGAGGATGTGCAAGTCTTAAAGCCAAGGTCCATTAATGAGGGTTGGGATGAACAAACCCATCAAGACATGGATATTAGTCCATGCTTACTCACAAAGGAAAATTGGGACAACTGTTGGGAGTAAAATGCAAGAGTTGATATTATTTAAGAAACCCTTGAATCACCAAAGGCAGTTGAGAGTGAATTTGAGGATTCAGTAGATGAATCTGAAGACATGGTGGAATATCATCAATTGTTTTTAGAAGATGATCATTTTAAAGATCAATAAATATAACATAAGTCTACTTGTGATGAGCTTGATATGAATGGCTCAAAGTTTTGGTTTACAAGTGAGGATTGAGATGATCATAGAAAGAAAAATATAAAAATTGATCCCATTATAGAAACCCCTAAGTCATCAAAAGTGGTTGAAAATGAGGTTGAAAGAAAATCAATAAATAAATTCGAAGACATAATATAATTTCACCACTTGTTCTTGGAAGACACTTTGGATGAGACAGTTGAAACTGATGGCCAAGAAAACCCACACCTTCCAAATTGTGATAAAATTGAATTTTGGGTTACAAATGTGGATTGTGATCTTACAAAATTGAATACAAAGAGTTACCCACTGTTGGAAATAATTGAACCATCTAAGGAAGGTGAAGGTGATTTTGAGGATTAATCCATTGATGAATTTGAAGAATGTGAAGGTATGGTTGAACATCACACCCCAATTTTAGAAGATGATTATTGTTGGTGGAATAAATGGGATAATTTTGCTACTCTTTCTAATGAAGAACTCACTTCACCTTATATGCAGGACAAGTTGCAAATGCTAGTTCTATAACTTAAAGGAAACATCTCTCAACTACAATAACAAAAGCCTCAAGATGCATTTCTTGATGATGCTCCAAATCATCCTCATGAGATAAATATCGAAGATACTAAAAGCGATATTCTTTTGGATAATAGAGATATCCTAGAGTGGACTAGTTTTGAAACATGTGATGAATTAGGACCTTCCATAAATTTGGATGAGGTGATTACGTTTGATGATCAAAGCCTTCAACATCCTCGAGATGATGATAAGGAAAAATTTGAAGATGAATTTCTTGAAGATTTTGAGGAAGAAATAGTATGGTTGGTTAACAAGAAATGGGAATAATATGCTCACTCCAAACCTTCTAATGAATTTTTTATGTCAATCAATATGCAGGATAATACAATTGCTTCCTCACATGAGGATATTACAAGTCCTATACAATATGAGAAAGTTTTGGAAGAGGGGTACGAATCTCATCAAGTATTAGAAAGTGATAAGGATTCTACAACCATGGATAAATAAGGAGAACCACTTACTTTGGTCCCCTTTGAGGGACAAGAAATTAAAAATCTTGATCCACCTATTGGCTCTACAATGTCTATGCCATATCAAAATGAGTAAATTCTAGAACTTAAGTGGTTTGGGTTTGATATCACTGATGATCCAATTGAAAATTTCACGTTATCTAAAACAACCCAAGTGATTGATCATGTAGATGTGCTAGTTGACCCATCCTTAGATAGACAAGACTCATGGTTTGAAAAGGATGGACATGTTTTTAATTGGGTGCCTAATTTTGGTGTCTTTGATAAACAGGTCATGGACAAAGAAAAAGTGCTACATGATGATGATGATGAAGACCATGAAGAAAATAAAGAAATCATGATGAATCATCAAGTATTGGTAAATGAAAGTGCATCAAAGGTAAAATATCACCTTTTGGGTTCCACCATTCAAAATATGGGTGAAGGTTTGTATAATGGATTGTTGGATTCAAATAGTACCAATGATGAAATGTCATTTGTGGTTGATAAAGAATTTGATATAATTTCTCCTCACACTACTAATGATATTGCTTTGTTGAACGAAAATAAAGTTAAAGTGCTTGAAGTGTTCAATCAAGTTCATAGTCAATTAATTATTGAATCTAGGATACAAACTTATGATGATTCTCATTTAATAAATATCCTAGATGCTTGCAAGTGGTTTCGTAAATTTGATTGGCCTACAAACATGAAATATGAATTGGCTTTAAAGTTTTTAGAAATAGGCTCTTGTTTGCAAGATCTCATATTTAAAAAGGAAATATTATTTCTAGATCATGAATCAAATTGTGATATTTTTTTTTTATTTGTGGAAAACATCCCAAAAGGGATGCCACTTTCAGGTAAGACCCAAGGAGGCAGGGGTATCCATTCCACCAAAAACGCCCAGGACTCGGACCTGGCCTACCACCTTTGACATACTCAAGGAGCAAACAAACACACAAAACCAAATTAAAAAAAGTAAATAACAACAAAAATAATAAAATAAAATAAAAAACATGCTCCTTGAGTGTGTCAAAACCAAAATCACAACCAAACACGCACAATAAGATAAAAGAAACCACAACACAAACCACATAGAAAAACACAAGAACCACATAACAAAACACAAACAAGACAAAAACAACAGAACACTACAAAGACATAACCCAAAAAAACATGAAAAATAAACACAACCAAAACCTAAAAAATAAAATAAAAATAAAAACAACCAACAACAGACAATAAACAAAAACAAAAAACATAGAAAACACTCACACATAAAAAAAATGAAATAACACAAACAAAGAGAAACCCAAGAACAAGAACGAAAAAAACACAAGAACAATAACAAAAAACATTAAAAAAATAAACAAAACAACAAAAACACAAGAACAACAAAAAATAACACAAAGAACACAAAAACAAAACAAAACAAAAGAACCCACCCACCTTAAAAAACTAAACAAAAAAACAAAGAAGACAAAAGAAAAAAAAATGAACAAAACAATGACCTATCTAGACTAGAAGACTATTAATGCAAGAATCAACAGAGGAAACAAAATAAAGAATAGAATGAGCTAGGGAACTAAAAAAACTGAATGAACCAAAGAGAAACAAAAAAAAAAGAAAGAAACTAGGTACCTTCAGAACTGGAGCCATCCAAAGAAATGATAGAAAGAAGAGCTTCCCTAATTTGAGAAGCCCACCATATAGGAGGGTGGCCATAACAAGTAAGATCACCTTTGTCCAAATCCAAATTAGCTAAAGCATCAACACTCTTGTTTTGATCTCTGACCACATGATTGTAATCAACTTTCAAAAATCCCATCTGGATTAACTGAATCTTCTCAATAATTCTTTTTATTCTCCAATCCACCTTATGATTCTTAGAAGGAGTCTTCAAGAGATTAATCATAAGTTGAGAGTCGGACTCAACTAACACCTTTTCCCATCCAACCTTAGTAGCCTCCTGAAGGCCTCTAAGGATACCATACCCCTCAGCAAGGTTATTGGAAAGAATACCCAAATTCTCAGCAAAAGTAAAAACCAGGGAGCCATCTGAAAGTCTACCAATTCCTCCCACACTTGCTTTTCCAGGGTTCCCTCTAGAGGCTCCATCAGTATTGACTTTTCCAAAATCCTTAGGAGGAGGTTGCCAATTTCTAGTCCTATCCATCTTACTAATACTCACATTCCATTTAAGTTGGTTGCCCTTAGAAGGTTTAATATTCAATATTTGCATCACTTGATCCCATATTTGGTGGGAGTTTTGGGGGTGATTAAGGAGTTGATGGACTGATTCAACTAAGTTGGCTATGGTATTTTGCCAAATATAGTGAATATCCTTCCTATCTTGATTAAAAATTTGGTTGTTCCTTTCATTCCAAATATTCCAAAGAAGAATGGTAGAACCCATCCAAACTAACTGCCTAATAAAATGATCAACACCCTCTTGATTAGGCCAATCCCTCCAAAGTTGTTCAAAAGTGAAAAAATTGGACCACTTGTAAGCCAAGTAAAGTTGCCATTCTCCTCCATAGCTCGGAGGCTAAAGTACACTCAATAAAAATATGGTTGATATTTTCTACATTCTCTTCACACATTTCACATCTAAAAGGGCCATGAAAACCACGCTTCATAAGTTGCTCACCAGTAAGCACCCTATGATGCAATAAAAGCCAATTAAAGAACCTCACCTTAGGCCAGAGCTTTTGAGCCCACAATTGAGAAAATATGTCGAGAAGAATGGTTGGGATTATTATGGCATAAGGTCAAATAACCTTGAGCAACTGAATACTCACCCTTAGTAGTGTTGTTCCATCCAAAACAATATTTTTCATGGGACCAAGAGAGGGATCTCATATGAAGGATGCCTTGGATATCTTGTCTTTGCCTTTCTAGGATTTGAATAGGCCAGTCCTCAATAGGGATCCAATATCTACCAACATTTGAATTACTAGTATGGTACCGACAGTAATTAGCCACCTTTATCCAATTAGCTCGGTGAAGCTCCTCCATCCAAGGCCTCCAATCGGGAAACTGAGTTATCAAAGGCTTGTGACCATCCCAAGAATTTGTCAAAAAATTTGCATGTTGACCATTATGAATGATCCAAAATAATTTTTTCTTTATCAAATCCTCACCAGTCTTAAGAACTGCTAAAATGGGAGAACCTTTGGTAGGAAGTTGATAGCGAACAAGGTCTTCAGGACTTTTGTTCTCAGCATATTTAGCACGGAGATTATTGGCCCAAAGAGCATTGGGGTTATGCAACATCCTCCAATATAATTTAGCAGCTAAAGCTTTGTTGTTATTAATTGAAGACCGGAATCCTAACCCCCCTTCACTCTTAGGAAGACATAAAGTATCCCATTTCACCAAGGCCCATTTTCTTTTCTCCTTAGTACCACTCCAAAGGAAACGATGACTGATTTGATCCAATTCTAGAAGAATAGCCTTTGGGATATTCAAAATGGAAGAAAAATAAATAGGAATAGCTTGAAGGACTGATTTTACCAAGGTGATTCTACCCCCAGAAGAAAGCCACTTGTTGGTCCACTTTCCAATTTTCTTCTTGACTTTGTCCAACAACCAATTCCAATCTTTATTTTTTTGCCTTTGAATATTTATGGGAATACCTAAATAAGTGATTGGAAGAGAGGTCTTCTTATATCTTAATTTATCCAAGACCATGGATTCCTGTCTAGCAGAGCAGTGAAAGAAAATAACTTTAGATTTGTCTTCATTGATCAACTACCCAGTAGCCTTAGAAAAATAGCTAATGATTTGCTTAATATTAGAAGCTTCCTTAACTGTAGCTTTACCTAAAAGGGTAGAGTCATCCACAAATTGAAGATGAGAGATAGGTCTAGCTCCATGAGCAATGGTAACTCCCTCAAGGGTTTTGTTTTCCCTCTTTTTGGTTATAGTCCTACCCAAGCATTCAACAAGAATGATGAATAAATAAGGGGATAGCGGGTCACCTTGCCTAATACCTCTGGAAGCTGGGAAATACTAAGAAGGCCTGCCATTGATAAGAACTAAGTAGGAAACTGAAGAGATACATCCCATAATCCAATCCATCCAATCCTTAGAGAAACCAAATTGCCTCAAAACTTTGATAAGGAAGTGCCAATCCACTCTATCATAAGCTTTGGATAAGTCTAACCGGATGAACATAGAAGGAGAATTTTGCATATCCATGGAATGGATGGCTTCTGAGCAAGAACTATCTCATCTACTATTTGACGTCCTTCCACATATCCCCCTTGCTCTAGGGAAATAATCTTATGCAAAAGAGGCTTCAACCTTTCTGCCATGATTTTAGTAATAATTTTGAGAAGAACATTACATAAAGAAATAGGTCTAAAAGCTGAGATATGATCAACCTCTTGAGCTTTTGGAACAAGAGTAATATAAGTTTTATTGATAACCTTCAAAATTTCTTTGGATTTCCTGGCTTCTTCCACCACCTCTAATAAATCAACATGAAGGATATCCCAGAACTCTTGGTAGAACTCAATAGGAAAACCATCGGGACCTAGGGTTTTCCCTTTTTGCATTTTAAAAACTACTTGTTGAAGCTCATTGATAGTAACGAGGAGCAGTCAAAATAGAGTTCTCCTCAGAAGTGATAAGAGAAGGGATTGCTTGAAGAACATTTTGTTGTGAAGCTAAGTCAAGAGGAGTAGCAGCAAAAATATTGGAAAAGTAATCAACAACAATAGATTTCATGCCATCCCAAGTATAAACAACATCTCCATAATATGATTTTAAGGAAGAAATAAAGTTGTGAGATCTTCGAGCTAGAAGATATTTTTGGAAGAAATTTGTGTTTCGATCTCCTTCTTTGAGCCATTGAATTCTAGATTTTTGCTTCCATAAGATTTCTTCTCTTTTTTTCCATTCCTCTAACTGAGTTGTGAGTTTAATTTCATCTGCACTTATCTTCTCTGTGAGGCCATATAAACGGATTTTCTTATTCAAATTTTCAATATGAGTAATAACTTCATGTTTTTTTTATGAACATCCCCAAACTCTTTCCAGTTCCAAGTCTTGATTTTGGATTTAATGTATTATAGTCTTTTGGAAAAACATATCTTAGTCCCATGCCTAGGTTTACCTTCCTTCCACCATTGTTGCACACGAGGTCTTAAGGAAATGTCTCTAAGCCACATTAATTGAAAATGAAAAGGAGAGAAACTCACATTGGTTTTCCACATTTCCACCATGACTGGCCAATGATCCGAACCAACATTATTAAGAGTCTTCACTTTAGGAATGTGAACATGGATTAAGAAATTTTCAGAGAGCAAAAACCTATCCAATCTCTCCATTATACAAGCTAAGCCTTGCCTTCTATTAGACCAAGTCATAAGGCCATTATCTGCTTGGATATCCACAAGATGGAGGTTTGCAATATATTCGCTCATGAGGTCAGTACTTTTGTCCAAATTTCTATTTCCCCCACTTTTCTCATCCAAAGAGAGGATGGTATTGAAATCTCCTTCGATCAAGATCCAAGCTTTAGGAAAATGAGAGATTATATGAGTAATATCCTTCCACTGTCTTCTTTTTTCCTCCAAAGAAGTCGGGGCATAAACAATAATGCAGAGCATAATCTGGTTGGAATGTCTACTTTGAATAGCTATAGCCAATAAACCCCAACTACCAACCATATGGTGAATAACTACCTCTTTTGGGTCCCAAAGACAAGCAATGCCCCCCGAAGTCCCTTAGGAACTGAGGGAAACCACTTTTCTAGTTGGCCAAATTTTACTGGCAATTAAGTCCATATCCTCCATTGACATCTTTGTTTCTTGAATGAAAACAAGATGTGGATGATTTATTTGAATCATTCTTCTAATTTCATTTTTTTTTGAAAGACTCCATTTGAGTCCTCTAATATTCCAAGTGATGATCTTCATTAATACCAGGGCTAAAAATGTTGGGAAGGGCATTAATCTTACCTTCCTCTACAAGCTTTTCACCTTCTTTTACCATATAATATTGATTGGTCTTGCGACCTATTTTTGATTAGAATCCATCTTCAATTTTTTTTTCCCTATTTCTTGACTTATTCCAATTGAATCTGAGATGGCTTCTAACCTTGAAGAATGCTCATACACAACCAAAATTTTACTAGATGGTTCAATGAAGTCTATATTGGGACCTGCATTAGTTGAAGTTTTGACATTTGAAATATTGTTTTTCTTGTGTAAATTTTCTCCTTTTTTTCTCGTTGAAAACCTTTGATTTGTTGGTTTGTCTCTAAGTTATTTCCTTCATATTTAAATTGTGTTTCTAAGATTTCAGTTTCCATTATTTCCTCTTCCTCACTTGGGACATCATTTGTGGAAAGGATTTCAAACATATTAGCAAATGACTTTGATTGATCCTTCATTACTAGTTTTTCTGAGTGTTCTTCTTCTTAGGTATTTGGAAACCTCCTGATTTTATATCTTCTTTATTTTGATCAGGAATTTTATTTGGGCAAGCATCGGCCAAATGACCATATTCATGGCAAATTCTACAACGAAAAGGAATGTTCTCATAGTCCACTACTTGCTTCCAAGTGTCTTCCCCAAATTGTAATGTGATATTTTTAGGTAGGGGTTTGTCAAAATCCATTAAAACACAAATTCGAGCATAAATAATATGTTCAAAATTTTGAGTACAATCAGCAGTCATCATAAAATTTCCTAAAGAGTTTCCAATTGAAGAAAAAATAGTAGGATTCCAAAATTCAATAGGGAGGCCAAAGAGTCTAACCCACACGGGAGCTATAGAAGGCATCTCTTCTTCAGCTTTAAATTTAGTATGCCAAGGCTTCATGAAAAGCCTTGCCCTTCAATCGAATTGTGATATTGACACATTAAGGAATAGACAAGAAAGAATTGAAAATCAGTTATAGTCTAATAAATTTAATAATTCAAAGCTCACCTATGAAATTGTTAATAGAAGGGTGAGAGATGCAAGATGGAGATTGTTGTATTGTTTGGCCTAATCTTGTTTTCGTTGGAGTTCTGTAAAACTTGGCATGTGTATCATGTTATATATCTTTTGAAATGCTCTAATCATGTTTGGGATCTAGGAAAGTGATAGCTCAAAATTTGCACCATCTTGTACCATATTGTACATTTGTATATAGTTTTGGTTTTTGCTTTCTATTTTTGTGCTTTTTCTTGGATTTTTGGTTGGATATAGTTTTGGTTTATGTTTTAGTTTTGTGTTTTGGGTTGTTCCCTTGTTTTGAGGTGATGTTTCATGGTTGCTAACTTATGGTCTCTTGCTTGTTTTTGTGTTCCTTTGTTAGGTAGGTTGGAATACCTATTCTGGAAGTAGGTGAACTTGAGAAAAGGGGGATGAATTATTTTGTGATCATGCTCAAATTTTGGGACTAAAAGGGTGGAGAGTAGAACAATGAAACATTTCGCTAAGGCTCCATATGTAACTCACATATTAAAGGGTATTTTTGGAAGTCCTAAAGGAATAAGTTATCTTGATTTGTAACTTAAGGGAAAAATTCAACATGCTCCATCTCTATGCTTCCTAACCCTAGTGATACATAAATGTTTGCAAAGCTACATATAAAAAAAAAATGAGCATTGAAAAGCTTGATCAAATTAGTCACAAAGTCTAGATAAACTTTATCGGGGCTATGGATGTCTGATCGATAGTAGGGCTTTTTATAGACATAGCTTGGTTGTAAGAAAGTCTTTGCAAATTATTAAACAAACACAAGGGTGAGTTAGATAAACCCTATCAAGGCTATAGACGCCTGACTAGCAATGGGGATCTGTCTGTAAAAGTTTTTTTATGAGTCATGCTTCATAGCCTAAATGCAAACTAGATGAGGGAATCCGAAAGGTTTTTAGAGGTGCAAAAATGAATCATTGTTTCACACATTGAGCAAAAGCAGATGAATTAGTTGTTTATTCAAAGTTGTTTACCCCCACCTTCTTGGGACATCACTAAATAATTTGTATTTCGCAGATATTTTGATGTTCTCATTTCATATTTGGGTTCTTCACCCAAAATGCTTAGGAGCATTTCCTAGCAGAGTCACCATTTGTTGTGGTCATTCCACAACTAGCCCCAAATTTGGGGACCCACCTTAAAATTTTAGTTTTTGAGGAGTTTTAAGTGCTAATTTTGATAGATTTCACAATTTAGCATTGGCTAATGTTTTCTTGTTTTACTAGTTTTGCTAGTGTTTTAGGTTAATAGGTTTTGTTTATTTTGATTAGTTTTAAAGTTTTCCTTTATTGTGATTTTCAATGAGTAATTTTTTTTAAATTAATTATTTGATTGCTTTATAAAAAAAATTATAATTCTAATAAATATATGTGTATATATATGTTTATTATAATTATGAAAATAAAACATTCAAAAATTATATATATATAATCTAATCTAATAAATCAAAATAAAAGAAAAAGTAAAAAAAATAATAAACAAAGAAAGAAAATATTATATATATAATATAATATAATCTTTTCATGCTTGTCGGATGGTTTTGGGCTTTAAAGTATTTAGTTTTAAAGCTTTAGAATGACTAGTTAATAGGGTAAAGGTTGTAGTTTTTTGTTTTTTTTTCAATGAATTCACGTGTCTTTTATGTGGAGGTAAGAAGACGACAAGTGGAGCAAATAATAAAAAGGGAATGCATTACATAATGAAGCATAACAAAACTCAAACGGATGCATGCGCAGAGGGTTGGAAAAGAAAAATACATGCATGGAGACAAAACAAAGAGGTTAATCTGAACACTTTAAAATAGGAGCAGACACGATTGCAGAGGTTGGATATTTCAGGAGGCCAAAAGTTGGAATTTTTGGGGAAAAAAATGTTGGAAATCTGATGTAACAGAGATATTTCATTTTTGTTTTAATGCAAATGTTGCAGGATGTCTACACTTTATAAGCATAATCCAAGGAGAATCCTTTCTGGATGTTGTGATTTAATGTTCATCTTACTTCTCTCTGTTTTTAGGTTTATAGGCAATGTTTAATGCATTTCATGGTTGCATTGTTGAATACCTAGAAACAAAGAATTCATTTTATTTTCCTTAGAAGCTCGCACCTAGCTTATTTTGGGATGTGCAAATGCAGTTCCGGTTAAGTTGGGTTACATTCGAAAACTCTCACATCTTAGGTTTTGCATGATAGGGTAGCTTAAAACTACTACTAGTTGATTTTATGGATTTTCTACATTTTATTTCCATGTCCAGATTTTATATTTATTTTTCTAACTTTTATTTTTGCAGATTTTTTTAAACTTCGGCGATTAAAATAAAAATTGAAAAAAATTAAAATGACAAAAATAAATACATGGGTGTGAAGAATGAGTTACAATATTTCATCCAAAACAAATTCGAACTCATTCTAAAGCCATTTTGATTTTATAAAAATTGTTGTTTTATGAGGATTTTTATAATTTTGAAATTTTATTTTTTTACATTTTAAAGGTAAATCAAAATTTTTCAGTTTTACGTTTTTATTTGCAGGCATAAATGAACTTCCCTTTATAAAAATTTTAATTTCATTAAAGAGGGGTAAATTTTAATAGCATTTCATAAGCTATCATTTTTGGAGAAATAAATTCGCCTTTCTTTATGAAAATTTTGATTTCATAAAAGAGAGGCAATTTATACATTACATCAAAGGGCTATTGTTTTAAAGCATTAAATTATTTCTTCTTTATGAAAATTCTGATTTCATTAAAGAGGGATAATTTCTAATGATATTTTAAGGCCATTATTTCAAAGCAATAAATTATCGTCTCTTTATGAAAATTAATTTCATCAAAGAGGGGTGATTTATTTTATTATATCAAAGGCTATTGGCATTTCTTTATGTTCAAAGCAACATCAAGTGAATCCTTTCATCATTTAAGTTTCCAATTTAGAGATAGATTTTAATCTTCTATTTCATGCTTAAAGTAGGGTTTAATACAAGATAAAAACTTATTTAAAATCTACTTAATCTAAAGAAGATAAAAGCTATCTAAAATCCTTCAAGATAAAATGAACTAAGGTTTTACATCATGGTCATATGAGGGCCAATTCACATTTGTTTTTCTTTAAGTTTTATGAACAATCATTAATATAGCATGGTAAAATAAACCAACACATGCCCCTTGTTAACAGTTACTTGCAATCACTTAGGTGTTCCTATCACTTATTTGATATATCTTCATTGATATTACTAATACACATGTGCAATGCTAATATAGCGGAACCTTGGAGAAGTTGTTTTGTTTTAAATTCTTTGCAAGAGAGGGTTTTATGATCAAAATTCTAAGGGCAAGTGTAATTTTACAATTGGATAAAATTACCACTCAACATGAAGATATTGGCATCTCATAGTTCGACACTTCGACTTGTGAAACATTTGCTGATAAAGATGTATTTGGTTGTGAAGGAATTATTGTAGCTAATGAAAGGGATGATGATGTCGATGGCATAGATTGTGTTTGACCACATGTGCATGTAGTCAATAATTATGAGGGTGAAGGTACAGAAGTGGATGCTTGGTTTAAATTGGTGATGGGAAGCTCCTCAAGAATAGGGGATTTTGATGAATAATTGGATGGAGTAATTGATTATGTGGTAGATGATGTGAGGAAAATATGGGTAGAAGGAAGCATGGATTCATAAGGATTCAAGATGAAGTTGCAATACTTAAATAGCTCAACATCCATTGGTATGCAATGTACTTGCCCTTCGTGTACATATTTTAGAGATTGATATAATATGGAAGGGACACATCTTATTTTCCTCATCCAAGGTCTTCCAATGAGTACATTGTATGCCATGGATCCTTCTAATATGTGGAACAAGGTATGCAACACTTTTACCCCTACTTCAATGGGTAAAATAATAGTACCAACTGTAGAGCTAATAACATCGTTAAATGGTTTCAATGTGAAGGTGAACATGGTTATGTGAGATGGAGGAAGATTGAGATGATGGAGGGTATATGTGGTGATGTTAATGGAGAAGTTGATATCAATTAAGACTCTTTTAAAAGGCTTCCTGTCAATTTGAGCCATTATATGCAATGGAGGTTCCATCAATTCTGATAAAATTGGTTTAATATCAAAGTCATAACACATGATGGAAGGCTCCATGTATGTTTGAATACTCCCTACAAAGTTATTAAAGGTATTGGAATATTGATATTGGAGTTCGATGGATTTTAGAATATCCATTAATGCCTCACGATGTTGGGGAGATTTTTGAATTAAGTCATAAATAAACAGTTTTGATGAAGCTATTTTTAAACTCATGGTTAAACAACTACTTAGAGAAATGATTGGCCTTTGGGTACGATTGATGGGATGACTTCATGGATTAGAATGGTTGGGAATTTGGATTGGTGGAGAAGGATTGGAGAAAATTTGGATGGATGGTGATGGAAAAGGTTGACACTTCCTTGCTTGTGATGTTATGGCTTGTTGAATAGATTGTTGCCATGCATCTTGTTGATTGTTTTGTCATTGTTGACCTCAGGTTACCACATGAATGGCACCTACAAAACCTTGGTATTATTGGATATGGTTAACTTGATTGGGAGGAGTCTTGATGTTATATCCTCATGTTGTTGATTGCACCTCCTCATGATGAGGAGGTTGTATTTGGAAAATACCAATATTTTGGTTTTGTTGAGCTAGGGAGTTGTCAAGCTTGATAGCTCCTAACTCAATAAGATCTTGTACTACATTCTTAAATACATGGGAGTTATTAATATCATACCCATTTTGCCTATGATAGGGGTAAAACAAATATTCCTTATAGTTTTTACCACGTCTGTTGGAATCATCTGGTTTAACCTCAAGTAAAGCAAGTTGGTTGGTATCATACAACCTTTCAAATATAGAGGCATAAGATTTAGATAAAGGGGTGTATTGACAATTTTGTCAAAAAGACTATCAATGTTAGTTATTTTCATTAGTTGGAACAGTGTTTTCATAGATTGGGTTCCTGAGGGCATCGCATGATAGGAAATTTATTGCGGTGGTTGTTGCATTAGTTGTTGTTGAGCCATTATCGGTTGGCTCATGACCACTTGATTGACGTGATTAGCTTGATTGGCCATATTAGCCTATGTTGATTTGGTTTGACCATAATAATTGTTTTTGTATTGGCCCTTGTTTTTCCATTCCTTATTTCTTGGATTGAGTATGCCCTATTAGGTTTTTATCCCTTTGATTACACTAGCCTAGGCAAGAGATTCCTCAAATGAGTGATATGTTTGCAATTGTAACCTCCAAGAAATTGGTTTTAGGCAGCTCTTAGTGAATAGCTTAATTAGTTCTTCCATTGGTAGGGTGAATGGCATTTTGGTCATTATGGCCCTCCAAGGATTGCCAAAATTATGGATATGCTCATCATCATGTTGTCTTAAACCAAAGATATTGGACGATGAGACTTTCTTTCTTACATTAAGGGTAAATCATTCAAAGAATTGGTCAACCAATTGTTTGAAAGTATAGATACTATGATTGGGCAATTGGTTAATTTTTGAGGAAATTTGCAGAGCATGAGAGCATTATCATTTTGAATTTCGAAGCATGAGTGCACAAATGTTCTCACATGCTCTTTGGGGTCCTCAATCACTTTGAACTTTTCAAACCTTAGTACCGTGAAGTCTACAGAATATGGCGGTGATGGTACTAAAGGGTGAATTGGTTGATTGATTAACTAATGTAAGGTTAGCTTATGATTATTGTAATAAGGAGTATGTTGCATCAAATTATCAATCTGTTGTTGTATATCCTTGATTCTAGGGTCTTCCCAAGGAATATGAAAACCCTGAATCACTTGATGATTTTATGAAGGGGTGGAAAGATGTTGTGAAGTGACAATATGATGATGAATAGGTGAAGTAGATTGGAATTGATTATTATGAGATTGATTGAGAAATGATGGGGACTATTTAAAAGGGGACAATGCATAAGTATTGTGGTTAGGTTGGCCTATGGAAATGGAATGGGTATGGTATGAAACTAAATGGTGTGGGAAGTAGGATCGTTTTTATATTGAATCGCTTTTTGATTGTAAGGTAGAAAACCCACAATAGACTTAATTTATATATTTGTTCGATGATGCCTTATTATCATATGTGGATTGTATTTAAATACCTAGTCTAATAGTTGTAAGATTGAAGGGTTGTGACCCTAGAATATAATGAATAAATAATATAAGTAATTAGGACATGTTAGGAGGGTCCTAACATGCCACCCCCCTTAAAGGAGCTTTGTCCTCAAAGCTAGAAATTTGGAAATTGTTGTTGGATATCTTGAAAATTTTCCCACATTGCATCTTCTAAAGGTAGACCTTTCCAATGGATTAAAACTTCCGTGATATCGTGAGTACGAAGGTGACGAGAGCGATGATCCAAGATAGCTTCTGGATTGACTAGAAGTACTTCATCATCAAAGAATTCAGGGAGAGTGGGTTGTGTCATGATATGGGATCCCACTACGAGCTTAAGGCAAGATACATGAAATACGGGGTGAAGTTTGAAAGAGGAAGGAAGATCTAGTTTGTAAGCAACAGTCCCAATATGTTGGAGAACTTTATACGGCCCGTAAAATTTGGGTGCTAACTTCTGAGAACCTTTTTGTTTAAGAGAGGATTGACGGTAAGGTTGGAGACGTAAGAAAACCATATCACCCTCATGGAAACTACGTTCGCTTCTATGTTGATCGTGCTTCATGCGATGTTGGGCGGTGTGTAGGTTCTCTTTTAGGATCCGTAGTATGTCATATCTATTAGCAAGTTCTATTTCCACCGCATGGACTTTTGTAGTCCCTGGAATATAGGAAGTGAGGGATGGTGGTGTTTGACCATATAGTGCTTCATAAGGAGTCATTTTGATGGACGTATGGTATGAAGTGTTATACCTCCATTCCGCTAGTGAAAGCCACTTTACCCAATGGAGTGGTTGAGTAGAAACAAAACATCGAATGTATGTTTCCAAGCATTTATTTACAACTTCTGTTTGGCCATCAGTTTTAGGATGGTAAGCGGAGCTCATACGAATTTGAGTACCTTGTAATTTGAACAATTCCTTCCAAAAGGTGCTAGTGAAATTTGGGTCGCGATCACTAACAATTATGGAGGGCATACCATGTAATTTAAATATGTTATCTAGGAAGAGGTGGGCTATAGTGCTAGCGGTATAAGGATGAGCCACGAGAACAAAAATGGGCATATTTAGATAAACGATCAATGACTACAAAAATGGTTGTTTTTCCTCCTGATTTTGGTAATCCTTCAATAAAGTCCATAGAAATATCTGCCCATGTTTTGGTGGGTATAGGAAGAGGTTGAAGTAATCCTGGAATAGTGAGGGTCTCCCCCTTTTGTCTTTGGAAAACTTCACATTCTTTTACAAAGTTTTTGATGTAATTTTTCATTCCTACCCAATAGAAGGAGGTAGTGGCTATTTTATAGGTTTTTAAGAACCCTGAGTGGCCTACAGTGGGTGAGGTATGTAACTCATGAAGAAGTTTTTCACGATAAGTTGAATTGGGGGTGAGGACCATCCTCCCTCTGTATCTTAATATATTGTCCTTCCAAGTGTATGGATTTTTGCTACTACGATTATGTTGAAGTTGTTGAATTAAGGCATGGATAGTAGGATCATTTATCCATTATTCATGCACCTCATCTACCCATTTAGGAATAAGGGAGGAAAGAGCATGGACTTGAGGCATATCTTCAAATTTTCTAGAAAGTGCATCGGCTGCCATGTTGTCCTTTCCCTTTTTATATGTAATTTCATAATCATAGCCAAGAAGTTTAGTAACCCATTTTTGTTGTTCCGGGTATTAGTCCTTTGTTCCAAAAAATACTTCAAGCTATGATGGTCAGTGCGTATAATGAAATGTTGGCCAATAAGGTAAGGCCTCCAATGTTGAATAGCATGGAAAATTGCCAACATCTCTTTTTCATACGTAGAGCGAGCTAAATTCTTAGGAGAAAATGCTTTGCTTATAAAAGCTAGAGGCCTTTCATCCTACATGAGTACGGCTCCCATTCCTATTCCTGAAGTGTCACTTTCAATGACGAACGGTTTAGAAAAGTTGGGCATGGCTAGAACAGGGGTGGTACACATTACAGTTTTCAAGGTGATAAAGGCCTCATCCACTTTAGACGTCCATTTGAAAGCATTTTTCTTAAGTAATGTTGTTAGAGAAGTAGCGATTTTACCATAATTTTGGACAAATTTTCTATAATATCCCGTTAGTCCAAGAAACCCATGTAGAGCTTTTAAGGTTTTTGGAATAGGCCAATTTATCACCTCCTCGGTTTTGGAAGGATCTACCATAACTCCTTCCTTTGAGACAATATGCCCTAAGTATTCAATTTCTTGTTTTGCAAAGGAACACTTTGATATTTTTGCATAAAGTTGATTTTCCTCCAAGATTTGGAACACTTGTCTAACATGGTCCAAATGTTCTTCCCATGTTTTGCTATAAATCAAAATGTCATCAAAGAAAACTAATATAAATTTACGAAGAAAAGGGTGAAATACCTTATTCATTATACTTTGAAAGGTAGAAGGAGCGTTGGTCAAGGCAAATGGCATCACCAAGAATTCGTAGTGCCCTTCGTGAGTGCGAAAGGCCATCTTAGGAATATCCTTTTCATTGACTCGTATTTGGTGGTAGCCTAACCGTAAGTCTAACTTGGAAAAATAAGCTACCTCGTGGAGTTCATCTAATAGCTCGTCTATGACCGGAATAGGAAATTTATCTTTGATGGTCATTTTATTAAGCACTCAAAAATTGACACATAAACACCACGAGCCATCCTTTTTTCTAACTAAAATAATTGGAGAGGAGTAAGGGCTTTTGCTAGGTCTAATGACTCCTGCATTAAGAAGCTCTTGTACTAATTTCTCTATTTCGATCTTTTGGAGGTATGGATAATGATAAGGTCTAATATTAGGAGGGTGATGCCCTAGAAATAGTGGAATAGTGTGATCATGACTTCGTTGTGGAGGTAGTCCTTTTGGTTCATTGAATACCGCCTTATGGTGGTCTAAAATATTTTATAACTCTAGTGTCTCGTCTTCGTTATGACTAGGTTGAATTGAAAATAATTGGGCGACCATTGCTTTGTTTCCTCTTTGGATAATTTTCTCCATTCTATGCAAGCTGACGATTTGGGAAGGTCTTGATTTCAAGCCTTGGATAATATAGGTTTGGTTCTTTACTGTGAATTTCATCCATAGTTCATCAAATTCCCATTGGACTACACCCAAGGTTCGTAACCATTGTACGCCTAGTACAATGTCGCACCCACCTAGGGGTAGGACATACATGTCGCCTTTCATGTTATAAACCCCCATAGTTAGTTTTATATTTTTGCATTTTCCTTTGCATGCAATTTTTCTGCCATTTCCAATCATCACTTCAAAGTTATTGCAAGGATATATAAAATAATTTGCTTTTTTAGCCACCTTTGGATTGATAAAATTGTGCGTGCCACTAGAATATAGGAGCACGATAAGGTTTTATTTCTTAAAATACCCTTTAACTCGCATTTTTTGAGGGGAAAAAAATCTGGCAAGGGCGTTGAAGGGAACCTTTAGTGCATTTTCTTCGTCACTTTCAAGTGTGTTGGATAATACCTCTACTTTGAGTTCAATTTCCTATTTAGTAGAATTCCCTTCCTCTGTGGCATCTAGAATATATAATTTTTGTGAGGCACATTTATGATTTCTGTCAAATTTCTCATCGCAATGGTAGCAAAGACCCTTAGCTTGTCTTTCCTTCATTTCCTCGAAACTCAGACGCTTAATTGGTAGAGCGGGGTTAATTTTGGGTGTTGTGTAGGAGTTTTGGGTTTGTCCATTTTGCATTGGTTTGGGGTTGGTATAAGTGTTTGATAGTTTCCCCCAAGTTGGTTTTGTGAACCGATTTCGTGCCTTGATTTTATCCTCTGCTAATTTCACCAAGCCGATGGTCTCTAACATGTTTGTAGGGTTATACATTTGCACCTATATTCGAATTTCTTCTTTTAATATTCTGAAAAAACATTCTTGAAAGAAGGCAGCATCTAATTCGAATGTTCGATTAGCTAGCCTTTCAAATTCTGCTTGGTATTCGCTTACCGAAGTGGTTTGGCATAATATAGTGAGGGCCCTTGTAAAGCTTTGAAACTTGCTAGGGCCAAATCGCACTAATAGATTCCGTGTAAAGGTTGACCACGTCGGAGTGCCATTAGTTTTCTCGAACCATTGGTACCATTGGATGGCATCGTTTTCCAAGTGGAAGGAGGCGATATGCACTTTTTGCATTTTTGAAATTTGATTTAGTGAGAAATGTTGCTTTGCTCGGTAGATCCAGTTTGTAGGGTCTCCTCCTTCAAATTTTGGGAATTCTAATTTGGTCGTCCATGGTAGAATGGAAGTTTGTGGACCTCCTAACATTGCTCGGTTTGATGACCCATGGTTGGGTGAATTTGCATGTGTTGTTGCCTGATTTTTACTGATGGCATCAAGTTTAACATCCATTGCAAATATTTTCTCGAAGAGTTCTCTTGTGGTACGGGTATTCTCCTCTCTTTCTTGTTGAACTTCTTCAACGAGCCTTTTGTGTTTCTCATGAATGGAATCCAGTGATCGTCGTCCTTCAGCCATTACGGTTGGTGTAGGTAACGATCAATATGACTTGGTACAGGTGAGCAAAAAAAATAAAAATAAAAAAATAATTTTAATTTTTTTTCTTTGCGTTTCGGATGTCGAAAACCTTGATGTTGCGTTGAAGATTTTAGATTTTTCAAAACAGCCACCAGTCACCACGCAAAATATCGAGCAATTTGGGTGTAAGACAACTTAATTCGTACCTTAGGAGAAGGTTTAATTTTCTACGAGGATTTTGACATGGATCCATGAAGCGTGAATGTTTTTTGCGTCCTTGTAAATGTGGACTGGCTGAAATGTGCGGTGGTAAAAAAAATTAATGGTGAATTTTCTCCTTGATCTAGCTCTGATCCAGATGGTATGAAACTAAATGGTACGGGAAGCAGGATCATTTTTATATTGAATCGCTTTTTTATTGTAAGGTAGAAAACCCACAATAGACTTAATTTATATATTTGTTCAATGATGCCTTATTATCATATGTGGATTGCATTTAAATACCTAGTCTAATAGTTGTAAGAGTGAAGGGTTGTGACCCTAGAATGTAATGAATAAATAATATAAGTAATTAGGACATGTTAGGAGGGTCCTAACAGGGTATGGTCTATGAGAATGTAATGGGTATGGGTGGATGGAGGTATTGAAATGGAAACCACAAAATATTTTGGTACCCAAGATGGAATATGGCTAACAAAAATAGATTGAGTGGAAATTGACTGAGGTGTAGGATTCACTTGAACTTGTTGTTGAGCTATATTCAACTTCATAAGCAATTTGTTAAAATGTTCCCATGCTTCATTAATTTCTATATTATCATTAGAAGGCATGGATAAATATGGAATAGATGATGTATATGGGGGACAAGTGGCAATGGGAATTGCAACTTGATTGGACAAAATGGGTACTTATGAAGCAACATTGAATTTTGCTTCATACAAGGGGTTGATATATGTGGATACATATGAAGTGCTAGGAGCACATGATGGTTGGGGAATGGATAAATAGATGAAGGTATAACTGATGCCTCAAAAAGATGTTTAGTATACACCTGGGTGGATCTGGATGGTTGGAAAGGAATAAGTTCCTGCTGTCAAGAAGGATCTTCATCCAGGTCATTATGAATGGGATGCAAGACATAATTCGTTGATTTGTAGAAAGTCTCTACTATGGCCATATCTATGTGGGTAATGTTATGGTCAATTATGGGTGGAGATGATTTAGTTTGTAGGAGATATGTGGAGGTATATATGTGTGAGACATCATTAGCTTGCACAGTGTGTGATGGTCCCACATATAAATCTGTGCAATCTATCTAAACCACACTTATGGGATTTACCTCATAAGTGGTAGGAAATGAAGATGAACAGTCCATATATGTATTGTTTTGGTTTAAAGCTTTTTTATGATTTCTTGTTAAGACCATAAGCTACTAAACCAAATGTAAAATGTGTTGTAAATGAAATGCAAAAATGGAAATTCATAGAAATCAAGTGAAGATAATAAATGCTATGTTTAACAATTGTGTCTTACCTCATTAATTAATTATCTCCTTTTAGTGTTTTTTCATTTTTTTCATTTTTTTTATTTTGTGTGTTTGAATGCACTAATCTAAAATTAAAATGGGTGAATACTATGGCTAGGAATGGGCAATGAGATTCTTACTGGTGATGAAATCCATCAAGTTTTCTCGGGGGTAACCTATGGTGTCTAGGGGTAAAGATTTGTGGATGGAGATGAAACCCACTCTCACTAGATCTCAAGCAATGATTGGTGATGAAATCCAACCATTTATGTTAAAAGTGTAATGTACAGTGTGATTCCTTTTAAATATTTTTAGTTTTCTATTGTGCTCATACAATGTCATAAAATAACTACTTTCATCAATCTAAATCAGAATCCAACATTAAAATATCAATTTTCCCAAAGGAAGTAGAGTACACCACTTAAGATCGCTCTCTAAATAGAGGAGGGTTCATCTACTCCTCTGCCTTGAATCACCAAGTGTGGGAGTACTTTTTTTATTTTAAATATTGTTCCTACTTAGATTAATAAAAATAGAAAATGCTCTGCTCTATGAGATCAAATCTCAAGTTATTGTGCCTGGAGATGATTAGACATTTTTTGTAGGACTTCCCAAACTACCAAACTCGTTTTGGCCATATCTCACTCATCCGGACTCGGATTGAGCTAAAATTTTGAGGGTAGATGCCTGAAAAACCCTAGAACGTCTCCACCAATTTTCATATCATTTGGAGCAACATAGATCCTAGCACATCCCTATGTGTGAACGATATATTTGGCAAGCGGCTATGCGAGGGTTTCATCTGGGTTGAGTGCAAGCAGCTCCAAAGGTTGGTTTTTAGGGCCTTCGGGCCCTAGCGGCCAATATTTTTGTGGTTTATGCTCAATATTTTAGCAGGAAATGTTGCAGGGGATACAAGATGGGTTAGAAATTTGTCTTTCAATAGATCATACTGTGAACTTGAGTGACAACGGCTTCCAATTTGCTGCACAAAAGAAAAGTGAAAACCATACCTTTCCACGATGTCTAGGGCAAGGATTAAAGAGATCACGAAACAAGTTTCAAGCAGTTGATCAAAAAATGGCTCATATCTCAAGTGAATCTGGTGCTAAGGTGCACCCACAAAATAATTCTACTAGTGAAAACCCCTATCAAGGGTAAGAATTTCGAAGACTCGGTCCCAAAAATGAATTTTAGGGATGCCCTTCATGGTGGACAGACCTCAGCCAAATGCTAATATCAATATTAGGGCTTCCCATAAACCTCTAAGAATGCCTAATATTGATCCCAGGAAAACGGAGTCAGGATGTCTTAAAGCAACCGATGGAACTCCTATTGTTAAGCTTGATATGGGTAACATTTAGATTGGCATTGAAGATTTGGAAAAAGAGGACTAATTTTTTGGTTCATGGGTTTTTGTCCGAGTCTATCTCGCTTTCAAAGTCCGGGCTGCAAAAAGCTAGAAAACTAAAGGTGAGTTACAAATCTCTATTTATCCAAATGGTTATTTTCTTGTTTTATTTGCTAATAATGAAGATAGAGAGAAAACTTTTCAAGGGGGTCCTTGGTTTTTTGGAAGGGCAGGGCTTTTCATGAAGCCCTGGCATACTAAATTTAAATCCGAAGAAGAGATGCCTTCTATAGCTCCCGTGTGGGTTAGACTCTTTGGCCTCCCTATTGAATTTTGGAATCCTACTATTTTTTCTTCAATTGGAAACTCTTTAGGAACTTTTATGATGACTCGTTGATTGTACTCAAAATTTTGAACATATTATTTATGCTCGAATTTGTGTTTTAATGGATTTTGACAAACCCCTACCTAAAAATATCACATTACAATTTGGGGAAGACACTTGGGAGCAAGTAGTGGACTATGAGAACATTCCTTTTCATTGTAGAATTTGCCATGAATATGGTCATTTGGCCAGTGCTTGCCCAAATAAAATTCCTGATCAAAAGAAAGAAGATATAAACTCAACGAGGTTTCCAAATACCTAAGAAGAAGAACACTCAGAAAAAACCAGTTATGAAGGATCAATCAAAGTCATCTGCTAATATGTTTGAAATCCTTTCCACAAATGATGTCCCAAGTGAGGAAGAGGAAATAATGGAAACTGAAATCTTAGAAACACAATTTAAATATGAAGGGAAGAACTCAGAGACAAACCAACAAATCAAAGGTTTTCAACAGAAAAAAAGGAGAAAATTTACACAAGAAAAACAATATTTCAAATGTCAAAACTTCAAATAATGCAGGTCCCAATATAGACTCCGTTGAACCATCTAGTAAAATTTTGGCTGTGTACGAGCATTCTTCAAGGTTAGAAGCCATCTCAGATTCAATTGGAATAAGTCAAGAAACAGGGAAAAAAAATTGAAGATGGATTCTAATCAAAAAGTAGGTCGCAAGACCAATCAATATCATATGGTAAAAGAAGGTGAAAAGCTTGTAGAGGAAGGTAAGATTAATGCCCTTCCCAACTTTTTTAGCCCTGGTATTAATGAAGATCATCACTTGGAATATTAGAGGACTCAAAGGGAGTCTTTCAAAACAAAATGAAATTAGAAGAATGATTCGGATAAATCATCCACATCTTGTTTTCCTTCAAGAAACAAAGATGTCAATGGAGGATATGGACTTAATTGCCAATAAAATTTGGCCAGCTGGAAAAGTGGTTTCCCTCAGTTCCCAAGGGACTTCGGGTGGCATTGCTTGTCTTTGGGACCCAAAAGAGGTAGTTATTCACCATATGGTTGGCAGTTGGGGTTTGTTGGCTATAGCTATTCAAAGTAGACATTCCAACCAGATTATGCTCTGCATTACTATTTATGCTCCGACTTCTTTGGAGGAAAAAAGAAGATAGTGGAAGGATATTACTCATATTATCTCTCATTTTCCTAAATCTTGGATCTTGATCGGAGGAGATTTCAATACCATCCTCTCTCTGGATGAGAAAAGGGGGGGAAATAGAAATTTGGACAAAAGCACCGACCTCATGAGCGAATATATTGCAAACCTCCATCTTGTGGATATCCAACCGGATAATGGCCTTATGACTTGGTCTAACAGAAGGCAAGGCTTAGCTTGTATAATGGAGAGATTGGATAGGTTTTTGCTCTCTAAAAATTTCTTAATCCATGGTCACATTCCTAAAGTGAAGACTCTTAATAATGTTGGTTCGGATCATTGGCCAGTCATGGTGGAAATGTGGAAAACCAATGTGAGTTTCTCTCCTTTTTGTTTTCAATTAATGTGGCTTAGAGACATTTCCTTCAGACCTCGTGTGCAACAATGGTGGAAGGAAGGTAAACCTAGGCATGGGACTAAGATGTTCTATTTTGCCAAAATACTGCAATACATTAAATCCAAAATCAAGACTTGGAACTGGAAAGAGTTTGGGGATGTTCATAAAAAAAAACATGAAGTTATTGCTCATCTTGAAAATTTGAATAAGAAAATCCGTTTAGATGGCCTCACAGAGAAGAGAAGTGCAGATGAAATTAAACTCACAACTCGGCTTAGAGGAATGGGAAAAAAGAGAAGAAATCTTATGGAAGCAAAAATCTAGAATTCAATGGCTCAAAGAAGGAGATCGAAACACAAATTTCTTCCACAAATATCTTCTAGCTCGAAGATCTCACAACTTTATTTCTTCCTTAAAATCAGATTCTGGAGATGTTGTTTATACTTGGGATGGCATGAACTCTATTGTTGTTGATTACTTTTCCAATATTTTTGCTGCTACTCCTCTTGACTCAGCTTCTCAACATAATGTTCTTCAAGCAATCCCTTCTCTTATCACTTCTGAGGAGAACTCTATTTTGACTGCTCCTGTTACTATCAATGAGCTTCAACAAGTAGTTTTTAAAATGCAAAAAGGGAAAACCCCAGGTCCTGATGGTTTTCCTATTGAGTTCTACCAAGAGTTCTGGGATATCCTTCATGTTGATTTATTAGAGGTGGTGGAAGAAGCCAGGAAAGCCAAAGAAATTTTGAAGGTTATCAATAAAACTTATATTACTCTTGTTCCAAAAGCTCAAGAGGTTGATCATATCTCAGCTTTTAGACCTATTGCTTTATGTAATGTTCTTCTCAAAATCATTACTAAAATCATGGCAGTAAAGGTTGAAGCCTCTTTTGCATAAGATTATTTCCCCAGAGCAAGGGGGTTATGTGGAAGGACGTCAAATAGTAGATGAGATAGTTCTTGCTCAGGAAGCCATCCATTCCATGGATATGCAAAATTCTCCTTCCATGTTCATTCGGTTAGACTTATCCAAAGCTTATGACAGAGTGGATTGGCACTTCCTTATCAAAGTTTTGAGGCAATTTGGTTTCTCTAAGGATTGGATGGATTGGATTATGGGATGTATCTCTTCAGTTTCCTACTTAGTTCTTATCAATGGCAGGCCTTCTCGGTCTTTCCCAGCTTCCAGAGGTATTAGGCAAGGTGACCCGCTATCCCCTTATTTATTCATCATTCTTGTTGAATGCTTGGGTAGGACTATAACCAAAAAGAGGGAAAACAAAACCCTTGAGGGAGTTACCATTGCTCATGGAGCTAGACCTATCTCTCATCTTCAATTTGTGGATGACTCTACTCTTTTAGGTAAAGCTACGAGTTAAGGAAGCTTCTAATATTAAGCAAATCATTAGCTGTTTTTCTAAGGCTATCGGGCCATTGATTAATGAAGACAAATATAAATTCATTTTCTTTCACTACTCTGCTAGACAAGAATCCATGGTCTTGGATAAATTAAGATATAAGAAGACCTCTCTTCCAATCACTTATTTAGGTATTCCCATAAATATTCAAAGGCAGAAAAATAAATATTGGAATTGGTTGTTGGACAAAGTCAAGAAGAAAATTGGAAAGTGGACCAACAAGTGGCTTTCTTCCGGGGGTAGAATCACCTTGGTAAAATCAGTCCTTCAAGCTATTCCTATTTATGTTTCTTCCATTTTGAATATCCCAAAGGCTGTTCTTCGAGAATTGGATCAAATCAGTCATCGTTTCCTTTGGAGTGGTACTAAGGAGAAAAGAAAATGGGCCTTGGTGAAATGGGATACTTTATGTCTTCCTAAGAGTGAAGGGGGGTTAGGATTCCGGTCTTCAATTAATAACAACAAAGCTTTAGCTGCTAAATTATATTGGAGGATGTTGCATAACCCCAATGCTCTTTGGGCCAATAATCTTCGTGCTAAATATGCTGAGAACAAAAGTCCTGAAGACCTTGTTCGCTATCAACTTCCTACCAAAGGTTCTCCCATTTTAGCAGTTCTTAAGACTCGGTGAGGATTTGATAAAGAAAAAATTATTTTGGATCATTCATAATGGTCAACATGCAAATTTTTGGACAGATTCTTGGGATGGTCACAAGCCTTTGATAACTCAGTTTCCCGATTGGAGGCCTTGGATGGAGGAGCTTCACCGAGCTAATTGGATAAAGGTGGCTAATTACTATTGGTACCATACTGGTAATTCAAAGGTTGGTAGATATTGGATCCCTATTGAGGACTGGCCTATTCAAATCCCAGAAAGGCAAAGACAAGATATCCAAGGCATCCTTCATATGAGATCCCTCTCTTGGTCCCATGAAAAATATTGTTTTGGATGGAACAACACTACTAAGGGTGAGTATTCAGTTGCTCAAGGTTATTTGACCTTATGCCATAATAATCCCAACCATTCTTCTAACATATTTTCTCGATTGTGGGCTCAAAATCTCTGGCCTAAGGTGAGGTTCTTTAATTGGCTTTTATTGCATCGTAGGGTGCTTACTGGTGAGCAACTTATGAAGCATGGTTTTCATGGCCCTTTTAGATGTGAAATGTGTGAAGAGAATGTAGAAAATATCAACCATATTTTTATTGAGTGTACTTTAGCCTCTGAGCTATGGAGGAGAATGGCCACTTTACTTGGCTTACAATGGTCCAATTTTTTTACTTTTGAACAGACTTTGGAGGGATTGGCCTAATCAAGAGGGTGTTGATCATTTTATTAGGCAGTTAGTTTGGATGGGTTCTACCATTCTTCTTTGGAATATTTGGAATGAAAGGAACAACCAAATTTTTAATCAAGATAGGAAGGATATTCACTATATTTGGCAAAATACCATAGCCAACTTAGTTGAATCAGTCCATCAACTCCTTAATCACCCCCAAAACTCCCACCAAAGATGGGATCAAGTGATGCAAATATTGAAGATTAAACCTTCTAAGGGCAACCAACTTAAAGGGAATGTGAGTATTAGTAAGATGGATAGGACTAGAAATTGGCAACCTCCTCCTAAGGATTTTGGAAAAGTCAATACTGATGGAGCCTCTAGAGGGAACCCTGGAAAAGCCAATGTGGGAGGAATTGGTAGACTTTCATATGGCTCCCTGGTTTTTACTTTTGCTGAGAATTTGGGTATTCTTTCCAATAACCTTGCTGAGGGGTATGGTATCCTCAGAGGTCTTCAGGAGGCTACTAAGGTTGGATGGGAAAAGGTGTTAGTTGAGTCTGACTCTCAACTTATGATTAATCTCTTGAAGACTCCTTCTAAGAATCATAAGGTGGATTGGAGAATAAAAAGAATTATTGAGAAGATTCAGTTAATCCAGATGGGATTTTTGAAAGTTGATTACAATCATGTGGTTAGAGATCAAAACAAGAGTGTTGATGCTTTAGCTAATTGGGCTTTGGACAAAGGTGATCTTACTTGTTATGGCCACCCTCCTATATGGTGGGCTTCTCAAATTAGGGAAGCTCTTCTTTCTATCATTTCTTTGGATGGCTCCAGCTTCGAAGGTACCTAGTTTCTTCTTGTTGTTTTTTTTTGCTTCTCTTTGGTTCATTCAGTTTTTTTTAGTTCCCTAGCTCATTCTATTCTTTATTTTGTTTCCTCTATTGATTCTTGCCTTAATAGTCTTCTCGGTCTAGATAGGTCATTGTTTTGTTCATTTTTTTTTTTTTTCTTTTTTGTTTTTTTTGTTTAGTTTTTTAAGGTGGGTGGGTTCTTTTGTTTTGTTTTGTTTTTGTGTTCTTTGTGTTGTTTTTTGTTGTTCTTGTGTTTTTGTTGTTTTGTTTTTTTTTTTTTATGTTTTTTGTTATTGTTCTTGTGTTTTTTTCGTTCTTGTTCTTGGGTTTCTCTTTGTTTGTGTTATTTCGTGTTTTTATGTGTGAGTGTTTTCTATGTATTTTGTTTTTGTTTATTGTCTCGTTGTTGGTTGTTTTTTATTTTTATTTTTATTTTATTTTTTTATTTTTTAGGTTTTGGTTGTGTTTATTTTTCATGTTTTTTTGGGTTATGTCTTTGTAGTGTTCTGTTGTTTTTGTCTTGTTTGTGTTTTGTTATGTGGTTCTTGTGTTTTTCTATGTGGTTTGTGTTGTGGTTTCTTTTATCTTATTGTGCGTGTTTGGTTGTGCTTTTGTTTTTGACACACTCAAGGAGCATGTTTTTTATTTTATTTTATTATTTTTGTTGTTATTTACTTATTTTTAAATTGGTTTTGTGTGTTTGTTTGCTCCTTGAGTATGTCAAAGGTGGTAGGCCAGGTCCGAGTCCTGGGCATTTTTGGCGGAATGGATACCCCTGCCTCCTTGGGTCTTACCCGAAAGTGGCATCCCTTTTGGGATGTTTTCCACAAATAAAAAAAAAATAGAAAATTCTAAACCTAGGATGTACACTACTTTATGCTTTTAATATTTCATATGCATACAAAATATGTAGCACACCAGAAAGAATGAATTCTTTTTAATGGAAATGTATTATGGGTAAATGCAATTATATGCAACAACTAATTTGATGTCTAAATGCACACTAAAATTATTTTTTCTAATAGATATATTATTATGTTCTTTTTAATCCCATATCTGAAAGAAAAAAATGTGTAAAATAGAGATTAGGGTTTCAAGGTAAGCTTAAAGAGAAGCCTATCTATTTTTCCTCTTCTCTACAAAACACACTTGGGTGCCTATGAAATGCACCTAAGAATTGTCTGAATGTCACGAGCACTGTAGGGATTCTGTGCACCTTATACAACTTTACACTATTCCAAAAATCTATATTCTATGAAAATCACACGATCTGTACTTCTAAAAACAACAGTAAGATAGAATAAAAACAAGAAGTTAGATCACAGGATAAATCAAAGTAAGAAACCCTTAGGGGGTACCACTATGATCACCATTTGTGAAGATAAAATTGAAACACCAAATATAGATAATATGATTGGGCAATTGGTTATACCACTCTATGGCATCTCCCCCAATGTTTGAGGAAATTTATAGAGCATGAGAGCATTATCATTTTGAATTTTGAAGCATGAGTGCATGAATGTTCTCACATGCTCTTTAGGGTCCTCAGTCCCTTTGAACTTGTCAAACCTTGGTACCGTGAAGTCTACTTAATATGGTGGTGATGGTATCGAAAGGTGAATTGGTTGATTGATTAACTAATGTAAGGTTGGCTTATGATTATTGTAACCAGGAGTATGTTGTATCAAATTATCAATATGTTGTTTTATAGCCTTGATTCTAGGGTCTTCCCAAGAAATATGAAAATCCTTAATCACTTGATGATTCTATGAGGGGGTGGGAATATGTTGTGAAGTGACAAGATGATGATGAATAGGTGAAGTATATTGGAATTTATGATGATGAGATTGATTGAGAAATGATGGTGACTATTGAAAAGGTGACAATGCATGAGTATTGTGGTTGGGTTGGCCTATGTAAATGGAATGGGTATGGTCTATGAGAATGTTATGGGTATGGGTGGATGGAGGTGTTGGAATGGAAACAACAAAATATTTTGGTACCCAAGATGGACTTTAGCTAACAAAAATGGACTGAGTGGAAATTGGCTGAGGTGTAGGATTCACTTGAATTTGTTGTTGAGCTACCTTCAACTTCATAAGCAATTTATTCAAATGTTCCCATTCTTAATTAATTTATATATTATCATTAGAAGACATGGATAAATATGGAATAGATGATGTATATGGGGGACAAGTGGCAATGGGAATTACAATTTGATTGGATGAAATGGGCACTTATGAAGCAGCATTGACTTGTGCTTCATACAAGGGGTTGATATATGTGGATACATATGAAGTGCTAGGAGCACATGATGGTTGGGTAATGGAGAAATAGGATGAAGGTACAACTGATGCCTCAAAAAGATGTTTAGTATACACCTGGGTGAAGCTGGATGGTTGGGAAGAAATAAGTTCCCGCTATAAATAAGGATCTTCATCTAGGTCATTATGGGTGGGTTACAAGACATAATTAGCCAATTTTTAGAAAGCCTCTACTTTGGCCATGTCTATGTGGGTAATGTTATGGTCAATTATGGGTGGAGATGATTCACTTTGCAGGATATATGTGGAGGTATATATGTGTGAGACATCATTAGCTTGCATAGTGTGTGATGGTCCCACAGATAAATATGTGCAATCTATCTAAACCACACTTATGGGATTTACCTCATAAATGGTAGGAAATGAATATGAAAAGTCCATATATGTATTTTTTTGGTTTAATTTTTTTTTTTTGATTTCTTGTTAAGACCATAAGCTACTAAACCAAATGTAAAATGTGTTGTAAAGGAAATGCAAAAATAGAAATTCACAAAAATCAAGTGAAGACAATCAATGCTATGTTTAACAATTGTGTCTTACCTCATTCATTAATTATCTCCTTTTAGTGTTTTTTCATTTTTTTTTATTTTGTGTGTTTGAATGCACTAATATGAAATTAAAATGGGTGAATACTATGGCTAGGAATGGGTAATGAGATTATTACTGGTGATGAAATCCAACAAGTTTTCTTGGGGGTAACCTATGGTGTCTAGGGGCAGATATTGGTGGATGGAGATGAAACCCACTGTCACTAGATCTCAAACAATGATTGGTGATGAAATATAACCATTTATGTTAAAAGTGTAATGTGCAGTGTGTGATTCCTTTTAAATATTTTTAGTTTTCTATTGTGCTCATACAATGTCATAAAATAACTACTTTCATCAATCTAAATCAGAATCCAACATTAAAATATCAATTTTCCCAAATTAAGTAGAGTACACCGCTTAAGACTGCTCTCTAAATAGAGGAGGGTTCGTCCACTCCTCTGTCTTGAATCACCAAGTGTGGGAGTACTTTTTTAATTTTAAATATTATTCCTACTTAGATTAATAAAAACATAAACTTCTAAACCTAGGATGCAGACTACTTTATGCTTTTAATATTTCATATGCATACAAAAGATGCAACACACCAGAAAGCATGAATTCTTTTTAAATATAAATGTGTTATGGGTAAATGCATCTATATGAAACAACTACTTTGATTTCTAAATGCACACTAAAATGATTGTTTCTAACAGATATATTATTATGTTCTTTTTAATCCCATATCTGAAAGAAAAAATGTAAAATGTAAAAAAAATATGTAAAACAAAGATTAGGGTTTCAAGGTAAGCTTACAAAGAAGCCTATGTATTTTTCCTCTTCTCTACAAAATACACCTGGGTGCCTGTGAAATGCACCTAAGTATTTCCATAATGTCATGAACGTCGTAGGGATTCTATGCACCTTCTGCAACTTTACACTATTCCAAAAATCCATATTCTATGAAAATCATACGATCTGTACTTTTGAAAACAACAGTAAGTTAGAATAAAAACAAGAAGTTAGATCACAGGATAAATCAAAGTAACAAACCCTTAGGGGGTACCACCGTGATCACCATTTGTGAAGATAAAATTAAAACACCAAATATAGATAACAGAAAATGAACATACAGTGACACAAAATATTGCACAATAAAATAGATCTTATATTATTAATACCAGGTGAATCTCAATACAATCAAATGTGTCCCAAATAGGGGTTTATACTATTTATTATTTTGATACAATGAATACAATATGCTAGGGTTCTTTGAAACCCTAACCAACAATGCTTGTGGTGTCTTTAAAGCTCATCTTTACTCCTAATAGATGTGAGTGGGCTTCAAATATCCATTGACCAAACCACTCTAGCTTAAACAACTGCTCAATGCCTGTATATCTCTAGATCTACATACACAAAATAACAAAAGAGGGTTAGTAATAATTGTGAGGGTTCCACTGAGTGAGACCCTCAAAAATCAATAAAAACCTTAAATTCCAAATAGTAATACTGTATGCAAATATGAAAATAATAAAATCAATATCAAACATAAAATATTTACCTTGTAAACTTATCACAATCTAATATTTTTTTTGTCATCATTGTATGAAATAGGTGCACAGTTACCCTAGCAACACTCGAGGGTTCCCTGGTCAGCAGAACTAGGATCTAAGATGCCCATAGGTGCTCAACATTAGCAGTAAGTACCCAAGGGTGCTCATGGATGGCAGAAAGCACTCTAAGGTGCTCAATGATGGATGGAATATGCTCATAGGTGCTCGAAAATAGAGGGAAGCACCTAGAGGCACTCAACGATGATAGAAGACATCCAGAGGTGCTCAAGAACTAGAAAAAAATCTACAAAAATAGATCTAGTTCAGCAAAGTGGGTGGCGATGGAATGCAATGATAAGGGTGAGGATGCGAAGGAGACAACTTAGGGTTACTCTGGATAAAAAAACTTTTTAGGGTGCTTAGAACTGTAAAATGTTAGGAGTTGATCCATCAAAATGTCTCCTATTTATAATATTCCCTAGGGCTTATTAGGGTTTCAATGACACAATTTGTGCGATCAAGATTAAAATGTGATAGAGGGTGGAGATTAAATCTGGGTATGTGACACAGATCAAGGTGGATGAATGGTTGGGATTAAAACAAGATGGAAGGCTAGGATTAATTCACACATATATACATGTATTTATTAAAAATATATAAAATATAATATAATATTAATATTAAATAAATATATGTAAATAATGGGTAAAAATGGTAGGAAGACCTGGATGTATGATAAGTGGCTAGATTTTGGTGTCTACAAATAGCATCAAATGGGCCTACCTTGGTTAGGCCCAAGTCAATCAAATATGCAAACACTAAAACTTGACAAATCTTGATTAAAATGAGAACATAACCTCAAAATGTCATAAAGCTTTAGAAAACATACCGTGCTTACCTTTTTTTCTATTTTTTGAGGATGCTTTATCTATTTCAAGCTATGGGATGCAACCACCAAGGGGTGGGTAGTCTTGAATACTAACCGCCAAGGGGTTGGTAGTCTCAACTACTAACCACCAGGAAATGAGTGGTCTCTTCTTTGTTACTCAAATGGTGATGAAATTCACTGTGGGCCTCTGTTAAGGTGTCAATGTTCTCTAGTGGAAGTTTGGTAGAGGTTTGATCTTCTATCTATGAGAAAATTAAAAATTATATGCATCTTCAAGGGCATAATTGTCTCCATGGCTTATTTACATGCAAGAGAGAGAATGGATTATGAAGGGGATAAGCACACAAAAGGAGGTGAGTGGAAATTTTGGAAGAGTTTTGGCTTGTATTTTCAATTGTTATTGCAAATGAAGGAAAGAAAAAGGGTATTTATAGAATTTTTGCAAGGGAGAAGGGGTGGTGACTTGGAAGTGACATGGCTTAATGTGGTTGCCATGTGTGAAGGGTGAGGATGCATGATGTGGTTATCATGTGTCAAGGGTATGCATGAACATGAGTTGAGCTTCTAGTAAGAACCATAAGCAGTTGGGAATAAGATAGAATGTAGAAGAATTAATAGACTAGAAAGAGGTTGTTATAGATTAACCCTAAGTATGACTGTCTGGGGTCTAACGACCATAGTTATCAACCATCTAGGGTCAAATAACTATGACTATGAATTATTATGGGTCAAATGACTTACTCCAAAGACATTTTCCAAGGGCTACAAGGGCATGTACAAATGATAAAAATATGGTAATACTATGTGTTGAGGTTTTTGTATAGGAAAGCACTATACAAACAAGCATGTCACAAATATTTAGTTAGGTGTGGTTTGATGTTTGGTGTTGTTGAAAGTTGTGGTATTGTTGGTTTTGTGTTTTGTTTTATTTTTTGGGGGGTTTGCTTTTAAGGATGCCTATCTATAATGTAGAAGTGAAAGTATCCTAGAGATGCAAAATGCATAGCTTGCTTACACTATATGCAAAAAAATCAAACACTAAAAATGAACTTTCACTATCTAGTATGCAAAATACAAGAAACATATTGGAGAGATGAAATGTAACTAACCTAGCCAAAGAGGTTGTAAAAAGTGATGCTACCTAAACAAGAAAAAAAGGCCTATCATAAAAGCAAACAAGATAAAAGACTTCTAAACTAATGAAGGAACATCCATGAAGTTGTATATTGACCTTGAGTATGACCATCTGGGGTCTAATGACCACAACTATCAACCGTCTATGGTCATACAATTACTACTGTAAACCACCATGGATTAGATGATTGACTCCAAAGATAGGTTAGAAGGAACCTAGCCAAAATATTACAAGAAAGTATGCTACCTAGATAAGAAAAATAAGCCTATGCTAAGGAACGCACGTGAAATAAAAGGCTAATCTACTAAAGTAAAACAATGCATGAAATCAAATCTAGCTAAGAAAACAAGAACAAGACATGAAATCAAACTATCCTAAGAAAGCAAAGATAAAAGCATGGAATAAAAACTTGTTAGCGTAGCTTTAATTGTTTATTACATTATTAGTTAGTGTTGTTGTAACTATGTTAGCTATGTTAGCAACTCGTTACAACTACTTCTATTTCTTCCTTGATAGTTCTGAAACCTCCAGACTATTCTAAGGACTACATTGTATTATTTATTCATTGCATTTCAATGGAATAATGTTTGATTTCATTACATGGCATCAGAGCCTGGCTGGAGACTAAAAAAAGAATTTTTCTTTTGTCGCAGAAGACCTGACGAAAGCAGGCTGGAGATTTTTTTTTTAAAAAGAGACTGGAGAGCAGCCATCTGTGGGAGACTGGAGATTGGAGACCTGCACAGCAGCCCTCCCACACCCCCTCCACCCTCGCACCACCTCGATGCACAGCCCCTCCTCCATGCAACACCCCGCGTGGCCCCTCCTCCCCATGCCACCCTGGCGCCACCCCCGCGCCACCCCACGTGCCCTTCCCGTGTGCTGCCTCTGGTCTGCCTGCACGACCTGCTTTGTGGCTTTGTAGAAGCCACGCGGCATAGTCACATAATTTAGAGGTCATGCGACCTGTGACGTGGCTCCGTAGAAGCCACACAACATATTCACGTGACGTAGAGGCCGCGCAACCTCCATCATGGCCCCACAGCAACCACGCTGCTCAGTCACGCGATGTAGAGGTCGTGTGACCTCCGTTGCGGCCCCACAGCAACCACGCGGCACAGTCGTGCGACCTCCGTAGCCGCACCATAGTAGCCACGTGGCACACCGTGACCCCGCAGCAGCGGTGCAACCGCGCGGCACATCCGTCGCTGGGCGTCCTCTTAGAGGAGGACCTGGGTTTAGAACCCAGATCAGCCCACGGGCTCACTGGCAAGTGAGCCGCGTGGTGGGTTCTGGGAACCCAGAGGTCACGGGTTCGAGTCCCGTCGACCCCCCCCCACATAAAAAAAAAAAAGGTATTTTTTTAATAAAGTTTTTTTTTTAATTATTTTTTTTTAGTTAAATTAAAATTTAATTTTAATTTATTTTAATAGTTTTTAACTATATAAATTAAAATTTAATTTTAATTTATTTTAATAGTTTTTAACTATATAAATTAAAATTATTTTTTTTTAACTTTAAAACTATACAATAGTTATAAAAATGCTTTATTAAGAGAAAATTTTTTAAGGGGGGTATTTTTTTTTCAAAAATCAAAGGGGGAAAGTGAGTAATTTTTTCAAAAGCAAATTTGGCATTATTGTAAAGGTGCATTCTCGGCAGCGCCCGACACCTAGAGGTTTATTTTCTGTGGGCACTTTTATGTTGTATGTTGCATTTTTTCTTGCTTTGCACTACATCATTAAAAGTTAAAATCAAATTCACTCCCTAAGTCCCCGAAATAATTAAAACCCATCCGTGCAATTTATTGCACTGTAGTGTTCGGTATTTGTGATACCTCTGGCCAGCACTTACAGGTAAAGTTGTCGTGATTGCGCTACTATATCCGCCGCCTAATATAGCTGCCAAAAATGACGTCTGAGCTTGTTCTCTATAAATCATCGGGGAGAGATAAGTTTGCCATTTTCTTGCATTTTTTTACTCCATCCATTACCCTAATAGTTCTTGTGTTTAGGCGTAAATCCTGACGAAAGTTCTGAAATCCAAAGTGTTTAGGGGAAGTTACGCCCCACGCATGAGGATTGCAGACTTTCTATGGTAGGTGCCATCAACAAGACTATTCCCTTTCAGTACTTGCTTAAGTACCACGTATCGTATGATCTCTAAAAATTACCTATAGTTTCCCTCACGTAAGGGCGGGTGATTTTTTTTTGATCTTTCTAAATACCTATAGTCTCCCTCACGTAAGGGCGGGTATTTTGTATGGTATAACGGCCTAGCAAAAGGTATATCGAAAGGGGGACCAATTGGTGTTATAAGGAACCTTCACCATGTCTGCAAAATTAATGACCGATTCTCATCAGTTGTTGAAAGGTCCTAATTACACACCATGGAAAAACAAGATGAAGGCAATCCTAGCAATGGATGACTTATGGGATGTTGTATCTGGAGCAACAACAAGACCTTCATCTACTGTTGGCGCTACAACTCCATCTGCTGTTCAGAAAGACTTTGACAAGAAAGACAACAAAGCAAAAGTGCTCATTTTGCTTGTTGTGTCTGATGAAGTTCAACCCCATATTGTTGATTGTGAACATAGTAAAGAGGCATGGGATGCCCTTAATACTATATATGAGGGAAAGAATGATTCCACTATTCTATTTCTTCAATCTCAATTACACAGTCTAAGCATGAAGCAGGGGGAGACAGTTGAACTTTTTCTTTGCAGAGTGTCTGAATTGAAGGCAAAGTTGAATTCTTTGGGAGAACCAGTTGATGACAAGCTCCTTACCTCAATTGTATTGAGAGCTTTACCTGATTCTTATAGGGTGTTGATCACTTCCCTTCAGGTGTCACAACGAAAAGTTACTTTTGTAGAGTTGGTTAATATGCTTCAAGAAGAGGAGGCACGCCAACTACAGTGAGATGATTCTTCTAACACTGCCCTCTACACCAACAGAAAGGGGCCAAACAAGAAGAAGGGTAATTTTTCGAAAGGAGGTGGTTCTCAAAAGGATTCAAAAGGGAAACAACCTCAACAACCAAAAAGATATTGCAAGATCTGTGACAAAGAGGGTCATGATACAAACAGATGTTGGCATAAGAATAAACAACCTAAACAGAAAGGCCAGAACAAACCACCCAACAAGAACAAGCAACCCAAGGTGAATGTTGTTGTTGAAGAATCTGACTCGGATTCTGAGTGGGCACACAAGGTGCTCATGACTACCACAGCCTCCAAGCAGACGGATCCTGTATGGTATGTCGATTCTGGCGCTAGTAAGCACATGACTGGCGACAAATCATGGTTTGAGTCTTTTGAGGCCAAAGAGGGCAAACCTGTCACTATTGTTGATGATAAAACCTACAAGGTTCAGGGAGAAGGTACTATTTTAGTTACTCTTTCTGATGGCAAGTGTCAGATTGAAAAAGTCCTCTATGTTCCAGGATTGGCGAACAATTTGTTGTCAGTCACACAAATTCTGGACAAAGATATGGTTGTGAACTTTAGTGTTGAGGGAGGCAAGAAGTGTTGTTCTATTACCAGGAGGGGTAAGAAGATTGCAACCGCTTCATTTAAGCATGGCTTATTTGCCTTAGATGCTATCTCTACTCCACATGTCGCCATGACAGTCTCTACAAAGGAGGCAACTTCCCTATGGCACAAGAGATATGGGCATCTTAGTTCTGGTTACTTACTTGAGCTAAGTAAGTATGAGATGGTAAAGGGTCTTCCTTCCCTTTCTACCACATTGCCAGTGTGCTCTGACTGTTTGGCAGGAAAGCAGCATAGAGTACCTTTTGAGAAAAGCTCTACAAGAGCAAAGAAACCTCTGGAGTTGATTCACACCGATCTGTGCGGTCCTTTCACACCCATCAGTTGTGGGGGGAAGAGGTATTTTTAGTTATTTGTAGATGATTACTCACGGAAAATGTGGGTGTTCTTTCTTACTCTAAAATCTGAGGCATTTGGTTTCTTTCAGCAATTCAAGAAATCTGTTGAGAAGGAGTCAGGGGCTTCTATAAAGACTCTCCGCTCAGATCGAGGGGGGAGTTTACCTCTAAAGAATTTTTTGCATTCTTGGCTGCACATGGGATCACGAGACAGTTAACTACTGCTTATACTCCTCAGCAAAATGGAGTTGCTGAAAGGAGGAATCGTTCCATCATGGAAATGGTTCGTTGCATGCTCACAGGAGCTAGTCTTGGGCAACAATATTGGGCAAAAGCTGTCACCACAATAGTATATCTGTTGAATAGGGCACCCACAAAGGCCCTACAAGGAATGACTCCACAGGAAGCATGGAGTGGTAGGAAACCCTCCATTTCTCATCTACGCATTTTTGGATGTAAAGCTTTCATGCACATACCAAAAGAGAAAAGGAAGAAGCTAGATGAGAAGACATTGAAGTGTATTCTTCTTGGCTATGATGAGCACTCTAAGGGTTATCGTTTGATTGATCCCTTGACCAAGAAGATACACATTAGTAGAGATGTAGTTTTTGATGAGGCTTTCACATCAGAAAACACATCAGATGTATACCTAGACCTTGTGGAAACTAAGGTTGAGAAGTCTCCTTCATCAAAGGTTGGAGGTCCTTCTTCATCTTCTTCAACACCTCAGAAGAAGAATCCAAAGTGGTATACAAATACAATCAAAGATTCTAAGCTATCCACTCCACCAGATTTGACATTGGATAGGCCTCGTACTCGCAGCATGGCTCGACAGGAGAAAGCTGCAACAAAGAATACTGGGGTTGATGATCTGTGTCAATATTTTGAGGAACTTTCTGTAGATCCAGAGAGAGATACAGAAGATATGGATATTGATGATGACAGGGTGTTTATGTCCTCAATAGATGATCTTGAACCTGCATCAGTGCAAGATGCTCTTGGTGAGCCTCAGTGGAAGGCCGCTATGGATGCAGAGTATAAGTCTTTGATGAAAAACAAAACTTGGAAGCTTGTCGATCTGCCATACGAAAAGAAGCCCATAGGCTGCAAATGGGTGTATAAAGTTAAGTATAAGGCATATGGGACAATAGATAAGCATAAAGCCCGACTTGTTGCAAAGGGCTATGCTCAAAGAGAAGGCATTGACTACGAGGAAACTTTTGCACCTACTGCTCGGATGACAACCATTCGAGTTCTTTGTGCTATGGCAGCACAGTATGGGTGGAAAGTACACCAAATGGATGTCAAGAGTGCTTTTCTAAATGGTGATCTCCAAGAAGAAGTCTACATGACTCAACCGGAAGGATTTGAAGTGGAAGGCCAACAGCAGAAAGTTTGCAAATTGGTCAAATCCTTATATGGTTTGAAACAGGCCCCTCGGGCTTGGTACATAAAAATGGATAATCATCTACTGCAACATGGATTTAAGAGATGTCCATCAGATGCAAACCTCTATTTCAAGAAGCAAGGCTCTGAAATAGTGTTGCTTGTACTCTATGTTGATGATCTACTCATAACAGGGAGTTCAGAAACAATGATCTCTACTGTCAAACAAGATTTGAGCAAATATTTTGAAATGACAGATCTCGGACTTCTCCATTACTTGTCTTGGTCTGGAAGTGAACCAGAAGGAGCACTACATCAAAGTGTCTCAAAAAAATATGCCAAGACACTACTAGAAAAATATCGCATGACCGATCGCAAGCCGATGGCAACACCAATGGAAACAGGTCTTCAGTTATCACGATATGACAAATCACCTCAGGTAGATGCTACTCTCTATCGTCAGTTGATTGGGAGTCTCATATATCTGACCAACACTAGGCCAGATATCGTATTTCTTGTCAACTATCTTTCGAGGTTCATGCAGGAACCTAAGACTACACACTGGAAAGCAACAAAGCGAGTTCTTCACTATGTCCGTGGCACAATGGAATATGGCCTAGAATACAAGAGGAACAACAAATTCTTCTTACAGGGATACACGGACTCCGACTATGCCGGATCATATGATGATCGTAAATCAACTTCAGGATATTTGTTTCATCTTGGATCTGGTCCTGTCTCTTGGCACAACAAGAAGCAACAGGTGGTTGCTATTTCATCAACAGAGGCAGAATATCGCGCCGCACGTGAAGCTGTGTGCGAAGTGATATGGTTGCGTCGCATCCTGACAAGTATGGGTCTTCCATCAAAATCTCCAATACACTTGTTCTGCGACAACATGGGTGTTTTGAATCTTGTTAAGAATCCAGTACATCATGAGAAAACCAAGCACATTGATACACAATGCCACTTCATTCGAGACGAAGTACCAAAACACCGAATTCAGCTTCAGTACATCTCCACCAATGCTCAAGTTGCAGACATTTTCACTAAGGCACTTGCACGTGTCAAATTTGAATTGTTTCGCAGCTCTCTATGTATTTCAAAATAATGTAATCAGGGGGGATGTTAGCATAGCTAGTAGTTATATTATTACCCAAATAATGTAATAAGGGGGGATGTTAGCGTACCTAATTGCTATTATTCCATTATTAGTTAGTGTTGTTGTAACTATGTTAGCTATGTTAGCAACTCGTTACAACTACTTCTATTTCTTCCTTGATAGTTCTGAAACCTCCAGACTATTCTAAGGACTACATTGTATTATTTATTCATTGCATTTAAATGGAATAATGTTCGATTTCATTATAAAACTAATCTATGACATGAAAGAAAAGCTAATCTAAGAAAGCAAAGAAAATAATATGAAAGTAAAAGCTAACCTATGAAAGGAAAGAACATGACATGAAAATAAATACTAACCTATGAAAGGAAAGGGACATGACATGAAAATAAAAACTAACCTAGGAAAGGAAATAATATGACATGACAATAAAGACTAACCTATGAAAGCAAAGAACATGACATGAAATTAAAGGACTCACCTATGAAAGGAAATAACATGACATGAAAATAAAGGCCTAAACTATGAAATGAAAGAACATGACATTAAAATAAAGACTAACCTATGGAAGGAAAGAACATGACATGAAAATAAAAATTAACCTAGGAAAGGAAATAACATGACAGGAAAATAAAAACTAACCTAGGAAAGGAAATGACATGACAAGAAACCTAATCTAGACAAGCATGAAAATGACATGAAAAAAATTACTCTATGGAAGCATGAAAAGAACATGAAAATAAACTCTACCCTATGAAAGCAATAAAAGGTATGAAATTAAACTCTACGCTATGAATGTTAGTCTCACAATGACATTGAGAGGGGGGGTGAATCAGTGTAGCTCTTTAAAACTTAAATCTTCAACACTCAAAGCCAAAACAATGAAAACATAAAACCAAATAAAGCAAGTATAACAAGAGAACATCACACAACACAAGATGTACCGAGGTTCACCGATTTGGCTACATCTCCAAAAATGATTGTTTGGACTCCCATCCAAATCCAACCTTTGCAAAGCACCAACTTTACAATCAATTTATCAGCACCCACTGGAAGGAGCACCAACCCCTGATTTATCTACACCAACAAAAAGGAGCACCAACCCCTAATTTATTTGCACCAACAGAAAGGAGCACCAACCCCTCTACCAAGCACCCACTTGATTTTTATATTGATAATAAAATGACATATATGAATGTCTTCACTGAAACCAGAACCCTCTATGGTCCGTAAGCTCAAATCTAAAACTTTCTATTTCACCTAGTATAACATCCCTCTCTCTGCATTACTCAGAATTTGAATCTTCTCTTCTCACAAAAAAAACTGATTTTTCTCTTAGCTCATTTTGTCAATTGCTAAACACTTTTTGGGTATTGTGCAGCACTTTGTCTATGAACTCCTCTCAAAATTTCAACTAAAATGGATATCATATGAGAAAGTTATGCCCAAAATACTGAAGTGACATTTTTCACCACTCTCCAAAAATCACGGATTTTCACTCTTTATTTTTCTCCACACACACTTCTCTCTTCACAAAATAAAGTCCCCACTTTTCAATAAAATCCCTTGTCACTTAAAAAAAGCACACACTTGCATTCTTTTTCCCTTTTCAATTTTAAAAATATTTTCTTTAATGAAGCTTCTTAAAACAATATAACTTCCTTTTTTTTATTTTGAGAAGGCATTTCGTCAAACACGTCACATGCAAAGAATTGACACCTTACTCGTTCTCTTACTTCGGAGCCACGTGACACCTCAAACCAAAAATGAAAGATTCTCTATTTGATGCCTTGAAGGTGTAACAACACTGAAACTGAAACTCTGGTGAATCTACAAGGTCGAAACATCTAACTGAAGGATTTTGCACAAGTGGAACAAATTGACATAAAAGTGACCTGTACCATTTTTGCAACAATCATAACTCTCACCTCGTAACTCTGTTTTATCTTAAATTTGAAAAGTAGAATATCTGCAATTCTGAATACATCTAGTACAAATCTCACTACATAAATCCTTACGGTTCACCTGTACCACCTCCATGAAAACTGCTGCTGACACACTTTTTCCAAAAAGAGCGTTTTTGTGACAGTCTTGCAACGCTTGTAACATTTGCCTCGTTTCTTCATTTTGGTGGAAATTTGGAAAACATGTTCTTGAATATAATGACCACCTCCAGTTTGAATTTCACTATCAAATTCTTCTCGGTTTTCTTGTAGTGCTTCTGATAAAACTGCCCTTTTTTGGCCTGTACAACCACTTGCCAAATCATCCGCCAAGATACCGGAAACGTCACCGATCAATCCAAACACTGTGCTGACACCTCCAATGCTATTATGGACTATTTCCTAACATGCTGGAATGTTCCAAATTGATCCATCCTATCCAACTATGCTCATGATGACTTTTGCAATTTTTTGACAACTTCCTGATGATTTTTTCAACTTTTGCAAATTTGCACGAACAACCTATAACAACTTCACCCAAACATCAAAAACATCCTCATAAGCATTGAACATCATTGTACATACTCTAAAAAACCTTTGAACAACTATCCACTGCATCAACGTGTCCATCTGAGTGTGTTGACAACAATGAAAATATTGTCGCTGCACCTTGCTCAACAATCTCCCCCTTTGGAATTGTTGGCAACACACGCACAATTTCCTGTAACTCTTCTCTCCCTTTGACAATAAGACCAAAGGGCTGCTACAAACTCCCCCTGAGTCCATGCACAACATTCTCAGGTAAAAATTATTACACTTAGCAAAAATCACAAACATGAGCAAAAAGATAAACAAATACACAAATGCTCCCCCTGAGAATGTGGCCCCAATAGCTAGTCAATTCTTGGGAAGTGTGACCACTCCCAATTTCTTGCAAAGGTACTCAAATAATTCCTTGGGAAATGGTTTGGTGAAGATATCCGCTACTTGCTTTGTTGTTGGAACAAAATCCAACTTAACCTCACCTTTCGCAACTTTCTCCTTCAAAAAATGATACTGGATAGCAATATGTTTTGTGCAAGAATGCATAACCGGATTCTTTGAGATGTTAATGGCACTGGTGTTATCACACTTAACTAAAATTGGCTTACTAAAATTAATGCCAAGATCCTTCAGAGTGTGTTTCATCCATAACACCTACGTACAACATGTTGTCATTGCAATGTATTCTGCCTCTGCTGTGGATAAGGATACTGACTCATGTTTCTTACTATGCCACGCGACCAACCTATCTCCAAGATAGAATGCACCTCCACTAGTACTCTTCCTATCATCTACACATCTTGCCCAATATGCATCTGAATACGCAATAAGGGTGAATTCCTTACCTTTCATATACCATAACCCATACTCCATAGTACCCTTGAGGTACCGAAGAATCCTCTTCACTGATGTCACATGAGTCTCCTTGGGACTAGCCTAAAATCATGCTACCATGCATACTGCCTACAAAATATCTAGTCTGGTAGCTATCAAGTACAGTAAGCTCCCAATCATAGATCTATACATAGTTTGATCAACATGTGGAGATTTGTCATCCTTGCTCAACTTGCAACCTATCATCATGGGAGTGCTAACTGGCTTACAATCCTCCATTGTGAACTTTTTCAGCATCTCTTTCACATATTTAATTTGAGAAATAAATATGCCCTTCTCCTTTTGATTAACTTGCAATCCGAGGAAATACAAAAGTTCACCAATCATTGACATTTCAAATTCTTTTTGCATCTTATTTTCTAAATCTTTACACAACTCATTTTTGTTGCTACCAAATATGATATCATCTATGTATACAACAAGAACAATATGATGACCATTTTCTATTTTGACATACAAATTACTATCCACCATACCTTTCTTGAACCCTTGCTGAGTAAGATAATTTTCTAGCCTTGCATACCATGCTTAGGGTGCCTGTTTTAAGCCATATAACGCTTTCTTCAACTTGCAAACCAAGTTGGGATCATCACCAAGCTGGAAACCATATGGCTGCTCAATATAAACCTCTTATTCAAGTTTCCCATTCAAAAATGCTGATTTCACATCCATTTGATAAACTTTGAAATTCTTGTAAACTGCTAAAGCCAAAAACATTCTAATTGCCTCTAGTCTGGCCATAGGTGCAAAGGTTTCCTCAAAGTCAATACCTTCAACTTGTGCATAGCCTTTGCATACCAATATTGCTTTGTTTCTGACTTACGCTCAACAAGTTATGCTTCAGACCAACCACAAACAAGACTTCTTTTGACCTGATTTTTTTGTCACTAATCTTAATTGAACCTCTGCCAACTATCTTAGCTCCATAATTGTTTCCAAACTTTATTGAACCACCTTCATATTGCTGCAGCTTCTCAAATTATTGTTTGTCACCTGTCATATGACTGGAGCATCCACTATCAAGTATCCATGGTGCGGATTTATTCTGCACTTTAAATGTCGTCCGTATGATCAAGGATTCCTTTTCTTCCTTAGGTTGCTATTTTTCTTTCCACTCAGGTTTGATTACAATTTTGGACTCTTGTTTTAGCTTTTCTTTTTCAGTAACTTGTGCATGTTTTTCTGGAAATTTTCTATTTTGTCTTATTCCATTTGGCTGAAATTTCTCTTCCCCGAAATTGATTTGATGTAAATCGTACTTCGATAATTTTCCCCTCTTGCAGTATGCCCAAAATTATGACAGTTATAGAATTCTACTGCATAATCCATCAAAGGTGAAAAAGTATTTCTATTGGTAAAATTTTGTGGTCCTACATTATACTTGCAATCTAAGATCTTATGTCCATAATCATAGCATTTAAAATAGTAACCAGAAAAGAGATGATTGAACCTGGGTGGTGGTTTTGCCATGTTGTCGTAAGAGCCATAAATCCTCTTATTTGATGTGTGACATTGGTGAAGCCATTATTGTCAATTCTCCTTTCGTGCCTTGCATTATTGCTTTCCTTTGCATGATTCATTTTTGCTTGATCAACCTGTTTCTTCTCTTCATTCTTTGTGGATTCTTCATTTATGGCCTTTGATCCATTTTACGATTCTCCTTCATCAAAACCCAAACCAAATTTGATGCCTGTAGTCTTTTGGTTATTTATGATCTTATCCAGCTTCATAGAACTTTCTTCACGTTTGTGATAATAACTAATTGTCTGCTTCATCTCTTCTAGATGCATTCTTAAACCAACAATCTCGTCTTCTAGCTTGCTACAATAATCTATTTTCATGGTTATTTGCACTTCGAGATATTTGAAGATTTTCTTGGATTCTTCTATCTGTACTTTCAAATTTATTATGATTTCATTTTCATCCTCAAGATTTCTTGAAATTTTCTTATTATTTTTTCTTTCTATCTTCAATTCATCTAGAGCCGCAATTAGTTCCTCTTTCAAATTCACTTCTACGTCAATTTCTTCTTTGTCACATTCCTCTTATTTTTCTATTTTTTCTTCTTTAAGTGCCATGAAAAGAGCTTCACCTATTTCCTTTTTCGAATCCTCACTGGAGCTATCTTCTGATGAACTGACATTCTTGGAGATGAAACTTTTCTTCTTGAAGTTGCCTTTTCTGAAATTTATTTTTTTCTTCCAGTCACTTCTTTCTTCGTGCGATCCTTCATCACTTTTGTTCTTCTCATTAAGTGGACATTTAGCTACAAAATGCCCAATGCCTCCACATTTGAAATATTTAAACGGTAACTTTCCTCTATATTTTCTTTTTCCCATTTTTAGTTTTCGAACAAAGTTTGCTTCCATTTCATTTGATGTCTCTTCTTCCTCAAATTCTTGTTTTGTTTTCATATTTTTATGGGCTTTAAAAGTAGCTTCTCTGTCTGTGGGTTTAGATTTTCCTATTCTCATCTCATATGCATTTAAAGAACCATGTATCTCATCCATACTAAAAAAATTTAGATCTTTAGCTTCTTCTATAGCTGAAACTTTAGAATCAAATCTTTGGGGAAGGGATCTTAATACCTTTTTCACGATGATAGAATCTTTGATTTCCTCATCGAGTCCTCTAATCACATTAATGAATTCATTAACTCTCAACATATATGCCTCTATATTCTCATCGTCATTCATCTTTAATACTTCGAACTAAGCTCGATGTGTTTGTAACTTGGCCTCCTTGATATTAACATCTCCTTCATGAATGCTCTTCAGTTTGTCCCATATTTCCTTTGCCATTTTACAACCCATAATATTTACCAGTTTGATGTCCACTAATCCACACATGATAGCATTATTTGCTTTTGAGTCATTCTCAAACAGTTTCTTATCGGCAACATCGATTGGAGAAGTGGTGGGTATTGTGTATCCACTATCTACTGAATCCCAAATGTCGTATCTCAAAGCACAAAGATATGTTTGCATCCTAATTCTCCAAAATGCGTAATTAGTTCTATCAAACAATGGTGCTTTGTTTGATGAGAAGCCTTCACCACCTGCCATTGTGTCACTTCCAAGATCACCCTAGCCGGTTAATATTATTCAGGAACCTCACTCTGATACCAATTATTAGTCTCACAATGACACTAAGAAGGGGGGTGAATCAGTGTAGCTCTTTAAAACTTAAATATTCAACACTCAAAGCCAAAATAATGAAAACATAAAACCAAATAAAGCAAGTATAACAAGAAAACATCACACAACACAAGATGTACCGACATTCATCGATTTGGTTACATCCTCAAAAATGACTATTTGGACTCCCATCCAAATCTAGACTTTGCAAAGCACCAAATTTACAATCAATTTACTAGCACCCATTGGAAGGAGCACCAACCCCTGATTTATATGCACCAATAGAAAGGAGCACCAACCCCTGATTTATCTACACCAATAGAAAGGAGCACCAACCCCTCTACCAAGCACCCACTTGATTTTTATATTGATAATAAAATGACATATATGAATGTCTTCATTGAAACCAGAACCCTCTATGGTCTATAAGCTCAAAATATAAAACTTTCTATTTCACCCTGTAGTACCCTAAAATTGACGCAGTAAACCTTAGCAAATAATTAAAATTACCTTAGTAATAATTCAAATTCAAATTTTCAACCCCGAACCGCCTTTTAACCTGCTTTCCCCATTTTTTGTGCCATTTTTAGGATTTGTTGTGACCGTTGGACGATATCGTCACCGATCAGACGATATCGCCTCAGATCGGACGATTTCGTCTCGGAGTAGAACGTCCAGACGATCTCGTCCCAAAACTGATTTTTGCATAATTAGCTTCTATTCCAACGACGTCTCTAACCTGGGCAAAAGCGTGTCTGCATGGTTAGAGACCTCCCCCATTGGAGATCTCCCAAATTGGGATGATCCCCAACCTCCTAACCTCCCTCCTAAGCCTATTTAAACCTTAGGACCTCCCCTTGACATTCCCCTGGCTGAATTTTCCTGTAACTTGACCTTTACATGCATTAGAATACCCTGGATTACCATCTGCATTTGTGCTTTCCAAGTTTTCTTGTAGGAACCTTATTGATTCTTTAGCCGAAGCAAGCTCAGATCGTCGCAGATGATCCTATACAATTCGAGATGATTTCGTACCAATCCGAGATGATTTCGACTACAATCAACATTGGGGGCAATCGATGCCTCGAGTTTGCATTCTTTCTCCTATTATGCTACTATTTTACTTTGCATTTAGTTAGTCTTATTATTATTTCTTTTATTTGTTTCATCTTGGAGTTCACCCATGTAGTTTAATTGAATAATAAAATCATGATTATCTATTAAAGCATCGTAATTTACTTGCATTTCTATTTATGATTATCTTATTAACATCCTTATTATTATTCTACATCATTTCCCTCTATTGGTATAGCTGCATTTTCTATATTTTGTATCTATTTCTCTGATTGCAGGTCTTTGACGAATTCGTCTGATGAATTCGTCAGATCTCAGACGATCTTGTCTGATTGCAGATGATCCTGTCAAATCAGAGGCGATCCTGACTACTTCAAAAATTAGAACCTCCATCAGACATCCGGATCATGTATGGCTCTTCTCATCTAGCATATTCTCTATGTTTTTTGTTTAATTCTATTTTCTGTATTCATTTAATTTGCATTTTCATAATAGAACAACTTAGATTCATTTGGCCAAACCTAGGATTTGAATGTTTAAAGATAAAATTGAACACATTAAACACATTCCCAACCTAGGCGTGGAGACTGCCACTAAACGTTTCCTGGTGAACCCCACCATCCGTCGAAAAATCACCTTAATACACCTCCCCCGAGAGGCGGGACCTTCAAAGGGCCTCTCAGTCCGAGGTATTGTCCCATCCTTCCCGCATCCCCCTTCCGGGCGCGGATCCTTTAGCCTGAAGGTAAGGGTGCGAAAAATTTGGAACGATACATTTTGGTGAACCCGACGTGAAACTAAAACCTTTTGAAAACAAAAAAAAAAAAAAAAACAAAAACATAGATGCATTTAAAATCATTAGAAAACTACTAAGTTGCATATCATGTCTAGATGGTAGCTCCTAAGAAAAGACTAGCAGTTACTATAAATGTTGAAAACCAATTAGCAGCCATAGAAGTTAATTATGTGCTTAGTGTGCTTGAAACAGATAGAAACCAACTTTTGTGGAAAGAACTTGATAGGAGGCTAGGTGTCATTTCATCTAGGTCAACCGAACTTAGACAAATCAAGAGGTTTGCCCTAGATAGGATCCTGGATCCTCATCAACTCATTTTTTATCATGAACTTCAGAGAGCTTGCCATAGGTGGTTAGCTTATAGGAGAGCTCTTGTGTCTTTAGAATTGTTCACCTTCGAGGAATACCTCGAGAACGCAGCTATTATACACCAATTCCTAGGTCATGTAGAAGATCAAGAGGTCATTCTTACGATTAGAGAAATATGGAATAGAGTTCCTAGAGCTGTGTTATATCGAGAGTATTGCCATGAGATTTATTTCTACCAACCAGAATCTGAGACAGATAATATCACTATAGCACATTTCATTAAATTCTTGAAAGAAAATTTTCAATTTGAAGAAGAACACTTCATGACTCTTGAAGAACTCGAGCCCATTAATGATATTTATAAATTGTTTATAGAAAACTAGATCATTGCTTTCATTATTATTATTTCTTGCATTTAGTGTGTTGTTTGTTATCTTTATAATATTGTTACAAAAACAAAAAAACAAGAAAAACCAAAAAAAAACATAATCAAACCAAAACATTTTATTTTAAATACTATAGTAGGTATATAATTAAAATATATACCTCTTAAGCTTGTTGCATATATATATATATATAAATATATATATATTTGCTGAAATCTAAATTTAAGCACAATGCCTAGACTTAGGAATGGTAAACAAACTGAAGAAGAAGAAGAAGAAGATTGGTTAGGAGACAAAACAAAAAACCCAAATGTCCTTCCTGAGGATTCAATTCCGGAAGGAGAAACTCTAGAACAGCCAGAAGATGAGCTTGTTGTAGATGAACAAGAAGAAAATCTTAAAGAGGAAGGATCCTCATCCCCTAGAATGGCTCCAGATGGAACTATTGCTTTTGATAACTTAGATCATTTCTAGAAATTTTTCAATAATAACATTGGTGCTCTTAATATGGCAGTTCGTATTGATAGAGGACAAATTAGTGACACTCAAGCAGCCATGGAAGATATGTTTAACATACACACTAATCCCTTGTCCTTTGTTGATCAAGAAAGTGATAAGGCTGGACCATCCAATAGAGATATGGTCACTATGATTCAGAACATGCAAAAACAACAGGTTACCCAACCCCCTAAGGAACCCGTTATTGAGCCTAAAATCATTCCCACACAAAAGAAACCTTCATTCACTGCTTTATTTCGCCAAACTATTGATCAATATGCTTCAAATCGACAAAAACCTAAAATGAAGCCAAACACCAATTTTCAACAATCTGGGATACAACATAATACAACTTCAAAACTTCTTCATAACACCCTTCCTACCAACAATTTACACAATAGCAATATAGCATCTAATCTTCATGTCCCTCCATCATATGCTCACAAATCCCATATTAATACCCTACCGAACCAATATGGTGGGCAAACCAGATAATCTGGAAGCCATGGTGAAACAGTTAGCTTCGCGTATGGACCGAGATAGATCCCTACCGTCCCTCGTACAATTATCGAGAGATGTGTAGTCAGCCTTTGGATCCCATAGTTGTAGCACAACCATACCCTAAACACTTTCCCATGCCCGTTCCTGCCTATATATAAAGGAACCGAAGATCCCATAGAGCATCTTCGCATGTTTAGGATAGCATGTCATGATATATCACATGATGACTTGCTATTACTAAAAATGTTCCCAAAAAGTTTAGGAGGAATGGCATTAGAGTGGTACTATCAATTGCCCACTCATTCTTTGAGAAATTTTGAAGAAACAACTGAATCTTTTGTCCATCAATTTAGTGCCTACATCGAGAGGCATGTCACCATTAAAGATTTATACAACTTAAAACAAGACAAAGATGAATGTTTTGCTGATTTCTTAGCTAGATGGAGGCAGTTGACAGGAAAACTGCACTTTGTGCTACCTTATAGGGAAATGTTGGATATTTTTATCAATAATTTACAAGAACAAATATCCTATGAGTTATCAATTGCTACCTTGACCACCTTCGATCAAGCTATAGACTTAGCTCGAAGGGTGGAAGATGCTCTCATTAGGAGAGGCCAGCTTAGGAAGAAAGATGATGAGAAAACATCCAGAAATCAGTATAAAAATAAACAAGTTGTAGGTGACGGAGTCACTGATAGTAGAAATGTTGCTAATATCAATACAACGAAGACAACAAAAAAATTTATATTGAAACCTCCTGATAAACCTCCTCGAGAATTTACTAGACTCAATCAACCATTATCAACTATTCTACCCCAATTACTCGAAAGAGGTTTGATTCAATTACCAGCTATCCGGGAACCTGATCCAACTATACCCGGATACAGAGCTGATTTACATTGTGATTTTCATAGAGGACCTGGACACTCTACAAACTCTTGTAAAAGATTGAAACATAAAATACAAGATCTGATTGATAATAATGAAATGGAGGTGCAAGCCTTCCAACCTAAACAAAATGCTCCTAATAATGCTCAAAAGACCATTCCCCAAAATCAGAATCAAAATGCTAATCAATCATTAGATATATTTCAACATCCTTTACCAAAACATGGTAAAGAAGTGGCCAATCAAATTGAGCATCATAATGTCCCTCCTCCTACCCGATATGTAGGGACTATTAGCGGACAATTACCTATTCAGGATCCTCAAATATTTGGCACAACTTTATCCATGGTCACGACCAGGCCCCTACATAATATTCAAACTCCAGATCCTAGTGATGTAGAATCGGATACTAAAAGTGAAGTAGACATCACCTCAAATCAATCGAATAGTTCTGAAAATGAATCAGATCCTATTCAACCTATCACAGATGCTATGGTTCCAGAAGAACCATTTCCTAGAAGAGTTACTACTCGACCCTCTTCTAATCAGTTCCTTCCTAATGAACAAGCCATAAACGCTCAACCGAGACCGATTCAGCGTCCTCAATATAACATTGTAGGTACCATCGGAGTCGTTACCAGACAACGGGCTCAAAATTCTCAACAGGATCAAACTCGGAATGATGGATCAGCTCCATTTATTTTGAAAAATCCCAATAAAGGGAATCATATGTCTAATGTTCAACCAAAACCTCCTTACAATATTAATGAACAATTATCCAATACTACAGCCAGAATTTCCCTTTTGGACTTGTTAAGATCTTCTCCTACCCATAGGGATGAATTAATGCTCACATTAAGCCAAATGATGGTACCTCAAAATATTCAACTCGAAGCCATGTCCAATACTATCATCACTCGAGAAGTCGATTGTATTGACTTTCGAGATAAAGATATACCACAACATAGTCTACATAAGGATAACCCCTTATATATTACTGCCCTAATTGGAGATGTAGTTGTTAAACGAGTCTTGATTGATAATGGTTCATCTCTAAACATATGCACTTTTGACTTCTACCAAATATTTGGGTTTAGAAGTGATGAAATGAAGAAAACGGATATGATTATCAAAGCCTTCAATGACGAGACACAAGAAACGTGTGGAGTCATTACTATACCCTTGCAAGTTGGTCCTAGAACCCTAGATACAACCGTGTTTATTGTACATTGCCCCGCATCATACAATATACTCTTGGGTCGCCCTTGGATCAATGCGATGCGGGCTGTCCCATCAACTTTACACCAATGTGTTAAATTCGAATTTAAAAATCAGTTGGTCACTATCCATGGTGATCCTAGACCCTTTGATATGTGTGCCTTGGCAGAACCTGTTGGAGTTCAATTTTTCCCCGCTCTGTCATCCACACATCCTAATTCTTATTTTTCATCTAAAAGTGTGAAAAACACACCCACAAATTCATCTATTTCTCCTCCATTAATTTCACCCCCATGTATATCTCAACAATCTTCTGAACAAACCACACTAGAACCTCAAAAAGATCTTAGATCTACAACCAATCCTTCATGTTCCATCCCTATAATTTCAAAACCTATAGACCCATTTATTAACACCTCCACATTATCTACATCTATCATACCTTCCACATCTAAAGATATAGGGAATGATCCTTCTACATCTTATGCTCTTTCTGATGAACTTTTACCGGATTTATCTAAAATTTTAATATCAGAAAAAACAAATGCTTCTATGCAAGATTCACTTATTTTAAATAATTTGCCGCCATCTCCTCGTACTTTGGGCCTCCCACAACCTATGGGAAGTACTTACCAAGTCGGGAGTTGTGCTTTTATTTATAAAGGATATGATTGGGGAAGAATACCCCGAAACATCAAGACGCATTGTGATGGATATGCTCGATGCTATTTTGCTAATGAATATATTAAAGCTAAACCTATAATGCTTAAAATGGGATATAAAGATATGATGCATGATATCCTCATTTACAAGAATGATATTATAGTTAAAAAAAGATGATTAGATGATAGAAAAGTATTTAACGGAAGAGAATACCTTATCGATTAAATCAACCAAATGCATATTGGAGTTAAGTCGGTAAACTATTAGGGGTTATAGTTTCTTGACGTGGCATCGAAATCGACCCTCAATATTGCGGCTATCATGGATATGCCCGCACCTACCAATATATCTAAGTTACGAAGTTTACAAGGTAAACTTCAAGCCATTCGTCGCTTCATCGATAAGTTGGCGGACAAAATTAGTCCCTTTCTTAAGCTTCTTAAGAAGGATGTCCCTTTTAATTGGGATGATGAATGTAAGGAAGCTTTTGAACTTCTCAAACAATACCTCCTTAACCCACCTATGCTTTCACCACCTAGACTTGATCGTCCATTTATCCTGTATATTTCAGCTTCAGATTTTGCTTTAGGAGCTATGTTAGCTCAACTTGATGATGAGAAGAGAGAGCGTGCTAATTATTATATTAGCAAAACTTTAATCAGTTATGAAACCCGCTACATAGCATTAGAAAAACTATGTCTAGCAGTCATATTTTCTATGCAAAAATTATGCCATTATATGCTCAATCAGAAAACTTATGTCATTGCTAAATATGATCCCTTGCGGTATCTCATGAGTCGACCTTATTTATCGGGTCGTACAACTAAGTGGGTTCTTGCTCTAAGCGAGTTTGAACTCACGTTCATAGGATAGAAGTCTGTTAAGGGTCAAATCATAGCAGATCAATTAGTTGCTGCACCCTTAGAGTCTACCCATCCCCTCATCATTGAGTTTCTTGATGAATGCCTTCAATTAGAGGCAGACCATGTTGAACAATGGTCCTTATACTTTGATGGAGCCCGATGCATGAGTGGGGCTGGTGCGGGTATTATTTTAATATCCCCGCAAAAACATCTTATACCTTTGTCCTTTAAATTAACATTTGCTTGCACCAATAATACTGCTGAATATGAGGCTCTAATCCTTGGATTACGAGCTGCCTTGGCGTTAAAAATCAAACATCTGCTAGTTTTTGGTGATTCTCAACTTGTTATAAACCAAATTAATGAAGTTTATCAGACCAGAGATGATAAATTGCGCCCATATAAAGCATATGTTTTACAATTAATATCTCTATTTGATCAAGTTACCTTGGAAGCTATTCCTCGAACTAGCAACCGTGCAGCTGATGCTATGGCTACAGCTGCATCTCTTCTGCCCTTGGAGTTAGATGACGAATATGCCACCATCATTATTCGTCGACTCCAGGAACCCACTTCAAATAAGTCATGTTTAGAACCTTTGGATGTGTTTCTAATCAATGAAACTACTCCTGAACCTTGGTATACGGATATATTTGATTTTCTTCAAAATGGGACTTTCCCTGCCAATTCTAATAGAAACCAGCATCGATTATTACGTAGACGAGCAAGTCGATTTGTAATAATTGGCAATACTTTATATAGGAGATCTTTTGAAGGTATCCTATTGAGATGTTTGAATCTAGAAGAATCCAAATCAGCTTTAAGTGAAGCCCACGATGGATCTTGTGGAGGACACTTCAGTGGTAGTGTCATTGCTAAAAAGCTCCTTAGGATAGGATACTTTTGGCCTACCATGGAAAATGATGCACATGATTATGTGCGCCATTGCGACAAGTGCCAGAAACATGCTGACCTTGTCCATGCCCCTGCACAAGAGGCTGCAGGCTATTTCATCTCCTTGGCCCTTTTCAAAATGGGGCTTAGACATTATTGGCAAAATTAATCCTGTGTCATCCGATGGACACAAATTCATCATAACCGCCCTCGAGTATTTCACGAAGTGGGTTGAAGCTATGCCTTTAGCTTCCTGCACTGGAACACAAGTCTCTAAATTTATTTTTAATCAAATCATTTGTAGGTTCGGAATTCTTGCAAATCTCATCTCGGACAATGGAACTTGTTTCAAAAATAAAGATGTTAAGAAATTATGCCAAAAATATAAGATTCAACATCGCTGGTCCACTCCCTATTATCCTCAGGGTAATGGTCAAGCAGAAGCATCTAACAAAACCTTAATCAAAATTCTTAAAATATTGGTCAATAAATCTGGTCGCGACTGGCACATTCAATTATATCCAGCTTTGTGGGCATATCGCACTAGCGTTCGAACTCCCACTGGAACTTCACCTTTTGTCTTGGTTTATGGCGCTGAAGCTATTTTTCCCTTTGAATTAGAAGTTCCTTCTTTGGCTCTACTACTTCAAGATACCGAAGTAGGAGATGAATATCGAGTATTCAAGACTCAGTCAGTTGGAACTCCTAGATGAAAAGCGCATCAATGCTTTGGAGCATCTTCGTGCCTACCAAAACAAGCTTAAAAGATCATATGCTAAGAAAGTTCGTCATCGATCCTTTGAGGTCGACGACCTTGTTTTAAAAGAAAATAAAAAAAATACTAATGCAACTAAAGACCTTAAAGGTAAATTTGAGCCCAACTGGCTTGGACCATATATTATCACTGCTAAATTTGAATCGGGAGCATACAAATTAGCTACCTTAGATGGTAAAGATTTAAAAGAACCTATGAATATTATGCATCTTAAGCGATATTACGCATAAAATTTGGTCATTTCATCATTGTATATATTTTACATCTTGTCTCATTTAAAATATTTCAAAAAAAACACTATCTTATATTTCTCTCAATTCATAATTTAAAATTAAAAAGACAAAAAGAGAGTCCAAAATTATCAAACTCCTCAAAAATATTTGTTGTATATATTACTTCTTAAATGTGATATTGCAGTTATATTTTCAAATTATTTTGGATAAATTAGCATTTATTTGGAATCCCTCACTTTCACAAACACAAAAATAAATATCTTGATTTTATCTGGCATGATTACTAATCTCTCTTATATCAAAGTCCACAAAATTTAATTAAATAAAGTTTGAGCATAGAGAATTGATCTTGTTATTTACTTAAACCAAGCATATCCTTTCACAATAAAATGATTATATTTGTAATTTCCATGCTATGCTACATAGTAGAAGTGGTTTCTTGAGCGAAAAGTTTCCCCTGCTATCCTATCATGCACATGGTCTAGAATCTTTGAGAATTGACAAAAGGACAAGCTCACCCCTACCCGGAATAAAAATCCCTTGCTCTACAGACTAATCCGAGCAAGTATCCCTAGCATAGGAAGAAAAAGAAAAAGAAAAATCAAGCAAAATCATGAGAAAAAGAAAAAGGTTATTTCAGCATTATCTCAAATATCAAAGCAAAAATACAAAAAAAAAACAAAAAGAAAAGCAAAAGCAAAAGCAAAAGCAATAAAATCCCTTTCCCTACCCATTGAAAAGAAAAGAAGGGTTGATGAGCTTGAATCCCTGGAATTCTCAATTATTCAAAAACTGTGAGGTAAGCCCCATAACAAGTGGTTTGTGCCCAACCCGCTTGGCCTTGGGTAACTCCTAGCATGGTGATATGTCTGTCACATTAGCGACCTTCTTTTGTACAGACCTATGTCTGCTTATGGATTAGCTAGCTCTTGATAACCCGACTTACATAGTAGTTTGGTATGGTTATATGCATCTAAATCATGGTTAATGAACACTTATTTGGTTAATTCAAATCACTTGTATCAAATTATCTTGCTCAAAACTGGTAAATGAACAAAGCAATTGCACACACATTTGTATTTGAGAGATTTTGTGTATCATTATGATAAATCAAGATTGGTAATGAACTCACATATGCACATGGGATTCCTTATAAATCTAATTGTTGTCTTTAAGATACTTTGAAATATTTTTGCAAATTGTTTGGAATAATTTCATTTTCTTATTTGAGAACAGTTGTTTAGTATAAAGACAACTACATACATTTTCAAAAAAATCAAAATTTCTTTCAAAACATACACTCAAATCATATATATATTATCGACTTTCGCGACGATGGTATAGTTCCAAAACCTAAATTGGAATTTTATGCCTAGCGCAAGTCCTCATCTTCATATTATCTGTTTATTTTCAAAAATTAAAAAATCAACCATGCAATAAAACTATCAATTTCTTCTTTGGATTTCGCGATGATGGTATAAGTCTATACCTAAATATTCTATGCCTAGCGCAAACCATTGTACTAATTTTATTTCCCATTTATTTAAAATCATCAAAACATGTGACTTAAATCATTATGTTACACAATTATGCTTTAACAACAACGCACATTGTTTCTATTTCATGTCATTATGTCAACCTTCAATTTTGCAATGATGGTATAATTCCTAGGGAATTATTCAAAAATTTTATCACACTTAGGAATTTATGCCTAGCAAAAATCATCTTTAATATATTTCATGCATAATATTTTCATGGAAATCTGAAAACAAATCACCATCATCATCATCATCATTTGCATCATCACAACAAAGTCTTAAGACAGTCTCTTAAGCACTCTTTTACTTTTAACAATATTTCTATACTGGGATTAGCTTGACGACCGAGTGAGCGGCGACTCCATGAAATGGTCTATAATAGCGACAATGTCCTTTGAAATTATTGTTAAAAGTCCCTTTTATTTTTTATCAAATCACATCACAAACAACCAATTTGTTTACATCAGATTATTTCATTTAAATTTTAAAAAGCATGACATTCAAACCATAATATTTCCAAACGACATAATTACATGAATCATCAAATCAATCACACCAAAACATTAAAGCATCATACAAACACATAAGACAAGTCATATGATCAAAAATATCATATATATATATATATATATATATATATCTCAACAATATATGTACATCATATCAAAACTAGATTGGTATGCCACAATCTACATCTTGGCATACTCAATCCTCTCAATCATATATACAATCTATGCAGTGCAGTAGCCTAGCCTCGAGAACCCCTCGAGCTCTCAGCCTCATCTCCTCCCCCGCCCTGAGGTGGACGAGGTGGCCCCATCGTAGTATGTGTGGTACTACGAGTCCTAGTCATCGATCGAGATGAAGTCCTCGATGACCCAACCCTGATCGGATCCGCAATGTCGGCTGGCCATTGTACCCTCTGGCCCTCTGGCACCAGCTGGAAGTAGATACCCTGATAGAATGCGGTCTGAGCAATCGACCACGCCAGCTCCTGAGTGCTCGCTCCTCCGCTCCGTGCTCTAAGGCGTGCAACCTCATCTCTGAGCTGTGTAGCCTCAGCTCGGTGGCGTGTAGCCTCATCCTGTAAAGTCTGCACCTATGCCTGGAGATGGATAGTCTCTACCCGAAGAGTAGCCATCTCACTACTCTCTCCTGTGTCCACACCCTTGCCCTTATCGGGTGATGGTGGCCTCTCTCTCCATGGAGAAGGGGGTCTATCCTCCCTCCTCTCCCGCTATCGTGGCCTCTGCTGAGCTTGTGGCCTCCTCTGCTCTCTCCCGCCGTGACCCTATGCCACCTCAATGGCTGCCTGGCATCGCCTCCCCATCCGATGCACAACTGCGTGAATTGGACCCTGAGCCCTCGTCATCCGAGGAGGGCGGATGCCTGTGTACCAGGCATCGTAGCCGTCGGCTACCCCTGCGTCGTCCCCATCCATTGGCTGGATGGGGGCATCATCTATGTCCTGACTCCAGAAGCATTGCATATCTGGAGCCCCGCTAACTGTAGTGTTATCCCGGACGGTCCGAGAAAACTCGTAGTCTTTGAGATATGGGATCCCCTGCTCGTAGACCGAACCGCCTCAAAACTCGGTCATAGCGGTGGAGCTCCACCTCTCCCCTCTCCATCCTCAGCCAGCAGGTTTTCCTAACGTGAGCCAGCTCCTGTCCATCCTCGGCCCACCCTGGATGATCTCTCCAAGGCCTCCAGGTGATCTGGTCAGAGACAAGGTCATCAAGTAGTCTCCGAGACATTGGCAGATCTATCCACCGTTGTGACCCTCTCCGGAGCCACCAGTAGAAAGCTCGGGGCCTCTCCCCATCAATCCCTATCGGTGGGAGCCCTACCGGCCTCCGCACCATGATGTGCTCCCAGCACCAAACCTGTAGTAGTGATGTCATGACCAGACATCGATCGCCCTTGTATACGACCCCATGTAGGATCCTATACAATCGACATAGTACAAAGCTCCCCCAAGAAAACCTGTACCCGTGGTCTCTCATGTCGTAGACCACATCTGTCAATAGCCATGGTACTCTGCATCCACTCTGATGGCATAGCAGCAGACCACCTACCACCCCAACCAAAACCTATGTTAGTCTAGATGCCCCAGGCATCTGGCGTAGCGACTCGATGTTCACTCCGCCCTTCTCCAGGGTGAAGCTCGGATCTCTGCACGGTCGCATCATCGCGTGGCCCTGATTGGCCATGGGAGTGATTAGCCATCCTTGTATGGGGATCCTCAAAATCCTCCATACATCCTCCAATGTGGGAGTCATCTCCCCTATCGATAACCGGAAACAGGAAGAACCCGGATACCACCTCTCTGCTAGGGCTGTCAATAGCCCCATATCTGTAGAAACCTGTGGCATATCTGCCACATGCTGCAAGCCGACTTGAGCCAACTGATCTCGCTCTGCCTGAGATAGAGCGGCCAAGTCATCCCTCAACCCATCGTATTTCCATTCTCTGCTCTTTAGTAATCCTCTCTGCAACATAAACAACAAAACAATAAAAATCATTAATAAAACAGTGATTAAAAATGCAAGTAACACAAGTTCAATTTGAGCAAATTCGTCTCCGATTTTGCAAGCCGAAATCGTCCCTTATTTGATGAAATCGTCCCCATTTCGTCGATTTTGCCCCTGGACGAAATCGGCGATATCGAGACGATTTCGACAAAATGGAGACGATTTCATCCCGATGACGTCGACGGCCCAAAAACGGCCGCGATGCTCAAAAATCATTCAAAATTAATCTAAAAAGCATAGAAAATCAAAATTAAAGCATTCTAAACTAAGTTTAGACTCTTACCCGTAGCCCACGCCGGACCTCTGTCGATCTGTGCGCTGTCTCGACCATCTTGTCTGCAAAGCTCTAGAAACCAGAAAATGAAAATGAACAGTAACAATGAATTAGGGTTTTACCCTATTTTTCTTAATTTTATTCAAAAACAATTAAAAACATTTTAAAATTTTGCTTTTCCACGTTTTTACCTCAAACGTTCGATTTGGGTAAAAACACGGAGGGGGCACCATAGTAAGCTGTCGTACGATTCGACCTAGAATCGTCACCTAAAAATGGGAATAAATTTTTGCTTTCTCGTAGATCGAGAAGAACTCGTCTTTAACGCATTTTCCTCGAAAAATTTGCTAAAGAGGGGGCAAAATGTAGCACCCTAAAATTGGCGCAGTAAACCTTAGCAAATAATTAAAATTACCTTAGTAATAATTCAAATTCAAATTTTCAACCCCGAACCGCCTTTTAACCGCTTTCCTCATTTTTTGCACCATTTTTAGGATTTTTTGTGACCGTTGGACGATATCGTCGCCGATCAGACGATATCGCCTCAGATCGGACGATTTCGTCTGGACTAGGACGTCCAGACGATCTCGTCCCAAAACTGATTTGTGCATAATTAGCTTCTGTTTCAACGACGTCTCTAACCTGGGCAAAAGCGTGTCTACGCCGTTAGAGACCTCCCCCGTTGGAGATCTCCCAAATTGGGATGATCTCCAACCTCCCAACCTCCCTCCTAAGCCTATTTAAACCTTAGGACCTCCCCTTGACATTCCCCTGGCTGAATTTTCTTGCACTTCGAGCTTTACGTGCATTAGAATATCCTAGATTACCATTTGCATTTGTGCTTTTCGAATTTTCTTGCAGAAACTTTGTTATTCTTCAGCCGAAGCAAGCTCAGATCGTCGCAGACGATCCTATCCAATTCGAGACGATTTCGTACCAATCCGAGACGATTTCTATTGCAGTCAACATTGGGGGCAATCAGTGCCCTAAGTTTGCATTCTTTCTCCATTTATTTATTGTTTTATTCTGCATTTAGTTAAACTTATTATTATTTCTCGCATCTTGGAGTTCACCCATGTAGTTTAATTGCATAATAAAATCATGATTAGTCATTAAATCATTGTAATGCACTCGTATTTTTGTTTATTATTATCATTTTAATATTATTATTGTCATTCTACATCATTTCCCTCTGTTGGCATAGTTGCATTTTTTGTATTTTGTATCTATTTCTCTGATTGCAGGTCTCTCACGAATTCGTCTGATGAATTCATCAGATCTCAGATGATCCTGTCTGATCGCAGACGATCCTGTCAAATCAGAGGCGATCCTGACTGCTTCAAAAATCAGAACCTCCATCAGACATCCGGATCAGGTATGGCTCTTTAATCTAGCTTATTCTCTCTGTTTTATGTTCAAATCTGTTTTCTGTATTCATTTAATTCTGCATTTTCATAATAGAACAACTTAGATTCATTTGGCCAAACCTAGGACTTGAATGTTTAAAGATAAAATTGAACACATCAAACACATTCCCAACCTAGGCGTGGAAACCGCCACTAAACGTTTCCTGGTGAACCCCACCATCCATCGAAAATCCACCTTAATACACCTCCCCCGAGAGGCGGACCTTCAAAGGGCCTCTCAGTCCGAGGTATTGTCCCATCCTTTCCGCATCCCCCTTCCGGGCATGGATCCTTTAGCCTGAAGGTAAGGGTGCGGAAAATTTGGAGCGATACACACCCAGTATAACATCCCTCTCTTTGCATTACTCAGAATTTAAATCTTCTCTTCTCACAAAAAAACTGATTTTTCTCTTAGCTTGTTTTGTCAATTGCTAAACGCTTTTTGGGTACTGTTCAACACTTTTTCTGCGAACTATTCTCAAAATTTCAGCCAAAATAGATATCATATGACAAATTTATGCCCAAAATACTTAAGTGACATTTTTCGCCACTCTCCAAAAATCACGGATTTTCACTCTTTATTTTTCTCCACACACACTTCTCTCTTCACAAAATAAAGTCCCCACTTTTCAATAAAATCCCTTGTCACTTAAAAATCACACACTTGCATTCTTTTTCCATTTTCAATTTTAAAAATATTTTCTTTAATGAAGCTTCTTAAAACAATATAACTTCCTTCTTTTATTTTGAGATGGAATTTCGTCAAGCACGTCACATGCAAAGAATTGACACCTTACTCGTTCTCTTACTTCGGAGCCACATGAAACCTCAAACCAAAAACTAAAGATGCTCTATTTGATGCCTTGAAGGTGTAAAAACACTGAAACCAAAACTCTGGCGACTCTGCAAGGTCGAAATGGCCAACTAAAGGATTTTGCACAAGTGGAACAAATTGACATAAAAGTGACATATACCGTTTTTACAACAATCATAACTCTCACCTCATAACTCTATTTTCTCTGAAATTTAAAACATATAATATCTATAATACTAACTACATAAAATACAAATATCACAATATAACTCCTTACGATTCGCCTGTACCACCTCCACGAAAACTGTTGCTGACACACTTTTTCCAAAAAGAGCATTTTTGTGACAGTCTTGCAACGCTTGTAACATTCGCCTCATTTCTCCGATTTGGTGGAAATTTAGAACACATGTTCTTGAAGATGATGACCACCTCCAGTTTGAATTTTGCTATCAAATTCTTCTCGGTTTGCTCACAGTGCTTCTGACAAAACTTCCCTTTTTTAGCCTATACAACCACTTGCCAAATCATCCACCAAGATATCAAAAACGTCATCGATCAATCCAAAAACTATGCTAACACCTCCAACACTATTCTGGACTATTTCTTGACATGCTGGCATGTTCCAAACTGATCCATCCTGTCCAACTGTACCCATGACGACTTTTGTAATTTTTTGACAACTTCTTGATGATTTTTTCAACTTTTGCAAATTTGCACGAACAACCTGTAACAACTTCACCCGAACATCAAAAACATCCTCATAAGCATTGAAAACCACTGTACATACTCTAAAAAACCTTTGAAAAACTATCCACTGCATCAACTTGTCCATCTGAGTGTGTTGACAACAATGACAATACTATCGCTGCACCTTGCTCAACAAGGAAAGCAAGAAATATGCTCTTCCCTCATGTAGACACGAAAAATTGACCCACTTTTAGTGGGAAATCTTCCTTAGAGCCCCTAAGAGGTCCCTAACCCTTGCCCTAGGCAAGGGTAAGCCTCTTTTCCCCCTACCTTGCCTTTCTTTAGCCTTTTAGCGAAATCACACCGGTTACGATGGGGCGCGACTTCGCGGAAGCGATATCGCACCCCATCGACACGGGGTGCGATTTCGCTATTTTAGGGTTTTAATTTATTAAAACCTAGGTTTAACCTTTTTTAGCATGCTTGGCATCGGCTTGTGTTTGTTTTCCCGCTTCTTTCACCCTAATTTTCATCTATAAAAGGAGGGGTTAATCTCACTCCTAAAAGAGAGACATGTGATCGATCTTAGAAATAATTAAGCTCAAAATTCTTATGATTGACTTGTGCTCGCATTCTTACTTTCGCTCTACTTCCTATTTCTTCTACAAGCTAACCCCGAAGTGCGAATTTTGGATTTGATCTTCTACTGCATTGATTTGGATTGCTGTGTGGTTTGGTGGATTCGTGTTGTAGTTCGAAAGGAAAGAGAGTGCCCATTTGGATACCTCGATCTCTTCTGCCTGCTTCTGCATCATCCATCAGGTTGTGCACACTTTGTTTCCTACATTTATTTATGCTCTACATTTATCTTTTATTTTTGTGTCTCTGAAGTGAAATCATGCCCTATCCCGATGAGGCGCGACTTCGCTAACCCTAATTTAGGGTTTTCGCTCACAGAAGTGAGATCGCGCCCCGTTCTGATGGAGCGCGACTTCGCCTGTAGCGTTATCACGCCCGCCATCTACGAGGCATGATTTTGCCCAGGACTGAACTAGGGGTATCTATCAGATTCTGATTGCATGAGTATTTTCTAAATTGCATTTAGGGCATGATAGCATAATCTATTTTCTGCTTCTCTATTGTTGCATTGTTGTTTTATGATTAATTCTCCAAAGGTCAATTTTTACTTTTGTTTTCAAAGGTCATCTAAAAGGACCTAGGGGGCTTGATTGTTGCACCTCCAAGCATTATTGTATAATGGCCTAAGCAGGCCCCCTAATGCTAATCCCATTTTCAAGTGTTTCATAAGTTATCTTGCAGAAATAGGTATTTTTGATATCATTGGACAAGAGGCAGAAAAAGCTAAGTCAACCACCAGTCAAGATAAGTGTTCTAATTATTTTATTGGTTGAAGATCTGATCTGATTATTGATTCTTAGGCATCTAAAAGTGAAAAGCATATAGTGTGCATCTAGGGTTAATATTGTGCATTTATCTTGTGTCCTTGCTTTAAAGGTTTTCTAGATAAAACCCTAGGTTAGCAAGCATTCAAAGAAAGAATCATATTAGGTTAGCTCTTGTATTCTTGCATTCTAATTTTTGCATTGTCCTTTATCTTTTATAGCATAGATCTAGAAAGGCCAAACTTAGGTGATTGCTTGAAATTGAATACATCAAACTATCCCAAAATCTTGAGGACTTGGAGCGAGTCCTAAAACCATTCCTGGTGAACCCTTCCCCCTAGCACCGAGTGTAGAGAACAACATACCCCCATGGTTCACCCCATAAGGCTTTCTATCTTTGTGGATCTAACCTTTTTGGGAATTGTACGTGGTAGGGTAGTTTTCCCCCTCTACATATTTGGTGAACCTGATGTGAACACCTCCTTTTATTTTGAAAATAATAAGCAAGATCATTAATTTATGTGCCAAATATTTAAAAATATAATCTCCTTGTGTGAGTGCATAGGTCTCTTTGGTCTTAGTTCTTCTTCTTGTCTTTTTCCTTTTTCTCAATGGCTTCTGACCTTGGGGAAGGATGAAGACTCCTTAGGTTTGATGAGATTTTTCATGAGAATGATCAAATTGATAGAGAAAATCATAACCTAGAAGAAGAGGTTGATAATCATCTTGATCCTATTCAAGATCCCAATGGGAATCTTATCTTTAAATATTTTGACCATGTATGGACTTTTTATAAATATCATAAACATGCATTGGATCTAGCCTTAGAGGAAGAAGCATTACTTGAAAAGGATATCCCACTTCAAGAAAATCCTTTGAGTGAACCTTTGAATCATGGTAATCAAACCTGTCAACCTACTTATGCCACTACTATGACCACCAATATTGGATGGAATCCACCTATTCCTCCAACTAGTAATGGCACCCAAAATTATTTTCAATTTCCTCCTTTATCTTCTAATGTCAACACTATTGCTTCTGTTCCACCACAAGTTAATATTCCATTCTCACAAGGCACCACATATAACAATAACCTTCTCATGTCCAACTTAATTCAAGGGAATATTGGAAACACACATAATTTAAAAATGTAAAATTTGGCAAATATAGTGAATCAGTTGGTTTCAAGGATGGATATGATTCAGCCTTCAGGGTTTACATACAATTATAAGGAAATGTGTAGTCAACCATTGGATCCTATTGTTGTTGCTAGACCTTATCCCAAGAATTTTCCTATGCTAGTTTTACCAATCTATAAAGGGATAGAAGATCCAATAGAGCATCTAAGAGGATTCAGGATAGCTTACCATGATCTTGTTTATGATGATATGCTTCTATTGAAAACATTTCCAAAGAGTCTTGTTGGAGTTGCATTAGAATGGTATTATCGGTTGCCCAACTATTCTTTAAAGAGCTTTGAAAAGATTGTAGAAATGTTTGTTCATCAATTTAGTGCTTATATTGAAAAGGAAGTGACAATGAGAGACCTATATGATTTAAAGCAAAGTAAAGAAGAAAGTTTTTTAGAATTCTTAGCTCGTTGGAGAAGTTTAGTTGGCCGATTAAGACAACCTGTGTCTCAGAAATATATGCTTGATATATTCATTAGTAATTTACAAGAATATATATCTTATGCACTAGAAACTACTATTGTTACATCTCTTGATCAAGCAATTGAGTTAGCAAAAAAAGTGGAACAAGCTCTCATTAGAAGAGGTCAACTTAAGAATAAAGAAGAAAAGTCTACTAAGTCTCAACATAAGAATAAGCATACAGGAGGTGATAATGATAGTAGGCCTGTTAATAATGTCACCAATAGCCTACAAAATATTGTACTTCAGAAACCTCCTCAAAGGAATTTTACTAGACTTAATATACCTATGGAAGAAATTTTGAAACTATTAGAAGCTAAGGCAATTGAATTACCTCCTATAAGACAACCAGATACTACAACTCATTGGTATAAGGTAGGTCAATATTGCACATATCATAGAGTAGAAGGACATTGGACAAATTCTTGTAAGAAGTTGAAACATGTGGTTCAGGATTTAATTGATGTTGGTCGTATTGACACCAGTAGTTTTCAGTCTTCCAACAACCAATAGAATCAGGATAGAACTAGACAAACCAACCAAGTGTCCTATAAGAGTGTGCCACATCAGTATGATAATAATATGGTTGGAATGATAACAGCTACTCTAGAGAAGTTAGTACAGATTCAACAAATTTAGCGATCTCAATAGGAGATGAGTATGTCAACAAATATTTCTCTCTTAGAACTTCTACAGAATTCTCAAGCCCATGAAGAAGCTATGGTAAATATTTTGAAGCAGCAGCTAGTACCTCCAGATATTTCTCCTAGTGATATAGCAAAGGTTGTAAGTTCTCTTGGGATACTTCATCTCACATTTTCAGATAATGATATGTCTTTCTTAGAAATGCAAGAAGATTCATCTTTATATATCACTACTTTTATTGGGGATACTCTCATCAAAAGGGTTATGATTGATAATGGTTCTTCACTTAATATATGTACACATCATTTCTTTCAGAAGTTTGGATTGAAAGAGGAAGATTTAATTGTAACTAGTGACATCATTAAAACTTTCAGCAATGAGTCTCAAAAGGCTTGTGGTACTATATCACTCCCTCTTAGAGTTGGACCTAAAATTTTGAATACAATGTTTTACATGGTGTCTTGTCCTACATATTTTAATCTTCTTCTTGGATGATCATGGATTCATGCGATGAAGGTCATCCCTTCTACTTTTCATCAATGTGTGAAATTTGAATTTGAAAACCAAATCATTTCTATCATGGGTGATCCTCATCCATTTGAATTTTTCTCACTAGAGGATTTAGCCCAAATTCATTCCTCACAATCTTCCTCTAAGAAATTCTCTACAAATGTTTCATCATAGGATCAAGATGACTCTTCTTGTTTAGATCTTCTCTTTGATGAATCTCATCAAGGTTTAGAGTGGAGTGTTGAGGATGAGGGTCCACCCTCTCCTATGGTCTTAACCCCAGGGTCACATGTCATAAGATGAGGCTTTACCTCAGAATGACATCTGCTTTGATGGGTTTGTCCCTTGCGCAATGCAAGTTGAGTCTTCTAGTTCTCAAGTGGACTTTGGTTCTATGTCTCCCGAGGACCTTGAGAAATTAGGAGTGATTCCTGCCCCACCTCCTCTTGAGGATAATTTGTCTATCCTCATTGAGGAGACCATAGATGTGAACATAGGTTCTGAGGAAGCCCCTAGAATCCTTAAGTTAGGCAAAGCCCTGACCATGGATGAGCAGGAGCAATTGACCAATTTATTGAAATAATATCAAGATATTTTTTCTTGGTCATATGTCGACATGCTAGGGCTTGATCCCTCCCTTGTCATGCATCATTTGGTAGTTAAGCCTAGTGCTAAGCCTATTAAGCAGAAGCTTCGAAATATGCATCCGAAGGTCACCCTTTCAGTCAAGGAGGAGCTCCAAAAACTCCTTGATGTCAGTTTTATAAAAGCCATCGACTATTCTGATTGGATTTCTAATATCATTCCTATAGCTAAGAAAGAAGGAACAATCAGAGTATGTACCGACTTTTGGGACATTAACTTAGCATGTCCCAAGGATGATTTTCCCTTGCCCAACATAGACCAGATTGTAGATTTCACTACCAAATGTGGAATGCTTTCACTCATGGATGGTTTCTCAGGTTACAATCAGATTATGATTGCTCCTGAAGATCAGGCCAAGACAACATTCACTACTCCATGGGGTACCTTCTACTGGAAAGTCATGCCTTTTGGCTTGAAAAATGTGGGAGCTACCTATCAATGGGCCATGACTTATATTTTCCATGACATGATGCATGATATTCTCTAGGACTATGTGGATGACCTTTTGGCTCGTTCATTAGAATGAAAGGATCATGTCCATGATTTAAGATGAATATTTGAAAGGCTTCAACAATATAAAGTTCATCTTAAACCTGCTAAGTGTGTGTTTGGAGTCACATCTGGCAAGTTTCTAGGCTTCATAGTGTCTAGGTGAGGCATTGAAGTGGACCCTGCTAAGATAGCAACTATCATTGATATACCTCCTCCTTACACCTTGATCGAATTGCATAGTCTGCAAGGTAAGTTGTAGTCTATTCATTGGTTCATTGCCTAGTTAGTCGATAAGTGTCAACCTTTCCTTTGGCTCCTTAAGAAGGATGTAGTTTTTTGATGGGATTTTGAGTGTCAGAAAGCTTTTGATGACCTCAAAAGGTATCTCACCTCCCCACCTATTTTAGTTCCCCCTGTGCCTGGTAGGCATTTGTTGCTTTACATAGCAGCCACTACTCATGCTTTGGGAGCCATGCTGGCTCAACATGATGATGAAAATAAAGAAAGAGCTATCTACTATATTAGTAGAACTTTGGTTAGCTATGAAACTAGGTACACTCCCTTAGAGAAGCTTTATCTAGCCATAGTGTTTGCTTCCCAGAAGTTAAGGCACTACATGCTCAGCCATAAGATATTAGTGGTTGCAAAGTTTGATCCTTTGCACTATTTGATGTCTAAGCCCCACCTATCAGGTCGAGCTGCTAAATGGGTGTTGGCCCTTAGTGAGTTTGACCTAACTTTCATAGGTTAGAAGGCTATCAAGGGTCAGGTGATTGTTGATCAGTTAGCCTCTGCTCCCCTAGAAGCTGCCCATCCTATAGTTGTTGAGTTTCTCGATGAGTGCTTCAATGTTGAAATTGAAGAGTTCAAGTCTTGGACTTTGTTTTTTGATGGAGCCCGCTGCATGAAGGGTGCTAGAGCTGGAGTCATTCTAGTTACACCACAAAAATAGCTCATCCCCTTGTCCTTCAAGCTTCATTTTTCTTGCATAAATAACACTATAGAATATGAAGCTTTGATCCTTGGTCTTAGAGCAGCCTTAGCTTTGTAGGTTAGGGTCCTTTCGGTCTTTGGTGACTCTCAACTTGTGGTTAATCATATCAATGATGTTTATTAGACTCGAGATGATAAACTTAAACCATATAAGGAGATTGTTACCAAGTTGTTGTCTTCTTTTGAGTAGGTAACCATAGAGTCTATCCCTAGATCCTCAAACCACCATGTGGATGCCATGGCTACTGTTGCATCTTTGTTCCCTTTGGAGTTGGAATATGATCAAGCTTCGATTATCATTTGGTAACTCTAGGAACCTACATCTTTGAGTTCTTGTTTGGATCCCCTAGAGTGTTTTACCATTGAATATTCCCCATCTGAACCATGGTATAATGATATATTTAATTTCCTTAAATATGGATCAATGCCTGATGGTTTAGATCATAATCAATGTAAGCTATTATGCAAAAGAGCATGTCAATTTGTTATAATTGGAAATACTTTGTATCGACATTCTTTTGAAGGTATCCTCTTGCGATGTCTTAACTCCGATGAAGCCTGACTTGCTCTTAGTGATGCTCATGAAGGTTCATGTGGAGGCCATTTTAGCGGTAATGCTATTGCCAAAAAGCTCCTTCGGATGGGGTATTATTGGCCTTCCATGGAGAAATATGCATGCGATTATGTTCGGTGCTACGACAAGTGTCAACACCATGATCATCTTATTCATGCTCCTTCTCAAGACCTTCAAGTTATTTCTTCCCCTTGGCCATTCTCCATGTGGGGATTGGACATTATCGAGAAGGTTAACCTAGTGTCATCTGATGGTCACAAGTTTATCATTACTATGATAGAGTACTTCACTAAATGGGTTGAAGCCATGCCCCTAGCTATGGTGATTGGAACTCAGGTTTCCAAGTTCATCTTCAACCAGATTCTTTGTAGGTTTGGGATTCCTTCGATGATTATTTTTGATAATGACACTCCTTTCAAGAATAAGGATATCCATAATATTTGTGCTAAGTACAAGATTCAACATATATGGTCAACTCCTTATTATCCTTAGGGTAATGGATAAGCTAAAGCATCCAATAAATCCTTGATCAAGATTTTGAAGAAGTTGGTTAGTAAGATCGGTCGTGACTAGCATACCTAGCTTTATCCTACCTTGTGGGCCTATCGTACTAGTGTGCGTACTCCCATAGGGGCCTCACCATATGTCTTGGTATATGGGTCTGAGGTGGTGTTTCCTTTTGAGCTTGAGGTTCCTTCTTTGTGCATCTTGTTGCAAGATGTTGAGGTTGATGATGAGTATCGTGTAGACCATTTGCACCAATTGGAGTTGTTGGATGAGAAGTGCATTCATGCCTTAGAGAATTTGTGAGCCTATCATGGTAGGCTCTAATGATCTTACTCTAAGAAAGTTTGCAACCATTCTTTTGAGGTTGGGGACCTTGTCCTCAAGGAAAACCAAAAGAACACTAATGCTCATGTTGATCTTCGAGGTAAGTTTTAGCCCAATTGGTTGGGGCCCTTTGTCATAATAGCTAAGTTTGGCTCAGGTGCTTATAAGTTGGCTTCTATGGATGGTAAAGAGCTTAAAGAACCAATGAATATAATGCATTTAAAAATATATTATGCTTGATCCATTTTTTATATTGCATATGCATTTAGTTAGATCATATTGCATGTTTGCCTGACATATTTTGCACGCTTGCCTATCATATTATGCATGATTGCTTGACATTCTATTCTTGCATATTGCTTGTCATATTTGCATTGTTGCTTGCTCATAACTGCTTGTTCATATAGTTTCTGGGGATTCATGATAATGGCAGGTGATGATACCTAGTTAGGTTGTAGCTCACATGCATTGCATTCTCACTAGGGCTCTGATGCCTAGCGAAACCCCAACCTAGGACCCCATCCCTTTTCTTCTTTTCTTCTCGAATTCTCTTCTTGGTTTTCTCCTGCATCTTTCTTCTTCTCTCCTCTTCTTGTCTTCCTTGACTTTGAAATTTTTTATAATGTTCATCATCTCTCATCAAAGTCAAGGAATACAATTCTCCTTTTGTATATTCTTATCTTTTGCATGATAATTATTTCTCTTTTGCTTTCTTTGATTCATATAAGGATATACATTCTTCTCTTCTTTTTTTGATCACTTCCTCCCTCTTGAATTTTTACTTGTTGAAACTTCAAGCAGGGGGTACACATGCACAATTATTTGCTCCTCATTTTCTTCCTCTTATTTCTTCTAGCACATGCACACACTCATGTTGTGTTATGCTCATATTGATTGGCTCATACATACATCCGCATACACCCTATCGGGTAGTACTAGCATATACATCATTCACATCAGCATACATTATATATCACCCCTATTGGGTTACGTCTCTCTTTGACTCAGTGGGCTCAACACCCCATTATAGGATCAGCTCCTTGGCCATTTTAGTAGGCCTCGACATACATCCTAGTGGGTAATCACCCCATAATAGTCACTAGTGAGCAATCATCCATAGCGGGTTATGCTCCATAATTTTTCCATTTGTTCATATTAGAGAGTACTACACCCATAGTGGGTTTCACTCCATACATGGACCATATTTTGAGCATAACACCCTCTAGTCAGGGTTCTGATTTAGCCTTCTTCTCGATTTTATATGATTGACCTTTGGAGCTTCTTTTTCTTCTTCTCATTCTTCTTCTCTTCCCTTCTTCCATCTTTCCCTTTCTTCTATGCATTTCATGCTAGCTGCATTAGATTCATGTTGTACCTAGTAATATTTGCTTTGTTGCTTGCTTGTTTTGTTCTCTGTGTTTCTGTGTTCTGCTTTTTCTTTCTTTACCTTTTCGAGTTTCTTAAGGAAGTTCCTTTCCTTTCGAAACTTGAGGGGGCACCCTAGCCATAGAGGCATTAGTGGTAGTAATGCCTCACCTAGTGTGCAAGAGTCTAGAGTATCCTTGTGTGGTACCCCTCTTGCACCACTCCTTTGTCCAAACCTAGCCACCCCTTTTTTTGTGTTTGTTGCCCTTTTTCCATAGGAGTCTACATCTTTCTTTGATGCATTTACTTGGCCTTAAATGCATCAAAGAGGGGAAAAATGTAGACATAGAAAATTGACCCACTTTTAGTGGGCAATCTTCCTTAGAGCCCCTAAGAGGTCCCTAACCCTTGCCCTAGGCAAGGGTAAGCCTCTTTTCCCCCTACCTTGCCTTTCTTTAGCCTTTTAGCGAAATCATACCTGGTTATGATGGGGTATGACTTTCAGAAGTGATATCGCACCCCATCGACATGGGGTACGATTTTACTATTTTAGGGTTTTAATTTATTAAAACCTAGGTTTAACCTTTTTAGCATGTTTGGCATCGGCTTGTGTTTGTTTTCCTACTTCTTTCACCTCGATTTTCATCTATAAAAGGAGGGGTTAATCTCACTCTTTAAAGATATATGTGATCGATCTTAGAAATAATTAAGCTCAAAATTCTTATGATTAATTAGTGCTCATATTCTTACTTTCGCTCTGCTTCCTATTTCTTCTACAAGCTAACCCTAAAGTGTGAATTTTGGATTTGATCTTCTACTGCATTGATTTGGATTGTTGTGTGGTTTGGTGGATTTATGTTGTAGTTTAGAAGGAAAGAGAGTGCTCATTTGGATACCTCGATCTCTTCTGTCTGCTTCTGCATCATCCATCAGGTTGTGCACACTTTGTTTCTACATTTATTTATGCTCTGCATTTATCTTTTATTTTTGTGTCTTTAAAGTGAAATCATGCCCTATCCTAATGAGGCATGACTTTGCTAACCCTAATTTAGGGTTTTCACTCACAGAAGTGAGATCATACCCCATTCTGATGGAGCATGACTTTGCCTGTAGCGTTATCGTGCCTACCATCTATGAGGTATGATTTTACCTAGGACTAAATTAGGGGTATCTATCAAATTTTGATTGCATGAGTATTTTCTAAATTGCATTTAGGGCATGATAGCATAATCTATTTTCTGTTTCTCTATTGTTGCATTGTTGTTTTATGATTAATTCTCCAAAGGTCAATTTTCGCTTTTGTTTTCAAAGGTCATCTAAAAGGACCTAGGGGGCTTGATTGTTGTGCCTCCAAGCATTGTTGTACAGTGGCCTAAGCAGGCCCCCTAATGCTAATCCCATTTTCAAGTGTTTCATAAGTTATCTTGCAGAAATAGGTATTTCTGATATCATTGGACAAGAGGCAGAAAAAGCTAAGTCAACCACCGGTCTAGATAAGTGCTCTAATTATTTTATTGGTTGAAGATCTGATCTGAGTATTGATTCTTAGGCATCTAAAAGTGAAAAGCATATAGTGTGCATCTAGGGTTAATATTGTGCATTTATCTTGTGCCCTTGCTTTAAAGGTTTTCTGGATAAAACCCTAGGTTAGCAAGCATTCAAAGAAAGAATCATATTAGGTTAGCTCTTGTATTCTTGCATTCTATTTTCTGCATTGTCCTTTATCTTTCATAGCATAGATCTAGAAAGGCCAAACTTAGGTGATTGCTTGAAATTGAATACATCAAACTATCCCAAAATCCTGAGGACTTGGAGCGAGTCCTAAAACCATTCCTGGTGAACCCTTCCCCCTAGCACCGAGTGTAGAGAACAACATACCCCCATGGTTCACCCCATAAGGCTTTCTATCTTTGTGGATCCAACCTTTTTGGGAATTGTACGTGGTAGGGTAGTTTTTCCCCCTCTACACCTCACGTCTAGTATGATCTTGGGAATCAAAATTTCATTGATTCCCAATATCATACCATACGTGAGGGAAGAGCATACATAGAATGGGTGTTAGATTTTGATGAGACTATAGTATAGGGAATACAACCACAAGATGCAAGATAACTAATCTGAGATTACTATAAACTAATGGCACAATAATATGCAGGAAAATAATGAAATGAACATCTGCAAATAACTCAAAAATATGCCATTAATGAAAGTGATAAAAATAGTACAATGTTATATAATGGAGGACATGAACACTCCATGAATAGATATGAAAGAACTACATTATACCATACTACTAAACTATACCACACACTCTCTATATTTACTACTACTCTCAAATCACTCACTATGAGCCCTTTATATAGGAAGATAGATTCCTTGGCCCTTACTCTACCTAGGACTCATGTACATGTGGACTACATGCACATTTACAACTTGCACATTGATACTTGTGCATTTATTACATTACTTGAGGTAACTAACTTTACTCTAAAGTAAACTCCTATCCTAGTTATGTACCAAAGGTGGTACATTTACATGACCCAAATGATGTAATATACTCTAACACCCCCTAGTATTACATTATTTGGGTATTGAAGACTTTAGTCTTCAATATGGATCTTTGATCTTTAGATGTTCTTCAACTTGATTTGGTCTTTTGTGTTATCTTTAGTTTACCTGACACTGTATGCCTCCTTGACCTTGTTCCTCTTCTTCTTTGTTTTCTTCCCTTTTGGATCCAATTTCTGCATTTTCATAAGTGGTATTACTTTCACCTGATTCCTGTAGAAGTATTTTCTCTTTGCCTTTGTTCTCTTCATTATTATTTATGTTGTGTATAGAGGCTTCAAACAAACACTTGAGGCATCATGATAAGATCTTGAGTTAGTAGAACTTGATGTACCAATACTGCATGAGGATTGAAGTATTTTTTCTAAGTATGATTCATTTAGCTCTATTTTCTTTAATCCTTTTTGTTCTATATTCTCATCCTTGTAACATTTGAATGTAAGTAATGCCATATACAATATGCTACCAAATTATAAGGGAAGTAGAATGTCACTCTTTCTATTATCAATTGCTTCAGTGAGTCGAGCATGTAGATAGTATTCCATGGTATCAAAGTTATCTTCTAAAGCTTCACTATGAATCACTTTTGAAGTAAGGTCTAAATCTCCTTTAGATTTTATAAGTAAATTCTTGATTCCAATTTTTATGACACTTGCTCTTTTCTTTCTAATAGTGTTGTTCATATCATTGTTCATTGTATTCTTTGAGGTAGACATCTTTCTTAGTTTTAGCTCTTTATATTTTAAGAACACTTTTGATAGATCCTTTGAAGTAGTCTACCTTATGACTCCCTAGTTTAAAGTATATGAACCAATTTGATAAAACCTTTCTAAACTTAGGTTTTGTAGGATTCCTTATGTCTCCCTAGTGATTGGAATAAGCTATAAGCTTGATAAAGTGCTTAGTAAGTAATAGTTCATTATTTGGGTTGATTTTTTAATGTTTTGTAAATAACAATAATCAATTCCTATTTCACCTTATCTCTCCTAATGAACTATGCACTTATTATTTTGAAGTTCTCTATGGTTGGATTTCTTTTGTCTCTTTAGTATGAGTATGATACAAGAAAATAATTCCAACTCCTTTAAATAAATAATGAACTTCCTTTTATAGCTCTTAATATCCAATAATTTAATATTTCTAAATTCCAATAATTTATGTTTGATGTAGTATACCTTATACCTCCCTAATTTTGGAATATTAGAAATTAAATTGATAATAATATTTGCAATAATAATATTATTTCTCCAAGTAGTAACCCTTATACCTCCTATGTTGTTTAATTGTAAATATTAAAGTATTTGTATTTCAACTAAATGATTTGAAATACTATAAACTCCTTTATATGCTTTCAATTTTCTAAGGTTGATTTTCAACTTGAAATGAATATAGTTTCAACCTTAAAACATACTCCTTATTACTCCTTTAATGAAAGTAAATTTAATTAATATAAGACTTTACCTTATAACGTTGTATTCTCCTTATTGAGTGAGCACTGTAAGTCTTCGATGGTGGATGTATGACAATAGTTGTAGTGCATATGAATTCAGGCTTCAATGCTCCTTTGACTCATCGGATGTACGTTGGATTTAAACTCTTAAACACACCTTGACCTTGTTGCTAATTTGGTTTAGACATCCTTGACTTCTTTGTGTTAATGCTTGCTCTGAATGCATGTCTATCACTCTGAGTTTCTCCCTATGAATGCTCTTAATGCGGTGGCTAGAAATATGCTTCTCTTATCCTCAAATGAGTGCCAAGTGGCACTAAGCATTACCCAAAATGCTTGGTCTCCTCCTTAGGTTGTGTGTAGCTCAATATGAATCGTTTGAGAGATGTTATGTAACATGGTGTAAGCTTGGTTGTAACTCTTGAGAGCGATGCTCTTCTTGAATGTTAGGAGTAATTATGATGAGTGTTACTTTGATGAGCACTTCTTCCTTATTTGAACATGGATGTTAGGATAGGAGGATTCTCTTACACCTTTGTGCCAAGTGGCACAATATCTCTCCCTTGTTAAGACAAGTGTTCTTGTCTTCCTTGCATGAACACTTACCTTCACCATTATAGCTCCTTAAAAACTCCTCAATGCTTATTCTTGCCAACTATTTGCAAGCTTTATTTTCCTCCTTCATGATAGCAAAGAGTGAGATGGCTCCTCCTTTTCTCCAATAAATATGGATGATGTATTCCCACAAGGATGGCTCCAACTATCAAGCATTGCAATGGAGGTTCTTGGTTGGTGCTTCTTCCATGTTGGAGCTTGGTAAGCACTTCTATTTTATGTAGCTAGTGCTTCATTACCCTTAGTATTAACCTCCTTTTAGTGAGTGTTGGCTTCTTATGTAGGAATGTTGATGCTATAGGTTGCTTGCTATGTGGGCACTGAGTTGGTGTCTTGGTACACCTTGGTGATGCGGGTATTGAGCCTTTTAGATTAGATCTACTCTAAAGCACCTTGAATATGCTTTCACCTTGTTGGCGATGGATTTTGAGCCTTCTAGGATGGCTCCTCTTCAAGCACCTTTGTTGGTGTTGATCACTAATGTTGAGCCCTTTAGGATGGCTCATCTTCAAGCACCTTTGCTGGTGATTTCCCTCTACTAATGATAACCACTTGTAGATGTAGAGGATAGGCTACTTAGGGTGTCCTTAAGACACTTTTATTTTGTCTCTTTTGAATATAATAATAGAGATAAAGTTGGTGCTTGTATAACCCTGTAATACCTTCTAATTTGCACCTAAAACTTGAGACTCTCCTAGTCTCATTTTGTAGCTCTTTTCACTGATTTTAATGGTAGCTTTCTTCTCCACTCCTTGGAGGAATATTACCTTATTTTGGTGGCTTCTCTAGGCCACAAAATGTTGCAGGTTTAGTGCACCAAATAGTGTCTCTAGACACTTTGATATGAGCTGATTTGTGCACTTTGGTTATTCACTCACACTTAACAACCAATGCACATAATAATCCTTTAAGAGTAATAAGTTTAATATAGTTACAAGTAACTAAAATAGTGCAACAATAATCTCACCTTATTTCTCCTTGTAAGATGCACTAATAGTAACTCTTAAAGATCTTTCAAATGCACTAATAATCTCTACAACTTAATGTAGTCTTCTTTGTTGTAACTAGATAATAGGAAGATGATAAAATATATCTAACTCCTATTAATGTGCAAGTATAAACCTTAACAGAAACTTCCTTCTACACTTCTCTTGAAGACTATAATGCAACCTTCTCTTTGCAACTTTAAAACTCTTAATAAGGTGCTCAATGAAACTAAATAATGAACTGAATATAAGTGTTCATAAAATGAACCCTTTGCACCTAAGTTGCTTACCTTTAAGATCTTTGAAGATGAAGGATTGCTAGGTGATTAGATTCACCTTATTTCTACTTTTAACTGGATGGACTTTGCATATATTCTTGGCTATCTTAAACAACTCTCTAACTCACCTTTTTGCAGCTCCAAAAACCCTCTAACTTGCTTCGACCTTAAATTATAGTAGGTGATTTTGATTCACCTTCAGGATGTATCCTGGAACTCTAAATTTCTACAGCTAGTAATGCTGCCTTAATTGTTGCCCTTTCGCAGTCAATATTAGTACTAAAATGTTGTTCTTGAAACTCAAAAATTTGGTAGGGAAATCCCTCCAAATCATAGCTGAGTTTTCCTTCAAGAACCCTTCAATATTTTATTGTAGATTCAACAAACCCCTATCTTTGAATGAGCCTTTTAGCCTTCAAAGACAATCTTCAAATATTTTCAGGTTTGGTAGTAAATTTTGGCTCATTTTCTCCTTCAACCTCCTTGTTATATTCTGAATTCAATCTAGGCCTTCTTCTCAAGAATCTAGAAGTCTTGAGGTATTCTAAAGTTTGGCTAATTCCTTGCTAAATATTTCTCTCTTGGGCTTGTTATCGGATGGTGATAATTGTCCCAAGTTCTTTACTATCATGAACTTCTCCTTGGTAGTAAATTTCTCCAATGAGTTCTTCTAAGAACTCCTTTAATAGCCTTCTGATATCTCCTTTAATGAGGCTCACCAAGCCTCCTCCTTATTTCTCCTTGAGACCTCACCAAGGTCTTCAATCTCATAGCTCTTATGGTCTTCCAAATGAGACCTTTCCTTCAACCTTCTACTAAGGAAGTGTTGGTAATGAGATCTTCTTCTCGGATCTCTAAAATTTGTTTCTTCTAGATTTTGGAATAGGACCTTGCTGGTCCTTCTTCTCTTCTAAAAACTAGACTTTAATGGAGATCACCAACCTCCAATATTTTAGAACTAGGAGTTTTGTAACTAGACCTTCTAAGGGTCTCTTCAGCTTCTTTAGGGTGAAGTCTTCAATCTGCACTAGAGATCACCAATCTCCTATCTTCATTAAGACTCTTCACTAGAGTCTTCTTCTCTCCCTTGAGTTTGTAACAAGGCTCCTATGGCCTTTTCTGCTTCTACACTCTACAAGTTTTGATCTTGAATGGAGATCACCAATCTCCTATCTCCTCCTTGACTCATCTCTGGAGTCTCTTCTTCCTTGAGTCTGCAATGAGGCTACTATGGCCTTTTCTTCTCTTCTACAATCTACAAGTTTGCAACTCTTGTAATGGGACCTTTTTTTAGGTCTTTGAAATCTTCAGTCTTCTACTTGTTGTTGCAAGTGTTGGAATGATTCTAATGAAGATATTCTTCCTAGCTCTATGTAGGAAGCTTCCCAACTTTCTCTGAATCTCCTTTTCCTGCAACAATATGTTAGAAACTAGAATGGAAGAATTTATAATTTTGGAGATAATGACCTTCACTAGTTGATTTGTCAATCTAGTGGAATTTATGTTGAGTCCTAGTCTTCACGAGTTTTTTTGCAACCCTATGGAAAGACTCTAGCCAAATGTAATCTCAAAAATTTTGTAAATGAGATTTTTGGATTTCTCTCAGTCTCACTTGTGGCTCTCCCTATTTCCTATTTGATCTACCATGTGCTCTGATACCACTGTTAGCTTTTGATGAGACTGTAGTATAGGGAATACAACCACAAGATGCAAGATAACTAATCTGAGATAACTATAAACTAATGGCACAATAATATGCAGGAAAATAATGAAATGAACATCTACAAATAACTCAAAAATATGCCATTAATGAAAGTGATAAAAATAGTACAATGCTATATAATGGAGGACATGAACACTCCATGAATATAATATGAAAGAACTACATTGTACCATACTACTAAACTATAACACACACTCTCTATATTTACTACTACTCTAAAATCACTCACTATGAGCCCTTTATATAGGAAGATAGATTCCTTGGCCCTTACTCTACCTAGGACTCATGTACATGTGGACTACATGCACATTTACAACTTGCACATTGACACTTGTGCATTTATTACATTACTTGAGGTAACTAACTAACTTTACTCTAAAGTAAACTCCTATCCTAGTTATGTACCAAAGGTGGTACATTTACATGACCCAAATGATGTAATATACTCTAAAAATGGGGAGACCTTTTTAATGTGATATGCATGTGTTAAAGTGAATTTATTTAACCTAGAAGGATAGATGCTCTTTTGATCTCCAAGATTGCCCTAGGGCACAAGGAGATAGCATACAAGGTCTACCCTCTTTTAATGTAGAATTTTTAGTGGAGCTCATTGCCTTAATATCTATGGCCTACTTTTGATCCCCAAGATCACCCTAGGGTGTGAGGGGAGAGCATACGTAATGTGAAATGAAAAGTGAAATGAAATATGAAAAGATTACAAAAATTAAGACAAATTCTCTGACCCCAAAAGTATCCTCTCTTTTGATACTCAAAATTTCCTTATAGGCATGAGAGAAGATAATACGGGCAGAAGGAACTGCTATTATTTAATGTGAAGGATTAAATGGAATAAATATTGATTGACCAATTAAAATAAATCCTTAATATGTGATTTTCTTTATGGAAATGATACTAAAAATTGGGGAGAAAGCCTCCTACATGAGGTTCAACATTGTCTTGAGGCTAACAAAGGTGTCAGGCCTATTTTTGTGGCTAAAATTATCTCGATAATCTTAGTTGTCAAGCCCTTGATGATCCTTAAATAAAACCATATGATCCTAGATGGTTGAGTTTGGGAAGGGTGACTAGTTGATAGAGTCTAATTACTTTAGCATTTGGCTTCTTAGAGTTGATTCTATCAAATTTTACCTACAGAATAGAGCAACCATAATTATTAGAAGGTGGTTTTTGCAAGGAAAAATAAAGAGGCCTAAAGCAATCAGCATGATACAATTAACCAAACAAAAGAGACAAAAAGTAACTTAAAAAGCTACTAACAAAAGCAAATCTAACTTAATCAAAAAGTGATTAACGGGAATATAGGTGATATACTTGTGGTCCTCAAAATTTGCAAAGGAAACAAAGATGAAAGTGATTTATGGGGAGACAGGTGACATACCTATGATCCCCAAGTTGATTAAATAGGTGACGAGGACCCACACACATCTGAGTATCATTGTGGCATGTTGTGAGAGATCAATACTTGATTTACGGGCATATCTTAGAGTGAAAATAAGTTAGATTAAAAACCATCTAGGCCCAAATAGTTAGAATTCCAAATCATCTAGGTTCATATGATGATAAACCTTGATCAAAATAAGAAAATAACCTCAAAATGTCATAAATATTCAAAAAATATACCTTTCTTATCTTATTGGTTTATTTATTGAGGATGCTTTGTTTGTTTCAAGTTCTAGGATGCAATCACCAGGGTTCAAGCAGTCCTAACTGCTAACTGCCAAGAGGTTGGTAGTCTTGACTACTAATCACTAGGGAGTGAGGGTCTCTTATTTTTTTCTTAAATAATGATGAAATTCATTATGGACCTCTATCAAGGTGCCAATGTTCTCTAGTGGAAGTTTGGTAGAGGTCTAATCTTCTATTTATAAGCAACTTCAAAAGTGAGGTATATGCATTTTCAAGTACATAATTCTCTCCATGGCTAATTTACAAGCAAGAGAGAGAATGGATTACGAATGGGGTAAGCACACAAAAGGGGGTGAGTGAAAATTTTGGTAGAGTTTTAGCTTGTATTTATAGACTTTTTGCAAGGGAGAAGGGGTGGTGACTTGGAAGTGACATGGCATGATGTGGCTACCATGTGTCAAGGGTGAGGGGACATGGAAAATCTAGATATTTCCATTTAGGGGAGTGTGCACCTTCCCCTATTAATGACCTTGGGTGGGGAGAGTCCTCACCCACCCAAGTGGCATGTGCACATCATGCCACATAAATGCACTTATATGGGGAGTATCCTCACCCTTTCCAAGTGTCATAAATGGGCATGGGGAGTGATGAGGGTGCAAAGGGATGTGATAAGTAGGGAGGACTAGGCTAGGGTGATATGGGTCTATTCTAAGGTCAAATGGGGAGGCTAGAGGGGGTGTGCACATAAATAGGGAGTTGTGCACATAGACTAGGGGGATGGGAAGTCACATTGTGACTAGGGGCTTAGTGTAGGAAAGTGCTTAGTGGGGGAAAGGGGGCTAGGAAGGGATAATTTAATTTTTGTAAGGTCATAAGGTGGAGTAATGCAATTTTGGAGATTATTTAGGATTTTACATGAATTATTAAAATGACTTGAGGAAAATATAAAATTGACACAATTAGGTGTCTACACATATCATCATATATGATATCATGACATGTTATTCTACACATACTTAAATGTTTTATAGGACCCTATGCTCCCTTATACATGGGTAAAATAGGTGTGGAAAAATGCTTAGGGTAAGGCCTAGAGGCTACTATAGGATCTAAAGGTTGATTGCACATTTCCTTATAAGAGTAAGTGAAACTTGGAGCTTGAAGTATATCCATTCTTAACGCCAATTATTTCACTATACCTATTAAATTTCTAGATTGTTGTTGTGCAATACAACATGGGGTGTCATTGACATGTTTACCCCAAGGTTTCCTAATGGTGGGTTATGATTTTTATAAGTGGATTGTCTAAAGGTAATTGGTTAATTTTAGAAGCATTAACATTGTTATGGTATGAAATGTTTTATGTAGCATATTATTGTGGGATAAAATTTACATTTTATGGAATAGAAATAATGTTAAGAGGAGGAATATTGTTTGCATTGGAAGAAGGGATAGAATGAGAAGGAAATTGAACATTATTTTGGGATGTGCTACTTGATGAGCCCAAATAATGCCTCATTTTTGCATCATTTTTGACATGAAAAACTACCATATTTTAATAAATAATATATTTCTATGCCAAATATTAATTAAAATGAATTATTTTGTTGATTTTAGCATGATTAAATGTTAAGGAATAATATGCTATTATTTTGACTATTTTTTACACTTTTATCATCTTTTTGCATGATTTTAGCAATAAAATAACATAGTAAAAATCACTAGCAAATAAAGGTTCTATGACATCTGATTGGTTGAGAATTTTTGAAGTGTTTTCCCACCTAAAATGAGTTTCTAGGATGATGTGGTGTCAAAATAGCCATGTTGCAGCTGAAATAGGACACAAGACAATTGGACACAACATATGCAGGAGCAACTCTGAAAGATCTAGGCAACCACCTATAGAATAATAGGAACGTAAGGACAAACAACAAAAAATAGCTAAACCTTATTGAGGAGAATTAGAGAAATTAGGAGGGACCTAGCAAGCATTTGGAAGTGCCCCCACATGATATAATTAGAACCAACCTCATTTGATAGATGTGCAGCCTGATATTCCAAAGTTGCTCCAAAAAAATAGGTAGAATCAATAGGAAATCAAAATTCTAACCAAATCTTCAAGGGATAAGCAAGCTATAACATGGATAGATGTGGTAAATAATGATCCACCTATTCTTTTCTAATTTCCCACCAATTTAGAGGTGAATATAAGTGCACAACTAGCTACAAAGTGGATTTTGTCCTAAATCAGGACTAAGTATGTTGCAGCAAGGTAGCAAATCTAACGTAGATAGTAGGATAGTTGATTTTGCATTTATATAATGTAGGAAAAGGATGTGTAAATAGGTATAAATAATTCCACTCACCTATTGGTTAATGATTAGAAAAAATTTAGAAAAATATTAGATAATTAGATAATAGATTGACAAATAGGAGACTGCAATTTGCAACAAACTCTATAATAGCAAAACTATTCAATAAAGTGTAGTATTTTTTAGATGTTGTGTTGATGATTGAGTGAGCAATTAGAACTTAGATTTTTGTGTGTTAAGACCTTCTACTAGACCAGGGAGCAAGGGTCCACTCTCAGGATTGGTGGAAGGAGTTGTTTTGTAGTTTTTCTAGGTTTTATGTTTTGTACATTTTCTACTAAAATGTTGTCAATTTCTTGCTAAATTGTTGTAATAATAATTTGCTCTGTTCTTACTCTATTTTTTCCCTATTTTTCAAGGGTGATTTGTGAGTGTGGTTTTTTATCTAGATGACCTTTGTTTACTTCTGCATTTATCATTTTATTTTCTGCAATTTCAATTACAACATTTTATTTATAGTCTTAGCAATATTTTCTTGCTTTAGCAATTTATTATAGTAGTTTGATTTTTAGCAATTTTTAGTTTAGTGATTTAAATTCAGAATTTACATTTCATTTATTTCCATTTAGCAAAATTAATCTAGTTTCTTTCTTCCTTAAGTATATTTCAGTTCTGCAGGTTAGATCAGTTTCAATTCTACAAATTAGTGATAGTCTAATCCTTGAAATACCCTTATGAGCCTCTATTCCATAGAATAAGCATGTGCTCTGATTTTTGAATTGTAGAAATCCCAAACCTCCTCTATCATATATAGCCTTGGACACCACCCTAGATTTGAAAAATATTAAAATTAAATGATGATATTAACTACACTCATCATTTTTGGCACCATTGTTGGGAAAACATAGGTGTTGTTAGAGGATAAAATAGTCATACAATTATCATTGTGTCAAGTTGTAACAAATGAACCTTAGAGTAATTTTTGAAATAACAACTTGCATAAAACATAGTTGTGTAGTTGATAGTTGCATTTCAAATAATTAGGACACAAGCATAGAATGAATGAATAGGTTAAGGGATGAAAAATAATGATTTCTTAAAACAAACCCTTTACCTACCATAGGAAGGTGATATTCACACCAAGGGGGTGAATTACCCATATTTGATATTCTTGACATTATTGAAAGAGAACCACCATCCTCATCATTAGGAAGTATAGGATCTCTTGAGAGAGAATTACAAGAGGAGCAAATTACTAGTACCTCCTCACCTACCCCTGATATATATTTACCATCAAGGTAGTTTAAATGAATCTATACCAAGTTTTGGGAAGACATAATGGCGTATTTACAAGAAAATCCAAAAAGGGATAACAATGATCCCACTCAAGTGAAAAATCTTACTCCTTCTATGACTTTTGAATATCTTATTCGATTAAATCCTGAATAAAACTCTCCAATGAAAACAATTTCACCTTAGGTGCTACCAATATTTAGTGGATTTGCATATGAATATCATGATCAATTCTTATTTGAATTTAAGGTTGTATGCCAAACATATGATTACACAAATAAAAACTAAAAACTTAAGGCCTTTCCTTCCACACTCAAGGACTTATATTTACAATGGTTTATGAGTTTAGCACCCGAATCAATCCGAACATGGAAAGAAATGGAGTAATTTTGGATAAGTACCAAGAATACTATCGAGTGAAAAATAGGAAGGATGAATTATTCATAATCAAACATGAAGAATATGAAAATATGGAGGATTAATTGGATAGGTCTAATTTTGTGCAAAAGAGATGTGGGCCTGTTGAACGAAAAATATGCAAGACCATATTCTTAAGAAGATTGCAATATGACTCCAGAGAAGTGTTAGATTTAATGGGCAAAGGGGATGTGAGTATTCTTGATATTGAAGAGATTTTGGAATTGTGTAGAAATTACTCCCACACTACATAAATAAGATGAAATAGGGGTAATAATGGAAGTGACATGGAAGAACTCTTGGAAGAATTTGTTAATTTGAAAACTAACATTCTTGTGCATCTCAACACTACATTAGGGGAAATGAATGCAAAAACTAAATCTATGGAACCCCTAGCTATTTATTACCCAAGGTGTAGAAACAAGCATGCTCTTCAAGATTGTCCTTTAAAAAAAACCTCTATATCTACTATTTGTAGCATTTGTTCAAAAGGACATATCACAGACCAATGTCATTTACTTCTAGGACTCAAAAATATCTTGGAAACACAAACATAAGAACTCAACTTTGTTGGGCAAAGACAAGGGGGAAATTTTTTACAATATCAAAATGCCCCACATTTTCCCACAAATTGGGGATAAAATCCTTGGTCTATGTCATGGGGTTACTCAGAACCACCACAACAATATTGGAGTCAACCTCCATGGTCATCTTCTCAAGATTGGTCATAATATGGGTGGATAAATCCATAATGGAATCAACAAAATCCACCATGGATGCAAGCACAATCTCATGGAAAAAATTGGGGATAGCAGTACCAACCATACCAAGGATAACAGAGATACCAAAATCAACCACAAAATTTGTTGCTTGGTCCTACTCAAAATTTTCATCAAGGATAACAACAACAACAATAAGTAAAACTACCTCCAGTTCCAACCCAACCTGTGGCCAACCCTAATAATACTAGATAGGTAGCCCCTATCTATGTGGTTGAATATGATGAGAGAACCACAATAAATGTAATCAACTGTAGTAATATCCAATTACACTCCTGAAAGACTCTTCTTGAGATGACTCCACCTATCATTAAAGAAATAAAAATCAATGAAGAAAATAAGAAACCTTTATCCTATAACCAAAAATATCAACTTTCCCAAATTAGATGTCCAAAAATTGAAATTATTTCCCTCCACTTTAGATGATTCAACATTACGCGGGTTCATCAGTTTGGGAAACAAAAACATTGCAACTTGAGAATATAATAAAATGATCTTCCTGGACCAATACCAAAACTTTGGGAGGGCACGAGATGTCAAGGAAAAAATCTTGGATATGACTAAAAAAGAGGAAGAATAATTGGAAGACTATTGGGACAAATTTAGATTTAATTTGCAAAGATCACCCCATGCAAAGTTGGGTGAGAAGTTCTTAAGAAGTATATTCTTGAGGGGACTCACAAATGAGTCTCTAGAAGATTTTAATTTGATATAAGGAGGGGATGTTTACCAACATCAGATGACAGACATTTGATAATTGTATCAAAATTATTCTCGTAGAAAGGGTAAACCAACCTCCCGAGTCACAAAAACTATAGCCTCAATAACTAAGGCTAAAATAGATAATATGAAGAGTGAGATGCTCTCATCTCTTACACTTCAACTAGATACACTCTTGCTTCAAAAAAGAAGTAGGAAACTGAAGCAGCACTAGCCTACTTTTGCCCAAAATGTAGGAGAAAACATTTTTAAAATGAGTGTCCAAAAAACGAAGTTATAGTGTGTGTGATCTATCAAAGGGATCATAAAACTAGGTTGTGTCCATGAATAGAAAATTTCAAAGAAGAACCTAAATTAGAAAAAACCTATTTCATGGGTAATAGGAGAAACTAGAAATGGTTTTCTATGGGAAATAGTATGTCAGGAGGAGTGCCACCTTATGGGAAAAATAACTATATGAACCACGGTCAGACTCAACCACCCAACATGGGATGGTGGGGTCAACCTCCTTGTATGAATACCACCCAAGGGTCTACTCCTTACAACCTATATTCATGGATGCCTTATCAAAAAATTGGACCATAGTGGAGGAATTACAATATGTGGACTTCACCTCCACAAAATTTAACTCAAACCCCACCACAACCCAGCTTGCCTACACCTCCTACTTTAAGACCAATTCAACTACCTACACAACCAACTCCAAATTTGAATAATAGGTCAAATAATCCCAGCTATCAAGTAGACACGTAGATGTTTCCAATGTATCATATTATAATAGATTGTAACCCTGTACAACTTAGGTCGGGTAGACAATTAGGAGTAGAACCAACTCCTCCTGAAGTGGAGGAAGAGGATGTAGAGTTAGAAGTAGAAGAACCATCTTTGGTAGAAGAGGTGGAAGAAAAATAAACTATTGAGAAACATAGAAATGAAGGGGTTCCACCTTTTTTGAAAATATTATAGGAACCTAGGAAGCCAATACAACCAAAATTTGACATTATAGAAGGTTTAAAAAACTTGACAGTCATAATTCCCCATTTTCATGCCATTAGTGATGTTACCATTTATACAAAGGCCATAAGAGAATTATGTTTGAAAAAAATAGGAATAAAACCATCAAAAATAGTAAGTGTGGTAGGACAATTGGTTGATCTCATGTTAGGCAATACCTACCATCCTAAGTACTCTGATCTAGGAAGCCTAGTGCTAACAATTAAAATTACAGGCTTCCAATTACCCAACACATTAGTAGATATAGGTACTGCCATAAACGTCATTCCCCAAGAAACCATACAGAAACTACAACTTACAAATATGAGGTCAAGTAAAATTATCCTTCAATTGGCCGAACGATCCACAATACTCCCAGAGGGAATACTAGAAGATGTTGTCACAGTAGATGCATGGGAGTATCTGGCAGATTTTCTAGTGTTGCAATCTATATCTAGATTGGGTAGTTATCCACTTATATTAGGTAGACCTTGGTTGGCCATAGCTTATGCTTATATAAGTTGCAGTATAGGACAAATGACAATCTCAAATGGGTAAAATATAAAAAACTTGATCATTTATCCACCTACATAGTCCACTGATTTGTTGGGAGAACCAAATTATGAAGTCTTAAATGATGATGCATTGTTGATGCTTCAACCTATAATGGCTCTAGATGAGATTGAGGATGACGATGATGAAGAACAAGTCATAACACACATTTTCCAAGGGGAATATTCTCATGCTCCAATAGAATCCTCGCTTGTAGGTAGTAAAGATAACCATGTCAAACAAATAGAGGTAGCACAAGATTGAATATTGATAATAAGTTGTCAATTATTCAATAGGATAAATTAAAGGAAATGCTAGTCAAACATCTAATCTACTTTTGCATGGTATTACACAGACATGAGGAGGATTACACCCAAAGCCTACACTCATAGGATATATTTGGAGGATGATGTGAGACCAGTAAGTCAACCCTAGAGAAGAATGAATCCAGCCATGAAAGAATTATCAAAGTTGAACTACAAACACTTTTTTTAGTTGGGTTTATTTATCCAATATAGGATAGTCAATGGGTATCACCTTTAATGGTGGTGCCTAATAAAAATGGCAAGTGGTGCATTTGTGTTGATTACAGGATGCTCAATAAAGCCACTAGGAAAGACCATTTCCTCTTACCCTTTATTGACCAAGTCCTCAACACCTTGGCAGGATGAAAATATTTTCCATTTCTAGATGGGTTTAGTGGGTACAATCAAATTCAAATAGGGGAATAAGACCAGGACAAAACCATGTTTACTTGTCCATGGGAGACTTTTTCTTACTAGGTCTTACCATTTGGGTTGTGTAATGCACATACCATATTTCAAAGGGTGATGCTTAGTATATTTTAAAACATGGTTGGAGAAATAATAGAAGTGTACATGGATGATTTCATTGTTTACAGTAAAACTTTTGATGAAGCTACAACCAATCTAGAGAAAGTACTCTAGCGATGTCAAAATACAAACCTATCCCTTAGTAACAAAAAGTATTTTATGCTAATGCAAGAAGGGATAGTGTTAGGACATCATATATCTACAGAGGAGATTAAAGTAGATAAAAAAAATTGAAGTAATTAAAAATCTACCTACTCCCCAAACACAAAGAGATATCCATAGTTTTTTAGGTGTTGTTGGATACTATAGGTGATTTATCCAAGACTTTAGAAGGACTACCAAACCTCTACATACGTTATTGTCTAAAAATATTTAGTTTGTCTAGACCAGTGAATGTGAACAAGAATTTCATATTTTAAAATAAATATTGACCATTGCTCTTGTTCTAAGAGGTCCAAATTGGACTTTTCCTTTCACATTTACATTGATGCATCTAACAATGTGATAGGGGCTGCATTAGGACAAAAATATGGATATGAGTTTTACATCATCTATTATGTTAGTAAACATCTTATAGATGTTAAGTTCAACTATATTGTCACGGAGAAAGAATTCCTTGCAATAGTGCATGCTATTAATAAGTTCTACCATTACATTACAGGTTCTAAGATTTTTTTTCATATAGATCATGTAGCCATCAGGTACCTAATGAATAAACCTACAATGAGTGGTAGAATAATTATATGGCTTTTACTATTGCAATAATTTGATTTAACCATTGTTGACAAACCCGGTAGGGATAATGTTCTTGTATATTTTCTCTCCAGGTTAATATCTCAGGACCATACAACCATTGAGGATCAATTTCCAGATGAACATATTTTTGTTTTGGATGAACATATTTCATGGTATGTGGATATGACTAATTACTTAGCCACCAGTAAAGTATCTCCTGCACTCTCACCCGAAGAAGATTAAAATTTAATAGAAAAGAGTGCAACCGTGAGCCTTCCACTTTGTCGGGTGGTTCTTTTCCCCATTCAACATCGCTTCGGACACTCCCATGGTTGGCGGTTGAAACATTCCAGGCTTGCCCTATTGTCACCTGCGCTTAAGGAATTTCATTAAGAGAATCATAGAGGACTTCTTTCGTTTGTGCCCTCTCTGTGACCGATGGTTTATGGATGCCTAAAAATTTGATCGCTAAAAATTTAGTTGTCGTCGATGCCTTCTCATGCAAAATTTATTAAATTATTTTAATATTTGATCAAATTTTTAATTTAAATTAATAAAGAAGGCAAAGGTTTTAATTTAATATTTAAATAAATTAAATTTGAATTTTTAAATTCAAAAAAAGGGTCGACGTGAGAAATCAAAAGGTGATTAAGTATTTATATAGGAAATGTTTTCTATTTTCTAAGTCACATTCTTTTACACCTTCGAATGCGAATATCAAGCGCTAGAGAAGAGGACAATACAAATTTCAAAGTGTTTGGAGGGAAATCCAAACAACAAAGCTCACGTGGTGGTTTGACTTCCCACTAACAATGGTAGCATAGATGGTAGTTGGGAAAGCATTAAATTTTGCATGGAGGAGATCGTAGTTCGATCCACGTGATCGAAATTTGGAAAAACCTATCCCATTGTTAGGATTAAGTTGGATAGCATGCACATTAATTTTCATGTGGGTGCACAACCCACTTGGTGGCCTATCTTGGAGCTAAGGCGTTGGGGGAGCATAAGTCACATGGTCGAATCCACCAAAGCTCTTTTTGTGGGTAGAAAAAACAAGAGGTATGTCATTCGATTTTTGGTGTTGAAATTTGAGCGCTTTGAGATTATAATGGATGTTAAGAACTTAAGGGAGTTATAAGGTAAAAAAAAATTAAAATATTTTTATTTTTGGGTGATTGAAGATTATAAGGTGTATAAGGGTTTTGCTATGCATGTTTTTTTGATGAATTTTTGAGTTGAATATTTTGAGTTTGGAGATTATAAGGTGTGCATTGAAAATTGTTAAGTGTTGTGTTATGGTGAAATTATTGAATTGAATATTGTGAGTTTGGATATTATAAGGTGTACAAAAGGATTTGTTATTTTGTATGAAAATAATCTTTGAGAAAATTATTTTGTGGATATATTGAGAGAGGTTGTGGTAACCTAACCCTAGTGTTGGTAAAGAAAAAATTGATTGTGGTTAAGAAAAGTTTTGAAGACATATCTCTGTCAAAATAAAAGGTATGGGTAAATCTTCCTTGTGAGAAAAATATTGTTGGATTAGATGTTGTGAATGCTAAGTTGGAGTGAAAAGGATTGTTTGGTAAGAATTTTTTAGTTTAATTATTAAAGGTTTTTTTGAGTTAGAGTTAATGATAAAAACCTTGTTTGATAAGCATTGTTGGAAATATTGAGTGAGCCTTCATGTGCATGGTTAGGATTTGTGCAAGATCATGAGTATCATTGATATGTGATATTGTTTGATAAGCATTGTTGGAAATAATTGAGTGAGGATTCATATGATTGGACTAGGATTCTAAATTGATTTGAGAAAGAGGTTGGAAGTGAATGAGTGTTTGTGAGTGTGAAACATATTGAGTCTCTAACAATTCTCTCTATGTTTTTGTGGTAAAAATAAATATTGAAAGTGATTAAGCATTGTTATGAGTGTGAAGCATATTGAGTCTCTAACAATTCTCTATATATTTTTGTGGTAAAAAGAGAGATTGAAAGTGATTGAGCATTGTTGTGAGTGTGAAGCATATTGAGTCTCTAACAATTCTCTATATATTTCTATGATATTGGACAAGTTCTAGTGAGGACTTGTTGAGCATATTTGAGGTAAGTCTTGGTGAAGACTTATTGAGCATATTGGACAAGTTCTAGTGAGGACTTGTTGAGTAGATTTAAGGCAAGTATTGGTAAAGACTTGAGAGTAGATTAGACAAGTTCTAGTGATGAGTTGTCAAGTAGATTTGAAGTAAGTCTTAGAGAAGGCTTGAGAGCATATTGGACAAGTTCTTGAGAGGACTTGTGGACAGATTTAAGACAAGTCTTAGAGAAGACTTGAGAGTAGAGTTTATTGATTGAACCTTGGGTTAATGTTTGGGATAGATCTAGCAGAGTTGATTTGTGATTGAGTCAAGCTTTGTGTTAAGGCTTGAGGATAGAGATTGAGAAGATTTGTGCTAGACCAAAGGACTGTGTTTAGTGCAGATTTAAGGATAGATATTGAGCATATTTGTGCTAGACCAAAGGACTATGTTTAGTGCATATTTGAGGATAGATTTTGGTGCAGATTAGAGGACAGGTTTGTTCTAGACTAGAGACAAATATTGAGCAGATTTGTGCTAGACCAAAGGACCGCGTTTAGTATAGATTTAAGACAAAGCTAAGAGTAAGCTTTGGAGGTGACAGAGTATAGAGGATGACAATCTCCAGTGGATAGAGGTACATTAGCTAGGGCAATGGGATAGGTTTTCTGAGTGAGGATAGGAGTATTCAGTGGATATAGATCTATTAGCTAGTGTAGTGGAGGTAACAGTTCTTCTAGAATATCATCAACTAGAGCAGAAGAGAAAGGAGTTCTCCTATGGATAGATATCCATGAACCAATTGAGGAGATTGGTGTCTCTTGTGGATAGATATCCATGAACTTGATTAGGGGATTGGTGTCTCCTTTGTACAGAGTTCCATAAACATTGTAATATGAAAAGGTTTCCCAAGAGATTTATTGAGAAAATTTTAGTAAAATATTTTCTTCATGGAGTAGCCCACATTGGGTGAACCATATTAAATTGGTGTCTCTATTGTGTGTGGTGATTTGTGCATTACTTTTATTACTATTGTTGATATTGCTATTGATACATTGCATAATATTAATTGAAAAAGAAAAATTAAAAAGTGATCTTATACTGTTCACCCCCCTCTCAGTATAATCTTCTGTTCTTACAAACTAGTCTATGGTAAGAAACCTCTTTTCCCATTGAATTTGAGTTACTAAAACTTTGCACGTCTTTAGAAATTGGTATTGAATTATTGCATTGTACATATGGATAGAATTCCATAACTAAATGTATTGGATGAACTTCGATTAGAGACACTTCATAAAACATAAGTTATCCAACAAAAATGGAACATGTGGCATGATAGTCACATCCAACAAATAAAATTTGAGCAAGGATATTGGGATTTATTTTTTGATTCTCACCATGAATATTTTCCTAGCAAATTGCAAACTAGGTGGCTTGGACCTTACCAAATCGAAGAAGTATTCGAGAATGGAGTGGTTTGCATCTCTCCCATTGATGATTTAAGGATAAATTTAGTGGTAAATGGACATTGCCTTCAGGTATACCATGAACCATTAGGAATATTTTTTATAATAGGATGCATAGTTAGATTTACATATGATGGAAGAGACTCTCTCTCCCATTGCAAATTCAAAATAATTTTCACAATTTGATAACAATCATGGGCACAGTCTAGGGTAAGGTTGTAAAATTACTTCATGGTAACAATCAAATATTAAAAAAAAATGAATAATTCAATTGTGAAAACCTTTTTAAGGCATTGTTTAATTAAGGTTTACATGAAAACCGATTTTTGGCTTGTTTTTATTCTTTATCTATCCATCATTGTAAGAATATCACTTACTGCACATGTGCCATGTTTTTATTTTCAGATTTCATATAGCTTGTTAAAAATCATCAAAAGTGATTTACAAGGTGTATGATAAAGTTTCAAAGCAGTAAGGTATGTGTTTCTTGCCTTTTACTCATTGATGTGTGATATTTAGATATTTGGAAAAAAATATTTATAAATTTGGCATAAAAATGAAACATCTTGCTAAAAATGTCATGAAACACCCTATCCTACCCTTGGTCACCTAAAACTTCAATCTGGTAGCATGGAGACTAGTAATTTATAGAGCTCCAGAATGTTAGAGCTTTGAAAGGTCCAGAGCTTAGGAAGGTTAGAGCTCCGAAAGGTGGCCCCAAAAAAAATTAAAAATTCATAGGGTGCACGTGAATTTAAAAATGTGTAGGGCATGCATTTTAACTTTTCAAAATAAAATAAAATAAAATATTTCCAATGTGACGCCTGTGATGCCACTTCATGCAGTCGAAAGTTGACTTTGCAATAGGTTTTCAAACTTAGGCATGATATTATAAATGAAAACATGGTAGCCATAGAAATAATGTCACCAACATGTTCCAAAGCATCCCATCGTACCTCATTATCATGCACCATTCCAGATCCATGTCACATATTCTTCAGAATCTAAAGAATATATAGATTATGAGACAGAGGATACTATAAAATTTGCTAAGGTGATAATCAAAATCCAGAAGACTTGGATTGAAAAAGGAGAGGAAACCATCAAATAAAAATATGAATATATCTAAAAATTGTTGTAAGAATTGAACGACTTAAAGGATAGGGTGAAACAGTTATAAAACCTTCCTATAAACTATGATTTAGGGGAAGAAGTAGCTAAACTTTTGTTTGGTTTGGTAGGGCAGATTATAAATAGAGCACAAGAAAACACTCCATAATTACCTAAAAAAAATGGGGAAGTCACCCTAGAGCAATAACCTCACCTTTCTACTTCTACCATGGTTGCTACTTCAGCAAAACAACAACAAGCATAAGATGGAGTTGTACCTATGAAGAGGGTTGGCAAAGAGCCAATGGATTTTGGAGAGAGTTCCCACCAAGGAGAGGACACTTAGGAGCCTGAGCAACAATAGATTCTAAAAAAGTATTTTACAGTAAAGGTAGCTCAAGAACATTTTGAAGCAACTAAGGAACATTCTAAAGCACCTTTAAAACCTTCTAGAGTAGCTTTGAAACATTTGGAAGTGGTTTTGGAACATCTAAAAAAAACTCCATAACATCTAGGAAAATCTCCAAAACAACAAGATGAGCAAGGTACAACAACAATAAAAATTTTGGAAGTATAAACCAACTCCATGTAGATAAATACATCACCTAAAGAAGAAGAGAAATAGGTTCTCATAGAATCTATTAAGACAATTTAGACTTTAGATATTGGAATTCAGGTTGAATTACTTCTAATTCATGAACCCACACCAATGGTAGTGCATTAGTCGGATATGGTGTCATTTGTGGCACATAATGAGGCCATAGTAGGTTGGGTAGCTCATTACCATACCCTTGAATTTAATTTTGTAGCAATGAAGCCATTGGAGGAACAGAGCAGGAAGCAAACTACAAAAATTGTAGAATTACAAGCCAAAGTGAAAGACTTGTGCCTGATTGTAGAACACTTAGTGCATTGTAGAAGACCTGCCAGAATATATAGTTTATTTCTCAATGAGAGATTTCTTAGATGGTAGGTAATGAGAATCTATTCTATTTTATCATATGACTTATCTTCTAGTGAGGATTTCCTTGATGCATACCTACAAAGTCCTGAGGAGCAAAAGAATTTGTTGTGCGAATTTTATTTGCACAAATTTGTACTAGTATAAGATGTACAGTTTATGCCTCATATGTACATAGGTAATGTACAACTTATATAATTTATTTCCACATTGCAAAATCATATGTTTTGGGATTAGGAAAGAAAGTAGAATAATATTATGGAGTTAGAACTTGGTCTCTTGTTAATACATATCTAGCCCAACCTTACAACACTAATCAGCCAATATTTTTTCTTGATGAATAAGCCAAATATCAAAGCTACTTATCTTAGGTATCTCAAGGAAAGTATGGTCTATTTTTAGTAGTTTCATAGAGATAATTTTGATAGTTCAATGGCAGCATGCAAGAGTAGGTGGGAAGAACTACCCATGTCTCTAAGAAAGAGAGAACCCATTTCACCAACAAACCTATTATGGTCATGTAAAAGGTAGTAACATTGATAGATGTTATTTTTTCATTAAAAAATTAGTGGATAGGCCTACAGTTTAGGCCACCTACTATTGTTACACTTGTACCTTTTTACTTTGATTCTGACCTTGAACCTAAACAACAATTTCAAAAATGGTTGGTAGAAATAAAGCAAAATAGGGGATGCCATTATGGAGAACACATGTTTTTGGAGAACTGGTATAAGGATTTAGACATCAATACTTCTCTAGACCAAAAAATGCATGAGGACATGCATTAGGTTAAGTTGGGTGGGAATGATGAGGCCAAATAATACCTCATTTTTGCATCATTTTTTACATGAAAAATTGTCATATTTTAATAAATAATATAGTTCTATGCCAAATATTTTATTAAAATGCATTATTTTGTTGATGTTAGCATTATTAAATGTTAAGGAATAATATGCTACTATTTTGACTATTTTTTGCACTTTTTGTCATCTTTTTGCATGATTTTAGCAATAAAATAGCATAGTAAAAACCACTAGCAAATAAAGGTTCTGTGACATCTGATTGGTTGAGCATTTTTGAAGTGTTTTCCTACCTAAAATGAGTTTCTAGGATGATGAGGTATCAAAATAGCCATGTTGCAACTGAAACAGGACACAGGACAACTGGACATAGCATATGAAGGAGCAGCTCTAGAAGATTTGGGCAACCACCTTCAGAATAATGGGAACATAAGGAAAATTTCTAAAAGAGGAGTTGAACCTAATTAAGGAGTGTCAAATTAATGAGGAGGTACCCACCAAGAATTTTAAAGTTCCCCCATGTGACATAATTAGAACCAACTGCATTTGACAAGTGTGCAGCTTGATATTTCAGAGTTGATCTAGAAAAACAGGTACAATCAGCAAGAAATTAGAATTATGACCAAATATTCAAGGGATGAGAAATTTGGTGCATGGATAGATGTATCCAATTATTATCCACCTATTCCTAGCTGGTTTCCCACTAATTTGAAGGTGAATATAAGCGCACAACTGGCTGCAAAGTGGATTATGTCCTAAATCAAGACTAAGTTTGTTGCAATAGGGCAACAAATCAAGCATAGACAGTAGGATAGTTGATTTTGTATTTATCTAACATAGGATAAGGATGTAGAAATATAAATAAATAATTCCACTCACCTATTGGTTAGTGGTTAGAAAAAGGTTAGAAAAATTAGATAATAGATTGACAAATAGGAGACTGTAATTTGCAAAGAAACTCTGTAACAACAGAACTATTCAATAAAGTGCAATATTTTCTAGATGTTTTTATGATTGAGTGAGAAATTAGAAATTATATTTTAGTGTTTTGGACCAAGGAGCAAGGGCCCACTCGAGGTTTGTGTAAGGAGTTGTTTTGCAGTTTTTATAGGTTTGATGTTTTGTACATTTTCTGCTAAAATATTATCAATTTCTTGTTAAATTATTGTATTCATAATTTACTTTGTTCTTACTCTATTTTTCCCTTATTTTAAGTGTGGTGTGTGAATTTTTTTATCTTACCTTTGTTTACTTCTGCATTTATCATTTCATTTTCTACAATTTCAATTATAGCATTTCATTTACAATCTCAGCAATATTTTCCTTCTTTAGAAATTTCTTTACCTGAAGAACACAAGCTTATACTGAGAGGGGGTGAACAGTATAGCGCCCACTTTTTACTTTCTTTCCAAACCAATATCAATTAGTGTCCTCAATTGCAATAACCAAATATAGCAGTGTGCATTAATAACATAGATAGCAATAGTAAGCAAGTGCACAAATCATCACACACAATTGAGACACAAGATTTAACGTGGTTCCCCCAATGTGGGGTAGTCCACAAGATATTCTCCTTATAATATTTCACAAAGAAATAGGGATCCTTATCCCAATACAAATGATTACTTTGATCTTCTCAAAGCTAGGCTATCCTGATCTTCTCAGGTGGGCTCCATTGATCTGCTCAGCTAGGCTCTCCACTAATCTGCTTAGCTAGGCTATCCACTGATCTGCTCAGCTAGGCTATCCATTGATCTGCTCAGCTAGGCTATCCACTGATCTGCTCAGCTAGGCAATTGGTGTTGATGTGTTTTCTATTTCTGTCCTGTCTCTTTCACTACTCACAAATCTGCCTCAATGCCTTCTCACAAGGCTCAAACAATCCTGCTCAAATGTTGTCCCAAATCTGTTCTCAAAGCCTTCACAAAAGGCTCAAACAATCTTTTCAATTATCACAAATTTCCCAAAGCCTTCCAAAAGGCTCAAACAATCATGCACTAAAAGTTGTCTCAAATCTGTCCAAAAATTTATCCCAAAAGCCTTCTCAAAGGCTCAACCAATCATGCACAAAATTTGTCTCAAATCTATCTAAAAATTCTATCCCAAAAGCCTTCCCAAAGGCTCAACCAATGACTCTCAAGTAGCACTCAAATCTCAACCACAAATCAATGAAGGCAAGGCTCAATGATGAACTCAATAATGGATAACAAATGAATGATGACAATACTCAACAATGTGCTCAACAATGAATGGCAATGTACTCTTCAATGGATGACAACAATGATCCACAATGATCTCAACAATGTATGACAAATGATCTCTCAAATGGATGACAACAATGCTCAACAATGTACTCTCAAATGGATGACAACAATGCTCAACAATGTACTCTCAAATGGATGACAAATGATCTCTCAAATGGAAACCTCTCCAAGAAATAACAATGAGGACTTCAACCAACCAAGGACAATCTCCACAAGTGATAGCAATAGGTTCTCAATAATATCTTCCTCATGCAATGTCAATAAGCTCTCAAGAAACAAGCACAACTCCCTCAAGCAAAGAGCTCTCAAATAGCCAACAATGATCTCCTCAAATGAAAGACAAATGTATCCACAAGTGACTAGAAAATGATCTCCTCAATGGTCTCAAATAGTGGCAATGGACTTAACAAGTAACCAACAATAATCTCCTCAAAGCAATAGCAAAAACCTCCTCAATAATGGCAATACTCTCAATGAACTCCACTAAAGCAATCATGGAACTCAAGCATCAATTTTATCCATAAAATTGATTTTCTAATCCATCCACTTCCTCTCAATAGCCAAGGCACATAATCAAGCAATTTGTCTTCAACTTCAAACCCTAACTCATGTGCATGTCTTCTAACTCAAGGTAGCAATTAACTAGGTCTCAAGTTCCTAGTTTAATTTCATAATTAAATCATGCACTAGGACATATAACAAGTTCAACACTTTTCAACCTTATGACTCCCTAATTTCATTAACACATACAACAAGCACCTATGCTTTTATTTTTAATTCCACACCTTATAACTCCACATACAACAATCACAAATATTTATTTCCACACCTTATATCTCCCTAATCACACACAACAATAACAAATATTTAATTCTACACCTTATAACTCCCTAAGCACATTAACACATACAACAAGCATTTATTTCCCTAAACTCCTTATGACTCCCTAGTTATCACATAAATAATTTTAATGCACCAAAACTTTGGTAATAACAAATATTACCATGTGCTGGAGATAAATACCTTTATATGAAATTTGTTGCCTTCGTAACCTTTGAAATCATCTTTGCCAAAATGCCTTGCCAAAATTAATGCACCTTCACACCTTCATGGGAGTCGAACTTCGTTCCTCTCGCTTAGCATTGTGAAGCGCTTACCACATGGGTGCTAGCCCACATTGGGATTTTAATCCCAAACACCCAACTTTAACCTATGCTCAAATCTGAAACTCGATTTTACTTTCTTAGCAAAACACTTTGCCCTTGGCAGGATTCGAATAATGAACCTACCTTGTGCAAAGTTCATGCGCTACCAACTATGCTATAGGCTCCTGCATGACATCACTTTCCCATGCTGTTTACTTGACCTTGCTCTCAAATCAAAAGTTATTTATCCTTCTTTCTTCGTTGCTCCCCTTTCGATGACTCTCTCTCATGCGCTATGTCAAGTCTTCAATAAACAAAGGTTTTTACCTTTTATTTATATGCACCTCCATGCCTTCGAATGACGTCGACGAATATTTATTAATCTCCCCAACCTTTGCACGTCGACGGATAATATAATACAACCTTAGACCTTAGAATTATTAAATAAAAATTTAATAATTCACCTTTTAACTTTGAATTGGGATATCTCCTTCATTCTTTTGAATTTCGTCATGAAACTTTTTGCACCTAGGTTTTATTGGAAAACCTTTTCATCCATCATAATTTGGAGAAGTCTTAGCATAGTGGTTTTAATGAAAAACCCTTTCCAATGGTTTTAATGAAAACCCTTTCCATTGGTTTTAATAAAAAACCCTTGCCATTGGTTTTAATAAAAACCTTTACCATTGGTTTTAATAAAAACCATTAATATAATATTTAAAAAATTAAATATTATATGCCTCTTGTGCCACAAAACCCTGTATATATCCTTGCTCTCCAAAATATCATAAATGATTATTTATGAAGTGCTTTTGCCACCAAAACTCAATGTGATCCATGTGACATCAATGACAACACAAAATAACTCAAATTGCCAACAATCTCCCCCTTTGTCATTGATGGCAACACCTCTAATGCAAATCACCACAATCACTGCAAAAGCCATTTCTGAAAATCAAAGTTGCTCCCCCTGACTCAATACTCTCTATGGAGGCTGCTCCCCCTATCTCAATGCTCTCTTTGGAGGCTGCTCCCCCTAACTCAATGCTCTCCCCCTTACTCAAATCTCTCCCCCTTTGACATCAATGGCAAAAGGGACACCTATGGGGCTAAAATATATGACTCTTAAGCTTAGCCCCCCTACCACCTTCTCTCTTGAGGTGATTAATTTTGGGGTGGGAGTACATTTACTCCCATATTACATTGTTCCTTTCCTTTGTCAACTTCCTTCCACATCTTTCTGATATCCTTTTCTTGATGAGTTACTTGATCTTCTTGTCTTGAACCTGTTTGACCTTCTTGCCTTGAAACTGCTTGACCTTCTTGCCTTGAACCTATTTGGAATTGAGTCCTACACCATCTTGCAATATGTCCAAAGTTATTGCAATTAAAACACTTGATATTGTAGCCTTTGGATGGTGCCCATATCCTGAATTCTTTCTTGAAATCATTTCCATATCCATTCCTTTCCTGAACCTTGTATTGTGAAGCTCTATTTCCATAATCATTTTGACCATGACCTCTGAATTGTGCAGCTCTATAATCAAAACCATATTGCTCATTTCCTTTGCACTGAGAAGCTCTATGACCAATCCTGTTGCATAAGAAGCAATGTCCCTGAAAACCATACCTTCTTCCTTTGAAGTTCCTTCTAGAAAAATCAAACTTTTCTTTGATCCATAGACCCCCCAACCCCCTCAAAAAAAAAACCTTAAAACCCTTTCACTTTCCTCATACTAAAAACTTCTTGACCTTTATCCTTGTGATCATCTTTGACTTGTGCATTGTATCCTTGATCCTTCTTTGTGGTATCCAAATCTTCTTCCTTAACTTCTTCCTTGCTTTCTTCTTCAAGAATTTATTTGCCTCTTGAACTTGATTCACCTATCTCAAAACAAGATCCAAACTGGATATTTGGAGCCATAGGAGCTTTGGAACTTTCTTCATGAATCTTAGGTGCTTCCTTGCTTTCATATTTTAGAACTTCCTTTCCTTTTGAGTGTGACTTTTCTTGGAAATGAGATACAACCTTAAAATATGTTTCCACTCCTTTTTGAACCTTTTCATCTAATGTGTCATGTCTTTCCATCATTACCCTTAGTTCTTCATTCATCCTTTCCTCTATCCTTTTTGCATCTTGAAGCTCATCTCTTAGATCACTGATTGTCTAAAGTAGTTCTTCTCTAATTTTGACATCTGTTCGAATCTTGTTTTCAAGATTCTTGATTTCTTCTTTTAGCCTTTTGACTTCTGATTTTTGTTTTCTTGGCTCATCCTCTTCTTTTTATTTTACCAAAAGTGAGACTTCTTCATATTTACTATCACTGAGATCATTATCATCTTCTATAGCAAACAAACTCTCATGAATTCTTTGACCATGCCTGTTTCCTTGATGTGTCATTTCATCTTCACTATCACTGAAGCCATTGCAATATCCTGATCTATGATCTCTTTGACCACACACAAAGCATTGTTCTCTTTCACCTTCTATTCCTAAGAATATATGTTCTTCCTTTTCATCATCTGACTTGTCTCTATCATTGTGATCTGAGCTATCATTTGCTTCTTCAATGTAGAAAGTTTTCTTAGTCTTACGAAAACTTTTCTTCTTCTCATGCTTGCTTTGCTTGTACCTATCATCTTTGTCATGCTTATGCTTTCCTTCTTCTTTTCTTCTGTGACCCTATTTTTCATCATCACTATTTTCTTCATGTGGACACTTGTTTGCATAGTGACCATAATCACCACACTTGTAGCATTTGACTTTCTTCATATCCCTGTAATTCCTTGAGTCCTTTTTCCTTTTGATGAAGTTAGCTTCCTCATCATTATCTGAATCTCTATCTATCTCTGGATATTTCCCTTTATTTTTCTCTAAAGCTTTGAATGCAATTTCTTTCTTTGGAGCCTGATGCTTATCTATCCTCATCTCATAAGTTGTGAGAGTTCCTTGTAGTTCTTCCATTGTTAGCTTGTCGATATTCATTATTTCTTCTATCACTGAAACCTTTGCATCATACTTCATGGGAAGTGATCTCAAAACCTTTTGAGTAACATCTGATTCTTTCATCTCAAATCCTAGGCCTCTCATGGTGTTAGCAATCTCATCAACTCGAAGTAAGAACTTTGCAATATCTTCAGAATCTTCCATTTTCAATTCCTCGAATCTTCTTCTATGAGTTTGTAGTTTTGCCAACTTTACCTTGGAATCTCCTTCATAGGTATTCCACAACTTGGTCCACATTTCATTAGCTGAATTACATACCATGACCTTTGCAAAATCTATCTCACGTAGCCCACTCATAATACAATTCATTGCCTTTGCATTGATCTCAACCAATTTCTTGATAGTCTTATCTATCTCGGGATCACCTTCAACCTTATACTCTTTTGCAACCATCTACCATACCTCATATCCTTGTGATATCAAATAGTTCTTCATTCTCATGCTCCAAAAAGCATAATTGTTACCATCAAATAGTGGAGCCTTACTTGTAGATGATCCATTCTGTGAAGCCATCTGTGTTCTTGTAGAATCTGCCCTCAAGTTGTTAGCCTTTTCGAAGGAACCCGCTCTGATACCAATTGAAGAACACAAGCTTATACTGAGAGGGGGGTGAACAAGTATAGCACCCACTTTTTACTTTCTTTCCAAACCAATATCAATTAGTGTCCTCAATTGCAATAACCAAATATAGCAGTGTGCATTAATAACATAGATAGCAATAGTAAGCAAGTGCACAAATCATCACACACAATTGAGACACAAGATTTAACATGGTTCCCCCAATGTGGGGTAGTCCACAAGATATTCTCCTTATAATATTTCATAAATAAATAGGGATCCTTATCCCAATACAAATGATTACTTTGATCTGCTCAAAGCTAGGCTGTCCTGATCTGCTCAGGTGGGCTCCATTTATCTGCTCAGCTAGGCTATCCATTGATCTGCTCTAGGCTATCCACTAATCTGCTTAGCTAGGCTATCCATTGATCTGCTCAGCTAGGCTATCCATTGATCTGCTCAGCTAGGCTATCCATTGATCTGCTCAGCTAGGTAACTGGTGTTGATGTGTTTTCTATTTCTGTCTTGTCTCTTTCACTGCTCACAAATCTGCCTCAATGCCTTCTCACAAGGCTCAAACAATCCTGCTCAAATGTTGTCCCAAATATGTTCTCAAAGCCTTCACAAAAGGCTCAAACAATCTTGCTCAAATTATTTCCAAATCTATCCAAAAGCCTTCCAAAGGCTCAACCAATCATGCACAAATGTTGTCTCAAATCTGTCTAGAAATTCTATCCCAAAAGCCTTCTCAAAGGCTCAACCAATCATGCACAAAATCTGTCTCAAATCTGTCCAGAAATTTTATCCCAAAAGCCTTCCCAAAGGCTCAACCAATGACTCTCAAGTAGCACTCAAATCTCAACCACAAATCAATGAAGGCAAGGCTCAATGATGAACTCAACAATGGATAACAAATGAATGATGACAATACTCAACAATGTGCTCAACAATGAATGGCAATGTACTCTTCAATGGATGACAACAATGATCCACAATGATCTCAACAATGTATGACAAATGATCTCTCAAATGGATGACAACAATGCTCAACAATGTACTCTCAAATGGATGACAACAATGCTCAACAAGGTACTCTCAAATGGATGACAAATGATCTCTCAAATGGAAACCTCTCCAAGAAATAACAATGAGGACTTCAACCAACCAAGGACAATCTCCACAAGTGATAGCAATAGGTTCTCAATAATATCTTCCTCATGCAATGTCAATAAGCTCTCAAGAAACAAGCACAACTCCCTCAAGCAAAGAGCTCTCAAATAGCCAACAATGATCTCCTCAAATGAAAGACAAATGTATCCACAAGTGACTAGCAAATGATCTCCTCAATGGTCTCAAATAGTGGCAATGGACTTAACAAGTAACCAACAATAATCTCCTCAAAGCAATAGCAAAAACCTCCTCAATAATGGCAATACTCTCAATGAACTCCACTAAAGCAATCATGGAACTCAAGCATCAATTTTATCCATAAAATTGATTTTCTAATCCATCCACTTCCTCTCAATAGCCAAGGCACATAATCAAGCAATTTGTCTTCAACTTCAAACCCTAACTCATGTGCATGTCTTCTAACTCAAGGTAGCAATTAACTAGGTCTCAAGTTCCTAGTTTAATTTCATAATTAAATCATGCACTAGGACATATAACAAGTTCAACACTTTTCAACCTTATGACTCCCTAATTTCATTAACACATACAACAAGCACCTATGCTTTTATTTTTAATTCCACACCTTATAACTCCACATACAACAATCACAAATATTTATTTCCACACCTTATATCTCCCTAATCACACACAACAATAACAAATATTTAATTCTACACCTTATAACTCCCTAAGCACATTAACACATACAACAAGCATTTATTTCCCTAAACTCCTTATGACTCCCTAGTTATCATATAAATAATTTTAATGCACCAAAACTTTGGTAATAACAAATATTACCATGCGTTGGAGATAAATACCTTTATATGAAATTTGCTGCCTTCGTAACCTTTGAAATCATCTTTGCCAAAATGCCTTGCCAAAATTAATGCGCCTTCACACCTTCACGAGAGTCAAACTCCGTTCCTCTCGCTTAGCATTGTGAAGCGCTTACCACGTGGGTGCTAGCCCACATTGGGATTTTAATCCCAAACACCCAACTTTAACCTACGCTCAAATCTGAAACTCGATTTTACTTTCTTAGCAAAACACTTTGCCCTTGGCGGGATTCGAACAATGAACCTACCTTGTGCAAAGTTCGTGCGCTACCAACTGCGCTATAGGCTCCTGCGTGACATCACTTTCCCATGCTGTTTACTTGACCTTGCTCTCAAATCGAAAGTTATTTATCCTTCTTTCTTCGTTGCTCCCCTTTCGATGACTCTCTCTCATGCGCTATGTCAAGTCTTCAATAAACAAAGGTTTTTACCTTTTATTTATATGCACCTCCATGCCTTCGAATGACGTCGATGAATATTTATTAATCTCCCCAACCTTTGCACGTCGACGGATAATATAATACAACCTTAGACCTTAGAATTATTAAATAAAAATTTAATAATTCACCTTTTAACTTTGAATTGGGATATCTCCTTCATTCTTTTGAATTTCGTCATGAAACTTTTTGCACCTAGGTTTTATTGGAAAACCTTTTCATCCATCATAATTTGGAGAAGTCTTAGCATAGTGGTTTTAATGAAAAACCCTTTCCAATGGTTTTAATGAAAACCCTTTCCGTTGGTTTTAATAAAAACCCTTGCCATTGGTTTTAATAAAAACCTTTACCATTGGTTTTAATAAAAACCATTAATATAATATTTAAAAAATTAAATATTATATGCCTCTTGTGCCACAAAACCCTGTATATATCCATGCTCTCCAAAATATCATAAATGATTATTTATGAAGTGCTTTTGCCACCAAAACTCAATGTGATCCATGTGACATCAATGACAACACAAAATAACTCAAATTGCCAACATTTACATCAGTTTCATTTTCAACAATTGTTAATTTAGTGATTTCAATTCAGCATTTACATTTCATGTTATTTCCATTTAGCAAAAGTAATCTAGTTTCTTTCTTCCTTCAACATATTTCAATTCTGCAACTTAGATCAGTTTTAATTCTACAATTAAGTAGTTTCAATTCTACAAATTAGTGATAGTCTGATCCTTGAAAGACCCTTATGAACCTCTATTCCATAGAATAAGCATGTGCTCTAATTTCTAAACTATAAAAATCTAAAACCTCCTCTATTGTATATAGCCTTGGACACCACGCTGGATTTGACAAATATTAAAATTAAATGATGATATTAACGACACTCATCGCTACTAGTTGGAGGAGGTTGTAAAATTTCCCCAATGTTTGTGGTTGTTGTAGTAGCATATGTGGGTTTATGAAATGGATTAACATTATGAGAAGATTGAAACAAAGGGTTAATGTGGATATTTTGAGGAGAATTGGTTTGATGATGAGACATTCTAGCTTCATCAAAGTGGGTGTCTCTATCCAAGGCTTCATTTAGGATTTGCCTATTTTTTCTAAATAAATTCAAGATATGATCGTGTGATTTGAAGGTGATTTGACCATGAGGTCCTTCAATAGGTTAGAGTTATTAGTTTCCATGTCCTCTTCTTCTATATTTGTGTTCTCCCTATCAACCTGATCATCCTCATCCTAGAGAGGATTCTCATTAGGCTATAAAATATTTCACTTACTCCCAAGGATTGGAGCCATAAGATAATAGAAAGACACACAAATATTTATTAAGTGTTTTTTCTAGTTTTTCTAATCTACAAAAACATATTAAATGGTCTTGCTTACAGTTTTAAAACAAGAAAAAAACGGAGAGAAGGGGAAGAAACTTCCTAAATGGCCACTAAGTATGTGTTTCATGTCGTGTTCACCAAAGATGTAGAGGGGGGAAATAACCCTCGTAGATGATTTTGATAAATCTATTGGTATCTGAGATGACCACAAGGTTATTGTCTCTTCATACTCAAGGGCTTGGGGGATCAAAGGTTTCACCAAGAGTGGTTTTAGAGCTCACTCCAAGTTCGATATAGGAGGTTTAATGTGTTTATTAAGAAATCACCTATGTTTGGCCTTGATTAAGATCTAAACTATAAAAAACTAGAGAACAATGTCATAAAAAATAATGTAGGGAAAAAAAACACACAAAAATAGCCTAAAATATCTATAAAAATACTTACTTGATCTGACTATTGATCCTAGATAAATTTGTTCTCTAGATGCTATAGCCATGAATTCAAATTTGCACCTTAAAATTATTGACCATAAATTTGATCAGACCTATAAATCAATAATAGAAACTTGGATAAATTGATCAGTATTTGGGAGCTTGCTTAGGCCACTATGAGACTGAGCTTAGAGGTGCATCAATCAATCTCCCTAGTTTATTTTAGATGATCATTCAAAATGAAAAGCAATTGTTCACCTTTGGAAACAAGCAAACAAAATACAACAGAACAGAGTGCAAATAGAAATAGATGTAAAAGAAAATAATTATGCATGAGATAGACCTAAGGTTTTGGGAGCAAAAACTTACCCCCAAATCCTTGCAATCAAATTTATGCCCGATAACGGATAATTACAAATACAAAAATAGAGAAAGAATGATGAAACCAAGGGTTTCACTGAATTCGCACCCCATACAGACAAACCATAAATTTGTAGCAGAGCTTTTAAATTTATTCTATAAATGTAGAGAATGCAGTCAAAACCTTAATTAACATAAATGAATGATCTAAAGAAAACTAATGATGCAAGAAAAATATAACTAATGTATGGTGAAAGTAATAGAGTAATGAAAGAGTGAAGGCAACAACCAAAATGGTGGACCTTTCCTCCTTCTCTACAAGACAATTTTTGTACATGATTTGTCATCAAGGCTCTTCCACTTGCTCACTCCAAAGTAGCTAATCACAAAAAGTAGAGCGGCAATAGAGCATTCTAAAAGCATTAATTGATTGGTTATAATGATCACAATGATAGATGTCCTTCAAAAAAGGGAGTCCAATCCTTCTATTTATAAGAGGTTTAGAGGGCTTTTAGGTGGGAAAACAAAAACACAAACTTGATTTAGAGCCAACATCACAAACATCAACTCAGAACTAGGGTTTCAAGAGTGAAAACCCAAAAATATCGAAAATATCGAATTCGTGCCTCATCTTGGACGATTGTGAATTTGGCAAGGCTAGAAAAAAAGTAAAACTAAATGGGGGGAAGAAGCTCAAAATTTGCACTTAGAAATTTTGAGTGGCTTCCTTGGAATCTAAGGAAAAAATGGCTCACTTGGATGGATCAGATTTCTATATCTACACTTGTAAATTGAAGTTGAATCTACCCATAAAGTACTATGAATATCTAATTTACCAAATTTTGCTTGTCAGTTCATTACTCTTATAACTCTAGTGTAGACACACAAAATGAACAAGCAAAAAATGTGATAGACTATGGTGAGTTAGTTACAAACTATCAATAATATCACTAAAATATACACTTGTTGACATTACTTCACTAGATGAGGACGCCTATGAGTACAATAAAGAAGTTCTATATGAAGGGGGTCAACTAGTGGTAGCACTTAGTCAGGAGTCTAGTAAATAGAATTACCACTTAGGGTGTGCAACACTACCACCAAAGATGAGTGATCCTAACAAAAAAATCAAAAATATCAAGCTATGGCATGCACACAAAACTTGCTAAGCTCTCCACTTACAATGGTCATTACACTTGACACAGTCTCTATTTGGTGGTGGCATGCTATCATACAACTGCAATTTCTTGGTGAATGAATGTGGTCCTCCTATTGAGTCTCCACCTCTTTTGGACTATCCCAATGACCATGGTCTACACCCTTAATCTAACAATCTTGGCCACATATTGGATAAAGAAACTCTTTTATAGCTAACTTGGCTTACTAGCTATTACTCACATACTAGACTCTCTTTTACTTCCTTGCACTCACACTTGCTCAACTAAAGTGAACTTACTTTCCTCCCATGAGTGGTCTATCCCTTATTTATAGGCCCATTGGAGCTAGATATTACATGCATGGAGAAATATAGATGGACACATGGCAACGCTTTTTAGAGATCTCCTTTTTGGAATCTTTCCACAATATCAAGATATTTGATATATCTTTCTTGGACTTTTCTTATGATCTTTTATAATTATATGAGATAGTCTAAATATCACATGTTTCTAGATATTTTCCTTTTGAACTTTTCCTATAATTACATAATACTTCCAAAAGTACTTTTGATTTCCTTTTGGACTTTTTCTATAATTACATAATACTTCCAAAAGTACCTTTGACTATCTTGGATTTCTAGAGATTTTATTATTTACAACATATCTCCTTGTGACAAAGACAATTTACCATGACCATGATACTTTTAATTTTTACCATGACCTATCCATATCACAATATTATTTTTATACTCCTTCCTTACAAACATTATCTTATATAACGTCTGAAACATTTTTGTTGAGGATACTCTACTATAAGCATACCAAACAAGCTACCTAATTGTAATCTTCTCTAACAAGCCATCCCACTATATATTCTACATGCTCCTTATATTATTTCACATACAAATAACTTGAAAAAAAATTATGTCAACAAGCTTGACATGGGATCCCATTAGAAAATCCTCTCAAATTAAAGTATAAAGTACCATACACTCAAATTGAGTAAATTGTTTGGGCAAAAACACAACAAACTGCACAAGCTAGTCAACCTAAAATCCATAACTTCCAAGTTATCCCAACCAAGTGAATCAATTAATTGATTGAGTATAATAATCATATCAATAAGCAAATTGGCCATAACAAATATTCATGTGTTCCTCTTTTTTAGCAAATTACATTAAAAATGAGCAAATCACTCATAATTATAGGTGATTTGCCTAAAAACTAAATTCTTCTAAGTATAATCAAAGTGAACAATTACTTATATTTATAGAGTGATCCTAGACCCAAACTTAGCAAAAAAATTATCTTTCCCCCAAAACTCATATTTTCCATCACTCAACCATCATGGACACTTCTTCCACTTCCAAATTATCATTCATACCCAAAGCAAAATCCATATCATCACCATCAACTACTACCACACTATCCATACTGACTCCACCTTCACCCATTCTAGTCTTACCTAAGCAGGACAAAACTTTAAAGAGCAAGGGAAAGAAAGCAAGAGGAAAGAGAAAGAGACAAGCCTTCCCTCTAAAGAGACTCAAAAGACTAAAAATATCTATACTAGAGGATTGAGGGGGGGAAGTACAAACACTCGATTGGTTAGATTAGAAAAGAGGCATTAATGTAATTCAACTTGGGACTCTATACTTACTCACAAAGCATTTATATATTTGTGTTAGCTTTTGATACAATATCCAAAGGAGATAATAATCACGAGATGCAGAATAATATTAATGAAAGTAAATCTGCAAGATGACTGAGATATGCAATAAACATAAATGATATATAAATGAATACAATGTAGCTATGGAGGAAATGAGCACTCCATCAATATAGCTACTGGACTACATTGCATCCATCACCAATGGATGGTGATCCACATAGAACTGAACTACCTACTAAGATCCCTAAGCTATTGTGTCACCGACACTCCTCTTGCTTCTATACTAACAATGAGGCCATCCTTATATAGGTAAAATAGGATACTTGGCCAACACTCTATCTAGTTGTACAAGTGACACCTTGCACATTTACAACTTGCACATGGACACTTGTGCATTTATTACATTGCATGAAGTAACTAGATAACTTCCCCCTAAAGTAATCTAATGTCCTAAGTATGTACCTTTGAAGATACATTTACATAACCCAAATTATGGAATATAAACTATTTCTAACACCCCCTTGTATTACATTATTTGGGTATTGAAGACTTTTAGTCTTCAATATGGATCTTCATCTTCTTCTTGGGTTTTGGCTTGATTGGTGCAGACTTGATCTGGTTCTTTTCCTGCTGCTTCAGTCTTCATGTCATGGCTCCTTGTCTCTTTCCATTCTTTGTTCCTTGATGTCAGGCATCTTTGATGGACCATTATCTTCATGATAGTGCAAGTCTTAAGTGGATCTATATTGACCCTTCTACCTTCCTTTGTTCCTTTGTAAGACCTATTTCTATAAGTATCAACCTTGAGTTCAATGTTAGTAAATCCATCTGGAATAAGTTCCTGAAGATAACAGTTTATTCTTTGAAGTAATATTCTTTCATAGTCTTTATAATATCTGTATTTGAAGTGATAGGAGAAAGATGAGTGATTTGTTCCATCACAATATTTGCATGGATGAAAACTCCAACAATTGATTTTTTCATGACCATATTGATTGCAATGAGTGCACAATAAGGATGATCTAGCAATTTTGTAGTTTATCTTAGGAATATCATGTTTGTCTATCTCCTTGATAAGACCTTCCAACCATATGTGCACGATTGAAGCTATTCCATATTTTCCTTTTTGTATAAAGACTTGATGATCATTTTTTTCAGTTTTTGATCATTAGATTCATTAGATGAATCATCATAGTTATTGATTTCAGAACTTAATTTGCATTGTATTGGTTCTTCATTTTCTTCACCCTTTACATCATTGTAATCCATCAGGTTTTTAATCCATATTGGTATTTTCCTTATTCCATTTAACATTCTAGTAGCCATATGTATAACCTAAATTTTTGAAATAGAGTAGTCTACTTCGTAGCTCTCTATATTAGGATATGCCAACCCTGATTGAAGTATATAAGCTTGATTTGATGAAACCTTTAGATTTGTAGGCTTCCTTATGTCTCCCTAGTAATGAGAGTATGAACACCTAATTTTAGGTTTTGAAGAAAGCTTATATCTTCCCAACTTGATTACCTTTGATCAAGTTTTGTAAAATGCCAAATAACTCCTTAATGTTTTTGGAGTATGATATAGTGCTTTTTGTAAAGATAAAGTTCAATTTTATGATTGATTTTGTATAGTCAAAAATCAATTTATCTAACACCTTATTTCTCCTAATTGAACTAAGCACTTTTCCAATTTTTAAGAGGTTTTAATGTTGGAATCCTTTTGTCCTTTTTGAGAAATTTAAAGACAAGTAAAAATATAATTTCCAACTTTAACAATAAATATTTAATAACCTCTTTTATGACCCTTAGGTTTCAATTTCTAATTTCCAAAGACCTAGTTTGATGTTGTAACCCTTATCACTCCCAAATTTGGAAAATTAGAAAATTAATAATATTTGCAAAATATCAAAGAAATTAATCCAAGTTGAATTCCTTATTTCTCCTAGATTGAGATGCAAATATTATTTTAATTTGGTAAGTTATCCCCTATAGTTTTGCTTTCACTAAACTAAATTTTATACCTTAGTTTATAACCCTTATATCTCCAAAGTTGAAAGCAATAATAAAATGGGATTTCACCCTTACCTTTTTGATGCTAGACTCCCCACTCTTCGATGCTCCCTTTGACTGAATATAATAGTGATGATATGGTTCCCTTGGGTACTGGAATCAATGGAGGTAGACGTATTTAATGTTGGAATGTATACGCTATTGAATATGGAAGATTTGACCTTCAAAAACCTAGAGTCTTAAATGCTCCTTCTTCCTTCCTTCCACGTTGTGCTGATTGGATTTGACTACATTTTTACTCACTCTCTACCTTCTGTAATATTCAAACTTTGGGCACTTTTATTGGAGGAGCAAACTCTGCTTGGTGACACGTGTCACATCCATTACGTATGGGCACCCTTCTACGTAACTCCTTGCTATTGGTCACTATGTAACACTTGCTCCTTTGTGTGGGACTTGTGGATAACAAGTGTCACCACTCTATGCTCATCCATTGAGAGTCGAAGCTTCTAGTAACGCTTGAGAGTCAAAGCTTCTAGTAATGCTTGAGAGTTGAATCTTCGAAGTTTGAATGCTTGGGCGTTTGAGAGGCAACATTCTTGTAACGCTTGCTCTTGGAAGATAGATGCCAAGTGGCATTCACTCTCTCTGCATGTATATCGTAATGCCTTCCAAGGAGATTATAACTCCTTAGGTATTTTAGTTTACCATTCCTTTTCTTTGCTATGTTTCTTGAGTAGCAAGCAACCTTGTTTTTTGTAGGTGGATTGATGAGGCGCTATGGAGCTTGAGTAGCAAATTTGATGCTTCGTTTGGTGGATGATCTTCACCAAGATAGTTGCTCCTTTTCCTTTAATGCTTCCAACGTATTGAAACTTGTACATCTTTGTAGAGTAGATGTTGTTCATTTCTCCTTGGTAGAGATAGATGCCTTTTAGATGTTGTCCATATTGTTGTTCATCTTATGTTGGTAGGAGTAGACACCTTTTTTTGTAGTGTATATGTTGTTTGTCCCACTTTGTTGTTCATCTCATATTGCTATCCATCTCACGTTGTTGTCCATCTCACGTTGTTGTCCGTCAGTGAATGTGCACTCCTTTACGTAGCTTTGATGATGGCCTCTTGTGGGCTTTGTTTTGTAGGTTCATCCATCCAAGGTGCGCCCTTCGAGTGGTTGCTATTGCTTGGGAAGAAGAGTGCTTACGTTGGCTTTTTCCTATTGATATTGTGCCTTTTGGAGACACGTCCAAATCTGCTCTTGGACTGTAAAAACTATATTAAAATGGTGCAATAAAATGTACTATAGATTGTACATTAGCCTCCTTCTTTTGCACTCTTATTTCAGATATAAATTTCTGGTTTCATGGCAGATTTCTCTTCCTGCAATACAAGGGTTTTGAGGTTGTCTTTTATGAGTAGACACCTTCCCTTTTTTCTTGGATACTTTTATATTAAATCCAAGCTTTAGACAATAGTAGATAGAAGCTTTTAGTTTATGCAATTTTCTGCATTTTCTTTTCTTGCATTCACTCTTGTAATGCTTTGGATCTGAGACTCACCAAGTCTCAATGAAGCTTCTATTTCTGTTTTAGGTTCTTCTCCAAGTTTTTGGAGGATTCTAACCTTTTTGGGTGGCTTCTTTTGGCCACTACAAGTTGCAGATTTTAGTGCTTCAATAGTGTCTTTAGACACTTGATACAAATCAGATTTTGTGCCCTTCAAGAACACAAAAGCTAATTTTCTTTTTAGAGTAGTATACTAGTGCATAATAAATCTAATAGACCCTTTTTTAATGCACTAATAATTTCACCTTATCACTCCAATTTAACTCTCAAGATAATGCACTTTAATTAATCTACTGCAACTATTCAAGAATAACCTAAAATGAATCTTTAGAAGTTATTCTACAAATTCACTACAACTAATATTGTAGGACTTAGTCTTCTTTTCTATTTTCTAAGTAGATGATAGGTAGTTGATAGATATAATTCTAAAATCTAATCAACTCCTAAATAATGTGCAAATGAACCTCTTTCTATTTGCACTTTTGAATACTGTAATCTACTTTTCTTTATGCAACTTTAATCCAGATAAGGTGCTCAAATGAATCTTAATTAATGACTTAGTTAGCACTAGTAGTTGCATACCTTTTTTAATATTCTGTAGCTCCTTCTTTCACTTCTATAGAGGATGTAGATCTTGGTGCCTAAGATCACCAAGTTGCTGCTTCAAGTAGGGTTTTGCAGCTCTTTGTAGACTATTCTTGAACAACCCCTTCTTCACCAAATGATGGTCTCAAACTTTCTTTTACGAGCCTAGGATTTGGTGGCTTGTTCTCCTCTTGTAATATTCTCCTTCCATTGTATATTTGGAGAAGTCTCTATCTCTGAAGCGGTGCCTTCTTGCTATGAGAGGTAATCTTCAAATCTCCTAGATTTGATGAGCTTCTTCTATCTTCAAGTCTTCTTATCAAATTCTGACTTCAAGCAGGATCTTCCTCTCAAGATTCTGAATATCTTGAGGTCTTTCACTGGATTCTTCTTCTACAATTTGGCACTCCTTGCCAAATTCTCCTTCTCTTGGGCTTGTTGTCGGATGGCGATAATTGTCCCAAGTTCTTCACTATCAGGGGCTTCTCCTTGGTAGTGGATTTCTCTAGTGAGATCTCCTTTGATGATTTCTTCAGTAAGGCTTTCCTAGCCTTTTTTGGATGCTCGATGAGACCTTTTTAAGGTCTTTGATCTTGCAGCTTCTGATGGTCTTCACTTGAGACCTCTTCAACCTTCTACTCTTGGAAGTGTTGGTGATGTGATCTGCTCTTGGATATTTGATTCTATTACTTCTGGATTCGAGTAGGACTCTCCTAGTCCTTCTTCCAAGTTTGGAAGTCCTTCAATGAGATCTTCTCTTGATCTCCTTTGCTTTAGGTGTTGAATTGATTCTGAAGAAGATACCCTTCCTAACTATTTTGTAGGAAGTTTCCCAACTCATTGAATCTTCTTTCCCTACAATAAATATGTTAATACTAAAATCTTAATCTGCTTCTGAATCAGATATTCCTTTCGAATTCCTTTTTAGGATCAAGGCTTCTATGGCTTTTTTAGTATTAAGGCTCTTGTGGCCTTTTTCAATATCAAGGCTTCTGTGGCCTTTTCAATATCAAGACTTTTGTGGCTTTCAATATCAAGGCTTCTATGGCCTTTTCGTATCAGGATTCTATGGCTTTTCTTCAAGGCTACTATGGCCTTTTTGTATCAAGATTCTATGGCCTATTCTTCAAGGCTACTATGGCCTTTTCAATCTGTAATGGAGATCTTCAGTCTCCTAGCTTCACCACACCTTTTCTTCAGAAGTCTTCTTTCATAGTGTTCTTCTCCTACACAAGAAACTAATCTCTACACTATGAGGGCACGCCGACCTTCGAGCAATGAAGTTGGAGTCTCCTAGATTTCTATCGTAGGAGGAGTACCAATCCTCTGAGAATTAGTTATCTACAACAAAAGAAACTTTAGGAAATAGTTAGCAAATTCTAGATATCCTGGATCTTCACTAGATGCTCTATCAATCTAGTGGATTGAGTGTTGAGTCTTGGTCTTCACGAGTTTTCCTATAACTCTGTGGAAAGACTCAAGTCAAATGCAATCTCAGTATTTTTGGGACTGAGATATCCTTCAGTCCTCACTTGTGACTCTCCCTGATTCTATCACCTAGATTCTTCTAAGAACTTTTGACAGTGACTGGTCCAATGGCGCATCAGGTTGACAAAACACTCAGGCTCAATAATGATGGTGATTTTCCTGTAGACCTGCATAGACTAGATCTACCATAGCTCTGATACCACTGTTAGCTTTTGATACAATATCCAAAGGAGATAATAATCACGAGATGCAGAATAATATTAAAGAAAGTAAATCTGCAAGATGACTGAGATATGCAATAAACATAAATGATATATAAATGAATACAATGTAGCTATGGAGGAAATGAGCACTCCATCAATATAGCTACTGGACTACATTGCATCCATCACCAATGGATGGTGATCCACACAGAACTGAACTACCTACTAAGATCCCTAAGCTATTGTGTCACCGACACTCCTCTTGCTTCTATACTAACAATGAGGCCATCCTTATATAGGTAAAATAGGATACTTGGCCAACACTCTATCTAGTTGTACAAGTGACACCTTGCACATTTACAACTTGCACATGGACACTTGTGCATTTATTACATTGCATGAAGTAACTAGATAACTTCCCCCTAAAGTAATCTAATGTCCTAAGTATGTACCTTTGAAGATACATTTACATAACCCAAATGATGGAATATAAACTATTTCTAACAATTTGTGTTAGCAATGAACTTAAAGTTGCAGGTATGGAGTTGTCTAGAGCTAGTAGAAGCATGTGCAAAAATATATGACCCCTCTAGATACAAATTTTGACCTCCATAATGGAGTGAGGAGTCCTTTACATCAAGGAAGGAGACATCCAAAAATATTAATAGTAGATAATATTTCCATATGGATCTCCTGTAACCCAAAACCTAAAAGGAATTGTACTACAAGGGTACAAAGAACTATTGGAGGGACTTCTTAGTCCCATACCTTAAGAATCTCAACTTATTGTCTATATTTAGAATCCCTTAAAGATTTTCAAGGAGGATGTTCAGATGGTGATTTCATGGACTACTATAGTCTTATGTAAAAAGACAAATACAAAGATCTATGAGAAGCACATTTCCTTACTCCATATAACATAGACCTATCCAAGGCAATTACAAATGATTGACTATGTAAAATACATTATGGATCAAATAGACTATTAATTAAGAGCTTTCAAAGAGGCACAAAAGTTCACCTACACCTTATATCTAGTCTATCTTATCATCTTCCAAAAGAAACATTGATTTTCAAACCTTTAGTTAGATCAAGTAGGGGAAGATGATGAACCTCTTTCAATCATGATGTAAATGAGCATACCTTACCAAGAAGAGGATAAAACCTCTTACCGTTTCTATGATGAGGTGTAGGAGGTCATAATGGAAAAATTTAGGGGGAAGGAACCAAGATTTTTAGATGAGGTGTATCAAATCCTAAAATTATTAGAGTGGTTGAATGGTGACTTCTATTTAGGGAGAACAAAGTCATTTATATACCTCTATGGATTTTTATCCATGCCTTTCAAGTTGCTAGCATACATTCTGGAATACATGTTCAACCTAGAATATGTGAGGAAACTTGACTACATGGACTTGAAATAGGGGAAAAATAAAACCACCTACTACCCACTCAAGTAGTAGATAATTAAAATTACACCAAAGTTGCATTGGTTACAGCAAGTTATGGAGGTAAATTTGAGATAAATGCGGTGGAACAACTAAGAGAAAAAATGGTACTATGACTCAATTGATTTTTTTAAGAAAAACCTACAAGCCAATAAGTTGGACATCTTATATGCATATGATAAATTATCCAATATTTAGAATGAGGTGAATTCAGGCAAAGAGTTAGGCCTTGTCACCCTAGCAACAATCCATGGTTATGAAGACAAAATCTAGGGATGGTATAATAATAAACTTGAGTGGCATGCTTTCTATGTCAATGCTAAGGATGACTTTGACCTAGACATCAATATGAACCAACAAAATTTGGGGGCCTTGAGAAACATAAGACATACTAATAGAAAAATTCTAGTATGGCAAAATATGTGGTACAAAATTTGTACATTAATAAGACCAACCAAAATAGTCTATTTGACAACCAAATCTCTGCCATCTATGATCAAAAGCATCACAAGAGTTCCAAGATATCTAAGATGATCAGTTAAGTAGTAGTTGATCCATCAAGCCCATGGATACAATAAAATATACCAATGCTAGAGATAACAATATTAATAGCACCAACAACATTGGTGGTAATTAGCTTGACACTAAAACAAATGAACATAGAGGTGCAAGGGATCTTCAAAAAATATGGGTTGATATTAATCAAAGTGATAATAGCCCAATATTAGAAATAGAAAACAACTTATCTTGAGGATGGAGAAATCCCCCAAGGAGGCTTCCCTCCTAAGTTGATAATGACCAACATCATGACCATTTTTGCAATCGTTTTCACTTCCATTCCATCCACCACTACTTCAAATTCTCTTGCTATATTTTTATCTCTTCTTATTTATTATTCTTGCCCTACCCCTTCTTCTATTGTACTTATCTCATCCTATATCATTGCATCTAATGGTTCTCTTGAAGTAATTGTACCTCTAACCATTCCATTTATACCTAGAACCACTCCAATCACCTCATTCCTATCTCCATACATCCAAATGTCCACAACACAATAATTATTGTTATATTCACTACACCATCACCATAATCCACTTCATCATTGATGATGTCACCATTAGTGAAAATGTGGGTATAGTTGCATTACAACCCATCCCTTCTATATTTCCTACATTCCCTTCTATCATCTCCCATATAGCTCCACCAACAATGGTCACCATCCTAGGCAAGATAGCTCCTCTTGTAGGTAATGATACCATTTGTCCCTTCTAAATATATAGAGTTTATAGAAGAACCCCCAAACCAATACAACTATATGTCCAAGTCAAACCTTTGCATGGAAATTTATCTACAAGCCAAAGGAGATAAATGTCAAAAGAAATAGAAATAGATAAATTTATCTAGTAGCATTTGATGTCCTTGCCACTAAGGAAAATAAATAGAAGAAATAGTACAAGTAGCTAGAGTAAAAAACCTCCAAGGCTTCAATACTAATGCAATCATAGTTGGTCATGAAAGAGGATAAGATCTACGTCATAGAAGCAACAAAATATAACGTCTCTAAAGTAGTGATTTCCCCTACTGACTAAACTAAAAGGGTTTCCAAATTGGATTTGAACCAAACATATCCATACCAAATGATCCACCTCACAAACCAAATCACACTAGGTGTGCCCATGAAGTTTTAATATTCGGTAGTTGAGGATGAAGCATCAAAAAATAAAAATGAAGAGTTGTAAGCAAAAGTGGCACAACTCAAGGCATAAAAGGAATAACTCTAGATGGGAAACAAGGTGCTAAAGAAAGATCCCTCAAAAATAGATCAACTAAAGAAGAAAGTTGAAAATATAAAATATTGATCTACAAAATCTAAAATGAATACATAGTAGTAAGAGAATCTCTTCAAGCAACTTGAAAAGGATAGAGCCAAATTGAGCAGCTTCAAGAAACCCTATAGGCTAGAGTCAAAAAATTGAAGAGCTAAAACTTCAAGACTAATGGAAGCAACTATAGATCCTTAGAAGTATTTTGGCATCCAATAAGTGAATTTCCTTTGGGACAAGATAAAGGCAGAGGTGAAGAACACATAAGAATACTTCCTTTTCATAGCCTATGCAAAGCACAATTTGAGTAAATTGAAAAAAACCATCAAACAAGTGGAAGAATTGGATGCTAGGGAAGAATATCAAGAAGTACTAAATATTATGTCCTCTATATTGGAATAATAGGTGTAGCAACTAGATATGGATATAAAGGACTCGGTAAAAAAATTAAAGAATATTTTGGATGCCCAAAGAGACCTACAAGATTGCAAAACAATCTAGAATTTCTAAATATTTCAATTAAGGAAATGGTTAATATAATCTAGGGGTTAGTTTCTATTAGGTTTATAGACATATTTGACCCACAAATGAGGATTCTTGATGATGATATCATTTATTCCATGTTCAAGTAAGAAAAGGATTAGATCAACGAGGAGGATGTAGTTGAAACATATAAGAAGGTACAACCTTTATATGCTAAACTATAGCATCTCAAGGGAAAGTAGGGTGAGTTGGTAGAGAATCCATTTGAAGATCTTATATAAGTTTAAGACCTTACCTCCATCCAATTTCTAGGCAATGAAGAGTGATATAAACCACTAGGACTCCTACCACAAAAGATGAGATAAGGAGATTCCAATTTTGTAGACTCTATGAAAAAATATAAAGATAGAATTGTGGATATTTTATCGATAGAGCTTGGTACCCTATAAAATCATGAGAAATATATTTCCTTGAAATTACATTAGAATTCTTAATTTTGGAAATGTACAAAATAATAAAACCAAGCAACCAATGCCTTATAAAACCTTCTAAAATTTGACTAAGGCCAACTCAAGTACCAATTGGTTTAGGGTCGATTTTATTGCAAAAGTACCTAATTGGCTTAGAGGAGCGAACCACTCAAGGTCAACTAGCAATTTACTGATAAAGTTGAAAAAATTTCTTGCTTATTAGAGTGAATCTCTTTCCAACCAGCAAAGGGATCAAAACGAAGGCTCAAATATTGAGGAGAATATTTTGAGAGTGAAATTTTGGCATGTAGTGGCATATTAACTCATTTTGAAAGCCTTTTAAGCCTGTTAGAGTTATATTCATAGGCATGTAACATTTGGAGGTGCATCACTTTGTTGGATATGCAATCAAATTTTTACTTTTACTAGGAGTAATAGTTTCTCACCCTAAGTAACTCAAGGGTAAACTCCTATAAATAAGAACCATGGGCGCCATTGTACTCATCTTTTGACCATGAGAATTGAGAGCTACACTTTGTGAAACCCACATTGTGCTTTGTATCTCATGAGATTGTTAAGAAATTGGAAAGTCCTTATGCATTCCATCAATGGCACTGCCCTCTTGGTTTGCTAAGTGCACAATTATTGAGGCATAACTCTTTTACTCATATTTTCATTCACTTAAAAATTTCATACTTAATAAATGGGAGAATATTTATGTTATTTGAATTCTCATGTGTTTATTGATCACACACAATTCCTCACTATAATCAATTTTGTATTTATTTTAATCCATTGTACCCTTAATATTCCATGTATTTTTATTTCTTGCACTTTACTTTTCATGCAAATTAGTATAGGTTAGCATAGGATTATTATGCAAGGATAGTGGGAAGCTAGCAACAATTTGGAGGTTAGAAGGACCCATTATCCCTTTATTCCAACTTTGTTGGACCTAGAATTTGGGTGCATCATTAATTAGAACTAGGACCATTCCCTAGTTCAATAGGACCCCTTTTGTAATTCTCATGTGAAATTTGATGTTACCTTCTTCAAAGGCCTTTATGAGAAAAAGTGATAAAATCCTCTCTTTATGAGGTTGAAGTCCACCAAGATATTTTGCAACTATCTCCTCATCATTCAATGAATTTCTCATGAATTTTTTTACAAAAATCAATAGTATATTCTTCAATATTTTTTCCTTTCCTTTATCACAAGAATTGTTGGTTTTTAACTTTTTCAAAAGCATACCCAAGAGGATAAAATTGTTACTTCATGATTTTCTTCATTTATGACCAGTTTTAATAGATGGCTTTCCATCATTTGCTAAGGCTTCAATATACCTCCTCCATAAAATTAACATATATTTATACATTTTCAATTGTGCACAAGCAATAATTTATGCATAATTATATTCATGAACATCAAAGAACACCTATGCTTGCTCAAACCAATGCTCTAATTCTTTGACAATTTTCTTTCCCTCAAGAGATTGAATCTCAAAATTGGCCTTAATCTTAAATTTTAGTGTATTAAAAGGAATATAAGAGGATTGTAAACTTTTATTTGTGTCTATATGCTCATCCTTTTATTTTCCAACAATTATTCTATTCTCTAATGTAGTAAGAGCTTGCTCCATATTTTCTTCAACTTTGACCAACCTCTCTTCAATGTTGGATGAAGAATATGCACCTTTTGTCATTGTTTCTAATTGCATATTCCATGATTTGGTTTCAATTTATGGATATGTAGTTAACAAACCCTCTTTTTCTTTATTTTGAGTTAAATATATTTATACACAAGCTTATAAAAATTGCTATAATACCAAATGATCCACGGTAAGCCCTCAAACTAGCTCACTCACACAAATATTTTCATAAAAATACTAAAAATAAAATAATATACCTTGGTTATTGTATCAAAAGAAAAATAATAAAGTAAACAATACACAACTACAACACAATGAGGTAAATAACCACTAACAATGAATTTTAAGCCATCAAAAACTAGTAGGAACCTAAGGATTTAAGTGGGAAAATCCTTTAGGGAAAGAAAAACCATAAGAAATAGTTACAATAACTCATATTACTAATAACATAATATAAATATAATGAGTTATTGTAACTCTTATTTATTAGTAATATGAGTTATTGTAACTCTTAGTTATTAGCAATATAAATTAGGGCATTATCCTTCCATGCCCCACTCTTTTCACTTATTCTATGATTTAGGTTCCTCTTGACTATCATAGTGGAACTCCCTTGCTAATAGGTCAAGGGGGGTTAGAGGGAGAAAGGAACTAAACTAATGATATTTGAGAAGCAACGAGAGCAATAGTAGAAACAACCATAGGTCACTTTAGGTCTTGATTGGATTATTGCCAATGATTTTGGGAGGACTTAGATAAACAAGATCCTTCACTCTTAGTATTTTTTTTCAATTGGTTATATGGGATTGAAATGGAACCCACCCATATTACATCATCACCACATAATGGTATTACAACAAAGCTTGGATATTATCCATGTATCACTTTGAAAGATTTGAACCTTGGTCTCCTCAAATTTTGAGGAATCTAACCAATTGAGCTAATTAATACCACTTGATAATCCTTCACTCTTAGTTAGTGTTGGACTAATTATTTAAATTATCTCATGTTTATCATTTTTGGGGATATCATTAGTGCCCCTGAATTAACTATTTAAACTATCTTGGCATCCCCTTGCTAAGAAGGCAAAAGGGGTTAGAGGGAGAAAGGAACTAAACTAATGATATTTAAGAAGAAACAAGAACAATAGTAGAAGAAACCATAGGTCACTTTAGGTCTTGATTGGATTATTTCCAATGATTTTGTGGGGACTAGATAAACAAGATATTTTGTTCTTAGTTAGTGTTGCATTGATTTTTTAAATTGTCTCATGTTTATCATTTTTGGGGATGTCAGTATGGCCCCTAAATTAGCTATTTAAACTATCTTGGAACTCCCTTTCTAAGAAGGCAAAGAGAATTTGAGGGAGAAGGGAACTAAAATAATGATATTTGAGAAGCATCAAGAGCAATGGTAGAAGCAACCATAGGTAACTTCAAGGCTTTATTGGATTATTGCCAATTATTTTGGGAGGACTTAGATAAACATGATCCTTCGCTCTTAGTTAGTGTTGCATTGATTATTTAAATTATCTTGTGTTTACCATTTTTGAGGATGTCATTATGGCCTTTGAATTAGCTATTTAAACTAGCTCGCATTTATCTTTTTTTTGGGTTGTTAGTTTTATGTTGGTTTTTAAAATTCTCTTATGTTTATTGCTTTCTAGGATTGCATGTCTTTGTGTTTTTGTCATGTAAAGGTATGTTGTCAAACTTACCATATGTTTGGGCTTGAGTTTGCTTGATTTGTGATTTTTAATTGTCCTTTTAACCAAATAGTTGATACCCATAGTTGGCATATTTTTGATGTATTAGTTGTATTCTTTGATAAATAGAAAACCATTTTCAACAAAAAGATAATATAATTCAAATTTGTGAAGTTTTCATGACCAATGCTAGTCCCTATTGATGTAGTTTGATGTTTTATTTGTTGCTATGTATTATTCTTATGCTTTCATATTTGATCTATGCTAGGATTATGCAACACAATAGTCATAGTGTCTCTCTCATTGGGCAGTATTCAACTTTATTTGTATGCCTATGAGTTGCTATAGTTATTTAGTTCCCCTTTGAAATATATTTATTGTCTTATAATTTTTTTAGTGCTGAATGTGGTGTTTGCAATAGCAAAAGAAAAACAAATTAATGGCTTTTAACAAAGGATGATATTGATTCTCTTTGGTAGAATGATTTGAAGTATGGGGATCTAATTATTAAAATAAAATATTTTATAATATTGTGTCATGGGACCATGTCATCACTAGCCAATATATTTTTTGAAATTCCAAATCAAAAGAAGCAAAAATCACATAGTTTGAGTTGGATTCACGGTAGCCACCATCTATGAAAACTGGTGATTTTTGCAACCATCCAATCTACCCAAAATGTAAACCATGTGCAATCTACCCTAACCACTATCAAATTCAAAATACTATGTAGTTGTCTAAAACTCCAAAATCAAATTCTCGAGCTATATTCAAAATATGAAAGTTAAAATGTAAACCAATCCACTTAAAATATATGCACATACAAACGTACACTACAACCCATTATAACATTCATATATTACAAGTGTCGAAATAATCAATTTTGCTTTAGTTCATCCAAACTAAAAATTATCCTAGAAAAGTAGATGTAAAAATATAAAACCAACAAATTAAATTAATGAAGCTTTATAAGTTTTGCTATAATTTAAATTTACTTTGTAAAAAACCCATGTAATTAATGTTTCACATGTGGTCATCAATGTTTTATCTTAGGTGCTTTATTTTGTTGTGTTTGGAGTTCACCCCAACAATGACAATTAAAACCCTCTAGAGCAATGTGAATATATCCCATGCAAATTTTTACTTGGTCCTGAAGTTGCCCCTCAATTCTATCAACAGATGTTGCATACTTTGCCTTCATTGCCCTTTTATCAAGCAATAAAAATCCTATGCCCAAATTTGGACCGTCATCCCTATCCTCATCATTCATAGAAAAATATCTTTGCCTCATTATGAAGTACATTAAGAACACCATTGATCATGATATCATGTCTTGAAATCATAGATTGTCATTATAGACCTACACTTGCTCCTACTACCTTCCCCCAAAAATCATCTCTTTCACTGCCAACTCGATAGCCCTATGAGTTGTCATAGGGAAAATGTTTGGGGGTATCCCCATCATGGATATGATGTCCCATTTGAATGCGCTCGAATGTGATCTTGTCCTCCTTGAAACTAACCACATTGCTAGCTTGGTGTTCGATCTCTAATGGGTACAACATGTGATAGTGGTTTACTAGAGCAATTTTGACATATATGGGGTATTGGACTGGGCCAAAGCTTCAAAAATAAATATTATAGTGGAAAGAATTGAACAACCAGCCATTCAATTTTCCAAGGCTTCTCCATATTTCAATTAAACTCCCACAAGGCAAGATTTAGCAAGGATGGAGACAAAATCATAAACTTTCTTTTGAAAACTTGGCTTAAATTTGACAACATGAACTAAATGAGCAAAGTTGATGAATCGTAATGTGAGTTGCAATCTTGTTGGTTTTCCACATTGCTAAATTATAGTATGTCACTCCTAATTTTAGCCAACACCCACATGAATAGGATGGATCCTATTTTCAAGACATAGAGATAAAACATTTACATTCTTTCTTTTCATAGGCTAGGGTTAGATCCTAAAGCCTCAAACAACTCACAACTCTAAAGGATAAAAAATCAACTCAACCCACATATATCATCAAAACATAATTTCCTATGTTAAAATTTATAAACAAATACTAGAACATGCCACAAAATATTATATCCCCAACAAAAGAATGAGAACTATGAAACAAACAATCACATAGCAAGATAATAAAAACACCAAATAAAAAAATATCTAATACCCAATTCATTATAAATGTCCAAAAGAGCATCCTTGTAAAAAAAGTGATGCACATTTAAAGGGGGGAGGTGGCCTAAGTTCAATTTTGCACCTATGATTCTAATAATAAATCTACAAAAACAAGGATTATTTTCTCAAGTTGAGCCTTTGGAATCGAGCAATTTAATGCCATGAATATGCACCAAATATTAGCATAATAAAAACCCTCATTTCCTCAAGTTCTCTTAAAAAAAACCCTCAAAAAAATCCTTTCTTGATTGAACCACTTAAACCCTCATTGCTAGTAAGGATTGTCAAGTCATTTCCTACTAAAAACCCCCAAAACATCAATAATGCCAAAAGTAGTTCATAACTTTTAAAATGTAGAAACCTTTGATTTGACAAAAAAAAAATCATAACTACTAGAAAATCAAATCTTAAAATAAAAAACTACAAAAATAGAATTTGATATTATTCAAAAAGACATGGACAATAAATGGAAATATTTCTTCCAAAAATGATATGGTAAAAACTCTAAAAAATTTCAGAAATTGTCAAATTATCAAAATTAAACCATTATTATATTGGACATTAAAAAAAAAAATGAAATTAAATGTGATTATTATATTGGAAACTTAAAAAAAAAAAAAATGAAATGTGAAGGTACATCTATAATTACAATGAAAACAATAACATTAACAAAATCTCATCTTATTCAAGGAAGAAATTTAATATTTTTATCTTATGATAAAAATATATAAATATACAGTAAATTCTTCCTCTAGCCTTGCTCCCATTATAAATATTAAAAAAAAATCTTATAAAAATAAAAACCTATATTTAATAATACTTATCAAATGGTATTAGTTCAACATGTTTTTTTCGTTACACAAAGTAATTGACAACAGTCTTCATCATATTATCCCCGTGAACATGGCTCAAATATGTAAAGCTGCCACTATAACCTTTGCCTCACCTCGATAAACTTTTACTCCAACTGAAGGAGACCCCGAAGGGGCTCAGGATTGAAACCACCGACCTCAAGGTGACAAACACTCAATCAAAACTACTTGGTATATTCTTCAACTTTGTTTTGAAAAATAATTTGAAAAACTTATATTAAAACAAAGATCATTTACAAGTTGGGATGAGACTTCTCCCACCCTTAGCCAAAGAGAGCACATGTTTAGAACAGTAAAAGAAGATTTGCATTGGAACAAAATCTCCTAAACCATATTTCTACAATGGTTTGTCACTTGTTTACAACTGTAAAAGAAGATCTACATTGGAGCACAAAATTCCTAAACCATATTTCTACAATTGTTGTCCAAATTAGCTAAACACTATATTTTCTCACCAACCTATCTAATCCTCTCATCCTCAATAGCCATTTCACTATGCCACTTAACCCCTACCTATTTCTCAGTACCTATCTTAGCCAAGAAGTCTGCCACTTTATTTAGATCTCTACTCACATAAACTGGAATCACATAATCTAATTCCCCCCATAATTCCTTAATCTGAGTGACAAGAATCCTCAACCTCCATGTCTTCAAAGCAAAGTTCCTCATGCAATCTAGAGATCCTACCATTATTTGAGAATATGATTCTAGTATTATCCTCATGTAACCTTGTTTTACTGCCCAAACAAAAACATATTTGATAACTAAGGCTTCCGCTTCATTGTTCATGGCCCTTCCTAGGCCTTGCAGTTCCAAATAGAGAATTTTCCCAACATGATTTTTGCAAACAACTCCAATTCTAGCTTTATCCGGATTTCCTTTTGCAGCTCCATGAGTACTAATTTTAATCCAACCTTCTAGGAGTGGTTTCTAACTAGCTTTTTCCTATCCCTCTTGCACTTCAACTTCCTTCTCCATTGCCCCTATAACATCTCAAGTTTCCTCTTTAGCATACACTGCCACAATTTTTATGACTTTGCTCCAAATGACTAGCTAAAATCCATCTAAAGATGAAAAGGTTGCTCTAAAAATTATATCATTTCTCTCCAACCACACTTGCCACCAAATGAAGTTTAATCCAAGCTTCAACCAATACAAAGAGCTTTATATTTAAATCTACCCCTCTTCCATATTTACCAAATATTAATCTGATTCAAATCACTATTAACTCAAATTTTATAAGATAAAAACCATCTCTTCTAGATCTGGCACATGAATGGGCACTCAAACATCAAGTGATCAGATGTTTCCTCACTCTTGTAGCATAAAACACATTGAGATGGACCAATGATTCCCCTACGTCTGATATTATCAAAAGTAAGAATTCCATTATGCATGAATTGCTAGGCAAAAAAGTTTACTTTTGGCCAACCCTTTGACTGTCAAATATTTCTCCAATCCTCAACCTGATATGCATGAGGAGGAGGATCTGGAAGGATATTATCATATCCATCCTTCATTGTATAGACACCAAGGCTCCCATAGCCCCAAGCTAATTCATCCTCCTCATATCTACCTATGAGAAATATTTTTGCCAAGATTTTAGTCATGATGGGTGTCAATTCCAAAGGGATTGAAATTGGCCACTCATCCAACTTCTTAAACTGCTTAAACTTATAATCCCCCAGCTAACTAGTGTTGAAATAAATTTCAATTTGGACCAACCCTTGGTTTCCATAGCTATTTTTATTGGTTGCAGTTCTGGGAATTCAACAATGATAGGTGGGTATTGATCCTATGAATCTGTCCAAAATTGTGCCTTCTCCCCTCTCTCCAATTTCTAAAATAATCCATATTTCACTACCTAAGATCCTAACTTTAGAGCCTACCACACTAATGATCCATTACCATCCAGAGGGAAATGACCCACCTCATTTGGGTTTACCTACCCCAAAAATTTACTAGTTAAAACTTTACTGAATAAAGATGTTGGTTGGGAAATCCACCTCCAATAAAGCTTTCCAGTCAAAGTTTTATTATTTAAATTTGATCTCCTCAGTTCCAAAACTCATTTTACCTTGTGTTGGGTTACTTTCTCCCAACATACTAAGGTCCATTTCCTCTCTTCTTTTACTCCTCCCCATAAAAATTTTCTAGCCATCTTGTCCAACTCTTTCCATATGGTATGTGGGACAACAAGGATAGAAATTTATAAATTGGCATGGCCTAAATGATTTACTATAAAAAAATTAATCTACCCCCATAGCTTAACCATTTTTGAGACCAATGATTAATTATTTCCTTGATACAATCCAAAAGATTCCTCCAGATTTCTATTTTTAGTTTTTAAAATGCAAAGGGACCCCCAAGTATACCACTAGGAGAGAAGTCCTCGTGAATACCAAGATCTCTAAAAATTTGTCCTAAAGCCTTTGATCAAGATTGAGAAAGACCACTTTTGATTTTTTATCATTCATGACTTGGTTTGTGGTCCTAAGGTAGACATTAAGTGTATCTCTAATCATTCTTGCTTCTCTGAAGTTGGCCACTCCCACCAATCCTGTGTCATCCACAAACTGTAGGTGAGTCAAAACTTCCTCGCCCACCTTGATACCTATTATAAAACCTTATTGTCTTCTCCTCAAGATGATTCTACCCAAACCTTCAACCAATATAGGAAAATATAGGGGTAACAAGGATCTCCTTTATGAAGGCCTCGAGTAGCTCCAAACGGTTGTGAGGGAAGACCCTTGATTAACACTAAGTATGTCAGAGTAGAAACACAACTCATGACCCATTCTACCAAATCATGATAGAAACCAAAGGCTGCCATCATCTTTGATAAGAAGCTCCACTCCACCCTATAATAAGCCTTTGACATATCCAATTTTATGAACATTCTCCTATTACCATATTTTTGCATTGAATGGATTGCTTCTTGAGCTAGAACCACACCATCTAAGATATGTCTTCCCTCTACAAAACCCCCTTGCTCCGAGGATATAATGCTATGTAGAAGAGGATTTAGCCACTCAGCCATTACCTTTTTGATTATTTTATATATGACATTGCATATGGCAATAGATCTATAATCTAAAATGTGCACCCCTCCTCCCATTTTGGAATTAAGGCAATGAAAGTATGATTTAATGCTTTAAGCATTCTTTTACTACCTTTGGAATCCTCTATAACAACCATTACATCCTCCTCCAAGTTGTCCCAGAAGACTTCAAAAAACTCAATTGGAAAGCCATTTGGACCTGGTGTTTTTTCGATGCTCATTCCAAAGACTACTTTCTTCAGTTCCTCTCTATCAATGGGTTTAAGTAGGGCCTGATTTTCTTCCTCAAAGATAACAGAGGGTATGACAACAAGAACTTCTTTCTAAGCCTCTTCATCTTGCACCATATTTTCCTTAAATAATTTAGAAAAATAATCCATTGAATGGAAATGCATACCTAGAATTGTATCAAAGGAGTGTACGTTCTCATATTTAAGAGCTTCCATGTTGTTCGTCTATCTCCTAGCACATGCAGCCCGATAGAAAATTTTAGTATTTTTATCACCTGCTAATAACCAATTGCTTCTTTCTCTTTGTTTCCAGTAGATATACTCTTGGTTGTCAATGTCCTCAACCGCTTTACGCAATGCATCATCCTCTTCTTTGAGCTACCCTGTAATTGTTCCTTCCCTGAAGTGTTTTTGAACCTCATCCCATCTGGCCACCAATGGAGCTCTTTGGACTTGGAAGTCTATCTTGTTAGCTCACCTCCACTATTTTAGTTGATCCTTGACATAATGAAGCTACATGTAGAATCTAAACATTGTTGTCCCATATGTTGGGTAGCCCTCTTCCCACCACTATGGAATTTTCTTTCGAAGTTCCTCTTTTTGTAACCAAAAGTTTTCAAATTTAAATGGTTTGTGATACTGCACTGTTTTGATCCCCCCTTCCAACAAAATGAGAAAGTGATCTGAAATTGGACCTTCCAAAATTTGAAATTTTATATTCCATTTCACAAATACCTCCTTTGAAACCAAAAAATGATCTAACTTCACCTTCCTGCTATGTGGCTCCCTCCTCTTATTAGTCCAAGTATAGTTAGTTCTAGGTCATTTAATATCCACCAAGTGTAATGCTTGGACTTGGGCAATCATAAGTTGATCCCCTAGGTCCAAAATTGGGGTTCCCCCTTCCTAATCTCTAGAGGATAATTTAGCATTAAAATCTCCAGCAACAATCTGGTCTAACACCTCCCTTGAGACTCCCATGTTATACACAACTTTCCATTGATGCATCTGACCATCTAGGTTTTGAGCCCCATAAAAATTTGTGATCAAAACCTGCTCAGTTGTCACATTGTTCCTAAAATGAGATGTGAGGACACCCCTCCAAGCTATATGTTCTATTGTCATCCATTCAAGAGAGTTCCACAAAGTAACTATCCCCCCGAGGCCCCTTGGGTAGCCACTTCCATATGACCAACATCCCTCGAAATTCTATTTACTGTTTTACACATAAGATCCAACGATATTTTTGTCTCCTAGATAAGCAAATAATATGTTTTACATTATTCTAAGTCTTCGAACAACAGATTGATGGGTTCTACTATTTAAAACCCTAACATTCCATGATTGTATAATCATTAGTTAACTTGAGAGCAGTAAAAATCTATTGGTCTCACCGATCCTCCAGAGGATCGGCTTTGTCTCCTTGAACTGCTATCAATTCCTTATTTGATTTTCTACCCACTCCTTGAGAGTTGGTATTTTTTATCTCTTTTCCACTTGAGTTATCCCTAGAGTTGGCCATTCTCTGTTATTTTATGCTATACCCATGATGACATCCTTAATTATCGGTTTCTCTTGGTTATGCACTATCAATGCCCCTGCAATCTCTGATTGCGATAACTCATTGCACTCAATTAACTGCTCTAGGATGGGAGGAGGTGAAAAAGGGGCTTGAACATGGTTGTTATTATTTTTATTATTCTCATCCACTCCTTCCATGAATTGTTTCCTAGTCCACTAGTGTCTTGAAGATCTCATACCTATTGGAGGGCTTGAGTTAGGTTTGCTCTTTACCATATTTTTTCTTTTGCCTTCTCCTTCTTTTGGGTTGTTCAAAACTATCTCCCTGTGCTTCTTTGCTCTGAGAAATGTTGGTTGTTTCTTTATTGATTTTTGAATTACCCTCCTTAGGGATATTTGACATTCCCAGAGGAGCCTCCATTTTTATGTTCATATCGTTTGGGCAAGATCAGACCAAATGCCCATATTTGTGGTAAACTCTGCACCTGAAGGGCAATGCCTCATAATCTAGTTGTTGAATCCAAGATAGTCCTACAAGTTCGAGTTCAACCTCTGCCAACAAAGGCTGGCTAAGATCCATTTCCGCACATAATATAGCATAAAAAGTTGTGTTTCCTTCCATTGTGTCTTTGGAAACACCCAAATGTCTTCCAAGGGAATTATCGATAATTTCCAATACCTGCTCACTCCAAAACTCCATTGGAAGTGCATATAAATGGATCCAAATTGAGACTGCAGTGGGTTCAATTCGAGGATCAAATACCACTCTCTAGGGCTGAACAAATAATCCTGTCGGACCATGATTTCTCTTTTCTGATTCGAAAGCCCTATTTCTATCGATAAGTGAAGAAAAACTAACAATAAAATATCCATTTCTAATAAACCACAAAGAATACTCACCAAGAGGCTCCTAGTTTTGTCGGACCCAAGAATGCAAAAAAATAAGGGTAGGACGAGTACCCATGAATTTATAGATCAAATCATGATTGGCTCTATATAAAACTGTTTCTTCTACCATCCTTTGCTCAATGACAATATTTAGCCTTGATTCTAATTGTGGCAAGCATCCATTAACTCGTTGAGATGCTGATCTATTTCCAACAACCATAAAAAACATTAGTTTTTTGTGTTTCTTCAATCTTTGTTGGAGATTTATCCTTTAACAAATCTGTAAAAGAATTATCTCTCTAAAAGAGGATCCAGAAATGTCCCCATTGGACCCTCCTAAGGCAACAATCTTGTCTTCAATTCCACAACAACCAAAAATTTCTTTGGCTACCCAACTGATGCCCTAGTTTTCTCTTCCAGAGCTCCTTTAAAAAAATCTCTATCCATATATTCTTCAACTTTTAAAGAGAGAAAAAGTTTGAATTTTGTTAAACATACATGCATAATTCGATTTGAATTTTGTTGAACATACATGCATAATTCTCAAGTTATTGTAATACCATTATATAATCATAATGCAGTAAAGAGTTTCAATCTATAATCAAATAATAATAATATGCTATTAATATAAACTTGCCACTATCTTACTAAACACATAGGTATAATCCTTTCAAAATTGAATTAAAAAATTAAAAGTATGTTTGTTAATGTAAACTTGCCACTTACCATGTGGATTGGTAAAATGTTGGGCACCTATAAAGAGTAGACTTAGGTTTAAACCTTGGGAGCATGTTCAATCTAGGCAAAGGTAGTAGTATGACCCGAGTCCTTTGAGTGTGCTATAAAGAGTAGACTTAGGTTTAAACCTTGGGAGCATGTTCAATCTAGGCAAAGGTAGTAGTATGACCCAAGTCCTTTGAGTGTGCGCTAGTTTGATGATAGCGGTATCAACCGCGAGTTACTGGGATCTCCATCACTCCGAGTCATGTTTACCAAGGCGAGATAAAGACGAGATAAAGACTATAACGGTAGCACCATGATTTGACATTACGATTGAAGGAAATGCAACTTGACACTGTGACTAGTTGTTAAAAAGAAAAGGTAGTTACTGATTTCTTCCAGCGACGGGTGGCCCCATCACCCTGAGTGGTATAAACTTATTAAAAACAACCCATATAATTTAAACCAACACTTGTCCATTACTAAAAAATAACGTAAATGTAACCAGACTAAAAAAAATTATTTTACTTCCCTGGGTGTGTATGTAAACTTCAATTCGCACAACATCTCCTTATGTCGTAGTCATCCTTTATTTTATTTTTTTATACTATACTTATTCAAAAATAAAACTATACTTGTTCACGTTTCTACGTAGAAATTTCATTGTAGCAATATCATCCTTTATTTTTTCATTTTAAATTATATTTATTCACGTTTCTACGTAGAAATTTCATTATAGTAATATCATCCCATTGTCCTGAACATCCGAATTCAAGGCTCTCGGAAAGCAACCGCCATTTTTTTGACGCTACGTGGACTCAAACTCTGGTAAGTTTCTTGACTGGTTATTTTCAACTAAGCAATGGCTCTTCGTTGCTATGTACATTTATAAAGACTCTTCATTGCTTAAATTGTTTGTTGGGAACCTCTGGATGTTGTGGTTGTGAGTAGCAAAAAGAAGAAGCAACAGCCATGAAATTCGTTCCTCGGCGAAGACGAACAGCCCGAGATCCACCCCAAAGAAATGAAATGAGTTACCGCCACGGTAACTCATTTTATATTTAATTTCGTCGAATTTCTTTCTTTGTGGCTTCTTGACTTCAAAGGGAACGGAATTCGCGACCACTCCGCAAGAATTGACTTCTTGACTTCTCCCTTGGTCTCTTCTTTCATGATAGTTAATGGCAATCTGAATTATTTTATTTTATTTTTATTTTTTCAAAAACTTAAGGAGAGATTTCAATTAGTTTTTCAACAAAATTAATCTTTTAGGCCACATCTTAGACGATACGCTTAATTGGCTTAATATATATATATTATTCTTAAAAGGAGAAGGCTCTTCAGTTTCGCATATTTTGTCAAACTATATCTTATTGATTTTCAGCTGTTTGATTTAAACAATAGGGTGACAGCAGAAGGTTATCACGGTCCAGAAGTCATCATAGGCCAAGAAAACTCCAAGACAGCTGAATCGAAAATTTTATTACCGACATATCAGAATTTTGAATGGTAATCTTGTTGTAGGTGCAATGCCAATCTTAAAGGAGATATTCAGGGATATATCTTAGAGCAGAAGGTTATCACAGTCCATAAGTCATCATGGGCTAAGAAGAAGAGGTATTATAGGAATATGCCACTAGAAATAAACAGCTTGTAATGCGAACATCACATGAACCCGTCAGAAAGCAAGAGGGCCAACTACCCCCACACACATATGGCGACTCCATGTTAATAGGGGTGAGAATCCCACATAAGAAGGACCAAGGACTACCACCTTTTAAGCCTGCTACCTTATTAGCAAAGAGTTTGGCAAGTGTGCTACCACCTTTTAAGCCTGCTACCTTATTAGCAAAGAGATTAACAAAGAGTTTGGCAAATGTTGAAGCTCATAAAACTTCAAAAATTAGCTGACTTGAAAATTTTATTTCCAAGATATCAGAATGTTGAAGATTAATCTTGTTGTAGGTCCAATGCCAATCTTAAAAAAAATATTCAAAGATATATCTTAGAGCATGTGTGATAGCAGAAGGTTATCACAGCCCACAAGTCATCATGGGCCAAGAAAAACTCCAAGACTTAACTGAATTGAAAATTTTATTTCCGAGATATCAGAATGTTGAATAGTAATCTTGTTTAGGTCCAATGCCAATCTTATAGAAAATATTCAAAGATATATCTTAGAGCATGTGTGGCAGCAGAAGGTTATCACAGTCCACAAGTCATCATGGGCCAAGAAAACTCCAAGACTTAGCTGAATTGAAAATTTTATTACCGAGATATCAGAATGTTGATTAGTAATCTTGTTGTAGGTCCAATGCCAATCTTAAAGGGAATATTCAGGGATATATCTTAGAGCATGCGTGTTTTTTCCTTATGTTCCCGTGAAATACCAGTTTTGTGGTATTCGGGGATATGTTATTTGTATACTTGAAGCATCCGATGAGCTGTGGGATCGTGGTTGCCTTAGGAATATTATGTTATTGTATTTAGCATGTGTACTGTGAATGTAACTAATGAAATTGCTTATTGAGGTTTATTGGGACTTGTGATAGGATTACTTGGATGTTGAACTTGCATGTTAGGGATCTCAATGACGTAATGGGAGGGAAGAACTTAGTTTATGTATTTACAAATTGATAAATAGGCAAGGCCAATTCTCAGTGTTGATCATTGTCTTGAGAGATGATATGCTATAGTTCTCACTTGTGGAGAGATTTTTCTATGAAGTACTTCTGTTGGAGATTATGTGATTACTTCATTGTTTATATCTTGTCTCTCTTTTCTGTGAACACTATTGCAACAAGCTCTGGACAACCTATACTGCTACCATTGTTTCCATCACTGGGAAAAATTTAACCATTCTAAAAGGAAGAGCCAAAGCTCATGGCACTGAAAACCAGAAATATTTCCCTGAGTTGGAGATGTCTGGGAACTCCTAAAGAAATGTCAGAAACTTCAGGAAACAATATGTAAACATTTCCTTTATTTTCCAGCCATACTCTAGGAGTTTCCACAAGTTTGTGGCACTGACACCTTGCTCTTCAGAAGTTTCCAATAGCATTTCTAGGGGTTTGTGGAATTTTTCAATAATGTATACAAGATATTTTGAAACATTTTGCAGTTTCTAATGACATATCCTGACAATTCCAGTTTCCTTGACTAGTCGTCCACCACAAAATTTCCACCATTTACTGGTTGAACTGCCCCTTTTCTGATCTTCACATTTCTGAAGTTCCCAAGTTTGTCTTTCAAGTTTTGGGTGCAAAGCAAAGTATACAGTTTATTAGGCAAATGACATTTGTGACCATTGACAGTTCTTATAAGACGAGTTTTAATGTTAAGAGTTGAAAATTAAAGTTTAATATCACTGGGGTTGAGCAGTAAATTGGGGTGCTTATTGCAAGGAAATCTCAATCTTAATGCTATCGGGAAGCTGTTGCTTGCATGTTTCAAGAACCCTCTGTGTTTTCAAGAATAGTTTATCCATACAGAAAAAGAAGAGTTATTGATGTGGAACAAAATTCCATTGTAGGAATATGCCACTGGAAATAAATGGCTTGTATAAGAAGAGCATCACATGAATCGGTTAAAAGGGCCAACTCCAAGGGTTTGCTTTACCAAGCTCTTCAATTTGAGGTTGTGCCTTTCAGTTCTTCATTACAAGGATTCTTCACACGTTGAAAAATGTCACTATTTAGGTCTTTTGCTTGTGTGCATGTTCAGAAGTAAAGCTCAAGCACCTGTGGGTTCTCCATTCTTCATTATTAAACATTTGTTGCCAAACAGGTTCATACTTTATTCATTTGTGTAAAGTACGCTGAATTTTACTCTCGTAGCATCAAATATTATACATGTTATGATTCTGAAAAGATATACACCCTGTATGATTGTAAAATGGAAACTCAAGTCGCTGGATTCAACTTAAACACAAAACATTCATGACAGCAGAAAGAATAGAAATAATTCACAGCATTGAATATACTACAAGACAAGTCATAAGGAATTTTTAAGTTCTCACTCTTGGTTCAACTCTTATGGCAGTGTCCACGTCTATGACCCCCACTTTGGGCTTTTGGTTAAGGACCTATATCAACAAGGTTATGAGTTGCTATTCATATACTGATAGGATATTTGAATAACTTCATATCTAATATCTTCAAGCATATTACCAGCTCAAGAGAGGGTGCTGTATGAAAAATATGGAATTTTTACAAAATTTAGCAACTAAGGAATCTAGGGAAAATATGAAAATTTATTAATGATTTACATGCTCCTGAGAATGATGAGGAAACAACAAAATAATTCTACTAAATATAAAAATAGATGGTTTTCACTGTTCATATGTTCATAAATCATAGCAGTTATCATTGAATTTATTAAAGATTAGGATTGCCTATCACAAAGAAAATGCGTCAATGTTCAAGAGCCAATGGGTGAGTTAGTATTGAGATGATGAAAGTGACACTGGCAACTGTAAGGCAAACCTTAAATCAAAGGAATGGTCCATTTCCCATCTTCTCAATGTAGAGATGCTGCCTCTGATTGACCTCATACTGGAGACTTGTCATAACTGACACAAGTCATTACCTAAGGAGGCAGAAATGTAAGCATTAAAATAAGTTTATATGATTATTGTAGTAAGGTGGACAAAATAATTTTTTATTATTTTGTTTTCTAATGTGTGCAAGTGACACATGCCCATATTTACCAAAAAAATTGACAACTAGGATGTGACTTTATTCAAATGAATATTTAACACTATAGATGGTCAATCCCAGTTTTTGTGCAGTTTCCTCCAAGAACAGAGGAGCAACACTTATCATTTAAGCAAGGTATACCACTTTAGTGTCAATTTAAGGTTTTGTAAAAGCTTTACTTGAGAAGGCTTTGGAAATCACAGGACCTCACAAACTTTAGCTCTATTCAATTGGTCTGCCAAAATATATTAGACATCGGTCACACTGATCAGGATGAATCTCAGGCATCAAGAATCATGAAATAATCCAAATTAGGGCTGAAAATTTTTCTTCCACTTTCCAGCCATTTTTTGGAACTGTTGGCATTTTTGCCACATTAGATTTTGACAAAATTTTGCCTAAGTGTGAAAGGCGAAACCCATGCAAAAGTGTTGGCATTTTCGCAGGCCCTAAAAGAAGATGATAAAGTGGACAAAATGATCTTTTGATATTTCATCATTGCAAATATTTTCGTAAGCTTTCCGACGATATATTATAATAGGCGATCGGGTCAGCGGATCAAAAGTTATGGCCTCGGGAAGCAGAACCAACAAAAGCCCACTTTGGGCTTGAAAATTGGCTAAGGCACAGAAAGGGCTCAACTTCGCCCTGGGAGGTAGCGAAGCTGAGTTTCGGACCTTGCCAGGAGCGAAGTGCAGTTTGGGCAGGAAAAAAAGTCTAAGGCAAGAGTCAAAACTGCTTCGCCCAAACTGCTGGCGAAACTGCACTTCGGGCACCAATGTGAGCGAACCTCTGCTTCGGGGATTTCTGGAGCAAAAATCTGCTTCAGGGATTTTTGGAGCGAACCTCCGCTTCGGGGATTTTTGGAGCGAACCTCCGCTTCGGGGATTTCTGGAGCGAAAATCCGCTTCGCGGATTTCTGGAGTGAAAATCCATCTTCGGAGACTTTTGGCGCAAAAATCCGCTTCACGGATTTCTGAGCGAAAATCCCCCGTCAACAGCGAAGATGCACTTCGGGCGAAAAAAGACTAAGGCAAGATAAGCTCATCTTCGCTCATCAGTCAGGCGAAGCTCCATTTCGGGCTTCAATCTGAGCGAAGCTCCACTTCGGGCTTAACTGGGGCGAAAGCCCACTCCAGGCGCTGCCTTCACCAAAGAAAATTGTCTAAGTCAAAATCAGGCTCACTTTCGCCGAGGAAGCCAGCGAACCCCCACTTCGGGGCTATCTCCAGCGAAGCTCCCATCAACAGTGCACTTCGGGCAAAAATTTTCTAAGGCAAAGTCAGCCTCAACTTCGCCCAGGAATCCAACAAAACCCCACTTTGGGGGCTATCTCCAACGAAGCTCCCATCAATGCGCACTTCGGGCTAAAAGTTTCTAAGGCAAAGTTAGCATCAACCTCGCCCAAGAATCCAACGGACTCCCGTTTTCAAGCATCAACTCTGACGAAGCTGCATTTTGGGCTCAATCTGAGCGAACCTTCCTTGCTGAACCATGCCAAAGGCGAAGAACTGCATTTCAGGCCTAATTTTCAGCGAAGCTTCTCCAAAGCGTTTTTTAAGCACTAAGGCTGCATCCAAAAGGCGCGCTTCCAGAGAAGGGGAAAGTAGGTGTAAATTTAAGGAGCCTTTATGGCGCACGAGTGCGGGTCTCTTGCCCATCCCATCAAGACGGCGCTGTCAGGTCCGAAAAAGCCTCTGGAGGCAAGTTCCACCAACCGCATTAATGAGACAAGCATTCCTAGCGGTAAAACCTATCTAAAGCCATACCTCATAACTGCTGACATGAGTGAGCCGCATTCCATGAATACGCCGTCACCTGACAAGGGTCAAATCTCAGCTGCCCCAACGACTTTTAGGGTTTGACATTAATGTTACAGAGGTGAATTCCTCTATAAAAACCAGCTCAATGCAATGTAAAAGGGGGGAACGTTCTGCTAGAGAACTGTTGTATTTGAATTCTGCATCAATACTAAAGACTCTTTGGCTCTAATTCTGGATTTTCTTCTGTGTATGATGCCTTCTACTGCAATTTTTGCTAATTTCATTTCTTTGTCTGATTTCTGTAATTCTGTAATCTGGATTTAAGCGTCTGGTAAAGAACGAAACCTGGAATTATTCTGAAGGATACATGTCAGAGAAACCCTAAGTGTTAGTTTCTGTTTCATTCTTAGTATTGATTGTTGTTGGTTCAAGTAGAGATAAGTAATCGTGTTGCTTGTTCTTCCCATTAGGAACCATCTGGCTTGTGGCCACATTTCCCTATTTCTTGCAGTCATTTCCATCCCTTTCAGCAATTTCCCAATTTCTTTCCAGTTCTTTAGTCTGAAACCCCAATTTAGCGTAGTAAGGGAGCCAGCCCTCTCTGGATATTGGCACGGAAGGCATTCCTTCCTTCCGGCCTTTCAAAGTGTTGGATGGGTCTAGGGCGCATAGATAAACCAAACCCTTTCCTATGGCATATTCGTGACCAACAAGGACTATGGTAAGCACATGGATCCCAAGACAGCATGAAGCCATGGGAGACCTGGTCACCGTTTTTGATCCAAGAAGGGTGATTGAACGGGACTACGTTTGAGGTCAAAAACTTCATCTATGCAAGGTTGATGGCTACTGCAATTCTAGGGGTCACTGTTGTCATTATACTTTTGCCTGTAGTGAGGACACAGGATTGTCACCATATTGCCACCTAAATTTGGGAAGCGATATCATCAGAAAGTGATAAATTGAGAGAAAAGCCCAATCAACTACCAAATGCTGCCTCTTGGGTTCCAAATGCCACAAAACTATATTTCTGCTATGTATAGAATGTGATATGGTTAAGACGGAAACATATAAGTGAGAAATAAAGAAAGTATCTTTTGTTGTTCTAGTAGCCTTTAGTTGTATGATCTTGAAGAAAATAAATTGATTGCAAATTTACATCTCTCTATTGTACTTCTTTGTCCATTAGGAAGGGATATTTTTGGGTATGCTATCAATGGTTTGAAAGGGTTTTGAACGAAGCCTAGTACAAAGGAGAGTTGTGAAATTCCATCAGGAAGTAAGCACAAATCTTCATGCTCCAAACAGATCCTTTGGAAAACACTTACGAAAGCCTCCAATTGAAGGAATAGAATTATTCTCTACTTGCCAGTTTTCTTCATGTTAAATCTCTTTGTTCCATGTGTGATTGCTTGCACCTCTGCATTCTTGTGTTTTCAAACTTTGAATCTTGTCCATTTTCATCATAAAGAAGAATCTTACTTGTATCGCTAAATATTTCAACTGTTACATGTAGTTCTATTATATATTTTTTGTAAATAGGCATGAAGACATATGTGTTACAATTGTCTAAGCTTAAGAGCATTGTTTGTTACATACTAAGGCATTAAAATCATAGTATTTCAACAGGTTTATTTGATTTTCATTTGTAAATCAACTTGAAGATCGCTATGATAAGTTCCATTCAGCTATAGGTCTTAGGATATTGCATTGCACCATCTCTTCATCTTGTCGGGTTCTTGGCTAATGTACCAAAGATTTTTTTGCTAGAGAGAGAGAGAGAGATAGAGAGCATACCTTCATGTTCCTTTTTTACTATGCATGTTCTTTGTGCCATTGCTTCCATAGGATTCTCCTTCACCCCTTTGGATTTGTTTTATTCCAAAATGAAAATTTCTAGAAGGGTAGATACATTGGCATCCGAAGGCTTGAAGATGATATTGGACTTGGATAGACCATCCTCGAGTGCCAAGAGTTTTTGGGTAGGACCTAGTGCATCACAAATTACAAGATCCAGAGAAAAGTTGATTCCAAGTTCCTTTGAGTTCCAAAGATTCCATAGATAGGAGTTATGGCTAGTATTCCATATTTTAGAAAATGGTTGTCTACAACAAGCCGTGGAGAATGTGGAGAATTTGGGAAACATCATTTTTTAAATCTTGGGTTTCGTTTGAAATGTTCAAGACTTTTACCACCATTTAATAAAAAATTTAAATTGTATGGGGAAGTAAGGGATATTCTGACCCAAAAGGAAGTTTTGTTAAATCAGATCCCTTCCTCCCTATCTCTTGTGTTTGATAGTGTGGAAGGGCATGTCCTCAACTTGCACCCTTGCCCAAATGGATCAAGGAGATCTCTATCAGATGAGGAAGCCCCCATGTGCATGATGAGTATGCATAATGATATTTTTTTTTATAGACTCTTAGGTACCCAAGAGAGGTAATTAATAATTTAATATTGTATTGTATAATGGTATGAGCCATAAAATAACTATTGAGTAAGGAAGGCCACATGTCAAATTAGAAATAGGTATGTCATAGAATCATATATGTAACCGTTGGAGAATATTGTCATATGTAACCGTTGGGGAATATTGTCATATGTAACCGCAAGGAATATGTCATATTATTATGCACTTTGTAACTCATGGAAGATGAACCACCACATGGGTGATCTTGTAACTCATGGAAGGTGAACCGTCACACTCTTGTATAAAGAGAGATGTACCCCCATTGTAAAAGTCATGTATGAAGTATTTTGTAGAAGTATTGGCTCGTGGAGCTGGAGATCTTCTGGAACGGGTTCCTTCCAATAAAGAGCATTATACGGTGTTTCCCTACCTCAAGGGTATTATCAATCTCTATTTTATTGTGCAATTTATTTGTGGATGCATGTTTTATATTTTGCATATCGGTGAATGATTCTTGGTTATGAGAAGAGAGGTTCATAACATATACTTTAATTTCATGTTTGTACATAATTACATTGCATGGAGTTGCATGATGATATGTTATGTTTCATGTGTTTTGTTATGTATGGGGTAGTTGTTAGAGAGCAAATATGGGAGGTTGGTTGTGTAATTATTTAACTCACCCCTGCAAAAATTGATATTTAGAGATCCCTACTTTCATTGTTTGGGTATTGTACCTCTTGCGTGTGTTGATCATATCGATAGTGTTGTTGCATATATTGTGGAAGGGTTGTGATGATGATGTATTATGTTGTTTTTGTTGGTAATACAAATTTATCTCTGTGATACCTTTTCATCATGTATATTTATGGATTATCTTTAAGAATGTGCATTGTTGTTTTGATACTTTCTTGTACCTTCAAATTTGGGAATACCAAACTAATGTGCTACATTTGGCACCATTGTTGCAACGAGTCTGGGAGGACTACAATGACATTTGAAGTGAAGTGGAAGGTGAATGATTTCTAATCTAGTGCATGGATATAGATAAGGATGCAAACGAATGAGAGGAATTGACGCAAAGATTGCAGACACTTGCACAACAAGCAACATGTAAAGTGACACAAGAAGAAGCCAACCATAATGAAGAGGTGTGTGAGCAGGACTTGTTTGATAGCTAACACAATGACCAATGCAACAACCTATGCAAAAACAAATGATGTTGTGACCCATGTGACAATTGACACGAAGAAGAATTTGTAGAGACAAAGAGAAGGCCCAAATTTGACATAGCCAGAAGTACAGACAAAAAAGACATAATCAAGGATGAAAGAGAGATGTGTAGACAATAGTTGCAGTGCATGTAGCCCCCTTAAGAGAAAGGAAGCACTTAGATAGAGAAATAAGAGAAAACAAATAGTAGATGATGTTCCTAATGACAAAAGAGCAAGTGGATGCACATGGATTGGATATGATGGGAGACACATTGGCTGACGAGGAAGTTCGTGCAAGTGAAGTGGAGTGCGCAAACATGAAACCTCATGCAAGAGATGCAAAATGTGACAAAGAAAGTCATGTAGACACCGATGGGGAGGGAATTCAGGTGGTGACTCTTGTAGAGACACAAGTGCGGGGGAGAGCACCTAGAGGTGTAGGGAACAGGAGTCTAGCATGATGACAACCACAATGGAATGTGTCTAGGAGACTAGAGGTGACATTTGTTTACAAACGAAGGAGGTAAAGGAGTGATAACTTTCACACTCTCTGGGATGCTGTTTTGGAGCCTAAAGTGGCTCACTTTCTTTGGTTTCTCCTTTTTCAAAGGAATCCTATAGGGGAGCACCTCAGTCATTTGGGGATGCACGTTCCCAAATGCCCTTTTTGTCATTGCAAGGAATCCATTAAGCATTTATTTTGGTATTGTCCTAGAGCCCAAGTGGCCTAGAAATGGATTCATGACTTTTTAAAATTCTTTAGGCCGCAACCCTTTTCCTAGACTATGATTCTTCTTGGGGATGCAACCCAAATGTCTGTGACTATGACATAGATTTGGCATATTTTTAAGGTTACAATTCTATTTGACATATGGAAAAGCCATAATGCAATTCTTTTTCTGCTCAGCAAGCTTCTCCAGAGTTTTCCATGTATTCAAAAGTTTTAATAAGCTCCAATGTCTTACTTCAAATTCAAGTGCAAGTGAACAAGGTTGCCCTTGAGGTTCAACATCTGCTGACTCTATTGGATCATTGGGCGAATGCGCCCTGCATTGTGTCTTGGGTTCTTACCTCTCCTCCTTGCCAAAGACATTCTTATTCTCAGCAACGAGCTCAAGCCCACAAGAGATCTAGAGGAAGGACTCCGACTACTCGCAGCCCTCACCCGTAGGACCGACATACTAGGGAGGGATTTTGCTCCCCACCAAAGTATCAAGATTGGGGCTCATCTTCTAGTTGGGCTACTACTTTACCTTAGCCCACAGGCGACACGCCGAAGTTACAAGGTGATGGTTCTACGTGGGATCCAATTCCCACAGACCTTGATCCTCCCTTCGGTTGGGGCAATCCTTCGGACAAGGATCCCCCTCCTTCTGCTAGTGCTACTCCTATGGTGACTTGAGTTCTAGTGGCCTCATGCCCTTTATTTTTGCTGATATGTTAGTTGTTTTATAGTTGTCCCAGGCCCCTTCTTGGCCCTATGTTTATGTTCTGTATAGGTTTTTGGGTTGTGCTTCCATACCACCCATTTTTTGTGAATTGTGTACTCTTATTATTCTTTTTTAATAAGATCAGGTCACTTTCAACAAAAATATATATATATATATACCTCAAAATTCCAATTTTAGTAAGAAGGTTTTAGAAGATAGTCATGATTCACCAAGCTCAAGTCATGTAGGTATATTCGAAACATATTATAACACTTCTAAGTCTTTCTATTGGCAAGGTATCAAAAAAAATATACTAAAATATTTGTTGGAATGGAAAACTTAGTTTAAAAAAAGCAAATTTAGTTAAATAACTAGGCTTAATCCAACTGTTACATGTTCCTCAACATAAATGGGCAGAAATGTCAATGAATTTCATTTATGATCTACATGTTTTTTATTTTTATCATAAAAAACATTTAATAGTAGAACATCTTACTAAATTACTCATTTCATTGCACAGGAAAGAATGTGTTCTTATGCTTGAAATGGTGGACATTTATGTTCAAAGAGACACATAAGATTCATGGTGTTCCAAAAGTTCTTTTTAGTGATCATGATCCGTTATTCATCAATAGATTGAAAGGAGTTTGAGATAGTATAGGGGCATAAGAAATGTAGAGTCTTCAATGTATTATATTAATATAATAATGTATGTTAGAAAATGATTATTTACAATAGAAGGGGTGGCAAATATATCAAAACTCCAAGTGACAAGAGTAGGGGACATGCCCTTCATATCAATAGTGAAGATAAAATTCAGTACATAGTGTAGGTAGGCCTCATGATGAGGCAACACCTAAAATGCCTTGAGTTATTGTCATTTATTTTCATCATATGTGTTCATCACATAAGTTTTGTCGCATGAATAGTCATGACAATATATGTTTATAATAAATTAGTATGTCGAAGAGTATGCTGCATTATTTTTTATGTATAAGGATATCAAGTAGCTAGGTAGTTAGGCAGTTACCAATTACTTACAATTTTCTCATCATCCTATATATTCGCCACATTCCAATTTATTCTGAATATCATGATCTTGTGGACCTCATGTTGTTGATAGATGTGACAAGGTTACTGTTGTGATATCGTCTTATTGTCATATTGTCCTTGTGTTGCTACAAGAGGATGGATTTGTGGTGGATGTAATTTCTGGAGATAATGACATACTGCTGTTCGTTTTTGTGAGTTATTTTGTGGTTTGCTGAATTATTTACATTGTTTGTTATTCTATCATATTATTTGTTTAAAGCATGGTTACTAAACTTGGTAATTTTTTCAAAAACTCTTCAAGTCTGAGTGCAAGTTACTCGAAATGATTTTTTTTTAACCAAGTCAACAAATTTTTTTTTACTCACCAAGTTTCTTTTTTGTACTCACCAAAAAACTAAGACTTAGTTGACTTGCGCATTTTTCAACAAAAAAAACTGCCTGTCTTGAAAAAGTCCAACAAGTGGCATAAATGTTTTTTTTTTTCAGGTTTTGGCTCATTTTTGCTGTTTTTAGTGATAGAGAAAGAGCTGAGAGAAGGTAAAGACAGCCACAAAGAAAACACACATTTGCATCCTCAAACACAAAATTTTCCTAGATTTCTAGAAGCTAACAAATCCAGCACTTGGAGTTGGCGAGCAAGGTATTCCTAGAGCTGGGTGCTCTGTTGAACGGGGTGCTCCTAGACTTAGTTTTTTTTTTTTTTAAATGGGAAAAACAAGACAAAAAAGGATAATAAAAAAAAGATCAATTAAGGGGTATTGAATGCCCCAATTTGGGATTTTCACTCGAATGTGACGGTTCTTTTTTTTGCTAAGCTAGGGGGGGTGCTTAATGAGTAAGGCACTTTGGAAGTGGGATGCTTTGCTGAACGGGATGCTCCCAAACTTAAAAAATATATATTTTTGGAATAGGAATCATTTTTCATGGATTCATTAGCAGCTATTCTCTTCAAGCAAGTCGCTTCCATTGACTGGCTCCAGAAATAAGTTGTCTTTCCTCTTGATGCCAACATTCCAACTCAGAATCTTCCAACTCCTATGCAGACAAAGTATGTCAAGTGGCATTAACAACATTATGTCAAGAAGACTTCTCCGAGTTGGAACTTCATAGATGCCATCAAAGGAGTGTGCAGATCTGAAAACAAAAATCAATGTCTTAGAAGCTAGGGCTGCATTCTCCCATTTGATCTCTCCCCAATCTGAAGCTTGATACCAGACATCTAGAGGAGAATATTCACTTTCAGCCTTGACGTGGTTGGTAGCAAGGGTGGATGCATGAAATCTTGTGACTCCTTGTTTCATCCCATGTTGGGTTTCATATTTGAAGCTAGTTCAGGCCTTTGTTCCCATGTGATCAAATAGAAAATTGTTGTTCAGCAATAGCAATCCCTCTTGATGTCGTTATTCAACAATATTGCTATTTTTCTCCATAGTGTTGAACTGTTGGAATGTGAGATCTACCTTAGCCTTACTCCCTAAAATCATGGGAAACCACATCATTCTTAGAATAATGATCTATCTATATCTTAGTGTGGTTCCTTAATATGAACCCTTTTGGACACTTTTGGAACTTGCAGGTGAATTTGTACCTATATATTGAACAATGTCTATTTTTGGGATCTTCTCCTTAGAGAGAGAATTTTTCTACAATAAGTCCTTCTATTGTAAACCCCTTGAGACTTGAAGATTCTTTCTTCTCCAGGATAAAACTGAATGTTGTAGGAGCCAGTTCTGGTCAACCAAAGCCTTAGTGTACATGGTAGTAGTAAGTATTAATGCACATATATAAATGAAATGCAAATGTTAATGTAATGTAATTTTGTGATACTTCTAAGAAAGTGATGTCATCATTAGTATTTTGCAATGTAATGTAATGTGCATTAAGGGTGTCCATGTATGTCTGAAGGGGGAGATGGTTAAGTGGTGAGGTGTCCTAGAATCCATTGTTAATAACGGCCAAGACTAAATGATAAATAGGAATCCCCTTCATTTGTTCAAGTATCGGGTAGACAGTATATGAATGTATGTATCCTATAGATCATAAGGTAGGTTGTGCTAGGAGAGAGATTGTGTTATGCATTGTATTGTTGTACGAGAGACTCTATAATGCGTACAATTAAGTAATGCAATGATGATTCATATTCTATCCAAGATATGTGTATGATCTGAGTGTGATATTGTTGTTACTAGTAGCTGGTAGTTTGCATGCATTGAATTCTATGTGCAGGTATCAAGTTGTTGTAGTGAGAGCAAAGTATGAGGAAGTTGTAGTCTTGGACACCATAGGGACATTGTCGTATAAGTGGAACTGTGAAGATTGTTGTTCCAGTGGAGTTGAGTGTGTTGTCTAGTGGATTGATTGTTATCGTTCTAGTGGAGACATCATACAAGCAAGTTGTTGACTATCGTACCAGTGCTTGTCATACAAGCACTTTTTTTTTCAAGTGGAGAACAACTTGTAAAAGTATTTGTTGATTCGTACAAGTGGAGATTGATGCCATGCAAGTGTAGAATGTTTGGCAAAATTGCATTGATGGTAGTCTTGTTTGGCCTCTAAATCTATCATCCTATTCGTGGAAAGTCATTGATAGATAACTTAACACGAGGACATGAGACGATGTCGTGGAAGGAGTCAAAATCTTGTAAGGAGTAGGATAATTGCTCAACAACGAGGTGTGGAGCAAAATATTAACAACCAAGTACTATAGTCTTGGAAAACAGAATTCGAAGAGCCAATAGTTGAACATACGTGAAAACAGAATTCGAAGAGCCAGTAGTTGAACATACGTGGAGTCCTTAGGCGGAGGAGAATCCAAGTGAATCAGATGAAGGTGGCAAATGTTGTTTCTAACAATGGAAGAAGTTCAAGGTGATGCATGAGCAAACAAAATAGAGGTCGTGGAGAACATTCACGCAAGTGGAAGCACCAATGTGGAGAGTGCACATGGAGATGACAATGATTGGCTAGTAACACCGGCACAAGAGTGGGGGAATTTTCCAAGGTGTGTGGAGGATGGGAGTCAAGCACAAGAGCAACTACAGGAGAGTGCTTGGGCAAGGAGACCAAAACCAACATTCGTATATTCATGAAGGATACGAAGTGTTGATGCACTAGGTATTGGTCGAAGATTGTTTGCTGGTGACAATGTGCAAGGCGAGGAAGTTCCAAGAGAAGTAGAATGACAAGAAGATAGACATGAAGAAAAACAACCACCAATGGTATATATGGCTAACATTGTAGCAGCTGCAGGCACGCAAAAGTGCCCCTCATTTCTAGGAGACAAGAAGACCCAAAACGCCATACATGTGTGTCGATATGGTGAGCCAATGGGGTAGATGATGAAGGATACTGACTAAGACTATTTCCGAAGACATTGTGAGGGATCACAATGGACTAAAATTTAAAGGAGAGGACACAACCCTTTGCCACATGGGAAGAATTGACTACTACATTCAAGTAGGAATTCAAGAGACTCCAAGATGACATTGAGATCATAGGAGAAATATATGCCATGAAGCAGAAAAAGGATGAGGATATCAAATCCTACAAAGAAATATTAAAGGAACTCATTGATAAGATGAAGGTTGCACCAGCAGATGGGCTGCAAGGGCAATGGTTCCTTGACAGATTGCTTCCAAAGTACAAGAAGAAAATGAAGGTACTTCCACCAACCACCTATGAAGAAGTGTATAATAGAGCAATTGCCTTGGAAATTGAGGCTAAACAAATGGCAGCAGGTTTACGTCACCTTAGGGATGTAGACAACAAAACTACTTCCCAAAAGAAGAAAAAGTGAAAAAAAGGACAAAGTTTTATTTAGACTTTTTGTAATGAAATGCACATGAAATAAGTATAAATGGCATGAAATGAAATAAGGACAAAATTAGAATGTAATGCAATTTCATAAATTGCACTTAGGAGTCTAGGACTTCAGGAAAAAGATTGATAATTCTAGAAAGTCTAAGAATGTTCGATGCAGGGTGGTGATTGTAGTCATGGGCTGTCATAGGAACCGCTTGCAACAGCCCGGGCAGGCATTAAAAGGCCCCTCCTCTTTCATTTTGCAGCATATAGGATGAGCATGTGTGTGGATTCCTACGGTGAGCATTAAAGAGACGAGGGTTAGCATTGCTATGGCCATTGTGCTATGAATGTGCAGTGAGAGATTGGTAAGGTATTGTGCAGGCTGGTATACAAACCTGCCATTGTAATTGCAGCATTGTACTGTTGTTTACAGCAGTCTTTGATCCTCAATATAAAGTCTGCCATTTGCAGATTGATTGCAGATTGTTGCTATTGTTTATGCTTGTGACTAATGGATATTACATGTATCTTGTAAGTGTTAATAACAATCGCAGGGTGTAGAATGTTTGGTATAGTTGTAGCCCTATTAGTATTTGCATTGCAGGCCATATTATAGGTATTTGAAGGTTGCAGGGAAGACTATAGAGAATGTGCAGCAGTTAGGATTAGTTGCAGGTTGTACGAGTGTTGACTGTATGTTTCAAAGCGTACAAGTTAAGTGCAGTCATTAGGATTACTTGCTGTGATCTTGTACATGTGATTACTTTTGGAAATTTTGCCACATTAAATTTTTTGACAAACTTTGGCCTAAGTATGGAGCTTTAAAGCGGCAAAGAGCATGCGAAGGTGTTAGGTTTTCGCAGGCCATAAACGGAGGTAATAAAAAGGATGAAATGAGCTTTGGATATTTTATCATTGCAGATCTTTTCGCTAGCTTTCCGGTGATATATTATAATAGGCGATCGGGTCAGCGGATCAAAAGTTATGGCCCCGGGAAGCAAAACCAGGAAGCTCAATTTCAGGCCAGAAAATTGGCTAAGTGTTGGCCGCCCGACTTCGCTGCACCGCCGCCCGACTTCGCTGCGCCGTCCGACTTCGGAAGAAGAAAAGTGCAAAATTTGGCTAAGTGTTGGCTGCCCGACTTCGCTGCGCCGCCGCCCGACTTCGCTGCGCCGTCCGACTTCGGAAGAAGAAAAGTGCAAAATTTGGCTAAGTGTTGGCTGCCCGACTTCGCTGCGCCATCCGACTTCGGAAGAAGAAAAGTGCAATATTTGGCTAAGTGTTGGCCGCCCGACTTCGTTGCGCCGCCCGACGTCGCGCCTGTTTTTGTGCGCCATCGGACGGACAAAGAAAAAGGAAGACAGAAAGTTTCCAAGTCAAGACCCGTCCGTCGTCGCTGTCTTCCTTAAGCGCCTTCCGTCATTTCCCCCTTCATCAGCGGACTTCAGATCATGGACAAGTGTGCAGTTTTGGGATGTGTGTCAAGATGTGACAGAAAATGTGCTATCAAGGAACAGGGTAGATGAGCATTGAAGAACAAACTGTATCGCATCTACCGCATTTAACCGGACCTGGCTTTCCCGCCCATCCACCTTGTCTAGAGATGTGCAGTTTTAAGAACAACCATACCCAAAGTACAAGTACAGCCGACAGGGGTCTCGTCAGGGCAACTTTTTTCAGCTTTTACAGCTTTTGCCGGTCCTTGGGATCCGTGCATGATTGTATTTTGGGGGAAATTCTTGCTATAAAAGGCAGTTTATTTCATTGTAAAAGGGGGGGGACATATTGCTAGAGGACTCTGCTGTGACGGACCACCTTCAACTTAATTCAAAACATCCTTGGCTCTGCTTCTTGTCTCTGTCTTTTATGCTGCCTTTCTTAAGTATTTCTGTTTCATGTTGCTTATTTTTCTGATTGCTGTCATTCTGCACTTCTGGATCTCAACATTGGTGATTAAGTATATCTGGAATACGAGAGGAAGGATACATAGGATAGAATAGCAGCTGCAATTTTTGTTACATGATATTTTTTAATTGTTGTTGGTTCGGATGCAAATTTGCGATCGTGCTACTTGTTCTCTCCCTACCTGAAACGCATGATATTTACATATCTTTCTTGTTCCCTTATCTTTTTCAATCTCTTTCCAGTTCCCTTTACCCTTTTTAATATCTTTCATGCACTCTTATCTAAAACCCCCGAAGTAGGTTAGGAAAGGAGCCGCCCTTCTCCGAAGATCGGCACGGGAGGCATCCCTTCCTCCAGGCATTTCAATGTTGATCCGCGGGTCTAGGGCATATTGACACACCAAGTCCTTCCCAGGTGGCGGATCCGTGACCAACAGTTTCTGGCACGCCCGGTGGGACGAACAGTCTCCATATTTTAAGGAAGCCCGAGTTGGGTGAATCTTTGGCTTGCCTTTATCTGGAAAAATCACCTAGCGACTCTGACTGAGCTGAAGATCCAAATTTCTTGATTGCAGGCGCCTTTTTTAAGCTAATAGAAGACACCTCGAAGGAATCAAGGTTTGGTGAGCAGCATTGACCTCACAAGCGGAGAAATGAATGTTCACCTACAGTCTCCATATTTTAAGGAAGCCCGAGTTTGGTGAATCTCTGGCTTGCCTTCATCTGGAAAAATCACCTGGCGACTCTGACTGAGCTGAAATATGGAAGCTTGAGTTGGTGAATCTTTGGCTTGCCTTCATCTGGCAAAATCACCATGGCAAATTCCTCATACTATGCAAAGACCTAGAATGCAGCTGTGTGCAGCTCAAGATGCAGATCTCGTCCAAGGCCAATGGTGGGAATATGCAAACACCACCCAAGCGATGAATAATTTGGTTGCTTGAATTTTATATCGGGAGACGGGCCAAGAGGAGGAACAAAATCCAATGGCAAATTCTGAGTACAAAGAGGGCACATTTTTGCACCCTTTTTGTGTCCCAGGGCATAGCACGCAAGCATTCAGCCAAAGCCCAATAAGCATGCCCCACCAGGAGGCTGATCCTGAGGAGACCCCGGCAGAAGGCCTATCGCCGGAAAGCTCCTACTATAGCATCAAGGAGTTGGAGGAACCCGTGCTCGAGAGCCCACAAGTGGTGGACTCTCTAGAGTGGTGGTATTGGCTCCAAACATCATCGCAACCGGTACCCGAAGAGGGCTCTCGTGTGGCAAATCTCCTTGCCACATTGTTCATCAATTGTATGGGTACCGGCATGAATGATAACCTGCCACGTTGCACCATGTTCGTGACCTGGCAAACTTTGGGAGGCCAGCCGAACTTCAAAGATCTACTGAAGTACAATCAGATCTGGTTCGGACACTGCAGGTTCACTGGATAGGCAACCGAAGCTACATTTGTGTTGGCGCATGCCAATCATGTCATAAACTTGTGTAAATGATGTAAATAGGCCGGCTAATAAGTAAAGTTTCAGTTGTTTTCTTAGTTTAGTTTGTGCAGTTTTTTTTTAGTGCGCCAAAGAGGGCCATGGGTGCCAAGGGTTTGAGAAAGAGGTTGTTGCCGACAGTGAATATCAAGAGGACAGCGAGTATGACTCCGTTTCCAAATGGATAAAGGCTTGGGTCCTCACATTGAGGCGAGCAATGCCCCGCGAGCCGCTAGGAATGTTGGCAATTTTGCCAGATTAAATTTTTTGATAAACTTTGGCCTAAGTATGGAGCTTTAAAGCGGCAAAGAGCATGCAAAGGTGTTAGGTTTTTGCAGGCCGTAAACAGAGGTGATAAAATGGATGAAATGAGCTTTGGATATTTTATCATTGCAGATCTTTTCGCTAGCTTTCCGGCGATATATTATAATAGGCGATCGGGTCAGCTGAACGGAAGAACGGAAGCCAATTTCAGGCCAGAAAATTGGCTAAGTGTTGGCCGCCCGACTTCGCTGCCCCGTCCGACTTCGGAAGAAGAAAAGTGCAATATTTGGCTAAGTGTTGGCCACCCGACTTCGCTGCGCCGCCCGACTTCGCTGCGTCGCCGCCCGACTTCGCTGCCCCGTCCGACTTCGGAAGAAGAAAAGTGCAATATTTGGCTAAGTTTTGGCCGCCCGACTTCGCTGCGCTGCCCGACTTCGCTGCCCCGTCCGACTTCGGAAGAAGAAAAGTGCAATATTTGGCTAAGTGTTGGCCGCCTGACTTCGCTGCGCCGCTCGACATCGCGCCAATTTTTGTGCGCCATTGGACGGACAAAGAAAAAGGAAGACAAAAAGTTTCCAAGTCAAGACCCGTCCGTCGTCACTGTCTTCCTTAAGCGCCTTCCGTCATTTCCCCCTTCATCAACGGACTTCAGATCATGGACAAGTGTGCAGTTTTGGGATGTGTGTCAAGATGTGACAGAAGATGTGTTGTCAAGGAACGGGGTAGATGAGCATTGAAGAACAAACTGTACTGCATCTACTGCATTTAACCGGACCTGGCTTTCCCGCCCATCCACCTTGTCCGGAGATGTGTAGTTTTCAGAATAGACGTACCCAAAGTACAAGTACAGCCAACAGGGGTCTCATCAGGGCAACTTTTTTTTAGCTTTTACTGCTTTTGCCGGTCCTTGGGATCCGTGCATGATTGTATTTTGGGGGAAAATTCCTGCTATAAAAGGCAATTTATTTCATTGTAAAAGGGGGGGGACGTATTGCTAGAGGACTCTGCTGTGACGGACCACCTTCTACTTAATTCAAAACATCCTTGGCTCTGCTTCTTGTCTCTGTCTTTTATGCTACCTTTCTTAAGTATTTCTGTTTCATGTTGCTTATTTTTATGATTGCTGTCATTCTGTACTTTTGGATCTCAGCATTGGTGATTAAGTATATCTGGAATACGAGAGGAAGGATACATAGGATAGAATAGCAGCTGCAGTTTATGTTACATGCTTTGTTTTAATTGTTGTTGATTCGGATGCAAATTTGCGATCGTGCTGCTTGTTCTCCCCCACCTGAAACGCATGATATTTATCTCTTTCCTGTTCTCTTATCTTTTTCAATCTCTTTCCAGTTCCCTTTACCCTTTTTAATCTCTTTCCTGCACTCTTATCTAAAACCGCCCAAGTAGGTTAGGAAAGGAGTCGGCCTTCTCTGGAGATCGGTATGGGAGGCATCCCTTCCTCCTGGCCTTTCAATGTTGGTCTACGGGTCTAGGGCATATTGACACACCAAGTCCTTCCTAGGTGGCGGATCCGTGGCCAACAATTACCATACAAATCATTGTCGTACAGAGGACTGAGTCATACGAGGGACAGTCATATGAAGGACTAAATCATACAAGGGATTGAAGTGTACAAAGGATTAAGTTGTACGAGGGACTATGTTGTATGACAGTGTGTCATACAAGGATTGTTTCGTACAACAGTGTTGTACAATTGAGACCGTATCATCTCAAACCATGATGTCATACGACTATGATGACAGTTTTATGACTTTAGCCTTGATTAGTTTCTAATCTGTCATTCTACCATTCCATTGTTGGGAATCTCACCACTCATGCTACATTTGGCGTTGTTGCCATTGCCGAGTGAGGAGGGTCAAGTAAGGATTAGTACACATGAAGAAAGGAAGGTGGATGATAGATACATTACTGTGAGGATGTGGAAGACGAGGTCGGGGAGAGGATTAAATGCTCATGAGGAGAAGCACGAGGATTGCTCAAAGGAGGAACATAAGTAATTAAGCACTGCAATTGCGGGAAATGGAAGAACCAATACTCGAACGAGTTTGGAATCCACAAGAGGACAACGAAAGGAGGCAAATGTTGTTTTTAACAATGGAGGATTAAGTACCTCAAATAGCTAAAGAGAGCATTTGTGTAAGTGAAGAAACCAATATGGATCATGCACAAAGAAATGAAGAATGGATGGTAACACCCAAACAAGCGGGGAGGAGTTTGCTAAGGAGTGCAGAGGATGGGATTTAGGCACCAGAGCAACCACAAGTAAGTTTTTGGGCAAGTAGACCAAATCCACAGTTTGTATCTTTGTGAAGGTTGCGAAATGAAGGTGCACCGAAGTTTGGAAGGTGGCTATTTGAAGGAAACATAGAAGGTCAAGAGACACCATGAGTGGATGAGGTGCCGAAGACTAACATACCTAAAACGCAACAGCCAGTATAGCCACCAAGGATAGAGAGACATTGGGCTTAAATACCGTTAGAGCCATCGTCAAATGACGAAGACGTAGGAGAGGATAACCACTTACCAATGACTAATGTTGCACATAGAACGAACAAGAAAAAGTGACCACCCTTCACAAGAGAAGGGAAAGAAGATCCTCCAAGGCACATATACACTTGCACAACAATTTGGAAAGCAATTGGGGTTAGATGACCTAAATAATGGTTACAATTGCTTCCTACCACATTGCGAGGAATCACAATAGATTGGTATTTGAAAAATGAAATTACAAAACCTTTCACCTCATTGAATACTTTAGTAGATGAATTCAAAGCAGAATTCCAACCCCTACGGGATGAAGATCATACCCAGCTCGACGTATGAGGAAGCATATGAAAGGGTAAGGTATTTTGAAAGTGAGGCCAAGCAAACAACGGCTGGAATTGGTAGTCATATTAGAAGTGAGGACTCTGATAGTGATAAATATGAATTGCATAATGCAATTCAATCTATGAAAAGGGAAATTGATAGAATTATTAAGGAAGTTAAAGGCAAAGGTAAGAGAATAAGGATATATGGTGCTCAGACTATAAGTCTGAAGGGCACACAAACGTAAATTGTCTAAAGAGCCGATATTGTAATATATGTGAGGTACTAAGACATGTGATTAGTGAATGTCAATTCAATTTAAGAGGTGCAAGGCACCAAAATTTGGCAATGCAAACCGAAGAAGAAGAAAAACCAAATACCTGTAGGAATGGGCAAGGCACAACCAGTGGTGGTTATAGGAATAATCATTGAGGAGGCAAGCATAACCAACAAGGTAATTGACAAAGTGGTCAAAGTTGATTGCAATATGATTTGAATGGAAGACCAATCATTCAATGCTACAATTGTTAGGAATGGGGATATTTTGCAAAAATTGCCCCACTCAGGTGGGAGCAGCAAGAAACAATGTGCCATAGATATGTTGGTGGTGTGGTCCGAGCAATCATAAGGGGGTGAATTGTCTAAAGAAGGTGAGTACAAGCAACTCCTATAATGTCAATTCTTTTGACATTGGGGAGCCTCCTATGGAGAAGAAAAAGATAGACGAGGATGTATTTGTCACAAGGGGACAAGAAAAGAATGATCAGTACCCCGATCCTGCCATAGAAAAAGGAAGATGGTAGGAAGCACAAAAAACAATAGAAGATGAGATAGAGAAAGTTAAGCAAGAGAGGCTAGTAGAACAAAAGAAGTTGAAGAAGCCATTAAGCTTAGTGGAAAAGGCATCAACTCACAAATTTGTAGCGCAAGTTTTTAATACGACAATAGAAATAAAGGTAGCAAGTTTGTTTAGTGCCATATCGACGCTACATGCAGTTATAGGAGAACTATAACCACAAAATGTAATGGAGGGATTAGTTCATTGATACAACTGTATTAATGATTATGTTGGGAAAAAGCCAGCATTGATCCATTTGAAATACTGAATCATATGTTGACGCAGGTTATTGTAGATGAAGGATCAAGCATGAATGTGCTCTCAGAGAAGACGTGGAAGGAGATTGGGGCTCCATTTTATGGTCACCGAATTTCAAGTTATATGACGCAGACCATAGTTGAGAAAATCTGCAAAAAATCGCTGTTCGAGCCAATTTTTCTCGATTCATAGCTTGGTCGATTTTTGCCGTTTTTTCCAAAAAAAATGTGATATGCATGAAAAAAGTTTTTTTTCATTGAAAACTTGTTGCTTTTTCCCTATTTTTTTGCTGATTCCCGATTTTTCCTGATTCTGTTTCCTTGTCGATTTCGATTTTCTCAACTATGGCGCAGACCAATATGGCATCAAGATGAAGGAAGCCTTAACAGCTCAAAAAGTGAATATTGCCAACCAAGAGTTCATCATGGATTTTGTTGTGATAACAATGCAAAAACCAGCATATGATGCATTGCTAGGAAGAGGATGGCTAAGGATGGCCAAAGTTAATCACAACTGGGAAAAGGATTGGCTCACATTCAAGAAAGGACAACACAAATATATGATAAATCTAAAAATTCAGATTGAGTGAAGATCTTGCAATGACTGATGAGTAGGGCAATTCTTCAAATGAAGACAATTAGTACAAGCCAAATGAAAAAGGTGTGCTGCACCTGGAGGAATGTAGTGAAGATGAGAACTGACTGGATAGTGGGCTCCTTCATTGGCAAATGGAGTATGAGATATTCCCACCCACCTACCTCTGTATACAAGCATGCCCAATTAATGAACAAGGCCAAATGAATGAGGAGCGCCAAGACTCAAAAGATGATGAGCACCAAGACATGGAAGATGACGAGGAACACCAGGATCTAGAAGAGAATGAGAATCGGCAAGATACGAAAGAAGATATGGGATTGAGAGGATTATTTACAGAAGAAAGAGAAGTACAACCCACAATAGAGCAGCAGGAATTAGTACCTCACCCAAATAGTACAGGTGCATGTATGATGCCTAGATAGAACAAAGGAATATAAAAAAGATATGCTGGTTCCCAAGAATGGAGGAAGACTTGGGAATGAAGAGTTGGGTAATGCCTGTTAGCTTAAATTGGGCTCGTACAACAAATAATGAGAGAGGAAACACAAAAGTTGCAAGAAGAGTATGAAACTTTGCACAAGAATAACACAAGAATGAGGGCACAAATTATCCAAGAGTTGGATGACACAATACAAAGGTTGGATGAACGAGATACTAGAAGGCGACAACAACAATAAGTGGAACCTAAACAACAAAGAATAACTGAAGAAAAAGTAAGACAAGAAGAAAGGCAATAGGAGGAACCCGATGATCTGGCACAATATCAACTAAGTAGGGAAGAAGTCGTCGAGAAATTGTGGAGAGATGTGATGGAAGCACCAACATCTCCAAAAGATGAAGGAATTGGGTGACTGACACAAGTATTGATAACCTTCATCTAGTTAATATTAAAAGAGATAGTTCAAATTTTGAATATGATCTCTTGAGAAGATATAGAGAATTGGAAATTCATCCTGAGGTACAGAGTTATTTAGATGCAAATAGGTAACTTAGAAGACAAATGGACGAAGTCAAAAGACAAAGGAGAGATTTGATGGATACACCTCTAAGGATTCAAGGAGAAGGAGAACCCAGCATATTGCAAGAATAGGAAAAAAAGTATCTTAGGCAACGTGGGGAGACAATCAAGTCTTCTCGGTGGTCTAAGGCTACCTAGACAAAGGAGGAGTTTGGTTGGTCTCCCTTCTAATGTCTTGAGGGGAAGAAATTTCCCTCCTACTACCATTAGGTTGTAGGATCGACAAGGGCCACAAGGACCATTCGTTGATTCGACATGAAACAATCAACTTGTACATGACCATCAGGACCACCTCAAGGGCCATGAAAAAATTGAAGATGTGTTATGAACAACCCAGGAACCAGACAGATCTCAGACAACCCGAAATTGGGATAAGACAGTCCCAAAACAGAGAAATTCATCCAATGGTAAGGGGAAGGGCCATGGTAGTAATACATAGTAGAGGAAGACATCAATGGAGATATGTGAAAGAACATGTTTGCATAGGGCAAGGACAAATTCAACAAGTTCACGAAGGAATAAGAAGGCGAGTTTGGTCACCAAGTCTAGAAGGGGGCTTAGTTCAAAGGAACCCAAGTAGAATCCGTATAAATGAGGACCATACAAATGTGAAAGAATGAATGGCAGACTGTCAAGGAAATGGAACAACAAGGAGTCATATAGAAGACAGTCATGCAAGACAAGGAGATTGTACGATAAGATGTACAGACCAAATGCATGAAGGGGATCATACATCAAGGCGCCATACAAGTCAAATAGAGGAGCAATACTGTACAACAAGGCATTGTACAAGTCAGATAGAAGAGGAGGACTGTATAGCAGGGCTTCGTACAAGTCAATTTGATGATGACAACCGTACGGCAGGGCACTGTACAAGACAAGAAGATGGTACGATAGGGAACCTTACAACTAAACCACTTGTTGATGGCACCAATCGTATAGATCATACAATGGAGGAACCAACAAGATGGCAAGATGATATGTCAGTAGAAGGCATTGTACGCATGCAAGTGAATGTGATCGTACGACTTGTAGAGCGACCTTGAGACATCATCAGGAAACAGTGTATGTAAATATGTTAAAAAAACAAATAGAGATAAGTCAAAAATTAAAAAGCAAAGGTTAAAAAGCTAAAATCAAAAATGAAAAGGAGCATGCAAAAGTAGGTGATGTGGCAGCCCATGGAGCAGTTATAACCACTCCCGCCCAAACTTGAAATTATAAATAGAGGCGAGAGGGGGTTAACAAAAAATAAAACATTTCAAGGCACATTTGAACGGAAGGGTGAGCAGAAAGGGGAGATGCTGTAAAGGAAAAGATGTTGCAGAAAGAAGGAATTTGCAGCCAAAATATTGGGGAAGAAACCACAACAGATTACTAAACACGAGGAATTGCAGTAGGGTATTGGAAAGTGCCCTTACTATTGAAATTTGCAGGTGTACAGACGACCATACAACCGTAAGGAAACTGGAGGGAAAATAGAGAAACATCGCTAGGGCAAATGACACTATGCTGAGAAGACAAGATCTCAGAATTAGATGGACAAAGGGAATATCATAAGAACTGTGGGAAAAACAGCTAAAAATACTTTTCAAAAGCCCCATAGTGTATTGGCACAGAAAGGCAACTATTGTCCGAAAAGCTTCAAGCAAAGTTGTAGTCTAGGGTTTTGAAGTTTGTACAAGAAAAGGGCAAAGGAAGTTGTTTTATGGACGAGTGAGCCGAGGAGGAAGACAACTCAATAAATAGATCGTCGTATAGTTTGCCAAAGGAAGGACTGCAAGGAAGATGCCTGCAAAAGAAGGTAAAGTGTCGTACAAACGCAAAGAAATTGTTGTGAAAGTCGTCGTACAATGGGAGAAGATTGTCATACAACGAGAGAAGGTTGTACGACAGAGAAGGTTTCTTACAATGGAATAAAGTTGTCGTGCAACCAAATAAGACCGTCATACGATTGCAAGAACCATCGTACAAGTGTAAGTAACAGGTTCTACAAATGACAATAGAGTTGTCATGCAGATATAGTCAGTATACGACAAAAAAGAAAAGGAAGAATGAGCGGGAGAATAAACTTTGTGAGCAGCTAGCAAGGATAGAATCACAAAAGAGTAGATGCTCGCCTAGCCTATTGCATAGAAAATAACACCGAGGGAGAGAAGAGGAGACCAGACTTGGTGGGAGACAAGAGACAACATAATATATAATAGGAAGAAGACACCACGAAATGAAACAAGAAACGTAAACTCAAAGAAGGCATGAAGATTCACTTGAGAAGGGGAAGGAAAAGAGGATACTCCTCAATGAGATAACATGGACTCTACTAGCTGGGGAATTCTTCCAGAAGTGGTGGTGAGAAAACTCATCAAATCATCAGTTGAAAGCTGCATTGACACAAGCAAGAGTGCGATGTATTGCATAGATTCTAATATTTGATAGGGATTTATTCAAAGTTTCTTTGCTGCAGATGCTCGAGACCTATGAATCAGATGAAAATGTGAGCATATTGAAGATTGGAAATCGATACATCAAGGTTATGTTTTTAGCAAATAAATTTTGGTAGACATTTGCATTTCCAAAAAATGGAATAGCAGTGCGTAAGGAACACCCTGATGTAGAGGAGTGGAATAAGACAATCAACGAGATCACAACTATTACTCTTGTAGAAGTTAGTAAGAATTTTAGTCACAAAAGTCGTGGGATTAAGCAGAGCTAGTTGAAGAATGACGAATTGCGATGTGCCATGAACATCGTGATGTCCAAGCTATAAGGAGAAACAAGGTCATTTGAAATGCCTATATGGTTAACTTAATATATGCAGGGCATTGTAAAAGTATAGTACAACTAAGCATCGTACTTGTCATATCAATTTTATGAAACATGCCTTTTTCTACTAAAGAAATGGTTCTTATAAATTATTAGCTGAGAAACATAAATTTTTACATTCCAATATTAACATGCAAATTTCATGAAACCATCCAAACTAAATGACCTTACATACTTTTATTCGAAGAGTGCAGCTATGGATTTTTTTGTTTTTTTTTCTGGCACAAGCTGCACATCTGGAAACGAATTCTCCTTCTTATTGAAGGAGCGCCACGAGTGGGCTCTTCACAACATGACCTTTCTTATCGATCCAACTCAAATATCCATATCCCACATCTTCACGAGTGGGCAGACTAAGAATTTTTTTATGGCATTCCATGCCATTGGAATAATACTGAATGCAGTGTCTTTCGCCAAAATCAAATTTCCAGGATTAACTGCTCCAAGAAAGTTGTCAAATGATGAACCCATGGTATTGAGATGGGTCAATGAAGTGTCAGTAACAAAGTCCACTCTAGTCAAAGTGCAGACTAAGAAAATACTACAAAGATCAAACCTAGTTGCATTCGAAGATAGTGATGCATCGGAGGAGGAATTGGCACCCTAATGGAAGAGGCAAAGAAGATTAGAGGCTAATATGCAGCAGGAAACTGAGGAAATGACTTAGGAATAACAAAGGGAGGAGTTGCTTCAGGATCCGCAAGAAGACAAAAGGGAGGAATAAGGGTAGTGTTGCCACATTTTGCACAGGGGTGCCATGTTTTTGGTTTCTGCATGTAAGCTGCTCTTTTCCTTCCCTTCTCCTCATTTTCCCTTTCTTCTTCTCTCCCTTTCTTCCTCTCCCTCACAGCTTCATTCCCTCTTCTTCTTTCCCCCTTTCCTCCCCCAGCAAACTTCAGCAGGTGTACCTTGAAAAGTTTCTAAGTGTTGGGGCGCAACCCGACTTCGCAGCGAAGTCGGAGTGCGCCCCTCAGTTGGAGCGCAGTAGGTAACCCGTGCGCAACAGGACAGAAGTGACTGAAAATCTTAAGTGTCAGGGCGCAACCCGACTTCGCAGCGAAGTCGGAGTGCGCCCTTCTTCCTGGGCGCACTAGGGGAATGACCTATCAGGAAAATGGCTAAGTGCTGGGGTGCAACCCGACTTCGCAGCGAAGTCGGAGTGCGCCCCTGTTCCAGTGCGCAGTCTGTACAGCGGATGGAGACAGCCAAGCACCGGTGCGCAACCCGACTTCGCAGCGAAGTCGGAGTGCGCCCTTTGACCGGTGCGCAGTTCGGTGAAGTCAACTCTGAAAATGCCAAGGCAAGGAGGCCTCCCAACTGCGCTGTCTTCCTCCTACGCAACCCGATGGCGCCCGAATTCCTGGCGAAGTTGGATAAACTGCCTTTCAAGGCAGACACGTGTCACGCTTCAGCATCCGACAAGTATCCACCTTCGGGATTCGAGCCAAGACTTGACCGCGCAAGGACAGAGTATGGGCTTCACTACCGGCGCCAGTTGTCAACATTTAAAGCCGATGTGAAGTACCATCTGCCGCACCTACCCGCATTCCTGTTGGACCGAAGACTTGACCCAACGCGCTGCCACGTAGCTGTACCACCTTCAGGGACACCATGCTGCAAGGACAGTCCGGCCCGACATAAGTCGCATCGCAGCCTCCTCACCCGCTCGTGTCGACTCATCGTCTTGTCTCGGGACTTTGTGCCCATGAATGTAATCGGGGGAGTTTTGGGCTATAAATACCCACCACATTTTCAATGTAAGTGGTGGAAGGGGAATATATTGCTAGGGGACAATTGTAGCTGTGCGTTTGCCTCAAATACAGACATATACTTGGCTCTGCTTACTGTCTTTTATCTTGCATGCCGCCTCTCCTTGTCATTTCTGCCTCATGTTTCTTGTGTCATTGCTTGTTGCTGTACCGAACTCGGACTCCCAAGATTTGATGGCCAGGTATTCCCTGGAATGCATAGATAGAGGATACATGGGATCGCTGATAGCTGTAGTTTCAATGTGTGTTTGTAGATGAATGTCGTTAGTAGTGGTGATTGATTCGTCGCCGTGCTGCTTATTCCCCCCACCCAACTCCAATCACATTTGGAATCTCTTTCCTGCACTCTTATCTTATTTATCTCTTTCCCTGCACTCTTATCTTAACACAACCCCATAGGAGCCGGCCTTCTCCGGAGATTGGCACGGAAGGCATCTCTTCCTCCCGGCCTTTCAATCTGGTGGGCGAATCTGGGCGCATTAACAACAAAATCCTTTCCTCATGGCAGATTCGTAACCAACAGTTTCTCTGGCACGCCCGGTGGGACCAAGGTCCCATATTTCAAGAGTGAATTTCTAACCCGTCTCCACCTGGCACCAGCAGTTGCTTGGTCTTAACCGGTGGGACATGGTAGTTTCCCGCCCCCAAACAGAATCGAAGTACTAGTGCTCACTTCATTGCTGTTCAAAATCAGAGCACAAGGCGACTCTGCAAATTATCTGAACATACTCTCTGAGTCCGTGAAGACCGGTCCTAACGCCTTCATGCAAACAAGAAGGTGGCGAGCAAGGAATCCGGAGAACCAGCCTGACTTTTACGAACTTGACCTTGACGCTCCAGGCGAGCGCGTCAGGCTGGCTGATTACCAAGCTCGCGAAGAAGAAATCCAAGAAGAGGCCGAGGCTGAAATCCAAGAAGCCGAAGCCGAGATTGAACAAGTTGAGGCCGAAGAAGAATCTACCTCTTCGGATAGTTCCGATACTGAATACACTACCGGATCAGAAGCGGAAATGGCTGATCATCTGGATGAAGACGACCTCTTCCCGGCGGTGGATTCTACGGGGCCCTTGGCCCTAGTCGGACAGCAAGCTGTGCCCCCTGCTGCCTTAAAGTCTATCCCTACGTACGACGGCTACGGCAAGACGGCGTATGAACACATCCAGGACATTCTTGCCCTGGCCGCGCTACACTCCATCACTGACGAAAGTGTGAAGACCCGTCTGTTGGCCCTTTCCCTTAGGGGAAAGCTTCTCTACTGGTGGAGATCACTGCCAAAGGGATCCATCACAGGGTGGCGACAGCTAGCCGGCGAGGCTCGTGAAAGGATGCAACGAGTCCGCCGATCCCTCTTCTTTGCTGCATCAGTTCCAAAGTATTCGGAGACACCCCCAAGAGGAGGTGTCAGACTTCAACATCAGGTTTGCGAGGTCTTGGAAACGAGTCCCTCGTGAACTCCGACCGTCAGCAGGTCAGGCCGCCTACTACTACCAGAGATCTTTCAACTCAAACATTTGCCTGTTGCCGAAGGTTGCCATAATCAACACATTCCCCGCTCTGTACGAAGCTGCCCAACAAGCTGAAATGGACATCATCTCCATCGGCAGGCTTCCACACAGAGTGCAACCGCCCATCTACCCTGATTTTCCCCGATCGCAGTATCCATCAGCTTCTGGTTCGGAGCCGTCCACTTCAGGACAGCAACCCCAGCAGCAATGGAACCCGGCGCCGGCCGTGAACCCTTACGGCCCGCCTCAAATTCATTATCCACCTCCTCGTCCTCCACGTTTTCCAACACTTCCTGCTCCCCCCAAAGATGCACAATATTCCACTCCTCCTCCATTGGCCGCATTGCCTCCCCCAGCTCAATTGCCGCCACCTCCTAACCACGATATTCATAATCAAATCCTACAGGAGGTACGGGCTCTGGCCTCTGGCTATCATACCATGTCTAACGACATGACTGTTCTGAAAAAGAAGCAGGCCCAGATGGACCTAGCTCCAAGGAGGCCATATCCGCCCCCGGCATTGACAAAGGATCGGCCCCCCGAGCAACATTTGCAACGGCGGCCCCCTCCGAGGAATGCTGCCATTGAGGATGAACCTGGTACTTCCGACCAGGTCAACTGGTGCACCACGTGCAACGACCCGCATGATGAAGATGATTGTACACTGCATCAGCACTACCTCCAGACCTTGGCCGGCAGCGCCATTGAGGACGAAGAACTTTACATGATCCTGGGCGACGAGAGCAATTTCGCCGTTTCGGACGAAGTTCCAATGCCGCCTCCCGCCAAGGAAAACAAGAAGTCTGCCGAAGCTGCAGCCAAACCCCTAAAGGTGTACGCTAGAAGAGACAAGGCGCAACCCGAGGAGATACCACCGTACAAGAGGCTGTGGCCTTACACAGCCAAAGATAAAACTCCTCCGGCGAAGACTCCCGCAGTCAAGCCTCCCATTGCCAAAGCTCTTCCGGCTAAAGCTCCCGCTGCTCAGCCTCCAGCTGAAACAAAAGAACAAGCTCAGGAGAGGCTGAGATATCCGTCTCTAACCAAGAGGCAGAGAGTTGAGGCCACTCAACAGTACCGGACAAAGTACGAGCCGACGAAAGAAGCGGAAGGAGCAAGCACTTCGGGCTACAGCATAGTAGACGAGTTGAAGAGAACTCCCGCGAGAATCAGCATGTATGATGCTCTTCAACTCCCAGGCCAGGTTGATCTGCTGCAAGAATCCCTGAAAATCATGAAGAATGGCAAGCAGATACAACCCGCTGTCCTGGTGCAACCCCTGACAGTCTCAGCCACTGGGAAGAATAGACCACCTCCCTTTTATCTGTCTTTACGGATGCAAGGGTATATAGTACACAACTGCATGGTGGATTCTGGTGCTTCCACGACCGTAATGCCGAGAGCCGTCTGCGATGAAATCGGGATGGAGTACACAAGGAGCAGCCAAGGCGTGCTGCAACTAGACGGCACCCCTGTCAAGACAGTTGGTGTCATAAAAGACATCCCCATTCGGCTGCACAAAGCTCTCGACATCGTGGTCATCCAAGAGGTTGTGGTCGTCGACTTGGAACCCTACTTCGGCATGTGTCTCTCTAGGGAGTTCACTGCGAAGTTGGGAGGATATCTCTCTCTGGACTACTCGCACATGGAAGTGCCCTTCAAAGGAAGGAGACTGAAAATCTTCAATGAAAAGCCTTCCACCTACCTAGTAGAGAAGATACCCGGAGAAGAGCCTGAGGATTGCATGGTTCAGCTGGCAGAGGAAGAACTGGTGACAGTGGACATGACGGAGCAAGCTCTCGAGCAACTGCAAGTAGAAGATGAGTTCTCCTTGCGGGACTTCAACGCCGTGATTGAAACAGAGCAAGGTCGTTACACCATTGTTCAGCTCGAGAGAGTTGACAAGTCAGCAAGGAGAGAAGTAGGACCAGCATTTGAGAAGTTGTGGAAGCTTTTCTTTGACGGCGCACGATGCAGAAATGGCGCCGGTGCTGGAGTTCTTTTGGTTTCCCCAAACGGGATCCGGAAGGATTACACCTACAAGCTGGCTTGGAGCTGTACCAACAACGCGGCGGAGTACGAAGCCCTGTGCTTGGGACTGCGAAAGGCGGAGAGGTTGGGAATCAAACATCTGCAGATCTACGGAGATTCAGAGCTGGTGTGCCACCAGATCACGAACAAGTGCGCCTCCAAAAAGCACTATCTCAAGGCGTACCGAAATCGGGTCTGGGATCTGATGGAGTCTTTTGACTCGTTGAATGTCAAGGCTATTTCACGAGAGAAAAACAAGCATGCTGACATTCTGGCGTCTGTTGGAGCCAGGTACGTTCCGGCTGATGACACTGTCCAGAAGCCGAAGCCGGTCCGTACCATTTACAGGCCTTCCGTGCCTGATAAGGACACCCACTGGCAGGTGTTCAGCTGTGACGAGGAGATCGTCACATTTTTGGTAAATGAAGCCTGTGCAATCGAAGGTAGAGACCCTGATGACGAGCAATATGAGGGGTTGATACAACTGAAAAATAATCATGTCCCGAAAGGACTGATTACCTTAGAGAGTCTATTTGATCAGAATGACAGAGCCATATCTCATCGGATCAAAGTAGACCCGAAGCAGTATGCCGACCTAGAACTGGAACTCGGTAAATCAATCAAGGTCGGGACAGATTGCACCACAGAGGAACTCGAGCAGATCAGATCATTATGTCAAGAGTTCCCTGATATAGTAGCCTGGAGCTACCAAGACTTGAAGGGGTATGACAGAGAAATAATTCAGCATACCATTGAGCTAGAAGATGGCGCCAAGCCATTCAGGCAAAAACAGAGGGCCGTCAATCCAAAAATCGAGGCCATGATGAAAGCCGAGCTCTTGAAGATGCTGGAGGCCAAGATCATCTACCCCATCAAGCATTCATCCTGGGTTGCGAACTTGGTTCCTGTGAGGAAGAAGAACGGAGACATTCGTCTTCGCGTGGATTTCAGAAATCTAAACCAAGCCTCCCTCAAGGACCATTACCCGCTTCCTCGCATCGATCGGATCCTCCATATAGTTGCCGGAGCCCGCAGATTTTCCCTCCTAGACGGCTTTTCCGGCTACAACCGGATATGGGTCAAGGATGAGGACCAAGGACAAGACGGCGTTCACCACCAAATGGGGGACGTTCGCCTATCGCCGCATGCCGTTCGGCTTATCCAATGCCGGCGCCACATTCCAAAGAGCCATGGACCCGGCCTTCCGAGAGCCGCTTAACAAAGTGATCGTCATCTACTTGGATGACATGACCTGTTTTCTCTCACAAACGAGAAGATCATGTTCCCCACCTGCGGCAAATATTCGAAAGATGTCGTGAATTCGGCATCTCCATAAACCCGAAGAAGTCTGTCTTCGCGGTGAAAGAAGGAAAGCTGCTGGGGCATGTCATCTCCGAGAAAGGCCTGGCTATAGATCCTGACAGAGCAGAGGCTCTTCTCCGCTTGCCCGCCCCAATCGACAAGAAAGGGCTACAATCCTTCTTCGGCCAAATCAACTTCGTGCGGAAGTTCATACCGGACTTCGCACAGGTAATCAAGCCTATGTCCGAGTTGTCGAAGAAGAACACAGAATTTCTGTGGACTGAAGAGAGGGAGCAAGCCTTCGAGGAGATCAAAGCTCGCATTGCACAAGCACCGGTGTTGATAAACCCGGACTACTCCAAGGATTTCATCCTGTACGCGGTGGGAGAACCAGAGAGTTACGCCGCAGTCCTGACCCAAAAGGGAGAAGATGGCGAGGAGCGCCCCATAGCGTTCCTGAGCCAAGTGATCCAGCCGCACGAAGAAAAGTACAACTTTATAGAGCGGCAGGTACATGCTGTCATGAAATCTCTCCGTAAGTTCAGGCACTTTGTCTCCCAGAGCAAGATCACCGTCTTCGTGATCCACCCGGACGTTCGAAGCTTTATCATACAAGGAGAACCGGGTCACAAGAGGGCAGGATGGATTGCCAAAATCCAGGAGTTCGACATCGAAGTGCGGCCAACCAAGCTAGTCAGAGGCCGAGCCTTGTGCCAGGAGCTAGCCCGAAGTGCGGCAGCCGAGATATCCGCCTGTGAGTGGGAGGATCCAGCAACACGCATCAACCTAGCCAACTCTTTACCCGAGGAGTGCGACTGGACAGATGAACTGGTGAGATACTTCTGCACCGGGAGATGTCCAGACCACATGAATGCCTCACAAAGAAGGAGGTTTCGGCTAGGTGCATTGAAGTACACTCTTCGCCCCGAGGGGCTTTACTTTAAAAACATTGACGGCATCCTGTTGCGGTGCGTCAGAAAAGCAGACCAATCCAGGGTCCTCGGAGAGTTTCATTCCGGGATGCCTGGAGGTCATCATTCTGCAAGGCCCACGGCCTTGAAAATAATCAGAGCCGGGTACTACTGGCCCACTCTGTTTACAGACGCTCATGCCGTCCGTAGCAAATGTGATCAATGCCGTAGATTTGTCTGGCAGGAACAGAAAAGCACCCCCGCCCCTTCAACCGATCCAAGCCGAGACTCCGTTTCAGCAATGGGGTCCGGACTTCATCGGGGTGATTTCGCCGAACTCTGCAACGAGCCAAAAGTTTATCTTAACCGCCACTGATTACTTCACACGGTGAGCAAAGGCGATCCCTACAAAGAACGTCGACCAAGAGACGGTCATCAGGTTCCTCGAAAGCTTGATCACCCGTTTCGGGGTCCCCGAGTCAATAGTAACGGACAATGGTCCGGGGTTCGCAGGCGCAGTACTCACGGAGTACACCAGCAAATTTGGCATCTATCACAAGATGTCTTCCAACTACTACCCGCAGGGGAACGGTCTCGCCGAGTCCACCAACAAGAACCTACTGAAGATCATCCGAAGGACAGTGGAGAAAAATAAGAGGACTTGGCACCTACTCCTGAACCGGGCGCTATGGGCGGACAGAATTTCATTCAAGAAGTCCATCAAAACGTCCCCTTATGCGCTCGTGTATGGCAAAGAAGCTGTCTTGCCAACGCACATTGAGATACCCGCTCTCTGGATGCTTGACGAGGAAAGAAGCAACGGGGATCCGGTAGAAGACAGACTTTGCCAACTGTTGCAGTTGGAGGAAGACAGAGAGAAAGCGTACCGTGCCTTCACAAAACACGCCGAAGCCACCCAAGGCTGGTTCGCAAAAGGTACCACTGCCCGAGTTTTCAAAATCGGGGACCTGGTGCTGAAGTGGGACTCGTTCAAGGCCAAACCCGGCAACCATGGAAAGTTTGATGCCCTCTGGGAGGGCACCTATCAGATTGCCCGGGTTAACCAATTCAACGCATATGTGCTCCGGGACATGGAGGGACATCCTCTCCCCATTCCCGTCAACGGGTTTCACCTCAAATTGTACCACCATTGAAGGCGCCCGAAAAGGCCCTTCTTTGTACAGATTTCCCTTTTTGCATTTTAAAGTTTTCAGCATGTAATTATTTTAAGTTTTTCAGTTTTCCAAGTAGCCCAAGTAAGTCCGAGGCAAATGCCTGACTTCGCAGCGAAGTCAGGCACGCTCATCAAATGGGGCGAAGAAGGGAAGAAAGCAGTTAAAAAGAGCTAAAAATGTCTAAGTCTGGCTGCCCAACCCGACTTCGCAGCGAAGTCGGGCTGCGCCCTCTCCAAAGGGCGCAGTTGGATAGCAGGCTACAAGGAAATGTCAAGTGTCGGACTGCGCCCCAGTTGTGGGCGAAGTCGGACTGCGCCCTAATTTCGGGCGAAGTCCGAGTGCGCCCCTTTTTTGGGCGAAGTCGGATTGCGCCTCTTTTTCGGGCGAAGTCCGCAACTGCGCCCTTTTTGGGCGAACTCGGATCGCGCTCTTATTTCGAGCGAAGTCCGCGCTGGCGAAGTCCGAATGGTAAGCTGGCGAAAAAGAGTGAAGTGTAAAGTCCGTGCCGCGCCCGTTTTTTGGGCGAAGTTCAGGTTGCGCCCAAAGAACGGGCGAAGTCCGACTTGCGCCCCTTTTTCGGGCGAAGTCGGACCGCGCCCCGGATTCCGGGCGAAGCACGAACGTTTCATCACGGACGGCGCCAAGTAAGGGCCCGTTGCAAAGCCCGACACATGGCAAGGTGTGGTTAATTAATTGCAAAGCTCTTTGAAAAGTGTGCCCAATGGTGGCAGCAACGTCAGCAACGGCACAACGTCCAAGGGAGGGCTTTAAATGATTGCGCGGTAACCAAGGATAATACATGTAAAAGATAACCTTGCGCAATATCCAAGGGTGACGCATTTAAAGGGTAAGGTGCGCCTTGGGCCAACAAGGAACGTTTTTCAAGAAACGGGCCCCTGCGCAGCCGCCAAGGCCATAACGTCGCCACCAACCCAGGTTTAACTGCTTTAACTTCCTCCTCGCGCCATTAATGAGCAGTCACCGTCTACAAAAGACCCTGGCGCCAGCCAGAAAATCTATAATGTTCCAGTTGACTCCCGGACTGCAGAGAATAAACCTGACAAGCTCTGAAGTATTTGTCCCGGTCTCTGATTGTTTCAACGAAAATGGACAAGGGGAAAGCGCCCGTACAGGCGCAAGCAAGTGAGGATCTGCGCGATGCTGACAAGTCTCCAGAATCCAACGAACATGAAAGCGCAGCGCCTCAGAAGGGCAAAAAAGCAAAATCCAGAACAAAGAGGCACGTAGCTGGCCAGACTCCGCCGCCACCAATCAATCGTCTGTCCGGGTATAAAGATGGTGCATTCTCCATCAGTATCACGAAGCTGCGTCTGACCATCGCAAAGTGGGTGGGTAAGGTTCCGCCTTCTCACCACCTCGGAGCCGCATACAATTCAAATCTTCATTATTTCTTGTGCCCTCCGACTCACTGGTGCCCGGAGCTGGTTGAAGCGATTGCTGAATATTACAAACCAGCTGCGCGGCAAGTCTGCGATAACAAAGGAAGGGTGTTGTTCACTCTCTTCCGAGAGAGCGTCCAGCCGGCGTTCGCCCCAGGGCTCCAATACAGCCCAGACGCAATTGTCAGAAGGGTGAGCATCGAAGAGCAGACCGGCAGATTTTCGCAGACAAAGCGGATGAGAGAGTTCCTTAACTCAGAACTGAAGACTCCGCTAAATCTTGGACAGTGGCCGACCGGCCCCATACCGCTAGACCGATTTGAGAACAAATATATTTATATCATTCTGGCATGGGTCCTTGGCTGCGATTCAGACAGAGTGGTGCGGCCGTTTCAGCTGGCAATGGCCGAGTGCATCTTGCACGGGGAGTTTTACGACTCCACGGCGCAGAAGAGCGGGAAGCGCCCAATCTTCTACGATTGGGCGGATCGGTTGGCCTACGCGATTCACGCGAGCCTGGTAAGACTGCAGCAAAGGCAATCGACGGACTTCCGGTTTTGCTCATTCCTCACATGGCTATGCCTGTACCATATGCATTACCGGATGAACGTCCCTAACCTGAGGAAAGCGAACGAGCAAGGAAAACCCCTCCCAGTGTACGAATGGACCGAGGCCCTGTACCGGAAAGGCTCTTTCTATGAGTTTAATGTTGGTTTTCTGGGCCGTGCAATGGGACTGTTCAGCCGTGGCGCAACTCGCCCACCAGCGGCTATGACAAAGCATCTGACAGACAACAAGCTCGGTGATACCTTTCGGCTGACTCAGGGCATTGTCGTCCGAATCTACGGATTCAAGGGGAAACCATGTCTGCTGCCCTACTTCTGCACGGACCATCAGTTTGGAATGGAGGTGGCGCGGCAAATGGACTACGTCGAAGAAGAATTTGGCCAGGGGAAGAAGAGGGGTCACTTATTCAAATATCCTATGACCTGGGCCAATATTCAGGTCTTCGAAATCGGGCAGCACGTTTACCTTGAGCAGGAGCTGCTGGAGATGGGCCTAATAATGCTGCCTCAACGCTGGAAATATGACCCAATCGGGGTCCGGGGAAAGTTTACGCACATCTGTCCAAGACCGGAGATCATGCAAGAAAGAAGGAACTTGACAGGTGCAGATCTCTACTGGCGCATCCATTTGATGCAGTCATGGCCACCGTGGCATGAATTTTACTGCGAAGAGGTCGCCTACGATCCTGAACGGAACCCGGACCACAGAATGGAGTCAGCGGGATTCAAGAAATTCCTCGCTAAGGTGGCGCCGCTAAACTGGCATAAGGACAAAATCCTCGAATGCTGGAAAATGAGGTGTCGCACGCAACACGACAAGTCAAGCCGGAGGAATCTTGCCGTTGATGATGAGTTTTCGGCATTATATGATCAACACGTCGACACGTGGCAGCCCTTCGAATTTCGCGTTTGCGTTCCCCGAGGCGCGAACATAAGGTATAAAAGGAGGGCTACCCCCGTCATCATCAACCCCGGCGACTTCCAGCACGACTCCATCCGGCAGTCAAGTGGGCCCAACTCCTTCCAGCAGTCAGGTGGTCCCAATGCAGCCTGTTGCTTCCGTGGCAGCGCCCGAAGTGGCGCAAGGTTCAGAGCGGTCAACTCCTGAGCTGGCCCCTCCATCAACAGAGAAGACGCTCACACCGCCAGCCAGTGGACCAAGTGCGGCGGGTATTTTACCAACGCGACCCAGGTACAAATTTACCGTGGGCACATCAGCGCCTCCCGCCCCTCTATTGCCGCTCCCTTCTGAACCAGCCACGGCGTCAGGAGAAAAGAAAAAGAAAAGGGTCGAAAGGACCAAACGACCCCTGGAGCCAGTGCAGCAGACGCCTGCAGAACAGCCACAAGCAGCAGCTCCGGAGGTTGTCTCTTTAGACAGCCCCGAACCAGTAGCAGACATCCAGGCTGCAACCATTCCTTCAGCATCGGCTCAGGCGGAGCCCGCAGGTACGTCCTCTGTGCCATTTGCCCAAGTCCATGTCGGCCCTGCAAAAACCCCGACTCCCACTTCATCAGGGCAAGCCGTAGCCGCATCCTCCGCATCTCAAGCCACCCCGCCGTCCAGCGACTTTCACTCTTTTGATCAGTTTGCCCAGGACCCCAATGCTTTCCAATCCCTGGGACAAACCCAAGAGCCTTCACCCGCGGTTAGTGCTGAAGCCGCTCCTTCATCTCCACATCTTTCACCCCAGCCAACTGAAACCCTACCAGCGCCGTCTAGCCAAACCCCTGTCACTCCTAGGACCCGGTCACCCTCGAAGGTTACTACCCCCTCTGGTATCCCACCTACTTCATTGTTCACGGGAAAAATGCCGCAGCAGGCCCAGGAGCTGGAAGATCTTGATTTCATGAGCATCACTGAGGACCAGCCTCTGGCAGTAAGAGCCGCAGGGGGATCTGCCTCCTTTCTTCAAGGAGTTAAGCGCATAAGGGCCGAAGGGATAGCTGCCCCGGTCAAACGCACAAAGTTTGACCTGAATCGGAGAGTGCTTACAACAGAAAATTTGATTCCTAAGGTGAAAAAGCCTCTCCGTGATATGACCGAGGCGGACTACGAGCTTCAGACAAAGGAGAAGAACTTCGATGATATCAACGAAGAGTATGAGATCCGCGGTATTCGCCGCAGAACGTACAACCTCCTTGTCAAGCATCTCGAAACCCAGGAGGCGCTTTTCCAGCTACAGAATACTTCCAGGCAGCTTGAAGAAGACTTGGCGAGGGCTACAGCGCAGCTGGGGTCAGCACAGCAAGAAGTTGAAGACCTCAAGGCCCAGCTGGCCGCCGCTCAGCAGACAGCCGAACAAGAGAGGAAAGAAGCGCTGGAGCAGATTTCGCAACTGCAGGGTTCATTGAAACAGCGCAAGCGCAGCCTAGCAGAGCAAGCATTACAAGCGGCGGCCTTTTCAAAGAGCAAGGCGAAGGAGATGCGCGCAAGTCTGCTACAAGGTTGCAAGCCCAACCTTGTCAAGTCCTTGACAGCTTCCGGATTTCTTATCCAGAATTGAAGAAATATCTGCCCAGTGGCAAGCCTCGTGGTAGAGGAAGCCGAACACCAAGGCGAGGCAACCGCTAGACCTGGCTATGAAACTTGAGAAGATAGAGCACGATGGCTTCCGAATCTCCCCTACGTCCTGTCTTGCCTCAGAGTGGGCAAATGCAAGGGTAACCTTGCACACTTACTTCGCCCGGACGGAAAGGATCAGAGCAGCCAGGCAGGCGCTGGACGCCTTAGAACAGGAAAGACAAATTCTCCTGGCTCCTTTTCGTATTTTGTCCGAGCATGGGTGTCCGAGCTATGTCAAAGATGACGAGCTCCTCACCCTTGAACAGGTAAAAGAGAACTGGCTGTCCTTTGAGGCAGATACAGCAGAAATCGACAGCTGGACAGAGCCAGTTCAAGAAGCGCAGGTCACTCAAATGGTGGCTAAGTACTGCAAAATCAGCTCTTCTCTTGAGGAGTTGGGCAAAAGATTTCACACCATTGACCTGCACGCGGTTGCCGCATTCCATGCAATACTTAGAGAAATCAGCGACCCCTCTCCTTTCCAAGCCGCAGTCTGGGACCAAGCTAAGACTGTGGTCGAACGCATCAGCAAGCGAGAGGCTGGAAGCGGAGAACCTTCTGATTCAGAAGGCGAGACTGAGGAGGCAACTGGTGAAAGTGAAAACGAAGAAGAACAGTTGCCCCAAGGGAAACGACCAGAGCAGCAGAAGACAGGGGAAGGAAGTTCCTCTGCACCCAAAGGATAAAGGCATGGTTCTTTGCGCCGAGGCGAGCTCGACACCCCGCGAGCCGCCAGGAATGTTGCCACATTTTGCACAGGGGTGCCATGTTTTTGGTTTCTGCATGTAAGCTGCTCTTTTCCTTCCCTTCTCCTCATTTTCCCTTTCTTCTTCTCTCCCTTTCTTCCTCTCCCTCACAGCTTCATTCCCTCTTCTTCTTTCCCCCTTTTCTCCCCCAATGAAACTTCAGCAGATGTACCTTGAAAAGTTTCTAAGTGTTGGGGGAACCCGACTTCGCAGCGAAGCCGGAGTGCGCCTCGCTGGAGCGCAGTAGGTAACCCGTGCGCAGCAGGACAGGAAGTGACTAAAAATCTGACTAAGTGTCGGGCGCAACCCGACTTCGCAGCGAAGTCGGAGTGCGCCCTTCTTCCTGGGCGCACTAGGGGAATGACCTATCAGGAAAATGGCTAAGTGCTGGGGCGCAACCCGACTTCGCAGCGAAGTCGGAGTGCGCCCCTGTTCCAGTGCGCAGTCTGTACAGCGAATGGAGACACCAAGCACCGGTGCGCAACCCGACTTCGCAGCGAAGTCGGAGTGCGCCCTTTGACCGGTGCGCAGTTCGGTGAAGTCAACTCAGAAGACACCAAGGCAAGAAGGCCTCCCAACTGCGCCGTCTTCCTCCCCGCGCAACCCGATGGCGCCCGAATTCCTGGCGAAGTTGGATAAACTGCCTTTCAAGGCAGACACGTGTCACGCTTCAGCATCCGACAAGTATCCACCTTCGGGATTCGAGCCAAGACTTGACCGCGCAAGGACAGAGTATGGGCTTCACTACCGGCGCCAGTTGTCAACATTTAAAGCCGATGTGAAGTACCATCTGCCGCACCTACCCGCATTCCTGTTGACCGAAGACTTGACCCAACGCGCTGCCACGTAGCTGTACCACCTTCAGGGACACCATGCTGCAAGGACAGTCCGGCCCGACAGAAGTCAGCATCAGCAGCTCCTCAGCCGCTCGTGTCAGCTACTGTCTTGTCTGGGACTCTGTGCCCATGAATGTAATCGGGGGGAGTTTTGGGCTATAAATACCCACCACATTTTCAATGTAAGTGGTGGAAGGGGAATATATTGCTAGGGGACAATTGTAGCTGTGCGTTTGCCTCAAATACAGACATATACTTGGCTCTCCTTATCGTCTTTTATCTTGCATGCTGCCTCTCCTTGTCATTTCTGCCTCATGTTTCTTGTGTCATTGCTTGTTGTTGTACCTGAACTCCGGACTCCAAGATTTGATGGCCAGGTATTCCCGGGAATGCATAGATAGAGGATACATGGGATCGCCGATAGCTGTAGTTTCAATGTATGTTTGTAGATGAATGTCGTTAGTAGTGGTGATTGATTCGTCGCCGTGTCGCTTATTCCCCCCACCCAACTCCAATCACATTTGGAATCTCTTTCCTCGCACTCTTATCTCTCTCTTTATCTCTTTCTCCCGCAATCTTATTTATCTCTTTCCCTGCACTCTTATCTTAACACAACCCCATAGGAGCCGGCCTTCTCCGGAGATTGGCACGGAAGGCATCTCTTCCTCCCGGCCTTTCAATCTGGTGGGCGAATCTGGGCGCATTAACAACAAAATCCTTTCCTCATGGCAGATTCGTAACCAACAGGTAGTAAATCAGTCCTATAAGAACAAGGAGACAACAAGAACAAGAAAGACTGATATTCCAGGAACAACAACCCTTAGTAGAAACTGTATCATAGCAGGAAGAGGTAATGGCATAGTTGATTTAAGAAATTGAAGTGGTGGAAGAAGATCCAAATGTAACAAACAACATGGAGGAAGAACTGCCAGAACTTGTTGACTTAGCACAGCAAGTAGATTTTAGTGCATCACCACCTACATTGAATATGAGGCAGTTTGAGCTTTCAATGGCAGCTCAAGGCTTGTTAAAAGATATAGAGGTGCCAAAAGAAGTTGAAGATACAATAAGGGGCAAGGAGGTTGAAATTGTACAAGAGCCTCAGAAAAAGAAGAAATATAGATTTGTTAGGAAAGGCAATGGTAGCCAAAAGTCACCTAGTGTCGAAAATCAGCCAGAGTTACAAGAGAGAACTATAGTACGGCATGATCATATGGAAGAAAGCAGGGAAGAATTAATCATGGAATAGGAAGAGGAGGAACTTCAAGTACCAGCGAAACATTTCATTATTGAAATTCCTAGTTTTGAATTAACTATTGTAGAAGGAGCCCAAACTGATGATCAGGTTGATGAATTTTTTGGGAAGATGATGCAGGTTTTTTATTTTGCACGACTACAGTTTAGGATGGGTTGTGTAGGACAGCTAAGGCAATGGCAGTCCATGGTTTATAATGAAATAGAGAAAGCAATACAATGGGCTCAAGATGATGAGAGGACAAAGAAGCTCGCTGAAATCTATGAAAAAGAACCATGGGAATTACAAGCTGAAGAAGTGATGAAGATGATTGGAGTAAAGGAGCTACCAGAAGGTATGCAAACCAATTATAGGGTACCACGGAGAGTTTACATAGATGCAGGCACCCTGGAACCTTGTCCAACAGATACAACTGAAGTGGAATACAAGAAGATTCCACTAGAAGTGGCACCATTGTACAGGCAGATTAATTTTTTGACACATTGGATTGATTGGTTAACAGTTGGGTTGGAGAAGATACACCAATCCAAAGAGGAAGAGGTTAACCAATACAAAGAAGAGCTGCAAATAATGAAAAGGGAAGTAGAAACAATGAAGAAAGAAGCTGAAATGGAAGTTGCTCGCCTTAAACAGAGTTTTGAGGAACAACTGAAAGCCAAGGATGATGAACTTGTTGCAACAAAGAAAGATATGGAAAAGTGCAATGAGATCATTGTACACTTGAGAGCAGAATTGGTAGTAAGATCACAGGTACATGAAGCTCAGGAAAAGGAGTTAGAACATAAAGATCAGCTCATTGCCAAAAGAGATGAATAGTTGGCTATTGCAGCCAGGACTGAGGTTGAGCTGAAACAGAAAATACAAAAAGGTGCTACTGAATGGGAAAAGGAGTTGGTGGTAAAATTGGCAGAGATGGAGAAGAAAGCAAACCACTATGGGCTACAATTTCTTCATTTTAGTAAATATGCAGAGAGACTAAAGGATGAACGGGCAGCCCTACGACTCCAAATAACCGAGATGGGTGGAGCACCTATTGTTGGTTCTTAGCAGAATGCTAGAAACAATTGTTAGATTAATATCAGATTAATAATGGTCAATTAGCTTTTAGACTTAGGCATTAATAAATTCGTTGTGACTTTAGGTTATTCTATGCTTTTAAGTTGTATTTCACTTTAGTGTGTATCTCGGTCTATCTCACATTCATAAAGTAGATTGACTCGACTGATAGTAATCCTTTATAAGGAAGCTTTCGCTCCAAACTTTTAAGATAATATGCAATATAGAGAACTCTCACGAGTAATCTTGGTTTCTTTTATGTGTTTCGTGTTATCGTGATATGGTACCAGAGATAGAGCCACAGAGTCTGTGCGAGTGTGAAGACCTAGGGACTGCTGTCGGCAGAGACAGATCGAGGGATTACCAGTGTGACACATCAAAGAGCTAAAAGGGTTTCGGATCAACCGAAGCCAGGATCAATTTTATTTTCAAGTTTTCGGTTTTAAATCCAGGATTTTTTTTAAGAGGAAGTCGCTTTGATTAAAAAAAAAAAGACCGTATGACCCCCGTCGAGCTGCCATAGCTCAAATTGAGCCACCAACCACTAAATCAGCTATCGCAAAAGAGTTTTTAGCCCGCATGTGATCTTCGAAGGAGATCTGTATGGATGTATGGGACCATACAGTGCTAGGAATTGATGCGTTTAGAAAAATTTGACTTGTACAGCTTGTTTAGAGAACCAATCAGAAGAATTTCTAAGTTTTATTGACAGTACATAAGAGTTGGAAATAAATTGAAGCTGTTCCTGCCTGTATTGCTGCCCAAATTTGGAGATCTGGAAGAAGTGATTGCTGATTTGGTGATTTCCAGCAGAGCCAAGGAGAAATTGACAGTGTTCTGAATGTTTTTCTACTGATTTTGGACAGATTTTTAAAAAATTTGTGTTATGTGTTATTTGGAGTTTTTTTGAGCAGATTTATTAAAAAAATTTGTGTTTTTCAGCGATACGTGGCTGCCACAGGTGTTTAGAGCCAGTATCTAGGTGTTCTTACTCTAGTATTGCGGATTGAGGGAGGGAAGAACAGGTATTTCTAGCATTTTCCTCTGTTTCAATATATATTTCTGCACATTTGACTTGTAGCTATGGCCTCTTTACCCAATATCATGTTGGAAGGCAGCCAGAGATTTTCTGGGAAGAACTACAATAAGTGGAAGTAGCATATGTTGGCCATATTTGAGTACAAATGCTTGGATAATATCATCCTAGGCAAAGACACCCAACCCACAAGTGTGGGTAAACACCAGGACAAATTTGATGAACGAGACAAAGAAGCAGTAATGCTACTTAAGTTGTCCGTAATAGATGAGATGCTTCCTGAAGTTCAGACAAGGAAGACTTCAGCAGCGATTTGGAAGCATTTGAGAGAGTTGCATGAGACTTCGGACAAGGGCAGAGCCTTCTTCTTGAAGAATATGTTGTTTTCGATCACAATGAATAAGCATGCATTATTGCAGGAGCATTTACTCTATATCAAGGATATCAGAGAACAATTATCAGCCATTGCTCGAAAAATGGAAGAAGAGGACATCTGCTTGGTTCTCGAAGTACACCGCTTGTGAATTCTCCAAGGATTCAGTGACCTTCGGAGGTGGGGAAGATTTCACGATAGTGGGCAAAGGGAATGTGCAGATTTCCTTTGGAGGGAAAATGTTAATTTTCCTAAATGTGTATTATGTGCCAGGAATGGAGCTTAATCTGCTCTCAGTTAGTCATATTATGAGGCACTGCCCCCATCTAGATGTCATCTTTAGCAATCACAAATGCTACATAGTTGACAAAGAGACCAAGAAGACTATTGCTCTTGGTGTGGAGGATCATGGACTGTTCAGACTGGTTGACATCAGACAAGTCAAGGAGCATGCATTAGCAGCCAAGAGTGCATCGGACATCAGTACACTCTGGCATCAATGGTATGGGCACCTAAATCTGACCTACCTCTCTTAGTTGGCATGAGAGAAATTGGTAGATGGACTTCCTGACATCCAGCAACAGATACAGGGTGTTTGTGGAGCTTGCCAGGCAGGGAAGCAGCACAGAACGCCATTTGATGAAGGACAAGCTTGGAGAGAAAACAGAGTCCTTCAGTTGGTTCATGCAGATGTTTGTGGACCAATGAACATGGCATCCATCACAGGTGCCAGGTATTTCCTTCTTTTTGTTGATGACTATAGTAGGAAAATGTGGGTGTATTTTTTGAAACTGAAATCTGATGTGTTTAATGAATTTCAAAAGTTCAAAGCATTAGTAGAGAAAGATTCAGGGTGTTACATTACCACTCTTAGATCTGATAATGGTGGAGAATTTTGTTCAAAATAATTCCACAACTTTTGTGCTAAACATGGTATCAAAAGACAATTTACTACACCCTACACTCCATAGCAGAATGGAGTGGTTGAAAGGCAGAACCGCACTATCACAGAGATGGCCCAGTGCATGATGGAGAACAGGGGTGTTCCAAATAGGTTTTGGGCTGAGGCAGTGTTTACAACAGTATATTTGCTGAATAGATCTCCAACGATGGCAGTGAAGCAGAAGACCCCAAAGGAAACATGGTCTGGGAGGAAGCCCAACGTCAGTCATCTTAAGGTCTTTGGTTCCATTGCATATGCCTAGATTCTAGAAGAGAAGCGAACCAAGTTAGACCCTAAGAGCAAGAAATTGATGATCACAGGGTATAGTGATAGTCATAAAGCTTATCAATTGGTTGATGTTGACACCAACCAGTTGAGCTTCAGCAAAGATGTCGTAGTTGATGAAGAAGCTGGGCCTTTCAAGACTTCTTTCTAGATCAAAATGGCAGAAGAGCAACCCATTGTGGCTAAGGATTAAGGTATCAAGCTTCAGGCAACTCCACCTGAAAGGGGGGAGGATTTTGAGTATGAGGAGTTTCCAAGCTTGGATTTTGATACAGATAGCCCGAATCAGCATTTGGATGACACAGATACAGGTAGCCCAGGTCATGGTGACAACACTGACTTGGATGAGAAGGATCCCAAGAAGAGACCAAAGTGGTGGCACAGCACCATTGGAGATGTTCGGATGGGTGAAATGATCAAGGGATGATCATCGAGGAACAAGAGCAAGAAACCTAATACGGTCAACTTTGCTCTAATGGCCAATGTTCAGGAAGTTTATGAGCCACAGGTGTTCGAGGAGGCAAAAGGGAGACCTGAATGGGAGAAGGCCATGGCAGCCGAACATGAGAGTTTGATGAAAAATCAAACCTAGGACCTCACAGCTCTCCCACTAGGGAAGAAACCCATTGGCTGCAAATGGGTGTACAAGGTCAAGTACAAGGCAGATGGCACACTTGACAAGTATAAAGCACGACTGGTTGCAAAAGGGTTCTCTCAGCGAGAGGGCATCGACTACGAGGAGACCTTTGCTCCTATAGCAAAGATGAGCACCATCCGATTAGTCCTAGCCATGGCAGCTCAGAATGGTTGGAAGGTCCATCAGATGGATGTGAAGAGTGCCTTCCTCAATGGAGATTTGGAGGAAGAAGTCTACATGTGCCAACCACAGGGTTTTTAGGTTCCAAGGAAGGAGCACTTTGTTTGCAGACTAAAGAAAGCTCTATATGGCCTAAAGCAGGCACCCAGGGCATGGTACATTAAAATTGATAAGTATTTGGGTGAACAAGGGTTCCAGCGGAGTCCTTCAAATCCAAATTTGTACATCAAAAGCATAGGTAATGAGATCATCCTTCTGGTTATATATGTGGATGACATCATCATTACAGGTAGTGAGGCAAGTGCTATAGAACAGATCAAATCTAATTTGAGTAAAGCTTTTGACATGTCCGATCTTGGCCTCCTACATTACTGCCTAGGTGTAGAAGTCTGGCAAACAGGTAGCAGCATTTTTGTCTCACAAACAAAATATGCTAGGAGTTTGCTTGACAGGTTCAAAATGACAAATTGCAAAATCTCGTCTATGCCTATGGAGAAAGGGCTGAAACTTTCAGCCAAAACTGACAATAAGGCAGTTAATGATTTAGTATACAGGCAACTAGTGGGGAGCTTGATATATCTTACAACCACTAGACCTGATTTGAGTTATGTTGTGAGCTTCATTTCTAGATTCATGACAGCGCCTAAAGTAGAACATTGGACTGCAGCGAAGCGGGTGTTGAGATATGTGAAAGGGACACTTGATTTTGGCATTTTGTATAGCAGAAGCAAAGACCCCAGGCTGTGTGGGTATACAGATTCAGATTGGGCAGGTTCTGTGGATGACAAAAAATCCACTTTTGGGTATGTTTTCAGCCTTGGCATGGGTGCAGTCACATGGGCCAACAAGAAGCAACATGAAATTGCCCTTTCATCGACTGAAGTACAATATCGAGGAGTAGTAAAAGGAGCATGTGAGGCAATTTGGCTCAGGAGGGTGCTTTCAGACATGAAGATGCATCAGACATAATTGGCACCCTTGTTCTATGACAATCAAGGGGTGCTCAAGCTAGCCAAGAATCCAGTATTCAACGAGCGGACCAAACATGTTGAAATACATTGTCACTTCATCAGACAACTTGTAGAGGATGGAACTATTAAGCTATAGTATTGTCCAACAAAGGACCAAACTGCAGACATCTTTACCAAGTCTTTGGGTCCTGACAAACATGTAAACTTTATGGATAAGTTTGGTATGGTTAGTAGATTAACCATTAAGGGAGGGTGTTAGATTAATATCAGAATAATAATGGTCAATTAGCTTTTAGACTTAGGCATTAATAAAGTCATTGTGACTTTAGGTTATTTTATGCTTTAAAGTTGTATTTCACTTTAGTGTGTATCTCGGTCTATCCCACATTCATAAAGTGGATTGGCTCGACTTATAGTAATCCTTTATAAGGAAGATTTCATTCCTCACTTTTAAGATAATATACAATATAGAGAACTCTCACGAGTAATCTTGGTTTCTTTTATGTGTTCCATGTTATCATGATAACAATCAAGTATGGAAGAACAACAACAGCAAGCATTGACGAGGACGTCGACTGGTTTACAAACCTGCCATTGTAATTGAAGCATTGTACTGTTGTTTACATCGATCCTTGATCCTCAATATAAAGTCTGCCATTTACAAATTGATTGCAAATTGTTACTATTGTTTATGCTTGTGATTGTTGGATATTGCATGTAAGTGTTGATAATAATTGCAAGGTGTAGAAAGTCTGGTATAGTTGCAGCCTTGTTAGTATTTGCATTGCAAGCCATATTGTATGTATTTGCAAGTTGCAAGGAAGACTGCAAAGAACGTGCAGTAGTTAGGATTAGTTGTAGGCCATACGACCAGCAGATTGTATGAGTTTTGACTATACGTCAAAAAGCGTACAAGTTAAATTTAGTCATTAAGATTACTTGCTATGATCTTATACGTGTGATTACTGTACAAATTACTGTTGTACAAAGGACTGAGTTGCACAAGGGACTGAGCTATACAAAGGACTAAGCTGAACGATGGACTGAGTCGTACAAGGGATTGAATTGTACGAGGGACTATGTCGTATGAAAGTGTGTTGTACAAATTTGTGTGCAGTACAATTGGGACCATACGTCTCAAGCCATGATGTCATATGACTATGATGATAGCCTTATGATTGCAGCCTTGATTAGTTTCTAACCTATCATTCCACCATTCCATTGTTGGGAATCTCACCACTCGAGCTACAAGGGATTCAGATTTTGATAGTGATCGAGACAATTTACACGTGGCAATCAAGGCCATGAGGAGAGACCTGAAGAGAATGGTGTGAGACATGAAGAAGGAAAAAAGAAAAGAAAAACAAGATATTTAGTGTTCAGACTATAAGCAAGGACATACAAATATTACTTGTCTGAAAAATGCCTTTTGTAATATATGAGGTTGCAAGGCATGCGGTTGGAGATTGCCCATTTAATTTGAGGAGTTCAAGGCACCAAACATTGTCGGTGTAGAAAGAAGATAAAGACGAGAAACCAAGTACGTCAAAGAGTGGGCAAACAGCAACAAGTGGCTAATACAAAAAATAATTGCCAAGTAGAAAGACAACCACAAAGAGGCAATCGACAACGAGGATAGAGTTGTTTTCAATATGATATAGATGGAAGGCTAATTATTCAATGTCGAAGATGCCAAGGGTGGGGGAATTTCCACATAACTATCAAAATCAGCTAGTGGGAGACAATGCTGAAAATGGTATGATGTGTCGTTGGTGTGGTCTAGGCAATCACAAGGAGGCAAATTGCCCGAAGAAGGCAAGTTCGAGTAACTTGCAAAACATCAATTTTATTGATATAGAGGAGCCTCCAATGGACCGGAAATTGAAGGAAAATAGTGTGCTTGTAGTTATGAGGGGTCAAACAAAGAAAACCAAACAATAACCCAATCCTGCTGTGGAGAAGGAAAGATGGTAGGACTCGCATGATATAGTTGAAGAAGAGATGGGAAAGGCCAGGCGAGAGTGACTTCTTGGAGAAAAAAATTGAAGTCGGTCACTGTTGAAGAAGAAAAACCATCAACACAAGAGTTGGCAGCGCAAGTACTTAACACGACTGTAGAAGTCAAAGTTTCAATTTTACTTAGTGCCATACTAGAGCTATATGCGACGGTAGGAGAGATGATGCACCCAAGGAGAGTAGTGGACCCACAATACCAGCAAGAAGCAATTGTAAAAAGAATGGATCAATACATAGATCTAACAGTATTAATGATTGATGTTGGCAAAAAGCCAGTGTTAATTCATATTGAATTGCTACATCATAAGTTGATGCAGGTAATTGTCGACATGGGGTCGAATGGCAATGTTTTGCCTAATAAGACTAGTCAGAGATTGAAGCACCATTTTTATGGTCTCCAAATTTCAAGTTGTATGGTGCAGATTAGTGGAATAGAGATGAAGGACTCTTGATGGCCCAAAAAGTGAAGATCACTAATTAAGAGTTTACCATGGACTTTGTTGTGATCACCATGCAAAAAGCAACATATTATGCATTTTTGGGGAGAGGATGGTTGTGCATGGCGAAGGTCAATCACAATTGGGAGAAAGATTGCTTCATATTCAAGAAAGGGCAGCATAAGTAAATGATTTATTTGAAATATTAATCCGTGAGCAAGGATCTTGTGACGACTAATGAGTTAGGTAGTTTGTCTTCGAGTTTATCATGGACTTTGTTGTGATCGCTATGAAAAAAGCAAAATATGATGCATTTTTGGGGAGAGGATGGTTGTGCATGGCAAAGGTCAATCACAACTGGGAGAAAGATCACTTCACATTCAAGAAAAGGCAACATAAGTACATGATTAATTTGAAAAATTAGTTTGTGAGCGAGGATCTTGCAATGACCAATGAGTCAGATAGTTTGTCTTCGGATGAAGACGACGGGCATGAACCGAATGGAGTACTGCAATTGGAAGAATGTGCTAAGGATGAGGAGCGTTCGAATAGCAGGCTTCTCCATTGGTAGATGGAGGACTATGAAGTGTTTCTACCAACCTATCTCTACATTTAGGTGGAGAATGAATAAGACCGTGGTGAATAAGGAGGGAGTGAGTTCTGTAAATTTTCCAAACCCTAGATAACTGTTGTCCTATGTTCTTTTAAAATAAATCAGATATGAGAATAATTTATTTAAACATGCAACAGTCACATAGATGGTTGGAAAACATAAACAGCGTGAACAACGGAAGTTAAATATATTTCTGAACCTGAAATATTACAAATAAAAGAGGCTACAGCTACAACAAAACACTTCTGCTCTCTTGCTGCTTTTCTAGCCAGCAAGCATTGTTCTTCTCCTCCTAAGATTGTATTTTTCCTTCAACAATCTGTTCTCCTCCCATTCTTTTCTATGTCTTTTGTCTGTGTGTCTAAAACACTCTTGATCTTATCCTTTTATCCTTGTAAAAGGTAACCCTAATCTCTCTAACCCTAAGATTAGATCTCATCTCATCTTGAGATGTAAGGTTAAAAATAGAAAATCACTTAAGTGAATATCAAAATAGAATCACTTAAAAATAGAAAATCACTTAAGTGAAATTCAAAATAGAATTAGAAATGTCTCGAACCACTTCTAGCATGTTCATACTGAAGCCTGTGCAAGAAGTTCTTGTCCGAGCTACATTTCTCAACACTCCCTCTTAGCGAGGAAGGAATTCTACACCAATCCAAGTTTGTCTCTGAATACTTCAAACTTCCCTTTCACTAAGGGCTTGGTCAGAATATCAGCTACCTGCTGATATGTGGGAATATACTGGAGCTTTACGGCTCCCTTTTGAATCTGCCATCCCATAGATGAAGCTAAAGACATAACTGCTCTAATGGAAGTGTATCTAGCGACTGGAGCAAAAGTCTCCTCATAGTCCACTCCCTCTTTCTGGGAGAACCCTCTCACCACAAACCTTGCCTTGAACTTCTCGATGCTGCCATCTGCAGCATGCTTAATTTTTTAGAGCCACTTGGAACTCACAACTGACTTCCCCTCCGATCTTGGCACTATGTCCCAAACATCATTCTTCATGATGGAGGTGTACTCCTCCACCATGGCATCCCGCCAAACCTGTTGGTCTGTTGCCTCCTGAAAACTGGTAGGCTCTGAATTTATGATGTTACTCATCAATGCCATGTAGCTTGAAAACTTCCTTGGAGGTCTGCCCTCCCTAATCATGCTACTAGGAGCCTCAACATACTCCTCAACATCCTTAATGTCTGTGTAAGCCATTGAGGTCTCCTGATAGAACTGGAAGGGGCTAATGTCTCCACCTCTTCACCTGAAGGTTGTTCTGAACTGGAAACCCCTGTTGTCTTTGGTGATCCTGGATCAACCTTCGGAGCTTCTTGCTCCTCATTCTCTATCACTGGAATAGGCTCATGGGACTTCCTAGATGCAATGTCCTCCTCAAATTTTACATCCCTGCTCACTACTATCTTCCTCTTCTCTGGAAAATAAACCTTGTAAGCTTTTGAAGTCTCACTGTATCCTACAAATAAACCCTTCCTACTGGAGGGCTCCAACTTGGTCCTCTTATCTACTGGAACATGGATATAAACTGGACATCCAAAGATGTGAAAATGACTCACCTCTAGTTTCACACCAATGAATGCCTTCTTTGGTGTCTTGTCCTCCAAGATCCTGTGAGGACACTTGCTTTGGATGTAGACCGCTATGTTGCATGCTTCTGCCCAAAGAAACATTGGCAAGCCCTGGTCATGAATCATGGCCCTAGCAGCCCCTATGATGGATCGATTCTTTCACTCTGCAACCCCATTCTGCTGTGGGTTGTATGGAACAATCAGCTCCCTCTTAATTCCTGCCTGCTTGCAGAAACCATTGAACTCCTTGGAGGTACATTCACCCCCATTGTTTGATCTCAAGACCTTGATATTCTTCTATCTGGTTCTCAACTAGAGCTTTGAACTCCTAAAACCTGCTAAAGACTTCATCCTTGGTCTTTAAAAAATAGATCCATGTCTTGCGAGAGAAATCATCAATAAAGGAAACATAGTACATGCTACCTGAAATTGATGCTACTGACATCGGTCCACAAACATCCGAATGTACTAGATCTAGTATCTTCTTAGACCTATGCTCACTATTTGGGAAAATAGCCTTGGCATGCTTGCCAAGCGTGCACCCTTTGCATACTCCCTGTTGCTCAATGCTGAACTTTGGAAGACCTGTGACTATCTCCCTCAGAATAGGCAACACTCTATGATGCAGGTGCCCCATCCTCTTGTGCCACAAATCACACAAGTTGTTATTGCTCTGAACTAGGGCTCGAACAGGTTCGCCCTGCAACCTGTATAAACTGCCTTCTCTAACCCCTATTACTTGTGTTGTTTCCGGGCTAGATTCTTTTGGTCTAATAAGGACATGATGGTTCTTGAACTCCACTGCATATCACTTATCCTCCATAACCGAAACTGAAAGCAAGTTCTTCCTAAGACCTAGAACAAACAAAACATTATCAAAGTCTAAAGATTTCCCTGACTGGAATCGAAAAGGAATGGTACCAATTCATACAACTGGATATTTGGTATAATCACCAAGCTCAACCTGAACCCTTGAGTCCTGCTCTTGTAGACTGGTAAAACATTGTCGGGCTGATGTCATGTGCCGAGATGCCCCACTATCCACATACCAAGCATTCCTTGGAACCGTTATGGTAGAAAGGCAAGAGACCAATGAGAAATCCTTCTCGAATTTGGCAGCAAAGTCACTCATCTGAGTTTTCGCAGAGGTTGCTACCTGCATCTGTTGCTACTTCCCTTTGCCCTTATTTTCTGGACACTGTGATGCATAATGGCCGTGCTTATGACAAATGAAGCACTTGATCTTGCTCAAGTCCTTCTTCCCTGACTGTGAGGTTGACTCCTCATTCTTTACCTCACCCTTGTTGGGTCCTTTACCTTTGCCCTTCTTGGTTTGCCCAAAAAGAGCTAGGTTATCGTCACCACCTTTCTTGTTGGCCTTTGACTCCATCCGAGTCTCCTCCTGGATGAAATCATCCCACAGTTTCTCAAATTTGGGAAGGTTCTCACAAGCACAAATGCCTTTGACAAATGGTTCCCATGAAGCTGAGAAACCATTAAGTGCCACCTTCACCAACTCTGTGTCTTCAACCCTATCCCCTACTACTGCCAATTGATCACTAATATGTGTGATCTTCATTAGGTAACTGGTAACGGTGTCAAATCTGGTCATCTCCATAGATTTGAGTTTGTTCCACAATATCATCTTCCTGTTTATGTTCTCGCTCTGGTAGAGGCTAACCAGGGCATCGAACATCTCCTTTGCCTTAGTCTTCTCGGATATGTGACGAATCAGGTGATCCTTCACTGCATCCAAGATCATCCGCTTGGACTTCACATCCTTCTTTTTGTGAGCTGCCAATTCCTGCAGATCTATAGGCAAAGTCACATCAGCCTTGACAATATCCTAGAGATCATTCTCTTCCAATAAGAACATTACCCTAACTTTCCAGGGCAAAAAATTGGAGGCACCTTCCAATCTATCCTCAAATATGAGGCTAACAACTGCCATTTCTGAGATCTGCTAAAATATTAATGACTGACATAAAACAGTCCTGCAAATAAGCTTAGTCCTTCAAGCCAAAAAAATATGAAACCCTAACTGCTTTTATTTATTTTTATTATTTGCTTGAAACCCTAACTGTTTTTTTTTTATTTGCTTGAAACCCTAACTGCTGAAATATTAATGACTCAAAAAAAACAGTCCTGCAAATAAGCTTAGTCCTTCAAGCCAAAAAAAGAAATGAAACCCTAACTGTTGTTTTTTTTTTTTCTTAATATCCAGCAGTGACCTACTGCTGTAAACCCTTGAGGATCTCAATCATAGAACCTAGCTCTGATACCATGTAAATTTTCCAAACCCTAGATAACTGTTGTCCTATGTTCTTTTAAAATAAATCAGATCTTAGAATAATTTATTTAAACATGCAACAATCACACAGATGGCTGGAAAACATAAACAGCGTGAACAGCGGAAGTTAAATATATTTCTGAACCTGAAATATTACAAATAAAAGAGGCTACAACTACAACAGAACACTTTGCTCTCTTGTTGCTTTTCTAGCCAGCAAGCACTGTTCTTCTCCTCCTAAGATTGTATTTTTCCTTCAACAATCTGTTCTCCTCCCATTCTTTTTTGTGTCTTTTGTCTGTGTGTCTAAAACACTCTTGATCTTCTCCTTTTATCCTTGTAAAAGGTAACCCTAATCTCTCTAACCCTAAGATTAGATCTCATCTCATCTTGAGATGTAAGGTTGAAAATAGAAAATCACTTAAGTACAAAATAGAATCACTTAAGTGAACTTAAAAATAGAAAATCACTTAAGTGAAATTCAAAATAGAATTAGAAATATCTCGAACCACTTCTAGCACGTTCATACTGAAGCCTGTGCAAGAAGTTCTTGTCCGAGCTACATTTCTCAACAAGTTCAAGGTCAACGGGAGTAGCAAAACGGAAAAAAATTGCACCTAAAGCTGGAGAGAAAGAAAAGTGGGCATTTCCAAAGAATTTTGTGAAATACACTATTGGTGATGTTGTAATTGATGTCAAGTTAGCACACCGGATGGGCATGGTCAAAGCAACAAGTGAACCTGAGACCATAAAATGTGAGGGGCCAAAGATGGTTCAGGTCAATCTCACTAATGAAGGCAAAGAGAAAGTAATCCATTGCGGAGATGAGTGGGATCTAGTGTTGAAAGCATCAACTTTCAAAATATTTCTGCAATACAAGGATATCTTCACAAAAAACCGACAAGGATTTGAAGGGGATTCCACCAGAATTGTGTGTGCATTGGATTCAGTTGGTTCCAAGTGCACTACCCGTAAGAAGAAGGCCATTTAGGATGAACCCTAAGTATGCAGCCTTAGTAAATGCGAAAATTCAAAAGTTGTTGAACGCAGGCATAATCTTCAAGGTTATAGTGAGTGAATGGGTGTCACCGGATGTGATCACCTTGAAGAAGCAAATCAAATCCGCATATGTGTGGACTTTTGAAGTCTTAATATTGTAACAATTAAGGATCCCTTTCCAATACCATTCACCGATTCAATCTTGGAGGAAGTAGCTGGAAATGAAATTTACTCATTTTTGGAAAGATAAACTAAAGATGAAATTCATAGTCGAGAATGGCATTTACGCGTACAATCGAATTCCATTTGGTCAATGCAATTGTAATATCCCACCCAAGCTGAGATACGAAATTTCTGCCTTGTTTTGTTATTTTGGAAATTTGCAAGGTTTTCGGTTTTTGTGCAATGTTCTGATTTTTTTTGTATTTTTTATTTAAGTACAGAATAATGCAAGAAAAAGTTAAACTGCTAACTTGAACAAATAATATCTAGCAAACTACTTGGCGGGAATCAATGAAACTTGGAATTTAGATAATATAAAACTATAAACCCTTTAAAGGACTTTGGAAAGTATCAAAATACCCGAAAGTTGTACAAGACTGAAAATGGCGACTTTATAGCTGAACAACAACACAGGAATATATGTATTTCTTTCCCAGCAACAAATAAAGATGTCTTTTTACAATATCAATGCAAAGGAAAGCTTCCAATCCTTATACGCCTCAATTATAATCATTAATTGGCACCCAAACTCTGAATATTAAAAACCACCTTCAATGCCAGGCAAGATATGGTACGACCAGGCTAGAGGAAATTATGGCCAGCAAGAAATGTCTGAAATCTGCCCTGAAACCCTATCTGAAAATCCTCTGAAATCTCCTCAAATTTAAGCACAATACATTCCCCATGATGGAAATGCTCTGGATCACCCTGAGGATGTCTTCCAATCCCGAAGATGATGTTCTTGCCGAAGGATTTCGTCTCCAAACAAGCTCAAACCCTTGCAAAATGCCCTGCAAGTTTTCTCTCCAAGAGAAGCCAAAATAAAATATATCCAAGCATACCAATATGAGAGCAAGCAATCAATAAATAGACTCCTCATTGAGAAGTTTCCTCCTGTGGGCTCAATGTGGGATAAAACATAAAGTCACCTTATAAAGTCACTTTATAATTAAAACTCCTTTTTGCTCCAAAAAACCCCTTTTTAATTAAAATATAGATATCTGATGTGCAAGGCTCCAAAATAAAGCGTCTATGATTTAAAACTTTAAATTCCCTTTCCAACGAGCTATAACACTTAGGTGCCCATTAAATTATTTAATTAAAATGGCAACCTTAGAAGAAAATAGTTAAATATAGCTCGTATTAACACCCAAATTACGGAAACGGTCGAAAAGCATCGGAATCGAAAACCGACTGCACAAGAGTGTTACCGATGATGAATAATGATGAACGGACCTAACTGGGTGACTTACTATAAATAGACGCTCTCTCCAATAATATTGGAGAACAAACTAGAAGCTGGGTACAACCTCGGAAAGTGTCATCGGGGTCCTCTAGACCACCTGAGCTCAATGCCAACATCAAAAATCCCCTCTGACACGTTTGACGGACTCCAAGAGAGCCAAGGTCAACCATAGTGCTAAAGTGACCAAGAATGGGGACATTACAGTCCTCCCTTCCCAAAGATTGCTTGTCCTCAAGCAATACCAACACAACATCAAAATCAACATTCTGAACCAGTTTGCAACCAACTGTTATTCCAGGGTCCCATGTCCTCCTTAGAAAGAAACCACCATGCTGACGTTGCGCCACTCTGATCACAACAAGAAATCCACTATGCTCAATTAGCTCAAGACTAAACTGCAGCTCCATAATATGATCACCCTCCAATCTGAAACTGATATGTCTATCTACGCTGGAATGAAATATCTCTTGCCAAGTCATATTAGCAAGAATATCATCAGGTATCTCACTACTAGTCTCCACCATGGGCCAAAAGAAAGACAATCTACTCAATAGGAGAACGAAGTTCTCCACATATCTCATCATGAAGTCCCCATAGTAATGAAGAAAAGACTCGGTCAAGAGGCAATCATGAGAAGCAATAACAGTACCTATCCTAAAAGTGACTTTGCAATCGGGAGCTAGTATCCTCTCATTGACACTAAACCTCCTAGTGTCTACTGAGCAATCCCAAGCACACCAATCCACTGTCATCATCAAAGCATCACCTGAAAGTATTATTGCCAGCAATATGGAAAATCTACAGTAATCATCAATCACCCAAGTAGAGAAATAGACTATCTGCTCAATACCCCAAAGGTTTCCCACAAACTGCTGGTAAGAAATCTGCAATTGACCATCATCTAATGTCACCATACTCAGCAAAAAAATGTTGGGGCAGAAACTAACACCCAAATCTCCGACCCCTGGCACAAAGTCCCTACCATGAGTGCTAGTAACGTTTCCATAGTTAAGTGCATGAACACCCAACCAAAAATGAAATTGAGAAACCAACCCAAACATTCTCTCAATCCATCGGGTATAACTCGGTTGATTCCAGGTACTACTTCCATCTACAATCATCAAGGTATCCTTTGGCATAATAACTACCAGCATCAAGAAGAGACCACAATTATCACCAAACAACCATGTTGAGCATAAAATTAACTGCATGATTCCTGAAGAATCACTCACCACCGGCTGCCCACCAGCCAAGTATGGATAAAAAACTATTTGCTCAGAGACAGATTTCAATAAACTCATCACTAGAAAGTGAGAGCAGCAACAAAAAAACTGATAAACTGCAGTAGACCAACCATCCAACATGATCTCGAACCCCTGAAAAAGTATACTTCTCAGCAAATAAGCATTATACTCAGTATAACTCGCCATGGTGACTCCATAATAATGTCGGTTAGCCCCTGAAAAGTGGCTGATATAGAAGAGGGCGGCAATGTCAACTCTGAAAATGACCATCCTGGGAATGCTTCCGCTGCCCAAAGCTGGAAACACCCTAGTGACACTTAAACTCCAAGTGCCCAAAAAATCATCCCATGGATTCAAACACTCCCACTCAGCAGAAATTATGAGAGTCTCATCAGGAAATATATCAATCTTCAATATGAAATGACAACTAACACACTCTCGAAATGCCCATATAACCATCCAATAATGAAATAGGTCAGCTGCAACACTTGTTGCTTTCAAAGAAAACCAATAACTAACCTCTCCAACAAACTGAACAGTCTGAATATGAGGTAACACACCACTGTCCAAGACTGAAATCATCTCATAATCTGATTTTTGATAAATCAGCATTGTATAAGGAGTACATATGCCAAAAATATGGAAAAAGACGGTCAAAATATAAAATCTAAACACATCCCAAGCTGAAATTACCTCCCAATAAGTCAACAAGTCTGCAAACCTCCAGTCCTGGTTCGGGATCTGTCTCCAATCCACTTGTATGAACACAAATGGAGTTGTAACATGGCTGCTCAAGGAGTATACAGCAGTAAACCTCCCACTCCATTGATCAACAATCCTCCAAGGTATCCTTCTCCCATCATCCTTCATGTCTAGAAGCACATGCATATGATTCAAGGTATTTCCAAGAGTAACATCACACATCATAAAAAGTTGATCCAAAACATCATCAATGTCATGACAAGATGAGAGGACAACTACTGTTTTGTTCTGCAAATAAAGACTCGTGCAAGGAAGACAACTTTTATTCCATGCCCAAAAACTGAATGGAGCACCTAGATCCCAAATTCTTATGTGATGATATGCATGTATTCCTTCACCCTTCTTATGATGCCTCATTTGATTAAAACAATCTTGTATGGATGAAGAACAAAGCATGATACCTCTATGCAAGGGATTGTAGGCCAACACATGATCAAATTGTCTACCTTTAGTTGCTGGTCTGAAAATTGCAGCAAGCTCCATACCAACATTATGCTCAAATGCATACTCCACATCATGTCTTCTCTGCATGTCGTCCCTGTATGTTTCATGAAATGAAACACTTCGCTCATCAAATGAAAAATTGTTATCAGAATGATCCACAAGTTCATCACAAGTGCCAAGTGAAGCATCCCTCTCGTGTGTATCATGAAAGTCCACCTCATAAAGTGGGTTGTCAAATGTCACAACTTCACCCATATCAAAGAGTGGGTTATCAAAAATTTTGTAATCACCCCACCCAAGGTCTTCATCAAATTTAGGTGCCAACACACCCGGATCCCAAGGACTGAAGAGCTGATTACTTAATTCTGCCCCAACAAGTTCTTTTTTCCTACCATGCATGTCTGTCTCTGTATGTAGTTCACTCTGTAAATCACCAAAGAAAATGAAGCGATTCGGAACATTTATTACATTAGGTTCAGCTGGGATACCAAACCCAAATCCACATGTGTCTTCATTACTAGAATGTGATGATGAAATAGTATCATATACTAATTGAAAATTTGTTTTATGTTCAACATGTTTAGCATCTAAAAAATCATTTGTGAACTCATAAACAGGGGCTGCCTTGAAATTTGAAACAATCCCATCATGCTCTTTTCTTGCAATACTATTAGCGCCTTCAACACTTTTGTCATCAAAACAATTACTAACCATGGAGTCTTCAATAATTTGTTCCACAACCACATCAAATGTTGTTGGTATAATGTTTTCATTAGGTGCATGCAAGTCAAATGAACCAATCTGAGACTCATTCATACATACCACATAAAAAGTGTCATTGTCTTCACACAAATTTTTTGTTTTGATCTCCTCTTCCTTTCCATCTTCTTCGCTGTCCAAAAATGGCCTCAACTTCTTCTCACATCTTCTCACAACACTATCAACCAATTCATGAGCAACAGGTGAAGCAACCAAATATCGCCTCCAAACAGCCACTAACATAGTCCAAAGTGGCTGAGGAATTTTGTCACTTTCATTGATGATCAAAACCATAATATCTCTCATGGCTGCAATAACATTATCAGTATGTTTTGATCTAGTTGTAGCAATAAAATGATGAAACATTTGGTAAATCAAATCATCCAAGCTCAAGTCTAACATGATGTTACCCAATCTAGTTCTTGCAAAAGTCTCAAGTATAGTAACTCTCCTAGCAAAATGAGAGCTTTTGACCTTTCCCAAATTTTTGAAACTATCAACTAACCGCTGCATTATCTTCCTCAAAGTGTTATCATCATAAGGAGCTTTAGGAGCTGAAATTCTCAAAATTTCACTCAAGCAAGAAGTGACCATGAGTCTTACCTCCTTATCTGTATATCTCAACCATTCATGTTGTTTGAAGGAAGTCACTGTAGGAGCTATAGTTGTTTGTATCACCTTAGAAGGTGACTGATTTACCATGTGTAGACAATCCTCCACTTCTCTCAAAGTGCTGAGAAGAACATCCTTGGGCTGAGATAGGTGCCCAAGCTTAACCCCTGCATAAAAAAATCTATTGACCAACTCTTCTTCACTATTTGATGCCATGCTACATAACTGAAATTTCAAATCTCCGAGTTACCCAACAGGATGGCAGAATAGGCTGTGCTCTGATACCACTGTAATATCCCACCCAAGCTGAGATACGAAATTTCTGCCTTGTTTTGTTATTTTGGAAATTTGCAAGGTTTTCGGTTTTTGTGCAATGTTCTGATTTTTTTTGTATTTTTTATTTAAGTACAGAATAATGCAGGAAAAAGTTAAACTGCTAACTTGAACAAATAATATCTAGCAAACTACTTGGCGGGAATCAATGAAACTTGGAATTTAGATAATATAAAACTATAAACCCTTTAAAGGACTTTGGAAAGTATCAAAATACCCGAAAGTTGTACAAGACTGAAAATGGCGACTTTATAGCTGAACAACAACACAGGAATATATGTATTTCTTTCCCAGCAACAAATAAAGATGTCTTTTTACAATATCAATGCAAAGGAAAGCTTCCAATCCTTATACGCCTCAATTATAATCATTAATTGGCACCCAAACTCTGAATATTAAAAACCACCTTCAATGCCCGGCAAGATATGGCACGACCAGGCTAGAGGAAATTATGGCCAGCAAGAAATGTCTGAAATCTGCCCTGAAACCCTATCTGAAAATCCTCTGAAATCTCCTCAAATTTAAGCACAATACATTCCCCGTGATGGAAATGCTCTGGATCACCCTGAGGATGTCTTCCAATCCCGAAGATGATGTTCCTGCCGAAGGATTTCGTCTCCAAACAAGCTCAAACCCTTGCAAAATGCCCTGCAAGTTTTCTCTCCAAGAGAAGCCAAAATAAAATATATCCAAGCATACCAATATGAGAGCAAGCAATCAATAAATAGACTCCTCATTGAGAAGTTTCCTCCTGTGGGCTCAATGTGGGATAAAACATAAAGTCACCTTATAAAGTCACTTTATAATTAAAACTCCTTTTGCTCCAAAAAACCCCTTTTTAATTAAAATATAGATATCCAATGTGCAAGGCTCCAAAATAAAGCGTCTATGATTTAAAACTTTAAATTCCCTTTCCAACGAGCTATAACACTTAGGTGCCCATTAAATTATTTAATTAAAATGGCAACCTTAGAAGAAAATAGTTAAATATAGCTCGTATTAACACCCAAATTACGGAAACGGTCGGAAAGCATCGGAATCGAAAACCGACTGCACAGGAGTGTTACCGATGATGAATAATGATGAACGGACCTGACTGGGTGACTTACTATAAATAGACGCTCTCTCCAAGAATCTTGGAGAACAAACTAGAAGTTGGGTACAACCTCGAAAAGTGTCATCGGGGTCCTCTAGACCACCTGAGCTCAATGCCAACATCAAAAATCCCCTCTGACACGTTTGACGGACTCCAAGAGAGCCAAGGTCAACCATAGTGCTAAAGTGACCAAGAATGGGGACATTACAGCAATGCCCCCACCACATTCTAGAGAATCATTTTATATATATTTCAACAAATGTTCATTGGAAAATTTAAAATTTTCTTGGACGACTAGTCTTTGTACGAGAAGGATTAGGTTGTGCATGAATGTTCATTTGGAATTGAACCCCAAGAAGTGCAAGTTGCTAGTGACATATGGCAAATTTTTGGGACATGTAGTGTGCATAGAAGGGTTGAAGATGGATCCTGATGAACATGGAGCAACCATATGACGTGAGTTCATTGAAATTATTTTTGGGAATTATCGGCTACTATAGGAGATTTATTAGGAACTTTTCCCAAGTGTCCTACCCACTAGATGCATTGACATGCAAAAATGTTCCTTGTTGATGGACAAAAGAACATTAAAAAGCCTTTGAGGAGCCAAAGGAAAAACTGGTTAGCACACCCATTCTAGTGTTTCTAGATTTGGACAAAGAATTTCACGTCCATGTGGATGCATCCAATTTTGCGATTGGATATGCATTGGCCAAAGAGGGTCATTTTGGGCTAGATCAGCCCATTTGTTTTGTCAAGGGTAGAAGAGAACTACAACAAAACAAAGAGAGAATCTCTAGGGATGGTCTATGTAGTACACAAGTTTAGACATTATTTGTTGGCCGACCCTTTTGCTTTTTATGTAGATCATTAGGTGTTGTTGTATTTGATCAATAAACCAACTATTCATGGGTGAGTTAGCAGGTGGCTCATCACATGACAGGAGTTTGTATTTTGGGTGATGGTGAGACCTGAAAAGAGACATGTAATAGCAAATTAGTTGTCGAGGATTCGCTTAGGGGAACCTATGGAGGAGGAGGATCATATGAGTTTCCTGATGCTCATTTATTTGCAATCAACACGATACTATCATGGAACAAGTTGATAGGTGAAAACTTGTCGACAAGAGAGCTGCCAAAGGGGATAACAATAACAAAAAGGGAAAATTCATCATCAAATCAACACCATTTCAATTGATTGTAGTCTTGTATAAAATGGGACTTGATGGGATTTTGAGATGTGAAATTGTTGGTTACGAATCTGCCATGAGGAAAGGATTTTTGGTTAATGCGCCCAGATTCGCCCACCAGCATGAAAGGCCGGAAGGAAGAGATGCCTTCCGGGCCAATCTCCGGAGAAGGCCGGCTCCTTTTGGGGGGGGGCTTGATTTAAGCTAAAGGGAACAGGAAAGAAATAAAGGAACGGAAAGAGACAAATGTACAGAAAGAGATACAAATATGTCCAAAGGTTGGTGGGGGGAACTAACAGTACGGGAACACACCAATCTCCGCTACTTATCGCATACAAACACAGAGCATGACAAGGAACCGCAAAACCTAGGCGTACTTCCGATACACCAGCGAGCGTATGCACAGCTTCAATAGCTCCCTAGCAAACATTCCCTACAAGGAACTAACAACAGGGGATCGTATCAATCACCAGATACGTACACTGACAGGGGTAGAAAGTAAACCTAGAGATGTCAGAGCCAGGTATATGTGTTAGGTAGAGAGTTTAACCGCACAGCTTCAATGGCTCCCTAGCAAACATTCCCTACAAGGAACTAACAGCAGGGGATCGCATCAATCACCAGATACGGGCCAGCAACGTCACACACAACTGATGGAACTGCTACCAAATTTATAATGAATGCTTTAAATAATGAAGTACAGAAGGTGCTTTAAGCAAGCAATGCTAGAGGAACCTGATCGCCAAATGCCAAAGTGAATTAACGAGCAGCGACACAGGTGGGCCTAAGGCATATAATGAAAGACAGCATAAAAGAATAAAGATAGTAGAACAGAACCAGGCATACAGATTGTATTCATAAGCAGAAGCACGGTTACAGTAAGCACAGTAGTTCCCTAACAAACATTCCCCTTCCACACTTTACAATGAATTTCAGATGGGCTTTTATAGCCCGAGTCCCACCCGTTACATTAATGGGCACGGAGTCCCGCTCAAACATGAGCCGACGTAAGCGGCGAAGGAGCCGCAAATGCTGACCTTTTGTCGGATCGAGTCGTACCTGCAGCATGGTCTTCCCGGAATCCGGACAGCTACGTGGCGGAGTGTTGGGTAATTCTTCAAGTCGGCAAGCTTGCTAGTAGCTGGAGCAGGTGAAACCTCAGATCGGCTTTGAATGAGGCTATTAACGCAGGCGGTGCAGGCAGCCCATGCTTATCCCTTTTGGTCGGCAGTCTTGGTTCAAATCCCGAAGCTGGACACTTGTATGATGATGGGTTATGCTGTGTGACACATGCCTGCCTTAGAGGGCAGTCTATCCATCTTTGCTTGGGATCGGGGCTCCTTGGTATGCGTGCAAAAATCAGTGCAGTCGGGGAAGGCCTTCAAGCCTTGGTCAAATTCCGGGTTTGTTCCCCTACCGTACACTCGTCAAGGGCGCATTCCCGCTCCGTTGAGAAGTCGAATCGTGCACGAGCGAACACCGGTGTCCGCCGCCATATGGACTCGCTCCGGCATTTTACCTTTTTTCTGCATTGACCTGTCAGTCTGCCAGTGCAAGGTGCGCCCAGGAGGTGGGGCGAAGTACGAACTTCGCACCAAAACTGGGCGAAGTGTGAACTTCGCACCAAAACTGGGCGAAGTGCGCACTTCGCACCAAAACTGGGCGAAGTGCGAACTTCGCACCCAGACTTAGCCAATTTCAGATAGACCTGCTGGAAAGCTGGAAAATCAATCGGGGAACTCCATGGAAAAAGGGGGGAGAGAAAGAGAATGGGAAAGAAAAGGAAAGGGAGAGAAGTGAGAAAAACGGAAGGAGGAAAAGAAGAGCAGCACTGTTACAAAACAACATTGAAGACATTGCACCCCGTGCAAAAATGTGACAACAGTAATGTGTTAGCTTTTGATGCTATGAGCCAAGGGAGAATGCAATCACAGGATATAGAATATGTAGAAATGTAAGATGCTGAAATATACTATTAATGGTAAGTGACGAAAATGATACAATGCTATATGGAGGAAATGAACACTCCAGAATAGATGATAAGAACTACATTGTATCCATCACCAATCTATATGGTGATCTTGCAGAGTATATCTACTACTACCTACAGCTATATATAAACACTCACTATGAGACCCTTTATATAGAAAGATGGATTGCTTGGCCAACACTCTTCCTAACATGCACATAGACACTTGTGCATTTATTACAATACTTGAAGTAACTTGCTAACTACCCCCTAAAGTAATATCCTACTCTAGTTATGTACCAAAGGTGGTACATTTACATGACCCAAATGATGTAATATACTCTAACACCCCCCTGTATTACATTATTTGGGTATTGAAGACTTTAGTCTTCAATATGGATATTCTTCTTCTTTTCCTGTATCCTGTCCAAGAAAATAGTTAGTGTCTTCATGCCATGTTACTCTTGTTGTAAGAGCTTTGACTTCATGATCATCTTCTTCTTCTCTGGTCACAAGAATCTGTCTAAGTATGTAGTTTGTATCTAAAAAACAAGACTGAGAATGCTTTGGCCGAAGACTCCTCCAATGCTAGAGTCTGATTATGTCTATCCGGTTCTGTCTTTGTGGTTCCTTCTCTGTTCATATCTTATTTGCTATGTTATCTCTTAGTGTGCCTTTTCTTCTTCTTTTTCCTTCTTCTTCTTCAATTCTGTATTGATACTTGTGGAATTTATGTTTCATGAGGAGTTAGTCTATCATCACAATAGTAATTATTTGTATTGTTAGTTTGTTTCATGTGTTGGATAAGTACAAAAACAATCAATGATAGATAAATCATTAAACACTTTTTTGTGAATTCCACCATGCTGTGAAGAGAGCTTCATGAAGATATCCAATTAATGTTGTAAAGCTTCCCTCTTTTGCCTCCTTAAGGAATAGTGAGAATCTCTCTTTATCACTAGTGGATAGATACTTATATCCTTCAAGAGTATCTATTAGATTTTGAGAGTAGAATTCTATTTCATGGAATAGTTCTTCATTATTGAAAGCATTTCTTAATATTTCATCCATGTTTAATTGATTTGAGAGTATTCTTATAACTCCCTAGTAGATGAAGTGTAGTATACTATATCTCTCACAAGTAGGTGGTCTTAATTTGATAAACCAATCAAGGCTTACTTTTGTAGAATCCCTTATTTCTACCTAGTTAAGAGATGTGAACTAATTTGATAAACCTTTCTTAGAATAAGGTTTTGTAGGCTTCCTTATATCTCCCTATTAATTAGAATATGCTTAGCTCACCTTCTAAGTTGATTTTGTAATGTTTTGAGAATAATCAACCTATTAATTTTGCCTTCTTTTTCCCAATGAAGTATATGCTTTAATGGTTGGATTTATTTTGTCTCCTTAGAATGAGTATGAGACAATTTTTATCAATTAATTCCAACTCTATATGTAGGCAATTTGTTTGCTTTTCTTTTCAATAGATTAATTTTCTAAATTCCAATTATATGTATATAGTTTGAAGTAGTATGCCTTATATCTCTCTACTTTTTGGAATATTAGAAAAATAATATTATTTGCAATTTAATAGTAATTTAACCAATAGTTGACAACCTTATATCTCCTACTTGGTTAATTGCAAATATTCAATATCTTGAAATAAGCTTGCTTGATAATTACTAATGCTTGTTAGATTTATTCCAATGTAATATATCACCTTATAACAAAGCAATAGTTTATATCACCTTATAACTCCGAATTTAATTAAAGCAAGCAAATTTAATTTACCTTTGTAAGGTTTGATGCTCCATGTCCTTCGTGAGACTTAATGCTCCACGTCCTTTGTGTAGCTTGACACTCTACATTCTTTGTGAGACTCTACGTTCTCTGTGAGGCTCTACGTCCTTTGTGTGACTTGATACTCTATGTATCTCCACGTATTTTGATGGTGGCTTGGTGCGTAGTTCGGCGTTGTATTACTGATGCTTTGACCTCTGTGTTCAATTGGATGACCTACGTATTCCTCTTATCTTTGCGCTATCACAGTGCCTATTTTGGCTTGGTCTTCTCCTCAATGGGTGTTTATCACCGCAGGAATTGAATGCTGGTTTATGACAATCTGCGCTGCCTTCTTTGACTCCGATTCAGCGTGCTATTACTCACTCGAACGTTGCAAATTTGGTTTGATTTTCCTTCACCTTCTACACCTTGGAGTTGAACGATTATGTAGCTACGTGGCACATGCATCTTGAGTAACATCTGAGGCATTTCTTATTCCTTCCTTGAGAGATTTCCAAGTGGCTTTTGTGCTCCAACGTGCATGGGGTTCTTTTTGTAACGCTTATAGCTGAATCTAACGCCTTCTCAAATGAATTATGGGCTCCAATTTCGAATGACAACGTTGTAACGTATCTACCTGTCACAGCTGATGTGTAACTCCCTCCCACTCTAACGTCTCAGTGTTTGCTTATGAAATGAGTGCTTCGTGTCAATGATGACAAATGGCAGATGCATGTATTCTTCCCTCAAATGCTTCTCTTCTCCTATATATTCCTTTTGCCAACGTATGTCCAGCTATTTCTTGTCTCTCAATGCTTCTTCCAAGCGAGTATGAATTGGCTCTTCGATGGAGGTCTGTTGGATGTGTCTCATTCTTTGTCGGAAAAGAATTGTACGACAGGCACTACAGCGCAAAAGACGACGGGTAGGGGGTCCGGGGGCCGGAGGCCCCCAAGGACCCCCGGCTACGGTAAAGGTGATTACGTAATAGGTGATGGCTCGGGGTGCGTAGGGGGACGCCCTCGGATACGGTGAAAGTGATAGATGCCGGCGAAGCCGACGCCGAAATTTTCACCTACTTTTATCGCTACTTTTCACCTACTTTTATCGCTACTTTTGGAGCGACCCCCGGGATTCCCACGGTTGGTGGGTGGTTAGTGGGTGTGGGTGGTTTAGCCCATGGTGTTGTATCCACGGTACCCTAATACCACTTGGTGGTTTAGGGTTGTATGAGTTTCCTTATATAATTATTGTAATGTCCCGTTTTAGGGATAAGAGAGAGAATAATATATCAAGGAGGATAGACTCTTGTTTGCTCGGACTAGCCCAAATTGGGTGAACCAGGGTAAATCTTGTGTGTTATATGTGCATTGAATGGTGTCATTATTTCCTTAGTTATTATTTCTGCATTATTTCTAGAATATGTTTCTGTAAATTCTCTTCATTTGGTATCAGAGCCAAGTCATTAGCCATAGGGGGACGCCTTTATTGCTAGGGTTTAAATCCGTTTGAAGAAGATCTAGGGTTTCTAGGAGTGAGAGGAAACCTATTCTGGAGTGGGAGTTACGCAGAAGGAGTTTGAAGGAAAAATGTCAGGAAATCATTCAAGGATAGAGATCGAGAAATTTGACGGCAAAAGTTTTGAGCTATGGAAGTTAAAGATGGAAGATATGCTCGTGGACAGAGATCAGTGGGCTGCTATTTCAGAAACAACAAAACCTACGGGTACTTCCGATGAAGATTGGGAGAAGATGAATCGAAAAGCAAGGAGTCTGATTCGACTGTGTCTTGCAGATTCGGTGCTCATCAATGTTTCGGGAGAAGCTACAACAAAGGATCTCTAGGGAGAGGTTAGGGGCTTTGTATCAATCGAAGTCCCTAGTGAACAAATTATTCCTCATAAAGAAACTGTACAATCTTAGGATGCATGACGGGGATTCGGTTGCAGATCATCTGAATGCATTCAATACAGTGGTAAGTCAACTAACATCTAGTAGAAATTAAGTTGAGTGAGGAAGATAAATGCATTACTTTGTTATGCTCTTTACCAGATTCATGGGATAACTTAGTAGTAGCAATTGGTAGTACAACTTCATCCACATTGAAGTTTGAAGATATAGTGGCATCTCTATTATCTGAGGATATGAGGAGAAAAGCCATGGAGGGCACATCTAAGGAAGCCCTAACAGTGAGAGGGCGTGCCAAGGAGAAGGACAAATCTAGATATGGTGATAGGTCTAAGTCTAAAGGTAGATCCAAGTCTCGGGGGAAGTTTGAGAGAAAATGCTGGAATTGTGGCAAGCCAGGTCATATGAAGAAGGATTGCAGATCAAAGAAAGTTGAGTCTGGAAAAAATTCTGATGAATCGACTTTCACAGAGATGAATAAATCCATTGATGAAGCAGGGGATGTATATCCGGCATCCTCGCTCATCATGCTCCACATGATCAGATAAAAATGATTGGTTGATTGATACTGGTGCCTCTTTTCATATGACTCCTCATAGAGGGTGGTTCAATGAATATGAAAGATATGATGGAGGGGAGGTACTATTGGGAGATGATTCACCACTCAGAATCATGGGTCGTGGAAGAGTGAAAATTTTGTTGCAGGATGGTAGGGTTAAGACCCTACCAGGTGTGATGCATATTCCGAGACTTGCTAGAAATTTGATTTCGGTAAGCAAAATGGCCGATGCAGCAGTGAATGTCAGTTTTGGCAAGGATTCATGCAAAATGGTTCGTGGATCAATGGTGTTGGCAAGGGGAGTTCGGATTGGAACATTGTATAAGCTATTGGGAAGCACTATGACAAATGAGTGCAATAGCTCAACCGTTCCCGAGGTTGATTCCGATAAAAGCTCAACACTCGGCATCAAAGGATGGGACATATTGGAGAAAAGGGATTGCGTACCCCGTACACAAAAGGTATGGTTCATGGTATCCCTAATTACTCAATGTCTTCCGAGTTCTGTGAACATTGTATTTATGGTAAACATAATCGGGTTAGTTTTCCATCTGGTGCCACAAGATCTAGTGGGGTACTAGATTTGATCCACAGTGATATTTTTGGTCCTGTTCCTATGCCGTCTCTTGGAAAATCACGGTATTATGCTTCCTTTGTTGATGATTTTTCAAGATATGCATGGATTTACTTTCTTAAGAGCAAAGATGAAGTGTTTGAAAAATTTAAGGAATTTAAAGCACTTGTTGAGAATCAAACTGATAAAAGGATTAAGGTGTTGAGGTCTGATAATGGAGGGGAATATTGTTCTAATATATTTGAGAAATTTTGTAAGCAATGTGGTATTGCAAGACATAAGACTACTCCATATACACCTCAACATAATGGAGTTGCAGAGAGGTTGAACAGATCACTGATGGAGAAGGCTAGAAGTATGCTCAGTGGTGCAGGTTTGGCACAAGAATTTCAGGCAGAAGTAGTGAGTGCAACATGCTACTTGCGAAATCGGTCACCTACATCAACATTTCCGGATCAAAATCCATTTGAAGCTCTATTTGGTAAGAAACCTTCTATTTCACATCTCAAAGTTTTTGGCTGTGATGCATACATGCATATTCCAAAGGAGAAAAGAAGTAAGCTAGATAATAAGGCTGTTAAATGTATCTTTATTGGTTATAAAGATGGTGTTAAAGGATATAAGCTTTGGAATCCAAAAACTAAAAGTACAGTGTATAGTAGAGATGTGGTGTTTAGGGAGATGATCAGTGATTCCAGGAAGGTAGTTACAGAAGAGGAACCTGGAACGGTCCAATTTGATCTCATGGAAAACTATCAAACAGTAGAGGATCTGGAAGAGGAGCATACAGATGAGGATATGGAAGAGGAGCATACAGGTGAGGATCCTGAAGAGGATGAAGAAGAGGTTCATACACCCGTGGTAAGGAGATCAACACGGGAAAGGAAGCAACCCTGAAAGGTACAGTCCATCTGCTTTTCCTACTTCTTTTGTACTATCTCATATCGATGAAGATCCTAGAACAGTTAGAGAAGATGTTAATTCTAGAGAGGCAAACCGTTGGGAAGAGGCCATGGATGAGGAAATGATGTCCCCGAAAAAGAACAGAACATGGGATTTAGTGAAATTACCAAGTGGTAGGAAAGCAATAGGTTGCAAGTGGATCTTTAAGAAGAAGCAGAATGCTAAAGGTAAAGTGGAGAAATATAAAGCTCGCCTGGTTGCTAAAGGTTTTTCCCAGGTTGAAGGAATTGATTATGGTGAAGTTTTTTCTCCCGTTGCAAAGCTAACATCAATTAGATTTATGTTAGCTGTGGCTGCTGCATTTGATCTTGAAATAGAACATATGGATGTGAAAACTGCATTCCTTCATGGAGATTTGGAGGAAGAAATCTATATGAGGCAGCCTGAAGGTTTCACTGTTGCAGGAAAGGAGGATCCGGTATGTAAGTTAAAGAAATCATTGTATGGACTGAAACAATCACCTAGAATGTGGTACCAAAAATTTGATACTTATGTTTTAGGAATTGGTTTTGTTTGTAGCAATGCTGATCACCGTGTGTATTCAAAGAAAATTGGTAATGTAATTGTCATTATAGTTCTTTATGTTGATGACATGTTACTAATTGGAAATAGCAAGAAACTGGTCATGGAAGTAAAGTCTCAGTTGGCATCGCAGTTTGACATGAAGGATCTTGGCCCTGCAAATTTTATATTGGGTATGCAAATAAAAAGAGATCGCTCTAACATAAAGTTGTGGCTGGATCAGAAAAAGTATGTTGAGACAGTGTTGAAAAGGTTCAATATGCAGGATTGCAAACCGGTGAAGGTACCTATTTCTTTAGGTGAAAAATTGTCTACTGAACAATGTCCAAAAATAGAAGAAGAGGTAGAGGAAATGTCACATATTCCTTATGCAAATGTTGTAGGTAGTTTAATGTATGCCATGGTTTGTACTAGAGCGAGACATTGCCCATGCAAGTGGGGAGTCTTGAGTAGATATATGTCTAAACTCGGTAAAGAGCATTGGACCGTCGTGAAAAGGGTGTTCGGATATTTGCGTGGCACCTCTGATTTTACAATCTGCTATGAGGGTACAGGTAAAGAAAATAGACAATTGGATATAGAAGGGTTTGTTGATGCAGATTGGGTTGGAGATCTGGACAGGAGAAGATCTACTAGTGCTTATGTATTCAATTTTTTCGGAGGGGCCATTAGTTGGATGAGCAAGAGGCAAACTGTTGTTGCTCTTTCAACTACTGAAGATGAGTATATGGCAGCCACTGATGCAAGTAAGGAAGTTGTATGGCTGCAAAGACTATGTGCTGAAATTGGGTTCTTTCAAGGAGCTGTGAAGATAAACTGTGATAGTCGAGTGCCATATTTTTGGCAAAGAACCCTGCTTACCATTCAAGAACGAAGCACATTGATACAAAGTTCCATTTCTGCAGGGACATGCTTGAACAGAGGAAAGTGTTGCTGGAAAAGGTAGACACCAAGGAAAATGTTGCAGATGCTTTAACCAAGGTTGTAAGCACTGAAAAGTTTAGATTCTGTTCAATTGAAATGGGTCTGGCAAAGTATTCAACAAGTGGGAGAATGTTGGATGTGTCTCATTCTTTGCCGAAAAATAATTGTACGACGAGCACTACAAACGCAAAAGACGACGGGTAGGGGGTCCGAGGGGCCGGAGGCCCCCAAGGACCCCCGACTACGGTAAAGGTGATTACGTAATAGGTGATGGCTCGGGGTGCGTAGGGGGACGCCCTCGGATACGGTGAAAGTGATACATGCCGGCGCAGCCGACGCCAAAATTTTCACCTACTTTTATCGCTACTTTTCACCTACTTTTATCGCTACTTTTGGAGCGACCCCCGGGATTCCCACGGTTGGTGGGTGGTTAGTGGGTGTGGGTGGTTTAGCCCATGGTGTTGTATCCACGGTACCCTAATACCACTTGGTGGTTTAGGGTTGTATGAGTTTCCTTATATAATTATTGTAATGTCCCGTTTTAGGGATAAGAGAGAGAATAATATATCAAGGAGGATAGACTCTTGTTTGCTGGACTAGCCCAAATTGGGTGAACCAGGGTAAATCTTGTGTGTTATATGTGCATTGAATGGTGTCATTATTTCCTTAGTTATTATTTCTGCATTATTTCTAGAATATGTTTCTGTAATTTCTCTTCAAGGTCTTGGGCGCTTGGTGCTGGTTCTATGGTGGTCCGATTTGAGCGCTTCTATGGAGGATGTATTCTCTAAGCAATAGCTCTAGGTATTGCTTCTATATTTCTTTCCTTTTGCTTCCAATGTGCTGGTTCGAATGCTCCCTTTGCAATGATCGATGGATGATAACCAACGTAGATGATTAACAACCTTTGGCTATAATTTGTGCTTCATATTGGTTGTTGGGAACACCTGCTTTCGTGGTTGTAAGGGTGCTTTTGAACACCGTAATGAGAACTCTTTGTTAGCTCTTCTCACTTGCTTCGGATTGCTCCTTCTACGTTGCTTGTATGATAGTCCTCGCTTGTGGAGGATGTGTCTCTAAGACACTTAGATTCTGTCCTATTTCCTACGTAGGACAAGATGCTATGGTGCAGAATAATGTAAATAGAATTATAATAGAATACCTTGATTTGCACCTTCTCTTGCAAGCTTCTTTTGTTGATTTTAATGGTAGCTTCTCTGTATTATATTTTGTAGGCAAGGGCTGATTGAAGTTGTCTTCTCTACTGGACAACTCTCTCCTTTGCTTGGTTGATCTAAGTAATGAACCCAAGCTAATAATCACGTAGATAATATGCCCTTTGATGGAGTAATTTTTGCACTAACTTTTTCCTATAATGAGCTCTTTAGTGCACCTTGAATTTGAGACTCACCAAGTCTTGATTTTGGCTTCTACCATGGATTAATGGCTTCTTCTTCTTCTCCACTCCTTGGAGGAATTTTGATCTGCTTGGTGGCTTCTATAGGCCACAATACCTTGTAGGTATTGAGTTCTAAATAGTGTCTTTAGACACTTTGATTATTTGCAGATTTTTGTGCCCTTTGATTTTAGCAATCAATACACAAAATAATTTTTTTGAGAGTAACTAGTTTAACGAACAACTTGTATAGTGCAATGAACCAATAATATTTCTAATATTAATGCACTTTAATAATCTCACCTTATCACTCCTATTAATAAGCTCTCAAAGTAGTTTCTAATGCACTAATAATCACTGCAAATTCCTTAATGTGGTCCTCTTTTCAATAATTAGATAATAGGAAGAATGTATCTAACTCCTATTAATGTGCAGGTAATGAACCTTAAAAAAAACTATCTTTTGCACTTTCTTTGAGGACTTAAAATGCAACCTTCTATTTTGCAACTTCCAAATTCTAATAAGGTGCTCAATGAAGTTAAGTAGTAATTTGAATAAGTGTTCAAGTAATGAACCCTTTTTGCACCTAAGTTGCTTACCTTTAATGATGAATATCTTGATGAGTTGATTCACCAAGTCTCTTGTCTGGAATGGTGGTTGCCCGCAGTTGTGAATGCTTCTAGTCTGCTACTCTATAGTAGATGATTTCCAACTTCTCCTTCAGGATCTGGCCTAGAACTTTCGAAGTCTTCTAGCTCATAATGCTATCTTGATTGCTGCCCTCTAGTAGTCAATATATTAACTGAAATGTTGTCCTTCAGGAACTCTTTCAGTATTTTGCTATGAATCCAACAAATCTCTATCTGTGCCTTCTTTAGCTATGAAGGGCAATATCCAAATCTTCTTGGATTTGGAAGGCATATTCTATCTGAGTTCTTCTTCAACTTCCTTGTCGAGTTCTGAATTCAAATAGGATTTTATTCTAAATAATCTGAATGTCTTGAGGTCTTCAATATTCTTCTTCAAGATTTGGCACTCCTTGCCAAATTCTTCTTCTTTTGGGCTTGTTTTCGGATGGCGAAAATTGTCCCAAATATTTCACTATATTCTGTAGTGAATTTCTCCAATGAGTTCTCCTAGGAACTTCTTTGATGGATTTTCCAATTTCTAGAATGAGGCTCTCCAAGCCTTCCAAGGTCTTCAATCTTACAGCTTTTCTGGTCTTCTTGATGAGACCTTTCCTTCAACCTTCAACTTCGGAAGTGTTGGCAATGAGATATCTCTAGTGGATCTCTGAAGTTTGCTACTTCTGAAATCAGTTATAGGACCTTGCTAGTCCTTCTTCAATCTTCCAAGAATGGAAGTTCTTTCAATGAGACCTTTGATGGGTCTCTTCAGCTTCTTCTAGAGGAAGTCTTCAATCAGCAAAGGAGATCACCAATCTCCTATATTTCACGGACTCTTCTCTGGAGTCTTCTTCAGGTTCAAGGCTTCTATGGCCTTTTCTTCAATATGTGGCCTTTTCTTCAATATGTGGCCTTCTCTTCTGCAATAAGGCTTTTGTGGCCTTTTCTTCAATAAGGCTTCTATGGCCTTTTCTTCAACAATAAGGCTCCTGTGGCCTTTTCTTTAGCAATAAGGCTTTTGTGGCCTTTTTCAACAATAAGGCTTTTGTGGCCTTTTTTCAGCAATGTGCAGGTCTGCAATAGGGTTTCCTTCAGTTTCCTTTTTATGCAACAAGATATTAGTAAGTTGATTCTAAATCTTGTCAATAATTAATCTTCACTAGTTGATTTGTCAATCTAGTGGAATGGAATGTTGAGTCATAGTTTTCACGATTTTTCCTGCAACTCTGTGGAAAGACTCTAGCCAAATTCAATATCAGAAATTCTAGAACTGAGATTAACTTCTCCTCTCAATATTTCCTGTGACTTTCCTATTTCTAGTAACCCACTATGGCTCTTCCTATCCAACAAAACCTTGCAGCTGCGTTTGCATGGAGTGGTGCATAATGGCTGATCCGGTTTGCAAAAACGCAGCAAGGTTCAGACATACAATAGCAATGGTGCTTTCTTATGGCTCTCCCTATTCCTATTGATCTATCGTGGCTCTGATACCACTATTAGCTTTTGATGCTATGAGCCAAGGGAGAATGCAATCACAGGATATAGAATATGCAGAAATGTAAGATGCTGAAATATACTATTAATGGTAAGTGACAAAAATGATACAATGCTATATGGAGGAAATGAACACTCCAGAACAGATGATAAGAACTACATTGTATCCATCACCAATCTATATGGTGATCTTGTAGAGTATATCTACTACTACCTACAACTATATATAAACACTCACTATGAGGCCCTTTATATAGAAATATGGATTGCTTGGCCAACACTCTTCCTAACATGCACATAGACACTTGTGCATTTATTACAATACTTGAAGTAACTTGCTAACTACCCCCTAAAGTAATATCCTATTATAGTTATGTACCAAAGGTGGTACATTTACATGACCCAAATGATATAATATACTCTAACATAATGGAAGAAGTGAACGTAACTTTAAAAGATGCTCATTAGGGATTGGCAAGAGGGCACATAGGGCCAGATGTGATGGCGAGGAAGGTGCTTCTAGTAGGGCTATGGTGGCCCACCCTCTATTGCAATGCAAAGGAGTTTATCAAGGCATGTAATACGTGCCAACAAGTTGGGAAGTTATTATGGAGGGACTTTATGCCATTACACCCATCACAACTAGAGTTTTTTGAGACGCTGGATCTTGATTTTATTGGAATTCTAATAACAAGACGAAGAGGAAAATGTCTGTACATTGTGGTGGCATTCGAGTACTTGATGAATGGGGTAAAGGAAAGGGCATTACGAGATAATTCTACAAAGAGTATAACTTGATTTTTATATGAGCAGGTAATTACAAGGTTTGGAATACCTTTGCAGTTGATGAGTGATAGAGGACATTTCATCAATGAGATTATTAAGAAGTTGACCACAAAATTCAAGATTTTGTATTTGAGTCCATATTAGCCAAGGGCAAATGGGAAACCAAAGGAAACAAACAAAGTCTTGGTTTCCATCATGTACAAGACTTGTGTATTCTAGGGTGTTGATTAGGAGGAGAGATTGCAACCAGTTTTGTGGGCAAATAGAACCACATTTAAACGACGATGAACCACATGCCTTTCCAGTTGATGAATGGACAAGAAGCAATAGTGCCAATGGAGTTCTTGGTACTGAGTTTGAGGGTGGCGGTACATAACCATCTTGGTGGCCAAGAGAGCCTGAAGGAGAGGCTGACGACACTTGTTAAACTAGATGAGAAGAGGATGATGGCTCAATGGGCAATGAAGATTGACCAACGTCGAAGGAAGTTGTGGCACGACAAGCACCTGCAAAATATGGAGTTGAAGCCAGGTGACTTGGTCTTGAGGTATAATAGCAAACAAGAAATCAAGCCCAAAAAGCTAAAGACTTTGTGGCTTGGACCCTTCCAAGTAATTGAGATGATGGAAAATGGTGCGGTGAGATTTTAAAAACTAGACAGGATAGTAATTCCCAAAACAGTAAATGGTTCGAGACTAAAGCCATACAGAATGAAAGCAAAAGTGAATATGGTTGGTTTCGAGCCAAGAAAAGAGGACAATAGAAGTGTAGGAAGGATAGTTGCAATACCAAACCAGTCTTCATAGGAATTTGAAGGAATAGTGGTTTCGAAAGAAGGAGAACCAAGTTGGACCAAGTAGGAAGGTGGTGCAAAAGAAGAAAGGGAGGACAATGATCTAGAGTTAATATGGTTATTTGAGAATGAAGGAGACGCACAACCCATAATTGAACAAGAGGAGTTGGGACCTTTTTCCATAGAAAGAAGGCGCATACTGTTGCATCTATGATTCCCAGATATAAAAGCAGAACAAAGCCTTAGATCACTTAGAGATGAAGATGAGTGAAGAATGGAATTCACAAAAAGAGAGCGACCCAAACATGACGCTCAGATTGATGATAGTGAGTATGAAGCCATGAGTATCACGATAACATGGAACACATAAAAGAAACCAATATTTCTCGTGAGAGTTCTCTATATGGCATATATCATCATACAAGTGAGGAGTGAAATCTTCCTTATAAAGGATTACTATAAGTCTAATCAATCCACTTTATAAATGTGGGATAGACCAAGATACACACTAAAGTGAAATACAATTTAAAAGCATAAAATAGACTAAAGTCACAATGACTTTATTAATGTCTAAGTCTAAAAGTTAATTGACCATTATTAATCTGATATTAATCTAACACCCTCCCTTAATGTTCAATCTACTAACCACACCAAGATTATCCCAAAATTTTACATGTTTGTCAGGACCCAAAGACTTGGTAAAGATGTTTACGGTTTGGTCCTCTGTTGGACAATATTGTAGCTTAATAGTTCCATCATCTACAAGTTGTCTGATGAAGTGACAATGTATTTCAACATGTTTGGTCTGCTCGTGGAAGACAGGATTCTTGGCTAGTTTGAGCACCCCTTGATTATCATAGAACAAGGGTGTCGACTCTGTTTGATGCATCTTCATGTTTGAAATCATCCTCCTAAGCCAAATTGCCTCACGCGCTCCTTTCATTATTCCTAGATATTCTGCTTCAGTAGATGAAAGGGAAACTGCATGCTGCTTCTTGCTGGCCCATGTGACTGCACTCGTCCAAGGCTGAAAACATACCCAGAAGTGAATTTTTTGTCATCCACAGAACCTCCCCAATATGAATATATATACCCACACAGCTTGGGTCTCCTTTTTGCCTCATCAAACACCTATAGCTCATAAACTTCCTGAATATTGGTCATTAGAGCAAATTTGACCTTATTAGGTTTCTTGCTTTTGTTCTACGATGTTCGTCCCTCGATCATTTCACCCATCCAAACATCTCCAATGGTATTGTGCCACCACTTTGGTCTCTTCTTGGGATCCTTCTCATCCAAGTTAGTGTTGTCACCATGACCTGGGCTACCTATATCTTTGTCATATTTATGCTAATTCGGGCTATCTGTATCAAAATCCAAGCTTGAAGACTCCTCATACTCAAAATCCTCCCCCCTTTTACGTGGAGCTGCCTAAAGCTTGATACTTGAATACTTAGACACAACAAGCTGCTCTTCTGCCATTTTGATCTCGAAAGAAGTCTTCAAAGGCCCAACTTCTTCATCACCTACTACATCTCTGCTGAAGCTCAACTGGTTGGTGTCAACATCAACCAATTGATAAGCTTTATGTTTGTCACTGTACCCTGTGATCATCAATTTCTTGCTCTTAGGATCTAACTTGGTTCTCTTCTCTTCTAGAATCTAGGCATATGCAATGGAACCAAAGACCTTAAGATGACTGACGTTGGGCTTCCTCCCAGGCCATGTTTCCTTTGGGGTCTTCTGCTTCACTGCTATCATTGGAGATTTATTCAGTAGATATACTGCTGTAAACACTGCCTTAGCCCAAAACCTATTTGGAACACCCTTGTTATCCATCATGCACTGGGACATCTCTATGATAGTGAGGTTTTGCGTTTCAACCACTCCATTTTGCTATGGAGTTTAGCGTGTAGTAAATTGTCTTTTGTTACCATGTTTAGCACAAAAATTGTGTAATTCTTTTGAATAGAATTCTCCACCATTATCAGATCAAAGAGTGGTAATTTAACACCCTGAATCTTTCTCTACTAATGCTTTGAACTTTTGAAATTCATTAAACACATCAGATTTTAGTTTAAAAAAATACACCCACATTTTCTTACTATAGCCATCAACAAAAAGAAGGAAATACCTGGCAGCTATGATGGATGATGTGTTCATTGGTCCATAAACATCTGCATGAACCAGCTGAAGAACTTTGTTTGCTCTCCAAGCTTGTCGTTCATGAAATGGCTTTCTGTGCTACTTCCCTACTTGGCAAGCTCCACACACACCATGTATCTGCTACTGGATGTCAGGAAGTCCATCTACCAATTTCTCTCGTACCAATTGAGAGAGGTAGGTCAGATTTAGGTGCCCATACCACTAATGTCAGAATGTACTAATGTCCAATGCAATCTTGGCTGCTAATGCATGCCAACTGAAGGATTTGATGATTTAGTAACTAAGACATCCCTAACATTATTGGTTTTTTTGGTATTCATGAATGAAAGGGGAGAAAACTCAATCAAAGAATGAGAACAAAAGCAAGGTATATTGGTTACAAGGTGAAGCAAATGGAAAATAAGGCACATCACAGTGGGAAGTTATCAAGTGGGGTGATCTGTTGACTGAGGCTCTTAGTGAGTAGGGCATTTTAGGAGCAGGATGTTTTGTTGAGCGGGGCTCTTCAAGAGCGTTTAGCATTTTTATCACACGATATTGTTTTTGCTCACTCCTATCTTTGCTTATCGCCACTTTTGTTCTTTCCTTAAAAAATGAGATTCACAAAACACAAGTTAGGGAAGATAAAGGATCCATATAAATGGAGTTGTTATTTGCATGAAAATTATGAATGGCTGAACTAAAACCCCACTCATAAATTTTCGATGCAAAAAATATTTGTGGGTTTCATGCATGTTAGTGTAACACACAACCCTTTTTGCAAATTTGAAAGGATATGAAGTATACTTGTGTAGATCTGCAAAATTATGTGTGGGTGGGGTAAGATTGATTTTGCATCAAAATCGCACGTGTGTCCCATTGGGTGTGCCAAAACTATTAACCTCATGCATGGTAGGTGTTTATTTGTGGGGTGCATTGGATGTTTCCCACCGAATGTGCCATAATTATAGACCTCATGTGTGGTGTATGTTTCTTTGTGGAGCGAATTGGATTCGTCCCATTGGGCATGCCATAACTATTGAATACATAAATTGGCAAGTGCAATTTGCGCCCATGACCATAGTTCAACAAATGGATGGGGAGGTTTCTACTCTTCTCAACCTTCAAATCTTGGGCTAATTCCCTTCTACCTTCTATCTAAGCTGAAAAATAAAGAAAGAAAATTAATCTAAAATATGCAGAAAATGAATAAGCTGAAAAACAAGGAAATAAAACTAATCTAAAAGTGTAGAAAACAAATCTGATCTACTTTTGTTTTGGGAGAAAAGGGTGCAAGAGAAAAGAAAACAAAAATATGGCCAAAGCCATAACGAGGTTCAAGTTTGGTGCAATTAGCAGTTAAGCAGTGACCAAATAACTTCAGCATGTGAGATCCTTGAATAATCTGCAGCAACAATGAAAGAAAGGACTAACAAGGGAAAGGAGGGCAAAGCCACTAATTTCACACATTCATGAAACAAGAAGTTAGGGACATAGTTGAATCAGAATGCCACACACAATTCTTTCATTGATTTGCAATGTTTGAAGTATTTCTTACAATCTCACTCCAAAGAGTAGCTCTAGTATGCTTCAAAGGCCAAAAGACCCTTTACAATGAGCATCAAGCTCTTATTTATACTTGAAAGTGCAGCCAAAAAATGGACTACATACAATGTACAATGGTGATAACTACGAGATTGCCAAAAATAGACACAAAAGTGAGGCACTCTAGGAGCAAGGTGCTTTGTCGAATGGGGTGCTCTAGGAGTGAGGCACTCTATCAAGCAAGAGCGCTCCAAAAGCGAGGCTCTCTACCAAGAGGGGTGCTCCAAAAGCTCTACCAAGTGGGGCACTACCACTTCCAAACATTGAGTCAATTCTTGTTCATTTCTGCCCTGCTCTATCTTTTGCCTTAGCTTGTGCGACAAACCTCTGTTTGGATTGTGATGGAATTAGTGAGCTACTATAGATAGCTAGGTTCAAATTTTGATAGGAGATACATGCATAATTGTTAAGATATTGTAATATCACTATGTTGTGTTCAAATCTTGCTAGGAGATACATGCATAATTGTCAAGCTATTGTAATATCACTATGTTGTATTCAAATCTTGCTAGGAGATACATGCATAATTGTCAGACTGCTGTAATACCACTATGTGGTCATGACGTAATCTATGTGGAGCCTACTTTAATCCCATTTATCCAATTGAAAAACAAAGCATATGAATTAAGTTAGCACCATCCAAAACAAGTGCCACATAGTGGCCCGATCTTGTGGTTGTAAATATATTTGTATTTAAAATTTGTATTTTCTTAATACAAAAAAGTTTCGTGAGTGTCACAATCAATACTTACAATTACCAATTGTTTGTATTTAAAATTTGCATGTCTAATGGAAAGGAGAGGTTGAGATATATTTATAGATAGTTGTGGAACTTATGAGTATGTTTTTTAAAGATATACTTGTTATTATTCGGGTTTTTATCCAGAAATTTCTTTTTATTTTTATATAAATTTGTTAAAAAAGTTAAGAACTATTGAGATAAGCAAAAGTACTATTAATATGGTTTTTTTTTAGTAAAAGGTAAAAAATTTATTCAAAAAAACTGATCAGCTTATACAAATCCATTTTGATATCCTGCCTTTCTTGGCAATGCAGTTTTTTTGTTTTCTTTTATCTGCCCAGGATATCTGAATCCCTTGTTCTTTAAACTTTGCCTCCTTCTTAACTGTATATGTCCTCTTCCAACAAAGATTACTGAAGTCCTCTTTGTTCTTTTTTCTATTCCTAATAGCTTTCATGTTGCATTTGATTCCATAATTGTGTCCAAATGTTGTAATAACCTTCCTTCGTATATTCAAGAAGTTTTAATCACTAAGCAATATTTTATTCACAACTATATTATCTCAGCAGATAAGGAATGCCAAAGAACTGAATCCAATTGTAAAATCACTTAGCAAACTCTGATTTTTTTATTAATATTGGGGCAAATTACAAAACATTCATACATGAACTCACAAATGTAGAGAGACTAACTCACAAAAGGATAGATATTATTGTAATAACACGGAATACACCTCATAATTGCAGCGCAGGTATAAGATACTCCTCGAACAAGTTTCGTACCATGTTCCCAATTGATGGCGTCAGTTATTGTCCATTCTAGATGATATAGTGCTGCTATTATTGATCGAATCTTATCCAAGTCTGATTGTTAATAGCTGAAACCTTCTCCAGAATTGCGCTCAGGTCTGTAGATGCTTTCACAATTTAACGCAGGTCTGCCAACACTCATTTAATGATGATAAAACCTCCAGTATGGCGTTACAGAAATAATGTGATCTCAATCTGCTGTGAACTTCATCCCAGCCATAATTACTGAGCTTGTGAGGTTCTACAACACAAAAATGGCCTCCCAGGATTGAATCGAGAGCTCCCAGCTTATAAGAATAAACCCAGATCCAAATCGTGGCAATACCCTTGATGGATATGGTGCTAGCTGCAATGGTGTCTACAAACTGACGCAGGCTTTGGATATTAAAATTAATGCTGAGAATCTCTTCACAATAATAATGTCACTCCTTACAATGTATAACAGAGTTTCAGCGCTGCATGTAAAGTCTATGGCTCTCAAATTTGTAATCGATCTGTGCCAAGAAGAAGTCTGCTTTTCAAAAAGCAATATACATGATTCATGCACTAGGAAGGCTTGGAGTTTTCGTTCCTTGCCTAAAGATCAAATTCTCCTCCGCAGGGTTTCCGTCCTCAGATGTGCATGCGGAAAGATTTCTCAATCCACGGATACAGAAAATCACCCTTATCCCCTCCTTTTCTTTTTTTTCCATATGTATATGCAATGTTATATATTTGGCATCGAGGTATTGTTATTATTATTATTATTAATGATTAATAACAAGTTATTAATCATTAATAGTTTATTAAATTGTCACCCCTTTAAGTTATTTTTATAATAATAACTTCTTATTTCTATCAAGGTGTTCACACACTTAACCAAATAAAATAATAATCTCCACACCAAAAAATAAAATCCATATCACACCTATATATAAAACATAAAGATGAAAAGGGGTCATTTCAAAGGTCTTGTTCTACCTCTATCATCGAAGATTCTTCCTATACTTTGGTCTGCACTGTTTCTAATAACTTCCTTAACATAATCGCCCAGTTCCTCTCTTCTGAACTGAATTCCTCTTTAAAAAATTTGTTGTTCCGTTCCAACCATATTTGCCGCACAGATGAAGCCAATCCCTAAATTCCAAGTTGTGCTTAGTGTTTTGGATTTGAAGGTGTTATGTGACCAATAGTCCCAAAAATTACTACCATTAGGAGGATACCATTCTGTTTGGCTAAATATGGAGTACCATCAATTCCAGATTATGTAAGCATAGGAGCAATAAAAAAGGAGGTGGTTTATAGTTTCTACCTCTTGGAAGCACATTACACATCTATCGGGTCCAATGAACCCCTTTCTCCTCATATTGTCCCGAGTCATAATGCTTTTGTGAGTAACCTACCATATAAAACAATTAACCTTTGACCAACCTTTTGGTTGCCATATTTCTTTCAAGGATGTTGTTGTTAGGGTTGGTTCTTGCTACTTTGGTGAGCCCTTCGGTAGCCTACTTTCACTGTGTAAGTGCCTTGTTTCTCATATCCCCATGCTAGTTGGTTAGGTCCATCTTTCCATAGCCATGTTATTTTTTCTAGGATTTCTTTCAGTTCACGTTTTTCGGCTTCCCATTCTTCACCTAACCACTGGTCCAAATTTTGCCATCTTCCTGAAGCTGCTAGTTGTTGGCTTGGGGGGATGAGATATCGAGATATAAGAGTTTGGCCATGATTATGAAGAGTCTCTCTGATACCACTAAGATGAGGATATCGTTTGATAATGGGGGGAAAATTCCCAAGAATCATCCCACAAACTGACTTTTCTTCCATCACCTACTTTCCAAAGTACTATTAATATGGTTAGTGGAGCTAGTATAGATGCATTATTTGGGTGAATTGCACAATAAGGACTAAAAATAACTCTTATATCCTAGCAAAATACTGTTAAAATGTTAGAAAATTCTGGAAGAGAAAACTAGGGCATCAGTTGGGTAGCCGAAGAGATTTTTGGTTGTTGTGGAATTGAAGACAAGATTGTTGCCCTAGGAGGGCCCAATGGGGACACCTCCGGATCCTCTTTTAGAGAGACATAGTTCTTTTGCAGATTTGTTAAAGGATAAATCTCCAACAGAGACTGAAGAAGCACAAAAAACTGCATTAAAAATGCTCTTTACGACTGCTGGAAATAGATCAACATCTCAACGAGTTAATGGATGCTTGCCACAGTCAGAATCAAGGCCAAATATTGTCATTGAGCAAAGGATGGTAGAAGAAACAGTTTTATATAGAGCCAATCATGATTTGATCTGTAAATTCATGGGTATTCGCCCTACCCTAAATTTTTTGCATTCCTGGGTCCGACAAAACTGGGAGCCTCTTGGTGAGTATTCTTTGTGGTTTATTAGCAATGGATATTTTATTGTTAGTTTTTCTTCACTTGCCGATAGAAATAGGGCTTTCGAATCAGAAAAGAGGAATCATGGTCCGGCAGGATTATTTGTTCAGCCCTGGAGAGTGGGATTTGATCCTCGAATTGAACCCACTGCTGTCCCGGTTTGGATCCATTTGTATGCACTTCCAATGGAGTTTTGGAGTGAGCAGGTATTGGAAATTATCGACAATTCCCTTGGAAGACATTTGGGTGTTTCCAAAGACACAATGGAAGGAAACACAATCGTTTATGCTAGATTATGTATGGAAATGGATCTTAGCCAGCCTTTGTCGATAGAGGTTGAACTCGAACTTGCAGGACTATCTTGGATTCAACAACTGGATTATGAGGCATTGCCCTTCAGGTGCAGAGTTTACCACAAATATGGGTATTTGGCCCGATCCTGCCCAAACAATATGAACATAAAAATGGAGGCTCCTCTAGGAATGTCAAATCTTCCTAAGGAGGGTAAGTCAACAATCAATAAAGAAACAACCAATATTTCTCAGGGTAAATAAGCATAAGGAGATGGTTTTGAACAACCCAAAAGAAGGAGAAGGCAAAAGAAAAAATATGGTAAAGAGCAAACCCAACTCAAGCCCTCCAATAGGTATGAGATCTTCAAGACACTAGTGGACCAGGAAGAAGAACAATTCATGGAAGGAGTGGATGAGAATAATAAAAATAATAACAACCATGTTCAAGCCCCTCTTTCACCTCCTCCCATCCTAGAGCAGGTAATTGAGTGTAGTGAGTTACCACAATCAGATATTGTAGGGGCATTGATAGTGCATAACCAAGAGCAACCGATAATTAAGGATGTCATCATGGGTATAGCAGAAAAGAATAGAGAAAGGCCAACTCTAGGGATAACTCAGGTGGAAAAGAGATAAAAAATATCAGCTCTCAAGGAGTGGGTAGAAAATCAAATAAGGAATTGATAGCAGTTCAAGGAGACAAATTGATCACTGGAGGATCGGTGAGGCCAATAGATTTTTACTGCTCTCAAGGTAACCAATGATTATACAATCATGGAATGTTAGGGGTTTAAATAGTAGAACCCATCAATCTGTTGTTTGAAGACTCTTAGAAAAATGTAAAACATATTTTTTGCTTATCTAGGAGACAAAAATATCATTGGATCTTATGTGTAAAATAGTAAATAGACTTTGGAGGGGTGTTGGTCATATGGAAGTGGCTGCCCAAGGGGCCTCAGGGGGATAGTTACTTTTTGGAACTCTCTTGAATGGATGGCAATAGAACATATAGCTTGGAGGGGTGTCCTCACATCACATTTTAGGAACAATGTGATAGTTGAGTAGGTTTTAATCATAAATTTTTATGGGGCTCAAAACCTAGATGGTCAGATGCATCAATGGAAAGTTGTGCATAACATGAGAGTCTCAAGGGAGGAGTTAGATTGGATTGTTGTTGGGGATTTTAATGCTAAATTATCCTCTAGAGATTAGGAAGGGGGAACCCCAATTTTGGACCTAGGGGATCGACTTATGATTGCCCAAGTCCATGCATTACACTTGGTGGATATTAAATGCCCTGGAACCAACTATACTTGGACTAATAAGAGGAGGGAGCCACATAGTAGGAAGGTGAAGTTAGATCATTTTTTGGTTTTAGAGGAGGCATTTGTGAAATGGAATATAAAATTTCAAATTTTGGAAGGTCCAGTTTCAGATCACTTTCCCATTTTGTTGGAAGGGGGATCAAAATAGTGCAGTATCACAAACCATTTAAATTTGAAAACTTTTGGTTACAAAAAGAGGAACTTCGAAAGAAAATTCCATAGTGGTGGGAAGAGGGTCGCCCAACATATGGGACAACAATGTTTAGATTCCACAAGCAACTTCATTATGTCAAGGATCAACTGAAACAATGGAGGTGAGCTAACAAGATAGACTTCCAGGTCCAAAGAGCTCCATTGGTGGCCAGATGGGATGAGGTTCAAAAACACTTTAGGGAAGGAACAATTATAGAGCAGCTCAAAGAAGAGGATGATGCATTGCGTAAAGCGGTTGAGGACATTGACAACCAAGAGGAGACCTACTAGAAATAGAGAGCAAGAACCACTTGGTTATTAGAAGGTGATAAAAATACCAAATTTTTCCATCAGGTTGCTTGTGCTAGGAGATAGATGAACAACATGGAAGCTCTTCAATATGAGAATGGACACTCCTTTGATACAATTCTAGGTATGCATTTCCATTCAATGGATTATTTTTCTAAACTATTTAAGGAAAGTATGGTGCAAGATGAAGAGGCTCAAAAATAAGTTCTTGTTGTCATACCCTCTGTTATCTCTGAAGAAGAAAATCAGGCCCTACTTAAACCCATTGATAGAGAGGAACTGAAGAAAGTAGTCTTTGGAATGAGCATCAAAAAACACCAGGTCCAGATGGCTTTCCAATTGAGTTTTTTAGGCCTTCTGGGACAACTTGGAGGAGGATGTAATGGTTGTTATAGAGGAGTCCAAAGGTAGTAAAAGAATGCTTAAAGCATTAAATCATACTTTCATTGCCTTAATTCCAAAAGGGGAGGAGGGGGTGCATATTTCAGATTATAGACCTATTGCCTTATGCAATGTCATATATAAAATAATCACAAAGGTAATGGTTGAGTGGCTAAAACCTCTTCTACATAGCATTATCTCCTCGGAGCAAGGGGGTTTTGTAGAGGGTAGGTAGATCTTGGATGGTGTGGTTCTAGCTCAGGAGGCAATCCATTCAATGCAAAAATTTGGTAATAGGGGAATGTTCATAAAATTGGATATGTCAAAGGCTTATGATAGGGTGGAGTGGAGCTTCTTGTCAAATATGATGGCAGCCTTTGGTTTCTCTCAGGATTGGATAGAATGGGTCATGAGTTGTGTTTCTACTCCGACATACTCAGTGTTAATCAAGGGTCTTCCCTCACAACCGTTTGGAGCTACTCGAGGCCTTCATCAAGGAGATCCTTGTTCCCCCTATATTTTTCTCATATTGGCTGAAGGTTTGGGTAGACTCATCTTGAGGAGAAGACAACAAGGTTTTCTAATAGGTATCAAGGTGGGTGAGGAAGTTTTGACTCACCTACAGTTTGTGGATGACACAGGATTGGTGGGAGTGGCCAACTTCAGGGAAGCAAGAATGATTAGAGATACACTTAATGTCTACCTTAGGGCCACAAACCAAGTCATCAATGATAAAAAATCCAAAGTGGTCTTTTTCAATCTTGATCAAAGGCTTCAGGATAGAATTTTAGAGATCTTGGGATTCACGAGGACTTCTCTCCCAGTGGTATACTTGGGGGTCCCTTTGCATTTTAAAAAACTAAAAATAGATATCTGGAGGAATATTTTGGATTGTATCAAGGAAATAATTAATCATTGGTCTCACAAATGGTTAAGCTATGGGGGTAGATTAACTTTTTTATAGTCAGTCATTCAGGCCATGCCAATTTATAAATTTTCTATCCTTGCTGCCCCACATACCATATGGAAAGAGTTGGACAAGATGGCTAGAAAATTTTTATGGGGAGGAGTAAAAGGAGAGAGGAAATGGGCCTTAGTAGGTTGGGAGAAAGTAACCCAACCCAAGGTAAAAGGAGGTTTGGGACTGAGGAGATCAAAGTTAAATAATAAAGCTTTGGTTGGAAAGCTTTATTGGAGGTGGATTTCCCAACCAACTTCTTTATTCAGTAGAGTTTTAACTAGTAAATATTTGGGATAGGTAAACCCAAATGAGGTGGGTCATTTCCCTTTGGATGGTAATGGATCCTTAGTGTGGCAGGCTCTAAAGTTAGGATCTCAGGTAGTGAAAGATGGATTATTTTGGAAAGTGGGGAGAGGGGAGAAGGCATGATTTTGGATAGATTCATGGGATCAATACCCACCTATCATTGTTGAATTCCTAGAACTACAACCAATAAAAATAGCCATGGAAACTAGGGGTTGGGTCCAAATTGAAAGTTATTTCAACACTAGTCAGTTGGGGATTATAAGTTTAAGTAGTTTAAGAAGTTGGATGAGTGGCCAATTTCAATCCCTCTGAAATTGACACCCATCATGACTAAAATCTTGGTAGAAATATTTCTCATAGGTAGATATGAGGAGGATGAATTAGCTTGGGGCTATGGGAGCCTTGGTGTCTACATAGTGAAGGATGGATATGATAAGATCCTTCTAGAGCCTCCTCCTCATGCATATCAGGTTGAGGATTGGAGAAAGATTTGGCAGTCCAAGGGTTGGTCGAAAGTAAACTTTTTTGCCTGGCAGTTCATGCATAATGGAATTCTTACTTTTGATAATCTCAGATGTAGGGGAATCATTGGTCCATATCAATGTGTTTTATGCTACAAGAGTGAGGAAACATCTGACCACTTGATGTTTGAGTGCCCATTCATGTGCTAGATCTGGGAGAGATGGTTTTTATCTTATAAAATTTGAGTTAATGGTGATTTGAATCGGATTAATATTTGGGAAATATGGAAGAGGGGTAGATTTAAATCTAAAGCTCTTTGTATCGGTTGGGAGCTTGGATTAAACTTCATTTGGTGGCAAGTGTGGTTGGAGAGAAATGGCAAAATTTTTAGAGAAACCTTTTCATCTTTAGATGGAGTTTGGCAGGTCATTTGGAGCAAAGTCACAAAAATTGTGGTAGTGTATGCTAAAGAGGAAACTCGGGTTGTTATAGGGACAATGGAGAAGGAAGTTGAAGTGCAAGAGGGGTAGGATAGAGCTAGTTGGAAACCACCCCTAGAAGGTTGGATTAAAATTAATATTGATGGAGCTGCAAAAGGCAATCCGGGTAGAGCTAGAATTGGAGTTGTTTGCAGGAATCATGTTGGGATAATGCTCTATTGGGAACTGCAAGGCTTAGGAAGGGCCATAAACAATGAAGCGGAAGCCTTAGCTATCAAATCTGCTTCTATTTGGGCAGTAAAACAAGGTTATAGGAGGATAATCCTAGAATCAGATTCTCAAATAATGGTAGGAGCTCTGGATTGCATGAGGAACTTTGCTTTGAAGACATGGAGGTTGAGGATTCTTGTCACTCAAATTAAGGAATTGTGGAGGGAATTAGATGATGTGATTCCAGTTTATGTGAGTAGAGATCTAAATAAAGTGGCAGACTTCCTAGCTAAGATGGGTACTGAGAAGGAGGTAGGGGTTCAGTGGCATAGTGACATGGCTATTGAGGATGAGAGGATTAGGCAGGTTGGTGAGCAAATCCAGTGTTTAGCTAATTTGGACAACCATTGTAGAAATATGGTTTAGGAGATTTGTGCTCCAATGTAGATCTTCTTTTACAGTTGTAAACAGGTGAACAACCATTGTAGAAATATGGTTTAGGAGATTTGGCTCCAATGCAAATCTTCTTTTACTGTTGTAAACATGTGCTCTCTTTGGCTAAGGCTGGGAGAAGTCTCATCCCAACTTGTAAATGATCTTTGTTTTAATATAAGTTTTTCAAATTATTTTTCAAAAAAAATGTTAAAAACTTTTCAATTTTTGATAAATATGAGTAAATGACCTTGAAAATAGAATCTCCAATATTTTATCCGTGTGGATGAAATTTTAGTTGACAATTAATGACCTTGAAAATAAAGTCTCCAATATCTTATCCTTGTCTATGGTATTTTATTTGACAATTAAAAATAGATGAATATAACATTAGCCAAAGCTTTAATGGAAGATTGCCAAAAATCCATTGATTGGTTGGATTGGTTGTAGCTGTGCACTATGCGGAAACTATAGTCCTATGCTATTTACTAATAAATTCTACCTACTAAATTCCTTTTATGTTTGCATTTTAACCCATCCAAATCTAATGGGGGATGGCAATAGAAAATCCACTTGAATAATATCCTCCTAAATAAATAAAATGATGTTTTTAATGAAATTTAATGATATCATACATGTTAGTTGCACTTGATCTTATGTTACACTTGCATACCTGCTCCTCTTTTTTCTTGGTTAATTGTTTATTTCTTTATATGTCTTATACTCAAATGGTTTTTCCAAATTTTTGTTGTTTTTCAAATTTTATATTTAATAAATTTTTTTATTAATTTATTATATGATGGGAAAAATGTTAGGTTAGCCTTTAAATAAAAGGTTGAATTACTTGCTCTACTTCAAGGTTGAACGGTAAAATGTAAAACTTAATTTCTTTTTATTTTTATGTGAATAGGTTGAAAAATTGAGGGCACATCTGGGGCCGCCCCCGCCCTCCCCGTGAATTGAACTTCGGTCTCCGTTAGGAGAGCCCAATGCCTTTTGACATTGCCTATCGAACTTTTTAATTTTAATATTTATTTTATTTTTTTAAAAATGAATAGCAATTTTAATTTTATCATTTCCTAAGAGATAAAATAGAATTTGAAGGGCTCTAAATGTAACAATTTTGATCCCTGGTTCCATATCATGTCCTTTGAGGAAAACGAGGAAGCCTTTGGAGAACTGCTACTCTAAGAGAAGTCTGAGCAATAGAAGTGAAAATGACATTTATTTAAAGAAAGTTATTGATGCATTGGAGTCTGAGCTGCATGAATGTAGCTAACATAAGTGAAGATGTAACCACTGCATGACTGAAGTGAATTGAAGTACAAAATTTCAATATCAGGTTCATGTAAGGGAAAAGTTAAGGAAAATTATTAAAATGTTTTTTTCTTTAGAATGTTAGGACATAATGTCGGATGAGGCTTCAATCCATGCGTATGTACCGAATGCAATAAAGATTTATATTTTAGACAAATAATTTGTATAGTATTTTCTCTCTCCTAGAAGGGGAAAGTCGTTAACTAAGGCCTGATCCCTATGGACAAAGATTACACAAAACTGCCCAATCTGACCATGTTGCAGATAGATTGCAATCCATTGTATGTGCAGGATTGTATAAATAGAATGTACACTGTTTTTTCTTGAGAAATGATCATAGCTTCTATGGACAAGGATTTGTATTGTTTTTATTATTTAAATGCAGAGATTCTAGGGAAAACGGAATTGCAGCTTTTGTAGTCCAATCTGAATTCTGTAGGGTGTGATGGAAATTTTTATTTGAAGGTGCATATCTATTTTTAGACATTCTTAGCTAATGAGATAAGAACTATGGGTGCTTGTAGAATATAAGACACATTATTTGATAATGGTTTCTATAGGAATTGGAAGGTATGAGGAAGCTGTTAAAATAAATGCAAGAGGATGCAGCTGGATTGAAAAAGATACAAACCACTTGCAATAGAGATGGGTATCATTCCATGCCCAATTTTGGCATAACTCAATGCTTCGATACTTTGCATTATAAAATAGTAGATATTTAAATGCATAGAATGCCCAATTTTGGCATAACAACCTCTAACTAAATTTGTAACTACCCCTGTCCTATAGTGCATGCATAGTCCTTGTGATGGGTGGTTATACCACATGCCATTTCACATGGGCTATGATGGATGGTTATACCCTTGTCCTTTAGTGCATGCATAGTCCTTGTGATGGGTGGTTATACCACATGCCATTTCACATGGGCTATGATGGATGGTTATACCCTTGTCCTTTAGTACACCTTACATACCATGTGTTGAGTGGTTACTCAACTTATATACCAATTAGCTATGATGTATTCCTAACATTCCTCACCTTATTACATCATAGTCATAGCTTTGGCTCTATCTTTAGACTTTGGCTCTTAGCTTCTGACTTGATGAAATATTCTAGGGTGATGTTGGAATTTGAGAGAGAAATTCCCCCCTCAATATTGACTTTCTACTGTTAACCTAGAAGAAGAGTCTGATGATGAGATCATGATTAATGCATGTTGGATCTGGGAAGAAACTGTTGATAGCCCCCCAATTCTAGAAAAAACCAATCAGTCTGTAAATCCTGATAATCGGCCCACTGCCTTCGCCAATGATGATGTGAAAATCTTGAAAAGGCCCCAAAATAGCCGCTTCGAACAGATAAGACAAGGTAAAATGTGTTGAGCAAGGTGCAGGAACAGTATTGTCATTGTTGTCAACACAGATGGACGGATCGCTTGATGCAGTGGACAGGAGTTCAGTGATGCAGTGGACAAGAGTTAAGAGGTTCTGCAGAGTATGTACAGTGGTCTTCCAAAAGATAGAAGTGGCCCATATACTAAAAATCAAAAGAAAATCACAAGGCAAAAAACTGTCGCGATATCGCGACATGTTGGCAAGAAAGAAAAACTGTCGCGATATCGCGACATGTTGAGAAGAAAGAAAAACTGTCACGATTTCGCGACATGTTCGGAGAGAAAGCGCAAGCAAGCAAAACTGTCGCGATTTTGCGACATGTTTGGAGAGAAAGTGCAAGCAAGCAAAATTGTCACGATTTCGCGACATGTTCGGAGAGAAAGCGCAAGCAAGCAAAACTGTCGCAATTTCGCGACATGTTCGGAGAGAAAGCGCAAGCAAGCAAAACTGTCGCGATTTCGTGACATGTTGGAAGAGAGAAAGGCAAGTAGAAAAAGTGTCACGATTTCGCGACATATTGCAAGGAAGGTTGTACGGACGAAAAAGTGTCGTGATTTCGCAACATATTGCAAGGAAGGTTGTACGGACGAAAAAGTGTCACGATTTCGCGACATATTGCAAGGAAGGTTGTACGGACGAAAAAGTGTCGCGATTTCGCGACATATTGCAAGGAAGGTTGTACGGACGAAAAAGTGTCGCGATTTCGCTACATATGGCAAGGAAGTTTGTACGGACAAAAAAGTGTCGTGGAGGAAAAAGTGTCGCGATTTCGCGACATGTTGCAGGAGAGAGAGTCCGAAAGAAAAAGTGTCGCGATTTCGCGACATAATGCAGAAGAGAGAGTCCGAAAGAAAAAGTGTCGTGATTTCGCGACATGTTGCAGGAGAGAGAGTCCGAGAGAAAAAGTGTCGCGATTTCGCGACATGTTGCAGGAGAGAGAGTCCGAGAGAAAAAGTGTCACGATTTCGCGACATGTTGCAAGAGAGAGAGTCCAAGAGAAAAAGTGTCGCGATATCGCGACATGTCGGGTTTTCGCGACCCGAAGGCAAGAGAAAGAGCTAAGGAGAAAAAGTGTCGCGATATCGCGACATGTCGGGTTTTCGCGACCCGAAGGCAAGAGAGAGAGTCAAGGAGAAAAAGTGTCGCGATATCGCGACATGTCGAGTTTTCGCGACCCGAAGGCAAGAGAAAGAGCAAAGGAGAGAAAGTGTCACGATTTTGCGACATGTCGCATTTTCACGACTTAAGGAGGAGAGAGAAAGTAAGATGGCAAAAGTGTCGCGATATCGCGACAAAAGTAAAGAAGAAGAGTACGGAGGTGAAAGTGTCACGATATCGCGACATGTGTTTTCGCGGGTTGAAGCCAAGAAGAGTAGCAAGGAGGCGAAAGTGTCGCGATATCGTGACATGTTGTGTTTTCGCGGGTTGAAGCCAATAAGAGTAGCAAGGAGGCGAAAGTGTCACGATATCACGACATATGTTTTCGTGGGCGAAAGCCGAGAAGAGGACAAAGAGGCAGAAGTGTCGCGATTTCGCGACAGGTCGCTTTTGCACGAGCGAAGAAGAGAACCCAACCGAAATAAGATATGTGACAGTTAACTAAAGTTATACGACAGTTACAGAGTGCGATTGTAGAAGAAATTCATGCAGATAAAATAAGAAGAGTTAATCGAAGTCAATACGTCAGTTACATGAGTGCAGTTACAGTGAAAACGCATGCATGCACAAAAAAGAAAGCGAACAGTCACTAAGGAGAATACGAACAATCATGACCAAGAAGACGAATAGTCATGGTAAAGGTATATGTGTCAATTCGTTGCATGTAACGTGTTTAACGAAATGCCTACTCTATATATACAAAAGGAGTTACATATAAAAGGCGTTACAATTGACAAGTGGCATATGAGAAATGAAAGGAGTTACAACTGGAGTTACAAAGAGATAATTTTGCTATAAAAGGAGGTCTACGTGGAGAATTAAAGTGCTGCTGAATAGAGTGAAAGTGCTGCAAAAATAGGGTTGGAAGAGTGTTGTAAGAGAGCGTTAAGCACAGCCGAGAGAGCTGTAAGAGTGCAGTAAGAATCGCAACAAGAGGGCTATAAGAGAGCCGTAAAAGTGCAGCAAGCAGAGCCGAGAGAGCTATAAGAGTGCAGTAAGAATCGCAGCAAGAGGGCTGTAAGAGAGCCGTAAAAGTGCAGCAAGCAGAGCCGTGAGTGTGTGTGGTGTTTTGGTGAATAGCGAGAGAGGTTGGGTTAGCAATAGAATTTTTATGTCAATCTTATAGTTTCAAAATTGCAGTCGAAGTTGGTGCTTGGATGTAGGGTTTGGTGCTCCTTTCTGTTGGTGCAGATAAATTAGGGGTTGGTGCAGATAAATCAGGGGTTGGTGCTCCTTCTAGTTGGTGCTGGTAAATTGATTGTAAAGTTGTTGCTTTGCAAAGGCTGGATTTGGATGGGAGTCCAAGCAGTCATTTTTTGAGGAGTAGCCAAAACTGGTGAACCTTGTTACATCTTGTGTTGTGTGATGCTCTCTTGTTATATTTGCTTTATGTGGTTTTAAGCTTTCATTGTTTTGGCTTTAAGAGTTGAAGTTTTTAAGTTTTAAAGAGCCACACTGATTCACCCCCCCCTCTCAGTGTCATTGTGAGACTAACAAATTGACCCCTACAGCCAAAGAAGTTGAGACCTTAGAAAGAGCCCATGCTACCAGGTTATGTAATAGGACCTGTTGGTTACGAATCTGCCATGAGGAAAGGATTTGGTATAATGCGCCCCAGATTCTTCCACCAGATTGAAAGGCCGGAAGGAAGGAATGCCTTTCATGCAAATCTCCGGAGAAGGCCGACTTCCTGTGGGTTTTTAGTGTTTTAAGCTAAGAGTGCAGGGAAAGAGATACAAATGTGGAAAGAGAATCCAAATGTGATTGGAGTTGGGTGGGGGGAATAAGCAGCATGACAACGATCAATCACCACTACTAACAACAATTAAACACAAAACACACCATAGAAACTATAGCTATCATTCATCCTATGTATCCTCTATCTATGCATTCCAAGAATACTTAATCACCAAATACTGGAGTCCAGAGTTCAGTACAACAGTAAGCAATGAAATAAGAAACATGAGGCATAAATGACAAGGAGAGGCAGCATACAAAATGAAGACAGTAAGCAGAGCCAAGTATGTATCTTGTATTTAGAAGCAAACGCATAGCTACAATGGTTCCCTAGCAGTATATTCCCCTTCCACCCTTTACAATGAAATGATGTGGCTATTTATAGCCCAAGTTCCCCCCGATTATAATTACGGGCACAAAGTCCTAGACCAGACAATAGCTGATAAAAGTGGTAGAAGAGCTGCTGATGCTGACTTCTATTGACGAGGACTATACTTGTAGCAAGGTCTCCCTGAAATTTGTACAGCTACGTGGCAGTGCACCGGGTCAAACTTCTAGTCGGCAGGAATGCGGGTAGCTGTGGTAGATGGAACTTTACATCAGCTTAAATGGGGGCAGCAGGCGTAGGTAATGTTGTCCATGCTTGTCCTTTATCCTGTCACATCTCGGCTCGGATCTCGAGGCTGGACACTTGTCAAATTATGATGAGTGACACATGTCTGCCTTGAAAGGCAGTTTATCCAACTTCGCCCGGGATCAATGCGCTATCGGGTAGCGCAGGTGGGAAATAGCGTAGTTGGGGAGGGCCTCCGTGCCTTAGCCAATTTTTGGCTTGCTTGATGAATCTTTCCCAACTGCGCACCGGTCCAAGGGTGCACCTTGACTTCATAGCAAATTCAGGTTGTGCATCGGTACTTAGCTGATTTTCTCACTGTTCGGACTACGCACAAAATGGGAGCGCACCCCGACTTCACTGCGAAGTCGGGTTGCACTCCAACACTTAGCTGATTTTCTACACACTGCTTTCCCAAGTGTGCACAGGCAGAAGAGCGCACCCCGACTTCACTATGAAGTCGGGTTGCGCTCCCACACTTAGTCAAATTATGCTCCGTTTCAGCCTGCCTTCGCACTTCGCATCCCCTACTATGCTCAGACTTGAGGGCGCACCCCGACTTCGCTGCGAAGTCGGGTTGCGCCCTAACACTTAGAATTTTTCAGGGAACACTTGCTCAGTTTTGGGAACTTGACTGGGGGAAGTACAAGGGAAAAATGGGAGGAATGAAACTGCAGGAAAGGTGAAAAGGAAAGATGGAGAAATGGAGAAAGAGGAGGGAAGGAAGAGCAGCACACTTACAGATTTTTGAAAACATGGCATCCCATGCAAAATGTGGCAACATTCCTGGTGGCTCGTGGGGTGTCGAGATTACCTCTACGTAAAGTACTAGGCCTTCATCCATTGTGTGTAGAGGAACTTCCTTCCCCTACTTTTCACTGCTTTGACGGCTTCTCTCTGGGCAACCGTTCTTCTTCAGGATCACTTTCAACAGTTGCCTCTTCTGTTTCTCCTCCTGAACCTAAAGGTTCTTCGCTGTCAGCTTCTCGCTCATGGATGTGTTCATATGTAGCCTTAGCTTGGTCCCAGACTACTTCTTGTAAGGGCCCTAGGTCACTGACCTCTCTTAGTGCTGAGTGGAATGCAGCAACCGCATGCAGGTCGATGGTGTTATATCTTTTTCCCAACTCCTTAAGGGAGGAGTTGACTTTATAGTATTTTGACACCATCTAGGTGACTTGAGCTTCTTGGATCGGTTCTGCCCAGCTATCAATTTTTGATGTGTCTACCTTGAAAGATAGCCAATTCTGCTTTACCTGCTCAAGGGTCAGAAACTTGCCATCCTTGACATAGCTCGAGCACCCGTGCTCGGACAGAGTTTGAAAGGGGGCCAAGCAAATGCTCATTTCATGTTCTAATACATCCAACATTTTCATGGTAGTTCTTATCTTCTCTATCTTATCAAAATAAATATGCAAGGTTACCCTTGCATCTGCCCACTATGAGGCAAGTTGGGACATTAAGGGAAATTGGAGGTCTTTGCGCTCATACTCCTCAAGTCTCATAGCCAGGTCTAGCCATTGCCTCGCCTGGTGTTCGGCCTCCTCTACCACAGGCTTTCCCTGGGTAGATACTTCTTTGATCCTAGATGCGAAATCTAGGACCGATATGGATTTAACAATGTTGGGCTTGCAACCCTGCAGCAGACTAGCCCACATCTCCTTAATTATGTTCTTTGAAAAGGCCATCGTCTATGATGTTTTCTCTTCAAGCTGCGACTGCGCCTGTTTCAACGAATCCTGGAGCTAAGAAAATTGCTCCAACGCTACCCTTTTCTCTTCTGACAGCTTCTCGACTATCTATTTCTATGTTGTGGCTTCCTACTGAGAGGCGGCCAGCTAGGCTTTCATTTTGTCTATATCCTACTGTGCATACCCCAGCTACGTGGTGGCCCTAGCCATATCTTCTTCTAGCTATCTTGTGTTGTTCTGCAGCTGAAACAGCATCTCCTAGGTCTCAAGCCGCTTGATAAGGAGATTATTGGTTCTGCGGCGAATGCCATTGATTTCTTACTCCTCATTTATGTCATCGAAGCTCTTCTCCTTGACTTGGTGCTCATAGTCCGCCTCGGTCATTTCCCGGAGGGGCTTCTTCACTTTTGGAATCAGCTTCTCAGTTGTAAGCACTCTCCTATCCAAGTCATACTTGGTACGCTTTACCGGGGCAGCTATCTCCTCGGCTCTCCTCCGTTTGACGCCCTGGAGGAATGAGGCGGAACATCCTGCGGCCCTTGCTGCCAAAGGTTGGTCATCCGCGCTCTGCAGCTGTTCGCTCATAAAGTCCAGGTCTTCCAATATTGGATCTTGCTGCGGCATCTTCCCTGCAAACAGCGAAGTAGGAGGGATTCCAGAAGGAGTGGCCGCTTTTAAGGGTGAACGGGTCCTAGGGGAAGTAGGCGGCTGAGTGGGCGACGCTGGAGGGGTTTTGAATGGATGAGGTGAGTGGTGCGGTGATGTATGTGCAGTTTCGACACTAGCCGCGGGTGAGGGTTCTAGGGTTTGTCTCAGGGACTAGAAGGCGTTAGGGTCCTGAGCAAATTGGTCGAAGGAGTGGGGGTTGCTGGATGGTTGGACAGTCTGGGAAGAGGAAGATGCAGCTATGGCTTGCCATGATGATATGGGGGATGGCATTATGGCAGGGCCGACTGGGACTTGGGGGAGCGGGAAAGTAGACGTACCTGCAGGCTCCGCCTGAGCCGCTATTCGAGGGACGCCTTCAGCCCGAGTTTTTGTTTCTACTTTAGGGCTGTCCAACGAGACAATTTTTGGCATAGTTGTCTCTGTCTACGCCGCAAATGGCTGGATGTTGCACAGGTTCCTTAGGTTTCTTGGCCTTTTCACCCTTCTTCTTCTTCTTTTCTTTCAGTGTTGTGGCTGGGTCGAAGGATGGAGATGGGGTTGGGGTGGCAGGCAATGATGTCCCCATGGTAAACTTGTACCTGGGTCTAGCTGGAAGGATGCCTGCCATGGCCGGTCTACTAGCTGGTAGTGCAGACACTTTTTCTGGTTGGGGGGCCACCTCAAGAGTTGACCTCTCTGACCCTTGCGCCCTTTCGGGTACTGCTTTAGAAGCTACAGGCTGCATCGGGCCCACTTGACTGCTTGTCGGAGTTGCACTGGAAGTTTTTGGAGTTGACGATTGCTGGGATGGGGGCCTCCTTGTATATATTTTCTTTGTGCCTAGGGGAACGCAATTTCAAAATTTGAAAGGCCACCACGTGTCAACGTATTGATCATATAGCACCTAAAACTCATCATCAATGGCCAACATTTTTTGGTTGGATTTGTCGTGCTGCGTGCGACATCTCATCTTCCAAAATTCGATGACTTTGTCCTGTTGCCAGCTGAGGGGCACCACCTTGGCAAGAAATTTTTTGAAGCCCACAAAATCCAACCGATGATCCAGGTTTCGCTCTGGGTCGTATGCCACTTCCTTGCAGTAGAAATCATGCCATGGGGGCCATGATTGCATCTGCTCGATGTGCCATTCCAGGTCTGTGCCTATTTTGTTGAACCTTTCCTGCATAATCTCTGCTCGGGGGCAGATGTGCATGAATTTACCCCTGACCCCAATTGGGTCATACTTCCAGCGCTGAGGAAGCATTATTAGACCCATGTCGATGAGTTCCCGCTCGAGGTAGACATGTTGTCCGATCTCGTACACTTGGGTATTCGCCCAGGTGATGGGATACTAAAAGATATGGCCTCTCTTTTTGCCCTGGCCAAACTCTTCTTCGACATAGTCCATCTATCACACAATCTCCATCCCGAACTGGTGGTCAGTGCAGAAGTAGGGCAGCAGGAACGACTTCCCCTTGAATCCATAGATTCTGACCACGATGCCCTACGTCAGCCGGAAGGTATCCCCGTACTCATGCTTCCTCAAACATCTTATCATGACCTCGGGTGGGCGGGATGCCTTACGATTGAACAACCCCATGACCATGCACAAAAATTTAAAATTAAACTCATAGAATGACCCTTTCCTGTACAGGATCTCGGTCCACTCGTACACGGGCAGCGGCTCACCTTTTTCATTTACCCTTTTCAAGTCAGGAACGTTCATCCGGTAGTGCATGTGGTAAAGGCACAGCCATGCGAGGAATGAAATAAACCAGAATTCTGTCGATTGCTTCTGCTGTAGTCTGACTAGGCTCGAATGAATGGCGTACGCCAGCCAATCTGCCCAGTCAAAGAAAATGGGGCGCTTCCCACTCTTTTGCGTTGTGGAGTCATAAAACTCCCCATGCAGGATACATTCTGCCAATGGCAGCTGGTACGGTCGTACCACTCTGTCAGAATCACAGCCGAGTACCCAGGCCAGGATGATGTATATGTATTTGTTCTCAAACCTGTCCAAGGGTATGGGGCTTGATGTCCACTGTCCGACTGCCAACGGAGTCTTCAGCTCTGAGTTGAGGAACTCTCTCATCCGCTTGGTCTACGTGAATCTGCCCATCTGTTCATCCAGATTAATCCTTCTAAAAATTACATCGGGTTCGTACTGAAGCTTCGAGGCGAACGTTGGCTGGAAGCTCTCCCTAAAGAGTGTGAACAGTACTTTTCCCTTGTTGTAGACTTGCCGGGTGGTTGGCTTGTAATATTCTACAATCACTTCAATCAGCTCCGGGTACTGGTGGGTAGGAGGGCACAAGAACCAATACAGGTTTGATTTATACGCAGCCCCGACATGATGTGAAGGCGAAACCTTGTCTGCCCACTTTGCAATATTCAACCATAGCTTGGTGAGGCTGATGGAGAAAGAGTCATCTTTGTACCCGACCAGGTGATTGATAGGTGAAGGAAGAATTTGCCCTCGTCTTCTCTTCATCCGAGTTTTCTTTCTCTACTCTTGCGGTACTTCGCTCTCATGAGCACTCGATTCGATCTATTCCTCAGCTTCGAGCTCTGCGTCACTGGACTACGTCGACATTGGCGCTTTCCCCTTGTCCATCTTCTCTATTAGAATTGGCAGCGACAGAGAATTATGGCTTCTGATTTCTTAGTTCTACGTTTTGCAATCTCGGAGTCAGCTTGACATTCTAAATTTTCTGAGTATGCCAAGGCCCTTTTTCTAGGCAAGGATTTCAGTATTAATGGCGTAAGGGAGGGAGTTAAGGTGGTTAACTCGAAGTTGGTGGAGGCGTTATAATACCTTGGCGGCTATGCATGGGTTTAATTTTGAAAAGCGCACCCAAGTTGCAGTTGGTCCAAATGTGCCTTGCTTTCTTAATGGCATCATTCTTGAAAGTCATGCAATCATTAAACAACATTTGGACTTCATGCCTTCGATGATGTCATCACCGCCGTCTGGGCACACCTTTCAAGGAAGAATTTCTGGCCCATGATCCAACTTCGCACCGTGCCGTACTGCGCTCTGGGTCCAAACTTAGAATTTTTCATGTTTTCCATGATGGGTTATTCAGGCTGCGCCCAAAATTGAGGGCGCATTCGGACTTCGCCCAAAAAATGAGCGCACTCCGACTTCACCCATGTTTGACTATGCAATCAGACTTCGCCCCAAAAGTTGTGCAGTCCAATTTGACACTTAGCCTTTTCCTTCGTGGTCCCGGCGTCCTCGACTCGCCCAAAATCGTCGCTTTGCTTGGATCGACTTTGACACTTAGCCATTTTCAGCCTTGCCTTTCCCAACTGCGCTCCCAAGACGGTGTGCAGCTCGACTTCGCTGCGAAGTCGGGTTGTGCACCTAGACTTAGCCAAATTTTTGCCCCTTTGGTCAGCTGCTTTCTTTCGAACTTCGCATAGTCCAAGGAGCGATACCCGACTTCGCTGCGAAGTCGGGGTTTGCTTTAAGTTCTACTTGGGCTCTTGAAAACTAAAAAATAGAATGCTGAATATGTACATTCTGAAAACTAAAAATACAGAAAGGAAAACTGTACAAGGAAGGACCCATTGGGTGCCTTCAGTGGTGATAAACTTTGAGGTGGAACCCATTGACGGGAATGGGGAGAAGCTATCCCTCCATATCCCGAAGCACGAATGCGTTAAATTGGTTCACCCGGGCGATCTGATAAGGGCCCTCCCAGAGGGCGTCAAATTTACCGTGATTTCCTAGCTTTGCCTTCAGTGAGTCCCACTTTAGCACCAGGTCCCCGATTTTGAATACTCGGGTGGTGGTGCCTTTTGCAAACCAGCCTTGGGTTGCTTCAGCATGTTTGGTGAAGGCCTGGTATGCTTTCTCTCTGTCTTCCTCTAACTGCAGCAGCTGGCACAGTCTGGCGTCCATCGGATCCCCGTTGCCTCTCTCCTCATCCAACATCCAGAGAGCGGGAATTTCGATGTGGGTTGGCAGGACTACCTCCTTGCCGTACACGAGCGTGTAGGGGGACGTCTTGATAGAATTTTTGAATGCTATTCTGTCCGCCCACAACGCCCGATTCAGGAGTAGGTGCCAAGTCCTCTTGTTTTTCTCTATTGTCCTTCTGATGATTTTCAGTAGATTCTTGTTAGTAGACTCGGCCAGGCCGTTCCCCTGTGGGTAGTAATTAGAAGACATTTTGTGATAAATGTCGTACTTGCTGGTGTACTCCGTGAGTACTATGCCTGCAAACCCCGGACCATTGTCTGTCACTATTGACTCAGGGACCCCAAAATGGGTAATGAGGCTCTCGAGGAACCTAATGACCGTTTCCTGGTCCGCATTCTTGGTGGGGATCGCCTCTGCCCATCGCGTAAAGTAGTCAGTGGTGGTAAGAATGAACTTGTGCCCCACTGCAGAGTTCGACGTAATGACCCCGATGAAGTCCAAACCCCATTGCTGAAATGGAGTCTCGACTTGGATTGGTTGGAGGGGTAGGGGTGCTTTTATGTTTCTGCCAAGCAAATCTCTGACATTTGTCACATTTTGCACAGATCGCATGTGCATCTGTGAAGAGAGTGGGCCAATAGTACCCAGCTTTGATTATTTTTAAGGCCGTAGGCCTCACAGAATGGTGACCCCCAGGCATCCTAGAGTGAAATTCTTCGAGGACCCTGGGTTGGTCGGTTTTCTTGATGCACCACAACAAGATGTCATCAATGTTCTTGAAGTAAAGCCCCTCGAGGCGAAGAGTGTATTTCAATGCACCTAGCCGAAACCTCCTTCTTTGTGAGGCATTTAGGTGGTCTGGACATCTTCCAGTGCAGAAATACCTCACCAGGTCATCTGTCCAGTCACTCTCCTCTGGTAAGGAGTTGGCTAAGTTGGTAGTTGTTGTCGGATCTTCCCATTCATAGGCAGATATCTCGGCTGCAGCGCTTTGGGCCAGCTCTTGGCACAAGGCTCGGCCTCTGATAAGCTTTGTTGGCCGCACCTCGATGTCGAACTCCTATATCTTGGCAATCCATCCTGCTCTCTTGTGACCCGGTTCCCCTTGGATGATGAAGTTTCGGACGTCCGGGTGTATCACGAAGATAGTTGTCCGGCTCTGGGAGATGAAGTGCCTAAACTTTCGGAGAGACTTCATGACCGCGTGAACCTGCCGCTCAATAAAATTGTACTTTTCCTCGTGCGGCTGAATCACCTGGCTTAAGAACGCTATGGGGCGCTCTTCGCCATCATCTCCCTTCTATGTTAGGACTGCGGCATAACTCTCGGGTTCTCCCACCACGTACAGGATGAAGTCCTTGGAGTAATCCGGGTTTATCAACACCGGAGCTTGTGCGATTCTGGCCTTGATCTCCTCGAAGGCCTGCCTCCTCTCGTCAGTCCATAAGAATTCATCATTCTTTTTTAGCAGTTCGGCCATGGGTTTGATCACTTGTGCGAAGTCCGGTATGAACTTCCTTACGAAGTTGATCTGGCCAAAGAAGGACTGTAGCCCCTTCTTGTCGACTGGGGCGGGCAAGCGGAGGAGGGCTTTGGCTCTGTCAGGATCCACTACAAGGCCTTTCTTGGAGATGACATGTCCCAACAGCTTACCTTCTCTTATCACGAAGACTGATTTCTTCGAGTTTATGGAAATGCCGAATTCATGACATCTCTCAAATATCTACCGCAGGTGGGAAGCATGATCCTCTCTTCTGTGAGAGAATATAGTCATGTCATCCAAGTAGATGACAATGATCTTGTTAAGCAGCTCTTGGAAGGCTAGGTCCATGGCTCTCTGGAATGTGGCGCCAACATTGGATAAGCCAAAGGGCATGCACTGATAGGCGAACGTTCCCCATTTGGTGGTGAATGTTGTCTTATGCTGGTCCTCATCTTTGACCCGGCTGTAGAAAAGCCATCTAGGAGGGAGAATATTACGTCAAACTATATGGAGGATGATCGTGGGAGCGGATAATGGTGGTGGGCTTGGTTAAGATTTAAAATCGAGACGAATGTCTCATTCTTCTTCCTCACGGGACCAAGTTCGCAACCCGGAGAATGCTTGATGGGGTAGATGATTTTGGCTTCCAACATCTTTAGGAGCTCGGCTTTTATCATGGCTTCGATCTTTGGATTTACAGCCCTTTGCTTCTATCGGAATGGTTTTGCACCATCTTCTAGCTCAATAGTATGCTGGATTATCTGTCTATCATACCCCTTCAAGTCTTTGTAGCACCAAGCTACTATGTCTGGGAACTCTCAGCATAATGATCTGATCTACTCGAGTTCCTCTTTGGTGCAGTCTGTCCTGACCTTAATTGTCTTTCCAAGTTCAAGCTCTAGGTCGACGTACTACTTGGGGTCTACTTTGATCCTATGTGATATCGCTCTATCATTATGATCAAAGAGACTTTCTAATGTAATCAGTCCTTTCGGGACATGATTATTTTTTAACTGTATCAACCCCTCATATTGCTCATCATCAGGGTCTCTACCTTCGATTGAACATGCTTCGATAACCAAAAATGTGACGATCTCCTTGTCATAGTCAAACACCTACCAGTGGGTGTCTTTATCAGGCATAGAAGGCCTGTAGATGGTATGAACTGGCTTCAGCTTCTGGATAGTGTCATCAGCTGGAACGTACCTAGCTCCAACAGATGCCAAAATGTTATCATTCTTTTTTTTCTCATGTGATATGGCTCTGACATTCAATGAGTTACGATACGCCTTAAGATAGTTCTTCTTGGAGGCGCACTTGTTTGTAATCTGGTTGCACACCAGCTTTGAGTCGCCAAATATCTGCAGATGCTTTATCCCCAGTCTCTCTCGCTTTTCTCAAACCCAAGCACATGGCTTCATACTCCACCATGTTGTTGGTATAGCTCTAGGCTAGCCTGTAGGTGTAGTCCTTCTAGATCCTGATTGGGGAAACCAAGAGTACACCCGCACCAATGCCATTTTTGCATCGGGCACCATCAAAGAAAAGTTGCCACAGCTTCTCTGGTGGAGGTCCTACCTCTTTCTTAGTTGACTTGTCAAGCCTCTCAGGCTAAATAACGGTGTAGCAGCCTTGCTCAGTTTCAATCATGGCATTGAAATCCAGCAAGGAGAACTCATCCTCCATTTGCAACAACTCACAAGCTTGCTCTATCATGTCTACCACCACCAGTTCTTCCTCCGTCAGCTGAACCATGCAGTCTTGTGACTCTTCTCCGGGTATCTTCTCCACTAGAAATGTGGAAGGCTTCTCATTGTAGATCTTCAGTCTCCTTCCTTTGAAGGGCACTTCCATATGTGAGTAATCTAGAGATAGATACCCTCCCAGCTTCGCAGTGAACTCCTTGGAGAGACACATGCCAAAGTAGGGTTCCAAGTCGACAACCACGACTTCTTGAATGACCACTATGTCGAGAGCTTTGTGCAGCCAGATCAGGATGTCTTTGATGACACCGACTGTCTTGATAGGGTTGCCATCTAGTTGCAGCACACCTTGGCTGCTCCTTGTATACTCCATCCTGATTTTGTCGTAGATGGCTCTTGGCATTACAGTCATGGAGGCACCAAAATCCACCATACAATTGTGTACTATATACCCTTGCATCCGTAATGATAGATAGAAGGGAGGTGGTCTGTTCTTCCTAGTGGTAGAGACTGTCAGGGGTTAAACCAGAACAGCAGGTTGTATCTGCTTGCCACACTTTATGCTCTTCAGAGATTCCTGTAGCAGATCAACTTGCCCTGGGAGGAGGAGAGCATCGTACATGCTTATCCTTGTGGGGGTCCTTTTCAGCTCATCCACTATGCTATAGCCTGAAGTGCTAGCTCCCTCTGTTTCCTTCGTCGGCTCATACTTGGTGCGGTATTGCTGCGTGGCCTCGACTCTCTGTCTCTTTGTCAGATATGGGTACCTCAAATTCTCCTGAGCTTGTTCTTTTGTTTCAACTAGAGGTTGAGCAGTGGGAGCTTTGGCTAGAGAGGGGGCAACTTTTTAAGGAGTTGTTTTTGCAGGAGGCTTGGCTACAGGAGATTTTTCCTTGGCTGTGTAAGGCCACAACCTCTTGTCAAGTGGTAGCCCAGCAGGTTGCGCCTTGTCTCTTCTGGCGTATACCTTCAAGGGCTTTGCAGTAGCTTCAACAGGCTTTCTATCTTCCTTGGCAGGGGGCAACACCAGATCTTCCTTTGGGATGACAAAGTTGCCTTCATCGTCCAGGATCATGTAGAGTTCTTCATCCTCTATGGCATTGCCCGCTAGAGTCTGGAGGTAATGCTGGTGCAGTGTGCAATCTTCTTCTAAATGCGGGTCATTGCACGTGGTGCACCAGTTAACCTGGTCAGAAGTACCAAGTTGGTCCTCGATGGCAGCATTTCTTGTAGGAGGACACCTCTGATCTCGCTGTTCTAGGGCTTGATCTTTAGTCAGTGTCGAAGGAGGATATGGCCTCCTTGGAACAAGGTCCATCTGGGCCTGTTTCTTCTTGAGTATAGTCATGTCGTTGGACATGGTGTGATATCCAGAGGCCAAAGCCCGTACCTCCTGGAGGATTTTGTTCTGAATATCATTGTCTGGAGGTGGCAACTGAGTTGGTGAAGGTAATGCAGCCAATGGAGGAGGAGTAGAATACTGTGCATACTACGGGGGAGCTAGGAGTGCTGGATAATGCGAAGGAGGAGGCATATTAGGATAGTGAATTTGTGGTGGGCCATAAGGGTTTACAACCGGCTCCGGATTCCATTGTTGTTGGGGTTGCTGTCCTAAAGTGGACGACATCACACCAGAAGCTGATGGGTACTAGGACTGAGGAAAGTCTAGGTAAATGGGTGGCTATACCTTATGCGGGAGCCTGCCTATGGAAATGATATCCATTTTAGCTTGCTTGGCAGCCTCGTACAAGGCAGGGAGTGAGTCAATTCGGGCTATCTTCAATAGTAGGCAAATGTCTGAGTTGAAAGACCTCAGGTAGTAGTGAGCAGCTTGACCTATTGAAGGTTGCAGTTCGAGAGGTACTCATTTCCAAGACCTCACAAACCTGATGTTGAAGTCCAACACCTCCTCTTGGGGGTGTTGCTAGATGCTTTGGAACTGATGTAACAAGGAAGAGGGATCAACAAACTCGTTGCATCCTTTCATGAGCCTGTCGACTAGCTGGTGCCACCCCGTAATAGATCCCTCTGGCAATGATCTCCACCAGTAGAGAAGCTTTCTTCTTAGGGAAAGGGCCAGCAGAAGGGTCTTCACACCTTCTTTAGTGATGGAATGTAGCGCAGCCAGGGCCAGAATGTCCTGGATGTGTTCGTACGTTGTCTTGCCATAGCCATCATATTTAGGGATAGACTTTAAGGCAACGGGGGGCACAGCTTGCTGTCCGACTAGGGCCAAGGGCCTCGTAGAGTCTACCATCGGGAAGAGATCATCATCGTTCTACTGGGCAGCCATGTCTTCTTCTCCTTCGATAGTGTACTCGATATCGGTACCGTCCGAGGATGTAGATTGCTCTTCACCCTCAGCCTCTTCGATTTTAGTTTCAGGCTCTTCTATGCGAGCTTGGTGATCGACCAGCCTAGCGCGCTCTCCTGGAGCGACAATGTCAATTTCATAAAGGTCAGGCTAATCTCCTTGATTCCTTGCTCGCCACCTTCTCGTTTGCATGAAGGCGTTTAGACCCGTCTTCACAGACTCAAAGAGTATTTGGGTACTTGCAGAGTCGCCAGGTGCTCTAATTTTTAATAACAATGAAGCGAACACCAGTGCTTCGATTCTGTCTTGGGGTGGGAAACTTCCATGTCCCACCGGGCATGCCAGAGAAACTATTGGTTATGAATCTGCCATGAGGAAAGGATTTGGTATAATGCACCCAGATTCACCCACCAGATTGAAATGTCGGAAGGAAGGAATACCTTCCATGCCAATCTCCGGAGAAGGTCGGCTTCCTATGGGTTTTTAGTGTTTTAAGCTAAGAGTGCAGGGAAAGAGATAAAAATGCGAAAAGAGAATCCAAATGTGATTGGAGTTGGGTGGGGGGAATAAGCAGCACGACAACGATCAATCACCACTGATGCGTAGTCGTTATACCATCATTAATTCTCAATGAATCTGTCAATCCAGGGCAGTGTACAAGGCTATCTACGAAAGAAGAAGTGAAACAGCTATAACTTAGGTCAATCTAGAGCAACAGGTCTTATTGGTGGAACCGGTTGTGTGGGGGGTTTTGGAACATTCCTATCTCTAAATTGCATGAATTAAATCTTAATCTAAGTTGCAGAATTGGAAACTAATCATTAACTACAGAAATGAAGTCCTAATTACAATTGCAGAATGAGACCTAATTATATTGCAGAAATAACAATTGCTAGAATTGAAAGTCTGATCCTAATTGCAAAAAGGAAATCTAATTACTTTTGCAGCAATGAAAGTCTAATCTTAACATGGAAATGAAAACTGTCAAGGTTCTGTAATAGAAGGTTGTCAATCTTCTATGCAGGATTTGACAGCAAAACATAAAATGCAGGAAATTACAAAAAAATAGCAAATTCTAGAAATAACAGTCTGAAATAAAATGGAAGCTTTGCTGAAAGTAAATATTACAGCTAAAACACTAAGCACAAGATTAATCTAAGCATAAATAAACTAAGACTGCAAATATTGTCAGCTGTTTACAAGCAATTGAAATAACAAGTTCTACAACTCATTCTGCTGCAGCAAAATCAGAATAAAACCTGTTGTTAGTCCTCCTCCTAGGTCTGGAAGTGGCCAGCCTCCTTGTCCAGAAGAAGGTATAAGTCTCTCTCTTTCTCTAAATCTTAGTCACACTCATTTACAAGCAATATGAAATAGAACTGGTGCACTTTATTGATTAAAAGACATGATTACAATAATTCTGCTGAAAAACTGTTACAGGACTGTAACAGTCAATTTCTATCTATTTTCTGCTTCTTCCTTACTTTCTACTTCCTGCTGCTACTACTTCTACCTCTCTCTACTACTACTAGGCTCAACCTGAATGGGAGCAATATTTATAGATGTCCTAAGGTCTGATTACAAACAAAGAATATCTCAAAAGATCTAATCCTACAATGTTGCAACAAATTCTGGTTTTATCCTAGAAGAAGATTAAAACTTGATCTTTCCCTTAATGATGGCTTTGGTCGGCAATGACGGCAAAGACAGATGGAAGATCTTTTCCTTTACTTTTTCCAACCTTTATTTCCCTTTTTTTGGCTTCAAAAATCGGTCAACAAGTCAAAAAACACACTCTATTTTCATTTCGAAGATAAGTGGCTTCATTTCGAAGACAATGCAATTCTCATTCCGAAGATCGCTCATTCCGAAGATACTGCAGTCTCATTCCGAAGATCGCTCATTTCGAAGATACTGCATTCTTCATTCCGAAGATCCGCTCATTTCGAAGATACTGCATTCTTCATTCCGAAGATCCGCTCATTCCGAAGATGCTGTGTTCTCTCATTCCGAAGATATCTGTTCATTTCGAAGATACTTCGTAATGAACAAATGTATGCTTTTCCAGTGATTTCTTCTGCATCTCTCAGGTGGGTTATCTCCTAAGATCAAATTCCAATGGTCTTCATCCCTTTCCTCATGTGAATTCCATGCCTTGCTATTTATGGACAGCTGGCTGGAATTTACATGGGAAAGACCAGTTTTTGTTGCACAACAACAGTTTGCTTGCACTGTTGCCAGATTTAGGTGAAATAAATGCTTGAGACAAATCAAAACATGATTAGTGAAATGCTGCTATTATTCTAAGCATATCCCATTTTAGCAAATCATAGCAAAAAGAACACAAAACTATGCAAAAAGCTGTAAAATCAGCATATAATATTTCAAATACATTGATCATGCAAAATGGTTAATATACAACATATTGAATCAACTTAACTAACATATCAGATAAAACATAAGAGTTTATAGGCAATTTTAGTGTTCAAAACATGTTATGATTGAGGCATTTCCAGGCCTCATCATTTTCCCCCCAACTTATATTAATGCATGCCCTCATGCATTCTATTGGGCTATGGAATCACATATGTCCATGTTTAGATTCCATGACCTGTAGAATAATTTCTTGCCTATGTAATACCCCCTATTTTCCTGAATGTTTCTGAGCCAATCTTCAAATTGTTCATCAGGCTGGGCATCTTCCTCAAAGTAGAATGGAACAGGAGTAATGATGGTCGGAGGCCTGAACCTGAGACCTATCCAGTTATGTTGCATGATCTGAATCAGCTGGATTACACCTTCTGCTCTTCTTCTGGACCATTCTAAGTTGATGGGGGAGATAGGTTCTCTTTTCCTCAAAGACATGGAAAGTTCAGCCCATCTGTCTCTGCATACTGATAATGCTGGGAAGAAATTGTGATCACAAAAATTGTTAAATCTGGCCACACAGTCCCTTAAGTTGTTCAAGTACATTCTCTTTATATCATCCCTGTTCATCATTGAGAAGTGTTGCCTGGTGATAACTAGGTGATTTGGCTGGATTGCTCTGACTAACAACTCAGCCCTTGTTTCAATCACTTTATTCTGCTTTTTCTCTTGATCCCAGTAAAGCTGATTCTGCAAAGTAGACATAAATGCTCTCAACTGAACATCTCCAATGTAGATTTGAGGATGAGAGTCAACTTCCTCTGGAATGAAGAAACTGTGTAAAAACAGTTCACACAGGAGATTTTTCTGCTCAAAAGGACTGTCAAAATATGCCTCCAAAAAATCTGCAATAGTGTCCAATTTATATGGGAGGTTTGAAGTAATCCTCATGACCTGCCATCTGAGGTATTTTTCCTTCAAAATAAGGTTGTAAAATCTGGCTGGTCGTCTAAATTGGACTAAAAATTCAGCAATTTGGCATAAGTCAGACACCTTTTCTTTCAATGCCTGAATTTCTGTGTCCTTGGCTTCTAGCTGTTTTGCTTCCAATTTGAACTTTTTAGTTTTAGTGGCAAGCTGCTCATATCTAATCATCCAGCTAGCTATGTCTGCATTGTACTGCTCTAGAGACACAGTATTAGGTGGTCTTACTACAGGGGGATCCTAGGCAACAAATTTATCTGAACTCCTTTTTCTGCCACTTCTACTGGTTGTTCATCTATCAATAACTCTACTTGCACCCCCTTATTTGCTATTTCTATGGGGTTGTCATCAGATAGTATTTCTACTTGTACCCCCTTATCTGCTGTTTCTACTGAAAGTGTAACAAGTTGAAATGCAGGGACCTCAATAGGAGTACTTACTTGAACATTTTCTTGCTGCTGGGACTGTTCCTGTGTTGGTGGCTCATCTTCAACATCCTCTGCTATGCTCTTTATCATTTCTGAAGCATCTTCAGAACAAGAAGGCAATGCTTCAGAATAAGATGGTGCTACTTCAGAATGAACAGGCACTTCTTCAGAATGAAGGAGTGCTATTTCAGGATGAACTCCTATGTCTGCCTCAACAGAGTCATCTGCCCTTGATAGACCCAGAAGCAATTGAGCCAAATTGTCTTCATCATTGGATATAGCTGGCTATTTTTCAGATTGTGACAACAGTTTTCTCAATTCTGCCACTTCTTGCTGAAGCTCTGCAATTTTTCTTTCTTGCATCTCAATGATGCTTTCTTTCTCTGAAATCCATCTGGTCTGTGTTTTGACAACACTCCTTGCTGCCCTCAGCTGCTCTGTGATGTCTTCCACTTCTGTTTCTACTTCAGAAGCTGATGCAGACAAATCAACTGTAGTTGGCTGCTCAACTAATAATTCCTCTTCTGCAACAATTTGTTCTTGTTCAGGAGGCTCTATAAAACTGTCTATGAGGGTATCTACCATATCTGTAGCCTGTTGAACTGTAGCTTCCTCCAAACCATCCTGCTCAGTTTTTGCCTCAGCTATCTGTTCAGGGAATTCTGGAAAGTTTTCAGAGGCTGGTTGTATCTCTGTGACATCTGGGCTGCTTGGTCTATCTTCTTCCTCCATAACCTGTTCTGTTGTTTCTTTCAAATGGATTCTTGTAGACCTCCTAGTTCCAGATGCAAACTTCTTCTTTTTGCTCTATTTTCTAGTGACAGCAGGGGTCATGGGGTCAGTTTCAGATGCCTCTGTTTCTCTTGTTGTTTCTGCCTCTGTTTGGTTAAGTGCTTCACTTCTCTGTTCTATCAAATTAGTGGTCACTCCAGAAAAATGAACTTTCTTTTGTTTCTCTGCTCTGCTGCCAGTTCCAGATCCTCTTCTCTTTTGTTTCTTGGCTCATGAAGTTGAGGGTTCAGGAGCAAGGTTTTCTGCTGCTGCTGTGGGGTGTAGTTCTGTAACAGCTTCAGGGGCACCTTCTGCAGCTTCTTCTGCAACATTTTTTGCAGCAGTTGTTTCCTCTTCTGCAGCAACATCAGCAGCATTTGGTTCTTCTTCTTCCTCACTTTCATCCCCAAAAATGACATCATTTAGGGTAGAGTAAAACCTATCAAAACTCCTAGGGTTTCCTCTAAAATGGTGTTGGCAAACTAGTTTGATAAGACCATGGTGGCGAAGACTTCCTTTACCCTCCTGATATCTCTTTGCCATGTTCTTTAATTCTTGATACAGATACAGGGGAAGATTTACCCTAACTTCTGGTTGTTGCCCACCATGTCTGAGATGGTTCAAAATTCGCAGATGATGCCCTGACAACAGCACATACTGCCCTTCACAGGTTAGGAATTTAATTACCTAGGTGGCTACTTCATCCCAGGGTTCCTGCAGGCTGGCCCTTTTTAACCCTTTGCATGTGTTGTTATGGGTTAAATACTCTGGTTCTCTATCATTTTCTTCTACAAACTGATTAACTACATTTGCCAATGTGTTCTTGCCAGATCTAGAAATTGAAATCCCTTCTAATGGCAGCTCAGTAATTTGACTTAAAATTTTAGGGCTTACCTCAATAGTCATGCCATTAACATGTGCTCGGTTGTTTCTGAATGTATGGGCGAACATGCCAGCCAAATCTTCAGAAGACCCATTAAATTTATCCAAAAATGGCATAAACCCTCCGTCTTCAAAAATCTGCACAACTGTCGGGTTTTCTCGGAGGTAGGTGGTATCTGCAGGTTCCGTTCTGATCTTTCGCCCCATATTTTCTGTTTAAAAAACGTACACTGCTGCTGCTATTCTTTTGCTGGATCTCTGGCTATTTTATGTTGCAGATTTGCAGAGTTTTAGTTTGAAACCTTCGTTGCCCTGTTTCTCGTCTTCTTCTTCGGAATGAACCGTAACCTGTGCACTGTACTTCACAAACACGTCTTCGAAAAGAAAGGTGGCACACATTTTTACTATTACACCTGTCCGTCAATGATTGCTTGGATGTCCTTGCCATCAGATCCACCTCATTTGGTTTTAATTTTTCTGTTCAGTCAGATTCTCACGTGCATGTTTATTGGCATTAAAAATTGGTGGCATATGGTTGGTCACGTCCTCCGTATTTCCAATGGGTGCAAAAACAAACCATGTGCTGACTGACATGTGTTCCTTCCTCGCATGCAACTAAAAGAGTTTGATTTTGTCGTACCTTGTCTTCTTGGATGCCACGTGGAAATGCTCTTTCCGAAGATTATAACTTATTATGCAGACAAAATTTCATTTCAAAGATTATGACTTCATTTCGAAGACGAGTCTTCATTAAGACAAATCCTCATTCGAAGATTATATGACTTCATTCGAAGATCAGTCTTCATTCGAAGACAAATCTTCTTTGCAATTTAAATCTTCATTTCAAAGATTAATCCTCATTCAGAAGATCAATCCTCATTCGAAGATCAGTTATTGGAAGGTAAATCGTCATTCAAAGATAGATCTTCATTTCGAAGACAGATCTTCATTTCGAAGATGATGCAGACAAGTCGTCATTCCGAAAGACCAAGTTTCATTCTGAAGACAAATTGTCAGAAAAGTTTTTTGAAGAAAAGTGAACATTCATTTTGCTGTCATTCTAAGACAATTTCAATCCGAAGATAATACAACAGGCATCTGTTTTTGGCATTCTTGTTCCGAAGATTAGGCAGAAATCAATATTTTCATTCTCAAAACATGTTTTAAGTATGCCAACTCTTATGAATACCTTTTATGCTAATGGTTAATTTTCATATACTATACACCAATCATTTTATAATGAAGAAATGTAAGAAATATATATCTGATAAAAATAGTTAATGCCAGTTTTGAAGAATGACTGCCTTTGTTGATATTCTGCTGAGATTTTCTGCAACATTTCAAAACAAGTGCACTTGGTGAATTTGTACAATGATGGTTTAGAAATTTCTCAAGGTTATGCATGCCAGAAAACTGGTTTTCATGCACACCAACTCAGTAGTGCCTTAAGAAAAGGTTTTCACTGCTGAGTTATTCATTTTTCTTTTTTTTGATCCTGACTATGCCCATGAAGGAATTTCATGATTTCCCCTGAAACCATGCCCATGAAGGAATTCATACTCAGAATTTATTCATCTTTTTGTTTTCTATTTTTTTTGTATTTTTTGCTTTTTCTTGAAATCCACTGATCATGTTGATTGTTTTGAAGTGGAAGAGGGAATCTCTTCCACCTGTTGTGTATCCAAACTATCAAGTTGCTGCAAGAATTCATCTTTAGTCAGAGGTGTATGGTACACCCTGAGGCGATGTCCATTCACTACCAACTTTCTTCGTGACCCATCAATAGGAGATAGACGAGCTGCTCCATTGTCAAATACCTCCTCAATCCAGTAAGGTCCCAACCATCTAGTTCTCAGTTTCCCAGGGAAGTCTTCATATTGAGAATCAAATAGTAAAGCCCAATCTCCTTGTTGAAGTTTCCTCTACTGAATGTGACTGTCATGCCACAGCTTCCTCTGCTCCTGAATTACCTCAGTCTGGTGCAGAGCATCCAATCTAAGTTCATCCAATGCATTCAGCTGCAGAATCCTGTCTGTCTGTGCCTGCGACAATTCAATTCCAATTTCCAGTGTTGTGCGCAATGTTAGTAGCTCAAATTCAATAGGTAAGAGAGGCTTTTTACCAAAGACTAGTTCATAAGGTGTGAATCCAGTAGTGGACTTCCAAGTAGTATTGTAGGCCCAAACTGCTTCGGGTAATTTATCTAGCCAATTTCTCCTATGAAAAGCTACTATTTTTGTCAAGATGCGTTCTAGTTCCCTGTTTGTTACTTCAACCTGGCCATTTGCTTGTGGGTGGTAAGGTGATGATTTCCTATGTTTGATTTCATACAATTCTGTAAATGCTTTTATGACTTTGGATGCAAATTGGGGTCCTTGGTCCGTGGTGATAGACCGTGGAGCTCCAAATCTCTAAAAAATCTGAGTATACAAGAAATCAGCGACCTTCTCTTCACGAGCATGTTTGAAAGCACGCACCTCTACCCACTTTGTCAGGTAGTCAGTGCATACTAGAATATGCACCTTTCCTTGAGAAGGTGGATCAATAGGTCCTACAAAATCAAGCCCCCACCTCTCAAATGGTTCTAAAACCATTTGAGGCTGTAGTGGCATCTCATTTGTATGAGTGGGTTTCCCCATTCTTTGGCATGCATCACAATGCTCGATGTACTTTTTCACATCCTTGTGAAGAGATGGCCAATAATATCCTGTCCCTAAGATTTTCCTAACCGTGCTTTTTACAGAATAGTGTCCACCCGAGGGTTCATCATGACAAGCTCTAAGGATATCATACACTTCATCCTTTCGGATGCACCTACGTAACACATGGTTAGGGGACTGCACTTAAAAAGCATACCCTTAATCCATTCAAAAGAAGAACTTTGTTTGATCAATTGTTTTTTTTGTTTTGAAGTGAAATGTGGAGGAACTTTCCCTGTGACCAAATAATTGGCTATATCTGCAAACCAAGGTGATTGGACTGATATAGCAAATAGTTTTTCATCAGGAAAAGTGTCATCAACTAATTCCCCTTCATCTGTGTTCTGCAACCTGGACAAGAAATCTGCCACAACATTAGCTTTTCCTGGTTTGTTGATTATAGTGATATCAAATTCTTGCAACAACAGCAACCAACGAATAATTCTTGCACTTACCATAGGTTTATTCATCAAATACTTAATGGTTGTATGATCTGTGTGAATAAATATTTGATAACCTGTGATATAATGCCTGAATTTGTTGATGGCATAAATTACTGCTAGGAATTCTTTCTCGGTTGTTGTATAATTTTTCTCGGCTCCTGTCAAGTTCTTGCTAATGTTGTAGATGGTATAATGTTCACCATTATCAATTTGTCCTAATGCTTGCTCCAATTGCTGTATTGGAGGCATCGGTTTGTATGTGAAATGGTAATGTCCAATTAGGTCCTCCGAGCACAGGTGGAGTTATCAATTTCTCTTTCGGAGCTTCAAATGCTTCCCGACACTTTGCAGTCCAGGAGAATTCAGAATCTTTAGTCAATAGGGCAAACATAGGATCGGCTATTGTGCTAAAGTTGGAAATAAACCCGCGGTAAAAACCAATGTGTCCTAGAAAGCTTCGACATTAGTCTGAGTTTTAGGAGGAAGGAGATTCTTGATAATTTCCACCTTCTTTGGATCAACTTGGATCCCTTCAGGAGAGATGTGATGACCAAGAACTATCCCTTCCTTCATCATCATGAAGCATTTTTCTGGATTCAAGGATAAGTGGTATGTTTCACAGCGAGTTAAGACTTTGTCAAGATTTTCCAATGTAAAATCAAAAGTTTGTCCACATACTGTGAAATCATCCATGTATATTTCAACACTTTTGGTGGTCAGATCAGCAAAAATTGCTAGGACTGCTCATTGAAAAGTTGTTGGGGCATTACACAAACCAAAAGGTAAAACCCTATAGGCAAATGTTCCCCATGGACATGTAAAAGTTGTCTTCTCTTGATCTTCAGGTGCAATCTGAATTTGATTATATCCACTAAATCCATCAAGAAAACAAAAGTATCTTTTTCCAGCAAGAGTATCTAACACCTGATCTATGAAAGGTAATGGAAAATGGTCTTTGTATGTCACCTTATTCAACTCTCTATAGTCTACACATACTCTCATTTTTCCATTTTTCTTCGAAACTATTACCAATGGAGAAACCCATTGGCTATCAAAAATTGGGTAAATGAATCCTACTTCCAGGAGTTTTTCAATTTCTTCTTTCACAATATCTCTTAAGGCAGGATTCAATCTTCTTTGGGGTTGTCTAACTGGCTTGACTTCTTCAGTATAGATTCTGTGGGTACATATATCAGGATGAACTCCTGACATATCTTTGTAGTTCCAAGCAAAAGCATGAACATGCTTCTACAAGACAACTATCAATTTTTCTTCCTCTTCCCTAGTAAGCTGGCTGTAGATGTTCAAAAATTTGCCTGGCTGGACTTCTATTTGTTTTGTATTTAGAAGGACTGAATTCACTCCTTCATACCCGGTGATTAAGGGATTAAGAGGACATTGCTGAGATGGGAGAAAAGAAGCAGTTTCTATTTTATTGCTGCTTGAGGGAAGCATATCTTGTATGGAACAGTGAGAAGGAAAAATCAGATGATGGTGCCATCCATGTGGTAGTGAAACAGAGTTTCCCTATGATAGCACAGATGGTGCATCTTCAGATTTTTGATTCTCCTCATTACTTAACTATTGGATATTTGTTGCTTCCCCTTCTAAACCTTGTTCATGCAGAACATTCATCAGGATTGTTTCATTTTCTAAATTTTCTGTGTCATTGAGGTCTTCTGTGTGTTCTCTTACTACTAAGGTAGCTAGTGTAGAAATGACCTCTTCTGGTTCTTCCTCTGAGTCAGAAAACCATAACTGACCTAAAAATTTGCTGGATGGTTTTGTAGGAGGATATAAAGAAATCTGTTTTAGATCAATACCATTTGAAATAGTCATATTTCCAGATCTGCAGTCTATGAAGGCTGCTGCGATTGCAAGCCAAGGTCTTCCCAAAATAATGGGATATCCATGTGCTGAATTTCTTGGCTATAAAACCAAAAAATCTACAGGGAATTCCCAAGAAGAAACTTCTATAGGGACATCTTCAATGATTCCTTCAAGTTTTGCAACTGACCTATCAGCCATTTCTAAAACTGTAAATGTGGGGCTGAGATGTTTGAGCTGTAATTGTTCCATTGTATCCTTGGTCATGACATTTATTGCAGCTCCTAGATCTACTAAGACATTTGATATTGGTATTGAACCTATGGTGACTGTGATAGCTGGGCTTCCTGGATCACTATACTTTGGAGGTACTAGTTTTCCGGATAAGAGATCACCTATCTTCCCTTCAACCTGCACGAGTTTTGGGAAATGCCTTCTTTTTTCTTCCTGCTCTTTTAATGCACAAATTTTGGACAAGATACTAATTAATCTCTCGGTATTTCCTTAATAGCTTGCAATAAGGGCAATGATATAGTCAACTTTTTGAGTTCTTTGACCAATTCTGACTCAGAATTTTTTGGTATTGCATTGAATCTTTCAGGATATGGAATTATCCTTGGTAATTGTTCTGCCTGTGATTTTGTCTCTTTCTCTATTGTTGGTTGGATTTTTTCTGGTTCCAATGATTCTTCTGTCTCCATTGTTGGTTGGACTTTCTCTGGTTCTGATGATTCTTGCTCTTCATTTTCTTTGATTTCAATTGAAACTGGTTCAGGTACAATTTTCCCTGAACGAAGTTGGATGTTACTACAATCAAGAACATTAATTTCAACATTTTCTTTAGCTTCAGCCACATAGACAGGAGGTGTCTGTCTCACACTGTTTGGATTAGTGATTGGTTGAGCTGGCAATTGAGGTTGTTTCACTTGCTGTGTTTGCTGTTGTTTTTCTTGAAAATTTTGATTAGGTGCAGGCAACAAATGCTGAGTTTGACCTTGATTCCTTTGCTGCCTTGGATAGGACTGGTATTGCTGATTCCATTGTGGTTGGTTTTGCATCCAATGTGGATTAGTCTGATTTTGATTCCAATCTGGATTGTTTTGATTCCAAGATGGGTTGTTTTGATTCCATGAGGGGTTGTTTTGATTCTGATTCCAGTCTGGGTTACTCCAATTTGCTTGTGGCCATTCTTGGGAATTTGTCCATTGAGGATAATTCCAAGGACGTTGGGGTGGTTCTGATTGTCCCCAAGGCATAGTACTAGGATTATGCCCCCAATTTGTAGGAAAACGAGGAGGATTTTGATATTGAGAGAAATTTCCCCCTTGTTTTGGTCCAATATAGTTGAGTTCCTTAGTCTGGTTTTCTAACACAGTTTTGAGTTGTGGTAGCAGGTGGCATTGATCAGTTGAATGCCTTTTTGAACAGATACTACAAATGGCTTGAGATAGATGTTTTATTCAAAGGACATTCCTGCAAAGCATGTTTATTTCTACATCTTGGGCAATAAATTGCCAAAGGTTCTATGTTTTTTGCTTTTGCAGACATTTCCCCCAAAGTAGTGTTTAGGTGCACTAGAATATCTGTTTTGAAATTTGCAAGTTCCTCTATCGGGTCCTTTACATCGGTGCCATTTGTGCGGCTTTTTCTTCTTCTCTCGCTTAGTGCGAGAGTAATTCCTGTAGAGATCCATAATTTCCTCATTACTGAGAGTGGTTACATCCCCTTTTCCCATCAAATCCAGAACTTCTCTGGATTCATCTTGCAATCCTCTCAAAAAGATGGTTTTACATAATTCTGGTTCTACAAGTCCACATCTCCTTTGAACAAAGGAGAACCTATCAAGATAATCTTCCAATGTCTCATCATCTTCCTGCTTGATTCTGAATAACTCATCTTTTCTATTCCTTACACGACAATATTCTTGATATTTGTCTAAAAAGACAGTCTCCATTTGATCCCAGGTTCTTATGGAATTAGGCTCTAAGCTCATGAACCAGCGCAATGCTGAATCCTTGAGTGTTGAGGGAAAAACCTTAAGTTTTTTATTGTCATTTATATAATCATAGGTCTGACACACTACCTTGAATTCAAACAAAAACTGATCAGGATCTTCAGATACAACACCTCGAAAGGTTGGAAGTACTGAAGGTGAAATGGTCTTCATGGGAGAGTTTTGTGTTGGATTCAGACGAATAGGATATTCAAATGTTCTGGAAGGTTGGAGTATATCCTGATCATCTCCTTCATTATGAACATAACCATGTTGGCCATCTATATTGCCTCCTTCCGCCATAGTTTCCTATTTGTTGGGAGAAGTTAAAGCTTCCCAAATTGTTCTCTCAAGAGGTCCAAGCCTCTCTGTTGATGATGAGTCTGATGAATTGTCTTTCTTAGGATATTCTGATGATGATAAAATTGGTGATTTTCCTATCTCAGAATGTTCTAGTGATGGTGAGACTGGTGATTTTTCTATCAATCTTTCTGGTAGTTCAAACACAGGTGATTCACCCCTTAGGCGTGAAGATCTCCTTAATGGAACAAGCCAGGGATCCTTTGGGGTAGTTCTACCTTTTTCATCCCTTGACTTATTCATTCATGTTTACTCCTAAATGACATAAATTAAGTCAATAGTTGTTATCTTCCTCAACTGTTGTATTCAGATTTTAACCTGAATTTTCATAGTTTAGTCTGATTACAGCTATTGGACTGTTTGTTTTCTTTTGACAACACTATTCCCCGACAACGGTGCCAAAATGATGCGTAGTCGTTATACCATCATTAATTCTCAATGAATCTGTCAATCCAGGGCGGTGTACAAGGCTATCTACGAAGAAGAAGTGAAACAACTATAACTTAGGTCAATCTAGAGCAACGGGTCTTATTGGTGGAACCGGTTGTGTGGGGGGTTTTGGAACATTCCTATCTCTAAATTGCATGAATTAAATCTTAATCTAAGTTGCAGAATTGGAAACTAATCATTAACTACGAGAAATGAAGTCCTAATTACAATTGCAAGAATGAGACCTAATTATATTGCAAAAATAACAGTTGCAGAATTGAAAGTCTGATCCTAATTGCAGAAAGGAAATCTAATTACTTTTGCAGCAATGAAAGTCTAATCTTAACATGGAAATGAAAACTGTCAAGGTTCTGTAACAGAAGGTTGTCAATCTTCTATGCAGGATTTGACAGCAAAACATAAAATGCAGGAAATTACAGAAAAATAGCAAATTCTGGAAATAACAGTTTGAAATAAAATGGAAGCTTTGCTGAAAGTAAATATTACAGCTAAAACACTAAGCACAAGATTAATCTAAGCATAAATAAACTAAGACTACAAATATTGTCAACTGTTTACAAGCAATTGAAATAACAAGTTCTACAACTCATTCTCACTACGACAAAATCGGAATAAAACCTCACTGTTAGTCCTCCTCCTAGGTCTGGAAGTGGCCGACCTCCTTGTCCGAGAAGAAGGTATAAGTCTCTCTCTTTCTCTAAATCTTAGTCACACTCATTTACAAGCAATATGAAATAGAACTGGTGCACTTTATTGATTAAAAGACATGATTACAATAATTTTGCTGAAAAATTATTACAAGACTGTAATAGTCAATTTCTATCTATTCTCTGCTTCTTCCTTACTTTCTACTTCCTTCTGCTACTACTTCTACCTCTCTCTACTACTACTAGGCTCAACCTGAATGGGAGCAATATTTATAGATGTCCTAAGGTCTGATTACAAACAAAGAATATCTCAAAAGATCTAATCCTACAATGCTGCAACAAATTCTGGTTTTATCCTAGAAGAAGATTAAAACTTGATCTTTCCCTTAATGATGGCTTTGGTCGGCAATGACGGCAAAGACAGATGGAAGATCTTTTCCTTTACTTTTTCCAACCTTTATTTCCCTTTTTTTGGCTTCAAAAATCGGTCAACAAGTCAAAAAACACACTCTATTTTCATTCCGAAGATAAGTGGCTTCATTCCGAAGACAATGCAATTCTCATTCCGAAGATCGCTCATTCCGAAGATACTGCAGTCTCATTCCGAAGATCGCTCATTCCGAAGATACTGCATTCTTCATTCCGAAGATCCGCTCATTCCGAAGATACTGCATTCTTCATTCCGAAGATCCGCTCATTTCAAAGACGCTGTGTTCTCTCATTCCGAAGATATCTGTTCATTCCGAAGATACTTCGTAATGAACAAATGTATGCTTTTCCAGTGATTTCTTCTGCATCTCTCAGGTGGGTTATCTCCTAAGATCAAATTCCAATGGTCTTCATCCCTTTCCTCATGTGAATTCCATGCCTTGCTATTTATGGACAGCTGGAATTTACATGGGAAAGACCGATTTTTTCGCACAACAACAGTTTGCTTGCATCGTTGCCGATTTAGGTGAAATAAATGCTTGAGACAAATCAAAACATGATTAGTGAAATGCTGCTATTATTCTAAGCATATCCCATTTTAGCAAATCATAGCAAAAAGAACACAAAACTATGCAAAAAGCTGTAAAATCAGCATATAATATTTCAAATACATTGATCATGCAAAATGGTTAATATACAACATATTGAATCAACTTAACTAACATATCAGATAAAACATAAGAGTTTATAGGCAATTTTAGTGTTCAAAACATGTTATGATTGAGGCATTTCCAGGCCTCATCAACCACTACTAACAAAAATTAAACACAAAACATGCCATAGAAAATACAGCTATCATTCATCCTATGTATCATCTATCTATGCATTCCAGGAATACTTAATCACCAAATACTGGAGTCCAGTCCAGAGTTCAGTACAACAATAAGCAATGAAATAAGAAACATGAGGCAGAAATGACAAGGAGAGGCAGCATACAAAATGAAGACAGTGAAGCGAGCCAAGTATGTATCTTGTATTTAGAAGCAAACACATAGCTACAATGGTTCCCTAGCTGTATATTCCCCTTCCACCCCATTACAATGAAATGATGTGGCTATTTATAGCCCAAGTTCCCCCTGATTACAATTACGGGCATAAAGTCCCAGACCAGACAATAGCTGACAAAAGTAGCAGAAGAGCTGCTGATGCTGACTTCTGTCGACAAGGACTGTACTTGCAGCAAGGTCTCCCTGAAAGCTGTACAGCTACGTGGCAGTGCACCGGGTCAAACTTCTAGTCGGCAGGAATGCGGGTAGCTGTGGTAGATGGAACTTTACATCAGCTTAAATGGGGGCAGCAGGCGTAGGTAATGCTATCCATGTTTGTCCTTTATCCCGTCACATCTCGGCTTAGATCTCGAGGCTAGACACTTGTTGAATTTTGATGAGTGACACCTGTCTGCCTTGAAAGGCAGTTTATCCAACTTCGCTCGAGATCAGTGCGCTATCGGGTAGTGCAGGTGGGAAACAACACAGTTGGGGAGGGCCTCCGTGCCTTAGCCAATTTTTGGCTTGCTTGATGAATCTTGCCCAACTGCGCACCGGTCAAAGGGCGCACCTCGACTTCGCTGCAAAGTCGGGTTGCGCACCGGTACTTAGCTGATTTTTCCGCTATTCGGACTGCGCACAAAAAGGGGAGCACACCCCGACTTCGCTGTGAAGTCGGGTTGCGCCCCAAAACTTAGCTGATTTTTTGCACACTGCTTTCCCAAGTGCACACAGGCAGAAGAGCGCACCTCGACTTCGCTGCGAAGTCGGGTTGCGCTCCCACACAGTCAAATTCTACTCCGTTTCAGCCTGCCTTCGCACTTCGCATCCCTTACTGTGCTCAGACTTGAGGGCGCACCCTGAATTCACTGTGAATTCAGGTTGCGCTTAGACTTAAGGGCACACCTCGACTTCGTTGCGAAGTCGGGTTGCGCCCTGACACTTAGAATTTTTCAGGGAACACTTGCTCAGTTTTGGGAACTTGACTGGTGGTAGTACAAGGGAAAAAAGGGAGGAATGAAACTGCAGGAAAGGAGAAAAGGAAAGATGGAGAAAGAGAGAAAGAGGAGGAGGGAAGGAAGAGCAGCACAGTTACAGATTTTTGAAAACATGGCACCCAGTGCAAAATGTGGCAACAGGACCATTCCCGACAAATCAGATAAGAGGAGTGAGAAGGAACCTGTTAGTGAAAAAAGGAATATTGAGATCCATCAATCTCCCCCTCTTGAAATAATGGAACCTGTTAATAGTGGAACAGAGGTCAGAAGGATAGAGTTTGATATAGGGATGGAACTAGCCAAACAAAAAATTAACATAACCTTTGGCGAGTTGATGACCATTCCTAAATATAGAGAACAAATTTGTAAAGCCTTTGGGTTGACTGATCAAGGAGAGAATCATATTTTAGCAGCCTCCAGTTCCAACCATTCAAGCAGAACACCCACCTCAGTAAGGCCATTTTATATTTCCCTCAGATATACATCTAGGTATGGTGACCGCTATGTAATACATAATTGCATGTTTGATAGCGGGGCCTCTCACAATGTCATGCCCAAATAGGTGGCTGATCAGTTAGGACTGATATGCACCAAAGACTCCTCCCATTTCTGTCATGGACAACAGGCAAGTTCCTTATGTGGGAATAATTATAGGCCTTTTAGTCTTCTTAGACCAATATCCAAAGAAAGGGATTGTCATGGACGTAGCAGTGGTGGATGTAGACCCTTTCTTTTCCTTGTTATCTAGACATTGGGCAGAGCAGTTAGGAGGATCAATTCAGTTATACTGGTCATTTGCTACCACCCCATTTCATCCAAAGAACAGGCTACTTTGAGGAGGGAGCCTTTCAAAAAAAGATCAGTTGAACTCATGAAACCTGATAACACCACAGTAAATTTGGTCAGCTTTGTAGAAGAGAAAGAGTTAGGAGTTTATTCCATTTGGCACACTCCCTTTCTTAAAGAAGTACCCAATGATGAAGGAATGGATCTAAAAATTAGAGTTGTTGTAGATGCTAAGTCATAAAAGGTTCTTACCACTAAAATGTGGACCATGACATTTGATGGAGCCAAGTCACAAACAAGGGTAGGAGCTGGGATTAATCTAACTGACATAAAAGGTAATTACCTAGGGGTGCCTTACCGACTAGAATTCCCATGTACTAATAATGTGGCTGAATATGAGGCTCTACTGTTGGGTCTAAGGAAAGCTAAAAAGTTGGGTATCAACTTCCTCACTGTATATGGGGATGCTGAGTTGATCATACATCAGATCAAGGGGAGATATCAGACCAAGCACCCTAGGCTAAAGCAATATAAGCAAGTTGTTTTGGATGAAATCAGCAGATTTTTGACCTTAAATATATTGCACATACCCAGGGAGAAAAATCATGTTGCCAATCTGCTGGCCATGAATGCTTCTGGGGCAATAGCTTTGAAATTGATACATAATATATGGATAGGTTTCCCACTATATCTGTGTACCATACCTCTGTCCCTGACAATGTGGTTTACCTGCAAGTCTTCCAAGATGATGCTTATATCAAAGACTTTATGACAGTACGAAATCAATTTTTGGGGGTAATTTGTGATGAGGAAGACGAAGAAAAAAAATAGCATGTTATAGGAACCCCCACTGAAGTGATACAACTTAAGACTACTAAAATCCCCCGGGAGCTAGTGTCCTTGGAGTCTCTCTTTGATGATTTTGATAAGTCACATAGAACTGCACCCCATGAATCAAAAGGCAAAGAGGTCAATGTTGGGACAACAGGGGATCCAAAAATGGTCAGGATTGATAGAGAACTACCAGCCAAAGAAAAGAAGCAGTATATCCAATATCTGAGAAAAAACAGAGATAGTTTTGCTTGGATCTATGAGGATTTGAGAACATTCAACACTGAGGTGATGACCCATATTATCCCCCTGAAAGAGGATGCCAATGTAATGAGCCAAAATTCAAAAGACAATGCCAAATACACAGGTCTTGCAAGGAATTGAGAAGACAGAAATATTTTTATTTTTTCTCAAACACCCAAAACTGGAAACACAAAATATTGTTTATATCAATACAAAACATACAAAAGCTAGAATGAAACCCACAATCACAATTTAACAAATTTGCATGTCACTTCACAAACACAATTGAACATATATGGGACGTTGCACCTGGAATGACATATTTACAATAAATAATGCTTCAGCTTGACTCTAGATGAATATATGATGAAATGTTGCCTCTTGAATACTCAGATTTGATAAATATGAATGCCACTGGGATGCTGCTAATGCAAGACTGCAAAACCCTTTCTCAACACCAAAATATAATATAGATGTTTGCACAAGTGGGACGTGGGACTGTGAGGGGCACAATCTGCCCAAACAACACATAAAATATTGATCAGCAACCTCCAAAGGTGGAACATCTGCATTTCCAATACAAGTCTGCACCTATAGAACTGAAATCTGCCCATTAATTCACATTCACTTACTGTACGATGACCTCAATACTAGACGGTGACCTCCTAGATTAGAATTAACCCTCACAAGTGCATAAAAGTTTCCCCAAGGCTGGTCGACTCATATATGAGACTCTCAATTGCCAAAAACTCCACAAAAAAATGGAATATGGAATACTAGACCTCCACACAAAACAATATCACTGCCACAATCTGAATGAATCTCTCAAAAATCCCACCATATCAACAAACCCTTGGAAAGAAGGGGATTCTTTTCGAAAGAGATAAAGATCTGCACATACTGGAAGCCCTCTGAAGCATAAAAGGCAAATCTGGGTGGATTCACTCCTCAACCTCAATAGCTGAGCACCTCTCAACTATCAGATTGAAATTCTTCAGCTAAATTTGAGCACCTCTCGAAAGTCAGAGAAGAGTAGGGTTTTCATAACACACATAACATAAGCCCAAAAATGGGCGCTCCATCCTTATATATTTTCATTGTTCTTTTCTTGTGTTGAGTGGGTCCCATTACTTAAGCCAAATGTGCTTAAGTTATTTTATTAAAATATCACACATAATATAAATAATAATAATTATTTATATTTTCTTTATTTTCTTTTCTCCACACTCATAATAAAATAAATAAAAATATTTTATTTTTCCCACACTATAGTAAATATAAAAATATTTACAATATTTACGTCCATGACCCTATTTTCCAAAATGGTTCATGACAAGTCTCCCCATTTCACATTGCTTGTCCTAAAGCAATGCAGTCCTAAATGTGAGAGGATCTCAGCCCCTCCCATGTGGCATCTTCATCTGGTAAACCTCTCCACTTAATCATATATTCTTTAATAACCCTGCTTCTTAATTTTCTTTCCCTGGTTTCAAGAATAGTCCCTATCTCCAAAACCAATTTTCCTTCATCATCTAGAGGAGGCAACTCAATGGAAGGATTAACATTTTGCCCAACATATTTCTTAAGGCTTGAAACATGAAAGGTGTTATGCAATCTACTACATGTTGCCACATTTTGCACGGGGTGCCATGTTTTCGGTTTTTGTAAGTGACCTGCTCTTTTCCTTCCCTCCTCCTTTTTTCCCTTTCTTCATTTCTCCCTTTCTCCCTCTTCCTTGCAGTTTCATTCCTCCCTCTTCCCCTTGAACTTCCCCCAGTAAAGTTTCCAGCAAGTGTTCCCTGAAAATGACTAAGTGTCAGGGCGCAACCCGACTTCGCAGCGAAGTCGGGGTGCGCCCTCCAGTTGGAGCGCAGTAGGGAATGCGAAGTGCGCAACAGACAGGAAATGAGCGAAATTTGACTAAGTGTCAGGGCGCAACCCGACTTCGCGGCGAAGTCGGGGTGCGCCCTTTTTCTGGGCGCACTTTGGAGCGCAGTGTGGCAAAAAATCAGCTAAGTGTTGGGGCGCAACCCGACTTCGCAGCGAAGTCGGGGTGCGCCCCCTTCTTGGTGCGCAGTCCGAACAGCGGAGAAGACAGCAAAGTGCCGGTGCGCAACCCGACTTCGCAGCGAAGTCGGGCTGCGCCCTCTGACCGGTGCGCAGTTGGGCAAGCAAGCCCAAAAATTGACTAAGGCACGGAGGCCTCCCCAACTGCGTTGTTTTCCACCTGCGCAACCCGACAACGCTCTGATCCTGGGCGAAGTTGGATAAACTGCCTTTCAAGGCAGACATGTGTCACTCATCAGCATCCGACAAGTGTCCAACCTCGGGATTCGAGCCAAGACATGACGGGAACAAGGACAAGCATGGACCGCACTATCTATGCCAACTGCCACCATTTAAGGCTGATGTGAAGTTCCATCTGCCACAGCTACCCGCATTCCTGCTGACCAATGGTTTGACCCGACACACCGCCACGTAGCTGTACAGCTTTCAGGGAGACCATGCCGCAAGTACAGTCCTACCCGACAGAAGTCAGCATCAGCAGCTCCTTGGCCGCTTTTGTCAGCTAATGTCTTGCCCGGGACTTTGTGCCCGTGAATGTAATCGGGGGGAACTTGAGGCTATAAATAGCCATGCAATTTCATTGTAAAATGGTGGAAGGGGAATATACTGCTAGGGAACCATTGTAGCTGTGCGTTTGCCTCTAATACAAAGCATATACTTGGCTCTCGCTTCTTGTCTTTTATCTTGTATCTTGCCTCTCCTTGTCATTTTTGCCTCATGTTTCTTGTATCATTGCTTACTTGTTGTACTGAACTCTGGACTCTGGTATTTGATGATCAAGTATTCCTGGAATGCATAGATAGAGGATACATAGGATGAATGATAGTTGTAGTTTCAATGTGTGTTTTGTATATGAATGTTGTTAGTAGTGGTGATTGATCGTTGTCGTGCTGCTTATTCCCCCCACCCAACTCCAATCACATTTGGATTCTCTTTCCGCACTTTTATCTCTTTCCCTGCACTCTTATCTTAAAACACTAAAACCCCACAGGAAGCCGGCCTTCTCCGGAGATTGGCACGGAAGGCATTCCTTCCTTCCGGCCTTTCAATATGGTGGGCGAATCTGGGCGCAATAACATCAAATCCTTTCCTCATGGCAGATTCGTAACCAACAGTTTCTCCAGCACGCCCGGTGGGACATGGTAGTTTCCCACCCCAAGACAGAATCGAAGCACTGGTGTTCGCTTCATTCCTTGTTAAAAATCAGAGCACCTGGCGACTCTGCACATATCTGAATACTCTCTGAGTCCGTAAAGACCGGTCCTAACGCCTTCATGCAAACAAGAAGGTGGCGAGCAAGGAATCCGGGAAACCCGCCTGACTTTTACGAAATTGACATTGACGCTCCAGGCGAGCGCGTCAGGCTGGCTGATCACCAAGCTCGCGTAGAAGAACCCGAGGCTGAAATTCAAGAGGCCGAGGCTGAAATCGAAGAAGTCGAGGCTGAAGAGCAATCTACATCCTCGGACGGTTCCGACACCGAGTACACCACCGGAGGGGAAGAAGACATGGCTGCCCAGCAGAATGATGATGACCTCTTCCCGGCGGTGGACTCTACGGGGCCCTTGGCCCTAGTCGGACAACAAGTTGTGCCCCTCGCTGCCTTAAAGTCTATCCCTACGTATGACGGCTACGGCAAGACGGCGTACGAACACATCCAGGACATTCTGGCCCTGGCTGCACTGCATTCCATTACAGACGAAAGTGTGAAGACCCGTCTGCTGGCCCTTTCCCTAAGGGGAAAGCTTCTCTACTGGTGGAGATCACTGCCAGAGGGATCTATCACGGGGTGGCGACAGTTAGCCGGCAGGCTCGTGAAAGGATGCAACGAGTCTGCTGATCCCTCTTCTTTGTTGCATCAATTTCAAAGTATACAACGACACCCCCAAGAGGAGGTGTCAGACTTCAACATCAGGTTTGCGAGGTCTTGGAAACGAGTGCCTCGCGAACTCCGACCTTCAACAGGTCAGGCTGCCCACTACTACCTGAGGTCCTTCAACTCAGACATTTGCCTACTGCTGAAGATAGCCAGAATAGACTCGTTCCCTGCTCTGTATGAGGCTGCCCAGCAAGCTGAGATGGATATCATTTCCATAGGCAGACTCCCGCACAGGGTACAGCCGCCCATTTACCCTGACTTTCCCCGATCTCAGTACCCATCGGCTTCTGGGGCGGTGCCGTCCACTTCAGGACAGCAACCCCAGCAGCAATGGAATCCGGCGCCGGTCGTAAACCCTTACGGCCCACCACAAATTCACTATCCGCCTCCTCCTCCTCCGCATTATCCAGCACTCCCTGCTCCCCCGCAGTATGCACAATATTCTACACCTCCTCCATTGGCTGCATTACCTCCCCCAGCTCAGTTGCCGCCTCCTGACAATGATATTCAGAATAAAATCCTCCAGGAGGTACGGGCTCTGGCCTCTGGATATCACACCATGTCCAACGACATGACCATTCTAAAGAAGAAACAGGCCCAGATGGACCTTGTTCCAAGGAGGCCATATCCGCCCCCGACACTGACAAAAGATCAAGCCCCAGAACGGCGAGATCAAAGGCGGCCCCCTCCGAGAAATGCTGCCATCGAGGACCAACCTGGTACTTCTGACCAGGTCAACTGGTGCACTACGTGCAATGACCCGCATTCGGAGGATGACTGCACACTGCACCAACACTACCTCCAGACCTTGGCCGGCAGCGCCATAGAAGACGAAGAACTCTACATGATCCTGGACGACGAAGGCAACTTTGCCGTCCCAGAGGAAGATCTGTTGCCGCCTCCTGCCAAGGAAGACAGAAATTCTGTGAAGCCGCTGCAAAGCCCTTGAAGGTATACGCCCGAAGAGATAAGGCGCAACCTGCTGGGCTACCACCTGACAAGAGGTTGTGGCCTTACACAGCCAAAGAGAAGACTCCCACAGTCAAGCCTCCCGTAGCAAAAGCTCCCCCGGCTAAAGCTCCCGCTGCTCAGCCTCCAGCTAAAACCAAAGAACAAGCTCAGGAGAAGGCTGAGATATCCGTCTCGACCAAGAGACAGAGAGTTGAGGCCACTCGGCGGTGCCGGACGAAGTATGAGCCGGCAAAAGAAGCGGAAGGAGCTAGCACCTCGGGCTACAACATAGTAGACGAGCTGAAGAGGACCCCCGCAAGAATCAGCATGTATGATGCTCTTCTGCTCCCAGGCCAAGTTGATCTGCTGCAGGAATCTCTGAAAAGCATGAAGAATGGCAAGCAGATACAGCCTGCTGTCCTGGTTCAACCTCTGACAGTCTCAGCCACTGGGAAGAACAGACCACCTCCCTTCTATCTGTCATTACGGATGCAAGGGTACATAGTGCACAACTGTATGGTGGATTCTGGTGCTTCCACGACCGTAATGCCGAGAGCCGTCTGCGACGAGATCGGGATGGAGTACACAAGGAGCAGCCAAGGCGTGCTGCAACTGGACGACACCCCTGTCAAGACAGTCGGTGTCATTAAGGACATCCCTATTCGGCTGCACAAAGCTCTCGACATCGTGGTCATTCAAGAGGTCGTGGTTGTCGACTTGGAACCCTACTTCGGCATGTGTCTCTCCAGGGAGTTCACTGCGAAGTTGGGAGGGTATCTGTCTCTAGACTACTCACATATGGAAGTGCCCTTCAAAGGAAGGAGACTGAAGATCTACAACGAGAAGCCTTCCACCTTCTTAGTAGAGAAGATACCCGGAGAAGAGTCGCAAGACTGCATGGTTCAGTTGACGGAGGAAGAACTGGTGGTGGTGGATATGACGGAGCAAGCTCTTGAGCTGCTGCAAGTAGAAGATGAATTCTCCTTGCGGGACTTCAACGCCGTGATCGAAACTGAGCAAGGCTGCTACACTGTCATCCAGCCTGAGAGGCTTGACAAGTCGGCCAAGAAAGAAGTGGGACCTGCACCAGAAAAGCTGTGGAAGCTTTTCTTTGACGGCGCACGATGCAAAAATGGCGCCGGTGCTGGTGTACTTTTGGTTTCCCCAACCGGGATCCAGAAGGACTACACCTACAGGCTGGCCTGGAGCTGCACCAACAACGCGGCGGAGTACGAAGCCATGTGCTTGGGTTTGCGAAAAGTAGAGAGGTTAGGGATTAAGCATCTGCAGATCTTTGGCGATTCGGAGCTGGTGTGCAACCAGATTACGAACAAGTGCGCCTCCAAGAAGCACTATCTCAAGGCGTACCGTAATCGGGTGTGGGACCTGATGGAGTCGTTCGACTCATTGAATGTCAAGGCTATATCACGTGAGAAAAACAAGCATGCTGACATTCTGGCGTCTGTTGGAGCCAGGTACGTTCCGGCTGATGACACTGTCCAGAAGCCGAAGCCGGTCCGTACCATTTACAGGCCTTCTGTGCCTGATAAGGACACCCACTGGCAGGTGTTTGACTGTGACGAGGAAATCGTCACATTTTTGGTTAACGAAGCGTGTTCAATCGAAGGTAGAGACCCTGATGACGAGCAATATGAGGGGTTGATACAACTAAAAAATAATCATGTCCCAAAAGGACTGATTACACTTGAGAGTCTATTTGATCAGAATGACAGAGCAATATCACACCGGATCAAAGTAGACCCGAAGCAGTACGCCGACCTGGAGCTTGAACCTGGAAAAACAATTAAGGTCGGGACAGACTGCACCACAGAGGAACTTGAGCAAATCAGAACATTGTGCCGAGAGTTCCCTGACATAGTAGCCTGGTGCTACCAGGACTTGAAGGGGTATGACAGAAATATAATCCAGCATACCATTGAGCTAGAAGATGGTGCCAAGCCATTCCGGCAGAAGCAGAGGGCTGTAAATCCGAAGATCGAAGCCATGATGAAGGCCGAGCTCCTGAAGATCTTTGGAAGCCAAGATCATCTACCCCATCAAGCATTCATCCTGGGTTGTGAACCTAGTTCCCGTGAGGAAGAAGAACGGAGACATTCGTCTCCGTGTGGACTTCAGAAATCTGAATCGGGGCCTCCCTCAAGGACCATTATCCGCTTCCCCAAATCGATCGGATCCTCCATATAGTTCTTGGAGCCCTAGAGATTCTCCCTCCTAGATGGCTTTTCTGGCTACAACCAGATCTAGGTCAAATATGAGGACCAGCATAAGACGGCGTTCACCACCAAATGGGGAACGTTCGCCTATCAGCGCATGCCTTTCGGCTTATCCAATGCTGGCGCCACATTCCAGAGAGCCATGGACCTGGCCTTCAGAGAGCTGCTCAACAAGGTTATTGTCATCTACTTGGATGACATGATTGTATTCTCTCACAGGAGAGAGGACCATGTTCCCCACTTGCGGCAAATATTTGAGAGGTGTCGTGAATTCGGCATCTCCATAAACCCGAAGAAATCTGTCTTCGCGGTAAAAGAAGGTAAGCTGCTGGGGCATGTCATCTCCGAGAAAGGCCTAGCCGTGGACCCTGATAGAGCAGAAGCCCTCCTCCGTTTGCCCGCTCCAGTTGACAAGAAGGGGCTGTAGTCCTTCTTCGGCCAAATCAACTTCGTGCGGAAGTTCATACCGGACTTCGCACGGGTAATCAAGCCCATGGCCGAATTGCTGAAAAAGAATGCTGAATTCTTATGGATTGATGAGAGGAGGCAGGCCTTCGAGGAGATCAAGGCTCGAATTGCACAAGCTCCGGTGTTGATAAACCCGGACTACTCCAAGGACTTCATCCCGTACGCGGTGGGAGAACCCGAGAGTTACGCCGCAAGTCCTGACGCAGAAGGGAGACGATGGCGAAGAGCGCCCCATAGCGTTCTTGAGCCAAGTGATTCAGCCGCACGAAGAAAAGTACAACTTTATAGAGCGGCGAGGTTCACGCGGTCATGAAGTCTCTCCGAAAGTTCAGGCACTTCGTCTCCCAGAGCCGAACAACTGTCTTTGTGATACACCCGGACGTCCGAAGCTTCATCATACAAGGAGAGCCGGGTCACAAGAGAGCGGGATGGATTGCTAAAATCCAGGAGTTCGACATCGAAGTGCGGCCAACCAAGCTTATCAGAGGCCGAGCCTTGTGCCAGGAGCTGGCCCGAAGCGCAGCAACCGAGATATCCGCCTGTAAGTGGGAGGATCCGACAACAACCACCAACCTAGCCAACTCCTTACCCGAGGAGAGTGACTGGACAGATGACCTGGTGAAGTATTTCTGCATCGGGAGATGTCCAGACCACCTGAACGCCTCACAAAGAAGGAGGTTTCGGCTAGGTGCACTGAAATACACTCTTCGCCCCGAGGGGCTTTACTTCAAAAACATTGACGGCATCCTGTTGCGGTGCGTCAAGAAAACCGACCAACTCAGGGTCCTCGGAGAATTTCACTCCGGGATGCCTGGGGGTCACCATTCTGCAAGGCCTACGGCCTTGAAAATAATCAGAGTTGGGTACTATTGGCCCACTCTCTTTACAGACGCGCATGCGGTCTGTACAAAATGTGATCAATGCCAGAGATTTGCTGGCAGAAATAGAAAAGCACCCCTGCCCCTTCAACCGATCCAAGCCGAGACTCCGTTTCAGCAATGGGGTCTGGACTTTATCGGGGTGATTACGCCGAACTCTGCAGCTGGGCACAAGTTCATCCTTACCGCCATCGACTACTTCACGCGGTGGGCAGAGGCGATCCCTACCAAGAACGCGGACCAGGAGACGGTCATCAGGTTCCTCGAGAGCCTCATTACCCGCTTCGGGGTCCCTGAGTCAATAGTGACGGACAATGGTCCGGGGTTCGCAGGCGCTGTACTCACGGAGTACACCAGCAAATACGGCATTTATCACAAAATGTCTTCCAATTACTACCCACAGGGGAACGGTCTTGCCGAGTCCACCAACAAGAACCTACTGAAGATCATCAGGAGGACAGTAGAGAACAACAAGAGGACTTGGCACCTACTCCTGGATCGGGCGCTATGGGCGGACAGAATATCCTTCAAGAAATCAATCAAGACGTCCCCCTATGCGCTCGTTTACGGCAAAGAGGCAGTCCTGCCGACCCACATCGAAATTCCCGCTCTCTGGATGTTGGACGAAGAGAGAGGCAACGGGGATCCGGTGGACGACAGACTGTGCCAGTTGCTGCAGTTAGAGGAAGACGAGAGAAAAAGCATACCAGGCCTTCACCAAACATGCTGAAGCGACCCAAGGCTGGTTTGCAAAAGGAGCCACCGCCCGAGTTTTCAAAATCGGGGACCTGGTGCTGAAGTGGGACTCGTTGAAGGCAAAGCCGGGCAATCACGGCAAGTTTGATGCCCTCTGGGAGGGCCCTTATCAGATTGCCCGGGTGAACCAGTTCAACGCATTTGTGCTCCGGGATATGGAGGGACAGCTTCTCCCCATTCCCGTCAATGGGTTCCACCTAAAAATTTACCGCCACTGAAGGCGCCCAAATGGGCCCTTCCTTGTACAGATTTCCCTTCTGCATTTTTAAATTTTCAGAATGTATATATTTCAGCATTCAGTTTTTAATTTTTCAAAGAGCCCAAGTAAGACTTAAGGCAAACCCCGACTTCGCAGCGAAGTCGGGTGGCGCTCCTTGAACAGTGCGAAGTTCGGAAGAAGGCAGCTGAAAAGAGGAGCAAAAAATGACTAAGTCTGGGTGCGCAACCCGACTTCGCAGCGAAGTCGGGCTGCGCACCGCCTGGAGAGCGCAGTTGGGAAAGGCAAGGCTGAAAAGAGCTAAGTGAAATGATAAGAAATAGAAGTGGATTGCATTTTTGGGGAAGTATGTGCTCAATTCTTGGGGCACTGGGTGATCGTCGCGCAGCAAGAAAACGGCTAAGTGTCAGACTGCGCAACTTTTTGGAGCGAAGTATGATCAAATCTGTGCGAAGTCGGAGTGCGCCCATTTTTTGGGCGAAGTCCGAGTGCGCCCTGAATTTTGGGCGCACCCTGGATGACCTATCACAGAAAACGTAAAAAATTCTAAGTGTGGGCCCAGGGCGCAGTACGGCACGGTGCGAAGTTGGACTTCATGGGCCAGAAATTCTCCCTTGTAAAGTGTGCCCAGATGGCGGCGATGACGTCAGCAATGGCACGACGTCCAAGGAGGTTTAATGATTGCACATCTTTCAAGAATGATGCATTAAAAAAGCAAGGTGCGTTTGGACCAACGGCTACTAGGGTGCGCTTTTCAAAAATAAACCCATGCATAGCCGCCAAAAAATCATAACGCCTCCACCAACTCCAAGTTAACCGCCCTAACTCCCTCCCTCGCGCCATTAATGTTGCAGTCGTTGTCTAGAAAAGGGGCCCTGGCGCACTCAGAAAATTCAAATCGTCCAAGCTGACTCCCTGACTGCAAAGAGCAGAGCTGACAACTCAGAAGCCGTAATTCCCGTCTCTGCTGTTTCAAAGTTTCAGAAAGGATGGACAAGGGGAAAGCGCCCGTACAGGCGCAATCCAGCGAAGAGCGGCGCGAAGCTGAGGAATCACCAGAGTCAAGCGCTCATGAGAGCGAAGCGCCGCAGGACCAAAAAAAGAAAACCCGGACAAAGAGGCGCGTAGCTGGGCGAATTCCGCCGCCACCAATTAATCACCTGGCCGGGTACAAGGACGGCTCTTTCTCCATCAGCCTCTCCAAGCTGCGGCTGAATATTGCCAAGTGGGCAGACAAGGTTTCGCCCTCACACCATGTCGGGGCTGCATATAAGTCGAACCTGTATTGGTTCTTGTGCCCTCCTACTCACCAGTGCCCGAGCTGATTGAAGCAATTGTAGAATATTACAAACCAGCTGCCCGGCAAGTCTGCGACAACAAAGGAAAAGTGTTGTTCACACTTTTCGGGAGAGCGTCCAGCCAGCGTTCGCCCCAGGGCTCCAGTATGAGCCCGGCGCAATTGTCAGAAGGGTGAATCTGGATGAGCAGACCGGCGATTTACGCAGACAAAGAGGATGAGAGAATTTCTCGACTCGGAGCTGAAGACTCCGCTGGCGGCCGGACAGTGGCCGACTGGCCCCATACCCTTGGACAGATTTGAAAATAAATATATCTACATCATCCTGGCGTGGGTCCTCGGCTGCGACTCTGACAAAGTGGTACGGCCGTACCAGCTGGCGTTGGCAGAATGTCTCTGCACGGAGAATTTTACGACTCTACAGCGCAGAAGAGTGGAAAGCGCCCTATTTTCTTCGGTCGGGCGGATTGGTGGCGTATGCAATACATTCAAGTCCAGTTAGACTGCGACGAAGCGATCAACGGATTTCCGGTTCTGCTCCTTCCTCGCATGGTTGTGCCTGTATCACATGCACTACCGGATGAACGTTCTTGACTTGAAGAAAATAAATGAAAAAGGAGAGCCGCTGCCCGTGTACGAATGGACCGAGATTCTGTACAGAAAAGGCTCGTTCTATGAATTTAATCTTAAATTTTTGTGCATGGTCATGGGGTTGTTCAACCGTAAGGCGTCTCGCCCACCGGAAGTCATGACAAAATACCTGTGGAAGAATGAGTACGGGGACACCTTCCGGCTGACTCAAGGCATCATAGTTAGAATCTACGGGTTCAAGGGGAAGCCGTTCCTGCTGCCCTACTTCTGCATTGACCACCAGTTCGGGATGGAAATTGCGCGGCAGATGGATTATGTCGAAGATGAGTTCGGCCAGGGCAAGAAGAAAGGCCATATCTTTCAGTATCCCATCACCGGCGAATACCCAAGTGTACGAAATCGGACAGCATGTCTACCTCGAGCGGGAACTCATTGACATGGGTCTGATAATGCTGCCGCAGCGCTGGAAATACGACCCAATTGGGGTCAGGGGAAAATTCACGCACATCTGTCCCCGAGCCGAGATCATGCGGGAAAGAAGAAACAGGACAGGCGCAGACCTGGAATGGCACATCGAGCAGATGCAATCATGGCCTCCATGGCATGAGTTCTACTGCGAGGAGGTGACGTACGATCCGGAGCGAAACCCGGATCACCGGTTGGAATCAGCGGGCTTCAGAAAATTCCTCGCCAAGGTGGCGCCCCTCAACTGGCAAAAGGACAAAATCATTGAATGCTGGAAGATGAGGTGTCGCACGCAGCACGATAAATCCAACCGGAAGAATCTGGCCGTTGATGATGAATTTTCGGCCCTATATGACCAACACGTCGACACCTGGCAGCCTTTCGAATTTCGTAATTGCGTTCCCCGAGGCGCTAAGAAAAGGTATATAAGGAGGCCCTCGTCCCAACAATCGTCAACTCCGGCGACTTCCAGCGCGACTCCGACGAGCAGTCAAGTGGGCCCGATGCAGCCTGTAGCTTCCGAGGCAGTGCCCGAAAAGGCGCAAGATTCAGAGAAGTCAACCCCTGAGGTGGCCCCTCAAGCAGAAAAAGTGCCTGCGCTGCCAGCTAGCAGACCGGCTACGGCGGGCATCCTTCCAGCCAGACCCAGGTACAAGTTTACCGTGGGAACGTCAACGCCTGCTGCCCCGTCCTTATCTCCTTCCTCTGGACCAGCCACAGCGCCAGAAGAAAAGAAGAGGAAGAGAGTTGAAAGGGCCAAACGGCCTAAGGAGCCGGTACAGCAGACAGCCGCGGCACAGACGGGAGCAGCAGCGCCAGAAATTGTCTCCTTGGACAGCCCTGAACCAGAAGCAGACACTCGGGCTGCAAGCGTCCCTCCAACAGCGGCTCAGGCGGAGCCCGCAGGTACGTCCACTGCACCTCTTCCCCAAGTCCCAGTCAGCCCTGCCAAAGCTCCCTCTCCCATTTCATCAGGGCAAGCCGTAGCCGCGTCTTCCTCTTCCCAAGCTACCCAGCCCTCTAGCGGCCCACATTCCTTTGACCAGTTTGCTCAGGATCCTAACGCCTTCCAGTCACTGAGCCAAACCCTAGAACCCTCACCCGCAGCCAGTGCTGAAGTTGCTCCTTCACCGCCGCGCTCCTCACCCCAGCCGTCCAAAACCCTACCAGCACCATCCACTCAGCCTCTCGCTTCCCCTAGGCCCCGGTCGCCCTTAGAAGCGGCCACCCCTTCTGGTATTCCTCCCGCTTCCCTGTTTACGGGTAAGATGCCGCAGCAAGATCCAATCTTTGGAGGACCCTGGACTTCATGGGCAAACTGCAGAACGCTGATGACCTGCCTTTGGCAGCAAAGGCCTCAGGATGCTCCGCCTCCTTTCTCCAGGGCGTGAAACGAAGGAGAGCCGAAGAGATAGCTGCCCCGGTAAAACGCACCAAGTTTGACCTAGACAGGAGAGTGCTCACAACAGAGAAATTGATCCCGAAAGTAAAGAAGCCTCTCCGGGAGATGACTGAGGCGGACTACGAGCATCGGAGGAAGGAGAAAAGCTTTGATGACATCAACGAGGAATACGAAATTCATGGTATTCGTCGTAGGACAGATAATCTCCTTGTCAAGCATCTTGAGACCCAGGAGGCGTTGTTCCAGATGCAGAATAACACAAGGCAACTTGAGGAGGACCTAGCTAGGGCCACCGTGCAGTTGGGGTCTGCGCGGCGAGGAGATAGATGAGCTTAAGGCCCAGTTGGCCGCCTCTCGGCAGGAGGCCGCAGCGCAGAGAGAGACAGCCGAGCAGCTGTCAGAAGAGAAAAGAACGGCGCTGGAGCAGGTTTCACAGCTTCAGGATTCGCTGAAACGAGCGCAGTCGCAGCTTGCGGAGAAAACATCACAAGCGGCGGCCTTTTCAAAGAGCAAAGTCAAGGAGATGCGGGCTAGTCTGCTGCAGGGTTGCAAGCCCAACCTTGTTAAGTCCTTATCAGTCCTGGATTTCGTGTCCAGGATCGAAGAAGTATCTGCCCAAGGAAAGCCTGTGGTAGAGGAGGCCGAACACCAGGCGAGGCAATGGCTAGACCTGGCTATGAAACTTGAGCAGTTTGAGCGCAAAGGCCTCCAATTTCCCCCTATGTCCCAACTTGCCTCAGAGTGGGCAGATGCAAGGGTAACCTTGCATATTTATTTTGATAAGACAGAGAAGATAAGAGCTGCCAGGAAGATGCTGGACGCACTAGAACATGAAAGGAACATTCTCCTGGCCCCCTTTCACACTCTGTCCGAACACGGGTGCCCGAGCTTCGTCAAGGATGGCGAATTTTTGACCCTTGACCAGGTCAAGCAGAATTGGCTGTCTTTTGAGGCAGACACAGCAGAAATTGATAGCTGGACGGAGCCAATTCAAGAAGCTCAGGTCACCCAGATGGTGTCAAAATACTGCAAAATCAACTCCTCCCTAAAGGAGTTGGGAAAAAGATATAACACCATCGACCTACACGCGGTTGCTGCATTCCACGCAGCATTAAGAGAGATCAGCGACCTCGGGCCCTTCCAAGCAACAGTCTGGGACCAAGCCAAGGCTGCATACGAACGCATCCGCGAGTGGGAGGCTGACAGTGGAGAGCATTCAGATTCAGAAGGAGAAACCGAAGAGGCAACTGCGGAAGTGATCCTGAAGAAGAACAGTTGCCCGGAAGGAAGCGGTCAGAGCAGCAGAAGGCTGGGGAAGGAAGTTCCTCTGCACCCAATGGATAAAGGCATGGTTCTTTGCGTCGAGGCGAGCTCGACACCCCGCGAGCCGCCAGGAATGTTGCCACATTTTGCACGGGGTGCCATGTTTTCAGTTTCTGTAAGTGAGCTGCTCTTTTCCTTCCCTCCTCCTCTTTTCCCTTTCTTCATTTCTCCCTTTCTCCCTCTTCCTTGCAGTTTCATTCCTCCCTCTCCCCCTTGAACTTCCCCCAGTAAAGTTTCCAGCAAGTGTTCCCTGAAAATGTCTAAGTGTCAGGGCGCAACCCGACTTCGCAGCGAAGTCGGGGTGCGCCCTCCAGTTGGAGCGCAGTAGGGAATGCGAAGTGCGCAGCAGACAGGAAATGAGCGAAATTTGACTAAGTGTCAGGGCGCAACCCGACTTCGCAGCGAAGTCGGGGTGCGCCCTTTTTCCTGGGCGCACTTGGGAAGCAGTATGGCAAAAAATCAGCTAAGTGTTGGGGCGCAACCCGACTTCGCAGCGAAGTCGGGGTGCGCCCCCTTCCTGGTGCGCAGTCCGAACAGCAGAGAAGACAGCAAAGTGCCGGTGCGCAACCCGACTTCGCAGCGAAGTCGGGTGCGCCCTCGACCGGTGCGCAGTTGGGTAAGCAAGCCCGAGAAATTGACTAAGGCACGGAGGCCTCCCCAACTACGTTGTTTTCCACCTGCGCAACCCGACAGCGCTCTGATCCTGGGCGAAGTTGGATAAACTGCCTTTCAAGGCAACATGTGTCACTCATCAACATTCGACAAGTGTCCAACCTCGGGATTCGAGCCAAGACATGACGGGAACAAGGACAAGCATGGACCGCACTATCTATGCCAGCTGCCATCATTTAAGGCTGATGTGAAGTTCCATCCGCCACAGCTACCCGCATTCCTGCTGACCAAAGGTTTGACCCGACACACCGCCACGTAACTGTACAACTTTCAGGGAGACCATGCCGCAAGTACAGTCCTACCCGACAGAAGTCAGCATCAGCAGCTCCTTGGCCGCTTTTGTCAGCTATTGTCTGGCCCGGGACTTTGTGCCCGTGATTGTAATCGGGGGGAACTTGAGGCTATAAATAGCCATGCAATTTCATTGTAAAAGGGGGAAGGGGAATATACTGCTAGGGAACCATTGTAGCTGTGCGTTTGCCTCTAATACAAAGCATATACTTGGCTCTGCTTACTGTCTTTTATCTTGTATGCTGCCTCTCCTTGTCATTTCTGCCTCATGTTTCTTGTATCATTGCTTACTGTTGTATTGAACTCTGGACTCTGGTATTTGATGATCAAGTATTCCTGGAATGCATAGATAGAGGATACATAGGATGAATGATAGCTGTAGTTTCAATGTGTGTTTTGTATATGAATGTTGTTAGTAGTGGTGATTGATCGTTGTCGTGCTGCTTATTCCCCCCACCCAACTCCAATCACATTTGGATTCTCTTTCCGCACTTTTATCTCTTTCCCTGCACTCTTATCTTAAAACACTAAAACCCCACAGGAAGCCGGCCTTCTCCGGAGATTGGCACGGAAGGCATTCCTTCCTTCCGGCCTTTCAATCTGGTGGGCGAATCTGGGCGCAATAACACAAATCCTTTCCTCATGGCAGATTCGTAACCAACACTACCCTGTGGAAGCTCAAGCTCATATGCTACCTCTCCAACCCTACGTAGCACCTTATAGGGACTGTAAAATTGTGGCCTAAGCTTCTCTGCACCACTCTTTTTCAATGTAGATTGCTTATATGGTTGCAATCTCAAATAAACCATGTCTCCTATCTCAAATGAGCGCTCTATACGTTGCTGATCAACAAACTTCTTGTACTTGTTTTGTGCTACCTGTATATTTTCTTTTAGGGCCCTCAAAATGTCTTGATGTTCCTCTATAAATTCCTTTGCCTTTGGTACCCTGCTGTCCACAATTAATAGATCTGGAATAGTAGGAGCATCATACCCATACAGAGTCATAAAGGGGGTCATCTTGATTGACATATGATAGGTGGCATTGTAACAGTACTCCCATAGGTGCAGTCATTTAATCCAAGCATTCTGATACCCAAAAACATAATTTCTTAAGTATCCTTCCACCCATTTATTTACTATTTTTGATTGGCCATCTATCTGTGGGTGGTAACTGGTACTTGGTGTTAAGGATGTGCCACATAATCTGAATAATTCTTGCCAAAAGTTGCTCATGAATTTACTATCCCTGTCACTAACAATATACTTTGGCAAGCCATGTAATTTAAAAATTTCTCTAAAAAATAAATCAGCCACCTGAACAATTGTATATGTTATGGAAATAGCATAAAAATGTGCATATTTAGTCATTCGATCCACAACAGTAAAAATGCAATCCTTACCATGTACCTTTGGGAGACCAGTGATAAAATCCATGGATATACTCTCCCACTTCTGATTCGAAATTGGTAGTGGCTGAAGTAGACCAGCTGTTAGATTATGCTCATCCTTATTGAATTGACAAGTGGTGCACTCCATAACATGAATGAGCACATCATTTTTCAGCCCTTTCCATGTAAATATTTCACGAACCTGCCTGTATGTTTTGAAAAATCCAGAGTGACCAGCCATAGGTATGTCATGCAAAGCAAAAATAATTATTTCCTTAAGCTTAGAATGTGGAGTTAAAAAGATTCTTCCCTTGTAATAAATCAGCCCATATTTTACTGAATACCTGTCATCATCCAAAGTGCCATCTAATATGCTAGATGCCAAAGCATTCTTAGCATATTCAGCCATCAATGAAACCTTCAAATCATTAGTAACAATTGAAAGAGAATGAAAAACAAGATTTCTAGACAATGCATCAACTGTTGTGTTCTTTTTCCCCTTAACAAATTCTATATCAAAATTAAATGCTTGCAGCTTAGGGACCCATTTTTGTTGTCTTTCATTTAATTCATTTTGCTGCCCCAAAAAATACTTAAGACTATTGTGATCAGTTTTGACTACAAACTTACCACAAATGAGGTATTGCTTGAATCTAGATAATGCATGCATAATAGCAAGCATTTCTTTATCATAAGTGTTGTAATTTCTCTCATGTGGTTTGAGTTTCCTGCTCTCATAAACAATGGGGCGTCCTTTCTGCATAAGGATTGCTCCAATACCTACTCCTGATGCATCACAATTAATAGTAAAAGGAAGAAAAAAATCAGGAATAGTTAACATTGGACAAGTATTCATTACCTCCTTTAATTTTTCAAAAGCCATCTGGGCTTCCTCACTCCATACAAATTCACCCTTGGTTAATTCAGTTAATGGTGCTGCTAAGGCTGAAAATCCCTTAATGAACTTCCTGTAATAGCTGCATAAGCCTAGAAATCCCCTCAGCTGAGTTAAATTAATTAGAACAGGCCAATTTTGCATGGCTGAAATTATCTCTTGATCCACCTTCACCCCTTCATGGCTGATTACATGGCCTAAATATAAAATCTCTGTCATACCAAATTCACACTTGGATTGCTTTGCATAAAATTCCTATTCTTCTAGAATACCAAGAACAATGTCTAAGTGTTTCAAATGATCATCCCATGTTTTACTATAAATTAAAATATCATCAAAAATACCAGCACAAAATTCCTCAAATACTCCCTGAAAATCTGATTCATTGCAGCTTGAAAAGTAGCAGGAGCATTTGTTAATCCAAATGGCATAACCAAAAATTCAAAGTGCCCAAAATGACATCTGAATGTTGTTTTATGTATATCCTCTTCCTTCATCCTAATATGATGGTACCCAGATCTTAAATCAATTTTGGAAAAGAACATAGCCCCATGTAATTCATCAATAAGTTCATCCACACGGGGAATATGATACCTATTTTTAATAGTCTTTTTATTAAGAGCCCTGTAATCAATGCACATACGTGGGCTGCCATATTTCTTTTTCACTAGAACCACTGAAGATGCAAATGGGCTGGTGCTAGGACAAATGTGTCCCATTGCTAACAAATATTTTATTGTCTTTTCAATTTCATATTTATAGTACTTGGGATGCTTGTATGGTTTTATCATGATTGGTTTAGTTCCTGGTTCCAATTCAATTGCATGCTGAAAATTTTTGGGTGGAGGTAATACTTGTGGTATTTCATCAAAAACTTTATTATGCTTATCCAAAATAATCTGAATATCATATTGTGACCCATGGATGGGAGTAGTCTTACATTTACAAATGAAAATGCTAGATGCCCATACAAATTCTTTCTTCTTCAAGATCCTTTCCATGCTTTTAATAGAAACCTGCTGTAACACCCTGTCCTTTATCCCTTGCAAGACTACTTCTTTTCCTCCCACCATAAATTTAAATTTTAGTGTTTGGTTGTTTATAGTATAGTCACCTAGAGAAAATAACCATTGCACCCCTAGTACTGCTTGTGGAGCATTCTTTCCAAGAGGAAAAACAATGAAATCATCTATCATGTCATAATCTGTAAACTGCAGTTTCATATGTGGGACATAAAGATGACAATGTTCTACATTCCCATTCCCAACCACTACATCAAAACTAGAAAAAGATTCAGTCTTTAATTTTTTTTTTCTTACCAAGTCTTCATGCACAAAGTTGTGAGTTTCTCCAGGGTCAATAAGCACCCAAAATCTTTCTCCTTCTACTTTTCCTTGCACTTTAAGGGTGATGTAGGCTCTAGAAAGATATAGTGAAGCTAGACTCCCTAAACTAGGTGCACTTTGACCTTCTGGTTCTGTATCCTGATTTCCTTCTGCTTCTAGTTCTTCTGCTGATGCATACTCCCCATATGAATCCTCATCATCTGATATTACTTGAATCAACCTAATCTATCCTTTTCCTTGACATCTATGTCCTCTTTCAAATGGATTCTTGCAGTAAAAACATAGTCCTTTCCTATGTAATTCATCACGCTCATCATATTTTCTGTTTTTAGTATTACTTGCTGCTTGTAGGTTCTGTGAAGTGGACGTGGGCTTTTGGGAATGGTTTTGATGACCAGAAATTGATGTTGATGGCTGAAAATTACTCTTATTTTGGGACGTCCCTATGGGGTTGAATTTGGAAGGAAAATATGATGAAAATTTTTGTTTTGCAGGTATAGCTAAAGCAGACATAGAGGAAGCTCTCTTAATTGCATCCTGTAATGATGTAGGTTCAAATGCTTTCACCCAACCCCTTAAGGGTTTTGTTAAACCTTCTATGAACAGAAATATTATCCTCTTTTCAGACATGTTTGGAACCATAACTACTAATTTTTCAAATTCTTCTATATAGGCCTCCACTGATGATTTTTGTTGTAAGGTTGTCAATTCTTTGAAATATTCCTCCTCCTCTTTCCTCTCAAATATGTCCAATAATCTCACACTGAATTCATCAAAATATTTAATATCACTGTGTCCCTATGTCATCATACCATGGTGCCACCAATCATAAGCACTACCTTCCAGATATCCGATAGCCAATTTCTTCGCGTTCTCTTCTTCTGTAGGACAAACTTCAAAATATGTGATCAGTTTTTGCAGCCATGCCCTAACTGAAATTTTGTCACTCCCATCAAACATGGGTATCTGCATTTTCTGCTGAATGAGTTTCTTTTCATCTTGTTTACCCCCTCTATTATCTTTCTTGTCCAAAATGCCCAAATAACCTTCAAATGAAACATTATTTCTGAAATCTTCTGATCTTCTCATATACTTGGCCATCAATGTTTCCATTTGTGCATCCTGTTGCTCTAGATCTGGTTCTACTGAATTGATAAATAAAGGTTTTGAAGACCTAGGCAAGGGTGAATGAGAAAATTTTACTGGTCCTTGTGTAACAAATTTAGAAGAAGATTCTCCATGTCTTTCCTGATTTTGAAGTTGATTAGGTTCCTGTTCTAACCTGTTTACTAATCTCTGCAATGTATCAACCAAGGTCGTAAATTTTTCTTCTCGCTCATCATCCTCGTTTTCATTTCTGTCAGAAATTTTTGGTGATTCTTCCCAAACTGATACTCCTTCCTCTTTTGGTGTAACTAGATCTGTTGGCTCTGGCTGAGGATTCACACTAGGGTTTTGTTTATTCTTTCTGGTGTAATAATGATGTGTTGGATTCATAAAAAAAAAAACCCTCACAGGTGGCAAGTTTTGGGCTCTGATACCACTGTAATGAGCCAAAATTCGAAAGACAATACCAAATACATAGGTATTGCAAGGAATTGAGAAGACAGAAATATTTTTTTTATTTTTGCTCAAACACCCAAAACTGGAAACACAAAATATTGTTTATATCAATACAAAACATACAAAAGGTAGAATGAAACCCACAATCACAATTTAACAAATCTGCATGTCACTTCACAAAAACAATTGAACATATATGGGACGTTGCACCTGGAATGACGGATTTACAATAAATAATGCTTCAGCTTGACTCTAGATGAATATATGATGAAATGTTGCCTCTTGAATACTCAGATCTGATAAATCTGCATGCCACTGGGATGTTGCCAATGCAAGACTGCAAAACCCTTTCTCAACACCAAAATCTAATATAGATGTTTGCACAAGTGGGATGTGGGACTGTGAGGGGCACAATCTGCCCAAACAACACATAAAATACTGATCAGCAACCTCCAAAGGTGGAACATCTGCCTCTCCAATACAAGTCTACACCTCTAGAACTGAAATCTGCCCATTAATTCACATTCACTTGTTGTACGATGCCCTCAATACTGGACGTTGCCCTCCTAGATTGGAATTAACCCTCACAAGTGCATAAAATTTTCCCCAAGGCTGGTCGACTCATATATGAGACTCTCAATTGCCAACAACTCCACAAAAAAATGCAATATGGAATACTAGAACTCCACACAAAACAATATCACTGCCACAATCTGAATGAATCTCTCAAAACTCCCACCATATCAACAAACCCTCGAAAAGAAGGGGATTCTTTTCGAAAGAGATAAAGATCTGCAAATACTAGAAGCCCTCTGAAGCATAAAAGGCAAATCCTGGGTGGATTCACTCCTCAACCTCAATAGCTGAGCACCTCTCAACTATCAGATTGGAATTCTTCAGCTAATCTTGAGCACCTCTCGAAATTCATAGAAGAGTAGGGTTTTCATAACACACATAACATAAGCAGAAAATGGGCGCTCCATCCTTATATATTTTCATTGTTCTTTTCTTGCGTTGAGTGGGTCCCATTACTTAAGCCAAATGTGCTTAAGTTATTTTATTAAAATATCACACATAATATAAATAATAATAATTATTTATATTTTCTTTATTTTCTTTTCTCCACACTCATAACAAAATTAATAAAAATATTTTATTTTTCCCACACTATAGTAAATATAATAATATTTACAATATTTACGTCCATGACCCTATTTTCCAAAATGGGTCATGACAGCGAAGCATTTCAGGTAGAAGCAAAGAAAGTTTAATCCCACTTTGCATCCTGTCATGCAAAAGGAGGTTCAAAAGTTGCTCAATGCCAAGATCATTAAGAAGGTGAGGTTCTCTTCCTGGATAGCAAACTTAGTGCCTGTAAGGAAGAAGAATGGAGAAATCAGGCTATGTGTGGATTTTAGAAATTTAAACAAGAGCTCCCTCAAGGATAATTATCCCCTCCCCAATATGGAATAGCTATTGCAAGTGGTAGTAGGATCTTCCATAATATCTCTACTAGATGGTTTTTTAGGGTACAATCAAATTTTGGTCAATCCCAAAGACAGGTTTAAAACTACTTTTACTACACCCTGGGGAACTTTTGAATATCATAGGATGCCATTTGGGCTGATGAACACTGGGGCTACTTTCCAAAGGGCTATGGATTTTACCTTCAAAGGACTGATGTTTAAAATTATGGTGGTGTACTTGGATGATATTACTGTCTTTTCCAAGGACCCTGCAGATCACTTTTCTCACCTATCCTAAGTCTTTCAAAGATGTAAGGAGTATGGGATTTCTTTAAACCCAAAGAAGTGTCTTTTTGGAGCCACCCATGGTAAGCAATTGGGACATGTGGTCTCAAATGAGGGAATTAGTATTTATCTAGAGAGAACAAAGGCAATTGCACAAATACCACCCCCAAGAGCCTCAAAGGAGTCAGGTCTTTCTTCGAAAAAATAAATTTTGTTAGAATATTTGTCCCAAATTTTGCTGCAATTGCAAAGCCTATAAATGATATGATTAAAAAGGATGCAAGGATCAAATGGGATGAAGATAATATCAAAGCTTTTCAGTAGATCAAAGAGGCTATTACCACTGCACCTGTGTTGACTTGTCCAGACCATTCTAAGAATTTCAACCTATATTATTTTGCCTCAGAACATACCATAGCAATTGTACTATCCCAGAAATATGAACAAGGAAATGAGAAACCAATAGCCTTTATGAGTTCAGGAATGAAGGGGGCTCAGCTGAGATATAAACCAATTGAAAAGCAAGCCTTTGCCCTCATTCAGGCCTTAGAACATTTCAAAAGTATTTTTGGTTCTTGTAAAGTTGTGGCCTGTATACCCTTCATTGCCATCAAAGATGTCCTCACCCAGCCTGAGCCCATAGGCAGTTCAGCAAGGTGGATGGTAAAACTACTGCAGTATGATGTGGAGTTCAAAGCAATAAAAATTATTAAGGGCCAAGGGTTGGCAAAGTACATGGCTTGCAAAGAAGAACAGGAAATGAATAATGTTATCTTGGTCCAGGAAGAACAGTAGGGCGAACATCCTAAGCATGAGGGGTATGATTGGTATAAATATGTACTATTTTATTTAAAAAATCTATCATTCCTACCTAGAAAATCTGCCAACCAAATGAGAAGCATCAAACAACAATCTCAAAAATACCACCTCCAAGGAAGTCGGCTGTATTGGAGACACCCAAGTGGAGTGTTACTGCTATGTGTAACTAAGAAGGAAGCCCCTGGGATCATTAAATAATTTCATACAGGGTTCTATGGTGGCCATTTTTCTCCTAAGGCAACAACTAATCAAATCATGAGGGTAGGATATTATTGGTCATCCCTATTCAAGGATGTATATCAGTCAATAAGGAGTTGCTACAGCTGCCAAGTTTTCACTGGCAAGAAAAACTTGCTTGCAATGCCACTATAGCCAGTGATTATTGAAACTCCTTTTTCTCAATGGGGGATAGACTTAATTGGAGAAATCAACCCCAATTCTTTAGGAGGACATAAATGGATTATCACTGCCATAGATTATCTAACCAAATGGGTTGAAGCAACCCCTCTCAGAAGATCCACCACAACAACAATTATTAATTTCTTGGAGGAAAATATACTAACCAGATTTGGGGCACCCAAGAAAATGGTAACAGATAATGCTAAGTATTTTACTTCCTATGAGATGGTTGATTTTTGTAATAAATACAATATTGAGCTGGCTCACTCTACCAATTATTACCCTCAGGGCAATGGGCTAGCTGAATCCTCAAATAAGAACATCATTACCAGGATTAAGAGGTCATTGGGGAAGAACAAAAGAGGATGGGACAGTGAGCTTAAATTTGCCTTGTGGGCAGATAGGCTGTCAATAAAAAGAGCTACTGGCAAGTCACCATATGAATTAGTGTATGGAGAAAAGGCATTGCTACCTCCTCAGCTAGAAAGAGCAGCTCTCTCCTTATTACTACAAGATCATGAAAGACCAGATGGGTTGCAAAGGAGAATGGATCAACTGGTGAAATTGGAAGAAGACAGGAAGGAAGTTGTTGCAAGAATGATCAACCAAACGAACAAGATGATGGAGTTATTCAACAAGAAGGCCAAGGGTCAAAATTTTTCTATGGGTGAAGTGGTGCTCTATTGGGACCCAAAGAATGACAAACCTAGGGAAAAGGACAAGTTTGAACCTAAGTGGCTGGGACCTTATCAAATTGCTAAAATAGTCGGTCAACACACTTATAGGTTAAAAGACATGGAAGGGGAAGAAATGTCTATACCAGTTAATGGGCAACACTTGAAGTCCTTTGGCCCCATTGGGTGAGGTTTTAAAAAAAAAGTGTGTGTGCATAAGTTGGTTATCGGTCTACCCAAAGAGTCTGGAGTTCTCAAGTTGGTGTCTTCCATCCACCCCCTGTCCCAGTCAGAGCCAGTGTTGACCCCAAAAAGGCAGTCCCCCTTTTTGGGGTCTAAGTCCCTTTCCTTAAGGGTGCACAAGGTGGTGTGCCCTTACCCGAGCCCGTGCGCCCCACTAACATTGGACCGCACCAAATATCTCCCGAGCATAGAAGCAGTCCACCCCAAGCCAAAGTCCATGCACTCCATTAGAGGAGCGCGAAAAGCCCCCCATCGAGCACACAAGTTGTGCACCCGCCTCTAGCCCATGCACCCCATTGGGGAATGGGGCGCACAAAGTCCCCAAGGGGTGCACAAGCCATGCACCCCGCAAGAAGTCCATGTGCTCCACGGGGAGGTGGAGCGTGCAAGTGTCCATTTGGGCGCACAACTTTGTGCGCCCTAAAGAAGCCCCGTACGCTCCATTCTAGTGGAGTGCATGAAGTATCTGCAAGTGCATGCCCTTGTGCACCCGCCCCCGCCTTGTGTGATTCACTTCGGTGGAGCACACTAAGTTTCCTATGGGGTGCACGTCTTAAAACCCGGCATGCACTCTAAAAACTTGGAGAGCACATGAAGCCTTGGAGTGCACAAGTCGTGCGCTCCCCTCCTAGTCAGTGCGCTCTGCTCCCAAGCCGAGCGCATGAACTTCAAACAAGATGTGCAGGCTTGTGCACTCCAAACAGAGTCTATGCACTCCATTATAATGGAGCACGCAATAGTCTAGCCGGGCACACAGGCTATGCGCCCACCTCTAGGTAGTGCACTCCACAAGCTGAGTACACAAAATTTTTGAAGGTGCACAGCCTATGCACCCCATTGGTTCCCGTGCGCCCCACTCCCTTGGGGCACATGAAAAGTAGGTGGGTGCACTAATCCATGCACTCACCTCATGGGCCGTGCGCTCCACCCCCCAATGGAGCGCATAAGCATTTAATTGAGCGTAGTCCATGCACATGCTCTACTCGAGCATACACCACCCTGACCAACCCAAAACCACCATGTGTCCCTCTTGCTACCCTCCAACCGCAATTTCCCTTCGTAGGTGCTTCATTCCATTGAAACGTGAGTGATGTGGCACACCCGACCAATCAAAATGGAAGAGCACACAAGGTTCACCTAATTAATTTAATGCATGCGCTTTATTAAAGGGTGGTAGAATCATTCTGCATCATTCGTGCATGCAAGAATTGTCCTCGATGAGGTCGAGCGTAGAGCAGAAGAGAAGAGGCCTTCACCATTTTTTATCATGGCTTCCACAAGCACGGCTACACTAGAGGTCTCAATTGTCAAGGGGAGAATGGCCAAAATTACTAGGGCATGGCCGATAACAAAAAGGATAGGGAGAGCTCAAGACCCTAAGGCTCTAGCAAATTTGTCAGACACTAATCGGGATATCACTACTGAGCAGCAGAAAGAAGTTGAAGGGGTGACTATCTACGCATTCGACCCCACTGAGGAGGATAGCCAATGGCATCCCATGCTACTCAAGAGCTTATATATGAGAGCATACAAAGATAGTACAAAACCTTCCCTAGTCTGCAACAAATGGACTATGAATCTGGGTTGGTTGACTTGCCCAAGAGTTTACCACTCCTTTGATTTGTTGGTATGGCTCACGGTCGCCTATGATTCCAGAAGCTAAATAGTTTGAGATCATAAGAACCAAGTGGTGGCTCGGGTGACGACCAATAGAATTAGGAAATTTTTGGGCTGGCCATTGCATCCAGGGTGGTGGATTTTAAAATGTTGGCCCTCCAGGCCAATTATATGCTTAATACCACATTCCCTCAAGCCCTATTGAAGAAGGGAAGGAACAAGCCCTCCAACTTCCCAATTAGGAAATTCTCGCTCCGGCCCTGGGTGCAGGATTATGCTGACATGATTAATTTGGCATTGGGGGTCAAGGACCTAGAGTGGATTACCAAGGAGGTGATGTTTTTAATCCTCCAATGCAATAGGACTGACAAGACTCCTCTCTACCGGTGGGAGGATATAATTAGTGACAACATCAACGAAGAGCTACAAAAATTGTAGGAGGCCATATTGGCCGATAAGGAGGAGATGCCTCCTTTCTCTTATTATTATTTCTTTATTCATTTAGTTGTGGCATAATTTGACAAATCTTTGGTGGCCCGGATGGGAGGGGTACCTGCGCCCACTCTCCAAGATCAACTATTGTGCATCCAGGAGGGATGCTCCAGCTACAAAACCTTCTTTGAGAAGGTCCTCCCAATAGTCCACCTCCGATTGTGCGAAGAAGAACCGACCATAATTGGGGCTAGAGTAAGAAACTTCCTGCAGCTGGAAAAAGTAGGAGATTAATTCTACGAGGAATAATTCTCCTACATAAGGATCTACGGGTCAAAACTACCTCTGAAGGCACTCCTAGTGCATTGCCCAACATCAATTGCTATATTGGAGATTACTCGAAAAATGGCTGAAGAAGTTAAAATTAGATTTCTAAGGAAGAAAGGACAGGTGCCATGGCTGTCCATCCCTTGTTCAATGGGTCCCTACACCTATCTGGGCCATTTTGCCATGTTGCGGGCTATTTGGAACATGGACACGTACTACTTCCCGAAGGTTACTTGGAGGGCCTATGACCCAGATGACCACCACAAGAAAAATGTTGTTGGTAAGCTTACCCTTCTGCAGGTTACTCATAGTGAAGATCAATTTGAGGATGAAATGCAGAAGGCCTTTAAAAATAATCAGATACTGGAACTAGTCTGGAAGATGGAAAACAAGCCTTACAACAAGCTTGAGGCAGTCAAGGATTATGGCTCTAAATTAAGATTGCATCGGACACTATTGGTAGATAAGGTGGTCCCACTGGTCCCAGATGCTACCCCGAAAGAATTAGAGGACCCCACATTCCAAGTTGTCCAATAGGACACTGACCTCTTTCGATGATAGGGATTGATATTCCATATCATCCCTATTCACACGGATCAAGTGTAACAACATTTAATAAGCACATGGATTGGTGCATTTAATTCCACTTTGTAAAGGCAAACATGCCTATAAATATGTTTTTGGTATGCAATACAAATCAGTTTTTCATTGTGCTCATTCTTGCTTCAAGTTTTCGAGTGTTGTTTCCACATCAGTGGTATCAGAGTCGCGTGTTGATTGGCAAGTATCCTCTTCCCCTAGGCCAGGTTGGTTCACAGGGGGAATGAGAAAACCAGCAATAGGTCTTGGCTTGGAAAGAACACTCTTTTCCTTATAGAAGCATTCGAGCACGCCGTTTTCTTTCGAAAAACTTTGTTGGAGTCCTCTACATCCTCGACTCACAGCTAGTTGGGTACTTGTGACCTTGACCTCAGCTATCGATACTGCCATTGGATTTGTCATTCTTTTGATAGTTTCTTACGATGTCGTCCTTCATCTTGGGCTTTGGTGCAGTTTTTGATTTGTTGTAGCCACTGCTACCCTTACTATGCAACACCTACCATCGCCTCTCCTTGTAGATCTGCTCTCAATGATCTAACCGAGGTGCTCTTCTGGAACATGCCCTAGATCTGGCCTTTCAACATCGAGATCCACAATGTCTTCCTCCATTCAACGGTGTCATGGAGTGTTTAAGCTGATATTGCTACATCGCTGCTCCATTCCTTCCTTGTTTTCTGCATGCTGACGTATGCTCCCTCTCGTGTTGTTGACGTGTTGTGATTCTCCCGTGCTGTCAATCATCCAGACAAGTTAGGCATTGTATTCTCCTCCCGCACTGACGTGTGCTCCTCCCATGTTGTCCATTGCCGTCCGATCAAGTCAGGTTGTATTATCCGCCTTGATTTGGGAGTGATTGTGCTAGTCCGCCTTGCCTGTGTTTTTTTTTTTGGGCTTTTTTTTTTTTTTTTTTTTTTTTTTTTTTTTTTTTTTTTTTTTTTTTTTTTTTTTTTCTTGACCGTTAGGTCGTTAAATATCCTCATTAATTTTGCCATTAGGAGGGAAGGGCATATTACACAAAGTTGAAACAATTTTTTTGATTAGTAACCTGTCACCAAGTAAATCTCCTGGCTCCCAATCCTAGTCGATCGATGGCAACAAACATGGCCATTGTTGAAAAATTGGCTGAAATAACGACCTCTCATGATGAACAATGGGCAGCACAACAAGAACAAATGGCAGCACAACAAGAACAAATGGTAGCACAACAAGCACAAATGGCACAAATGGCTGCCATATTGCAAAATCTACAAGGTTCTTCAAATTCTTCCCATCCGAAGTGTGATGTGAAATTATATGAAGGCTCACGAGATCCTGATGTCCTCCAAAGCTGGATTCTTGACATGGAGACTTGGTTCGAGTACCATCAGACATCGGATACAGCAAAAGTTCCAATTGCAAAGTGCATAATTTCTAACATAGCCAAGGTTCTCATAGCCAATAGAAAAATTGGTACGTGGGAGGAGATGGTAAAAATTTTAAAGGCTTATTTTTATCCATCAAATTATGAGGATGACTTACTGAATCAATGGCTACGCCTTCGTCAAGGAAAGAAAGAATCCATGCAGGATTTTATCCATCACTTCAATCGCCTTCGAGTTTTACTTGGGATCTTCGATTCTGATGCGGTCTTGATTGCCAAGTTTAAAAGTGGTCTTCTAGCCCACTTTTACAGGGAAGTCAAATACACTATTTGCATTACATTGGACGATGTTTTCAAACATGCCCTTTTAGCCGAAGAGAAGTTCATTGCACAACATCGGGAGTCTCGCTACTCGGGTGCATCTACAGAGGATGGGTACAAGAATCAGGTTGATAGAAAGAGATCTCCTAATTTTTCTTCTTCTGTTAATCCCACTTCTTATGCATCCCTTGCTTCTAAAAATTCTTCTTCTTCTTCTTCTTCATTTTCTCATGCTCCAAACAAGAAATTTTGTAACTATTGTAAGAGGTAAGGCCATGATAAAACTCAATGCCCACAATTACAGAAAAAGAAGAATCTTTTTGTATAGTCCGATGAGGGGACTTGTGATAACCCCATCGAGACTTCTAGTGAAGAAGAAATTTATGAAGAGTTGAGAGGGCAACTCAATAATGTAACACTCATGAATCACCATTCTCGAGTTGGTGACCATGACCACTTGTTCGTCACTCGGGCTCACTTGCTCCATAACTTTGTAGTTGATTGTATAATCGACAATGGATCGTAGAAGAATCTGATTGCGTAGTCCATTGTCGATAAGCTTAAGCTCCCTACTTCAAAACATCCTCGCCCATACTCTCTTGGGTGGAAGGACAACACAAACACATCAAAAATAACACACACATGCACCCTGGCTTTTGCATTTGGTACCAAATTTAGAGATGCAGTAACATGTGATGTCACACCGATGGATTGTTGTGGGTTACTTCTCGGCAAACCATATCAATATGATAGGAGAGCAACATATGATGCATATAAAAATACATATACACTGCAAAAATATCACAAACATTTTCTCATTAAAAGCACTCCAATATCTGCAAAGCAATCAAACAATCTTTTGCTTACTTGCCGCCAAGCTAGAAAATCCAGTAATAATGCTCAAGCACTTGCACTTATTTTCATTCGTCCAAAAGAACAACAAGCAACAGATAAAGGGCAAAAACACACCATTTATTTTCAAGTCAACAATTCCAAAGTAAAAAGAATACTACAAAAATATGAAAGTGTGTTTCAGGAACCCACTTCTTTACCACCGAAAAGAACAATTAATCATGCAATTGAGATCATTCCAGCAACACCTCTTCCAAATGTTCCAATGTACAGGCAATCCATTATACAATATGATGAAATTAAAAAACAATTGCAGGAATTATTGGATAAGGGATTCATAAAGCACAACACCTCTCCTTGTGCCTCACCAATTCTGCTTGTTCTAAAAAAATATGGTACTTGGAGATTCTACATTGATTTCAGGGCACTCAATAAAATAACAATAAAAAACAGGTATCCACTTCCTCGGATTGATGACTTATTAGATCAACTACAAGGGGCTAAATTCTTCAGCAAACTTGATCTTAAGAGTGGCTATCATCAAGTTCGAATTCAAGCAGAGGATACATGGAAAACAACTTTCAAAATAAATATGGGACTATTTGAATGGTTAGTTATGCCATTCGGTCTCACCAATGCTCCAACTACATTTATGAGGCTCATGAATGAAGTATTCCGTGATTGTCTTGATCAATATGTAATAATTTATCTTGATGATATCTTGATATTTTCCAAGACTTGGGCCGAACATTTATAGCATTTGGAGCATGTTCTAGCCACCCTTCGCAAGAACCAGTTATTTTCCAGCTTGAACAAGTGCTCATTTGCCCAAACATCAATTTCATACCTTGGTTTCATCATAAATCCTGATGGTATCCAGGTTGACCCTATCAAAGTAGAAGTATTACTCAAATGGCCTGCTCCCACAAATATCACTGAACTCAGAAGTTTTCTTGGCCTTGCTAACTTCTACCGTAAATTTATTTTAGGGTACTCAAACATTGCTGCTCCATTGCATTCATTGACAAAAGCCAAATCTGTTTTTCATTGGACAAATACCCACAATCAAGCTTTTGTCGATCTCAAAGATAAGCTTTGCTCCGCTCCTATCTTAGCCATTCCTGATCTTCGACAACCCTTCGAAATAGAAACTGATGCCTCTCAATTTGCTCTCGGTGTTGTTCTCAAACAAAATGGACATCCTGTTGCTTATCATTCTGAGTCATTCTCTACAACAAAACAGAATTACTCCACTTATGATAAGGAACTCTATGCCTTAGTCCAAGCTATAAAATATTGGCGTCACTACCTTCTTGGTAAAGAAACTATTGTTCACACAGATCATTTACCCTTGCAGTTTCTTCAATCACAAACAAAAATCCAAGAAGCACGCCACATGAAATGGGCCTCCTATCTACAACAGTTTCATATAGTCATCAAATACAAGAAGGGTAGTCAAAATTTTGTTGTCGATTGCCTCAACCGTCCTCCATCAGCCACAACCCTAACCATTGTTACAACATCTCATTTAGCTTTCCAATATTGGCCTACTGAGTACCCTAATGATCCTGACTTTGCCATAGTTTATCACAAATTACAACATCCATCCTCCTCCAATTTAAGTCCCTTTGAGGATTTCCATCTCAAGGAGGGGTTGCTTTACCGTCTTGATAAGCTTTGTGTCCCTACTCCGAGCAGACCATCCCTTCTAAGAGAGGCTCATTCCACACTCTATGGTGGTAATTTAGGTAAACATAAGACACTTCACCATCTGCAATGATTCTTTTATTGGCCTCACATGCAGAGAGATGTTCTCAAGTATTTAAAACAATGTGTCCCATGTAGTCGGTCTAAGTCATCCAACCGTAGGCTTGGTCTCAGTATGCCCTTACCTATCGCCTCCCATCCTTGGGAAAGTATATCTATGGATCTTGTCAGTGGTTTTCCCATGACCGTCCGTCAACATGATTGTGTCTTTGTCATAGTCGATCATTTTAGTAAGATGGCTAAGTTCATTCCATGTCGAAAAATAAGTTCTGCTGCAGACTTAGCCAAATTGTTCTTTGATGTCATCTGGCGATCTTTTGGTCTTCCCACAAGTATTGTGTCCGATCGTGATTCCCGTTTTGTCGATCATTTTTGGAGGTCCTTGTGGAAACTATTAGGTGTGTCCCTTAATTTTTCCATAACATTTCATCCTCAGTCTGATGGTCAAACAAAAGTCATCAATCGTACACTTGTCCAGAGTCTTCGAGTCTACCACCATACGTCACCAGCCAAGTGGGATCTCAGTCTAACTCATATTGAGCATGCATATAATAGAGTAGTCCATACATCCACTGGTCATAGTCCTTTTGAGGTATGTCTAGGGTTTCAACCTGTCGCTCCATATGAGTTACCCTTGGCTCTTCTGAAGAACACAAGCTTATACTGAGAAGGAGGGGTGAACAGTATAAGACCACTTTTTACTTTTTCTTCCAAATCAATATTATGTTGTGTAAAGATAGCAGTATCAATAGCAGTAATCAAAGCAATGCACAAAAACCATATACAATAGAGACACCAAAATTGACGTGGTTCACCCAATGTGGGCTACTCCACGAAGAAAATATTTTACTAAAACTTTCTCAATCAATCTCTTTGGGAATCACTCCCAATTACAATGTTTATGTACCTCTATCCAAAGGAGATGTTGATCCCCTAATCTCAAGTTCGTGGATCTCTTCCACAGGAGAACTCTTTCCCCTTCTGCTCTGGCTATGTGATCTTCTAGAATACTATGTCTCTTTGCTGCACTGATTGGTGGACCTCTCTCCACTTGAAGACTCCTCACTTAGATCTATCTTCAATTATGTTGTGGCTACTGGATCTCTATCCACTGAGACTTTGTCCTTTGTACTCTTTCACCTCCAAAGCTCTGTCAATAGGCTCACTAAGAACCTGATCAATAGGCTCACATAGAACCTGCACAATAGGCTCACACAGAACCTGCTCAATAGGCTCACACAGAACCTTCTTAACAAGCTCACACGAAACTTGTCCAATACTGAATAACAAGCTCACACAGAACCTGTCCAATGCTGAATAAAAAGCTCAAATGTATCAACCAACTCAACTCAACTCAAATGTTTCCAACAATGCTGTACCACAAATCTCACATAACAATGATACTCATGTTCTTTTCTAACTCAAGTTCTTTCACAACCAATGGGCTTCAATAACAATGCTTATAAAACAAGGTTTAACCTCAACTCTCAAACTAGAAAACCTTGAAGCATTAAACCAATCACTTTCGAAAAGGAAACCACAATCAATCCTTTTCTCTCCAATGATATTTCAAAAATAAACCACCATAAACAATCAATAGGAGAATGTGCCCATACCTTTTATGAAGATGAAAAAACCTCTTTGTAAATCTGCCACAAGCACAAAATTCTTTTACCAGTCTTCACAAGGGTTAGTAGATCACAAAATAATCAACATTACTCCACTTTTCAATAATCATCACCAAGGCCTTTAATTGCACAACTTCCTTATCTCTCCTAAAACCACTTGTACCATAAAATAAAATAAATCAAAACATTGCATAACCTTTTCACTCCCAAAACCACTTATACCATAAAATAGAATAAATCACAATATTGCATACCTTGTCACCTCATGAAAGAATTAATCCTCTTGAAAAAGAACAAGGGAAACTTCACTTTTGGAACCCCTTTACAAAATCAGAAATATCTCTTTACACACACCTTATTTCTCCTTCTAAATAAGTTAGTCAAATAGCCCTCAAAATAAGCTTTTCGAAAATATATAATATGCCCCCTTTCCAAAATAAATTGAAACCTTTACATATATATATGCCAACCTCCATTAATTGCACATAGGTCGGCCTTCCATTAATTTAAACTTAAACTTTAAACTTTAATATCTTCATCACCGGAGGTCCTTTTTCGATGAAACAAAATTCCACCTTGGATTTTAAGAAAATCCCTTTCCACATAAGCCCACCATGATTTTAAATAAGACCTTTTATTTTGTCTGCCTTGGTTTTCATAAAAACCTTATATATATCCATGCTCTCCAAAATATCATAGATGATTATCTATGAAGTGCTTTTGCCACCAAAAATCAATGTGACATCAATGATCCATGTGACATAAATGATCCATGTGACATCAATGACAAAATAAAATACCTCAAATTACCTCAAATGTCCAACATATTCCATCTCCATTCACAGCACATATGCAACATGAAAAAGAGAAATCACAATCCTTCATCCAACATCTACAGCAGCTAAAGTCCAAGGTTGTACACATCTTGTAGTAGACACAAAAGCATCAGAACAAGCTATGGATCACCACCATGTTCCACACTCCTTTCAGATAGGTGATCGAGTTTGGTTGTACCTTGATCGTAAGAGATTTCCAGAGAAGGCACACAACAAGATCAAACCTCTCCGCTATGGGCCTTACACAATCATTCAACAACTGTCCGAGAATGCATTCAGATTGGATCTTCCAACACACCTGGGTATTCATGATGTTGTCAATGTTGATCTACTCCATCCATATCATGAGTCCATGCTAGAGAGCCCACCGACCATTAGTCATCCATCAAATGTTGTTCCTGATTTCCAACTTCCATTGGAGGAGGACCGTCTATTCGACACCAGGACTCGCCATACTTGACATGGTTCTTCAGCTTTGTATATGGTTGCACGACGTGGATAGCTTCATCACCAGGCTAAGTGGATCACTTTAGCATAGTTGGCTCAAGATTTTCCATCCCTTTTAGACACATTGGAGACCAATGCTTCTAGGGTGGGGAGGAATGATAAGGATTGATATTCAATATCATCCCTATTCACATGGATCAAGTGTAACAACATTTAATAAGCACACGGATTGGTGCATTTAATTCCACTTTGTAAAGGCAGACATGCCTATAAATATGTTTTTGGTATGCAATACAAATCAGTTTTCATTGTGCTCATTCTTGCTTTGATTTTTTGAGTGTTGTTTCCACATCATTGAGGTCATGATGAAAATTATTAATGAAGCACAACAGGGGCAAGAAAAACTCCCCTCTTATTATAGTTATCCTACCGCCACCTAAAAGGGAAATGAATTGGTCTCCTCCTCACCCTAGAGTACATCATCAACTTTGACACTGATGTGTCCTTCAGAAAAGACTGACCTGGCAGTAGGTCAACCTTCCTTATATTCTGCCACCCTGGTTATCAATCAATAAAAGTGTCCTATTCCACCCAAGGCTCTAAAGAAAATTTCCAAAGCTTGGGGGCTTTCTAACATACTAAGGGATTATGAAGTGTAGGAACAAAGCCATTCATGGTATCCTACCAACAAAAGAGCCAGGACAGAACCTCCTACAGAAGACACAAATAATATTATGCTAACAAGGGTGAGAGACACCTGCCAATTCACTATTGATGAAGAGGATCAAATTCAAGATATGGAGGAGCAAAGGTCTCCTAGTAAGGGGGTGCCCCCGAAGGATAACTGTGCAAGAAGCAGTCAACATATCTATGACCACCTTCGATATCCCACTATCGCCCAGTATGAAAGAGGCCACCATCGATGTAAGCAAAGGTGTCATAAGAGTGGTAGTTGCACTCGTAGATATGATGAAATCATAGCTGGTCTCCCAAGCACAGGTGGCAGAGGTAATATAAAGAGAATTAGAAGAGTGGAAAGCTAAGTCCGCAGAAGCAGGGCAAATACATATTTGTAATATGCAACCCCCAACTGAGATTGCCACTTATCACTCCGGTTTGGTGTTTTTTGGTTTGGTTTTTGTGTATTTTTGCAATTTTTGTGTTTTGATGATATATGTTTTTTTTGTATTTTGCAATATATGAAAGATAAAAAACACACACTGCTGAAATTAAGAAATGCCTCTAACTTTGTTTCTACAACTCCGAATGCTACCAAATTTGTACACAAGCTTCTTCTAATATAGATAAACAAACCCAATGAAGGAAATTGCATTAAAATGAGAATACCCGGAAATATGAAGATCTGATATAAACTGGAAATTGCATATCAGCTACAGAAATCTCATTGTTTTGCTCATAGATTCCAAAATACGAGTTTCTCCATCAAACTTATAGCATATTTGAGTACCCTTTTTGCCAAAGATTACAATGCAAGTGATAGAGTGCCCTTAAATGAGGCGTTTCTTCCCTAACCAGCAATCACGTTCCCTCTGAAGTATGTATGGCCTGCTGGATGTTGTACGGCTGCCCTAGACTTCTTCGAACTGCCTCGAACTTGTTCCAAAACTATCCAAATTGAAGCGGCTGGGTTGTGTGAAGAAGTTTGAACACATAACAGTCAAACCCTAGCTGAGAAATCACATCAAACAATCTGATATTCACTCCAAATTGGTACGGCCTCCTTGTGAAGTGAGGTATGAATAATGAGCAGCTGATAAAGCCCTCAAATCCACACAAAGCAATTGAAATTATCACTGAAATTATGTCTCCAATCTGCACAAAGTCACTCCCATGAATTGAGAATGCAACCAACCAAAGTAAGGAGGTCTTTCACTCCCAACAATGGTGTCCTCTGCTGTGGTTTTCGTCACAACAAAGCAGCAATGAGAAACTCCCGCACAATGCAAGCTCTCCTTCAAAGATTCCAAGAGAATACAATAGCAAAAGATCCCTTCAAATGCTCTCACAACCTCTATTTATTCTTTCCTCAAGTTGGGCGATCCCTTTCCATGAGCAATGTGGGATAATTTGTTTTCACTTTACTCAAAAGAACCCCTTGAGGGGGTCGTCCCACTTTCCTAGGGAGGAAAAACATATTTAAAATAACTTTTAATCAAGTCTTTATAATATGACCTTTAAATCAAGTGGTCATAAGGCCCCCTTTATCAATAAAATATGCCCAACATTAAAATAATTAACTTTTATATTTAAATATAACCTTATAAATCTTCGGGCATTAAAATTATTGCTCTCCTAACACCCAACCACCAAACAAAATACGGAAACGGATACCCATTAAGCTCTACTATCCATCCGTAACGTCCGCTTCCATTGAAATCCAACCCTAATTGACTTACTAAAAATAGTAAGTCCCTGCAAAGATGCCCAAAACGGTCCAGAAGACTGGCAATCAAGAGCTCCACCCGCCTTGACATCATCCAAACTGTCCATGTGGGTCCCCACACAACTTCCTCCTGCCTACGGGAACCCGTGAGTAGGCAAGTCTCACACTGCATCATGATGCTGACTAGGATGGGAACATTACAGTCCTCCCTCCCTGAAATTGCTTGCCCACAAGCAATTGGAGAGCTGGATGCTGCAATATCTGCTCATCCTCCCATGTCGCGTCCTCTACCGGCAGGTCCTTCCACTTCACCAAATATTCTCTGATAGTCCTCCTCCTGAGGGTGCGCTCCCTGCTATCAATGATGGCTTCTGGAATCAGAATTAGTTTCCCCTCATCATCAAGTGGTGGCAATACTGTAGAAGGAATAACATTATGTCCCAAGGCCTTTTTTAGGCGAGACACATGAAAGACATTATGAACTTTGCTATCTGCCGGTAAATCCAACTCATAAGCCACTTCTCCAATTTTCTTGGTGATCCTGTATGGTCCATAATAGCGTGGCTTCAACTTTTCTGCCCCACTCTTCTTGAGAGTGGACTGTCTGTAGGGCTGCAGCTTCAAATAAACTAGGTCCCCCACCTCAAAACTACGTTCTGTACGCTGCTGATCTGCATAAACCTTCTGCTGATTTTGTGCTTGATGTATGTTCTCCTTAAGTGCCTTTAATATATCCTGACTATCTTGTAGCATTTCTTTGGCTCTAGGCACTTTGCAATCCCGAAATAGCAAATCAACAAAACTAGGGGCCTCGTAACCATACAAAGCCATGAACGGTGTCATCTTAATTGACATGTGATATGTGGTATTATAGCAATACTCACATAGATATAACCACCTGATCCATGCTTTCTGCTGCCCTGCAACGTAGTTCCTCAAATAGCCTTCCACCCATTTATTTACAATTTTTGTTTGCCCATCTGTTTGCGGGTGGTAGCTTGTGCTTGGAGTGAGCTCTGTCCCACTCAACCTGAATAGCTCCTGCCAAAAATTACTCATGAATTTGCTGTCCCTATCACTGACAATGTTCCTCGGAAGACCATGTAGTCTGAATACCTCCCTGAAGAACAACTCTGCAACCTGAACAACAGTGAATGTGGCTGAGATGGCAAAAAAGTGTGCAAACTTAGTTAACCTGTCCACCACCACATAAATACAATCCTTTCCCTGTACTTTAGGTAATCCTGTAATGAAATCCATTGAGATGCTTTCCCATTTTTGCTCAGGGATCGGCAGGGGCTGCAATAATCCAGCTGGTAATGTGTGCTCATACTTGTTCTGCTGACAAGTGGCACACTCTCTAACATACTTAAGGACATCATCCTTAAGTCCCTTCCAAGTAAATCTTTCTCTCACCTGCTTGTATGTTTTGTAGAAGCCTGGGTGACCAGCTAGCGGTGCGTCATGTAAAGTCCTTAGTACAGTATGTCTAAACTGAGAATTAGGCACCAAAAAGATTCTCCCTTTGTAAATTATCAGCCCATCAACAACTGAATACTTATCATCTCTCTGTGTGCCCTCTAAAATACCAGAAGCCCATTCACTTTTTGCATAATCTGCCAATATCTGTTCTTTCCAATTTGCTGATATAACCCCTATGGCGCACAAATGAGGTCTCCTGGAAAGTGCATCCGCGACAACATTCTTTTTCCCCTTTACATATTCAATGTCGAAATCATATGCTTGCAACTTGCTGACCCATTTCTGTTGCCGCTCATTAAGATCCTGTTGATTAAGAAAATACCTCAAGCTATTATGATCTGTTTTCACCACAAATTTGCTGCCCACGAGGTATTGTCTAAATTTAGCCAAGGCATACATCACGGCCAACATCTCTTTGTCATAAATCGGATAAGCCCTTTCAGCTCCCCTCAATTTTCTGCTTTCAAAAGCAATGGGATGCTTATCCTGCATCAAAACCGCACCAATACCTTCTCCTGAAGCATCACATTCCAATTGGAAAGGTTTGGTGAAATCAGGCAATGCTAGAACTGGGCTCGAACATACTATCTGCTTGAACCTGTCAAAGCACGCTTGTGCTGCATCTGTCCAAACAAAGGCTCCCTTTTTCGTCAAGTCGGTCAATGGTGCTGCATACTGTGAAAACCCCTTGACGAATCTCCTGTAGAACCCACACAAACCAAAGAATCCTTTCAACTGAGTGAGATTGGTAGGAGGTGGCCAATCCATTATTGCTTTGACTTTCTCTGGATCCATCTTGACCCCTTCTGCACTAATGATATGTCCCAAGTATAGCAACTCGGTCATCCCAAACTCACATTTTGATTCCTTGGCAAACAAAGTCTCCTGCTCCAAAATACTCAACACCTCATCAAGGTGCTGCAAATGCTCCTCCTAGGTCCTACTGTAAATTAGAATATCATCGAAAAATATCAACACAAACTTACGGAGCTGCCCCCTGAATACCCTGTTCATGCATGATTGGAAGGTCGTTGGCGCATTGGTGAGTCCAAAAGGCATCACCAAAAACTCGAAGTGCCCGTAATGACATCTGAAAGCTGTTTTTTCAATGTCACACTCACGCATCCTTATCTGATGATAGCCTGACCTGAGATCAATTTTGGAAAAGTATCTAGCCCCATGCAGCTCATCAATTAGCTCATCGATCCTGGGAATAGGGTACTTATTTTTTATTGTTTTCTTATTTAAAGCCCTGTAGTCAATGCACATTCTCATTGTACCATCCTTTTTCTTTGCCAGCACTACTGAAGATGCGAAAGGGCTCTTACTGGGCCTAATATGTCCCATCTCAAGAAGTTCTTTGATAGCCTTTTCAATTTCATCTTTGAACCTCTTCGGATGTCTATAGGGTGTGGTGATAATGGGCTTGGTGCCCTCCTCCAACTCAATTATGTGTTATGTTCCTCTCTCTGGAGGTCTACCTGGAGGAATACTCTCAAATACCTTGCTATGTTTGCTCAAGGTAATGCGAATATCTGGATGATAATCTTTCCCCTGCTGCTCATCACCTGAAGGCATGATTAGGCACTCTGCTGCCCACTCTATCTGATCATGTCTGAAAAGTCTCTCCATCCGCCTGAATGAGACTGTACGTAAGCTGCCATCTGATATGCCCCTTAAGATGATCTTTTTCCCATTTGCCTCAAACTTCATCTCCATATTTTGCAAGTTCATATTGAACTCGCCCAATGAGCTCATCCAATGCATACCAAGAACTGCATCCACATCTCCTATATTCACCACAAAAAATTCATCTTTGAGTTCATAGTCACCTAACTTGATACAAAGATTGGGGATCTTATGTGTGCAATTTACTGTAGTACCATTGGCAACCAAAACTTTGAATCCACTAAAAGTCTCCGTTTCAAGTCCTCTTTTTGCTACAAGTCCTGCATCTATAAAATTATGCGTGGCACCCGTATCAATCAATGTGGTCACACGCTGCCCATTAAGTACTCCACGGACTTTGAATGACTTTACCCTCTGAAGACTATATAACTGTGCAACTGTCTCATCATCAACTGAGGCCCTGTCACTCTCTGCATCACTTTCGGAGCTGCTGCTAGAACTCTCATAATGCTGATCTGATTCTTCTTCTGCAGACTCCCCCGCTGTAAGATACTCCATCTGCTTTGCCTTAGCCTTTTCTGAGCATTTATGAGAAGGTGCCCAAGGCTCCTTGCACTTAAAACACAAGTTTTTCTTCCTTAAGTCATTGAGGCTCTCGCTGTCCCTAGGTTTAAATTTCTCCTTATGCTGATCCTCATCTCTTCTAAAATGTTTCTTATCCTTAAATTTCTTGTGATCACTACCCTTGGAGAAAAATTTACCTTTTGATGAAGTGGATTCCATATCTCTAGCCTTCCTGATGGCCTCGTGCAATGTGGGTGGGTTGAAGGCTTTGACTAGCCCTCTCAAGGGATCTGCTAACCCATCTACAAACAACACAATAAGACGCCTCTCAGAAATATCTGTCACCATGATTGATAATCTCTGGAACTCCGAAACATAAGCATCAACTGTACTCCATTGTCGCAACTGTGCTAACTCCTTAAACTCTAACTCAGGATCTTTTTTATCAAAACGCTCCATGAGTTTCTCCGTGAACTCAGCATATGTGGTAATCTGATTGTGTCCCATCGTGGCATATCCATGATGCCACCACTCATGAGCTATCCCATCCAAGTGTAGAGCTGCAAACTTGATGGCCTCATCCTCCAACATCGGGCTCAACTGAAAGTAAGTGTCCATCTTCTGGACCCAAGCTCTCGCTGAAGTCTTACCCGAACCATCAAAGTAAGGTACAGGTAATTTTTCGATCCTTCTCTGCAACTCCCTGTTATCATGTGGTGCTCTACCTCTACCCTGAGTCCTCTGTTCTTGTCTAGCCCTCATCTCCACATACTCCCTAAAGGGCATGAGTGCATGATACTCCTCATCCAAAGCTGCATACTCGCGTCTAAACTGATTATGCAATTCAGTCAAATCTGGTTCTGGTTCCTCTTCTGCATGAGTGGTCCTGGGAAGGAATGTAGGCATCAAAGGCCTAGAGGAAGTGGCTCTATCTCTAGCAGGCGTGGCCCTGTTAGCTACTGATTCTCCATTGTTCCCATTTCCACCGTGGTGCTGGTTATTATTCTGATTGTTCATAGTCATTTGTTGCGTCATTAGGCCCAAAAGTTGTGCCATGGTCTGCTGGATCTGCTGCTGACCCTGTAAAAACATCTGGAACATCTCTCTATCTGTGTCTCTATCATTCCTGTTATCCCTGTGTTCAGCCATCCCAACTGACTCACCCGAAGATGAACCTGTAGGAATATCCAGTATATGTGAGACTCGTTGATCCTCCGGTTCAGTATGATACCACTGTATCTGTTGGGTACCTCTCTGATAAGTCTGATATTCAACCTTTCTTCTTTCCCTTTCCTGGTATCTCTGTTCTCTGTCACTCATGTGCTAAACCTCACAGGCTGGCAGAGTTGAGCCTGTGCTCTGATACCAATGTAATATGCAACCCCCAACTGAGATTGCCACTTATCACTCCGGTTTGGTGTTTTTTGGTTTGGTTTTTGTGTATTTTTTGCAATTTTTGTGTTTTGATGATATATGTTTTTTTTTTGTATTTTGCAATATATGAAAGATAAAAAACACACACTGCTGAAATTAAGAAATGCCTCTAACTTTGTTTCTACAACTCCGAATGCTACCAAATTTGTACACAAGCTTCTTCTAATATAGATAAACAAACCCAATGAAGGAAATTGCATTAAAATGAGAATACCCGGAAATATGAAGATCTGATATAAACTGGAAATTGCATATCAGCTACAGAAATCTCATTGTTTTGCTCATAGATTCCAAAATACGAGTTTCTCCATCAAACTTATAGCATATTTGAGTACCCTTTTTGCCAAAGATTACAATGCAAGTGATAGAGTGCCCTTAAATGAGGCGTTTCTTCCCTAACCAGCAATCACGTTCCCTCTGAAGTATGTATGGCCTGCTGGATGTTGTACGGCTGCCCTAGACTTCTTCGAACTACCTCGAACTTGTTCCAAAACTATCCAAATTGAAGCGGTTGGGTTGTGTGAAGAAGTTTGAACACATAACAGTCAAACCCTAGCTGAGAAATCACATCAAACAATCTGATATTCACTCCAAATTGGTACGGCCTCCTTGTGAAGTGAGGTATGAATAATGAGCAGCTGATAAAGCCCTCAAATCCACACAAAGCAATTGAAATTATCACTGAAATTATGTCTCCAATCTGCACAAAGTCACTCCCATGAATTGAGAATGCAACCAACCAAAGTAAGGAGGTCTTTCACTCCCAGCAATGGTGTCCTCTGCTGTGGTTTTCGTCACAACAAAGCAGCAATGAGAAACTCCCGCACAATGCAAGCTCTCCTTCAAAGATTCCAAGAGAATACAATAGCAAAAGATCCCTTCAAATGCTCTCACAACCTCTATTTATTCTTTCCTCAAGTTGGGCGATCCCTTTCCATGAGCAATGTGGGATAATTTGTTTTCACTTTACTCAAAAGAACCCCTTGAGGGGGTCGTCCCACTTTCCTAGGGAGGAAAAACATATTTAAAATAACTTTTAATCAAGTCTTTATAATATGACCTTTAAATCAAGTGGTCATAAGGCCCCCTTTATCAATAAAATATGCCCAACATTAAAATAATTAACTTTTATATTTAAATATAACCTTATAAATCTTCGGGCATTAAAATTATTGCTCTCCTAACACCCAACCACCAAACAAAATACGGAAACGGATACCCATTAAGCCGAAGATGCCAATCGTACTTTCCGTTTCTCGAGAATCCAACCCTAACTAAATTACTAAAAATAGTAAGTCTCTAAAAATACTGCTAGAGACGGTCTTGAAAACTAACAACTATGAATGCAGATCATCCAACAATATCTCCATAACACCTAGTGGTTACTAAACACTCAACATTGCCTACGAAACCTTATGAATAGGCAAGTCCATATTACGCTCTGTTAATTGACTAGGATGGGGACATTACAAGATTAATGTAAAACAACTCCAAAGTGAGGTAGATAAGTTAAAAATACCTGCCCCTTCCACTGCGTAGGCCAATATCCAGTTTGGGTTTGTAGAAGAAATTAAATGATATATGAAAGATAAAATAGGAGATAAGATGAGTGAATTGGATTCCATATTCATTGATGTCTATGCCACCAAGCACACTATTGGCCTCTTGAAGGATCGACTGCAACAAGGAGACCAACGAGTGAATGCCATACTCCCTATCTACTGGGAGTTCAAAGAGAACTATGTACCCATTGCTGGAATGTCAGCCACCCTAACGGATGATTCCCACTATTTCTTTGTCGAAGAATTTGCCAAGGTTTTTATCTTTTTGTAGAATAGACCAAGCTAGCTCAAATGGGATAAGGAAGTGGTAAATATCAAGCAAAAAGTTGTTGATCAACTTGAGGACTGTGGTTTTAAGTTGAATGAGTTCATCTAGGCCCCCGATATCAAGGACTTTGTATTTTAGAAAATGTAGGGCTTTGATCTAGATTCTGATGGTAAATTATCAAAGCGGTTTACGTCCTTGGTAGAGATGGTGTACCGCCTATGTGTCTTCACTGATAATATTGTGCAGTGGACGAGGGACCGGGTCAACAAAGCCACTTAGGACTTGAATTTGTTTTATTCTCGATGAGGCATGGGTGTTTATCCAATAGGCCATTCAAAACCTGGAAGGGGGAGTGGGGCCCAGCTCACCCGGGATGCATGCACCAGGAGATGTACAACCACCAACCTAGGGTGGTACAGGAGGTGATACGCAACCACCAACTACGTAAGAAAGAAGGCATGGGCAACGTGCCCTTTTTTTATTACATCCTATTTTTAATTGCAACGGGATTGATCCAGCTGGAGGCAGCAGTTACAACCCTGCTCAAACAACCAAACACTATATGAGGAAGACTACTATAGCAGTAGTTTTTTATCAATCCTCTAAGAGAGAAAATCCCAGGTATAGGTCTTGTCTAGTGCTTAGTCGTATTTTCCTTATGTTCTCTATATGTGTTTCTTATCGCCCTTTCTCCTATCATTTACTAGGGATTGCTTAAGGAGTGTCATTCGTTGAGATTATTTCTTGTGGAACGCGCTAGAGTTGGAGACTCTTACATCACTGCAATCAGGATGGAGAGGAACACCCCTTGTTATGAATATTCAATTCGGGGGTCTATTGTAATGAAATATCATATAAGAGACAAGCATTCTTCTGGTCTCTCTGTATGTAAAAATATTTTATATTAATGAAAACTCCAACTCTATCCTTGGCATCTCTTGTGTATGTGATCTGTGTCTACTTATTTGTGTATTACTACAATTAGAATATATGAATAACACTTTCCTTCACTAGTTAATTGTTCTTTGCGCATTACATTATTTGAATGAGTAAAAATGAACTAGTTCCTCCTTCTATTTATTTTCTAAAGTTATTAATATCAACTTGCTACGACTACCCAGTGGATAAGGCACCGATCTAGAATTAATATGCTTCGTAACTGATAGGTTTGGTCATTAAAGTTATCAAAATAATATAAGAAATTTTTTTTTGGCGTAGTGGGTATTTGCACCATAAAAATTCTAATAGATGAACCCACCATTTGGGGGTTTCCTTACCCAACCTAGTCTATCTAGAGCTTTCCAAGTAATCTATTCCTAGGTTAAAGAGGTGGATCATCCAGAATCCATAGTGCTGGTTGTGATCTTTAGAGTATCCCATGACATGACAAACATTTGAAGGGTAAGCAAGAAAACTCCACAACAAGTGTATAAATCATTGCCTTGGTGATATGAATGCTAGTGTTTATATTATAATAGGATTGTTAGCTATTGTAGGTTATATAAGGAATTACATGGTTGTAGTACGTAGGCAATCCATATGATGGTGGGATCATATGAAGGTACACAAATATGAGTGTTGCTGGTTAGGATCATATTATTGTTTATGATCTTGTACGTGGGATACCATATAAGTCATTGTCATACAAAGTATTGAGGAATCACCATACGATTTTTGTACTATGTTGTATGATGAACAAAACATACAAAGTATTAGATTGTATGAGGGGTTGACCATATAGTAGGTGGTACCATATGATTGTTAGTGTTGTACGATGAGTTGGGTCATACAATTAAAACTATATAGTCTCAAGTTTGGTTGTAGGATGGTGTCTACAATCTTATGACTATATCACCATTCAGTTCTTGAACCTATCATCATCCAAATATTGGGAATATAGCCACTCATGCTAAATTTGGCATCGTTTCCATTGTTGGAGTAAGGAGGGTCCAATTGAGTGGAGAAGTACATGTGAAGGGAAGAAGGTGGATGACAGATTCATTTTTGTGAGGATATAGAAGATGAGGTTGCAAGAGAGGATCAAGTTCTCATGAGGAGAAGCACGAGGATCACTCAATGAAGGAACTTGAATAATTTGGTACTATAGTCAAGAGAAATGGAGGAACCAATACTCGAACGAGTTTGGAGTCTTGAAGAGGAAGAAAGTGAAAGGTGGCAAACATTGTTGTTGACAATAGAGGATGAGGTGCAAGAGGAGCAACATCAAATAGTCGAAGAAAATATTTGCATAAGTGAAGATGCCAATGTGGAGAGTGCACAAGGAGATAAGGAGTGGATGGTGACACCTGAACAAGTGAAAAAGAGTTTGTTGAGTGTAGAGGATGGGAGTTAAGCACTAGAGAAACCATGTATGTGTTTGGGCAACTAGACCAGATCCACCTCTCGTATATTTGTGAAGGAGGTCATGAAGTGAGGGTGCACTAGAGTTTGGAAGGAGACTATTTGAAGGAGGAATCAAAGGTCAAGAGACACCATGAGGAGACAAGGTGCCTAGGACCAAAGCACCTAGAGAAGAACAACAAGTAGAACCACCAAGAACAGAAACATGTGACACTAAAGTGTTGTATGATCCATCAAAAAGTGATGAAGAAGTGGAAGGAGAGAACCACTTAATGGAAAATATTGCAAATAGAGTAGGAAAGCAAAAATTTCCACCCTTCATAGGAGAAGAGAAAGAAGATTCTACAAGGCACATATGCACTTGCATGACCATTTGGAAGGAAAACAAGGTTTGACAACCCGATGAATGGTTATAGTTATTTCTTGCTACATTGCAAGGAATCACAATAGATTGGTATTTAAAAAGAGAAGCTACAGAACCCTTTACCACATGGGAGACCATGGTAGAAGAATTCAAAAAGGAATTCTGACCTTTGAGGGATGATACAAAGATTATCATAGAAATTTACTCCACAAAACAAAAGAAGGATGAGGATATCAAGACCTATAACCAAAGATTGAAACAACTCATAGATAAAATGGAGTTGAAACCAACTGACAAAATGGTTAAGAGATGGTTCATTGATGGATTGTTGCCTAAGTATAAGAAAAATATGAAGATTATACCTTGCTCAACATATGCAAAAGCATATGAGAGGGCGAGAAACTTTGAAAGTGAGGCAAAGCAAACAATGGCTAGAATTGGAGGCCATGCCAGGAGTGATGACTCAGATAGTGATACCAAGGATAAGGTGCAAAATGCTATCCAGTCCATGAGGAAGGAATTTGATAAAATGATCAAAGAAGTTAAGGGTGAAGTAAAGAAGGACAGAAAGGACATATGGTGTTCAAACTGTAAGTCTAAAGGACACACTAATGTGAATTGTCCAAAGAGTGCATATTGTAACATATGCGAGGTACTAGGACATGCGATTAGCGATTGTCCATTCAATTTGAAAGGAGCAAGGCACCAGACTATGATGGTGCAAGAGGAAGAAGAGAAACCTAATACCTCAAGGAATGGACAAGGCGCAACCAACGGTGGCTATAGGAATAATCGCCGAGGAGGTAGGTAGTACCAAGGCAATTGACAAGGAGGCCAGAGTTGATTGCAGTATGACTCGGATGGAAGACCGATCATACAATGTCGCAATTGCCAAGAATGGGGACACTTTGCAAAGAATTGTCCCACTCCTCAAGCAAGAGGAGCAGCAAGTAATAATGTTCCACAAATGTGTTGATGGTGTGAACCGGGCAATCATAAGGAGTTGAATTGTTTGAAGAAGGCAAGTACAAGCAACTTGCAGAATGTCAATTTCCTTGACATAGAAGAACCTCCTATGGAAAAGAAGCCAATGGAAAATGATGTGCTTGTTGTTACAAGGGGTCAGGCGAAAAAGGATCAATACCCCAAACCTGCCATAGAAAAGGAAAGATGGCAGGAGGCACAAAAAGTGATAGAAGAAGAGGTAAAAAAGGCTAAGCAGGAATGATTGGCAGAGCAAAAGAAGCTAAAGAAGCCATTAGGCTTAGAAGAGAAAGTGTCAACTCAAGAACTGGTAGCACAAGTGTTGAATACAATGGTAGAAGTGAAAGTGGTAAGTTTGCTTAGTGCCATACCAATGTTGCATGCAGTTATAGGAGAAGAACTGCAACCACATAAGAGTGATGGAGGTGCAGATCTAGTCCGAGGAAGAAGTAAAGAAGAAGGATCAGTTTATTGATCCGACAGTATTGATGATCGATGTTGGGAAAAAGCCAACATTGATTCATATTGAGATATTGGACCATAAGTTGACACAAGTTATTGTTGATGGTGGATCGAGTGTAAATGTGCTCCCAAAGAAGACATGGAAAGAAATTGGGGCTCCATTTCTATGGTCGCCAAGTTTCAAGTTATATGGCGTGGACCAATATGGTATTGAGATGAAAGGAGTCTTAACAGCTCAAAAGGTAAAGATTGCAGACCAAGAATTCATCATGGATTTCATTGTGATTACAATGCAAAAACCAGCATATGATGCATTGTTGGGAAGAGGATGGCTAAGGATGGCCAAGGTGAATCACAACTAGGAAAAAGATAGGTTGACATTCAAGAAAGGACAACATAAATACATGATTAATTTGAAGAATCAAATGGTTAGTGAAGATTTGGCGACAACTGATGAGTCAGGAAGTTCTTCAGATGAAGATAATCAGTATGAGCCAAATGAAGAAGGAATGCTATACCTGGAGGAGTGCAGTGAAGATGAAAATCGATCGGATAGTGGACTTCTCCATTGGAAAATGGAGGAGTATGAAATATTTCAGCCCACCTGCCTTTGTATTCAGACAAAGGAGACTAAGGAAACCCATGATGAAAAAGCTGAAAGCAGCAAGAAGAATGAAGAGGATGAAGAGAAATGGACATTCCCCAAGAATTTTGCAGAATATACAATTGGTGATGCTGAAATTGATGCAAAACCAGCACACCCGGAAAATGTGGCAAGAGCAATGGATGAGCCAAAGAACATAAAGTATGAAGGACCAAAGACAGTGGAAGTAAATTTGGGAACTGAAAAAGAGCATAAGATAATCCATTGTGGAGATGATTGGGATCCAGTGTTGAAAGCAAAAACTTCTACAATATAAGGACGTCTTCGCATGGACATACAAATATTTGAAAGGGATACCTCTAGAGCTATGTGTTCATAGGATCTAGTTGATCCTAGGTGCCTTACCAGTAAGGAGAAGGCCATATAGAATGAACCCAAAGTATGCAGCCTTAGTGAATGCAGAAATAGAAAAGATGTTGGATGCCGGCATAATCTTCAAAGTTACGGTGAGCGAGTGGGTGTCACCGATCATGATCACTTTGAAGAAAGAAGCAAATAGAATCCACATATGCATGGACTTTAGGAGTCTTAATGCAGTAACAATAAAGGATCCCTTTTCAATTCCCTTCACTGATTCTATTTTGGAGGAGGTAGCTAGACACGAGATCTACTCATTTTTGGATGGGTTTTTCAGCTACAATCAGGTCAACATTGTAGAAGAAGATAAGTTAAAGACAACATTCATTGTAGAGAATGGCATTTATGCTTATAATAGGATGCCATTCAGGCTATGTAATGCCCCAGCCACATTTCAAAGAATTATTTTGTATATATTCAATCAGATGTCGACAAGGAAGTTCAAAGCTTTCTTGGATGATTGGTCGATATATGGGAAGGTAAAGGAGCACTTGCTAGCACTGGAAGAATGCATGAAGTTATGCAAGAATGCCTAGTTAGCTTTGAACCCAAGAAAATATTTCTTGATGATGCCATACGACAAGCTATTAGGACACATAGTTTGTAAGGAAGGGCTGAAGATAGATCTTGATAAAATTCACGTCATTGTAAACATGGAAGAACCACATGATGTGAGTTCATTGAAGACCTTCCTAGGATCTATAGGATACTATAGGAGGTTTATCAAGAATTTTTCCCATGTGTCCTACCCATTGGATTCATTGACAAAGAAGAATGTTCCCTTTAGGTGGATGGAGGAACATCAAGGAGCCTTTGAGGAGTTGAAGGCAAAGCTTGTATGTAGTCCCATTCTAGTATTTCCAGATTGGGATAAGGAATTTCATGTCCACATAGATGCATCCAATTTCACGATTGGATGCGCATTGGCCCAAGAAGGATAGTTTAGGCTAGACCAGCCTATTTATTTTACGAGTCGATTGTTGTCTAGGGTGGAAAGAAATTACAACATGATGGAATGAGAGGCTTTGGGAATGGTGTATGCAATACAAAAGTTTAAGCACTATTTGTTGGCCAACCCATTTGCCTTCTACATGGACCATCAAGCTCTATTGTATTTGATTAATAAACCGATTATACATGGACGAGTTAGCAGGTGGCTCATCACGTTACAAGAATTCGTGTTTTAGGTAGTGGTCAAACCCGGAAAGAAGCATGTGATAGTGGATCAATTGTCAAGGATTCGCTCAAGAGAGCCTACAGGAGCAAGAGTGTCAGATGAGTTCCTTGACGCTCAATTGTTTATGATAAGCGTTATACCATCATGGTATAAGTTAATAGGAGAGTACTTATCCACAAGGGAGTTGCCAAAGGAGATGTCGACAATAGAAAGGAGAAAGGTGATTATAAAGTCAACACCTTTCCAATTGATAGTGGGATTATTGTACAAGATGGGACTAGATGGAATACTAAGATGATGTGTAATGGAAGAAGTAAGGGTAACACTAAAGGAAGCTCATGAAGGATTGGTCGAAGGGCATATGGGACCAGATGTGACCACAAGGAAGGTGCTTCTGGCAGGGCTATGGTGGCCCACCCTCTATCACGATGCAAAAGAGTATGTGCAAGCATGTGATACATGCTAGCGAGCTGGCAAGTTGTTATGTTGAGACTTCATGCCATTACACCCATCCCAACCATAGGAATTATTTGAAATATGGGGCTTAGACTTTGTGGGTCCTTTAAGGACAAGTCAAAGAAGGAAGTGTTGATACATCGTAGTGGCAACTGAATACCTAACAAAGTGGGTAGAGGCAAGGGCACTACTAGACAATTCAGCTAAGAGTACAGCCCGAATTCTTGTATGAACAAGTAATTACTAGGTTTGGGATTCCACTACAATTGATGAGTGACAGAGGAGGTCACTTCGTGAATGAAGTCATTAGGAAGTCTAAAAGAAACAAGAACAAGATCTTGGTATCTACACTCTATAAAACCTATGGAATTGAAGGAGTTGATTGGGAGGAGAAATTTCCATCAGTCCTATGGGTGTATAGGATGAATTTTAAGCCCACAACAAATCATATGCCATTCTAGTTGATGTATGGCCAAGAGGCAGTAGTGCCAGTAGAATTCTTGATACCTAGTTTGAGGGTAGCGATGGAAAACCGGTTAGGAGATCAAGAAAGCCTAGAGGAGAGGCTTGCAACATTGATTTGACTGGATGAGAAGAGAGTTATGGCGCAATGGGCGATAGAAGTAGCCCAACGAAGAAGGAAGTTGTGGCATGACAAGCACCTTAGGAAGTTGGAATTGAAACCAGGTGACTTGGTCTTGAAGTATAATGGCAAGAGAGAGATCAAGCCAGGAAAGTTGAAAACATTATGGCTTGGTCCCTTCCAAGTAGTTGAAATGATGGAAAATGGTATAGTAAAGTTGCAAAAACTAGATGAGACAATAATTCCTAAAACCGTTAATGGATCAAAATTAAAGCCTTATAGAGTAAAAGCTCAATGTTTATTTGTTTCTTTTGAAGAGGTGAGAAGGAGGCAACAAGAAGTGCTCCGTGAACGAGGAGAATCAAGCCAGAGCAATCAAAGTCGTCAAGAGGATGAAGAAGATATGGGGTTGAGAAGGTTGTTTGCAAAAGGAGAAGAAGCACAGCAAGTTATAGAAAATTAAGAATTAGTACCTCACCCAAAGGAATAAAGAAGAATATGAGTGCATGTACGATTCCCATATAGAACTAAGATATATGACCAAGAAATACCGACTCTTGAGGAAGGAGGTGTTAGGAATGAGGATTTGGTAGGGTATATCCTATTAGCTCAAATTGGGCTCATACAACAAAGAATGCAGGAACAAACACAACAGTTGCAAGAGGAGTATGAGACTTTGCGAACGAATAATGCAATATTATGAATGCAAATCATCTAGGAGTTGGATGATACTATACAAAGAATAGATGAATGAGCAGCTACAAGATGACAAGAACAAGAGGCAGAACTTGAACAACAAAGAGTAGTTGAAGAGAGTGCAAGGCAAGAAGAAAGGCCACAAGAGGAACCTGAGGATCCAACACAATATCAGCTAACTAGGGAAGAAATTGTCAAGATATTATGGAGAGATATTGAGGAAGCACCAACATCATCGGAAGATAGAGGAAGAAATTGGGTGATAGACTCAAGTAGTGATGGCGTTCCCCCAATTCAGATAGAAAGCAATAGTTCAAGTAGTAGTTTTGACCTCTTAAGAAGATATAGAGAACCACAAATCCGTCTTGAGGTACAATAGTACTTAGATGCAAATAGACAACTAAGAAGACAAATGAATGAAGTTAGAAGGCAAAGGAGACACTTGGAGGAAGCGCCTGAAAGGATCCAAGAAGAGAGAGAAGGTGAGGGGAATAATTCAAGTACTGACTCTGACTTCTCAAGATAGTATAGAGAAACACTAATTCAATCTGCAACATAGAGATGATGGGAGGAAAGAAGACAAACTCAAAGACTGTTGGCTACAGATAGAAGATTGAGAGAATTGTCCCCAAGTAGTCAAAATAGAGGAGAATCCAGTAGGCTGCAAGAATAGGAACAAGAGGGTAACTTAGGCATCTCAAGGAGGCAATCAAGTCTTCGTGGGGGCCTAAGGCAACCTGGCCAAGGGAGGAGTTTGATTGGTCTCCCTCTCGATGGCTTGAGGGAAAGAAATTTCCCTCTTGCTACCCCTAGGCTGCAGGATCGACGTAATGATCCACAAGGACCATTTGTTGATTAGGCAAGAAATAATCAAGTTGGACATGAACTTCAGGTTGGACCATTTGGACCACCTCGAGGACCATGTTCAAATTGAAGAAGTCATCCACAATGACCGAGGGATTGGATGGATCTCGGACATCCCGGAGTTGGGAGAGGACAATCCCAAGCTAGAGAGATTTTGCTGATGATCAAAGGAATGGCTATGGCATGAATGCATGGTCATAAAATAAATAAATAAGGGAATGAGAGAGAGAACAAGTTTGCATAAGGTGAGTATGAGTTCAACAAGTACATGATGAAGTTAGAAGATGAACTTGGATCACCAAGTTTGGAAGTAGACTTAGCTCAAGGAAATCCAAGTAGGAGCCATACAATTGAGGAAGGCTACATAACAAATCATCGTACAAATGAGCATAGGACAACAAGAAGTGATAAAAAGGATGATCATACAATGCAAGGCCAAGAAAGAGATTGTACATCAAAGAGCATCATACAGACCAAGAGGAGCAATAAAGGGACTATATGACAAGGTGTCATACAAGTTAAGCACATGAGGAGGATTGCATGACTGACCATCGTATAAGTTTAGAGTAGGTGAATTATATGAAAAAAAATGTGGAGAGTAGGGGAATTATATGAAAAATAATGTGGAGAATGAGGATCGTACGATGGAAGAACCAATAAAATCGTAGGATGACAAGTCAACAAGAGATATCATTCAAGTGTAGTTATATATTGTCACACAACTTGTATGATGACCCTAACATGTCATCAAAAAGTCACATGTATATATATGTACATTTAAAAAAAAAAAAGCACATGGAAAGGTGTTGACGTGATGACCAAAGGAGTGGTTATAGTTGCTTCTTGCCCAAGTCCAAATTTATAAATAGGGTGGGAGGGGTTGCAAAACAATAGTTGAAAGGTAAAGAGGAAGGCTTGTTGCCGAGGAGGAATACCACCAAGGAAGGACGCCACCGAAGCTAAAATGTTGCAATGAAGGGAAATTGCAGCAAAATCTAGAAAAATCACAATAGAAGGAAGAAGAGTTAGGGTATCGAATAATGCCCTAACTGTTGGAAAAATTATAGGTGTACAAGAGCTCGTATAGTCGTATGTTGAATTAAAAGGGCTATGTAGCAAGATATTAACTAAGACAAATATGAATCCTACGGAGTTGGGAAAATATGGCTGAATATTTTTGCATAAACCCCTATGTAAAAATTTGCACAAGGGCACCTATTGTTCAAAGTAATTCAAGGTGATTTGTAGTCGAGGGTTTAAAAAATTGCACAAGAAGAAGGTATAAGAAAGTTATCATATGGAAAAGTGCATCGAGTGGGAAAGTTGGCCAGTGAGGAAATCATTGTACAAAGAGCACTGAAGGTAATATTACAAGGTAAAAAACCTTCATATTAAATAAAGTGTCATATGAAAGTTATCGTACAAAAGGAGAAAAATTGTTCATATGATGCAAGGAAGTCGCCTGCAAATGGAAGAAAGTGTTGCATGGACACTATTGTGAAAACATCATACAAAGAAGAAAGGTTGTCATATGATGAAAGAAAAATCATCATACAAAGGAGGAAGTGGTTGTATGATGGAAAGGAACATCATACAACTAAAGGAGCACCATACAAATACAAATAATTAATCGTATGGACAATGGTAGATTGATTGAACAATCAGTGTACAACAAAAAGAGAGGAGACATGACAAATGAAGTATGAGTGGTCGAATAAATTTTGGTGAGCACTTACGAAGGATAAAAACACAAAGGATTAGGTGCTATCTAGGTCCATTGCATCAAAGAGAATATTGAGGAAGAAAATAGGAGATAAGAATCATTCAAATAAGAACCAATAGAACAAACACTTAGATGAGGACGAGGTCATAGGATGGAGGAGGAAATCTAGCCTAAAAAGGGAAAAAGAATTAGTTGAGAAAAAGGATAAGAAAAGGATACCTCTAGGTGAGATAACATAGACTCAACCCAATGGAGAATTTTATCGAAAGTGGTGGTAAGAAAACAAACCAAACCATCCACTAAAAGAAAAATTGACACAAGTAGGAGTGAATTGCATTGCACAGCTTCCAAGTTTTGATAAATAATTCTTTAAGGATTAGTTGTTGTAGATGCTCAAAACTTATGATTCAAATGAAAATGTAACTTTTATGAAGATTAAGGATCAATACATTAGGGTTATTTTCTCAATAAATAATTTTTTTATGGAAATTTGAGTTTCCAAAATATGGCATCGCAGTATGGAAAGAGACTTTGGATGCAAAAGAATAGAATAGGATAATTAAAAATATAAAAATTATTAAACCTAAAGATATTCGTAATAGTTTTAGTTTGGTAAGCCATGGTATCAAATAGAGCTAATTAAAGAATGATGATATGTGATGTATCATGATCATTGTCATGTCAAAGTTATAAGGAGAAACTAGGTCATCAAAGATGCTTGCGTGGATAGCACAATATGTGTAAGGCATGATGGAACATATACAATATGATTGGGTATCATATTTTTCATACAAAATTAGGAATTTCTTGAGGCGGCAGATGATGAATTTTTTGATGACACCCATTGGAATTATGCTCAATGCAGTATCCTACACCAAAATGGAATTTCTTGGATTGATTGCTCCAAGGAAGTTGTCAAAAGAGGAACCTATAATTTTGAGATGGGTAAAAGTGGTGCCAATAGCAAAGTCTATTCCAATCTAGTGAGTATAAAGAAACTATTTAAAAGAGCATATTTTGTCCTATTGGAGGATAGTGAGGCTTTAGAGGAATAAATAACCCCTTGATGAAAGAGGTAGAGGAGATTAGAAGAAAAACTACAGTAGGCGGATAAAGAAATGACTATGGGAATCACTCAGGAAGAATATGATGAGTTGCTATATGAGAAACAAGTAAAATAATGAAAGGAGGAAGAAGGATATCAAATAAATTAATTTTTGAACAAGGAGAAAACATGAATAGGAGAAGTTGATGTTGCAATAATTAAAACCCTTAGAAAAGACTATACAACAACAGAAGGAAGTCAATGCACAACTAGTTGAAGAGGTCCAAGAAGAACCAGTAGTGACAGGCAATGTGGAGGAGGAATTGCCAGGACTTGCTGAATGGGCATAACAAGTGGATTTTTGTGCATCACCAATGATGCCAAATATAGAGCAGTTTGAGCTCTCAGAAAGAGCCCAAGGCCTGTTAAAAGAAATAGTGGTGCCAAGAGAAATTAAAAAATTGAGAATATTTAAAGGGTAAAGGAGGTTGAGATTGCACCAAAACCTCAGAAAAAGAGAAAGAAGATCAGATTTTTCAGGAGAGGAGGTAGCAGTCAAAGATCAGCCAATGAAGAAAGTTTGCCAAATTTGCAGGAACAAACTGTAGTACAACCTGATCAGCTAGAAGGAAATAGAGAAATACAGCCTAACCAGCAGGAAGAAAATAAAATCAAGTGGCATTGGCTAACATAGATTCCTTTAAAGGGCAAGGTCTGCCAAGGATTGGTGTTGTGACTTGTGGGATGATGTAATGAGTGGGGATTAATCCTTAACCAATGAAAATGCCCGGGTTCAATCCCCAGCGGATATGCATAAGCATACGAAGTATTTACTCAATAAGAAAAAAATAGGAAGAAAATAAAGATGAACAAAATATAGAATAGGAAGAAGAAGAGACATTTCATTACTCAAGTTCTCAATTTTGGATGGATTGAGGAAGAAGGAATCCAAACTAAAGATCAGGTAGATGAGATTTGTGGAAAGATGATGCAGGTTTTTAACTATACATGACTACAGTTTAGGATGGGTTGTGTAGGATAGCTAAGGTAGTCGCAATCATGGTTTACAATTGGTTTACAATGAAATGGAGAAAGCAGTACAGTGGGTTCAAGAGGATGTGAGAACAAAGAAGCTCACTAAAATTTATGGAAAAGAACCATGGGAATTACAGGCTGAAGAAGTAAATAATATGATTGGAATAAAGGAGCTACTAGAAGGTGTCTTGAACTAATTATAGGGTACCAAGGAGAGTATACATAGATGCAAGTACCTTGCAATGTTGGCTAGTAGAAACAACTAAAGTGGAATATAGGAAGATTCCACCAAAAGTGGCACCAGTGTACAAGCAGATCAATTTTTTGACTCATTGAATAGATTGGTTAACAGTTGGATTGGAAATGATGTACCAATCTAAGGAGGAGCAGGTTAACCAACATAAGGAAGAGATGGAAGCCATGAAGGAAGAAGCTGAGAAGATGAAAAGGGAAGTAGAGATAATGAAGAAGGAAGCTAAGTCATAGAATGCAAGCCTAAGGCAACATTATGAGGATCAACTAAAGGCCAAATATGAATAGTTGAAGGACAAGGATGAATAGTTGAAGGAAAAGGATGATGAACTTGCTACAATTAAGAGAGACATGGAAAGGTGCAAGAATATTATCATAAGCTATAAGGTAGAAATTGAAATAAATTCATAGATGTATGAGGCTTGAGAGGAGTTAGAGCATAAGGATCAAATCATTACCTAAAGGGATGAAAAATTGGCTATTGTAACTAGGACTGAGGCTGAGCTAAAAAAAAGAACATAGAAGGGTGCTATGGAAAGAGAAAATGAGTTGATAGTGAAACTATTAAAAATAATAAAGATAATCACTATGGAATATAGTTTCTCCATTTTAGTAAATATGCGAAGAGACTAAAGGATGAATAGGAAGCCTTACGACTTAAAATAACAAAATGGGTGAAACACTTATAATCAGATCTCAATAACAATAGTCAAGTATAGGAAAGTAGTAAGCATTGGTGAGGACATCGACTGATTTAAAGGGGAGGACAGATGTAGGTGGTAAAAATGTTTTCCCAAAAAAGAAGAAATAAAAAAGTGTACAAAATGTTATTTACAATTAAAAATATTTGGAAAGAATTTGGATGAAATGTATATAAAATTAATGTAAATAAAGTCAAATGAAATTAAAAGTGAAATTAGGTGAAATGAAGATGAAATGTACATGAAATTAGAGATTAATGAAAAGTGACTTTAGACTTTAGGAAATTGAATTAATTCATGTAATGTTAGATTCGAGGTTGGTGGTTGTAAATATTTTGTTGTCCAAGAACCCTTAAAAATGTCCTAGGCAATCTTCATCAGGCCCCCCTTCCTTAATTTTGTATCTTGTTAAGTCTCTGTTAGTTTGAGTTATGTCATTGTAGTGTAAAGATATAACATGTGTGAATAGAGAAGAGTGTCGTATATGGATATTGTTGTTATCTATTGATATAATTATCATTATTGGCCATAACAACCATTGTACTTATAGGATTGTACTACTGGTCACAACAAACCATGAACAATAATATGATTCAGCCATTGCTATTATTTGCAGCCCTTGTTAATGCTTGCAAATGTGATTGCTAATATGTTATATGTTGTATTCCTTTGAGTATTGCAGAGTGTATAAATCATTGCCTTGGTGATAGGAATGCTAGTGTTTGCATTGTCATAGGATTGTAGCCATTGTAGGTTATAGAAGGAATTGTAGGGTTGGAGTACACAAGTGGACCATATGACAATGGGATTGTACAAAGGCATACACATGTTAGCATCAAATTATTGTTTGTGATATTGTATGCGGGATACCATAAAATTTATTATCATACAAAGTGTTGAGGAATTTCCATAAGCAGTGTTATGCATAGCGGTGAATCATCATTAATTCATGAATATTAGGATTTTCAAAATTAGAAATTGGTGAATATGGGGACCCTAGATGTCATCCCATTCACTTGAAATTTTTGAGAGCAAAATTTTTTGGGGTTGGCTCGCCCCACGTTGAAAATAATTTCACCGTTTTTATTTTTTTATTTTTATTTATTTTTTAATTTGTAGAAAAAATCCCAAAAGGGATGCCACTTTCAGGTAAGACCCAAGGAGGTAGGGTTATCCATTCCATTTTTATTTTAAATCGCCAACACTCCCACCTAAATTGTGGACCTTTTTTACCTTAAAATTATAAAAAAAATTATTTATCCTGCCAAATTCGCCTCTTATACCTATATATATACCTAACACAACAGTGATAAACATGCATCTAAAACATTTGAACTCCTCAAAAATAGACCTAAAGTAGTGAAAACCTTGCAGCAAACAAACATGACCTGAAGCAACAAAAAAATAATTTTTTGTTGACATAAATTTGATCAGTTGTAGAGGACTTCATTAATATCAAGATCAAAATTTAGTCCTCCTTGAAGGTTCTTTGCAAAAGAGCACCTCTACAACCAATCATCAATTTTGATGATCGATTGCAGAGGTGCAATCGATTGACACTTTTGATGATCGATTGCAGAGGTTTTTGAGGATTTTACTAATCTCTATATGTAGATCTCATCGAGCTAGGTGGTTTAAAAAATCAAAATAAAAAATGAAGCTCTAGATCAAAAGTTATACCTCCTAGAAGTTTTTTTGCAAAAAGAGCACCTCTGCAATCGATCATCACTTTTAACGATTGGTTGTAGATGTGCAACCGACCAATACTTTTGAAAATCAATTGCACCTTTGAAACTAATTTTCAAAAGTGTTAGTCAGTAGTACCTCTATAATCGATTGTCAAAAGTGATGATTGGTTGCAAAGGTGCTATTTTTGCAAAGAACCCTAGGAGGCATAACTTTTGATTCAAAGCTCTGTTTTTAATTTTTTTTAAAACCACCTGTAAGCCAAAAAATTGGCTACATCCATACCTAGAAATTTTTTTGTAGAAAATTGACTAAGAATGAGGAAAAACACAAAAGCGCTAAAAATAGAGTAAAATGAAGAAGGCAGGTGAGATGCACTTCTCAAAACTCTTTGTATTCATCGTGCAAATGTGGAGGACATCTAAAAATATAAAAGCACTAAGAATAGGTTGAAATGATAAAGTTCTAAAAAGAGGTCAAATTGAAGAAGGTAGGCAAGCCGCGCTTCTCAATGCTCTTTGTATTAGCCACACAAATCCGAAAGATGACTAAAATAGAAAAGTGTTGCAAAAAGACAAGTACAAAGAAGTTTTGGTAGGTGGAATAAAACAAGGAAGATAAACCACACTTCTCTTATGCTTTTGTATTGAGTGCACAATAAAGAAAGTGCTAAAAGGAGTGCCCAAGTGAGAAAAGCATGAAAAAGGGGATACATTTGAGAAGGAAAGAAAACTGTATTTCTTTGCTCTCTTTGCATTTTCCATGTAAACCAAAAAGTGTTGAGAAATAACCAAAATTGAGAAGCTCCAATACACAACCAAATCAAAGAAAACCCGATAGGCAACGCTTTTTTGCTAGCTCCATTACCACTATGCAAACAAGAATCAACATTGTGGTCGTATGATGGTCAGATCTATGACACATATTGAACCTCCGCTTCCCCTAAAGATCCTTGATGAATTTCCACACATGCATCTATAGAAATAGAGGAGGTTTGAAAATGATGTCATGGAAGCTAAATCATATGACTACTGTCCAGAACCTTATAGAACCCCTTGATGAATCAGATTCAATTGCAGAATCAGTGGATGAGAAAGGATTTCAAGAACCATCAATGATGATGATGAGCTCGATGAGAAAATAGTTGCAACAAGATCGAAAAGGGGGTAACTGGCGAAAACCATGAACGACAAAGTAGTTAAGAAGATCAAAAAAAGAATCAAATATTTTGTAATGCTTAGAAAGAGTTATTGTAAAATCTATAAATGAGGGCAACAACCTCATTATAAAGGGTCGACTCTAGAGTGTTTGCTTGCACCATTGTGTAAATTTCTGCAAAATGATGAAGTATTACAAGGGATGTTTACCTCGAATTTGTGCCTGTGTTGAATGGTGGACTAAATTCTTAGAAATTATCTCATCTTGTTGCTATGGTTAGTCTATTCTATTAATTTGAAAAGCTTCGTGTAGATCGAGGTAATTGTTTCTACACACATATTTTTCTAGAATTCTATTTCTGTTAAAAGCAAGGCATTGATCTTATTCTGCTAAATTGTATAATCAATGTTTCTAGATGCTTAGAATTATTCTGTGAACATGCAAAAGCCATTTAATAGTATAATTACATAATTGTTGAATGTTGTTAATCCCCTAAGCTGCTTCTGAAATCAATTTGCTAGAGATACTATGTGGATGTCTATGTTGTTAGCTTCATTCGTCCATCTTATATCTATACATTTTAACCCTACCATTTATATCCCTAAGATTTCAATATTTGAGCTAAATAGAGTTAACATTCATTAAAGTTGACAAGGTATACCAACCTTATCTGGAGGTCGAATAAAAGTAATTTGATTCTTCCAATATTTAGTCTAGATTGTGATTAGCGGGTGTTCGCCTTCATATTTAGAAATATAAATATCACAGTTCTAGTGCTAGCTATATGACAAACTAGACTACAACAATTTTTGGCATGCCCGGTAGGACCTCATCCATGAAATATTAGAATATCGAGGAAGTGATGACCCCTGGTTTTTTAATAAATTCAGATCTACCTAGCAACTCTCCTAAAAAAGGGTCTGGTTCAGCAACCAATTTCCTTATAAAATCATACAATATTTGTGATTTAGAATTCAATAAAATATCATCCGATAGGGTCAAGGATATAATTATCTTGATCCGATAGGTGAGAAAATGGCTGAAATATGGTGACTCTATTGGAGAGAAAACTTGGGAGCCATCATAGGTTTTCATTTATCCCTTAGGAATTAATTACCACCTTCTGAGTTCAATGACCGTTCAAGACTATCTGTCATTATATGATACAAGAACACTAAATATTTATATTCTGCATAGGATCCGAAGATCACTTTGAATAATCTGCCTAGCTACGAAGGAAAATAAAAGTCAGCTAAAGAGCATTGTCGAGATATATCATGGTTATCCTCAATTTACAATGTTGTGGAAGAAGATATTATGATTAGGCTGTTGATTTTATATTTTAAATGGAAGGTATTTTTGTGGTATAAATCCCTAGAAAATAGAAGCATCAGTAGTTGGGCAGAATTATCCAAAGCTTTCATTGATGAGTTCGATGATCTAGGAGATCCTTTTTTATTGCTCACTCAGTTTTCATTTATGAGAAAGGATCTCCAATAAAGTACGCTTGAGTTTAATATCTATTTCAAAATGACATGGGACAGGATTACCCAATAATACCGACCTTCCCTGTCACAAGCATATATCTATTACATCCATACCCTCTATCCTGATCTAAGTATCCTAGTTCAACAATCCAAAGAAAAGAGGTTTCCTCATATTTTCAAAGAAACTATCAAAGCTGAAAATATATTTATCACAACAGGCAAGCTTCCACCTAGAAATAGTTTTTCTACCCTCTATAATGGATTTTATAAAGAGGTAAACACAGTTTCACACCTAAAAATAAAATATGATTGCATTCTTGATCACTATAGAAATTATTACCTAACAGAGTTAGAGTCTGATTCAAGAGAACAATGTCCTGATGGGCGAAACAGATACCAAAAACTAGATTCACCAGACAAGATAGAATTCCATAATTATGGTGATGATAAATTTGAACATAACTTGGCTTTAACACAAATTGAAAGAACTAATTCTATTCAAATAGATTTCCTACAACCTAAGGAACAAATAAGAAATTCATATCAAGATTGGGATATTAGCCATTGGGTGAACAAAATTGATAATCTCCAAACTCCCTCGATTCAAGATGAGGTCATGATCAAAAGACAGATGAAGGTTCGAGAAAATATTTCACCAGTAGTTGTTCAGAGGTAAGAAATATCAAGAGCTTGCAGAGATTTATATTTCCCAACTCTAACTCTAGAGAGAAGAGAAAAGGTGGAACGAATCTAGAATTTACTCGAACTTCCTTTGCAATCGAAACAGAGTTTGGGGGAGGATTTGCTAGTAAGACCAAAAATCAATTTGGTTAACGTTTCTTTCAAGATTGAAGAGAGTACCCCATTTTTTAAAAATAGAACCTTGAGTCCCCAAAGGGATGAAAAAGGAATAGCTATTCTATCTATTTTTGTAGAAGGGGGTATTTTACACAATTGTATAATTGAACCAGATGTTGAAGTATCAATAATACCCCTGACTATCTGTGAAACTTTGAATTTAACTATGGAAAAGGTACAAGCCCAATGGCTTAACTTTAAAGGAAAGAGTGTCAACATTGTAGGCATTTTGAGGCTCTTTGTGATAACGTTATACGAGCATCATGATCTATGATCTGACAATAGTGCATAATATAATCGTGACAAACATTCCTCCCTTTTTTGGTATCTGCTTCTCCGGGTATGACTTCAGCAAATCAAGATTTCACCTCGAGGATGAGAAACAATTGATTAAAATAATCGAAGATAAGGGTAAGTTTAAATTTTTTTGCAAATATCTTCATCCCTTCATAATAGAAAGATACAAGCATAATCAGTCCTAGATGCTTCTAGAAGTTAGTAATGATGGTAAATCAATAGTAGATGTTTCATTCAAAAGAAATTTGGTACCATGTTGTTCTGGGCATTATGAACAGTGGAGGATGATGATGTTCTCACATCAAGGATCGATGGATGATCACTCTTTTTTGTTTCATAGAAGCAGTCAGAGAAATGTACCATATCCAGACTTGGTATCTCTAGATTTACATATGTGTGAATATCTATAGAAAGGTATGACGTCTCATAAATCTTACCAAGATAAGTTGTGTTAGAATTCTAAGGCCAAATAGTCATCACCAGTGACACTCGTTCATTACCCAAAGAATGACACAAAATCTTATTCTTATACAAATAAACTCTAAGAAATATCCAATCAAGGATACAAAGAAAAGCACACATTTAGAGTCATATGGTCACGACATTGCAGATTCAGGGGATGATTTGAAAAAAATTTCTAGCTGGGAATGGGCTCTACGAGGCCAACTTTTGTGTACATAATCGATAGGTAAATAAAGGGTGATGTATGATTATAATAAATAGAGCAATACAATTCTTTTGTGGGATATGAGCCTTGCGTAGTGTTGTGGTCGTTGCACAACATACCCAAAGCTTGGGGACCCACCTTTTTACTTTGAGTTTGGTTGGAAATTTTGGTTTGATTGACGGTTTATAGGTGTCCTCCACAAATCTCATATGGGCTTCTTGATTGATATCCTTTGCATGCGAACCTTAGCATTGGATTGATTTTCTCAAATCATTGTTTTGTAATGATATTTGTGGATTGGGTCACCTTAGTCATTCAAATCCTTGCTTTCATTTGTTTCTTTTAGTTTGCTTATTTGGGTGTGCATTGTTTGATTAATTATAATGCTTTAATTTAAGCATTTGAAATTAATGATAAAAAAAATAAAATAATAAAATAATAATATATATATATATATATATATATATATATATATATATATATATAAATAAAAGAAGATGAAAACAAAATATTTTTAAGTTGGAATTTCGTTCCACTTTAATACCTCTTCTTCTTATATATATATATAAATATATATATAATAAAAATAAATAATCAAAGGAAAATATAATATATATATATATATATATTATAATAATGATAAAATATAAATAAAATTAAAGACTTTTAAGCACTGAGTTTTCATATGTGTCCATTTAAATTAGGTTTCTTTTATTAATATTTTGCTTTAAAAAGGGTTTGGTTTCATTTATGATAGTGTTATGACGCTGTAAGAGAATTCTAATTTGACTATTTTTTTTCTGACAGGTGTTGTGGCATGATTTTTGGGACTTGCCAAAACTTGCGGTGTCAAGGTTGGTGTTCGCGGCATGGATGGGAACACAGATCTAGAAGATGTGGACTATCAGTGGTACATATGGCAAGCGCCTTAAACTTCTCCAGCTTGGATGAACCCAAACCCGAGGTGAATCATGTTCGACAGATGATTCGGACGCTCGCATGGCATAGACACCGTCGAACGAGGGAATCGCAAATGTATCATATTGGATAAAACTTTGGACGCCACATGATGACATGGCAACCGGATACAGGGCTCAATGCCACCGTGGACGCGATAGTAAGACGAGAAAGGAGCGACGTGGAGTTAGAGTTGGACAACACAACACTCGAGGGATGACCAATGCCGGACCCAAAGGAAGAATGACCGCGAGGAGTGATGAACGAGCAAGACGCGGGTGGTTTGGTGGGTGTGAGCAAAGATACCGAACAGGTTTTGGGATACCATATTTTACTGGTGATGAAGTTGTGGTGGTCCGACGAATGTATAAAAGGTATTTTGTAAGCCACATCGACAACCTACGAAAACCTTTTCCTGACCAGCGACGAACCTCTACACCCAAGATACACAGCCAACGAAATTGTGGTCGTATGGATACCGAAGCTGATGATGATTTTGCTTGGGGAGAAATCAAGCACTGTAATGGACCCTTGTGCAACTATTCATTCACTTCTGGTGCAGTATCAACAGGACTATGTGGCGTGGTTTGATAGATTAAAGACCTGACCAACACGAGGAAGAGTTTCATTTAAAGCATCGATCAAGGAGACATCTGTCGAGAATGACGCAATAAATTTGAGTTGGTGAATCCTCATGTTTCAATGAATCAAGCCGTGGATAAAGCCAGGGATAACAAAATGTGAAGTGGAGAGCTCCCATGAAACCAGAATACACAAGGCACCAAATATTTGGACTCCATGAAATGGAAAGTTTAACAATCCCACTGCAATGGCAATGATGGATGGAGGTGTGTATCCAGAGCAGACTCGACGAGGAGGATTTGACGAAGTAGATAAGAACCTGTCATCTTGCCCAATGATAATGCCACATTTGATAGAAGATGTAGTTTAGGCAGCCAAATCTTCGGTCATACCTCAAAAATGGCAGCGTTGAACACTGCATGGATGCACTGCAATGTCGAAGATAGCACAGTGAAATATCGAGAAAATCACGGGGTCTATTTCTAAAGAATGTAATTGGGTATTCATCTATTTCTAAGATATTTTGTTGGAATGAGATGCATTAAATGGTGTTATCAGGTTCGAAGCACAATGAGATCAAAGTAGACGCGGTGGTAGGGGGATATCCCAATCGGCGGGCGTGTCATTTGCGATGAATAATAGCATAGATATCACCTTAGTAAGGTAGACTCTCACGATAGACTATGGCAGAATTTCACGATGACGTCGAGCGGTAAGTACAGCGGGTAAAGTTGCGCACAACGATGAGGATCCCGATGAGGCTATGTGGGATAACTTCAGTGAACGGTAACATAGTGAATATCTCTGGAAGTGTTCGATTGTGCCAGGTTAGATGAGATAACGATGTAGACACTATTGATCACATACCTCAATGGCCGACAAGTTGCAAGTGGATTACATTATAAGGTTCAGGGTAAAAGTTATACATCAGCATTGATAGTAGATAAGCAGCATCAGGGTTCGGTGACTACAGTAGAGCATCGTTGGCAGAGAAAATGGTGAGATCATCGACCATGGCTAGAGGGACCTGGTTTACATCATGAACGTAATAGTAATCAGGTAACTGATTTCAATGATCACGATCTACCTCACGAGGTGTTGTTTGTACCGAAAAGTGACATGGTAAAGTGGAAGTGAATAGGTGGGCAGAGATGCACGACCTACAACAAATGACAACTAGCATGGACTATGAGGGTAGGTAATGAGAAAATAACACATAATAGGTATGAGGGTTGAGAAGTGTCATCACAAGCTAGCAGCGGTGACAGGGTACAAAATTATAGCTAGCATCCAAAACAACACAATGAAGAAGAAGACATTAATGGACACCATCCTGTGGGCATCGAAGACTTCAACTGACTATTGTTTAAATGACAGGTGGTTACACGAGGGTGTCGATGTGGATAGTAGGGTTGAAGCAGCGTGGAGTGACAGGATAGCTCCTTCTACGTCACAATGAAATAGCGGATACAAAAGAATGATGTGGATTTGGGTTGTTTAATGTTTATTATGATGTGTCTAAGTGGCAGCCATGGGTTATGAAAGGATTCACCAACTAGATATGTTGAAAGCCGGTGCTGATTTTAAAATGTGGTCACAGGTGCTATGGTGGGGTTCGCTGGGTACTAGAAAATCATGTTGTCATATTTGTAAAGCTACCAAGGCATTGATATGAGCAACTCATGTGGAGATGAGGATAAAAGAAATCTAATTAGCTACCAAGGCATTGATAATGAGCAACTCATGTGGATATGAGCAAGGATGCACAGGGGTAGTCAAAGGTATTGCATTGCAGTGATAAAAGGGGGAAACTTGCCTGTCGACGGTTTCAAAAGGACGTTACGTTCAAAGCTGCGGACCCACAAGGATGACCATAGCATGCTCATAGTGGCCCATTGATTCGTACACGATGAACAAGACAAACAAATGGCCATGCAAGTGACAGAAGTATTACATTGATGGGAAAGGAAAATTAAGCCAAAACGAGACAAGGAAGGTAAAAAAAATGAAAACCAAAAGATGAAAAACGAAATGAAGGACTTTAGGAAGTTGGAAATGAGAAGTTTTTGTGCAATTTGAAAGAGGCCATTGAAAGAAAGAAGAGGGGTTGGAATTTTTGCAGGCTAGAGGCTTGCCCATTTTGGAAGCCATGGTTGGATTGGTTTTGTTATTCTGCTAGACTTTGTTTTTCACCACTTAATGTCAATTTGGAGCATTTTGTTTTCTACACTTGTATGAACGATGTTGAATACCTTTTTCTACAATATAATTGAGATATTTCAAGTTTTAACACATGCTTATGGTTAAATTTGCTTTATTTTCTGCATATTGCACCATTTCCTTAGAAGATTGCACCACATTAGCTGTTTGACTATGTGAATTCGGATAACACTAATGTTGGTTTTTTGTGCAGAATACTAATGCTTGCAAGGTTTGTGGAGAATTTTTGAGTTGCAGTATTTGTTTTATTTCCATATTTTTGTTTTTGTTTTTCTAACCCTTATTTTTGCAGATTTTTATTTTATTTTCGGACATTAAAAAAAAAAAAGATGATTAAAATGACAAAAATAAATACATGGGTATGAAGAATGAGTTTCAAATTTTCATCCGAAACAAATTCAAACTCATTCTAAAGCCATTTCAGTTTTATAAAAATTGTTGAAAATCGCTGTTTTATGAGGTTTTTATAATTTCAAAAATTCACATTATTTCATGTTTTTGAGGCAAATCAGATTTTTAAACTTTGCATTTCCATTCATAAGCAATAGATGACCTTCCCTTTATGAAAATTTTAATTTCATCAAAGGGAGGTAATTTAAATGGCATTCCATAGGCCATCATTTTAAAGCAATAAATTACTTTCTCTTTATGAAAATTTTGATTTCATCAAAGAGAGGTAATTTATACAATATATCAAAAGCTACTATAGCTACAAAGTTGGTCATCCAGATTATTCTATCTTGAGGTTTTAAAGCAACATAAAAGGAATTCTTTCATCATTTGAAATTCATATTTAGAGATAGGTTTTAATCTTCTACTTCATGCTTAAAGTAGGATTTAATGCAAGATAAAACTTGTTTAAAATCTACTTAATAAAGGAAGATAAAATCTACCTAAAATCCTCAAGACAAAATGAACTAAGGCTTACATCGTGGTCATATGAGGGCCAATCATATTTTCTTTTCTTTTAAGTTTCATGAACAATCATTAGCATAGCATAATAAAATAAACCTACAAGGCCCCCTTGTTAACCGTTACTTGCAATCACTAAGGTATTCATAGCATTTAATTAATATATCTTCATTGAGATTACTAATACACATGTACAATGCTTATATAGTAGAACCTTGGAGAAGTTGTTTTGTTTTTTAACTTCTTTGCAAGAGAGGGTTTTGTGATCAAAATCCCAAGGGTGAGTGTGGTTTTGCAATTGGGCAAAATTACCACTCAACACGTAGTAAAGGCATGGGTACAAGTTTTGAGATAATTTTTTTTGAATCTATTTCCCAATAGATGAAACTAAAGTGAGCTTAAGATAAAAGGAAGCAAATTTGAGAAAATATGAAACTCGTAGGAGTGGCATCAAATGAAAGATGTCATTCCTCGTGTAGAATCAACTCCATAGATGGAAAAAGGGTACGCATGAAGGACTTAGGAAAAGACCAATTTTGATCCACACATCATAAATACCACAGAGAATACCTATAACATGATAGCATGACATCAGTTGACAAGAGATCCCACCTTCAAATTAATTATAAAATAAGGTTATCACTTGGAAAGTGAGATTTGAAGCTATCATAAGAAGGATGGGTCTCATAAGGTGGACAAGAAGCGGTAGAAAGAAGGATACATGGTGGAAGGAGTTGCTTTTTGGTCATGCTCTTAATAGAGGGAAATAAGGAAAAGCCAAACAAATGTCCATATCATGGCAATCCATCTACCTTGGAAGATCCTCTACACCTCAATGGAATATACATATGCAATTTTTACCTTGATGGAGTATAGATACGAAGGTACAATATCATGTGTAGTTTTATCATTTTTTACCTCCAATTCTCTTAATTTCTTCCTTGCCTTTCTCATTCTTCAACATTATTTTATTCTTGTCTCCACCTCCTCTATATAGGCTTACTTTTCAGTTTCTTCCTTATTTCCCTCTTGTGTCAGCTATATCCTCTTGATCCTTGTGTTGTACGTCTCCTTTCATTTATTTATTTTTCATGTGTATTATGAGGTTCATTTTGTAGCCCCTCGAACCTCCACATATTGTTGTTATATTTTGAGTATCACTCTATCCTATTTTCTCCCAAATATTACAGTCATCATGTATGGTATCTTTTACCTCCCCTAAGGTTCAGTAATAATTTATTCATGCATTTTCAAAAGAGATATGCATTCAAAGATAAGGCTCTCTAAGTTCTATAACTTTCCAAACAAAGTTCCCCGAAAGGCACCATAATGTAAGCCAAAAAATTGGCTACATCCATACCTAGCCAAATTTTGTAGAAAATTGACTAAGTATGAGGAAAAACATACAAGTGCTAAAAACAAAGTAAAATGAAGAAGGCAGGCAAGCCATGCTTCTCAGTACTCTTTGTATTCACTGCACAAATATGGAGGACATCTAAAAGTAGAAAAGCATTGCAAATAGGTTGAAAATGAGAAAGCGCTAAAAAGAGGCTAAATTGAAGAAGGCAAGTTGCACTTCTCAATGCTCTTTGTATTAGCCATGTAAATTTGAAATATGACTAAAACATAAAAGCGCTACAAAAATACAAGAACAAAGAAGCGTTGGTACATGGAATAAAACAAGGAAGATAAACCATGCTTCTCATACACTTTTGTATTGACCACGTAGGTGAGAAAGTGCTAAAATGAGTGCCCAAGTGAGAAAAGCACAAAAAAAAGATACATTTGAGAAGGAAGGAAAACCATGTTTCTTTGCTTTCTTTGCATTTTCTGCATAAACCAGAAAGCACTAAGAAACAACCAAAACTGAGAAGCTCCAATATATAACCAAATCAAAGATAGCCCTATAGGCAGTATTTTTTTGCCAACTCCATTACCACCACACAAATGGGAATCAATGTTGTGGTCATCTGATGGTCAGATCTATGACACATATTGATTCTTCACTTCCCCTAAATATCCTTGGTGAATTTCTACATGCACATCCAGAGAAACAGAGGAGGTTTGAAAATGATGTTGTGGAAGCTAAATCAGACGACTACTATCTAGAACCTTCTAGAATCCCTTGATGAACCAGATTCAGTTGCAAAATTAGTGGATGGAAAAGGATTTCAAGAACCATCGATAGCGATGATGAGCTAATGAGAAAATAGTTGCAAAAATATCAAAATGGGGTAGATGGTGGACACTATGAACGACAAAGTGGTTAAGAAGATCAAAACAGGAATCAAATCTTCCATAATTCTTAGAAAGAGTTATTGTAAAATCTATAAATAATGGCAACAACCTCATTATAAAGGGTCGACTCTCGAGTGTTTTCTTGCACCACTGTGTGAATTTCTACAAAATGATGAATGAAGCATTACAAGGGATGTTTACCTCGAATTTGTGCCTGTGTTGAATGGTGGACTAAATTCTTGGAAGTTATCTCATCTTGCTGCTATATTTAGTCTATTCTATTAAGTTGAAAAGTTGACTTAGAGTAGATCAAGGTAACTATTTTTGCACACATGTTTTTCTGGAATTCTATTTATGTTAAATCAAGATGCTGATCTTATTCTGCTAAATTGGATAATCAATGTTTCTAGATGCTTAGAATAATTCTGTAAACATGCAAAATCCATTTAATAGTGTAACCACATAATTTTTAAATATTGCTAATCCCCTAATATGCTTTTGAAATAATTTTTTTAGAGATACTATCTGGATGTCTATGTTGTTAGCTTCACCCGTCCATCTTATATCCATATATTTCTAACCCTACCATTTCTATCCCTAAGCTTTCAATATTTGAGCTAAATAGAGTCAAAATTCATTAAAGTTGACAAGATATACCAGCCTTCTCTGGAGGTTGAATCAAAGCAATTATATTCTTTCAATGTTTAGTCTAGGTTGTGATTAGCGTGTGCCCACCTTCAAATTTAGAAAAATAATGATAATATTTCTAGCATTGTCTAGATGATAAATTGGACTACAACACCACCTAGCTTGATGATATCTAAACTTGGAGCTTGGTAAAATCCTCAAAAAACCCTCAAAATCCTCTAAAAAAATCATCAAAAGTGTCGGTCCATTGCACCTCTACAACTAATCATCAAAAGTGATGATCGGTTGCAAAGGTGAACGTTTTGTAGAGAACCTTCTAGGAGGTATAACTTTTGATCTAGAGCTTCATTTTTTTTAAACCACCTAGCTCAATGTGATCTACACTGGAATCTTGGTAAAATCCTCAAAAATCCTCAAAATCCTCTACAATCAAACATCAAAAGTGTTGGTTGATTGCACCTCTGCAACCAATCGTCAAAAGTGATGATCGGTTACAGAGGTGCTCTTTTTGCAGAGAACCTAAAATGATGGATTTGGTAAATATTATTGTCTTATCACAATAATATATGAAAAACAAGTGGTATCAAGATTTTACAATTGATTCACCCAATTTTTATAATTTTTTCTAGAAAAAATACAATTCACCATGTCTTATACATGAGTTTGGATACGATTCACCTTGATTTTGAAATAGATTCACCTTATTTTTATAAATATATTTTAGGTCTGCCCCCTTATGCATAATTCCAACCATAAGAGTTTTGTACTATGTCATATGATAAAAAGACCATACAAAGGATTAGATTGTATGAGGTTTTGACCATACAATAGGTGGCGTTGTATAATTGTTAGTGTTGTACAACGAGTTGGGTCATACAATTGAAATCATACAATCTCAAGCTTGGTTGTATGATGGTCTTTATAATATCATGATTACAACACCATGTAGTTCCTAAACTTGTTACCATCCCATTACTAGGAATACCATCACTCATGCTATAATAAGGTCATCTACAACCCATGTTTGGAAGAAGGATGATGTTAGGTCATCTAGAGAACATGCAAAGTCATCCAAGGAATAGGATAAGTCATCTAGAGTTTTGGATGAAGATGGGATGATAGGGGAACAAGTGAGATCATCTAAATAAATATATTAATAGGTTGGAATTTGTGATAGTATAGAAGGATAAGGGACAAAGTCATCTAGATAACCAGAAAAACTATCTAGTCCAAATATAAACTAGGTCATCTCATCGCCTGGGTTGTCTATGCTAAAATTATTAGCGTAGTGTAGAACAAAGAATGCATGCTTTCCCAATGGGCCTGCCATGCATAAGGAGGAACAAGAATCCAAAGCCACATAAGATAAAAATAATATATGGAGCAATCAATTGTATGTAAAGAAATTACCAATGTTGAAGTGGTAATTAGGGGATTAAAGGGGCACTTGTCACATGTAACCTAAGTGTATGGCTTAAGGCATGAATTAGGATGTCTAATAGGAAAACAAACCATATTTCACCATGCAAAATTTAAATGTTACAAAGAAGAAGGATGAAACAACTACAAAGGAGAGTGTTGCACTAGAGAGTTGGAGCTAGAGCACGTTGAGACAATAACAAAAATAAGAGTTCTGCTAAAAAACCTTATTTAATAACTCAAAATTTTCAAGTTTTGTGTAGGTGATATATTTATAGTGGATAAATGCAATTGTCAAGGAAGAAGCTATAATTTCAAACCCTTTCCAATAAAACCAACTAGAGTTTAGAAGGAATTTGCATGTCAAAAGTGGTGGAAGTGTAGAGAAACGAAGGAAGAGTTGCATGACAAGAAGGATGTTTTTCATAAATAAATAAGTCATGTAAGAGGATTTCAGCCATCTAAGACCTAGGGAGGGTCATCTAAATCTTGATAAACATCATACAAACCATAAGGAACATCATCAAAAGTGATAAAACCATCAAGGCAAAGCAAAACAAAGTTCGAGGTAAAGAGGAGTTCATATAATTAGAAGAGTATGTGGTATGGATCATATAGAGAGTCATTTTATGGGAGATAAAAGTTGTACAAATGTACATATAGGTCATATAAGTGAGATACAATCCATCTAATTATAGAGGGATTAGGTCATCTAGAGCAGGGTCATCCAAAGTTAGGCCATCTAAGTCTAGTCTAGGATTATATAACCCATAAGGTGGGTCATCTAGGCCAATAAGTGGGCCATATAGACAAAAATATTGGCCATATAATCAAATATGAGGATCATTTGAGGTCAAGTAATGTTTAGAGTCTAAGATAGGATTTACTATGGCCAAGAAGAAATTGAAATAAGTCATTTAAAATTGAAAGGAATTTTTTGAGAGGTTCGATTGAAGACTACCAATATGTAGATGAGAAGAAAATTTTAGTTTAGATAGTGAGGGTTCTAATGGTTTTTCCATTGAGGTTAAATGGAGGTGACTCAAACCCTATGGGGACACTACCCTTTGACTCCACCCTGTATTGCTCTTGGTTATGTGTAAAGGGCACTACCCCTTAACCTTGCAAGAGGTATTACCCCTTGACCCTACAAAGGGGATTTTACCCCTTGACCATGATAAAGGTGGTGATGGGTGTTGCCCATCATGTTGGTGATATGATCAACTGTAGGAAGTGAGGTGAACAATTAAAAAATAAAGTTTTATTGACAATGGTTTGAAGTGAATCCAATTACATAAGATGTTTGGAACAAGAGAAAGCAAAAGAAACATGACAAAAGATTCTAGTACAATATTCAATTCTTCTATCTCTAAATTTAATCTTGTGTCATCAAGGACACTGATAAGTATAGAGGAGGGGATAGATGTAGGTAAATTAATTGACATGTCTACATCAATAATGAATAAATTTTTATCATTTTGTGTTATTTTGTAGCGCATATGTAAAGTGTTTGATAAAATATCATATGTATAATTAATAATGTCATGAAATTTAAATGAAATCAAATGCATGTAACATGTAACTCAAGAAAAGATGAGGTGTCATGGTAGTTAGTTGAAGAAAATTGAGGATGTAACTACCTTAATAGTTGTATAAATAGGAAAGTAATGCGGTCAAGGAGCAAACTGGCGAGAAAATTTTTGAGCAGGCGACAGGCGATGTTCTAGGGTTTGTGGAGTGAAGGAAAATCCAGGGCATCAGGTGGGTTTTTGCAGTGTTTTTTGGTTACTGTGGATCTGAAGGAATGTCTGATGCCCTAGGAGGGCCCAATGGGGTCTCCTCCAGACCCTCTATCTGGGAGAAAGAGCTCTTACGTTGAATTGCTAAAAGAAAATTCTTCGTCTTCCAATGATGAAGCTCAAAGAAATGCTCTTCATACTCTCTTCAAGAATGCTGGCAAGAGCTCAACAGCACATCGAGTTAATGGATGCCTTCCACAATCCGCATCAAGACCCAAGATTGTCATCGAACCAAAGATGGTCGAAGACACAATCATATACAGAGCTAACCATGATCTGATCTATAAATTCATGGGTATCCGCCCTACCTTGAATTTCTTGCATACCTGGGTCAAACAGAACTGGGAGCTTCATGGTGAGTACTCCTTATGGTTTATTAGCAACGGGTATTTCATTGTTAGTTTTTCTTCTCTAGACGATAGAAACAGGGCGTTTGAATCAGAAAAGAGGAGCCACAGTCCGACAGGGTTATTTGTTCAACCCTCGAGAGTGGGTTTCGATCCTCATATTGAACCCATGGCTATCCCAGTTTGGATCCGGTTGTACACTCTTCCAATGGAGTTTTGGGGTGAGCAGGTTCTAGAAATGATCGATAACTCCCTCGATAGACATCTGGGCATCTCCAAGGACACCATAGAAGGTAACACAGCTGTCTTTGCAAGAATTTGCATGGAAATGGATATTAGCCAGCCTCTCCCGGCAGAGGTGGAACTTGAACTGGTAGGACTATCTTGGATCCAATAGCTAGATTATGAGGCTCTGCCCTTCAGATGCAGAGTTTGCCATAAACATGGGCATTTGGCCCGGTTTTGTCCAAATATTTTGAACACAAAAATGGAGGCCCCGCTTGGAATGCCAAATCGCCCCAGAGAGGGTAAGTCTACTCTTACCAAAGAACCATCCAATAATCCTCAGGGTAATGATGCTCAGAAAGATGGCTTTGAACAGCCCAAAAGAAGGAGAAAGCAAAAGAAAAATGGTAAGGAGCAATCACAACTCAAGCCAGCCAATAGATATGAAATTTTTAAGACACTAGTGGATCAAGAGGATCAAGTCATGGAAGGAGTGGATGGGAATATTGAGGACAATAACATCCACACTCATGCTTCTCCTTCATCTCCCCCTGTCTTAGAATAGGTGATTGAGTCCACTGAGTTACCGTAGCCAGAGAATGCAGGGGCATTGATAGTGCACTCCCAAGCATAGCCAGTAATTAAGGATGTCAGCATGGGAATTGCAAAAAAGAACAGAGAAAGGCCAGCCCTAGGGATAACTCGGGTGGAAAAGAGATCCAAAAATATCAACTCTCAAGGAGCGGGCAAAAAATCAAATAAGGACCTGCTAGCAGTTCAAGGAGACAAGCTAATCACTGGAGGATCGATGAGGACAATTGATTCTTACTGCTCTCAAGGTTTTCAATGATTATTCAATCTTGGAATGTTAGGGGTTTAAACAATAGAACCCATCAATTTGTTGTTCAAAGACTCTTAGGAAAATGTAAAACAAACTTTTTGCTTATCCAGGAGACAAAAATGTCTTTAGATCTTATGTGTAAAATAGTTAATAGAATCTGGAGGGGTGCTAGTCATATGGATGTGGATGCCCAAGGTGCCTCAAGGGGGATTGTTACTCTTTGGAACCCTCTGGAATGGACTGCAATAGAACATATAGCTTGGAGGGGTGTTCTCACATCTCATTTTAGGAATAATGTCATAGCTGAACATGTTTTAATCACAAATTTTTATGGGGCTCAAAACCTTGATGGCCAGAGGCTCCAATGGAAAGCTGTACATAACATGAGGTCCTCAAGGGAAGATTTAGACTGGATTATTGCTAGGGATTTTAATGCTAAATTATCTGCTCAAGATCAGGAAGGTGGAACCCCAATTTTGGATCCAGGGGATCGGCTTCTGATTGCCCAAGTCTAAGCCTTTCACTTAGTGGATATTAAAGGCCCTAGAACCTAATTTACTTGGACTAACAAGAGGAGGGAGCCACATAGCAGGAAGGTAAATCTAGACCATTTTTTGGTCTTAGAGGAGGCATTTGTAAAGTGGAATACTAAATTCCAGATTTTGGAGGGTCCAGTTTTAGATCACTTTCCCATTTTGTTGGAGGGAGGGACTATGACAGGGCAGCATCACAAACCTTTTAAATTTGAGAATTTTTGGTTACAAAAGGAGGATCTTCGAAAGAAAATTCTGCAGTGGTGGGAAGAAGGTCGTCTACCTTTTGGGACAACAATGTTTAGATTCCACAAACAGCTTCATTTTGTCAAATTTCAACTGTCAGATTTCTAGCTCCAAAGAGCTCCCTTGGTGGCCAGATGGGTTGAGGTTCAAAAACACTTTAGGGAAGGAACAATTACAGAGTAGCTCAAAACCGAGGATGATGCCTTATGTAAAGCGGTTGAGGACATTGATAACCAAGAGGAGACTTACTGGAAATAGAGAGCAAGAAACACTTGGTTATTAGAAGGTGATAGAAATACCAAAATTTTCCATCGATCAGCTTGTGCTAGGAGACAGATGAATAACATGGAAGCCCTTCAAGATGAGAATGGACACTCCTTTGATACTCTTCCTGGTATGCATTCCCATTCAATGGATTATTTTTCTAAACTTTTTAAGGAAATTATGGAGCAAGATGTAGAGGCTCAAAATGAAGTTATTGATGTCATACCCTCTGTTATCTCTGAAGAAGAAAATCAGACCCTTCTTAGACCCATTGATAGAGATGAACTGAAGAATGTGGTCTTTGGAATGAGCAATGGCAAATCTCCGAGTCCAGATGGCTTTCCTATTGAGTTTTTTTAGGCCTTTTGGGATACTTTGGAGGAGGATGTTTTGGCTGTCACAGAGGAGTCCAGAACTAATAAAAGAATGCTTAAGGCAATAAATCATACCTTCATCACTGTAATTCCAAAAGGTGATGAGGGGGCTCATATCTCTAATTTCAGACCTATTGCCTTATGCAATGTGATTTATAAAATAATCACAAAGATAATGGTTGAATGGCTAAAACCTCTCCTTCATAACATTATCTCCTCAAAGCAAGGGGGTTTTGTAGAGGGTAGATAGATCTTGGATGGGGTGGTTCTCACTCAGGAGGCAATCCATACAATGCAAAAATCTGGTAATAAAGGAATGTTCATTAAACTAGATATGTGCAAGGCTTATGATAGGGTGGAGTGGAGTTTCTTATCAAAGATGATGGCAACCTTTGGTTTCTCTCAGGACTGGATAGATTGGGTCATGATTTGTGTTTCTACGCCTTCTTATTCTATTCTAATCAAGGGTCTTCCCTCGCAACCTTTTGGAGCCACATGTGGTCTTCGTCAAGGGGACCCTTGCTCTCCCTATCTTTTCCTCATTTTGGCTGAAGGATTAGGTAGACTTTTCTTGAGGAGAAGACATCAAGGCCTGCTAACAGGTATCAAGATGGGTGAGGAAATTTTGACTCACTTATAGTTTATGGATGATACAGGATTGGTTGGAGTGGCCAGCTTCAGGGAAGCTAGAGGAATCAGAGATACTCTTAATGTCTACCTTAGGGCTTCAAAACAAGTCATCAATGATAAAAAATCCAGTGGTATTTTTCAATCTTGACCAAAGGCTACAGGACAGAGTTATAGAGATCTTGGGATTCACAAGGACTTCTCTTCCAGTGGTTTACTTGGGGGTTCCTTTGCATTTCAAAAAATTAAAAATAGATATCCGGAAGGATCTTTTGGATGGTATCAAAGATAGAATGAATCATTGGTCTCATAAATGGTTAAGATATGGGGGTATATTAACTTTCTTACAGTCAGTTATTCAGGCCATGCCAATTTATAAATTCTCTATCCTGGCTACCCCACATACTATATGGAAAGAGCTGGACAAAATGGCTAGAATATTTTTATGGGAAGGAGCAAAAGGGGAGAGGAAATGGGCCTTAGTTGGTTGGGATAAAGTTACCCAGCCCAAGGAAAAAGGAGGGTTGGGACTGAGAAGCTCCAAGCTTAATAACAAAGCTTTGGCTAGAAAAGCTGTACTAGAGGTGGATTTCCCAACCAACCTCCTTATTCAGTAGAATCCTAACCAGTAAATACTTGGTTCATGTTCACCCCAATGAGGTGGGCCGTTTCCCTCCGGATGGTACTTGGATCCTTAGTGTGGCAGGCTCTCAAGCTTGGATCTCAGGTTATTAAAGACCAATTGTTTTGGAAAGTGGGGAGAGGGGAGAAGGCACGTTTTTGGACTGATTCATGGGACCAGTACCCACCCATCATTGTTGAGTTCCCCGAATTACAACCAATTAAATCTACCATAGAAGCCAAGGGTTGGGTCCAAATTGAAAGTTATTTCAACACTAGTCAAATGGGGGAGTATAAGTTTAAGAAGTTTAAGAGGTTGGAGGAGTGGCCAATTACAATCCCTCCGGAGCTGGCACCCATCTTGACCAAAATATTGACAGAAAGGTTTCTCACAGGGAGATACAAGGAGGATGAAATAGCTTGGGGCTATGGGAACCTTGGTGTATATACAGTGAAGGATGGATACGATAAGATCCTCCCAGAGCCTCCCCCACATTCATTTTTGGTTCAAGATTGGAGAAATATTTGGCATTCCAAGGGCTGGCCAAAAGTAAACTTCTTTGCCTGGAAGTTTATGCACAATGGAATTCTAACTTTTGACAATCTCAAAAGTAGAGGAATAATCGGTCCATCTCAGTGTGTATTATGCCACAAGAACAAGGAAACAGTTGATCACCTGATGTTTGAGTGCCCTTTCACGCGTCAGATTTGGAAGCATTGGTTCTCTCACTATAAACTCCAGGCTAATGGTGATCTGAAGCGGACCAATATTTGGGAAAGATGGAAGAGGGGTAGATTTAAATCTAAAGATCTTCGAATTGGTTGGGAGCTTGGCTTACTTTTCATCTGGTGGCAAGTGTGGTTGGAGAGAAATGCCCGTATTTTTAGAGAAACTTTCTCCTCGCTAGATGGAGTTTGGCAGGTCATCTGGAGCAAAGTCACAAAAACTGTTGCCATCTATGCTAAAGAGGAAAATCAGGTTGGTCCTAGGCCACTGGAAGAGGGAGCTAAAGAGCAAGAGAGACAGGATAGAGCTAGCTGGAAACCACCCCCAGAAGGTTGGATTAAAATCAATACTGATGGAGCTGCAAAAGGCAATCCGGGTAGTGTCGAAATTGGTGTAGTTTGTCGAGATCATGCTGGTTCAGTGATATATTGGGAACTACAAGGCTTGGGAAGATCCATAAAAAATGAAGCAGAGGCCATTGCTATCAAATATGCTTCCATTTGGGCAGTTAATCAGGGCCATAGGAGGATAATTCTCAAATCTGATTCTCAAATTCTGGTTGGCGCTCTAGACTGCATGAGGAACATTGCTTTGAAAGCATGGAGGTTGTGGATTCTAGTCTCTCAAATCAAGGAACTATGGAGGGAATTAGATGATGTGATCCCCATTTATGTGAGTAGAGATTTAAATAAAGCGGCCGATTTCCTTGTAAAGATGGGTGCTGAGAAAGAGGTAGGGGTGCAGCTGCACAGTGACATGCCTTTGGAGGATGAAGTGATTAGGCAGGGTCTTGAAAGATCCTTGAGACAATGAGCAAAGAAAATGCTAAGGGTGGTATTTTTCATGATATCACGACCTATTGCACCATCGTGGCCTTTGGAGGGAAACTGTCGTGATATCGTGACATGTTGCGCCGTCGCGGCCTTTGGAGGGAAGCTATCACGATATCGCGACATGTTGTGCCATCGCGAACTTTGGAGAGAAGCTTTCATGATATCACGACATGTTGCACTATTGCAGCCTTTAGAGGGAAGCTATCACAATATTGTGACCTGTTGCACCATCACGGCTTTTGGAGGGAAGCTGTCATGATATCGTGACATGTTGCACCATCGCGGCCTTTGGAAGGAAGCTATCATGATATCACGACATGTTGCGATGTTGCGACCTTTGGTTGGAAGCTGTCGCAATATCACATGTTGTTCCGTCATGGACTTTGGAGGAAATTTTTCGTGATATCGTGACATGTTTCACCGTCGCGGCCATTGGAGGAAAGCTATCACGATATTGCGACATGTTGTGCCATCGCGGCTACTGGAGGAAAGATGTTGCAATTTTGTGACATGTTGCACCGTCACGATTTTTGAAGGAAAGTTGTCACGATTTCGTGACATGTTGCGCCATCGCGGCCATGGGAGGAAAGTTGTCACGATATCGTGACGTGTTGCGCTGTCATGGCCAATGGAGGAAAGTTGTCATGATTTTGTGACATGTTGCTCTATCGCGACCGAGGAAGGATTATTGTCGCGATATCGCGATATCGCGACATGTTGCTCTGTCACGGCCAAGGAAGGATAGTTGTCACGATATCGCGACTTGTTGCCTCATCACGGACAAGGATGGATAGTTGTCGCGAAATTGTTACATGTCACGATTTCGCGACATGTCACTCCGTCGTGGTCAAGGATGGTTAGTTGCCACGATATCGTGACTTGTCGTGATTTCGCAACTTGTTGACTTTTTGCGGTCAAAGGTGGTTTGTGTTGCGTTTTTGTGCATTGTAATCTTGTGTTTTTCTTTGTTCTTGGTTGGGAAGGGTCTTCTCCCTTATGTAACTGATCTTTGTTTTAATACAAGTTTTTTCAATTTTTTCAAAAAATAGTTGTATAAATAAGACTCCTTCCTAATTCATTCATATGTTGGCATTGCACATGGTAATAGAATTTGGTTGTAATTAGACATATACTCTTGAGATACTTGTGTTAGACCATTTGACTATTGTGTCAATCCATATGACTATTGTGCAAGACATTTTGAACTACTATCCAAGGTCATTTGAACTTCTATGCAAGGTCGTCTTACTATTGAACTAGGTTATCTTATACATGATGTGTATGTAATGTATCCACTTGTAATTTTAAGTTATCCATATTGTATATTTTGTTTATCTAAGTGGTAATGGAATTGTGTTGTAGTATCTTAAATTTCTACAATGAGCAAATTACATAGTTGTTAATGCTTTCCCAATTATAAATTTTACCACCTACTCATACCATTGTAGATTATCAATCCATCTATGCCACATAGGATCAATAGTTCTTCACCAAAATGAGTACCAACATCTTTATCCTCTAAGTATCTTGTTCGTTGTTGGTATTCTTATTTTGCTATCATAGTTGTTACCTAGATCCTCATTGTTGCTTAACATATTGGTTTGTTTGTTTGTTATCCCTATATTTAAATCCACTATTAGAATTATATTTTTGAATTTAGAATATGATGATACATCTTTCTTTAAACCTACATATGGATTCACAAATATTTAAGCCTACGTATCTATTCTCATGGTTCATTCCATGTTTTTTGTAGGCTTTAGATGTCTATGGAGCAAAATAACAAGTTGAGATTGAAGTACAACTCAAGTGGCCTAACTGTTATAAATTTGAAAATTTGAATAGTAAGTCTAAGGTTCAAATCCAAAAGGGATAGGATTGTACACCATACTTTTGATAAGGATGTATGAAAACTTGGATAACTACATCATCTCATATAGTTTATAATCTTTTAAATGTTAAAATCAACTTTATTTTATTAAATAACTAATAGTAATGAGAACAAACATGGTTTGGTCATTTGTATATGACTTGATAATGATGTATTTGTGGTATAAATTTTATTATAAATTCTTTTATATTTATGAATAACACAATCACATTGATTTTAAATTTATAAATTTAAGACATGTAATATATTAAATAATATTAAACCTAAGTTATTGAGTCATGCAAACAAAGAATAAAAAAACAATCTAAGTTATTGATCTTTAGAAACAACAAAGAACACAAATGACTTTGTTGAAGAGGAAATTGTTAATTATGCTATATATTATGATAGACATGTAAAAATGTAAGAATCAAGGGTCGTAAAGAAATACTTGATAAATGTTAGATCTAGCAAGAAAGTATTGTATTATCATAGGTTTGAATATTTATTTAGTTAGAATTATGCTAGCTAGTGATAATAAAATTAATGGTTATAAGAGGATTTGAGTTAAAATATCTTAGAAAATAAGGAATACACCTCCCATAATCAACCCTTGGTATTTACCATGGTAGGGTACTATTCTACCACTAGAACAATTATATAAATGAAGTGTAGTGAGAGATTAAAAATTTGTTATTTCAGTTATGACAACTATTACCATGATTTCCAAGGTGAAGTGAGTCTTCTATTATATTCTTCAATAAAGATATTAGATGATAACATGATGCACCAAAAAACATTACTAAATAAAATGCAATCATGCAGATTGACATGCACCTATATAGTAATACATATCCTAGACTTATTTTTTTCTTTTTTTGGGGTGATATTATATACGCACACAACACCTAAAACCAAAAGGAGAACACTCCAATTTAGAGAGAAATTTAACCATTGATCTCTTCTTGATGAGATACCCTACTAACCACTTTGTTAAAACCTCATGATGCTACCTTTTTTATTGTTATTGTAGAATAGTAAATGAGTATGAGTGTTGAGTATGTCTGATCATCATGAGGACAATATAGGTTTCAATTCCTAGCAACTTCATCATCATGGAAACATGCATTGTTAGAATATATTACATAATTTGGATTATACTAGATTACTTTAGGAGGAAGTTATCTTGTTACCACATGCAATGTAACAAATGTACAAGTGTCAATGTGCAAGTTGTATATGTGCAAGTTGTCCTTCGTACAACTAGATAGAGTGTTGGCTAAGGAATCTATTTTCCTATATAAAGAGCCTCACATCTCTATTCGATGTATCACTTTATTTTCATGTAATAAGATGTTCTATTTCTTTGATCTCTGTCTCTTATCATGATTGAATGTTGCTAAAGCCAACAATGGTATCAGAGCCACGGTCACTCCTAGATAGGGAGTCATTGCTACTGGTGTTTGCAAAATAGATGTGCCTTCGGACCTGCCACTTGCAAATTCCATTTAAGATCATGTGAAGAGCTTGGCAAGAATAAGGAGATCAGAGAAATTTTTTATTAGCAGAATATTTGGGACAATTATCGCCATCCAAAAACAAGCCCAAGAAGAAGAATTTGGCAAGGAGTGCCAAATATCAGAAGACCTCAAGACATACAAAATCTTGAGAAGAAGCCTATCAAATCTAGGAGACCTAGAGATTGCCTCTCACAGCAAGAAGGTACCACTTTAGAATCAAATATCTCTTCACATATACAACAAAAAGGAGGAGACTACAAGAGGAGAACAAGCCACCAAAAATTCTAGGCTCGTGAAAGGGAGACCATATTTTGGTGAAGATGAAGTTGTTCAAGGTAGCCTACAGAAAGAGCTGTAAGATCTCATCTAAGATAACAACTTGGTGATCATAGACACCAAGATCTACATCCTCTATAGAAGTGGCAAAAAGGGATTTCAAAAAAAGGTAAGCAACTATTGGTGCAAGTAGATTCATTAAGTGGACTACTTATCAGATTTGTTTAAGCACCTTAACTAGATTGAAGTTGCAAAAAAGGAGAATTAAATTAGAGTCTTCAAGGTGCAAAAAGAAAGGATTATTTAAGGTTCATTTGCACTTTAGGATTTGATTAGATTTCAGAAATCTTAAACTATCTATCAACTACCTATTATCTACTTTGGAAAAGAAAATGAAGACTAGCTCCTATTACCTTTTATGTTAAAGAAATTTTAGAATAATTCTTGAAGATTCATTTCAGATTATTCTTGATTAGTTGCAGTAGATTGATTAAGTGCATTAGTTTTTTAGAGTTAATTGGATTAATAAGGTGATATTATTAGTGCATTAAAATATTATTAGATTTGCACTATTATATTACTCTCAAAAATATTAATGCTTGTGTTCTTGAGAAGGGCACAAAAATAGAATTAATCAAAGTGTCTAAAGATACTATTAGTGCACAGAGATCTACAACTTTGGGTGGCTTGAGGAAGCCACAAAATAAGCTCTATCCTCCAAGTTTTTGGAGAAGAAAGTAACCACCAAAAAGAGCATCAAAGGAAGCATTGAACGAGACTTGGTGAGTCTCAAGTTCAAGGCACAATAATAGTGCAGAAAAATACAGCAAAATAAAGCTTCCATCATATGGTTACAAGCTTGGAACCTTTCATAAAACATCCAAGCTAAAAGGGGAAGGTGTCCATTCCAAAGGACGACCTCAAAAACCCTATTGCACTCAAATATTCTACCTCAAAACCAGAAATTTAGATGCAAAAAGAAGAGTGCAAAATGAAGGTGCAATAAGAATATTTTATGTAAACCTATTTTACATTATATTGCACAAATCCTAATCTGGTTATACAAGGAGAAAAAGGTAGATTTAAGGGTGCTCTAGAGGCACTACACTTGCTGGAAAATTAGCCAAAAGTGGTCGTATGCTAGCAGCAATCAAGCTCAGCTCAAGGAGCCAATCAATAGGCTCATACTCCTCGCATCCAAGACGGCCGAACCTACAAGATACAATGTGCAAAACAAAGGGAGAACAACATTAATCAAGAGCAATAGCATCTACGAAAGGAGGACGTAAGCAAGCAAGGAAGAAAGGAAAACAAAGCACCATTGGAGTATCACTTACTCCACGATCATTGGCAGAAATCGATGCTCGAAACCTCCATAGTATTGCTCCATATCCTAGCTAAAAGCAAGTGCAAGTGAACGAAAGAGGATTTGGGGATTCTCAAAGCTTAAAGGATCTCCAAAAAGGTCCATTTGAACCAGTGAAAGGGAGGACATCCATGCAGAGAAGAATGTGACACTTGTCACCAAAGGAGAACCCTAATGCTCAAGTCAAGAGAGTGCTCATCCTCAAGAAAGGAGTTACGAAAATAGGTTGGTGCATTGAGTGTATGGGATACACTTGTCCCTTGGAAGATCGAATGTTTTGCTAAAAGAGTGTAATGCCTAGAAATTACAAGAAGGAAGACAAACATATCATTTGCACCAAAATCCTCTCAATTGGATGTGCCACTTGGCACATATTGGTGTTAAGGACATCAAGGATTCGGTATTTATCACTTTGTCATATGTGTGCATAGGGAAGAATTGTAGTGTGGATAAAAAATGTTAGAGTCTTCAACACCCAAGTGAGGTCAAAGAAAGAGTCCAAGCAGCACCAATTTTGGAACGCGTATAGCTCCAAGCATTTTCATTGGAGGGTGCAGTCACAACATCAAGACGTCTACGTAAATTGCATGCAACCCTAGCTTCTTAGCAAGAACAACATCGTATATTGCTTGGTGAAAGGTAAAGTTTAATTCCCATTATTATTTGCTTTCTTTCCTTGGGAGTCATAAGGTTGTAATTAAAGGAATTTAATTAATTGAAAGCAATTTATCAAAGGGAAAACTTTATCATATAAAAATAATATTTGCAATATAAATCCTAGGAGCAATAAGGATTTCTATTGGAATGAATAATAATTATTTGCAAATATTATTGTGATCTAATTTATCCAAATATTAGGGAGTCATAAGGGCTACTACATCAAATTAATTAATTGGAAAATTAGATACACTAAACCTAATTCCCAATAGGTTATTTATAAAGAGAGGTTTATCAAAGATTTTTCAAAGGTTGGATATATATATATATATATCCAACCTTTGAAAAATATTTTGATAAAATTCTCTTTATATATATATTTATTATTGTCTCAAATCTATCAAAAGGAGACAAAAGGTCCAACATTATTACCTCTTTAAAATTTGGGATCAGTGCTTAGTTCAATAGGAGTAATAAGGACTAATAAGAATTGATTTTGGCATCTTCAAAACCTTTACAAAATCAATCAAATATTGAACTATAATTTACAAAAGCACTATAGCATACTAGGGAGACATAAGGTAAAATAATATCATGGGCTATTGGTATATAGATTCAGGTGCAAGTAAGCATATGACAGGGAACATACATTGGTTCAAATATTTGAAGAAGATAAATGAAAAACCAGTTGCCATAGCAGATAGCAAAACATATGAAGTAAAAGGAATTGGAGATATTCCAATGAAACTTAAGGATGGAAAAGGTATGATCAAAGATGTCTTGTTTGTTCCAGGATTAACCACAAATCTTATTTCTATCTCTCAACTTATGGATCAAGATCTAACCATTGAGTTCAAAGTTCTCGCTGGAAGAAAACAATGTCACATTTCTAGACAAGGAAAAATAATAGCAACAAGATCATATAAAAATGGTCTATTTGTTCTAGACACTGCAATTCACTCAACTCTTTCCACCAATACTTCAGAACTATGGCACAAACACCTAGGACATACCAGTGAAACATCAATGAGAGAATTATCCAGATATCAAATGGTAGAAGGTCTACCCAACTTATCTCCAAAAACTACTGTATGTCCGAAATGTTTAGCAGGAAAGCAACACAGAGTCCCTTTTGAAATTCATCAACATAGAGCTCAACAACCTCTAGAAATAATATATACAGATCTATGTGGATCGATGAAAGTTGATAGTATTGGAGGACATAAATATTTTCAATTATTTGTTGATGATCACACCAGAAAAATATGGGTATCTTTCATGAAGTACAAGTCAAAAGCCTTCAGTCACTTCAAACAGTTCAAACTCTAGGTGGAAAAAGAATCAGGGAAGACCATAAAAGCACTTCGCTCAGATAGAGGAGGAGAATTTATTTCCAAATAATTTGACTCATTTCTTGAAGAAAATGGAATTAAGAGACAACTTACTACAACATATTCGCCTTAGAGAATGGAATTGCAGAAAGAAGAAATAGATCAATTATGGAGATGGTAAGATGTATGTTAAAAGAAGCACATCTTGATCACAAATATTGGGCCGAAGTAGTACAAACAATAGTCTACATATATAATAGACTTCCAACAAGGGTACTCAAACATATTACACCAGAAGAAGCATGGTCAGGACAAAATCCAAACATAGAAAATCTAAAGGTCTTCGGATGCAAAGCCTACATGCATGTTCCAAAATAAAAGAGGACTAAGTTGGATGACAAAACTATGGTAGGGATATTTTTTGGCTATGAAAATGAATCTACAGGATATAGAATTCTAGATCCATCTACAAAGAAATTCTATATCAGTAGAGACGTGGTATTTGATGAAAAAGCCAAGATCGATGCAAATAATTCTAGTAATGACTCAGAAGTCATCATAAATCTATCTAAAGAAGATACAATGAGTACAGGGTCAGAATCAAAATCTCAAGAACAAGATATAGAAGCATCAACAACACTACCCAAAAAAGAACCAATATGGCTCAGAGACACTCTCAAAGAATAAAATCTAGAAATAATGCTAGATCTTACTTCTATAGGACCTCAAACTCGCAGCATGACCAGAATGAACAGAGGAATGTTAAGTAACTCAGTGGAACCTACATCAACTTCTCAGGCACTAAAATATCCACACTGGAAAGCAACTATGGAATCCGAATATGCATCACTCAAAAATAATAAGACATGGAATCTAGTAAATCTACCTCCAGGAAAGAAAGTAGTAGGATGCAAATGGGTTTACAAGATCAAATACAAAGCATATGGGACACTTGACAAATATAAAGCTCGACTAGTAGAAAAAGGATATACTCAGATAGAGGGGATTTATTATGAAGAAACATTCACACCAATAGCTCGAATGACTACTATCTAAATAGTCTATGCACTAGCTGCACATCAAGGGTGGAAAATTCATCAGATGGATGTGAAAAGTGCATTTCTTAATGGGGACTTAGAAGAAGAAGTCTATATGACACAACCTAAAGGATTTATTATTCAAGGACAAGAAAACAAGGTATGCAAATTGAATAAGTCTCTTTATGGTTTGAAACAAGCCCCCAGAGCATGGAATATAAAGATCAATAATCATCTACTACATCATGATTTCAAAAGGAGCTCGTCAGATCCTAGTCTATATACCAAGAAAATTGGAAACGATGTCTTGATCCTCATAGTATATGTTGATGACATAGTGATTACTGGAAGTTCATAAATATTAATAAGTGCTATAAAAAAGGATCTAGAAAAAGCATTTGAAATGACAGATCTTGGATTAATGAACTACTATCTTGGTTTAGAAATTTGTCAAGGAAAGGACAAGATAGTTATCACTCAATCAAAATATGCAAAAGCTCTCCTTGAAAAGTACAGAATGACAGAGTGCAAGCCTAAAGATACACCAATGGAACAAGGAATTCAACTATCCAAAAATGATAAAACACCATTGGTTTCAGCTACAATGTATCATCAGTTGATTGGAAGTCTTCTATATTTAACAAACAATCAACCAGACATAGCATTTGCAGTAAATTATCTTTCACGGTTCATGCAAGAACCAAGGGAAAGTCACTGGAAAGCTACAAAGAGAATATTACAATATATCAAGAAGACTACAGACTATGGGTTGACTTATATGAGGGATGTTAAAAAATTTTATCTACAAGGATACTCAGACTCAGATTATGTAGGATCTATTGATGATAGGAAATCTACCTCAGGCTATGTCTTCTATCTCGGATCAGGTCCTATATCCTGGCACAACAAGAAACAACATACAATAGCACAATCATCAACTAAAGTAGAGTATCGAGCAACAAGAGACATAACCTATGAAGCTCTATGGTTACAATACATATTGTCTGACATGGGGATTAAATGAACTCCCACTATGTTATTTTGTGATAATCAAGGAGTACTGAATCTGATCAAGAATCCCATCATACATGAAAGAACAAAGCACATTGAAGCACAATGTCATTTTATCAAGGAATATTTTTAGAACAAGCATATCATTCTTAAGTATGTTCCTACAGAAGATCAGTTAGTAGACATCTTCACAAAGGTACTTGGGAAAGTCAAGTTTCAAACATTCAGAGATCATCTATGTGATTCAAGAGAACTTCATACCAAATAATGTAATACAGGGGGTGTTAGAATATATTACATCATTTGGCTTATACTAGATTACTTCAAGAGGAAGTTATCTTGTTACCACATGCAATGTAACAAATGTACAAGTGTCAATGTGCAAGTTGTATATGTGCAAGTTGTCCTTCGTACAACTAGATAGAGTGTTGGCTAAGGAATCTATTTTCCTATATAAAGAGCCTCACATATCTATTCGATGTATCACTTTATTTTCATGTAATAAGATGTTCTATTTCTTTGATCTCTATCTCTTATCATGATTGAATGCTGCTAAAGCCAACATGCATTACCTTATTTTTATGGAAGTGGGAAAATATGAAATTGGATCACCTCATCAAGTTCACTATATTTAAGAGGAGGAAATTATGATATGCTTGCTAATTTATTCTTTATGTGATAAGGCTACATTATGGTAGAAGGTTTTTCTTATAACTTTATTGCTAATTAGACATTAATCATAGAATCATTCATGCATAGATTTGGTAGTATGGGTAATGGTTATTCTATTTTATTTCAATTGAACACAATACAAAGGAATCCCCAAGAATATATATATATATATATATATAATTTTAACACTAGATTCTTGAGGATCTTAAATTTTATCTTGTAAAATATTAGGTCTAACAAAGAACAAGAACTTCCTTATTACATCAAAGGTTTACAATCTGAATTGGTTATTATAGTTTGTAATACTAACCATAATACACTAGCTACAATTTTTGAGAAAGGATTATAAGTGAAAGATATTTTTATCATGGTAGGAAAATTACCACCTACCCCACCTATGACCTAAATCACCTATATTACATACAAGTCATAAATCCTTGGGTCTATACCTTCTATTTTTCCTATTTTGAACACTCAACTAGATATTTCTACCAACCCATTGCCCTCTCTATACATTGGCATGCATCTTGGACAAATTTCATCATCGATTATTGCCTTACATCCATAATTTCCAACCTTTCTAACTTTTTCAACAAATGATAATGATTCCTATAATAAGATAAATATGAGAGAAGTATTGGACATGCTACAAACCATAGTAAATAAAAAACATCAAAATAATACAACAATAACCTCATAATTTGCAACCTTGAAAGACCCCTTATCTCACTAAGGACCAAGTACCTCAACAAGGTACAAATAAAGTTATAAACCAAGTTCAAATAATGTGGTGAATGCCAATTTAGACAGTAATATACTATGGTATTATCTATGCGATGCAAGACACACTCCTATGAAATATATTGTGGCTATTAGGTATTCATAGATAAATCAATATTATTAGTAATACCAAGCTTAATAGGTCATCATCTCGGGACAGTGACACCAACATTGAATCAATATGCATACTAACAGTCCCAACTACAATAGTTAGTACATGTTCTACCAAATCCCAATAATGTGATGTTTACCAACTTTAGCATAATCAAAACAAATAAATATTTAATGTTTAAATATGATATAATAATACACTAATAAACAAAAGGTTAAGACTAGAGGTAAATAAAAGGTACTCAAAGAGCAACCTTCAATACAAAAAATATTCAAGCAAACAAGGGCACTATGCTAATAAATATAGGGAGTTCACCATTGCATTTGAAGGGTAAGAGGTTGGTAGCTATGCATCAAGAGAACAAAAGAAAAATATTGAGAAGAATGTTGTAAATACAACTCAATCAATAGTGCAAACTAGTAAAGACAAATAGATAAATAAGAGGAAGGGCCTAAAATTGAATGAAGAAATATAGAAGGAACATATAAGTCTAATAAAAATATGATTGATAAGGAAAGAGAGAACCTTCAAAGGGAATCATAACAATGTCTAAAATTCCCTTCTCTCACTAGTTAAGATTTTGTAATGGTTACTAGAAAATACAAAATTTTTACTACATGTAGTGAGAGTAGCTCTATTGAATTTAGATCCAATATTGTCAAAAAAGATGTTAAGTGATCCTTTTGAGTCAAATTCAAAGGTCACACTAGATTATTCAGCTAAAAATAAGGCTAGCTATGGGAGTGATGCAATTGTGACTCCCAGTTATGTAAATAGGTATAACACATGATGCTCTAAGTGACTATTATCTAAGAATGGAAGAACTAACAAGTCCTTGATATCGATCGAGGTGAAAAAATCAAATGATAGCCGCCCAAAAAAGAAAAAGCTAAAAAATTTAGAATTTCTAGAAGATGCCAAGGAGGCTTCCCCTCCACTGGGACTTGAGTCCCCTATCCATTTACCCTTCCTTAGTGACCTGGATGTGAAGCACCAAGCTATGCTAGGCATCCTTTAGGTAGTGATATCCTATGTTCATGAATGACTCAGAAGTAGAGTGATAGCTTGGGCTCTAAGTGATTAAGAGTGGTTCCTATAATTTTGTTTGGTTGTGTTTGTGAGCTCTGTGTCCTTTTTTGGTTTTAATTCTAGTCTCATATGTACAGGATCAGGTTCCTGCATTTATGTGCTTTATTTATGTCTCTAGGATTTCTTGGTTTTTAAAGGCTTTACTCTATAGTGGCTATGTCACTCTCTTGTTTTATGTTTGAATTTTTAGCTGTTGTTATTTCCAGAGTTTTTGGGTGTGATCCTGATCTCTAGTGGTCTCGTTTTGTAAAAAAGGGTGGGATCCGTTTCAAAACTTCATCTTTTATCTAATAAAAAAAATATGAAAAATATTTTTTCTAAGAAAAGCATGTTGGAGGCACTAGATCTACCTGATCAATGATATTTGCTTCAAGAGGCTTTGAAAGAGTAAGAAATGAGTTATATAAATAACAAGCAACTTGAACCCAATCAAACCAACATAGCTAAAAGGAAAAACTTGATAACAAGGCATATAGATAATATCCAAGTTAATGCAATTGACATATTAAATAACCCAAAGCATAAAACACTAAATTTGTAAAAAATTTGTGAACCTAAATATCGAAAACTACTTTTTGAGGGCTTGCATAGTCAATTCAGGGTAGTAGCGACAATGATGTTAAAGGTAATATGTGAAGAAATGGGTTATCCTATACCAATACAACTAGGCATCCAATCTAGATGGATGACACTAGAGTAAACATTATGGGAGTTCTCAAATATCTTATCACAACCATAGTGAAACATCTAGAACTAGTATTAGTGTAGGAAGTGGTATTGATCCTTCTCCAAACTTTGATATGCTACTATCTAGAGAATGGATACACAAATTATCAAGGGATGACTACTTGGCAATGGATTATACTCAAATGAAGGTGCCTAGAGATGGGAAAATTATTAGGATTGAGAATGAGCTTCATTGCAACTACATATTATATAAATTGGACAAATATGGCATAGTAAATTAGAATGAGCTCCTAGAGATTGTAGAGGATGATGGACCTGTAGATGACCATACATCTAAGATAGATATGATAAGTGGTGTGCTTCAATATGTAGATGATCTAGAAGTTGATTTTGAGGAGATTAATCTTGGGAGTTACCTCATTTTAGAAGAACCATCCAACATCATTGCTTTGATCAGATAACTAGCATAGGGAGCTAGCAAGACCTAGACAATGTTCTTTAACAATGCTAGAATAAAAATGGAGTAAGTGATAGTATCCAATTTATCAATACACAAGGTACACAAATCAATTTTGCATGAAACTTATTGTTCAATTGCACAAATAATATGACTACATACAAGGTATCATTCATCTATCTAATGAAGGCTAAAAATATGAGGATTAAGAACCTAAGGGAATTTGATGACTAAATTAGTCATAACCTAGGTCAATTCCTAATGTGCCATGAAGAATAAGCATTTGAAACCATATGAGAATTAGGTATAGGATCTGCTAGAAACCTTTGATGCATATGAGATAAAGAAAGATCCTAGATAGCTGAATGCCAATGTGGATGAATTAGCAGTAACAAGCTTTGATCCCACCATTGACATGTGAAAAAATACAAAAGAGGTGAAAGTGGTGTTTATGCCATTCATCCTTAATAATTTTGATCAATGACATGTCTTCAATAGCAATGAAAAACTCATTGAGTTCTTGATCAAAGAAGATCAACATGCTAAAATGAATATGGAAGAAATATTAAAGACGAGGTTATACAACTAAAAACCAATGAGTTTCCAAAAATATTGATAACTTTAGAAAGCTTGTTCAACCCAGATGACAATGTGAAGAAGTCTAACATCAAGGTAAAATCTTCCTCTTACCACCTTATCCAAGTTGTCAAAGAAAATAATTTACTGCTTGAAAAGAAATTCACTAAAGAAGAGATCAACCTATTCAAGAAGCTTTGTCGTAAATAAAAGAATATCATTTCATGGTCACATGAGGATCTAAAGGTGTATGACTAAAATATCATAGAGCATACTATTGAGCTAGAACTAGGTTCAAAACCTTTTTGAAATAAATGAAAAATGAACCCTAAAATTGAGGTAGTAATGAAAAAAAGAACTCCTAAAGCTTTTACTTGCACAAATTATTTTTCCATCAAATATTCCACATGGGTGGCCAACCTAGTTTTGGTCCATTAAAGGAATGGTGATGTAAGGTGTGTGTTGATTTTAAGAATATGAATAGAGCATAATTAAAGGATCACTATTCCTTATTTGATATAGATAAAATTCTATATAAGGTAGCATAGAAAAAGATACTATCACTCCTAGATGATTTCTCAAGGTATAATTAGATCTGTATCAAGGATGATGACCAATATAAGATAAATTTCACCACTAATTAAGGAACATTTGCTTACCAAATGATACCATTAGGGATCCCAAATGTAGGAGCTACATTCCAATGGGCTAGGGATATTGCCTTTGTGGGACTAGCTAGTGAGATAATTCTCATATACTTTGATGTTTTTACTGTGTATTCTAAAGATATGAGTAAACACATGAATATCTAGAGTCAATTTTTAAGAGGTGTTGAAAATATGAAATCTCTCAATCCCAAGAAATCCATCTTCATGGTCCAACAAGGTACACTATTAGGTCATGTGGTATCATAATATGGTATAGCCATGGAACCTAATAGGATAAATACCATCCAAGATCTCCCATTACCTACATTAGTCAAAGAAATTAGGTCCTTAGTCAAATACAATTTATTACCAAATTTATAACCAATTTTGTCCAATTGGTCAAAACAATCACCAAAATGTTAACAAAGGATGCTACCATATCTTGGAAAAAAAAAGGTAATAAATTATTTCAATATATAAAATATGCCATCACAAGATCCCTAGTCCAAGTAGATACTAATGAAGAACACAAGCTTATACTGAGAGGGGGGTGAACAGTATAAGACCACTTTTTACTTTCTTTCCCAAACAATATTATACAATATATCAATGGTAATATCAATAGCAGTAATCAAAGCAATGCATAAATCACCACACACAATAAAGACACCAATTTAATGTGGTTCACCCAATGTGGGCTACTCCACGGAGAAAATATTTCACTAAAATTTTCTCAACAAATCTCTTTGGAATCCTTTCCCTATTACAATATTTATGGACCTCTGTCCAAAGGAGAAACCAATACCCTAATAAAATTCATGTATCTCTATCCACAGGATACACCAATCCCCTCAGTTGGTTCATGGATCTCTATCCATAGGAGAACTCCTTATCCTCTACTTTGGCTGGTGATCCTCTAGAAGACTATTTACTCCACTGCTCTTTCTTGTTGTGGATCTCTCTCCACTAAATACCTCTATCCTCTCTACCCTAGCTAATGGATGTCTATCCATAGGATACTATTGTACTCTACTCTATCACCTCCAAAGCTTAATATTATCTATCTCAAATTTGTACTAAACACAGTCCTTCGGTCTAGCACAAATATGCTCAATATTTATCTCTGATCTGCACTAAACACAGTCCTTCAGTATAGCACAAATATACTCAACTTCTATATTTTCTCTATACTAAACATAGTCCTTTAGTCTAGCACAAATCTACTCAATCTCCATATTTGATCTACACTAAACACAGTCCTTCAGTCCAGCATAAATCTGCTCAATATCTATCTCTAATCTGCACTAAAAATAGTCCTTCATTCTAGCAAAAATCTATGCAATATTTATCTCTACTATGTCACAGATATATTCTCAAGCCTTAACACAAAGCTTGATCCAATCACAAATCAGCTCTACTAGATCTGCCCCAAACCTTAACTCAAGGTTTGAACAAATCAATCATACAACTCTACTCACAAGTCTTCTCAAAGAATTACCTCAAATCTGTATTGTAAGCTTCCACAAAAGCTCACACTAATTTATCCACAAGTCTTCACCAATACTTACCTCAAATCTGCTCAATAAGTCTCACTAGAACTTTCTCAATATGCTCAACAAATCTTCACCAAGACTTACCTCAAATATGCTCAACAAGTCCTCACTAGAACTTATCCAATCTGCTCAACAAGCTCTCACAAAAACTTGCTCAAATCAATCTATCATAGAAAACCTCTTCCAATAACACAAACAAGTTTGACACAGAATCTTGTTCTAGTCTCACAAAAATATATAAAGAAAGGTTAGAGACTCAATACGTTTCACACTCACAACAATACTCAATCATTTTCAATCTCTTGATTTACCATAGAAACATATAGAGAATGGTTAGAGACTCAATATGTTTCAAAAATTCTAAATCACTTTCAATATCTCTTGATTTACCATAGAAACATATAGAGAATGGTTGGAGACTCAATATGTTTCAACAATTCTCAATCACTTCCAATCTCTCTTTAAATCAATTAAGAATAAAGAAAAATTTGTTTCACAGAACTTGAATTATCACTCCAACACTTCCAATCAACTAAGCTCAATCATCTCCACTCAACCAATCACTCAATGAAATATTAGTCAAAAATGCTTATAAAAAAAACCTCACATACAATGATACTCATGATATTTCACAATCCCTAGTTCAAGATAGTTCTTAAATTTACATAACAATGATACACGTGATCTTTCACAAACCCTAATCATACACATGAAGGTTCACTCAACATTTCCAACAATGCTTATCAAACAAGATTTCTAGAATCAACTCTGTATCGCTCCAAATTTTTTGCATCCTTACCTTCAGGCTATAGGATCCGTGCCCGGAAGGAGGATGGGAAAAGGATGGCGCGGTACCTCGGATTGAGAGGCCTTGCGAAGGTCCCGCCTCTCGGGGGAGGTGTATTATGGTGATTTTTCGATGGATGGTGGGTTCACCAAGAAACGTTTGAATGGCAGTTTCCATGCCTAGGTTGGGAATGTGTTTAATGTGTTCAGTTTTATCTTTAAACATTCGAGTCCTAGGTTTGGCCAAATGAATCTAAGTTGTTCTATTATGAAAATGCAAGCTAAATGAAATACAGAAAACAGATTTTAAACAGAAAATAGAGAGAAAAAGCTAAATTACAGAGCCATACCTGATCCGGATGTCTGATGGAGATTCTGATTTTTGAAGCAATCCAGATCGTCTGGAATTTGACAGGATCGTCTCCGACCTGCAGGATCGTCTGAGATCTGACGAATTCGTCAGAGACCTACAAACAGAGAAATAGACACAAAATACAAAAAATGCAGCAATGCTAATAGAGGATAAAGATGTAAAATGACAATAAAGATGTTAACAAATAATCCTGAATAGAAATGCAAGTAAATTACGATGTTTTAATAGTTAATCATGATTTCATTATGCAATTAGACTACATGGGTGAACTCCAAGATGCAGAATAGCAGAAAATAATAAATAAACTGACTAGATGCAAAATAGAACAGGAGATGAAAAGAGAAAAATGCAAACTCTGGGCAGTGATTGCCCCCAATGCAGACTGTAGTCGAGATCGTCTTGAATCGGTGCGAAATCATCTCGAATTGAACAGGATCGTCCACGATGAACTGAGCTTGCTCCGACTGAAAAATACTAAGGTTCCTGCAACAAAATTTGGATAGGACTAGTGCAGATAGTAATTTGGGATGTTTCAATGCGTATAAAGTCAAGTTACAAGAAATATCAGCCAGGGGTAGGTTAAGGGGAGGGCCTAAGTTTAAATAGGCTTAGGAGGGAGGTTAGGAGGTTGGAGATCATCCCAATTTGGGAGATCTCCAACGGGGAGGGTCTCTAACGGCGTAGACACGCTTTTGCCGGATTAGAGACGCCGTTGGAACAGAGGCTAATTGAGAAAAATTAGTTTTGGGACAAGATCGTCTGGACGTCCTAGTCCAGACGAAATCGTCCGATCTGAGGCGATATCGTCTGATCGGCGACGATATCGTCAAACGGTCAAAACAAACTCTAAAAATGGCACGGGAAAGGAGGAAACGGGTTAAACGGCGGTTTGGGAGCGGTTTTGGGGGTTAAAATTTGAATTTGAATATTTACTAGAGTAATTGTAATTATTTAAGGTTTTACTGCGCCAATTTTAGGGTGCTACATTTTGCCCCCTCTTTAGCGAATTTTCCAAAGAAAATGCGTTAAAGATGAGTTCTTCTCGATCTACGAGAAAGCAAAAATTTATTCCCATTTTTAGGCGACGATTCTAGGTCGAATCGTACGACGACTTACTATGGTGCCCCCTCCGTGTTTTTACCCAAATCGAACGTTTGAGGTAAAAACACAGAAAAGCAAAATTTTAAAATGTTTTTAATTGTTTTTGAATAAAATTAAGAAAAATAGGGTAAAACCCTAATTCATTTATTATTGTTCATTTTCCTAGTTTTTAGAGCTCGGAGACAAGATGGTTGAGACAACGCACAGATCAACAGAGGTCCGACGCGAGCTACGGGTAAGGGTCTAAACTGAATTTAGAATGCTTTAATTTAGAATTTCATGCTTTTTAGATTAGATTTGATTGATTTTTGAGCATCACGGCCATTTTTGGGCCGTCGACGTCGTCGAGACGAAATCGTCTCGATTTCGTCAAAATCGTCTCGATATCGCCGATTTCGTCGAAGGGCGAAATCGACGAAATGGGGACGATTTTGACTAGCAAAATCGGAGACGAATTTGCTCAAATTGGGGACGATATCATCCAATTGTGGACGATATCATCATTTATGAAATTGAACTTATTTTGACTTGCATTTTTAATTAATGATTTATTAATGATTTTTATTGTTGATTTTGTTTATGTTGCAGAGAGGATTACTAAAGAGCAAAGAATGGAAATATGGCGGGTTGAGGGATGACTTGGCCGCCCTATCTCAGGCAGAGCGAGATCAGCTGGCTCAGGTCGGCTTGCAGCATGTGGCAGAGATGCCACAAGTTTCTACAGATATGGGGCTATTGACAGCCCTAGCAGAGAGGTGGTATCCGGGTTCTTCCTATTTTTGGTTACCGATAGGGAGATGACTCCCACACTGGAGGATGTATGGAGGATTTTGAGGATCCCCATACAAGGATGGTTGATCACTCCCATGGCCAATCAGGGCCACGTGATGATGCGACTGTGTGGCGATCCGAGCTTCACCCTGGAGAAGGGCGGAGTGAATATCGAGTCACTACGCCAGATGCCTAGGGCATCTAGACTCACACAAGTTTTGGCTGGGGTGGTAGGTGGACTTCTGCTGTGCCACCAGAGCGGATGCAGGGTACCATGGGTACTGACAGATGTGGTCTACGACATGAGAGACCATGGATACAGATTTTCTTGGGGGAGCTTTGTACTCTACCGGTTGTATAGGATCCTTCATGGGGTCGTATACAAGGGCGGTCGATGTCTGGTTATGACATCACTACTACAGGTTTGGTGCTGGGAGCACATTGCGGTGCGAAGGCCGATAGGGCTCCCACTGATAGGGATTGATGGGGAGAGGCCCCGAGTTTTCTACTGGTGGCTCCGGAGAGGGGCACAACGGCGGATAGATCTGCCAGCATCCCGGAGACTACTTGACGACCTCGTCTCTGACCAGATCACCTGGAGGCCTTGGAGAGATCATCCAGGGTGGGCCGAGGATGGACAGGAGCTGGCTCGCATCAGGCGAGTCTACTGGTTGAGGATGGAGAGGGGAGAGGTGGAGCTCCATCGGTATGACCGAGTTTTGAGGCAGTTCGGTCTACAGCAAGGGATTCCATCTCTGAGAGACTACGAGTTTTCTCGGACTATCCGGGATAACACTACAGTTAGCGGGGCTCTAGATATGCAACGATTCTAGAGTCAAGACGTAGATGATGCCCCCATTCAGCTAGTGGATGGGGATGACACTGGGGTAGCCGACGGCTATGATGCCTGGTACACAGGCATCCGCCCTCCTCGGATGACGAGGGCTCAGGGTCCGATTCATGCAGTTGTGCGTCGGATGGGGAGGCGGCGCCAGGCAGCCATTGAGGCAGCACAGGGTCACGGTGGGAGAGAGCAGAGGAGGCCACAGGCTCGGCAGAGGCCGATAGCGGTGAGAGGAGGGAGGAGAGACCCCCTTCTCCATAGAGAGAGAGGCCACCATCGCTCGATAAGGGCAAGGGTGTTGACACTAGGGAGAGCAGTGAGACAGCGACTCTCCGAGCTGAGGTTGCCCGCCTGCGGGCTCAGGTGCAGACATTGCAGGATGAGGCTACACGGCTTAGAGCTCGGGGCGGAGGAGCGAGCACTCAGGATTTAGCATGCGCTATTGCCCAGGTTACATTCTATCAGGCTCTATATTACCAGGTGGTGCCAACAGAGCAAGAGGGTGCCATTACCAGCTCATATTGCAGAGCCTGTCGTGATGGGGTCATCTAGGACATCATCACGATCGACATCCAGGACTCATGGCACCACACGGACTACGATGGGGCCACCTCCTCCACCTCAGGGCGGGGAGGAGATGAGGCTGAGAGCTCGAGGGGTTCTCGAGGCGAGGCTACTGCACTACACAGAGATTGTATATTTGATTGAGAGGATTGAGTATGCCAAGATGTAGATTGTGGCATACCAATCTATTTTTGATATGATGTACATATATTTGATATATATATATAGATGAGATATTTTTTGATCATATGACTTGTCTTATGCGTTTGTATGATGCTTTTAATGTTTTGGTGTGATTGATTTGATGATTCATGTAATTATGTCATTGAAAAATATTATGGTTTAAATGTCATGCTTTAAAAATTTAAATGAAATAATCTGATGTAACAAATTGGTTGTTGTGATGATAATTTGATAAAAAATAAAAGGGACTTTTAACAATAATTTCAAAGGACATTGTCGCTGTTATAGACCATTTCATGGAGTCGCCGCTCACTCGGTCGTCAAGCTAATCCCAGTATAGAAATATTGCTAAAAGTAAAAGGGTGCTTAAGAGACTTGTCTTAAGACTTTGGTGTGATGATGCAAATGATGATGATGATGATTTTGTTTTCAGACTTTTCATGAAAATATTATGCATGAAATATTTTAAAATGATTTTTGCTAGGCATAAATTCCTAAGTGTGATAAAATGTTGAATAATTCCTTAGAAATTATACCATGGTTGCAAATTTGCATATTGACATAATGACATGAAATAGTGATAGGTGTTTGTTTGTTTTAAAGCATAATTGTATAACATAATGATTTAAGTCATATGGTTTTTATGATTTTTAAATAAATGGGGAATAAAAATTGATATAATGGTTTGCGCTAGGCATAGAATATTTAGATATAGACTTATACCATCATCGCGAAAATCAAAGAAGAAAATAGATTGTTTTATTGCATGGTTGATTTTTAATTTTTGAAAATAGTCAAAAAATATGAAGATGAGGACTTGCGCTAGTCATAAAATTCCAATTTTAGTTTTGGAACTATACCATCATCACGAAAGTCGACAATATATATATATATATATATATATATATATATATATATATATATATATATATATATGTGTGTGTGTGTGTGTGTGTGTGTGTGTGTGTGTGTGTGTGTGTGTTTTGATTGTATGGTTTGAAAGAAATTTTGATTTTTGATTATGTATGTAGTTGTCTTTATACTAAACAACTGTACTTTAAAGAAAAAAATGAATTTATTCCAAACGGTTTGCAAAAAAATATTTCAAAGTATCTTAAAGACAAAAGTTAGATTTATAAGGAATCCCATGTGCATATGTGAGTTCATTTCCAATCTTGATTTATCATAATGATACACAAAATCTCTCAAATACAAAATGTGTGTGCAATTGCATTGTTCATTTACGAGTTTTGAGCAAGATACTATGATACAAGTGATTTGAATGAACCAAATAAGTGTTCATTAACCATGATTTAGATGCATATAACCACACCAGACTACTATGTAAGTCGGATTATCAAGAGCTAGCTAATCCATAAGCAGACATAGGTCTATACAAAAGAAGGTCGCTAATGTGACAGACATATCGCCACGCTAGGAGTTACCCAAGGCCAAGCAGGTTGGGCACAAACCACTTGTTATGGGGCTTACCTCACAGTTTTCGAATAATTGAGAATTCCAGGGATTCAAGCTCATCAACCCTTCTTTTCTTTTCAATGGGTAGGGAGAGGGATTTTATTGCTTTTGCTTTTGCTTTCTTTTGCTTTTCTTTTGTATTTTTGCTTGATTTTTGAGATAATGCTTGAAACATTGCTGTAATGATATAAAATAACATTTTTCTTTTTCTCTTTTTCTTGAACTTTGCTTTTCTTCCTATGCTAGGGATACTTGCTCAGATTAGTCTGTAGAGCAAGGGATTTTTATTACGGGTAGGGGTGAGCTTGTCCTTTTGCCAATTCTCAAAGATTCTAGACCATGTGCATGATAGGATAGCAGGGGAAACTTTTCGCTCAAGAAACCACTTCTACTATGTAGCATAGCATGGACATTACAAATATAATCATTTTATTGTGAAAGGATGTGCTTGGTTTAAGTAAATAACAAGATCAATTCTCTGTGCTCAAACTTTATTTAATTGAATTTTGTGGACTTTGATATAAGAGAGATTAGTAATCATGCCAGATAAAAATCAAGATATTTATTTTGTGTTTGTGAAAGTGAGGGATTCCAAATAAATGCTAATTTATCCAAAATAATTTGAAATATATAACTGCAACATTTGTAAGAATATATACAAATACTTTTTGGAGAAGTTTGAGAATGTTGACTCTCTCTTTCTTCTTTATTTTGTTTTGGTTTCGAAAGAGTCAAGAGTATTGTTGTTTTTATTTTTATTATTTTTGTTTGTTTTTGTTTTTGTGTAAACAGTTTGATATATTTTTAAAATAAGACAACATGCAAAATATGTACAAATGATGAAATGACCAAATTTTATGCGTAATATCGCTTAAGATGCAAAATGTTCATAGGTTCTTTAAGTTCTTTACCATCTAAGGTAGCTAATTTGTATGCTCCCGATTCAAATTTAGCAGTGATAATGTATGGTCCAAGCCAGTTGGGCTCAAATTTACCTTTAAGGTCTTTAGTTGCATTAGTATTTTTTTGATTTTCTTTTAAAACAAGGTCGCCGATCTCAAAGGATCGATGACGAACTTTTTTAGCATATGATCTTTTAAGCTTGTTTTGGTAGGCACGGAGATGCTCCAAAGCATTGATGCATTTTTCATCTAGGAGTTCCAGTGATTGAGTCTGCCATCTCGATATTCATCTCCTACTTCGGTATCTTGAAGTAGTAGAGCCAAAGAAGGAACTTCTAATTCAAAGGGAAAAATGGCTTCAGCACCATAAACCAAAACAAAAGGTGAAGTTCCAGTGGGGGTTCGAACACTAGTTCGATAGGCCCACAAGGTTGGATATAATTGAATGTGCCAATCGCGGCCAGATTTATTGACCAATATTTTGAGAATTTTGATTAAGGTTTTGTTAGATGCTTACGCTTGACCATTACCCTGAGGATAATAGGGAGTGGACCAGCGATGTTGAATCTTATATTTTTGGCATAATTTCTTGACATCTTTATTTTTGAAACAAGTTCCATTATCGAGAGATGAGATTTGCAGGAATTCCGAACCTACAAATGATTTGATTAAAAATAAATTTAGAAACTTGTGTGCCGGTGCAGGAAGCTAAAGGCATAGCTTCAACCCACTTCGTGAAATACTCGGTGGCGGTTATGATGAATTTGTGTCCATCAGATGACACAGGATTGATTTTGCCAATAATGTCTAAGCCCCATTTTGAAAAGGGCCAAGGAGATGAAATAGCTCTGCAGCTCTTGTGCAGGGGCATGGACAAGGTCAGCATGTTTCTGGCACTTGTCGCAATGGCGCACATACTCATGTGCATCATTTTCCATGGTAGGCCAAAAGTATCCTATCCTAAGGAGCTTTTTAGCAATGACACTACCACTGAAGTGTCCTCCACAAGATCCATCGTGGGCTTCACTCAAGGCTGATTTGGATTCTTCTAAATTCAAACATCTTAATAGGATACCTTCAAAAGATCTCCTATATAAAGTATTGCCAATGATTACAAATCGACTTGCACGTCGACGTAATAACCGACGTTTGGTTTCTATTAGAATTGGCAAGGAAAGTCCCATTTTGGAGAAAATCAATTATATCTCGTATACCAAGGATCGGGAGTAGTTTCATTGATTAGAAACACATCCAAAGGTTCTAAGCATGACTTATTTGAAGCGAGGTTCCTGGAGTCGACGAATAATGATGGTGGCATATTCGTCATCTAACTCCAAGGGCGAGGAGAGATGCAGCTACGGCCATAGCATCGATCCGCACGGTTGCAAGTTCGAGGAATAGCTTCCAAGGAAACTTGATCAAATAGAGACATTAATTGTAAAACATAAGCTTTATATGGGCGCAGTTTATCATCTCCGGTCTGATAAACTTCATTAATTTGGTTTATTACAAGTTGAGAATCACCAAAAACTAACGAGATGTTTAATTTTTAGCGCCAAGGCAGCTCGTAATCCAAGGATTAGAGCTTCATATTCAGCAGTATTGTTGGTGCAAGCAAATGTTAATTTGAAGGACAGAGGAATAAGATGTTTTTGTGGGGATATTAAAATAATACCCGCACCAGCCCCACTCATGCATCGGGCTCCATCAAAGTATAAGGACCATTGTTCAATATGGTCTGCCTCTAATTGAAGGCATTCATCGGGAAACTCAATGATGAGGGGATGGGTAGACTCTAAGGGTGCAGCAGACTAATTGATCTGCTATGATTTGACCCTTAACAGACTTTTGTCCTATGAATGTGAGGTCAAACTCGCTTAGAGCAAGAACCCACTTGGTTGTACGACCCGATAAATAAGGTCGACTCATGAGATACCTCAAGGGATCATATTTAGCAATGACATAGGTTTTTTGACTAAGCATATAATGGCATAATTTTTGCATAGAAAATATGATTGCTAGACATAGTTTTTCTAATGTTGTGTAGCGGGTTTCATAACTGATGAAGGTTCGGCTAATATAATAATTAGCACGTTCTCTCTTCGCATCATCAAGCTGAGCTAACATAGCTCCTAAGGCAGAATCTGAAGCTGAAATATACAGGAGAAATGGGCGATCAGGTCTAGGTGGTGAAAGCACAGGTGGGTTAAGGAGGTATTGTTTGAGAAGTTCAAAAGCTTCTTTACATTCGTCGTCCCAATTAAAAGGGACATCCTTCTTAAGGAGCTTAAGAAAGGGACCGGTTTTGTCCGCCAACTTATCGATGAAGCGACGGATAGCTTGAAGTTTACCTTGTAAACTTCGTAATTCAGATATATTGGTAGGTGCGGGCATATCAGTGATAGCCGCAATCTTGAGAGGGTCAATTTTGATACCACGTAAAGAAACTATAACCCCTAATAGTTTATCGGACTTAACTCCGAATATGCATTTGGCTGGATTTAATCGAATAAGATATTCTCTTAATCGATTAAAAACTTTTCTCAAATCATCTAAATGGTTATCTTCATTAATAGAGCGAGCTATAATATCATCTACATAATCATGTAGGATATCATGCATCATATCATGAAAAATATAAGTCATAGCTCGTTGATAGGTTGCACCTGCGTTCTTTAAGCCGAATGGCATCACTTTCCAACAAAAGGTACCCCAAGGGGTAATAAAGGTTATTTTAGCCTGATCTTCAGGAGCTATCCTGATCTGATTATAACCGAAGAATCCATCCATTAAGGACATCATCCCACTCTCGGTAGTAAATTCAATGATTTGATCCATGTTTGGAAGAGGAAAATCATCTTTAGGGCATGCAACGTTAATATCTCTAAAATCTGTGCAAACCCTAACTTTGGTGGCTTCTTTCTTGGTGACTGGAACTACATTTGAGATCCATTCAGCATAATCAATAGCTTGTATAAAAACAACATTCAGGAGTTTTTCTAACTCCCCTTTGACTAGGAGGGCCACTTTGGGATGCATTTTTCTAAGTTTTTGTTTAACGGGTTTAGCATCCGGATGGACTACTAGATGATGCATGACTACGAAAGGGTCCAGGACTTGGCATATCTTCGTATGTCCAAGCGAAGACATCTTCATATTCTTTAAGGAATGCAATGTATTGCTCTTGTTTTTCTTGACTTAATTCTGACCCAATATTGATTATGTGAGGATTATCCTCAGTTCCAATGTTAACTTTAATGACGTTTTCGACCTCCATGTGTAGATCTCTTTCAAAATTAGGTGGGGCGGGTGAGACGCCCAATTCTTGTAATTATTTTAAGGTTAAGTTGGATAATTCATCTTGAGGATTAGTGGCCTCAAGCTGGGCTATAGTTGGTATAGAACCATCAAAATAAAATCCATTGTGTAAAATTTCTTCAACGGAGACATCGTGGAAGATATCTCCTTCCAACTCATCATCGGATTCAGCAATCATTTCGGGGTAAGCTATGGATAGCATGTTACATGTAAATGGCTGATTTTTTAGAGGCAAATCATCATGCCTATCCAAATAATCTTGATAACATATGAGTTGATCATCATCTTCAAAAGGAAAGGGTTGACCCTTACTAGGAAATAGGCCCACACCACAGCGGGGAGGCCACGGTTCTACCTCGAAAGGTTCTTTCATGCCATTTTGGAAAGGTCCCAAGCCTTTCCCTTTATATCCCATTTTAAGCATTATGGGTTTAGCTTTAATATACTCATTAGTAAAATAACATCGAGCATATCCATCATGATGAGTTTTGATATTTCGAGGTATTCTTCCCCAGTCATATCCTTTATAAATGAAGGCACAACTCCCGACTTGGTAAGTACTTCCCATAGGTTGTGGGAGGCCCAAAGTACGAGGAGATGGCGGCAAGTTATTTAAAAGAATTGAATCTTGCATGAAAGCATTTGTTTTTTTGATATTAAGATTGTGGATAAATCTGGTAAAAGTTCATCAGAAAGAGCATAAGATGTAGAAGGATCATTCCCTATATCTTTAGATGTGGAAGGTATGATAGATGTTGATAATGTGGAAGTGTTAATGAATGGGTCTATAGGTTTTGAAATTATAGGGATAGAACATGAAGGATTGGTTGTGGATTGAAGATCTTTTTGAGGTTCTAGAGTGGTTTGTTTAGAAGATTGTTGATCTATATATGAGGGTGAAATGAATGGAGGAGAAATAGGTGAAGCTATGGGTGTGTGTTTCACAGTTTTAGATGAAAAATAAGAATTAGGATGTGTGGATGACAGAGGAGGGCAAAATTGAACTCCAACGAGGTTCTGCCAAAGCACACATATCAAAGGGTCTAGGATCACCATGGATAGTGACCAACTGATTTTTAAATTCGAATTTAACACATTGGTGTAAAGTGGATGGGACAGCCCGCATTGCATTGATCCAAGGATGACCCAAGAGTATATTGTACGATGCGGGGCAATGTACAATAAACACGGTCGTATCTAAGGTTCTAGGACCAACTTGCAATGGGATGGTAATAACTCCACACGTTTCTTGTGTTTCGTCATTGAAAGCTTTTATGATCATGTCAAGTTTTCTTCATTTCATCACTTCTAAAGCCAAATCGTTGGTAGAAGTCAAAAGTACAAATGTTTAGAGATGAACCATTATCAATCAGGACTCTTTTAACAGCTACATCTCCAATTAGAGCAGTAATATATAAGGGATTATCCTTATGTAAACTGTGTTGTGGGATATCTTTATCTCGAAAGTCAATACAATCAACTTCTCGAGTGATGATAGTATTGGCCATGGCTTCGAGGTTGAATATTTTGAGGTACCATCATTTGGCTTAATGTAAGCATCAACTCATCCCTATGGGTAGGAGAAGATCTTAATAAATCCAAAAGGGAAATTATGGTTGTAGTATTGGATAATTGCTCATTAATATTGTAAGGGGGTTTAGGTTGAACATTGGAAGCATGATTCCCTTTATTGGGATTTTTCAAAACAAATGGAGCTGATCCATCATTCTGGTTTGGTTCTTGTTGAGAATTTTGAGCTTGTTGTCGGGTAACGACTCCAATGGTACCTACAATGTTATATTGAAGACGTTGAACTGGTCTCGGTTGAGCGTTTATGGCTTGTTCATTAGGGAGGAATTGATTAGAAGAGGGTCGAGTAGTAACTCTTCTAGGAAATGGTTCTTCTGGAACCATAGCATCTGTGATGGGTTGAATAGGATCTGATTCATTTTTAGAACTATTCGATTGGTTTGAAGTGATGTCTATTTCACTTTCAGTATCTGATTCTATATCACTAGGATCGGGAGTTTGAAAATTATGTAGGGGCCTGGTCGTGACCAGGGATAAGGTTGTGTCAAATGTTTGAGGATCCTGAATAGGTAATTGTCCGCTAATAGTCCCTACATATCGGGTAGGAGGAGGAACATTATGATGTTCGATTTGATTGGCCACCTCTTTACCATGTCTTGGTAAAGGATGTTGAAATATGTCTAATGATTGATTAGCATTTTGATTTTGATTTTGGGGAATGGTCTTTTGAGCGTTATTAGGAGCATTTTGTTTAGGTTGGAAGGCTTGCACCTCCATTTCATTATTATCAATCAGATCTTGTATTTTATGTTTCAACCTTTTACAAGCATTGGTAGAGTGTCCAGGTCCTCTATGGAAATCACAGTGTAAGTCAGCTCTGTATCCGGGTATAGTTGGATCAGGTTCCCAGATAGTTGGTAATTGAATCAAACCTCTTTCGAGTAATTGAGGTAAAATAGTTGATAATGGTTGATTCAATCTAGTAAATTCTTGAGGAGGTTTATCAGGAGGTTTCAATGTAAATTTTTTTGTTGTCTTCGTTGCATTGATATTAGCAACATTTACTCTTGTCAGTGACTCCGTCACCTACGACTTGTTTGTTTTTATATTGATTTTTGGATGTTTTCTCATCATCCTTCTTCCTAAGTTGGCCTCTCCTAATGAGGGCATCTTCTACTCTTCGAGCTAAATCTATAGCTTGATCGAAGGTAGTTAAAGTAGCGGTTGATAACTCATAAGATATTTGTTCTTGCAAATTATTGATAAAAATGTCCAACATTTCCCTATAAGGTAGCACAAAGTGCAGTTTTCCTGTCAACTGCCTCCATCTAGCTAAGAAATCAGCAAAACATTCATCTTTGTCTTGTTTTAAGTTGTATAAATCTTTAATGGTTACATGCCTCTCGATGTAGGCACTAAATTGATGGACGAAAGATTCAGTTGTTTCTTCAAAGTTTCTCAAAGAATGAGTGGGCAATTGATAGTACCACTCTAATGCCATTCCACCTAAACTTTTTGGGAACATTTTTAGTAATAGCAAGTCATCATGTGATATATCATGACATGCTATCCTAAACATGCGAAGATGCTCTATGGGATCTTCGGTTCCTTTATATATAGGCGAGGATGGGCATGGGAAAATGCTTAGGGTACGGTTGTGCTACAACTATGGGATCCAAAGGTTGACTACATATCTCTTGATAATTGTACGAGGGACGGTAGGGATCTATCTGGTCCATGCGCGAAGCTAACTGCTTCACCATGGCTTCCAGATTACTAGTTTGCCCACCATATTGGTTCGGTAGGGCATTAATATGGGATTTGTGAGCATATGATGGAGGGACATGCATATTAGATGCTATATTGCTATTGTGTAAATTGTTGGTAGGAAGGGTGTTATGAAGAAATTTTGAAGTTGTATTATGTTGTATCCCAGATTGTTGAAAATTGGTGTTTGGCTTCATTTTAGATTTTTGTTTACTTGAAGCATATTGATCAATAGTTTGGCGAAGTAAAGCGGTGAAGGAAGTTTTCTTTTGTGTGGGCATGATTTTAGGCTCAATAACAGGTTCCTTAGGAGGTTGGGTAACTTGTTGTTTTGGCATGTTTTGAATCATAGTGACCATATCTCTATTGGATGGTCCAGACTTATCACTTTCTTGATCAATAAAAGACAAGGGATTAGTGTGCACATCAAACATATGTTCCATGGCTGCTTGAGTGTCACTAATTTGCCCTTTATCAATACGAACTGCCATATTAAGAGCGCCAATGTTATTATTGAAAAATTTCCAGAAATGATCTAAGTTATCAAAAGCAATAGTTCCATCTGGAGCTATTCTAGGGGATGAGGATCCATCCTCTTTAACATTTTCTTCTTGTTCATTATCTTCACCTAGGTCATCTTCTAGTTGATCTAGAGTTTCTCCTTCCGAAATTGGATCCTCAGGAAGGACATTTGGGTTTCTAGTTTTATCTTCTAACCAATCTTCTTCTTCTCCTTCAGTTTGTTTACCATTCCTAAGTTTAGGCATTGTGCTTAACTTAGATTTCAGTAAATATATATATATATATATATATATATATATATATATATATATATATATATATTTGCAACAAGCTTAAGAGGTATATATTAATTATATACCTACTACAATATTTAAAATGAAATGTTTTGGTTTTTGTTATGTTTTTTAGTTTTTCTTGTTTTTGTAATAATATTGTAAAGATAACAAACAACACAATAAATGCAAGAAATAATAATGAAAGCAATGATCTAGTTTTCTATAAATAATTTATAAATGTCATTAATGGGCTCAAGTTCTTCAGGAGTCATGAAGTGTTCTTCTTCAAATTGAAAATTTTCTTTCAAGAATTTAATGAAAAGGGCTATAGTGATACTATCTATCTCAGATTCTGGTTGATAATAATAATTCTCACGACAATACTCTCGATATAACATAGCTCTAGGAATTTTATTCCATATTTCTCTAATCATAAGATCGACCTCTTGGTCTTCTATATGAACTAGAAATTGGCGTACCACAGTCTGTGTTCTTGAGGTATTCCTCGAAAGTGAAAAATTTTGAAGACACAAGAGCTCTCCTATAAGCTAACCATCTATGGCAAGCTCTCTGAAGTTCATGATAAAAGATGAGTTGATGAGGATCCAGGATTCTATCTAGGACAAGCCTCTTGATTTGTTTAAGTTTTGTTGACCTAGATGAAATGACACCTAGTCTTCTATCAAGTTCGTCCCACAAAAGTTGATTTCTATCTGTTTCAGGCACACTAAGCAAAGAATTGATTTCTATGGCTGCTAATTGGTTTTCAACATTTATAGTAACTGCTAATATTTTCTTAGGAGCTACCATCTAAACATGATATGCAACTTAGTAGTTTTAAATGATTTTAAATGCATCTATGTTTTGTTTTTTTTTATTTTTTGTTTTGTTTTCAAAAGGTTTTAAATGCATTCACGTCGGGTTCACCAAAATGTATCGCTCCAAATTTTTTGCATCCTTACCTTTAGGCTATAGGATCCGTGCCCGGAAGGAGGATGGGAAAAGGATGGCGTGGTACCTCGGACTGAGAGGCCTTGCGAAGGTCCCGCCTCTCGGGGGAGGTGTATTATGGTGATTTTTTGATGGATGGTGGGTTCACCGGGAAACGTTTGAATGGCGGTTTCCACGCCTAGGTTGGGAATGTGTTTAATGTGTTCAGTTTTATCTTTAAACATTCGAGTCCTAGGTTTGGCCAAATGAATCTAAGTTGTTCTATTATGAAAATGCAAGCTAAATGAAATACAGAAAACAGATTTTAAACAAAAATAGAGAGAAAAAGCTAAATTACAGAGCCATACCTGATCCGGATGTCTGATGGAGATTCTGATGTTTGAAGCAGTCCAGATCGTCTGGAATTTGACAGGATCGTCTCCGACCTGCAGGATCGTCTGAGATCTGACGAATTCGTCAGACGAATTCGTTAGAGACCTGCAAACAGAGAAATAGACACAAAATACAAAAAATACAGCAATGCTAATAGAGGATAAAGATGTAAAATGACAATAAAGATGTTAACAGATAATCCTAAATAGGAATGCAAGTAAATTACGATGTTTTAATAGTTAATCATGATTTCATTATGCAATTAGACTACATGGGTGAACTCCAAGATGCAGAATAGCAGAAAATAATAAATAAACTGACTAGATGCAAAATAGAACAGGAGATGAAAAGAGAAAAATGCAAACTCTGGGCAGTGATTGCCCCCAATGCAGACTGCAGTCGAGATCATCTTGAATCGATGCGAAATCGTCTCGAATTGAACAGGATCATCCACGACGAACTGAGCTTGCTCCGGCTGAAAAATACTAAGGTTCCTACAACAAAATTTGGATAGGACTAGTGCAGATAGTAATTTGGGATGTTTCAATGCGTATAAAGTCAAGTTACAGGAAATATCAGCCAGGGGTAGGTTAAGGGGAGGGCCTAAGTTTAAATAGGCTTAGGAGGGAGGTTAGGAGGTTGGAGATCATCCCAATTTGGGAGATCTCCAATGGGGAGGGTCTCTAACGGCGTAGACACGCTTTTGCCCAGATTAGAGACGTCGTTGGAACAGAGGCTAATTGAGAAAAATTAGTTTTGGGACAAGATCGTCTGGACGTCCTAGTCCAGACGAAATCGTCCGATCTGAGGCGATATCGTCTGATCGGCGACGATATCGTCAAACGGTCAAAACAAACTCTAAAAATGGCACGGGAAAGGAGGAAACGGGTTAAACGGCGGTTTGGGAGCGGTTTTGGGGGTTAAAATTTGAATTTGAATATTTACTAGAGTAATTGTAATTATTTAAGGTTTTACTGCGCCAATTTTAGGGTGCTACACAACCTTCATTCTAGAAAAAGCCTCATAAATTAATATTGGATATATCAAAACCAAAATCAACAATGCTTATCAAATAATCCTTTTCACTCCAACTCAGCATTCACAACCTCCAATCCAACAATATTTTACTTACAAGGAATATCTACCCATACCTTTTGTTTTGATGGAGATATATATTCAAAACTTGTCTTAACCACAATCAAAATTTCTTTGCCAACACTAGGGTTAGGTAGCCACAACCTATCTCAATATATCCACAAAATAATTTTCCCAATAATTATTTTACCATGCAAAAATATCAAATATTTTGGTACACCTTATAATCTCCAAACTTACACAATATAAGTCAACATATTTATTAAAAACAAAATACACATTAATTTCCTTTAAACACCTTATAACTCCAACTTCATAAAATAAATTTCAATCACCAAAAACTAAAATAAAAATATTTTAATTTACTTTACTTTATAACTCCCTCAAAAAACTTATAGTTTCCAACTTACAAAAACCTCTAGGTAATTTCTGAAATTCACAACCTTTGGAGAAGCAAAATTATTTTTCGTATACCTTTCAACTAATCTGCCCACCAAAAAATCCTCGATGAGAATTGAACACACAACATAGCCTCAATCTAGGTTACCAAGTGGGTTGTGTGCCCATGTAAGACTTTAGGTGCACGATTCCTGCTTTATTCTCCTCACGACGACACCCATGAAAAACGAAGGCCTCTCACACGTAAAACGTCAATCGCATGGATTAAACCCACGATCCATTATTTGCAAGCCTTAGTACTATCTCAACTACCACCTGCACTACCGTCATCGATGGATATTACTATCCACGATGATAGCCTTACACCTTAGTTTGCCTCCAATCACTTTGAAACACAAACTTCTCTTTCTCCAACAAATGTAGTGCTCAATTTCTTATTTGAAGGTGTGTGGATTCAAGACTTAGGAAATGAAATTTATTTCCTATATTAATACACATGCTCTTGTCTTCTACACATTGGCAAAATTTGAATTAGATTTTAAATATTAAATTTAAAACCTTTGCACCCATTTTAATTTAAATTAAAGTTTTAATCAAAGATTAATTTAAATTAAATATTTTATAATCTACTCATGGGTATTTTTAAATTAAACCTTGTTTTTCTTCACCTTGTTATTTGGCCCAAAATATTATAATAATATAATATTATTATTTAATTTAAACTTGCTTCTCCTTCCTTGGGTCTTCATAGTTTGGGCCTTTTTAGGCGCATAATATAAAAATAAATATTATATCCTAATCCTTTTCAAGACCTTCTTGCTTTTGGAAAAACCACTTGATGTCCTTAATGATGATGAAATTGAAACAATATGCTTTTGACATCAATGACAACAAACTTACTCAAAATTTCCAAAAATATCCCCCTTTGTCATTGATGGCAACCCCTTTATTGTTACCATTTATTTTCCTTTTCAAAAGCTGCTTTCCTAAGAAAATGCTCCCCCTAACTGAATGCTCTCACCCTAAATCAAATCTCTCCCCCTTTGTCATCAATGGTAAAGGGCCACCTTTGGGGCCTGGGTCTAAGAAGACTCTTAGCTTAGCCCCTCCCCCACCTCCTTTTGAGGTGGTTAATTCTAGGGTGGTATACATTGATATTTAAATTTGTCCACCTTCTTTCTCAATTGATCCTTTTTATTCCTTTGACTATTCATGTTACTGATTATCTCTGGAAGTTATGCTCTACACCACTTAGCTATGTGACCAACATTATTGCACTTATAGAAAATAATGTTGTGATTCCTTGAAGCCGTAAATGTCTTGGAGTTTCTTTTGGTGAAGCCATATCCATTCCTGTCACAAACCTTGCAATTTACTGCTTTGTGACCAAACTAATTACAAGAGTAGCAATACCCTTGAAAAAGCTATCTGTTCCTAAAATTTCCATATTCTTGTATTTCATGTGTCTTACACTATGTAGCCTTGTGCCCAAACCTTTGACATGAGAAGCATCATCCATTGAAACTACATTTCATTGACCTCATTGGTCTCTTAGTTTCTTTTATCCTGTGATGCTTCTTGTTCCATCTGTTCCTCATTTGTGCATTGTTCCTTTCCTTGTTGAACTTTCTATTGTCCAACTCATTCTCATAAGTCTCACTCTCTCTTAAACTTTCTTCTTCTGAAGCTTCTTCTTCTTCAGAGCTTGAGATTAAATCCTCTCATTGTTTTCTTTGTACCTGTTCAAAACCAAGTCCTATTTTGTTTTATGGAGATATTTGTACTTTGATAATATTATCCAAGTTTTTTGAGCTTCTCCCAAACCTGTGTAACTTGTCCTTAGACATTTTTACTTCCTTAATTAGTAAAGCTACCTCATGCTCTAATTTTTCACATTCCAAAACCTTAGCTTCTAAATTCTCTTTGAATTTCCTTTTCTTAGCTATTGAGTTAGTTAGATCCTCTATAAGATTTTCTTTCTCTTCATCACATTCTTTAAATTTAAGCTTGAGTTTTGAGTTATACTTTATCACCTCTCTTAATGCATCAAGGGTAGAAATGAGCTCACCCTCAAGATCAAATTCTCCTTCCTATGATTCTTCCTCTATTTGTTTACCTTTAGGATCATCTTCATTCCTTTCTAATTTATTTCCACTAGAAGTAATACCTTCTTCTTCTATTGCCATAATTAGACTTTCTTCTTGTCCTTCACGTGTATCTTCATATTCATAATCACTAAAACTGAATCCATTCCTTGTACAACTATCTTCAATATGACCAAAGTTACCACATCTAAAACACTTGAGAATCATTGGACCTCTCTTTCTAACATTTTATTTTTCTACTATCATAAATAGGATTTATTTTTCTTAATTACTTTAAGACCTGTCATCACTATCACTAGAACTCTTACTTGCTTTATCTGCATAAAAACTCTTCTTATGCCTTTGGGAAAACTTATTTCCTTGCTTGTCTTATCCATCCCTGTTGTTATTTTGGTACCTGTATTTTCCTGTTTCCCTGTTCTTATGATCCTATTTTTCTTCATAATTTATATTTCCAACCTCTAGATAATTAGTTGTATAATGACCATATTTTCCACAATTGAAACATCTAACTGATTTTGTACCTTTATAATTTCTCGAGTCCTTGTTCCTTTTACTATAATTTTCTTCTTCATCACTGGAAAAATCATTGCTTGAATCTAAATTTTACCCTTTGTCTTCTTAGTAGCTTTGAAGGCTACTTCTTTATAGGTAATAGGTTCCTCTTTTATTCTCATCTAAAAAACGGTGAGAATTCATGTAATTCATCCCTTGTCAAAATTTCAATATCTTTTAACTCTTATATAGCTGAAATCTTTTCACTATACCTTTTTAGGAGTGACCTTAAAATCTTATCACAAACATTTGTTTCTTCAACCTTAAGCCCAAGTCCTTGCATGGAGTTAACAACCTCATCTACATGAAGTAGATATACCACAAATTTTTCATCATCCTTAATATTTAGGTCTTCAAATGTTCTCTTGTAATTTTACAACTTTGCCCTTTTGACCTTTTTATATCTTTCATATATGCCTTGCAACTTATCCCAAATTTCCTTTGCTAATGTGCAATGCATAACCTTTATAAACTATGTTTCACGTAAGCCTCTTAAAATTCTATTCATTGCCTTTGAATTACTCAGTTGTAGAAGCTTACCATATTTATATGTAGGTGGAGTTGTTGGTGGTATGTATCCATTCTCAACTGCTTCCCATATTTCATTTCCAAGTGCCATTAGATGAAACTTCATCCTTGTACTCATAAGTGCATAATTGTTCCCATCAAACAATGGTACTGATTTTCCTGAAGATCCATTATGAGAATCCATTTGTGTTCTTGTGAGCTTTTTCTTCAAGCTGTTAAACTCTTCCAAAGGAACTTGCTCTGATAACAATTGAATAATGCAATCTTATACTGAGAGGGAGTGTGAATAGTATAGGACCAATTTTTAATTTTCTTTCCCAAACAATATTATGTGATATATTAATGGAAATATCAAAAATAGTAAACAAAGTAATGCAAAAATAACCACACATAATAGAGACACCAATTTAATGTGGTTCACCCAATGTGGGCTACTCCACGGAGAAAATATTTCACTAAAAATTTCTCAACAAATCTCTTGGGAATCCTTTCCCTATTACAATTTTTATGGACCTCTATCCAAAGGAGACACCAATTCCCTAATCAAGTTCATGGATATCTATCCAAAAGAGACACCAATCCCCTCAGCTAGTTTGTGGATCTCTATCCACAAGAGAACTCCTTCTCCTCTGCTCTAGCTAGTGATCCTTTAGAATACTACTGCCTCCACTGCTCTGGCTTGTGGATCTCTCTCCACTGAAGACCTTTGTCCTCTCTACCTTGGATAATGGATCTCTATCCATTAGAGACTACTATTCTCTACTTTGTCACCTCCAAATCTTATTATTAGCTCTATATCAAATCTATACTAAATATAGTCCTTTGGTCTAGCACAAATTTGCTCAATATCTGTCTCTAATCTACACTAAACATAGTTATTTGGTCTAGCATAAATATTATCAATCTCTATCTCTGATCTATACTAAACACAGTCATTCAGTATAGCACAAATCTACTCAATCTTTGTCTCTGATCTACATTAAATACAATCCTTCAATCTAGCAAAAATCTGCTCAATATCTATCTTTGATCTACACTAAACATAGTCCTTTGATCTAGAACAAATTTGCACAATATCTATCTCTACTATGGAATAAATATATCCCAAAAATCTATCCTTAAGCCTTAACACAAATATTGATCCAATCACAAATCAAATCTGCTAGATCTACCCCAAATCTTAATTCAAGGTTTGAACAAATAAATCATACAACTCTACTCATAAGTATTCTCAAAGACTTGCCTCAAATTTGTATTGTAAGCTTCCACAAAATCTCACACTAATCTATTCACAAGTCTTCACCAAGACTTACCTCAAATCTGCTCAACAAGTTCTCACTATAACTTGCTCAAATCTGCTCAACAAGTCCTCACTAGAACTTGTCCAATCTGCTCAACAAGCTCTCACAAAAGCTTGTTCAAATCAATCTATCATAGAAAACCTCTTCCAATCACACAAACAAGTTTCACATAGAATCTTGTTCTAATATCACAAAAATATATAGAGAATGGTTAGAGACTCAATATGTTTCACACTCACAACAATGCTCAATCACTTTTAATCTCTCTTACTTTACCACAAAAACATATAGAGAATTATTAGAGACTCAATATGTTTAAAAATGCTCAATCACTTTCAATATCTCTTGCTTTACCATAGAAACATATAGAGAATGGTTAGAGACTCAATATGTTTCAACAATGCTCAATCACTTTCAATATCTCTTGCTTTACCACATAAACATATAGAGAATGGTTAGAGACTCAATATATTTCAATAATGCTCAATCACTTTCAATATCTCTTTAAATCAATTAAGAATAAAGAACAATTTGTTTCACAGAACTTGAACTATCACTCCAACACTTCCAATAAAATAAGCTCAATCATCTCCACTCAACCAATCACTTAATGAAATCTTAGTCAACGATGCTTATAAAAAAACCCTCACATACAATGATACTCATGATCTTTCACAATACCTAGTTCAAGATAGTTATCAACTTTACATAACAATGATACTCGTGATCTTTCACAAACCCTAATCATACACATGAAGGCTCACTCAAAATTTCCAACAATGCTTATCAAACAAGATTTCTAGAATCAACCTTCATTCTAGAAAAAGCCTCATAAATCAATATTGGATATCTCAAAACCAAACTCAAAAATGCTTATCAAATAATCCTTTTCACTCCAACTCAGCATTCACATCCAATCCAACAATATTTTACTTACAAGGAATATGTACCCATACCTTTTGTTTTGATGGAGATATATCTTCAAAACCTGTCTTAACCACAATCAAAATTTCTATGCCAACACTAGGGTTAGGTAGCCACAACCTATCTCAATATATCCACAAAATAATTTTCCCAATAATTATTTTACCATACAAAAATATCAAATATTTTGGTACACCTTATAATCTCCAAACTTACACAATATAAGTCAACATATTTATTAAAAACAAAATACACATTAATTTCCTTTAAACACCTTATCACTCCAACTTCATAAAATAAATTTCAATCACCAAAAACTAAAATAAAAATATTTTAATTTACTTTACTTTATAACTCCCTCAAAAAACTTATAGTTTCCAACTTACAAAAACCTCTAGGTAATTTTTGAAATTCACAACCTTTGGAGAAGCAAAAATATTTTTTGCATACCTTTCAACTAATTTGCCCACCAAAACATCGTCGATGAGAATTGGACACACGACATAGCCTCAATCTAGGCTACCAAGTGGGTTGTGTGCCCACGTAAGACTTTAGGTGCACAATTCCTGCTTTATTCTCCTCAAGATGACACCCATAAAAAATGAAGGCCTCTCACATGTAAAACATCAATCGTGTGGATTAAACCCATGATCCCTTATTTGCAAGCCTTAGTACTATCTCAACTACCACCTGCACTACTGCCATCAATGGATATTACTATCCACGATGATAGCCTTACACCTTAGTCTACCTCCAATCACTTTGAAACACAAACTTCTCTTTCTCCAACAAATGTAGCGCTCGATTTCTTATTCGAAGGTGTGTGTATTCAAGACTTAGAAAATTTAATTTATTTCCTATATTAATACACATGCTCTTGTCTTCTTCATGTCAACAAAATTTAAATTTTAAAATTCAAATTAGATTTTAAATATTAAATTTAAAACCTTTGCAACCATTATTAATTTAAATTAGAATTTTAATCAAAGATTAAAATATTTTAATTTAAATTAAATCTTTTATAATCTGCTCATGGGTCTTTTTAACTTGAACCTTTTTTTTATCCACCTTGTTATTTGGCTCGAAATATTATAATAATATAATATTATTATTTGATTTAAACTCGCTTCTCCTTCCTTGGGTCTTCATCTTTTGGGCCTTTTTACGCATATAATATTAAAAATAAATATTATATCCTAATATTTTTCAAGACCTTCTTGCTTTTGGAAAAACCACTTGATGTCCTTAATGATGATTAAATTGAACCAATATGCTTTTGACATCAATGGCAACAAACTTACTCGAAATTTCCAACAACTAATTTCTCCAAATATTTAAAACTCTATGTATTCTACAAAAAATGAAATTTTTATTGTAGTTTTGACTTAGAATAATGATAAAGACAAGGAGTATCCCATATCATTTATGATCCAAGTCCTCCAAAACTATGAATAAAATACATGCATTATGAATATGGAGATGCTCTTTCACATTTGTGCCAAGTGACACACTATCCTTGGTAGGGTTTTGCAAGTATCATTCCAAAATAGTGCATGTAGAGCTACCCAACATATCTTATTCTTCTTCGATTGTATGCTATCAAATGCCTTATTTTTTCTTGTGTTCAATGCTCTCTTTCTTGGAAAATATTGATGTGATGAAGCTGGCTCTAGTTGTGATGGTTTTCAAGCGCTGTAATGGTGTTCCAATATTGTATTTCAATGTGGTTCTCAGCTAGCAATTTGACCATGTTGGAGCTATGACAATACACATTTGATATCACATTATACCTTGCTCCTCATTTCTTGTAATATGTTGTCCTTATAATTGTGTTTTTATGTAGGGTGCAATAGATTATATTCTCTTTACATAGGCTCTTTCTATATTGTAGGTTGATGTTGCCTTGGGTGATGGACTAAGGTATCTTCTAACATCTTAACAAGCCAAATACTGAGCCTTATTTATGGCTCTTTTCTCAAGCACCTTGGGTAGTGCTTCCATTACCAATGGTGGATATCAAACTCTTCAATTGGCTTATTTCTTAAGCACCTTTTCTAGTGCTTACCCTTTGCAAATGGTGGACGTTAAACCCCTTTTGTATGGCTCCTATTTGAGCACTTATACTAGTGCTAATGGTGATCACTTGTAGATAGGATGATAGGCTACATAGAGTATCCTTGAGACACTTAAATTTTATCTTTCTTTGATGTAATATAAGATAAGTTTGGTGCTCAAATAACAACCTGTAATACCTCCTTATTTGCACCTAAAACCTAAGACTCTCCTAGTCTCATTTTGTAGCTCCTTCTCTTGGTTTTTATGGTGGATTTCTTCTCCACTCCTTGGAGGAATATTACCCTATTTGGTGGCTTCTCTAGGCCACAATAAGCTATAGGTTATGTGTGCTTCAATAGTATCTCTAGACACTTTGATAGTATGCTAACTTGTGCTCTTTGGTTTTTCACTCTAACTTAACAACCAATGCACATAATAACCTTTGAGAGTAATAAGTTTAATGTAGTTAAGAATAACTAAAATAGTGCAATAGTAATATCACCTTATTTCTATTCAAAGTAACTTGCAAGATGCACTAATAGTAACTCTTAAATAACTCTTACATGCACTAATAAACTCTACAACTTTCATTTAGCAGTAATGTCTTATTTGTTATAACTAGATAATAGGAAGATGATATTTTTATTTCTATAAAAATATATCTAACTCCTATTTTAATGTGCAAGTATAAACCTTAAAATAAACTATCTTCTGCACTCCCTTTGAAGACTAAAATGCAACCTTCCTCCTTGCAAATTTTAAACTCTAATAAGGTGCTCAATGAAACTAAATAATGAACCGAATATAAGTGTTCATAAAATGAACCCTTTACACCTAAGTTGCTTACCTTAACTAAAACTATAGATGAAAGATTACAAGGTGATTAGATTCACCTTATTTCTACCTTTTACTTGATGGACTTGTAGCTCTTCTTGGCTATTCGAAACAACTCTTTAGTTCACCTATTTATAGCTTTGAAACCCTCTAACTTGCTATCTTGAAACTGTAGTAGGAGATTTCAATTCTCCTTCAAGATGTATCCTAGAAATTTGAATTTTTGCAAGTAGTAATGTTGTCCTAATTTCTACCCTTTCACAGTCAATATTTCCACTAAAATTTTATCCTTAAGTATCAAAACTTTGGTAGGGAACTCCTCCAAATTGTAGCTAAGATTTTCTTTCAATAACCCTTTCAATTTTTTGCTGAAAAATTAGCAAACCCCTATCTCCGAATGAGCCTTCTAGCCTTCAAAGGCAATCTTCAAATCTCTTGGATTTGGTAGTAATGTTTGGCTCCTTTATCCTTCAATCTCCTTATCAAATTTTGACTTCAATAAAGGCCTTCTTCTCAATAATCTATAAGTCTTGAGGTCTTCACCAACATCCTATAAAATTTGATAAACTTCTTACTAAATCCTTCTCCCTTAGGCTTTTTTTTTAGATGGAAAAAATTGTCTCAAGTTCTTACTTTATTAGGAACTTTGCCTTGGTGGTAAATTTATCCAATAATTTATCCTAGGATCTCCTTTAATGGCCTTCCTTGAATCTCCTTCAATGAGGCTCACCAAGTCTTCTCATTTTTTCTCCTTGAGACCTCTTCTATAGGGTTTTCACTCTCACAACTTCTCTGGTCTTCCCAATTAGACATTTCCTTCAACCTTATATTGTGGAAGTGTTGGCAATGAGATCTCCCTCCTGGATCTCTAAAATATACTACTGCTAGAATCTAGAATGATACTTGTTTCTTATACTTATTTAGTCTTCTATCTTCCTAAACTAGAAGTTCTTCAATGGGACCTCCTGTAGACATTTTCTACCTTCTTGAACTATTTTATCCTTCTAAAATCGACAAGCTTCAATCTTCAATGGAGATCACCAATCTCCAATATTCTCCTAGACTCTTTCTTTGGAGTCTCTTCTTTCTGGATTCTGCTATAAGGTTGTTGTGGCATTTTCTTCTGCAATATGTAGGTTTCAATTTTCAATGGAGATCACCAATATCCAATCTCCTCCTGGACTCATATCTAGAGTCTCTTCTTCCTTGAGTCTACAATAAGGCTACTATAGCCTTTTTCTTTCTTCTACAATTCACTAGTTTGCAACTCTTGTAATGAGACCTTTTCTTAGGTCTCTAAAATATTCAATCTTCTACTTGTTACTACAAGTTTTGGAATTATTCTAATGAAGATATTATTCATAGAACTATGTAGGAAGATTCCCAAATTTCTCTAAATATCCTTTTCCTACAACAAGATGTTAGAAACTGGAATGGAAGAATTTATAATTTTGGAGATAATAAAATTCACTAGTCGGTTTGTTAATCTAGTGGAATTAATATTGAGTTCTAGTCTTCACAAGTTTTTTTGCAACTCTATGGAAAGACTCTAGTCACCTACAATCTCAATTTTTTTTTAAATGAGATTTCTAGATTTCTCTCAATATCTCTTTATGGCTCTCTCTGTTTCCTATTGATCTACCATATGCTTTGATACCATTGTTATATTTTGGTGATCTATATTAATGGAGATGCAATTACAAGATGTAAAATATGTAGGCTATGGTAAGTATATCATAATGGATGTAGGAAAATAAGAGAATAGACTTCTACAATAACTAAGTAAAATACCATTAATGAAATCTCACAAAAATAGTACAATGCAATATAATGGAGGACTATGAACACTCAAAAATTTTACAATGAAGATCTACATTGTACCTACTCACTACTCTATAGTAACATTCTCTCTCTCTCTCTCTCTCTCTCTCTCTCTCTCTCTCTCTCTCTCTCTCTCTCTCTCTCTTTCTACCTCTATTATAGCTCAAGGTACATATATATAAGATAAGTTCCTTGGGATTTACTCTACCTATTCCTATGACTCATGTACATGTGGAATACATGCACATTTACATTATTGCATATTCTAACACTTGTGCATTTATTACTTCTTCCCCAAGTAACTACTTAACATAATATAAACTCCTAATCTAATAATGTACCCAAGGTGGTACATTGACATGTACTAAATAATGTAATATACTCTAATATGTTTGAAGGTATGGTTAATGGCTTACATAATAACACATAATAAATTTTTGCAATTCATATCAAACACTTTATGGTTGTTACTAGGATGTAGTGGAAAGAGTAAGGAAAAAGGGATGAGTTACTTGGTTGTCATGCATGGAAGAATGCAATCTAGGGAGTCTACAAGGACCCAATGGTTATATACCCTCCAGTAATTTTGTGCCTACCCTTACTTTACTAAAGGATATTTGGGTGGGTCAAGCATCCCAGTAGGTGATTTGATTACCAAAGCAAACAATCATTCACTAAGAAAATAGAATTGATAATCAAGAGATAGCTTGGTTTTTTTATAAGAAAAAGTTTTAATAAGGAGAATTGTGAAATGAAAACCCTCAAACATGATGTCTTCATATGAAATAATAAATTCAAAGGACAAGAGGGAAGAAAAGGAGGGTAAGGAAGAAGAATTTATTAAAGCAAAGGAGAAATTGAGGAGGGATAATAACTAAGAATAATAATAGTTGCAAAGATAAATATGTACATATTTAAAATTAATTTAGCCATAGTTTTTGCTAGATGAGTTATAGGTGTTACATATTTACTAATATTTACAACTTTATTCCATCCATGGTTGTAATTTTATAAGCAATTAAATCCACTTTCTATAGAATTTTATAGGGACCACTCTAGAGGGAGTTAAACTTTTGATGATCACCTGGCTTAGCTCAATCCTCATCCTATTTGAATAAGAGATCACCTTCCTTGTAATACATATTAGTAGATTGCTTTTCAAACCATCTTTTCATCACTTCTTGATGCTACACTATCCATTTTAACAATTATTATCTTCCTTCCTTCACAACTAATAAAGTATTTAACCTTTATTGCATTGGCTCGATGTTTGTGTTTTCAAGATCCAATTGTTATGATATTTGGAGGGAATGGGATTCCAAATTAACTAGTAGAACAAATCCCTTTCCATAGACTAACATATAAAGAGATGATATGGTGGATGCCTTAGTTTTTACTAATTCTAGCTAAAACACATTTTGTAACTTAATATGCTAGCCCCTTTATGATTTAGTGATAGTTTTCTTTAGGATCCTTGTTATTTTTTAGTTTGTTGATTCTACTAGTCTATTATACTAGGTCCAATAATTTTAGGACATATTGAGCAAGAAATTGTATTCCAAGGAATATTTTTTAATTTAATTTTTACCCCTTTGAAGTAGGTGATGATTATCAGTGACTATTGTGGATGAAGTCCCAAATATAGTGATGATATCCTCTAGTAATTGGACCATCACCTCTTGATTAGATGGTATTTCCTCAACCCACTTGGTGAAGTAGTTTTAGGTAGCGAGGATCCATCCATTCCCTATACTTGATAGAGGTATTATATTATCTATGAATTCTAGGCCCATTTCTAGAAAGGTTTAGTGATAACAACTATCTTTAGGAGCATTGCCATTTTTCTCCTTTTTCCCATGAATAAACAATAAGGTTTAAAGTTTTTAACCTATTGGAAATAATCAATGAATATGGTAGTCCAATAGTATCCAAATATTAGGATTTTGTGGGCAATTTTAGGCATGGAAAAATATCCTCCTTTATCATGGTATTATTTTATTATAACTTCTCTTCTTTCTTCTTCAAATCACCTCAACAATACATCATACTTTTTCCTAAATATGAGACCATAAAGCCATGTATAGTGCATTACCTTCTATTTGAATTAAATTATTTTCTTATTTGTTAATCCTTTTGGGATTTTTATAGTAGCCATATACCTACAAATAGCTCCCATCCACCTTGTTTGTTCATCAAGATTCACTTCTACTGGCACAATCTGATATTTAAAAAAACAATTGCCAAAATTTCACACAAGGTTGTACCCTTGATAAGCTTGGTAGGTTTGATTTTAATAAAACAATTCTTGAATATTATTTATCCATCCAAATATATTTTCCCATGATTCACTATGAAGTACAATAGGTCAAACATTGAGGTGAACTATGAAAAAAATGCCTTGCTTTGTGATAGATAGTACCTAAACTTTCTAATAGCCTTCATGATGGCAAATGATAGATAGTACCTAAACTTTATAAACCCTTCATGATTGAAAATACATATTTTTAAATGCGCTCTAGAGAAAGTATGCCTATGCAACGTAATGCCACTCATCATAGCTACAAGTCTCAAGAAGGCATCTACAACATTCATTAATGCCTAGGAATTACATTCATAACATAATGCTTCTCAAGACCCATAACAGGTGCTATGCCACCTAAGAAGGAGACTAAATAATCTTGGGTAATACCTAGTGCCACTTGGCACTTGATTAAAGAAAAGGGAGCACATTTATAGCCACTAGAAGTAAGAGCATTTATACAAAGGAGGAAGCACATATTTAGCTAGAATTAAGTAAGAGAAATAAAGGTGCGATCCAAAGATAATTGGATGTATGAGTGAGCATTCAAAGAATGAAGTCAAGGAGTTGAAAAGTAGTCAAAGGTGTATTAAATATGCATATAAGAGATGCCTAGAAAACTCGCTATTATCACTGTCATATGTTCGCAATACAACACCCATTATCAAGGAGATACAAAATTATAAAGGTAAGGTTTCACTTTGATTAAAATAGCTTTTATTTCGAAGTTATAAGGTGTATAACTTAAGGTTGAATTCATTTATCATTAAGTTGGAGATATAAGTTAAATTATACTTAGGAAGTTGATAGCGAATTAAAGGAATCTTATACCTTAAAGGTATTTTACATTACTTTAATTGAAATACAAAGTATTTTAATATTTTCAATTAATACCATAGGAGATATAAGGGTTTCTACTTGGAAAATCAAAACTTTATTATATTGCAAATATTATTAATTTCTAATATTCCAAATTGGGGAGTTATAAGGAATACTACATCAAACATAGTTTATTGGAATTTAGAAAATCAAACTATTGATTATTAGAGGGAAGTTCATTAATTACTTAAAAGAGTTGGAATTATTTACTTATACTTGTCCCATAGTCACATTAAAGGAACAAAATAAATCCAACCATAGAGAACTTCATCAAATTAAAAAGTGCATAAGGAGAAAGAAAATTAGGAGTTGAACATCAAACCATAAGGGAGTAAAAAGAGATTCAACTCAAAGTAAACCTAAAAGCTACTATCAAGCACCTTATCAAAACCTTAGATTAAATCACTTGAAATATACAAGGATTCTACAAAACCTAATTTTAGATAGTTTTATCAAATTGATTCACATACTCTAAACTAAGAAGCTATAAGGATGTCTACTCCAAAGAACATATTAAATAATGTAATTAGAAAAGAAGCAAGGAAAATAACAATATGGCTTAAAATCATGATTTATGATTCAGAGAATTCATTGGATAATAAGGAAGATGAAAATGGAAAAGAAGAATCAATGGAATTTAAAAGGATTTCTGAAAATTCACAAACTAATAGTTTGGTGAAAGTGGATTCTTCAAGAATATCTTCCAATGAAATAGTAAAGGGAATTAATGACAATGAGGAAATTGAAGATCATATTCAAAAGGTAGAAAAGAATATTGATCAAAAAGATCTCATACAGATTTATGAAATAAGTAAAGATAGAATAGCTTCAATTGTACACACATGGTTTAACTATTTTATCAAGTAAATAGATAAACTTGATATTCCTAAACCAGATAACAAAGAATTTGAGATATCTTTACTATGTACTTATTACAATCAATGTGTTCATGAAAAGGTTAATTGTTGGAGTTTCCATCCATGTAAATATTGTGGAGGAAAATATCATCCATCTTACTGTTGTTACAACAAAGATAAGTACTATAAAAGATATGAGGTGAGACTAATATTTAGATTATATTATTTCTTCCAAGTTCTTATTTCATAAGCATTCACTAACTGAGATCAAGCTTGAATTTTTTGAATATCAAGGATACAGGTCATACAGGAACAGAAGAGAAAGTTATATCAGTTAAAACTGATCACTTCCTCTGCTATAACATCAACGTTCAACTTGACCATTATTCCCTTGTGCCTAAAAACAATATAAATGGGTACCCACATGAATTTATAAGTAATTCATAATGTCAAGTTCACCATTAAACATAATTCTTCCAACTATCCACTTGCTAGTTGTACTAAGCGAACTACTTGATTTGATCCACTAGCTTGCCAAAGACTTTGAAGGTCTACCATCAAGAAAATCAGCAAATTTATCCAAAGTAGATCACTCAATTTTATTAATAAATCACTCCATCACTAGGATGGATCAAATAATAATATAAAAATTTCCTAGGATCATTTCTAAGAGAGAATCACTCAAGATAATAGGTGATTTGCTTAAGTAATTAAGCAAATCACTTGTTAAAATAAAAATATTTCCAAGTTGTTCTAGAAGAGTGAATTTCTTTGCTATACAAGCAAATCACTTTAAATGCTCACACTTGGTAATTTTCACCAAAGCACTAGATTTTCTCTCACTCCATTTACCATGGGAACATAATTTTATTTATAGAGCCCCTCATTGCTAAGAATCAATCCAATCTTACCACCTTCCATAATTGTTGCCCTTTCCACTTCTACTCTACCTTCACTATCAGAGGAAGTTGAATCATCAAAGGGGAAGGAAAAGAAGAAAGGAGGTAAAAAAGAGACATCCCTTCCCTCCTCATTAAATATAATAAAAAAATTTTGATGATCCCAATAGGAGGGTAGATGAAGGAAAATGTAAGAAGTCCATTAGAAAGGGTACATTAAGAAGATAAAACTTATCCCTCTAAACCAACTATAGGAGTATTAGCCAAATATGAATCTTAGTATTGGTTATGATCATGGTATCGTAAGTGTGGGGCTACCCAAAATTTGGTAGAAGTATATGTTGAAAGGTACTACCCCTTAATCAAAAGCATATGACCCCCACAATGGAGTGAAGAATATTTCTATATAAGGGAGGGTGACATTATAAATATGTTGAAATGGTAGATGATCCTACCATATGGGTGTATTGCAATCCTAAAACAAAAAATAACTTCTATTATAGAGTCACTAGCAATTGTTAAAGGGACTTCTTAGTTTCTTATTATAAGAAACCCGATCTTGCAACCTACTTTAGCATCCACTAGAGTTAGATCTTTTCAAGGAGGATGTTTAAATGGTGTTATCTAGGACAATAATATTACTCAGGGAATATTAGCTTTTTATGGTGTATGCCAAGTGAGAATGCAATCATAGGATGTAAAATATGCAAAAATATAAGATGTTGAAATATGCTATTAATGGAAAGTGACAAAAATGATACAATGCAATATAGAGGAAATGAACACTCCATAACTGATGCTAAAGAACTACATTGTACTCCATCACCAATCTATATGATGATCTACCCAATATATCTACTACTACCTACAATGATATATTATCACTCACTATGAGGTCCTTTATATAGAAAGATGGATTTCTTGGCCAACACTCTACCTAGTTGTACAAGGGGACACCTTACACATTTATAACTTGCACATAGACACTTGTGCATTTATTATATTACTTTAAGTAACTAGCTAACTACCCCCTAAAGTAATCTACTACTCTAGTTATGTACCAAGGGTGGTACATTTACATGACCCAAATGATGTAATATAATCTAACACCCCCATATATTACATTATTTGGGTATGGATCTTCATATTGGTCCTGGAATTTGAGCTTTTCTCTTCTAAATCCTTCATAGCCTTATTTGTTTGAATTGAGATGAGTATCTTCATCTTGTTCAGGTTCTTCTTCTTTGTTTGGTTTAGTATTTAATTTATTTTTGGAGCTCATGTGTCTTTTCTCCTTGCTCCAATTTGCTATCTTCCTGTATGCTTGATCAAATGAATGGTTAGTATAATTCAATATTTGTGGCTTTAGGATTACAAGTCCCTTGAGCTCGAATAATTATCCTCTTATATTTATTCCTAGAATAATGTTATCCTTTTATTTCCTATATAGAAACTATTCCTCCATCACTTCCATTCTTTGATTCATGTGTATGAATATGGAAGGAAAATTTAGATCACAATTGATCCATTCTCCTTTTTCATCCCCTATAATTTGTATCTTAGAAAGTTTATTAGTGTTGTCTTGAACAACAATATATTGAGTGAAAATAAATAAATATAGTGTATATTTATTAATATATCTTATAGCTTTTATCTCATACTTGGATTCTACCATCTCTCTTCTTTCAGTTGGTTTGGTTACTAAAATTAGCTCTCTCAAATTATGAATATTTGAGACTTTAAGGTGATCATACCATCATGGATTTCCTATTATATGGTCACTTATTTTTGTATCCATACTTGCTTTATATTTGAAGGTTTCTGATCCTTTAAATTTAACTTCCTTATGGCTCCCTAGTGGTTATAAAGTGCTATATGTGTGACAAAGTGCTTTTGGAAGTAGTAGTTACATTTTGAGTTGATTTTGTAATGTTTTGTGAGTAACAAAAATCAACTTCTATTTCACCTTATTTCTCCTATTGAACTAAGCACTTATTAATTTGAAGAAGTTCCCAAATTTAGATTTATTTTGTATTTTTAATATAAGTATGAGATAAATTTTACCAATTAATTCCAACTCTATATATATAGGAAATTGATTTGCTTCTCCATTCATTAATTTTAATTTTCTAAATTCCAATTATATGTACATAGTTTGAAGTAGTATGCCTTGTATCTCCCTAATTTTAAGAATATTAGAAAATAATGGTATTTAAAATTTAATAATGATTTAATAAAGGTTGACAACCTTATATCTCCTACTTGATTATTGCAAATATTATATTATGTGTATGCACCTCAATAATTAATTTTCTAAAATATAAACTTGCTTTATTATCTACTAATGCTTGGTTGATTTGTATTATCCAATGCAATAGTAAACCTTATAAAAATCACCTTATAGATCCTTTTAGACTTTAATAAAAGCAAGTAATAAATCTTATTAATATTAGTGCATGATATACCTTAGTGTAGGCTTCCTTCAATGTACCTTTTGCAACATTGTATTCGTTGCCCAACACTCTTTGAATGGACGTTATTGCCTAATGTCGTTGAACTTTTAATGATCCTTCATTAATGGATGATTTATCTAAATATTCCACCTCCTTGTGTGGACTTTTGATATTACTAGGTATCTAATTCTAGCACTAAATATTTATTTCTTGAATGCACCATTATACAATTCTATGAAAGCACTTCCACACCTTACAGGATTGACTGTATGCCTTGAAATATTCTATCTTTCTCCAAGAATAGGCACTATTAAATTGTGAGTATAACTTCCTCCTTATGATAAGTGGTGCTTGGGAGTTACACTAAGGTGAGCATTTGAGATATGAGCTCTTCTAACACTCATTTTCCTATGCAATTATGGTTGGGAATTTGTAACCTCCCAATGATGGCTAAGCTTAAGTAACCTCCTAGTTTGTAACCGAAGATGCCTTTCTTAAACATTCTTCTTTGAATGTACATTGAGCAATATGAGGGTGCCAAGAAGGGATGTGCCAAGTGGAACTTAGGGTTTTTGCATGTAAACCTTCTCCAACATATTATTTCTTACCTCTTATTTTTCCATCCAATGCTTTTGATATCTTATCTCCAATGCCTTCTTCCAATCCAATGTATTTCTGTATAGGTGGCTCCATCTAAGATGATGAGCAATGCTATGATGGAGGTTCTATTGCACTCCAATGGTGGCTTCGTCTAGGATGATGAGCAATACTTTGATGGAGGTTTTGAGACACTCCAATGGTGACTTCGAGCTAGGATGATGAGCAATGCTTTGGTGGAGGTTTTGAGACACTCCAATGGTGGCTTTGAGTGCTCCTTTTGGATGAACATCTATCTCTTGGGTATTGCTCCCTTTGTTTATCCTTATACTTTAATATTATCCTACTTTCAAGCTATTTTTTTCTACCTTTGTATATGATAGCTCCTTCCTTGTGCTATGCTATGTATGCTTGTAGGTTGCTCATTGTGACTGTCCAAAACCATGGGTGATGTGAGCTTCTTGAAGGCTCTTTTGACCTTGCTTGGATAGTGCTCCTCTATGACCGCTTATGAGATGATCCTTGCTTGTGAAGGATGTGTCTTTATGACACTTAGACTCTATCATTTTTTCTATGTAGGATAGGATATTATGGTGCAAAATAATGTAAATATGCTTATAATAGAATACCTTGCTTTTGCACCTTCTTTTGCAAGCTTCTTCTACTGATTTTTATGGAAATTTTTTTGTACTAATCCTTGTAGATATGAAGGTAAATCTCCAAATATTCTTGGATTTGGTAGGTTTCTTCTATTTGAGTTCTTCAACCTCCTTATCGATTTCTAAATTCAAACATGATTTTCTTCTCAAGAATCTAAAGGTCTTGAGCTCTTCATGAATCTTCTCTTTGAAGTTTGATAAACTTTTTACCTAATCTTTCTCCTTTGGTCTTATTGTTGGATGGCAAAAATTATCCCAAGTTCTTCACTATCTTTTGTAGTGAATTTTTCCAATGAGTTCTCTTAGGAAATTCTTTGATGGCTTCTCCAATTTTTACAATGAGGTTATCCAAGCCTTCTCCTTATTTCTTCTAGAGACCTCTCCAAGGTCTTTAGTCTTACAGCTTCTTTGGTCTTCTTGATGAGACCTTTCCTTAAACCTTCAACTACGAAAGTGTCAGTAATGAGATATTATTCATGTATCTCTTGAACAAGAATTTTGATAGTCCTTCTCTATCTCTTCCAAAAATGGAAGTTATTTAATAAGACCTTTGATGGATCTCTTCAGCTTCTTCTAGAGGAAGTCTTCAATCAGTAAAGGAGATCACCAATATCCTATATTTCACAAAATCTTTTTGGAGTCTTCTTTAGGTTCAATGAATCTTCTCGAGAGTCTTTTCAAGGCTTCTATTACCTTTTCTTATGGATCAAGGCTTTTGTGGCCTTTTCTTCTATATTAAGGCTTCTATGGCCTTTTCTTCTAGATCAAGGCTTCTATGGCCTTTTCTTCTACAATGTGTAGGTCTGCAATAGGACTCCCCTCAATTTCCTTTTGCTACAACAAAGTATTAGTAAGATGATTCTAAATCTTTTCAATGATGAATATTCACTAGTTGATTTGTCAATCTAGTGGAATGAATGCTAAGTCCTAGTCTTCACGAGTTTTTCTACAATTCTATGGAAATACTCTAGCCAAATGTAATCTCAAAAATTCTAAAACTAAATTTTGCTTCTCCTCTCAATATCTCATGTGACTTTCCTATTCCTAGTGACCCACTATGGCTCTTCCTATCCAATAATCCCTTGCAACGGTGTTTGCATGCAGCATCGCTCAATGGAAAATCCTCTTTGTAAATATGTAGTAGGGTTCAAACCTATAGTATAAATGGTGCTATATTGTAGCTCTCCCTATTATTATTTATCTACCATAGCTCTAATACCACTATTAGCTTTTGATGGTGTATTCCAAGGGAGAATGCAATCACACGATACAAAATATGTAGAAATATAAGATGCTAAAATATGTTATTAATGGAAAGTGATGAAAATGATACTATGTAATATGGAGGAAATGAATACTCTAGAACTAATGCTAAATACCTATATTGTACTCCATAACCAATCTATATGGTGATCTACCTAGTATACCTACTATTACTACAACGATATCTTATCACTCACTATAAGGCCCTTTATATAGAATATGGATTGCCTGTCCAACACTCTACCTAAATGTACAAGGGGACACCTTGTACATTTACAACTTGCACATAGACACTTGTACATTAATTATATTACTTGAAGTAACTAGCTAACTACACCCTAAAGTAATCTACTACTCTAGTTATGTACCAAGGATGGTACATTTACATGATCCATATATTCTAACAAGGAAAGATCAATCATCAAGATTTATGAAGAGAATATATCCCTCCCCTATATTATTTAGACTTATCTAAGGCACTCATAAATGATTAACTATACCGAATACATCTTAGATCAAATGGGAAATTAGATGAAGGTATTCAAGAAAGAGAGGAAGTTCACCTACACTTTCAAGCTGATTTGGCTTATCCTCTATTAAAAGAAACACTAGTTTCCAACTTTAGAGCTGGACCAAATGAGGATATATGGAGAGCCCCTCTCTATAGTGGAATGCAAAAAACTATCCTATCGAGAAGTAGACAAGATCTATCACTTTTATGATAAGGTGTACAGGGTGATAATGGAGAAATTTAGGGTAAAAATACTAAGATTGTTAGATGAATCTCGATAGTTCATGAAGTCAATAGATGAGGTCCAACAACTCATGAAGTCAACAAAGCTACCAAATGGATATTTCTATTTAAGGAGGACCAAGTGTTTCATCCATCTCTATAGGTTTTAAACCATGATATTGTGTGCATTTGTACCATATTACATGTTCAACCTTGAATATGTGAGGCAACTCGATATGTGGACCTAAAGTATTTTAGGGGGAAAAATAAGAAAACCTTCTACCCACTTAAAAATTCCATTATGAAGATTAATCCAAAGCTATGAGGATTCCATGGTGTTATGGAAGAGAAAATAAGAGACATTGGGATTGAAAACCTTAGAGGTAGGTGGTCCTATGATCAAATAGGAGATTTTAGAAGCACACTAAATACCAAATAGTTGGAAAACTTTGACAACAAAGAGAAGCTCTCCATATAAGGCACTTATTTTATACTAAGACCAAGGACAAATTCAAAATCTATATCAAAATGAATCATCAAAATTTGGAAGCCTTAAAGAAAATGGGGTATACAAATAAGATCCTAATATGACATAAGATGGTTATGATACAAGCATATCAATGAGTACAATAAGAGATAACCTATTTTATTATCAATTATTTATCATATAGGATCATAAACACCCTAAGAGTGCTACTAAAAGGGCAAATACAATAGGTAAAATATTTAAAAACCCATAAAATCCATAAAGGTCAAAACAAAACCTTGTATTAAGAGGTAGTATTATCTTTTGCATCAACCACACTCATAGTTGTTAGTTCCACAATGTAGAAAATATTCAAAATATGTAGGTGAATATTTGACATGGTAGAGGTAGTGTAAGAGTAGCAACAACTAATACCTCACCTCAAGGAGGGATAAATACGTTAGTGATGATCCCATTTCAAGTTGGGAATGGCCAAGATCATGGCCATGGCTATTTCAACCCTCTATCTCATTCCACCCTCCACTATTCTCACTTCATTCTCTACCCTTTATTCTTCTATTCTTGCTTCTTTCTCTTTTTCCATACCTTCTTCTACTACACTTCCTTGAACCTCTGCTAATGTGACCCATGGTTCTCTTGGAGAAACTCCACTTACAACTATCTTGATAATTCTAGGTGCCATCCCCATAATTTCATTTCCATAACCATCCATTCAAATACCCTCCATACAACCACTAATTCCATATACCTTATTAACTTCACCATAATCCACATCCTTTTAAATGATGTCCTCAATGACATAAAATAGTATAATTGGCCTTAGGACTAACACCTTCTAGGCCTGTAACAATCATCGCCATATCACACAATTCACTCCACCAACAATCTTGACATGACCACACAATCCACCATCCTAGGTAATATAACTCATTCTACAGGTGATGATGTCACCCATCCTAGTCGTAGAGACTAAGTCTATAGAAGTATCCCCTAAAATTATTTTAGACATGAGGCCACACTAGGAATTCATACAAAATATCATCTATGATCCTGAAGAGATAAACATCCAAAAGTTATTTGTCCTCACTATTAAAGAGAAGAAACTAATGAAATAATACAAGTAGTTAAGGAACAAGACCTCTAAGAATTTCTTGTATGTAATGCTGACAAGATCTACATTATGGAAGTCGAAGAAAGTGACCCATCCAAAGTAAAATATTCCCTTGCTAACATTACTGCTAGAGTTTTAAATTTGGATTTGATTCAAATAGATCCATAACCAATGATCCAACTCACTTACCAATTCTCAATTGTTGTGATCATGAATTTCAAGAAACTACTAGTAGAGGGTAAATTACTTGTAAATAAAATTGAAGATATTGAAACATAAGTGCCATAGTTCAAAGATAAAGAAGTAGAATAAGAAAATCAAGAAGGATACCTCAAAAATATCAACTAAAGAAGTAAGTTGAGGATCTCAAATCCCAACTTGTTGAGGTTGAAAATAGTACACAATAACTGAAGGATATCTCACAACTTTTGTAAGGTTAATATGAGATTAAAGAACTTCAACATGCCCTATAGGAGAGAGATCAGAGAATTGAAAAACTTGAATAAGAGCTTGTTGGCTTTTGAAGTATTAATATTAATGTAAATATCACAAGATAAATTTCATAGGATCAAATATATGATAGCCACAATATAGTAAGATCAAAATAATAATGTAAATAGGATAATATGAGCCAACTAATATGTGAATAAAGGCTAATAATATATCAGCTAACATTCATTAATAAGCAATAATATGAATGTAAATAGATTGAATTATACATGTAAAAAGCATGTAGCACAACTAACAATATTGGTTTTTTCAATTGTTTATATGGGATTTAAATGGGTCCCACCCATATTATATCATCACTACATAGTGGTATTACAACAAAACTTGAATATTATCCATGTATCATTTGACAAGATTTAAACCATGGTATCCTCCTTAAATGTTGAGGAATCTAACCAATTGAGCTAATGCCACTTGATTCAACTTACAACATTGGCTACTCAAATGTATGCAATCTTTATTACTCCTCTTTCTCTTACAAATATATCATACAAATCTCATACAACGATAATGATTTCTATACTCATTATGTAGATAATGTAGACTCTGTAGGCAATGTAGGTGATGAAGACTATGTAGACAATTTAGATGATAGAGGCTATGTCCAATATGGAGTAATATATCCATTGTAGGGTGACTATTTGGTTACTTAACTCTTCCTTTTCCTTATGCCAAGTCTCATGACTCTTGGCTTCTCTACTTGACACTTGCATACACATGACTCTATCTTGTATGCACACTTGGACATGACTCTTCATATAACACATCCTAATATAAGAACACATGTGCACACTTACATATAAGATACTTGTGCATATTTACACACATAACACTTGCACACTCATTTACATGACACTTGTGCATTTCCTGCACATTATTACATTACATAAAATATTTACTCACACTCTAATCTAGGACACAATCCTAATATAATATTTACAAGGATGTACCAAGGAGGTACATTAGCATGTACCTATAGACACCAAAAAATAGCCACTTGTCCTTCATCCTGGTCATCCTACCACCCACTTGTTCACGATCCCCATTTCCCACCATTCAATTGGCCATTTCATGCCTTTCTCGCCATCCAATGGTCCACTTTAGCCCTTTCTCACCATTTTTTGACCCCTATTTGACTAATTTGTATTTATTTTATATTATTTATATTTAAATATAGTATTTTATATTATATTTTAATATATTTATTATAAAATATATCTTTATAAGCCAAATTAACCTCAACCATATGATCCGATCTAATCTCAACCATCCATCTTCCTTAATTTGTGTCACACTTAAAGTTTAATATAAGCCTTTGGATCCACTTTAATATTAGCCACACAATCAAAAGTGTTAAGCTAAAACCCTAAGAAATACTTGGGCTTGATAATAAATAGGAGCATTCTCAATGCTCAATCCTTGGAAGAATTGAACGTTGGAGCTTTAATTTACTTGTGAGATCTAACCTTGCTGAGAGCTATTTTATTATGAGTAGATTATGCCCTAGCCTATCCTTCCCTAAAAACCATATTTTGCCCTAGGATTCCTAATTCTAGCTATCTTCGCATCCCATTTCTACCACTACCATTGTCGTTCATCTGTCGAGCCATTCGCATCCCCTCGATCTGCTTTTGTAGATTTAGCCCTAATTCGTAGGCATTATCGAGCACTTGCCTCATACCACAGGTGTAGTTGGGTGCCTGCTGCATTCTATAAGCATAGCACAACACCTATTGTCCCCACAACCACAAACTAGAGATTTTCGCATAAGATCATGTGCCATCGGGGCACACTACCATAAATCTACAACGGAGCAATAGAACCTCAAAGTAAGCATTTTATGTATTTTTATTTGATGTTATTTAGATTTTACATATTTTGTTTATTCATATCTAGGGTTTTTAGTTTACATTTCTAAGGGTTCACACTATGGAACCTTCATTTTGTTTGCTAACGGATCTATGTTTGTTGTGTGTGTAGGATTAGGTAGTATTCATCAAGGATTGTTGAATAGCTTGTGAAGCTAGAGTGGCCTGATTATGGATAAACAAAAGCCCACTCATCCTGTTGGAAGCAAGATACATTGGAGACACTACTTGTTTTGTAGCTAGGGTTTTGGATAACCCTGGAACCTGTATTTATTGTATCAAAATAAGTTCTTTTGAACAAACATATTGTATCAAAGGAGTTTCTTAGCTCCCCCCAATTTATTGAATAAAATCATATTTTGTGCAATCTCTTGTTCATTAAAATTATTTTACTTTCATATTTGTTTTAGTGTCATATTTTCACTTCACAAATGGTGATCATGGTGGGACCCCACAAGGGTTATAATTTTTTATTTAATTTGTTGTACTAATTTCATTATGTTGTTCCATTTTACAAGGTTTTTTGAAGTGAAAAACCAGCCGAAATTGTCGGTTAGGATTTTTGTAAGGTCTTGTGACAATTTTGCAGAAGGTGCACAGGTGCTCTACAACACCTATTGATCCCCACAGGCACCCTACTATGCCTACATAGGCACCCTGTTGTGCCTACACAAGTGACCTACTGTGCCTACATAGGAACCCAACTATGTTTGGCAGTGATTTGGAGTAGAGCTTAGGCTTTCGGGTAAGCCCTACAACTATTCTATTTTAATTTTTATTCTTATGTATTTTACTATTTCGCTGTTTATTTTTATAATTTAATCTTAAAATGAATACACATTAATAAATATAGAAATAAATTCATTTTAGATTGCATCTAGGGCATCTGTGCATTCATTCATAACATATTTTATTTTTTCTATTTCAAAAAGAATTGCAATTCAAATAATTCCTACATCTTTCTATTTGCATTTGAAAGTAAAAAGTATAAATTAGAATTTGCATCTTAGGATTTAAGGGTTGATTATTTTACTTATCTAAGTAGGAATAATACTTAAATGCAAAAAGTATTCCTACCCTTAGGTGACTCCTTTTGTAGAGAGGTGGATGAACCCTCTGGTTGCTATCTAGGTAGGGGGTTTTAAGCAGCGTACTTCACACTCTTTAGAAGAAATTTGTATTTATGTGTTGAATTCTAATTTAGATTTGTGAAATCTATTACCTTTAACATTGTTTGATCATAATAAAGAACAAAAAATATTAAAATTAATGACACACAACACGTTGCACTTTAGATAGTAGTGACTGTATTTCATCACCAACCATTTCTTGAGATTTGGTGATAGTGGTAGTCATTTACATCCACCAATATCTGCCCTTAGACACCTTAGACTACCCCCAAGCAAACTTGTTGGATTTTATCATCAACAAGAATCTTGTTGCCCCATCCAGCCATAGTTTTTCACCTTTATTTTTCATTAAGCAATATTAGGATACATCAAGCACATGAAACTGTCATTTCTAAAAAGAATTTACACTAAAAAGAGATAATCAATGAATAAGGCAGGACACACAAGGTGAAACTTAGGATTGATTATTTTATTTGTTTCTAAATTATTTATCTTTATTTTTAGTTTTGGAGATTTAAGTTGACAATCCTAAAATTGCATTTTGATTTAATTATTTTATGGTTCTAACTCGAAATCAAAAAAAGATATTAAATCAAAATAATTTAATGGAAAATACAATAAACACACTTGCTACCTTAGTATCCAACCCTTCCAATTCTATCCAACCTAGTCCATCTAGGCCCATTCACCCATCTCTCCCACAAGAGGGATCCATTCCCCAAAACATTGAGCAACCATCCACCCAAATTGACATGGACAAGGTAGAAGCCATCTACAGGTCTTCTAACTATGTCCTAGAACCCATTAGCCAAGACTATGTTGAACAACAAGAATTGGCTACATCTTGACCATCCAATCCACCTAAGGATATCCTAATTCTACTTAGGAATATGGTATGCCCTCTTCTCCTAGTCCAACCCAACAAAATCCAAGTGTTTTTAACACTCATCCTCCATATGGCTATACACAAACCCATTCCTGTTGGAAATTAATCCAGTTAAAAGGAGTAAGAATTTGTTTGCAACAGTAAGCTTTTGATCTTACCCCTTTACCTCCTTGGACGATAGCTAACTGGGCATGTAGTTTGACTTGGATGATAGTTTACTGGGTAGATTGGATGGCATGGGTGGCAAGGCGGACAACACAAAATTCCCTTTCTCCTTTCCTCCCTATTCTTCTTCTTTTCCTAACTTCTCATATATTCCCTAAGGTTGTTTAATCAACCACTATTTAAACTTTGTAATTCTTATGTTTCCAAGGTTGAATATAATATTTTTGCATTTTCCTATTGCTCCTAATTCTCATGTGCCCACATCTAGTATCAGAGCCAAAGCCAAAGAGGGTGCTAAAACCAATGTCAATGGAGGAACCAGGCTCGAGGACCAAGGTAGACGAACCAGGTAGCACGAGCATCAAGGCTAGGTCGAGTGGGGCCTATAACATGCAATCTAAGGCAAGGAAGGCCCATGATTTGTGAACTGAGGTGAGGTCTGGAGCAGGCCCACACAACAAGCATGCAAGGAGGAACAACTCAAAAGAACCAACCTGAGAGCACCATGTGGCAAGAGGATAACAAGGTTGATGTAGACTGGACGAATAAGAACTGATGCAAACCAATTACATGGTAGAAAGATCGATTACGTGGCAGAATGAGGACAAGCAACGTGGCAACAGATGATAGGCTCAAAGGAAGCAATGTGGTAGGGAGCGATTGCTCGAGAAGGAGGCAAAAGGGTGATCATTGATTACCCAAAGGCAGTCGAGTGAGTATTCACTCATTGAAGGTTTTAAACACCTCAACGCCCTCCGCATGGTCGAGGTGGGACAAAAATCCCATTTTTTTTTTTTAATTAAAGCACGGTCGAGAGAAGTATAAGGAAGGCAAGATTTCCTTGCCTTCCCGTCGAGCCACGTAGCTCGACTGGCTCATGGAGCCAGCCATAAGGTGCCCGCCTTCCTGTAAGTCATGGGTTTGAAACCCAACGAAAGTGAAAGCTTGAATTTTTTTTATTTTTGTTGAAATCGGATCCGAAATAGAATATACTTGTAATATTGTCGTTGGGTTCTCAACGGCAGTGGTAACCGAGTTGGTTAGGATGAATTCTTGCATGAAATAGGTCGCGGGTTCGATTCCTACGAAGGATAAATTTTATATATATTTTTATATATTATTCTTAAAATTAATTATATTATATTTAATATATTAACAATAATTGCTTTTCTAAAGCAATTATTTTTAATCAATTAAATAGTAATATATATTTTTTTAATATATATCATATAAGAAAGAAAGACATTGTCTAAGAGACAATTATTGTAATCGAAGGATAAAATTTTCACTTGATTCAAGGAATCATAAACTGTAGAAATTTTGTGTAATAAGCCTAAGAGGCTTAGTTTTTTTTGTAAAAGAGGCATTGATGATAAGACCAAATGGTTGTTATCATGCCTTATGTGTAATTCTAGCAAGAGAAGGTGCAGAGAGGTTTGATGAAAAAGTAAGAGGTAATGGGCTCAACATTGTGTTTAGCCAACTTCAAAATGCAGTGATAGCACATCAAAGGCATCCTGACTTAGGGTACAAGGCAGAATTTGAAGACAACTCATTCAGGAGTCAATTTGAACAATCAAAATCTGTACAAGATGCACCACAAGAATCAGAGTATACACACTATAATATTTCATTGGAAATCTTAGAACCAGAATCATCGGAAATAATATTGATAAGTGACGATGAAGAAGAAGTAGAAGATAATTTTGTGAATCAAGAGATAGCATCCCCACATCAAGAGGAATAAGCAGTGAAAGATAGAGTAGAACAAGTCAAATTTGACTTAAGTTTGTAATCTCTTCTTTCTTCCTTCTTCTTATTTCCTTCTTTCAAACAATAAATTACTTTATTGTAACCATGAAATAAAGAGATTTTTTGGTAACTATGGCCTCACACAATAGCTTACCTATACCAGAATTTAATGGTTATGACTATGAGTATTGGTCTATAAATATGAAGACCTTGCTCATAGGAAGAGGTTTGTGGGACATAATAGAAGAGGGCTACATAGAACCCTCATACTGGACAACACTAAGTACCGTAGATAAGAAAACATGAAAAGAAGAGAAAAAGAGCAACTCTTTTGCTCTTTCTCATCTCCAAGCTGCATTTGAGAAAAGCATATTCTCTAGAATTATCGCTTGTACAACTGCACAAGCTGCATGGAAAGCATTGAGTGATGGATTCCAGGGTAGTAATCAAGTGAAGCAGGTAAGGATTCAAACACTGAAGAGATATTTTGAAAATCTTCGAATGAAATATGATGAAAAAGTCGATGATTATTGTGTGAGAGTAAAAGCAATTATGGATAAAAATGTTACACTAGGCGAAAAAATCATTCCTAAGACAATTGTAACAAGTGTTACAAACACTTACACATAAATAGAACCATATTGCCATAATTATAGAAGAATCCAAAGATATTTCCCTTTTAACATTCGATGCATTAATCGGATCGTTAATGTCACATGAAGAGAGGTTTCCTGAAACTCCTTCAAACAGCTACAAAGGTGATGATAAGGCCTGCACTTCCAATGAAAAAAATGGAAGAGGACAAGGAAGAGGTAAAGGAAGAGGTAAGCAAAGAGGTAGAGGCAGAAGCAACTATAGAGGAGGCAATTAAAACATAGGAGGCAGCCAGAACAGAGGAGGCAATTCCAACAGAGGAGGCAATTCCAACAGAGGAGGCAACTCATACAGAGGAGGTAATCAACAAAGAGGTGGAAATCAAAATTGAGGAGGAAATCAAGGACAAAGTGGAAATCAAGGGTGAGGAAGTGACAAGTCAAAAATAGCTTGTTTCAACTGTGGCAAGCTAGGTCACTTCGCTCGCGACTGCTGGTCAAAATATTCACAAGGCAACAGTAGTCAATACGGTAATTATGGAGAAGAAGATGACACCTCTAATATTTTTATTTCATATGGACAATTAGAACACAATCTAAATGACACATGGATTCTAGATACAGGTTGTTCAAACCACATGAGTGGCAAAGAACATTTATTTTCTACTCTAGATTCCATTTATAAATCCCAAATCAAATTAGGTGATGATAAGACATTGCAAGTAGAGGATGTTGGAGCCATGGAGGTTCCAACCAAATAAGGACTAAAGAAAGTGTATGACATCTATTACACTCCAGAGCTCCAACACAATCTGTTAAGCATTGGATAAATTATAGAAAACAATTACAAGCTTGTATTTGATAAAGGACAATGTATCATTTTTGATAAAAATAATTGTAATCGTGTCATCACACAGGTCCCCATGACCAAGAACAGGTTATTCCCTCTCAAATTTGGTGATCTAGGAGGATCTCAAATTGTAAATGTAGCTATAAAAAATCCAAGTGTGCTTTGGCACTTGCAATATGGTCACCTTAATTCCACTAGCTTGAAACTTCTCACTTCTCAAGCTATGGTGACAGGACTTCCCAAAATTAATGAACAAAAGGAGGTCTGTGAAGGATGTGCTTTGGGAAAGCACTCAAGGTTGAAGTTTCCAAAAGTACAAGTGTGGAGAGCCAACTATCCACTTCAGTTAGTACATTCAGACATATGTGGACCAATGCAAACACAGAGTCTCAAAAACTATTCTTATTTTCTCACTTTCATAGATGACTTCTATAGAATGTGCTGGATTTATTTTTTGAAACATAAAGATGAAGATTTTGATTGCTTCATATATTTTAGAAACAATGTAGAGAATCAAAGTGGGAATTATGTAAAATGTCTTAGGACATATCGAGGAGGTGAATACTCCTCAAAAGCATTCTTGAAATATTGTAAAGCAAGTGGGATTAAAAGCCAACTCACCACTGCCTATACCCCACAATAGAATGGTGTGGCTGAGAGAAAGAACCACACCATAGTTGAAATGGTGAGATCGATGCTTTAGACTAAGCATCTAACTCATATGTACTGGGTAGAGGTTGTAAGAACTAGTGTATATATTCTAAATAGAAGTCCTACTTCTAGTTTAGATGGTGTCACTCCTTATGAGGGGTGGTACGAAAAGAAACCTAATGTAAAGCACTTTAAAGTGTTTGTTATTCAGCATATGCACACATTCCTGATGAGAAAAAGAAGAAGCTTGATCCAAAGAGTCAATCTTGTATATTTGTAGGGTATTGTGAGTCTACAAAGGCATATAGACTCTACAATCCCAAGACTCATAAAGTTATACTCTCCAGGGATGTAATTTTTTATGAAGGGGGAGAATAGGGTCATCAAAGAATTTTTGTTGATGATTAGTCCCCGGATGTAAGTTCTTCATAGGTACGACGGTGTATCCAAAGACAAGCAAAGGCACGCCACCCCCTCCAAGCCCAAGCGGGAGTACTACATCAAGTACTTCAACCGCCACTCCAAGTCCTTCTCCATAGAGATCAGTAAGTTCTTCACCGATGGACATTGACAGAGACTCTCCATCAAGAGGCAAAAGAACATTACAACATCATCCATATTTTCAAATGTTGGATCAAAATTTCCAGAGAATATTCACTAGAAGCCAAGCTAGTGAAATGAATACAATTTTGTAGCAACTTGAAAATTTGCAATTGTATGGGGATGATGACTCCCATGATCCTAGGGGAGATGTAGTCAATTATGCTTTATTGGCTAGTACACAACTAGCAACATCTAGCTATGAGAAGGCTTGTACTCAAAATGTATGGCAAGAAGCCATGAAAGAGGAAATAACCTCTTTAAAAAATAATGATACATGGGAGCTAGTAAAGCTACCCAAAGGAAAAAAATGTGTTGGATGTAAATGGTTCTACAAGACCAAGTACAATGTTTATGGAAGCATTGATAGGCATAAGGTGATCCTAGTAGCAAAAGGTTTTACTCATAAATTTGGCATTGACTATGAGGAAACATTTGCTCCTGTTGCATGACAAGAAACAATCAGATCAGTTATTTTCTTAGCAGCCCATAAAGGATGGAATGTTCAACACATGGTTATGAAAAGTAATTTTTTGAATGGATACTTGATAGAAGAGGTTTATGTTCAACAACATCAAGGTTTTCAATAACAGGGAAAGGAGAACCTTGTTTACAAATTGAAGAAAGCACTTTATGGCCTCAAGCAAGCACCAAGAGCTTGGTACTCATGCATTGATGGCTATTTCAGTGAGTATGGATTCACAAGAAGCAAAAGTGAACCAAATTTGTACTACCTAAATCATGGAGTAGAGATTATCATAGTTTTTTTTTATGTGGATGATCTAATATTTATGGGTAGTAACAATAAAATGAATATGGAGTTCAAAAACTCCATGATGAAATAGTTCAAGATGAAAGATCTTGGTTTAATGCGATACTTTCTAGGGATGGAAGTGCATCAACAAAATAAAGGGATATTCATATGTCAACACAAGTATGCTCGAGACATGATCAAGAAATTTGCCATGGAGCAGTGCAAATCAGTTGCAACTCCAACTAGACATGGGATCCAATTAAGCAAGGATGATGGAGCATCAAAGGTTGACATGACCACTTATAGAAGCATGGTTGGAAGTCTGATGTTTCTCACCAACACAAGGCCCGATATTCAGTATGTTTTTCTCTAGTTTCAAGGTTTATGGCTAGTCCATCTAAGCTACATCTACAAGCAACTAAAATAATCTTAAGATATGTAAAAGGTACATTGGATTTTGAAATCCATTACCAAAAATATAATTATATGAAATTATTTGGCTTTAGTGATAGTGATTGGGGCAGCAATATAGATGACAGGAAATCTACATCAGGAAATTGTTTTAGTCTAGGATCAGGAATAATTACATGGAGTTCCAAGAAACAAATTGTTGTAGCATTGTCATCGAGTAAGGCTGAGTATACAACCATCACACATGTTAGTACTCAAGCCCTATGGTTAAGAAAATTTCTTTAAGAGATTGGAGAAAGTCAAAGTGGTCAAACTCGACTGTATTGTGATAACATAAGTGTCATTCAGTTGGTATACAATCCACCACCATAGCAGATCAAAGCATTTCGATATGAAGTATCACTTCATTCGAGATATGGTGGAACAACAGATAGTTGAACTTCAATATTGTAGCACTTTGGATAATATTGTAGACATATTCACCAAAGGTATATCTAAAGCTCAATATATAAAGTTGAGAGACTGTATATTCAGTCTTCTCAACTTTAAGGGGGAGAATATTGGAAATTAAGCCAGTTAAAAGGAGTAAAAGTTTATTTGCAACGGTAATATTTTGATCTTACCCTTTTACCTCCTTGGACAACTACTGACTGGGCAGGTAGTTTGACTTGGATAGCAACTGCCTGGGCAGATTGGATGGCATGGGCGACAAGGCGAAAAACACCAAATTCCCTTTCTCATTTCCTCCCTATTCTTCTTATTTTCGTAACTTCTCCTATATTCCCTAAGGTTGTTTAATCAACCACTATTTAAACTTGTAATTCTTATGTTTCCAAGGTTGAATATAATATTTCTACATTTTCCTATTGCTCCTAATTCTCACGTGCCCACAATTCCAATACTTTGTATGAGGAGGATGTTAATGTTGCCTCACATGTACCAACCTGCAAAGTTACCACATCAAGTGAAACTTTCCCCATGCCCATTTCCTCCAATACATCCACATCCATACCTTCATATTCTAATCTATCTACAACCTTGTCAATTTCTTCTATGTTCAAATAAGAACTTCAGGACATATCGGGTCTCATGAACAGATTGCTTCTACAACATCAAAATTCTAGATAGCAAGTTCATGTAAATCCTATCCTTCCTATAGCTTCAACCCAACCAACCATGGCCAACCAAAATTCAACTTGGATACCCCAATATTTAGTGGTGTCCATCCCCAATCCACCTCCAATTCAAAATCCAACCCCTCCAATCAAAATTTCTTCTGGCCAACCCAACCAATTCTTCCAAAATATTCCTCCTCATAAATATTCTCCTTCTCTCAACCATCAATATTTCCCCCATCAATTTCAAACCAATCAATTCCATCAAAACCATCTAATCACTCCCCAAAATTTTTATTCTAGTCCATATCCAAATCATCAGGTTATCCAAGGCTTCCACATTCATGGGGAACATATTAGGATTCAGGCCATGCAAAAACAAATAGATCAGTTGATGCAAAATACTCCTGGCATGTCAAGCCAAAAACCAACTCTAAGCCAATTGATCCATCAACCAATCCATCCTTTGGTACCATCACCGCCATATCCAACAAACTTTACATTACCAAAGTTTGACAAGTTTAGGGGAACCAAGGACCTAAGGAGCATGTTAGCTCATTTTTTCATGCATGCTTTTGGATTCAAACCGATAATGCTCTCATGCTCCAAATATTTCCTCAAACATTAGGAGGAGATGCCATAGAGTGGTTTAATCAGCTACCAACTCATAGTATTTATACTTTTGACCAAATTGATTGACCTATTCTTTGAGCATTTTGTCCTAAACATCAAAAAGAAGGTTTCATTATCAAATGTATATGAATTAAGACAATGGGATGATGAACCTATCTATAACTTTGGAAACCGTTGGAGGGTAGTCATTACCAAATTGCCATTCTCCCTCCCAATGGATGAAATCATCAAATTATTTACCAAGAGTTGCTTAAAACCCATATCTTGGATGCTTCAGCTTCATACCTATCATTCATTTGAAGAAGCCTTAGCACAAGCTAGCATCATTGAGGAGATAAAAATCCAAGAGGGCGTAATTAAGCCTAAAAAGAAAGAATGGCAAAACAAGGGCCAATTTAGAAGCAATCAATCAGGCCAAAATAAGTCATCACAAGCCTCTTTGGCTAGTCCATCTAATCAAGTAAATCAAGTGGTGATGAGCCAACCCGTAATGGCTCAACAACCCATGCAACAACCACAACAAATTGCTTATCATGCGGTCCCCTCGGTAACTCAAGCACCCACGATACAAAACATAGTGCCAACTATGGAAAACCCCTCCCATCGATAATACACTCGATCCCAACGCCAATACACTCCTTTAACGGAGTCGTATTCTTCCATCTTTTGAAGGTTGTATGAAACAAACAAGTTGGATTTGCCAAAAATCAAGCCCGATGACCCTACCAAACGTAGCAAAAGTTATAAGGAACATCTATTTTACCCATACCATAGGCAAAATGGTCATGATATCAACACTTGCAATATTTTTAAGAACATCATTCAAGACCTCATAGACTTGGGGTCCATTAAGGCGGATAACCCCCTAGCTCCACAAAATTAGAACTTGGGAATTTTTCAAACACCTCTTCCCAATCATGAAGAGGCCCAAACTAATGTAGGAGGTAATAATCATCACACACCTCCTAACCAAGTTAATCATGTCCAACATTACCAAAATTTTGTAGGAGCAATCCATGTGGTCACAAGAGGTCAAAGGCAAAATCAACAAAATGCCCAACAACCAAATGTGTCACAACCTTCAAATCCACCACCCATTCAAACCTCTCCAAATCCATCCCCACCAATCCATATTTCTAGTCCACCCAATCAGCCCATCCATCATCCTCTAAGGCTAGCGGTATCCCTAAGCAGTCGGTTAACTACAAGTTTGAAAATGGCTTCAACCAAATTGTCCATATATGAGCTCATCCAACAATCCCCTAGGCATAGAGAAGCCCTAATGGAAATTCTTAAATCTATTGAGTTTGAAGCTCAAGACTCTAATGCCTTCAATAATTTTGTAGGGAGCATTAGAACATGCATGGAGCCATCCATCACCTTCTATGACTTTGAAATAAAGTCAATGACCTCAGAATCCATAGATCCTCCATTGCATATCATGGCCTTGATAGAAAAAAATCCATTTAAGAGAGTCCTAATTGATATCGGCTCATCCATCAACATTATCACTACCACTGCCCTTAGCAACCTCAAACTTTCACCTTCCCATATTTCCAAGTCCTCATTCACCCTCAAAGCATTTAACGATGCTTTGTGTACCATAGTTGGCACTATTGTTTTACCCATTGAAGTAGGGGTTAAAATGTTGTATACTATGTTCCACATATTGGAAGGGGCCATGGCATACAATGTACTCCTTGGTAGACCTTGGATGAGGGAGATGAAATGTGTTCCATCAATTCTCCACCAATGCTTGAAATACATTCATGATGGTCAAGTCCATTGCATCCCCGTAGATGTAGAACCTTTCAAGTATTGTAATTTCATTTCAAACCCCTATGAATCCATGTTGCCTTCCACCCACCTATTCTTATCCCCATCATCTTCAAATCCATCCACTTCATCTTCCTCCCCTTCTTTCTAATCCATCCACATCTTCTTCCAAAGCTCCTATTTTTGAGGAGTTACCCATCACCAAACCCCCTCAATCATCCATTTCTTCTTGTACATGTGGTCAAGGTCAACCCACTTTCACCACATCATCCACCTCAACCACTCCTACAACCATTTCTTCTTCATCATCATTGCCTCATCCACCTTCTTCTAATTCCAAGCCATCACCCAATCTTTCTCCATCAATCGATGTTTCACAAGTCAAACTTTCATATTGTGAAATATTCAACTCCCCACCACCTTCCATGGCCCCCTCCAATCCTGAGCCATCCATTTCCACATCATCCACCACCTCATCCCAAGTCGAGGTCCACATCACTAGTCCTGGTATTGGTGAATATGTGGTCCAAGATGTTACCATTACCCCTCTTGCCATCCCCACAACCAAGGATTTTGGTCGCCCATGTGACCCTCCTTTAACCATAGGTGTTGTCTACGATATGAGCTCTGCTCCTAATAGTATTAACTTTGTTTATGGAGGGATTGATTCCTCAATTGAGGCAAATCCACCCAAAGAACCAAAAGAGCCAAGACGTGCCAACATACAAAATATGATGGGATTTCCATATCGTTACTTCCATATAGTCAATTGGCAAGGTCAAGGTCTAGGTTCCCATGAACAAGGGATACATGACATAATTGATTTCCCATATCGAGGAGCACATGATCGTTCAGGCTTGGGATATACCCCACTTTCCTCAACCGCTTCCCTTGAGCAAGCCTTCCAAAGGCTTAGCCTCAATGAAGAAGACAAAGCCCCCCTTCCATTTTCCTCAACCACTTCTCTTGAACAAGCTCTTCAAGAGCTTAGCTTCAATGAAGAAGAAGACCCACTAAATTTTTCCTACCCACTTCCATATTTTGATGATGAAAGTTATGAAGAGTATGAACTTATGTCCAATGCTTCTGATGATTCTGAAGAGGAATTTCAGCCCATTGTTCCCCTTACCCAACAGGATGAGTTTTACCTCAAATGTTTCCCATCCATCAGCCCATATTTCGCTTGCTTCTTCCACAAGAACAAGCTGACCCACCTGGTGAACCACCCCCACCTGAGTTCCATTGAGCCATTCAACCAAGCCAAAATTTGTAACATATGTATATAAAAAAAAATCAAAAAATTCAAAACAAAACAAATAAAATTTTTCTTTGCATGTACATAGCATTTAATTTCATGTTTTGTTGCTTCTATCCAGGGTTAACAAGATTCAACATCGGTTCCAATCCAATCATTCCACCCATCCATTCTTCCAATCCATCTCTTCTCCTACTAAGTCAGTATGAATCCTATTGACTTATTCACCCCACTCCACAATCCATACAATCCGGCTAAGCCAATTCCAATTGACATAAGCCTTGTTGACATGGACCAGATTTCTTCCCCACCCTCCTTTTTGGAGTTCTTCCTATCCGAGGAATTGTTAAGGGCTTCTACCAACTACATTCCTCCTTCCCCTCCACCTTCACCTCCATCTTCTACCAAGAATCCCGAGGTCTTTCAGGCAGAGTTAGATGATGATAAGCAGGAAGAGTTGGATGACATCTTAGATGACATTCATCTGATCCCAACACCACATCAACTTGAGGAAGGTTCACATATGTCTATTGAAGATACCATCGAAGTGAACCTTAGTTTAGATCCTGACAATCCCCAAATTGTCAAGCTTGGAAAAATCCTATCATCCGATGAACAAGAGCAATTCATTGCTCTCCTCAAGAAGAAAAAATATGTGTTTGCATGGTCCTATAAGGATATGCCTGGTCTTGACCCTAGTCTTGTGGTCCACAACCTCACCTTACATCCCGATGCCAAACCGGTCAAACAAAAGCTTAGAAGGATGCATCCTACCATGGCCCTCTTAGTCAAGGAAGAGCTTCAAAAACTTCTAGATGTCAATTTCATTGTTCCTATTGACTATCCTGAGTGGCTTTCAAACATGGTACCCGTTCGCAAGCCTAATGGGTCGATACACATTTGCACTAATTTTTGAGATCTTAATAAGGCGTGTCCTAAGGATGACTTTCCTCTTCCAAACATTGATACTCTTGTCGATACCTGCGCTGGCCATGAAATGCTTTCCCTCATGGATGGTTTTTTAGGATACAACCAAATTCACATAAATCCTGATGACCAACACAAAACAACATTCACAACACCTTGGGGGACCTTTTGTTACAAGGTTATGCCCTTTGGCCTCAAAAATGTAGGAGCTACCTATCAACGAGCCATGACTTACATATTTCATGATTACATGCATAAGATTATCGAAGACTATGTGGATGATCTCTTGGCTAAATCTAAAACTCGACAAGAGCACATTAGTGTATTGGAAAATATTTTTGACCGACTTCTAGAACATAAGGTGAGGTTAAATCCCAAAAAGTGTGTCTTTGGTGTTACCTCAGGTAAACTTTTAGGATTCATTATCTCCAAAAGAGGCATTGAAGTGGACCCAAACAAGGTCAAGGCCATCATGGAAATGCCTCCCCCAACTAACATTAAGGAATTGCGTAGTTTACAAGGAAATATTCAATCAATCTAATATTTTATTGTGCAAATTTTTGATAAATGTAGGCCATTCAATTACCTGCTACAAAAGGGGGTGCCATTTGTATGGATAGATGAATGTCAAAAAGCCTTTGATGACATCAAGCAATACCTAGCTTCTCTGCCAGTCTTAGCTCCTCCTCATCCGGGGGTCCCTTTCTATATTTATGTCTCAGCAACAGACTTTGCTTTAGGGACAATGCTTGCACAGAAAAATGAACAAAATCGAGAGCAAGCCATTTATTACATTAGTCGAACATTGGTAAGTTATGAAACCCGATACGCTTATGTAGAGAAGTTGTGCTTAGCAGTGGTTTTTGCCACTAAGAAACTTTGACATTATATGCTTAGCCATACAACTTATGTCATAGCTAGAGAAAATCCTCTGCGTTATATGATATCTCGCACTTACAATAACACTCATACCGCTAAATGGATAATGCTCCTTACAGAATTTGATCTCAAATTTATCAGCCAAAAATCCATTAAAGGTCAGGTTATAGCCGATCAACTTGCGGAAGCTCCACTACCTAGTGATCATCCTTTGATTATAGAGCTCCTAGATGATTCGGTATTTTCTATCACTGAATTAGAAGAAGATGTCATTCCAGAGGAAGACGTCGATATCACCTTATTATTTGATGGATCTAAGTGTGAGAAAGGTCAAGGTGCTGGAGTTGTCTTTCATACACCTCATGGGATACCCATCCCTTTATCATTCAAGCTAGACTTTCCATGCACAAATAACACTACAGAGTACGAAGCCTTAATCTTAGGTCTTCAATCCGCTATAGCTATGGGCATCAAGCGTATTAGGATATTTGGGGATTCTCAACTTGTTGTCAAATAGGTAACCAAAGAATACCAATGCAAAGAACCTACCATTAAGCTTTATCATGAAGTAGCAATGAAATTGCTCTCAACATTCGAATGGTATGAAATCAACAACTTGCCTCGTTCGACTAATATATTTGTAGATGCGATGGCCTCTCTTGGATCATTGATTCCAAAATATGACTTAGGAGAGGTACAACCCCTAATAATCTCAACAATCTCTAAAGCAGCCATTGTTTGTACTGATCCTAAGGATGGAAAAGACATTTGCTTTATCCATTCGAAACCATATGAGTCTTGGTCAAGCCAAATAGTGGCCTTTCTAAAATTTGGAACACTCCCATATGATATGTCTCGGTCTACAAAATGCTCTTTCAAGCAAAAAGTAGCCCATTTTATTCTCTTGGGGGACGTGTTGTATAAACGTGGTTATGATGGAATCCTTCTTCGTTGTCTCAAAAAAAGTGAGGCTCAAAGAGCCATAGCTGAAGCCCATGATGGTACTTGTGGTGGTCATTTTAGTGGGATGGCCATTGCAAAGCATCTTTTATGCATGGGTTATTATTGGCCCACAATGGAACGCGACTGTTGCAACTATGTCAAAAATTGTAAGCAATGTCAAGCACACGCCAATTTAACTCATGTACCATCACAAGATTTACAACCTATCCAAAGCCTTTGGCCCTTTTCACAATGGGGCCTAGACCTAATTGGAAAAATTTCACCTCCTTCCTTGGGACAACATACATTCATCATCACGGCCACTGAATACTTCACAAAGTGGGTTGAGGCCATTCCTCTAACCAGTACGATAGGACCTCGAATTGTGGACTTCATACTCCACCATATCATCTATCATTTTGGTATTCCCTCTAAAATCATTTTTGATAATGGTAAGTCTTTCAAGAACAAGGATGTTCGAGCACTTTGCGAGAAATATAATATCCAACATAGTTTCTCGACTCCTTATTACCCACAAGAAAATGGACAAGCCGAAGCTACCAATAAGACCTTGATTGCTATTCTCAAGAAACTTGTTAACAAAAATCATAGAGACTGGCATACAAAAATCCCTTTGGCACTATGGGCTTATCGAACAAGCATCCAAATGCCAATAGGAGCAACACCATTTTCCTTGGTCTATGGAGCTGAAGCTATCATGCCTCTTGAGCTCGAGATTCCCTCCTTGCAAATTTCTTTGCAGGAATTCATAGATGATGACACCGCTAGACAAGCACGTCTTGACCAACTCACTCTTCTTGATGAGAGGTGAGTCAATGCACTAGAACACTTACGAGTTTATCAAGACCACCTAAAGCGTGCTTACAATGCCAAAGTCCATCTTCATGAATTTCAAGTAGGAGATCTTGTACTTAAAGAGAACCAACAAAACACCAATGCTTTACCGCACCTTCGTGACAAATTCATGGCTAATTGGTTAGGTCCATACATAATTTTCCAAAAAGTGGGTAATGGTACATATAGACTTGCCGATTTAGAGGGAGTGGAGGAACCCGAACCACTTAATGTTATCCATTTGAAGGTATTTTATTGTTAATATGATGTTTATATGTATATATATACATGGCTAAAAAAAAAAAAACAAAAACAAATCATTCACATAGGCATGTTCCCATTGCATACATCTTGCATTTACATATAGGCATATTTACATGCATTTTTCACATTGCATTCATACATATTTTGCACATATTCCATTTGCATTCATTCCACATGCATTCCATTCATATGCATTCCACTACATTCCTTCATTTTGCAAATTGCATTCATCCCATCCCACGTTCAATGATCTTTTATAGTAGTGATGATATGGCCAAATAAAAAAGTCAAGTTTCCACAATTGGGGGTACCTATTTTTGGTATTTATGCAATTTTCCCCAATATCATAAGCCAACAATCCCATTTGTCAAAAATCATAAACCCCAAGTTTTCAGTCACTCAACCACTACTAGTGTGTCTAGCAACCTCCAAAAAGATGTCCAATTTTCTTTAGGACCAAAAACACTTTTTCACATTAAGAAAATCTTGAGTCTTGTCAATTGATTCCAAAAACAATCTTGCACCAACCACACTTCTTCACATCTTAAAAATATTTTGAGTCAAAGAGGGATAACACCATACTTGGGTGGCACCTTGAAGTGAAAAGGGTATTCCTCGCTTGTCCTATCATGCAACATAGTCCAAAATAAAAAATAGTGGTTTTCACCACTATCACAGTTGCTCTCCAAATATAAACACAAAATATAGAGTAGTAAGGATAGGGTCACATTCTCATCACACTTCGGTTGAGAATCCGATTCCCCAAAGCTCTATCCAAAATTAACAAATTCTATGCACACACCACAGATCCCTAAAGCTATAAGGATCATACTACATTTCCCTTAAAAAGTTATGTAGTCATCCCCAAGGCCTAAATATCAGATCATTGGACTATGGAGTGAGTCTCCACCGGGGCTATAGATGCTTGACTGGCAGTGGAGTAAGCTCATGCGAGGTGACATGTCTCTCTTCCAAAAAGGGAGACCTCTGACCGCACATACGGACAAGCTAGCTTCTTGGTCCTCTCCATAATAGGTCATGCCTAATTTACTCATAATGGGTTAATGAACTTCACGTGCACACACATTGGTTCTTGATTGCCTAGGGTCATTGTCATGCTCAAGATTTGGTACATGAACTTCACTTGCACACACATTGGTCCTAAAGAAAGTTAGACAACCTTTAGTGAGTTTGGTTGATAACACTAGTATGTTTGAGTCTCTAAAAATCGTGATTCCATATCACCACCCCTCTCTCCCCCCCTATCACCACCCATACCTTCTTCCATATCAACATCCATATCTTCTTCCATGTCAACATCCATGTCTTCATCATGGATCAACCCACATAATGCCACCAAGTTTGGTGCCCCCGATTACAAAACAATGAACAAAAATGGCCAACAAAATTTTGAACTATAAATGATCATTCGAACATCATGCATTCCTCTCATATAGTTTGCATTAATTATCCATAAATTTCATTTAGCTTGCATTAATCATCCATATAAGCATTACGCATACACATCATGATTAGCTTGCATTAATCATCCATAAGACATTCATAAAACATTTTCATAAAACATGCATTGCATACACATAAAACATTCACACAAAATATAACACAAACATAAAATCCATGTATATATATAAAATATCGTATGTACAATGAGTGCCAAAAAGGCTACAATGGAGCACCAAGGCTCATATACAAAAGTGCATCTAAGCACTAAGCTAATGTCTATGAGAGGACCCCTGAGACCTAGTAGGAGCCCTAGACCTAGAACTCTACCTAGATGTCATATGCCTCGATGACTCGGTCCTAGAGGATGATGGAGGATCTGATAAAGGAATGTGATGAGTCATGCACAACTCCTCCAAAGAGTGTGCATATGTCTCACTAGCCTGTAGTCACTACAAGTCAATCTGATGATGATGCTCTCTCACCAATATCTCTACTTAAAGCCTCATGACCATCTCTTGATCACCTACACCAACCCTATTTTCCGCTCTACCTCCATCCAGGCTATGGTAGCTTACAACCTAGCTATGACCACATCTCATCCTACTAGAGACTCCCTATGAGCCTCCATCGTAGTCTCTCGCTCCTCGTGAAGCTGCTCCACCTTAGCCCATAGCCTAGCCACCTTAGAGATCTCCTCCATATCCTCATCATCCTCCCTCTCATCCTCCACTACCTCCACCTTAGGATTCTATGATGCTCCCCTCGATCTTCTATGACTCATCGATCTTTGAGACCTCATCCTCTTTGGAGTCATCCTCGACTCCATAGCTACCGCATCCCCACCCATCACCACCTTTGGCACCCATACTGGTTGGGTACCAAACCATGCTGCATACTCAGGAGTCACTCCTACATCATCTACATCTGGGACCTCTAGCTGCTCATCATCCTCTATCTGCACCCTCCATGGCTCTACACATGGAAGCCCCACCTCATCCCACCGATATCGGTACAACACTGGCTCATCAGGCACACCCTGAGGTAAACCAAACTACCTCAACACCTATGAGTACTGAAAGTACTCCACCTCCTCATCTCTCCTCCCAACTAGCCACCATGCCTATCTCACCCACCATAGTTGCTCCTCATCACCCTCCCACATGGCTCCCCACCATGGCCTCCATATCACCTAAGCCAAATTCAACCCTACCCACATATCCCTATACCACTGGTTGGTATGCTCCTCCCAACTTGGTTGCACCTCCTCAGCCACTGCCCATCTCCTAGCATAGGGCTCACCCATCTACCATGCCTGGCAAGGTAACCCCTCTGGCTGAGCTACACTAAAGTGCTCCCATACCCAACATTGAAGAAGGAAGTTGCATCCAATCCCCTTCCTCCCTCTCTATGTAATCTCATATAGCTCCTGGTATAACTACACCAATAAAGTAGGAGCCCATGCATACGCCCTTGGATTGGTGAGTAGGTCACTCACCAATCCCAATAGGTTCCAAGGGAACCTACACCCCATGCTATTGGGGAGCACTATGTTCACTAACATGAACATGATCAAGGTTAGGAGTGCATCCAACTCCTTAGCCTTGTACATGCTCAAATAACATATCCCCCCATCTCCCATCCTTACCTCCCACCATCACTCATCAAACATCTTCATCATCTCCACCTTCTTATCATGCCCAACCATCACCTTCACACCCTCTACTGGCACCTTGAGGATGTGATATACATCCTCAAGTGTGATAGTAGCCTCCCTAGTCGATAGCTAAAAAGTCCCCCTATCCGAATCCCACCTCTCTATCAAATATGAGAGATATCCATCATCCACCCTAACCACATCCAATCGAGCCACTCCCTCCAAACCCACCTTCCTCAAAAGGTCCCAATCATCCTCTGTAAGCTTCTTCCTCATCCTAGGAATGAGAGGAGAGAACCGATGTCGAGGCTCTATCTCCCACAACTGTAGCAACAAACATTTTACATTAGTATTAATTTCAAAAAAAAAAACTTCAAAATTTTTGCACAAAAGAAAAAGTGTTTTTCAACATTACCGGGGCAAATCGTGCCTCAGCTCCACCAACAACATTATCCTCCACCACCATAGCTTCCACGTAGATTTCCACCAACCTCACTTCCCTCACCAATCCACTCCACTCCTTAGGCGTAGCTTCACAAACTCTCAAGCGCACAAATGAGCCTCAAAATCCACCTTGCAAGCTATTTATAGCTAACAAGCGCACTCGGTGTCTATCCATACATGCGTGCACCTACAGTCCAAGCGGTGGCCAAAATGACATGAAGACAAAAGGGATCAAAATAGTAGCTTGCCTCCTCAAAATCTCACCAAATTTCATCCACACATCATACACATCATAAAATCAGGTTTTGTGAAAACATAAATTGTTTTGCACACATATTTTTTGAGCACGATACAAATTTGTAAAATGCACAAATCGAGTTACAAAACACATCACATGAATCCAAATTTTCACAAAACTAACACTCGACTCTTCTACTTCATATTCTTCATCATCCCACAAAATTTCACAAAAATTGGAGTTGATTTGACCATTGAATCAATTGTTTCCATCCAAAAAGTGCAAAATCAACCACTAAAAGCTCTAACATTTACAAATCGACTCCAAATTTGGCGACATCATCACATTTCTTCTATCACATTCTTCCATCAACATTCTTCCATTATCATAATCCACCATCAGTTCTTCCAACACGTGTCAAAATTACAAGTGAATCTCGTATATAGTGGTTTATTCTATATACTTGGTGATTGCAATGATTTGCATCCATGCAATTCGGTAAGATGAATGAATTACCATAATAACACTTGGTCATCATCATCATCACTTATCTCCTTGATCGAAATCACAATCACATTTGGTACTTCACATTTTGAGTGAAACCTTGCCAAGAAGAATTTGCACAAAAGCTCTCATTGATGGCCTAGTTTGTGGGGCTAAGAAACATGGATAAAATATCACATCACTCATTCATTTGACCATAGTCACAGAGATAAGAACTAGGTTGATTGGTTCCATGGTAGGAATTATGAGAGTTCCAAAGTCACTAACCCTACAGTATGACTTCGTCATCTTGCATCTTCATAATGCATACTCAATGACGCCAATAAGGCATTTTCTTCAACAACATTGAATCACCCCAAATTTGGGGTAACCAAAATTTGATTATGATTTTCCCATGATGGGATACATCTTACATGATCATGACATCTACATTTGACACAACCCCCTTCCACCATTGGGGAAAAATGGTATCACATTTTACATCATTCATATCATCCACATCACATCACATTTGCACAAAACCCTTCATCCGTTAGGGCAAACACAAACACATCATATCATATTTTACACCAACCTCCTTCACACCATTGGGGCAAAAATGATATCACATCATTCATCATTTGCACAAATTTTTCAATTGGCTCATGAGATTCATCCATAATCTCATTCACCAATTGAGGGGGTAAGCTACGCAAATTCCAAAATTCTTTATTCTTTTGTCTTCAACATTGTTGCTCAAAAATCCAACAAGAGAGAGAAGCTTCTTTCATCCAAAAGCCCAACCAGGTGTCTCATGTTTTTGCACCATATTGTGTTTCACACAACATGGTACAAAAAGGGGCATCTGTAGACACCAAATCCTAGCCACTTGTCCCCCCCCCCCCCCACTTGCCACCATCCCCCTTTCCCACCATTCAATTGGCCATTCCATGCCTTTCCCGCCATCCAATGGCCCACTTTAGCCCTTTCCCACCATTTTTTGACCCCTATTTGACTTATTTATATTTATTTTATATTATTTATATTTAAATATAATATTTTATATTATATTTTAATATATTTATTATAAAATATATATTTATAAGCCAAATTAACCTCAACCGTCCGATCCGATCTAATCTCAGCCGTCCATCTTCCTTAATCCATGTCACACCTAAAGTTTAATATCAGCCTTTGGATCCACTTTAATATTAGCCACATGATCAAAAGTGTTAAGCTAAAACCCTAAGAAAACCCTAGGCTTGATAATAAATAGGAGCATTCTCAATGCTCAACCCCTAGAAAACTTGAATGCTGGAGCTTTAATTTACTTGTGAGATCTAACCTTGCTTAGAGCTAGTTTCTTGTGAGTAGGTTGTGCCCTAGCCTAACCTTCCCCAAAAACCCTAGTTTGCCCTAGGATTTTTTGATTCCAGCCATCTTTGCAGCCCATTTCCACCGCTGCCATTATTGTTCATCCACCAAGCCTTTCGCATCCCCTCGATCTGCTTCTATAGATCTAACCCTAATCCGTAGGCACTACCGAGCACCTGCCTCATCCCACAAGTGCAACCAGGCACATGCTATATTTTGTAGGTACAACATAGTGCCTGTTATCCCCACAACCATAGACCAGAGCTTACCACATAAGATCATCAGGTGCCATCGGGGCACCCTACCATCAATCTGCAATGGAGCAACAAAATATCAAAGTAAGTATTTTATGCATTTTTATTTGATGTTATTTGGATTCTGCATGTTTTGTTTATTCAGATCTAGGGTTTTTAGTTTGCATTTCTGAGGGTTCACACTGTGGAACCCTCATTTTGTTTGCTAATGACTTTATGTTTGTTGTGTGTGCAGGATCAGGTAGCATTCATCAAGGATTTTTGAGTAGCTATTGAAGCTAGAGTGGCCCGATTATGGATAACTAGAAGCCCACTCACCCTGTTGGAAGCAAGATACATTGGAGACACTACTTGTTTTGTAGCTAGGGTTTCGGAGAACCCTAGCACCTATATTTATTGTATCAAAATAATTATGTTGAACAAATCAATTGTAACAAAGGAGTTTCTCAGCTCCCCCCCATTTATTGAATAAAATCATCTTTTGTGCAATCTCTTGTTCATTGAAATTATTTTACTTTCATATTTGCTTTAGTGTCGTATTTTTTCTTCACAGTACCAAATAATTTAATATACTCTAACACCCCCTTGTATTACATTGTTTGGCTAGAGAAGACTTTAGTCTTCAATATGGTATTTCTTTATTAATCTTCAATCTACAAGTGGTCTTGTAGTACATGTGATATTCTATTGTCCTCGCATATTTTTCATCATCTTGAACTTTGGATTCATCCAATACCTTCGATGGTAGAAAGGTTCTTGATTCTCATTTCTTGTAGTTTATCTTTCAAAGCATTCAACAATGTTATCTTGAAATAAGATAAGTTCTTGAGAAAAACCAATTGAATCTAAGGTATATATTCCATTCTTAATTGATCTGGTAGCCTCTATGATATTTTTATTTTTGATAACACATTTATTGTTCTCATTTATACATTTGAACTCAATTGATCTTCCACTTTCAACTAGTTTAGTAACTAAAATGAGATTGGTTGTCAACCCTAGAACATACATAACATATTTTAATATAAAGTCTAAGAATGATGCACTAGGTGTTACACAACCACTTCCATGAACTAGATACCTCTTATCATCAACAATATTCAAATAGAAATTATCTCTAACTTCTAAACAATCAAACCATTGTAGATTACTAGTCATATGATGACTAGCACCTGAATCTATGTACCAAATATCTCTTTCTATTTGAATCACATGATTATCTTTACTTGAAATTATTTTGCATTGTTGACAAGAGTTTTGAGTATGATGTTGCTCACTTGATGTACCTTGTTCATGAACTTTTCCTTTTGTAGAATATGGTTTTATATTTTGATAACATCTCCTACGTTGAAAAGTTCCTCTTGGTAACTTATCCATTAAATTTGTAGATTTTGATTTTTAAAGTAGACTTCCTTGTGAATCCCTAGGTTTTCAAAGTTTCTAAGTTATAAACCTATGAAGTAGAATTCCTTATATCTCCCTAATGATTAAAAACTATGAAATTAATAATTTTGCAAATTTAAATTTTCTAAATTTGATGTTGAATTCCTTTTGACTCCCAAATGATTAGATTTGCAAATATTTTAAATTTAAAAAAACCATTAAAAAGACTTTGAATAAAAAACTTAGAACTCCAAAATAATTGAAGAATACATATCTACTTATAACTCCTATCTTAACTTTAATAGTAAGGATTTAATAAATAACTTCCTATTAGCATTCCTTATTTCTCCACTTAATATATTCTTGTGCAAATAAATTACTTATAACTCCAAATAAAACCTTAGAAAATTAAATTTTACTTTTCCACTTATCACTCAAAGAAATTTAAAAAACCTTAAAATTTAAATCTACTTATACGTCCATTCATACCTCATTTTATTTTTATTTTGTTGCTTATTCTCACACTTCTGCTCTACCTCTTTCTTCACTTTGCCACTCTACCTTGAACACTTGCAAAAGATGTTTTATTTCACATGATCGGATGCTACGTGGAGAGTTGGAATATGCTTTATCTCTTGATGCTTGGTTGCTTGCTTCTGACTCAAATGTTCACATGTAACAGGTATAATGCTCCAATATTCTAAATGCTTTTAATTGTGCCATGCATTTTATATTTCTAATAATGTTCCAAGATATTCCAAGGCTCGAAAACCTTTCAAACTTGTGCTTTCTTCCTTAGGTTAAATTTATAATTCTCTAAATTCCTCTTCGATCGAATGTTGTTCTCTACTGCATGTTGCTTAGTATATAGATATAAAAACTTTTCTCTTTTTCTATGTGTAGTATTTTTAGGCTCTTTTCTATAGATACATTGTTGTATACCTCTTTGTTTTTTTTTTGTTAATTATAGTGTTTGTATTTATAGCAGGTTTTAACAAGGATCCCAAAACCTGATTACATAAGAAATGGGCCTAGGGCATCAATCCCTTGAAACTGAACACCAAAACAGAAATCCCGTCCAACGGTAACGATAAGCATGAAATAATCCCTCTCGGCGGGAAACAAACAAATAAGAAATAAAGTAGTTTTGGAGATCCCGCCCAGCAGTGAGTAGCCAAAAACCACCATCGAGAAGATCCCGCCCAGCAAGAAGCAAAGAAAAACTGATACAATAAAATCCCGCCTCGCGGGAAGCAGTCAAAACCACCACAAACACTCCCACCTAGCGGGAAGCAATAGGGAAATCCCGCCATCCAAGAAACCAGCAGAAAAGAAAGGATCCCGCCTCGCGGGAAAACCGGCAGATTTGGCGGATCCCGCCCTGTGGAGAAACCATCCCGCCCACCGGGAAAACATTTCGTTCAGCGAGAGTCATCCTGCAGGAAGCCGACAGCCAGCACAGAGAGGATCCAACCCATCAGGAAGTGACCAGAGATTTGCACCACAAGGAACCCGCCCCGATAAAACAGAAGAGGATCCCAGCAGCAGGGACCAAGAATCCCGTCCAAGCACAGAGCCCATCGAGGATTCGCAAGAAAAGGGGGAAGCTATCCAAACCCTAAACCGTCACCTCCACCGCACCGAGAAACGTAGGGGACCAGATCCACGCGAATAACCTGCAAAAAAACCCCAGGGGGAAGCCTGAGGGGAAAAGGGAAGGGATCCCCAACCAAACAGGGATCCCTGGGAAGCACCAGTCTGAAAAAACAACCAAGGAAACCCTAGCCGGCTGGGAGGGGCGCAGATAGTGAAGAAGGATCTCCCCCCCGGAGATCATCCGCAAACAACCACTCCCCGGGAGGGATGACCTGGATTGAGCCAGGGACTGGGCAGGAACCAGGAGCCATGGGAGGGGGAGCAGGGGAGGGACCAGAGCCCTCCCCTCTCTACTTTCTTCGTTGTATACCTCTTTGTTGATAGGCATTGGCTCTTGTTGTAAATTGTATATTTTTTCTCTACTCACTAGATACTTTAAAATCCTGAATGCTAATATATTTCCAAGCTATTAAATATTACCCAATAGCTCTTTGTTAATGCTTATTTAAGGACTCTATTAGTTCCTCTCTTTGATTCCTTTCACGCACTATATTAACACCTCACTTATGATTTCCTTCTAGACCACTTTGCTTGCTTTTGGATGGCTTCAGACCTATGTACTTTGTATTCCACTATTCCTCTTATCCTATTTCAAACGAATTTAGTATTCTAGCAATATCCTCTATGCTTGCACTAATTGCAAAGTAACATTCTATCACTAGCTTAAGCAATGAGCTATGCTTATCTCAATAGCTATGTGTAGGCACTTTGTTTTGGCTTAGCTTATTTTGTTGGTTTGATTCCATTATAAATACTATTTTGGCTAGATTCAAATATGTGAGCTCTATGTTGATCCTAGAACATTATTATTCATCATTTTAATTATTCTACCGTTATTCTCTTTACTTAATGAAATTCTAACTCTACTCTTATCGTAGGAAATACAACACTTTAATCGACAATATTTCTACAATGTTATTCTTCGGTGCTCTTTCTTGAAAGACTTAGACACTATAATTTCCTCAATGATAATAGTTCTGTAATTTCCTTTTTGCTAATTCACAAGAGCTTCCTTTATTTTGCATCAAAATTTTCTTCTTTATGTAGACTATAAACTTGGCCTCTCTTCTTTGACGTTGATCGCATATATATATTTTATTTATCTGAACATCATATTTCCTTATGTTGTGGTTAATCGAATGAACTAATATTTCTCTGACTTCTATATCATGATCTCTTTCTCTATATCATAAGCCTTTCTCTAATGGTCTCTTTCCTTAAATATTATGATTTCCTTTTTAACTCAATATATTGCTTTAATATTGACCTATCTTAGACCAACTTTAAGGTCAATATGACCTAAATCATTGAAACTTTTATCAAGGACTTTTTATTCAAGACCTGAATCAACAATATCAATATCAAGGTCTATCTTCAAGATCTAAATTTTCTTCTCTATCAACGTGAATATAAACTTCCCTGAGCTCCAAACAAGATAGTTTTTTTTTTCTTTTATAATTATAGAAGGGATGTTGAAAGGTCCTTGAACATTTTACAACGAGAAAAAATCCAAGCCTACAATATTATCAAAAGGGGCAAGAAAAGAAAGTAGTCCACATAGGGACTTAAGACCAGCCAACCCACTAGAGCATAACAAGAACATCCTAAAAATAAATCATGAATCTAGACAAAAAAATGTGTAGACCCCTAATATAAAAGACTCATAATTATCAGTGAGAAACATAAAATAAGCTATTCAGCTTCTACAGGAAAATTCTCCTTCCAAATTGTTCTAGCTTAGCCCTAAACTAGATAATAAGTTTACACTCTTGTTACCTTCTCTAAAGATGTGCCTACCTTGAATTACCTCTAATTTATGATAGAATCTCTTAGATTCCTTAATTAGGTTGAAGATGTTCCAACTAGGATTTTGATCACCAAAAAAGACCTTAACCACATTTAAGGAGTCCCCTTCAATAATGATTTTTTTACAATTCAAAGATTCCATTAATGTAGTGCCTTGATACAACACCCTTGCTTTCATCAAATGACAAGTTTGATGTCCTAGGTTTTCTAAAAATGAAAGGAGAATCTCGCCATTATGATTTCTAAAGAATTTACCTACCCTCATAGGCTTCAAATTCCCTTCCAACGCTCCATAAAAATTAAATTTAATCCAATTCTAAGGTGGGGGTTGCCATTTAACAAAGGTTTTGATATTATCTAGAAGATTTGTCATTCTGACAATGATTAAAAAGCCTAATTTTTTCAAGAGAGCAATCTCTACAACCCCTCCATGGATAGGAATAGAAGTCAAATTCCCCACTTTTTCAACAATTGTTGTTAATGCTGTAAGACAGACTGATTCAACATTTCTCTCTATACTTTAAAAAAACTCTTCTATTTCTCTCCTTCCAAATACCCGAAAGGAGATGTAGGAGGCTAAAGAACCAAAAGGAGCATAATATTGGGTTGAAAAATAGAGAAGCCCACTACTCAATGACATCCTATAATGAACCAGGAGACACCCATAAAACTCCCAAAAAATCCATCAAGAGAGAAAACACTTTCCTCAAAAAAAGACATTGGAAAAACAAATGACTAGTGGATACATTGATTTTTTGCAAAGGGAACACCAATTTGTAATTATCATACCTCTTCTTTGTAGATTCTCCATCGTAAGAATTATTTTCTAATATGCCAGCAAAAAGAAAAAATTCACTTTTGGCGTAAGACCTTTAACCCAGATTCTCCTGAAAATAGGATCTTCCTCTAAGGCATCAAAAGTAATCTTATAGGCTAACTTAATTGAAAACAATCCATCAATTTCATTCTTCCAAATTAATTTATCTTCGTCTTATTTGTTCTTTATAACTTAAAGCCTTAATAAATCTTCAATGAGGCTAAAACTCATATGTTTCGATATATTCAAATAATGCATTCAAAGTGATTTCCAAATTTTAACCCCCTATTGAATCTGTATATAATTAGCCATTGTAGAACCAAACACAATAGTGGCTATGGGTTTAGCTACAACCAATTTTTAGGAGAATATTAGAGGTTGATCCTAGATCCATGGATCCTTCCAAAAATCAATAGCATTCCCACTGTTTAGAATCCATCTACACCCTTTGTGGATGATATTTTTTGTTTTCAAAATATTGAGCCAAAAGGTTGATCGTGAGGTTGAAGAGGGATAATTTAGGAAATTAAAAGTGGTAGAAACATGTTTAGCTAACATAATATTCATCCAACCAATGTTTTTATTCTTAAAAAACTTCCATGTCTGCTTCCCCATCAATGCTTCATTCATCCACTTGACCCAAACAAGATAGCTTGATTGTATCAAATTATTCAACTTTTTTTAGTATTGATAGAAATCAGTTGTCAGGAATTTTTCTATCCCTGAAATCCTTTATCAATATCAGGGTTGAATATTTCCTTGAATAGTCAATTATCTTTAAGTTGATTCACCTCCAATACGAGTCCTAGTCTTCACTAGTTATCCTTCCACCTACTAGAAAGACCCTAGCTCTTGCTTACTTCAAATTTCTAATAGATTCTAGATCTAATTTCCTTTAAAGTAGATAGACTCTAACCAATTTTGTCACATTGTACATGAATTGATTTTGTAGCTAACTAAAACAACCTGTGCAAGTAACTACTTCTTGTAGCTTTGATACCACTAATGGCTTTTGAAGCCTTAATATTAATGTAAATCTCACAAGATAATTATCACAGGATCAAATATATGATAACCACAATACAGTAAGATCAAAATAATAATGTAAATAGGATAATATGAGCCAACTAATATGTAAATCAAGGCTAATAATATATCAACTAACATTCATTAATAAGTAGCAATATGAATGTAATTAGCTTGAATCATACATGTACAAAGCATGTAGCACAACTTACAATATTAGTTGTGTTGTGGCTTCTTCACAACTAGCCCCAAGAATTGGGAACCCACCTTTTATTTTGGTATTAGGGTGTTTACGGTTTGTTTGAAGTATCTAAGGTTTTCGTTTTGTTGTGAGTTTGCAGTTGTCGTCAGTTCTTGTCGACGATTTTTATTGTCGATGACTTTGTTTTTTTTTTTTTTTTGCTGACGATATTTATCGTCAATTTGGTGTTAGTTTTATTGTTAAAATTTCGTTGTTAGTTTGATTGTTCAAAGTTTGTTTCTTTTGGTAGTGTGCTTCAAATAAATCGATAATAAAACAAAAATTAATAATATATATTATTATATAATGATATATAATAAAAAAAAACTAAAAAAAAGAAAAATAATAAAGTAATAAAAAAGAAAAATATAGTGTGGTGTTAAATGGTTTCAATGTTTTTAAGTTATTGAAGTCCATATTATTTTGCTGTTAAAAAATTTCAATAAAGCAGAGTTACCCCTTATGCTTGCGAAGAGATTTAAAGTGACCTTCAAAGTGACCTTCAAATATCTTTTGTTTGCATTTTGAGACAGTGGTATTGTGGCATGCAGGCGAGTGTGGCGTTCGGGGAGGTCACTAAGTTTCAGGATGAATATGCCAGGACAAAGACGTGGCGCAGTATCCACAAATAGCATGACGATTCCTAGTTTCGATACGCGTATTTGGAAATCGATGACCGACAGTGATGAGGCATCTATTAGGACCATTCTCGAAGCAACAGCTTGGCATCAGACGTCGCTACGTCGACAGCGAAAAAGATGGTATCTAAGCTCGGTGTGGAAGTGTAGAGGAGTAGGCGTGGCAATCACAATACATATGATAGTAAAGCAGGATTAACATGTGGGAGAAATCGGATTTTTTTCTAAAATAGTGCCGGCGACAGTCGAATTCCTGTTTCCAACATTCGAAATCGCACAATGGTGCAAACAGAGGAAATGATCACATGTTTTAAGGACCCAAACGTCACAACGATGCTCGACATAGATAGTGGTCACCATTAACGTAGGTCTGTGACAAAATTTGGTGAAAGAAAAATGTGATGTTCTTGTTTTCATTGATCATACCGGGCACAGTTAATTCAACAAAAAATTGGTAAAATCCAGCAGTTTCAATGACAGAGGAGGTCAAAATGAATGTTATGGCAGGTTTAGTCCTCCCTTGAAGACGATGATGATTGGGCTGTGTATTATGGTGACCGAGCGTAATACAGACAATTATCTGCATGGCAGGCCAGCCTATGATAGTTAATGGGATTAAGCGCAGCGTTATAAATAAAATGAAATGCATAGTGGGGAAAGTGTAATGGAAGGTGCACGAGGTATTATAAGCATTGAGGACGTGGCATTCAGGTGAATGACTATGCCCATGGGAATAATACCTAGACAGGTGGTCGATTGGAAGATCACAGCGACATCCCCGTTTTGAATAAAGCCATATCGGAAGTAATGGGTCCAAATTGTTAGGTGGCATCGAATACACGGAAGCAGGTTTTGTTCATTCCCAAAGGCGTAGAAATTTTATCACAGGGACAGTAGATCACCGGATCTACTCCTCAACAGCAAGGTGATGCTCCTTTTGATCGATGTGGGGAGCGGCGTCCGGGGAAGAATACCAGCGATGCTGAAGGTAACGTCCAACGACGAATTCGTTGTAAGTCAGATACGAAGAAAGGGCACAGCAAAGCCAAGACAAACATTGGTGAAGAGGAAGGCCAACGACGATGGCACAGATGGTTTGCGCGGTCTAGGGCGCGCTTGATGACAGCGTGTTATACGATGATGATGTGCCAGTATGGTGACGTGGCCTCCAACATGGCGTATGCAGTGAATGAATCTTGGTGAGACCTGATGATAATGATCTTGTAGACCCAGGCTATAATGGTAGTAATGAACAACATGAAACGTAGCAGGTGAAAGTCGCGTCTAGCTGCATGGTAGACAACGTTAAGGTCCATCTAGCATCAACAAACTAGCGGGATCTCGGAAGCCCTAAATAAACTGCATAAACCCTAAACCTAAACTCACCTGATATAATCCCGAGGAGAAACAAGTTTATTTTATTTTGTCATTCACAGATTAGAGACTCCGGGAGATGCAGGGGAGTTTCAGAGCGATGCACCGCAGTGGTCGATGGAATTCGGCAGATGCCATGAGGTGAAAGTCATTTTGGTTTCGTTCAAAGAATTTGATTTAATAACGTAAAGGAAATATGAGGTCTGGACATAAATGAAAACATGAATATAATGTAAAATTTATAAAGTTTTTATAAAGTTTCCATAAAGTTCTTTAAAGCTTACATTATATAATATTTCCGTTAAAGTTTTTGTTAGTATTAAAGCTCTTTATTAAACTTTAATGAGGTTCGTTAAAATTTATATTATATAATTTTTTTTTAAGGTTCTTTATTAGATTTTAATAAAGTTATTTAAATATTATATTATATAATATAAGTATTAAGACTCTCATTTGAATTTGATAAAGTTTTATAAACTTTATGTTATAGAGATCTAGCGGAGTCATAAGGGTTGAAAATAACATTTGTTCATGTCAAAGAAGAAATACAGAGGATGACAAAATAATGTAATTTGTTTTATTATTTTGTCATTATTTATTTTAACATCATCAAGTATGGGAAGTTGAAACGGAGGGACTTATTGTATTTTAAAAAGCCCAATGAGGCCATTGTAAAAGGGGTTGGAAATTTTGTAAACAAGGAGATTTTTCGAAATATAAGGCTTTCATTTTGGCAAGAGCAACCTTTGTGAGCAAAACCAAAGGGAGATTACGTCTAAGACTATTGTTTACTATTTATCTTTTTTTGCATTATTTTTTGCTTATATCTATTTGTTTATGCCATGAAATGGGTTGCAATAGGTGAATGCTTAAGATAATGCAAATTTTATTTTATCCTTTGAGTCTCGCACTTGGTCTAATCTGATTGTGCTTGTGTTGCAGGTCCGTTAGGTCAAGTTGTTTTAGATTCATCTCACAACTTGGGGTTTTGCAGGGAGGGGATTGCTAACCAAATTTGATGTCATTTGTTTTTCCAGCTAACCTTGTAGATTCTTTTTCTGTTTTTTGTATTTAGAATAAATTTTCAATATTTTTTTTAGTTGCATATTTCTGATTCTGGTCCATTCCAGAATTTTTGTTTGTTTCATTCTGGTCCTTCCAAAATTTTTGCATTCTTTTCTATTCTGGTCCTTCCAAAATTTTTGTTTTTTTTAATTTTTGTTTTTTCATTCTGGTCCATTTTCCAGAATTTCCTATTTTATTTCTGGTTCATTTGTTTCTATTCTGGTCCTTATCCAGAATTTTTGCACCTCCAAATACATCAATTTAATTTTTAGATAAAATGTTGGTTTAGGAGGGCTACTAACGCCAAATTCACACTAAGGTAGATAAAGCAAATGAACGCTAACATGCTAACTTACTAACTTTTACTAACACCAAATTCTAACATAGGGATAGTGGAACATTTATAATGAAGATAAAATGAATCCACTAACTTCAAAATGAACCACACATTAAAGACACAGATTCTAAAATGAAGTGGACAATTCCATGCACTTTTGCATTTGAAATCCTTTTAATTTGAAGATAAAAGTCGTTTACTAACTGGGATTCAGGGTAGATCACACTAATATCAAGAGCACTAAAAAGAATCAATCTTTTGCATTTTGGAAGATTTTTAATTGCTAAGCATTGTTTGAACTATTCAAGGCCCCTTGTTAACTATCACTTGCAGGTTTGAGTTCATTCTGGTATACATTTGTTGTTATCTCAATTTTCATTGATTATATACTCACAAATGTTAGCTTACTAGAACCTTGGAGAAATGGGTGATTTCACTTAATTTCTTTGCAAGAGAGAGTTTTCAATTTAATACTCTATTTGTGGTGATCATTTTGCAATAGGGCAAAATATTCACTCAACATTTTGGCGCTAGAAGGAGGGCCTTCTTTATTGCTTTGTGATTTAGATCTTTCTAATGGTTAACGTGGTCAGTTTTATTTCCACCTTATTGTGCTTGCAGGTACAACATTTATTCAAGTGTTATTTTGAGTGATTTGTGAGAAGTCTTGTTAGAGAGTTAAGTTTCCCAAGTTGGATCAACCTGAGTACATAGCTACTAGGTCTAAAACCATCGGGGAAACTATTTTCCAAAGTCTTTCTCCCAATTATAGAAGACCAAGAAACAAAACTCAAGAGATCGAAATCCCACCCAATATACTTGAGCTAGGGTCATCATTAGACTCAAGTACATCTAGTGGATCTACACCCACTATTTCTATTGTGATAGCTACATCAAGTGTATCTGTCCCTATTACTATGATTGTTTCTATTGTTCTCGTAGGGTCATCACCATTGAATAACATGGCCCAACAACAACAACAACCACCCGCTCTTTGGTGTGGTGTGCAAAGCTCTCCCTTGAATATACCTGGGGATGTCCATGACTTACCTAGGCATATTGAAAGATCGCTACCCAAGTTCATACATGATGGTCCCGTTACCACTGAAGAGCATGTCCAAATTTACAAAGACTACATGTTTAGACATGGGGTCACTCATGAAGATGTTGCATGTCGAGTATTTCCTAATAGTTTGGACCATGTGGCTAATGAGTGGTACATAAATCTACCCGTAGGGTCCATTACTTCATGGGCCCAATTGGAAGCTGCCTTCATTAGCCAATTTTGGTTGTTGTTAGATCCTTCCATCATCTATAATATATTTGTGTCCTGTAAACGATTACCCAATGAGCCTATTAGGATGTTCAATGCTAGGTTCCAAAAGCTATACACGAATGTAACTCACCACTTTGCGGTAGATGTCGTTGTGGCCCTTCAATTATATTTTGGAGCTTTAGATCCTATGACATCCTTATTTTCTCGAAGAAATCCTCAGGTTACAACTCTTGCCTTAGCTTACATCGAGACAATGACCCTTGAACAACAAATGAACTCACCAGGAGGAGGGTTGTCTCAATGGCCTGGGATGGGACAATATGGTCCATACAGTCAATTCGCCATGATGAATCAGGTAATGGCATCACAAGTACCAACAATGAACAACTTCCAACAACCATGTCCATTAATGCAAACCTATTCACCATTTCCCACTTATCCTAATGCATCCATCCCACCACCAGCCATGTTGCCAAATAATCAGATAACCATGCCGGGGTTCAACATGGTCAATAATCAATTGACCATGCCTGGATTCAGTGCAATCAATACCCAAAGCCCAATGACTTATCCTTCGATCACACCTCTTCAAAGTGTGAATCTTGGATGGAACCAAAATACTCAGAACCAAGCCATTGTGCCCATTCTAGAGGTGGCTAATGCAGGAAATGCATTTGGACCTGGAACTACAATGCCTCAACCGCAAGGATCTAATTCTGAATTGGAAGAATTAAAGAGAATCACTATCAAGCAAGGCAATGACATAGTTTATTTACAAAAATAAGTTGCCCAAAATCCTATATCGAATCGAAATCATAACCATAGGAGGACAGGACCATATAACACTCAACCCAATAATGGATGCGTACCCAACCTTGTAGCCAATCAGGCAGATGTTTTGGAAGATTATGGTGAGTTGGAACCTTGTGATGATGAATTACCCCATTGTTGCCAAGGGAAGCAAGATGCTTTGGTGACTAAAGTTGTCCACATCCAAGAAAGTGAGGAAGAGGAGGATGTTGAGGTCTTAGGAGAAGAAGATGAAGAGACTTTGGAAGTCCAAGCCACTAGACATTTTGGGAAAGGAAATCATCGGTATTACACAAGAAGCTCTAAGGATCCCAAAACTTCCTCCACTCCTCCAAACAACCCTTTACTTCCTCCTGATACAAAAGGTGAGGTTAATCCACCTCCTCCACCGATTGTGGAGATGTCCAAGTCGGAAAAAAATGCCAAATTTAAAAAAATTCACTTATGACTTAGAAGAAGACATGAAGAGAAATAAGGCTAATATCTCGTTGTTCAAAGTAGCTAAACTTTTGGGTCAAGAGATAGGTTTGTCGAAAGGGTTGAACCCACCTAGTCAAGTCCATGAAGCTAAGGGTGTCGAGTCTCAATTGGTTCTGAAAAGGGAAAAATGAGAAGTACCTCCCTTTCTCATAACCATTAGAATTGTAGGCAAAAATTTACACAATTGTTTGATAGATTCAAGTGCTTCGACCAACATCATGCCCCTAGAAATTTGCCAAAATTTAGGACTCACACCAATCCCTTCTAAGAGTAAGGTGGTACAATTGGATAGATCTGTTATGGATGCAGTTGGAAGTCTAAATGATGTCCTTATTCAGATTAACTCAGAACCTAGGGTTCAACATCACATAGATATATTGGTGCTTAATATTCCTACCAAATATGGAATGGTATTGGGAAGAGATTGGAGTAAAAATTTGAATGGGTATATTGTAACAGATTCTTCCCATATGTGGTTGCCTTGGAGAGGAGTGGCAAATCAAATTCGGGTGGATAGTGAACCTAGACTCAAGGAGATGATAACTGAATACAATAGACCCAATGAAATCCAATATGTTGAAACTGAATTAGGGGCCTATAGCTTGGACATAGAAGAAGCTATCGAAGAACCTCAAAAAGAGAATTTTTCTTGTAACACTTTGGAAGAGGATAATTTGGTTTGGACTCTAAGATTTGATGGATCTAAGTCAAAACAAGGTGTTGGAGCTGGTATTGAACTTACATGTCCTGGTAGCAAGCCTATGCTTGCTGCCTATAGATTATAGTTCCCAGCCACCAATAATGTGGCAGAATATGAAGCACTTATTTTTGGACTTCAATTGGCCCTAAGGAAGAAAGTTAAATGTCTCAAAGTGTTGGGAGATTCGGAGTTGGTGGTTAAACAAGTTAAAGGGCAATATACTTGTCGGGATAAAATATTAAGCCTTTACAAAACTAGAGTTAGGGAGTTGATAGATGAGTTTGATGCTTTTAATATCTCCCTTATCTCTAGGAAAAATAATCGAATGGCAGATTCTTTAGTTGTGGCCGCAAGCATGCTCAAACCTGTGGACCATAAGAAATGCAAGAAATTTTCAATTGAACTAGTACCATGCCCTTCAATACCAGATAATGTTATTAATTTCCAAGTATTTGATAGTGACAGACACATTTTCAATTTTGTCACTAATTCTGGTATATTTGAAAATCAGGTCATTGATGAAGATGAGAGGGGGCAAGAAGAAATAGATTTGAAAAAGGAAGCAACCGGAGTGTGGAATGAGATGCCAAATGGTATGGCTTCTTTAGAAAAAATATTTGATATTGGATATCAAGCAAAAAGAGGTAGAAAGGTACCACCCCCTAAGGAAACATGTGATTTAATCAATTTAGGGAGTGCAAAAAATCCATAAGAGGTATTCATCGCTAAGGCATGTACCAAGCAAGAAAAAGAGTCTATCGCTCACGCATTAAAGGAATATGTCGATTGCATAGCATGGAGCTATAAGGATTTGAAAACTTATGATCAAAATGTGATAATGCATACGATTCCATTAAAACTTGACTCCAAACCTTTCAGATAGAGACAAAGAATGGTCAACCCGATTTTAGAACCCCTAATAGAGAAAGAGGTGAAGAGATTGCTAGAAGCAAAAATCATCTTTCCTGTTAGACATTCCACATGGGTGGCCAATCTTGTCCCGGTAAGAAAGAAGAACGGAGAGATAAGGTTGTGCATAGATTTCAGGAATTTGAATAAGGCTTGCCAAAAGGATAATTACCCATTGCCTACTATCGATGAGATTCTTCAAAAGGTGAATGGGTCAGAGATGATGTCATTCTTGGATGGTTATTCAGGATATAATCAAATTCTAATTCATCCAAATGATAGAATGAAGACAACCTTCACAACGAAGTGGGGAACATTCGCATATAGGAGAATGTCGTTTGGATTATTGAATGCAGGTGCAACTTTCCAACGAGCCATGGATTTCGCGTTCAAAGGGCTCATTGGTAAGTGTATCATTGTTTACGTTGATGACATTCCTGTCTTCTCTAAGAAAAGGGAAGATCATGTTAGGGACTTGAGAAAAGTACTTCAGAGATGTAGGGAACATGGGATCTCCCTTAATCCAAAAAAATGCATCTTTGGAGTAACAGAAGGTAAGCTATTAGGACATGTCATTTCCAAGGATGGGATTGCTATTGATCTAGAAAGAATCTCAGCTATACTAGCCATTCCTCCACCTAATAGCAAGAAAGAGTTAAGATCCTTTTTCGGTAAGATTAACTTTGTGAGAAAATTTATTTCAGGTTTTGCCGAGATTGCCAAGCCTTTGAATGACATGTTAAAGAAGGATGTTCAGATCAAATGGACAAATGAAAATAGGGAAGCTTTCAAAAGCATCAAGGATGCTATCTCTAAAGCCCCTATTTTAATTAGTCCAGATTATTCAAAGCCTTTCTATGTCTATACTTTTGCTTCAGATCATTCTTTTGCGAGTGTCTTAACCCAAAAGAGCGAGGGTAACATTGAAAATCCCATAGCCTTCTTGAGTGCTCCGTTGAAGGATGCAAAGTTGAGATATTCTATTTTGGATAAACAAATGTATGCCCTATTCAAGACCATCAAGAAATTCAGGCATTATCTAGTTCACAGTAAAGTCTTTGTTGTAGTTCTTGACCCGACCGTTAAGTCTATGTTTTTACAAAATGAACTAGGTGAAAGATAGGGAAAATGGATTTCGACCCTTCAAGAATTCGATTTGGAAATCCGACCCATGAAAATAGTTCGTGGACAAGGTTTGGTCAAGGCAATTGTAGAAATTGATCCATTGATATCATGCCAACATTATGAGGTAGATGACATAACCAAAGATGAGTGGTATGTTGATATTGCATATTTCTTGTTGCATGGTAAGTGTCCATCACATTTAAATTCCACTCAACGCAGAGCTTTGCATTTGAAATCTACAAATTTTTTGATTAAATCTGGTGTTTTGTACAGGAAGAACCATGAAGGGATTTACCTTCGTTGTGTTAATCAAGAAGAGGCGACCCAAGTACTTAAGGATTTCCATGGTAAGTATGGAACTGGACATGGGTCAGCCAATGCTACAACTCATCAAATCCTTAGGGCTGGATACTATTGGCCCCATTTGTTCAAGGATGCACATGCTCATGTGAGATCATGCCACATATGTCAAGTGGCGGCCAATAGAGAAAGAAATGTTGCAATGCCATTACAATCTGTGGTAGAGGCAAGGCCTTTTGCACAATGGGGATTAGATTTTGTTGGGATCATCAATCCTAACTCATCCGATTCTCATAAATATATCCTTACTACCACATATTACTGCACAAGGTGGACCGAAGCTATTCCTACTAAGCATGCCACTTCTGAGGTTGTCATTAAGTTTTTAGAGGATAATATTGTGACTCATTTTGGAATGCCCAACTCAATTGTAAGTGATAATGGCTCTACCTTTTCTTCTTTGGAGTTTGCAAATTGGGCATATGATAATATGGTAAGCTTGAAATTCTCTTCAAATTATTATCCACAAGGTAATGGTTTAGCGGAATCCTCTAATAAGAACTTGTTGTGTGTAATAAAAAAATTACTTGAAAAGAACCCTAGGGATTGGCATAGCAAGTTAAAGTTCACCCTTTGGGCTGATAGGATCAGAACCAAAGAATCAATAGGAACATCTCCGTATCATTTAGTCTATGGGCAGGATCCCATATTTCCCATAAATTTAAGGTTACAAACATTGCATTTCATGAAAGAATATGTTGGAACTAATGATAAACTTGAAGCTAGGTTAACACAGTTAATGCATCTTGATGAGAAAAGAGATGAGGCCATGCTTCATTTTAGCAAACATCAGGATGTAGTGAAAAGATGGTTTGATAAGAAATCTAAAATCAAAACATTTAAAGTTTCAGACCTAGTTTTATTGTGGGATAAAGGACATGAAAAGAAAGGAGATCATCAAAAGTTTGATTGTTTGTGGTTGGGTCCATATCAAATTGCTGAAATCCTAGGTGAAAATAGTTTCAGATTAAAAACCTTGGATGGAAATGATTTGGCTTTGCCCGTTAATGGGCTACATTTGAAGCACTACTTTCAGGCCTAAAAAGGCAAAGATCATGTATTATATGTAAATATGTTTGTGTTTGATGATGTTGAGTCTGATTGTGTTTGTATTCATTCACTTCCAATATTTTGTTGATTTTTAGTCTTTTGTATATAGCTTGCGTGTGTTGGTTTCATGTTCGGTTTTGGGTTTGGATTTTGTTTGATGTTGGCAAGTTGATTGGGTGTTTTGTATTCATTCGCTTCCAAGTTTTGGTTGTTTTCCAGTATTTTAGAGTGAGATGTCAGCTCATGTCCTCATGAATGTTCAATAAGACCAGGAGAATGTGAAACATCAGAATTGTATTGCAGAAGGCTCCACAATTATCACAAACACATTAAAGTATATCGTTTGAAACTTGTGATGCATGAAGTTGTCAATTTTGCAAATTAGGGTGAAATATTTTACATGCTCCATCTCATTCAGCCTCATTTCATGGTACATTTCACATTGCATCTACATTTCATAAACAATCACCAAAAAATATGTCAAATTCTCTTAGGATCATTGCACAATATACACTAAGAAGATCTTGAGATTGGGAACTGATGCCGAAACTGTCTTGAACCAAGCATGATTCGCACATATTAAAAACATCTTGGGTAAAATGGTCAAAACCATCCTTGGGAGAAAATGTGAGGTGAAAAGAGTCATTCTTGTCGGTCCTATCATGCAACATAGTCCATAAAATAATGGTTTTCACCACTTCCACAATACTTGAAAACCCAAAATCATAGTAGTAAGGATAGGGTCAAATTCTCATCATACTTAGGTTGAGAATCCGATTCCCCAAAGCTCTGATTTTACCTCCATCACACCATTGACTATTGGGTCGTAAGGATCATACTACATATCCCTTGAAAGGATGGGTAGTCATCCCCAAGATTCAAGAAATCTAAAGTAAAATATTCATCATTCCATTTCCATCACACCATTGACTATTGGGTTGTAAGGATCGTACTACATGTCCCCTCAAAAGGATGGGTAGTCATCCCCAAGATTCAAGAAATCAAAAGCCAAATCATGGACTATGGGGCTAACCTCCACCGGGGCTATAGACGCTTGACTGGCAGTGGAGTATGCTCATGCATGGTGACATGTCTCATTTAAAAGTGAGACCATTGACCGCTCACACGGACAGGCTAGCCTTGCGGTTTCATCCATAACAGGTTTAATCATTTTGGTCAAGATGAGGTAATAAACTCAGATCAGAGTAGTAAGGATAGGGTCAAATTCTCATCATACTTAGGTTGAGAATCTGATTCCCCAAAGCTCTGAGTCCACTTGCACACACTGGTTCGGGATGGTAGCGGTGCATAACCAAGCTCTTGATCTGGTAAATGAATGCACTGCACACACATTTGGTCCTAAGAGGGTTAGACAGTTTTAGTGTGTTTGTTTATGGTACTAGAATGTTTGAGTCTTTGCAAAGCAGGTCGTTCATATTATAGCATCCTTCACATATCATTCATACATATCATCTGCATAAATCATAAACATATGCATCCATGTGAAACTGACGATGGAATGTGGAATGGTTTCAAATGATAAGGAATGAATCACTTTGCACACACTGAGCTGATGCTGAATGATTCTGATGGTTCATGTCTTTTGGTCTACTTTCATTCTCTGGATACTTGTTGATGCTTGTAATTTTAATTTTTGGGTTTTGTGTGTTTTCAGGTTGGGTTCTCACCGAAATGCTCAGGAGCATTTCCCAGCAGAGTCGCCATTTGTTGTGGTTGCTCCACAACTAGCCCCAAGAATTGGGGACCCACCTTTTATTTTGGTATTTGGGTGTTTGTGGTTTGTTTGAAGTATCTAAGGTTTTCGTTTTGTTGTGGGTTTGCAGTTATCGTCAATTCTTGTCGATGATTTTTATTGTCGACAATTTTTTTTTTTTTCCTGACGATATTTATCGTCAATTTGGTGTTAGTTTTATTATTAAAATTTTGTTGTTAGTTTGATTGTTCAAAGTTTGTTTATTTTGGTAGTGTGCTTCAAATAAATTGATAATAAAACAAAAATTAATAATATATATATATTATTATATATTTTATATATAATGATATATAATAAAAAACTACAAAAGAAAAGAAAAAGAATAAAGTAATAAAAAATAAAAATATAGTGTGGTGTTAAATGGCTTCAATTTTTTTAAGTTATTAAAGTCCATATTATTTTGGTGTTAAAAAATATCAATAAAGCATAGTTACCCCTTGTGCTTGCAAAGAGATTTAAAGTGACCTTCAAATATCTTTTGTTTACATTTTGAGTTGAAGATACTAACGGTGGTATTGTGGCATGCAGGCGAGCATGGCGTTCGGGGAGGTCACTAAGTTTTAGGATGAACGCGCCAGGGCAAAGATGTGGCATAGTATCCATGGATAGCATGACGACTCCTAGTTTCGATATGCAAATTTGGAAATCAATGACCGCTAGTGATGATGTGTTTGTTAGGACCATTACCGAAGCGACAGCTTGGCATCAGACGTTGCCACGTTGATAGCAGAAAAGATGGTATTTGAGCTCGGCGTGGAAGTTTAGAGGAGTAGGCATGGTAATCACAATACATATGATATTAAATTAGGATTAACATGTCGAAGAAATCAGATTGTTTTCTTAAACAGCACCGACGATAGTCGAATTCTCATTTCCAACATTTAAAATCGCACAATGGCGCATACAGAGGAAATGATCACATGTTTTAAGGACCCAAACATCACAACAATGCTCGACATAGATAGTGGTCACCATTAACGTAGACCCATGACAAAATTTGGTGAGAGAAAAATGTGATGTTCTTATTTTCATTGATCGTACCGGGCACAGTTAATTCAACAAAAAATTGGTAAAATCTAGCAGTTTCTATGACAGAGGAGGTTAAAATGAAATTTATGGTAGGTTTAGTCCTCCCTCAAAGATAATGATGATTGGGTTGTGTATTATGGTGATCGAGCGTAATACAGGCAATGATCTGCATGGCAGGGCAGCCTATGACTGTTAATGGGATTAAGTGCAACGTTATAAATAAAATGAAATGCAGAGTGGGGAAAGTGTAACAGAAGGTGCAGGAGGTATTATAAGCATTGAGGACGTGGCATTCAGGTGAATGACTATGCCCATGGGAAGAAGACCTAGATAGATGGTCGATTATAAGATCACAGTGACATCCCCGTTTTGAATACAGCCATGCCTAAAGTAACGGGTCCAAATCCTTAGGTGGCATCGAATACGCGGGAGCAGGTTTTGTTCATTTCCAAAGGCACGGTAATTTTACCACAGGGACAACAGATCACTGGATCTAATCTTCAACAGCAATGTGATGCTCCTTTTGACCGATGTGGGGTGCGGCATTCGGGGAAGAATACCGACGACGTCGAAGGCAACGTCCAAAGACGAATTCGTCGTAAGTCAGATACGAAAAAGAGCACAACAAAGCCAAGATAAATGCTGATGAAGAGGAAGGCCAACGATGATGGCATGGATGGTCTACGCAGTCTAGGGCGCACTTGATGACAACGTGTTATACGATGATGATGTGCCAGTATGGTGACGTAGCCTCCCAACATGGCGTATGCGATGAATGAATCTTGGTGATACCTGATGATAATGATCTCGCAGACCTGGGCTATAACGATAGTAATGAACAACATGAAATGTAGCAGGTGAAAGTCCCAGATTCAGCGAATAGACGAACGCAGTGGGGTACCCGTGGAGAGCTAGAACAGTAAAGATGACAGAAAATCGCAGCAACAAAACCGACGTGGCAACAAGCGTTATAGTGATATGGCATCAAGGTTATTATTTAATTTCTAAGCGGATACGATAGCAGGCGTAGATTATGTGACAAAAATAATGGGTTGAAACGCCAAAGTAGAAGAGCCATTTTATTTTATTATATGAAGGTGTCTTAGATGGGCAGAATCATACTGTGATATTGGAATTAATTGACGCCAGTGGAGAGAGTTTGGAAGGCCTGCATGCGACGACGACAATGGAACTTGGTTTCAGTGGCGAGTCAGATTTAATGCCAGCAAATAATAAAATTGCGTAATCATCAAAGACGGCAGCGGTTATGTTTTGGTAGAAAGACGGTGTATACCAGGTGGGAAATAACCACCACTGGATGAGATGAAAGTCTAGCCACAGCGGATGTTACTCAGAATCAAAGAAGTTGTACACGGTGTCACAGTAGGGCAGAATGAACGCACCCATGGCAGACATGATCAGCAGCGTACATACATGACAGGCTGCATGGCAGGCAACGTTAAGGTCCATCTGGCATTAACAAACTAGCGAGATGTTGGAAGCCCTAAACAAACTGCATAAACCCTAAACCTAAATTCACCTGATATAATCCCGAGGAGAAGCAAGTTCATTTTATTTTTTCGTTCGCAGATTAGAGACTCCAGGAGATGCAGGGGAGTTTTAGAGCGATGTGCCGCAGTGGTCGACGGAATTCAGCGAATGCCATGAGGTGAAAGTCATTTTGGTTTCATTCAAAGACTTTGATTTAATAGCGTAAAGGAAATATGAGGTCTAGACATAAATGAAAACATGAGTATAATGTAAATTTTAAAAAGTTTTTATAAATTTTCGATAAAGTTCTTTAAAGCTTACATTATACAATATTTCCATAGAAGTTTTTGTTAGTATTAAATCTCTTTATTAAAATTTAATGTGGTTCATTAAAATTTATATTATATAATATTTTTATTAAGGTTCTTTATTAGATTTTAATAAAGTTCTTTAAATTTTATATTATATAATATAAGTATTAAGGTTTTTATTTAAATTTAATAAAGTTCTTTAAACTTTATGTTATAGAGATCTAGGGGAGTTATAAGGGTTGAAAATAACATTTTTTGATGTCAAAGAAGAAATATAGAGGATGACAAAATAATGTAATTTGTTTTACTATTTTGTCATTATTTATTTTAACATCATCAAGTATGGGAAGTTGAAACGGAGGGACTTCTTGTCTTTTAAAAACCCCAATGAGGCCATTGTACAAGAGGCTGGAAATTTTGCAACCAACGAGATTTTTTGAAATATAAAGATTTAATTTTGGCAAGAGCAACCTTTATGAGCAAAACCAAGGGAGATTACGTCTAAAACTATTGTTTACTGTTTATCTTTTTTCTGCATTGTTTTTTGCTTATATCTATTTGTTTATGCCATGAAATGGGTTGCAATAGGTGAATGCTTAAGATAATGCAAATTTTATTTTTTCCTTTGAGTCTCGCACTTGGTCTAATTTGATTGTGCTTATGTTGTAGGTCCGTTAGGTCAGGTTGTTTTAGATTCATCTCACAACTTGGGGTTTTGCAGGGAGGGGATTGCTAACCAAATTTGATATTATTTATTTTTCCAGCTAACCTTGTAGATTCTTTTTCTGTTTACTGTATTTAGAATAAATTTTCAATATTTTTTTTTTAGTTGCATATTCTATTTTGGTCCATTCCAGAATTTCTGTTTGTTTCATTCTGGTCCTTCCAAAAATTTTGCATTATTTTCTATTCTGGTCAGTTCCAGAATTTATGTTTAAGCTTTTGGTTTTCATTCTGGTCCTTCCATAATTTATGTTTGTTTTAAATTTTAGTTTTTAAATTCTGGTCCATTTTCTAGAATTTCCTGTTTTATTTTTGGTTCATTTTTCTTCTATTGTGGTCCTTATCCAGAATTTTTGCACCTCCAAATACATCAATTTAATTTTTAGATAAAATGTTGGTTTAGGAGGGCTACTAACGCCAAATTCACACTAAGGCAGATAAAGCAAATGAATGCTGACATGCTAACTTACTAACTTTACTAACACCAAATTCTAACATAGGGATAGTGGAACATTTACAATGAAGATAAAATGAATCCACTAACTTCAAAATGAACCACACATTAAAGACACAGATTCTAAAATGAAGTGGACTATTCCATGCACTTTTGCATTTGAAATCCTTTTAATTTGAAGATAAAAGTTGTTTACTAGCTGGGATTCTAGCTGGGATTCAGGGTAGATCACACTAATATCAAGAGCACTAAAAGAATCAATATTTTGCATTTTGGAATATTTTTAATTGCTAAGCATTATTTGAACTATTCAAGGCCCCTTGTTAACTGTCACTTGTAGGTTTGAGTTCATTCTGGTTTACATTTGTTGTTATCTCATTTTCATTGATTATATACTCACAAATGTTAGCTTACCAGAACCTTGGAGAAATGGGCGATTTCACTTAATTTCTTTGCAAGAGAGAGTTTTCAAATCAATACTCTATTTGTGGTGATTATTTTGCAATAATGGAAAAATATTCACTCAAAAAGTTGCTTAAATGTATGTAGTATTTATTACTTCTCTTTCTCTTACAAATGTATCATAAAACTCTCATACAATGATAATGCTTTCTATACTCACTATGTAGACAATGTAGACTCTGTAGGCAATGTAGGTGATGTAGACTATGTAGATGATATAGGATATGTATACTATGGAGTAATATATAGCCATTATAGGATGACTATTTGGTTACTTGACTCTTCCTTTTCATTATTCCAAGTCTCATGACTCTTGGTTTCTCTACTTGACACTTGCATACACATGAATCTATCTTGTATGCACACTTGGACATGAATCTTCACATAACACATCCTAATCTAATAACACATGTGCACACTTACATATAAGATACTTGTGCACATTTACACACATAACACTTGCACACTCATTTACATGACACTTGTGCATTTCCTACACATTATTACATTACATAAAATATTTACTCACACTCTAATCTAGGACACAAATCTAATCTAATGTTTACAAGGATGTACCAAGGAGGTACATTAGCATGTACCAAATAATTTAATATAATCTAACAGAGATAACAACTTTGAAGTAAATAGAGACAACTATAGACCCTAAAATGGCTTTCAACATCTAATAGGTCAAGTCCCTTTGGGATAAGATCAAGATAACTAGTTATTGATATAAAAGATCTAGTAAAAAAACTTATTTTTCAACATCCAATGGATTACTTATAAACAACAACTAGGAATTGATATAAAATATCTAGTAAAAAAATCAAGAAAATCCTAAACACATAGAGGGAATTGCAATCCTATAAAGACACATTTGCCTCTCTAAAATCCCTAGTATAGGATATGATCAAGGAAATTTAGAGGTTAGTTGTTGCTCGATTTTTAGATATCTTTGACCCACAATTAAAACTCCTCGATTATAAAATTTTGACATAATATTTTATGAGGGGAATAATCAAGTTGACAAAGGGGTGTAGTTGAAACTTGTAAGAATGCAAGAATGCAAGAATCCAAAGTCTATTTATGCTAGAATTTAAGATCTCAAGAAGAAATAGAATGAGTTATCTTAGAACCCTTATAAACATATTACAGGAGAAACTAAAGACCTAGCTTCCTTTCAACTACCTAGTAGATGAGTGACATAAACTCTTGGGATTTTTGCCACAAAAGATAGAGTAAGAGGGCCATAATATTTTATAGAAAGGATCCCAATTTTATAGAATTTATACCCAATAATAAAGGTAAGATCTAGGATCTCTCACCAATTGAGCTTGTCATCCCATGAAATCAGTAGAAATATGTGCCTAGTCACTACCTTGGAACGTATCATTTTGGAAGAGTATATAATAGCACAATCAGATAATCAATACCTTCCAAAATCTCTCAATTTTTTACCAAGTACAACGCATTTATCCAATTTCTCAACAAGTGTCAATTGGTTCATAAGTAATCCACTTGAAAAGTATCCCAATTAGCTCAGGGGAGAAAAGCACTTAGGGTCAATTTTACTTAGGGAGTAAAATTAAATGCATGAAACCCAAGGGAATTCTTTAAAAGTGACATTTTGGCATATAGTGGTGCACTAACTCATTATGGAATCCTTATAAATCCATTAGAGGTATGTAATAGTTGGAGCTACATCATTTTATTAAAGATACCCCTAGAATTTTACTTTTACTAGGACTAATAGTTTCTCATCCTAGGTAATTCAAATGTAAATTCCAACTATAAACACAATCCATGGGCTCCACTATAAGCATATTGTGACCATGTGAATTTAGAGCTACACTATAAAATACACATTGTGCTTTATATCTCATAAAATTGATGATAAATTGGAAGGTCTTTTGCATTCCATTAGTGGCACTACCCTTATGAAGTGTAGAATGCATGATGATCAAGGCATGGTCCTTTTTCCCATCTTGTTATTTTCTTAACAATTTTACATGGATTGAATGAAAAATTATTGTTATCATATTCTCAAGTATTGATTGATCACACACTTTCTTTCTATGGTTATGGTTGTATTCTAACTCGAGTTCCTCTTACCCTTAAACTTTAAATTTTACTTGTCATTTCATTTTAATCTCCACATATTAATTTCGTGCATTTATAAAAGGTTAGAGTAGGAATTACCAAGGATAGTGGGGAGTCAACCCAAATCTGGTGGTTAATGGGAGCCAACGACCCTTCCTTCTAATGAATTATTGAAATGATTGAATTGATTTGCATGATTAAATTAGAATTTAGGATCATTCCACGATTCAACAATAACATTTTGAGGAAGATGAAGAATATAATTGATAGAAAAGAAAATAAAAAATATTTTTGATAAAATGACAAGCTAGATATGGTTTAATTGACATAACAACAAATATAATATTTTGGCAAGTTTATTGGAGTGGGCCCAATAGAAACAACATGTAGCTAATTAAAAATAAAAATGCAATCAAAGATCAAATACAAAAATGAACCTTCATATGTACTCTTCCTTAGTAAAAATTTGGGATCACTTTTTAATAGGAAGATAAATGTCATGCATTTTTCTCAACAAAATATTGGATGAGATTTGCTAAGGAAATAAACTATTTCATGCATTCTTAGAATATAGGGGCAATGTTTGACAAGGAAATAATCACTATATATATATATATATATATATATATATATATATATATATATATATATATATATATATATATATATATACCCTTTACAAAAAATTTAGAACTAGATTCTATCCAAATACCTTCCCTTCGTAATAGTCTTGGTCATTCCTACTACTTCAAGTTTTTAAAAATAAAGTGCAAAACTAGATAATGAAACCCATGTCTAGGCTTCCAAAAGAAGAAACAAATATCATTTTATTTTCAGTCTCCTTTAGAAAGACAAGTTAAAAACTCAAATCATCATTTTCTTAAGTATACATTATTATCAAATTCAACTATGAGCCATATTTCTTAATGGGTTATATGAGATTGAAATGGGTCCCACCCGTATTACATATTTACCACATTGTGGTATTACAACAAAGTTTGGATATTATCCATATATCATTTTGCAAGATTTGAACTTGGGTCTCCTCCTTGAAATGTTGAGAAATTTAACCGGTTGAGCTAATGCCACTTGATAACTATGAGCCACCTTTTTAAAAAATATACAAGTATTTTATTTTTGAATCCAAAAAATTTTAGTTCCTCTTGAAATGTCAAAATTGACCAAGAAAAAATTCAGAAGAGGGAAGAAAGTAGAGAGGGGAGGGCTCTGGTCCCTCCCCTGCTCCCCCTCCCATGGCTTCTGGTTCCTGCCCAGTCCCTGGCTCAACCCAGGTCATCCCTCCCGGGAAGTGGTTATTTGCAGATGATCTCCTGGGGGGAGATCCTTCTCCACTATCTGTGCCCCTCCCGACTGGCTAGGGTTTCCTTGGTTGTTTTTTCAGACTGGTGCTTCCCAGGGATCCCTGTTTGGTTGGGGATCCCTTCCCTTTTTCCCTCAGGCTTCCCCATGGGGTTTTTTGCAGGTTATTCGCGTGGATCTGGTCCCCTGCATTTCTCGGTGCGATGGAGGTGACGGTTTAGGGTTTGGACAGCTTCCCCCTTTTTCTTGTGAATCCTCGGTGGGCTCTGTGCTTGGACGGGATTCTTGGTCCCTGCTTCTGGGATCCTCTTTTGTTTTCCCGAGGCGGGTTCCTTATGGTGCAACTCTCTGGTCACTTCCTAATGGGCTGGATCCTCTCTGTGCTGGCAGTTGGCTTCCTGCAGGATGGCTCTCGCTGAACGGAATGTTTTCCCGATGGGCGGGATGGTTTCTCCATAGGGCGGGATCCGCCAAATCCGCCAGTTTTCCCGCGAGGCGGGATACTTTCTTTTCTGCTGGTTTCCCGGATGGCGGGATTTCCCTGTTGCTTCCCGCTAGGTGGGACTATCTGTGGTGGTTTTGACTGCTTCTCGCGAGGCGGGATTTTATTGTAACGGTTTTTTTTTTTTGCTTCCTGCTGGGCGGGATCTTCTCAATGGTGGTTTTTGGCTACTCCCCGTCGGGCGGGATCTCCAAAACTACTTTCTTTCTTATTTGTTTGTTTCCCGCCGAGAGGGATTGTTTCATGCTTACTCGTTATCGCTGGCGGGATTTCCGTTTTGGTGTTCGGTTTCAAGGGATTGATGCCCTAGGCCCATTGCTTATGTAATCAAGTTTTTTTTAGGGGTTACGATTTCTGTAATAGGCTTATACATAAAGCCAGGAGGCATGATGCAAGGCTGATTTTGTACATAAGGTTTTGGGATCCTCTATAAAAACCCTTTTTTAATCTACTTCCAAAAAAAAAAAAAATTGACCAAGAATTAATCGTTAAAAATGGAGCATAAATCAATGAAATTTGAAAAAGTGAAAAAATATAACTATTTCTTTTCAAGGAGTCTTATTGTGGACTTAGAATTTGTCTTCAATACTAATAATTTACCCTTTTTGAAAAATGTTGTACTTTATTTTTCATATAAATTCATTATAAGCAATTAAAAGGAAAATTTCTAAACACTTACTAAATCTTGTTCTTTATTCACTAAGAATAGAATGGGTTCTATAATGTGTGATAACTATTGAGATATAAAATGATATTTATTTAATTTAATTTTGATAGTGTTTTCAAAGGAAACTTGAAAAAAGTTTTTAAAAAGTGATATTTTCATGATAATCTAGGCAAAAATGTTGTCACCTACTCAAAACTATATGAAGCTTAAAAAACTATGCAAAGTGTAGGGTGCCCATAAAAAAGGATGAAAAATAATACATAAATTATTATTAATATTGTTGGAAGTAAATAATGTGGATAATGGATGAGCAATAACATTTTTTTTAAATATCCATTAATCATGGATCACGGTAGTAAATTAAAATACCAATATATGTCCTTGTTGGGACAATGCAGTGGTTAGGGCTTTAGGTTCTCTTTTGGAGGTCCTAGGTTCAAACCATGGTGTGTGTGTGTAATTGCATGGCCTTTGGTTCTCTTTGGGGAATTAGGCATGTGTGTGTAACCACATGGCCTTTGGTTCTCTTCAGGGGAATTAACCCACAAGATGATAACAAATAATTTACTTAATCTTTTGGATATTTTTTTTAGTGAGATTTAAATTGTAGAAGTTAACGAACCAAAAAAAAATTATTAATGAAAATGATATCAAGAACTTAATGAAAAAACTAATAATTAAAAAATATTGAAAAGCAAGCTATATATGATTCAATTAATACAATAAAAAATGAAGCCACATATAACTTATTTAAAAAATAATTAAAATAATAGTAATAAATTAAAAGGTGATCATAAGTGAAGAGAACGAAAGAGTTGCAATAGTGTTGATTTTGATTTTGTTGTTCGTTGTTGATGATTGGACCTAGTTTTTGGACAAGGGTTTGTGCCACTTGATGTAATATCCTTTGCATGCCTGATCTAGTAGGCACCGTGACTATTTGTAGATTTTTTACAATTATTTATCTTAAGATATTTTGCTTCTTCCTTTGTTGGTTTCCTCTACTTTTGCTTTTGCTTTCATGGTTTGTCCATGAATTTAACAGAGAAAAGTGAACCAAGAAATAAAATCTCTAATATTTGGGTGAGGGTTTTTTCTTTTGGCTTCTATTAGGGTTTGGTTACCTCTGAAGCTCTATCATGGCAATGGCGATGAGAGATATCCCTTCCCCCCAAACCCTCCTTCCAGGATGTTATCATGAAAACTACCTCCATACTCAATAACGTTGACCATGGCTCATTTTCGTTGTTCTCACTACCTTCGTTATTTTACCAGTCAAAACTAGAAAATATGACCAAATATTTAAAGATAAGGATGTCACAATAGTCCCAACCAAGTAACAAAGGCTCCTTTATTCCTAAGTTGGATGATTCTCTAGTGGTGGATATTCCTCTAAATAATATTTAGAGCCCAATACTCACCCTAATTGAGAGAGCTCTTGCTTGTAAATTTATGGGTATTTGGCCTAGCCCAACAACCATTCAAATATGGATCACCTCTTCTTAGGGATCTAAAATATCTAGCTATGAATTCATGATGGTAGGGAGATGATATTTCATAGTTATTTTCTCCTCTATAGAGGAAAGAGATGTAATATTTGAAGGAGCTCCCTGGTTCCTTGGATCAAGCCTTGTTTACATACATCCTTTTTGGAAAACTGACTCTTGAGATGATAGATAAATCTATTGGCACATTTGTAGACTAGGCTCCTTTGAAGGTCAATAATACAACTTGTACAAGGTTATATGCTCAAGTCAACCTAAAAATAAATCTCTTCTTGAAAACACAGGTATCAAAGTATTAGACTAGATCCATACCCAACTAGTAGATTATGAGCACATTTCCTTTAAATGTATTATCTATCATCAATATGGTCATTTCTCAAGGAACTATCCCACTAAGGTACAATAAGAGACAAAGAAGAAATATCAAGAATTCCAACAAGTAAGAAGAAAATAACAAAGAAGATGTAGAAGTAGAATAAGGAGGCCTCAACCATAGCCAGAAAGATAAAACAATAATAAGTTCTCTATTTTATCATAAAATAAGAAAGAGGAACATCCAAGGCCATCTAAAAAAGGGGAAGATCCATCAAATCCTAAATCAGAAGACAAAGTGGAGGAAACTCAGGCTACCAAAGAAAACCTTCAAGAAGAGGAGATTGAAGAAATAGAAGAGACTCAATTAGCAAAAATAATGATTCCAAGAGGCACCCCAACCACCAAATATTCTACTAGAGGGAGGAAATCTAATCAAGAGGTAATAATAGAATAAGAAAAAATAGATATTCAAAAGAAATCTTAAACAACCTTAGACTTTAGTAAGGGTAAGAAACCACTTAAGAAATGAAGGTTCTATCATAGAATGTAAGGGGATTGGGTAGTTCTCTAAAAAAAACTACGTAAGTCAATTAATATCCCAACATAAGCCAATGGTTATCTGCATTCAAGAAACTCAATTGATAGAGCAATTAGCAAGAATAAAATGGAAAAATATATGGAGATATTAATATCTAGAAGAAATATATTTATCAGGTGCCTCAAGGGGCCTTGATATGTATTAATAGAAGAAGATGCTCAAATTGGATAGCATTTTCTTTCTCCTCCCACAAGATAGACTTGGACCATAGTCAAATTTTATGGACCAAATAACTTACCCTTAAAATAAGAGGCTTGAAAAAGTATTTAGCACTAGATTCATTAGGAAAGATCCCCAAATTTAATTGTATCAGGAGACTTGAATCTGACATTATCCCAATAGGATAAAAAATGAGGTATTCCCTCAAAAGACGCTTCTAAGAATGTAAATTATAACTAAATAGAAAATTTAGGACATAATCCCTAAAAATGGAAAAATTGCATGGACAAACAAAAGAGTTGGAATTTGTTGGTCACAAATCTACCTAGTCATAGAAGTATACATCCTAGACTCGACTAACATTGAAATGCCAAAGGAAAGAGATGTCCTACGGGCCAATCTCTAGAGAGGATTGGTTCCCATACTAATCTAACAATTAGTGTAAATATTAGGGTAACAGAAAGATATGGGAAATGATAGAAAGGAATGGAAAACGTAGCTATAAGCTAGATACGTAAAGTGGGGATAAACTAGCAGCTAAAAATCAAATCAAGTTTTTAACCAGCATGCAACAAAAGAAATAACACAGGAACCATTCACAACTTGCAAATATGACTTCCAATAAACATTTCAGCATTCACTTCTATCAGGAATTAAACTCAGATGTAGAATTTAAACTTATCTAATAATGGAAATGAATGTATCAAAAATGATAGGTAGAAAGTAACTGCATACAACACTGATTCGAGAACCAGAAGCCAACAATCTTTTAATTGTTGTAGAAAATTAAACTCAAGGAGTTTTTTGGTAGTGTATATCCTCCTTTTTTACATAAAAGTGTTTAGTATTTATAGAGGGTTGTGCCTCTGTAATTAAATGTACATTAAAACAAAATTTTGGTTAGTCAAAGATCAAAAAACAGTAAATTTCTTCTTGGTAGTAGCAACGAACAAATCAACGCACTTTGTTAGAAGTAGTGATCCCATTTTTGTGGAGAGCACCTGGGAAATAAGCAAGAATGGACAAAGGAAAAAATGTCTCAAATATTGGTACATCGAAACATAGCAATATCAGGTAAAAATCATGAGCTCAAACATTAAATCTTGGTTGCTACTTCGTCGTCTTGCACCTGAGAATTTTATTCTCGTCAGAAATACCCAATGAAAATTAACTTCGTTTGGAAAAGGAGCGAAATCAATGGACGGTGCCTCGATAATGAATAGGATAATATCAAAAATCAGCAGCGCGGATTTTAATCTTGGCAACCCTTCAACAACAATCCCCTACATATTAATTTTGTTGCCCTAGGAATTAAAATTTATCAACCTTTAATCTTTTTCGGAGATGATCTGCACTAAAAACATTGGGAGTATCGGCATTTGTTTTAAAAATGAGCTTTCACTCAAAGGTTACGCCCGAAATGGACCTTCATCATAATTTTTCCCATGTGTGAGCCAAAATGAGCTTTCACTTAGATGCCACAACCAACTCTTATCTTCTACAACGACATTAGCAAGGTTGCTCCCTTGACCTCCAAACTTTAAAGGAAATAACCTATTACTGGTCATAGGGATTGTTGTAACAATCCTATTGTTATTGTTATTATCAAAGATGGTCCATTTGTTATCATCAAAGACTACTCTATGGTTCTTTTCACATAGTTGCCCTACACTTAACAAATTATGTTTAAAATTTGGTGTGTAATAGATATCATGAACATTTTTCTTACCTTCTTTTGTGTTCACTTCGATTACACCTTTGGCAACCACCTCTAAAGCCTTGTCAACTCCAATTTTGATCTTGGACTTGAAGGACTCATCCATGGAAGCAAGAAGCTCCCCATTTCCTATCATATGATTGGAGCAACCAAAATCAAGTATCCAAGCCTCTTGAAGATTATTATCATCCTTATTATATGATAAGAACATATTTTGAACAGTAGACTCTTCTTCACCATAGTGGTTGTCCTTTTTTCTTTTCTAGCTTTTTGTCTACATTCTCTCTCATAATACCCATACTTGTTACAATGGTAACATTTCACATTGCTCTTATCATTGATGCCTTTGCCTCTACCTGCTGCTCCTCTTCTACCACCTCTTCCTCTTGAAGAATTTTTATTTTGGCCTCTTCCTTGGCCATTTCCATGTCCACTAGAGCTTTCTCCATCACCCTTTGAAATTGTATCTTTAGAAGAAAATGCCTTCTCATCAATTGTAGTAATAATTTCCCCTAGCCTCTCCTCATGAGATAGAAGAGATCCTATCAAATTATCAAACTCAAGAGTAGACAAATATCTACTCTCCTCAATAATAATGGCTACATGATTCCACTTTGGGGTAAGTTTTATCAATACTTTCTTAACAACAACCACTTTATCCAGTGCTTCTCCAAGAGTAGCCATTTATTAACAATAGCCTTTACCCTTACACAATAATCACCAACACTCTCAACCTCTTGCATTCTCAAAATTTTAAACTCTCTTCTAAGAGTTTGCAGCTTCACTTGCTTGACTTGGTCACTCCCTTGGAAATCATTTTGTAATACCTTCCATGCATCAGCAACTATTTTACAGCATACTATTCTTGGAAAAATGCATTTCTCCAATGCAGATTGGAGATGGTAAAGAGCCAAGCAATTCTTCTTCTGAGCTTCCTTCTTTGTTGCTCTATTTGTTGTTGTAAGTGTGCTCTAATTTACTGCTTCTATGTACCCATATTTTATAATATCCCACAGACCTTTTCCCATAAGCAAGGTCTTCATCTTTATGCTCTAATATTCATAATCAGCTCCATCAAACTCAGGGATTGGCGAGTTAGTGTTGTTGGCCATTACACCCATCAAACAATGTTCCTGCAAAAAATCTCACAAAAAAATTGATAATATGTTAGCAATACCATAGGTGACTCTAACCCTCCAACCGAACCTCGTTTTGATACCAAATGACATTTTTTGACCCAGCACTTTTTCCCGAGAGCACTAAAATCGATAAAACAAAAAGTATTCAAAATTCCAGGAAAATTTTAGAAATAATTCTACTCAATAATGGGTACTCAAAAAATGTTATTTCAAAAAAAAATACCAACTACAAAAAACGTTATGAGGTCTTCAATGCGTTTTGAAATCTGGGTAGAAAAGACTAAAAACTATTTTTCAAAGGTGAAAACGAAGTGCTTAATATATGTGAAATAGATCATGTGATATATGGATGAAAATTTCTTGGTAAGAGCTTTCCAACGGTGTATCATGTTCAACAACCGGAGCAACACAGAAAGAAATGTTAAGCTCCAAAGTTGGATGTTCAGACTTTTTTGTAAAATCTGGACTGCACCATACAAGAAAACACAGTAGGCTGGAAACACGTATTTTTTACCTTCAATTTATGTTTTCACACACTCCAAACTTGTACAACGTAATATTAATGATATTAATCTATCTTGGAACTCAAACCTAAATAATCTATGGCAGTTACAAACAAGGTAACAGTTCAAGACAGTTACAACTGCAATATTCCTACATCTACATTTGTACAAAACTGTTACAAAGTGGTTACATATTCTCTTGTGCCTTCTAATTAAAAAATGCACAATGTCAGCATCATTTTCCAATAAGATCCTAAGAACTAACCACTTTTGATTATGACACTACAAGGAGATCTGTATTGGAGCCAAATATCCTAAACCATATGTCTGCAATGGTTGCCCAAATTAGCCAAACACTAGATTTTATCATGAACCTACCTAACCCTCTCATCTCAATATCCATACCACTAAACCCCTACCTTCTTCTCGATACCCATCTTAGCTAGGAAGTCTACCACTTTATTCTGAGCTCTACCCACATAAATCAAAATCATGTCATCTAATTCTCTATAAAACTCCTTAATTTGGGTGACAAGAATCCTCAACCTCCATGTCTCCAAAGAAAATTTTCTCATGCAATCCAGAGCTCCTACCAAGATTTGAGAATCAAATTCTATGATTATCCTCCTATAACCTTGTCTTATAGTCCAAATAGAAGCAAATTTGATAGCTAAGGCTTCTACTTCATTGTTTATGGTCTTGCGCAGGCCTGCAGTTCCTAATAGAGCATTGCCCCAACATGATTCTTGTAGATCACTTCAATTCTAGCTCCACCCAGATTGCCTTTTGCAGCTCCATCAATATTAATTTTAATTCATTCTTCTAGGGGTGTTTTTCAACTAGCTCTATCCTACCCCTTCTACACTTTGGTTTCATTCTCCATTGTCTCTATATTAGCCTAAGTTTCCTCTTTAGTATACATTACCACAATTTATGTGACTTTTCTCCAAATGATCAGCCAAACTCCATCCAAGGATGAAAAGGTTTCTCTAAAAAGTTTGTCATTTATCTCCAACCATATTTACCACCAAATAAAGTTTAATTTAAGATTTCACCCAATATGAAGAACTTCAAATTTAAATTTTCCCCTCTTCCATATTTTCCAAATAATCTGGTTCAAATCACCATTAGCTCAAATTTTATAAGCTAAAAACCATTGCTCCAAGATCTAGTGCATGAACGAGCACTCAAACATCAAGTGGTCAGATGTTTCCTCACTTTTATAGCATAAAACACATTAGGATGGACCAATGATTCCCCTATATCTCATATTATCAAAAGTAAGAATTCCATTGGGCATGAACTGCCATACAAAGAAGTTTACTTTTGGCCAACCCTTGGACTGCCAAATCTTTCTTCAATCTTAAACTTGATATGCATGAGGAAGATATTCTAGAAGGATATTATCATATCCATCCTTCATTTTGTAGACTTCAAGGCTCCCATAGCCCCAAGCTAATTCATCCTCCTCATATTCACATGTGAGAAATATTTCTACCAATATTTTAGTCATGAGGGGTGTCAATTTCGGAGGGACTTAAATTGGTCACTCATCCAACTTATTAAGCTACTTAAACCTATAATGTCCTAGTTGTTTGATGTTGAAATAACTTTCAATATTGATCCAACCCCATGGTTGTTTTTATTGGTTATAGTTATAGAAATTCAACAATGATAGGTGGGTATTGATCCCATCAATCTATCCAACATCGTACCTTCTCCCCTCTTTCCACTTTTCAAAATAATTCATCTTTCACTACTTGAGATCCTAACTTTAGAGCCTACCACACTAGGGACCCATTACCATCCAAAAGGAAATGACTCACCTCATTTGGGTTCACCTATCCCAAATATTTACTAGTTAAAACTCTATCAAATAAAAAGTTGGTTGGGAGATCCACCTCCAATAAAGCTTTCCAACCAAAGCTTTATTATTTAGCTCTATTCTCCTCAATCCCAAACCTCCTTTTGCCTTAGGCAAGCTTACTTTTCCCAACCTACTAATGTCCATTTTCTCTCTCCTTTTACTCCTCCCCATAAAAATTTTCTAGTCATCTTGTCCAACTTTTTCCATATAGTATATGGAACAACAAAGATAAAAAATTTATAAATTAGCATGGTCTTAATAACTAACTACAAAAAAAAAATTAATCTACCTCCAAAAATTACCTGAAACTAATAGTTAATTTTTTTTTAATAATATCTAGAAGATTCTTCCAAATAACTATCTTCAATTTTTTAAAATACAAAAAATAACCATATATTAAATAAACAATATCCTCTATTTAAATCTATCCCCATTAAACATTAACCTTTAAAGCTCCATCTCAGGAAATAACCAACAAAATTATTTGCAAAGATTCAAAACACTGCCACAAACAAGATAATGGAATCCTCGGACATTAATGCATAGTATTGGATATACTTGTGGTTTATCTCGCATACACCGAGATTTTCCAAACTGCCAAATTTGCACCAACAGCCATTAAAGATACAGATATGATTAAATCATATCAGTTGATTGCGTGAATAAATACTAATGCATACTTAGCTGCCAAGTATACCTTAAGTGCTTAAAGTATCTTTGAATGTTTAGTGGACTGATATAAGTTTTCTCCTATCACTCAATCTCTGGGGTGATTTTAATTTTTGAGTATTATTTTTTTTTCTTTCTTTTTAAAAATTAGGTTCGAGGTTGGACTGAATGCTTATCCTTTTTTATATTTATTTTAGGAGCGGAAAAGTTTATGACGGTCCTAAAAACTGGACAAATGGTATATATAAGTATTAATAATCTTGTCGTAATTCGATTGCAAAAACTTTTAAACCTATGGTATATATAAGTATTAAGAATCTTGTAGTAATTCGATTGCAAAAACTTTGAATGGTTTAAAACCTGCCTGTGGTTATATTAATTGTTGAACTCTTTACCTGTATGAAAATTTTCACCTCTATTAACAATAAATCTGCATCTATATAACTGTTCGAATCTGCGCTCTTTAAATATGGAACAATGGACTATGCATCTCTGCCCTGTGCTTTTAATTATGTAATAAGGGTTTGTTAGATTTGATCTCTTGAATTTCCTTTTACTTGACCATTCTACTTCCAAATTTGATCCTGTTCCTCGCTTTTTATTCTGCGAGCATCAACTTACTTTTCTAACATCTTGATAAATTTAAGCATTTCCTTCTTTCTACAAGAAAAAAGTAAATTTAAGAAATAAAATTCTTAGCATTTGATACCCATTTGGTTGCGGAACAGATTGAACACACTTCAAATGAGGAGAAATCTAGAGCTTGCAATCAAACAGACTGTGGCAAAATCTAATGCAGGGGTGGATGGAAGCAATATCCATAGCATCACTTCATTTGGAAAGCAACTCCATCAAACATTCTCTGTTCACTCTCCATACTTCGCAACTCCTTTTGTAGTTTCACAAGAGCCGTTTCTCTTTACAGGACTTGATAGCGCCATCAAACATATCTTCCATGGTGTACTTGAATTCGAAGCCCAAATCAGTCAATTTCTTGGACGAGAACACCGCAGGCTTCAGTGATTCATCTGCATCTTTAAACCTGCTCATCACACAATCAAAACTGAATTAAATATTGATAACAAAAAAAACAAATTGAATATGATCAAACACATATATGTGCTTATATGTAATCCTACTTGGTGGGAATGTTGTACTCTGGATACTTGCTGGCCAGCATTTTGGCAATTTCTACAATGGTGGTGTTGACAGAAGAGCAGATGTACCGGTCTTTGGCCTCGGGATGCTCATACAAAAATATGTGAGCCATGCACAGGTCATCCAGGTGAACAAGTTGAGCCTGCTTTATGATGTGGTAGTGGGATTCCGTCTCTGACCATACAAAACTTCATATCAGTAACTTCAAATTTTCTCAGACATTAGAACTCTCGTAACTAAATACTTTGAGAAAGAGAAAAGAGTAACGATTTTAAGTTACTGGTGAGAAGTGAAAGCGCTGTGATCATGCTGGGGGGCATTGTCTGCATAATGAAGGGCCCCACCACCAGAGTGGGAATAATGCTGATAAGATCTATCCTGTTTTGTTCTGCGAATTCCATTGCAGCCTTCTCCGCCAATGTCTTGGATAAAAAGTACATCTAAAATAGATTACACACATAAAATTTTATTATGAAGATAATTTTTTTAAGCTTGCAGTTTCGAATCATTTTCAAAATCCAGCAACAAAGACTAGACAGGCACGCAGCTGGGCCATAAAGGATTATAAATATGTTTTTAAATTTAAACATTTAACTGGAAGCTTGATTTCCAACCTAACCACAAAAGGGAAATCAAGTAATTTCCTTCTTGTTCAGAGTGATCATTAGCATAATGTGAAAGAAATCAGTATAGGGATTAAAAAACTTACCCAACCGGTCATTTTCACTCTTCGGCAGAACTCAATGTTGCTCCAGCACGTCTCGTCGACAACTTGGTCGGGGTCATGATGTTCCTGCACATCCACCGCTCCAGCGGACGACGTGAAAACCACGCGCTTCACAGACTTGGCTTTCACACAGGCTTTCAAAACATTCAGAACTCCATTGACGCAGGGCTTAATCACCTCATTCTGAAACAAAATCAATAATAAAACATTTTTTATTATTAAAAAGGTGAAGGGTTTAATTTTTTTCCACAATTTCTTTTATAGTCTCAATCTTTCTTTCTGAGTGAGTGATATCAAAAACAATTATAGAAAACAATCCTTTTCAAATAAGAGAGAGAGAGGATTTAGAATTTTTTTTAGATTGTGTCCAGGGAATCAGACCGGCAATTTTATTACTTGCCTCTGGATCCTGAGACTCAAAATCCATGGGAGTTGCCACGTGAAAGACTCCTTCACAGCCCTCAATGGGAGCATCGAAGCTGCCCTCATCGTCCAAGTCGGATTTCCACAGCGTCAGTCTTTCCTTCGAAGCAGGAAGATCAAACAAATGTTTGGTCTTGATTGGATTTGCTACACAGCACCGAAAAGTTAAAAAAATCATTTATTTTAACCTCCATATATACAAAATTCTACTACCACTACTGTTAGATTTAACATAAAATGAGAGATTAAGCTATAGCCTATACCAATTATTTTAAGCATCATACATATAAAATCTACGAACACTACTTTCAGCTTTAAATAAAATAAGAGAAAGCTATACTTGGCTCTCGAACTGAAAAATCAATTATTTTTAACCCTCATATATACTACTCACACTACTTTGAGATCTGGATATAATAGAAAAGAGATAAACTATACTTGGGTCTCGAACCGTTGCTCTAACGGTGTAACCCTGTTCGAGTAGCCTCATAACAAGCCATGATCCCACGTACCCGGCGGCTCCCGTGACGCAAACCGGGCCCTTTATCCGCTTTGCTTCCTCGCAACTTTCAGAGTTTTCGTTCACTGTGTTTTGAGGCATTTTGATATTTCTCAGCTTGAGCAGCGGATCCCAACTTTTCTCGACTTAGACGAGACCTCCGTTCGGTCTTCTGTGTGAAAATTTTGACGGGAAGATGGGCAAGAATTTGGTGCTATAATTGACAATAGCACGTCACATATAGATCTGATAGATCTTGTCTTGATGAACACACAAAGCTCTTTGTTTTTTTTTAAGGTCAAAAACGCATTTGACAAAAGAGTGGGGTGTTAACGAAAGTAAAGACTAAGTGCAGAGCTTTCTAGTGTGGTGGTGGGTGGGTGAAATGTGACAACTGCCCCATGCTCACCAAACAATATCTTGCAGTCCTATGACGAGAATCGTCAAAAGAAAGGTAATTTAATTTATTTTTTTTCTTTCTGTTGGGTAACTATAAGAAATGTCATAATGAAATAGTGAGTTAAGTAAAACAAAGATTTTTATTTCAAACGGTTTTCATATTAACTTTCTAAATTAAATTCTTGTAAAATATGTTCGGGTTAGCAACTTTTTAAATTAAACTCTTATAAAATATGTCCAAGTGTATTAAGTTACGAAGGAAACTTATGGGTTTGGCATCCTAGGCTTCAATTTGTAGCATGACTATTTGAGGTCACTTTTGCTTCCGGGGAAAAATTTGCTGAACTTTTAAGACATTTAACATTCAATTCAAGTAAGGATGGTACTTAATTTATATATTTTAATTTATTTTAAAAAATATATTATAAATTATATAAATTTTAAATATTTATAAAAATAGGGTAAAATTTTAATTTGTATATATTTATAAAATAATGAATATTTTTATGATAATATTATTTTTAATTAAAGGTGAAGAACAAGGGCAAGGCATGACTTGAAAGTAATAAGCGTAAGTAGAAATCATGAAACAAGAAGCTAGTGTCATTTCTTATTGTTCCAAATCTTAGGGTAAACTCAAAAATTAAAGGATTCATGTGAAAAAAATATAGGTAACATAGAAGAAAAGTCATTTTTAAAAGGTTTACTAAAAGTAAGGATGCTCTAGTTGGAAGTATCAATGTCGTGGTTAGCAATAAGAGTAAGAGCAAATCTATGGCAAACCCTATCCAAGTAGCAGATACTACACTAAAGTGATTACCAAGGATAAGATGATCGTACATGATATTTTAGTTCTTAAAACCATAGGGTTAATATGTAAGTTCCATGGATATTGATCAGGTTTTTCTGAGATTCAAAATTGGATCAAGTGGAAGTGGGGATTGAATTCAAATTACTTCATGAATTTTTCTCATTATCTTCTCCAGTTTAGAAATGATGGATATAATAATAGATGGAGGTCATTGGTTTAGGGGTAAATATGCATTATATTTAAGACCATAGAGTGAGAATTTTTTTGTGGAGACAAAGACTATTAAAAGGATTTTGGTGTGGATTAGGATTTTTGGACTTCTTTATCAACTCATCAATAAGGAGGATTTGAAGAATATTGGTAATACTTTAGGCAAATTCATTCAGAAGGGATCAACTAGTAAGGAGAGAAGACATGTTGTATACAGTCAAATATATGTTGTCATGGATATTTCAAAACCTTAACTATAGGACATTATGATTAAATATAAATAAAGAAAATGAGATTAACAAGTAGATTATGAAAACATTGCATTCCAATATTGCAAACATCATAAAACTAGGCACATGGCAAGAGATTACAAAGTGAAAATGATGGAAAAAGAGACGATTTTTTTGGGCAAGAGGAAAACTTCAATATGAAACAAGAAGATCATATCATAGGAGAAGCTAGGTCAAATCAAGGCTTTTTCAGTCTTAAGAAAATAGCAAGAAAAGCCCCTCTTCATATCAAATGGCAAAGGCCATTATTGTTCACTTGAATCAAATATTAGAAGAAAATGATACAAAGTATGAAGAAGTACAATACACAAATTCAAATACAAAAAAATTTAAAGGTGTTGTTATCTCAAAATATCACAATCATCCATTGTAGTGGGTAGATGCACATGACACTCTCACCTTGTGTACAAAAACATAATGGGACATGACTCAAAGGATAACCTTTGAGATTTGTTATAAGGTTGGCTCCTTATAGGATGTGATATTCAATGCTTGTCTATCTAACTAGCTTTCGTACACAAAGAAAAAGGGAAGAAAAACATAGGAAACATAATAGTGAAAATTAAAATGTCCTAAGCTCATTGGGGGTGATGCGCCAAGATCATGAGATTTTTTTACATAACAATGAGATTAAATGAACAGATGCATTGTTTGTCGATAATGCAAAGTGAATACATTTTCTCAAAGTATAAAATTTAAGCATAAGCACATACACACATAAGAAATATAACAAAAAGTTAAGTAGTCATGACTTCTCATATATATATATATATATATATATATATATATATATATATATATATATATATGTACGTATGTATGTATGTATGTATGTATGACAAAAATTACATTACAACCATGCTAGAAGAAAGGGCTTGAAATCTTACCAACAAAACAACTCAAGGCTCAAGTCCTGACTATTATACATAAGAAAATGAAAGAAAAGTTACATACAAGGCTAGGTAATAGGGACAGATAGACAACTATCCAATGTCTTACAATGTATATTGATCTACTATTTATAGATAAAATTGGGGGTTTTTTCCCTCCAAAACTTATGCAAGAATTAAATCATGCCTTTATTATAAATTGTAATGGGGCTTTATCCATATTCAGCTTGTTGGTCTTCTCGAGGTCTCTGGATCTAAAGTCACTAATGCTAAGTGATTATGAACCTTCAAATGTACAATTGTTGTTGTTATTTTAAACTACCATCCTAAGGATTTGTTGGGAGGCTAAAATGATCCTTGCGCCTAGACAACATGACACTCCATGGATGATATTGTCTCTCTGTCAAGTAGAGGCATATGATATCTTGTGTCTCACTTGGGGTGCTAGTCCTAGGAAGTCTAAGGAGCATGGGACGTGGCTCCTCTGGAGCATGGGACGTGGCTCCTCTAGATGACTCCAATTTTTTTTACCAAGATTGATTCCTTGAATTGATACAATATTTGGTTCTTCCTCCTTCCTATGCTAGCCTACTCTATTGGGTGTCTTGCCAAGGAAAAAGGAGAAAGAGAAAATATAATAAATTTGCAGGAAAGGAAATCTATCTAGCCTAACTATATTAAGCTATGGATGGCAATGCATCAAAGGTCTAAGAGACACTCTACACCAAGGTAAGTTAAGTGAACACATACATAGCAATTGATAATGCACAATAAACATGATCATCTTGTCCATGTGCAACATAAAACACCCACACAAGAACCAGGACAAAAATACTAAAATAGTCACATCTTATTAGTGTGAACTATGGATTACATACATGCCAAGGAAAGAGGTTCAAAAACTAACTAGTTGAAATAATGCAAGGCTCAAGCCAGGCTATGATATAGAAGAGAATGAAAGAAAACCCCACACAAAGATGGTTAACTTTCAATGATTTACAATGAAGAGAACATAAATATCTATAGATAAAATTTGGGAGTCTTTTTCTCCCTAAAATTTAAAATTTTCTTGCTTCAAAATCTTGCCTAAGGTACTTTTACATTTGTGATAAACAATCTATACGTTGTTAGACATGTAGTCGCTTGAGGTGAGATCTTGTTTCCCATGCTAGAGATCTACTGTAGATATTTTATGCCATTAATGTTGGTCAGATTCATGGCTTCTCCTTTGGAAATATCATGATGATGCTTTTAATGTTGTACTTTCCATGTAGAGAAAGGGTTGTACATCTCTCGGAACAATACACCTCGATAAAATATATGGGGTCTAGTCCCGCAACCCTGGCTAGGGGGTGTGGATGGCCAACGACCCTTCATGCAGGGGTTCGAGGGCAAAGGCCTCCGAAGCAAAATTAGCCCCCTATATTTTTGGATCCTAGGTGGTACAAGATTAACCAAAACTTGAATGTCTATTTTCCTTTTGTTCTTTGTCCAATATCCTAATTTTCTATGTTTGGTCTAGTTGGTACATCTTGCTAATGACCTCTTATCTACTTCTCTCAATGTTTTGATTATCACTATTAGCATGCAATTATTGGACGTTAAATTTGGTTGAGTTGCACCCAAGTCATTTTTTCTTTTGGTTGCATGCATCATCACTCTAGATTTTCACTAGAGCTTCAGTTGTATCCTCTTGATGTTAGTTTTGATAAAAAAAACTGACCATCGATTCTACGCACTTGTTTTTGCTCCTTCCTATATTTGGTTGTCTTGCTTTCCATTGGGGCCTTCTCTTATGAAAATGGCCATGGTGTCTACTCCTCCCAAGCATAGTGAGACTTCACTACATGATACTCAAAGACTGAACATAAGCACCTTCTATAATCAATGTTGTCATACTCAAGGATTCTTTTGTTATGGCTACCATGTTACTATCTTCAATAGGCTAATTGTTCTCCTTGTATTATTGATCCTAAGTGGTGCACCTTTTTATTTGTTGTCTACCTTTGCATTATTCTACAAATTAAGTGGTTTCTCCTACGTGGGAAACTGTTTCAAATTCTGTGGTTTCCCTTGCATGGAAAATGGTTTCTATTTTTGTTCCTGCTCGGAGATGGTTCTGAGGAGATTGTCTCCTAGGTTACCTCCGGGAGGTTGTTTCTTTTGTTTTTCCTCTTCGTAAAAGGTTTGGGGACACCCTTTCAAAAGCCCTTCTTGCTACCAATCACACACACACACACACACACACACATATATATATATATATATATATATATATATATATATATATATATATATATATATATATATATATATATATATATTACAAGTGTCTCCAACAATGGTCACATAAAAAAGGGTAACCTTAAATCATGCACAAGTAATTAGAACTAGGAATTGGAAACTTCCTCTAGAGAGACTAGGTAAGACGAATATAGATAGAGCCTCAAGGGGAAATCTAAGAAGAGTGAGTATGGGGGAGTAGGCCCCCTCTCGAATAACATCCTTGCTTTTATCTTTGCAAAAACACTTGGTATCTTATCCAATAACCTAACAGAGGGATATGTCATCTTAAGGGGATAATAAGAGGCTTTGAAGGTGGGGTGGAGGAAAACTGAGGTGGAATCTGACTCCCAAATTATGATTAACCATTTAAAAGAATCAAACAAGCAAAATAATACAGAGAATACCTGAGCAAATATAAATGACCCAACAATACTTGGAGACAGTGGAATTCATACACATCTTTAGATATCATAACAATATGGTAGATGCGATGGCTAACTGGACTCTTGATCAAAGAGATTTCACTTGCTATGGATATCCTCCTAAATAGTGGCCTTAGCCACCAAAAAAACTCTTTTTTTCATTCTTACCATTGATAATAGTACTACTTGTTGTATCTAAAATTATATATGTTTACTTTATATAATTACTCTTTTTTTTGCATAAATAATTATAATAAATTAAAAATGAGGAAGAATAATTCCACATTCTCTATTAAAACCTGACCTAAAAACTTATAATCTTAAAAAACAAAAAATATAATATAATTTTTAACTAATTTAATTTATTAATTTTATTTAAAAAAATAGAATGCAAAAGTTAATATTGGAGATGCGTGTAATTTATCTCGCGTACCCACAACCGGGATTATCCAAAGTTTCAAATTTACACCACCGACGTCATATTATTAAAGATACACATATGATTAAAGCATACAAGTTGATTGCGTGCATAAATACTAATGCATACTTAGATGCCCCTTAATGTCTTATGTGCTTAAAGTATCTTTGTATGTTCAAATTTACACCACCGACGTCATATCATTAAAGATACACATATGATTAAAGCATACAAGTTGATTGCGTGCATAAATACTAATGCATACTTAGATGTCCCTGTATGTCTTATGTGCTTAAAGTATCTTTGTATGTTTAGTGGGCAGATATAAAGTTTACTTCTAGATTCCTCTTGGTCTTTTTGTCTTTTTTTAATATTTACAAATATGTATAAATATAAGCGATCGAGCAACACAAGAGGAGTCGACTTCACAACCACATGAATGATAACAACTAGGCAACTACCATTCCACCACATACCATTCTATTTTTTTTTTTTTATTTTTTTTTTTTTGGTATATAGAAGCAATGGTTACAATCATGATTTTTAGTAACTACCAGCACAGCTGGTAGGGTTCAAACTATCTACGAAGGCTCCCAGGACTTCCACCGTCTCGGTACATGGTAACCCGACGTGAGATGGGGACCGCCGGACGCACAGGGGTTGCACCGTCGTCATCAATCTGGCGCACCACTCAGAGGAATCGGATCTGGGCTATTGTCTGTGCATGGGCAAGCCCGTGGAATCATGATTTTTTTTTTATTATGAGTGGGGTGGTTGGTATTTTTCCTCCTTTAAGTGGGTGGCCGCAATCTCAATATATAACTGGGGTGGTTGTTTTTTTAATTTAATTTCCTCAATATCAATATATAAGTGGTTTTTTAGTGGGGTGGTTGGTCTTTTAGTCTTTTAAATTGTAGGGTGGTTGGTCTTTTGTCTTTTAAATTGTATAGGCTGTGGAGACAGTGGAGCCTCTTACATTTTAAAATTTTAGGCTGTGGATACAGTGGAGCCTCTTACATTTAAAATTTTAGGCTGCGGAGATAGTGGAGCCTCTAACATTTTAACCATTAATAAACAAAATATTTTAAAATTTTATTTTATTTGAATATATAAATATTAATATTTTTTATTAATTTAATTATAAAATTTAAATGATTCAAAACCTATCTTTTATTATAACCATTGCTAAACACTTTACTTATATAAAATTCTTTATCTTTATTAAGATCAAATCTTTATAGATGGTTCTTATTCATAATAACTGTTTTGATAATAACTGTGACATTTAAATAAAGATCAAATCTTTATAGATGGTTCTTATTCATAATAACTGTTTTGATAATAACTGTGACATTTAAATATTCACCAGTGGATTACAGTGGATTATTATGTAATAACTGTAAGAGTACGACTCTTTAAATATTCACCTGTACCTCTTGAATTTCCTTTTACTTTGACCATGCTACTTCCAAATTTGATATTGTTCCTCGCTTTATGTGAGCATCAATCTACTTTTCTAACATCCCGGTAAATTTAAGAGAAAGAAAATTCTTATTATTTGATAACCATTTGGTTGCGGAAGGAATGCAACACACTTCAAACAATGAGAAATCTAGAGCTTACAATCAAACAAAGACTCTGGCAAAACCTAATTGACGGATGGACGGAAGGAAGGAATGGGATTGGATGGGATGGATAGAATCACTTCATTTGGAAAGTAACTCCATCAAACATTCTCTGTTCACTCTCAACATTCCGCAACTCATTTTGTAGTTTCACAGGAGTCGTTTCTCTTTACAGGACTTGATAGCGCCATCAAACATATCTTCCATGGTGTACTTGAATTCGAAGCCCAAATCAGTCAATTTCTTGGATGAGAACACCACAGGCTTCAGTGATTCATCTGCATCTTTAAACCTGCTCATCACACAATCAAAACTTAATTAAATATTGATCACAACAAAAACAAATTGAATATGATCAAACACATATATGTGTTTATATGTAATCCTACTTGGTGGGAATGTTGTACTCTGGATACTTGCTGGCCAGCATTTTGGCAATTTCTACAATGGTGGTGTTGACGGAAGAGCAGATGTACCGGCCTTTGGCCTCGGGATGTTCATACAAAAATATATGAGCCATGCACAGGTCATCCAGGTGAACAAGTTGAGCCTGCTTTATGATGTGGTAGTGAGATTCGGTCTCTGACCATACAAAACTTCAAATCAGGAACTTCAAATTTTCTCAGACGTTAGAACTTGTAACTAAATACTTTGAGAAAGAGAGAAGAGTAACGATTTTAAGTTACTGGTGAGAAGAGAAAGCGCTGTGATCATGCTGGGGGGCATTGTCTGCATAATGAAGGGCCCCACCACCAGAGTGGGAATAATGCTGATAAGATCAACCTTGTTTTGCTCTGCGAATTCCACTGCAGCCTTCTCCGCCAATGTCTTGGATACAAAGTACATCTAGAATAGATTACATACAATAAATTTTATTATGAAGATAATTTTTTTAAGCTTGCAGTTTCGAAACATTTTCAAAATCCAACAACAAAGACTAGACAGGCACGCAGCTGGGCCATAAAGGATTATAAATATGTCTTAAATTTAAATATTTAACTGGAATCTTGATTTCCAACCTAACCACAAAAGGGAAATCAAGTAATTTCCTTCTTGTTCAGAGTGATCATTAGCATAATGTGAAAGAAATTAGTATAGGAATTAAAAACTTACCCAACCGGTCATCTTCGCTCTTCGGCAAAACTCAACGTTGCTCCAGCATGTCTCGTCGAAAACTTGGTCGGGGTAGTAATGTTCCTGCAAATCCACTGTCCCAGCGGACGACGTGAAAACCACGCGCTTCACAGACTTGGCTTTCGCGCACGCTTTCAAAACATTCAGAACCCCATTGATGCAGGGTTTAATCACCTCATTCTGAAACAAAATCAATAATTAAACATTTTTTATTTTATTTTATTAAGGGTTTAGTTTTTTTCAAATTTCAAAATTTCTTTCATAACCTCATAACATTACAAAAAAAAACAATCCTTTTTTAATTTGAGAGAGAGGATTTAGAAAAAAATTCAGATTAAAAATGATAAGTGTCCAGGGTATGAGACCGGCAATTTTATTACTTGCCTCAGGATCCTGAGACTCAAAATCCATGGGAGTTGCCACGTGGAAGACCCCTTCACAGCCTTCAATGGGAGCATCGAAGCTGCCCTCATCGTCCAAGTCGGACTTCCACAGCGTCAGTCTTTCCTTCGCAGCAGGAAGATCCAACAAATGTTTGGTCTTGATTGAATTTGCTACACAGCACCAATTTTTTTTTAAATGATTTGTTTTAACCACCACATATACAAAATTCTACTATAACTATGTCAGATTTAACCTAAAATAAGAGATAAAGATCTACCAATTATTTTAAGCACCATACATACAAAATTTACAAACAATACTTTCAGCTTCAGATAAAATAAGAGATAAAATTATACTTGGCTCTCGAACTGAAAAATCAATTATTTTTAACCCTCATATATATTACTTACTCACACTACTTTGAGATCTGGATATAATAAAAAAGAGATAAACTATACTTGGGTCTCGAACCGTTGCTCTAACGGTGTAACCCCGTTCTAGTAGCCTCATAATAAGCCATGATCCCACGTACCCGGCAGCTCCCGTGACGCAAACCGGGCCCTTTAACCGCTCTGCTTCCTCGCAACTTTCAGAGTTTTCGAGCACTGTTTTTTGAGGCATTTTGATATTTCTCGGCTTGATCAGCGAATCCTAACTTTTCTCAACTTAGGTACCAGATATAATTTCCAGCCTTTTCTGTTGTTGTGAAGGACGAGACCTCCGAGGTTACTTATATGTGAGTCTGCAACCCGTCCGTTCGGTCTTCTCTGTGAAAATTTTGACGGGAAGATGGGCAAGAATTTGGTGTTAGGTGATCGGGACCTAGTCTCGTAGTCTCGTATGCACAGGGAGATGATGGGACAGAGATCGATCTTATCTTCACGATTATAGAAGGATTTTGCCTTTTTTGTCAAAAGCGCATTTGACAAAAGAGTGGGCTGATAACGAAAATAAAGACCAAGTGCAGAGCTTCATAGTATGGTGGTGGTGAATGAAATGTGACAACTCTCACATGCTCACCAAACCAAATCTTGCAGTCCTACCACCCACTACGATGAGGAGAATCGTCAAAGGTAATTTTTTTTTTTTTTTTTTTTTTCCGGTTTGGTAACGATAAGAAATGTCATAAAATTATTTATCGGTAAGTTTTGGTGTTTATTAAGAAGAGATATAGGTTTAAATTTTTGGAGTATGCCCGTTTTAAAGGTAGTAGTCTGATTTAACTGAGGCACTATTAATCCCCAGCTATCCCCGAATAACTATGGTCCTCTTCAGGTAGGGTTATAAAATAATGAGATGAAATAGATATGTGGTAATTTGAACCTACTTGATAGTAGAAAAAAATTGTACATTTAACCAACTCCCTGTTTAATAGTAAAAAACTATGAATGTAACCAACTCCCTTTAAATAAATAAAAAACAAATTTTTACCATCAAACATATTAACTTTTTAAATTAAATTCTTATAAAATGTGTTCCGGTTAGTAACTTTTTAATTTAAATTCTTATAAAATATCGAGGGTATGAGGTTACGAAGGAAACTTATGAGTTTGACATCCTAGGCTTCATTATGTAGCATGAATATTTGAAAGTCACTCTTGCTGTCGGGGAAATATATGGCTGAACTTTTAAGACAATTTATACTCACTACAAGTCTACAAGTAAGGATGGTATTCAAAGTATATATTAATTAATTTATTTTAAATATTATAAATTATGTAATTTTAAAATATTATAAAATAGGTTGAATTTAATTTGTATATTTTGATAAAATAATGAATATTTTTATGATAAGATTATTTTTAATTAGAGGTAAAGAACGAAAGCAATACATGAGTTAGAAGTAGTAAGAGTAAGTAGAAATCATGGAACAAAACATGAGCAAGAAGCGGGTGTTATTTCTTATTGTTCCAGATTTTAGGATAAACTTAAAAAACTAAAGGATACATGTGAAGAAAATATTGGTAACATAGAAGAAAGTTAACAAAAAGTAGAAGAGCCAATTTATGGCAAATCCTATCCAAGTAGGATACTACACTAAAGTGATTATAAAATATAAGATGATTCAACATGATATTTTAGTTCTTAAAACTATAGGGTAATATGTAAGTTCAATGGATATTGGTCAGGTTTTTTTCAAATTCAAAATTAGATAAGTGGAAGTGGATATTGAATTCAAATTACTCTATGACTTTTTCTTATTATCTTCTATAAAATATTGGATGGAAGCCCTTGGTTTAGGGTCAAAGATGCATTATATTTAAGACTATGGAGTGAGAATTTTTTGTGGAGATAAAGACTATTAAAAGGCTTTTCATGCGGATTAGGCTTTTTAGACTTCCTTGTCAACTCATCAATAAGGAGGGTTTGAAGAATATTGGCAATACTTTAGGAAAATTCATTCTTGATAGACCAACTAGTAAGGAGAGAAGACATATTGTATACACTTGAAAATGTGTTGTCATGGATATTTCAAAACCTTTACTATGGTCCATTATGGTTAAATATAAATCAAGAGAATAGGATCAACAAGTGGATTATGAAAATATTGCATTCCATTGTTGCAAACATTATTAAACTAGACATATGGCAAGAGATTACAAAGTGAAAATGATGGAGAAATAGATAAAAATTTTGGGTATGAGGTAAACTTCAATATGAAACAAGAAGATCATATCATAAAAGAAGCTAGGTCAAATCAAGGATTTTCCACTCTTAAGAAAGTGGCAAGAAAAACCCCTCTTCATATCAAATGATAAAGGCCATTATAATTCATTTGAATCAAACATTAGAAGAAAAATGACACAAGGGATAAGGAAGTACAATGCACAAGTTCAAATACAAAGGAGTTAAAGGTTTTATTATCATCTTAAAATATCGTAATCATCTGTTGTGGTGGCTATATGCACCTAACACTCATACCTCACATAGAGCAACATAGCCGGATATCTTGTATGCATATGACATGGCTTAGAGGATGATATTTGAGATTTTTTACAAGGTCGGCTCTTTATAATATGTGATCTCCAATGCCTGCCTATCTAACTAGCTTTCGTACACAAAGAAAAAGGAAAGAAAAACCATAGGAAACATAATAGTGAAAAGTAAAAGGTCCTAAGCTCATTGGGCGTGATGTGCCAAAATCATGAGAATTTTTTACATAATAGTGATGTTAAATGAACAGATGCATCATTTTTTGATAGTGTAAAGTAAATACAGTTTCTTCAAAGCATGAACATTAAACACACACACATACACATAGAAGAAATAAAAACAAAAAGTTTAGTCAATGACTCTTCATATATATATATATATATATATATATATATATATATATATATATATGACAAAAATTATATTACAACCATGCTAGAAGAAAGGGCTCAAAATCTTACCAATAAAAAAACACACGGCTCAAGTCTCAATTGTTATACAAAATAAAATGAAAGAAAAGTTATATACAAGGCTAGGTAATAGGCATGAATAGGCAACTATCCAATGCCTTACAATGTATATTGATCTACTATTTATAAATAAAATTGGGGGTCTTTTCCCTCCAAAACTTATGTAAGAATTAAATCATGCCTTTACTATGAATTGCCATGAGGATTTATCCATATTTAGCTTATTGGTTTTCTCAAGGTCTCTAGATATGAAGTCATTAATGCTAAGTGATTATGAGCCTTCGGATGTGCAATTGTTGTTGTTATTTTCAACTACCATCATAAGGGTCTATTGGGGGCCTAAAGCAACCCTTGTGCCCTAGGTGCCACAACCCTCCATGGGTGTGGTTGTCTCTTTGTCAAGAAGGTGCATCTAGTGCTTTGTGCTTCACTTGGGACACCAGTCATGGGAAGTTCGAGGAGCATGGGATGTGGATCCTCTTGACAACCTCCTAGATTTTTTACCAAGGTTGATTTCTTCACTTGATACGATACTTGGCACCTTATCCTTACTATGCTAGCCTACTCTACCAGGTGTCTTGCCAAGGAAAATAAAGAAAGATGAAATATAATAAATTTGCAAGAAATGAAATCTATCTAGATTAACTAGCGTAAGCTATGGGTGGTGATGCACTAAAGGTCTAAGATACTCTTTGCACCTAGGTGGGTTGAGAGAACACATGCATAGCAATAAAAAATGTACAAGAAATAGAGTCTCCTTGTCCATGTGCAACACAAAATACCCACATAAGAACCATGATAGAAATACTGAAATAGTCACAACTTTTTATTAGTGTGAACTCCAAATTACATACATGCCAAGGAAAGAGGCTAAAAAACTAATCAACCAAAACAATGCAAGGCTCAAGTTAGGTTGTGATACATAAGATAATGAAAGAAAATCCCACATGAAGATGGTTGGATTTCGATAATTTACAATGAAGAGAACATAAATATTTATAGACAATGTTTATGAGATTTTTCCACCCTAAAATTGAAAAATTTCCTACTTCAAAATCCTTCCTATGGTACTTCTACATTGATGATGAACAATCTTGATGTTGCTAGACTTACAATTGCTTGAGATGAGATCTTGTTGCCCATGTTGAAGATCTACTATAGAGATTTTTTGCCATTAATGCTAGTTAGATTTATGGTCACTCCTTTGGAAGTCTCATTATGATAATTTAATGTTGTCCTTTCTATGCAGAGAAACGATCATGCATTTTTAGGGAATAATACACCTTGACACAATATACAAGACCTAGGGCCATAGCCTTGGTTGGGGGGTGTGGGGGGCTAATGGCCTTTTATGCAGGGGTTCAAGGGCAAAGGACCCCAAAGAAAAATTAACCCCCTATATATTTGGATCCTAGGTGGTGCAAGATTAACTGGAACTTGAATGTCTGTTTTATTTTTGTTCTTTGTCCGGTATCTCAATTTTTTATGTTTGGTCTAGTTGGTGTCTTGTTACCGACCTCTTATCTACTTCTCTCAATGTCCTAGTTATCACCGTTAGCATGCCATCATTGAATGTTTATATTGGACAAGTTGCATACAAGTTGATTTTTTATTTCGGTTGTATGCGTTACCACTCTAGGTTATTGTTGGAGTTTTAATTGTATCCTCTTGTTCTTAGTTTTAATTGAAAAATTGAGCCATCGGTCCTACACACTTATCTCTGCTTCTTTCTGGACCTGATTATCTTACTTTCCATGAGGACCTTCTCTTCCAAAAATGGCCATGGTGTCTACTCCTCCCAAGCATAGTGAGACTTCACTACATGATACCTAGAGACTGAATGCAAGCACCTTCTATAATCAATGTTATAAATCTCAAAGATGCTTTTGTTGTGGCTACCACGTTACTATCTTCAATAGGCTAATCATTATCCTTAGATTATCAAGCCTAAGTGGTGCACATTTTGATTTATTGTATACCTTTACATTATGCTACAATGTTTGCCATGTATTTTAAAATTTCTTCATATTTTCTTCAACTTCCCTCATTGTTTGAAGCAATGTAGGCCATTGATTTCTAAATAGATGGTATGTGAAACTTTCATTTATTGTCTCACATTAGATTTTTCTTAAAAAATTATCGTTTATCGATCCTTCATAAAAAATTATGTGACACTTCTCCTCCATTTTCTTCATTAGAATCTTTCAAAAAAATCGACCTTCAAAAAATTTTACCCCATATACCCTCAAAAATATCTTGAAGCCTCGTGGGTCGTTGATTCTTAATTTGGATAGTTTGCAAAAAATATTTTGCCATCCTCTGTCAAAATTTGGTTTCTCAAAATTTGTATCATTCTTCTTCCTTCAAAAATCTCTTAGCAATTTTGACCTTTCAAAATTTTCATCTCCATCCACCCTTGAAAACTTTTTGTAATTGTGTAGGTCATTGATATAGAATATTTATTTCGTGGAAACTCTTTCACCATCCCCTATCAAAGGTTCTCTTAGAATATTTGGTTATAAATTTTTTTATCTCCATATTCCTATAGAGGTTTTTGAAATTCTATGGATCTTTGATCTTAATTATAACGATCAACAAAACGTTTTTCTTCACTATCCATATTTGGATCCCTTGGGAATTATACAAACCATTGATCATCATGATCAAACAGTTCATGAAACTTTTGCCTTATTCCATTGATCAAGAATTTTTATGCAACTCCATGGATCGTTGATCTTAAATCTAAATAGTCAGGTTCGAAGTGTAGACCAATTGAATCATCCAAACCCCATAAGGGGGGCGAAGGTCCAAGGTTAAAATCTTGGGCCTCGTCGGACTGAATGCTTGTCCCTTTCCTGGTGCTTTCAGCGGCGTAAAAGGTTTAAAATGATTGTGGCATGGTGGTTATAGGGGCGGACTATGCGAAGATCTGTGTGGCGGCTTCTAGGGTGGATAACGCAGAATACTGTGGCAGCCATAAAAGCTGGACAACCTGCCCGGATTCGTGGCGGCTACCAATTCCACCATGTAAATTCAAAAAAAAAATCTAAATAGTCCATAAAAATATTTTATTTTCCACCTTTCTTCCTCCATGTTGCCCTAAATTTTGATATCCAGACAACCCATGAAGCTTTATGACTTGAAATGCTCCAATACACCTTTATGATCCTATGAACTATTAAGTGTTGAACTCCTCTTGATGGAAATATTGATATAGATAAGTTTTATCCTTTGTGCTTTCAACCAAATAATGAAGAGCTATCTATGGTAGGGGTTGCTATGACCATTAGATATCATGTTTAGACTATTCATAGGATTTTTATGTGATAAGTGCTAATGAGTCTTTTTCTATATTCCACAGCCACTAAATTCTTCCTACCCCAATCTCCCATTGATTATGTCTTATGAGTGTAGTGGAGAGGTGATGGACACATGGATAGCCATTATGAAGCCAATTATATGTGAAAGATTATTAGGTTTATGGGCTTACCCATGTGGGAAGGGATCAAACCCATAACTATTGTTTGGGTGGAAGTGGAACCTCATCCATTGATGGAGTCATTTTAGTTAAAACCAAAATGGTTCCTAGAATCTATCTAATGATGAGACTTAACTCAATTATTATTAGAAAGGCTGACATAGATAGCACAAGATATTAGGTGGTTTATGCAGTTGTGGTTCAGGGGCCTTTATACCCACTTTTAGCTTCTACTAGAAATTCTCTCTTGATATTATTTTTGACAATTCTACATCATGGGCTTCTTAAAAAGTTATGACACTATGAGGACCTTTTATCTTGTTCTTCTTTCAAATCAACACCAATCGATTGGTGAACCAAAGTCATCCTTCTTGATAGGATTTTCTAGTTGTAATGAAACTTCACTATAGTTTTGATGACTCACAAGAGATCTTTTGCTCATAGGAGATAAAGAACCTAGAAGACAAGATCCTTATTTATTGGGTGTGGATTCAATAAAAGAAAATATGAAAGGAAGAGAAGAGGGGAGGCGCAAGCTTACTAGTGTAGAATTCTCTTTCTCATCCCTAGAGATAACTTTTATGGAAAATTTGAATGTAGGGTAATCCTTTTATAGACATATCTTTTGAAGTAGAAAATACTTATATTGAATTCACCTTATGGGAATTTTTATATTATTTGCCCTCCATTTTTTTATTTGGAGCCTCACCTTATGGGGAGGTGCAATCTTACGAGTTGCTTGGTGACATAACAAATATATTTGGAGCCTCAATTTTTTTATTTTATCATAGGGGCAAGTTATCCTTTGGAGCTTCATAAGTTAGGTATGCAATAAGAAGTAATGGTTGGTTATTATTTATCTCCTTTTAGTGACAATTTATGTGGGTGATCCTCTAGAAGGAAACTTTCAAATTTTTAAAAAGTATGCTACTTTTTTTTTTCCCTCATTTATGCATGCATGTATACAATACAATTAACCTTGATTAGATTGTCAAGTTATCTATTTTTATCCATCGTTTTGGAGGTTTTTAGCTCTAAGGAACCAATAATTATCATCATCATATGGGTGGTGGTGGAATGGCAAAGACTTTGATTTGCATCCCATGGAATACTTGCTTTGAGCTCAAGTTTTGTCATTTTGGAGCTCTAGATAAGGTCATAGGCACCTTTTTGGGATCAAGGAGGATTACCTTATCAAGGTGATTCATCTCTTCTAAACTCATTGATAGTAAGAGCTAGGTCAAATAGTGAAAGGATGCATAAATATTATTTACAAATATTAGGATTCAACTCCAACTCCTTTTACACTTCAAGTTTGTGAGGTTTTACTCTATCCTTAATCATGATGAGTCTTCTTCAAGGAGGATTTTATCCCATCCTCCCATTCATGGTGCTTGATAGATTAGTAGGTGGACAATGACAAATATTGTGTTAAATGGTATTTGGGTATGAATCTCATTTAAATTTTGGAAGCATTTGTGTTGATCAAGAGCTATCAAGCTCACCCTAAGGGGTGACAACTTTACTTTTATTCCAAGGTATATGCATGAATGGATGTTTGTCTTGGCTAGCTTAGGATAATCATAACCTAAGGATCGATAATTTAAATGCCATTGCCTCTATAATATTTCATTCCTTACCCATAGATTGACTAAGGTGGTAGATTTCATGGTAGTCTAGTGGAACATTTTTTTTTCTATTTATACCTCTACCCAATGAATTAAATCAAAATATGTACTGCTTTCTCATTTGGTCTCGAGGTCGAGTGGTGAACAAGTGGTAAAATTTTAGCTGCATTCATTAGTGAATTGATAGGTACAAAGTGACAAATTTTTGGTTGAATACAACAATTATAAGGTTTAAGAGGAGGATTTTCTATTTGTTGATTATTATTAGGGTAAATTTTTAAAGGTCGTAGCATTTGCATACAAAATAATTTTGATCCATTTTTCTTTTAAATCATGTAGTTTTTAATTTTTTTGCATTGATGACATCAACTTAAGAACTGGTTTTAGTGTCAAGGTCAAATTATATGAGATGGATCCTCAAGCTTGTGTTACTTGCCTCAATGGTGAAAATTATAGTAAATGGTCAAATCAAGTGATTGAATTGTTGTGAAAATAAGAATTTTTGGTGCATCTTCAAAGAAGATAAAATAGAATCCCTTGATGAAGAAACCCATCAATACAAACAAGAATAAGTTCTTGGTTTGTTCTCCTTTTTCCATATTAAAGATGAAAATAAACCTATCAAGGTATAGAAAAACATTGCATGAGTTATTTAGAAAGGTAAATATAATGGAAGTCAAACATTGAAAACTAGAGTTTGCTTCCTTTAAAATGGTTGAGCTAAATAATGTCAAGCACTATATTACAAAATTTAAGGCATTGAAAGTAGTTATTGCATATTTTGGAGGCAACAAGAAAGATGATATAGAATGAGTCAAGACTATCCTTTCTAATATCTATCATTATTTTCACATGCTTGGAGTAATTGTTAATTTGGTTTCTATTTTCTTGGAAACACAAAAAACATAACTATTGATAAAATCTTCTCTCTTCTAATTTACTTTTAAGTGGCTATGAGGAATGATTGTGCCTCTCCCCAAATATAGGCTCATGCAAAGGAATTTGAATCTAAGAAGACAAAGACTCAAGGGATCAAGGGCTAGCCTAAGTATTCAAAAAAATCAAATACTATTTATGGATATTATAATAAGGAAGGATGTCTAAACAATAACTACTTGTTAAAGTTACAAAGGATTAAAGTAATTTTTCATAAGATGAGTGGTTTTCTTCTAGAAGATGGCGGATTCAACGAAATATTTTCCAAATGATGTTAGGATCCCACATCCTAACTCTACTTATCTATTATTATTAATAATATCATTAATTATTATAGTAATAATAGTATCTTTAGGATAACTATAATAATTAATTATTAATTAAATTATTATATTAGGGATAGGATAGTCATAATAACTAATAATTATGAACTGTCATATTGAAAGGATGTAGGGTTAGGGTTAGGGTAGATATAAATCATTGTCCAAATCATTCATTTAAAGGCATCCATGATGAAATAACCAAATATTTATTTAAAATCCATTGGAGGGATCCTCCTTACCAGTGCAACAACGATTCTTTATCAAAGTGATTCTTTTTAATTTAATGTTATTTTATTTATTTATTTATTAAATATTTAGCTAGAACCTTTATTAAAGTTACAAAGGATTAAAGCATTTTTTCATAAGATGAGTGATTTTCTTCTAGAATATGGCAGATTCAATGGAATATTTTCCAAATGCATAGGCCCATTAGAGCATCCATTATGGGAGGAAGATGTTATTGTTACCAATATCTTCTCTTCTTGACTACTAAGTTCATATTATGAGGGGATATTAGAAATTGTAATATGAATTACTATTGAAGGACAACGTTGTATGATGTATTCTTGTGTAAGTCTATGGGTAGTTATTATGTAATGTAATTATTTATTATTTATATATGGTCTATGGGCCCATGGTTAAACCATTAACTTATAATTAACCTACATCATATTTGTTATGTCATCTTAGGTTAATAGAAATTATGTATTTAGGGTTTAACTATTGGTATAAATTCCCCCATTCAATCCATCTATTGCATATCATTATAGTGATCATTATCTACAAATAACATAAGTTTTTATTGGTGCTCAAGGACACCTTCCAATTTGTGTCTATCACATTTTTATTTTTTATATAAGATTTGAGTAAATGGATTGTTTTTTGTTTTTGGAAATTAGTGAGAATTCAAAGTACTAATGGCTACAACTATCTTTCTTGGATTTTTTCTTGAATGGACCAATTTTTTCCCATTTTTTGCTCCATTGGAATGTTTGTCTCTCATTGGTTGATTCTCTACATTCCTTCTCGATGCCTCATATCTACGACCTCTTTCATGATAGTTGAAAAAAATGTATTTTCTTACTTGCCTTAGGCATTTAATGACAAAGATGGTTGTAATTTCTTGATGATTCAAGTTCAACCTCATGTCTTGAGTGGAAAATATATATTTATCCTTAACCCTTGTGCTCCAAGTGTTTAATATCATTGTTTTTTAGTTCCAATAACTTGTATTATGCAAGTACAACCCAATGCTTGGTTGCTTGGGCACACTAGCTCCATGTCATAAAATGAGTGATGTCATATATTATTAACAATGGAGGATTTGAGCATATGTTTCCCTTTATGGTAGTAGTGCATGTACTTCATTTACTTAAAATGATCCAACCGTAAACCATCTTCAATAAGTTTTCCTTCATATGATGAGAGTATTATCCAACTTTTAATTTTTCTTTGGAGAGATATTTATTACACTTGAAAATCAAATGCTTCCACATATGTTAGTACTATGGTTCTTCTTTCTACAATGCTTGCATGGATCGATATATAAACAAAAATGTGATACATGATCTTCTCTTACACAATGATCATAAGACAATTAAAGTATATAAGGTTCTTATATATACCTTTTCTTGTGGTTGCACACTTGCTTGTTCTTACCCCATTTTTGCAGCTTGTATCAAGCATACCCAATATTTCTCCTTTAGAATAATAATCTCTTGAAGATTTTTTGTAATTTGGCTTGGCTTATTAAATAGTATGACTACCTCCTTTGTTAATACATTTTTGGAATATAATTTTTTCCTTTTTGAAAGACATGTCTTCTTTATTCTTTAAGCATCACCATGCTCTTTATACTCAAGCCACATTCTATAAGGAATTTGCATTACCTTAATTAGATACTTGATTTTTTAGCCATTTTACAAGCCATTGGACTTAATATCCCATTCTCTTCATCAAATCAAGATAAAATTCCACTTGTCTGTTGCTCAAAACTTATAGAACTATAATTTTGATTGCTTACCATGGTATCTTATTTTATGTTACATTCATCCTTAGTTGAAATATGTTATTTCCTTTATATTTTCTCATATGCTTATTGGGGTTGGGCTTGAAAAATATCCATAGATGATAATCTCTCATATATTTAATTTATTTCTTATAGGTACTTTTGTTCTACTTGTGTTATGCATTCACAAGCAAGATTACCAAATTATATGATTTTGTTCTTATGCCTTACTAACTTACTTTGCCACCATGGCCAAGATATATTCTTGAATTTGAAGTTTTATTTGTATCCCTTCATTTCATTTCATCAAATTTAAAATCTCCTAAGTTGGATGCTTCTTTTTCTCCAATAAATATTAGACCTTGTTCTTCTTCTCTTGGAGCTTGAGTTGGCCATTTTTGTAGATTTTCCATTAGGAAACTAAGGGTTTTAACTACAAGATAAGAAAAAACTTCTTTAATATCAATATGATCTACAAATTCTACTAGTTAAATATCAAATAAAATATTTTGAATATCCTTATATTGGTTCTACGTAGACTACGATAAAACTAGCACCAATCATTTGTTAAACCTTCTTGGCATCAAAATTACTATTTTCTGAACTCATAGATGTTAAGAGGAGAAAATTGAATCCATGAAGATATTGATGTAATTCTACTAATTCAATAGGAGTTAAAAGTGCAAGAAAGAAATTATGTTGATAACAAGTAATTTGAACCCGTTCAAACCAGCATAGCTAAAAATCAAAACTTGATAGTAGAGAATCCAACTAATATCCAAGTTAATGCAATTGATGTACTAAATGCCCTAAATCCTAAAATATTGAATTCATATCCATTTTATGTGACCCTAAAAATCGATAACTACATATTGAGGAGTTGCATAGTCAATTTTGGGTAGCAATGATAGTGATTTTGAAAGAAGTATGTAAAGAAGCGAGTTGTCCTACCCAAAAATGGCTACACATCCAATCTATATGGATGGCACACAAATAAATACTATGGAAGTTCTCAAAAAATTTATCATAACCATAATGAAACATCTAGAACTAGTAGTAGTACATGAGGTGGTAGTTGTTGATATTCCCACAATACTTTAGTATGCTACTATCTAGAGAATTGACAAACAAATTGATAGGGGATGAGTACTTGGCAATGGATTATACTTACATGAAGGTTCATAGATATGAGAATATTATTAGGTGAGAATTAGCTTCCTTGCAATTACAGGTTATATATACAAGACAAATATGACATAGTTGTTAGAATGAACTTTTAGAGATTGTAGAGGATGATGAAAGACTTGAAGATAACCATACATATAAGATAGATATGATAATTGGTGTGCTTCAAGATTAATAAGAACTAGAGGTTTATTTGGAGATACTTGGCTAGGGAATTACCTCGTTTTAGAATAACCATTCAACATCCTAGTTTTTATTAGCCAACAGGCACAAGAAGTTGACAAGTGTTGGACAATGTACTTTAATAGTGCTAAAACTAGATAATTATATTTCTCCTATCTCTTTGCTGATGCGATATAGAGTTTGTGCATGAGACTATACTATATGGTTACACAATTGTATGGAATGGAGGGAGGAGCACCTAGTATTGATGACATATTGGAAGATGTTGGTATGATAGGGGGACTCGATTATTGAATAGATCGCACAATATATCATTGGTTGTGTGTGGTGATATTGATCATGCTTATAAAACTTTGTTGAGATGAACCACTATTTACATGGTTGATTTGGCAAGGTGGTGGTTGTGATGTCAAACCACCATCCTGGTTGTGAGGTGTTTTGTGCTCAAGCAAATGGTTTCTATAGATTCCCAAGTTTTGATTTGGGGGAGCCAAAGGATTATCAATATGTATGGCTCCACGATAAATAAGGTCTTGCACAAAATGGTGAAATTGATGATAATTATTGATGTCATGCCCTCTTTGTTGATGATATTCATAAAATGCATACTCATTGTAGCCTTTTTATTTAGGACAACTTGGATTATCTGGCCTAATTTTGGGTAGTGATGTGCCCTACATCATATAGTTTATGAAATATATTAGGAAATGGATCAAAATGAGGTATCTAGTATCACAGTTGGTGAGGAGGATGTGGCAAACGAGCCAATAGTTGATTAGGTGGAGGTAGAGGGAGTGAAGGCTTAGGTTGTTGGTATCCTTGTTGTCGTCGTTGAGTGTATGGTTATGACGAGGTTGGTGTTACACTCAGCACAAATTGATTCATTGAATCATGTGTTGATAAGGTAGTTTATCTTCTTGAGAAGTTGAATCTCCCTTTCCTAGATTTTGATATCCTCAATCACATTTGCTTGAGCAATAGTATCTTTGAAAGAGTGATGTTGTATTTGCAATCTATTTTATGTAACTTTTTACAAACATCTTCACTAATTTTGTGGGCGTGATGGATAATATTAGGTTATTGATGACCCCATGCCATCTGGAAATATAGTCATTTATGGACTCATCATCAAAATATCACAAGCTATAAAGGTATGGTAGTGATATTTTTTTAATGTTGATGGAGAAGTGTTCTAGAAATGAACTGGCTAGTTGCTCGAATGTGAAGAAGTTGTGTTGTAAAATTTTGTTATACCAGTCCAAGACTTGGCCCTCAAGAGATAAAGGAAATATGTGGAGCATGAGGGGGTCGCTACCATTCATTTGGTAGTAAGAAAACTTGTAGTTGCTTAGGTGTTCCTTTGGGTCCTTCTTACCTTTAAAATTTTTAAATTTAGGTATTTCAAACCTATAGGGATAAGGATGAATGACAATAGAGGGGTTGATGGGGTCATTGTAAAGTTGGATATGTTAGAAAGGCGAAACCTGCCGTTCTACCAAAAGCTCGAACTTGAGGTAGCCGCTACAGGCCAGAGCTTTAACCTACGAGAGGCGGTTAGTCCATGTCACGATTCCCGAGGAGGGACGCTGGCGGTTAGTCCAACAATCCCCCCAGCGTTACCCGAAGGGAATCGAACCCGAGACCGGCTCTGATACCAATTGTTAGAAAGGCGAAACCTGTCGTTCTACCAAAAGCTCGAACTTGAGGTAGCCGCTACAGGCCAGAGCTTTAACCTATGGGAGGCGGTTAGTCCATGTCACGATTCCCGAGGAGGGACGTTGGTGGTTAGTCCAACAGGATATAAGTGGGATTTTGGGGCCCATAACCACTTGTTCACAATTCTAAATTTTTTATTTGTTTCCTCATGAGTTGTATTTTGTTTGGGGGTGCTTGTGGTGTTTGAATGGGATAAATAGGAGTTTCTAGGAGTGACGGTTCAGGATGATAAGTATAGGGGGTAGTTGTATTATTATGGTGGTATGGGTGGATAATAGGGCCAAGGAACTTGGGGATGATAAGTGGTCGAATGGAATAGAACTAAAGAAATGGGAAGTTGAAGCATCAATGAATAGTATGGGTGAGGGGGTATTGTGGTTGTTGTGTAGCCCATTGATTTGTGGGAGCCATAAATATTTTGATTGGAGTAGGAGTTGAACCTTGAGCTAGAAGAGTATGAGGTTGATAGTATTGGATGGGAGGAACTTGTTGAGGAAGAATTTATTGTTGTAGAGGAATTTGTTACTGAGAAAGAATTTGTGATTTGAGAGGAATTTTTTATTGAGAAAGAATTTGTTGTTGAAGAGGAATTTGTGATTGAGAAGGTGGAGTTGTGGACCAAGAAGGAGTAAAGGATAAAAAAGATACTTTATTTGAATGAGGAATAGGAGGAGATTGATTGGAAGAATCTTTTCCATAAGGTGGAGAAGAAAAATAATTTATCTAAGAAGAAAGAGATAGATGAATGATAGAACTGGGTTGGATAGGGTGTTGAGCATAAGAGAGAAGAGGTTTAAGTTTTTCCCTCCGTGATCATCGAAATGAATATCATGGAAAACATGTTTGCATTAACTAGTAAAAGGGGTACAAGATTGGTCATTTTTACAAGATTTTCCCATGGGCAACAAAATGGGTCTCCCAAGAAGGGAGCCCTCTTCTAGTGAACGGTTTAACAACACCAAGGATATTTCGTGGGATCCTCAAAAGTAGTGGAATTACCACACGTGGTCCACTATTAGTTGCAGAAGGTCCTCTAAACCTGCACAACCCTATAAAAATGGTTTGTAACATTTGGGGGCCTATCTCAATTAGACCCATTGTGATAGAAGATAAAATACCAAATAAAACTAGCCTATTGCATGCTAAAAGTGACATAAAACAGTAAAAGGATGTTACTTACCTAGCTCAACAATCTATTGCAAGGTTTTGGATGAAAATATACCCTTGAAGGGGATCATACCCCTAGGTATGAACCTTTTGGTCATACATGTTTGTACTATTGGCTCTGTGTTAAACAAATATAATAAAGTTGTGTTGTAGAGATTCTTCTGGTGTTTCTAGAGCTCCTTCCTACATCGGGTTATCTTTTGTACCTATAATTATGGGCACCTTACAAAACAAAAAGGGTTATCAATAAGCACATGTAAGTATTCATGGTGGTTGATGATGAGTGATGGTGAGTGATGGTTGAGTGCGCTTAGTATCTAGAATAATTTTGTAGAGCTTGGGTATGTGGATGTTTGATACTTAGAAAAGGTAAAAATGATCTTTGATTTATAGAATTAGCCTAGCCTAGGGGAGGTTGAAGTGTCCCCTGAGGTGGCATGGGGTTCCATACCTCATAAATGGATTTGGGTGAGAGAAGTCCTCACCCATCCATATGCAATAAATGAGCATGGGTGAGGCATGAAAGTCTTCTTCCCATTATGGCATGGTGGAGGATGACTCATCCATGCTTTCAATGCCTTGAATGCCTTAATGCAAAAGGTCTTCAAATGTCATTTATGAAATTGAATGCACATGGGTATGTGGAGGGGAGCAAGAGTTAAGGTCTAACCATAGTTGGGTTAACCATGGGTTTAGGGTTGACCAAGGTGAGGTGGAGGCTAGGCTAAATTAGGGTTGACCATGGGTTAGGTTGACCATGGTTAGGATGACCCTAAGTTTAAGTTTGACTATGATGTGGATTTTGACCAAGGTTGAGAGTTAACCAAGGTTAGGCTAGGGTGAGCTAGGCTTAGGTGGAAGGTAGACTAGTCAAAGAGTAGACTAGGATGAGGTGTCCCTAAGTTAGGCCAAAGGGGTGGTCATATGGTGACCAAGGGCTAAGCGTAGGAAAGGGCTTAAGTGGCCAAGGGGGCTTAAGTGGGATGAATAGTAATTTTTGGGAAATTATGCAAATTTTGTGGGTTTTGCAAATTAATCGATCGTTAGCACTACACAAGGATAAATGTGACATTTTTGGGTGTCTACAAGCATATACATTTATAACTGCAACTTTGATATTTTCCTCTCTCTTGCAAAATAATCCAACAACCTAGTTACTTTTTTCTTCTAATAGTTGTCCATCCCATTTGTATTTGTCCCATATTATTGTAATACCACCTGAAGCTCTTGTAGAAGAAATTGCTAAACAATAACTCATATTCCAAATCTTCTTAAAAGCATCCTTACATTCCTCACTGCTTAATTTTGTTTCTTTTATTAAAATAAACTCGGGACTATAACAAACTATTAATTCCTTAATAACTCATTTTTTAGGGATTTTATTCATTCCCCTAATATTCCATGATATCATTTTCATCATCAACACTTTTTATTTTTATTAGTGGGCTTAGACCCACTTATTGTTAAAACCTATGATATATTTATTTGGCTTGCCATATCAATATCATTTTGAGTTTCTTTTTATCTTTATTCCTTTTTTGATGGCCTTCCTCTCCTTCTTTCATTATTGCCAACACTCTCATATTCATAAATCTCTTCTATATTTTCAATTTTTTCATATTGTTCATAATGAGACTTATCTTCTAAATATTTATGTTTCCCTAAAGAGTCGAATGTGCAAGGAATAGCCTCATTAGAATTTTTTTCTTTATGTTACCTTAAAAAATATAACCTGCATAGATGACCCTCCATAGTCATTAACTTCTTATGTTGGCATGAAAACCCTAAATTTCCTTGGATATCCTCCATAAGATTTTCTTTACTATACTGCTCTTGAAATTCTAAAGTGCAAGGAATACATTCTATACTACTTTCATATTTATTTTAATAAGATTTTATGCTACTTGAAGATAATAAAGGTGATTTACCTGGATTAAGCTTAACCTCCTTCACCTCATTTGCTTTAAAATTTTCCTCTTCATCTTACTTTGCTCTAAAATTTGCCTTCCCCTCTTCCTTCACACCTTTAGCCACTTCTATATTTGAACTTGCACATTATACTTTCTTATACTCCATATAATTTTTTCTTCTAATGGCTGATTCGAGTGAACTGTAATGGCCTTTGTCGTTTGATGATGTAGAGGTATTTTTCTAGCCACATTCTTAAGAGTGGAAAATCCTTGATTTGACCTAGCTTCACCTATGATATGATATCCTTGTTTCAAATTGAAGCTACCCCCATGCCTAGAAATTTGCACCCCTTCCTCCATAATTTTCACTTTATAGTCTCTTGCCATGTACCCGATTTCATGATATTTGCAATATTGGAATGCAATATTTTTATAATCTACTTGTTGATCCTATTCTATTGATTCAGATTTAATCCTAATCGATTGTGGTAAAGATTTAGAAATATCCATGGCAACACATATTCGAGTGTATACAAAATGCCTTCTCTCCTATTAAAATCCAATCAACTATATTTTATTCATGCATTCAGATATTTATACATGGATGAATTAGTTGAGTTCGGTGAGAACCAACTCAACTAATTAATAACCTCCCCAACTATGTATATCCGATGCAATGTAAAATAATGTAATAATAGTATAAACTATAATAGTGGAAACTATAACCTATATTTTATTCTAACATCCCCCATTATTACATTATTTGGATGTACATGAAGCATTGCGAAACAATTCTAATTTGACATGTGCAAGTGCCTTGGTGAAAATATCTGCAATTTGCTGATCAATGGGAATGTAATGGAGTTGTATGTGATGCTTTGGAACTTCATAGCGAATGAAATGACATCGAGTGTCGATGTGTTTGGTGCAATCATGAAATATTGGATTCTTGACAAGATTCAAAACACCTTGATTATCGCAAAACAAGTGAAGTGGAAAGTTCTTTGGAAGACCCATGTTTGTAAGAATGTGACTTAACCATATGATCTCGTAGACTGCTCCACTAGCTGCGCGATATTCTACCTTTGTATATGATATGGCAACCACCTACTGCTTCTTACTGTTCCAAGAGACAAGACCAGATCCAAGATGGAAAATGTATCCAGAAGTCAATTTGTGATCATCAATAGAATTGACATAATATGCGTCCATGTATCCCTATAAATAGAACTTGTTATTCTTATTATACTCCAAGCCAAAATTTGTAGTACCACGGACATAATGAAGAACTCTCTTTGCTGCTTTCCAATGACTCACTTTTATTTCCTGCATGAACCTTGAAAGATAACCCACAAAAAAGCTGAGATATGACTTGGTATTTGTCAGATATATGATACTCCCAATCAGTTGGAAATATAGATTATCATCTACCTATGGTGATGTATCATATTGTGATAGCTTAAGTCCAGGATCCATTGGAGTTTCCTTAGACTTACAGTTAGTCATGCGATATTTATCAACCAATATTTTGGATTACTTCTTTTGTGTTAGTCGAATATGATTATTTTTCTGAGTCACTTCCAAACCAAGACAATAGTGAAGAAGTCCTAGATCTATCATTTCAAAATATTGTTTCAAATCATCTTTTACTGCATCAATCATACTCTCTGAGCTCCCTGTTATGATCAGATCATCTATGTATAGCACCAAAATCACTATGTCAGAACCATTGTTCTTGATATAGAGATTTGTATCTAAAGGACTTCTTTCGAAACCATGCTACACTAGGTGACTATCTATTTTGATGTACCAAGCTCGTGGAGTTTGTTTCAGCCCATACAAGGATTTGATCAACTTACAACTTTTTGTTCTTGCCCTTTAACAACAAATCCTTCTGGTTGGGTCATGTACACTTCTCGTAGATCACCATTCAAGAAAGCACTTTTTACATCCATCTGATGTAACTTCCACCCAAACTGAGCTGCCATGGCATAAAGTACTCGAATGGTAGTCATTTTTGCAGTAGGGGCAAAAGTCTCTTCATAATATATGCCTTCTTTCTAAGCATAGCCCTTTGCAACAATACGGGCTTTATGCTTATCAATAGTACCATCTGCCTTATACTTCACTTTGAACACCCATTTGTAGCTAATGGGTTTCTTTCCTGAAGGCAAATTTACTAGCTTCTATGTATAATTTTTCATGAGAGATGTATGTTTTGCTTCCATAGAAACCTTCCACTGAGGCTCACTAAGTGCATCCTAAACTATTATGGGTTCATTTTCATCCAATGCTATCATATAAACCCTCTCATCCTCCATATCAGTTCTCATATCTTCCTCTGCATCTATAGATAGTTTATAAAATTATTGGTAAAGCTCGTCAACCTCTGAAGTTGATGCCTCTGATCTCATCTTCTAAGTCATACTGTGAGTACAAGGTCAATCTAGAGTTAGATATAAAAGTGATGTTAACTTGAAATCTCTCAATGTACTGGTATACCATTTTGGAATCTTATTATGTGGTGGAGGAGCCTCTTTCTTAGGCTCATCATCCTCAAGGTATACAACTGTAGAAGTGTTATTTGATGTGAAAGCTTCATCAAATACCACATCTCGACTTATATGTGTCTTCTTGGTCATAGGATCTATCAATCGATACCCCTTTGAATGCTCATCATATCCAAGAAAGATACATTGCAGGGTCTTCTCATCTAACTTCTTTCTTTTCTGTTTTGGTATGTGCATGAACACCTTACATCCAAAAACCCTTAGATGAGAAATGGAGGGTTTCTTACCACTTCATGCTTCTTGTGGAGTTTTACCCTGTAGAGCTCTTATGGGTGCTCTATTTAGGAGGTATGATATTGTGTTTACTGCTTCTGTCCAATACTCATGCTCAATATGTGCTCCCTTTAGCATACATTGAACCATTTCCACAATGGAATTATTTCTCCTCTCTGCAACTCCATTTTACTGTAGAGTATAGGTTGTACTCAATTATCTCTTAATCCCATGTTCTTTCAAAAATGATAAAAATTCCTTGGAAGTATATTCCCCTCCTTGATCTGAGCGAAGGGTTTTGATGGAGCATCCTAACTCCTTCTCGACAAGCTTCTTGAACTGTTGAAAGTACAAAAATACCTAAAACTTCAATTGAAGAAAGAAAACCCACATCTTCCGTGAGTAATCATCAACAAACAATTGAAAATACTTCTTTCCACCATAACTAGTTGGCATAGGACCGCATAGATCGGTGTGTACCAACTCCAAAGGTTTCTTAGCTTGTGAAGAGCTAACTTCAAATGGTACCCAGTGTTGCTTCCCTACTAAAAAATCCGAGCAAACTAGTAATGTGGATGAAAGGTTGGGAAGTCCTCTCACCATCTCAAATTTGCTCAACTCAAGCAAATATCCTAAACTTAGATGCCCACATCTCTTGTGCCATAGAGAAGTAGCCTCCTTGGCAGTTGATGTCAATGTAACATGAGGTGTTGAAATGACATCTAAAATGAACAAGCCATGCTTGTATGATATTGTTGCTACATGTTCTATTCTTTTGGTTATAAAACATCTCTTCTTGCCTTTCTCAACAGTGAACATAACATCCATATCTCGATCCAAAATTTGAGGGACTAAAAATAGATTATTATCCAATCTAGGAACATAGAGCACCTTCTCAATCTGACATTTGCCATATGGAAGAGTGACATAAGCATTGCCTTCACCCTGCACTTGGTAGGTCTAATTTTTGGTAATTGTTATTGGCTTACCTTCCTTGTCCTAAAATATCTCAAACCATAATCTATCGCCATTCATGTGCTTACTGTCACCTGAATCAATATACCACACTACATCATTCTACTAAGATGAAGTATAAGTCATGAGCACCTTGTGTGCTCACTCAGAGTTAGAGTCTAAGTCTAATTCGACATAATCTGATTCTAAGTTTGATTCGGCATAAGCAACATTCCCTTTTGGTGGCTTATGCTTCTTCTATGGTTTATATTTCCATTTAACCTTCTTCTTATGATCTTGGTCATTTGATTGTTTATTTTTAAACCAACACCTGTTGGTGTCATGGTTATTCATATCATAAATATTGCAATATTGTTTGAATTTCTACTGATGTTGTTTCCCTTTTCCTTTTGATGAAGACCCTCCTTTTTGAAATTGATCTTGTTTTTTCCTCCCTTGTTTGGTGTAGAGGGTATTATCTGGCACTTCATACTTTTGAAATTGATTGGCTTCCTCAATTTGAAGAAAATTCACCAATTCCACAAAAGAAACTTGTCTACCAGATACATTAAGTGAAGTTATCAACACCTTATAGGACTCTGGAAATACTCTCAAGATAACTGAGGTCAAGAGAGCATCATCAACTAGCTGTCCCATAGTATTTAATTTAGATTTCAATTCTGCCACTCTAACAGGAATAGGTCAACTATCTCACAAGATTTCATACTGAGTGTATGTAGTTAAGTTTGAAGGTGTAGAATAGTGGACCGATTCTTACCTTCATAAATAGTAATCAAAGCATCCCAAGCTTCCTTACTAGTTTTGGCATCATAAATATGAGGTTGGACATCATTTGTAGTAGCAAGCAAAATAAACATGAGATATCTTCTATCCTTTTTATCAAAGGCCTCTTGATCTGGCCCTGCTGTTCCAGGTCATTTTGTAGTACCAGTCACTACATCCCATAAGTCTTCAACCTAAAGGATAGCTCTCATCTTAGTCTTCCATGGTGCAAAGTTAGAACCTTTCAGCAACTATGAATCTGATAGATATTTGTGTACAGTGGCCATTGTGAAGGTTCCTTATAACACTAGATGGTCAATCTTGCTAAATACCTGCCAGGCCTTTATATCGAAACTTCTCTATATATACCCGCCCTTACATGAGGGATATTATAAGTATATAAGAGCAGAACAATACGTGGATATTAGACGGTATTAAAAGATAATTCAATCAGATTGATGGCACCTGCCTCAAAAATTATCAAGAAAAGGATAATGAGTTAGAGGAGTTTAAGCCAAACAATCAGAAAGAATTAGGGTAGAAAATGGAGTGAATATCAAATTTGGTTTACCTTATTTCTCCTTGACGATTGATAGAGAACAACCTTAGACGTCATTGTTGTAGCTATGTTAAGCGGCAGATGCAGTAGCCCAAATCATGATATCATTACCTATAAGTGTGGGCCAAAGGCATTGCAGATACTGAACACTGTCTTTGGGGTATTTTCTTTGTTTGCTTGTTAATTTTACCTTATGATTGAAATACACAAAAACAGGAAATTTCAATACATAAACAATCACAAGAACCCACAAATTTAAACACTTAGGTGTCGGTTACAACCGAAAATGCTCCTATACCAGTTTTAAAATATGTCGGTTGCTACCAAAAATGCATCTTTGTTACAATGTTTTTTGCAAAACAAAATTAATTTGTTTTACTTTGCAAAAATAATGATATTCAAACTCTTAATTTTGCTTTAAAATCTACAGTTTTCTTACCCCCCTTGTCTTAGATTTTTTAAAAATAAAATATTGTTGAGTCCCCTCTTTTTGTTGCAAATAAACTAGAACAAAAAACTGTGATTTACACCCTTTCCAAAATGCAAAAGAATCTAATTTTCCTTATGACTCCAAAATAGGTTCTTAGCATTAGGGTTGAAGGAGCAAAAGTGTTTCTTGTTCTTGGAAGGAAACAACACAAAAATGAAGCCCTTATCCCTCCAAAAGAAAAACTTGTTTACTAACAACAAATGCTTGTGAACAAAAAAAATTGTTTTAATTTCTTGCTAACAAAAAAAATGCTCATTTCTTGCTGACAATATCTGGAAAATGTTGCTCATTTCTTGCTTTTCTTTCTGACAATATTGGAAAAATGTTGCTCATTTCTTGCTTTAAAAATTGCTCAAGAAAAAAAAGCAAGTTCAACAAAATACCTTCTTCGGTGGCCTTGGCAAGATTTGAACCTGCACCTTCCGGTTTTGAGCACCTTCTCAAGCCGCTGGTGGGTCCACCAATGCACCACTCAAGAAATTTGAAACAGGAAAGGCATAATGTACCTATTAACACTTGCATGGACATCAATAGTCCTCGAAGCCTCCTCGTTGACCATGTGTCGTAAGCAATACAGATAAATTTTATCACTTTGGGTGAATGATCTAAATGTATCACGGTGGTCTCTCCTCCAATCATAGCACGAGCACACAAAAGGAGATTTTTATCACTTTGGGTGAGTGATTTAAATGTATCACAGTGGGCTCTCCTCCAATCATAGCACGGGCACACAGAAGGAGATTATAAACGATAAACCACACATTAGAGTTGTATTTTTAGGTATGGTTTGTGTTCTTCTCACAGATTCGTGAATCTTAGTAGAGCTCTTCTCCAATCACATTAGGAACACACGACTGGTAACCAAGGACTACGAGTCTGTTTGCAAGACCATCTCCAATCACATTGGGAACACATGACTGGTAACCAAGGACTATGGGTCTGTTTGCAAGACCACCGCGACTGAGTGTGGGGTGAAGTGTGGGCTCCAAGCTTTAGGTTATGAGGGTGTCTGACTAGGTTCCATGTTCGTCACAGTTAGTGTTGAAACATGCATTCTCCACTCTACCTCTCTACAACATGTTAGTGCACAGGTTTATCTTGAACGTTGCAGGATGACTCCAAGACATATTCCTCAACAATGCACTCACACCAAATAGTAGACCCCATTTTCCACCATGAAGAATGACTTCAATCTTCCTGCGTGCATCAGGTATATTTGTCCTTTGTGGACAGTGAAAGTTTATTTTTACACAGATTCATGTGATTGTTGTTTACACATAATCATGTGTATTAAAAAAAAAAATTAAACTTTCAAACATAAATTCATCCAAATTAAAAACAATGTTGTGTTATTTCAAATGAAAAACAATGGATCTTTTGTTGTCGAGTATTTTCCAAAATGCAATGGAATGGTAAATGTACCATATTATCCAGGCATATTATCGAAAAAATTAGAATCGCTCTGATACCATGTTAAAATCCAATCAACTATATTTTATTCATGCATTCAGATATTTATACATGGATGAATTAGTTGAGTTCGGTGAGAACCAACTCAACTAATTAATAACCTCCCCAACTATGTATATCCGATGCAATGTAAAATAATGTAATAATAGTGTAAACTATAATAGTGGAAACTATAACCTATAGTTTATTCTAACATCTCCTTAGTAGTTGGTCCCTCGTGGATGAATTCACCTAGAATATTACCGATATTTTTCAAAACCTCCTTATTTATGAGTTGAAAAGGAAGTCCAAAAATACTAATCCATACCAAAAGCCTTTTAATGGTTTTTGTGTCCATGAAAAAATTCTCACTCCAAGGTCTTAAATATAATACATCTTTACCCCTAAACCACGAGCCTCCATCCATTATTTTATCCCTTATTTCTGAATTGGAGAAAATAATGAGGAAATATCATTTTGATAGAAAAGTAATGGAGTAATTTGAATTCTATCACCACTTTCACTTGATCCAATTTTGAATCTTAGAAAAACTTGATCAGTATCCATGAAACTTACATATTTAACCCTCTGGGTTTAAGAACCATTATATCATGCTCAATCATCTCATCCTTGATAATCACTTCTTGTGTAAAATTTACTACCTGGACTAGGTTTTCCATAGATTTGATTTTCCTCTTATTGTAAGCTAAGGCATCCATACTTCCAACTTGGCCATCCATACTTTCAGTAAGGAATTTTACAAATGATTTTATTTCCATGTTACCTAGATTTTCTTCAAATGAATACTTTAAATTATCTTAAGATCTAGAATAAGAAGTAACACTTGTTCCCTGATCACACTTTTATTTCTACTTCCTGCTTGATCACACTTCCTCCTCATTCCTAGCCTATGCTCGCACTTGCTTTTGGTTTCACTCACTTCTGACTCATGCTTGCACTTGCTTTTGACTACACTCACTCCTAGCTCATGCTCACACTTGCTTCCAACTGAACACACTTCCACCTCGTGCTTGCACTCGGTTTTGGCTACACTCACTTTTAGTTGCACTCACTCCCAAATTGCACTCGCACTCGCTTTTGATTGCACTCACTCCCAGCTCGCGCTCCCACTCGCTTTTGGTTGCACTCACTCTTGGCTCGCGCTCACACTCGTTTCCAAAGTGGTTGTTTTTTAATTATTAAAATCTGGGTTTACACAGGTCCGAGGTGTAGACCAATTGGTTCTACCAAACCCCGTAAGGTGGGTGGAGGTCCAAGGTTCAAATCTTGGGTCTCATTGGACTAAACGCTTGTCCCTTTCCTGGTGCTTTCAACGGCGTAAAAGATTTAAAATGATTGTAGCATGGTGGTTATGGGAGTGGATTGCGCGAAGAAGGCTTCCATAGTGGACAACACATTGGCGACCATAAAACCCAGATAACCTGCCCAAATTCGTGGCGGCTACCGATTCCACCATGTAAATTCACAAAAAAATGGATTTACACGGATTTTTATGAAGGGTACCAGTCCCCTCATACCAAGGTTTTGAACTTCGATCTTCTTGATGAAAAACCAAGGACTTACCACTACAGTATCCCTCACAAGTCAACTCAAGTTCCAATCTTGCCAAGTGATACACAAATAATATTCAAGGTTCTAATACCACTACGTGATGATGATATAATACAAATGGATCCTCACGAGTTAACTCAAATTCCAATCTTGCCAAGTGATACAAGAATAATATTCAAACTTTGTTCTAATACAACTACATGATGATAATGTAATACAAGTTTTATTGTAATACCACTATGTGGTGATGATGTAAAACAGACCTGTTCTAATTCCATATAATCAACTAAAATTATAATCAATAATATAAAATACTAAATCCAATATATATATGTTAACTCTACTTTCTAACATTTGAATAAATTATATATTATATTTTAATTAAATAACCATATATTAAATAAACAACATCTTCATTTAAATTACAACAAAATTATTTAGCACTTATCTTTTAACATTACCAACAAAATTATCTGGCAAGGATTCAATCACATTAACCAATAGATTCCACTGCCACCAACGAGATAATGGAATCCTCAAGACATTAATTCAAAGTTAGTATTGGAGATGCGTGTGATTTACATCGCATACGAAGAACCGAGATTTTCCAAAGTTTCAAATTTGCAATCCCAACGACATGTTAGGAGAGTTCGTTACAAATCCCACTAAGTGCTTAAAGTATCCTTGTATGTTCAGTGGACAGATATAAATTTTCTTCTAATTCCTCAATCTCAGGTTGGTCTTTTTGTCGGTCTTTTTGTCTTCTCACTTGAATAGGCTGTGGAGATAGCGGAGCTCAATCATTTTAAGCAGTCAATTTTAATGTGTTTTTCTCGTATGAACTGATGTAAGCAGTCAATTTTAATGTGTTTTTCTCGTATGAACTGATGTTTTTAGTGGTTTATATAGTTTATAATTTTTTTTTATTTTAATATAATATATTAATGTGTTTTTCGTCTGAACGCTTTTTCTTTCTTGGTGCTTTCAACGGGTAAAGGTTTAAAATGATTGTGGCATTGTGGTTATAGGGACGGACTACGCGAAGATATGTGTGGCAGCTTCTAAGGCGGACAGGGCAGAATAATGCGGCGGCCATAAAAAGCTGGACAACCTGTCCGAATTCGTGGCGGCTACCGATTCCACCATATAAATTCTAAAAAAAAAAAATTAAAAATTTATTTTTATTATATTAATTATTAAACTCTTTACTCTTTTAAGTATTGACCAGTGGACGATACATATCTTACCTATGCGGTTATAGGGGCGGACTGCGCGAAAATATGTGTGGCGGTTTCTAGGGTGGACAGCGCAGAATACTGTGGCGGCCATAAAGCGCTGGACAGCCTGTCCGAATTCGTGGCGGCTACAAATTCCACCATATAAATTCTAAAAAATAAAAAATAAAAATTTATTTTTATTATATTAATTATTAAACTCTTTACTCGGACCAGTGGACGATACCTATCTTCCCTATGCTTTTAATTATGTAATAAGGATTTGTTCGGTGTGCTCTGTTGAATTTCCTTTTACTTTGACCATTCGACATACTGTTCCTAGCTTTCAGCGAGCATCAGTTTACTTTTCTACGTGGTAAATTTAAAGTATTTCCTTCTTTCTTAAAAAGAAAAAAACAAACAAATTTTAAAATAAAATCCTTATTATTTGATAGCCATTTGGTTGCGGAAGGAATACAACACACTTCAAATTATGAGAAATCTAGAGCTTACAATCAAACAAGGACTCTGGCAAAACCTAATGGATGGATGGATGGAAGGAAGGAAGGAATGGGATTGATGGGATGGGATGAGATGGATAGAATCACTTCATTTGGAAAGCAACTCCATCAAACATTCTCTGTTCACTCTGAACTTTCCGCAACTCTTTTTGTAGTTTTACAGGAGTCGTTTCTCTTTACAGGACTTGATAGCGCCATCAAACATATCTTCCATGGTGTACTTGAATTCGAAGCCCAAATCAGTCAATTTCTTGGATGAGAACACCACAGGCTTCAGTGATTCATCTGCATCTTTAAACCTGCTCATCACACAATCAAAACTGAATTAAATATTGATAACAAAAACAAATTGAATATGATCAAATTAAATATATGTGCTTATATGTAATCCTACTTGGTGGGAATGTTGTACTCTGGATACTTGCTGGCCAGCATTTTGGCAATTTCTACAATGGTGGTGTTGACAGAAGAGCAGATGTAGCGGCCTTTGGCCTCGGGATGCTCATACAAAAATATGTGAGCCATGCACAGGTCATCCAGGTGAACAAGTTGAGCCTGCTTTATGATGTGGTAGTGGGATTCCGTCTCTGATCATACAGAACTTCAAATCAGTAACTTCAAATTTTCTCAGACGTTGGAACTCGTAAACAAATACTTTGAGAGAGAGAAAAGAGAAACGATTTTAAGTTACTTGTGAGAAGAGAAAGCGCTGTGATCATGCTGGGAGGCATTGTCTGCATAATGAAGGGCCCCACCACCAACGTGGGAATAACGCTGATAAGATCAATCCTGTTTTGTTCTGCGAATTCCATCGCAGACTTCTCCGCCAATGTCTTGGATACAAAGTACATCTAAAATATAGATTACATACATAAAAATAGATTATGCTTGCACTTTCAAAATATTTTCAAAATCAAACTATAAAGACTACACAGACACGCAGATGGGCCATAGAGGATTATAAATATGTATGTAATTTTAAAAATTTAACTGGAGACTTGATTTCCAATCTAGAGAAATTAAGTAATTTCCTTCTTTATTGTTCAGAGTGATCATTAACATAATGTGAAAGAAATTAGTATAGGAATTAAAAACTTACCCAACCGGTCATCTTCACTCTTCGGCAGAACTCAACGTTGCTCCAGCACGTCTCGTCGAAAACTTGGTCGGGGTAGTAATGTTCCTGCAAATCCACCGTTCCAGCGGACGACGTGAAAACCACGCGCTTCACAGACTTGGCTTTCGCGCACGCTTTCAAAACATTCAGAACCCCATTGATGCAGGGCTTAATAACCTCATTCTGAAACACAATCAATAATTAAACATTTTTTATTATAAAAAAAGGTTAAGGGTTTAACTGTTTTTGACAATTTCTTTTATAGTCTCAATCTTTCTGAGTGAGTGACATTAAAAACAAAGATAGAAGACAATCCTTTTTAAATTTGAGAGAGGGGATTTAGGAAAAAAAAAATTAGATTAAAAATGATAGATGTCCAGGGTATCAGACCGGCAATTTTATTACTTGCCTCTGGATCCTGAGACTCAAAATCCATGGGAGTTGCAACGTGGAAGACCCCTTCACAGCCCTCAATGGGAGCATCGAAGCTGCCCTCATCGTCCAAGTCGGATTTCCACAGCGTCAGTCTTTCTTCCGAAGCAGGAAGATCCAACAAATGTTTGGTCTTGATAAGATTTGCTACACACCACCAAAAAAAAATTAACTATCTATTTCAACCACCATATATGAAAAATTCTACTACTACTGTCAGATTTAACATAAAATAAGAGATAAAGCTACACCAACAAAAAATTTAAAATTATTTGTTTTAACCACTACTACCACTACTGTCAGATTTAACATAAAATAAGAGATAAAGCTACACCAATGATTTTAAGCACCATACATACCAAATCTATAAGATAAAATAAGAGATAAAGCCACACCAACAAAAAAAATTAAAATTATTTGTTTTAACCACTACTGTCAGATTTAACATAAAATGAGAGATAAAGCTACACCAATGATTTTAAGCACCATACATACAAAATCTATAAGATAAAATAAGAGATAAATCTATACTTGGCTCTCGAACTGAAAAATCAATTATTTTTAACCACCATATATACTATTCACACTACTTCGAGATTTGGATATAATAAAGAAGAGATAAACTATACTTGGGTCTCGGACCGTTGCTCTAACGGTGTAACCCCGTTCCAGTAGCCTCATAATAAGCCATGATCCCACGTACCCGGCAGCTCCTGTGACGCAAACCGGTCCCTTTATCCGCTTTGCTTCCTCGCAACTTTCAGAGTTTTCGAGCTCTGTTTTTTGAGGCATTTTGATATTTTCTCAGCTTGAGCAGCGGATCCTAACTTTTCTCAACTTAGGTACCAGATATTATTTCCAGCCTTTTCTGTTGTTGTGAAGGACGAGACCTCAGAAATTACTTATATGTGAGTATGCAACCCGTCCGTTCGGTCTTGTGTGTGAAAATTTTGACGGGAAGATGGGCAAGAATTTGGTGTTAGGTTATAATTGACAATAGCACGTCGTCTCGTATGCACAGAGAGAAGATTTGACACTTGTAGATCTTATTCTGAATTATGAACGGAAATATAAAAAAGTGCAGAGCTTTGTAGTTTGGTCTTTGGTGAGGGGGATATGACTCCCACATGCTCACCAAACCAGATCTTGCAGTGTTGGGCCAACCATAACAAATGACATGAGTTGGAATAACAGGGTAAGTAAGACAGAGATTGATTTATAATTATTATAATAAAATAATATGAAGTATAATTGGGGTCATCTGTTTTGGTATGATGGGTTATATTAAAGTTTAATAAAATATCATTGCAGTGCTCAAACAAATACAGAGATTTTTACTTCAAAGGTGTTTCATATTATTTTTTTAAATTAAAATTTTATAAAATATGTAGGGTTAGGAATGAAACTTATGAGTTTGACATCTAGGCTTGAGTATTCGAGGTCATTAATTTTTTCAGTTAATTTTTTATAAAATATGTCTTAAGAGTAAGGGATTTGTAAGCAAATTTATGAGTTTCACATTAGGCTTTAATATGTAAGATGAGTATTTGATTTCGTTTTTAATATGGGGAATGATTATGGGTGAATTTTTAAAATAATTTAGGAATTTTAAAAGTTATTTTTTAATATAAATTATGTAATTTTAAAATATAATAAAATAGGTTAAAATTTTAATTTGTATATAGTTATAAAATAATAAATATTTTATAATAATATTATTTTTAATGAAAGGTGAAGAGCGAGTTAAAAGTGAGGGAGGGTGAGACGTGAGTAGGAAGTAGTAAGTTTAAGTAGAAAGCAAAGTGTGAGTAAGAAGGGAGTACCACATTTTGTTGTTCTAGATATTAAAATAAATTCAATGATTAAAGGATTCATGTGAAGAAGATGTAGGTCACATGGAAAGAAAGTTATTTTTGAAAGTTCTTACTAGTAATAAGGATGTCTTAGTTGGAAGTATAAATGCCCTAGTTTGCAAATCTATAGCAAAATCGGAGTGATTATCAAGGATAAGATGATCAAGCATGATATTTTAGTTCTTAAAACTATAAGGTTAATATGTAAGTTCCATGGATACTAGCCAAGTTTTTTTGAGATTCAAAATTGGATCAAGTGGAAGTGAGGATTGAATTCAAGGGATTTTTCCTTGTTATCTTCCTAGTCTATAAATGAGGGATAAAATAATGGATGGAGGTCATTGGCTTAGGGGTAAAGATACATTATATTTAATACCATGGACTAAAAATTTTTTTGTGGAGACATAGCCTATTAAAAGGCTTTAGGCGTGGAAAAGGTTTTTTTGGACTTCTTTATCAACTTCAATACGGAGGTTTTGAAGAATATTAGCAATACTCTAGACGAATTCATCTAGGAGGGGCCAACTACAAAGGTGAGAAGGCATGTTGTATGCACTTGAATATATGTTGCCATGAATATTTCAAAACCTTTACTGTAGCTCATCATGATTAAATATAAATCAATAGAATATGATCAACAACTAGTGGACTATGAAAATATTGCATTTCAATGTCATAAATATCATGAAACCGAACACATAGCAAGAGATTACAAAGTAAAAATGATGGAAAAAAGATGGAAAATTTTGGGCATGTAAATTTAAATATGAAACATGCAAAGCATATCATAGGAGAAGCTAGGTCAAATCAAGAAATTTCTACTCTTACGAAAGTGGCAAGAAAAACCCCTTTGCGTATCAAATGGCAAAGGTCATTATAATTCACTCAAATCAACCATTAACACAAGGGATGAGGAAGTACAAAGCACAAGTTCAAAAATAGGAGGAAAATTTTAAAGTGAATGAGGTGAAGGAGGTTAAGGTTAATCTAGGTAAATCATCTTCATTTTGCTCAAGTAGCATAAAATATTCTCCTTGAAAAAAAAGTAGTACAAAGTGTATTCATTGCACTTTAGAATTTAAAGAGTAGCACAACAAATAAAAGCATATGGAGTATATTCAAGAAAATTTAGGGTTTCTATAACAATATGAGAAAGTAATGACCGTGCACTTTAGGGTTTTTGGGGTAACATAAATAATAAAATATCCATGAGGCTATTCCTTGTATTTCATAGTCTTTAGGACAACATAAATCTTTAGAAAATAAGTCTCATTATGAACAATATGAAAAAATGGAAGAGACTAATGAAGATGAAAGTGTTGGTAGAAATGGAAAAAGGAGAGGAATCCCCTTAAAGCATGAACAAAGAGAAAAATAATTTCAAAGGGATATTGATTTGGAAAGTCAAAAAAAAAAATCACGTGTTAATAAGAAGCAGGCTTAGGCCTACTAATAAAATTAGAAAGAGATGATGAAAATGATAACATAGAATATTAGGGGTATGAATAAGAACACTAAAAATAGAGATATTACCAAATTAATATGTTGTTATAGTCTTGATTTTATTTTAATACAAGAAATAAAATTAAGTAGGGAAGAATGTAAGGATGCTTTTGAAAGGATTCGAAAGATGGATGATTATCTAGTAGTTTCTTTTATAGTATCTTTAGGCAGTGTTACAACAATATGATACAAACACAAATAGGATGAAAATTATAAGAAGAAAAAAGTAATTGGGTTGCTAGACTATTTTACAAGAAAGAGGAAAATATTAAATTTGGGGTTATAAATGTATATGCTCGAACTATAGTTACTCCTCATGGGTTCTTGGGGGTGATTTCAACACAACTCTATCTCCTTTGGAAAAGAAGGGTGGTACTCTAGGATGATTTAAATATGTTGGAGAATATTACTTTTTTGGTACATGCTAATGTACCCCTATGGTACCTTCATGATACACTTATAAATATTATATTAGGGTTGAGTCAATAGTTTAGAGTGTGAATTATATTTCCCCTTTTATGTAAGTGTGAATGTGTAGAAAATGCACAAGTGTCATATAAAAGTGTAATGTGTAGGAAATGCACAAGTGTCATGTAAGTTAGCATAGACATGTGCACAAGTATCTTGTATGTAAGAGTGCAAATATGTAATGTAATGATGTGCACAAGTATCCTAGATTAGGAGTGCATGTAGGAGTCCAAGAGTCATGTAGATGTGTGCAAGTATTGTAGAGTCAAGTGTTCATCAAGTATCCAAGTTCCATATTGATAAGCCAAGAGTCATGAGACTTGGCATATGAAGAGCAATAGTTAAGTATGTGAAGAGTCACATTACTATGGCTATATTATGGAGATAATGCTCCATAGAATATATCAAAAAAATAAGAAAATAGTCAAGTACTAATAGTCAAGTTGTAACATAAAGAGGAGCAATAAATCTTGTATACATTTTGAGCAATTAATATTGTAAGTTGTTCTTCATGCATGGTACATGAATAATTGAGGTTATTTATATTCATTTTTCAGTATAGAAATGAATGTTATTTGATTTATTATAAGCCTTGATATACATATTAATTAGATCACATTATTATCTTAACCTTTATTATTGTGCTTATTTTATATTTGGGATATATATTATATAACCTATGATATTTTGTGGTAGTAAAGACTTTAAAAAGCCAACAGTGGTATCAAAGCTACCATCAGACTCTATCCAGTTTGATAGAGCTATTTATTTATTTAGCCACCATTATAAATTCACTTTCTCTACATTTGATAAAGTTGATTTAGAGTTTATCCACTTTGAAAGCATTGAAGACTTAGACTCTAATTTTTAGAAAGGTCTTATTGAGTAGAGTAGACTAGAGTCTTTCCACTAGGTTGAAGGAAAACTAGTGAAGACTAGGACTTAACTATATTGAAGAAAAAGGTCAACTTAGGAGAAAAGTTGGACATTGATAGAAAGAACCATATTAGAAGATAGTTGGTCATTTGGGGATATTCATAGTCACCTTGATATTGATATTAGGTTCTCTAGTAAGGAGGAGAATCATATTGGTTTCTTAGGTAAAACCTAAGATATTACGGATTTTAGATTAAAAGAAAGTAGAGATTAAGCTACGAAAGTTTGAGAAGCTTTCTAAAAAGATAGAGAAGAGTTTCAACTTCTAAGTTGTAGTGGATTGAGAAGTATCCAAAGCTTACCAAGAACAGAGAATATAAAGGCAGAAGAAGGAGAAGAGGAACCAGGTCATATTGACCTTGATATATCTACAGATAGAAAGAAAGCTAAGATATTGTAAAACATAAAATATGGAAGTATCTTCCTAGATTGTATTGAAGCCTAAGAGGGTAATATCAAATAGATAGGCCCAAGAGTCCAATATTGCAAAGATAGGCCCAAGAGGTCAATATTGCAAAGATAGGCCCAAGAGGTCAATATTGCAAAGATAGGCCCAAGAGGTCAATATTGTAGAGAAAAGTTCAAAAGGATAAGCTAAAAAAAGAGAGATCTAGAAGCCAAGTAAGTAGAACAGAGGCATGAGAAATTGCCTATAATGAAAGTAGAAAAGAGGCCTATATTGTTCAAGATATACCCATTTGGCCAACTCAATATAAGTAAAAAAGATAATCATCCATTTTTATTCGTGTTAGAGTATATTACATCATTTGGGTCATGTAAATGTACCACCTTTGGTACATAGCTAGAGTAGAAGATTACTTTAGGGAGTAGTTAGCTAGTTACTTCAAGCAATGTAATAAATGCACAAGTGTCAATGTGCAAGTTGTAAATGTGCAAGGTGTCCCCTTGTACAACTAGGTAGAGTGTTAGCCAAGAAATCCATCTTCCTATATAAATGGACTCATAGTGAGTGATTATATATCGTTGTAGGTAGTAGTAGGTATAGTGGATAGATTACCATATATATTGGTGATGGAGTACAATGTAGTTCTTTAGCATCAATAATGGAGTGTCCATTCCTCCATACTACATTGTAACATTTTCATCACTTTCCATTAATAGCATATTTCAGTGTTATTGCAAAATTCCATTATCTTACATTTTTGCATATCTTGCATCCTATGATTGCATTCTCCCATAGCATACATTATCAAAAGCTAACAATGGTATCAAAGTCATGGTAGATCTATAGGAATAGGGAGAGCCACAAGGTACCACCATTGCGACTGTTGGACTGAACTCTACTTCATATTTGCAAATTGGACCTACCATTGTGTGTCATTGCATGCAAATACCACTATGAGAGAGATTGAAAGGAGAGAATTAAATCTCAGTTCCATAATATAGACACCTAAAACACGTCATGTTTAGGAGAATACTCATATGAGCACCTTTGCAAACCATATGAATGATCTTAGAAGTTGCCAATACTACGCAATGGTTTTAACCACTCATATAGGGTAATCTAGTCCTATGAAGCCCTAGCCGCTAATAAAATTGATAGCTACCTCCATAGCTACTGATGATCAAAGTGGCTATGGGCTAGTTGTTGATGGTGATAGCATCTATGGGTAAATTGCCCATAATTATGCCTGTCGATAGCGGCTAACCTTGTAACTGACTTAGGCTACCAAAGTAGAGTAAAATCTATTGTGCCTAACATATTCTTGAATGGTTGTGAGGTTGAAGCTTCTATATGTGCCTTCCCAACTACCTAATCACAAAATTTTGATTTTAAATCCTATTCAATTCATGTGTTGATCACATAGTGGAGCTTTGTCGAATTTAGAAGCAAATCAACATTCCTTTGAGGTGCAACGGAGCCCTGTTAAATTGGAGAATGACATATGTTTACCTAGCAATGGTGGATACCCTAGTTTTAAACCAACCTATATTTTTCAAGAGTCAAATCAATATATATTGATGCCAAAATCAACCACAAAACCATGTACCGAGATGCAAGCAACCTTTGAACATCAATTACGTAGAAAATTGAGTGATATCAAATCAAGATTTGAAGAGTATAGCACTCACCTAGTAGTTGTTATTTTTGATAGTGACCCGCAGGCTTAGCCATCAAATTTTTTAGTGGATAGCAGATCCAACTACTCTGGTTGATAGCGACTAGGATCTGGTTCGGTATTTTTTGCATTTTAGTTTTAGATTTATTGTTCTTTGCACTTGTTTAAATCTATCTAACCTAGATTAGCTATATTTACTACATTTCCATGGTTTATTTACAATTTTATAAATATCTTTGCACTCCTTCACGTATTTGCATGCATCTTTTTCTTATTTGCACATTTTAATAAGATAGCCTCATCTTGAGAGGATTACAATGCTATTGATCATTTATAGTTTCTTTATGTGCAAGTGACAGGGACATTCAAATATCAAATACCATCAAGTTCTAAGATCTTATCATTTAGAAGTGGAGGTGGCTTGTTAAATCCTTCATAAGCAAAGTGTTGGATACCTAAAGAGCTTTGTAGAATACATCAACCCCATTTTGGGGCTCAAAACGATTGTAATCATGTATCAAATTTGGTATCCCTATGAGGGATAAATATGTAATCAAGCTTCAAAATTGATTAATACAAAGGAGGCATTTATTTTTATCAATTTATTTGGTTATACATGCTTCATAGCTTTAAATTTGTTATCATGTTGCAATTAGCCTAGATGTATGCTTTTTAGAGCTTTACAAGTGGTGATCATGGTCGGACCGACCCTATTTTTGCGTTGTTTACTAATGTTTTTGTCTTTTTACTTCATGCATGTACAAACACTTTGATTGACAGTGGCTAGCAGTCCCAGTAGCCATCAGCAACAGCGGCTAGCATCATAGCCACCCTAATTGATAGCGACCAACAAAAACATAGGCAAAAATAGTTAGCAACCTATTTCTTCATCAGATGTGGATTTACTTGTAAGTGATCCTATCTTATTTTTCTATTTCTTGCTTCTGCTATGTTTTTGAAAAGTAGTAGGGTTAAATAAATCACATAGAGAAATATTAAACAAGGTAAAATCAAATTTTTTGCTATGTTTTTGCTAGTTGCTACTAGGAACAATGGCTAGTTCTGCTAGTCACCCTAGAAAATAGTGGCTAGGATTTTAGCTGCTATTGTCTATAGATATCGAGATTGTGCATTGCTATTTCTAGCAGTGACTACTATTTAGCTTTTTTTGTAGGTGTGCTTGTTTGAAGCCTGTGCAAAGGCTATTTCATATTTTAATTTGCATTTTCTGAAACGTATCTTCATTCTGTATTTTTTGAATATAAAATGTAAATTATATGCATGTAGATGAAAAGAGCATTGTATTTTGATTAATGCATTTCTTTTTATGTAAATTAAAATGAACCAATCACACACCATGATCCAAGGATAAACATTAGTGGTGTTGGGCTTTCACATCCAACCCACTGATCAAGACCAATGGTGGAAGTCATTACCACTCGGTTGGCTTGTCTGACATTGTATCATCGTTACCCATCCATGGCCAAGGACGATTCAAGAACTATCATATCCATGGAAAATTGCATGCATTTCTATTCAAAGGGGTGTATCATTGACCATGGTGTGCTAGGTGAGAATCGGTAGTACCTATTATCCCTAAGTAAGTATGGATTTCATCTCCATATTTTAGTGGGTAGATAGCCTAGATGTCATTACTAGGTTTATCATTGTGAGTGTATAGGTGAAAGCTTTAAATAATCTAAGAATTATATCAACTATTGCAAACACGATAAGAGTTCATATTATATACAAAATAAATCAAAAATATACAAAACAAGTTTTAGGACACACAAAGAAAACTTAAATGAGATAATCACCTTGTATACTTTGTATGTTTCTTAAAACTTACACAAGAGATAATTCATAAAGCTTATGGTCACCACATGGGGCCACCCTCGATCCACCATCGAGGTGGTACCCAATGCACCAGAGGGCCTAAATCATCCTAGAGGTAACACACATTCTTGTAACATACATGAATGTACTTCAGGTAGCCTTAGCAGGGATAACTCCACACACAAGGATTCTCATTGAGAAACCCCAACTAGAAGACCAAATCTAGGTTCTTCTCATTATCCAAATGAGGGGTTTCAAGACCTCAATCTTCACATGATGGTCATAGATCACACCTACCCAATGAGGGAAAACATATAAGGGGTACGTCTAATTGCATACCCAAAAGAGCTCCAAATCACTCTAAGAATGAAGGATATTTTATAGATCTCCATAGTATGAGAGCAAACGATACACCTCCTAGTTTATCATAGAGAGCGTACGAACCTGATCACGTAGAACAGGATCATGGTAGATCAATACATAGGGCTACCTCTACTGCTCATTCTTGATCCAAGATTGCATGTAGTGAAGACATAGTATGACATACTTATGCCCAAGGTAAATGTTCCAAACACCCACGTAGCACAAATACCCCATCCACATATGCGAGCATAGAATGAAGAGTCAATCATAATACCAATGCAGCCTTGATAGATAGAGGAAAGAGTGTGGTGGATTATTCCTTAGAACTCATACTACCAAGACTCCTCATACAGAGTTAAGAATCCAAAGACCTAATACAATAGATCAAGCAGATCAGATACATAGGCTTTGTGTTGATCAAAGAGAACAAATGCTTCAATATCAATTGGAGGATTTGCATACTGAAGGTGAACATTTAGATAATTTAGAATTGGAGGAGGCAAAATGATAAAGGCTACTTTGTTAGTGTGTGTATGAACACCATTTAGGATAGTAATGCATCCTTGATCAAAAGGAGCATGAAGAGAAATTGAACAGATTAGCTCGAGTCGACCTACTCCCAACAAGTGAATATAGAGAGAAACATAATGTAAGGTATGACACATCACACCTTGAGATCCACACCAGACAAGTAGAGCACCACTCTCATCATACTTCACATCATGTATCTAGGCAACAATAGTGTCAAGCACTAAATTCACCTGATCATGATTAGTACCAAATATTAGAGTCAAAGGATAAAGATCAGAAGTATCATAAATCCTCCTTAGTAGACATGGTTGATGATTACAGTCGATCACCTCAAGCTTAAAATAAACTACCCCCACTTGCATCCTGAGGATCCCTTCAAGAGGAAGAGATCATCTCTTCTCAAGCCTACAAAGTGCTTACAAAGAGATTCAAAACTCTCGAGAAACAAGAGATGACTTGTCAAAATCCCACTTTAAGAAAAATACATAATCAACCCTTATGTCATCAGTACCAAGCCTTCCTTATCAAAAATATTTTGAAATATATAGATTGGATAAGTTCAAGGGAGATGAAGATGCGCAGGAGCATGTGACAACTTTTATTGAAAACTACAGAATGATGATGTCTTATTATTGATAACTTTTATTATTACCCTCTTCAGAGCAGCCATCGAATGGTATAATCAATTACCTAGGCATAGCATCACCAACTTCGAATAGTTTGTGAATACCTTCCTTGAGTGCTTTTCATTTAGTGCCAAGAAGAAAACTAATCTATCTAATCTGGCTACCTTACGACAATATGATGATGAGCCGATCATAGATTATGGGAACAAATGGAGAAAATTAATGGTAAAATTACCATTCTCTATTTCCACCATAGAACTCACTTGAATGTTCATAAAAATGTGTTCCAAGCATATATCATTGCTACTCCAGCTACAGTAATATACAACTTTTGAGGAGGATTTGGTATAATCCAAAGTAATTAAGGATATCAAACTGCAAGAAGGAGACCTGAAACTCCAAATCAAGAAATAATGGAATCATAAGAACACGCATAATAAAAAATATCAAGCCAATATTGTGCCTTTTAATCAAGTCATGTTCAATGTTCCTAAGGGGAATAAGAGCCAATAAAAGTAGAATTATCACGCTCAACCACCCCCAATGCAATATAATCAACATAATAGAAATTAGGGCAAGGATAGATAACATCACCCACCTTGTCATTTTACACCATTATCTGAATATTTGGCATCTATATTTCACCAATTATGCGAGGCTAAGGCCCTAAAATATCCATAATTTTAGTTGGTGGACCCTAATAACCCTAATTCAAAAGGGTATAGGGAAGATCACTATTGCCCCTACCATAGATAAAAGGGTATGACATCAAAGTGTGCCATGGGTTCAGACATGTGGTGCAAAACATGATTGATCAGGATGAGCTATGAATTGATAACCCTTTAGCACCTGACAATTAGAACCTAGAAATCCTAAAATATCCCCCACCGAATCTTGGGGGTCAAGTCAACCAAATTTGGGTAGATCCTCCTATAGAGGGATTTGTCTATATGATCAATGTGGTTACTAGGAATAAGATATACAATCAACTGGAGCCACCTATAGCTCCCATTCATATCCTAGATGCACCTCAATAAAGGCTAGTGCAAAACCCTTTGTCAGGTCCACCAGCAAGACGAGTGGTTACAATCAATAATAGACTCACCTAGATTCTACAAGTGGCTTCGACAAAGTTATCAATATATGAGCTCATACAACAGTCCCATATGCACAGGGAGATGTTAATAGAAATTTTGAGAGCCATAGAGATCTATCCCCAGGATCCCAACACATTCATAAATTTTATGGGGTATGTTCAGTAGTGCAAAGAGCCAGTGATTACTTTCCATGATCATGAAATAAATAAAATATCAACTAACAAGATATACATGATCAACCAAATTTGGGTAGATCCTACCATAGAGGGATTTGTCTACATGATCAATGTGGTTACTAGGAACAAGATATACAATCAACCGAAGCCACCTATAGCTCCCACTCATATCCTAGATGCACCTCAACAAATGCTAGTGCAAAACCCTTTGTTATTACCTTGGTGTTTATTGATTTTTCTAGTGTTTGTGTTTGTGGTTTCCTCCCTTCCCCTATCGGGGTGTATGTTTGGGTCTTTGGTCCTAGTTTCATCCAGAATCCCAACACATTCATAAATTTTATGGGGTATGTTCAGTAGTGCATAGAGCCAGTGATTACTTTCCATGATCATGAAATAAATAAAATATCAGCTAACATAGCAGATTTGCCTTTGCACATAATCGCTTGTATAAGTCGAATTCCATTCAAGCGAGTATTTATTGATATAGGGTCATCAATCAATATTATAACAATGAGTGCATTAGGACACCTTAACATCCCTCATTCACTTTATGAGCATTCAATGATGCATTGTGTTTGACTATCGATACCATCATGCTTCCTATCCAAGTAGGATTGAAGACTATATCAGTCTCATGTCATGTGCTAGAAGGTAACATGCAATATAACATCCTCCTTGGTAGACCCTGGATTAGAGACATGAAATGTGTTCCTTCGATCCTTCATCAATGCATTAAGTATGCTCATGAGGGAAACTTTCATGTCATCCCTTCCAATGAAGAGCCCTTCAAATATGTCAACCAAGTTGAAAATCCTAGAGAATTTGTCTTACCCTCAACCCATCTTGACATAACACCAAAATCACCTACTAAACATCCAGATAAGAAGGCCAAAGTAGTGCGAGTTGATCCTTCTACATCAGCACCACCATTAGAGCCTAAACCAACTCTATCTTCTAACAGACCATCCTCATCGATGAATCTGAAGCAAGGACAAAAGTTAAAAGCACCCGTGGTCGATGACCCTGAAGTCATCCCCATTTTCTATATGGCAGATATTTCTACTCCTACGCAGGAAGAAAAGTTGCTTAATATAATGGAGTAATTACCTCAATGTGCATCCCTTGCCTCATCATTAGGATCATTTGCTCCTCAGGTGATGATACATTTAGCCAACCTAGGACTCACAGAGTATTTAGTGCAGAACTTGACCTTCACGCCCATATTAGAGTCTGCATAGGATTTGGGGAGACCCCGTGTTCCCTATTTTCCTATTGGGATGGTGGTGCATCTGGGTACACCTCCCAATCAGATAAATTTTATTTATGGAGGTTTCGATAAGACCTCCAGTCATTCTCTAAAAGATCATCAGGATGACAACCCATTCATAAGTAATATCTACTACTTATTGAACCTTGATTATGCTCTATGGTACTTTGATCATTGTCACTGGTAGGGCAATGGTCTGGGTCTCTACGAGTAGGGCCACAAAATGCCTTACCAACCACAATATCAGTTGCCTACCGATAGGTTTGGATTAGGCTATTCTATTCACATTCTAGATGAGATTTTAGAAGATTTTCTATAATGCCTAAGGTTGGGTTTCAGGGAGGATATAGACTGGAATCCATACACCTATCCTAATACCTCACACTTATATAGGAACCACTACCTAGTTATTATGGTAGCTATATAGCCATCCTTGGTCTATCATGAAAACATTTCTATATAGGCTACCTTAGAAATCATCCCAGGGATTGATTGGGTTATCATAAATAATGAGTATGCCAATGACGTTGGCATTGAACCTTAAAGGTCTAGCATAAATGAAGAGTTCAATTCAGAATCCATTTTTGAAGAAGATAAATTATGTCACAACTCTGAAGAAGATGATGGTGAATATTTCTCAGATGATGAATATGAGGATGAGACAAATATGGCCTACTAGGACCTTGGAATCTACATCATCTTAGGGAACCTATGGATATGGAGGAAGTGTATCATATAGTCTTTCCAGGTCCTCCAAAACCAAGGTGACCAATGGATTTAGAGGAGATATATCACATGGCCTTCCTTGGTCCGCATAATTTAAGACAATTGCTTCTCTTGAAAGATCAAATTGTCTTGTCTATTCCCAGAGTAGACTTGGTTATCCCCATACCACCTGAGCCACATCTAGAGAATGGGGAGCAACCCGAAACTAGTGAGTTTCATCCATGTGGTCTTGGATATTTCTTTCCATCCATCAACATGATCTTCATATATCTGACCACTCCACTTCAAAATCCATCTGACCCTTCAAATCCATTGCACCTCAATCTAGAGGCCATTGATTTTGATCATGTCAATTCACCCCTAGAGCCTGAAGATTTCTTCCCTAACAAAGAAATGTTACAACTATTCCATTTTATGCCAGGCTGTGCACATGATGTTTATCATGCTGAGGTTGATCCTAATTTGGTAGAACCTATAAACCCAACTAATGACATCCATTTGATCCCTACGCCTCACCAACTTGAGGAGGGATCACACATGTCAATAGAGGAAAATTTAGAAGTGGATATCAATGAAGATCCCACCCATCCAAAGAAAGTTAAATTTAGAGAAAGCTTATCTCCTAAGGAATGAGCCATCCTCATTCCTCTATTGAAAGAGAGACCTGATATCTTTACTTGGACTTATAAGGACATGCCAAGTCTAGATCCAAAATTGGTTGTCCATAAATCTTTTGTTGGACCCCACTAAAAAGCCAGTCAAGCAAAAACTCAAGAAAATACATCCAACCATCACCTTGATGGTAAAATATGAGTTACAAAAGACATTGAATGTAGAGTTCATTGTTCTCATTGACTATCCAAAATGGGTATCAAACATGGTACACATAGGAAAACCTGATGGAAGAATCTGCATCTGTATAGATTGTAGGGACCTCAATAAGATGACACCTAAGGATTCATTTTCGTTGCCCAATATCGATGCTCTTGTAGATGCAACTATAGGTCACAAAATTTTGTTACTCAGGGATGGTTTTTTTGGTTACAACCAAATTTGGATTAAATCTGAATATTAGCACAAAACTACTTTTACCACTCTATGGAGGATATTTTGCTATAAATTTATACCATTTGGTCTTAAAAACATTGGTTCCACATATCAACGGGTGATGACATACATCTTTCATGACTATATGCACAAATTATTAGAGGATTATATTGATGACTTACTGGCCAAGTCATTATTACGTGAAGAGCACATCAAGGTCCTTAGAAAATTCTTTGATCGCTTGATTGAGCATAATGTCAGGTTGAATCCCAAGAAATGTATCTTTGGTGTAACTTTAGGTAAACTCTTGGGATTCATCATTTCTAAATGAGGGATCGAAGTAGACCCAACAAAGGTCAAAGCTATACTAGAAATGTGTCCCCCCATGAACATCAAGGAGCTAAGAAGCCTACAAGGAAAAGTAGCATCCATAAAGTGCTTCATCGCATAATTATCGGATAAATATCGACCCATGAATCGACTACTACACAAGGGGGTCCCATTCAAATGGGATGAAGACTACCAAAAAGTCTTCACTAAAATCAATAAATACCTAGAATCTTCACTAGTACTAGCTCCACCAAGACTAGATGTGCCATTTCTGTTGTATATATCCACCACTAACTTTGCATTGGGAACCATGTTAGCCTAGAAGAACAAGCAAGACAAAGAGCAGGCGATATACTACATAAGTCGCACCTTGGTGAGTTACGAGCTAGGATATGCATACATAGAGAAACTATGTTTAGTAGTGGTCTTTGCAACTAAAACCACTACATGCTAAGTCATACAACGTATGTAATATCAAAATAAAATCCTTTGTAGTACATGATGAGCAGGACATATCATAATACATGTACTACAAAGTGGATCATGCTATTGATAGAATTTGACCTAGAATTCATTAGTCAAAAATCAATAAAAGGATAGGTCATAGCTGATAAACTAGTAGAGGCACCTCTTCAAGATCACAATCCTCTTGTCATAGATTTACCTAATGATGCAGTCTTTGCATTGTCAGAGTCACCAAAACTCGAAGAACTAGACAATAAAGCTAACATGACTTTGTTCTTTGAATGGTTTGAAATGTGAGCAAGGGGGTGGCATAGGGATTGTGTTTTTCACACCACAAGGTGCTCCAATACCCTTGTCATTTAAAATCAAATTTCCTTGCACCAATAACAATGTTGAATATGAGGCCCTAATATTGGGTCTCCAAACAATGCTCACCATGAAGATCAGAAAGTTGAATATCTTTGGTGACTCCCTTCTCATAGTTAATCAAGTTAAGGGAATTTATCAGTGTAGGTGTCCCATACTAAAAGCATATAAGGAACTTGTGGATACTTACCTAGCCCAACTGGAATGGTACGACATCGAGGCAATCCCTCGTAGATCAAATATATTTGTAGACACCATGGCATCTTTGGGATCCTTAATCCCTCAGAATCCATCTGTTGACTTTACTACCATCCATGTGAAGATGCTCTCACAATCCATGATGTTGCATGAGGCTAAAGATAATCAAGAATCAGTCCACATGATTCATATAGAACCAAACCATGAGTGGTTCTATAAAGCTAGAGACTTTCTAAAGAAGGCACCTTGGGGATCCTTGATATCATAGGGTCCTATGGAGAATGGTACTACCATTCACCATAAGGTTATCTCCCAATCTGCATTCTCACAACTCGAATCACAATGGGAACAAGTCATTCAATCAATCGAGGTTGTTGCTTATTAGAAATGGTTAGCCCCATTACATGATTTCCTTAAGCTCAGAATAATCCCATAGGGATTATTGCATGCCACCAAAAGAATGTTCAAACAAAAAGTGATCAGATATGTCTTGATAGGAGACATCTTGTATCATCGTAGCTATGATGGAATTCTCCTTCATTTTCTTGAGCTCCAAGAATTAGCTTGGGCGATTTCACAAGCTCATGATGGTACATGTGGTGGCCATTTTAGTGGCATGGCCATCATCAAGCGCATCCTTTGAATGGGTTACTATTGGCCCACTATGGAGAAGGATTGCACAGTATTTCAGGAAATACATTAAATGCTAGTACCATGCTAATCTTATGCACCTACCATCATAGGACTTATAGCCCATTCAAGTGGCTTGGCCATTTTCTTAGTGGGTTTTGGATCTAATTGGTAATATCTCTCCCCCATAATTGGGTTGACACACATTTATAATAATGGCCACTAAGTATTTCACCAAGTGGGTGGAGGCAATCCCTTTAACTACAATGATAGGGGCACATATTACGGAGTTCATACTCCATAATATAATATGTTTTTTGGGATACCATCCAAAATAATTTTGGATAATGGAAATTCATTCAAAAATAAAATTGTAAGTGCTTTAACATCCAAGTATAATATTAAACACAGTTTTGCAACTCCATATTATCCATAGGCAAATGGGAAAGTAGAGGCCTTGAACAAAATGGTGGTAGCCATTTTGAAGAAAACGGTACAAGAAAATCATAAATATTGGCATCTTTAGCTACCTCTTGCATTATGGGCTTATCAAACTAGTATACGAACACCCACTAGGGCAACCTCATTCTCACTAGTATATGGCACTAAGGCCATCATGCCCTTGGAATTGGAAATTCCATCATTGCACATCGCATTGAAATAGTTCATCGATGATGACACTGCATGACAAGCTCACCTAGATCAATTGATGCTTCTTGATGAACATCATGTGAATGCCCTTGAGCATCTCCACGTTTACCAAGATTGATTAAAATGATCTTATAACAACAAAGTCCACCCAAGGGACTTTAAGTTTGGGGATCTTGTACTCAAAGAGAACCAACAGAACTCAAACCTACCGCCGCATCTACGAGACAAATTTATGGCCAATTGGTTAGGTCCATTCATTATTTCAAAAAATATTGGACCTAGTACCTATCACCTAACATCGCTAGAAGGTGTTGAAGAGCCTGAACCTCTCAAAATTCTTCACCTAAAGGCATTTCATACATAAAATTCAAAAATTCAAAAACATTCAAAAAATTCAAAAATCCAAAAACAATTGAAAAATCAAAAATTAAAAAACAATCTAAAACATCAAAATCTAAACAAATCATGAAGCAATAAAATTCACAAACATTGTAAAACATTAAAAATACGGAAATTGTTTTGCATTTACATTTTGCATATGCATTCATTTAATTGCATTGCATTAGGTATTTTCATACATTACACTTGCATTAGGATAGGTTGTGTTTACAATCCTACAAATGACACCATGTTTGTATGCTAATCATGCATCCTTACATCATCATCATCCATCATCCCCTATGAGTAATTATGTTTTTCAACACAACCCCATCAGTTTCTATAAGGAATATACTAGGGTTTTCTAGATCATTCAGCCATACCTAGTGATCTTCTCAAATTTTGTAGAAAGCTATCTTCACTTTTGGAGATGAGGTCTAGTTCTGATAGTACCTTGCATATTTCAAAATCCTATCACAATTTAAACATTAATAATCCTAGTTTGAACAAGGAAATATAAACACTACAAAGTGGTCCTAGTCACCTTAAGTGAAAGGTTTTTACTTGCTCATATTGTGATGCACATGGTCTAGGATGTTGATCATTGGAAAAAGGACAAGCTCCCCCTACCCAAATAAATCCCTTGCTTTCATACAAAATAAGAAAAATCCCAAAATCAAAGCAAATCCCTTGCTAAAAAAATGCAAAATAAATAGTGATTTTCATCACTAAGCATGAGCAAGTATCCCAATAAATGAAAAGAAAAGAAGGGGGTGAAGAGCTTGAATCCCTGGAATGGTCAGTACTTCGAAGCCATTGAGTGATCCCCATTACAACAATGGGTTGAATGAATCCCGCTTGGAAATGGGGTAGTTCTAAGCAATTTACAAATGAGCTAGCTTTAGGTGGCATGTATTACCTAGTAGTCTAGTCCAACTACATCCAAACCTAGGATCATGATGAATATTTGGTGATCCTCATTACAGCAATGGGCTGAATGAATCCCACCTGGCAATGAGGTAGTATTATGCTTCATCTAATATATTCATTTGCACACATAGGGATAATGAATATCTTGGTCTTCACAATAAAAGATTTTATCTTTCAGAAGTCTTGTGTAGTCATTATACATATTTTGATTAGTAAACTAGGGTGTTTGAGTCTCTTGGAAAACCTCAAAAATACCTTATAGCAACAAATCATCTCATCAATCATACACAATTTTTCTTATGAGTTTTTATTTATTAAGGGATCTTCATGAAATAGGATAGATACTATATGGATATCAATGTGTGGGGGGGGGGGGGGGGGGGAGAGAGAGAGGAGGGGTGGGGTGAGAACCCCTCCCCCCACCAAAAAAAGTGTGTGGGTTATATAAAAAACTATTATATAGTGTGGGTGGGGGGGGGGGGTCTCGCGGGCGTGGGTGTGTGGGTGGGCGCCCCCCTTCTTGTTTTTTATAGGGAGGGGGGTCTGCGGGGGGGTTTTTTTTTTTAAAAAAAATTAGCAATGATATTTAGATGGCCATTGACTATTTTGTGCATATATTTTAATCTGCAGAAGCTTATAAGGAAATCCCATACATCTCACATCATTTCATTTCACATATGGATGCCTAAATTATTAATTTTTATGATAAGAATTACCATTTTCATTCATGATTTTCAAACATTTTGTTGTGTCATACAATAGTTTTTTAAACATGTTCGATTCATTCATTATGTTATCATATATCATTGCATCCATATCTACATACATAGTAGTGCACCTACACATCTAGATCACAACATCTAAGCATGCATCTATCATCTAGCTAGTGCATATCATCAATACATTGCATACATCTAGCATAGTCACATCATCATTTAAGCCATTACATCCATTAATGCATACATGAAAATAAATAAAAAATAACCAAAAAAAATCAAATAACAACAAAATTTCAAATATGCCTTGTATCCAGTTATTTACTCTCTACACTTGGTGGTTGTAGCGACTTGCGCTCCATGCAATCCGATAGGATGAGTAAATTACCATGAGGTTATTTGAACCGAATTATTCATAGAGGAATTGAAATGTCTTCAATTCACTCTCGAAGAAGGCCATGGCAGCCAAATTGCTCCATAGAAATGAGGTATTCATTTCCTCTCCTCTATGAAATCTCATCAAAAAATTCAAAACTAACAAAAAAATCAAATAACTCACAAAATTTCAAATATGCCTCGTATCCAATTATTTACTCTCTACACTTGGTGGTTGTAGCGACTTGCACTCCATGCAATCCGATAGGATGAGTAAATTACCATAATGTCATTTGAACCAAATTATTCATCGTTGAATTGAAATATCTTCACTTCAATCCCGAAGAAGGCCATGGAGGTCGGACTGCTCCATGAGAATGAGGTATTCATTTCCTTTCTTCTATGAAATTTTATCAGATCATCAAAACATAGTGATTCATCACATGCTTAAATTGAATTGCTATCATCTTGATTCTCTAAGAAGGCCATTGCGGTTGAACTACTCCATGGGATAGAGATGTACAATTACTATTAATAGTTGAAATCATAGTTGTAATAGGACCTACCTTACAATAAATTCAATCATCTTGAATTATCCAAATCAATCATCTTGGTCAAGCGACTCATCACTTTAATCACTTGTCCTTTTCCTCATCGACTCATCACTTGAGGGGGTAGTCATAATAAAAAAATTCATAATCAAAATCAACACTTGAAAACTTAATCATGTAAGTTGCGTTCATCTTACAAATCATTGCCAAAGACAATCATGCCCCTGCTTGGGATAGAAAACAAGCAAAATTAATTACACAACCGCTTGGTATTTTTGAAGCATGAATGAAGGTACATGCCTCTTCATGAACTGAACAATGTCCAAGATCAAGTAAGCTTGAAGTGAAAGGTTGTACTTGAATCAAGTTCCTAACTTGTTGGAGGTAATGAATCTGAGATGCATGCCCTTTTCATGATTGGGGCATCTAACATTGACCAGATCAATGAACATCAATTAACCTATAATATGGATTTAGGTTGTCTATTTTTTCTCAACATCATGTTTTCCCACAATGCATCCCAAAAGGGGCATCTATAGACACCTAAAACATGTCATGTTTAGGAGACTACTCATATGGGCACCTTTGCAGACCATATGAATGATCTTGGACCTTGCCAAGACTAAGTAGTGGTTTTAACCACTCATATAGGGTAGTCTAGTCCTATGCAGCCCTAGCCACTAATGAAATCAGTGGTTGCCTCCATAGTTGTTTATGATCAGAGCAACTATAGGCTAGTCATTGATGGTTGATAGTGGCTATGGGTAACCTACCCATAGTCGCACCCATCGATAGTGGCTAACCCTATAACTAAATCGGGCTACCAAAGTCGAGTGAAATCTATTGTTCCTAAAAAATTCTTGAATGGTTGGGAGGACGAATATTCTGGATGCATCTTCCCAAATGCCTGAGACATAACTACTTATTGATATTGGCTTCCCTGGGAAGCCAAGGCAAGGGGATTGGGTGTCTATAAAAGACCCCAAATTTTGATTGCAAACCCTGTTCAATTCATGTGTTGATCACATAGTGGAGCTCTACCAGATCGAGAAGTGAATCAACATCCCTTTGAGGTGCAGTGGAGCCCTATCCAATTGGAGAATGACACATGTTTTCCTAGCAATGGTGGATGCCCTAGCTTGAGAGTAACCTAGCTTGTTCAAGAGTCAAATTGAGACATATTGATGCCAAATTCAATCACAAAATCATGTTGCCGAGATGCAAGTAACCCTTGAACATCAATTACATAACAAATCAAGTGATATCATATCGAGATTTAGAGAGTAGAGCACTCATCCCATGATCACTATTTTCAAAAATGACTTGTAGGCTTAGCCACTAAATTTGATAGTGGCTAGCAGAGCCAGCTACTCTAGTCGATAGCGGCTAGGGTATGGTTTGGCACTTTCTACATTTTAGTCATATATTTACTATTCTTTGCACTTATTTTACTTTATCTAATCTATATTAGCTATCTTTACTACATTTCCATGGTTCATTTATAGTTTTATAAGCATATTTGCACTTCTTTATGTATTTTCATGCATCCTTTCCTTATTTGCACATTTCAATAAGATAGCCTCATCTTGAGAGGCTTGCAATGCTATTGATCATTTCTAGTTTCTTTGTGTGCAGGTGACAGGGACATTCAAGGATCAAAGACCATCAAGATCCAAGATCTTAACATCAAGAAGTGGAGGTGGCTTGTTAAATCCTTCATAAGCAAAGTGGTGGAGACCTAAAGAGCTTGTAGAATACATCACCCCCATTTTGGGGCTCAAAAATATTGTAATCATGTATCAAATTTGGTATCCCTAAGAGGGATGAATATGTAATCGAGCTTTAAAATTGATTAATACAAAGGAGGCATTTATTTTTATCAATTCATTTGGTTATATATGTTTCATAGCTTTAAATTTGTTATCATGTTGCAATTAGCCTAGATGTATGCTTTTTAGAGCTTTACACATAATTTTTGAGATCGCATTTGGCTAGAGTCTTTCCATATAGTTGCAAAAAAACTTGTGAAGACTAGGACTCAACATTCATTCCACTAGATTGATAAATCAACTAGTGAAGATTCATCATACTAATAATTTTTTGCAAGAAAAGGAGATTCTAGGAACCTGAGGGAAGTCCTATTGTAGACCTACACATTGCAGAAGAAGAAAAGGTCATAAAAGCCTTGTTCTAAATTTGAGGAAGAGACTCCAGAGAAGAGTCCTAGAAGATTAGAGGTTGGTGATCTCCATAGAATATAAAAGACCTGTAGATTGTAGAAGATAAGAAAAATGCCAAAGCAACCTTACTATAGATTGAAGAGACTCTAGAGTAGAGTCTAGAAGAAGATAGGATATTGGTGATCTCCATAAAATATTATAGATGGCAGATTGAAGACTTCTTCTAGAAGAATCTGAAGAAGACCCACAAAAGATCTCATTGAAGAACTTCCAATCTTGGAAGATTGAAGAAGGACTAGTAAGATCCTGTACCTGATTTCAAAAGTAGTAAATTTTAGAGATCCACGAGAGATATCTCATTGCCAACACTTCCACAATAGAAGGTTGAAGGAAAGGTCTCATTGAGAAGACCAGAGAATCTACAAGACTGAATATCTTCGAGAGGTCTCAAGGATAAACAAGGAGAGGGCTTGGAGAGCCTTATTGCAAAATTTATAGAAACAAGGATTTTCTAGGAGAATTCATTGGAGAAATTCACTACCAAGGAGAAGCCCTAAGGATAAATATTTGACAAGCAGTTTGTAAAATTTTGAGGAACATTCGTGAAGACCTCAAGACTTTTGAAGTTAGATTTTTTTGAAGTTAGAATTTAACTCTTGAGAAGAAAGCCTTATTTGAAGTTAGAATTTGACAAGGAGGTTGAAGGAGAACTCATATAGAAGAAACCTACCAAATCCAAGAAGATTTGGAGATTTCCTTTCATAGCTAAGAAGGCACATTTCAGATATAGGGTTTGTTGGATCTACAAAAAAATACTATAGGGGTTCTTGAAAGATATATCAGCCATGATTTGGAGGAATTCCTACCAAATTTGTGAGATTCAAGGACAACATTATAGTGGATAGATTACCTTCTAGAGGGCAACAATCAAGACAACATTACTAGTTGTAAAACTTTGAAGTTCTAGGATACATCCTAAAGGAGAAGTTGAAGCCATCTACTACAATTTCAAGGTAAGAAACTAGAAGGGTTCACAACTACAAGCAACCACCATTCCAAATAGAAACTTGATGAATCAACTCATCAAGATATTAATCATGTTCAAATGTCAACAAAGGTAAGCAACTTAGGTGCAAAAGGGGTTCATTACATGAACACTTATTTGGATTACAACTTAGATTCATTAAGCATCTTATTAGAATTTAGAAGTTGTAAAATAGAAGGTTGCATTTTAAGTCTTCAAAGGAAGTGCAAAAGTTGGTTATTGTTAAGGGTTATTACCTACACATTGAATAGGAGTTAGATACATTATTCCTAATTACAGAGAAGAAGACTACATTAAGTTGCAGGGATTATAGAGCATTCTTTAAGAGTTAGAATTAGTGCATATTACAAGTTACTATTAAGGAGTAATAAGAATATTGGATTTGCACTATATTAGTTTCTCTTAAAGCTTATTAGAAGTGCACTAAATATTTTAGTGAAAGTGAAAGTTAGTGCAAAAAATATTACCTCTACTATCATATTGCTTATATGATTATTAGCTTGGATTCATTGTTACTAACTATCCAAGTGAAAGAATTAGATACTAGTGTTGTCTAATAAGAAATGCAACAACACATTGCTCTCAAGAAGTAAGAGCAAGTAGTGACCATATCCAAGAAGCAAGGGAAAAGCTTCAAATCAATCTACAATAGTCCTCAAGCTATACATCGAGGAGTAGATCTATCTACATAGCAAGAAGCCATCATATCAAAGGAGGAAATAACATCAATAAAAGAGACAAGGAACTTGGGTGCAAAATAAAGTCTCTTATTCATATTATACAAGTGCACCATATCCCTCCTAAGGAGGATAGAATAGAAAGTGTCTCAAGACACTATACAATAGGTACTCTACGTTCCCTATTGGTGAATCATCAAGGGGAGAAGGAGATCCAACCTAGGGCTCATAAACTCTATCTTCTTAATTTCAAAAAATGCCACTCAAAATTGTAAAAGCAAGCAATCTGAAATGATGTCAACCTGCAACAACATAGGAAGACTTGCACTCATTTACAAAGCAAGAAAAACAATAGCAAGGAGAGCAACATAAAGCAAGTTGAAGGGTATGCAATACTACCTCAATCTAGCACAGAGAAACTACCAACTAAGGGTAACATTTGCAATCACTAAAGGAGTGCCATAGAACCATCCTCAAAGTACCTAGAACCACCATTGAACCAAGAGCCAATGCCTTGAGAAGAATAGCACTTAGTTGTGCCTGAAGGAAGCGTTGAGAGCAAGAAAATAGTTGGGTATACATTGGAAAGAGAAGTATATAGGGAGAAAGATGTTGGAGGGAATAATCTCATGTAAATCACCACTTATCACTACTAACAGAAGCACTCATATTCCCCAACATCCTCAAGAAAGAAAATGCTCACTCCTTGAGTGTTAGAATAATCATTTGGGTGTTACAAGGCATCATCATCATAAAGAAGTGTTACAGAATTTCACATCTAGGTAGATATCATTCCAAAGAGTGTTGAATCTCACAAGCCATGTGGACACCATCTCAAGAGGTATTAATATCATCTCAAGCATTATTCAAATAAGCCTATGCCACATGAGAATCATCCAAAGGAGATCATAGCTACATAAGCATTCACCTCCAAAGTGAATCATACAAGTGAAACCTAAGAAAATTGAGCAACGTTCAAAGGAGAAGAAGTAAGATTTATTTAGAATAAAATACTATCATAAACCTGCATTGGAGAAGAGCATTAAATGCTCAATGTCATAAGCATCGTTTGAGGGAAAAATCAAGTAAGAATAGCATAATGGAAGTGTAAATTTTAAAGGAGAAATCATGTGGGTGTCTATAGCAAAATTCTTTTACATACTATGGTCAAAGCAGTGAAGAAGTGGCATTGAATGCAATTAAAAGAGCATTGGACGCTCATACGCACCAACCAATGAATACGTTGAAGACTTGAGCTACTCAAGAATACATTGAGCCACAAGAATTGCTAAGGTAAAGTCCATACTAAATTTTCTTGCTTTAAATCAAAGTGATATTGGAGTTATAAGGGATATAATCAATTTACTATTGCATTTGGTTAACAAGCATTTACCAACATTAGTAAACTACAAAGCAAGCTTAATTGAAGGTATTAGAATATTCTCATATTTGTAAATAACCAAGTAGGAGAGATAAGGTTGTCAACCTTGGTTAATTCAATATTAATTTGCAAATATAATTATTTTCTAATATTCCAAAAATAGGGAGTTATAAGGCATACTACTTCAAACTATATATATTATTGGAATTTAGAAACATTAAACTATTAATATCAAAGGGTATAAAAAGAAGTTCTTCATTTACTTAAAGGAGTTGGAATTATATACTTAAACTTATCTCATACTCATACTAAAGAGACAAAAGAAATCCAACCATAGAGAACTTCAAATTAAGTGCATAGTTCATTAGGAGAGATAAGGTGAAATAGAAGTTGGTTATTATTATCTACAAAATATTACAAAATCAACTCAAAAGTGAACTATTATTTACTAAGCACTTTATTAAGCTTATAGCTTACTTTAATCACTAAGGAGACATAAGGAATTCTACAAAACCTAAATCTGGAAAGGTTTTAACAAATTGAATCATATACTCAATTTACTTGAGAAAGATATAGTATTCTACAAATCCTTAGTCTAAATATTAAGGAAGCAAAAAGAATACTACACTTCATCTACTAGGGAGACATAAGGTAGTCTACTACAAAGGATCCATCAAAAATATTTCTAAAATAGAAAAAGCTAAAACTAAGAGAGATGTCTACCTCAAGTAATACAATGAACAATGATATGAACAACACTATTAGAAAGGAAAGAGCAAGTGTCATAAAAATTGGAATCAAGAATTTACTTATAAAGTTTGAAGGAGACTTAGACCTTATCTCAAAAAGGATTCATAGTGAAGCCTTAAAAGATAACTTTGAAACCATGGAATATTATCTACATGCTCGACTCACTGAAGCAATTGATAATGGAAAGAGTGACATTCAAATTCCTTTAGAATATGGAAGCATATTATATATGGCACTACTTACATTCAAATGTTATAAGGATGAAAATGTAGAATAGAGAGGATTGATAGAATTACTTAAACTAAAAATAGAAATGGATGAATCATCCCTAGCAAAGATATTTCAATCCTCATGCAGTATTGGTACTTCAAGTTCTACTAACACAAAATCTTATCATGATGCTCTAAGTGTATGTTCAAAAGCTTCTATACAAGACATGGAGAATGATAACAAGGACAAAGGTAAAGAGAAAATACTCTTGCAAGAATATGGTGATAGTACATCCACCTATGAAAGTACTGACTCCAATAAATAAGAAGAAGAGGAACCAATTCAAGGAGGCATATAGTGCAATGTGAATTAAATATAATACAAAGGACCATATCAAGTTGAAGAACATCTGAAGATAAAGATCCATATTGAAGACTAAAGTCTTCAATACCCAAATAATGTAATACAGGGGGTGTTAGAGTATATTACATAATTTAGGTCATGTAAATGTACCACCTTTGGTACATAGCTAGAGTAGAATATTACTTTAGGGGGTAGTTAGCTAGTTACTTCAAGCAATGTAATAAATGCACAAGTGTCAATGTGCAAGTTGTAAATGTGCAAGGTGTCCCCTTGTACAACTAGGTAGAGTGTTGGCCAAGGAATCCATCTTCCTATATAAAGGGCCTCATAGTGAGTGATTATATATCGTTGTAGGTAGTAGTAGGTATAGTGGGTAGATCACCATATAGATTGGTGATGGAGTACAATGTACTTCTTTAGCATCAATAATGGAGTGTTCATTCCTCCATACTGGATTGTAACATTTTCGTCACTTTCCATTAATATCATCTTTCAATGTTATTGTAAAATTCCATTATCTTATATTTTTTGCATATCTTGCATCTTGTGATTGCATTCTTCCATAGCATACATTATCAAAATCTAATAAGTCATTCATTACCACCGTGCAGTGGCATGTGCCATTCAGCCATCACTGACAAACAATACAAAACCATAGGCCATTCAACCATCACCAGTGAACAATGCAAAAACATGGGCCATTTGGCCATCACTTGGAAACAATGAAGAACGTAGGTCATTCAACTATATCTAGTTATCAACACCAAAACATGGGCTATTTGACCATCATATAGAAGTAATAGAGAGCATAGGCCATTCAACTAACTATAGTGCAATCAACACATGAGTATTGGCTAACAAAGCCAAATTTTAAAAGAAACGGAGTGTAGAATAAAAGTGAAAACAAAGTAGAGATGAACTAGAAACATACATGGACCAACCATAATCAGAGGTGAACCAATCACCTACATGGACCATCCATAGTGTAGAGGTGAACCAGTCACCTACACAGACCAACCACTTCACATGATAAGATGAACTAGTCATCTGTGACAAGAAATACCAGTAATCGAATTCACTCAAGGTAAATTAGAGTGAACCAAATAATGGGAAGAAAAGAAAATTTAAATTGATCAGGTGTTGTTGTAATCAACAAGTCATTATCGAATGCAGTGTTGAATCCCATTGTCAAATATAATGTTGAATCCATTTGAAAAACTGAGTAGGCATATATTAAGCTTGAGATGATTAATCCATCTAGTATACTAGAGGGAGGAGCAAGGACTTGTCCATGATGAACATAGTAAATGAGGCAAGCAAACCTAACAAGCATAGCATAAATTTTACATTGCATTAAGGGTATTATGTGTTATCATTCAACTAAATTATCTCAAACGTTTCAAAGGTAACTTTTGAACGCTAAATTATTTGGAGGGAAAAAATAAATTTTGAAATTATTATTAGTGCTAAGGTTATTAGGAGTTATAAGGGTTAATTAAGTTCTTAATTATTTGATCATTCAAATGCTTAAGTTTTTTTTTTTTTTTTTTTTTTTTTTAAAGCGAAAAACCCCTTGTAGGGCCGCCTTGATCTGAGAGACCATGAATAAGGGGTTCTACACCGTTAAAGTTACCCGGGAGTCGCACCCAACCCTGCTCGCACCAACATTATCAATTGGATTTAGTATACCCAATTCAAAATTTTGGTAGGGTGGAGATTTGAACCTGGGACCTCCCTTGGAGGATTGCCCTCTCCTCTCCAACTCACCTACAACACCTAGGTAAATGCTTAAGTTTTGAATATTGGATAAGATGGATTAATGAGGGGATAATGCTTTATATTTAAAGTTTGATTTATTCTCAATACTTATATGCTGGAGAACCACGATAGTTACTAGCAAGGGTTTTGATTGTGATTAACGGAAACAAGGGTTTTGATTATGATTAAAATTTTACAAGCGATGGTAGAACCATGGTAGCTACTGGTAAGGATTTTGGTAGTAATTAAAATTTTATAGATAGTGTAAAGGGTTTTGATTATGATTAAAATTTTATAGGCGATGGCAGAACCATGACAACTACTGGAAAGGGTTTTGATCGTGATTAAAATTTTACATATGGTGGCAAGGGTTTTGATCATGATTAAAATAAGTGCTTGGAAAATTAAAATTTAAAAAGGGTTTCAAGTTGAATAGGCAGTGGCAGAACCATGACAACTGTTGGCAAGGGTTTTGATCATGATTAAAATTTTACAGGCAAGGATTTTTATCATGATTAAAATTTTATAGGAGGTGACAGAACCACGATAGCTAGTGGCAAGGATGTTGATCATGATTAAAATTTTATAGGTGGTGATAAGAATTTTGATCATGACTAAAAATTTATAGGTGATGCAGAACCATGACAGCTATTGTCAAGGGTTTTGATCATAATTAATATTTAACAAATGATGGCAAGATTTTTTATTGTGATAAAATTTTTATAGGTGGTAGTAGAACCATGATAGTTTTTGGCAATGATAGAACCATGGTAGTTTCTAGCAAGGTTTTGATCATGATTAAAATTTTATAGGTGGTAGCAAGGGTTTTGATTGTGATTAAAATTTTACAGGTGACAACAAGGGTTTTGATTGTGATTAAAATTTTATAGGTGGGGATAGAACCACGGTAGCTACTGGTAAGGGTTTTGATCGTGATTAACATTTTATAGATGGCAAAAAGGGTTTTTATCATGATTAAAATAATTTCTTGGAAAATTAAAAATTAAAAATATTTTCAAGTTGATGAACAAATATATTTTTGATGATTGCTGATGGCAATGGCATCGATGAGTTAAGTGGTAAGTGATGGTGATGCAACTATTGATGATGATGATGGTAGTGGAGGCATATACGTGACTTCAAATAGTATCGAGGTAATCATGGACTTTGATTTATGTATCGAGAGTAAACTTATGATCCTTGATGGAGGTAAGGATCCCTCAAATCAGAGTGGAGGAAGAGATTTGACTCCAGTTAATGACACATCACAAGGTCAAAATGGATCTAAGCATGTTTCCTCCTCTCGATCCTTTGTAACCCTTTTCAAAAATACAATTTATTTTGGACCTTCTCCTCACCCCAAGGTCAATCTATGCCCTTCTCAAGGTGCCCTTCTAATTCCATAAAATCTTGTCTCCTCCCTCATGGATCAAGACTCTCATTCTCTAGTGTAGAAATTTTTAGGACCTTTCCCTCACATGGAGTTAATCCTCAAATGGGCCACTTCCCATTGGCACCCTCAAGGATCCATGGACCTGGTTGCCTTTCCCAAGGCTTTTTCCTCATCTATTTGAATAATTCCATTGATTCAAGTAGAATCCTATCAGGTGGACCATGGTTCTATGGCCGAAGAGGGATTTTTATCAGGAAATGGAGCATGGATTTTGACCCAGAGATCTAAAACATCAACCTTGCTCCAATCTAGTTCCACCTTTCGGTTCTTCCTCTCCATTTTTGGGATAAGGATATTTTACAAGGAATTTCTTAGAATATTGGTGAGTTCATCAATCTTGATCCACCTACCAAATCCAAGACCCACATGGTCCATGCTCGCATGTGTGTCAATGCTTACCTCGATTCCTCTCTTCCTTCTTCCATCGAGCTAATTTTAGATAGCATCTCCAAGACTTAGATCATTGAATATGAGAATAAGCCAGCCTTCTATTCCAAGTGCTCCAAGCAAGGCCACCTTAGCTCTCAGTGTTGAATGTCTAAAGTTTCTAAGGTACCTCCCATAAAAAAACCTTCAAGCATAAGGTTTCAGCAACAACATCATTTTCTCAATCATTCTAGCTCTTCTTCTTTGGTGGGCGAAGGATCTAGGCCTCCTCTCTCTGTTACTATAGTTGTTTCAAATCAGGAGATTCCACCTCAAGGTCCCTTAGGGGAGGCTTTGAATAATCTGAATCAAGAGCTACCATTCATTGATACAAGTATGTTGGGGGATCCTCAGAAAGAACCTACCTCTATAGAAAAATCTTTTCAAGATGTTCCTATGGCTCAAGTCGATATTTCATCCTCTTTTAAGGTATGCCCTTTGATCCTTATTTCCAAATTTTTTTCTTCTTTGTCTATTCCTGAGGCTCTTCCTTCTATTGATAATGTTGGCCCCCATAGCCCTCCTCCTCATATCACTTCTCCCAACCTTTCTCCTTGCAAATAGCTTCCCAACAATATTTTCTCCCTTGAGCCCCCTTTCACCAAAAATAAAAAAGGCTCCATGCAGATGTTGGTTCAGGGAAAAAAGAGGTCACCCTTCCTCTCAGCTCATCAGGAATAGAGAATGTGTCAACGAAATTGCCAATGGAACTCAGCTCACCTTGAGTCTCTCCTCCAAACAACTACTTTTAAGTCCAACTGAAAATGATACCCGATCCAAATTCCCCTCTTCACAAGGAAGAGGGAAAAGGTCTTCTTCCAGAATTTCCAAATGAAGATCCTCTCATGGAATGTGAGAGGCCTCAATGGACTCAACAAACAATATTTGGTTAAGTCCATGAGGAAAGACCTAAAACCATCCATTTTTCTTTTGCAAGAGTCAAAATTGGATACCCAAAATGCTTCACGTATTTCTCAATATATTTGGAAACACTTTGAATTCCTTATAAGCCCTACCAATGGAGCCTCTGGTGGGTTGTTATGCTTGTGGGATCCAAATATTTTTGAAGGTAGACTCCTATCTATGGTAGAAAACTATATAAATATCTTGTTCTTCAGTAAAGACTACCGGTACATATGGGTTTTATCAAACATCTATGCTCCAAACTCCCCATCTGGAAGACTTCATATTTGGAACAATTTGAGTTAGATGAGGGAGGTTTTCTCCAATGAGATATGGATGTTGGTTGGAGATTTTAACTCTCCCTTATTCCCCACAGATAATAAAGGAGGCTCTAAAATAATAGTAAATTCCTATGAAGATTTTGCTTCTTTTGTGGATGAGAATGAACTCATGGATATCCATCTCAAAGGTCCCAAATTTACCTAGAGTAATCGTAGATAGGGTGATCAGCTTATTCAAATTAGGCTTGATAGATTCCTAATATCCCTTAATGGCATCTATCCCTTTGGTGATGTTGTCCTTCATTCTCTACCTCAAATTGGATCTGATCACAACCTCCTTCTCCTTGATTGTTTACTCCAGGTCTCTCCATTCAAATCCCCTTTTATATTTGAGGCTATGTGGCTTTAGGATCTGGATCTCAAGGCACTCATTGCAACTTGGTGGTCTTGTAGCTTTTTTGGATCTCTAGCCTCTCGGGTCAGCAATAAGCTCCAGTTTGTGAAAGAATAACTCAAGAAGTGGAACAAAGATATTTTTGGCAATATTTTTTCTAGGAAATAAAATATCCAATCCCAGCTCACAAACATAGAGTTTGTTTCCCAATAGGGAGAATTGGACACAAATCTTATTGAGGTTGAAAAGAAGCTTCTATCCGAATACCACAATATTCTTAAAAGTGAAGAAGTTTTTTGGAAATAAAAGTCTAGAGTTACCTGGTTGAAAGAGGGAGACTCTAATACTAAATTTTTCCATGCTACTACGATGAGGCACAGAGGCTCTAACAAGATTAGGGAACTCACCAGAGTTGATGGGACCATTATTTCAGATATTTTAGATATTTGAGCTGAGGCAGTGGCTTTCTTCGAAGATCTTCTTGGACCCAGTTTGGAGTGCAACCCACAAATATCAGAGACTCTCTAAACAACATCCCTAGGTTGGTATCCCAAGAGCATAACAACTATTTTCTCAAACCATTTTTAGTTGAGGAAATTTACAATGTAGTTTTTTCAATGCAAGGTGGGAAGGCTCTAGGCCTGGATGGTTTTCCCCCAATTTTCTTTCAAAAATATTGGGACATAGTGGGACTCGATATCATTTTAGTTATCCAACAAATGCAACAGACTAAGAACATTCCTAGAGATGTAAAATCTACCTTTCTGGCTCTCATCCCTAAGTCCAATAATACCAAATCCTTATCTAATTTCTGCCCTATCAGTCTGTGCAATGTTTTCTATAAAATCCTCACCAAAGTGATTACCACGAGGTTGAAACCCATTCTCCCTTTCATCATCGATTCATATCAAGGTAGTTCTGTTTTTAGGAGGCTTATTACTGATAGCATAATTACCATCCATGAGCTAATTCATTCAGTTTCTAAAAGTGGGAAATCTGGCCTTTTCCTTAAGTTGGACATGAACAAGGCTTTTGATAGGGTGTCTTGGAAGTTCCTCTTCTCTATTTTGTCTAGATTTGGTTTCCATCATGATTGGATCAATCTATTCAAGGCATGCATCTCAGGGGCTAGCTTCTCTATTTTAGTTAATGGCTCCACTACTGGTTATTTCTAAAGTGCCAAAGGTTTGAGATAGGGAGACCCTTTGTCCCCTTTTCTCTTTATCATTGTTGTTGAAGCCCTAGGGCAAACTCTATGGTCTTCCTATTCCAAAGGAGAAATATTAGGCATCAAACCTACCTCCTCTCTCATGCCCATATCCCACCAACAATTTGTGGATGATACTATTCTTACCACTCATGCCTCTGTTCCTCAAGCCAAAATCATCAAGTCCATTCTTCTTTCCTTTGAGTCTATTGTTGGTCAAAAGGTCAACTTCTCCAAAAGTAAACTATATTTTCTCAATACACCCATTAGATGACAAAATCATATAGCTGATATCCTTGGTTGTGCCATTGTTGACCTTCCTACCACCTACCTTGGTTTTCCTCTCTTTGATGGTTCTACCAAAAAATCTCTTTGGTTTCCACTCATTGAGCGAATTCACAAAAAATTGGTAGGATGGAAAGGAGGGCTTCTCAGTCAGGTAGGAAAGGCCACCTTAGTCAAAGAAACTCTCTAGAGTATCCCAATATTCTTTCTATCCATATTTTAGATTCTAGTTGAAGTTTGTAATAAGATTGAACAGATCCAAAGGAATTTTCTTTGGTCAGGCTCAGAACACAAGCAAATATTCCATTTAGTCGCATGGGACCAGGTCTATTCCAAGAAAGAATATGGAGGTATCGGGCTTAGGAAGGTCAAGAATATGAACTTAGCCCTCATTGCCAAGCAAGGATGGAGGATCCTTCAAAATGAAAAATCACTATGGGTTGATATCATCAAGGCCAAATACCTCTGGAACCAACCAAATTTTTTGGATGATCCTTTGCCTATCCAAGGTTCTGCTACATGGAATTCCATTTTGTGTTCGAGAGAGATCATCAAAAAAGGAATTCATTGGAAACTCAATAATGGCCAGAAGATAAGTTTTTGGGAGGACAAGTGGTTGTGTAACAACCCTCTTCAGAACCACCTTGATCTGATATGCCTCAAACCCATGACTGATATGTTGTTTGGTACACAGGTTTGCAATTTTATTGACTCTAATAGGAAGCATTGGAAAACCCTTCCTCATGGTGATCTGAATGAGGACCAAAAAAGAGCTAATCTTGTTTTATCTAACATTTTGCATCTTTGTGTTATTCCCAACTGTTCGGTTGAAGATAAGCTCTTGTGGGCACCTAGTGAGAATGAGATTTTCTCTATCAAATCTACCTACTTTCTTACTAAAAACCTAGGACAGCCATGGTTTCCTTCAAAGATCATTTGGAACAAACACCTTATTCCCAAAGTCTATTTTTTATTTTGGCTTGTTGTTCAGGACAAAATTCTCTCCATTCCAAATCTCCAGGTTTGAGGGCTCCCCATTCCTAACTATTGTTACCTTTGCAAATAGGATTGTGAATCCACCCAACATATTTTCCTCTCCTGTTAGTTCTCCCTCAAAGTTCTTTGCTCATTATTTTCCACTGTGGGTATTTCCTAGGCTCCTCCCTCCTCTCTGAATGACCTTTGTTTATAGTGGCCAAATCCCTTCAAGAGCTTCCATGTCAAAACCTTTTGGACCTTCTGTCTTCCCCATTTCCTATGGGAAGTTTGGTGTGAATAAAATTCTAGAGCTTTCAATAACTCTATCCATGATTCCAACTATGTTCTTTCCAGAGTTATCCACACGATAGCTGAAAACCTCTCTATTGCTCATGGATATGGGTGGTTGGAGTCCCTGAGTGAAGCTCGATTAGCCAAGTCCCTCCAGCTCCCTTCTTGTAATATTTCCCCTCCCACTTTTGTGGTTGATCGATCGCTTGTCAAGTGGTCTCCTCCACCTTTGGGATGGATCAAGTACAATTTTGATGGTGCAACCAAAGGCAACCCGGGGTCAACTGGTGTAGGTGGTATCTTCAGAGATCATTCAAGGAAGATCTTGTTGGCCTTTGCAGAAAATATTGGAGTCCAAACCAATCATTTTGCTGAAGCTCGAGCCCTCTTCCAAGGTCTGTCTCTTCTATCCAACCTAAACTACCCTAACCTTATTGTTGAAGGTGACTCCATGAACATTGTTAGAAGCCTTCTAGGCACCCAGTCAACATCTTGGAATATCTCCAGCTTAATCTCTGAGGCAAAGTTTTTTCTAAGCTCTTCCACTAATGTCACCATTCAACATGTCTTTAGGGAAGGAAACCAAGTTGTTGATGCTCTAGCTAACCTGGGTGTTGCTTTGCCTAACTTTACCATTTGGAATGAAAGTTCTCCCCCACCCCTAGTTGATGGTAATCCCATACCTGTTTCCTTTTTGTGAACTCTCTTAGGGTTTGGGTTTCTTGGTTAGATGCATCTTCTACATGTTGTGGGTCACTTTCTTGCCCAATTTGTTTCCTTTGAAAAAATGGTGGAATTTTTCTCCCATGCCAAAATATGCTCCAAATAAGACTTCACAGGTGTCTCAATCCAGGGATTCTACCTCTGATTGGATAGTGATTCTAGAAGTTATGTTCAAATATTTCATTGGTCTGTGGGATTCTTCTAAGCTCAGAGATTCTATTTCTACCATATATTCTCATGAGTGGCTTCACCTTGATAGAATGAATGCTCGAGGTATGTGGAGCTTGTGGTTCAACATGGAGATTGTCTTTGCAAGCCATATGTGGAGATATTGTAATCACATCACATTCATTAATTACCACATGTGGGATTTTTGTCACTTGGTAGATGACACACTGGAGCTAACTATTGCCTCCCCTAAACATGTGAGCAGATGCCCTTCTGGAGGAGTACAAGTACTAGTTTGAAATTGTGGTTTCTTTTCCATTTCATGTTACCCCTATGAGGGATTATTTTATCATCTATTGAGGCTTCCTCTTTTACCCCTGCGAGGGCTTCTCTGTCTATTTTTTGTCTCTTCTCATTTTCGAAGAAGGTACCTCCTTTTTATTTCATATGGTTGGGAGAATTGTTCCTAACTAGAACTTTTTTATAAAAGGTTACGAGAACCTTTCAAAACCCCTCTTACTAATCCAAAAAAAAAAGTTTGATTTAAAGTTTTAAAAATTTACCCAGGTGTTGTAAGTGAGTTGGAGAGGAGAGGGCAATCCTCCAAGGGAGGTCCCAGGTTCAAATCTCCACCCTACCAAAAAGTTGAATTGGGAACCCAAAATCCAATTGATAATGTTGGTGCGGGCAGGGTCAGGTGCGACCCCGGGTGACTTTGACGGTGTAGAACCCCCTGTTTGTGGTCTCTTAGACCAAAGCGGCCTCGCAAGGGGTTTTTCGCTGAAAAAAAAAAAGTTTTAAAACTTTAAATTTTTAAGTTTGGAGTTTTTTGAAAAATAAAATTTTAAAGTTTTTAATTTTTGAAAATTTGCAAATCAAATTATGGAGTTAAAAGGTTTTCAACATCAAAGGAATAAAAAACAAAAATTTGTAAATTTTTATATTATTTTTAATTTGGGAGTTATAAGGATTTCTACTTAAAAGAAAATAAATCATAAAATTGAATTACATATCATGGAATAAATTATTAGATATGCATTCAATGAATATTATAAAGAAATGGTGAACAAACTTAAGTTTTATTCTCAAAACTTAATAGATGATTTTGATGGAAAGAAGCAAATGACAAATGTTTTAAAAGAGAAATTATCTTTATTTCTCAAGGATGCAAAAGATGAAAAGTTCACAACACTTATAAGCTATCTTCATGAAAAAAAATTAGAACATGGTGGAATTCATAAAACACCATTATACTTTCATCAAAAGAATGCTTAATGATGTATTTATCATTACTTAGCTTTGATATATTTCAAGAAAAGAGACAAGAAAAGAAATATGACACATACAACTTGAATGAAGCTTATGTTAGCTTCAATGAGGAATCATTGAAATCAAAGTTGTATTATTGTGATGATTTTCTAACTCAATGTTTAGAAGGCACATCATCAGGTATATCACAAATGAAGATGTATAAAGAGAAGAAGGAAGCAGAATAAAAGAAATCACATAAGGAAGGCATATAGAAAATATAAATCCAAAGTCAAAGAAGAAGGAAGAAGAATAAAAGAAATCACACAAGGAAGGCAAATAGAATATTTGAATCCAAATTCAAAGAAGAACCATATACAACAAATTCATATATTGATCTAAAATAGGTGGACTAAAGTCAAAGCTCAAGCAAAGGTTCGAGAACATTTGAAGATTGAAGATAAAGACAAAGACCAATATTGAATACCAAAGTCTTCAATAACCAAATAATGTAATACAAGGGCATATTGGGGAATATTACATTATTTGATACATGCTAATGTACCCCCATGGTACCTTTAGGGTATATTTATAAATATTAGATTAGGTTTGAGTCAATAGTTTAGAGTGTGAATTATATTTTCCCTTTTATGTAAGTGTGAATGTGTAGAAAATGCACAAGTGTCATGTAAGTTAGAGTAGAGAATGTGCACAAGTATCTTGTATGTAAGAGTACAAATATGTAATGTAAAAATGTGCACAAGTGTCCTAGATTATGAGTGCATATAGGATTCCAAGATTCAAGTAGATGTGTACAAGTATTGTATAGTCAAGTGGCCATCAAGTTTACAAGTGGAAAGTTGATAAGACAAGAGTCATGAGACTTGGCATATGGAAAGCAATAGTCAAATATGTGATTATGGAGATAATGCTCCATAGAATATATCTAAAAAGAAATAAAAAATACAATATTGATAGTCAAGTTGTAACAGAAAGAGGAGCAATAAATATTTTGAGTAATTGATATTGTAAGTTGTTCTTCATGCATAGTACATGAATGATTCAAGCTATTTACATTCATATTTCAGTATATAAATAAATGTTATTTGATTTATTATAAGCCTTGATATACATATTAATTAGCTCATATTATTATCTTGACCTTTATTATTGTGGCTATTTTATATTTGGGACCTATGTTATATAACCTGTGATATTTTATGGTAGTAAAGGCTTTAAAAAGCCAATAAAATAAATGCAATACTTTAGGATATTAGTCCTTTAAATTTTAATATACACAGGATAAAATACATATTAGGTAAACTTATATAGCAAAAATATTGGATAAATTCTTGTTATCCATCATATAGGTGCAAATAGAGTACATTTTTTTTATAGATATTTTATTACGAGCATAATCAAATTTCAAATCGATTCTTTTAACTTGTGATTTAGCCAATAATAGTCATCAAAAGACATTGTGCTTCTAGTTTTGTGGCTTCAAGAACTCAAATTATTTTATAATGTTATGTTATTGTGGGATGAAGGAAATTTTGAAAGATCATATATATACAAGTTTGTTCAAAAGATGAATTATTTAAAGGAGCAAATGAAGATTTGGAATGTCAAATATTCTAGTCACATCTTTAAAGAAAATAAAAAAAATCAATCCAAGCTCAAAAATTTACAAGAGATAATAGAAATCAATGGAATTGATAAGGATTCTTATGTGAAAGAAAAAAAAAATTACTTTTTATTATCATAATTCATTGAACAAGGAAGAGTCATATTGGTTCCAAAAACCCAAGGAGAAATGGCTCAAGGAGATACAAATACAAAAATAAATCATGCTATACCAAAAACAAAATATTATTTTCATCAATTCAAAAATATTTTAACTTCATATTAATTAAATATTGAGCAAGAAGAAGATATAAGGAAGGAAGCAATTAATAAATAAAAATATTTTATCATATACTGGGCAAGATAAGGAGGTAGAAAATAAGATTTTGCAAACTATTCCATAAATTATCACACTTGGAAAAATTAAAGCTTGATGAAGAAGGTATCTATGGAGGAGCTATATGAAGCAATTTTCTCTTTCCATCCTAACAAAGCACCTAGCCTTGATGGATTTCTTACAATTTTCTTAAAATAAAAAATGGGATTTATTGAAGAGTGATATGTTGCAATTGAAGAGGCCCAAAAAAGGAAGGCCATGATAAGTAAGATCAATCCCACTTTTTTTACATTGGTTCCTATTGGATAATATTACATATCGGTACCTTGCAAGTACTTTGTAAATATCTTTGGTTTCATGTAATCATTAGGTTTTGTCATTATTAGAAGGTTAATAAAATATTTCTCCTATGAGAAATATGAAGAGTCATATATCTCATGAGTTTGAGGAGATGAAGAGATAGTTGAAGATGAAATGTCAAGAGACTCCATGTAAAGGCTTTATGTAGGGGTTGTAAGAGATATTGTATGTACTGAATCGCAGTGCATCATTTGTGTTGTAATATATTCTATCCACCTGGATAGAGTGTTTGTTTCATTCAAGTCATGGCTTGAGTATGTGAGTTGCATTATGGTATTATTATGAATGATTTTTATTCTATATATGTGAATTTATTATTTAATTTGGGCCGTAAGCTAACATTTACCAAGAAAGGTAAGACAATATTTTGATACTTTTCATCTAGTAAGCCTTTGTAAAGTGATTTATAGGATTAATTAAAAAAAAATGGTAAAGAAGTTGAAATGCATTCTAGATTGTATTATCCTAAAGGAACAAGATGTTTTTGTTCATGGTGAAAATTTTATTTATGGTCTAATAATTGCATAAGATGCCATACATTCTCTTCATTCCATGAAAAACTAGGTATGCTAACAAAATTAGATATGAATAAAGCATGTGGTAAGGTTTCCCGGAGTTTTCTACATGATATTCTCAAAAAGGTTGGTTCTAATTACAATTGGTGTAAATGGAATAAAATTTGTTTTAGCACTATGAAATATTCTATTTTGATCAATGGTTATCATATTGGTTATTTTAATTCATCTTGTGGACTCTATCAAGGTGATCCACCATCTCCTTATCTATTCATTATTCTTGTAGAGGCATTGAGGATATTTTTCTCAAAGGCAAAAGCAGAAGGAAAAAACAAAGGTATCTTGGTTACAAAAAATGATCCCTTTGAATCTCATCTTCAATTTATTGATACTTTTTTTTGGATCGTCCCTTATTCATTGAGGCCATGGAGTTTAATTCAATATTATCATGCTATGAGAAGACTACTGGACAATTAATTAATACTAAAAAATCCAGAATTTTTTTCATTAACATTGTCTTTGATTTACAATAATTTATTATGGATGTTTTAGGGTTTAAAATTGAAAAAAGTTTCATCAACCCACTTGAGTATTCCTTAACTCATAATGTAAATAAAAAAGAGCTTTTTTTCTCTTATTTGGATAGAATAAATCTTGTTTGGCTAGAATAAAATCTTGTTTGGCAAGTTGGAAAGGTATGTTCTTAACCATGGCAAGAAGGCTACAACTCATAAAAACTATATTATAATACATCCCTATTTATATGATGTCACTTTCAGTATTTCCAATGCATATGGCATCAAAAATAGATAAAATTCAAGAGACTTTCTTTGTAAAAGATGTGATGATCAATTTAGGTTTGCTCTTTGTAAGTAGGATAGGGTTTGCAAAGGAAAGAATATTGGAGTAACATGCCTACATAATTGTAAACTTATGAGTTTAGCCTTAGAGGCAAAGCTTGGGTGGAGATTATTTAGAGATCAAGAAAAGAATTGGATAAAAATATTTAAAATATAGGTTCTCTTGATGCAATGAAATTATTTAGGAAAAGAATCATGCCCAAAGGATCATCAACATGGAACTTCATATCAGATAGTTTGTAATTGATTAAGAAACATGTTATATGGTTAGTATTTTTATTTTTTAAATGGGTTTAATGGGATTGAAACGGGTCCCACTTGTATTACATCATAATCACATAGTGGTATTACAACAAAGCCTGAATATTATCCATATATTATTTGGCAATATTCGAACCTTGATCTCCTCTTTGAAATTTTGAGGAATCTAACTAATTGAGCTAATGGTATTTGATTATATTATATGGTTAGTTAATGAGGGGAATTATATAAATCTTTGGTCTAGTGCTTGGTTGAATCATTATCCTCTTATCTCTGACTAAACATGGTAACCATTGGCTCGAGCATGCCTAGCTTGTAAATATCCAAAGCTTAAATATTGTATTAAAATGAGCAACAATTTCAAATCATGTATTTCTATTAGTAACCTGGTTGAAGGAGAGGAACTCAAATAAACTACATATGAACTTCAAAAAATGAGTGAAAAGATTAAAATTCTATCAAAGGAACTTAGAATACATTAAAAGGGAAATAATTCTCCATTTTTTAGTCAGGCCCAAAATACAAATAAGATTTTTTTTCATACACATGGATACCAAAGAGCCTTATAGCTAGGATAAGATTCATTTTGTCTTTCTATTTCCATCTTCTTGTCATTATCTCATTTTTATTCGTAGAAGGTACTAACATGTTTGATCATCTCCATTCGATGACTTGTTATATATGGTATCTTGTTGACCTTGGATTTGAGTCACTTGTGTTGCTCCTCTCCTTAGAGTGTTCCATATTACTTCTTTCTCTTTAGGTATCTGAGATTATTTTGATATTTTTACCTCCAGGATTTCTATTAGCTTCCTTGTTAATGTGTTCCAAGTTCTCTCCATTGGTTTATAGTCTTCTCTAAAATTTCTTCCATTTCTCTTCAGCCACAGTTGCCACCATATAAAACCAATAGTTAGATTTTAGGCACATTTAATTTTTGTGGATATAAATCTATTGGATTTCTAGGAGTTCCAAAAGGATTCCATAATTGGGAGTAAGGTCCCTTGCTAGTTGAAAGTTTTGAACCACTTGTGCTATATTATTTTGTAATATGGGTATGTAAAGAGTAGGTGGGGGATTATTTCCTCTTTGATATTACATATTATACATCATTTTAGACCTTTGAATCCTCTTTTACATAGGTTATCTTGAGTTATGATACTATTGTGGGCCACTTGCCAAGAGAAACAATTAATCTTTGTCCAACCTTTGGGTTTCCATAGCTTTGACCAAGGGAAGTATTGGGTGATTAAGGGGTAGAAGAAATGGATCTATAACCCTCTTGGACTGAGTAAATACCAAGGGTACCAAAAACCTAGACTATTTTATCCTATTCTGCTTTCTTCACCCAAGTTCTTCTGGTCAGGATTTCCTTCAGTTCTACCTTCTTCACCGTCCATCCTTCACATGGTCATTCCTCTAGAGGGTGCTATAGGTGGTGTTCCATAGATTGGTTGTTCAATGGTTCGAGGTAGTGGCTCATATTTACCCAACAATATTCATAGAATGATAATTATAGGATAGTTATATGGGATATTGGGTAACCATGGGGGGTGACGTTCCAAAGAGTCATCCCAAAATTTGGCTTTGCTTCCATCTCCAATTATCTATAATAAGCTCTTCTTAATGATAGGAGCTCCTTTCTTCAATTTTTTCTAGACTTTTGAACCTTATAATGTTACTAAGAGTCAAGGAAGGTCAGATATTGTGTGATATGGGTAGTATTTTGCTAGAACCTTGGACCAGAGTTGGTCTAGGTGGGATAACCATCTCTAATAGAGTTTATCAGTTAGAGCATGGTTGTTTTTTATTGTCACTTAGATTTCAAGCCCTCCATCCTCTTTTGGGTGACAACATTTTTCCCAGGTAATCAAATCCATTTTTTTACTCCCTTTGACATCGGACCATAATAATATTTGCATTATTTTGTCGAGTTCCTTCAACACACCTTTTGTGGCTACTAGGACTAATAATTTATGCATATGAATTTTTTTAAAGGACTGCTTTTAGTAATGTAACTCTGCATCCAAAACTTAGCCATCTATTTTTCCAAGGATTTAGCTTAGAGAAGATTTTATATCTTATTATTCTCCAATCCTTACCTTTTAAACTTATTCCTAAGAGGGAGATTCCTAGGTATTCTATAGGAGGAGAAGCTTCCTAGAATATTAGGATCGTAGAGGGAGAAAATTTATCTATCACATACAATTCTCGATTGGATCCGCTAGGAGCTAAGGTTGTTGCAAAGGTGTGTTATAACTCTACACTCAGAGACACAAAAAATGAGCTCACCAAGAATGGTTTCTCCAAGGTGGGAATTTTTAATGTGTAATTTAAGAAAACACATATGTTTTACCTTTCTATGCTAAACTATGGAAATGAAAGAACAATGCAAAGCACACAAGATACAAGAAGAAATTAACTAACCCTAATATGATTCTTAAATTCAATGATATCTAACCCTAGGTTGCAAGAAATGAAATATTTTATTTGAGCAAGGTACCAAGGGAATGCACAAACAAGACTGAATCCCCTAGGCCATTGTAAGACTGAGCTTGGAGGTACAACAGTCAAGCCCCCTAGGTCCTTTTAGTTGATCATTCGAAATAAAATGAGCTTTGACCTTTGGAAAAAACACAACAAAATATGATAGCATGGAATAGTAAATGAAATGCAAATAGAATGGACACAATGAAATGAACAAGAATGCAACTTTGAAACCTAGGGTTTGGGAACAAGTAATTACCCCCAAGCTAATGTGATATGAAATGCAAGTAAAATAAAATTATAAAAATCAAAACAGAATACAAATAGAGATGAAATAATTCACAATAGACACGCAAATCAAAACCCTAGGGTTTTGGGATGAATAATCACCCCAAAGTCTACCTAGACCAAATTTATGCCCTATAAATTATCGAGCATGGATTCGGTAATAGAGAAGAAGTGAACACAAAATGCCCGATAGGTGAAAGAAGAGCTTTCACTGAATCCATGCCCTATAGCAAATGAGGTACGAATTCACACAAAGGGTTCTAAAACCCAAAAAAGAGACTAAAATGCAACAAAAACATAGAATGAAGAAATTAAATGGACAAATGAATGCAAAGGAATAACCTGGTGATCTCGTGGAAGAAGCAAGAGCAAAGGTGGAAGACCTCTCCTCCTTCAAGAAGATAAGTTGTCATCAAGGCTTTCTCCACTTGCAAATCACAAGGAACACACCAACAATAGAACACCAAAGCACCAAGAGCACTAGAAGATTTCATAGCTCTATCACTTAAAAGTTATTCAAATAACTGAGAATAAATTGATACCATTGAAAAAGGGATCCAATCCCTTTATTTATAGAGGGTTTGGAGGGCTAAAAGGTGGGAAAATGAAATTTAACCTTGATTAAGCCGATGCCCCAAAAGGGTCATCTTAAAATTTAGGTTTTTTCAAGAAAAACTCTAAATTTACCGAATCCATGCCCCATAATTTATCGGGCATGGATTCGGTCAAGGTTAAGAAAAGCAAGGCAAAACACAAGAAAAAGGGGCCAAACTTGCTCCTAGCAAGTTTGAGAGCCTCCCAAAGGAACCTAAGGAAAAATGACTCATTTGGGTGGGTCAATTTTTTGTGTCTACATTTTCCCCCTCTTTGATGCATTTATGGCCTAATAAATGCATCAAAGAAATATGTAGACACCTATGGGCAAAAAAGATGACAAACACAAGGAAAAATGGGTGGCTGGTTTAGAAGAAAGGGGTGGTGCAAAAATGGTGTCATTCTGGACACTTTGAATATTTTGCATGCAAATCGAGGCATTAGGGACATTAATGCCTCTTAGGCTAGGGTGCCCCCTCGAGTTTTGGAAGGAATGTAAAATTCCTAAGGAAACTTGAAATGGTGGACTCAAAAGAAAAGAGAGTAGACAAAAAACATGCAAAAAGGAGAGAAAGAGGAGAGAGAAAAGGAAAAAGAGGAATAAAAAGCAAAAGGGGTGAAAACCCTAATTCATTTTCACCATGCAAGAAAATAGAAGAGAGCTCTAGAGAAAATGAGAGAATGGCACTTCCCACACATCGAGTGATAGTTGTGAGGGGTGAGGTCGATACAATAATAGACTAGAGCATGGGTAAGAGCCAAAATCCTAGCTAGAATTTAGATTTTAGTTCATTTTTAGCATTTTTTATTAATTTTTTATGTTTTTGAGTAAAATTCATCGTGCAGACCCAAGCACAAATTCAATGGTCACCCACGGATCCAATCGGTCCTCGCAATGATCGAATACATGTCGCATGTTGTACATGGTGTAGATTCATGAATCTATGCCCTAGAGGATACAAGGCATGGATTCAGAGAAGAAAAGAGAAAAGTAGAAGAGAAAAAAAGAAAGATATTAGGTGCTCTTAGTGTGAAAATTGTATTAGCATGCTTATGTTGATGTTTTTATGATTATGTGATGAAATTAATTTTTGTTTTTTATTGTAGCATGATGTCCTTGAGAGTAGGGAATGGTGGTCGAGTACCCTTGAGGAGGCACTATAGGAGCTCATGCTAGTAGAGAGATGCACACTAGGGGTAGTGGGGCTTCTACACTTGGTAGAAATACCTTGGGTGGAGGTTAACAAAGCACTACTAACAATGCTAGCAGAGAGGTGGTACTCAAAATCATCCATATTTTAGTTATCGATGGGAGAGATGACTATCACACTAGAGGATGTGTGGTGCATCTTGAGGATCCCCATCAGGGGGAGGATAGTTTATAGGGCATAGGTGCCATAGGTGGTAATGGAGAGATTGATGGGTGACCCATCACATGAGATCTACAAGAGCAGATTCCATGTCGATGACATGTCATGATGACATGGGATTGGGGCACTGATGATTATGCTTTATGGAGTGGTGGTAGGATTTCTAGTGTGCCACATGAGTTGACAACACCTACCATGGGTATTGGTAGGAGTAGTGATAGAGATGTGAGACCAATAGGTGTGGTTCGCATGGGGGTCGTATGTGTTGGCCTATTTGTATAGGATATTGTACAATATCATGTATAAATGATATACATGATTAGTATGCATGACTTTGCTCTAGGTGTGGTGCTAGGAGCACATAGCCATTAGGAGGCTAGATGCACTACTAGGGCCACTACTTAACCTAGAGCAACTAGTAGGATATAGGTGGTCTCGAGACCTTGAGCGTACATAGAGGTTGTATGTAGGTATTCTACCACTAGGGAGATAGGTCATAGATGAGCTATGAGACCATCAGATCATATGGTAGTTATGGCATCTACACCCTAGGTGGGATGAGGATGTAGAGGAGCTGGCTTAGGTTAGGAGGGTCTGATGGGTCACCACGAAGAAGGATGAGCTGGAGCTCTATCGATTTGATCGAGTGCAATGGTAGTTTAAGATTCTCTAAGAGATATCAGACCTAGGGGATTATTGGTATAGGAGGGTGAGGTGAGATCCATCAGGAGTTAGAGGGGATCTTGATGTGGCTAGGTTTGTAGAGGAGGACTTGGATGATCCCCTCTATGTCGATCCTAGAGTGGATGATGTTGGGGTAGCCCTCGGATATAGGAGATGGTATAGGGGTATTATGCCCCCAAGGATCTCCCCATCGGTGCTAGTGTAGAGGTACCAAGTCATGGGTCAATGAGTGTAGTTGGTGCTTTGAGAGGCTAATAGATGTACAATGGAGTGATGAGAGTAGATGCCATAGCCTCCTAGGTAGGCTAGGGTATAGGTTAGGGTAGAGGTGGTGATAGCCATGAGGACCACCATCACTCTCTTTGGGTTAGAGGTAGGGAGGATAGTTGGAGGTGTCCCCATAGTGGCATAGGTAGGACTGAGTGAGACCATGGGTTAGGGAGACCTAGTGATTATGGTGAAGGGGATAATAGATAGATTAGCTATCATGTAGGGAGAGATAGACACTCTCTATGCATAGTTGGGTCAGGTCATGATAGAGTGAGATGCGATGAGGGTTAAGGTGAGCCACCTTAGAGGGGATATGGGTTAGCTAGAGTAGGAGCATCAATGGGCCTAGGCTGAGGGGATGGCTATTGTGATGAGCAACTAGCTAGGTGAGGGGATCCACCTACTATAGGAGTAGTTGTAGAGGGTAGAGGAGAGGTAAGATGTAGTGGTATAGAGGGAGACCTTCTACTAGGCTTTGTACTTCTAGGTAGTGTTGGTGGATCAGAGGGTGCTTCCACTAGCCTCCCTTTAGTCATAGAGTTGATCATGGTCTTGATCATGGATAGCTACATGGTCTATGAACATACCCCTACTAGGACCACCACTAGTAGGTAGAGTGGAGGAGGTAGGCTCATAGAGCTAGGGTAGGGATTGAGGTGACATGCCAATTTTAGATTGTGGCATGCATCCCTAGGGAGGGTCAAGTGTGTTAGGCTTGGATTGTGGTGCACTAACCTAATTAACATGTATTCTCTACTATCAATTAATATCATGCTACGATTTTTATTATTATGTTATGGTGTGAAAGTGTGTGTGCATTATGTTAATTTTTGTTAAGTGATTTGTTATGTGTGGTAATGATAAACATGAATGAATGAATGCAACTAAATGAATGAATGATGATTAATGAATGAAAATCTAAATGTAAACCTAAATGAAATGCAACATGAAATGCATAGATGGATGGATGGAAAGAAGAAAAACAAATGATGAAGAAGAAGAAAGAGATAAAAATAAAGCTCCAAAAGGCTAAGCAAAAATAAGAGAAAAAGAGTGGAACCCTGTAAGGATGTATGCTCACAAATGATCGAGATGGAGGCTACCCCTCATGTGTGGCCATGAAGCTATCCTATAAGGGTGTTATGCTTGCAAAAATATGGACAAGTGTGGAGTGATTACCCACTATGGGTGTAGTGCTCGCTAAGATGGCTAGAGAGAAAGAGATATACCCGCTAGGATGTATGCTCACAAATGGTTGAATGGAGGCTACCCCTCACTCATGACCATGAAGCTATCTTGTATGGGGTGTATTGTGTGTGATTGATTTGCCAAAGTGAGTACTACTTTATAGGGGTGTGGTGTGTGCAAGAAGGTGTATGGACAAAGCCAATGGAGCAAAAAAAGAGGTGAGTGTGTGTATCCATATTGAAGTTTCAATGGTTAAGAGGTGTGCATAATATAGTCAGTGGTCGTATGAACACCATGAGTGATATTCATGTGGTATCTACCCTATCCCATGAGGACCACTTAACCATCAAAAATCAAGAAGGAAGAAGTGTGAAAGCAAGAATGAGCAGATAGAAGAAGAATGTATATCCTTGTCTTGATGAAAGGAAGAAAGGAAAACATGCAAAGGATAAGGATATACAAAGGAAGAACTATATCCCTTGACTTGGAGAGATAGAAGCAATGAAAACTTTCAAGGTCAAGGAATATAAGAGAAGAAGAAAGAAGAGAAGATGGGATGGGTGAATGCAATGATGAAAATGCATAAAAATGGGCCCTAGGTTGGGGATTCTCTAGGCATCAAAGCCCTAGTGTGAGTGCAATGCATGTGAGCTATGACCTAACTAGGTGTCATCACTTGCCATTATCATGAAATCCTCAAGAATCTATATGATCAAGTAGTCATGCAAGTATGAACAAGCAACAATGCAATTGTATGACAAGAAAAATGCAAGTGGAATAGAATGTTAAGCAAAACATGTAAAATATGATAGGCAGTCATGTAGTATGAATCAAGCAAACTGGATGCAATATGAAAACTAGATGAATATGCAATGTCATGCATAGTATTTTTGTTTTTATTATTATTATTTATTTATATTAGTGCTTTAAGTTCTTAAAGTTGACACAAATTTTGATTGTGTCACCTATCTTAACAAACAAGATGGTAGTGCAAGGAACTGACCCATCAAAGAAAGGGCTATTATGGAGGATACCTTCATGATTCTCATCACAAAGAGGATCATCCATAACATATTCTCTAGGAGTTGTTGCATGAAATTCATTGCAAACTCTGACTGTGCCATCCTTTTTGATAAAAGGGGAGAGATTCCCAATTTTGCAAGGTCTCTATGAGATAGAGGAATAGGGTCCCCTTGAGAATGAGAAGACTTAACATGCACAACACAAGGGATAGACCCATCAAAGGAGAAGTTATTTCTAGAGGATATCCTCATGATCCATATCACAAGGGGTATCCCCTTTAGCATACTCCTTTGGGGTCACACTTAGCTCAGGATGCACCAAAGTTACCATATTGCAAAATAGAATATCTGAGGGATAAGGGGGACCCTCATCCTCATCACTCCACTCCAAGCCTTGATGATCTAAATATTCAACATAAGTAATAAGGTGATCATCATTATCAAAGGGTAAATGTTGGTTTTTATTAGGGATGTAGCCTACACCACATCTCCCAGGCCAAATCTCAACTTCCAAAGGCTCTTGAATACCTTTCTATCATGGCCCCAAACCTTTACCTATATATCCCATACTAGATAGGATCTTTTTAGGGAGTGGGTAATCATTGGATAGGTAACAATGGGTAAAAGAATGCTCTATAGGAAGAGGGTTGCTACCATAGATATTTTCTTTGAGGGAGACTCCTATGAAGATAAAGGTACACATGCCAATGTGTACAACTTCACCCTTCTTATAGGGTAAACCCATAGTCCTTGGTGAAGGTGGTAGCTTGGCAAGATCTAGAAGAGGTTCTGAAAGAAAATGATTAACTTGATCCCATGATGAGATATTGATGAGTGGTTCCTCACTCACCTTTAGATTTTCAAGTTGCTTAGTTATGTGAGATGAGGAAACTGATGGACATATATTGAGATCATATTGAGCTTGCTCAACCATTGAACAATATTGGAATGGATGAGGGTCACCTAAAATGGTGACAAGTTGATTCTTAAATTCAAATTTCAGACATTGATGAAAAGTAGAAGGGACAACCCTCATCGCATGAATCCAAGGGCATCCAAGAAGAAGATTAAAAGATGTAGGACAAGACACCACATAGAACAAGGTATCTAAGATCTTAGGTCCAACCCTAAGGGGGAGAGATATAATATCATAAGCCTCTTGGGACTCATTGTTGAAAGCTTTGATGATGATATCAGATTTAGTTAAATCTTCCTCTTTTAATCCAAATTTTTGGAAAAATTGATAAGTGCATAAATTGAGGGAAGAACCATTATCAATCAAAATCTTCTTGATAAATGTTTCCCCAATAAATGTAGTAATGTAGAGGGAAGAATCCCCTTGTAGGTCTGAGGAAGGAATATTTTCATCCAAAAATGTGATATGATGTATCCCAAGAGAACTTACAACATTAGCCATAGCACTAGGGGAAATGTCTTGAGGAATAGATTGTTGTCTTAGAAGCTTCAACAAGGCTTCCCTATGAATAGGAGAAGTTTGCAAAAGTTCTAATAGAGAGATCTTAGTTGGGGTACTAGCTAACTATTGTTGAATGTCAAAGGAGACTTTAGGTTGTGGCTTCAACACTAAAGGTGGGGTTTCTAACCTTGTGCTCCTTTTTTGGGTATTCTTCAAAACTAAGGTGGGTTTTGAAGGTGGGTTGGATGAAGAACTCATCTCCTATTGAGAATGTTGAGTCGGTTGAGCTTGAGCTTGTTGCCTTGTAGTTATTGCTATCATACCAACCATATTATCATAGGGAGGTGGCACATTATGATATGACACTTGATTAGCTGCCTGTTGACCATGCTTAGGGAGGGGGTCTTGGAAGATCCCCATGTCTTGATTAGTTGTGGGTGCTTGTTGAGTAGGAGGTTGATTGTTTGTTGGAGGATTGGGTTGAGAACCTTCTATAACAAGGTATCCTTCATCAATTAGGTCTTGAACCACATGTTTCAACCTCTTACATGAGTTTGTCATGTGCCCCTCCACTCTATGATACTCACAATGTTGACCAAGCTTATACCAATCAGTCATGGTATCAGGTTGCCTTATGGGAGGTAACTCAATCATATTAGCTTCCAAAAGTTATTGTAGGACCACATTCATAGGTGTGTTGAGTCTTGTAAAATTTCTTGGTGGGGTTTTTGAGGTTGGTGAAGCACCATCTTTTGTAGGGTGTTAACAATATTATTAATATGCCTACTATCCGTTACCCCATCACCAACTACATGCTTGTTCTTATACTATGCTTTCGTGGTCCTATATTCCTTTATCTTAAGTTGACCTCTTCGAATAAGGGCTTGCTCTACCCTTCTTGCTAGATCTATTGCTTGGTCAAAATATGTGATAGTTGTTGTTTCCAATTCATAAGATATTTGCTCTTGTAAATTCCCAATAAATATCTCAAGCATGTCTCGAGGAGGTAAGGTATATCTCAAGCATCCAACTAGACTCCTCCAATGAGATAAAAATTCTGAAAAACTTTCATCTTTACCTTGTTTTAACATATAAACATCTTTCATAGTCACATTCTTTTCAACATAAGCTCTAAATTGTTGAACAAACATTTCAGTTGTCTCTTCAAAATTCCTCAAAGAATGATTAGGCAATTGATAATACCACTCTAATGCCATACCACCAAGGCTCTTAGGGAATATCTTTAGTAACAACATGTCATCATATATGATATCATGGCATGTTGTCCTAAACATTCTTAAATGCTCAATTGGATCTTTCATTCCCTTATAGATAGGCAAAACTGACATTGGAAAATGCTTAGGGTAGGGCCTAGAGGTAACAATAGGGTCTAAGGGTTGATTGCACATTTCTCTATAGTTGTAGGTGAAACTAGGAGGCTGAATCATATCCACTCTTGAAACCAATTGTTTCACCATATTTGTTAAACTTTGCATTTTAGGATTGTTGTTGTGCAATACCCCTAGGTTCCCTAGGGGAGGGGTATAGGTAGGTTGTTGAAAGGGAACTTGGCCAATGTTGGAGGTATTGACACTGTTATGGTATGGATTGTGATATGTGGTATCTTGTTATGGAGGATAACTGACATTTGGTGGAATAAAAGCATGAATGTTGAGATGAGTAGAATGAGGAGGAAATTGAACATAATCTTGAGTTGCACTACTAGTTGGAGGAACTTGTGAAATTCTTCCAACATTGGTGGTCATAGTAGTAGCATATGTTGGTTTATGAGAAGGATTAACATGATGTGAAGATTCAAACAAGGGGTTGTTATGAATATTCCTAGGAGAGATGGTAGGAGGAGGAGGCATCCCACCTCTTTCGAGTTGGGCTTCCTCTTCCATAGCCTTAATCAAAGCCTCCTTGTGGAGTTTCATAAAACCCCATAGATGATCAAATGATGTAAAAGTGAAGCCACCATTAGGCCCCTCATAGGGATCATAGTTAGTATCAGTTTCCACATGTTCTTGCTCTTCTACATCAAGATTAGGATTCTCCCTATCAATCTGATCATCTTCTTGAGGAATTTGATCAGATTCTAAGCGCCTTCGCTGACTCCTAAGGAATGAAGCCATTAGGAGAAATGAAAGGATAGAGGAGAAAACTAAGGAAAGACACACAAGAAGATTCTTAAGATGTTTTTAAATATTTTCTATTTCTAAACAAATAAAATTAGTGGTCTTATTTAAAGTTTTCAAGAGAAAAGCAAAGGAAGAGGCTTCCTATCTTGGCCACTAAGACGTGTGTTCACGTCGGGTTCACCAAAGATGTAGAGGGGGAAAATTGCCCTACCATGTATGATTCTCGATTGGATCCATTGGGAGCTGAGGTGACCATGGGGGTGTGTTATATTCTCTACACTCAAGGACACAAAGAAATGGGTTCACCAAGAATGGTTTTAGGACTCGCTCCAAGTCTGGGGTGGAAATGTTTAATGTGTGATTTAAGCAAAACACCTATGTTTGGCCTTTCTAAACTAAACTATGGAAATGAAAGAACAATGCAAAGCACACAAGATGCAAGAAGACAATGACTAACCCTAATATGATTCTTTGATTCAATGATATCTAACCCTAGGTTGCAAGAAATGAAATATTTTTCTTTGAGCAAGGGACCAAGGGAATGCACAAACAAGACTAAACCCTAGATGCAAAACTATATGCCTTTTTCCTTTTAAATGCCTAGAAAGCAATCAAATATTTTTCCTTTTTATTTATAACCTAGGTTGTGAACAAAAATAACAAAAGCAAACAACACACAACCTAACAACTTTACTTAGGGCACTTATCTGATCCGATGTTTGATCCAAGCTTTATCTTGCATCCAGAATATCCCACAACTTCAAATCTACAAAATAGCTTCACAAAAACTCTAGAAAATATGGTCAACATTTGGGGGCCTACTTAGGCCACTATAAGACTAAGCTTGGAGGCGCAACAGTCAAGCCCCCTAGGTCCTTTTAGTTGACCATTCAAAATAAAAATGAGCTTTGACCTTTGGAACAAACACAACAAAATATGATAGCATGGAATAGTAAATGAAATGCAAATAGAATGGACACAATGCAATGAACAAGAATGCAACTTTGAAACCTAGGGTTTGGGAACAAGTAATTGCCCCCAAGCTAATGTGATATGAAATGCAAGTAAAATAGAATGATGAAAATTCACACAAAACAAAAACAAATATGAAATTATTCACAAGAGGCTATGCAAATCAAAACCCTAGGGTTTTGGGATGAATAATCACCCCAAAGTCTACCTAGACCGAATCTATGCCCTGTAAATTATCGAGCATGGATTCGATAATAGAGAAGTGGACGTAGAATGCTCAACAAGAAAAAGTAGAGCTTTCACTAAATCCATACCCTATAGCATATGAGGCACGAATTCACACAAGAGGGTTTTAAAACCCCAAAATAGAGATCAAAATGCAACAAAACACAAAATGAAGAAATTAAATGAACTAATGAATGCAAAGAAACAACCTGGTGATCTCGTGGAAGAAGCAAGAGCAAAGGTGGAAGACCTCTCCTCCCTCAAGAAGATAAGTTGTCATCAAGGCTTTCTCCACTTGCAGATCACAAGGAACACACCAACAACAGAACACCAAAGCACCAAGAGCACCAAAATATTGCACAAGATTGCTAGCTAGATCACTTAAGAATTATTCGAACAACTAAGAGTAACTAGTATCAGAAAAAGGGGATCCAATCCCTTTATTTATAGAGGGTTTGGAGGGCTAAAAGGTGGGAAAATGAAATTTAACCTTGATTAAGCTGATGCCCCAAAAGGGTCATCTTAAAATTTAGGTTGTGTCTTCAACACTAAAGGTGGGTTTTCTACCCTTGTGCTTCTTTTTTGGGTATTCTTAAAAACTAAGGTAGTTTTTGAAGGTAGGTTGGATGAAAAACTCATATCTTGCTAATAATGTTGAGTCGATTGAGCTTGAGCCTGTTACCTTGTAGTTATTGCTACCATACCAACCATATTATCATAGGGATGTGGCACATTACGATATGACATTTCATTAGCTACTTGTTGACCATTCTTAGGTAGGGGGTATTGGAAGATCCCCATGTCTTGATTAATTATGGGTGCTTTTTGAGTAGTACATTGATTGTTTTTTAGAGGATTGGGTTGAGAACCTTCTATAATAAGGCATCCTTCATCAATTAGGTCTTGAACCACATGTTTCAACCTCTTATATGAGTTTGTTGTCATGTTCCCCTCCACTATGTGATACTCACAATGTTTTCTAGGTTTATACCAATCAATCATGGTATTAGATTACCTTATGGGAGGTAACTCAATCAGATTAGCTTCCAAAATTTGTTGGAGGACCATATTCATAAGTGTGTTGAGTCTTGTGAACTTCCTTGGCGGGGGTTTTTGAGGTTGGCAAAGAACCAAATTTTGTAGGGTGTTAACAATGCTATTAATAGGCCTACTATCCATTAATCCATCACCAATGATATTCTTGTTCTTATACTATGTTTTTATGGTCCTATATTCCTTTATCTTAATTTGACCTCTTTGAATAAGGGCTTGCTCCACCCTTCTTGCTAGATCTATTACTTGGTCAAAATATGTGATAGTTGTTTCCAATTTATAAGATATTTACCCTTGTAAATTCTTAATAATTATATTAAACATTTATTGGGTAGGTAAGGTATATCTCAAGCATCCAACTAGACTCCTCCAATGAGACAAACTCTAAAAAAATTTTACCTTTAACTTGTTTTAGCATAACATTCTTTTCAACATAAGCTCTGAACTGTTGAACAAATATTTTAGTTGTCTCTTCAAAATTCTTCAAAGAATGGTTAGATAATTGATAATACCACTCTAATGCCATACCACCAAGGATCTTAGAGAATATATTTAGTAAAAACATGTCATCATATATGATATCATGGTATGCAGTCCTAAACATTCTAAAATGCTCAATTGGATATTTCATTCTCTTATAATTAGGTAAAACTGGCATTGGAAAATGCTTAGGGTAGGACCTAGAGGTAATTATAGGATTTAAGGTATGATTGCACATTTCTCTATAGTTGTAGGTGAAACTAGGAGGTTGAATCATATCCAATTTTAGCGCCAATTATTTCACCACACTTGTTAAACTTTACATTTCAAAATTTTTGATGTGCAATACCCCTAGGTTCTCTAGGGTAGGGACATAGGTAGGCTGTTGAAAGGTAACTTGGCCAATGTTGGAGGTATTGACACTGTTATGGTAAGGGTTATGATATGTGGTATCTTATAATGGAGTATAACTAACATTTTGTGGAACAAAAGCATGAATATCGAGATGAGCAGAATGAGGAGGAAATTGAACATAATCTTGAATGGCACTACTAGTTGGAAGAATTTCTAAAATTCTTCCAACATTGGTAGTCATAGTAGTAGCATATGTTGGTTTATGAGAAGGATTAACATGATGTGAATATTCAAACAAGGGTTTCTTATGAATATTCCTAGGAGATATGGTAGGAGGATGAGGTATTCCACCTCTTTTGAGTAGGGCTTTCTCTGCCATAGCCTTGACCAAAGCCTCATTGTGGAGTTTCATAAAATTCTATATATGATCAAATAATATAAAAATGAATCTACCATTAGGCCCATAATGGGAATCATAGTTAGTATCATTTTCCGTATGTTCTTGCACTTATGCATTAAGATTAGGATTCTCCCTATCAATATGATCATCTTCTTGAAGAAATTGACTAGATTCTAAGAACCTTCATTGACTTTGAAAGAATAGAGCCATTAAGATAAATGAAAGGATAGAGGATAAAACTAAGGAAAGATACACAAGAATATTCTTAATATATTTTTAAATATTTACTATTCTAAAAAAATAAAATTAATGGTCTCATTTAAATTTTCAATAGAAAAACAAAGGAAGAGGCTTCATATATTGGCCACTAAGATGTGTCTTCATGTCAGGTTCACCAAATATGTAGAGGGAAAAAACTACCCTGTTGCATACGATTCTCGAGTGGATCCGCTGGAAGCCAAGATGATCGTGGGGGTGTGTTATAACTCTACACTTGGGGACACAAAAAAATGGGTTCACTAAGAATGATTTTAAGACTCACTCCAAGGGTAGGGTGGAAATTTTTAATGTGTGATTTAAATAAACACCTATGTTTGGCCTTTCTATGCTAAACTATGAAAATGAAAGAACAATGCAAAGCACACAATATGCAAGAAGACAATGACTAACCCTAATATGATTCTTAGATTCAATGATATCTAACCCTAGGTTGCAAGAAATGAAATATTTTCTTTGAGCAAGGGACCAAGGGAATGCACAAACAAGACTAAACCCTAGATGCAAAACTATATGCCTTATTCATTTTTAATGCCTAAAAAGCAATCAAAAAATTTCTCTTTTTATTTATAATCTAGGTTTTGAACAGAAATAACAAAAAATAAACAATACACAACCTATCAGCTTTACTTAGGATAGTTATCTGATCTATTTTTGAACCAAGCTTTATCTTGTGTCTAGAATATCCCACAAATTTAAATCCATAAAATAGCTTCACAAAAAATTTAGAAAATATGATCAACATTTGGGGGATTTCGTAGGCCATTGTAAGACTGAGCTTGGAGGTGTAGCAGTCAAGCCCCCTAGGTCCTCTTAGTTGACCATTAAAAATAAAATGATCTTCAATAGTTGGAACAAACATAGCGAAATATGATAGAATGAAATAGTAAATCAAATGCAAATAAAATGGACACAATGTAATGAACAAGAATGCAACTTTGAAACCTAGGGTTTAGAAACAAGAGATTGCCCCCAAGCAAATGTGATATGAAATGCAAGTAAAATAGAATGATGAAAACTCAACAGAACATAAATAAAGATGAAATAGTTCAGAATAGGCATGCAAATCAAAACCTTAATGTTTTATGATGAACAATTGCTCCAAAGTCTACCTAGATTGAATTCATACCCTATAAATAATAGAGTGTAAATTTGGTAATAGAGAAGAATTGGATGCAAAATTCTTGATGGGTAAAAGTAGAGCTTTCACCAAATCTACACCATGTAGCAGACAAGACATGAATTCACACAAAGGGTTCTAAAATCTGAAACAGAGACAAAAATGCAACAACACATAATGAAGAAAGTAATGGATAAATGAATGAAAGGGAATAACCTGATGATCTCGTGGAAGAAGCAAGAGCAAAGGTGGAAGACCTCTCCTTCCTCAATAAAACAAGTTGTCATCAAGGCTTTCTAAACTTGCAAATCATAGGAACACACCAACAATAAAACAAAAAATCACCAAGAGCACCAAAAGATTGCACAAGATTGCTAGGTAGATCACTTAAGAATTATTTGAATATCTGAGAGTAACTTGATATCAAAAAAGGGGATTCAATCCCTTTATTTATAAAAGGATTTGAGGGCTAAAACGTAGGAAAATAAAATCTAACCTTGATTAACACCCCAAAAGGGTCATCTTAAAATTTAGGATTTTCACCAAAAACCTTGCCCCATAATTTACCGAGTGCGAATTTGGTCAAGGTTTAGAAAAGCAAGGCAAAACATAAGAAAAAGTGATCAAAATTGCTCCTATCAAGTTTGAGAGCCTCCCAAAGGAACCTAAATAAAAATTTCTCATTTGGGTGGGCCAATTTTCTATGTCTACAAATATTTGGGTAATCCTTTCTCGAACTCTTTTTTGTAATATTGAAGAAAACACTTTTTGATTTATGGTCATTTATGAGTTGTCCAATGGCCTTTATATAGAAATTGATGAGGTTTCTTATGCTAACTACTTTTCATATTGTAGCCTTCCTATAAATTATGGTATCATCCATAAAATACAATTGAGTAAGATCTAGACCAAGGTTGATGCTTATTCTTGTAATGATGTTCTCTACCTTCTTTTGTATGATATATCTCCCTAAGCCTTCCACATAAATAATGAACAAGTATGGTGATATAGGGTCTCCTTGTTTGATCTCCCTAGAGGTTTAGAAATATTGGTATGGAACTCCATTGATGAGAACTGGGAATGAATCCGATGAGACACATTCTAGCACCCATGAAATTCATTATCTTTTGAAACCAATTTTTCTCGAGGATATTGTCCATGAAGTCCTAGTTGACCCTATCATAAGCTTTGGAGAGATCAAGTTTAGGAATATTCCTTTATTATATTTCTTGATGAGGGTGTGGAAATATTCTTGAGCCAAGATGATGCTATCTAGAATCTATCTTCCTTGCATGAATCATTTTTCTTTAGGAGATTATTGGTAGGAGGATTCTTTTAAGCCTTCCTACCATTAGCTTGGTGAGGATTTTATAGATCATATTGCATAGAGCAATGGGATAGAAGTTTGTAATATCCTCCATTTCTTTACCTTTTGGAATCAAAGCTCAGTGGGTGTGATTGAGGGATTTGAGGATCTAACCATTAGATCTAATATATTCTAATGATTTTGTAATATCATCTACTATTATCTCATAGAAATCCTTGAAGAATCCGATAGAAAGGCCATCTGATCTAGGTGATTTTCTAGTTTTCATACTAAATATAGTTTATTTGACTTCCTCTATAGTGATTTCCTTGATAAGTTCCTCATTTTGGTGTTGGGAGACCAAAATTGGAATATTGTCCAGGATCTCCTATTGGTGGGTTGGAGATAAATTTGGATCTACAGTAAACAAAGTACTAAAGAAATTGTTAGCTATTTTTTGCATACTTGGGGTAGTGTCTTGTCTAGAACCTTGGTCATCAAGAAGATCATCCATTTGGTTATGAATATTGCGGGTAGTTGCAGAGTAGTGGAATAATTTGGTATTCTAGTCTCCCTCCCACAACCATGCTATCCTTGCCCTTTTTTTCTAATAAGCTTTTTCCTTTTGGTGTATTTACTCCTCTTTATTTAAAAGGACTTCCTCATGAAAAATAAGCACTTTATATACCACCCCTTCCATAATTTTGGTGGCCATATCTTGCATTTATATTATGATTTCAGCTTATTACTTTTGAAAGTCAGTGCATTGGAGCCAGTTCTAATATTTCAAGTTTTTCTTACATGCTTGAGTTTTAAGTGGAGTTTGAATTAGGCCACCCCATGGGTTAGTTTCCCTTGATACCACCATTGGTGAATTAGATCTATAAGTTCTTCACTTTGAAGCCAAAAATTCTCATATCTAAAAGACCTTTTTAGTATTATGTTTCCTTTTATCTATGGATAGACTAACCAAAAAGTGATCAGAGACCAAGTGGTTAAGAATATCTGATTGACACTGCCATCAATGAAATGCTTCCTCTCCTACTAGAAATCTATCTAGCCTAGATTTTATTGTGTCCCCCTATTTCCTCTTGTTTATCCAAGTATTGGTACAACCTAGAGGAGGAATGTCAATAAGCTCTAGTTGATCTGCTTGGGTGATGAGGAGTTTTTCCTTGTCATTCAACTGTGCTCTTCCCCCTTCTTGATCATTCATCGATATTTTAGTATTCATATCTCCACCTACTATCCATAGGTCCTCTAGGTAGGCTTATCGAATATCCTAAACTAATTTCTATTGGATTTTATGGTCTCTGATATCCTTCATCCCATATATGTTAATAATCATCCATGTTTCTCTTATATACCTATTCTTAAGTCTTATCATAATAACTGCTTTTGTGGTTTTCAAGCTAATTTTCTAGAAAGTATGTTAATACCACAATATTAGAGAGCCTCATAAAAATCCTTTTGAGGCTTGGATTGTGTAGTCATGCTGCTTCCATATTTTACTTGATATGGTTCTTATTGATTTGAGAGAGGTTTTGGTTTCCTACAGTAACATAACATCTAGGTTAGTTTCTAATAGAATTCTTCTGATGGCCAATTATCTAGGGTGATCATTGAGTCCCCTCACATTCCATGTGTGTACTATCATTAGGAATTGGTATTTTATAAAGTTTTTATTGACTTGACCAATCCTATTTCTCTAAGGTTTTCTCCTTGTTGAATCTTTTCTTTATTTGATTTTCTTTGTGCTCATTATGAAGTTGCATTCTTCTATCTCTTCTCAATTTGGTTGATCTTGAGAGTTTTTTCTCTATTTTGCTTAGCAAGTCCCATAATCACATCCTTTAGTTGGTGATGGTCTTGGTTGTGGACCATTATGGCCTTAGACCAATTATGGGTTGGAGATGGAATGGAAGGGTTCACTTGATCAATATGGGAACAAATCGATTGAAGTGGGTTATTGAGAGAGATACAAAGGGACTATATAGGGTCAACTAAATTGACTAGATTAGAATCTTTGATTTTGTAGGCGAGGGAGGGCTTGAAGAAGGATGACTCAAATTTGTGGTTGTTGAATCTAGATTGGGAGGTAGGGGGAACTCTATCAAGTCTTCTTTATCCATTGGGTCATCAAGCCTAAGGAAATCATATTTGTTTTATGGAGCTCTCCCATTTAAATGATTTGGATCACCTACTTTTGGTTGCCTTCTTCCTCTCTTGGGTATGAGATTTCACATTTCTCCTTGAGATGGTTTGAAATCCTTCCTAATTTTTCTTTTGTGTTGATTGGGTTGTAGTTCCTAGCTTTTGTTGACCTTATTCCTTAGCCATCATTGTTAGATTTGGGTATTTTCTCACTAGATAACCATATTCATTACATGATCTACTTCTAAAGGGGATTGATTCATAGTCCACCTATTGCCTCCAAGAAATCCTCCTCATTCTTAGCTTAATTTCAATCAAAAGCGATTTTTCTAGATCCATCTCAACACAAATTCTAGCATGCATTGTCGAGCCCCCTTCTATTGTTTTTCTAGACCACCCTATGTAGGATCCTAGAATATCACCTATCATCTTGAGGATGTCATATCTTTAAAATTCTAGGTGTAGGGTGAACAGTTTGAGCCAAATGGGCATTGGAGGTGGCTTAATTTGTGGGTCAAAAGCTAGCTTCCAGGGTTGCATGAAAAGGCTTGTTGAACCAATATTATAAGGGCCCCCTCAAAATCCTTGTCTCTATCTATAGGTATAATGAATTTCACCATAAAATAACCATTGGGTAGGAGAATTATTTCAAATTCCCCTTGAGGGTCCTAGTGTTTTTGGGCCCAATTATAAAGGAACTTGTTTGAGGGTCTTAGACCTACAAATTTGTAAATAAGTGCATGGTTGGATCTATAGACAATGCCATCAACAATTAGTTCCTAAGCTATCTTTAGAATAGGGGTAGAGTTTGTTTGGGGAAAATTTCATTTTACCTTCTCCAGAATAGGGGTTGAACTTCAAAATATGCTTTAAGATTTTTATTGTCAATTTTTATATGAAAGTAAGAGTTGGTTTGGAATCTATCAAAATATGGTCGATACTTGGTCAATTTTATAAGGATTTAGAGCAATCAAAATTTTCTACTCCCAAAACAATTCTTTGCAAGAATGTTTGGTCACTATGGGCTCTCCCTAAGGCCTCAACATTCCTTTGGTTAGTATTTCCAAGTAATATTCTTATAGGAGAGAGTCTACAAAGAAGAGGATATAATGGACCTTTCAAACTTATGTGAAAAGGGTTTAGAAACTTTAGACCAGTTACTTCTTCATTATCCCTTTTCTCATACCATTTGGGGTTACTTTTTTATAAATATGAAAATATATTAGGTAGCTTCATCAACATTGAAAGAGTTAATGAAATGTAGGATTAATTATTTCAAAGCTTAAGAAGTAGGTATTATATGGAGTATTGGTCTTGCCACTATTTGTTGGAATTTATGGCTTGAAAGAAATAATAGAATTTTTAAAAATAAATCTCAAAACCATGACCAAGTTTGGAATCTTATTATTGCCTCTCTTGCAGAATATTAATAGGTATTATGCTCACCATGGGAAGTCTCAAGTGTAGAAAAAGAAGTTGTAACAACTTGGTTACATGATTTGAATACGTGGAATATTCATGTGTAGTAATTGCATTAAAACAAAGGATCTACTTCAATCCAAGGTAAAATAGAAATGTACAAAAATTGGGTTTATCAAAATTAATTTTTATGATGTTTCTAAAGGAAAATTAAGAAAGGCCATTGGAGGTGGTGTTTTTTGAAATATTAAAGGCAAAATACTTGTCACTTACTCATAATCATATGTAACTTCAACTAACAACTATGTAGAGGCTAGGGAACTTCTTACATGGATTGAAATTGCAATAGAAAAAATATGGAAATATATTTCAATTGAGTGGGATTCACAAATTATTATTAATGCTATCAACAAAAATTGATGTGGGAATTGGATAAAAATTAATATTATTATTGATTTCCATCATCTATTATTGGAGGCAATTTCTTGAAAATGTGAGCATATTTCTAGAGAAGAAAATTGAGAGTAGCAAAATAATTTAGCCAATTACAATGTTGATCTCAATCTTGGAAAAATTCATATTCTAGAAGTCAACTTGCCAAGTGAGATTTTATCTCTTGATGACAACGATGTCAAGGATTTGATTGTGGAAACATAGCACTTTAAGGAAGATGAAGAATATATTTGATAGAAAAATAAATGAAAAATATCTATGATAAAAAGGCATGTTGAATATGGTTTAATTGACCTAACAACAAATGTAATATTTCTATATTTTGATGGAAGTGGACCCCAACTTATTAAAAAATGATTACCTCTAATAACAAAATTTATTAATCATGATCTTCCTTTGACCCAATGTACATATCAACTTTTAAGAATTTTTTGTGTAAGCTTTCATTGTATGTGGTATTGTACAAACATATCATGTCCAACAATTATTACTAATAGGACAACTCCATCAAGTATATAATTTAATAAGAACAATATTTTATGTAAAATATTTTTTTAGGTATAATTTATTATTAGTATTATCTACCAATGCATATTCCGTATTTTGGATTTGCATTAAAAAGTATATCTATGTTGACTGCTAAGGTACACTACCACTCTCTAATAACACGTCAAATATTTATTATATACATTGATTAAAAATAGGTGCATTTTTATAATACATATATATTTTTAACACACCATCGCATGTTAACACCTCACAACCTCACATTCGTGCACCCTTTACTTTGGAGGTGCACCTTATGATTACATGTATATCTGAACTTGTTCATTATTTTAAGTTTCTAGTATATATATATTGATCTAAACTACTTTTAAAATATTGGTTGCATGTAATGTTTAAGCCCATCATATCCCATATTTATTACTAACGTAAATAATACATTAACTAGCAATTACCCCTAATGGTGCAAATATCTAATACAAAGAGTTTCTTTAGTCTCGAGAATGTTTACTACCCTCAATATATCCACCATCGGGTAAGTGTGGATGAAAGAGCAAGCTTAATACATAATAAAATAATGTGAATGGGTGGGAAAAGACATATAATTTCCCTTTTTTTAAGTATTTCACCTAGTCTATATTTTTATTAATGAAACCCTAAACATGTCCTTTAAAATACCGCAAATGATCCTTGGCTTAGTTCTACTTGGACTATGACAAAACTAGTCACTAGTCACTTGTAAGACTATATCTTTTGGCATCAAGACTACTCTTTTATGTCAAAATACACTCAATCCATGAAGATCTTAATGCAATTATAATAAAACTTAAAATATGCTTTGAGTGCAACTATTCATTCCTATTGTCATATGATGCTTAGTCTAACTCAAAAGAGTAATTTTATAAGCAATAAAACCACATGAAACCATGCAAACCCCATAGAACAAAGTGGAATGCAACTAAACTCATGGAGTGAAAAGAAAAACACATTTACAATAGAAATTTAAAGGGTGATTTAGATGGTTTGAAAAGACCATATAGGGGAAGAAAACCCATAGTTGAATCGGTCAAGTTTTATATACCTTACAAAAATGGATAATATACAAGATACATTGTCCATTGTCTTGACCTTCTTTAAGATGTACAACTACTATGCACTAGTTTATAGCCTTGCATAGTGATTGTTGGTATATTATTGTTAATTTTCCTTGAACTTGCTTACCTCTACTTTTGGATCTTCAAAAATCCTTGCTCTTTCCTTGTATTTTTGCACAAGTAAGCCTCATCCAATATCTTCCACTTCCAAATCTATGAGTGCATCTATTTTTTCTTATTTTTGAGGATTTTTGAAGTGTGGGTATGTCTTCAATCAATTTTTTGCACTTCTTACCTACGCATATTCCCCTTGACACTTTTCTAAGTCACTTTTTGGCTACCTTGCACATGCCATTCCCAACCAACTTATTTCTTAGACAGTTTTAAATAAACTAAAGGTCCAACTTGATGAATTTTGGGCAAAACATTTGTGGACATATAGAAAATGACAAAAATAACCTTGAGTATAAATTTCATCTTATTTAGTTCTCTAAGGAGAGAAAATATGAGTGTATAATAGACTAAGTTTTATCATTTTGACTAGACAAATTGATGTATTTTGGCATAAAATTTATATCAACCATAGTCCTTTGAGTTCTCTTACACCTGCAAAAATAATAACTCTTTTGCACTTGATTTGATTGACTTATATCTAAAATACTACTCACTAGTCTTCAATATACTTTCTTATTTTTTGTGGTTAGGTGATGCATTTTAATCTCAAATAATTTATAAGCATTATTTTTGTGTTGGAAACATTTCTCTAAATTTTTAGTGAAATCTAAACTCTTTTGAAATAGTTATGGTTAAAAGATATTGTTACCTTATTATAGAATCTTGTTGAGTCAACTTCCCTTAGTCATTCATCCTTGGCACCATTTTTTTGTGATTTTAATTGAACTATGTGGATTCATTTAGATCACATTATCCAAAAAGAAGACTTTTGGTCCCTCAAAAGCTCACTTGTAGAAGATGAGATATTTTTCTCTTAGTACCTTCTTTAACCCCTTACTTTTATATGGAAGTGGCTTTGCATTAAAATATGTCGTGTATATTTTGTCAAGTAGATAATAGTGATATATTATAAGATTTTGCATCCTTAATTTTTATCATGGTCAATTTGATTCTACGTCTTCTTCTTACATGGTTCACTATTCATACTTTAGTATATTGACTCCTTTTCGTGTGGACTAGTGTGTCGTCATACTAAAACGATTCTATCAAGTTTGCTTCCATATCAAATGATGTAATTAGTTAATCCTATAATAAATGTATTTACAATTGATCTTTTCCCCTATGCTATAGGTTTTCTCTTCCTCAAGTGAACCTTCCTCATGTTGTAATTCATAATATCTATTATAAATTAATAGAATAAATTCATCCACTCAAACCTTTTATAGAAAGCATAAAAGAAATGAAAAGAGATAAATATTTGGGGGCATCCGTAGGCACTGTAAATAATCAATGCATTATCCATAGATAAGATTCGCAACACTCAAATAATTAAAATGAGGAGTAATGGTGGTATCTATACCAACACTAAAACTCCAAGTACATAAATTAACTTAAGTTGACATAACACAAGATGATTTAAGGTTAATTAAATGTTTATAAGGTGGGTTTAACCATAACAAGATTAATCATAGCTTATAGGGCTTACATAATAAAATATTATAATAAATTCAATACATTGTACAATGAATGTCCTTAGGCTTATCCAATATTACATCATACAATGTCATCCTTGGTCATGAATTAGATTGCAATTTCAACACCCCCTTGTAATATACCAAGAAGAGAAAACATTAGTAACAATAATACCTCCCCCAATAATGGATTCTCAAGTGGGCCTCCGCATTTTGAGGTAGACTCATTTGGATCCCCCTGATCATCTTAAAATTATTGTTGTAAATATGATTCTTGTACAAGAGTCTCCTTAGGCTAGATCTTAGTCACTACTACACTATTAGAGACTCCCACGAACTTCAAAAAAAAATTCTAGGAGTTCAAACAAAGAAGAAAATTCAAAATCACCATCTCTTTTTTTTAAGCGAAAAACCCCTTGCAAGGCCACCTTGGTTTGAGAGACCACGAATAAGGAGTTCCACACCGTCAAATTCACCCAAGAGTCACACCCGACCCTACCCGCACCAACATTATCAATTGGATTTTGGATACCCAATTCAGATTTTTGGTAGGGTGGATATTTGAACCTGGGACCTCCCTTGGAGGATTGCCCTCTCCTCTCCAACTCACTTACAACACCTGGGTAAAAAACTAATTTATAGTGGAAAACATCCCTTTCGAGGTGCCACTTTCAACAGGTTGGGCATAGGAGGAATGGAGCCTTGTCGGCCTCTACTAGCACATAGGACATTCCTAACTATACCATATATCTGCAGGATGGAGACAAGGGAAATGGAACCTGGATCAGCCTCTACCAGCACCCAGGGCATTTACCACTGCACCACAACAAGCAGATGTCAAAATAACCATCTCCTTTAAATATAATCTCGCTCAATATTCCATAGTCACACAATATATTACTTGAAGGCACAATTTTTTCCCTTATGATATACATCATCCTATTTGAATACTCTCTCTTGCCCTTGGGCCACGTAATTTCAATCAACAAAATAGGCTTTGCATTAACCTACTTAATAGAAGAGTTATAACAAACTTCCAAGAGTACTTAGAAAATAAATACAAGAAAGATATCATGAAAGATTAAATCTTCATGAATAAATTGAATCAATTTTCCAAAATAGGAATAGGGATTGACTAAATCACATACTAAATCCTTTTCTTACAAGTATTGAAAGACTCAAAAGCTAATACAATTTTCATAAATCCATATTTATCTCCCAAAAAAATAGGCCAAAGATTTTTATTACATAGAATATGACAAATCTCCCCTTACAAAATAGGGTAATATGGCTTGAGCATTATTTGACACAATTTGGACCCTAACACTATAATATGTTTATAAACTAATGTCACAAATGTATAGAGCTCAAAAATTTGTGCAATTTAAAAAAAATTAATGGCCTCAAAACATTATTATATGCAAAAGTTATGGCCTCCAAGAGTATTTCCCAAATAGCCCTCAAAAAATAAAAAATAAAGTAAATATGCAAAACTTAAAAAGACAATATCCAATCCTAGTGCTCCATGTTTGTTCATTTATTTGCTAGTGGAAACCACTCATTTTTTGCCACTTGGCCCTAATTGATGTACTTTAAACAACATACTTGTTCCATTTTTATAGGCTTAAAAAGTATATGTAGTAAAAAGGATAATTATGGCATTAAATGTACCCACAATGGCCACCACATAAGTAGAGTAATCAAAGTATCCATCTGAGGAACATAGAAATTTTTTTATAGGGATTCAAACTTAGGTATACCAAGATAAAAGCACATATTTCTAACTAAGAACACAATGCTGTTGTTGATAATAGAAGGGCATCCTAACTATTAGCATGTTCATGCATTTTTATCCCATAAATAAAAAACTTCTACGACCAAGGTTTCAACATGTGACAGGCTGAGATAGCAAAATATATTATAGAAGATGTTGGTATTGTCTTCCAAAGGAATCATTTATCAAAAATAGAGGAAAATTGATTTGAACCTTCACCAAACCCATCGAAACATGTAAACTTTCATTCCTTTGATCAGGTTTCAACCATCTACATTGTGCATTAAAACTAAAGAACTTGAGGTTGTATATTCATCTGAAAAGGAACCAAAAAGTAAAGTATATGATATGAACCCATGATATGCTTTGAGTGGGATATTAACATGCAGTTGTCTATTTTGTATAGTGTCACGTCCAACAAACCTTGAATGTCTACCCCCTTCATAAAAATAAGCAATGTATTTTTTAAATGTGTGAGGTGTGGAGATAGGGTACACACATGTTTTCTCTCCAAACCACACATTCTAAAATTCAAATTAAAATATTATTATAAGACTTTTTTTGCCCTAATTCTTTTGTTAAACAAAGGAAAATTGAAATCAATGAGTTGAACTCAAAGAAGGAAAAGATCTCCAAAAAATCCAAAAGGGTGGATACCAAAAATAAATGATAAAATTTTCTCTTTGCCTTTTATGCTAAAAAAACTTATGAAGCATTGAGAAAGAATTTGTCCTAAAATTTAGAGGGAGGATTAGAGGCTCCAAATATAATTTTTGCATGACCAAGCAATTTTTCTCCATATACACTTTGGTACCATGTTGGAATTTACAATATTTTCTAGAAACAAACAAAAACAATCCATCCACTCTTATAAAGGAAGTGTAAAAGGATGAAAGAAAAGAAAAAGACAGAGAGATTTTTGGGAACTCATAGACACCATAAATAATCACTCCATTATCTGTATATAAGATCCACATCTCTTTGATAATTAAAATGAGTGGTGGGGGCTATTTATACCAATACCAAAACTTCAAATACATAAATAAATTAACCTTAATTCAACATAATAAAATATGTTGTAAGGTTAATTACAAATTTATAAGGTGTGCTTAATAATAACAAGGTTAACCATGGCCCATATGGCTTACATAATAAAATATTATAATAAATTCAATACATTGCACAATGAATGCCCTTAGGTCTATCCAACCTGATATCATATAATGTCAACCTTGGTCATGAATCAAATTATAAGATAACTTATTTAATGCTAATCATAGTGGCTTAATATTTGAGTGAAGACATCATAAGTTGGTGCTACCTATTTTGTTGATCAATATAGGTTTATATATTATTATTATAAGTTGATACTACATGAAAAGTATAACACTATTTATTTCCATTATTTTTCCTTGCTTCGTGGCCTGATGACAAGTTATTGCAATGCATAAAAGTTTCAACATTGAGCAATAATTGTTCTTTCTTATTGTCAAGTGTTTACTTGCATGAAACTACATAAACATTCTTATTGCTTGCAAATAAATAACCATTGGTCATATTTGCTAGTGTAATGCTTCTTTTATGTGGATGATAACTTTTATCTCCAATAGATTAAATGCTTAAATTTTTGTCATTATATTTGTTTGGTTGTAACATATACCTCATGTGTGGTTTACCTCATGTTATATGATGGTATTGTTGGAAGTGGTAATTTGACTTACTAGCTAAGCCTAACATTGTATGATGTATTCTTGTGTAAGCCTATGAACAATTATTATGCAATGTAAATATTTATTAAATAAGAATAGCCTACAAGACCATGGTTAAACCTTTAAATTGTAATTAACCTAAGTCTTGTTTGTTATGTTAGCTTAGATTAATATGATTAAGTATTTTGGGGATTAAGTATTTTGGGTTTATTTATTGGGATAAATACCCCCTATACACTCCATCCATTGCATTGGAGTGTTATGACACTTATGTTATGAATAACATAAGTGTTTAATGGTGCTCAAGGGCATCTTGTAGTTTATGTTTGTGGCTCTTTTAAATTTTCATAAGATTAAAGTAAATGGATAATTTTTGTTTATTTCTAGAAATTGATAATTCCAACATGATATTAGAGTAGGTTTGTAGCATTCTTACTTGGTCATGAAACAATTCTATTTGTAAACTCCATTTTTTCATTTGATCATAAGGGCAAGTTATCCTTTGGATCTTCATAAGTCAAGTATGGCACAAGAATCAATGGTTGGTTATCATCATTTTTTATCTCCTTTTAATGACCATTTATGTGGGTGATTCTCTAGAAGGAAATTTCAATTTTTTAAAAAGGATGCTACTTTTCATTTTTTCCTCATTTATGCATGCATGTGTACAATACAATAAGCCTGGATTAGATTGTTAAGTTATCTATTTTTATCTACATTTTGAAGGTTTCTAGCTCTAAGGAACTAACAGTTGTCATCATCATGTAGATGATGTTAGAATAGCCAAGACTTCGGTTTACATCCCATTGAAACCTTGGTTTGAGCTCTAGTTATATCATTTTGGAGCTCTAAATAATGTTATAGGCACCTTTTTTGGGATTAAGGAGGATTACCTTATCAAGGTGAGTCATAACTTCTAGACACATTGATAGTGAGAGCTTAATCAAATAGTGAAAGTGTGCATAGATATTTTTTTGAATATGTTAGGATTCAACTGCAACTCCTTTTATACTTCAAAACAAGTTTATGAGGGTTCACTCTATCCTTAAGCATGATGAGTATTCTTCAAGGAGCTTATGGCATCCTTCCATTCATTATGGTTAGGAAATTAGTAGTGTTAAATGGTATTTGAATCTCCTCCTTTACATTTTGGAAGTGTTTGTATGTTGTAAAATATGCCTAATTATCTCACAGGTAAATTTCTCTAGGATCAAATAATCACACACAATAATGCTCACAATATTTTTTTTAAGTTAAAGATTTTATATTAAAATGGGGCATTTGAAAGGCACCCCAATGCCTTGAAACATAAGAAAACCCATAAGGAAGAAGAGACAAGGAAAAACCAAGAGGAACTAGAAAAGGATGCTAAGAATGAACAAAATGCATCCTAAACGAGGCAGGAAGAAGAGAGGAAACCTTACAATAGACCCAAAGAGAGGGCTACAACAAAAAAACCACCAAAACAAAACATGCAGAATAATTATTGAAAAGGAGGAGCATCAGTTTGCATAGGAGATGCAACAACAAATTCTAGTTCAACATCCTTGATGTCATATTTGGGTGCATCCTTAGGAACATCCTTGAAGGCTTCCTTTGCAATCTCAACAACTTCATCCTCCTTAGCGTTGTCTTTGATGTCAAAAATTCTAGCTACGACAGAGATAGCTAGACCATACTCTTCAAAAGTATCACAAAAAAAGAATCAAACTTAGGGTATTTCGCTGATCCTTCAACTGAGCAATGCCTTTACCGAGAGCAATATAGGTAGTCTCCATATGGTTAATGGTGGTAGAAGAAGACTAGATAGCAATTTGTGCAAGTATTTTTCAACCACATTAGGAGAATCAGAATTAGACTTACACTCTTTCTTGATATACTCAGGAGTGGGGGTTTCCTTAAATTTGAGCCTTTGGGAACAACATGTAGGGGTTTTTTCCAGCTTGACTTTTTTCTTGGCAATAATGCTCACAATATTGTACATCAAAATTACTTATCAATTACATTCATAAAAATATTACAAAATATTACTCTCCATTACATAGCATAGAGCTTTATCTCCAATATATAACTTTACATAGAAACTCTTCAATATTCCTAACTATTGCTCTCCTCAAACTCTTGGGATATGCAACCTTTCACATGCCTCACATTATGACAAAACTCTCATGATTACATAACCTCCTACTTCACATCTTGACACATATAATATGACTCTTCACTTCCATACTTGAAACCTAACACTTATGACTCTTCACTTGCACACTTGACACCTTGTACACTCACACTTGCACTCTTGACACCTTTCACACTTTATTACATAACACATAACACTCTTCATACTTTAACACATACTATAGGCACACACTCTTACTAATCTAAATATGTATAATAGTACCCAATAATACTTCAATAATACTCAATGTACCAAATGATGTAATATATCTAACACCCCCTTGCATTACATTATTTTGTGTAAAGACTTTTAGTCTTCAATATTTGACTCTCATCTTTGTTCTTTGGCTCAGACTCTTGCACTGCTTGAGTTTTTGGCACTGATCTATTAACCTATTACCTATAATATTTATTAGACTTCTTTGTGTCTATAAAAAAATTGTAACATGTCCATAATCTTGTTCCATCAAGATTTATTGATCCATCCATAATGTATTTCAATTTTTTCTTTGTGATCTATTTTTGGTTTGGTCTTCTCACAAATCTTACAATTCTAAAATGATATTGATTTTAATTCATGTGTTTCCACTGTCTCTCTTTTAGCTACTTTTATTTTGTTATCTGAAACATCAGCCTTTTTAGAAATTTGTGAATGATTTATTTCTTATTCTTATCACACTCATTCTCAATTTGATATTCATCTTCATCATCTATAATCCTTCCCATAAGGGCTCTTATTTCATTTTCACCTTCAATTTATGTCTCTTGAACTTCTTGAACTAAATTTCCTTTTTGATTTTCTTCTTTTGGTCTTTGTTGTTGTATAGATTAATATCAAGGCTAATATTGCCTCGGTTGGAACACTTGCAAAGATCTATTCATTTGATTTATTTAATTCAAAGAATTATATCTACAATTTTTTTAGTATGACCTTCTATATTGCATATGTGACAATATTTTCTTCTCCATTCAGGTTGAGATTATGATGATGTTGCAATATTATTTGATGCATTTTTCTTTGATATCAGAGCATTATTAGTCATTTCATCTCTGACTTGATTTTCCACTTCATATTCTTGAATAACATTAACTAATTCATCAAAGGATATGGTCTTATTTAGCACTTGAAGAGAAGTGACTAAATTTTTTAATGTTTCTGGGAGCACTCTTAATGTAACTTGGACAAGAAACTTATCTTGCACTTTTTCTCCCAAATCTAGTAACTTAGTCTTTAATTCCGCTATCATTCGAATGAAAATTTCTATACTTTCTCCACTATGAACCTTTAATGTATACAATTGTGATTGCAAAAGCAAGAAAGTCACTTCGTTATTTCCGTCAAATATTTTACATAATTTTTTCTAAGCATTTTTTAAAGTCTTTATGTCACTTATATATGGTTAAATTTCATCTATTATGCCAAATGTGATTAGCATAAGGGATTTTGCATCATCATCCTTAAATTTTTGTTTTTCACTTTCATCTTCTAGCATGTTCTTTGTTCCATTTACTATATTCTAAATTTTTTCAACAATGAGAATTGATTTCATTTTATTTTTCCATGATGTAAAATTTGATCCTTTTAAAATTTATGATTCAGAAAGAAAAAAAAATTTATTCGCTATATAACTATTTTCTCAAATCAATCAATATTATTTATATTTTCTCTTCTTATTACTCCCAGTATTTTAGTTTTAAATTCTTCTTTAAATTTTAATTTAATCATTTTTAAAGGCAATTATTTTATCTTCTTTTGTCTCCCTAATTTTCAAATTCAATTTCATAATCAATCTTCAATTCTCAATAATCAATTTCGAATCATTTTCAAAATTTCACTTTCAAATTTTAACTTTACCCAACTTCTAGTTAATTCAAATTTTAAATGTTTAGTTTCCTTATATCTCCCATTCATTAATTCATTCCTTAATAGTTTCTTTTATCTCCCAAATTAAACTTGTAATAATCAAATCCTAAATGTATCCTCAAAACCTTATAACTCCAAACTTAATAAAGTCAATAAATCAAGCATGCTCGTAAATATACACTCAATAAAAAAACTCTATGACTAATGAATGATATATACCTTTGGCACTTACCTTTAATTCTTCTATACACATGTGGCAAGTTTTTGGGCAATGATTCACCTTAAATCAGGTATTTTTTTTTACGTATCTAAACTATCCTCCTTTGCAAGCACTGGTTCTAATGTATCCAAACTATTCTCCTTTGCAAACATTGCTTCACTAGATGTTACTTATTATTCCTTTTGAATTCAGTTTTTGCTTTCTCCTCTTTAACTCAAGTAGTCTTTGACTCATGTATCCTTTCAACTCAAGCACTCTCATTCTTCTTTAATGCAGTCCTTCTTACTTGATCTTCAACATAGATGCTCTTTCCTCTTAACGTAGTCCTTCCAGCTTGGTTGCTTTAGTCATTTAGCTCAACATTTTATCTCAACAATCTTCACCTCCAAAACAATATTCAACTTTCTCCACATTCATCCTCAAACATTCACCTCCAAAATAGTGTTTAACTTTCTTCACTTTGTCCCTTTCTCCAGCAAATTGTTCTCCTCCAATGTTCTTCAAATATTTATCTTCTCAACAATATCTACTATCTTCTCACCAATATTTCTTCTTACAATATCCTTCCAATAATCTCTCCTCCAATAGATCCTTTTCATTTCTTCCTCTCTTTATCAATATGGATTTCACAGAGTCCACTCAATGTGGATCTGATACAACTATTGGCAAACATGCTTGATTATCTTAGAGGTAATTTTTTCTAGGATCAAATAATAACACGCAATAATGCTCATAATATTGCACACCAAAAATACTTCTCTATTACATTCATCAAAATATTACAAAATATTACTCTTTGTTACATAGCATGGAGCTTTATCTCCAATATATAACTTTACATAGAAACTCTTCAATATTCCTGACTATTGCTCTCCTCAAACTCCTAGGATATGCAACCTTTCACATGCCTCACATTATGACAAAAATATCATGATTACATAACCTCCTACTTCACATATTGACACATCTAATATGACTCTTCACTTTCATACTTGACACCTTGCACACTCACACTCATACTCTTGACACCTTTCACACTTTATTACATAACACTCTTCACACTTTGACACATACTTTAGACACACACTCTTCCTAATCTAAATATTTACAATAGTACCCAATGGTACTTCAATAATACTCAATGTACCAAATAATGTAATTCTCTATTATTGTGTTGGTCAAGAGGTCTCAACCTCACCCTAAGGGTGAGGGCTTTACTTTTCTTCCAAGGAATAAGCATGGATGGATGTTTGGCTTGGCTATCTTAGAACACCCACCACCTAAGGATCGACAATTCAAATAACACTACTTCCTCTATAATATTTTATTCCTCATTCATATATTGACTAAGGTGATAGATGTCATGGTAGTCCAGTCGAGCAAAAACAAAAAATTATTTATACCTCTACCCAATAAATTAAATCAAAACAAGTGTTGCTTTCTCATTTGGTCTCAAGGTCTGGTGGTGAACAAGTGGTAAAATCTAGTGGTATTTATCAACGAATTGATGGGCAACTAGTGGCAAATTTTTTGGTTGGATCCAATAGTTCTAAGGTTTGAGAGGATGGTTTTCTATTTTTTTGTGATTATTAGGGTAAAATTTCAAAGGGCCTATTTGTTGCATACAAAATCATTTTGAGCCCTTTTTCTTTGAAATCGTATATTTTTTTAGCACTTTGTATTGGTGACATAAAATTAAGAACCGATTTAAGTGTTGAGGATCAAATTTTATGAGATGGATCCTCAAGCCTATGTTACACACCTCAATGGTCAAAATTATAATATATGGTCAACTCAAGTGATTGTATTGTTGTGAAGTAAGAATATTTGGTGCATCTTCAAAGAAGATAAAGTAGCATTCCTTGATGAAGAAACCCACCAACACAATCAAGAATAAGTTCTTGGTTTGTTCTCCTTTTTCATATTAAATATGGAAATAAACCTAATGAGGTATGGAAAAAAATTGCAAGAGTTATTTAGAAAAGTAAATATAATGGAATTAAGACACTTGGAACTAGAGCGTGCTTCCCTTAAAATTATTGAGTTAAATAATATCAAGTACTATATTGTAAAATTTAAGGCATTGAAAGTAGATATTGCATCTTTTAGAGGCAACAAGAAAGATGATGTAGAATGTGTTAAGACTATCCTTTCTAATATCTATTATTCATTTCACATGCTTGGACTAATGGTTCATATGGTTCCTATTTCCTTGGAAACACAAAAAAAATCTAACTCTTGATCAACTATTTTCTCTTTAAATTCACTTACAAGTGGCTATGAGGAATTATTGTGCCTTGACCAAGATATAGGCTCATGCAAAGGAATTTGAATCTAAGGATACAAATACCAAATGACTCAAGGGCTATTCTAAGTCTTAAAAAAAACCAAAGACTATTTATGGATATTGTAACAAGGACATCTAACCAAGAACTACTTATTGAAGTTACAAAGGATCAAAGAAAAATTTCATAAGATGGATGGTATTCTTCTAGAACATGAGGGATTCAATGAAATATTTTCGAAATGGAAAGGCCCATTAGAACATTCATTATGGAAGGAATATGTTATTTTCACTAATGACTTCTCTTCTTGGATGCTTAGTTCATATTATGAGGGGGTATTAGAAGTTGTAATATGACTTACCAGTCAAGGACAATATTGTATAATGTATTCTTGTGTAAGCCTATGGATATTTATTGTGCAATATAATTAGTTATTATTTATTTATGAAATATAGGCCCATGGTTAAACCTTTAACTTATAATTAACCTAAAGCCTATTTGTTATATTGGCCTAGATTAATATGATTATGTATTTGGGGTTTAGGTATTAGTATAAATATACCCTTTCACTTCATCTATTGCATCTCATTATTATGATCCTTATCTACAAATAACATAAATGTTTATTGGTGCTCAAGAACACCTTCCAATTTGTGTTTATCGTTCTTATTTTTTATATAATATTTGAGTAGATGGATTGTTGTTACTTATTTCTGGAAATTGGTGAGAATTCCAAGTACTAATGGCTAAAACTATATTTATTGGAAATTTTTTCTTGAATGGACCAATGTTTCCCTTTTTTTGATCCATTGGAATGCTTCTCTTATTGCTTGATGCTCTACTTCCCCTATTGGTGATTCATATCCATGACCTCTTTCATGATAGCTGAAGAAAATGTACTTTCTTACTTGTCATGGTATGCAATGACAAATATGGTTTTCATTTCTTGATGGTTCAAGTTCAACTCCATGTCTCGAGTGGAAAATAGATCTTTATCCTTAACTCAGCTCCAAGTGTTTAATATCATCGTTGTTCTAATTCTAAAAACTTCTATTATGCAAGTACAACCCAATGCTTGGTTGCTTAAGCACACTATCTCCATGTCATAAAATGAGTGATATCGTATATTAACAATGGAGGATTTGAGCATATATTATCCTTGATGGTAGTAGTGATCATACTTTGTTTACTTAAAGTGATCCAACCATAAACCATCTTCAATGAGTTTGCATTGGTATGATGAGAGTATTATCTAGATTTTAATTTTTCTTTGGATAACTCATTATTACACTTGAAAACCAAATATTTCCACACATGTTAGTACTATGGTTCTTCTTTCTGCAATGCTCGCATGGATGGATATCTGAACAAAAATGAGATACATGACCTTCTCTAACACAATGTACATATGTATTTTCTTATGGTCACACACTTGCTTGTTCTTATATCCATTGTTGAAGCTCACATTGGGCCTATCCAATCCTTATCCTTTATAAGACTTGTCTCTTGAAGGTTTTTGGCAACTTTGCTTGCCTTCTTTGATATTATGACAACCTCCTTTGTTAATACATTTTTGGAATAGAAACTTGTCCTTTTTGGAAGACATCTCTTCTTTCTTCTTTGAGCATCACCATGCTTTTTATACTCAAGCCACATTTTTTAAGAACTTTGCATTACCTTAATTAGATACTTTATTTCTTAGCCTTTTTCCAATACATTGGACTTAATATCCTATTGCCTTCATCAAATCAGATAAAATTCCACTTGTATGTTGCTCAAAAATTATAAAACCATATTTTTATTACTTACCATGGTATCTTATGTTATGGAACATGTATTTTTGGTTGAAATATGATATTTCCTTTATATTCTATCAAATTCTTATTGAATTTGATCTTGAAAAATATCCATAGATGAAAACCTCTTATATATTTAATTCATTTCTTATAGGTACTTTCATTTTATTTGTGTTATGCCTTCACAAGCAAGATTACCCAATTATATGTTTTGTTCTTACGCCTTACTAACTTACTTTGCCACCATGGAAAATACATATTATTTCTTATGGAGTTCTATTTATATCCATTCATTTTATTTCATCAACTTTGAAATCTTCTATTTTGATGTTATTTTTCTCCAATAAATCTTAGACCTTGATCTTCTTCTCTTAGAGCTTGAGTTGGCAATTTTTGCTAGATTTTTCATTAGGAAACTATGGGCGTTAACCACAATACAAAAAAAACGTAATTTAATATAAACATGATCTACAACTTCTACTAGTTAAATATCAAATAAAACATTTTAAACATCCTTAGATTGGTTCTACTTGGACTATGAAAAACTAGCAATAGTCACTTGTTAAACCCTTTATTTTAGCATCAAATTTACTATTTGTGCTCAAAAGCACTCATAGTTGTTAATAAAATGGTATGGAAATTCCATGAAGAGCTTGATGTAATTATACTAAATTTTTAAACATTCTTTGAGTTCAACTATTTATCATTGTTGTAATATGATACTTAGTTCTATCTCAAACTCTCTAGTTTTCAAGTATTAAAATCATATCTATAGAATAAAGTGGGATGGAAATAAAATCATGGATTAATTAGAAAAGTACATTTACAATAGTAATGCCACATTGATTTAGAGTGAGTAAAACTATCTAGTGGAAGAAAACCCATAGTTCAATAAGTCAAACTTCATAATCCTTATAAAAATGGAGCATATGTAAGATATGTTGATCATCAACTTGGTCTTAGATTATATGTATAACTACTATATAATCGTTTTAAGAATTTTTTAATTGGTTATATGGGATTTAAATGGTCCCCACTCATATCATATCATGACCACATAGTGGTATTACAATAGCTTAGCAATTACGCATATGTTGATTGGAAATATTTGAACCTGGATCTCCTCCTTGAAATTCAAAAAAAATAACAAGTTAATTGCTTGCCATTTAATGGTCACTTGGTTTTATAATTATGAAGTGCTTCTTAGTTTATTATTTCTCACTTTTTATGGAACTTGATTCCTTTAATAGTCTCTTAAAAACTTCCATCTCATTCCTTGTATTTGCCCAAATAAGCATAATTTAGTCTCTTCTACTTTCAAAGGAGTGCAATTGACATTCTCTTATTTTTTTAGGTTATTCCAAGTGTATATATACATGGAAGTGATGTTTCATGCTTCTCTCATACACATATTTGTCTTAACACTTACCCAATTCATATTTGTGGCCATGTTGGACATGTCAAATCAACCTATTGGCTAGATTATTTTTTAGCCTTTTGAAGGTCCAATATTTAAATATTTTTTAATTTGATATCAAGCAAAGATTAACAAATGAATTGCCTATGGGTATTCTTTATTTATCCTATGTATAAGTGCTATATTAGCCTTTTGACATTCTCTATGGAAGTCTACAACACCTTCTAAGTAATCCTATGGCCATTCTTCCATGTAAGGCTACGAACAATTTTGGTGTACTCACCCTTAGTGATATTGGTTAAACCACCTTTATAGTTAATCTTGATTAAATGGTTTAATTCATTTATTATATTATAATTTAACCTTGAATTCAATTTAAGTTTAGCATTTAATTAGGGATTAGGTTTCACTAGAAATAACCCCAATGATTGATCCATTATATTAGTTTGTGATGTGAGACTGTGGGGGTGCCTACAAGCACCAACCCTTATTCCTCTTATTTCATTATCTCTCTTAATTTTTTCTCTAAGCTCTTTTCTTTCGCTCATCTTCCTTTTCTACATATGATTATAGGGAATGCATGTTTTGAAATATTTCTAGAAAAAATTGTGAATTCTAGCATGGTATTAGAGCCAATACAAAGCAATTTTACTCAATCATGTAAAATGCCTATACAAGGATAATTATAACAGATATAGATGAACTATTAGTTCCATTGGATTTATTATAAAATTTTAAGGGGGTTCCAATTTAGCACATCTAATGGTTTTACAAATTTGACACTTCTTTTTACACTTGAAAGTTTCACTCCATAATTTAAAATTTAAAATTAGGAATATTCCACAAAAAAATTCATTTGATAGAAGGAAAAGTTAAGTGTGCATCATTTTCGGCATGAATGCAAATTAAGGTTGGGGGATTATAGGTCCAACCAATGGCAAGTATGTAATGGAAATGTATATGCCTATCATTAAGCTATTCTTGAGTTCCAAATATGTAGGATTTCTTTGGATTGGGTGTTTTATATTTTTTAAGTGTTTGCATTTATTTTATATGGCACACATATTTTTCTGGCTTGACTAAGATTAATGGCAAAAGCTTGTTGGCATTCACAATATTTTATAGAAATAAACTAAAATAAACCATGCACTCAAATCTTATACATAGAATAAAAAAGGACAAAAAAAAGTTTGGTGGGTGCCCATAGGCACCATAAATAATCATCGTCCATATATTATTGCACTACACTCTAATGATAAATGAAGAGAGTGAGGGCGTATTTATAGCAATACCAAATTACCTAAGTATATCATAAAGTTTAAGGTAAGCCAACATAACAAGTGGTATTTAGGTTAATTATAAATATTAAATGAGGTTTAACCTTAACAAGTTTAACCAAGGCCCATTGGGCTTACCTAATAAAATATCTTAAAATAAAAATGCATTGCATAATGAAATGCCCTTAGGCCCATCCAATACATTGCACAATATTTGCTCTTGACCATGAATCAAATTTCTAATTCAACACCATAAAATAATAAATACATTGCATTTTGAAATACCCTTAGGTCTATCCAATAAATTGCACAATGTTGGCTCTTGGCCATGAATTAAATTATCAATTCAACCCCCCACCCCATAATTTGAGCTAAGGAGCCAAGGAGAGAAGGCATTAGTGATAATATTATCTTCCCCCATAATGGATGCTCTAGTGGGTCTTTATAGTTTAGGCAAATCCATATGAATCTCCCTCATCATCTAAAAGATATTCACGTTTCTTTAAGAACTTAGCTTCAATATTATGTAGCTTTAGCAAGCAATTATTTATAGGATGTCCCTCCCTTTTACAATATTTGTAATTGGACTTCAATTTCTTTAAATACTTAGCCTTACCCCTGGACCCCTTGGTCTTAGCCTCAAAATTAAATTCCTTTACATGAGCCTATATTTAAGGAGTTCCACCATCATAATTCCGCATTACAACTTGAAAGTGAACTAGAAGAGAAGAAAGTTGATCAAGAGTAAGAGTATTTTGGGATTCCAAGAACATAGGAATTATATAAACCATTAGGTTCAACATTTTAAATAAGCTCGAGAGATTAGCAAGGATAATCTTAACACATTCTACATCATATTTTTATTTTCCTATAAAATATACAATATTTGCCCTCAAAGCCTTGAATCTCATAATATAGTCCAATATGTTATCAAACTTAGCTAGCTTAGGAGAAGAAATTTTTAATTACAAGTGACTTACTTTAGTAGCATTAACCTTTACAAAAATTTCATGCAATTTTGACCATACTTTGATAGGGTCACTCTCTTATTTAATATGGAAAAGCAACTTTGGTTCAATTAACAAGGAAAAAATCCTAGAGCCTCCTCTACCTTTGGGTGATGAGCTTCATCATCAAGAATTGTTAATTTAGGCTTCTAAAATATTCATCACATGTTCTTAGTTCATAATATGTCGATCATTTGAGTTGAAAAAATACTATAATTTTATCCATTAAGGTAAGTAACTAGGGCTTTGTGGTCCATCTTACACAATCCAACCCCTAACACCATAGAAAGTCTATAAGTCAATGCCACACATATGTAAAGCTAAAAAAATCATGCAATTTTAAAAAAATGGGTTCAAAACATTTTTGTATGCAAATGTTATGGACTCTAGAAGATTTGCCTTGATGGACCCAAAAAATAAAAAATTAAAGGCCCTAACCTTAGGGTTGCAAGAACCAATATTGACCTGCCACTTGGAAAGCTCTAATTTATTGGAGTGATCCAATCACTTTTTGCCACCTTATCTTCTTTGATCTACCTAGGTGTTGACACTCACATTATTTTGATTGGTTTAGTGATTATATATAGAAATTTATATTTTGTGGAACTAAAAATTCCATGTCGACTAAGGGGTCAGCTAAAATTCTACCTTGTGAACAATAAGGAATCAAAATCACTCAATGAGACTCAAACTTGAGTCTCTTTTGTGCTAAGACCTACATCCTATCTATATTTCTATGGTGCTCGATAAGAAGAGAATGGGACATCATCATTTTTAACATCCCATGGCTTCATTAAAGCTTTGCAAAAAGTTGAGGTTTTAGGGTCAAACACATGACCTCCACTCCTAAAATTAACTCCTATGATAAATTTACCAATGCAAATTTAGGCGACAGTGAGTTGGTGCTTCCTATAGAAGAGTGCAAACTCATATTTGGAAAATAAAAGGTAGGTATGAAAATATATCTTACCTCATGACCCCTTTAGTGTAGCACCCAAACCACCACACCATTTATGGATACAAGTCAAAATTTAAATGACCAAAAGTTGCTATTACATGATTGCCAAGTGGGTCAAGGTTTGCCTTTTCTCTAAGGTAGTTGAATATGCATGAGTCAAACTTAGAATGTGAGGACCCAAATGCCTTAATGGTTCCTCTCATAGCCACCATGGCACCATCCACATATGGTGATTAACACATCCCTTCCTTATATAAAGAGGGATCATGTCCTTCTATTACAAAGTATGTCAAGGCCGAGAAAGAAAAAAGGCTAGTTTAAATTTAGAAATTGGTGTGCGCTCCTACTGAATCATGGAGCACCTCTTCCCTACTAAATCTTCAATTTTGTAAGTGGATTTCATAGAAAAAAATTCTTCATAAATTTTTAGAACAAAGAAGGATTTTTAATCCAAAAGCTTTCAAAAAAAACAAAAAATATATAGAAGATTCATCCTAAAAATTAAAAAAAAAAAAGCAGAGGCTTTGAAGCTTGTTGTTGCATAACCAATTAAGGTTGCTCCATTCCCACTTTTGTACCTGTAGGCCCAAAATGGCCACATACTTAAGAAAATTTTGAAAATTTTGTCTAAGTCATGGAGTTCTCATTCCACACACTTTGTAGTGTATTTTGGAGTGGATCCACAACAAAGGTCACAAATCCACCCAACACTAGGTAAATTTTCACACTTGGAGCAATTTTGCAAGGTTTCTTTTGTTCTTGGCTCTGGAATAGTGACGCATCCCGAATCCACAAAAATTTTTGAAGAAGGATGACATCAATAGAAAATAAGTGTGGATTGGTGACCACTTGATATTTTGAATACCTTGTGAGCGGCTAAGTGTTGGAGAGCCCAATTTTAGAGAGTGCATAGAACATTTTTTCCCGGAATGGTGACAAGGTAGAATGCTATGAACATAGTAGATGCGGATTCATGACGAAGGATATTTTTGACTAACTCTCTTCTAGAATGACAACAAGCAGTGATGTACTCTAAAGTCAGTGCGGATTGGAGGAAGAGTCACTTTGCATTGCAATAGGTCCGGAATGGTGTTCACAGGCCAATGTACTTGCTTCGGTCTAGAATGGAATCTACAAGAGTTTCAAAGGAGATATGACATCATCAAATTTTTTGTGCGGATTGGCGAATGCTTCACGGCCAATGAAGAAAAACAAAGGATGAGGAGCGGATTCGATCCCGCTTAACTTCCAAAGCATTTAAGGCCGGATTGGCGTTCCACAGTTTCTAAGGTAGGAAATATGATGTCATCAGTTTTTAAGAGCGAAATGGCGTTGTGTTCTCCCCCACCATTATACCAAGCTTATATCAGATTAAATCGTAGCCATACGATGGGGGAGATCGACGATGGAGATTTTTCTAAGGAATCTAAAGTATATAAAAGTATTTCTTCACTGGAGTTATAATAATCAGTTGGAGGAGGAAGCTGAAGCGTCGAGGGTTTCAAGAAGACAAAACTAGAGATGGTTACAGATCGACGATGGCAGAAGGCTTCCAAGAATGATCAATGATGTATACACAATCTCCAATGGCCAGAACTCTAGTTAGCATCGAACGACCAACAAGTTGCAGATAGCTTCGAGCTACCATGGTGGTCCACTTGCAGTGGTTTTCCCGGAGGATGAACCAGTAAGAGAATGCCAGCAAGAACTCTCTATTGAGCTATCAAATTTTAATCTTTGTAATGTTCCTTGTTATTTTAATTTTGCAAAACTATAAATAGAGGTCGAACCCTCATTTCTAAGGGTCGGCTCTAGTGTGTTTGCCTATGCTACTATAAATATTCCCAAGGACTAATGAAAGGAGCATTACATTGATCTTCACCTCAAATCTTGTGTCTTCATATTTGATATCAGAGGTTCGAATTCTTAAGTTGTATTTTTGTGAATACTTGAATGGTTAGTTTGTGCCAAATTAATGGATTACTAGTTGCTAGGGTAATTGAAATCTGCTTCTAAGTTTGATCTTTATTGTTAGGGAGTGCATTTCTATAAAATCTAGATATTGGTGAATTCTGTTATTTGGATTATCATTGTTTGGATATTGAAATTGCTCTCTGCAATATTTCTCTATTGTTCATTAATGAATGAAAATACATTTAACTTGAGATAATGTTGATCTGAGTAATGTGTCTTTAATTTGGTTTTTTGGAGCTTTTTGTTGTAGTGCAATGTTGTTAGCCTATCCATCCACTATTGTTCACATCTTTCTAACCCTAACCTTTTCTTACCCTAATCTCAAAACCCCAAGTGAGCATAATTGTGTCAACATCCTATTTAAGTTGACAAGGAACCAGCCTACTCTAGAGGTTGGATCAAAAACTCTATTTTGGTCCATCCAATGTTGAGTGTTGAGTTGTAGCTATCGGGTGCAAGCCTGGATAGAAAGTAGGAAGATAGATAGCCATAGTGTTGAGTAAATCTTGATGCAATTCAGTGCCCAATAGTTTTTGGCATGCCCGGTGGGACCAGTTCACAAGGAACATGAAACCCATCATATGAGTTATTGTTTATCTCTACCTGAAGGAATCAAGATTTGGTGAATTATCTTGACCTTATAAGTGGAGAATAGAAAATTCACCTGGTGACTCCCTGGTCCTTAAACCCAAAAAAATAATTACCCCTGTAGACCAGTGTCCTTTCATGTATACCAAGTCTTTCAAAAGGAATAACCCTAACTCCTATTTTTATTGTGAATTACCTTATAGAGGGTCTACTATTATCAAAATTTTGAATCAAGACTTCCTCTCAGAAGAGGAGCTTCCTAAAGAAAACCCTATAGTTAACCCAGTAGTCCCTCCAACAGGATCTGCACCTGGAAATATGGCACAAAATATGGCCCCTAATCAACCATTACAGAAATACCCCAGCTGGAATACAGTTGGTCCCCTGAGATTAGCCCAAATGAATGCCATTCCCCAGGCTGTATCCAAGGCTATCCCCACTTATGATGGATCTGGGAAGACAACCTATGAGCACTATCAGGATATTTTAAACCTGGAAGCAATTCACAACATAAAAGAAGAGGATATTATCGTAAGAATCCTGGCCCTATCCTTCAGAGGAAATATTTTGCATTGGTTTAGAACCCTGGAGGATAATACCATCACTTCATGGCAAGCATTGGCTGAGCCTTTTGTGGAATAATTTAATGAATCTGCTGACCCCTTCTCCCTGCTTAACCAGTTTACATCCATGCAAAAAACTTAGCAAGAAACTGTCTCGGATTTCAATTTGAGATTTAGCAAAACATGGAAAAGAATTCCCCCCACAGCCAGACCAGCTACATGTTTGGCATATATGTATTATATCCGAGCTCTTGGATCAGATCTAGGGTTGTAAACACAGCAATATGGAGTAGAGACCTTCCCCCAAGTTTATAATGCAGCAGTTCATGCTAAGAATATCCTAATTAATGTGGGAAGACTCCCCCCCAAAATTGTGCTACCTTATAACATAGAAACCACTAGTGGCCAAAGTCAAACTGCAAACCCTTCTTACATGGATCCCCTTTCTTTATCATCTCCATCTCCACAAATGAATGCAATCCCTCAACCAAAGCCAACATCCTCTACAGCTCCTTTTCCTCCCCTTCCTTCTCAACCATCTCAGGAGTTTTCTGCTATTCTTGATATACAAAATACTCTGAAAACTCTAAGTAATAGAATGAATTCAATGGAAAAGAGAGACCAAGAAAGGTTACAACAGAGGAGGTTTCCATATGTGAACAAATATCAGAGACCTAGTCCTAGTAACAGTACTGGGGTCAGAGTGAATGCAGCATATGAGGAGCCAAAATGTTCTTCAGATACTACTCTTGCAAATATTTGGTGTTTAGTATGCAATGATCCCCATGACTCACAGTCTTGTGTTATGTACCAACACCATGTCCAACAAGCTATGGATCAAGCTAAAATAAATCAAAAGGGGAGAGTAAACATGTTATGGCAGTCTGATCAAATCATGGTTGGAAAAGAGTTGGATGAAGAAGGCCCAATTGTTGTTATGACAAGGTCTGGAAAGAAAGCCTTACAAGTAGATCCCCAAAATATGGGGCAATTCCAAGTCCCTTCTCAAAAAAGGACTGATCCCCCTCCTCAGAGTAGTGATACTTTCCCCATCCCTCAAGCTAAGGGTAAAGAGAAGACAAACAATCTTCCTAGGAGGCTGGATAAGGAAACTGAAAGAGACCAAATAAAATCTAAGGATGAGGCTCAAGAAAGGCTCAGATTCCCCTCTATTACCAAAAGGTAGAGAATAGAAGCCACTCAGTAGTATAAAAGGAGATATGGTGAGCCAAAAAGAAGGCCTGAAAGACCTTCCCTGACTAGATCTGAGTATAATATTGTTGAAGAGATGAAAAATATTCCATCAAAAGCTAGCCTGTATGACACTCTGTTCATTCCTGGTCAGATCGATCTGCTTAAGGCTTCCCTCAACAAGTATCCACAAAATAGGCAGGCCACTACAATCCTTAGTATGCCATCAGAAAAGAAAGAAATGTCACCTACTATTTTAAATAATAAGCCCCCTCCTTTCTATATATCCCTGAGGATGGAAGGTTGGGTAGTCCAAAATTGTATGATTGATTCAGGAGCATCAACTACAGTCATGCCTAAAGTAGTCTATGAAGAAATGGGTATGGAGTATACCCGATCTTGTCCTGGAGTATTACAATTAGATGGGACACCTGTTAAGATAGTTGGAGTCATAAAAGATGTGTTGATGAGGCTACACAGAGCTCCTGAAGTGACAATAGTACAAGAAATAGTTGTGGTTGATCTAGAACCCTACTTTGGATTATGCCTTTCAAGGGAGTTTACTGCAAAACTAGGTGGATGTATGTACATGGATTATTCTAGTATGATAATTCCTTTCAAAGGAAAGAGAATAAGAATAACACCTAAAAAACTGGTAGCTTATCATATTGAAAATATTGAAGAAGACATGTGTAATCTTAATCCCCTTGAAGAATTTGAGCTGGTGGAAAACATTGAAGAGTTGGATATTGAGGATGAGTTGCCTTTCAGAGAGGATTACAGTCAGTTTGGAACTGGTATGGGAACATACAGTATCTCAACTGAATCAGAGAAGAAAATCCTTGCTATATCCAATCAATCTCTGAGAGATAAAGAAACATGGATCATGCACTTTGATGGTGCTAAATGTAGAAATGGTGCAGGAGCTGGTGTGGTTTTACAATCCCAATCAGAGGGGACAAAGAATTTTGCCTATAGACTAACATGGTCATGTACAAATAATGCTGCAGAATATGAAGCCCTGTGCCTTGGATTGATACAAGAAGAAAGCATGGGCATTAATATTTTGAACATATATGGTGATTCTGAGTTAATAGTCCATCAAGTAAGGAATAGGTGCAGTAGTAAGCACCATTACCTAAAAGCTTACAGAAATAGGGTATGGGATCTGATGGAATCCTTTGATGCCCTAAATTTAAATTTTGTTCCTAGAGAAAAGAATACTCTGGCTGATTCCTTAGCAACAAAGGGAGCTAACTTCAACCCTTCTATAGACTTTGGAATCAAGAAAGCCAAGGGAATCAAAATGATTTTTAGACCTGCAGTACCAGACAAACAGATTTTCTGGCAGGTTTTTGAAAGTGATGAACAAATAATTGACTTTCTGGTGAGAGAAGCATGTCTCTCCACTATCCAAGAAGAATATTCAGAAGAAATTGATCAACAAGACATTATCCAACTAAAGAACAATCACATCCCTAGAGGGTTGGTCACCCTTGAGAGCTTGTTTGATAATGAGGACAGAAAAAAGACCAAAGCCATGAAGGTCAGTGAAAAATCTATAAAGAAGTCGAAGTCGGTACTGAAAAGAAGCTCAATGTTGGAGTCCAATGTTCACTAGGGGAAGTAGAAGATATCAAAGCTTTGTGCCTAAAATATCAAGACATTGTGGCTTGGTCATATGAAGACCTTAAGGTGTATGACAAAAAGGTTATCCAACATACTATTGAGCTAGAGCCTGATGCCAAGCCTTTTAGGTAGAAGCAAAGGCCCGTAAATCCAAGGATTGAAGCCATCATGAGAGAGGAGCTCTTAAAGTTATTAAATGCTAAGATCATATATCCAATAAAACATTCAACCTGGGTAGCCAACTTGGTACCCGTGAGAAAAAAGAATGGTGATATACGCTTGTGTGTAGATTTCAGAAATCTTAACCAAGCATCCCTTAAGGATCACTACCCCCTCCCTCAGATTGACCAAATTCTATAGGTAGTGGTAGGGGCTGAGAGGTTCTCATTACTAGATGGCTACTCTGGATACAATCAGATTTGGGTGAAATATGAAGATCAGTATAAGACAACATTCACCACAAAATGGGGCACATTTGCCTACCAGAGAATGCCTTTTGGGTTGTCCAATGTGGGAGCCACATTTTAGAGAGCCATGGATTATGCCTTTGGTGCACTGATCAACAAAGTCATTCTGATTTACTTGGATGACATGACTATGTTTTCCCATGATAAGCAAGATCACCTATCACACCTAGAGCAAGTTTTTCAAAAATGTAGAGAATTTGGTATTTCACTCAATCCTAAGAAGTCATTCTTTGCAGTTCACGAAGGAAAGCTGCTAGGTCATGTGGTCTCAAAAGAAGGTATGGCCATAGATCCAAAGAGAATCAAAGCCATTCTTGCTCTTCCATTTCCTACAAACAAGAAGACTTTGCAGTATTTTCTGGGCCAGATCAATTTTATCAAGAAATTCATTTTTGATTTTGCACAGAAAGTCAGGCCTATATCTGAGTTACTCAAGAAGAATGTTGAGTTCAAGTGGACTGAAGTTAGAAAATAAGATTTTGAGATTATCAAGCAATCCATTGCAACAACCCCAATGCTGGTAAATCCAGATTTTAATAAATATTTTATCCTTTATGCATATGGATCTGAAGAAAGTTATGCTTCAGTGCTTACTCAAAAGGATGATCAAGGTGAAGAGCATCCTATATTCTTTTGGAGCCAGACACTACATGACTACCAGGTCAAATACAACTTTATTGAAAGACAAGTATTTGTTGTGATGAAGTCACTGAAGAAGTTCAGGCAGTACTTGGTACAGAGCAAGACCCTGGTATATGTGGTTCATCCAGATGTAAGAATTTTTATCCTACAGGGTGAACTAGGAGATAAAAGGGTTGGTTGGATTACCAAAATCCAAGAATATGATGTAGAAATACATCCCACCAAGTTAGTGAGAGGTAGAGCCCTATGCCAAGGTCTAACAAAGGCTGCAACATTAGCAGAAGTGACAGCTTGTCATGCAACAGAAGAAGATCAGGTGGAAGGAGTACAAACTATGGACTCTGATTGGGTAGACCAGATGATCAAATATTTCCAAACTGGAGTATGCCCCCATAATATAAATACATCCCAAAGGAGGAGATACAGGCTTCATGCTTTGAAATATGTATTACTACCAGAAGGCCTATACAAAATAAATTTGGATGGAGTTCTTCTAAAGTGCTTAAAATATGATCAACAAAAGAGGGTCATTGAAGAGTTCCATGGAGGACCAACTGGTGGACATAGCTCAGGCAGGATTACAGCTTTGAAAATCATAAGGGCAGGCTATTATTGGCCTACTATATTTACTGATGCTTTCAGGGTCACCAGGGCCTATGACAAATGTCAGAGATATGTTGGAAGGACAAGGAATGCTTCATTTCCCCTCAAGCCCATACAAGTTGAAGAACCTTTTCAACAATGGGGACTGGACTTCATAGGGGTTATTAACCCTAATTCCTTAGTAGAGCATAATTTTATCCTAACTACCATATATTATCTTACCAGATGGGTAGAGGCTATTCCTACCAAGAAATCAGATCAAGATGTTGTGATCAATTTCATGGAAATTTTGATTTCGAGGTTTGGAGTTCCAGAAGCCTTGGTGAGTGACAACGGCCCAGATTTCATAGGAGCCAAGTATATTGAGTTTTCCAGAAAGTATGGCATTACTCTTAAAAATACTTCAAATTATTATCCACAGGGTAATGGACTTGCAGAATCTACCAACAAAAACTTGTTAAGGATTTTGAGGAAATCACTTGAAGGTAACAAGAGAAGTTGGCACCTGTTACTGGACCAAGCCTTGTGGGTAGACAGGATTACTATAAATAAGTCCATTAAGACTTCCCCTTATGCACTGGTGTATGGCAAAGAGGTAGTACTACCTGTCCATTTGGAGATTCCAACACTTAAGCTTGTCAATACAGAGGAGGAATCAGAGGAAAATCTGATAAAAACCAGGCTGACTCACTTACTACAATTGGAAGAGAATAGAGCTCAAGCATATGATAATTTTCAAAGGTATTCCTCAGATATCAAGGCATGGTTTGATAAGAAAGCCAGATTCAAAAAATTCCAGGTTGGAGATGCAGTTCTCAGGTGGAATGTTGATAGAGCAAAGTCGGGCAAGCATGAAAAGTTTGATTCTTTTTGGGATGGCCCTTTCAAAATAGTAGAGGCCAAGGAGTCCAATGTGTTCCAGCTTGAAGATCCTGAAGGGAACATACAACCGATTCCAATAAATGGTTTTCATCTCAAGCTCTACTATGTGTAAAATATGAGCTCATTGTAACATATGTATATACATTGTATTATTATTTCCCTTTCTTTCTGCACTTTGTATTTCCCTTTCTTTCTACACTTTGTACAAATTTCAAATAAAAATACTTGAAAAAATGGCTAAGTGTTGAAAAGTATTCGGTAAGGTTCCATCCCGCACTCAAATACATGTAAATCCTAGCGGAACGGTGAGCGCTTCTGAATCCGCATCAAAATGCACTGAAATCCTAGTGGAATGGTGCAAGCATCCTTTTCCCATGTAATGAAGAGTGCCAAGTATCAAAAGAAACAAAAGGGTTTCCAATCCAGGGATTTTTCCAAGCTAAAGTGTAGCGGAGCGGAACCAAGGTGAAAAATCATGCATGAAATTGGCTAAGTGTCGGCAGAATCAAGGACTTCTCTGATTCACCGGTTTTAAAACCAAGGTGGAGCCAAGCAGTAACTTCACAACCATGCCACGTGGAGAGGAAATAAAGATCCTGCATTCAATTCTAATGAACTCACGCTCGAACCAAAGAGTAGCCGAAGAGACGCAGTGAGGTGGCAGTACAGTTTGAATTTTTGACCAATGAAAATTTAGAATGCCATCGTTGAGCCACCAAGAGGAATGAGTGGAAGTTGGAAAGTGTGCCAATGGGTAGATTGCATAGCAACTACATTAATGGTGGAGGATACACGTGCTCCAAGAAATAAAAGAAGCAAAAAGCACACACGATGTTCATTCAGTAGCTAATTGCGTCCATGGAGCGGTAAAGAGTGAAACGATACTCTGAGGTTTTTTCTACGAATTACAGAGAGAGCAAAGTTTTGTTGCTACCAAGATGGCTTCATAGGATGCCCAAGAGTTTAAAACTCTAGAGAAAAGGGTAGTGCCTCCATACGTCGATAGAGCAGAAGTTGTGGTAGATACGGAGATGGTCCTCACGGAGAGAACAAGGCTCAAGAAGAGCGTTAATGATAGATTCAAGAAGAGAGTCACTTTGTCTGTAGAAGGTAGATGTGTTATTATTTCTTACTTATCTTTTTACATTTGTGATTATGTTCATCCCTATCCAGAATTAATAGCTGCTATAGTTAAATTTTATGACCCAATGGCCAAAGCAGTGAAAACCTTTAAAGGCAAAACCCTCTTTAGTATCACCGCTTCCTTCTGTCATAATATTTTTGCCCTAGGATCAGAACCATCTGTAAAGCCTAAGGAGTTTAAGGTAACTAGCTAGGCTGGGTATTATTCCCTAGAGAAGTGAGTGAATGAAGGTGAGTCATTTAGGAGATGGGTTTATAAACAGCTCAATGCTAAGCCCAGGAAGAAACTATCCAAGGTCCCCATTCCTATCGACGAATTTCCAAACCCTGTATTGTTCTCTATGTTAGCCTGTATGGAGGGTCTAGATTCTAATAGATTGGTGTATGACTGGAAAATTTCTGCAGCCTACTGCATTTCCAATGAAAGAATGTATGAGGAAGGTGCGGAGGAAAAAGGGACTAGGGTGATTTATTTTGATTGGCCAACTTTTCTTGCACAGAGGATACATGAACAGTTGGTAAGAATGAAAAGGGGCTCTGATGCTCCTAGTTTTAGGCATTGCTCGAGTCTGGTATGGATGTTTTATGCTACCATTAAGGACCAGATGCCTTGGATTCTGGTTAGGGATAAAACCAGTGATGGGGAACCCTTGTTGGTTTATTATTGGACAAGTCATTTGAGAAGTAGTGAGTCTTTTTATAGATTCAACTTGGAATTTCTTGGACCTACCTTAAAAATAATGTATGGAGAGTGCCCTAGATTGCCACCCCTGGCTAAGCAGATTCTGAGAGCAGAGGGTGTTGAGGAAGGGGATTGGTATTTTTTGACCGAGGGTACAATTATCAAAGATTATATGGTTTCATGGGTAAACCTTTCCTCCTGCCCCATTTTGTCATAGAAAGGCTCTTTGCCTTAGAATATTTAAGGTAGGCAGAATACATTGATTTGCATTATGGTTCTGGAAGAAAGAGAAAATCTCTGCTTACATACCACACTGTGGAGGATATTACCATCACAAAGAAGGGGTAGAGTCAGCTAATTGACCAATACCTTGATAGGTTAGGTCTATTTTATATTCCCCAAATATGGAGTTATGACCTTGATGGTATCTTCACTACAAGAAATGTAGCCCTAAATGGAGAAAAGGCTTATAAATTTGAAAAGAGGCCTAGGGCTCATTTCGAACAAGGCAGAAATAATGATGAGACCGCTCTTTTGGAGTGGAATGTGTCAAATATGGGTCAACTGCCTCCATGGTTGGATTTCTATGAGCAGATTTTTGATTATGACCCTAACCAGAAGAAGAGTCATCGGCTTATAAAAGCCACCATTCATGACATTGAAGGAAAAACCTCAAAGAAAAAGGACCCTCAGCCCGAGGAGGATGCTGCCAAAGAAGTTGAGGAAGAAGAGCAATGGAATGTAGCAAAGATATCATATTGGTGGAGAATGAGAATTGAAATTAGAAAACCTAAGTCTAAGTTTGGCATGAAGATTGATAAAGAGTTTTCCAAGAAATATAATGAAAATATCGAAACCTAGAAGCAGAAGGACATTAGAAACATAGTGTTGATAGTTGAAAGGTCCCAGGCTGGTTCTGAATCTCTCTCTCCACCCACATATCAGGAAGCCCCTATAGAGGAGTAGGAAACTCCTTTGACAACATCTGAGGTCTTGAAAACTTTTCATCCTACCACTGAACAAGTGGAGAAGTTTCCTAAAGGAGCATAGCTTCTGAGCAAAATGCAATATTCCAGTGAAAAAGTTGTCAGTACTCCAGTCATCGAAGCAGTGTCTAGGCCTAAATGCTTAGCTCTAGGGGGTCAGCCTCCAGACATAGATATTGACTGGAGGAAGAAGGATGAGAGTTTCAGGTTCACCCCCTTTCTTTTACCCCTGTAGTATCAGTTGAAGCACGTCCCATTTCAGAGCAAGTCTTACTTGTTGGAGTTGTACAAGGAAATGTATCAGAAGAAGAATCAGAGAGTGAGATGGCTTCCTTTCAATTGGTCCATAGAAGGACTAAAAGAGCTCCAGAAATAAGGGAAAGAGAAGTTTTGAAGAAACAGAGATTGGATATGGAGGAGATTACCAAAGAGGTGGTTGTTTCTACTACAGAAGAATTGACTCATCAAGAGCAACAACAGGAAATAGAGGTAGAACAAGAGCACCCTACATCTGTAGGTGAAGGTATGGTTTCTAATCCCTCTTCTCCTCTACATCCTCTTGAATCCCCAAAGAATTCTCCCTCCCTTTTTGGTCAAGAAAATATGACAAAGGTACCTTCTCCCTCTCGTAGTCCACCCCATATTTCATTGGTTGTCTCTGAAGTACAAGTCACCACCTTTGTTCCCCCAAAGTCACCTCAAATCCCACTTTTAGCATCTGAGTTTCCCACTTCATCATCTCCCATCATTTCATCTTCACTCTTATCGTCACCACCATCACAGGGACATATCATTCCAAGTACCACCATTCATCCAGTTGTTAGTCTTGTGACTATCCCTATGAGTCTACCAATAGCAACAACAACAGTAGTTATAGAGTCCACTATCATTACAGAGACTGTTGTGAGTACTCCCACACCTCCATTATCAATAGTTTAGTCTGCCCTTTCATTTTTGGTATCTTCATCTCCCTTAGCTGCTAGTTTTTCAAGTCCTATCACTTTGCCAAAATAGCAGGCAGCCACATAGAAGACAAATGATTTTTGGGTAGAGAAGCTTTCTAAGCCTTCCAACAGGATGGTTGTCACAAGAAGAAGTATGTATGTTGATCCCGTGGCTAGGCAAAGAGTATCTAGATCTATGACTCCACTTGTAAGTAAGCCTGAAACTGAAATGACTATCCAAGATTATCGAGTGGAGGAGGTCACAGAGGATATTGATAAGCTTCCTGAAGAAGATGAGTTGATCATAGCCAAAGCCCACTTGGACACCTTCTATGTGAAGAATGATATATTCAGAGAGAAGGTGAGCAAACTTGAGAAGCAAATTGAAAAGCTTTAGAAGACTCTGAGCAATCAAAAGGAAGTAGAAAAGGCTCTAAAGAAAGAAGCCAAGGGCTGGCAAGAAAAATTTCAAGAAGCCAATAAGCTCAAGGATCAACTAGGAGAGCAAAAGAAGTTGAATGAAGAACAAGCAAAAGAAATTCAAAGTTTGAGACATCAGCTTCAACTTGAGAAAGCTAAGTCTTCTAGATTTTCCAAGGCCAATTTGAAGAATATTAGAAAATAGATGCTCTCCGAAGTCCAAGAGAAATGTCCAGGGCTTCAACTCATGATTGATTATCTTGATGATGCCAGCCACTTACTCCCCAATGTTCAGAGAGAGCTAGATCAGATCACCAGAGAGTTGCAGCCTATGGTGATTCCTATGGAGCAAATGTACAGGTTGGTTGATAGTAGACTCAGTGATTCTACTAAACCAATTCCCAATAAAGAATGGAATCTCACCAGAGTTGCTTCCAGAATTGTGGTTAAGAAGCATAGGGCACTTCAAAAAGCCTGGTTGTTGTTTGACAAGATTGAGGGAGTGATTAGGGATGTTGTTGATATGAATAAAGAAATGATTCAAGTTGGCTTCAAAGGCCTATGGATGGAGGATCACAACTTGCTATCCATGGAAGAGATCCAGAAAAGCATTGATGAAAATTTACAGGATGAATCTGGAATTGATTCTCTTGAAGAGCCACTACCCCAAGAGCAAGTTGTCCAATTAATTGTTAATTTTACCAGATTAAGAGATCTCATGGAAGATCTAGTGAACAGAGGGAATATTTCTAATTATGAGGACATTGGAGAATTACAATATGTTTATAAGTAGCTCAAAGAGACATCAAATCCCTCTGAAGCAGCCTAGAAATAGGCTTTACAATCTCTAAAATTGATGATTCAGCTGTTTGGTGATGCTTCTGGAGGAAGGCATCAAAAAGAACCTTCTCCAGAAGAAGAAGAAGAAGAAGAAGAGAATGAAGAAGAGGCCAAGGAAGAGGCCCATGAAGAGGAAGAATAAGATGGAGCTATTACAAGCCTAGAAGGGGCCCACACTTAGTTTTTTTTATTTTTTGTACATATGCACAAGTTTTGCATTTTTGTTTTTTGCTCTGACAATTGTCAAAAATAAGCAATAAAGGCATGAAGCCTAGAGAGGCATAGAGAGCAGCAGATTTTGTGTGAAGGTATTTTTGCAATAAGGCCTTATAAAAGGAGTAGAGTTATACCTAATTTTTGAAGACAATGGCAACAGGCCTATATTTTTGGGTATACTCTCCTTATAAGCGGATGAGTTGGGATGTTTTTGGCATCATCTCTATATGAGCCTTTACCCTCTAAACAAGTTGTTATATTTTTCAGAGGGTAATGTTTGTATGGAGGTTATTCTTTAAAGCATATTTTTGAAGATGAGCATTTTTGACTCCTAAGGCCCAATGGATAAGACTCTGAGTTCTATGGCTTTGCAAGCAAATCCACTTGGGAGGCACCAGAATGTAGGCCCAAAATGGCCACATACTTAAGAAAATTTTGAAAATTTTGTCTAAGTCATGGATTTCTCATTCCACACACTTTGCAGTGAATTTTGGAGTGGATCATGAAAAATATTTTGATGTTATAATGAAATCTACCTAGTGTTGGGCGGATTTGTGACCATGCATTCATTGCATTACTGCATTGCATATAGGTATTCGTCATTCGTTGCATTCCGTAGTAGGAGGGATTATGTTTGTTAGTCTTACAAACGACACCACGTTTGTGTTTAAATCATGCATCTCTACATTTATCATGATCCATCATTCATGTGAGTAATTGTGTTTTTCAACACAACCTGTAATGTTGCTATGGAGATATACTAAGGTTTTTCGATCACTCAGCCATACCTAGTAGTCTTATCAAGAGTTGGTAGAAATCTTGCTTTAATTTTGTATCTAAGGTTTAGTTATTATAGCCCTTAGGATATCAAAATCCTATCACTAATCAACAAATTTAAGTAATCCTAATAAGGACTAGGGGAATATGAAAGTCGCGAAGCAGGACCGGGTATCCTGAAGTGAAAAGAGTTATTCTTGCTTATCCCTTTGTGCAGATGGTATGGGAAATGTTGGTAGTTGGAAAAAGGACTTGTTAGTTCCCTATTTAGAATCCCTTGCCTACGATAAAATAAGAAATATCCCATAGTGATATCCCACATCAATCCTCATGATTGATACCCCAGATCGATATCATAGATCGACTCCCCAGAGTGATATCCCATATTGATATCATAAGATCGATATTCTAAATTGATATACTAGAAATAGTTTTTCCAAGTAAATCCCCCCAAAGGAAATTTTTTGAAGAATATTATCAAATGTAAATGCCAAAAAGTGAAGATCGAGTGAATATCAAAAAACAAGCTTAAATCAAATTTCAAAGTGAAGATCAAATGAAGATCCAAAATCTAGTTTGAAGAGAGATCAAATGAAGATCCAAAGATAGTTCAGAATAAATACGGAATCGACTCCCTTGCTTCACTACATATGAGCAAGTATACCAAAAATTGAAGGATAGAAAGGAATGATCCTGAATCCCTAGAATTATCAGCATTATTGTACCTTACGCATGATGATATGTCTAACGCATTAGCACCTCATCTATGAACAAGACCAATGTTTGAATGTGGAAGAGCTAGCTTCGGGTGACATGCATTGCCTAGTGTCTTAGTCCAACTAAAATCTAAACTTAAAATTGGATAAAATATTTGTGGAACCTCTATCTTAGCAATGGGCTGAAATAATCCTGCCTGACATCAAGGAACGCTCGTGTCTTATATTAAAATAATCATTTGCAGACACAGTGATAATGAACAGTTAGGGTCAAAGGCTAAGGCAAGCAAGTTCAAGGATAAGTTAGAAGCAAATATTTTGGAATGTGAGAAGTTAGCACAAGAAGTGGCTACTCTAAAAGAAGATTTAAAGGACTCCAAGATCAAGATGAAGAGTTTCACAAATAGCTCTAAGAACTTGGATAAGTTCATCTGTGGGCAATAGTGAACATCATGTTCAACAGGTCTTGGCTTTGGAAATGCTCAAAAGAAATAGGAAAAAGAATCTACTTCAAGTCTTGATGAAGAAGAAACTTTAGAAGAAGATACATCAGAAGAAGATAGTATAAATGGGAATGAGACATCATATGATGAGTTGGACAACAAAGAGTTCAACCAAGATAGGAACAATGCACAAAGAAGATACATATGGAACAACAATCATAATAGGAGACCAATGAGGTCAAGACAAGGAGGCTTCAATGGAAGATGCTATTCATGTCACAGGTTTGGACACATGGCTTCACAATGCAAGACTCATGAAAGACAGGTATATGGAAAAGAACAACTTTTCCAAGGTTATTGCTACTCATGCAATGGTTTTGGTCACAAGGCAATGAATTGCAGGATTAATGACAGAAGAGGATATGGCTTCACTAGGAGAAATCCTAAGACAGTTGCACATCCAAGGAATAATAACATTAAGTGTTATAAGTGCAATAATGATGGTCACATAGCAAGATGGTGTAGAGAAAATATTCCAAAAATAGGCATGAACAGGAACATGAATATGAACAAGAATAGGAATGTGAACAGGAACATAAATAGAGGTATGAACAAGAATAGGAACATGGATGAGAACAAGAATAAGAACAGGAATAGAAGTGATGACAGGAACAGGGATGATGACTTGGAAAGAAATAGTGAGAGGATTCAAAAAACTCACAGAGGAAGAGAGAAATATAAAGGCATAGATCTATGCTTTCGGGGAGTAGAAATACTCCCACCCCATAATTAACCACCTCATGTGGAGGTGGGGGAGGGGCTAAGCTAAGAGGCTCATTCTTAGCCCCGAGCCCCAAAGGTGACCCTTTGCCATTGATGTCAAAGGGGGAGAGATTTGTGTATTGGGGAGAGATTTGGTATAAGGAGAGATTTGATATTTGAGAGAGCATTGAGCCAGGGGGAGCAAAGTCCTAGGGGGAGCAGAAAAGAAGGTCAGGTTTTAGTAAAATGAATATGGGTTGCCATCAATGACAAAGGGGGAGATTGTTGGACATTTTGAGTCCCTAAGCTAAAAGTTGTCATTGATGTCAAAAGGACCTATGTAAGTAAGCACTATGATTTTTCTCCACAAAGAGCTTCATGAGAAGCAAAGGTTTTGATCAAAGGTTCAAGAAGGGATGCATGGCATTTGGTTCCAAAAGGAGCTTCAAGGGAAGCTTAGCAAAAGGTTTTTATGAAAACCAAGGAAGGCAAGGAAAGGTTTTATTTAAAACCATGGATGGCAGATTTGAAATGGGTTTTTCTTAAAACCCAAGTTGGCTTTTCGTTTCATCGAAAAATGTGCCCCGATGATGGAGAAATTTAATTTTAAAGGTTTAGTTTAAATTTTAATTTATTTAAAATTTAAATTTAAATTTTAAAATTAAATAAAAGAGTTTTCCCGCCATGTCCATCGACGTCATATATTTTATCATGCAAAGGTTCGAATATTTAAAGGGGTTGATTTTATCAACCAAGTAGGTGACAAGAAATATTTTCCGCATTCGATTATCCCCTCCTTCGCAATCGTCGATTCCCCCTTCCGATTTCGTTTGCGCACTGCACGTGGAACAAGGGAGCAAGTTTCAAGGCATAGGTGGAGAGGATAGAAATATAAGTCTCAAAGGCTTAAAGCCTCCACGTGGGAGGCCTAGCCCACACGGTGGGCGGAGAGTGCGCTAAGGCGCACGACGAGGAGGAACGCGGGGTCGAAACCACCCGAAGCCATTTTGCAAGGTATGCCATAATTCGATCGCCAAAATTTTTGGGTGCATGAAATATTTTGAATTTGCTAAGGTTGTGTTAAGCGTCGACTTTCACGGAGAGTATAGTGGATTTAATTTTTGCATATGGCTAAGGTTTGATATTTGATTAATGTGGGATATTGCCTAAGAAGGCTTTGTGATTATTTTTTTAAGTGCAAAAGTGTTGAAAGGAAGGATATAAAATATTTGAGTTATTTTATGGTATAAGTGGTTTTTGGAGTGACAAGGTTATGCAATGTTTTGATTTATTTTATTTTATGGTATAAGTGGTTTTTGGAGTGACAAGGTTATGCAATGTTTTGATTTATTTTATTTTATGGTACAAGTGGTTTTAGGAGTGATAAGGAAGTTGTGCATTAATTCTTAAGAAGGTTTTCTAATTAAAAGCCTTGGTGAATATTATTGTGAAGTGGAGTAATGTTGATTATTTTGTGATCTTCTAACCCTTGTGAGGATTGGCAAAAGAATATTGTGATTGTGGCAGATTTCCAAAGAGGCTTCTTCATCTTCATAAAAGGTATGGGCACATTCTCCTATTGATTGATTATGGTGGTTGATTATAAAATACCTTTGGAGTGAAAAGGATTGATTGTGGTTTCCTTTTCGAAAGTGATTGGTTAAATGCTTCAAGGTTTTCTGGTTTGAGAGTTGTGATTAAACCTTGTTTTATAAGCATTGTTGTTGAAGCCAATTGGTTATGCAAAGAACTTGAACTTGAGTTAGAAAAGAACATGAGTATCATTGTTATGTGAGATTTGTGGTTGAGCATTGTTGGAAATATTTTGAGTTGGTTGATACATGCTTGGACTAGGGTTTGTGAGAAAGGGTTGTTCCTTGAGGTGTTTGGTTGAGTAGAGTTGATTGAGCCTAGTCAAGTGGATGCATGTGGTTGTTCAAGTTCCATGAAACAAACTATTCTATATTCTAGATTTGAGTTGAGATTGAGATTTGAGAATAGAACATATTGAGTCTCTAACAATTCTCTTTATGCTTCTATGAGATTGATTTGAGTTGAGATTGGGATTTGAGTATAGAACATATTGAGTCTCTAACAATTCTCTTTATGCTTCTATGAGATTGATTTGAGTTGAGATTGGGATTTGAGTATAGAACATATTGAGTCTCTAAAAATTCTCTTTATGCTTCTATGATATTGAATTGAGATATTGATTAAGCATTGAGTATAGAACATATTGAGTCTCTAACAATTCTCTTTATGATTCTATGAGATTGGACAAGTTCTGTGTGAGCTTGTTAAGTATATTTGAGACAAGTCTTTGAGAAGGCTTGTGGACTGATTTTGAGTAAGCTTTTGTGGAAGCTTGCTATGCAGATTTGAGCAAGTCCTAGAGAGGACTTATTGAGCATATTTGGACAAGTTCTGAGTGAGCTTGTTGAGCATATTTGGACAAGTTCTAGTGAGCTTGTTGAGCATATTTGAGTAGGTTTTGTGTGGACCTATTGAGCATATTTGAGTAGGTTCTATGTGGACCTATTGAGCATATTTGAGTAGGTTCTGTGTGGACCTATTGAGCAGAATTGTACTAGACCGAATGTACTATGTTTAGTGCAAGAGATTGAGCAGAGTTGTGCTAGACCGACTGGACTATGTTTAGTATAGTATTGAGATAGAGCTTTGGAGGTGATAGAGTATAGAGGATAGAGTCTCAGTGGATAGAGATCCAACAGCCAGGACAATTGAAGATAGATCTGAGTGAGGAGTCTTCAAGTGGAGAGAGATCCACCAGTGAGTGTAGTAGAGAGACAGAGTCTTCTAGAAGATCACTAGCCGAGCAGAAGGGGAAAGAGTTCTCCTATGGAAGAGATCCATGAACTTGAGATTAGGGGATCAACATCTCCTTTGGATAGAGGTCCATAAACATTGTAATTGGGAAGGATTCCCAAAAGAGATTGATTGAGAAAATTTTAGTAAAATATTTTCTCCATGGAGTAGCCCACATTGGGTGAACCACGTAAATTATGGTGTCTCTATTGTGTATGGTGTTTTATGCATTGCTTTGATTACTGCTATTGATACTTCTATCTATACACTGCATAATATTGAATTGAAAGAAAAAGTAAAAAGTGGTCTTATACTGTTCACCCCCTCTCAGTATAAGCTTGTGTTCTTCAATTGGTATCAGAGTGGGTTCCTTCAGAAGAGTTTGACAGCTTGAAGGAAAAGTGGTCTAAGAACACAATGGATCAAAAGGATCAAAGAGATGGACCCTTCAATAATGCAGTACCAGTATTTGATGGAAGTGACTTCTTATATTGGTGTATGCTAATGAGATTTTACCTGATGGCACTTGGAAATGAAGTTTGGGATGCAGTGGAACTTGGATACGATTCAACAGTCAATCCTCCTACAGATAAGGAAGGTAAGCTTCTAATGCATGCAAACTCAAGAGCCATGAATGCAATTATAAAAGGATTGCGTAGATCAAAATCTATGAAGGTTATGGATTGTAAAACAACAAAAGAAATGTGGGAACTTCTGCATGAAATATATGAAGGAGATAAAGGAGTCAGAATGGCTAAGATCAAAAATCTCAAAGGAGAATTTGAGAACTTAAGAATGAAGGATGATGAAAACATTCATGACTATCTCAATAAGATTGATGAACTTGTACATGAGATGAAAGGTCTGGGAATGAAGGTTGATGAATCTGATGCTTGTGATAAGATCTTGAGAACTCTTCCAAAAAGGTATAGTGAAAAGGTTTCTGCTATAGAAACATCAATTGATAGTGATTCTTTGACAAGGAATTCTTTGCTTGGCATGCTTACTACTTTTGAGATAAGAACAAAAGATCCTATTCCTCTGAAAGAAGCTGCTTTCAAAGTAGACAAAAATAAAAAGGGAAAGAAGATAGAATCGAGCAGTGAATCATCCAGTGATGAAGAAGCAAATTATGGCAGAAGAGATAGAGGTTCCAGAAGACCCATAGATCTAAGATCTATCAAATGTTTCAATTGTGGAAAGTATGGACACTATGCAACAGAATGCAAAGAGCCAAAAGGCAACAATGATGAAGAAAAATAGGATCACAGATACAGGGAATCAGAAAGACACAGGTACCAAAAGAAAAGCAAGGATGGACAAAGCAGACAAGGAAAGAAGTTCTTCCAGAGACAAAAGAGAAGCTACTATGCGGAAAATGCAAGTAAGTACTCAATTGATAGTGATGCTAGTTTTTCAGACAATGATAGAGATGAAGTCCTATTTATGGTTAAAGAGAAAGATCCAGTTAAGAAAAGGACTCCAGTTATTCTCAAGTGTTTTAGATGTGGTAAATTTGGACATCTTGAAGATGATTGCACTAGGGATGGTTATAGTTTCAGTGATGATGATTTTGAAGATGCACTTGAAAGACCAGATGAGAATCTTCTAATGGCTTTGGAAGATAAAGAAGATGATCCTATAGAAGACAAGCCAAAAGGAAGTAATGATATGAACAAAGGTAAAAAAATAGAGGAATATTCAGTAGAGAATGGCTATGATCTCAAGGGAGAACTTATCTATGCCCTTGACATAGTAAAGAAGGTTAGAAAGCAACACTCTAAGCTTGAAAATCAGTTTCAAGAATGTGATGAAGAAATATTATTGCTCATAGAGGATTTAGAAAAGTCAAAGGCTAAGGCAAGCAAGTTCAAGGATAAGTTAGAAGCAAAGATTTTGGAATGTGAGAAGTTAGCACAAGAAGTGGCTACTCTAAAAGAAGATTTAAAGGACTCCAAGATCAAGATGAAGAGTTTCACAAATAGCTCTAAGAACTTGGATAAGTTCATCTATGGACAACAACGAACATCATGTTCAACAGGTCTTGGCTTTGGAAATGCTCAAAAGAAATAGGAAAAAGAATCTACTTCAAGTCTTGATGAAGAAGAAACTTTAGAAGAAGATACATCAAAAAAAGATAATTTAAGTGTAAGTGGGACATCAGAGGATGAGTTGGACAACCAAGAGTTCAACAAAGAGAGGAACAATGCACAAAGAAGATACAGATGGAACAACAATCAAGAATAGGAGACCAATGAGGTCAAGACAAGGAGGCTTCAATGGAAGATGCTATTCATGTCACAGGTTTGGACACATGGCTTCACAAGTGCAGGACTCATGAAAGATAGGTATATGGAAAAGAACAACTTTTCCAAGGTTATTGCTACTCATGCAATGGTTTTGGTCACAAGGCAATGAATTGCAGGATTAATGATAGAAGAGGATATGGCTTCACTAGGAGAAATCCTAAGACAGTTGCACATCCAAGGAATAATAACATTAAGTGTTATAAGTGCAATAATGATGGTCACATAGCAAGATGGTGTAGAGAAAGTATTCCAGAAATAGGCATGAACAAGAATAGAAATATGAACAAGAACATGAATATGAACATGAATAGAAATATGAATAGGAACAGAGGTATGAACAAGAATAGAAATGGATGAGAACAAGAAAGGAATAGGAACATGGATGAGAACAAGAATAGAAAGAACATAAGTGATGACAAGAACATGGATGATAACTTGGAAAGAAATAGTGAGAGGATTCAAAAAACTCATAGAGGAAGAGAGAAAGATAAAGGCATAGATCTATGCTTTCGGGAGTAGAAATACTCCCACCCTAGAATTAACCACCTCATGTGGAGGTGGGGGAGGGGCTAAGCTAAGAGGCTCATTCTTAGCCCCGAGCCCCAAAGGTGACCCTTTGCCATTGATGTCAAAGGGGGAGAGATTTGTGTATTGGGGAGAGATTTGGTATGAGGAGAGATTTGATATTTGAGAGAGCATTGAGCCAGGGGGAGCAAAGTCCTAGGGGAGCAGAAAAGAAGGTCAGGTTTCAGTAAAATGAATATGGGTTGCCATCAATGACAAAGGGGGAGATTGTTGGACATTTTGAGTCCCTAAGCTAAAAGTTGTCATTGATGTCAAAAGGACCTATGTAAGTAAGCACTATGATTTTTCTCCACAAAGAGCTTCATGAGAAGCAAAGGTTTTGATCAAAGGTTCAAGAAGGGATGCATGGCATTTGGTTCCAAAAGGAGCTTCAAGGGAAGCTTAGCAAAAGGTTTTTATGAAAACCAAGGAAGGCAAGGAAAGGTTTTATTTAAAACCATGGATGGCAGATTTGAAATGGGTTTTTCTTAAAACCCAAGTTGGCTTTTCGTTTCATCGAAAAAGGTGCCCCGGTGATGGAGAAATTTAATTTTAAAGGTTTAGTTTAAATTTTAATTTATTTAAAATTTAAATTTAAATTTTAAAATTAAATAAAAGAGTTTTCCCGCCATGTCCGTCGACGTCATATATTTTATCATGCAAAGGTTCGAATATTTAAAGGGGTTGATTTTATCAACCAAGTAGGTGACAAGAAATATTTTCCGCATTCGATTATCCCCTCCTTCGCAATCGTCGATTCCCCCCTTCCGATTTCGTTTGTGCACTGCACGTGGAACAAGGGAGCAAGTTTCAAGGCATAGGTGGAGAGGATGGAAATATAAGTCTCAAAGGCTTAAAGCCTCCACGTGGGAGGCCTAGCCCACATGGTGGGTGGAGAGTGCGCTAAGGCGCACGATGAGGAGGAACGCGGGGTCGAAACCACCCGAAGCCATTTTGCAAGGTATGCCATAATTCGATCATCAAAATTTTTGGGTGCATGAAATATTTTGAATTTGCTAAGGTTGTGTTAAGCGTCGACTTTCATGGAGAGTATAGTGGATTTAATTTTTGCATATGGCTAAGGTTTGATATTTGATTAATGTGGGATATTGCCTAAGAAGGCTTTGTGATTATTTTTTTAAGTGCAAAAGTGTTGAAAGGAAGGATATAAAATATTTGAGTTATTTTATGGTATAAGTGGTTTTTGGAGTGACAAGGTTATGCAATGTTTTGATTTATTTTATTTTATGGTATAAGTGGTTTTTGGAGTGACAAGGTTATGCAATGTTTTGATTTATTTTATTTTATGGTACAAGTGGTTTTAGGAGTGATAAGGAAGTTGTGCATTAATTCTTAAGAAGGTTTTCTAATTAAAAGCCTTGGTGAATATTATTGTGAAGTGGAGTAATGTTGATTATTTTGTGATCTTCTAACCCTTGTGAGGATTGGCAAAAGAATATTGTGATTGTGGCAGATTTCCAAAGAGGCTTCTTCATCTTCATAAAAGGTATGGGCACATTCTCCTATTGATTGATTATGGTGGTTGATTATAAAATACCTTTGGAGTGAAAAGGATTGATTGTGGTTTCCTTTTCGAAAGTGATTGGTTAAATGCTTCAAGGTTTTCTGGATTGAGAGTTGTGATTAAACCTTGTTTTATAAGCATTGTTGTTGAAGCCAATTGGTTATGCAAAGAACTTGAACTTGAGTTAGAAAAGAACATGAGTATCATTGTTATGTGAGATTTGTTGTTGAGCATTGTTGGAAATATTTTGAGTTGGTTGATACATGCTTGGACTAGGGTTTGTGAGAAAGGGTTGTTCCTTGAGGTGTTTGGTTGAGTAGAGTTGATTGAGCCTAGTCAAGTGGATGCATGTGGTTGTTCAAGTTCCATGAAACAAACTATTCTATATTCTGGATTTGAGTTGAGATTGAGATTTGAGAATAGAACATATTGAGTCTCTAACAATTCTCTTTATGCTTCTATGAGATTGATTTGAGTTGAGATTGGGATTTGAGTATAGAACATATTGAGTCTCTAACAATTCTCTTTATGCTTCTATGAGATTGATTTGAGTTGAGATTGGGATTTGAGTATAGAACATATTGAGTCTCTAACAATTCTCTTTATGCTTCTATGATATTGAATTGAGATATTGATTAAGCATTGAGTATAGAACATATTGAGTCTCTAACAATTCTCTTTATGATTCTATGAGATTGGACAAGTTCTGTGTGAGCTTGTTAAGCAGATTTGAGACAAGTCTTTGAGAAGGCTTGTGGACTGATTTTGAGTAAGCTTTTGTGGAAGCTTGCTATGCATATTTGAGCAAGTCCTAGAGAGGACTTATTGAGAATATCGGTTGGACAAGTTTTGAGTGAGCTTGTTGAGTAGATTTGGACAAGTTCTGAGTGAGCTTGTTGAGAGATTTGGACAAGTTCTGAGTGAGCTTGTTGAGCATATTTGAGAAAGTTCTGTGTGGACTTGTTGAGCATATTTGAGTAGGTTCTGTGTGGACCTATTGAGCAGATTTGAGTAGGTTCTGTGTGGACCTATTGAGCATATTTGAGTAGGTTCTGTGTGGACCTATTGAGCAGAATTGTACTAGACCGAATGTACTATGTTTAGTGCAAGAGATTGAGCAGAGTTGTGCTAGACCGACTGGACTATGTTTAGTATAGTATTGAGATAGAGCTTTGGAGGTGACAGAGTACAGAGGATAGAGTCTCAGTGGATAGAGATCCAACAGCCAGGACAATTGAAGATAGATCTGAGTGAGGAGTCTTCAAGTGGAGAGAGATCCACCAATCGAGTGCAGCAGAGAGACAGAGTCTTCTAGAAGATCACTAGCCAGAGTAGAAGGGGAAAGAGTTCTCCTATGGAAGAGATCCATGAACTTGAGATTAGGGGATCAACATCTCCTTTGGACGAGAGGTCCATAAACATTGTAATTGGGAAGGATTCCCAAAAGAGATTGATTGAGAAAATTTTAGTAAAATATTTTCTCCGTGGAGTAGCCCACATTGGGTGAACCACGTAAATTGTGGTGTCTCTATTGTGTATGGTGTTTTGTGCATTGCTTTGATTACTGCTATTGATACTGCTATCTATACACTGCATAATATTGAATTGAAAGAAAAAGTAAAAAGTGGTCTTATACTGTTCACCCCCCTCTCAGTATAAGCTTGTGTTCTTCAACATGGGTTGATTCAGATTAATGGAAGATACATTTCTTGTTATGTGTTATTTGTCATAAATTTGTGTATGAATGCTCATTTTCATATGATTTAGAACCATTACAGCATTAGGTGTTAGCCTTTTATAATTTTACAGAAGGCGATCACGATGGGACATCCGCATTAAATTCCATAGACCACTGATATTTGTGTTTTGTGATGTCAAGTGCTAGTCGTTGTTGACAACCGTGGTCAATAGTTGTCATCGTGATTGAAACCCATGGGTAACAGTTGCAGCCACACCACAAAGGCATGGTCAGCAGCAGACAGATCATACAACAGAGAACCAAATCTAAATCAGATGTGGATCTGAGGTAGGACCCATATCCCACTGGTTTTTCTTTGTTATTTTTTTGTGTTTTTCCATAATATGTAAAATGCGAGCATAATTAGGGAATGCAATAAAAAATATAAATTGCATTGAGTCCCTAGGTCCTTTTTCTTAGGTTCCACTAGTCTTTGCTAGGAAAAGTGGACCTCTGAGTGAAGTATGCCCTAGTCTCTAGCGATATAGGCCATTTTTGTGTGTTGGTTTGCTTGTGTGAGGCCCAATCCAGTGGTCATTTCATCATCATCGTTAGTGTGCATTTTCTTTTAAAGTCATGTAGTTTAATCTTGCATACTTTTTAAAATTAAACGTTCCTTTTTGCATAGCATATAGAAGAATCATTTGAGTGCTATTTTATGCATTTAATTTTCATGCAAAATAAAAGGAACCACACATACCATGATATACTTTAAACGCTAGTGACTTGGAACTCATATCCAACCACTAGTAGGGTTCAATGATGGTGGCAGTGATTTCCATCCATTGGCCCAAATCCCTTGAACCTTTTGTTACTAGACCAATACCGACTCCAAGATTCGTCCTAATCGTGCAAAATAACATGAATTCCTCTTCAGAGGGGTGTATCTCTATGCACGGGGTTTTGGGGTGAGGATCGGTAGGACCTATACTCCCAGCCTAGGTGTGGGTTTCATCTTCACATTTCGGGGGTATTACGCGACTTGAAGTTCATTACCAGGTTGTCGACCTACGAGTATACAGGTGAAAGTCCTTTAACAATTGAGTATATCATCAACATATTGAAAACACGATGATAATTAATTATTGATACAACAAAATTATAAAACACATCAAACAATATAGGATTCACATTAAAGCTTTAAAAGGGATAATCACCATTGTCTTCTTTGTGTGCTAATAAATTTTGAATCTAGACATAGGATACGCACTATGGTGGTTACACAGAGAGGTCGACCCGGGCGTAGATCCGAGGTCGAGGCCGAAGCTCCACCCAATGCACAACAAGATGTGCATTTCCCTCAATCACAAAATCCTCTCTAACATCATTCGACAAGTATTAGAGGTGACAATTCTACACGTGGGATCTTGTTTAGAATACCCCGATACAGGAGCCACCAAACACTTCCCGAGACATAGATCAAAGCATGGAGCTTCCCAGCATGGGGGTTCCAAAAATGTTAGTATTTATCATGATCGCATCCATGTGCATCCATAAGATCTATTGAAGAGTTTGTCATTGAGGGATCCAGATTGGTACCTCTTCATCCTGTAGCTAAGGGAGGCTTGAGGCCCCCAACATCTGAGTATAGATGAGTTCAGTATTTGCCCATCCAGGGGTAAATAGAGATGGCCACTTTTGATCGTAGGCCCGTTCAAACTCCCAACAAAGGTGAGCCTTGTAGGATCACTATAAATGTATCTAAACTGGGAGCCAAAGTTACGCCACCTCATGAGCCATGGCATAGCAGATAGTTGGATGGTTTTGGTAAAGTTCTAGGGCAACTAGGTTACAAGCCTACTCCTGCACTTTCTCACTCTGCGAGTGTGCATAGCGGTAGTACTCTTAGGACTATCAAACAAACCTAGAGAGTGCTCCAAGTGTTCTTGAGATATGTGTTCCCCTTCATCTCATGTAGGCACAAATTATAGGCAATGGTTGGACATGAATGTTGTCTTCACAGAGAAGGGAAAGAGCATAGTAGATCAATCCATTAGGGGGCACACCCACAAAGTTGCTCGAATAGAGCACACACACCAGAGGCCTCATACGGCTAATCACATAGATAGATCTCATAACCTGGTGTTAGAGAAAAGACATCAAATCCTCCAAGATCAATTGGAGGGTATTCACGCAAAGCAAGAACACCTATAAAATGAGAAGACTCAAAGGCAAAGGTTCCTAGGACAACGCTTATATGAACAACAAATGTGTAAGCAATGCATCCTTGATCAAAAGGATCATGTTGATAGGAAGGATCGACTGTCCAGTGTCGGTTTACATTCCTGTAGTGAGCATAGGGAGTGCATTGACAGACGAGTTGCTTCACAACCTGATTTGCACCCTGAGTATATAGATACCTGTACTTGCTACATGACCCAACACAGAGATGGATGCCCTCCAATCGAGAATAGTAGGCATAGATAGTATGAAGAAGAAGTGGGATATGAATTAGATCAATAATATCCTAAAATATCTTGAGTCAAGGAGGAGGATGAGCCTATTCCTTCACCTCGATCGAAGAGGAACGTGCCTCCAAAGGTGCCTCCAAGGCAATCCATAGAAGAGGAGTTCTTATCTTTGCAGGCTTATAAAGTCTTGGTAGAAAATGTCAAAGCTATATAAAAGCAAGGAACAACTTCTCAAAAGCCAATCTTGAATAAAATTCATAATGAACCTTTATGCCCATTAGTGCCTATTCCAGCTTATCCCAAGCATTTTGAAATGCCTAAGCTGGAGATGTTTAGATGAGAGGAGGATACTCAGGAGCACGTCATGAGTTTTTTAGACATGTGCTTTCATATTGGAAGCAATGATGCCTTTCTCCTATAGACTTTCATCATGACCCTCTTAGGCCCAGTATGGGAGTGGTTTAATCAACTCAAGAGGTACAGTATGACCAGGTTTGAGCAATTGGCCAATGCATTTCTTGAACTCTTCTCCTTTGGCATCAATAAGAAGGTGAACTTATCCAAGCTGGTTGCTTTAATGCAACATGATGATGAGCCAGTTATGTATTATGGGAAACGATGGAGAAAGATGATAGCAAAGCTGCCATTTTCCATCCCTGCTACTGAATTAACTCGGATGTTTATGAAAAGTTGTGCAAATCACATTTTGCTATTGTTATAGTTGTAGCAATATCAAACGTTCTAAGAGGCTTTGGCACAAGCCAAAGTGACTGAGGATATCAAGTTACAGGAGGGTAACTTGACACTCAGAAATAAGAAGGAATGGAACAAGAAAAGCACCGAGAAATAATAGGCCAAGCTATCTCATGTCAATCAGGTGGTTCTAAACCTTCAGAAATGAGATAAGGGACAACAACAACGAAATTATCAAGACCAACCTCCCCCTACACAATATGAGCAGCACAACAACTAGAGGGTTAAGGACAAAGAAAGAGACCCTCCTAGCATATTCACTCAATTATCAGAATCTTAAGCAAAACAATGAAGGTAAGTACCCACAAATTTGTTAACATATTTGTTTTATCATCCGACTATGGGTGATATGTAGAAGATATACTCAACTTGGTACCACTAAGGTAAAACATTTCCTTCTAAAATTTACTAGTGAATATAGGATCACGATCACTCACATTGGTTTTAGGTATACCGTGTAATTTGAAAATGGAATAAAGGAATACCTTGGCCACCTTACTTGCGGAATAGAGGTGTTGTAGGGCACAAAAGTGGGTATATTTGGAAAGATGATCTACTACCACCAAGATCATTGTTTTACCTTTTGATTTGGAAAGTCCCTCAATGAAGTCCATGGAAATATGCTCCCACTAGCAATTAGGGATAGGTAAGGGTTGTAACAATCCATGATATTTAATTGTTTTCCTTTTGTTACGTTGGCATACCTCACACTCTGCCACAAATGTCTTGACATCTGATTTTAAGCCTTTATAGGAGAATGATTGCTTCACCCTTTGGTATATTTTTAAGAATTTAGAATGTCATGTAAAAGGATATGCATGCAGTTCTTAGAGAATCATTGATTTAATAGTGGAATATTGATGAATATAAATACGATCCTTCTTGTGAAGTACTCCATAAGAATAAGATAAGTAATAATGCAAGGATGATTATGTTCTAAGAAATTCTTAAGGCTACAGTGGTCAGTTTTGATGATGAAATGACTACTTAATAAATAATATCTCCATTTCTCTATAGCATGTAAAATAGATAGCATTTGCTTTTCATAATTGGATCATCCCAAATTCTTCCTTGAAAGTTGCTTACTTTCAAAGGCCAAAGAATGTCCTTCTTGAATTAAAACAACTCCAATATTTGTGCCAAAAGCATCACACTCAATGACAAAGGGTTTTCTTAATCAGGAGTGGCCAAATAGGAGTGGAACACAGAGCCTCTTTGAGGGCTTGGAAGGCCTAATAAGTAACTTCATTCCAAATAAAAGCATCCTTTTTTTGAGAGCAGTGAGAGGTGTCACAATTTTACCATAGTTGTGGATAAATTTTCTATAATAGCCTATGAGTCCTAGAAAACCATGAAGTTTTTTGAGAAATTTTGGTAGAGGCCAATATTGAATAGCTTTGATCTTATGAGGATCTACTTTGACTCATTCATGAGATACTATATGTCCCATAAATTCCACCTCTTAGACTCCATATGCACATTTGGATATTTTAACAAAGAGTCTTTCCTTTTGCAATAGATAAAGGACTTTATCAACATGATCTAGATGATCCTTCCAAGATTTTTTGTATATTAAAATATCATCAAAGAAAACTAAGACAAACTTATGAAGATAGGACCTAAATACATGGTTAATGAGGCTTTGAAAAATCGATGGAGCATTGGTGAGACCTAGTGAGACCAAAGGGCATGACTAGGAACTCATAATGACCCTTATAAGTATGAAAAGTAGTTTTAGGGATATCCTCTTCTCTAACCCTAATTTGGTGAAAGCCCGATCATAGGTCTAGTTTGGTGAAAATAACTAGCACCATGTAATTCATCCAACAAGTCATCGATGACTAGGATAGAAAACTTATTTTTGATGGTAATATTGTTAAGAGGATGAAAATAAGGACACATGCACCAAGTTTTATCCTTACGGTGTACCTTCACCATGAAGTATTAATAAGGACTAATGCTTGGATGAATGATTCCATGCTCTAATATTTCTTGGACTAGTTTCTCAATTTCTAATTTTTGGAGTTGAGGATAGCTATAAGGATGCATATTAGGAGGAATACTACCAAGAAGTATATGAATGGCATGATAATGTGATTACTTAGGAGGTATACCCCTTTGTTAACTAAATACTTCTTCATAATTATCCACAACATCTTGAATATCCCTTGGAAGAGTTGTAGGAGAAGAGTCCAAGGATTGAGCCTCAATGGAATTTATTTGGGCAAGAAAATCATAGCCACCTTTATTCAATATCTTCTTCATGCTATGTAAACTCACAACCTTGGAAGAAGGAGGTTGAATCCCTTGAATACAAATGATCCTTCCATTCTCTATCCACTTAATGTATAAATTTTGAATATTAATAGTAACATCATCAAAATGGCAAAGGCACGGGCCCTATTCCAAATTTTGATACTCATGGAAGGGTTGACCATCAATAAACTTATCATCGAAGGAGACTCGTTGCACTGTATTAATTGGCTCAATGGTATCATTAAGCCTCCTTGGGCCCTTGCTTTGATTTTCCAAGAATGCAAGACCCTAATTGGCAATTACCCAAAATTGGCCATTAAGCATCAATACTGGGAAGGAAACAAAGCTGTGGACTGGCTTGCTAACAAGGGATTCGATGAATCTGACATTCAAGTGTGAAGAGACTCCTTCCCCATTGGCCTAAGGAATGATCCTACATGTTTCAATGTTTGCACAATGTGATATGTTGCCAGGGGATTGGTTTGGTATGCTGTTGAAACATGTCACGATATCGCAACACCTTTTCCTTCTTCTCCTTCAGCAGCGAAAGTGCAACATGTCGTGATTTCGTGACACTTTTCACCTTTGGCTGTGAAAATGCAACATGTCATGATATCACGACATTTCTTTCTCCTTTGGGCATGACTTTGCAACTTGTCGCGATATCACAACACTTTTTCTCCTTTGGCCGCGGCGTTACATCATGTCATGATTTCGTGACACTTTTTCTCTTTCGGTCGTGATGATGCAACTTGTCGCGATATCGCGACACTTTTTCTCTTTGGCCACGATAATGCAACATGTCGCGATATCGCGACACTTTTTCTCTTTGGCCGCGATAATGCAACATGTCACAATATCGCGACACTTTTTCTATTTGGCCGCGATAATGCAACATGTTGCGATATCACGACACTTTTTCTCTTTGGCCGCGATAATGCAACATGTAGCGATATCGCGACACTTTTTCCTCATCTGGCCATGGCAATGCAACTTGTCGCGATATCGCGACACTTTTTCTCCTTCGGCCACGTCATTGCAACATGTTGCGATATCGCATCATCTTTTCTCTTTGGCCATGATGTTGCAACTTGTCGCGATATCGCGACACTTTTTCTCTCGGGTCGCGATGCTGCATCTTGTCATGATATCGCGACACCTTTTCCTTCTTTGGCCATGGCAATGCAACATACCGCAATATTGCGACATATTTTTTCCTTTTGCTGAGACAATGCAACTTGTCACGATTTCGTGACACTTTTTCTCCTCTAGCCACGTTGCTGCAACTTGTCGCGATATCGCGACACTTTTTTTCCTCTGGTCGCGATGACGCAACATGTCACGATTTTGCGACACTTTTTCTCTTGGGCCACGATGATGCAACATGTCACGATATCGTGACACATTTTCCTTCTTTTGTCGTGGCATTGCAACATGTCACGATATCGTGACATTTTTTACCCTTTTGTCGAGACGATGCATCACATCGTGATTTTGTGACATTTTTTCTCCTTAGGCCGCGATGATACATCATGTCGCGATATCGTGACACTTTTTCTCTTTTGGCCACGACATTGCAACATGTCACGATATCGCGACACTTTTCCTCCTTTGCCCGTGACAATACAACATGTCACGATATCGTGACACCTTTTCTCTTATAGCCGTGATGGTGCAACATGTCGCGATATCGCGACACTTTTTCTCCTATGGCCGCGACAATGCAACATGTCGTGATATCGTGACATGTTTTCTTCTTGGGCCTCGATGATACAACTTGTCACGATATCGTGACACCTTTCCTCCTCTGGCCGCGATGTCGCAACTTGTCGCGATATCGCGACACTTCTTCTATTCTGGTAGCGACGTTGCAACAGGTCACGATTTCGTGACACTTTCTCTCCTTCAGCCGCGATGTTGCATCTTGTCGCGATATCACGACATATTTTCCTCCCTTGGCCGCAATGGCACAACATGTCACGATATCATGACACCTTTTCCTCCTTGCTTGCTTGGGACCACAAAAATGCAACATGTCACGATATCGCGACACCTTTCTTCTTGTGGTGTTTGGCTTTTTCTCTAATCTTTAGCTCTTGGGCCTCTTCGGTCGATTTGAATAATATGTAAAAAATACTTGTACAATGTTCAGGGACCTTTCAACACCCTTTCAACCAATCAAAAAAAAACATCATCAAGCTAAGATAACCATTGTGCTCCCAAAATGGTATCTAAGCTCTCTAGGTTCATAACAAAGAGAGTACCTATCCATGTATAATTTTCCATTTGGATTGTAATTTTAAATGTTCAATCCATGCATTTAGAATTTACCTTCATTTGCAATAAGGACTTGAAATTTATCTTAATTAGGAATATGGATATACAAGTTCAAGGATTTGGTTGTTTTATAATCTATGAAGTTGTGTACTTCCTGAATCAAACAACACATTAACATGTTGGTGTTTAATGAATCCTTGTACCTTGATAGTATAATGAGCTTGGATACCCATAAGTGCATGGACCAAAAGAGCCACTATATCATCCTCAAGTGTTTTATCATTTGCTAGTTATGTAGATGGCTCGGGTTGAGAAAAATATTCTTCCTCAGCAACTAATGCATTGTCATATTCTAAGTAAAATTTTTGATGTTGCACACAAGCTTGATCTCTTGGGTGATGTGAACGACATTTATAGAAGAATAATCCTATGGAATTCTCAACATTATGATAAGGACGATGAGAGTTGAAATCTCAATTATATGGAGGGATGAAATCTTAGAGTTTTTTTTATGCTACTTCAGCTATACGTTGTGCATCATCTAGGGTATAGGGATCATGCGTGTCAACTTTCTTACCAATTTTATCCTTAATACTATAGTGAAAAGTAGAAACCACCACTACTGGACTCAATTCATGTGTATAGGTGAGTAGACTAGTAAATTCAAAGATATTATCATTTACTGATCATGTTTGCTTTATTTACATAATACAGACCACGTATGATGTGGAAGATCCCTTATCATATCTTCTAAGAAATTTTTCCTTAAATTCAAGCCATAAAAAATGATACTAATTTTTGCAAATTTGTCATAACAACCATTGATATACCTATGTACCTTGTTTAGAAGCTGCAAAAGCAACACAACTTGTTTTTGGAATATGGTGCAATCGGATAAGGCCTTCCATTTTTTCCAAACATCCATGAGGATCAACCCCTTAAAATGTGGGTGTGTCAATTTAAGGAACTTGAACATCATGAGGTCATTCCAAATAACTAGAAGCACCACATGCTTCTAGGTGTAAATCATTGGCAAAACCTTAGTTAGAAGCAACTTGTCTTTGACGAATATTTAAAGGTTAGGGATTGAGAGCATTTTATGACCTCGGGATATGAGGAGGTGTTGCAATAGTTAGATGGGCTTCAATGTCTCTTAGCGTAGTATGAATTTCATTCAACATTATTTCTTGTTGAGTAAGATATTGACGTAGGGGGGATATACACTATTAGGAATTGGGATAGATGGGTTAGGAGGAGGATTATTGAGAGAAGGATTGACATTGTTCAAAGAAGGTGAAGCCATGGAATTTAGTGAAGAATAATGACGTTGGTAAAAACTATTAATGTTGTTAGGGGTATTATGATGCATACCTTAATTTCTAGGTTGGCGCTTCCTAGTCATAAACACATTTGTTGGTTGTTCAGTACATTGTAATCTTTCGTTCGATCCTTTATTCCATGAATAATTTATTTTTGGATCACTCATACACTTTGTTATGTTGCTAGAACCTAATTTTCAATTTGAAGTGTCTTGAAAATGGTAGGAACTTTGTCTTCCTTCGTGATAGTGGCACCAAAGAGATTTAATTTCAAATTTTGAATGTTGGTAGGAAAATATTGTTGGGAGCGACAAAAAAAAAATAATTGTCAACTATGCAATCAGAATTTGACTACAACTATCAAATTTCAAGTTCTCCAATGGTTAGTGTCACAATGGCTAGTCGAGTCAATGTTACTAAAAATTTTGAATTTTTCAATGACCAACATCACAACGACTAGTTGAGTCAGCATCACAATGGCTAGTCAAATCAATATGGCATTGAGTCAACAAATCACTGATTTAGTCGAGTCAACATCATAACTGTCAGCTCCAATACTTCGTGCGTGGGTGTGAAACCACCAAGAGGTGATCACAATATTTAGTGCCTGTTGGCACTCTTAAATCTCACAACTTGCCTTCATGGTAAAAATTTGGGATAATACCCTCAATAAATAAAAAATATAAACTTTCTTGTGCAACGCCAAAGACCAAAAATGCTTGGAAATCACTAGAAAACCACAAACTACTAGTAATTAGGTCATCAAAAAATTTAGCGCCTACGAACTTATGTGACCTAATGCGCCATGTGTCGAGTGTTATATGGATAACACAATTAGGTATTCCACTAATGTTTAAACCTTAGAAAACAAATTATATCAATTTTTGCTTCACTTGCGTGTTACAACACTGAACTTATGTACTTCTCATGTGGTTTTTTAGTTTAAATTATCCAACTCCTGATCTACGCTCTACAAACTAGATCAGTTGCTTATGGCATTTTTTAAATAAAGGGGTAAAAATTTATTTATAAAAATTTTGAATTACAAAGTACAACTGAGCATCCAACCAGGACTCAAATAAACAACAAAATAGGCTAAAACCACTAAACTAGATTGATACTTGAAGAAGACAACAAGAACAAACCACATTAATTCCAAACATCCTTGTGTATCAACTCCCAAAGGTTTTGAGAGTCCCCAGATGGGAGACTCTCCCAATTATCGATAATCCAAGGATCCATCATCTTAGAAGCCCTTCTAGCCAGGTAATCAGCAATCCCATTCCATTCCCTTGGAATGTGCACAAAGGATATAAATTTGAACTCTTCACTCATTCTAAGAATCTGAACGGCTACAAATTCCAATTGCAAATTAACTTCCTCCACCCTTTTACTATTTAAAATATTAACCATAATTTGAGAGTTAGACTCATAGATAATCCTACGCCATCCAAGAGAAAACCCCCTTTGCAAGGCCTCAAGAATTACAAGAGCTTCCATAAAATTGTTGGAGTGAACACCTTTATAAATGGAAAAAAAATTGACATCGCCAACAGAATCTCTCCCAACACCACTAATTCTAGCATGTCTAGGATTACCCCTAGATGACCCATCAGTATTAATTTTTAAAACTCCTCTGGAGGGTGGCCTCCACCTACCATCTCTCCTAACCTTCTTATTGAGCTGAGGAACCCTTCTAGGGCTAGAAGAGTTCGTACTATCCACAAAGAGACTAAGGGCTTGTCGTACCTTCTCCTACCTAGAATTCAAAGGAGGGTCCACATCACATTTGCTATGGATAGTTTCTTGAACCATACATAGGATCCTTTGCCAGATCTATTGAACAAGCAAATGACTACCCTGAAATATGTGATGATTTCATTCAAGCCAAATCTACCAGATGATGCAAGAAGGGGCCAAATTCCAAGCCATCCAAAGGAAGGGGGCCTTGGTTAGAGGTCTTCCCAGACTACTCCAAAACTCCACCAGGGAGAGCACATGAAAACAAGGATGGTTTCAAGCACTCCACCAATGGTGCCAAATGTCTCTAGCAAGGGAGCATTAGAAAAATAAATGAGAAGAGTCATCCTCATTATTACTACAAAGGACACAAAAAGAGAGACCCTGAAATCCCCTCTTCCTCACGTTATCCCAAGTGAGGTATTTATTATGAGCTACTATCCAGAGAAAGAATACAAGTTGCTTATGGTATTTAACATTAACGAGGAAACATTATTTTCCTTTCTTCATGAATGAAACAACACGTATTTTACTACAAATTTCTACAACATTATTTTTTCCTACCTCCACAAACGAGATAACGCGTATTTGACTGTAAATTTTTGCTGTAAACCAAGTTTTTTTGTCCATCCAATTTCGGTGATTACTACTTTGCTAATAAAAGACAAGTTGGTTGTGACTTCTATTGTAGCAAATTTTACACATCCAAAAAGGTTATTTAGCTTTGAACAATATTTTGAACGAAAATGGATACTAGTTCAAATATATCCTTCATTTGGAAACAATGTGCTACGTATGTAGAGATTGTGCCTATATGCCTTTCACAACACCAAACTCTCACAGTGAACCAAATCTCCTTTGTACCCAAAAACAATATTCAGAAGCTACAAAATTGTGCTCTAATACCACTTGAAGTGAAACTTCATAAAATGGAGTGAGTCTTAATCGCAAATGCAATTCAAATCTGATATATAATGTAACCTAGCAAACACAACCTCTTAGAGAGGGCAAATCTCATAGCCACTTAGAGAGGGTGAAGTCTCTTGTGTTAAACACAATTCAAATGAATATTCGATGAGAAATTAAATAAAATATTCTACCTATAAATAGATGAAAGAATCAATGAAATGACATGACAAATTAATGAGTCGACACATCTACTTTTGGAATGTTATATATTACTTATGTTGAATATTTGGATCATAAAGATTTGGAGTGAAGTGATGAGAATGAGGGACTGCCTTATACCACTGATATTATGTTTTGCAATGTGGTAACTTTGGTGTATCCCAAGTTGGTTGTGACCTTAGGGGAGTATGTTGAAAGGGATACTCTTTATAACACGGATTACAAGCATATCCTCTGAAATAGTTTTTTCTTTGATGGGTCAGTCCCTTGTGTTGCATATGTCGAGTCTTCTAGTTCTCAAGAGGATTTTGATTCTATCTCCTGAATACCTTGAGCAACTAGGAGTTATCCCTACACTACCTCCTTATGAAGATGAGTTTCATATTCTCATTAATGAGACCATAGATGTTAACATAAGTTCTTATGAGAGTCCTAGAATCTTTAAGCTAGGTAAAGCCTTATCCATGGACAAGTAGGAGCAATTGACCAATTTGTTGAAATAATTTCATGATAATTTTGCTTGGTCATATGACAACATGCTAGGGCTTGATCCCTCTCTTGTTATACATCATTTAGTAGTGAAGCCTAGTGCTAATCCTATTAAGCAGAAACTTAGGAAGATGCATCCTAATATTGCCCTTTTAGTTAAGGAGGAGATCCAAAAACTCCTTGACATCAGTTTTATCAAAGCCATTGACTATTCTGATTGGGTCTCCAATATTTTTCTTATGGCTAAGAAGTTAGGAACAATCAAAATATATACCAACCTTAGGGACATTAACTTAGCATTGTTACGAATATAAAATCACGAGCAATAAAAAAATGTAGAATTATTAACGCAAAAAATAAAGGACACAAGAGACACACGAATAAAATAACCAAGATTTATTATTCTATCCAACAAATCTCGAAGAGATATAACCTACAATAAATATACTGTACTTCCTCTTCAATCTCACAATTACAATCTCTCTTTCTTCTCTCATATCGATACCGTACAACATCCTCTTATAAACAAGGGTTACAATTTTAGAGCAAATCATTAAGGCCCCAAAATAATTTTAAAAATACTATTTTTGAAAAATTATCTTTTCTACTAAAATTTACCATTTTTAGTAATTATTATTTTTGAAAAATATTTTTCGTCAAAAAAATCCATTTTTAGTAATTACTATTTTCAGAAAATTATTTTTCACTAAAAATTTTCATTTTTAGCAATTACTATTTTCGAAAAATTATTTTTCCTCATTTTTTTTTTAAATAGTAATTCAAAAAAAACTTAGATTGACATGCAATTTGACACATCTACATAATGCCCATATCCTTTCGTAGAGTGGTTCCAACATGGCTAAAATAGGGCTTCCAAATTAGAATTAGGCTCCATAACCAACAATATCCCACTTGAAGACTAATCACAATAACTCCACCGATACTGCACTTGTTGTACTATGCTTCAATTTTGGACCTGGAAATTTTCTCACCTTTTACTGTCATGTTTGAAGACCAACTCAAACTGAGCAAGAACTCAATTTCTCTCTAGTTACTGCCTTTGTGAACATATCTATAGGATTCTGGCTAGTGTGTATCTTCTCCAATTTTAACTGTCCATCTTCCAACACTAAGTGTATGAAATGGTACTTGGTCTATATATGTTTAGTCTTAGAATGAAATGCTGAATTCTTTGCAAGATGAATGACACTTGGACTGTCACAATATAATATTCTATTCTCCTACTTCTTTTCCAACTCCTCCATAAATCTTTGTAACCAAATCATCTCCTTACTAGCCTCTATAACAACAACATACTCTACTTTCATTGTTGAAAGTGCAACAACCTTCTGTAATTTTGAAATCTAACTTACTACAGTTCCACCTACAATAAAAACATACCTTGTGGTACTCCTACTGTCTATATCACCTGTCATGCCTGAATCAACATATCCTTGTAAAACAATGTTATAACCTCCAAAGCATAATACTTGAGTGATAGTACCTCTCAAATACCTGATAATCCACTTCACTGCATCCCAATATTGTTTTCCTGAATTGTTCATAAACTTGCTCACAACTCCCACTACATGTGCAATATTTGGCCTTGTGCACAACATCGCATACATCAAACTACCAATTGTTGATGAATAAGTAACCTTGGACATATAGTCAATCTCCTTCTGTGTCTTGGGACACATCTCTTTGGTCAAGTTGAAATGATTGGCCAAAGGTGTACTAATAGGTTTTGCATCCTACATCCGAAATCTCTTCAACACCTTCTCAATGTACTCTCCCTGAGACAAAGTTAATTTGCAATTTTCCTCTCTTGTTATTCTCATACTAAGGATTTTCTTTGCAACACCCAAATCCTTCAGTGCAAATAAATCTACCAATTTTCTTTTGAGCACATCTATATCCTACATGTTAGACCCTACAACAAGCATGTCATCTACATACAATAATAAGATAATATAATTACCATTATTCAATCTCTTAAAATAAACACAGTGGTCATAATAACATCTATTATACCCCTGTTTTGACATAAACCTATCAAATTTCATATACCACTGCCTTGGAGCTTGCTTCGGGCCATACAAGATCTTTTTCAACTTGCACACTAATTTCTCCTTCCCTTTGACCTCATACCCCCGTGGTTGTTGCATATAAATATCTTCCTCCAAATCCCCATGGAGAAAATTTGTTTTTACATATAACTGTTCAAGATGCAAATCCTCTACAGTCACTAGACTTAAAATAGTTCTTATTGAAGTCATTTTAACAACTGGAAAAAAAAATTCATCATAATCAATACCTTTCTTCTGTGAAAACTCCTTTACAACAAGTCTAGTCTTATACCTCTTTTTGCATCCATATTTTTCACCCTGTAAACCCATTTATTCTACAATGCTCTTTTTCTTGTAGGCAATTGAACCAAATCCCAAGTCTAGTTATGTACCAAGGAGTCCATCTCCTCTTTCATGTCTTTCTTCCACTTCTTCCTGGTTTTTATCTACATCCCTTCATATATTTTTAGTTCACAAAAGTGAGATAACAGTACCTAATATAATGAAGGAAAGTAACGTTCAGGGGGTCTACTTATCCTAGTATATCTTCTAACTACATTTTCAGGAGTTTGAGGTGCTTGTTGTTGTTGTTCTTCCAGCACCTTTGGAGTTTCAATTTCATCAAGCACTGTGTATTCTGTGTTTGCTTTTTCATGTTTCTTTCCTTGCAACTGATCCTTATACATGACCTTCTCATTGAATATCACATCTCTACTAATGATTTTAAGATTTACATAATACCAAAAGTGATAACCAAAATTATTAACTCCATATCCAATGAAAGTGCACTTATTGGATTTTACCTCAATTTTTGTACTATTTTCTTTATCAATATGCACAAAAGTTTCACAACCGAATGTCTTTAGAAATGAAAAATTAATAGTTTTACCTGTCCATGCCTCTTTTGGAATACCACCATCCAGTGAACTTGAAGACCCTCTATTTATTAAATAAACAATAGTATCCATAACATCTACCCAAAATTGTAAGGGTAATCTCACATGTAATCTCATACACCTAGCATGTTCTATGATTGTCATGTTCATCCTTTCTAACACACCATTTTCTTGTGGTGTTCCTGGAACTATCTTCACTCTACGAATCCCATAGTATGAATAGTAACTGTCAAACTCCTTGCTACAGTACTCAGATCCATTATCTGATCTAAGACTCTTCAACTTATTTCTGTCTCATTCTCAACCAAAGCTTTCTATTTCTTAAAAGTATCAAAGATATGATTTCTTTTGAATACTTTATACCTAAGTTTTTCTAGTTGCATCATCAATAAAAGTAACATAATAATTAGAGTCACCAAGAGATGATACCTGAGTTGGTTCCCACACATTTGTATGCACAAGCGCTAGTTTTTCACTCTTCTTTTCCTTTCCAACTCTAAGAAATCTGACTCTTTTTTGTTTGCCATAAACATAGTACTCATAAAATTCCATATCAATCTACTTCAATCCTAGCAAAAATTTCCTTGAGTGAATAATTTGCATCCCCTTCTCACTCATGTGCCCAAGCCTATGATACCACAAAGTTGTATTCACTTCTGTAAAGGCTAATGTAATAGAAAGATCAATATTACTAGTACATACATACAACGTACCTGAATTCTTTTCTTTTGCTAATATCAGTGATCCTTTAGCAACCTTCCACGAATATTCTAAGAATCTAATTGTACATCCTTCACTATCCAACTGCCCTATGAAAATTAGATTCCTTCTCAAATCAGTAATATGCCTTACCTCTTTCAGCAACCATTGGTTTCTATTTGATAATTTTATCTATATCTTACCCTTTCCAAAGATTTTACATGATTTATCACTCCCTAAATAAACCTGTCCAAAATCACCGTGAACATAATCTACAAAATATTTCCTATGGGGTGTGGCATGATATGAATCCCCTAAGTCTAGCACCCAATAATCATTACAATTATCTAGTGAAAGGATTAAAGCATCTTGTAATATGTCACCTGCAATGTTTGCTTCCTGATTATCCTATTTTTCATCTCCTTGTTTTTCTTTCTGAGACCAACAATCTCTTTTCAAGTGTCCTTTCTTTCCACAGTGCTAGCATTCCAACTACTTTCCTTTGGATTTGGATTTGGCCTTCTTTGATTTTCCATGTTTCCTTGGGTTCTTTCCTCTCTCCTTTTGTCTTCCCCTATTTTCCACACTCAAAGAATTACCTAATGTCTCACCTATGTTTTTTCTTCGCATTTCCTCGCTTAGGATAACACCAACAACATCATCAAACTTTAAAGCATTTAAACCAATATAGAATTATTCACAACCATGACCAAGCCATTCTAGCTTTCTGGCAATGAGCACAATATTAAAAAAGCCCTAATCTCATCATGAAAATTTATGACTACAAAGGTTAACTTATTTGTAATCGTGTTAAACTCATTCAAATGATCAATAACAAACCCACCTTCTGACACATACAAATTAAATAAATTCTTCATAAGAAATACCTTATTTAAAGTTGAGGCTTTTTCATACAGTTTGGCTAACGCATTCATTAAATCCTTTGTTGTCTTTTCCTTTGAAATATTGAAGGTCATTGATGATGTCAGGCACAACCGTATTGTTTCTAGTGTCTTTATATCTAGAACTTCTCATTCTTCATCTGATGTCTTCACTGACTTCTTTGCTTTTCTACCTAATGGAAGGTAAAGATCCTTCTGATATAGATAATCATCCATTTTCATCTTTCATAGCTAAAAATTTTGGCCATTAATATTCTCAACCATAAACTTGCCTTCTTTTGCCATTGCTCTCACTCGAATCCAGAAACCTGTTGGAGCAAAATCTGCCTTCGATCAAGTTTGTACCCAAGAATTTGCCAACATTGAAGACCAGGTGAGAACATAGTCTACCCGACTCGATCTCCAGAGGAGGTTGGTTCCTTTGTTTCTTTTAGGGAAAATGGAGATAGAAGGAAACACATAAAGAGAGGGAAATATAGCTAATGCTAGAGGATTAAAATGGTACATGTTAAGCAACAACAACAACTACTATCACATCCTATTGCAAATAAGCATAATAAAACCTAATGTAGAAACTTAAACCCTCAATGAATGTTTTATGCTAACACAACTCTATTTGCGAAGTCAAATTACAGATCTTAATAGAATGTTAATGCAGGAATCCAGATTAAGAATTGATGTAGATTACATTCAAACTAGATTTAATTAGCAATAAACAACACATACATACTTGATTTCACAACACCAGTGATCCAAGAACCAAAAGGTAGATCTTTATTTAACTTTTAAAAGTTTGTATACATAGCCTTGTAAACTCCTAAGAGTCGACCATTTGTTTGGGTCACTCATTCTCTATATAAGAGTTTTACATAACATAAAACTAAAAGTTGTTACAAAAGTATGCCCGTAGGCTCATTCTGGTACAGAAGAAATTAAAGAGTGATGGAGATTCTAACTAAAAGAGGTTAGGATATTCTTGTTACATCAATATTTATCCGATCTCTCAGACTTCATGATCTTCATGGCCTTCAAAATGTCGTACCATCGTGACTTTTGGACACTGCTTGGTCTTTGGCCTTCAAAATATTACACCATCATGACTTTTGGCCACTACTTGGTCCTTGGCCTTCAAAATATCGTGCCATCATGACTTTTGGCCACTGCTTGGTCCTTGGCCTTCAAAATATCACACCATCATGACTTTTGGCCACTGCTTGGTCCTTTGCCTTCAAAATATTGTGTCATCATGACTTTTAGACACTGCTTGGTCCTTTGCCTTCAAAATGTTGCGCCATTGTGAATTTTGGTCTTGGTCTAGTCCATTACTTCCAAAATATCGCACCGTTGTGAATTTTGATTTCTACACTTAGTTTTTGGAGGAGATTATTCCTTCTTTCCCTAGATGTGGTCATTTTGACCAACATTCTTGGTGCCTCCTTGGGTAATTATGTCAGCTAAATGTTAGAACCTAGAGCCTTTATCCATTGGGGAACGAAGTCGAAAAAAGAAAATAATAATAAAAAGAAGGAAAAGAAGGGGAAGATACCAAGTAGACAGGAAAAATAAACAAAAACTCACTTTGAAGTGATCATTCTTTTGGAGTGCTTCCGCTAGAATTTCTTGTTCCCCTTTGACTTGAAGATGGTGCGTTGCTGGATGAGGCCTTCTTGACTTTTATTTTTTTCTCCTTTTCCTATTTGTTCTTATCTTGAACAACTTTATTTTAGGTGGCGCAGGCCTTCCTCTAGGTCTCTTCGTCTGTATCAACCTTTTCCTTGAAGGTGAGATACAGGTATTCTAGCTCTTCGACCTTGTCATACGATAGAGATTTTTCTTTCAAGCTTAGTTCATGAAGACAAGCATTCATCTGAGTGATATCCTGAGCCATAGTGAATATTGAATTCTCTTGAACTGGCTCTTCCCAACTATCAATATCTAACTCATATTATAGGAATTTTCTCCAAGAGGCCTTCAGCTCATCTTCTACCAAGAGTTTTGAATTTCCATCCCAGACGTTAGGCATGCCATAATTTTTTGCTATAACCACATGTTTGGTAATTAATTTAGCTTCTATCTTTAACTCGTACATTATCCTTGAAGATTTTGTTATCAACTTGTGTCTCTTGAAGAAATTGCGAGCAACCAATTTAGCTTGAGATCAGTTTGCATCATGAGCTCTGTACCCTGCTATCACCTGAGTACTGTCCACCAAGACCTAAATTTTATTAGCGACTGACACCCTTGTCGCCAAGAGTTCGATTGATGCTTGGAACTCGTCTTCTGCTTTGATTAGCGTACTTTGGATTATAATTAGGTATGCCAATGTGGGTTTAGCCCTCAATATTATTTGGTAGACATTTTCGAGCATCTCCTTTTAGACTACTTTTTCTTTCTCCTTGGTCAGTTCGTTGGTCTTTTCTACACTATCGGATAGTTGTTGTTTGAGGTCTTCAACTTATTGCTGCACCATTTGAATTTTTTCTTCGGCCTTCATTGCTCTCTCTTGGGATGGGGTGGCCTCATTGAATCTTTCTTCCCACTTCTTAGCTTCATTTTTTAGAGCCCTCTCTATGATTTTTTGCTAATGAAGGGCTTCTTCTAAATGCTTTTTTTGTTGTTCCGCCCGAAGGAATTTTTCTTTGTAATACTCTATGTTTAGATAAATTGTGCCCATATGAGACTGAGCCTTACTCCACTCGTCATCCATGGGTAGCTGAGTCATGTCTTCCTAAGTAACCTCAGCCTAGTAGTCTTCCAAAGTCATCTATTTTTTTGGCTTCTGCATCAGCAGGGTCATCTTCAATGTAGACCGTTGCATGCTGATGGGATCTAACATTGTTCCCTCTTAGACATGGGCTACATCCGTAGAGCTTTGGGAGATCCATGACTTCAACTATGTGGCAGAATTTATGTCGACCTTCTTAAATTTCTTGAATTTAGCAATAGTAGGGTTTTTTGCGGGGGAAGCAGTTTGCATGGCCTAGAAATTTATATGTTGGCAGAGAAGGGGAAATGAGTGGCGGCTAAAGAGGCTTCCATACTTAATTATCTAAAAGGAGACCTTCATGAGAAAGGGGAGACGATGGTGGAATTAGATGAGCAGAAGGAGGAGTTTGATGAGGCAGTGATGAAGGAGGTGGACGAGGAGGTGATGGAGGAGGTTTATTGGAAGACGATGGGTTGACCTGTATTTCAAAATGGGGAGGGGAAATCTCTGGGAATGAGGAGAAGAAGAAGGATTATCAAGATCAATGGGATACATACTTGAGGCCTTTAGCAAAGTGACATCCTTAGTTCCCTATGACTTCTCAGTGTAAGCTTCTACAATCTGTTTTAGACTTGAGATATCAACCTCAGATGTTGTCTTTGTCAAGGATTGCACCTCACCAATGGTTTTTTTGTGCCAAGGGGTTCTGTTTGTTCATTCGCTATTGCTTTATTCTTATCTTGTTTTGTGCTACCCTCAGCTTGTCTAATGGGGATGCCATCGGGTGAACCTTGTCCACCAGAGTTTCAGACCATTCCTCATAATTTGCATCGTATTTTGTGTAGAATCTCGTGTCCATATTCAAACTATATTTGGTGAATGTTTGGATGTGGCACCTCATTTGCCACCATGCTAATATTTTAGCCTGATCCCAGTATTACCCTCTTTTCTTCATATTTTTTATGTTTTCTTTAGTAATCTTGTGCTTTGGGTTCAAATATAGGCTCCAATCTGCCAGGTGCTCGTAGAAATCATGTCATGGAGGAAGTGGTTGCATCCTTTCAACATGTCATTCTAACGGCTGGTTTTTGTTGTTGTTCCTACCCTGTTTGTCAAGTTGCCTATCAGAGGCAAGAAATTGCTTGAAAGGGGTCTTTTTCAGGGTGGCCTGCCTCTAGGTAAATTTATCTTTAGGATCATACTTCCATTTGTGCGACAACTCTACCAATTTTAGGCCTCTTAGAACTTGAGCGATTTTCTCATGATCTCCTTTTTTCAACACTGTCACTCCCTCATATTGAAAATGCATGAGGCAAGTGTGTGTCCTTTGAGCACCTATCCCATATTTGTTATTGATGAATTTTGTTTGCCTTACGTACTCTAGAGCAATCAGTCGCTTGATGATGTAGTAAGGCAACAGGAAAGGCTTCTCAGTGAAGTCGTAAAGTCTAATAACTACCCCCTATGTTAGGATGAACCAGTTTCCTTCTTCTGTGTGGGGGTACCTCAAAGTGTTCTCCATTTGTTTAGGAATTCTTGGTATTTGGCCATTTATGAGTTTCAGAGCAGGTTCCAATAATTCTATGTTAAAGTGATAATATGAACCCGTGTTTGAAAGAAGCGGTGTCCATTCACATACTGGTAAGTGTTCCCCATTTGAATCCTTCGTGGTGGTGGATATAGAAACCAAATGTTTGGCTTGAAAGAAGAAAAATATCCATACTAGATATGAAGAATACCTTAATACATTTGGGATCTCCCTTTGTAGCTTGGAGAGGTCTGTGTGTAGCTATTGGGCTAGGTACGCTGGCTAATCAAAGAAGACAGGTACTTTACCTGGATCTGTGCATGCTTTATCATAAAATTGGGGAATAGATATATATTGTGCTACTGCGATCTGCCACCCCTAAACTTGAGTGTCATCCTCTAGTACCACCACCATGGCCAGCATAGAAAATAGCTCTTTGTTCTTGAATCTTGACAGGGGAATGGGGGACTTGGACACGGACTTCTCTGAAAGAGTATCTGATAGGGTCTATTGCAAAAATATCCTAATGTTTGAGGCATTGGTGTAATACTTCATAGAATTCTCTAGGTCAAACTGGATGGGAAGAACCACAGGTTTTCTTCCATAGGCAAAGACGACCCTAATCGTATATGGGTCGAGTGCGAACATGGCTTATCCTTTGAAATTCTTTACCACCCTGTGCTTGACATCATACACTTTTGTCATTGCCTGAATTAGCTCTGGACAGGGGTGAACTTGGGGGTAGATGTACCAATAGAGCAAATAATACTACAAGAAAGTGCTTGGATCAGACGAAGACACTTCTGGGGAGATTATTGCAGCTATATCCCCCCAAATTTGTTCTAGCTCCTTCCATTTTATTTTTACATCTGTAATATGAGCATCGGGGTCCATGAAGTTGCTTACTTTTTTGCTTGAGCTTCTTTTTTCTTAGAGGGTATTGTTGAAGAACTAGCAACTGGGGGTGTGGCCGCCATGGTTGTGCTTTGTAACTTGGTAGTATTCAGGAGAGTGAATAAGAGCTCCCTGAATAGAACATAGACACAAAAAATAAATAGAAGATGAATCAGGGAGATGGAAGGTGGGTGAAAAAAAGAGTTATGCATGCTCACACCAATATAACATGCAATAACTATCAAACTGATTTGGCATGATTTTAGTTGGCGGTACTCATTTTGATGCAGATCTCGAATACTACCTAGAGCCTTGGTTTACATGCTAGTATTCAAAAAGCTACCAACCGTTACTTGTCGTTTTAATTCAGGACCAATGATCTACTCTACCACTATATTGGGCTAATAAATCGGTGTCACTTTCGTATTGGGCCAATAGATTTATGTCATTTTTGCCTTGTACCAATTGGCGAATACAACAGTACTTCAAAAAGGATATCTTTTAGAGTTTTGAGGTTACTACTTTTATTACCAACAATACCTTGTTGTTCTAACATGGCGATATCTGCTCCTTGTAATAGTGCCAGGATATTGTGACATGGCGCTTTTTGTTGGATCTTCTCTTCTGTCTGACGTGGCATCCACTACCAGCCTCATGAGTGCCAGATCTGATGTGCGCCCAGCTACCCAAAAGTTATGCCATCGTGATAATTTTCATTAAAAGGGCACTTGAACACCAAAAAGTCATGCCATCGCAATAATTTTCTTTGAAATGGTGCTTGGACACCAAAAATTCATGCTATCATGAATTTTCTTTGAAAGGGCACTTGGGTACCAAAAAGTCGTGCTATCGCAAAACTTTTTTTTGAAAGTGCGCTTGTACACCAAAAAGTCATGCCATCACCATATTTTTGGTAAAACACATCAAACAATATAGGATTCACATTAAAGCTTTAAAAGGGATAATCACCATTGTATTCTTTGTGTGCTAATAAATTTTGAATATAGACAAGGATACGCACTATGGTGGTTACACAGAGAGGTCGACCCGGGCGTAGATCCGAGGTCGAGGCCGAAGCTCCACCAAATGCACAACAAGATGTGCATTTCCCTCAATCACAAAATCCTCTCTAACGTCATTCAACAAGTATTAGAGGGGACAATTCTATGTGTGGGATCTTGTTTAGCATACCCCGATACAGGAGCCACTAGACACTTCCTGAGACATAGATCAAAGCATGAAGCTTCCCAGCATGGGGGTTCCAAAAATGTTAGTATTTATCGTGATCGCATCCATGTGCATCCATAAGATCTGCTGAAGAGTTTGTCATTGAGGGATCCAGATTGGTACCTCTTCATCCTGTAGCTAAGGGAGGCTTGAGGCCCCCAACATTTGAGTATAGATGAGTTCAGGATTTGCCCATCCAGGGGTAAATAGAGAGGGCCACTTTTTATCGTAGGCCCGTTCAAACTCCCAAAAAAGGTGAGCCTTGTAGGATCACTATAAATGTATCTAAACTAGGAGCCAAAGTTACGCCACCTCATGAGCCATGGCATAGCAGATAGTTGGATGGTTTGGGTAAAGTTCTAGGGCAACTAGGTTACAAGCCTGCTCCTGCACTTTCTCACTCTGCGAGTGTGCATAGCGGTAGTACTCTTAGGACTATCAAACAAACCTAGAGAGTGCTCCAAGTGTTCTTGAGATATGTGTTCCCCTTCATCTCATGTAGGCACAAATTATAGGCAATGGTTGGACATGAATGTTGTCTTCATAGAGAAGGGAAAGAGCATAGTAGATCAATCCATTGGGGGCCACACCCACAAAGTTGCTCGAATAGAGCACACACACCAGAGGCCTCATATGGCTAATCACATAGATAGATCTCATAACCTGGTGTTAGAGCAAAGACGTCAAATCCTCCAAGATCAATTGGAGGGTATTCGTGCAAAGCAAGAACACCTATAAAATGAGAAGACTCAAAGGCAAAGGTTCCTAGGACAACACTTATATGAACAACAAATGCGTAAGCAATGCATCCTTGATCAAAAGGATCATGTTGAGAGGAAGGATCGACTGGCCAGTGTCGGTTTACATTCCCGTAGTGAGCATAGGGAGTGCATTGATAGACGAGTTGCTTCACAACCTGATTTGCACCCTGAGTATATAGATACCTGTACTTGCTACATGACCCAACACAGAGATGGATGCCCTCCAATCAAGCATAGTGGGCATAGATAGTATGAAGAAGAAGAGGGAGATGAATTAGATCAATAATATCCTAAAATATCTTGAGTCAAGGAGGAGGATGAGCCTATTCCTTCACCTCGATCGAAGAGGAACGTGCCTCCAAAGGTGCCTCCAAGGCAATCCATAGAAGAGGAGTTCTTATCTTTGCAGGCTTATAAAGTCTTGGTAGAAAATGTCAAAGCTATATAAAAGCAAGGAACAACTTCTCAAAAGCCAACCTTGAATAAAATTCATAATGAACCTTTATGCCCGTTAGTGCCTATTCCAGCTTATCCCAAGCATTTTGAAATGCCTAAGCTGGAGATGTTTAGATGATAGGAGGATACTCAGGAGCACGTCATGAGTTTTTTAGACATGTGCTTTCATATTGGAAGCAATGATGCCTTTCTCCTATAGACTTTCATCATGACCCTCTTAGGCCCAGTATGGGAGTGGTTTAATCAACTCAAGAGGTACAGTATGACCAGGTTTGAGCAATTGGCCGATGCATTTCTTGAACTCTTCTCCTTTGGCATCAATAAGAAGGTGAACTCATCCAAGTTGGTTGCTTTAATGCAACATGATGACGAGCCAGTTATGTATTATGGGAAACGATGGAGAAAGATGATAGCAAATCTGCCATTTTCCATCCCTGCTACTGAATTAACTCGGATGTTTATGAAAAGTTATGCAAATCACATTTTGCTATTGTTATAGTTGTAGCAATATCAAACGTTCTAAGAAGCTTTGGCACAAGACAAAGTGACTGAGGATATCAAGTTACAAGAGGATAACTTGACACTCAGAAATAAGAAGGAATGGAACAAGAAAAGCACCGAGAAACAATAGGCCAAGCTATCTCATGTCAATCAGGTGGTTCTAAACCTTCAGAAAGGAGATAAGGGACAACAACAACGAAATTATCAAGACCAACCTCCCCCTACATAATATGAGCAGCACAACAACTAGAGGGTTAAGGACAAAGAAAGAGACCCTCCTTGCATATTCACTCAATTATCGGAATCTTAAGCAAAACAATGAAGGTAAGTACCCACAAATTTGTTAACATATTTGCTTTATCATCCGACTAGGGGTGATATGTAGAAGATATACTCAACTTGGTACCACTAAGGCAAAATATTTCCTTCTAAAATTTACTAGTGAATATAGGATCACGATCACTCACATTGGTTTTAGGTATACCGTGTAATTTGAAAATGGAATAAAGGAATACCTTGGCCACCTTACTTGCGGAATAGAGGTGTTGTAGGGCACAAAAGTGGGTATATTTGGAAAGACGATCTACTACCACCAAGATCATTGTTTTACCTTTTGATTTGGAAAGCCCCTCAATGAAGTCCATGGAAATATGCTCCCACTAGCAATTAGGGATAGGTAAGGGTTGTAACAATCCATGAGATTTAATTGTTTTCCTTTTGTTACGTTGGCATACCTCACACTCTGCAACAAATGTCTTGACATCTGATTTTAAGCCTTTATAGGAGAATGATTGCTTCACCCTTTGGTATATTTTTAAGAATTTAGAATGTCATGTAAAAGGATATGCATGCAGTTCTTAGAGAATCATTGATTTAATAGTGGAATATTGATGAATATAAATATGATCCTTCTTGTGAAGTACTCCATAAGAATAAGATAAGTAATAATGCAAGGATGATTATGTTCTAAGAAATTCTTAAGGCTACAGTGGTCATTTTTGATGATGAAATGACTACTTAATAAATAATATCTCCATTTCTCTATAGCATGTAAAATAGATAGCATTTGCTTTTCATAATTGGATCATCCCAAATTCTTCCTTGAAAGTTACTTACTTTCAAAGGCCAAAGAATGTCCTTCTTGAATTAAAACAACTCCAATATCTGTGCCAAAAGCATCACACTCAATGACAAAGGGTTTTCTTAATCAGGAGTGGCCAAATAGGAGTGGAACACAGAGCCTCTTTGAGGGCTTGGAAGGCCTAATAAGTAACTTCATTCCAAATAAAAGCATCCTTTTTTTGAGAGCAGTGAGAGGTGTCACAATTTTACCATAGTTGTGGATAAATTTTCTATAATAGCCTATGAGTCCTAGAAAACCATGAAGTTTTTTGAGAAATTTTGGTAGAGGCCAATATTGAATAGCTTTGATCTTATGAGGATCTACTTTGACTCATTCATGAGATACTATATGTCCCATAAATTCCACCTCTTAGACTCCATATGCACATTTGGATATTTTAACAAAGAGTCTTTCTTTTTGCAATAGATAAAGGACTTTATCAACATGATCTAGATGATCCTTCCAAGATTTTTTGTATATTAAAATATCATCAAAGAAAACTAAGACAAACTTATGAAGATAGGACCTAAATACATGGTTCATGAGGCTTTGAAAAATTGATGGAGCATTGGTGAGACCTAGTGAGACCAAAGGGCATGACTAGGAACTCATAATGACCCTTATAAGTATGAAAAGTAGTTTTAGGGATATCCTCTTCTCTAACCCTAATTTGGTGAAAGCCCGATCATAGGTCTAGTTTGGTGAAATAACTAGCACCATGTAATTCATCCAACAAGTCATCGATGACTAGGATAGAAAACTTATCTTTGATGGTAATATTGTTAAGAGGATGAAAATAAGGACACATGCACCAAGTTTTATCCTTACGGTGTACCTTCACCATGAAGTATTAATAAGGACTAATGCTTGGATGAATGATTCCATGCTCTAATATTTCTTGGACTAGTTTCTCAATTTCTAATTTTTGGAGTTGAGGATAGCTATAAGGATGCATATTAGGAGGAATACTACCAAGAAGTATATGAATGGCATGATCATGTGATTACTTAGGAGGTATACCCCTTTGTTAACTAAAGACTTCTTCATAATTATCCACAACATCTTGAATATCCCTTGGAAGAGTTGTAGGAGAAGAGTCCAAGGATTGAGCCTAAATGGAATTTATTTGGGCAAGAAAATTATAGCCACCTTTATTCAATATCTTCTTCATGCTATGTAAACTCACAACCTTTGAAGAAGGAGGTTGAATCCCTTGAATACAAATGATCCTTCCATTCTCTATCCACTTAATGTATAAATTTTGAAGATTAATAGTAACATCATCAAAATGGCAGAGGCACGGGCCCTATTCCAAAGTTTGATACTCATGGAAGGGTTGACCATCAATAAACTTATCATCGAAGGAGACTCGTTGCACTGTATTAACTGGCTCAATGGTACCGTTAAGCCTCCTTGGGCCCTTGCTTCGATTTTCCAAGAATGCAAGACCCTAATTGGCAATTACCCAAAATTGGCCATTAAGCATCAATACTGGGAAGGAAACAAAGCTATGGACTGGCTTGCTAACAAGGGATTCGATGAATCTGACATTCAAGTGTGGAGAGACTCCTTCCCCATTGGCCTAAGGAATTATCCTACAAGTTTCAATGTTTGCACAATGTGATATGTTGCCAGGGGATTGGTTTGGTATGCTATTGAAACTTGTCGTGATATTGCAACACCTTTTCCTTCTTCTCCTTCAGAAACGAAAGTGCAACATGTCGTGATTTCGCGACACTTTTCACCTTTGGCTGTGAAAATGCAACATGTCACGATATCACGACATTTCTTTCTCCTTTGGGCATGACTTTGCAACTTGTCACGATATCACAACACTTTTTTCTCCTTTGGTCGCGGCGTTACATCATGTCATGATTTCGTGACACTTTTTCTCTTTCGGTCGTGATGATGCAACTTATCGCGATATCGCGACACTTTTCTCTTTGGCCACGATAATGCAACATGTCGTGATATCGCGACACTTTTTCTCTTTGGCCGCGATAATGCAACATGTCACAATATCGCGACACTTTTTCTATTTGGCCGCGATAATGCAACATGTCGTGATATCGCGACACTTTTTCTCTTTGGCCGCGATAATGCAACATGTCGCGATATCGCGACACTTTTTCCTCATCTGGCCATGGCAATGCAACTTGTCGCGATATCGCGACACTTTTTCTCCTTCGGCCACGTCGTTGCAACATGTCGCGATATCGCGACATCTTTTCTCTTTGGCCACGATGTTGCAACTTGTCGCGATATCGTGACACTTTTTCTCTCGGGTAGCGATGCTGCATCTTGTCACGATATCGTGACACCTTTTCCTTCTTTGGCCATGGCAATGCAACATACCGTGATATTGCGACATATTTTTTCCTTTTGCTGAGATGATGCAACTTGTCACAATTTCGTGACACTTTTTCTCCTCTGGCCATGATGCTGCAACTTGTCGCGATATCGCGACACTTTTTTTCCTCTGGCCGCGATGACGCAACACATCGCGATTTCGTGACACTTTTTCTTTTGGGCCGTGATGATGCAACATGTCGCGATATCGTGACACATTTTCATTCTTTTGTCGCGGAATTGCAACATGTCTCGATATCGTGACATTTTTTACCCTTTTGCCGAGACGATGCATCACATCGTGATTTTGTGACATTTTTTCTCCTTAGGCCGCGATGATACATCATGTCGCGATATCGTGACACTTTTTCTCTTTTTTCCACGACATTGCAACATGTCACGATATCGCGACACTTTTCCTCCTTTGCCCGTGACAATACAACATGTCACGATATCGTGACAACTTTTCTCTTATAGCCGTGATGGTGCAACATGTCGCGATATCGCGACACTTTTTCTCCTATGGCCGCGACAATGCAACATGTCATGATATCGTGACATGTTTTCTTCTTGGGCCTCGACGATACAACTTGTCACGATATCGTGACACCTTTCCTCCTCTGGCCGCGATGCCGCAACTTGTCGCGATATCGTGACACTTCTTCTATTATGGCAGCGACGTTGCAACAGGTCATGATTTCGTGACACTTTCTCTCCTTCGGCCGCGATGTTGCATCTTGTCACGATATCACGACATCTTTTCCTCCCTTGGCCGCAATGGCACAACATGTCGCGATATCATGACACCTTTTCCTCCTTGCTTGCTTGGGACCACAAAAATGCAACATGTCACGATATCGCGACACCTTTCTTCTTGTGGTGTTTGGCTTTTTCTCTAATATTTAGCTCTTGGGCCTCTTCGGTCGGTTTGAATAACATGTAAAAAATACTTGTACAAGGTTCAGGTACCTTTCAACACCCTTTCAACCAATCAAAAAAAAACATCATCAAGCTAAGATAACCATTGTGCTCCCAAAATGGCATCTAAGCTCTCTAGGTTCATAAAAAATAGAGTACCTATCCATGTATAATTTTCCATTTGGATTGTAATTTTAAATGTTAAATCCATGCATTTAGAATTTACCTTCATTTGCAATAAGGACTTGAAATTTATCTTAATTAGGAATATGGATATACAAGTTCAAGGATTTGGTTGTTTTATAATCTATGAAGTTGTGTACTTCCTGAATCAAACAACACATTAACATGTTGGTGTTTAATGAATCCTTGTACCTTGATAGTATGATGAGCTTGGATACCCATAAGTGCGTGGACCAAAAGATCCACTATATCATCCTCAAGTGTTTTATCATTTGCTAGTTATGTAGATGGCTCGGGTTGAGAAAAATATTCTTCCTCAGCAACTAATGCAATGTCATATTCTAAGTAAAATTTTTGATGTTGCACACAAGCTTGATCTCTTGGGTGATGTGAACGACATTTATAGAAGAATAATCCTATGGAATTCTCAACATTATGATAAGGACGATGAGAGTTGAAATCTCAATTATATGGAGGGATGAAATCTTAGAGTTTTTTTTATGCTACTTCAGCTATACGTTGTGCATCATCTAGGGTATAGGGATCATGCGTGTCAACTTTCTTACCAATTTTATCCTTAATACTATAGTGAAAAGTAGAAACCACCACTACTGGACTCAATTCATGTGTATAGGTGACTAGACTAGTAAATTCAAAGATATTATCATCTACTGATCATGTTTGCTTTATTTACATAATACAGACCACGTATGATGTGGAAGATCCCTTATCGTATCTTCTAAGAAATTTTTCCTTAAATTCAAGCCATAAAAAATGATACTAATTTTTGCAAAGTTGTCATAACAACCATTGATATACCTATGTACCTAGTTTAGAAGCTGCAAAAGCAACACAACCTGTTTTTGGAATATGGTGCAATCGGATAAGGCCTTCCATTTTTTCCAACCATCCATGAGGATCAACCCCTTAAAATGTGGGTATGTCAATTTAAGGAACTTGAACATCATGAGGTCATTCCAAATAACTAGAAGCACCACCTGCTTCTAGGTCTAAATCATTGGCAAAGCCTTGGTTAGAAGCAACTTGTCTTTGACGAATGTTTAAAGGTTTGGGATTGAGAGCATTTTGTGACCTAGGGGTATGAGGAGGTGTTGCAATAGTTAGATGGGCTTCAATGGCTCTTAGCATAGTATGAATGTCATTCAACATTATTTCTTGTTGAGTAAGATATTGACGTAAGGGGGATCCACACTATTAGGAATTGGGATAGATGGGTTAGGAGGAGGATTATTGAGAGAAGAATTGACATTATTCAAAGAAGGTGAAGCCATGGGATTTAGTGAAGAATAATGATGTTGGTAAAAACTATTAATGTTGTTAGGGGTATTATGATGCATACCTTAATTTCTAGGTTGGCGCTTCCTAGTCATAAACACATTTGTTGGTTGTTCAGTACATTGTAATCTTTCGTTTGATCCTTTATTCCATGAATAATTTATTTTTGGATCACTCATACACTTTGTTATGTTGCTAGAACCTAATTTTCAATTTGAAGTGTCTTGAAAATGGTAGGAAATTTGTCTTCCTTCGTGATAGTGGCACCAAAGAGATTTAATTTCAAATTTTGAATGTTGGTAGGAAAATATTGTTGGGAGCGACAAAAAAAAAATAATTGTCAACTGTGCAATCAGAATTTGACTACAACTATCAAATTTCAAGTTTTCCAATGGTTAGTGTCACAATGGCTAGTCGAGTCAGTGTTACTAAAAATTTTGAATTTTTCAATGACCAACATCACAACGACTAGTTGAGTCAGCATCACAATGGCTAGTCAAATCAATATGGCATTGAGTCAACAAATCACTGATTTAGTCGAGTCAACATCATAACTGTCAGCTCCAATACTTCGTGCGTGGGTGTGAAACCACCAAGAGGTGATCACAATATTTAGTGCCTGTTGGCACTCTTAAATCTCACAACTTGCCTTCATGGTAAAAATTTGGGATAATACCCTCAATAAATAAAAAATATAAACTTTCTTGTGCAATGCCAAAGACCAAAAATGCTTGGAAATCACTAGAAAACCACAAACTACTAGTAATTAGGTCATCAAAAAATTTAGCACCTAAGAACTTATGTGACCTAATGTGCCATGTGTCGAGTGTTATATGGATAACACAATTAGGTATTCCACTAATTTTTAAACCTTAGAAAATAAATTATATCAATTTTTGCTTCACTTGCGTGTTACAACACTGAACTTATGTACTTCTCATGTGGTTTTTTAGTTTAAATTATCCAACTCCTGATCTACGCTCTACAAACTAGATCAGTTGCTTATGGAATTTTTTAAATAAAGGGGTAAAAATTTATTTATAAAAATTTTGAATTACAAAGTACAACTGAGCATCCAACCAGGACTCAAATAAACAGCAAAATAGGCTAAAACCACTAGACTAGATTGATACTTGAAGAAGACAACAAGAACAAACCACATTAATTCCAAACATCCTTGTGGATCAACTCCCAAAGGTTTTGAGAGTCCCCAGATGGGAGACTCTCCCAATTATCGATAATCCAAGGATAAATCATCTTAGAAGCCCTTCTAGCCAGGTAATCAGCAATCCCATTCCATTCCCTTGGAATGTGCACAAAGGATATAAATTTGAACTCTTCACTCATTCTAAGAATCTGAACGGCTACAAATTCCAATTGCCAATTAACTTCCTCCACCCTTTTACTATTTAAAATATTAACCACAATTTGAGAGTTAGACTCATAGATAATCCTACGCCATCCAAGAGAAAACCCCCTTTGCAAGGCCTCAAGAATTACAAGAGCTTCCATAAAATTGTTGGAGTGAACACCTTTATAAATGGAAAAAAAATTGACATCGCCAACAGAATCTCTCCCAACACCACTAATTCTAGCATGTCTAGGATTACCCCTAGATGACCCATCAGTATTAATTTTTAAAACTCCTCTGGGGGGTGGCCTCCACCTACCATCTCTCCTAACCTTCTTATTGAGCTTAGGAACCCTTCTAGGGCTAGAAGAGTTCGTACTATCCACAAAGAGACTAAGGGCCTATCGTACCTTATCCTACCTAGAATTCAAAGGAGGGTCCACATCACATTTGCTATGGATAGTTTCTTGAACCATACATAGGATCCTTTGCTAGATCTATTGAACAAGCAAATGACTACCCTGAAATATGTGATGATTTCATTCAAGCCAAATCTACTAGATGATGCAAGAAGGGGCCAAATTCCAAGCCATCCAAAGGAAGGGGGCCTTGGTTAGAGGTCTTCCCAGACTACTCCAAAACTCCACCAGGGAGAGCACATGAAAACAAGGATGGTTTCAAGCACTCCACCAGTGGTGCCAAATGTCTCTAGCAAGGGAGCATTAGAAAAATAAATGAGAAGAGTCATCCTCATTCTTACTACAAAGGACACAAAAAGAGAGACCCTGAAATCCCCTCTTCCTCACGTTATCCCAAGTGAGGTATTTATTATGAGCTACTATCCAGAGAAAGAATACAAGTTGCTTATGGTATTTAACATTAACGAGGAAACATTATTTTCCTTTCTTCGTGAATGAAAAAACACGTATTTTACTACAAATTTCTACAACATTATTTTTTCCTACCTCCACAAACGAGATAACGCGTATTTGACTGTAAATTTTTGCTGTAAACCAAGTTTTTTTGTCCATCCAATTTCGGTGATTTCTACTTTGCTAATAAAAGACAAGTTGGTTGTGACTTCTACTGTAGCAAATTTTGCACATCCAAAAAGGTTATTCAACTTTGAACAATATTTTGAACAAAAATGGATACTATTTCGAATATATCCTTCATTTGGAAACAATGTGCTACGTATGGAGAGATTGTGCCTATATGCCTTTCACAACACCAAACTCTCACAGTGAACCAAATCTCCTTTGTACCCAAAAACAATATTTAGAAGCTACAAAATTGTGCTCTAATACCACTTGAAGTGAAACTTCATAAAATGGAGTGAGTCTTAATCGCAAATGCAATTCAAATCTGATATATAATGTAACCTAGCAAACACAACCTCTTAGAGAGGGCAAATCTCATAGCCACTTAGAGAGGGTGAAGTCTCTTGTGTTAAACACAATTCAAATGAATATTCGATGATGAGAAATTAAATAAAATATTCTACTTATAAATAGATGAAAGAATCAATGAAATGACATGATGAATTAATGAGTCGACACATCTACTTTGGGAATGTTATATATTACTTATGTTGAATATTTGGATCATAAAGATTTGGAGTGAAGTGATGAGAATGAGGGACCGCCTTATCCCACTGATATTATGTTTTGCAATGTGGTAACTTTGGTGCATCCCAAGTTGGTTGTGACCTTAGGGGAGTATGTTGAAGGGGATACTCTTTATAACATGGATTACAAGGATATCCTCTGAAATAGTTTTTTCTTTGATGGGTCAATCCCTTGTGTTGCATATGTCGAGTCTTCTAGTTCTCAAGAGGATTTTGATTCTATCTCCTGAATACCTTGAGCAACTAGGAGTGATCCCTACACTACCTCCTTATGAAGATGAGTTTCATATTCTCATTAATGAGACCATAGATGTTAACATAAGTTCTTATGAGAGTCCTAGAATCTTTAATCTAGGTAAAGCCTTATCCATGGACAAGCAGGAGCAATTGACCAATTTGTTGAAATAATTTCATGATAATTTTGCTTGGTCATATGACAACATGCTAGGGCTTGATCCCTCTCTTGTTATACATCATTTAGTAGTGAAGCCTAGTTCTAATCCTATTAAGCAGAAACTTAGGAAGATGCATCCTAATATTGCCCTTTTAGTTAAGGAGGAGATCCAAAAACTCCTTGACATCAGTTTTATCAAAGCCATTGACTATTCTGATTGGGTCTCCAATATTTTTCTTATGGCTAAGAAGTTAGGAACAATCAAAATATATACCAACCTTAGGGACATTAACTTAGCATTGTTACGAATATAAAATCACGAGCAATAAAAAAATGTAGAATTATTAACGCAAAAAATAAAGGACACAAGAGACACACGAATAAAATAACCAAGATTTATTATTCTATCCAACAAATCTCGAAGAGATATAACCTACAATAAATATATTGTACTTCCTCTTCAATCTCACAATTACAATCTCTCTTCCTTCTCTCATATCGATACCATACAACATCCTCTTATAAACAAGGGTTACAATTTTAGAGCAAATCATTAAGGCCCCAAAATAATTTTAAAAATACTATTTTTGAAAAATTATCTTTTCTACTGAAATTTACCATTTTTAGTAATTATTATTTTCGAAAAATATTTTTCGTCAAAAAAATCCATTTTTAGTAATTACTATTTTCAGAAAATTATTTTTCACTAAAAATTTTCGTTTTTAGCAATTACTATTTTCGAAAAATTATTTTTTGTCATTTTTTTTTTAAATAGTAATTCAAAAAAACTTAGATTGACATGCAATTTGACACATATACATAATGCCCATATCCTTTCGTAGAGTGGTTCCAACATGGCTAAAATAAGGCTTCCAAATTAGAATTAGGCTCCATAACCAACAATATCCCACTTGGAGACTAATCACAATAACTCCACCGATACTGCACTTGTTGTACTATGCTTCAATTTTGGACCTGGAAATTTTCTCACCTTTTACTGTCATGTTTGAAGACCAACTCAAACTGAGCAAGAACTCAATTTCTCTCTAGTTACTGCCTTTGTGAACATATCTACAGGATTCTGGCTAGTGTGTATCTTCTCCAATTTTAACTGTCCATCTTCCAACACTAAGTGTATGAAATGGTACTTGGTCTATATATGTTTAGTCTTAGAATGAAATGCTGAATTCTTTGCAAGATGAATGACACTTGGACTGTCACAATATAATATTCTATTCTCCTACTTCTTTTCCAACTCCTCCATAAATCTTTGTAACCAAATCATCTCCTTACTAGCCTCTATAACAACAACATACTCTACTTTCATTGTTGAAAGTGCAACAACCTTCTGTAATTTTGAAATCTAACTTACTACAGTTCCACCTACAATAAAAACATACCTTGTGGTACTCCTCCTATTGTCTATATCACCTATCATGCTTGAATCAACATATCCTTGTAAAACAATGTTATAACCTCCAAAGCATAATACTTGAGTGATAGTACCTCTCAAATACCTGATAATCCACTTCATTGCATCCCAATATTGTTTTCCTGAATTGTTCATAAACTTGCTCACAACTCCCACTACATGTGCAATATTTGGCCTTGTGCACACCATCGCATACATCAAACTACCAATTGTTGATGAATAAGGAACCTTGAACATATAGTCAATCTCCTTTTGTGTCTTGGGACACATCTCTTTGGTCAATTTGAAATGATTGGCCAAAGGTGTACTAATAGGTTTTGCATCCTACATCCAAAATCTCTTCAACACCTTCTCAATGTACTCTCCCTGAGACAAAGTTAATTTGCAATTTTTCCTCTCTTGTTATTCTCATACTAAGGATTTGCTTTGCAACACCCAAATCCTTCAGTGCAAATAAATCTACCAATTTTCTTTTGAGCACATCTATATCCTACATGTTAGACCCTACAACAAGCATGTCATCTACATACAATAATAAGATAATATAATTACCATTATTCAATCTCTTAAAATAAACACAGTGGTCATAATAACATCTATTATACCCCTGTTTTGACATAAACCTATCAAATTTCATATACCACTGCCTTGGAGCTTGCTTCAGGCCATACAAGATCTTTTTCAACCTGCACACTAATTTCTCCTTCCCTTTGACCTCATACCCCTGTGGTTGTTGCATATAAATATCTTCCTCCAAATCCCCATGGAGAAAATTTGTTTTTACATATAACTGTTCAAGATGCAAATCCTCTACAATCACTAGACTTAAAATAGTTCTTATTGAAGTCATTTTAACAACTGGAAAAAAAAATTCATCATAATCAATACCTTTCTTTTGTGCAAACCCCTTTACAACAAGTCTAGTCTTATACCTCTTTTTTAAACCCATTTATTCTACAATGCTCTTTTTCTTGTAGGCAATTGAACCAAATCCCAAGTCTAGTTATGTACCAAGGAGTCCATCTCCTCTTTCATGTCTTTCTTCCACTTCTTCCTGGTTTTTATCTACATCCCTTGTTCATATATTTTTAGTTCACAAAAGTGAGATAACAGTACATAATATAATGAAGGAGAGTAACATTCAGGAGGTCTACTTATCCTAGTATATCTTCTAGCTGTATTTTTAGGAGTTTGAGGTGCTTGTTGTTGTTGTTCTTCTAGCACCTTTGGAGTTTCAATTTCATCAAGCACTGTGTATTCTGTGTTTGCTTTTTCATGTTTCTTTCCTTGCAACTGATCCTTATACATGACCTTCTCATTGAATATCACATCTCTACTAATGATTTTAAGATTTACATAATACCAAAAGTGATAACCAAAATTATTAACTCCATATCCAATGAAAGTGCACTTCTTGGATTTAACCTCAAGTTTTGTACTATTTTCTTTATCAATATGCACAAAAGCTTCACAACCGAAAGTCTTTAGAAATGAAAAATTAATAGTTTTACCTATCCATGCCTCTTTTGGAATACCACCATCCAGTGAACTTGAAGACCCTCTATTTATTAAATAAACAATAGTATCCATAACATCTACCCAAAATTGTAAGGGTAATCTCACATGTAATCTCATACACCTAGCATGTTCCATGATTGTCATGTTCATCCTTTCTAACACACCATTTTCTTGTGGTGTTCCTAGAACTATCTTCACTCTATGAATCCCATGGTATGAATAGTAACTATCAAACTCCTTGCTACAGTACTCAGATCCATTATCTGATCTAAGACTCTTCAACTTATATCTTGTCTCATTCTCAACCAAAGCTTTCCATTTCTTAAAAGTATCAAAGACATGATTTCTTTTGAATACATTATACCTAAGTTTTTCTAGTTGCATCATCAATAAAAGTAACATAATAATTAGAGTCACCAAGAGATGATACTTGAGTTGGTTCCCACACATTTGTATGCACAAGCGCTAGCTTTTCACTCTTCTTTTCCTTCCCAACTCTAAGAAATATGACTCTTTTTTGTTTGCCATAAACATAGTACTCATAAAAATCCATATCAATCTACTTCAATCCTAGCAAAAATTTCCTTGAGTGAATAATTTGCATCCCCTTCTCACTCATGTGCCCAAGCCTATGATACCACAAATTTGTATTCACTTCTGTAAAGGCTAATGTAATAGAAAGATCAATATTACTAGTACATACATACAACGTACCTGAATTCTTTTCTTTTGCTAATATCAGTGATCCTTTAGCAACCTTCCACGAATCTTCTAAGAATGTAATTGTACATCCTTCACTATCCAACTGCCCTATGAAAATTAGATTCCTTCTCAAATAAGTAATATGCCTTACCTCTTTCAGCAACCATTGGTTTCTATTTGATAATTTTATCTATATCTTACCCTTTCCAACGATTTTACATGATTTATCACTCCCTAAATAAACCTGTCCAAAATCACCGTGAACATAATCTACAAAATATTTCCTATGGGGTGTGGCATGATATGAATCCCCTAAGTCTAGCACCCAATAATCATTACAATTATCTAGTGAAAGGATTAAAGCATCTTGTAATATGTCACCTGCAATGTTTTCTTCCTGATTATCCTATTTTTCATCTCCTTGTTTTTCTTTCTGAGACCAACAATCTCTTTTCAAGTGTCCTTTCTTTCCACAGTGCTAGCATTCCAACTACTTTCCTTTGGATTTGGATTTGGCCTTCTTTGATTTTCCATGTTTCCTTGGGTTCTTTCCTCTCTCCTTTTGTCTTCCCCTATTTTCCACACTCAAAGAATTACCTAATGTCTCACCTATGTTTTTTCTTCGCATTTCCTCGCTTAGGATAACACCAACAACATCATCAAACTTTAAAGTATTTAAACCAATATAGAATTATTCACAACCATGACCAAGCCATTCTAGCTTTCTGGCAATGAGCACAATATTAAAAGAGCCCTAATCTCATCATGAAAATTTATGACTACAAAGGTTAACTTATTTGTAATCGTGTTAAACTCATTCAAATGATCAATAACAAACCCACCTTCTGACACATACAAATTAAATAAATGCTTCATAAGAAATACCTTATTTAAAGTTGAGGCTTTTTCATACAGTTTGGCTAACGCATTCATTAAATCCTTTGTTGTCTTTTCCTTTGAAATATTGAAGGTCATCGATGATGCCAGGCACAACCGTATTGTTTCTAGTGTCTTTATATCTAGAACTTCTCATTCTTCATCTGATGTCTTCACTGACTTCTTTGCTTTTCTACCTAATGGAAGGTAAAGATCCTTCTGATATAGATAATCATCCATTTTCATCTTTCATAGCTGAAAATTTTGGCCATTAATATTCTCAACCCTAAACTTGCCTTCTTTTGCCATTGCTCTCACTCGAATCCAGAAACCTGTTGGAGCAAAATCTGCCTTCGATCAATTTTGTACCCAAGAATTTGCCAACATTGAAGACTAGGTGAGAACATAGTCTACCCGACTCGATCTCCAGAGGAGGTTGGTTCCTTTGTTTCTTTTAGGGAAAATGGAGAGAGAAGGAAATACATAAAGAGAGGGAAATATAGCTAATGCTAGAGGATTAAAATGGTACATGTTAAGCAACAACAACAACTACTATCACATCCTATTGCAAATAAGCATAATAAAACCTAATGTAGAAACTTAAACCCTCAATGAATGTTTTATGCTAACACAACTCTATTTGCGAAGTCAAATTACAGATCTTAATAGAATGTTAATGCAAGAATGCAGATTAAGAATTGATGCAGATTACATTCAAACTAGATTTAATTAGCAATAAACAACACATACATACTTGATTTCACAACACCAGTGAGCCAAGAACCAAAAGGTAGATCTTTATTTAGCTTTCAAAAGTCTATATACATAGCCTTGTAAACTCCTAAGAGTCGACCATTTGTTTGGGTCACTCATTCTATATATAAGAGTTTTACATAACAGAAAACTAAAAGTTGTTACAAAAGTATGCCCGTAGGCTCATTCTGGTACAGAAGAAATTAAAGAGTGATGGAGATTCTAACTAAAAGAGGTTAGGATATTCTTGTTACATCAATATTTATCCGATCTCTCAGACTTCATGATCTTCATGGCCTTCAAAATGTCGTACCATCGTGACTTTTGGACACTGCTTGGTCTTTGGCCTTCAAAATATTACACCATCATGACTTTTGGCCACTACTTGGTCCTTGGCCTTCAAAATATCGTGCCATCATGACTTTTGGCCACTGCTTGGTCCTTGGCCTTCAAAATATCATTTCATCATGAATTTTAGCCATTGCTTGGTCCTTGGCCTTCAAAATGTCATGCCATCATGACTTTTAGCTATTTCTTGGTCCTTGGCCTTCAAAATATCATGCCATCATAAATTTTAGCCACTTCTTGGTCCTTGGCCTTCAAAATATCGCACCATCATGACTTTTGGCCACTACTTGGTCCTTGGCCTTCAAAATGTCACACCATCATGACTTTTGGCCACCGCTTGGTCCTTGGCCTTCAAAATATTGTGCCATCATAACTTTTAGCCACTGCTTGGTCCTTTGCCTTCAAAATATTGCGCCATTACGAACTTTTGGTCTTGGTCTGCTCCATTACTTCCAAAATATCGCACCGTCGTGAATTTTGATTTCTACACTTAGTATTTGGAGGAGATTATTCCTTCTTTCCCTAGATGTGGTCATTTTGACCAACATTCTTGGTGCCTCCTAGGGTAATTATGTCAGCTAAATGTTAGAACCTAGAGCCTTTATCCATTGGGGAACAAAGTCGAAAAAAGAAAATAATAATAAAAAGAAGGGAAATAAGGGGAAAGATACCAAGTAGATAGGAAAAATAAACAAAAACTCACTTTGAAGTGATCATTCTTTTGGAGTGCTTCCGCTAGAATTTCTTGTTCCCCTTTGACTTGAAGATGGTGCGTTGCTGGATGAGGCCTTCTTGGCTTTTATTTATTTCTCCTTTTCTTGTTTGTTCTTCTCTTGAACAACTTCATTGTAGGTGGCGCAGGCCTTCTTCCAGGTCTCTTCGTCCGTATCAACCTTTTCCTTGAAGGTGAGATACAGGTATTCTAGCTCTTCGACCTTGTCATACGATAGAGATTTTGCTTTCAAGCTTAGTTCATGTAGACAAGCGTTCATCTGAGTGATATCCTGAGCCATAGTGAATATTGAATTCTCTTGAACTGGCTCTTCCCAACTATCAATATCTGACTCATCTTATAGGAATTTTCTCCAAGAGGCCTTCAGCTCATCTTCTACCAAGAGTTGTGAATTTCCATCCCAGACGTTAGGCATGCCATAATTTTTGGCTATAACCACATGTTTGGTAATTAATTTAGCTTCTGTCTTTAACTCGTACATTATCCTTGAAGATTTTGTTATCAACTTGTGTCTCTTGAAGAAATTGCGAGCAACCAATTTAGCTTGAGATCAGTTTGCATCATGAGCTCTGTACCCTGCTATCACCTGAGTACTGTCCACCAGGACCTAAATTTTATTAGCGATTGACACCCTTGTCGCCAGGAGTTGGATTGATGCTTGGAACTCGTCTTCTAATTGGATTAGCGTACTTTGGATTTTAAGTAGGTATGCTAATGTGGGTTTAGCCCTCAATATTATTTGGTAGACCTTTTCAAGCATCTCCTTTTAGACTACTTTTGCTTTCTCCTTGGTCAGTCCATTGGTCTTTTCTGCACTATCAGATAGTTGTTGTTTGAGGTCTTCAACTTGTTGCTGCAGCATTTGAATTTGTTCTTCGGCCTTCATTACTCTCTCTTTGTAAGGGGTGGCCTCATTGAATCTTTCTTCCCACTTCTTAGCTTCATTTTTTAGAGCCCTCTCTATGATTTTCTGCTAATGAAGGGCTTCTTCTAAATGCTTTTTTTGTTGTTCTGCCTAAAGGAATTTTTCTTTGTAATACTCTATGTTTAGATAAATTGTGCCCATATGAGACTGAGCCTTGCTCCACTCGTCATCCATGGGCATCTGAGTCATGTCTTCCTGAGTAACCTCAGCCTAGTAGTCTTCCAAAGTCATCTCTTTTTTTGGCTTCTGCATCAGCGGGGTCATCTTCAATGTAGACCGATGCATGCTGATGGGATCTAACATTGTTTCCTCTCAGACATGGGCTACATCCGTAGAGCTTTTGGAGATCCATGACTTCAACTATGTGGCAGAATTTAGGTCGACCTTCTTCAATTTCTTGAATTTAGCAATAGTAGGGTTTTTTGCGGGGGAAGCAGTTTGCATGGCCTAGAAATTTATATGTTGGCAGAGAAGGGGAAATGAGTGGCGGCTAGAGAGGCTTCCATACTTAATTATCTAAAAGGAGACCTTCATGAGCAAGGGGAGACGATGGTGGAATTCGATGAGCGAAAGGGGGATTTTGATGAGGCAGTGATGGAGGAGGTTGATGAGGAGGTGATGGAGGAGGTTTATTGGAAGACGATGGGTTGCCCTGTATTTTAGAATGGGGAGGGGAAATTATCTTGGAATGAGGAGAAGAAGAAGGATTATCAAGGTCAATGGGATACATACTTGAGGCCTTTAGTAGAGTGACATCCTTATTTTCCTATGACTTCTTAGTATAGGCTTCTACAATCTATTTTAGACTTGAGATATCAACCTCAGATGTTGTCTTTGTCAAGGATTGCACCTCACCAATGGTTTTTTTTGTGCCAAGGGTTTCTATTTATTCAGTCGCTATTGCTTTCCCCTTATCTTGTTGTATGCTACCCTCAGATTGTCTGATGGGGATGCCATCAGGTGAAACTTGTCCACTAGAGTCTCAGACCATTCCTCATAATTTGCATCGTATTTTGCATAGAATTTTGTGTCCATATTCAAACTGTATTTGGTGAATGTTTGGATGTGGCACCTCATTTGCCACCATGCTAATATTTTAGTGTGATCCCAGTCTTGCCCTCTTTTCTTCATCTTTTTTATGGTTTCTTTAGTAAGCTTGTGCTTTGGGTTCAAATATAGGCTCCAATATGCCAGGTGCTCATAGAAATCGTGCCATGGAGGAAGTGGTTGCATCCTCTCAACGTGTCATTCTAACGGTTGGTCTTCGTTGTTGTTCCTACCCTATTTGTCAAGTTGCCTATCAGAGGCATGAAATTGCTTGAAAGGGGCCTTGTTTAGGGTGGCCTACCTCTGGGTAAATTTATCTTTAGGATCATACTTCCATTTGTGTGACAACTCTACCAATTTTAGGCCTCTTAGAACTTGAGCGATTTTCTCATGATCTCCTTTTTTCAACACTGTCACTCCCTCATATTGAAAATGCATGAGGCAAGTGTGTGTCCTTTGAGCACCTATCCCATATTTGTTGTTGATGAATTTTGTTTGCCTTACGTACTCTAGAGCAAACAATCACTTGGTGACGTAGTAAGGCAACAGTGAAGATGTAAAGTCTAATAACTACCCCCTATGTTAGGATGAACCAGTTTCTTTCTTCTGCGTGGGGGTGCCTCAAAGTGTTCTCCATTTGTTTAGGAATTCTTGGTATTTGGCCATTTATGAGTTTCAGAGCAGGTTCCAATAATTCTATGTTAAAGTGATAATATGAACCCGTGTTTGAAAGAAGCGGTGTCCATTCACATACTAGTAAGTGTTCCCCCTTTGAATCCTTCGTGGTGGTGGAGATAGAAACCAAATGTTTGGCTTGAAAGAAGAAAAATATCCATACTAGATATGAAGAATACCTGAATACATTTGGGATCTCCCTTTGTAGCTTGGAGAGGCCTGTGTGTAGCTGTTGGGCTAGGTACGCTGGCTAATCAAAGAAGATAGGTACTTTGCTTGGATCTGTACGTGATTTGTCATAAAATTGGGGAATAGATATACACTGTGCTACTGCGATCTGCCACCCGTAAACTTGAGTGTCATCCTCCAATCCCACCACCATGGCCAGCATAGAAAATAGCTCTTTGTTCTTAAATCTTGATAGGGGAATGGGGGACTTGGACATGAACTTCTCCGAAAGAGTATCTGATAGGGTCTATTGCAAAAATGTCCCGATGTTTGGGGCATTGGTGTAATACTTCATAGAATTCTCTGGGTCAAACTGGATGGGCGGAACCACAGGTTTTCTTCCACAGGAAAAGATGACCCTGATCGTATCTGGGTCGAGTGTGAACATGGCTTATCCTTTGAAATTCTTTACCACCTTGTGCTTGACGTCATACATTTTTGCCATTGCCTGAATTAGCTCTAGACAGGGGTGAACTTGGGGGTAGATGTACCAATAGAGCAAAGAATGGTACAAGAAAGTGCTTGGATCAAACGGAGACACTTCTAGGGAGATTCTTGCAGCTATATCCCTCCAAATTTTTTCTAGCTCCTTCCATGTTATTTTTACATTTGTAATGTGAGCATCGGGGTCCACGAAGTTGCTTACTTTTTTGCTTGAGCTTCTCTTTTTCTTAGAGGGTATTGTTGAAGAACTAGCAGCTGGGGGTGTGGCCGCCATGGTCGTGCTTTGTAACTTGGTAGTAGTTGAGAGAGTGAATAAGAGCTCCCTGAATAGAACATAGACAAAAAAAAATAGAAGATGAATCAGGGAGATGGAAGGTGGGTGAAAAAAAGAGTTATGCATGCTCACACCAATCTAACATGCAATAACTATCAAACTGATGTGGCATGATTTCAGTTGGTGGTACTCATTTTAATGAAGATCTCGAACACTACCTGGAGCCTTGGTTAACATGCTAGTATTCAAAAAGCTACCAACCGTTACTTGTCATTTTAATTCAGGACCAATGATCTGCTCTACCACTATATTGGGCTAATAAATCGGTGCCACTTTCGTATTGGGCCAATAGATTTATGTCATTTTTTCTTTGTACCAATTGGTGGGTACAATAGTACTTCAAAAAGGATACCTTTTAGAGTTTTGAGGTTACTGCTTTTATTACCAACAATACCTTGTTGTTCTAACATGGCGATATCTGCTCCTTGTAATAGTGCCAGGCTATTATGACATGGCACTTTTTGTTGGATCTTCCCTTATGTCTAACATGGCATCCACTACCGACATCATGAGTTCCAGATCTGATGTGGCACCCAGCTACCCAAAAGTTGCGCCATCATGATAATTTTAATTAAAAGGGCACTTGAACACCAAAAAGTCATGCCATCGCAATAATTTTCTTTGAAAGGGTGCTTGGACACCAAAAAGTCATGCTATCATGAATTTTCTTTGAAAGGGCGCTTGGGTACCAAAAATTAGTGCTATCACAACAATTTTCTTTGAAAGGGTGCTTGTACACCAAAAAGTCATGCCATCACCATATTTTTATTTGAAAGAGCGTTTGGGCACCAAAAATTCATGCCATCATAACAATTTCTTTGAAAAGAAAAGAAAAATGCATATTTACATAAAAATACATACAAGGGGAGGAGGAACTTATTTCTTGAAGTACAGCTTCAGATGGAAGTCGTTAACAGGGATAGGTTGAATATGATCCTGCTCATATTTCAACTGGAAGGAGTTGTGTTGCTTTTCTTCTATTATCTCAAAAGGGCCTTCCCATAATGCATCAAATTTATCATGATTTCCAAGTTTAGACTTCTTCTCATTCCATCTGAGGACTAAGTCTCCCACCTTAAATTTCCTTAGGGTGGTCTTCTTGTCAAACCATCCCTTCGTGGCAACAACATGTTTTAGGTGGTGATCGTAGGCCCATTCCTTTTGCTCTTCTGAATGTAGGAGTTGGATCAATCTATTCTCCATTGGCTTTGCCTCTTCTATACCAGCTTGATTAAGCAACTTTAAAGTTGGTATTTCTATGTGCACAAGTAGGACTGCTTCTTTGCCATAGACTAAGGAATAAGGAGATGTGTTGATGGACTTCTTGATAGTTATTCTATCAGCCCACAGTGCTTGATTTATCAGGGAGTGCCAACTTCTCTTGTTGTCCTTCAGAGTCCATTTCAAGATTCTGAGCAGGTTTTTATTTGTAGATTCAACTAGTTCGTTTCCTTGAGGATAGTAGTTTGAGGATGTTTTCAAATAAATCTCGTATTTGCATGCAAATTCAATCATCTTGGCGCCTATGAAGGATGAACCATTATCTATGACTAACGCCTCTGGGATACTGAATCTGGTGATCAAACTTTCCACAAATTCTATCACAACCTCTTGGTCTACTTTTTTGGTGGGTATTGCCTCTGACCATTTTGTGAAGTAGTCGGTGGCTGTCAGGATATACTTATATCTGGAGGACGAGTTGGGTTCTATTATCCCAATGAAATCCAATCCCCATTGTTGGAAATATTCTTCAACCTAGATGGACTTTAGGGGCAATGGAGCATTTATGTTTCTTCCAACGTACCTTTGGCATTCCTCATAACCTCTTGTTATTTTGAAGGCATATGCAAATATGGTTGGCCAGTGCCACCCAGTCTTGATGATCTTTAGGGTAGTGGTTCTCGAATAATTTCCTCCTGAAAATCCTCCATGGAATTCTTCTAGGATCTTCTATTTTTGTTCTTATTTTATGCAATGAAGAAGTACTCCATCCAAGTTTTTTCTGTACAATCCTTCAGGAAGTAGGGTGTACTTCAAAGCCTAGATATGGTACCTTCTTCTTTGTGAGGAATTTAAATTTGTTGGGCATCTCCCAGTTTGGAAGTATTTGATCAATGCATCCATCCAATCGAGTCGTTTAGGGGGTTCGTCATCATCTGATGTTGCTTTCTGAGTCTGGCACGCTACGTACTCTGGTGAAGCATGCTTGGTGAGTTCTTGGCATAATGCTCTACCTCTTACTAGTTTGGTCGGGTGTATTTCTACATCATATTCTTGTATTTTGGTCACCCAACCAGCTCTTGTGTCACCAAGCTCTCCTTGTATGATGAAGCTTCGTACATCAGGGTGGATGCTATAGACGATTATCCTGCTCTGTGATAAGAAATGCTTAAACTTTTTTAGAGACTTCATTATTACATATATCTATTTTTCAATGAAGTTATATTTCTCTTCATGTTCTTGCATAGTTTGACTCAGAAAAGCTATGGGTCTTTCTTCATTGTCAGCTCCCTTCTATGTGAGTACTGCGGCATAGCTTTCTTGTTCGCCTATAGCATATAAAATGAAATCCTTAGAATAGTATAGATTTACTAAGATAGGAGCTTGAGCTATATGTTCTTTGATATGCTGAAAGGCTTATTTCCTCGCATCCGTCCACTTGAACACGACATATTTTTTTAAAAGCTTTGTCATTAGTTTGATGATTTGTGCAAAGTCAGCTATGAATTTATGCATAAAATTGATCTGGTTGAAGAACGACTGTAAGCCCTTTTTATTTAGGGGGAGGGGAAGATCTAACAGTGCTTTCACCCTATTAGGGTCTATGGCTAGACCAGACTTAGAAACAACATGACCAAGTAATAGTCCTTCCTCCACAGCGAAAATGAATTTTTTGGGATTTATGGAGATACTGAACTCTCTACACTTTTCAAATACGCTTCTGAGGTGTGCTATGTGATCTCCTTTATGGTGAGAGAAAATTGGCATGTCATCTAGGTAAATTACTATTATCTTATTCACCAATTCCCTGAATGCTACATCCATGGCTCTTTGGAAAGTTGCTCCAGCATTGGATAATCCGAAAGGTATTCTCAGGTAAGCAAACGTTCTCCACTTAGTTGTGAATGCGGTCTTAAACTTATCTTCATCTTTGACCCATACTTGATTGTATCTAGAGAAACCATCTAGGAGCAAAAATATTTGTGCTCCTACTACTTGTGTAGGATTTAATCAATCTTTGGAAGGGGGTAATGATCTTTCAGAGAAGCCTTGTTCAAATTGCGAAAGTCGATGCACAACCGGATGTCCCCATTCTTCTTTATGATTGGGACCAAGTTGGCAACCCATGTTGAATGCTTGATTGGGTAAATGATTTTTCTCTCGAAGAGTTTCAACGGTTCTTGTTTCATTAAGGCTTCGATTTTGGGGTTTATTGGCCACTGCTTTTGCCAAAATGGTTTTGCACCTTCCTCGAGTTCGATCATGTGCTGGATCGTTTCTTTTGAATAGACCTTCAAGTCTCTGTAATTCCAAGAAATGATGTCAAGGAATTCTTTGCACAATTATCTGATTTCTCCCATTTCTACTTCTGTAGTGTTCACTCCCAATTTGATAGCCTTGTCAGGTTCCATTTGAGTTTCTTTGTACCTATGTTTATCGACTTTCATTTTGTGATCGGTCGACCTATCATTATTGTCAAATAGGATCTCAAGCGTAACCAATCCTTTTGGGATGTGGTTATTTTTTAACTAGATGATGTTCTCATCTTCTTCATCTTCAGCCATTTTGTTTTTAGAGAAATTCATCTCATGGATGAGGAAATCCACTATTTGCCAATCATTCTCAAAACTTGCCATAAGGTATCTTTATCTGGCACAGAAGGTCTATAAATCAGCCTAAGCTTTTAGACTTTTGGATGACATTTCTTATAGGGCAGAAGTTTACCCCTACTAAAGCCAATAAGTCTGCATGAGTGTTTTTCTCTCTAGGAATTACCTTTATGTTTAGAGATTCAAAATATTCTAGTAGATCCCAAACTTTGTTTCGGTAAGCTTTAAGATAATGTTGCTTGCTTACACATTTTTAGTAACCTGATTCACTATCAACTCAGAATCACCGAATATCTGTAGTTGCTTGATACCCATATTTTTAGCCTTCTTGAGGCCTAAACAGAGTGCTTCATACTCTACTGCATTATTGGTGCAACTCTAGGTTAACTAGTAAGAAAAAACCTTTTGCTCACCTGTTGGGGAAATTAAGACGATACCCGCTCTAGCTCCATTTTTACATCTGGCCCCATCGAAGAACAACTTCCAAATATGATCAGTGGGTTGGTTTACTAGAGGGGGATCGATGGGATCATTCTTATCAGGCTTCATAATCATATAACTCCTAATGTCAATCTCGATCATAGCATTGAAATCTTGAAGGGAGAACTGGCCTTCTTCCTGTAATACATCGAGAGCTTATTCCATCAAGTTTAGGTCTTCTAGTTCCTCGATCATCATGTTCACTGTGGTGGGCTATTTACTTTCATCTTCAAGCTTTCCAATATGGAAGGTTGATGGTTTTTCATTAAATATTTTCACCCTTTTTCCTTTGAACGGGATTTCCAAGTGTGAAAAATCTAGTGATAGATATCCTCCTATCTTGGCGGTGAACTCTCTAGAAAGGCACATACCAAAATAAGGCTCTAAATCCACTACTACCACTTCCTGTATGACTATGAGTTGGGGCAGCCTGTGGAGTACTATGGGAATATCTTTGATTACCCCTACAGTTTTCATAGGGGTCCCATCTAGTTGTAAGATGCCAGGACTACTTCTTGTATATTCCATGTCCATGATGTCACATACTGCTTTGGGCATCATAGTGGTTGTAGCTCCGAGTCTATCATGCAGTTGTGAACGACCCACCCCTCCATTTGGAGAGATAAGTAAAAGGGGGGAGGTCTATTTTTTCTTGAAGTGGATGTCAAACTTGCTTGTGCAGAATCCATCTGAGTGGGGGTCTTGTTCTTATTTTTCATAGACCTCAAGGATTCCTGTAGCAAATCAATCTGTCCTGGAAGCTGCAGAGCTTCATACATAGTTGCTTTAGAGGGAGTTTTCTTCATTTCTTCAACTATGTTAAACGAGAGGGGTTCAACACTCTTTTCCTTTACTGTTGCATCATACTTGTTTCTATACCCCTGAGTAGCGTCAATCCTTTGACATTTAGTAAGAGAAGGATATCTCAATTTATCTCTTGCTTGCTCTTGTGTTTTGATTTCTTTCTACCGTGGTGCTTCCTTGTAGGTCTCTGTATCTCTCTGGCTTGAACTAGGAGGAGATTTTTCATAAGAAGTTCTTTTCTCAACAAGGTTCCTCAAATGTGAAGGTACTTTCAAGGGGTTAATATCTTTGGGGTCAACTTGTAGAGGTTTCTTTCCTAACCTAGTAAGGATGGCTACTTGTTCCATAGAAGGCATCATGAAATTATGATTCTCTTCCCTAATTATGTTCACTTGGCCCTTTTGGCTTCTTTCGACATTTTTCTTGGCTACCTGCTATACTTGATGTTGATGAATCATGCAAGAAGTCTCACCATGAGGGTCATTGCATGTGGAGCACCAAAATATTGATTTTGCTGAAGCCTTACTAGGCTCACTGTCTTCATTGGCATAAACCATACTGGATTTATCATAGTTCCTAGCACTCGTAGAAGCTTGATCTCTAGTCACTTGTGGAAAACTTCTCGGTTGGGAATTCCTTTATGTCTCTCTTCGTTCCATGGATATGAACTTGTTTTCTAGAGTCTTATAAGAAGCTTGCAAATCTTGTAGAACTGCCATTTGAGGATCTAGAGTTGATGGGACCATAGCTATGGGGAGTGCAGGAATAGGGGGAAGCAGTGGAAGTGTAGGAGGAGCTTGTATTGATGGGATGTTAGGTTGTCTGGTCCACTTGGGGAGACTGGTATTAGTTGGGCATGTGGCATTTGATGCCTGAGGTAGATTTGGAAAAATAGGCATCATGGATTTGGGTGGGAAATGACCAATAGCAATTAGGTCTTTCTCTACCCTTTGTGCTTCTTGATAAACCTTAGGGAAAGTGCATACATGAGACTGTCTAATCGCCATACTTATATCTAAGTTAAAATATCTCAAATAATAATACATTTCCTGCTCATGAGTCGGTCTCAAACCACTAGGTACTCTCAGCCAAGTTCTGCTAAATCTGATATTAAAATCTACGATCTCCTCTTGTGGATGTTTCTGAACAATAGTGAACTGGTTCAGTAGGGAGAAGGGATCTGTATGCTCATTGAATTCTTCCACTAATTTACCAGCAAGTTGGGCCCATGTAGCTATGGACTAATTTTCAAGAGCTCTATACCAATAGAGCATTTTCCCTTTCAAGGAAATTACTAGTAATCTTATCATAACATCCTCTTCCTGAATGTCATGGATGGGGGCCAACGTAGCCACATCTAGACAATGTTCATAAGTTATCTTTCTAGTACCATCATACTGGGGTAGAGCTTTCAGGGCTACTATAGGGATTAGATGTTGAACTACCAGGTTCAAGGGGCTTGTATGGTTCCATGTAGGGTAAGGCAGAATCGAAAGATTCCTGGCCATTGCGATTGGGTAGATAACTGGAGCTAAAGTTCCACTAGCGACAATGCTAGGGAGGGCTACAGGGGAAGTATCAAAGCATTTTGAGTTGTTGATGTAAGCAAAAGTTGTTCTAGAAACCAAAACAGGGTTAGCCCAGAGGCTACCAAGGTGTAGTTCAAAAAACTCTATGGGTTATTTTGAATTTTTTGCCTTAGATTTGGTTATCATGAAAGACGGTTCATGACCAGACTCTGGGTAAGAGATTTTCTAAGGTTCTCTTCTGGTGTGGAGTCACCAGGTGATATAAAAATATTGATAGGGCAAAGCTATTCACCAGGGCTTTGATCTATATAATGCATGGGATTTGTGTCCCAGAGGGCGTGCCAAAAACTGTTGGAGCAAAATTTACCTTCGGTTACGTTTACACCCAAGACTTTGCCAACATTGAAGGACCAGGTGAGAACAAAGTCTACCCGGTTTGATCTCCAAAGGAGGTTGGTTACTTTATTTCTTTTAGGGAAAAGGGAGAGAGAAGGAAATGCATAAAGAGAGGGAAATATAGCTAATGCTAGAGGATTAAAATGGTACAGATTAAGCAACAACAACAACTACTATCACAGCCTATTGCAGATAAGCATAATAAAACCTAACATAGAAACTTAAACCCTCAATGAATATTTTATGCTAACACAACTCTATTTACGAAGTCAAATTGCATATCTTAATAGAATGTTAATGCAGGAATCCAGATTAAGAATTGATGCAGATTACATTCAAACTAGATTTAATTAGCAATAGACAACACATACATACTTGATTTCACAACACCAATGAGCCAAGAACCAGAAGGTAGATCTTTATTTAGCTTTTAGAAGTCTGTATACATAGCCTTGTAAATGCCTAAGAGCCGACCATTTTTTTGGGTCACTCATTCTATATATAAGAGTTTTACATAATAGAAAACTAAAAGTTGTTACAAAAGTATGCCCGTAGGCTCATTCTGGTACAGAAGAAAGTTAAGGAGTGATGGAGCTTCTAACTGAAAGAGGTTGGGATATTCTTGTTACATCAATATTTATCCAATATCTCAGACTTTGTGGTCTTCGTGGCCTTCAAAATGTCATGCCATCACGAATTTTAGCCACTACTTGGTCCTTGGCCTTCAAAATGTCATGCCATCACAACTTTTGGTCACTTCTTGGTCTTTGGCCTTCAAAATTTTGTGCCATCATGACTTTTGGCCACTGCTTGGTCCTTGGCCTTCAAAATGTCATGCCATCATGACTTTTGGCCACTGCTTGGTCCTTGGCCTTCAAAATGTCACACCATCATGACTTTTGGCCACTGCTTGGTCCTTGGCCTTCAAAATGTTGCGTCATCATGACTTTTGGCCATTGCTTGGTCCTTGGCCTTCAAAATATTGCACCATTATGACTTTTGGCCACTACTTGGTCCTTGGCCTTCAAAATGTCATGCCATCATGACTTTTAGCCACTGCTTGGTCCTTGGCCTTCAAAATGTCGTGCCATCATGACTTTTGGCCACTACTTGGTCCTTGGCCTTCAAAATGTTGTGCCATCATGACTTTTGGCCACTACTTGGTCCTTGGCCTTCAAAATATCGTGCCATCATGACTTTTGGTCTTGGTCTGCTCCATTACTTCCAAAATATCATGCCATCATGACTTTTGATTTCTACACTTAGTATTTGGAGGAGATTATTCCTTCTTTCCCTGGATGTGGTCATTTTGACCAACAAAACATTCCTGTCAAATCAAATTTTATTTGATACCAATTGTTAGGAATATAAAATCATGAGCAATAAAAAACATGGAATTATTAACACAAAAAATAAAGCACACAAGAGACACATGGAGAAAATAACTAGGATTTATTATTCCATCTAGAAAATCTTGAAGGCATACAACCTACAACAAATCCGTTGTACTTCCTCTTCGATATCATAATTACAGTCTCTCTTCCTTCTCTCATATTCGATACCATACAAAATCCTCTTATAAAATGAGGGTTACAATTTTAGAGCAAATCATTAAGGCCCCAAAATAAATAAATAAAAATTACTATTTTTGGAAAATTATCTTTTCTATCAAAATTTGCCATTTTTAGTAATTATTATTTTCAGAAAATAATTTTTTGTCAAAAAAATTCTATTTTTAGTAATTACTATTTTTGGCAAATTATTTTTTTGTCAATAAAAATCGTTTTGGCCGCACCCCCCCCCGCCACGCCCCGCCCCCCACCGCAACCGCCGCCTCCCCCACCCCAGCCACCGGGCCCTCACAAGGAGCCCCTCGGCCGGGGGGGGGCGCCCCCTCCGGGGGGGGGGAGCCATGGGAGGGGGAGCAGGGGAGGGACCAGAGCCCTCAATAAAAATCTGTTTTAAGTAATGACTATTTTCAAAAAAAAAATTTTCGTCAATTTTTTTTGAAAATAGTAATTCACAAAAAAACTCGGATTGACATGCAATTTGACACACAACTACATATCGCCCATATCCTTTTGTAGAGTGGGTCCAAACGTGGCTAAAATAGGACCTTCAAATTAGAATCGGGCTTCACAACCAACAAACATGTCCCAAGGATGATTTTCCTCTCCCCAACATAGATATGATTATATATTTTACTACCAAATATGGAATGCTTTCGCTCATGGATGGTTTCTCAAGATACAACTAGATCATGGTTGTCTCTCAAAATCAATCCAATACAACTTTCATTACTCCATGGGGTACCTTATGTTATAAAGTTATACCTTTTGGCTTGAAGAACGATGGTGCCACATATCAGAGGGCTATGATTTATATTTTTCATGACATGATACATGAAATTCTAGAGGACTATGTGGATGATCTTCTAGGTCATTCCATATATCGAAAGGATCATGTTTACAATCTAAGACAAATCTTTGAAAGACTTCAACAATTTAGGGTTCATCTTAAGCCCTTCAAGTGTGTGTTTGGAGTTACATCTAGAAAGTTGCTAGGTTTCATCATGTCTAGGTGAGGCATTGAGGTGGACCTCACTAAGATAGTGATTATCACTGATATGCCTCCTCCTTCTCACCTAACAAATTTGAGTAACTTGCAAGGTAAGCTTCAAGTTATTCGTCTGTTCATAGCTCAGTTACCCAATAAGTTTCAATCCTTTCTTAAGATTCTTAAGAAATATGTAGTGTTCTAGTGGGATTTTGAGTGTCAACAAGCTTTTGATAAACTCAAAAGGTATCTCACTTTCCTACCTATCTTAGTTCCTCCTAGATATGATAAGCATCTAATGCTTTACATAGAAACCATAGCTCACACTTTGGGAGCCATGTTGGCTCAACACGATGATCAAATCAAAGAGTGAATTAACTAATATATCAGTAAAATCTTGGTTAGCTATGAAACCCAGTACACCCCCTTAGAGAAGCTTTACCTTGTCATAGTATTTGCTTTTTAGAAGTTAAGACACTACATGCTTAGACATAAGATATTAGTTATTGTAAAATTTGATCATTTACACTACTTAATGTCTAATCCATGCCTTTTAGGTCAAGCCACTAAGTGGGTTTTAGCCCTTAGTGAGCTCAACCTAACCTTCATAGATCAAAATGCTATCAAATATCAGGTGATTGCCTATCAACTAGCCTTCGTTCTCTTAGAAGCAGCCCATCCCTTAGGCGTTGAGTTTCTCGATAAGTGCTTTAGCGTAGAAGCCTAAAGAGCAAAAGTCATGGACTTCATTTTTTTATGGAGTCTAATGCTTAAAGGGAACTGGTGCTAGAATCATTCTAGTCACACCATAAAAACAACCCATTCCCTTTTCCTTCAAGCTTCGTTTCTATTGGATAAATAACACTACAAAGTTCAAAGCCTTGATTCTTGGTCTTAGGGCAACCTTAACCTTAAAGGTTATAGTCCTTTTAGTTTTTAGTGACTCTCAAATTATGGTCATTTAGATTAACGATGTTTATAAAAATTGAGATGACAAGTTAAAACCTTGCAAAGAGATTATCACCAAGCTTTTTTTTGCGTTCTATCGGGTAACCATATAGTTTGTCCCTAGATCCTCCAACCGTCGTGTGGATGCCATGGTCGATGTTACATCCTTGTTTCCCTTGGAGTTGGATGATGATTAAGTATCGATTATCATTAGACTACTTCAAGAGCCTGCATCACTCATTTCTAGTCTTGTTTTGTTAGATGTTCTCACCATCAAAGCTTCTCCATTTGAGCCATGGTATAATGACATCTTTAATTTTCTTAAGGATGGTTAAATTCCTAATGTTTTAGACTGCAATCAACATAAGCGTTTGTGCAAAAGAGTGTGTCAATTCATTATAATTAGTAGTACTTGATATTGTCATTCTTTTGAAGGCATCCTCTTACAATACCTTAACTATGATGAAGCCCAACTAGCTCTTAGTGAGGCTCATGAAGGATCTTAGAGAGGCCATTTTAGCAACAATGTCATTGCTGAGAAACTCCTTTGAATGGGGTATTGTTGGCCTTCCATAGAGAAAGATGCATGTGACCATGTTCAATATTGCAACAAGTGTCAACACCATGACAACCTTGTTCATGATCCTTCTCAAAACCTTTAAATTATTTCTTCTTCTTGGTCATTTTCTATGTGGGGATTGGATACCATAGGGAAGATTAACCCCACAACATCTAATGGTCACAAGTTTATCATAACAATGATAGAGTACTTCAAAAAATGGATCAAAGCCATACCCCTAGCCATGGTGATTGGAGCTTAGGTCTCCAAGTTCATATTCAACCAGATCCTTTGTAGGTTCTATAAGTGAATTGCATTGGTTTATAGGATATCCTTTTTTACAAATACTACATATGGTAGATATAGAAGTCTTATTCAAAGAACATTCATGAAGAGACTATTTTTTACTACATCTTGGACAATAGATGGCTAAATATTTTGCATTCATTTCATCTAATGTTGTGTTAATATACACTAAAATATCATCTCTTATATTAGCAAAGTCTTCCATTAATTCCTTTAAAGTATTTCTATTGTCGCCATTTTTATATTTTCTTGTATGGGAACAATTTCTATAGAGTTAAATGATTTCTTGAAATTCAAACTTATGTGGACCTCATTTTCCCATAATATCCAATACATCTCTTGATTTATCTTATAATCCTCTCAAGAATATGGTTTTGCTAAGTTATGGTTCTACACCTCCACACCTCTTATGAATAAGGGAAAATATATCTAGATAATCTCCTAAATTTTTATCTTCCTCTTGTTTTATCTTAGACAATTCATCATTCTGATTCTTTACTTGATATTATTCTTGGTATTTCTTCGAAAATGTTCTTTCCATTTCATCCTAGGTTTGGATTAAATTTGGTGCTAAGCCCATGAACCATTGTAGGATTAAGTTTTTAAGAGTGGAAGGAAATAATTTGAGCTTTTGATTGTCATTGACATAGTTAAAAGCTTGGCATACAATCTTAAACTTAAATAGAAACTGATCAGGGTCCTTATATGCCACTCCCCTAGAATTTGGTAATACAAAAGGTGAAATGACTTTCATGGGAGAGTTTTTATTAGGATCTAATCGAATGGGGTATTGGAAAGTTTTGGTAGGTGTACTAGTTTCACTAGGGTGGAGCACATTACTGGTTTTTCCTATATTTTCTTGTAAGCCTACCATTATACATTTTCAACACCAATTATAAATCCTTTTTAATTATCCTGATCGTATAGATTTTTTAGGAGAGGGTGGTGTTGAACTAACACTCTTGTAATATTTTCTCAAGCGATTTTCACTTCCTCAAGCAAATGATTATGTTCTTCTAAAATTTTATTATTTTTTAGAATCACTAATTTAGACAACTTTGACATAGGTTTAACCTCTTATTCATGAATGGTTTCTTGTGGTTTATGAGAAGATTTTTTTATTTATCTCTTTTATATTTAAACCTATTCATACATCATATTAAATCAAAAACTCTTATTTTAGTGTGTCAATGTTCAAAATCTAATCCCAAGCAATGCAACTATTTTTATGTGAAGTCATCAATTTTACAAGACAACAATTAACATTGAATGACTTGTTTATTCTCTAACAACGTCAATTTTCTCCCCAAAAATGATGCCAAAAATTATGAGTGTCATTAATGCTCATCATTTAATTTAATTTTTCAAATCCAGGGTGATGTCCTAAAGCTATATACGATAGAGACCTTGGAACTACAACTTAAATATCAAGACACTGGATTATCCTAGGAAATCTAGAATTTGTTTGTTATCATATGGACGAAGGAGTTTTGAAAGGATCTCCAAACCTTGTACAAAAGATACTAAGGCCCACCCAAAAAGAGGGAGCCAAAATTACTTACATTCAATAATAATCGAGGAAAAACCAATCAGAGGATTTACCCCTTCTAAAGCCAAACCAGTACATAGGTAAGACCATACATAATTTAAAACTTAAAACAAATTGAAACCAAATTAGGATGTTAGAGATAACCAATCGAACACATATCAGTAGTAGGACCTGAACCACGAATCGAGCCATGCACCAGTCCCATTCTTCCCCATGAGGTCGTTGCCTTCCTAGGCTTGCTAGCCCATCAGGACAAGAATTTCTTTTGCATTGGAGATTGTGACTTGCAGGGAGGAAATAGTAGCTTGGAGATATGAAATTTGGTGTGAAAACCTAAAATCAACAAGCACCCCCAAGTTTTGTAGCCAAGTCATCAACAACAACTCAACCAGAGCAAAGTAAAGGCTAATTGTGTATGAGGTAATTATAAATAGAAGCAATATCTACTATGAAATATCCTGCCAAACCACTAAACCATTATGAATAACTCATTTTTTAGCTAATAGATCGATCGCTCAATTACCTTCCTTGTATGTATGCTTAAATTGAACCTCTTCCAAATTTTGGATGTATCTCTGAAATTCCATAATAAGGTTAAAAATAGTCAAGGTAGGAGATTGAGTCCCTCTTGCCATATTTATAATATTAAGGGAGTTTCCTTCAATTATTAGTTTCTTGCAACTTATAGAATATAATAGAGAAATTCCTTGAAATAAGGCCTTGGCTTTGACAAAGTGACTATTTTGATAGCCCATATTATCAATAAAAGCTAAAATTATCATGTTGTCATGGTTCCTTAAAATCCCTCTAATACCTATAGGACCTAAATTCCCTTTATATGCATCCTTGAAATTCAACTTTAGTCAATCAAATGGAAGTGGATCTCACTTAACCTTGGCTCTATCCAGAGGTATAACAAGTCTGACTAGTTGAGGATTAACATTGAATCCAAGAGATATTTTCCTATTCTATAGTCACAAAATTCATATTTAGGGTTCTAATATTCTCCATAAAAAAATAAATCACTTGTAAAGCCACAACTTTAGTCGAATGAGTAGCATCCTTAAATTTCATTGAGTTTCTTTCCTTCCAAATCCACCACCAGATATGAGGAAGGCTGAATTTCCAAAACCAAATAAGGCAAAGAGATAGGAAGGGAGAAACCCATTGGGTTAGCACATCCTCTAGGCTGTTCAAAAACACCCATGGATGTTCAAATATTTAAAAAAGTAGCTAAAAACCTCCTACGAGAAAGGATAGCTGAAAAGAAGATGGAGTAGGGATTCCTCCACATTTTTGCACAATAAATAAGCACTAGGTAAAATCATACCTCTTTTTTTGAGATTGTCTAAAGTTAGAAATTTTCCTTGTATGGCCATCCAGAAGAAAATATTAATTTTTTAAGTCATTCCTTTTAGCCAAATTTTATCTGCCATAAACCAAGGATCAGAAGGATCATCTACTACTAAATAAGATGATTTGATAGAGAATTTTCCATCCTCCTCTAATCCCTAGATGAATCTATCCAAAATTTCTCTTCCATGAATTATAATACATTTAATGATATTGATAATTTCATCAAATGACCTCATTTCCTCCACCAAAAGTCTTAGGAAGTCAAGTGGTTTCCATCGGGGGCAGTTTACAATCCTTTCAATGAAATCACAAACCTTATTCTCCTAGAAATGATTTGTAATTAGTTTGACTAAAGCAAGATTTGATCTTGACTCCAACATAACCTCAATCACCCACACGTCACTCTAGAAGTTGAAAAACTTGCCATCTCCTAAACACCACCTACCCCCTCTATAGATATTCGATTTAAACCGCATCAGGCTAGACCAAAAAGGTGAACCCTAGAGGGGTAATAAGTCTTTAATAAACTGCTTCCCATCATTTAGGTATTTGGCTTTGACAATATCAACCCATCCCACTTTCTCCTCTTGAACCAATCTCCAACCCTACTTGGCAACAAGATCTTTGTTCATGGATTTCAATCCTCTAAGGCCTAAACCACCCTCCTCCTTGCTACATACTTAGTCCCACACCACTAGATGAAATTTCTTTTTCTCACTTGATCCTGACCAAAGTAATGAGCATTGGATTTGTTCTATTATTTCAAGAATCTTACCCAATATTTAGAATAAAGAAAGGAAATATATCGATATGCCTTGAAGGGTGGCCTTAACTAACATCACTTTTCTTGCTTGGCTCAAGAGAGACCCTTTCCAACTTGTAAGCTTTCTCTGAACACACTCCACAACCAGTTCCCACAAGGATGATCTTGAAGCCCCAAAAAACATTGGCATCCCCAGGTAGGTTGAAGGGAGAGACCCAATATTACATCCCAAAATATCAATAATCCTCAACTACCTTGCTGGAGGAGTATTGAAGAAAAAAATAATACTTTTTCTGAAATTAACCTTTTGACTTGCCACATGTTCATAATATTCCATAATACTTATGACTAATTTTTCTTGTGGAATTGAAGCTTTAAATGACATAAGAGTATCAGCGATAAACTGATGATGGGGTATGGGACTGATGGGCGTAGCTGGCTTAAGGTCTACAATAGAATAGTTAGATTTGATGGTATTCCCTAGAGAGTCCACTGGTAAAATAAAAAGGTATGGGGACAATAAATCTCCTTGACAAATTCCCCTGCAACTCCTGAAATATCCCATCGAAGAGCCATTCACTAGAACCGAGAACTTTGTTGAAGAGATGCATGATTTGATCAAACTTATCCACTCCCGAATAAATATAAATTTATGCAATATTTTGAAGAGAAACTCCCAATCAACCCTGTCGTAAGCTTTGTTCATATCTAGCTTGAGCAAGGTCCCAGAATTACCAATTTTGGCTGCCAAATGGATGATTTCATGGATTGTAATGACTCCATCCAGAATTTGCTTCCTAGCCACAAAATTGCTCTACGGGATATAAATGATGCTTGGTAATAAAAGTTTCAATTTGTTTGTCAGGGTCTTCGTCAGACTGATAGGCCTATAAGCTACAAAATCCTTAGCATCGGTCGTTTTAGGGATAAGCACCAAAAATGTAGAGTTGAGATCTGAAGGGATCTGTTTCGAATACCGAACATCTCTGATGATACAACCCCAAAATATGTCAAAATTTCTAAAAAATACTGGATGAAACCCATTAGGTCCCGGTACTTTAAGCCCACCCATTGTGAAAACTACTTTATTGATTTTATCATTTGAAAATGGAGTATCCAAAATATTATTCATATTTGCAGAGACCAGATATGGTATGTTATTCAGTAAGCAAGCTTCAGCCTATTATTTTTTGTTTATGTGGAACATAGGAGGTCCTTAAAAAAATTCACTACCTCGGATCTAATCTCTTTGATGTCTTCAGAGATTTCTCCATTTGCTTTCGTAATCACCCTGATCCTATTGTTAGTCCTATATCTCAGCATAGTGGAGTGAAAAAAAATTGTGTTTCGATCACCGTCCTTAAGCCACAAGGCCCTAGCTTTCTACCTCCACATAATTTCTTCCCCTACTATAACATTATAGAGCTCTATGAGAATATATAGTTCTTGCCTCTTTAATTCCACAGAGTGAGCCTGAGTTTTGGCTATCTGCTCAACCTCCTGCAACTAGTTACGAATCTCCATATTTTTGGTGATAAAACCTGCTTATTCCAATCCTTCATCTTAGCCTTTATAAATCTCAATTTAGAGGCTATTTGTGCCATTCAATAACCTAAAAAATCTATGACTCCACCATTCCTCAATGTTGGATTCTAAACTAGGGTATTGAAGCCACATTGCTTCAAATCTAAATGGTCGGGAAAAGAAGGTCAAATCCTATATCTTCTCAAGAAAAAATGGATTGTGATCCAAGGCCAGCTTATGGAGAGAGCATAAGGATGCATCACCAAAAAAAGGATACCTTCTTTAGACACCAAAATTTAATCTAGCCTAAGCTAAATGTTTTCACTCCCAATTCGCCTATTACTCCATGTAAATCTTGACCCTTTCAGGTCCAAATCCATCAACTCTTGGGAGTAAATAAAAGAGGTAAATTCATCCATACTACTGAGCATCAGGGTTCCTCATTTTTTATTAGATGGATATAAGGGTGTATTGAAATCGCTCACGAAAATCTAGACCTCTCCTTTAAAACGTTCTCTCATAGAACCAAAAATATCCCAAAGTATGGTTTTAGAGGGTCTCAAATTTGGGACATAAATATTTGAGGTTATCCATTTAAATTCTAACTCCTTGGAACAAATATAATGTTAATCACTCATTCAGATATGAACACAATCGACCCATTAATGGTTTTAGGGTTCTACATGCACAAGAGACCCCTCGAGGCACCGTTAGCCAAGTTAGCTATGAACTCAACCTCCTTCCAAACCTTCCTCTTAACTATTTCAACATTACTGGTATCCAATTTTGTTTCTTGTAGCAAAATTATATCTAGTTTAAAATATTTTTTGATGGATTCCAATGCATGATTTTTAGGTATACCATTAAGACCCCTAATGTTCCACAATAAAATTTTCATTTACAATTCTTGGAAATTAAATCCACATCCTTAGATTGGGGGACTGACAAAATGAATCTAGCTTCAACTACTTACCTTTTGTATCCTTTTCCTTTTCGAACTTAATCTTGGATTGAAAACTAACTACTTGCACACTTGCATGAGGAAAACTAACTACTTGCAAAAATTAAACTTGTTGAAAGAAAATTTGCTATATTATGTTTGCTAAATTGAAATGACAAGCAAATAAAGTACTTGAATTGAAAAGACAGAAATGTAAAGTGTTGGAAATAAATATTGCCAAACTAGGAGACTGAAACAAGAAATAGATGTTGAAAACAATAAAGAAATGTTGAGTAACAATGCCTTAACAGAAATGAAAAAGTACAAAAATAAATGATAGCTAGTTAGCTAAAAAAATGATAGAAAACACTCACATATGGAATAGGGGAAAAACAAGGTACAAGAAATATCTAGTCTACAATAATAAATGGCATGAAAAACAACAATAAAACCTATAAATTATGTTATAGATTTCCCTTCACTAGCCTCGATATTGGGCCCTTGCTCCTAGGTCTAGCAAAAGGAATGAGCTCACCAAATCCTAAGTTAAATTATGAAGGTAAATTAACATAAAATATTAATTCTAAAAATATTGCACTTTATTAACGTAGTTCATTGTTACATCAATGGTTACAAAGTTCATAGATTTCTCTGTTTGATTTTGTAATATCATATTGACCTATTTCCCATTTCTATCGACCTTTCAACAAAGGTAAACAACAAATATTTATACTAAATGCTCCCCTTACATCTATGATTGTTTTGTTGTTATTGACTCCTATAGTCAACAAAAATTCTATCTTGATTTAGGATAGAAATATGTTGTAGATAGTTGTCATGTGTTTTGCACCTCTAAATGCTATGGGAAGTCCGAGAATAGGTCCAATGCATTTTATGTTTATTACTAGTGTGCCATCTTACTTTTCCTTCTTGAAAACCAGTCAGAAGATAGATTTTATTGTTGGTGCAAAAAATCTTGTAGAAAATCTCTCTTTTCCATAATTAAAACAATAAGCTAAAACATAGAGATTCCCTCATTTTTATACCTCCAGTCATTGTGGGATGCCTTGAAATAGTCTTAGAAATATTTGTGTCAAATCCCAACTTTCCAGCTCACCATTTGCACCTTCAAATTGGCCAAATCAATTCTATTTTTAGTGTAGGAAATTCTACAGTTAATTTTAACTTTTCCAATTCTAGAACAGTATATTAAAACAAATGGATTTTCCTATTTTCACTCCTCCATTTGTTGTTTAATTCTTTAGAATAGTAATAAGAAATATTTGTGCCAAATTTCATCTTGTTAGCTTGTCATTTGCACCTTCATTTTTAGTCTAAAAATTTTGCAACTACTTCGGAACATAATGTTGATTAACATCTATGTGCAAATACATTGTAAATCAGGTGTAAGGTTAATCTCTAGTGCTTGGTCATATTCTCCTTTATCTATTCTGTGTTGACAAGGCATTTGGAACCCAAGTTTGGCATGCAACACCTATTTCCTATAATATTGTAGGTTGTTGCCTAGATGTTCCTATAGTTTTCTGTTATAAACCTGCACTTTTCCAGCTTTTGTGTAGAATAGAGAGTTTGACCTGGATTGTCATGAAAATGCAAAAATTAAGTGAAAAATAGTTCAAACATGTGAATGCAATATATCTTCAAACCTTATGATCAAATTTTCCACTTATGACACTTTTTATTTCACTTTATTATATACCTAATAAATATTGAAAATATTAGAAAACTTATCCAAACATAAACATATCATTTTCTGCAATTTACCATGTTAACATCAACATAAACATAAATAACAATTAAACTACTTGGCATTAAACTATAGTATTTTAGGAAAAATAGGCAATTTTATGTGAAATAACACTGAAATAATGAGACATTTTATTGTCTCATCATTAAAACTATTTTAGGAGTTAAAATGGTCTCAACATCAAAATATTTTAAAGTATTTATTTGCAAATTTCAAATTAAGGAGTTATAAGGCTTGCTACTTCAAAAATCAAAGCTGCAAACTTTGATTAATATGGATGGAAATATGGAGTTCATAATTCAAAAGAAAAAAAATAGAAGTTATAAAGTTTGGTATAGATAATTTGATTGAAAAAATTAAATGTAAAATAAATATGGTATTACAATTCATCTACGAAGAAGCCATGGATGAAAGTTTTGATACATTTAAATACCTTTTATATTCTAAAGTCATTGAAGCAATTGACAATGCAAAATATAATATTATAATATCTTTGGATATAGGTAGCAAAACGTATATGGCATTGCTCTCACTAAAACCTTTATAAAGAATAATATTTGAAATAAAAAGAGTTGAATAAAACTCTTAATAAGAAAGTGGATATTTACACAAATAAATCAAGTGATTCATTTTTTAAAATGATATTTCATTCTTCATAAAGTATTAACATTCCAAGCTCGTCTAGTTCAAGATACTATTATGATGCTCTAAGTGAATGTTCTAAAGTTACTATACAGGAAAAGAAAGACTTTAAGATCAGAAACAAAAGAAATATTATTATGCATGAACCTGATGTTCATATAGAAAAAGTTCAAGAAACTCATGAGCCAGATTCTAAAGATACAAATACTGAAGAAACAAAGGAGCAAAATAATGGAGATGAAAAATAACACAAATAAAAACTCGAAGAAAAAGTCAATAAAAAAGATAAACCTAATGGATCTCAAGCAAGAAATCGTATAAAATGCAAGATCACTTGAAGATTGAATACAAAGACAAAGACCAAAATTTAAGACTATAGTCTTCGATAATTAAATAATGTAATATAGGGGGTGTTGAGATATATTACATTATTTGATACATGCTAATGTACCCCTATGGTACCTACATGGTACATTTGTAAATAATAGATTAGGTTTGAGTCTATAGTTTAATGTGTGATTGAAAAGAAATAATACCCTGATAAGCAAATTCCAAAAAAAATAGTAATTATAGAATCAAAGGAACACCAAAGAAGAAGAACATATTACACAAGAATTTATCTTGGGAAACTCTTTCAAGGAAAAACCTAGCAAGAATATCTCCTTATTGTATAAACTTGATCGTCTCCAATACAATAATATCCTTTAGTTTCTTTCTTGCTTGCTCTACCACTTGTGATTACATTTCTTGCATATTGTGTTCACCCCCTTAAGGGGTGTCCAAACATTCACTATACCCAAACCCTTATGCAAGTGTTCTTTTATATACCAACAACACAAGAAGGGGTTTTACAATACCATGGCCATAAAACCCAGGTTCAAATATATTAATCCAAATATATTAAAACATGGGTTCAAATATATTAAAACATGGGTTCAAATATATTAACCCAAATATATTAATCTATGGGTTCAAATATATTAACCCAAATATATTAATCAATGGGTTGAAATATATTAATCCATGGGTTCAAGTATATTAACCCAAAACCCGACCATAATAACATGGAAAAATATTCAACACATTTCCAATGTTCTCCCACTTTTTGAATAATTTCCATAGGGTTTGAAAACTGCCACAGTAGTTCAATGTTCCTTCCCTAGATTGGACATATATCTCCTAACTACTCCCACTACATGTGCAATATCTAAACATATTATCTTCACCTATTACCCTTAGTCATATACCAGCAAGATAACAAAATAGTCCAAAAATCCACTTTAAAAAATATTACAAATATTACTGGAGCTAACTCTGAGAACATTACACCAGGAAACCACCACTAGCATCCACACCAATCTCTTTTGGGCACAACTACACCAGTTACAATAGCTTATTCAGTTACAAGCTACGCTGGTTACAGTGGTTAATACTTGCCCAAAAACTTATGGTACAACTAATAAATTATCTTAGTTATTTTCCAACAACTTTGCAATAAAACCGCTAGAAAAAGCATTTCCAACCTTAATCTCTAGATCTACCATTTTTAAGCTCAATAGATTTATCGCTATTGAAGTTCACTATATCTACTACTGCTAAAGCTCACCAATTTTAACATTATCAAAGCTCACTAGATCTACCACTGTCAAAGCTCACCAGATCTATCGCTACTAAAGATCAAAAATATATATCGCTATCAAAGCTCACCAGATCTATCGTTGCTAAAGCTCACAATATCTACCACTGTTGAAGCTCACAAGATATACCATTATTGATGCTCACTAGCTCTACCACTATCGAATCTCACCAGCTCTACCATTGCTGAAGCTCATAAGATCTACCACTATCAAAGCTCACAAGATCTATCACTCTCGAAGCTCACTGAATCTACCACTGTTGAAGCTCACAAAATCTATCACTATCAAAGCTCACTGGATCTACCACTACTGAATCTCACTATATCTACCATTGCCAAAGCTTAATAGATCTATTATTACTAGAGCTCACTAGCTCTACCACTATCAGAGCTCACCAGCTCTACCACTATTAAAGTTCACCAACTCTACCATTGTTGGAGCTCACGAGCTCTACCGTTGTCGGAGCTCACCAGATCTATTGCTATCGAAGCTCACTGGATCTACCGCTATCGCTTCATGTCATTTTTCCTTTGCCTATATTATTCCACACACTACTTCCACTCAAGAATAAATTTATCCTAGGTTTGAAACCCTTTCTCCTCAACCAATCTACAACCTAGCTCTGATACCAAATGAAGAGAAATATACCTCGATAAAAAAATTCTAGAAAAATAGTAATTGCAGAATCAAAGGAAAAAAAGAGAAGAAGAACACATTACACAAGAATTTATCTTGGGAAACCCTTTCGAAAATCCCCAACAAGAATATTTTCTTATTGTATAAACTTGATTGTCTCCAATACAATAATATCCTTTCGCTTGCTTTTCACTTGCGATTACATTTCTTGCAAATTTCTTACCAAATCCTCATGCAAGTGTTGCTTTATATACCAACAACACAAGAAGGGGTTTTACAATACCATGGGCACAAAACCATGGGCCGACATTACATTAACCCAAAAATACCCATATGGGTATAAAAATAAATTAAATCCCCCAATAGATTTTTCAGGTACAAGCTACACTAGTTACAGTCCTTTCAAAGTTAACCCCTCTTGTATAACATAAAAAATATTTAACATAATTCCAACAGTGATTTATATTTCCCTTTTATGTAAGTGTGAATGTGAAGGAAATGCACAAGTGTCATGTGAGAAGGTGTGCACAAGTATCTTGTATATAAAAATGTAAATATGTAATGTGAGGATGTGCACAAGTGTCCTAAAATAGGAGTCCAAGAGTCTTTCAAGTATTGTAGAGTCAAGTATACAAGTGGCAATATGAGAATTCAAGAGTCATAGGAAAGCAATAGTCAAGTAGCCAAAGAGTCACATTACAATGGCTATATTATGGAGACAATGACTCCATAATAAGGAATGAAAGAAGATGTGTAAATGAGATATGAAATAAAGCTTGTATACATTTTGAACAATTAGTATTGTAAGTTATTATTCATGCATAGTACATGAATGATTCACACTGTTTACAGTCATATTGTTGCATATAAATGAATGTTAGTTAATCTATCATAAGCCTTGGTATACATATTAAGTTACTCATATTATTCTACTCATCATATTATTATTTGACCTTTATTATGGCTAATTTATATTTTAGATCCTATGTGATATATTTGAGATAACCTATGATATTTTATGGTAGTATAAAGGCTTAAAAAGCCAACAATGGTATCAGAGCTACCACCAGACTTTGTCTAGATTAATAGAGTTTATTGAAGTCACTATTAATTATCTTTATCCATTTTGATAAGGTTAATTTAGAGTCTTTCCACTTTGAAGGTAGTGAGACTCGAACTCTATTTCAAAGGTTATATTGAGTAGAGAAAACTAGGGTCATTCCACTAGGTTGAAGGAAAACCAATGAAGAATAAGACTGAATAAGATTGAAGGCATACCAACCCAAGAGGAAGTTGGTCATTCAGGATTTAGCCACCCTAATATTGGTATTCTCTAGAAAAAGGAGAATAATTATTGATATTGATATTAGAAACCAACTCTAAAGAAAGTTGGATATTTGGGGACATACAAAGTCACCCTGATAATATTTTGGATTCTTTAGAAAGGAGAAGAATTATTATTGAATATTAGAAAGAACAAACTCAACAAGTTGGTTATTTGGGGACATACAAAGTCATCCTGATAATTTTTTGGATTCTCTATAAAGGAGGAGAATCATTATTAAATATTGGTAAGAACCAACTTAGGATAAAATTTGATCATTTGAGGACAACTACAGTCACCCTTACATTGAATTTAGATTATCTAATAAGGAGGAGAATCATATTGTGTTCTTAGGTGCAACCTAAGATATTGAAGATTCAAAATAGTATAAGAGATTAAGCTACATAAGTTTGAGAAACTTCCTACAAATATAAAGAAGAATTTCAACTTCATACATTAGCAGAGAAAGTCGTAGTGGATTGAGAAAAATTCAAAGCTTCCTAAGATCAAAAAATTAAAGCTAGCATACAGAAGAAGAATCGGGTCATAGATCAAAGTGACCTTGACATATTTGAGAAAGAAGAACAAAATATTAGAAAGCAAAAAAGAGAAAGTATCTTCCTAGGATACATTGAAGAATTAGGCTGACTAAATATATCTATATATCATTTTAGTCTTGATCACAAATCATTTTTTGAAGCAAATTCTTCTAGGTAGACACAGACAATATTGTAGAATAAAAGTATCCTGATAGGCCATTACACTAGAGAGCCTATAAGAGGTAATATTAAAAAGTGGATAAGTCTACAAGCTTTGATAAAGAAAAAATCTTGAGAAGCTTATCAAGAAAGGAATTGATAAATCCTTAAGCTGCTTGTGATAAGTGGAAACCAAAGCAAACATTCATTCAAAAAATAAAAAGGATTATAGATATTTAGTAGAATACCGAAAAGTATATGGGATAAGGCCCATAGTAAAACAAAAAGCAAACAACATAAAATAAGTTAATAGTTATTGCTTATCTAAATGATATATTATATATTGTTTAATATCTCCAAAGGAGAAGCTTCTTGTCAACGTGTAGGAATTTGTGACATCCAATAGCATATTTGTTAAAAATTTCCATATTCAATATGTATAGCAAAATAAGCATTTGAGTCAGAAATTAGAGGAGATGTGCACCATAGTAAAGAGTACAAAGGAAGACATTCACTAAGCAATATAAAGAAGTGCATTGTTGCACAAAGAGACAAAGACAAACATTGAGAAGCAAAGGCAACAATCAAGGCCAAGAACTGGTAAGAAAGCAACTAATGTCTCTCTGAATGATATTTTATGCTCCTAATGTCTCTCTAAATGATAAGAAGGCAATGACTCAATGCAACTAATGTCTCTTTGAATAATATTTTATGTCTGATGTCTCTTTAAATGGCTCTTAGAATAGCAGCATGTCTCACGTTCGAATGGCTATCGGATTTCTATTTAAAATTCTCTACTATCATAACTTTAGAACAATGCTGAAATTCGTGTGTAAACTTCTATCGATGTTTGTGATCTCCTTGAAAGGACTGATGTAGAATAGAGCTTATAGTTTTGCTTTACTCTATTACATTTTAGCCATTCTTATAACTCTTAGCTTCTTAGACTGATAGCACTTATTTTATAGTCATTTTAAAGTAGTGCTTAGGGCTCTTAGATAGCCAGTGTATAGTAGTGCTTTATGACTTATGACTTTATGCCTTCCTTATATAGAAATGATTCTTCAAAGAGTAATTTTTTAGAAGAACTAATCCAAGGTCAAGATTGTAGTAAATGTAGCATTCTTGTCAACCTTATCTTTCTGGTTATTAACTAGAACTTAAACTTTTCTCTATGCCTCTATATTATTTTTCTATAGGATTCTTCTCTATACTTCTTAGTACAAATCTCTTCTCAGGAAGCTTAAATTGCTTCTCTTCTTTGAACTTTGCTGATCTATGGAAGCTTAGATGCTTCTTTATCTCTTATCTATATTTATACTCAAGAAGCTTAGATGCTTCAATCTTCTAGAAGCCATAATGTTTTTCTATCTCTAGAATCTATGATGCTTCTCTATCTCAATATTTTAAAATCTATCTCCAATGTCTTAGGTCGCACCTAAGAACAAAAATGATTCTCCTCTTTTCTAGAGAACCCAAAATAAATATCAAGATGACTATGAATGTTCCCACATGTTTAACTTCCTTTTGAGTTGGCTCTCTTAATATATTTAAGTTAAGTCCTAATCTTCACTAGTTTTCCTTCAACCAAGTGGAAAGACCCTAGCATCTAAATCTGGGTGACTTTACCTATCCCCTCAATCTCTACTCAACCAAACCTTCAAAAATAGAGTCCAAGTATTCACTGCTTTCAAAGTGGACAAACTCTAATGTAATGGTGGTTAATAAAATATAACTCTATCAAAAATGAATAGAGTTAAGTGGTAGCTTGGATACCATTGTTGGATTTTAAGCCTTTCTACCTCAAAATATGACAGGTTACAATATAAAGAAACCATAATATTATAGGTCAAAACATCAATAATTGAAAGTAGAATTATATATTTGAGCAATCATATATATATATCCATGCCAATGTAATAATGAAATAGCATTCACTTATAATTATATATGTATATGCATGAAAAATACTTGCAATATAAATTGCTCAAAATCTATATACAAGCTTTATTATCAATGCTTGCTAAGTGGTGATTGTTACAAAACATTTTTCCTTACATTATATGGATCTTTATCTCCATAATGTAGACATAAAAATTGACTCTTCAATACTTGTCTATTGCACTTCTCACATATTTGAGAGATGCAGCCTTTCCTATTCTTGACTTTTGGCTTCTCATCTTGCCACTTGTATACTAGACTCTTCACTCTCGTATTGCATGCATACTTGACTCTATGACACTTTCACACTTCTACATGACTCTTGCTCTCCTACATGCACTACTAATACAAGATACTTGTGCACATTCTCTCAATACACACTTGTGCATATCCTGCACATTACACTCTTACATGAAACTTGTGCATATCCTGCACATTACACTCTTACATGAAACTTGTGCATATCTTTCACATTTACACTTACATAAAAGGGAAAATATAAATCACTCATATAAACTAAATACTCAACCCTAATCTATTACATATTTACATTTGTACCATGAATATTCCATGGGAATACATTAGCATGTAACAAATTATGTAATATTATCCAACAAAAGAAGGAGGAAGTCAAGCTCTATATGGAGGTATATATATATCATGAGTGATTCCATGGGACACTTGCACCTCGTAGATATCAAACCTGATAATGGTTTGATGAGTTGGTCCAACAAGATAATGGGCTCAACTTGCATTTTGGAAAGACTAGACATGTTCTTAGTATTAGACAATATTTTGATATAGGGACATATCCTAAAGGTAAAAATATTTAATAATGCAAGATCAAATCATTGTTCTATAATGATAGAAGTCTAGAAAACTAATACAAAACAAGAACCCTTCTGATTCCAAATCATGTGGCTCATAGATAAATCACTCAAACCATAAACACAATAATGGTGGTGGGAAGGAAAACCGAGACATGACACACAAATATTTTGTTTTGCCAAATTATTGCATTATATCATAAACAAGACTAAGAGTTAGAATTTGGATGAATTTGGGGATGTTCGAAAAAGAAAAATAAATTTATTGAACAATTAGTGGAGTTGAACGATCAAATAAGAAAGGAGGGGCTCACTAAAACCAGGGTCAAAACAAAATTGAATCCCACAAATCAAAAGAAGGAATGTGAAAGAAGGAAGAAACTATTGTGGAAATAAAAATCAATAATCAAGTGGCTAAGAGAAGGAGACAGACACACAAGATTCTTCCATAAGCCCCTTTTAGCCGAGAGGCATATAACTTAATCTCTTTTATAAAAAATTAAGGGGAGACTATTCACACATGAGAAGGTATGAACTTGATAGAAATGAACTATTATGCAAGTTTTTTCATGGTTGAGATCCTGGATCTAGAAGCCCAAAAAGAAATGCTACAAGATATACCCACACTCGTTACAATGAGAAGAAAATGATATACTAGGTGCACTAGTAACAATGCAAGAATTGCAAGAGGTAGTGTTCAAAATACAAAAGGGAAAAACTCTAGGTTTGGATGGATTCCCTATTGAATTCTACCAAGAATTTTGGGACATTGTGTAGGAAGACCTTATAGAAGTGGTAGAAGAGGTGCAAAAATCCAAGGAAATATTGAATAAAATCAACAAAACTTACATAGCACTAATACCAAATGCAAGGGATGTATAAAGTATAAGTGGATAATGACCAATAGCATGATGTAACGTTTTATTGCAGATTATCACCAAGGTCATGGTTGAGAGGCTAAAACCACTTATACACAAAATAATCTCCCCTAAAAAAGGTGTTTCCATAGAGGGTAGACAGATAGTGGATGAGATAGTACTTTCCCAAGAAGTAATACATTCTATAGAAGCACAAAAATCCCTCACTATGTTCATCCAACTAGACCTATCTAAATCCTATGATAGAATGGATTGACACTTCTTAATATGGGTTATGAGGAATTTCAGGTTCTCTAAGGAGTGGACAAACTATATCAAAGTTGCATATCATCGGTCTCATACTAAGTTATCATCAATGGATGCCCCACAAAGTTATTTCTAGTATCAATAGGTATTAGGCAAGGGGATCTCCTTTCCCTATACCTATTCATTATTTTAGAATGTCTAGGGAGAACATTGGCTAAGAAAAAGAGATAATAAGAGACTAGAGGGAGTTTCAATTGCTAATGGAGCCAGCCTAATCACGCATCTATAATTTGTTGATGATTCCATATTCTTAGGAAAAGCAATAGTTAAAGAAGCAACTAGAATAAAGCAAATCCTAAATTTCTTTACCAAGGCAATATGTAAGACGATGAATAATGATAAATTCAAAGTAATATTCTTCCATTTTTCACCTTGACAAGTACTAGATAGATTTGGTTTTTGGAAAACCTCACTCCAAGTTATCTATTTGGGGGTCCCAATAAAAACTGGTAGACAAAAGGAGGATTGGGAATGGCTAAGGAGGAAAGGAAATGGACCTTGGTATAGTGGGAAACTCTATGTTTACCAAAATAGGAAGAGGGACTAGGTTTAAAATTTGCAATAAAAATAACAAGGTGTTGGTTGTAAAATTATATTAGAGAATGATAAATAGTCCCAATGCATTATGGGCCATAAATCTATGAGTAAAGTATGTAGATAACAACACCCTAATAGATATTATCCAATATCATTTGTCTAACAAAGGTTCCTCTATTTTAACAATACTCAAAATAGGAGAGAAAATGATCAAATAATGGTTGTTTTGGATAGTTAATAATAGAAAATACATAGATTTTTGGTTAGACTCATGGGATGGACATCAACCTTTGATGACTCAATATCCAGAGTGGACTCCAATGATGGAGGAGCTACATAGAAAGCAATGGATAAAAGTAAAAAGACTCCAAGGACCAAACACGAGGACCAAAAATTGGAAGATATTAGATTACACTAAAAAATGGCCAATCCAACTTCCAGAGAGACTAGCAAAAGAGATTGAGCAAATCATACAAATGAGATCATTATCATGGTCCTATGAGGAGGATCAGTTTGGATGGAATAGTAGGACTAAAGTGGTGTATACAATAGCATAAGAATAGAAAGTGTTATTCCTTAGCATCACTCATCCCAATTGGGATCTATTCCCATAACTCTAGATGAAGAATTTATGGTCAAAGGTTATGTTCTTCAACTGGTTACTCCATAAAAGGGTACTCATAAGGGACAACTGAATGAAGAGGAAAATCTATGGACCTTTTAGATGTACATTATGTATGGAGGAGAATTAAACTTTCAATCACCTTTTAATAGAATGCCCCATAAAAATGAAGTTATGGAAATGATGAATCTTTGTTAGGTCTATATTGGACCAACAATCAGTCGATAGAAAATATTTGGAGAGGATGGAAGAATCAATAAGGAGTAGATGGTTATGTGGGGAAGATAGTGTGGACGAGGATGAAAATCCTACCTTGGACCATTTGGAATGAGTAGAATAGAAGGATATTGAAACAAGATATTAGAGATATCCATTGTATGTGTGTGAATACCATATCCAATATAACAAAGACTTCCAATTCATGCTAAAACAACCACAAAAATCACTTCAACGATGGGAGCAAGTGGTGGCATGACTCAAGATCAATCCTTAGACCAATGAAGCTAGAAGAGTCAACCACGAGACGAAAGGATGGATAGAACCCAAAAATGACAACGACCACCACTAGGATTTGGAAAGGTAAATACATATGGGGTGTTGAGGGGTAACCTAGGGAGGGCCAATGCAGGGGGAATAGGTAGACTACCAGATAGCACCTCGACATTCACATTTGCAAGAACTTAGGTACACTTTCCAACAACATTGTTGAGGGATATAGGATTTTGAGAGGGATGTAAGAGGCTCTTAATATCAGATGGAATAAAGTGATAATGGAGTCAAAATCTCAATTATTTATCAACTACCTTAAATCCCCATTGAGAATCAGGAATGTCAGTTGGAGAATTCAAAGGATTGTATGGAAAATTAGACAAATACAAAGCAATTATGTAGAGGTGATATACACCCATGTACCAAGAGAGCATAATAAGGTAGTTGATGGTATGGCAAACTGGGCTTTGGATGAGGGAGACCTCGTTTGCTATGGGCACCCTCCTAAGTGGTGGACATAGAAAATAAGGGAAGAGATTTTGCATATTTGATATATTGATGATAAAATTCCTAGTAATGTGTAGAGATTCAGTATTTTGTGACACCTTTTTATTGAAAAGGATTTTCATTCTTAGTACAATGCTTGAGATAGATAAAATTGATGTATCTATTTTTAAAACATGGGTGAAAAACCTGATGGTCTAGAAAGACCAAAAATGTAATATGATCTGATGATCAATATAATATAATCCCTCTTTTTACCAAAAATAAAAACTAAATAAAATTATATTTAATAAGTCATTTTCAAGATAATTTTTAGAATATAATTTAATATTCTATTTTTTAGTATAAAAATATTAAACTACTTTTCCCACTCAGTATGAGGAGACTAGGATCCCTCATAAAAACCTGTGTAAACTCATTAAAAATATATTTAACTACATTTTTATAATTATTTTCATGATAAGATTCATTTTCAAAAATATCTTAAACAATAAAGAACAAAGGATTAGAAAACATCAATAATTTGATTATAAAGAGGCTCTTATTTCATACATGTATAAAAATGATGAGAATATGTCTCTATTGTTTTACATTCACCTACTAGATGGTGAGATGTTTGATTGGAGGGAAAAAAATTAGAAATTCAACCTCAAATTAGCATAAGAATCTAATTTGGTGCAAATGTCTGGTCTTTGTGGGACATTATGGTGGTATGGATCTCAACTCTCATCAAGGAATCCCAAGTTCAAACCATAGTAATGTGTGTGTGAATGTGTATTAAAAAAATCCAATTTGTAATGATATGACAAGTTGAAACCATGGCTAGGTATATGTGAATGTGTATTAAAAAAATCTTATTTGTAATGATATGACAAGTGTGAGAAAGGTAAATATTGAAACAATTTTGAAACTCAATTGGGAGGATAAGGCATTGTTGGTTGGAAATATTATATTTCAAAACAAATTTAAAATATTTATTCCTTTCACTTCTTTTTATAAGAGACTTGGATGAAAGAAGTTTAAAAATTTTAAATTTTAGAAAATGAAAATTTAGAAAACCAAATATATATACAATATAATTTTGAATACAAGGAGTTGCAATATTACTACAATGGTAAGGGCTTTGGCAGAGGGGACCAGGACCTTCATAATAACCTGTGCAAACTCATTGAAAAAAAGTTTGAATATAAGATTGAGGTTTTCAAATAAAAGAAAACTAAGAATGTGACTTTCAAAAAATAATATTTATTTATGAAGCATTTTACTTTGAGAACTTATAAAAGTCAAGATAAAACTTTATATTATAAATATTATATATAGACTTCATAATTTAATAGAAAATATTTTTAATATTTGATACATATAAATAAGTATAAAATAAAGGAGACAAAGTTTTATAGGTGATAGTGAGAGCAATTAAATTAATAATTAATGTAATGCTTTTAGTCATGGTCAACATATAATAATACATTAAAATTGTAGGCCACCTTTTTAGATATGTTTGATAGGTATTTAATCAAAGGTTGGTATCTAAATGGTTTCTAACATTCGAGACGGCTTCCTAATACATTTGTATTAAATTTGATCCTATTTGATGATCTGGCTTCTAGAAGGGTCTCAAGGCACTGAGGCGGTGTATTTTTCTATATAAACAAGCTTTTGAAATGAATCAGTTCTTCATTGCCAAATCCTTTCCATATTAGTTTGGTATTAGAGCTTGGTAAACATTGTTGGGTACTTGTGGGGGGAAATTTGTTGGTTTGACCTATTGTGGCATATCAATTACATACATATCAGTTTGGTTGGTTTGTATCAACAACTACAACTCCATGTTGTGTATCTTGGTTGGTTCGTGGTTGCATTGCATTCCCATCGATGTCGATACCATTTGATATAGATCCCCCCTCTCCCTTTCCAACATTAATGTCCAGTCCCGTTTGATGTCAACACACCTCGACGTCAACGTCCACTCAGGGCGGTCAAGCTCGTGCCACCCTAATAGTGCACAATCACATATCATTTTTGTGGCCCGTTCATGTACACTGGCCACCAACATCACCACCCTCAGTGACCACTCCCTACAGGTATTTTTTGAAACAACACAATATTCCTACAACCCATTTGTCTTACACAGTCACAACCTACATGTCTCGATGCTAATCAACTCACTCATTTCAACAATGTTGCATTTAGAGATCTTTTTCGACTAATTGGGTTGTTGTTGTATCATATATGTTGGTGAGGCTTTCTTTATCTAAAGCACATATTTTAGTTTATGATGATTTCATCTTACAAGGATCGTATTTGATGCCTCTTTTCACCAAGATGATAGGGCTCTATTTATTGGCAAAGACAAAGTCTATGAAAATCCTCATGGCCAATCTTGTCCACATATTTTGTAACATGTATTGGAACTAATTCCAAACTTGATGGCCAATTGCACATTGCCTCTTATCCCTTTAATAGCATTTTTTATGATAATTTTGTTAATACGAGGATCATAATAATCGTAGGTGCCAAGGAACATGATGCTTTTGAAGATGGTATGGCAAATGAGAGCACCCATTTCTTCCTTGGCCTTTGGAGGTCCATAGAAGATAGGCATGCTCATACATCCCAATCCCTGTTTTAAGACTTGAAATCCTTGAGAACCCAACTAGATCCTTGGTATCACCATTAATATTGTGTCTCTTTAGTCTAATATGTTGTCAGGATCCCATCCTAACATTATTTTGTATTTCTTATCTACTTATGTAATGACCCACTTCTAATGTGGGGGATTCCATTATAATATTATTTTGTAATACTTTGTAATGTATGTGGCAAGCAAGGTACCTAGCCAAGTGGTACTATCTCATGTAACCGTTATCAAGATTGCAACCGATGTTTGGTAGAAGATTCTAGCTCGAGTGGCATTTTGCATGTAAGCCAACTCTTGAGCCTTTAGGTAGGGTTGCATGAAGATTTCTCTTTAAAAGACATGGAAGCATATACGAATGTATCGTTTTGCAAGTTAATGAAATATTGAAGAAGGTTTCCCCCTAAAAAAAGCTTCTAATTTTGAGTTATTTGTGAGATTGTTTCAATTATGCAATTACTTTTTGCATAGTGTTATTCTATTATTTGATGCATTTTAGTTATTTTTCAGTATTTTGTGTCAGTGAGCTTTATTTTAGTAGTAGTTTCCTAACAAGTGGTATCAGAGCACCCACCTAGGTTCAAGTCACGGAGCAAGCAAAATGTCGGGTTTGTCGTGCTAGAGTCCTTGTGTGGGAGCGGATGAAGAGTTAGGCTCACCGTCCAAAGTTTGGTCTCAAAGTGTGTGGGAATGTTAGGATCCTGATGTATTTGTGCTTTCACTACCACTTTCAGGTTTTGATGTAACAATTTGTTACATTATCAAAGTCCTTGCATGGGAGCGGATGGAGAGTCAACCTCCATCGTTGCCCTTATTTTCCTTTATTCTATCTTCTGCATTTATGGTATGCCTACCTCCATCGTGTTCGATTGTGACCCAACCTTTACTAGTTATTTTTTGCAATAATTGTTTAAAGTGCAGGGAACTCAACTCAAAATGAGTTTAGCTTATCATCCACAAACGAATGGCTAGACTAAGGTTGTCAATAGATGTTTGGAGACCTACCTTTACTGCTTTGCATCTGATCATCCTACTCAATGGGTGAAGTGGCTTCCTTTGGTCGAATGGTGGTACAACACTTCCTATCACACAACAACCAAGGTTACCCCTTTAAAGGAAGTTTATGGATGCACTCCACTCATGCCTTCCCTTACATTTCAAGAAACTCCAAGGTCCATACAGTCGACTCTACTCTCAGTCAATGCACCGATGTCCTCCACCAACTGAAGCTAAATTTGGATGCGACCTAGAATCGGATGCACCAATAAGCTGACCAAAACCATTCTGAGCATAAATTTTATGTCGGTGACATGGTTTTCCTTCACTTGCAACCATACAAATAGTCATCCCTTCATCTTTGCATGTGCTAAAAACTTGTTGTGAAATACTACGAGCCCTACTAGGTTTTACAATGGATTGGTGTCATAGCTTACAAATTGGTCCTCCCACCTACCTCCAAGTTCCATCCTATTTTCATGTCTCCTCTCTCAAATAGGTTGTGGGCACTTAGGTACAGGTTTAATATGTACTTTCAAATTTTGATGAAGAAGGTTCTATCTTGCTTAAGCCTGAATAGTTGTTGGATCGTCGAACTCATACTCTCCGCAATCGTACCATTACTAAGGTCCTTGTTCAGTGGCATGGAATTCAACCAAAAGATGCTACATGGGAGTCTATCCACTAGCTCCAACAATAGTTTCCTCATCTTCAACTTTGAGGACAAAGATTTTTGAAGGGGGACATGTTAGGATCCCATCTTAACGTTATTTTGTATTTCTTATTTTCTTATGTAATGACCCACTTCCAACATGGGGGATTCTATTATAATTTTATTTTGTAATACTTTGTAATGTATGTGGCAAGTAAGGCACCTAGCCAAGTGGTGCCATCTCATGTAATCGTTATCAAGATTGTAATCGATGTTTGGTAGAAGATTCTAGCTCGAGTGGCATTTTGCATGTAAGCCAACTCTTGAACCTTTAGGTAGGGTTGCATGAAGCTTTCTCTTTAAAATACATGGAGGCATATACAAATGTATCTTTTTACAAGTTAATGAAATATTGAAGGAGGTTGCCCCCTCAAAGAGGCCTACGATTCCGAGTTATTTGTGAGATTGTTTCAATTCTGCAATTACTTTTTGTATAGTGGTATTCTGTTGTTTGATGCATTTTAGTTATTTTTTAGTATTTTGTGAGTGAGCTTTATTTTAATAGTAGGTTCCTAACATATGCTTCTATCATCATTGAGTTGTTGTCGAGCCATCACATGAATGAGATCAAACCTATCACAAAATGTGGTTTACTATATTTAAAGTTGAAAGGAGATATTTATGGTGACAACCAACTCATGCTTGATGTCGCTAGGAGCTAGTTTTATTCTAGCTTACCCATATGTTTGCAACATACAGACCACAATGGGTTTGCATTTGACTTCCAACACATGAAGGTGATAGGCATAATTGTTGGTATAGTTTGAAAAAACCATAAATCGAAGTAGTAGCCTAAGATCTCACTTCTTATTCATTGAATTGGTGGTCTTGATAGTGCATTCAACCATGGAGGCAACGTGGATTAGCAAAGTCAAGGTATAAAGCTTCATAGAGGAGATTTTTTAAACACTACTAATTAATTAATTAATGTTGCATTTCAATTTGCTATTTCATGCCTAATTTGCTAAAAGGTTTATTTACTTCTATGCCTTGCATGTAATGTTTAAAAGTTGAAAGTTCTATTTCTTGCACATCTTTTGATGCACAAAAGTTATATTTTGAAATAGTACATGGACTACTACCATTATCTCCTCCTTTGTAAATTTGATCACATCGCTCCCCTAGATCAACATTTTCTAGGCATGGTCATCAATCTAGCATTGGTCGACAAGATGGTAAAAATAGCTACCCTAGTCATTTCCTTAGCTAATAAATTCAATAACATGCATGTCCAATATTCACCACCTAATGGTTTTTGGCATACTAAATGTGAATTTAAACTCTATGATAACTCTAGAAATCCTAAATTCCTAAATAGTTGAATCCTAGATAATTTCATGATGACAGAGTTGCCTTTGCCAAATTGAAGATCTTTGGTATGGATAAGGTCTTGATCACCAAACGTCGAGGCACATAAATTCTCATACATACTTAGAATTAGTTTGTTGTAGCCCTAAAGGCTACCTTTTATCCATCTAACTATGATGATGATTTTCCCAATTAGTGGTTTTGCTTGAGGTAAGGAAGCCACACCTCTATGCATAATTATATTTATTATTTCAATAGGTTTTGCATCTTGCTTCACATACCAGATCCTACACCCACTCTCATTGTGATGTTAAAAAGTGGATTTCAAGCATATTTGTATGGGGAGTTCAAATACACTTCCTATACAACACTTGATGAAATTTTCAATCAGGCACAACTTGTGGAGAAGAAGCTTTCTGCCCAAATAAGGGGTCCTTGATATTCTAACTCATCAAGAGGTCCCAAGTCACCACCTTGTCAACCACAACAAGCACCAAAGATATATCCTTATTTCTCTCCCTCTTCTTCCTCATATTCCACTCCTCATTCCTTTATTGCAAGAATTCCCTTCCTCTTCTCATGTAAAAAAGTTTAAAAAAAATTATAATCATTGTAACAGGAAGGGACATGATAAATTTGAATGTCATCAGTTCAAGAAGAAAAAATTTCTTGTATAGTGTCCATATGGAGTAACAAATCAATATCCCATCAAAAATTTAGGAGAGGATACGACATACAAGGAGTTAAGAGGTCGACTTAATAAAGTCACCTTAATGAATCACCATTTAGTAGCAAGTCATCATGATAATATGTTTGTCATGTGTGTCCACTTAACCTATAGTTTTTCTATTGATTGTATCATCAATAATGTCTCACAAAAAAACTTAATTACAAAGTCCATTATCAACAAATTATAGTTGCCGACAACACCATATCCTCATCCATACTCACTTGGATGGAAGGATAATTACACTACCTTCCAAATCACACATACTTGCACTATGGCCTTTACTTTTGGTCCTACATTTTTGTATAAAGTCACTTGTGATATGACCCTTATGGATTATTTTGGTTTGTTGCTTGGAAAATCATATAAATATGATAGGAAAACTCATTATGATACCTACAATAATACTTATACATTACAGCATGATAATAAGATCTACCTCATCAGATGCATCAAGCACACTATAAACTTATTGCTTAGTTGTAGACAAGAAAGAAAATCAATCAATCAAGCATAGCCATAGCAGGAGCCCTCACCAACAAAAATTATTAAGCTCACTCAACGTATGGCACTTGACAAATTATTACAAAACTACTCATGTGTGTTTTAGAAGCCCTCGACACTACCCCCAAATAAATCAATTAATCATAACATTGACATCATTCCCACTACACTTCTTTATAATGCTCCCATATCAGTCCTTCAATATGATGAAATTAAAAGGTAAATCTAGGACTTGTTGGCCAAAGGGTTCATTAAACCTAGTTTTTCCTGGTATGCCTCCCCCATTCTACTTATACTAAAAAGGATGGCACTTGGTAGATTTGAATTGACTTCAAGGCATTAAAAAAATAACAATAAAAAACCATTATCCACTTCCCTGCATTGATGATCTCTTGGACCAAATGTCAAATTATTCACCAAGATCAATCTCAAAAGTGGATATTACTAGGTCTGAATTAAGTCTGAGGATACATGGGAAACTGCATTCAAAACCATGATGGGTCTATTTGAATGGCTTGTCATACCTTTCGGTCTCGCAACTGCTCCTACCACCTTCATGAGACTCATGAATGAAGTCTTCAAGGATTGTTTGGATAAATCTGTAATTATATACTTGGATGACATTATTGTTTTTTGCAAGGTACACCTTGGGAATCTCCAACAAGTGTTTTTCACCCTTAAGAAGAATTAGCTCTATTTTTTGGATAAACCTTTGTTTCCTACCTTGGCTTTGTAATCAATGAACATGGTGTTCAAGTGGATCTAGTTAAATTTGACATTCTCGTTAAATCGCCCACTCCTTCTCTCACCGACTTACAAAGTTTTCTCGAGCTTGTAAACTTCTATCGCAAGTTAATTCCTAGTTATTCCATCATTGCTACCCCCTTTCACCAATTGACCAAGGCCAAATTTGTATTCCACTAGACACAAGACCATGCTTATCCCTTTTCTACATTGAAGGAGAAGCTATGTTCAACCCCTATTATTGTCATTATTGATCTCACACAACCCTTTGAGATAAAAATAGATGCATCATAGTTTGTCCTTGGTGTTGTGAAGAAGCAAAATGACCATTTAGTGGCCTACCATTTAGAAAATTTTATGGTTATAACACAACTAATCCATATATGATAAGAATTTGTATGATTTAGTCCAAGCTATCAAGTATTGGTGACATTATCGTCTTGGAAAGGAAACCATTATTCACATTGACCACTTGCCTCTCCAATTTCTTTAATTACAAAACAAAATCGAAGAAACTCATCACACGAAGTGGACCTCGTATTTCTAGCAATTTCACTTTGTCATCAAGTACCAAAACAATAGTAAAAATACAATGGTAGATTGCTTGAGTTGTCCTCCGCCTTGAATGTTGTAACCACTTCATGCTTGGATTTTCATATTTGGACCTCTCAATATGTTCATGATCTAGATTTTGCATAGGTTTACCAACACCTTCAACATGTTGCCTCTTCTAATTTGATGCCTTTTTAGGATTATCACATCAAGGAAGGGTTACTCTATTGATTAGATAAAATTTATGCACCTTGTGAGCATCAATTATCTCTTCTTAAAGAGGTACATTCTAAACTTTATGATGGAAATTTTGGCAAGCACAAAACCTTTTACCACTTATAGCATTTCTTTTGTTGACCTCATATGCAATGAGATGTTATAAGATTCCTAAGATAGTGTGTTGTGTGTTGTCATTTCAAGCTAGCCAATGGGACATTGGGAATCAACATGCCTTTGCCTATTCCTCCCCATTCATGGGAGAGCATCTCTATATACTTTGTTAGTGGTTTCCCCATGATAGTTTGATAGTATGATTGTGTATTTATAGGTAAATCATTTTAGCAAAATGGCTCAATTCATTCCATGTCGCAAGAATAGTTCTATAGTAAGTTTAGCCCAACTTTTCTTTAACTTTGTTTGAACTTCCTTTGGTCTTCCTACCAACATCGTGTTTGACTATGATTCCCATTTTATAGCTCATTTTTTGCATTCCTTGTGGAAACTTTTAGGCATCTCCCCTAACTTATTCACTTTCTTCCACCCATAATCTGATGGTCAAATAAAAGTTATCAATTGCACCCTTGTCTAAAGTCTTTGGATCTTCCATCACTCTTCTCCATATAAATGGGATCTAAGTATTAAAATATCGAGCATGACTATAATAGAGTCGTTAATTCCTCCATAGGTCATTTTCCCTTTAAATTCTATCTTGGTTTTCAATCCCTAGCTCCATATGAGTTGCCCTTGTCTCTTCTATCTCCTGCTACCATCCACATGCAAAAAGAGCAAGATAAGGCACATTCCTTAATCTAACATTTGTAACAAATTTAGTTAAAGGTTGTGCATATTTTGCAAAAGATCTAGTAGCAAAAAAAGTAAACCATGGATCTACATTGCATTCCTCATCATTTGTAGGCTATATACTGAGTTTGGTTGTACCTGAACAAGCGTTATTTTCTAAAGAAGGCACATAGTAAGATCAAACCACTTTGATACAATACTTACACTGTCTTACAATAAGTGTCTACAAATGCCTTTCACCTTGATCTTCCAACACAACTTGGCATCCACAATATCATCAATATTGATCTTTTGAAGCCATACCATGACTCTGCATTGGAGGCTGCACCAACCATCAGTCAGCCTATAGATGTAGTACATTTTTAGATTTTTCTCAATTTCTATTAAGTGTTCGACACAAATACTCACTAGACCCACTAAGGATATTCCACTTCCTACCTTGTTTTCAAAGAATATCAACTTTCACACTAGGCACAATGGATCTCTTACCACTAGATGGCTAGTGATTTTCCTTCTCTTTGGTACATATTGGATTCCAAGCTTCTAGTGTGGGGAGGAATGATAAGGAAAGCAATTAAATTAAATATTTATGCAAGATCTTTTGTTGTGACCAACATATAATATCACATTAAAACTTTAGACCACCTTTTTAGATATGTTTAACATGTATTTAATCAAAATTTTACCTCTAGATAGTAATTGACATTCAAAATGGCTTGCCGACACATTTGTATTAAATTTGATCCTATTCGATGATCTAGCTTCCATAAGGGTCCCAAGGCACTGAGGTAGTGTATTTTTCTACTTAAACAAGATTTCAAAGTGAAATGAATTAGTTCTTCATTGTCAAATCCTTTCTATATCAATAGGTAATTAGGACTTTTCATCTTGTGAATACAATACTAATATTTTTAGAGGTTCTATTATGGTTTTTTTAGAAAATAACTTGGTAGAGATTTTTAAGAAATAAGTTTAAGAGAAATTTGTACTAAGATATGTAACATATTAAAGTATTTGATTTGTTATTAATAAATGAATGTTTGAAAAAAATCTTAAATACAAATATTATTGTAATTAAAGTACCTAATTAATATGTACAGTTATATTTCAAATAAAACTATTAATAGCATTTATAAAAAAAATAAAAATCTTTTATAAAAGATGCACAATTTACTTCTTTCATATGTCTATTTTTTCAATGAGTTTACATAGGATTTTATGAGGGGTCTCGGTCCCCTCATACTAAGTGGGGTTTGAACCTTGGACCTTTCAAAGAGAGGCCAAAACCCTTACCATTGTAGTAAGCTTGCAACTATCTTTCATATATTCATTACATTGATATTGTTTTGGATTTTCTAAACCCTTCCACATCAATCTTTCCAAATAAACATAAACATTGTAGGGATATTTATGAAAAAAAATCATACACATCTTATTCAGCTAGAAAGGTGCTTTATTTTCCATCCCTTTTAAATGGTCTAGATTTAAGACTTTGTTAATATATATATATATATATATATATATATATATATATATATATATATATATATATTCAAATTTTTAGATGTTAAGAATGTCTTCCCATAAAAAAAGTTTTATTTTGTTTTTATATTTAAAGTAAAGTAGTTTTTAATGTCCGCAAGGCCATAGGCCATATGAGGCATACCTCACGAAGGATGTTTTATCTAATATATTTTTATTTAACCCTATGTTGGTTACTGAAGTATGGTATACAACTTTGTCTCTCATAGAATTTGAACCTTGAAGCTCTATTAAGAGAGCTTTGAGTCTTCGCTATTAATATGATTCAAGTTTTACATAGTTTGAAGTTATTATTATAAATATTTGTCAATTTTTTTTAATATATAAAGTTTTAATAATTATAGGGTTGATGTTGAAACTTTTATTTTTAAAGTGATTTATGAGAAATATAATTTTTTAATAAATTCTAAGAAAAATTATCATTTAAATTTGTTTTTTTTAAGATGTATATCTCTATAATAATCAATATCATAGGCTATAAATGTCTACAACTTTGGATGTGCGTCATCTTAAAAAATTGTGTTGAAGTCTTCACACATTATGAGAATGTGTTAAACTTTTGATATGTTTTACATTCATGTAAACAGAAAACGATAACATTATTTTTTAATTATGAAAGATAAATGAAATGTGACAAAAATAAATGTCAAAATTTAGCTAAAATATTATTTTAAATATTTTTCATGGCCTTGAAGTCTTATAGAATGATGTGAAAAGGTCTAATTTCTAGTTTATTAGATTGGTAGTAATACAATACAAACTCATGCTAAAGCATTATGTATTCTATGGAAGATTGGTCCTATTATTATTTGTTAGATTTTATGGCTTAATATGAATAATCGAATTCTAGGAAATAAATCTCAAAACCATGCTAAGTTTGGAGCTATATTATTGTTTCTCTTACAAAATGTTTATAGAGATGGTGTTCATCATGGAAAGTCTCAAGTGTGGAAATGGATGTGTTAGCCACTTGGATACATGATCATCTGCAACAACAACATTAAAATGTTAAAATGGAAATGTCTAGAAAATAGATTTATTAAAATTTCTTTTGATGGTGCTTTCAAAGGAAATCTAGGAGAAGCCAGTGAAGGTGGTGTTTTTCAAAATAACGAAGATAATATTTTTTGTCTGAATAATAAGGGGTTGTACTTGGGTCCCCCACCCTTGATAAATTACAACTCTCTTCTTTAGAGCTTAATAGTTTACAAATAGATACACTTCTCATATAAATTAAGATGCTATAGCTATAAACCTACACCATTTTACATAAAATGTCTAAATTATTGATTTTCGTTTTTTTGTATCTTTTCAATTTTTTGGATGAATACAAATATTCTAGAATTCAACATCCTTCTTGACATTTTTCTATAGCAGTCTTCACAATACCTTAAGAATACAAGCTTATACTTTGAGAGGGGGGGTGAACAGTATAAGACCTCTTTTTACTTTCTCTATTTAACTTCAACTTCGCAAAGCAATGAACCAATAGCAATATCAAAGCAATGCATAAAGCAACACACAATGAGACACCAATTTTAACGTGGTTCACCCAACATGGGCTACATCCACAAAACTTTTCTCTAAAAAGCTTTCTCAAAGTTCTTTGGGAATCCTTCCCAATTACAATGTTTATGAGCCTCGGCCCAAAGGAGAAACCTTCCCCTACTCAAGTATTTATGAGCCTCTGCCCAAAGGAGAATCCTTCCCCTCCTCACGAATTTATGAGCCTCCTGCCCAAAGGAGAATCCTTCCCCTCCTCACGAATTTATGAGCCTCCTGCCCAAAGGAGAATCCTTCCCCTCATCATGAATTTATGAGCCTCCTGCCCAAAGGAGAATCCTTCCCCTCAGCTCTGGAAATGATACTTGAGAAGATCACCTACCTCTTATTCCGCTAGCACGTGGAACTCCTTTCCATGAGAAGACCTCCTATCCTCAATGCTCAGCCTCAAGAGACCTCTGTCCTCATTGATCACCTCCACAGCAACTCATCAACTCTGTACTAAACACAGTCAGTCGGTCCAGCACAAGTCTTCCTCACTCTATCGAATCTGTCCCAAGCTCAACTCATAAAGCTTGAACAAATCAATCTCTGCTGCACACAAGCCTTCTCAAAGACTTGTCAAAACTATCCTCGGGTTCTTCTCAAAGAACCACTTCAACTCTGTCCTCAAGTCCTCTGCTAGGACCTGTCCAAATCAGCTCACAAGTCCTCCCTAGAACTTGTCCAAATCAGCTCACAAGTCCTCACTAGAACCTGTCCAAATCAGCTCACAAGTCCTCACTAGAACCTGTCCAAATCAGCTCACAAGTCCTCACTAGAACCTGTCCAAATCAGCTCACAAGTCCTCACTAGAACCTATCCAATTCAGCTCACAAGTCCTCACTAGAACTTGTCCAAATCAGCTCACAAGTCTTCACTAGAACCTGTCCAAATCAGCTCACAAGTTCATCAAGAAAAACTTGCTTAGCATGAACCCACAAAGAGAATTGTTAGAGACCCAATGTGATTCATCAACCTCATAGAAGCATAAAGAGAATTGTTAGAGACTCAATATGTTCTATACTTAACTCCCAATCTCAATCTCAAATCTCATAGAAACATAAAGAGAATTGTTAGAGACTCAATATGTTCTATACTTAACTCCCAATCTCAATCTCAACTCAATCTCAATCTCAAAAGAATAAGATAGATGTAGTATGCTTTTCTCAAGAACATGAAACACAACCCAACAATTGCCAACCATGCAATATCTCATATAACAATGATACTCATGTTCTTTCCACAACCAATATCTTTTCTCAACCAATTAGGGCTTTAACAACAATGCTTATAGACAAGGTTTAACCAACATCATTCAACTCAACATTAACCTTGAAGCATTCAACCAATCACTACATGAAAAGGAAACTAGTAGACATCCTTTTCCCTCCAAAGGTATTTGAACAAAACAACCACCAACATAAATCACCAATGCAAAGAATAACTTGCTCAAATCAATCTCAATGGAGTAAGCCCAAATCATGTATCAAGTAAAGCATTAACTTGATCAAAACAACCTCTATGGAAGCAACTCAACCATCAATCTCAAAACAGCCAACTAAGGGTTTCACCAACTCAATGCAAGTAGCAAGACTTACTAACATAAACCCTAGTGCAAAAATGCTTCCTCTTCCTCAACCAGAATTATGCATTCACCCAAAAAACTCATCAATGATTTTAATGCATAAACAATCTTCAATATCCAGAAAATGGGATTTACACCAACAAGAATACCTAGTAGACAACCTTTTCACTCCAAACTCAATTTCAGAAAATACACCATCAACAATATACATGGAAGAAGTTGCCCATACCTTTGTTTGAGGAAGAAGAGAATAGTTCTTCAACTTTGTTACCAACACCACCCTCAACTTTGCCACCAAGTTAGGGTTAGATCATAAAAGTAACCACAAAAATATTTATTCCATAAAACACCTTATGACTCCAATCCTTAGAAGTCAACTACCAAAAAATATAAAGCATACAAACAATATATCCTTTTACACCTTATTTCTCCAAATTAATTAAACCATGCTCAAGGAATAATAGCTTCTAAGCAAATCTCACTCAACAATCAAGCCAAAAATCTCAACCACACACTATCAACCTTATATCTCCAAAGAAGCATTTAACCTTAAAAATAATTTTAAATAAATCTGCCCAACCACTTCTTCTTTAACAAAATGCAGATTTTATTTAAAAAACCTTACCAAAAAAATGCTTTCGAAAATCGCGGGTCAACAGTGCCTCCGAAAAAATCGGAGCGCAAAAACTCTTCTCACACTCCACGGCGGGAGTCGAACGCTTGACCTCCCTTCAAGCGCCTTCGCAAAACAGTCATTGCCACTAGGCCAACGGCGCTAGCTTGAAGGCTAGCAAGAGTCTCCTTCTCCTTAACCCTTTGGCGGCGGATAAACGTGGCAAAAAAATGATAGCCGTAGCTTTTACTTCCCAACTTTTGTGCAATTCGAATTTCTTTCACACCATTGCTTTGGACTATAGGTTATGGCTTATATAGCCAAACTTCCATGCTATGCACGACGTCGACGGGAGGATAATTCGAACTTTTTGAATTAATATTATTTTGGCGCCTTCGAAACAACTTTAGGGTTTATGAAACCCTTTTGATTATTTAAAAAATAATCAAAGGTCTTTTAGACCTTAGACCTTAGGTGGAGAACCCATTAAATTATTAAAATAATTTAATCACTAAATCAAATAAATAATTAATTAAAAAACCTTTAAAAGGTTTTATTAATTAAGTTATTTAATTAATAAGTGTCTCCGGCCTTTGCATTAAGATGAGAGTGGTTTTGAGAAAAACCCTTAATGCATCCACCTGGTTTTAATAAAAACCCTTAAACCTGCCATGGTTTTGATAAAAACCTTTTCATCTGCCACATGGAATCTCTCCGAAATCTTCTAGAAAATATTCTTTGGAATCTTCAACCTTTGAAGCCAATAAATCCTCTTGACATTAATGCCAGTTCCTTTTGACATCAATGACAACTCATAGACAAGAAGCTAGGATCTCAAACCCAAAATTGCCAACAATCTCCCCCTTTGTCATTGATGGCAAACCATGCTTCTCAACAACATTGAAACTCAAAGGCTGTTGTATAGAAATCAGCTCCCCACGACTTGAGGCTCTCCCCCTTACTCATATCTCTCCCCCTTTGTCATCAATGGCAAAGGGTCACCTTTGGGGCTTGGGACTAAGAATGAGCCTCTTAGCTTAGTCCCTCCCCCACCTCTTGTTGAGGTGATTAATTCTGGGGTGGGAGTAAAACTCCCATTAGGCACTGATCTTCATCAGTGTCTATAGTTGCCTTACCATGTCTTCTCTTGTTCTCCTTGTCCATATTCTTATTCCTGTTCATGTCATTGTTGTTGTTCTTGTTATCATTCTTGTTCTTATCCATGTCTTGATTCTTGTGCCTGTTCATACCCATGTTCCTATTCTTGTACCTTGGAATTTCAGCTCTACACTGTCTAGCTATGTGACCTTCATTGTTGCACTTATAACAACTAACAATGTTATTTCTTTGAGGCATACCTGATCTTTGACTCCATCTGTTCTGACCAACCCTGTTCTTGTTATTAGCCTTGCAATAAACAACCTTGTGCCCAAACTGTTTACAAGAGTAGCAATACCCTTGAAAGAAATTACCACCTATGAATCTGTCATTTACCTTCCTCACTTGAGTCATGCAATGTGAAGCCATGTGACCAAACTTGTGACAAGCAAAACATCTGCCATTAAACTTTCCTTGATTTGACCTCTTAGGTCTTGTAAACTTTCTCCCCTTTTTTTGATTCTTGTTTTCTGATTCTGTGCATCTATCACTCAAGGACTCTTTTTCTGAAGTACTTTCCTCATCAGAACTCTCTTCCTTTCGGAATCTCTTACTAGATTCCCCAGTAGAGTCGCCAACTTGTTCCATGTGTTTCTTACCAAAACCAAGACCTGTTTTATCTGTTGTCCTTCTTTGATCTTTGATGATTGACTTTACCTTTTTGGTGCTATCTTCAAACCTGTAAAGCTTCTCCTTGTACTCTTTAGTTTCCTCTTTCAAGGAAGCCACTTTCTGTTCCAACTCTCTACACTCAAGAACCTTAGACTCTAACTTATCCTTAAGTTTATGTGTCTTAGCTATAGAGAAGTCAAGACTTTCTATAAGCTCATCTCTCTCAATACAACATTCATCCAATTTATCATTGAGTCTAGCATTCTTCTTTCTTTCCTTTTTCAAAGCACTAAGAGCACTAACAAGTTCGACTTCAAGATCTACTTCACCATCCTCTATAACTTCCTCTATTTGTTTGCCTTTTGAAACATCAATGACTTTTTCAGATTTCTTATCACTAGAGGTGCTACCCTTTTCTAAAGCCATACAAAGATCTTCCTTACAATTTTCTGAAGCATCCTCATACATAGTATAACTAGAAATCAATCCATCATTTGTGCAATCATCCTCAAGATGTCCAAAATTTCCACATCTAAAACATTTCATAAGGACAAATCTATGTTTCTTTTCTTCTTCTTTTTATGTTAGGAACAACATCTCATTTCCAACATCACTTGAAGAACTTTCACTATCACTACTAGAACACTTACTTGCCTTGTCTAGGTAGAAACTTTTCTTGTGTTTGTGAGAGTACCTCTTTCCTTGATTGCTTTGCTCATCTTTATTCTTCCTTTGATGCCTGTGCCTTTCAGAATCCTTGCTCTTATAATCATGTTTATCTTCATCACTTTCATCCTTGGCAGCAGTACAATTAGTAGCATAATGACCAAACTTTCCACAATTGAAACACTTGACATATTTCATACCTTTGTGCTTTCTTGAGAACTTGCCCTTCTTGCTTGTAATATGCCTCTTCATCACTAGAAGACTCATCACTATCTTGAAGCTCTTTACCCTTGGATTTCTTGGTAGCCTTGAAAGTTGCCTCCTTCTTAACATCAACCTTCACTTGAGTTCTCAACTCAAATGCTGCAAGTATACTATGAAGCTCATCCTTTTTCAACTTATCCAAATCCTTAGCTTCCTCAATAGCAGAAATATTTTCACTAAATCTATTTGGAAGAGACCTCAAAATCTTATCACAAATATCATTTTCAGCAAGCTCAAGACCTAGTTCCTTCATAGAGTTAACAATCTCATCCATACGAAGCATATAGTCACTAATATTTTCTTCATCATTCATCTTGAGTTGTTCAAACATACCTTTGAAGTGTCTCAACTTGGCCTTTCGGACATTTGCATCACCTGTATGAACCACCTTCAATTGTTTCCACATTTCACTAGTTGTCTTGCAGTGAATCACCTTGGTAAGATCTGCCTTCTGTAAACCCTTCGGGATTGCATTCATTGCCTTTGAATTGCTATGATGTAGGAGCCTCTCTTCCTTAGTAGAAGGACCATGCTCGAGGAATGGTATACTCATCCTCAATCACTTCCCAAACTTCATTTCCAAGAGCCATAAGATGAACCTTCATCCTAGCACTCCAAAGCCCAAAATCTGCCCCATCAAGAATAGGTGTTGCATTACCACTTGTAGATTCCATTGTGTTCTTTACAATATTTTCCTTCAAGTTGTTAAACTTTTCGAAGGAACCCACTCTGATACCAATTGAAGAACACAAGCTTATATTGAGAGGGGGGGTGAACAGTATAAGACCTCTTTTTACTTTCTCTATTTAACTTCAACTTCGCAAAGCAATGAACCAATAGCAATATCAAAGCAATGCATAAAGCAACACACAATGAGACACCAATTTTAACATGGTTCACCCAACATGGGCTACATCCACAAAAATTTTCTCTAAAAAGCTTTCTCAAAGTTCTTTGGGAATCCTTCCCAATTACAATGTTTATGAGCCTCAGCCCAAAGGAGAAACCTTCCCCTACTCAAGTATTTATGAGCCTCTGCCCAAAGGAGAATCCTTCCCCTCCTCACGAATTTATGAGCCTCCTGCCCAAAGGAGAATCCTTCCCCTCCTCACGAATTTATGAGCCTCCTGCCCAAAGGAGAATCCTTCCCCTCATCATGAATTTATGAGCCTCCTGCCCAAAGGAGAATCCTTCCCCTCAACTACGGAAATGATACTTGAGAAGATCACCTACCTCTTATTCCGCTAGCACGTGGAACTCCTTTCCATAGAAGACCTCCTATCCTCAATGCTCAGCCTCAAGAGACCTCTGTCCTCACTGATCACCTCCACAACAACTCATCAACTTGTACTAAACACAGTCAGTCGGTCCAGCACAAGTCTTCCTCACTCTGTCAGATCTGTCCCAAGCTCAACTCATAAAGCTTGAACAAATCAATCTCTGCTGCACACAAGCCTTCTCAAAGACTTGTCAAAACTATCCTCGGGTTCTTCTCAAAGAACCACTTCAACTCTGTCCTCAAGTCCTCTGCTAGGACCTGTCCAAATCAGCTCACAAGTCCTCCCTAGAACTTGTCCAAATCAGCTCACAAGTCCTCACTAGAACCTGTCCAAATCAGCTCACAAGTCCTCACTAGAACCTATCCAAATCAGCTCACAAGTCTTCACTAGAACCTGTCCAAATCAGCTCACAAGTCCTCACTAGAACCTGTCCAATTCAGCTCACAAGTCCTCACTAGAACCTGTCCAAATCAGCTCACAAGTCTTCACTAGAACCTGTCCAAATCAGCTCACAAGTTCATCAAGAAAAACTTGCTTAGCATGAACCCACAAAGAGAATTGTTAGAGACCCAATGTGATTCATCAACCTCATAGAAGCATAAAGAGAATTGTTAGAGACTCAATATGTTCTATACTTAACTCCCAATATCAATCTCAAATCTCATAGAAACATAAAGAGAATTGTTAGAGACTCAATATGTTCTATACTTAACTCCCAATCTCAATCTCAACTCAATCTCAATCTCAAAAGAATAAGATAGATGTAGTATGCTTTTCTCAAGAACATGAAACACAACCCAACAATTGCCAACCATGCAATATCTCATATAACAATGATACTCATGTTCTTTCCACAACCAATATCTTTTCTCAACCAATTAGGGCTTTAACAACAATGCTTATAGACAAGGTTTAACCAACATCATTCAACTCAACATTAACCTTGAAGCATTCAACCAATCACTACATGAAAAGGAAACTAGTAGACATCCTTTTCCCTCCAAAGGTATTTGAACAAAATAGCCACCAACATAAATCACCAATGCAAAGAATAACTTGCTCAAATCAATCTCAATGGAGTAAGCCCAAATCATGTATCAAGTAAAGCATTAACTTGATCAAAACAACCTCTATGGAAGCAACTCAACCATCAATCTCAAAACAGCCAACTAAGGGTTTCACCATCTCAATGCAAGTAGCAAGACTTACTAACATAAACCCTAGTGCAAAAATGCTTCCTCTTCCTCAACCAGAATTATGCATTCACCCAAAAAACTCATCAATGATTTTAATGCATAAACAATCTTCAATATCCAGAAAATGGGATTTACACCAACAAGAATACCTAGTAGACAACCTTTTCACTCCAAACTCAATTTCAGAAAATACACCATCAACAATATACATGGAAGAAGTTGCCCATACCTTTGTTTGAGGAAGAAGAGAATAGTTCTTCAACTTTGTTACCAACACCACCCTCAACTTTGCCACCAAGTTAGGGTTAGATCATAAAAGTAACCACAAAAATATTTATTCCATAAAACACCTTATGACTCCAATCCTTAGAAGTCAACTACCAAAAAATATAAAGCATACAAACAATATATCCTTTTACACCTTATTTCTCCAAATTAATTAAACCATGCTCAAGGAATAATAGCTTCTAAGCAAATCTCACTCAACAATCAAGCCAAAAATCTCAACCACACACTATCAACCTTATATCTCCAAAGAAGCATTTAACCTTAAAAATAATTTTAAATAAATCTGCCCAACCACTTCTTCTTTAACAAAATGCAGATTTTATTTAAAAAACCTTACCAAAAAAAATGCTTCCAAAAATCGCGGGTCAACAGTGCCTCCGAAAAAATCGGAGCACAAAAACTCTTCTCACACTCCACGGCGGGAGTCGAACGCTTGACCTCCCTTCAAGCGCCTTCGTAGAACAATCGTTGCCACTAGGCCAACGACGCTAGCTTGAAGGCTAGCAAGAGTCTCCTTCTCCTTAACCCTTTGGCGGCGGATAAACGTGGCAAAAAAATGATAGCCGTAGCTTTTACTTCCCAACTTTTGCGCAATTCGAATTTCTTTCACACCATTGCTTTGGACTATAGGTTATGGCTTATATAGCCAAACTTCCATGCTATGCACGACGTCGGCGGGAGGATAATTCAAACTTTTCAAATTAATATTATTTTGGCGCCTTCGAAACAACTTTAGGGTTTATGAAACCCTTTTGATTATTTAAAAAATAATCAAAGGTCTTTTAGACCTTAGACCTTAGGTGGAGAACCCATTAAATTATTAAAATAATTTAATCACTAAATCAAATAAATAATTAATTAAAAAACCTTAAAAAGGTTTTATTAATTAAGTTATTTAATTAATAAGTGTCTCCGGCCTTTGCATTAAGGTGAGAGTGGTTTTGAGAAAAACCCTTAATGCATCCACCTGGTTTTAATAAAAACCCTTAAACCTGCCATGGTTTTGATAAAAACCTTTTCATCTGCCACATGGAATCTCTCCGAAATCTTCTAGAAAATATTCTTTGGAATCTTCAACCTTTGAAGCCAATAAATCCTCTTGACATTAATGCCAGTTCCTTTTGACATCAATGACAACTCATAGACAAGAAGCTAGGATCTCAAACCCAAAATTGCCAACAATACCAAAACTTCACCTCTACTATCTATGCATTGCATCTTAGTAGAGTAATATTTCTAAAACATCACACTATCATAGTCCGCTTTACAAAATTTGGATTGCTAGTTTCCTTTCTAAAACACAAGTGCAACCACACAAATTATAATAAATAGTTTATATGAAAACACACTATTGTTACAAAGTAAAGCAAATATTACCAATGGAAAACATTAAAGTAAATCTTAATCATTATCTGATTTAGGCAATCAACATTTCTTATCAGTTTCAGCTAAACTTGCTACTTCATCTAACCATGGAAAGGAGAACTTAACTTCTTGATCCTCAATCAAAGCCTCTATATTGTCTAGCCTATCTACACATTTGTTTTCTTCCCTTAAAGTATGTGTAAACCTAATTTCTTCAAAATCTTTAGCAAGATCTTGAATTTCCATAATTATCTCTTATATGTTCCATGGAGCCTTTGCTTTCCTCAAAATTGCATTTATTACTATGAGAGAATCACCTTCCATTTTATTTGTTCGCATATTTTTAACCCTTCTAAAGCCGCCCAAACTTCAACTGCATTATTTATCTTAAATCCACTATTGAACGCATAATGAGACAAAATCTCTCCTCTATTATTTCTATTTATTCCTCCTCCTTTTGTTGGCCCTAGATTTTCTTCAAATGCTCCATAAAAATTCAAGTTAACATATTCCATATCTAGTGGTTTCCATTTTTTATTATTTACCTTATTTTTGCTTCTCTTGTACCCAACATCATAATACCATTTAATGACTTGAATTCATCTATCAAGGCTCTTTTCTTCTAGATTAGAGACTAGGTCAATTGATAGGGTTGGCTTAGATTCCTCTATGGCTATCTTCCTTTTAATTACCTCTAAACTACTTTTTTTCCTTTAAATTTTCCAAAGTATTGTATCTTTTGATATATCCCATATTGTCTGTAAAGCCTCACTTTTATAAGTGATCTACAATTGCTTTAACCAAACTTCAATTTTGTTATTCATCACCATGCATTTACCAAACATATTAAGAATCCATTGTTATAGTTTCCAAACTATTAAGCAATGTTCCAAGAGATGGTCTATACTCTCCTCATTTTTACAAAGAACACATTGAGAGGGGCCATGAAAACCCCTTTTCATAAGGTTATCCCAAGATAAAATTCTTCTATGACCTACTAGCCAAACAAACATTTTGACTTTAGGAATGCTTGGGCTATTCCAAATATCTCTCCATATTCTAGTGATATTACTATTTTGTTAGTGTTGTATATTATAACCTCTTTTTGTTGTATATTCTCCTAATCTATTCAACTCCCAAATTAATTTATCCTTGGCTCCCCTTGAAATAATCATAATTGTTATCTTTCTACTCGATTGCCTCCTAGCATCAATGTCTCTTATACTATTAAAAAATATTCTTTTCATTTGTATCTTCCTTCCTAATCCTTGTACAAAATATTTGAAATCTTATCACCATATTTGTCTTGAAGTAATCTCATCCAAGGTTTCAAAATTCGTTCTAAATTGAGTGGTTTTTTATCACACAAAGTATCCATCCAAATATAAATTTTTCTCCAATTTCCACCACCCATATTAAACCTTTAATAATTAGATCAATAGATTTTTTTAAACCATTCCAAAGAGCATAACCATTTGGTAGAGAGAATGCAATAAATATTAAACTTGGGTCATTGGGCTCAACATACTTAGAAGAGTTCTTGCCCATTTTCTTTTATTCTCTTTGTACAATCTCCAAATACTTTTGCTCTAAGAGCTAAGTTTGCATCTGTAAGAACTCTTAAACCAAGACCTCCCCTAGTTTTATCATCACACACCTTGCTCCATTTCACCAAAGGAAATTTCCTTTTATCATGTACACCTGATCATAAAAAGGAACACATAATATAGATTAAACTTTTTTGAACTAATTTTGGCATAGAATACAATGACATATAATATGTTGGAATGGCCTATAAGACTGACTTAATTAACTACATTATTTCTGCTAATGATAACTATCTACCTTTCCAAGCTGGAAGTTTATTCTAAAATTTATTAATAACTAGATTCCATAATTATATCCTCATTCTCCCTTCAAATAAAGGCATCCCTGGATAAGTTGCTGCCAAATTTACCTCCTCCATTTGAAGTAACCTGCAAATTCTTGCTTTGATATTAGTTGTAGTGTTAAGAAAGTAAATTTTTGATTTTGTTCTATTAACTTTTTGCCTCGATGCTCTTTCATATTCCTTTAAAAAGTTATTCAAAGCTTTGGCCTCATTTATCCTTGCCCTTCTAAAAAGGGTTGTATCATCTACAAACTATTGATGGGTGATGTTGTTGATGTTATTACTAACCTTAAGTCCACTTATAAACCAATATTTATAAGACTTCTTTAATTTCCTACTCAAAACCTCTTCCATAATAATGAACAAATAAGGAGATAGAGGATATCTTTGTCTAAGGCATCCCTTGGCTTTAAAAGCTTCTGTTACTAACCCATTGACCAACACTAAATAATAAATTGTAGAGACACAAGCTTTAATCCATCTAACCCATCTCTTATCAAATACAAACTTTTCTAAAAGTACAAAAAGAAAATCCCATTTAACCCTATCATAGGCTTGACTAATATCAAGTTTTAAGACCATTGTTTTATCTTTTCTTGAAGTTTTTGAATGTATAATTTCATGAGCTACTATGATCTCATCCATAATTTGTCTCCCTTTCACAAATCCTCCTTGCTCTTCTAAAATAATTTTGTCTAACAATGGCCTTAACCAATTTGCCATCACTTTGGAGATAATCTTATATGTCATATTACATAGGCTTATGGGTATAAAAGAATCAAACAGTTCAACATTCTTCTTTTTTGGAATTAGGGTAAGATATGTTGCATTTATTTTATAAGGTATGTATCATTTTACCCTAGACTATTCCACTGCCATCGATAAAGGATTTTTCACTATATCCCAAGTTGTAGAGAGCCCATTTGGACCTAGGTATTTATCCTTATTAAAAGAGAAAATATCTAAATAAACTTCTTCTAGAGTAATAGGCTCCATCTATTTCCTATTGTCTTCATTCGTTATAACTGAAGGAACATCCTGAAAATGTTTATCATTAAGAACTTCAGTATCCTCTAATCCTAGAATATTTTGATAAAAATATTACCTATTTTCTAATTTCACTATAATATTTAATTCAAACCCCTTTTATTGATTTAATTCTACTAATTTTAGATGTTGATCTTTGTGCTATAGTCATCCTATGAAAATATTTATATTTTTACCTCCTTTTAACCAAGTCTATCTTGATTTTAATCTCCAGAATATCTCTTCCTTACTCAAAATGTTATGATATTCACTAAGCAACACCCTTTCCTCTGAGCTTGGATTATTATGATCACCTTTCTAGAATTTTGAAATTTTATCTTTTAGTTCTTTATTCTCAAAAATATTTCCAAAAGTGTTTGTTCCATTCTTTTAATTTAGATGTCATAGATTTAATTTGAATTGGAAGAGCATACAACCCACCATTACCTGAAGAGTTTCACATTTGAGCTATCATATCAACAAATTGAGGATGGTTTTTCCACGTTTTCTCATTTTTTAAATATGATATTTTTTTGAATTCACTTACCACCATTTTAACTCTTATTGGCCAGTGATTTGAACCAATCCTTGTTAAGGTATTAATTTTAGCATCAGTTCCTTCATCTAGCAAATTATATAAGAGTGCATATATCTAATTTTTCTACTATTAGCATATAGCCTTTCTTGTTGTTGGTCCAAGTATAGTTATCTTCTTCAAACTCAACCTCCCATAGATTATTGTTTTGAATAAAAACTAAAAAATATCTCATACTTTGGTTTAATTTTCTAATTCCCCTAAAATTTTCATCTAGATTGGTTATGGCATTAAAATCTCTTACGATCATGAATCAGTTTCCTTGGTCTTTACTTCTCATAAAGGCGTCAATCCCACTCCAAAATTCCAATCTACCTGATTGAGTTGTAGGTCCATAGACATTGATAAGGATGAAACAAATATCTGCAAAGTAGCAAGGGACTAAAGAGGTTATCCAATACCTGGTTTTATGAATGGTTACACAAGAGGTTTTAGAAGGATTCCAACAAGTTAAAATTCCCCCTATCGCTCCTTCAATAGCATCCCATTCACATATTGCCCATATTACTTTCATATTTTTTTAAACTTCTTTTGTCATTTTAGTTTCTTGGATACAAATAATATCAAGCTTATTACTTAAACATAGGTCCCTAATACACCTCTTCTTTGAGGGGGCATTAGTACCCCTTATATTCTATGAGATGATAATCATGTCTCCTTATGATATTTTGGCCTTGCTTGCATATACCAATATCATTTTGTTGTTTGGTAAAGAGAATTTCAACCAACTTAGTTTGTGTTCCTTTCTCCATGTTTGTTCTTGCTTCCTTGGATCTTGCTTGATAATTTGAGGGTTTTCCTCTCTTTTCCTTACCCATATCAGAAGTAGGTCTTATTATTCTATTCCTCAATGTTCTTTCACAATTTTTTTCTTCATCATATTTATCCTCTTTTGGTTCTACTATAGAAGCTTTTGACTTGTCCTACTCATTTTATAGTATTTCCTTATTAATGACAGAGGTATTAACTTCTAAAATTACATTTTCTTTACCAATATTTTTCTCTTGAATGATGCATAGTACTTCAAGAGAATCTTCATAATATGATGAGACACATTTCTTAGGTTTATCAAGAATGTTCTTCCTTAAATTAGGATCATATTGAATAAACGGTTCCTTTTTAATATGTTGAAACTATTATATTGTGTCCTATAAGTTTTGATCTAGTTTTTCTTCATTGGTTAAAGCCTAAAAAGAGTTGGTATTTATTCCAATATCCTTCCTTATTGGTCTCCATTTTTTTCATTTTTCTAGATCTATTTTTTAGAATTTGAAAACCATCTTCATCCATAACCATTTGTAAGTTTCTCTTGCGGTTTTCTACATATGATTATGTTGGGCTCTTCTTAGGGAATGATCTCTCAATATGCCCCATCTCATGACATCTTCTACATCTAAAAGATATGTTTTCATAATCTATGGTTTGGATCCACATTTTATCCCCATACTTAAGAATGATTGATTATGGTAAAGCTTTACTTATATCAATCATGACCAATATCCGAGCATAAATAGCCAAGAATCCATATTTCGTAGTATCTAGAATCTTAAGGAATTATCCTAGAGTGTTTTTTATTACCTTGAAGGTATCTATTTCCTAAAATTCAATGGGTAACCCAAACATCCTAACCCAAACAGGTACTAGGGATAAATTTACATTTTTAGGTGAAAAACCTTCATACCAGTGGGTAAGAAAGAGTCCTATTCTTCCCATAAACCAAGGACCCCCTTTTAGGATTTTTTCTATTTTTCCCTAGAACAAAAACGGCTAGGAATAAATTATAGAATCACTCCTAAATACTTTTAACTCCTATCAATCCATTTTTTCAACGATGAAGTCCCTAGTCAATACCCATTAAGTTTGCCAAAAATTGCCCTATCTTGGAGCAAGGCTCTCTTTGAGGTGCGCTCACTAACCTCTATCACTAGAGATGATTCTAAGAATTTAACTATAAATTGGTCCATGGAAAGAAAACTAGAACTCAAAATCTATTTAAATTTAAAAAATATCCTATAGCAAATATAATATTTGATAAAAAACTTTATATTAATTTGAATGCAAAATTTATAAGATAAAGAAGGGAAAAAAGAAAACTTAGCTAAAAAAATTCTATGTCCAGATATAATGTCTTTCTTCACTGAAGTCCTAGCCCTTCATAACTCTTCCCATCATCCGAACCATAACTGACAAATATTTACAATTTTATTTTTCACAACTTGAAAATTTGTCACTACCCTTGATCTAGATGGTTGACTTCATAGGGTCATATTTCCTTCAATATTTGCTCGAATTCATTCATATGACCACTAATTTTAAAGCTATTCAAATTCCACACAAGTTGGTTCAAGAATCAACTGAATCAGATAACTTTCCGCAAAGATATGGCTCCTAAAATATAAGATGTATTTTAGAAAAAAAACCTAATCCTTTGTGAAGCGACTGTGTGTTGAGGAAGATAATTTGATTAATAGAAGATCAACATTGCATATGACTATATTATATGATACTTGGTTTCCTTCTATGTTGACAATGACAACTCACTAATTCCCTAATAACTTTTTTAGGGGTCTTATTCATAACTCTAATATTTCAAATACATAACGAAGATAAGATTCTCTTCACTTACTTAGAATAATATGGAAAGAGACTAGGGAACTTCTTATAGGGATTAAAATTGTAATTAAAAAAATATGGAAATATATTTCAATTGAGGGGAGTTCACAATTTATCATTAATGTCAACAAAAATGAATGTGGAAATTAGATTAAAAAATAATATTATTGCTAATGTTCATCATAGAATATAAGAGGTAGTCTCTTGGAAATATGAGCATATTTATAGAGAAAGAAATAGAGTAGTAGATAATTTATGTAATATCCCCAATTAAAATTTACAAACCCTAGTTGAAAATATTATAACTTTTCTCCAAAAAAAAATTGTACCATGCAAATAAAAATTAGATCTAAAAATATGTGCAGAAAATTTGACAAAAGAAACCCCAAAGTGGCAAATGTGGCCACACAAATTTATTAAAAATATTTTGCAAGTTGCAATTGATAGATCAGCCCAAATACATCTCAAATTCACCATAATATTACATAAAAGATAAGCCCTAGGTTGGACGTCCTCCTCTAGGAGGTAGGGCACACAATAGACTCCACAAAAATCCCTCCAAACACCACAAAAAAATTACCCAAAGCTGGGCGACCCTCCTCTAGGGTAAATATAGTTTGAAAACACACTAAATATGGCCCCAAAAACTGGGCAACCCACTCCAAGCATAGCTGCACACAAAAAACATTGAAATTTAAAACACAAATTATGAATTCTAAGGTAGATCCATCGATCTCCAATCAAGAGCAAGGGCACATCACCTTGTCTACAATATTGGCTTCTCTTGAAGACGGGCACGTCACCTAAATCTGTAGAATATGAGTAAGGTTTCAGCCCTCAACTCTTATACAATATAATAAATACCCAATAAGGGTTCAACCCTCAACTCTCATACAATATCAAAGCCTAAAAATGCAGACATAACAACCAATTTATGTCCTATAGAAAATGTCATCTCAGTTGGAAAGAATTCTCTCACTCCAATCTCACATGGGCCATAAGTGAGTGTGTCTAATACATATTCAACACTCCTCATGCTAGCTTCAATATGAAAATATGTAAAGCCTGTAGATCCAAGTATGTTAGGTTTATATATAAAACCATCATTCAAAATTCGAAGTAAAATATTGAAGACAATTGCTACATAAGGTTGTTTTGAAATCAGAGAGAACAAAATCTGGTCATGACTGATATAAATCTAGGGGACTTCAACAACTATCTGATCTGTTGTGTACAGCTGAATCAGACATCCATAGGACACTCTGCTATTCATTATATGTCTTCCAACAATGACCATTGAATGACCCTTTTTGGGTGATTGTCTCTTGTCCATGTCATTTTAATTATGGTAGGATTCTTTGAGCCACTAGTCACTCTAAGAACTTAAGATATATACATATTGACCACATCTTCTCCATCCAAATAGATAGCCATGGATGCAATACTTTCAAAATCTCTTGTTTTAGAATGATATTTTCCATCAGGATTCTGATTTGGAATGTTTAACTTTCTTAAGCTTCTAGATACTTTTGCTATGTCTGATGATGTTCGACTACGTTCCATACTTTGAGGATTTAAATTAGGCACAACTCTCACATGTTCTTCAAAATCTTAGTTAGAATGATGAAAGTCATTCATGACTTCTGGGTACCCTTCAAAATTGCTACCTTGAGAACCATAACTGCTTCCACTACTTGATACTTGTAAACGACCTGAATCCATGTTTTCTTGTATACAACCATCTTTCAACCAATCCATTTGGATAGCTGAAATAATTGAATGGATGTTTGACACAGGGTTTATTTCCTGCTGCATGCTTTTAAATTTATGATGAGGCTCAAAGACTGGTACCAAATATGTCTTCCTTGTTGAACTTAATACTTAAACAAGTATAAACGCAGAAATTCTCCTTTATAATTGGCATCTTAGTTGTTGAGCGATTAAAGGTAGAAATTAGAATTAGTCTAATATTAGGTTTATATTGTTTACGTTAATCAGGAGAGATCCAAAACTTGGATCAAATTTGTTGTGCTCTCCCTATATATTGTAACTAGTTTGCTGAAGAATTCAATTAGAATGTGAATCAAAATCACATTTTGGTATCAGAGCTGGGATAAGCACTGCAAATCTATGGATTGCCCATCACAACTGTGAGTTCATTCCACTGTGTAGAAGTGCAAATCTGCATTGCAAACGTTGTGAGAGGCATAAACACTGGAAAGAGAGATCTACATGAGCGTGTTGGGAAAGCATGTTGTTAAGAGTGTCGAGACGTAAGCTTACTGTGAGATATTTGTATGCTGTTGTTGAGCCCGTGATATACTGTGGAGAGCAGTTACATCGTGCACTAGAAGACATTCGAGCTGTGTGAAAGCTGCCTATAGTTGAGGAAAGTTGCCTGACATTCGAGGGTATATTGGATGCCTAAGTCCCTTGGAGTCTTGGAGGCTATGTAGGAGACAACGAGCTACCTACGCGTTGCTGATTGATATCAGGAGCTACGCTATAAGATTTCGCGTAAGGAGAGCCAAAGTCAGCATGAGGAGAGCCAGAGTCAGCGTGTGAAGGTCGCAAGGAGATATGAAAATTTTGTGTAAGTTGTGGAAGCTTGTTTTGTTGTCTATGTGACGGAGAAATCTCTGGAAGCTGTGTTGTGCGAGGGAGAACATCCAAAATATAAATATAACATGAACCTGATTGTGGAATGTTGTGTTGTGCAAGGGAGAACATCCAAAAGATAGGTTTTAAATTTATTTGTGCAAATATAAAGGAGTAAATTTTTGCCTGCGAAAGCCTTCCGGTGTTGCCCCTTGGAACCCCGTTCAGGGGCCTAAATTTGATTTTTGAGAGGGGTATATGTTGTGAAAATAGAGAGATATACTACTTTTGTTGCTAGTAAGAAGACTTATGATAAGGTCAAACGAATGTTATTTTGCTCTTCGTTCTCTTTTGGACAGAGAGACCCCTGAAGCATTTGATGAAAGAGTGTGTTTGTATGGTCTCAATACCGTCTTGAGTCAGCTTCAAAATTCTGTAATTGCAAACCAGAGAATACCTGATGCTAGTTACAATGGTGATTCTGAAGATAACAACTCTTTAGATAGCGAACCTACTTCAAGTGATAGTGATAGTGGACCTGAAATCATTTGTATCAGTGACAGTGATTTGGTTGAGCTAGTTGAGCTAGAACCACATTCTCCTGAAATAGTAATTGTTAGTGATAACAATGATTCTATAGCAGACAATTTTGTCAATGCAGAGATAGGAGAACCTATGGAAGTAGAGCAAGATATTTCTAAGAGAATTAACAAAGTGAGATTTGATTTAAATCTATAATCTTCTTTTGTATGAAAAACACAATCTTATACTGAGAGGGGGGGTGAATAGTATAGTGCCCATTTTTTACTTTCTTTCCAAACCAATATCAATTAGTGTCCTCAATTGCAATAACCAAATATAATAGTGTGCATTAATAACATAGATAGCAATAGTAAGCAAGTGCACAAATCATCACACACAATTGAGACATAAGATTTAACGTGGTTCCCCCAATGTGGGGTAGTCCATAATATATTCTCCTTATAATATTTCACAAATAAATAGGGATCCTTATCCCAATACAAATGATTACTTTGATCTGATCAAAGCTAGGTTGTCTTGATCTGCTCAGGTGGGCTCCACTGATTTGCTCAGCTAGGATCTCAACTGATCTGCTCAGCTAGGCTATCCATTGATATGATCAGCTAGGCTATCCACTTATCTGCTCAGCTAGGCTCTCCACTAATCTGCTCAGCTAGGCTATCCACTGATCTGCTCAGCTAGGCTATCCACTGATCTGCTCAACTAGGCAACTGGTGTTGATATATATTTTTTTTTTGTCCTATCTCTTTACTGCTCACAAATATGCCTCAATGCCTTATCACAAGGCTCAAACAATCATGCACAAATGATGTCCTAAATCTATTCTCAAAGCCTTCACAAAAGGCTCAAACAATCCTGCTCAAATGTTGTCCCAAATTTATCCACAAATCTATCCCAAAAGCCTTCTCAAAGGATCAACCAATCATGCACAAAATTTATCTCAAATATTTCCATAAATTCTATCCCAAAAGCCTTCTCAAAGGCTCAACCAATCATGCACAAAAGTTGTCTCAAATATGTCCAAAAATTTTATCCCAAAAGCCTTCCCAAAGGCTCAACCAATGACTCTCAAGTAGCACTCAAATCTCAACCACAAATCAACGAAGGCAAGGCTCAATGATGAACTCAACAATGGATAACAAATGAATGATGACAATACTCAACAATGTGCTCAACAATGAATGGGTATGTACTCTTCAATGGATGACAACAATGATCCACAATGATCTCAACAATGTATGACAAATGATATCTCAAATGGATGACAATAATGCTCAATAATGTACTCTCAAATGGATGACAATAATGCTCAACAATGTACTCTCAAATGGATGACAAATGATCTCTCAAATGGAAACCTCTCCAAGCAATAATAATGAGGACTTCAACCAACCAAGTACAATCTCCACAAGTGATAGCAATAGGTTCTCAATAATATATTCCTCATGCAATTTCAATAAGCTCTCAAGAAACAAGCACAACTCCCTCAAGCAAAGAGCTCTCAAATAGCCAACAATGATCTCCTCAAATGAAAGACAAATGTATCCACAAGTGACTAGAAAATAATCTCCTCAATGGTCTCAAATAGTGGCAATGTACTCAATAAGTAACCAATAATAATCTCCTCAAAGCAATAGCAAAAACCTCCTCAATAATGGCAATAAATGAACTTCACTAAAGTAATCATGGAACTCAAGTATCAATTTTATCCATAAAATTGATTTTCTAATCCATCTATTTCCTCTTAATAGCCAAGGCACATAATCAAGCAATTTGTCTTAAACTTCAAATCCTAACTCATGTGCATGTCTTCTAACTCAAGGTAGCAATTAACTAGGTCTCAAGTTCCTAGTTTAATTTCATAATTAATTATTCACTAGGACATATAACAAGTTCAACACTTTTTAACCTTACGACTCCCTAATTTCATTAACACATACAACAAGCACCTATGCTTTTATTTTTAATTCCACACCTTATAACTCCACATACAACATTGAACTTCACACCTTATAACTCCCTAAGCACATACAACAATCATTTATTTTCACTAAATACCTTATGACTCCCTAGTTATAATAGAAATGATTTTCAATGCACCAAAACTTTGGCAATATCAAATATTACCATGCGCTAGAGATAAATACCTTTTTACGAAATTTGTAGCCTTTGCAACCTTCAAAATCGTTAATGCCTTTGCCAAAATTAATGCGCCTTCACCACCTTTGAAATTGTTAATGCTTTGCCAAAAATCAATGCGCCTTCACACCTTCGAAATCATCAATGCTTTTCCAAAAATCAATGCGCCTTCACACCTTCGTGAGAGTCAAAATCTATTCCTCTCGCCTAGCACTATGAGGTGCTTACCACGTGGGCGTCAACCCATGTTGGGATTTAATCCCAAACACCCAACTTCACCTACACTCAAATCTGAAAAACTTAAGTTGCCTTCCTTAGCAAAACACTTTGCCCTTGGCGGGATTCGAACAATGAACCTACCTTGTGCAAAGTTCGTGCGCTACCAACTGCGCTATAGGCTCCTGCGTGATGTCACTTTCCTGCACTGTTTACTTGACCTTGCTCTCAAATCAAAAGTTATTTATCCTTCTTTCTTCGTTGCTCCCCTTTCTACGACTCTCTCTCATGCGCTATCTCAAGTCTTCAATAAATAGAGGTTTTTTCACCTTTTATTTATATGCACCTCTATCCTTCGAATGACCTCGGTGAATCTTTATTAATCTCCCCAACCTTTGCACGTCGACGGATAATGTAATTCAACTTTATACTTTAGAATTATTAAATAAAAATTTAATAATTCACCTCTTAACTTTGAATTGGGATATCTCTTCATTCTTTTGAATTTCACCATGAAACTTTTTGCACCTAGGTTTTATTGGAAGATCTTTTCATCCATCATAATTTGGAGAAGTCTTAGCATAGTGGTTTTAATGAAAAACCCTTTCCAATGGTTTTAATGAAAATCCTTTCCGTTGGTTTTCATAAAAAACCTTTTCGTAGGTTTTAATAAAAACCCTTGCCATTGGTTTTAATAAAAACCTTTACCATTGGTTTTAATAAAAACCATTAATATAATACTTAAAAAATTATATATTATATGCCTCTTGTGCAACAAAATCCTGTAAATATCGATGCTTTCTAAAATATCATAAATGATTATTTATGAAGTGCTTTTGCCACCAAAACTCAATGTGATCCATGTGACATCAATGACAACACAAAATAACTCAAATCTCCCCCTTTGTCATTGATGGCAACACCTCTAATGCAAATCACCACAATCACTGTAAAAAGCTATTTCTGAAAATCAAAGTTGCTCCCCTGACTCAATACTCTCTATGGAGGCTGCTCCCCCTATCTCAATGTTCTCTTTGGAGGTTACTCCCCCTATCTCAATGCTCTATTTGGAGGTTGATCCCCTAACTCAATGCTCTCCCCCTTACTCAAATATCTCCCCCTTTGACATCAATGGCAAAAGGGACACCTATGGGACTAAAATATATGACTCTTAAGCTTAGCCCCCCTACCACCTTCTCTATTGAGGTGATTAATTTTGGGGTGGGAGTACATTTAGTCCCATCTTACATTGTTCCTTTCCTTTGTCAACTTCCTTCCACATATTTCTGATATCCTTTTCTTGATTAGTTACTTGATCTTCTTGTCTTGAACATGTTTGATCTTCTTGCCTTGAAACTGTTTGGAATTGGGTCCTACACCATCTTGCAATATGTCCAAAGTTATTGTAATTAAAACACTTGATATTGTAGCCTTTGAATGGTGCCCATATCCTGAATTATTTCTTGAAATCATTTCCATATCCATTCCTTTCCTAAACATTATATTTTGAAGCTCTATTTCCATAATTATTATGACCATGACCTCTGAATTGTGTAGCTCTAAAACCAAAACCATGTTGCTCATTTTCTTTGCACTGAGAAGCTCTATGACCAATCATGTTGCATAAGAAGCAATGTCCCTGAAAACCATATCTTCTTCCTTTGAAGATCCTTCTAGTGAAATCAAATTTTTTCTTTGATCCATAGACCCTTTCTTGACCTTTATCCTTGTGATCATCTTTGACTTGTGCATTGTATCCTTGATCCTTCTTTGTGGTATCCAAATCTTCTTCCTTAACTTCTTCCTTGCTTTCTTCTTCAATAATTTCCTTGCCTCTTGAACTTGATTCACCTATATAAAAACAATATCCAAACTAGATATTTGGAGCCATAGAAGCTTTGGAACTTTCTTCATGAATCTTAGGTGCTTCCTTGCTTTCATATTTTAGAACTTCCTTTCCTTTTGAGTATGACTTTTCTTGGAAATGAGATACAACCTTAAAATATGTTTCCACTCCTTTTTGAACCTTTTCATCTAATGTGTCATGTCTTGTCATCATTACCTTTAGTTCTACGTTCATCCTTTCCTCTATCCCTTTTGCATCTTGAAGCTCATCTCTTAGATCACTGATTGTCTGAAGTAGTTGTTCTCTGATTTTGACATCTGTTCAAATCTTGTTTTCAAGATTCTTGATTTCTTCTTTTAGCCTTTTGACTTCTGATTTTTGTTTTCTTAGCTCATCCTCTTCTTTTTCTATTACCAAAAGTGATACTTTTTCATATTTACTATCACTAAGATCATTATCATCTTCTATAGCAAACAAAATCTCATGAATTCTTTAACCATGCATGTTTCATTGATGTGTCATTTCATCTTCACTGTCACTAAAGCCATTGCAATATCATGATCTTTGATCTCTTTGACCACACACAAAGCATTGTTATCTTTCACATTCTATTCCTAAGAATAGATGTTCTTAATTTTCATCATCTGACTTGTCTCTATCGCTGTGATCTGAGCTATCATTTCCTTCTTCAATGTAGAAATTTTTCTTTATCTTACGAAAAAATTTCTTCTTCTCATGCTTGCTTTGCTTGTACCTATATTTTTTGTCATGCTTATGCTTTCCTTCTTATTTTCTTCTATGACCCTATTTTTCATCATCACTATTTTCTTCATGTGGACACTTGTTTGCATAGTGACCATAATCACCACACTTGTAGCATTTGACTTTCTTCATATCCCTGTAATTCCTTGAGTTAGCTTCCTCATCATTATCTGAATCTCTATCTGTCTCTGGATATTTCCATTTATTTTTCTCTAAAGCTTTGAATGCAATTTCTTTCTTTGGAGTCTGATGCTTATCTATCCTCATCTCATAAGCTATGAGAGTTCCTTGTAGTTCTTCCATTGTTAGCTTATCGATATTCATTGTTTCTTCTATCACTGAAACCTTTGCATCATACTTCATGGGAAGTGATATCAAAACCTTTTGAGTAACATTTGATTCTTTCATCTCAAATCCTAGGCCTCTCATGTTGTTAGCAATCTCATCAAATCGAAGTAAAAACTTTACAATATCTTCAAAATATTCCATTTTCAATTCCTCGAATCTTCTTCTATGAGTTTGTAGTTTTGCCAACTTTACCTTGGAATATCCTTCATAGGTATTCCGCAACTTGGTCCACATTTCATTAGTTGAATTACATACCATGACCTTTGCAAAATCTGTCTCACATAGCCCACTCAAAATACAATTCATTGTCTTTGCATTGATCTCAACCAATTTCTTGATAGTCTTATCTGTCTTAGGATCACCTTCAACCTTATACTCTTTTGCAACCATCTGCCATACCTCATATCCTTGTGATATCAAATAGTTCTTCATTCTCATGCTCCAAAAAGCATAATTGTTATCGTCAAACAGTGGAGCCTTACTTGTAGATGATCCATTATGTGAAGCCATCTATGTTCTTATAGAATCTACCCTCAAGCTGTTAGCCTTTTCGAAGGAACCCGCTCTGATACCAATTGAAGAAAATAAGCTTATACTGAGAGGGAGGGGTGAATAGTATAGCGTCGACTTGTTATTTTCTTTCCAAACCAATATCAATTAGTTTCCTCAATTACAATAACCAAATATAGCAGTGTGCATTAATAACATAGATATCAATAATAAGCAAGTGCATAAATCATCACACACAATTGAGACACAATATTTAACATGGTTCCCCCAATGTGGGGTAGTCCACAAGATATTCTCCTTATAATATTTCACAAAGAAATAGGGATTCTTATCCTAATACAAATGATTAATTTGATCTACTCAAAGCTAGGTTGTCCTGATCTGCTCAAGTGGACTCCATTGATCTGCTTAGCTAGGCTCTCCACTGATCTACTCAACTAGGCTATCCATTGATCTGCTCATCTAGGCTATCCACTAATTTGCTTAGCTAGGCTCTCCATTGATATGCTCAGCTAGGCTATCCATTGATCTGCTCAAATAGGCTATCCACTGGTTTGCTTAGCTAGGCTATCCACTGATCTTCTTAGCTAGGATATCCACTTATCTACTCAGCTAGGCTATCCACTGATCTTCTCAACTAGGTAACTGGTGTTGATGTGCTTTCTATTTCTATCCTATCTCTTTCATTGCTCACAAATCTACCTCAATGCCTTCTCACAAGGCTCAAACAATCCTACTCAAATGCTATCCCAAATCTATTCTCAAAGCCTTCACAAAAGGATCAAACAATCCTACTCAAATATTATCCCAAATATGTCCACAAATTTATCCCAAAAGCCTTCTCAAAGGCTCAACCAATCATGCACAAAAGTTGTCTCAAATTTATCCAAAAATTTTGTTCCAAAAGCCTTCTCAAAGGCTCAACCAATCATGCATAAAAGCTATCTCAAATCTATCCAAAAATTTTGTCCCAAAATCCTTCCCAAAGGCTCAACCAATGACTCTCAAGTAGCACTCAAATCTCAACCACAAATCAACGAAGGCAAGGCTCAATGATGAACTCAACAATGGATAACAAATGAATGATGACAATACTCAACAATGTGCTCAACAATGAATGGCAATGTACTCTTCAATGGATGACAACAATGATCCATAATGGTCTCAATAATGTATGACAAATGATCTCTCAAATGGATGACAACCATACTCAACAATGTACTCTCAAATGGATGACAACAATGCTCAACAATGTACTCTCAAATGGATGACAAATGATCTCTCAAACGAAAACCTCTCCAAGTAATAACAATGAGGACTTCAAACAACCAAGGACAATATCCACAAGCTATCACAATAGGTTCTCAATAATATCTTCCTCATGCAATGCCAATAAGCTCTCAAGAAACAAGCACAACTCCCTCAAGCAAAGAGCTCTCAAATAGCCAATAATGATCTCCTCAAATGAAAGACAAATGTATCCACAAGTGACTAGAAAAAGATCTCCTCAATGGTCTCAAATAGTGGCAATGTACTCAACAAGTAACCAACAATAATCTCCTCAAAGCAATAGCAAAAACCTCCTCAATAATGGCAATACTCTCAATGAACTCCACTAAAGCAATCATGGAACTCAAGTATCAATTTTATCCATAAAATTAATTTTCTAATCCATCTACTTCCTCTCAATAGCCAAGGCACATATTCAAGCAATTTATCTTCAACTTCAAACCCTAACTCATGTGCATGTCTTCTAACTCAAGGTAGCAATTAACTAGGTCCTAAGTTCCTAGTTTAATTTCATAATTAAATCATGCACTAGGACATATAACAAGTTCAACACTTTTCATCCTTATGACTCCCTAATTTCATTAACACATACAACAAGCACCTATGTTTTTATTTTTAATTCCACACATTATAACTCCACATACAACAATCACAAATATTTAACTTCGCACCTTATAACTCCCTAAGCACATACAAAAATCATTTATTTTCACTAAATACCTTATGACTCCTTAGTTATAATAGAAATGATTTTCAATGCACCAAAACTTTGGCAATATCAAATATTACCATGCGCTAGAGATAAATACCTTTTTACAAAATTTGTAGCCTTCACAACCTTTAAAATCGTTAATGCCTTTGCCAAAATTAATGCGCCTTCACCATCTTTGAAATCGTTAATGCTTTGCCAAAAACAATGTGCCTTCACACCTTCGAAATCATCAATGCCTTGCCAAAAATCAATGCGCCTTCACACCTTTGCAGGAGTCAAAATCTGTTCCTCTCGCCTAGCACTGTGAGGCGCTTACCACGTGGGCGTCATCCAATGTTGGAATTTAATCTCAAACCCCAACTTCACCTGCACTCAAATATGAAAAACTTAAGTTGCCTTCCTTAACAAAACACTTTGCCCCTGGTGGGATTCGAACAACGAACCTGCCTTGTGCAAACTTCATGTGCTATCAACTGCACTATAGGCTCCTACATGACATCACTTTCCCACGCTGTTTACTTGACCTTGCTCTCAAATCAAAAATTATTTATCCTTCTTTCTTCGCTGCTCCCCTTTCGACGACTCTCTCTCATGCGCTATCTCAAGTCTTCAATAAACAAAGGTTTTTCACCTTTTATTTATATGCACATCCATCCTTCGAATGACGTCGATGAATCTTTATTAATCTCCAAAACCTTTGCACGTCGGCGGATAATGTAATTCAACTTTAGACCTTAGAATTATTAAATAAAAAGTTAATAATTCACCTCTTAACTTTGAATTGGGATATCTCCTTCATTCTTTTGAATTTCGCCATGAAACGTTTTGCACCTAGGTTTTATTGGAAAACCTTTTCATCCATCATAATTTGGAGAAGTCTTAGCATAGTGGTTTTAATGAAAACCCTTTCCGTTGGTTTTAATAAAAAATCTTTTCGTCGGTTTTAATAAAAACCCTTGCCATTGATTTTAATAAAAACCTTTACCATTGGTTTTAATAAAAACCATTAATATAATATTTAAAAATTAAATATTATATGCCTCTTGTGCCACAAAACCCTCTAAATATCCATGCTCTCCAAAATATCATAAATGATTATTTATGAAGTGCTTTTGCCACCAAAACTCAATGTGATCCATGTGACATCAATGACAACACAAAATAACTCAAATTGCCAACATTGTAAGCATCTTGCATTGTTAGTATTGAAGAATAAAATAAGGGTATTTCTTGTTTATTTCAAAGATATTGTTTAAACAATGGCAGCAAATACTAATCTACTCATTCCAAATTTTAATGGGCTATATTACGAGTATTGGTCCATCAAGATGAGGACCTTACTCATTGGAAAAAGACTATGGGATATAGTCGAAGAGGGTTATGCATAACCTTTAGATTGGACCACCTTGAATGCAACAAATAAAAAGAACAAGAAAGATATCCAAAAGAGCAATTCTACTGCTCTCTACCATCTCCAAACAGCTTTGGAGAAGATAATCTTTCCACAGATTGCTTTCTATTTATCAGCCCAATAGGGTGAAGGAAGAGGGTGAAGGAAGAGGACAAGGAAGAGGCCAAGGGAGAAACCAAGGAAGAGGACAAGGCAGAGGACAAAGAAGAGGCAAAGGGAGAAGTAACTCAAGAGGTGGCAATCAAGGCAGAGGTGGCAATCCAGGAAGAGGAGGTGACAAATCAAAGAAAGCTTGTTACAATTGTGGTAAGCTTGGTCATTTCAAAAAGGATTGTTGGTCCAAGACTTATCAAGAAGGGAGAGGCAAATATGGAAACTATGGAGAGGAAGAAGGTCCTTCAAATTTGTTTCTAACATATGGAAAATAATATAATAATCTTAATGAGACTTGGATTTTGGATACTGGTTGTTCCTATCATATGAGTGGCAAAGAAGAGCTTTTTGCTACTATGGATTCCTCCTACAAATCAAAGATCAAATTGGGAGATGACAAAGCTCTACAAGTTGAAGGTATTGGAGCCATGGAGGTTTCAACAAAATAAGGCACCAAAAAGGTAAATGACATCTATTACACCCCCAAAATCCAACATAACTTGCTTAGTGTTGGACAAATAATGGAGAAAAATTATAGGCTTGTTTTTTATGAAGGCAAATGTATAATTTTTGATAAGAACAATTGTAATAGAGTTTTTACCCAAGTACCTATGACAAATAATAGGTTGTTTCCTCTTAATTTTGGGGAACATGGAGGTGCTCAACTTGCTAGTGTTGCTATTTCTAATCCAAGTGTGCTTTGGAACTTTAGATATGGTCATCTCAATTTTGTAAGCTTGAAGTTGTTGACTTCTTAAGCTATGGTGAGTGGACTTCCAAGAGTTGAAGAACACAAGGAGGTGTGTGAAGGATGTGCTTTGGGAAAGCACTCAAGATCAAAGTTTCCAAAGGGACAAGAATGGAGAGCAAGCCATCCACTATAATTGGTGCATTCGAACATTTGTGGTCCAATGCAAACCAAAAGCATTGGTAACAATTCTTACTTTCTCACTTTCATTGATGATTTCTCTAGGATGTGTTGGATTTATTTTTTGAAAACTAAAGATGAAGCTTTTGATTGTTTCATAGATTTCAAAAATAATGTAGAGAATCAAAGTGATTTTGTTGTAAAGAGTCTAAGGACTGATAGAGGAGGAGAGTATTCATTTAATGCATTTGTAAAATTTTGTAAAGATTGTGGTATTAAAAAGTAATTCACAACTGCCTATACCCCACAACAAAATGGTGTGGCTGAAAGAAAGAACCACACTATAGTAGAAATTTATAGATCAATGTTTCAAACTAAGCATCTAAGTAACATGTATTGGCCTGATGTTGTAAGAACTAGTGTTTACATTTTGAATAGGAGTCCTACTTCTAGTTTAGATGGGATTACTCCTTATGAAGGATGGTATGGCAAGAAGCCAAATGTAAAACACTTTAAGGTTTTTGGTTGTCTTGCATATGCACATATTCCTAATGAGCAAAGAAAGAAACTTGACCCCAAAAGTGAAGAATGTATTTTTGTTGGATATTATGAGTCTTCCAAAGCATAAAATCTTTACAATCCCAAAACACATAAAATTGTACTTTCCAAGGATGTAATTTTTGATGAAGGGGGAGAATGGGATCATCAAAAACTTTTTGTTGATGATGGATCTCATGATGCAAGTTCCTCTCAAGTGTAGCAAGTGCAACCCAAAAACAACAAAGGAAGTCCTCTAAGCCCAAGTATGAGTACTACTTCAAGTACAACAAATGCTACTCCAAGTCCTTCTCCACAAAGATCGGTAAGTTATTCACCAATGAATATTGATTCTCCATCAAGAGGTAAAAGAACACTTCAGCACCATCCATCTTTTCAAATTTTGGATAAGAATTTCCAAAAAATATACACTAGAAGTCAAGCTAGTGAAATGAATGTAGTTTTGAAAAGCCTTGAAAATCTGCATATGTATGGTGATTATTACTCCCAAGAGCCTAAGGGAGATGTAGTAAATTATGCTTTAATGACTAGTGTAGAGCTAGAGCTATCTAGCTATGAAAAATTAAGTGCTCATGATGTATGACAACAAGCCATGAAAGAGGAAATGACCTCTATAAAAAAGAATGATACTTGGGAGCTAGTGGAGCTTCCTAAAGGTAAAAAATGTGTTGGATGTAAATGGGTCTACAAGACCAAATTCAATGTTGATGGAAGCATTGAAAGACACAATACAAGACTAGTAGCAAAAGGGTTCACTCAGAAGTATGGGATTGACTATGAGGAGACCTTTGCTCCTATTGCTAGACAGGAGACAATCAGATCAGTACTTTCTTTGGCTGCCCACAAAGGGTGGAAAATTCAGCACATGGATGTAAATAGTGCCTTTCTCAATGGGTACTTGAGTTAAGAGGTTTTTGTGCAAAAACCTCAAGGATTTGAAGAACAAGGTAAGGAGCACCTTGAATACAAACTAAATAAAGCATTGTATGGCCTTAAGCAAGCACCAAGAGAATGGTACTCACACATTGATGGCTACTTTCAGAAGTATGGATTCACTCGGAGCAAAAGTGAACCTATTCTCTACTACATGAAACAAGGTAAATACATTCTCATCGTATGCTTATATGTGGATGATATAATATTCATGGGTAGTAGTTCTAAGATTAATTAGGAGTTCAAAAACTCCATGATGAAAGAATTTGAAATGAAATATCTAGGCTTATGCATTATTTCCTAGGCATAGAAGTACATCAAATAGGTAATGGGATCTTCATATGTCAACACAAATATGCTCAAGATATGATCAAAAAAAATTCTATGGAGCAATGCAAGCCTGTTGCAACTCCAACGGGTCATGGGATCCAATTGAGGAAAGATGATGGAGCACAAAAAGTTGACATGACCACTTACAGGAGCATGGTTGGGAGTCTAATGTTCCTCACCAACACAAGGTCGGATATTCAGTATGTTGTTTCTCTTATTTCAAGGTATATGGCTGATCCATCTGGACTTCATCTATAAGCAACTAAGAGAATTTTGAGATATGTAAAGGGTACATTGGATTTTGGAATCCATTACCACAAATGTAATTTTGTAAAATTAGTTGGCTTTAGTGATAGTGATTGGGGCAACAATATAGATGATATAAAATCTACATCAAGGAATTGTTTTAGTCTTGGGTCAAGACTAATTACATGGAGTTCCAAAAAGTAGATAGTTGTAGCATTATCATCTATTGAAGCTGAGTACATAGCAATCACAAATGCTAGTACCCAAGCTTTATGGTTGAGAAAAGTCCTTGAAGAAATTGGAGAGAAACAAAGTGGTCCTACAAGATTCTACTACGACAATATGAGTGTCATTCAATTGGCACATAATCCTATCCACCACAGCAGGTCAAAGCACTTTGATATAAAATATCACTTCATTCGAGACATGGTGGAGAAACAGGTGGTTGAGCTATGACATTGCAGCACTTTGGACAACATGGCAGACATCTTCACCAAAGGATTTGCTAAAGATCAACATATAAAGTTGAGAGACTGTCTTTTCAGTCCTCTCATATTGAAGGGGGAGAATGTTGAACATAATACTTAAACAAGTGTGAACGCATAAATTCTCCTTTGTAATTGAAATATTAGTTGTTGAGCGATTAAAGGTAGAAATTAGAATTAGTATAATCTTAGGTTTATATTGTTTACGTTAATCAGGAGATATTTAAAACTTGGATCAAATCTATTGTGCTCTCCCTATATATTGTAACTAGTTTGCTGAATAATTCAATTAGAATGTGAATCAAAATCACATCCCTTACTTCAAGAATATGAGTAGGTATGTTTTCAATATCTATTTTCCCATCAAGGTGAACTACATCATAACTTTACTCTTTTTTAGTCTTGGCTATCATAGCATGGAAACATATCTCAGCATCTTTTGCTTTATCCACCTATACATCGGTTGCATTCAAAATGAAAGGTGTAAAGTTTTCCAAGGATGATGACTCTTCATCACTCATTTCTAAGGAAGAACATCTTCCCCAACTTTTATGATTTGAGCTCGAATATGAGAAGCATTCATCATTTGATCCATTTCCTTTACCCTGTCATGAACATGACTTAACCTCATCTCTCCCCAAGTCAGTGATAATATTATTTTGCTCCAAATTTCCTTCTGGTACAATGATTTTTTCAATTTCATAGGAAGACTTCGACAACTAAAGTTCTTTGTTTGGTAAAGGTATGCTGAAGTCATTGGATGTGCAAGAAGCTGAAGAAAAGCTAGTTGTGCTAGGTTCTATCATACAGAGGTCTATAATAATCTCATACAACAAAGTCCGATACACTACATTCCCAAGATGTAAAGCTCCAAATTTGTAATATTTATTAGCTACAAGAATGACTATAGCTAACAATTATGGAGGGCAAAGGACATTATAAAAAAATAGAAACATAATCATAGTAAAACTAAGGCCATGCAAAGTTATGATTACCCTCAAATTTGATAATATTATTGTCCCCCACATATAATTTGAATATTATGTTATAATGGTGTGGCTAGATGAATGCGTTCTCTATTGCATGTCCAAACAATGTTGGAATGAAGGTTTTTGAAGCTATTTGAGTGACGTTTAAATTCATAGTATCAAAACTAGCTCTCTTTTGGATAACCCATTGCATATACTTGACAACTACCTTCACCGTAAACTTGGGAAGATAAATTTTATAGACATCCATCATCTCTATCATGAGATCAAATAAATTAGAGGAAGGACTATCCAATATCATTCCACCAATCAATGGGTCTTCTACTCCATATAGAAGGCTTGTAACAACTCCCATTGATCTTCCCCAAAGTCTAATACAAGAAATATTTTTCATATCATGCAGGTATGAAATAGCTAATTTAAGATCATATTTCTCATGCTATTCGAGACTCACATATTCACCATCCCATAGACCTGAGCCAGAGAAATCAAGAGTGAACACAATTATGTTTGAAGGTAGAAGGATCATTGTTGCCTCATTTATATCTTCTCGACAACCACTATTTCCATGGCAGTAAATAACACAAGGAAGTGGTGTGTCTTCCAAAAAAGGGATGGAATATAGTAACTACATTGCAAGACATGACCACAACTATTTCTTATCTCCACATCTTGTTTGCAGTACTTCCACCCTATGAGAGTAAATTCCTCCTCCCAAAAGTATTGATTTGAAGTGTACTCAACCACTTGTTGGAATCGCCATTCAAGAGCAACATCCTTCTCAATACAACGTAGCCCTCCTCTTCCAAGCATAGGATTCAAAAAGTTACTTGCGTCCATAGCTCCACTCATAGCACTTACTCAAAAAATTGTATGAATTTCATCAATAAAGAGAATGGTCTGTCCATTTGATACTGTCGCCTCTTTCAAAACAACTTTCAGTCTAAATTCTTCATGAATTTTAACTCTAGCTGTCTCTACCTCATGACTACCCATCACACCTGGATCCCATATTTCTTGTGTTATTAACATCAGGAGGTACATCATCTAATTCAAAAAGTGGATTGTCAAAAGATAGTTCAACATCCATCTCAGATAGTGGGTTATCAACAAACTAAAAATTATTTTCATCTTCTAGCTTTGGCCAATCCTCCTGTAAGCTAGCAAACTGATTTTCTGCTTTTTGAAGAGCCCTTTGGGTGTTGGCTAACGAAACTTTGGTTGCTTTAAGCTCATGGGTGAGCTCTTCAACCCTTGACCTCATTTGCTTGGATGTAGTGAGAAACTCATCTGCAGTTTTGGTAGCTACATCCCTATCACTGATCATGAGCAAGTATTCTAGCTTCAACTCCTCCATTATGCTTTTAATATTTTACAAATAAAAAATGGAAATAATTTGTTCATTCTAATTTCTAGGTGTCTTTTGGATTAGATTGTCAATAAATATCTTAGCATCATTAAACTTAGACAAGGTATACACGTCTTTTTTAGTGTTAACTAACAATTGTTTCTTCCAATCCTCATGAATGCCAAGACTATGCCCATTTAATGAACTACTATTATAATGCATATCAAAAGAAGAAATAATTTCATACATTTTAGCAATATCTTCATGGTTGTTCCAAGACTCAAGTATCTCTTCTTCAAAATCTTTATTGCTATGCCCTAGATCAAAATCAACTCAATGAAATAGTAATTATGATTTATCTTTATTAGCACAATGATCAAAATTAGCAACATTACACTCTTCAATTTTGTTCACTGAAGTTAGGGCATATTTATGCTCAACCCATGAATCATCCCATGGCTGCAACTCCTCATCTACTGCTATTTGATTGATGTCTACATCGAGGAACTTTATGATATCATCATCATTGAACACTTCTCCAGTAATGGATGCACAATATGAATTAATTTCATCTTCTAAATCTACAACAATGTTAATTTCATTGGCAAAATATCCTTCCAACACCCTTTTGATGCTTTCCAATTCTAATGCATCTTCTATAACATCAATTTCTTCATTAAATTTAGGATTTGGAGATCCCATGTTATAAAAAATCTCACTATATTCCATGGATGAAGACACATGCATTGTGGTAGATTCATTTGCATACCTCTTGAGACAAGGCATCTTCTTCCAAATCTAAAATTGATAAAAATTTCACTTCAGGATATGTTTTTTCTTGCTTCTCTCCAAGCTCATCATCACTAATGGCAAATCTATGAGTGCTTGAATTTTCTCTCAAAATTCTTTCCCAATGAGAAGCTAAGCTCTCACATCCATGATCTCTTGTAACCCCATGATATATATGGTTTTTGCGGGTGAGGGTTTCCACATTGACCTAGCTTGGCATCCAATTTAGTCAACACAACAAGCATTGCATCTAATATTTTCTCATTAATCTTCATGGTGGTTGATTTATTTGAGTTCCTCCTTGTGTAATAATTGTGTCCTAGCTGCATAAAAACCCTCACAAGCTGACATTAAACCAGCTCTGATACCACTATAATATCTCCAATTAAAATTTACAAACCCTAGTTGAAAATATTATAACTTTTCTCCAATAAAATTATGTACCATACAAATAAAAATTAGATGTAAAAATATGTGCAGAAAATTTGACACAAAAAACCCCAAAGTGGCAAATGTGGCTACACGAATTTATTAAAAATATTCTACAAGTTGCAATGGATAGATAAGCCCAAATACATCTTAAATTCACCACAAAATTGCATAAAAGATAAGCCTTAGGATAGGAGGTAGGGCACACAATGGACTCCACAAAACTCCCTCCAAACACCACAAAAAATTACCCAAAGCTGGGTGACCCTCCTCTAGGGTAAATCTGATCTGAAAACACACTAAATATGACACCCAAAATTGGGTGACCCACTCCAAGCACAGTTGCACATAGAAAATATTAAAATCTGAAGCAAAAATTGTGAATCTTTAGGTAGATCCACCAATCTCCAATCAAGAGCAAGGGCACATCACATTGTCTACAAGATTGACTTCTCCTGAAGACTAGGGCGCATCACTTAAATATGCAAAAGATGAGTAAGGGTTCAACCCTCAACTCTCATACAATATCACAAATACTAAATAACCTTCACAAACGGGGTGCACCTCTCCCTTATATAACACGAGCTTCTAATTCTTCATTAACGGGGACCCACTTTATTACTAACTTATGACAAAAGTTTAAAACATAAAATAACTCCTACTAATACATAAAAGTGCGTCCCACTTTTCATAGTCTAATTTTACATTACATAACATAAGGATGAGTGGGGTCCACAAGACACACAAAAAAGGGGACATTACAATTTAGTTAATCCCAGTGTTGATCTTTGTCTTAATGAAATTCAAATTTTAAAAAGCAACTTGGATGAAAATGATGTCAAAGAGAAGGAAACTAGTAATCTAAATTTGGTAAAACAGACTATAATAGTGTGATATTTTCGTAATATTACTTTACTAAGATGCAATGCATAGATAGTAGAGGTAAAATTTTGGTATTGTGAAGGTTGCTATAAAAAAATGTCAAGAAGGATGTTGAATTTTAGAATATTTGTATTCATACAAAAAATTGAAAAGATCCATAAAATAAAAATTAAGAATTCAAACATTTTATGTAAAATGGTGTAGGTTTCTAGCTATAGCATCTCAATTGAGATGAGAAGTGTATCTATTTGTAAACTCTCAATCTATAAAGAAGAGAGTTGTAATTTATCAAGGGTGGGGGACCCGAGTACAACCCCTTATTATCCAACAAAAAAAAATGATGTCAAATAGTTAATTGCATAAACATAGCATTTTGAGGAAGATGGAAAATATATTTGCTAGAAAAAGAAATGAAAAATATTTCAAATAAAGAGACAAGCTAGATATGTTTTAATTAACCTAAAAGCAAATGCGACATTTTGGTTTTTTATGACCCAATAAAAACCACATATAATTAATTAAAAATAAAATAAAATATGCAATACAAACTCATGTACGTGTAAAGATTCTTTTGTGTATTAGAATGAAAGACATATTCTTCATAACTTTACCAATGTCTTATCTCTTTTTATATGACCAACAATATTGAGGGAGCACACTAAAGTTTCTTTTATGTATTGAAATAAAAGACCTATTCTTCGTAACTTTACCAATATTTTATCTCTTTCTATATCAGCAACAATAGTGAGGGAGCACACTTCTTTCAAAATGAAGTATAATCTCATTTCCAAGTATTAATACCTTGCCTAACTTATAAAGGAAACCATCTTGCATAAAATACTTGCCAACCTCTTTCTTTTTATTATGTTTACATTATGGTAAAAAAAAATTGTGTATCGTATTGTAATTTTTAATATAATTTTTGTGCACCTATTGTATGTTAACAGATAAAATCTCATGATGGTGTGAAAAACTTTAAATATTTGTTATTATAACCTTCATAGATTTTCTACCATTTTACTGATGTTTTCTTTATTAAATAAAATCATTGTATAAAGTCTATTTAGTTGAAGTCCATTTTATTGATTTGTGTTAGAAGTGTTCTAGTGATTATTATTTATATCTCCTACTTTAAAATGATAACAAATTAATCTATTTTTTATTTTTTTTTGATGAGGAACCTTTTATATACAACATATCCGCAACATGTGAGGGGAGAGATTTGAACCTGGGCCTCTCCATAACTAGAGAGTTTTAACTACCCACTTGCTCTCCAACTCCTCTACATAAGTATGTGACACTTGATGGCATAACTATTATTTGAATCTAAAAATTATTACGAGTTAATTAAAGCTAAAATAGGTGTTTGACATAATAATTTCTTCAAATTATCAAATTTGAGTTGATATTATTTGTTTCAATAAAATTAATGACCTCTTTCATCCATAATAGCATGCAATGAAATGAAAAAAAAACTTCACAATGTTAGAAAAGTTACACAAATCCTTTATTAGGTGATGCATTAATTATAGCAGAACAAGTGACAACCTTTTTTATGATCAACCTAACTATCAAAATTCTTATAGTAAAAGCAAAGTGTGATAAGAAATACTTTGCAAACTCTAACATTTCTTTAAGATGAAGATATTTTTTTCAAATTTTTAACTTTAACATTAAATATTGCATATACTCTTCTTAAAGAGTTGCAAAATAAAAAATATCATTGAATAGAGCTATTTTTTCTCAGCAAGATGTCGGACATGTCTTCTTTGTTGCTGATAAATATGATATATTCTTTGATTGCTGGTTAGAGATTCAATTACAGGTTAAAAAAGTAAAGGTGGAGCTGTAGTACTTGCATACCCTCATGGATCATTGGGGGAATGCACCCTGCATTATGAGTCATGTACATCTTCCTTCCCCTTCCAGTGGCGATAATTTCTCGGCTTCTTTCTTTTCGAATGCATATTTAATACTTGTTTTGGCGAGTTGTTATTGGCAGTTTGTAGGCTGTTTCGACACTCTTGTATACTCTTAACCACAATGGTTAATGTATTGGTTTACGGGGTGTGCTAATCCCACCCACCATTTTTGTATGATTAAACATTATTTTATTAATATAATGGCTTTTTCATATTAAAAAAAAAAAAAAAAAAAATATCATTGAAATAAATGACTAAAAAATATTGAAATAAGGATTTCAAACATTATTCATTATCCTTGTGAAATTGGTTGATGCATTACAAAGGTCAAATATAAAAAATGAGCTACTTATGCAAACCTTAAAATAAAAACTATTTTTTAAAAATCTTCATCCTCACCTTTCGATTAAGATCAAATTATTAATGAATATGATCAAAGTAAACAACATACTTTTTATGATTATTATATTGCAATACTGATTATTAATATAAATCCTTAAATGCCATCCTTCCTAAAACCAACAAAAGAGCCAACCCACATGGACGAAGGCTAGTTCTAATAAAATCTTGATCAACAAGCTTCGTATTTACCTTTTGATTTTATTGATTTTCAAAATGGATTTGTTATGTAAGCTATGACCATGTAATGAAAAATTTGGTAATAATTCGATCTTATGCTTAAGCTTGTTCTTTATAGTGCATAAGAAAGTTTTTGTAATTGAAGTTTTAAACCTCATTTTCCTTTCCCTTCAGGTCAATTCTTATATAATTCATATCTAAAAACTTAAATTTAATCAAGATGCCATTTTTTATAGTAAAGAAAACAATGTAGATGTTGTGTTTGTATGTCTCTTTGTTTAATTAGTTGAAACTAAGCAAACTCTTATTGTCCTCTATAAATGTTGACAAGGTATAGCTATTATATCTGATGTTTGTTGTAAAAAAAATACCACATACAACTTTACTAATGCAAAATTACTTGAATACTAATTTTAACTTAACCAAAGAATATACCTAAGATAAGAAGAATTCTTCAAACCCAACTTCTGGTCGCTTATGTACATTTGAAAAAATTCTTTTGTGATATTTCATTAATCAATAACTGTACCATTGTCTTCTTTAATAAAGTAAAGAGGACAACTTTATCTTTCTACCTAGGCTTTTAACTAGCATACTTAAGAACTTTTACTTAGGTTCGTTTCTCTTCCATGGGGTAAATGAATTTTCTAGCATCAAGAGTAAAATATTAGATTGCATTCTTCTTCATGGCAAAAATAACTTATGAGGTGGATGGAAAGTAAATTTTTTGATTACATTCCTTTTGTATTATGGAAGTCAAACTCATAAGTTGTTTCTCCTTAAAACATTATATTATACCTTTCATTATAATTTTTTGGTTTTATTTTTCTTATATTCTTTCCTAGAAAATAATATGTCACACTTAAAAAAATTTACAATAAAATGAATATTTTATATTTTTTATAAGCCTTAACAAAACAACCCTATTGAAAGCTATTCTAAAATCTCCTCACAATGATTTTAACAAATAATACTTATAACAAAAACCCTATTTAAAGCTATTCTAAAATCTCCTCACAATAATTTTAACAAATAATACTTATATGATCATGTTTATAAATTATTTTAAAAAACGTTAATTTTGTATACTTTCTATGAAATAGATAAAACATAAAATTTATCTAAATACTTTTCATAAAAGAAATAAAACATAACATACAAAAGAATAAAAAACTTTAACTATAAAAAGTGAATATCCTTTCCCCACCTCTTTAAATGTTTAATTATATTAAATTTCATATATATATATATATATATAATTTGTTATATAAGATTGAAAAAGGTTTCATTATTATCGTAACATCACAGTGATAATTATACTTATATAATTTGACAAAACCTAAACTTAAATTTCTTCCTTAAAAATTAAAAAATATAACCAATCAAACTAATTAAATTAAATAATTTTATTAAATATTTAATATAAATTAAATAAATATTTTAAAAAACAATTAAAAACACTTCTTCACTCAATACATTAAATATTTATTATAAATTAAATAAATATTTTAAAAAACAATTAAAAACAACTCTTCATTCAATACAAACAAGACATGTATTGAATACAGTATCAACCCTATGCAATACACACTTGTGATCCTAAAGTCTAAGGCATCTATTGTTAAGCACTCGTACGATCTCAAAGTCAAAATATCTGCTGTTTATAGGTTTTATCTGCTTTGGGTTTTCTTAAAAAGATAGATTATAGCTATTTAAAGTCGAACAACTGCTTGTCTGAAGCTATGCAAATAATTCGTCGTTTATCCATGTCCAATACCCTCACACGGCACACGGCCGGTTTCTTGCTGCACACTTAAAACTCATTTAAACTAATAATCATACTTAATACATTAGAATGAAGGAGTAAGATTGTTCCTTCTGTGAATGCATTTAATGACCGACACTATCATCTTTCCCTCCCAAAAGAAAAAAAAGCACACGAAAACACCAATATGAACATGCAGAGGTCTTCTGTTAAATTCCCGTTGTGGACTTAAAAGCAAAAATGAAGGCCACAGTTATTCATGACGGCAACCTGTTCGGAACCCCATGGGGAGTTAGTGACTGAGAGAAAAACAAACAAGCAAAGGTAGCCTTTGAAAGATTTTCTCTTGGTTTGCTTTTTCTATTTTCGCTTTTATTTCTAATTTTCTGTTTTTTTTCAAGGTCTTGAGTCTCCAAACTTCTCTCTCTACAATAGTTTCTGAAGCAGGACGTCTTGGGTTTCATCGTCTCTTAAAAACCCTAATTCTATTCGCGTTGCTTTAGAATTGTTCTGTTTTTCTTGGGATTTCTGGCGCAACATTGACTTTTGTATCAAAGGTCGATGGAGGAGGTGCCGGATTCTCCCGATGGATTGCTGGTAGGCAGCAGCAGCAGTCAAAGGGGGGGAAGCGCCGGCATAATTCTAAGAATTCGCGTGGAGAACTTTATGTGTCACAGCAGTTTGCAGATTGAATTCAGCGACTGGGTTAATTTTATAACCGGCCAGAACGGAAGTAAGTTTGAACAGTTTAATGTGCTTTATGGAGTATTTCTTGTTTCATTCTTTGTTATATATAGTCCTTAAAAAGAATTTGAATTTTGAGCTTTTGGCGAAGAGCGTTAATGAGAGCACTGTGCCAGGTGGGAAGAGCGCGATATTGACGGCATTATGCATTGCGTTCGGGATCAAGGCGAAGAGCACGCAGAGGGCAAGCACTTTAAAGGATTTTATCAAAAATGGGTGCAGGTGGGTCTGAGTTTGTGGCAGCTTTTTCTGTTTTAAGCTTGTGGCCAGTAGGACAGAGTTATAGTTATTTTATGAGGCAAATAGGGAGAAATCAGATACAGTCATACTCTTAAACATGGGAAACGTATAGTCTAAGAAACCATGTGCGAGGTGTATGTCGGTCTATGTCTTAAATAGTGGCTGAAGGATTATGTATGTAATCAGCAGGGGAATTGAGAAACTTCTAGGCTAAGAATCCATGTTTGAAGTCTCTCTCATATTAGGGAACAAGTCCAGTGAGGTTGTTTCGGCGTTACTACTTACATACAGAGTTCATAAGCGAAAGTCCTAGAAGGAAAAACAGGGTTGATCTAGAATTTCTCCTCAAAGAGTAGTAATTTCCATGTGTTCATGATACAAAAGCCCAGTAAAATTGTGCACAAAATCTTATGATTTTCTTTAAAGGGTGGTCACTTTTCATGAGTGACAGAGTATTTATGATTTGAGTCCACGGTATAAGTATGGGTAAATGATCAGGTTCAACTCTCTGTTGATTATTGACGAGTTTTAATGGCAAGTGGCCTTCAGCACATAGAGCTCTCGAGTTTGAGTTACATGACTCTTACATCACACGCTAAAAGTAAACGTAACAATATATATTAAACAGTCCAATATTTTGGTTATTATTTTTATTTTACTAAGCAGTTTTGCAATGGATCCAGAAATGTGATTGTTTTTTATTTTTTGGGTTTTTGTGTGTGCGCCCCCCCTTTTTGGGATTTTTTAAAATTTAAAATTATTTGTTTAATGGGATCAAAATTATCTTGAGTTTTTAGGGTCTGTGTGTATGAGTAGTATAATTACAGTTTAGCTGATTATTTATTTCCTGCATAATATTTGGACACTTGTCTAAAAATTGGACTACAAAGAGAAATCCTACAATCTATGATTTCTCTACTAAAATTTATCCTTATTTTGAAATATCAATCATGTAATTAGCATAGGAATAACATAGTACAAAATTAGCATGACTATATGTAATCAAGCACACAATGAAGTTGTAAATATTGAATATCTAGTGGGAGGGATTGTAAAGACCCAAATATATTCATATTTTTTTCATAAGTATTCCATCATCAGGACCAAAGATATGGCCTTGGCCAATTTTTTTTTGGGGGTTACTTATAGTTTAGAGTCTCTAATGTACAGTTTAAGGTGAGCTACATACCCAAGTTTTGGATGATTTTCCAACAGGGGAATCTATCTACAATGTTTTAAAATATATAATGCTACCTACTAGAGTCGTGCTTTTGATATTTTCCAAAAGATTGGGGAATCTTTCAACTATTTTATTAAGTTATTGTTTTACGATAGTTATAATGCTATATATTAGCGTTGTTTTCTAAAGTCAGTATTGTCCATCTTGTACCAAGTAATCCCAACTTCTTGTAGGTTGTTTACTAGTTTTGATTTTGGTTTGCATGTTATTATATTAGTTAAGTGCTGGTTCCTCGAGATGCATTGTTGGAGTAGAAATCATATATTATGAATGCTATGTTCACTGCTAATTTCATGCAATTGCATGAGCATGTATCTGGTATATTTTCCTACAAATAATGCTGTTTATGTCTTTTCATACTTAGTATAGTCTAACTTTCAAATAGAGCCTTGTGTTCTACAATTCTATTTACTTTTTGTGGTTACCTTGCAGTTATGCCCTTGTTGTTGTGGAATTGAAGAATGAAGGCGAAGACGCTTATAAACACGATATTTACGGAGATAAAATAATCATTGAGCGAAGAATAACCGAATCTTCAAGTACAATTGTTTTGAAGGATTTTCAAGGTTTGAGGTTTACCCCATTTGATGGATTTTCCGAAGTGTGATTTGGAGGTTTTTTAAGTTATATATCTAGAATTTTATTAGTTGCATCTGCTACGAATGGATTGACAATGCCTTTTTGATTTGTATCTTTGGATACATTGCTGTTCATAAATGCAATCATAATCTTGAGATTTCAACCTTCCATTATGAGAGGCAATTGTAGTAGGTTTATTTCTATGCTCATGTTCTTTGCATGATCTTGTAGTAAATATCATTTCGACTTCCGACTTCAGAATGTGAAACATCATGGGAGTTCAATATAACAGTTTAAGTGCTTGTCTGTTATTTGTTGTAGGTTAGTCTTCTTGCTGGGTTTATTTAAGCATGACAAGAAAGCATATTTTAATTTCTCCAAGTTTTCAATAATAATTTTATGCTTTTTCCCTGAAGAGCAGGATGTTTTTTAAGCAGATGTATAACATCATCTCTTTCTTTATGACGTTCTAATTTTATTGTACAAATTGGAACCTGAGGCTTCTGTATTTAGATGCGATTTACGGTGCACCAACATACTTTCACATTGTCTATAGTATTGAATGAAAGACAGTTTTGCAAAATAGTTTTCATGGTGTTTGAATGGGAAATGCTTTTTTTCATGTTCTTGTTCTGGCTCATTCTTCTTTTTCTTGATTTATATATTGCAGGTAAAAAATTTTCCAAAAATCGTGATGAACTTCATGAGCTTGTGGAGCATTTTAATGTAAGTGGCCAGTAGTGTTTCTGTTTTCATTGTGCTATATTGTTAAATCATAAGTTTGTGTGTTATGTATATCTAACCCAAACTCGGTCTAGTTCCACATAATTAAGATGACTTGTATGATTAACAAATGATTTTAACAGCAAAACCCCCTGACCCTGTTCTATAGTGACACAATGAGACTGCTAAGGATACTTCTTCTTGACCCCAGTAGAGGAACAAGATAAAAGGAGGATATTTAGCTTGGTAGTTGCACCTGCTGAAGAGGTTTCTTCATTGCATCACTACTTGGAACAACTCTACTTGTGCATTTTTCTAACCAGGGCCATTTTTGATCATCCTCTAGTGAAACCAAAAAAGCTGCTGACTCACTCAACTAAAGCAAAGAGTATTTTCATTGTCATCCTCTTTAATGGCATCAAGTGGAACAGCAACTAAGATATTCGTTTAGTCTTCTATTCTTCCTGTCTATCTTTGTATATTGTGTATTACCTAACTATTCATTTTGTAACTATGCAATAACTAAGCTTAGTGTATAACAGAATATATGTGTAGATATCTATATCTGATAAAGCTATCTTAATAAACATAATGCGAGAGTTAGCACAGAATCACTTTGTAACAAACCAAATTACAAGTGAAACAAAGAAAAGGAGCGAGGCTCTGTAAGATCATCATAATCACACCACAAAGGAGGAACATTGCAATTTTCAAGTGGAGAAAACTGTCTTGGGTAAGAAAAGCTTCTTTATTGAATTAATTGTCAAAGCTCTTGGAAATGGCATTTTAACTCTCCAAGGATAGAGAGAGTACAGTATGAGAGCCTTGAGAGAGAGGATGGTCGCTTGCCACTCTTTTCTGTTATCTTGATTAGAGGTGTTTGGTTATGTACCATTGGAAAGTGTTTACATTTTGGCTCACACTTTATTGGTGTACATTCTGTGTGGGCCTAACAGTGGAGACTTTGGAATTCTAAACAGAGGTCCAAGGTTTGCAGCCTAAGGGGTAGGGTTGTACACCATGCTTTGGTAACCAGAATATGGTTGGATAATCATATATTGGGTAAACAACATCCTCCATGAAGGTCGTCTCATGTGGGCTATGGCCTTGCAGATGTTAAAAATTACTAAACCTTTACCTTTATCTTTACTAAACCTTCACCTTTACCTCTTGGCTATGCATGGCTGGAATCTTTTGTTCTATGTTTTTGTATAAATTTTAGCTATTATTTGTATTTCATAATTTTTAATGTCCTTTTGGGCCCCTAGAGAGCATTGCATATGCACTTATCGTTTTGAATACCGTTCACCTTCGTTGGTTGGCATGGACATTAATATAATAGTTTTCTTCTGTTTTGTTTTCTTTTTATTTGGTTATATGGTGATTCAAACGAGCCTGATTTGTATTATATCATGTTTATGTTACCTTGAATTTTCAACAAATTACATAGTAGTATTATTGCCTAACAACATTTGAACCCTGGTCTCCTTGAAAGTTGAGGTATTTAATCACATGAGCTCATGTTATTTGCTTTCTTCTTTTTTTTTTTAATAAGTTATATGTGGCTTGTATTGGGGGCCATTCCCATTAGAATAATAAAACATTACATTGTTCTAATTACGTTGCTATCAGGCTAATTAAATCATATCCAACTTGCCTTTTTATCAAAGATATTTTTCATTTGCCTTTCTATCAAAGATATTTGTCATCTTCCTCAAACTGCTATGTTTCTGCAATCAACTCCTTGATATCATTTTTATTAAGAGACAAAATCTCACTCGCCCATTTGCCTTCTAAAATTTTCATTTTTGTCAAAATGAAAATCAACACCTTGAATGGCTAAAATATTTGCTACGCTGTTTCCATATCTATAAATATGCAGTCTATAACAACCTGTCAAGTCCCTAATACCTTTTTTTTTTGAGTCTTATTCATACCTCTAACATTCGAAGATATCATTTTCATCAGTGATAGAAAATTCTCTGATTCCTCACGAGATCCCGATTTTCTCATGAGAAATTTGACTCGTTCAGAAACTGCCAAGAATTTGGTAAAACAAGGCCATGCTGGGGAAAACACAGAAAATGCAAAACATAAAACTTGCTGAGATATTTTGTATGTTGTATTTTGTTGGTTTCAATGATCTAGAATTGTAATTGAACTATTTTTTACGATAATCTAATAGAGCCACAACTTCTTGGCTCTCCAATTTTTGTTTTAAATGCATCTTTTAAATTAAATTATTTTCTTCGATTTTTTGCTGATTTTCCCAGGGTGCTAAGAAACTCTCCAAAGTTGGAGTGGCCGAGCTTTTGCCGATTTGCAAGTTTTCCAACTAAGATTTTCATCATCACTTTTTATTTGTGGGTTTAGCCTGACTTCTTATTAACACTTGCAATATTTGCTCTTGCCGATTTGCAAGTTTTCCAACTAAGATTTTCATCATCACTTTTTATTTGTGGGTTTAGCCTGACTTCTTATTAACACTTGCAATATTTGCTTTTGTTTTCACATATCAATATTCCTCTGAGTTTCTTTTTCTATTTTTATGCTGCTTGGGTCTTCCTCTTGCTTTTTCATTCCTACTAACACTTTTATCTTCATCAATCACTTTTTTCACATTGCTCATAGTGAGACTTACCATCTATAGGTTTGTCTTGCTATAAGGATTTGAAGTGTAAGGAATAACCTCAAAAATACTTTATTCTTTATGTTGCCCTGGAAATCCTAAAATGCAAGGATGCTCCTCCATAGCAATTAAACCCTAAATTGCTATAGATTTTCCCTATCCTCATTTGCTTATTATGCTGCTCTTGAAACCTTAAAATATATTAGAGATAATATGTAATATAGTTAGATAGAGATATAAGCTGAGAAAAAATCTCAACAATATTAGATAGTCAATATGTTGACCTATTATTAGTCAGTTTGTTATCTTATTATTAGTCTAGTACTCTCTATAAATCTGATAAATACAATGTGATTTGTCTCGGGTTATATACCAACTTTTGGTATTAGAGCCATAGTTTGCTTTGCTTCTGTAATTCAGTTTACAATCTGGTTTTGTTTAGCTGTATAATCAGATTCTATTACAAAGGAATTTTACCCTTCGTCAGGAATCTCTCCGTCCATATCCATCCTTTGGCTTTTTGGGATTTTGATTTCCTTCGGGTCTGCATATCATACAGTTCTTGGGTTTTTTTGCACGAGTTTCCAGTCGTGAGACTGTGGTAAGTTATTTTTGCAATAGGGTATTGGGTTTCAGGTCTGTATATTTTTTGGGACTGAAGGAGTTTTACTGTTTTTTAGATCTGCTACATTTCGTGTTCTTACCTGTGATTCTAAGGCAAAAAGCCAGCAACATTTTGGACAATTTGTCTTGTCCGATATATATATATATATATGTGTGTGTGTGTGTGTGTGTTTTGGATCTCCTTTTTATCATTGCATTTGCTGAATCGATCACTGAGAACATCTTCTCTCACACGAAATGAGATGTTGGACTGTATTTGCTGCATAATAATCCATATGGATTCCTGCTCTTTCCAGTTTTCTTGGCTTAATATACAGTTAATTGTTGAAATATACTTACATGCAACAGAAGATATACGCAGCATGCCACATAGCCTGATGTATCTGATGTTTCCTTTCATGTACATGGGTGTTGTAGCATGTTTGGAGAGCAACGCTTTGAAAGGAAACAATGGATTTATTTTGTGAATTCAGAGCAATCCATTGTAAAATTCTTCATTAGTGTCCAACATCTGAACAGGTTGTTGATGTAATGACAAAATCTCTTGGTCGAGAAAAGTTTGTGAAGTTTAGGGATAAACTAGGAATTGTATCAGGTTTGGTCAGTAAGGGAGGTATTAGAGATAATATATAATATAGTTAGTCAGAGACATAAGTTGATAAAAAATATCAACAATATTAGATAGTAATAGGTTGACTTATTATTAGTCTTGTATACTATATAAATCTGATAAATACATTGTGATTTGTATCGGGTTGTATACCGACAAAGTGCAAGGGATAACCTCTACACTACTATCATTTCTATTTCCAGGAGAGGATTCTATGCTACTTGAGGACAATGAAGACAATTTACTTGCAATAAACTGGACCTCATCTATTGTCTTTAATTTAAAATTTCGATGAAATGGGCTGATCAACTGAGGCATTGGAAAAAATATTTCTCATTGCGAATTCGGCGAGACGTTTTTCGCAGGACTGCCCAAACTGCCGAACTCGTTTCGGCCATATCTCACTCATCCGAACTCGGATTGAGCTGAAATTTTGAGGGTAGATGCCTGAAAAACCCTAGAACGTCTCCACCAATTTTCATATCATTTGGAGCAACACAGATCCTAGCGCATCCCTATGTGTGAACGATATATTTGGCAAGCGGCTATGCGAGGGTTTCATCCGGGTTGAGTGCAAGCAGCTCCGAGAGGTTGGTTTTTAGGGCCTTCGGGCCCTAGCGGCCAATATTTTTGTGGTTTATGCTCAATATTTTAGCGAGGAAATGTTGTAGGGGATACAAGATGGGTTAGAAATTTGCCTTTCAACAGATCATATCGTGAACTTGAGTGACAACGGCTTCCAATTTGCTGCACAAAAGAAAAGTGAAAACCATACCTTTCCACGGTGTCTAGGGCAAGGATTAAAGAGACCACGAAATAAGTTTCAAGCGAGTTGATCAAAAAATGGCTCATATCTCAAGTGAATCTGGTGCTAAGGTGCACCCACAAAATAATTCTATTGTGAAAACCCCTGTCAAGGGTAAGAATTTTGAAGACTCGGTCCCAAAAATGAATTTTAGGGATGCCCTTCGTGGTGGACAGCCTCAGCCCAATGCTAATATCAATATTAGGGCTTCTCATAAACCTCTAAGAATGCCTAAGATTGATCCCAGGAAAACGGAGTCGGGATGTCTTAAAGCGGTGATGGAACTCCTATTGTTAAGCTTGATATGGGTAACATTCAGTTCGGCATTGAAGATTTGGAAAAAAGAGGACTAATTTGTCGGTTCGTGGGTTTTCGTCCGAGTCTATCCGCTTTCAAAGTCCGGGCTGCAAAAAGCTGGAAAACTAAAGGTGAGTTACAAATCTCTATTTATCCAAATGGTTATTTTCTTGTTTTATTTGCTAATAATGAAGATAGAGAGAAAACTTTTCAAGGGGGTCCTTGGTTTTTTGGAAGGGCGGGGCTTTTCATGAAGCCCTGGCATACTAAATTTAAAGCCGAAGAAGAGATGCCTTCTATAGCTCCCGTGTGGGTTAGACTCTTTGGCCTCCCTATTGAATTTTGGAATCCTACTGTTTTTTCTTCAATTGGAAACTCTTTAGGAACTTTTATGATGATTGCTGATTGTACTCAAAATTTTGAACATATTATTTATGCTCGAATTTGTGTTTTAATGGATTTTGACAAACCCCTACCTAAAAAGATCACATTACAATTTGGGGAAGACACTTGGGAGCAAGTAGTGGACTATGAGAACATTCCTTTTCGTTGTAGAATTTGCCATGAATATGGTCATTTGGCCGGTGCTTGCCCAAATAAAATTCCTGATCAAAAGAAAGAAGATATAAACTCAGCGGGTTTCCAAATACCTAAGAAGAAGAACACTCAGAAAAAACCGGTAATGAAGGATCAATCAAAGTCATTTGCTAATATGTTTGAAATCCTTTCCACAAATGATGTCCCAAGTGAGGAAGAGGAAATAATGGAAACTGAAATCTTAGAAACACAATTTAAATATGAAGGAAAGAACTCGAGAGACAAACCAACAAATCAAAGGTTTTCAACGAGAAAAAAAAAGGAGAAAATTTACACAAGAAAAACAATATTTCAAATGTCAAAACTTCAAATAATGCAGGTCCCAATATAGACTCCATTGAACCATCTAGTAAAATTTTGGCTGTGTATGAGCATTCTTCAAGGTTAGAAGCCATCTCGGATTCAATTGGAATAAGTCAAGAAACGAGGGAAAAAAAAATTGAAGATGGATTCTAATCAAAAAGTAGGTCGCAAGACCAATCAATATCATATGGTAAAAGAAGGTGAAAAGCTTGTAGAGGAAGGTAAGATTAATGCCCTTCCCAACATTTTTAGCCTTGGTATTAATGAAGATCATCACTTGGAATATTAGAGGACTCAAAGGGAGTCTTTCAAAACAAAATGAAATTAGAAGAATGATTCGGATAAATCATCCACATCTTGTTTTCCTTCAAGAAACAAAGATGTCAATGGAGGATATGGACTTAATTGCCAGTAAAATTTGGCCAGCTGGAAAAGTGGTTTCCCTCGGTTCCCAAGGGACTTCGGGTGGCATTGCTTGTCTTTGGGACCCAAAAGAGGTAGTTATTCACCATATGGTTGGCGAGTTGGGGTTTGTTGGCTATAGCTATTCAAAGTAGACATTCCAACCAGATTATGCTCTGCATTCTTGTTTATGCCCCGACTTCTTTGGAGGAAAAAAGAAGACAGTGGAAGGATATTACTCATATTATCTCTCATTTTCCTAAAGCTTGGATCTTGATCGGAGGAGATTTCAATACCATCCTCTCTCTGGATGAGAAAAGGGGGGAAATAGAAATTTGGACAAAAGTATCGACCTCATGAGCGAATATATTGCAAACCTCCATCTTGTGGATATCCAACCGAGATAATGGCCTTATGACTTGGTCTAACGGAAGGCAAGGCTTAGCTTGTATAATGGAGATATTGGATAGGTTTTTGCTCTCTGAAAATTTCTTAATCCATGGTCACATTCCTAAAGTGAAGACTCTTAATAATGCTGGTTCGGATCATTGGCCGATCATGGTGGAAATGTGGAAAACCAATGTGAGTTTCTCTCCTTTTCGTTTTCAATTAATGTGGCTTAGAGACATTTCCTTCAGACCTCGTGTGCAACAATGGTGGAAGGAAGGTAAACCTAGGCATGGGACTAAGATGTTCTGTTTTGCCAAAAGACTGCAATACATTAAATCCAAAATCAAGACTTGGAAACTGGAAAGATTTTGGGGATGTTCATAAAAAAAAACATGAAGTTATTGCTCATCTTGAAAATTTGAATAAGAAAATCCGTTTAGATGGCCTCACGAGAGAAGAGAAGTGCGAGATGAAATTAAACTCACAACTCGGTTAGAGGAATGGGAAAAAAGAGAAGAAATCTTATGGAAGCAAAAATCTAGAATTCAATGGCTCAAAGAAGGAGATCGAAACACAAATTTCTTCCACAAATCTCTTCTAGCTCGAAGATCTCACAACTTTATTTCTTCCTTAAAATCAGATTCTGGAGATGTTGTTTATACTTGGGATGGCATGAACTCTATTGTTGTTGATTACTTTTCCAATCTTTTTTTTGCTACTCCTCTTGACTCGGCTTCACAACAAAATGTTCTTCAAGCAATCCCTTCTCTTATCACTACTGAGGAGAACTCTATTTTGACTGCTCCTGTTACTATCAATGAGCTTCAACAAGTAGTTTTTAAAATGCAAAAAGGAAAACCCCGAGTCCTGATGGTTTTCCTATTGAGTTCTACCAAGAGTTACGGGATATCCTTCATGTTGATTTATTAGAGGTGGTGGAAGAAGCCGGGAAATCCAAAGAAATTTTGAAGGTTATCAATAAAACTTATATTACTCTTGTTCCAAAAGCTCAAGAGGTTGATCATATCTCAGCTTTTAGACCTATTGCTTTATGTAATGTTCTTCTCAAAATTATTACTAAAATCATGGCGAAAGGTTGAAGCCTCTTTTGCATAAGATTATTTCCCCGAGCAAGGGGGATATGTGGAAGGACGTCAAATAGTAGATGAGATAGTTCTTGCTCAGGAAGCCATCCATTCCATGGATATGCAAAATTCTCCTTCTATGTTCATCCGGTTAGACTTATCCAAAGCTTATGACGAGTGGATTGGCACTTCCTTATCAAAGTTTTGAGGCAATTTGGTTTCTCTAAGGATTGGATGGATTGGATTATGGGATGTATCTCTTCAGTTTCCTACTTAGTTCTTATCAATGGCGAGGCCTTCTCGGTCTTTCCCGGCTTCCAGAGGTATTAGGCAAGGTGACCCGCTATCCCCTTATTTATTCATCATTCTTGCTGAATGCTTGGGTAGGACTATAACCAAAAAGAGGGAAAAACAAAACCCTTGAGGGAGTTACCATTGCTCATGGAGCTAGACCTATCTCTCATCTTCAATTTGTGGATGACTCTACCCTTTTAGGTAAAGCTACGGTTAAGGAAGCTTCTAATATTAAGCAAATCATTAGCTGTTTTTCTAAGGCTACTTGGGCGGTTGATCAATGAAGACAAATCTAAAGTTATTTTCTTTCATCTGCTTCTGCTAGACGAGGAATCCATGGTCTTGGATAAATTAAGATATAAGAAGACCTCTCTTCCAATCACTTATTTAGGTATTCCCATAAATATTCAAAGGCAAAAAAATAAAGATTGGAATTGGTTGTTGGACAAAGTCAAGAAGAAAATTGGAAAGTGGACCAACAAGTGGCTTTCTTACGGGGGTAGAATCACCTTGGTAAAATCAGTCCTTCAAGCTATTCCTATTTATGTTTCTTCCGTTTTGAATATCCCAAAGGCTGTTCTTCGAGAATTGGATCAAATCAGTCATCGTTTCCTTTGGAGTGGTACTAAGGAGAAAAGAAAATGGGCCTTGGTGAAATGGGATACTTTATGTCTTCCTAAGAGTGAAGGGGGGTTAGGATTCCGGTCTTCAATTAATAACAACAAAGCTTTAGCTTGCTAAATTATATTGGAGGATGTTGCATAACCCCAATGCTCTTTGGGCCAATAATCTCTGTGCTAAATATTTTGAGAACAAAAGTCTTGAAGACCTTGTTCGCTATCAACTTCCTACCAAAGGTTCTCCCATTTTAGCGGTTCTTAAGGCTGGTGAGGATTTGATAAAGAAAAAATTATTTTGGATCATTCATAATGGTCAACATGCAAATTTTTGGACAGATTCTTGGGATGGTCACAAGCCTTTGATAACTCGGTTTCCCGATTGGAGGCCTTGGATGGAGGAGCTTCACCGAGCTAATTGGATAAAGGTGGCTAATTACTTGTCGGTACCATGCTGGTAATTCAAAGGTTGGTAGATATTGGATCCCTATTGAGGAGTGGCCTATTCAAATCCCGGAAAGGCAAAGACAAGATATCCAAGGCATCCTTCATATGAGATCCCTCTCTTGGTCCCATGAAAAAGATTGTTTTGGATGGAACAACACTACTAAGGGTGAGTATTCGGTTGCTCAAGGTTATTTGACCTTATGCCATAATAATCCCAACCATTCTTCGACATATTTTCTCAATTGTGGGCTCAAAAGCTCTGGCCTAAGGTGAGGTTCTTTAATTGGCTTTTATTGCATCGTAGGGTGCTTACTGGTGAGCAACTTATGAAGCGTGGTTTTCATGGCCCTTTTAGATGTGAAATGTGTGAAGAGAATGTAGAAAATATCAACCATCTTTTTATTGAGTGTACTTTAGCCTCTGAGCTATGGAGGAGAATGGCAACTTTACTTGGCTTACAGTGGTCCAATTTTTTCACTTTTGAACAGCTTTGGAGGGATTGGCCTAATCAAGAGGGTGTTGATCATTTTATTAGGCGATTAGTTTGGATGGGTTCTACCATTCTTCTTTGGAATATTTGGAATGAAAGGAACAACCAAATTTTTAATCAAGATAGGAAGGATATTCACTATATTTGGCAAAAGACCATAGCCAACTTAGTTGAATCAGTCCATCAACTCCTTAATCACCCCCAAAACTCCCACCAAAGATGGGATCAAGTGATGCAAAGATTGAAGATTAAACCTTCTAAGGGCAACCAACTTAAAGGGAATGTGAGTATTAGTAAGATGGATAGGACTAGAAATTGGCAACCTCCTCCTAAGGATTTTGGAAAAGTCAATCCTGATGGAGCCTCTAGAGGGAACCCCGGAAAAGCCGGTGTGGGAGGAATTGGTAGACTTTCGGATGGCTCCCTGGTTTTTACTTTTCTTTGAGAATTTGGGTATTCTTTCCAATAACCTTGCTTGAGGGGTATGGTATCCTTAGAGGCCTTCGGGAGGCTACTAAGGTTGGATGGGAAAAGGTGTTAGTTGAGTCTGACTCTAAACTTATGATTAATATCTTGAAGACTCCTAAGAATCATAAGGTGGATTGGAGAATAAAAAGAATTATTGAGAAGATTCAGTTAATCCAGGATGGGATTTTTGAAAGTTGATTACAATCATGTGGTCGAGAGATCAAAACAAGAGTGCTTGATGCTTTAGCTAATTGGGCTTTGGACAAAGGTGATCTTACTTGTTATGGCCACCCTCCTATATGGTGGGCTTCTCAAATTAGGGAAGCTCTTCTTTCTATCATTTCTTTGGATGGCTCCGAGTTCTGAAGGTACCTAGTTTCTTCTTGTTTTTTTTTTTTGTTTCTCTTTGGTTCATTCAGTTTTTTTAGTTCCCTAGCTCATTCTATTCTTTATTTTGTTTCCTCTGTTGATTCTTGCATTAATAGTCTTCTGGTCTAGATAGGTCATTGTTTTGTTCATTTTTTTTTTCTTTTGTCTTCTTTGTTTTTTTGTTTAGTTTTTTAAGGTGGGTGGGTTCTTTTGTTTTGTTTTGTTTTTGTGTTCTTTGTGTTGTTTTTTGTTGTTCTTGTGTTTTTGTTGTTTTGTTTTTTTTTTGTTTTTTGTTATTGTTCTTGTGTTTTTTTCGTTCTTGTTCTTGGGTTTCTCTTTGTTTGTGTTATTTCATTTTTTTATGTGTGAGTGTTTTCTATGTTTTTTGTTTTTGTTTATTGTGCTGTTGTTGGTTGTTTTTATTTTTATTTTATTTATTTTATTTTTTAGGTTTTGGTTGTGTTTATTTTTCATGTTTTTTTGGGTTATGTCTTTGTAGTGTTTACGTTGTTTTTGTCTTGTTTGTGTTTTGTTATGTGGTTCTTGTGTTTTTCTATGTGGTTTGTGTTGTGGTTTCTTTTATCTTATTGTGCGTGTTTGGTTGTGCTTTTGGTTTTGACACACTCAAGGAGCATGTTTTTTATTTTATTTTATTATTTTTGTTGTTATTTACTTTTTTTAATTTGGTTTTGTGTGTTTGTTTGCTCCTTGAGTATGTCAAAGGTGGTAGGCCAGGTCCGAGTCCCGGGCGTTTTTGGCGGAATGGATACCCCTGCCTCCTTGGGTCTTACCCGAAAGTGGCATCCCTTTTGGGATGTTTTCCACAAATAAAAAAAAAAAAAAATTTAAAATTTCCCTTCACATCTTCTTTTGCACCTTTAATTCCTTCTGAATTTGAACTTGCACATTGTACTTTTTCATCTCTTGTATCCTTCTTTGTTTTTTCTAACGGTTGATCCGAGTGAGCTATGGTGGCCTTTGCCACATGATTTTGTAGATAGGCTTTCTTTACCTCTTCATATGGAGTAGAATATCCTTGATCTAATCTAGCTTCTATTATAATATGATTTCCTTTCTTTATCTTGAAGTTTGTTGCATGACCAATTTTTTTTCTCTTTCTTTGTTTTGCTTTTGCAATCTTTTGCCATGCGGCTAGTCTTATAACAATTGTGACATTGGAATTCAATGTTTTCATTGTCCACATGTTGAGCCCATTGTTTTGATTCAGATTTAATCTTAGTGGATTGTGGCAAAGGATTTTAAATATCCATAGCAACACATATTCAGGTATATACGACATGCTTTCACTTCTTAGTAGTTGGTCCCTCCTTGATGAATTCCTCTAGGGTATTTCCAATATTCTTCAAAACATCCTTATTGATAAACTGATATGGAAGTCCAAAAAGCCTAACCCCAATCGGAAGCTTTTTAATAGTTTCTGTCTCGATAGAAACTTTTTCACTCTATGGTCTTAAATAAAGGGCTTGTCTCCCCTTAAACCACGAGCCACCCATTATTTTATCCCCGATTTTTGAAATGGAAAATATGATGGAAAAAAACCTTTAGGAAGAAAAATTATAGAGTAATTTGAATTCAATCCTCACTTCCACTTGATCTAATTTTGAATCTTCGAATACCCTGGCCTATCCATGAAACTTACATATTATCCCTCTACTTTTAAGAATCATCATATCATGTAGATCATCTTATCCTTAATAATTTCTTTTGGTGTAACATTTGTTCTCTAGATCGAACATGCTATATATTGGTTCTTCTTCTTATCTCCAACTTGGGCATCCATACTTCCAGCTAGGGCATCTTGATTTCCCATTAAGGCTTTCAAATATGACTTTCCTTCCATGCTACCTAGTGGAGCTTGCTTTCGGCTCGCACTTGCTCCTGATATACAATGCAAGTATTATAGTTCTTTTTCTTCCGTTTTGTTACACCAGGTGCTTCCTCGAATTTACTTTGGATATTGATATAATATCTTCTATTCTTTCTTTCTATTTATGAAGTTGTCTTTATCCATGCCTCAAGACATGAGTACAATAGTGTAAGGAGGCAAGAGGTTACATAATAATAGAGTATCTTATGATGTCATCTTTAGCTCTTGATCTTACTTTTGAATGTTGTTTATACCTTTTATGTTTGCATAGAGAACAGTGAAAACACTTTTGCTACATGAAAAGGAATTGATGAAGTATCTGGCAAGAGGAACACGTGCATTTGCAACTCGGGACAATAGATTCTCAAGAAGAGGCTAGGAATGTTAAGAGGTGAAGTCACTATCTAGATCTCTATTGTTCTTCAACAAATGGTAGCTGCAGATGTCTAGCTGCAAATGTCTGTAGACGTCTAGATTGCAAACGTATAGTTTGTAGACGTCTAGATTGCAAACGTCTAGTCTGCAGACGTCTAGGCTATAGACGTCTAGACTGCAAACGTCTAGGCTGCAAAAGTCTAGACAGGTAGTTGCAGACGTCTAGCTTGCAGACGTCTAGATAGGTAGTTTCAGACATCTAGCTCCAGAAGGGTAGCCGCCAGACGTGTAGCCTCGGAATATGAAACAAACAGTTTATGGAGTCTTCCTTTGGAAGAGGAAATGAACAGTTTTTGGAGCCTTCCTTCATTTATCTATAAAAAGGGAACAACCCCGTGCATGTAAATGAATAGAGAGAATGTAAAGTTTGCTGAAATCAATAACATAAAGAAGATACCATTGCCTCGTGGTTTTTCCTGCAAATTGCAGGTTTCCACGTAAAATCTTTGTGTTACTGTATTTTTTTGTCATTGTGTTTTCTACTTGCAGGTAAAATTTTGATATATAATTAACATCTGGTATCAGATCTTGGGGTTTTGTGCAAGTGGGAGCTGAAACAATGATAGGAGGTGTAACCAAGTTCGAGATTGAGAAATTTGATGGTAGGAACTTCGTATTATGGAAGATGAAGGTGGAGGATTTGTTGGTTCAGAATGACCAAGCTCTAGCCATGAAAGGGGTCGCGAGTAAACCAAGTAGAATGAAAGATGAGGAGTGGGCAACGCTGGACAGGAAGACGGTTTCTATAATCCGTCTCTACCTAGCAGACTCTGTCTTATTCAATGTTGCTGAAGAAAAGACCGTGGAAGCCCTCTGGCAAAAGCTTGAAAAGTTGTATGAAACAAAATCAGCAACAAATAAGGTTTTTCTAAAAAAACAACTTTATAGCCTGAGGATGAAGGAGGGTTCATCTTTGACATATCATTTGAAACCCTTATTAGTAAATTGGTTTTAGTTAGTGTGAAGATGGAGGATGAGGACAGAGCTATCACCCTACTTTGTTCCCTCCCGGACACCTGGATCATATGGTGATGACAATCAATTTGCATTATCAGGAGCTCTAAAATTTGATGATGTGGTAGCCGCTTTGTTGGTAGGAGAGTTGAGGCGAAAAACGTCTTTGGAACCCCCAACCAATGAAGCCCTATCTGTGAGAGGTTGATCTTTTGAGAGGAGTAAACAAGGTAGATCACCATCCAGATCTAAGTCTAAAGGACGCAAGCAGAAAGAGAAGTGCAAACATAAAGAGAAGTGCTGGCATTGTGGGAAGCCAGGGCACTCAAAGGACTGTTGGCAATTAAAAAAGGAAAAGAATGGTGAAAAGCAAATTCAACCATCAGCTGAGGCCAGTACAACAGATTCAGGAGAGATGGCAACATGTTAGGCTTTCTGTATCAGCAACAACAAATTTGTTTTATATACCTGGGTATTGGACATGGGTGCATCTTTCTACATGTCTTCTTGCACAGACTGGTTTGACAAATATCAGCCAAACTATGGTCGGATGGTCTACTTAGGTGATGATCATCCTTTAGAAATTGTGGGAAGAGGGGATATAAGGATCAGGCTGGACGATGGTAGAGAAAGGATGTTATGTGATGTACGACATGTGCTTGATTTGTGGAAGATCTTTTCTCAATCAAGATGATGGATAAGCTAGGGTATTCTGTCACTTTCGGTAACAACTATTGCAAAATTACCAGAGGAGCTCTTGTAGTAGCAAAAGGAGAATCTTATGGGACCCAAAAGATTGTACGTAGGAAGGTATTAAGCACCAGAAGATTGTACCATATACTCCACAACAAAATGGTGTGGCTGAGAGGATGAATCGCACAATCATGGAACATGCAAGAAGCATGCTCAGCGCATCCATGTTAGTTAAAAGGTTCTGGGTAGAGGCTGTTAATACAACTGTTTATCTTATTAATAGGTCACCTATAGCTGTGTTGGATGGACAGATTCGAGAGGAGGTTTGGTGTTGTAAGCCAGTTGATTACTCTCATTTGCGTACCTTTGGTTGTGATGCGTTTGTCCATGTGCCTAAAGAAAAAAGGTCCAAAATTGACCCAAAGTCAAGCAAATGTGTTTTTCTCGGCTATGGAGATACAATGAAGGGGTATAGAATGTGGGATCCTATTGCCCACAAGGTAATTATTAGTCGGGATGTTATTTTTAATGAAAAATCCATGCAAAGGAAGGAGGTACAACAAATTCCTAATGTTGTACCAGTTAAAGTAGAAATGAACAAAGATGAATATGAAAATCAGCATGCTGAAGTTTTTAAACAGAATGTAGAACAAGTAGAACAGCAAGTAGGGCAGCCACAATGGTCACAAGACCAAGAGCCACTATCAACAATTCATTGGGTTAGAAGATCTACACGTCCACAAAAGTGTTCGGAAAGGTATTCTCCTGTTTATCAGTCCTCTTTTGCTTTGTTAATTGATGATGGTGAGCCTAGTTCATTTCAAGAAGTTAGAGTCTGAGAATGCAGAAAAGTGGAGGAAATCCATGGAGGAGGAAATCGAGGCACTTCGTAAGAATAAAACATGGGAACTTGTGGATCTCCCACCTAGAATAAAGGCTGTTGGAAACAAGTGGGTGTACAAAGTAAAGAAGAACAACGATGGGTTGTTGGAACGCTATAAAGCTCGCTTGGTGGCAAAAGGTTATATGCAAAAGTCAGATATAAGACTTTAATGAAATTTTCTCCCTAGTTGTGAAGATGACTATTGTTAGAGTTTTACTTGCACTTGTACCAGCACAGGATTTAGAACTGGAGCAACTGGATGTAAAGACTGCTTTCCTGCATGGTGATCTCGAGGAGAAGATTTATATGGATCAGCCTAAGGGCTATGAAGAAAGAGGCAAAGAGCATTTGGTTTGCAAACTCAAGAAATCTCTGTATGGGTTGAAACAGGCGCCAAGGATGTGGTACAAAAAAATTGACACCTTCATGAAGAGCCAAGGTTTCAGCAGAAGTGAAGCTGACCATTGTGCATATTATAAGAGATTTGATGATGGCAGTTTTATTATTTTGCTGTTGTATGTTGATGATATGCTGGTTGCAGGCCCCAGCATGAAGAAAATCATTGATCTAAAGGCTCAGTTGACTAGGACATTTGAAATGAAGGATTTAGGAGCAGCAAACCAAATTTTAGGGATGAAGATACACACGGACAGAAAAGGAAGAAAGATTTGGTTAAGTCAAAAGTCATATATAGAAAAGATTCTGCAACGCTTCAATATGTAGAATGCAAAACTAGTTAGTACCCCACTTCTTTCACACTTAAAATTGTCTTCCAAATAGTGTCCTAGAATAGAAGCAGAGAAGACAAGCATGTCTTGTGTATCGTATTCATCAGCAGTAGGAAGCCTCATGTATGCCATGGTGAGCACCAGATCGGATATTGCCCAAGCAGTGGGAGTTGTCAGCCGATACATGGCAAATCCTGGTAAGGAGCATTGGAATGCAGTGAAGTGGACATTTAGATATTTAAGAGGCACTTCAGATATTGCTATTTACTACGGATCGACAAATTTGCAAGTTAAAGGTTTTGTGGATTCTGATTATGGTGGAGATAGAGATGGGAGAAAGTCCACTACTAAATATACTTTCATTCTTGTTGGTGGAGCTGTGAGTTGGACTTCTAAGTTGCAGTCTGTGGTAGCTTTATCAACTACTGAAGCAGAATATATTGCAACGACTCAGGCCAACAAAGAGGCAATTTGGCTAGAGCGATTGTTGGGTGACTTCAAGATAATTCAAAAGAAAATTTCGTTGCATTGTGATAGCCAAAGTGCTATTCAGCTAGTGAAGAACCCAACATTCCATGATCACACGAAACACATTGATGTTAAGTACCATTTTATAAGAAATGTGGTGGAAGAAGGTAGGATCCTGTTGCAGAAAAATGGTACTGAAGTGAATCCTTCAGATATGCTTACAAAGATGGTCAAGATAGAGAAGTTTGAGTGGTGCAAAACTTCTTTGGGCTTGTTGAAAATGTAATAAGGGCAGCATTGGGCAATTGGCACTGGATGGAAAAACATTGGTAAAAGAATTCTTGTATACTAACTTCAAGTGGGAGAATGTTAGGAGGTGAAGTCACTATCCAGATCTCTATTGTTCTTCAAAAAATGGTAGCTGTAGACGTCTAGACTGCAGATGTCGAGCTGCCAACGTTTTGTAGACGTCTAGACTGCAAATGTCTAGCTGCAGACGTTTGTAGACGTCTAGATTGCAAACGTCTAGCTGCAGACGTCTAGACAAGTAGTTGCAGACGTCTAGCCTGTAGACGTCTAGACGGGTAGTTCCAGACTTATAGCTCCAGACGGGTAGCCGCCAGACATGTAGTCCCGGGAGAGGAAACAAACAGTTTTTGGAGTCTTCCTTTGGGAGAGGAAACAAACAGTTTTCGGAGCCTTCCTTCATTTATCTATAAAAGAGGAATGACCCCTTGCATGTAAACAAGTAGAGAGAATGTAAAGTTTGCTGAAATAATTAAAATAAAGAAGCTGCCATTGCCCCGTGGTTTTTTATGCACATTGTAGGTTTCCACGTAAAATCTCTGTGTTACTGTAATTTTCTGTGTCATTGTGTTTTCTTCTTGCAGGTAAAATTTTGATATTTACCATGAGGTTTCTTTTCAAAGCCAGGCCATTATAACCTAGCACAATTGATTGGATTGGATTCCAAGTTACTTCAAGCAAAGGCGTTTGTCTCTAGTGCGTCACCAGTTGAAGCAATTTTTCAAAAGTCTCTCCTTTATCTGCAGTCAGTCACGGGTATAAAACAAGGCCAAATGATCCATATTCAAATGAGATGGACCAACAAAGGCAACCTTGTATGGAGGAGAGACACAGCTCCTAGGAGACTTGCATGAAACCAGAGAGTAAAAGAGCTTCATATATGAGAAACCCTGGCAGAGTGATCTTAATAACAAAGGCATATTGCTAGAATTGTGGAGTCATAGTTGCTTTAAGCAGGAGAGATGACTGAATAGATTAATATTGAGCAGGGAATTGTGACAGTTGAAGTTTTAATGGGATTTCTTAGTTCATCTACTGGGGAGTGATGGCATGTTCCTACTTATTTGTTCTTTTTTATAATGTAGTTAATTTCTTCAACTCAAACGTGTAGATAAGTACAGAATATATCGCTTTTCAAGACAGACCTACAATGGTGGCATGAAGAGGCATTTCTCATACAGTCAAATTGTAATATTTTTTCTCAGAAGGAAGAAATTGTATTTCATACTGTTTAAGCTGGGTATTCTAGTGATGTAGTTGTAGTATTTGAACTTTTTCGTCCTTGCAAAATTTACCAACTTGTTCCATAGGTTTTCTGTACATTTTTACTTGTCAAGAGAAGGAAAGAAGCAAGTCATCTAATGGCAATCCTTTGGCGAAAGACGTAAGTTTTCTTTGCCAAATGTAGAGAAAAATGTAACAAGCCAAAATAATACAATTAGGTCAGCAAGGCCTAAAGTTAAAGCATAGTAAAAAAATAAATTCTTGTGGATCTGGATAAAATCTGGATCAACTAGATTTTTTTCAACCATCTGGATTGGCCCAATTGAATTCAGAGCTCTTCTAAGTAATAGAAATTTCCAGCATGATTTTGAGCTGTGGCTCTAAACTGTTCCAAATGCTTTGTGTATTCCTATTTATTTGTGTATATTTTATATATTGATTTATTTATATTGAGTATAACTTCCAACTTTAAGTGCTTTTATTTTTAAAATGGGCTTCAATTTTTCTGGATTTTTTGGAATTCCAAAATTCAGATTTGCATCTTGAACGTCTATGGATTTTTGAACCTTGTAATTTTGACTCTGATTTAAAGCAAATGAAAGGAAGCAAGCAAAATTCATAAGATGGCCTTAACCAAACAAAATGGTTGTATGTTTGTCCTAGACAGACTTTTTCACTATGCAAGGAGAATGGTCAATGAGTAATTGACTGTGATCAAACTTACCAAATATTGTATGCGTTGAGGAAATTGTTCAAATGAGACTGTGATCAGTTGTAAAACATTATAAGCTTTCTGTCAATTGAAAATAACCTGAGGATTAAATTTACTTCTACAGTACATGTCAACCTATGAGGGGATTGATACCCAAGACTACTAAGGTATAACGCACCTTATTGAGGTAGAGTGACTTTTGGCCAGCTGTTTTCTGATTACTGTTATGTTTCTTGTGGTTAGATTGGGAGCTGATCTGTTTTAGGTGTTAATGTATATGCTTCAAAGACACTATTTTGCACTTTTGATTTGGAGTCTGGACTAACATTCTTTCTCTAGCAACAACTACATGGGCATGGGGGAACCCATTTCTACATTTGTCTGATTTAAAATCTAATGAATATAAATCCGACTGTTCCAATAGAAACTTCAAGAATCCTAGTGTACTGTTTCACTCAAGGCTTCACAAGATTTTTGCCTGCAAGGTTGATCCCCTTGTTGCAGTATTGTAAAACCTCTTCCAGACATTATCATTATCACCTTATTCTGTGAAATAACTCTAGTTATATGTGGGAAATTGAGGATGTCCTTTGATATGATAGATATTAGCCTAATCATGATAAATGTTGTTGTATTCTGTGCATTTTGTATCAAGGTTGTGTTGCTTGGTGGTGTGGGTTAATAGACATGGCAAGCAATCACCTGAGGGGGCACTTAAATTAACTGCCCAACCTATAATGTCCCATTATCTGCACTCTCCTATATGGGTAATATGCACCTTCTATTCTGATCTGCTTTTGAAGTTGGATGATATTGTGGTCATGTATGTACATTCATGTTGATGCATCAATAAAACATGAGTCATGATGAAGCTTTCTTTTGATGTTTCTTCCTACATAATATGACCCAAGCCTTATATTTTGTTATCTGCTTTTACAATTTTCTGTGGTAGTAATTGACAACTTAAGAATGTGTCACCCCCAATGAAGGATGCAGTGGTTATGTCATGGATGCAAATCAAATTTGTAGTACAATATTTGTATTAGCAGACATTTTTGCCTTTGGATCCTTACATTTTCTTTTGTTTTATATGATTATGTGCTTTCATCTCTGTTTTTTAAATGTTCTTAAATGCAAAACATATATTTTTTCTGCATTCGTTTGTTCTTATAAGCATTGGTGCTCTTTCATACACTATTTGTGGATCTCCATTCTATTACTTCAACAGATTGACGTGGAAAACCCATGTGTCATTATGACTCAAGATAAAAGCAGGGAGTTTCTACACTCAGGCAATGATAAGGAAAAATTTAAGGTATGCAAAAAAAATCGATCATGATATTTCCTATGCAGAATTTTTCTAGATTTTCTGTCAACTTTTCAAGGTATATCTTCTAGTTAGGTTTAAATGATAACTTGGGAATCATAAGAGGAGGATATGAAGATTCTTACTTTAGGGTTTTGCAGAATTTTCTTGCTTATAAGCTTGCTTGGCAATGGACTGCATTGATTCTCAGTACAATTATCTTTGTATATTTTGTTTTAAGGGCCTTATACTGTCTTTTGCACAGTTTTTCTTCAGGGCTACACTATTGCAACAAGTCCATGACCTGTTGAAAAATATTAGGAATCAGCTTGATGCTTCTAGTGCCATGATTGATGAATTGGAAACTTCAATAAGACCTGCTGTCAAAGAACTGCAAGAGTTGGAGGAAAAGATAAAAAGCATGGAATATGTTGAAAAAATGTCACAGCAAGTTCAACCCTTGAAGAAGAAACTGGCATGGTCTTGGGTCTATGAGGTAGACAAGGAAATTTCTCAGCAGACTGCTAGGCTTGAAAAGCTTCAAGGTCGTATACCCACGGTCAAAGCAAGAATTGACAAACAACAGGTTTTTATTTTTTATTTTTAAAATTTTCCCCTTTTTTCTTTTTCGTATAACAATGGATTACTTTTATCTATATAGCTTAAATAGTCATCCTTATAGAACACACAAAAATAAATGTAACTGTAAAATTTAATCACCATTATCATTCCCATTAAAAGCTTTAGAACTATCATTTCCTTCAAGGGTGTAAAATGCAAGATTAATAAGTTTTAAGGGTGTGGTATGGGGTGTTGGTGCAGTACTTTACAATTCTGGATGTGCAGTTAGTGGGGTGCAACAAATGACAATATATATTAAACTAATACCACATACAAAACAATGAAAATTTGAAAATAGAAAATAAAAAAGAAATTAAAATTTGATCAGTAACATACATATGTCAAGATCAAATGGCATTAGCTCAACTGGTTAGATTCCTCAACCTTCAAGGAGGAGACCCAAATTTGAATTTTCCAAGTGATACATGGATAATATCCAAGCTATTGTAATACCACTATGTGGTGATGATGTAATACAGGTGGAGCCTGTTTCAATCCCATATAACCAATTGAAAAAATTAAAAGAAGGAAAAGACAAAAAAAAACATACACGTCAAGATCATGGATTTATTAAAATAAAAAAATTAACAATGAGCATTGAGTATTAAGATGTTTAATTCAAATTCAAAGTTACAGACACGGGTACTCAGCCTCCCAAGGATGGGGTGCAGGTGCTATACGGGTGCATGCATATAGAGGAGTGGGTGTTTAGAACCCAGTAACTATGATAAACGGCTGCCATGCTTCATTTATTTTGCTTGGTGAGGTTGTCCAAACTTATATCTATGAAAAAAAAACATACATATGTCAAGATCATAGATTTATTAAAATTAAAAAATTAACAATGAGCACTGAGTATTAAGATGTTTAATTCAAATTCAAAGTTACAGACACGGGTACTCAGCCTCCCAAGGATGGTGTGCAGGTGCTATACGGGTGCATGCATATAGAGGAGTGGGTTTTTAGAACCCAGTAACTATGATAAACGGCTGCCATGCTTCATTTATTTTGCTTGGTGAGGTTGTCTAAACTTATCTCTATTTTCATAGGCCTGGAACCCTGCCTTCTATACGACGATCAACTGTAGCAACTAATCTTGCATTCTTAATCCAGATATGATGCTTGGATTGGTAGGAATTTGAAGTGAGTGCTTGTTCACACGATTATGCATGATGTCTATGCATTGGTCATCAAGTCTAACATGAACTGACCTTCACATTTTGTCTGAATGGTATTCCCTTTGTAACCAAAGCTGAAAAGGATCTTTCACAGTGTGAAGCATGTATCCTAGAGTACCTGTTGGGTTGAAATTGGTCTCGGTGTTCTTTCTTTGTAGGAATGTAATTCAGCTGTCCATAGTGCCTTGCATCTAGGGAAGGGTGAATTGAAGGCTCTCCTTCATGTCATTGTCAACAGGGGCCTTACTTTGGTTGTTAGTTCTCTGAAAGGTTCCTGTTGATTCCTCTCAATTCAATGCTCATTGTCTGAGGCTGTTGCATGCACCATCTTAAGGATAGCTGATTTTTGACACACATGATGATGCGGTCCATGTGTGTGTCTTCTTTCTATATGCTTAGGTGCAACAATGTTCTGTAAGGTTTTCTTGGAACAAGGACATCAAGAAAGGGTAGGTAGTTATTCTCCATCATCTCCATGTGGAATTTGTTGTGGCCTTATTGGTTGTTAAGATGGTTCTCAAAACTATCTAGCATCTCTTTCATTTAATTTTTAGTTTCACAAAAGAATCTATGGCTTTTCTTTCAAAAAATGCTTTTAAAGGTTTGCACCTACATGGGACAAAGGAGATCATTGCAATACTTTTTTTTTGTTTTTTCTGCCGCAAACAAAGCTCAACCAATGAGGATGCTGCAATGTCCTTAGTCGTCTTCCTTAATAGGATCCAATGAGGATGCTGCAATGTCCTTAGTTGTCTTCCTTAATAGGACTTTTGTAAATGATGACACCACAGCAAAGCTCAACTGTAGATCCACATTGAGGTTTTTAATCTTATCAACAAAGAACAATGAATCTTCAATTTAGGACCTTTTGGTGCTCATTTGCTATTTGGAGCCTTTGATCAAAATCAGCAGCAAGGTTGCATGTTGGTGAACCCCAAGTGCTAAGGATACATCTTATAGGGACCCCCTCCTTGTGTATTTTCTGTAAGCCATGCATTCAAGGCATAAAAGGATCATTGGGTTCCTCTTCCTCCATCCCCCTTCAAAAGCTATGACTGGTAGCATGCTCAACAATATTTCTACCATAGTCCACTTTGTTAAAATCAACTGTTGCATTGAAGTTATCAGCTTTAAGAATAAAACGGTTGTTGTTATTCCTATATCTCTTGACGGTCATAAGGTCCAAGCCTTTTCTCTATGGCTTTCTAGGTTCTTTTTAAAGCCTTGTTTAATAGTATGAGTGCATTACTGTATGATTTCCTTATCCACACCCATGTTGGAATATCCCCAATCACATATTCAATATTGCAAATAATTTCATTGAAAGAATTCTTTCATTGAGGAACTGTGAAGCCCAAGCATCCACCAAGAAGCCTCTGTTGAGGATCAGGCTTGAGGTTGGATAGGTCTACTACCTTACTACTTCCATCATCTGGTGTTTCAAGTTTGTTATGCTGAATGCTTTTTATATACCCAATATTTCCTTCTCTTGCGATCAATAATTACTATGCTAAATTACGCGTCCCAACTCCTTGCCCACTGATCTTAGATGCTTACCCATTCTAGTGCCCCTCCTATAAATCTTCTCGATGCTGATCTTGATATAGGAACAAACATCACACTCAGTCCTCAATTCTTTAGATAAGCTGATGATACTATGTTTGCCAGAGTCATCGATATTCATACAAACCATGTGCTTATTGTATAGTCAAACCAAATAATTGCTACATAAACTAATGTCACTCTTTCCTTTGGTGTAATTAGTATACAAGTAAGCAAAATCACCTAAGTGCTATTTAAGCAAATGGCCTCATTAATTGAAAAGCCTTGATTCTCCCAAGCCCACATCATAACCACCCACTAAAGCATTGCGAAGAATTGTAGTGCCAGTTATGTTGCCACCTTGCAAAGAAAATGTCATCTGACCTGGCAACACCTTGTATCACTAAGGACCACACTAAGTTATCCTTATCAATGTATTTAAGTTTCAATGGCTCTTTCAATTCAATAAAGCTGCATAGGATTTCTGAATTTCTTTCCAAAAAGGTGTGCCAATTTCTGATTGAACAGTTTTTTAAATATGAAATCAAATGCCTGTAGGCTATGCCATGTTGTTTACCTTAATTTTTAGATTCAAAGCATACTAAAACTGGAGATATGCATCACAAAATTTACAAATGGTACCTGTACAAGCCTTCCTTGCATTCTCAGGTTTCTCTGTCAGACTGATTTTTTCCCACTCCCCAGGGAGAGGGCTCTAATAAAGCCTTTGATCACCTTTCCCCTGATTATCAGTCCACGATTGGGGGCGCTCTATTAGAAAGATAATAAACTTTAGACTGGGAAGTGTGTTTTCAGTTTTATAGAAATCTTACAAGAGATTGTTTCTATTACTGCAGGCGAAAATACAAGATATGGAGGAGGCTCAGCAGGCCAAAAAGGCTACTATTGCTTCGATGATGGAGAAAACAGAACAAATAAGGAAATCCCAAGACGAACTTCAGCAAAATCTTTCACAGGTTTTTTAATCATCTCCAAGAGCATCTGCTCAACATTGCCTTTTATATTTGGTCAACATCTTTCCATGTAATATCTCATTTACCATTTTGTTACTTTAATCTGGTCTCATTGTTTGTACATAATATGTTGCAAGTCTTGATTGACTTGTCATCGATAGTTTCATGGGCAATTAATGGATAACATATGGTTTCTCTTTGTCTTTGATTCCCATTGAATGCTTTTGGTTATGTTGTCGCTTTGTTCCATCATCTATGGATCCATGTCAAATTATGGCATTCTTCAATGTGTTAGGTTCCACATTAAAGATTTCGTTGCTTACTACATTGGTTTATCGTTTTGTATTCTATTTTATATTTTTGCTTGATAAGCAGTAAGCTACAACTTAGGTGGCATGACCATGGAGCATTTCTTTTACCAAATTTGTTAAGGACTTGCACCTCACCATGTTTGATGGTGTATGATGCACCCAAACTTGGATGCAATAGTTTACTTCTGTAAAGTTTTTTAAAATTTCAGTTCCACATTTCGCAAATTCATAGTTTCGCTTTACAGTTCACATCATAGTTACAAAACTTGGTAAGTTTTTAAAAAACTTGCCAAGTTTGACTCAAAATTGGTGGACTCACAAGTTTTTCCGAGTTCGACAAAAAAACTTGCTTGTGGCAAAAAATGTCCAAAAAATAGCATGAGTTATTTTTTTTCATGTTTGGACCCATTTAGGTATTTTGAGTGACAGAGAGAGCTATAAAGGTGAAGACAGGCACAAAAAACACACATTTGCATCCTCAAACACATTTTTTTTCCCAGATTTCAAGAATCTTACAGCCACCCAGTGCTTAAAATTGAGGTAAAAAACAAAGTTTCAGTTGTCAATGCCTAAATCCTAGGGCCTTTTTTAGTTTTGATTTTCTTATTACTTTATGATTGTCTCCATCTGCAGCCATATTGAAAGAAAATGATTGGAAGAGACACCCAACTTGGAATCCATTCAAGGAGGATGTGAAGAAGGGGGAACTTTACTGCAACCATTGTAACACAAGAATTTTTGGAGGCATAAACTGTCTCAAATACCACATGGCAAGGATACCCGACCATGATGTCACGACATGTAAAGAGGTGGAGGCTGAAGTTATGAGGGAATGCAATGCCCTCCTAGAAGATTATGATGAGAAGAAACAACTGAGGAAAAGAACAAACCAAGCAATGGCTACTCCTCCTCCTCAGCCTCCTTCTATGGAGGGTAGCACCTTTGGTTTTGGCCCTTTCCAATGATGCTGTGCATTTAGTCTGTCAGTGGTAAATCCAAGGAAAGGGACAAAATCTTCCTTTTCTATGAAGTGTTCCACTTCAAGGTCACAACCCTTGATCAAGGGCATGACTGCATGGAATCAGGAGAAGCACAACGCTGCAAGGAGGATTTGTGCAGGCTTTTAGTATTTTCCCGACATTCCCTTCAATGTGGAGAGGTCTTCATAGTGACAGGGAATGGTAGATGCCCTCACTGTTCATGGCCCAAGATTGAAGGCGCCCAGTATAATGATTGTAGGGGATCTCTCATTTAGGAATCTGTGGAAGATATTCAATTATTAGTTGAAGAACAACTCCAAATATGGAGACGAAAGGGTTGCACGATATGTTTGATGGGTGGATTGATGGGAAGAATTGGACATTGGTCAATTTTTTGGTTGTTTCTACAAGAGGAGTTGGACATTGGTCAATTTTTTGACACTTAACTCTTTTTCCTTGGCATTTTCTAGATTTATGGTGGGAGGACTTTCGTGTCTATACACCCAATCTACAGTGCTTCATCATTAGTATTTTATGTCAACCATGTAGCACTTTGGGTTGTGAATGCAATTGGAGTATCTTTGAGCACATTCACTCCAAAAAGCGCAATAGGCTCACATAGTAGAAGCAGAACGAGCTTGTGTTTTTTTATTACAACCTTTGCCTCTGCCAAAAAAAAATAGCGGGGTCAAATTATGAGGCCATTGATTTAGGTGAGATTGATCCATCATCTGAATGGATCAAAGAGCCAGAGCGGCAGCAGGAGCCTCTCTTTTAGATGGATTATTTTGAAAATATGGCAGAAGACTTAGCAACAAAGGCAGAGGAAGAGGCATGAGCACAAAGAAAGAGGACCAGAGCTTCAGCTAGGGCAAAGGGCAAAGGCATTGCTAGATGCTAGATAGATGAGTTGACTGTTGTAGTGGGCCTATGAGGCATTTTGACACATTTGTACCTTTTTTATACAATATTCAATATGAAAATATTACCTGGCATTAAAATTTCTTTAATTGATGTGAATTTTGTGTGAGGTTTTTATCACGTAGAATATTAATTTTGGATGTGGATAATGTTTGTTAATTGTGAAATGTAAGAAAAAAATCTATTTTTCACCGAAAAATTGCTTTTTTCTTTGTTTTTTTTGGCTGAATTTTAGCTTAGACTTTCTGAGTTTTCTTTTCCTGAGTTTGATTCTAAGTCACAAATTGGCCTTGCTGATTCTGTGCCGAGTCTGAGTTTCTCTACTATGATTCAGATGTTGCCTACGAATTGAACTTGGGTCTTCATGTTGGAGTCCATACACTTCAACCAATTAGGCTCATCCCACTTGATGTCCTTTTGTATACTATTGATTGCATCTGTGTGTGAAGATTTTATTCAATTTTCATGAGTGAAATTTTTATGCCCAGACCAAGTATTGTCTGAAAGATGTTTGTCGCTTATATGTCTGTTGAATGGTGCTGTAGCCTTTGATTGTATGTATTTGAATGGAGGTAGTTAACTAACTTTGTTTTAGTTGTAAATGTTTGTTTATTTTGTTTAGTATTCAGTCTTTTCCTTTTTGTAAAATAAAATCATTTTTTTGATTTTTCGTTTTCTTTTGTTTTCAGGCAACCAGAGAGAGAGTGGAGCTTCAGGAGGAATTAGATAGGAGGAAAGCTATTATTCAAAAAATGCATGGGCGTGCTTGCTTTTTGCAGCAACAGATACTTGATATTCAAGAACGACACATTAAAACCACTCAGGTTATTATACAGTTTCTTGGGTCCTTCATTTTGACAGAGCTGAATGACATTGATAATCTTATCCTACCTAGGTTATCTGATTAATTTTTTTATTCCATGATAAGAGATTTAGATGATTGAAAACTTTGTTAGTCCTGAGAGCATTCTGCATTGTGTATTGCCTTCATATTGATAATGTTATTTACTTAATTTTCTAAGACTCAACTCGATGCTTCTTGATTATGAATCTTAAGATTATTTGAAATATATGTTAGTAGCTGGATTTATAAGAAATCTGCAACACATTCAATACAAACAATGCTTGCCTTGTAATTGTTCTTATTTGCAATCCCCATATAGTTTCTAATATGTGATTAACAATTGAAGGCAGAAAAAAATGAAATGGAGGAGAGGTTCCGAAAGATCCAGGAAGAATTTGAAAAAGCAAATTCACAGATTGAAAGGTTGATTTTGCTTGACCTTCTTTACTTTAATGGTTATTTAATAAAAAGAGTGGAGATGTTATAAAATTGCAGCTGTGGAGCATTAATGACACCTAAATTGCCATTTTTTTGTATTCCAGGCTTACAGCATAAGTGATGGTTTTTCAGGTTACACGAGGAGGAGCGGTTGCTAGATGGTAGAGTAGCATCAGCCATGGAATGTGCAAAGAATATTGCTTTAGAGGTATACATATCTGTGTTGATCATACTTTGCAGAATCCTTAAATTGTGAAAATAAAGTTGTCTAAAAGATTGTGTGAAGTACAATGCATTTGCTTATTGGTCTACATGTGATTCATTCTAGTAGTTTTACACTCGTGTTCAATTCTCTCTCATTAGGATATATGCATTTTACAATGTATGCAAATAAAAATTTTGGTGGCAAAGAAGTATTATTTGTGTCATAGTTTTTGACATACAAGCACATGGATTTGACTAACTATATTTTAAGTTGTTCCATGTTACAGTGGATACAGGGTAAATATTCCTTCATTAATGACCAGTTAAAATCCACAACTGTATGGAAAGCTTATAAAGGATCATATATATATATATATATATTATATGAGATTTGCAAAGGGATATTTTAGACGTCTTTGTGATATTACTTGTGGGGGTTCAGAGCAGTCTGCATCTTAGTAAATATGCATGCATGTATTTTTATAGAAAAATATGAGATGGCCCCTAGCCTTAAGGTAAGAAGGGATTTGCATCTAGGCATGGCATATTAGGATGAGGTGTATATGAAAGTATACCACCCTTAGTTAAGTTAATAAAGGATTACTGCATTAACTATTCCATTTCCCTAAATTTTTAGGCCTATGAATATACTGAATAATAGAGGCCTATATTCTTCAGTTATTACCAGTTTTTTTTGTTAGAGGTAAGTCATAAGCTTCATCATTGTTTTTTAGACATTGCTGACTAAAAATGATAGGTCATACCTTAGTATGTCTGTTATCAAACAATGTAGTTTTGATCATTATGTCCTACGCAGCAAGTAGTGTCTTTAAAGCTCAAATAACTGCTAGTTTTGTATTTTTAGCATTTGTTAGATGACAAAAGCTTGGTTAGTCCTCTTCTCGTACTTTGAATACATATATTTTCTAGCAGTTTTCTGTGTTGCGTTTGGGGTATGAAAAGCTTTTGGGCACATCCTTTTCCTGTCTAGTTGTGGCTAAGGTATTGCCCATTATTTATGCTTGGACAATCTATCTAAAATCATGGTTTCAATTTCATAAATGTTACTTGAGTTAATTTGAATACCTGAGGCCAATCAAAGTATCATGGCATAGGAGCTTTTCAAGAAAAATAAACGAGCTTTATTGTTTTAGCTTTTAATCTTGGCAGCATTGATGCCATGGCCTCTGTTATTTAAACCATTATAATCGGTTATATGCGTATCTATTCTAATGCATTTGGGTGCTACCTCCTTACTGATGTATGTTGGTTGCATCCAGCCAATCACTGTATTTAGTTGGATTTAGTTTGATCCATCATTCTGTTTTAGCTCTGAAGTACTTATTCTAGTTACATGTAGCAGATTTTCCCCATCACATCTCCTGAAAATCAAACTGAATACTTGATCTCTTGTTTTGGTCACCAGACTTTCTGGTTGAATTATATAATTTAGGATACTCCAAATACAAGTAGTTTAGGACATACTAAGGACAACAATTTGTTATTAGTTTGTTTATTTAAATGTTTCTTAGTGGTCATTTAGTGGTTGTCTTCATGGTTGACGATGTCATGTGGTATCTTAAATGTTTTCATGATGGTGATGCACATCAACATGCTTAGTCCTGGCATGGAACACAGGGTTCTCTGAAAGCTGTATTGCACTTAAATCTTTATAGAACAATTTTGTAAGGTCATTTTGTAGTTGCACTTAAATATTTATAGAACAATTTTGTAAGGTCATTTTGTAGAAGCCCAACTAAGAATCCTTCTTAGCTAATCTCTCTTACATGTAGCTGAAGCTGTCACCTTGTCTTTTGCTTTTTTTTCACGACATCGAAATACTAGCTTGTTTTTTATTGCACCAAGAAATCATGCTGGTGCTTGCTTAGAGTGATGTAGATCTCTAGTCATCAGTGTTGCTGCTGATGGGTTTTGGGGTATGCAAGTTATGAGGATGGAGCATCTAGTGGTGATCCCCACAACTTGCGTATCGGGTTTGAGGGTGCAACTATGTATTATAGAGTAAAAGGCTAAAATATATGCATACATATGTCACATATCCATGCATTAAAGAAAACATCTGGAGTCTATCTATCTATCTAATATCTATATAACATCTGGATATATAGACACATTAAAGAACATCTGGATATATTTACTTTTAATTTTGTTTTCAGTTTTTAAACATTATGCTTTGTTTTTTTTTGTATGTTTTTATGTTAAAACTCCCATTGTGGCAGCTATGGGAAGGATGGGGTGCATGTCAAAAGTGCTTGTATATATGCATTAAAAAATCATCTGGACATGTGTATATATATTTGCTTTTAATCGTGGTTAGAAATTTCGAAGGTTATGCTATGTTTTTGTTTTCGTATGTTTTTTAAGTTAAAACTCCCATTATGGCAGCTATGGGAAGGATGGGGTGCACGTCAAAGGTGCTTGGATATTGTTGAAGTGCACCCGGTCTGCCTAGATGCGCTCAGTGCTTTTAGGTGCCTCATGGGGTGACACGTTGGGTATGATTTGGGTGAGTCATTGGGTATGATGCACGTATTGGGTGCAAGTGAGGCCCAAAACAAATTTGGTTACATGCACGCAAAGACCATGAAGTTTGGATTCATCATGTCTACTGAAGAAGAGTACAAATTTGAGAGTTTCTTTTATGTATTGTAGAATCCTCTTTGCAACTGTGCAAGTAGTCTCATTCACCTATGTTGGATGTGAACCTTACTGTAAGATCTTATGCTGAAGGAATGGGCCATGACTTTAAGTCTGGCTTCTTAGCCATGCGGTTTATTAATTATTATTATGGAAGCTTGAGGAAACATTTATGCAGATAAATCCTGTTTAAAAACTTGAAGAAACTCCATCACTCAAAGTTCAGAATAGGATGAAGATGTAATCTGGTATAGACTGAGCCTTTTTGGACATGAACTTACCATGAACTATATTTTTGCCTTGCCAAACTCCGAACCCTTGAGTTTTGCACTCCATTTCTTTTTGTTTCTCTACTTCAAAATTGGCAAGGATAATGTGCTATGGACCACTTTAGTGTGTCAGGTCCTCTTGTCTTGAATTGTGCTTCTAATTCCCTACAATTGTTGTTTCGGTGGAGTAACTTTGACACATATAGGTTATGAGTGTCTAGAGCATCTTATTAAGGTTCTTTTCCAGCAGTGTCCTGATCCTTTAAGTAGGTTCATTTGGATTCTTTAACCGATTGTTTTCTAATTTGTTTGAACTCTTGCAGATTGAAGAGAATAAAAGTAAGTATCGGGATATCAAAAGACATATTGACACTCTCAGAAAGCAGCAAAGTAACAAGGTACATTACATACTCTTCGATTGTGAATTTTTTGTTAGTGATGCGGTCATATTCCTTTTAAAATCTAACTTCTCCTAGGAAACAGGTGACAGCGTTTGGGGGTGATAGAATTCTTACTTTATTACATGCTATTGAAAGGCGTCACCGACAATTCACCAAACCACCAATTGGGCCAATTGGTGCACATGTGGTATGCAACCCTTGATATTGCCAGTGTTTCTGTTCAGTGAAAATGTATCAGTATTGTGTTTTTTATTAAATGGTTATTTCATGTTTGGGATGTGGCACATTTTTTATTCTTTCTTGATTGCACAAGATCGCGTGAAAATTATAATATGAATAACAGTGTCTTTTGGCCATTCTTTCAGGATTCAAACTGACAACAGTCAGATTTCATATAGCATAAACATTGAAGATTAATTATTAGTCAAATTAGTTGTTTAAGTTTTACAAATGCTATAATTTTCTTTTAGTGTCTTCAGCATTCTGTTAGCAGAGCAAGTTTTGCATAATATAATGATCAGTACTGATTTTTAGAACATTAACAGGAATCCTGTTTCTCATCATGCCGAACTCAAGTTTATCTGTGGATGTTTCAGCTTCCTTCAATTCATTGGAAAAAATAATAGATTCACATGAAAAGGAATTATCGGTTGATTTGTTCTAATTTTCCATAAATCTTGGAAGTCTGAACTATTCTTGTTGTATAATCAGAAAAATCAATTATCAGTTGTCATGACAAGAAAATAACAGTTGTTAGGGTGTAAGCAGTTTTATTTTTTTAAGTCTCAATGTTTCCCATACTGTAACCTCAGTTCTATTGCTACAACCCCTACACAATGTCAGTATAACCTATCATGGTAAACACAAACTGCTTGGATCATCCTGTTACAATTTAATATGCCTAACTATTCTAACCACTATCGTATGCATTGTGCTACTGCTATAAGGAGTTGAGTACAAAAATGAATTTGCACCAGGTGTTTGGCATTCACTCTTATAATTCATTTACACAGTGTCTGTTCTATCTTTGTCGTTGCACTATTGCATCTATGTGCACGTATGATAAATGTTTTTGTTATTCTGTTCCACTCCCTTTTCACTTGAAATGTGAAACTGCAAGGGGAGTGTGTGGAATTGTGATGCTGAAGTGATCAACTTCCAAATTGAAGATTCACCAATGTTAGTTATTTAGAAAGCCTGTCCATGTATCAAATCAAATTGTACAAATTACTGATAAAGAAATTATAGATCAGTAACGCTGAAGAGATTACTGGGGATCCGTTTATAATTCATAGAATAAAATGCTCTACTTTTTGAAATTTTTATATTTATTTTGTTCTTATTTTTGTTTTCATTAATTAGTGTGGGATTTGTCATGTAACAGAATCAGTTCCTGCAATTTTGTTGGATCATATTTTTTAATGGAATTTACTAGAAACTAATTCTTTGAAGGATCTTGTTGAATCCAAGGATCCCAAAAATGATGCACCCGCATTTGGTTGAGAATACTTAGTAACATGGGTTGAGAAACCTGCTTTTTGCCATCATTCAGCATAATAACAAATTGGTATCAGTCTGATAGTTTGCCCAGTACGCATTTGCTAATAGTTGATTTAAATTCACCCTTCTATGTACACTGTAAAGTTTTTCCAATTTTCTAGTTCTTGGCTTTATGTTTCATTAGCAGACATAGGTTGGGTGTTTGATCTTTGTGATCAATATTTAGAAAGAGGGAAAATGTAAAAACAACTTTTGGAATTATTCTTCATAACTACAACTTAGTAAAAGCTATAAGTAAAATAAGGGTTCAGTCGTTCGTTAAAACAAGCTTTATTTGGATTTTATGCACTGCACATTATGGGTTTTGCCATTAATAAATGCAGTTTTTTTGCTTATAATGATAAAAGGTTATGTAATGCAAAATGAAGGCTTAGAACTATGTAGAGTAATGGGATGAAATAAGTTGCTTTTGCTTGATAGAAAGGGGAATATAAACATCTGTTGAGGCTAGGTTTGTGATTCAGCTGATTGCTAAAACTTTAATCTTGATACTTGTTTGCAATACAAAAGATCTAATGATTTCTGTGTTCTTTTTGTCAAGTATCTTTACATGCCGAAAGACTTTGACTACAAAACGATCTAATGTCATGATTATCTTCTTCTGGAATATTTTTGTTCCACTCTCTTGCTACTTTCTAGTGTCATGTTGTTGTATTCGTTAGTCCCATTTACCTCCTTTGCTCATTGGCAGACACTAATATAATTTTATTGGCATCTACTGAAATCAAGGGATCTATATATATATATATATATATTTTTTAAATTGGTTATATGGGATTGAAACAGGCCCCTTCCATATTACATTGTGACCACATAGTGGTATTATGACAGCTTGGCAATTATGAATATATCGCTTGGCAAGATTCGAACCTGGGTCTCCTCCATGACTTTTGAGGAATTTAAATGATTGAGCTCATGCCATTTGATGAGGGATCTATATTTCAGAAGATAATGATTGAAGTGATTTTGATGATATTGATGCTGATATGATTAGCAATGATAAGACTGTCTACTTTCCGATTACATGGTTTGTGGGATTATGTTTATGTTTTAGTTTCTGTAGTGAGCACAATGTATTTGTGTGCACTTATGCTAGTTCACTTTATAATTAGTGAAATTTTGTTTATCTGATATTTGTACTTATTTCTTGGTAGTATTGACAATGAGTGTTAGTGCATATATCTAACTGTTATTGTAATCAATTTGGAAGTCTTAGTTGTACGGAATTCTTGAGTAAATAGACAATGTAGTGAATTTAATATAGGTACTGGACATCATAGCCTTCTGGTGTAGCTCGACAGCATTGCAAGCAAGCTAAATTAATGGATTCAGTTGTTTCACCCGACTTTGTCTCTTAGCATGTTATCTTTCTGTTTTAAACTTTGGGCCTACTTAACGCTTCCATGTAATTTGTACATTTTAAAAATATTTCAATTTAGATGCCATATTCATAATTCACATGTAAAACAGGAAAAAAATACTCTGATAGCTTGGAAAGAAGTAGAATTCATACATATAAGTAGGACTATAAAATTTATTTAAATGTTTAAATGGTTATGTCAAGGGTGACCATGTCACACTATAATGTTGATCAATGTCGTAGTTATAGGATCTTGAACACTGCTTAGGTGATAGATAGGGAGAGGAGGGCCCTACTTGTGTATTGGGTGTCGTGACAAATTAAATTACTTATGTAACATGAAATAATGTTGGTTGCTAACCTATCAATACATGCACTGATATTAAATGTCAATGCTATTTTGAAAATACAACATGACCATATGACATTTAACTCTAACATTTGCTTTCAATGTTGTTTGGGTATTAATGACTTTGGGAAGTTCAAGCACCCTACTTGTGTATTGGGTGTTGTGTCAAATTAAATGACTTGGTTTATAACCTATCAGCACATGCACTGATATTAAATGTCAATGCTATCTGGAAAATACAACATGGCCATATCACGTTTAACATATTTGCTTTCAATATTGTTTGGGCATTAATGACTTTGGGAAGTTCAATACTTGTTATTTTCAGTAGAATAAATCTTAAACCTGAATTTTTAATTGAACTTGAATTGTACCTTGTGATTTCTTCTATGATCTATTTAATCATTTTTCCCAACTTGTGTGTTTGGGTGACAATTTCTTTGAGAAAAACATATTCCTGGCATACCCACATGACCATATGACATTTAACTCTAACATTTGCTTCTCAGTTCATGTATGATTGACCAGTTTAATGTTGTTTGGGTATGAATGACTTTGGGAATTCAATACTTGTTTATTTTGTCTCTTGTAATATTGATTTCAGTATAATAAATCTTAAACCTGAATTCTTAATTGAACTTGAGTTGTGTCTTGTGATTTCTTCTACGTTCTATTTGATTATTTTTCCCAACTTGTGAACTTGTGTGTTTGGGTGACAACTTCTTTGAGAAAGACATATTCCTGGCATACTGTCATAAAAAGCAAGGAGAATTATATATATATTTTTTGTGAATGATTGTTTGCCTTCTTATATGCAGACTCTTGTAAAGGATCAAGATTGGGCATTGGCAATCGAGCATGCTATTGGGAAGCTGTTAAATGCGTTTGTTGTGACAAATCATAAGGATTCTCTTTTGTTACGTTCATGTGCTCGGGAGTCAAATTATTCCAATCTGCAAATCATAATTTATGACTTTGAGAGACCTTTGTAAGGACCTGTTCTCAGCGGTTCTTGTTAAAGATATGTACTCTTGATAAATTAGATGTCATTATTTTTGACTCTGTAGATGTTATTAATTATATTTCTTTATGCTGTTACTTATGTACTGCAGATTGAATATTCCAGATAGAATGTTACCTGATAAAAGTTTGCAGACTGTCATGTCTGCAATTCATACAGAAATACCTACCTTAGTAAATGTCCTGGTTGATCAGGTGAGCTTTGTGTATAACTTGTGAACGTCATTAATCTTTGATTGTTGCCATTTCTGGAACTATTTAGAAGAGAGATTAATGCCTTCAAACTGAGACAGTACTTTGTATTTTGTCTATATCGTAATGGGGTTGGAATTATTGTTATCTATGTAGCTCCTATTTTGGTATAGTGTTTTATTCATAAATAATTTGCATTATATTGAGGTTATATTGCCTTGACGTAATAATGAGTGTAGTTTTCTAATTGTTATTGTTTGGTCTTAAACATTTTGAAAGGAAACAGTGATCTGCTGGTGATGCAACAGTTGATTTTAATGTGTTCATCTTAGGTGTACTTTACCTGCTTATTCTCTGTAGTTGTATGTAATGTGACATTTAAGAAGATATATTGCCTTTCCTTAGGATGGTAATAACTTTTATGTTCAGTGGTAAAAAGAATGAAAGCTGTCTTGTTGAAGGTTTTGATTTTTTGAAATAATAATCTCTTCAATCCTGGAATGGTATATCCAACTCTGTTAATTAAGACAGCCATAGTGAGTTTATTCTATGTTTGTTTATTTTAAAAATGTTTTCTGATTTCTTTTTAAATCTTTTAGGGTAGTGTGGAAAGACAAGTTCTTGTGAAGGACTATGAAATGGGGAAAGCAGTTGCATTTGAAAATAGGTTTCCAAATGTGAAGGAAGTGTTTACGAAGGACGGTTATAAAATGTGAGTAAATTTTAAAACATTTTGAAGCTTGTTTTGTTGATAGATTGCTGTGTATATCTCTTTTCTCTTTGTGAATTCAAGGAAGTATCAGTTTAAGTATGTATCTTTTAAAAGAAAGATATCATTAAGCTGCTTTGACCTTCCCTAAACCACATTGCATCAGCTTGTTGGAATTGTAAATGTTCAGCCTGGAGCCATAGGGATAAAAACATTAGACAAGAGTTGTGAAATGAACATGACTTTGAATGGATTTCTAGGCTTTGCACTCAACTTGGTCGAAGAGTTGAATTTCTTTGTCAGATTCCAAATTTAATTTAAATTGTATCTGGATCTTTTTTCATGGACTTATTGCAAATATCATGGAGAATTGGTGGGTCAAATTTTATTTATTGGAACCTGGGAATTCTCACACATTCCCGTGATATACAGGAAATTTATTATTGTTTATAGCAGAAAGGCTATCTGGCTTGAGTTTACAAAATTGACAGATTTTAGCCCTTTTTATAGATTATGTAGGATCTCCAAGTAAGCTTATGGTGTAGCTGTTGAGATGATTGTATCATAGTTGGATTGCATGGATTTTGAGAACAAGCTGAGAATCCAAGATTTACAATTCAACAAAACTCAGCTAAACTTTTGACATATTGGATTTATTATTGGTTAGATGGGGTTGAACCCGGCCCCACCTGTATTACATTAATTTCAACAACCTATCTTATTGTGGTATTAGAACAAGCTGTCTTATTATGGTCCTCCTTATCGTAAAAGTGTCCATCTAATGCGGGAGTTTGAATATGGTTTTTCCTTGTACGTCGTATGATTGATCCCATTACTGTTGATCCACAATGCCTTGGACTTATATATATGTACATAAAAATCAAATTCTGAATATTTAATGCAGTTTTTAGAATGTCACGTTTTTACTACGTGCTAAATCAACCTTTTGTTCAATTCTTCAAGTCTTGACAACTTTGCCTTATCAATATGAGGTTGAGGATTTTGTTTAATTGTTTTTGCGTATGATTTGAATCAACTAATAAAAAATTAACAAACTGAGAGAGTAATTTTATGATGGTTTATATATATGTTAACATCATAATTCATGTATAGAGGTTCTCCACTCGTATGAATAATTAAGAGTGTCGTGTAGTGTGTCTTGAAGAAAGTAGGGGAGATAGGGAATGTTATTATGTATATGTGGTATAATTTTCTTTCTGGCCTTTACTATGTTTTAGTATGATTATTGTAGAAGGAATTAAGGGAAAAAGAGGGAGGAAGCCCATACAGATGGGAGCAAGTGTTTTAACTGGCAATATAATGGCAGATCAGATTTAGAGAAATAGTATATTTCCGCAAAAACAAATGGATTTGGATCAAAAGCTGATAGATACCTTGCAAAATAAAACATTGCCGGTACTTATGCAGAGACATGGAAGAAAATCTCTTTGAGATTACAAAATATCAGACAATTACTCTCACCTGGAGAGGCAGTGGGACTGCATTCTTCCAATCATATGCAGTCAACTTCCCTAAAGAAACGCTTTTGGACTAACACCTTATTTCACCACTTACTCATAATGGTGGGATAACAGGACGATCTCAACTGGGAACCTAATGATACAAGGGAATATATGGTCTTAGCAGGCTACGAGGCACTGACAAAAAAGAAACAGAACACAAACAAAAAGTGAAAGATCGTCATGAAAAATCAAGCATGGCCAAAAAATTAAAACGTTTATTTGGTTAACGTTGCATGGCACATTGCTCGCAGCAGATTTCCTAACATATAATGGATGGAGGTGTTCCATGAGATGTTAAAGCCATCTGCAGGATGCTAATCTCCATAACCACCTCCTTCTAACTTGCAAACTGGCATGTGCAATATAGCAAAAAGTGTTAAGTTGGGTTTCAGTCAAGAACACTATGCTAGACAAAGGCAAAGTTTTGTTAAATCAATTGCCACCAATTCAATTTGAATTGGTCTATGTAAAAATAATCCACTTATGTAAAATATGGTTAGAGTAGAACCATTTTTAAAGGCAAGCAAAGTACCTTTGGCAAAGTGCTACACAATATATATCATGAAGTGTGAATCATGACCTTGGGAGGAATGTTCAAAAAACCTTCCAAGGTAACCAATATGAAATATTTGGCTTTCCGTAGACGTTCGAAATTCTTGGCACATTCAGGGGAATCGAGAATAGACTACTTAATTAATTTAGGACATAATTGATCACATTTTATCATGGGACTAGACTTGCCAAAAAGAAGATAAGGAAGCATCTATATACTGAGTGGGACTGAACTATAGTACTTAATCAAGTCATCAAGGCATTCTAATCATCTCGGTTAGAATTAATTCCCTTTACATGGAGTCAACATACTCAGACCATCCAATTTCTGGAAAGGAAAAAGGCAAGAAATAGGAATCATTGCCTCAAATTAAAACTTTTAATGAAAAGTCGACAAATTCAAGGCATCAAGTCAACAATGAACAATCTTCAAGAATCTATACGCCATCAAGGCGATTTTCAAAGGCCAAAAGTGACAAATGCCAAACATTCTAATACTTCAAATATCTTGCAAGTAATGTTAAAAGAGCTCTTTTTTTTTTTATTTAAGCATGATGATCAATGAAATGCTAAAGAATAGGAATGCTAGTGGGTATACCTTTTAGGAATGGCAAGCCTAGAAACTTCCTCACATTGGCACGCTTAGGATGAGAGGGTCTTCATCAATAAGGCCCTGCACTTCAAAAGAGTCAACACAACCACGATGAAGAGAAAAACATTCATTCTATATCATCTACGTAGAAGGGGGAAAAATCCAAGATATGCAAGGAACAAGGAAATTGAAGATGAAACAAAGAAGTGGAAGAGAATATCAGATAGTAAAGAAAAACTCTAGGTGTTTTGAGTACAAATGAATTTTTAGAACCAACTTCTTCAAGGCCCATCATAAAGGGACTTCCTTCATCATGCCTTCCTCTCCTCCTGCAGCATAGAACTGAAGGACAGCATGTTATGTTCCTCATTCTCCAGCTAGGACCCTTCAAGGTCGGCATCCTCTCATGGTAGCAAATAAGAGTTTGCACTTTAACAAGTACAGCTATATTACGCAGTTCCTGTGCAGATGACTAGGCTGTTGCCGAACCACGGCACAACAAAGGGGTAGAAATCTGTTATCAACATTATGCATGTGCTTGTGATAGCACACTATAAATATTTTCTATTCTGGTCTCAAAGATATCAGTGAGCCATACTGGCTCTCCAACAAAATCTGGCAAACATTTTGCAAAACACAAAATTGAATGCAGAAAAAAATGCAAAATATTCTCCAACCTCATGGAGCAAATGAAAGGTTTGCCATAGAAATTGTAGTACAGTTTATTTATTCCACAAAACAGAGAAAAGGTAACAAGAACAATATGCAGTAAAGAAACAAACAGCACTGAAATTTTGAACAGCAAAGATCATTTCATTATTTTAATCATGGTGTACATTGTGAAATGAAATGAAATGAAAGATTAATATCCATATTGAAACACAGTTATTCAAATCATATGACCATTAATATCCTTGAGAAGGCTGTTCCTTCTCCTGCTGATTTGGGTTAGCAACTCCCCAACTTTTTTTATTTTACTGTCTTCAAATAACTCTATCATAGACCCTTTTCCAAGCATTTCTTTGTATTTGCCACGGATGTCTGAAAAACTCGGGCATTTATAGATGAAATGTTCCTCTGTCCGTATTGCCCCTGTGCTGCATAGAGTACATATCCTTTCTTCCCATTGTTCCTTGGGCGTTGTCCATCTCCCTGTGTCACATCTAAGCCTATGAGAGCTAGTTCTTATCTAAGCATTGAGGATTTTTTCCCTCCACTTGATTTTAGTGCCTATATATGCTTTTTCCTTGTGGTCATATGTTGGGTTAAACTTTGCAATATAGCATTGTCCTTTCTTGCTTGCATTTTTACACATTCCACTTCTAAACTTTTCATTCACATAACTTTTTATGTCTTTATTGAAATTTGGGCATTCATTTATGTTGATTTCCCAACGTTTCATCCATTTCTGATTTTGTTTCATCCATGTGTTCTTGCGCCTATGCAGCTCTTTGTCCCTATCTGCCCTAAGCCATCTTTTGTTTTCATGTTTTCTGATTTTTTCAAGTAACATAACAGCTTGGTCATAGCAATTGCCTCTAAAGGGAACATTCCAGTTTCCTCTAGAATAATTTCATAAGGGACTGTGGCCTTAATTCTAGGAAAAGTTGTAATTAGACGTTTTTGAATGCAAATCTCTCTAATCAACACAATTACAACACTCCGATACATATAAGAACAACACTCTGATACTTACAAGAACAGCATCCTCTCATACCATCAGATGGGTCTAATGTGCAATATATATAACAAACAAGAGGGGAAAGCGGTTACAACTACTTAACAGCTGAATTTCTTGTGCCCAACTACATGGATAAAAATTTAAAAATACTATGGATGACATACCTTCATTATCAAGTCTGGGTGTCACACACATACAGCAATTCGTGACATGTGAAACATGACAAACCAAAACTCATATGTACAATATAAATGTATCTTCATAACTCACGCAGGTGGCGCCTGAGCTGTTGCCATGTCTCTTTTTCCCTTTTTGATACCGGACATTTTCCCTTGGTTCTTGAAAACAATCAGCTGCCCTCACATCCTATTTTCATCATTTCCATGGTAAACAAATCCATTTATTGTTGCAAATAAGCTCAATTTTCTTTTTTCATCTCTGTCTAATCCACTTTTACTAAATAAGGGTCTAGACATGTAAAGGTTGCATGTAAAGGAAAAGGAAGCATGCTCTACACTTCTTTCTCATAATTTCCCAAATATGCTCGATTTCAGCAGGATTATTTGCTAGTACCTTTTGGACTTTTCTTTTGCTCTGTCCAAGCTGTCATGCACAAAGCCCATGCAAGGTTCATCTCCATCAACGATTCTCAAAACTGGGAGAAGTGTTTCACAAATGCCTTCAATGTATTTTTTTAATTTTATAACTATCTTTTGAATGGTTTTTATTGGAAAGCTTAGACTTAGTCCAGGTATCACTAACCATCACTTTTCCCAAAGCTGTCCTCTTCTGTGCCTCCATTTGCATAGTAACAAAATTTGAGGCAAATTTGGTTTCAGCAGTTGACAGGAGTATTCTTCCTGCAGAATCTCAGAGTCAAGTGATGTTTATGTGTAAACTTGGAGATTAGTTTTATTACTATCACAATTTCTTATACATTTTACTTTCAATTTTAGTTCCTTAATCAAATAGTCATTCTTTGGAATTGTCCAAGAGGCCAAATTGTGAGATAACATGCTGGATTTTAGCCTTCTTTGCTACTAGAGCTGATGGAACATTATTAAATTCATATTTAGTTAGTTATTTTATAAGGTTTACATATTTTGGTTCTGTGGAATATTCATTAGATAAACCCAGTAATCATTATTTTCCTACGTTAGGTCATGACTTTTAGAGAATTTGAGAAGAGTTTTGCTATAAGATGGCAACTGATTTGACTATCCTTGAGGTTGAAAGCAAATAGACCTTTAGATTTCTTTCAGCATATTCTAGTCTTTGGAAATCAAGTTCTGGTGCTTGTTGGAGGGTTTTCCTAATGGTTTTAAGGTTATGCACAGTCTATGTGGCTTATGTATGCTAGTGTTCGCCACAGTAAACTTAGAATTTTGAGACACAATTGAGTTCAGCTCTACTTTGGGTTTGAGACCTCTTATTGGGGGTTGCTCAGATTCATTCTCGGAGAACTTAGGATTTGGTTACCCTATAGAATTGAAAGTGAAATCCCCATTTTGTTCCTTTGAATGTCAAAGACAGTGAACATTGAGACTCTCTATGATTGTCATTATGGCTTTTGCAAGCAAATAGGTGCCCTTGTTGTTTGTGTTTTAGTGGTGGATAGCATGGCTCTTGAGTTTCAAGACAAAATGCTATTATGGAAGAATCAGAACATGCATCTTCTTAACTAGGTAGATGAAAAGGTGGATCTTTGCAGTTAAGAACTTCAGTTGCAAAAGGCTAAAATTGCTTGATACCCCTTACAAATGGAGTTCAGCATTCTAAGGAATTGGGTTTGGAATTATAAAACAAACAGTCTAGAAAAGGAATGAGAGGACATCCATAACCTGTTTCTAGACAAGTAGAAGATCACAACTTGAGTTTGGGTAGTGAAAGGGGGAAACATTCTTTTCATGGTTGAAATGATTGTCCAATCAAAATTTTAAGAGGAAAGGTTATGCAAGATGGGTTAAGGAACTTAACCTTCGTTTTAAGGTAAATGTAAAGTCCATCATTCATGTTCAAGCTGTTTATGCCTTGTTCCCTGGAACATTAAATTTGAAAGCTATTTCATTAACCTGAGCTTCTACAACTAAAGGATAGCATTCTTGTTATTTGTATTTGATTTGCAAAGTGCCTGCAAAGATTGAGAGTTAAGAGGAAATGCTTCTCTCTTTAGAATATTGTTTCCTTGAAGGTGGACCGTACGTGACTCCAAGGGGAGGAACTTGAAATGGCTCATTCTTAAGTCTTGGATATTAGGAGGGATAACAAATGGGTCTGAATTTGAAATTGCAGAGGTAACCTATGGTTCTCCTCTCTCATGATTGTTTAATCCTTAGCCATTTCTATGACAGTGGCCTTGGTTATTAGTAGGCAATGGTGGCCTCGGTTATTAGTAGGCAATGGTTGTCTATTATAATTGCAATGGTGCAATATCTTCATCGAGCGCCTTGCACTTTGTCATTTTATCAAATGAACTGATTTTTTCAAAACCCCCTGTTCTTCATTTCAGTTACAGGGTGCTTTTTAATCTTGGTTTGCAAGAGTTAAACTGATAGATCTCATTTAGTTCATGAGTTCTTGGATGGCCATTGGCCCATGCTGTCATTGCTAACATTTGCTTTATGCTCCAGATGCATGTGTCATTCCTTAAGGGGCATATGGGTGGTGATCTCTATTTTCATCTAGCCTCACTGTTTTTTGTTATGCATATGGATGGTGATCTATATCTGAAGTTTGAACCTCTATCTAGAGATCTTCCATTGTGCCTCCTTTTGCAAAGTTATCCACCTCGTCAACTTCCAACAACATACAAAAAAAACTGCTGTATCTCGGTATCCCTATATTTGAGATGGATACGGCAACGATATGACCGGACTATTGTATCCAGATGTATGCTAATATGTTGTAGATGGACATATTGAATACGTTTGTGTACAGTATTTACGTCATTTGGAGTTGCATCTTGTTGATGGGTACAAAAAGGGAAGGGAAATAGGGTTTGATCATGGCTAACTATATGAGACTAAAGATTTTGTAAGGGTTTTCAAACATGAGGGCTGTACCGTTTTTAGGGTAGGGTGCAAATCCTTGATAACTAAAATACAAACACCATAAAAGTGTTTATGCTCTATGCTCAGCATGGATATCTGTAGTCCGTTCTGCAGCCCTACAGCCATCAATGACTCCCTGCAAGGAAACAGTGAACCCCCCTAACGAAACTGGATGTGCCTGCACTTGCCATCAAACGAGGAGAACACCAGCACAAAATTTATTTATCATAGAAGTGCCTGACCCAACAATCATGAAGAATAGAGCGAACTAGTCTTTTCCTTTGAATCTCTCGACTGACATTAACGGGGGCATGGTGGCAGCCACAGTTACCAAATTCTCTTGGCTCTTGACCAAATCTGGTTCACACCAGATTTTCCACATTGTCTGGATTAATCCAATCGGATTTGTAGTTCTCTAAAATTAAAATCAATTTCTAATGGTATAACTTTGCACTTTAGTGACATCTATATGGTATAACTATTTATATTATATAATATATACCGTATATAATGTATCTTTAGAAAGTTAGGCTCATGAAGTATTGTGTCCTTGTATTTAATATATGTTGATTTCCTCAACTGCATCCTAATATTTTGTTTTTTTTGGGGTAAATTGCAAAGTTTCAATTTTTTTTTTTTGTCCTTTGAAATGTATCAAGATTTTTGAACCTTGTTACTATGGTGGCAGCAATGTCTAAAGCCTGCTTCATTGTTGTTTTTGTTCTCTGCTGCTGCATGCAATTGTCAATTGTCACCCCCATAATGTCTGAATAATAAAAAATACATGCATATCTTCCAGTTTCAGGCATTTTGATCCTCGGACATCTATAAAATAATTAATCTTACAATAATTAGTGAATTATGGAAGTATATGTTATAATGAAAATGGTTGTAGTTGGGGGAGGGCTTTCATGGCATAAAGGAAAATATATATGAACATATACATGGATGTGTATATTTGCTATTGTTGAGCCTTTTTGAAGTTTAAATGTGTAATCCTTACTCTTCTAAATTTTTTAGATGAACACCTCTTGTAATTTTTAAAATATATTTATATTTTTTAAATTGGATATATGGGGATTGAAACGGGGTCCACCTGTATTACATCATGACCTTCTAGTGGTATTACAACAATTTGTTTTGGCAATTATGCATATATCGCTTGGAAACATTTGAACTCTGGTTTCCGCCTTGAAAGTCGATGTATTTAACCAATTGAGCTTCTGCTATTTGATTAAATATTTATTTAAGTCATTAACTTATAAATTGAAATTAATAATTAATATATATTTTAATTGTTTTAATAGTTATTCACTTGTAGTTGACTTAAAATTGAAATTTTATAATTATTATAATTTTTTAATATTTAGATTATTTAGTAGCTTATAATTAACTTTAGTATCTAAAATTCAAGAAATTGATTTTTATCTTTCCTAGTGTTTTCAATATATATAATACTTTTCAAATTGGTTATACAGGATTAAAACGGCCCCACCTGTATTACAACTTAACCCCGTTACAACATGATTACAACATCTTGGCAATTATACATATATTGTTTGGCAAGATTTGAACCTTGGTTTCTGCCTTGAAATTTGATGTGTTTAACCAGTTGAGCTCATGCCATTGGATTACTTTTTATACGTTTAACAAGTAATTTGGAATTTAATTATTGAAATATGTATTTGCTTTTATCGCCAGCTGTATCCATATCAGGAAGTTTTGAAAATTTGTTTTATCTGTATCCTAGACACTGTATCTGTTTCCATGCAACACAGTGAGTTTAACAGTCATGCTAGGACCTCACAGACGCCTATTCACTATCTTGTAGTGGATAAGCATTGCCTTCAAGAAATAGATTGTGAGGAATTGAATCTATAGAGGATGTCAATTAATGAAAATAAATTGATCAGAACTTACAAAGGCATCTTTTCTAGTGGGGTCTAGTTGGGTAAGTTGCATGGCCTTTATATTCTTGCTGTACGCTGTCTCACAGTCTAGTGGATATTCTTGTTTCACTTTCAGCTGGGCCATGAGTGTGGTCGACTATGTTCTAGTTAGTGTGTCTCTGATCTTATAAATGAAAGTACAATAGTTATTAGCTTCTATTGGGGGGCAACTCCCATCAAAATACCAAAATATTACATTTTTTGTTAGGTCAATAAAACCATATCCAACATCCCTTTTTATCACAAGTATTTTTTATTTATTTTTCTATCAAATATATCCTTCAACTTCCTCAAAGTGCTATGTTTCCACAATCAGCTCCTTTACATCATTTCGATCAAAAGATAAAATCACGCTTGGCTAGATGCCTTTATAATTTGAATTTTACCAAGATGAAGATGAACACTGCACTTGGCTAAATTGTCTGCTACCTGATTTCCTTCTTTATAAATATGCTCACATTTCCAAGAGATTGCCTCCAATAATAGATGATGAACATCAACAATAGTATTATTTTTATTCAATCCCCGCATCCATTTTTGTTGATAGAATCAATGATAATTTGTGAATCCCCCTCAATTGAAATATATTTCCATCCTTTTTCTATTGCAATTTAATCCCCTTAAGAATTGCCCTAGCCTTTGCATAGTTGTTAGTTGAAGTTCCATATGATTCAGAGTAAGTGAAGATAATTTTGCCTTCATTATTTCAAAAACATGACCTCTATCGATTTTTCTCGGATTTCTTTTAGAAGCACCATCCAAATTAATTTTGATAAACCCAATTTGTGGACATATCCATTTTACCCTAGATCGAAGTGGATCCTTTGCTTTCATGCCATTATTGTAGATGACTCTTCCATGTATGTTCAAATCCTATAACCAAGTTGTTACCACCTCTTTTTCCACACTTGAGACTTTCCATGATGAGCACCATATCTATAAACTTTATGCAAGAGAGTCAACAATACTGTTCCAAACTTGGGCATGGTTTTAAGATTAATTTTTAAAAACTCTATTTTTCCTTTCAAGCCATAAATTCCAACAAATAATGGCAGGGCTAATCCTCCACAAAATACTTAATGCTTTAGCTTTGAAATAATTAATCCAACATTTCATCAACGTTTTCAATGTTGATAGAGCTAACCAATATGTTTTCCTATCTTTGAAATAATTAATCCAACATTTCATCAACTCTTTCAATGTTGATGGAGCTACCCAATATATTTTCATATTTAAAAAAAAAAATCAAATGGTGTGAGCAAAGGGATAATGAAGAAGTAAATGGTCTGATGTTTCTAAATCCTTCTCACACAAGGCACATTTGAAAGGTCCATGATATCCTCTTTTTTGTAGACTCTCATGTAAGAATCTTACTTTGAATTGCTAACCAAAGGAATGTTGAGGCCTTAGAGAGAGCCTCTAGTGACCAAACATTCTTTCAAGGAAAATCTTTGGGAGTAAGAAATTTTGATTGCTCTAAATCCTCATATCCTAACTTGATTGAGTATCCACCACCTTTTGATAGATTCCAAACCAACTCATACTTTCATGTAAAAATTGACAAAGAAATCTCTTGAAGCATCTTTTGAAGTTAATCTATAATTGTTTGAGTTCCTGTCCTTCAACTAGGTTTCTAATAGAAATCCATGTTCTAGAGTTGGTGCCCATATTAATATAGTCTTTGAACTTTACAAACCAAGCATGTCCGAGCCAATGGTTGCCATTTTGAGTCAGAGATGAGAGGATAAGGTTTCAACCAAGCATCAAACCAAAATTTTGCATAATTCCCCTCATTGACTAACCATCTAACATGTTTCTTTATCAATTGCAAACTTTCGGATATGAAGTTCCTTGTTGACGATCCTTTGGGTAGGGTTCGTTTCCTAAATAATTTCATTGCATCAAGAGAGCCTATATATTTTTGCCCAATTCTTTCCTTGATCTCTAAATAATCTTCATTGAAGTTTTGTCCCCAAGGCCAAACTCATAAGTTTGCAATTCCACAAGCTTGCTCCTCCAATATTCTTTCCTTTGCAAACCCTATCCCACTTACAAAGAGGAAACCTAAATTTTTCTTACATCCTTTTTAAAGAAAGTCTTTTTGAATTTTATCAATTTTTGATGCTATACCTATTGGCAATATTTAAAGTGACATCATATAAATAGGGATGAATTGCAATGTAGTCTTTATGAGTTGTAGCCTTCTTGCCATGGTTAAGAACTTACCTTTCCAACCTGCCAAACAAGCTTTCATTCTATCCAAAAAAGAGACCCAAAGCTCCTTTTTATTTCTTTTATGAGACAAAGGAATACCCAAGTAGGTTGATGGAAAATTTTCAAATTTTAACCCTAAAATATCTATAATAATTTGTTGTAAGTAGTGTCAATGAAAAATCTTGGATTTTGTAGTATTAACCATCTAGTAGCCTTCCGATAGCATGACAATATTGATTTAAATTTTGTGGCCTCATTGGTTGAGGGATGGCCCAAAAGAAAAGTATCATCAACAAATTGGAGATGAGATTTGAAGAGACATTTTTGGCAATCTGAATACATTTATTTTTTTCTTTTCTTTTTGCCTTTGAGAAAGCTCTCCCTAATGCCTTTGCAAGAATAATGAATAGATAAGGAGATAGTGAATAAGCTTGGCAGAGTCCACACGATGATTTAAAGTAACCAGCAAGAGAACCATTGATCAAAATAGAATATTTCACAGTGCTCTAAGAACATTTAATCGATTCACACCAACTGTAATCAAAACCAAACTTTTCATACTATAGAAAAATCCAGGAAACTCCATCATATGCTTTGTTGATATCTAATTCCATAAGCATACCTAGTTTTTTCATGGAATGAAGAGAATGTATGGCCTCCTATGCAATGATTATACCATCAAGAGTTTGTTTACCATGAAGAAAACCACCTTGTGTAGCATGGTGGGAGTATTCCACACTTGGAGGAATAATTTGAATGACAAATTTAATAATCAGCTAGGACTCTTCACTTGTATTGCAATCACAACAATTGCTTGTACAACAATATCACTTGTACAACAACACTTGGTCTGCGACTTTCACCTTGCATCCAAAACTTGAAAGGAACAATACAAAACCTATCTACTACAACAATCAACAATAACAACACATGCCGTATACATACAATAACATTAACATATGATAAATGAATCAAAGCATATCTTATATTAATAGTGGCTTGTATGGTTGGCTACATGTAACATCTTCTTACATATACATTTGTGTGGAATATCTCCTTTTATCACCTACACACTTCAACCAACAACTAGCTAGCCTCTCGACAACATCCACATGATTCGACTACCACATGCTTCAGTCTTTGACACAATTCCAACCATATGAATGAATGAGGGAAGGGTCTTATTTATACAACTAAAAAGTAGTTGCAACCTCCAACTACTTGACACCTCATCATTTTCTTAAATTACATTTGACTTACATATATCATATCGTGAGTCACTTTATGACTTAACTGTACATAACATTACACATTATCGGCGTAAGAAATATTACATTATGACTATTAATTATACATACGCACAATTCGTCATATACTTTTGCATACGAACTACAAAATAACACAAAATGGCAAAACTTATTTACTAATTATGCAAACATATCAATTTGCTTGCCTACATCTATCCCCTCTAAACTTGTCGGCATCCTGAACGACACATGAGCTGAACATTGGGGATAGAAACATTGAACAACATACTGGAATTTCTTGTTGTGCTTCTTTTGCTTTCTCCTAATCCAGATTTCTTTTGCAACAGGCATCACTTCAACCTGCTACCCACAACACATTGTTCTCCGATTGCTCACTCCACTTTCTACAATCAGCCGTATCATTAGCTTGATCAACATGAGCAACATGACTAACATGATGGGCAACTCTTGTCTCCACCTTTGTCGGGGGTTAGTGGGGTGGGAGCGCCCTTGCAGGGTCAAGGAGCAATGCCCTTTGTGCATACCTTTCACTTGATCCACTTAAACAACTCCCTCGGCTCTAAATGACTGGTTCTTGGCCTTTGACGACCTTGCCTTAGCCTTTGACAAACATCCCTCTCTTTGTACAACAAATCCTTGAACGCCACCTCCTTGAACGAAAGGTCCTTGTACGCCACCTCCTTGAACGACACCTTGTGCGACACATCCTTGAACAATAGGTCCTTGTATGACACCTTCTTGAACGACATCACTTGTATGGTGTCATGTGTTGGCATCACTTGTATGGCGTTTGACTTGTACGACATTTGCTTACCATACGACGTTAGCTTATCTTACAACCTTAAGTCTCCCATCAGACGGTCCTTTAGACGACCCAAATCTAGATTGCCAAATCTAGACGATGCTTTGAACTTTGTAGGCATCGCTAGTTCATGTTGACTTGCAACACTTTGACATTCACATGTGAAATGCCCCCACAAATGGCATTGCCAACATTGCACGGTGGGTTTGCCCTCAGTATCATACGCAATTTTGCGTCTTCTAATTCTCTAGTGGTTGTCACAGACTGCATTACCAGTGGCAACCCCCCTTCGTACAACCTCCCTTTGTGCTGAATATACTTGTAGCAATGATCTTACACTCTTCGAGTCACACTCATCCTCGGAGTCATCGTTCTTCTCTTTAAAGTCTCGTCCTTCATCGACTTCTTGACCCCAACACTTGAACGATGAACTACTCTCATATCCAAAATTGTCACTCATTATCAGAGGCACTCTCAACCTCAAAATCACTATCATCTTTAGGGTCACTTTTGTTTGCACTAATTGACCCCAACACTTCAATGATGTTTTTACATCACTTTTTGAAGTCAAGGCTTGGTCTAAGGCCTTTTGATATGATGTTGGAGGGACCACCTTAATCTTCTTTATGTACGTAGGAAGAAGTCCTTTGAACCGCCTCTTCAATGCGTGTGATGGGTCTTCCTCTAGATGGGTAAACAACCCACCCAACCTGCGGTTGTATGAACGAACAAGCTCTTTCTCACCTTGTTCCATTCGATAAATTTCAGCAATGATCGCATTGTCATTGTGGAACAATCGGAATTCTTTCACGAATGCATCATGCAACTCTTCCCATGTTTAGTACTTGCCCTTTGACAATTTCATGTATCAGTCCATTACGACTCCTCAAATTGTCAAAGGGAATAACCTCCTCCAATCTATGTAATTATTCTCCTCATTTGCCTTCCACATTGTGAGGTAGATTTCCCAATGCTTGATTGGGTCTTCTTTTTCTCCTCTATGAAACATTAAACACTTAGACGTTATGTCAAAATAAGTCTTTGTTTTGATAGGTTGGCTTGTAATTGGTAGCGGTTGTTTGCATATCTCTCCATCAAAGACATCATCAAGTGCACCACACTGCAATTTTGCTCGTGTCACTCCTGTCTTGCGCACCATGAAACGTGCCATCCTACAGTTGCTCTAATGTCAGAGTATTGTCCCTCTCACCATAGAGCATATCAATCTGTAGTTGCTTTGATGTCGGACTCTTGTCCCGTTCACCATCAAGCACACCAATCTGTAGTTGCTCTGATGTTAGACTCCTGTCCCGCCCACCATCGAGCACACGAACCTGTAGTTGCTCTAGGGTTGGACTCTCGTTTCACACACTATCTGACACACCATTTCATATTTGCATTGATGTTAGACTCTCGTGCTGCTCACCATTGGACACATTAACTCGTAATTGCTCCAATGCCAAACATTCTTCGTCGTTATTCAATTCCTCAACTCTTGCTATACTTGGTGTCTACCACTTGTACCCTTGACTTGTATGGCGACTATTGTTTGCACCTTTGGCTTTTACGACAGTGTGCACCACTGCTTGTACGATGACTACTATATACACCCTTTGCTTTTACTGTAGTATGCACCATTGTTTGTATGGTAGTTTGCACCATTGCTTGTATGACGTCTGCTGTACACACTATTTCGTCTGTATGACGATGTGTCGTGCACACAATTGTCTTGTAGGATGTCTTGTGCACGTGATTTATACGACAACCTCATATGCTTCTTCCTCTTGCACGCCTGTCATATGTGTCACATTGTACAACCCTTTGCTTGTCGTATGAGTCCCATTGTACAACCCTTCGCCTGTCGTATGCGTCCCATTGTACGACCCTTCGTTAGCATCAACAAACAAGTTTGCATCTTCATTTGCACGGTAATCTGCTTCAACCAACTCAATTTGCGAATAAGGATGGCCTGCCCTTTTTCCGAACTGTTAACACCTTCTCGTGTACTTTGCTCGTCACAATTCCATGTCACGAGGATTGACCCAATTTCGTACAGGCAACGACACCAGGATGTAGAAATGGAATACAACATACTTTCTCACATCCCTATAGTAATTATTTGTCATCCACCCCTCCAAGTTTCATGCAATGTTGGTTCAAACTTAAACGACAATGATGCCAAATGTAGCACACACTTCTAGTTTGAAAACAACGACGATGCCAAATGTAGCGCACGTTGCTAGTTCAAACATCAAGCGACAACGATGCCAAATGCAACACAACGGGTGTGTTCCACACTTGTAGCAACAATTTGATTGATAGATTTAATAATCAGCCAAGACTCTTCATTTGTATTGCAATCACAATAGCTACTTGTACAACAATCACTTGTACGACAACATTTGGTCTGCAACTTTCACCCTGCATCCGAAACTTGAAAGGAACAATACAAAACCTATCTACTGCAACAATCAACAATGACAACACATGCAATATACATACAATAACAATAGTAGATGATAAATGAATATGAGTAGATCTTGTATTAATAGTGGCTTGTATGGTTAACTACATACAACATCTTCTTACATATACATTTGTGTAAAATATCTCCTTCCAACACCTACACGCTTCAGCCAACAACAACTAGCTAGCCCCTCGATAACATCCACACGACCCAACTACCACACACTTTGGCCTTAGACATAATTCCAACTATACGAAAGAATGAGGGAAGGATCTTATTTATACAACTAAAAAGTAGTTGCAACCTCCAACTATCCAACACCTCATCATTTTCCTAAATTACATTTGACATGCATTTGACTTACATTTACATTTTATTTCATGAGTCACTTTATGACTTAACTATACATAACTTAACATTATACATTATCATATGAAATATTACATTATGACTTTATTAATTATACGTATGCACATTTCGTCAAATACTTTGTGTACAAACTAGAAAATAACACAAAATGACAAAACTTATTTACTAATTACACAAATAGATCAATTTCCTTGCCTACACCTTGTTCCTTTGAGATAACACATAGAATGGCTTTCAACCTGCTTGCCATAATTTTTGAAATGATCTTATAAATCATATTACAAAGGCTTATTGGACAAAAAATATCGAAATTTTTTGTCTCGCCTTTCTTCCTTTCTTGGAAGCCAATGTAATAAAAGTGGCATTGATCTCACTTATTATAGCCTTCATTTTTCAGGCCTCTTCAACTACAACAAACATATCATTGTTCACAATAAATCCGAATTTTTTTGAAAGAAATTTGCAGGAAATCCATTAGGGCCAGGTGCCTTGTTAGAATGGAAAGGGAAATCTGCTTTTTCCCTTCCCACCAACACTTCCATCTTCATCAATCTCTTCTATTTTTTCATATTGTTCATAATGAGACTTATCTTCTAAAGATTTATGTTGCCTTAAAGAATTTGAAATGCAAGGAATAGCCTCATAAACACTTTTTTTTTATGTTGCCCCAAAAACTCTAAAGTGCATGGATGATCCTCCATAGTCTATACTTTCTTATGCTGCCTCGGAAACTCTAAATTTCCTTGGATATCCTCCATATGCATTCCTTTATTATGATCCTCTTGAAACCCTAAAGTGCAACGAATATACTATGTATTGCTTTTTTTTTATTTCAAGGAGAAGGTTTTATGTTGCTTGAAGAAAATGAAGATGATTTACCTGGATTAATGTTGATTGCCTTCACCTCATTTGCTTTAAAATTTGCCTTCCCATCTTCCTTCACACCTTTAACTCTTATATTTGAACTTGCGCATTGTACTTCCTCATCCCTTGTGTCATTTTTTTCTTCTAATGGTTGATTTGAGTGAACTATAATGGCCTTTGCCAATTGATTATGGAGAGTGGTTTTCTTGCCACTTTCTTAGGAGTGGAAAATCCTTTATTTGACTTAGCTTCTACTATGATGTGATCTTGTTGTTTCATATTGAAGTTTGCCTCATGCCCAAAATTTTCCATCTCTTCTCCATCATTTTCACTTTGCAATCTCTTGCTATGTGTCCAATTTCGTGACATTTGCAACATCGGAATGTAATATTCTCATAATCCAGTCGTTGATCCCATTCTCTTAATTTAGATTTAATCCTAATGGATTGTGGTAAAGGTTTTGAAATATCCATGGCAACACATATTCGAATGTAAACAAAATGCCTTCTCTCCTTACTAGTTGGTCCATCCTGGATGAACTTGCCTAGAGTATTGCTAATATTTTTCAAAACCTCCTTATTGATGAGTTGATAAGGAAGTCCACACTGGAATCCTTTTAATAGTCTTTGTCTCCATAGAAAATTTCTCACGTCATGTTCTTAAATATAATGCATGTTTGCCCCTAGACCAAGGGCCTCCATCCATTATTTTATCTCTTATTCCTGAACTGGAGAAGATAATGAGGAAAAATCCTTTCGGAAGAAAAGGCATGGAGTAATTTGAATTCAATCCCTACTTTCTCTTGATCCAATTTTGAATCTTAGAAAAGCTTGGCCAGTATCCATGGAACTTATATATTAGCCCTTTGGTTTTAATAGCCATTATATCATGCTCGATCATCTCATTTTTGATAATCACTTCTGGTGTAGTATCTGCTACTTGGATAGGGTTTGCCATTGATTCTCTCTTCCTCTTATGGCTAACTAGGGCATCCATGCTTCCAACTAGGGTATCCTTACTTCCAGCTAGGGCATCCATGCTTCCAACTAGGGTATCCTTACTAACAGCTAGGGCATCCTTCCGGTAAGGACTTTCAAAAATGTCTTTCTTGCCATGTTACTGTTGCCATTTTTGCCACATTAAATTTTTTGACAAAATTTTGCCTAAGTATGGAGCTTTAAATCGGCAAAGAGCATGCAAAAGTGTTGGCATTTTTGCGGGCCCTGAAAGGGGATGATAAAGTGGACAAAATGATCTTTTGATGTTTCATTATTGTAGATCTTCTCGCAAGCTTTCGAGCGATATATTACAATAGATGATCGGGTTAGCGGATCAAAAGTTATGGCCTCGGAAGCAAAGCCAACAAAAGTCCACTTCGGGCTTGAAAAAAATTCTAAGGCATGAGGGGCACTTCGCCCAGAATGTTGCCGAAGTTGCCACTTCGGGCTCTTTGGTCGCCGAACCTCCACTTCGGCCCGAACTCTAGCGAACCTCCCCGTCTCGATGATGAAAAAATTTAAGGCTGCCAGGTCACTTCGGCCAATGTTCCCAGCGAACCATCCCCAAATAAGCGCTAAGTTTGGGGTTGAGCCTGGTGAAGCATCCACTTCGGCCACAGTTTTAGCGAACCTCCAGTTGGCAGAAAAAGCTTTAAGGCAAGAGGGGCACTTCGCCCAGAATTTGGCCGAACTGCCACTTCGGGCCTCCACTTTAGTGAAGCTTCAAGTCGGCCGAAAAGTTAAACGCTGGCCAAAATCCTCCAAGTCCGTTAGTGAAGTTCAAGTCGGCCAGCGAAGCTCCATGTCGGCCAAAAGGTTCACATCGGCCACCGAAGTGCAATGTCGGCCAAAATGTTCAACGTCGGCCAAAGTGCCCACTTCGGCCAAAAAGCTCCACTTCGGCCCCCAAAGTGCAATGTCGGCTCCGAACCTCATGTTGGCCACGAACCTCACGTCGGCCAAAGTGCTCTAAGTCGGCCAGAAAACTCCACTTCGGCCCCGAAGCTCAAGTCGGCCAGCGAAGTTCAAGTCGGCCACCGAAGCTCCATGTCGGCCAAAAGGTTCATGTCGGCTGCGAATCCCAACGTCGGCCAAAATCCCAATGTCGGCCAGAACCCTTTATGTCGGCCAGAAATGCTCAAATTCGTCCGAATCACCTGCGAACCTCAGCTCCGAGGCGGACTGCAACGAAGCTCCCCCAAAGCCGCTCCTGACAACGGTGCTTCTCCCGAGGGGCACACATTCAAAGACCGGGTATTTATCCAAGGCGCTTCTGCGGCACATAAATGCATTTTTTTTGCCGTGAAAGGCCTTGTATCTAGTTGTAGTAATCGGATGGGAGTCTTCCATTGTAAAAGGAGGCGAGCGCGATTTCTGGAGCCGCCTTAGCGTCCTTGTAGATCTAGTGCATTAATGGCTCAGAGGGAAGGGTCCTCTATAAAAACCCAGACATTGTAATGAAAACGGGGGGGAACATTTGCTTGAAAACTGCTGTATCTTGATTTTTGCAATTGATATTAAGAACTTTGGGCTCCATTTCTCTCTTGTATGCTGTCTTCTGTGATTATTTCTGCTATTTTGTTTCTTCATTTGCATACTGTAATTCTGCATCTTGGATTTAGGTGTGTGATTGGGGACAAAACCCTGGAATTCTCCTAGAGGATACATAGGGGAGAAAACGCTGTGTTAGTTTCCTTGTATGCTGCCTGTGGTTAGTGTTTCTGCTATATTCATGTATTTTCCTAACTGCTGTAATTCTGAAATCTGGATTTAGGCGTAGGAATATAGGTGGATCCTGGAGCTCTTCCAGAGGATACATAGGGAAGCTAGCGTGGTGTTCATTTATGTTTTATTCTTTGTATTTATTGTTGCTACTTCAAGGTATTAGTTAGTGATCGTGCTGCTGGTTCTTCCCCTTTAAATCAGTTATTTACATTTCTTTCTGCAATCTTTCAATTTCTTTCCAGTTCCCTTAGCTTTTCAATCTCTTTCCAGTTCCCTTAGCTTTTTCCCAATCTCTTTCTTGCACTCTTATCTTAAAACCCCTAGTAGTTTAGTACAGGAGCCGGCATTCTACGGAGATTGGCACGGAGGGCATCTCTTCCCTCCGGCCTTTCAATCTTTGGTCCAGGTCTAGGGCGCTTAGACATGCGAAAATCCTTTCCTGTGGCGGATTTGTGATCAACAATTACCTAGATTTTCTTCACATAAATCCTTTAGTTTTTGAGTTTCTCCTATAAGATCTGAAGCAAGTTTTTGAGTTTCTCCTACGATCTAGAACAAGAAGAAGTGCCGCTCGCTCCTTGGTTGCACTTTGCTTCCTACTTCTTGCTCATGCTTCGCACTCACACACGGCTTGCACTCGCTCCTGGCTCACACTCACACATGGCTTGCACTCGCTCCTGGCTCACACTCACACACGGCTTGCACTCGCTCCTGGCTCACACTCACACAACATGCACTCGCTCCTGGCTCACACTCACACACGACTTGCACTTGCTCCTGGACACGGCTTGCACTCGCTTCTGGCTCTCTTTATACTACCATTTAATTTTATGAACAAAAAAAAAATGTAAATTATAGATCTTAGTATTAAATTTATTCAGAGTTTCCTCCTTCAAATTGGTAAGATGATTGAGATCTTAACATTTTAACAGGTTTTCAAGAGGATCTGTTCAAACTACACTTCCTCCAGATAGGAGGATCCGAGAAGGACGTCTCTGTGCTGCAATTGATGAGAAGATTGAGGAGTATGAATATGAAGCTTCAAAGTTATTGGAATCAGTAAGGTCTGGTGAGATCCAAAAATCAAAAGCTGATAAAACCTTAAGGGATATTAGAGACAACTTGCAAAGCACAAAGGTAATATTTCTGATTAAAAATTCAATGTTTTAGTTTCAAAATAGAGATGTTCATATTTTGTCAAATTTGTGTCAAGATGATGTTGACTACTATGATATATAGAGGCATTTGTTTGAGCTGGAAAGATATGCCACTACAAAACGGCTACATCTAGAGGACTTAAAGAGCTCAGCTGAAGTGGAGGCAACTGCAGATTATGGCCCAAATGTTGATGAACTTGAACAAGAGATTTCTGTATGTACTTGAGCAGTCTGTTTAATGTATTATTGCTGGATAAAATAGCTGTTTTATACTTATTGGTTAGATTCCACTGAATTCATTTTCACTGACATGCTAGAGAGTTCAAGCTGAAATACAACAAAAGGAGGACTCATTGGAGAAACTGAAGATAAGATTGGTTGAAGCACAAAAGAAAGCAAATGATTGTAAACATTCATTTGATACGCTATGTGGTATGTACTGGAAGTTTTGTTTTTTTATTATTTATATGAAAAATAGTGCTTGTCTGTCTATTGTTTAATCAAAATTTGTAATTTTTTAGCTGCTGGTGTACTCTTTTCTTTGAGAGCTACACATGTGGAGATCTTCTCGTCAAGATTTGTAGCTTTTAACTACTAATTGATCATCTGGTCTTCATAAAATTACAGATTCAGCGAGAGTTGACATAGAGGCTTTTAAAGAAGCTGAACGAGAATTATTATCAATTGAAGATGCTCTAAACACAGCCTTTGCGGTAAGAATTTCTGATAAAGTGCCTTTATTGGAGTGAACTTATATAATTGACATCCAGTATGTGAATTTGAATTACAGTTATTTTCTATTCAGAGATAACTTGTAAAGCATATCCTTCTTCTATTGTCCATCTTGTGCATTTTATTGACCTTTTTATTTTGCGAGTGGCTGACAGTGTGCCAGACCTCTGTCTTACATTTTTTGGTCTACAATTGTAGTATTGCAGTTTTGGATTGTGTATTGTTTGTCTGTAACTATGTTAAGGTTACATAACTTGCACCTGCAATCTACTTCTATCAGTGTTCTCGTTTCTCATTTCACATTGGAGGTTATGACTCAAGAGAGTAGAATGATGCTTTCTTTTTAAATTCTTCTTGATCAATTGTCTCATGTCTTTAATTCCGACATCTACTTGAATTCATTCTACATCCATAAAAAGTAAAAGTTGAAACAAAATATTTAAAGAAAAAGTTAAGAGAGAGAGAAAAATAATTTTAGGTCAACTCATTCTTAGAGTCATTTGCAAGTCTATCATTTTTGTATAAAATGTGAATTTCTTTGTACATATTTATCTTTATTTTAAATATTTACATCAATTAAACTATTATTTTCTTTTTTGAAGATCATGACTAATTAGATAATTGTTTCAATGGTGATTTTTCCTTGTTTTTTATTTCTATTGAACTCAGACATGAATCCAACCCTGGTAACTTAGCTTATAATTGCTTTCTTTTCTTTCTTATTAGGATTTTTGGGTGCCATAACTTTCTATTGTTTTGCCTTTAATTGATAATTTAATTAGTGTATGTGCTATTTTGCGACCTTGTTATGCTATTTCAGTCCATGAATATATGTATTGCTCGACTGTAGTTGGCATAACACTCGCTTATATCATTGATATGGGCTTGCTTTCTGTAGTTTGAACTTGTGATTTCTGAATTTGCCAAGTTTATGTATTTTCTTTCGATACTTTCCATCCGCAAAACATTATGGTGGAAGCATGATATTGAATATCCTGGCCTGTTTCTCCCTTCCTCTCTATTTGAATTTGTCAGAGTATTTCTTATTCCTTTTGTGCTATCATTATGGACCCTCTTTCTTTGCATTGCTGATAATATGCTAGCAAATATTAGTGATCTGATAGTTGTCATGCATCTTTCCAGGAAAAGACACATTATGAGGGAATAATGAAGAACAAAGTCATTCCAGAGGCTGAAGAAGCAGAAACAGAACTCAGAAATATTCGAGAGAAACGTGAGGTGTGTAGAGCAGATTTTTATGTTGCTATTATTATTTGCTGTAATTCAACGACCTATAAATTCTATTTAAATGATTTGGACATCATCAATATTTAGAGGGGCTATTGTATTGCTTCCTTCTGTCTTCAATTATATTATGTTGCACAAAGTCCCCTTGAAGTGGGAGAAGGAAATAAAAGGGATGCTTGAAAGTTTCCTTCAAAATACTGCGGAAAGGGGATTGCAAAGGTGATGACTGCAGAAAGGAACAAAAATTACGAAAACATAAAAATTATAAACTATAAAATTATTAGTCAATTTTCACTATAAATTATCTAGTTACCTTCTTTCAATGGGTAAATTGGGGTTTGAAATGGGCTCCTTGTATATTACAACATGACTACCTTATTGTGGACTCTACTACAACATAACTGCTTTATTGTTGGCCGCCTTATTGCAGGAGCGTCCATAGGTGTGGGCTGCTCTATCATAATGTGAGAATTAAAATGAATGCACCTAATTTACTGTTACCCGATAACAGCTCCAATGCAAATTATGCAATTACTGCATGGTCAATATTACCAGTTATCATACCTTATACCCATCTTGAAATGGTATTTTGATTTGAAATTTAAGAGTTGCAAAGGTGTTTCCAGGAGTGATAATTTTCATTTTTCCATTTTGTTTCTTGTTTTCTTTCTTTTTCGATTGTGAAGTTTGAATTGAGGGCATGCTCTAACGGGTCTCAATGCATTGCTTATCTTGTGTTTGCATTGACCAACACCTAGTGCAAGAAGTGGTGCATACTTGGTACAAAATTTCATCTTGGGTGCAAGGCTACTTTGGTTGCACATAACATTATTGACTAGGATATCATGTATTGTGGTCATCTTTAATAGTAATCAGCTAAGCACTATGGACATTTAAAAGCATATAAATTAGATATTGTTCATATCATTGTAGAGAAACTAGGACTGGGCGCAGACTAGACAAGGCCAATTTGTGACTTGGTCTTGGACTTGGCAAAAAAACTCATCTAAAATTGGCCAAAAAAAGCCTGAAGAAAATGAAAATTTTTATTAATTTTTTTTTTTTTTAAAGCATGTCATAATTAATTAACATTATGTACATCCAAAATTAACACTTTAAGTGATTAAACCTTAAACCACACACGCAACACACATCAATTAAAGAAATTTTAATGCTAAGTAATATTTTTGTATTGAACATCATATGAAAAAGGTACGTTATGTCTCAAAATGCCTCATAGGCACACAACTCAGCTATCTAGCATCTAACAATGTCTTTGCCCTTTTGCCCTAGTTGAAGCTTTGTTCCTCTCTCTTTGTGTTTGTGCCTCTTCCTCTGCCTTTGCTAACTCTTCTACCATATTTTCAAAATCATCTAGTGAAAAGACAGGCTGTTGCTGCTGCTTCTCTGGCTTCGTGATCCAATCATATGACGGATCAATCTCATCTAAATCAATTGCCTCATAATGTGACCCCACTATTTTTTTTTAAGGTGGAGGTGAAGGTTGTAGTGAACAAACATGAACTCATTCAACTTCTGCTGCATGAGTCTATTGGGCTTTTTTGAGTGAATGTGTTTAAACATACTCCAATTGCACTCACAACCCAAAGTGTTGCATGGCTAACATAAAATTAAAAATTCTGATGGCAAAGCGTTGAAGATTGGGTGTATAGGCACCAAAGTCCTCCCACCATAAATCTAGAAAATGCCAAAAAAAAAGGAATTTATGTAAATTGAGATTATTTTTAAAAACAAAATCAAAATCAATAATAAACAATTGAATTTTGCAGTTGATTATGGGTTGCTTGGCCTTTGAGTTGTCCTTCCTCGAATGCACTATGGAGTCGTGAAAAGATAGCCCTCACAGCCTTTGTAATCTGCAACTCATCTTGTATAAAATTGCGAATTCTCTGATCTGGTACCATACTGGTGAGGCACTGTTGAAGGCCTGACGTCACCTTATAGTCCGCCTCAAATGATTCATCATAAAAGAATTTTGGATTGAGGTTGTACCTTGCTGCTTGTAGTGGCAGATGGAGCTGAGAATTCCATCAATGATCATTAGTTCACAAATAGGAAGGTATTTGGACTTTGCATAATCATAAAATGAGGCAATCACCTCTTTGGCCTTATCCATGGCCTCATGTGGATACCCTATGGGTGTTTTTTCTCTGTTAACAAAATGGAGAACCCTCACTAAAGGCTCTAGCACCTGAAGTCAAACAACAAATTTTAGTTATTTTTTAGCTATTTGCTATCTGGATTAGAATTTAAAGTTTTCAGTTGAAAAAGGAAAAAAAAAAGGTTGTCTTGTACCATAATTGCTTCATTCATAGCCATCTAGATAAGCTCCTCAAATACATACTTGTACACCTTTTGGTCCTCATTGGAGAATTTGTATCTAGCAGTTTTTTGTCCTAGCCACTCGTCGCTTGTAAACATCCTCTTCAATGCCCTATATGCATCAAACACACTTTGCAATGTGATGAAGTTTGTGGTGAATCGTGTCACTCCAACTAGCACAAGCTCCCTTCCATTAGTGAATATGCTGAATAGCTGGAGGATTTACAAATGGTTGTAGATGAATTTTGTGAATTTTTTTGCCTTATTCACAACCTCAAGCACCAAAGACAATGTCCCAATGTCTTTGACAAGCAAATCAAGACAATGGGCTACACATGGTGTCCCAAAAATTGTAGGAAATTTCTCCTCCAAATTTTTTCCTGCTGCCATATGATCTGCTGCATTATCTGTGATATAACTTTGATAACATTCTCCTCCTCCTCTAGAAACTTGACGAGCATTTTGACACTCTTTACTTTTGCCGATGCATCCACTAATATGAGGAACACTATTCCTCCTATAGAAGAAACAAAAAAATTTGATCAATTTTTTATTCTTCCCATTGGTCCGCCCATCGGACATGATTGTCCAACCCATTTTTATTCATATTTTTATTGTCCTTCAAACAAATATTGAATATCCTGCATGGATTCATGAAGGAGAGGATCATCCCTAAAACCATCATAAGTGGGCACCTAAAATATTGGTTTGCAAATGGCGAGGGCATCTTACATTCCCGACCAATATGGAAACCTTGCCACATCGAAGGGAATGTAGGGGGGAGGGGAACCAAAAGCTTACACCCTCCTTGCGGCCTTGTGCTTCTCCTGGTTCCGTTTAACCATGCTTTCAAAGGATTGTGACCTTGGTGTGGAGCACTGCACAAAAATGAATGATTCTGTTCCACTCCCTGGGTTTGCCACTATTGAACTTGATGTATTGCCAAGGGCCATAGCTGCTAGCCTCCATAGAAGAAGGCCAAGGAGGATAAAAAGCTATTGCATGGCTTGTTTATTTCCCCCGGTTGTTTCCTCATGTTATAATCTTCTAGGAGGGCATTGCATTCCCTCGCAACTTCAGGCTCTAAATTTTTACATAACGAGACATCATGGTTGGATTTCCTTGCCAAGTGGTATTTGAGATGGTTTATGCCTCCATAAATTTTGGTATCACAGTAGTTGCAGAACCTCCCCCTTCTTTGTGAACCCTCGCTTTTATGCTTCCAAGCTAGGTGTCTCTTCCTTGTCATTTTCTTTCAATGGAGCTGCACATGGGTACCATCATCAAGTAATTAGAAACTCAAAACAAAAGGATCCCTAGGGCTTAAGCATTGACAACTGAAACTTTATTTTTTACCTCAACTCGCTGAGCAGTTATTAGATTCTTAAAATCTGGAAAAACTTTGTGTTTAAGGATGTAAATCCATGTTTCTTGTGGTTGCCTTTCCCTCCGATTAGCTCCCTTTGTCACTGGAAAGAGCATAAATGAGGGCAAAACTTTTTTTTTTTTTTTTGAATTCCATTTCTCCATGCATTTCCTTGAGGCTAGTTTTTTGTATCAAAACTCCCCCAACTTGCGAGTTTTTCAGAGTCTAAGCCCTCCCCTCCCCCTTGAATTTATAAAACCTTGATGCGCCTAGAAAAACTCGTGGAGTCAATTTAAAAAAAATTGTTTTGAGCAACTTGTGCTCGGATTGGGTGAGTTTTTGAAAAACTTACCAAGTCTTCTAACTATGGTTCATATATTCAGTGGCTTTTTGGATGATAAAGCGTACATTCATATTGGCTTCTCTTATTTATCTTAATGCTTTGAGAAAACAAACGTAGATTAGGTTGCTTCTTCACAACTACTTTGCGAAAAGGTGCAAATTGATATATTTGGCAAAGTACAAATATCTCTACAATATATTCATATGACTTGGATCCTTCCAAGGCATGCTGTTAGACATCATGTTGTGACACACTCCATGTGAGTGGCATGAAGAGTGCCATCCAAGAGGGCATAACCGTTTATCTAAGAGCACATAGTTGTCGTCTATCATGTAGACTAAATGCATGCTGTTCATCATGTCGTTCAACACATAGTCATTGTCTGACTAGGGAACTGAGTTGCCAAAGATAGTCAAGTCATTCAAGAACACAAGCATTGCGTCTAGGGAGTGTTATCAATGACAATCACTAGAATGCCAACAACACTCCCACAATTGTTGTTGATGGCTGCTAGAAGCTTACCAAGCAAATTAAGAATGTTAGAAGGTTACCTTGTGCCCTCGGCCTCCACCATAGATATCGAAAGTGTTATCCCTTGCCCTTGCAGTGATCCTATCCACATGAGGACAAATATGAAAATGTTTTAGTCGGGAGTGGCATTGGCTTAGTCCCCATGTGGCATTGACTTAGTCCCCATGAGAAATGTGATAGGACTTAAGAGTTTGTTCAAGTTATTGGAGATCCGAGAAACATAGAGGCCATAAGAAACATGAAGAAGTGGAAGGATTGGGGTAAGTCTCTACCCCACTTGGTGTATTAGCTGGCCTGTAGATGAAAGACTGACAGATCTATTAGAGGGGTTAGATATGGGTAGTCATGTTAACTAAAGTCATAAGCCTTGATGAGCATGAGCCAATGTTGGTGCTGCATTTTGTTATGTTTTATTGTATTAGCAAAAGGATTGAGATAAGTCTCTATTGCACTTGGTGTATTAGCCGGTCTATGGATGAGACATCGGCGAATCTAATGGAGGGAGTAGATGTAGGTAGTCATGTTAACTAAAGTCATAAGGCTTGATGTTGAACATGAGCCAATGTTGGTGCTGCATTTTGTTATGTTTTATTGTATTGTGTTGAGCATAAAATATGAAATAATATCATGTCTCATATATAGCTATTGTTAGGGGTACATTTAATTTTGTTAGCGTGTATGAGTAGTTGGAGAGGTATAATTTTTGCATCCTTCCACCATTCACCATGGGACTATATGCACACAGACGTCTTGGTCTTGAGAGTATGCTTGTGGTATTGTGGACTTGACTGGGTACTTCCTTGTGTATACGAGGTGATCTATCATGTTGTCTTCATTCCTATTGCATAGTCTTTCATTGAATGATTATTTTATTATATTACATATATTGTGCATTATGTTGTATTGTGTGACTTGAATACTTTCCCATAGTGTAGAAGTTGTTTGCATGCTTGAAAAAAATTGAAAATTTTGAGTTGGACTCTAAAGAATAGTGGCTGCATGTGCGTATTCCCTTGTCCCTTTTGATTTGCAGATTATGATAGTACAGACTGCATGATCTTTTACTTCTTAAATTTATGATGAATTTTTAGCTTAATTTACCAGGCCATTTTTGGTGGATCCACTTTAAGTTATAAAGTGCAAAAAATATTGAATAGTAATGAAAAAATTATATGAAAATTTCTTCTTGGAAGTACCATAGAGAGAAAATGGATATTATAAATAATGATTACATGAATTGTTTTTAGGAATACTCAGTTTCAATAATTGCCACTATTCATGATGTATCTCTTGGTACATTGAAATATTCTTGCTTTGAGATGGAAGACATGGCTTTTGCTAGAGACTTATTGACTACCAATGATTTTTTTTCTATTATCTAATTGCTCCATTCTGTCACTTGAAGCTACAACTCTCCAAAATGTTAATGACAAATTTGTGGATCCTTGTTTGCATATGCTACTAGGACTTTGGTTCTTTCTTCTTCTTGCATGCAGCGGAACAGGATTGCAGTTCTCGGACGTTGGGTTTTGACCATCCCTTACATACCCAGGAGTTGCAAATAGATGCAACTTATGAGTTTCCTATCTTCTTCTATCGTCTACATGACCATGGATGCTAGAAGAGTCCTACAGGGTCAAACTCCATGTCCTTTCATGATCATCCAAGAAGTCTCTTTAGTCTTGGCCATTCTTATGGGAGCATCATTAGATCTTATGTTGGCCCTTTGGGGATGGTTAGTGATGATGAGTGTGGTGGTTGTGCTCCCCCTACCCCTGCTTTAGTTGCTGGTTCTCTTTTCATCACTACTTTTAGCATATTAAGGTTTATCCATTTTGTGTTAAACCCTTGAGGTTATAATTTAATGGCATGCAGTTGTTCCACTTTTGTTTAGTTTATGCACTAGTTTCTTTACTCTAATTTAGCTTATTTTTATGGTACTTTTTGGCTACTACAACGCATTCTAATAATTTTTGACGAGTCCTATTGGCCTACTTCAGTCATTTTTGGATATTAATAAAATTATCTTATCTTGTATTTTACTAATCAAGAACAATTTGGACCCTGTATTATACACATTTTTCCCAATTAAAACAGTTCTCAAATCCTTTTTAAAATGAAAATCTGGGTGTTACAAAAATTGCGATTACTCGGAAATATTATTACCAGGCAGAAATTTTGATAACATTGCCTGAGAAAGCTTCCTTTTGTCTTTGAATATGAGCACTTTGCCCTTCCAAGGAGGAAATTCTTGATATGTTTGCCAGATTGCTTGAATTATCTTCATCATCTTTTTGATTTTGATTTGTGTAGAATTAATGTGGGGGGCAACATTCAGAGATCTACTAACGAATGACATATTATAGGCAGCTACTATGTTTGGATCATTAAATGCTAGAGATATATGTCAAAATCGGTTGTATCATGTTGAGAGGTGTCTAATGTGAGAGCCGGAAGGGGGAGATCAGTTGTAATAGCCATGTCCATATGTCACGAAAATAATCTTAGAGCCAACATATTATATTTTTTTAATAATATATTTAATAAGCATTGTTTCTTGTGAGATTGCTGGATCCTATAGCAAAGAGGACCACACATAGCAAGGAGTTAGTATTGCAGTTGCAGTGAGAAGTGACTATTGCTGTTGCACAAGTAAGTAGAAATTGTCTACCAGAAGAGCTAATATGACAACACATAGCCAGGAGTTAGTATTGGAATTGCACAACTGAGTATTTAGTTTTAAATTTTAATCCAATCACAAACTGGTTACAAGTGCACATTTTCCTTTCTATTTCATATTTTTGATTTAGATTATCTTGCATTGCAAATGTCTAGAGTTTGAGCCATTAACTTAGGTTTTCCATTAATTTAGGTTTTCCATAATTAAAGATCTTTTGTAATATATATTTTAAAAAATTGTGCCAATTAGTATACCAACAATCTGTTCTAAAATTAAATATTTAAAGACAAAATGTCATTTCCAAGTTTCTGAAGCTTATATGATTTTCCTCATAGTTTATTTTTGGATTATTGTGACTTTGTGAGAGTTAAACCTAGAAATTTAGGTTTTCCATACTAGCTAAAAGTTTAGAACTTGTAATCAGAATAACAATGGCCAAAGTTTAAATCTATAGGTTTTGGAATATTTTGAATATATGTTTTGCAACCCCATTAACTTTTATTTTTTTGATAATTATGTGTTTGTATTTACAGCGGGTTTTAACAAGGATCCCAAAACCTGATTACATAAGCAATGGGCCTAGGGCATCAATCCCTTGAAACTGAACACCAAAACAGAAATCCCGCCTAGCGGTAACAGTAAGCATGAAACAATCCCTCTCAGCGGGAAACAAACAAATAAGAAAAAAGTAGTTTTGGAGATCCCGCTCAGCGGGAGTAGCCAAAAACCACCATCGAGAAGATCCCGCCCGAGCGGAAGCAAAGAAAAACCGTTACAATAAAATCCTGCCTTGCGGGAAGCAGTCAAAACCACCACAAACAGTCCCGCCTAGCGGGAAGCAACAGGGAAATCCCGCCATCCGGGAAACCAGCAAAAAAGAAAGGATCCCGCCTCGCGGGAAAACCGACGGATTTGGCGGATCCCACCCTATGGAGAAACCATCCCGCCCACCGGGAAAACATTCAGTTCAGCGAGAGCCATCCTGTAGGAAGCCGACAGCCAGCACAGAGAGGATCCAGTCCATCAGGAAGTGACCAGAGAGTTGCACCACAAGGAACCCGCCCTGGGAAACAGAAGAGGATCCCAGCAGCAGGGACCAAGAATCCCGTCCAAGCACAGAGCCTGTCGAGGATTCACAAGAAAAATGGGGAAGCTGTCCAAACCCTAAACCGTCACCTCCACCGCACCGAGAAACGTAGGGGACCAGATCCACGCGAATCACCTGCAAAAAACCCCAGGGGGAAGCCTGAGGGAAAAAGGGAAGGGATCCCCAACCAAACAGGGATCCCTGGGAAGCACCAGTCCGAAAAAACAACCAAGGAAACCCTAGCCGGTCGGGAGGGGCGCAGATAGTGGAGAAGGATCTCCCCCAGGAGATCATCTGCAAACAACCACTCCCCGGGAGGGATGACCTGGGTTGAGCCAGGGACTGGGCAGAAACCAGGATCCATGGGAGGGGGAGCAGGGGAGGGACCAGAGCCCTCCCCTCTCAACCCTCTATCCCCATTAACTTTTATTGATAGACACACCTTGACAAATTTTAATTGAAGGTAGAAATTTTTTATTATTTATCAAAAATTTTATGTGCATTCCTTGAATTCAAAATTCTATTACAAGTTGGTTTTTGAGCATAATTCTTAGAGAATGATGATATTAAAGTATAGAATGTGAGACATAGAAACCTATTTAATTTGGTAGTTGAAATATTAATTATGAATTTTTAATAAAATTTCAAATATTAAAAAATCATGCTAATTAGGTAGCAAAACTTCATTTTAAGTAGAAATATTAAGGTAGAAGTTTTAAATCTACAAGTCTTGGTATATTCTTAAATAGATTGTTTGCAAATCAACTACACTTTTAGAATAGGTTATGCAATTAGTTGAATAACTCCTCAACCTTATATTGCTTGAACCTTGAATATTAGTTGGATTGCCATATGTTTGCCACAAATTTGAACTAAAATTTAGCTATATAAATTCAAACTAACATTGGACAATTACAAAAAATCATTAGATATTCATTATAAATAATTAAAAAACCATAAATATTCATTAAATTGAATATATCCAATTTAATTTGTAATATTGATTGCATCTTTCAATGAATTATAAATTTGTTTGGATAGCAGTACAGATATCTATTTAACACCTAGAGATATCATACTCGAAGTGCCTATCTTGAGCTTTTCCAAAGCTAAACATATAGGATAGGCACCTCAAGTTTGATATCTTTTGACGTTCAATAGAACATGTATACTGTAGATATCTGAAGCTATTTATGGTGATGCTAACACTATCACATGGTATTTTATTTTTGACCGATTTTTACTATTTTTTTATTTTCTGTGTGTGTGTTTGTATTCATCATATTTTTTTTCTGAGCATAATGTTTTGCGCCAATTTTGAATGTCAGCATATGTACCATCTTTTTATTTTAAAATTTAATTGGTTATGTGTGGTTGAAATGGGCCCTTATCATATTACATCCTGACAGCATTATTGCAGTCTCTAAACCACATTACTGTGGTATTACAGTAAATTGTGATACACTCTATATATTGTTAATTTTCAATAGTATCATGATTAATATTACAACAAACTGTGATACACACTATATGTTGTCAATCCTAAATAGTATAAAGATTAGTACAAATTTGGAATTTCTGGCGTTCTTTTTGAGAAAGTTCTTGAAAAATGCTGTCGTGGTTTTTAGTTTGGTAGTTTGTTTTTTTTTTGATGGGTTATATGGGATTGCAATGGACCCCACCTGTATTACATCATGATCACATAGTGGTATTACAACAACTTGGCAATTATTCATGTTTCGTTTGGCAAGATTCGAACCATGGTCTCCTTCTTTAAAATCAAGGAATCTAAGCGGTTGAGCTAATGCTATTTGATAGTATTTAGTTTGGTAGTTACCTTTAATCATTTTACTCTTTTTTTTGTCTTAATGAAATGGTTCACTTATGTCATTTTGTATCAGAATTATATCATCTCATTTTTTTTATGCAGGAGAATTATAAGAAAGCTTCTGTCATTTGTCCTGAATCAGAGGTTGAAGCTTTGGGTGGCTGTAGTGAAGACTCTCCAGAAAAGCTTAGTGCACAGTTAAAGAGACTCACACAAAGACTCAATACTGAAAATCAAAGGTGGAATTCAATGATTAAGTGCTTATTGTTTTATTAGTTTATTGCCAATTTCATGCTTGATAGTTTCTGCTATTATTGTTTGATTGAGATTTATTTATCTCTGTTATTCATGGACATTTATATGTCAACATTCTTTCTTCTTCCTTTGAAAGACTTCAACTTTGATTATGTCTGCAGGCACCCTGAGTCAATTGATGATTTAAGAATGATGTATGCAAAGCGTGAGCGCAAAATTAATAAGAAACGCCAAAGTTTTGACTTTTTTCGTAATAAATTGAATGTAAGTATTTTGTTTTGTGTTAGGTAATAGGATTTTGTTTTTTGGTTATGATGTGTAGGCCATGTCATGTCATGTGTTAGGTCCTATGTTTTTGTGTGTATCATGGTTGGACACAATATATAGTGTTTCGTCTCTCTTTTGTGGAAATATGCCTGCTTAACACTACTGTTTCCTTTTGCAGTCCAGAATGCTCCAGTTCATTCATATAATTTTTTAATATCCATTTATCCGTAGCTTATACTTCCAAAGTAGTCATACACATTCAAATGTGGATAATAAAGGTGCTATTTCTTAGGGGCACATTTTCTATGGAAATTTGCAATGAACCTTTAAAGATACATCTGAAATAAAACATTGGGGAAGAATTACATTAAGTGATATTCTCATTACGTGATCTCAGACAGGCAGGTATTTTTATGAGTTAAGACTAATATATTTGCACTTATATTTGTTTGGATTCTCACTCAAAATAAGAGATATGCCTACAATATATTAGAGACTTAAATTTGTTCCGTTAAAAAATGGACTCTGACTTTGGTCTAAACTGTAATTATAAGCTTCCAATTAAGTTTTAGCAATTTGTAGGACTGATAAGTGACAGGGAACACTGATGTAGCTTAGTTGTAAAAGGTGAAGAAAAGAAATGATTTCTAATAAAGTTAATGTCCACAAATTACAAAAGTAGGTCAATGGGATTAGAGAGTTATAATGGAAGGATGAGGATGAAGGAAAAACCCTAAAAGACATAATGACACTAATATAAACAACTAACAACAACGTAAGCCATAAAGGCTAATCCCCTATGTATTTCAACCATCTCAATACATGGATCATGTGCGAGGGAAAGTCCATTGAGAACTAGCGGCCAATGAAGCAGGATAAGGTTTTGAGCCAAACATGGCAGTCATGTTTGGAGCAGGCATACCATGCTGAAGAGTCAAAGACATCCACCATATTAAATGGTCCAATGCATCATTGAATAATTGATGTAGGGAGGAAGGCCACATTAAGTAATATGCAAGGGGAGAAACTAAGAAACTAAGCATCCCCAGACGTTTTCCTATTGTTCAAAGCTTGAGTTTCTAGATGTAGAAAGGAAAGAGAAAACTGGTAATGCATGATCGGCCACAAGATCTGGGGTCTGCATACTACTCTTTTGGACTGTCTTAGCACTCAAAATTTGAGTTCCTGCCAAAGGACCATAATGCATAGGTCAAGAGGGGTCATGCTGTCTATGTTGAGGGTGGAAGGATGATGTATCACTTTGGAAATTAGTTGAGAAGAGCATTGTCTCACAGAGCTACCTGTCGTCATGCTCAGAGGGTGCTCACCCCTTTAGTGTTGCATATTTTATAAAAGATGCAGGTAATGAACCTGTGGGCTTAACAGTCTCCTAAAATGTTTTATGCATGATGGTAACTACTATAAAGAGCGCAAGACACCTTTGGTCAAAACCTGTAATGTGCAACCATCATCCCTGCGAATATGATGTTGGATAAATTCTATAGTTCCTCAATGTAGATAGCAAAAAGAGTCTGTGAGAGCAGGTTCCCTTGGCTGATCCCCATGTTACTCTTGAAAAAATTACAAAACTCTGAAGAAGTGCAAAGATGATCTATAACTCTTGAGATGTTGATAGTTTGCAATTTTTGGAAGCTCACAAAGTAGGAAAAGAGAGAAGGTTGTTGGCATGCCTTAGTAATATCCCTGATGCAGAAGATGTGGCCAATTGTTTGGAGATATTTGATAAATGCAGCTTGTCCCCTTGAGTTCAAGTTTCTCTTCTCCAACTATTTAAAAAGCTACATGTCCTAAACTATGCTGTAAGGTTTGGCAAGTGTTTGCTTAATCACGATAGTCCTATAGTTAGGAAATGAGTTTTCTTTGGGTTTGTGGATGGGATGGATGATGTGTTGAGACCATGTGGGGGAGAACCATTTGTGGACAACAATAAAAGACCTTGCAACATGGAAGTCAAGTGAATCCACATCATGCCCGAGGAAATAAGCGTAAAATCCCTCACAATCAACTGCCTTTCTAGTACATAGTTTTTTAATAACTCTACAAATCTTCCTAGGCGAGAAATGAAAAAAATGTTTACAGAGGGGGGATAGTACTAATAGTTGTTTGGTTAAGTATGTCAGATCTGGAGCTAGTACAAGAGATCCAAGGCTCAAGTTTGGGGAGCAATATTTGGTGGGGACCAGTGGTGGAGAGAATTGAAGAGCTCTTGGTATTTGTGGGCAAGAAACCAACATTTTTTTTTTTTAATTTTTTATGAAGGGGATGCTTATAGCCTGTTTGAGTCTCTTGAGTAGAAAAAGAATCATGGGTGAGGACATAATGAAGCCTTTGGTGCCTAGGCTTACACTTAGCTTCATACTACAAATTCATAGGACAAGAGCTGCACTAGCAAAGGTGTGAAGGAATTATGAATTGTGTGGGGAAAGAAGTCCATTGCTTCCTTCTAGAGTGCATGTGAGATGAAAACGTGCTTGGTCATGGCAGCATTAATAGAGAGGGAACAATAAGTGGACATAAATTGAAAAAGGAGGGTTGTGTAGTCGAGTGTGTAATTGACCTATATAATGGAATGTCTCACATTGGAGTAATTGTTGGAGGTGGTGGAAGAGATATTTGAGGAAGCACAAAGTTAAGTGTAGCATGATACACAATGAGCAGCTGATTAAAAATAAAAAAATCAGGAAGGATCAAATACTAGCTGCCCAAGACAGTCGGCAACACTTCAATCGCCATTGGATGGAGAACAAGTGATATTACTTGAGCCTAGGAGGCAAGGTATCCCATGTAGAATATGAAGGCCATGTGATTCCTAAAAGAGGATAACATCACCTCAGTGTTGTATGGGTGTACGTATCAACTAGTTTTTGGGGCTGCACTTGAGACACACTTGCACCCAATACATGCATCGCATACCCAAGGATGCACTCGATGAGGCATTTCCACATAAGAGATATGTCAGGTATGTATCGGGTGCATTTGTACAATGCACAAGCACTACTAATATGCACCTTGTTCCAATAGCCACCAGAATGAATATGAAAATGAAAAGACTGGGAAAAAAATGAAAACAAATAATAATTTTTTATTCTAATTTTTCTTTTAATGAATTGTTACGCAGCTTTTGATGTACAAATATCTGAAATATGTGTGTGCATTTTAAGTTTAATATAGTGGCATGCTTGCATCTGCATACCAAAATTTGAGGGTCCATACTAGGTGCTCCGTACCTGCATACTGCATACCCTTGCATTTATGTACCCATGTAACCTTGAATCACCAAGAGAGGCATAATGTGAGATCATGGGAAAAGATCAATGTATGGGTTGTCTATGCAACACAAAGGATGATGAAACTCGAGGGAAATATCAAATAACTGTGAAAACAATGCTAACAAAAGAAAACTGTGCTAACCCGTTGATGAGGTCCTCAACAGAGGAAAACTAAGCAATGAATGCCAAATAACAAGTTCTTTGGCAAGGTCCTTAGTGCTAGTATTTTGGATCATCCCGCACAAGTTCTCATTGGTAAGAGACAATGTGTGGCCTTCGTTTGTTTGTATCTCCTTCCTCTACAAATGAAGTCAAAACTTAAAGTTGGTTTTTAAAGTCACAGCCACGCGAAGCATGCCTCAAGTGTATGAGACCTTATGAAAGCAAGGGAAAATTTACCTTGTATAATTAGTTCAGTTATGTGTTATGTTTGTTGGGGATGCCTCCTGCTCCTTGGGTTCCATACTGCTGCCCTTGGTGTTTCTAGGACTTTGGGACGAGGACAAAACATATCTTCGCTGTCCTGCTATATTGTAAAAAGGAAAGGGTTACCATGATTGTGGCCAGCCCATCCCTGAAATGGGGATACCTGGGGGTGCTTGGGTGGCCCTGATGATTGGTTTCCCCTTGAGCACTTAAAAAAAGGCCAAAAAAATCATTAGAAAAGGTCTTAACCCTAACCCTACCATGACAAAATACTGAAATAGAGGAGACAAGAGAGAGGGAAAAAAGAAAAAGGAGAGAAAGGAGTTGAAGGTTCTTCTAGACTTTCATATTTCATTTTGATTTATTGTTTCGGTGGTCTTTTATTATGTATTGGACATTGTGATTATGACTGAAATGTATGATTTAGTCCGAATTATTTGTCTTATGTTTCTAAACTTTTAATTTTGATACATGCTTATGGTTTTAACTTCTTTTGATTAATGTCAATTGTGTTTGCCATATTACTAATGAAATTCAAAGCTATGATGTAATATTAACTTGTAGATTGGGTAACATTGCATTCTGATGCTTACAAGATCCATATATTTTTTAAATATACATATTATTTCTTTATATATCTTGTCCTATAACTAGCTAGTTGCTGTCCCCCCAAAATGGGTCCAGCCCCAAATCGTACCCCCTCCTGGAGACTTCATCAATGTTCCGCCCCTTGGCCTTGTTCCCCATCATGTTCCAAGGATTTTGGGATGATTGTCATGCAAACTCTCAAAAAGGGAAGGGATTGCCTTAGGGAACATTTCAAACAGTGGAAGTTGTTCTGAAATGGATGTTAATTGGGATGTTGTCTTTGAGAATGGAATGGCCTTGAGGAAATCTTGTTTCTTAGACGATTGTCTGCCTCTTGAGCACAATAAAAAATAACACAACTAAAAATTTGGAAAAAGGGGGTCACAACGTTAATCCAAATCCCGATATGATCAAAAAATGAATAGAAGAGAAGGGGGGTCTCATAGTCATTTTGGTTTATCATTTTGCAAGTCTTTCACTTTGTATTAGACATGTGGATTATGGCTTTAGTATTAAATCTGGGTCCTATGACTTTCAACTTTAGTTTTTGATGCATGACTGTGTATTTAAAGTTTGTTGATATATGTCAGTTTTGTTTGCCACATTACTTGTGAAATTTGAAGCTATAATGTTCAATTTGATTTTAGATTGGGTAATGCTGCATATTCGTGCTTACAAAATCCACATTGTCTTCAAGTTGTATGTGTGTGTGTGTCTATTGATACGTGTATGTATGCCATCTTGTTGCCATCTCCAAAAATGGGTTATACCACATATATCCCAAAAAACATGTCCTACATCGTCCCCATCTGGGAGGCTTTATGGAACTTAGATTGTGTACCTTTTTAGGTTTAGACCCTTTGACCAAGCTCAGGGTAAATTAAGTGCTGCCAATCCATCTGAGCTTGAGGTACAAACATATCTCTCCTGCCAATCCATCTAAGCTTTGGGGTACAAATGCTCTCTCTCTCTCTCACACACACACACACACCCCAAACAATGGGTTCAGAGAGAATGTAAACTTGAGAGAGGAGAAGCTTGAGGTACAAACCATCTCTCTCTCTCTCTCACACACACACACACACCCCAAACAGTGCATTCACAGAGAATGTAAACATGAGAGAGGACTATATATGGAGTGCTCAAAGCATTGTTGCCCACAAGGCAACAAAAAGCTGTTATACATTTCCACCCTTAGGAAGCAACAAAAAGGCTTTAATGGAGCAACCTACAAAGAGGGTTTTATAAAAGAATATAATGTCCACCTAGGAGATCAAATGATAGGTATGAACAAAGACTCAATCATGCCATGGTTTGTTGCATGTGAGTTGAGCTATTCTCATAGAAGAGAGGTAGGCCACTTTCCCTATTAGCTGATGAAATGGTCGCTCAGAGGCATAAGAGAAGATACCTTCCCAGAAAGCTCAGAATGTTGGTTCCAACATCTTTTGGTGTGGTGAGAAGTAGCTGTTACTCTATTTTGTCCTCTAGATATAATAATCTTTGGTTGGGAAATGCAAAACATAAAAGGAAATAGAAACTTCAATTGTATTTACTGATAATTAAGGTTATTAACATCATGAACCTGTGTTAAATTGCCTTCCATCATGGATAATGTGTTAAGGTCTTTAGATTACCGTCATCATTGGCTTCCTACTGGGGCAATGCAACAACTGCTGTCTGTTCTGTATTATCTACAATCTTCCAAAATTATGATGAAGCATATTGTGTTTCAGCTAGGAGCTTCAGGGCACACAATCTTCAATCTTTCCGATTTTGATGTTTAAAGCCCAATCTTGGGACTCATATTCGCAATAGAAATAACAATATGGTTATGAGAAGTTTACATGCACTAAAGTTTTTGATTTTTTTTATTATAATTCAAATTATTCCTTGATATGCTCCATAGTGCTTATTATATTCTTGAGTTATGAAATGTTATGCTTGACAAAGATTGTGGTTAAATGATGAGTCTAGTAAAGAATTTCTATTTTAATCCTGATTTATTTCATAATAACCCCATCATGGTAAATATGTTCTGTATGTCTGTGTATTTAAATTAAATGTATTCTTCCTGGATATGGATAAATGTATATTTGCTGTTTGTTTTTCTAAATTTGAATGTTTTGATTTTTCGAAACAGGCAATTTAGGCATGCTTGATTTTATTCAAACATTTACTTGCAGTTTGATATTTTTTCTATTGTCATGAAATGTGCAGGCATGTCGTGAAGCATTGGAATTGCGACAAACCAAGTTTGAAAGAAATGCATCTCTATTGAAACGCCAATTAACTTGGCAGTAAGCATCTCTCCTTTTATTATACTTTTGATGGTATTTATTTCATTGGGCTCTTCTATTGAGCATGCTTGCAACTTTCTATTGTGAGTCACAACTACACATTGGTCTGAAATGTGAGATTTGAGTCGTTTATGAGCATCATCACGAACCAGTCCCTTTGCTAACGGTGCAAGAGGCTTACAGCTACATGCCCTCAGTGCCTGAGCTACAATATTAAATTGTACTATTAATCAATGAAAGATTACAATCTTATATAAGCTTTAGAAGCCATAAAAACCTCTAACCACTAACTCTAAAATAGTCTAGCACTAGAATAGATGCAGATAAATCCTCTAACAAATTCGCTAATATTGTCACTTTCTAGAAATGCTACGTCAATAACAATCCTAACATTAATGCTTAAGAACTTAGGACTTAGGGATAACGTAATATTCTAACATTCTCCCCCTTGATGCTAAAGGAACTCATTCAGTGAGTTCTTAAGCATCACTAATTTGGAAGAAATACAATCTCTTACGTTTCCTCCAATCTATCACCAAAAAATCACAAAATGCAAAATGATGTCTTGGGCACTCCTTCCACCGTTTGTGTGGGATCTCCTTCATCTTTGTTGTTGCTCCTTCTTGCAAGTAACCGAGTGCCTCCTTTTGATGAGCTACTCCCCCTTCATCAAAAGCTCCTTCAAATGATGGCATTCCCATAATGCCACAAGTATTGGTTCTCACTAACCAATCTAGCACATTTCTTTCATCATTCTTTCTATGGTCTTCAAACCATATTTCAGCTCCTAATACTCCTCCTGAGTATGTACAATGCATCATCTTATGTAGATGGTTTTGCCATATTACAATTTCACATAACTCTACACAGATCTTCAAACAAAATATAGCTATGCAATAACTAGTTACAAATGCAACAACAAATTGTTGCTCCTCACACAATGTTTCACTCTTTACTATGGCTTTACATGATTCCTTCCAAGGAATTTTAAACACAAATACAGCCAACACATATCCATATTTTTCATCACCATGCTATCCATGTCCTTTGCAAATGAATGAACTTCATCCAAAGATGTCTCTACAAGACAATCTTTTCTCAACAATGCCTTTGGAAGACATTCTTCTTTCTTCAGATACCTGTTCACAAAAAAACAATCATTAATCACAAAAACATTACCTCCAGTGTGATTAGATTTGGTGCTCCCCATAAAGCTATTTTGTGGCATATCTCTTTCACTGTATGTTGCTTCAAAATCAACCATCAACTCTTCACCAATATTCACTCCACATGAGTAAGTATCTATCTTTGCACCTTCTTTTGCCTCCACTCCATGTGAGTGTTTTTCAACATGCCAGAAATGGTTTGGCTCTTCAATGCAATCTTCACAATTCTCCTCCATGAGAATAGTCTTGGATACATGATATGAATGATATGAATCATATTCATTCATCCATTTCCAGCACCCCAATGTGGGTGTTTCCTTTTTATCTTCCTCTTGCCTTTTCATTTGCTTTTGTAGTGCCTCCTCCTTGAGACATCTTTCATCCACCTCACATTGGTCTTTAAGCAAGGAACACTCCAATGTGAGTGTTTCTCTTCCTTCCTCTTCAATGTAACATTCCTCCATTCTTGAGAAATGATCATGATCATCAATGGAACATCCTTCCATATCTTCAAGATGCCAACACTCTTGGGTTGGTTCTTCAAGCAAGCCATCATCCACTTTGGAGTGGTTTTCACAATAAGCATCATTCCCATAGAATGATCTTTCCTCCATTGTGATGAGACTTTCATTTTCAATGTCAATGTGTCCCAAACATGTCATTTTCTCAACTGCTTTTTCTTCATTACAAAAAGCTTCATTCACAGAATTTTTCTTTTCATCATCATATTCTCCCTCTAAAAGAAAGAATCAACAATTTTCATCATAGTCTCCTTCTAAAACTGAAAATTGATACTTACAAGTTTCCATGCCTTCACAAGACATGCCTCCAACAATGAGAGTCTCCCATGGTTTCTCACAACAATCTTCACATGAGTCTTCATAAGACTCTCCAAAAGGATCTTCAAGGGAACAAGGCTCCCTCTTGAAATAATCTTCATCAAAAACCTCTACATCTTCCTTTTCAAGAAGGAATTCTTCATTTTCACAAGGCTCACAAGGCTCTTCAAAGATGCAAGGCTCCCCCTTGCTCATACTAGCCTCACAAATTTGATCATTTCCATATACATGATGCAATACTTCCCAAGCATTTGCAGCTGTAATAGAACTTGAAATAGGAGATAAAAAACTTTGTTTTATACCTTTTTGGATGTCAAAGAGGGCAATGCAATTCTGATGTTGTTGCTCCTTCTTTACTCTTCTTTCTTCTCCCTGTAGCTTGCTCCAATCCGGTTCTGAATATCCATCAAGAACTATGTCCCACAGCCCTTTTGCTATGAGTAGGGTCTTCATTCTCACACTCCAATACCCAAAGTCCTCTCCATCAAATTCTAGCACAACCAAGTTTGCATACATGGCTGCCATCACAAAACACAACAAGCAAATCTTCTTTTGCAAAGACTTAGTAAATATCTACAAAACTCTCAACAGCCTCTTGGGAATTATCTCATACTCTTAGATGTTCTTGTAGAACTCGTTTCTTTCAACAGGTATGTGAACCTCACATACACACTTCTACACACACTAGAGTTGAAATGCACAGGTATTGTATTTTACATATACCTCCCGGGAGTCTTTATTTCACCTCAACAACCTCGCTATTTCTCCTTTTCAACGTTTTTCTTGGCTGCCACCTCTTTTCTTATGACACCCTTCTTACGGGACTACATGGATCTCAAGTGATGGATGCTCTTTTAACGCCACGACCTCTCTCCACAAGCACACATGTAGCCACTATCTCCGTCCTCTCACAGTTCGTAGCCGCTACCTGGACTCAACACGTATTCCTTAGCAGGCTTCAAACAATGGTGCAAGGATGAGGCAAGTCTGCAGGTCAGCCTCCTCATGAGCTGGCAACAGGATCTACCATTCCTTCTTTGCGTTCTCGTGGCCCTGCTGGTATTATCACAGTCCACATACGCATTTGTCTGGGCGCTCACGACCATAACAATTGATGCAAAACCATATTCGACTGTGCTGGTCTGGAAAATTCTCCGCTGTCTTGCCAGCTTCTGGGCGGCCCGACTGCCTGGTGGTGCAATCACCAGCGCGTTGGCAGCGATCGAGATCAAGGTGAGAAAAATCTCATTGCAATCTCCTCCTGGGCCTGCACTCCTGGTGCTTCTCGAACCAACGGATAAGACCGAATCCTTTCTCAAAGCTGATCACGTCGTCACATGCTATTTATGATAGCAAATCAGAACGTTTGATCGGGAACAACAAATGTGCTCACCGCTTCGTCTATAACCAAATCTTGTTAACGCGGTTGTTGATGAACCTGTTGTAGGCAGCACCGGTGGAAACCTGAAAAACGTTTTTTCAAGCAAATCTCTTTTAGCACGGAACAATTGTGCTGCAAATGATGATGCCTGTGCCAGGTATTAGACGGCGCGTCGGGGATCTGGGATTTTGCAGATCACGAAGTGGCTGCACTGTCGCGTAGGCTAATGTCGCGTTTTTTTATTTTTATTTTTTTGTCGCTTTTCTCCGTTGTAGTGTATCCGTCTGCGTCTATGGCTGTGGACGGCGCGTGACTTCTTCTGGGGAGACGTGCGTAGCAACAATTCTGATGATTTTGTCTGCAAACACCGCAATCGAACGACTTCTGCTGCACGATCTGTGATGTAAGGTGGGAGTGTTTTTGGTCGTTTCTACCACGGCCGCAACCGTCGTTGCGGCTAGATCGATTGCCCTACAGATGACCAGGTTGCGGAGGTCAATCAGTGCGTCAATCAGTTTTTGCGCATGGATTCGACCATCATCTGCTCATCACAACATACTTCACCAACTCCGACGGACCAGGTGACTTCGATCGAAAACGCACCACACCATCCAGTTTGAACATAAGCATGGTCACTAGACAACGCACCAACAGTTTGTCAGGGTTCCGAACTAGCAATGGGCAGAGACATATCAAGGACTTCTTCAGCTCCGGTACTTCGGCCTCGATCGTTAGGGAGAGATTAGTTTTTGGGGGATTCTCGGAGCTTGCCCCTCTTGGTCTGCTCCCTCCCCCTCCTCCTCTCTCTCCGTTCTTCTTGGCATGCACTTCTCTCTGTTGGATTGCAACCCTCCCCCCTTTTGCTCTCCCTTTTCTTTTCTTTTACCTTTCTCTTTGGCTCGTTTGTCGGGTTTGATATTGTATTTTTCTTAGTTCTTTTCTTTGTTGGGCTTTTTAGCCTGCTAGATGGCAGTCATTATTGTACTTCTTATAGTCCGTTGGGTCTTATTTTGGCCCACCGCAGACATTAATAATATTTCATTTCATTTCATTTTTGCGATGAACTCCTCAACCGATTGGCAGAATTCTATGCATCCCGTGTACTGTCTGCAACAGGTTGCTCGAATTCTTCACTCGTCTGCAATTCGTTTGCAAACGATGTCGCGTCGGGTCGGTGACGTTTTGCAAAATATCTGCGATGAACTAAATTGCCGCCATACAACCATTAAGATCTCCAAATGCCATCTTGTCTCGATGGACGTTTGCAACTGGAGATTCACCTCGTTGGGCTGCACAATCTCGCCCTCGGGACTCCACAACACAGATCGTCTCTTCGTGCAACAATCAACAGGGCGAATCTTCGAGCCGTTGAGAAGCGACAAATATCATCAATTATCACCTTAAACAGGTCAAAAATTGCTGTGAAGGAAAATCGTCGAACGGTATTATCCGCCTGTTACAAAAACAGACTGCTCAAATGCCATTTTGAGCGATTATCCCACATGCCGTGTGGAATTCTAGCGATGCTCTTTAAAAGAAGTTGAGCACATACAGATGGATGTCCACCTTAGGGTAGACGATACCGTCCTTTTGGCCTGTTGTCGGCCCCCCCCATGCATGTTATGAAAGTCCACGTCAGCTGTAGGGTCTTTGCCTCCTGCCAAGTCACGTCCTCTGTGTTAGGACCAGGTCACCACGGTCCCACGAGTGTGGTCAGTCGCATCCCTAGCCTAGGTCCATTGTCGCTATCCTAGGTGTCTTTTAGGGTGTCCGCCAGTTTTGCTTCGTATCCCGTAGTCAAGAGTTTGGTCCCGTCCATAAACCAAGTTGAGTCCACGTTCGCGTATCTGGTCAGCTTCGTGGATCCCTCCAATTTGGCTCACGTTTGAGCCGTCCGCCGTTCCGGTTGTTGGTCCCCCGCGTCACTGTTCTCCACGTGGCGAGTCCGTCTCTAGGCTCCATCACGTCTAGTTGAGTTCCCCGCATCCGCGTCACATAGGCTAGGGGTAGAGTTCTTCAAGTACAACAAATTTGCGTCCAGTCATCTAGACTTAGGTTGTCATGTAGGTGTTTGTTCGCTTGTCCACTAGCGGTTCAGCTCGCGTTAGTGATCTGTCTTTTGCAAGGGTACATGGGTCAGAGTCAGATTCCACCTCGAGTCCTCGGGAAATGTCCTCTCGTGTCTAGGATGGCTACGTCTAGCCAGCGGGCTGTGTGCCTTGTTGTGCTGTCCACCTCTAGCTAGCGGGCTTCCCGTCAGTCGATCTCTACCAGATACATCCCAGTCAAATCTGGCTGCTAGACCAGATTCAACAGGTCACCGTTCGTGGTCAAACTGACCGTCAGTGACTGTCAAGGTTCGGTGCAGTCCACTACACTTGCAGATCCACGTGTGCAGTGTGCAGTGTGCAATCTGCAGATCTGACTATGATCAGCGCCCACTCACCTGGATCAACGACCAAACCTCCACCACTTGGTTAGCTCCGCCTCAGAAATTGGGCCAGAAATGCCTAGGCCAATCCACCTAGTCGTCAAGCTACTAGAGCTGCAACTATAGTGGCTCTGATACCAAATGAGCTACAATATTAAATTGTACTATTAATCAATGAAAGATTACAATCATATATAAGCTTTAGAAGCCATAAAAACCTCTAACCAATAATTCTAAAATAGTCTAGCACTAGAATAGATACAAATAAATCCTCTAACAAATTCGCTAATATTGTCACGTTCTAGAAATGCTATGACAATAACAATCCTAACATTAATGCTTAAAAACTTAGGACTTAGGGATAACGTAATATTCTAACAGTCTCACTTATGTGGGATTTCTTAGTTCTATTATCATCAGATTGCTTTGGTGTAGTGTACCCTCTTGCCTTGCACTTGATAAATTTTTGTGGTATATGCAAGCTATTGTTAGAAATTTCATCCACATAAACGTTTGAATTGTGAACTTTGTTGAGGAGACTCAGTTTCCTTTGAATTTGCTCCCTTGTTTTGAAGGGCAATTCTTTCAACTGAAGCTTATAGCCAGGTACGAGCTTATGTTGATGTTTATTTCATATGCTGACAAGGAGAGGCATAAGCAAGAATTTGATAAAATGCCCCCATTTGTCATATTTAAGCATGATGCTAATGTCTCTATTAATTCTTTGTAAGTTTGTTGCCTAAAGAGAAGGAATCAATGTGATAAAAGTGGTGGTCTGCGAAAGTACTAGTTTCTAGTCATTCGCATTTGAGTCACAGGACAAAGCAGACCTTTTCAATGTTGGTTAAAGACGCCTATCGTGTGCCTCTTATTAATTGTGGATTACGTAGATTTGATGGCTTCATGTGGGAAACTCCAGAGTCTGGAGTAAGGATTTATGTTGTAATGCCTTTGTGGTTCAGTGTGAATTTATTTATAGTGGCATAGAAATTAAGTTTGAGTCTGATCTATATTGGGGAAAAAGGATTATGCTCAGATTAAATGACAACCAAATTTTCCACCTTGTACTTTGTTTTTAATTTTTTAAAAAAGGTAGGGTTTTGAAAGGGTTGCCGTTTCTCTTTAACTTCAACTAGTCACATTGAACTATACAACCCTGTTGGTGCTGATATTACTAAATAAGGTATTTGGTAGTAATTAATTAGGTATTATTTGGTAACATGTTGGAATGGAGCATATATGTCAATATTCTGAATAATGTTATTAGCCTAGTGGTCCATGGGATTTGTGATTGATACATTAACGGCTTTTAGTGGTATAAGAATCAGTGCTGTTTAGAGAGATTTTTCTGAAGAATGTACATTGAACTGATAAATGCAGATTTAATGGACATTTAAAGAACAAAGGTATGTTTGGGCATATTAAGGTTAACTACAGCGAGGAGAGATTGTCAGTGGAGGTAGGCATTCTATTAATACTTCTATGTAGATCACATATCCTTTGACTATTGTATGTTTTGCTTTTATGGGCAATTGATATCTATATTTGTTATAAAGATTGGATCACATTATTTAGTTATTCTTCTGTTTGTTGTCCTTGACAGTATAGATAGGATTTTGTATTTGATGCAGGCTTTCCTTGATAAAGTAGCAATACAAGTATTTTATAGGCCGGCTTTGTGCTAGTCTCTTGTGTCAATAAAATAATTTGTTTGTTTAACACCTTTTTCAAAATTTTCCTAAATATTCTGTATGTGGCTTCTATTGGGGGCCACTCTCATTAAGACATGAAGGCATTACATCTGCCATATCTAGGTTGCCTTTCTATGAAAAATATTTTCTCTCTTTCAAACTGCCAATTTTTCTTTATCAAATTCTGAATATCATTTTCATTAAGAGAGAGAATTTCCCTTTGCATTTGGCTAAGTTTTTTTGCCACTCTAGTTCTTTCTTTGTGGATATGTTGGTATTTCTAACATATTGCCTTCATTAGTAAGTGATGGATATCTAGAATAGTGCTATTGCTGATCCAGTCTCTGCATCCTTATTTTGATAGAATTAATAATAATCTGTGAATCCCCCTCAATTGAATATTGTCTCCATCCTGTTTCCATGTCTATTTTGATCCCTGTAAGAAGTTCCCTAGCTGCTGCATAGTTGTTTCTTGAAGTTTCATATGATTGTGAGTAGGTGAGAAGAATTTTGCCTTTATTATCCTAAAAAACATCACCTCCACCAGATTTTCCATGGTTTCCTTAGGAGCACATCAAAATTACATTTGATGAACCCAACTACTGGTCATTTTTCGTTTTACCATTAGTTGATGTAGATCCTTTACATTAACTCCTTTTTTGCAGTATTCTTAACGTATTCATAACTTTCAATAAATTTGGTTGATATATTTAGAACTATACATCAAAGATTATGAATGTGTAGTTGGCTTTTCTAATTTGGTATAATGTTATAGAGGATTACGTAGGGAAACATTATGAACATTTGATAATGTGATTATTGTACATTTTATTCTAAGTTTTGCCTATTTTTATCTATTTTTCTTTCCAATAAACGTGTTGGTGGTGGGAAGTTTGAAGAAGCATGTAAGCAATTGTAGTAATTTGTTTCATAAGTTCACAAGAGTCAGACATGTCCCAACCTCAGCAATTGTTGTCAACATTTGTCTGTAACATGGTTTAGTGTGATTTTTTTTATTGAATTTCAAATTAGACATTATAGTATGTTATTGGGAATTCCAGTTTATTCAATGTAATTCAGGGTACCTTGATTTATTTATTTATTGGTTTCGTTTACAGGTTAAGATGCCTCAAGATACATCATCTAGCACAGTTAGAGATACTCGGGGCTTATCAGGTCTCCTTTTCCTCTGTTTGATCTCTCTTTTTCTATTGCGTTTTAAGATACTATCTTCATCAAGATTGAGAAATTTTTCATAATTAGCATTGTAAACTAAAACACACAAATTTTCCAGACCGTCACTGTCATTTCCTCTTCTTGATCATTTTGTATTTGCTTGTGTCCTTTGCTTTTGAAGGCAAGGAATACAGTTCAATATGATTACTAGCCTTCAGAATATATAGCATATATGCTTGGATAAGTTGTTGAAATTAAAAGTCTATTGCTGTCCTCAAGTGAATAAATATGGACAATGAATAAGAGAAGCATACAAATATCTGATGTATGATAGGTGAGGAAGTGCATAAGGCATATACTCACATTAACATTTCCAAGCCAAGTAAGCATATTAGATAAGATATAAAATCATACTATGTTTAAATCTGGGAGGAATTTGGTTATTGAGTTGCTGACTTAATGTGGTTGTAACAAGTAGGCGGCGAGCGATCTTTCTCCACACTTTGCTTTGCTCTTGCTCTACATGAAATGACAGAAGCTCCCTTTCGTGCAATGGATGAATTTGATGTGTTTATGGTAAGATAGTCATCAATAATTTTACTATTTGATTTTCATTCTCATTTGTAATTAGCTTAATTTAAAACTGATTGGCAATGTTTAACAGGATGCTGTTAGCAGGAAAATAAGCTTGGATACTGTTGTGGACTTTGCTATATCACAAGGTTCTCAATGGATATTCATTACTCCACATGACATAAGGTATTTAGTTATTTCAAAATAAATTATAGATTCTAATGTTTTTCTGCACAAGAAAGTAATAATGCTGCAAAAAAATAGGGCATAAAAAATCCCATTACGTTTTGCACTCTAAACTGAAGTAGAATACAACAATTGGAGAATTCATTCTGTAATTTCTTGAACTAGCAAAAAAGTGAACTGTGATCTGCAACCTGCGACTTAAAAGTAACATAAATCCGATTCATGTTGATTTTCAACATAAAAAATTGCGCTATGCTCTAGTATCCATACTTGAATTGATATTAGAATTTACAAGAGTAGAGTTTTGTAGCAAGTCGTATATGATAAGATAATTTTATTAATGTCCACGGATGGCCAAAGTAGGCCAATGGGACTCATTGAAAAGAGCTGTTACAATGCACTGTAGTAACTAAAAAGTACTATGAAAATAAGCTAAACTAGAGTAAAGAATCTAGTGTAAAATACACTGAAGTGGAACAACTGTATGGTATAAAATTATAGCCTTGAGGGTTTTCCAAAACATTGGTGAAAAAATTGAAGTCGGATCGGAATTGGCATGGAAAAGGAATCAGGAAAAATTGGGAATCGACAAAAAATCAAGGAAAAATTGGCAAAAAAAAAAAACGGAAGGAAATACAAATTTTCATTGAAAAAAAGTTTTTTCCATGCATATCACAATGAATTAACATTATGCAAATCAAATATTAATAGTGTAAGTGATACAAGCTTAAACTACACATGAAAGTGGCAAGTGATACAAGCTTAAAGCCTTAAACTACACATGAAAGTGACAAAACACATCTTGTATTGCTTATAATATAAAAAGGTACAAATTACAAAATGTGTCATCAGTCATGACAAATACAATGCCTCAATGTCTTTTAATGGCTTTTCCCTTTGCCCTAGCAAGAGCTCTAGTCTCTCTTTGTCGTTGTGCTTGTGCCCCTTCTTCTACCTTGTCTTCTATCTCCTCTGGTAGGTTTTCAAAGTTTTCTAATTCTTCCATGGAGAAGAGAGGGTCTTCTTGCTGCTCCTGCTGTGGCTTTGTGGTCCATTTAGATGATGGAAAAATTAAAAATATCATCTAGGTCAATGGCCTCGGTACTTGTTTTTGTAATTTGTTGATCGTGGAGAAGGTGGTAATGAACAAACACAAGATCTTTCAACTTTTCTTGTGTAAACCTATTGCTCTTCTTGGAGTGTATGTGCTCAAACACACTCCAATTGCGTTCACAACCTGCAGCGCTACGTGGTTGAGATAAGACTTTGATGGCAAAGCTTTGTAGATTGGGCGTATATGCACCAAAGTCTTCCACCATAAATCTAGAAATGGCCAAGAAAAAGGAAATTTAATAATTCACATGTAAAATTGTAAATTGAGATTATTTTTTGAAACAAAATGAAAATACAATCAATAATAATTCGATGAGGGTTACCTAGTCTCTTAGTTGACCTTGATTGCAAGGATTGGAAAAGGACGCCCCGACATTCCAGACTACATCTTAGACTATCTTATCGCACATTTCCTCATCAGGCAGTCAATGCAATTTAGAAGGCTTGCCATCACCTCGTAGTCGGCATAAAATGTATCAAGATAAAAAAATTGAGGTTGAGGTAGTACCCCATTGCATGAAGAGGGCTATGGAGCTGATATGTCTATTATTTGTTAATGATATTCCAAATGGGACTGTATTTGGTGTGAGAATGTCCATAAAATGAGGCCATTGCCTCTTTTGCCCTATCCATAATATCATATACATATGCCATTGCAGATTGTTCTCCATCAACAAGATGGAGAAACCTCACCAAAGGCTTTGACACCTAAAGAAAAGGAAAAATAATTTAAATAAAAATATTTTACAATTAAATTTTTTTACAAATTACAAAACAAGATTTGTAAATGGCTGGTGTCCTTGAACTCTTTTTTTGCATGGTTCTAGTTTCTTGTTGTTGATGTTTTGATCGTTGTCTTAATCGCGGTCCTGGCTATCTCTTAAGTCAGTGTGGGGTTTACTTGGAACTTGTTGTAGCTGATGGTTTTTTGGTTCCTGGCTGTTTTTCTCAGCCGGTTTGGATAGTGCATGGGGTGTGACGTGGCAGTCCACCCACTTTTGTATGATTAGTCGCTATATTTAATATATTGCCTCTTCATTCAAAAAAAGATTTGTAAATGGAAAAAAAATTTGAATTAAAAAAATAAATAATAAAATAAAAAAAAACTTAGTCTTGTACCTTTATGGCCTCTTTCATGGCTGTCCAAAAGGGCTCCTCAAACAAACAGTTATATACCTTCCGCCCCTCATTGGAGAGTCGGTATCTAACAGCTTGTTTGGAATTCCACTCATTGCTCACAAACATCTTGCTTCAATGACCCTCTTGCATCATAGAGGCTCTGCAATGTCACGAAGTTTGTGGCAAAGCGTGTAACTCCAGCCCGCACTAGCTCCCTCCCACCAATAAAATGCCTCATGAGGTTGAGGACCCATGCATGGTTGTAGATGAATTTTGTGATAGCCTTGGACTTCTGTACAACCTTTGACACCCAAGGTAATTTCCCAATGTCTTCGAGGGGCAAATCAAGACAATGGGCTGCACATGGGGTTAAAAAAACGGTGGGGAATCTCTCCAAAATCTTACTAGTTGTTGCATACGTTAGGGCGTTGTCTGTGATGACTTGGACAACATTCTCCTCCTCGACCTCCAACACAACCACCCCCAACAACCTTGCAAGCATTGCGACACTCTTATGTTGATGCGTCTACTCAGTTGAGGAATACAATTCCTCTTGTAAAAGCAACCAAAAAATTAATTAAGGTTCTTCCTCTCCCATTGGTCCACCCATCAAACATGATATTGCAACCCTTTTTCCTCCACACCTTGTGTTAGTCTTCAAGCACAACCTGAATGTCGTCCATGCATTGTTGAAGGAGAGGACCCCTAAGGTTGTCATAAGTTGGCAACTTAAATCTTGTGCCGCAACTTGTAATGGCATCTATTGTGCACCACTAGTATAGAGACCTTGCCACATTGAAGGGAAGGTCGGAAAAATACCAAAATATGGCAATGGCCTTCCTTGCTGCCTTGTGTCTCTCTTGGTTCCACACGACTATACCCTCAAGCGTAGTGTGGAACCTTCTACAAAATAGGACTCATCTTTCTCACTCCCTGGGTGTGCAACTAATCGACTTGAACTCTCGTGAAATCGGCTAAAGTTGTTGCCTGGAGAGTCTATACCAGGTCGAGAAGAGGTGGTTGACATGACCTTGCTTTGTCTTTGTTTGAGGCCTTTTTTCTTCTCTTTTTTAGAGAGGATGGCATTGCATTCTCTCATAACTTCAATCGACACATCTGGGAAAAATCTAACATTTTGCCCTGATTTCTTTGCCAAACGGAATTTGAGGCTGTATATGCCTCAATGAAAGAGAGACCCACAAAAATTGCAATAAATGTCCCCTTCCTTTGCATACTTCCATGCTGGATCTTTTTTCGACATTTTCTTGTGGCTGCACATGAAGTTATAAACAATTACTTAAAAGAAACACGGTTTAGGCTTTAAACTTAAAACATTGACGGCTGAAAAAATGGGTTTGCATATATAGTTATCAAGCAGCAATACTCAAGAAGCATTACTTAAAAGGAGGAAAAAAAAATGACAGTTGAAAGAGGGGAAAAAAACAGCTGAAACTTTGACTTAGTTTTTCAAAATTCTAACTCAAATGCAAGAGTCAGGTTGCATTTGGTTTTAATCTAAAATAAAAAACAAAAATATGCTTGAAATAGAACAAGAGAAAAAGAAAGACTTTGCAGAAGTTTTTCTTACCTTCGATGAATCCTTTGGGCAGCTGTTGGTGGCTGCTGGTATCCTTCAAACTGCAAACAATCGGCTGTTAAGAAGCACTAGCGTGTTTTGTTTGGTGTGGTAGCAGGTAGGCAGACCCCACTCTCCAATTTGTATACGTAAAAATGAGGGAAAATGAAAAAAAATTAATTTTTGCCGTTTCCTCTACCCATGCGGCTGCGGGTGATTTTTTTCCATGGGAATAAAATAAATCGTGATTCCCAATTTTCTGAAAAATCCGATTCCGGCTGTCAACTTTACTGACAAGGCCCGGATCCGGGAAAAATTGACTTGAATTGTTATTTTTTGGTGATATTTGTAACTAAGATTGAAAATGGATATACCTGAACATATTAAAAATAATGGTGAAGGTAGAGCCAACAATGAAGGTAAAAGAGAGACAGAGAGACAAAAAGGAGCTTCAGTTGGTCCAAGCGCAGACATTATTCTGTAGTGAGATGTAAAGTAGAAGCGCAGTCATCATCTTCACCAATTATCCCAAGAGGACCAACACAGGATCTAATGATGCTCCTAGGTGAATGTCAAGGAGTAAGGGGATTTGGTTGGATAATCTTGGGAGGACATGGTGTTCGACCCTTGACAACTCTTCTAGTATCCATGGCTGTGGAACTAATTGAAGAATATAGGAAACTGGTTAGATGTCTGTCTGCGAGTCCTCAGTACATGAGGGTGGCTGAGACCTGAAAGCTGGAGAACTGCAGTCCCGTCCCACCGCATGCAAGAAAAGAAAGAAGTGAAGCCCTAGTAGGAATAAGAGTAATGATAGACATTTCTCTTAATTATAGGAAAGTAGGAACTTTTATCAAAGCTGTAGGTCCAAAGAGGCCTGTGGATGTTCTACCAAGTCTAGCATGTTTGTTCTGTGAACCATGGAAGTAAGCCACATTCTTTTTCCATGTAAACTGATTAACTCTTGCAATTTTATTCTTCATCATTGCAAAGGTCCACATTCACTGCTTAATAAACTCTGAGTGACTGAGATTGTGATATATTGTTGTTACAAAAAGTAAAATGCCTAAATAAGTATGCAGTCACTGAAACTTTCAGCCTCTACTAGTTGAGATGACATAGATATGCTGAGTTCCATTAAGTTGTTGAGGGTTGTCATTTCTGATGGGATTTGAAGTACTCTCTTGCTTTTAATAGTTTTTCTAATCTGTGCTGTTGTTGGCCAGTGAAAGTGTATAGGCTATTTATCTGCAATTTTTTTTTTTTCTCACAACAATGTTCAAAAACATAACATGGCTCTTTTCTGGAGTGAGGCTGTGCAAAAGACCCATTTTAAGGGGTGCAAATAGTTTAGAAGCTTTGTCCTTTGATTTTTCCTACCTTGGTGCAGCTTCTCTAGTATAGTGCTTTTTGTCTGCTTGACATTTGCCAATATCGCCAAAACCTCCATCTCTGTCGGCCTTAGGGATTGACATTTTTCTTTCTCCGAGACAGTATGGAGGGTGTTTTAATGATCCAGACTTTTTGCATCAAATAGGATCTTATATTCATATATAAGGTGTACTCCAATTTTTTTTTGGGGTATCTACGATTGCAGTTGGCAGTCCTTGAAATGCCATCGTCAAATTTCAAAGTCCCTCATTCATGATTTATGAGATCTATTGGATATTTCACTTTTGAAAACTTGAATTCATATATGGCCTTTTCTTTTATGTTTATTTTATTCCAGATAAACTTTAAATATCCTTCTATCACTAGGAGGATGTTTGCTAAAATCTTACCTAATCTAAGACTTTCCAGTAGTCTTCATCAACAATTGCTTGTGCTGTCATCTATTTTTGCTAAATACAAATCTATAGTCTTGACCACTGGATCTCTTATTTTGCTATCTATTCATGGTCATTTTGCTTTTTGACTAATAGCTTTGTCATAGTTTAGCTTACTATGCAGGGCAGGAGGGAGAGTCCCAATTGACTTGCAGGTGCTTTAATTTTTGTAATGAAAAATGGACAGTAATACATCCATTTTATGAAACTTTCTGTCAAGAGGATTTGAGACTACAAAGGGTTCTTTGTTTATATTGATCATTACTGAGCTTTTTGTTTTTCCGAGTAAAAACGATTAATAAATTAAATTAGTTGAAAATCAGATTACATCTCCTACCTTTCCAGGATTGAAGGAGTAACCATGTAAAGCAAGGATATATAAATCTATATACAATAAGCAGTATTATCATCAATGGTAAGAATGGAAAAAAAACTTCCCTGGTCCGTTGAGGCCACCATTTGGGAGGATATCCATAGCAAGTGAAGTCTCCTCGATCAAGAGCCCAGTTAGCCATTGCATTTGCCACCTTGTTTTGGTCTCTAAAGATGTGTATGAACTCCATTGCCTCAAAGCGTTGTTGGGTCATCTGTATTTGCTCAAGTATTCTCTGTATTTTCCAATCTTAATACTTTTGCTTGCTTGGTCCTTTTAAGTAGTTAATCATAATTTGGGAGTTTGATTCCACCTGAATTTTCCTCCACCCCACCTTCAAAGCCTCCTGTAATCCCCTTAAGATGGCATATCCCTCTGCTAGGTTATTGGATAAGATACCAAGGTTTTTTGTGAAGATAAAAGCAAGGGCACCATTCGAAAGGCAGCCTATTCCCCCATACTTGCTCTTCTTGAATTTCCCCTCGAGGTTCCATCCGTATTAATCTTACCTAGTTGCTCTAGAGGAGGTTTCCAATTTCTAGTTCTGATTACTTGTGCATGATTTGGGGTTATCATTTTTGATGTGATCACTGTTGGAGACACTTGTAATCTGGATATTATCTGAATCCACTTTTGGTTAGGTTTCGGGGCTCTTTTAACAGGTATTGGATTAACTCCCTCATATTGGCTAATGATCCTTTGCGAGACAAAGTGGTTGTCTTTGTATTCTTGGTTGATTTTTCTCCTTCCACAAATTCCACAAAAGAGTTGTGTCCACCAAAAAAAATTGTTGAGTGAGCTGCCATTTGTTTCCATAGTTTGATTGTGATGGGACATTCTATAAAAAGGTGAGAGATTGTTTCCTCATTCTCCCAACACATCTCACATTTGAAAGGCCCATGCATCCCTCTTTTCATCAATTGTTCCTTTGTTAGCACCCTTCTATGAAGTAGAAGCCAAATGAAGAATCTAACTTTGGGCCAAAGGTTTTATGCCCAAAATTGCGTGAATATATCTCTTAACAAGCTCAGGGTACTCTGACAGAGGGCTAAGTATCTAGAGGCAATTGTATATTCACTTTGATTTTTCCTACCCCAACGACGAGTATCCTCTGCTTAAAGACCATGAGAGTGATCTCATATGGATGGTCCTATAGATTTCTTTTCTTTAATCCTCTAGGATTTGGATAGGCCATTCCACTATTGGGATCCATTGCCTTCTACCTCCCATCTATTGCTTTGAGGCTTTACAATATTTGGCTACCTTAACCCAATTGTTTCATTGAAGATTCTCCATCAATGATCTCCAAGTCAGGAATTGAGTTAGTAAAGGAGGATGACCATCCTACTAATCTATCCAAAAGTTAGCCTTCTATCCATTATGGATAATCCAGAATAATCTTTCCTTGATCATATCCTCCCCTACTCTAAGTCCCAATAGGATGGGAGATCCTTTGCTAGGAAGCGGAAATCGGATAAGCTATGTTAGGATTTTATTCTCTACAGGTTTGGCCCTCAAAATTTGAGCCCACAATTCCTCAGGAGATTTTAGCAATCTCCAATATAACTTAGCTGCCAGTGCCTTGTTATTCTTGACATCTGATTTGATTCCTAGTCCTCCCTCCTTTTCTGTAAACATAAAGTATCCCATTTCACCAGTGCCCATTTCCGTTCTTCTTTGACTCCATTCCAAAGGAATCTATTACTTATTTGATCCAATTCTTTAAGAACTGCCTTGGGAATAGCTAGTACCAAGGAGACATAAATAGGAATGGCGTTGAGGACTGTTTTTATCAGGGTCATTTGTCCTCCTGTAGAAAGCCCACCTATTAGTCCATTTTTCCAATTTGGCTTTCACTTTCTCAGACAGCCAAGTTCGTTCCTCCTTTTTTTTCCTCCTAACTGTAAGTGGAATTCCTACGTAGGTGATTGGAAAAGATGTCTTCTTGTATCTCAATTTATCCAACAACATTATGTCCTTCCTAGGTGAGCAATGGAAAAAGATGACCTTGGACTTTTCTTCATTTATAAGTTGTCCAATCGCTTTTGTAACCCGTTTTAGAATCATTTTAAATCTGGAGGCCTTCCTTGTTGTTGCTTTTCCTATTAATGTGGAGTCATCAACAGATTGTAGGTGAGTAATTGGTTTAGCTCCAGTTGCTGTTATTATTCCCTCCAAAGCTGTGGTGTCCCTATCCTTAGCTAATGTTCTGCCCAAACATTCAGCCAATATGATGAACAAGTATGGGGATAAAGGGTCTCCTTGCCTAATACCTTTGGAAGCTACAAATAGCTGGGTAGGAGCTCCATTTACTAGAACCAAATAGGATATTGAGGAAATACATCCCTTGATCTATTCTACCCAATGATCCAAGAATACAAATTGTCTCATCACCTTTAGGAGGAAGTGCCAATCAACTTTATCATATGCTTTGGATAGCTCTAACCTAATAAACATGGAGGGTATTTTTTGTACCTGCATAGTGCGGATGGCCACCTGAGCTAAGACTCTCATCCAAGATCTATCTTCCTTCGACAAAACCACCCTATTTCGGAGAAATAATTTTGTCAAGATCTTAGTGATAATTTTATATAGGACATTACAAAGGGAAATTGGTCGGTAGCCAGATATGTGTTCAGACTCCTGGGTTTTTGGAACCAATGCTATATATGTCTTGTTCACCTCTTTAAGCACCACTTTGGCTATCCTAGCCTCTTCTACCACTTCCAACAGTTTTTCGTTAAGGATATCCTAGAATTCTTGGTAGAATTCTATGGGAAATCCATCTGGGCCTGTAGTTTTGACTTTCTGCATCTTGAAAACTACCTGCTGTAGTTCTTTGGCAGTGATTGGGGCAGTCAAAGTTACATTATCTTCCTCTGTGATGACAGAAGGAAATCTCTTGGAGTTGGGCAAAGCATTCTCTTGCTATACTTTTCATCCCATCCCATGTGTGTATTGAATCACCTGCAACTGTTTTTAGGGAAGAGATGAAATTGTGCAACTGCCTTGCTAGGAGAGATTTATGGAAGAAGCTGTGTTCCTGTCGCCCTCTTGGAGCCATTGAATCCTAGATTTCTGTTTCCACAGGATCTCTTATCTTTTGTCCCATTTCTCTAGCTGAGCAGTAAGCCTAGCCTCCTTCTTGCTTCGGATCTCAGTAGTGCCATCCGATTGTATTTGCTCATTGAGGTCCTCAAGTTTGGTTAAAATATGTCGTTTCTTTTCCTTTATGTCACCAAACTCCTCCCAGTTCCATGTTCTCAATTTGGACTTGAGGTACTGAAGCCTCCTAACAAAACTGTACATCTTTGTACCATGCCTGGGTTTACCCTCTTGCCACCATTGCTGAACCTTATCTCGGAAAGTACTACCTCGAAAACATATTAGCTGGAATCTAAAAGGAGCACGACTCGGTCTGGTCTTCCACACTTCCACCAACACCGGCCAATGATCTGATCCTGCATTATTCAACACTGTGCTCTTGGAAATTTGGAATTTATCCATTGCTCAAAAACTCCTCTGATAACAGAAATACCATTACTGAACTTTTGACCTGTGTATAAAATATAGATATAATTTTGTCTAAGGACTTCAGTTCATTGTTCAAAATAAAAATGTTTACTCTTGCCACATCTTCCAAAACATAAAGAAGGGAGTGATCTGTGAGGCTCGTGACACATAAGTTGACTATCATTCAACCTTTGGCAAAAACTTTACCATGACACTATTCAATTATCAAAAAGTTAGTTCAATGAACGATGACCTTTAAAATAAAGGGTTGACTCTTTTAAGGAGACATCTACAAGTTTCTGATAATTTGGATATGTTGTTATTTTATTGTCTTGTTTTATAATCTTATTTAACATCATAACTGTCCTGTTCCAGCAATCCACTATCTTATGTGATTCGAAGTTTAAATATTAATGAGAGGAGTCACAGTCCTCGAAGGAACACCTAGCTTCCAATACACTTTTTAAACCAAAGCCTCATTCTTTAAAAATCCTTTCTTTCAAAGACACTGGAACAAATTGACTCCTGATGACTGATCTGGATACATTTCAAGTACTCTCATTCAAGCTCAGCTCAAGGAATTTAGGGCTTCAAACCCCACCTTTGATATCATGTTAAATTTCCTCTTTCCACCTGTTCCAAAATGCAAAGAAGAGAGTGGTTTGTGAGGCTGGTTACACATAAGTTGACTATGATTTAACCTTTGGCAAAAGCTTTATCCTGACACTATTCAGTTATCAAAAAATTGGCTAGTTCATAAAATGGTATGAGCTCAAGTGGTTAAAAGCATGGAATTTCAAGGCAGAGACTCAAAGTGCAAAACTTGCTTGGTGATATATGCATAGTTGCCCAAAATACGATTGCAAAATACTATGACATGGTGTGTTGAAGTACCCTAGTAACACAGTCAAGATGTAATACAGGTGGGGCCTGTTTCAATTGCATATAACCAATTAAGAAAAGTAGCTAGTTCAATGAACCATGCCCTTTGAAATAAAGGGTTGATTCTCGTACGGAGGCAAATATAAGTTTCCAACTGTTTGGATATGTTGTTATTTTATAGTCTTCTTTTATAATTTTAATTGAATTCATATTTGCCCCCCTCCAATAATTCACTATCTTGTGTAAGTGTTTCAAACCTTAATTGGGAGGAGATCCAATCCGCTTCTTAAAAAAAAAAAAAATCTAGCTTCCAATACATTTTTTTAAAGCAAAATCCCTTTAAAATCCTTTCTATTGAGACACCGGAATAAATTGACCACTGATGATTAAAATGTGGCAGTACATTTCTAATACACTTTCTCAAGCCTAGACAAAGGAATGTAGGGGTTCAAATCCTAGCTTTGATACCATGTTAAATTTTAGTATATGTTCTAGTTTGAAAGATGATGAGTGTTCCGAAGATATAAACTTCCAAAGAAATGATGCTTAGAAGCACCTTAAATTTGGTCCACCCAAGGATACACACAAAAGAAAAAGATCATATACATAGCTCACTCATATATTGCCTAAGAGAACTGACCAAAGGCCAATAGGTATTTGAACACTAAGAATTGACCTCACCTATACACATTCTTCAATATCTTTTGATCCTTATTAAAGTTGACATTCACTCCAATAGTGGTAACTTGAGCAATGAGTTACCCATACTCATTTCCCAATAAAACTTAGTTGGATAATGCTATTAGAATATAAATTGATTTTAGTGTACTACCTGTTGATGAGACAGTATGACATTTGGGTGTGCATTGGGGCAGGTAGCTGCCCTTCTAGAATGATTTGGCACCGACCTTTGTAAGGGAATGAAGCTTTATAAGTAGATTTCCTATGAAGAGTTGAGGTATGCAGTGTTTTTGATTTACAAATACTTCTGCATCATCGTATGTATCTTTTTGAGTGTTTGTGTATATATTTGTGTATCTTGTGTTTTGTTGTCTCCCTCTCTATTGTTTTTAACATTTTGTATTAGATCATCTTTGTGTCTTTGTTTGTGTTCATTGTGCCAACATCTGGTATCAGAGCTGTGTGAGATTGGGCATGAGATTGTAGTATGAACACTGTGTTGAAATTTTTTTGTTCACTTTGTGAGAATTTAAACTCGTGTTTAATGCAGTAAGATCATTCCTATGCTTGTTTGAATGAGGACAAACTTTATGTCGTTAGACATTTGAATGTGAGAAAATGTGTCCATAGTGTAGATATTGTAGTGGTTAGGAAAGAGCAATGAGACAAAGGGAAGGACATCATTCTCCAAGCAAAGAGATCCCATGGAATTAGATGAATACAATTAGATGTAGAAGTTGCATAGTGTGCCCTATTTGTGTGAGGTTATGTCGTGTTATGTGACTTCATGTCTTGTGTGATGTTAAGGTTGTGTATTGTGTTGCTATGTGCAAAGATGATGTGAAAGTAGAAGTCGAAAGTGGTTAAATTTCTCTAAGTGAATGTCAACAACCATGTAGGAGTCTTTGTGAAAGTCTTGTCATATGGAGTTAAACAATGTTGTCTAATGTTTATGAAAGCTTGTTGTGTTCAAAAGTGTTGGAAAAAGCACATGCAATATTTATGGGGCAACTTCCATGCCATAATAGTGGTGGGCCTTCCCCTTTTGAGGATCCATATTACCTCAAGTTCTAGGCGCTCAACATATGGCTCGTGGGCTTGGAGAAGATTTGTGAGAATGTTAGAGCCAAGTGTAGTTTGGGAGTTTCATTGGTTAGGTGGATTGTTAAGGAGGCACGAAAAGGACAGCTTCTAAAAGCTTGAGCCAAGCTCAAGGTCTTGGGTTTTGGCTCATTATCATTGGTATCAAGTTTTCATAGATATGACCAACATCTAATGGTCCTATTTTATGAGTGCCTTGGTTCTAAAAAACGTGGTTGTAGATGAAAAGAATAAGGTACATATGAGGAGATCATGACACTTAATTGAGCATGGAGAAAAGATTGGTGAGGGCTAACAAGTTGTAACGATTTGAGTGTAGTGTCTTGACCATGTCAGTGAAAGTCTAAAATAAAGTTGGAGAGGATAGAGGAATCTTGTAATGTGTTGGTCATAATGCCATTTTGTAGTGTACATCATTAAGTAACACGTTGGTGTTTAAAATATCATGCTTGTCATGGTATGTATGTCGGAAAGTGGTGGATATGATTAGGAGTCTAGTCCAAATCAAAGTCATAAATTCTTCACATATAAAGGTGGCATGTATTTCGTATTACATGTGTTTGTCGGGGCCAAGCAAAGAATAAGGCATGCAATTAGTTAAAGTCACATTATATACATGTTAAGTCGTTGTTGTGGTGTACCTAAGTCAAAGGTTAATGATGTGATTTCATAAAGACACCATGTGTCTAAAGACAAACACACATTGTAAAGTGTGTTGTGCACCTGAAGTGAAGGAAGTCTTGAAAAGTGAGAAATTTATTTGGTGTGTTGTCAAGAAGAAAGTATAAAGAATCCATATATAAAGTTAAATGGATATGGTGTTTTGTCACAAAGATGCAGTAGTTAAATAAAGTGTCTAAGATCAAAAATCAAAATAGTAAGGTTATGCTTTGTGTTATCTAGCTCCATCACTTATAAGGCCTTGTAGATAATTTATGTCTTCAGTACTTGGTGTTATTCAAGTCTGGCCAATAAGTGTAGGTGGTCCATGATTGCAAAGAGATAGTTGGAGGTGTATGCAAGGTCTTTTGACCTTGACATGTATAAAGGATATATGAAAATTTGGGAACAAGTAAAGCATATGTCCCATTGAAGTTATATAACATCAATTCTGACCCAAGCTATAAATGTGAATTTCATTTTTGAACTCAAACAAAATGTATCAATGCAAGTGTTGCCAATGAGATGTTGTAGCTTTGTTCAAATGAGAGTTACATAAGTCATCCCTCTTGTTGTCATAAGCCTTGAGCGATTATCAAATTGTGTTGAAGGTGTATAAGAGAGTGCCATTGGTTTAAAGGAACTAAAGAAATATTATATTATAATATTGCAACCATTTGAATAGTGGTGAAATTTATGTGAAATGATCTAAATGTGTAATGTCCCCTTTCTGAGCAGTCAACTCGTTATGGTGTTCTAGCCTACTTTTGGGCTTCCGTAGGCTATGACAGGTGCGTGGGAGCCTAATGGTGGTCGTTTAGTCGTCATACGAATGTCGAGTGCTTTCTATTGCCTCTCTTTCGGAGCCATTATGAGCATGGAAGCATGGAATTACTATTTTTAGTAATTCAGATTTTAGGGTTTTTGGTCGGAGGGCAGTGTAGTGTTGTTCTTCGCCGAAAAGGGTATCCAGATTTATCTTCAGTTGGCAGATTGATTAACCATAGGTCATATATTTTAATGAACAAAGGTTTGATTATATTAAATTAAATTAAATATTTAATTTAATATAGTTATAATTTTATTTTATAAAGTGGAGATATGAGGGGACATAAGTCACTTAAGTGATAAATAATATTTTATAAAGTGACTTGGGAGTTATGTTAATTATAAAGTTACTTTATTCCGTAAAGTGACTTTATGTTTTTAAAAGGCAGCAACTTAAGTTATAAAATAAAGTTGTTGACCCCTTGTTGAGTGCCTAGGTAAAAAGGGACGTGGGACTTAAAAAGAAAATATGTTTTAAGTTTTATCCCACATTGAGTGTGCAAATGGAGTTGTCTCAACAAAAGGGTCTACATATTCAATTGCTTGCTCTCATTATAGACATTCTGGATATTGGAAATTGGTTCCTCTGAAGAGACTTTTGGGAGTCTGGCTATAGGCTCTATCGGCTGTTGGGGACGAAATCCTCCTTTGGTAACAATATCTACGGGTGTGAAAGATCACCTTTGGATATTTATCTGCCGATTTCATTTAGAGATCAGGACTTCATTTCACAAAGACATTTCACAAGGGATTTACTGGAGATTCACAAAGTTTCAGAGCAAATTGTGGCATCTTCAGTTAGAGACTCTCTTATACTAAGCGCACCATTCTGGGTATCACTGCATGTGATGAAATATTGTTGTTAAAAATCGATAGCAGCAAAGGGTATGCTTGTATTGTTATTTTGAAGCTATTTGGCCATCTGGGTATCGCTGCATGTGATGATATATTGCTGTTCAAACTCTGTAGCAGCAAAAGGGTATGCTTGTATCGTTGTTTGAGTTGATTTGGTCACCTGGGTATTGTTACTTTGCACGCCAGATTATTAAATTCGTCAGAATCAGTTGCATGTTACCCTATCCTTCAGAGTTTTAGTTGCATGTTACTGGGTATTCGTGAGAATTGATTTTAAGGTGTTTCTTGTATCTGAGTATTCTTATTTGTGCATTATTTTGTAATAATCTCCAGAAATAGTTGCATGTCATTCCTTTCTTTAGAGATGTCAGTTGCATGTTTGTGGGTTCTCTTGAATATTGATTTAGAAGAGTTTTAAGCATCTGGGTATTGTTGCATGCAACTCTGTTTTGTTGTACGTTGTTACTTCAGTCAAAAAAAACACACAAAAAAAAAAAACAGAAAAGCAGAAATCAGAAAACAAAAATATTGTAGAACAGGGGTAATTTATTACAAAATGAGGCACATGATCACTGGTTCTTGATACCCTAGGGTGTTGTGTTTAGTCTTGATGTCATAAAGGCCACTAGCTATTGTGTTGATGAAGATGATTGTGATGTAAATGGCCACTATGAAGGCCGAGGTTGATGTTGTCCAGAGTGATAAATATGATTGTGTTAGGATCCTATCCTAACCCTAAATTTATTAATGATAATATAAGATATATTTAATATACTAAGGTTAGTATATAATATAATAATTAACTATTAAATTAATTATTAGTGTTCGATAGTTCTATAGTTATAATAATTAAATACTTTAATTATTATGAAAAGGCACATTGAAATGACGTGAGGATTAGGGTTAGGTCAATATATAGTTGTTCAATTCATTCATTCCAGAGGATCCAAGAAATATAATATTAAACATTAATTAAAATCATTGGAAGGGATCCCCCGAACAATGCAACCGTGATTCTCTTAAATTAGGTTATATTTATTTATCTATTATTTTTATTGTGCTAGGAACCCTTAGGTTCCTACCATCTGGTATCAGAGCCATAGGGCCTTTCACCACCATATTTTTTCAAAGCCATGTGGGATTTGCTTGAGGATCTTCATCAAAACACTTGGGACCTTCGTCAAAACACTTCCGTGTCTGAGTATAAAATTCGATTTAAGGATATTACCAAACATTACATAGGGTTGGATGAAATATTTTTAATATATTGCTTCATCAATGGATTAAAGGAGGCAATTAAAATAGAGGTGATAAAATTTAAACCCTACACCATGACACAGGCCATCGGATTGGCCCTATTAGCCGAAAGCAAGGCAAAGTATTTAATAAAAATGCAAGAGGAGGAGACCCTAGCCATGGAATCCCAGGTAGAGGAGGAGCCCATAGCCATGGAATCCCAGGTGGAGGAGGAGCCCATAGCCATGGAATCCCAGGTGGAGGAGGAGCCCATAGCCATGGAATCCCGGGTGGTACCCATTGCACTCCCCAAGAAAGAAGAAAGAAATGAAAACCCTAAAAATTCAAATTTAAAAGAGACAAATATTTCCAAGGAAACAAATTGCAAGGTTTATCCAATAGTGGAGAAGTTTGATGATCCTCTCTATTATCTCTCAATGCACTTTGACGTGAAAAATATGGAAGTAAATATGCAATTAATAGAAAATATACTCCCTCACATAAAAATAAACAATAATTACTGCACTCAGATTTTTAAAAACCATAGACTGTTGGCATCAGATAAAATATTACTCTCAAATCCTTGGACTAGTAACAGTGTGAATACTGTAACAAAATTTCAATTTCCTCCTCACATGCACCCTCCACCATGGCCACCACCAATTTAAAAAAAAAAAATTGTCTCTTTCTGGTGCAGGCCAAAAATAGTTTTTCATAAATTCTAGACTATGGTTTGAAAACCAGGAAGTATGGTGAAGTTATCCCAACATCAAAATAACACAGTTGAAGCTTCACAGCCACTATGAGTATTCAATAAGAAATGCACAGCATAAATTCTAAATCATAAATCCTATCCTGTTCAATTCTGTCAATTGTAATATTGATGAAGAAGGTGTCACACTCCTGAGGATGGAGCCAACAAGGTATTTTGTCTCAACAATTTAAACGTTGCTGCATTATTTTAGGGTGAAAATCAAACTCAAGCATGCCAAGCTCGTAACTTTGATATTAAAAAAAAAAAAAAAAAAAAATCGGACGTTTATACGAGCATTACTTGACTTACAGTGGGAGGTTTGACAACTCAAATACACAAGGGCAGTTCCAAGAGCTGTCTCAGGAGGAGAAGAAATTGTTTGGGATTCGAGCATGGAGCACATTGTCACTATTCCATGCTTGCTCTAGGATTTGCCCACACTGCTTCCAAAGCAAGCAACGAAGACGTCGATAACAACATCCCTACCACGCAGCATCGTTGCAGATTGCCTGCCTTAGCATTGACATTGCTGAGTTGCGTACGCTTGTTGGGAACAATTCCAAACAAATGAGGAATTTGCACCAGAAATGCACTACAGATCCGCTCCAAGAATTCAAGCAAAAAATAAGTGGACATGCAATGGTAATGGAATAAGGTTGCTTTCAACAATTACTTTTTCCACAGCGGCAGATAGACTTTCTTATCGCATCATAGTTGGCATGAACTGCACTGATGCATTGATTATATGTACTATTTCAAAAAAGATAATCAGTAGAGTCCTGGCATGATCTGCATTGATGCATTGATTATATGTACTATTTCCATTGCTATAAAATAAGAGCTTTATCTGCCACATTTTCTCACTGATCTGTGAGGTAGATCAACTTGCCTTTAAGGTAAAGCGTTCATGGACCCGGAGATTACTATCGTACTGTGTCGCACACAGTTCATTGGCATTCAACATAAGAGCACTTTCCACAACTTCCGTTTCCAAGAACTCCACGACAAATTTTAGGTCTGCATTAAGCAGCTTGCGAACACACGGGGTTAACGTTAAGATCGAGTGCAAGAGCCTCTAAAGAGGCAACGACACCATCGGCATTTATGTGAGATGCTGAGCAAAGGATTTCCTTGCGGTGAATGGAGCAACTATACACAAAGACGAACAAGACAACACTCCGTATGGTTGATGGATACTATTTAATAAAACTGCCGGCCAACCGTATTGCAAACGAAATTGGGAAAGCATTTTGAGTCTTCAACCATCTAAATTGTTGAAGGTGTGGGGTCAAATAAAATAATATTTTATTTATACTGGCTTTGTCTTTAAACTGACACGTGTTTAACTTCTGAGTCAAAGATGCCTTTGAATTTGTTTGGGCTTACACCATGCAATTTAAAACTTTCAACGAAGCACCCGAAGGGATGGAAGCTGTAACTAGTCAACGTAAATCAACCTTCTCTGACAACGCTGCAGATTTATTGCAAATCAAGTTAAAGATGATGTTAACAAATTTACAACCCCCACTCCTATTTTTCCAATAAAATTTCTATCTGTGCCGGCTCTGAAATACAATGTTGAGGATAACATTCACAAGCAATGTCAATTATAATCCCCCACCACTTATTGCTCATGCCCATGTTCCATAATTCTCCGCTTGCATGCAGCGCGTGCTCCAAAGAAAATTTGAATCAAGTTACATCACTGTCGTAATGAATGTTCTCTCCATATTCAAATTTTGGCTTCAGAGACTTGCAACGCCTAATAGAAGCTATTGATTTTACCAAAAATATTATTAAAAGATACAAAGGCCCTTATAATTATCATTTGTCAGAAGTGGAGGAGAATGAATCATCTGATGAAAACTTGACAGTGTAATACAATGGCAAGACGTAAATTTAAATTACAAAAAAATTATTATTATAAAAAAAAAAAAATAAACAAAATATATATATATATATATATATATATATATATATATATATATATATATATATAATACCAAGGAGTCACATCTCACAATGGCAATAGCACTCTTCCATGCCATAATTCTGTAAGAAGCGATGAGAGCAAGAGACCTACTTATGATACATTGGAGGTAGATCCCAACCAATAAAACATCTATTACGATTTATTGTAAGAGAAATTAGGGAAGGATGAAATACGGAGTGGGAGAATGGTTGAGCTAATATTAGCAATAAGGGCCATGACAAAATTGTAGATTGTAGACATTTACAAGATGAAGGTTTTTAGCTTTGCGGACAAAGTTGTTTCCAAGAGGGGTGGAATGTTAGGATCCTATCCTAACACTAAATTTATTAATGATAATATAATATATATTTAATATACTAAGGTTAGTATATAATATAATAATTAATTATTATATTATTATTAGTGTTCGATAGTCCTATAGTCATAATAATTAAATACTTTAATTATTATGAAAAGGCACATTGAAATGACGTGAGGATTAGGGTTAGGTCAATATATAATTGTTCAATTCATTCATTCCAGAGGATCCAAGAAATATAATATTAAACATTAATTAAAATCATTGGAAGGGATCCCCCGAACAATGCAACTGCGATTCTCTTATATTAGGTTATATTTATTTATCTATTATTTTTATTGTGCTAGGAACCCTTAGGTTCCTACCAGATTGATGCTCTCAAAGTGGAATAGGACAGTTGTATTCGCTAGGTTGTTGAAAGTAACCATAAAACATGGAAGTGGTTGAGTAATCACAAAGTATAGCATGGAAGTGGTTGAGAAATGAAAATGAAATGAAATATTATTAATGTCTGCAGTGGGTCGAAATAAGACCCAAGGGACTATAAGAAGTACAATAATGATTGCCAGCTAGTAGGCTAAAAAGCCCAACAAAGAAAAGAACTAAGATAAATACAAGATGAAACCCAACAACTGGGCCAAAGAGAAAGGGAAAAGAAAAGGGAGAGTAGAGGGGGGAGGGCTGCAGTCCAGAAGAGAGGAGTGCATGCCAAGAAGAACAGAGAGAGAGGAGGGGGGAGGGAGCAGCCCTGAAGGGGCAAGCTTCAAGAACCCCCCAGAAACTATTCTCTCCTAACAGTCAAGGCCGAAGTACTGGAGTTGAAGAAATCCATGATATGTTTTTGACCAGCGCTAGTGACCCTGCTACTGTCCAAACTGGATGATGTGGGGCGTTTCCCTTCGGAGTCACCTAGTCCGTCAAAGCTAGTGAAGTATGCTGTGATGAGCCAATGTTGAGGAGGGTGAGATCCATTTGGAGGAGAACTTTTATGTAGTCGAAGCTGAGTTATCTCCCTAAGAAAGAGTGCGAGACATAGCTGGTCCGGGAAGAAGGTAGAAACAGATCGAGAGTTGTCCTTGAAAAGGCAATGGAATCTACCCTGGATCTCATAATAAATGGGACAACAAAAAATAAAGTGATGAAACGTTTCAACTTCACCCAAGGGGCAAAACAAGCAAATCAGCTCCATAATAAATGAGATTGATTATGAAGTTTATAAGTGGTTGGGAATAACCACCAAGTATGGAGGTAGTTGAGAGAAACCACAAATTGTAGAGCTACCATATCTGAGATGCATCTGGCCTGGGTATTTGTATTCGTGTATGCTTCCCAGATTCCATATCCAAATGTATCCATATACATGAATATTGTAGCTTTATGTATTTGAATACACACCTGTGTATAGTCCATATCTTATACATTTGAATAGTTAGTGCATATCTAGAGTTGTAACTACAACATGAGATTAAAAGAACATATGATTTCTAAAAGATAATGTTTAGATTAGAAGACAATGAAAATCCTCTTAATTATCGAAATTATCCTGTATTAAGCTTATATGTATGGAAACATTTTTATGTTCTATATTTTTATTTAAAAATCTAAAACTTATATGCTTTTTGTTATTCCATATCCATATTAAGGGTCCTGAAAATTTGCTGCATCTCTCTGATACCATGTCTGTATTGAATACTTTATCCATTTCCACTCAACATTGCCACAAAGTGATATTAGTGATGGTTAGGGGTTATACAGTGGAAAACTCTCTGCACAGGATGACCAATGAGGATGGAGAGACATCAAAAGAAGGGTTGAAAAAGATATAGTTAAGAAAACCTGTGTGTGAATTGCAAAGACAGGGACACCCCACATACAGGATAGAGAGACATCCAAAATGACAAGTAGTACTATAATAAAGGAAGACTTAATGAAGAGATTTCTACGACAATGGAGGACTTCATGAAGACCCATTTTGTAAATGGTATGTAATAATTAGCTACAAGACTGAGAGTGGCGGACAGGAACCATATTTTTATGTTGTGTTTGTCATGGTTCTTCAGGTCTTTATAAAATCAAATTATTATTATTTATTTAATAATTGAGGGTTAGAATATAATTTTAGTGTATTGTTTGTTAGTTAGACAGTACAACGTATAGGTGTGTACTCCTTCAAGTAGCCACTCTGCTAGAAAGACCTGCCACCGACCTTGGTAAGGGAAAGAAGCTCTATAAATAGAGCTTGTATGAAGAGCGAAGGTATGCAGAGTTTTGGGCTTGTAAATACTTTTGCATCAATTTATGTATCTCTTGAGTGTTTGTGTATATACGTGTGTCCTGTGTTTTGTTTTTTCCCCCTATCTATTATTTTTAACATTTGATGTTAGAGCATCTGTGTGTTTTTATCTATGTTCGTTGTGTCAATGATGTTGAAGATGCTCAATAGAATAATATAATAATATGTTTGCACGCATGAGGTCAGGAATAGGAGACAATGTTACACAAATTCCAACACCCCCCTCTAAGCTTTAACTGTGGACCCATGACACTAACATTCCTCCTTAAGCTTGACATAGGGGAATCAACTGAACTCATCTCTTTGAGAACTCAATCCACACAATTCTCGTGTGCTCCCACCTGCTACACAATTACCCTGAGAACTCCCTTAAGCACTTCCCACCCACTAGACATGTTGGTCTTGAGAGTCACTCCTATTCGGCAATAGGAGAACACTGCCAATAGCCACCATATGTTGATTAAGGCTTAATCTGTAGCATTGCTGCAACTGTTCCGTCTCCCAATTAGAGATAATCCTCAGCACATCATCTCTTGGCACATTGCATAAAGCACCTTCTAAGATTCTAATGATGACCTCCTAAGCCATGCATGAATCCACTCCACACCTGGCCCTTCAACTTCCTGTGGATTTTGCTGCTTAGAGATATCCTCTTGCCCAAGCCTATAACTTCCAATTGACAACCCATACTGCACCTTGCTTAAATCATATAGCTCTGCAGGATTCACATCCACCCCAGAAGCTCAACACTATATAGGATCAAAATTGAGAAGCCTTTTGGTTCTTGTCGTCATTGATGTTGTTTATTGCCAGCTGTAAATGGTGTTCCTCTGCTGAACTTTAGCAACACTTAATTGCTAAATGGGCAATGATTAAAAGTTCAAAGTTCAGGCCCTATGCTTTGTACAAAACCTGCCAATCATAGTATGATAGACCATACATCAGACATCCAAATCGATACCTCAATCTCATAACATTCCAAATTCCATCCCTAATCTAAAAAAAAAACATTCCAAATTCCATCATGCCATATCTGAATCTATACTTTAAATCCGTCACAACATTAACTGCTACTTGTTGAATCTCAAGCCTCATTGCATGCCATTAATTATGCTTGTGACAATATAGCAGACATTTTCCAAACAAAAGATCACCAAAATGAATGAAGAGTCAAAACACTTCAATAACATTATTCTCATATCGCCAATCCATCTGATATAATATAGACCATGAACATCATATACCACCAAAAACTCCCCCATACCAAAACTCCCCCATACCAAACATCATAAAATCTCAGTCACCTATATAACGCCTTGCCATATGCTAGCCTACCTTGCTATGTCTGCTGCAAGCAATCCTAATATGCGTGAAAGTCTTTGATTATGTTGATTCTGAAGTGTTCTTTGTACATATCCTCGATCACAGTATCTTTGAGTGCCACTGCTCCAACCTTCGTTAAAAGATCATTGTTTCCTCAGAGGTGCTGTAACAATGTGCCCACTTCTGTTGATGCCCTTCAACTTTGTATCTTTGAAAGTTGCTGGTCTATCTTCCATAAGAAAATACTTGATTCCTGAGGGGGAAAAAATCTGATAATGTTGGTATTGATATGTCTGTCTTTCTTCATATCTTTTACACACGTTTGTGAGAGTGTGCTTCCAATTTCTATCGAAATGCCTTTGTTGTTCATAAGCCACTTGTCATCCGATGATAAAGGCTTAGGCTCAAATGTGGGTTGTTCTGCACCTCTTTTTAAAGGAGTGATGACTCGAACAAATTTAATAGGATGAAACTCCCCTACATACATCTTCTATAGAGATGAATTACCAACTCTTGAATAACCAAGACCTAATCTCTCTCTCTCTCTCTCCCCCCAAGCCCCCCCTGGTCTAACCCATCTTCATCTCCAAAACCTTTTAGCATATATCTGTACTTCTTCAATCTTATGCAAATCCTTTTAATCATGAATCTATTTATGAGAAGAATCATACGGTTCATGGCATTTCTGATCATGAGAAGAACCTCTTCTTAATCTCTTGCTTCTCTTCTCGGAGTAAGAAAATTGCACTACATTGGGTGGAAACCTCATAGGATTTCTGCTGCGTGCGAGGGGGGTTTCTGGTGAGGTCAGGAGGGGATTTCTGCTGCGCGCGAGGGGGATTTTTGTTGCGCTCGGGAGGGGATTTCTGTTGTGAGCGAGGGGGATTTCTGCTGCGCTCGTGAGGGGGATTTCTGCGGCGCTCGGGAGGGGATTTCTGCTGCGAGCGAGGGGGATTTGTGCTGTGCTTGAGGGGGATTTATGTTGCGCTCGGGAGGGGATTTCTGCTACACTCAAGGGGGATTTTTGCTGCGCTCAAGGAGGATTTCTGCTACGCTCGAGACGAGATTTCTTGGTGTTTGTGTGTGATGGGGATACTTGATGGAGGAATGGAAGAAACACGGGCTTCTCCTCTTAAATCTATCCAACGCTTTCACACAACAGTTTCATACCAGCGTTTTTCTAAACAGATTAATTCTCTCCAGAAACAGCTAGACACACAAGCTAGTATTATACTCTCCTTGCAAGACCAAGTGAAAGGCGACAGCCGCATTATCGCAGATCTCCAAATTAAACTTCAAGATCAGCAAGCTATCATTACTCAATTGCAGATTGCACATTTCGAACAACCTCCTCAGAATTCCGCAAATTTACACTCTGAAATCTTAAAAATTCGAGATGAACAGGTTGTTCTTCTTGCTGAGCAGGAACGTCTCAAAGAAGCATCAACTGCACAAAGCCAAAAATTAGCTGACCAACAATCTTGGGTTCAGGTTGTAGCCGGAAAGAAGAACCCCCCTCCCATAGTTGAGTTGGTTGTCCAAGCTAAATTTGAAGAAGAAAGAATCCGTAATGCGAAAGCGCTCAATCTTAGGGTTTGTGGGGTGCCCAAACCTATTGATCCGCTTCAAGCTAGAAATGCCTTCATTCACAACACTCTTGAGTTAACAGATGTTACTCTCGAGAGAGCATGGTTCTCTTCCGACTCCACATTGGTCATACGCTTCAAAAATTCGGAAGAGCGTATGAAGGCGTTGAGGGCCAAACGGAAATTATTTACTCTTCAGGATAAGATCTACCTTGATGAGGACCTTATGCGACTCCAGGTTGAAGAATTGAAGAAAGCTAGGGAACAAGTAGCCGTAGCCAGGAAAGCTAACAAATGGGCAGTTATTCGTAATTTGCGTGCAGTGATTAGGGACTCTCCTCCACCTGGTTGGTCCAAACCCTTGCCTAACAAATGACTCCATCGACACGGAAGGGGGGTGGCAGATAAGCTAGGTATAGCTTGTTGAAACTGCAATGGTATGATGTGGTTTGCCCCAAGGTCCCTTCTTGATGTGATTGGTAGACATGACATCATTCTTATCTGTGAGACGCACGAGAGTCCCGAGCGGGCCCTTCCAGTTATCTCTGGTTACTTTTGGTGGTCCAGTTGTCGGCAACTCACTCGACGCTCTGGAGGGGTTAGAGGATCAGGAGGTGTTGCTGCTCTTATCAAGGATAAGCTCTAGGGTTCGGTTTCCTTGGTTTCGACTGACCCCCACTCCAGGTTTTTATGGATTAAAATCCTTCGTCACCCACCTCTTTGGGATATCTACATTGCCACCTGTTACTTTCCCCCCACCACGTCCAATTTTGTTATTCACACGGACGGGGACCGTTTCCAGGGTCTCTATGAGGAAATTACTAGATACTCGGCTTTAGGGGAGATACTTCTGTTGGGATATTTCATTGCTCGGATTGGACCTATGCAGGTTTCTCTTCATGACCTCACAACCGATGAGATGCAGACTCAGGAATTGGATCTTGAGGACCTTGGTTTTGTTCGAATCTCTAGCGACACACAGGTGAATGCTTATGGTAAGCATCTTATTGAGTTCGGTGAATCCAACAGGCTAGTTCTTCTCAATGGTATATCTTGTTTTCCAGATACTAGTGGGTTTACTTGCTTTCCTCATAGTGGTGGAGCTAGTGTCGTCGACTATGCTATTTCCTCTACCACCCTCATTCCATTCATTTCCCGATTCAACGTCTCTGATCACCCTCCTCCCCTTACCGATCATTCAATTCTTTCTCTTACGTTATCCACTGTTTCCCTTCCTGTTACTCCTCCCTCCCCTTCAGTCCCTCGAGTCACTATAGACTTTGACTATTATTATTCCTTTCCAAGGTGTCTTCTATTTCCGATGTTCATAAGCCACTTGCGTCATGTTCTCCCCAAGGTGTCTTCTCTTTCCGATGTTTCCGATCGTTCTGCTTGCTTGGTCCAAACTATTTGGAAGGTTGCTTTGGAATCATACCCCCACACTATTCGTCCTCCCCCTCGTCCTCGCCCCCCTGGTCATAGCCCCATGAACATCTGGTATGATGAGGAATGCAAGTCTGCCCACCGAAGGTTGAAATATTCCATTCGAAATCCTTCCCAGCCCCATGCCATTTCTCACAAAGACTATAGAATGCTTCTTCGAAAGAAGAAGCGTCTCTTCCTGTCTCGGCATCGACTTGATCTTATCCACTTCCTTCAGCAATCTCCTAAATCCTTCTGGCGCCTTATCCTCCCTCGTGATCGGATTACTCATGGGATCGATCTTTCCTCTTGGACCATCCATGCCTCTTCTCTTTATACCATCCCAAATCAGCCTCGTATTTTTGTTCTGTCCACCCCCTCTTCATGCCACCTCTTTTCTACTGGTCTTGTCAGGTAGGCTATCTGGAAACTCTGTACAAGCAAAGCAACAGATTTGGATGGGTTATAGGCAGAATTTTTGAAGCATGGTATTGACCCTCTTGTTGGGCCTCTTGCTGATCTCTTTAATCTTGCTGTCTGTTCTGGGTTTCCTGATTCCTGGGCTCAGCATATCATTCACCCCATTCATAAGGCAGGTGATCCCCATGAACTTAATAACTACAGGACTATCATGATTGGGCATATCTTTGCCAAGCTCTATGCCACAACATTGGATGTGCTTCTCTCTCAAAGGTTGGAGGAGGGGGGTTTCGGGGCTCTTGGCCAAGCTGGTTTTCGGCGAGATCATCAGACCACAGATCACATTCTAGTCCTCAGAGCTATTATTGAGGAGGCGCGTTCCAGGTCCTCAAAGGTTTATTGTTGCTTTGTAGACTTCAAGAAAGCTTTCGACATTTACTTCTTGAGAGGCTTCGATCAATTGGCATCTCTGGGCAACTTTTGACAGCGGTTACACGGTTATATGAGACTGTGAAAGGTAAGTTTCGCTCCCCTCAAGGGCTTTCAACCAATATTCTTAGCACCATAGGAGTGAAACAGGGATGCCCCCTTTCGTCGACACTTTTTGGGATCTTTATCGACGAGCTTGAGACTTTTATCAGGGAGAACGCTCACCCAGAGGATGGTTGCCTTCTTCACCATGTGTTGATTTCTATTCTCCTCTTTGCTGATGATGTTGTTCTTTTGGCCTCATCCCCTGAGGGGCTTCAGCGTCATCTGGACACACTTGCCGCTTTTTGTGACTCGAGACAGTTGACGGTGAATCTTTCTAAGACCAAGGTTATGGTATTTAATACTACCAAAGAGGCCCTATGCCATCTCCACTTCCATTTCCAGGGCTAGGAGGTCGAAATCACCACCTCTTATGTGTATTTGGGGGTTCTTTTCACTGGTCCCACTTTTGGTATGAAACCCGCTGCCCATGTCCGAGCGTGTAAGGGGTATGCAACTCTGTCTTTGCTAGAGAGGAATTGCTTCAAAGCACATTTTCAGGATATACCTGTGAAGATGAGGATCTTTGACGCTTTGGTCAAGCCAACTATTACTTATGGGTCAGTGGTTTGGGGCCCTAGTCTTGGCCCGACTGAGTGGTCACGGGTTGAACGAGTGCAGACACTCTTTCTTCGACGATTCATTCGTTGCAAGGGAACAGTCCTTCGTTCTTTTATTCTGGCAGAGTTTGGGGCTTCTCCTCTCCAGCTTGAGATTATCTTCCTGATTATCGGTTATCTTCACAGGATCCGTACTTTCGGAGATACCCCTGAGGGTTGCAGGCGGTACCCTTACCTCGCCCTTCACTCCTTGATGGAACTCTCTCCGAGTTCTCGAGGAGGTCGGAGGAGCTGGTATTTTCAGGTTTCTACTCTCTTGGCCAGCATTCAGATATAGATAGACAGGTTGCCCCCTTATTCTTTGGGGGTTCTCCCCCCCTCTCAGCTTACTAAGGAGAAGATGCTCCACGAGATTCGGAAGGATGTTAGTCTCTAGTACACCAGATGCAGATGGATCTCTCCTGTTGCCCCTCTTTGCCCCAAGCTGTCTTTCTACCATGAGCACTTCTTACAGATACAGGAGGGCAGAATAGTTCCTCCACAATACCTTCAGCAGCACACAATGCATAGTCTTCGGATCACTATTGGGCAACTCAGGGTATGTTCTCACCAACTCCGGATTGAGTCAGATCACCATCTTCCGATGGAGGAGCGGATTTGCTTGTTTTGCTCCTTGGGTAAAGTTGAGACCCTGCATCACTTCATTTTTTGTTGTCCCATTTATTATGAGATCCGGGGTAGGTTCCATTGCATTTTCAGGGACAACTCTCGATGTGTTTCTACCTTCTTCAGATACTCGGACCAGCGTTGTCTCGCACTCTTTCTTAGGGAGATAACTCAGCTTCGCCGACATAAAATTTCTCCAAATGGATCTCACCCTCCTCAACATCGACTCATCACAACATACTTCACCAACTCCGACGGACCAGGTGACTTCGATCGAAAACGCCCCACACCATCCAGTTTTGAATGAAGCGGTGGTCACTAGACAGCGCACCAACAGTTTATCGGGGTTTCGAACTAGCAATGGGCAAAGACATATCATGGACTTCTTCAGCTCCGTCACTTCGGCCTCGACTGTTAGGAGAGATTAGTTTTTGGGGGATTCTCGGAGCTTGCCCCGCTTGGTCTGCTCCCTCCCCCCTCCTTCTCTCTCTCCGTTCTTCTTGGCATGCACTTCTCTTAGTTGGACTGCAGCCCTTCCCCCTCTGCTCTCCCTTTTCTTTTCTTTTCCCTTTCTCTTTGGCTCGTTTGTCAGGTTTGATCTTGTATTTTTCTTAGTTCTTTTCTTTGTTGGGCCTTTTAGCCTGCTAGCTGGCAGTCATTATTGTACTTCTTATAGTCCCTTGGGTCTTATTTTGGCCCACCGCGAACATTAATAATATTTCATTTCATTTCATTTCTCTATAAGATAGGAAGCGTCATCCTTCTTCAAGTGATAATCATGCACTCACTCAAGACACTGAAACTTGAAGGCAAACACTTGCTCGCCATCACGACACAACAATCGACTCGTTAAATTTCCCTTACATAGCAAGTTGTGATTGTTGTTGAGGAGGCTTGAGACATGCGCTCCTCTCTAGTCTTAATCCACCTTACCAGTCTTGGGGTGTGTCCACTCACAACACTGGAACCTCAAGTTCAATCTCTTGCTAGCCATTACCGCATCACAAACCATGGGCGTTTGAGGGATTTCGAAACACTCATCCCTCATAGTCTTCCCCACTTGAAATCGATGACGCATTATTCTTGGAGGAAGTCCTTGCCAATCCATCATTGAACCAAGGGACCTATACACAACACTCCTTGCCCCTTTTAGCATAGCAACCCACCACACAAGGATAGAAAGTACTCACATGCAACTTGCCTGCCCACTCCATGCACACCCTGTGCACAAGAGCAGACACTTGAGAGTTCATCCCGTCTTTCATGTAAGTTAGCTAAAACTATACTACGTTGATGGGGTTGAGCTAGAAAAGAATCGTCCAAATTGGCCTCCTACGAATGTGGTGGACAAGCCAGACAGGGAGGTGGAGCATATCTTAGATGTGTAGACAGTTGGCTGGGGTCATAGACAACGCAAAAATGAAATATTATTAATGTCCGCGGTGGGCCAAAATAAGACCCAAGGGACTATAAGAAGTACAATAATGACTGCCAGCTAGTAGGCTAAAAAGCCCAACAAAGAAAAGAACTAAGAAAAATACAAGATCAAACCTGACAAATGGGCCAAAGAGAAAGGGAAAAGAAAAGAAAAGGGAGAACAGAGGAGGGAGGGCTGCAGTCCAACAGAGAGAAGTGCATGCTAAGAAGAACAGAGAGAGAGAAGGAGGGGGGAGGGAGTAGCCTAGGAAGGGCAAGCTCCGAGAATCCCCCAAAAACTAATCTCTCCTAACAGTTGAGGCCGAAGTATTGGAGCTGAAGAAGTCCATGATATGTCTCTGCCCATTGCTAGTTTGGAACCTTGACAAATTGTTGGTGCACTGTCTAGTGACCCTGCTTCTGTTCAAACTAGATGGTGTGGGGCGTTTCCGGTCGAAGTCACCTGGTCCGTCGGAGTTGGTGAAGTATGTTGTGATGAGTCGATGTTGAGGAGGGTGAGATCCATTTTGCAAAGAGTTCTTGGTAAGATAGGTGGATCAGTTGGCGACGAGCTAGGAGTGCGAGGAGACGTGGAAAAGCATGGATAAGGTGCAAGAGTTACTTAAGAGGGATGTCGGCCTTAGTCCTTGGGTTCATAAATGAGCTGGTGGGGACCTTCTCCTGAGAGATGAGGTGGAATCTTCATGGTGTTGAGGGCATCATTGATTTCAAGTGGGTAAGTCTATGTGGGATGTGCGTCTCAACCATCCCTACCAACACTCACGACTTTCTTGCAAGCATTGCAAGCAAGCTTCATTGCCTTGAGGCTCAAGTGCAATGAATGAGTGCATTTCTAGATTGGCTAGGTGTGCAAATTAAGATAAGTGATGGCGTTCCGTTCGGTGTGAGCAAGCATGCCTTAAGTGGTGGACTGTCACGTTGCAAGGTTGTGTAGTTATATGCTTTTGTCCATGTGAGTCCAAGTCGTAGGTAGTGTGCATTGTGGGAACTTGTGCAGGCAATCTATTGGCCTCGAGGCTTGCATGCCTAGTTGAGACCCAGGATGGGTTTGTGAGTTGAGTATGTGGGGAGGATTGTCTATTGTTTGCAATCGAGTAGTCGTCAAGCATCATCAGTTGTGCTTTTGACTTAGTTGGTGATGAGGTGTATTGTAATCGACATTATGCCTTGAGAATAAATAAATACACTATTCCCCAAATGTGGTGTCTTGCTTTGATGTGTGGACGCTTTGTGGTTAAGTAGTTTTTAATTCATTGCAAGTGTGCATGTGCTTCCGCTTAATTCATTAGGAAAATACAAAAACATTCCATTGTGTTGTGCTGTGTAGTTGAGAACATTGGAAGGCGTAACTTGTGGCTCTTGGTGAGTCTAGTCCAAAGAGGTGGACTCAAAGGGAGTGCATGGTTCCATATAGTTCTAGCATTGGCCAGGTTGGGTCCATAATAGTTGGTATCAAAGCACAAAGTTGTTACTACTGTGTGTCAAGGGTTGTTTGATCCCAATGTGTGAGTTGGTATTAGAGCACAATGTTGTGTTCCCCTGTGTGGTGTGTTCCGCTATCAGAACATTGTGCGTTTGTGTTGTCAGTCTGTTCCGCAATTGGAGCGCTATTTAGGTTTGTGCACTTAGCACCCCATTTCCCTCACTTATTCTTGTAAGTGGATGTCTAGTCTGTTTAGTCAATATGGCAGAGTCTAGTTTTGGTATTCCCTGTCCTGATGACCCTTCCAGAGGTTGCGGGGAACAACTTGGAGAACAAGGTGGTGGCGTGAGTACACAACATGGTAGCAGGACGTGGCTGATAGAAGATCTTGATCAGAAGATGACTCAGAGAGAACTCAAAGAGAAGATCATATCCATGGATGAAGGGTTAAATGAACTACGAGAGGACCAAGGTGGTCAGGTGCAGATGTTCAAGGCCTTGGAGGAAGTGTTGGAACTGCAGAGAAGGTTGAGGAGAGTTTGGTGTCTCAAGCCAAGCTGCAAGAGGAGGTAGCTTTGTGGGAGGCGGCTGCAATGTAGGCACTAGGTCAGAAATCAACATCAAGCTCTTTGACCTTGAAATTGTCTAAGTTGAAGGCACCCGAGTGCTATAATGGAGCACGTGATGATTGTCTATTGGATGACTTCTTTTGGGACATGGGTGAGTACTTGGCAGGATCATGAGGATTGTTAGGGGCATAAGAAGTGCGTACATCAACAAAGTATTTGAAGGGTACAACTTAGGTTTGGATGAGAAACTTGACAGATGACATGGTGGTAGGTAGTACCACTAGGAGGGTGGACTTGTGGGAGGAGTTAAAGGAAGCGTTGAAGGATCAGTTTCGACTAGATAATGTTGAGTGGTAGGCGAGGATGAAGTTGCAGAAGTTGAAACATGATGGAAAGATCAAAGATTATATCAAGGCTTTCCAGGATCTCATGGTGGAGATTAAATGGTTGCTAGAGAAAGAGGAGTTGTTTATGTTTCAACATGGTCTTCAGCTATGGGCTCAAACGGAGCTCAGATGCCACAAGCCAAAGAATGCCAATGAAGCCATTGCTGTTGCAGATAGTTTCTTCGACTTTAAAGATGAGATTGTGTCGGAGAAGGGTACCCAAAACTCCAACTTTAAGGGTAAGAGCATGGTGAGTCATTTTTCTAGTAAGCCTAAGGGTGGGACCCAAGGTGGAAAAGTGACTTACCAGTTGTCAATGGAGTCTCATAAGTCTAACAAAAACTTAAAAGGGAAGAAACCTATGAGTGGAGTTGAGGGCAAAGGGAATCGCTCGTGGCAAGGTGTTGGACATGCTATGGGCCTAATACTTAGAGAGTATCTATTACAATGGGTATCGACAGTTGAACAAGCAAAGTTGAACTCGACGGATGAGGCTCAAGTTGGTGTCATTCACGAACTCAATGCCAGTGAGAAGGTTGAGTTGAGTGGGAGAATGAAGAGTCAAGGATTGCACGGGCTGATGTATGTGGAGGTGGTGATCAATGGAAAGAGAACCATGGCACTCATTGATATAGATGCAACTCACAATTACATGAGTGTTCAGCGAGCCAAGGAATTGGGCCTCCAATCCTCTGGAGGTGGTCAAAAGTTCAAGTTAGTCGATTCTCTTGCATATGTTATTGTTGGTGTTGCATGAGATGTGGATGTGCAAGTCGATGAGTGGAAGGGAAAACTCAATCTGTCTGTGGTGAAGATGGATATTTTTGAGCTAGTACTAGGACAAGAGTTTATCAGGAAGGGTAAAGTAGTGGTGGTTCCCCACCTCAAAAATTTGTTCATGTTCGATCCAAAGCAAACATTCATTGTGCGGATGGTTCAAGAATGGTGGTCGGGGAAGGCAGTGGCGAGTGCACAAAAGGTGCACGTGTGTTCAACTATGAGTGTGTGGAAGGCTGTAAGGAAGAAAGGGAAGGAGCCTATGTTTCTTGCGGTGCTTGTGGGAGAATGGGATGAAAATGTGGGGCAAAAGGTCCCTATCCCATTGGATGTGGAGGAGGTTCTCTACCATTGTATCTATTATCGAGGAGAGCAATAGATCATCATATTGAGTTGGTGCCAGGGTCGAGCCCTCCAGCAAGGGATTTGTACTGGTTGTTTAGGCCAGAGATGGTTGAGGTGAAGAGGCAGTTAGAGGACTTGTTGGTTGCTGGTTATATCTTCCCTTCACGCTCCCCTTATGGAGCCCCAATGATATTCCAGAGAAAGGTCGATGGGTCTTTGAGACTATGTGTTGACTACAGGGCTCTGGACAAGTTGACCATCAAGAATTAATATCCTTTTTCATTAATTGTTGATTGTTTTGATCACCTTGCATGGGCAAGAATCTTCACTAAGTTGGACTTGAGGTCGAGATATTATCAGGTTTGAATTGCTCCAAGAGATGAAGAAAAGACGACCTGTGTGATGAGATATGGGTCATACAAGTCCCTTGTGATGCCCATTGGGTTGTGTGATGCGCCAACGATGTTTTACACGCTCATGAATGATTTGTTTAGGCCATTGCTGGATAAGAGTGTAGTGGTCTATCTGGATGATATCTTGGTGTATTCTAAGAATCTGGAGGAGCATAGGGCAGATCTGTTTGCGAAGAAGGAGAAGTGTTCCTTCGCCCAAAAAGAGGTGAATTTGTTGGGGCATGTGGTTGGCAATGGAAAGATCAAGCCAGACTAAAGGAAACTTGAAGCGATAAGAGATTGGGAGGTACCCAAGGACGTACATGGAGTAAGGCGGTTCTTGGGCCTAGCCAATTATTACAGGCGTTTTGTCAGTAGGCACTCGAAGCTTGCGGGTTCGTTGACAAATTTGTTGAAGGACAAGAAGTGGTAGTGGATGTCGAAGTGCTAGGCGGACTTCGAGCTCTTGAAGGAGAAGCTGACATCTTCACAAGTGTTGTCCTTGGCAGATTTCAAAAAGCCGTTTGAGGTGCACATAGATGCATATGCTTTTTCCATCATAGGTGTGCACATTTAGGATGGGCATCCTGTTGCTTTTGAGTCGAGGGTTAAATGATATAGAGTATCCAATTCATGAGAAGGAGATGATGATGGTGGTTCATTGATTGAGAACCTGGAGGCACTATTTGTTGGGTTCTCACTTCATCGTGAAGACAAATAATGTCTTGAATATCTTCTTTCTGACTTAGAGCAAGCTTACGCCCAAGCAGGCAAGGTGGCAGGACTTCTTGGTTGTGTTCTATATGGAGATCGTGCATACTGCTGGAAAAGAGAATGTGGCGGCAGATGCACTTAGCAAGAAACAACAATTGGTGGTCATTGTGACAACATCGACTAGCCTTGTATCTATTCATGGGGAGAGCAGGTTGGATTTGAAAGGGGAAATCGTGGAGAGGATTAAGGAGGACTTGGTCCAAGAGCTGTAGCATTGGTGAAAACTGTCGAAGACCAGACTCAAAAGGTCATAATGAATAAGTTTAGCATGGTTGATGGATTGATGTGGTTTGCTCGGAGTCATGTCTATGTGCTTAAGTGGGGGAGCCTTTGCGGAGAGTTGATTAAGGAATGCCATGACTCTTTGTGGGTTGGGCACTTTGGGTAGAGGTGCATGAGGGTCTTATTGGAGTGGGGATTCTACTGGTCCAAGATGGGGGAGGACGTAAATGAGTATGTTTGAACTTGCCTGATTTGCTAGCAGGTTAAGCTTGAGCATTGGTTCCCTAGAGGATTTCTAGAGTCTTTGCCTGTTCCTGTGAGACCTTGGGCAAGTGTGAGCATGGACTTCATTCCACAATTGTCGTGCATAATGATGAGATCCATTTGGTGGAGAGGGTATCCGTCTATCTATTCATCTCTTTTATATATAATATTGTATATTAAGTTCTTTATAGATTTTACACAATAGTCCTATCGATCCATTATAGGTTGTATTAGATACATGCTCTTGAACTTGTGGTTCAACTTCTACTTAGTGACCATAAATTAATTGGGCTTGTACCCTACACTCATTTTGGCCTATGACCAAGACAATTGCAGCATGTGGCAATTTTTTTCAAGTGGATAGTTCATTCAAATTTTGTTGGTGTTCATCTTACCTACCCATCTTCCACCCAACTTTTAATAGTTGTCTATCTAAGAGGCAATTTGATATTTAAATGGTTGTGACCCAAGAGTGAAAAGATACGACATGAGATATGAACATCTACGGCTTGAAATAAAAAAAGGTGCTACTTGGGATACAAAACGGTGCAACCTAGGATATAAAATGGTGTGACTTGGATACAAAAGGGTATGACCAGAGATATAGAAGGATGCAACTTGAAAACGAAAGGGTGCGACTTGATATAGGAAATGGGGCATCTTGATAATGAAACAATGTGTCTTGAAACACAAATGGGTGTGACCAAAGATACGAAAAAGTGCAACTTGAGAGCAAAAGGGTGCAACCTGAGATATGAAAGGGTGTGACTTGAGATACAAAAGGGAACAACGTGAGATATGAAAAGGTGTGGCGTGACATATTTTTTCATTGTAAAATAAGGAAAATATTTTTTTCATGAGAAGATTAATAGATTTTGACCATATCGATGAGGCAACAAAATGGTGGAACAACCTTGATCCTAAAAAAATATTTAGATTGAGACGAATTCAAAAAAAATTTCTTCGGCAAATGGTCTAAGAATATCTTAGAGAAAGAAAGGCTAAAATAGGAAATTGTATAATTAAAGGTCAAATTTAAAAAAAAAAAAATGATGAGATCCATAGATTAAAGGATAAAAATAAAACCTTGTCAAGACAAAGTAAAAGTTATATATAAAAAAAGAAAAATTCATAAGGAGCCATGACAAGATTTGTAGAAGATTTTATTTGCTAAGAATAAAGAAATTGACCGATTGAAGAATCATAATCAATTTTTGCTTAAATAAGTAAAATATCTAAAGAATGAATGGAAGTGAATTTCTAACAGCTTATCTTCTATTGATAAAGAAACTTCTATGATTGATATTAAGCATGTTGATAAGTTTGTTTCTAGTAATGATGCAATTACAACCATTATGAAGAGCTCGGATTCTCAAATTAATCCAACAAAGTATCTTAAATTTGAACCCTATAGACATCCTAATCATCTCATTTGCCATCATCGAAAATCAGTGTATTAGCATCCACTCCATGTTGAAAGATGATTTTTTTTAGTCTTATCAAAATGGAACATATATTCCAAATATCTAATTTACATGGATTCAAGATCGAAGCAAATTCTCACAAGATTTTTACTCAAATCCAATGCTTGTCAAGGTTGATCTAGGATGGATTAGTCCCAATTCAATGTGGCGCTATTTATCAAGAGATAGATATGTGGGCTCATGACTCTTTATACCCCTTGGATTATACATACATAGGCACACCATTTGGTGGAGAGGGTATCCATCTGCGTATTCATCTGACTTTTATACACAACATTGTATATTGAATCCTTATATATGTCACGCGTGCACACAGACACACCATTTGATGGAGAGGGAATCCATCTGCCTATTCATGTCTCTTTTATACACAACATTGTATATTGAATCCTTTATGGATTCCATGTAATAGACCTATTGGTCCATTATAGATTTGCACAACTACCTTCTAGGTACACTCAAGCCTAGTTCTAGGACTTTAGAGATACATACCTTAGCACTAGTATGATGCTAGAATTGAAAAATAATCGAGTTTAATCCATGGGTGTATTGGAGCTTGGAAGGGATAAATCTCTAGAGGCAGTGTTGATAAACACCTTGAATGTGGTGCATCCAAAGAGGAAGATCACAAACATAGTTCACTCATATCTTGTAAAGCAGACCTACTAATGATTCATTAGATATTATAATTGGAGATGCTTAACTGTTGGCCACAGTGAGGTTTGGCTTCACTTGTATATACTCTCCAATAACTCTTGACCCTAATAAAATTTGGCATTCTCAACAATAGCAGTAATTTAACCAACAAATTATCTGTAATCCAAATGAACCTCAATGGGCCATTCTGATAGTATTCACGAATTCACAGACACAAGGTAAGATTACAAATATTCCAACAAGCTTAAGGACAATTTGTGTATTTGGTCAAGGCAGCTTGAATATAGATAAACCATTATCATTTTTTAGGGTTCTCTGTAATTTGTTTCAATATAAACCATGATGTTTTTTAAGCAGAAAAAGAAAGTACGTAAATAAAATTAGAATCACTTTTATTTTGTCTTAGAGAAAACAATATTTCAACCAGGAAGGTTTATGTCTATGTCTTTCCTTAGTTATTAATCATTATTTGATAAGATCCAACCTTACACGAGTGGTTAACTTTGGTATTCATTTCATGCAAGGATGTCTGTCTCATTAGACATTTTTCTTTACTATGAATAGGGGGTTCTGCCTACTTAATAAAACAATTTTTTCTGTTCTCAACAAATTAGATCTCCACTCCATTTAATATCCAATGTAGGATGGATGAGCTTCAGTCATGCATCCTTTGAACCCAATATTCTAACTTATTCTATCTTCATGATTTTTCTCTTTTGAACTCTATTTTTTGCTGTCTTCTATCATAAACAAGAATGAAGATAAATGGGGTCTTTAAAACAGCTGTTCTGAACTGGTTGATATGTTCAATCATATTATCTAAATTTTGTTTCCATTTAAAAGATACAAATGGAAGAATTATTTTAGTGTCCAGTAATAAGCAGAAGGGAAGTTTAGATATGGAAAGCTGTCGGAGTCCACAATATTTTCCAGAAATGAACAAAAGTAGTACATCCACCCAAATCTTATACAGAAAGTGTAATAAAGGATGAAAGAGAAAAAGATACAGTGGGCACCTGATATTATCCGTAGATAAGAATCACACAACAGTCCTATATATGTAAGGAGTGATGGGGGGTATTTGTCCCAATACCAAAACCTTAAGTACATGAACAAACTTAACCTTAAGCCAACATAACAAGAAAGGCTTTAAGGTTAATTACAAGTTTATAAGGTGGGTTTAACCATAACAAAGTTAACTGCGGTCCATAGGGCTTACATAATAAATTATTACAATAAATTTAAGACATTGTGCCATGAGAGCCCTTAGGCCTATCCAATGTTATATCATACAATGTTGGCCTTGGCCATGATTCAGATTACACTTTCAACACAAGCACCAAATAGCTCATCAATTAAGGTGTTTGTGAGATGAGTCATAGAACCTGAATAATGCCGTGTCCTTCTCATCAAAAGGGTCAAGGTTCTGGTTGTCATCCCATTTGCAACTTTGATTTTCTTAGGTCTTTTTTAATTCTCTAGAATCGCATAACTTCTTGATATTTTGGTAATCTAAGGAGATTTTAGTGGGAAGGAGAGATCGCCATTTTGTTTGCCTGGACTTTGTTTTCTCTGTTATGAATACTGCGCTTAATGCACTTGTATTGCATGGAGACATTATTGTTGGTTCAATTTTAGATTAGTTTACCCTTGTTTCTTGACTCTTGTTAAGCTTATTTCGTAATATTTGTTTTGGTTACTATTATGCATAGTAACAACTGTTTTTGACAAGTCTCATTGGCCTACTTTGGTCATCCATGGACATTAATAGAATTATTTTATCTTATTTCAAATGTACAATTTGTTTTCATTGTATCTTGAGACTTGTAGGAAATAGGAGACCATATTTTAAATTTATAAAACAAATATGATCAAGATGCGGCCATTAGTGTGGTGTTAGTTTTGAATTGGTTTGACTAAGATGTATTATTTGACACAATCTTTTTCTTTGCATCTCCATTTTAGCTAGTTACCGAGTAGTATTAATTGTGGCAATATTGCTTCTTTCAAGAGTCAACAGGCTATGGAACATCTCATATCATACACTGTGTGTGTATTTTTTCTGGTGTGCAGCATGGTAAAATCAGGGCCTAAAGTGAAGAAGCAACAGATGCCAGCCCCCCGTCCTTGATCAATTGAATCCAATGAGTACAGTTTTCCTATACTCACAACCCTTGACAATGTATTTTGCTTTATCTCCTTGAAATTCAAGGCATAAATTTATGCATGTCTTCTTGTGTATTTCTGTGTATAATAGCAAAATTTTTAATTCTTTCTAATTTATTGAACAAATATGATCAAGATGCGGCCATTAGTGTGATGTTAGTTTTGAATTATTTGTTTTTTAATATGCCTTGTAGATATTGAATTGGTTTGATTGAGATGTATAATTTGACACAATCTTCTTTGTATATCCATTTGACTTGAGCTAGTCACTGAGTAGAATTAATTGCGGTAATACTGCTTCTTTCAAGAGTCAACAGGCTATGGAACATCTCATTTCATATGCTGTGTCTATTTTCCTGGTGTGCAGCATGGTAAAATCAGGTCCTAAAGTGAAGAAGCAACAGATGCCAGCCCCTCATCCTTGATCAATTGAATCTAATGAGTACAGTTTTCCTATACTCACAAGCATAGACAATGTATTATGATTTATTCCCTTGAAATTCAAAGCATAGAATTATGCATGTTTTGTTATGTATTTCTGTGTACAATAGCTAACATTTGAACTCAAAAGGATGAAGTAAAATTTTGCATCAACACGAAGCTTTCAAATGCTGCTTTGAAGCTTCTGATGTGATGCATTCAATGTAATTTTAAACCTTGAGTTAAGGGACAACAGCAGCATAAGTATTCATGCAAACTGGCATTATGTGTTTACATGCATGTATGGTCCATATCTTTCATAATCTACAAGGGTGTTTTGCACTTGTAGAGCAACTGTCTTCTCTTAAAGGGGTTTGGCAATTGTTCAACTAAGCTCTTTGTACTCAACGCAGTTTCAATTCTTACTATTCGTCAAGTTGTAAAGTTGGAGAACTAATACAAGTTAGTCCTTTTGCATATTGTGTTCATTGCTCTGGTTAATTGGTTGCTTTTGCAGCAGAGACTGCAAAGCATTTGGTATGCTTTTCTTAATGATAATTAAAGGCACATTGGCTTTACAAAAATAACTATGGCTTTAGACAGATTCCTATCAAAAAATACTTAATTTGTCTTTAATTAATATCAAATTGACATAATCTGGATCAAAGGTTTATATTCACTTGCTGAGATGTTTAAACATTGTAATGCCTGGTAAACAGGTGTAGGTCCACTCCCGTAGAAAATAAAAATGAAATATTGTTGTGCCAACTACATGAAATTTTGAGCTAGAAGGCCCAATGCTGAGGAGTTTATAAATGTTACAAACGTTCCACCTATGTTAAATGATTTGCTGAAGCTTATGATAAATAATGGATGTTTGCCTTGGAACAATATTACTGTACAATTCAGCTACGTGCAAAACTAATTAAGTCACAATTACTATGATTGAGGCATACAGATTGTAGTGAAGAAAGCTTGCAAAAAATATTATCAAATACCTGCATATATTTTTCAAGAAGACTGCTTATATTAAAACCCCATGCCAAACCCATGTCTTATAACAAACATGCCAAGGAATTGATTGGCATTAATCCTTTCCATCAAACGATATTAATTTTAGTATAGCATTGATTTAAATTATTTTCATGAATAAGAAACTAAATGGTTGCTACTTTGTTAGCAGATAATGCAGGGTATTATACAGAACAATCAAGGTGAATTATAAAGATTATGCAGCTTTTTACCAATTTCTCCTTAAATTTATATAAATTCACTATGGAACATTTTTGCTTCTCAGGATGTAGAATTTGGACTTGTCAATGAATATTTTTAAAGTAAAAAAAAATCTGAAGTTGTCATTTTGTCAAACTAGGAGGGTGTAGTTCATCAATTATGATTTTGGAATCGTTTGACTTACTGTGTATGTAAATGCAAACAAATGTGCTTAATCGGCTTTATATCCTATCCAGCTCAGGAAATCTCACCTCTGGGCCATTCCATGACTGCCTTCTTGCAGTTAATTTATAATTATCAAGCATGGGATTCAATCCTGGGTTAGAGCCTTAAATAAGGCCACCAAAACTTTGCATTCGATGGTAACATGTAAAGAATAAAATCAAATGACATGAACTATTAAATTTCATGACTTTTACAGAGCGGACCCAGGTTTAACGCTTACCAAACGACATAAAACCTGTTGTAATATTGCTATGTAATCATGATGTAACATCATAGAACTGTTATATATATATATATATATATAAAATAAAACACGTGAATAGTAAGAGGAGGGAACTGGATTTGTATAAGCAAATAACCAGAGTGGTCGTAAAAAATCATGTAAAATTACCTTTACCTTGGGTGATCAAAGGGTAAGAGCACGTGAAGAATTATGGTGGACTAGTTCAGTTTGATGCACTGCCTCATTGAACAGTTTGATGGTGTTCAGATCATTATCTTGCAACATTATCCCAAATATCGCCCTCACAGTATAACGTTTTAAATTCTTAGTCCTATTGGTTTAAATCCCGAGCAGGTGGTCCAACTCACGCTGCTTAGCAGGGATTTTATTTAATTGAAAGTGGACAGGAGTTATAATAGCAGGAATTGCATCTAATTGAAAGTGGATAAAAGTTATAGTGGCAGCAGCTGGAAAGATGTGAGAAAAATACCAATTCTTTATGTAATCCCTAGAAAATAAAAATAAATAAAAAATATTCACTTTTTCTTGGCTTATTTAAACCTAAATATGACATTCTTAATTTTCATCGAATTTGCTCTATATGCTGTGTCTATGTTATAGTTTAACCCTAAGTTACTTTGTTTTTATTTGGGTCACTATTAGAGTTTGGCGAGGATAAAGTATTAAAAAAAAATTGTGGTCTACTAGTAAGGATGCCACTTGTATTATCGGTAATGTGACCCAGGTTCAATCACCATGGAGATGTGTATAAGAAGTATTAAAAAAAAAATAAAAAAAAATTGCTATTGAATAGGTTGACTATAAAATTTGTTATGAAATATTTCTATTAAAGTGTCTAAGATAATTCGTTATGAATTTTAAAAATAAAAATAAATATTTGTATTAAAGTGTCTAAGATAAATGTAAATATTTATAAAATAATTTATATTTCATAGAAAAATGAGATTGATTTATGGAACTTAATTATTGTATTGATTTGTTAAGATATTTTAGTTTTTTTCTGCTTTTAATTTATGTAGATGTAAAATGGAATCAAGTAGATGAGAGAATGAAAGACAAAAAAAGGTAGGATTTTTTTTTCTCTTTAAAGTTCATTTTCTATTGACCATTGTCTATTCGACTATGGTTGTTGAAATTATTTGTGTACTAGAAAAATGCCAAAGTTTGGATAGTTTTGATAAAATTTGGTGAATGTAGTAGCATTGGGTTTAATTGTTTCAGGGCCTTGATGTTAGTTGGGTTCTTCGTCATAGATGGAATTCAAACAATTTTTGTTGATGATCCTTCCTTACCCTTGGTAAAGATGACCTCACTTAAGCCTTTTTCAACTAGGTCTTGGACTTGGATCAAAATTTCTATTCAATTGTGCAGTGCAGGCTTTTTGACATAGAGCTTGCATAACTCATCTCTAGTCTCCACCTAGTTAGGTTCAAATATTTTGCAACTTCAAAGATAGATCATAGTACATTGTATAGAAAATTTATTAGGAATGTACATTGTTTCAAGTATTAGGAATATACATTATTTCAAGTATTGGACTAGCCTCATCTCTTGCATCATTTGACCCTCATAAAGACCTTGAAGACACATAATATCAACCATAGCCATGTATTTGATGCATCTTGTTGAAGTTGGTATGTTGTTTGTAGTCTTGTTGGTTGTATAATAGTATAAACTTTGGATCACAATATCTTCGAAAAGCATAGTAGCTCAATGATAAAGCAATACTAGTGCTTGTTAGGAGGTCATTGGTTTGAGTCCTAGCTAGTTCATGTTTTGGAGTCCTAGTGGAAGTTTGATTAGAGAACAAAAGCTAATTTGGAATATTGGAGCAGATCAAAGGTTTGCCATATATAGGTTAATCATAGTAGTATATTTGAGTGAATTAGAGGATAATTATTTGATTTTAAGGTTGAGTAGAGTGGGTGTTTAGTGAGCAGACACTCGATTAACATGAAGGCATGAAAATAATGGAAGTCTAACTGACTAGAAGTTTGATTGATTATTGACTATAGGACAGGGGTGTTGAGAAGAGTGAAGGCTTGATTGCTAAACAAATTGACAAGTTCACATCCAATCAAAAGATTGAAAACTAGATTAAAATCAAATTTGAGGCTTTAGAACAAAGGCTAGAAGGTAGGTTTGATAAGGAGATACAAGACTTAGAGGTGATTGAAATATTAGAGGTCCAAGTGCTTAAAGATATCAAAATGGTGTCAAATTTGGTCAAAAGTGACGGGAGGTTTGATTAACGAAGGATACCATACATTGAGGCTAAAGATGGTCAAAAGCTTGCTATCACTTTCAATTGTCAAATCAAAGACGACCAAAAGTCCACTATTTGAATGTGAGAACGCCAAGAATTTACTAGAGCAAAGGTCCCTCTTTCAATAGCAGAGATTTGTTTGTAGGAAATATTACATTATTTGATAGATGTTAAGCTCCCACATGTTACATTTGTGCAATTGTAAATATTAGATTAGGATGCGAGTTATTAGATTAGGGAATATGATTTATATTTCCTCTAAAGTATGTGTCAATGTGTGAGAAGAGTCCAAGTGTCATGTAATTTAGCGTGCTAGTGTGTAGAGTGTAAGAATGCGCAAAGTGTCATGTAATAAAGAGCACACGTGTTTAGAGTGTAAGAGTGTGCAATGTGTCTTGTAGGTAAGTCAAGAGTCATGTGTGTAGGTGTCAAGTATAAAAGTGAAGTCACATAGTATGTAGCAAGATGTAAAGTCAAGAGACATGAAAGGTTTGTCATATGTGAGGAATAGGAAAGGATGCATCTCCCAAGTATGTGAGGAGAGCAATAGGTATTGAATAGTCATCTTCTAAGGTTATATTATAGAGACAAAGCTCCATGTATTGTATTATTATTCAAGAAAACAAAAAAAAAATTATAATGAAGCTCTTGTATATTTGATCAATAATATTGTAAGTATTATTTTGAAATATTTTTGTTATTTCATGACAGTGATTGATTCATATTGGTCAAATAATTGTACTCTTCAATATTGTGATTTATATTAGATCTTAGATATTGGGATCTGTGATTTAATTTGGTTAGAAAGTCATCAATGGTATCCGAGCTAGAATTTGACCAATTTGTTATTTGAAAAAACTTTTGGAGGAAGTCTAAGTTGAAAATAGATACCAAAATGGTACTTTGACCAAATTTATATTTGAAGCCATTTGAAGGCATGGACAAATATTTTAAAACTAGGATAGAGGCTTAAGGTGAAATAGTGAAAAATATTGAACGTTTGGCGAATGTCAAATTGTAAGAACGTATTGGAGTTGTACTCCAAAGTTGGATAGAAAGAAGAAAAAGAGGGCATATTGATAAAGCTAAGGTGAAAGATGCATGTTAAATGTTTAAATAAGAAGCTGGATAGTGACAAAGGCAGAAGCCAAGAGCACCTAATTATTAAGAGCCATAGTACAAAATTGTGACAAAGATAAAAGCCATGAAGTACCTGATTTCAAAGAGCTATAAAGCCAAATATTGAGAGTAGAAGCCAAGCAAAAGATTGAGTGCTAAGCCATAAGATAGCATTAAATCCTGGTTTGGAGAAGCCACTAGAAAGAATTGGTGATATTGCCATTAGAAGCATCTAAGAAAGGAGCCATTCTAACCACGCCTAAGAAGTTTAATTTCCTATGAAACAATGACAAAAAATGAAGCGCTTGCAAAGCTGTAGAATTCAAAACATCTAAAAGCATTCAACAAAAGGTGCCAAAGTTGGAAGATTTTTCATCAATAACGTAACAATTATTACAAGTCTGATGTCTTAATATAAGCTAAATTGGATGCAACAAAATAAGGTAAGAAGTTATAAAGTTTTTGAAAGGGTACATTTATTTATTTTAGGGTGCCTAATTTTATTTGGAGAAATAAGGTTTATTTTTTGATAATTGATTATTGAAAGGGGAGTTATAAGGATTGGAATGAATTTGATTTTATAAAGTTTTTTGATAAAATAAATTGATGAAAAGGAGTTATAAGGAAAATTAGAAATTAAAATTGAAATTTTGAATTGGGAGATATAAGGAAAAATTGAGATTGAAATTTGATTATTGAAGATTGATTGAAAATTGAAAATTGAATTTAGAATCTGATTAATGAATTTGAAGAATGATTATAATTTGAAATATGCAAAAAGAGATTAAATTGAAGTTAAAAGAAGTTCATTGTTTGATTGCTTGATTGCTTGAATATAGAAATTGATAATTTGGGAGTCGGAAGGAGATCGTGGAAGAAATTCGTAGAAGCACCGACGTCTCCCAAGGTACAAAGGAGGCAATATAAATACATTGCCCAAAGACAAAAAACATTATCCTTGCTCGAATAATTAATTGGCATGCGAAAGAGATTAAGAGCTCGTGAGATTTATGAAATTCGTGGACAACGCAGAGTTTAAGACAGGAAGCATTGAAATCCGAAGGCACATAGGACAGTGTGGCCTAGTGGTGAGTTGGGAAGCGCAAAGACGTTTGCAAGTGTGAGGGCCTACGTTCGAAATGTGGTGGCTGCATTGGAAGTCATGTTGGTTAAGGCACCCAAGGTGCACATTGTTTTTGGCAAAGCGCAAAGGGGAGCAAGTCTTGAAGCACGTGGTGCTTCATTCATTTCAAATGAGCGCGTAGCTCATGCGACGGTTGAGGCCACGACTAAGGCGCACGTTGTGGGCAAGGTTGAGGGTTCGATTCCCTCCGAAGATGAGGTAAATATTTTTGCATTAAAGTTTGTTATTTGCTAAGTTGGGAGGTATAAGGATTATTTTGTGGAAATTGTTTAGAAGGATTTGCTTAGTAAATAAGTGGTGGTAATTGAGAATTATTACTTGGAGTTATAAGAAGATTTCTGGTTTTAGTTTTTAATAAAGTCTTAAATTGCTATATTGGTATTTTGGAGGATTAAGACTTTGTGGGTATTGTGTTAATTTGAATAAAGGGTTTTTATGATTATTGTGAGGGTGTTGATTATTAATTAAGTTGGAGTGATAAGGTGTAATTTTGATATTATTTTTGTGTTATGTTTTGTTGAGAAAATTATCTTCTAACCCTTATTGAGATTGGCAAAGAAGTAATTGTGAGTGTGGCAGATTTGTGAGATCAACTCCTTGTCAAGCAAAAAGGTATGGGCAAATTCTTCTTTGGTTGAGTTGGTTGTTTGAAAATAAAGTTTGGAGTGAAAAGGATTTGATTAGGGTTTCCTTTTCGAAAGTGTTTGAGTTAATGCTTCAAGGTTTTCTGAAATTAAGAGTTGTGGTTAAAACCTTGTTTGATAAGCATTGTTGTTGAGATCATTGGTTGAGTGAAGTGTTTGAGTTAATGCTTCAAGGTTTTTTGAAATTAAGAGTTGTGGTTAAAACCTTGTTTGATAAGCATGGTTGTTGAAGTGAGTTGTTATGCAAAGAACTTGAACTAGGGTTTGGAAAGATCATGAGTATCATTGTTATGTGAGATTTGTTGTTGAGCATTGTTGGAAATATTTTGAGTTGATGGTTACATGCTTGGACTAGGGTTTGTGAGAAAGGGTTGTTTCTTGAGTGATTGATTGAGTAGAGTTGATTGAAGCCTAGTCAAGTGGATGTATGAAGTGATTGTTCAAGTTCCATAAAACAAACTATCCTATATTCTGATTTGAGTTGTGAAAGAGATTGAGCTTTGAGTATAGAACATATTGAGTCTCTAACAATTCTCTTTATGATTCTATGAGATTGATTTGAGTTGAGAAAGTGATTGAGCTTTGAGTATAGAACATATTGAGTCTCTAAAAATTCTCTTTATGCTTCTATGAGATTTATTTGAGAGAGTGATTGAGTATAGAACATATTGAGTCTCTAACAATTCTCTTTATGTTTCTATGAGATTGGACAAGTTCTGTGTGGACTTGTTAAGCAGATTTGAGGTAAGTCTTTGAGAAGACTTGTGGACTGATTTTGTGTGAGCTTTGTGGAAGCTTACAATACAAATTTGGTTAAGTTCTAGAGAGGACTTATTGAGCATATTTGAGCAAGTTCTAGAGAGGACTTGTAGAGCATATTTGAGCAAGTTCTAGAGAGGACTTGTGAATAGATTGGTGTGAGATTTTGTGGAAGCTTACAAGGTATATTTGAGATAAGTATTTGAGAAGACTTGAGAGTAGAGTTGATTGATTTGTTCAAACCTTGAGTTAAGGTTTGGGGTAGATCTAATAGAGTTGAGTCAAGTCTTGAGTTAAGGCTTGAGGACAGAGATCGAGGATAGATTTGTGCTAGACTGACTGGACTGTGTTTAGTGCAGATTTGAGAGCAGAGTTTGGTGCAGATTTGAGGATAGGTTTGTGCCAGACTAGAGATAGAGATTGAGCAGATTTGTGCTAGATCGAATGGACTATGTTTAGTGTATATTTGAGTGGACTTGTTGAGCAGACTTGTGCTAGACGAGGGTGTTACTAGACGATGGATGTGTTTAGTATAGAATTGAGATAGAGCTTTGGAGGTGATAGAGTAGAGAGGATAGTAGTCTCTAGTGGATAGAGATCCATTAGCTAGGGTAGTGAGGATAGGTCTTCTGAGTGGGGATAAGAGTCTTCAGTGGAGAGAGATCCACAAGCCAGTGTAGTGGAGGCAGTAGTCTTCTAGAGGATCACCAGCTAGAGTAGAGGAGAAGGAGTTCTCCTATGGATAGAGATCCACAAACTAGATTTAGGGGATCAACATCTCCTTTGGATAGAGGTCCATAAACATTGTAATTGGGAAGGATTCCCAAGAGATTGATTGAGAAAATTTTAGTGAAATATTTTCTCCATGGAGGTAGCCATATTTGGGTGAACCACGTTAAATTGGTGTCTCTATTGTGTATGGTGTTTTATGCATTGCTTTGATTACTGCTATTGATACTGCTATCTATACATTGCATAATATTGATTTGGAAAGAAAAGTAAAAAGTGCTCTTATACTGTTCACCCCCCTCTTAGTATAAGCTTGTGTTCTTCAATTGGTATCAGAGCGGGTGCCTTCAGAAGAGTTTAACAACTTGAAGGAAAAGCTAACAAGAACACAATGGATCCTAAGGATGTGTCCTCAAATAATTCAGCACCAGTATTTGATGGGAGTGACTACATGTATTGGAGTATGATGATGAGGTTCTACTTGATGGCACTTGGCAATGAAGTTTGGGATGCAGTGGAATTTGGATATGATCCAATAGTCAATCCTCCTACAGATAAGGAAGGTAAGCTTCTACAACACTATAATTCAAAAGCAATGAATGCACTTGTGAGAGGCTTGCGTAGAACAGAATCTATGAAAGTTATGCATTGTAGAACTGCAAAAGAAATGTGGGATAAATTGCAAGGTATATATGAGGGAGATAAAAGTGTCAAGAAAGCAAAGATACAAAATCTCAAAGGACAATTTGAAGCATTGAGAATGAATGATGATGAAAATATTAGTGCTTATCTAACTCGAATTGATGAGGTTGTTAATGATATGCAAGGGCTTGGAATGAAGATTGATGAATCAGATGTTTGTGATAAAGTCTTAAGATCTCTTCCAAATAGATTCAGTGAATAGGTTTTTTCTATAGAAATATCATTGGATGGTGATACTTTGACAAGAGATAAGTTGCTTGGTATGCTAACAACTTTTGAGATAAGAACAAAAGATCCTATTTCCTAGAAGGAAGCAACATTCAAAGCAATCAAGGAAACAAAGGGTAAGAAGTCAGAATCAAGCAATGAGTCATCTAGTGATGAAGAAGCTAATTATGGTAGAAGAGATAAAGGTTCCAGAAGACCCATAGATCTAAGATCTGTTAAGTGTTTCAATTGTGGAAAGTTTGGACATTTTGCAATAGATTGTAAAGAACCAAAGAACAACAATGGTGAAGAAAAATAGGATCACAGGTATAGGGAATCAGAAAGATATAGGCATCAAAAGAAAAGCAAGGATGGACAAAGCAGACAAGGAAAGAAGTTCTTCCAAAGACAAAAGAGGAGCTACTATGCGGATAATGCAAGTAAGTACTCAAATGATAGTGATGCTAGCTTTTCAGACAATGATAGAGATGAAGTCCTATTTATGATTGAAGAAAAAGAACCAATTAAGAAAAAGACTCCAGTTATTCTCAAGTGTTTTAGATGTGGTAACTTTGGACATCTTGAAGATGATTGCACAAGGGATGGTTATAGTTTTAGTGATGATGAATATGAAGATACACTTGAAGGACCAGATGAAAATCTTCTAATGACATTAGAAGAAGAAGTGAGTGATCCTATAGAAGACAAGCCAAAAGAAAGTAATGATGTGGACAAAGGTAAAAAAATAGAGGATTATTCAACAGAGAATGGTTATGATCTCAAGGGAGAACTTATCTATGCCCTTGACATGGTAAAGAAGGTAAGGAAGCAACACTCTAAACTTGAAATTCAGTTTCAAGAATGTGATGAAGAAAGAAAATTGCTCATAGAGGATTTAGAAAAATCAAAGGCTAAGGCAAAGAAGTTCAAAGATAAGTTAGAAGCAAAGATCTTGGAATGTGAGAAGTTAGCACAAGAAGTGGCACTACTAAAAGAAGATTTAGAGGACTCCAAGAATAAGCTATACAAGTATGTAAATAGTGCAAAGAGTATGGATAAAATAGTCAAGGTACAAAGAAGAGCAACAAACAAAATAGGTCTTGGTTTTGAACATGTTCAAAAGAAATGGGAAGAGGAGTCAACTTCAAGTTTTGAAGAAGAAGAAACTTCAGATGAAGATACTTTAGAAGAAGATAGTGTAATAGGAAGTGAGACATCAGAGGATGGGTTGGACAATAAAGGGTTCAACAAAGATAGGAACAATGCACAAAGAAGATACATATGGAACAACAATCAGAATAGGAGACCAATGAGGTCAAGACAAGGAAGCTTCAATGGAAGATGTTTTTCATGTCACAGGTTTGGGCACATGGCTTCACAGTGCAGGACACATGAAAGATAGGAATATGGGAATAGATAACTTTTCCATGGGTATTGCTACTCATGCAATCAGTTTGGTCACAAGGCAATGAATTGCAAGGTTCATGATAGAAGAAGATATGGCTTCACTAGGAGAAATCCTAAGACATTTGCACCTCCAAGGAATAATAACATTAAGTGTTATAAGTGCAATAATGATGGTCACACAACAAAATGGTGTAGAGCAGACATTCCAAAAATAGGTATGAACAGGAACATGAATAGGAACAGGAATAGGAATAGGAACATGAATAGGAATAGGAATAGGAACATGAAAGGGAATAGGAATAGAAATGGATGAGGAATAGGAATAGGAATGATGATAGGAATATGAATGATGACACAGATAGAAATAGTTAGAAGAATAAGAAAATTCAGAAAATAAGGGAAGAGGATAAAGGTAAAGAACAATGCCTTTTGGGAGTAGAAATACTCCCACCCTAGAATTAACCACCTCAAAAGGAGGTGGGGGAGGGGCTAAGCTAAGAGGCTCATTCTTAGCCCCGAGCCCCAAAGGTGACCCTTTGCCATTGATGTCAAAGGGGGAGAGATTTGTGTAATGGGGAGAGATTTGATATTTGAGAGAGCATTGAGCCAGGGGGAGCAATGTCCTAGGGGGAGCAGAACAAAAAGAAAGGTCAGGTTTTGGTAAGAAGAGTATGGGTTGCCATCAATGACAAAGGGGGAGATTGTTGGACATTTTGAGTCCCTAAGTCAAAGTTGTCATTGATGTCACCAGATGAAGTCATCATTAATATCAAGGAATTCAGCAGGAAACAAAGGGGTCAAAAATGGTTATTTGATATCCAGGAAGCAGGCCAAAGATCAAGAGAATCAATGCAGAAAATAGAAGTTAAAAAGGAGATATAATATTTATTTTATAAATAAATATTATTTACGACATGGAATGCAGTGAGAAGGAAGCAATTTATCCAAGGCATCAAAAAGATATAATATTATAATAATGGTTATTATAATATTAAAGTGATATGGTGAAAACCCAAATAAAATATTTATAATTCTCATTATAATATTTTATAAAGCAAAGTGGGTTTTATAAAGTTTAAATATATTTTATAAACCCTAAGGTTGGGTTTGGAGGAAAAGGCATTCGAAGCACCTTTAGAATCTTCATCGACGTCATGGAAGGAATTCGTAGAAGCGCCGACGTCTCCCAAGGTACAAAGGAGGCAATATAAATACATTGCCCAAAGACAAAAAACATTATCCTTGCTCGAATAATTAATTGGCATGCGAAAGAGATTAAGAGCTCGTGAGATTTACGAAATTCATGGACAACATAGAGTTTAAGATAGGAAGCATTGAAATCCGAAGGCACATAGGATAGTGTGGCCTAGTGGTGAGTTGGGAAGCGCAAAGATGTTTGCAAGTGTGAGGGCCTACATTCGAAATGCGATGGCTGCATTGGAAGTCATGTTGGTTAAGGCACCCAAGGCGCACGTTGTTTTTGGCAAAGCACAAAGGGGAGCAAGTCTTGAAGCACGTGGTGCTTCATTCATTTCAAATGAGCGCGTAGCTCATGCGACGGTTGAGGCCATGGCTAAGGCGCACATTGTGGGCAAGGTTGAGGGTTCGATTCCCTCCGAAGATGAGGTAAATATTTTTGCATTAAAGTTTATTATTTGCTAAGTTGGGAGGTATAAGGATTATTTTGTGGAAATTGTTTAGAAGGATTTTCTTAGTAAATAAGTGGTGGTAATTGAGAATTATTACTTGGAGTTATAAGAAGATTTCTGGTTTTAGTTTTTAATAAAGTCTTAAATTGCTATATTGGTATTTTGGAGGATTAAGACTTTGTGGGTATTGTGTTAATTTGAATAAAGGGTTTTTATGATTATTGTGAGGGTGTTGATTATTAATTAAGTTGGAGTGATAAGGTGTAATTTTGATATTATTTTTGTGTTATGTTTTGTTGAGAAAATTATCTTCTAACCCTTATTGAGATTGGCAAAGAAGTAATTGTGAGTGTGGCAGATTTGTGAGATCAACTCCTTGTCAAGCAAAAAGGTATGGGCAAATTCTTCTTTGGTTGAGTTGGTTGTTTGAAAATAAAGTTTGGAGTGAAAAGGATTTGATTAGGGTTTCCTTTTCAAAAGTGTTTGAGTTAATGCTTCAAGGTTTTCTAAAATTAAGAGTTGTGGTTAAAACCTTGTTTGATAAGCATTGTTGTTGAGATCATTGGTTGAGTGAAGTGTTTGAGTTAATGCTTCAAGGTTTTCTGAAATTAAGAGTTGTGGTTAAAACCTTGTTTGATAAGCATGGTTGTTGAAGTGAGTTGTTATGCAAAGAACTTGAACTAGGGTTTGGAAAGATCATGAGTATCATTGTTATGTGAGATTTGTTGTTGAGCATTGTTGGAAATATTTTGAGTTGATGGTTACATGCTTGGACTAGGGTTTGTGAGAAAGGGTTGTTTCTTGAGTGATTGATTGAGTAGAGTTGATTGAAGCCTAGTCAAGTGGATGTATGAAGTGATTGTTCAAGTTCCATAAAACAAACTATCCTATATTATGATTTGAGTTGTGAAAGAGATTGAGCTTTGAGTATAGAACATATTGAGTCTCTAACAATTCTCTTTATGATTCTATGAGATTGATTTGAGTTGAGAAAGTGATTGAGCTTTGAGTATAGAACATATTGAGTCTCTAACAATTCTCTTTATGCTTCTATGAGATTGATTTGAGAGAGTGATTGAGTATAGAACATATTGAGTCTCTAACAATTCTCTTTATGTTTCTATGAGATTGGACAAGTTCTGTGTGGACTTGTTAAGAGATTTGAGGTAAGTCTTTGAGAAGACTTGTGGACTAATTTTGTGTGAGCTTTTGTGGAAGCTTACAATAAAGATTTGGTTAAGTTCTAGAGAGGACTTATTGAGAAGATTTGAGCAAGTTCTAGAGAGGACTTGTAGAGCATATTTGAGCAAGTTCTAGAGAGGACTTGTGAATATATTGGTGTGAGATTTTGTGGAAGCTTACAAGGCAGATTTGAGATAAGTATTTGAGAAGACTTGAGAGTAGAGTTGATTGATTTGTTCAAACCTTGAGTTAAGGTTTGGGGTAGATCCAACAGATTTGATTCAAGTCTTGAGTTAAGGCTTGAGGATAGAGATCGAGGATAGATTTGTGCTAGACCGACTGGACTATGTTTAGTGCAGATTTGAGAGCAGAGTTTGGTGTAGATTTGAGGATAAGTTTGTGCTAGACTAGATATAGATATTGAGAATATTTGTGCTAGACCGAATGGACTATGTTTAGTGTATATTTGAGTGGACTTGTTGAGAAGACTTGTGCTAGACCGACTGGACTGTGTTTAGTACAAGAGTTGAGTAGAATTATGCTAGACCGATTGGACTGTGTTTAGTATAGAATTGAGATAGAGCTTTGGAGGTGATAGAGTAGAGAGGATAGTAGTCTCTAGTGGATAGATATCCATTAGCCAGGGTAGTGAGGATAGGTCTTCTGAGTGGGGACAAGAGTCTTCAGTGGAGAGAGATCCACAAGCCAGTGTAGTGGAGGCAGTAGTCTTCTAGAGGATCACCAACCAGAGCAGAGGAGGAGTTCTCCTATGGATAGAGATCCACAAACCAGATTTAGGGGATCAACATCTCCTTTGGACAGAGGTCCATAAACATTGTAATTGGGAAGGATTCCCAAGAGATTGATTGAGAAAATTTTAGTGAAATATTTTCTCCGTGGAGGTAGCCATATTTGGGTGAACCACGTTAAATTGGTGTCTCTATTGTGTATGGTGTTTTGTGCATTGCTTTGATTACTGCTATTGATACTGCTATCTATACATTGCATAATATTGATTTGGAAAGAAAAGTAAAAAGTGCTCTTATATTGTTCACCCCCTCTCAGTATAAGCTTGTGTTCTTCAATAATGAGAATTCTAAAGTGGATAGGTTGTTTGATGTATTGATAAACAAAACTACTATTAGAAAAGATATAGTACACGATAAGACACATTCTTATCCTATGATGGTAAATCCATTGATAACTGTATTTGACCTAATCATGTGATGGTAAACCCCTTGACAATTTTCTTTAGACTCATATTGTTGATGGTGCTTAAACATATTGTGAGGTGGAGTCAAAGACTCAATGTTCAAACCAGTAGAAATATCAAGTTTCAAGTGAGAATTTTGATGAATATTTTTTCTTGAAAAAATGCTTGTTTAGGGACAAAGATAGCTTCTATATAATAAAACAAAGGTCCGCTCAAGTGAAGAGTACCAATAACTACAAGAAAGCATGATAAAGGTTTGGATAAATTAACATTAGAGACATATTGGTGTGTTTTCTTTCAAATGAGCATGAAGAACACTATGGGATAGATTTCTACTAAATATAAAAAGTGGGATAAAGGTCTACTTAGGTAAAGAAAACCTAGGCTAATGTTCAAAATAGTATATTTTAATGATGGAGGCCATCCAAAAATATATAAAGTAGTTGCTAACCAAATTAAATAAGTAGGTAAAGAGCCCATATAATGTTTTAAGCAAGCAAGTTTTTGTCACACTTTTTGTGAGTTCATAGGTTTATGAATTAATACAGAGAGGTGAAGGCAAGCCTAAATAGGAACTTGGTATAAAGGCAAAATTTGATATCCAATGAAGCATAATCAGGTAAATTTTTGAGTAACTTGACGGGAAAGAAATCCATTGACTATAAATGGGTTTTCAAAGCTACATATAAGATAATATGGGTCGATTGACAAATTCAAAGTGTCTAATTTTAAAAGAGTTTTTACAACAAGAGAAAGACTAAAGAAACCATTTTTCCAAATTAAAAAATGAATTTAGTTCAATTAGTTCTCTCCATTGCGACATAGTTTGGATAGAAGGTATATTAAATGGACATTAAAGTGCCTTCCACAATGGATACTTGGAAGATGCAGACAATTGTGTCTATGTATGAATGCAAACACCATGTTGGTGATGCATTTTTTCATATATGTTGCAAATGTTTTGTCGTCACACAATATTATTGTATATGTGTATATATAAAAATAAGTGTTTATAATAATTATAATGTAATATGTTGTGGGAATTTAATGTTTTATGTATATAGGTAGTTTCTTGGTAGTAGGGTAGTTTTCAACTACCTTCTAGATTTTGTGATACTTATATGTATGCTATCTATCCTAGTCAAGGTATGTTGGATGATGCATTTTTTTTGTCTATAGTAGTCAAGAAGGATGATATCCACAATGTTTAATTAAAATTTGCAAATAATTAAAAGGTAATATATATATTGAATTTACATGGTGGAATCAATAGCAGTCACAAATTTGGGTAGGTTGTCTAGCTTTTATGGCCGTCATAATATTCTGCATTGTTCACCCCAGAAGCCGTCACGCAGATCTTCACGTATTCCGCCCTTATAACCACCATGCGATAATCATTTTAAAACTTTTACCCTATTGAAAACACCAAGAAAGGAACAAGTGTTCAATCCGATGAGGCCCGAGATTTGAACCTTGGACCTCCACCCCCCTTACGGGGTATTAAGAGGAAAATAATTAAAACTAATAATTAGGTGAAAAAATTCTCTTATTCCATAAAGGGGGACTCATGACCCCATTAGCAAATATGACTATGATCTAAAATGTCACCTTTACTTATAAATGCATTAAAATAATTGGTTTTAATCAAATTAATTGAAAATATTAAACCTATAGAAACAAATATCAAGAAATTCTTTTTGATAAAAAAAGTAAATTTATATTAATTTAAGATAATAACCTTTACAATAAAAAAATATGGTGGGTTAACACACCCCATGGGGAATAAAACTCTCATTGACAAGGGTTAGTAAATAAAACCGCCAACAAAACATAAGTTTACCAATCATGATCATTGATGATAATTACATCAAAGAAAGCATATCATATGGAGTAATGTGCCCTAGCATGTTGTCCTGCATAAAATACTAGTGATTATGGGATGGGAATCCACCCATCTACATCACGATTAAGGCCTTTAGTACCCACATCGCTCCAACCAACAACTGGCTCAAGAGAAACTAATTGAACATCATCCCACCCCCCATCTTGGTGGGACAAATAAGCAATGTCAATATTAGGATGCTTCCTAACTAGTGAGTGCTAGAACCAGTGCCTATCTGCGATAGCACTTCTTGCATATGATGGAGGTCGATGGTGAGAGCAGGATTTAAAATTTTCTTGAGAAGAGCACTCTATGGGGATCCGATTGATTGTACATGGAGCATTGACCCAGTGCACCAAAAGAACATGCAAATGATACAAATCCATAGCAAATTTAATAACTTGAGTACATATCTATAGCCACATGTCATTAAAAACTTTTAATTTGTTAGCACGAGTAAATGTGATAGAAGGTGTATACTATTTAAAAATAACTTTGTTACGAGCCTTCCAAATATGAAAGAGTAGACTAATCCTAAAAACTTGCCACATTTTAAAAATCAAGAGACATAAAGTAAAAGAGTCCCCAAGAAGAGCTTGGGTCCAAGAAACTCTTACAGTTGTAAATGGTGAAAAAAATAAATAAACCATTCTCAAGCTTGTTTAGATATTCTATAATTCCAAAAGAGGTGAATACAAGACTTGGGAACACCACAAAAAGGACATTTAGGATTACGAATTCCAAGGTGCTTCAAACATCCCCCCAAGAAAAGGCCTTGATACAACAAGCTCTACACAAAAAAAAATTGCTTGGGCTCAACATGAGTAGCCCAAACATTCTGAAATCTAGAATTCTATATAGTCCTTGTAGAAAATAAGTCCCAACACTTATTGAGCTTAGGCACCAAAGGAATATGAGGAGATAACCATTTATACCCCAAACGAGCCTTATAATTAAGCAAAGGAGTGTCAACATGCCATATCCAGTCTGACCACCAAGGACATTGCGAGCGCACACCAATATTATGCAACATAGAAAAAGGGGTGAGAGAAATAACATCATATGTATCTTTGTACGCACCATTTAGCCTAAAGGTGCATTTGAACTCATTCCATGGGATCCAATCCCTAGTATGACGAAAAAAAAATTAGCTATTGTAATAATATCCTTTTTGAAAAACCTCTGAGCATGAATCCATTGCACCCGAGCTAAGGGAGAACCTTGATGAAGAAACATGGGGGACCACCAAATATTCATAGAATTGATGGATAAGCCTTTACAAAATCCATATCCTCTCAAAAATTTCTAAGGAGTGAGCTGCTTCTAGGCTTTCCATATACTTTTAATAACCAAGGAGCCATAAATCTTAACAAAAACTGAAGCAACAATGAGAGAGGGAAAATCCAACCCTCTCCATGCTCTACGGTTTAAGGGAAGGCTAGATGAAATTAAATATCAAACCAAAAATTTCCAAGCTTCAGCTCCCTTCAGAGCCCTGATCACCCACTTAGCACACAGAGCAATACCTTGCCATCTACAGTCCAACAAACCCATTTCGCCAAATTCTCTAGGAAGACAACAAATATCCCATGCAACTCTATGAAATCCATTTTTTCACAAAAATTATTACAAATAAAATATTGAAGGAGTTTCTCAAGCTTCTTATAGCAAGCCTCTGAAGGAACCCAACAATAGGAATAATAAACATGATTTGTAGCTAAAACTTTAGAGAAAAACTAAAATTTACTTGCTAATGACAACTTCTTAGTAAACCATAAATCAAGTTTCTTTTCAACTCTTTGAAGCACATAATTCCAAAGTTGAGTAGAGAAGCCTTGAAAGGTAAAAGGAATACCAAGAAACTTAAAAAATTCTCCAGGAGGGATCCAATTCCAATGATACCCTTGAATCCAAGGTGACTTAGGCAAGGGAGACTATTTGAAGCAGGAGGTCTTCCTCCATTGTATGCTAGAACCAGAGGGTGTGTAAAAAGTGTTCAGATAAAATAGAGCATTAGAAACATATTGCTCCTCTTCCATTATAGTAAGAAATGAGTCATCAACAAAGTGACCATTAATAAGTTGTCCCTGATCATTTGAAAGAGCAATTCCTTTAATAATACCTATAAAAGCTTGAGTAGCTAAAATATAGCCAAAGGCTTCAATAGCAAGCACATATAAAGAAGGATAAATAGGACATCCTTGCTGAAAAAACCTAAATAGACCCACCACTTCAGACTATGAATTTTTTAGATTGAGAATAGCCAAAGCATCTCTGAATAGCATAGCAATAGTCTGAATAAAAACTAGCCCGAATCCTAAGGATTTGAGCATAATAAGAATGAATCTCCATTTAATGCGATCATAATATTTCTCAAAATCAATCTTAATAAAAAGCATGTTCTATTTTGACATCCGAGCCCATTCCATGCCCTACCAAATAACCATGACATTGTCGAGGATGTACCTTCCTTGAATAAATCCAGTTTGCTCTGATGTGACTATCAAAGGAAGAATAGGTCTAAGACGAAGAGCCAAATATTTGATAATGATCTTATAACTAACATTCAACAAAGTAACATGCCTCCAATTAGTAATCAACTATGGGTCCACTTGCTTGGGTATGAATTTGATATTGCCCTTATTAATAATTTCTCCCAAAGAGCCTACTCAAAGAGTATCCAGATAAACTTTATGCAGATCAAGACCAACTAAGTCCCAAAGACCCTTGTAGAAGTCAAAAGGAATGCCATCCAGACCTGGTGCTTTATCATTTTCTATTTGAGATAATGCATCCTCCAGATCTGTAAGGGAGATTAGTTTATCACACCCTACTCTTTGAGATTTTGAAATATTAACTGGTACAACTGCTATACAAGCTACCAGTGCTTGCTCCTTCTCAAGGGAATAAGCTCAAGCGGTAAAAACATTAGTGTAGTGCTTGATAAAAGCATTAATCATCTCAAGAAGAAATATAAGCCTTATATCATTGTCTGGAATGACCTTAAATTGAGTAGCTTGTCTAGGAGGGAAGAGCCTTTGAAAAAATTCTTTGGTGACCCTATCACCAAATTTAAGCCAATGAAGATGGGCTTTAATTTGAGCTCCCCGAGCCTCATAAAGTTCAACAAGTTTAAGTTCATGCCTCAGCTGGGAAACATGGTATTGAAGTTCAAAATTAAATGGATAAGTCTCAAGCCTAAGAGAAGCTTTGACAAGTTCATTGTAGACACCAAAATCTAGCCACTTATCATCCATCCTAATTTTCCCACCATTTTCACCTTTTATTTACATATATTTATATATTTAAATATTAATATATTTATATATATATATTTAATAATATATTTATATAAGTGAATTAATTCTAGCCATTCGATTTCACTTATTCATATCCATTCATCTACATCAATCCAAGCCACGCCCTAGATTTAATATCCACCCTTCGATATGCTTTTATCTCAGCCACACGATTAGTGTCGTTGAAACCCTAAGTATGCCCTAGGTTGGATTATTAATATGAGCCATTTTGACGGCTCAACCCTTGGAAAAAGCATGAATCCTCCTTGAATCCTAAGCAATCCTTGAGTTTTCCAAGTTCTAAGTCCTTAGCCATCTGTCCCTGAGTTCCTTGGAGTATTTAAGCACACTTGCCTCTTGTCTTCATTTGCCATAGCCCTGCATCCTTCGTCGACTCCATCACTTAGCTAGATCTACTTTTGTAGATTTACCCCCTGGATGTTGAACACCTTCAGGTGCTTCCTATCATTCCTGAGCACCTCTAGATGCTTCCTTCTCCACCACCAAGCACCTTTGGGTGCCTTTCACCATTACTGAGCTCCCATGAGCATTTTTTATAGCCACCATGCACCTGCAAGTGTTTTACGCTAGAGTTTTGAAGTCTCCCTAGCCTCCAGGTGATGCTAGGGCATCATCACACTAGTCCACTACAAAAAAGTTCATCATATCAGAAGACAATAAACAAGTAAGGTAAATATTTTATTTGGTATTTCATTACATGCATTTTTAGTTCTGTTCATGTTATTTACAACAGATAGCTAGGGTTTTTGTATTGATTGTAGAGGGCTTCACATTATGGAGCCCTCACAATTGCTACTAACTCATTTTTTATTTTATTGTGTGCATATTTGGAAGTGTTACATCAACATTGGATAGTTGCTTAAGCTGGAGTGACCCAACATCGGATAACTAGAAGCCCACTCACTTATGTTGGGAGTAGAGATGCATTTTGAGACACCACCAACATTGTTTTTCTAGGGTTTCAAAGAACCCTAGCTATTGTAAAATTCATATCAAAGGATTCAAATATCCTCATTGTAACAATGGAGTTTTGAGGCTCCCCCCATTAATAAATATCATTCATTGTGCAATACTGTTCTTTGAGTTCTACTTTATATTTCTGTTATTTGGTGTTGTGTTTTTGTCTCGTCACTCATCATGAAGGACAACATTGGAATATCTTCTGAAATGTGCCACCTTTTTCCCCAAAGTACGAAGCAATATAGTTGTACAAAAAATGACATCATTCTACCATTCTATCCAACCCAACTCTCTAGTAGGTCTAGGAACTAGATTCCAGACTCTATGGATATGACAAACCATGGAAGGGTGCTGAAGAAAGGAAGTACTAAAAAAAATTGTGACTTGTAGTGTCTTTGAGGTAGGGATTTCATCAGCACATTAAACATGATGGGTGAATGGTCATAAGTAGTAGTACCATGAATGGTTTCCATAAATAGAATTGAAGCATTTCTCCTATGAAAGAAAAATTGCACATGATCTGAAAGCATGGATATGTTTAGCCTTCTATGAATTCTTGCATGATTGGCCTAGAAATTGGAGCACATATACCACAATTGTTTAGGAAAATATTGAGGAGAAAAATAAAACTTGTGGTTTGACAAACCCAATTTGTTTTTCATGAAGTACCAGTCCTCTCTTTCCCCAATAGCCCATTGCATGGGAGGTTATTCTATCTTGTCTACAAGCTTTTCATTCATATTAAAATATTTGCACATAACCCAAATAGTAGGTGGCAAAGAAAAGCACACTATCGCTAGAGGCTACATCACTCGTGAGCATCATTTGAGGCATAGATATTAATAATTCCAAGAGACAACTCACCAACCTCAAGTAAAATCCAAACTACATGATTGGAAGGGTCCACAACCTACGAGACAAAATTATCTTTCCACCTAGCTACTAAAAGAATGATAGCTCCGCCTCTACCAGGGGAATGATTGGTTGCATAAAAAAATCCACCTGGTCAAAGAAAAGGGCAAGTACATTGGAGAATAAAGTAAAAAATATTAATCTCTTGAAGACAAATAAAGTCAGCATTACCATAAAACTTGGAGCATGAAGCAATCTCATATTGAACCAAGTATTTGCGGACTGGGTCCATCATCCCTCTGACATTCCATGATAAAAAAATCATGAAGATCAATCAAGACTCATATGTCCAGTTACATCTTCAGTGTCTTTGAGGTTTGAAAGAGAATCATAAATATTACTGAGAAAATGCTCTTAACCTGCTTTCCAAAACTTTGTTTGATGCCTTTTGTCATGGTGAACCAAGGATTATCCCCATGGTGGGCTACATGATCTTCAACTATTGACAAAAGCTCGTTCAGGTTCCATGAAGCTTGATGAAGACTACCCATTGATATGCAGAATTGGAGAATCTAAAGACTGAGTAGGAGTAGAAGAAGTAACAATTTTGACAAAGGAAGTACTAGTGGGTGGTACATTAGCAACCATCTATGAAGCCCTATCATTGGGTGCCACCAGTTGTGTGGTATTGTACTCCATCACCACACCATGCCCAGCTATCACAAAAGATACATGTGATTGAGACGAGCTATTGGGAGCAGCTGTAGGGTTTACATTTTCCCATTTTTATCCTTCTTCAAGATTACCTTCCATTCATCTTGCCCCCCTTTGGAAGTACAAACAAAGATAGTAGTAACATGAGCCACAATCGTCTCCTTAACTTTAATCTTATCCATCATTAAAGGATAATATGTTATCTTATGAGTAGCTGATTGGCAATGGTAACATGTGTTAGGCAGGTTTATGTAGACAACATGTTGCTTGAACCTATAATCACCAACTTGGACATCAATAGTCTCCCTAAGGTTTTTATAAAGATTGAATTTAACACAAAAATACTTTTGAGGGTGTGAGGCATAAAATTTATCCATTTCACAACAAAAAAATTCACCAATGGGGGCCACAAGGTTTTGATAATAAGGCTAGAGTGGTAGAGGAAGACTAGGGAATTCAACCCAAATTGGAACCCGTAAGGAAACATCATTAGTGATAAAAAAATCCTTGGTCCAGGGCTGAAAAATCAATAGGGAGCTATGAATAGACCAAGGTCCACGACTAAGGACTGCTTTGGCCTGAGTAGGATCAGCAAAACAAAACAAAAAAACCCTTTGATGAGGTTATAGATACCATCAACCTTGATGCCATGGCAAGCTTGTTGGAACTAGTTCCTAAGGAGGGTCTCTCCAGGGATACGACCTAGAAAATATCCTACCAGCATATGGATTTCCAGCCAAGAACAAGTAGTATTAAACTCACTCAACGGGATAACAACATCCAAAGGAGAAATATTACCTTGTGATAAACTTTGGGAATGAACTTTCATGGTTTCTTGTTCACCTTTAGCACCATTGCTCCCTTTTGCAACTTCAACAAAATTTGGAGCTGTTGATTGAGCTCCATCCATAAAAAAGAGGTTAAATCCATAAAACAACAGATTAAATTCGATGAAAACAACAAAAACATACCCTAAGAGGTGTCTCACACACTCCAGAGTGGAGAGTCTGTATGGCACCAAGAAATAGAAACCCTAATGCATGCAACTTCTTCCTCTGGCTTCTTCAGATCCCTTACATTTAATTTTTACAAGCAAAATATTTCTTTACATATATAATATAATGTTTAAGTTTTTTTATTAATTTAACTAAAAATTGTTGAATACATATAATTAGGTATTTTTGTTAGTTAGAGCTAAAAATAAAGCAAATTAGTTTTAATAATTAACTCTATTACTAGTTATTATTTGTTAATAATTTATAAATGGATGTTTATTTGCTTGTATGTGGAAATTAGTAACTTTGAATCATCATATCCCACTAGTCTTATGTTCAACACTTGTTATTGTCACTATATAACCCCCACAACTCTCTGTTAAACATGATGACTAGTTGCCATACGAGTGTAAGTATTTATTATTATTTTTAATGTCAATAATTTAGATATGTAAGTCTTGGCATATTTTTGATAGAATGTTCTGAAAAACATAAATATTATACTTAAATCATCTCACTTTTCATTTTCTTTTATTTTTTGCAATTTTATCTAAAAATGCATAGTTATAGTATTGATATTTAATTATTGATGTTTAGGATGCCACCACAACATCCAAGTTATATAGGTGAGGGTAGCTGAATCAACAAATATCACTATATAAAGGATTGATTATTGAGAAACCTCTGTAAGAGAATTGAGTGTTGGGGAAAGAGCAATGAGTTCATCTAGAGTGTATCAATAATTCAAACCATTACTACGAGTGCATCGAATATTATTTTTGGAAAATCATTGAAGCTAAAGAATGTTGTAAGAAAGGAGACATAGGAGTAAGAACAAGATAAGAAGGAAAGACGATAGACAAGGGTTATATCGTGGAAAAATTCCCTAAGGATACAAATAAGAGAGGTTCTAACCCTTTGTATCTAGGAGAAGTAAATCCAAATTTGACAACACCAAAAATGTCAAAGGGAGGTGCTTCTTGGGTGCAAGTTTTGAAGAGGTCAAAATCTACAAGAAGGATTTGTTTTATCTTCGGATCAGGATGAAAAGGCTTTTACTCTTAAGGTCCCAAAATTTTTGGCTGACAAAGTAATTCAGAAAGGAAAAAATTCTTTGGTCAAATTTTTTTAGGCAATGGATTTAGATACAATAAGGAAGTGGATTCAAGATAAATATAACTTATAGGGTAGGAAACAGTGGTGACTTTTCCTAATAATTTTTTGTTGTTTAACTTTGCAAATCTAGAGGACATAGAAAATGATTTGTTGAGAGGCCCATGGTTTTTTGGGAGAGGGTTATATCTACAAAAATAGAGCTAGGACTTTAATACATCATAACCACTCTTCAATCAAAGCCCTTATGGGTGAGTCTATTGGGTCTTCCAATGGAATTTTGGGGTGACAATATTATTCTTGGGATAGTTAAAGCTATTGAAAAAATATCTGCTTTTGATTTAGCTACTAAATCCTAGACAAGAATGATAGCGACCCATTTTTATGTGCAAGCAAATTTGGTTGAACCATTACCTAAATCTATTAGGCTACTTTCAAATTACAAGGAATGGAAATAAGATATTCAGTATGGAATTCCCATCCCTTTGTGTAACCTTTGCAAAAGGGTAGGGGATATTTGGAAAACATGCCGATAAAATCATAAGGAGAAATTTATGAATAATATAACTAGACAACCTTTGAGGGTTTGGAGGAAAAATGAAACTAAGCAAGGAGAAATTTTGAGGCAGAAAAAAATTGGTGAAATTAGGGGTCCATCTTCAAATATCTTTGAGGTTCTTGATACCATTGATAGGGATGACATTATTGGAGGGAAAAATTTTATTCCAAAAAATCAACCTAGAGGTATTAATGAACTGGTGACTAAGGCTTTTATTGAAAAGGAAAAGAATTATTTTTTTGCATGTAGAAGAGAAATTTGAGAAAGAACCACACTCTCTAGCAGGGTTGAAGGAAAAGAGCGTAGAAAAGAGGGTTTTGGGAGAAACCATTCATAAATAGAATGTGACATTAATTGGCTATGGGAAAAAATAAAATAAAAATATTAACATTATTCCGAATGGGTCAAAGGATGAAGAAGATGAAGGAGAATGGACTACTAGTGATTTAGAGTTAGAAAATGAGGAAAAGGTTATCCATTTTTTTTTTGCTGGAAGTAGAAGGAAATCTAAGAAGGTTGATTTGGGAATTTTAGTTTCATGAGGAATGCCCAATCTCTGATAATTGAGAACCAAAGTTGTTGCTAAGGATGTAGTTGATGGGAAGGAAAAAATGTTGTCTTTGGAAAGAGGAAAAATTCCTCAACTTGATACAAATTGAATTTTCTATCATGGAATATTAGAGAAGGTGAAGAACTCAATTTGGAAAACAACTCAGATGGAAATGGTTCCTATTGATAGTGCATCTGGGGTTTTATGGACTTTATGGAATATGAAGTGGTTAGAGGGAAATTTTTTGCAGTTTAATGATAAATTTATTTCCATTTTGTTCACATGATTTGTAAACTAAATTTAATCTTTTTTTGCAAGATACAGTTGCATTATGTTTTCGAGACGCTAAGGAAACTAGAAAACTTGATAACTAGATGGACAAACTCTCGAATATAGTACTTGTTTCAACTCTACTAAAATTTTAGATTGTAGATGTAGAAAAAATAGCAGGGCAAATAATCGTTGTTGTTTTGGTCATTGCACTTTTGGTCAGAAAAGGCTGTATTGTTCAGAAAATATAGAATTTGATTTGTAAGAAGATAAGCTATTTTTGTACTTGGATTGCTTTATTTGTTATTCTTGTATTTTTAAGCGTTTTAAAAGGGAAGGTCCCCTTTCAAAACCCTATTATTTACAAAAAAACAAAATGAAGAGAACTATATCAAAGAAGTATCAAAGATATTGTAAGAAGAACACAACCAAATTACAAAGGAAACATGAGAGAAGAAAAATAATGAAAGGATTAAACAATGGAGATACATGTATAATTATTCTATAAAAAATGGTGAGAGAATGAAAGAGCACATATGAGATAGAGAATGTGAATCATGTGCACAAGAGTTTGAGTAAAAGAAGGAAATAGAATGAATGATAATGTAAAATATCTTTGACATCACCATGCAAATATGTATGAAGGTGAAAGAAAAAATGTGTTATGACTAAATATAGAGTCTAGGACATGTTTGAGTTGTAATTATAAAATTCTAAATGTAAGAACAAAGAAATATGACATATGATAGCTAATCAACAAACAAGATGAAGAAAAAAAAGCACATAAAAGTATACAAGTTTGAGCTATAATGAAAAATATCAAATGCAAGAGAAAAGAAAGAGGGTATGTGAGAGCTAAGCTAAGTAAAATAAAGAGGAAGAGGCACATGAAAGACTACAAATTTGAGATGCAATGTTACAACACCAAATGGAAGAATAAAAATGAGTGTGTAAAATTTGAGTTGAGCAAGATGAAGTGTAAGATGCACATGACAAACTCTAGTTTGAGTCACAATAAGAAAATATCAAATAAATGAAAAAATAAATAATATGCATGGGAGCTCACATGAGAAATATGAAGAGGAACATTCATATGAAAGACTACAAGCTTGAGATGTAATGAAAGAAAATCAACTGAAAGAACAAAGAAAGAAGGCACACAAAAGATGAGTTGAGCAAAATAAAAAGGAGACATATGGAAGACTATGCTTTTAATATAAGGGACACAAAGGATAAAAAATTCATAACTTATTAGTACTATACATAAAGATTTTAGAATGTTGAGGAAAATCATATCCCCCTTTTATTACTCGCACCAATCGAGATGGTAGCTTTTGTTGGAACAAATAATCCAATTTTGGAATTATATTGTAAATTCACCTAATATAAAGGTGAATAATAAAATTAGGTATATAGGCTTTAATATAAATTAAATAGATAGATATTTAATTTATATTTATTAATATGTATATATACCTAGGTTAGACTAATATATATTAAGGTATATGGATAAAATAAATTTATACCTATATTTATTTTATTCTACACATTAATATTATTATTCTTATAATTACTAAATTAAAATAAATCCAATATCTAGTCTAACTCTAGTAAACTCAAATTCAAAGGTGACATGGCATGAGACTTGAGTGTGGTGGCATGTGTGGGACACATAATGGCATGTGGCATATGGCATAGGTGTCGTGGCATATGGCATGATTGTGGTGGCATTTGACATGAGTGTGGTGGCACATGTTGTGGATGTTTTCCTCCATGACTATTTTATAATAGGAGGATAGCCCAAACTATATATTTGGGCTGAACTCCTTGTGTTGAAGGGAGCTAACTATGTAGTGCTAACTGTATAGTACGAACCATGGACAACTAACAGTGAGACACTATTGTTTACTTGAGATATTGGTGATTTGCACCAATCACATTTGAGAAAAAAACTAGTATATTTTGTTGAAGATAATTCAAAAGTGAGATAGGATTTTGGTCATGGTTTTTCTTTGTACAAGGTTTCCACGTAATATTGGTGTCTTTTATGTAATTTGATTTATTTCTATATTACCTTATATTTTTTTAATTTATTAAATTTTATGCTATTTACATTTGTGTTATTTGGCATACTAATAATTTGTTGTTTGAGTTTGTTTTAATCCATTGCATTTAGGGGATTTTGCTTACTTCCTCCCCCTTCATTTGGTATTAGATCCCCAGTTCATCTTTGGTGAGTTCTCTATTTTTTAATAAGCTATGTGTGGCTTCTATTGGATGGCACTCCCATTACAAAAATAAAACATTACATTTCTCTCATTACATTTCTAACAAGTTAATTAAAACATATCCAAATCTGTCTTTCTATCGAAGATATTCTTCATTTACCCTTCTATCAAATATATTCTTCATCTTCCTCAAACTGCTAAGTATCCACAATCAACTCCTATATCAAATGCCTTCAAAAATTTAAATTTTGTCAAGATGAAATTCAACACTACGAAGGGCTAAAATATTTGTTGCCCAACTTCTATATCCAAAAATATATTATTTATAACCACCTCACAATTTCTTAATACCTTTTATTAGGGTTATTCATTCCCCTAATAGTCCAAGGTATTATTTTCATTGTTATTTTTTCATTATTATTTTTTCATTGTTATTTGTGGGTTTAGCCCCACTTCTTGTTAACACTTGTGATATTTACTTTTATTTTTCCATATCAATATCCCTTTGTGTTTATTTTTCTCTTTGTTTTTTATTCTTGGGTCTTCCTTTTTTTTCATTCCTAGCAATACTTTCATCTTCATCAATCTCTTCAATGTTCTCACACTACTCATAGTAATACTTATCATATTAGGTTTACCTTGTTCTAAATGATTTGAAGTGCAAGGAATAACCTCAAAAGCACAATATTATTTATATTTCCCTGGAGACCCTAAAGTGCAAGGACACTCTTCTATAGCAATTACCTTCTTATTTTACCCTAAAAACCCTAAATTGTTATGGGTTTTCTCTAACCTCATTTCTATATTATTTTGCTCTTTAAACCTTAAAGAGCAAGGGATAACATCTTCACCACTTTCACTTTTATTATATGAAGAGGATTCTATACTACTAGAGGAAAATGAAGATAATTTACTTGGAATAAACTTGACCTTTTTTGTTGTCTTTGTTTTGGGTTTTATCTCCACATATTTTGCACCTTTAATTCCTTCTAAACTTGCCAATTGAGATTGTCGATAGGATTCATTTGTCTCCTCTTTTGGAGTGGAATATCCTTGATATGATCTGGCTTCTATTATTGTATTATTTCCTTGCTTTGCCTTGAAGTTTATCTCATGGCTAGAATTTTTTATCTCTTTATTCATAGTTTTTACTTTGCAAACTCTTGCCATGTGTCCAATCTCAAAATAATTGTGGCAACAAAATGCAATATTTTCATAATATATTTGTTGATACCATTCTTTTGATTCAGATTTAATCTTAATGGATTGTGGTAAAGGTTTTGAAATATCCATAACAACACATATTCGAGTATATATAGCATGCTTTCACTCCTTAGTTGTTGGTCCTTCCTTGATGAATTTCCCTAGGGTATTTCCAATATTTTCAAAACATCCTTATTTATAAGCTGATATGGAAGTCCAAAAAGCCTAACCCATACTAGAAGCTTATTAATAGTTTCTATCTCAATGAATTTTTTTTTATTCCATGGTCTCAAATAAAGTGCATCTCTTCCCATAAACCATAGGCCACCAACCATTATTTTATACCTAATTTATGAACTGGAAAAGATGATGAGGAAAAAAAAATTAGGAATAAAAGTTACAGATTAATTTGAATTCAATCCCCACTTCCACTTGATCCAATTTTGAATCTCCAAAATCCGTGGCCATGATCTATGAAACTTACATATTAGCCCTCTAATTTTAAGAACCATTATATCATTCTCAATCATCTCATCCTTGATACTTACTTTTGGTGTACCATCTGCTACCTGGATCAAACTTACCATGTATTTGCTCTTTCACTTATCTCCAGCTTGGGCTTTCATACTTCCAACTAGGGTATTTTGATTTCTAGCTAGGACATATTGACTTCTCATTAGGGCTTTACAAAATGACTTTCCTTCCACAATAGCTAATGGGGTTTGCTCTTGGCTTGCACTCTCTATTGGTTCACACCCCCTTTCTGCTTGACTTGCTCTTGCTTCCAGATTACACTCTCTCTTACCTCACGCTTACTCTAGGATAGTGCTCTCTCCTGGCTCACAATTGCCTGTCTCTTCTTTTTCTTGGCATTCCTTCGCTTCAATAATTTTTGTAAATAATGTTCCACACATTCGTGGTAAGGGTTTGAAGCATTAATGCACTTTGGATGAATCTATCACTATTTTTCCATGATTGAATCCTGACTTGTACTTCCTTTTGGTTCACACTCTCTCCTACCTTACATTATCTTCTACCTCACACTCACTCCCAACTTGCACTCCCTCTTGGATCACAATTTCCCTTGTCTCTTGTTTTTCTCAATGTTCCCTAACTTCAATAATTTTTTAGAAATAATGTTCCACATATTTATGGTAAGGGTTTGAAGAATTGATGCACTCTAGATGAACCTACCGCTCGTCTACCATGGCTGAATCTTAGCTCTCAATCCATCTTGGCTCATACTCCCTATCTGATATCATTTGCTTTCAACTTAAACACTCACTCCTATCTCATGCTTGCATTCACTGCTACACTTACTCCTAGCTTATGCTTACACTCACTTGTACTTGTTTTTGGTTAAACTTACTCACACTTGCTGCTACACTTGCTCCCAACTCATGCGCACACTCGTTGCTACACTTACTCCTAGATCATGCATACAATCACTACTACACTTACGCCTAGCTTGTGCTCACACTCACAACTGCATTGACTCTCAGATTGTGCTTGCACTTGCAAATACACTGACTCCTGACTTGCACTCGCACTTGCTGCTGCACTGACTACTGGCTCATGCTTGCACTCGTAGCTGCACTGAGTCCATGAGTTCTCTAATTTTAGATTTTAGTAAATTTTTTATAAATGATTTTAAAAAGCTATGTTACAATTAAATCTAACTTTTATATTTTATATGAATATAATGTTAGACTATTTAAAAACCCTCTTTTATTTTTTTAATAAAAAACAAAGAAAAATGGTTATTTTTATTTATATTTAAATGATTTTTATTTAAATTTTGTATTAATTTGCACGTGGAGGTGCAATGCAATGGTTAGGGCTTTGTCTCTTCTTCACGAGGTCCAAGGTTCAAACCGTGGTGTGGTCGAGTGTGTGAGGGGGTGGGGTGTGTGGTGGCTTTGTGTTAAATTCCCTATTGATAAGTATAGCTCTTGGATTTACAAGGGATCATGGTTGGGAGGGGACTGCTCAGCTATGTACATCGATCATAGGGGTTTCTCACAATAACAAAAAAATATAAAAATATTGTATAACTTAAAAAAAAAAAAAAATTGTTAATTTATTTAGAAGTTATTTTTTGATGTGACCTACCTTATGGTAGGTCACATGACTGACCAATACTAGGCCTTAGCCTACACATTGACAACCAGGGTGGTGGCCCAATGGTAGCCAACTAGTAGCCAAGTGGTGGCCAGATGGTAGCCGTTGGTGACCCATCAACAACACAATGTGCTAGCTGATAACAACCCTTGAGGCTACATGGGGTGATGGGGGGATCAAGCCTTACCCACGCCCATGATAATTTTTAATAAAATAATATTTAAAAAGGGAGGGTGGTAGGCCTATGGGGCTGGCCCCCTTATATTAAAAATTTTATTTGGTGGTGGGGTCCATAGTCCCCCCCCTTTTTCCTTTAATTTTTAAAACTAAAGGTATTTGAATATTGATTTTTGTTTTGCAAAATAAGTTGTAGTTTATTATTATGTTTTACAAAATTACTTCTACAATCATACTAACATGTTTGTGCTTTCAGTCATGACCTCTAATGATATTGCTAGCTTTGTCGCTAAGCATATTATTAAAGGGATAAAATACCATATTTGGGAGTATAAGATGAGGGCGAAATACCAAGCAAGGCAAATTTGGAAGATCGTGAACAAGAAGGAGCCACAACCCCAAAATGGAAGAGCACTTGAACCATTGAATTTAAAAATCTACAAGCTCTTTCTATGTCATTTAGGGCTATAAGTGATGACATATTAGTGTCTATTTCTAATTTTTCTTTTATATATGAAGCATATGATGAGTTAGAAACCATGTTCACAAGGTCAAACACGTAGAAAATTTTTGCTTCTTTCAAAAATTTTTAACACAAAAATGCCATGTGAATAATTTTTTGTAATATACCTAGCTAAAATGAGGGAAATTAGAACACAACTACTTGCATGTAGTTGTGAATGGGTGAATGAAAAGCTCTTATGCTTCATTGTACTTAGAAATATTATTGAAAAGTTCAAGGACTATGAAAATATCCTCAATATGAGATTTAAACAAGAAAACAATCTACATACACTAGCGAAGCTCTCCAACCTACTTGTTCAACATGAAGAAACGATCAAGCTACAAGAATGTACAAAGGCAAATGAAAGTAAGGACCATAACTCTACTCTATTACCTTGAATGTTCATAAAGGTAATAAACCTAAAAAGTAGAACAAAGACAAGAACTGTAAAGGTAATAATCAAACCAGTTCTTCAAAACCTAAGTTTGAGAAGAAATTAAAGAGCAATAATCCTAAATTTAATGGCAATTATAACTTTTATGGCATTTTTAGCCACAAAGAAAATTATTGTTACAAGAAGGCAGCCTCCAAGAACACAAAGAGCAAGAAGAGAGGTAAGCAAACTAATAATGTTACTTTAGTTCATGCATTGACTTCCATTCATGATAAAATAGACCATAATTCTTGGATTATTGAGTCAAGATGCACTAATAATATGACTAATTCTAAGTCATATTTTACTTTGTTAGACTTAGATTACAATGATGTAGTTACTATTGGGGACAATTCTCAAATTATCATAGAAGGAATTGAAAATGTTAAGATAGGTAGAGAAGTATATAATGATGTTTTGTTTGTTCCTAATATTGCAACTAACCTACTTTCTATAAGTTAATTAGCTTCTCAAGGAAGAAGCATTCAATTTTGTGACAATAGGTGCATCATCAAAAATAATGTGGGAGAGATTGTTGGAAAAGGTATGCTTTCCAACAACTTGTATGTATTCTCTTCACATAAAATTTTAGGTAAACATTGCCTTACCATGTATGTTGACAATAATTCTAAATTGTGGCATAATGGATTAAGATATTTAAACAACATAAATATGGGAGAAGGTATGCTTTCCAACAACTTGTATGTATTCTCTTCACATCAAATTTTAGGTAAGCATTGCCTTACTATGTATGTTGACAATCATTCTAAATTGTGGCATAATGGATTAAGATATTTAAACAATATAAGTATGGGAGAAGGTATGCTTTCCAACAACTTGTATGTATTCTCTTCACATCAAATTTTAGGTAAACATTGCCTTACCATGTATGTTGACAATAATTCTAAATTATGGCATAATGGATTAAGATATTTAAACAATATAAGTATGATTGACATGTTTAACATAAAATGGTAATTGGTCTTCTTAAAGTTGAAGCTGATGGAGGACTTTGTGAGGCTTGCATTTTATCCAAGTAACCTAGGACTAAGTTTGGTGAAACTTCTTTTAAATCTTCTTATAGATTGCAATTAGTCCATTTTGACCTTATGGGTCCATTTCAAGTTAAATAATTAAGTGGATGTCTTATTGATGATTTTTCAAGGTACAATTGGATTTATTTTTTGAAAAACAAGTCAAATATTTGAATATTTCAAAACATTTAAGGTACTTATTGAAAATGAAACTTCTTCCTTCATAAAAGTCTTAAGGGCTGATAATGGAGGATAGTATGTGAGTAATGAGTTTAACTCTTATTGTCTTGAAATGACCATTTTAAGACAATTTGCATGCCCATATTCACCCCAACAAAATGGGGTTGTTGAGAGGAAAAATAGGTCCATTGCAAATATGGCAAGGACTTTCCTACAGAATTTGCCTAATTTCATATGGGTTGAATTTTATTTTACTTCTGTATATTTTCTTAATAGATGTTACACTAAGGCACTGAATGAAGTAACTCCATTTGAGGCTTGGTTTTAAAAAAATCCATCAATTAAGCATTTGAGAGTAATAAGGTGCATTGCTTATGCACATCATAATAATTCAAATGATATTAGAAAATTAGATGATAGATATTTGAAATATGTGTTAGTAGGTTATGATAATCAATACAAAGGATACAATTTTATAACCCTAATAGAAGGACTATATTTGTAAATAGGGATGCCATATTTTATGAGTTTATATAAATCTAGTTATTTTAGCATTGATGAAAACTCTCTCTTAGAAAATCAAACTAAAAGACCAAAATGGTTAGAGTAAACAACCAAAGACTCTCTATTTGGTGAAATGTACAAGTATAGAACTAGAAACCAAACATAAATTATAACCTTAATGGCTAATCAAGCTAATAAAGCTAAAAATGATCCAAACTAGATCAAAGCTATGGAACAAGAATTCAATTCTCTTATCTAAAGTGATACTTGGGATTTAGTCCCAAGGTCTTCTAAGAGAAATATAGTAGGTTGTATATGGGTATTTAGACTTGAGTAAATTCTTTAGAAAAAGTTGACAAACATAAGGCTAGATTAGTAGCAAAAGGTTTCTCACAAAAGTATGGAGTAGATTATGAGGAAACATTTGCTCCGGTTGCTAAAATACCTACAATTAGATTAATAATAGCATTAGTTGCTACTTTTAATTGATACATTTATCAATTAGATGTAAAGAGTGTATTTCTTAATGGTAACTTAGATGTTGATATTTATATGGAGAAACCTCAAGGCTTTGAGAATGTAGAAAAAATAAATTATGTCTGTAGATTAAAAAAATCCCTATATGTACTTAAGAAAGATCCAAGAGCTTGGTATGATAAGGTTTCCAAGTATTTTTCTTCAATTGGTTTTAATAAGTGTTATTCGGATTTGGATTTGTATATTTCTAGAAAAAATAATAGCATTACTATCATTGTATTATATGTAGATGATTTACTTTTAATAGAAAACAATGAATGTATGATTGAAATATAGAAAAATAAATTACTAAATAGATTTGAAATGACTGACATGGGTTTGTTGAATTACTATTTAGGCTTGAAAATCTACAAAAAATACCATAAGATTATGATTTCTCAATCTAATTATATATTAGAAATCTTGCAAAGGTTTAAAATTAAAAAATGCACATATGTTTCTACTCCTATGGTCTCTAGAAAATTTAAAATTAATAAAAATTCTAAACATGTAGATAAAATTCAATATAGGTAACTTATAGATAGTTTACTTTACCTTACTATTTATAGGTCTGATATTTCTTATGCTATTAATGTAATGGCTAGATTTATACATAAGCCTTATGATGTTCATCTTAATGTTGTTTATATACTTAAATATCTAAGTGGAACTACTAATTTAGCTTTGGAATATTTAAGTAATTCTAATGTAAATTTGTTTGCTTATTTTTTAATTATTGTGATAGTGACTATGCAAGTGGATATTATTTCTCCTTGGGATTAGGTGTGATCTCTTGTAAGAAACAACCAACCATAGCACTCTGCTCAACTGAGGCTGATTATATAAGTGCTACTCTAGCTTGTAAAGAAGCCAATTGGATTTAAAGACTACTAAAAAAAATGGGTTTAGCAATAATAAATATATCACAATATTTTTGATAACCAATCCTTAATAGCTTTAGCAAAGAATATTGTTATTCATCAAAGGACAAAAAAAATTGAGATTTAAGCACACTTAATTAGCGAGAAGGTGTTAGGTGGGACACTTAAACTCATATATTGCCCCACAAATAAGAACATTTATGATATTATCATAAAACCATTAGTAGAATCTAAATTTTCTTACTTTAGAAGTAAACTGGGCCTAAAAGAATTGCCCTCAAGGGGAAGTAATGCATAATATTGTGTGACATTAGTTCTTTTAAGTGTTTTTTAAGGATTTTTGAATTCTATGTTGGTGGAATATGTATACCACTTGTTTATCGATGTTGATGGAAACCTTATTTACATGTCACATTATATATATATATATGTGTGACATTTATTTATCCATTTTGATGGATACTAATTTTTTATGTTGATGGAATATGTAAACCACTTGTTTTCCATGCTGATAGAAACTTTATTTACATGCCATATTTTATATATATGACATTTATTTATCCATTTTGATGGATGCTATTTTTTTCATGTTGATGGAATATGTATGCCACTTGTTTATCCATGTTGATGGATACTATTTTTCCATGTTGATGGATGTTATGTTTTCCATGTTGATGGAAACCTTATTTACATGTCATATTATATATATATATATATATATATATATATATATATATATATGATTACTGACTCTATGTCATGTTTTTATTTTGTAGATCCATGTTGATGGATGATGCCTTGCCTATTGCAACACAAATTGAAGTCTCTACTATTCCATTGTTGAAGAAGTCTTTGCCAAAATGTATGCTCCTTGGTAAAATTAGTTCTTTGGAACCTCACCTCTTGTAAAATTGTATTATAATCCCAAAATTAGATTAAGGGGGAGCATTGGAACAAATAATCCAATTTTAGGATTATATTGTAATTTCACCTAATTATAAAGGTGAATAATAAAATTAGGCATCTACGATTTAATATATATATGATAAGCTATGTGTGGCTTCTATTGGGGTCCACTCCCATTACAAAAACAAAATATTACATTGCTCTCATTAAATTCCTAACAAGTTAATTAAAGCATATACATCTTTGCATTTCTATCAAATATATTCTCCATCTTCCTCAGAATACTAAGTTTCCATAATCAACTTTTATTCTTTGAAGGAGCTAACAACAAGAACAACCCTTACATGACACAAATCCAACATATAGAAGGAAAAAAAATATAACAATCTCATCAAAGAGGAAAATGGTTTGATTATTTTTCTTCTGTAGCAGGAGGTTCTTCCTCCTTTAGAGTGGCAAGATCTAAGAATGTATTTTTGTACTTCAAGCTCTTGAGGTAATATCTAGTTGTAACACATTTTGTAGGATCTTCATTTTTAGAAAATTGATCGTCATCGATTGTTTCATAAGTAGCTTCAAGAATACCATCTAAGGCACCAATGTGATTCATGGAACTATCTAGATGGTATTTAGTAACCATTTGACTTTTGTTGATGATCTGATTCAAATTCTTCTTTTGGGGTTAGTCTTTTGTTGCTCGTATTATTCCTACTAAACAGTTGGTGCATCTGGAGGTTCTCCTCCACCAAGAAGAAATTAGGCTTTAATATATATTAAATAGATACGTATTTAATTTATATTTATTAATATAAATATATATAAGTTAGAATAATATATATTAAGGTATATGGATAAAATGAATTTATCCTACACCTTAATATTATTCCTACAATTACTAAATTAAAATAATTCCAATATCTAGTCTAACTCTAGTCAACTCAAAGTCAAATGTGACATGGCATGAGACTTGAGTGTGGTGGTATGTGTGGGACACATAATGGTATGTGGTGGTATGTGTGGGACACATAATGGTATGTGGCATGAGTGTGGTGGCATGTGGCATGAGTGTGGTGGCATGTGGCATGAGTGTGGTGGCACATGTTGTGGAGGTTTTCCTCCATGAATATTTTTCAATGAGAGGATAACCCAAACTATATATTTGGGCTAAACTCCTTGTGTTTAGGGGAGCTAACTATGTAGTGCTAATTGTGTAGTGTGAAATGTGGAAAACTAATAGTGGGACACAATTGTTTACTTGAGATATTGGTGATATGCACCAATCACATTTAAGGAAAAAAGCTTGTATATTTTTTTGAAAATAATACAAAAGTGAAGTTATGATTTTTGCCATGGTTTTTCCCTTTACAGGGTTTCCATACAATATTGGTATCATTTATATGGTTTGATTTATTTCTATATTACATTACATTTTTTTTTAATTTATTAAATTTTATGCTATTTACATTTGTGTAATATATATTTGGCATACTAATAATTTATTGTTTGAGTTCGTTTTAATCTACTACATTTGGGATATTTTGCTTACTTCCTCCCCCTTCAACTTTTAATATCGGATCCTTTATAATACACTTAAAATCTTGTATTCTTAATGCGGTATAAGACTATCATATTTTAAGAACTTGTAACATGTCAAATAAATTTTGATAGATGATATGAGTTCTACTTGTCAAAAGATAATTCTAAATTATTCATGACTTTGCCAAGCATTTCTATATAAAACCACTTTATGTATTGAAGGTATGTCAATTATATTTTTTAGGGGCTTTAGAAAACTTCCTCCAGTAAAAGATAAACATATATACATTGCTACAACTAAATCATGAAAACAATGAGATGAGTTCACAATTTTATTATTTTGGAGAAACAAACCATTTAGTTAAGAAGGACAATGTGAAGAACAACAAAGGTTTTGGAAACTTCTAACAAATCTAAGGGATGCTCATCAAATCATTGATAATTTTAGACTATTGATGACTAGACTAGATTAAAACTAAATGAATCTATATAGAATATATTTGATGACCATATACATCCTTTTTTAATAAATTTAGATTGGATGCAATAAAATTTGTATTGATGTGATAGATATGTATATACAAGTAGAATCAAGAACAAAGAGATATCTAGTTACAACTACTCGAATTACATTTTGATTGTAATATTTTGTAATATTACCCCCTTGTTATATCAGTTCTTAATCAAAGCACATATGAGAAAATCTCTAAAAAAATTTAAACTTAACACACACAAGAGACTCAGTAGAAATATCTACATATTTTCTCTTTGATTAGATAAAATTGAAGTTGTTCTTAAACACGTTCACAAATGAAATAAAATTGAACTTCCATGTGCTTCGTTCACCCATGAAAAATGTGTTGTGAATAAGTTTCATAAATCCTTTATTGTCACAACTTAGGACTATTGGTTTCTTATGTTGAACATCCATTATTAACAAGGTATGACATAACCATATTGTCTCATAGAAACCCTTAGTATGGCATGCTATTCAACTTTGATAGAAGATCAAGCAACAACATGCTACTTCTTACTTTTCCAAGAGATTGAACTAGGTCCCAAAAAATATATATCTATATGTGGATATCCTATCATCTATGAATATTGCATATTTTACATCCACAAGTCCCGTCAAGAAGAATTGGTTGTTCTTCTATACTTGAGACTATATTTAGTTGTACCATGCATACACTTGAGTACCCACTTTGCTATTTTGTAATTAAAAACCTTTAATTCTTGCATGAATCGTGAAAGATAAATAACAATATAGACAATATTTAGTCTAGTGTAATTGAGATAAATAAGATTCCCAATCATATAATGATAGAGAGTTACATTCACCTATGGGGATGGATCATTTTAGGATAATTGTAACCTTGTATCTATTGGAGTAACAATGGACTTGTAACTTGTCATTCAAAATTTCTCGATCAATGTTCTAGCATACTTTATCTATGACATAAACAAAATAATGCATAAGACCAATATAAATATGTCAAATGACTTCTTCAAATCTCTCTTGATATATTCAATCATCTTGATTAAAATTTTAGTGATGACCAAGTCATTGATATACATGATTATGATCATGTACTTTCCTTATTTTATTTTAAAGTATAGGTTTAAATAATGACTACAATGAAATCCATGTCACATAAGGTGCTCATCAATCTAGAAGCCTACTTCAACCCATAGAGATATTTGATAAGCTGATTATATTTATGTCCTAACCAAGTATGACAAATCCCTTTGGTTGTATCATATAAATGTTTTCATTGAGGTCACCATCAAGGAATAAAATCTTCATATCCATTTTATGTAAATTCTATACAAATTGTGATGCCATTATGAAAATCACAAGAATGGTCTTGATATTTGCTATTGATACAAAGGTATCATCATAATTGATTCCTTATTTTTATGCATAATCCTTAACAAAAAGCCTTATATTGTATTTTTTGATGCTCTCATCAACTTTGTATTTAGTCTTGAAAACCCACTTACAACCAATGGGATTATTTCCAGGTGGAAGATCAATAAGGTGCCCTGTCTTATTCTTCATGAATACCAAATATTTGACATCCATGACATTATTCCACTATTTTGATGCAAGAGATTATTAAATTGTTGAAGGTTCAAATATTGCACAAATATGATCATAAAGGATCAATTATTATTTCAAAATTTATTGAGTTCTTGGTGCTATACTAGGTGTGTTTAGGACAACATCTAAGTTTACATCATGAAATATGTTGAGATACCATTTGGGCCTATCAAAGGTACTTAAAGTAGATGACCCTTGTTTATAAAATCCATTAGCTTCATCAATATCATCTCCATCATCATCATCATCATATAGTTCAACATCCTTATCTTTGAGGAATTATCATCATCATCAAACAACAAAATAGGTGCTTTATTAGATGCACTTTGTTTAGAAGAAGAGCTACACTTAATATTCTCATCAAATATGACAAATGATAGACAACATATTAATATTAGGTCCATGAGTCAATATGCCTACCACTCATCACTATATCCAATGAAGATATATCTCTTGTATTTCTCATCCAACTTCATTTGCTTTTGATTTAAAATCTGTACAAATGTTTTGTATCCAAATACACAAATATGAGATATAGTAGGCTTGACACTTATTCATGTCTTCTTATATGTGACACAATTCAATGTAATTATGGGTGCATAGTTAAATAAATAAATCACAATACAAATATATTCTACCCAAAATGCTACTCCAATATGGATTAAATAAACATGTTGTGCATCATATTCTAAATAATACGATTATACCTCTACACAATTCTAGTTTGTTGAGGCATGTAGGCAATTATCAACTATTATTTAATACCATTCTACTTTAAGAAAGCAAAACACTCATTACTAGTGTAATCCCTCTTGATTTGAGTGGAGTATGAGAATATGATGACCAATAAGAATTTCCACATGAGCTTTGAACTCTTGGAAAAATAGAATGCTCATCCTCTATCTTCAAGTAATACACCCACACTCATTGTGTATGGTCAATGAAAAACAATTAAAAATACTAATAGCCATTGAAAATTAGATTCATGGATTTGCATAGATAAATGTGGACTAACCACTTTGTGAATTTTGGATCTAAATGGTCTCTATGTTGCTTTCATACCAATCAAATCATTCAAATATCATAAGGATCGACCAGATATGAAAGTTATTTCACCGTGGTATAAATTATGAGTGATTTTAGATTACCAATATTGATGTCTAGATTACGAGTGTCACAAATGTGAAAAATTAATCTACCATTGCTTCTAAATATTGGTTGTATCATAATACAATTGCAAGTTGAAGCATCTTCCTATGCCTATAATATGGGTAATAATTATTGAACCTATGGATTTTTCTCAAAGGAGAGAAAGTTTCTTATCACATATTTTGATAAAATTTACTCTCAAATTATAATAAAAAACTAATTCACAAAGAGTAATTTCTTCATGAGGTTAGGCATGTAAAGAGATTTATTTAGACAACAAGCTTATGAACTAACATGCAAACAAACATTATCGATACCAACAATAATGTATATGTAGTCATCCAATTTTGACATGTCTGATTGACTAGCACTGTAATCATGACACCCAACAATTAATCTATAGTCAATCAAGCGAATCCAACCAAACCCCCTCTTATTTTTTGTATCAGAGCAATAACACTAATATTCCATTATAGCACTATATGTAGAGCTATTGAAAAACATTGGGCTATTGTCATTCAATTGATTTTTATTAGTTTGATCCTCTAGTGATCAAATATATCAAAAGCATTGATATTTGGAGATAGTACTATCATGAAAAATTAGTGCTATTACTGGCACAAGTTAAATCTTTGCAGCATAATCCAGAAGCAAGAAAATTCCTTCTTTCACTCTCTGGTTTGATCATATATGCTACCTCCTCTCCTTAGACTTACAAAATTTTAACTCCTTCCCTTATCCAAATGACATATTTTAACTCTCTTTCCCTCCAATGATTTACCCTTCCAAAATATATAAATGTAGCCCATGGTATGAGAATTCAATAGATATTCTTGAAACATCAAAACTTTGCCAAATTTTCCTTTGAGCTCTTGTTTATCTCATACATTCTCTCTTTCTTTTGAGCAAATTCTATAGCATTTGGGGTAAGTGAAGAAAGGCATTGGGGAATTCAGAGTAAGGTCATATCCTCTTATTTCTACCATCAATGAAGGCATCTTAGCTAAGAGAAGGAGGCTCTACTAGGATTTGGTTGTAATCTTCCACTCTTAGCTTTCTTTTATTTTCAATTTGCTTCATATTTTTCTTATGCATTCTCCTTTTTTACCTTGCTCACACTTCTTGAGTGTAATCTACAACTTCTAACACTTGTTTTGTGTCTTTTTATTTTTTCAATATTTTTTTAAGGTTTTCTAATCATTTTGTAGCTTTTGATCTTGTTTCATGCTCACTTGGTGTTATTTTGTAGCTACTTATAGTTAATACAAGTGTATCTTCATCTTATCTTAGTCATATTTTCTTCTCTAATAACTCTAATATATTTTGTTAAAGCTTTTGTATATTTTAGTGGGATTTATTGTAGGTATATTTAAGCATATTAGTCTCTTTTATCTTTTTTCATATTGATAACCTTGTCATTGCAGGTCCTCTCCTTAGTTCTTTATTACCTTAGTAATTCTTTTTGTCACTCAGGCACCTACCTAGTTTTTTTCTTTGCCTTATTTCATGCTTGAGGGACTTAACTTATTTCTTAATACATAAATCTCTTTCTTCATCGTATTCCAATTTTTGGGGCATTTTGATATTTTGATCTATCGCTTGCACTTAAATCTACCTTAGATATTATTCCTTGAGATCCTCTAGTAGCAATCAATCTTTAGACAAGGTTTTACCAGCTTTTGATCATCCTATACACCTATTTTTAAGCTATAGGAAAAATAACTCTGACAATCCTTAGGAACCTTAGAAAATCTACTCTCTATTTTTTATCACAGAGCAATAGTGCCACTACTGGTGCTATTATTGAATTTCAACACTATTAAGAAATTGTAAATCTGCTTTCATCTTAGGCTCTAATTTTTATTGTCAAAATAAATAGGGGGTTTAACTAGTCTGGTTATATAGTCACCCACTTTATTGTGATTAGAACAACCCCCTAAATCTAATACCCATTTGTTTATTTTTATAGGTTTATCTACAATAGTGCTAGAAATCCATAATTTCACTATTGAGCGTGCAAATGACACATTGTCAATGGTAAGCTAATATACTTGGAACATAAATTTTATCCCTCTTGAAATGGAAATATTTCCCCTAAGGTTTGAGTATGCTAGGTCTATGTTGATGCTGGTGAACTTAGAGATCATTGTCAGTTGTTCCTTCAAGGGGCCTTTGTTGGTTATGACTTAAAAAGATAGATTTTTTAAGCATAATGCTTTAAAATCAAATTATTAACTGTTTAAAAAATAATTATACTACATTGATATTGCAACATATGTGAGTTGAAAAAAATTAAAATGGGTAAAGAAATATAAATTATAAGCTTCGTAAATAATGGTTTCCAAATCCATATCATTAATTGTATTTAAGATAAATCACACATATAACAACAATGATTATTTGAAGTTGTATAAAATTTTAAAATGCATTGCAAAAAACCAACTTCAATGCTTTAAATTGAAATTAATCTACTCCTAATCTAAAAAAGTTTCAAAAAAAAATCAAAGGTTGAGGGTAAGAGAAAATAAAATAAAACAAGCCAATACTACTCTAAACTTTCATTATGATCTCGTAAAACAACAAATATGATTTTAACCAATCTCATCCTGACCAATATTCATAAAACCTAAGGTTCTAGATTGCGTAATCTTTAGAGAAGTGATAAACTATGAAATGGATTGAGTGCAACCACCATAAACATGTGCAGATTGAACAAAACAAATTTCAAAAGCCTTGTATTATAAATATATTGGTTGAATACATAGATTTAGATTTGTTCACTTCGATGGATTACAAAAATAGAGCTCAAAATGAGAGAAGCTTGGTTCAAAAATTCCATCCAACTACAAACAAAAAGAAGCTAAGAAATAAGAAAGCCAATAGATGGTTTTGACCAACTACTAATAGTCAAAGGAAGAAGAAAGCTAAAAGATCATAATACTAGATGAATTTTGACCCTTTGTAACAGGCTAGTGAGCCACTATTTATACAATTTCTAGTCTTCACATCATGTTATAATTTATAATTAATTGCTATTTAATTCTAGGACATGCCACTTGGGATTGCTTTTAGTCATAGTTTGGCCATGCCTCATTAAATATCCATAACTTTGGCCATGCCTCATTAAATATCTATAAATTTGGCCATGCCTCATAAAGTCTCCATCTACATGATTCTTAGGGTATCTAGAACAACCATACTTCATTAAATTTTTAGTTATCTACAAATTCTAGGTTGACCATTAATTTTACCTATCCATAATTTAGAATGTGCAAATTATTTAATAATGTAAATATGCATGATAGTTCATGTGCACATGAGTTCATAGACTAGGAAAGTGAAGAGTCTTAATAAGAGTGAAGTCCAAGAGTACTCCATATAAAGAGTCACATTCTATTATATATGTGTCTATGTGTGTGTGTGTGAGACACAATGTAGAGTGAGAGTGTGTGGAAGTATGGTGTATTGGAGATATTTATTCTATCAAGATACTATTTTCATGAGCATTTGTTAATGGCACTTTTATGAGTTATTGCAGAAGTTATTTATGAGTTTTATATGTTTAGAATGTTTCTATTGACTTATATTTTATATAGTAACTTTATTTTGGATCTTGTGGTTATTTGGATTTAAGTATTAAGAATCAAAAGCTAATAGTGGTATTAGAGCCACAAGAGAGATTGATAGGAGATAGGGAGAGCCACAAGAGAGATTGAGAGGAGATAGGGATATTTCATTTATAGAATTTGAAATTTGTAATTTGGCTAGAGTCTTTCCACAAGGTTGCATAAAAACTCATGAAGACTAGGACTCAATATAGATTTCTTTCCACTAGATTGAAGGATAATTAGTCAGATTTTAAAATTTTGGAGATTTGGATGTATTTGATTGTTATTGTCTAAGTTTTTTATTACAATATATTAGTTCTTAAAGTTGAAAAGCTTCCTGCAATTTATAGAGAAGAATTTTACCTTCGATTGTCTGAAAGTCTATGTGAAGAACACAAGCTTATACTGATAGGGGGGTGAACAGTATAAGACCACTTTTTACTTTCTTTCCAAACCAATATCAATTAATGTTCTTAATTGCAATAACCAAATATAGCAGTGTGCATTAATAAATCAGATAACAATAGTAAGCAAGAGCACAAGTCACCATACACAATTGAGATACAAGATTTAACGTGGTTCCCCTAATGTGGGGTACTCCACAAGATAATCTCCTTATAATATTTCACACAAAAATAAGGATCCTTATCCAATACAATGATTTATTTGATCTGCTCAAAGCTAGGCAATAATAAGCTCACATAGAACTTGTCCAAATCTGCATAACAAGATCACACAGAACTTGTCCAAAACTGCTCAACAAGCTCACACAAAACTTATCCAAATTTCTTTGATTTGCTCAAAGATAGATAATAACAAGCTCACACAGAACTTGTCAAAATATGCATAACAAGATCACACAAAAATTGTCCAAAACTGCTCAACAAGCTCACACAGAACTTATCCAAATATGCTCAAAAAGCTCACATAGAACTTGCTCAAATATGCTCCAACAAGCTCACTAAGAACTTGTACAAATCTGCTCTAGAAATCTCACCAAGAACTTACTCAAATATGCTCCAAAAAGCTCACTAAGAACTTATCCAAATCTGCTCTAGCAAGCTCACCAAGAACTTGCTCAAATATGCTTCAACAAGCTCACTAAGAACTTGTCCAAAACTTCTCTAGCAAGCTCACCAAGAACTTGCTCAACTCTGCTCAATAGGCTCACTCAGAACCTCATAAAAATTTGTCCCAAACTGTCCACAAAGTTGTCCCAAAAACTGTCCACAAAGCCTTCTCAAAGGCTCAATCAATAATACACAAACTGCCACAAATCTGTCCAAAAATCTATCCCAAAGGCCTTATCAAAGGTTCAATCAATAATGCTCAAGTAGTACTCAAATATCATCCATAAATATATGAAGTCAAGGCTCAAATATGAACTCAACAATGAATGGCAATGCACTCTACAATGGATGACAATAATGATCCACTATGATCTCAACTCAACTCAACTCAAATCAATCTCAACTCAACTCAACTCAACTCATAGAAGCATAAAGAGAATTGTTAGAGACTCAATATGTTCTAAGCTCAATATCAACTCAAATCAGAATTATAGAATAGTTTGTTTCATGGGACTTGAAAAATCACCTCACATAATCACTTGACTAGGCTCAATCAACTCAACTCAACCAATCATCACAAGGGACAACTCTTTCTCACAAAACCCTAGTCCAAGCATGTATCAACCAACTCAAATGTTTCCAACAATGCTCAACCACAAATCTCACATAACAATGATACTCATGTTCTTTTCAAGTTCTTTACATAACCAATGGGCTTCAACAACTATGCTTATAAAATAAGGTTTAAACACAACTCTCAAACCAGAAAACCTTGAAGCATTCAACCAACCAATTTTGAAAAGGAAACCACAATAAATCCTTTTCACTCCAATGATATTTCATAAATCAACCACCATAAACAATCAATAGGAGAATGTGCCCATACCTTTTTGATGTCAAGAAGTTGTCCACAAAATATTCCACACTAAACATAACTTTCCTTTCCAATCTCAATAAGGGTTAGTGGACTTATAATAATAATCACAAGATAAAGCATAACTCAATTTACACCTTTTTACTCCAACTTAATAAACACATATACCAAAGTCCTTTTAATAAAAACCCTCATAAAAAATAATAATCAATAAACCTCTCAAAAACTATTTTATAACAACTCCTTATTTCTCCTAAATATTAATTCTCAATTTCATGAACATCAAATTAAATCAACAACTCATCCACATTTGAAATAATAATCACAACCCTTATAAAAACAAAGTTTAATTAAAAACTTTAATTATTCCTAACCACCTTATAACTCCAACTTAGGGCTTAACAAAATTAATTAGAGAAAAAATGTATTTACCTCCTCAAGGGGATTCAAACCCTCGACTTGCCCACAATGGGAGTACCTTAGCCATGACTAAGGTTGCCACACAAGCTAGCCGCTCGTTCAAAAGGGAAAGGCACAACATGCCTTAAAACCTTTCCTCCCTTTCCGCAAATCAAAGTTGTTTTGAGCACTTTTCTTCCAACGCCTTCCGAACGCAGTAAAGGGGATTCAAAACCTTGATGTTTGTGCTGCCACACACCTTAGCCAAAATCCAATTGCCAATGCACCACTCTGCCCACTATGAATTTGGACTTTGACCAACCTTCGTTTATTTGTTGCTTCTGCTTTCTAAAAGATTTTCGCACGAGCTCAATTCGGATGCTTAGCCAACGATTATTAACCATGAGCAAGCCTTAGTTTATGAACCTTAGGTATCCCCTTTATATAGCCTCCTTATTATTTTTGATGACGTCGATGAAAATCTTACATATTTGATTTTAATTTTAAATTTAAATTTTAAATAGTTAAAATTTAAACTAAATATTAAAAATTAAATATCTCCATCATCGGGGCACCTTTTTCGACAAAACGAAAGGCCAACTTGGGTTTTAAGAAAAACCCAGTTCAAATATGCCATCCATTGTTTTAAATAAAACATTTTATTTTTCCTGCCTTGGTTTTCACAAAAACCTTGTATTTATCCATGCTTTCCAAAATATCATTTGGCCACCAAAACTCAATGTGATCCATGTGACATCAATGACAACATAAAATAACTCAAATTGCCAATAATATCCCCCTTTGTCATTGATGGCAACACCTCTAATGCAAAAACCATAATCACTGCAAAAACCATCTCTAAGAATCAAAGTTGCTCCCCCTAACTCAATACTCTTTATGGAGGATGCTCCCCCTAACTCAATGCTCTCTTTGGAGGCTGCTCCCCCTAAATCAATGATCTTCCCCTTACTCAAATATCTCCCTCTTTGACATCAATGGCAAAAGGGACACCTATGAGGCTAAAATATATGACTCTTAAGCATAGCCCCCTCACCACCTTCTCTCTTGAGGTGATTAATTTTGGGGTGGGAGTACTTTTACTCCCATATTACATTGTTTCTTTCCTTTATCAACTTCCTTCCATATTTTTTTGATATCCTTCTCTTGATATTCTTGCCTTGAACTTGTTTGACCTTCTTGCCTTGAACCTGTTTGACCTTCTTGCCTTGAACTTGTTTGGAATTGAGTCCTACACCATTTTGCAATATGTCCAAATTTATTGTAGTTAAAACACTTGATATTGTAGCCTTTGGATGGTGACCATATCCTGAAATATTTCTTGACATAATTTCCATATCCATTCCTTTCTTGAACCCTGTATTGTGAAGTTCTATTTTCATGACCATTATGACCATGACTTTTGAATTGTGTAGCTCTAAAACCAAAACCATGTTGCTCATTTCCTTTGCACTGAGAAGCTCTATGACCAATCCTGTTACATGAGAAGCAATGTCCCCGAAAACCATACCTTCTTCCTTTTATGTTCCTTCTAGCAAAATCAAACTTCTTTGATCCATAGACCCTGCAGTGTATAGCCCTATGTCCAAATCCATTACAAGAAAAACAATGTCCTTGAAAAGCCCTTTGTTCATGCCTTGGTTTCTCATACCTTTCTTGACCATTATCCTTATGATCATTTTCAACTTGTGCATTACATCCTTGAACCTTATTTGTAGTATCTAAATCCTCTTAATTTCTTCCTTGCTTTCCTCTTCAAGAGTTTCTTTTCCTTTTGAACTTGATTCACCTATCTCAAAACAAGAACAAAATTGAATATTTGGAGCCATAGGAACTTTCCTCACAAATATTAGGTGCTTTCTTGCTTTCATATTTTAGAACTTCCTTTCCTTTTGAGTGTGATTCCCCAAACCTGAAATATGAGACTTTCGGTGCTTTGGAATCTTCCTCTTATTTCTCTTTATTTGTGTCAAGTAGCAAATTGGCACACATATCTATAGCCTCTGAAATGCAAGTATCCATTTTTGCTACTTATTTTTCTTTAGGAACCGGTTCTTCCTTATATATTTTTGAAACAAAGTCTCCTGATACAAATATAGGCCCTTGTGTACTTATTTTTTATTTCCCTTCTTCATAACCAAGCCCTGTCTTTATAAATGGATCTCATTGTAAATCCAAAAAATTATCTAGAGTTTTTGAATTCCTTTGAAATCATGCTAACTCATTTATGTAGGTCCCCAAAATTTTCTGATCTTCTTCTTCTAATTGATTACATCTTTCTTTCCTCTCCTTCAATTTATCAAAAATAGTGATGCCAAACTCTTTTGTTTCTTGAAGCTCTTTTTCCAAATCTTGAATGTGTTGATTAAGCATCATTTTGAACTTTTCATTTTCATGAACCTTATTTTCAAGCCTCTTGATTTTATTTTCCAACCTCCTGATTTTATTTTCCTATTTTGTGGAATCCTCTTCTTCATCATCACTGTTGTTGGAATTGTCACTAGAACTGCTGCTAGAACTATTACTAGAACTGTTGCTTTCTTTTTCAACAAATAAACTTTCCTTGTTGCAATTGTTGTAGTATGTGCAATCATCATCTATATGCCTAAAATATCCATATATGAAGCATTTTAGTATCCTTAGACCATTCTTGTATCTATTTACTTGCTCAATGGTTATGACAAGCTTTTCATGTCTTTTTTCAAGAGATATATCCTCTTCTTTAACTTAGGAATAGGTGTTCTTTTTTCAATAGATATATCCTCTTCTTCACTTATTACAAAGAATGTACATTCTCCTTCATCTGTCTGGTTTCTATCACTGTGATCTGAGATATCGCGTGCATCTACAATGTAGTAAGATTTCTTTGCCTTACAAAAAATTTTCTTCTTCTCATACTTGTTTTGCTTGTATATGTCATCTTTGTCATGCTTATGCTTTCCATATTATTTTCTTCTATGACCCTATTTTTCATCATCATTTTTTTCTTCATGTGGACACTTGTATGCATAGTGACCAAGATCACCACACTTGTAGCATATGAATTTCCTTATATCCCTAAAATTCGTTGAGTCCTTATTTGTAGATGATCCATTCTATGAAGTCATTTGTGTTCTTGTAGAATCTACCCTCAAGCTGTTAGCATTTTTGAAGGAACTGACTCTGATACCAATTGAAGAACATAAGATTATATTGAGAGATGGGGGTGAAAAGTATAAAACCACTTTTACTTTATTTCCAAACAAATATCAATTAATGTCCTTAATTACAATAACAAAATATAGCAGTGTGCATTAATAACTCAGATAGCAATAGTAAGCAAGAGCACAAGTCACCATACACAATTGAGACACAAGATTTATGTGGTTTCCCCAATGTGGGGTACTCCACAAGATAATATCCTTATAATATTTCACATAGAAATAAGGATCCTTATCCAATACAATGATTTATTTGATCTAATAAAAGCTAGGCAATAACAAGCTCACACAAAACTTGTCCAAATCTACATAACAAGCTCACATAGAACTTGTCCAAAATTGCTCAACAAGCTCACACAGAACTTGTCCAAATTTCTTTGATCTTCTCAAATCTAGGCAATAACAAGCTCACACAAAACTTGTCCAAATTTACATAACAAGCTCACACAGAACTTGTCCAAAACTGCTCAAAAAGATCACACAGAACTTGTCCAAATCTGCTCAACAAGCTCACACAGAACTTGCTCAAATATGCTCCAACAAGCTCACTAAGAACTTTTCCAAATATTCTCTAGCAAGCTCACCAAGAACTTGCTCAAATATTCTCCAACAAGCTCACTAATAACTTGTCCAAATCTGCTCTAGCAATCTCACCAAGAACTTGCTCAAATCTTCTCCAACAAGCTCACTAAGAACTTGTCCAAAAATGCTCTAGCAAGCTCACCAAGAACTTGCTCAACTTTGCTCAATAGGCTCACTTAGAAACTCATCAAAATATGTCCACAAATATGTCTAAAACTATCCACAAAGCTGTCCCAAAAACTATCCACAAAGCCTTCTCAAAGGCTCAATCAATCATACACAAACTGCCACAAATATGTCTAGAAATCTATCCCAAAGGCCTTCTCAAAGGCTCAATCAATCATGCTCAAGTAGTAATAAAATATCATCCACAAATCTATGAAGGCAAGGCTCAAAGATGAACTCAACAATGAATGGCAATGCACTCTACAATGGATGACAACAATGATCCACTATGATCTCAAATCAAGTCAAATCATAGAAGCATAAAGAGAATTGTTAGAGACTCAATATATTCTAAGCTCAATCTCAACTCAAATCAGAATTATAGAGTATTTTATTTCATGGGACTTGAAAAATCACCTCACACAATCACTTAACTAGGCTCAATCAATTCAACTCAACCAATCACCACAAGGGATAACTCTTTCTCACAAAACCCTAGTCCAAGCATGTATCAACCAACTCAAATATTTTCAACAATGCTCAACCACAAATCTCACATAACAATGATACTCATGTTATTTTCAAGTTCTTTACATAACCAATGGGCTTCAACAACTATGCTTATAAAACAAGGTTTAAACACAACTCTCAAACCAGAAAACCTTGAAGCATTCAACCAACCACTTTCAAAAAGGAAAATACAATCAATCATTTTCACTCCAATGTTATTTCATAAATAAACTTCCATAAACAATCAATAGGAGAATGTGCCCATACCTTTTTGATGTCAAGAAGTTTTCCACAAAATCTGCCACACTAAACACAACTTTCCTTTCCAATATCAATAAGGGTTAGTGGACTTCAAATAATAATCACAAGATAAAGCATAACTCAATTTACACCTTTTTACTCCAACTTAATAAACACATCCACCAAAGTCCTTTTAATAAAAACCCTTATAAAAAATAATAATCAATAAACCTCTCAAAAATTATTTTATAACAACTCCTTATTTCTCCTAAATCTTAATTCTCAATTTCATGAACATCAAATTAAATTAACAACTCATCCACCTTTGAAATAATAATCACAACCCTTATAAAAACAAAGTTTAATTAAAAACTTTAATTATTCCTAACCACCTTATAACTCCAATTTAGGGCTTAACTGAAATAATTAGAGCAAAAACGTATTTACCTCCTCAAGGGGATTCAAACCCCCAACTTGCCCACACTACAAGAGCCTTATCCGTGGCTAAGGTTTCCACACGAGCTAGCTACTCGTTCGAAAGGGAAAGGCACAACGTGCCTTAAAACCTTTCCTCCCTTTTCAAAAATCAAAAGCTCTTTGAGCCCTTTGCTTCCAACGCCTTTCGAACGTAGTCAAGGGGATTCGAAACCTTGACGTTTGTGCTGCCATACACCTTAGCCAAAATCCAATTGCCAATGCGCCACTTTGCCCACTATGAATTTGGACTTTGACCAACCTTCGTTTATTTGTTGCTTCTGCTTTCTAAAATATTTTCACACGAGCTCAATTCGGATGCTTAGCCAACGATTATTAACCATGAGCAAGCCTTAGTTTATGAACCTTAGGTATCCCATTTATATAGCCTCCTTATTATTTTCGATGATGTCGATGCAGAAATCTTGCATATTTAATTTAAATTTTAAATAATTAAAATTTAAACTAAATATTAAAAATTAAATATATCCATCATCGTGGCACCTTTTTCGACGAAACGAAAGGCCAACTTGGGTTTTAAGAAAAACCCAATTCAAATATGCCATCCATGGTTTTAAATAAAACCTTTTATTTTTCCTGCCTTGGTTTCCACAAAAACCTTATATTTATCCATGCTTTCCAAAATATCATTTGGTCACCAAAACTCAATGTGATCCATGTGACATCAATGACAACATAAAATAACTCAAATTTCCAAAACTATGTGATTTCTTTGTGTAGGGATTAGTTTTGAGTTGTAGCAAAAGAGTATACATTGAATATTTAGAGGTCCCCATTGAAGATTGAAGACTGTAGATTAAATATTGAGGAGATCTAAGAAATAGATCCCTGTAGCAGATTGAATATTGAGAAGAGATAAAGAGGATACCTAAGAGAAGATATCCCCATTGTATATTTGAGAAAGGATATAGAATATTGAAAATTTTAGAAATCCAAGATAATAGGTTTCAAGTAAATTTGGAAGGAGTAAGAAGAAGGCTAGAGGAGCCATATTGAGAAAATTGAAGTGGCCATTGGAGAAGGTTTGAAAATTTTTTGAGGAAGAAGATTGCACAAAAAAAATATCTTGAAAAGAGGTAATCACATCAAAATTGAGAAAATTATTGTCATTTAACAAGCCCAAAATTTGGAGTAGACGAGAGGCGATGTTCTAGGGTTTCTGGAGCGAAGAAAAATCCAGGGCATCAGGTGGGTTGTCGTAGTGTTTTTCTGGTTACTGTGGATCTGAAGGCAAGTCTGCTTGCCCCAGGAGGGTCCAATGGGGACTCCTTCGGATCCTCTCACAGGGAGAAAGAGCTCTTTTGCAGACTTGCTAAAAGATAATTCTCCATCTTCTAATGATGAAGCTCAGAGGAATGCTCTTCATATGCTCTTCAAGAACGCTGGAAAGAGATCAACAGCACAACGAGTCAATGGATGCCTTCCGCAGTCCGAATCAAGGCCCAAGATTGTCATCGAGCCAAAGATGGTCGAAGACACAATCTTATACAGAGCCAACCACGATCTGATCTATAAATTCATGGGTATTCGCCCTACCCTGAATTTCTTGCATACCAGGTCGAGGCAAAGCTGGGAGCCTCATGGTGAGTACTCCTTATGGTTTATTAGCAATGGGTATTTCATTGTTAGTTTTTCTTCTCTGGCCGATAGAAATAGGGCTTTTGAATCGAAAAAGAGGAACCACGGTCCGACGGGGTTATTTGTTCAACCCTGGAGAGTGGGTTTCGATCCTCGTATTGAACCCACGGCTGTCCCGGTTTGGATCCGTTTGTATGCTCTTCCAATGGAGTTTTGGGGTGAGCAGGTTTTGGAAATGATCGATAACTCCCTTGGTAGACATTTGGGTGTCTCCAAAGACACCATAGAAGGAAACACAACTGTTTTTGCAAGAATTTGTGTGGAAATGGATATTAGCTAGCCTCTACCGACAAGAGGTGGAACTTGAACTGGCAGGACTATCTTGGATTCAACAGCTAGATTATGAGGCTCTGCCCTTCAGATGCAGAGTTTGCCACAAACATGGGCATTTGGCCCGGTTTTGTCCAAATATTTTGAACACAAAAATGGAGGCCCCGCTTGGAATGCCAAATCGTCCCAGGGAGGGTAAGTCAACTCTAACCAAAGAACCAACCAATACTCCTCGGGGTAAAGATGTTCAGAAAGATGGCTTTGAACAGCCCAAAAGAAGGAGAAAGCAAAAGAAAAATGGTAAGGAGCAATCACAACTCAAGCCAGCCAATAGGTATGAAATTTTTAAGACACTAGTGGACCAAGAGGATCAAGTCATGGAAGGAGTGGATGGGAATATTGAAGACAATAACATCCACGCTCATGCTTCTCCTTCATCTCCCACCGTCATAGAACAGGTAATTGAGTACATCTGAGTTACCGCGGTCGGAGAATGCGGGGGCATTGATAGTGCACTCCCAAGCGCAGCCAATAATCAAGGATGTCAGCATGGGAATAGCAGAAAAGAACAGAGAAAGGCCAGCCCTAGGGATAACTCAGGTGGAAAAGAGATAAAAAAATAGCAACTCTCAAGGAGTGGGTAGAAAATCAAATAAGGACCTGCTAGCAGTTCAAGGAGACAAACTGATCACTGGAGGATCGGTGAGGACAATTGATTCTTACTGCTCTCAAGGTTTTCAATGATTATACAATCATGGAATATTAGGGGTTTAAACAGTAGAACCCATCAATATGTTGTTCAAAGACTCTTAGGAAAATGCAAAACAGATTTTTTGCTTATCCGGGAGACCAAAATGTCGTTAGATCTTATGTGTAAAACAGTTAACGAGAATTTGGAGGGGCGCTGGTCATATGGATGTGGCTGCCCAAGGTGCCTCAGGGGGGATTGTCACTCTTTGGAACTCTCTGGAATGGACTGCAATAGAACATATAGCTTGGAGGGGTGTTCTCACATCTCATTTTAGGAATAATGTCACAGTTGAACATGTTTTAATCACAAATTTTTATGGGGCTCAAAACCTTGATGGCCAGAGGCTTCAATGGAAAGTTGTGCATAACATGAGGACCTCAAGGGAAGATTTAGACTGGATTATTGCTAGGGATTTTAATGCTAAATTATCTTCTAGAGATCAGGAAGGAGGAACCCCAATTTTGGACCCAGGGGATCGACTTCTGATTGCCCAAGTCCAGGCTTTTCACTTAGTGGATATTAAAGGCCCTGGAACCAACTTTACTTGGACTAACAAGAGGAGGGAGCCACATAGCCAGGAAGGTAAAACTAGACCATTTTCTGGTTTCAGAGGAGGCATTTGTAAAATGGAATACAAAATTCTAGATTTTGGAGGGTCCGGTTTCGAGATCACTTTCCCATTTTGTTGGAGGGAGGGATTACGATAGGGCAACATCATAAACCTTTTAGATTTGAAATTTTTGGTTACAAAAAGAGGATCTTCGAAAGAAAATTCCACGAGTGGTGGGAAGAAGGTCGTCTACCTTTTGGGACATCAATGTTTAGATTCCACAAACAACTTCATTATGTCAAAGATCAAGCTGAAACAATGGAGGCAAGCTAACAAGACATACTTCCGGCTCCAAAGAGTTCCTTTGGTGGCCAGATGGGATGAGGTTCAAAAACACTTTAGGGAAGGAACAATTACGGAAGCAGCTCAAAGCCGAGGATGATGCCTTGCGTAAAGCGGTTGAGGACATTGATAACCAAGAGGAGACCTACTGGAAACAGAGAGCAAGAACCACTTGGTTATTAGAAGGTGATAGAAATACCAAATTTTTCCATCGGTCAGCCTGTGCTAGGAGACAGATGAATAACATGGAAGCTCTTCAAGATGAGAATGGACACTCCTTTGATACTCTTCCTGGTATGCATTCCCATTCAATGGATTATTTTTCTAAACTTTTTAAGGAAAGTATGGAGCAAGATGTAGAGGCTCAAAACGAAGTTATTGATGTCATACCCTCTGTTATCTCTGAGGAAGAAAATCAGACCCTTCTTAAACCCATTGATAGAGAAGAACTGAAGAATGTGGTCTTTGGAATGAGCACCGGCAAAACTCCAGGACCAGATGGCTTTCCAATTGAGTTTTTTTAGGCCTTTTGGGATACTTTGGAGGAGGATGTTTTGGCTGTCATAGAGGAGTCCAGAGGTAATAAAAGAATGCTTAAGGCATTAAATCATACCTTCATCACTTTAATTCCAAAAGGGGAGGAGGGGGTTCATATTTCAGATTATAGACCTATTGCCTTATGCAATGTGATTTATAAAATAATCACAAAGGTAATGGCTGAACGGCTAAAACCTCTTTTACATAACATTATCTCCTCGGAGCAAGGGGGTTTTGTAGAGGGTAGGCGAGATCTTGGATGGGGTGGTTCTTGCTCAGGAGGCAATCCATACAATGCAAAAATCTGGTAATAAAGGAATGTTCATTAAATTAGATATGTCAAAGGCTTATGATAGGGTGGAGTGGAGTTTCTTGTCAAAGATGATGGCAGCCTTTGGTTTTTCTCAGGACTGGATAGATTGGGTCATGAGTTGTGTATCTACGCCGTCTTATTCAGTGTTAATCAAGGGTCTTCCCTCGCAACCTTTTGGAGCCACTCGAGGTCTTCGTCAAGGGGATCCTTGCTCTCCCTATATTTTCCTCATTTTGGCTGAAGGATTAGGTAGACTTTTCTTGAGGAGAAGACATCAAGGTTTGCTAACAGGTATCAAGGTGGGTGAGGAATTTTTGACTCACTTACGGTTTGTGGATGATACAGGATTGGTTGGAGTGGCCAGCTTCGGGGAAGCAAGAGTGATCGAGAGATACTCTTAATGTCTACCTTAGGGCTTCAAACCAAGTCATCAATGATAAAAAATCCAAAGTGGTCTTTCTCAATCTTGATCAAAGGCTCCGGGACGAGTTCTAGAGATCTTGGGATTCACAAGGACTTCTCTTCCGAGTGGTTTACTTGGGGGTTCCTTTGCATTTCAAAAAACTAAAAATAGATATCTGGAAGGATCTTTTGGATGGTATCAAAGATAGAATGAATCATTGGTCTCACAAATGGTTAAGCTATGGGGGTAGATTAACTTTTTTACAGTCAGTCATTCAGGCCATGCCAATTTATAAATTCTCTATCCTGGCTGCCCCACATACTATATGGAAAGGGCTGGACAATATGGCTAGAAGATTTTTATGGGAAGGAGTAAAAGGAGAGAGGAAATGGGCCTTAGTTGGTTGGGATAAAGTGACCCAACCCAAGGTAAAAGGAGGGATTGGGACTGAGAAGATCCAAGTTCAATAATAAAGCTTTGGCTGGAAAGCTGTACTGGAGGTGGATTTCCCAACCAACCTCCTTATTCAGTAGAATCCTAACTAGTAAATATTTGGGTCATGTTAACCCCAATGAGGTGGGCCGTTTCCCTTTGGATGGCCCTGGATCCCTAGTGTGGCAGGCTCTCAAGATAGGATCTCAGGTAGTTAAAGATCGATTGTTTTGGAAAGTGGGGAGAGGGGAGAAGGCACGTTTCTGGACAGATTCATGGGATCAATACCCACCCATCATTGTTGAATTTCTTGAATTGCAACCAATAAAAACTGCCATAGAAACCAAGGGATGGGTCCACATTGAAAGTTATTTCATCACTAGTCAGCTAGGGGAGTATAAGTTTAAGCAGTTTAAGAAGTTGGAGGAGTGGCCAATTTCAATCCCTCCGGAGTTGGCACCCATCATGACTAAAATCTTGTCAGAAATATTTCTCACTAGGTAGAGATGAGGAGGATGAATTAGCTTGGGGCTATGGGAGCCTTGGTGTCTATACAGTGAAGGACGGATATGAGAAGATCCTCCCTGAGCCTCCCCCCATTCATTCCCGGTTGAGGATTGGAGAAAGATTTGGCACTCCAAGGGTTGGCCGAAAGTAAACTTTTTTGCCTGGCAGTTTATGCACAACGGAATTCTCTCTTTTGACAATCTCAGATGTAGAGGAATCATCGGTCCATCTCAATGTGTATTATGCTACAAGAACGAGGAAACAGCTGATCACCTGATGTTTGAGTGCCCTTTCACGCGTCAGATTTGGAAGCGATGGCTTTCTTGCTATAAAATTCAAGTTAATGGTGACTTGAATCGGACTAATATCTGGAAAACATGGAAGAGTGGTAGATTTAAATCTAAAGCTCTTCGAATTGGTTGGGAGCTTGGATTAAACTTCATTTGGTGGCAAGTGTGGTTGGAGAGAAATGCTAGAATTTTTAGAGAAATTTTTTCCTCGTTAGATGGAGTTTGGCGAGATCATCCGGAGCAAAGTCACAAAAGCTGTAGTTGTCTATGCTATAGAGGAAACTCAGGTTGTTATTGGGCCAATGGAAGAGGGAGTTGAAGAGCAAGAGGGACAGGACAGAGCTAGTTGGAAACCACCACCAGAAGGCTGGATTAAAATTAACACTGATGGAGCTGCAAAGGGCAATCCGGGTAGTGCCGAAATTGGAGTGGTTTGCCGGAATCATGATGGATCAGTGCTCTATTGGGAACTGCAAGGCTTGGGAAGAGCCACAAACAATGAAGCAGAAGCCATAGCTATCAAATCCGCTTCTATTTGGGCAGTGAAACAGGGCCACAGGAGGATCATTCTTGAATCAGATTCTCAAATAATGGTTGGAGCTCTTGATTGCATGAGGAACTTTGCTTTGAAAGCATGGAGGTTGAGGATTCTTGTCACTCAAATTAAGGAATTATGGAAGGAATTAGATGATGTGATTCCAGTTTATGTGAGTCGAGATTTAAACAACGCGGTCGACTTCCTGGCTAAGATGGGTGTTGAGAAGGAGGCAGGGGTTCAGCTTCACAGTGACATGGCTATTGAGGATGAGGTGATCAGGCAGGGTCTGGAAAGGTCCTTGAACCAATGATCAAAGAAAAAGCAAAGGGAGGGAAGTTGTCGCGATATCGTGACTTGTTGCACCGTCGCGGTCTCTGGAGGAAAGTTGTCGCGATATCGCGACATGTTGCGCTGTCGTGGTCTCTGGAGGAAAGTTGTCGTGATATCGTGACATGTTGCGTCATCATGGTTGTTGGAGGAAAGTTGTCGTGATATCATGACATGTTGCACCATCACGGTCATTGGAGGAAAGTTGTCGTGATATCGCGACATGTTGCATCGTCACGGTCGTTGGAGGAAAGTTGTCATGATATCGCGACATGTTGCACCGTCGTGGTCGCTGGAGGAAAGTTGTCATGATATCGTGACATGTTGCATCGTTGCGATCGTTGGTGGAAAGTTGTCATGATATCGTGACATGTTGCGTCATCACGGTCGTTGGAGGAAAGTTGTCGCGATATCGCGACATGTTGCATCGTTGGAAAGTTGTCACGATTTCGTGACATGTTGCGCCATCGCGGTCGCTGGTGGAAAGTTGTCGTGATATCGTGACATGTTGCACCATTGTGATCGTTGGAGGAAAGTTGTCACGATATCGTGACATGTTGCATCGTCATGGTCGCTGGAGGAAAGTTGTCGCGATATCGCGACATGTTGCGTCGTCGCGATCGTTGGAGGAAAGTTGTCGTGATATCGCGACATGTTGCACCGTCGCGATCACTAGAGGAAAGTTGTCGCGATATCGCGACATGTTGCACCGTCGCGACCATTGGAGGAAAGTTGTCGCGATATCGCGACATGTTGCGCTATCGCGGTCGTTGGAGGAAAGTTGTCACGATATCGCGACATGTTGCGCCGTCGCGATCGCTGGAGGAAAGTTGTCGCGATATCGCGACATGTTGCGCCATCGCGGTCGCTGGAGGAAAGTTGTCGCGATATCGCGACATGTTGCTTTTTTGTGGCCAACGGAGAAAAGGTGTCGCGATATCGCGACATGTTGTTTTTTCGCGGCCAAGAGAGAAAAGGTGTCGCGATATCGCGACATGTTGCTTTTCAACGACCAAAGGAGAAAAGGTGTCGCGATATCGCGACAGGTGTCGCGTTTTTGTGACAAGCTGCATCAACTGTCCATGCCGATCCCCTGCTAGCTAGTTATTGATTCAGGAGATTTGGCTCCATTGCAAATCTTCTTCTTCTATTGTAAGCTTGTGTTCTCTCTGAATTCGGTTGGGAAGAGTCTCTTCCCATATTGTAATTGATCTTTGTTTTAATACAAGTTTTTTCAAAATTTTCAAAAAAAACAACAAGCCCAAAAGTATTTGTGAAACTAATTCAAGGAGAATATTTTTGGCAAGAAGTTTTTCAAATTTGAGAAAGTATTTTTTGAATACTTCAAGACATTTAGATTCTTGAAGAAGAGGCTAGCAAAGAGGTCAAATTCAAATATAGAATTCAATGAGAGATAAGGAGGATAAAGAAGATAGAAGAGGCCACAAAATTGATAATTTTGAAGATAACCATTAATGTTTTAAAAAAATAAGGTTGATTTATAAATAAGTTTGCTGATTTTTGAGGTAGAAGTTGAAGGATCACAGGATAGCAAATTGAAGGTGACATAGAGTTGCAAATTGGAGAAAATTTGGGCAGATTTTGTAGTGCCCTTGAGCAAAAATTGAAGGAGAATTTGATAGTAAACTAAGGCAGCAGATTGGAGGAGTTAGAGACTATTTTTGGACAACAATATACAAGAGGAAAAATTAGATTTTAAGGCAGCAAGTTAAAGGCTAAAAGACAAAGAATTTGGACAGCAATTAGAGCTACAAAATTGATGATTTTGGGGCAGCAAATTAAAAGGAAGTGAAGCTACAAAATTTTAAATTTGAGATAAAAAATATGAATCACTTCACCAAGGATATTAGCTACAAAAGTAGGCAAAAGAGGTTTTTAACATTGGTGCTATAAAAGGTTATTATTCAAGCATTGAAACTAGTTTATTATAAAGTTTTTTGAAAACACCATTAAAGGTAGTAAAAGATAGTCTAAGCTAAGTGTCTCCAAGCCAAGGAAGGAGGTATCATTATCATCATAAATTCTGTAAAACACAACAACAAATATTGGAGTTAAATTTTTCTTGAAAGGGAGTGATAAGAAGTAACATATGCTATTTTTATAATGAAAATAAGTGCAAATATTTTATAAGCTCTATTAAATAAAATAAGGCCGAATAGTGATCAAAGACAAGGTATATTTAAGGTGTCTAAAGACACCAAGAGGAGCACTAAAAATTGTAAAAAATATTGGTGAAGAAAAGTCACCAAAGGAGTGGTAGAACCACCAAGCACAAGTGGAGGCACCACCGTATTGAAGGAAGAGCCACCGAAGTTGTACCACTAGTTTTAGGTAGAGGAGTGGAGCATTGAAACCTTCAATAAGCACCATCCAAGGAGGACAAGCGTGGCATACAAATAGGTAGCAGAAAATACATTTATTGGATGTCAAAGGATGAGCATGGAGAAGTTAGAATATTGAAGAAGGGAGAATTAGGGTAAATCAAGCACCAAGAGATCACACCGCACAAGTGGACATTGAGGTTACAAGTTTGATGATGCCACATGATGTATGAAATATCTAGGATATCATAACAATTTTAAAAATGTTCATATTTCTCATTACTAAGTGTTATACAATGAAGAAGTGTGTATGAGGAATCAAGCACTCATTTCAAGAGGTAAAAATATTATTTGCCACTTGGAATCTCAGAAATAGAACACCAATTATCTTGGGAAGAATCAAAATGTTTAAGACATCTATTAATGCATGAGCAACATGAATGAATAATAAGAATTCAAAATCTATTTTTACCATTGAAGAGCAACATGGATTGTTAGTTGAAGAAGAGCACCATCCAAAGTTTAAACTCAGTTTCATTGACCATATAGCATCGAGCAGATCATGGTAGATTCATTCATATTCATGGAGCATCAGGTTTGAATATGATAGAGTTAAGAGAAGCACCATATGTGTGACAGAGGAGTGAGATTTCATGGAAGAGCTCCTTTTAAGAGAAGGTCAAATGTTTTTGACCAAATATTTTGCACCTCAAGTTTGGAGGTAAAGCAATTTATTTACAATTTGGTTATTTGCACAAGTTAAGATTTATAAGGTTGGCAAATATTATTAATTTCTAATATTGAAGAGAAATTAATATATATTTTTTTATTATTGGAGATATAAGATATTGAGAAATTAATTTGAAGTTTTGTCATTGGATTTTTTGAGTTTGCAAAACAATTTTACATATTTGCAAATTGATAATTCTGGATAAATAAGGTTTCCTACATCAAATTAAGAATACAAAACTTGTAAATATATTTTATAGGTTTTCTAAATTTCTAATTGTGGAGTTATAATAAATTCAACACCAACATAGGTTTGTGAAATTTAGAATTGATAAATTATATTTTTGAAATTTGGGAGATAAAATGAATTCAACCTAGATATTTAAAGAATTGAAACCTTTGTCAAAACTATTGTTTGATCATTTTCTAAACATTAGGAAATACAAGGTATACTATATGATTTGAAGAATTGAAAGTTAGTATTTGATCATATAATCAAATTCAATTTTAAATTTAGAAGTTGAAAAGGTTTTATCAAGGTGGGACAATACATTCAAATACCAGGGAGACATAAGGTAGTCAACCTCAAAGGTTTAGAGATTTGAATTTTTTTTTATCAAAGTTATATTTTATTTTTGAGACTAGGGAGTTACAAGGAAGTCTACTTTAGAAGAACTATGGAAGAACTTATTAAGTATACAAGATTCAAGGAATCAAAATGGTTTAGAGATATACTTTATTCAAGAGATAATAACAATATGAAAAGTGTGATTAGAAGAGAAGAACCAATATGGCTTAGAAAGACTCTTGAGGAATCACAAATTGATAGTTTAACAAGAGTAGATTCTATAAAGACATATTCTAACAATATGATAGAAAGAATTGATGAAAATTATACTAATGAAAATATTGAGAGTAAACTAAAAAATTATTCTCAAAAAGTAGCAGATGTTGGTCAAAAAGATTTCTTATAGACTTATGAAAGAAGCAAAGGTAGAATCACCTCAATTATACACAAATGGTTATATCAGTTGATCAAGAAAATGGATGAACTTGAAATTTCAAAAAGGAGTAACAAAGAAGTGGAGATATCTTCAAGATGTACTTATTGCAATAAGATTGGTCATGAGAAAGCAAACTGTTGGAATTTCCATCCATGTAAATATTGTGGAGGAAAATATCACTCATCTATTTTATGCTACTATAAAGACAAGTACTATAGAAGATTTGAAAAGATATTAATATTCATATTAGATTGTCTTTTTCAAGTTCTTATTTCTAAAGCTTCTATTAACAATGGATTCAAGTTTGAAAATTTTGAAGAACATGAAGAATTTTACCAAAGGGCTTATGCTCTTGGGGGCATTTTTTAAGTTTGACCAAAGGGCTTACGTCCTTTGGGGCATTTGTTAAGTTGACCAAAGGGCTTATGTCCTTTGGGGCATTTGTTAAGTTTACCAAAGGGCTTATGTCCTTTGGGGCATTTTTTAAGTTGAACAAAGGGCTTGTGTCCTTTGAGACATTTGTTAAGTTGACCAAAGGGCTTAGGTCCTTTGGGGCATTTGTTAAGTTTGACCAAAGGGCTTACATCCTTTGGGGCTTTTGTTAAGTTGACCAAAGGGCTTGCGTCCTTTGGGGCATTTGTTAAGTTGACCAAAGGGCTTATGTCCCTTGGGGCATTTGTGAAGTTGACCAAAGGGCTTGTGTCCTTTGGGGTATTTTTTAAGTTAACCAAAGGGCTTATGTTATTTGGGGTATTTGTTAAGTTTGACCAAAGGGCTTACGTCCTTTGGGGCTTTTGTTAAGTTGACCAATGGGCTTACATCCTTTGGGGCATTTGTTAAGTTGACCAAAGGGCTTATGTCTTTTGGGGTATTTTTTAAGTTGAACGAAGGGCTTACATTATTTGGGGCATTTGTTAAGTTGACCAAAGAGCTTATGCTCTTTGGGGCTTTTGTTAAGTTGACCAAAGGGCTTATGTTCTTTGGGGCATTTGTTAAGTTGACCAAAGAGATTATGCTCTTTGGGGCATTTGTTAAGTTTGATCAAAGGGCTTACTTCCTTTGGGGCATTTGTTAATTTGACCAAAGGGCTTATGTCATTTGGAGCATTTGTTAAGTTGACCAAAGGGCTTATGTATTTTGGGAAATTTGTTAAGTTGACCAAAGGGCTTGTGTCCTTTGGGGCATTTGTTAATTTGACCAAAGGGCTTATGTCCTTTGGGGAATTTGTTAAGTTTGACCAAAGGGCTTACATCCTTTGGTGCTTTTGTTAAGTTGACCAAAGGGCTTACATCCTTTAGGGAATTTGTTAAGTTGAACAAAGGGCCTATGTCCTTTGGGGCATTTGTTAAGTTGACCAAAGGGCTTACGTTATTTGGGGCATTTGTTAAGTTGACCAAAGGGCTTATGCTCTTTGATGATTTTTTTAAGTTGACCAAAGGGCTTGTGTCCTTTGGGGTATTTGTAAGTTGACCAAAGGTCTTATGCCCCTTGGGAATTTTTGTGAATTGATTGCTTAACTATTTGATTTTTAATTAGGGGAGGTATGATACCAGTAATGCCCTAGTTGATGTTTAGAAATGTTTTTATTTTGATTTTATGTTATGGATGCAACGATGGATGCTATGCTTAGATAATGATTTGATTTTGCTATATGTATGTAATGTGTTGGTGACATGTGTGAGCTAGATGATGGACATATGTTTTAGATGGTATGATTGAGATGATGATGATGGATGCATATGTGAATGCATGTTTAATTTTGGTGTATTGTATGCATCTAACTCATGTTGTTATGATATGGTAAATGAAATGTGTGAAATGCATTATGATGGTGATCTAATGTACATGAACCTGTACACTTTAATCACTTAAAACATAATAAATGCATATGATATGATTTTAACAATCTAATTGGCAACACCATAGAATGTATAACAATCATGAATGTAAATAATAACTCTGATAATAAGAATTAATTATTTACACCTTAAAATGTGAGATGAGATGATGTGATATGTATGTATGATTTGCCTTAATGGGATGATTTGTTGCTATGAGAGTATTTTTGAGGTTTTCCATGAGACTCAAACACTCTAGTTACCCTATCAAAAGCTACGTACTGACCATATAGGAATTTTGAAGAACAAGGCTTTCACCATGGACCTAGATATTCATTATCCCTATGTGTGCAAATGAATATATTTAGATAGAACTCAAGCATTTCCTCCGATTTTAGGCGGTATTCTTTCAACCCATTTCTAAGATCGAGGATCCTCAAGTGTTCATTTGATCCTTATGTCAGACTTAGTTGGATTATACCACTAGGTAGTATTGTATTACCCAAAGCTAGATCATCCACATGCAAACATTGGTCTACACAAATGCAAGAAGCTATTGTGGTAGACATATCATCATACGTAAGGATACTACCATTGTCAAGCTGGCTGTACACCAAACCTATAATGGGGATCACCTTTTGATTTTGTACAATGCTGAGAATTCAAGGGATTCAAGCTCCATTCCCTTCTTTTCTTATCTTTATATAGGATACTTGTTCATGCTTAGTGATGAAAATCACTGTTTATTTTTTATTTATTTTTCTTTTCGAGCAAGGGATTCATGTAGTGATGATAATCACTATTTGCTTTGTTTTTGTGCTTTTTGGTACTTTGAACTATGATTTTTGGAATCTTGAATTTTCTTTGTTCAGGATTTTGCTCGTTTTGATTTAAGAAAGGGATTTAATTGGGTAGGGTGGAGCTTGTCCTTTTGCCAATTATCAACACCTTTGAACTGGTTGCACAGGGGGATAAGCAAGGAAGATCCCTTTCGCTTAAGGTAACCTAGACCACTTATGCAACTTTTATATTTTCCTTGTACCAACTAGGATTTTAGTGTTTTAATTAGTGATGGGATCCTGAATATCTAAGGCATTATCATGATTAGATCTTACTCTCTATTAATCAATATGGCTTCCCACAAAAACTGATAAGACCACTAGATATGGTTGAATGATCGAAAAATATTAGCCTATTCTTTATAGCAACATGATATGGTTGTGTTAAAAAACATAGTTACACACATGGCATGGATGAATGGATGAAGATGGATTTGATTATTTGTGGTTGGTGATACTAATTGTGGCATCGTTTGCAAGCTTGTGATCATAACATATCATAATGCAAATGCAATGGATGGGGATGTTTAATGCAATGCAACTATATGGATGCAAATGTAAGATGCAAATGTTTTTATATTTTTGATGCTTTCAATTGTTTTTGAATTTTGATTATCATGCATGTTTCTGAACTTTTAATTTTAAATTATTTTTATGATTTTATGTTTTTCTTTTGACCAAAGGGCTTTAAGATGCCTTTGGAACCTTTTGTGATTTGATTTGACCAAAGGGCTTTAATATGCCTTTGGGGCCTTTTGTGAATTGACCAAAGGGCTTTAATATGCCTTTGGAGCATTTTGTGATTTGACCAAAGGGCATTAAGATACCTTTGGAGCTTTTTGTGATTTGACCAAAGGGTATTAAGATGCCTTTGGATATTTTTGTGATTTGACCAAAGGACATTAAGATGCCTTTGGAGCTTTCTATGATTTGATTTGACCAAAGGGCTTTAATATGTCTTTGGGGCCTTTTATTTTTTTTACCAAAGGGTTCTAAGATGCCTTTGGAGCCTTTTGTTTTTTTTTTTGGTTTTCTATTGTTTTTGTGATTTTGAAATTTATGAATGTTTTTTAGTTTGTTTTGATGTCTTGACCAAAGGGCTTATTGTGCCTTTGGGATTTTTTGTGGGTTGACCAAGTGACATGAAGATGTCCTTGGAGCATTTTTATTAATTTGACCAAGCGACATAAAGATACCCTTGGAGCATTTTTGATTAATTTTACCAAGCGACATGAAAATGTCATTGGAGCATTTTGATAAATTTGACCAAGCGGTATAAAGATACCATTGGAGCAATTTTGATTAATTTGACCAAGCGACATGAAGATGCCCTTGGAGCATTTTTGATTAATTTGAATTTGACCAAGTGGCTTAAAGATGCCCTTGGAGCATTTTTGATTAATTTGAATTTGACCAAGTGGCATAAAGATGCCCTTGGAGCCTTTCATTTTTTATTTTACTATTTTATGATTTGTTTGTATTTTTATGTTTTATATTGTTTTTGTATTTTATGACATATTTGAATGTTTTTGTATTTTTGATATATTTGAATGTTTTTGTATTTTTGATATATTATGATGGGGAAGGTGTGATACCTTAAATACCCCCAATGTGTGTGTCACTCAATAAAAGTGAGGAAGGTGTGATACCCTCAAAACCCTCACTTTATCTCATTGAACTTGATATGGATGATGGAGAAGGTACTTTATCTTTAAGACCCCCAGTGCACATGTTGTCCACTACAATGTAATCAACCTGCTTAGGAAGAGTTATGGAAATCAATCCTCCTAATTGGGGCATGAACCTCTATGGGGTGCCCCTGTCTTGATGAGATGAAATGAGTGAACCATCTGTGTGAAGCTCATTTCATTCTAATAGAACTTGGACCACATTTCAAAATGAATGGTAGCTATGGATGTCATACCCCTATATACGATGATACATACAATAGATGCTTTCCTCAGTGGACCCATGCTTGGGTGTTCTCTGCTTGACCTTGGGCAATACAAATACATTTTCCTTGTACAACTTTTGAAATAAAGTTGCAGTAGCCATTTCAAATGTTACCTCCTGTTGAGGTTGCTTGTTATGCCTACAAGGCTACGACTTACCTTGAGATCTCAGTTGGGATGATGTGGCCTCTATTTTGGTAGGTTGGGGCACTATGGATGAACCATCTATGGGAAAAATCCCACTTTCTATGAGACTCTAAACCACATTCTTGAATCCTTTGCAATTACAAATGCCATGCACCTCTATTCAATTATAGAGATAGTAATGATCCTCCCTATAACTATTAGGTTTAGCTCTATTTGGATCTAAAAGGTTTATGTCTGGTAAGGTTATGACCTTAGCTTCCTACAATTTTTTAAAAATATCAGACATAGACTTGTTTAAAGGAGTCCAAATGCGTTGTTTCTTTGATTGTTTATCATGCTTTGGCCTGGTATGAGGACCAGGTTGAGCCCTAGGTATGTCACTTGATGGCTTGAGGAGCTCTTCTTGCCTTTTTGATCCAAGATATGGATTTATGACTATGGTCACTTATTGTTTGACAATTTGAAGTTGCTTTTTGTTGAGTATGTTGTGTATTATGGCTCTGAAACCTTTACATGATTGAATATCATGCCCATTTTACCTATGATAGAGATAGTGTGACTCTTCCTCATACCCTCGATGTTTAGGATGGTTTGCATCTAAATGTTGCACCTCTAGTAGGGTGATGACATTTGTGACACTTAACCGATTGAAAATTGATAATGCAGGCTTAAGCAATGAGGGATGCTTGCTAGGTTACTGAGGTGGTCGAGTTGGTGCTAGCTCTAGTTGGGGCTTTTCCTATGACTACACATGAGGTGGTTTAATCTCAAATTAAGGTGGCTTCCATAATTCTAGGTTCTCAAGCTGGTTCATGATAAAGTGCAATGCCTCATTTTGCTTATCCATTTGGGCCTCTATATTGTAGAGGTGATTTTGCATATGCTCCAATACTGATACGACTTTCATGTGTATTTCTAGAAATTGGTTTGAAATATGAAATATATATGGGTTGGAAGCTTCCCTGTTTGATTTCCTCATAATTCCCTCAGATTGTAACAAATACCAGAATTCTAGTAGCACCCGAACCTTGGCCAAATGGTCCCCCCTTTGTAGGGGTGGCTTAATGTCAACTTCGATGGTGCCTCCAAAGGAAACCCAAAGAGAGCGGGAGTAGGAGAGGTCATCAGATATCAATATGGAAGCATCATCAAGGATTTCTATGAGAACCTTGGGAACCAAAGTAATAATTACACAGAAGGCAAAGCTTTATGGAGAAGTATTGAGATAACCAAAGCCCTCAACAAGCCAATCATCTATGAAGGATATTCTTCAATAATAATTGGCCACATCATCAATAAAAGCACAGGGGGTAAGAATATTCAAAACATTATCCAAGACTGCCAGCTCTCTCTTAATGACAACTATCAAAACTAGATCATTCACATGTTTAGGGAGGCTAATAAGGTGGCCGATATTCTTTCTAAAAAAGTAGTTGATATGCCCACCCTGTTCATTTGGGAAGAAGACTTCTCGTAAGACATAATCACCCAGGCCCAACCATGATGTGGGCTCGTGACTTGCTAGGTAGTCTGTGCTACCTCCATCATGATATTTTTTCAATACCCAAGGCGGATAACCGCTACTTCACCCTTCTAATAACACTACCACCAAAGGTGGTTTTCGCTACCCAAATGGTGTTCTCTCAACACCCAAGGTGTTTCTAAAAACCAAGCTCACTGAAACCTCTTGTACAGATTCTTATGCAGTTAATTCGGGTCGTGTTCCCCATCCATGATTTTCCACATGGACTCTAGCCTTGTAACCAGTTTGTTCGAGCCACCTCTTTTTTCCCCTTCCCTCCCCAATTTTCATCTTTCACGCTTGTCTCTCCATTCCCTACCATTGTGGCCCTGTCGTTTCGAGCCACACATGCACCCTTATTCTCGTTATCAATCACTTGTTTCAGGGTTTTTTTCCCAACACCCTTGCACACCACCCTTTTAGCTCAGTCTAGTCTGTTATCCTCCTTCCTAGTTTTTCTAAGCTTTCTCCTTCCCTTTCTTCTACATTTTTTTGAAGTTTTCCCCTAGCGAGCTTTTCCACATTTGTTTCAAACTGGCCCATGGCCATCCCTAAGCCTTCCATCATGTAAATTGAGGGTGGGACCGTCGACCTACTCGACACCAAACACTTCATCAATTTCTTCAAGCTATTTTTAGGCTATGAAGATGAGGTGACCAGAGCCTTCATCAAATATTGGAAGGAAGGGGAAGTGTAGGTTCATGGCATTTATTTTGAGGTAAGTGTCCACTCTATTTCCTAGATTTATGGCATTCTGATTGAAGGTAGAGTGGTTCACCATGACATACATAACTTCAAAGAGGAAATCAATCAGTTCCTCGACAGGGGGAAGAATATTATTTGGGAAAATAATGGAGTAGTTCTTTCTTCCCTACCTCAACATTGGGTCACAACAATTGTTCTCGTCCTCCAGTATGTCTCTGTTGACAACCCTAGCAAGCCCCTATGAGATTATAACCTAACCCTGGTTAACCACCTGTGCGACGTTCATTTGATCAATGTCCTGAACTTCCTCTTTTGGTACATCACCCTTGCCATCACCAATTTTTGAGAGTAAGTCCCTAAAACCCCCCATCACCAGGGGCTTTTTCTAATCTTGTACAAGTATGCCCTAGCCCACCAGGTGTCTAGGTCTATGTCCTTGAAGCCTTAGTGTCTTGCTTAGTCCTCGTGCTTATCCGCATTGAAGCCACCAACCACCCAAGTACCCCTTGATCTCCCCTCCCCGGAGTGCTCCCCCATGATCAAGGTAAGGAGCGCTCACCCCCTACCACTACTCCCAAAGAGGAAGGAAATTCTAGTAAATGCCCTAGGCCCAATAGGAAGTCATTTTGGCCCCCACAAAAGTGAAGGAAATATAGAATATTGATACCTCCCAATGTGAATGACCAGAAGCTAGACATAGAGTTCATCAGTGACGATGAATAATAATGTGTTATTAATGTCAAGGAGTCATTGTGGTACATAACCATCAAGAAAACCAATGATGTTGTTAGCCATTTGTAGGTGGCACCAATATTTACAGGGAAGGATGCACCATGTTGTCCAGTGCCATGGAATATCTAAAATAATTCCTAGCCTTGATTAAGAATCTCCTCACCTCTGATGATAATGCTCAACAAGGAAAGGACAGGGAATCCCAGTAGCTTGGGAAGGTCATGTTTGGGCAACTGGGCTGCTGGTTTTTCTTTTACCAAATTTTGTATTTTTTGTCTCTTTTCTTTTTGGAAAGACTATGAACTGGTCTGGGTCTTGTTGCATGATTTTAAGCCTTAGTTGGTTTTTTTTTGTAGCCATGAGAAGGCACAGTTGTCACTTTTTTCTACTGATGTAACAGGGATGGGGCCCTTTAACCCGTAAAGCAATATAATTATTTTACCTACCAAAAATAAAATTTAAAGGGGGAAACTTTGGATTAACTTCAAAATAAATTCAATGAATACAATTGATCCTCTTACTCCTCATAACTACCATACATGGAAACCCAAAATTTTAAATCTCATTTCTCAAAAAGGGCTCACACACCTATTAGAAGAAAAGCAACCTGAGTTTGAAAAAGAATATGAAATATTTGTTCATAAAGGAAATATGTATGAAACAATGGGTATTATAAGCTCTAATGTAAATGAAATCTTGTGGTTTCACATTACAGATTGTAAAACTCCTCATGAAAGTTGGGAGAAACTAAAGAACTTTTTTGGGAAAGTAGATCAAATGAGGTCAATACAACTTGAGGTGAATTAACAACTTTATCTCCTGACAACTTCAAAAATATTGTTGACTTTCTCACAAAATTCAAAGAATTCCTTACTAAATTTAAAGGTAGTGGAAATGATAAAAAATATAAAGAATGCATCTATATAATTCTTTTTAAATTAAATGGTGTATTTCAGATATTCGCAACCACCTTCCTATCTACAAAATATGCTCTTGATGTAAGTTTCAAAATGCCCTCCTTAGAAGAATTCTGTGAGAGACTAACTAGAGAAGAAAAAAAACTTGCAAAGTATTAGATATCTTCCTCTTCCTCTAAAGCCTTAGTAGCATTCACCTCTTCTAAATAAAAATTCAAAAAGAAAGAAAGAAGTCCCATAACTTGTACTCACTGCAAAAAGAATGGTCATTCTGCAAACAAATGCTAGAAAATATTACAACTAGAGGCAGCTATAAAGGATCAAAATATAGACAATAAAAAAAAATAGGAAAATCTCTAAATATCCAAGGGAAAACCACCAATACTTCATCTAATTACTGGGTCCTATATAGAGCAACTCATCACATGATCGCTTCAGATGAGTCATTCTCTTCTATCTCCTCAAGTTCAACATGTAGCATAGAAGTTGGTGACTCCTCCTTTATCCCAATAAAAGGAAAGGATGACATATCCATTGATGGTGGCTATATCAATAATGTTATCTATGCTCCAAACATTGCAACAAATCTTCTTTTCGTCTATCAGATTTGCACTTCTAGAAAGGGGAAAACTATTCTCTTCTCTCCAACAAGAGTTGAGATAAGAGACTTACAAGACCCCCACTCTCTTGTAGCCAAAGGAGATATTGATCACAACACTCACCTATTTCACTTCAAAGGATTAAAAAATCCAAAAGGGACCTCCTGTTTTGTGGCTCATGGAGATCTTGAAAGCAAAATTTGGCATGAAAGGTTTGGTCATCTCAGTTATAACTACCTAAAATAATTGAGCACCCATGAAATGGTAACAGGTTTACCTCAAGTCAATTCTATTGATGGAGTATGTCCTGGATGTGCTCTTGGAAAGCAACATCAAGATCCTTTCCCATCAAGTGGTTCTCTAAAAGCCTCATCCCCTCTAGAGTTAATCCATAATGACTTAGTGTTTTTTCTAGAACCTTCTTTCAAAGGAGCAAAATATGCTCTAACCTTAATTGATTATTTTTCTAGAAGAACTTGGGTCTACTTGGTAAAATATAAAAGTGGTGTTCTATCCCACTTCAAAATCTTCAAAGCCTTAGTTGAAAATTAGGCCTCTTGCAACATCAAGCAAATTCACACAGATAATGGGAGGGAATATTGTAGTAATAAGTTCTCCATATTTCTATCAAGCCATGGCATTATTCATCAACATTATGTCTCCCATAATCCGTAGAAAAATGGTATTGTAGAGAGGAAAAATTGAACATTGAAGGAAATGGCAAACTGCATGCTCCATTCAAGAGATCTTCCAATTTTTTTTTGGGCAGAAGCTATAAACTGTGCAAACTATATTCAAAATTGCACACCTCATAAAGCTCTTGACCATTTAACTCCTGAAGAAGCATGGAATGGCTCAAAACTGGATGTCTCCTTCTTCAATATTTTTGGGTGTACTGCTTGGGTGCACATTCCAAAGAAGAAAAGGAATACTCTAGATAAGAAAAGCAAAAATTTCATCTTTATTGGTTATTGTGAGGAAATGAAAGCATACAAGCTCCTTGATACCACAACTCATAAGGTCTTTTTTCATAGGAATGTCCAATTTGATGAAACATTCCCTTAGAAAGATCCTCAATCATCCTCTTCTCCTATTGAGCCTTCTCCTATAGTAGAACCTCAATATAATGAAGAACCAACTTTAGAGATTAATTTAGAGATTGATGATCAATATGAGGAACCTATAACTCCAACTCAAAGGCTTTCAACTCCTTCAACTCCTTCCACTATGCCAAAATGGGCCTGAACCATTGTTAAAGAAGATACTCATTACATTCAAAATCTTCCATCATCCAAAGGCACTATTCTTGTCTGTCAATCTATTTCCTCTGATCCTCAATCCTTCAAAAATACAACTGGTATTAAAGAATGGGATGATGCCATGGATAACGAATTATCTTTCTTAATAAAAAATGAAACTTGGGATTTAGTTCCCCTACCTAAAGGAAGGAAATTAGTTCATTGTAAATGGATTTACAGAACAAAATATGGGCCTAATGGAGAAATTGACAAACATAAAGCTTGCCTAGTAGCCAAAGATTTCTCTCAAATTGAAGGAATTGATTATGCTAAAACCTTTGCACCAGTTGCCAAAATGGATTCTGTTAGACTGGTTCTTGCTCTGGCTGCTTCCCAAAAGTGGTATGTCTTTCAAATGGATGTAAAAAGTGTTTTCTTACATGGGGACTTAAAGGAAGAGATATTCATGGAATAACTTGTTTCACTCAAGACTCCTCTCTTGTTTGTAGACTAAAGAAGTCTCTCTATGGCCTCAAACAAGCTCCTAGAGCTTGGTATGAAAAAATGGACTCCTTTATTATTTCCTAAAAAACAACAAGTAGTGGCCTTATCATTTATAGAAGACATGCTTATTTATTTCATAGCAAATGGTTTTTCCCATGTGGTTTTTCACCATATCTCATATATATTGTAAATGAGTACCTCATCAAGCCATGTTGCCAGGACTCATCCTTTTTTAAGAGGATAATCTTTGCAAATCAAATACATGCCTCTTCCTTTTTTCCTTTTGATATATGTTTTTTCCCATTGAGTTTTTGTCTTTGTTCTTTGCCAATTGCTTGGTTATGCAAAAAACAACAAGCAATGGCATTATCATCTATAGAGGCAGAATACAGGATAACAGTTTTAGCAAGTCAGGAAGCTCTTTGGCTTCGTCAGATTCTAAAATAATTTAGGTTTTCAAATGAAAAACCTATTACTATTTGGTGTGACAATCAGAGCACAATTCATATTGCACTTAATCCAGTTGAACATCAGTGCACCAAGCACATTGAGATACACATGCACTTTATTCGACAACATATTCAGAATGGGGACATATACTTGGACTATATTCCAACTAAAAATCAAGTTGCAGACATCTTCACCAAGTCATTTCCTTCTCTGTGTTACATACAGTTGTGAGAGAAACTTGGAGTATTATAGCTACATTGAAACAAAGGTCTTTACACCTCTCATTTTATTATTGTATTCTTTGGAGGATGGTTTTTTCCCATGTGTTTTTTTTTATCATATGTCCCTTACATATTGTACATGAGTACCTCATCAGGGCATGTTGCTGGGACACATTATTTTTTTTGTGTTATTAAGGACAATCTTTGCCATCCGAAGACATGCCTATTTATTTCATAGTAGATGTTTTTTCCCATGTGGTTTTTTCACCATCTCTCATATATATTGTAAATGAGTACCTCATCAGGCCATGTTGTTGGGACTCATATTTTTTAAGAGGACAATCTTCACAAATCGAAGACATGCCTCTTCCTTTTTTCCTTTTGATAGATGGTTTTTCCCATTGGGTTTTTACCATCTACTCAAAATGAAACCATTGTACATAAATACCTCATCAGGTTCTATTTTTGGGAATTATTTGTACAATACACCCTTAGTATCACTTAAGGGGAGGTGTTAGAATAAGTAATTATTCTCTTAAGTTCTACTAGGATAGACTTACTTGAGTTTCCACTCCTTAATGAGTCAGGTGAACTCTCAGTTATAGTCTAGATCAGATTTGATGAGTTGTAATCCGACGACTCTCAATGATCAAGTTTGTTATTTATATAAATTTTATCAATGGAATAATCAATCAGTTCTATTTTATTTATTTAAATCTTGTAATGCTTTGTAGTTCTACTCTTGGGAATTCTAACAATAGAGACACAATATAGAGTGAGAGTGGGTGAAAGTATGATGTATTGGAGATATTTATTCTATCAAGATATTATTTTCGTGAGCATTTGTTAATGGCACTTTTATGAGTTGTTGTAGAAGTTATTTATGAGTTTTATATGTTTAGAATATTACCATTGACTTATATTTCATACAACAACTTTATTTTAGATCTTGTGGTTATTTTGATTTAAGTATAAAGCATCAAAAACTAACAAGAATATAATATTTCTATCATTAATAATTTAACTTTTATTTTTTTAATTAATTTTTATTTCTTTATTTTTCAGGCATTTTTTTTAACACAACAAATTCCAAAAGCCTCTTAGGTAGTTTTTTTATTTTACCTCTTTTTGATAATATCTTACTGCATTTTAGTTTTTATCAGATTCTTTACACTTTCCAACAATTTCTATATTTTTCAAAAAATTTACCCTTTCTAGTATCCTTTGAATAATATTTTCAAGACTAAATTCCAATGTCAGTTATTTTTTCAATGGTCGAAGAAATTTTTAATGCTTACCAAGCTTCAAATTTCCAATGCCAGGTGTTTTTAATATTTTCTAGTGTTCGAATGCTTCTGACTAATTTTTTTGCTAGTGATATGTTTTTGGCATTATGCATTTATATTTTATGGGATCGTTGAGTTGCTTTAATACTTCCTCGTATTTGCGCCTTTTTTATTTTTGTTGTTATATTTCTTTAGGCTTTCAGCATTGCACAATTTTAGGATTTTAAAGTCTGATGATTACGTCATATTGGAAAAAACTTTGACTTTGGGTTTTTATTTTTTGTTTTTTACATTTCCTCTAGATTATGCCATTATGTATTTTATACCTTATAATAACATCATCCATATATTTCATTTAGTTGCTACAATTACTTGGGTTTCTAGCTCTTTGATTTCACTTATCAAGCTTCTAGATTCATTCACTTTTTTATTTCTCTAAGTCCAAATTTTGAATTTTTGAGTCCAAGCTATCGGTTTCATTCACTTTTTTTATTTTCCCATGGCTTTTTGAAGTTGGTAATTTTTGGATTTGTGCTCTAAAGATTAGATTTAATTCCACTTTGACCTCTTGGCTTATTTTTAGACTTTCATAGCACTTTGCTAACATCATTACTTGAAAAAGTCTGAAATTATTAAATTTTGTGTTTGCGCATTGTTATCTTGAAGTAAACTATGGCTTTGTGCTTTCCATTGCTAGGCTTTGGATTTTTATTTCTCCTTTGGCTTTTTGGCATTGGCAATTTTAGGATTTCCAACACTTATGCTTACATCATCTTGGAAAAAGTATAAGTTTGTACATTTTTAGTTTTATTGGCATAAGAATGATTTCCAATACCTAAAAACTAGTTTCCAATAGCCCAAAAATGTTTTCCAATAGGGTTGAACATTTCCAATGGCCCAATATTGATTTTACAAACTTATAGTGGGGTGCTTTTCATTTGAATGATTGGATTCTAGTATTGTATAATATTTTGAGTTGCTAGCAGATTTAACCTTGCATGCTTTTAAACTTCTTCTTAAGTATCCAAACGTTTGATAGGAGCAATTTCTTCACTTAATTGTTGGACTTACAACTAGTTTTTACATGTCCTTGGGAATGACCTTGGTCATGACAACTTGGATAGCCTATAGTAAACGAGCAATTTTGGGCCTCAAAGCTCCTCAAAACATAGGCAAAATGATGCTTTTTGGAAAGATATTTCTAAGGAGCATCTAATGGAAGTAATATCATGAAATTTTATAAAGTATTGCAATATATATGGTACCCTAAAGTTATAAGGACATGATTAGGCAGACACCTATAGGTAATTAAGACAACTAGATAACTTACTGAAAATGAGCCATCCGGGAGGTCAATTCTTCTCAAGTATTTGCAAGATCAAACCTATAGACAAAGGAAGTTTTACGTAAATGAAAACAAGCCTTAAAAGGCTATTTATGTAAGCTAAAGGAGCCAAATAAAATCTATCATAAATGTTTACATAAATCATAGCAAGATAAAAGAATCTATCTATGTAAAATAAAATATAGACCACATTCCAGCATTTAGAAGCATCAAGCTTCACCTCTATCATCATGAACAAGGAGCATAGCATAGGGATAAGCACATAGAAGGAAAATAGATGCTACATTGGGAGTAGCATCAATGAATGGTAGCAAGAGAGCTACCTCATCCTCATACAAAGCTCTAAGATAGCTCACAGATTACTTGTAGAAGAAAATACATTGCTTGCTATACAAGAAATCGATGCAAGCTAAGGAGAATGACATTTGAAGGAGTTATAATCTTCTCCTTGGAGGCGTTACATAAGAAACTCCATGCAAAATATTTGAGTGCAACTTGGCATATTATTCCCTCACGACTACCATTTCTATAACTCTCAAGAGATGAACATTGAGAGCGCTCAAGCAAGAACGATACGTTACGTAGGAGTAAATACTGGCACATCAATATTACAAGAAGAGGAGGCAACATTATTAAGCTATGAGAGTGCCACTGGTCTGTCAAATACTGCCCATATATGCAACATCAAGAGCGAAGGGATATCATTCAAATTTGATGTCCATAGAGTGTGTTAGAATATATTTCAATATTTCATTTGTTAATTAATTCAATTGTAACAATCTTATATTGTTAGATTGATTAATATTAGGCTAGTTGTTATTTGTTACAACTCTGCCTATATTTGTCTCGAGTGGTTCCACAACCTCCGAGCTAATCCTAGTCCTATTGTTTGTATTTATACTTCATCAAATTAATCAAATGTGTTTCGCTTATCACATGGTATCAGAGCAAACGACACTCTCTCCGCCAATCTCATTTTTTTAAATGATCTCGTAGTAGCGTTGAGAATCGCCGCTCTAGAGGCACAACTTGGGAATTTGAGAAATTTGTTTTTAATTTCTCATTTTTTCATTGAGTTTTTTTTTTTTGACCATTCGGTCGAAGAGGTGAAGCGTTCAACTGAAGTCGAAAGAGGATCGAAGCTCGAAAGAGGAGATCGAAAGGGTAAATATTGACTGCACGGTCGATAATCGAAAGGGCCTATATTTCGTGGGAGCCAACACCACGGCTACCCCATGACCCTCTCGGGTGAGAGCCTCTCCTCGAGAAGAGATACTCCATTTTGGAGTAAAGGGTCTAATAAACCCTTCTAAGATTGCCCTTGCCATATGTGTGGGATAAAAGACATTGAAGCCTCTAAAAAATGAAATCAAACCAACATAGCACATCAGTTTCTTCTCTGTCACCTACGAACGACGTCAAACCGGTATTGCACCTCCTATTTTTTGTTAACTATGGTCACAATACCTTCGAAGGAGAAGTGTTTTTTTTTAAGGTAGAGGCCAATCAGAGAACATTAGCTGGATCAGAATTTGATCCAAGTCCTCCAAAACCCTCCAATACCAATTTTATTCACACACCGAGCGTCAAAGGCAGACATCAAGCTAGTATTTTCTCCCCTGTTCTACATTTTTTAAAGATTTTGATTGGTGTAAATGCTATTACACGGGAGAAACGAGCTCAGAGAGCTTTGAGTTGAATGATTTAGCTGGTTTTTTTGGCTTACTATGAGCCTGACACCTCTCAGCCACCTGTGCGCCACCACAACACCTCCTCTATGCCACCCCTGAGCTACCGGTGGATCCGCCCAAGCAGCGCCACCTGCGCTCCGCCTAAGCGGTGGTGCAGGAGGGAGCACCGCTGTGGAAGGCTTTATGCCTTCAAATGCAGTTTAAGGTGGAGGGCACCGAGGATTACTCTCGAATCAGCCCACTGGCTCACCGGTTGTGAGCTGAGTGGTAAGGGATCCGGGAGCCCTCAGGTCATGGGTTCGAGTCCCGTCGACCCCTCCCTACACACAGGTATAATTTTTTTTTTTTTTAAGTTTTTTTTTCTTAATTCTTTAATTTTTAGTTAAATTAAATGTAACTTTAATTTTCTTTAAATATTTTTTTAAAGGTTATTTTTTTGATTATCTTTTTTTTACTATGAAAATTAAAAGTTATTTTTTTTAACTATTCATTATAAAAGAATATTTGAAAAATTCTTTATAAAAGAAAATTTTAAAGGGGGGAGTGTTTTTTTTTTTTTGACAAATCAAGGGGGGATTGGGAGTGATTTTTTCTCAAAAGATTGAAGGGAAAATAGTGAGCAAATTGTTTTTCAAGCATTTCTACAAGAAACTTGGTAAAACTTGTAATAGGTGCATTCTCGGTGGTAACCGAAACCTAGGGTCATTTTTTATGCTTTAATGTTGTATGGATGCTTTCATTTTTCAGCATTTACTTTTAAAGCATAAAGCATAAAAAAAAATAAAAATAAAAATAAACCCATTTTTTTCTGCAAATTCACATTCAACAGAGAGATACAAAAAGTGTCAGTTTCTTTTGCTATTGTTTCACTCCATCCACTACCCCAATCACTCTCGTGTTTAGGCTTAAATCCAGATGAAAGTTCGGATATCCAAAGTGTTTAGGGGAAGTTACACCCCACACATGCGGATTGAAGGCTTTCTAAGGTCGGTGCCATCAACGAGGTGATTCCATTTTAGTACCGCATACGTACCACATATTGTATAATTATTAAAATTACCTATAGTCTCCCTCACGTAAGGGCGCGCAATTTGGTTTTTTAAAATACCTAGTCTTCCTCATGTAAGGGCGGGTATTTTGTATGGTATAACGACCTGGCATTAAGGTATATCGAAGGGGCGACCATTTGGTGTTATAAGGAACCTTCACAATGTCTGCAAAACTAATGACTGATGCTCATCAGTTATTGAAAGGTCCAAATTATACACCATGGAAAAAAAATGAAGGAAATCCTAGAGATGGCTGATATTTGGAAAATTGTTTTTGGAACAACAGTAAGACCTTCATCTACAGTTGGAGCAACAACTCTAACTACTGATCAGAAAGAATTCGACAAGAAAGATAACAAAGTAAACATGCTAATTTTTCTTGTTGTTCCTAATGAAGTTCAACCTCATATTACTGACTGTCCAAATAGTAAAGCGGCATGGGATGCCATTAAAACTATATATAAAGGGAAGAATGACTCCACCATTCTATTCCTTCAGTATCAATTACACAGTCTAAGCATGAAACAAGGAGAGACGGTTGAAAATTTTCTTTGCAGAGTGTCTGAGTTGAAAGGAAAATTGAATTCCTTAGCAGCACTAGTTGATGATAAGCTCCTTACCTCAGTGGTAATGAGAGCTCTTCCGGATTCTTTTAGAGTGTTGATTACCTCCATTCATGTATCATAGAGAAAAGTTACCTATGTTGAGTTGGTAAATATGCTTCAAGAAGAGGAGGCACGCCAACTACAATGAGATGATTCTTCTAACACTACCCTATACACCAACAGGAAGGGGTAAAACAAGAATAAGGGTAATTTTCATAAGGGAGGTAGTTCTCAAAAGGATTTAAAATGGAAACAAACTCAACCTCAACAAAAAAAGAGATATTGCAAGATCTATGACAAATAAGGTCATGATACAAACAGATGTTGGCATAAGAATAAACAATCAAAATAGAAAGGCTAGAACAAACCATAAAAGAACAAACAACAGCAAGTGAATGTTGTTGTTGAAGAATTTGACATAGATTTTGAGAGAGAACACAAAGTGCTCATGACTACCATAGTATCCAAGTAGACGAATCCTATTTGGTATGGCGATTCTAGAGCCAGTAAGCACATGACTAGTGAGAAATCGTGGTTTGAGTCTTTTGAGGCCAAATAGGGCAAACCTGTCACTATTATCGATGATAAAACCTACAAGGTTTAGGGAGAAGGAACAATCTCTATTACTCTTCCTAATGGCAAGTGCTAGATTGAGAAGGTTCTCTATATTCTAGGATTTGTGAACAACTTGTTGTCAGTCACACAAATTATGGATAAAAATATGGTTATAAACTTTAGTGTTGAGGGGGGCAAGAAGTGTTGTTCTATAACTAGGATGGGTAAGAACATTGTAACCGCTTCATATAAGCATAGCTTATTTGCCCTAGATACTATCTCTTCTCCAGATGTAGCCATGATTGTCTCTAAAAAGGAGGCAAATTCCCTATGGTACAAGAGATATGGACATATGAGTTCTGGTTACTTACTTGAGTTAAGTAAGTATGAAATGGTAAAGGGTCTTCCTTCCCTTTCTACCACATTGCAAGTTTGCTCTGATTGCTTGGCAGGAAAGCAACATAGAGTACATTTTGAAAGGAGCTCTACACAAGCAAAGAAACCTCTGGAGTTGGTTCACACAAATCTATGCGGTGCTTTAAGTCCCGACAGTTGTGGGGATAAGAGGTATTTTTAGTTATTCATGGATGATTACTCACGAAAGATGTGGGTATTCTTTCTTCAACTGAAATTTGAAGCATTTGGATTTTTTTAGCAATTCAAGAAATATGTTGAAAAGGAGTCAGGGACTTCTATCAAGACCCTCCACTCAGATCGAGGGGGGAGTTCACCTCTAAAGAATTTTTTGAGTTCTTGACTGAAAATGGGATCACACGATAGTTGACTACTGCTTATACTCCTCAACAAAATGGTATTGTTGAAAGGAGGAATCGTTCCATCATGGAAATGGTTCGTTGCATGCTCATAGGAGCTAGAATTGGGCAACAATATTGGGCAGAAGCAGTCACCACAGTAGTATATCTGTTGAATAGGGCACCCACTAAGGCCCTACAAGGAATGACTCCACAAGAAGCATGGAGTGGCAGAAAACCCTCCATATCTCATCTACACATTTTTGGTTGTAAAGAATTCATGCACATATCGAAAGAAAAGAGGAAGAAGCTAGATGAGAAGACACTGAAGTGCATTCTTCTTGGGTATGATGAGCACTCCAAGGTTTATCGATTGGTTTATCCCTTAACCAAGAAGATACACATCAGTAGAGATGTAGTTTTTGATGAGGCTTTCACATAAAAAAATACATTAAATGTATACCTAGACCTTGTGGAAACTAAGGTTGAGAAGTCTCCTTCATCCAAGGTTGGAGGTCCTTCTAAATATTCTTCATCTCCACAGAATAAGAATCTAAAGTGGTATACAAGTATGATTAGAGACTCTAAGCTATCCACTCCACCAGATTTAATGTTGGATAGGCCTCGTACTCACAGCATGGCTTGACAAGAGAAAGTTGCAATAGAGATTACTGGGGTTGATGATCTATATCAATATTTTGAGGAACTTTATGTAGATCTAGAGAGAGATACAAAAGATATGTATATTAATGATGATAGGGTTTTTATGTCCTCAATATACAAACTTGAACCTGCATTAGTACGAGATGCTCTTGGTGAGCCTCAGTGGAAGGCCGCTATGGATGCTGAGTATAAGTCTCTAATGAAAAATAAAACTTGGAAGCTTGTCAATCTACCATAAGAAAAGAAGCCCATAGGCTGCAAATGGGTGTATAAAGTCTTATAAGGCATATGGTACAATAGATAAGCATAAGGCCCAACTTGTTGCAAAGGGCTATGCTCAAAGAGAAGGCATTGACTATGAGGAAACTTTTACACCTACTACTCGTATGACAACCATTCGAGTTCTTTGTGCTATGGCAACACAGTATGGGTGGAATGTGCACCAAATGGATGTTAAGAGTGCCTTTCTAAATGGTGATCTCCAAGATGAAGTCTACATGACTCAACCGAAAGGATTTTAAGTGGAAGGCCAACAACAAAAAGTTTGCAAATTGGTCAAATCCTTATATGGTTTGAAATAGGCCCCTCAGGATTGGTACATAAAAATGGATAATCACCTACTACAACATGGATTTAAGAGATGTTCGTTGGATGCAAACCTATATTTCAAGAAGCAAGACTCTGAAATAGTGTTGCTTGAACTATATGTTGATGATCTGCTCATAACAGGGAGTTTAGAAACAATGATATCTTCTGTAAAATAGGATTTGAGTGAATCTTTTGAAATGACAGATCTCAAAATTTTGCATTACTGTCTTGGCCTGGAAGTGAACCAAAGGTAGTACTACATCAAAGTGTCCCAAAAAAAATATGCCAAGACACTACTATAAAAATATCACATGAATGACTGCAAGTCGATGGCAACACTAATGGAAATAGGTCTTCAGTTATCGTGATATAACAAATCACCTCAGGTAGATGCTACTCTCTATCGTCAGCTTATTGTGAGTCTCATATAGCTGACCAACACTAGGCCAGATATCACATTTGCTGTCAATTGTCTTTCAAGGTTCATGCAAGAACCTAAGACTACACACTGGAAAGCAACAAAGCGAGTTCTTCACTATGTCCATGGCACAATGGAATATGGCCTAGAATATAAGAAGAACAAAAAAATCTTCTTATAGGTATACACGGACTCCAACTATGCCAAATCATTTGATGATCGTAAATCAACTTCAAGATATTTGTTTCATCTTGGATCTGGTCCTGTCTCTTGGCACATCAAGAAGCAACAAGTGGTTACTATTTCATCAACAGAGGTAGAATACCACATCGCACGTGAAGCTATGTTCGAAGTGATATGGTTGCTTCGCATCTTGACAAGTATGGGTCTTCCATAAAAATCTCCATACACTTGTTCTGTGACAACATGGGTTTTTTGAACCTTGTTAATAATCTAGTGCATCATGAATGAACCAAGCACATTGATACACAATATCACTTTATTCGATACGAAGTACCAAGACACCACATTTAGCTTCAACACATCTCCACCAATGCTCGAGTTGTAGACATATTCACTAAGGCACTTGCACGTGTCAAATTTGAATTGTTTTGCAATTCTTTATGTATTTCAAAATAATGGGGGGATGATAGTATAGCTAGTAGTTACATGTTTCCTGAAATATTGTAATAAGGGGGGATGTTAGAATATATTTCAATATTTCATTTGTTAATTAATTCAATCATAACAATATTATATTGTTAGATTGATTAATATTAGGCTAGTTGTTATTTGTTACAACTCCGCCTATATTTGTCTCGGGTGGTTCCATAACCTTTGGGCTAATCTTGACCCTATTGTTTGTATTTATACTTCATCAAATTAATCAAATGTGTTTCACTTCTCCCAGTCATTCTACAATGTGGAAGAAGGAGAGTATAGGAGCATTTAAGACTCCATTGAAAGGACCAACATCTACTCTCCAAGCATCGAAAAGGAAGCCTGGTAGCCATACCATACTTGTTTATACAACCTCATCAAGTCAAGCATTGTAAAAAGGGTACGTAGAGGACTATCATATTTTAGTCAACATCAACACCATCCAAGTGTGAAGTCAAGAGGGCTAAGGTAAGAAAAATATCTCATTAATATTGCTTTCAAACATTGGAGATATAAGGTTATATTTTTAAGGACTATTTTTAAGGTTGAGAAAGCAAAATATGTAGGAGATAAATTACCAAAAATTAGAATATTATTTGCAAATTAACTTAGGATATGTAAGGCCTTCTACTTAGGTCGAATCATTTAAATATTTTGCAAATATTATTATATTTTCTAATTTTCCAAAGTTGGGAGTCATAAGGTCTACTACTACAAATTGATTTATTGGAAATTAGAAAAATTAAATCAAATCTCAAAGGGCCATTATAAGAGGTTTATCAATATCATATAATATTTGGAAATTATAATATTTACTTATCTCAAATTCCTCTCAAATAGAGACAAAATATCCAATATTAAAACCTTTTGAAATCTATAAAAAGTGCTTAGTTCAATAAGAGCAATAAGGATAATAGAAGTTGATTTTTAGCATTTTTCATAACTTTACAAAATCAACCAATATTGAACTATATTTACAAAAGCACTTCATATCTTGTCCAAAACATGCTAGAGAATCTTAAGGTATTCTACGAATCCTAAGAATTGATATTAGGGAATTCAAATGGATTCAAACAAATTCTTCTTAGTATAATCTCAACTACTTAAGGGTCCTAATTATTTCTCCTGGAAGAATAAAGTGAAAGCTATTTTGGTATATGAAAAAAATTGGGACATTGTCAAAGGGAAACCACTAATACCTACTACAGATGATATTGAGATCCTCAATTTTATATAAAATGATTCAAAGGCTCTAATTATAATAACCTTTGCTATCACTGATGAAATACAACCCTATATCAGCTCAACAAAATCATCCTCAGATGCATGGTCAAGTCTAGAGAAAAGTTTTGAAGGAAAGAACAAGGTAACTATTCTTCATCTTCAAAGCCAATTTCATTTATTAAAAATGAACAATGGAGAAAACATAGAACTGTTCCTGAGAAAGGTAGTAGATATTGAAGGGAAATTATTTACCTTAGGAGAAATAGTTAAGGATGAAATTCTTACTCAAGTAACCATGAGAGCACTTCTAGACAACTATAAACATTTGGTAGCATCTTTACAAGTTCTAAGTAAAGATACTTTTTTTTATGACTTAGTCAATATTCTATAGGAATATGAAGTGGAAAATACAATCAAAGATGAGATATCTAACACTGCATTGACATCCAAATATAATCCACAAGGAAACATTACCTCTTTCGAAGACCATGGTACAATATGTATTGTCAAATATGCAAGAGAAAAAGCCATGGTACCATCTACTGTAGGTTCAATCCCAAGAATCAGAATAAAAGAAATCATATGAACAATGAGAGCCAATTTTAGCTGCAATAATATCAAAATCCTTATCAGTAGTAATTTTAGCGTTCATCCAATTATCTTCAATTGGAGTATCATAAAAGAAATAAAAAAGGACATCTAGCTCAAAGGATAGAGGAAATTGAAGAACTAGAATAACCTACTGATGAATATGATATCAAATCTCTTTCAGAAAGAATGATAGCATTTGAAGATAATAACATATTGCTTGAATAGGTTATAGAAATCAAAGAATAATCAGAATTCCATTTTGAATATAAAGATCCAACTCAAAGCCATCATTTGGAAGATCCACATTGAAGACTAAAGTCTTCAATACCCAAATATTGTAATACAACAAGATGTTAGAAATAGAGCATATTACATTATTTGGGTCATGCAAATGTACCTTCCTTGGTACATACTTAGGACATTAGGTTACTTTAGGGGGAAGTTATCTATTTACTTCATGCAATGTAATAAATGCACAAGTGTCAATGTGCAAATTATAATGTGTAAGGTGTCCACTTGTACAAATAGATAAAGTGTCAGCCAAGGAACTTATCTTCTTATATAATGGTTGTAGCGACCCCGAGGAAGCGGTACACCATCCACTACTCTATTTGCAATTTTATTTGATCTTTTAATGTTTAATATGCAGTAAATGAAAGGCGTAAAGAATACATAACCAAAATATAAAGAAATAAATGAATGAATGCTTTGTATTGATATTTCCAAGATTCGGTTACATATAAATCCCTCTACGGGATACCCTTCATTTGATACATGATTTTACACAAAGAGGGTAGAAGATGTATAAAATATCCCATTGCAAGGGGCAATGCGCTTTTGTAGGCTTCTTGGTGACGCACACGAAATTGTATAAGGGCTTATAGATGCCTCCTTCTCCATATCTGGTTCCTGGAGGGATCTTTGTGCTTCTGAATGTTGTGGATCTATTCGATGAACCTGTAGCCTTGTAAATAATGAAATAACAAAACACGCTTAGATGTTCGAGATTGCCTCCCCGGATGAGGCTATTAGCAATTAATTTGATAATGAAAGGAAATATGCTCAATGAATGAAACTAGTGCTATGAATGCAAGTAAATGATGCAAGTATATTCTAATGACATGAAAACATGAAGAAAAATAGAATATAAGAAGCTAATACCAAAACCCTAGACTAGGCCTGTGGGCCACTGTCCAAGACAACGACCACTAGAATGAAACATGTTCTCTTACTCCAAGGTTATGGATATTAAGCTTGTTGTCGATGTTGAAATGGTTGTCATTTTGTCCGGTGTGTTGAATACCTTGTATATGGTAAACCCTTAATCGGCTAGCACTTCATCGTTTCTCAAGGGTTCTCAGATATGCTCTCCAATTTGATAGGGCTTCGTTGTGCATGCCTTCTAGAAAAAGCTCTCTCAAATAAGGTTGCTAAAATATGATGAAGGTCCCATAATTCATCCTTGGAACTTTTAGGTTTACACCTTTTAAAGTGTGTGAAGCCCTAGGTCTATGTTCAAACCCTAGGACTAAATCCCTCATGCGTACTAGATGTTAGCATGAGAAATTTTATCTTTTTCTATGTTTGAAGGCTAGTTAACTGAAGTCTAACTTTGGACTTGAGTCTCCCATGTAAATTGGTCGTGAGGGGAATGCAAAGTTCTCCCCACTCACTTTATTGCATGTAAACTGCCACTTCCGCCTGAGATTTGGGCAATCCATCATGGTAGTTCATGTTTTAGGACTAGTCGCTATCATCAGTAGCGGCTAGATGTGGCCACTCTAGCCTAAAGCAACCAAGATTTTTGGCCGCTCTAGTCTACAACTGCTAACTATAGCTACTATCTGGCTGCTCTAGCCTACAACGACCAAGATTGCTGGCTGCTCTAGTCTACAACTACTAAGTTGGCCACTCAGCTGGCCACTCTAGTCTATAGCTGCTAAGCTTAGATGGGCTAAAACTGCTAGTTTGAGTGGTTAGGACCATTGATTTATCTTGTAAATGCCCAAAATTGGACATATGGTCTTCAGATGTGCTCATATGAGTGTTTTCCTAAACATGACACATTTTAGGTGTCTACAGATACCTCTTTTTGTGATGCATTGTGTGGAAAAAACACAGCACGAAGCAAAAATATAGATCACCTATGGCCATATTGTGAGTTGACCAAAGGTTTGTGATACCTTTGGGGCCTTTGTGAGTTGACCAAAGGGTTTATCCCCTTTGGGGCATTTTTGTTTGACCAAAGGGTTTATCCTCTTTGGGGTATTTTTATTTTTGACCAAAGGGCTTGTGCCTTTTGGGGCTTTTTATTTTTGATCAAAGGGCTTATGCTCTTTGGGGTTTTTTGTTTTTAACCAAAGGGCTTATGCTCTCTAGGGCTTTTTGTTTTTGACCAAAGGGCTTATGATCCTTGGGGCTTTTTGTTTTTGACCAAAGGGCTTATGCTCTCTAGGGATTTTTGTTTTTGACCAAAGGGCTTGTGCTCCTTGGGGCTTTTTTGTTTGACCAAAGGGCATATGCATTTTGGGGCTTTTTGTTTGACCAAAGGGCTTATCCCCTTTGGGGATTTTTTTTTTTGACCAAAGGGCTTGTGCTTCTTGGGGATTTTTATTTTTGACCAAAGGGTTTGTGCCTTTTGGGTCTTTTTTTTTTACCAAAGGGCTTATGCCTTTTGGGACTTTTTGTTTGACCAAAGGGCTTATGCATTTTGGGGATTTTTGTTTGACCAAAGGGCTTATGCCTTTTGGGGCTTTTTGTTTGACCAAAGGACTTATCCCCTTTGAGGATTTTTATTTGACCAAAAGGCTTATCCCCTTTGGGGATTTTTATTAAGTTGACCAAAGGGCTTGAGCCCTTTGGGACATTTATTAAGTTGAGCAAAGGGCTTACGTCCTTTGGGGCATTTTTTAAGTTGACCAAAGGGCTTATGCTCTTTGGGGCATTTGTTAAGGGCTTACGTACTTTGGGGAATTTATTAAGTGACCAAAGGGCTTATGCTCTTTGGGGAATTTGTTAAGTTGACCAAAGAGCTTACATCCTTTGGGGCATTTTTTAAGTTGACCAAGGGGCTTATGCTCTTTGGGGCATTTGTTAAGTTGACCAAAGGGCTTACGTCCTTTTGGGTATTTGTTAAGTTGACCAAAGGGCTTATGCTCTTTGGGGAATTTGTTAAGTTGACCAAAGGGCTTATACTCTTTGGGGAATTTGTTAAGTTGACCAAAGGACTTATGCTCTTTGGGGTATTTTTAAATTTTGACCAAAGGATTTACGTCCTTTGGGGCATTTGTTAAGTTGACCAAAGGGCTTATGTCCTTTGGGGCATTTGTTAAGTTTACCAAAGGGCTTATGTCCTTTGGGGCATTTGTTAAGTTTACCAAAGGGCTTGTGTCCTTTGAGACATTTGTTAAGTTGACCAAAGGGCTTAGGTCCTTTGGGGCATTTGTTAAGTTTGACCAAAGGGCTTACGTCCTTTAGGGCTTTTGTTAAGTTGACCAAAGGGCTTGCATCCTTTGGGGCATTTGTTAAGTTGACCAAAGGGCTTATGTCCTTTGGGGCATTTGTTAAGTTGACCAAAGGGCTTGTGTCCTTTGGGGTATTTTTTAAGTTGACCAAAGGGCTTATGTCCTTTGGGGCATTTGTTAAGTTTGACCAAAGGGCTTATGTCCTTTGGAGATTTTTTAAGTTGACCAAAGGGCTTACATCCTTTGGGGCATTTGTTAAGTTGACCAAAGGGCTTATGTCCTTTGGGGCATTTGTTAAGTTGACCAAAGGGCTTACGTTCTTTGGGGCATTTGTTAAGTTGACCAAAGAGCTTATGCTCTTTGGGGCTTTTGTTAAGTTGACCAAAGGGCTTATGCTCTTTGGGGCATTTGTTAAGTTGACCAAAAAGATTATGCTCTTTGGGGCATTTGTTAAGTTTGATCAAAGGGCTTACGTCCTTTGGGGTATTTTTTAATTTTACCAAAGGGCTTATGTCATTTGGAGCATTTGTTAAGTTAACCAAAGGGCTTATGTCTTTTGAGGCATTTGTTAAGTTGACCAAAGGGCTTGTGTCCTTTGAGGCATTTGTTAAGTTGACCAAAGGGCTTATGTCCTTTGAGGCATTTGTTAAGTTGACCAAAGGGCTTATGTCCTTTGGGGCATTTGTTAAGTTTGACCAAAGGGCTTACATCCTTTGGGGATTTTGTTAATTTGACCAAAGGGCTTACATCCTTTGGGGCATTTGTTAAGTTGAACAAAGGGCCTATGTCCTTTGGGGCATTTGTTAAGTTGACCAAAGGGCTTACGTTCCTTGGGGCATTTGTTAAGTTGACCAAAGGGCTTATGCTATTTGAGGATTTTGTTAAGTTGACCAAAAGGCTTGTGTCCTTTGGGGTATTTGTAAGTTGACCAAAGGTATTATGCCCCTTGGGGATTTTTGTGAATTGATTGCTTAACTATTTTATTTTTTATTAGGGGAGGTATGATACCAGTAATGCCCCAGTTGATGTTTAGAAATGTTTTTATTTTGATTTTATGTTATGGATGCAATGATGGATGCTATGCTTAGATAATGATTTGATTTTGCTATATGTATGTAATGTGTTGGTGACATGTACTAGCTAGATTATGGACGTATGTTTTAGATTGTATGATCGAGATGATGATGATGGATGCATATGTGGATGCATGTTTAATTTTGGTGTATTGTATGCATATAACTCATGTTGTTATGATATGGTAAATTAAATGTGTGAAATGTATTATGATGGTGATCTAGTGTACATGAACTTGTATTCTTTAATCACTTAAAATATAAGAAATGCATATGATATGATTTTAACAATCTAATTGGCGACACCATAGAATGTATAACAATCATGAATGTAAATAATAACTCTGATAATAAGAATTAATTATTTACACCTTCAAATGTGAGATGAGATGATGTGATATGTATGTATGATTTGCCTTGATGGAATGATTTGTTGCTATGAGAGGATTTTTGAGGTTTTCCATGAGACTCAAACACTCTAGTTACCCTATCAATAGCTGCGTACTGACCATATAGGACTTTTGAAGAACAAGGCTTTCACCATGGACCTAGATATTAATTATCCCTATGTGTGCAAATGAATAGATTTAGATAGAACTCAAGCATTTCCTTCGATGTCAGGCGGGATTATTTCAGCCTATTTCTAAGATCCAGGATCCTCAAGTGTTCATCTGATCCTTATGTTGGACTTAGTTGGATTATACCACTAGGCAGTATTGTGTTACCCAAAGATAGATCATCCACATGCAAACATTGGTCTACAAAAATGCAAGAAGCTATTGTGGTAGACATATCATCATGCGTAAGGATACTACCATTTTCAAGATGGCTATACACCAAACCTGTAATGGGGATCACCTTCCAGTTTTGTACAATGTTGAGAATTCAAGGGATTCAAGCTCCATTTCCTTATTTTCTCCTCTTTATATAGGATACTTGCTCATGCTTAGTGATGAAAATCACTGTTTATTTTTTATTTATTTTTCTTTTTGAGCAAGGGATTCATGTAGTGATGATAATCACTATTTGCTTTGTTTTTGTGCTTTTTGGTACTTTGAACTATGATTTTTGGAATCTTGAATTTGCTTTGTTCAGGATTTTGCTCATTTTTATTTAAGAAAGGGATTTAATTGGGTAGGGTGGAGCTTGTCATTTTGCCAATTATCAACACCTTTGAACTGGTTGCACAGGGGGATAAGCAAGGAAGATCCCTTTCGCTTAAGGTAACCTAGACCACTTATGCAGCTTTCATATTTCCCTTGTACCAACTAGGATTTTAGTGTTTCAATTAGTGATGGGATCCTAAATATCTAAGGCATTATCATGATTAGACCTTACTCTCTATTAATCAAGATGGCTTCCCACAAAAATTGATAAGACCACTAGATATGGTTGAATGACCAAAAAATCTTAGCTTATTCCTTATAGCAACATGATATGGTTGTGTTGAAAAGCATAGTTACACACATGGCATGGATGAATGGATGAATATGGATTTGAGTATTTGTGGTTGGTGATACAAACCATGGCATCGTTTGCAAGCTTGTGATCATAACGTATCATAATGCAAATGCAATGGATGGGGATGTTTAATGCAATGCAACTATATGGATGCAAATGTAAGATGCAAATGTTTTTATATTTTTGATGCTTTCAATTGTTTTTGAATTTTGATTATTATGCATGTTTCTGAACTTTTAATTTTAAATTATTTTTATGCTTTTATGTTTTGCTTTTGACCAAAGGGCTTTAAGATGCCTTTGGAGCCTTTTGTGATTTGATTTGACCAAAGGGCTTTAAGATGCCTTTGGGGCCTTTTGTGAATTGACCAAAGGGCTTTAAGATACCTTTGGATCTTTTTGTGATTTGACCAAAGGGCATTAAGATGCCTTTGGAGCTTTTTGTGATTTGACCAAAGGGTATTAAGATGCCTTTGGATATTTTTGTGATTTGACCAAAGGGCATTAAGATGCCTTTGGAGCTTTTTGTGATTTGATTTGACCAAAGGGCTTTAATATGCCTTTGGGGCCTTTTATTTTTTTGACCAAAGGGTTTTAAGATGCCTTTGGAGCCTTTTGTTTTTTTTTTTTTTTTTGGTTTTCTATTGTTTTTGTGATTTTGAAATTTATGAATGTTTTTGAGTTTGTTTTGATGTCTTGACCAAAGGCTTTGTGCCTTTGGGATTTTTTGTGGGTTGACCAAGTGACATGAAGATGTACTTGGAGCATTTTGATTAATTTGATCAAGCAACATAAAGATACCCTTGGACCATTTTTGATTAATTTTACCAAGCGACATGAAAATGTCATTGGAAAATTTTGATAAATTTGACCAAGCGGTATAAAGATACCCTTGGAGAATTTTTGATTAATTTGACCAAGCGGCATGAAGATGCCCCTGGAGCATTTTTGATTAATTTGAATTTGACCAAGTGGCATAAAGATGTCCCTGGAGCCTTTCATTTTTTATTTTACTGTTTTCTTATTTGTTTTTATTTTTATGTTTTATATTGCTTTTGTATTTTATGACATATTTGAATGTTTTTATATTTTTGATATATTTGAATATTTTTGTATTTTTGATATATTATGGGGGGGAAGGTGTGATACCTTAAATACCCCCAATGTGTGTGCCACTCAATAAAAGTGAGGAAGGTGTGATACCCTCAGAACCCTCACTTTATCTCATTGAACTTGATATGGATGATGGAGAAGGTACTTTACCTTTAAGACCCCCAGTGCACATGTTGTCCACTACAATGTAATCAACCTGCTTAGGAAGAGTGACGAAAATCAACTCTCCTAATTGGGGCATGAACCTCTACGGGGTGCCACTGTCTTGATAAGATGAAATGAGTGAACCATCTGTGTGAAGCTCATTTCGTTCTAATAGACCTTGGACCACCTTTCAAAATGAATGGTAGCTATGGATGTCATACCCTTGTATACGATGATACATAAAATAGATGCTTTCCTCAATGGACCCATGCTTGGGTGTTCTCTACTTGACCTTGGGCAATACAAATACATTTTCCTTGTACAACTTTTGAAATAAAGTTGCAGTAGCCATTTCAAATGTTACCTCCTGCTGAGGTGTCTTGTTAGGCCTACAAGGCCGTGACTTACCTTGAGATCTCAGTTGGGATGATGTGACCTCTATTTTGGTAGGTTGGGGCACTATGGATGAACTATCTATGGGAAAAATCCCACTATATATGAGACTCTGAACCACATTATTGAATCCTTTGCAATTACAAATGTCATGCCCCTCTATTCAATGATAGAGACAATAATGGTCCTCTCTATAACTATTAGGTTTAGCTCTGTTTGGATCTAAAGGGTTTATGTTAGGTAAGGTTATGACCTTAATTTCCTAAATTTTTTGAAAAATATCATACATAGACTCGTTTAAAGGAGTCCAAATACGTTGCTGCTGCTTTGATTATTTATCATGCTTTGGCCTGGTATGAGGACCAGGTTGAGCCCTAGGTATGTCACTTGCTGGCTTGAGGGGATCTTCTTAACTTTTCGATCTAAGATATGGATTGCTGACTATGGTCACTTATTGGTTGACAATTTGAAGTTGCTTTTTGTTGAGTATGTTGTGTATTATGGCTCTAAAGCCTCGACATGATTGAATATCATATCCATTTTGCCTATGATAGAGATAGTGTCACTCTTCCTCATACCCTCAAGATTTAGGATGATTTGCATCTAAAGTTTGCACATCCGATAGGGTGATGGCATTTGCAACACTTAATCGATTGAAAATCAATAATGCAGGCTTAGGCAATGAGGGATGCTTGCTAGGTTGCTGAGGTGGTCGAGTTGGTGCTTGCTCTAGTTGAGGATTTTCCTACGACTACACAGGAGGTGGTTTAATCTCAAATGAAGGTGGCTTCCATAATTCCAGGTTATCAATCTGGTTCAAGATAAAGTGCAATACCTCATTTTGCTTATCCATTTGGACCTTTATATTGTAGAGGTGATTTTGCATATGCTCCAATACTAATATGAATTTCATGTGTATTTCTAGCAATTGGCTTGAAATACCATTGTATATTGAATGAGGTGATAAAGTAGGTGCTAAAGATCCCCCAGGTAACTGTAACTCACCCATTTTATTTATTTGAGTAGATGTGGATGCTTCATGATGATCCAATTTGTTAGTGGTATAGACATGCTCATGTTTATGATTTAGTTCATGTTTCTGTTTCACTTCGTAGTGTTGAACTGTTCCAGCTTGAGTATCCCCAATCTGATGTGGGGGACACTTATTTTTTCTCTTGACTAGGCAACATGAGAAGTGAATCAGGGATGACTAATACCAATGGTTTTGATCCCTTCAATGGGGAAGCAACATCTGATTGCACCACATCTTGTTTATCTACTGAATAACACAAGCTTATACTGAGAGGGGGGTGAACAATAGAGTGCCCACTTTTTACTTTCTTTCCAAACCAATATCAATTTGTGTCCTTAATTACAATAACCAAATATAGCAGTGTGCATTAATGACATAGATAGCAATAGTAAGCAAGAGCACAAATCACCACACACAATTGAGATAAAAGATTTAACGTGGTTCCCTCAATGTGGGGTAGTCCACAAGATAATATCCTTATAATATTTCACAAATAAATAGGGATCCTTATCCCAATACAAATGATTACTTTGACCTTCTCAAAGCTAGGCTATGCACTGATCTGCTCAGGTAGGAAATCCACTGATCTACTTAGCTAGGCAATCCACTGATTTGCTCAGCAAGGCAATCTGCTTAGCTAGGCAATCCACTGATATGCTTAGCTAGGCAATATTTATCTTCTCAGGTAGAAAATCCACTAATCTTCTCAGGTAGGCAATTCACTGATCTACTTCAGCAAGCTCACCAAGAACCTACTCAAATATGCTCCAATAAGCTCACCAAGAACTTGCTCAAATAAGTTAATTAAGCTCACCAATAACTTGGTCAAATATTCTTAGCAAGCTCACAAAGAACTTGCTCAAAATATGCTCCAACAAGCTCACCAAGAACTTGCTCAAATATGCTCCAACAAGATCACCAAGAACTTGCTCAAATTTGCTTAGCAAGATCACAAAGAACTTGCTCAAATTTGTCCACAAATCTATCCCAAAAGCATTCTCAAAGGCTCAATCAATCATGCACAAAAGCTACCTCAAATCTATCCAGAAATCTATCTACAATTCTATCCCAAAATCCTTCTCAAAGGATCAATAAATCATGCACAAAAGCTGCCTCAAATCTATCCAAAAATCTGTCCCAAAAGCCTTCTCAAAGGCTCAATCAATCATGCACAAAAGCTGCCTCAAATCTATCCAAAAATTTGTCCCAAAAGCCTTCTCAAAGGCTCAATCAATCATGCACAAGTAGCACTCAAATATCATCCACAAATATATGAAGACAAGACTCAATGATGAACTCCACAATGAATGACAATACACTCTTCAATGGATGACAACAATGATCTACAATGATCTCAACTCAACTCAAATCAAATCAATATCAACTCAGCTCAATATTATAGAAGCATAAAGAGAATTGTTAGAGACTCAATATGTTCTATTCACAAACTCAATTTCTTTTTTAACTCAAACTCAACTCAAATTAGAATATAGAAGTTTGTTTCATGGAACTTGAACAACCACTTCACACAATAACTTGACTAGGCTCAATCAACTCAACTCAACCAATCACCTTAAGGAATAAATTTTTCTCACAAACCCTAGTTCAAGCATGAATCAATCAACTCAAAATGTTTTAAAAAATACTCAACAATAACTCTCACATAAAAATTATACTCATGTTCTCCTCTAACTCAAGTTCAAGTTCTTTGTACAAGCAATGGGCTTCAACAACAATGCTTATAAACAAATCACAACTTTCAAACCAAAAAACCTTGAAGCATTCAACCAACCACTTTTGAAAAGGAAACCACAATCAATCATTTTCTCTCCAATGATATTTCAAAAATCAACCACCATAAACAAAGTCAATGGAGAATATTGCTCATACCTTTTTGATGCCTTATTAGTTGTCCACTAAATCTGCCACACTCAACAAAATTTCTTTTTCAACTTTCAATAGGGGTTAGAGATATTGATTAAATAACACAAAAATAATATCCAAATAACACCTTATTACTCCTACTAAATAAAATACACCATGTCCCCTCATGAAAGAATTAATCCCCTTTGAAAAAGAACAAAGCAACCTTCACTTTTGAATCCCTTTACAAAATAAGAAATATCTCTTTACACATATCTTATTTCTCCCTCTAAGCAATTTAATCAAATATCCCTCGAAATAAGCTTTCCAATGATATATAATATGATATACTTCCAAAAACAAAATCACCATAAATCTCTCTTTTTACTAAAGTGCATCACAACCCTTATTTCTCCTAGGGCAACTTTAGAAAAATAAAATATTAAAAAAAATAACTTGCCTTTGTCCTTGATGGGATTCAATACCTCGACGCCTCCTTACTCAACACCTTAACCATGGCCAAGCTGACACATGAGCTATAAGTTTGTTTAGGAGGGAAAGGCACCGCGTGCTTCAAAACACTCCTCCCTCTCATGCAAACCAAAAATGCTTTGTGTGCTCTTTATTCCAATGCCTTCTAACGCAGCCAAGGGGATTTGAAACCTTGATGTTCATTCTGCCACTTGCCTTAGCCAAAATCCAATTTCCAATGCACCACACTGCCCAAGGTGACTAGGGTTTCACACACCATCCGATTTATTCTCCGCTTCCATCACTTAACTCTCTTTTGCACGAGCTCTTTTCGCTTTCCAACAATCACATTAATTCACAGGTGTAACCTTAGGATTGATAAATCTTAGGCATCCTTTTATATATTTTTCTCCCTCATATTTGACGACGTCGGTGGATTACTTTTTTTTTTTAATTTTAAGATTTAAATTTAAATTTTAAATAATTTAAAATTTAAACTAAATATTTAAAATTAAATATCTCCATCATTGGGGCACCTTTTTCGATGAAACAAAAAGCCAAATTGGGTTTTAAGAAAAGCCCATTTAAAATATGCCATCCATGGTTTTAAATAAAAAATTTTATTTTGACTACCTTGGTTTTCACAAAAACCCTGTATATATCCATGCTCTCCAAAATATCATAAATGATTATTTACAAAGTGCTTTTGCCACCAAAACTCAATGTGATCCATATGACATCAATGACAACATAAAATAACTCAAATTTCCAACATCTACCTTAGAGTTACATGGTCCTCTATCTTACTGTTGACCATTACCACAAAATCTTGAGAAGGTTCCTTTTCTTGTGTTTCATCGACCTCATAATATTTGAATGCCTCAGGATCATGGGATACCACGTACACTTGTCCTTGGTGTATGAATTTTAGATTTTGGTGTACTATGGAAGGCACACATTCCATATCCCTCATCCATGGTCTGCCTAGCAATATGTTGTACTGCCTCTCTCCTTTAGATATGGCACAATGTAGGTATCGTATTTATCCCAACCTATATAGGTAGGATTATTGTACCAATTGTTGGGGAAGTAGCATCATTGAAGGCTCTCAATGTAAATTTTGTGTCCTTAATGCGTGAAGGTGACAAATTTAAATGCTTCAAAGTTGCAGCTATGATGATGTTGATGGATGACCTAGTGTCAATCAAGACTCTCTCATACAAAATTTGATTGATGCTTACTATGATGTGGAGCAGAGGATCAGGTTCATCCTGAGAGATTGTCTTAATCTCCTACTTATGAAAGGCAACACAGGGTCCTTTTGTAAGTGCATTCAACTTATTGTTGGTATGTACTATGATATATTATCATCTTTAGTTGAATTTTTTGGTATGTTGGGCTGATCAAGGCATCGTTTGCTTCTTATTGTAGTATTGATCATATCGATAAAACCCTCTTTAGGTGGCGCTATATGCACCTCATTTACGTGCTCAACTTGATTTTTGTTGGCCCCATGATTGGGGAAAAGATTTTTGAATATGTTGATGTTTTGCAATTCATTCTTATCCAACATATCCTGTACTATATTCTTGAATGCAACACAATCCTAGATATCATGGCCATTTTGCCGATGATAAACACAATAGAGATCTTCCCTATACCCATTAGGTTTAGGGTAATTAGGATCCAAGATGCGCTCCTTAGGCAAGTTTAAAACCTTAGCCTCGAGAAGGTGGTTGAAAATTAATGCCAAGGATTCAGGCAATGGTGTATAGTTACGAGGGGGTTTTTTATGTTTGCCCTTGCCTTGATTCTTGTTGCGTTGGTTGTAATGCACAGTTGGAGGTTGATCTTGATAGTTTTCTTGTTGTTGACTTTGTGCTACTTTTGGAATGCTTAACATAATCTGGTTGACATGCACAGGTTCAGTATGTTGTGGTTGATGTTGTGTGCTCTTGTTCCATTCTTTATCACTACAGAGCTTTAGGTCTCCTTCTTCTAGTTGCATATCTTCAATAAGCTTGGCTTGATCCAAGGCTTCTTCGAATATATCATACTGTTGTAGTTGCAATAGTAACAAGATGTGCTTGGCATAACTTTTTGTGAAAATTCAGATTAGCTCTTCGATCGGGATAGAAAATGACAACTTTGCCATGATTTTTCTCCATCTATCCTCATAATACATGATTGCCTCATCATCATATTGCTTTAGGTTTTCCAGGTCTGAGAGATTCACCTTCTTCTTGGCACCAAAAGAGAAACATTTTAAGAACGCATTCACTAGTTATTCAAAATTGGATATGTTGTGCTTGGTAAGTTGGTTGAACCATTGGGTGGAAACACCCGAAAATATCATAATGAAAGTTCTCAACATGAGTGTATCGCTCTCTTCTAGATGAAAGCATGCATTGATAAAGTTGGTGACATGTTCTTGTGCATCCTCTTCACCCTTAAATTTTTCCAACATAGGCATCTCAAGGTACTTAGGATATGCAGAGCTAGGAACTGATGGGCACAATGGTTGGTTGTGTATCTTACTCAGTGTTGGTTGGTGCCCAGCCGCATCTTGCTTCTCAAAGAATTTGATCTTCTCAGCGAGTTTCTGGAATGCCTTTGAGGCAAGGAGCTCCTTTTATTACAGACCCACTCGTGGTGGTAATGGAGGTAACCCTTTATCCACTTATCTTGTTCTATGCTCCTCCCTCCTAAGAAGGGATGCAAGATGTGTCTGATCCTGATCTACCATGTTTGTCCTTTCCCCACTAGGTTGATTTTGTTCATGGTTTAAGTGGTGGTTTCATTGTAGTCTTTCTTCTTGCCTAGTGCGCCTTTCTTTTGGCGAAGCAACATGTTTATCTCCTTGATGATCATTACTACTTGGATGTAGGTTGATATGAGCTAGTTACTCAGCTTGTTCTCTTAAGCATTGTTCATGTTGGCGCATAATTCTCTCTTTGTTTGTCATGTTCGAGAGCTTCCACTAGCTCTCACTCTTTGCACACTGCATTTTCTAACCATCACACGTGGTCAGATTGCGTTGTTAGAGAAGGTTCATATCTATCTGATTCTGTTTGTGTAGTTCTGATTCGTAGATTCCCTAAAGAGGTTTATTTTATCTCTTTTCTCTTACTAGCTAAGATAACTCATTCAATTTGTTGATAAGTGTCTCTATGATCAGACTCTGTATGAGACTTGTGGGGTCACTTTGAAGCATCCCTAGGTTGAGTGGTGCGTTTAGTGGTCATGCTTCGTGAGCTTCCAAATGCAAAATATTCTGTGGCTATGGTTCTGGAAGTCAATCTTGAGTAAATTTGATTTGACTCATCAAATTGATCTTGAAGAATTTGTTCTCTCTGAATTGCATGTGATCCATGTGACTGATTTGATCGGTTGGTTGTGTTGGGTCTATGACTCCGCAATTTTGTGCGAGGGTTCTTGTCTACTTCGAATTGTGCAAAAAGGTTGGAAACTCTCTTACCTCTATCTTACTCATCATTGGAATGATTTTAACTCTCAGTGGAATGAGATGTGCTGGGTATGGAACCTAATTCCCTCTCTAGATTGGAGGTCTCGCTCACCATGGGAGGTCTCCTGGCCATAATTTTTGTTATAAAATTTTGACTTATGAAAAATGTTGTGGGTGTCATATATCAAAATTATCAGTGTGACGTGTTGATCACAATGAGCTATAACTCCAAAATTTGAATTTTGGGTAAAAAAATTGTATTTTTGAAATAACTGGCCAACCGGGACCCGTGGGGAAATGCTCACTTTTAGGAATTTTTAGGTTTTTTTGAACCATGAAGAGTTCGGACTAAAAATTTTTGGGAGAGGTGCCCCAGGGGCTAGCTAAGACAACAAAATAAATTTGGCACTTTTTAGAGTTGTCTAGCCCATTTTATGACTATTTTAGTGCATTTTTTCCCTATTTTCAGCCTCGAAAATAGAGTAAAAAATAAACCAAAATAACTTTTTCGTTATAGCTCTGTTTTGCACAATTCTCGATCCGTTGGATGTAGAATCAAAAAGTATCTTATTAATTTTTTTTTCAATAAATTTCCCTAAAAATTAGGGTTAGGGTTTGGTCCCAAATAACAAAGAAACACACAAAGCAGACAATATGATTATCTCTTTCATGGATTAAATGTGTATCCTAAGAACTTCTTTTAGTGTGTTTCAGATATGTTTTTGCTTTTGTTTTCTTGCTCTTGTTTTGGATTTAGAATGACCCTCATCCATAGTGGAAACCAAGAACACCCATGCCAAACATGATTTTCTTAAAAAGAGACTAGGGTACATTGCTTAAATCCTAGTGGGGGGTTCACCTAACTCTTCCACTCTAAACCAATGATTGTTCCAATAGTGGGAGGTAGTTTGAATATAAGTAACTAGTGCCGCTATAGGTAAGTGCCTTACTTCATTCTGGGATATCTAGGGGGAAATCCGATGGAAGAAGGTGAATTCCAACATCACCGGACTGAATTGGGGGTTGGTGATGAAATCCAACTCCCCAATGTTTAAAATGATACATGCGAATGTGTGTGATTATTTTTAAATTTTGAAATAGAAAGTGATGCATCAACCAGTATTCATGACTATTTTCCTACAATTCCTAAAAATAACGTTTCATTTCCATACAAATGCATCTATAACTAGTCTATATTATTTTAATGCACTCTCCTATTTTGTGATGAAAATAGCCATTGATTGGGCCACATGCAAGCAAACCAAAACACAATGGCCTAGAACGCTGGATAATAGGGTGGACCTTATAGGCAGAGGTCCACTGTTCCTAGCAGTGTCTAGAGGAAATCTAAAAGAAACCTAGGAAATGCAAATTTCCTTTTTTTTTTCTTTTATTTCCTAATTTGAAATGTGTTTTAATTTTTTTTGTTTTTAAGAGACCAGATGCAAACAAAAAATAAGAAAAATACAAAAAATGGGTACCAACCTCGAATCCTGCTCAGATGACAGAAATTTTGCCCTCTGTTGCACTTTTCTTCTGGCCACTATTGATCAAAGCGACTGATTTTTGGCCGTTGTCAATAGGAGCGACTGATTTTTTGTTGGATGTGTCTCATTCTTTGCCGGAAAAGAATTGTACGACAGGAACTATAGCACAAAATACGACGGGTAGGGGGGGTCCGGGGGTGTCGGAGGCACCCAAGGACCCCTGGCTACGGTAAAGGTGATTACGTAATAGGTGATGGCTCGGGATGCATAGGGGGACGCCCAAGCAGGCGTCGTTATAAAGCCGGTGAAGCCGGCTTCAATTTTTTCACCTACTTTTATCGCTACTTTTCACCTACTTTTATCGCTACTTTTGGAGCGACCCCCGAGATTCCCACGGTTGGTGGGTGGTTAGTGGGTGTGGGTGGTTTAGCCCACGGTATTGTATCCACGATACCTTAATACCACTTGGTGGTTTAGGGTTGTATGAGTTTCCTTATATAATTATTGTAATGTCCCGTTTTAGGGATAAGGAGAGAGAATAATATATCAAGGAGGATAGAATCTTGTTTGCTGGACTAGCCCAAATTGGGTGAACTAGGGTAAATCTTATGTGTTATATGTGCATTGAATGGTGTCATTATTTCCTTAGTTATTATTTTTGCATTATTTCTAGAATATGTTTATGTAAATTCTCTTCATTGTGTATCATAGCCAAGTCATTAGCCATAGGGGGACGCCTTTATTGCTAGGGTTTAAATCCGTTTGAAGAATATCTAGGGTTTCTAGGAGTGAGAGGAAACCTATTCTGGAGTGGGAGTTACGCGAGAAGGAGTTTGAAGGAAAAATATCAGGAAATCATTCAAGGATAGAGATCGAGAAATTTGATGGCAAAAGTTTTGAGCTATGGAAATTAAAGATGGAAGATATGCTTGTGGACAGAGATCAGTGGGCTGCTATTTCAGAAACAACAAAACCTACGAGTACTTCCGATGAAGATTGGGAGAAGATGAATCGAAAAGCAAGGAGTCTGATTCGATTGTGTCTTGCAGATTCGGTGCTCATCAATGTTTTGGGAGAAGCTACAGCGAAGGATCTCTGGGAGAGGTTAGGGGCTTTGTATCAATCGAAGTACCTAGTGAACAAATTATTTCTCAAAAAGAAACTGTACAATCTTAGGATGCATGACGGGGATTCGGTTGCAAATCATCTGAATGCATTCAATACAGTGGTAAGTCAACTAAAATCTGTAGAAATTAAGTTGAGTGAGGAAGATAAATGCATTAATTTGTTATGCTCTTTACCAGATTCATGGGATAACTTAGTAGTAGCAATTGGTAGTACAACTTCATCTACATTGAAGTTTGAAGATATAGTGGCATCTCTATTATCTGAGGATATGAGAAGAAAAGCCATGGAGGGCACATATAAGGAAGCCCTAACAGTGAGAGGGCGTGCCAAGAAGAAGGACAAATCTAGATATGGTGATAGGTCTAAGTCTAAAGGTAGATCCAAGTCTCGGGGGAAGTTTGAGAGAAAATGCTTGGAATTGTGGCAAGCCTGGTCATATGAAGAAGGATTACGAGATCAAAGAAAGTCGAGTCCGGAAAAAGTCCGATGAATCGACTTCCACAGAGATGAATAAATCCATTGATGAAGCAGGGGATGTATATTTGGCATCCCGCTCATCATGCTCCACACGATCAGATAAAAATGATTGGTTGATTGATACTTGGTGCCTCTTTTCATATGACTCCTCATAGAGGGTGGTTCAGTGAATATGAAAGATATGATGGAGGGGAGGTACTATTGGGAGATGATTCACCACTCAAAATCATGGGTCATGGAAGAGTGAAAATTTTGCTACAGGATGGTAGGGTTAAGACCCTACCAGGTGTGATGCATATTCCGGGACTTGCTAGAAATTTGATTTCGATAAGCAAAATAGCCGATGCAGCAGTGAATGTCAGTTTTGGCAAGGATTCATGCAAAATGGTTCGTGGATCAATGGTGTTGGCAAGGGGAGTTCGGTTTGGAACATTGTATAAGATATTGGGAAGCACTATGACAAATGAGTGCAATAGCTCAACTGTTCCTGAGGCTGATTCTGATAAAAGTTCAACACTCTGGCATCAAAGGATGGGACATATTGGAGAAAAGGGATTGCGTACCTTGTACACAAAAGGTATGGTTCATGGTATCCCTAATTACTCAATGTCTTCCGAGTTCTATGAACATTGTATTTATGGTAAATAGAATCGGGTTAGTTTTCCATCTGGTGCCACAAGATCTAGTGGGGTACTAGATTTGATCCACAGTGATATTTTTGGTCCTATTCCTATGTCGTCTCTTGGAAAATCACTGTATTATGCTTCCTTTGTTGATGATTTTTCAAGATATGCATGGATTTACTTTCTTAAGAGCAAAGATGAAGTGTTTGAAAAATTTAAGGAATTTAAAGCACTTGTTGAGAATCAAACTGATAAAAGGATTAAGGTGTTGAGGTCTGATAATGGAGGGGAATATTGTTCTAATATATTTGAGAAATTTTGTAAGAAATGTGGTATTGCAAGACAGAAGACTACTTCATATACACCTCAATAGAATGGAGTTGCAGAGAGGTTGAACAGATCACCGATGGAGAAGGCTAGAAGTATGCTCAATGGTGCAGGTTTGGCACAAGAATTCTGGGCAGAAGCAGTGAGTGCAGCATGCTACTTGCGAAATCGGTCACCTAAATCAGCATTGCCAGATCAAACTCTATTTGAAGCTCTATTTGGTAAGAAACCATCTATTTCACATCTCAGAGTTTTTGGCTGTGATGCATACATGCATATTCCAAAGGAGAAAAGAAGTAAGCTAGATAATAAGGTCGTTAAATGTATCTTTATTGGTTATAAAGATGGTGTTAAAGGATATAAGCTTTGGAATCCAAAAACTAAAAGTACAGTGTATAGTAGAGATGTGGTGTTTAGGGAGATGATCAATGATTCCAGGAAGGTAGTTATAGAAGAGGAACCTGGAACGGTCCAATTTGATCTCATGGAAAACTATCAGATAGTAGAGGATCTGGAAGAGGAGCATACAGATGAGGATATGGAAGAGGAGCATATCGGTGAGGATCTGGAAGAGGATGAAGAAGAGGTTCATACACCTGTGGTAAGGAGATCAACACAGGAAAGGAGGAAACCTGAAAAGTACAGTCCATCTGCTTTTCCTACTTCTTTTGTACTATCTGTTATTGATGAAGATCCTAGAACAGTTAGAGAAGTCATTAATTATGGAGAGGCAAACCATTGGGAAGAGGCCATGGATGAGGAAATGATGTCCCTAAAAAAGAACAGAACATGGGATTTAGTGAAATTACCAAGTGGTAGGAAAGTAATAGGTTGCAAGTGGATCTTTAAGAAGAAGCAGAATCCTGAAGGTAAAGTGGAGAAATATAAAGCTCGCCTGGTTGCTAAAGGTTTTTCCCAGGTTGAAGGAATTTATTATGGTGAAGTTTTTCTCCCGTTGCAAAGCTAACATCAATTAGATTTATGTTAGCTGTGGTTGCTGCATTTGATCTTGAAATAGAACAGATGGATGTGAAAACTGCATTCCTTCATGGAGATTTGGAGGAAGAAATATATATGAAGCAGCCTGAAGGTTTCACTTGTTGCAAGAAAGGAGGATCTGGTATGTAAGTTAAAGAAATCATTGTATGGACTGAAACAATCACCTAGAATGTGGTACCAAAAATTTGATACTTATGTTTTAGGAATTGGTTTTGTTCGTAGCAATGCTGATCACTGTGTGTATTCAAAGAAAATTGGTAATGTAATTGTCATTATAGTTCTTTATGTTGATGACATGTTACTAATTGGAAATAGCAAGAAACTGGTTAGGGAAGTAAAGTCTCAGTTGGCATCACAGTTTGACATGAAGGATCTTGGCCCTGCAAATTTTATATTGGGTATGCAAATAAAAAGAGATCGCTCTAACAGAAAGTTGTGGTTGGATCAGAAAAAGTATGTTGAGACGGTGTTGAAAAGGTTCAATATGCAGGATTGCAAACCGGTGAAGGTACCTATTCCTTTAGGTGAAAAATTGTCTGCTGAACAATGTCCAAAGACGGAAGAAGAGGTAGAGGAAATGTCACATATTCCTTATGCAAATGCTGTAGGTAGTTTAATGTATGCCATGGTTTGTACTAGAGCAGACATTGCCCATGCAGTGGGAGTCTTGAGTAGATATATGTCTAAACCTGGTAAAGAGCATTGAACTGCTGTGAAAAGGGTTTTCAGATATTTGCGTGACACCTCTGATTTTACAATCTGCTATGAGGGTACAGGTAAAGAAAATAGACAATTGGATATAGAAGGGTTTGTTGATGCAGATTGGGCTGGAGATCTGGACAGGAGAAGATCTACTAGTGCTTATGTATTCAATTTTTTCGGAGGGGCCATTAGTTGGATGAGCAAGAGGCGATCTGTTGTTGCTCTTTCAACTACTGAAGCTGAGTATATGGCTGCCACTGATGCAAGTAAGGATGTCAGTATGGCTGCAAAGAATATGTGCTGAAATTGGGTTCTTTCAAGGAGCTGTGAAGATAAACTGTGATAGTCAGAGTGCCATATTTTTGGCAAAGAACCCTCCTTACCATTCAAGAATGAAGCACATTGATACAAAGTTCCATTTCTGTAGGGACATGCTTGAACAGAGGAAAGTGTTGCTGGAAAAGGTAGACACCAAGGAAAATGTTGCAGATGCTTTAACCAAGGCTATAAGCACTGAAAAGTTTAGATTATGTACAATTGAAATGGGTCTGGCAAAGTATTCAACAAGTGGGAGAATGTTGGATGTGTCTCATTCTTTTTCGGAAAATAATTGTACGACAGGCACTACAGCGCAAAAGATGACAGGTAGGGGGGGTCCAGGGGTGTCGGAGGCACCCAAGGACCCCCGGATATGGTAAAGGTGATTACGTAATAGGTGATGGCTCGGGGTGCATAGGGGGACGCCCTCGGATACGGTGAAATTGATTGAAGCCTGCGAAGCAGGTGTCGTTATAAAGCCGACAAAGCCGACTTTGATTTTTTCACCTACTTTTATCGCTAATTTTCACCTACTTTTATCGCTACTTTTGGAGCGACCCCGGGATTCCCACGGTTGGTGGGTGGTTAGTGGGTGTGGGTGGTTTAGCCCACGGTGTTGTATCCACGGTACCCTAATACCACTTGGTGGTTTAGGGTTGTATGAGTTTCCTTATATAATTATTGTAATGTCCCGTTTTAGGGATAAGGAGAGAGAATAATATATCAAGGAGGATAGACTCTTGTTTGCTGGACTAGCCCAAATTGGGTGAACCAGGGTAAATCTTATGTGTTATATGTGCATTGAATGGTGTCATTATTTCTTTAGTTATTATTTCTGCATTATTTCTAGAATATGTTTCTGTAAATTCTCTTCATTTTTGACCACTATAAACCATAGTGACCAAATTTGCACACAAAACCTGAATTAGTAGTGTTGAGTGGTATTTTCACACAATTGTGAAAGTACACTCTCCTTTAGGATTTGGGTTCCAAATCCCCTCTTGCAAAGAAGTTAAACAAACAACTTCTCCAAGGTCTCCGCTATATTAGCATTTGCATATGTGTATTAGTAATCTTGAATAAAGATATTCACTTTAAATGCTTGGAACACCTTAGTGATTGCAAGTAACTATAAACAAGGGGCAATGTTGGTTTATTTTACCGTGAAACTTTAGTGATTGTTCATTGAACCAAAATAAAGCAAATGTGAGTTGGCCCTCATATGACCTTCAATGTGATGCTCAAATTACCCCTCTTTCGTAAAATCAGAATTTTTATGAAGAGAGGGCAATTTTAGGCTCCAAAAATGGAAATTTGTGAAATGCCATAAAACATAACTCCTTCGATGAAATTGGAATTTTCATGAAGGGAATGTCATCATAGGCTCATGAGTGTAAAACAAAACTGAAAAGATGAAATTTGACCTTAAAATGGAAATTTTCTATTTTCGGATTTTTTAAAATCTGTAGTAAAACAACAACTTCGATGATTTTTTAAAAATACTAAACAACTCCGAAAATGAAATTTCAAAGTGCGTATGGGAAGTCTGAAGTATAACCTACGCAATGGTGAAATTATTTTTGGATTTTGAAAATTTTTAAATGTTTATTTTAATGCCTGAAGATTTAAAAAAAGTTAAAATTTTTGGAAAAAAATAAAATGCAAAAAAATAAAAAATAAAATGCATTCAGTATGATGCTATCCTATTTCGACAAAACCGAAGATGTGAGGTTTCCATGCATGCAACCTAACCTATTGGACCTGCAAAACAAGCACGATCCGGATAAGCTAAGTGTTGGCTCCTAGGGTTTTAAATGAGGTTTTCAGATTTAGACATTCGCATGAAGCAACCAAGAAATCTTGCATAAACTCCATTTACAAGCCTAAAATCTGAAAAGGGGAAAAATAGACATTTAATCTTGCATGCAGAAAATGACTCCTTCTTTCTTGTCCATAAGATGCAACTTTCTGAAACTTCTTGTATTAAAAATTTGTCATTTTACAATAACAGAAATTTCTGGTTTTCCCAAACCAGTCACATGGAAGAAAAACAGCCCAAACAGGTCCAGAATGGCCCTCTTGCCTTCAAATCTGCAACCTTGCTCGCAGCAGTTTCCAACCCCTTTTGGCCTCTTTGAATGGCGTATTTAAACTTCTGAAAAAATTGTTTCTCCTTCCATGACGGTTCGTTTCATTTTCCAATGGTTGTTCGTTTCACCTTCCCTACTGTTCGTTTCATCTTCTTTGGTTTCCATTTTGTGGCCCTTCGCCGAAAATGTAACATGTCGCGATATCGCGACACTTTTGCCTCCTTGCTCTCTTTTGTTGCTTTTAGCCGTGAGAATGTAACATGTCACGATATCACGACACTTTTTCCCTTTTGGCCGTGACAAAGCAACATGTCGCGATATCGCGACACTTTTTCCCTTTTGGCCGTGACAAAGCAACATGTCGCGATATCGCGACACTTTTTTTTTGGCAGCGACAATGCAACATGTCGCGATCACTTTTCTTGCTTGGCCGTGAAAATGCAACATGTCGCGATATCGCGACACTTTTTCTTGAAAATACAACATGTCGTGATATCGTGACACTTTTTCTTTCTCGTTCTTCCTCTTCTCTTTTGGCCGTGAAAATGCAACATGTCGCGATATCGCGACACTTTTCCTCCTCGCTCTTTCTCTTTACTTTGGGCCGCGAAAATGCAACATGTCGCGATATCGCGACACTTTTTCTATTTTGGCCGCGATGATGCAACATGTCGCGATATCGTGACACTTTTTCTTTTCGTATTCAACATGTCAGGATATCGTGACACTTTTTCTTTGGCGATGAGATGCAACATGTCGCGATATCGCGACACTTTTCTTCTTTTGGTGCGAAGATGCAACATGTCGCGATATCATAACACTTTTCTTCTTCGGACGATAGCAACATGTCGCGATATCGTGACACTTTTTTTTCTCTTTTGGCCGCGATGATGCAACATGTCGCGATATCGCGACACTTTTCTCTTTTGGCCGCGATGATGCAACATGTCGCGATATCGCGACACTTTTTCTCTTTTGGCCGCGATGATGCAACATGTCGCGATATCGCGACACTTTTTCCTCCTTGTGGTGTTTTGCTTTTTCTTTGATCTTTAGCATATGGGCCACTTCGGTCTTCTTGGAAAACATGCAAAAAAGGTGGGTCCCCAATTTTGGGGTACGTTGTGGAGCAGCCACAACAAATGGCGACTTTGCTGGGAAATGCTCTCGAGCATTTCGGTGAGAACTCAACCTAAAAACACATGAACTCAAATACAAGCGTTAGCAAATATCCAAAGAATGTAAATAGACCAGAAATACATGAAGCATTAGAATTATTAAGCATCAGCTCGGTGTGTGCAATGTGCTTCATTCCCTATCGTTTGAAACTCGTTCAACTTTCCATTGTCAGTTTTACCTAGATGCATATGCAAGGTTATGAATGATTTGTGCAGGATTTAATGTATGACAAATATGCTAGAGATATAACAAGCTTTGCAAAGGCTCAAACTTTCTAGTATCATGAACAAGCATATTAAAACTGTCAAACCCTCTTAGGATCAAATATGTGTATACTGAATTAATTTACTAGATCCCAAAGTTGGTTATGTGTCACTACCATCTTGAACCCATGTGCAAGTGTAAGTGAAATCAGAGCTTTGGGGAATCGGATTCCCAACCTAAGCGAGATGGGAATTTAACCCTATCCTTGCTACTCTGATCTGGAGTTCATTACCTCATCTTGAACAAAATGATTTAACCTGTTATGGATGAAATTGTCAGGCTAGCCTGTCCGTTTGAGCAATCGGTGGTCTTGCTTTTAGACAAGACATGTTGCCACGCATGAGCATACTCCACTGCCAATCAGGCGTCTATAGCCCCGGTGGAGATCAACCCCATAATCCAGGATTTGACTTTACTTTTGATTTCTTGAACCTTGGGGATGACTACCCATCCTTGCAAGGGACATGTAGTACGATCCTTCCAATCCAATATCAATGATGCAAAAAAAGTAGAATGAAACATATTCGCTTTGGAATTTCAAGTTCTTGATTGGGCAAAATAGAAGCTTTGGGGAATCGGATTCTCAACCTAAGCGAGATGAGAATTAGACCCTATCCTTACTACTCCATGAAGGTCAAATCAGAGCTTTGGGGAATTGGATCCTCAACCTAAGTTCGATGAGGATTTAACCCTATCCTTACTACTCTGATTTTAGGCTTTAAGCACTATAGGAGTGGTAAAAACCATTGTTTTAAGGATTATGTTGCATGATAGGACAGACACGAAATACTCCTTTCGCCTCACCTTTTCTTCCAAGTATGGTTTTGACCATTTTGCTCAAGATCCTCTTTAATATGTGTAAAATGTGCTTGGTTCAAGATAGTTCGGGCATCATTTCCCAACCTTAGGATCCTTTTAATATATGTTATATAATAACCCTAAGAGGATTCGACACCTTTTCAATGATTGTATTTGAAATGTAGATGCAAATGAGATGAAATGTATATGCAATGCGGAATGTAACATGAGATATGGATGAATGCATTGCTCTTTTTGAAATGCGGATGGAGTATATCACCTACTTTGCCATAATTTATAAAGCTGACAACTTCATGCATCACAAGTTCCAAACGATATTCTTTAATGTGTTTGCGATACTCGTGGAGCTTTCTGCAATACAATTCCGATGTTTCATATTCTCTTAGTCTTAGTTAACATTCATAAGGACATAAGTTGACATCTTGCTTTTCTTTTTTTTTCAAGACAAACCAAAAGTGTCCAAAGGACCAACACACAAAACTTAAAACCAAAATGAGATCCAATCCAAAACCAAAACACAAAAACCAACAGTATATACAAATGTACAATATAATACAAGATGGTGCAAAGTTTGGATTATCATTTTCCCGGATCCCAAACCTGATTAGAATTCTTTAAAAGACATATGACGTGATACGCATACCCAGTTTGGAAGGAATCAAACAAGAACAAGACTAGACCAAACAATGCAACCAACTTCAACTTTCCCCTCTCACCCCACCAATTAGATTTAGTTCCATTAGTATTCTCATAGGTGAGATTCAAATTACCAAATTGATTAGACAATGGTTGATTTTCAATTCTTTCTTGTCTATTCTTTAAGGTGCAAATTTCATAATTCCATTCATGATTTAGAACTAGGCTTTCTTTATTCAAAATGAAATTTTGTAAGCAAGAGCCTATTTCTAAAAATTTCAAAGCTAATTCATTTTCCATGTTCTTAGGCCAATTAAAATTGTGCAACAATTTACAAGCCTCTAGGATATTTACTAAATTGGGATCATTAGGAGTTTTTATCCTAGGTTCAAGAATTAATTGTTGATGAATTTGATTTAGCAATTTAAATGCATCAAGCTCCTTTTCATTCATTAAAGTAATGTTATCAAAGGTGTGGTTAGAAATTAATCCTTGTTCTTCATTCACCTTCAAAGGCATTTCATCATATAGCACTTGTTCTTTCTCCATGATTTGTTTATCAAAGGCACCAAACCTAGGTACCCAATTGAACACCTGTCCATCCCTTTCAAACCATAAGTCTTGTCTATCTAGGGGTGGGTTAACTAACACATTTCCATGGTCAATCACTTGGGTTGTTTTGGGTAACGTGAGATTTTCAATTGGATCATCAATGATATCAAACCCAAATGATTTAGGTTTTGTAATTTTCTCATTTTGAAATGGCATAATCATTGTAGCACAAGTAAGTGGATCAAGATTTTCAATTTCTTTTCCTTCAAAGGAATCTAAAGCAAATGACTCTCTTTCTTGATTCATGGTTGTAGAATCCTTATCATCTTCCAAGTTCAAGTTATGACGCTCAAGTACTTCTTCTTCATCTTCTGATTCATCAGCATGTTTCTCATCCAATTCATCTTCACCTTCCTTAGATGATTCAGTTATTTCCAAAAGTGGGTTATTTCTTGAATTCAAATTGGTAAAGCTATCATAATCCAAATTTGTAACCCATGATTCAATTTTATCACAATTTGGAAGGTGTGGATCCTCTTGGTCATCACTTTCGAGAGCATCATCCAAAGTGTCTTTCGAGAACAAGTGGTGAAATTCGATTATGTCTTCAACTTCATTTGTTGATTTTATTTCAGATTCATTTTCAGCCACTTGTGATGACTTAGGAGCTTCTACAATGGGATCAATTTTTGAATTCCGTGTCATATAGTTGCTCCAATCCTTTGCAAGTACATCTGACCAAATCATATCCACATAAGTTTGTTCATCCAAATCCTCCTTTTTGGGTAATGATTCTAGATATTTCTTTTCCAAAACAAGATGGTGATCATTTGATTCCAACTTCTTGTTACCCATCCATAGAATTTCTTCTCCAAAAACTTCATGCTCTTCAAGACTTTTCGAATAGGTATTTACTTCAACGTGAGTCACCTCAAAATTTCTTGTATCACTTGAAGAAGCATAACATGAAATATCATTAAGATCGGCATTATGAATTTTCTTCCTAGGATGATTTGGATGCATACATTGATGTGCTCGTTTTTGTGGTGGAACATGCCTACATACCTTCTTAACCACTTTCTTTTGCTCTTTTACTTCCGATACGAACTCTTTGGGTTGAGTGGTAGAAGTAGTAGGATTAGTTGGATTGATATCCATGGACAATGCTTGAACATTTGTTGCAATGGTTCCATGAGTGACCACATGATTCTCTAATTGAGGCATAATTGGATGGATGGAAGTACTTGTATAAGCACATGTGGGAGCATAAGTTGGTATGGTAGGATAAAGTTGATTGTAGGGAAAAACATTTGATATCAAATTTTGTTGTGCCCACGCTTGATTTACCATCGAGGTTTGATTGCAAGCCCCTAGTTGTCCTACCATAGTTGATTGCTCCATTCCATAACCTTGTGGCCTCAATTGTTGATCTACAATCATAGCTTCTATGTAGGCCGATGCAAGATCAGTAACCAAGGGATTCATCCTAACAAATATGGCAAACAATGGATCCAATGCTCGAAAGTATATTTGAAGAGCACCACTTTCCTCAATAGTATAGGGAGAAATTAATCTCGCATGAAGCTTTCGAAACCTCAAGTTGAAACTTCTCATTGGCTCATTAGGTTCTCTTTTGCAAGAAGCAAATTGTTGAAATATCGTGAGAGGATCAATGAACAACCTAAATTGATTGATAAACTCATCTTTCAATTGAGTCCAAGATGTAATAGAACCAGTGGGTAAATTGATGTACCAATCATATGCCACCTCATCTAGGGTTCCAGGAAACATTCTACATGCCACATCCTCATGTTCGACATTCCATCTAACTAGGATATCCACATAGGCTTGAATATGTTCCTCGGCTAATGTTGGACCATTGTGCTTAAATTTGGGCAAACGTTTTTCTACGTTCTTGGGTAAATCATGAGAATCTCCACTAATGTTCAAAGGACTAACATGTATCCCATACCACGTTCCTGCAGTTGTAGCCATTAATGAAACTCAAAGAATAATTTCAAAACCAATTTGTTAGTCATGAATAAAAGAAGAAACCAAGACAGAGCAATATTCTAAAAATGTAAATTAGTTTCTGATTCACCAGATCGCATATGCGCAAGTGAAGAGCATACTCCTAGTGTTGTAGGCTTTCTGATTCACAAGATCGCATTACACGCAAGTGAAGAGCATAATACCGACAACAAATACATTTTTAGACAAAAATAATTCCTTACAAATAATCATGAAATGACTAGCAAATATCAAACATGTAACGTATGAATAATCATGTTAGCATCAACCAAGAAATGTATCCATTAAAATCCGATAAAAGTAATTGCATGGAGACAACCTCGTTAGTCAAGACCAAAAATTTTCAAAATCAAATCAAAACACATTATTCCTGTATGAACAATCAAAAGCGTTAGAACAATGCATAGCAATTCATGTCCTCCTTTTAACAGTACAAGGTTGTATTGTTAAAAGAGGGCTAAAGATAATAATCAATAGGGCATGAAATATTCAAAATTTAAATCCCTATAGCATTTAAATCACACTGAAATAAACCAGTTCAGGCCCTCCTTCTAGCGCCAAAATGTTGAGTGGTATTTTCACACAGTTGTGAAAGTACACTCTCCCTTAGGATTTGGGTTCCAAATCCCCTCTTGCAAAGAAGTTAAACAAACAACTTCTCCAAGGTCTCCGCTATATTAGCATTTGCATATGTGTATTAGTAATCTTGAATAAAGATATTCACTTTAAATGCTTGGAACACCTTAGTGATTGCAAGTAACTGTAAACAAGGGGCAATGTTGGTTTATTTTACCGTGAAACTTTAGTGATTGTTCATTGAACCAAAATAAAGCAAATGTGAGTTGGCCCTCATATGACCTTCAATGTGATGCTCAAATTACCCCTCTTTCGTAAAATCAGAATTTTTATGAAGAGGGCAATTTTAGGCTCCAAAAATGGAAATTTGTGAAATGCCATAAAACATAACTCCTTCGATGAAATTGGAATTTTCATGAAGGGAATGTCATCATAGGCTCATGAGTGTAAAACAAAACTGAAAAGATGAAATTTGACCTTAAAATGGAAATTTTCTATTTTCGGATTTTTTAAAATCTGCAGTAAAACAACAACTTCGATGAATTTTTAAAAATACTAAACAACTCCGAAAATGAAATTTCAAAGTGCGTATGGGAAGTCTGAAGTATAACCTACGCAATGGTGAAATTATTTTTGGATTTTGAAATTTTTTAAATGTTTATTTTAATGCCTGAAGATTTAAAAAAAAGTTAAAATTTCTGGAAAAAATAAAATGCAGAAAAATAAAAAATAAAATGCATTCAGTATGATGCTATCCTATTTCGACAAAACCGAAGATGTGAGGTTTCCATGCATGCAACCTAACCTATTGGACCTGCAAAACAAGCACGATCCGGATAAGCTAAGTGTTGGCTCCTAGGGTTTTAAATGAGGTTTTCAGATTTAGACATTCGCATGAAGCAACCAAGAAATCTTGCATAAACTCCATTTACAAGCCTAAAATATGAAAAGGGGAAAAATAGACATTTAATCTTGCATGCAGAAAATGACTCCTTCTTTCTTGTCCATAAGATGCAACTTTCTGAAACTTCCTGTATTAAAAATTTGTCATTTTACAATAACAAAAATTTTTGGTTTTCCCAAACCAGTCACATGGAAGAAAAACAGCCCAAACAGGTCCAGAATGGCCCTCTTGCCTTCAAATCTACAACCCTACTCGCAGCAGTTTCCAACCCCTTCTGGCCTCTTTGAATGGCGTATTTAAACTTCTGAAAAAATTGTTTCTCCTTCCATGACGGTTCGTTTCATTTTCCAATGGTTGTTCGTTTCACCTTTCCTGACTGTTCGTTTCATCTTCCCTTCATGCATGCTTTGGTTTCCATTTTGTGGCCCTTCGCCGCGAAAATGTAACATGTCGCGATATCACGACACTTTTGCCTCCTTGCTCTCTTTTGTTGCTTTTAGCCGCGAGAATGTAACATGTCGCGATATCGCGACACTTTTTCCCTTTTGGCCGCGACAAAGCAACATGTCGCGATATCGCGACACTTTTTCCCTTTTGGCCGCGACAAAGCAACATGTCGCGATATCGCGACACTTTTTTCTTTTGGCCGTGACAATGCAACATGTCGCGATATCGTGACACTTTTTCTTGCTTGGCCACGAAAATGCAACATGTCGCGATATCGCGACACTTTTTCTTGAAAATACATGTCGCGATATCGCGACACTTTTTCTTTCTCGTTCTTCCTCTTCTCTTTTGGCCGTGAAAATGCAACATGTCGCGATATCGCGACACTTTTCCTCCTCGCTCTTTCTCTTTACTTTGGGCCGCGAAAATGCAACATGTCACGATATCGTGACACTTTTTCTATTTTGGCCGTGACGATGCAACATGTCGTGATATCGCGACACTTTTCTCTTTTGGCCGCGATGATGCAACATGTCGCGATATCGCGACACTTTTTCTCTTTTGGCCGCGATGATGCAACATGTCGCGATATCGCGACACTTTTTCTTTCTTAGATGCAACATGTCGCGATATCGCGACACTTTTCTCTTTCAATGCAACATGTCGCGATATCGCGACACTTTTTCTCTTTTGGCCGCGATGATGCAACATGTCGCGATATCGCGACACTTTTTCCTCCTTTGGCCGCGACGATGCAACATGTCGCGATATCGCGACACTTTTTCTCTTTTGGCCGTGACGATGCAACATGTCGCGATATCGCGACACTTTTTCCTCCTTTGGCCGCGACGATGCAACATGTCGCGATATCGCGACACTTTTTCCTCTTTTGGCCGCGATGATGCAACATGTCGCGATATCGCGACACTTTTTCCTCCTTGTGGTGTTTTGCTTTTTCTTTGATCTTTAGCATATGGGCCACTTCGGTCTTCTTGGAAAACATGCAAAAAAGGTGGGTCCCCAATTTTGGGGTACGTTGTGGAGCAGCCACAACAAGTAAATTAGTAGAAAATAAAAACTAGGTGGGGGTACCACCATGATCACCATCTGTAGCGACCCCGGGGAAGCGACGCACCGTCCACTACTCTATTTGCAATTTTATTTGATCTTTTAATGTTTGATATGCAGTAAATGAAAGGTGTAAACAAGACAACCAAAATACAAATAAATAAATGAATTAATGCTTTGTATTGATATTTCTAAGATCTGATTACATATAAATACCTCTATGGGATACCCTTCATTTGATACATGATTTTACACAAAGAGGGTAGCAGATGTATAAAATATCCCCTTGCAAGGGGTGATGCGCTTTTGTAGGCTTCTTGGTGACGCACACAGAACTGTATAAGGGCTTATAGATGCCTCCTTCTCCATATCTGGTTCCTGGAGGGATCTTTGTGCTTCTGAATTTTGTGGATCTATTCGATGAACCTATAGCCTTGTAAACAATGAAATAACAACACACGCTTAGATGTTCGAGATATCCTCCTCGGATGAGGCTATTAGCAATTAATCTGATAATGAAAGGATATATGCTCAATGAATGAAACTAGTGCTATGAATGCAAGTAAATGATGCAAGTATATGCTAATGACATGAAAACATGAAGAAAAATAGAATATAAGAAGCTAATACCAAAACCCTAGACTAGGCCTGTGGGCTAATGTCCAAGACAATGACCAATAGAATGAAACATGTTCTCTTACTCCAAGGTTATGGATATTAAGCTTGTTGTTGATGTTTAAATGGTTGTCATTTTGTCCGGTGTGTTGAATACCTTGTATATGGTAAACCCTTAATCGGTAAGCACTTTGTCGTTCCTCAAGGATGCTCAAATCTGCTCTCCAATATAGCAGGGCTTTGTTGTGTATGCTCTCCAAGAAAAGCTCTCTCAAAGAAGGTTGCTAAAATATGATGAAGGTCCCATAATTCATCCTTGGTGCTTTTAGGTTTACACATTTTAAAGTGTGTGAAGCCCTAGGTCTATGTTCAAACCCTAGGACTGAATCCCTCACATGTACTAGATGTTAGCATGAGAAGTTTTGTCTTTTTCTATAGTTGAAGGCTAGTTAACTAAAGTCTACCTTTGGACTTGAGTCTCCCATGTAAACTGGTCATGAGGGGGAATGTAAAGTTATCCCCACTCACTTTATTATATGTAAACTACCACTTCTTCCCAAGATTTGAGCAATCCGTTATGGTAGTTCATCTTTTAGGTCTAGCCGTTGTCGTTAGTAGCAGCTAGATCTAGCCGCTCTAGCCTACAACAGCCAAGATTTCTGGCTACTCTAGTCTACAAATGCTAACTATAGCTGCTATCTGGCCGCTCTAGCCTATAGTGATTAAGATTGTTATTTGCTCTAGTCTACAATTGCTAAGCTGGCCACTTAGTTGGCTGCTCTAGTCTATAGATACTAAGCTTAGATGGGCTAAAACTACCATTTTGAGTGGTTAGGACCACTACTTGCTCTTGTAAATATCCAACATTAGACATATGGTCTTTAGATGTGCTAATATGAGTGTTTTCCTAAACATGACACATTTTAGCTATCTATAATGGCCATAGTTATAGCATTAGAATATATAGAGGAGCATCACAATAAAAATGCAGGAGGGTAGTGTGTGTGATATATAAGCTCAGAGCTCCCTCATGGAGCAGTAGAATATATTATGGAGTACCCATTTCCTCCATGGCTACTATTGTAATGTTTTTACCATTTCTATTTATACCATATTTCATTCATCTCAAAAATCTATTTTATTTCTTTCTACATCTTATGTTTGGTATCTCCCAATGTATGTGGCATCAAAAGCTAGCAACAGTCCTGTGCAACTAACTTTCACCTTGTTAGGTTTTTGCAACCGATCAACAATTGTTGATTGTCGATCCTATGCAACCTATCGATTTATATATAAGTTATTCCTCTACAATCAATTGACATCTATCGATTGACAACCCTCTATAATCGATTGATTTATATCGATAGATAGTCTCTTGTAGCTGCAATTGATCATCAAATCTATCGATTGATAGTCTTATGCTACCAATCAATTTTTTTTTATAGATAGTCCTCTATAATCTATTGACATTATGTCACACTTATCAGTAATCGATCGATAAATCTTGTGATTGATAGTCCTTTGCAACCGATCAAATTTTTATCGATATAAAATGATAGTGTTTGGTTTTTTTTTGTCTACTACAATATTTTCACTACTTCAGATCTATTTTTAAGGAGTTTGAATGTTTTAGATGTATGTTTATTTGTACCATGTTATGTATTTATACAAGTAGTATAAGAGGCGAATTGGGCCAGATAAATAAATATTTTTATAATTTGAAGGTGAAAGAGGTCCACAATTTAGGCAAGAATGTTGGTGATTTAAAATTAAAATGGTGAAATTATTTTCAATGTGAGGCGAGCCGACCCCAAAAAACTTTTGCTCCCAATAATTTAGGATGAATGGACTGAAATGTAGGGTCCTCCTATTTGCCAACTTCAAAATTCAAAAATCCTAATATTCACAAATTAATGATGATTCACTATTATGCATTATGCTAGAGTCAATAAAATCCTTAAAATTCTCCATGCTTCTGGTTAAATTTTCCTTACCCCCATTTTCTCATATAACAAAATGTTAGATTATATTGCATTATTTGATACATGTCAATGTACCAACTTGGATATATTTCTATATTAGGAGTTTATCTTAGATTAAGGTTTGAGTAGTTACTTCAAGCAAGTAATAAATGCACAAGTGTTAGAATGTGCAATGATGTAAATGTGCATGTAGTCCACATGTACATGAGTCATAGGATAGGTAGATGAAGAGTCATGGGTAGAGTAAAGTCCAAGGCACATATCCTCCTATATATATATATATATATAGCTTGGGGTATAGAGAGTGAAGTAGAGAGGCTGAAGTTACTATAGTGATTTGTAGTTAGAGTGCAATGTAGTTCTTTCATTAAAATTATGGAGTGTTCATGTCCTCCATTCTATTTCGTGAGCATCCATTAATGACATATTTTTGAGTTATTGTAGAAGTTTATCTTATAGTTTTCTTGCATATTATAGTGTCATTATCATATAGTTATCATTTCTTGCTCATTTTACATCTTGTGGTTGCATTTCCTTTAATATAAATCATCAAAAGCTAACAGTGGTATCAGAGCACACGGTAGATTGATAGGAAATAGGGAGATCCATAAGAGATATTGAGAGGAGATAGGAAATCTCATTTTCATAATTTCTAAAAATACATTTGGCTAGAGTCTTTTCACAAAGTTGCAAAAAAACTCGTGAAGACTAGGACTCAACATTGATTCCACTAGATTGACAAATCAACTAGTGAAGATTCATAATATCTAGATTTAAAGTTTCTTCCATTGTAGATTCTAATATTTTTATAGGAAAAGGATATTCAAAGAAATTTGGGAAGCTTCCTACAAAGAGCTAGGAAGAACATATTTTTTGGAATCAATCCAATACCTGAAGCAACAAACAAAATATTGAAGATTTGGAGGCCTAAGGAAAAGGTCCCATTACAAGATTGCAGACCTGCAGAGTGTAGAAAAAGAAAATGCCAAAGGAGCCTTATTGCAGATTTAAGGAAGAAGAGACTCCAGAAAAGAGTCCAAGAGAAGATTAGAGGTTGGTGATCTCCATTGAAGATTGAAGACTGTAGATTGTAGATTGAAGAAGGAGGAAAACAAATCAAGAAGCTAAAGAGACCCACAAGAGGTCCCATTGAAGAACTTCTAGTTTTGGAATATTGAAGATAGATAAGGACTAGCAAAGGTCTTATTCCATATTTTAGAAGTAACATATTTCAGATATCCAAGAAAAGATCTCATTGAGAAGACTAGAGAAGCTGCAAAAATTCAAAGACCTTAGAGAAGAGGTCTTAAGGAAGGAGAAAGAAGGAGAAGGCTAGGAAAGCCCCATTGAAGGAGATTTTGAGGAGAACTCATTGGAGAAATTTACTAGCAAGAAGGAGTTCTTGATAAAGGAGTTTTTGGGATAATTATCGCCATCCGACAACAAGCCCAAAAGGAGAAGGATTTGGCAAGGAGTTTGCCAAATTTTAGAGGAGAATAGTGAAGACCTCAAGACATTCAGATTCTTGAGAAGAAGGCCACTAGATAGGCCAAGGTTGAAGTCAAAATTTGATAAGGAGGGGGCTATTTTAGAGAAAGGAGATTGTTGGTTTTACAACAAAAAAGTGAAGGTTTCTTGAAGGAAAATCTTAACTACGATTTGGAGGAGTTTCCTACCAAATTTGTGAGATTCAAGGATAACACTTCAGAGGAGAAATTGACTACTTTGCAATCTAAAAATTTTAGATTTGAGGATAGCAAGAAAGCAATAATTTGGGCAGCATTAATAGTTGCTAAGTTTTAGACTTTCAGGGTGCATCGTGAAGGAGAGTTAAAGCCACCAAACTACATTTTTGGGTAGCAAGTTAGAGGAGTTTCAAAGTTGCAAATTGGTGAGTTAAAAAGCTTTTTTGGATAGAAAATAAGAGCTATGATTTCATCTAATATAGAGTAACATTTTGGTGAATCTAATCACTAGGAAATCCAACATCTACAGAGTCATAAAGGTAAGCAACTTAGGTGCAAAAGGTTCATTATTTGAACTTTAGTTATTTGGTTCATTATTAAGTTTCATTAAGCACCACATTAAAGTCTAAAGTTGCAAGGGAGTAAGTTTCAAGTTTTAAAGTCTTCAAGGTAGTGCAGAAGTTAATTTCTACAAGGTTCAAACTTGCACATAAGAAATAGGAGTTAGATATATTTCAAGAGAAAGAAAAATATCAACTTCATATTATCTATTGGAAGAAAATAAGATATTATTCTTAAGTGAAAGTTGCATAGATTATAGTGCATATTTCAAGGTACTTTTAAGAGTTCATTTAAAGGAGCAATAAGGAGTTATTAATAGTGCATTATACTAGTTATTATTAAAGGTTTTTAAAGTGCATTAAGTATTTATCAAAGGAGGAATATTAAGTGCACAAATCAAAGTAGAAGTGAAGTGTCAAAAGATACTATTGAGCGTAGGAAATCTACAGCATATTATGGTGAGGAGAAGCCACCAAAAGGAGCAATATAACCTCCAAATATTGGAGAAGGAAGCCACCATATCAAGTCAAGAAAAAAGCTTCAAAAGGAGACTTAAAGGTCTCAAAGTACAAGGTGCAAGTTGAGCAATAAAAGGAAGATAAAACATAGCACATATTTTAGACATCAAGTGATGATATTATAAATCTTAATAAGAATCTTTGACACATAGAATATAGAGCCATATAAGGGCTCAATATCCATCCATTCGAGGTGTCTAAAGACACCCAATATAGTGCCAAAGACACCAGATTCAGTGCCTATCACAGTGAAAAAAACCTATAGCATTGAAGGAGTCTATGTAAGATAGCACCATTGGAAGGATTACATGCAAGTGAGAAGGAAAATAGCACAATATTTATGTAGCATACGTGACAAAACATGGTTCAAAGGAGGATGCAATACCCAAGAAACATAGTGAGGAGCTTGGACAAATCGCCCTCATAAAGCTAGCTTCAAACAACCATAGGAAGCATCACCACCATCGAGGGAGAGCCATCAATCATTGAGGAAGAGCCACCATGCATTGCTATGCAAGAAAGCACACTGGAATAAGAGTTGAAACAACTTGCAAAGGCATTGAGGTGATAAGATACGTTGAGGAGCTTGAGTGCATGCTAAAGAGGAGCCTCCACTTGCCATAACAAAGTAAGGTATCTTGTGCCACTTGGAACAAGGGAAGTGGAAGAATCTATAATCCCTAATGCTTGCATAAAGAAGCCAAGGACCACCCAAGTTAAGTAATGCTCCAACCAAATAAAAGAAGTACCTAGGAAAGTATAATGTCCTCATTATCATTTCAACGCCCATGAATGATCATTCTTAATGCTCCAATACCATTACTAGGCTTGCACCATGTGGAGTAACACCTCAAGAAGGATAACAACCACCCTGCACCACCTAACAAGAAAGTATAAGGCCTTATGCAACTTAAAACACCACTTGGAATTCATTTTCAAGGAAAACAAGGGTATTAATAGCCACCCACAAGAAAAGTGTGTATATCTCTTGCATATCTCATGTATATCTCTAATAAGAGAGGTCAAAGAGCATTGAAGGAAGGAAGAATACCATCATAGAGGGCACTCATTGAACGTTGAGCATTAATTGCTCATTGTCATACGTAGAAGACCAGAAAATACAACGTCCAAGCTTGGATAAAGAATCATAACAAGAGCCAATCATATTGCAACATACAACATTTGAAGGAAGGTAAAGTTTTATATAATTCAATATTTGCTTTCTTTAAGTATAAGGAGTTATAAGGTGCTTCATTATATAAGGTTGAAGTTATTTATTATTTGCATTGGAGATATAAGCAAATATCAACCTTAGTGAATTAGAAAGCAAACTTAAACAAGGAGTTTATATCCTTAAGTGACATTTCAAAAGTGCACTAGTTGAAATTCAAATATCATAATATTTGCAAATTAATTAAATAGGAGTTATAAGGTTTTATACCTTGGAAAATTAAAGTATTACTCTATTGCAAATATTATCATTTCTAAATTTCCAAATTAGGGAGATATAAGGAGTACTACATCAAAATTTAGATCATTGGAATTTAGAAAATTGAACCATTGAAAGTTAAGGATAAAATAAGCAAAATCATTGATTGCTTAAAAGAGTTGGAATTTATTGCTTATACTTGTCTCATATTCACATTAAAAGGGACAAAAGGAATCCAACCTTAGAGTCTTGAAGTTAGAGAACTTCATCAAATTAAAAAGTGCATATATCAATAGGGAGAAATAAGGTGATATAGGAGTTGATTATTGTCTTCAAAATATTAAGGAATCAACTCAAAAGGAAATCTAATAGATGCTAAGCACTTTATCAAAACCATAGCATACTATAATCACTTGGGAGATATAAGGGATACTACAAAATCCAATATTTGATAAGGGTTTATCAAGTTAGTTCACATACTCTAAACTAGGGAGTCATAAGGTAGACTACTTCAAAGGTACTATCAAAAGTATTCTCAAAATACTAAAGAGCTAAAATAATTTTATTGATTGATCATATACTACAATTTCTTAATGGATAAATTAGCAAGAGGGACATATCATCACAAGGCACACTACAAAAATATTCAAGGTCAAAACACATACAATATACCATCTCAAAGATGCAAAATTACTTCTAGCTCAAACAATTCTACAAGTCAAATTGAAAAGGACATTTGGTATATTGATTCTGGTGCTAGTCATCACATGATAGGAAATCTACAATGGTTTGATTATCTTGAAATCACTAATAATTATAGGTTGAAAATTGTAGATGGAAAAACCTATCTTATACATGGATATGGGTGTGTAACACCTAGTAAATCATTTCCAATTTTTTTGTTACATAATGTGATGTATGTTCTTGGATTAACATCTAATCTTATTTTAGTAGCCAAGCTAGTGGAAAGCAAAAGGATAGTAGATTTTAGATACATAAATGGAGTCAATATGTGTCACATCATAAATCAAAATGAGATATATATATATGCTCTAGATTCAATTGAGACCTCACAAGATATTGTTGTATTTCAAAACAATACTAATGCATTTTCTAAGGAACAAATTGCAGAAAATGAAGAACCCATATATCATAAAAGCAGACAAGGAAATAGAAGATGCAAAAATAAAAATATGAGAGGACAACAAAACTATGGACTACTTGGCCATCTACAAACTAAAGAAGAAGAAGGACCAGATCAAGATGAAGAATATTTGAAAGATGAAGATCCATATTGAAGACTAAAGTCTTCAATACCCAAATAATGTAATACAAGGGGGTGTTAGAGTATATTACATTATTTTGTACATGTCAATGTACCACCTTGGGTACATTTCTAGATTAGGATTTTATCTTAGATTAAGGTTTGAGTAGTTACTTCAAGCAAGTAATAAATGCACAAGTGTTAGAATGTGCAATGATGTAAATGTGCATGTAGTCCACATGTACATGAGTCATAGGATAGGTAGATGAAGAGTCATGGGTGGAGTAAAGGCCAAGGAACATATCCTCCTATATATATGCCTTTAAGGTATAGAGAGGGTGAAGTAAAGAGACTGAAGTTACTATAGTTATTTGTAGTTAGAGTACAATGTAGTTCTTTCATTGAAATTATGGAGTGTTCATGTCCTCCATTATAATACATTGTACTATTTTTGTGAGCATCCATTAATGGCATATTTCTGAGTTATTGCAGAAGTTTATCTTATAGTTTTCCTGCATATTATAGTGCCATTATCATATAGTTATCATTGCTTGCTCATTTTACATCTTGTGGTTGCATTTCCTTTAATATAAATCATCAAAAGCTAACATAAAAGAGGAGTATTGAAATCTCCTACAATCAACCATGGATCTTGCACAAAATATTTCCTATGTTTTTTAATTTCTTCCCAAAATTTCCTTCTTTCAACCATAGCATTGGGAGCATTATTTAAGATTGAATATTTAAAAAAAAATGAATTTCAAAGGTTTTTCTAAGGTTCAAAATATTAAATTTAATTTTAGGTTTCTTTAAATTTTATCATCTTGTCCTAAATTTACTACGAAATTGAAATTTTCATAACTTTTGACATAAAAACTTGTTTAAGGTGATTCAAATCCTGGTGGGAAGATTTTAAGCTCAACTATACAATGATAATAATTTTGTAGAAGATTGGATGTGATTTTTATCCAAAAATAGTAGTTTCCCATTGCATTCTATGGATTTCTAAATGTAATATCTCTTGATCTGAAATAAATTTTTGGGTGGCTGCCAAATCTGATTTTTTTAGAATGAATTCTTGAGGTATCTGACCAAAGAAGTAGTTTCTCACCAAAGAAATGAAAAATAGGATAACTTCCTTTATGATTAAGAATGAATGATGAATATTCCTGAAGGACTTTCATGTTGGAATGGTTGACTTTAGGAGTTATGACTTTTCTTATATGTAATTGAATGAAAAATATTACTTCTAAAATATTGATATTAGCTTGATAGATAGGCACCTTCAAATTTTACCATTTTTCTTAACCTTTAAAAATGCTCTAAGCTCCTAAGGTTTAGTCCTCAATTTCCTAAGTCATACAATGCTAAAACCAAAGCTTAAAATTTAAGCCTAATTCCATCGAATATTGTTAGCACATTTCAATTCCATGCAAAATTTATATTTCTAAGGTTTCCCTCAAGGAACATAACTTTTTATTACCGCTTAAGAACACAGATAAATTTGTTTGCCATCCCCACCTTAATCCTTAAGTTTGAAAGATGAAATTCACAAAATATAATTCTTTGCATAATACTAAATCCCAAAGTCCCAACATATGTATATGTAACATAAAGAATTAAATATCTTACCTAAGGTCATAGCCATATCAAAGTAAAATAAAAAAAATTAAAATGACCCTAAGGTTATTATGCAAATTTGATTTATGTCATCACATATATGGTAGATGCTTCTCATTGGTTTGCCATAGTTTAGTATCGTATGGTGGTTGGTCAAAATCAGAGGGTTCTAATTCATGTGTCAGATAGAAGTGAATGATTCTAATTCACCCACCAAAGCCTAGGTGCTCCATGGTGATTGGCTAGAGAAAAAAGATAAAGGGTTTCTTATTAAAATGAAATTCATATCTCTATTTGGTCTGCATAAGCTAGGGCAACGCATGGTGATTGGTTGCCAAAAAATGAGATACCTCATGGAGATTGGCCCAAATATAATGGCTTCTCATTGGTTCACTAAAAAAATGGTGTAGGATGACGATTAATCAAGAAAAGAAAAATCTAATTCGATGTCAAAAATAGGCGAGCACTTATCATTGGTCCACATAAACTTGGCACCAAATGATGATTGGCCTGACCATGAAAGGCTAAAAAGGCCCCACCATAATAAGGGTAGACTGCCCAGATTCATCCATCAAGAATTGATGTTGGATGGCTATTGGCCAAAAGAAAAGGATAAATATTAATTAAAAATAATTAAGGTGTCAGACCTAAAATAATCATGAAAACCCTAATGTCAATTTTTATATGTCGAACCTAAAATAATCACAAATAAGGACAAACAAGAAGAGAAGAAGAATGATGAGAAATGAGGAAGTGGAATTGACATAAAGGTAATAGAGCAATAAAGGAGAATACTTGGAGGAGAGAGAGAGAGGGAGAACAATATTTCTAAATATAAGAAAGTAGTGGATTGTGTTGATATCTAAGTGTTGAAGACAGTTGAAACATGAATAAAATATTACATTGTTGAGTGTAACCATTGATTCATTAATGCAATATGAATTTGTATTTCACTCCATTCTATTTTTTTGTGTGTAATATGAATGAATTGTGGGTATGCATGTTGTAGAAGCCTCAATTGATGTATGTGCAGATTATAGGTTAGCAGGAGCAATTAGGCATGGTTGTAGCCTAAGAAGGAGATTGTTGAAAGGAGAAACATAGGATTCTAATGCAAGAGATAGTGGTACAACTAGAGACACTAACAAACTAAATAACAAAGCTCATGAATGTGTGATTATCATTCATATGAGATAGAAGCATCGTTTAAAAGAGGAATTAGTCATCTTGAAGGAGATCGTCATGAGAAACTATCTTCTTGAAAGATCGTCATCTTGAGATGTTGTTGTTCAACTTGAGGTATTGTAATTTTTTGCATGAGATGTTGTTGTATCATAGGACTACAATCACACAAGATTATCATAGTAAAAATCTAAGTTACTATCTTGAGGTGTCACCATCTTGTAAGCCACTATCATAAGAGTTTGCTTTACTTTGTGATATTATCATTTCAAATAACTGTTGTCAAAATATTTCATATGAATTTGATTTTCCATGTTGATACCTTGATCACATGTGTGATTATCATGAATCTTATGGCTTTAAGCTAATTTGATAACTTATTACTTGAAAATACCATCCTTAGGTGGATTCCCTTCTCCTATCTACATCATTTCGTATCAGAGTAGGTGAAATTTTTTTAGAGGAAGAGGAAGTTGGAATCCTAACTAACAAATATAGTGCAAATACTGAGAGGAATCACCTCTAGGTTAGATGCAATTGAAACTATCCAAAGGAGAGTCATTTATCTTGAGGAGATTGGTGATAATAAAGAAGAGAAAATTGGTCATGCAAAATCTTGAGATGAAGAGAAAGGAGAATAACCAAAGCAACAATTGTTAAAAAAATCTCAAAAATTTTGCGACTTGTTGATTGGTCGCGGTCAATGGAGGAAAGATGTCGCGATATCGCGACATGTTGCTTGGTCATGGCAGAAAGTGAGAAAGTGTCGCGATATTGCGACATGTTTGCTTCATTGCAGCCAAGAAAGAAAAAGTGTCACGATATCGCGACATGTTGCTTTGTCGCGGACGAAAGAGATAATGTGTCCCGATATCGCGACATGTTGCTTTGTTGTGGTAGAGAAAGAAAAAGTGTTGTGATATCGCGACATGTTGCCTCATCACGATCGAGAAAGAAAAAGTGTCGTGATTTCGTGATAGGTAATAAGTGCAGTGATATCGCGACATGTAAAAAGTGTCGCGATATCGTGACATGTTGTTTTGTTGTGGCCGAAAGAGAAAAAGTATCACGATATCGTGACATGTTGCTTCATTGCGGCCGAAAGAGAAAAAGTGTCGCGATGTTGCGACATGTTGCTTCATTGCGGTCGAAAGAGAAAAAGTGTCACGATTTCATGACATGTTGCTTCGTTGGGGCCAAAAGAGATAAAGTGTCACGATATCGCGACATGTTGCTTTGTCGCGACAGAGAAATAAAAAGTGTCGTGATATCGCGGCATGTTGCTCCATTGCGACCAAAAGAGAAAAAGTGTCGTGATATCGTGACATGTTGCTTTGTTGCGACAGAGAAAGAAAAAGTGTCATGATATCATGATAGGTTGCTTCGTTGCGATCGAGAAAGAAAAAGTGTCACGATATCACGACAGGTTGCTTCGTCACGACAAAAGGAGGAAAAGGTGTCACGATTTCATGACATGTTGAAACGCTGCTGCCCAAGGAGAAAGAGTGTCGCGATATCACAACATGTTGCTTTGTTGTGGCAGAGAAAGAAAAAGTGTCACGATATCACGACAGGTTAGAAAAAGTGTCGCGATATCGCGACAGGTTGCTTCGTTGCGGTCGAGAATGAAAAAGTGTCACGATATCGTGACAGGTTGCTTCGTCATGGAAAAAGGAGGAAAATGTGTCGCGATTTCACGACATGTTGCAACACTGCTACCCAAGGAGAAAAAGTGTCACGATATCATGACATGTTGCTTTGTCGTGGCCAAAGGACGAAAAAGTGTCGCGATATCGCGACATGTTGCAATGTCACGGACATAAGAGGAAAAAGTGTCACAATATCGCGACATGTTGCTTTGTCGCGCCCAAAGGAAAAAAGTGTCGCGATACAGCGAAAATTTGCATTTTCACGACCAAAGGAGAAGAGGGTAGGAGGATCGCGATTTCGTAATAAGTTGCATCTACAGAACAATCTGACCCCCCTGGTTGCTAGTTAATGGTTTAGGAGATTTGGCCCCATTGCAAATCTTCCTTCCTTTTGTAAGCTGGTGTTCTCTTTGATGTCGGATGGGAATTTTCCCTTCCCAATTTGTAATTGATCTTTGTTTTAATATAAGTTTTTTCAAAATTTTCAAAAAAAAAAATCTCAAACATGGAATGTATAGATACTCCCAATATTAATGGAAGTTTAAGCCCATAAGAATTGATTGATTGGATAATGGACATGGATATATTATTTTATTATGGATATATGGAGGATTCAAAACATGTCAAATATGTGTGTACGTAGTTGAAGGAATATGGTTTGATTTGGTGGGATCATGTCCAAATAGAGAGACAACAAAAGAAGGATAAAATTTGAACTTGGAAAAAGTTTATGTCTAAGTTGAAATCTAAGTTTTTATCAGTGGATTATCAAATAGGATTGTTTATAAGACTCCAAAATCTCAATAAAAAGAGTTAGGAGTAAAATAATATTTAGAAGAGTTCTGTAAATTGACCATAATAAAAGGTCATATAGAAGATGACGAGGAGAAAGTTTCAAGATACATAAATGGACTAATATTATCCATACATGATGCTATTGGTATAATTAAAATCAAAACTATTGAAGAGGTATATCAATATGTGCTTAAGGCAGAGAAAAAGTTGTTATGAAGTCAACAAAATAATACTAGAGGAAGAGGAAGATCCTCTAGTGAAAGAGGGAAAAACCACAATGAAAGAGGATAACAAAGGCAAGAAGGAGAAGCTAGAACTTCTTAGAATAATATAAAAACAAATATTTATCAAGAGGACGAGGTGGATTTGATAGAGGATTCCCTAAAAAGTTTTATATATGTGTAGAAGATGGCCATCGGGCATATGAATACCCTCAAGCATAGCAAACCATTGGGTATGGAAAGGAAGCTTGTAGCCATATTACACAGTGGATGAGGAAATAGTAACTCACCAAAGCACATGGAGGAACTAGAACAAGGAGAATACCTCATGATGAAAAGAGTATTATTGAAATTAGCAGAGGTGCATGAACTTGAGTAAAGAAGAAACTTATTTAGAACAATTTTTAAATAAGGAGGTAAATGTTACAAGGTAATTATAGATCACATAAGTAAGATAATTTAGTGTCAACATATATGGTACAAAATTAAGGTTTGAAAACAATGAAGCATCCAAATCTATACAATGTCATGGTTACCAAATGGGCACCAAATTTTGGTAACTAGATAATGTATGGTGAATTTTTAGATTAGTTCTTATAAAGATGCAATTCTATATGACATGATGTCGATGGATGTATGTCATATTTTTTTTGGGAGACCATGGTTATTTTATATGAAAGCATAACATTATAGAATATTAAACACCCATTCAATTATTAGTTATGGTAAAATTTATTCATTGAATCCATTGAAGGACAAAAGAGAAGAGGTGGGCAGTAGTTCTAAAGTTTGCCTAAACTCCAAAAACAATTCTTGAAGGAGATGAAGAAGGAGAAAGCATGTTTTGCATTAATTTCAAAACCAATAAAATATGAGACAATGAATAATATGGTCAACATCCCACACAAAGTGAAGGATTTTTTAGAAGAATATGTTGATATCCGACGAGTTACCACCTATGAGAAGCATTAGTCACCGTATAGACTTCATACCTGGAGTAAGTTTTCCAAAAAATGAACCTATAGGATGACACCTAAGTAGAATGAATAGATGAAGAGACAAGTCTAAGAGTTATTGGACAAGAGGATGATCAAGAAAGCTTAAGACTATGTGTTGTACCAGTTGTACTAACACCCAAGAAAGGTGGAGAATGGTGTATGTGCACAAAATAACGAGCAATCAACAAGATCACAATAAATTATAGGTTTTCATTACCTCATATGGATGACTTGATGGATTATCTAAGTGGAGCATATTACTTCACAAATATTGGTTTGAATATTGGTTATCATCAAATCAAAATCAAACAAGGAGATGAGTGAAGACTGCATTTAAAACTAAAGAATGTTTATATGAATGGCTAGTCATGTTGTTTGGGTTGATAAATGCACCAAGCACTTTTATGAGGTTGATGAATAAAGTATTGAAGCCTTTTATTGGTAATTTTGTGGTGGTTTAGTTGGATAATACTTTAGTGTTTAGAAAAATGGAGGAACACCTAATACATGTAAGGCTAGTTTTACAAACATTTAAGCAGGAAAAATTACTGATCAATTTGAAGAAGTGTAGTTTTATTAAGAAGGAACTGGTATATTTAGGTTTTGTCATACCCAAGGATGTTTACAAATGAATCCAACAAAGGTGAAGTCTATTATGGGGTGGTCATTTTCAAGGAGTATGTTTGAAGCGAGAAGTTTTCATAGTTTGGTAAGTTTTTACAAAACATTCATCAAAAAATTTAGTGTAATTTGTACGCTAATCACAAAAACAATGAGGGAAGGTAGACATGAATTCAAATGGATAGACAATAGAAAGGAGTTTCTAAATATTAAAGGATAAAGTTATGGAGTAGCTGGTTTTGGTATTTCCAGATTTTAACAAAGTTTTCCAAGTTGAATTAATCCAAGGGAAAATATTTAGTTTATGATCAATATTTTTATGCCATTGTGCAAGAACTAAAGAAGTGGAGGCATTACTTATTGTTGAAGGAATTTATTTTATTTATGAATCACCATGCTTTACAATTCATTAATAGCCAAGGTAAGTTGAGCCAAAGACATATGAGATGGATGGAGTATCTTCAAAGTTACTCATTTGTTTTGAAGCATAGAAGTGGTAGTTCAAATTGGGTAGTTGATGCCCTAAGTAGAAGTTTGTTGATGAATGTAATGAAGATTGAATTGGTAGGATTTGATACAAGGAAAGAGTTTTATGATGATGATTTAGACTTCAAGGAAGCTTGGGCAAATTGTAAATAACCTACTATAGGAGCTAGAATGCCATGGTGCATTATTTTATTCAAGACAAATTATTATTCAAGGGATAACAGATACCCTAAAACTCAATGAGAGAGAACCTGATAAGAGAAAATATAGTGGAGGACTAGCTAGAAATTTGGAATAGATGAAATTTAAAATAATATTGTGAAATATATTATTGGCCAAGGATGAGCATGGACGTGTGAAAATTGTGTGAAGTTATCAAATCTATCAACATTCAAAAGAAAAGAGCTAGAACACTTGGTTGTTTCAACCATTACCAATACCAAAAAGACCATGGGAGGATATAAGTATGGACTTTATCCTTGGATCACCTCAAACACAAAAAGAAAATGGTTAATTTTTTGTTGTTGATAGATTTTCAAAAATGGCACATTTCATACCTTATAGGAAAATAAATGTGTTGGACATTTTGAGTCCCTAAGCCAAAGTTGTCATTGATGTCAAGATGCCCGTAATAGTTCTTCTCTAGTTCGAGTGCAAATTTTAATGGAAGTTTATAATGGGTTAAAATATTTTTATTTTACACCCAAAAGAATGGGTTAGAAACTGGTTTCAGTTATCCTTTGGAAGCAAATATATCCGAGGTAATGGAAGAATATAATATTATAATATTTATCCAAGGTGGTGAAAAACCCAAATAAATTATTATAATTTTAATTATAATATTATTTGGTTTACAAAGGACAATTAATTATTTTTTTATAAAACCCTAAGGTTGGGTTTTGGATGGAAAAATATTTCAAAGCGCAAAGGTTAAAGTAAATTAAACCCAAAGGTTGGGTTTAATAAAAGGCATTTGAAGCCTTTACTGCCAACGTCATGGAAGGAAGCATGTGAGCGCCGACATCATTAATGCAATGAAGGAGCATATAAATATGTCCAACAAACCTAAGTTTTATTTACCCTTTCTCGAATTAATAATCGATGGCATGCGAAAAGAGAGCTTGTGCATTTACGAAAACGTGGCAGCGAAGGGAATACAGGAGGAAGTTTTCATCCCCAAGTTTCATTGGGTAAGCGTGGCCTAGTGGTAGTTTGGAAAGCGCAAAGGTGTTAGAAGCAAGGTGGTTGACATTTCGAATCCCCACATGTATTGTTTGGTGAGTTGATTGAGGCACCCAAGGCACATGACCTTTTGCCCTTGGTGGAAGGTGATGCAATATTAAGAAGCACGTGGTGCTTCTTTAATATTGAATGAGCACTTGGCTTGTGCAGTGACTTTGGCCACGGTTAAGGAGCTTATGGTGAGACAAGGTTGAGGGTTCGATTCCCTCCGAAGACAATGTATTTAATTTTGATTAAAATTTTATTAGTTGCCTAATGTTGGAGGAATAAGGGTGCATAAGTGATTATTATTTTTATACATTAAGGCATGAAGTTTATGGTGAATGTTTGTTGAGGATTATTGTGGAAGGTTTGATATTTGAAATTTATGGTGAATGTTTGTTGAGGATTATTTTGGAGGTATTGATATTTGATATTTATTATTTTAGGAGTAATAAGGAGTTTTAGTAAAGTCTTAATTAATTTCTTATTAAGACTTTTGAGCATTATTTTTGTATAGGGGTTTTTCTATTTAAAGAAGACTATGGTGAATGGTATTTTTGAGTTGGAGTAATAAGGTGTATTTTTGGTCATTATTTTGTATTGTGATTTGATTGAAGTCTTCTAACCCTTATTGAGATTGAAAAAGAGAAATTTGTGAGTGTGGCAGATTTGTAAGATCAACTCCTTGTCAAGCAAAAAGGTATGGGCAAATTCTTCTTTGGTTGAGTTGGTTGATTGGCTTACTTGAATATTAAGTTTAGAGTGAAAAGGATTTGATTAGGGTTTCCTTTTAGAAAGTGTTTGATTTAATGCTTCAAGGTTTTTTGAATTGAGAGTTGTGATTAAACATTTTTTTATAAGCATTTTTGTTGATACCATTGGTTGAGTGGAGTGTTTTGAGTTGATGCTTCAAGGTTTTCTAAATTGAGAGTTGTGATTAAACCTTGTTTTATAAGCATTGTTTTTGAAGCCATTGGTTGTGTGAAGAACCTGATTTAGGGTTTGAAAATATTATGAGTATAATTGTTATATGAAGAATATTTGATAAGCATGGTTGTTGAAGTGAGTTGTAATGCAAAGAACTTGAATTAGGGTTTGAAAAGATCATGAGTATCATTGTTATGTGAGATTTTTTGTTGAGCATTGTTGGAAATATTTTGAGTTGGATGATACATGCTTGGACTAGGGTTTGTGAGCAAGATTTGTTCCTTGAGTGATTGGTTGAGTAGAGTTGATTGGGCCTAGCCAAGTGGATGTATAAAGTGATTGATCAAGTTTCATAAAATAAACTATTCTATATTCTGAATTTGAGTTGAGATTGAGTTTTGAGTATAGAACTTATTGAGTCTCTAACAATTTTCTTTATGTTTATGATATTGAGTTGAGAAAGTTATTGAGTTTTGAGAATATAACATATTGAGTCTCTAACAATTCTCTTTATGCTTCTATGAGATTGAGTTGAGAAAGTGATTGAGTTTTGAGTATAGAACATATTGAGTCTCTAACAATTCTCTTTATGCTTCTATGAGATTGATTTGAGTTGAGAAAGTGATTGAGCATTGAGTATAGAACATATTGAATCTCCAAAAATTCTCTTTATATTTCTATGAGATTTGACAAGTTTTGTGTGGACTTGTTAAGCAGATTTGTGGTAAGTCTTTGAGAAGACTTGTGGACTGATTTTGTGTGAGCTTTTGTGGAAGTTTACAATACAAATTTGGACAAGTTCTATGTGAGCTTGTTGAGTAAATTTGGACAAGTTTTGTGTGATATTGTTGAGCAAATTTGGACAGGTTCTGTGTGGACCTGTTGAGCAGAGTTGTGCAGGTTCTAAGTGGACCTGTTGAGCAGAGTTGTGCAGGTTCTAAGTGGACCTGTTGAGCAGAGTTGTGCAGGTTATAAGTGGACCTATTGAGCAAAGTTGTGCAAGTTCTGTGTGGACCTATTGAGCAGATTTAAGCAGGTTCTGAGTGGACCTGTTGAGAAGATTTGTGTAGATTTTGTGTAGACTTGTTGAGCAAATTTGAGTAGGTTTTGAGTAGACTTGTTGATAAAATTTGGATAGGTTCTATGTGGACCTGTTGAGCATATTTGGAAAATTTCTATGTGGACCTGTTGAGCAGATTTGAGTAGGTTCTGAGTGGACCTATTGATCATATTTGTGCTAGACCGACTGGATTGTGTTTAGTACATATTTGAGTGGAATTGTGCTAGACCGACTAGATTGTGTTTAGTACATATTTGAGTGGAATTGTGCTAGACTGACTGGACTTTGTTTAGTGCAAGTGTTGAGCAGATTTTTCCTAGACCAAATGAACTATGTTTAGTGCATATTTGAGTGAGCTTATTAAGCAAACTTGTGCTAGATTGACTGGACTGTATTTAGTACAGAATTGAGACAAAGCTTTGGAGGTGACAGAGCAGAGAGGACAAAGTATCTAGTGTATAGAGATCCATCAGCCAGGGTAGTGAGGATAGGTATTCTGAGTGGGGACAAGAGTCTTCAGTGGAGAGAGATCCACAAGACAGTGTAGTGGAGGCAGTAGTCTTCTAGAGGATCACCAGCCAGAGCAGAGGAGAATGAGTTCTCTTATGGATAGAGATCCACAAACCAGATTTAGGGTATCAACATCTCCTTTGGACAGAGGTCCATAAACATTGTAATTGGGAAGGATTCCCAAGAGATTATTTGAGAAATATTTAGAAGAAATATTTTCTTCGTGGAGGTAGCCATATTTGGGTGAACCACGTTAAATCTATGTCTCTATTGTGTATGGTGTTTTGTGCATTGCTTTTATTACTTCTATTGATACTGCTATCTATACACTACATAATATTGATTTGAAAAGAAAAGTAAAAATTTCTCTTATACTGTTCACCCCCCATCTCAGTATAAGCTTGTGTTCTTCAAAATGATGCTACTCATATTGTTGATTTGTTCTCTTGAGGTGTTGTAAGATTGCTCTATTTATAAAAAATAATTGTATTAGATAGAGATACTAAGTTTACAGATCAATTTTAGCATACATTATGAAAAAATTGAGTACAAAATTGACTTTTAGTTCAACTTATCACCCACAAATAGATGAAAAAACCAAAGTAGTGAACTAAAGACTTGGAAATTTGTTGAGGTGCTTAGTTGTCAAGAAACCTAAATTATGGGATACCATTTTTGGCACTGGCATAATTTACATATAATAATTTTATCAATATAAGTACATCCAAGAGCTCATTCCAAATTGTATATGGAATCTATCCAAGAGGAGTAGATGAAGTATGGAGTATAGTTGATTTATAGAGACCAAGTGCAATAGTAGAGGATTTTGTTGAGTACATACAAGATTTACATTGATAGGTAAAAACTAATTCAAAGAAAAATGTTATAAGATACAAGCAACATGCTGACCTCAAGCATCGAATACAATAATTTTAGGTGGGAGGCTTAGTTCTGACACATTTGTAAAAAAAAAAGGTTTCCAAAGGGTATTTACAATAAGCTTAATTGGAAGAAGATTGGACCTTGTAAGGTTTTGAATAAATTTATAATCAATGCCTATGAAATTGAACTCCTATAAGGGGTAGACATATTGTCAGTTTTTAATGTAGCAAACCTATAACCATATTATGACCATACTATAGGTAATACTGAAGACTTCACAATTTATTTTTTGATAAAGGAATGAATAGCACAACTAATGGAAAGGGAACAAAATGAAATTGAGATAGTGGTAGATTCTAGAATGACGAGAAGAATAAGAGGTAAAGTATATTATGAGTATCTTGTCAAGTAGAAGAATTAGTCAATTAACACAACAACATGGATGAATGTTTTCAAGATTGCTAAGAATGACATCAATTATTGATTACAAGAAATTTTCTTGAGCTTTTCACTTTTAAACATTTTCTTTTACTCGATGAGTATGATGTGGGGCATCTCCTTTGAAAAAATTAAATAATTTATGAAATGATTGGTGCACTATTTCAGTAATATTATAATTTTATAAATAAATGACAAAAAGGGAAAGGAAAATGCCATGAAAAAGGATAGACAAGAAGAGTAGAAGAATGGTGAGAAACGAGGAAGTGGAATGGACAAAGAGATAGACAAATAAATAAAGGAGATCTGAAGAGGAGAGAGAGGGGAGGTAATAGTGTGTATTAAGATAAGAAAATAGAGGACTATATTTATATCTGAGTGTTGAAGATAGTTGAACCAAGAATAATTATTACATTTTAATGTGTAACCATTTACTTATTCATGCAATACATATTCATATTTCAATCCAGTTTGTTTTTCTGTGTGTAATATGAATGCATGTTGTAGAAGCCTCAATTGATGTGTGTGTGTATAGGTTATAGGGTAGGAGAATTTAGGCATGGTTATATTTTGAGAAGGTGTTTTTCAAAGGATAAACATAGGATTATTGTGCAAGAGATGGTGGTGTAAGTGGAGACACCAAGAAATGCAATTTTTATATCTATTTGACGAAGTTTCTATCCAAGATGTGATGCTAAAGCACAAATTGTGTAAATAGTAGTCATTCTAGTTGTTGGTACAAAATTTTCTTCATAATCAATTTATTTTGTTTAAGTATATCCTTTTGCAACTAATTGAGATTTGTATTTGTCAAGTGAATCATCTACTTTATATTTTATCTTGTAGATCCATTTACATCCTACTATTATCTTTCCTTGAGGTAAATCAACTAGATTCCATGTTTTATTTTTCATTAATGTTACATATTTTGATTCCATGGTTGTATTCCATTCTAGATGACTTAAAGTATTTAGAGTAGTTGTAGGTTCTACTACACAACTTATCAATCCTCTATTAATTTGCATCAAACTACGAATTTGAGGTCTTATAGTAGTGAGGTCTAGAATTTGCTCTAGTTTTGAGACCTTAAGAGTATATTTAAGTCATATTACTTTGAATTGTTGTAGGAGTCTCTATGTTCTTAGTTTATTTATCATATATGTCTCATTCTAAGTCTTCACTTGATGAGTCTTTTTTTAAAAAATTTAGATTTATCCCTAAATCAACCTTTTGTTCTTTGACAACTTTTTTGTTTCCTTTATCAAATACTATATCTCTGCTTATATAAATTTTCTTTGTTGTTGGATCAATTATTCTGTAACCTATTGAATCATCATCATAACCAATAAATATTCCACACATAGTTTTGTCATCTAGTTTACTTCTTTACTTTGGAATATGCACGTATGTCTTACATACAAAAATTCTCAATTGTTCTATTGTTGGTTTTTGCCCTCACCATACTTCTTTAGGAGTAAAATTTTTTAGTATCCTTGTAGGTGATCTATTTTGTAATATACAACTATTTTAACTACTTTAGCCCAATATTGATGATCAATATGAGCTTTTTTTAGCATATAATGAACCATTTCCATAATTGATATATTTCTTATTTTTGCAATACCATTTTACTATGGTGAATATGTTGTGGTAAGTTATCTTTTTATGCCATTGGTTTCTAAAAACAAGTTAAATTCTTTTGAAAAAATATTACCTCCTTTATCTAAACAAATATTCTTGATTGATTTTCCTGTTTCCTTTTCCACTAGTAGTTTATATTTTTTGAAACAATTGACTGCTTTAGATTTGAATTTCATAAAATATACCTATTGGCAATTGAATAGGTCTAGATATAGATTTTCTAATTCTACAATGCCCTAGACCTTTTGCCAATCATTGAATTTCCCAAGGAAAGAAATCGACCTAGAGAGAGCTTCCTTGGGGCACGTGTACTTCTCTAGAGGAGCGCTCACATGGATCTACCATGAGGGTACGTTTTAGATGCTTTGAGGCAACAAATGCTTTTATTGGAGAGACATTGAGGGGTCCCACTTTATAGCATAGCGATAGGGTTAGAAAGTGGCCTCTTATTCTATCCTTGCTTGACACTTGCCATGCTTTTTTGGTTGGACGACTTTTAGAAAAAAGCAACTCTTTTTTAGGAAAGGGGGAGACTTTTGCTCCACTAGTGGAGCAAAAGTCAGTTTATTTACTTATACTTTTATTTGAAACAAAGCATGGGGGCATTCGCTCCACAAGTGGAGTGAAAGAGAAACTTCACTTTTTTTTTGCTCCAAAGCTGGAGCGACAACGAACTATACACATATTTTTTTAAAACATATATATATATATATATATATATATATATATATATATATATATATATATATATATATATATAAAGAATCATACCTAGAATATCAATGATTCTCCTCAAAACTCGGTTGGTGATAAGCTTTTAGAAGGAAGTCATTCACCAAAATTGGGAGAGTGAAATTCTCCATGTCTTATAGGATGAAGGAGTTGATCAAATTGATGTCGAAGACTTGAAATGGGCCTTCCCAGAAGGCATCAAAATTCTCATGGTTCCCCAACTTGAATTTATTTTCATTGTATTTAAGACCAAGTCTTTGACACTGAAGGCTCTATCGAAAGTCCTTTTGCTGAACTAGTCCTTGGTGGATTCAACATGCTTTGTGAAATCTTCGTAATATTTCTCTCTTTTCTCCTTCAATTGTAGCAATTGGGCTAACCTCACATCCATTAGGTTGAATTATCCCTCTCCACTATCGATCTACTTAAGCAACTACAACATAGGTAGCTCTATGTGTGTGGGTAAGACTGTGTCTTTTTCATACACAAGTGAATAGGGTGACATCTTGATAGAGATTTTGATGGAAATGCGATCAACCCAAAGCAACTGGTCCAAAAGTAGATGTCAACTTCACTTATTATTCTACGAAGACCTCTTCAAGATTCATAGCAGGTTCTTGTTTTTAGACTCAACCAATCCATTGCCTTGCAGGTAATAGTTAGACAAGATTTTTCAATTAAATTCCATACATGACTGTGAACTCACAAATTCTCATAATGGTGAAAGGAGAGCCATTATCAGACACGATCACTTTAGGAACATCGAAGCAAGTGATCAACCCTTTCAAGGAAAGAGATAACCACATCTTGGTTAGCTTTTTTGGTCAAAATTGCTTTTGGCCACTAAGTGAAGTAGTCTGTGGTGGTCAAAATGTATTTATGGTCGATAAAGGAGTTGGTATTGATGATCCCGATGAAGTCTAGGCCCCACTGCTGGAATGGAGCTTCTACTTAGATGGGATGAAGAGTAAGCGATGCATTTTGAATTCTGCCCGAGTAGTGATGGCAACTATCGCAACATTGGTTGACCTTGAAAGAATCAATGAAAAGGGTGGGCCAATAGTAGCCTACCTTAATGATTTTCAGAGCCATCGGTCTACTTGCAAAATGACCTCTCAAAATATTGGATTGAAACACCTCCAAGATTTTCATCTTCTCTAACTCTCTAATACACCTCAAGAGGACTCCATCAATGTGCTAATAAAATAGTCCATTGGGCGTCAAAATATACCTGCTAGCCTACAAGCAAAATCTCCTTATTTGCAAAGCATTGAATCAAGAAGGGCATCTGCATGTGTCAAAATATTTGACAAGGTCATATGTCCAATCTAGACTGTCAACCAATAGGTTGGCAAGATTGCTTTCAGGCGTAGGGTTGTCTGAGTCAGGGATTATAACTTTATTTGTGGCATTTTTAGCCAGATCTTAATAGAGATCTCTACCTTTGACCAAATTGGTGGGGTGCACTTTGACATCAAACTCTTGGATCTTGGTGAACCATCCAGCTCTCCTATTATCAAGCTCCCCTTGAATGATGCAGTTTTGGATGTCGAGGTGTATCACGTACACTATCGTATTACTTTGAGAGATGAAATATTAAAATTTTTGGAGTGACTTCATCATCGCATGCACTTGTATTTTGATAAATTTGAACTTCTCTTCGTGTGGTTGGATGATTTGGCTAAGGAATACTATTAGGAACTCATCTCTATCTTCCTCTTTCTACATAAAAAAGGTTGCATAGATTTTTGGTTCTCCGACGATGTATAGGATAAAATCATTTGCAAAATTAGGATTGGTAAGGACTGGATATTGAGTGATCCACTCCTTAATCTCTTGAAATGCCTACTTCCTTTCATCAGTCCACTTGAATTCAACATCCTTCAACATATCGTTCATCAGATTTACCACTTGGGCAAATTCGACAATGAAATTCCTAAAGAAGTTTATTTATCCAAAAAAGGATTGTAGGGATTTTTTATTCAACAATAATGGAAGGTGGAGAAGCAATTCATATCAGGTAGGATCAATCCATTTTAAAATATTAGATGCTCAAGAAGTTTGCCTTCCTTCACTGCAAATATTGATATTTTGGGGTTGATGGAGACCCCAAACTCCCAATATTTCTTGAAGACTTGCCATAAATGTAGGTTGTGTTCCTCCCACTTATGGGAGAAGACTTTCATGTCATCCAAGTAGATCATGATGACATGATTTAATATTTTTCCAAAGGCAAGGTCCATCGCCCTTTGAAAAGTCACTCTGATGTTTGAAAGGCCAAAGGGCATACGTTGATAGGTGAAGGTTCCCCACTTGGTAGTAAACACAGTCTTGTGCTGGTCTTCATATTTGACCTAAATTTGGTTGTAACAAAAGAAGCCATCCAAAAAGGATAACCTTTGTGCTCCTACCACTATGTGAAGGATTTGGTCGATATGAGGTAGCATATAGTGATCCTTGAGCAATGCTTGGTTGAGATTATGGAAATCGATACACAAACGAATATCACCATTCTTATTTTATACCAGGATAAGGTTGGACACCCAAGAAGAATGCTTTATCAGATATATGATATTTTCTTCAAGCATTTTTAGAAGCTCAACCCTCATCAGCATTTTGATCTTTGGGTTGATGGGCCTCTACTTTTACCTGAAGGGTTTGATACCTTCGTCTAGCTCAATAGTGTGTTGGATAACGTTCTTATCATACCCCTTAAGATATTGGTAGTACCAAGCAATTATGTTTGGGTACTTCTTGCATAGGGTGCATATCTTTTGGAGCTCTTTGACTATGCAGTCAGACCCTACCTCGATAAATTTTCTTGGATTTAACTCTAGGTTCACAATTTCTCTTTGGTCCACTTTGATCTTGTGTGTGATAGACCTATCATTATGATTAAAAAGACTTTCCAACATGATCAGACCCTTGGGGATATGGTTATTTTTCAACTGAATTAACCCCTCATAGTCTTCTTTATTTAGAGCCCCTTCTTTGATGGAGGATGCTTCGTTCACCAAAAATTTGACAAGTTGTTTGTCATTGTCGAAAACCTGCCAATGGAGTATCTTTTTGGGCATAAAATGCCTGTATATAAGCCTTACTATCTTCATCTTATGCATCATCTTATCGACTGGTGAAAATAAAGCATCGATGGAGGCTAAGATGTCCACAAGCTTGTTTTGCTCTCGTGAAATTGACTTGATATTCATCACGGTGAAGGATTCGAGCAAATCCCACACCTTGTTATGCTACACCTTTAGATAGTGTTGCTTGGAGATGCACTTGTTAGTAACTTAATTACATATTAATTTAGAATCCCTAAAAATATGTAATTGCTTAATGCTGAGCTTTTTGGATTTTTTGAGTCTAAGGAACAAAGCCTCATACTCTGGTACATTATTCGTATAGCTCCATGTGAGCCTGTATGAATACGTTTTTGTTCACCTAATGGTGAAATGAGGGTGATGTCAGATCCTACACTGTTCTTGCATCGTGCACTATCAAAGTACAACTTTTATATTTGGCTGGGTACCGAGGATTCTTCTACGGATGCTTTTGTATCAGCCTTTTTATGCTTGTTGAGTGAGTAGCACCCTAAATCAGTCCTGATAATGATATTAAAATCTATCATGGAGAACTCATCTTCAGTTAAGAGATCACCGAGAGATTATTCCATCAGGTCCACCATTTGTATTTTTTCTATCATCAGGTTGACAGCGACCGAGCCTTTCTCCTCATCTTCAAGTTTTCCAACATGAAAACTATTAGGCTTCTCATTGAAAATTTTAATTTTGCTTCCCTTGAAGGGGATCTCCAAGTGTGAGTAGTTGAGGGAGAGGTAGCCTCCCAACTTAGCCATAAATTCTCTTGAGAGGCACATACTAAAGTATGGCTCGAGGTTGACTACCATAATTTATTGAATTATCATGACCTATGATATTTTGTGGAGTTATATACGAACATCTTTAATAACTCCTATCATATTCATAGTAGTCCCATCTAGCTATAGCACTTCGGGGTTGCTCCGGGTATACTCCATGCCCATGATATCATAGATTACTTTGGGAATAATGGTTATCATGGCACCAGAGTCAATCATGCATTTATGCACGATCCATCCTTCCATTTGAAGAGAAATTTAGAATGGTGGGGTCCTATTCTTACCTATGGCTGAAGCCATCAATGGTTGTGCAAACACCGTCTGCATCGGCCTACGCTCCTTTTCCTTAGAATATTTTAGGGATTCTTGCAAAAGGTCAACTTGACCCAAAATTTGGAGGGCATCATAGAGGCTTACCTTGGTAGGTGCCCTTTTCATTTCTTTGACAATGTTGTATACCAAAGTTCTTGATTCATCAACTCCCTTTATAGATTCATACATTTTTTGATACTTCTAGGTGGCATCCACCCTTTGGTGCTTGGTCAGTGAGGGGTATCAGAGCTTCTTTCTGACCTAGTATCGCATCTCAACTTATGACTAAGAAGTTGAATCTTTGGGTTGGAGCACCCTTTCTCTAGCGTGAGGCAGTAGATAGTCTTTTAGCAAGTTGGACTGCTTTAAGGTTCCTGTTGAATTGGGAGCTTTTGTCGGTGAATAGGCCTTTTGGCTCCATGGCTTGGGTGCAACAGGTACTTTTAATGGATCCATATAGACTATATCTACCTTGATAGGCTTATTTCCAGCCTTGGTGAGGACTAAGACTTGCTCGGTGGAAGACAACATGAAATTATGACCAACTTCCTTGATCATATTGACTTGCTTGTAAGCATTTTTGGACAATGTATGAACATAATTGAGGTGCACCATGCAAATTTTTTTGTTGTGTGGGTCATTTTACATGGTGCACCAATACACTTGATCCAAAGTGTTGGCATCTTTGGTGTTCATCATAGTTGAATTTATTTCGGGAGGCCTGTGAGCACCGAAAGATGCTTATTTTTTTGTGATCGATGGAGGAGGGAATATCCTTTGCTGGAAGCTTTGGTGATCTTGCATCCTTATCATGAATCTCATATGATTTGCCATTGTATTCATGTATTCCTATATTTCTTTCAACTCTTTTACTTGGTCCACCATTGTGGTTGCCTGATTGGTGGTTGCCTGATTCGTAGGTAATGGCAAGGGAACCAACAACGTAGGTAATGCTAGATGTTGGACCGGAGCTAGGAGCTGAGGAATGGTGGGTGCTTGATATAGTGGTGTAGGCATAATTTGATACTGAGCAAGAGGATTCCATGGTTGACTAGTATAGATCTAGGATGTAGGCGAAGTGGATGCGCTCAAGTACATATTTTGTAGAAAGTCTAGGTAAATCGAAGTCATCACCTTGGGTGGCAACTTCTCGATAGCTATCAGGTCATATTTTAACTTCTATACCTACTGGTATAATTTTGGAGATGTTTTGATATTAGCATGTTTAATTCTCATGCTAATATCCAAATGAAACACTCTTAGGTAATAGAACGTTGCCTACTCCGATGTGGATTGCAAGCCATCGGTGACTCTCTACTAGGTTCGAGCAAACCTGACATTGAAGACATCTACTTCCTCTTTAGGATTCCTCTAGATAGTGGTGAACTGGTGCAACAGAGAAAAGGGGTTTGCTTGTTCATTGAAACCCCTTATTAATTATCCTACCAGTTGGTCCCATGAAGTGATGGTGCCGATCAGGAGTGACCAGTACCAGTAGAGGAGCTTACCTCTTAGTGAAAGCACCAATAACTTCACCATGATGTCTTCTTCGATGATTTAGTAAATGGTTGTTAGTCCTACGATGTATTGAATATGTGTTGGACACAAATCTTCCTAAGTACAAGATTTCATCACTTGTGCACCCTAGACTCCACCGGGCCAATCTCCAAAGAGGGTTGGCTCCCAAACTAATCTAAACTAGTTTCAAGATAAGAGTGCGGGAAAGAAATGGGAAAATGCCGAAAGAAAGGGAAATAATAGAAAGAGATGGAAATATGGCCGAAGCCGATAGTTAATGGGGAGAACAACCTCAAACAACAAATAACCTCAACTAGATCCTGAAGCTAAGCAAAAACTGATTCTTAGAATGCATATACAGAAATTGGATCAAGCATTAGCCGTAAGTTCGCTTCCAATTATACTCCAAACGTTCAAATGCAAATACAGCCAAATCCAGAACAACAGAATTCAACTTATATTAACACTGGACTAATAGAAGTGACTCAGACATAAAGCAAAACTTGAACAATAGTTTGGATCACCAACTCCAAAAGACACTAAGAATAGAGCAAAATGCATCTAGGATTTCTGCTTCAATTTCTACAAAAAGGTCCTCCTCCCTTTGCTTGAGATTTTACATTGGTATTTATAGAGGTCTTTCCTCTTCCTTTCGAATCACAACATTTAATACATAAAACAGATTTTGAAGGAGCGATCCACAAAATGTGCACTTGAAAAGAGAAACAATCCCCCTTGGAGAAAACACGTTCCCTGTTTTTATGGATCAAAACTAAAAATTAAACAAAAACAAGGGACCATATTTCTTCATTAAATGACCATTATCGGGGCAAGCTGGAAGTTGTTAGGAGATCACGAACAAGAGCTTTTAATATTGGAGGCGTCTTTAATTTTGGTGGCTTCGAAAACTGCCTCATGTTCTTCCATCTTGCGCACATAGGTAAACAACAACATTTAATCTTGGAGACTCTTTGACCACGATCTCAAAATTAGTTGGAGAGATTTTATTTGATCCTTATCTTCTCCTCATGTTCTCCTATGCAATTTTGAAGGAAAAATGCGGACTGAACTGTATCGGGCCTTTGTTGTTGCTTCTATCACGAAAATGAGACAGGTCACGAAAATGCGACATGTCACGAAATCGTGACACTTTTACCTTACTGCTTTCTCTTCTTGCCACCAATCGTGAAAATGCGACATGTCACGAAATCGTGACATCTTCTCTTCGTTTAGCTTTCTCTCCATGACATGTCATGAAATCGTGACATTCTCCTCTTTCTTGGCTTCTTTGCTACTCCTTATCATGAAAATGAAACATGTCGTGAAATCATGACATCTTTCACTCGGCACTGTCTTGTATGCTTTCTCTTCAAGTGCAAAGGAATGTCGAAATCTGACTCTCTTCTTGTCTTTCTCGCTTTTGCACCATGAAAACATGACATGTCACGAAATCACGACACTTTCTCTCTGCCTTGTACTTTTTAGCCTTCGTTTCGCGAAAACGTGATAGGTCGTGAAAATGCGACATGTCGCGATATCGCGACGTTTTCTCCGTTTTGTCCTTTCATCTTCAACAAGTCACGAAATCGCGACATGTTTCTATTTTCTTGTACTTTGCACTTTTGCCCACGAAATCATGACATGTCATGAAATCGTGACAGTTTCTTGCCTTCTCCGTCGTTGCCGCTTCTTATCATGATATCACGACAAATTTCTCTTGCTTGGCTTCGTTTCCAAAAATGTCGCGATATCGCGACATCTTTCTCCCGCCTTGTGTTTATCTTCAGCCCTTCCACGATAACGCGACATGTCGCGATATCGCGCCATTCCATACCACCTTGCTCCTTTTCTTTTCTATCGCGATATCATGACATTTTTCATTGGCGCTCCCCTTTGCTGCTGTATGTCACGATATCGTGACATTTTTCTATCACTGTGCTCTGTTGCCACTACAAGTCGCGAAAATGCGACATGTCGCGATATCACGACAACTTTTCACTTTTCACTTCCTCACCGCAACAAGTCATGAAAATGCGACATGTCACGATGTCGCGACAACTTTGCCGTTACTACTTCCTTTTGTTGCTCCTAGCGCGAAAATCCAACATGTCGCGATATCGCGATAGTTTTACTCCCTTGCTTCCTTTGGCTGCTTTTAGCCATGAAAACACGACAGGTCACGAAAATGCGACATGTCGCGATATCGCGACATTTTCTATACTTAGCTGATTTCTTCATCGGACATCACAAAACTGCAACAGGTCATGATATCGCGACATGTCGTGATATCGCGACTCTTACACTTACTTTGCTCTAACACAAAACTTGCAAAGATTTTTGTATTTTCCCTTTCAAAGTGCTTGGAGGGACAAACAAGGAGTGAGTATCTCTACAATTTGTGCATTCTCTTGCATGAACAGTAACAACAAAAACAATGTGGCAAAAATGCCAACATTCTTGGTGGCTCGTGGGGTATACAGTTCTGTTGTATGCACGAACCTCAGGCCTTTATCCATTGGGCAACAGAGTCAAGAAGTTGGAGGAGCAGAAGAAGTGAGTGCTGGTTGATGTTGGACGTTTCTGCGGGCTGCTGCAACAAGCTCTTGCTGGCGCTCGACACTCAAAATAGGACCTTCAATAGAAATTTATGGAATAGCAGAACTTCCCTTATTTCTTGAACGACTGCATTTTTCCTAGCTCGGTTGAGCTGGGTAATCACCAGGTGCTATGAAAGGATCTCCATGGCAGTAGTGAAAAGCACCTAAATTGAAAAAATGAAAATGAATGGAGTGATGACCAGCAGATGTGCAGGCCATGGAACGGGAATGGGGAATGATGAAATGGTGGAAGATGGAGGAGTAGAAGCGATAGATACAACAACTGAAGAGGGTGCTACTGTGCTACCAGCTGTTGGGTTTTGATGAAAATAGAGAATGAAATGGAAATGGATGGAATGGAGGAGGTGGTAGGAACTATGGAGAAGTGCTCAAAAGACAAAGGATTAGAAGAAAGGGGAAGTGAAGAAAAGGGAACATCAGAGAGGGGAGTAGAAACAACAGTAGTGGCTTGATTATTTGCAGAAGAAGGAGTAGGAGAGGAAGGGAATGAAGTAAGGAAGTGGAAGAAAGAAGTAGATGGAAGCCACTATCTATTGGGAAGGAAAAGAAAAAGAAAGAGAAATAAACATACCTACGGGCTCGCGTGCAAAAGGAGCCGAAGTTAACGAATTTTTTTTTTCTTTTCTTCTTTTTCTTATTTTTTCTCTATGTACAAGGTAACCCCCGAGTTTAGTCGTGAACTCTCGGGAGAGACACATACCAAAACATGGCTCTATGATCTCCTGGATCCCAGACCTTGAACACACACTTATTGGTCTCCTGATTGATAATCAGCTCGGAGTCACCAAAGATTTGCAACTGTCGCGCTCCAAGTTTCTCAACCTTCTTGAGACCTAGGCATAAAGCCTCATATTCTGCTGTATTATTTGTGCAGCTCCAGGTCAAACGATATGAATAGGATCATTGAATTCCAGAAGGTAATACTAGAACAATCCCAGCTCCAATGCCATTTTTGTATCGTGCTCCATCGAAATAGAGCTGGTCTGGCATAGAGTCTTGACCAACTTGATCAGGAGGCAACTCTACTTCAACCTCTTCAGGCTTTGTAATGGAGTAACAACCAATTTTAGTTTCCATCATGGCATTAAAATTGAGCATTGAAAACTCATCCTCTAAGCAAAGCTCATCCAGGACTTCATCCATTAAATCAGGATTGTCCAATTCTTCAGTTATCATGTTGATAGAATGTTTGGACTTTTCTTCTTCTTCCATCTTCTCTATATGAAAAGTAGAAGGCTTCTTATTGTAAATATGGACTCTTCTTCCTTTGAAAGGAATCTCCAAGTGAGAATAATCCAGAGAAAGGTAGCCTCCCAGCTTGGCAGTGAATTCTCTCGACAAACACATACTGAAATATGGTTCCAAATCAACCACAACTACCTCCTGAATTACTGTAATTTGAGGCATACTATGTAGAGCAATAGGAACATCCTTGATTACACCCACTATTTTCATGGGAGTCCCATCCAACTGCAAGACACCAGGGCTACTTCTTGTATACTCCATACCCATGACTTCACAAATTGCCTTTGGCATGACAATTGTCGCAGCACCAGAATCAATCATGCAGTTGTGCACTATCCAACCCTCCATCCTGAGTGACAAATAAAATGGGGGTGGTCTATTTTTTCCAGTGACTGAAGAGGTCAGAGTTTGAGACATAACTACCTGGGCTGGAGCCTTCCCCTTACTTTGTGTGGTCTTCAGGGATTCCTGTAAGAGATTTACCTATCCAGGTAGCTACAAGGTGTCATACAGACTTACTTTAGCTGGTATCCTTTTGAGTTCTTCAACGATGTTGTACTCCATCGAGATCTGCTCTTTCCCTCCACTGGCAGATTCAAATTTGCTTCTATATTGTTGGGTGGCCTCCACTCATTGTCGTTTAGTCAATGATGGATACCACAACATCTCTCTAGCTTGTTCCTTTGTTTCTGCTTGCGGCTGAGAGACAAAAGCTTTTTCCTTCTCTTTTGCTTGTGGTGGAAGCGGATCCTTCGACAAAATAGGTGGTTGTTGTGGAGTTGGAGGATCATGAGTCTTTGCAGGTATTTGTTGCTTTGTTGCTTGTGCAGGAGGCACTTTCAATGGCTCCATCTTAGCCGGATCTACCAACATTGGTTTCTTGTCGTTGCATGTCAAGACTGCTATGTGTTCCTCAAGAGACATCATGGAATTAAGATCCACCTCTCGAATCATGTTTACACGGCTCCCCGCAAGAACTTGCAAATAATTTTGGTGGACCATGCAAGTGGACTCATCATGTGGATCATTGCATGAAGAACACCAGTAAGAAGGCTCATGTGAAACTTCAGAAGGGCCAGCCTCTTCACTTACCAGGATCGCTGAGTTCCTCTCAGGTACTTTCTCCATAGCCTTGCTAGGAGCAACTTGCTCTCTAGTTACCGTCGAAAATAATCTTCGTGGCTGAGAGTTCCTCTCTGCATCTCTTCGCTCCATAGATGTCACCTTGTTAGTGAGAGCTCTCATGGTCGACTGAATTTCTTGCAAAATAGCCAATTGAGGATCTGGGCTTGAGGACACAGGCGGTGCAGGTAGAGGTAATGGAACTGGTGGAGAAGGTAATGCAGGAGTTGGAAGTGGAGAGGTTAACTGTGGAATGGGAATCATAGGTACTGAAGGTATGGGAGGATTCCATGAAGATGAAGGGTACATGGATGGAGCAGTGTAAGATGTAGGGGCTGCACCTGTATGCTGGTATTGTGGAAGCTCGAGAAAAATAGGCATAGTCATTTTCGAAGGCAATTTCCCAATGACAATCAGATCGGCCTCAGCCTTTTGTGCCTGGGCATATAGTGTAGGAAAGGTTTGAACATTGGACATCCTAATGTTCATACCAATATCTGAATGGAAAGCCCTAAGAAAGTACAATGTTGCTTGTTCATGAGTAGGGCGAAGACCGTCAGGAACTCTCTGCCAAGTTCGGGCAAACCTAACATTGAAATCCACTATCTCCTCTTGAGGATGCCTCTTGATATTATTAAATTGATGCACTAAAGAAAATGGGTCCGCTTGCTCATTGAACCCTTGGATTAGCATCTCTGCTAATTGATCCCATGAAGTTATGGAGTTGGGAGACAAGGATCTATACCAGCACAACAACTTACCTCGGAGTGACAGGACGAGCAATTTGATCATGACATCTTCGTCTGTGATATTATGAATTGAAGCCAAGGTTGCCACATCTGACACATGCTCGTACATTGTCTTTCCAGTCCCATCGTATGTAGGCAAGGCTTTTATTGCTGCAGCAGGAACTAGATTTTGAAAAGGTAGGTCCAACGCTCCCAAATCGTTCCAAGCAGGAACTCACCGTGGCGGAGGTTGTTGACCAGCCATTTGCACTGTAGGATTTGGATCTACTAGCAAGCTCGTAGCAGTACTGGGAGGAGTCGAAGATGGCACAAACTGACCCGCTACCTGCGAAGAAACAACAAATGATGGGTTCATAGGACTTACCAATCTTGAGCGCTCCCTCCAGTTCTGAACATCAATCTCAAAGAATTCAATTGGATCTTCCGATTCTTTGGCACTTGATCTCGTGATCATGAAGCAAAGATGCAAAGATTTTCACCAGCTTCAGGATTGGAAATTTCTAGGTACTATACAGTCACCTTCAGTAGAGTCACCAGATGAACTTACAATCTCCGCTTTGAGGTCAAGACAGTTCATCAAAATCTTGATTCCTCCGGGTGTCAAAAAATGGGACTTGTGAGTCCCATCGGCATGCCAAATGTTGGAGTGGGTCAACTTGGAATAATACTTGTCCCACCGATTATGGATCTTTTGAGACAGAAATAGTCTGTCCCACCGGGCGTGCCAAAAACTGTTGGACACAAATCTGCCTAAGTACAATATTTCATCACTTGTGTGCCCTAGACTCGGCCAACATTGAAAGGCCGAGAGAAAGAGAAGTCTCCCGGGCCAATCTCCAGAGAGGGCTGGCTCCCAAACTAATCTAAACTGGTTTCAAGATAAGGGTGCAGGAAAGAAATGGGAAAATGCAAAAAGAAAGGGAAATAACAGAAAGAGATGGAAATATGGCCGAAGCCGATAGTTGATGGGGAGAACAACCTCAAACAACAAATAACCTCAACTAGATCCTGAAGACAAGCAACAACTGATTCTTAGAATGCATATACATAAATTGGATCAAGCATTAGCCGTAAGTTCGCTTCCAATTATACTCCAAACGTTCAAATGCAAATACAACCAAATCCAGAACAGCAAAATTCAACTTATATTAACACTGGACTAACATAAGTGACTCAGACAGAAAGCAAAACTTGAACAACAGTTTGGATCACCAACTCCAAAAGACACTAAGAATAGAGCAAAATGCATCTAGGATTTCTGCTTCAATTTCTGCAAAAAGGTCCTCCTCCCTTTGCTTGAGATTTTACATTGGTATTTATAGAGGTCTTTCCTCTTCCTTTCGAATCACAACATTTAATACATAAAACAGATTTTGAAGAGGCGATCCACAAAATGTGCACTTGAAAAGAGAAACAATCCCCCTTAGAGAAAACACGTTCCCTGTTTTTATGGATCAAAACTAAAAATTAAACAGAAACAAGGGACCATATTTCTTCATTAAATGACCATTATCGGGGCAAGCTAGAAGTTGTTAGGAGATCACGAACAAGAGCTTTTAATACTGGAGGCGTCTTTAATTTTGGTGGCTTCAAAAACTGCCTCATGTTCTTCCATCTTGCGCACATAGGTAAACAACAACATTTAATCTTGGAGACTCTTTGACCACGATCTCAAAATTAGTTGGAGAGCTTTTACTTGATCCTTATCTTCTCCTCACGTTCTCCTATGCAATTCTGAAGGAAAAATGCGGACTGAATTGTATCGGGCCTTTGTTGTTGCTTCTGTCACGAAAATGAGACAAGTCGCAAAAATGCGACATGTCGCGAAATCGTGACACTTTTACCTTACTGCTTTCTCTTCTTGCCACCAATCATGAAAATGCGACATGTCACGAAATCGTGACATCTTCTCTTCGTTTAGCTTTGTCTCCATGACATGTCACGAAATCGTGACATTCTCCTCTGTCTTGGCTTCTTCGCTACTCCTTATCGCGAAAATGAAACATGTCACGAAATCGTGACATCTTTCACTCGACGCTGTCTTGTCTGATTTCTCCTTTTCCAAGTGGCAAAAATGGGACATGTCATGAAATCGCGACATCCCATACTTAGCATTGTCTTTCTCGCTTTTGCACCACAAAAATGCGACATGTCACGAAATCGTGACACTTTCTCACTACCTTGTACTTTTTAGCCTTCGTTTTGCAAAAATGCGACATGTCACGATATCGCGACGTTTTCTCTGTTTTGTCCTTTCATCTTCAACAAGTCACGAAATCGTGACATGTTTCTATTTTCTTGTACTTTGCACTTTTGCCTCGTGAAATCATGACATGTCACGAAATCACGATAGTTTCTTGCCTTCTCCGTCGTTGCCGCTTCTTGTCGCGATATCGCGACAAGTTTCTCTTGCTTGGCTTCGTTTCCAAAAATGTCGCGATATCGCGACATCTTTCTCCCGCCTTGTGTTTATCTTCAGCCCTTCCGCGATAACGTGACATGTCGTGATATCGCGCCATTCCGTACCACCTTGCTCCTTCCTCGCTTTCCTGTCGCGATATCATGACATTTTTCATTGGCGCTCCCCTTTGCTACTGTATGTCACGATATCATGACATTTTTCTATCACTTTGCTCTGTGGCCACTGCAAGTCACGAAAACGCGACATGTCGCGATATCGCGACAACTTTTCATTTTTCACTTCCTCACCGCAACAAGTCACGAAAATGCGACATGTCGCGATGTCGCGACAACTTTGCCATTACTGCTTCCTTTTGTTGCTCCTAGCACGAAAATCCAACATGTCGTGATATCGTGATAGTTTTACTCCCTTGCTTCCTTTGGCTACTTTTAGCCGCAAAAACGCGACAGGTCGCGAAAATGCGACATGTCATGATATCGCGACATTTTCTATACTTAGCTGATTTCTTCATCGGACGCCACGAAACTGCAACAGGTCACGATATCGCGACATGTCGCGATATCGCGACATCTTACACTTACTTTGCTCTAACACAAAAACTTGCAGAGATTTTTGTATTTTCCCTTTCAAAGTGCTTGGAGGGACAAACAGAGGAGTGAGTATCTCTACAATTTGTGCATTCTCTTGCATGAACAGTAACAACAAAAACAATGTGTCAAAAATGCCAACAATATGCTCATGTACCACCTTTCTCATACCATCATAAGTGGGTAAATATTTCAAGGATGTGGGTGGTACTGTGTGTTGAGCCCACAAGGCAAGGGGTTCCATATGATTCCAAGTTGGAAACTACCTAGGATGAGCTTGCTATGTCATCTATGCGTGTGGAGTGGTCAGCTGCAATGATGGCTACAATGTTTGGTTTAGTTGAACCAGAAGAGTTGGTAGAACTTGTTGAACCAAAATAGTGGGAATACTTCGAGTACTTGGTTGAACATTTGATGAAACCAGAGTATTCTGATGATCTAAAGAATTCAATGGATTTGGGGGTAAGCTAGTTGTTGTACTGTCAATAGTTGGAGTCTATGAAATAATGATATCTTCCTGCAATGATGTCCCTTCTAATGGGATGTTCGGTCGGACCACTCTAGGATGCTCTCCTAGAGCATCGATGTCAAGCTTGAAGAACTTGACTGCTTCTTCTGTATTTCTAACTCTTCATATCGTGTGCATGAAGGCATGAGTCTACAAGACTCGAAGGTGTTTGCATTCAGCTGAGTCACTAGATGTTCAAATTTAACAGCAATAAGATGAACATAACTTCTTAATATTGCTTTAACATGGAACAATTGCGTCCCACCAAGCGTGCCAAAAATTGTTGGCAATCAAATCGGTCTAGATATATATTTTCTAAGTGTACAATGCCCTAGACCCACTGCCAACCATTGAATGTCAAAAGGAAAGGAATGTCCTCTGTGATAATCTCCAATAGGGTTGGTTTCAAAAAAAAAAAGGGGGTTTGAGATAAGGGTTAGGAAAATACTGAAAGATATGGGAAATTATTGAAAGGAATGGAAAAATACTAAAAGTCAAAAATATGGGGTGATGGACACAAAGCATGATAGATAGACTAACACTTGAACCAACAATAATAAAAACAATAGACCTTTAACAAAAACCAGCATTAAATCTTCAAAATCGCATAAACTCCAAGGGTATTCCAAGGATTAATCCTCTACTGATAGCTAAATCCAAAAAATAGAATTCAAGTTGTATGATAAAGAAACTAATTTAATAAAAATAACATGATAGAAGTTATACAAAAAGGTAAAATATTCAAGGCTGGAGCCAAAATTCTGTATATCAGAAGCAGATTTCAAAGTGTATAGGTGCTTTTATAGCAAATATTGTCCATCCTTAGTTACAGAAAAAAGGGCAGCTTTTATAGGAAATTATACTTCCTAAAACATTAATGCTCAACCACTTCCCCAATAGTGACAGGAAAATTTGATTTGAAATCAACTTACAATATTTAATTCATCCTTATAGATAACTCAACATTGAAGGTAGAAGGTTTCGATGAGATAACTCAACATTGAAGGCAGAAGGTTTTGATGATCCACCATGATTGGATGGCTTAGAGCACAACTTTGGGCCGATTTAATGAGTCAATGGTGATCTTGGGTAGCCTTTGACAGTTTCGGGTAATCCATGGCGATTCTAGGCGATTTTCTCTATGTTTGGGACCTGCTTGAAGCTTCACTCAGTAACTATGCTCTCTTTGTAACTGAGTTGTCACTCCAAAAGTGGAGCAAAAATAGCCTTTTCCATGCCTTAGATGTTTTTCGTGTCTTCATTTTAGGTTTCGCTTCCTGGATGGAGCAATAGAGTCTTTCGCTCCACTAGTGGAACGATAGTAAGTTTGACTGGCCCTTTGACTTCCTTTTAATCTTGTTGCTTCTTGGGTGAAGTGATAAAGGCTTTCGCTCCACCAGTGAAGAGACTGGGCCTTTGACCATTTTGATTTTCCCTTTTGCATTTAGTTATATTCCCTCATTTTTAATTCCTTTTTGACCTTTCACTCCCCTAGTGGAGTGACAGAGCATTTTGCTCCACTGGTGGAGCAATAGGGCCTTTGACTAAAAAGTTGAGTTTCATTTAAAATTTGCCTTACCTTGCACTTTTCCAGAGTGTCGCTCCACTAGTGGAGCAACTGGGAGTTTCGTTCCACTTGTGGAGCAACTGCAAATTTGACAATGCTTTGAATTCCCTTGCACTTAGCTTCTTACTTGCCTTCAATCTAGCTTTCGATCCATTGATGGAGCAAAATGGAGATTCGCTCCATAGGTGGAGCACTAGGCACTTTGATCGGGTTTTGACTTGGTAAGTTCTCAAATTTATGCTCTTCTAGACCTTTTCTCCACTCGTGCAGCAACTAGAAGTTTCGCTCCATAGGTGGAGCGACAAGGCTTTCAACTGCCATGATTTGAACCATTTTCTCTGTACCGCATTTTAACCGAGAAACATGCTCTAAAAAATTGCCTAAGTGCTGAAAATTATTGCCATAGGTGCAGAGTAAAAATAGTATAATTTGGAGAGAAATAGCCTTATGGCAGAAAACACATTCAAAACCTTACCTATGCTAAAATATCTATAATTTTACATGCGATATGACAAGAAAAGTGCAAAAAAAGTAAAGAAACCACAGAACGCAAAAGCATATAGTTTTGAGTAAGAGAGACAACTGGTGAAAATATATCAATATAACGTCTTAACCATTTTTGTATGGAAAAAAAAGAAGTTTTACAATGATTTGGTCTCAAAAACTGAATACAACATGAATTTCAATAAAATGTGGCAAGAATGGCAACAATACCCACATTTTTTGGAGTAATCATTAACAAAGAGTTGAAAGTATCTATATCCTCCAATTCAAGTAGCATTCATTGGACCACATAAATATGTATATATTAATTCCAATGGTTCTTGAGTTCTATGTTGACTAAGTTCAAAAGATATGATGTTTCCCTACTAGACATTTTAGATAGACTGTAAATTCCCATGAAATATTAGGTAATGCCTTAACCATTTTATGTTTACTTGTCTCATTTAATGAAGATGAACTTATGTGTCATAACCTTTTATGCCAAAGTTATTTTGTTCTAAAATCCCTACTAATAGAGCTATATTTGTCAATGTACCTAGAGTAAATAAATATTTTTATAAGAACCAGAAGCTACAACTCTACCTTGTTTGGTAATAAGATATTTATTTTTATCTTTAATAGTTTTGAATTCAACTACTAAGTTTTGATCCATAAATTGAGAGACTGAAAGAATATTAGCAGTTAATCCAAGTACATATAATATATTGCTAACTATTTCTTTTTCATTTGATAAATCAATTAAGGCATCTCCTACTCCTTTTATCTCATAAGTCATAGTATCTGCTATGACAATTGTTTTTCCATATTTCTCTTAAAAAGTTTTAAATCATTGTTTATTTCTAGTCATATGCCTACTAGCTCCAGAATCAATATACCAATAATCCAAGATAAGTTCCTTTGAAGTTGAAATCTTTATATCTTCAAATTTCAAATAACAACTCAAATAAGAAATTTACAAATTTCAAAAAATATATTTTTAAATATTTGATGTAGAAATCCTTCTAACTCATTAAATTAAATTTACAAAATTTCAAATTCCTCAAATTTTTAAAACTTTTTCTAATTTCTTAAAAGATAACTGCAATACTTAAAAAAAAATGAAATATTTAATATTCAAATAAAAAACTCTTAAAAAAACTAGTGGAAATTCTTTTCTCTCCAAAATTTTAAATAATTTCTAAAACCTTTCAAAAATAAATAAAATTTTAAATAAGGTAGAAAACCTTATAACTCCCTACTTAAATAATTTGATAAAATTCAAATTTAAATATATTTCGCCCTCCAAGCAATAAGATAATGTATGAAATTATAACATACCAAGAATAACGCTTTTATAACATTTAGACGTTATCTTCCTTCTATTGTATTTACATCGACTACAATGCTAAAACGTTTGAATTTCCATAATCAGTGTTTACTATCCCTCCATTCTTGAGATCTATCATGAAGGCATCGTAGGGTTAGCTAGAAAATTTATATTCACCTTTGATTAGATACTTCTCTTGTCTCCTTTGGTGAACAACGAATTCAAGGCTTGATTTTGTTCGAATCCTACCTGATATCCTCTTGCAGGCTTGAAGTCTTTCCAGTCTCCTCTGGTAAGCTTGAAATATTTCTTATCTCTTTCGGTTGACTCAAATTTTTGCAATCTCCTTAAATTGACTTGAAATTAGTCTAATATCCTCTAACATACTTGAGGTTTTTTAAATTTCCTTCGATTGGCACAAATATTTCCAATATCCTTCAATGTACCTAGAGGATTATTTAGGCAGGCTTGAAGCCTTTCAATCCTTCTTGGGTGTGCAATGAAGTCTTGGATAGCTCCTTTGACATACACTTGCACCCTTTCTAGTGCAACAATGCTCTCACATCCTGGTTCTACAAGTGCATGTTTTGCTTGCATGTTCTCTTACAATAGTAGTGTTACTTCAATACTCTTTACTATTATAATGTTGCTTCAACACTATATGTTGTTGCTTTGATAATACTTTTTTTAGATTCCTAGTTGGTCTTTTTCTAATTCAAATTTGGTCACTTAGGTTCTCTAAACCTGTTGCTTTGGTATCTTCATAGTCTTCTATGTGTTGGTGCTTAGTCTTTGTTTGTGCAGGTGCTTAATCTTCCTTTGTATATTGGCCTCTTAGGCCTCTCATTCTTATGTTGATTTCTTATGCCATTTCAACTTATGCTAACCAATTTTGTGTTGGTCTCTTCCTCTATGTGGATTATGGCTCCACAAAATATGTCTAGATGATTCTTGTTGTCTATAGACTGCACTCTGGTGATGTTCTTGTTGTAGGATAATGTTCTTCTCCTTAATAATTCAAATAAGTCAAGACCAAGACTAATATTGCTATAGTTAACCTGATTTTTCTAGTTTTTGAATACAAAAATATTTTTTATACCTCTATTTGTCCTTATCTCTTGAGGTTTCTTCTCAATACTTCTTAGCCCTCCTCTTATCTTTGTATTAGGAAGCTTAGATGCTTCTCTATCTTAGGAAGCTTTGATGCTTCTATATATTATAAAATCTATCTCCAATATTTGAAATCTTCTTCAATATCTTAGGTTGCACCTAAGAACAATGTTAGGGTGACTATGAATGTCCTCGAATGACCAACTATCTCTTGAGTTTGTTCTTAATCAAATTAGTTGAGTCCTAGTCTTCACTAGTTTTTCTTCAACCAAGTGGAAAGACCCTAGCATTCAAATCAAGGTGACTTATCCTTGTCCCCTCAATTTCTACTCAATTAGACCTAAAGAATAGAGTCCAAGTCTTCACTACTTTCAAAGTGGACATACTCTAAATTAATTTTATTAAATATGGACAAAGTTAAATGATGTCGATAAATGTAACTCTATAAAAAATAGACAGAGTTAAGAGGTAGCTCTGATACCACTTATAAATTTTAAAACTAAATTATCTTAGGTCCTAGATAACCAAGATCATATAAAATTCATATGAAGACTTAATTACAGAATAATATCAATGCATGCAAATCTCATATAATATGAATCAACATAATATTTAGCAATATAACAATATTATTGAAATAAAATACTCACAATATTATTCATGAGTCAAATATACAATCTTGAGTTTTTCTCTACATTCATATATCTATTTCATGGAGCTTTGTCTCCATAATATATCTTTACAAGATAATGTTGAGCAAGGTGAAGCAACAGTATTGTCACTATTGTCAACACAGTCAGACAGATCGATTGATGCAGTGGATAGGAGTTCAGTGATGCAGTGGACAGGAGTTCAGAGGTTACTCAGAGTATGTGCAATGCTTTTAAATGCTTATGAGGATGTTTCTGATGTTTGGGTGAAGTTGCTACAGGTTTTCTAAGAAGACCGAAGTGGCCCATATGCTAAAAATCAAAAGAAAATCACAAGAAAGAAATCTGTCGTGATATCACGGCATGTTGAGCAAGAAAGAAAAACTGTCCCAATATCACGACATGTTGGCAAGAAAGAAAAATTGTCGTGATATCATGACATATTGAGAAGAAAGAAAAACTGTCAGGATTTTACGACATGTTCGGAGAGAAAGTGCAAGCAAGCAAAACTGTCGCGATTTCATGACATGTTCGGAGAGAAAGCGCAAGCAAGCAAAACTGTCGCGATTTCGTGACATGTTTGAAGAGAAAGTGCAAGCAAGAAAAACTATCGTGATTTTGTGACATGTTCGGAGAGAAAGCACAAGCAAGAAAAACTGTCACGATTTCATGACATGTTGGAAGAAAGAAAGGCAAGTAGAAAAAGTGTCATGATTTTGCGACATATTGTATTTTCGGGGGCCAAAGCAAGGAGAAAGAAAGAGAAAGCGAAAGTGTCACGATATCACAACATGTTATGTTTTCACGGTTGAGTTGAAGCCGACGAAGACCTATGATAGCCGACTAAGATTAGGGTTTGCAGCCAACTAAGATTAGGGTTTGCAGTTGACTAAGATCAAGGTTTACAGTCGACTAAGATTAGGGTTTTGATCATGAAAATGTTGTTATAAAAGGAGGGTTGTTTGGAGATTTGAGGAATAAAGTAATGGGTTGTCGAATATGTGTCGAAGTGTGAAATGTGGCCGTAAGAGCGTAGAAAGCGCAGAAGCGGTGAGATGATGGTGAAGTACGCAAAGTGAGCAAAGAAGTCGTGTTGAATTGTCCTTAGTACGACTGTGATTGCACAAAGAAAGTAGGAGTAGAGTGTGCAAAAGGGAGAATACGATCATGAAGCTGGATTGTAGTGAAGCAGAGTGTATGAAGTGTTTGCACAGAAAGAGCAGAGTGCACAGAGAATGCAAATGTGGAGAAGACCAGTTAGGGTCGTGCAAAAGCAAAGGTATTTTATCATCAAACTTATAGATTCAAAATTGAAGTCCAGGTTGTAGCTTGGAATTAGGGGTTGGTGCTCCTTCCAGTAGGTGCTGGTAAATCAGGGGTTGGTGCTCCTTTCTGTTGGTACGTGATAAATCAGGGGTTGGTGCTCCTTCCAGTGGATGCTGGTAAAATGTTTGTAAATTTGGTACTTTGCAAAGGCTGGATTTAGATGGTAGTCCAAGCAGTCATTCTTGAGGAGTAGCCAAATTGGTGAACCTCGTTAAAATCTTGTGTTGTGTGATATGTTCTTTTGTGATGCTTGCTTTATCTAGTTTTAAGGTTTCATTGTTTCAGTTTTAAGAGCTATAAATTCAAGTTAAAAGAACTACACTGATTCACCCCCCTCTCAGTGCCATTGTAAGACTAACAATTGGTATCAGAGCCAAGTTCCCTTCTAAGGCTAAATCGATCGGGGTTGATCTTGGATTAGTATGCAATGGGTAAGAAGAATAGATCCTCCTCCAAAAGGGTATCTCAATCAGTCTCAGTTCTTGTGGAAGAGAAAATTAAACCAGAAAAGGTTGAAGACTTCTCATCAAAAAAAGCACCTTTGTTTGATGAAACAAATTACGCGGTCTAGAGAATCAGGATGTAGACATATCTTTGTGCTTTGGGATACGACATCTAGGATTCAATAGATAGTGAATACACAATACCCATCACTCCTCCAACCAATGCTTCCGATAAGAATATATTTGAGAATGACTCAAAAGTAAAGAATGCTATCAAGTGTGGATTAGTAGAAAGTGAACTGATAAAGATCATGAGTTGTAAAACAATAAAAGAAATATGGGACAAACTAAGGAGTATTCATGAAGGAGACGATGAGATCAAGGAGGCCAAATTGCAAACATATCAAGCTCAGTTCGAAGCTTTGAAGTTGCATAATGATAAGAACATAGAGGCATATATGGTGAGAGTTAATTAAGTCCTAGAGGATGATTTTGAAAAGGAAATAGGTGGAGGTCTTTTCTTAACACTCAAAGAAGAAACAAAAAAAGAACAGGAATGTGATGAAGAAGAAATTGATGGAGAAATAAATTTGAAAGAGGAATTAATTGCAGCTCTGGATGAATTGAAGATAGAAAGAAAAAAGAATATAGAAATCTCAAGAAAGCTTGAGGATGCAAATGAAATAATAACCAATTTAAAAGTACAGGTAGAAGAATTCAAAAGGATTGAAGAAACTCTCAGGTCACAGTTCAATGAGAAAGAGATTGGTTGCTACAAACAAAAGGAAGAGATTATTTTATTGAAGAAACAACTAGAAGATGCCAATACAAATATCAAATTTGAGAAAAGCACAGAGTTGCTAGATAAAATGATAAGCCAACAAAGAAGCTCCACGGATAGGCGTGGTCCTAGATATGAAGTTGAACAACCTTCATCTTCTAACTCTGTAGAGAAGAAGAAGTTCATTGTTGAAGGATCAAAGCAAGAAAAGCTTAAAGCTGAATCTTCAAAAGGAAGAAAATATCAAAGGAGATCTACAACAAAGCAACCACAACAAAAGAGGTTCTATCACTCTCACTCTATTCATAATAATACTTTTAATGGATATTGTTTCGTATGCAACCAAGTATGGTCACAAGGCAATTTATTGTGGATTGAATAATAAATCAAAGAGTTATCTTGGTAGAAATACTTCGCATTTCTGAGTGAAAAATATGTACAATGTTTTCAATGTAATGGTCATGGGCACATAGCAAGGTTTTGTCCAAGCATTTTTGTATCTAATCTAAGGCAAAATAGTAGATTTCATCAGACGTAAAGAATGCAACACAGACAAGGAATAAATCAGGTACATAAAAAGAAAAATAATCATTCATAAAGGATGCACAATAGACAACCACACAAGAGAAATGTTTGAGTTCACGAAAAGGTGCAAAATAGGGATGCAGTTGAAAAATCCAAGCCCGAGTTCAAGAAATTTTGGAGAAAGATAGAAGAAAGGAAATCATGTCTCCTTGGACTGAAGGAGACTACTCCGATATTGCACTAAGCAACTCCAGGTAGCACATCCTTAGGGGGAGCAATATTGAAGTTTCATTTTAATGCTCCTATGTATTTTTTTTATTACCTACTGATGAAAGGCAAGTAGTCAGGGAAGTTGTATAGTTGTCAAAGTGTGTTTTCAGTTCATGTAGTTTGTGGAAGTGTCGTGAAGGGTGGTGATTAAATTGAGAGTTGTCATTTTTGGTAGTATTGTTATATGTCATTGTTGTACTGGTGATGGTTCTTACTGCCACTGTCCAAATTTAAGGATTATAACAGTTCAGATAATTTGGTTAGTGAAAGAATGTTGCCCTAGCCACATATCTATGTTTTGATAAAAGCAATATGTATTTGAACTACGCATTGACGTGAATATTGTTAGATCTATTATGACATTATGGTAAAAAATAGTGAAGTCTGATCATTGATTCATATGAGCAACTTTATTTTGTGAATCATACCTATCCGAGGTCCATAAGTATGAGTTTGAGTAAGGTGCACTATAGTTGGCCGTGAGGTGTTTAACAAAATATTGTCTCCTGATTTGAATAGTTGAAAGTAAGGTGTGACCAGCGGTGACTGTAGTAAACATAGACCAAGTTGAAAAAATAAAAAGGGATTTGGTTGTGTTGTGGTACAGTGTTTGATGCTTGCACAAAATTGGCAGTAAAATTGCAGTGTTGGTATAGTGTTGGACAAAAGTTGGTACAAGTGTGAGTCACTTGTCAATTTTGTTGACATATGTGAAATCAATGTTTTTGAATGGGAAGCTTGAAGAAGATGTTTATATTGAGCAGCCAGATGGTTTCCAGCTTGGTGATGTTCCCAACTTGGTTTGTAAGTTGAAGATATATGGCTTGAAACAGGCACCCCGAGCATGGTATGCAAGGCTAGACAACTATCTCACTCAACAAAGGTTTGAGAAAGGTATGGTGGATAGTAATTTGTATGTCAAAATAGAAAATGGGCATCTTATTGTTTTTTTTGTATACGTATATGATATCATATTTGGCAGCAGCAAAGATGAGTCATGCAAAGATTTAGCAAATAAGATGTAAAAGAATTTGAAATGTCAATGATTGGAGAACTGTCGTATTTCCTCGAGTTGCAAGTTAGTCAAAGTAAGAAGGGTATATTTATTTCTCAAGTTAAATATGTAAAAGAGATGTTAAAAAATTCATAATGGAGGATTGTAAGCCAGTTAGCACTCCCATGACGACAGGCTGCAAGTTGAGCAAGAATGATAAATCTCCACTTGTTGATCAAATCATGTACAGATCTATGATTGGAAGTGTAGATTAAAGATACAACGCCAAACAAAAGATAAAGAAATCACGATAAAAAGTAATGCAGAACACAGTTGTACAAAACAAACGATTTTTATTAATCAATGGAGTTTAGAAACTCCTTTTGAGTACAACAGGGCCTGTAACCCTTTCCGTGATACAAGATTACAATTTGTGCTAGGGTTCTCCGAAACCCTAGCTGGCACAATATGGTGGCGTCTCCGAAGAATGTATCCTTAACCTCAACAGAATGAGTGGGCTTCGTTGTATCCTTTGGCTCGGACCACTCCAGCTTAAGCAGTTGCTATCATCCAATCAAATCTGCCATTAAAATCCTGCACACATTAAAACTACAAAAAGGTTAGAAACTAGTAAGAGGGCTCCACTGTGTGAGCCCTCAAAAATAGTCTAAAACCCTAGAAATGAAATAAATAGAATGCAAAATCTAACGGCGGATTAATACATAAAAATATTACTTGCTTTAGAATCTATACCTCTTTTTCTGTTAACGCGGCGAGACCAGGCGGCACCTGGAAGTGATGTAACTATCAAATCGGCTGCGGAAGGCGCCCCGGTGCGATCGCTGAACGCCCGCGTGCTTCTGGATCGGGGTTGCAGACGCCGGTCTGCGTCTGTGGCTGCGGGTAAACGCCCGCGGGCACTTGCGACAAGAATGGGGGATTCTGTAGAATGCTGCAGAAGGGATGGCGACGAAGTTGGCGACGGATGCGGCGATGGATGCGACGAAAAGGGACGGCGATGGATGGGTAGGTTTAGCCGAAGAAGAGATAGATAGCGATAGATAACAAAAGAGAGATAGTAAAAGAGATAGGGTTTGAGCCATCAAGGTGACTCAATTTATAATCTACTCTTAGGGCACACTTTAGGGTTTTAACGACACTTTGAACGTGTGGCTAAGATTAAAGTGGATCCAAGGGTAGAGAATAAATCTAGGTTGTGAAACGGATTAAGATGGATGGACGGATGAGATTAAATGAAGGATGGACGGCTCAGATTAAATCACTTAAAGTATCTTTATATATATATTAAAATATTAAAATATATATATATATATATAAATATTAATTTAAATAAATTTGGGAATGAAAAATGGCGGGAAAGGTGAAATTGGGCCAAATAATGGCGGGAAAAGGTGAAATTGGGCCAAATAATGGCGGGAAGGTGTGGATTTGGGCCAAATAATGGCGGGAAGGTGGATGACTGACACGTGGCTAACAGGAAGGTATAGATGACTTACAAGTGGCTGGATTTTGGTGTCTACAGATGCCCTTTTTGAGCCGCTTTGTGTGAAGACACAATGCAAGCACAAAAACTTAAGACACCCGAAAAGTCGGATCAGACGCAACTCTCTCTCAAGACTAAAGCACAACTTTGAAGACCAAAGAATAAAAGAATATTTAAAATTTTATCAGCTTACCCCCTCAATTGGCGAGCGAGAATGGTTCTCACAAGCCAATTGGAAGAAATTTGGAAGAAAATGAACCGTTTTTGCCCCAACGGTGAAAAAAGGGGTTGGTGTATGAACCATCTGTTTATGTCCCAACAGGAAAGGGGTTGGTGTACAAACCAGAAAAGAATATGATTGAAGACGATATGAGTGATGTGAAAGATGGACCGTTTTCTGCCCCAACGGTTATAAAGGGATTTTTGCCAAATTGTAAGTTCCATGATCATGTAAGATGAATTCCACTATAGGAAAATTAGAAATTGATAACGGATGCCCCAACTCCCGTGTGTGAGTCCATACTGTTAATGAAATTGCCTTGTTGGCGCCATTGATATGCAGAGATGAAAGATGCATGAAAAGAGTCCAGAACTCGGAGATGCTCCTAGTGACTCGTATGGATAATTCCTCGGGTCGGAACCAATCAACCTAGGTAGCCTCAATCTCTAGCAAGACTCAAAATAATGATGATATTAAAGATTGTCCATGTTTAAGGCCCCATGAACTAGGCCATCAATGACAACCGTTGAGCAAATTAATCTTGGTATGAGGTCACTTGAAAAGTAGAATACCCAAAATTGATTTCCAATTTTCAAACAAGTGAAATAGTTGATTATGATAAATGGTAGGTGTCCTTATGGTGGTTTAATCCTCTTATCGAATTGCATGGATTCAAATCGCCGCAATCGCCAAGGTGATAGAATATACCACTAGATACGAGGTTTACTTTAATTTGATTTGGCAAAAATATGCATGATGAAAGAAGAATGAATGAAATTGACGATAGATCAGAAGAATTGATGAATGTGGTTAATTTTGTGAAGGTTTTGAATATTTTTAACCCAATTTGTAAAACAATGATGAATGATGCGCTTTTTGAGCGAAATGACAAAATTTGTGTCCAAAACTCGTTGTAACCTTCACAAAATGTTTTATTATGATAAGAAGAATGGATGAATTGAATTTGATGAAATTTGAAGGAGGTAAGCTTCAATTTTGCAAGTTTTGTTCCTTTATTCAATACTGACACCAAACGCCGGTCTGCATTTGTGGTTGGCAAGACGCCCGCCGGTGTTTAGGCGCTCTGCAAACGCAGGACTGTGTCTAAATGCGCCATGAAACGCCCCACTGCATTTCAGGGCACCAAAACCAGCTATTTAAACAGTTTCAGCGAGAATTTCGCTCATTTGTGCGTTCGAGCTTGAGAGAAGTGCGTCTGAGGGAGTGGAGTGAAAGGTTTGTGTGGGAGCTATGGCGGAGATAGGAGCGGACGCGCCAATGCAGCCAGCTGAGGTATTTGTTCATTTAAGCAAGTACTTATTATGTGTTTTTTTTTTTTTTTGGGAAAAATTTGTAACAAATTTTTGTTTTGTTGTTTTGCAGCTTAGGGTGTTAGAGGCACGACACCGGTTCTCCCCTATCATTCCGGGGATGAGGAGGTCGTTGTCCCAGGTAGACTGGGAGATATTGGAGGCAGTGGGGCTAGCGGAGGCAGCCCGGTTGGAGGTAGTTCGGGCGGATGAGGGGTACCTCTCAGCTTTGGCCGAGAGGTGGGATCCAGATCGGGGGACGTTCCAGCTCCCGACTGGAGAGATGACGGTGACGCTTGAGGATGTATACCGTATCCTCAAGGTGCCCGTGGAGGGGGCGCGGGTGGAGGTTGGACGAGATAGAGCCACGGAGATGGCCAAGTTGTTTGGGGATGACTGGAGGGAGATCCGGACGGAGAGCGGGGGGATCCCATACTTGGCCATGTATACGGCCAAGGAGTTGGTAGCGGTGGAGGCTCTGATGATGTTCGTGTTGGCCAACATTGTGGCCCCGAACAACATCAAGTGTAGGTTCCCATGGAACTCGATGGGTGTAGTGAGCGAGATGCTCACTAATAGGGTAGTGTATGCCTGGGCGCCCGCTTTATTGGCGCAGGTGTACCGGGAGTTGTATGAGGTTCGGAGACGGGGCCGAAAGGGCCTAGGTTGCAGTGTGGTTCTCCAGTGCTGGGGCTGGGAGCACTTTAGAGTGGCTCGACCGGAGGGGTTGCCATGGGCTCACTGGGACATGAGCCAGGCTTATGGTAGGATATGGCCAATGGCGGAGGAGAGACAGCCTAGCCGCCCCGTGAGATCGGGGCAATGGTATAGGAGATTATGGGCAGACTTGACAGATGCCCAAGTCATTTGGAGGCCCTGGCGGGAGGCGAGGTGGATCGGGGATGGAGAGCACCTGAGATGGGTGCGATAGGCCAGATGGGTAGTGGGGCGGGGCCATAGCGAGGCGGAGTACATACAGATGTCTCGAGTACTCCGCCAGGTCGGATTGAGGCAGGATGTCCCCGGTGAGCCAATGCGCTACCGGAGGCACATATCAGAGGGTGATTTTCCGTGTGCCGAGCCGTGGAGGGAGGCGGCAGAGGACGATGAGGACATGGAGATCCCCGACGTGGACGACGTCGGGGTGACAGCTGAGTATGCAGCATGGATGGCCGCAGAGCCGAGGTGGGAGCCACCATTGGTGGCTGGTGGAGCCGGAGAGCCCGAGGCTGGGGCTGGAGAGGGCGAGGGAACCGCGGAGGTTCCCAAGCGCAGGGAGGGTCCCCGCCTTCGATCTGACAGTCGAAGGCGAAAGGGGAAGATGGCGCGGTAGGCTCCGGGTAGCGAAGATGATGGGGAGGATGGCGGAGAGGGCCTAGGAGAGGCTGTAGGAGAGGCTAGGGAGATACCCCCTAGCGGGCACGAGAACGAGCTGACGCAGCTGCAGCAGCAGATAGCAGAGCGCGATGCTATGTTAGCTGCCCGGGACGAGAGGATAGCTCGACTGGAGCAGCAGGCGGCAGAGCGGGATGCCCGGTTAGCTGCTCAGGAGGAGAGGATGGCCCAGCTGCAGGCGGACTTGGATAGAGCGACCAGGGTGCCCCAGGATGACAGGGTGACGAGACTCCAGGCAGAGCTAGCGGAGCGGGAGCGACGACACGGGATAGACATAGCTAGGTTTAGGTCGAGGACTCGTTACATTGAGGCTCTGGAGGACACATTGTTTAGGCATCACATTGTGTTGCCTGATCCTCCATCCTCCTCTTGTCTCTAGGCGTAGTGAGTCTAGACACACCACTAGGTCTAGGGCTCCTACTAGGTCTCAGGGGTCCTCTTTTGATGGTTAGCTTAGTGCTTAGATGCACTCTTTATGAGCCTTGGTGCTCTATTGTATATTGTAGCCTTTTGGCATTCATTGTACAGTTTGACCTTTATACATATATATATACATGGCTTTTATTTATTTGGTGTTTTACTCTCTTTTGTGTGAATGCCTATGTTTTTGTGATGCATGTTTTTATATGTTTTAATGTTTTTGATGCATATGTGATGGAATGGAATGCAAACTTATAGATGATTAATGCGAGACTAAGTAAATGAAATATGCACTAAGAAGCACTCATACTTTTAGATAGTTAGATTTAGCCAACCGTTATCATAATTGTTTAATCAGGGGCACCGAACTTGGTGGCTTGTGAATGGATGACGTATGGAATGACATGAATATGGAAGAAGATATGGAGGACGATATGGAAGAAGATATGGAGGAAGACTGTTTTACAAAGACTCAAACATGCTAGTGGTATCAAACAAACTTACTAATACCGCCTAATTCAACTAGGACCAAATGTGTGTGCATGTGAGTTCATTAACCAAATCCGAAGCATGGTAGTGACTCTAGGCAATCAAAAACCTGTGTGTGTGCAAGTGTGTTCATTAACCTCATCTTGCATAAATTAGGTAACCCCGTTATGGAGAAGACCCCGAAGCTAGTTTGTCCGTATGAGCATTCAGAGGTCTCTTTTTGAGGAGAGACATGTCGCCACGCAATGAGTATACTCCACTGCCAATCAAGCGTCTATAGCCCCGATGAAGGTTAACTCCATAGTCCATGTTGTTTTTGACCTTTGTAAGCCTTGGGGATGACTACCTATCCGTCCGATCGGACAAGTAGTACGATCCTTACAACTTATTTGGGATCAGTGGTGTGTGAAAAATGTTCATTTCCTTAGAGCTTTGGGGAATCGGATTCTCAACCGAAGTATGATGAGAATTTTACCCTATCCTTACTACTCTGTTTATATTTATATTTTGTGATTGCTTGTGATAGTGGTAAGAACCACTGTTTTATGGACTATGTTTGCATGATAGGACAAACGAGGATTACCCTTTTCACTTCAAGGCACAACCCAAGGATGGTGTTATCTCTCTTTGACACAAGATGTTTTTAAGATGTGAAAATGTGATAGGTTCAAGACCGCTTTTGAAATCATTTCCCAATACTCAAGATTTTATTTAGTGTAATTTGTGATATGGCCCTAGAGAACTTTGACATGCATTTCAAAGTTTGCTTAAAACACTAGGAATGGCTGAGTGACCGAAAACATTTTGGCAATGTAAATATGTGCAAATGGAAAATGGGTGTACGAATGACAATTCGGTTTGATGGATTTTATGAAGGTGCCCCAGATTAAGGCAACATGACTTTTGCTTGACCAAATTTTATATCCAAAAGATAGAATGGTCTCTAACATGATATGCAACTATGGCTGAAAATGAAATGTTATGGTTTTCAATGAGATGTATGCACATGAAATGCAATGTTTTTGAATGAGATGTATGCAACTAACAATGAAATGCAAATTCTTTTTATTTTATTTGTTTTTTTTTTTTTTTTTTTTGTACAAGCCATGTATATATGTACATATAAAATTCAAACTATGCGTAGAATGCCCTCAAGTGTATAACATTAAGTGGTTCGGGTTCTTCCTCTCCCTCTAAATCGGCAAGTCTATAAGTTCCATTACCCACTCTTTCAGTGACCATATATGGACCTAACCAATTAGCCGCGAATTTATCTCGAAGATGCGGCAATGCATTGGTGTTTTGTTGATTCTCTTTAAGGACAAGATCTCCTACTTGAAATTCTCTTAGATGAACTTTGGCATTGTAAGCACGTTTCAATCGGTCTTGATAAACTCGCAAATGCTCTAAAGCATTGATTCGTTTTTCATCTATGAGTGTGAGTTGATCAAGACGTGCTTGTCTAGCAATATCATCATCGATAAATTCCTGCAAAGAAATTCGCAAGGAAGGGATCTCGAGCTCAAGAGGCATGATTGCTTCAGCTCCATAGACCAAAGAAAATGGCGTTGCCCCAATGGGAGTTCTCGATGCTTGTTCTGTAAGCCCATAATGCCAAGGGGATTTGTGTATGCCAATCTTTATGATTTTCTTTAACAAGTTTCTTAAGAATAGCAATTATGGTCTTATTGGAAGCTTCAGCTTGTCCATTGGCTTGTGGGTAGTAAGGAGTTGAGAAACTATGTTGGATATTATACTTTTCGCAAAGAGCTCGAACATCCTTATTCTTAAAAGACTTGTCGTTATCAGAAATGATTTTAGAGGGAATACCAAAATGACAAATGATATGGTGAAGTATAAACTCCACAATTCTAGGACCTGTCGGACTGGTTAGAGGAATAGCTTCAACCCACTTTGTGAAGTATTCAGTGGTTGTAATGATGAAAGTATGCTGTCCTGAAGAGGCAGGTGAAATCTTGCCAATTAAATCGAGACCCCATTGTGAGAAGGGCCAAAGGCTTTGGATGGGCTATAAAGCTTGTGATGGTATATGGGTTAAATTAGCGTGTTCTTGACACTTTTTACATTGTTTAACATATTTGCAACAATCTTGTTCCATAGTGGGCCAATAATACCCCATACGTAAAATACGCTTCGCAATGGCCATTCCACTAAAATGACCACCACAAGTACCATCATGGGCTTCAGCAATAGCTCTATGTGTTTCACTCGCTTCTAGACAGTGGAGGAGTACTCCATCATATCCACGTTTATACAACACATCCCCCAAAAGAACAAAACGAGCTGCCTTTTGCTTAAAACAACGATGGGCAGTTCGAGACAAATCAGATGGGAGTGTTCCAAACTTGAGGAAGGCTACTATCTCACTAGACCAAGGCTCATATGGATCCGAATGGATAAAGCAAACATCTTTTTCATCCTTAGACTCAGCACGGACAATTGCAGACTTAGAGATTGTGGAAATGATTAGGGGTTGTACCTCTCCAAGGGAGTCCTTTGGAATCAATGATCCAAGAGAGGCCATGGCATCCGCAAATCTATTAGTCGAACGAGGCAAACTAGTGATCTCATACCAATCAAACTTAGAGAGCAACTTCATTGCTACATCATGATAAAGCTTAATGGTAGGTTCTTTGGCTTGGTATTCTCCCGTAATTTGTTTAACCACGAGTTGAGAATCCCCAAATATCCGAATACGCTTAATGCTCATAGCTATGGCTGATTGAAGACCTAAAATTAAGGCTTCATACTCTATTGTATTATTGGTGCATTGGAAGTCTAGTTTGAATGATAAAGGGATGGGAATCCCTTGAGGTGTATGAAACACAACTCCAACACCTTGACCTTTCGTGCACTTAGAGCCATCAAAGAATAGCGTGATGTCAACATCTTCCTCCGGAATGATGTCCTCTTCTTGTTCAGTGATAGCAAATACCGAATCATCTGGGAGCTCAATAATCAAAGGATGATCACTAGGTAGTGGAGCTTCCGCAAGTTGATCGGCTATAACTTGACCTTTAACGAATTTTTGGCTAATGAATTCAAGATCGAATTCGGTAAGCAACATTATCCATTTAGCGGTACGAGTGTTATTATAAGTGCGAGACATCATATAACGCAGAGGGTTTTCTCTAGCTATGACATATGTTGTATGGCTAAGCATATAATGACGAAGTTTCTTAGTGGCAAAAACCACTGCTAAGCACAACTTTTCCACATAAGCATATCGGGTTTCATAGCTTACCAATGTTCGACTAATATAATAGATAGCTTGCTCACGATTTTGTTCATTCTTTTGTGCAAGCATTGTCCCTAAGGCAAAGTCCGTTGCTGAGATATAAATATTGAAAGGGACCCCTGGACGAGGCGGAGCTAAGACTGGCGGAGATGCTAAGTACTGCTTGATGTCATCAAAGGCTTTCTCGACACTCATCTCGTCCATGAAAATTGTACCCCCTTTTGTAGTAGGTGGCAAAATGGCCTACATTTATCAGAAAGTTGTGCAATAAAGCGACGGATTGAATTAATCTTTCCTTGCAGACTACGCAACTCCTTCAAATTAGTTGGGGGACACATTTCCATAATGGCTTTGACCTTGTTTGGGTCCACCTCAATACCTCGTTTAGAGATAATAAAACCTAGGAGTTTGCCCGAGGTAACACCAAAGACACATTTCTTAGGGTTCAACCTTACTTTATGCTCTAGAAGCCTATCAAAAACTTTTTCCAATACATCAAAATGCTCTTGTCGAGTTTTAGATTTTGCCAATAAATCATCCACATAATCTTCGATAATCTTATGCATATAATCGTGGAAAATATAAGTCATGGCTCGTTGATAGGTTGCACCTGCGTTCTTAAGGCCAAAGGGCATCACCCCCGTAACAAAAAGTTCCCCAAGGTGTGGTAAATGCTGTTTTGTGTTGATCTTCGGGGTTTATTCGAATCTGGTTGTATCCTGAAAATCCATCCATGAACGAAAGCATTTCATGACCAGCGCAGGTGTCGACAAGAGTATCAATGTTTGGAAGAGGAAAGTCATCCTTAGGACACGCTTTATTTAGATCTCGAAAATCGGTGCAAACACGTATCCCCTCGTTAGGCTTGCGAACGGGTACCATGTTAGAAAGCCACTCAGGATAATCAATCGGGACGACAAATTTAACATCCAGAAGTTTCTGAATCTCCGATTTAACTATGAGGGCCACGGTAGGATGCATTTTCCTAAGTTTCTGTTTGACAGGTTTAGCATCTTTTTGTAAGGTGAGGTTATGGACAACCAAATTAGGGTCTAGGCCTGGCATGTCTTTGTAAGACCATGCAAATATCTCCTTCTTCCGCTTGAGTAGAGCAATCATTTGCTCTTGTTCCTCTGATGATAGACTTTTAGCCAGTTTCATAATTTGGGTGCCATCTTGGTCTGTACTAAGGTCTACATCGATAGTTTCTTCAATAGACATGTGGGAACCTTCCTCAAGCTGATGGGGAGTAGGGATCAGATTTATGTCATCTAAAATGTCATCAAGCTCCTGTGCCTTGCTCTCGTCTATGTCTGCCTAGAAGACCTCTGGCTTAGAAGATGAAGGTGAATGTGGAGGTGAAGGAGGAATGTAGTTGGCGGAAGCCCTTAACAATTCCTTAGAAAGGATGAACTCTGAAATAGATGGAGGGGATGAAATCCGATCCATGCCAATCAGGCTTGGGTTGATCGGGATTGGCTTATCCGGATCATATGGATTATGGAGTGGTGTGAATAAGTCTTCAAAATTCATTGTCGACTTATGGAAGAAAGGATGGGCGGAATGGAAGGGAAAACCGGTGAAGACCTCGGAAGACCTGAGATGCAAAACAACATAGTTTTTCAGTTTTTTTTTTTTTTTTTGAGTTTTTTTTTTTTTGTAGTTTGAGTTTTTTTTTTTTTTGTAGTGGTGAAAACCACTATTACACACATACATAAAGCAATAAAGTATTTTTATATATTTTGATTTTTTTTTTTTTTTGGAAATTTTCTGATTTTTTTTTTTTTGGTAGTGGTGAAAACCACTATTTTAGTATATACATATAATACAGGTTTGGATTATGGCTTATGGATGTGGCGGAGGGGGTGGTTCACCTCGTTCTTGTGGAAGAAGCAAGCGAAAGATGGCCTCTTGGAGAGGGAACAATTGGAGATAAAACTCGTCTTGTTTAATGAGGGGAACAATGGGTGCCGACTCTTCTTCAGATTCATCACCATTTGACATGACGTCAAATTCTTCATAGGCTTCATCTTCGGATTCGTCGGGGTGGAGGATTTCTTCTTCTGAATTAAGATTAATGCTTTGAAAAGCTCGTTCAAAAGAAGAAAGGGATGGAAGTGGTTGGTAGCCCAGACCAAAACGCTCAGTGGGTCTCTGATATGGCATATCGATGCGTTCAGTTACCCCTTGCTCGTATCGACCTAGGCCAAATTGCTGCCAATTATGTCTGTGGAAATAGCGAGAGGGAAAACCCTCCATCCTTTCGATATTGGCAGGGACTGGATGCTTAGGTTCTAGTATGGTGGTAGGACTAGAAGATGACTCTATTCCCCCATATACAAAATTAATGGAATTTGGCATAGAACCCATGTTATAAACCGATCCAATGGATAAATGTTGGTCATGTGGACGACCAAAATCTTTAACTTTTTGCACATTGAACGGTGTGATGTGGACATCTTGAATGGCATACTCACCAATACCTGCATCAGTGAGATGGACCTTGACTTGGGAGGGAGAAAGACTAGATGATGGAATAGAAGAATGTGGGATAGAAGAATTGGAAGGATTTGGTTGGGTTGATGCTTCACTAACTTGTGAAACATCAGCTGGTGATGGTTGGGAAGATGGAGGAATAATAGGTGATGTTGAAGAAGGTGTAGAAGAATGGGGTAATGACGTGGAAAGAGATGATTGGTCATGGCCACATGTGCATGTGGTCACTGATGAAGAAGAAGGAAGATTAGTTGATGAAGAAAGTGGTGAATGAGATGGAATAGCGGAAGAGGAAGATGGTTGCGATATGATGGGTAGCTCCTCAGGAATGGGAGCTTTAGAAGAAGATGGTATAGAAGAAGTAGATGGGGTCAAGAAAAGATGAGTGGATGGCAACACAATCTCATAAGGATTTGAGACATAGTTGCAATGTTTGAAGGGTTCAATGTCGACGGGTACATAATGAACTCTGTCCCTCATATACATACTTTAGACATTGATGGAGTATAGAAGGGACACATCTCATCTCCCTAAGCCAAGGCCGTCCAAGCAATACATTGTATGCCATGGTCCCTTCCAAGATGTGAAACAAGGTATGCAAAGTTCGGGCCCCTACCTCAATGGGCAAGATAACCGTGCCAACCGTGGAAGATAAAGCATCATTGAATGCTTTAAGAGTAAAAGTCGACTTTGTGATAAGGGATGGCGACAACTTTAGATGACTCAACGCCGATGTTGTAATGATATTGATTGAGGAACCGGTGTCAATTAAGACTCTCTTGAATGGCTTGTGATCGATCTTGGCCATGATATGCAGTGGAGGATCTATACTTTCTGTTGACATAGGTTTGATTTCAAAATCATAGAAAGTGATGGAGGGCTCCATGCATGTTTGAATACTCCCCACAAAGTTGTTGAAGGCATTAGTATCTTGAGTTTGAAGCTCGATTGACTTCAAGATTTCCATTAATGCCTCTCTATGTGGGGGAGATTGTTGAATGAGGTCATAGATCGATAACTTGGCAGAAGCCATTTTTAAACTGGTAGTTAATCGGCTACTCAATGACATGATGGGTCTTTGGCATTGAGTAGAATGATTTAGCGGTTGTTGAGAAGTACTAGCATGTCGTTGGGTCACTGTTACCTGAGGTGGATGGGGGTTTGTACAGGTGGGTCGTGGTTCGGCCTGATTTGGTTGGTTCGCCCTTTGACCCCGGGTTACTACGTTAATAGTACCCACAAAACCTTGGTATTGTTGTACATGGTTGACTTGATTAGGAGGAGTTACCTGAGTTACTCCCCCTGAAGTTGTTGGAGCTTCCTCCCGATGTGGAAGGGTTGTTTGAAATATACCAAGATTTTGATTTTGTTGGGCTAAGGGGCTATCCAATTTAATGGCTCCAATCTCAATAAGATCTTGGATCACATGTTTGAAAGCTATACAATTATTGATATCGTGCCCATTTTGCCTATGATAAGGACAAAATAAGTACTCTTTGTAATACTTCCCCCTTCTAGATGGTTCTAAAGGTTTAAACTCAGGTAAATTTAACTGATTTGTGCTATATAACTTGTTGAATATGACCACATATGGTTCATCTAAAGGTGTGAACTATCGCTTGGGACGATTATTTTTCCAAGGTCGAGTTTCCATGGTTGGCCCAGTATTGGGAGCTGGTTGAGTAGGGGCGGGTACCGCATGATAAGCAATTGGTTGCGGTTGACTTTGCATTACTTGTTGTTGTTGAGCCATTACGGGCTGACTCGCCACCACTTGATTAACTTGGTTAACATTTGAGGTTGTACTAGCCTATGTTTGTTTGTTTTGGCCATAATTATTATTTCGTTGTTGGCCCTTTTGTTGCCATTCTTTTCTATGGGGTTTTAAAACACCCTCTTGGACTTTAATGTCTTCTATGATACTTGCTTGGGCCAAAGCCTCTTCAAAAGTCCTATATTGTTGTAATTAGAGTAACCAAGAGATAGGTTTTAGACAACTCTGGGTGAACATTTTGGTTAACTCCTCCATTGGTAGGGAGAATGGCAGTTTATTAATGATAGCCCTCCAACGGTTTCCTACACCCCAACCAATTTCTACCCAGCCAGCTTTTCTTAGCTCAGGCCCCACCTGGGTACCCCAATCTTCGGTGGTGTCCATTCCTACCCCACCTTTCTCCCAACCCAGTCCAGTTCATCATCCACCCCAATCACCTTCTTTTCGGTATCATCCATACCAACAACCCGTCCATTCCACACCGCCTAATCCAGGCAATTTCATCCCATCTCATCATTTTTCCACTCCTCCATTGCATCATCATAATCATCAAACGAATCAAAATTTTCATGAAGATTCTCGACTCCATGCTATGCAACAACAGATTGACAACCTTATGCTCAACATGCCTGGCTCATCTAGTCATAAACCTACGCTAAGGTCATTGATCAATCAACCAATTCATCCTTCGGTACCTTCACCGCCATATCCGACTGATTTCACATTACCGAAGTTTGACAAATTTTGAGGAACTGAGGATCCTCATGAACATGTGAGCTCATTCATGCATGCCTGCTTTAGAATCCAAAATAATGATGCTCTTATGCTCAGAACTTTTCCTCAGACATTAGGAGGAGATGCTGTACAATGGTACAATCATTTACCTCACCATAGCATTTATGCTTACGAGCAATTGATTAATCTGTTTTTAGAACGATTCTCCCTAAATGTACAAAGGAAAGTTTCATTGTCCGACTTATACAAGCTCAAGCAACATGACGATGAGACTGTTTATGACTTTGGAAACCGTTGGAGGGCTATCATTAATAAATTGCCATTCTCCCTACCAATGGAGGAGTTAACCAAAATGTTCACCCAGAGTTGTCTAAAACCTATCTCTTGGTTACTCCAATTACAACAATACAGGACTTTTGAAGAGGCTTTGGCCCAAGCAAGTATCATAGAAGACATTAAAGTCCAAGAGGGTGTTTTAAAACCCCGTAGAAAAGAATGGCAACAAAAGGGCCAACAACGAAATAATAATTATGGCCAAAACAAACAAACACAGGCTAGTACAACCTCAAATGTTAACCAAGTTAATCAAGTGGTGGCGAGCCAGCCCGTAATGGCTCAACAACAACAAGTAATGCAAAGTCAACCGCAACCAATTGCTTATCATGCGGTACCCGCCCCTCCTCAACCAGGCTCACAATATTGAGCCAACCATGGAAACTCGACCTTGGCAAAACAATCGTCCCAAGCGACAGTTCACACCTTTAGATGAACCATATGCGGTCATATTCAACAAGTTATATAGCACAAATCAGTTAACTTTACCTGAGTTTAAACCTTTAGAACCATCTAGAAGGGGGAAGTATTACAAGGAGTACCTATTTTGTCCTTATCATAGGCAAAATGGGCACGATATCAATAATTGTACAACTTTCAAACATGTGATCCAAGATCTTATTGAGATTGGAGCCATTAAATTGGATAGCCCCTTAGCCCAACAAAATCAAAATCTTGGTATATTTCAAACACCCCTTCCACATCGGGAGGAAGCTCCAACAACTTCAGGGGGAGTAACTCAGGTAACTCCTCCTAATCAAGTCAACCATGTACAACAATACCAAGGTTTTGTGGGTACTATTAACGTAGTAACCCGGGGTCAAAGGGCGAACCAACCAAATCAAGCTGAACCACAGCCACCTGTACAAACCCCCAGTCCACCTCAAGTAACAGTGACCCAACGACGTGCTAGTACTTCTCAACAACCGCTAAATCATTCTACTCAACGCCAACGACCCATCATGTCATTGAGTAGCCGATTAACTACCAGTTTAAAAATGGCTTTCGCCAAGTTATCGATCTATGACCTCATTCAACAATCTCCCCCGCATAGAGAGGCATTAATGGAAATATTAAAGTCAATCGAGCTTCAAACTCAAGATACTAATGCCTTCAACAACTTTGTGGGGAGTATTCAAACATGCATGGAGCCCTCCATCACTTTCTATGATTTTGAAATCAAACCTATGTCAACAGAAAGTATAGATCCTCCACTGCATATCATGGCCAAGATCGATCACAAGCCATTCAAGAGAGTCTTAATTGACACCGGTTCCTCAATCAATATCATTACAACATCGGCGTTGAGTCATCTAAAGTTGTCGCCATCCCTTATCACAAAGTCGACTTTTACTCTTAAAGCATTCAATGATGCTTTATCTTCCACGGTTGGCACGGTTATCTTGCCCATTGAGGTAGGGGCCCAAACTTTGCATACCTTGTTTCACATCTTGGAAGGGTCCATGGCATACAATGTATTGCTTGGACGGCCTTGGCTTAGGGAGATGAGATGTGTCCCTTCTATACCGCATCAATGTCTCAAGTATGTATATGAGGGACGAAGTTCATTGTGTACTCGCCGACATTGAACCCTTCAAACATTGCAACTATGTCTCAAATCCTTATGAGATTGTGTTGCCATCCACTCATCTTTTCTTGACCCCATCTACTTCTTCTATACCATCTTCTTCTAAAGCTCCCATTCCCGAGGAGCTACCCATCATATCGCAACCATCTTCCTCTTCCGCTATTCCATCTCATTCACCACTTTCTTCATCTCCTAATCTTCCTTCTTCTTCATCAGTGACCACATGCACATGTGGCCATGACCAATCATCTCTTTCCACGTCATTACCCCCTTCTTCTACACCTTCTTCAACATCACCTATTATTCCTCCATCTTCCCAACCATCACCACTGATGTTTCACAAGTTAGTGAAGCATCAACCCAACCAAATCCTTCCAATTCTTCTATCCCACATTCTTCTATTCCATCATCTAGTCCATCTCCCTCCCAAGTCAAGGTCCATCTCACTGATGCAGGTATTGGTGAGTATGCCATTCAAGATGTCCACATCACACCGTTCAATGTGCAAAAAGTTAAAGATTTTGGTCATCCACATGACCAACATTTATCCATTGGATCGGTTTATAACATGGGTTCTATGCCAAATTCCATTAATTTTGTATATGGGGGAATAGAGTCATCTTCTAGTCCTACCACCATACTAGAACCTAAGCATCCAGTCCCTGCCAATATCGAAAGGATGGAGGGTTTTCCCTCTCACTATTTCCACGGACATAATTGGCAGCAATTTGGCCTAGGTCGATACGAGCAAGGGGTAACTGAACGCATCGATATGCCATATCAGAGACCCACTGAGCGTTTTGGTCTGGGCTACCAACCACTTCCATCCCTTTCTTCTTTTGAACGAGCTTTTCAAAGCATTAATCTTAATTTCGAAGAAGAAATCCTCCACCCCGACGAATCCGAAGATGAAGCCTATGAAGAATTTGACGTCATGTCAAATGGTGATGAATCTGAAGAAGAGTCGGCGCCCATTGTTCCCCTCATTAAACAAGACGAGTTTTATCTCCAATTGTTCCCTCTCCAAGAGGCCATCTTTCGCTTGCTTCTTCCACAAGAACGAGGTGAACCACCCCCTCCGCCACATCCATAAGCCATAATCCAAACCCGTATTATATGTATATACTAAAATAGTGGTTTTCACCACTACCAAAAAAAAAAAAATCAGAAAATTTCCAAAAAAAAAAAAAATCAAAATATATAAAAATACTTTATTGCTTTATGTATGTGTGTAATAGTGGTTTTCACCACTACAAAAAAAAAAAACTCAAAAAAAAAAAAAAAAAAAACTCAAAAACTATGTTGTTTTGCATCTCAGGTCTTCCGAGGTCTTCACCGGTTTTCCCTTCCATTCCGCCCATCCTTTCTTCCATAAGTCGACAATGAATTTTGAAGACTTATTCACCCCGCTCCATAATCCATATGATCCGGATAAGCCAATCCCGATCAACCCAAGCTTGATTGACATGGATCGGATTTCATCCCCTCCATCTATTTCAGAGTTCATCCTTTCCGAGGAATTGTTAAGGGCTTCCGCCAACTACATTCCTCCTTCACCTCCACATTCACCTTCATCTTCTAAGCCAAAGGTCTTCCAGGCAGACATAGACGAGAGCAAGGCACAGGAGCTTGATGACATTTTAGATGACATAAATCCGATCCCTACTCCCCATCGCCTTGAGGAAGGTTCCCACATGTCTATTGAAGAAACTATCGATGTAGACCTTAGTCCAGACCAAGATGGCACCCAAATTGTGAAACTGGCTAAAAGTCTATCATCGGAGGAACAAGAGCAAATGATTGCTCTACTCAAGCGGAAGAAGGAGATATTTGCATGGTCTTACAAAGACATGCCAGGCCTAGACCCTAATTTGGTTGTCCATAACCTCACCTTACAAAAATATGCTAAACCTATCAAACAGAAACTTAGGAAAATGCATCCTACCGTGGCCCTCATAGTTAAATCGGAGATTCAGAAACTTCTGGATGTTAAATTTGTCGTCCCGATTGATTATCCCTATTGGCTTTCTAACATGGTACCCGTTCGCAAGCCTAACGGGGGGATACGTGTTTGCACCGATTTTCGAGATCTAAATAAAGCGTGTCCTAAGGATGACTTTCCTCTTCCAAACATTGATACTCTTGTCGACACTTGCGCTGGTCATGAAATGCTTTCGTTCATGGATGGATTTTCAGGATACAACCGATTCGAATAAACCCCGAAGATCAACACAAAACTAGCATTTACCACACCTTGGGGAACTTTTTGTTACAGGGTGATGCCCTTTGGCCTTAAGAACGCAGGTGCAACCTATCAACGAGCCATGACTTATATTTTCCACGATTATATGCATAAGATTATCGAAGATTATGTGGATGATTTATTGGCAAAATCTAAAACTCGACAAGAGCATTTTGATGTATTGGAAAAAGTTTTTGATAGACTTCTAGAGCATAAAGTAAGGTTGAACCCTAAGAAATGTGTCTTTGGTGTTACCTCAGGCAAACTCCTAGGTTTTATTATCTCTAAACGAGGTATTGAGGTGGACCCAAACAAGGTCAAAGCCATTATGGAAATGTGTCCCCCAACTAATTTGAAGGAGTTGCGTAGTTTGCAAGGAAAGATTAATTCAATCCGTCGCTTTATTGCACAACTTTCTCATAAATGTAGGCCATTTTGCCACCTACTACAAAAGGGGGTACAATTTTCATGGACAGATGAGTGTCAGAAAGCCTTTGATGACATCAAGCAGTATTTAGCGTCTCCGCCAGTCTTAGCTCCGCCTCGTCCAGGGGTCCCTTTCAATCTTTATATCTCAGCAACGGACTTTGCCTTAGGGACAATGCTTGCACAAAAGAATGAACAAAATAAGCATTGATTCGTTTTTCATCTATGAGTGTGAGTTGATCAAGACCGATTGAAACGTGCTTACAATGCCAAAGTTCATCTAAGAGAATTTCAAGTAGGGGATCTTGTCCTTAAAGAGAATCAACAAAACACCAATGCATTGCCGCATCTTCGAGATAAATTCACGGCTAATTGGTTAGGTCCATATATGGTCACCGAAAGAGTGGGCAATGGAACTTATAGACTTGCCGCTTTAGAGGGAGAGGAAGAACCCGAACCACTTAATGTTATACACTTGAGGGCATTCTACGCATAGTTTGAATTTTATATGTACATATATACATGGCTTGTACAACAAAAAAAAAAAAAAAAAATAAAACAAAATAAAATAAAAAGAATTTGCATTTCATTGTTAGTTGCATACATCTCATTCAAAAACATTGCATTTCATGTGCATACATCTCATTGAAAACCATAACATTTCATTTTCAGCCATAGTTGCATATCATGTTAGAGACCATTCTATCTTTTGGATATAAAATTTGGTCAAGCAAAAGTCATGTTGCCTTAATCAGGGGCACCTTCATAAAATCCATCAAACCGAATTGTCATTCGTACACCCATTTTCCATTTGCACATATTTACATTGCCAAAATGTTTTCAATCACTCACCCATTCCTAGTGTTTTAAGCAAACTTTGAAATGCATGTCAAAGTTCTCTAGGGCCATATCACAAATTACACTAAATAAAATCTTGAGTATTGGGAAATGATTTCAAAAGCGGTCTTGAACCTATCACATTTTCACATCTTAAAAACATCTTGTGTCAAAGAGAGATAACACCATCCTTGGGTTGTGCCTTGAAGTGAAAAGGGTAATCCTCGTTTGTCCTATCATGCAAACATAGTCCATAAAACAGTGGTTCTTACCACTATCACAAGCAATCACAAAATATAAATATAAACAGAGTAGTAAGGATAGGGTAAAATTCTCATCATACTTCGGTTGAGAATCCGATTCCCCAAAGCTCTAAGGAAATGAACATTTTTCACACACCACCGATCCCAAATAAGTTGTAAGGATCGTACTACTTGTCCATTCAGACGGATAGGTAGTCATCCCCAAGGCTTACAAAGGTCAAAAACAACATGGACTATGGAGTTAACCTTCACCGGGGCTATAGACGCTTGACTGGCAGTGGAGTATACTCATTGCGTGGCGACATGTCTCTCCTCAAAAAGAGACCTCTGAATGCTCATACGGACAAACTAGCTTCGGGGTCTTCTCCATAACAGGGTTACCTAATTTATGCAAGATGAGGTTAATGAACACACTTGCACACACACAGGTTTTTGATTGCCTAGAGTCACTACCATGCTTCTGATTTGGTTAATGAACTCGCATGCACACACATTTGGTCCTAGTTGAATTAGGCAGTATTAGTAAGTTTGTTTGATACCACTAGCATGTTTGAGTCTTTGTAAAACTAGTCTTCCTCCATATCTTCTTCCATATCACCCTCCATATCTTCTTCCATATTCATGTCATTCCATACGTCATCCATTCACAAGCCACCAAGTTCGGTTCCCCCGATTAAACAATTATGATAACAGTTGGCTAAATCTAACTATCTAAAAATATGAGTGCTTCTTAGTGCATATTTCATTTACTTAGTCTTGCATTAATCATCCATAGATTTACATATCATTTACTTAGTCTTGCATTAATCATCCATAGATTTGTATGTTATATACTTAGTCTCGCATTAATCATCTATAAGTTTGCATTCCATTCCATCACATATGCATCAAAAACATTAAAACATATAAAAACATGCATCACAAAAACATAGGCATTCACACAAAAGAGAGTAAAACACCAAATAAATAAAAGCCATGTATATATATATATATGTATAAAGGTCAAACTGTACAATGAATGCCAAAAGGCTACAATATACAATAGAGCACCAAGGCTCATAAAGAGTGCATCTAAGCACTAAGCTAACCATCAAAAGAGGACCCCTGAGACCTAGTAGGAGCCCTAGACCTAGTGGTGTGCCTAGACTCACTACGCCTAGAGACAGAGGAGGATGGAGGATCCGGCAACACAACACAATGTGATGCCTAAACAATGTGTCCTCCAGAGCCTCAATGTAACGAGTCCTCGACCTAAGCCTAGCTATGTCTATCCCGTGCCGTCGCTCCCGCTCCGCTAGCTCTGCCTGGAGTCTCATATCCCAGTCTTCCTGGGACAATGACCTCCTCATCCCCGGAATGATAGGGGAGAATCGGTGTCGTGCCTCTAACACCCTAAGCTGCAAAACAACAAAACAAAAATTTGTTACAAATTTTTCCAAAAAAAAAAAAAAAAACACATAATAAGTACTTGCTTAAATGAACAAATACCTCAGATGGCTGCACTGGCGCGTCCGCTCCCATCTCCGCCATAGCTCCCGCGTGCTTCAATCTCCCACACAAACCTTTCACTCCACTCCCTTAGACGCACTTCTCTCAAGCTCGAACGCACAAATGAGCGAAATTCTCGCTGAAACTGTTTAAATAGCTGATTTTGGTGCCCTGAAACGTAGTGGGGCGTTTCATGGCGCATTCAGACGCAGTCCTGCATTTGCAGAGCGCCTAAACACCGATGGGCGTCTCTGCCAACCACAAATGCAGACCGACGTTTGGTGTCAGTATTGAATAAAGGAACAAAACTTGCAAAATTGAAGCTTACCTCCTCCAAATTTCATCAAATTGCATTCATCCATTCTTCTTATCATAATAAAACATTTTGTGAAGGTTACAACAGTTTTGGACACAAATTTTGTCATTTCGCTCAAAAAGCGCATCATTCATCATTGTTTTACAAATTGGGTTAAAAATATTCAAAACCTTCACAAAATTAACCACATTCATCAATTCTTCCGATCTATCGTCAATTTCATTCATTCTTCTTTCATCATGCATATTTTTGCCAAATCAAATTAAAGTAAACCTCGTATCTAGTGGTATATTCTATCACCTTGGCGATTGCAGCGATTTGCATCCATGCAATTCGGTAAGAGGATTAAACCACCATAAGGACACCTACCATTTATCATAATCAACTATTTCACTGTTTGAAAATTGGAAATCAATTTTGGATATTCTACTTTTCAAGTGACCTCATACCAAGATTAATTTGCTCAACGAGTTGTCATTGATGGCCTAGTTCATGGGGCCTTAAACATGGACAATCTTTAATATCATCATTATTTTGAGTCTTGCTAGAGATTGAGGCTACCTAGGTTGATTGGTTCCGACCCGAGGAATTATCCATACAGTCACTAGGAGCATCTCCGAGTTCTGGACTCTTTTCATGCATCTTTCATCTCTCGCATATCAATGGCGCCAACAAGGCAATTTCATTAACGATATGGACTCACACACGGGAGTTGGGGCATCCGTTATCAATTTCTAATTTTCCTATAGTGGAATTCATCTTACATGATCATGGAATTTACAATTTGGCAAAAATCCCTTTATAACCGTTGGGGCAGAAAACGGTCCATCTTTCACATCACTCATATCGTCTTCAATCATATTCTTTTCTGGTTTGTACACCAACCCCTTTCCTGTTGGGACATAAACAGATGGTTCATACACCAACCCCTTTTTTCACCGTTGGGGCAAAAACGGTTCATTTTCTTCCAAATTTCTTCCAATTGGCTTGTGAGAACCATTCTCGCTCGCCAATTGAGGGGGTAAGCTGATAAAATTTTAAATATTCTTTTATTCTTTGGTCTTCAAAGTTGTGCTTTAGTCTTGAGAGAGAGTTGCGTCTGATCCAGCTTTTCAGGTGTCTTAAGTTTTTGTGCTTGCATTGTGTCTTCACACAAAGCAGCTCAAAAAGGGGCATCTGTAGACACCAAAATCCAGCCACTTGTAAGTCATCTATACCTTCCTGTCAGCCACGTGTCAGTCATCCACCTTCCCGCCATTATTTGGCCCAAATCCACACCTTCCCGCCATTATTTGGCCCAATTTCACCTTTTCCGCCATTATTTGGCCCAATTTCACCTTTCCCGCCATTTTTCATTCCCAAATTTATTTAAATTAATATTTATATATATATTTTAATATTTTAATATATTTTAATATATATATAAAGATACTTTAAGTGATTTAATCTGAGCCATCCATCCTTCATTTAATCTCATCCGTCCATCCATCTTAATCCGTTTCACAACCTAGATTTATTCTCTACCCTTGGATCCACTTTAATCTTAGCCACACGTTCAAAGTGTCGTTAAAACCCTAAAGTGTGCCCTAAGAGTAGATTATAAATTGAGTCACCTTGATGGCTCAAACGCTGGATCTCTTTTACTATCTCTCTTTTGTTATCTATCGCTATCTATCTCTTCTTCAGCTAAACCTACCCATCCATCGCCGTCCCTTTTCGCCGCATCCATCGCCGCATCCGTCGCCAACTTCGCCGCCATCCCTTCTGCAGCATTCTGCAAAATCCCCCATTCTTGTCGCAAGTGCCCGCGGGCGTTTACCCGCAGCCACAGACGCAGACCGGCGTCTGCAACCCCGATCCGAAGCACGCGGGCGTTCGAGCGATAGCACCAGGGCGCCTTCCGCAGCCGATTTGACAGTTACATCACTTCCAGGTGCCGCCTGGTCTCGCCGCGTTAACAGAAAAAGAGGTATAGATTCTAAAGCAAGTAATATTTTTATGTATTAATCCGCCGTTAGATTTTGCATTCTATTTATTTCATTTCTAGGGTTTTAGACTATTTTTGAGGGCTCACACAGTGGAGCCCTCTTACTAGTTTCTAACTCCTTGATAGTGTTAATGTGTGCAGGATTTTAATGGCAGATTTGATTGGATGATAGCAGCTGCTTAAGTTGGAGTGGTCCGAGCCAAAGGATACAACGAAGCCCACTCATTCTGTTGAGGTTAAGGATACATTCTTCGAAGATGCCACCATATTGTGCCAGCTAGGGTTTCGGAGAACCCTAGCACAAATTGTAACATCTGTATCACGAAAAGGGTTACAGGCCCTGTTGTACTCAAAAGGAGTTTCTAAACTCCATTGATTAATAAAAATCGTTTATTTTGTACAACTGTGTTCTGCATTACTTTTTATCGTGATTTCTTTATCTTTTGTTTGGCGTTGTATCTTTAATCTACAAATGCGGGTAAACGCCTGCGGGCACTTGCGACAAGAATAGGGGATTCTGCAGACTGCAGAAGGGATGGCGGCGAAGTTGGCGACAGATGCGGCGATGGATGCGGAGAAAAGGGACGGTGATGGATGGGTAGGTTTAGCTGAAGAAGAGATAGATAGCGATAAATAACAAAAGAGAGATAGTAAAAGAGATAGGGTTTGAGCCATCAAGGTGACTCAATTTATAATCTACTCTTAGGGCACACTTTAGGGTTTTAACGACACTTTGAACGTGTGGCTAAGATTAAAGTGGATCCAAGGGTAGAGAATAAATCTAGGTTGTGAAACGGATTAAGATGGATGGACGGATGAGATTAAATGAAGGATGGACGGCTCAGATTAAATCACTTAAAGTATCTTTATATATATATTAAAATATATTAAAATATTAAAATATATATATAAATATTAATTTAAATAAATTTGGGAATGAAAAATGGCGGGAAAGGTGAAATTGGGCCAAATAATGGCGAGAAAAGGTGAAATTGGGCCAAATAATGGCGGGAAGGTGTGGATTTGGGCCAAATAATGGCGGGAAGGTGGATGACTGACACGTGGCTAACAGGAAGGTATATATGACTTACAAGTGGCTGGATTTTGGTGTCTACAGGAAGCTTACTGTACCTGACAACTATCAAACCAGATATTTTGCAGGCAGTATGCATGGTAGCACGATTTCAGGCTAATCCCAAGGAGACTCATGTGACAGCATTATGGTGGTTTATTTATGAAATATCATTGAAGGGAAAATGATTGTGTGTGGTTTCCTTTTTTGAAAGTAGATTAGATGAATGCATCAAGGTTTTTTGAATTGAGAGTTGTGTTTAAACCTTGTGTTATAAGCATAGTGGTTTAAGCCCATTGGTTGTGAAAGAACTTGAGTTAGAAAATAACATGAGTATCATTGTTATGTGATATTTGAGGTTGAGCATTGTTGGAATTATTTGAGTTGGTTGATACATACTTGGACTAGGGTTGTGTGAGAAAGAGTTGTCCCTTGTGATGATTGGTTGAGTTGATTTGATTGAGCCTAGTCAAGTTATGTGTGAAGTGATTTTTAAAAATTCTATGAAGTGGATCTGATTTGAGATCACCATTTATTGTTGAGTTCATTTTGAGTACTACTTGAGCATGATTGATTGAGCCTTTGAGAAGGCCTTTGGTAAATATTTGAGGACAATGTTGGGACATATGTCTAGAGTAGACTTGGATAGGTTTTTGTATGAGCTTGTTATTCAACATTAGACAAGTTCTATGTGAGCTTGTTAAGCAGGTTCTGTGTGAGCCTATTAAGCAGGTTCTTAGTGAGCCTATTGACTGAGCTTTAGAGGTGACAGAGTACGAGAGGACGAGTCTCAATGGATAGAAATATAGCAGCCAACATAGTTGAAGATAAATCTGAGTGAGGATTCTTCAAGTGAAGAAGAGGTCCGCCAGTCAGTGCAGTAGAGAGACAGAGTCGTCTATAATATCACAAGGGTACTATGGAGTATGGGTTATGGTATCCAAAAGATGTAGATTGGGCAGGATGTGTAGATGACAGAAAGAGTACCAGTGGAGGTGCATTCTATCTTTAGGACAGATTGGTCGCGTAGAATAGTAAGAAATAAGAGTCAGTTTCCTTATCCATAGCAAAGGAAAAATATATTGTAGCGACAACATGTTGTACGCAAGAGAAAGTTGTAGAAAATGAAGTTAATTTGGATTTTTATTCCAAAAATAGATTGTGGAGTAGTCACGTTTCCCAAGAATTGACTAGCTACAGGGATCATATTCTCAGGGGGAGCATTTATATATTTGATTATCTTTTTGCTCATATTTGTAATTTTTGCTAACAGTCATAACGTGTGCCTGAGAATGTTGTGCATGGACTCAGGGGAGTCTGCAGCAGCCCTTTGGTATTATTGTCAAAGGGGGAGAAGAATTACAGGAAATTGCATGTGTGTTGCCAACAATTCCAAAGGGGGAGATTGTTGAGCAAGGTGCAGCAATAGTATTGTCATTGTTGTCAACATAGTCAGATAGATCGGTTGATGCAATGGACAAGAGTTCAGTGATACAGTGGACAGGAGTTCAGAGGTTACTCAGAGTATGTGCAGTGTTGTTAAATGCTTATGAGGATGTTTCTAATGTTTGGGTGAAGTTGCTACAGGTTGTCTAAGAAGACCAAAGTGGCCCATATTCTGAAAATCAAAAGAAAATCACAAGGAAGAAAACTGCCGCGATATCGTGACATGTTGAGCAAGAAAGAAAAACTGTCACGATATCGCGACATGTTGGCAAGAAAGAAAAAATGTCACGATATTGCGACATATTGAGAAGAAAGAAAAAATGTCACGATTTCGTGACATGTTCGGAGAGAAAGTGCAAGCAAGCAAAACTGTCATGATTTCGCGACATGTTTGGAGAGAAAGCGCAAGCAAGAAAAACTATCATGATTTTGTGACATGTTCGGAGAGAAAGCACAAGCAAGCAAAACTGTCATGATTTCGTGACATGTTCGGAGAGAAAGCACAAGCAAGCAAAACTGTCACGATTTCGTGACATGTTGGAAGAAAGAAAGGCAAGTAGAAAAAGTGTCGCGATTTCATGACATATTGCAAGGAAGATAGTACGAAAGAAAAAGTGTCGTGATTTTGCGACATGTTGGAAGAGAGAAAGGCAAGTAGAAAAAGTGTCACAATTTCGTGACATATTGCAAGAGAGATAGTACGAAAGAAAAAGTTTCACGATTTCGTGACATGTTGGAAGAGAGAAAGGCAAGTAGAAAAAGTGTCGCGATTTCGCGACATGTTGGAAGAGAGAAAGGCAAGTAGAAAAAGTGTCGCGATTTCGTGACATATTGCAAGAGAGATAGTATGGAAGAAAAAGTGTCACGATTTCGTGACATGTTGGAAGAAAGAAAGGCAAGTAGAAAAAGTGTCACAATTTCGCGACATATTGCAAGAGATATTGTACGAAAGAAAAAGTGTCACGATTTCATGACATATTGCAAGAGAAAGAGAAAAGGAAAGAAAGTGTCGCGATATCGTGACATGTTGCATTTTTGCGACCCGAAGGCAAGAGAAAAATTAAAGGAGAGAAAATGTCACGATATTGCGACATGTCGCATTTTCGTGACTAAATAAGGAGAGATAAAGTAAGAAGGCAGAAGTGTTGCGATTTTGCGACAAAAGTAAAGAGGAAGAGTACGGAGGCGAAAGTGTCACGATTTCGCGACATGCTGTGATTTCGCTAATACAAGCCAAGAAAAGAGGCAAGGAGGCGAAAGTGTCACGATTTTGCGACATGCTATGTTTTCATGGGTACAAGCCAAGAAAAGAAGTACGACGATGAAAGTGTCGCGATATCGCGACATGCTGAGTTTTTGCGGTACAAGCCAAGAAGAGAAGCAAGGAGGCAGAAGTGTCGCGATATCATGACATGTTGTATTTTCACGGTCCAAAGCAAGGAGAAAGAGAGAGAGAACAAAAGTGTCACGATATCGTGACATGTTGTATTTTCGAGGGCCAAAGCAAGGAGAAAGAAAGAGAAAGCAAAAGTGTCGTGATATCGCGACATGTTATGTTTTCGCGGTTGAGTTGAAGCCGACGAAGACCTATGATAGCCGACTAAGATTAGGGTTTGTAGTCAACTAATATTAGGGTTAGCAGCCAACTAAGATCAGGGTTTACAACTGACTAAGATTAGGGTTTTGATCTTGAAAATGTTGTTATAAAAGGAGGGTTGTTTGGAGATTTGAGGAATAAAGTAATGGGTCGTCAAATATGTGTCGAAGTGTGAAATGTGGTTGTAAGAGCGTAGAAAGAACAGAAGCGGAGAGATGATGGTGAAGTACGCAAAGTGAGCAAAGAAGTCATGTTGAATTGTCCTAAGTATGACTGTGATTGCACATAGAAAGTAGGAGTAGAGTGCGCAAAAGGGAGAAGACGATCATGAAGCTGGATTGCAGTGAAGCAGAGTGTGTGAAGTGTTTGCGCAAAAAGAGCAGAGTGCACAGAGAACACAAAGGTGGAGAAGACTAGTTAGGGTCGTGCAAAAGAAAAGGTATTTTATCATCAAACTTATAGATTCAAAATTGAATTCTAGGTTGCAGCTTGGCATCAGGGGTTGGTGCTTCTTCCAGTAGGTGCTGGTAAATCAGGGGTTGGTGCTCCTTTCAGTAGGTGCTGGTAAATCAGGGGTTTGTGCTCCTTTCTATTTGTACAAATAAATCAAGGGTTGGTGCTCCTTCCAGTGGATGCTAGTAAAATGTTTGTAAAGTTGGTGTATCGCTCCAAATTTTTCACACCCTTACCTTCAGGCTATAGGATCCGTGCCCGAAAGGGGGATGTGAAAAGGATGGGACAATACCTCGGACTGAGAGGCCCTTTGAAGGTCCCGCCTCTCGGGGGAGGGGTATTAAGGTGATTTTTTGACGGATGGTGGGGTTCACCAGGAAACGTTTAGTGGCGCTTTCCACGCCTAGGTTGGGAATGTGTTTAATGTGTTCAGTTTTATCTTTAAACATCCAAGTCCTAGGTTTGGCCAGATGAATCTAAGTGTTCTATTATGAAAATGCAAATTAAATAAATACAAAAAATAGATTTGGATAGAAAATAGAAAGAATACGCTAGATTAAAGAACCATACCTGATCCGGATGTCTGATGAAGGTTCTGATTTTTGTAGCAGTCCAGATCGTCTGGAATTTGATAGGATCGTCTGAGATCTGACGGGATCATCTGAGATCTGACGAATTCATCAGACGAATTCGTCAGAGACCTGCAAACAGAGAGATAGATACAAAATACCAGAAATGCAACTATTCTAACAGAGAAAAATGGTGTAAAATGGCAACATAGATGCTAAGGTGATAATCACAAATAAAAATTTAAGTAGATTATGACGTTCTAATGACAAATTATGACTTCATTGTGCACTTAAGCTATATGGGTGAACTCCAAGATGCGAGAACAATAAGGAATAATAACAAATTTAACTAAATGCAGGATAAATCAACAAACAAAGTGAGAAAACGCAAACCTTGGGCACTGATTGCCCCCAATGTTGACTGCAATCGAAATCATCTCGGATTGGTACGAAATCATCTCGAATTGAACAGGATCGTCTGCGACGATCTGAGCTTGCTCCGACTGAAAAACAATGAAGTTCCTGCAAACAAACTTGGAAAAATACAAATGCAAATGGTGGTTTAAGATAGTCTAAGGCATGTAGAATTCATGTTACAGGGAATTTCAGCCAGGGGGAATGCCAAGAGGGGGTCCTAAGGTTAAATAGGCTTAGGAGGGAGGTTAGGAGGTTGGAGATCATCCTAATTTGGAAGATCTCCAATGGGGGAGGTCTCTAACGGCGCAGACACGCTTCTGCCCGGATTAGAGACGCCGTTGAAACAGAAGCTAACTATGCACAAATCAGTTTGGGACGAGATCGTCTGGACGTTCTTCTCCAGACGAAATCGTCCGATCTGAGGCGATATCATCTGATCGGCGACGATATCATCAAACGGACAAAACAAACTCTAAAAATGGCATGAAAAATGAGGAAACGGGCAACAGGCGGTTTGGGAGCGGTTTTGGGGTTAAAATTTGAATTTGAATTATTACTAATGTAATTTTAATTATTGCTAAGTTTTACTGCGCCAATTTTAGGGTGCTACATTTTGCCCCCTCTTTAGCAAATTTTTCGAGGAAAATGCGTTAAAGATGAGTTCTTCTCGATCTACGAGAAAGCAAAAATTTATTCCCATTTTTAGGCGACGATTCTTGGTCGAATCGTACGACAACTTACTATGATGCCCCCTCCGTGTTTTTACCCAAATCGAACGTTTGAGGTAAAAATGCGGAAAAGCAAAAATTTTAAAATGTTGTTTAAGTGTTTTTGAATAAAATTAAGAAAAATAGGGAAAAACCCTAATTCATTTTTACTGTTCATTTTCATTATTTTCTGGTTTTTGGAGCTCTACAGACAAGATGGTCGAGACAGCGCACAGATCGACAGAGGTCCGATGCGGGCTACGGGTAAGGGTCTAAACTTAGTTTAGAAGGCTTGAATTTTGAATTTCATGCTTTTTAGATTAAATTTTGATAATTTTTGAGCATCATGGCCATTTTTGGGCCATCGACGTCGTCGAGACGAAATCGTCTCGATTTCATCGAAATCGTCTCGATATCGCCGATTTCGTCCAGGGGCGAAATCGACGAAATGGGGACGATTTCATCAAAAAGGGGACGATTTCGGCTGGCAAAATCGAAGATGAATTTGCTCAAATTTGGGATGATATCATCCAATAGTGGACGATATCATCATTTATTAAATTGAACTTGTTGTACTTGCATTATTAATGATTGTTTTATTAATGATTTTTATTGTTTTGTTGTTTATGTTGCAGAGAGGATTACTAAAGAGCAGAGAATGGAAATACGATGGGTTGAGGGATGACTTGGCCACTCTATCTCAGGCAGAGCGAGATCAGCTGGCTCAGGTTGGCTTGCAGCATGTGGCAGAGATGCCACAGGTTTCTACAGATATGGGGCTATTGACAACCCTAGCAGAGAGGTGGTATCCGGGTTCTTCCTATTTTTGGTTATCGACAGGGGAGATGACTCCCACACTAGAGGATGTATGGAGGATTTTGAGGATCCCCATACAAGGATGGCTAATCACTCCCATGGCCAATCAGGGCCATGCGATGATGCGACTATGCAGAGATCCGAGCTTCACCCTGGAGAAGGGCGGAGTGAACATCGAATCTCTACGGCAGATGCCTAGGGCATCTAGACTGACACAGGTTTTGGCTGGGGTTGTAGGTGGTCTGCTGCTATGCCATCAGAGTGGATGCAGAGTACCATGGCTATTGATAGATGTGGTCTATGACATGAGAGACCACGGATACAGGTTTGCTTGGGGGAGCTTTGTACTATGCCGTTTGTATAGGATCCTGCATGGGGTCGTATACAAGGGCGGCCGATGTCTGGTTATGACATCTCTACTACAGGTTTGGTGCTGGGAGCACATCACGGTGCGGAGGCCGGTAGGGCTCCCACTGATAGGGATTGATGGGGAGAGGCCTCGAGCTTTCTACTGGTGGCTCCGGAGAGGGTCACAGCGACGGATAGATCTGCCAATGTCCCGAAGACTACTTGACGACCTTGTCTCCGACCAGATCACCTGGAGGCCTTGGAGAGATCATCCAGGGTGGGCCGAGGATGGACAGGAGCTGGCTCGCATCAAGCGAGTCTACTGGCTGAGGATGGAGAGGGGAGAGGTGGAGCTCCATCGCTATGACCGAGTTTTGAGGCAGTTCGGTCTACAGCAGGGGATCCCATCCCTCAGAGACTACGAGTTTTCTCGGACTATCCGGGATAACACTACAGTTAGCGGGGCTCCAGATATGCAGCGCTTCTGGGGTCCAGACATAGATGATGCCCCCATTCAGCCGATGGATGGGGACGATGCTAGGGTAGCTGACGGCTATGATGCCTGGTACACAGGCATCCACCCTCCTCGGATGACGAGGGCTCAGGGTCCGATTCACATAGTTGTGCATCGGATGGGGAGGCGATGCCAGGCGGCCATTGAGGTGGCACAGGGTCACGATGGGAGAGAGCAGAGGAGACCACAGGCTCAGCAGAGGCCATGATAGTAGGAGAGGAGGGAGGAGAGACCCCCTTCTCCATGGAGAGAGAGACCACCATCGCCCGATAAGGGCAAGGGTGTGGACACAGGAGAGAGTAGTGAGATGGCTACTCTCTAGGCAAAGACTATCCGTCTCCAGGCAGAGGTGCAGACTCTATAGGATGAGGCTGCACGACATCGAGAGGAGGCCACACAGCTCAGAGATGAGGTAGCATGCCTCAGAGCACGGAGCGGAGGGGCGAGCACTCAGGATCTAGCATGGGCTATTGCCTAGGTCACATTCTATCAGACACTATACCACCATATGGTGCCAGAGGGGCAGAGGTTACCACTGTCGACCCATATTGCAGAGCCTATCGAGATGAGGTCATCGAGGACATCATCACGATCAGAGTCCAGGACTCATAGCACCACACGGACTATGATGGGGCCACCTCGTCCACCTCAGGGTAGGGGAGGAGATGAGGCTGAGAGCTCGAGGGGTTCTCGAGGCTAGCTGCTATAGATTGCACTGCATAGATTGATTATAGTGCTTATTATTATTTTTGATAGGGGATTGAGTATGCCTAGGTACAGATTGTGGCATACCAATCTAGTTTTGAGATGATGTACATATATTGTTGAGATATATATAGATGAGATATTTTTTGATCATATGACTTGTCTTATGTATTTGTATGATGCTTTAATGTTTTGATTGATTGATTCGATGATTCATGTAATTATGCCATTTTGAAATATGATGGTTTGAATGTCATGCTGTAAGATTTTAAATGAAATAATCTGATGTAAACAATTTGGTTGTTTGTGATGTGATAATTTGATAAAAATAAAAGGGACTTTTAACAATAATTTCAAAGGACATTGTCGCTATTATAGACCATTTCATGGAGTCGCCGCTCACTCGGTCATCAAGCTAATCCTAGTATAGAAATATTGCTAAAAGTAAAAGAGTGCTTAAGAGACTGTCTTAAGACTTTGTTGTGATGATGCAAATGATGATGATGATGATGATTTGTTTTTCAGATTTCCATGAAAATATTATGCATGAAATATGAAAAGAATGACTTTTGCTAGGCATAAATTCCTAAGTGTGATAAAATTTTTGGATAATTCCCTAGGAATTATACCATCATTGCAAAATTGAAGTTTGACATAATGACATGAAATAGAATAAGTGTTTGTTTGTTTTAAAGCATAATTGTGTAACATAATGATTTAAGTCATATGTTTTTATGATTTTAAATAAATGGGAAAATAAAATTGGTACAATGGTTTGCGCTAGGCATAGAATATTTAGGTATAAACTTATACCATCATCACGAAATCCAAAGAAGAAAATAATAGTTTTATTGCATGGTTGATTTTTAATTTTTGAAATAGTCAGAAAATATGAAGATGAGGACTTGCACTAGGCATAAAATTCCAATTTTGGTTTTTGGAACTATACCATCGTTGCGAAAGTCAAAAGTTATATATAAATGTAACTTGATTGCATGTGTTGGAAAATGATTTTGATTTTTTGAGAATGCATGTAGTTGTCTTTATACTAAACAACTGTTCTTTCAAAGAAGAAAATGAATTTATTCCAAACAATTTGCAAAAATATTTCAAAGTATCTTAAAGACAAAAGTTAGATTTATAAGGAATCCCATGTGCGTATGTGAGTTCATTACCAATCTTGATTTATCATAATGATACACAAAATCTCTCAAATACAAATGTGTGTGCAATTGCATTGTTCATTTACCAAGTTTTGAGCAAGATAATTTGATACAAGTGATTTGAATGAACCAAATAAGTGTTCATTAACCATGATTTAGATGCATATAACCATACCTGACTACTATGTAGGTCGGGTTATCAAGAGCTAGCTAATCCATAAGCGAGACATAGGTCTAGTACAAAAGAAGGTCGCTAATGTGACAGACATATCACCATGCTAGGAGTTACCCAAGGCCAAGCGGGTTGGGCACAAACCACTTGTTATGGGGCTTACCTCACAGTTTTTGAATAATTGAGAATTCTAGGGATTCAAGCTCATCAACCCTTCTTTTCTTTTCAATGGGTAGGGAAAGGGATTTTATTGCTTTTGTCTTTTTCTTTACTTTTGCTCTTTTTTTTTGTATTTTTGTATTGTGACTTGATATTTGAGATAATGCTGAAATAACTTGTTTCTTTTTCTCTTTTTCTTGAACTTTTCTTTTCTTCCTATGCTAGGGATACTTGCTCGGATTAGCTGTAGAGCAAGGGATTTTTATTTCGGGTAGGGGTGAGCTTGTCCTTTTGCCAATTCTCAAAGATTCTAGACCATGTGCATGATAGGATAGCAGGGGAAACTTTTCGCTCAAGAACCACTTCTACTATGTAACATAGCATGGAAATTACAAATGTAATCATTTTATTGTGAAAAGATATGCTTGGTTTAAGTAAATAACAAGATCAATTCTCTATGCTCAAACTTTATTTAATTGAATTTTGTGTACTTTGATATAAGAGAGATTAGTAATCATGCCAGATAAAATCAAGATATTTATTTTTTGTGTTTGTGATAGTGGGGGATTCCAAATAAATGCTAATTTATCCAAAATAACTTGAAAATATAATGGCAATGCTTGAAGAAGAAATATATACAACAAATATTTGTGAAGAGTTTGATAATTTTGACTCTCTCTTTCTTCTTTATTATTATTATTTTTTTTTTGGGTTTCAAAAGAGTCAATAATATTGTTGTTTTGACTTTTTTTTATTTTTTATTTGTTTTTGTTTAAACAGTTTGATATATTTTGAAAATGAGACAACATGCAAAATATGTACAAATGATGAAATGACCAAATTTTATGCGTAATATCGCTTAAGATGCATAATATTCATAGGTTCTTTTAAATCTTTACCATCTAAGGTAGCTAATTTGTATGCTCCTGATTCAAATTTAGCAAGTGATAATATATGGTCCAAGCCAGTTGGGCTCAAATTTACCTTTAAGGTCTTTAGTTGCATTAGTATTTTTTTGATTTTCTTTTAAAACAAGGTCGCCGACCTCAAAGGATCGATGACGAACTTTCTTGGCATATGATCTTTTAAGCTTGTTTTGGTAGGCACGAAGGTGCTCTAAAGCATTGATGCGCTTTTCATCTAGAAGTTCCAGCTGACTGAGTCTGCCAGCTCGATATTCATCTCCTACTTCGGTATCTTGAAGTAGTAGAGCCAAAGAAGGAACTTCTAATTCAAAGGGAAAAATGGCTTCAGTGCCATAAACCAAGACAAAAGGTGAAGTTCCAGTGGGAGTTCGAACACTAGTTCGATAGGCCCACAAAGCTGGATATAATTGAATGTGCCATTCGCGGCCAGTTTTATTGACCATTCTTTTGAGAATTTTGATTAAGGTTTTGTTAGATGCTTCTGCTTGACCATTACCCTGAGGATAATAGGGAGTGGACCAACGATGTTGAATCTTATATTTTTGGCATAATTTTTTAACATCTTTATTTTTGAAACAAGTTCCATTGTCTGAGATGAGATTTGCAGGAATTCCGAACCTACAAATGATTTGATTAAAAATAAATTTAGAGACTTGAGTTCCAGTGCAGGAAGCTAAAGGCATAGCTTCAACCCACTTCGTGAAATACTCAATGGCGGTTATGATGAATTTGTGTCCATCGGATGACACAGGATTAATTTTGCCAATAATGTCTAAGCCCCATTTTGAAAAGGGCCAAGGAGATGAAATAGCTTGCAGCTCTTGTGCAGGCGCATGGACAAGGTCAGCATGTTTCTGGCACTTGTCGCAATGGCGCACATAATCATGTGCATCCTTTTCCATGGTAGGCCAAAAGTAGCCTATCCTAAGGAGCTTTTTAGCAATGACATTACCACTGAAGTGTCCTCCACAAGATCCATCGTGGGCTTCACTTAAAGCTGATTTGGATTCTTCTAGATTCAAACATCTCAATAGGATACCTTCAAAAGATCTCCTATATAAAGTATTGCCAATTATTACAAATCGACTTGCTCGTCGACGTAATAACCGACGCTGGTTTCTATTAGAATTGGCAGGGAAAGTCCCATTTTGGAGAAAATCAATTATATCCGTATACCAAGGTTCAGGAGTAGTTTCATTGATTAGAAACACATCCAAAGGTTCTAAACATGACTTATTTGAAGCGGGTTCCTGGAGTCGACGAATAATGATGGTGGCATATTCGTCATCTAACTCCAAGGGCAGAAGAGATGCAGCTGCGGCCATAGCATCAGCTGCACGATTGCTAGTTCATGGAATAGCTTCCAAAGTAACTTTATCAAACAAGGATAACAATTGCAAAACATATGCTTTATATGGGCGCAATTTATCATCTCTGGTCTGATAAACTTCATTAATTTGATTTATGACAAGTTGAGAATCACCAAAAACTAGCAGATGTTTGATTTTTAATGCCAAGGCAGCTCGTAATCCAAGGATTAGAGCCTCATATTCGGCAGTATTATTAGTGCAAGCAAATGTTAATTTAAAGGACAAAGGTATAAGATGTTTTTGCGGGGATATTAAAATAATACCCGCACCAGCCCCACTCATGCATCGGGCTCCATCAAAGTATAAGGACCATTGTTCAATATGGTCTGCCTCTAATTGAAGGCATTCATCAGGAAACTCAATGATGAGGGGATGGGTAGATTCTAAGGGTGCAACAACTAATTGATCTGCTATGATTTGACCCTTAACAGACTTCTGTCCTATGAACGTGAGTTCAAACTCGCTTAGAGCAAGAACCCACTTGGTTGTGCGACCCGATAAATAAGGTCGACTCATGAGATACCGCAAGGGATCATATTTAGCAATGACATAAGTTTTTTGACTGAGCATATAATGACGTAATTTTTGCGTAGAAAATACGACTGCTAGACATAATTTTTCTAATGTTGTATAATGGGTTTCATAACTGATGAGGGTTCGGCTAATGTAATAATTAGCACGTTCTTTCTTCTCATCATCAAGCTGAGCTAACATAGCTCCTAAAGCAAAATCTGAAGCTGAAATATACAGGAGAAATGGGCGATTAGGTCTAGGCGGTGAAAGCACAGGTGGGTTAAGGAGGTATTGTTTGAGAAGTTCAAAAGCTTCTGTACATTCATCGTCCCAGTTAAAAGGAACATCCTTCTTAAGGAGCTTAAGAAAGGGAGTGGTTTTGTCTCGCCAACTTATCGATGAAGCGATGGATGGCTTGAAGCTTACCTTGTAAACTTCGTAACTCCGATATATTGGTAGGTGCGGGCATATCAGTGATAGCCGCAATTTTGAGAGGGTCGATTTCGATACCACGTAAAGAAACTAAAACCCCTAATAGCTTACCGGACTTAACTCCGAATATGCATTTGGCTGGATTTAATCGAATAAGGTATTCTCTTAACCGATTAAACACTTTTCTCAAATCATCTAAATGATCATCTTCTTTAATAGAGCGAGCTATAATATCATCTACATAATCATGTAGGATATCATGCATCATATCATGAAAGATATAAGTCATAGCTCGTTGATATGTTGCGCCGGCATTCTTTAAACCAAATGGCATCACTTTCCAACAAAAGGTACCCCAAGGGGTAATAAAGGTTGTTTTAGCCTGATCTTCAGGAGCTATCCTGATCTGATTGTAGCCGAAGAATCCGTCCATTAGGGACATCATTCCACTCCCGATAGTAAATTCAATGATTTGATCCATGTTTGGAAGAGGAAAATCATCTTTAGGGCATGCAACGTTAATATCTCTAAAGTCCGTGCAAACCCTAACTTTGGTAGCTTCTTTCTTGGTGACTGGAACTACATTCGAGATCCATTCAGCATAATCAATAGCTTGTATGAAAATAACATTCAGGAGTTTTTCTAACTCCCCTTTGACTAGCAGGGCCACTTTGGGATGCATTTTTCTAAGTTTCTGTTTAACAGGTTTAGCATCCGGATGGACTACTAGATGATGCATGACTACAAAAGGGTCCAGACCTGGCATATCTTCATATGTCCAAGCGAAGACATCTTCATATTCTTTAAGGAATGCAATGTATTCATCTTGTTTTTCTTGACTTAATGCTGATCCAATATTGATTATGTGAGGATTATCCTCAGTTCCAATGTTAACTTTAATGACGTTTTCTACTTCCATGTGTAGATCTCTTTCAAAATTAGGTGGGGCGGGTGAAACGCCCAATTCTTGTAATTCTTTTAAGGTTAAGTTGGATAATTTGTCTTGATGAGTGGTGGCCTCAAGTTGGGCTATAGTTGGTATAGAACCATCAAAATAAAAACCATTGTGTAACAACTCTTCAACGGAGACATCATGGAAAATATCTCCTTCCAACTCCTCATCGGATTCAGCAATCAATTCAGGGTAAGCTATGGATAGCATATTACATGTAAATGGCTTATTCTTTGAACACAAAGAATCTTGTTTATCTAGATAATCTTGATAACATATGAGTTGGTCATCATCTTCAAAAGGGAAGGGTTGACCCTTACTAGGAAATAGGCCCACACCACATCGGGCGGGCCATGGCTCTACCTCAATAGGTTCTTTCATACCATTTTGGAAAGGTCCCAAGCCTTTCCCTTTATATCCCATTTTAAGCATTATGGGTTTAGCTTTAATATATTCATTAGTAAAATAACATCGTGCATATCCCTCATGATGAGTTTTGATATTTCGAGGTATTCTTCCCCAATCATATCCTTTATAAATAAAAGCACAACTCCCGACTTGGTAAGTACTTCCCATAGGTTGTGGGAGGCCCAAAGTACGAGGAGATGGTGGCAAGTTATTTAAAAGAATTGAATCTTGCATAAAAGCATTTGTTTTTTCTGATATTAAGATTGTGGATAAATCCGGTAAAAGTTCATCAGAAAGAGCATAAGATGTAGAAGGATTATTCCCTATATCTTTAGATGTGGAAGGTATGATAGATGTTGATAATGTGGAAGTGTCAATAAATGGGTCTATAGGTTTTGAAATTATAGGGATAGAACATGAAGGATTGGTTGTGGATTGAAGATCCTTTTGAGGTTCTAGTGTGGTTTGTTCAGAAGATGGTTGAGTTAAATGTATAGGTGTAGTTGATGGAGTAGATGATGTTATGTGTGTGTTTTTCACACGTTTAGATGAAAAATAAGAATTAGGATGTGTGGATGACAGAGCGGGGCAAAATTGCACTCCAACAGAGTTCCGCCAAAGCACACATATCAAAGGGTCTAGGGTCACCATGGATAGTGACCAACTGATTTTTAAATTCAAATTTAACACATTGGTGTAAAGTGGAGGGAACCGCTCGCATCGCATTGATCCAAGGGTGACCCAAAAGTATATTGTACGATGCAGGGCAATGTACAATAAACACGGTTGTATCTAGGGTTCTAGGACCAACTTGCAAGGGTATAGTAATGACTCCACACGTTTCTTGTGTCTCGTCATTGAAAGCTTTGATAATCATGTCAGTTTTCTTCATTTCATCACTTCTAAAGCCAAAACGTTGGTAGAAGTCAAAAGTACAAATGTTTAGAGATGAACCATTATCAATCAGGACTCTTTTAACAACTACATCTCCAATTAGAGCAGTAATATATAAGGGATTATCCTTATGTAAACTGTGTTGTGGGATATCTTTATCCCGAAAGTCAATACAATCGACTTCTCGAGTGATGATAGTATTGGACATGGCTTCAGGTTGAATATTTTGAGGTACCATCATTTGGCTTAATGTAAGCATTAACTCATCCCTATGGGTGGGAGAAGATCTTAACAAATCCAACAGGGAAATTCTGGTTGTAGTGTTGGATAATTGTTCATTAATATTGTAAGGAGGCTTAAGTTGAACATTAGACATATGATTCCTTTATTGGGATTTTTCAAAATAAATGGAGCTGATCCATCATTCTAAGTTTGATCTTGTTGAGAGTTTTGAGCCTCGTTGTCTGGTAACGGCTCCGATGGTACCTACAATGTTATATTGAAGACGCTGAACTGGTCTCGGTTGAGCGTTTATGGCTTGTTCATTAGGAAGGAATTGATTAGAAGAGGGTCGAGTAGTAACTCTTCTAGGAAATGGTTCTTCTGGAACCATAGCATCTGTGATAGGTTGAATAGGATCTGATTCATTTTCAGAACTATTCGATTGGTTTGAGGTGATGTCTACTTCACTTTCAGTATCTGATTCTACATCACTAGGATCGGGAGTTTGAAAATTATGTAGGGGCCTGGTCGTGACCAGGGATAAAGTTGTGTCAAATATTTGAGGATCCTGAATAGGTAATTGTCCGCTAATAGTCCCTACATATCGGGTAGGAGGGGGAACATTATGATGTTCGATTTGATTGGCCACTTCTTTACCATGGTTTGGTAAAGGATGTTGAAATATATCCAATGATTGATTAGCATTTTGATTTTGATTTTGGGGAATGGTCTTTTGAGCGTTATTAGGAGCATTTTGTTTAGGTTGGAAAGCTTGCACCTCCATTTCATTATTATCAATCAAGTCTTGTATTTTATGTTTCAATATTTTGCAAGAATTTGTAGCATGTCCAGGTCCTCTATGAAAGTCACAATGTAGATCGGCTCTGTATCCGGGTATAGTTGGATCAGGTTCCCGGATAGCTGGTAATTGAATCAAGCCTCGTGCTAATAATTGAGGTAGAATGGTTGATAAAGGTTGATTCAATCTAGTAAATTCTCGAGGAGGTTTATCAAGGGGTTTTAATATAAATTTTTTTGTTGTCTTCGTTGTATTGATATTAGCAACGTTTCTACTATCAATGACTCCGTCACCTACAACTTGTTTGTTTTTATACTGATTTCTGGATGTTTTCTCATCATCTTTCTTTTTGAGCTGACCTCTTCTAATGAGAGCATCTTCTACCCTTCGAGCTAAGTCTATAGCTTGATCGAAGGTAGTTAAGGTGGCAGTTGATAACTCATAAGAGATTTGTTCTTGCAAATTATTGATAAAAATGTCCAACATTTCCCTATAAGGTAACACAAAGTGCAGTTTTCCTGTCAACTGCCTCCATCTAGCTAAGAAATCAGCAAAACATTCATCTTTGTCTTGTTTTAAGTTGTACAAATCTTTAATGGTGACATGCCTCTCGATGTAGGCACTAAATTGATGGACAAACGATTCAGTTGTTTCTTCAAAATTTCTCAAAGAATGAGTGGGCAATTGATAGTACCACTCTAATGCCATTCCTCCTAAACTTTTTGGGAACATTTTTAGTAATAGCAAGTCATCATGTGATATATCATGACATGCTATCCTAAACATGCGAAGATGCTCTATGGGATCTTCGGTTCCTTTATATATAGGCAGGACGGGCATGGGAAAGTGTTTAGGGTATGGTTGTGCTACAACTATGGGATCCAAAGGTTGACTACATATCTCTCGATAATTGTACGAGGGACGGTAGGGATCTATCTGGTCCATGCGTGAAGCTAACTGTTTCACCATGGCTTCCAGATTACTGGTTTGCCCACCATATTGGTTCGGTAGGGCATTAATATGGGATTTGTGAGCATATGATGGAGGGACATGGAGATTAGATGCTATATTGCTATTGTGTAAATTGTTGGTAGGAAGGGTGTTATGAAGAAATTTTGAAGTTGTATTATGTTGTATCCCGTATTGTTGAAAATTGGTGTTTGGCTTCATTTTAGGTTTTTGTTGATTTGAAGCATATTGATCAATAGTTTGGCGAAGTAAAGCAGTGAAGGAAGTTTTCTTTTGTGTGGGAATGATTTTAGGCTCAATAACAGGTTCCTTAGGGGGTTGGGTAACCCGTTGTTTTGGCATGTTCTGAATCATAGTGACCATATCTCTATTGGATGGTCCAGCTTTATCACTTTCTTGATCAACAAAGGACAAGGGATTAGTGTGTATGTTAAACATATCTTCCATAGCTGCTTGAGTGTCACTAATTTGTCCTTTATCAATACGAACTGCCATATTAAGAGCACCAATGTTATTATTGAAAAATTTCCAGAAATGATCTAAGTTATCAAAAGCAATAGTTCCATCTGGAGCTATTCTAGGGGATGAGGATCCTTCCTCTTTAAGATTGTCTTCTTGTTCATTGTCTTCACCCAGGTCATCTTCTGGCTGTTCTAGAGTTTCTCCTTCCGAAATTGGATCCTCAGGAAGGACATTTGGGTTTGTAGTTTTGCCTCCCAACCAATCTTCTTCTTCTTGTTCAGTTTGTTTACCATTTCTAAGTTTAGGCATTGTGCTTAAATTTAAATTTCAGCAAATATATATATACTTGTATATATATATATGCAACAAGGTATATATTTTAATTATATACCTACTATAGTATTTAAAATAAAATGTTTTGGGTTTTTGTTATGTTTTCTATTTTTCTTGTTTTTTTCTATTTTTTGTTTTTGTAACAATATTATAAAGATAACAAACAACACAATAAATGCAAGAAATAATAATGAAAGCAATGATCTAGTTTTCTATAAATAATTTATAAATGTCATTAATGGGCTCAAGTTCTTCAGGAGTCATGAAGTGTTCTTCTTCAAATTGGAAATTTTCTTTCAAGAATTTAACAAAAAGTGCTATAGTGATATTATCTGTCTCAGACTCTGGTTGGTAGAAATAGAGTTCATGGCAATACTCTCGATATAACACAGCTCGAGGAACTCTCCTCCATATTTCCCTATCCGTAAGAATGACCTCTTGATCTTCTACATGACCTAGGAATTGGTGTATAACAACTGCGTTCTCGAGGTATTCCTCGAAGGTGAACAATTCTGAAGACACAAGAGCTCTCCTATAAGCTAACCACCTATGGCAGGCTCTCTGAAGTTCATGATAAAAAATGAGTTGATGAGGATCCAGGATCCTATCTAGGGCAAACCTCTTGATTTGTCTAAGTTCGGTTGATCTAGATGAAATGACACCTAGCCTCCTATCAAGTTCTTTCCACAAAGGTTGGTTTCTATCTGTTTCAGGCACACTAAGCACAGAATTAACTTCTATGGCTACTAATTGGTTTTCAACATTTATAGTAACTGCTAATATTTTCTTAGGAGCTACCATCTAGACATGATATGCAACTTAGTATTTTCTAATGATTTTAAATGCATCTATGTTTTTGTTTTTTTTGTTTTTGTTTTCAAAAGGTTTTAGTTTCACGTCGGGTTCACCAAAATGTATCGCTCCAAAATTTTCACACCCTTACCTTCAGGCTATAGGATCCGTGCCCGGAAGGGGGATGTGAAAAGGATGGGACAATACCTCGGACTGAGAGGCCCTTTGAAGGTCCCGCCTCTCGGGGGAGGGGTATTAAGGTGATTTTTTGACGGATGGTGGGGTTCACCAGGAAACGTTTAGTGGCAATTTCCACGCCTAGGTTGGGAATGTGTTTAATGTGTTCAGTTTTATCTTTAAACATCCAAGTCCTAGGTTTGGCCAGATGAATCTAAGTGTTCTATTATGAAAATGCAAATTAAATAAATACAAAAAATAGATTTGGACAGAAAATAGAAAGAATACGCTAGATTAAAGAACCATACCTGATCCGGATGTCTGATGAAGGTTCTGATTTTTGTAGCAATCCAGATCATCTGGAATTTGACAGGATCATCTGAGATCTGACGGGATCATCTGAGATCTGACGAATTCATCAAAGACCTGCAAACAGAGAGATAGATACAAAATACCAGAAATGCAACTATTCTAACAGAGAAAAATGGTGTAAAATGGCAACATAGATGCTAAGGTGATAATCACAAATAAAAATTTAAGTAGATTATGACGTTCTAATGACAAATTATGACTTCATTGTGCACTTAAGCTATATGGGTGAACTCCAAGATGCAGAACAATAAGGAATAATAACAAATTTAACTAAATGCAGGATAAATCAACAAACAAAGTGAGAAAACGCAAACCTTGGGCACTGATTGCCCCCAATGTTGACTGCAGTCGAAATCATCTCTGATTGGTACGAAATCGTCTCGAATTGAACAGGATCATCTGCGACGATCTGAGCTTGCTCCGACTGAAAAACAATGAAGTTCCTGCAAACAAACTTGGAAAAATACAAATGCAAATGGTGGTTTAAGATAGTCTAAGGCATGTAGAATTCATGTTACAGGGAATTTCAGCCAGGGGGAATGCCAAGAGGGGGTCCTAAGGTTAAATAGGCTTAGGAGGGAGGTTAGGAGGTTGGAGATCATCCTAATTTGGAAGATCTCCAATGGGGGAGGTCTCTAACGATGCAGACACGCTTCTGCCCGGATTAGAGACGCCGTTGAAACAGAAGCTAACTATGCACAAATCAGTTTGGGACGAGATCGTCTGGACGTTCTTCTCCAGACGAAATCGTCCGATCTGAGGCGATATCGTCTGATCGGCGACGATATCATCAAACGGACAAAACAAACTCTAAAAATGGCATGAAAAATGAGGAAACGGGCAGCAGGCGGTTTGGGAGCGGTTTTGGGGTTAAAATTTGAATTTGAATTATTACTAATGTAATTTTGATTATTGCTAAGTTTTACTATGCCAATTTTAGGGTGCTACAATTGGTGCTTTGCAAAGGCTGGATTTGGATGGTAGTCCAAGCAGTCATTCTTGAGGAGTAGCCAAATTGGTGAACCTCGTTAAAATCTTGTGTTGTGTGATATGTTCTTTTGTGATGCTTGCTTTATCTAGTTTTAAGGTTTCATTATTTCAGTTTTAAGAGTTGTAAATTCAAGTTAAAAGAACTACACTGATTCACCCCCCCCTCTCAGTGCCATTGTAATACTAACAGACAACTCTTCAAATTCTTGACTATTACTTTCAACATGACCTTTGGATTCTAATATTGCCACTTGCATCCAAGACTCTTAATCTTTGTATGTACATGTCACATGTACATATCCTACAAATTTTAATATAGCAAATAATGTAATATTCTCTAACAGGTGGATAGTAGCTTAAGAAAATTACTTTACTATGGAGCCTTGTAATCAAGTTAAATAAACTGCTAATGGATGTCAATCCTATCATTCTATAATGAACCCATAAGAAGAACATGAGAACAAATAAGAGGTATACCAAGATATCTATTTCCCAAATAACAACAATATAAATAAATTTAAATATAATAATTATGAATTAGTCTTAATAAGTAAATACTAGTAATAAAGGAAGAAGAAAACAAAAGTGTAGAAAATTTTAGAAGAAAATGACTTAGAAAGCATGAGGTTAAAAAACAGTATGTTTTGGTAAAAAAATGAAAAGCTTCAAATGCAAGAAAATGATACATAATTAACATTGCAAATAAAAATCATTTATCAATTATTAAAAATGGAAAATATACAAGCATGCATGTAGCAATGTAGATTTGAAAAGCTAAAAAGTTGCATAGTATACTTAAACCTTAGAAAAAATTTATATTGTAAAAGAAAGTAATATCACTAATATTTGAATTAGTGGATGGTAAATTGTGTATTTATTTGATGTCGTAGACTATTTTTTTTAATATAAAAAGCTTTTGAGAGATGGGAAAACATGGAGAACATCAAGGACCGCAAAGGATTTAGTTGTTAGAGAACCTAGACCAAGGTAGATATGGTCCTATGATTTAATTCTTAGGTCCAATAACAGGCTTAATAGGTTGAAGTTTTTTTTTATATATAGGGGATTTGGTTACATCCACACTATTTTTAGTAATTTTCAATTGCATGGTTCAAACCATAGGGGATACCCCCAAAATCCCTTATCACCTTATTATTTTATAACCCAATGTGAAGAGAACCATCGGTCGCTTGTGATTCATACCGTCGTTTCAATATGACGTGTACTTAGAGGATTCAAAGCAAACTACTATTGTGATTCATATCTTTGTTGTTAGTCTATCATGTACTAAGAGGATTCAGAGTATACTACTACCTTTACACACAGGCATGCCCCCAAGATTTGAACCTAAGTCTCTTTTAGGTAAGTGCCTAGCTAAACAAAAAATTACCAATCCACCTAGCCCTTGAAAACTAACATATTGAAGTTAATATTAAAACAAAACTTATAATAAAAAATAAGGGTGAACATGGATCCATAATATAGATACAATAAACCCAACGTGCATGCATTCATTACCACAAGTTTAATTCTTATCTCCAAGTATTATTTTAACTTTATAAGGTGTTGGAACCAACGTTCAATGCATTGCCACAAGTTTAATTCTTGTCTTCAAGTATCATCTTAACTTTATAAGGTGCTTGTAAATGAGATTGAAACTTTGGCTATAGTATGAAATGCCTCGTTCCCCATAGCTTACCTAAAATCCCTTTGCAAAGTGTAATTTGTTTGGGTCTAAGGTATTATGGATAAATGATAAATAATTAATTGAATACAATGAAATAAGAGCAACCAAGTTCAAATGACTTATATCATAAAATGATCAATAATAATATAAATTATTGCAATATTATATGATATGTTAAAATAATATAATACAATTCTTAAAATCCACTTCATTTCCACATTACTAATTAAAAATAATAGTTTATTAAAAATAAATTTCATTTTAATTTTCTACCATAAAATTTTGGTCCAAGTTAATATTAGCAAAGTGTTTTTTTATGATGGAGTACTTTTGCAGAGCAAGGAGGGTTTGAAAAACAAGGAGGGTTTGCGGTGGAGTGTTGTAGTACACATCTATATCATAAGGTAAGCATATTTTCCACCCTGTTTCGATTTATATAACAATTTAAGTAGATAGGAGAAATACGTGGACATATAGTTCCTTCATTCAACACCCCAGTTGTGAGCTCCACTAGCTTTTAGTTAGAACACAAAATTTGAAAAGGGTTTTAGTCACCCACATAAAACATGTGATAAAAAAAATATTATAAAACATACGGTAAATATTTTCCCATCACAAAATAGTGAGGGCTAAGTCTGTTTCAATGGGTATGTAGTGGAGGAGGGTTGCAATAGAGGAGGGTTTGCACAGATATATATACACAAATTCGTTCAACGGGTTTGTAGCAGAGGAGAATTTGCAAAGTAAGTAGGGTTTGCAACAAAGGGTTTTATTATATATATATTAGCAAAGGAGAATTTGCAAAGGACGTTTTGCAACAGAGGGTTTTATTATATATGTATTGTTGGATCAATAGTATAGGGGATTCAACAAGTATTTGCAGTGGAGGAGGGTTCACAAAGCAAGAAGGGTTTGCAGTGGAGGGTTTTATTACACATCTATTTCATCAGATCAATAGTATAAAGGGTTCGACAATGGAAGAAGGGAAGCAAAAATTGAAAGAACCAATTTATTTCAATGAGAAACAGTACTAGAGGATATTAAGGCATCGACAAGCTCTAGCAATGGAAACAACATGTTGGCAATTTTGGGTACCTTGGGTACATTGCCTTTGCTCTAAGTGTAGATGTTGTCATTGATGTCAAGAAGGTCTTGAAGCTTTTTGGTTTGATGTCAAAGAATGTGTTTTGATGAAGGTTTCAGTTTGGACAGTGAGTTTCCAAGTAGATCAGAGTAGCCCAGTTGCAAAAGATCAAGAAAAAGACAAGTAAGAAAAAGTATGCAGGCATGGAAAAACTGTCACGATTTCGTGACATGTTTGAGGAGAGAGAAAGTTCAGGCAAAAGTGTCACGATTTCGTGACATGCTGGAAGACAGAGACGAAGCTGGCAAAACTGTCGCGATTTCGTGACATGTTGGCAGAGAAAGAGAGCAAGTTGGAAAGTGTCGCGATTTCATGACATGTCGCATTTTCGCGACTCGAAAAGTGCAGGAAGGTAGAGAGGGAAAAGTGTCACGATTTCGTGACACATTGCCAGGAAAGTTGTACGGACAAAAAGGTGTCGCGATTTCGTGACATAATGCAAAAAAGAGAGTCCGCAGTGTGAATCGTCACGATTTCGTGACAAGATCGAAGAGAGAAAGTTATTCAGGAACTGTCGTGATTTTGCGACATGATGCAAAATTCCAAGTGAGGACTGTCACGTTTTCACGACATGCTGTAGAGGTCAAGTTGAGGACTGTCATGATTTTGCGACATGCTGAAAAGCTCGAAGAGAGAACTGTCATGATTTTGCGACATGCAGCAAAGGGAAGAGTCTGAAAGGAGAAGCGTCGTGATTTTGTCGCGATTTCATGATAGGTTGCAAGGAAAGCTTTCGAAAGCTGAAAGCGTCACGATTTCGTGATAGGATGAAAGAAAAATGTACGAATGCAGAAAGTGTCATGATTTCATGACAGGCAGAAAAGATAGCGTACGGATGCAGGAAGCGTCATGATTTCGTGACAGGTAGAGGTGAAGAAGCCAGCGGATGAAGTTGTAGCGATTTCACGATAGGCTGAAAGAAAAGCGTACGGATGGTGAAAGAGTCACGATTTCATGATAGAAACTGGAAGCAGGTCTTCTATAGGAGAAGTGTCACGATTTCGTGACAGAAGCTAAGAGGAAGGCTATGAAGACAAAAGCGTCACGATTTCATGACATGTTCCAGTTTCGCGGGTGTAAGGCAAAAAGAAGCGCAAGGCAGCAAAAGTGTCGCGATTTCGTGACAAAAGTTGAGAGGAAGGCCATGAAGACTAAAGTGTCACGATTTCATGACAAAAGTTGAGAGGAAGGCCATGAAGACTAAAGTGTCACGATTTCACGATAGGAGTGAAGATGACGTCAGCAAAAGATAGAAGTGTCACGATTTCGTGACAAGGACGTTGTCAAGGCAGGCAAAAGCAAAAGTGTCACGATATCGTGACAAAAGCCATAAGGTAGTGTATGGTTGCAAAAATGTCATGATATCGTGACATGTTGTAGTTTCACGACAGAAGCTACAGGTGAGTTCCAGAGGCGATTGAAGGACAGAGTTAACTTTGAGCCGACAGAGTTAAATCTGGGCCGACGCAGCATAGGGTTTTGCAGTCGACGAATTCTAGGGTTACAGCCGACTAATATTGAGTGTTTTGATCTTAGAATTTATGCTATAAAAGGAGGACTATTTTTGAGTTTCAAGGTATCGAATGTGAGTATCGAATTTGCGCAAGTGAATTCTGCTATGCGCAAGAGAGTGAGTCGAGTCGAATCGATCGAAGTGTGCATTCGAAGTGTGATATTCACAGATAGAGTGCGGGAGAGAAGTGCGATCATCGAGAGGCAGAGTGTGCAAAGTCTGTGCTACTGTAATTGCATAGAGGTGCATAAGTTGAGGTTCGATCGAGTGCTGTTGTGGTTGCACGATCAGTGCAAAAGTCATCTCGACCAAGTGCGATTGTAACAGAATAGAGAAAGAGGAAGAGGACAGACTTGTGCCAGATCGAAGAACTATGTTTGGTGTAGATCAGATAGAGGACATATGTGCTAGACCGAAGGACTGTGTTTAGTGCATATTCGAGGATCAGCTTTGCGGTGATAGAGTTGAGGACAGAGATCTCCAGCTAGAGGAGGGAAGACAGGTGTCTTCTGTGGATAGAGTTCCACTTGCTAAGGGCAGAGGAGGTAGAGGTTTTCTAGAGGATCACTAGACAAAGCAGAATTAGGGGAAGGTATCTCCTTTGAGCAAGAGGCTCATAAACATTGTAATTGGGAAGGTTTCCCAAAGAACTGTGATATAACTTTTAGAGAAAAGTTTTATCCGTGGAGTAGCCCACTTTGGGTGAACCACGTAAATTGTTGTGTCACTTTGTGGATGATGTTTTGTGCATTGCTTGATTACTGCTGTTAATATTGCTATCTATTTTTTGCATAACATTGAATTGAAAGCTGATTTGAAAGAAAAAGTTAAAAGTGGTCTTATACTGTTCACCCCCCTCTCAGTATAAGCTTGTGTTCTTCAATTGGTATCAGAGCTAGCACCTTCGAAAAGTTTAATAGCTTGAAGGAAAAGTTTGTAAAGAACACAATGGATTATTCAAGTGGCAATGCAACACCTATTCTTGATGGATCAGATTTCGGTCTGTGGAGTGCAAGAATGAAAGTCTATCTAATGGCACTTGGTAATGAGGTATGGGAAGTAATTGAATATGGGTACACTATCCCTGTAAATGGTCCATGCACTAAAGAAGACAGAGCTCTTACATCACAGCAACTCAAAAGCCATGAATGCAATCCTGAAGGGTTTACGGAAGGCTAATCTTACCAAAGTGATTCACTGCAAGACAACTATGGAAATGTGGAAAAAGTTGCAGGTGGTTCATACAGGTGATGCTAATGTCCGAAAGGCCAAATTGAGACACTTTAAAGGTATGTTTGAACAACTCAAAATGAATGATGATGAAAATATTAGTGACTACATGCTTCGTATGGATGAGATTGTTAACTCCATGAAAGACTTAGGTCTTGAACTTGCTGAAAATGATGTGTGTGATAAGATTTTAAGGTCTCTTCCTAATAGATTTAGTGAAAATATTTTTGCCATTGAGGAAGCTAAAGATTTAGATAAATTGAAGAAGGATGAGCTCCATAGTATACTTGCAGCATTTGAGCTGAGAACTCAAGTGAAAGTTGATGTTAAGAAAGAGGCAACCTTCAAAGCTACCAAGAAATCAAAGGGCAAGCAGATTCAAGAGAGTGATGAGTCTTCTAGTGATGAAGAGGCATATTACAGCAAGAAAGGCAAGTTTTTCGGAAAGCACAAAAGCAAGAAAAATATAAGATGTTTCAACTGTGGGAAGTTCGGTCATTATGCTACTAATTGTACTGTTTCCAAGAATGAAAGTGATGAAGATATACATGATGTTAAGAGCAAGGATTCTGAAAAGCACAGGTATTATAGAAAGAACAAAGATGAGCACAACAATCAAGGAAAGAGGTATTCACACAAGAACAAGAAAAGCTTCTACCTAGACAAAGCAAGTAAGTGTTCTAGCAAGTGATAGTGAAAGTTCTTCTAGTGATAATGAAAATGAGATGTTGTTCATTTCAGAAAAGGAGGAAGAACCGAAACATAAATTCATTGTCATGAAATGTTTTAGATGTGGAAATTTTGGGCACCTTGAGGATAATTGCAAAAATAATGATTTGGTTGCTAGTATGTATGAGGATGCTTCAGAAAACTACAATGAAGATGCATGTATGGTTTTTGAAAAGGGTAGCACCTCTAGTGATAAGAAATCTGAAAAAGGCCTTGATAATTCAAAATGCAATCAAATAGAGGATCTTGAATGTGAACTTACTAATGCTCTTAGTGTTTTGAAAAAGGAAAGAAAGAAGAATGCTAGACTCAAGGATAAGTTAGATGAATGTTGTATGGAGAGAGACGAACTTATAGAAAATCTTGAAGTCTCTATGGCTAAGACACAAGAACTCAAGACTGAGTTAGAATCTAAGGTGCTTGAGTATAGTGAATTAGAACAAAAAATGGCTTCTTTTGAAGTGGAAACTAAAGGGTACAAGGATAAGTTGTACAGGTTTCAAGATAGCTCCAAAAGGGTTAAATATCTCATCAAAGGTCAAAGAAAACCAACAGATAAAATAGGTCTCGGGTTTGTTGAGCCGCACAAGAAACAGGTTGGGGAATCTAGCAAGAGATTACAAAAGGAAGAAAGTTCTGATGTAGAAAGTACTTCAGATCAAGAGTCCATGAGTGATAAATGCGCAGAAATAGAAAATAGAATTCTGAATGCGAAGAAGAAGTTTACCCAACCTAGAAGGTCATTTACAGGAAAGTTTAATGGCAGATGTTTTGCGTGTCACAGGTTTGGCCACATGGCTTCGCATTGCATGACTCAAGTAAGGAAGATAAATGACAGTTTCAGGGGCCATAACTTATTTCAAGGATATTGCTACTCTTGTAATTAGTTCGGGCATAAGGCAATGTTCTGCAAAACTAACAACAGGAACACGGTTACTCATAATAGACGGATTCAAAAAGGAGGTATGCCGAATAGAAATAACTTTGTTACGTGCTATAAGTGCAACAATGAAGGACACACAACTAGACAGTGTAGAGCTGATTTTCCAAGGTACAAGAATAGAAAAAGTGATATAAACAGGTCCAAGGATCAAGGTATGAATAAAAATAGGAATGATAAAAGAAACAAGAACAGTAGTATGAACAGGTCCGAGGATCAGAACAGTGACAGGAACAGAAATATAGACAAAGAATTCAAGAGAAGGCCCGACAAGGAAATTGTAGACACTGATGATGATGAGTGTCTAATGGGAGTGTCACTCCCAACCCTATTTTAAATCACCTCATCAGGAGGTGGGGGAGGGACTAAGCTAAGAGGCTCATTCTTAGTCCCGAGCCCCAAAGGTGACCCTTTGCCATTGATGACAAAGGGGGAGAGATATGAGAAAGGGGGAGAGCTTCAAGTGAAGAAGAAAGCTTCAAGTCAGGGGGAGCAAAAAATTCAATTGCAGATTCTCAGTTTTTGGATCAGTAGGGTTCAATTTTGGCTCTTGAGATATGTTTTTAGTTAAGGGTTGCCATCAATGACAAAGGGGGAGATTGTTGGCAATTTTGGGTACCTTGGGTACATTGCCTTTGCTCTAAGTGTAGATGTTGTCATTGATGTCAAGAAGGTCTTGAAGCTTTTTGGTTTGATGTCAAAGAATGTGTTTTGATGAAGGTTTTAGTTTGGACGGTGAGTTTCCAAGTAGATCAGAGTAGCCCAATTGCAAAAGATCAAGAAAAAGACAAGTAAGAAAAAGTATGCAGGCAGCTGGAAAAACTGTCACGATTTCGCGACATGTTTGAGGAGAGAGAAAGTTTGGGCAAAAGTGTCACGATTTTGCGACATGCTGGAAGACAGAGACGAAGCTAGCAAAATTGTCACGATTTCGCGACATGTTGGCAGAGAAAGAGAGCAAGTTGGAAAGTGTCACGATTTCGTGACATGTCACATTTTTGCGACTCGAAAAGTGCAGGAAGGCAGAGAGGGAAAAGTGTCACGATTTCGTGACACATTGCCAGGAAAGTTGTACGGACAAAAAGGTGTCACGATTTCGTGACATAATGTAGAAAAGAGAGTCCGCAGTGTGAACTGTCACGATTTCACGACAAGATCGAAGAGAGAGAAAGTTATTCAAGAACTGTCATGATTTCATGACATGATGCAAAATTCCAAGTGAGGACTGTCACGTTTTTGTGACATGCTACAGAGGTCAAGTTGAGGACTATCACGATTTCGTGACATGCTGAAAAGCTTGAAGAGAGAACTGTCACGATTTCGCGACATGCAGCAAAGGGAAGAGTCTGAAAGGAGAAGCGTCGCGATTTCACGATAGGTTGCAAGGAAAGCTTTCGAAAGCTAAAAGCGTCATGATTTCACGATAGGATGAAAGAAAAATGTACGAATGCAAAAAGTGTCATGATTTTACGACAGGAAAAAAAGATAGCGTACAAATGCAGGAAGCGTCGCAATTTCACGACAGGCAGAGGTGAAGAAGCCAACGGATGAAGTTGTAGCGATTTCACGATAGGTTGAAAGAAAAGCGTACGGATGGTGAAAGAGTCATGATTTCATGACAAAAACTAGAAGTAGGTCTTCTATAGGAGAAGTGTCATGATTTCACGATAGAAGCCGAGAGGAAGGCTATGAAGACAAAAGCATCGTGATTTCGTGACATGTTCCAGTTTCGCGGGTGTAAGGTAGAAAGAAGCGCAAGGCAACAGAAGTGTCGCGATTTCATGACAAAAGCTGAGAGGAAGGCCATGAAGACTAAAGTGTCACGATTTTGTGACAAAAGCTGAGAGGAAGGCCATGAAGACTAAAGTGTCACGATTTTGCGACAGGAGTGAAGATGACGTCAGCAAAAGACAGAAGTGTCACGATTTCGCGACAAGGATGTTGTCAAGGCAGGCAAAAGCAAAAGTGTCGCGATATCGCGACAAAATCCATAAGGTAGTGTATGGTTGCAAAAATGTCATGATATCATGACATGTTGTAGTTTTGCGATAGAAGCTACAGGTGAGTTCCAGAGGTGGTTGAAGGACAGAGTTAACTTTGAGCCGACAGAGTTAAATCTAGGCCAACGCAGCATAGGGTTTTGCAGTCGACGGATTCTAGGGTTACAACCGACTAAGATTGAGTGTTTTGATCTTAGAATTTATGCTATAAAAGGAGGACTATTTTTGAGTTTCAAGGTATCGAATGAGTGTATCGAATTTGTGCAAGTGAATTCTACTATGCGCAAGAGAGCGAGTCGAGTCGAATCGATCGAAGTGTGCGTTCGAAGTGTGATATTCATAGATAGAGTGTGGGAGAGAAGTGCGATCGTCGAGAGGTAGAGTGTGCAAAGTCTGTGCTGTTGTAATTGCGTAGAGGTGCATAATTTGAGGTTCGATCGAGTGCTATTGTGGTTGCGCGATCAATGAAAAAGTCGTCTCGACCAAGTGCGGCTGTAACAGAATAGAGAAAGAGGAAGAGGACAGACCTGTGCCAGATCGAAGAACTATGTTTGGTGCAGATCATATAGAGGACATATGTGCTAGACCGAAGGACTGTGTTTAGTGCATATTCGAGGATCAGCTTTGCGGTGATAGAGTTGAGGATAGAGATCTCCAGCCAGAGCAGGGAAGACAGGTGTCTTCGTGGATAGAGTTCCACTTGCTAAGGGCAAGAGGAGGTAGAGGTTTTCTAGAGGATCACTAGACAAAGCAGAATTAGGGGAAGGTATCTCCTTTGAGCAAGAGGCTCATAAACATTGTAATTGGGAAGGTTTCCCAAAGAACTGTGATATAACTTTTAGAGAAAATTTTTATCCGTGGAGTAGCCCACTTTGGGTGAACCACGTAAATTGTTGTGTCACTTTGTGGATGATGTTTTGTGCATTGCTTGATTACTATTGTTAATACTGCTATCTGTTTTCTGCATAACATTGAATTGAAAGTTGATTTGAAAGAAAAAGTTAAAAGTGGTCTTATACTGTTCACCCCCCCTCTCAGTATAAGCTTGTGTTCTACACAACAATGAAGAGGACATATCAAAAAATAAAAATAAAAAATATTCTATCACATAAACAAGTGGAGAATAAGGAACACTCAAAGACACTAACCATCATCAAACGAGGTTATCAATTAGCCCAAAAGAGGAGATAAAATATAGAAGATAAAAGAAACAAAGGCAAAATGACAACACAAGAGAATACAAAAGGAAAAACAAGCAAGGAGAAAAAAATAAAAAATAACTGCAAGAAAGCATTCAACATGGAAAATAGAGGTCACCAAAATGAGTTTTCATACGAGGAAGAAACTTACAGTCCCACAACCACACCACTCATGTGGGCACCAAGGCTTTTTATGCAAGAGCTAATTAATATGAAAGAGAAGATTGAAAGCATGGAAATGAGGGATAAATTAAGAGATACTAAATCAAATAATGTTATAAACACCATTCGAAGGCTGGAAAAGGAAAATAGACAACTCAAGGAGCAAATGGTAAAGTTACAAAACCTTGCAAAAATGGATCAGTGTGAATGGCATGTCCTTGAACAAGCCATCCACCCCCCAATCAATGATGCAATAGAGGTGGAAAAAAAAATGCAAATAAAATAAAAGAGGTATAGGAAGCACTCCAAAATATGGAAACAAGAGAAAATGAGCTGCGAAATGAATTAGCAAAGGCAAAGACATGGTCTCAAGTAGTAAAAGAACCAGTCAATAAAAAAAAGAGTTGATAGAGAAGAAAGTAAAAATTCAAATAACAAAAGAGAAATAAAAACATGAGAAGTTATCAAATATAATCATCAAAGGGTTGAAATATTATGGGGATAGGGAAGACACAAATCGTTTAACCAAGGACTTCTTGTCAGATCAATTACAATGGAAAGGTCAGATAAAAAAAGCAAGTAGAATTGGTAGGTTGAGAGAAGGAGGCAGAGATAGGCATATTCAGATCACATTTATGAGCTATGAGGATAAAACAAGGTTACTAAAAAATAGAGGCATGCTGAGAGGGTCACAATTATATTTAGATGATGACCTAACATTTTTACAGTAGGAAGAAAAAAATAAGGAATGAGAAAAGGTGAGGGTAGCAAGGAATAAAGGAAAATATGCATATTTAAGAAATGGAAAGGTATACATCACATCTAAACAAACTCAAAACAAATAGGGAGTATGGCTTGCCCGAGAACATATTACGATGGTAAGTTGGAACTATAGAGGTTACCCTTGGATAAGAAGACCCAACTTAGGGTCCATTGCTAGAGACAAATATATAATCATACTGAGAGAAACACATGAACACGATGGATGTAGGACTTCAAAATTTGTGGGATACAAAAAAATAGCAATATGGAATAAATCAATGTAAAATGGCAAAGGGTATGGGGGTATTATTGTTTTAATAAAAGAGGAATGAGATAGGATTATTAAAATTAAAAAATAATATGAAAAAAAACAATACATCTAGATAAAGATCCTAGAAAATAAGTTAGTTATTAGCATAGCAGCATGTTATTTTGCTCCCAATAATTCTAAATTCTACAATAAACATGATCTTAACAGAGAAGACCCACACTCCTCCCTAAAAAGAGATATTTTGATATATACTAAGTTAGAGGAGATTATATTAATTAGAGATTTCAATGCAAGGACACCAAATAAGTAAGCTAAAATTCTAGAATGTAACGAAGATATTGAGATTAATCCTCTTTGGATGCCAGAAGAGGAAAATCAGTAGTGGACCAAGACTTCAGAAGATGAGCATGGGGCTATCATGCAATATGGAGAAGAGTTGTTAGGCCTTTGTAGCATACACAATTTGATTATTTGCAATGGGATGAAAAAATGCATGAAAGTATACATGCAAAACATATAAGGGATAAAGTGTAATAGACTATGTAATATGCTCACAAAATTTCATATCAAAAATAGAGGAGATAGAAGTGGAAGATTCTCCAGTGGAACTTAAGTCATATCACAACCCAATTGTTATGAAACTTTGAATGCATGGAGATAAACCAAGAGAAAAACACTTGCAAGGCAATCAAAATAAATATCCTCACAAGGGAAACATTCTCTTAATGGATGAAAATCGATAAAATTTTAGAGCAGTATTAAATAATAAGTTACAAAAAAGGGAAGAACTCCCTTACAATAGCAAAGATTACAATAAGAGTGAATGGTTAATTCATGTTATCCAAGAAGCTCTAAACAAATGCAAGAGAGCTAAACCTAAAAATAAAGAAAGGAATAACTTCCCAACCAACCCATGGTTCGATGAAGATTACAAAAAAGTATGAAGATTACTAAAGGAACAAACAGGTAAAACAAGAGCAAACAAAAAAGCATATGAGAAATTGGTAAGGGCAAAAAAAGAAGAATACACTAGAACAAGGAGGAAAAAATTGATTTACTTAGGGAAGCATGAACCAAAGAAATTTTGGAAGGAACTAAGCGTGAAAAGGATGCAAACTAAAAATAGCATAACAGTTAATCAGTGGTTGGAGTATTCAAAATAATTGTATCAGCGTAGTAACCAACAAGATACACCCCTTACTATCATTGTCAAGAAAGAACTTTTCACAAATGAAGATATTATTCAAGGGATAAAAATGTTAGCAACTAGTAAAGCCCACAACATAGATAATATTCAAGTAGATCATATAAAATGGGGGGTAGATATTCTGGTACCGCAGATCAAAGAAATTTTCAATGAGGTCATACAAAATGTCTTCCCTATCGAGTGGACAACTAGTTTGACCATTCTTTTGTTTAAAAGCGGAGATGTAAATAATCCCTCAAACTATCATGATCAACCCTCTCTTTGCAAAGTTGTTTGGGAGTATAATAGAGCGTAGGATCAACATATGGGTAAAAGAAAAGGGAAAAAGAGCAAAGGTGCAAGTAGGTGTTAGGCATAAGCACTCAACTATTGATCATTGTATCACGCTCAAACACAGTGGAAAAAATATGGGATAAAAAAGAGGAGGCTTTTATTTAGTAGACTTCAAAAAGGTATTTAACACAGTGCCAAGAAAAAATTATGGAGCAAAATGAAAGAGCTAGAGGTTCCAATTCACTAAAGGGTAGCAATTCACAGACTATATGAACATGTAAAGGCTAGAATCAGAACACAGGAAGGGTTATATGAATTTTTTGGTAGTGACATAGGTGTCAAACAAGGTTTCCCTCTATCTCCAACCTTATTTGGGTTGTACATTGACAAGTTAGAAGAATGGATAAATAAATTTGGGGGAGAGGTTGTGCACTTAGCAAAATATGTGGTAAAACTCCTAATGTATGCAGAGGATGTAATTCTTGTGGCCAAAATAGCCAAAGATCTAGAAGATCACCTTCGAGCTCTAGAACTCTTTTGTAAGGAAGTTGGGATGCAAGTGAACATGAGCAAAACAAAAATCATGATTTTTTCAACAAAAAAGAAGAAGCAACAACTTGAATTTTAGTTTGCAGGAGAACCACTTGAGGTAGTAGTAGAATACAAATACCTGGACATAGACTTTCCTAACTTAATTGGAATACATGTAGGATGAAAATAACTCAAAGTGGTTGGAGAGAACTATATGCACTTCAAAACAGATGTAGGAATGTCGAGTTGTAGGACTGGAAGACCACCAAGGTCTTATTTGGCCTACTTGTTACACCGATTTTGTTGTATGGTTGCAAGGTGTGGGTTAATGGCACAACAAATGCAAAATGGAGGCAAACAAAAAGGATTCAAAAATATCTAATCACAAATTTTCTCAAAATTAATGCCACAACCCCTTATGAAATTATTCTAGTTGAAACTGGAATGTTCCCTTTAGAAGTAATTAATATGACCAAGCTGTTATGTTACTTGAAAAAAATAAAAAACATGAAAAATTACAGATGGCCTAGGGAAGCTAGGGACAAAGAGTTGCATAGGCGGAAGAATACATGGATGAAACATTGAAAAATCAACATAAATGAATACCCAAATGTCAACAAAGACAAAAAATTATGTGAATGAAAAGTTTAGAAGTGGAATGTGGAAAAATGCAAGCAGGAAAAGACAATATTATATTGCAAAGTTTAACCCAACATATGACCACAAGGAAAAAGTGCACATAGGCACTAAAATCAAGTGGACAAAAAAAATCCTCATTGCTTAGATAAGGACTAGCTCTCATAGGCTTATATGTGAAACGGGGAGATGGACAACGCCAAAAGAACAATGGGAAGAAAGGATATGTACTCTATGCGGTACAAGGGCAGTAGAGACAGAGGAACATTTCATCTATAAATGCTTGAGTTTTTCAGATATCCGTGGCAAATACAAAGAAACACTTGGAAACAGGTCTATGGTAGAGTTATTTGTAGTAAAATAAAACAAAGTTGGGGAATTGCTAACCCAAATTATCAGGAGAAGGAACAACCTTCTCAAAGATCATATGATGTGATTTGAGTAGTTGTACTTCCATATTTGAGGTCCCATAGACCATATTTGGGTCTCGTAGACATAATTAAAATCTTTCATTTCATTTCATACCTTTCTCTTTTTTTTTTTTGGTAAAAAATTATTGAATCATTAAACCTTACAAGAAACATAGAATCCCATAACAATAACCCTTACAAGGGCCAGAAGAAAGAGACCCCCAATACCATTGAGCACCCGACCAAAAGACATCCAACAAACAATAGTCTCAATTAAGCATATCCAAAAGACACCCAATAAACAACAACCTCAATCAAACATATCCGTAGTGAGAAAATTAGCAATATGATGAGAATAATCCAATGGAAGTTGATCTCATTCCCTAAAATTCTAGTCTTCTTGAAACTTAGAAGCCCATTTTTCCAAGCAATCAGCCACACCATTCCATTCCCTAGGAATATGAGCAAAGGAAATAAACTCTAGATGTTGACAAATTTGAAAGATCTGTTGAGCCACTAACGCCAGCTAATGAACATTAGAAATATTATGAGTCTTCAATAAATTAATAATAATCTGATAGTCCAACTCACAAATTATCTTTTGCCATCCCAGAGCATAACCTTTTTTCAAAGCAAAACAAATAACAAGGGCCTCCATATAATTATTAGTCTGCTTTTCCTTATAACAGAAAAAAATGAAAAGAGTTGCACCACTACTATCTCTCACAACACCACCAATACCTACATGCCCAAGATTCCCTCTGGGAGAGCCATCAGTATTAATCTTAAACACCCCCCGAGGCGGAGGATGTCATCTGGCATCTTTTTGCACTTTTTTATTGAGGCCTCTCCTCCCAACTGATAAAGAAGTATGAGGGCCATTCTCCACTAAACTCAGGTCCTGCATCATCAAAATCTCAGACTGCTCCAAAGGAAGACTAATCTAACATTTAGAAGAACCAATTTCTTATATCATACCAATAATTCTCTATCAAATTTGATAAACAGTTAACTTCCTACCTTGAAAAATTATTCAATTTCTTTCAAGCCAAATCTGTCATATAATACATGAGGGCCCAATACTCCATGCAACTTGAAGAAAGGAATCCTTAGTAGGAGGTCTTCCTAAAATCCTCTAGAACTCAATAAGAAAAGAGGCATGAGAACAAGACTAATAAATAATTCCAAATATTAGTAAAATTATTGACTTTCAAATAAATAATCTAAATTTAAATCTTACCAAACAATACATATATAATAACCAAATTTTCTATAATACTATTAAGTAACCATATATATAATACATGTAAACAATATCAAATTTATATAATTTAAACTAACCTCAATTAAATTAGCATAAAAACCCATGCTCTAACCATGTTTAAAAATAAACAATGTTCACTTTTTTATCAAAAGCGAGTAGGACTTTCAATAATAAACCCTTAGACAATAATGAATAACTATAGGTAATTATTGATTCCTAAAAGCCCCAACATTTATATAATTTTTTTAATAATACTTCTTATAAACATCCGTCGTGGGAATTGAACCTGGGTCACATCATCAATAATGCAAGTGTCATCCTTGCCGGTAAACCACACTCACGCAGATTATATAAAATTATACAATAATAGTGATAGGAAATTATATTTCTCTTATGCATATTTTATCGATAAATTTTCAATTAATTGAATTGCATGAAATTGCGCTTTTATTTTTTTTTAAATGGTAAAAATTTATTGAATCAATAAGATTTACAAGAAACAAAGAATCCCATAACAATAACCCTTACAAGGGCCAGAAGAAAGAAACCCCCAATACCACCAAGCACCCAACCAAAAGATATCCAACAAATAATAGCCTCAAGCAGGCATATCCACAATGAGAAAATTAGCAAGATGTCAAGAACAATCCAATGGAAGCTGATCCCATTCCCTAACACTCTAGTATTCCTAAAATTTAGAAGCTCATTTTGCCAAGCAATCAGCCACACCATCCCATTCCCTGGAAATATGAACAAAGGAAATAAACTTCAGATACAGATAGATTTGAAAGATCTACCAAGCTACTTATGCCAACTGCCAATGAACATTAGAAAGATTATGAGTCTTCAATAAATTAATAATAATCTGAGAGTCCGACTCACAGATGATATTTTGCCATCCTAGAGCATAAATTTTTTAAAGCAAAACAAATAGCAAGGACCTTCATATAATTATTAGTCTGCTTCCCCATATAACAGGAAAAAATGAAAAGAGATGCACCACTGCTATCTCTCCCAACACCACAAATACTTGCATTCCTAGGATTCCCTTTAGAAGAACCATCAGTATTAATCTTAAACACCCCCCGAGGTGGAGGATGTCATCTTACATCTCTCTACACTTTTTGATTAATGCCTCTCCTCTTAATTGATACAGAATGATGAGGGTCATTCTCCACTAAACCCAGATCCTACGTCATCAGAATCTCAAACTGCTCCAAAGGAAGATGGATCTGAAATTTAGAAGAAATAGTTTCTTAGATCATACCAATAATCCTCTACCAATTCTGATAAATAGTTAACTTTCTACCTTGAAAAATTCTTCGATTTATTTCAAGCCAAATCTGCCATATAATACATGAGGGTCCAATACTCCATGCAACTTGAAGAAAGAAAGCCTTAGCAGGAGGTCTTCCTAAAATCCTCTAGAACTCAACAAGAGAAGAGGTATGAGAACAAGACTGTTTCCACACCGTCCACCAAAGATGCCAAATTTCCCACACAAACAAACACTGTAAGAGCAAATTCCCTATGGATTCGTCACTATTCTCATAAAAGAAACAAAATGAAGGACCCTAAAAACCTCTATTTTGGATATTATCCCAAGTAGGACATCTATTTCGAGTAGCCAGCCACAAATAGAAATTGCATTTAGGCCAGGAAAACTTATTCCAAACCTATTTTCACCAAGGAACCTCCTCATCCCAAAAATGTTGCCTATCTAAAACATGGTAACCAAAATCCATCGAGAAAACCCCTCTAGTATCCGGACCCCAAGCCAAGACATCATCATCCTGTAAAGAAGAGCACTCCCTAGTAGCCAAAATATGAGCCAACTCCTCTCTATCCTGAACAGAACCACCTACCAACCAATATCTAGGATCTTTCCACTGAACTACCTCCACCTGTCCAACTATTTTGGTAACTTTATAACCCATCACCCTGTACCAACTAGCAACTAAGAAATAATTACATAGCTCCTGAAGATGAAGAAACATAGATAAAATTGTAGGGAAACCATCCCAAGAATCATGCCAAAAAAGAGCCTTCGAGCCTTTGAGACAAATCCAGAACAAACCTTGCTTAACAAGAGACGCCCTCTTCTTAAGGGTGTTCCAGATCAAAGAACCTTTACCAGATAAATTGTATCTAGGTATCTCAGAGTCTGCAACCCCATTAATATGCTAAAAGGAAATAATTTTAGCCTAAGCATGGTCTTGAGAAATGCACCATCTCCAATAAAACTTGACCACCAATGCCTGACCAAAAAGAAAAGTCAACCGAAGACCCAATCCACCTTCCTGTTTCGGTCTACAAACAATATCCTACTTAACCAAACTCCATTTTAAAGACTCCAAATTTCCTGCCCATAAAAATTTTCTTGACATAGATTCAAACTCATGAATAAAACTAACAGGAGTGACCTAAATCATGCACCGATAAATATATGAAGCTTGAACCACGACTTAAGAAGCAACACTCTTCCAGCAAAAGAAATCCATTTAACAATCCAATGAGAGACTTTAGCCCTGAATTTATCCAAAATATTGTTCCAGATTCCTCGAGGCAGACGACCCATTGAAAGAGGAATTCACGAATAAGTTAAAGGAAGAGCTTCAATATGAAACTGAAGAATCTGAGCAATTCTAGCATGTATAAGAGGATCAATATTGAAAAAGAAGATGGAAGATTTCCCCTTGTTTATCTTCTGCCCCGATACAACCAAATAAATATCTATAAATTGCGCCTTTCTTCCATCGAATGTTTTATTCATTTATATTCAATTATTTTATTAATTTTTTCAATTTTATTTATTTATTTTTATTTTTACATAAATTCATTTACACACACCACATCCTACAGTGGTTTGCATCTGGGTTTCCTAAAAGAAAATTCAAAACCCTGACCATATGGGTGTTCCACGAAGACCTAATTTTTTTTTTCAAAGTTAGTTACAACCACACTATTTTTAGTAATTCATAAATAAAAGGTTCAAACCACAAAATACTGCTCTCATCAAAACTATTCCACTTCATTATTTTTGACCCATCATGAAAGAATCACCCAATCACTTCAAATTTACACAATCCTCAATCTTACACTCATTAATTTTTTCATCTTGATGTTATAAATTAAACACTTAAACTTGTCATTACTAAAATGACCAACTCTCCTATCTAACTAACTTAAGTAAAAACTTTTTCTACCTTTACTTTTCACCGAATGTTTCTGGGTTTTTCTTGGCAAGTTCCTTTGGGAACAAAGTGGCTCATTCGCTTTAAAAAATTAATAATAATTCTCCATTAGAGCACCTCAAAGGATTTTTCTTTCCCATCTAGAAATGACTTCGTTGGTGCAAATAATTCATCCCGCTCAACATTTGTTCTAGAATGAAATCAGCACCACAACTTGTTGAAGTTCTTGTCTTGTCTACTAGTTTTAGGGGATTGCATGTAAGCTAAGTATTCAAAGGGCTTTAAATGATGTCACAAAGATATTTTACGTCATTTGTACATGAAAACATAATTGTACGAAAGATAAGGTAAAGAAAAGGTAAAAATACTTATGTTCAATTATTTGATTAACTATTGGACGGTTTTTCTTGACAAGTTCTTTTGGGAACAAAGTGCCTCATTCTCTTTAAAAAAAAAATAATAATTTGCAACTCTAATAAGTGTTTTAATAGGATATGACCTTAGCACGAAAAAGAAGAAACTATGCCAAGCTGATATTATGTTATCTCATCATAATTTCGACCATTTTCATAAAGTATGTGGCTTCTCGGATTTGCACGACACAATCAATATTTGATGTAGAATAAAATCACCACCACAACTTTATTTTAAAATTAAGTTATGGACTCTGTATTACTTTTATGGGATTGCTCAGAAGCATTTGTACGAAAATACATAATTGCAAGGAAAGATTGTGCCGGTAGAAAGCAAAAGTAAAATACTTAACTTCCATTGGCTTCCAATCTTTATAAATGATGTGCACAACAAGGTAGATGATGTTGTAAAGGATGGAGCCTGATATTGGTTAAAAATCAAATTTTTTTCTTTGTTGCTTTTATGCATGCACACTTTTTAAACTAAAAAGATCAGTCTAGGGTTTATCTTTGGTGTCTAATTCCAAGATAGAATCTATAAATTAATGGTTGCATAGAAATCAGGGTGTGTCTCAGGTAGGGTTTATCTTTGGTGTCTAATTCCAAGATAGAATCTATAAATTAATGGTTGCATAGAAATCAGGGTGTGTCTCAGGAGAGCACCGTGTCTGTGCAGGAAAAGCCAAGCAAACTGCAAGGAGAAACTGAAAGATGTCTTAGGAATTAGAAGAGGTTGTTGTAATCATATAAGACTATGGTGTGCAACCCTTCATGGTTGTGTATTTATTTATAATACAAAAGATGTCTTGGAGGATGTAGCCCCAGTTTGGGTGAACCTCGTTAATCTTGTGTGTTTCTCTTGTTCTTTGCATATTTTTTTTTGTTTGTGTTTTGCTCTCAAATTATTTTAGATCTGAAAAACCCAACAACATTATTTTTTCTATTGTATGTTTGTCTTATTTGTTAATTCTGTTGTTAAAGTTTGAAACACCGTAATTGTTTTTCTATATTTTATATAGTGATTTACTCCAACAAGTGGTATCAGAGCTAAATGTTGGGAATTCAGGTGTGAGTGGGAGGTGGATCTCTTCCTAGAGACAAGAAAGGGGTCACGGTGAAGAGCTCAGGTCCTGATGCTTTGATCAACTACAGCAAAATCCGACGAAGATAGGAACAGAGTGACGGAATCCTTGGCTTCTCCCGGGAACCACTAGATTTTTCATGGTGGCGTTCATGGTGGCTCTATGCACAAAATCAACGATGATCGAGCGACGACACGAGGGCAAGGGTTCGAGCCTCGACAACAAATGAATGATGGAGATTTACTCAAAGTATACAAGAATGGATCTATGTCGTCATTGGAATCCATGGATGAGAAAAGCTGGCTGTGTACCTTTGGAGTGCAGGTTATGGGCCATGGTTGGGGTCTACCTTACATTATGGTGATGTGAACACTGACTAGAAAAGAAGAAGATGGGTTGCTAGTATATGTAACTTGTTTGAGCTCATATTCACGACTTGGGGAAATCGGATATGTAGCAAGAGAAAATTATTACTTCTCTTTACTTTATCCCTTCCTTGGTTTTTAATATAGCTTGGAATTGTAAGGAGATTGTTTCCAATGTATTGTTCCTAATTGCGGAAGTCCAGGAGATTGGTGAAGCACTGGGAGCACTAAAAAAATGAGGTAGATTGTGTGTTGTTCGTTGATCACGGGAGAAAGTGCATGGATGACACTGGTGATGGTTCAGAACATGGATACACAATCTAGAGGAGGTGAATATCCTCGGTATGGCTTGAAGATGATCTTCAGCGGATGCAGTAGTGGTGGAGTTGTTGTGAATCAGTCTCCAAGTGGGAGATTGTAAAGGATGGAGCCTGATATTGGCTAAAAATATTTTTTTTCTCTTTGTTTGGTAACTAGTTGCTTTTATGCATGAACACTTTCTAAACTGAAAAAATCAGTCTAAAAAAAGCCATAATTGATGGGTCTATCTTTGGTGTCTAATTCCAAGATAGAATCTATAAATTAATGGTTGCATAGAAATCAGGGTGTGCCCCGTGTGTGTGCAAGAAAAGCCAAGCAGGCTGCAAGGAGAAACTGGAAGATGTCTTAGGAATTAGAAGAGGTTGTTGTAATCATATAAGACTATGGTGTGCAACCCTTCATGGTTGTGTATTTATTTATAATGCAAAAGATGTCTTGGAGGATGTAGCCCGAGTTTGGGTGAACCTCGTTAATCTTGTGTGTTTCTCTTGTTCTTTGCATGTTTTCTTTTGTTTGTGTTTTGCTCTCAAATTCTTTTAGATCTGAAAAACCCAACAACATTATCTCTTCTACTGTATGTTTATCTTATTTGTTAATTTTTTTGTTAAAATTTGAAACGCTGTAATTGCTTTTATATATTTTATATAATGATTTACTCAACAGATGTTAAACGGTAGTATTGTTATGTTTTAAATTATTTAAACTTTAAATTTTGGTTTTAATTTTTTTTTAAACAAATCAAATTTAAAAAATATATATTATTAAAAAGGATCAATGATGTTTATCTGTGAATGCTCAAATATAAGACAAGTTAATTTAAATTAAAAGGTTTTAATGCTATGTACTGGAATTCATGTTTTATTCAACATTGTCTTACATTGTCTATCAACATTTTTGCCTTGTTGTATTGTACAGACTACCACAGGACATGTTCGAAGTTTGAATAAATACCATTTTTTTTTAATAAGGGAGTAGGTAATACCTTCTGAGTATCACTCTATAGACACCAAAACAACACCAATCCGATTACGTGACAACAAGCGCTGATCGCATTGACACAAACAGCCCCTAGGGCAGCCCCCAGAGGTAAAACAGTGGTCCTAACCACTTCCAAAAGTAGTTTTAAAGGTCAAAGGTCAATTTGGCACCTTTTTGGCACCTTGCTCTCTGCTCGTCCCACCCGGGACGAATACAAACTGGCATTCGTCCCACCCAGGGACGAATAGCAGCATTCGCCCCAGGGTGAGGCGAATAGAAGGTTTGACTGGAAAAAAAGTCAAACCTCGGCAACTCCGCCAGTTAACTGAGGCTTCAGGCCATGCAATTGCGAGGAATAGCTTTTATTCAAGAAGAGAGACTTCGATGATGAGTGTCTTTATTTTAGAAACCTCATGCAAGAAGATTTTTAATCAGGGAGTTAGCTTTTCTCTAAAAATAGGACAGTTAACTCAAGTGGCGCCCTCGCATGCGCAATTCAAACAAGGAGACCCTAAGGTCTATAAATTGGGGAGTTTTCCCACCCAAAATATATAGAGAGAAGGAGCATTTGAGCAACGAAGTGCTGCCAATTTACATACCTACTTGCGATTTGTGCTTTTACATCCTTAATCTCTCATTCAAAAGGGAGGTTATTGGGTGACTATTAGAAGCACGAATCCGGACCCAAAACCCAATTTTTGGCCACAAAAATTCCCAAAATTTGTCGAAAACACCCCATAACCAGTTTTGGACCCATCCCAAGTGGATTGGTGCCAAAACAGTGCCTCAAACGGTGGGCGTCCTGCCCCCGGGCGCTCCCCAATCTATCGCAAGCAAATTCGCCCCACCCCGGGATGAATAGAAATATGTGATATATTTCTCTAGTTTTTCTTTTGCATTGTGTTCTAGATAGGTTAAATAGGTTACAGTTCAAATTTCATTTCATTTTGATCATTTTTGACCAGGTTATTGTTATTTCCCGCTTTCACTAACTTGCAGATGCCATCTTCAAAATCTGGGTGCTAGAGGAAAAATTGGAGAAATATGATCATCTGGGTCTTCCCAAAACACCCCCAATTAGCTAACCCCAAGTTTGCAGGTCATTTGGAGCTTCCAGGATAGGACATTGAAGAGGGTGCTTTCTGACAAGTTATTGCAGGTCTATTCGTCCCACCCTGGAACGAATACCAATCTGTCAAGGGTCTATTCGTCCCACCCTGGAGCGAATACAAAACTGTGAGGAATTTCTAGACTGTTCTTTTTGCAATGGTCTTCTGATGATATTTTTATGCTTCTGTCAAAGTTTCAGGTCAATCAGAGGTCATCTGATAGTCGTTTTATTATTTTCATGCATACACTGACAATCGGCTTTGGGAAATACATGTTTCATTCTGTCTGCAGGTATTACTAATATTTTCTATTTCTTTGAACGCAGGTTTCCGATAGCAGAGGAGCAGGAAAGAGCAAAGAATCACATACGCAAGCGGCGGTGACGTTTTGGTCCGCCCATCTTACATGTGGGCACGCGGAAGAAGGATTATTATCCATGGACGTTGTGACAAGAAACACATTTGACTCTCCTATCCCCTAAAAAGGAAGGAGACGTATTGTAACACAATTTATAAAGCGTATCAATAAAGAGATTACCATATTTCATATTGCTTTTATCTTGTGTCAATTTGCATATGTTCTTTCTTGTTCTTTTCTTGTGGCATATTCCTTTTTGTTTCCGTATCCTCGTGCTTTCAGTGGCGATCACGGTGGGACCTGTGTCCTTTGATTTTTAAGATTAAAATTCTGATTAAAGTTTCTTGTTTTGTTGCTTACAGGTACCAAGTTTTCCAATGCTAGACTATTTCAGGCAAAAATTCAGAGACATCCGATTTAGGCAGAGAAGAGGTAGGGGTTTTAAACACCCTTTGTCAATTTTTTGTTTTCTATTCTCTGATTTTTGCTTGCATAGGAGAGTTTAGAGGCTTGCTTGTTTCAATTTTGCAACTTAAAAAGAACCCCACACACCACGTGGTATTTTAAACACAAGGAGTTGGTCGTAAAACCCCAACCCTTGAGCAAGACCAAAGGTGGATTCCATTATCACTTTGGCTTGAGATATTGCATACATTACCCCGATCGCGACTGTTGCTAGACGTAAATCCTGATGAAAGCTGACCAAGTGTAGCTTGGGGTGATTCCCAGCGCATGAGGATAAGTCTTCTATGGTAGGTGTCATAAACAGAGTGATTCCCCTTTCATACCGCCTATGTTCCACGTATCATCTGCTCTCACGTACCTATAGTCTCCCTCACGTAAGGGCGGGTATATAGAGAGGTTGGTATATCGGTCCGACAATGGTATATTGAAGGGGCGACCATTTTGGGAGTCATAAGAGCCTTCATAATTGCATTTAAATGGTTTTCACAAAAATCTTTCAAAAAACAAACAACAAAACACACTAAACCAGATTTAGGGCACACTTTTAATCTTTAAAAGAGATAATCATTGCTTGTGTGTGTATGCTATTTTCTGTTTAGTGTATCAAAAAAAATCATAAAAAGAAAAATCCAAAAAAATAATCTACGCATCTTTAGGTTAACATCACCATGGTGTACACCCGTAGCCAAGCCCAATCATGGGCAGAAGCTGCAGAGAATGCACCAAGGGGGACAAGTCACCTCCGATATAGTCCTAAAGACTTGGTCATCCCGCCTTGGCGGCAGGATACACAAGTTAGTCCACACCATGCAGTTACAGAACATGACTCTAGAGGCACCTCCTTGAGGGGCACTCCAACTCATGCCATCACTAGACAAGACTATAGAGGCACCTCCTTAAGGGGTACTCCCACTCAGCAAAGATCCTTTCAAGAAGACAACCTACATGTAGCACTCGACCTAGATATAAGGCCTCCCTTGGAAACTCGTTATGGGTGGCCTAGTGATGAAGTGCTTGAACAACAAAGGGTCCACAAGGAGGAACCATATGATTTTGTTACTCCTAATTTACCCCTGATTAATGTCAGACACACTAGACCATATCCAGAGTATCAGGTTCTCCCGATAGGGCAAGACAATTCTGCCCGCACCTTTTATGCATATAACAGAGAGTGTGAGGAAGATCACTACGTTCCTCAAGAATAGTACATAGCGTGGGAATGATGCACGTCTGCACCCGCTTTATATCCAGATCGCTCATTGAGACCAGAGCTTCAAGTCAATGCTGCTAACCTCGACAGAGGGAAGCAACATATAGGGGTCTCGGAGTACCATGACCGAGAAAGACATGTAGGGGAGGCATCTAGGCCTCCTAAACAAGAGACGATGGAACAAATTGACTTGGCATTTGCCAAACTAGCCGCCCGCCAAGCGCAAATCATGCGGCTTAGGCAAGACCAACAACAATTAGAACATTTGTGTCACCTTAACCAAGAGCGCATTCAGCGTCAGACAGCTGAATTGCTTCACAACAATGTGCCTGAGAAGGTCCCAGTCCCTCGCGCACATAAATCTGAGATGTATGAGAGGCACAACCCCTTAGTGCGAGATAGGTCTCCATGACTTCATCAAGCACTGCCTCTAAGACCTCCTAGACCTGAGCGGGAGGCCACTCCCCGAAACCATGATGGGCACCCTCCACGGGCACCCATCAATGTTTACAGGCCTAGGCCAGACACTCCTCAAGAAGCTTATGAGGATTATGAACAAGAAGAAGAGCGGGCTGAAATGCCCTATCAAGGCAGAAGGGGTGCTACCCAGTTATCCCTCCAAAGGCCTCAAGTTCCCCACAACCCACAGTGGGAGCAAACCAAGGAGGAGGAGATCAAGTCCTCCGATGCATACAAAGTGTTGTTAGAATGCTTAGAGACTATGGAACTCAAGACTTCTGGGCCCCAAAAGCCTACTTTACGCCAACTCCGTAGTCATCCTGTGCATCCGTCAGTGCCGGCACCTCCATACCCCAAACATTTTAAGCTGCCCCAGTTGGCACTCTTTAGAGGGGAGGAAGATGCTCAAGAGCATGTGACTCGATTCTTGAGCCAATGCTTTGGTATTCAAGATAATGATGCTTTGCTATTAAGAACATTTATAACCACATTCGTAGGCCCTACCTCGGATTGGTTTACTCATTTACCAAAGCATAGCATCTGCAACTTGGATCAGCTAGTGGACGCGTTCCTAGAACGTTTCACTTTCAACACAAAGAAAAAGGCATCACTAAGTGATCTAGCTAGCCTCAAGTAGTATGAGGAGGAATCTATGGTGGCATATGGGAATCGATGGAGGACATTGCTTTCAAAGCTATCCTACCTCCCTCCTATGTCCGACCTAACTCAAATGTTCGCAAAGAGTTGTTTGCGATCGATCTCAGTGCTATTGTAGTTGCAACAATATGCCACTTTAGAAGAAGCTCTGGCGCAAGCTAGAATTATCAAAGAGATCAAGATACAGGATGGCAAAATTGCCAAGCCTAAGAAAAAATAATGGAATAAGAGCACTAAAATAGGGACTACGCAACAGAAACCCATCGCGGTCAATCAAGTTGCTATCAACGCCCCTAAGCCTGCCCAAGCAACACAACCTCCAAAGGCTAACTATCAGGCGGTGCCTCCAAACAATTATGATAGAGAAAACCAAAAATAGGAACAAAATCAACAGAATCGCCCTAGGTGGCAATTTACACCATACACAGAGTCCAGGGACTCCTTGTTTGACCGTTTGTCAGCGGCAAACTTGATTAATCTGCCAGAGATTCAAATGATAGATCCTAATGCGCCAAAGCCTAAGGGGTACAGGGAGGACTTGTACTTGTAGGTTCCACAGACGAAAAGGGCATGACCTTAACGCCTGTTGGAAGTTCAAAGGTTTAGTGCAAGACCTCATTGATAATAATACATTGGCAGTGGATAACCCCATAGCGCCCAACAACCAACAAATGGGCATTTTCAGAGATCCTTTGCCCGCACATGATGCATAAGCAAAACCTCTTCATGTCAATGAGGTGCAACAGAATTGCCCCATGGAGGGGTATGTGGGGATGATAAGCATAGTGACAAGGAACAAGAGATACCCAGGAGCTGCCCCTGCGACAGCCACAAGAGAAGTTCCATCAACGTCACAAACTCAACCGACCCCTACACAGCTTCCCCCGCCTAGACCAGTGGCCACGATTCGAACTAGACTTACTCAAAGTCTAAGGACCACGTCGGCTAGGCTCTCCATATATGAGCTTATTCAACAATCAAGCGCCCCATCGGGAGGCTCTCATGGAGATCTTAAAGGCAATTGAGCTGCATCCCCATGAAGCAAATTCTTTCAACAACTTCGTGGGCCATGTGAAACAATGTACGAAACCAGTCATCACCTTTAGAGAAGATGAATTAAAATCGGTGGCTGGTGATGTGGCGGATCCACCCCTGCACGTTATTGCGTGGGTCAATGGGATTCCGTATAAGCGGGTGTTGGTAGACATTGGTTCGTCCAGTAACATTATTACAACCACCGCATTAAAACATTTGAAGTTGCCGACCTCTCACATCGTACCTTCCACTTATACTCTTCGAGCATTCAATGATGCGATATGCTCGATAGTTGGCACAATTGTCCTACCCATACAAGTGGGACAAAAGAACATTCATACATTGTGCCACATTTTAGAAGGTGAGATGGCTTACAATATCTTGCTGGGGCGACCTTGGATCCGGGACATGAAGTGTGTCCCTTCAATTGCTCATCAATGCTTGAAGTATACATTTGAAGGACAAGTGCATGTGGTCCCTACAGATTTAGAGCCTTTCAAATACTGCAATTCAGTGCAACTAATGCCGCAGTCGACCCTTCCTTCAACGCATGTGGATTTTTAGTTAAATCCATCTAAAAGGGGTCCGATTACGCAAGAATCTCCATTACCAAATCAATCAAATTCCCAGGCGGGTTCATCTTCTTCATCTGGTCCTCCCACAATGATGCCACCTATGGTGGCCACACCAACGGACAAAGGAAAGAAGCCCCTGGAAGAGGAACCACCCTTAGTCTCCAACATCTCGATAGAAGAGATGCCTAATAGAATGGAAGTCGAGACGCCTAGTTCACCCCACATGGAGTGGACTCAGGGAGAACTCCCATTCGCTCCCTCTCAATCGCCAACGATCACTGTTGAGATGTCCAACACAGGCATGGGGGAGTATATAGTGCAAAACATTGTAGCAACGCCCACACTTGAGTCCATGCAAGACATGGGGAGACCTCGACTCCCCATAGGCTCTGTGGTTCCTTTAGGCTACCCACCTAATCAGACAAACTTTATTTATGGGGGCCTGGATAATGGCGTTGAACCTTCCCTACAAGAAGAGGAAGATGAAGAGCCCTTTGTGGAGGATGTCAATTATCTGTCTAACCCAGACTTCGCATTAAGATATCTTAGCCAATGCAATTGGCATGGATATGGGTTGGGCAGGTATGAACAAGGAGTGCGTGTTTTGTGCCAACCAAGATACCAAATGCCTTATGACAAGTCAGGAGTAGGGTTTAATCACCCTTTGCCCCTCGACATCTTGGTCGAAAACATGCAAGGCCTAGGGATAGGCAACAAGGATGGGTTGGCATCAGATCCATATGCCAATCCAAATACAACTTATACATTGGGGGATTATTTCCCATTACACACAAACAACCTTGTTGACCTCAACAACCCTTTCCCTTCGGTCACAATGGGAGACAATTCAAGGACTCACCTCCACGAAGGGTATGAACAAGACCAAGAAGAGTCTTCGGATGATGAGTTGGAGTACGAGGTAGCACCTTGGGATCCTCTTGAGTCAAGAAACAATCATTCCCACATGCTTCCCATGGATGATTATCAAGAAAGCTTCTTGACCATGTTCCCATTGGATGATCCAATTGAGCATAGGCCACCTCAAGAAAATCAGGTCCCCCTGTAGAGAGCGGAACAACCTCGTTGGGACCATATTAATTTGCTCGAGCAAGATGAGCTTCCCATGTCGCAAGTAGTTATTGGAGCAAATGAAGGCCTTTGGATCTCTGATAGTGATTATGAAGATGAAATCGAGATGGCCTATCTCAACCACATGCGACAAATGCAACAACAATATCCCTTGGACATAGATGACATGTTTGAACACTTACACATAGGTCCAAGACATAGGTGGCACCTCAACCCGACGTAGTTATAGCAATTACTGCACCCGCCACTCTAGGTACACAGAGAGCATCTTTCGCCTGGAGACCCTATCAAACCATCAGTGCCTAGGGCAGACCCTATTTGCATGTCCATGCATAGGGCTGATCCCTTTGTGCCAGTGCCTACAGAGCCAGATCCAAAGCATCAAGAACATCCAGAATGTCATAGTTATCACACCTACGGTAATGGAGGTTACAATCATTTCATCAACATGATCTCCATTGACTTGACCGCCCCCATCCATGATCCAGCCGATCCAACATGGTCATTGCATCTAGACATAGAGGCTATAGATTGGGATCGTGCTGACACACCACCATCCCCATCAGAGTATTGGCCTTGCGGTGGGATGTTTCATTTCACTCCAGGACAGACTCAGGATGTCTTCCATGCTGAAGAGGAACCTGACGTTCCTAATGATGATCTTAATTCAGCAAATGATATCCATCTGATCCCAACTCCACACCAGTTGGAGGACGGATCCCACATGTCGGTCGAGGCAATGACTGATGTAGACATCGGCACAGATCCAATGAATCCATGGATTCTCAAGCTGGGGGTAAGTCTCTCCCCCGAAGAGCAAGCCGATTATATTGCCCTTCTCAAGGAGAAGAAGGAGGTTTTTGCATGGTCATACAAGGATATGCCGGGACTAGACCCATAGCTAGTCACGCATAATTTAACGCTTGATCCGACAATCAAGCCAGTAAAGCAAAAACTATGCAAGATGCACCCAACAGTGGCCTTAATGGTAAAAGATGAGTTACAAAAGTTGTTGGATGCACAGTTTGTCATCTGCGTGGATTATCCACCATGGTTGTCTAACATGGTTCCCGTCAAGAAGCCCGATGGGAGGATTCGCATATGCACCGATTTTTGAGATCTAAACAAAGCGAGTCCTAAGGATGATTTCCCCTTGCCTAGCATCGACGCATTGGTAGATGCTACAACGGGCCATGAAATGCTTTCCCTCATGGATGGTTTCTCAGGATACAATCAGATTCGTATCAATCTCGAGGACCAACTAAAAATGGCATTCACAATGCCTTGGGGGACATTTTGTTATAAGGTCATGCCTTTTGGCCTTAAAAATGTTGGCGCCACCTACCAACGTGCCATGACGTACATCTTCCATGATTACATGCACAAAACTTTGGAAGATTACATGGATGATTTGTTGGCCAAATCTCTTTTGCGCCCAAATCACCTCGATGACTTGAGCAAGGTCCTTGATCGCCTCATTGAGCATAAAGTCAGACTAAACCCCAAGAAGTGCATCTTTGGCATCACCTCTGGAAAGCTCTTGGGTTTCATAGTCTCCAAACGAGGAATCGAGGTGGATCCCAACAAATTCAAGGCAATCCTTGAAATGCTTCCCCCAACTACCATCAAGCAGCTCAGAAGTCTGCAGGGAAAGGTCACGTCGATCAAACGCTTCATAGCACAGTTATCTGACAAGTGCCGACCCATGAATAAATTATTGCACAAGGGGGTAGCATTCCATTGGGATGACGAGTGCCAGTCAACCTTTGATGATATTAAATAGTACTTGGCTTTGCCACTAGTATTGGCACCACCTAGACCAGGAGTGTCATTCTATTTATACATCTCAGCTACTGAGGTGGCACTGGGCGCCATGTTGTCCCAGCATAATGAATTTCACAAAGAACAGGCTACTTACTATCTTAGCCGCACCCTGGTCAGTTATGAACTTAACTATGCATACGTCGAGAAGCTCTGCTTGGCAGTGGTGTTTGCTACCAAGAAGCTATGCCATTACATGCTGAGCAACAAGACGTATGTTGTGTCTAAGGAGAATCCATTGCGATACATGATGAGTCATACTTATCATAGTAGCCGCACGATGAAATGGATCATGTTGTTGATGGAGTTTGACATAGAATTCATTGGACAAAAATCCATAAAAGGTCAAGTCATCGCCGATCAACTAGCCGAGGCTCCTCTTGAAGACGATCAGCCTCTGACCTTCGAACTACCTGATGATGGGGTCTTCCATGTTTCAGAATTGCCAGATTTTGATGAGCTTGAGTCACGAGTTGACATAACCCTATTCTTCGATGGTTCTAAGTGTGAGCAAGGAGGTGGCATGGGAATTGTATTCTTCACTCCACAAGGGGCTCCAATGCCTCTGTCATTTAAATTAGACTTCCCGTGCACCAATAACAATGCAGAATATGAAGCCTTGCTCATAGGTCTTCAGACAACAATCACCATGAACATTAAATGATTGAACATCTTTGGTGATTCGTTGTTAATTGTCAATCAAGTTAAGGGGATATTCCAATGTAAATGCCCAGTTCTGCAGGCCTATAAAGCCCTTGTGGACAAATTCCTGGCACAACTTGAATGGTATGACATCGAGGCACTCCCTCGATCATCGAATCATTTTGTGGATACTATGGCCTCCTTGGGGTCACTAATCCCGCAAGACCCTTCCGGTGAGATGACAACCATTCAGGTCAAGACATTATCGCAACCCGCGATGGAGCGTGCAAGCTCTGACCTCACGCCAGGAATCCACTTGATCCAGATTGAACCATCTACGGATAGGTTTTCTCGAATCCAAGATTGTTTGACTCAAGCCAACTAGGGGTCCTTGTTCTCCCCTACCCCTCTTAATAGCAATACAACGCTATTTTTACAAGTTCTTTCCTGCTCAACTTTTGCTCGGGATGAACTTCAAGAGGGATTGGCTATTCATACCATCGAGGTTTCTGATCAGTAGGATTGGTACACACCCCTAAGGGATTACCTCAAGCTAGGTACTCTCCCACTTGGATTGACACAAGCCACAAAAAGATCATTCAAACAGAAAGCGGCAAAACATGTCTTGCTAGGAGACATTTTGTATCGTCGGAGCTATGAAGGAATCCTCCTCCGTTGCTTGGACCAACAGGAGTCCGCTTGGGCGATCACCCAAGCCCACGATGGTACATGTGGTGGCCACTTCAGTGGTATGGCCATCGCAAAGCGCATTCTCTGCATGGGTTATTATTGGCCATCTTTAGAGCGAGATTGTTGCGCATATGTGAAGAAGTGCGTGAAGTGTCAACATCATGCCAATTTGACACACGTACCTTCTCAGGCCTTGCAACCGATCCAATCGGCTTGGCCTTTTTTGTAGTGGGGCTTTGATCTAATCGAAAAGATCTCCCCTACGTCGTCGGGTCATCACACATTTATCATTACAGCCACAGAGTATTTTACCAAGTGGGTGGAAGCAATTCCGTTAACCTCTACGACTGGACCCCGCATTGCGGAGTTTATTTTGCATAATATCATATGTCATTTTGGTATTCCATCCAAGATCCTCTCGGATAATGGGACACCCTTCAAGAACAAAGATGTGCATGCTTTGACCACAAAGTACAAAATTCAGCATAGTTTTTCAACACCCTATTATCCGTAGGCAAATGGGCAAGCAGAGGCATCTAATAAAATGCTCATCGCCATCCTCAAAAATACTATCATAGATAATCATAAGGATTGGCACATTCAGATCCCGCTTGCCCTATGGGCTTATCGCACTAGTATTCGGACGCCCACTGGGGCAACTCCATTTTCGTTGGTGTATGGCTCCGAGGCTGTCATGCCTCTTGAGTTGGAAATCCCTTCGTTGCGCATATCAATGCAAGAGTTCATCGATGATGACACTGCATGACAGGCCCGGTTAGATCAACTTACGTTGCTTGATGAACGACGCGTCAATGCTCTCGAGCATTTGCGTATCTATCAAGAGCGACTTAAGAGAGCATATAATATGAAGGTTCACCTAAGGGATTTTTAGGTTGGAGATTTGGTCTTAAAAGAGAACCAACAGAATTCTAATTTACCGTCCCATCTGAGGGACAAGTTTGCAGCAAACTGGTTAGGTCCTTATGTGATTGATAGTCGAATAGGACCTGGAACTTACCGGCTTGCCTCTCTTGAAGGAATCAAGGAGCTCGAACCCTTGAACATCATTCATTTGAGGCCATTCCACATTTAGAGAGCCATAGTCCAACCAAAAGCTCCAAGGATTCTCACAATCGCTTGGTCAACCCCAAAATGCCCCAAAGGTGTCTATAAACCCTTTGGTCAAACCAAAAGCTCCAAGGATTCCCATAATCGCTTGGTCAACCCCATAAATGCCCCAAAGGTATCCATAAACCCTTTGGTCAAACCAAAAGCTCCAAGGGTTACCATAACCGCTTGGTCAAAATAAATATTCAAAAATAAACAAAAACAATAAAATCATCAAAAATAACAAAAAAAATTGCATCTCCATTCCATGCATACTCATAAAACATCAAAAATACAAAAATATAGGTTGCATTAGGCATCATATTCATACATTGCATATTTGCTGGTTATACAAGTCAAAAGCACCATAGACTGTCCTTACTTGACAATCCCATCCTCTTCCACATCAAATCAATTTTATCAATGCTTACATCCCGCATCACACCATCCCATTTTTTTAGCATTAGTCAGTTGTCTCCTAATGTATTTAGGGTTTTCGTCATTCAGTTGTCTTTAACTTTCTAGCCAAAAATTGTACACAGTCAAACAGATTTTACACAGGAAAATTTTACTTGGGTCACACCTCGTTATGTAATATCCCTACACAAATTTACACACATAAAATAATTCCTAAGTTGTGTGAACGCAAGAGAAACCTACAAAGCAGTCTAGGGTACCATCGGTGAAAGATTAGCCTGTTCATCCCCCTGTGCGAATGGTTCAAGAATGCTGAGAATTGACAAAAGGACAAGCTCTTCCCCATCCATTCCTTCTAATCAATAGTGGTTTTCATCACTAACAAAAATTCAAAAATCACCATTGGTTCCTAAGGTTGTAAGGATTCGTACTACACGTCCCTGCCAAGGATGGGTAGTCATCCCCAAGGCCTAAAAGAATCAATGACCATTCCAAAAAAAAAAACCATTTCCACAAGCCATCATCACAATCACCTTTGGTCTCTCAGGTCGTAAGGATTCGTACTACACGTCCCTGCCAAGGATGGGTAGTCATCCCCAAGGCCTAAAAATATCAATACCCTCACTTCATAATCTCCATACTACCCGTTGGTTCCCAAAGTCGTAAGGATTCGTACTACACGTCCCTGCCAAGGATGGGTAGTCATCCCCAAGGCCTAAAAGGATCAATGTTATTACAAATCTCAAAAGCCAAATCAAATAATAGTGGTTATCACCACTATTCAAAATCCTTGCTCAAAAGAACACAAAAAAAGAACAAAATAAATAATGATTTTCATCACTTTGTATACGAGCAAATATCCTAAACCATTGAACCAATAAAAAACCTGAACTTGAATCCCTGGAATTCTCAGTATTCGAAAACCATCTAGGTGATCCTCATTACAGGTTTGGTGGATAGCCTACCTGGCAATGGCGGTATCCTACCCGCATGACGATATGTCTGTCACATTAGCTTTGCGTGTGAGCAGACCAATGTTTGCATGTGGATGAGCTAGCTTATGGTACCTTAGATTGTCCCATGGATTAATCTTGCTAAATACAACAACGGAGTTAGTGGAGCTAGTTAGGTGATCCTCAATACAGGTTTGGTTGATAGCCTATCTGGCACTGGCGGTATCCTGACAAATACCACATAAACGAACTCAATTGCACACACAGGGATGTGAAATAACTTGGTTAACCTCCAAGTCGGATTTATACCTTGTTCAAAAGTCTTGCGAGATAAATGTACAATCTTGGCTAGTTAGTTAAAATATCTGAATCTCAGAAAAGCTTAACTACATTTAAAAAAAAAACTGGTACATTTTATTCCATACATCATCATCAAAAAATATGCAAAATACAAAAACAAAGTTTTCACATGCAAAGTTATTCCACACAGTCATCCCATTAGTTCAGCAAGTCAGTCAAGTCTTGTACAGTCTAAGGTGTATCGACAAGTAATCAACAAATAATTTCATTCATTCCATATGCACACATCATACAAATTAGAACCATCGCATTTATACAAGCATTTGCATACCATCAATGTAAATACATGTCCATAAAAACACACCATGAAAAGTTCATAAAAACCAAAAACAAGAGTCATCTGTATATATATCATCAAAAATGCCCGCAGGCTACAAATAAACCGGTCCTCTGACCCCGCAACAACAACCAAAAACTCAAAAACCCCCAAGCCTAGGGCGTCGGCCACCATGATCATGTAGGATCGGTGCGATGGGAACTACCCCCATGGTGTGGGTCCTATGGGACCTCTCAAGGTGACTGTTGCTCGCCCCTGCATCATGCCTACTAGTGCCCCCCTCATCTAGCCATCGATGATGGGATGATGCTGACTGCTCAGTATCGCTGTCTCTCATCCATCGTGAAGAACCCCCTCTAGGAGGCTCAGGTAACCGCCCACCAAGGTGGATGATCTCTCCCTCCATATCCATCCGATGTCGATGCCAATCTGCCTCCTATCGAAGCCAATCTGACTCCCATTGATCCCACTCTACCTCTCATCGATGGTAGTAAGCTACTACGTCATCGTGCTATGCTAGCTGCATCCGTAGTAGATCCCTCTCTCGTGCAGCATCGGTATCCCCCTCCTATCGGTGGGACGCAGCCCATGCGGTCTCCCGCTCTACCAGCTGAGTCCATAGGAGATCTCTCTCCTACAAAGCCTCTCCTAGCTCCCCATCTCACCTTCGTAGTAGCTCCTCCAATCGTGCTATCTCAGCGCCCTGTCTTGCCTCCACATCCTCTGAACCTGCCTGAGGCATAGGTGAATCTAGGATAGCAGCCTACTCTGGCTCCCACTGCTCCGGGACGTCCTGCATCTCTGGCTGATCCGGTACCCCAAAATCCCCTCCAACATCCTCAACCTCCACCATGTCTGCATCATCACGTGGAACTCCCCAACCCTCATCTGGTGCTTTCGCACCCTCATCCCCTGCTGCTACTGCCTCTGCACCACCAAGCGGCCCCTCGCCTCTCCACTATCGCAAGGTCCACCACTACTCATACTCAGTAGTAACCCCAATGTCATCCACATCTGGGATATCAATCATCGTATCTGAATCCTCGCCAAGTGGTGCAATGACTGGCCGATCTAGAGTCCTCTCATCCCCCCGATGTCGATAGACCATGGGCTCACCAGGCATCCCCTGGCGCACCTCAAACTATCGTGTGACTCGATCGTATGGGAACAACTCCTGCTCAGTCCCATGCCTCCCAATCAGCCATCGCTCCCTCCGTACCCATCGAAGCCACTCTCCAGCCTCAGGCCAGGCTGGACAGTCCCGGTAGGGGCGCCAGAACACCTCCCCTGGAGTAAGCCGAGCGAAGGCATCGACATAGTGCCCTACGACACCTGCCCATCATCGACTCTGACCCTGCTCCTCCGACCTCCACCATAATACCCCATATCCAATCTCTCGGTCTGCCATCTCTGCCCGAGTCATCCAGGGCAGCCCCGTAGGCCTCTCCACTGCTATGTGCTGCCAAGCCCAGCACTGCAACAAGTAGCCGAATCGATCCCCTTCCACTTTCGACAGCGGACCTCGTACAACTCATCATAAAGTTGTGCTAACAGAGTCTGTCCCCATCTCATAATCATCGGTGTGTCTGTCGGACACTCCACCAGCTTGAACACCACCTCTAGCAGGTTCCATGGGAACCTCGCACCCGACGAGTCGGGAAGCAGCATGTTGGAAATGAGGCCCATGAGTAATGCATGCCTCACTCCCAACACACCCTTCTCTAACCACCATCGAACCAGTATGCCACCCATCTGATAGTCGATCTCTGCCCTCTCCACTGGGCTCTCCACACCCAACTCCTCCCCATGCCCAAAATAGCGTATCAGTACCGTTGTCCTCCGATCCCATGGCGTCGTCCGGATCGGCAGTCCGTCTATTGGAATCCAAAGAATCCGATAGATATCCTCCAAGGTCACCATCATCTCCCCTATTGGGAGATGGAAGGTGTTGGTCCGAGGATCCCATAGATTGATCAGGGCCATCAGATAGGCCCGATCCCCGACCACCGGCTCCAGTCGAGTCACCTACTTGAGCCCAAGGGCGTCAAGCCAATCCCAGTCAGCCAAAGTCAGCGTTGCACGTGCTTCAGTGAAAATAGTAGGCACCCGGTATCGGCTCTTCACAACCTGCAAAAGAAAACAACACAAAAACATTAAAAACAATGAAAAACTGTACAACTCTAACATGTATATACAAATAATGCATTCAAATTGTATAGCAAAAAAAAAAGCACAAAATTCAATAAAATTATTTGTCAGTCCTAGGGTTTCTAATCCTAACTGATAAATTCAAAAACACAACAAAAATTTACAAAAATTAATTTGTCAGACCTAGGGTTTACACTCTAAACTGATTAATTAAACAATAAAAACAATTACAAAATTTAAAAAATTATTTGTCAGTCCTAGGGTTTCTAATCCTAACTGATAAATTCAAAAACACAACAAAAATTTACAAAAATTAATTTGTCAAACCTAGGGTTTTTAACTCTAAACTGATTAATTACACAACCTAGGGTTCACGCTACGCTTTTCGCTTAGTTTTACTCTACATTTTTTAACTTACAGTTTAGCTTTTGGTTTCATTCAGGTTCAACGCAGTTTTTAAGTTCTGTTCTAAACTAACTTTCTAAGTTCAGTTTTCACTTAAAATTTTGATCTGTGTTTAACTAGGGTTAAATTAAGTTTTCAGTTACGTGTTCATCAACTAGGGTTTTCATTTTTAACCATAAACAACAACAAAAAAAAAACATAAGAAATAAACAAATTGCGGTTTTCAAACTGTGACACAAAAAAATAAAGAGGAAGGGGCACTCACTGGTAGCGCTTCGGCTCCGCCGCTCGATCCGGTGTGTGCACTCATGGTCACAAGAAAAATTTTGTAGCGCTTCGCTTCGTAGAATTGACCTCCTCCTCCTCAGAGCTCCAAATTGCCCAGAAAAACAAATGCAAATGAGCCCAAAACTTAGTTTTGGCCTTTAAAAAGGCTTTTTGAGCCTGTATTCGTTCCCCCTGGGATGAGCACTCTGGTTAGCACTCGTCCCACCCTGGGATGAATACTAAATAGGAATTCGTCCCACCCTGGGATGAATACAGAGCAAAAATTTCAAAAACAGCAAAAAATTGCACAAAAATGCACCAAAAATAGCAATAAAAGTGTCCAATCGAGAATGCTTTTGCACTTGACATTCCGGGCATGCAAAACGATGTCGGGGTCACAAATCCTCACTATCCTACTCCCTAAGAAGGCTACTATAGCCGGACCGCTCCACGGGAAGACGAATTTTTGAGAATTTCATCCCCAAATGGCATCACCAAAACGGGTCAAAACCCACCCAAAAATAGCAATAACATTGCCGAACGAAGGCGCATTTGCGCCTGACATTCTTGGCATCCAAAATAGACATTGGGGTTACAAATTGTCACTATCCTACTCCCTAAGAAGGCTACCATAGCCGGACCGCTCCACGGGAAGACGAATTTTTGCCAATTTCAGCTCCAAAATGCATCACAAAAAGGGTTAAAACCCACCAAAAATAGGTCTAAATGTTCAAAAACTGCTTTCACATTCAATGGTAAACAATTGAAGGCACCCTTACCTAAGTCATCTTGGGTCAAGCGACTCATCGCTTTTCTCATGTCGGTCATTCCCTCATCGATTCGTCGCTTGAGGGGGTAGTCACACTTAGTCGCCAATCAACAACAACATACCCAATCTTGGAAATGACACGCATTCAAAGGATCATTGACAAAGACAATCGCGCCCTTGCTTGGGGCAGCAAACAAGCAATTATCACAAGCTGATCAAACACTTGGCATTCGTGAATCATGAACTCAAGGTTCCCACAGACAAAAGGTTGCGCCCTTTGCCTATTCATGATTGATCAATGTCCAAGTTCAAGTAACACCTCACTGAACAAGGTTAACACTTGACTTTAGTTCCTTAGCTCGTCAAAAGCAAGGATTCAAGAATGCGTGCCCTTTCCATACTTGGGGCATCAAGAGTTGGTTAGGTTACTGAGAAACCCTAATCATTAGTGCTTTGGTTATATATTTTTGCTCGACGTTGCGCCTTGCACAGCGCTTCCCAAAAAGGGGCATCTGTAGACACCAAAACAGCACCAATCCGATTACGTGACAACGAGCGCTGATCGCATTGACACAAACAGTCCCTAGGGCAGCCCCCAGAGGTTAAACAGTGGTCCTAACCACTTCCAAAAGCAGTTTTAGAGGTCAAAGGTCAATTTGGCACATTTTTGGCACCTTGCTCTCTGCTCGTCCCACCCAGGGACGAATACAAACTGGCATTCGTCCCACCCAGGGACGAATAGCAACATTCGCCCCAGGGTGAGGCGAATAGAAGGTTTGACTGGCAAAAAAAGTCAAACTTCGGCAACTCCGCCAGTTAACTGAGGCTTCAGGCCATGCAATTGCGAGGAATAGATTTTATTCAAGAAGAGAGACTTCAGTGATGAGTGTCTTTATTTTAGAAACATCATGCAAGAAGATTTTTAAACAGGGAGTTAGCTTTTCTCTCAAAATAGGACATGTTAACTCAAGTGGCGCCCTCGCATGCGCAATTCAAACAAGGAGACCCTAAGGTCTATAAATTGGGGAGTTTTCCCACCCAAAAGATATACAGAGAAGGAGCATTTTGAGCAACGAAGTGCTGCCAATTTACATACCTACTTGCGATTTGTGCTTTTACATCCTTAATCTCTCATTCGAAAGGGAGGTTATTGGGTGACTATTGGAGGCACGAATCCGGACCCAAAACCCAATTTTTTTGCCACAATAATTCCCAAAATTTGTCGACAACACCCCATAACCAGTTTTGGACCCATCCCAAGTGGATTGGTGCCGAAACAGTGCCTCAAACGGTGGGCATCCTGCCCCCGGGCGCTCCCCAATCTGTCGTAGGCAAATTCGCCCCACCCCGGGATGAATAGAAATATGTGATATATTTCTCTGGTTTTTCTTTTGCATTGTGTTCTAGATAGGTTAAATAGGTTACAGTTCAAATTTCATTTCATTCTGATCATTTTTGACCAGGTTATTGTTATTTCCCGCTTTCACTAACTTGCAGATGCCATCTTCAAAATCTGGGTGTTAGAGGCAAAATTGAAGAAATCTGATCATCTGGGTCTTCCCAAAACACCCCCAATTAGCTAACCCCAAGTTTGCAGGTCATTTGGAGCTTCCGAGATAGGACATTGAAGAGGGTGCTTTCTGACAAGTTATTACAGGTCTATTCGTCCCACCCTGGAACGAATACCAATCTGTCAAGGGTCTATTCGTCCCACCCTGGAGCGAATACAAATCTATGAGGAATTTCTAGACTTTTCTTTTTGCAATGGTCTTCTGATGATATTTTTATGCTTCTATCAAAGTTTCAGGTCAATCGGAGGTCATCTGATAGTCGTTTTATTATTTTCATGCATACACTGACAATCGGCTTTGGGAAATATATGTCTCATTCTGTCTGCAGGTATTACTAATATTTTCTGTTTCTTTGAACGCAGGTTTCCGATAGCGAGAGGAGCAGGAAAGAGCAAAGAATCACATACGCAAGCGGCGGTGACGTTTTGGTCCGCCCATCTTACATGTGGGCACGCGGAAGAAGGATTATTATCCATGGATGTTGTGACAAGAAACACATTTGACTCTCCTATCCCCTAAAAAGGAAGGAGACGTATTGTAACACAATTTATAAAGCGTATCAATAAAGAGATTACCATATTTCATATTGCTTTTATCTTGTGTCAATTTGCATATGTTCTTTCTTGTTCTTTTCTTGTGGCATATTCCTTTTTGTTTCCGTATCCTCGTGCTTTCACACTCCTGATCAGACATATCCAATAAACCTAATAATACAAAGTTTATATTTTTTACACTCCTGATCAGACATATCCAGTAAACCTAATAATATAAAGTTTATATTTTTTTATGTTATATATTATAGGAATATAAGTTTAAAGATAAACATTATTAAATGTTAAGGTTTTCACGTTTTACTCATCACTTCTTTGAAACCCAATTTGTTGAAATCAAGCTTCTAAACTTGGTACGATATCAGAAAATGGAATTCTGCTACGTTTTCTTCACAATAATGGTGAGCTCTCTAAAATACCCATCCACTGGATTGGAATTGACCGAATACGTGGTGGAATATCCCCACAAAATCAAAAGACTAGCCTTCGAGTATGAAGGAAATATTTTCCTACTCAGAAAGCTGCTGCCTCCTTTCCCAGAACTTTCTTCATGTGCCCATCAAGGAACCAAGGTCATGAATTTTCTTCATGTGCCCATTTTTATCTACAAATAAGAAGCTCGGTTCGGAAAGCAAGCAAGCAAGGTCATTGGATTGGAGAGGCATTCCCATGGCTTCAAGGTTGGATACTCTGTGAAATCTCATTGTTCCATGTGATGGTCTTTTACAGGCTTAGGCATTACATATCAAATTTAGGTGCCCATGATGATGGGTTCTTTCTGTTTATTTATAGTTTGTTTTTGTTTGTATTGGGTGCAGAACTCAGGTTGCAGACTTTTTCTCTTCAGAATGGGTTTCTAATATTCTCAAGGCATGTGGTGTTGCTCATAAAGATAAAGGTGGATGGGTGAAGAATGAGGTCTCAAATGTAATTTTGATAGCCTTTTCTGGATCTGAGATTGGCAATGCTTTCAGCCGTGAGGACACCGAATATGGAGTTTGTGAAATCAAGGCAAATAATGATTATTTTGGGTCCATGGAGAATGGGGTTGAATGGAAGGAGACCCGCAAGTCTGCTCTTGTACATGGAGGTGCTCTCCACCTATTTCTGCATATTTGGACCAGTTCCAACCTGCAACAAGAGGTGAGTACTGAGTAGCATCAACAATCAATGATTTCTGGTGTTTGATTATTTTGTTGGAGTCTTAGCTATGCAAGCGAGTGAAAATGTAATATTTTTGTTGGAATATGTTAGTTAAACTGTGATTTTTCCAAATATGTAGTAATTTACTCCTTTTGGCGAGGTGGAAGCTAAACTGCTAGGCTAACTGGAGTTTGATCCCCTTGCACCCCACACCTCCTCCATAGCAGTACAAAGATTAGCTTTCAATTTTTGAAAGGGTAATTTGTTGGGCGGTGTGATTAATCGTGGTCCATTCACTAATGTTTTGGAATCCTAATCATTGCCTAGTTTTTTATCACCATGTAGTGTTTCCGATCGGATCTATACGTCAATGCTTCAATATAACTAACCCATTCATGAAGTTGAGTTTCTGTTCTCTTTTGATTATATTATATGTATTTTTATAATGTTGTTTTCCCTGATCACTTGCTTTTGTTCAGAGTTAATTTTAAATGAACGTAAATATTAAAAATAATTATATGTTGGTTTTATACTTAAATATGGAGTATTAGATTAGGCCTGTTTTTGTTCCGGATGGTCGATGCCAGGTAAATATAACCCTGCGATTGGTGGTCCCTTTAAGTTGCTTCAGTGATTAAACGTTGTACGTATAGATGCTTTAGCAATTTGTTATCAATTGGAATTTTGAATAAAAGCGGATAAGAATTATAATAATAATAGATATATCTAACCCACTATTGAATAATACACCCTTTAGTTTTTTAAATGGTGCATTTTCTTGGGTTGTTTCTCTGTTATTGAAACGTGAGTCTGAAGCCTTCTTCTCTTTATGAGAATCCTCTTCCTTAGATGTTTCCCATCCAACCTGGACAACCTAATTCATAGCTAGGCATTCCAACGGAAAACGATTTGCTTCAATAACGCAAAAAAATATTGAAGACCACATAGATTTCGGATAAGTTGTTTCATGGAGCTGGCTTTCATGGCCTCGATTAAAAGATATTTTAGAACAAATTGCACCACATCAAAAATAAGAACTTGTTTCATAAATGCCTAAAAAGAGTTGGCCAGTAAAGTACTGCAGTTTTTTTTGGGCTGATGGCAGTTGTTTCATAAAGTCCTTTGTCTGATGAAAAAAAGTTGCATATAGATGGTCTTGCTTATAAAACTGTCTGATATGTTTATATAATCAGATGGACTATATATTTAGTTGTAATATGTGGGATAGTTGGTTTTTTTTGTTTTCTAACCAATTTATGTGAAGCTATTATTCATACAAATATTCTTATATAAATTATAATTTCACTTAAATACCTCTTCTCATTAAAAAATAATATTTCATATATTCATTTACATATATTTATTTTATGTTTTCTTAAATGTTTGTGTGTTTCTTGGCTTTCTTGGGTTTCAGCTCTCCAACCTCCTGCTTTAGTCTATGGTTCTATCCTCGAGCTATTCAAGTTTCTCCAAGCTTGCACAAATGTGGCTCTCATCTTTATGATAGAAGAAAAGATGAAGAACAAAATTTTATTAAAAAATATATTATTTTTTTTTTTTGAATTTACATGATGGAATCGGTAGCCGCCACGAATCCGGGCAGGCTGTCCAGCTTTTATGGCCGTCACAGTATTTTGCACTGTCCGCCCTAGAAGCCGCCACACAGATCTTCGCACCCTAGAAGAAAATATATTATTGAAATAGTTTTTTAATGATATTTTACGATGTGTTATTGGATTTTTATCCTGATTTCTGACTATTCGGAAACTCTGTTGTAACCTAAAATTATACCACCCATTATAGTTAATTTTACTTTAAAAAAACTCTTATTTTATCACATGGTTGTGGACTTCCTCACTTTCCTACTTCACTCGTTCATTATATACAAGTTTCAAATCTAATTAAAAAAATCAAAATCCATGGCGACTGTTATATTTCCTGAATAAATTTGAAGAGTCTTTGTTTCAATTTTCTCATTATCTATTTTTTTAGTGGGAATAAGATCACTGTCAGCAGGTCCTTCGTGGAAAGATAGTAAAGGCTACTACTCACATTAAACTGCAAGCAGGTTTTAGGTATGTAAGGTCATGTAGATGGAATTCTGTTTTTAGTCTCAGAAGCAGACCATCTAGAAGAAGGGATGCATAACAGGGAATGGTAGAAAAGGGGATGAAGCTCAAATGGTAGAGTGCTTGTTTTTGCGAGAGGTTTGGGGTTTCGACTCCTCACGTCTCCAATAATTGTCATTAGTACATTACTATTTTTCTTTATTCCAAATTTTTCTCTCTAGAAAAATTTGAAATTAGTAAAAAATATTTTAATGATAAGTTTTTAGTTTTTATCCAGATTTAGAGGAACGTGTAAAAATCCATGAAGAACACAAGCTTATACTGAGAGGGGGGGTGAACAGTATAAGACCTCTTTATACTTTTTCCATTATACTTCAAAATAGTAAAGCAATATACCCAAAGCAATATCAAAGCAATGCACAATATCATCCACAAAGTGACACCAATTTTAACGTGGTTCACCCAGAATGGTTGGGCTACGTCCACAAAAATTTTCTCTAAAAGTTATCTCAAAGTTCTTTGGGAATCCTTCCCAATTACAATGTTTATGAGCCTCGGCCCAAAGGAGATACCTTCCCCCAATCAAAATTTATGAGCCTCTGCTCAAAGGAGATACCTTCCCCCAATCAAAATTTATGAGCCTCTGCTCAAAGGAGATACCTTCCCTCTCGCTCTGGAAATGATCCCTCGGAAGATCAACTCGCCTCTACCTCTTGCCAGCCACGTGGAACTCCTTTCCACCGAAGACCTCCTGTCCTTAATGCTTAGCCTAAGAGACCTTTGCCTTCTATGATCACGTCCACAGCAGCTCAACAACTCTGTACCAAACACAGTCAGTCGGTCTAGTACAAGTCTTCCTCTGTCTGTCAGATCTGTCCAACTCTTGAACAAATCAATCCTCTGCATACAAGCCTTCTCAAAGACTTGCCAAATCTGTCCTCAGGTTCTTCTCATAGAACCAGTGCACCTCTGTCCTCAAGTTCTCTGATAGAACTATCAAACTCAGCTCACAAGTCCTCTGCTAGGACCTGTCCAAATCTGCTCACAAGTCCCCACCGAAACCTGTCCAAAACTGCTCACAAGTCCCCATCGAAACCTGTCCAAAACTGCTCACAAGTCCCCATCGGAACCTGTCCAAAACTGCTCACAAGTCCCCACCGAAACCTGTCCAAAAATTGCTCACAAGTCCCCACCGGAACCTGTCCAAAAACTCAGCAAGCTCACCAAGAAAAACTTTCTTAGTAGGAAATCACAAAGTGAATTGTTAGAGACCCAATGTGATTTGTCAAACTCATAGAAGCATAAAGAGAATTGTTAGAGACTCAATATGTTCTATACTCAACTCCCAATCTCAAAACTCAACTCAAATCAACTCAGCTCAATCTCAATCTCAAATCTGAAAACTCAACTCAATATCTGAAATGGATAGGATAGAATGCTTTCTTTCAAGAACATGAAACCCCAACAATTGCCAACTATGCAAAGAATCACATAACAATGATACTCATGTTCTTTTCACCATCAATTAGGGCTTCAACAACAATGCTCATCAAACAAGGTTCAATCAACACCATTCAACTCAAAACACAACCTTGAAGCATTTCACAATCAACATCAGGAAAAGGAAACAAGTAGAACTCCTTTTCTCTCCAATATTGTTTGAACAAAAAGCATCCACCAACTCAAATCTCAATAGCACAAAACAACTTTTCAAATCATCAACAAAGGAGTAAGCCCAACACTTTAACCAAGTAAAGAATAGCTTGATTATAACCAATTTAATGAAAGCTAATGTCAATCTCAAAGCTGCCCACTTAAGGTTTCACAACTTCACACAAGAAGCAATTCTAACCTTAAAACATCATGCTTTCATTTCCATAATCAACCAAAAACACTCTCAACATTACAAGAAATATTTATCCCTTATACACCTTATTTCTCCCTTATAGTCTTATCAACAATAAACTTTATCTCTCATAAGAATGCAATAAGATAATGCAAACAACACTTTCAAAAGAATCTTTTATCAAAATAAAGCAAGCTTCAAACTCCTTATAACTCCTAAGTTATTTTTCTCTCTAATAAACTTCCTCCATCCACAAAATATACTAGCAAAAATTAATTTCGAAAATACCTTGGCCAACACCAAAAATCGTGCTATGGAGAAATTGCGCACGAACTCTAACACCACCCGCTGCATCCACTTCAATGAAGAAAAACCCTTTCACGTTATTCGAACGTGGAACCTCCCGTTCGGGTAGCGCGCCAACAACCTAGCCGCTACCGGTGCGCCAAAGGCGTCCGGTGAGGTTTGAACCTCACTCTGTTTCCCTTGTACCTTCTGTGCCAGGGCTAAAATAAACAATAGGCCTCCCTGTCTTCTGACATGAATGACGATGACGAAACCTTATGGCGGATACAAAAAATGAACGACGGATATCCAAACAACGGATCACAAAATCACAGCGAGGAAGAAATCGAACATCAGATCACGAATTCACAGCGAGCAACACTTTTCAAAAATGCGGATGGGATAATCTTTGATCTTCATCGTGGGAGATTTATATGCATATTTCCCATAAACTCTTGACGTCGACGAGGAGTTTAACACGTCGACGGAGGAGTTTAACACGTCGGCGGAGGTCTTGGCTAGCGCCCACAAACTTAGAACATAGCGCCATCAAAGTTAAGACATTTGCGCCATGGGTTAGGAGAACCCAATGCAAACAAATATTTATTTAAAAATAATTAAAAGGAACCTTAACAAGGTTTTTAATTATTTAAATAAATACTTCCTCCTGGACCCAAATGCATTAAACTAATGCATCCACCTGTAATCTTTAAACCTGCCAACTTGGGGTTTACAAAAGACCTTTGAAACTGTCATGCCGTAACCTTCATCAAAACAAATTATTTGACATCAAATCAAATTCCTTCAAGAGCTTCTTGACATCAATGACAACTTATACACTTGAGCAAAGGCAATGTACCCAAAGTACCCAAAATTGCCAACAATCTCCCCCTTTGTCATTGATGGCAAACCTTTACTGAAAACACTTCTCAAGAGCCAAAACTGAAACCAACTATGCTAACAACTGACCAACTGTGCCCACAACTGAGAATCTTCCTTTGAAGTTTTGCTCCCCCTGACTTGAAGCTCTCCTCTTCACTTTGAAGCTCTCCCCCTTACTCATATCTCTCCCCCTTTGTCATCAATGGCAAAGGGTCACCTTTGGGGCTCGGGACTAAGAATGAGCCTCTTAGCTTAGTCCCTCCCCCACCTCCTGATGAGGTGATTAATTCTGGGGTGGGAGTAAAACTCCCATTAGGCATTGATCATCATCAGCGTCTATAACTTCCTTGTCGGGCCTTCTCTTGAACTCTTTGCCCATATTCCTGTTCTTGTCACTGTTCTTGTTCTTGTTCTCATCCCTGTTCTTGTCCATGCCTTGATCCTTGGACCTGATCATGCCACTGTTCCTGTTCTTGTATTCTAGAATTTCAGCTCTACACTATCTGATTATGTGACCTTCATTGTTGCACTTGAAACACTTGACGATGTTGTTTCTCTGAGATAAACCTGATCTTTGAATCCACCAGTTCGACCAAACCTGTTACGACCAAACCTGTTCTGGCCAAACCTATTCTGACCAAACCTATTACGACCAAACCTATTCTGACCAAACCTGTTCCTGTTATTTGCCTTGCAATAAAGCGCCTTGTGCCCAAACTATTGACAAGAGTAGCAATACCCTTGAAAGTAACTAGCACTTTCGAAACTGTCATTTACCTTCTTCACTTGAGCCATGCAATGTGAAGCCATGTGACCAAACCTGTGACAAGCAAAACATCTGCCTTGAAACTTTCCTTTATTTGACCTCTTAGGTTCTGAAAACTTCTTCTTCTCATTCTGAATTCTATTTTCTATTTATGTGCATCTATCATTCAAGGACTCCTTTTCTGAAATACTTTCCTCATCAGAACTCTCTTCCTTTTGGAGTCTCTTACTAGACTCTCCAACTTGTTCCTTGTGTGGCTTAACAAAACCAAGGCCTATTTTATCTGTTGTCTTTCTTTGACCTTTGATGAGTGACTTAACCTTTTTGGAGCTATCTTGAAACCTGTAAAGCTTATCCTTGTACTCTTTAGTTTCCTCTTTCAAAGAAGCCATTTTTTGTTCTAACTCACTATACTCAAGAACCTTAGACTCTAACTCATCCTTGAGTTCTTGTGTCTTAGCTATAGAGAAGTCAAGACTTTCTATAAGATCATCTCTCTCCATACAACATTCATCTAACTTATCCTTGAGTCTAGCATTCTTCTTTCTTTCCTTTTTCAAAGCACTAAGAGCACTAATAAGTTCACCTTCAAGATCTACTTCACCTTCCTCTATATCTTCCTCTATTTGTTTGCTTTTTGAATCATCAAAGCCTTTTTCAGATTTCTTATCACTAGAGGTGCTACCCTTTTCAAAAACCATACATGCATCTTCCTTATAGTTTTTTGAAGCATCCTCATACATACTAGAAACCAAATCATTATTTGTGCAATCATCCTCAAGGTGACCAAAGTTTCCACATCTAAGACATTTCATGATAATGAATCTATGTTTCGGTTCTTCCTCTTTTTCTGATATGAACAACATCTCATTTTCATTATCACTTGAAGAACTTTCACTATCACTACTAGAACACTTACTTGCTTTGTCTAGGTAGAAACTCTTCTTGTGCTTGTGAGAATACCTCTTTCCTTGATTGTTGTGCTCATCTTTGTTTTTCCTGTGATGCTTGTGCTTTTCAGAATCCTTGCTCTTAGAATCTTGTTTATCTTCATCACTTTCATTCTTGGGAATAGTACGATCAGTAGCATAATGACCAAACTTTCCACAATTGAAACATCTTATATTTTTCATACTTTTGTGCTTTCTAGAGAACTTGCCTTTCTTGTTGTAATATGCCTCTTCATCACTAGAAGACTCATCACTATCTTGAAGTTGTTTACCCTTGGATTTCTTGGTAGCCTTGAAAGTTGCCTCTTTCTTGACATCAACCTTCACTTGAGTTCTCAACTCAAATGCTTGCAAGTATACTATGGAGCTCATCCTTTTTCAACTTATCCAAATCTTTAGCTTCCTCAATAGCAAAAATATTTTCACTAAATCTATTAGGAAGAGATCTTAAAATCTTATCACAAACATCATTTTCAGCAAGCTCAAGACCTAAGTCTTTCATGGAGTTAACAACCTCATCCATACGAAGCATGTAGTCACTAATATTTTCATCATCATTCATCTTGAGTTGTTCAAACATACCTTTGAAGTGTCTCAACTTGGCCTTTCCGACATTTGTATCACCTGTATGAACCACCTTCAAGCTGATTCCACATTTCACTAGTCTGTCTTGCAGTGAATCACTTTGGTGAGATCTGCTTTCTTTAAGCCTTTCAGGATTGCATTCATTGCTTTTGAATTGCTGTGATGTAGGAGCCTTTCTTCTTTAGTATTAGGACCATGTTCAGGAATAGTGTACTCATCTTCAATCACTTCCCAAACCTCATTCCCAAGTGCCATTAGATGAACCTTCATCCTTGCACTCCAAAGACCAAAATCTGACCCATCAAGAATAGGTGTTGCATTGCCACTTGAATGATCCATTGTGTTCTTTACTAGCTTTTCCTTCAAGTTGTTAAACTTTTCGAAGGCACCTGCTCTGATACCAATTGAAGAACACAAGCTTATACTGAGAGGGGGGTGAACAGTATAAGACCTCTTTATACTTTTTCCATTATACTTCAAAATAGTAAAGCAATATACCCAAAGCAATATCAAAGCAATGCACAATATCATCCACAAAGTGACACCAATTTTAACGTGGTTCACCCAGAATGGTTGGGCTACGTCCACAAAACTTTTCTCTAAAAGTTATCTCAAAGTTCTTTGGGAATCCTTCCCAATTACAATGTTTATGAGCCTCGGCCCAAAGGAGATACCTTCCCCCAATCAGAATTTATGAGCCTCTGCTCAAAGGAGATACCTTCCCCCAATCAAAATTTATGAGCCTCTGCTCAAAGGAGATACCTTCCCCTCTACTCTAGAAATGATCCCTTAGAAGATCAACTACCTCTACCTCTTGCCAGCACGTGGAACTCCTTTCCATCGAAGACCTCCTGTCCTCAATGCTTAGCCTAAGAGACCTCTGCCTTCTATGATCACGTCCACAGCAGCTCAACAACCTGTACCAAACACAGTCAGTCGGTCTAGTACAAGTCTTCCTCTGTCTCGTCAGATCTGTCCAACTCTTGAACAAATCAATCCTCTACATACAAGCCTTCTCAAAGACTTGCCAAATCTATCCTCAGGTTCTTCTCATAGAACCAGTGCACCTCTATCCTCAAGTTCTCTGATAGAACTATCAAACTCAGCTCACAAGTCCTCTGCTAGGACCTGTCCAAATCTGCTCACAAGTCCCCACCGAAACCTATCCAAAACTGCTCACAAGTCCCCACCGAAACCTGTCCAAAATTGCTCACAAGTCCCCACCAGAACCTGTCCAAAAACTGCTCACAAGTCCCCACCGGAACCTGTCCAAAAACTCAGCAAGCTCACCAAGAAAAACTTTCTTAGTAGGAAATCACAAAGTGAATTGTTAGAGACCCAATGTGATTTGTCAAACTCATAGAAGCATAAAGAGAATTGTTAGAGACTCAATATGTTCTATACTCAACTCCCAATCTCAAAACTCAACTCAAATCAACTCAGCTCAATCTCAATCTCAAATCTGAAAACTCAACTCAATATCTGAAATGGATAGGATAGAATGCTTTCTTTCAAGAACATGAAACCCCAACAATTGCCAACTATGCAAAGAATCACATAACAATGATACTCATGTTCTTTTCACCATCAATTAGGGCTTCAACAACAATGCTCATCAAACAAGGTTCAATCAACACCATTCAACTCAAAACACAACCTTGAAGCATTTCACAATCAACATCAAAAAAGGAAACAAGTAGAACTCCTTTTCTCTCCAATATTGTTTGAACAAAAAGCATCCACCAACTCAAATCTCAATAGCACAAAACAACTTTTCAAATCATCAACAAAGGAGTAAGCCCAACACTTTAACCAAGTAAAGAATAGCTTGATTATAACCAATTTAATGAAAGCTAATGTCAATCTCAAAGCTGCCCACTTAAGGTTTCACAACTTCACACAAGAAGCAATTCTAACCTTAAAACATCATGCTTTCATTTCCATAATCAACCAAAAACACTCTCAACATTACAAGAAATATTTATCCCTTATACACCTTATTTCTCCCTTATAGTCTTATCAACAATAAACTTTATCTCTCATAAGAATGCAATAAGATAATGCAAACAACACTTTCAAAAGAATCTTTTATCAAAATAAAGCAAGCATCAAACTCCTTATAACTCCTAAGCTGTTTTTCTCTCTAATAAACTTCCTCCATCCACAAAATATACTAGCAAAAATTAATTTCAAAAATACCTTGGCCAACACCAAAAATCGTGCTATGGAGAAATTGCGCACGAACTCTAACACCACCCGCTGCGTCCACTTCAACGAAGAAAAACCCTTTCACGTTATTCGAATGCGGAACCTCCCATTCGGGTAGCGCGCCAACAACCTAGCCGCTACCGGTGCGCCAAAGGCGTCCGGTGAGGTTTGAACCTCACTCTATTTCCCTTGTACCTTCTATGCCAGGGCTAAAATAAACAATAGGCCTCCCTGTCTTCTGACGCGAATGACGACGACGAAACCTTACGATGGATACAAAAAATGAATGACGGATATCTGAACAGCGGATCACGAAATCTTAGCGAGGAAGAAATCAAACATCAGATCATGAATTCACAGCGAGCAACACTTTTCGAAAATGCGGATGGGATAATCTTTGATCTTCATCGTGGGAGATTTATATGCATATTTCCCATAAACTCTTGACGTCGGCGAGGAGTTTAACACGTCGGTGGAGGAGTTTAACACGTCGACGGAGGTCTTGGCTAGCGCCCACAAACTTAGAACATAGCGCCATCAAAGTTAAGACATTTGCGCCATGGGTTAGGAGAACCCAATGCAAACAAATATTTATTTAAAAATAATTAAAAGGAACCTTAACAAGGTTTTTAATTATTTAAATAAATACTTCCTCCTGGACCCAAATGCATTAAACTAATGCATCCACCTGTAATCTTTAAACCTGCCAACTTGGGGTTTACAAAAGACCTTTGAAACTGTCATGCCGTAACCTTCATCAAAACAAATTGTTTGACATCAAATCAAATTCCTTCAAGAGCTTCTTGACATCAATGACAACTTATACACTTGAGCAAAGGCAATGTACCCAAAGTACCCAAAATTGCCAACAATCCAGTCTTTAGCTTTTATCCAAAAGATTTCATTGTGCAGTCTTTTACATTTTTGGATTACATCTAATTTAATTTAATTTTAATATTAATGGCCATAAAAGGCCAAAACCTGCCTATAGAACTGCAAGAGGTAGATAGTTTGCTTCATCTAGGAGAGAAGAGATCGCTATATCGTCCTATGGAACTTTCTTAACTTGATAAAGGGTAACAGAAGTCATCTTGCTATCACCAATCCTTAGATCACAAAATCTAAGGTCGAATAGTATGGGGTGGGACCATATCAGAGATGGCAGGTTAAAATTTTACAAAGGAACAGTACAAAAGAAATATTGCAATTTTTTTCCTTAGCTGTTCAGGGAAAGTTTTTGATTTTGTTGCCTATCTTATATTATACCCTGGCTGCTGCTGATCAGGGTCAGGATCAGGGTCGGAAGGATTCCATCGCAGAGCACACAGCGTATCATAGACTCTTCCCAGCGGTAATCAGAAACATGGTCAAGCTTGGAGAACTTTCAAATCTTGCTTTATCTCAACAGGCTGCAGCCTCTTCTTGCCATAATGACATAGAAATCCAGCTTCATGCTCTTGGACTAGGAATTCAGGTAAGCATCTTTCAACTGAAGATGTCCGTCTTTCCTGTTCTTTTTTAAATAAATGAATGCAACTTGCTAGTCTTTTCCGCCTTGCCGTATACATGTTCCGGCCGAGTTTAGCTATCGAGTTTCAGATTCCTCTGTTTTTCTTTTCTTGTAGTTAAACTTTTCCTTATTCGACAAAGAATTGAATTTGCTTGCAACATTGATTGAACTTTCTCTGGAATCTATGACCAAGATCAATATAATTTCTTAGATGAAGCAAAACAAAATTTAGGCGTTGTTTTATATAATTTATTTTTTCACTCATGATGTTATGCATAAATTCATTTTAATATATTTTCCCTCTGTTTTCAGTGTTAGGTCAGTAAAAATTCTATATATAAAACATCTTAATTATTGAGGTTACTATTTAAGCTAATATGTTAGGATTGTTCCCAAAAAAAAAAAAAAATTAAATAACTTTATTTTATTTTTAAGTTAGACAAGTTCAAAGTTATAGTATTTTTCTTAAATATAATATTTTAATTTAAGAAATAAAATGCATAAAAAAGAAGGATGATAGATATAACATTTTGTCTATCCTAAAAGAAAATCATATTAATGTTTTAATTAAAATTTAAATTAGTTGTATTTTATTTAATTTTCTTAGATAGTATTATTTTTAGTATATTGGTTTCATGGATTTTGCATTTTCAAATCTTTTTGTTTTTCGAGGTAATTCATAATGTTTAAGGATTAGGAGCAATTTTATTTGTGGCCTCTTTGGATCTTTCAACTACAAAGATTTTTAATCCATGACAAGAGAAGAATCAAACACATACTTTTTAATCAAAGCTATACATAACATATTATGAATCAAAGATAGGATAGGACTCCCAAGGCAATTTTTAGTTTATAAGGTTGATTAATTCAATTATATTGAAATAGTAGAGTGAAAACTTAGAATTTCTTAGAAAAATGATGAAGTTTTTTTCTAGTTTACCCTTGAGAAACATCTTATCAACTAATACAATTGATTGATTCCTTTTCAAGTTAATATAGCTTTTTTATCTATCTATTATGTTCTTTAATCTTTGCCTGTTTCATCCATTTTTCTATTTTGTGCACAAACTTTGATCCTATAGATATCTTGCACTTCACATTATCCTTAGATAAAGGGGCCATGCACTTAACATATACAAGGGTTCAAAGAGTGTTGTTCCTAAATATGTTGGATAGTTATTATTTTAGACAACCTCAACAAGCTACATATAGTATTCCAATTGATTTTGTTGGTCTAGACAAAACGCCCTTAAAAATATCTTCAAAAACTAATTTTACTTACTATTTTATCATTAGTCTCAAGGTGATAAACATTTAACCATCAAGGCGGTAAAAAGACTTAATATAACTTTGTTCTTAAAGCCATATGAAGGGTTTTTTGGAATCTTTAGGTGAGTCTTGCATCTATTTGAAATTATGAGTTTCATTAATCTATAAATTCATGCTATCTCATTGATAAATTTTTGAGTGATAAATGATGAATATCAATGAGATTCCTTAGAATGAAATGTGTTAATTTTGTGACTTAAGGATACAATCATGCCTATAGTTGGTCGGGGGGAGTTACTTCACCGCTTCTAATCAAGGATTTTTGTGAGGATGGAGTTTCATCATAGGATGAAGATGTTTAACTTTTAACTCTTTGACATGATAAGCCCTTGGCCATAGATTTTACTATATCTTTATCTATTTTAGGACAAAAGAAGGATCTTATGAAATTCTTTCTCATAGTAGCTACCCTAGGGTGAGATGAGTTTGAAGTATAATAGGATCCTTCCAATGTTTTATGCCTCAAATAGCTTTCTTTTGATACACGACTCTATTATGAAATCAGAAATCAGATGTGTACCATCCTTATTGGGCCATCCTCAATTTTGTTTTTTGTTAGAAATTGAGGTAAATTAGCTTGCCAAAATTATTTATGAAATTGATGTCTTCTATGTTTAATTTTGAGGAAATTGTTGTTAAAAATAACTTCTTTTGCTTAAACCATTAGCCACTTAGTTTTCTATATCCATCATGCAAGAGATGTTAAATTCATATTCACATAAAAACTTTAGTCATTGCCTATGCCTAGCATTTAAAGTTGGTCCATTAAAGATATATTTCAAATTTTGATGATATATACTTAAATTAAAAGGTTGTATTGTGAGGTATTAACATTGCATCATCTAAGACACATGAATATGGTGATCTCAAGGTCAACAATATCTTATAGTTTTCACTTTTGATATTTATAGGATATTATTTTTCCATCTAGAGTTGAGTCACATCCAATATATTAATAGAGGCATCTTTTCATGTGGTGAACTACCTATGTGGGTTTAGGTAATTGCAAAATGTGAGAAGTTGTCAACAATTTCTTTAGTCCATTTAAAGTCTTCCCACATCTATTAGTCTTAAAATCCTCCACATCATATAGTCTTAAAATCCTCCCCATATGTTATAGTATAGAACACTTTCATCTTATTTTAAAAGAAAAAATAAGGTATGTTATCATAGAGAAATCCTTCACAAATATCTCATAGTAGCTTGTTAGGGTCCATCAAGGTTTTAACATTGAAAATATTAATTGTTACTAACTAATATATTACTATTATAACCTTTATAACCTTTATGAGATCTATGGATATTCTTTCAACAAAGATAATATACCCAAAGTATTAGATAAAATATTTATAGAATGTAAACTTGGATAGTTTCTTATATAACATACATGTCCTATGAGTTTTCTCATGACCAACCTCAAGAGTTCCTAATTTTGTTTTGTTCATCCTTTTCCAAATATACTTGAATTTCATCTAGAAATAACAACACAAACTTGCACACAATCTTAAATGATATTATTCATTAGATCCAACAAGGTAGCAAAGGCATTGATAAACCCAAACAACATCAATGTGAATTCATGGTGCCCACACAACATTTTAAAGAAAAACTTGGGATGTCTTATTTCTAGTATAAAGACATTAATTCTACTTCAAAAAGTATTTACTTGTTCTTCAAAATAGTTTAAAACTAGATTGTCTACCTTAGACAATAAACATTTGTTTTAAGGATTGCTTTATTTGACATATAATAATCTATTCACACCTTTATAGTTTTTTTTCCTTTTCATAGATATTATATATGGACCTCAAAGTTATATAAGTCCATAATAACTGTTTTTTGGAACCTTATTTATAATTCTTATAGATCTATTAGAGTCATATTCTAAGGAGTCTTGAGGCTTTCTTCTAGGTTGTAATTCAATTTGGAAATAAAGAATATCTATTAGGGTAAAGTCCAATTTACATGCGAGGAAAGATATGCCTAAGATGTGACAATAGATGCTATTCTTTAGTGACTATTCAAAAGTGACACATCTTTCATAATATTTAAATTTATTGATGTTCATAATACATAATTATCATGCCCTTCGAGCTTACATAATTAAATTTTGCATCAAGTTTTGATATAGTGATTCATTTAATCCTTCTCCTTTGGCTCTCTTTATTGATGTACTAAATTTTTTTGTTACTACATGTCTAGGCCTAAAACCACATCAAATAAATGGAGTTAGAAGGTTGACATAAGCATTGCATCCTATCAATTGTTAGGTTTGCATGGACAAGGGACGCATTACATCATAAAAGGTCTATCTTGATCCAAACTTGACCTTCCCACCTTGTTCCATTCATTATAGTATCATATGAAATGTTTGTGCAATACAAGATTAACACAAGACTATATATATCATCATTATATATTATAATAGAATTTAAAATATTACATCTCACTAGGAATATCAATATGAGTTGCTTGAATTTCCTCTCTTTCTATACTTAGTGTTGCATATATTTGTGTCCATTACCTTCATTGTTTGTATTCTTAAATCGTCATTAAGGTATTATACATTTGCTTAATCATGCATTGGAGATTTAAACTCAATGTTTCAAGACTTCATTTGGTCTTGCTTGATTTCCCTCCTTTTTTATACTTAGTGTTGCATATATTTGTGTCTACTACCTTTATTGTTTGTGTTCTTAAATACTCATTAAGGTATTATACATTTGCTTGTCTTTAAAATACATCATGCATTGGAGATTTAAACTCAATATTTCAAGACTTCGTTTGATCCCATCATTAAGAACTAGACAATGTAAGTTAACATTTTTGGCTTTAGTGATGAGATTTATTTCTATTATTTTGGTTGGTATGGTAGTCTTGATCATTATGATTCCTTTATTGTACCTAATTTTGAAATTCATTTTTATCTTTTTAGTAATGAATTGAAGTCATTTTTCTTGATTCTATCTTAGGCATTATGTACTTGATTTTACTTTGATCATTATTTCCCACCGAAGAAAATCCTATATGCTTATTGTAATCATTCACATAACTTTCTTTTTCTTAAAATGTTTTTTTTTTGGATTTATTTTTTTTTTGAATAACCTCTCCTTGTATTAAAGCTTTCTTAAAGATATTATACATTTAATTTTTTGAATTTATCTCGTATAAATCTTTGTAATCTTATTTTACTAATAATTAAATATATATTCAAGTAAACATAAAAGTTTAAAGGTAATTATAAAATTTAATAAACTTTTTATAGGAAGAGATGAAATGAAAGATTTTTTTCTTAATTGTTTAATCAAGAAGAGATAAAACGAAAGAATGATTTTTTTTAATTTTTTCTTTTTAAATTGTAATTTCATTTCAAACTATCAAGAATCAGAAATTTTTTTTTAATTGTAATTTCACGTCAAACTATCAAGAATCAGATTTTTTTTTATGAACTTTTTATGGAAGAGATAAAATGAAAGTATATTTTCTTCAAGATGCTCCTTGTAGTTTATCGAGGCACAATTTCAAATGAATTTTAAACGTTCAAGGGGACGAAACCGTATCTGACTAGTCTTTGTTTTTCTGCTCTGTGTTTTGCAGAATTCTCAAGCCAGGCTTGCGCCCTGAGAGCCGCAGGAGAAGTGGAAAAGCAGATAACTGAGAACGTCGACGCACTGCACAACGAACTGCGCAAGTTCGAACTCCCGCAAAGGCCACGAGGGAGGGACGGGAAGCCCAGCGATGCAGGCCCCATGGGAGAACTAAAAATCTACCACCAACATTAACTTTATTTTGATAAGGGATGTGGATACTACGACGGTTTCAAGTCCCAGAAATCGGAAGAAGACTTCAAAGCCAATACCAAGAGACTGAAACTCGCAAGATTTTGGGACAAAGTGGTGGAAACGGTGGAGAATCACAAATTACCCGATGACTTACAGTGCAAGCAGGAATGGATTAAGGCTGGAACGGAGTACAGGCTTCTGGTCGAGCCCCTGGATATCGCCAATTACTACAGATTCGGGGCCTTATCTTACGTCCGCGAGGCCTCGTTGATATACGATGCTTCAGAAATGGCTTGAAGACTGTCAAAGTGCAGAATAGTCTAGAGAGAGAGGTGTTATATCCTGAACAGGCGTCCACATCCATCGGTTAGAGGTGCATGTTCCCGTCTTGTCTTGTTTATGTGGACAATTTGTCATCCGTATCAACCTCTGGTTACATCATATATTAGGGGTAGTGTTGTCTTCTGTCTTAGCAATTTCATAGAGGTGTCATTCTGCTACGTAGAGTATTTTTAAAACATATGTATTTATCGATATGCTTATAGCCGAACAGGTTTCATTTGACATTGCCTGATATTATTTATGGGATAAATTATTATTTTCATTGATTATTTCCTATAATATAATATGAATATTTTTATAAATATTTTATAAATGTCTTCTACAAGATATAATTTTTGTTGTTGTATTTTTAATATTATTTTTCATTTATTTTTGTTAAAATAATACAAAGTAATTTTTATGATTGTATTTTTAATTTTATTTTTGATTTATTTTTGTTAAAATGATGCAAAGTATAATGACTGGCTGAATTTAATTATACTACATAGTAACATGACCTTCCTCCCCAGGACTTAACTTAGAATATAATTTTTTTATAAACTGGTATACTTAGATATATTGAAGCACCAAATTAATATATTTTTATAATTTTATATATAATAGAAGTAGACAAATAAATTTAATGTAAGTTATGATTTATAATTTATTTTTTGATTTTTTATTTGCATGATGAAATCGAATTTGGATAGGTTGTTTTTCGATTTTTATGGTCGTCACAATATGTCATTCTCAGTATGTCTCGATGTCGTGGAAGTTCGGTTGATGTCGTGGAAGTTCAGTTTTTATAGCCATCACAGTATGTCGCGATGTTGTGGAAGGGCCACGGGGCCATACAATTCTTTGCACAATCTGAAGGAAAAAGAAAAACGTTCAATGCAAAGATTTGAACGTTGGACCTCCACCCTCCACCTTTCTACGAGATTTGAACCTATAATTTATAATTTATTAAATATTTTTAAATTTTATTTTTAAATTTACAAATAAATTTAGTAATTACCAAACAAAAGACATAGAATTCTAATAATTTTAAATAAAATTTATATTCCGCTATTTGTTTTTACAAAAATTTAATTAATAGAACTATATAATTTAACATATACAAGGCTGCGAAAAGTTATGTTAGTAGCCCTGTGAGGAAAATGCGGAATAAAAAAATGGTGAAATTATGCATGGCCTCCATATCATCTTTACATTTTTAATAAATAAACAAATAAATCTATCTTGGATTGGTCAAGCTTACTTCATTCCTCTTGTTCATAAACAAGAATTTAAAACACGCTACGAAGTCGATCCAACTCTTGGAAAAAAACAACAATTAAATTTTAAAAAAATAGCTAGGTAACTATTTATTAGGATAGATTCAAATTGGATTTATTTAAAAATAAAATGGAAAAACAATAAACGATACATAAATCTACAAATTTTAAGGTTTTTTTATTTTAATAAATAAAATGGATGTGTAAAATTTAGGTCAATTAAGGTTTAAAACATAAATATAATAGAATAGTAGTAATTGAATTCATGAATATTCAAATAAGACGAAAGAAAATATTAGTATTTTAATATTAATATTATAACTATGATAAATATTTCTAACAAATAAATGTTAAATAATTTAATTGATTATATGGGATTGAAACTAGTTCAATTTGTATTATATCATGATCATATAGTGGTATTATAACAAATTGACATTTATTTATGTTTTGTTTGACAGGATTTGAACTTAAGTTTCTTCTTTGTAAGTCAAGGAATTTATCTAGTTGAATTCACTTCATTTGATAACAATAAGTAATAACTATAAAAATAACAACAAATAATAAAATGCTTAGACATATATGCACTAATAAGAAAGATTAGTGATTTATTATTTAAAATTTTTAAATATTCACTATACAAAAAATAAAATCTAGAGTGATAAAAAAATATAGTACTCGGAATTTTTTGAGGTGAGAAAAGCAATTGGAATAACGTGAACATGCCAATTACTATATAAATTAGAATGATTTAATGAAGCACATCAATCTTTGCCATCTAGATAACATTAAAACATGATCATGAAGATGTGATATTGACATAATAAGTTTTGAACCTAATGATCAAAGTAGACAAATAGTATAATACTTAACAATAACAATAATATTCTTGAAAATATATAGATCTTTGTATATATTGATAGAATGAGTTGAAGAAGTAAATGAATCATTTATTTTTTGACAAAAACAAAAGAGATACATAAATGATTCATGGAGATCCCATCAAGATGTTATTGTTTAATTACCCATTGTCACAAGAACTTAAAACAAGATTAAAAGTCTAAAATTATTTCTTTTTGCAATAATCCTAGGATATTTAATCTTATAAAAAAATCCACCCTTCATCATCATTTTTACATCCCTTAATTTAATATGAGCATGCGATATCATACCCATTAAATAATTAATGATATCACAATCAATGGACTAAATGTTAATAGATAAAAATTATGTAAGTCATTCTTGGTTTTGAAATATACCTAAGTGAATGGGATACGACTTCAAGACTTGGCCAAGAGATTGGAGGGCTCAAAGGAGTCTCCGAGTCAACCTTTGGAGAAGATCAGTTCCTTTTCCTAGCTAATCTAACTAAATGAGGGGTTGCAGACTAAAGTAAGAGATGCAAAGGGTTAGAAAGATGAGCTAAAAGTGGTACATATTTGACAACATTAAGAGACATGGTGCATAGAGTATTGCAAACTAAAATTAAATTAAACAACCTAAAAGAATAACCTACATTCCTTATGCATTCAAAACATTCATCATTAAGAACTCCGAGCGATGCTAAATCATTCCAAAACTATAACAACAAATCTAGGTAGAAATCTAGAATGTAGAATAATTGTAGCAGAATTACTTGTTCCTAGCTTTAACAAAAAATTATTAGCTACTCAGTAAGACATACATATTTTGTAGAAGAAGTTAGCAAGAGTCCAAACATCAACCCAATTCTCATTCAAGAAGGTGTATAGTTCTCAATCAATACAATCATGTTAATTGTAAATGCTAAAGAGAAAACCATTAGAATGTCTTACATTTTAGTATATATTGAGATTTACAATATATTCAATTATCTAAGAATGATTGTTGTTAGAGCACAATGTAAATTTTAGGGTAGGCATAAAAATTCGTTGTTGTATTCAACTCTATTGTGCTTAACTACTTTAGGCATACTCTGTTGATGTGGGTGATGTAGATTTTATCTTGAGACTGGCTTATGCGTTGCATCGTTGGATTGTAACCATCAGGTGGTGATACACTCCTTTCTATTACGCATAACTAGCTTGAGCAGGGGTAGGTGTGTGATTTGGATGGCTTTGACCATAGAAATCATCTAACAATGATGATTTCTAGCAACTAATCAACACGTACACGCCTAATGACATGTATGATTCTATATTACTTATGTAAATTTTAGCAGCATGAAGGCACATTGCTTATCACCATACATCTATCTTAATTAAGTATATATTCTTCTTCCTCATTATGCCATATTGAACTCCTTGCCAAGTCTTGGATGACTCCACTCTTGATGGCTATTGTTTGAATACTCCAACAATTATGTTTGCTCATGTATGATATCGAACATCAAGAGTGTTTGATCTTTGCATTATTTTATTGCCAAGTTGCCACACTTAGAACTATCTTGCATCCATGATTGCATTTGGCTTACCAAATATTTGAGTCTCTCTTGATGATATCATCACCTTTTGGAGTTTGATGTCTTTGGATGATTTACAAGATATAGTTTCAAATGTCGGGTGTCAAGCCCAATATCTTAGGATATTTCTTCTTGTTGTTTCTCTATATTATGTTGGATATTTTATGTCACCTTGCTGACATCAACCTCTAGTCCATATGACTAGCTTTATTTTCTTGCCTTCAATGCTTGGTTGTTGGATGTAGGGTCTTGTGCCTTTGCTTTTGTTGCTCTTTGAAGAATATCAGGCGATAGTCTTTTATCGTCTTATTGCTGACATCAACATTTTAGATGTTCAGCTAGCTTCCCATACTTAGCCAAATCTACCTTATTGCTATACTTGGTCGGGTGTTGAATTTTCATGCCTTAGCAACAAAACATTGTTGGACAGTTATTTGCTTGTTGCTTTGTCTTCTTCCTTAGCATTTTTGCATCCAACTAGGCCTACCTACACTTTGCATATTTTTGCAATATTTTGACATGCTTTATCGCTATGGTAACCTCTTCTGGTACTCTTCTAGATTACTCCATGCTCATTGTTGCACTACTTTTGAGGAAAAGAACTACATAGTCTAACTATACCACATACATAGTGGATGTAGGTGAAAACTTTTGTTAGAATATATTACATTATTTGATATGTAAGAAGATCAAAGGGTCACTTGAGGGAGATCAAAGGTCATTTGTAAAATCTATATTATGGACTCCTAGTTCCATATTTCATTGTACAAGTTCATACAAATAACAAGAAGCTATATGCATTGATTCTTATGTATTACATTGTTGTTTCTTTATTTCACTAGTTCATAGATTTAGTAATTGTATTTCTTAGTTAGATACAAGGGTACTAAATCTATCAATGGTATCAGAGCCACAAGGGAGAGATTAATATGAGATAGGGAGAATTTTATTACATGATTGAAAGTTTCTATTTTGGCTAGTCTTTCCACAGGGTTGTAGAAAACCTCGTGAAGACTAGGACTCAACATATATTTTTACCACTAGATTGAAGAAAAACTAGTGAAAATTATTGATTTCAAAATTTTGGAGATTTGGATGTATTTGATTGCTTTTGTCTAAGATTTTGTTGTAGAAAATTGTTTTCTCGAGTTACAAAAACATAATAGATAGTGAAGATTGAGGAGACCCAAGAAAGAGGTCCCATAGGAGATTGGAGATTGAAGATAGAGGAGACTCAAGAGAAAATGTCCCACTAAATTTTGTAAGGAGAAAGAAGGAGAATTAAGAAGCCCTATTAAGAATTGAAGAAGTGGTCATTGGAGCAGATTTGAAATTTTTTTAGTTAGAAGATTGCAAGAAAGGAGAAGCTCCTAAAAATAGATAATCACATCAAAAATGGGATAATCATCACCATCCGAAGACAATCCCAATAAAGGATTATAAGAACTCAAAAATTCTAGTGTTTTGGGATAATTATTTAGAAGGAGAAAGAGAAGTTTTTTGGACAACATTTTGAGGAGAATAGCTGCAAATTTTAGCATTATTAGGCAGCAAGTGAAAGGAGGAAAGAGTTGCAAATTTAAAGGTATTGGACAACGAATTGTGGACAACAAAAGGTAAAAAAACCAACAAGGAATCAAGCTAGAAAGGAGGCAGAAAATAAGTTTGCAAATTGATATTAAAAGAGGTATTTTTTTAAGGTATTGCAAGTTGATTACTATCAAGTTTTTGCAAGCATTATTCCAAGTTAAAAATAGCAAGTATAGAGGCTACAAGCATAATAAGAAGCACTCAAAATATTATGCAAAGTTTAAGGTTCTTCAAATGAAGGTTAAGTTCACATTTTTGAAGTGACATAACATCTTCAAACCTGCACAACATACTCCCCCTTGATGTTGAGTGGTGACAAAAGTTTGTCTCTCAATATAAAAAATTATTCTTTATTGACACCTTTGGTAAAAAGGTCTACAAGATGTTGTTTGGTGCTACAATATTTCAAATCTATAACCTTCTTTTCCACCATGTATCTTATGAAATAAACCTTCAAATCAATATGTTTAATTTTACTATGATGGATTGGATTTTTTGTAATCTTGATTGCACTTGTGCTATCCCAAAACATTGTTGTTGGATTGTTTTAAAATTCACTAATCTCTTCAAGTACCTTTCTCAACCAAAGTGTTTGTGTACTTGTTGTAGTAGCTACAACATATTCTACCTTTGTAGAAGATAAAAAAACAATACTTTGCTTCTTTGAGATCCATGTTATCACTCCCAAACCAAGTAAAAAATAATTTCTAGAAGTTGATTTTCTATCATCTAAACAATCTCCCCAATCCGAGTCATTGTATCCAACAAGCTCTATTTTGTTTTTAGCATCATAATGTATACCAAAATTCAAGGTTTATTTGATATACCTATAGATTCTCTTAGCTACTCTCATGTGGTTTTGTGAAGGTTCATTCATGTACCTTGATACAAGTGAAACTACAAATGCAATATCAGGTCTTATTGTAGTAAGGAACATTAAGCTCCCAACAATGCTTCTAAACAAATTTTCATCAACTTTCTCTTCTTCATCATCTCTACACAACACTTCTCCATGTGCCAAAAGTGTCTAAAATAGTTTACAATTTTCCATGTCATATTTCTTCAACATATATTTTACATATTTTGATTGACAAATTAAAATTTTACCATCACCTTGATGTACTTACACACCAAGAAAGTAGTGTATCAATCCTAAATTTTTCATATCAAATTCCTTCATCATAATATACCTAAAATCATTCATCGTCTTTAAACTACTTCCCATGTAGATCAAATCATCAACATATAGACACACAAGAAGAATATCATCACCTTTATTATTGAAATAGAGTGTGGTATCATTCTTACTTTTCTTGAAATCATAATATTGGAAGTACCCATCAATTCTTGAGTACCATGCTCTAGGTGCTTGATTCAAGCTATATAGTGCTTTCTTCAATTTGTAAACATGGTTTTTCCTTTCATTCCAATTTAAAGCCTTGAGGTTTCTCAACATAAACCTCCTCATCTAGATAACCACTCAAGAATACAATTTTCACGTCCATGTGATAAAATTTCCACTATTTATTGGCTTCCAATGAAAGAGCCATCTAAATTATCTCTTACCTTAAAATAGGGGTAAATGTTTCTTCATAATCCACACCATATCTTTGAATGAATCCTTTTGCAACCAACCTTGCTTTCTATCTTTCTATGCTTCCATCATTGTTAAACTTTGTAGACCCACTTGGACCCAACAATCTTCTTATCCTTGGGAAATTACACAAGTTTCCAAGTGTCATTTTTCAATAGACTCATTAGTACAAGCATTTTCATAACATGAAGGTTCCAAATTAGCTTCATAAAATAGAGCATAATTCACAACCTCACCTTTTTGTTCTTCTTCATCATCACCATACATTTGGAGCTTTTCCAATATTGAAACAACTTGGTTCAACTCTTGCAATTGGCTTCTTGTTAACTTCCTTTGAAAGTTCTTATCCATCATTGGTTGGCTAGATGTGCTTTGAGTATTCTCTTTCCTTTATTTGTATTCTTGATAGGACTTGTAAATGAGTTTCTTGTGCTTAAAATTGGTGCAGTATTCTTTGAACTTCTTGATGGGATGCTAGGTGGACTTGGAGGAGTAGAGGAAACATTTGAAGTTTTTCTCCCAACTGTATTATATTCCTCAACATCATGCATTTTTCTTGTAAATTTTTTATGATTGTACACTTCCCCTTCATCAAAAATTTCATCTCTAAAAACTACAAACTTGTGAGTTCTTAGATTATACAGTCTATATGCCTTACTTATTTCAAAATATTCTAGAAGAATACATGGATCACTCTTGGGGTCTAACTTCTTTCTCACTTCATCATTCACATGTGCATATGGAAGACAAACAAAAACTCTCAAATGAATTACAATTGGTTTTGTGTCATACCATGCTTCATTTGGAGTCTTCTTCTATAGTGCTCTTGTGGAGCATCTATTGAGAATGTACTCTATTGTATGAACTACATAAGAACAATAAGAATTGATCAAACCTTTTGTCTTTAACATGCTTGTAGAGAGACAAGTACGGGGTCTCTCTGGTTAACCAACAAAAGTAAATTTAATTCGAAAAAATAATGCCCGAACGATTCACAGTGACTCTCAATAGTTCAAAGAATGAAATGAAATAATGAATCAAATCTTAGTAAGAGTATAATGCCACTAGGAGGGCAGGTCCCGCCGTGAAGGCTAATGCGAATTGCAATAAAAAATAAAAAAACACGATGATTTAATTTAATTAAACTATCTAATATATATATGAATTGTTAACTCTTGGAATACCTAGCCGACGGCTAGGTTTGGTGTGTAACATGACTCCCCTCCTCGGAAAGCTTTGTCCTCAAAGCTAGAAATGTCTGGAAAATACTTTTAGGTTCCCATGTGGCATCCTCCTCTGGTAAATCTTGCCATTTGATGAGAAATTCTTGAATCTGACGTGATCTCAGTCTTCGTATTCTATGTTGTAGTATATCTTCAGGTTGGAGATGTATGCGTCCTTCCTCATCGAGCACTGGTAATTCTGATTGACCTTGCACTTTCTGACCAATTACTTTTTTGAGACATGAAACATGAAATACCGGGTGTATTCGTGATGATAAGGGTAGCTCTAACTGATAGGCTACTTCTCCAATGCGGCGCACAATTTTGTAAGGACCATAGAATCATGGAGCCAAATTTTGGCTGGACTTCATCCTTAACGATGATTGTTTGTAAGGTTGCAACCTTAGGAAAACCCAATCACCTATATTAAAAGTTCTCTCTGATCGGTGCAAGTCTTGTTGTTGTTTCATACGATTTTGTGCTTGGACTAAATTTTCTTTGAGGATGGTGAGTGTAGACTGCCTTTGTTGGAACCAATCATCCACTTTGGCTACTTTGGATGATCCTTGTACGTAATCTGCGATGGTTGGAGGCTTGGTGCCATACAATGCTTCAAATGGAGACATCTTAATTGAGTAATGGTAAGAAGTGTTGTACCACCATTCTGCTAATGCTAACCACTGGCTCCATTGGTATTGTTTATCTTGGGCGAAACATCTTAAGTATGTACCCAAACATTTGTTAACCACTTCTGTTTGACCATCTATTTGTGGATGGTAGGCTGAGGACATGTTCAATTTGGTACCACTAAGTCGAAATAATTCCCGCCAAAAGTTACTAGTGAAGATGGGGTCTCTATCACTTACAATATTTTTTGGCATACCATGTAATTTGAAAATTGAATCCATAAATACCTTTGCCACCTTGCTTGCGGAAAATGGATGTTGTAAAGCCTGAAAGTGAGCGTATTTGGATAACCGGTCTACGACTATGAAGATTACTGTCCTGCCTTCTGACTTTGGAAGACCTTCAATAAAATCCATGGATATATGTTCCCACTGCCGTTCAGGTATGGGTAGTGGTTGTAACAACCCTAGTGATTTGACTGTTTCTCCTTTATTACACTGGCAAACTTCGCATTCTGCTACCCATTGTTTGACTTCTGCTTTTAATCCTTTCCAACAAAATGATTGTTTGACCCTTAAATATGTCTTCAAAAATCTTGAATGTCCTACTGATGGAGAAGCATGTGATTCGTCGAGGATCTTTGATTTGAGTTCTGAATTGTGTGGAATGTAAATGCGGTTCTTCTTTCGAAGGATTTTATCTTCATAAGAGAACAAAGGGTGTTTAGAGGACCCTATGGATAATTCTTGAAGTATCTGAGCAGTTTCGCTATCGGACAACCATTCCTCTTGTAATTGATGCACCCATTGGGAGCAAGGACCTGAAATAGCGTTAATGGCTACTTCGTCTTCATATTTCCTGGACAGCGCATCGGCGGTGACATTTTCCTTCCCTTTCTTGTATTCGATAACAAAATCATAGCCCAATAGTTTGGTTAACCACTTATTTTGTTTTGGATATGAAAACCTTTGCTCAAGAAAATGTTTGAGACTACTATGATCTGTTTTTATAATGAAGCGACTACTGATTAGGTAGTGTCTCCATTTTTCTACTGCATGAAGAATAGCCAACATTTATTTTTCGTATGTTGATCTTCCCAAATTTTTCTCGGAGAGCTGTTTACTTTCAAATGCCAACGGATGACCTTCTTGCATTAATATAGCCCCAATTCCTGTTCCTGATGCATCACATTCGATAATAAATGGTTTGTGAAAATTGGGAGTTGCTAAAACTGGAGTTGTACACATGGCCTCCTTAAGAGCTTCGAAGGCTTGAGTAGCCTCTTCTGACCAACGAAAAGCGTCCTTCTTTGTGAGTGCTTGTGAGAGGTGCTGCAATCTTACCATAATTTTGTACAAACTTGCGATAGTAGCCCGTGAGACCCAAAAAACCATGAAGTTTCTTGATGGTTTTAGGTAAAGGCCATTCTTGAATTGCCTTAATCTTATTGGGGTCGACTTTGACACCCTCATGTGAAACTATATGACCGAGATACTCGACTTCCTGGACACCAAATGAACATTTGGAACGTTTGACAAATAACTTTTCTCTATGTAAAATGTGAAGGGCTTTATCCACATGATGTAAATGGTCCTTCCATGTTTTGCTATAGATGAGAATGTCATCAAAAAAAACTAACACAAACTTGTGGAGGAATGGACGAAACACTTGGTTCATGAGACTTTGGAATGTGGATGGTGCATTGGTGAGACCAAAACGCATGACCAAAAATTCGTAATGACCCTCATGAGTACAAAAAGCAGTTTTGGGAATATCTTCTTCTCTGACACGGATTTGGTGAAATCTTGAGCGAAGGTCTAATTTTGTAAAAAATTGTGCACCATGCAACTCATCTAGTAGGTCATCTATGACAGGGATAGGAAATTTGTCCTTGATAGTAAGTTTATTGAGAGAACGAAAGTCAAGACACATACGCCAAGAATTATCTTTTCGTCGAGCCAGAACTACAAGTGAGGAATAAGGGCTAGTGTTGTGACGAATGACTCCATGATCTAGCAAATCCTGAATGATCTGTTCGATTTCTATCTTTTGTGGTTGAGGATAGCGGTAAGGATGATTGTTAGGTGGAACACTTCCTGGAACCAAATGGATGGCATGGTCATGAGATCGTTTAGGTGGTAATCCTTTAGGTTCTTGGAAAACCTCTTCGTAATGTGTTATGATGTCTCGTAACTCTGGAGCAGTAATATCCGAATTTGCTTGAGATTGTTTTTCCAAACAATTAATTTGAGCTATAAATCCATATCCACCCTTTTTTAACATCTTCTCCATACTATGAGAGCTCACCATTTGTGATGGAGGAGTAGTAATGCCTTGTAAGCGAATGATTCGTCCGTTTTCCTTCCATTCCACAAATAATTTTTTGAAATTGAAGCTAACCATGTCTAATGTTTCCAACCATTCAACTCCCAAAATGACATCAGAGTTCCCTAAATTCATGACGAAAAGGGATCCAAACTAGGTATAAGTTCCCATTTTTATGGAAACTTGAGATGTTCGACCAACACATTGCATGTTCACCCCGTTGGCCACTAGAACCTGGAATTTGTCTTTGTTGGAAGAGTTAATGAATAAATTCAAAGCTTTTGTTGTTTTGATGTCGATAAAATTGTGGGTACTGCCAGGATCAATTAGCACATTCACCTTTTTCTGGCAGAGAAATCCTGGTACCTTGATGGTATGGTGGGCGGTTAACCCCATGAGGGCGTGCACGGAGATCGCCATTGTATCCTCTTCCTTCTCTTCGAGAGTACTTGGTAGTTCTTCTTGCATAGGTTCTTCTTGGTGGTAAGTTTCTTCTTCTTCTCCTTCATATTGATCACACTCAATATGAAAGTTTTGTTTTTGGGCACAAGCTTGTTCCCTGGGATGATGATTGCGACATTTATAGCAAAAGTATCTTGAGGGTTGATCATTTCTATGAAAGGAATTGTTGCGATATGGAGGACGACTATAGTTTTCACGTCGTGCATACAACTGAATTCTCTTCTCAGCCAGCTTGGCTATTCTTATACAATCGTTCAGTGCGGTTGGATTTTGAATGTCCACCTCCACCCTAATATTTTCTTTCAATCCATTGCAAAAAGCTCCCACCACTGTGTCGGGGCTGAGGTCTAATGTATATGGTAGTAAACTGGTGAACTCCGAAACAAACTCGCTAACCGAACCTTCTTGTTTAAGAGATAACAATCTTACTGTGTATGACGATGTAGCTCCTTCATCAAATCTTTCTAAAAAGTAAGTAGTGAATTTTTTCCAGTTAATAGTAGCTCCTTTCTCTCGCTTAAGCCATACGAACCATTGGTAGGCCTCAGTGCCTAATTTTGATGCAACGAAAGGGACTTTATCAAATTCCTTAATTTGGTATAAGTCGAGAATGCCTTCCATTTTGGCTATCCAACCACGAGGATCATGACCCTCAAAAGTGGGCATATCAATGCGTGGAAAATTATTAGGGCCTCTCGGTTGGTGATAACCCATATCCCTTTCCCGATCTTGGTTATACCGCTGTCTATGATAGCGATCCCTGTAATTATCCGAATTGCCTCCTTGTTGTTCCCAATCGTCATCCTAAGTGTCATTTTCTTCATTCCTTTGGGCATGGGAGTGATTGTGGGGATTAGTATTGGGATTACGCTGGTTTTGTGCACTCACTAGGGTTTTTAGGTTTGCACTCATTTCTTGCATACCATCTATTAAGAGTCGAAGAGCTTCATCATTGGAAATGGCCGATTTACTTGAGTTTCCTTGTGTGATGTTGTCGTGAGTTGGGGGAGGGTTAGTAGCCATAGTGTCTACCAGTGGATGATGTGGATTATAACTGCCAATTTTGAAAGGAGAAGGATAATTTTTTGTACCTGGGCTTCGATTAGGTCTTCTTGCGCTTGTATTGGGAATCTTTGAACTTGATAGTCGACCGTCAGGTCCCTTGGTCCAACTTCTACTCATGCACTATTTAAAATTTCCAGATTAGTAATCCTTGAACGTCCAATTTGTAAAAAAGTTGGTTGAATTCGACAGCAAAATTGGATTTCGCTTCAACTGTCGCTCCCACTGCGATGCGGAGTGTAGTGCACACTAACCCTTGACTTTTGAATTTTAGTGTAACTTATCTGGATCCGACTGATAGCGAGGACTGGTGATAGGCGACAGAATGGGACGAAACGATCGAAGGATCAAGACGCGAGGAATTTGGACTAACCATGACGCACGGATAGAATGAAACACGAAAGGAACCACGATGCACGGATAGAATGAGCTATGAAACGCGACAGAATAGGACATGAGCGAACGGAACAAACGCAAGACACAACAGAACATGAGACACGATAGAACAAGACACGAATGGATGGAACAGATGCGAGACACGACAGAACACGAGACGCTATAGAACATGACACGAGCGGACGAAACAGACGCAAGACGAGCAGACAGAAGAGACACGACCAGACGAAATCGAAGGACTTGTTACGCGCGGAGGAGCTCCCAACGTGTGACCACAGTCACGACGTATAGGGTGTGATGCCGAATATTTAAACCCTTTCGCAAATGAAACACTGCCAATGTGGGATAAATAGCAAAACCCACGAAGGAAAAAAAATTTAACTGACGTCAGCATCGAAAATAAAATAAAAACCTTAGGTTTTTTGCTGGAAATATGAAAAAATCGTGAATTTGATTGGCCAACGACGTCGTGAGGAATTGCAGGGTATTTTCGTCGGATTTTCAAATGCTCGTGACTGTTAAACATTATAGGGGCCGCCTGTGAGCTGAGTGTTGCCTGTGGATGGCCGCGGACTGCAACGTGCTGCCAAGGGACGTTGGCTGTAGTGGAGACGCAGCTGCTAAAGACTGTAGCGTGCTGCCAGTGGCTCTCGATGGACGTTGGCTGCAATGGAATCGCAGCTGCAGCGTGCTATCAATGACGCTTGCGGAGGTGTGCTTCAAGATCGATATTTGAAATCTGATACCACTTGTAGAGAGACAAGTATGGGGTCTCTCTGGTTAACCAACAAAAGTAAATTTAATTCAAAAAAATAATGCCCGAACGATTCACAGTGACTCTCAATAGTTCAAAGAATGAAATGAAATAGCGAATCAAATCTTAGTAAGAATATAGTGCCACTAGGAGGGCAGATCCCGTCGTGAAGGCTAATGCGAATTGCAATAAAAAATAAAAAAACACGATGATTTAATTTAATTAAACTATCTAATATATATATGAATTTTTAACTCTTGGAATACCTAGCCGACGGCTAGGTTTGGTGTGTAACAATGCTTCTTTCAATTTCTACAATGGTTCTATTTTTCTCTCAACTATCCCATTTTGTTGTGGTGTATAGGCCGTAGTGAGCTGCTTCTTGATGCCATATTGTTTGAAAAGATCATTGAATTCATTTGAATAAAATTCTCCTCCGTGATCAGTTCTCAAACACTTTATCTTATCTCCACTATCATTCTCAATCAATGCTTTAAAAATCTTGAACATGCCAAAATGTTCATCCTTATGTTTCAAAAAATACGCCCAACACTTCCTTGAAAAGTCATCAATAAATGTGAGAAAATACGAATACTTACATAAACTTTGTGTTTGCATAGGTCCACAAGTATCATAATGTACAAGTTAGAGTGGGTATGAGGCCCGCCATACTTTTTCTTTTGGAAAATCCTTCCTTCCATGCTTTTTAATCACACATACTTCACACACACCCTTGTGCGCTCAAATCTTAGGTAGTCCATTTACCATATCTTTTGAAGATAAAAAATCTACTTTAAAATTCAAGTGTCCAAATTTGAGATGCCAAAGTCAATTCTTATCTTCAAGTGTCATATGTGCCATGTTCATAGTCCCTTTTCCTCTAAACTTCAAATAAAATATTTGGTTCTTTGTCATAGGAACAATGATGACCATACAGTTCCTATTATTCTTATCATAAATGATACATTCATTATTATCAAACACAACTTTCTAGTTTTTTTATATAATATGTCCAACACTCGACAAATTATTCTTCAAATTGGAAGCATAGTAAATATCATAAATTTTCTTTGTATCTTTTTTAGTGCCAACCTCCATGATGCCTTCTACAACCACATCCAAAGCATTATTGTTCCCAAGAATGATCTTGGTCTCGAAATTCTCATTATCATTGGCAAAAAACTCTTTCTTTCCTGTTGTGTGGTTAGGAGAACCGAAATCTAGATACCAAACTTCTTGACTAGTTTTTTCAGCCCATGGCACTAGTAAAAAACAAATTACCTTGTGCAGCTTTATCCTCACATACATAGTGAGATCTTCTATATCCATTTGTGGTATTCACTCTACAATATCGTGTAACATGGCCTATTTTATGACAATTGTAGCATTCAACTCTTTTTTTATCAGCCCTTCCATGTCCTCTTCCAATAACATCTCATCTTCCTCTTCCTCCTCTACCTCTTGAGTAATTCTAATTTCTTCCTCTTCCATGTGCTTGTTTACTTGTGCTTGGACCAACTTCATCATTCTAAAAAAAAATTAATTTAGAATTAAAAGCATTCTCCTCATTTTCTTTACTAGTTTCTCTTAGTCTTTCCTCATTTGACATCAGAGAACCAATTAGACAATTACATTCAAGTGTAGACAAATTTTTACTCTTCTAAAATTATTGCAACATGATTCCATTTAAAGGTAAGATATCTCAATACCTTCTTCACAACTACCTCTTCTTCAAGGTCTCTTCAAGGATGGCCATCTTGTTCACCATATCCTTTACTCTAACACAATAATCACCCATACTTTCAACCTCTTTCATCTATAGATTCTCAAACTCTTTCTTCATGGTTTCTAACTTTACCATTCTCACTTGGTCACTTCCTTGGTAAGCCTCTTGAAGAGACTTACAAGCCTCCTTGACTGATGTAGTAGTAGCAATACATGGAAATAAACTCTTGTCAAGAACAAACTAAATATGATAGAGGGCTAACGAATTATTTTTTTTGTTTCCCTTTTTATTGTCCTATTATTTCCTTGCAATGTGTTCCAAGTAGGTGGTTCTTCATAACCACTTTCAACTACCTCCTAAAGATATTTTCTAATTAATAATGTTCTCATATTTATGCTCCAATAATCATAATATTGCTCGTTAAATTTTGAAATGGGTAATGAGTTGTTGAAGTTGGCCATTAGACTCAAGCAACAAAAATAAAGTTTTTCTTCAATGAACTTGTCTAAGAACTTGATCAAATGTTAGACTGATTACAAACCCAAGTTCACTCAAACCCAAAAACCAACCAAGCTCTGATACCAAATGAAATATTTGACCTAAAACTAAAGAGCAAAAAGGTGTAGTAAAAACACAGTAAGAAAAAAATTGTAGCACCAAAAATGCAACAATTTTTATAGTACCGTGTGATAGTCTAAATTTAAAAGACCAAAACTACTCAAAATTTGATAAAATTTTGTAAACAAATTCTATACAAAATAAACTTTTCAACCATATATTATACACACAAAACACCATAATCAAACTTAAAAATCAAGATTTTCAAAAAATTATTAAAAACGTTAAAATAGTTAGGAGCAATATAACTTAAGACCTTAAGTATATTATATTATCCTCCTTTGAGGCATTTATTAAATCCCATGTGAGGTAGAGGACCTTTATTTGCAATAGCTTTCACTTTCTCTTTAAAAAAATAACGAAAAATCCCTATATAAACTCCAATTTTATGACCAACACCCCCTTGGCTAGATTTTGTGCTTTATGTCCATCACAAAGACTTGTAGGTTCAATGTACCGCTTGTTTCCTTGTCTTTATTGATCTTCTTCATTTTAAAATATTAATTTATATATAGAAATATCATTTTAATAATTATATATGCGATTATTTGTAAGGATTTATGGATTAGTAAATGTTAATTTGGTTGAACATATTAAAAAGAGATTTAGGTTTAAATTTAAGGAAAATTGTTGCAAAGGTAGTAGTTGAGCACAATGAAATAAAATAAAAGTTATAAGGAACAACCCTAAAATTTAAGATTTGAACTACTTAATAATAAAAATTGTGGTTATAAGCAATTTCTTGTTGGATCTTTGGAAATCAAATGAAGAATGAAATATACTCTGCAATGAAAATTAACCAGCCATAGAAAATATACACTGCAACAATAATAAGATAAGATAATTCATAAACAAGATGACACAACAGATATCGTGGTTTGAAAATTGTGCCTACGTCCACAAAAGATTAGATCCTTTCTTGAGAAGACAAATCAACGATTACATATTACAACTATTTGTGAAAACAGAGTCGCATCTCTTGTTATCACTCTTGTATATACTGTATACATATTACACTTAATTTATAGACTCTCTACCCAGCATTTTAATCTTCACTAATGGTGGTAAAAAACACAAAAGCTAATCTTCACCAGCAGTGGTAAAAAGCAGAAAAACTAATCTTCACCAGCAGTGGTAAAAAGCAAAAAAACTAATCTTCACCAATGGTGAAGATTAAAACGCTAGGCAGAGAGGTCTATAAATTAAGTGTAATCTGTATGCATGATATACAAGAGTGATAACAAGAGATGAGACTCTGTTTTGACAGAGAGTTGTAATATGTAATCGTTGATTTGTCTTCTCAAGAAAGGATCTAATCTTTTGTGGATGTAGGCATAATTTTCGAACCACGATATTTTTTGTGTCATCTTGTTTATAAATTCTCTTATCTTAGTATTGTTGTAGTGTATATTTCTATGTCTGGTTAATTTTCATTGCAGAGTATATTTCATTCTTCATTTGCTTTCCAAAGACCCAACATTTCTTTATCTATATAAAAAACAATGTAGATTTAATGTGTTGTCTTAATCCATTCAATAAACTCATTTTTTTATCATTTTTACCGTTATTGCAAGAGTGGAATTTTAGTGCGTGGTCGGTAATCCATTCAATACTCGTTTTTGTCTTGACTTTCATAGGGTGGACCCCTACTGTCCAACATTGTGTTTAAATTGTTCACATGTTGAAAATAATGTGAACAACATTTATGGTTAAAATAAGGTTGTATAATGTTGTTTTGAGAAAAAATTATAATTAAAAGAAGTGGTTTTTTTCAAATGGTCTATTGGGTTGGTTATTTTTATTCTGTCTTACAAGGTTGAAGATCTTGTTGATTTTATTTAATCCAATATACTAGGGTTTATAGTTTCACCAGCCAACACTATTAGCTATCCCTATATGTATTGAAAAAATTAATCAAATGTTTTTTTGGGTACATAGGAGAGTCGGCAACAACCACTATTTTAGTAACTGGCCAGTGTAGGGTTCAAACTATAGGGACTGCACCAACGAACTCACCGTCTTGATTCTGAGTAACTCGATGTGAGATGGGGACCGTCGATCACTTGGGGTTCGTACTGTCATCGTCGATCTGGCGCACACTCAGAGGATTCATATCAGACTACTACCTTTGCAAAGGGTTGGCTTCCCCCAAGGTTTGAACCTAGGTTTCTTCTTGGTAAGTGCCTAGCCACACCTGCACTTACCAATCCACCTAGCCCTTGGGGGTCTAATCAAATGTTATCAATTGAATCAATTTTAAGTGCAAATTTTGTTAGGCATTGTGGTATAACAAAAAAATATGTGACTAAAATATGGGTCTTATCACATAACCATATTTCCTAATTGTAATGTTTACAAATGAGAAAGATAGAGGCACAATATTTTAGGGTGGACCTTGGTTCTTCTAAAGCACCATGTTATTCATGAATTTTCAGCACACAATGTTTAGACCAAGAGAGGGGTTACCCATCAAGATTGTTATAATTTTTTTTATATGAACAACCTCAAGATTACTAAAACAAACCTATAATTGAACCTATTGGTAACTTTATCGAATATTACATTGATCTCAATAAAATCATAATAAGGAGTTTTACATGAATTCAATTTGGAGCTATCAAGAATATTATAAATTTGTTTATATGAACAACCTCAAGAATACTAAAACAAACCTGTATTTGAACCTATTGGTAACTTTATCGAATCTTACATTAATCTAGATAAAATCATAATAGGGAATTTTGCATGAATTCAATTTGGAGCTAGACAAACCCTTTCCAAAGTTAATTACCCTAGATAAGCACCTTTTAATGATATTCATTCCATCATAATTTACTTTAAAGCTCACTCTTCTTGATATCCAATATTTGTTTAAATGATTCTTCTATTTTGTTACACCTTTTTCTCTCCAAATATTTATATATAGGAAAAGATGATTAGACCTCACCACCACATCATTACGATCACCAACATGACCATAAGAGATACATGGAAGAAGGTTATCCATATACACTACCAAAGCCTTATCCGTCTAAGCAAGGAAACAAAAGCACTATTAACACATGATTGAGATAATCATTATAGTCATAAAGGCCTTTTCCCTTACAAGTCTATTACATTTTAAATCTTTTAATCATTTCATTATCTTTGCTTCATGTAAAATTAGTTAAATTTGTAAATAAATTGAAATTGACACTATAAGAAATATTAGGTGAAATTCGATAAATTAATGTTAGGAGACAAAAATTAAAGGTAAAAATATTAAAGTAGCAATAATCAAGGTGATGGGCTATGCTCTTTACAAAAATTATGAAAGCAAAAATATATCAACATATGACTATCATATACATGTCACCATAACCATAACAACCACCACCATTAAACATTATTAAACATTATTAAACATTATAAAATTAGAGTCCATTTTCCACAAGTCACCATAACCATAACAACCACCACCATTAAACATTACAAAATTAAAGTCAATTTTCCACAAATGTTTTGTGCATAGATGAAATTATTTTGAAGAAGGGAATAACAATAAATCAATTTAAATTTATTTGCTTGAATGTTTGAAAACAATAATACGAAATAAAAAACATAAATAATGTAAATTTTTCTTATAAATATATTTATAAAATTGACATATTCTATAATTTATAGTTTAAATTTAAACTTGTCAACAAAAATTAAAGTATTATAAAATAAGATAACAAGAAGGCCTCTCCCACACATGGAAAGAAATCTTATATAAAATTGATATTAATAACATTGTCTGTAAAATTAGTTAGCTCGGTCAACAATGGAATTTTCAACTTAACTTTATAGGAAGGCTGCAAGAAGTTCCCCTACCGCTATCTTAAGGAATATAGGGCCTCATCCTCCTTTAAAATAATTTTATAGCGTTGTTTTTTTTTTTTGTTTTATTCTACACATTCAAGAACATGACATAATAGCACATGACGTCAGGGTCTGGTATATGCAAGAAAAGAAAGATACTTATCTTGCCAAAAACTTTGGATTCGAAAAAGTGGACCATCTCCCATGTACTCTTGGACATTTTCCAAGACAACCTTCCACGTAACTCACACCTTTTTAAATTATTTCTAAACAAGTTAATTGTAGCTTAGCTTAGAAGTATTTAATAAAGTTTGATGACTGAGATGATGATGAAGACAAATTATGAATGCTGAAAGCCTTTGACGTTTTAGTATGTATGTTCTCATTACGAAGGTTATATTCCAAAGATTTTCTTAAGCTAATTCTACATATATAAAATTTAATTTAGAAAATGACACAATAACGTACTAATCCCTTGGCAACCTTCTGTCTCGCATAAAAAAAAAAACTTCCCGTTAATTTTAGGGGTATATTTAAATAGGATAGGTTCTAACGGAAAGCCCTCACTTCTATAGGATATAGGAAACAGTTTTCGTTAACAAAGCTTTCGAAGGGTTACGTAGATTGTTAAGTGGTAGTAACAATTTTCTTTAACAAAGGTTTTACTCCTAAGGATTAGGTAGATTGGTAAGTGCTAGTGTGGTTAGGCACTTACCAATAAGAGACCTAAGTTCAAACCTTGGGAGTGTCATTTAGCAAAGGAAGTTAGTGAAGTACCCTTTAGCAAAGGAATTAGTTTGAATCCTTTTGAATGTGCGCCAAACTTAGCAAAGGAAGTGGTCTAAAAATCCTTATTCTTTGAATGTGCACACTTATGATCTCAATTTCCTTTTAAATGTGCGCCAAACTTGAAGTAGTCTAAAAATCCTTATCCTTTGAATGTGCACCAGAAGACCACCTATGATCTCAATCTCTTTTTAAATGTGCGCCAAACTTAGCAAAGGAAGTAGTCTAAAAATCCTTATCCTTTGAATGTGCACCAAAAGACCACCTATGATCTCTATCTCCTTTTAAATGCGTGCCAAACTTAGCAAAAGATGTAGTCTAAAAATCCTTATCCTTTGAATGTGCACCATACAACCACCTATGATTTCAATCTCACAGTGATCAACAACAATAAGCATAAAAGACCACCTATGATCTCTATCTCCTTTTAAATGTGCGCCAAACTTAGCAAAGGAAGTAGTCTAAAAATCCTTATCCTTTGAATGTGCACCAGACAACCACCTATGATCTCAATCTCACAGTGATCAACAACAATAAGCACTAGAAGACCACCTATGATCTCAATCTCCTTTTAAATGTGCGCCAAACTTAGTAAAGGAAGTAGTCTAAAAATCCTTATCCTTTAAATGTGCACCAGACAACCACCTATGATCTCAATCTCACAGTGATCAACAACAATAAAACAAAAAAAATAAGTCTAAAAATCTTTATGCTTTGAATGTGCACCAATTGACCACATATGATCTCAATCTCACAGTGATCACAACAATAAAACATTTATTAAGAAGTCAAGTCAAGGTACTGCTCCACTAGATTCCACTTTACGGAGGACGTATCTGGTGGAGTGTCCCAGGTCACATCACATGACAGTGATAATCAAGACTAGTTTTTTAAGTCCTTGACGTCGAGAAAATGGAGAGGACGACCCTGACTACTCAGAAGACACTGCGTAGTTTATCAGAAATTTCCTCGCTTCCTTCACTACCTTTGCTACGAATTTTTATTTTTATTTTTTTTTAAATGCCCCTTTTCTCTACAAATTGGGAGCTCGCCTTAGAAAGAAAGCAAGCAAACTCATCGCATTGAAGAGGCATTGATTCTGATGGCTTCAGGGTTGGTTACTCTGTGCAATCTTATAATCCCATGTGTTGTACTTTAGAGGCAGAGGCAATACATCAAGTTTAGGTGATCATGATGATGTGTTACATTTGTTCCTAATGTGTTCCTGTTTTTATTGAGTGCAGAAAGGTTGTGGATTTCCTTTATCAAGAATGGGCTCCTGAGATTCTGAAGGCATGCGTTGCTGCTTATAAAGATGAATGGGTGATAAAAGAGCTCTCAAATGTAATTCTGATAGCCTTTTCTGGATCCGAGAATGGCAATGCTTTCAGTCATGAGGACACCAAATATGGAGTTCGTGAAATCAAGGCCAAAAATTTATTATTTGGGTCCATGGAGGATGGGGTGGAATGGAAGGAGACCCCCAAGTCTGCACTTGTCCATGGAGGTGCTCACCTCCAATTTCTGCATATTTGGGCCAACAACCGAGAAAAGGTGAGTACTGAATAACATCAACTGTTAATGATTTCTGGTGCTGATTATTTTGTTTTTTAAGTCTTGACTATGCAAGGGAGTGAAAATGTAATAGTTCTGTCGGAATCTGTCAGTTAAACTGTGATTTAATTCCAAATATGTAGGAATTTACTACTTTTCGCCAGGTGGAAATCTCAACTGCTAGGCTAAGTTTGATTCTTATATAACCGGCACTATGTCTTTGGTTTTAGATATAACCGGCACTATGTTTTGGGTTTGGAATTTTGATCCCTTTGCACCCCACACCTCTTTCTTCCACAGGAGTACATAAACAATACAGAGATTAGCTTTCAATTTTTAAATGAGTCATTTGTTGGGCGGTGTGATTAATTATGGGCCATTCATTATATACCTTGTAATGCTTTGGAATCTTGATTATAGTTAGTGTTTTGGGATCTATATTTCCCCTGCTTTACTATAAATAATTTTTTTTTTTTTTTTATTTATTTATTTATTTATTTATTTAAGAAATCACTTCTACTAACGTACAGCTGCTCTTAATCATGATTTTTTATAAAATTGAAAGTTATGTTTACACATAATCATCGTACACCTACTTAAAAAAAACCAAAACCCAAACTAATTCATAAGCTTTTGTTTTTCTGATCATATCATTTGTTTTTTTTTTTTAAATGCTATTTACCCTCTCTGCTTATGTAATCACTTGCTTTTGTTTAGAGTTCACTTTAGACCAAAGTAAAATTCAACCGTGATCACCTGTTGATGCCATTGATATACGACATTTAATTTTTTTAGATGGTACATTTTCTTGGGGTTGTTTTCTCTGTTATTGAAATGGGGGTTTCAAGAAATCCCTCTTCTCTATGTGTGAGTCCTCCTCTTTAGATTTTCATCCCCAGCCTTAGACACCCTGTATTCGTAGCTACGCATTCCAATGGAAATCAATGGGGAAATATCGAAATCCAGCTAAATTCCTTGGGTAAGTTGTTCGATGCAGCTGGCTTTCATGGCCTGGACTGGAAGATATTTTAGAATAGAATTCATTAAACAGATGATATTTATAGGGTAGGTCTTTGGACAACAGTTAAAATTAATAAAAATAAAACATTATAATTTTTAATTATAATAGTGGAAATTACCGGTATTTACGTATTTAAATTGCGACTTTCATTATCTTTTTAATTTAAATAAATTAAAATTATAGTTTATAATTTAAACAGTTGTAATTAAATATTTTCATATTTTTATGAAAACAAACATGTGGAACAAACATCTACCTCAAAAATGACATTTACTTTAAAAAAAAAAAAAACTACTCTACATAAAAACCCATCGCATCACATAAAAATGGAAACATCTACCTCAAAATGCCATTGACTTTATTTAAAAAAAAAAAAAAAAACTACTCTACATAGAAACCCATCGCATCACATAAAATTGAAACATCTACCTCAAATATGCCATTTACTTTATTAAAAAAAAAAAAAAAACTACTCTACATAGAAACCCATCGCATCACATAAAAATGGAAACATCTACCTCAAAAATGCCATTTACTTTATTAAAAAAAAAAAAAAAAACTACTCTGCATAGAAACCCATCGCATCACATAAAATTGGGAACTTGTTTCCTGAGTGTCCAAAAATGAGTTGGCTGCTGTTTCGGGGGCTTGAGGACGTTCCCCCTAATCCTTTGTTTGATGAAAAAACTTTTATGTAAACGATTTTTTCCTTTAATTGTCCTATTATAGCATGGAATTTTGTAAGAAGAAAGACCATGCTAAAAAAACATAGAAAATAGTATTTTATATATTCATTAAAATATAAATATTTTAATTTTATTTGTATTTTTTTCAAATATTTATGAGACGATTTTTATGAAGATGTTATTTGTTTAATGTATGGTTGTTTAATTTATTATATGAAGAGATTGATAAATCTATCTACAGATATTAATGCAAATAAAATAGTAAAACACTATATTTAAACCCTTGATCGAAAAAACCAATAAAAACGGAGAGTTACACCTTTTGCTTCTTTTTTATTATTCACTTTTAACAAAGTAGTTACAACATGTATAAGTATCCCGAAGCACCGAATGATCTTAAACCACCAAGTTATATTAGAATATAGTAGGTTAAAATAAAATTATCCCAAAAAAAAAACCATGGGCTAAAACCACCCATACCTGTTAATTTAAGGAGATTATCCTCAAAATAAGATTATGGACTAAAATAACCTATACTTGCTAATTAAGGAGATTAGCCCAAAAATAAGACCATGGGTTAAAACCATCCATGTTAACTAGCCCAAAAATAAGACCATGGGCTTAAACAACCCATACTTGCTAATTAAGGATATTGCCCCAAAAAATAGATTCCCACTCTTTTTTTTTTATGTAAAAGATACAACACATCCAACAATCTCCCACAAGGCCTATACAAATAACAAATTCAGCTACTTGGGGCAATTAATCCAATTGTCTCCTTGCACCAAGAAAACTTTTCAGTACTCACAAACATAGTTAATGAACCTACAACGGTTTTCAAAGTATCGGTTTTCTCTAATAACACATTTTTGTCTTCAACCATATCTCTAATAAGATGGTAATGTATAGCAATATGCTTTGTCTTAGAATGATAAGCAAGGTTCTTTGTCATATAAATTGCACTTTGACTATTACAATTTATCCTTACAACTCCCTATAAGAACCCAACATTAGCACATAGTCTTTGTAACCATACTACTTCCTTACTTGCATGAGTGGTTACCATGTACTCAACTTCTATAGTTGAAAGTGTCACTACAACTTACCTCTTTCTCATCTAGTTGACTACTCCACCAAACAAGCAAAATACATAACCACTTGTGGATGTTTGACAATCAAGATCTCCAGCCCAATATGCATAAACAAAATCTTGAGCATTCAATACCTTGTTTGGTTCAAGCCTTCCTTGATAGTCGATTGCATAATTTGTTGTGCCACACAAGTATCTAAAAACTCACTTTACACCCAGGTGTTGTAGGTGAGTTGGAGAGGAGAGGGCAATCCTCCAAGGGAGGTCCCAGGTTCAAATCTCCACCCTACCAAAAAGCTGAATTGCGTATCCAAAAATCCAATTGATAACGTTGGTGCGGGCAGGGTCGGGTGCGACTCCCGGGTGACTTTGGCGGTGTAGAACCCCCTATTCGCGGTCTCTCAGACCAAGGCGGCCCCGCAAGGGGTTTTTCGCTTAAAAAAAAAAAACTCACTTTACAATAATCCGATTTTTTTCCCCTAGTTTTAACACATATGCTCAAAACTCCCACTGCATGGGCAATGTCTAGTCTAGTACATACCATGGCACACATCAAACTCCTAACAACACTTGCTTAAAGAACATAATACATTTTCTCTTCCTTTTCTTATGTCTTTGGATATTGTTTTGGAAATAGCTTTACACCTAAAGGAATGAGAGTCTTGATTGGTTTACAATCATGCATATTATTGTCTCATTATATTTTCTTTGATTCAACCAGAGTCTCTTATTTGACCAATCCCTCTTAATTTGCATGTCCAAGATGAAATTTGCAGGACCAAGATCCTTCATATCAAACTAAGATGACAATAAAGACTTAAAATTTTGGATGATTTCTCTATCATTTCCAATTAACAACATATCATCAACATACAATGCCAAAATAATAAAGTAATCACCAACCTGTTTGATGTACACACAATGATCAACTTTGCTTTGTGAAAAATCAATTCCTAATACATAAGTATTAAACTTTTAATACAATATCATAGGTGATTGTTTTAGACCATATAGAGATTTCTTCAACATGCACACCAAATCATCTTTTCCTTTTATTGTAAAACCTTTTGGTTGAGACATATATATCTTCTTCTAGATCCCCATATAGGAATGTTGTCTTCACATCCATTTGCTTTACTTCTAGGTCAAATGCAACAACAATAGACAAAAGAAATAAAAAAGAAGTTAATTTAACAATAGGGAAGAAAACCTCACCAAAATAAATTCCTTGTACTTGGGAATATCCCTTTGCTACCAAGTGAGCTTTGTACTTCTCAACTTTACCTTTTGCATTAAACTTCTTCTTGAATACCCATTTGTTACCAATTGGTTTTCTTCCAAGTGATCTCTAAAGATTTTATTCCATCAACCATGGCCCTCTTCCAGAGTTTACCATCATTTGCATTAACTACGTCCCTAAAAATTCTAGGATCATCATAAGTAATAGATAAAACAAAAGTAGACTGAAAATCAGGTGAATTGTACCTTTTTGGTTTCCTTCTTTCTCGAGTCAATCTTCTCAAGACTAGAGTTTGAGAATCTGGTTCATCATCTTTTGTTGAGTCAAATTGTTCATCAATGAACTTGATTTGTAAAGAGCCAAATCTTGACTCTTTCCTCAAACAGATTAGAGATTTTGCTTAATCCTTCAGCTTAGGTTAGTTAAATATATCCATGCTTAGATTTTATGCTTTAGATTGTATGTTTCCATATCTGATCTACTTATCAAATTGAAATTAAAACTCAGATATTGCAGAAATGAAATCACACACAATCACAAATTGCAAGAGGACACAAGATTTTTATGTGGAAACCCCAAAATGGGTAAAACCATGGCCCAAATAAATTGGATAGATTGTTATTAGGATTCAAAACTGATACAAATCCTTACTGATATTCAGCTGGCTGTATTCTTCAGCTTGTTCTCCCCAATCTCTGCTCTTGCCTTCTTCTCCTCTACCTCTCGGTTCTCCCACTGCAGATGTAGCAATCAAATCCCTCACAATGTGTTGTCCAAAAAGCCCTCACAATGTGTTGTGCAAAAGCCCTCACAATGTGTTGTGCAAAAACCCTCACAATGTGTTGTCCAAAAAATTCCTTTTCTTAAATGAGTGTTGGTATTTAAAACCAACTCCTTTTCTTAAATAAGTGTTGGTATTTATAACCAACCCCTTTTCTTAAATGAGTGTTGGTATTTATAACCCACTCATTGAATTCTAGAAGTTACAACCAATTTTTTATCATTCTGAACAACCCTTTTCTGACTGCCATAACTTTCTGTGTTGACCTCCATTTTTTAAGAAACCACTCTAGAAATATGCTCCTCAAAACCATCTTTCTAACGATACCAATTTCATCCAATTTGACCTAGTAACAAAGAAGTTACGACCTTTTAAAGATACCCTTGTAAGCAGTTTTGAACACGTTGACCCATACATTCTAGGACTTTGTGGTTCAGTAATTTGGCCATAACTTTGGCCTCAGTTGTCCATTTTGAGCGATTCAAAAAGTGTTGAAAATCTCTTTCTGAGACACATATCATGGAGCCATCCACATTCACCTAACTTCCATGAATTTTACCCAAAATTTGAAAACATAGACCTTACTCCATTTGTCCTCCATACTCTATTCCAACAAGTGTTGATTGCTCTGAAGCGAGGATTTTATCTGGAGCTCCTTCCACACTTCCTGTAGATGACCTTTTAATTGGTCTCCTGATCAAGACCTCCCCCATTGGAGGATTTTGGTCCCTCAAAATCATCTTTATTCAAATGGGGATATTGTTTCTCCGCTTGCTTCTTGGAGATCCACTTTGCCTTGCTTAGCATTTTTCCCTTAGGACATACCAACCATAATTCTTCCTATCCTTGGTGTGTTGTCCATATTTTCCTATCCAAAATTAAATCTTCTACTACCTCCTCAAACTCAACTGAGACTAAATCATCCAACTTAGGCAATATTGGAGCATCTTCTCTCTCATCCAACAAAGAGGGCTCAAACAACTTCAGGTTTTCCACATTGACAATAGAGTACATTTGCATATAACTTGGCAGTTCGAGTTGGAAGGCATTTGGCCCAACCTGGCCTAAAATTTTAAATGGCCCATATCTGATAGGCTTTAATTTCTTACCTTCTCCCTTCAATCGTTCCTTGCTTAAATGCAACCATACAAGATCTCCCACTTGGAAATCATGAGCTACCTTGTGTTTGTCATGGTGTTCCTTATAGTGCTGTTGAGTTTGCTTTAGTTTCTCCTCTATTTTCTATTGTATCAACTGAATACATTGAATGAACTTCAATGCTTTCTCTCCTTTCGACTCTGAGCTACTTGGATCTTGCCCACTCTCAAAGGCTCCATCAAAAGGTGAATGAGGTAGAAACCCATAACACACCTCAAATGGTGATAATCCCGTAGATGAATGTATTGCCCGATTGTAGCAGTATTGGACATATGCTAGACTGTCATCCCATGTCTTTGGATTTCATTGATTATAGCCCCTCAACAAGTGCACAATTGTCTTGTTGACCACCTCTGTTTGTCCATCTGTTTGTGGATGAAATGTTGTTGATCTCTTCAGCTTAGTGTCCAACATTCCCCATAATGCAAGCCAAAATTTACTGAGAAAGCGAGTATCTCTATCTGAAATGATACTCTTAGGTAATCCAAAATGAACAAAAATATGTTCAAAAAATAGTTTGGTTGTACCTTCTACTGTAACAGTTTTCTTACAAGGCACAACAATTGCCATTTTACTAAATCTATCCACTATAACAAACAAATAATCATTACCTCTCCGAGTGGTTGGCAATCCACCCAAGAAGTCCATTGAAATGCTCTCCCATGGTCGATTAGGAACTGGTAAAGGTGTGTATAGTCCCAATTTGTGGTTGTTGGGTTTGCTTGTGCTGCAATTTGCACATCCACGAATAAAGTTAGACACATCATTCTGCATATTGGGCTAGTAGACATATTGTTGCAGGTTAGCTACTGTTTTGTGCACGCCAAAATGACCAGCAACTAGTGATGTGTGAGCTTCCCTTATCAGTTGTAAGTGTTTGTCTCCCTTGGGCACACAAAGTTTTCCCCCTTTGAACAGCAAGTCATTTTCCAAATGAAAATCCTCATTGGATTTGCCTTGCACTCCATTTTTCAACTCCTTGTACTTCTCCCCAAGTTCAACATCTTCTTCATACTACCCCTTGTACTCTTCGAAAGAAAAAGGCTCCAATTCCATTACAACTGAAGCAACCTTTATGGGAGGACGAGACAACATATCAACTAACTTGTTTGTCTTCCCCTTCTTATATTTGATTAGGAGATTAAACTGTTGTAGGAAACCCATCCATTTAAAATGCCTGGACTATTGTAACTTGCTCTGAGTTTGCAAGTACTTTAATGGCTCATGATCCATATGCACAATGGTTTCTTTACCCAATAAATAATGTCTCCATTTCTTCACCGCTTGGACAAGTGCGAACAACTCTTTATCATACGTAGGATAGTTAAGAACAACCCCTAAAAACAATTCAGAATGATAACATACAGGTTTACCTTGCTGGAACAAAACTGCCCCCATAGCATGGCCTGAGGCATCCATCTCAATCTCAAAAGGCATCCTCATGTCTGGCATAGCAAGCACAGGTGCATTGCATACCTTATCCTTTATCATCTCAAAGGCTTTGTTCTCCTCTTTTCCCCAAATAATATTTCTATTCTTTTGTAGCTACTGTAACAGAGGTCTTGCTATATGTGAGAAATCCTTAATAAATTTTCTGAGGTATTGGGCTGCCCCAATAAAACTTCTCAGTTCAGTCTGGGTCTTTGGTGCTGGCCAATTCCTTATGGCAGCCACCTTGGAAGGATCTATTTTGAGTTCTCCATTCCCAATTACATGACCCAAATAAACTAAAGACTTCTTTCCAAACTCACACTTTTTAAGATTCAATTTTAAATCTTCCCTTGCTGACACTTCAAAAACTGATTTTAAATTCTGAATATGCTCTTCCCATGTTGGACTGAAAACTAATATATCATCAAGAAATACAATGACATACCTATCCAAGAAAGGTCTCAAAATGTCATTCATCAGCCTCATGAAGGTAGCTGGGGCGTTTGTTAATCTGAATGGCATCACCAACCATTCAAACAGACCCTGCTTGGTCTTGAATGCAGTCTTCCAGATGTCCTCTGTCTTCATCTAGATTTGATGATAACCTGATTTTAGATCCAGCTTAGAAAAATACTTTGCATGCTTCAGCTGGTCTAGTAGATCATCAATTCGTGGTAGCGGGTACCGATTCTTAATAGTTATCTTATTGAGTGCCCTATAATCTATGCACATCCTCCATGTTCCATCCTTCTTGGGGACTAAAACAATTGGGGACCCAACTAGGGATGCACTAGGATGAATCAAACCCTTATCCAACAACTCCTGAACTTGTTTCTTCACCTCATCTGACTCAATTATAGACTGCCTATACAACCCAATATTAGGTAGAGGTGAATCAGGTAAGAGCTGAATTTCATGCTCCACTTCTCTCTTTGGTGGTAAGCCTTTTGGTTCTTGCATCAGTTGGCTAAATATTTGCAGCAATCCCTCCAATTCCTTCTTTTGTTGGGGAGTACAGTTGGTTGCTTCCACCTCCTTACTGAATTGCATGTTACTATCCATGCCCCTTATCATCAATAGCATGAATCTCTTGCTTACATTCACCAAATGCTTGGCCTATTGCATTGTCACAAGCTGGAATTTCTTTTCCAACCTGCTGGGATTAATCACATATGTGATTCCACCTTTCTTCAACTCCCAAACATTGCACCTCCACTTAAACAAAGCATCTCTTTCCCATAAATATGGGCTACCAAAAATTACTTGGAAAATATCAAGAGGTACTACATCACAAGTAATTACATCATGGAATTTATTTTTGATAGAAAACTGTAAAGTACATTGCTTGGTTACCTGTAGCTCCACGTCCTTCTGCACCCATCCCAATGGGTATGGTTGTGGATGATCCACAATCTTCAATCCCAGCTGCTTCACTAGATCCTCAAAAATTAAATTCCTTTGGGATCCACTATCAAACAATGTTGTAACTTTCATCCTCTGCACTTGTATGTAGACCCAAAATAACTCCTCTTTCTTGGCCTCTGAAGCTTGTTCCTCCTTCTTAGAGGTCTGCTCCTACCTTAAAGGCTTAATTCTGGCAGCACACACTACCTTTCCTTCATCCTCTTCCTCAAAACACCCTTCTTCCTCCTGCTCAACCTTTTTGGCAGAATTAGCAGATTTCTTCTTTCCCTTGTTCCACCATTTTGGCCTCTTTTCAGGGTGTAGCTTCCAACAGTCCTAACTTGAATGAGTGTCAACATTACATTCCTTGCAATGCTTTTCACCCTTTTGTGATTTGGTGGTTGTAGCCCCTGATTTCTTCTTGCCTTTACTGTTGGAACCCTTGGTTTTCTCTGCAGGCTTGGAGGGTTTAGATGAAGTTGATGCCTTATTATCCTTTATTGGCTTTCTGGCCCTCATTTCTAGGTATGTGGCTTTAATGCATACCTCATCAATGTCCTTGGCATCAAATAATGCTAGTTCTATCCTGATCTGATAAGACAAGCCACACTTATATTTCTTAAAAATTTGAGGATCTCGAAGATTAACACCCATTAACACGACTTGTTTTTTGAATTTCGTGGTGTATTCTTGGACTGTTTGGCCCTACCTCTATCTCAAAAATAACCATCTCTCCTCCATATTCTCTTGATAGCCAATAGGATAAAACTGAGCTCTTATAGCCTTCACAAATTCTGCCCATGTTTCTACAACTAGTTGTTGATTTCTTGCCAATCCAGCTGAGTATGCCTCCCACCATGTGAGAGCATGGCCACCCAATTTCAATCTAGCAAAGTTGATCTATTGTACCTCTGTATAAGACTTAGTACTGAAGTAAACCTCCAATTTCTTCAACCACCCATCTAATTTTTTAGGATCTAACTCCCCTTCATAGGCTGGAATATCAATTTTGACCTCCATTTTAAATGGATCTGCTATCAAGGGTTGTGATGAGATATTCTCAGGTTATTTGGAGTGGGATCCTTCAACCTCCTTTTCTTTCTCACCATTGGAAGCACTAGACTCAATCTCAGATTCTGAATCTAATTTCTTCCTTCCCTTCCTTGATTTCCTTTCTTCTTTAGAAAGCATCATCTCCATCAAGCTTTGGAGAGTGTCTTCCATTTCAAGAAATCTTCTTTGGAATTCCTTGTTGGACATTGTTGGAGAGTTAGGTTCTGATTGATCTACCATTTTCTCAGATCTGATCCTTCTTCTCCCAATATCTGGGTTGTATGGGGCTAAGTCCTTTCCTTGAGATCTTCTACCTTGCATACACAGTTCTTCAAGAAAATTTGCTCTGATACCAAACTTGATCCGTAAAGAGCCAAAACTTGACTCTTTCCTCAAACAGATCAGAGATTTTGCTTAATCCTTCAGCTTAGGTTAGTTAAATATATCCATGCTTAGATTTTATGCTTTAGATTGTATGTGATATCTGATCTACTTATCAAATTGAAATTAAAACTTAGATATTGTAGAAATGAAATCACACACACAATCATAAATTGCAAGAGGACACAAGATTTTTACGTGGAAACCCCAAAATGGGTAAAACCACAACCCAAATAAATTGGATAGATTGTTATTAGGATTCAAAACTGATACAAATCCTTACTGATATTCAGCTGGTTGTATTCTTCAGCTTGTTCTCCCCAATATCTGCTCTTGCTTCTTCCTCCTCTACCTCTCAGTTCTCCCAATGCAGATGTAGCAATCAAAACCCTCACAATATGTTGTCCAAAAATCCCTCACAATGTGTTGTGCAAAAAGCCCTCACAATGTGTTGTCCAAAAAAACCCTTTTCTTAAATGAGTGTTGGTATTTATAACCTACTCATTCTTTTCTTAAATGAGTGTTGGTATTTATAACCAACCCCTTTTATTAAATGAGTGTTGGTATTTATAACCCACTCATTGAATTCTGGAAGTTACAACCAATTTTATGTCCTTCTGAACAACCCTTTTTTGACTACCATAACTTTCTATGTTAACCTCCATTTTTTAAGAAACCACTCTAGAAATATGCTCCTCGAAACCAGCTTTCTAACGGTACCAATTTTGTCCAATTTGGCCCAATAACAAAGAAGTTACGACCTTTTAAAGATGCCTCTATAAGCAGTTTTGAACACGTCGACCCATACATTTTGGGACTTTGTGGTTCAGTAATTTGGCCATAACTTTGGCCTCAGTTGTCCATTTTAAGTGATTCAAAAAGTATCAAAAAGCTCTTTCCGAGATGCATATCATGGAGCCATCCACATTCACCCAACTTCCATGAATTTTACCTAGAATTTGAAAACATAGACCTTACTACATTTGTCCTCCACACTCTGTTCCAAAAAGTGTTGATTGCTTTGAAACGAGGATTTTATCTAGAGCTTCTTCCAAACTTTTCGTAGATAACCTTTCAGTTGATCTCCTGATCAAAATTTAAACTCCATTTTTTTTGTTCTTTCTCTCTTGGTTGATCTTTTTTCTTGGGAGCACTTTTAAATTCTTTGAAGATTACATCTCGACTATAAACAATTGTCCTAGTTTCTGGGTTCCAACGTTTGTAGCCTTTTACACCATCTTCATAACAAATAAAGATACTCTTCTTTACTTCATTATCTAACTTACTCTTTTTTCCTTTGGAACATGCACATAAGCATCACAACTAAAAACTCTAAGATGTTCAAGAGAGAGTTTCTTACCGGTCCATGCTTCATACAAAGTTTATCAACCAATGCTAATGTAGGTGATCAATCTACCAAGTAACATGTAGTGTCCACAACCTATACCAGAATTCTTGTGTTAACCCTACACCATTGAGCATATCCCTTGTCTTTTCCATCAATGTCCTATTCACTCATATTGCAACTCCATTTTGTTGAAGAATGTATGGAGTTGTCTTTTTCCTTGCTATTCCACGCTCCTTGCAAAACTCCTTAAATTTATTGCCATAGCAACTCTCCTCCATTATTTGTCCACAACACTTTTAACTTTTTCTCAGTCTGGTTTTCTATAAGAAATATATGAAGACATCAAATTTCTTTCAGAGGAAATATATCCATGCATACCTTGAAAAATCATCTATAAATGAAACATAGTACAATGATTTTCCAAGTGATGGAATAGGCACAAGTTCAAACAAATCACTATGTATCAACTCCAAAATCCCTTTTGCTCTTGCAACACCAGATGGAAACTTTAGTTGATTCTATTTACCATATACACAATATTCACAAAAATAAAAATCTAAAGAAAAGTCAAAATACCTTCAACTATACCTTTAGTAGTCAAAGCTTGAAGGCCCTTTTCTTTGATATATCACATTCTTTGATACCAAAGCATTGTCTTCTCTACATGAAGAGTAAAGGTATTGTCTATTTCATTTTCAGGAACAACAAAAATAGTACACCCATTAGTCACAATGCTACCCAATAGCTTATACAATATGTTCCAATCTGAACTCCTCTTGCCAACACCATTAGTCCTTGAGCCATCCTACGTATATCCTTTTTAAATATTGTCTACACACTTGTATCTCTCATTCTATTCAAAAATATCAAGTTTATGGCCAACCCTAAAATATGTAGAACACTAGGGAGGGTTTTAACCCTTTCATATTTTAGTAGCAGTTTGACCTTTTCATGTCCTATGGTTCTAGTTGTCGAGTCATCTCCTAGAAAGTCATCACCTTTGTTATACTTTTCATATTCACAAAACCATTCTCTTTGAGGAGTCATATAAAAAGAAGCCCCTGAGTCAATCAACTACAACACAATATGATTGTATACTTGAAAATGCCAAGTATAAATCCCCTCCTATTGAATTCTTTGCTTTTGTGGAAGAAGCATTATTTGATCCCTTGTTTTTGTCAATATTTTTGAATCTATAGTCTTTCTTCAAACTACATTTCTAGCATTTTCGTATAAATTTTCTAAGAGATTTAGATCTCCCTCTTGACTTCGACCTGTCTCCAGAGTTATGCTTATTTTTATCTTGGGAAAAACCCCTTACAAACAAGGCATCCTTGGATGAGCCCTCCATGGATTTCCACCTCATTTCTTCTAATAACAAAAATGCAACCACATCTTCAAACCTTAAAGTAGTTGCAATAGTACTCCCAATGGCCATAACTAGATTATCCCATGAATTTGGCAAAGAACATAACAAAGTAATACACTTATCTTCTTTAGTCATTTTAATATCAATAGAGGCTAACTAACTTACCATAGTGTTAAACACATTGAGATGTTCTGCCACAGAATCCCCATCCTTCATCTGAAGGAGATAAAACTTCTTCCAAAAGAACAATTTGTTTACCAAGGACTTTGACTGATATAAAGCCCCTAACTTCTCCCATAGCTCCTCAGCACTATTTTCTCCAAAGACATTGATCCGTTGAATTTGCAAGGTACTGTTGGATAGTACCCTTTGCCTTCCTATCCAAATTCTCCCAATATTCAAATTTTTTTCCTAATACAACAATTCATTGATCTCTATCCATAAGCAGATCTTCCATCTTTAGCTTTTAAAACTTAACTCTAAAGTTCTAAAATCTTTAGGGTTAAGTCTGGTGCTTTTTAGATGGTTGCTATAGACCTTTTACTCAAATGCCCAAGCTCTTATTTTAGGATATGGATCTTTGAGATCCTACTTTAGGCTATGGCTTTCCTTTGCTCTAGCACTTCAGCTCTCCAAATTTTGTCTCCATTGACTTTGGATCCTATGACAAACTGTCTCTCTCTAGTGAGCAGCCTTTTCATATAACTCTTAATTCATTACATGGCTGTAAAATTCCCCCTCTTTCCTCTTTTACTCTTTCATTGTGTAAAGGTTTACATTTAAATTTGAAAACCAACAGCCTGGGTGACTATTTCCGTAGTGTCTATTTCAATTTTCTTATTATCTATTTTGGTTTCCGGCTGCCATACGGATCACTGTCAGCATGTCCTTTGTAGGAAGACAGTAAAGACTACTCCTCACATTAAGCTTGTAAAATGCAGCTGGTTTTTAAATTTTAGGCAAAGTAAGAAAGGACATATAGATGGAATTTTGCTTTTAGTTTCAGAAGCAGACTACCTGGCATGATGGATGCATAACTTGGGACAGGTGAGACCCATTTCCACTTGATTAGAGTAGATCTGCAACCTTTTCAGGGGGCATTTTTTCTTTTACGTAGATACTGCTCCACCTAGGGGAGAACATATGGTTCTATTGTCATTATTGATTTTTTTTTCCCTTTCCTTTTCGTTTATTCTATCCTTCTAAATATTGAGGTATTAAGGAGCTTTCTTAAGTTGTTAAAGAGGAACAGAAACCATAATGCTATTACCAATCGAAGTTTGTGTTTTTGTTGACCAGAGATAAGTTCTAATGGTTAGAAGGCCTTAACACACGTGGCAGAGTTGAAATTTTATGAGGAAACAATGCAAAGGAAACATTGCAATTTTGTTGCCTAGATAGTCAGGTGAAAATTTTGATTTTCTAGTTGAAACTGAGCAAATTCCTACTTTGTTTTTTTGCAGATTGAAGCAGCACTTGGAGTGGGGAAAACTGTTTTGTTTACAGGGCACTCTATTGGAGGAGCAATTGCCACTCTGGCGACGCTTGCTATTCTGGAGAAACAACCCAAGTGCACTTCTGTTTTTTGCATTACTTTTGGTTTCCCCCTTATTGGTGATGAAGTACTTGCAAGGGCGGTTCGTAGGCAGGGGTGGGCAAATCAGTTTTGTCATGTAGTTTCAAAGTATGATATTTTTGCCAGAATTTTATTCGCTCCCTGCAAGTCTGTATCTGAGCCTTTGCAAACCCTGCTTCCTTACTGGATTGAAACCATGCAGCAAATGGATATGGATGATTGCTCCACAGACATTGCCATGAAGGAACCCCTTCCTACAAACTTGGAAATTACCAAGTTTTTCAAAACTGTTCTGCAGCACGGTTCTGCAGTGGTTAACTACACCAGTGCAATCAACATGGATCCCACAAATAAAATGATAGCAGCTTTGAAGCCTGCTCTCAAGTTAAGTCCATTCAGGCCATTTGGACATTATGTATTTTACTCGGACAAAGGAGCAGTTTGGGTAGAAAACTACGAGGCTGTCTTGCCCATCTTATTTTATACCTTCGCTGCTGCTGCCCAGGATCATGATCAGGATGAGGATCAGAAACAGAGTATGAGGGATTCCATCATAGAGCACACGGAGTATTATAGACTCTTCCCAGCAGTCATCGAAAACATGGTGAAGTTGGAAGGCCTTTCAAATCTTGCTTTATCTAAGCAGTCTGCAGCCTATTCTTTGTCGAATCGCATAGAAATACAACTGTATGCTCTCGGACTAGGGATTGAGGTAAGTCTTACTGTAGATTATGTTTTTCTTTTCGTTTCTTTTGTAATCAATGAATGCTAACTTGTTAGTCTCTTCCGTCCTGCGTCATATATGGTTCAAGTGAGTTTTGCCTAATACAATTAAAAAAAAAAAAAAACAAAGCAAATTTTAGATGTTTTTATTATCATTTAACTTAGAAACTTATCCATGCAAGATGCTATGCATAATTATATTTTTATCCGTTTTCTTGGTTTTATCTTTAGTTATCAGTAAAAATTTCATGAAGAACATCTTCATTTTCAAGGCTGGGTACTTAGATAATGTGTTTAGCTGGTGTAATTTTTTAAAATTAAGTTAAACTTCAATTTATTTTTAGTCAATTTAATTTTTACACAGGTCTATAATGGATATAGTTTTTTTTTCTTAATAAAAAGACAATCATGTTAATACTTTAGTTAACAATATTCAATTATTATAGGACACAAGTCTCACTCCAACTAAATGAATAACCTTGAGAAACACCTTATCACCTAGGACAAATGACAATTATTCCTCTTCAAGTTAATTTAGTTTTTCTATCTATCTAGTGTTGTCTTTGATCTCTACTTGATTTGTTTCACTTTCATTTCATACACTAGCTTTTGTCCTATCAATACCTTGTTCTCCATAGTATCCCTAGATAAAGGGTGATGCCCTTACACCTATATAAGGGTTCAAAGAGTATCACATCTATTGATGTTTGATGGTTGTTATACGTAAATGGAACAACCTACATAGTATCTTCTCATCAATTTCATTGATCTAGATGATACATTTTTAAAAATATTTTCAAGAACCCAATTTACTTTCCATTTTATTATTAGTCTCAAATGGTGAAGAGAATAATCAATATTTAACCATCAATATGGTAAAAATAATCCATATTTAACATTAACTTAAAAACAACATGAAGGGTTATCAAGAATCTTGAGATGAAGATGATGAGTCGTTGGCCCTTGAAATGCCCTACCACTTTCATAGTCTGGGAAATAGAAATTCTAGCTAATGCATGTACTAAAATTTCATGTTGTTGGTCCTCTATCAATTCAAACTCCTCAAGTTGATCTTCTTCTCTATGGTCCTCCCCTTTGTCATGTGGTTCCTTGGTGGAAGCTTTTCCCACATTGAGTAAATATAGTTTCTATTATACACACTATTACTAAGAGAATATTTATCATCATAGTTGTAACATAGTCCTTGTGCCCTACATATATCCATTTCTTCTTCGATGAGATGTTTGACTCGGGGTGGTTTGTTTCTTGAGTTTGATGATGTCTGGGATGGAAATAGAGTTCGAACTTGTGCAGATTAAAAGTATACCTTTGTGCTACGGATTTATCTTCAACAAGCCTAACCAATCCTAAAGATGTCATCATTCTATCCACTAATGAAAGAATTTTGGAAAAACTCGACACTCAATCCCCTTGTGTAATTTGCTAGTTTCTCAAAATGTTTGGTAATCATGGCAAATATCATTTGTCTTAACTTGGTGAGGACTCCAGTGAAATATTCATATTCATTGGGTCTAAAATAGGTGAGTAATTCTATCTTAGATTCAACCCAAGTGAGTCACGAATACATATTCTCTAACCATTGATACTATTACTTGATTCCTGTTCTATGTTCTATGTTGGGTCTAAAAAAAATACTCTTCAATCCCATACAACCAATTAGTTTGATCCTCTCTATCAAATTTTGGAAATTTTGGCTTGGGAATCATCTAAATTGCATTTAGAGGTAAGGTATTTTGTGTTATACCCTTGAAACTACCATCTTGACTCTTTGGTGATTGTCCCCCCAAAACATCATATTTTGTATTTAGGCTTGTTAAATGACTCTTGAGGTTGTCAAATTTATCCAATTTGTCTAATTTGGATAATACATGAAGGATTTGTGACTGAGTGTTTTCAATTTGTTTCATGTGGTCACCCAATTGCTCTACTCTTAGGTAGCTCTAATACCACCAACCATTTTAGTCACTAGTTTATCAAAATTCTATGTCAAAATGATCGACTTGAAGAGAGGATCAAAATGGACTATAACACAAATGATAAATTTTGGAAGGTAGGGTTCTGAAAATGGGTTTTTAGAATCAGGTATCAAAATGATCAACTTGAAGAGGGAATCACAATGGGCTTTATCACAAAATAGTAAATTTTAGAATTTTATATTTTCTTTTGACTATTGACAATTGATTGCTCTACTAACAAACTACTAACAATTGATTTCTCTAATTATTAGACTATAAATTCTCTATATTGTCACACCAACTATTCTCTACACTCCTAGACCATGACTAAAGTAATTTCTTCTACAATATGCTTGGATCTAGTTTTGGTTTTGACTAGGAAAGGACTTTAAACAAGGTTTTAATAGGGATAAGTCAAAGTGTGTATGACTTCATGGGCTCTCTAATATACAATCTTATTTATGATTAGTGGCTGACCTAGTATTTTAGAGCTCTAACTATAGAGGGTTACACCATACCCATAGTTGCACTATCCATTTTCAAGAGAACTATTAAGAGTAACTTCTTGGGGTTAACTGCTTACCAATGTACCACAAAACTCAAATGGTCAATATCTTCTTCTAGGTGAAGGCTTCTCCTATTCCTAGGGGGTCTTGCTATGTACCTAAGGGTACCTAGGAGCTCACCGTCATATACAAGTGTTGTCTAAGTCCTAGTGTTTGAGTATCCTTAATTTATTAGACACTTTATGAGCTCTCTAGCTTAGCCAAAAATAAAAACTCTTTAATGATATATTATAACCTCTAACATGGGGTTTCTAGTCTAATCCACTATATAAAAAAAAGTATTTTCTTGGAAAGACACTTAATGAAATATGAGTAGAATGGAAAAAATATAGAATAAAAAAATATATGGAAAGACAAAAACTATTGTTGTTGCTATGGAACATAGTCCTGGAAAGAGTTCTAGTACCACTTGTTGAGAATATTCATATAAAAATAATCATACAACAATAACAATACATAAATTATTTAAAATGCTCATGAAAATAAAATAATTAAAGTGCTTAAGAAAATAAATTATTGGAAATACAACAAACTGATATTAATAGAGTGGAAAAAATATCGTAGGCCTCTTAGAGGGGGCAACCTCCTTGGAAGCAAAGCTCTTATACAAGTTTAGAAAAATATAAGATACATTCTACTCCAAACCCATGTCCTTATATTGACTCTTATTTACCCTAAACCTAATGTTCAAGGGTTGGACCACATGAAAGAAGGAACTTGAGATACTAACCCCTACTTATAAAAGGTAAAGACTAGATCATAATAGACCCATGCACTAGGCACCCAATGTGTGAACATACACCAACATTAGACAAGTACATAAGAATGGTTGTGTTAGGATAGGATCCTAACATACCCTTCCCCTTCAAGAAGCTTTGTTCTCAAAGCTTGAGGTGAGAAAATTGATATTGTAGTTGATGTAGTAACTCCTAGGTGGCATCTTTTGGCTATAGTCCATACCACTAAACTAGAACATTAATGAGAATGCAATTCCAAAGTGTAGGTGTACATTGATCCATAATACTCATGGGTTCTAAGATGACTGAGGCTTCTTCATCCGACCGGTGTAATGTGGATTGGACCTATATATGGTTGTTAGGGACCTTCTTTAAATATGAGACATGAAAAACTAAATGTATCATGGAAGAAGGTGATAATTCTAGCTTGTAGGCCATGAGGCCAACCAGTTGAATCATTGTTTATGGTCCATAGAATTTTGGTGTTATCTTTTGATTGACACAAAGTTTTAGTGATGACAACTTGTAGGGATATAGGCTTAGGAAAATCATATCCTCGATGTTAAAATTGCATCCAAAATTATGTTGACCTACTTGTTGCATGGTTCTAAGTCATGAACAAATTATCTTTGAGATACTAGAGTAGTTGTACAAGCTCCATGTGAGTGGAATCCATTGCTTGAACCTTGGAACTACTCAAAATATATAAAAAAAGTGATAGTGGATGGTGTCCATAGACTGATTCATATGGTGTCATCTTGGTGGAGGAGTGATAAAAAGTATTATATCACCACTTAGCTAAAGGAAGTCATTTAACCCAATGAGTCGATTGTGTAGATGCAAAACAACAAAGATAAGTTTCCAAGCACTTGTTGATAATTTCAATTTTCCTATTGGTCTAAGGATGGTATGTTGAGCTCATCTTAAGTTGTGTGTGATGTAGATTTAATAGTTCTTACCAAAACTGACTAGTAAATGTGGAATCATGATCAAATATAATGGACCAGGGCTTACCATAAAGGTAAAAATAGAATCAAGGAATATTTGGGCAATAGTTGAGGCCTTATAAGCATGGGTTGGAGGAAATAAATGAGCATACTTAGAAAGATGATCAACCACATAATTTGGGGATCCCTTAAATAAAATCCATAGAAATATTTATCCAAACAATCTCCAAAATTACTAAATATTGGAGTGTGCTTAGTGTGTGAATAGTTTCACCCTTAATGCACTAACAAGTGTCAAATTCCACAACAAAGGTCTTGTATCCTTTTTCATTCCTACCCAAAATGATGTGGATTTAGCTTGTTCATACATTTTTAAGAATCTTGAATATATTACAATAGTAAAAGCATGTAATTCCTATAGTATATACTCTCAAAGTGGCAAATTTTCAAGGATAATAAGGTAACCCTCGTATTGCAAATATAGTCCATCCCATGTATATCTTGGGTGAGAGTTAGGATTAGTTTGAAGTTGTTTAATTAATGGTTACAAGATGGCACATAGCATACCCTACTCCTCATATTGGCAGGATAATGCATTAACGACTATATTTTCCATGTCCTTCTTAATTTCAGTCATACCCCAATAGTTTGGTAAACCATTTTTGTTGTTCAAGCATAGATACATGTTTCCCAAGAAAGTACTTATGCCTATGGTGGTCTATTTTAAGAAAAAAATATTGCCAAATAAGATAAGGCCTCTAATGCTTGACATGTAAAATTACCATCATCTCATTCTCATAAGTAAATTTTCCTAGGTTTTGCCTAATAGTGCCTTACTAGTGAAGGCCAATGGACACCCTTTTTACATAAACACTGCATCAATTCCACTTTCAAAGGCATTACTCTAACCACAAATGGCTTGGATAAATTAGGCATAGCCAACATAAGTAAAGAACGTAGCTTGTTTAAGTCACCAAATGCATGTTTAATGGGTTCTAACCATAGAAATGAGTTCTTATATAATGTAGATGTCAAATGGGATGCAATATTTCTATAATCATGGATAATTTTTAATAACTTCTAGTGAGGCCTAGGAAAATCCTAAAGACTTAAGAGAGTGTGTGGGTTGGGCCATTCTTGTATGAAAATAATCTTTTTAGAATCCACCTTGACCCCTTCTCCTAAAACTATATGATCTAGGAACTCCACTTCTTGCATCCAAAAAGAACATTTGGATTGTTTGACATACAATTGATTATCAACTAGGAGTTATGATGTTTGGTCTAAATGTTGCAAATGTTCCACCCATGTATGACTATAAATCAAAATATTGTTGAAAAAGACCAAAATAAATTTATGCAAAACTGATTGAAATATTGTATTCATGAGACTCTAAAAGGTGGATTATGTGTTGGTAAAAAAAAATGGCACAATGATGAATTCATAATGGTATTATTGTGTGTAGAATGTTATCTTTAAAATATCTTCTTCCTACAATATGGTCTAATTATAACCTAAACAAAAATCCAATTTAAAAAAAATAAGCATCATGGAGATCATATAGTAACTCATTAGTTATGGGAATCAAAACTTTGTCCTTGATGGTAATTATGTTGAGTTCTCAAAAATTTACGCATAACCACCAAGACCCATCTTTCTTATGAACCAAAAATACCAAGGAAGAATATGGATTGATACTGGGTTGAATGACCCATGTTGCTACTAACCCCTGCACCATCTTCTTAATTTTAGTGTCCTACACATATGGGTATTAGTAGAGATGAATGTTCACCAATAAAATTCCTAGGACAAGCTCAATCATGGGTGTTCCATGTTGGTAATCCTTGTAGTTCTTCAAATATAGGTAAAATTTTATCCATAATTTCCTATTATTTAGTTGGCTATACTGTATCATTAGTATTTAGGGTCTATAGTGCAAATAGTTGTGCCACTACCCCTTGAAACAATTTCTTCAAAGGGTTTTCCATTTGATGTGAGTTGATGAGTTGGGTAGGGCCCATGGTCATGCTACAAAGAGTGTATTACTTCTCATGTTCAATTAATTACATCCATAGCTCAAAAAATTCCTATACTATCTAGTCTAGGGTACAAATCCATCGAGTTCCTAACACAATGTCACAACCCCCAAAGGTAAAACATGTTCACCCAAAGGTTGCAGTCATCCAACGTTATCTATATATTTTTATATTTTCCTTTACATGGTAGAGTACCCCCATTAGCTACCGTGACTTCAAATGAATTACAAGAATAGATGTAACAAGCTACTTTTTTAGCTACCTAAGGATCAATAAAAACTATCAAAATGAACAAGGATGATGAGTTGTTAGTCCTTGAAATATATTACCACTTTTATGATCTGGGGAGTATAAATCCCAAATAATATATGTACTAAAATTTTAGGTGGTTGGTCCTTTGTTAGTTTGGACTCTTCAGACTGATCTTCCTCTCCTTGATCCTCCCCTTTATCATGTGGTTCCTTTGTGGGAGGTGCACCCACATTAATTAAATATAGTTTTTACTATACACACTTGTGACCCAAAGAATATTTATATCCTAGTTGTAACATAGTCTGTGTACCCTATGTGTGTCTATTTATTTTTGGGTGACATGTTTGATTTGGGATGGTTTGTTTTCTAAGGTTGATGATGTTCGGGATGGAAACAAGGTTCAAGCTTATGGAGGTTTAAAAGTATACCTTTGTGCTCAAAATTTAACTTTAGCAAGCCTGAATAATCCTATAGGGATATCTTCTTTACCCACTAATGAAACAACTTTGGAAAAACTCGATACTCAATCCCCTAGTGTGATGTATCAATTTTTAAAATTATTTGGTAATCACAAACAAATGTTGTCCATATTAACTTTTTAAGGAATCTAGTGAAATCTTCATACTCTCTAGGTCCAAACCAGGTGAATAATTCTATCTTAGATTCGTCCCAAGTGAGCCGCATATGCATATTTTCTAACCATTGGTACCATTGAAGTACTTCTTGTAATGCTCAAGGGTTGAACCACATTAAAGAGGGGGCCCGAGCTACTAACTCCTATTTACAATAATAATAAAAGTTACATCATAATGGACCCATACACACTAGGTGCTTAAGGTGCAAAAAAACACCAACACTAGACAAGTACATAACAATGGTTGTGTTAGGTTAGGTTTCTAACAAGTGGTCAGGGCATTGATAAATCTAAATAATACAATTATCGACTCATGGTGTTGACACTATGTTTTCAAGGTAAAATTTGAATGCCTTTTTAATAAAGATTAAATATATTTTGGAAAATGCTAGTTTCCTTCAAAGTTTTTTAACTAAATTATGGATCTCTAAAAAAAATTAATGTTTGCTTTATTCAAATCTGCTAATCTATTCACATCTAAGTAGTTTGTTCTTATTCACAACTATCATAGGTGCAACCCAAGGGGCTATGCTAAGTCATATAAGCCCCTTAGTAATCAAAGTTTGTACTCTTTATATGAACTCCTATCTAGATCTATTAGAGTCATCATGTAAGGGGTTTTGGCAATGAATTTTTTTAGGTTGTAAAATAGAAAATTCAAAAATATTATTAGGGGGATGTTCAATCTATTCTTGAAAAGATATATGCATAATATGTGATAATAAATGGTATTCTTTAATGGTTTGCCAAGCATCTATCCTCAGTTATCATATTTATATTAGTTGATGTGTATAACACACAATTGAAACCCCTTCTCAATAATGTTCTAGCTTGCATAGCTAAAATTTATCTAACGTACTACATGGTGTATTGATTACTTGAATCCTTCTCCTTGGCATTTTTTATTGGTGTAATCAAAACATAACGATCAGTAGTGATGTGCTAAGCATTTAACAAGTCAAGCCCTAAAACATAATATAGGTAATGGTGTCTTTAGAAGGTTGGAATAAACAAGACACTCATTAGCCATAAAATTTTACCTTCATCCACAACCTTGCTACATCCCAATATCATACACAACGTTTAGACAGTAAGGAATTAACACAAATTGTCTATGATATTATTCTCTATTAAAATTAAAATTAAAATATCAAACGTTGAACCTTGAATCTCAATACGAGTTGCTTAATTTTTTTTTATCCTTTAGTGTTGCACAAATTTATGTTTAGTATCTTGATTATATGTATTCTTAGATATTGTGCATGTCTTTGAAATACATCTTACATTGGGTAATTAAGATTTTATTTCAAGACATTTTATGTCCACAAATAAAAAATGAGCTAACAAATTAGAGTAACATTTTAAGGTGCATGAGAATTATGCATATCAGACTACCCTATAGTTGGGTCCACTATGCATGGGGGAAGACATACATATTTTACTATCTATCTATAGGATATATACATGCCTTACTCCCCTTCATTCAAACCATAGACCCCCTATTTGGGGTACTCAAGCCTTCAATGTCAAGCCCACTCAAGTTTTAAGTTTTCATTGTTAATAGTTCTATTGAGACAATGATTAATATAATGAGTGTCTTGTAGATGAAACAACCCTCTTGGATTCAAGGATGGGATTTATTTCTATTATTTTGGATGTTTTAGTAGTCTTGACCATTATGATTATTTTATTATTCCTAATCTTGACTTTGGTTATAACCTCTCTATTGAATAATTTGAAGGTCTTTTCTCTTGATTGTTACCCTAAGCATTATGCACTTTATTTGAAATTTTATATTTTTAGTCATTTGAATCTTTTTACACCACATTTTCTTGAAAGGTTTCTTTGCTTATTCTATTTTTTATTGAACTCTTCTTATATTAGGCCTTCCTCAAAGACCTTGTCCATCTAAATTATTGAATGCATCCTATCTAAAACCTAGTGGGCCATCATAATCTCATCCTACTAACAACTAAATATATACTCAAGTACCCTTACAAATTTTGAAAGTATTCTTTCACTAACATATTACCTTGCTTCAAATTATAAAATTCAAGAAACATTTTATTGAAGAAGAGATATGAAGGAAACATTTTCTCAAAATAAAATTCATGTCAAATTATCAAGATAAAATTTGTATCTTCTCAATGTTATCTCACCTCACCAAAGATGTTCCTTTACTTAATCAAAGGATCTTGGTCTCATTGGAGGTATTTGTTTGCTCAAAATGTTATTCTATGTCCATTAATAAAATCTTTTATATTTCCATCACCTTCACCATTAAACTTTGTGCCTTCTATACACTTTAAATATTTAGTCAATTTAGCCTCTACCCCAATCCTTTTGTCATGAATTTATTGTTTTATAAAATCTTCTATAACATTCTTCTTGTACTATCCATATTCTTTTTAAAATAATGCTTCCTAATTAGGATAGGATTGGTTGTTTTCTAATTTGGTATAAACTTATCTCATAAAACCTCTTGAAGATCATGTAAACTATCCTTATAATTATTCATCCTCTATTAATATTCTTGTGATGCTTAAAATAGAGCAAGGTCAACTTAAGGCAGTGCATTATTTTGATTTCATTGGTTTTGTTGGAATTTTCCTCTAGCCAATAACCTAGTTATTATTGTTGCCTTTCTAACTCTAGGTCTTCATCTAGTTTAAGTAATCTTTAAGTTGTAAAAATTACAATTGGATTCAAAAAGCAAAGGTTGCTTCAAGTGGTTTAGGTAAATTCCAGTATAATTGATAGATATAGGTGTAGCTAATAGATATAGGTGCATGTGTAAAGATTATTTTTGGTAAGTTCATAGTGCAAATGAAGGCAAGTGTATAGAAAAGATAGATAAAACCAAGAAATCCTTCAAATCCAAATACCCTCCTTTTTCTTCTTTTGTTATTTTTATTTTGTGGTCTAAAAGTTTGAAATCCCAATAAGTACATTAGGTGGAGCTAAGTCTAGAGCTTGAAAAACTAAAATCCTAAACATTCTCATACATGTTGTTTAGAAAGGTTGAATAAAGTAATGAAAACTCCACAACATAAAAGATATAGTGATTATAGGTAAGATTAACTTGAATCTATCAACTAATAGTATGGCTATCTTATCTCATGATAGACTAATAAATTTAGAAGAATGTATAGAGCCCTTACAACATGAGATGTTGAAATTCACTTTAGTCATGAGGGAACAAAAAAGTCTTATCATGGAGAAATAAAAAATAATTTTAGAACAAGTTGTTCATATCAATCTGTGGGGATATCGTTGCTATAACTAAAATCCATAACTACCATGAGCTTATGCAGCAGTAATGATTCTATATATGGATCCCATCTTCAAACTCACTTGTAGGTCATCAAAGAAAAAGAAACAAATAAAATAAACTCAAGCAATAATTGTGAATATGATGACAAAAGAACAAGATTATAAAATAAATTAGAGAAGAATCAATCATAGGCACAAGTGATAAGAGATCCACCGATTAAGCCAAAGAAACAAAGAGATTTAATACTGAAACAAATAAAAATGCAACTATTAGAAGAAAAAGAAAGATAAAATAGGTCAATAAACATCATCACTAAGGGAATAAAAGAGCACAAAGAACAAGAAAAAATAGCTAAGCTAATAAAGGATTTTATTTCTGATAAACTTGCTTAGAGTGGATAATTCATCAAGCATGTAGATTGGTAAAAGTAATGGAAGACATGAGAGCTAGAGCAATACAAGTCACAATGTTTAGTGTAGGAGATAAAGAGTAGGTTCTTCAAAATAAAGGATTGCTATTGAGGGTCATGTTTGACCTAGATGATGATCTTAATCCTATACAACAAGAAGAAAATAAAGCAGAATAGAAAAAGGTAAAGATAGCAAGGAGTGAGGGATAAAGAGTTATGGTTGAAAAATGGGAAAACATACATTAGAAATGAAATAGGCTAAAATAAATAGGAAATTGGGGCCTTCCAAGAATACTTAAAATTGGTGAGTTAGAATTATCGTGAATATCCATGAAGAAGAGGTCTCCGTCTAGGGGGCATAGCTAAAACAAATGATGTAATTATACTAACAGAAATACGTGAACATGATTAATACAAGATTATATATAGTGAAAGATACCAACAAATATTAGGAATGAAGCAATAGAAAATAGAAAGGACATCGAGAAGTAATAATACTAATAAAAGAGTCTTGGTATAGACTCATATAGGTTGAGAAAGAAGATCTAAGAAAATAGAATATATGTACAATAATCATAGATAATGATAAATTGATTAGCATTTGAACTTGCTATTTCCCTCCACAATAATAAAAGTCGTATAAGAAACATGACTTAGATCGTAAGGATCTATATAAGGCATTGATAAAAGACATCAAAGAATATAATAAGCTTGAAGAGGTGGTTTGAGTGGGTGACTTTAATGCTAGGACAACAAATAGAAAAGCAAGCTCTTTAAATATCAATGAAGGCATAGATGCTAATCCGATATGGTTAGAAGAAGAGGTGGATCATCATTGCTTAAGGTTCTCAGATGATGGTAAAGGACCCATCACATATTATGGAGAACTTCTTAAAACTATGTAGCTTAGAGGGATCAATCATCTTCAATAGAATAAACATGTGGCAAAAATATGGAAAATATACTTGACAAATACATATTGGACATAGTGTAGTTGATTATGTTATTTGTTCACCAAACTTCATTTCAAGGATAAAAAATCTAAAAATTGAGGTAGTTGCCATGGAGCTAAAATTTGTTCACAATCTAATGTACATAAATATTCAAATGCAAGAAAATGTGCAAGAATAACATCTTCAAGTAGTTGAAGGAAAGACAACAGGAAACATCCCAATGACAAAAAAATAGAAAATTTTTAAAACATCATTCATGTAGATAATGCAAGAGAGGAAAGAAATATGAAAAATATTTTTCAAACCTATACTTTTGATAGAAGAAATTTGATGGATATAATTAGAGAAGCCTTGGAAGCATGCAAAAAATTAAAATGAAGAAAAAGAAAACAAGAAATCTTCCCTCTAAGTCCATGGTATGATGAAGAATACAAAGTAGTAAGGATAATCTTGAAAGAACCATGCAAAAAGAAAACAAAGAGCTATAAATAACTAGTGAAAACAAAAAAATAAGAATATATAAGAACAAGATAAAAAGAGTTGATATTTCTTGCAAATTAAGCTTAACCCAAGATAATTCTAGAAAGAGCTACAATAAAACAAAAGATACATAAAACAATATCACAAGCAAACAATGGTTACAATATGCTAAGAAATTATATGAGAGAAACCAAGAAAAATATACCCTTTCTTTAGTTAACACAATTGAATAAGCTTTTCTCTAAAATATGTGAAGGAGGACATTAAGAAAATAACAATAGGTAACGCTCATAATATAGATGGTTTGCAAGTTGAACATCTCAACTTTGGGGTTGACATCTTAGCACCACACATAAAAAATAATTTTAACGACATCATTAAAGGATATTTTCCATTGGAATAGATGACCAACCTAGTCAGACCATTGCATAAAAATGGGAACACCGAAAATCCTTCAAATTACCCCACCATCATGATTAATCCTTGTTTTACAAAATTATTTGGTAGTATTGTAGAAAGTAAAACTAGTGTGGGCTAAAAATCAAGGAAAGAGGAAAATATGACAAGCAGGGTTTAGACCAAAGCACTCAACAATAATCACTTCATTACTTTAATACACCTAATAGCGAGGATATGGAATGAAAAAAGAGATTTTATTTGTTAGTGGAATTTAAAAAGGCTTTTAACATAGTACCTAGAGGTAAACTATGGAAAAGAATGAAAAATATTGGCATGCCAACCAACTACGGAGTAGTTGCACATAGACTGTATGAGTAGGTGGTAACAATAACCGAAACTCCAAAAGGAATATTAGAGTGCGTTGGGAGTGATATAGGGGTGATATAGGGTTGCCCATTGTCATCTACTTTATTTGACCTTTTTATTGATAAATTAGAGGAATGGATAAAAAGGACGGGAGGAGAGGGAATACAATTGGTTAATTATATATAGTGTATTTTATCCTCTATGTTGATGACCTCATCTTGATGATCAAGACACTCGAAAGTTTAAAAGAAAATATAAAAGCTTTAGAGCATTTTTGTAAAGAAGTTGGGATGTACGTAAACACTAGCAAGACTAAAATTATGGTCTCCTCTTCTTGAAGAGAGCAAAATCAACCATATATTTTATTTGAGGGAAATAATTTAGAGATACTAATAGAATACAGATACATTGATTTAGATTCTAAAGAAAACTCAATTAGGGAATATGTAGGATGAAATGAACACAAACATGGTGGATGACACTCTACTCATTGCTACATAGGAACAAAAAAGTAGAGTTATGGGATTGGAAAACCATTAAGGTTCTTTTTGGGTTATTAGTTATTCTAGTGGTGTGATATAGGTGTGTTGTGTGGGATAACAATAAATCATATTTTAAATGGAGACAAATAGAAAGAATTCAAAAGAAATTTTATTACAAATAAATTTAGAATGAAAACATGAGTCCCATATGAGATTTTACTTGTTGAAACAAGGACTTCTACACTAGAAACACAAGCTATGGTAAGGCTACTAGGGTACCTAAATAAAATAGAAAGAATGGAAGATAGCAGGTTGCCAAAACAAGTGACAAAAGAAATATTGAATAGAAGAAAATAAACATGGATGAAATAAAATGCCAAATAGATGGGAAAATGAAGCATTAAATTTTGTGAAGTATCAAATTCCACCAAAGAAATCAAATCGTATGTAAGAAAAATCTTGAGACTTGCCATGTGGACTAAACTCTTTAGAAGGAAAAAATAGTTATTCATCAATGAGTTCAACCCAAATTGTGAACACAACCAAAACAAGCACATAGATGCAAATATGAAATGGAAAGAAAAATGTTTATAGCCCATCTAAGATCCAGTTCACACCATCTCAGATGTGAAATGAGGAGATTGAAAATATATCAAGATGGATGGTCAATACAAGTATCTTTTGCACAACAAGATAAGTAGACATAGAAAAATAGTTTTGTCGTGTAATGTGAAGCTTGTAAGGACATCAAGAATGCATATGAGGACACTTTAAAAGTAAACTCACTAATAAAAACTTTTAAAGAACTAATAATAGAAAAAAAACTTCTCGTCGAAATCAATAACAAAAGAAACACACTCTTGAAGATGATGAAAGGATATTAAGCTTTTTGACTTTGTTAACTATATTTTCTTGGATGTTGTTAAAGTTTGGAACTTTGAAAAGGAGATACAAGGATTGAATCCAAGAGGTAATAGAGTTCTACAACATAACCCATCTTGTATTAAAGCTCTTAGTCCCATAGACTAGTTTGGTCTTGTGGACTCAATTAAAACCATTTAATTTTATTCATTAGACATCGTCCTAGCATGCAAACCATGTTTGGATTTATTAGCCTTAATGTTTGCAACCTATAAGGGTTATTTTCTTAATAACTTATCATCATGATTTTTTGACATAAGTTAAGGTTACTATTCAATCCAATGTTTTACCCTTATTAGTCCATGCATTGATTGTAATCAGATGCCACTAAGTATTTGATTGATTGTAAATCTTATTAATAACTTAATTTCATCGAATTTGTAACAAATATTATCATAAAATAAACATATTAAATTAAAATATAAAACTCAAGATAAATTAGATGGGTAAATATAACATTATTAATGAAAAATAGTTAAAAGTAAAAAAAAAATACTTCTTCAAACTCTAAAGTTCTTAGTATATATACAATTAAATCAATATACATGTAAATATTAGATATAAACTTATGATTATATTATATTAAATTTTTATTTTTATTAATATTGGAAGAATTGGAAGACCACCACAGTAACATTTCCCCCATTCTGAGTTCAGCCTGTTTACCCTTATAATCAACCAAGCCTCATCATTTAAACCTTTTACGCCATATTATATTTAATTAAATCATCATTTTAAAAATAATTATAAAAACTAATTTTATTTTTAGTGGATTTCAATATCTATATTACAATAATAATCATATTGTTGATCTTGGATTTACTCCTTTAAAATATGTATTAAATATATATTTTAAATAATTAATATATAAGCACACATACTTAATTGACTTAAAGTGTAATTTATATGTAAGTTAATTTTTTGATTATAATTTTTATTATGAAACGGTATAAATTCAACTAGTTTAATTTTATAAAGAAGATATCTTGTTTTAATCTTTTAAAATAATATAGGCATAATATTCAAATTTTCTATTTATTAAAATACCACTCTATATCAATCTCAATCTCAAATAAAAATATATATATTATTTTGCAACGCAAGATAAGTTTGATAAAAATAAATTACTAACTAAACTATATTTTAAAATTAAATATATTGATTTCAATGTCTAAATTAAAACAATCAAACACCCTACTCGTTTTATTAAAAATAAAAATAATATGGGAAAATCTCGTAGCTCACATTAATTTAATAAACAACCGTTTAAAAGTTTAATGACGAATTATTGTATATATACATTTTTTAAGCTTTGACGAATCGAGCTGTAAAATCTTGTCATCGACGCACGTTAATACGAATGGTATGTAACATAAAGGCTTTTACAAGAACAGGGACACAGATTAATTTTTAAAGGAATCACTTTTAAATTGATTTAGTTCTGTGTTTAGTATTAGTAATTTTTTTTTTTTTAAAAGATATTATTTTATAAATTAGAAAAAAGTTTAAGAATAAGAATAAAATTCAGGTATTGTAGGTTGGAATCTCTACCTTACCAAAAAAAAAAAAACCAATTGATAATGTTGATGCACCCCCTAATGGTGGTCTCCAACCAAAGCAAATGGGCAAGGAATTTTTCCCTTAAAAAAATAAAAATAAGAATAAGAATAAAATTCAGCATATAAAAATAACCAATTAATTATAATTCATTAAAATCTTTGTTTTAATCGAGGCAAAATTTTAAATGAATTTCAAATGGTCAAGGGAACGAATCCGTTTCTGACTAGTCTTTATTTTTCTGCTCTGCTTTTTGCAGAATCCTCAAGCCAGGCTTTCCCTGAGAGCCGCAGGAGAAGTGGAAAAGCAGATAAATGAGAACGTAAAGGCACTGTACGACGAACTGGGCAAGTTCGAACTCCCGCAAGGGCCACCAGGGGGGACGGGAAGCCCAGCGATGGAGGCCTCATGACAGAACTAAAAAACTACCGCCAATATTATTTTGAGAATGGATGTGGATACTACGACTGTTTCAAGTCACAGAAACGGAAACAGGACTTCAAAGCCAATACCAGGAGATTGAAAATCGCAAGCTTTTGGGACAAAGTAGTGGAAATGGTGGAGAATCACAAATTACCAGATGATTTCCAGCGCAGTAAGGACTGGATTGAGGCCGGAACGGAGTACAGGCTTCTGGTGGAGCCCTTGGATATCGCCAATTACTATAGGCTGGGGAAGAACGAGGATTCGGGGACTTATCTTACTTCCGCGAGGCCTCGCCGATATACGATGCTTCAGAAATGGCTTCAAAACAGTCAAGTTGAGAACAGTCAAAGGAGAGAGGTGGTATTCCCCGAGCTATCTCAGAATTCTTGCTTCTGGGCCTACTTTGAAGAATTGCTATTGAACATCAAGTCCACGAGCATTGCCGACGATGTGAAGGCCAAGTGCGATGAGTTCGTGCAGATGATGAATTTGAATGATTTGTGCCTAAAGGAGGTCGTGAAGGAGGGATCGAGTTTGGAGAAATGGTGGAATGGGTTGAGTGCGGAAGAGAGAGCAGCTTCTCCTCTGGCTTGTTTTTTTTTCAGGGCTCCACAACCTAATATCAGTGGACAGGCGTCCACATCCATGAGCCCCATCGTTTAGAGGTGCATGTTCCCGTCTTTTTTTTATGTGGGATTTGTCATTCATATCAACCTCCGGTTAAGGTATATATATATATATGAGGGGTAATACTGTTGTCATTGGTCTTGGTCTTAGCAACTTCATAGAGTTGTCATTCTGCTATTTAGAGTATTTTTAAAACATATGTATTTATTAATATGCTTTCATTGACACTGCCTGATATCTAAGATCCAACTCCAATATATGGTAGTTGTTTTGGAAATTGTAGATGTCGGATTACTTAAAAATGGTAGACTCCATTAGACGTCATCAAATAGAAAGACAACATGGCTCGAAATGTTTTGTATGTTTTATAAGCAATGTGGATTTTAGGGATAATATGTATTTACTATTTTACACCCACCCACCGGAGAACAAGCATGGTCGCTTTGGTTTTGTGAATATAGAATGGATGGGCAGAGGCATTAAGTATGTTGTTTTCATTTCCATGCAGCTGAAAAGATTTAATTGGGAAATACCTCTCTATATATAACATGTATCAGGATAGAGGAATTTAAGCAGAGTCTGCCTTCTTGTATTTAATATTTTGATCGAGTTATTACTTTTCTCCTGTATAAAATAGTTTTTTTTAATTATTTTTTTAAATTTAAAAATTTTAAAATTTTATTCCTGAAATAAATTATTATTTTTGCTTTACGATGGGTATATTTAGATAGAGAAAGTAGAGGTTGTTATTATCAAGACATGAGTAACTAGTGATCCATATAATATAAGTGTTTTGACAAACATGTTATGAATGTCTTCTATATAATTAGATTTAAGTGAAACATAGTTTTTATAATTTGTTGTTAATATTTTAATTTTAATTTATTTTTAATTTAAAAGTATAATTTTCTTCGTAAATTGTTGTAAGTAGATATATTGGATACTAAATATCCATATATTTTCTTAATTTTTATATACAAGATAAATATATCTAATGTAAGATGTCGTTTATAATTTAAAAAAGAAAATGATATTAGAACAAGATTATTTACAAGTTGGGACATAGCTACTCCCGAACTTAGGTAGGAAGAGCAATTGTTTTCTCTTTTTAACTTTCCAAAAGACTTTCGTAACTCTAAATCCCAAGATCCTAAAAACTAAGCACTTTTGGTTACAAGAGTAAAAAGAGATTTGCATTGGAGCCAAATCTTCTAAACGGTATGTTTGCATTGGTTGTCCAAGTTAGCTAAACGTTGAATTTTCTCACTAGCTTGTCCAATCCTCTCATCCTCCATAGCCATGTTACTATGCCATTGAACCCCTACCTCCTTCTTGATACCCATCTTAGCTAGGAAGTTCACCATTGTATTCAAAGCTCTACCTACATAAATTAGGATCACATCATCCAATTCCCTCCACAACTTATTAATTTGGGTGACAAGAATCTTCAATCTCCATGTCTCCAAAGCAAAGTTTCTAATGCAATATAGAGCTCCTATCAAGAGTTGAGAATTTGATTCTATGGTTATCCTCCTATAACCTTGTCTCACCACCCAGATAGAAGTGGATTTTATAGCAAAGGCTTATGCTTCATTTTTCATAGCCTTACCTAGCCCTATAGTTCCCAATAGAACAATGTCCCAATATGATTCTTGTAGACCACTCTAATTCTATCTCTATCCAGATTACCTTTTGTAACTCCATCAATATTAGTTCTAATTCAACCTTCCAAGGGTATTTTCTAACTAGCTATGTCTTGTCCCTCCTGCACTTTAGCTTTCTTCTCCATTGTCTCTATATCAACTTGAGTTTCCTTTTTAGCATACATTGCCACAATTTTCGTGACTTTGCTCTAAATGACCTCCTTGACGCTATCTCGAGATGAAAAGGTTTCTTTAAAGATATTGCCATTTCTCTTCAGCCATGATTACCACCAAATAAAGTTTAATCCAATCTTCGACACAATATGAATAACTTTAGATTTAAAGTTGTTCTCTTCCATATTTTTCAAATATTAATCAAGTTCAAATCATCGTTGACTAGGGTTTTATAATCTAGAAACCATCTCTCCTAGATCTGGCATGTGAACATACACTCAAACATCAAGTGGTCAGATGTTTTCTCATTTTTATAACATAAAACACACTAGGATAGGCCAATGATTCCCCTACATTTCAAATTATCAAAGGTAAAAAATCTATTATGAATGATCTACTAGGCAAAGTTTACCTTTGGCTAGTCCTTGGACTACCAAATATTTCTCCAATCCTCAACTTGATAAGCATGAAGAGGAGGTTATGGAAGGATCTTTCTCATATCCATCCTTCACCATGTAGACACCAAGGATCCCATAACCCCAAGATAATTCTTCCTCCTCATCCCTAGCTGTGAGAAGTCTTTTTACTAGAATTTTAGTCATGACAAGTGTGAATTCCAAAGGAATTGAAATTGGCTACTCGGTCAACTTCTTAAACTACTTAAAATTATAATCCCCTAGTTGGTTGGTGTTGAAATAACTTTCAATCCTCATCCAATCCCTACTTTCAATAGTTGTTTTTATTGGATTGCAATTATGATAATTCAACAATGATAAGTCGGTATTGATCTCATGAATATGTTCAAAATAGTGTCTTCTTCACTCTCCCCACTTTACAAAATAATTTATCTTTCACTACCTAAGATTCTAGATTTAACACCTACCATACTAGGGACCCATTACCATTGAAACGAAAATAACTCATCTCATTTGGGTTCACCTATTCCAAATATTTATTAGTTAAAATATTGTTAAATAAAGAAGTTGTCTAAGAGATCCACCTCTAATAAAGCTTTCCAGAAAAAGCTTTATTATTTAGCTCTGATCTATTTAGGCCATGTCTCCCTTCACCGTTGGTTGGCTTACTTTCTCCCAGTCTACTAACACCCATTTATTCTCTCCTTTTGCTTCTCCCCATAAATTATTTTGGCCATCTTGTCCAACTTTTTATATATATTATGTGTAGTAGCACTAATAGAAAATTTATACATTGGCATGGCCTAAATGAATGATTGCAAAAACGTTAATCTACCCCCAAAGGTTAACCATTTGTGAGACCAATGGTTAATTGTTTCTTTGATATGGTCCAAAAGATTCCTCCATACAACTATCTTCAATTTTTTAAAATATAGAGGGACCGTCAAATAGACCACTAGCTAGGAAATAAATCCTCATAAATCTCAAGATCTTTAGAATTATGTCCTGAAACCTTCAATCAATATTGAAGAACACTTTGGATTTCTTATCGTTGATGAATTGGTTTATGGTTGTAAGATAAAAATTAAGAGCATTTTGATCATTTTTGCTTTCTTGATGTTGGCCATTTCCATCAATCCCATGTCATCCATAAACTGTAGGTGAATCAACACCTCCTCACCCATCTTGATACCTATGAATAAACCTTATTGTCTTCTCCTCAAGATAATTTTGCCCAAGCCCTCAACGAATATGAGAAAAAGGTAAGAGGAACAAGGATCTCCCCAATAAATGCCCCTAATAACTTCAAAAGGTTGTGAGGGAAGCGTTGTGGCCATTCCATAACTAGCCCCAAAATTGGGGACCCACCTTTTTATTTTTCAGCTTTTGGATGTTAGGAGAAGTTTTGATTTAGATTGCAATATATGTTCTAAGGCTTGGGCGTGGATTATTATCTTCTTTTAGTTTCTTTTAAGTTGTCTAGTATGTTGATTAGCTTCTTTCTTATTTTTATTGTTTTGGTTAATTTTAATATTTTGAATTAAACCAATTCAAACATTTGAAATTAATTAAATCAAATTTAAAATTAAAAAACAAATTAAAATAAAAGAAAAGATAAAAATAAATAAATAATAATCATGAAAATAAAATAAAAATAAAACAAAAAAAAAGAGAAAGAAAGAAAATAATATATATCAAAATAAAACCATCCATGTGTTTTTTTTAGAAAGTTAATTTAATTTCATTAATGGTTTTGTTTTTGGGAAAGTTTAATTTAATTTTATCTTTAGTTTTGTTTTAATTAAATTTTATTATTAGTTTTATTTTAGAAAGTTTGATTCATGTATTTTTCTTTATTGTAGGTTACTGTTTAAAAAAAGGGAAAAGAAAAGAAAAAAGTGGCAACACTCAAGAAGAGAATTGTCACTTATCATGCCAATGGAAAAGAAAATGTTGGAAAGTCAAAAGTTGAAAAAGGAAACAAATTGCCAAATGTTGAAAATTTTAAGAAAAAAAGAAAACGTTGGAAGCCAAGAGTTGGAATTGGAAAAAGAAAGCGTTGGAAAGTCAAGAGTTGGAAAAATAAATGAATAGCCAATGTTGGAAATCTTTAAAAGCCCATTGAAGCTCATAAAAAGGGCGGGATGTTTTTTTGAAAGAGGTTGGAAATACTGATTGTAAAACAAAATATTTTTTAATGCAAATATTTCAGAAACTTGCACTTTGTTAGCAAGATGGGAGGAGATTTGTTTTTGCTTGTTTGAGATAATGGTTTATCTTTTCTTCCATGTTTTCTTGGCTAATAGATAATGTTAAATGCATTTTAATGGTTGTATGATTGAATGCTTAGAAGCACATAATTTATTTTTGTTCCTTAGAAGATTGCACCTAATTTATTTCAAACTATGTGTATGCAGATTCGAATAAATTTGGTTACATGCAAAAAAGTTTTACATCTCCAGTTTTGCAGGGTCGCATTAGACTGCATTAGACTGAGAGTAGTTTTCTTTTAACATTTTCAAATTTTATTTTATTTTTTTTAATGTTTTCTAACCTTCTCTTTTTGTAGTTTTTTTAAAAGTCGGTAAATAAAATAAAAATCGAAAAAAAATTAAAATTTCAAAAATAAATATAGGGATGTGAAGAATGAGCTTCAATATTTCATCTGAAATAAATTCGAACTCATTCCGAAACCATTTCAATTTTATAAAAATTATTGAAAATTGTTGTTTTATAAGGATTTTTATAAATTTAGGATTTTTATATTATTTTATATTTTAAATGCAAATCAGATTTCAAGACTTTGCATGTTTATATTTTTTAGCATTCTGCATTTTATTTCCATTTCCAGATTTTTATTTTTATTTTTCTAACCCTTTTTTTTACAATTTTTTTTTAAACTTCGGCGATTAAAATAAAAATTAAAAAAATTAAAATGCCAAAAATAAATACATGGGTGTGAAGAATGAGCTTCAATATTTCATTCGAAATAATTTCGATCCCATTCTGAAGCCATTTTGAATTTATAAAAATTATTTAAAGTTGTTGTTTTATAAGGATTTTTATAATTTCGAAATTTTATTTTTTCCACCTTTTGAAGGTAAATCAATTTTTTTCAGCCTTGCATTTTTATTTGCATGCAATAAATGAACCACCCTTTATGAAAATTATAATTTCATTAAAAGGAGGTAATTTATATGACATTCCATAGGCCACCATTTTTAGAGCAATAAGTTGCATTTTCTTTATGAAAATTCTGATTTTATTAAAGAGAGGTAATTTATTATTATATCAAAGGCTATTGTTATGAAAACATTAAATTATTTCTTCTCTATGAAAATAATGTTTTCATTAAAGAGAGATAATTTATAATGACAATTTTTTAAAAGCAAAAAACCCCTTGTGGGGTCACCTTGGTATGAGAGACCACGACCAAGGGGTTCTACATCGTCAAAATCATCTGAAAGTCGCATATAGCCCTGCTTGCACCAACATTATCAATTGGATTTTGGGTACCCAATTCAACTTTTTGGTAGGGTGGAGATTCGAACCTGGGACCTTCCTTAGAGGATTGCCCTCTCCTCTCCAACTCACCTACAACACTTGGGTATTTATAATGACATTTTAAGGCCATTGTTTTAAAGCAATAAATTGACGTCTCTTTATGAAAATTAATTTCATCAAAGAGGGGTAATTTATTTATTATATTAAAGGCTATTGGCATTTTCATGTTCAAAGCAACATCAAGTGAACATTTTCATCATTTAAGTTTCAAATTTAGAGATATATTTTAATCTTCTATTTCATTGTTCAAAGCAAGGTAGAAGCAAGACAAAACTTGTCAAAAATTTGCTTAATCAAAGGAAGATAAAATCTACTTAAAATACTTCAAGATAAAAGGAACTAAGGCTTTACATCATGGTCATATGAGGGCCAATCACATTTTCCTTTTCTTTTAAGTTTCATGAACAGTTACTAGCATAGCAAGATAAAATAAACCAACACAAGCCCCTTGTTAACAGTTACTTGCAAACCACTAAGGTATTTGTGGAACTCATTTAATATATTTTTACAAGATTACTAATACAAATGTGCAATACTTATATAGCGAAATCTTGGAGAAGTTGTCTTTATTTTTAACTTCTTTGCAAGAGAGGGTTTTGCTATCAAAATCCTAAGGGTGAGTGTGTTTTGCAATTGGGCAAAATTACCACTCAACATTTTGGTGCTAGAAGGAGGGCTTGAATTGGTTTACTTTATTGCTATTTAGATGCTAAATTGTTCATGTTTCTTTAAAAGAGTTATTTGAAAGTATTGGTCTTGACTAACAAAGTTTTGATTTCTTGTGATCACTTTTATTGATTCAAATATTTTCTAATTGATGATGCATTAAGGCTAATTTTTTACAAATTGGAAAATGTTATCTAATATCATAATTTGATTGATTCATATCTTTTGATTGATATACATGAGGATTTATATGTGAGACATTCGATAATTGTTAGTCATTTCATGCTTCTTTGCAAGACATTTATTTGACTAACAAAACTGGTATTAAAGTTGTATTATTTAAGGTCCACTAATGGTATTCCTTGCTTCTTTGATGGAATGTTGTCCTTTAAACGTACCTAGGTATTCACATCATGTGCCTACAGATATTTAGGATCATTTACCTCATTTTAGGCATGATGGAATATAATCAACTAAGGAGCATATTCAGGCATACAAGAACACTTTAATTCAATGGTAAATTTTCCATGAAGATGTTGCTTGTTATTCATTTTCATCTACATTAGATGGATTGGATTATGATTGGTACCTCAATTTACCTACAGGTTCTATCACTTCTTGGGCTCAACTAGAAGCAAATTTTCTTAGGTATTTTGGAAAACTAGTTGACCCAGTCCTTATGTATAATCAGTTTGCCACTGCCCATAAAGGACCAAATAAATCTTTGGAGTTGTTCACTAAAAGGTTCCATGGATTATATGATCAATTGGTGGTACCCTATGTTCCTCGAGAGGGAGTTGTTATCCAAGTGTATTTCAATGCTATCGAGCCACTAATTTCTATGTATTTACGAGGGATACCTCAAATCACGTCTTTGTCCCAAGCTTATACTCAAGCAATGGAAATTGAACAACAATGGAGTGATCAAAATTGTGATGTGGATTTTGGATCATATAATTCTCAATCATCCAATACCTCCCTTACCCACCCAAATATTTGTGCACCTCAACCTACCATTCAAAATCAACCATCATTCTTAAGTGCGAGTCAAGTTCAGAATACAAGAATTGATCCCACTAAAGAAACCCTTGACCCACCAAAATATGAATCTCTTGAAGTTGAGGAGCATGAATCTGCATAAGATGAATTTTCTAAAATTAAGGTGGATAAAGTTGAAAAAGAATTGATAGAGGAATCTAAATATCATGCCAAAGACATAATGATGAGCACCAAAAATGCTCATACTTTTGTATATGTACTAATGATTTTTGTGGGGCATTATATCATGAGTTATATATTTTATGAAGCATTATGTATGTGTTTAATAAAATCATGTGTATTATTTAATCTATGTGTGAAGTGTGTTGTGTGTAGCTATTTCCCTGATTTTGTCATCTTTTGCTCAATCGAGGTCCTACATGGACCTTGCACGGTTCTGCTTAAATTAGAAGAAGGTAAACTGAAGCATGTGCCTTAGTGAAGAAGGTGCCTTACTAAGGTAGGTGCCTTACTGAAGTAGGTGCCTTACTGAAGTAGGCACATTACTGAGGTAAGCGCGTTACCGAAGTAGGCGCCTTACTGAGGTAGGCACCTTACTCAAGAAGACGCCTTATCGAGTTAGATGCCTTACCAAGGCCGACGCCCAAATTATGTGTGTTGACCAAAATGGCTGGAGAAGGAACCTGTTGACCACTGTTCCATGTCATCTATAGGAAACCACGACCAGACGAGTTGTCCCAGCTAGAGTGGGTGAACACGTACCCACTCACAAGGTCGAACCATAATAAAGTGGAGATCATTCGATTACCAAGAATTTATGTAGAGTTGCTTATCGTGCATCTGTTGCAGTAACTGAACTATCCCAGTTTAGGCTGGAATCGAGACGCCTGTTGTAACAGAATTTTTGCAAGAAGTTCTATGTGTAGTATATAAACACACGGACTTATTTGTAGCAGGGGAGACATATTTGATAAAGAGCATTGTTGTATATAATATTCCATTGCATTATTAATAAAGTTGAACGTTCGTTAGCAACGCTTCATTGTGAGAATTATCAGGCGAGATTTGCTTGGAGCTCAGGCCCACTCCAAGCCAGTATTCCTCCCCTCTTTAGTTATTTATGTAATTCCATTATGCATGGAAGTGTGATTATTTCTTAGGCTTAAGCTTATATATTTAAAGGTGTGTTTTGTTTACGTAAAAGTACTTTCATTTCATATTAGTGGTATGTTTATTCTTTATGCATTTTTATTATTTATGTATGTCTTATTGAGGCGGACGAACTTTTTGATGTTATACAAACACCCCCCAATGGTAGTTGAATGGATCCATCTCCAAAGTAGTGTGACTAGTCTCAATCGTGACCCTTCGCAAGTTTACGAGTTCCTTGGATTGAAAATTTAAATGAGAGTGCTTTGATAAATATATGACAAAAATAACCAGTGTTTGGGACCCAACATTTTGGCATCATTTTCGAGGAAGCGTAACTAGTAGAATGATTACATTACCCCTTAAGACCTTTAGCTTGACCTTGTGTGAGTCTGCCAAGAAAAAGAGGACCCGACGATCGTTTTATAATACAGATTCTACCATATTAGCTAGAGTCAGCAGAAGACCTAGATTTGAACTAGATTCTCCTGACTCATCCCTAGCAGTCCACTGGAGTGAGAGTCCTCACTTTGTGCAAAGTTCCTCCTCATCCCATCGACCTGAGAAAGAACAAACTATAGTAAACCCTTTGTTTAAGAGAACACCCTCAAAGGAAGCCTTATTGTGGAAAGTCGTAGAGGATCAGACTATAACGCCAGCTGACTTTAAGGCTTTGAACTAGAGAGTTTTGAACGATCGAGAGACTATAGATGTTGTATTAGAGACCATATTTCCTAAAAAATAGCATAAGAAGAAGTCTCATCTAGGTTCAGTTTCCCGATAGAGGAAGGGGTAGGAGACACCAAAATGAAAAACATTTCCGCTGACCACCTCCCTACCTTCAGGGGATACCCAACCGAAGATCCTGACCTATTTTTATTCAAATTTGATGTATTGTGCAGGTCTATCGATTGTAAATTAGATGCCTAGAAGTCATCAATATTAGATGACTCAGCCTTACGATGGTTCATCAGGCTGGGGAACAAGAAGATTGCCACATGAGATGGAATGAAGAAGCTCTTTTTGGAGCAATATTAGGACTTCAACAAAGCGCGGGATTCCAAAGAAGATGTCATCTGCATGATGCAAAAATAGGATGAATCCTTGGAAGAATATGGGAAAAGATTCAATTTTAACCTGTAGCGATCCCCTCATGCAAAATTAGGGGATAAGTCCCTCAAAAGTATTTTCTTGAGGGGATTGAACAACGAGTCGCTGGAAGCGCTGAATATGATCTCTGCATGAGATGTTTACCAACATGCTATGGAAGATATCTAGTAATTATGTTAGAATTACTCATGGAGGAGAGGTAAGCCAATCGCCAGAATAGTTAAAGCAACTGTGCAAGTCACAAAAATAGAGATAAGCAACATGCTGGAGGATTTAAAGAGTGAAATGTTATCCTCTTTAGCTCTACATCTAGATACACTATTGCTGGAGAAGAAGAAAAAGGAGAACGATGCAACATTAACCTATTTATGACCCAAATGTAGAGGGAAGCATTCCAGGAATGCATGCCTAGAGAACAAGGTCAGAGTATGTGCAGTTTTCCAGAAGAATCATAAAACTTGACTGTGCCCACAACTGCCCAACGCCAAAGAAGATGCTAATGTAACCGAAGCCTACTTTATGGGCAATTGAAGGAATTGGTAGTAAAACCCTATGGGAAATATGCCGATGGGGATGCCACCTTATGGAGGAGGACCATATATGCTATAGGGGTAACCTCCACCACCTAACATGGGATGGTGGGGACCACCGCCTTGGATGAACATGTCTCCAGGAGCGGCATTACCAAATTCGCAAGCATGGATGCCATATTAGAAGCTATGGAGAGGCCACATCCCATGGAACACCACTCCATAGAACATGGCGCAGGGACCACCTCAACAAGGCTTACCGGCCCTACCTACGGTAAGACTTGCATAGTTACCAGCACAACCGACAGTGAACCCGAACAACAAGGTAAACCAACCGATATACCAGGTGGAAGGAGAGATGTATCCTATGTACCATATTAGTTGTAATTCTATACAACTTAGATCAGACAAATAGCTAGGAGTAGAAACACCTTCTCTGGTAGAAGTGGAGGAGGAAGTAGGAGAATCCCCTCTGATAGAAGAGGTGAGGGAAGAAAAAGTTGTTGAGAAAATAAGGACCACATTCCCTAAATGGCTGCAAGAGCAGAAGAAGTCGATATAGCCCAAATTTGATATCCTATCAAGCATGAAAAATCTCACCATCACTATCCCACTCTTCCAAGCTATCTGTGATGTGCCCATATACACTAAAGTGATAACATAATTATGCCTAAGGAAATCAGAATGCAAAGCATCACAAACCATCAATGTCGAGGGAAATTTAGTCGACTTGATGATGGCGAATGTATATCACCCAAAATATGCAGACCCAGGCAGCCCGATACTGACGATAAAAATAGGAGGGCACCCGCTGGTGAATACATTGGTCGATTTGAGGGCAACCATCAATGTAATGCCACAAGACACCATGTAGAAGTTGGAGCTCATTGACCTGAAACCAACGAAAACAATGTTACAATTGGCCGATCGGTCAATGGTAGCACCAAAGGGGATGCTCGAATATGTCATAGTGTTAGTCGATGCATGGGAGTATCCTACAGATTTTTTGGTGCTACAATCCAAAATCGAACTAGGTGGTTACCCACTCATCCTAGGGAGACCATGGTTAGCTACGTCTAACGCCTACATCAGCTATCGTGATGGACTGATGACCATTTCAAATGTCCAAAACATTAAGAGATTGATAATCTCTCCCATGGCCCAATCGGTGGATGCGTTGGGTGAACCCAAAATGGAAAATCAGGAGGATAATCAGCTATCAATGCTTCAACTGATGATGGCATTAATAGAAGTGAAGGATAAAGCCAAAGAAGATGGCATCATCATGAGATTCTTTCACGGAGAATCCTCCCTCCAAATTCTTGAGTCACCATTGGTGGGTGCTCAAGACCACCACACCAAATAAATTGATGTTGGGCCTAACAGAACGTTGAATATCAGTAGTGTGTTGACCTCCACGTAGTTGGCAGAATTAAAGCAACTTCTAATTGAACACCAACCGATATTCGTATGGGATTATGTGGATATGAAAGGAATCAGGTCGAAGGTGTGCACTCATCGTATCTATCTGGAAGAACAGTCAATCCCCATTAGACAACCGTAGATAAGGATGAACTCGACCATGAAATAAATTATCAAGGCCAAGCTAGAGAAGCTATTGATGGTGGGATTCATCTATATGATCTCTGACAGTAAATAGATATCACCACTCGTGGTGGTCCCTAAGAAGAGTGGGAAATGGATGATCTACCTTGACTATAGATCGCTAAATAAGGCGACCAAAAAGGACCATTTTCCACTTCCTTTCATTGACCAAGTGCTAGACATGTTGTCCAGGAGGACATAATTTTCCTTCTTGGACGGATTTAGCAGGTACAATTAGATCCAAATTGTATAAGAGGACTAAGAGAAGACAACGTTCACCTGCCTATGGGGAATGTTTGCGTATAGAGTGCTACCCTTCGGACTATGCAACACACCAGCCACCTTCTAGAGGGCGGTGCTTAGCATATTTTTGGATACGATAGGTGAAGCAGTCGAAGTATATAAGGATGACTTCACCACTTATGAAGAAATATTTGAAGATGCGATGAAAATTTTGAACATGTACTCCAGAGGTGTGAAGAAAACAACTTATCCCTTAGCAATAATAAATGTTTTATGATGATGCGAGAAGGAATAGTGCTAAGGCATCATCTCTCGACAGAAGGGATTAAAGTGAATCATAAAAATATAGAAGTCATCAAAGACTTACCCATACCAAAAACACATGGGGAGGTAAGAAGTTTCCTCGGCTCTACTGGATACTACAGACGATTTATCATTGATTTCAGCAAAATCGTCAAACCACTGCACACCCTTTTAACGAAGGATGTAGAATTCATTTGGATAAAATAATTTAAGCAGGCATTCCAGATGCTAAAGGAGAAGCCAATTTTTTCCCCGGTGTTGCGGGGCCTAAATTGGGTTGTCCCGTTCCACATATATTGTGATGCATCCAATAATGTAATTGGAGCAGTCCTTAAGAAGCAGGATGGCGAAGAATTCTACACCATTTATTATGTCAGCAAAAACCTAGCGAGGGCTAAAATTAATTACACAGTAACAAAGAAGGAGTTTCTCGTAGTGGTACACGCCATCAATAAATTCTACCACTACATTACCGGGTACAAAGTGTTCATCCACATGGACCATGCAACCATCAGGTATGTGATGAGCAAACCAGCTATCAGTGGCAGGATTATCCAGTGGCTTTTGTTGCTATAGGAATTCGATCTTACCATAGTCGACAAGCCCGAAAAAGGTAATGTAGTCGTAGACTTCCTATCCAGACTAATTCCAGCAGACTATGCAATGTTAGAAGACCAGTTCCTAGATGAGCATCTATTCATCATCAGCGAATAGACACTGTGGTATGCAGACATTACCAATTATCTGGCCACTAGTAGAATCTCCCCTATCCTCTCATACCAAGAGAAGCAAGGGGTGATCAAAAAGAGTACCTCATATTAGTGGATTGATGGTCTCCTGTTTAAAATAGGGCCCGACCAGATTGTAATAAGTTGCATGTCCGAACATAAATTTACAGAGATACTCAAGACCTGTCATAAAAAACCTTATGGTGGTCACTTCTCAGGGAGAAGGACTACATATAAGGTATTGCATACTGGGTACTTTTGACCCACGATTTTTAAATATGTAGTCACATATGCCACTAAATGTGATGAATTCCAGAGGATGGGTCAGCCGACCCACAGGGACGAAATGCCTCTACAGCCTCATGTACACATCGAGCCCTTTAACAAATGGAGTATGGATTTTGTAGGACCCATCAACCCACCTTCAATCGAAAGGAGGTACATTATAGTTTGTACAGACTATGTCACTAAATGGGTCAAGGTTTAGGCGCTAAGAGACTCCAAGGAATGAACGATCATTGAATTCCTATTTTTCCACATTTTTAGGAGTTTTGGAGTGCCCAGGGAGATTACAACAGATCAGGGACCTCAATTTATGTCCAAATTAATTAAGAAGTTGATGGAACAGTACAAGGTTTGACACAACATGATTACCCCATACCATACACAGATGAATGGGCAGGTGGATGTCACTAACAAAGAAATAGAAAAAATCCCGATGAAGACCATGCAACAACACAAGAAGGATTGGGTTGCAAGATTACCGAAGGTAGTATGGGCATATAATACGACGTGGAAGTCAACCACAGTTTTTATCCCCTTCTGATTGGTTTATGGGAAGGATGCAATGATGCCCATTGAATTCAAAGTGAAGATACTCAGAACGATGATCAAATTGGATCTGGACCTGGACGAGGAACATAAGGAACGAAATCGACAGCTAAATCAACTAGATGAATTTTGTATGGATGCCTTTCAGAGAACAAAAATTATGTAGAGGTAAAGGAAGTTGTGGCATGATCGCCACATTAAAAGAAACAATTCAAAGAAGGATACTGGGTACTATTGTACAACTCCATGTTCCAGGAGCAAAAATGAAAGTTGATGCAGAGATGTATGGGAGCATACGAGGTGGTGGAAATTATTAGGAACAATGTTTTACAGGTCAAGACAATTGATGACAGTAACACCATCATAACAACCAATGGCTATCAGTTGTGGCCATACCAGACGTCCAAAGGATTAGTGGTGGAAACCAGAACAGGCATGGGGGAGACCCCATCCAAGTAAAATCTCCCAAATTATCAACAACATGGTGGACACAGGAGCATCCACCAAGGACAAGTTAGAATAGTTTTCTATTTTTTAGCTTACGGTGTGTTTTGCAGGGGCAACGTCCGCATGCAAGCTGCACACATCTTGAGAGCCAAGGCCTAACAGGTATAGACCCTGTTTAATTGCACTTAACTTTCTTTTTCTTGTTTTCTTTTTGCAATGACATGGCCTGATTGTTCGAACAATAGGAATCTAGGAAAACCAGGCCTAGGTCAGCTCAGCATCCACGTCCCTATGCATTAGGAGGATAGCCACGGTTCAGGCATGGGGGGGACACAAAATTCCTCATTGAACATCCCCATGCCTAAATGAGGTAGACACTAATGTAATATGGGGAGAATTTTGGGAGGCTTGATCAACCTCACATTAAAAGACATGTCAACCGCCATTGAATTTTCAATAATAAATAAGTGGTGTCGGCGCCTTACTCGAGCGCTTTACTCAGGGGAAGCGACACCTTACTCTAGTGCCTTACTCAGGAGGAGTGACACCTTACTCTAGCACCTTACTTAGGAGGAGCATTGCCTTACTCAGAAGAAGAAACACCTTACTTTGGCACCTTCTTAGGAGGAGCGACGCCTGACTCGGGCACCTTACTCAGGAGAAGTGACACCTTACTCTGGTGCCTTACTCAGGAGGAGCAGTGCCTTAATCTGGCAACTTACTTAGGAGGAGTGATGCCTTACTTGGGTGCCTTACTCAGGATAAGCGATGCCTTACTCTGGTGCCTTACTCAGGAGGAGCGACGCCTTACACCGCTAAGAAGGCACCGAATATGTTAAAAAAAAAAATAATATGTAGGGGGGCTATTGTGATGAGGACGTGACAATTCTTAGACATGGGGGGAAACAACGCCTTACTCTAGAGGAGCGGTGCCTTACTCGGACACCTTACTCTGGCGCCTTACTCTGAAAGAGTGATGCCTTACTCTAGGCACCTTACCTTGCAAGACGACCCCCTAAAAATTCATTAAATATATATGTATATACACATAAATATATATGATTATCAAAGTGATGCCTTACTCGAGCACCTGACCAAGTTAGGTGTCTTATTGGTGCCTTACTGAGTTAGGCGCCTTATTAAATTTATCACCTTACTGGCGCCTTACTGAGTTATGTGTCTAACTCAGTAAGGCGGTAATAGGGCATCTAACTTGGTAAGGTTCCTTACTCTGGTGCCTTACTCAAGCAGGAACCTCAATCAAGAAACACATGCGTAAAGTGGCAGTACAAGGAGCAACAAAATCCAATACCATCATGTCACGTGATGGAGATCCGGAAGTGCCCAAAAATATTTCAAAATCATTGGGCAGGATTTTTGCATGTCCCAAGGCCAACCGTCAAGGAGATATGCGTCCCAACCTGAACCAATAGGATCCACCATGTTTTTAGCAAAAAGACCTCAAGCGAACTAGGAATGCAGTACCCAAGGTGAAGTAATCAGCACATGGGAAAAACATCATCGAATAGCAATTTGGCATACTCCACGCAACACGAAATGATAAATCAGGTTTGCGCATGATTTTAATTAGATATATACGTAATTTTTATATAATATTCTCTCTAAAATGACGTAAGAATGAAAAAACACCCATCATGCCTAACACATCGTGAAAAATTAATTTGGGTGGCGTATCCTACTAAATCCAACTAGGAAACAATTTCTAGAATTAGGCGCCTCTGGTTATAAAAGACACTTTACTGAGTACAAAAATTGAACTCAGTAGGGAATTCACCATGGGAGGACCTATGAAGAATCACACGATTAAGAAGTAGGAGCCCAATGACACTAAAGGAATTTGGGGGGAAGTCCGCAACTAGGTGGATGGACTACTATTGCCTGATTATCTAGGAACAATACGTAGAGGCAACCAAAGAATTCACCATCGCTCTGAATGGAGAAGTTGCCCAACTGCATAGACTGATAATTCCAATTACCCCAGAGCACATTGCTCAGGTCACTAGCCTCCCCCCTACTAGGGAATGCACGTACAAGGATTACATGGAAAAGAAATATGTTGAAGTGTTGCTAGGACATGGGAACGTCCCCTGCGACCAAGGAGGGCTTCCAAAGTAGAGGTTCCCGATGCACCTACAAAATATTTTTGAACAGGTTGCAAGATACTTCACATGCACTAGGAAGTATTCACACCTGAATGTGAACCACATGTAATTCATGACCCATCTAGTGCACGGGAGAGAAATCAACATCCCATTCTACGTTGCAAAAGCCCTACAGGATGAGGTGTCATGGTACCAAAGAGGGGCAGTATATGCCTTAGCCCATCACGGGCTAATTACAATCCTGATACGCCATACAAAGGAGCATAGGGGAAACTCATCGGTTATAGAAGTTGAACCCTCTGGTGCACGAGAACATGCAACGATCGAAGCAGGGCACGAAGTCGAATTAAGGGGAGCAGTCGAGGAGATTAGGGTTTAGCCATCTGACGCAAAAGAACAGATAGCCATAGAGGTAGGGCATGATACCCAATTTTCACCAAGTATTACAGAGGAAGGGTAGAGCTCTCTACCTAATTTCATGGAAGAGAGGTTGGAATCCTCCAATGCAAAACGTCAGATATAATGCTTGCACGGTCAAAGACGACTACGGTACCTAATCCTCTTAAATGAGGAATGCGAAGAAGATACAAAGCTCGATGTTATAGCATAAAATTTACAAAATTTGACCTCTCACATTCCATAGGACCCACAAACTTTCGTAGGCTTGCAACAATAGACCAAGACACCATTAAAGGAGGATCACACCGAACAAAATAAGAAATCCCCGACATAGGCACTATTCGAGGAGTACAAGGAGATGACCATGAGGAAATTTTAGAGATAGGAGGCCACCATTGCTCAATTGCAACAATTGATTCAGCAGCTCAAGGAGGAGAAGCAATAGTTGTAGGCCAGCGTAATAGATAGGCAAGACACCTCTACCCATACCGATTGGGTAATGGAAGTACCCACAAACTCTTTGACCTTACCAAAGAGAGTAGTCCAATCTGGGGCATTCAGGTCAGATTCTAGAAATGAAGAATTAGAAGTAGAGGAGGGTTCGTGTGCCTCTAACAAGACAATTGCAGAGGAACATGAGAATTTTATTCTTCAAATAGAAACCCCTTTTATTTTTATTAACGACGATGAGGATCCTTCAGGGCAAGTCCCTGAGTTTGAAGACAATAGGGAGTCCCTAGAACACCAAGGACCCAAAATTGAGGGGCCACCACCACCAATGGAACAAGCACCGGGCAACCAAGAAATAGGAGGGTCAGTCAAAGGGGACCCTGGAATAGAAGAGCAAGTCCTGAGGACATCCAACAGGGAGGCAGATTCCATAGGGAAGGAAGATCTCCCCACGTAGGCTGCCATGACAACATAAAGGAGATAGGGTAAGTCACTTCGTACGACACAAAAGAGGGCTAAGAGAAAATCCAGAGTCACCTTCGTTGAGCCAAATCCCCACTCAGATGAATAATGGGAAGAAGGCGTGACGACCTTTGCTAAGTAGAAGGGGGGATTTGAGAAAATATAAAGGGAGCTCAAGGCAGCAAAGGCAACTAGAAAAGCTGCCAAAAGGACTAAGAGGGCCAGATATTTGTGTGAATCCGACAACTGAAGACCAATTTTGGGAGATCTACGGTTCATCGCTAGGGTGACCCTCCAAAATAAGTAAATGACTGGAGAGACGAGGGATATTAGGTCTAGAAGCAGAGGTGGCGATAATCGCAGAGGAAAACACTGACCTCAATCTCGAATATTTTTGGTTGTACAAAACCAACATGGTTGAACAAAAGATGAATGATTTTGACATCTCTTTAGGGGTATTACGCCCTCAATTTGCTGACTTGTGGCATGAGGTAGAGGTAACATTCCAAAAGGGATAAATAATAGTAGCTGTATCACCCAGTATAGGTGATGGGCCAAGAAGGCTAGGGAGGCGAAGTCAGCATAACAAAAGCCAAGGTCAACCCAATCGATACAGTTGGAGGAACACATAAACCAGGGATGCCCAACAACAACCCAAGACCCTTCAACAGAAAAAAAAGCCCCATGACAAAGAGGGAGTCACAACCACAAGAAATAGAAGGAGATAGGGAGTAGTGGATTATGTGGTAGAGGCGGTTACCAGTTCAAGTGCCATGAGGACGTGGCACATATTAGGCATGGGGGGATGATGAACATGAGAAATGCTCATATTTTTGTATATGTACTATCTGTTTTTGCACAACATTATATCATGAGTTGTATATTTTATGAAGCATTATGTATGTGTTTAATAAACTCATGTGTATTATCTAATCTATGTGTGAAGTGTGTTGTGTGTAGCTATTTTCCTGATTTTGTCATATTTTGCTCAATCGAGGTCCTACATGGACCTGGCACAATTTTGCTTAAATCAGAAGAAGGTAAACTGAAGCATGCGCCTTAGTGAAGAAGGTGCCTTACTGAGGTAGGTTCCTTACTTAGGTAGGCGCCTTACTAAGGTAGGTGCCTTACCGAAGTAGGTGCCTTACTAAGGTAGGTGTCTTACTGAGGTAGGTGTCTTACTGAGGTAGGTGCCTTACTGAGGTAGGCACCTTACTGAGTTAGGCGCCTTACTAAGTTAGGTGCCTTGTTGAGGTAGGCGCCTTACTCAAGAAGGCGCCTTACCAAAGCCGACGCTTGAATTATGCGTGTTGACCAAAACGGTTGGAGAAGGACCCTGTTGACCATCGGTCCACATCATCTATGTAAAACCACAAACGAATGAGTTTTCCCATCCAGAGTGGGTGAACACGTAACCACTCACAAGGCCAAAGTATAATGAAGTGGAGATCATATGATTACTAGGAAACGATGCAGAGCTTCTTATCGTGCGTCGGTTGCAGTAATTGAACTATCCTAGTTTAGGCTAGAAATGAGACGTCTGTTGTAATAGAACTACCGCAGGAAGTTCTGTGTGTGTAGTATATAAACACATAGACTTCTATGTAGCAGGGGAGACATATTCGATAGAGAGCATTGTTGTATGTAATATTCCATTGCATTATTAATAAAGTTGAATGTTTGTTAGCAGCGCTTCGTTGTGAGAATTATCGAGCGGGATCTGCTTGGAGCTCGGGCTCACTCCAAGCTAGTATTCCTCCCCTCTTTAGTTATTTACGTAATTCCATTATGCATGGTAGTGTGATTATTTCTTAGGCTTAAGCTTAAATATTTAAAAGTGTGTTTTGTTTATGCAAAAGTACTTTCATTTCATATTAGTGGTGTGTTTATTATTTATGCATTTTTATTATTTATATATAAGTCTTATTGCGACAGATGAACTTATTGATGTTATACAGACACCCCCCCAATGGTAGTTGAATGGATCCATCTCCAAAGTGGTAGTGTGACTAGTCTCAATCGTGACCCTTCACAAGTTTACGAGTTCCATGGATTGATAATTTAAATGAGAGTGCTGTGACAAATATAGGATAAAATTAACCAGTGTTTGGCACCCAACACACAATAGAGTTTCATCGCACGAATTTAGATGAAAATTTTTATAATGGTTGGGGAAGATATGAAGAATCATTGGTTTTTCACACCCCTTTGATGAAATTTCTATTGACATGCAGGATACTGAAAACTTGGGTATAAATTCTCATGATTATCTTGAAGATTATAAGGAATAAATATCATGGATGGTTAACAATGAATGAGAACCAAATGATAAAAATGTTGCAAATGTTGCTTTATTCGAAGCAAATCAAGTGATATATCATGGAGATTTGTTATTTGACACATTATTTGATCAACAAAAGTTATGTTTTTAAAAGGATGGACATGCTTTTGATTGGGTTCCTAATTTTGATATTTTTGATGAACAAGTCATGGATGAAAATGAAGGACTACAAGATGATGAAGATGATAAAGATCATGAAGAAGAAATTTCAAATCTTCACCAAGCCTTGGTAAATGAAAATGCGCAAAAGGTAGAATCTCACTTGTTATGTTCAACCATGTGAACTTTAGATGAAAGCTTACCTAATTGCTTATGGGATTCAAATGTTATTCATGATGAAATGCCATTAGAGGTGAATGAAGAACTAAAGTTGATTTCTACTCACACCACTAATGATATTGCTTTGTTAAATGAAAGACAATTTGATTTTCTTGAAGTGTTAAATCAAGTTCATAATCAATTAATTTTCGAATCTAGGATAAAAGCTTATAATGATTCTCATTTAGTAAATATCCTAGATGCTTGCAAATTGTTGTATAAGTTTGATTGACCTATAAACATGAAAAATAAATTGGCTTTGAAATTTATAGAAATAGGCTCTTACTTGCAAGGCCTCATTGTTGAAAAAGATAACCTAATTCTAAATCATGAATCAAATTGTGAAATCTACACTTTAATGAATGAACAAGAAACAATTAAAAATCAATTATTGTTTTACCACTTGATGAATTAAAACTTCAGCATGGGATTCCTAATAAAACTAAATCAAATTGGTGGGGTGAGAAAGGCAAGATGAAAATTATTGTATTGTTTGGCCTAATCTTGTTTTTGTTGGATCTCTATAAAACTTGGCATGTGTATCATGTTATATGTCTTTTGAAATACGCTAATCATGTTTGGGATCCAAAGAAGTGATAGATCAAACTTTGCACCATCCTGTACCATATTGTATATTTGTATATAATTTTGGTTTTGGCTTTTTGTTTTCGTGTTTTGTCCTTAATTATTTGTTTTGTTTTACGTTCTTGTTAGTTTGCATTAGGTTATATTTTGGTTTGTTGGGTTATTCCCTTGTTTTGGGGTAATGTTTCATGGTCTCTAACTTATGGTCTCTTGCCCATTTTGTGTTTCTTTTTTTAGTAGGTTGGAGTATCTAATCTAAAAATAGGTGAACCCGAGAAAAACGAGATGGGTTATTTGGTGACTAGACTCATATTTTAGGACTAAAATGGTGGAGAGTGGAACAATGAAATATTTTGCTAAAGCTCCACATGTAACTCACATTTTAAAGGGTATTTCTGGAAGTCCTCAAGGATGAAGTTATCTTGATTTACAAATTAAGTTTAAATTCTAACATGCTTAAATTCAAGTGTTACATAGAGGTTTGCAAAGTTCTCTATAAAAGAAGAATACAAACAATGCAAAGATTGATCAAATTTGTCACTAAGTTTAGATAAAATCCATCGGGGCTATAGACGCTTAACTGGTAGTGGGGCTCTGTATAGACAAAGCTTGATAAAAAGAAGAAAAAAAATGAAATCACCTAGTTCATAAAATCTCCACCGGGGCTATGGATGCTTGACTGGCAGTGGGGCTCTATCTTAACAAATTATGCTCAAAAGAGACTTTGTAAATATTTTTCAAAATAAAATATTATGAGCAATATTTTATAACCTAATGCAAGTCATGTGATGGAATCCGAATGGTTTTCAAAGATACAAAATGAACCAATTTACACACACTAAGCAAAGTCATATGGATTAGTTATTTTTATTCAAAGTTGTTTACCCCCACCTTCTTGGAACATCGCTAAATAATTGTTATTTCACTAATCTTTTATGTTCTCATTTCAGATTAAGTTCTTCATCCAAAATTCTCATGAGCATTTTTCAGTAGAGTTGTCATTTATTGTGGCCATTCCACAACTAGCCCGAAAATTGGGGATCCACCTTTTTATTTTTCAGCTTTTGGATGTTAGGAGAAATTTTGATTTAGATTGCAATATATGTTCCAAGGCTTGGGTGTGGATTATTGTCTTCGTTTAGTTTCTTTTAAGTTGTCTAGTGTGTCGATTAGCTTCTTTATTAGTTTTATTGTTTTGGTTAATTTTAATGTTTTGAATTAAACCAATTCAAACATTTAAAATTAATTAAATCAAATTAAAAAAATAAATAAATATGAAAAAAAAGATAAAATAAATAATAATCATGAAAATAAAATAAAAATAAAACAAACAAAAAAGAGAAAGAAAGAAAATAATATATATCAAAATAAAACCATCCATGTGTTTTTTTTAGAAAGTTAATTTAATTTCATTAATGGTTTTGTTTTGGGAAAGTTTAATTTAATTTTATCTTTAGTTTTGTTTTAATTAAATTTTATTAATAGTTTTATTTTGGAAAGTTTGATTCATGAGTTTTTCTTTATTGCAGGTTATTATTAAAAAAAGGGAAAAGAAAAGAAAAAACGACAACACTCAAGAAGAGAATTGTCACGCATCATGCCAATAGAAAAGAAAATGTTGGAAAGTCAAAAGTTGGAAAAAGAAACAAATTGTCAAATGTTGAAAATATTAAGAAGAAAAGAAAATGTTGGAAGCGAAGAGTTGAAAAAAGAAAGCATTGGAAAGCCAAGAGTTGGAAAAAGAAATGAATAGCCAATGTTGAAAATCTTTAAAAACCCATTGAAGCTCATAAACAAAGACAAGACGAAAAGTTGAAAACACTGATTGTAAACCAAAATATTTTTTAATGCAAATATTTTAGAAACTTACACTTTGTTAGCAAGATGGGAAAATATTTTTTTTGGCATGTTTGAGCTAACGGTTTATATTTTCTTTCATGTTTTCTTGGCTTATAGATAGTGTTAAATATATTATAATGGTTGCATTATTGAAGGCTTAGAAGCACACAATTTATTTTTGTTCCTTAGAAGATTGCACCTAATTTATTTCGAACTGTGTATGCAGATTCGAATAAATTTGGTTACATGCAAAAAAGTCTCACATCTCTGGTTTTGCAGGATAATGTGACATTAGACTGAGAGTAGTTTGCTTTTAACATTTCTAGATTTTTGAATGTTTTCTAACCTTCTCTTTTTGCAGTTTTTTTAAAAGTCGGCAAATAAAATAAAAATCGAAAAAAAAATTAAAAAATAAATGCAGGGATGTGAAGAATGAGCTTCAATATTTCATCCGAAACAAATTCAAACTCATTCTAAAGCCATTTCGATTTTATAAAAATTATTGAAAATTATTGTTTTATGGGGATTTTTATAATTTCGAGATTTTACATTATTTTATTTTTCAAAGGTAAATTAGATTTCAAGGCTTTGCATGTTTATATTTTTTTAGCATTCTGCATTTTATTTCTATTTCTACGTTTTTATTTTTATTTTTCTAACCTTTTTTTTGCAGATTTTTTAAACTTCGATGATTAAAAAAAATAAAAATTAAAATAAAAATGCCAAAAATAAATACATGGGTGTGAAGAATGAGCTTCAATATTTTATTTGAAACAATTTCGATCCCATTTCGAAGCCATTTTGAATTTATAAAAATTATTTAAAGTTGTTGTTTTATAAGGATTTTTATAATTTCAAAATTTTATTTTTTTCATATTTTGAAGGTAAATCAGATTTTTTCAGCCTTGCATTTTTATTCGCAAGCAATAAATGAACCGTCCTTTATGAAAATTACAATTTCATTAAAGGGGGATAATTTATATGGCATTCCATAGGCTGTCATTTTTAGAGCAATAAGTTACCTTTTCTTTATGAAAATTTTAATTTTATTAAAGAGAGGTAATGTATTATTATATCAAAGGCTATTGTTTTGAAAATATTAAATTATTTATTCTTTATGAAAATTATGATTTCATTAAAGAGGAATAATTTATAATGACATTTTAAGGCCACTGTTTTAAAGAAATAAACTGACGTCTCTTTAAGAAAATTAATTTCATCAAAGAGGGGTACTTTATTTATTATATTAAAGGCTATTGGCATTTTCATGTTCAAAGCAACATCAAGTGAACCTTTTCATCATTTAAGTTTCAAATTTAGAGATATATTTTAATCTTCTATTTCATTGTTCAAAGCAAGGATTAAGCAAGACAAAATTTGTCTAAAATTGGCTTAATCAAATGAAGATAAAATCTACCTAAAATACTCCAAGATAAAAGGAACTAAGGCTTTACATCGTGGTCATATGAGGGCCAATCACATTTTCCTTTTATTTTAAATTTCATGAACAGTTACTAGCATAGCAAGATAAAATAAACCAACACAGGCCCCTTGTTAGCAATTACTTGCAAACCACTAAGGTATTCCTAGCACTCATTTAATACATTTTTACAAGATTAATAATACAAATGTGCAATTCTTATATAACAGAACCTTGAAGAAGTTATCTTTGTTTTTAACTTCTTTGCAAGAGAGGGTTTTGTTATCAAAATCCTAAGGGTGAGTGTGTTTTGCAATTGGGTAAATTACCATTCAATAGGAAGATAATTAATTAACACTGAATGTCGGATTAGAGATGTAGCTCATGACCAACTCTATCCAATCATGAGAGAAGCTGAAGCCTATCATCATCCTTGACAATAAGCTCCTCTCCACCCTACCATAAGCCTTTGACATATCCAAATTTATGAACATTCCTCTATTGCCAAAGTTTTACATTGAGTGGATTGTCTCCAGAGCTAGAACTGCACAGTCCAAGATTTGCCTATCATCTACAAAACCCCCTTGTTCTAAGGAGATAATACTATCTAGGAGAGGTTTTTTGCCACTCAACCATTACCTTCATAATTATTTTATATATGACATTGCATAATACTATAGGTCCTTAATCATAAATATGCACCCCCTCCTCCCATTTCAAAATTAAGGTAATATATGTCTAATTTAATGCTTTACTTTTAATTATACTTACCTAAAAATAAGATTTATTTTTACTTTTAAAAATAAATTTAATAATCAATAAATGAAAAGAATGTAACTCTAACAAAACTCAATGAAATTAATATGCTTAGAATCTAAATTCCATTATTTATTTTTATAAAAAAATTATTGTAAAATTATATAATTTAACATGTATGAAATTTCTGAAGTTATGTTAATAAGCTTATTAACATAAAAATTGATACAAATATAAATATGTAATTATACTAAAAATAAAAAAAATTATATATTTAAAATTTAAATTTTAATAATTAACACTCTTGTTATAAAATAATATGATTTAACCTTATTTTGAAACTTTGAAAGTCATACTAATAATCTATTATTAATAAGACAAATTATAACTAAAATATATTAGAACAACATGCTTTTACCCATTTATCATGATATACTACATAAATCTCTTATTACTTTTGCATACCTTCATGTTGTTTTGTAACTAATGTAGTATTCTTAGTAGTAAAGAAGAGGTGGACTAAAAATATTATTACTAGTTATCACTTTTGATGGTGATCTTAAGTGTACAAACATTGATTTACACAATGAACATAACTACAAGTAAGATATAGAATCAAAAAATGGTGAAATTACGAATGGCCTCATATCATCTTTACCAATTTTTATATATAAAGAAAACCTAGTTCTAGATTGGCCATGGTAGTAGGAAGAGGTCTTTTCAAGGTCAAGTTTTACTCCATTCCTCTAGTTCATAATAAAGAATTTAAAATTACCTCTTGGAGTACATTGTTGTTTAAAATGACTAAGGTCTCTTGGATTAAGTTCGCAATCATTATAAATATTTGTAACAAATAGATGATAAATATGTTAATTGATTATATTGGATTGAAACGAGTTTCAGTAGTATTACATCCTAATCACATAGTGGTATTATAACAAATTGGAAATATTTATGTATCCCTTGGCAAGATTTGAACCTCGTTCTCCTCTTTGAAAGTTAAGGAATTTATCTAGTTGAATTCACTACATTCGATAATAATAAGTGAAAACTATAAAAGCAACAAAAAATAATAAAATGCTTAGACATATATACACTAATAAGAAAGATTAGTGATTTATGGTATTATTTTTTTAAATATTCACTGTACAAAAAATAAAATCTAGAGGAGTGATAAACAAAATAATAGTACTTAAAAGTATTAGAGGTGAGAAAAGCAATTGGAATGACATCAACATGCCAATTGTTATATAAATTACAATGATTTAATGAAGCATGTCAATATTTGCTATCTAGATAACACTAAAACATGATCATGAAGATGTGATACTAACATAAAAATATTTTGAACTTAATGACTGAAGCAGACAAATTGTATAATACTCAACAATAACAATAATCTTCTTGAAAATATCTAGAGCTTTGTAAATTGACAAAATGAGTTGAAGAAGTAAATGAATGGTTTATTTGTTGACAAATAAAAGAGATATATAAAATATTCATGGAGATCACATCAAGATGTTATTTTTTAGTGGTCTATTGTCACTAGAACTTGAAACAAGATCAAAAGTGTAAGATTTTTCCTTTTTGCAATAATCCTAGGATCTTTAATCTTATATTAAAATCCACCCTTCATCACTGTCACTCTTCTTACTTTAATATGAACATGTAATATCATGACCATTACATAATTGATTCAATAAATGGTCTGTTAGAATATATTCCATTATTTTTTATTCATGACAAATATTATGATATTCATACCAAGTGTTATGTGAGATAGACCAAGGGTCATTTTGTAAAACCTATATAATGGACTCTAAGTTCCATTCTTCATTATACATATTCATTCATGTAATACGAAGTGATACTTCTTTCATGTAGCTCAATGTTATTTTCTTCTTATTATTAGTTATATCTCTTAAGTAGATAGAATAGTGCAAAAAACATCATTGGTATTAGAGCTTCAAGGGGACCTAAAGAGAGATTAAAGACTGTAAGATTTGCGGAGTTGCAGATTGAATATTAAGACAATTATCACCATCCAACAACAAACCCAAAAGAAAAATACTTTGGTAAGGAGTTTGTCAAACTTTAGAGGATAATTAAATACACCAAACTACATTTTTAGGCAACAAGTTATAGGGTTTCAAAGCTACAAATTGGTGGACTAAAAAGATATTTTGGACAGTAAGGAAGAACTGCAATTTCATCCAGTACAAGGCAACATTTAGATGAATCTAATCACCTTGAAATACTTCATCTATAGAGGCCATTAAGGTAAGCAACTTTGGTGCAAAAATTTCATTACTTGAACATTAGTTACTTGGTTTATTATTAAGTTTCATAAAGCACCATATTAGAATTTAAAAGTAGCAAAGAGAAGGTTGCATATTATAGTCTTCAAGGGAGTGTAGAATATAGTTTCTTATAAGGTTAAAAACTTGCACATCAAAATAGGAGTTAGATATATTTCGAGAGAGAAGAATATCAACTTCCAATCATCTAGCTAAAAGTAAACAAGACATCACTCTTAAGTGAAATTTGCATAGTTTTTTGTGCATCTTACAAGTTACTTTTAAGGGGCAATAAGGTGATATTAATAGTGCAAAAATACTAAAGGTGCATTAAGTATTTAAGTTAAGGTTGAAAATTAACAAGCATTATTAAGTTGGAGTGTCAAGAGACATAATTGAGCACACGAAACCTACAACATATCTTGGTAAAGGGAAGTTAGAAATCTTTAAAAAAGGAAACTTACAACCCCAAAACTCTGGTGCAAGTTAAGGTATTACTGCATTATTTGCATTACATAGGAAGCACCAGTCTTGTCCTTTCCAACATAGTAAAGGAGGATAAAATATATAGTGTCGTAGAGGTATTACAATGACCATCATAGTACAATCTTCAAGCATCCATATTATTGAAGTTTAAGGAGTAAACTTCACAGCAGAATAATAGATCCAACTAAGGGCTTATCAATAGGTTTACAAGCCACTAGGTTAAGCATCATCAGTATCATTTAAGTGTCACTCGTGGTGCAAGATTAATATGCATAGAAAGGAGACCAAGTTGGGCAACATAACAGTGTTAACAAGGTAAGCTTAACATATCATTAGCAAAGAAAACAATGTAATGTAAAACAATGAGAGCAAGGTTCAAGTAAAGAAGCTTATTACCTAAGTGATTATCATGTGTAGCTTATAATAACAGTGTTAGGACTGAATCAAGTACCTTAGAGCCATCAAAATTAAAGCACCTTAAAATCACCTATGTTGGAAAGCACCACCATTCATTGGATAAAGCTAAGAAATAACAACTAGCAATAGTTGGCAAGAGCGTTGAGCAAATAAGGGTGTTGAGAGCATAGCTACATGCACATGTGAGAGCATGCACTTTCCACCCTAAGTGAAGGAATATAATACCACTTGGTACAAGGGAGAAGGACCATAAAAGCATTTTTGAATACTTTGTAATGTCTTCTTTGTATAATGCCTACAAAGCAAAGTGAACGCCCAAGTAACGTTCAACTCGGACTGACAAAACTCGGTCCTCATTTTTTTTTTATAAAATTTATTGAATCAATAAACCTTACAAGAAACAGAGAATCCTATAACAATAAGCCTTACAAAGGCCATAAGAAAGAGACCCCTAATACCACCGAGCACCCGACCAAAAGACACCCAACAAACAACAACCTCAACCAGGCATATCTGCAGCAAGCAAATTAGCCAGATGATGAGAAAAATCTAATGGAAGTTGATCCCATTCCTTAACATGCTAGTATTCCTGAAACTTAGAAGCCCATTTTACCAAGAAATCAGCCACACCATTCCATTCCCTGGGAATATGAACAAAGGAAATAAACTCCAAATGTCGACAAATTTGAAAGATCTGCCAAGCCACTAACGCCAAATACCAATGAACATTAGAAATATTATGAGTCTTTAATAAATTAATAATAATTTGAGAGTTCGACTCACAAATTATCTTTCGCCATCCTAGAGCATAACATTTTTCTAAAGCAAAACAAATAGCAAGGTCCTCCATATAATTATTAGTCTACTTTCCCTTATAACAGGAAAAAATTAAAAGAGCTACACCACTACTATCTCTCCCAACACCACCTATACTAGCATGCCCAAGATTCTCTCTAGAAGAGCCATCAATATTAATCTTAAACACCTCCCGAGGTGGAAGATGCCATCTGCCATCTCTCTGCACTTTTTGATTGAGGCCTCTCCTCCCAAATGATAAATAAGGATGAGGGTCATTCTCCACTAAACCTAGGTATTGCATCATCAAAATATCAGATTGCTCCAAAGGAATATTGATCTGACATTTGGAAGAAATAGTTTCTTGGATCATACCAATAATCCTCTTCCAAGTATGATAAACAATTAACTTCCTACCTTGAAAAATTCTTTGATTTATTTCAAGAAAAATTTGCCATATAATACATGAGGGTCCAATAATCCATGCAACTTGAAGAAATAAAACCTTAACAGGAGGTCTTCCTAAACTTCTCCAAAACTCAACAAGAGAAGAGGAATGAGAACAAGCCTGTTTCCACACCCTCCACCAAATATGCCAAATTTCCTGTGCAAACGAACAATGTAAGAGCAAATGCCCTACATATTTGTCACTATTATCACAAAGGAAAAAAATGAAGGGCCCTAAAAACCTCTCTTTTGGAGATTATCCCAGGTAGGACATCTGTTCCGAGTAGCCAACCACAAATAGAAATTGTATTTGGACCAACAAATATTATTCCAAACTTGTTTCCACCAAGGAACCTCCTCATCCCCAAAATGTTACCTATCTAAAACACAGTAACCAGGAGCCACCAAGAAAACCCCTCTAGGATCCAAACCCCAAGCGAAGACATCATCATCCTGTAAAGAAGAGCACTCCCTAGTAGCCAAAATATGAGCCAAATCTTCTTTATCCTGAATAGAACCACCTACCAGCCAATCTCTAGGATCTTTCCACCTCCACCTGCCCAAATATTTTGGAAACTTTATAATCCATTACCCTGTACCAACTAGTAGCTAAGAAACAATTACATACCTCCTGAAGATGAGGAAACATAGATAAAATTGTAGGGAAACCATCCCAAGAATCATGCCAGAAAAGAGCCTTCAAGCCTTTGAGACAAATCCATAACAAAACTTTCTTAACAAGAGATACCCCTTTCTTAAGGGTGTTCCAGATCAAAGAACCTTTACCAGAAAAATTGTATCTAGGTATCTCAGAGTGCGCAATCCCATTAAGATACTTGAAGGAAATGATTCTTTTCAAAGCATGGTCTTGAAAAATGCACCATCTCCAATAAAGCTTGGCCTCCAATGCTTGACCATAAAGAGAATTCAAACAAAGATCCAAACCACCATCTTGTTTCGGTCTACAAACAGTCTTCCACTTAACCAGAATCCATTTTTAGGACTCCAAAATTCCAACCCATAAAAATCTTCTTTACATATTCAAGCTCATGAATAAAACTAGCGACCTGAATCATACACCGATAAATATATGAAGCTTGAACCACCGACTTAAGAAGCAATACTATGCCAGCAAAAGAAAGCCACTTAATAGTCCAATGAGAGACTTTAACCCTGAATTTATCCAAAATATTATTCTAGATGCCTTGAGGTAGACGATCCACAAAAAGAGGAATTCCAAAATAAGTGAAAGGAAGAGCTATAATCTGAAATCGAAGAATCTGAGTAATTTTGGTATGTATAAGAGGATCGGTATTGAAAAATGAGATGGATGATTTCCCCTCATTTATCTTATACCCTAAAGCAACCAAATAAATATCCAAATATATTCTAAAATTAGTTGCTTCCCTAATAGAGGCAAGACCCATCAAAGCAGTATCATCCACAAATTGAAGATGAGAAGATGCAAGTAAACTATTACCCCACCTCCAACCATAAATCAACCCTTGATTGACATGTGATTTGAGAAGTCTACCCAAAACCTTAGCCATAATAATAAATAAATAAGGAGATAAAAGATCCCCTTGACAAAGACCTCTCAAAGCCTAAAACAAAGTAGAAGGCTCACCATTGATAAGGATAGAATATGATGGAGATGTAATACAACTCATCACCCAACTAACCCAGTTGGATTTGAAACCAAAAGCAAGGATAATTTTACTTAAGAAAGACCATTTAACCCTATCGTAAGCCTTAACCATATCCAATTTTATAAACATAGTTTTTCTTTAGAAATTTCCATAGAATGAATGGCCTCAGTAGTAATAGCCACACCATCAAGGATTTGTATACCCATCACAAAATCTCCCTATTCATCAGATATAACCTTATTGAGCCAAGGCTTAAGTCTCTCAGCAATGAACTTGGAGATAATTTTGTACACCACATTACATAGTGCAATAGGTTTGAAAATATCCAGAGGATTAGCTCCTTCTTACTTAGCAATACGCAACAAGAAGGTAGAATTCATAGCTCTTAACATCTGTTTATTTCTAAAAGACTCTTGCACAACAGACAAAAGATCTAATTTGACAATCTCCCAAAATTCTTGGAAAAATTCCACAGGAAAGCCATCAGGGCCCGAGGCTTTCCCTTTTTTCATCTAGAAAAAAATACCCTCCAACTCTTCGATTGAAACTGGTCTAATGAGCAACTCATTCATCTCTGCAATGACAACTGAGAGAATACAATCCAAAAATACTGTTTTCTTCATCAAATTCCAAGGGAGAATCCTCAAAATACAAAGAGGAAAAAACCTTACAGTCTCCCTTGAAATATCCTGAGCAACAATCAACTGGACCCCAAGAGAAGAAATAACATTACCATACCTTCTAGCTTTAACCAAATTGAAAAAGAAAATAATATTTTTGTCTCCTTCCTACAACCAATCAATCTGAGCCTTCTGTTTCTAATAAATTTCCTCCCTCAATTCCCACTTAGCTACCTCCTTAAGAGCATCAGATTCCTCTTTAATATTCCTTTTTGTGAGGCCATAATCCCTAATTTATCTTGTAATAGCATCTAACTTCTCTTGAGCAACCAACTTAGCCCCAAAAAGATTACCAAAACTCTACCTATTCCACTTGTTAATATGATATTTCACTTACTGGAGTCTCTTAACAAAGGAGAACATAGTAGTTACATGAGCAAGCCTACCATGTAACCACCATACTCTCATTAAATCATGTAGATAAGGCTCCCGAAGCCACATTAACTAGAATTTAAAGCAATTTTTCCTATAAAATATCTAGCGAATGACGTTTAACTTTATAGACCAATGATCAAAACCTCTTCAATCCAAAATTTTTGAGATGATTTGCCAATTATTACTGATCCAGTAAGGAGAAACCAAAAAATGATCCAATCTCTTGGAAATAGCCTCAATACCACATCTCCTATTACTCCAAGTAAACATACCATTACCAGGTTTAATATCCACAAGGTTTAAGAAAATGATATTATCATTAAGGGCCAAAGATGCTTGTCCAAGAAAACCCACACCACATATTTTCTCCTCCAAAATGGTGATAGCATTAAAGTCTCTAGCAACAATCCAATGATAATGAGGAGCCATTAATTGCACCATCTGAATATGATTCCAAAGACAATTATTCCTAGCAAGATCAGAGGGAGCATAAACATTAGTTAATAAGACCTCTTCACCAGAATCCTTACAAGAAGCAACCATAGAGAGAGAAAATTTATCAAAAATCCACCATATAGGAGAGAGCTTCTGAGGATTCCAAAGGCTAATAATACCACCAACACTTCCCTGGGCACCAATACACTAACATTTCCCATGAGCCCACAATTTGGAACCAATACTAAACAAAAAATCAACTGATAATTTTGACTCCTACAAAATAATAATATCAGGCTTATGCAACTTAATCAACTCATAAATAACTTTTTGCCGAGGAGTGTTATTCAATCCCCTCACATTCCAAGATAAAACAATAATTTATGAGGAGTGTAAAAGTGAGAGTCAAGGGGCCTAACCAACCTTGACTCAACCAAGGACTCCCCCTCAAGTTTAATTTTCTCCACATATTTCTTCCTACCCACCTTAGAAGACTTTTCAAGTACCCCCTTTTTAAAATTCTTTTGATGCAATCCCAACATGGAACTCACCTTAGTTTTCCATGATTGAAACCCACCAAATTATCCAGCAACATATCATATGCTGCCACACCATCCTCCTGAAAATCCATATTTTCCTTAAAAGGAATAGAAATTTGGTTCCCCTCAATAGTCTGTCGTACAATCCACCAAAACTGGAACAATCGTATTACCTAGATACTGATCAGTGTCCATTTGAGCAAAATATAGATCCCTTTGTAGATTAACCCCAACAAGATGGTCCAAGTCATTCAAAGCATCATATATATTATGTAATCCATCAACTGGCCTCTCCTTAAAGGATCTCTTCAAACCCCTTTCTTTACTGTGGGACTTAACACAAATGAACTAAGAAATCCAATCATAGAGTCTTGAAGATAGAAAACTCTATCAAACTAAAAGTGCATCAATAAGGAGAAATAAGGTTTAAAATTAGAAAAACCCCTATATGGTCTAAAGTAGGCTCCAAGGGCATGGAATATAAAGATCAATAGTCACTTATTACAGTATACTTTAAATGAAGTACTTTTGATCAGATTCTGTATGCAAAGAAAATTAGAAATGATATACTAATCCTTTAAGTATATATTGATGATATAGTGATTACGTGAAGTTTAGAAAAACTAATATATGATATTTAAAATGATCTTGAGAAGGCATTTGAAATGATAGATCTAGGACTAATGAACTATTGTCTTGGCCTAGAAATTCATCAAAATGAAGATAATATTACAATTACTCAATCAAAATATGCAGAAGCCTTACTTGAAAAATATAGAATGAAGGATTGTAAGCCAAAAGATACACCTATGGAATAAGGAATTCAATTATCCAAAAATTATGAAACACCTTTGGTTTCAGCAACAATGTATCGATAATTAATTGGAAGTCTTTTATACTTAACAAATAGTCAACCTGACTTAGTATTTGTTATAAATTATCTTTCACGATTCATGCAAGAACCAAGATAGAGACATTGGAAAGATACAAAGAGAGTATTACAATATAATAAGGAGACTATTGATTATGGACTAACTTATATGAAATTTTTTAAGGAATTTTATCTACAAGGTTACTCAGATTTAGACTATGCTAGTTCCATTGATGATAGAAAGTCTACTTCAGGATATGTGTTTTATCTTGGATCAGGACCTATATCTTAGCACAATAAGAAATAACATACAATGGAATAATCATCTACTGAAGCATAATATCAGGCAACAAGAGACACAACATGCGAATAATTGTGGTTACAATATATTATTTAACATGAGCATCAAACAACTCCAACCTTGATATTTTGTGATAATCAAGGAGTACTCAATTTGATCAAAAATCCAATTGTACATAAACGAACTAAGCATATTGAAGTGTAGTGCAATTTCATCAAAAATCACTCTCAAAAAATTTCATATAATTTTGAAGCATATTTCTACAGAAGAACAACTAGCATATATCTTTACAAAATCCCTTAGAGAAACAAGTTTAAAATATTCAGAGACCATTTGTGCAACTAAAGGGAATTTCATGCCAAATAATGGAATACAAGGGGTGTTAGAATATATTCTATTATTTGTTATTCATGACAAGTGTTATGATATTCATGCCAAGTGTTATGTGAAATAGACCAAGTGTCACTTGAGGAAGACCAAGGGTCATTTTGTAAAACCTATATAATGGAATCTAAGTTTCATTCTTCATTGTACAATTTCATTCATGTAATACAAAGTGATACTTCTTGCATGTAGCTCATTTTTATTTTCTTCTTCTTATTATTATATCTCTTAAGTAGATAGAATAGTGCAAAAATCATCATGGACTAAATGCTAATATTTTCTACTTAAGTCATAATCATCATATTGACTTTATATGACTCATCAAAAGTAAAGTGAACTACTTAAAGTGACATAAAAAAAAATAATAAAATAAAATACTAACACGCATTCAAGAGATAGGAGAAAAATTCCCAAAAGGTAAGCAAGTGCAATCTAAAACGACATGTTCAATGATATCTTATAGAAGGACTAACATGGTTATTTAAAATTTATTCCATATAGGGAGGTCAAGACACTTCATTAACTATATTAAATACATTAGTTATATTTTTTATAATACACACAACATATGATTTCCATCTAAGTGTATCAAGTAGAGTCTTAGGTTTTGAGACAGTTCCTAGTCACATACCTTATGAAGAATTATTTGTATTGAAGCAAGAGTTAGGGATTTACTAGAAGAAGTAGAAAATATTAGAACTAAAAGTACAAGAATATTAATAAAAGTCTTATCCCTTAGAAATAATAATCTTTCAAGGCAAGAGAGTGTAGAACTTAAAGAAATGAAGAAAAGTAAAATAATTATAATTCTAAAAGTTGATAAAGGAAATATAACTATGATCCTCAACAAATAAAAATATGAAACCAAGATGTGTGAACATATTTTAAACAATGGTAGTCATAGATTTATTAGAAGAGGCCCTATACCCAATGTTACTAAGGAGGTAACAAGAGAATTTGAATAAAAAATTTTAAAATATAAAGAAAATTTTGATACCTAATACCTCCTTCCTTTTGTGCATCTAAGTTTTATATACTAGGAGTTTTGCTAAAAATAATTGTCAACACCAATAATTCACTAACTTATGCTTTAAGAAAGTTTAATGCAAGGAAGTTAATGTTAGAGTTTATTACATTATTTAGTAACTTGGAAGTACTTTGTAAATATGTAGTGTGAAAGAGTCTTTTAGATATTAGTCATTTAGTATTTATCATTTAGTAATAATAGAGGTTTGCTATTATTAGGGATTCAATAAATATATTTCTCCTATGAGAAATATGAAGAGTCATATCTCCTATGAGTTTGAGGAGATGAAGAGTTAGTTGAAGTTGAAATGTCAAGAGTCTTTGTAAAAGTTATTTGTAAAGAGGTCTTGTAATGTGTAACAATATTATGAGAAGATTCAATACTTTATTTATATTGGAATACCTTGTTTATAATCTATAAAATATAATGAATTTATTTTAATACTTGTGTATCTCATTTTGATATATTGTATGAGATATTTTATAGTCAAATATTTTGAGAAAATAGCTTATATGCTAATAGTTTTATCCGATCCTCCATAGACTAGTTTGTGAGAGTTCTTGATTGCCATAATGTGAGAGATATTTATCTCTATTGTGAGAGTTTGTTTAGAGAACATGGAACAATGAATTAGATAGAACAACTAGAGCAAGTTGAAGATAGTTGTATAGTGGATAACTAAAACAAGCTAGAAAGCTATCGATAGGTTAGAATACCCTAGAAAGAAGCAATATTAGGAGATCTATCGGTAAGCCAAAGTTCCCTAGAAATAAGCATCATTGAACAAAGAGCAGAAAGAGAAAGAGAAAGGAGACATTGAAATGTGGATGAGCATAGGAGGATGTTCAAAGCATTGAAAGGTAGATGAGCATAGGTGGATGCTAAAAGCATTGAAAGGTGGATGAACACAGACGGATGTTGAAATAAGTACAAGGATAAAAGAATCTAGAATGAGAACATAAATTCAAGGTAAATGAGATGAGTAGGCAATATGACCTAAAAATAATGTGGATGAGCATAGATGGATGCTAAAAGCATTGGAATATGGATGAGCACAAACGTATGTTGAAATAAGTACAAGGATAAAAGAAGCTAGAATGAGAACATAAATGCAAGGTAAATTAGATGAGTAGGAAAGATGACCTAAAAATAAGTAGGTGAGAGAAGACAGTATGATGCGAAACAAAGCACAATAATGTAAGGTAATAAGTGTAGTAAAATTAATTTCCAAGTCAGAGGTATTGTAGGTTGGTACATGAATAAAACTCAAAAGGAATAAAAGATATTATAGGTTGATGTAGAAGAAAATTTTTGAATTCTTTTTCCATGAGCAAAGGTTGGAGATAATTGTTTAGCACCAAGGGAAAATGCATGTTGAGGTATTTTGATAATGTAATTAAATTGACACATAATCTAAATTTAAATACATTAAAGTTTGATTAAAGGTAAAATCTCACATTAATTTTCTATAATAATTATATTTTGGAAAATATTCTTGAAGGGAATATTTGAAGGAAGCTTGCTGGAAAGAAGCATAAGGAATAATTCAAGGAAGGAAGAAGGACAAATTATAAGGTATGAAAGTATTTTTCACCTCCAAAGTTTATTATTAAAATGAAAAGAGAACATATTATAAGAAGAAAAGAATATTTTTCAAAGGAGAAGAGTTATTGAAGAGAGAGGAAACTAATTATATTTGAAATAAATTTGTTAAAGGAGAATCAAAAGAAAGATATTTTACGAAAGGAAATAAATTTTTAATTAAAAAGTTAAAAGATTTTCTACTTGACAATTAAAACAATTTTAAAACTTGCCATAATCCAAACAAATTTCAAAAAGATATTAGAACCTACCTTGATAAAAGTTCTAAAAATACCATGGCAACACCTAAATGAGGTTGAAACTTCAAAAATTATTTGGGATAAACTATGCACATATTTAAGGGAAATAATGAAGACACTATTTTGTACTTGCAATCACATTTATATTCACTAAAAGTTCAAGATGGTGAAAACATAGAACATTTTCTTATAAGGATAACAAATTTGAAATCAAGACTACAAACAATGGGAGAGAAAGTAGAAGAAAAATTATTGTCCAAGTTACACTCAAAGCACTTCCATAAACATTTAAAATATTGGTTACATCTCTCCAAGTTCTAAATAGAAATGTGTCATTTGATGAATTGGTTAATATTATTTAGGAATATGAACTAGAAAATCAATCAATAGATGAAATGACGAACAATGCTTTTAATTTGGCAAAAAGGTCATCAAATAACATAAGAAACTCTGCTACCTTTTCATCACAACATCAACCTAAATAGAAAATAATATATTGTCATATATGTAACAAAGGATCCATCACTAGACATTGTAAATATAATTCACTCAATGAATGGAATCAAATACATAAAACTTTTCAAAGATATCAATAGAGATATTATCAATCAAATCAACAATGATATAGATGAACATAACAACAAAATCCAAAATAGGAAATTTAAAGAGGAAACATGGTCCAATAAGTACAAGAAATAGAGTATAATAATGAGGAAAAACATGGCTCAAAAACACAAAAAAAAATAAGTATTGGTTTATCCATATTTGATAATGATAGTATAGGGATATATGCTTTGATCATACAAAATATTTGGGTCAAATTGATAGACAATATGTTGATGATTTGAAGTTTTCCACTTGTGACAAGGATATTGATGGTATAAGTCACTTAGAAATTGATAAAAAAGTCTAAGTTGTGTTAATTATTCTAGTAATAACTTATTGTATTCAATTCAGGACAATAACGAACTTTAAAGACACACCGAGATAGTTGAAACCAGACAAGAAACAATATATGAGAATGGTGGCACAGGTAATATTGACAACAAGAAAACATTATTAAAAAGGAAACAAGGAATAGTTTTAATAGACATAAAAAAGGGAAACATTAAATCATTTACGGTTGTAAAATTTATGGCAAGAATAACTAGTCTAAAAAAATTTATCAAGAAAAGAAAAATAAAATAGATGTGCACTATGGATGAATAAATATAACATAATAAAATAGAATTATGGAAATGCTAAAGTGTTTCTACAAAAAGGAAAATAATTTAATAAGCATAGGTTCATCCATTATGTTCGCAAAACATGCAGGAAAGAAATAACATACAATTGATCCATGAATAAAATTCAAGTCAAAATCAAGACAAAATCAATGCTAGAACCAATGCTAGAAAGAATGCAAGAGGCAAAGTCACTACTAGATTTAGAGCAAAAAGACCAAGACCAAAATTAAATATTGAAAGCTTACTAAATAATGTAATATGGGGGGCACTGGAGTTTATTATATTATTTGGTACCTCGAAAGTACATTGTCAATATATGTAAATACTTTGTAGATATGTAATGAGAAAAAATCTTGTAAATATTAGTCATTTAGTGTTTGCCATTTAGTAATCATTAAAGGTTTGTTGTTATTAGGGAATCAATAAATATATTTCTTCTATGAGAAAAATTAAGAGTCATATCTCTCATGAGTTTGACGAAATGAAGAGTTACTTGAAGTTGAAATGTAAAGAACCTTTGTAAAAACTATTTATAAAGAGGTCTTGTAATGTGTAATAGTACTATAAGAAGTTTTAGTTCTTCATTTTTAGTCGAATACCTTGTTTATCATCCATGAAATATAGTGGGTTTTTTTGAATACTTGTGTATCTCATTTTGATATATTGTATGAAATATATGATAATTAAATATTGTGAGAAAATAGCTTATATGCTAATAGTTAAAACATCTACTTGGTCATACATCATCTTATATATATGTTTAGAATACTTTGTACAAACTAAAAGTAGAATGGTTAATAAAGGTGATATATTATTATCCAACTTTAGTATCGTTCCTCTATTGAAAATTCTATATAGGTAGGGTAGTAGATCCATAAATTATATAGATCTATATTATATCCATCTTATTTAGATTTAGATATGAAATTAGGAGAAAATAGAAAGGGTCATCATGGGTTCACCTCTATCCCTATTTTTTGTAAATCTATTCATGTGTTCAAATGTTGGTATTATGGTATTATTAGGCCAAGGCCAATAGTGATGAATTACCTATGGGTGCTCTTGATATAAGCCTACAGGCAAGTGCTATGTAATTCTTTGAGTATCTTAGTGTAATCCTACAAGCATTCTATGTGTAAGCCTACATACATATTTCCATATAAGCCTATGGGAATTTTTCTATGTAAGCCTATGAGCATCTTGATGAAAGCCTAAGCACACCTTTCACATTTCACCCTTCATGATATTGGTTAATCCACCTTTATGGAAAACCATTCTTAGGGGGTTTAGTTTATTATTATTTTATTATAAGTTAACCTCAAGGTTAAGTTAATATCAGCTTGAGGTTAACCACTCATTGGGGTTTTGGTATCACTCTAAATATCCCATGAGCAATCGTTTGTATTATAGTGTGATATATAAAAATATTATAGGGGTGCCTACAGGAACCCACCTCTTGTTCGTTCTTTCAAATCATGTCATTTATATCTTTCCTTATTTTTCATCTATACACTCTTCTATTTTGCTCTTCCTTTTTCTACATATGATTAAGGTGAATGGATATTTTTGGATGTTTCTAAAAAGTACTATGAATTTGAACATGATGTTAAAGCAAAAATAAAGTAGCTTTGTTTAATCACACAAAAAAGCTATATAAGAAAAACTATGGTAGATATGGATGAACTGTTAGTTCCATTAGATTCCTTACAAAATTTCAAAGGGGTCCAATTAGCACTTCTGGAGATTGTTATTTTAATGCCTATTTTTGAGTCCAAAAAATGCCTATTTAACCTCCAAAATAAAAAATTAAAATGTTTTAAATTTGGAAGATTCCACAATATATTTTGTTTTGTAATGCAATAAGATGAAAAGTAATGTTCAAAGTTTTGGCGACAAATCTAAAATTTTATTATTAAAAAACATCTAGCAAAAGTTGTTCCCATTCATAGTTATGGCACAATGGTTGGTCTCTTCATTTGGAACAAGGTATTCAATCTAAATCCTATCATAAACTTTTTTATATGCATTAGGCATGCCTAATTTCATATACTACAATATTGTGTGTCTATCTCCAACCCGTGCGACAACTTAATAGTTGGTACACATCCTTGTATGTGGGAAGTTCTATATTTGATTCCCATTAGTGGATAATCATTTTTTAGTGTGTGGATATACTAAAGATAAAAAATAACAATAAATTAAATATAGAAAAGCAATAAATGCAAAATCAATGGAAAAATAAGAAGATGACAAATACACACATAACACAATATTTCACTTAGGAAAACCATTATGGGTAAAAGCCCAACACAATAGTATCTCCTTATTGCATAAAATTAACCATCTCCAATACAATAATGTTCATCTCACTCAATCCTTATTGCAAGTGCAATTTAAATAACAACACAAGAATAGATTTTACAATACCATGGGCGTAAAACCATGGGTTCAAATATATTAACCCAAAACAACCCATATGGGTCTAAAAATAGCTTTAAAATCCTAAAATTTCCTCGATGATAATACATGGAGTGTCGAGTACCTTTTATAGTTAACCCCACCAGAATAACATGGAAAATATTCAACACATTTCCAACATTCTCCTACTTGTTCAATACTTTCCATAGGGACCGAAAACTATCATTGTCAACTTTCAAGGGCAACCATACCCATAGATCTTCTAAAAAAAGAAAATTTTGAGTAGGTAAAACCTTTGCTAATAAATCAACAACATTATTCTTTGTATCAAATTTCTCTAGCATCACCCAATTCCTTCAACCACCTCTCTCACAAAATGGTACTTGATATCAATATGTTTTGATCGATCTTGAAAATTAGGATTGTTGGCCAAAAATATTGTACTCTGATTATTACTGTAAATTATTACAACCTTTTGCTTAAGACCAAATGTTGAAAACAACCTATTTAGCCACACTACTTCTTTACAGGTATGATTTTCTACAATGTACTCTACCTTTCTTGTAGAGAAAGTAACCACTGATTGTTTTTTACTCATCCAACTTACTATCCCTCAAAATATTCTGAACACATAAGCACTTATGGATCTTCTCTTGTTAAGATCCCTAGCCTAGTCAACATCCACAAAACCTTGTATATTTACAATATTACTATCTCTAGATTTTCCTTGGTAACAGATAACATAATCTAAAGCTCAACGTAAATATCTGAATATCCTCTTCACATCAGTCCAATTTTTCTTTCTTGGATTGGACATATATTTGCTAACTACTCCCATTGCATGTGCAATATCAGGACTAGTACAAACCATTGTATACATCAGATTTCCAACAACACTAGCATAAAGAACATGATGTATTTCTTAATTTTTCTCATCTGTTTTAGGATATTGTTTAATAGATAACTTTTGACCAATAGGATATGAAGTACATATTGTTTTACAATCATGCATCCTAAACCTTTGTAGTATATAATCAACATATTTCCTTTGATTTAACCACAACTTTCTATTTGCATTGTCCCTTATTATTTCCATACCCAAAATAAATTTGGTAGCACCCAAATACTTCATGTAAAATTCATAAAATAACTAAGATTTTAGGAACACTATCATCTCCTTATTGTTACCAATTAACATGTCATCCACATAGAAAACAATGATAACAAAAATTTTACCTTCTTGTTTCAAATACACACACAAATTTACTTTACTTTTTAAAGTCCAAGTGTCAAAACAAACCTATCAAATTTTTGGTTCCAAATACTTGGAGATTGCTTCAAGTCATAAAGAGACTTTTTCAACTTGCATACTAAGTCCTCCTTACCTTTTACCCTAAAGCATTTTGGTTGTGACATATATATGTCTTCATCAAGTTCACCATGTAGAAATTTTATCTTTACATCCATCTATTATATTTCAAAATCAAAAGCAGCAGAAATAGCCAATAGAAATTTAATTAAAGTTAGTTTATCCACAGGAGAAAAAATCCACCAAAGTCAATTTCCTCAACGTGAGAAAATCCTTGTACTACCAAGCGAGCCTTGTACTTCTCCAACTTTCCTTCTACATTGTACTTATTCTTGAATACCCACTTACAACCAATAGGTTTTCTTCCAAGGGGTAATTTCACTAAGTCCCACATCTTATTTTTATATAGGACTCCATTTATTCCTCCATAGCCCTTTTTGAAGACTTATTATCACTTGACTAAAGTGCCTCCTTTACAGTCTTGGGTTCTTCATCAGTAACTGATATATTAATTGTAGAAAAAAAATTTGAAGGGCTATAATGTTTTGAGAGTCTTCTCACTCTATTTGATATCCTCAAACTTGGAGTTCTATATTTTGCATCTTTAGCTTCCTCCTCACCTTCTTCCTTTCAATTTTCCTCTTCAAAATCTCTCTGGAGTTCATCTTCTTTAGTAGCATCAGGTTCTACCATAGGTTATTCCAATTTTACATGAACTATTTCAAGTTCTTTGCTTGGTTGCATTTCCTATTTTGAAACCCCTTTTGTTTCTCTAAAGATAACATTACAACTGTAAACAATATTCTGTGTTTAAGGGTTCCATAACTTATATCCTTTAACACCAATACTATAACCCACAAATATGCATTTTTAGATTTATAGTCTAGCTTAGTATGTTTCTCTTTTGGGATATATATATAATCATAACAACCAAAAACCCTTAAATGACTGAGAGGGGGTTTCTTACTAGTCCATTCTTCATGTGGAGTCTTGTCGACCAAAGCTTAGGTAGGAGATGTATTGATGAGGTAACAAGTAGTTAACATGTCTTTTGCCCATAATTTCCCTTCTAACCTTACGCCACTTAGCATACTTTTGGCTTTATCCATAAATGTTTAATTCTTTTTTTTTGTAACTCCATTATGTTGAGTATATGAAGTTTTGTTCTACATTTTTATTCCATAGTCCTTGAAAAATTGCGCAAATTGATTAGAGAAATATTCACCACCATTGTCACTTCTCAAAATTTTTATCTTATTCTCTATATGGTTTTCTACAAGAGCCTTAAACTCTTTAATTTATTGAAAACATCATTTTTATTTTGTACAAATATACCTAGGGCTTTCTTGAAAAGTCATCTATAAATATAACAAAATAGATAGATTTATCTAACAATGGTACTTTTGCAGGTCCAAACACATAACTATGAACTAGATGTAAAATTCCTTCAGATCTTGTAGCACTACTAGGAAACTTGACTCGGGTTTGCTTTTCAAAAACATAGTGCTCAAAAAAATCAAAATTTAATGGGCAATTAGAAATTCCTTCAACAATATCTTTCAATTTAAATTTTCAAAGGTATTTCTCACCAATATACCCCATGCTTTGATGCCACAACATTGTCTTCACTATAAGAATACTCAAAGTCACTTCTACCATATTATTCTCCTCTACAATTGAACAGATATTGTAATCAATACTTAAAGTACTAGCCTCAATTCTGAACAAAGTTCCTGTATGAACTCTCGTTGCTAGCACCAAGACTCCATAACCTATCTTGTAGCTATCCTTATTGAATACCATAGTCACACTTGTGTCATTTATCTTACTCACGAATATCAAATTCTTTGCTAAACCTAAAATATGCAACACACCGGGAAGGGTTTTAATTCTTCCATGTTTTAACCTTAACTTGACTCTTCCTCGACCTATTATTTTATATGTCAAATTTTCTCCCAATAATACTTCACCTTCATTTATAAAGGAATAACCCGAGTCAATCAACCATATGTCATGGTATTCACTTGAGCATGCTACAACTAAGATAAGTCCCTCTATTCTTCATTTATGGTCTTTGTTTCTGTAGAAGTTTATTCATCTGATGATTGGCTATTATTAGACTTTTTAGATTTTTAGTCTCTTTTATAATACCCTATTTTACCACACTTCCAACATTTCCTCTTTTTTGGAGCAATAGATTTACCCCTAGATTTTGATTTTTTTTCTCTTGATTTCTTTTTGCTTACTTCTTGAGAATGAACTCTCACAACCAAGGCATCCTTTTGATGATAATCCTCAAAAAAACTTGTTTCATTTTCTTAGATAGCAATTTTCCTACTATATCCTCTATTTTCAATGTAGAAGTAGTATTGGTGATAGCCATAACTAGGTTATCCTACGAATTAGGTAATGAACAAAGTAAAGTAATACACTTTTCCTCTTCATCCATTTTTACTTCAATAGAGTTTAATTGAATTACCATAGTGTTAAAATAATTTAGATGTTCATCCACATAGTTACCATCATTCATCCGAAGTGAATACAAACTCTTTTAAATAAGGAGTTTACTTACTAGTGACTTTGTCTGATACAAAGTTACTAGCTTATCCCATAATAACTTTGTCGTGGTCTTTGTTGATACATTCAACAATACCTAATTATATAAGCATAATATGATAGATTTCATCACCTTCCTATCGATCTTTAGCCAATCCTCATTTACCATTGATGTTGGTTTTATTCTTGAGATTGCAATCCTCTAATCTCTATCAACCAATAAATCCTCCATCTTGAGTTTCCATAACTTAAATTTTATCCATTAAATTATTTAATCTCTACCCATGTGCTTCCCATCATTTTCCATTAGTAGATTATTCTGCATATGACTCCCACTCAAGAATTAATTTATCATAGGGTTGAAACCCTTACTCCTCAAACAAAGTTAAAACCTAGCTATGATACCAAATGAAGAGCAAAAAACCTCAATAAACTAAATCTAGAAAAGTAATAAATATAGAATCAAAGGAAAAAGAAGATAATAGATATACACATAACATAGTATTTCACCTAGGAAACCCTTATGGTTAAAAAACCAACATAATATGTTGGACATTTTGAGTCCCTAGGCCAAATTTGTCATTGATGTCAAGATGTCGGTGATATTTCTTATTCAGTTCGAGTGTAAAGTTTAATGGAAGTTTATAATGGGTTAAAACATTTTTATTTTACACCCAAAAGAATGCGTTAGAAAGTGGTTTCATTTATCCTTTGGAAGCAAATATATACGAAGCAATGGAAGGATATAATATTATAATATTTATTATAATATTTATCCAAGGTGGTGAAAACCCCAAATAAATTATTATAATTTTAATTATAATATTATTTGGTTTACAAAGGACAAGTAATTAATTTTTATAAAACCCTAAGGTTGGGTTTTGGAGGGAAAAATATTTCAAAGCGCAAATTTTAATATTTATTAAACCCAAAGGTTGGGTTTAATAAAAGGCATTCGAAGCCTTTACCGCCAATGTCATGGAAGGAAGCACGGTGAGCGTCGACGTTGTTAATGCAATGGAGGAGCATATAAATATGCCCAACAAATCTATATTTTAATTCACCCTTGCTCTAATTAATAATTGGTGGCATGTGAAAAGAGAGATCGTGTATCTACGAAAATGTGGCAGTGAAGTAAAAAAAGGAGGAAGTTACCATCATCAAATCTCATTGGGCAAGTGTGGGCTAGTGGTAGTGGCAAGGCGCTGGCAGCAAGGTGGTTGACGTTAGAATCCCCACATGTATTGTTTGGTGTGTTGATTGAGGCACCCAAGGCGCACAACCTTTTGACCTTGGTGGAAGGTGACGTGAGATTAAGAAGCACGTAGTGCTTCTTTAATCTCAAATGAGCGCTTGGCTCGTGTGACAACTTTGACCACGGTTAAGGTGCTTGTGGTGAGACAAGGTTGAGGGTTCGATTCCCTCTGAAGAAAAGGTATTTAATTTTGAATTTAATTTTATTAGTTTCCTAATGTTGGAGGAATAAGGGTGCATAATTGATTATTATTTTTATACATTAAGGCATAAAGTTTATGGTGAATGTTGTTGAGGATTATTTTGGAAGGATTGATATTTGAAGTTTATGGTGAATGTTTGTTGAGGATTATTTTGGAAGGATTGATATTTGAATTTTATGGTGAATGATTGTTGAGGATTATTTTGGAAGGATTGGTATTTGAGATTTATTGTTTTAGGAGTAATAAGGAGTTTGAGTAAAGTCTTAATTAAATTATTATTAAGACTTTTTGGGTATTATTTTTGTATAAGGGTTTTTCTATTAAAAGAAGACTATGGTGAATGTTATTTTTGAGTTGGATTAATAAGGTGTATTTTGGGCCATCATTTTGTATTGTGTTATTATTAAAGTCTTCTAACCCTTATTGAGATTGAAAAAGAGAAATTTGTGAGTGTGGCAGATTTGTGAGATCAACTCCTTATCAAGCAAAAAGGTATGGGAAAATTCTTCCTTGGTTGATTTGGTTGATTGGATTAATTGAAAATTAAGTTTGGAGTGAAAAGGATTTGATTAGGGTTTCCTTTTCGAAAGTGTTTGAGTTAATGCTTCAAGGTTTTTCGAATTGAGAGTTGTGATTAAACCTTGTTTTATAAGCATTGTTATTGAAGCCATTGGTTGTGTGAAGAACCTGAGTTAGGGTTTGATCATGAGTATCATTGTTATGTGAAGAATATTTTATAAGCATGGTTGTTGAAGTGAGTTGTTATGCAAAGAACTTGAACTAGGGTTTGAAAAGATCATGAGTATCATTGTTATGTGAGATTTGTTGTTGAGAATTGTTGGAAACATTTTGAGTTGGATGATACATGCTTGGACTAGGGTTTGTGAGAAAGTTGTTTCTTGATGTGATTGGTTGAGTAGAGTTTATTGAGCGTAGTCAAGTGGATGTATGAAGTGGTTATTCAAGTTCCATATAAAAAACTATTCTATATTCTGATTTGAGTTGAGTTTTGAGAATAGAACATATTGAGTCTCTAACAATTCTCTTTATGCTTCTATAATATTGAGTTGAGAAAGTGATTGAGTTTTGAGTATATAACATATTGAGTCTCTAACAATTCTCTTTATGCTTCTATGAGATTGATTTGATTTGAGAAAGTGATTGAGAATTGAGTATAGAACATATTGAGTCTCTACTAATTATCATTATGTTTTTATGATATTGGACAATTTATGTGTGGACTTGTTAAGAAGATTTGAGGTAAGTCTTTGAGAAGACTTGTAGACTGATTTTGTGTGAGATTTTATGGAATCTTACAATACATATTTGAGCAAGTATTAGAGAGGACTTATTGAGCAGATTTGGACAAGTTTTGTGTGAGCTTGTTGAGCAGATTTGGACAAGTTCTGAGTGAGCTTTTTGAACATATTTGAACAAGTTCTATGTGAGCTTGTTGAGCAGATTTGGACAAGTTCAGTGTGAGCTTGTTGAGTAAATTTGCGCAAGTTTTGAGTGGACCTATTGAGCAGATTTGAGCAGGTTTTGAGTGGACCTATTGAGCAAATTTGAGCAGGTTGTAAGTGGACCTGTTGAGAAAATTTGAGCAGGTTCTGAGTGGACATATTAAGCATATTTGAGCAGGTTCTAAGTGGACCTATTGAGAAGATTTGAGTAGGTTTTGAGTGGACCTATTGAGCAAATTTGTACTAGATCGAATGAATTATGTTTAGTAAAAATTTGAGTGGACTTGTGCTAGACCGACTGGACTGTGTCTAGTGCAAGAGTTGAGCAAATTTGTGCTAGACCAAATGAACTATGTTTAGTACAAATTTAAGTGAGCTTATTGAGCAGACTTGTGCTAGATCGATTAGACTGTGTTTAGTGTAAGAAATTGAGCAGAGATTTGCTAGACCGACTAGACTGTGTTTAGTACAAAATTAAGACAAATATTTGGAGGTGACAAATCAGAGAGGACAGAGTCTCTAATGGATAGAGATCCATCAGCCAGGATATTGAGGACAAGTATTCTGAGTGAGGACAAGAGTCTTCAAGTGGATAGAGATCCACTAGTCAATGCAGTGGAGGCAATGTCTTCTAGAGGATCACCAACCAGAGCAAAGGAGGAGTTCTTCTATGGATAGAGATCCACAAACTAGATTTAGGGGATCAACATCTCCTTTGGACAGAGGTCCACAAATATTGTAATTATGAATGATTCCCAAGAGATTGATTGAGAAAATTTTAGTGAAATATTTTCTCCGTGGAGTAGCCCACATTGGGTGAACCACGTAAATTGTGTTGTCTCTATTCTGTGTGGTGTTGTGTACATTAATTTGATTACTGATGTTGATATTGCTATATTTACATTGCATATATTGGTTTGAGAGAAAAAGTAAAAAGTAGTCTTATATTGTTCACCCCCCTCTCAGTATAAGATTGTGTTCTTCATAATAATATGTCCTTTTTGCATAAACTTAATCGTCTCCAATACAATAATGTTCATCTCACGTAAACCCTGATGCCAGTACAGTTTAAATAACATCACAAGAATGAATTTTATAATAATATGGATGTAAAAACATGAGTTAAAATATATTAATCCAAAAAAATCAATATAGGTCTAAAAATAGCCTAAAGACCCTAAAATATCCTTGATGAGAATATATGGAGAGCATCGAGTACCTTTTAGAGTTAACCCTGCTAGAATAACATGGGAAATATTCAACACATTTTAAATATTTACGGAGTATGGTATAAAATAATAAATGTGGCTTACCTTCTTATCTATGCCTATGACACTATGGCTAGCAAAAGGGTGTGTAAGGCTATTGCAACCATCATGACCCAGGTTCAAATCCCACTACTAACATGGGATACTTTTGTGCATATAAATCAAATTTATATATGTAAGAAGCTCAACCAACCACTGTTATCTAAATTTTGACACCTAATTCATTATCACCATCCTAGTTGGCAGTCCTATCAATGAATGATGTTAGTAGAGTTGGCAGTTGGAGATGGCATGTGGTGGCTTCCAATTGGTCGATTTTTCTCCTAAGGTCTATCATTTAATTTTTTGCTTCTTTTAGCTCTTATATGCCCAAACTTCTGAAGGCCATAACTTTTGCACATGGAAGACTTTTAGGCCCTTTTTTTTTTAAATTGCATGTTTTTCAATATTTATAGATATATAAAATTAGTTCGAGTTACTATTTCTATGAAATTATTTTTATGTAAAAGGGACCTAGTTGTGAATATTCTTTGTGTCAAGATCATATATTGTCTAATTTACTTCTTATATAAGGTCATAGGTTCAATTCTCATTTTTTCTCACTTATTTTATGATAACAAGTTTGATGTTTTCGTGGAGTACCAAACATATAACTGCAACAAAGCCTGATGATGTAGTAATTGGTTAATTGTACTATATTTGAGAGATTTCAAAATTCTTGTGTGTTGTCCTTATCTTTTCTCATAATGGATGTTTGATCATTCAAAAAACCCTTTAGTGTGGTGATTGGTAATATTTTAGTATAAAAGAGAAGTAGGTACTAAATGATTATTCAAAGATCTACCTATTGTTGCATGATTCAGTTGTCTTCTCTTCAGATCAAAGGACAAATTATGGTCACCATAGTGCATGTTGAATATTTTCTCATAATAATATAAATATCTTGATCCAAGAGGTGGACTTATGGCTTCATGTTTGGGAGAGGTTGATCTAGTTCATATACCTCTAAAAAAGAGAAGATAATAGGTTCCATTGGCCCATACAAGTATTCATTATGGAGGGAGATGTATCATCGCTAATGTCTTCTCTCCTTGGCCTCTCAATTTAAATTATGAGGGGTGTTAAAATATTTGTAATCTAACCTTATTAGGCCAAGAATTATAATGACAAAATACCTATGGGTGCTCTTAATATAAGCCTACAAGTAAGTGCTATGTAAGACTTTGGGTATATTAATGTAATCCTAAGGGTATTTTATATGTAAATATATGATCATCTTTCTATGTAAGTATGGTCATATTTCTACGTAATTCTATAGGAATTATTCTATGTAAGCCTACATGCATCTTTCTATGTAATCCTATGGGTATTTTTAATATAAGCCTATAGTTATCTATATGTAAGTATAAGGGAACCTTTCACATTTCATTTCACCCTTAGTGATATTGGTTAATCCACCTTTATGGATAACCTTGCTTAAAGGGTGTAATTTATTATTATTTTATTGTAAGTTAACCTCAAGGTCAAGTTAATGTTAGCTTGAGGTTAACCACTCATTAGGGTTTTGGTATCACTATAAATACCCCTCAATGAGCAATGATTTGTATTAAATTGTGATATATGACTATATGAACTCATTTATTGGTATGCATTTTTATCATCATCATTTTCAATCTCACATTATTTCCTATTTGGTAATGTCAGTACCTATATTTTGGCTCATAAGGCTATAACATATTCTTGTGCGTCCTTGTTATAGATGTTCCAATGCATCCCTATTGTAGAAATTTTTATGCATCGCTACTATTATTTTTTTCAAAATTAAAGTGTAAAACTACTCTAGAATATAGTGTGAAACCTATAGATCGAAACTTTGTTGTAAAACTCCTCATTTTATTAGTCCAATGTCAAAACTAATATCCAAATTGCATGAAAATCTATCTAAACAAACTTTAATTATGTAATTCACTATTCATTATGTCTAGTTAAGATATTGTTGCTCATTACGATCTAATACACCATTATAAATATATAAATGGAGGTCTAAATTGTTACTTTACTTTATTATATGATGTGTTTTATGGCCTCATCCTTTTTACACATTGTATGCTAGAGTCTTGTCTATATTCTTAATGATTATGACATCTAAGAATGAAATATTCTAGTTCCATAGCAAATTGTAATTAGAAGAGGAATATAATTTATTTTTTGTTTCTCAAAATATTTCATGATGGTAGAATTCATAACACTTTCCATTAACATATTGAAACATCCATTCACCATAATTTTATATAATATATATAAGAACAGTGAAATACAAGGATTAAAAAAAGAGAAAAAAGATAAATGACACAAATAAAGAGAAAAGGAATAAAGGGTGGGTATGTGGAGGTTTTTTTTGTTGAAATTGACTTGATCTTATTAAATAAAGAGTAATAAGAGTACACAATTCACAAAAAATGGGTGGTTTGGAAGCACACCCAAATATCCTAGGTAACACATCAACCTAGTGTCAGAAGGGTCTGGGACAACTAAAAAATAATTAACATATCAACATAAAGAAAGGGCAGTATGCCCACTAGTTGCCATAGGAGTAGCACCAATAGAGGTAGGGGGTCCTTGTTTGAAGGATATTCCAATCCAATGGGAGGATAAAAGTCTATTAGAACCATGTCCCATCCAAAACCTTTGCCTTACATGTGTACAAACTTAAGGGCTATTAATAAGATAACTATAAAGTATCGATTTTTATTGTCACATATGGACATTTTGATGGATTGCTTGAGTGGAGCAAGGTACTTCACAAAGATATATTTAAAGAGTTGCTATCATCAAGTCCATATTAGGGAAGGATATGAGTAGAAAACCGTTTAAAAAAGGATAGATTGTACAGGTGACTAGTTATATCATTCAGATTGACAAATGCATCTAGTACCTTTATGCAGTTGATGAATGAAGTGTTAAAGTTATTTCTTGGCATGTTTGTGGTTGTCTATTTGTAAGACATCTTGATATTTAGTAAGAGCAAGGAATACCATTTGCACATTTGAGATTGGTATTGCAAAGACAATAAGAAGAAAAGTTGCTAGTCAACTTGAAGGAATGCAATTTTATGAAAGGGGAATTGATATACTTAGGTTTTATGATTTCCCAAGAAGGGTTATAGATGGACCCCAAGAAGGTGAAGGCCACTGTAAATTGGCCATCACCAAGAAGTATGTTTGAGGCTAAGATTTTCCATGGTCTAGCAAGTTTTTATTGAAAGTTTATCAACAATTTCAATGGGATCTGTCCTCCAATCATTAAAACAATGAAAGGAGAAAAGCATGATTTTTAGTGGAGGAGTGCAAAAAAAAGGAGTTTCCAAATCCTGAAGGAGAAGATAATAGAGAAACCTATTCTAGCTTTACCATATTTTTAAAAAGGTCTTTCAGGTGGATTGTGATGCAAGTGGAACAACAATAGGAGTCATGAGCTAGGAAGGCAAGCCTATTGCTTATTTTAGTGAGAAGATAAATGAGGCAAGGAGGAAATACTTGGTATACGACCAAGAGTTTTATGCCATCGTTCAATCCCTAAAGAAAATGAAGGCATTATTTCCTACCAAAGAAATTTGTCTTATTTGTGGATAATCATGCTTTGAATTTTATTAACAATAAGAGTAAGTTGAATCAAATGCATATGAAGTGGATGGATTTTTTACAAGGATATTCATTTATCTTGAAGCACAAAGGTGGTCACTCAAATTGAGTGGCTAATACCTTGAGCAGAATAAACATGTTGATGAACACAATATAGATTGAAGTTGTTGGTTTTATGCCATGAAGGAGATTTATGCTGATGGTATAGACTTAAAGGAAGCTTGGGAAACTTGCAATAATCCTACTATAGGGGAATGCCATGATTGGATTACTTCATCTAAGAGGGACTATTGTTCAAGGGGCAACAATTGTTGGACATTTTGAGCTCATTCAATTGTCATTTATGTCAAGGTGAGAAATTGTCATTGATGCCAAAGTGAACACATGAAGCCGTCATTAATACCATGGAGTACACCATCATTAACACCAAGAGCAATGTGAAGAGTTGAAGAAAAAGTAATGAAAATATTATTTTACAAGGGTTTTTGTTTAAACATCATGGTGGCAGAATTAAGGTTTTTATTAAAATCATGGTGGTGGAATAATCTTCATAAAAATAGTGGAGTACAAGTTGAAGGTTTAAATTTTATGTCAAGGAAGGCTTTAATTTTTATTAAAGTCAAAGGTTATAAATATAATTTATAAAATTTAAATTCTATTAGAATTTAAATAACTTATAAATTATAAAATATTTTAAACAAAGTGCCGATGTCATCAAATTAAAAAGGAACGTCGATGTTCATGGTAAAAGGAGGAAAGCATGTATAAATACCACACCAAAGAATACTAAACCTTACCTTCTTCGGTTAATGTTAATGCGACCAAAGTGAAAGCGGAAATTTGTGCAAATCATTGAGGAAGAAGAAAATTTAATATTATATTTTAGAGCTAGGGAAAAAGATGAAAAAGGGAAAGTTTGACGCTCACTTCCATTGGACATGGTGGTCCATTGGTAGTGCGTGTTTTGTGATAGCGTTGGGAGTGAAAGATTCCATGATCAAATCACCTAGAGGTAATTTACGTGTTTGTTGAGCGCTGTAGAGGAAAATATTTTTTGCATACATTTTGAGCGCTAGACTTGGGAGGAAGAGCACGAAATGCTCTTAAGCTCCCAAACGTGCATCTATCACACACGGTAGTCAAGCCCATAGCTAGAGCGCTTGTGGAGGCAGAGATTGTGGGTTCAAATACCACTAGTGGCAAAGGTAATTTTTGGTTAAAATTTTATTTTGCTTAAAGTTTTCTAAGGGCTTATTTTGGAGTTATAAGGGTTTATGAAAAATTGCTTTATTGACAATTTATTTGTGTTATTTTGGAGTTATAAGGGTTTATGAAAGATTGATTTATTGATAATTGATTTGTGTTAATTGGAGTGATACGGGTTTATGAAAGATTGTTTATTGACAATTGATTTGTGTTAATTGGAGTTAAAAGGGTTTATGAAAGGTTGTTTTATTGATAGTCGATTTATGTTATTGGAGTTATAAGGAAAGTGGATATGAGTTTTGCCAAAGTTCTTTTTATCATTAAATCTGAATAAAGAGGTTTTGAGTAAATTATTGGTGGATGTTAAATTTATTTTAGTTGGGAGATTATAAGGTGTTATTGGGTAAATATTTTATGTATGTTGATGGTTGTTTTTGAAAGGTGGAGTGATAAGGTGTAATTGAGTTTTTGCATTACATTGTGAGAAATATTTATCTTCTAACCTATTTGAGTTTGGCATAGTAAGTGTTTGTGGTTATGGCATATTTATGAGATCCCTTCATCATCAATAAAAAGGTATGAGCACATTATTCCATAGTTGATTTGATTGATTGGTTTTCTGGAAAATAAGTTTGGAGTGAAAAGGACTTGATTAGGGTTTCCTATTGAGTGTGTTGAGTTAATGCTTCAAGGTTTTCTAGAATAAAGAATTGTTGTTAAAACCTTATTTGATAAGCATTATTGTTGAAGCCATTGGTTGTGTGAGGAATTTGAGTTAGGGTTTGAGTATCATTGCTATGTGAAGATTGTTTTATAAGCATTGCTATGGAAGTGAGTTGTTAAAGAAAAGAAATTGAACTAGGGTTTGAAAAGAATATGAGTATCATTTTTATGTGAGATTTGTTTTTAATCATTGTTAGAAACATTTTGAGTTGGTGTTTATATGCTTGGACTACAGTTTATGAGAAAGGGGTGTTTCATTCAGTAATTGGTTGAGTAGAGTTGATTGATCCTAGTCAAGTGGATGTGTAAAGTGATTGTTCAAGTTCCATAAAACAAACTATTCTATATTATGATTTGAGTTGAGAAAGTGATTGAGCATTGAGTTGAAACATATTGGGTCTCTAACAATTCTCTTTATGTTTCTATGATATTGGATAAGTTTTGTGTGGAATTTTTTAGCAGATTTGAGCAAGTTCTATGTGGACTTGTTGAGCAGATTTGAGCAAGTTCTATGTGGACTTGTTGAGCAGATTTGAGCAAGTTCTATGTGGACTTGTTGAGCATATTTGAGCAAGTTCTATGTGGACTTGTTGATCATATTTGAGCAAGTTCTATGTGGACTTTTTGAGTAGATTTGAGCAAATTTTGTGTGGACTTGTTGAGTAGATTTGAGCAAGTTCTGTGTGGACTTGTTGAGAAGATTTGAGAAAGTTTTGTGTAGACTTGTTGAGCAGATTTGAGCAAGTTTTATGTGGACTTTTTGATTATATTTGAGCAAGTTTTGTGTGAACTTGTTGAGCAGATTTGAGCAAGTTTTGTGTGGACTTGTTGAGCAGATTTGAGCAAGTTCTGTGTGGACTTGTTGAGCAGATTTGAGAAAGTTATGTGTGGACTTGTTGAGCATATTTGAGGTAAGTCTTTGAGAAGACTTGTGGAATGATTTTGTGTGAGCTTTTATGGAAGATTACAATATAGATTTGGATAATTTCTTGAGAGGACTTATTGGGAGCAAATTTTAGTGCAGATTTGAGGATAGATTTGTGCCAGACCAGAGATAGAGCTTATGTATATTTTTGCTAGACCAAAGGATTGTGTTTAGTGTAGATTTGAGATAGAGCTTTGGAGGTGACAAAGCAAAGAGGATAGTAGTCTCGATTGGATAGAGATCCATTAGCCAGGGTAGTGAGGATAGGTCTTCTGAGTGGGGACAAGAGTCTTCAGTGGAGAGAGATCCACAAGCTAGTGTAGTGGAGGCAATAGTATTCTAGAGGAACACCAGCCAGAGCAGAGGAGCATGATTTCTCTTATGAATAGATATATACAAATTTGATTTAGGGGATTGGTATCTCCATGGGACAGAGATCCATAAACATTGTAATAGGGAAAGGATTCCCAAGAGATTGATTGAGAAAATTTTAGTGAAATATTTTCTTTGTGGATGTAACCCACATTGGGTGAACCATGTTAAAATTGGTGTCTCTATTGTGTGTGGTGATTTATGCATTTATTTGATTACTATTGTTGATATTGTTATCTATACATTGCATAATATTGATTTGGAAACAAAAGTAAAAAGTGGTCTTATACTGTTCACCACCCCTCTTAGTATAAGCTTGTGTTCTTCAATTGGTATCAGAGTGGGTTCCTTCATAAGAGTTTAACAACTTGAAGTAAAAGCTAACAATAACACAATGGATTCTAAGAATGGGTTCTCAGATAATTCAACACTAGTATTTTATGGAAATGACTATATATATTGGAGCATGAGAATGAAGATTTACCTTATGGTACTTGGCAATGAAATTTGGGAAGCAGTTGATATTGGACATGATCCTTTAATCAATCATTCTATAGATAAGGAAGGTAAGCTCCTACAACATTACAATTCAAAAGCAATGAATGCACTTTTGAGAGGTTTGCATAGAACAAAGTCTATGAAAGTTATGCATTGTCAAACTGCAAAATAAATGTGGGATAAATTACAAAATATATATGAAGGAGATAAAAGTGTCAAGAAAGCAAATATCCAAAATCTCAAATGACAATTTGAAGCATTAAGAATGAAGGATGAGGAAAATATTAGTACTCTTCTACTTTTAATTGATGAGGCTGTTAATAATATGCAACGCCTTGGAATGAATATTTATGAATTTGATGTTTGTGATAAAGTCTTACGAACTCTTCCAAAAATATTCAGTGAAAATGTTTATGCGATAAAAGTTTCAATGGATGGTGATTTTTTGACAAGAGATAAGTTGCTTGGTATGCTTACAACTTTTGAGATAAGAAAAATATATCCTATTCCCTAGAAGGAAGCAGTCTTTAAAGCAATCAACAAGACAAAGGGTAAGAAGTCAGAATCAAGCAATGAGTCATCTAGTGATGAAGCTAATTATGGTAGAAGAGATAAGGAATCTAAAAAATCCAGAAATCTAAAATCTGTTAAATTTTTCAATTGTGGAAAGTATGCATATTTTGCAACAGATTATCAAGAACCTAAGAATAACACTGGTGAAGAAAAATAGGATCACAAGAACAAAGAATCAAAAAGATATAGGCACCAGAAGAAAAACCAGGATGGACAAAGCAAACAAGGATAGATGTTCTTTCAAAGATAAAAGAGGAGCTACTATGCAGATAAGGCAAGTAAGTACTCAAGTGATAGTGATGCTAGTTTTTCAGATAATGATAGAGATGAAGTCTTATTTATGATTGAAGAAAAAGAGCAAGTTAAGAAAAGGACTTTAGTAATTTTCAAATATTTTATATGTGGTAACTTTGGACATCTTGAAGATAGTTGTACAAGGGATGGTTATAGTTTCAATGATGCTAAGTATGAGGATGCACTTGAAGAACCAGATGAAAACCTTCTAATGGTATTAGAAGGAGTAGATGATCCTATAGAAAATGAGCCAATTGAAAATAAATATGTGGAAAAATGCAAACAAATAGAGGATATTTAGAAAATGATGGATATGATCTCAAGGGAGAACTTATTTATGCTTTGGAAATGGTAAATAAGGTAAGAAAACAACACTCTAAACTTGAAATTCAGTTTCAAGAATGTGATGAAAAGAGAATATTGCTTATAGAGGATTTAGAAAAATCAAAGGCTAAGGCAAAAAGGTTCAATGATAAGTTAGAAGCAAAGATATTAGAATGTGATAAGTTAGCACAAGAAGTGGAACTACTAAGAGAATATTTGAAAGAATCTAAATTCAAGATGAAAGGGAAAAAAATAGGTCAAAGAACTTGGATAAGTTCATCAAGATACAAAAGACTACATCAAGCAAAACAGGTCTTGGATTTGAACAGGTTCAAAAGAAATGGGAAGGAGAGTCAACCTCAAGTTTTGGAGGAGAAGAAACTTTAGATGAAGATACTTCAGAAGAATACAGTGTAAAAGAATGTGAGAGATCTGAGGATGAGTTAGCCAATAAAGAGTTCAACAAAAACATGAACAATGCACAAAGAAGATACAAATGGAACAACAATCAAAATAGGTCAAGAGAGACTAAGAGACCAATGAGGTCAAGACAAGGAAAATTCAATGGAAGATGTTTTTCATATCACAGGTATGGGTACATGGATTCATAATGCGGGACACATGAAAGATAGAAATATGGAAACAAACAACTTTTCCATGGGTATTTCTACTCATGTAATCAGTTTGGTCACAAGGAAATGAATTGTAGGATTCATGACAGAAGAGGATATGGCTTCACTGGGAGAAATCCTAAGACATTTGCACCTCCAAGGAATAATAATATTAAGTGTTATAAGTGCAATAATGATGGTCACACCATAAAGTGGTGTAGAGCAAAAATTCCAAAAACAAGAAGTAACATGAACAGGAATATGGATATGAACAGGAACAAGAACATGAACATGAATATGAATAAGAATAGGAATAGGAACATGAACATGGATATGAACAGGAATACAAACATGAACAAGAACATGGATATGAACAGGAATAGGAACAAGAATAGGAATGTATACATGGATAGGAACATGGACATGGAAAGAAATAGTCAAAGGAATCAGAAGGATCAAATAAGAAAGAAAGAGTATAAAGGTAAAGAATAGTGCTTTATGGGAGTAGAAATACTCCCACCCTAGAATTAACCACCTCAAGAAAATGTGGGGTAGGGTCTAATCTAATACGCTCATTCTTAGTCCCAAGCCCCAAAGGTGACTCTTTGCCATTGATGTCAAAGGAGGAGAGATTTGATTAGGGGAAGATATTTGGTATTTGAGAAAAGAGGAGAGAACATTGAGCCAGGGGGAATAGAACAAAGGAAAGGATAAGTTTTTGGTAAAAATAAGTTGGGTTGCCATCAATGACAAAGGGGGATATTGTTGGACATTTTGAGATCATTCAGTTGTCATTGATGTCAAGGTGAGAAGTTGTCATTGACGCCACAGTGAACACATGAATTCGTCATTAATACCATGGAGTACACTATCATTAACAATAGGAGCAATGCGAAGAGTTGAAGAAAAAGTGGTAGAATTAAGGTTTTTATTAAAACCATGGTGGTAGAATAATCTTCATCAAAATAGTGGAGTACAAGTTGAAGATTTAAATTTTATGTCAAGGAAGGCTTTAATTTTTGTTAAAGTCAAAGGTTATAAATATAATTTATAAAATTTAAATTATATTAGAATTTAAATAACTTATAAATTATAAAATATTTTAAATAAATCACCGACATCATCAAATTAAAAAGAAGCATCGATGTCCATGGCAAAAGGAGAAAAGCGTGTATAAATACCATGCCAAAGAACACTAAACCTTACCTTCCTCAATTAATGTTAATGCGACCAAAGTGACAGCGTAAATTCGTGCAAATCGTTGAGGAAGAAGATAATTTAATATTATATTTTAGAGCTAGGGAAAAAGATGAAAAAGGGAAAGTTTGAGGCTAACTTCCATTGGACACGGTGGTCCATTTGTAGCACACATTTTGTGAGGACGTTGGGAGTGGAAGTGTCCACGATCGAATCACGTGGAGGTTATTTGCGTGTTTGTTGAGCGCTGCGGAGGAAAATGTTTTTGGCATGCATTTTAAGCGCCAGACTTAGGAGGAAGAGCACAAAGTACTCTTAAGCTCCCAAATGTGCATCTAGCGCATGCGATGGTCAATCCCGTAGCTAGAGCGCTCGTAGAGGCAGATATTGTGGGTTCGAATCCCACTAGTGGCAAATGTAATTTTTGATTAAAATTTTATTTTACCTAAATTTTTCTAAGGGGTTATTTTAGAGTTATAAGGGAATATGAAAGATTTCTTTATTGATAATTGATTTGTGTTATTTTGGAGTTATAAGGGTTTATGAAAGATTGCTTTATTGATAATTGATTTGTGTTAATTGGAGTGATAAGGGTTTATGAAAGATTATTTATTGATAATTTATTTGTTTTAATTGGAGTTAAAAGAGTTTATGAAAGGTTGTTTTATTGATAATTGATTTATGTTATTGGAGTTATAAGGAAAGTGGATTTGAGTTTTGCCAAAGTTTTTTTTGTCATTAAATCTGAATAAAGAGGTTTTGAGTTAATTTTTGGTGGATGTTAAATTTATTTTAGTTGGGAGATTATAAGGTGTTATTGGGTAAATATTCTTTTTATGTTGATGGTTGTTTTTGAAAGGTGGAGTGATAAGGTGTAATTGAGTTTTTGCATTACATTGTGAGAAATATTTATCTTCTAACCTCTTTGAGTTTGGCATAGAAATATTTGTGGTTATGGTAGATTTATGAGATCCCTTCATCATCAAGAAAAATGTATGAGCACATTCTTCCATAGTTGAGTTGATTGATTGGTTTTCTGGAAAATAAGTTTGGAGTGAAAAGGACTTGATTAGGATTTCCTATTGAGTGTGTTGAGTTAATGCTTCAAGGTTTTATGGAATAAAGAATTGGTGTTAAAACCTTGTTTGATAAGCATTGTTGTTGAAGCCATTGGTTGTGTGAGGAATTTGAGTTAGGGTTTGAGTATCATTGCTATGTGAAGATTGTTTTATAATCATTGTTGTTGAAGTGAGTTGTTTAAGAAAATAACTTGAACTAGGGTTTGAAAAGAACATGAGTATCATTGTTATGTGATATTTATTGTTAAGCAATGTTGGAAACATTTTGAGTTGGTATTTATATGCTTGGACTAGGGTTTGTGAGAAAGGGGTGTTTCATTGAGTGACTGGTTGAGTGGAGTTGATTGAGCCTAGTCAAGTGGATGTGTGAAGTGATTGTTCAAGTTCCATAAAACAAACTATTTTATATTCTGATTTGAGTTGAGAAAGTGATTGAGCATTGAGTTGAAACATATTGGGTCTCTAACAATTCTCTTTATGTTTCTATGAGATTGGACAAGTTTTGTGTGGACTTGTTGAGCAGATTTAAGCAAGTTCTGTGTGGACTTGTTGAGCAGATTTGAGAAATTTTTGTGTGGAATTGTTGAGCATATTTGAGCAAGTTCTATGTGGACTTGTTGAGCATATTTGAGCAAGTTTTGTGTGGACTTGTTGAGCAAATTTGAGCAAGTTATGTGTGGACTTGTTGAGTAGATTTGAGCAAGTTCTGTGTGGACTTGTTGAGCAGATTTGAGCAAGTTCTATGTGGAATTGTTAAGCAGATTTGAGCAAGTTCTATGTGGACTTGTTGAGCATATTTGAGCAAGTTCTGTGTGAACTTTTTGAGCATATTTGAGCAAGTTTTGTGTGGAATTGTTGAGAAGATTTGAGCAAGTTATGTGTGGACTTGTTGAGCAAATTTGAGGTAAGTCTTTGAGAAGACTTGTGGACTGATTTTGTGTGAGCTTTTGTGGAAGATTACAATACAAATTTGGATAAGTTCTTGAGAGGAATGATTAATAGTAGAGCTTGGTGCAGATTTGAGGATAGGTTTGTGCCAGACGAGAGATAGAGATTGAGTAAATTTGTGCTAGACCGAAGGACTGTGTTTAGTGCAAATTTGAGATAGAGCTTTGGAGGTGACAGAGCAAAAAGAACAGTTGTCTCTAGTGGATAGAGATCCATCATCCAGGGTAGTGAGGATAGGTCTTTTGAGTGGGGACAAGATTCATTAGTGGAGAGATATCCACAAGATAGTGTAGTGGAGGCAATAGTCTTCTAGAGGATCACCAGCCAGAGCAGAGGAGAAGGAGTTCTCCTATGGATAGATATCCATAAACTTGATTTAGGGGATTGGTATATCTATTGGATAGAGTTCCATAAACATTGTAATAGAGAAAGGATTCCCAAGAGATTGACTGAGAAAATTTTAGTGAAATATTTTCATTGTGGATGTAACCCACATTGGGTGAACCAATTTAAAATTGGTGTCTCTATTGTGTGTGGTGATTTTTGTATTGCTTTGAGAATATGTTGTTGATATTGCTATCTGTACATTGCATAATATTGATTTGGAAAGAAAAGTTAAAAGTGGTATTATACTATTGACCCCCCTGTCAGTATAATCTTGTGTTCTTCAACAATTGTACATACCATGAAGTTTTGTGTGATAGAACCTGATAAGAGAGAAACATAGTGGATGATAAGTTGGATATTTTGGAGAAGAAAAAACAATGCAATAACTTTGTGCAAGTTGTAATTGGCCTAGAATGAATGCAAATGTAAGAATATTTGTGTAATATTATCGAGTTTGTTAGTATGCCAAGGGGAGAAGTCAAAATATTAGGTTATATCAATTACCAATGCCAGAGAACCCTTGGGAGGATGTGAGCATGCATTTTATTCTTGGGATTTCGAGGATTCAAATGGGTGATGATTCTATTTTTATTTTTGACAAATTCTTGAAGATGGCACATTTCATACTTTGCAAGAAAATGAATGATGCTACCCATATTATTGATTTATTCTTTTGAGAAGTTGTAAGATTGCATGGTTTTCCAAAGAGCATTGTATCAGATAGAGATGCAAATTTTGTAGGTCATATTGGCATACCTTGTGGATGAATTTGGGTACCAAATTGAGCTTTAGTTAGGCTTATCACCCGCAAACATATGTTTAGACTATAGTAGTGAACAAAAGCCTTAGAAATTTGTTGCAATGTCTAGTTGGTAAGAAGCTAAATTTGTGAGATACTATATTGGCACATACATAATTTGCATAAAATAATTCAATGAATTGAAGTATAGTTAAAAAGTTCATTTCAAATTGTGTATGGATCTCATCCTAGAGGAGTAGATGAGTTATAAAGTAAATTTGAATTGTAGAAACTGAGTGCTTTACAAAATTTTTTTTTTGAGTATATGCAAGACTTGCATCTTGAAGTGAAGGTTGATTTGGAAAAGAATATCATGAAATAGAAGCAATGTTTTGACCCCAAGTGTTGAACATAGGAATTCAAAGTTGGAGATTTGGTTTTGGCACATTTTCAAGGAAAAATTTCCCAAAATCACTTACAACAAGATCAACTAGAAAAATATCAAACCTTGTAAGGTCTTGAAGAAATATTTCAACAATGAATATGAAATTGAGTTTCCATAAGGGATAAACATTTCGTTAGTCTTTAATACAGCCGACTTATATCCATACTATGGTCAACCTAGAGATGAGGATGAAGATAATATAATTGATATTCTAGCAAAGAAATGTTGGAATATATTACATTATTTGGTACTTGCTAATGTACCATCATGGGTACATGTTTAAATTAGAATTTTATCTTATATTAGGATTTAAGTATTTTCTTAATGCAATGTAATAAATGCACAAGTACTATTAGAATGTGCAATGATGTAAATGTGCATGAAGTCCACATGTACATGAGTCCTAACAATAGATTGATGAAGTGTCATAGGAATATAGAAGGCCAAGAGTCATGTCACACCATATATATGCCTTCTTAGAGTAGAATAACAAGAGGATTTTGGAATGCATAGGGCAGAGTTGTAGTAGTAACAATGTAGAGCATTTTTGCAATATGAAGTGATAGAGATCTCCATTGCATAACATTGTATACTTTGTGAGCTTTCATTAATGGTTATTGCATGAGTATTTTCTGAAGTTTCTTATTATATTTACATGCTTATTAGTTATCCATTATCATAGTTATAACATTGCTTGCTTATTTCATTACTTGTGGTTGCATTTCCTTTAAGTTTATAACATCAAAAGCTAACAATGGTATTAGAGTACTAGGTAGATTTATAGGAAATAGAGAGAGCCTCAAAAGAGATTGAGAGGAGATGGAAAATTTTATTTTTAGAAATTTTAAAATTATTTTTTTGCTAGAGTTTCACCACAAAGTTGTAAAAAAACTCGTGAATATTAGGACTCAGCATTGATTCCACTAGATTGACAAATCAACTAGTGAAGATTCATCATCTCTAGATTTAGAGTTTTTTTCCATTACAATTTTTTTCTAATAGTTTGTTACAAAAACATTGATTCAAATAAAGTTGGAAAGCTTCCGACAAGAGCTAGGAAGAATATCTTCTTTGAAATCCATCCAGTACCTGAAGAAACAAGTTGGAGATTGAAGATTTGAAGACCTAAGGAAAAGGTCCCATTATAGGATTTGCATATTTAAGACTCCAAGTTGGATATTGAGAAAATATCTAGAGGCTAAAGAAGCCATATTGAAGACTACAAATCAAGGAGGAGGTCCTAGAAAGAAGACCCCATTTAAGGAAGAAGAGACTCAAGGAAAAGAGTCCTAGAGAAGATTGAAGATTAGAGATCTCCATTAAATATTGAAGACTTCGTATTGAAGAGGACCCAAAGGAGTTCTCATTGAAGAACTTCAGTATTTGGAAGATTGAATATAGAGAAGGAAAAACAAAATTCCTATTGGAGATTTCAAAAGTAGCATAATTAGGTGATCCAATAGAGATCCCATTGTAAAACTTCCATAGTTGAAGGATTGAAGAGATCAAGGAAATATCTCATTGAATTTTTAATACTATAAGAGAAGATGTAGAATTTGAAGGCCCTAGGAGAAGGCCTCAAGCTACTTGAAAGGAGAAATAAGGAGAAGGCTAGGAAAACCTCATTGAAGGAGACTTGAAGAAGTTCATTGGAGAATATTTGAGGAGAAATCAAGGAGAAGTTCCTGATAAAGAAGAATTTGGAACAATTGTCGCCATCCAAAAACAAGCCCAAAAGAAAGAAATATTTGGCAAGAAGTTTTCCAAATTTTGGAAAGGATTTCCAAAGACCTCAAGACATTCAAATTCTTGAGAAGAAGGCTAGCAAAGAGGCCAATATTGAAGTAAGAATTCGACAAGAAAGTTGAAGGAGAAAGGAGCTAGAAGAAGCCCATATATTTGAGATTTTTAAGAACAACCACCAAGGAGTTAAAGGTTATGCTAATTTTTTTATAGCAAAAAATTAAAGGACTCTAAAATATAAGTTTGAGACAAAATTTGGAGAAGTTTCCAAGTATAATTAAAAGATTCGAGGATAGCATATTAGAAGAAAAATTAGTTGCATTAGAATATAAAAATTTCAAAGTTATAGGTAACAATTTGGGCAACACTAATAGTTGCAAATTACAGGGTCCTCGAACATCATCCTAAAGGAGAATTGAAGCCACCAAATCATAGTTTTGGGAAGCAAGTCTGAGGAATTTCAAAGCTGTAAAATAAACAAGTTTCAGGGTAGCAAATGATATCAATTAAAGCTACAAATTTATAACGAACCTCCTCGCACAATTAAAAGGAAAATAGTAAAATATCTATATATTTACCTTTTCTTGTGAAACATGGTACTGCTAATAGCCTCTATGAGTGTAGGTCAGTTACCAGATGACAATAAGAGGAGGCAAGTCAGTGAAAAATGGGGAAGTGATGATTCGGCTCATGAGCACATGGAAACTCGTGTTTGCATATCATTTAGGTGCATTATAAATTGCATCTCTACGTGAGTTAAATTGGTTTGAATATTGCATGTTGGCAATGAATGAGAAATGTTTGATGGTGGCAATGATGATGGGAGCCACATGTTTGATTAGGCATGTGGTTGTTACTTGTTGAGACATGAGTGTGTGTATGCCTATTGTTTTAAAATGTTCCATTATTGGTTTGTGTGGTTAAGGGTGGTAGAGAAGATATAATAATATTTGGAGTCACCTTTGAATCCTTTGAATGCTTTGATTAAAGCTTTGAAAAATGCCTACCTTTATATTTTCATAATTTAGAGAAAGATAATTATTTTATATCTTGCTTCTAGAAAAACGTTATGAAAATGTATTTGGGGTGTTTTGCATTTTGTATTTAAAGAATTCATAATAATTAAATGTTAAAGTGTAAACAAGTCTCCATGCATAGTTTGTTGGTGGGTGGCGTGCTTTTCTCAACCTCACTGTATTTGTTGAAGGTGCATAATAATTAAGCTTGTTGTTTTGATTAAAGATATATATAAAAATATATAGTATTATTGGAAAATCCTTTGGATGTTTACCTTGGATGCGAGTGGAATCTATCTCCCTGTTGTTAGTGGTGGTGGTGGTAAGCCGAGAATGGGGGGAAACCATAATAGATCATTATTAACATTTTGTTGAAAGGGAGATGGGGGAAAGCTGGCGAGAGAGGAGAGGAAGAAAAGAAACGGGGAGATAGGGAAGAAGAAGGAGAGAAAATTAGAAGAGCTCGGACCGAGACGTCACAGAGGAGAGTGAAGGAGATTCAAGGATAGTGGTTGTTGCCATTCGAAGAGAGCGAACAAACAAGTTGGCTATATTGAACCTCGTTAACAATGAAAAGTTTTTAATTTATGCTTTATGTGTGTTGACAAGTTCGTTGGCGTGTGAAAACGTAGTCGTTGGTTTGTGAGTGTGTAAATGCTTGAAAAACTATGCAATGATATATGGATGTTATATGTGATAGTCTATTTGAGTGACATAAGAATTGTTTGGAAAAATATTGTCCTGTTTGCTATAAAACGAAGGCAAAAGAAATTTGTTTTACTTACCTGAAGGCTTTGTTGAGTTCGAACAATTTGCTATGGTCTGTGTGTTTTATACCAGGTGCAATAGAAAGCTGGGAGAAGTTGGATTGTTGTGGTGTAACTATTTATGTATGTGTAGAATGTTGTTGATTCTACCATGACATTGTAATGAAAAATGAAACCTTTTTCCTGGCTTAAACCAAAAATGAATATTGTTATTTATTTTTAAAACAAATTGGAACTTCTGTGTGGATCTCGAGTAGGGATTAGTGAAGCTCCAATGTATTTTATGAAAAATAGATAAGATTGTGTGCATGTTAGCTGCATGAGCATGTCATGAGCCGTATCTGATCCCTGGTGACTCCGTTGGATTTCAGTACGAAGAATAACATTGCGTGAGATCATTTTGAACGTGGGATACCAGTTGAACCTGCATTGTGGATGCACCAAATCATGATGTGATAACAGAACTCTTCTCTGAAATAGCAATCACAAATTAATCTTGGATGAAGGTCCAATCTAGTAGGGTTTGCATACTTGGCCAGTGCGCTGCAGCTATAGCACATTTCTTAATGAGTAGAGCTAGATGTAGATGAGCACCAATGTTAATTATGAACATCTTTTCCTTAGCATGTAAAAAAAGAAATATAAGGGTAGAGCCCATTTGTATTTCAGAGTATAAAACACCTTCTAAGAATTGAAACATTGTACTGTGGTAAGGTTGTTAATTTATATCAATGAATGGAGATGTATTTATGATTTGGCTTTGATGCATCCTGTTCTCCGAATATTTTCCAACTCTTACTTTATAAAGTTGTTTATTATTTATTATGCATGTCTTTGAAAGTATTCATGTATTCGAATGAGAAAGCTTTGTAAACATTTGTTTATATTATTTAAATTTAAACATTAAAGCCCAATAGGCTATAGACGTCAAGGGAGTTGTCTAGCTTGACTTTCTTAGGCCAGTTTTTTGACGTCGAGAGTAGGTGTTCACTTGTAGTTTCATTGCTTGCTTTTAGATATTAGGAGAAGCTTTTGAGTTTTAAAAAAATATAATATATGGTAAATAAATGATTTCATCAATTAAGAAAGAGATTAGACTTGTGTTAGAGGTTTGCTCTTTAGGTGATTAAAAAGTAAAGTTTGTCGCCCATGTGGAACAAGTGTGGCCATAGGGTCTAAAATTATTATATTTGTTTTGTGGACATGGGTAACTCCAAACCTTAGAGAAAAGAATAGTTCCTTATTTAAAGTACATGCAAATGGATAAAATAGCAAACCTTTGTATGAATGTTGTTCTCCATATTCTTTCTAAAATAGAAATGCTTTTGGAGGAAGAAGTACCAACCTAGGATATCCTAAATGCTTGTTGGGAAAAATGTATGATAAATGAAACATTAAGATTCTTAGGAACTCGACCCAAAAATTGATACATAATTTATAGGATTATTGGGGTGTGGGTAGGCACACAATTAAATTGGGGCAATTGTCGACTAACAGAATTGGTCATTGAATGACTGGGTCAGGTTAGAATGGAAAGGTGGTATGGGACACTATTTCTAGGTTGCACCCAAGGTTGCATTGTGATAAATACCTTTATCATCAAACTTTGTCAAGTATGACCACAGGGTTTGGTATGGGATAAATCCCTGTGAGTTGCGATGGTATAGTGTGATGAAGTCCAAGGTCAGGGTATTGACATGGCACTAACTACTTCTAGGATATAGGAAAACTCTAGTCAGTCACAGAGGCATGATTATGCTAGTCACCTTCACACTGAGTATAGATGGGTCGACTAGAATATCGAAGGTACTGTGTGCTAAGGTAAGGGAATATAAGCATTCCCCTCTAGGTGTTATGGGCCCTAGAGGATAACCCTCATCATGGTACGGTCCTCATGCTGGGAAAAGTGGATGATAAATGAGAAAGCCATCACCACTAAATGGTAAGTTTATGAGAATTAGCTAATCTCGTCCACTTGGGTGATTGTCTACAGTAGTCTTGAACCCAAAAGTGGTATATTGTGCCTATGCTATATTAATGATAATGTGGAAAAATTTAAGGGATGAATTTTGATGTGAAAATATAAGATCAAACTTGTTTTGGTAGAAAAACATTTCTAGGTAGAGCAGTAAAACCTTTTTAAAAAATAATTTGGTTTCTAACTATTCTTTTATCAAGCAACCAGGTGAGTGGGTTGTTACATATGGTATCAGAGTAGAATTGATTCTAAAGTTGTAGAACTCTATGTGTGAGCTAGAATAGATAATGATAACTAATATACTACCTCTTTCACTTATAGGACCAATGGCATGAATGTTATGAGGTGGATCCTCGAGAAATCCTACGGGAGGTAGGGAGGAGGAAATCACCGATAGACTTGTAAGAGGACCATGAACAAATTTAAGAAATGAAGGTCCTCAATGTGAAAGAAGGTAGAAAAGGGTTCATGAGATTCCTTCAAATGAAACTAATGGAGGAGGGAACCTTGTAAATATGGTTAAATTGTTGCAAGTGCAAATGGAAAAACAAAGGGAAGAGATGGCCCAACAGAAAACTCACATGGCCCAACAATAGGAACTTATTGTCCAACAATAGCGAGTCATAGAAGACTTAGCTAGAGAAATAGAAACTGGATTAGATAGGATAATGGAAGCACTAGGGGAACCTGAGGGATCCAGTGCTGGAAGGGCAAGAGTGAGCAAGGAATTGGATAGAAATCTCAAAAAGGTTGTAATATCCAAGTTTAATGGAACATATGATGGAGAGTCAGCTGAAAATTGGTTAAGTGAACTAGAGTCCTACTTCTCTCTAGTGGTTCTATCTTCTGAGTCCAAAACTACTTTGGCAGTTATGAATATGATTGAAATAGCCTTGGATTGGTGGAAATCGTACAAGAAAGGGCATGAGGTTGAGGCTACTGACCTCAAATGGGAGGAGTTCATCAAGGAATTTAGAGATAGATTTCTAACAAGACAATATTATGTGGAGAAGTTTGGGGAATTCTCAAATTTGAGGTAAGAAAACATGTCAGTTCGAGAATATCACCAAAAATTCATACAACTATTAAAGTATGCATCCCAATATGAAAGCAATGAGGAAATGAAAACTCAAAAATTTATTCTGGGATTACATCCTAGAATCATGATAGTGGTAAATATGCATAATCCCATCAATTTATCGATTGCTTTTGATTTAGCAAGGAAGGAGGAAGCTAACCAAGAAACAAGAAAGACATTTTTCAACTATCAAAAGTTATCAAAAAAGGAGAAAGATGAGCTTAGAAAATGAAAGAGTGTTGGTTTTATGAAATGGGAAAAGGAACAGAATAAGAAACCCAGAGGGGGAGATCATATCAAACAAGGTGGCAAAAATAAATCCAGTTACCAAGGTGGAAAATTTAGGAAAGATGTTAAAGAGTTTCCCAAAAGACAGGACTAGAAACCAGTGGGTCAAGGAAAGGATAGGGAAACTACATCTATGAATAGAAATGATAACAACAATAGAGGCAATAGAGCTCCACCAAGTGGATTTTGGGTGTGTAAAGGAGCCCACTATGCCAAAAAATGCCCTCATAGAGCTGATCTACCACCAAAGGCTCCATATGAAACTAGCCATAGGATTTATGTAGCCACAGGTAGTTCTAAACTCACTGGAAAAATCACTCCTTTCTTATTAAATGGTAAATTTTTTGGTAAAAATGTACAAATTTTGATTGATAGTGGGTCAACTGATAGTTTTATTTCAACTAGATTAATGAGGGATTTGCCTGTTAGACCTGGATTCTTGGCAAAAGGTTGGAAGGTAGAGTATGGATCAGGGTAAACTCACCATGTTAATCAATGTCTCTTTGAATCCCACATTTCCTTGCCATAAGGAAAGATCAACTGGCACCTGTATGTGGCACCTTTGCATGCATTTGATATCATCTTGGGAGTTGATTGGTTAAAAGTGCACAAGGCTCTTTTGAACTTTGAAGAAAGATGGGTGGAATTTGTGGATGAATCTACTCAAAATATTAGAATTAATTATGGGTGAAGAGAAGTAAAACCCCATCTGTTGTCTGCAATGCAACTTAAAAATATTATTAAGAAGAAGGGTATGGTCTTCATAGTAAATATGAATAGGAAAGAAGAGTCTGAGAAGGAGTTTGACCTCTTCCAGATGCACTCGATGTTAGGTGCATTCAAGGATGTATTCCTTGAGGAACTTCTGGGGTTACCTCCTTAGAGGGAATTTGATTTTTCAATTGAGTTGTTACCAAGTGCAACACCAATCACAAGGTCACCTTACAGGATGACTCCTATAGAGCTACAAGAGCTAAAAACACAACTACAAGATTTTATTGAAAATGGGTTAATCAAACCTAGTGTGTCACCTTGGGGAGCTCCTATTATTTTTGTTAAAAATAAAGATGGTACCTTAAGAATGTGCATAGATTATAGAATGTTGAATAAGGTTACTATCAAAAATAGGTATTCATTACCTAGGATTGATGATTTATTTGATCAACTAAGAGGAGCAACCATATTTTCTAAAATAGATTTGAGATCTGGATATCATCAGTTAAGAATTTAGGAGGAAGATACTTCTAAAACAACATTTAGAACAAGATATGGGCATTTTGAGTTTACCGTCTTACCTTTTGGATTAACCAATGCCCCAACCGCGTTCATGAACCTCATGAACAATGTTTTCAGAGAACAACTGGATAAGTTTGTACTCATATTTTTGGATGATATTTTGGTTTATTCCAAAAATAAGGAAGAGCATGATCAACACCTGAGAATAATGCTTGGAATTATTAGAAAGAATCAATTGTTTGGAAAATTATCAAAATGTGAGTTTTATACTCCACAAGTGCAATATCTTGGACACATTGTCTCTACTAAAGGAATTGTAGTAGACCCCAAGAAAATCGAGGCAATCATGGATTGGCCGACACCTACTAATGTCACAGAGGTGTGAAGTTTTATGGGACTTGCGGGATATTATAGGTACTTCGTCAAAGGGTTTTTGAGAATTGCCCAACCTATTACAAACCTTCAGAGAAAAGGGAAAGGCTTCAAGTGGACAAAGCAATGTGAGGAAGCTTTTCAAGTTTTGAAAGAAAGGTTGACAACTGCACCAATCCTGCAATTACCTGATCCTAATAAGCAATTTATAGTTTGTACAGATGCATCGATCGAAGGGTTAGGTGGGATTTTGACCCAAGGTGATGTAGTAATTGCTTATGAGTCCAGGAAACTCAAGAGGCATGAAGTCAATTATGCCACTCATGATTTAGAATTGGCAGTGGTAGTACATGCCCTAAAATTTTGGTGACATTATCTTCTGGGAAAACCATTTGAGTTAAAGACAGACCATCAAAGTTTGAAGTATATATTTACTCAACCCTTATTAAATGCTACACAATGATATTGGCTAGAGTTCCTAGCTGAGTATGATTTTGGTATTGAGTACATTAAGGGTAAGGAGAATAAGGTCATTGATGCTTTAAGCAAAAGAGGGTGTATAACCACAATGACAAAATGTCAATATGATCTAATAGATCAAATTAAAACATGGCAAGAAAAAGATGATTTTTGTCAGTCGTGTTTAGGTTCGGATGGACAGAAAGTAGCCAAGGATGCAAATTATGTTTTTAGGGATGATCTACTTTATTTTAGGAATAGGTTGGTGGTACCCAACTTAGGAGGATTGAGGGAAATAATTCTTAGGGAGGCACATAACACTCCCTACTCTACGCACCCAGGAGGTGCAAAGATGTGAGAGAATCTAAAGAAAGCATATTTTTGGCCTGGTATGAAAAATGATATTACCAACTATGTGGCCAAATATTTGGAATGTCAAAAGGTGAAAGCGGAACACCTACATCCAGCTAGAAAACTATATCCACAAGAGATACCCACACAGAAATGGCAAGTAGTGTCAATGGATTTTATAGTGGGGTTGCCTAAAACAAGGTTCAGGTATGATGCAATTCTAGTAATTATGGATAAATTAACTAAAGTTGCACATTTTATACCAAGTAATGTGCAAGATGATGCAATTGTTGTAGCAAGTAAGTTTACTAGGGAAGTGGTAAGACTCTATGGCTTTCCAAAAATTATAATCTCTGATAGAGATTCTCATTTCACTTCTGAGTTTTGGTAAGCTTTGCATCGAGCATTAGGGACCAAATTGAATATCAGTACCACCTATCACCCAAAAATAGATGGTCAAACTGAGAGGGTGAACCAAGTTCTTGAGGATATGCTATGAATGTATTGCATGGATCAACACACTAAGTGGGAAGACTACTTATATCTAGTAGAATTTGCATATAACAATAGTTACCATGCTTCACTAGGTATGGCACCTTTCGAGGCCTTGTATGGGAGAAGGTGCATAATTCCCTTATCTTGGAATAATTTAGAGGATCGGGTAGTGATCGGCCTAGAAATGATAAAAGAAATGGAAGAGCAATTGAAAAGAATTCAGTAAAAGTTGAAAGAGACCGTAGATCACCAAAAGAGCTACGCGGACCTCAAAAGAACATCGAGGGAATACTCAATGGGAGACCAAGTATTCTTAAGGGTAAAGCCAACAAAAAGTTCAATCAAATCTTCCAAACTTGACTCCCGATACGTGGGTCCATTTGAGATCATAGATAAGATAAGCCCTATTGCGTACAAATTAGCTCTACCACCAAGCTTATCCAAGATCCATAATGTCTTTCATGTGTCCCTCCTTAGAAAATACATTTATGATCCTACTCATGTTTTAGATGTTTCCAATTTGCAGATGACCAATCCATTAAGGATTGAAGTGCGACTTGTTTTTCTACTTGATTTTCAAACCAAAAACCTAAGAAAATGAAGCATAGAGCAATATCGAGTCCAATGGGACCACTACTCAGACAAAATATTTCTTGGGGGGGATTAGAAGGTATCACCCACTTTTCCTTATTTGTTTGAGTAGATAATACTTTTTCATAAACTTTTATAAATTTTGAGATATGTGTATAAAACATGTTTGTTGAGTTACTGGGTAGAGTAGCCTATGAATGTTTTGGTATTGCTATGATCCATGTTTTGAACTTCAATGGATATGTGTATTTGACTTCATTTATGACATAATCAATGATGTGATTATATGGTGATCATAAACAAAATGATGAGTTTCTCTTTATATTGACAAATGTGTTGGCAATACTTGAGTTCAAATGGGAAAGTGAATTTGATTGAGTATTACTTTGGATAAAAAAAAATTCAAAAGCTTTCTTTTGCTTTATCTAGCTTTAAACACAGGGACTATGTTTATCACTAGTGGGGGAGGATGTAACGACCCTCCTCGCACGGTTAAAGGGAAAAGAATAAAATATGTATATATTTACCTTTTCTTGTGAAACAAGGTATTGTTGATAGCCTTTGTGAGTGCAGGTCAATTACCAGATGACAATGAGAGGAGGTAAGTCAGCGGAAATGGGGAAGTGATGATTCGGCTCACGAGCACATGGAAACTCGTGTTTGCATATCATTTAGGTGCATTATAAATTGCATCTCTGCGTGAGTTAAATTGGTTTGAATATTGCATGTTGGCAATGAATGAGAAATGTTTGATGGTGGCGATGACGATGGGAGCTACAGGTTTGATTAGGCATGTGGTTGTTGCTTGTTGAGACATGAGTGTGTGTATGCCTATTGTTTTGAAATGTTCCATTATTGGTTTGTGTGGTTAAGGGTGGTAGAGAAGATATAATAATCTTTGGAGTCACCTTTGAATGCTTTGATTAAAGCTTTGAAAAATGCATACCTTTATATTTTCATAATTTAGAGAAAGAATATTATTTTATATCTTGCTTTTAGAAAAATATTATGAAAATGTATTTGGGGTGTTTTGCATTTTGCATTTAAAGAATTCGTAATAATTAGATGTTACAATGTAAAAAAGTCTCCATGCATATTTTATTGGCAGGCGGCGTGCTTTTCTCAACCTCACTGTATTTGTTGAAGGCGCATAATAATTAAGTTTGTTGTTTTGATTAAAGATATATATAAAAATATATAGTATTATTGGAAAATCCTTTGGATGTTTACCTTGGACGTGAGTGGAATCTATCTCTCGACTATTAGTGGTGGTGGTGATAAGCCAAGAATGGAGGGAAACTATAAGAGATCATTATCATTATTTATATTCTGTTGAAATGGAGATGGGGGAAAGCTAGTGGGGGAGGAGAGGAAGAAAAGAAAAGGGGAGAGGAGGAAGAAGAGGGATAGAAAATTAGAAGAGCTCATACCAGGAAGTCACAGAGGAGAGTGAAGGAGATTCAAGGACAGTGGTTGCTGCCATTCAGAGAGAGAGATCAAACAAGTTGGCTATATTGAACCTCGTTAACAATGAAAAGTTTTTAATTTATGCTTTATGTGTGTTGACGAGTTTGCTAGTGTGTGAAAACATAGCCGTTGGTTTGTGAGTGTGTAAATTCTTGAAAAACTGTGCAATGATATATGGATGTTATATGTGATAGTCTGTTTGAGTGACATAAGAATTGTTTGGAAAAAAATTGTCCCATTTGTTGTAAAATGAAGGCAAAAGAAATTTGTTTTACTTTCCTAAAGGTTTTGTTGAGTTCGAATAATTTTCTATGGTTTGTGTGTTTATATCAGGTGCAATAGAAATCTGGGAGAAGTTGAATTGCTATGGTAAAACTATTTATGTATGTGTAGAATGTTGTTGATTCTTCCATGACGTTGTAATGAAAAATGAAACTTTTTTTCCTGGCTTGAACAAAAAACGAATATTGTTGTTTATTTTTAAAACAAATTAGAACTTTTGTATGGCTCTCGAGTAGGGTATTAGTGAAGCTCCAATGTATTTTGTGAAAAATAGATAATATTATGTGCATGTTAGCTGCATGAGCATGTCATGAGCCGTATCTGATTCTTGGTGACTCCGTTGGATTTTGGTACAAATAATAAGACTGCAGTAGTGCAATGGGTACCGTGAGATCATTTTGAATGCGAGATACCAGTTGAACTTGAGTTGTGGATGCACCAAATCATGGTGTGATAATAGAACTCTTATCTAAAATAGCACTCACAAATTAATCTTGGATGAAGGTCCAATCTGGTAGGGTTTACATACTTGGCTACTGCACTACAGCTATAACATATTTCTTAATGAGTAGAGCTAGATGTAGATGAGCGCCAATTATTATGAACATCTTTTCCTTAGCATGTACAAAAAGAAATATAAGAGTAGATTCCATTTGTATTTCAGAGTATAAAACACCTTATGAGAATTGAAACATTGTACTACGACAAGGTTTTTAATTTATATCAATGAATGGAGACGTATTTATGATTTGGCTTTGATGCATTTTGTTCTCCAGATATTTTCCAACTATTACTTTATAAATTGTTTATTATTTATTATGCATGTCTTTGAAAGCATTAATGTATTTGAATGAGAAAGCTTTGTAAACATTTGTTATATTATTTAAATTTACATTAAATCCCAATAGGCTATAGACATCAAGGAAGTTGTCTAGCTTGACTTTCTTAGACTAGTTTTTTGATGTCGAGAGTAGGTGTTTGTATGTAGTTTTATTGATTTCTTTAGATATTAGGAGAAGCTTTTGAGTTTTAAAAAAATATTATAATATATGGTAAATAAACGATTTCATCAATTAAGAAATAGATTAGATTTGTGTTAGAGGTCTACTCTTTAGGTGATTTAAAAGTAAATTTTGTTGCCCATGTGGAACAAGTGTGGCCACAGGGTCTGAAATTATTATATTTATTTTGTGGATATAGGTAGCTCCAAACTTTAGGGAAAATAATAGTTCCTTATTTAAAGTACATGCAAATGGACAAAATAGCAAACCTTTGTATGTTGTTCTCCATATTCTTTCTAAAATAAAAATGCTTTTGGAGGAAGAGGTACCAACTTAAGATATCCTAAATGCTTGTTGAGAAAACTATATGATAAATGAAACATTAAGATTCTTAGGAACTCAACCTAAAAATTGATACAAAATTTCATTCGAGATTATTGGGGTGCGGGTGGCACACAATTAAATTGAGGCAATTATCGACTGATAGAATTGGTCATTGAATGACTGGGTCAGATAAAAATAGAAAGGTGGTATGGAACACTATTTTTAGGTTGCACCCAAGGTTACACTGTAATAAATACCTTTATCATCAAACTTTGTCAAGTATGACCATAGGGTTTGGTATGGGATAAATCCTTGTGAGTTGCAATGGTATAGTGTGATGAAGTCCAAGGTCAGGGTATTGACATGGTGCTGACTACTTTCGAGATATAGGGAAACTCTAGTCAGTCACGGAGGCATGATTACGCTAGTCACCTTCACACTGAGTATAGACGGGTTGACTAGAATATCGAAGGTATTGTGTGCTAAGGTAAGGGAATATAAGCATTCCCCTTTAGGTATTATGGGCCCTAGAGGATAACCCTCATCATGGTATGGTCCTCATACTAGGAAAAGCATATGATAAATGAGAAAGTCGTCACCACAAAATGGTAAGTTTACATGAATTAGCTAATCTTGTCCACTTAGATGATTGCATACAACAGTCTTGAACCCAACATTGGTTTGTTGTGCCTGTGCTATATTGTTGATAATGCAAAAAAAAATTAAGGGATGAATTTCAATGTTAAAATCTAAGATCAAACTTGTATTGCTAGAAATGCTTTTCTAGGAAAAGCAGTAAAACCTTGTTAAAAAAATAATTTTGTTTCTAACTGTTATTTTATTAGGCAACTAGGTGAGGGGGTTATTACAAAATTGGTTAATTAAAGAGATGTTTTTGTATAGCAAGGAAAAGCTACACTTTCATCAAGCATAGGGTATAAATTAGGTGATCGAAATCACCAAGAAATCCATATACAAACAAATATTAAAAAGGTATGCAACTTAGGTGCAAAAGGTTTATTAATTTAACATCCATATTTGAGTTATTATTAATTTTATTAAGCACCAAATTTCTAGGTTTAAAGTTGCAAGAGAATATTTCTAGTTTAAGTCTTCAAGGAAGTGCAAAAGATAGTTTCTACAAGATTTAAAACTTGCACATAAGAAATAGGAGTTAGATATATTTCAATAGAAAGGAAAATATCAACATCCTACTATCTAGTAAAGAAAAAAAGACACTATTCTAAAAGTATAGATTGCACATCCTATAGTGCAAAGCAGTGTCATTTAAAAGGCATACTATAAACATGATTAAAAAGCTTGGAATCATCATTGAAAGTTAACCAAAGTAGGAAAAATAGTAGAAATTTTCCAAGGAGAAGAAGACAATATTGAAACCCCTTTTTAGTGAAAGGAAGGATGCCAGTTTAAAGTACAAGGGGTAAACACTTAAAGCAATGCATCTTAAGTTTTCAAGAGAACCACATTAGAGCCATAAAATAGAGCTCTAAGGTTTATTATCTCCAAGGTGAAAAGGAGACATCTTGGACATCATCAAACCTGCACATTTACAATCAAGAAAATCAGATATTGCTTGGAGAAGAAACCATATAAAAATAGAAAAGAAAAATATTTCTTTAGACTTCTTAATATATGTATACATATGAGGGCTATTGAGCTAAAGCAAGAGAACAATAGCAAAAACTAAAGATATCAAGAAGGTGCATCTAGCATTCAAGAGCCTTTGGTGAAGGTAAGGTAATGAGGCACAAAGAAGTTTACCCCAAGAAACACAATAAGAAGGTAGTGATTTGCATCAAGGAAAGCATCCCCATTCGACCCACGTAATAATGTTGAAGACTGTTACAGGTTGTAAGGCTAATTCAACAATCTTGCACCACCAAAGAAAGGAGAAGATACATCAAATTGCAAGGCTGAGTCATCAAGATTGCACCAATTTCTTAAGGATAAGGAGAGTTGTACACTTCCAACATCCACCCTACAAGCCACAAAAAATGCTCAGTTGGCATATAAGACAAGTATTGGAAAACAAATGTTATTTGCATCCTCATAACACCATAAAGAAACTAGAAGGATTGCCACCAAACCAATTGAAACCTTTGCCATAGAAGAAAAATAAAATATTCACAAGCATTAAGGAGTTACAAGAAGTGCAGTGAGAATTAAGTAGCTTTGAATGATAAGGTAGGAATATTAGGGCACATGAAGATAAGGCCAAGAGTTTGAAAAGCATTCACCATTTGGAGAAGACACCACATGCCATTGGAGACCTGTCATCATTGATAATGAATAGGATATATTAATATTCTTGTACTCTAAAATATAACACTCTCAAGAAGTGTTAGGCAAGGAGAGGTTGAAAGAACACCTCAAATGACGTTAAAGAAAGACGTTAAGATTGTAGTGCCATTTGGCACAAGCATTGAGAAGAGAAAGACACTGTAGGAGATGTTACCAAGGAGTGGAAGACCCTTAGTGCACTTGGCACCAGCTACATTGCATTTTTTTTACAACATAGAGGAAGAAGCATGTTCAAAGGGTGCTTATATAGTGTGTGTATTGAAAATAGAAAAGTACAATGAAGGAGAGAACAGAGAGTGCATGAATATCACTATGTAGAGCTAAGAGGATAGCAAATAAAGAGCCTTAGAGAAGTTAAACCATTAAGGAAAATAAAACACCAAGAGACTGCATTAAATGAGCAAGAGACTATATTGATTTCAGGTAGATTGAAGTATTGTGAAGCACAACATATATAGTTATTGCACGTAAAGTTTGGTGCATTGAAAAGTTAAAATTATTATCTTAAACTTTTGCAAAGTACAAAGGAGAAATAAGGCATATATTAAAGTTGAAATCAATTAAATTTTATAGGGTTATTTAAATAGTAGGATCAATAAGGTGATAAAGAATACCCTAGAAATTATATTGAATGCCTTAAGAAAGGAGTAGAAAAGAGAAGCATTGAAATCATTATATTCAATTCATATTACATTATATATATATATCAATTATTAAACTCGTAGATATAAGGGTTTTACAAATTGAATTGAAATTATAATTGTAAATACATAGTTTTTCTAAATTTCTAATTAGGGAGGTATAAGGAGTTCTACACCAAATTTAAAATTATAAAAATTTAGAAACTACATTATTCAAAGATTGAAGGAAGCCAAATTTTAGAATTGCTTGAAAGTTGGAAGATTATTTTTATTAGTCTCATTTACAAATTGAAGGGACATAGAGAATCCAACTTAAATATCTTAAATATATTGAGAGTCTTATCCATTGAAATTGCATCTTTAAGCTTTCTACAAGGGGAAATAAAACATTGATTTAAGGTGATAGGAGTTGAACATTATATTAAACTTATCATATAAACAATAGGGAGACAAAAGAGATTCAACACAAATTGAAATATTGAGAATCTTTTTTGTTTTTTGGTAAATTAAAATATTGTATTACTGAGTGGGTTTAAGGATCCTTAACCTTGATACAAAACTAGCAGGACAAGTTGTTACATGATAAAGGATGCACTTTGACCCCCTTCGATACTTAGACTGTGAATAACTAAGGATGCAGCCTCAAGCTTGAGGACCCACAAAGACCAGAAGAAACACAAAAATGAGGTTGCAACCTCAAACTTGAAGACATTGTGAAATAGGAAAGAACCTAAAAAGTAAAAACTATAGCTAAATAAGTAAAGGCCTCCACGCAAGGATGACATAAAACCAAAAAAATACTTAATATCCAAAAGATACCAGGCTCCACGTAGGGTAGCCTTAGAAGCAAAAAATATGGATAAAAAGACATTAGTCCTCAGCTGAGGTCTTATCCTCGTCCTTGATGTCCTCCTTATTAGTGTCCTTAGGCTCGTCATCCTTAGGTTCCTCTTTGACAACAAACTTCTCCGCTTCGGATCCACCATCAACCTCCTGGCTAATATGTCCACAAAAAAATATTTTTAGCAGACCTTCTCAGATGTCCATAATAGAATTAACCATCACATTCATCATAGTAGTGGTGGAAGAGATAATGAACTCTTTCAGGCACTTAGTTTTTTCCTCTTTTTCTTCTTCCTCATTCCTAATCTCAATGATGTTGCACTTAGCTACCAAGTTGTGAAACCAGGCAGACTTCCTAACAGGTTCTTCTGCGCTATCAAAACTAATACTTTTCCTGGCCCTCAATTCAGTGACATCCTCAATAATTTTCCTCTTTCTCTTAGCTAAGGAAGGGTGAGTCGAGGACCCTACAGGCTTGGTAGGGCTAGGAATATTAGGATTGGATTTTAGACTATTTACCAGGACGTAAGTGTAGATGACCTTAAACAAACCTTGATGGCGAGGAAGGTCATATCTTTTATTATTCCTGCAATTCTTAATGGATTTGTTCATTGAATTGAAAATGAAGAGGGGAATGCTGAGAGGATTAATGTTTTGGAAATGGTTACCGAAAGCCAAATGGTAGGTTTTGAGGAGTTTATCAGGATACTCGACAGTGATGAATTCCATGATGGGCTTCATCACAACATCCCAAGGGGAATTGAGGTCGCTCTTAAAAATCCTAGGGCTCTTAGCATTCTTGAGAATTTTCTTGTTTCCTCTAAATTTGGTGAGCTCAACTTCCCAATTATACTTATTCCTAAGGATGGAATGACCTTTAGGATTTTGGCCATTAATGGAAGACAACAGGCGAACATCAACCATAAAGCTCCTACCATGCACAGTAACATAACTGTTGTCCCAGGTCTCTAGGAAAGTAAGCATAATATCATGATCAACTCCAAAAAACATATGGAGGAAAGGGAAGTAGTGTCTATCTTTGAGAATTTTATCAGCCATCGAGTCACACACGTAGGAGCTAGGCTCAATGAATTTTTTTGCCATGGTGGAAAGGGGTAATATGAGGGAGTGGACGGGAAAAAATAGGACGGGTAAAAGGGACAGTGGCCTAAATAGTCAGAGGGAAACAAACTAGTAAGTGAAGGTGTAGTGGGGAAGATCAACGATTATAAAAAGGATAGGCACTTGGGAAAAATGCCATAAAGTGCGAGGGATACTAAAAATCATCATTATCAAGCATGTCAGGAAAATGTAAATGCAAGCGTGGGAGCAAGTGATAGATGGCTCACGAGGATAGGGAGGCTTGCATAGGAGAGAATCCTACCAGCTCAAAAAATAACACACGATCAGGTAAAAGGGACATTTTTGAATCATACCTTTGAAAAACTATCAATGACGATTAGTCTAGGACATATGAACGGTAAGGACGTGCCCCCAAAATTTCTTAACAAGAAAAAATTTAGATATCGGGGAGCTAGCTCATGACTATTGACCTTGATGATTTCCCTTGCTTTGTGCCACGTCCTCAGGATGTAAACGATGAACGTTTCTTGGGCATCCACACTGTGTTAGGACTTGAGGTTATGAGGCCCTGAGAAAGTGGATTTTTGATGCCACAAAGGGTGCATTAGTCGATTAAGGTGACAATATTTAGGAGATCTTTTGATTTTAAAATTAAAACCCACATGACGGTCCCTACACATATTAGACAAAAAATGCCAAAAATTGAAAATGTTGTTAGCATACATTCTAAAAATGATTGCCCAAACAAAAAGGACATTTTTGCAGAATGTGATGTGGATGAGAAGATGAAAATTATGATAGTGGAGGGTGACGTGAAGGGGCATCTAGAAAAACTAGTGTCGATGATTGATGTTAATGAAAAGGGTCATATGGATGATCTGTTCGTGATAACAATGAATGATGTGGAGAGACACATGGATAATTTCATTCAAAAGGGCGTGAAGGACCTTCCACTTGCCTTGCTGATTAGGAATGATCATGTGGCACATGATAATTCCTAAGAATCTAGTGGTGTTACACATGAGGGGAAGATTTAATATCCTGGAGGATAACCTCCTGTTGAGTGAAATTCCTCTGAGGCTTCTCTTGATCTGCAATAGCCTGGATTTCCTTTGGAATGTCATCATACCATGTCTGAAAGTTGACCATGTTAACTCCAAAGTTGGCTAATATGTTTCCAGCTTTATTTTCTTCTCTATAAGCATGCTGGAAAATAACTTGTTGCATGTCAAGGACCAAGGTCCTAGGTTCCTTAATATAGTCTCTGACTCTCTATGAAGTTCTGCAATTGCTATGTTGAAGTAATTGATAATGTTAAGGTAATATCCTTTGATAATTAGACTATTAGTGAATTCTTTGCAAGGCAAATACCCCTCCATATGCTTTTGGCTTTAGCAACATGATTTGTCTGCTCTCCTAATCCTTTTGTAAAGGCAAGGATGATTTCTCCCAGGTGATTTTTGAGGATACCTCCTGCCCCAACTTTCCTTGAATTCCCTTTAGCATCTCCATAAAAATTAAATTTGAACCATCCCATCAGCGGAGGAACCCAATAAGAATCAAGTCTGAAGTTGGTTAGAGGGCAAAAATCCTCTAAGGACAGACCAAGATCCTTGCCAAGTTCAGATTCAGACTTTGAGGTATTCTCCAAGGCATTGGCTAGGATTTTGGAAGAGATGAGCTTTGGAACGCTAGGTCTTTGGAAGAATATTATGTTGTTTCTTTCAAACAATATTTGCCAAAGGAAGTGGTGGAGGCAGATCTTCCATAAGAATTTGAGGTGGGGGTCACGAAAGGGGGAGAGCCAATGGTTGAAAAGGTTACCTATGGAGCTGGGTTTGGCCCACTGAATATGGAAGGAATGGAATATGGAGTCGAGGATGGAAGAGGAGAAGTGGCAATGGAGGAAGAGGTGATAGGAGCATTCCCAAGCATTTTGGTAAAGATAGCATCTGTTAGGGATGGGAATGTCTTTCCTGATAAGGTTATCTGTAGTAAGGATTTTCTCTTGTATGGAAAGCCAAGAGAAGAAAGATGCCTTAGGAATGAGAGACTTGACATAGACAAGTTTAAAAGGCAACAAGATATCCTCATTATCAAGGAGGAGATAGGTTGTTTTGACTAAAAAATTCCCACTTTTGGAAGGCTCCCTAATGACTTGGTCAACATAATTGTTAGAGGGAATGATGATGGATTGTAGAAGGGAATTCAAGATTGCTAACTCATTCGGGAAAGTAGGTCTCCTAATGGTAATCCAACTGGTGGTGTTGTTCTGAGTGTAAAGGAAATAAAAAATCTTATGCCCTAACTTAGAATCAATAAAGGACTTGATTCTAGAAATACTAGGGTCATTGATGAGGGGGTCTTGGGTGATCCATTTGTCTTCCCAGAAGTCAATATCACTTCCATATCCCAAATTCCACCTTAATCCTTTCTTGAGGAAATACCTCGTGCTCATAATGGAATTCCAGAAAGTCGATCCCCTATTGGGGGTGTCATCATTTAGGAAATCACCATCTTGAAGATACTTTCTTTTAACAATGGAGATCCACTCGTTTCTCTCTCTTGAAACCAATATCCAAGCTTTCTTGGTAATCAAATCTGTATTGATAGAATGAAATATTATTAAACCAACTCCTCATTTATCTTTGGGTTTGTAGACCTTGTCCCAGGACACAATATGGATCCTTTGTTTGTTCTCAGCTCCAGTTCATAAAATTGTTTTTCTAAATTTGCTCTATCATAAGGGAAACTGTAACTGGAACCTCAAAAATAGAGATAAATTAGATAGGGATGCTTTGAAGGATCGCTATAGTTAAAGTGCATTTGGTTGCTTGATATAGGAGATTACCCTTCCATCCTGCAAGATTTTTTTGAATCCTTTCTATAACATTGTTTCACATTGAGGTTGTAATTTGACCACATAATAGAGGGAGTCCTAGGTAAGTAGCAGGGAGAACAACTACTTAACATTCCAAAATTTTGGTAATCTTGATTTGTCTTTGAAAAGGTGTATTTAAAAAGTACAATTTACTTTTGTTGAAGTTGAATTTTTTCCTGACTGATGCTTCATAAAGCTTAAGGATGTATTTGATTACATGTGCTTGAAAGACATAAACACTAGTCGACAATATAGTGTCATCCATAAATTATTGGTGTGAAACTAGGGTAGTCTAAGAAGAGGTTTAGATCCCTGACAGAAGGCCAACTCTGAAAGTAGCTTGATGGTGCTGCCTAAGGCCTCAACAATAATAATTAATAAAAGGGGTGAGATGGGATCCCCCTGCCTAAGGCCTCTACTGATTTTAAAGTAACCAACAGTGGATCCATTAATGAGAACAAATAACCAAGGAGAGGAAATGCGGGATCTGATGAGATCAACCCAATCAGGATAGAATCCAAACTTGTGCAAGATATCTAAGAGAAAGTTCCAATTGACTCTATCATAAGCTTTGTTCATGTCAAGCTTGAGAATATAGGTTGGCTTTTTAGTCTTAGAAGTTGAATGTAGGGCTTCGTGGATGGATATAATCCCATCGAGAATAGGTCTACCTTGAACTAAACTTCGTTGGTAAGGATCAATGATTATAGGCAAAATACTCTTCATTCTGATAGCCATTAGTTTAGTGAGGATTTTGTAAATGACATTGTATAGGTTAATGGGTCTGAAATCAACTAATGATTTAGCAGCAGGGTTTTTAGGAATGAGGGCAATGAAAGTGGAATTGTACCCTCATAGAATTCTTTTAAAATACTAGAATTCTCTAATAGCAAGGCAAACATCAGACCCAAAAATATCCCAAAAAGTTTAAAAAAATCGAGGGGGATAACCATCAAGACCCGGGGCTTTATCAGGGTTCATGGAGAAGAGGGTAGACTTGATTTATTCATCCTGAAAAGAGGCAATGCGACTAGAATTGACATTATTTTAAATAGAGTTGGGGATGTGGTGAAGCAAGGAAGCCTGGGCTAGGGCCAAACAAGAATTGTCATCCTTAAGCATGTTACTGAAATAAGAACTTGCTTCATTTCTGATTTCCTCTAAATCTGAAGTGGATGTGTCATCACTTTTGGTCAGTTCCTTGATGCAGTTGTTGCTTCTGTTTCTTAGAGTAGCCATATGAAAAAACTTGGTGCTAGAGTCTCCTTCTTTGAGCCATAGAGCTTTGGATGTCTACCGCCAAAATATCTCTTCACAAAAAAGAATATTGTGATACTCGGCCAGAATTTGTTTCTCTTCATTCATGATTTGATCATCTAGAGCCCAATTTTGAATTTTTGTTTCAATTTGTTCAAGTCTTTCTTTGAGAGTTTGTTTTTTGGAAAAGAGATTGCTGAAAACTTCTCTATTCCAAATTTTTAGGTCTTCCTTGATACTTTTAATCTTTTGAGCCAATCTAAAGGAAGGATGTCCTTGGAAATATTGTTGCCAATAATGTAAGACTCTCTACCTTAGATTTGGGTGGTGTAACCACATAGCCTCAAATATGAAGGGGCTTTTGTAGGATTTGGATTTTTCAATCTCAAGGATAAGAGGATTATGATCTGATCCAATTTTAGGGAGAGGATGAAGAACAACATCACCAAACACCTGGACAAATTCTTGGGAAAGGAAAACCCTATCTAATTTGACTTGAATGTGTTGGATTCTAGCTCTTCTATTGCTCCAAGTAAATTTTACCTTTTTGAGGTTTATGTCCATTAAGTTGTTGGCATTGACAAAATCATTAAAATCCTCCATACTTTTTGTCAAGGTTTTAGATCCTCCCTTTTTATATGAGGGGTAAAGAGGGGTATTAAAGTCTCCTACCACAATCCATAGGATGTTTTGAAAGGAGTATTTCATACTAGTCAGGGTTTCCCACAATTGAGCTCTCCCGGTAATGGTGTTAGGAGCATAAACATTTGTAAGAATCCAGGACAAATCATTATTGTAATCATGAAAAAAAACACTTAAAAGTATTTCACTAGAATGAATAAGATGCCCATCAAATTTCTATTTGTCCCATAGACACATAAGACCTCCAAAAGATCCTCTAGCATCACTGAAGACCACACTTGCCTTTTTCCATATTTCTTACTAGTGGTCAAGTATTTCCTTTTTACTAGACAAATTCACAATATTTGAAATACAAAACTTTCATCAAGATTGTTCTCAATACTTGGGGGTTATAAGGTATTCTACCTAGAGAGTTAAAAAAATAGATTCTTATCATAACCATTGATTGAACATTAATATTATCAAAGTATTCTCAAAACACTAGGAAGCTATACGAAATTACATTTCAAAGAGTTATTTAGAAGAAACATGGATGAAATAGTAAGGAATGCATTCAATAATGAGGAACTATTTCATGAGTTGGAATTTTATTCTCAAAAATTAATAGATACCTTTGAAGGATACAAATACTTGACCACTAGTAAAAAGGAAATATTCTCAATGTTTCTCAAGGAAGCAAAGGAAGAAAATTTTATGATATTAATTGGTTATATTCATGAAGTACTCTTTAGAGCTTGGTGGAATACTCAAAAAATAGTTATATTTACTTCGGAATAATATTTGATGATATATCTTTCATTGACTGTTTTTGAATTTTTTAAAAACAAAAAGCAAAACAACAATCCTAGTCAATACTATTGTGACGATATATTAACTCATTATGAAGAAGATATATCACTAACAAATTGCAGAAACGAAGAAGAAGAAGAAGAAAAAAAAAGCATGACCGAAAAGAAAATATGAAGATGAAAGATGAAGGAAAGTACTTTCAAGCCGAATCCAGACCAAAGTGAGCTAAAGAAACAAGATGAAGAAACTCATCTAGATACAGACAAAGGGTACAATGAAGAAAGCAGGAAAGAAGAATTTAAATTTCAAAATTAGAACGAAGAATACAGGGGGGTGTTGAAATATATTAGATTATTTGGTACTTGCTAATTTACCATCATGGGTACATGTTTAGATTAGGAGTTTATCTTAGATTAGGATTTAAGTATTTGCTTAATGCAATGTAATAAATGCACAAGTACTATTAGAATGTGCAATTATGTAAATGTGCATGGATTCCACATGTACATGAGTCCTAAGAATAGATTGATGAAGTGTCATAGGAATATAGAAGGCCAAGAGTCATGTCACACTATATATATGCCTTCTTAGAGTAGAAGAACAAGACGATTTTGGAGTGCATAGGGTAGAGTTGTAGTTGGACATAGGCTAGAGCATTTTTGCAATATAGAGTGTTAGAGACCTCCATTGCATAGCATTGTATATTTTTGTGAGCTTTCATTAATGGCTATTGCATGAGTATTTTTTGAAGTTTTTTATCATATTTACATGCTTATTAGTTAGCCATTATCATAGTTATAACATTGCTTGCTTATTTAATTACTTGTGGTTGCATTTCCTTTAAGTTTATGGCATCAAAAGCTAACAAGAAATGGATAGCACACTTGCTAGAGAAGGAACGAGATGGAATTGTTGACATTATAAATTCTAGAGTGGCAAGAAGGACAAGAGGCAAGACATATCATGAATATTTTGTTAAGTGGAAGAACTAGGATGCTGAGCAACAACGCGGCTAACAACCTCTGAACAACGCGGCTAACAACCTCTGATCTCGCAAAGCATGGAGTATCCATTAAATACTTTAGCAATGTTCATGGAACATTTTCAGTGAGTATGATGTAAGAGCATCTATACGACAATGACAAGAGATGCGACAACTAAAAACTCCATGCAAAAGATTGGATAAGAAATGCTCAGTGTGGAACTAACACTTTAACCATCATATATAACTAGCTATTCATTGTTCTTATGCTTATAAATAAAAAGTAAAATAAAAAGCGTAAGAGAGGAAGAGAGAGGAGAAAAATGATCTCAAAACTTAGCTTTGTATTTCTAAATAAATAATAAAAGAGATTTTATTAATACACGCCTGAATTTTTGAAGAATGTGTATTTGGTAGGTTGTATATATTATTACGTTTTTGTGGGCATGATCTAGGAAATCTTTTGAAACGTTAGAATAGAGTTCAAAAGATATAGTCACTAAGGAAACATTATATAATTATTTATATATATATAAATAAATAAAGCAATTACAGTATATAGAATAAATGGATACTGATAGTTGAAATTCAAGGAGGATAGTGAAAAGAAGTATAATATAGACATGGGACGTGACACATAACCCGCATGTTGTTGGGGAGATGAATTCGGTCCATTTCCCATAGAAATTTCTTTTTGTCGTTATCTAGTCGTGTGAACCCTTTATTTCTGTATAGAAATTTCGGTCCATTTGGTCATCTACGATATTTCAATTTAAAATCGGCAGGTACATTTCTATTCTTTGGTCCTTCATTCTTTTACAATGACAAGTAATGTGACATAAGAAGATCGGAGCGGAACGTGAAGACATATTCAAAGTCGCATCGTACCAATAATATATCTTGTCATTTTGGCATATTCTCTCGCCAGAAAATAGCCAATGATATCAAATGGACAGTGTTGTCAACTACCTCCAGGCAAACGAACGTACGAGGTGACGAGCCAATTTTATAACCACATTCACATACTATTAACAGCCGTTTTGTCAATCAATAATTATTTATTCGTCTTAGACAATTTCCCATAGAAATTTCAATTTGCGTCGCTTTCACTTGGTAGAATAAGTAACCGAATAAGTATATGGTGAAATGCCCCCGAAGTCCTTCACTTTCACTTTGGCACTGCTGCCTCCTTTACCAGAAATTTCCTCCTCGCTTCCTTTAGTATGTAAGCTGCTGCCTCCTTGACCAGAAATTTCCTCCTCGCTTCCTTCAGTATGTACCCATTTTTCTCTACAAATAAGAAGCTTGGTTTGGAAAGCAAGCAACCATGGTCATTGGATTGAATAGAAATTCCCATGGCTTCAAGGTTGGATACTCTGTGCATCCTCTGTGTTACATGCGATGCTCTTTTAGAGGCATAGGCATTACATATCGAATTCAGGTGACCATGATGATGGGTTCTTCCTGTTTATTTATAGTTTGTTCTTATTTGTATTGGGTGCAGAACTCAGGTTGCAGACTTCATCTCTTCAGAATCGGTGCCTGAGATTCTCAAGGCATGCGGTGTTGCTTATATACGTGGATGGGTCAAAAAATATGCTATTCTCAATGACAATGCATTCAGCCATGAGGACACCAAATATGGAGTTTGTAAAATCAAGGCCAATCATGATTATTTTGGGTCCAAGGCGAATGGGGTTGAATGGAAGGAACCCCCCAAGTCTGCTCTTGTCCATGGAGGCGCTCTCCACCAATTTCTGCATATTTGAACCAGCTGCATCCTCCAACAAGAGATGAGTACTGAGTAGCATTGACAATCAATGATTTCTGGTGTTTGATTATTTTGTTTTGAGCCTTCACTACCCAAGCGAGTGAAAATGTAATAATTCTGTTGGAATCTGTCAGTTAAACTGTGATTTTTTTTAATATGTAGGATTTTACTACTTTTGGCCAGGTAGGAATCTAAACTACTAGGCTAAGTTTGATTTTTATGTATCACCTCTTCTATTTGGGTTTTATTTTTAGTTATAACCAACACTGTGTCTTGGGTCTGGAGTTTTGATCCCCCTGTACCCCACACTTCCTCCATAGCAGTACAAAGATGAGCTTTCAATTTTTGAATGGGTCATTTGTTGGGAGGTGTGATTAAATATGGTCCAGTCATTAATGTTTTGGAATCTCAATTATTGCTTAATTATTATCATCATAGTGTTTCGGATCTATATGTCCAATGCTTCAGTATAAATAAACAGTTGAATTTCTATTCTCTTTTGACAATATCATCTGTACTTTTATAATGTTGTTTCCCTCTTTGCTTATGCGATCACTTAAAAAATTAAAGTAAAAAAAAATTATTTATTGGTTTTATACTTAAAATCTGGAGTATAAAATCAGGCTTGATTTTGTCCATTGGTGGTCTCTTTATGCTGCGTCAACTTTTAAACGTTGTACTTTATGGTTGTTTAGGGGATAGATACCATCTTGAATAAGAGTAGATAGATAAAAGTTATAATGACAATAATTAAAATCGAATCAAAATCAAAAACCTTAATAAAACATAGATAATGATAATACCGTTGATTAGTACACCTTACACCTTTCAGTTTTTAAATGGTAAATTTTCTTGAGTTGTTTCTCTGTTATTGAAACTAGAGTATCAAGGAAGCCCTCTTTTCTCTTGATGAGAATCCTCTTCCTTATTTTGTTCCCATCCAACCTTGGACAACCTGAATTCATAGCTAAGCATTCCAATGGAAAAAATATTGAAGTCCAGATAGATTCCTGGGGTAAGTTGTTTCATGGAGCTGATTTTCATGGCCTGGACTAAAAGGTATTGTGGAACAAATTGCACCACATCAAAAATAGGAACTTATTTCATAAATGCCTAAAAAGGGTTGGCCATTAAAGTACTGCAATTTTTTTTTTTTTTTTTTGGGCCTGATGGCATTCACCGTGATCCTTTGTCTGTTGAAAATAGTTGCAAATAGATGGTCTTGCCTATAAAACTCTCTGATCTGTACCTTTTCTATAATCACATGGACTTTTGTAAGCAAAAAAACATGGTTATAATGAAAACATTGAAAATAATATTGCGTATATTCATTAAAATATATAGTTATTTTTTTACATGTTTGTCTGTTGCTTTAGCTTTCTTGGGTTTCAGCTCTCCAACCTCCTGCTTTAGGCTATGATTTCAACATCCAGCTCTTCAAGCTTGGACACATTTGGAATGTGGCTCTGATCCCTATAGTAGAAAAAGAGGTATTAAAGTAGAACAGAATTCTATCGTAAAATGACATAGCCTTTTGGTTCTTGAGAACAGCCTTTTGGATTAGACTCTTTATCACATGGCTGTAAAGTTCCCCACTTTCCAATTTCACTTGTTCATTATATAAAAGTTTCAAATCGGAATTAAAAAACCAAAATCCATGGCGACTGTTTTCTTTCCTGAATAAATTTGAAAAGTCTCTATTTCAATTTTCTCATTATCTATTTTTCTTTTTCCAGTGGGGGCTCCATCAGAGGTGGCAGGGTTAAAATTTTACAAAGGAACAATGCAAAAGAAACATGCAATTTTGTTCCTTAGCTGTTCAGGTGAAGTTTTTGATTTTGTAGTTGAAACTAAGCAAATTGCGACTTTCTTTTTGCAGATTGAAGCAGCACTTAGAAGGGGGGGAACTGTTTTGTTTCCAGGGCACTATTTTGGAGGAGCAATTGCCACTCTGGCGACGCTTGCTATTCTGGAGAAACAGGCCAAGTGCACTTCTGTTTTTTGCATTACGTTTGGTTTCCCCCTGATTGGTGATGAAGTCCTTGCAAGGGCAGTTCGCAGGCAGGGGTGGGCAAATTAGTTTTGTCATGTAGTTTCAAAGTATGATATTTTTGCCAGAATTCTGTTCGCTTCCCGCCTTTGCAGACCTGCTTACTGGACTGCAACCATGCAGCAAATGGATGATTGCTCCATAGACATTGCCATGAAGGAACCTCTTCCTGAAAACTTGGACGTTATCAAGTTTTTCATAACTGTTCTGAAACACTGTTTTGCAGTGGTTAAGAAAACCAGTACAACCAACATGGATCTAGCAGCTTTGAATCCTGATCTCAAGTTAAGTCCCTTCAGGCCATTTGGGCATTATGTGTTTTACTTGGACAAAGGAGCAGTTTGTGTAGAAAACTGCGAGGCTGTGTTGCCCATCTTGTATTATACCCTGGCTGCTGCTCAGGATAGGATCAAGGTCTAGAGGATTCTATCACAGAGAACACAGAGTATCGTAGACTCTTCCGAGTGGTCATTAGAAACATGGTGAAGTTGGAACAACTTTCAAAGCTTGCTTTGCCGGCTGCAGCCTCTTCTTCCCATAATGCCATAGAAATCCAGTTGGATGCTCTCGGACTAGGGATGCAGGTAAGCATCGTTCAACTGATGATGTCTGTCTTTCCTTTTCCATTTTAAATAAATGAATGCAACTTGCTAGTCTTTTCCGCCTTGCCTTATACATGTGTCTGCCGGTTTTAGCTATCTAGTTTCAGTTTACTCTGTTTTTCTTTTCTTGTTGTTAAACTTTACCTTATTCGACAAAGAATTGAATTTGCTTGCAACATTGATTGAACTTTCTCACGGAATCTATGAAAAAACTAGACGAAGATCAATATAATTTCTTAGATGAAGCAAAACAAAATTTAGGTGATGTTTTTTTTTTTTTGCCATTTACTTTTTCACTCACTCACGATGGTATTCATAAATTCCTTTTCATATTCATCACTCTGTTTTCAGCGTTAGATTAGTAAATAAATTATATAGAACATCTTACTTATCAAGGTTAGTACTTAATATGATATGATTGTTATTAAAAAAAATTAAATAACCTCATTTTATCTTTTAAATTAATTTTAAATTCAAGTAGTTTTCTTAAATATAAAGTTTTAAATTAAGAAATAAAATGCATTAAAACAATAGATGTAACATTTATGTTATCACAAAAGAGAATTATGTTAATGTTTTAGTTAAAAATTTAATTAGTTGTTGTTGCATTTTATTTCATCCTCTTAAGTAACATTATTTTTGGTATATTGATTTCAATAGGTTTTGCATTTTCAAATCATCTTATTCCTTGAGGTAATTTATAGTACTAGCGGATTAGGACCAACTTTATTTGTCGCCTCTTTGGATCCTCCAACTAAAAAAAAATTAATCCATGACAAGAGAAGGATCAAACACATATACTTTTTAATCAAGGGTATATAGAACATATTATGAATCCAAGATAGAATAGGACTCAAGGCCAATTTCTAGGCTATAAGGTTGATCACTTCAATTACATGGAAATAGTGGAGTGAAAACTTAGAATTTCTTAGAAAATTCATGGAGCTTTTTTCTAGACTAACCTTGAGAAATATCTTATCACCTATTACAAATGTTTAATTCATCTTCAAGTTAATGTAGTTCTTTTAACTATCTATTATCTCCTTTAATATGTGCCTAATTTGTTTCATCTACTTTTTCATTTTATGCACCAACTTTGGTCATGATATATTGTTCTCCACATTATCTCTAGATAAAGGGGCCATGCACTTACATCTATACAAGGGTTCAAAGAGTGTCCTTCTTGATATGTTGGATAGTTATTATTTTAGACATACTCAACAAGCTACATATAATCCTCTCATCTATTTTGTTAAAATGTCCTTAAAAATATCTTCAAGAACTCAATTTACTTATTATTTGATCATTAGTCTCAAGGCGGTACAAATAATCAATATTTAACCATGAAGGTGATAAAAGAATTAATATATAAACTTGTTCTAAAAATGATATGAAATATTTTTTGGAATCTTGAGGTGAGTCTTGCATATACTTGAAATTATGGATTTATATATCCACAAGGTCATACTATCTCATGGATAAATCTTTGGATGATAAATGATGAATCATCAATGAGATTCCTTAAGATGAAATATGCTAATTTTATGACTTTAGGATGTAATCATACGTATAGCTGGTCATGGGAAGTTTCTTTACCACTTGCATTCAAGGATTTTTGTGAGGATGAAGTTTTCTCACAAAGTGAAGATGCTTAACTTTAACTCTTTGACATAACAAGCCCTTGGCTATAGATTGCTTTATATATTTATCTATTTTGGAACAAGAGAATGCTCTTTTGAAATCCTTTATTATCGTAGCTACCCTAGGGTGACATAAATTTTAAGTATAATGGGCTCCTTCTAATATTTGATGTCTTAGGTAGCTTGCTTTTGATACACAACTCTATTATGAATCAAAAATCAAATTTGTACCCATCTTATTTAGGTCATCCTCAATTTTTGTTTTGGTCATTAAAAAATGTGGTTATTCATCTTACCCAAATTATTCATGGAACTATATCTTCTAGGGTTATTTTAGAGAAAATCGTTATTAAGAATAACTTCTTTTGCTTAAGGCATTAGTCACTCAATTTTCTATATCCACCATTTAAGCGATGGTAAATTCATATTCACATAAAAAAATTATTCATATGCCATGCCTAGCATTTAAAGTTGGTTCAATAAAGATATATTTCAAATTTTGATGATATATCATTATATTAAAAGGTTGTATTATGAGGTATTAACATTGCATCATAGGGCACACATGAATATGGTAATCTCAAGGTCATATTTTTGCTTACTATATTTTCGCTTTTGATATTGATAGGATATTATTATTCCATCTTGAGTTGAACCACATTTAATATATTAATAGAGGTATATTTAATTGAAAAATATGGGAAGTTGTCAACAATTCCTTTAGTCCATTAAAAATCTCCCCACATCTCATAGTTTAGAAAACTATTTTTCATTTTTTTTTAAGAGAAAAAATAAGGTGTGTGATCATAAAGAAATCTTTCACAAATATCTCTTAGTAGCTTGTTAGGCCCATGAAGCTTTTAACCTTGAAAATATTAAATAGTACTCGACAATATATTATCATTATAACCTTCATAAGATCTATGGATATTTTTTCAACCAAGATGATATACCTTAAATATTAGATAAAATATTCATAGAATACAAACTTGGATGGTTTCTCATATAGCATAGCATATATGAACTATGAGTTTTTGCATGACCAACCTCAAGAGTTCCTAACTTTATTTTGTTCATCCTTTTCCAAGCATACTAGAATTTTATCTAGAAATACGAACATAAATTTGCACACACATTATTCATTAGATCCACCAAGGTAGCAAAGGCATTGATAAACCCGAATAACATCACTGTGAACTCAGTGTGCCCACACAATATTTTGAAGAAAATCTTGTGATGTCTTATTTTTGGTATAAAGACCTTAAATCTATTTTAAAAATATTAAATTGTTCTTCAAAGTCATTTAAATATAGATTGTTAACCTTAAAAATAAGTACTTGTTTTAAGGATTGCTTTATTTGATATCTAATAATATATTCACACCTTTATAGTTTTTGTTCCTTTCCATAGATATCATATATGGAGCTCAAGGGGTAACAAAGTTATAGAAGTCCATAGTAACTATTTTTTGGAACTTTCATTTTTTTTCTTATAGATCTACTAGAGTCATCTTGTAAGGAGTCTTGAGGCTTTCTTCTTGGTTATAATTAAATTTGGAAATCAAAAATCTATTAGGGAAAGTCCAATTTACTTGTGAGGAAAGATACCCCTAAGATATGACAATAGATTCTCTTAAGTGATTGTTCAAAGGTGGCACATCTTTCATAATATTTAGATTTGTTGATGTTTATAATACATAATTATCATGTCCTTTTCAATGACCTTCTAGCTTACATAGTCAAGGTTCACATCACGTTTTGGCATATCAATTCCTTTAACCCTTGACCTTTGGCCCTCTTTATTAATGTACTCAAAAAACTTGTTAAACCAATCAATGGTGATCTTTTAAGTATACTACAAGTCTAGTCCTAAAACCATATCATATAAATATAGTCTTAGAAGGTTGACATAAGAATTGTATCATATCATTTTTGAGGTTTGCATGGACAAGGGACTCATTAAACCATAAAGGTCTACCTCGATCCAAACTTGACCTTCCAACCTTGTTCCATCCATTACAATATCATATGAAACGTTTGTGCAATATAATATTAACACAAGACTTTATATAACATCATTATATATTAAAATAAAATTTTAAATGTTACATGTCTCACTTGGAATATCAATATGAGTTGCTTGATTTCTCCCCTTTTTTATCTTTAGTGTTGCATATATTTGTGTCCACTACCTTCATTGTTTGTGTTCTTATATCCTCATCCACTACCTTCATTGTTTATGTTCTTAGATCTTCATGAGATATTATACATATGTGTGAGTCTTTTAAAAACATCATGCATTGGGGATTTAAACTTGATGTTTCAAGAATTCATTTGTGTCCCATCATTAAGAATGATACATCATGTAAGTTTACATTTTTGGCTTTCGTGATAAGATCTATTAACAAGATTTCTTTCTATTATTTTAGTTGCTATGATAGTTTTGACCATTATGATTCCTTTACTATACCCAATTTTAAAATTTATTTTTATCTTTTTAGTAATGAATTGAAGTTATTTTTCTTGATTCTTAGGAAATTAATGAATTGAAGTTATTTTTCTTGATTCTTAGGAAATATATACTCAATTTTTATTTTTGCTTTGACCATTATTTCCTATTAAAGAAACCATTTACATTGCTTTTCTTAAAATGTTCCTTTGTTGGATTTATTTTCTTAATGACATCTCCTTGTATTATGGCTTTCTTAAAGATCTTATCCATTCAAATTCTTGAATTCGTCTCATCTAAAAACTTATGGACCTTCGTAATCTTATTTTACTAAGAATTGGGTATATACTCAAGTAAACAGAAAATTTTAAAAGTACTCTCTCGTTAACATATTGTTTTAATTTAAATTGTAAAATTTGATACTTTTTATCGCAGAAGAGATAAAATGAAGAAAATATTTTATTATTATTATTATAACATGTCAAATTATCAAGAATAACATTTTTTTGTCTTTCAATGATAAATTCACAACATTAAAGATGATCCTTGTAGTTTATGAAAGGCCCTTAGATATGACATTGGTCTTATTTTATATAATGTTATTCTATCTTGATTACAGAGATATTTGTAATGTGGTTCTCACCTTTGAGATTAAACTTTGTAGTTTACACATGCTTTAAATTTTTAGACATTTTGATCTCTTCCTTGGCTCTTTTGTCTTTGAATTTATTTCCTAATAAAACCTTCTAAGATATTCTTCTTAATCTACCCTTTCTTCATTTTAAAACCATGCATCCTAATAATTTAATTATGAGTGTTTGATTATTTTCTAGTTTTTACATTAGCTTGTCCCATAAGACTTCTTATCATCCAAAGTATGCTTATAATTGTTTATATTCCATTAATTTTGTTATGGTGCTTAACATAGAGCAAAGTCAACCTAAGGTGATGCATTATTTAGATTTGTTTGGTTCTCGAAATCCACCTCTAGTAACTTGCCTAGTTCTTATTATTGTAACATTGTGAACTCTACGTCTTTATGTAATTTGAGTGGGCTAGGATTTCTAATCATTGAAGATCATCCTAAAAATTGGGGTATTATCACCTTTGTTAGCCTTGATGTTTGTGGCACTAATGGTCTACAACAATCATTCCTTCTTGACTTGTTATGATGATTAGTAAGGTTAGATTATGATTAAGTAAGGTTGTCATGAAATCCAATGTCCGACCCATACTTTGATATAGAATATAAAAACCTAATCAGTGATGGCATAGAAAAGTGTAAACCTTGTTGAAGAGCTAAACCACCATCATGGATCATATTTTGGAGTTATCTACACAAAACCAAGATCCTTATCATGAGATGTGTTATATGGAAGGTAGGGAATGGAAGACAGATTAACTTTTGGAAGGACTTACGACTCTAGCAACTCCCCTTAATTGAGAACCAAAATCTAGCCCCCCTTGAACCCCTTCTATCTTAGTTCTATGGTAAGATGGTCTAGGACTTCATTATGGAGGATGGGAATGGAAAAAAATAGAAGCCCATACATCTTGCAGGCCTGGACTAGAATGGGAGAAAATATCTAGAAGAACTTAATACAATGCTAAGATTCAAGTTTTTAAATTTTGATGGAGAGGTGGATTCTTTTTTTTTGAAAAATGTAAAAAAATGAATATTTTACTGTTAAATTTGTTTATCAGTTGTTGAAAGGAGAAGGTGGAGATTGGTTTCAGACATCTAAAATTTGGCTTAAGTACCTTACTCCAAAAATAAATTTCTTCTTTTGGCTATGTTCAAAACAAGATCCTCATAATTGATAACCTCCACAAGAGAGGGTTGATTATCCCCAATATGTGCTACTTGTGTCAGAAGAACTTAGAAAGTGTTCAACACATGTTTTTAGAATGCCTTTATTCCTTTTTGGGTTAGTTAGCAGCTTGAGGAAGTTTGTGGTCAAAACTTGATCCTCTTGGATTTTTCTTCTTGGTGCCTTTGTAGTTCTCTTATATTATGTAGTGCTTGTTGTATAATGTTTAGGTGTCACTTTCAAAATTCTTTCTCTATCTTAATAAAATAATAATAATAATAATAATTAACCTTAAGTCATTCATCTTAAATATATTAATTTTCTAGAAAATTAAATATTTTTTATACAAACTAATTTATTATATAATATTTAAATATAATTGATATACTATAGAGTATATATAATTTATATGACCTCATAAGCCTAATAAATATAAATTACTATCATCGGTAATACCAAAGTGGTATTTGTTTTTCTTAATTATAATTCTTTTGGGTGGGTATTTAACAGATTGTACTCAAATTTTTACCTTGATAGTTGTAAAGACTTTCAAGCTAATGGCATAGACGCCTGACCGCGAAGCCACCATAATTTTACAGAAATGGCATAGACGCCTGTACACTGGTATTAGCTTGTGGAGACCCTTAAAACACAAACGAGAGAGGAGAAACTGCTCTCTCTTCAGCACTCAACAAATTCCACCATTTCACAAAACTCGATCCCTCTTTCATAACCTCCTCTCGCCACAAATCATTCAAGTCGTTCATCCGCCTCACCCGCCACTGGAAATCATCGCACTTGGCCTTTACATCATGGGACTACTCGCAGACTTCATGCACCATATCATGTCTTCAACATAGGCCAGAAGCAAGGGTCCTGCGTTAGCTCAGGGTATAACACCTCTCTCCCTTGACTGTTCTTCACTTGTTTGTCTTGGAGCCATTTCTCGAGCATCCTGTATCGGCGAGGCCTTCGGGACGTAAGATAAGGCCAGAATCCTCATTTTTCCCTAGCCTGTAGTAATTGGCGATATTGAGGGGCTCCACGAGGAGCCTGTACTCCGTTCCGGCCCTAATCCATTCCTCCGAAGTCATCGGGCAGTTTGTGATTCTCCACCATATCCACCACTCTGTCCCAAAAACTTGCGAGTTTCAGTCTCTTGGTATTGGCTTTGAAGTCTTTTTCCATATCTGTGACTTGAAACCGTCGTAGTATCCACATCCATTTTCAAAAAAAATGTTTTGAGAAGCTAGCGAAGGAGGCCTCATGACAGAACTAATAATCTACCGCAAATAATATTTTGAGAATGGATGTGGATATTAGGATGGATTCAAGTCAGAAATTCGAAAAAGACTTCAAAGCCAATACGAAGAGACTGGTTGTGGAACAGAGTGGTGAAAATGGTGGAGAAACACAAACTGCTCGACAACTTCCAATGGAGGAATGGATTAGGGCCGGAACGGAGGAGAGGTTTCTGGTGGAGCCCCTCGATATCATTACTGTAGGCTAGGGAAGAACGAGGATTCTTGGCCTTATCTTACGTCCGAGGCCTCGTCGATATACGATGCTCCAGAAATGGCTCCAAGTGAAGGGAGAGAGGTGTTATACCCCGAGCTAACGCAGGACCCTTGCTAGAGGTAGAATGTCTATCGAAGGATAGAATGTTTCAACTCAACTACACAGAATTAAATTGCTGTCCTGCTCTGTGCAAATTACCGCTTTAATTTTACATAATTTTGATATCTATAAGATGCGAGCTTAACACGTAACATTGAGTGATAACAAGTGTAAGTTTGATTTTCTGCCAACAGTAATAGCAGGAAAATCACATCCTGAATGATAACAGTAAGTTTGATTTTCTAATAACAGAAGGTCCTGACGAGACATTGATGATTTTTTTGGTAGCTGGGAGGAGAACTAATTAACCAAATTTCTGTTACATAGTATTTGTCATTGTTTCAAGAGAAGTTGGGCTTGTGAACTAGTTCACAAGGGGAAAGAAAAAATAAATGCGTGAGTAACAAAATTTCTAATTTGATTAGATTCTGTTTTGTTATAAGCCTTTTCATTCCGCTTCTGCGAGATCAAGAGGAGCTTAGGGGGTTTTTCTTTCCAGAGAAGTTGCAGGACTTGTGTAGGTGCCATGAGGAGGAGAAGATATCTTTTCATGTTTATGATGATCATCATCATCGCAGCCGGAATCATTGCTAAGTTGACAGGACGGGATGGGTCCTGTCAACTTCTAAGCACATGCAACATGTGCCCACAACAACGCAATCTCCAGTGTTCATGCACTGCAGATAAGATGACCTTTAGATGGTCCTGTCAACTTAGCAATGATTCCGGCTGCGATGATGATGATTCCTGCAACTTCTCTTGAAAGAAAAACCCCCTAAGCTCCTCTTGATCTCGCAGAAGCGGAATGAAAAAGCTTATAACAAAACAGAATCTAATCAAATTAGAAATTTTGTTACTCACGCATATATATTTTCTTTCACCTTGTGAACTAGAGATAGTTCACAAGCCCAACTTCTCTTGAAAGAATGACAAGTGCTATGAAACCGAGATTTGGTTAATCATGCATTTAGTTCTCCTCCGAGCTACCAAAAATCATCCAATGTCTCGTCAGGACCTTCTGTTATCAAAAACTTATTGTTACCTTCTGTTATCAAAAACTTATTGTTATCACTCAGGACGTAATTTTCCGCTATTACTGTTGGCAGAAAATCAAACTTACACTTGTTATCACTCAACGTTACGTGTTAAGCTCGCACATCTTATAGATATCAAAATTATGTAAAATTAAAGCGGTAATTTGCGCAGAGTAGGACAGCAATTTAATTCTGTGTAGTTGAGTTGAAACATTCTATCCTTCGATAGACATTCTACCTCTAGCAACGCTTTCAATTGGAAAAAGATCAAACCTTGTAAGGTTTTGAAGAAGTCTTTTGCCAATGAATATGAAATTGAGCTTCCATAAGGATCAACGTTTTGTTAGTCTTTAATGTAGCTAACTTATATCTATACTATGGTCAACTTAGAGGTGAGGATGTAAATAATACAATTGATATTCTAGTAAAGAAATGGATAGCCCAGTTGCTACAAAGGAACGAGATGAAATTGAAAACATTATAAATTTTAGAGTGGTTACAAGAACAAGAGGCAAGACATCATAAATATTTGGTCGAGATGAAATTGAAAACATTATAAATTTTAGAGTGGTTAGATGGACAAGAGGCAAGACATCATAAATATTTGGTTAAGTGGAAGAATTAGGATGTTGAGCAACAATGTGGCTAACAACCTTTGAGCTTGCAAAGTATGGAGGATTCATTGAATACTTTAACAATGTTCATGGAACATTTTTAGTGAGTATGATGCGAGAGCATCAATGCGACAATGACAAGAGATGCGACAACTGAAAACTTCAAGCAAAAGATTGGATAAGAAATGCTTAGTGTGGAACTGGCAATTTAACCATCATGCATAACTAGTTATTCATTATTCTCATGCTTATAAATAAGAAACAAAATAAAGAGTGTAAGAGAGGGAGAGAGAGAGGAGAGAAGGGATCTCAAAAATTAGCTTTGTATTCCCAAATAAATAATAAAAGATATTTTATCAATACATTATTGAGCCTTAAGTTTTGTGACATGTATATTTGGTGGGTTGTGTATATTGCTACGTTTTTGTGTGCATGATCTAGAAAATATTTTGAAACGTTAGAATAGAGTTCATAGTCGCACGAGGGGGGACGACATTTTAAGACGAAAGGAAAATGATTTTGCTTTAACGGAAGAAGCTGTAGAGATAGTTAATCAACATTCTCCGTTACAAACCCAAGATCCAATCCTTGGGTTGTTGTATACAGGGATGGAATTTAAAAAATAAATTACCTATCAACAGGATTTTTTATGACAGTTAAATTTTTTAATTGACTTTTAGGTTACGGTTTAAAATTTTATTTGCCTTTCAATATGTTTTTTGAAAGATGGTAGGTGCTTCATATTTTCTATAAAGGAAGATGTAGGATCAAGTTTGTTTTGAAAGGGTTATGTATGTATAAAATTACTAGTCATAGTAAGAATCATGGAATCACAATCTAACTTTAAGGAACAAGTCAAGTAAAATCAAATTTTATAGTTAGACTCTCTGAGAAGGCTGTGACTATTTGGCACTAAAATCTCACACTTAGCTTAAGGTAGGATAAACATCTTTGAGGAAGATATCTCTAACAACTGGGGAACATCTCTTGAGATCTCCTAAGACCTCTGTCTACACATATATAGTGTAAGATGTAAACGAAATATGCTATCCTTTAAAAGCATAAAAAACCCTTTAATTTCCAAGTCATTTTTTGTTTAAATAAGGAAATTGCTTAACTAAGATGGTGAAGTGGCCAAATCATAACAGAATTTTGAAGAAAAAGAAGAGCAAAATCAAAACAACTTGCACGAATGTGAAACAAATATGCAAGGGAAGATCTATCAATTTTCACATAATAGAGGACAACTAAAAAGAACAACCTTATTTCATTTGTTTGTTATTTTGATTGATTGTAACATGTGTATCTGCTTATCAGAGATACTGTGCAGGACCTCAATGAAGACATATACAACTCCATACATGTCTTTGTCCTTGTCCTTGTACAACATTTACATTCCCTAGTGACTTAGCTATTTGCTCAACAACCTGAATATGCAAATGTTCGTGGTCCAAACTCCAGGTTTCATTTTGTCTTTAAAGTATATTCCAAAAAAAGAGTCAGGAAATTAGAAACTTTGGAAGTATAACTATAAATCGTTGCTGGAAGTTTGAAAATGTTCATCCCTTTTAAAACATAGAGAATAAAAACCTCACCTTTGAAGTTGCACGAGCAATATTAGTTCACATCCCAGCTATAATAATGTCATAAACCTCGCACAAAAAAGACAGGCTTGATCTAAAAGCAGTCTCTCTTCTTCTCTTATTAGTCATGCATATTTTAGTTTATCCTCTTAAGAAGGTAAGATAACTATTTCTCTTATTGAAGTGGTTGTACTTGGGCTCATCATTCAAGCAACAATAGTTCCAGTCTAGAATATAATCAGATCCAATATGCAAATATTATTGTTGTATAAAATCCATGCATTGAACTCAGAGGATGATAAAGGCAAGAAATCCTCCAATTCTTATCTTCATACCATTCTACCATGTTGAGGTAACAACCGAGTACCAGAGGCAATCAAAGCCAATACCAAGATACAATCTTGGGCATCATTTACGTATTAGGGCAATCAAAGCCCATACCAACTACCAAGATACGATCTTGGGTTCCAATAATAGGGTAAGAAATAAATATAACTATGTTGTTACAAATTAAAGATGTGAATGAGTCAATTGTTATACACCACTTTATGTTTGCATCTTTTTGCACAATAATACTAAACGAATTATCTGCGACCTCTTAACTTATTCTTAGCTCGATAATGGATAGAGATGGAGTTGGTTTGTGATCTATCGTTCTTCTTTCATTAATGCAGAAATAATAACCAATACATTAATGTAGCTCGATAATGAATAAAGATGAAGTTTGGTTGTGATTGATTGTTGTTCTTTCATTAATGCAAAAATAATAACCAGTGAGTAAGCACGTCACACTAAAGACCAAATGTCTGACAATAGATATAGAGTGACAATACCATGAAACAAAAAAATCATATATGTAGACTTGTAGTTTATGTTTACAGACATCACCCATGTTCATATCATTGCGAGGCCAAAAAAGGTATTCCAATTATTTTACTTTATTTTTTTTTGAAAAAAATTGAAAAAACTTGTATTAAAACAAAGATCAGATACAATTGGGAATAGACACTTCCCAGCCGAAATCAAAGAAAACACATGATTACAAGAGATAAGGAAGATTTGCAATGGAGCCAAATCTCATGAACCAATAACTAGCTAGCTGAGGGAGCTGATTGGTCTGTTACAACAACTTGTTGCGAAATCGTGCCGCATTCACCGACTTCTCCTTTGGCCGTGAAAAAGCTACATGTCGCGATGTCGCGACACTTTTCTCCTCTGACCGCAAAAAGTCAACATGTCGCGAAATCGCGACAACTTTCCTCCCTTGGCTACGACAGAGCAACAGGTCGCAAAATCGCGACACCTTTCCACCCTTGGCCGCGATGGAGCAACATGTCACGAAATCACGACAACTTTCCTCCCGTGGCCGCGACGGAGCAACATGTCGTGATATCGTGACAACTTTCCTCCAGAGGTCGTGACGGCACAACAATTCGCGATATCGCGACAACTTTCCTCCCGAGACCGCGACGGCATGGCATGTCGTGATATCGCAACAACTTTCCACCAGTGACCGCGACAAATTATTTTACTTTATTGCTATATATCTATAAAAGAATTATTTTACTTTATTACTATATATCTATAAAAAAACTAGTATGAATACTATATCGACAAGCTAAAGTCATGTCCTCTTAAAACATTTCGTAATGTATTTGTATACCCTTACTCATTACTCCGCATCTAATGTATATTTATTCATATAAATATTGCAGTTGTATGTTATAAATAAAATCTACAATCTTTAAATATAAATAAAATAACAAGTAAAAATCTACGATCATATGCAAATTACGATCACCTTATAAATTTTGTCTAGAGATGTTGGGTTGTACCAATGACCAGATAACAACGTTGAACTGGTTGAAGGAAAGGCTCATTGAACAGTGAAAATTATACAAGAGAATGGAGGAAAGTTGGCGAAAAATAAATTTGTTGTATAACACCAAACCGTACAATTTTACGATAGAAGAGATCGTACAAGGAAGCACCGCATTGTACAAGTTGAGAAGTATGTATAATTAAAATGCCGTATAATTAAAGCAATTTGATCGTACAAGGAATAAAACGGTTGTATAGTCGTATGACATAAAAAAAAAAGTCATAAAACCGGGGTGTTGTGTGCGGTTTTTGTTTTGCATCACTTTCACTTTCATTTTGGCTGACAAAGTGAAAGTGGAGGACGTAAGGGACATTCCACCATATACATATTCGGTTATTGCAAAACTTTTTCAATAATTTTGTGTTGGGTAGACGTAAAGTTACTTGGTGTCTAGAGTTACAATTTTATAGTTTAAGGTTTCTAGTTTATTTTGCTATGTCTAATTATGTTGTGTATTTAGGGGTTGGTTTTGTTCTTAAAAGGGGTGTTGAATAATTGTGATTTGTTTGCTTGAGTTATGGAGATGTTTTTTTAGCTGATAACGTTAACCCCTGGCATGTTTATCATTTATTTCGTTTGTAAAAATGTATTTTATTTTTTAATATAATATTTTTTAAATTAAACAAACAATAAAACATCTAAGTAGGAAAGGATGTCCTTTTTATTTTGCCTAAGTTAAAGTGAAGGACTTCGGAAACATTCCACCATATACTTAAGTATACGGTGGACTTTGGGGATATTCCACCATATACTTATTCGGTTATTTTACTTTCACTTTGGAACTGCTGCCTCCTTTACCAGAAATTTCCTCCTCGCTTCCTTTAGTATGTACCCATTTTTCTCTACAAATAAGAAGCTTGGTTTGGAAAGCAAGCAACCATGATTATTGGATTGAAGAGGAATTCCCATGGCTTCAAGGTTCTCCTAGTTGCTCATACGTCTTCTTGCCAACATGCACATAAATAACAACATAAATCTGATCTACATGATCAGAGTGCACAGTAAAACAAAACAATACACACAAAACACTATTTTTTTTCTTAATATATATTCTTTTAACTTCCACAATAACACATTACAACATTGGCCATAGTTGCCACAATGTCTTAATTGCTTTTCCAAAGCAATTTCATGGCAACCATAATTGTCACACATCTACAAGCACTCCACTGAGTACCAATCTTCTTTTTTCGAGGTTTTACATCTAAAACCTCCTGCAAGCACTGCATAGAGTACCAATCAACCGATCATACTAGATCCTTGCCGACTATGTTGCTTCCATGCAACCTTGTCTGGTCCTCCCAGATCCTTGTCGACTTTAGTACTAGTCTCCTTCTGAGGTTTTACATCTCAAACCTCTTGCAAGCACTACACAGTGCAAATTTCTTCCTTTGAGGTTTTCCATAGCAAACCTCCTGCAAGCATTGTGTAAAGTACCAATTCCTTCCTCTGAGGCTTTGAATAAGAAACCCCCTGCAAACACTACATAGAGTGCCAATTTCGTGGGAGCCCCTTGCTTCTCTCTCACGCTGCACATTCACTTCTTATTTATAAGCATAAAAGGCAATGACTTGCTGGCTACACATGACAACCAAGCATTCTTATCCATCCTTATCCAATCTTAGTTGTCAACTGCAGGTTTATCCGATCTTCAAAAATAAAAATAGAAAACTCCAACTGCTTTTTATCAGCTGGGCATCTTAAAAAAAATGCTAACTATTTTTTTTTCTCAGTTGGCTCTTGCTACCTGCATTATACTTATCGGGCAGCAAGAAAAATGTGAGTTGTTGCTCACAGAGCTCGACCCCAACGATCTTCTAGCTATGATACCAAAATGATGCAGTGGCGGAGAGGGGGTCAATTTAACAACAACCTCTCCTAGCTGCTCAAACGTCTTCTTGCCAACATGCACACAAATAACAACATAAATCTGATCTACATGATTAGAGCGCACAGTAAAAAAAAAAATAAACACAGAACACTATTTTTTCTTAATATATTTTTTTAACATCCACAATAACACATTACCACATTGGCCACAGTCGCCACGTCTTAATTGTTTTTCCAAAGCAATTCCATGGCGGCCATAATTGCCACACATCTACAAGTACTTCGTAGAGTACCAATCTCCTTTTTTCGAGGTTTTATATCTAAAACCTCCTACAAGCACTGCACAGAGTGCCAATCCATCGATCATACCAGATCCTTTCCGACTCTACTGCCTCCATGCAGCCTTGTTTAGTTCTCCCAAATCCTTGTCAACTCTAGTACTAGTCTCCTTTCGAGGTTTTACATCTCAAACCTCCTGTAAGTACTACACATAGTGCCAATTTCTTCCTTTGAGGTTTTCCATAGCAAAATTTCTGCAAGCACTCTGTAAAATGCCAATTCCTTCCTCTGAGGCTTCAAATAAGAAACCTCCTGCAAGCACTATACATAGTGCCAATTTCTTGGGAGCCTTGCTCCCCTTCCACTCTCCACATCCACTTATTATTTATAAGCATAGAAGGTAATGACTTGCTGGTTACGCATGACAACCAATCATTCTTATCCATCTTTATCCAATCTTAACTGTCAACTGCAAGTTTATCCGATCTTCAAAAATAAAAATAGAAAACTCCAACTACTTTTTACCAATTGGTTTTTGCTAGCTAGATGCTCCCGCATCACCATGATGATGGGTTCTTCCTGTTTATTTATAGTTTGTTCTTATTTGTATTGGGTGCAAAATTCAGGTTGCAAACTTGAAGAAAGAGCTCCAAACTATAACTCTGATAGCCTTTTGTGGGGTTGTGAATGACAATGCATTCAACCATGAGGACACCAAATATGGAGTTTGTGATATCAAGGCCAATAATGATTATTTTGGGTCCATGGCGAATGGGGTTGAACGGAAGGAACCCCCAAGTCTGCTCTTGTCCATGGAGGTGCTCTTCACCAATTTCTGCATATTTGGACCAACTGCATCCTCCAACAAGAGATGAGTACTGAGTAGCATTAACAATCAATGATTTCTGGTGTTTGATTATTATTTTTTGTCTTCACTACGCAAGCGAGTGAAAATGTAATAATTCTGTTTGAATCTGTCAGTTAAACTGTGATTTTTTCAAATATGTAGGAACTTACTACTTTTGTCCAGGTAGGAATCTAAACTACTAGGCTAAGTTTGATTTTTATATCACCTCTTCTATTTGGGCTTTATTTTTAGTTATGACCAACACTGTGTCTTGGGTCTGGAGTTTTGATCCCCTTGCACCCCACTTTTTCAATGGGTCATTTGTTGGTCAATTTTTGAATGGGTCTTTGTTGGAAAGTGTGATTAATTGTGGTCCATTCACTAATGTTTTGAAATCTTAATTATTGCTTAATTATTACAATCATATAGAAAACCAGTGCTTCAGTATGAATAAACAGTTGAGTTACTATTCTCTTTTGACCATATCATCTGTACTTTTATAATGTTGTTTCCCCTTTGCTTATGCCATCCCTTGCTTTTGTTTAGAGTTCATTTTAAATAAACTTAAAATTTCAAAGTAAAAAAAAAAATATTTGTTGGTTTTATACTTAAAATCTGGAGTATTAAATTAGGCTTGATTTTGTCCATTGGTGGTCTCTTTATGCTGCGTCAACTTTTAAATGTTGTACTTATTGTTAGGAATGGAGCCTAATTATGAGGAGGCTAAACAGAGAAAGTTTATGGATTTACTACAGGACGGGCAGGGAAAGTTTCCAGATTTATAGTCTGTTAGTCTATCAGAGAAAGTTTCCAAATTTACAACAAGACAACCAGGGAAAGTTTTTTTGTTTTTATCCCAAAATTAGATGTTGGGAACTCAATGTTAATCTTGGAATGTATTAAGAAAAGCAGTTTGTTTTTTCTGTTTTTTTCTTATATATAGTTGTGAGGAAAAACAAAGAAGACTATGACAAAGAAAATTACTGTGTTAATTCCTTGGAAATATAGAGAGGAAATTACAGCAGATGTTTGCTGTAGGTTGTAACCCTTTATTGCTTGGATTGAGAAAATGAAGGACTGAAAATTCTCGGTGGATGTAACCCACATTGGGTGAACCACGTTAAAATCGTTGTCTCTTCTTCCGTGTGTGTTTGTCTAATTTTTCTTTAATTCTGTCGTTAAAGTTTGAAACACTATAATTGCTTTTCTATATAAATATATTTTATATAGTGATTTACTCTAACAAGTGGTATCAGAGCGGTTGTTTTGTTGGGTGCACTTGACAGAAGGAGAAATTCTGGATCAAGTGGGAGCAATGGCGGAAGAAGGGAGGTTTAGAGTTCAAAAATTCAATGGCCAAAACTTTCAATTTTGGAAGATGCAGATGGAGGATTACTTGTACCAGAAGGATCTATACTTACCTCTTGAGGGGGAAACAGAGAGAACTTCATCTATGTCTGATGAGGAGTGGAGTCTACTTGATAGAAAGGCATTGGGTACTATGAGGCTGTGCTTAGGAGCCACTGTAGCCTTCAACATCTCTGATGAAAAGACTACCAAGGGAGTCATGGATAAGTTGGCCAAGATGTATGAGAAACCATCAGCATCAAATAAGGTATTCTTAATGAAAAGGTTATTTAACATGAAAATGAGTGGAGGATCTATGCATGATCATTTAAATGAATTTAATACTGTCACTAATCAATTGCATTCAATAGGATTGGATTTTTATGATGAGCTTAGGGCCTTATTAATCTTATGCTCTCTTCCGAAAAGTTGGAACAATTTGGTAATGGCGGTAAGTAACTCTGGTTCGAGTTCAAATAAATTAGAATTTGATGATGTGGTTGGTGTGATACTCAGTGAGGACATGAGAAGAAAAACCACAGGAGAATCATATAGCACCGCCTTAACTATTGAGAATAGAGGAAGAGGAAGAGAAAGAGGCAAGAGTTCACATCGTGGCAAATCCAAAGGCAGATCCAAATCACGTGGAAAAGGAAAGCTACAGTGTTGGCACTGTGGCAAAAATGGTCATCTCAAGAATGATTGTTGGCAAAGAAAGGGTGATGGAAATGAAGGTAATGATAATAATGGTAACACTTCGAAGCCAATATTCTTTGGACAAATTCTACAAGATGCTTTAATCTTATCTCTTGATAGAAATAGTGATTATTGGGTAATTGATAGTGGTGCTTCATTCCATGCTACCTCACATAGGGAATACTTCATAGATTATGTTTCTGGAGATTATGGACAGGTTCTATTGGGAAATGACCAACCATGTAAAATCGTGGGTATTGGAAATATTTTGATTAAATCCCCAAATGGATGTCAATGGGCTCTTAAAGAGGTGAGACACATACCATATTTAAAGAGAAATCTTATATCGGCAAGTAAGCTTGATGGTGAAGGATACACGGTTGCATTCGGAGAAAATGCTTGGAAAGTTACTAAAGGTTCATTGATAGTAGCTAGAGGTAAATTGGTGGGTACTCTTTATTTACTTACTGATTTTTCTCCTTGCTCCATGAATTTAGTTTCTACGGGTGAGAGTGCATCTTTGTGGCACCAAAGACTTGGCCATATGAGTGGAAAAGGTATGGAAATTTTACATTCAAGAAAGTTATTGCCTAAGTTAAAAGAGATTGATTTGGAATTCTGTGAGGATTGTGTTTATGGTAAAGCAAAGAGAGTTAGATTTCTCAAGGATGGCAAGGATAGGAAGAAAGAGAAATTGGAGCTTGTGCACTCAGATGTTTGGGGCATAGCTCAGGTAACTTCTCTTGGAGGTTCCTCTTACTATGTACTTTTTATTGATGATGCAACAAGGAAAACATGGATATATTGCATTAAGAATAAAAGTGATGTTTTTAATACCTTTAAGAATTGGAAAGCATTAGTTGAAAATGAAAGCTGGAAAAAGGTTAAAGTGTCTAAAGTCGGATAATGGTGGAGAATATTGCGGTAGAGAATTTGATGTGTTTTGTTCTAAAAATGGAATTAGAAGAATCAAGGTAGTTCCAAGAACACCTCAAGAAAATGGGGTTGGAGAAAGAATGAATAGAACCATCATGGAGCGTGCTAGGAGCATGAGAATACATGCAGGCTTACCATTATTTTTATGGGCTCATGCTGTTGATACTGCAGTATATCTGATTAATAGAGGACCGTCTAGTGCCTTGGATGGAGGAATTCCGAAAGAGCTTTGGACAGGTAAACCAGTAAATTATTCTTTCCTTAAGGTATTTGGATGTGAGGCTTTTATGCATATAGACAAAGAGAACAAAAATAAGTTAGATGCTAAGGCCCAAAAGTGCTATTATTGGTTACGGTATTGATGGCTTGGGTTACAGATTATGGGATTGTGATAACCGAAAAGTCATTAGAAGTAGGGATGTCATATTTAATGAAAAAAACTTGTATAAAGATCGGTTGCAGGGAAAGAAATAGAAAGAGGAAAATGCTGAATACATAGACCTTGATGGACACATAGAAAAGGTAACTCCAAAGGTGGTAGAAGATCAAAATGTTTAGCAGCAACAACAAGCACCTCAATATCCAGAAAGTGCTGTTAGACGTTCTACCAGGATAAGTAAAATTCCTCAACGTTTCTCTGATTATGTTTTGTATACCGATGCTGGTGAGCCAGAATGTTTTCAGGAAGCATTACAAATGGATACCAGGAATAAGTGGGAGCTTGCAATGAATGAAGAAATGGACTCTTTATTTCACAATGAAACTTGGGATTTGGTTGAGATTCCAAAGGTAAAAGAGCTTTGACCAATAAATGGGTGTACAGGATTAAAGAGGAGAATGAAGGGCATAAGAGATACAAAGCAAGACTAGTGGTCAAGGGATTTTCTCAGAAAAAAGGTATTGATTTTGATGAGATTTTTTCTCCAGTTGTAAAAATGACCTCTATTAGAGCTATTTTGAGTCTTGTAGCTATAGAAAATTTGTTTCTGGAGCAATTGGATGTGAAGACAGCATTTTTTCATGGTGATTTGGAGGAGGAAATTTATATGCATCAACCGAGAAGGCTTTCGGGGTGAAAGGTAAAGAGGATTGGGTATGTAAGCTGAAAAAGAGCTTGTATGGGTTAAAACAAGCTCCTAGACAAGTGGTATTTAAAATTTGATAAGTTCATGGCTAATCAAAGGTTTGAAAGATGTCAAAGTGATCATTGTGTATATTTTAAGCAAGCTGGAAATGGTAACTATGTTATTTTGCTATTGTATGTGGATGACATGTTAGTTACAGGAACAGATATGCAAGATATAAACATTCTCAAAAAAAAGTTGGCTAAATCCTTTTCCATGAAGGATTTGGGAGAAGCCAAACAAATCCTTGGTATGAGAATAACAAGAGACAAGGAGAGTCACACTCTGAAATTATCACAAGAAAAATACATTGAAAAAGTGCTTAAGAGATTCAACATGAACAATGCAAAGTCTGTTGCTACTCCATTGGCAAAGCATTTCAAACTCACCAAAGATTTGTGTCCCAAGACACAAAAGGAACAAGAGCATATGGCTAAGGTTCCCTATGCATCAGCAATTGGAAGTTTGATGTATGCAATGGTTTGTACAAGACCAGATATTGCCCATGCAGTGGGAGTAGTGAGTAGATTTATGAGTAATTCGGGAAAAGGACATTGGCAAGCGATAAAATGGATACTCAGGTACTTGAGAGGAACTTCAAATTATTCTTTGAATTTTGGAGGCTCTAATATATGCTTGAAAGGTTTTGTAGATTCTGATATCGCAGGTGATCTTGATGGTGGAAGGAGCACTACGGCTACATATTTACTATAGGAGGAGGAGCGGTTAGTTGGATTTCTAAACTCCAACACGTAGTTGCCCTTTCAACCACTGAAGGCTGAATATGTTGCTGCTACAGAAGCAAGCAAAGAGATGGTTTGGTTGCAAAGACTAATGGAAGAACTGGGGAAGAAACAAGAGGATAATAGGTTGTGGAGTGATAGCCAGAGTGCTATACACCTTGCAAAGAATTCAGCATTCCATTTAAAAACTAAATACATCAAACTCAGGTATCATTTCATTAGATTAGTAGTGGAAGATGGATCTTTGAAATTAGGGAAGGTTCACACATCACAAAATCCTACTGATATGCTTACAAAAGTGGTGTCAAGAGAAAAGTTGAGCTTTTGCTCAACTTCAGTTGGCCTTAAGGAATAAGAGGCCATGATGAGAATTTTTCAGTCCTTGGTTGCGGTATGGTGCAATGGAATTAGTCTCCAAGTGGGAGATTGTTAGGAATGGAGCCTAATTATGAGGAGGCTAAACAGAGAAAGTTTATGGATTTACTGCAGGACGGGCAGGGAAAGTTTCCAGATTTACAGTCTGTTAGTCTACCAGAGAAAGTTTTCGGATTTACAACAGGACAACCAGGGAAAGTTTTTTTGTTTTTATCCCAAAATTAGATGTTGGGAACTCAATGTTAATCTTGGAATGTATTAAGAAAAACAGTTTGTTTTTTCTATTTTTTTCTTATATATAGTTGTGAGGAAAAACAAAGAAGACTATGACAAAGAAAATTACTGTGTTAATTCCTTGGAAATATATAGAGGAAATTACAGTAGATGTTTGTTGTAGGTTGTCTCCCTCTATTGATTGGATTGATTAAATAAAGGACTGAAAATTCTTGGTGGATGTAGCCTACTGGATGAACCACGTTAAAATCGTTGTCTCTTCTGTGTGTGTTTGTCTAATTTTTCTTTAATTCTGTCGTTAAAGTTTGAAACACTATAATTGCTTTTCTATATAAATATATTTTATATAGTGATTTACTCTAACACTTATGGTTGTTTAGGGGTTAGATAGATAAAGGTTATAAGGACAATAGTTAAAATTGAATCAAAATCAAACCCTTGTTAGAATAGATAATTATAATACCGTTGATTAGTACACCTTTCAGTTTTTTAAATGGTAAATTTTCTCGGGTTGTTTCTCTGTCATTGAAACTAGAGTATCAAGGAAGCCCTCTTTTCTCTTTATGAGAATCCTCTTCCTTACTTTTTTCCCATCCAGCCTTGGACAACCTGAATTCATAGCTAAGCATTCCAATGGAAAACAATTTGCACTAATGACGCAAAAAATATTGAAGTCTAGATAGATTCTTCGGGTAAGTTGTTACATGGAGTTGGCTTTCATGGCCTGGACTAAAAGGTATTTTGGAACAAATTGCACCACATCAAAAATAGGAACTTATTTCATAAATGCCTAAAAAGGGTTGGCCATTAAAGTACTACAGTTTTCTTTTTTTTGGGTCGGATGGCATTCACCCTCATCCTTTGTCTATTGAAAATAGTTGCATATAGATGGTCTTGCCTATAAAACTCTTTGATCTACACCTTTTATATAATCACTTCGACTTTTGTGAGCGAAAACACATGGCTATAATGAAAACATTGAAAATCCTTCATTGATAATAATATTGCGTATATTCATTGAAATATATAATTATGTTTTTACATGTTTATCTATTGCTTTAGCTTTCTTGGGTTTCAGCTCTCAACCTCCTGCTTTAGGCTATGATTTTAACCTCGAGCTCTTCAAGCTTGGACACATTTGGAATGTGGCTCTCATCCTTATAGTAGAAAAAGAGGTATTAAATTAGAACAGAATTCTATCCTAAAATGACTTAGCCTTTTGGTTCTTGAGAACAACCTTTTGGTTTAGACTCTTTATCACATGGTTGTATCTGATGTTGAATCTACGACAGAAATGAAATAAAGCAAGCGACACCTTCATTTAATTGAGAAAAATATTAAGTACATTTGCAAAGTAGTTGAATTCGGTGCACCAACTAACCAACCAATCGGTTGGTGAACTACCTGCTACCCGCATAGAACATTAAACAATAATGTAATAGAACATGTTAAAATGGAACATGCTAACATCCTCCCTTATTAAATTATTTGCAAATGCAAAGAGCATTGCGAAACAATTCAAACTTGACATGTGCAAGTGCCTTTGTGAATATATCTGCAATTTGTACATCAGTGGGAATGTATTGGAGCTGTATATGATGCTTTGGAACTTCATCACGAATGAAATAACATCGAGTGTCAGTGTGCTTGGTTTGATCATGAAAAATTGGATTCTTGACAAAATTCAAAACACCTTGATTGTCGCAAAACAAATGAAGTGGAAGGTTTTGTGGAAGACCCATGTTTGTAAGGATGCGACTTAACCATATTATCTCGCAGACTGCTCTACTGGCTGCACGATATTCTGCCTCTGTAGAAGATATAGAAACAACCTGCTACTTCTTACTATGCCAAGAGACAGGACCAGATCCAATATGAAAAATGTATCTAGAAGTCGACTTTCAATCATTAATAGATTTGGCATAGTCTGAGTCTGTGTATCCCTGTAGATAGAACTTGCTAGTCTTTTTGTATTCCAAGCCAAAATTTGTAGTACTACGAACATACTGAAGAACTCTCTTTGTTGCTTTCCAATGACTCGCCTTTGGTTCCTGCATGAACTTTGAAAGATAACCCACAACAAAACTGAGATCTGGCCTGGTATTTGTTATATATATGAGACTCCCAATCAGTTGACGATAGAGAGTACCATCTACCTGTGGTGATTGATCATATCGAGATGGCTTGAGTCCAAAATCCATTGGGGTTGCCTTAGACTTACAATTTGTCATGTGATATTTAGAAATCAACGTCTTGGCATACTTCTTTTGGGATACTTTGATATGATGCTTTTTCTAAGTCACTTCCAAACCAAGAAAATAGTGAAGAAGTCCTAAATCTGTCATTTCAAAAGATTATTTCAAATCATATTTTACTGTACCAATCATAGTTTCTGAGCTCCTTGTTATGATAAGATCATCTACATAGAGCACCAAAATCACTATGTCAAAACCATTGTTCTTAATATAGAGATTTACATCTAAAGGATTTCTTTGAAAACCATGTTGCACTAGGTGACTATCTATTTTGATGTACCAAGCTCGAGGAGTTTGTTTCAGCCCATACAAGGATTTGATCAACTTACAAACTTTCTGTTCTTGCCCTTCAACAACAAATCCTTCTGTTTGGGTCATGTACACTTCTTCCTATAGGTCACCATTCAAGAAAGCACTCTTTACATCCATCTGATGTAAATTCCACCCAAACTGAGCTACCATGGCACAAAGTACTCGAATGGTAGTCATTTTTGTAGTAGGGGCAAAAGTCTCTTCATAATATATTCCTTCTTTCTGAGCATAGCCCTTTGAAACAAGAGGAGCTTTATTCTTATCAATAGTATCATCTGCCTTATATTTTACTTTGAACACCCATTTACAGCCAATGGGCTTCTTTCCTGAAGATAGATTTACTAGCTTCCATGTATGATTTTTCATGAGAGATGTATGTTCTGCTTCCATAGCAGCCTTCCATTGAGGCTCACTAAGTGCATCCTGAACTATTGTGGGTTCATTTTCATCCAATGATGTCATATAAACCCTTTCATCTTTCATATTTGTTTCCCTATCTTCCTCTGCATCTACAGATAGATCATCAAATTGTTGGCAAAGCTCATCAACCTCTGAAGTTGATGCTTCTACTCTCTTCTGTTGTGTCATACTACGAGTACAAGATCGATATAGAGTTAGATTTGGAAGTGATATCAATTTGGAATCTCTCAATGTACCGGTATACCATTTTGGAATCTTGTTTAGAGGAGGTGAAGTCTCTTTCTTAGGCTCATATTCCTTAAGGTATATAGTTGTAGAAGTGTTATTTGATGTGAAAGCTTCATCAAATACCACATCTCTACTTATATGTGTCTTCTTGGTCATAGGATCTATCAATCGATATCCCTTGGAATGCTCATCATAACCAAGAAAGATACATTGTAGGGTCTTCTCATCTAACTTCTTCCTTTTTTGTTTTGGTATGTGCATGAATGCCTTACATCCAAAAACCCTTAGATGAGAAATGGAGGGTTTCTTACCACTCCATGCTTATTATGGAGTTTTACCTTGTAGAGCTCTTGTGGGTGCTCTATTCAGGAGGTATGATATTGTGTTTATCGCTTCTGCCCAATACTCATTCTCAAGATGTGTTCCCTTTAGCATACATCGAACCATTTCCACAATGGAAAAATTTCTCCTCTCTACAACTCCATTTTGTTGTGGAGTATAGGCTATAGTTAGTTGTCTCTTAATCCCATGCTCTTTCATAAATGATGAAAAATCCTTGGAAGTATATTTCCCCCCTCGATCTGAGCGGAGGTTTTTGATGAAACATCCTGACTCCTCAACAAGCTTCTTGAATTATCGAAAGTACAAAAATGTTTTGGAATTCAATTGAAGGAAGAAGACCCACATCTTTCGTGAATAATAATCAATAAACAATTCAAAATACTTCTTTCCTCCATAACTGGTTGGCATAGGACCGCACAGATCGGTGTGTACCAACTCCAAAGATTTCTTAGTTTTGGAAGAGCTAGCTTCAAATGGTACCCGATGTTGCTTCCTTGTTAAGCAATTCGAGCAAACTGGAAATATGGATGAAAGGTTGGGAAGTCCTCTCACCATCTCATATTTGCTCAACTCGAGCAAATATCATGAACTTAGATGCCCATATCACTTATGCCACAGAGAAGTAGCCTCCTTTGTAGTTGTTGTTAGAGCAACATGAGGTGTTGAAATGGCATCTAAAATGAACAAGCCATGCTTGTATGATCCGGTTGCTACATGTTTACCTTTGCTAGTTATAAAACATCTCTTCTTGCCTTTCACAACATGGAACATAACATCCATATTTCGATTCAACATCTGAGGGATAGAAAACAGATTATTAGTTAATCCAGGTACATAGAGTACCTTCTCAATCTGACATTTACCATCTGGAAGAGTAACAAAAACATCACCCTCACCTTTCACTTGATAGACTTGATTGTCAACAATTGTTACTGGCTTACCTTCTTTCTCCTCAAAGGTGTCAAACCATGATTTATCGCCAGTCATATGCTTACTAGCCCTTGAATCAATATACCATACAACATCTATCTATGGAGATGAAGTATGAGTCATGAGCACCTTGTGTGCTCTCTCAGATTCTAAGTACAAGTTGGGTTCTACAGATTTTGATTCTAAATTGGATTCAGCATAAGCAACATGTCCCTTAGGTTGCTTATTCTTTTTCTGTGGTTTGTATTTTCCTTTCCATTTTTTCTTATGAGGTTGGTCATTTTGTTGCTTGTTCTTAAACCAACACTTGTTGGTGTCATGGTTATTCATATCACAAATCTTACAATATTGTTTCCCTTGTCCTTTTGATGAAGATCCTCCTTTTTGAAATTGCCCTTGTTTCTTACCCCCTTGTTTGGTGTAGAGAGCATTATCTGGCACTTCATCCTTCTGAACCTGGTTTGCCTCCTCAGTTTGGAGAAAATTCACCAACTCCACAAAAGTTACTTGTCTACCAGATACATTAAGAGAGGTTATCAACATCTTGTAGGACTCTGGAAATGCTCTCAAGATGACAGAGGAGAGTATCATCCATTGGTTGTCCCATAGCATTCGATTTGGATTTCAATTCCACCACTCTATAGAGGAAGAGGTCAATTGTCTCACTAGAGTGCATATTGAGGGTATGTGGTTAAGTTTGAAGGTGTAGAATAGTGGACTAATTATTACCTTCATAAATAGTAATCAAAGCATCTCAAGCTTCCTTACTGGTTTTGGCATCACAGATATGAGGTTGGACCTCATCGGTAGTAGCAAGCAGGATAAACATGAGACCTCTTTTGTCCTTCTTATCAAAATATTTTTGATTTGTTCCTGTTGTTTGAGGACGTTTGGTAGTGCCAGTCACTACATCCCATAAATATTCCACCTAGAGAATGGCACGCATATTTGTCTTCCATGGAACAAAGTTAGAACCTTTAAGTAATTATGAGTCTGACAAATATTTGTGAACAGAAGCCATTGTGAAGGTTTTTTTATAACAATTTTTTCTTCTCTAATTTCTTTAGAATTATTTTTCAAAAAAATATAGGAGATCCCCCCCTTGAAAAAAACTCCTTGGATTTTGGCAGAAAAAAATGGTCCTGATAGCCCCCTACAAAAACAATTGAAGCAAAAAAATTGTTGACAATTTTTTCAAGCAATTTTTGCTTGAAAAATTTTTAAGCAATTTTTTTCAATTAATTTTTGCTCGACAATTTTTTCTCGGGCAACAAATTTCATCGCAGGCAGCAGGGGAAATGCTTTTCGCAAAAAAAATAACCCCGAAGGGATTTGAAACGTGGACCTTGTCCACGTTAGGCAGTGCGTTAGACCATGTGCACTACCTTTCATTTTGGCAAGAGAAGGGACTAGCTTCCCTTTCTTCCAAACATGCCCGAAGAAACCTTTTAAAAAAAAGATTTCGTGGGAATTATCCCACGTGCATCATAAGATGCACAAGATGGGATTTAAAAAGAACAAAACGCTCTTTAAACAATGACTGCCTACGGGTAGTCAGTCCTTCCTCTATTTTGTCACCTCATACCACATGCAATGTGCATACTCTGCCATGTCACAGTTGACCTGTATGCCACATCAAGCTTTACCACGTCACAAGTTGACCTGTTTGCCTCGTCATAGTTTTCCATGGCATAGCCTGCATGTCCTAACCAGTCAACGTCATAGCCGGTGTGTCCTGTCAAGTTAGCGTCCTATCCAGTCAGCGTCAGACTGATCTAGTCAGGTCCAACAGTGACTCCACGTGTGCTCCCAGTCAACACCACATCAACACCGATTGAGCTCCATCCACGTGTTTTAGTTTTTGACTTGTCACTTGTCACCTAAAAACAAAAAAATCGAGAAGCGAGCCCGACTTGGGCTTCACTCTTCGCCCGCCTACCTACGTTCTTCACGTCACGTGCTGCCTCGAGATTCAAAAACCTCAGGAAGCGAGCCTGACTTGGGCTTCACTCTTCACTTGTCCGCTTGCATTATCCGTGTCATGTGTTGCAACGTCGTCAGAGTTTTGGATTCACCATCGACCAACATATGCCTCGAAAAACATGTAGAATGTCATCAGTGTTCTAGATTCACCATCGACCATCACACACCTCGAAAAATATGCCCAACGTCGACTACTTTGATACCATGTTGAATCTACGATAGAAATTAAATAAAAAAAGTGACACCTTCATTGAATTGATAAAATGATTAAGTACATTTGCAAAGTAGTTGGATTCGTTGCACCAACTAACCGACCAATCGGTTGGTGAACTACCCGCTACCCGCCTAGAACATTAAACAATAATGTAATAGAACATGTTAAAATAGAACATGCTAACATCTGAGCCTTTGCAGACCCTGCTTACTGGACTGGAACCATGCAAAAAATAGATGATTGCTTCACAAACATTGCCATGAAGGAACCTCTTCCTAAAAACTTGGATGTTATCAAGTTTTTCAAAACTATTCTGAAGCACTTTTTTGGAGTGCTTAAGAATACCAATGCAACCAACATAGATCTAGCATCTTTGAATCCTGATCTCAAGTTAAGTCCCTTCAGGTCATTTGGTCATTATGTGTTTTACTTGGATAAATTAGCAGTTTGATAAAGGAGAGTAGCTATGAATCATTGAGTGGATCAAGACTTAGGAAAGGATAAATTAGAGAGAATGTGAGGCTATAGAAGGGTAGAAGAAAGGAGGATAAAGCAAAGAGGGTAGGAAAGGTGGTTTGTATTGAAGTGCAAAAGTAGGATGTTGGGGCAAATGCAAAAAGGGAGAAGATTATGGCAAGCCCATAAAAGATGGAAAATATCCCAAGCATCTCCTAAGAGTAGCATAGGAATCTATTGAAGTAAAATAAGTGGATAAATAACTACAAAGGTAAGTAGAATTAGGTAGATTTGCGTTGAAAATAGCAAATGAATTTGAAGTAGAAGATAAAAGAGAAAGATCAAGAGGTAAAGAAGCTTTGAGTAGACATAAAAGATACCTAGGGACAAATGATGATAATAGATTGTCTAGTGCTTGAGCTACTGAAATATAGGTCGTTGGCTTGGGTATATTATCTAATGTTATGGGAGAAATTTATTCCATATAAGATAAGCAAAGTAATCTTTGGATTTTCCTACAATTTAGATTTAACCAATATAATTTTTTATTCCCATCCTTCACTAGATCTTGGAAGCTTGCTCTGCTTGGTTTTTTCCAACAAGATCATTGTCCCAAAGACAAATTACTAAAATCGAGGTGCAGCTCATGCAATAGAAAAGAGAAGCAAAGTCTTGACCAATGGGAATGATGATAGACCTATTGTGATCATTGCAAGGGGTGGATGAGGGACAAGAAGCAAGGAATATCCTTCCTAGAAACTGGTAGCAAGTATAGCTAAAGGATATGAATCTTGCAATGTGGTCGTAATGACTAATGTGATAGGGATGCTTATAGAACTAGCAAAGTTAATGAATCAAGCAACAACAATGGTGGTAAGTGATAAGGAGCATGAGTTGAAAAGTATGAAAGAGAAATTAGAGAAATAAATGGGGAATTTAATAATTAAAAATTAGAAATCAATTAGGATAGTAGAAGAAAATGAGGAAAATATTAAAGAGTTGAAGAATGAGAGGGTAGAAATACAATGTAAGTTGGATTGGTTTCAAACGCAAAGAGGTGTAGTAGGGTGGTTAGTATAGGACTTGATATAATACTAGAGTCTACCATGGTTGTACGCTCTAATGCTTTAAGAGAGTATTTTTTTATTTATTTTGAAATTGCTCTTGGATTCATCATATAAAATGAAGATGGCCAAGAAATTTTGTGCCAATTCTTTAACAACATTCCAAACAGCCAAGACATATTATGGAATTTATATCTACATAACTTCACGATACAAGGAGACATAGAGTGGAATTTGAAACCATTCATAGGGGATGTCCAACTGTAGGCATTCATGTTGGCAATGGTGCCAGAGGCACAAGCCAATCATCAAAAGGTAGAGTATCAACCAGCCAAGCAAGAAATAGGGCTAATAGTACAATGGGAGTAAGAAGTCTTGAATTTAATAGTTATAGATTATTGGTCTATGCTAGCATACCCATAGCACTAAGAAAAAATATAATAGGGTTGAGCGGTATGATTGCAAAGGTTCAAGGAAGTATCTACAAAGTATATATGGAAAGTGGTTGATAGAAGCCAATAACATTGTGTTGGGTTACCAGAGGTACTACTCAAGCGAAAACCAATATCTATAGCAAATTGAGATGCATTGGTGCTATGGATGAGGATAGTATTAAAATGTCTAAGGGAAATAAGGTCAATGTGGATTGGGCTACGATTTTGCTTTTCACATTTATGGTATCCAATACCTGATTACCGAAGGTCATTCATTAGAAGTGCATTGGAGATAGAGGGGGAATTTGAGGAATATGCATGGTCAAATGGATACTTTGAAAGAAATGAAGTGGGCTATGTCAATGCATATGATTTCAGGTATTGGGTTTAGGAGAACTAGTCTTTGTAAAAATGGTACCAATTGTGGCATAATCAGAAGTAATAAAAATATTATTCAAATAAATAAAATATTGATGTCTTTTGGTTCTCTATTGTTTGTGTGTTTGTTGTGATGTATGTCTAATGCATGGATGAGGTGTAAGAGTATGGAAATATTTTGGGTGATATTTGTGATGATACAAAATGATGATAGGGTTATGCATGAAACAACTATAAAATGACATGCAAGAAGGAAATAAGTTGTGAAAGATCATTAAGTAAAGTGCTTAAATTATGAGCAAAAGAATGCATACAACATAAGTTGAATAGATATGAGGGTGATGTTGGTGTAGATGGAGATCCACAGGATATGGTAGGGAATGATGAAAATGAAATGGAATAATTAAAAATAAAATGAATAAAAAATAATAAATAAACAAGATGTAATTTATAAGTAATGCAGATGCAAATTGTGAAGTAATAGCTACAAAATACAATAAATCAATCATAGGATACGTGTTAATATAGGCATGAAATATGAATTTAGAAAAAAGAAAGGTATCTACAAGGTACATGGTAAGATAAGTCTAAGATACAAAAAGTGGAGAGATATCCAAAGGTGTTAGGGATTTTCAAGCACAAAGGATGGATGGAATATTTTCAAAATTTAAAAGGATATACCAAGGAGGTTTCTATGGAATTCACAAGTAAATTGGAGAATGGTCAAACCAAGTTCTAGGGAGTGGAGGTAACAATATCTTTGGAAATAGTAACAAGGGTAACTAGGTTGCTAGAGTGTGGGGATGAATATTTTTGGGAGTTGTTAAACGTGGCTTGAGGATTAGAAATATTGTTTGGATATGAAGGAAAAAAAGATAGAGTGGTGAGAGGGGAAGTAAGAAGGATGACCCTCCCTATGCCATATGATGCCCTTGCATTATTTTATCTAAATTGTCTAACAAATAGTTAAAGATACCTAGTGTTAACAAGGCATCATCTTTAATTTCTAATTCATCTAAAAAGGTATGGGAAGGAGAAGAATATAAGATTAACTTGCCATATTACCTCATGCAATTGGTGGAGTACGTCAATGAATAATTTTGTTGGAGTAGGAACAACAGGTTGTTACACACCATGGTTATTGGTGTTGCTAGTCAACAATGTTGTAGGAAAAATATTTCTAGCCATAAGTATGTTGTGAGCATCAACAAGTAGTCTACCCTAGAAGAAATAACAAAGTGAGTGACTCCCATAAAAAATGGATAATGAGAAAAGGAATTTAGAGAATAGGCCATAAGAGTATTCACAATATGAACATATTATGGTTGTAGAGCCACAAGGGGGTGCAAAAGGATATGGTTTGGAAGGGATAATGACAATCCTAGAAGAAATAAAGAGTTGAAAGTGATGTAGCCATAGGTAGGGAAGTTGGAGAAGTGGATTGTGAAGTTGTAGTTGTGTCTAATGGTACTACAAGAGGAGGAAGACAAAGTACAAAAGGTTGAAGTTGATCGATTAAGTGAAGTAGGCATGGGAAGTCATGTGGGTATGTGTAGCTCATTTTATGACAAAGGGGGACTTAGATCTTGTATGGGAACACAAAATACCAGGGTTAGAATAGGGTTATGAGAAGTGTTAGATAACTTGATGGAGGTGATAGATACATGGGAGGAGGTAGCTATCAGTGTGGCTTTGGAAAAGGTAAAGGATGTAGAGGTGGGGTCAACAAAAAGAGGTTGATCAAGAAATAAGTGAAAGGTAGAGTGTAGCCACATGATGTTGTAGTGTATAGACATAAGTAGGGGCACCCATGGTATAAATTCCTAGGACAAAAAAGATAAGGGTGTGGAAGGCATGGGTATGAGCATCTATGATATGAAAGCTCTAAGCAATAAAGAAGACCAAGCAAACAGAGTAGGTGTTGCCATCCATAGTGTGGAAGTCTTGAGTGGCATAGAAGGTCAATTGGAAGGAGTAGAATTAAGCACCCATAGTACAAAAGTTGAAGATAAAAAAAAAAGTGCTAGGGATAGGAATTTGGGTATCCATTGCACATAATCATGGAGCAAAGTAAGGAATGAAGCAGATGATGCAAAGGTAGGAGTCCATGACATGGAGGCTTGAAGCAAAAGAGAAAAATATGAGAATGATATAAGGATGAGTAGCTAGAAGGTAAAGAAGGAGAGGGTAAGAGCCATGGTGGTGTAGAGCAAGGTAGACAAGAAGGTCCTAATTATTTGGGATGACAAACCCAACATGGGGTAATGTTGTTGGGAGATGCCATGCCCTAGTCAATTGCTCATGTAGTGAGTCATTTGGTATGAAACTAAATGGTGCAGGAAGCAGGATCATTTTTTATATTGAATCACTTTTTTATTGTAAGGAAGAAAACCCACAATAGACTTAATTTATATATTTTTTCGATGATGCCTTATTATCATATGTGGATTGCATTTAAATACCTAGTCTAATAGTTGTAATAGTGAAGGGTTGTGACCCTAGAATATAATGAATAAATAATATAAGTAATTAGGATATGTTAGGAGGTTCCTAACATGCCACCCCCCTTAAAGGAGCTTTGTCCTCAAAGCTGGAAATTTGGAAATTGCTGCTGGATATCATGAAAATTTTCCCACGTTGCGTCTTCTAAAGGTAGACCTTTCCAATGGATTAAAACTTCCGTGATATCGCGAGTATGAAGGTGACGAGAGTGGCGATCTAAGATAGATTTTGGCTTGACTAGAAGTACTCCATCATCAGAGAATTCAGGCAGAGTGGGTTGTGTCGTGATATGGGCTCCCACTGCGAGCTTAAGGCAAGATACATGAAATACGAGGTGAAGTTTGGAAGAGGGAGGAAGCTCTAGTTTGTAAGCAACGGTCCCAATACGTTGGAGAACTTTATATGGCCCATAAAATTTGGGTGCTAACTTCTGAGAACCTTTTTGTTTAAGAGAGGATTGACGGTAAGGTTGGAGACATAAGAAAACCATATCACCCTTGTGGAAACTACGTTTGCTTCTATGTTGATCGGCTTGCTGCTTCATGTGATGCTGGGCGGTGTGTAGGTTATCTTTTAGGATCCGTAGTATGTCATCTCTATTAGCAAGTTCCATTTCCACCGCATGGACTTTTGTAGTCCCTGGAATATAGGAAGTGAGGGATGGTGGTGTTTGACCATATAGTGCTTCATAAGGAGTCATTTTGATGGACGTATGGTATGAAGTGTTATACCACAATTCCGCTAGTGAAAGCCACTTTACCCAATGGAGTGGTTGAGTAGAAACAAAACATCGAAGGTATGTTTCCAAGCATTTATTTACAACTTCTGTTTGGTCATCGGTTTGAGGATGATAAGCGAAGCTCATACGAAGTTGAGTACCTTGTAATTTGAACAATTCCTTCCAAAAGATGCTAGTGAAAGTTGGGTCGCGGTCACTAACAATTGTGGAGGGCATACCATGTAATTTAAAGATGTTATCTAGGAAGAGGTGGGCTATAGTGCTAGCAGTATAAGGATGAGCCACAGAACAAAAATGGGTATATTTAGATAAATGATCAACGACTACAAAAATGGTTGTTTTTCCTCTTGATTTTGGTAATCCTTCAATAAAGTCCATAGAAATATTTGCCCATGTTTTGGTGGGTATAGGAAGAGGTTGAAGTAATCCTGGAATTTTGAGGGTCTCCCCCTTTTGTCTTTGGCAAACTTCACATTCTTTTACAAAGTTTTTGATGTAATTTTTCATTCCTACCCAATAGAAGGAGGTAGTGGCTCTTTTATAGGTTTTTAAGAACCCTGAGTGGCCTGCAGTGGGTGAGGTATGTAACTCATGAAGAAGTTTTTCACGATAAGTTGAATTGGGGGTGAGGACCATCCTCCCTTTGTATCTTAATATATTGTCCTTCCAAGTGTATGGAGTTTTGCTACTAGGATTATGTTGAAGTTGTTGAATTAAGGCATGGATAGTAGGATCATTTATCCATTCTTCATGCACCTCATCTACCCATTTAGGAATAAGGGAGGAAAGAGCATGGACTTGAGGCATATCTTTAAATTTTCTAGAAAGTGCATCGGCTGCCATGTTGTCCTTTCCATTTTTATATGTAATTTCATAATCATAGACAAGAAGTTTAGTAACCCATTTTTGTTGTTCTAGGGTATTAGTCCTTTGTTCCAAAAAATACTTCAAGCTATGATGGTCAGTGCGTATAATGAAATGTTGGCCAATAAGGTAAGGCCTCCAATGTTGAATAGCATGGACAATCGCCAACATCTCTTTTTCATACATAGAGCGAGCTAAATTCTTAGGAGAGAATGCTTTGCTTATAAAAGCTAGAGGCCTTTCATCTTGTATGAGTACGGCTCCCATTCCTATTCCTGAAGCGTCACTTTCAATGACGAACGGTTTAGAAAAGTTGGGCATGGCTAGAACAGGGGTGGTACACATTGTAGTTTTCAAGGTGATAAAGGCCTCATCCACCTTAGACGACCATTTGAAAGCATTTTTCTTAAGTAATGCTGTTAGAGGAGTAGCGATTTTACCATAATTTTGGAAAATTTTTCTATAATATCCCGTTAGTCCAAGAAACCCACGTAGAGCTTTTAAGGTTTTTGGAATAGGCCAATTTTTCACCTCCTCGATTTTGGAAGGATCTACCATAACTCCTTTTGAGACAATATGCCCTAAGTATTCAATTTCTTGTTTTCCAAAGGAACACTTTGATCTTTTTGCATAAAGTTGATTTTCCTCCAATATTTGGAACGCTTGTCTAACATGGTCCAAATGTTCTTCCCATGTTTTGCTATAAATCAAAATGTCATCAAAGAAAACTAATATAAATTTACGAAGAAAAGGGTGAAATACCTTATTCATTAGACTTTGAAAGGTAGAAGGAGCGTTGGTCAGGCCAAATGGCATCACCAAGAATTCGTAGTGCCCTTCGTGAGTGTGAAATGCCGTCTTAGGAATATCCTTTTCATTGACTCGTATTTGGTGGTAGCTTGATCGTAAGTCTAACTTGGAAAAATAAGCTACCCCGTGGAGTTCATCTAATAGCTCGTCTATGACCGAAATAGGAAATTTATCTTTGATGGTCATTTTATTAAGCGCTCAAAAATTGACACATAAACGCCATGAGCCATCCTTTTTTCTAACTAAAATAATTGGAGAGGAGTAAGGGCTTTTGCTAGGTCTAATGACTCCTGCCTTAAGAAGCTCTTGTACTAATTTCTCTATTTCGGTCTTTTGGAGGTATGGATAACGATAAGGTCTAATATTAGGAGGGTGATACCCTAAAAATAGTGGAATAGTGTGATCGTGACTTCGTTGTGGAGGTAGTCCTTTTGGTTCATTGAATACCGCCTTATGGTGGTCTAAAATCTTTTGTAACTCTGGTGTCTCGTCTTCTTTGTGACTAGGTTGAATTGAAAATAATTGAGCGACCATTCCTTTGTTTCCTCTTCGGATAATTTTCTCCATTCTATGCGAGCTGACGATTTGGGAAGGTCTTGATTTCAAGCCTTGGATAATATAGGTTTGGTTCTTTGTTGTGAATTTCATCCATAGTTCATCAAATTCCCATTGGACTACACCCAAGGTTCGTAACCATTGTACGCCTAGTACAATGTCGTACCCACCTAGGGGTAGGATGTACATGTCGCCTTTCATGTTATAAACCCCCATAGTTAGTTTTATATTTTTGCATTTTCCTTTGCATGCAATTTTTTCGTCGTTTCCAATCATCACTTCGAAGTTATTGCAAGGGTATATAAAACAATTTGCTTGTTTAGCCACCTTTGGATTGATAAAATTGTGCGTGCTACCAGAATCTAGGAGCACGGTAAGGTTTTGTTTCTTAAAATACCCTTTAACTCGCATTGTTTGAGGGGCAAAAAATTTGGCAAGGGCGTTGAAGGAAACCTTTGGTGCATTTTCTTTGTCACTTTCAAGTGTGTTGGATAATACCTCTACTTCGAGTTCAGGTTCCTCTTTAGTAGAATTCCCTTCCTCTGTGGCATCTAGAATATATAATTTTTGTGAGGCACATTTATGATTTCTGTCAAATTTCTCATCGCAATGGTAGCAAAGCCCTTAGCTTGTCTTTCCTTCATTTCATTGAAACTCAGACGCTTAATTGGTAGAGCGGGGTTAATTTTGGGGGTTGTGTAGGAGTTTTGGGTTCATCCATTTTGCATTGGTTTGGGGTTGGTATAAGTGTTTGATGGTTTCCCCCAAGTTGCTTTTGTGAACCAATTCCGTGCCTTGATTTTGTTCTCCGCTAATTTCGCCAAGCCGATGGTCTCTAACATGTTTGTAGGGTTATACATTTGCACCTCTATTCAAATTTCTTCTTTTAATCTGCTGACAAAACATTCTTGAAAGAAGGCAGCGTCTAAACCGAATGTTCAATTAGCTAGCCTTTCAAATTCTTCTTGGTATTCGCTTACCGAAGTGGTTTGGCATAATTTAGTGAGGGCCCCTGTAAAGCTTTGAAACTTGCTAGGGCCGAATCGTACTAATAGATTCTGTGTAAAGGTTGACCACATCGGAGTGCCGTTAGTTTTATCGAACCATTGGTACCATTGGATGACGTCGTTTTCCAAGTGGAAGGAGGCGATATGCACTTTTTGCATTTTTGGAATTTGATTTAGTGAGAAATATTGCTCTACTCGATAGATCTAGTTTGTAGGGTCTCCTCCTTCAAATTTTGGGAAGTCTAATTTGGTCGTCCGTGGTAGAATGGAAGTTTGTGGACCTCCTAACATTGCTCGGTTTGATGACCCGTGGTTGGGTGAATTTGCATGTGTTGTTGCCTGATTTTGACTGATGGCATCAAGTTTAACATCCATTGCAAATATTTTCTTGAAGAGTTCTCTTGTGGTACGGGTATTCTCCTCTCTTTCCTGTTGAACTTCTTCAGTGAGCCTTTCGTGTTTCTTATGAATGGAATCCAGTGATCGTCGTCCTTCAGCCATTGCGGTTGGTGTAGGTAACGATCAATATGACTTGGTATAGGTGAGCAAAAAAAATAAAAATAAAAATAAAAAATAATAATTTTAATTTTTTTCCTTTCCGTTTCGAACGTCGAAAACCTTGATGTTGCGTTGAAGATTTTAGCTTTTTCAAAATAGCCATCGGTCACCACGCGAAAGGTCGAGCAATTTGAGTGTAAGACAACTTAATTCGTACCTTAGGAGAAGGTTTAATTTTTTGCAAGGATTTTGACACGGATCCGTGAAGCGTGAATGTTGTTTGTGTCCTCGCAAATGTGGACTAGATGAAATGTGCGATGGGAAAAAATAATTTAATGATGAATTTGCTCCTTGATCTAGCTCTGATCCAGATGGTATGAAACTAAATGGTGCGGGAAGCAGGATCATTTTTTATATTGAATCACTTTTTGATTGTAAGGTAGAAAACCCACAATAGACTTAATTTATATATTTGTTCAATGATGCCTTATTATCATATGTGGATTGCATTTAAATACCTAGTCTAATAGTTGTAAGAGTGAAGGGTTGTGACCCTAGAATATAATGAATAAATAATATAAGTAATTAGGATATGTTAGGAGGGTCCTAACATCATTGTATACGAGAAGGGACACAATTATGTTGAGCAAGGAGAGTAGTTATGAGTCATTGAGTGACTTAAAGTCTAGGGAAGGAGAAATCAGAGAGAATGTGAGACTAAAGAAGGGCAAAATAAAGGAGGATAAAACAAAGAAGGTAGGAAATATGGTTTGCTCTAAAGTGGAAAAGGAGGAGGTTGGGGTGGAGTCAAAAATGGAGAAGACTATGACAAGTCCACCAAAGATGGTAGATATCTTAAGTATCTCCTAGAAGTAGCATAGGAATTTGCTGAAGTAAAAGGAGTGGTTGGAGCACTACAAAGAAAAGTAGAATTAGATAGATTTTCTTTGGAAAGAGCATATGGAGCTGAAGTAGAAGATAAAGGAGAAAGATCAAGAGGTAAAGAAACTTTGAGTAGACATAGAAGAGGCCTAGGGGAAAATAACGATAATCGGTTTTTTGGTGTTTGTACTACTATAATATAGGTCGTTGACTTGGGCATATTATCTAATGCTATGGGAGCAATTTATTCCATACAAGATAAGTAAAGTAATCTTTGGGTTGTCCTAAAAGTTAGATTTAACCAATACACTTTTTTATTCCCATCCTTCACTAGATCTTGGAAGCTTGCTCTGCTTGGTTTTTCCCAACAAGATCATTATCCCAAACTTTGGGATGTTTGTAGATTCATTTTTCTCAAACATATTTAGAAGTTCAAATTCTAGCTCCACTCCTCCATGGGGTATTGTTTTAGCATACTTGTCCTTTGATCTTTTGATACATTTGGGACGCATTAATTCCCATGTTGTTGGAGTTTCCAATACATTAGATGTTACCAATAGACTTCATCAAATATTTCACATGATCCAAGATCTTCAAAAGTTCCAATAAGAAACAAAAAATTAGTAAATAATGATGAACCATTTTAGGAACTCATTACTTCTTTTTCTTCCTTGAAGACTTCAAAAGATATAATAGAGGACATGCTTAAAACTTTTCTGCCTGATAGGCTCTCCCAAGGATAAGTGATGATATTAGGCATATCACAACATGATACAACTATAGTCTCTTTGTTATTATTATCTTCTATTCTTTTGTGTACTTAGTTATGAATGCTTTAATCTTTATCCACATAATTTTATTTTTTTATTAGTGGGTGATGCTAACACCATATTATTGTAATGTTTCGATTAATAACATAATATAATCTAATTTTTACTTTAAATAAATAAATAAATTCGAAGGTATAATCTAAATCATAATTGTACCTTTATTTCATTAAATGTCCTTTATATATTTATGTTCAATTATTTGACTATCTTTTCTTTTGGACTTGGTATAGAATATTTTTCATGGCAAGTTCCTTTGAGAACAAAGTGCCTCGTTCTCTTAAAAAAAAATTAATAATAATTTCCCCTAGAGCACCTCAAAGAATTTTTCTTTCACATTTAGAAATGACTTTGTTGGTGCAAATAATTCATCCCGCAGGTTCTTGGCAACCAGATTTGCACAGCATTATCAACTTTTGATGTAGAATAAAATAACCAAGGTTTGGGGCTGCAGCAACTGTTGGTTTTAGGTTCCAATCCAGTTGTGAGTGGTGGCAAATAGTTAAAAGTATGCGTACCAAAAATAAATAAATAAAATAAAATATACTTCTAGTTCGTGACTTTTCTAATAGTTCTATTGGATTGCGTTTAAGCTAAGTATTCAAAGGGCTTTAGATGATGTCACAAACATGTTGGATATCTTACGTCATTTCCCAGTGAAAACATAATTGCAGGGAAGATACTTGACTTGCCTCGGACAAGCTTTGGGTTCCAGGTATGTGGACTATCTTTACAAATGATGTGCCACAACACCAACTACTTTTTAAAAGGGAGATAAATATTTCTTTTTATGTTTTGAGAAAGCATGTAAAGACAATTATGAATGCTAAAAGATACGACATGTTAATTTAAATTAAAGGGATTTATTTCGACGGTTTTAATGCTATGAAACGATTAAATCCAAATTAATGAAAAGTTATAAAATTTCTCGTGCACCCGAATTTATTTGTCTTTTCTTATTGTACAGACTATGACACGTTCGACATATGAATAAATAAGAATTATTTTATCACATGTTGGGCATCGAATCCAAATGACATTAATAATATTCTATTTTAACGTAGCTTCGCCTCCATTTCCGGGGCCTCTAGTCCTCTTGTCAAGTCGCTTTAGTGGGGTTAAATAAAAAATGAGAAGGGATAAGGGCTATATTGAAAATAAGTAAAATGAGGACAGGTGGAAGAAATTTAAAAAAAAATTATAAATTTAAATTAGTTTTTTTATTAAAATAGAGTTACGTGTAAGTATAATTGGATGGTTTAATCGAGGTATTCTTTGTGACGAATTTACGTCCATTCCTACTCAGAAGTTGTTGCCTTCTTTGCCAGAAATTTCCTCGCTTCCTTTCCGAATGTTTTTGAGTTTTTCTTTGCAACTTGATAACATTTCCGAATGTTTTTGAGCTTTTCTTTGCAAGTTCCTTTGGGAACAAAGTGCAAAATTCTCTTTAAAAAATTAATAATAATAATTTACAACTTAAGTAAGTGTTTTAATAGGACATCATTTTTTTATATGATGGAATAGGTAGTTGTTTCATATATTGTTATTAGTTTTTTTTACTGTCACAATATTTTATTTTAGCCACCATAGAGTACTTAGATGGGACCACCATGTTATAATTATTTTAGTACTTAGCCTACTCTGTTTCTATGACTACCACTATGTTACAATCATTTTAAACTTTTTATGCTGTTGAAAGCACGAGAAAAGGGATAAGCTTTCAAGCTTTCAGTCTGGTGAAAACCCTAGATGTCCGCCCCCTTACTGAGTTTAACCAAACCAATTGGTCTACACCTCAAACCTTTTCAATTGAGGTTTATGGTAAACCAGTGCGATTTAAACCAAGTTGCGTGGTTTCACACCAACACACTCACCAACACTTACCAACTGGAAGAGTTGAATAGTAGAAAAAGAAGAAATAAGACATGACCTTGGTTTATACGAAAGAAAAAGAAGAAACTATGCCCAACTGAATCAAAGCTTGGATGGAGTTGAATAGGACATGACCTTAGTTTGCTATATACGAGAAAAAAAGAAGAAACTATGCCCAAGTGAATCAGGCCTGGATAGAGTTGAAGGGGACATAACTTTAGCTTGCTGTATACGAAAGAAAAAGAAATAAGACATGACCTTAGCTTGCTATATATGAAAGAAAAAGAAGAAACTATGCCCAAGCGAATCAGGCTTGGATCTGGAAGGACGCCTTTTCTGCCATTTGACGAATTGTTTCAGTCAAGAAAAAATTATGTTCTCATCCTAATTTCCGCCAGCTTCGTGGAAAGCGGATTTGCACGGCATTGTCAACTTCTGATGGAGAATAAAATCACCACAACTTTATTTTAAAAATAAAACAAAAAATGTACTTGAAGTTTAAGACTCTGTAATACTTTTATGGGGTTGCTCGGAAGCTTAGTATTCTCAGGGAGGGCTTTAGATGTGACACACATTGTTTGATATTCGACGAATTTATACGAAAAGACATAATTGCAAGGAAGATTTTCTCAATACAAATTATACTTTAACTTCCATTGGGCTCCATCTCCGTCTATCTTTATAAATGATGTGCCACAGATAAATAAATTTTTAAATGAAGATCGATGATGTTTAACAATGACTGCTAAGACACCTGTGAATGCTGAAAGATAGGACATTTTAATTTTAATTAAAATGTTTTATTTCAAAGGTTTTAATGCTATGTAACGATGCAATCCAGATTATTGAAAATGATAAAAGTTCTTGTGCACTGGAATTCATGTTTTATGTGTCGACATTTACTACAGGACATGTTCGACGAATAAATAAGATTTTTTTAATAAAGGAGTTCGGTAATACCGTCGGGGCAGGAGTTTGTTTTTTACCCTTAAGTATTATAAGGATATGAGGTTAAAGATAAACATTTTTTTAATAAAAGGGAATCCGTTACATCCACAGTCATATTTTACTATCAAGCAGGGTTCGAACGTCCGTCCTTTACGTTAATCAGGTGGTTGGTCACTCGGGATTTGTATTGTAGTCATGGGTCTAGCACATCAAACAGAAGATTCAGATCAGACTACTTTTTTTACCAACTAGCACCACCAATATTTGAACCTAAGTTTCTTCTTGATTAAACACTTATCAAACTTACATTTACCAATCCACTAAACCTCAATTAAAGAAAAATAAACAAGTTTTAAGGTTTTCCTGTTTTACTTATCACTTCTTTAAAACCCAATTTTCTTGGAATCAAGCTTCTAAACTTGGTATGATATCTGAAAATGGAATTCTGCTACTAAAACCAGAACCACCAGTTTTCTGGACAATAATGGTGAGCTCTCTAAAATATTCATCTACGTATTTGGTGGAATGTCCCCATGAAAAGAAGACTAGTCTTAAGTCCTTCACTTTGGCAGAAGGAAAAGGACGTCTTTTTCTACTCAGAAGCTGCTGCCTCCTTTACCAGAAATTGACCGAATACGTATCTGGTGGAATATCCCCATTAAAACAAAAGACTAGCCTTCCAGAATGAAAAGGATATCTTTTCTTACCCAGAAGCTGCTGCCTCCTTTCCCAGAATTTTCTTCATGTGCCCATTTTTCTCTACAAATAAGAAGCTTGGTTTGGAAACCAAGCAACCACGGTCATTGGATTGAAGAGGAATTCCCATGGCTTCAAGGTTGGATACTCTCTCCAATGTCATTGTTCCATGTGATGGTCTTTTAGAGGCTTAAGCATTACATATCAAACTTAGTGTTCATGATGATGGTTCTTTCCTTTTATTTATAATTTGTTCTTGTTTGTATTGGGTGCAGAACTCAGGTTGCAGAATTTTTCTCTCCAGAATCGGTGTCTGAGATTCTCAAGGCATGCGGTGCTGCTCTTAAAGATAAAGGTGGATGGGTGAAGAAAGAGGTCTCAAATGTAATTCTGATAGCCTTTTCTGGGGTTCCAAATGACAATGCTTTCCGCCAGCAGGACACCAAATATGGAGTTTGTGAAATCAAGGACGATAAAAATTATTTTGGGTCCATGGAGAATAGGGTTGAATGGAAGGACCGCAAGTCTGCTCTTGTCCATAGAGGTGCTCTCCACCAATTTCTGTGTATTTGGACCAGCTGCAACCTCCAACAAGAGGTGAGTACTGAGTAGCATTAACAATCTATGATTTCTAGTGTTTGATTATTTTGTTTTGAGTTTTCACCATGCAAGCGAGTGAAAATGTAATAATTCTACTGGAATATTTCATATGAACTTTGATTATTAGACAGCATTAGCTTTTCTTTGGGACGTCTAAGGTTCAAATTGTGGTGTGGGTCAGTGTGTGAGGGGTGGGTGTGTTATGTCTGTGTGTTAAATTTAATTGATAAGCATAGCTCTCAGATTTATCAAAAATTATAGTTGAGAAGAGACTGCTCAACCGTATACATTGATAATAAAATTTGTTACACTAACCAAATAAATAATTGATTTCAAATATATAAGAATTTACTACTTATTGTGTGATAGGCTAAGTTTAATTTTTATATCATCTCTTTTGTTTATAACTAGCACTGTGTTTTGGGTCTGGAGTTTTGATCCCCTTGCACCCCACACCTCCTCCATCGCAGTACAAATATTAGTTTTCAATTTTTGAAAGGGTCATTTGTTGGGCCGTGTGATTAATTGTGGTTCATTCACTAATTATTTTGGAATCTCAATCATTGCCTAGTTATTATCACCATATATTGTTTCGGATCGGATCTATACGTCCAATGCTTCAGTATAAATAACTCATTCATGAAGAAAGGGTCATTTGTTGGGCCGTGTGATTAATTGTGGTTCATTCACTAATTATTTCAGAATCTCAATCATTTTCTAATTATTATCACCATGTAGTGTTTCGGATCGGATCTATACGTCCAATGCTTCAGTATAAATAACTCATTCATGAAGTTGAGTTTCTGTTTTCTTTTCTTTTGATCATATTATATGTATTTTTATAATACTGATTTCCCTATAATCACTTGCTTTTGTTCAGAGTTCATTTCAAATGAACGTAAATATTAAAAGTTAAAAAAAATTATATGTTGGTTTTATACTTTAAATCTGGAGTATTAGATTAGGCCTGTTTTTGTCCCAGAGGATGGTCCATGCCATGTAAATTAACCTTGGTTTAATACCCCTTCGATTGGTGGTCCCTTAAGCTGCTTCAGTGCTTAAACGTTGTACCTATGGATGCTTTAGCAATTAGTTATCAATTTGCATTTTGAAGAAGAGCGGATAAGAATTAAGAATAATAGATAAAATTGAACCAAAATTAAACCCACTATCGATTAATGCACCCTTTAGTTTTTTAAATGGTTTATTTTCTTGGGTTGTTTCTTTGTTATTGAAACGTGAGTCTCAAGGAAGCCCTCTTCTCCTTATGTGAATCTTCTTCCTTAGATTTTGATCCCATCCAGCCTGGGACAACCTAATTCATAGCTAGGCCTTCGAATGGAAATGACGCAAAAAATACTGAAGACCAGATAGATTCTTCGGGTAAATTGTTTCGTGGAGCTGGCTTTCATGGCCTGGACTAAAAGGTATTTTGAAACAAATTGCACCACATCAAAAATAGGAACTTGAAGGGTTGGCCCTTAAAGTACTGGAGTTCTTTTTGGGCCTGATGGCATTCACCTTGGTCCTTTGTCTGATGAAAAAAGTTGCATATAGATGGTCTTGTTTATAAAGCTGTCTGATCTGTATTTTTTCTATAATCACTTCGACTTTTGTAAGTGAAAACACATGGCTATGACGAAAACATTGAAAATCCTTCATTGAAAATAATATTTCGTATATTAATTGAAATATATAATTATTTTAGGTTTGCTTGCATGTTTGTCTGTTTCTTTAGCTTTCTTGGGTTTCAGCTCTCCAACATCCTGATATTCATATAAAACAAAATTTTATTATAAAAATATGTTATTAAAATAGTTTTTAATAATATTTTAGTGGTATGTGGTTGAATTGTTATTTAAAAATAAATTTATTATATTAAAAAATGTGACTTACAATTATACACCCAATATACTTAATCTTAATTTAAAAAAACTTTGACCTTTTGTAGACTTTCCAGTTTCCAATGTCACTCGTTCATTATGTACAAGTTTCAAATCTAATTTAAAAAAACAAAATCCATGGCGACTGTAGACTTTTGGTGTTTTAATAATTCGTATTAATATGATATTGTAGTGGTAAGTTTTTAGATACTTATTCAGAATATTTAAGATCAATGTGATAAAAGGAGATGAGGAGATGTAAACTCAAATTTTTAATTTATTTCTGTTTTGTAGTCCAACAAAGATAGTGTAGTGGTTAGGGCCAGGACAAGATTTTAACCACCCTGTATCCAGAAAGAGATAGGCTGGATGGTACCGGCTCAGTATTTTCTAGTTGGTTGCCCTAATTCTATGCACTAGAAGGTCGTAGCAGCTCAATGATTGCTAGCTCCTATTAAATTTGTTTAACCCAATCAACTAAAATTTATAGTGGCAACACCCGTATTACTAATTCGTCTATATATATTAAAAAAATACGGTAAAAATCCATTCCACTTAATTAGAGTAGATCTGTATATTTTTCATGGTGCATTGTTTACATTTTTTATTACATCTAATTTAATTTAATTTAATTATTAATGGCCATAAAAGGCCAAAACCTGCCTATAGAACTGCAAATATAGTCTGCTTCAACTAGGAGAGAAGAGATCGCTATATCGTCCTATGGAACTTTCTTAACTTGACAAAGGGGAACAGAAATCATCTTGCTATCACCAATCTTTAGTTCACAAAATCTAAGGTCGAATAGTATGGGGGCCATATCAGAGGTGGCAGGGTTAAAATTTTACAAAGAAACATTGCAATTTTGTTCCTTAGCTGTTCAGGGAAAGTTTTTGATTTTGTGGTTGGAACTCCGCAATTTCCTACTTTCTTTTTGCAGGTCGAAGCAGCACTTAGTTTGGGAAAAACTGTGTTGTTTACAGGGCACTCCATTGGAGGAGCAATCGCCACTCTGGCAACGCTAGCTATTCTGGAGAAACAGCCCAAGTGCACTTCTGTTTTTTGCATTACGTTTGGTTTCCCCCTGATGGGTGATGAAGTCCTTGCAAGAGCAGTTCGTAGGCAGGGGTGGGCAAATCAGTTTTATCATGTAGTTTCAAAGTCTGATATTTTTGCCAGAATTCTGTTCGCTCCCTGCATATCTGTATCTGAGCCTTTGCAGACCTTGCTTCCTTACTGGAATGCAACCATGCAGCAAATGGATGATTGCTCCACAGACATTGCCATGAAGGAACCTCTTCCTGCAAACTTGGACATTACCAAGTTTTTCAAAACTGTTCTGCAGCATGGTTCTACAGTGGTTAACTACAACAGTGCAATCAACATGGATCCCACAAATAAATTGATAGCAGCTTTGAAGCCTGCTCTCAAGTTAAATCCATTCAGGCCATTTGGGATTTATGTTTTTTACTCGGAGAAAGGAGCAGTTTGGGTAGAAAACTACGAGGCTGTGTTGCCCATCTTGTATTATACCCTGGCTGCTGCTGCTCAGGATCAGGATCAGGGTATAAAGGATTCCATCACAGAGTACACAGAGTATCATAGACTCTTCCCAGAGGTCATCAGAAACATGGTGAAGTTGGAAGAGCTTTCAAATCTTGCTTTATCTCAGCAGGCTGCTGACTCTTCTTTCCATAATGCCATAGAAATCCAGCTGCATGCTCTTGGACTAGGGATTCAGGTAAGCATCTTTCAAATGTCTGTCTTTCCTTTTCTATTTTAAACAAATGAATGCAACTTGATAGTCTTTCCCGCCTTGCCTTATACATGTTTCGGCCGAGTTTAGCTACTGAGTTTCAGTTTACTCTGTTTTTCTCTTATTCGACAAAGAATTGAATTTGCGTGCAATATTGATTGAACTTTCTTATGGAATCTATGACCAAATTAGACGAAAATCAATCTAATTTCTTAGATGAAGCAAAACAAAATTTAGGCGTTGGTTTTAATGTTTTATGCACTCTCTGTTTTCTATATTACTGAGGTTAGTAACTAGGGTAACATATTATGATTGCTATAAAAAAAATTACATAACTTCTTATATTTTAAAGTTAGACAAGTTAAAGCTATAGTAATTTTCTTAAATATAGTATGTTAAATTATAAAATAAAATGCATAAAAAAAGATGATAGATATAACATTCTTTGTATTACAAAAGAGAGTCAGATTAATGTTTTAATTAAAATTTAGATTAGTATTTGTTTTTTATTTCATTTTCTTAGGTAATTATTTTTAGTTGCATTTTTAAATTTTTTGTTTTTGTAGAGGATTAGGACCAATTTTATTTATGGTCTCTCAACTACAGATATTTTTAATCCATAATAAATAAGAAGAATCAAACACAATACTTTTTAATCAAAGAGAACATATTATAAATTAAGATAGAACTCTAAAAGGTTGATCACTTCAATTATTTTGAAATAGTATAGTGTAAACTTAGAATTTCGTAGAAAATTGATGAAGGTTTTTTATAATTTAATTTTGAGAAACTTCTTATCATCTAATACAAATGATTGATTCCTTTTTAAATTAATATAATTTTTTTTATCCATTTATTATATTCTTTAATTTCTGTCTAAATTATTTCATCTATTTTAATTTTATAAATATCTTAGTTTTTTTATATTATTATTTTTTATTTATTAAGTAAATACTTCTTATATTATTTTTATTTATTTATTGAGTAAATACTTCTTATACATATCCGTAGTGGGGATTGAACCTGATCACATCACCAATAATGCAAATATACAAATGACATCCTTACCAATAAACCACATCACCCACATATCTTCTATATTATTCTTAAATAAAGGGCTCATGCACTGGTTCAAAGAGTGTCGTGAGTGAATATGTTGGATAATTATTATTTTAGATAACCTTAACAAATTACATAAAATTTAAAAATATATATTTTATCAAAAAAAATTAAAAAAACTATCAAGAATAAGATGTTTTTTTTGCGATGAACTTTTTTCACAACATTAAAGATGCTCCTTGTTGTTTAAAGAGGCACAATTTCAAAAGAATTTCAAACGTACAAGGGGACGAAATCGTATCTGACTAGTTTTTATTTTTCTGCTCTGCGTTTTGCAGAATCCTCAAGCTAGGCTTGCCCTGAGAGCCGCAGGAGAAGTGGAAAAGCAGATAACTGAGAACCTCGACGCACTGTACAATGAACTGGGCAAGTTCGAACTCCCGCAAGGGCCACCAGGGAGGGACGGGAAGCCCAGCGATGGAGGCCTCATGACAGAACTAAAAAACTACCGCCAATATTATTTTGAGAATGGATGTGGATACTACGACGGTTTCAAGTCACAGAAACAGAAAAAGGACTTCAAAGCCAATACCAAGAGACTGAAACTCGCAAGCTTTTGGGACAAAGTGGTGGAAATGGTGGAGAATCACAGATTACCCGATGACTTCCAGTGCAAGGAGGAATGGATTAAGGCTGGAACGGAGTACAGACTTCTGGTGGAACCCCTGGATATCGCCAACTACTACAGATTGGGGAAGAACGAGGATTCGGGGCCTTATCTTACCTCTGCGAGGCCTCGTCGATACACGATGCTCCAGAAATGGCTTGAAGACAGTCAAGGGAGAGAGGTGTTATACCCCGAGCTAACGCAGGACTCTTGCTTCTGGGCCAAAGTTGAAGAAATGATATTGTGCATCAACTCCGCGAGCAATGCCCACGATGTCAAGTCCGCGAGCAATGCTATTGTGAAGGTCAAAGTTGAAGAAATGCTATTGTCCGCGAGGAATGCCAATGATGTCAAGTGCCATGAGATCAATTTGAATGATTTGTGTCGAAAGGAGGTTGTGAAGGAGGGATCGAGTTTTGTGAAATTGTGGAATTTGTTCAGTGCGGAAGAGAGAGCAGTTTCTCCTCACTGGCTTGCGTTTTTCGGGGCTCCACAAGCTAATATCAGTGGACAGGCGTCCACATCCATCGGTTAGAGGAGCATGTTCCCGTCGTGTTTATGTGGACAATTTGTCAACGGTATCAACCTCCGGCTACAATATATATATTAGGGGTAGTGTTGTCTTCCGTCTTAGCAATTTCATAGAGGTGTCATTATGTTGGAATCTGATGTCCTCAACTTAGTAATGTATTGTATAGCGATTGCAGTAATTGTGTTTTTATTGTTTCGTAAATGTAACGAATGTGTTTCTTATTTTAGGTTAGTTTGGCTGAATGTGTTTCTTATTTTAGGTTGTTAGTTTGGTTTGTTTATGTGTTTTTATTGTTTCGTAAATGTAACGAATGTGTTTCTTATTTTAGGTTAGTTTGGCTGAATGTGTTTCTTATTTTAGATTGTTAGTTTGGTTTGTTTAGTTTGGTGGGTGTGATGATTAATCATGAGTTTAATATTAGGTTGATTTTTAAGTTGTTTGCTAGTGTTCTCTAAAATTTATATAAGATTGGGATTGCATTGGAGTTAATATATCATGTAACGAAGTAGAATGTAATAGATCTTATGATGAGAGTTCCATGGGAGCTATTTATAAAAGAACATTTATCTATCTGATCATGTTCATGTTCACTGTATTAGTCTGAAGTATATATGTGTGTTATATGTTAAAGAGTGAGCATTGTATTCTACCTGAATACTTTGGTTGTAGCTTATTGATGTAATATTTAATGGATTGTTTATTATATTTGTTTCATTTACTTCATTGGTTCATTCATGAATCTTGGTAATGCAAGATTGATCTTGGGAGTGTTCAACTTATGTGTTGTTAACAGGATTATGCTTCTGTTGTGTTTTGTTTGTGTACAATAATCTTATTAAGGTTATTGCATTGTTAAAGTTGAACTTAATAGATTGTTCCTGTAGTCAATATGTTTAGATTCTACATGTGGTATCAGAGCTTGGTGTAGTAAAAGATAGGTTGTGATTACAGAATTCCAGAGTTCAAGAGTCTGTTGTAGATATTTATCAAATCTTTGCAAAGGTGATTGCTCGTTTTCTTGGTATGATGGCCAACAACAACAACTAAGAATTGCAAGCTCCAAAATTTGATGGAGGAGATTATATTTTTTGGAATGTCAAAATAAGGACATTTGGAAGAACACAAGCTTATACTGAGAGGGGGGGATGAACATTATAAGACCCCTTTTTACATTTTCTTTCAATTCAATATTATGCAGTGTATAGATAGCAATATCAATAGCAGTAATCAAAGAAATACACAAAACACCATACACATTAGAGACACCATAATTTACGTGGTTCACCCAATGTGGGCTACTCCACGGTGAAAATCTTTTACTAAAATTTTCTCAATCAATCTCTTTGAGAATCCTTTCCAATTACAATGTTTATGGACCTATGTCCAAAGGAGATGCTGATCCCCTAATATCAAGTTCATGGATCTTTTCCATAAGAGAATTCTTTCCCCTTTTGCTCTAGCTAGTGATATTATAGAAGACTTTGTCTCTCTACTGCACTAACTGGTGGATCTCTCTCAACTTGAAGACTCCTCACTCAGATCTGTCTTCAATTGTCCAATCTGCTGGATCTTTATCCACTAAGACTCTGTCCTCTATACTCTATCACCTCCAAAGCTCTGTCTCAATAGGTTCACTCAAAACCTTCTCAAATCTTCTCAACAAGACCACTCAGAACTTGTCCAAATATGCTCAACAGGTCTACACAGAACCTGTCCAAATCTGCTCAACAGGTCCACACAGAACCTGTTCAAATCTGCTCAACAGGTCCACACAAAACCTGCTCAAATATGCTCAACGGGTCCACACAAAACCTATCCAAATCTGCTCAACAAGTCCACACAGAACCTGTCCAAATCTGTTCAATAGGTCCACACAGAACCTGCTCAAATTTACTCAATAAGTCCTCTCTAAGACTTGCTCAAATCTTCTCAATAAGTCCTCTTTAGGACTTTCTCAAATATACTTAACAAGCTTACACAAAACTTTTCCAATATCATAGAATCATAAAAAGAATTGTTAGAGACTCAATATGTTCTATACTTAATGCTCAATCAATATCTCAACTCAATCTCATAGAAGCATAAAGAGAATTGTTAGAGACTCAATATGTTCTATACTCAAATCCCAATCTCAACTCAAATCAATCTCATAGAAGCATAAAGAAAATTGTTAGAGACTCTATATGTTCTATACTTAAATCTCAATCTCAACTCAAATCAATTTCATAGAAGCATAAAGAGAATTGTTAGAGACTCTATATGTTCTATTCTCAAATCTCAATCTCAACTCAAATAAAAAATATAGAATAGTTTATTTTATGGAACTTGAACAACCACATGCATCCACTTGACTAGGCTCAATCAACTCAACTCAACCAAGCACCTCAATGAACAACCCTTTCTCACAAACCCTAGTCCAAGCATGTATCAATCAAATCAAAATGTTTCCAACAATGCTCAACAACAAATCTCACATAACAATGATACTCATGTTCTCTTCTAACTCAAGTTCAAGTTCTTTGCACAACCAATGGGCTCCAACAACAATGCTTATAAAATAAGGTTTAATCACAACTCTCAATCCAGAAAACCTTGAAGGATTAAACCAATCACTTTCGAAAAGGAAACCACAATCAATCCTTTTCACTCCAAAGATATTTTCAGAAATCAACCACCATAATTAATCAATAGGAGAATGTGCCCATACCTTTAATGAATATGAAGAAGCCTCTTTGGAAATTTTCCATAATCACAATATTCGTTTGCCAATCTTCACAAGAGTTAGACGATCACAAAATAATCAACATTACTCCACTTCACAATTATATTCACCAAGGCTTTTAATTAGAAAACCTTCTTAAGAATTAATGTACAACTTCCTTATCACTCCTAAAACCACTTGTACCATAAAATAAAATAAATCAAATCATTGCATAACCTTGTCACTCCACAAACCACTTATACCATAAAATAAATCAAATATCTTATATCCTTCCTTTCAACACTTTTGCACTAAAAAATAATCACAAAGCTTTCTTAGGCAATATCTCACATTAATCAAATATCAAACCTTATTAAAATATTAAAGCTTGCTCAACCTTATATCTCCCACAAAAATTATAATCAAACCTTAGAAAGCAAATATTTTAATTAAACTATTGACCCCCGTAAATATCGGAGTCGGAGCACATACCTCAAAGGAGCCCTCGAAGGGCCTTAGAATTTTGAACCTCTGCCCATCGTGTTGCCAAGCGACAGGTAAGTCACGTGAGCTAAGACTGCCCATGTGAGTGCCTTGGGCACTCTCTTCCTTAAACTACATGCGCTTTCCTCACAATGTGCCAAAAATTTGATCATCCACGACTTGACTGCCCACATCACACTCGACAAAATTCGCTGCACAATATTTGGATGCAGAAATACTTTTGGTTTTCGAGAATCATGTGACACGACTTAGGTTTATTAAATGGAAAAAACCTTTGGCTTATTTATATAAGCCATCCTTCAATGCGAATACATCAAACCTTTTAACATTGCCCTCATGACGTCGACGACGCCAATAAGAAAGGAGGGAAAAACCTTTTATTTAATTTTAAATAAATTAAAATTTAAACTAAACCTTTAAAATTAAATTTCTCCATCATCGGGGCACCTTTTTCAATGAAACGAAAAGCCAACTTGGGTTTTAAGAAAAACCTATTTCAAATCTGCCATCCATTGGTTTTAAATAAAACCTTTCCTTGCCTTCCTTGGTTTTCATAAAAACCTTTTTCTAAGCTTCCCTTGAAGCTCCTTTTGGAACCAAATGCCATGCATCCCTTCTAGAACCTTTGATCAAAACCTTTGCTTATCATGAAGCTCTTTGTCGAGAAAAATCATAGTGCTTACTTACATAGGTCCTTTATACATCAAAGACAACTTTTAATTTAGGGACTCAAAATGTCCAATAATCTTCTCCTTTCTCATTAATGGCAACCCATATTCATTTTACTGAAACCTGACTTTCTTTTTTGCTCTGCCTACGACTTAACTCCCCCTGGCTCAATGCTCTCTCAAATATCAAATCTCATATCAAATCTCTCTCCAATACACAAATCTCTCCCCCTTTGACATCAATGGCAAAGGGTCACCTTTGGGTCTCGGGGTTAAGAATGAGCCTCTTAGCTTAGCCCCTCCTCCACCTCCACATGAGGTGGTTAATTCTGGGGTGGAAGTAGTTCTACTCCTTGAAAGCACAAATTTGTACCTTTATCTTTCTCCCTTCTTTTCTCATCCATGTTCCTGTTTTGGTTCTCATCCTTGTTCTTGTTCTTATTATTTTCTGAGTCTCTATTCTTTTCTGAGTCTATTCATGTTCATCTTCTTGTTTCTGTTCATATTCCTATTTCTATTCATATTCCTATTTCTATTCATATTCTTATTCCTGTTCACGTTCATGCCTATTTCTGGAATATTTTCTCTACACCATCTTGCTATGTGTCCATCATTATTACACTTATAACACTTAATGTTATTATTCCTTGGATGTGTAATTGTCTTAGTATTTCTCCTAGTGAAGCCATATCTTCTTCTGTCATGAACCCTGCAATTCATTGCCTTGTGACCAAACTCATTGCATGAGTAGCAATAACCTTGGAAAATTTGTTCTTTTCCATATACATGTTTTTCATGAGTCCTACACTGTGAAGCCATGTGTCCAAACCTGTGACATGAAAAACATCTTCCATTGAAGCCTCCTTGTCTTGACCTCATTGGTCTCCTGTTCTGACTGTTATTCCATATGTATCTTATTTGTGCATTGTTCCTCTCTTTGTTGTCCAACTCATCCTCTGATGTCCCACTTTTACTTAAATTATCTTCTTTTGATGTATCTTCTTCTGAAGTTTCTTCTTCATCAAGACATGAAGTAGATTATTTTTCCTGTTCTTTTGAACATTTCCAAAGCCAAGACCTGTTGAACATGATGTCCGTTGTTGTCCACAAATTGAATTAATCCAAGTTCTTAGAGATATTTGTGAAACTCTTCATCTTGATCTTAGAGTCCTTTAAGTCTTCTTTTAGAGTAACCACTTCTTGTGCTAACTTCTCACATTCCAAAATATTTGCTTCTAACTTATCCTTGAACTTGCTTGCCTTAGCATTTGACTTCTCTAAATCCTCTATGAGCAATAACCTTTCTTCATCACATTCTTGAAACTAAATTTCAAGCTTGAAGTGTTTCTTTCTAGCCTTCTTTATCTTTATCTTTCTCTTTGTACCTTTATCTTTCTCCCTTCTTCTGTGAGTCTTTTTAATCCGCTCATTATTTCTTTTCAAGTCATCATCCCTGTTCCTATAGTCACTTATGTTCATGTTCCTGTTCTTGTACTCATCCATGTTCTTGTTTTGGTTCTCATATTTGTTCTTGTTATTATTATTTTTTGAGTCTCTATTCTTTTTTGAGTCTCTATTCTTGTTCATCTTCTTGTTTCTGTTCATATTCCTGTTTCTGTTCATATTCATGTTTCTATTCATATTTCTATTCCTGTTTCTATTCATGCTTATTTATGGAATATTTGCTCTACACCATCTTGCTATGTGTCCATAATTATTGCACTTATAACACTTAATGTTATTATTCATTGGATGTGCATCTTATTTGTGCATTGTTCCTCTCTTTGTTGAACTCTTTGTTGTACAACTCATTATTTGATGTCCCAATTTTACTTAAATTATCTTCTTCTGTTCTGAAGTTTCTTCTTCATCAAGACTTGAAGGAGATTTTTTTTCCTGTTTCTTTTGAACATTTCCAAAGCCAAGACTTGTTGAACATGATGTTTGTTGTTGTCCACAAATAAACTTATCCAAGTTCTTAGAGCTATTTGTGAAACTCTTCATCTTGATCTTGGAGTCCTTTAAGTCTTCTTTTAGAGTAGCCACTTCTTGTGCTAAATTCTAACATTTCAAAATATTTGCTTCTAACTTATCCTTGAACTTGCTTGCCTTAGCCGTTGACTTCTTTAAATCCTCTATGAGCAATAACCTTTCTTCATCACATTCTTGAAACTGACTTTCAAGCTTGGAGTGTTGCTTTCTAGCCTTCTTTACTGTGTCAAGGGCATAGATAAGTTCTCCCTTGAGATCATAGACATTCTCTGCTGAATATTCCTCTATTTGTTTACCTTTGTTCATATCATTACTTTATTTTAGCTTGTCTTCTATAGGAGCATATTATTTATCTTCTAAAGCCATTAGAAGATTCTCATCTGGTCTTTCAAGTGCATCTTCAAAATCATCATCACTGAAACTATAACCATCCCTAGTGCAATCATCTTCAAGATGTCCAAATTTACCACATCTAAAATACTTGAGAATAATTGGAGTCCTTTTCTTAACTGGATATTTCTCTTTAACCATAAATATGACTTCATCTCTATCATTGTCTGAAAAACTAGCATCACTGTCAATTGAGTACTTACTTGCATATTCTGCATAGTAGCTTCTCTTTTGTCTCTGGAAGAACTTATTTCCTTGTCTGCTTTGTCCATCCTTGCTTTTCTTCTAGTACCTATGTCTTTCTGATTCCCTATATCCGTGATCCTATTTTTCTTCATCATTGTTGTTCTTTGGCTCTTTGCATTCTATTGCATAGTGTCCATACCATCCACAATTGAAACATTTGATAGATATTAGATCTATGGGTCTTCTGGAACCTCTATATTTTCTGCCATAATTTGCTTCTTCATCATTGGATCACTCACTGCTCAAAGGAGCCCTCAAAGGGCCTTAGCGTTTCGAACCTCTACCCACCGTGCTGCCAAGCGACAACTAAGCCGCATGAGCTAAGATTGCCCACGTGAGTGCCTTGGGAACTTTCTTCGTTAAACTACATGCACTTTCCTCACAAGGTGCCAAAAATTTGATCGTCCATGACTTGATTGCCCACATCACACTCCACGAAATTCACTTTGCAATATTTGGATGCAAAAATAGTTTTGGTTTTTCAAAATCATGTGACACGACTTAGGTTTATTAAATGGAAAACCTTTGGCTTATTTATATAAGTCATCCTTCAATGCGAATACATTGACCCTTTTAACATTGCCCTCATGACGTCGGTGACACCAATAAGAAATAAGGGAAAAGCCTTTTATTTAATTTTAAAATTAAAATTAAAATAAATTAAAATTTAAACTAAACCTTTAAAATTAAATTTCTCCATCATCGGGGCACCTTTTTCGATGAAACGAAAAGCCAACTTGGGTTTTAAGAAAAACCCATTTCAAATATGCCATCCATTAGTTTTAAATAAAATCTTTCCTTGCCTTCCTTGGTTTTCATAAAAACCTTTTGCTAAGCTTCCCTTGAAGCTCCTTTTGGAACCAAATGCCATGCATCCCTTCTAGAATCTTTGATCAAAACCTTTGCTTCTCATGAAGCTCTTTGTGGAGCAAAATCATAGTGCTTACTTACATAGGTTCTTTTGACATCAATAACAACTTTTAGCTTAGGGACTCAAAATTTCCAACACATTCTTGATAGCCAAAGGACTTTGGGACAACATCATTGATAGATATGAGGAACCAAAAAAATGAAGCAGCCTTGAAGGAGAAGAAAAAAGAAAGAAGAAGGATAAGCAACATCAAATTTTTTTAGCTCTCCTTCAAATAAGAAAAAATATGAAAAAGAATACTTTTCCACTCATTGCAAGTTGTATGACAGCTACAAGTGAATGAAAAAGATTGCAAGATGTTTAAAATCTTGTGAGATTGTGTGTGAAGATTGTATGAGCAAGGTGAAGCCTTGCATCTTTGAGGAGTATTATGTTGAAACTTGTATGGAGCATTATGAAACTCATTTTATGGAAGAGAGTTGTGTTGAAGATTTTTGGAAAGAGCCTCGTGAAGTTCTTATTATGGAAGACATGTCTTGTGTGAAAGACATAAAAAATTGTGATAATGAGATATTTTTTATAGAGGAAGATGAAAATAAATTTTTTTCTATTGATGAGAAGGAAGAAGAAATGTGTGTGTGACTTGTTTACAAAGCATGTACATTGATGAAGAATATCTCATTGAAGAGACAACAAATGAAGAATCATTCTATGAGAGTGATAAATATGTTGAAGACCACTTCAAAGTGGAAGATTATTTGTTTGAATACCACCAAGATGAGGTGGATGAAAAATGTCTCATGGAAGCGACATATGTTGAGGAATGTCTCATGGAGGAGGTATATGATGAAGAGTGTCTTATGGGGAAGGCACCAAATCAAAAATTTGAAGAAGAAGATTCATATTATGAATCCACACAAATTCTCATGGAAGAGAATGTTGAAAATTGCTTTGAAGACCATTCATCAAGAATGGAGGATAGCTTTTTTGATCAAGCACTTGAAGATGCTAGAGAAACACTCACTTTGGAGTGTTGTATTGTTGAAGACCATTCATATGGCATGGATGGGTATTTTGAAGACCATCTACATGGAGTGGATGGAAATTTTAAAAAAATAGATTTGGAAACTCACTCATCAGGAGTGAATGATGGATGTCTTGAGAAGGCACTTGTTGAGATTGTTTGGGATGATTACCCAAGTGTTGAAGATGAAGAAGAGATGAAAGCTATCTTAGCTAGGAAGTCGACCGCTTTGTTGAAATCTCTACTCACGTAGACTGGAACCACATCTTCTAATTGCCTCCATAGTTCCTTAATTTGATTGACAAGAATCCTCAACCTCCAAGATTTCAAGGCAAAGTTCCTCATGCAATCTAGAGCTTCGACCATTATTTGAGAATCTGATTCGAGTATTATCCTCCTATGGCCCTGTTTAACTACCCAAATAGAAGCATATTTGATAGCTATGGATTCTGCTTCATTGTTTGTAGCTCTTCCCAAGCCTTACAGTTCCCAATAGAGCACTACTCCAACATGATTATGGCAAACCACTCCAATTCCAGCTCTACCCAGGTTGCCTTTTGCAGCTCCATCAGTATTAATTTTAATCCAACCTGCTGAGGGTGGTTTCCAATTAGCTCTGATCTATTCCTCTTGCATTTCAAGTCCTTCCATTGCCCCGACAGCAACTTGAGTTTCCTCTTTAGCATAGACGGCCATAGTTTCAGTGACTTTGCTCCAAATGACCTGCCAAACTCCATCTAACGAAGAAAAAGTTTCTCTAAATATTCTAGCATTTCTCTCCAACCACACTTGCCACCAAATGAAGTTTAATCCAAGCTCCCAACCAAGACGAAGAGCTTTAGATTTAAATCTACCCCTCTTCCATCTTTCCCAGCTATTAATTCAGTTCAAGTCACTATTAACTTGAATTTTAAAACATGAAAACCATCTCTTCCAAATCTAGCGCGTGAAAGAGCACTCAAACATCAAGTGGTCAGCTGTTTCCTCGCTCTTGTAGCATAATACACATTGGGAAGGGCTGATGATTCCTTTACATCTGAGATTATCAAAAGTGAGAATTCCATTGTGCATGAACTGCCAGGAAAAAAAGTTAACTTTCGGCCACCCTTTGGAATGCCAAATATTTCTCCAATCCTCAACCTATAAAGTATGCGGGGGAGGCTCTAGAAGGATCTTGTCATATCCGTCCTTCACCGTGTAGACACCAAGGCTCCCATAGCCCCAAGCTAATTCATCCTCCTCGTCTTTACCTGTGAGGAATCTTTCTGTAAAGATTTTAGTCATGATGGGTGCCAAATCCGGAGGGATTAAAATTGGACACTCATCCAACTTCTTAAACTACTTAAACTTGTAATCCCCTAGATGACTAGTGGTGAAATAACTTTCAATTTGAACCCATCCCTTGGTTTCAATGGTTGCTTTTAAAGGTTGCAATTCAGGAAATTTGACAATGATAGGTGGGTATTGATCCCAAGAATCTAACCAAAAACGTGCCTTCTCCCCTCTCCCCACTTTCCAAAATAATCGATCTTTTACAACTTGAGATCCTAACTTGAGAGCCTACCACACTAAGGATCCAGTACCTTCCTGATGAGGGTTGATGTTAGATCTTTCATATGACCCCTCTAGTAGTTCCTAGCTAGGTTTGCATAGTTTATTTCTTGCAAATTAATAATTGTAAGTGAATCTCCTTCTCACATGCACTTGTGGGCACTAGTTATCTTCTTGTTGTCATTTAGAGTGTTAGTTAGTAAGTGTGAACTCAAAGTAGGAAGTGTGTACTTCAAGATAGCTAAAATAGATCTTTTAGTTAGCAATATTCCTTTCTCTTAACTTAGAATTTTACGTGCATTCTCCTTTGCATTTTTGTAGCTTATGGTTAAGCATATTGGATCAAATCCATGATTTGATGGGTTGGTTATGTATTTTGGGCCATTAGTGCCTATATATTGAATTGTAAATAATAGAACACTTAGTTGGATTTTCAATCCTTTTCATTGGTATCAGAGCCTAGTTCATGTTTGCACTAGGGCTTGTGAGGTGAGAGGATAGGAGAGAATTTTGTTATGAAAAATATTTTCTCATTGAGGACTCGGTTTAAGCTCAAGGGTAGCTTGAAAACCATTCGGAGAAGGAAGTTCCTTCGACAACCAACTCCTCGTTCCAACTTTTTGCTTATGCTCAAGAGGTATAGGAAAAGTTTGTCTCAGAGTTCATCATATTGTGATCCTTGGAAGGGATTGGATCGTAGTTACGGTCCAATTAGGATTAGGGAGCCATTTGACCCTACTGCCCCCCCATTTTTGAGTACTGAAGAGCTCCAGGAGGTCATCAAAGCTAGGTCGTGTGTCGACTTAGATCTGGTTGCCTTTCAAATGCTGGTCGTGTGTCGACCGGATCTTGAAAGGAGAGCTACAGGAGGGATCTGCTGCTCTTATTTTTTGCAATTTAAGCTTTTCAAAATTTGGAATTAACCCCCCTGGTTAATTTTTAAATTTTTTTAGTTTGTAATTGAAAAGCTTTAGTTTTCATTAATATATTATTTTTTTTAATATATTAATTTGCTGCAATTGTAAAAAAAAATATATATATATATATATATATATATATATATATATATATATATATATATATATATATATATATATATATATATATATATATATATATATATATATATATTTTTTAAGCGACTGAACGCTTTGCAGCGAGGTTTCGTCGCATTCGATGAACTTCGACCGAGCCATGGCGGCTTTCGGCAGCCCACTACGCCTATCCGCCGTTGCCTACCGACCGTCTGTTGTCGGGCAGCAAGCTGTCGCCTGACGCATTTGTCAGGTCTGACAGCAGATCTGAGCCTACTATCAGGCTGACAGCGCTAGGCACGACTATCGCGGTCGTCGCTATCTGTCGACAGCGCAGCGCCTGGGGCCGAGCCGACGGTAGCTTGCACTGCCCGTCGGCCTGACAGCCTGATAGTTTGTCAGGCTGCAGCTCCGGTGCGGCAGGCTCAGCCGCTGCAGCGCCTAACAACATTGTCAAGCATATGCAGGCTTGGCTGCCTGCGATGCAGTGCCTGACAAGCTTGTCAGGCGTCTATAGGCTTGGCTGCCTATGACATAGCGCCTGACAAGCTTGTCAGGCGGCTGCAAGGCCTGCTGTCTGCAGTGCCGCTATGGCAGCGTCTGACAGTGCTGTCAGATGTCTACCGGGCCTGCGACCGACAGCGCCAAGGCCAGCCGCAGCTTGGCCAGGGGTAGCTGCGTGCTTGGAGCCAATATTTTGTGCATGATAGATGTGCACGAAAATTAGTGCACGAAAGTTTGTGCATGACAAAATTTTGCATGATTTTTTTTGCCCACTGTAATTCTTCTGCATTGTAATTGGAATTTTGCTGTTGGTGTTTTATCTGCTCGAGAAGCGTGCAACAGGAGTTTTGTGAAGTCTACCTCGGGAAGTGTGCCACAGTAGCAGCAGAATTTCATGCACTGAAATTAAGTGGGAGTGCACTGTAGGTCATTTTGAAGGGTAAATTATTGTAATTTTTATTTTTTTTACTATTTAAGGTAGCATGTTAAATTTGGTGTTTATTAATTTAATTTTTAAATAGCTTGATTAAATTCATTAATCTTTGATTAAATGAAATTTAATTTTTAATTAAGTTATTTTTAAGTTAATAAATGCTAAATTGCACCTTAGATTAGTTTAAAAATTTCAAAATTTTCAGCCTTAGGAGTAAAATTTTCAAATTTAGAAGCACTCCATTGTAACAAGGAAAATTTCCATTTTCTTTCCTTGATTAGTGCTTTCTCATTTTTACTCCTGGCTTATACCCGGGAACACATGGCTTCTGACTTGGCTGCCCAAGTGGTAGAACTGGCCCATGTTGTAAATGCTTTGGTAGATAAAGCTAATGAAACTACCATGGCAGAAGTCCTTGGCAATCTTGCCATGAAGGTAAATGACATTTCTTTGCATAATGCTTCAACTTCTGCTCATGATTCTCGTCTGAGAGTTCGTTGTGAAGTTCCATTGTATGATGGATCCAGGAACCCTGATGTCTTGAATAGTTGGATTGTTGACATGAGTTCTTGGTTTTCTTACTCTCAAATTCAGAAGATGATATAGTGCTTTATGCTAAGCTAAAACTTTTTGGTTTAGCCAAGGTACTTATTGAACGAAAAAGAGGACAGGATGCACTCACTACATGGGATGAGCTTGTCCAATGTCTTAAGACCAATTTTTATCCTTCAAATTATTCTAGGGAATTGGTTATTAAATGGTTTCATTTTTGACAAGGTCCTAATATGTCTGTACAAGAATATATTTTCCAGTTTAATAGGTTCAGAATACTTGTAAATGTGGAGGATGATGTTCCAGGTTTGATTCTCAAATTTCAAAGTGGCTTGTTAGAGCATTTGTACAGGGAACTAATGTTTGTTTCTATGGAAACATTGGATTCAGTTTTCAACCAGGCGCAACTTGCGGAGGACAAGTTTAAGGTGCAATCGTAGGCATTCCACGCACCTGTTACTCAAGTGGTTGCAAACTTATCAAAAGGGAATAATTCTTTCTCACAAAAGAAGAATTTTTCTCAAAAGAAGAATGTGTCTTCTCCATCTCCTTCTTCTCCTTCCCCTTCTGCTTCTACTCCTTCTCCTTCTAAATCTTCTTCTTTTTCTAAGAAATTTTGCAATTATTGTAAGAAGAAAGGGCATGAAAAAGTTGATTGCTTTAAGCTTAAAAAGAAGGGTTTAGTAATTACTACTCAAGAGGAGGATGCTCCCAAGGGTCCCCTTGAGTCTGTAGGAGAGAGTAGAGTATATACGAAATTACGAGGTAAGCTTAATGAAGTTACCTTGGTAAATGTAAGTTCATCAAAAGGGGCTCGTGATGCTTTGTTCATCACTCAAGCCCATTTGCTTCATAATTTTGCAACTGATTGTATAGTGGATAATGGCTCATAGAAAAATCTAATTGCGAGGTCCATTGTTGAGTGTTTGAAGTTACCTATGGAGCCTCATCCTCAACCTTATTATTTGGGTTGGAAGGATAGTGGAAGAGGCTCATAAATCACTCACACTTGCACATTAAAATTTGCACTTGGCCCACATTTCATAGATCAAGTCACTTATGATGTGACTCCTATGGATTGTTGTGGGATTTTGCTTGGACAACATTTTCAGTATGATAGGAGAGTTGTTTATGATGCTTTCAAAAGAACCTACACACTTCAAAAATATGGTAAGGTCTTTCTCATTAAAAGCACCAAAACTCCTAATATCATTCTAAGTTCCAAGCAAACAAAAAGAGTAATTAAAAAAGGTGGTGATGTTGCTCTAATTTTCATTCGCTCTCAAAACACTTCTACATCCACATCCATTACAAAGCAACACTCTTCAATGGATAAAATATTGCACAGTTATTCACACATATTTCAGGAGCCGAAGTCTCTTCCTCCAATTCGCACAATTAATCACAACATTGAAATAATTCCTGGTTCTTCCCTTCCTAATGCTCCCATGTATAGACAATCTATTTTGCAAAATGAAGAAATAAAAAGGCAAATAGAAGATTTGTTGTCTAAGGGTTTCATTAAGGAAAGTACTTCTGCTTGTGCCTCACCTATTTTTTTAGTTCTTAAAAAAGATGGCACTTGGAGATTATGCATTGATTTTCGTGCTTTGAATAGAATTTCTGTGAAGAATAGATATCCCTTACCCCGCATTGATGATTTATTAGATCAGCTTCAAGGAGCTAAGTTATTTTCAAAAGTGGATATCATCAAGTGCGTATCCAAGCTGAGGATACATGGAAGAAAACTTTTAAGACGAAGATGGGCCTCTTTGAATGGTTGGTCATGCCCTTCAGTCTTACAAATGCTCCTGCAACCTTCATGAGGTTGATGAATGATGTATTTCGTGATGTAATTGACAAATTTGTCATAATATATCTTGATGATATATTGATTTTCTCAAAAACTTGGGAGGAACACCTTAGGCATATCCAGAAAACCCTTGATCTTCTTGCGAAGAATCAATTATATGCCAATTCTTCCAAGTGTTCTTTTGGCAATACTTCAGTTTCTTACCTTGGCTATGTGATTAGTGAAAGTGGAATTCAGGTAGATCCCATAAAAGTTGATGTTTTACTTAAGTGGTCCCCTCCTACAACTCTCAATGAGTTAAGGAGTTTTCTAGGACTTGCAAATTTTTATCGCAAGTTCATTCCTCAATATTTCACCCTTGCAGCTCCATTGCATTATCTCACTAAGTCCAAAATTCCATTTCATTGGGAGAAAAGCCAAGAAGTTGCCTTTGAGAAACTCAAAAAGAAACTTTGTACAACACCTGTGTTAACTTTACCCGACCTATCTCAAACTTTTGAGATTGAAACGGATGCCTCTAAAGTTGCCTTAGGAGCTGTGCTCAAACAGAATGGTCATCCAGTTGCTTATCATTCAAAAACTTTTTCTGCTACTAAGTTGAACTATTCTACATATGACAAGGAGTTGTATGCTTTAGTTCAAGCTATTAACTATTGGAGACATTATCTTTTGGGAAAAGATACAGTAGTACACACTGATCATATGCCTCTCAAGTTTTTACAATATCAAAGTAAAATTGAAGAATCAAGACATATGAAGTGGGCCTCTTACCTCCAACAATTTCACTTGGTGATCAAGTAAAAAAATGGGAAGAGTAATATTGTTGCTGATTGTTTGAGTAGGCCTCCATCCGATCTTGCCTTAACAGTTATGTCCACTTCACACTTGGGATTTCAGACTTGGTCTAATCAGTATTCACAGGATCCTGATTTTGGAAAAATATTTGAGCAAGTGAGTAAGCCTTCTTCTTCCAATTTGCGTCCTTTCCAAAATTTCTACATCAAAGAAGGACTTCTTTACAAATTGGACAAGGTTTGTGTTCCTTGTGAGCCTAGAGTGTCACTTCTTAAGGAAGCTCATTCTACACTTTATGGTGGTCACTTTGGGAAGCATAAAACACTTCATCATTTGCAAATATTTTTCTATTAGCCTAAAATGCAGAGGGATGTGTTGAGATTTCTCAAACAGTGTGCAGTTTGTTGTCGCTCAAAACCATCTAATAGGAATTTTTGCTTAGGCATGCCTTTTCCAATTCCTTCCCATCCTTCGAAAAGAATTTCCATGGATTTGGTTAGTGGTTTTCCTATGACAGTGCGCCAACATGATTGTGTGTTTGTGGTGGTTGATAGATTCAGTAAAATGGCTAAGTTTATTCCATGCCGCAAGACAAGTTCTGCATCAGACTTAGCCCAATTTTTCTTTGACAGCATTTGGCGTTCCTTTGGTCTACCTACCAGCATTATTGCGGATCGTGATTCATGCTTTGTGGGTCACTTCTAGCATTCTTTGTGGAAGATTTTGGGAGTTTCCATTAACTTTTCCACCGCCTATCATTCACAGTTTGATGGGCAGACTGAAGTGGTAAACCGTACACTTGTGCAAAGTTTATGAATCTATCATCATGCTTCACCAAAAAAGTGGGACTTGAGTCTCACTCATATTGAACATGCCTACAATAGGGCCCTACATTCTTCTACAGGTCATTCACCCTTTGAGGTTTGTATGGGATTTCAGCCCTTGGCACCTTATGAGTTACCTTTGTCTTTGCCTTCTCCTGTCACTTCACATCTTCAAAAGGAGCAAGACAAGGCACACTCATTTATTCAAAACTTGCACAATCTTCAATCAAAGGTGGTTGAGATTTTTCAAAAGAAACAACAGCAAAAGAAAAAGGCCATGGATCGACATTGAATTCCTCATCCATTTCAGGTTGGTGACAAAGTTTGGTTGCATCTTGACAAGCGACGTTTTACTGATAAGACTCATAGCAAAATAAAACCAATTCGCTATGGGACTTATACTATTCTTCAGTAGGTGTCCGAGAATGCTTTTCGCCTTGATCTTCCCGCACACTTGGGAATTCATGACGTCGTCAATGTAGATATTTTGAAGTTATACTTTGACTCTACATTGGAGACCGCACCAGACTATCGATCATCCTGTGGACGTGGTTCCTGAAGCTCAGTTACCATTGGATGCAGATCATATCTATGACACGAAGACTCGACAGACTCGCCAGGGGTCTACCACCTCATATCTTGTGGCTCGATGAGGACAGCTGCCGCATCAGGCTCGTTGGATTTCTTTTCATCAGATGTCCCGTGACTTTCCTATTCTTCTGAAAGCATTGGAGTCCAATGCTTCTATTGTGGGAAGGCATGATGAGGATTGATGTTAGATATTTCATATGACCCCTCTAGTAGTTCCTAGCTATGTTTGCATAGTTTATTTCTTGCAAATTAATAATTGTAAGTGAGTCTCCTTCTCATATGCACTTGTGGGCACTAGTTATCTTCTAGTTGTCATTTAGAGTGTTAGTTAGTAAGTGTGAACTCAAAGTAGGAAGTGTGTACTTCAAGATAGCTAAAATGGATATTTTAGTTAGCAATATTCCTTTCTCTTAACTTAGAAGTTTACGTGCATTCTCCTTTGCACTTTTGTAGCTTATGGTTAAGCATATTGGATCAAATACATGATTTGATGGGTTGGTTATGTATTTTGGGCCATTAGTGCCTATATATTGAATTGTAAATAATAGAACACTTAGTTGGATTTTCAATCATTTTCACTTACAAAGGGAAACGACCCACCTCATTTGGGTTAACATGTCCCAAATATTTACTGGTTAGGATTCTACTGAATAAGGAAGTTGTCTGGGAAATCCACCTCCAGTAAAGCTTTCCAGCCAAAGCTTTATTATTTATCTTAGATCTTCTTAGACCCAAACCTCCTTTTACCTTGGGCTGGGTCACTTTGTCCCAACCAACTAAGGCCCATTTCCTCTCGCCTTTTTCTCCTTCCCATAAAAATGTTATGGCCATCTTGTCCAACTCTTTCCATATAGTATGTGGGGCATCCAGGATAGAGAATTTATAAATTGGCATGGCTTGAATGACTGACTGTAGAAAAGTTAATCTACCCCCATAGCTTAACCATTTATGAGACCAATGATTGATTCTATCCTTGATACAATCTAAAAGATTCCTCCATATCTCTATTTTTAGTTTTTTGAAGTGCAAAGGGACCCCCAAGTAAACCACTGGGAGAGAAGTCCTTGTGAATCCCAAGATCTCTAAGATTCTACCCTGAAGCCTCTGATCAAGATTGAAAAAGACCACTTTGAATTTTTTATCATTGATGACTTGGTTTGAAGCCCTAAGGTAGAAACTAAGAGTATCTCTGATCATTATTGCTTCCCCGAAGTCGGCAACTCCCACCAATCCAGTATCATCCACAAACTGTAGGCGAGTCAAAACTTCCTCACCCACCTTGATACCTGTTAGCAAACCTTGTTGTCTTCTTCTCAAGAAAAGTCTACCTAGTCCTTCAGCCAATATGAGAAAAAAATAGGGAGAGCAGGGATCCCCTTAACGAAGGCCACGGGTGGCTCCAAATGGTTGCGAGGGGAGACCCTTGATTAACACTGAGTATGTCAGAGTAGAGACACAACTCATGACCCATTATATCCAATACTAAGAGAAAACAAAAGCTGCCATCATCTTTGCCAAGAAGCTCCACTCCACCCTATCATAGGCCTTTGACATATCTAATTTTATGAACATTCCTTTATTACTAGAAGTTTGCATTGAATGGATTGCCTCCTGAGCTAGAACCACCCCATCCAGGATCTCGTCTACCCTCAACAAAACCCCCTTGCTCTGAGGAGATAATGTTATGTAAAAGAGGTTTTAGTCGCTCAGTCATTACCTTTGTGATTATTTTATATATCACATTGCATAAAGCAATAGGTCTATAATCTGAAATATGAACCCCTTTCTCCCCTTTTGGAATTAAGGTGATGAAAGTATGATTTAATGCTTTAAGCATTCTTTTATTACCTCTGGACTCCTCTATAACAGCCATTACATCCTCCTCCAAGTTATCCCAAAAGGCCTGAAAAACTCAATTGGAAAGCCATCTGGACCTGGAGTTTTTTCGGTGCTCATTCCAAAGACCACATCCTTCAGTTCCTCTCTTTCAATGGGTTTGAGAAGGGACTGCTTTTCTTCTTTAGAGGTAACAGAAGGTATGACATCAAGAACGTCATTTTGAGCCTCTTCATCTTGCACCATACTTTCCTTAAAAAGTTCAGAAAAATAATCCATTGCATGGGACTGCATACCTGGAAGAGTATCAAAAGAGTGTCCATTCTCATCTTGAAGGACTTCCATGTTATTCATCTGTCTCCTAGCACATGCAGTCTGATGGAAAATTTGGTATTTCTATCACCTTCTAATAACCAAGTGGTTCTTGCTCTCTGTTTCCAGAAGGTCTCCTCTTAGTTGTCAATGTCCTCAATCGCTTTATGCAAGGCATCATCCTTGGCTTTGAGCTGCTCAGTAATTGTTCCTTCCCTAAATTGTCTTTCGACCTCATCTCATCTGGCCACCAAAGGAGCTTTTTAGACCTGGAAGTCTATTTTGTTAGCTCGCCTCCAAAGTTTCAGTTGAGCTTTGACATGATGAGGTTGTTTGTGGAATCTAAACATTGTTGTCCCATAGGCTGGGCGGCCCTCTTCCCACCATTGAGGAATTTTATTTCGAAGTTCCTCTTTTTGTAACAAAAAATTCTCAAATTTAAATGGTTTGTGATGCTGCCCTGTCTTAGTCCCTCCTTCCAACAAAATGGGAAAGTGATCTAAAATAGGACCCTCCAAAATCTAAAATTTTGTATTCCATTTTACAAATGCCTCCTCTGAAACCAAAAAATGGTCTAACTTTACCTTCCTGCTATGTGGCTCCCTCCTCTTATTAGTCCAAGTATAGTTGGTACCAAGGCCTTTGATATCCACTAAGTGTAAAGCCTGGACTTGAGCAATCATAAGTCGATCCCCTGGGTCCAAAATTGGGGTTCCCCCTTCCTGATCTCTAGAGGATAATTTAGCATTAAATTCCCCAGCAATAATCCAGTCTAAATCTTCCCTTGAGATTCTCATGTTATGCACAACTTTCCATTGGAGCCGCTGACCATCAAGGTTTTGAGCCCCATAAAAATTTGTGATTAAAACATGTTCAATTGTGACATTATTCCTAAAATGTGATGTGAGAACACCCCTCCAGGCTATATGTTCTATTGCAGTCCAATCAAGAGGGTTCCAAAGAGTAACAATCCCCCCTGAGGCCCCTTGGGCAACCACATCCATATGACTAGCACCCCTCCAAATTCTATTAACTTTTTTACACATAAGATCTAACAACATTTTTGTCTCCTGAATAAGCAAAAAGTATGTTTTACAGTTTTCTAAGAGTCTTCAAACAACAAATTGATGGGTTCTACTATTTAAACCCCTAACATTCCATGATTGTATAATCATTAGTTACCTTGAGAGCAATAAGAATCTATTGGCCTCACCGATCCTCCAGTGATCAGTTTGTCTCCTTGAGTCGCTAGCAATTCCTTATTTGATTTTCTACCCACTCCTTGAGAGTTGCCATTCTTTGATCTCTTTTCCACCTAAGTTATCCCTAAAGTTGGCCTTTCTCTGTTCTTTTTTGCTATTCCCATGCTGACATCCTTGATCATTGGCTGCTCTTGGTTATGAACTATCAATGCCCCAACACTCTCAAACTGCGGTAACCCACTGTGGTCAATTACCTGCTCTATGACGGGGGGAGAAGAAAGAGGAGATTGAATGTGAATGTTATTATTTTCACTATTACCATCCATGCCTTCCATGAATTGTTCCTCTTGGTCCACTAGTGTCTTAAATATTTCATACCTATTGGCGGGTTTGAGGTGGGTTTGCTCCTTGCCATCTTTTTTCTTTTGCCTTCTCCTTCTTTTAGGCTGTTCAAAACCATCTCTCTGAGCTTCATTGCCCTGGGAGGTATTGGCTTGTTCTTTGTTTATTGTTGCCTTACCCTCCTTAGGAAGATTCGACATTCCTAGAGGAGCCTCCATTTTTGTGGTCATATTATTTGGGCAAAATTGGGCCAAATGCCTGTGTTTTTGGCAAACTCTACATCTAAAGGGTAGAGCCTCATAATCCAGCTGTTGAATCCATGATAGTCCTGCAAGTTCAAGTTCCACCTCTCGTCGGGAGAGGTCGGCTAAGATCCATTTCCACACATATTCTTGTGTAAACAATCGTGTTCCCTTCTATTGTGTCTTTGGAGACACCCAAATGTCTTCCAAGGGAATTACCGATCATCTCCAAAACCTGCTCACTCCAAAACTCCATTGGAAGTGCATACAGACGGATCCAGACCAGGATAGCAGTGGGTTCAATTCAGGGATCGAAACCCACTCTCTAGGGTTGAACAAATAAACCTGCCAGACCATAATTCCTCTTCTCTGATTCGAAAGCCCTGTTTCTATCGGCCAGAGAAGAAAAACTAACAATAAAATACCCATTGCTAATAAACCACAAAGAGTACTCACCATGAGGCTCCCAGTTTTTTCGGACCCAGGAGTGCAAAAAATTCAGGGTAGGGCGAATACCCATGAATTTGCAGATCAAATCGTGATTGGCTCTGTATAATACTGTTTCTTCGACCATCCTTGGCTCAATGACAATCTTGGGCCGTGAATCGGACTGTGGCAGGCATCCATTGACTCGATGTGATGTTGATCTGTTTCCTGCAGCCGTAAAGAACATTTTAAAGGCAGATCTTTGAGCTTCGTTCATCTTGGATGAAGATTTATCTTTTAGCATATCTGCATAAGAGCTATTCCTCCCTAGGAGAGGATCCGAAAAAGTCCCTATTGGACCCTCCTGGAGCAACAATCTTGCCTTCAGATCCATAGTAACCAGAAATCTCTTCGGAAACCCAACCGATGCCCTAGATTTTCCTTAGCTTCAGAAACCCTAGTTCATCGCTTCCCGTAAGAAAGTATATTGAAACACAAAATATTTACAATTTTTATATATATAAAAGTAAACAAATAAATTTAATGTAAATTATAATTGATAATTTTTAAATATGTATAATTTAACTTATTTAAAAATAAATATTTATTTTTACTTAAAATTATATAGTTTTAATAACATTAAATAAAATTTATATACTTAAATTTTATATTTCATTGTTTATTTAAAAAAAAAAAATAATTAATAAAATTATATACTTTAACATATACGAGGCTGATGTTACGGAATAAACAAATGGGTGAAATTATGCATGGCCTCCGTATCATCTTTACCACTTACTTATTTATATTTATATATATAAATAAATAAATAAATAAATAAATAAATATATATATATATATATATATATATATATATATATATATATATATATAAATAAATAAATAAATAAATAAATAAATAAAGTAAGTGGTAAAGATGATATGGAGGCCATGCATAAATAAATAAATAAATCTTAGCCTCCATACCATCTTTACCACTTTTATGTATATAAAGAAACCTTAGTTCTGATTGGCCATGGTAGTAGGAAGGTGTCTTTTCAAGGTGAAGCTTACTCCATTCCTCTAGTTCATAATCAAGAATTTAAAAGTACACTAGGAAGTTGATTCAACTTCAGGAAAGTAACAATTAAATTTAAAAAAATAAAATTTAGTTAAAATTTTAGTGGCCAACAATTAAAACTGATTAGGATCGTAAATTTAAATTGGGTTTATCCAAAATTTTATGTAAATAATACACGAATTTACAAACTTTAAGGTTTATTAATTTTAGACAATAAGATGGATGTGTAAAACTTAGGTCAAATAAGGTTTAAAACATAAATATAATAAAATAGTAGTAATTGAATCTATGGGAATATTCAAACAAGAACAAAAATAATTTTAGTAATATAGTATTAATATTATAATTATGATAAATATTTTTAATATGTAAATATTAAATATTTTAATTGATTATATAAGATTGAAAGAGTTTAACTTGTATTACATCATGACCACATAATGGTATTATAATAAATTGGCAAGTATGTATTGCTTGATAAGATTTGAACTTGAATTTCTTCTTTGAAAGTCAAAGAATTTATCTAGTTGAATTCACTTCATTTGATAACAATAAGTAATAATTATAAAAATAACAACAAACAATAAAATGCTTAGACATATATGCACTAATAAGAAAGATAACGATTTATTAGTTGAATCTTTTAAATATTAACTATACAAAAAATAAAATCTAGAAAAGTGATAAAAAAAATATAGTACTTGAATTTTTAGAGGTGAGAAAAGCAATTGGAATAACATGAACATGCCAATTGCTATATAAATTAGAATGATTTAATGAAGTACATCAATATTTGTCGCCTCGATAATACTAAAACATGATCATGAAGTGTGATACTGACATAATAGGTTGTTGAACCTAATAACTAAAGTAGACAAATAGTATAATACTCAACAATAATAATAATATTCTTGAAAATATCTAGATCTTTGTAATTATTGACATAATGAGTTGAAGAAGTAAATGAATAATTTGTTTGTTGACACAAACAAAAGAGATACAAAAATGATTCATGGAGATCCCATCAAGATGTTATTGTTTAATTGTCTATTGTCACAAGAACTTAAAACAAGATAAAAAATCTAGGATTATTCCTTTTTGCAATAATCCTAGGATATTTACTCTTATAAAAAATATACCCTTCATCATCATTTTTAATTAGTGGTATCTCAATCAATGGACTAAATGCTAATTGATAAAAATTATGTAAGTCATTATTGATTTCGAAATCCACCCAAGTAAATGAGATGCACCCTCAAGACTTCGGCCAAGAGATTGGATGGCTCAGAGGGGTCTCTGAGTCAACCTTTAGAGAAGGCCAGTTTATTTTTCTAGCTAATCTAACTAAATGAGGGGTTGTAGACTAAAGAAATAAATGCAAAGGGTTAGAAAGATGAGCTAAAATTAGTACATATATGGCAACATCAAGAGACAGTGTAGAGAGTCTTGCAAACTAAACTAAAATCAAACCACCTACCAGAATAACCTACTTTTTGTATGCATTCAAAACGTTTATTATTAATAACTATAAATGATGCTAAATCATTCTAGAACCATAACGATAAATCCAAGTAGAAATCCAAAATATAGAATAACTGTAGCAAAATTACCCATTCTTGATTTTATCAAAAATAATTAGCTACTCAGTAAGACATACATATTTTGTATAATAAGTTAGCAAGAGTCTAGACAATAATTCAATTCTCATTCAAGAAGGCGTATAGTCCTTTATCAAAGAGTATACAATTAGAATATCTTGCATTCTAGTATATATAAATATTTACAATGTATTCAATTATCTAAGAATGATTGTTGTCAAAGCACGTTGTAGATTTCAAGGTATACACAGAAAGTGGTTATCGCATTCAACTTTGTTGTGCTTAACTGCTTCAGGCATGCTCTACTGATATGGGTGATGTAAATTTATCTTGAGATTTGCTTATGTGTTGCAACATTAGATTGTAACCATCAAGCAACGATCCACTAATTTTTGTTATGTGTAACCACCTTGAGTAGGGATAGGTGTGCAATTTGGAGGGTTTTGGTCATTGAGATCGTTTGATAGTGATGATTCTTAGCGACTGATTGACACATGCATACCCACTAACATGTATGATTTTATATTATCTATGCAAAGGATAATGGCATGAAGACACACTACTTATCATCGAGCATCTATCATAATTGAGTATAGCTTCTTCCTCCTTATGTCGGATTGAACTACTTACTAGGTGTTACATGACTCCACTCTTTATGGCTATTGTATAAATAATCTAATAATTAAGCTTACTCATGTATGATATTGAACATTGGGAATGTCTGATCTTTGCATTACTTTGTTATCGAGTTGCTACACTTAGAACTATCTTGCATCCAAGATTACATTTAGCTTGTCAAATATTTGAGTCTCTCTTGATGATGTCATCACCTTCTAAAGTTTGACACCTTTGGATGCTTTGCAAGATATAATATTGGATTTCGGTACCAGATCCCAATTTCTTAGGATATTTCTTGTCATTACTCTATATGCTGAATATTTTATACCACCTTGCTGACATCAACCTATAATCCATCTGACTAGATTTATTTACTTACTTTTAATGCTTGGTTGTCAGATGTTGGGTGATGGATGCTAGGTCTTATACCTTTGCTTTTGCTACTCTTTGAAAAATTTTGAGCACTAGGATTTGGTAATCTTATTGCTGACATCAACATTTTAAATGTCTGGTTAACTTTCCATACTTAGCTAAATATACCTTCTTGTTGTACTTGGTTGGGTGTCAAGTTTTCATGTCTTAGAACCAAAATATTATTCAACAGTTATCTTCTTATTGCTTTATCTTATGCCTTAGCCTATTTTTACATCCAACTATACCTACCTGTACTCTACATCTTTTTGCAATATTCCAACCTGCTTTATCACTTTGGTAGCCTCTTTTGGTACTCTTTTGGATTTCTCTATGCTCATTGTTGCACTAATTTTTAGAAAAAGAACTAAATAGTCTACCTGTACCACATAAATGATATAGGTGAGGAAAATCACCTACATTATCTTCAAAGATTTGAACATTCTCACCCTCCAACTATATGTCCTTAACTTTTGTTGCTTGAACTTTTAACCTCTTAGCCAAAGCAATATTAATAAAATTAAAACTGCTACTAGGGTTAATGGAAATAATAACCCGTTCCTTTTGAATGCTTCCATGAACCTGTAAAATAGAATTTTTATATTCAAACAAATCCTTTTGTCCACTTTTTAATTTATCTTCTACCAAAGGTATGGTTTCCTTTGTTTGCATACTGACATATTTTTTTATCTTCTACCACTTATTTGAAATTTTCTGGCTCTCTCTTTATTTCCTTTTGTTCCTTTTGAAACATGTTTATTTCTTCTTCATATCCCTTGATGGTGACCTTCAAACTATCTATATTTTTATATGGGTCCCATTTACTCAAGAATGCATGCTCCATTTCATCCCAAGTGCATTCATTATACCTTTCATTACAAAAATTTATCCACCAAGACCAAGCTTCCCCTTTAAGACTGTACTTAAGGAAGAATTACCAACAAGGATTATTACAATATAGAGATCTACCTTTTTCCACCATTCTCTAGCATTAATATCATCCTTCCCAAAAAAATTGGGTAGCTCCATAAGTTCACACCACAAGATAATGCAAACTAGGGTTTCATGAAAATATATATCATGCCCTAATGCAAACTAGGGTTTTAAAAATATATCTCCCCACTGATTTGAAGCTAAAATTCCACATAAAAAATTAAATCTACAATTTTTCTTCAAGATAAAATAAATTGCAGCTGATTTGCTTACCCGAACTAAACAAATTTTATCTTTCAAAAAAATTATGAATTGAAAATTTGTCACTACCCTTGTTCCAGACGGTTGACTTTAGAAGATCGTATCTCCCTCAATACAACTCAAATTTATTTATATGACCACTCATTTAAAACTATTTAAATTATGTACAAATTTATCCAAGAATAGTCTAAATCGGATAAAAATTCGAAGAGATATGGCTCCTAAAAGTTGAGATATTTTTCAAAAAAACATCTGCAAAATTTGTCAATGTCCTTGTTCAAGATGATTGTCTTCAAAAGGTCATATATCCCTTAATACTAGTTGGATTCCTTCATATGACCATGCATTTTAAAGCTCTTCAAATTTTGTAGAAACTAATCCAAGAATCACTTGAATCGGATAAAATTTTGCATAGATATGGCTCTTGAAAGATGAGATGTTTTTCTAAAAATAAAATCTACCCTAATTCTTGCAATTCCACAAAAAAATCCCCATTTTTTTTCCAGAATTGCTGCTCTGATACCACTTGTTATTGAGCACGTTCCTAAATTTTACACTAAAACTTTTATTCTTCCACATCTTACCACTTGGATTTTGGATTCTAGATACTGCGTAGTACTTCGTTTCACTTTTACTGGAACACGATGACTGTAATTAGGAGAGATCTATGAATATAGCTAAACCAATTTAAATCTTTATAATTCATAATAAGTTACCAGAAAGCATTGCTCCAGGTCATACATCGCTCTAGATCGCAACATATAGCGAAGAAGCTACTGATAGGTGGCTCAAAATTCACAGGCGATCGAAAGGAAATTTAATATATATTTTTAAGTAATTGCAACATTCGGATCGCAACAAAGAAAACATAGGTGGAAAGAAGTTCAGAGATGAAGAAATAAATTTAGAGGAAAATTAATGAGTTTGTATAAATTTTTAAGCTTGCGTGTTGTTGGAAAGTTGGTGAATTTCACAGGCAGAGAGAAAAAAATCAATAAAAGTTTGATGAGCCAATTAGAATCGTACATAACCCTAAATTTTTCCTTCCATTGTATTTTAAAACGTGGTAATTAGAAAATCACAGATGAAAATTAGTTTTTGAGCTTATTGTTTACAGGTAATTTTAGTGTCAGGCAGGTGCATAGGCTTTTGGTGAGAGATGTGAAATATCAGTAGATATTAACAGTCTTGACTTATCAAGTGAATCAATCACATAGGCATCCATCATCAGGTATTCATGGTTAATGCAAGTTGCTTTAGTCAAACGTCTTCAGCAACATTACCTTTCTAGAACATTCGATGTACACTCTATTACCTGTTGAGTGGTATTTTCACCCAATTGTGAAAGTACATTCTTCCTTAGGATTTGGGTTCCAAATCCCCTCTTGCAAAGAAGTTAAATAAACGACTTCTCCAAGGTCTCCGCTATATCAGCATTTGCATATGTGTATTAGTAATCTCAAATAAAGATATTCAATTTAAATGCTTGGAACACCTTAGTGATTGCAAGTAACTGTAAACAAGGGCCAATGTTGGTTTATTTTACCATGAAACTTTAGTGATTGTTCCTTGAACCAAAATAGAGCAAATGTGAGTTGGCCCTCATATGACCACAATGTAGCGCTCAAATTACCCCTCTTTCGTAAAATTAGAATTTTTATGAAGAGGGTAATTTTAGGCTCAAAAAATGGAAATTTGTGAAATGCCATAAAACATAACTCCTTCAATGAAATTGGAATTTTCATGAAGGGAATGTCATCATAGGCTCATGAATGAAACATGAAACTGAAAAAAATGAAATTCCGGCCCAAAATGGAAACTTTCTATTTTTAGATTTTTTAAAATCTGTAATAAAACAACAACTTCGATGAATTTTTAAAAATACTAAACAACTCCGAAAATGAAATTTTAAATTGCGTATTGGAAGTATGTAGTATAACCTACGCAATGGTTAAATTATTTTTGGATTTTGATATTTTTTTTATGTTTATTTTAATGCCTGAAAATTAAAAAAGGTTAAAATTTCCGAAAAATAAAATGTTGAAAATGTGAATGAAATGCAAAAAATGGAACACAAGATACATTCAGTTTGATGCTATCCTATTCCGACAAAACCGAAGATGCGAGGTTTTCATGCATGCAACCTAACCTATTGGACTTGCAAAACAAGCACAATTCGGATGAGCTAAGTGCTGGATCCTAGGGTTTTAAATGAGGTTTTTTAGATTTAAAAATTCGCATGAAGCAACCAAGAAAACTTGCATAAACTCCATTTACAAGCCTAAAATCTGAAAAGGGGAAAAATAAACATTTAATCTTGCATTCAAAAAATGACTCCTTCCTTCTTGTCCATAAGATGCAACTTTCTGAACTTTTTTGTATTTAAAATTTGTCATTTTACAATAATAGAAATTTCTGGTTTTCCCAAACCAGTCTATGGAAGAAAATGACTCAAACAGGTCCAGAATGACCCTCTTGCCTTCAAATCTGCAACCCTGCTCGTAGCAGTTTCCAATCCTTCAAAACATCCTTGCCTGGCGTATTTAAACTTTTCAAGAAGCTTTTCATTTCATTTTCCAATGGCTATTCGTTTCACCTTCCCTTGTGCATGCATGTGTTTCGGTTTCCAAAAAAAACTTTTCGTTTCTATTTTGTGGCCCTTTGTTTCATTTTCTCCACATGGGCTTGCGTCCATTTCCTTCCATGTGTAACGACCATATTAAATGATTTCAAATCATTAAAGATTCCTTATGTAACGTTTTGTCTTATTCATTGGATTTTGTCCTTATGTCCACGTCACTATGCAGGTCTGTTACCTTGGCAAAAATTGGACATGTCGTGAAATCGCGACACTTCTTGTTTCTCTGCTTGCCTGCCCCTTTTGAATCGCAAAAATGCAACATGTCGTGATATCACGACACTTTTCTCTTTCTTCTCTTTTGGCCATGAAAATGCAACATGTCGCAATATCACGACACTTTTCTCTTTCTTCTCTTTTGGTCGTGACAATGCAACATGTCACGATATCGCGACACTTTTCTCTTTTGGTCGTGACAATGCAACATGTCGCGATATCGCGACACTTTTTCTCTTTTGGCCGCAACGATGCAACATGTCGCGATATCGCGACACTTTTTCTCTTTTGGTCACGACGATGCAACATGTCGCGATATCGCGACACTTTTTCTCTTTTGGTCGCGACGATGCAACATGTCGCGATATCGCGACACTTTTTCTCTTTTTGCCACGACGATGCAACATGTCGCGATATCGTGACACTTTTTCCTCCTTTGGCCGCGACGATGCAACATGTCGCGATATCGCAACACCTTTTCCTCCTTTAGCCGCAACGATGCAACATGTCACGATATCGCGACGCTTTTTCTCTTTTGGACGCGACGTGCAACATGTCGTGATACCGCAATGCTTTTTCTCTTTTGGCCATGACGATGCAACATATCGTGATATCGTGACACTTTTTCTCTTTTGGCCGCGATGATGCAACATGTCGCGATATCGCAACACATTTTCTCTTTTGGCATCATGATATCGCGACACTTTTTCCTCCTTGCTCTCTCCCTTTTGAATCGCGAAAATGCAACATGTCGCGATATCGCGACACTTTTTACTTCTTGTGGTATTTTGCTTTTTCTTTGATCTTTAGCATATGGGCCACTTCGGTCTTCTTGGAAAACATGCAAAAAAAGGTGGATCCCCAATTTTGGGGTACGTTAGAGATATAACAACCTGCTTTGCAAAGGCTCAGACTTTCTAGTATCATGAACAAACATATTAAAACTATCAAACCCTCTTAGGACCAAAAATATGTATACTGAATTAATTTACTAGATCCCAAAGTTGGTTATGTGCCCCTACCATATTGAACCCATGTGCAAGTGTAAGTGAAATTAGAGCTTTGGGGAGTAGGATTCCAAACCTAAGCGAGATGGGAATTTAACCCTATCCTTACTACTCTGATCTGGAGTTCATTACCTCATCTTGAACAAAATGATTTAACCTGTTATGGATGAAATTTTTAGGCTACCTTGTCCATTTGAGCAGTCAGTGGTCTTGCTTTTAAATGGTCTTGCTTTTAGACAAGACATGTTGCCACACATGAACATACTCCACTGCCGGTCAGGCGTCTATAGCCCCGATGGAGATCAACCCCATAATCCAGGATTTGAATTTACTTTTGATTTCTTGAACCTTGGGGATGACTACCCATCCTTACAAGGGACATGTAGTACGATCCTTCCAATCCAATATAAATGATGCAATAAAAGTAGAATGAAACATATTTGCTTTGGGTTTCAAGTTCTTGAGCGAGCAAAATAGAAGTTTTGGGGCATCGGATTCTCAACCTAAGTGAGATGAGAATTAGACCCTATCCTTACTACTCCATGAAGGTCAAATCAGAGCTTTGGGGAATTGGATTCTCAACCTAAGTGAGATGAGAATTAAACCCTATCCTTACTACTTTGATTTTAGACTTTAAGCACTATGGGAGTGGTAAAAACCATTGTTTTAAGGATTATTTTGCATGATAGGACAGACACGAAATACTCCTTTCACCTCACCTTTTCTTCCAAGTATGTTATTGACCATTTTACTCAAGATTCTCTTTAATATGTGCAGAACGTGCTTGGTTCAAGATAGTTCGAGCATCAGTTCCCAACCTTAGGATCCTTTTAATATATGTTATGTAATAACCCTAAGAGGATTCGACACCTTTTCAATGATTGTATTTGAAATGTAGATGCAACTGAGATGAAATGTATGTGCAATGTCGAATGTAACATGAGATATGAATGAATGCATTGCTCTTTTTGAAATGTGGATGGAGTATACCACCTACTTTACCATAATGTGTAAAAATAACAACTTCATGCATCACAAGTTCCAAATGATATTATTTAATGTGTTTGCGATACTCGTGGAGCTTTTTGCAATACAATTCCGATGTTTCATATTCTCTTAGTCTTAGTCAACATTCATAAGGACATAAGTTGACATATCCTTTTTTTTTTTTAAAGACAAACCAAAAGTGTCCAAAGGACCAACACATAAAACTTAAAACCAAAATGAGATCCAATCCAAAACCAAAACACGAAAACCAAAAGTATATACAAATGTACAATATAATACAAGATGGTGCAAAGTTTGGATTATCATTTTCTCGGATCCCAAACCTAATTAGAATTCTTTAAGAGACATATGACCTGATACACATACCAAGTTTTGTAGGCATCTAACAAAAACAAGATCAAACCAAACAAAGACACAAACTTCCACTTGCCCCTCTCACCATACCCATTTGATTTAGCTCCATTAGTATTCTCATAGGTGAGATTCAAATTACCTAATTGATTAGACAATTGTTGATTTTCAATTCTTTCTTGTCTATTCTTTAAGGTGTAAATTTCATCATTCCATTCATGGTTTAGAACTAGGCTTTCTTTATTCAAAATGAAATTTTGTAAGCAAGAGCCTATTTCTAAAAATTTCAAGGCTAATTCATTCTCCATGTTCTTAGGCCAATCAAAATTGTGCAACAATTTACAAGCATCTAGGATATTTACTAAATGGGGATCATTAGAAGTTTTTATCCTAGACTTAAGAATTAATTGTTGATGAATTTGATTTAGCAATTTAAGTGCATCAAGCTCCTTTTCATTCATTAAAGTAACGTTATCAAAGGTGTGGTTAGAAATTAATTCTTGTTCTTCATTCACCTTTAATGGCATTTCATCATAAATATCATTTGAATTATACAAATCTTTACCTAAATCTTGGATGTTTGGACACAAAGGTTTAGATTTTACCTTTTTCACATTTTCATTTACCAAAACCTGGTGAGGATTTGCAATTCCCTCTTTTACCTCATGGTCTTCATATTCTTCATTGATTACTTGTTCATCAAACAAACCAAAATTGGGCACCCAATTGAAAACATGCCCATCATTTTCAACCCTCAAATATTTTTGGTCAAAGTATATGTCAAGTAACTCATCTTCATGATCAATCACTTGCGTCTCATCCCATTCATCTTCACCTTCCTTAGATGGTTCAGTTATTTCCAAAAGTGGGTTATCTCTTGAATTCAAATTGGTAAAGCTATCATAATCCATATTTGTAACCCATGATTCAATTTTATCATGATTTGGAAGGTGTGGATCCTCTTGGTCATAACTTTCGAGAAGATCATCCAACGTGTCTTTCGGGAACAAGTGGTGAACTTCATTTGTTGATTCATTTTCAACCACTTGTGATGACTTAGGAGCTTCTATAATGGGATCAATTTTTGAATTCCATGTCATATAGTTGCTCCAATCCTTTGCAAGTACATATGACCAAATCATGTCCACATAAGTTTGTTCATCCAAATCCTCCTTTTTGGGTAATGATTATGGATATTTCTTTTCCAAAACAAGATGGTGATCATTTGATTCCAACTTCTTGTTACCCATCCATAAAATTTCTTCTCCAAAAACTTCATGCTCTTCAAGACTTTTCGAATAGGTATTTAATTCAACGTGAGTCACCTCAAAATCCCTTGTATCGCTTGAATAAGCATAACATGAAACATCGTTAAGATCGGCATTATGAATTTTCTTCCTAGGATGATTTGGATGCATACATTGATGTGCTCGTTTTTGTGGTGGAACATGCCTACATACCTTCTTAACCACTTTCTTTTGCTCTTTTAATTTCGATATGAACTCTTTGGGTTGAGTGGTAGAAGTAGTAGGATTAGTTGGATTGATATCCATGGACAAAGCTTGAACCTTTGTTGCAATGGTTCCATGAGTGACCACATGATTCTTTAATTAAGGCATAGTTGGATGGATGGAAGTACTTGTATAAGCACATGTGGAAGCATAAGTTGGTATGGTAGGATAAAGTTGATTGTAGGGAACAATATTTGATATCAAATTTTGTTGTGCCCATGCTTGATTTACCATCGAGGTTTGATTGCAATCCCCTAGTTGTCCTACCATAGTTGATTGCTCCATTCCATAACCTTATGGCCTCAATTTTTGATCTACAATCATAGCTTCTGTGTAGGCCGATGCAAGATCAGTAACCAAGGGATTCATCCTAACAAATATGGCAAACAATGGATCCAATGCTTGAAAGTATATTTGAAGAGCACCACTTTACTCAGTAGTATAGGGAGAAATTAATCTCACATAAAGCTTTCGAAACCTCATGTTGAAACTTCTCACTGGCTCATTAGGTTCTCTTTTGCAAGAAGTAAATTGTTGATATATCATGAGAGGATCAATGAGCAACCTAAATTGATTGATAAACTCATCTTTCAATTGAGTCCAAGATGTAATAGAACCAGTGGGTAAATTGATGTACCAATCATAGGCCACCTCATCTAGGGTTCCAGGAAACATTCTACATGCCACATCCTCATGTTCGACATTCCATCTAACTAGGATATCCACATAGGCTTGAATATGTTCCTTGGCTAATGTTGGACCATTGTGTTTAAATTTGGGCAAACGTTTTTCTATGTCCTTGGGTAAATCATGAGAATATCCACTAATGTTCAAAGGACTAACATGTATCCCATACCACGTTCCTGCAGTTGTAGCCATTAATGAAACTCAAAGAATAACTTCAAAACCAATTTGTTAGTCATGAATAAAAGAAGGAACCATGACAAAGCAATATTCTAAAAATGTAAATTAGTTTCTGATTCACCAGATCGCATATGCGCAAGTGAAGAGCATACTCCTAGTGTTGTAGGCTTTTTGATTCACAAGATCGCATTACACGCAAGTGAAGAGCATAATACCGACAACAAATACATTTTAGACAAAATAATTCCTTACAAATAAACATTAAATGACTAGCAAATATCAAACATGTAACGTATGAATAATAATGTTAGCATCAACCAAGAAATGTATCAATTAAAATCAAATGAAAGTAATTGCATGGAGACAACCTCGTTAGTCAAGACCAAAATTTTTCAAAATCAAATCAAAACACATTATTCCTGTATGAAAAATCAAAATAGTTAGAACAATGCATAGCAATTCATGTCCTCCTTTTAACACTACAAGGTTGTATTGTTAAAACAGGGCTAAATATAATAATCAATAGGGCATGAAATATTCAAAATTTAAATCCCTATAGCATTTAAATTACACTGAAATAAACCAATTCAGGCCCTCCTTCTAGCGCCAAAATGTTGAGTGGTATTTTCACCCAATTTTGAAAGTACACTCTTCCTTAGGATTTGGGTTCCAAATCCCCTCTTGCAAAGAAGTTAAACAAACAACTTCTCCAAGGTCTCCGCTATATTAGCATTTGCATATGTGTATTAGTAATCTCAAATAAAGATATTCAATTTAAATGCTTGGAACACCTTAGTGATTGCAAGTAACTGTAAACAAGGGGCAATGTTGGTTTATTTTACCATGAAACTTTAGTGATTGTTCCTTGAACCAAAATAGAGCAAATGTGAGTTGGCCCTCATATGACCACGATGTAGCGCTCAAATTACCCCTCTTTCATAAAATTAGAATTTTTATGAAGAGAGGGTAATTTTAGGCTCAAAAAAATGGAAATTTGTGAAATGCCATAAAACATAACTCCTTCAATGAAATTGGAATTTTCATGAAGGGAATGTCATCATAGGCTCATGAATGAAACATGAAACTAAAAAAAAATGAAATTCCGGCCCAAAATGGAAACTTTCTATTTTCGAATTTTTTAAAATCTGTAATAAAACAACTTCGATGAATTTTTAAAAATACTAAACAACTTCGAAAATGAAATTTTAAATTGCGTATTGGAAGTCTGTAGTATAACCTATGCAATGGTTAAATTACTTTTGGATTTTGACATTTTTTTTATGTTTATTTTAATGCCTGAAAATTAAAAAAGGTTAAAATTTTTGGAAAATAAAATGCAGAAAATAAAAATGAAATGCAGAAAATGGAACACAAGATACATTCAGTTTGATGCTATCCTATTCCGACAAAACCAAAGATGCGAGGTTTTCATGCATGCAACCTAACCTATTGGACTTGCAAAACAAGCACAATCCGGATAAGCTAAGTGCTGGCTCCTAGGGTTTTAAATGAGGTTTTTCAGATTTAAACATTCGCATGAAGCAACCAAGAAAACTTGCATAAACTCCATTTACAAGCCTAAAATCTGAAAAGGGGAAAAATAGACATTTAATCTTGCATGTAGAAAATGACTCCTTCTTTCTTGTCCATAAGATGCAACTTTCTAAACTTTTATGTATTAAAAATTTGTCATTTTAAAATAACAAAAAATTTTGGTTTTCCCAAACCAGTCTATGGAAGAAAACGATTCAAACAGGTCCAGAATGGCCCTCTTGCCTTCAAATCTGCAACCCTGCTCACAGTAGTTTCCAACATGTCGCGATATCGCGACACTTTTTCCTCCTTTTGCCGTGACGATACAACATGTCGCGATATCGCGACACTTTTTCTCTTTGGCCGTGACGATGCAACATGTCGCGATATCACGACGCTTTTTCTCTTTTGGCCGTGACGATGCAACATGTCGCGATATCGCGACACTTTTTCTCTTTTGGCCTCAACGATGCAACATGTCGTGATATCGCAACACTTTTTCTCTTTTGGCCGCGACGATGCAACATGTCGCGATATCACGACACTTTTTCTCTTTTGGCCATGACGATGCAACATGTCGCGATATCGCGACACTTTTTCCTCGTTGCTCTCTCCCTTTTAAATCACAAAAATGCAACATGTCGCGATATCACGACACTTTTTTCTCCTTGTAGTTTTTTGCTTTTTCTTTGATCTTTAGCATATGGGCCACTTCGGTCTTCTTGGAAAACATGAAAAAAAATGTGGGTCCCCAAATTTGGGGTACGTTGAGGAGCAGCCATAACATTACCTAAGTAACATCGACAATCACGTTATGACTATCTCAACAAAGTAAACGTGCCAAATAAACATAAGAAATGTTGTTAATAAATTTAACACGTTTTCGGATTTACTTTTCATTAATTCCTAATGAAATTTAAATCACAGGCAACATTGACAATCATAGTGGATGTTATGTTTATCTCAGCAAAGTCGGGTGCTAACAATTAACTGTTCCATCCCATAAATGATTTCAAAAGTGGAAACATCGATCTAAGAATTACGTATAAAATTCACAACCTTCGGCATGATTTCAACTTCAATATTCATTAGATTTCGATGAAGAGCAACTTTTTCAGACCATTTGCGATGTACCTTCATTTTTTCATAGAATCCTGTAGGTTTTGGTGAGTTTCTATAGGAAAACCCACACTTGCAATTGTTTGGAATTATTTTTTAATCCTACATTGCCCATGATGCAGGCAATGGACCCTTTATAACTGATCACATACCTATTGGAAGGTTGAACACTAGTAGGTGGTCATACCTGAGCATGCTTTAGCATGTGCACCAGTGGTAGGCATCCAATTGGACCTTGTCTAGTCGAGTTAAACAAACCATTGTTTGATTATTAGTTGTCACCTAGTTGTCTATTGGTACTGTTGGTTTTCCACTTATTGATTTGATTGTTGGATTAATTGTTGGCTTATTATGGGTACTATGGATTATTTTTCCAATTGAAATTATAGTTGATTTGATCATTGGATGGTGTTCCAACAGTTGAAATTACAATGGATTTAACCATTGGGTTTGTTGTTGAAATTACACCGTAGCTGACAAGCGGGAAAACAAATTTTTACCACCGTGAAATTAGCTATGGAATTTGCAATTGCAGAATACCTTTCTAAATTTAAAATTGAACTCAAATTGATGCCATAACACGTAAGAGAAGAAAAAATTAAATTTTTGCTGCAAATCAAGTGCATGAGTGATCAAACCACTCCAAACAAGTGGAATACAAGAGCAAACAAACTATTACAATACAAATATAGACCAAACGAAGGCTCCATGAATACACCAAAACAATAGTCACAAAATAAAGGTACGCATCATAATTCATCTTTTAGAATTAATAGGTTTAATCTACACCACTGGTCCATGGCTTCTCCAAATCATAACAATTCCACTCCTACACTAGACCACAATGGCACTTCATCTAACCAAGAATACCTTATCTCTATCCGAGAAGACCTTATCACTAAAATTCCCCTTAGTGTGGATGTCGGTGTGCATCATTGTCTAGGGAAACAACAAAAAGATATTGCTACTATGTATTCAATACTACAAGATATACGAGATTTAGTGTCTAAACTTCTTCCTCTAGATAATCAAGCCTCTCAAGCTATTGTCAACCCTCAACCTTTAAATACTCGTCAAGCATCAGTACCTCCAAAAACTTCTTCCGATTTTGATCCTTCAGTAGGTGATACCTCCTAATTCTTAGAATGGCCTCATGATGTTCAAGTTCCTTGTATTGACATGCCCAATTTTGAGGTATATGATCCCAAAGGCTGGTTAGCCAAAATGGATGACATTTTTCATTTATACCATATTCTAGAGACCAATCGTGTCACATTTGCATCTTATAAACTGGGTACCTAGACCTATAAGTGGTTGTTATGGCAGATCCATCAACATAATTACTCTCTTATGTGGCCTAAAATTAAGAAACTTTTCCTTAAAATATTTGATAAAGGTTCTTCCTCATCATATGTGGTTCGCCTTATGGAACTCAAGAAAACCAGTTCAGTAGAAGACTATGTCACTGAGTTCACAAGTCTTCTTACCTATACACATGAATTGAATCCAATAGTAGTGGTATCTACTTTTCGTCATGGTATCAAGGATAAAATAAGAAAGGAAGTGGACATGCATGATCCATGTACTCTTGATGATGCCACTCGTATAGCTCAAGCAACCAAAAATAAACTTCAAGATGTGGCACCCTATAAACATGATTCTAATTTTTGTCATCCTTTTCGCAATAATGAACATTCCTCAAGATATTTTTGCTTTAAATGTTGTTCCTATCATCCAAAAGATCAAGCCTATGTAGTGCATCAAACTTTTCAAGCGGAATACAACACTAATAAAGAAGAAGATATAATTCAATTAGATTCATTCATTGATACAGAACAACAACCACCAGATACTAATGAAGTAACACAAGAAGAAGATACTATCACTCACTTAGTACGTGCACTTATGTGTTTAAAATTTCATCATACAATTAAGGTATAAGGATTTACTAGGCACAAACGTATTAATGTGTTTATTGACTCTGGTAGTACACATAACTTTATTGATTTCCACACTGCAAAGTCTTTGAACATGTATATAAATACTTCTAATCAAGATAAGTTTCCAGTATTGATTGTGGGTCGAACATCTCCAGTATTGATACAAATGGAGAGTTATAATTGGCGGGGAAATATCTTCGTTATGAACTTAGGGAGTTAAGATGTCATTTTGGGTGTAAAATGGCTATCTCAACTCGGTGATCTTACTCTTAATCTTAAAAAATTATACATCAAGTGGATAGAGAATGGGAAGACTATTTGTCTTCAAGGAATTCAATATCCACCTTCTAAGATTGTAATCTCACATTGCATGGAGAAGTTAGTTCTAGGATCTTCCAAAATAGCTCAGGTTGATGACTTGTTTCAACATCGTCAGACAAGGCCAAGGTTATGCGTAAGGGATCGGCCTTAAAATGTATTTATGAAAATTTGGTGAATCAGTTTCAAAATTTAGGTGAATAGTGTCCAAATGCATGCAGTGTTGTTAGGATTATATAACAAAACATGAAAAATAATTAAATGCAAAAATAAAACACAGAAAAATAATGTAATACATAAGAGACACAGATTTAATGTGGTTCACCCAATATGGGCTATGTCCATGGAGAAAATAACCAAGCCTTTTATTCCTTCCAAAAAACCCTTCTCTACACAGTCACACACACCAAACATTACAATAAGCCGCCATACATCATCCTCTTATAAAAGCGCATTACAATTTTAGGGTAAATAACCCACCTAAAATCCACCATTCGATCTATGACCTAATAACAAATGGTCCATATTTACATAGAGGAAAAAATATCTATTTTTAGCTTCGAGGGCACTGCTCCCTATACCCCCCATGGTGACATAAGTAGGGGGGCTAATGCCACCCATACACCCTCCTCCTTCACGGAGTGGGTCCAAGTGTGGCTGAAAATAAGACCTCTAAATTAATCAGGCTCCACAACCAACAATCTCCCATTTGGAGACTAATCACAGTAACTCCACCGCTATTGCACCTGCTAGAATTTGCTTCAACTTTAGACCTAGAAATTTTCTTACCTTTTACTGTCATGCTTGAAAACCAACTGAAAATGATCAAGAGCTCAGTTTATCCCTGGTTACTACCTTTGTGAACATATTTGTAGGATTTTGGCTAGTGTATATCTTCTCCAGTTTTAACTATCCATATTACAACACTGAGCGTATGAAATGGTACTTGGTATGTATATGGTTAGTCTTGGAATAGAAAGCTAAATTCTTTGAAAGATGAATGTCACTCTGAATGTAACTATATAATATGCTATTCTCCTGCTTCTTTCCCAAATCCTCCATAAACCTTTGTAACCAAATCATCTCCTTACTAGCCTATGTAAAAAAAATATACTATGCTTCCATTGTTGATAGTGCAACAACTTTTTGTAATTTTGAAATATAGCTTACTACAATTCCACCTATAGTAAAAACATACCCTATGGTATTCCTCCTACTTTCTATATCACCTGCCATATTTGAATCAACATATCCTTGTAAAGTAGTGTTATAACATCCAAAGCATAATGCCTAAGTGATTGTACATCTCAAATACTTGAGAATCCACTTCACTACCTCCTAATACCTTCTTCCTGGGTTGCTCATAAACTTTCTCATAACTCCCACTACATGTGATATATCTGACCTTGTGCACACCATTGCATACATCAAACTGCCAACCGTTGATGAATAAGGAATATTGAACATTTAGTTTATCTCCTCTCGTATCTTATTACACATCTCTTTGGTCAGTTTGAAATTATTGGACAAAGGTGTGCTAATAGGTTTTGCATCCTACATACTAAATCTTTCCAACACCTTCTCAATGTACTCACTCTAAGATAATGTTAATTTACGATTTTTCCTATCTCTTGTTATTCTCATACCAAGGATTTGCTTTGTAGCATCCAAATCCTTCATTGCAAATGAATCTACCAATTTTATTTTGAGCACAATTATATCCTGCATGTTAGACCCTGCAACAAGCATGTTATCTACATACAATAACAAAATAATATAGTTCCTCAAAATAATAAATTTGACATAAACCTGTCAAATTTCATATACCATTGCCTTGGAGCTTGCTTCATGCCATACAGGCTCTTTGTCAACCTGCATACTAGTTCCTCATTTCCTTTGACCTCATACCCTTGTGGCTACTACATATAAATATCTTCCTCGAAATCTCCATGGAGAAAAGTTTTTTAACATCTAACTATTCAAGATGTAAATCCTCTACATCCACTAAGCTTAAAATAATTCTAATTGAAGTCATTTTAACAACAGGAGAAAACATTTCATCACAATCAATACCTTTCTTTTGTGCAAAACCCTTTACAAATAGTCTATCATTATACCTCTCTTTACCTCCATCTTCTTCTTTTACCCTGTAAACCCGTTTATTCTACAATGCTCTTTTTCCTACAGGAAACTGAACTAGATCCCAAATATGATTATTTATCAAGGAGTGGATGCCTTACTCCCACTTGTTGGTTTCTACCTACATCACTTCTTCATATGTCTCTGGTTCACCAGAGTCAGACAATAATACATAATATAACGAAGGAGAGTAACGTTCAGGAGGTCTACTTATCCTGGTAGATCTCCTAACAACACTTGTGGGAGTTTGAGGTGCTTGTTGCTATTGTTGTTGATTTTCTAATACCTTTGGAGTTTTAATTTCATTAAGCACTGTGTATTCTGAGTTTGTTTTTTCCTATTTATTTTCCTACAACTGATCCATATACATGATCTTCTCATTGAATATTATTTGATACCAGTGAAGATATTGCGCTCGAGAGTCATTTTCTCTAATACCAGATTATAGAATCTTGGATTCTATCTTGATATTGCAATAAAATTATTTGGAAAAATATTAGAAATTGCAGAGAAAATGAATCACGGTTGAATAAAGGATCTATCATGACCCTCCCAGATGGAATTTTGAGAATAGAGAAATAATGTATTAACATAGGATGCTTTAATACTTGGTTTTTGTGCAATAAATTAGTTATTTGATATTATTAGATAATGAAGAATATGTTACTGTTAACAAATTTCCAATGTGTAGGATCAGGTGCACTCGTAAGTAGAAGAAGTTTATTCATCCATCGAAGATGAGGGTACTTGAGGTTGGGGGATATGATGATATGACAACTCGAAGGTAACAAGGACATATACCTTCATATAGGCATGCATTCAGTTAAGGGATAATCATCAACAAAAAGTCACCTTGAGCCCTAAACTAATGACCTAGTAGATATCATAAGTTCTTGAGGTCGATATGGGTGACTAAATTGATGGAAAGATCTCCCTCTTTGTTTGTGCACCTACTTAATTGTTTTTCACTTCAACACTTCACCTCAATCATGTGGAAAATAGGAATGAATGAACTACCTTCATAACTTCTTGGATATTCTTGAATAAAAAGAATGATTTATTTTAAATAGATATTTATTTAAATAAATGATGGATTTATTTTAAATGATAAATAGATTTTATTCTTGAATAAAAAGAATGATTTATTTTAAATAGATATTCATTTAAATAAATGTTGGATTTATTTTAAATGATAAATAGATTTTAAATAGATATTCATTTAAATAAATGGTGGATTTATTTTAAATGATAAATAGATTTTATTCTTGAAAAAAAATGATTTATTTTAAATAAACATTCATTTAGATAATGGTGGATTATCTTTAAAAAATGAGTGATTTATCCTAATGGTGGATTATCTTTAAAAAAATGAGTGATTTATCCTAATTAGAACGAATGTCATAAAAGTAGCAAAATCTAGCTCACGCATGAGAACCTACCTTGAAATTGGGCTAGCCGCCTAAGGGCAAAGCCTAGTTGGCAAGGAGGCATGACCCTATTAACACAAGGGATGACTCCACCGGAGTGAGGGGATGGTTTGTCTACATGAGTAAGGAGGACCCTTGAATGCGAGATACACCTTGGGAAGGTGGAAAGAAGGAACGTATACCCTACCGCCTAACAAAGGAGTGTGGAGTAATGGTAGTTAGGTGGTGGGTGGAAGTCAAGGGAGAAGGAGAGGTGTCCAAAGAAAAAAAAGAAGAGTTTGATAGAAGAAAGTTGGCAGAAGCGAGTTCAATAAAATAAAGTTGGTAGAAGAGCGTTCAACAGAAGAGAGCTCGATAGAAGAGAGTTTGGTAGAAGGGAGCTCGGTAGCATAATATGAAGTAGACAGTCAAAAAAGACAACCATGTTGATCCAGTTTCTCTTTCAATTTTTGTTATTTCATAGTTACTCTTGTTATGAAATAGCTAGGAGAGCAAAGCTCTTTGCTCTTGTTATACCATACTTAGGAGAGCGTAGCTCTCTACTCTTGTTATGTCGTAGCTATAAAAACGTAACTCTCTACTCTTATTATACCATAGCTAGGAGAGCATAGCTCTCTACTCTTGTTAGCCATAGTTATGAGAGTGTAGCTCTCTGCTCTTGTTAAGAGTGTAGTTACTCTTGTTATATCATATCTAAGAGAGCGTAGCTCTTTGCTCTTGTTATATCGTATCTAGGAGAGCATAGATCTCTGCTCTTGTTATGTCATAGCTAGAAGAGTGTACCTCTTTACTCTTGTTAGCCATAGCTATGAGAGCGTAGCTCTTTCCTATTGTTAAGAGCGGAGTTGATCTTGTTATATTATAGCTAGGAGAGCATAGCTCTCTATTCTTGTTATATCATAGTGAGGAGAGTGTAGCTCTCTAATATTATTAGCTATAGCTACGAGAGTGTAGATATTTGCTCTTGTTAAGAGTGTAGTTGCTCTTGTTATATTGTAGCTAGGAGAGTGTAGCTCTCTACTTTTGTTATACCGTAGCTAGGAGAGCGTAGCTCTTTCCTCTTGTTAGTAGTAGCTATGAGAGCATAGCTCTTTCCTCTTATTAGTAGTAGCTATGAGAGCATATCTCTCTGCTCTTGTTAAGAATGTAGTTACTCTTGTTATGTCGTAGCTAAGAGAGCATAGCTCTCTGCTCTTGTTATGTTGTAGCTAGGAGAGCACAGCTCTCTGATCTTGTTAGTCATAGATATGAGAGTGTAGCTCTCTACTCTTGTCAAGGTCGTAGTTGCTCTTGTTATACCATAGTTAGGAGAGCATAGCTCTCTACTCTTGTTATGTCGTAGCTAGAAGAGCGTAGCTCTCTGCTCTTATTAGTCATAGCTATGAGAGCATAGGTCTCTACTCTTGTTAAGATCATATTTAATCTTGTTATGTCGTAGCTAGGAGAGCGTAGCTCTCTGCTATTATTATACCTTAGCTAAGAGAGTATAGCTCTTTGCTCTTGTTAACCGTACCTATGAGAGTGTAGCTCTCTACTATTATTAAGAGTGTAGTTGATCTTGTTATACTATAGCTAGGAGAGCGTAGATCTCTACTATTATTAGTTGTAGCTATGAGAGCATAACTCTCTGCTCGTGTTAGAGTTGTAGCTTGTGAACTTAAATTCATAGCTATCATGGGAAGTGAGGTGAGCACCACCTTAAACCTGCACCCTATGCTTATCTTGTGTGCCACCCACTTAATGCTAGTTTTGGTAGCGGGCGTTGCCCATGAAAGGTCGTAAGGTGTTGGGTAGGAACCCCCTATTCTACTCCATTATCGAGTAGGAAAGTTGGCTTGTGATAGGATTTCTCTGAGTTTTAGGTTCATTAATTTAAATAGTTAGATTAATGAAATGCATAGGGTTTATGGAAATTAAAGTAGATGGCTTTAATTATGTTTATGGTTCATTTTGTAAAATGAGGGTATGGGACCTTGCTTTATGAAATGAAAAGGGTTTACGAAAATTAAAGTAGATGACTTTAATTATGTTTATGGTTCATTTTGTAAAATGAGGGTATGGGACCTTGCTTTATGAAATGAAAAGGTTTATGGAAATTAAAGTAGATGGCTTTAATTATGTTTATGATCCATTTTGTAAAATGAGGGTATGGGACCTTTCTTTATGAAATGAAAAGGGTTTATGGAAATTAAAGTAGATGACCTTAATTATGTTTAAGGTTTATTTTGTAAAATGAGGGTATGGAACCTTGCTTTATGAAATGAAGAAAAAGGTTTACTTGAAAATTGGAGTTAATTGGATAATAAATATGATTATGGGTTGTTTGTAAAATAAGGATATGGGACCTTACTTTATGAAATTATAAGAAATATTTTGTGATAAAATTAAAGCAGTTTGCTTTAATTAAATAAGATGAAATAACCTAGTTCATATAATAGTTAAGGGTATGGGACTTTAATTTTTAAGTGAGGGTTGTATTATTTATTGCAAATAAAGCATATGGTGGGATGCATGGTGGAATGAATCTCATGAGTAGATGAGAGGGGTCATAGAAATGAGTAGTTCTATGATAATATCTATGCATTATAAAGTTGAATTACTTGGGTTATTTGTATAATTGCAATTTGACAATAAAATAAGTAGATACATTTAGAAGCATGTCTATCTGGATCCATGAGTGTCCTGATCCCCTAATGTCCTTACTTGATTGATGGAAGAGCAGGAGGAACAAAGTCATGAGATGGACCACTTCACAAGTTTGCTCTCTACCTTACTTCTTGCTTAATTATGCAATAGATTAGATTTATGGGGATATTTCTCCAATGGAATAAATGTAAAGTAATTATTTAAACTATGGGGTTTGCATACATGCTTATGTATTAAATGAACATTGTTGTTTATTGTATTTTTCTAACCTTATTTATTGCAATGTTATTTATTTGTTTATCGCATGTTTTCCCTTTTAATGAATGCTTTAAGTTTTGGTTAATCTTGCCTATTTATTATTGCATGTTTTGTTAGATTTAGTATCTGGAGTTATCCTTTGTATTCTTATGAGCTTTTAAAAAACAATGTGTAATTCCAGGTGAACTTAGAGGATGACCTAAGGGCTTGATACCCCTTAGGGAGATTGGATATCTAGGTTTAAAATATCATACCAAGAGTTAAGATAGCTTGTCAGAGGACAATATTGATAGCTTAACTCACAATACACATAGCATACCCACACATAATGGTTTGTGTGAAGTATGGAGATGCATGTATACCTTCCAATGATCGAGGGTGGTAAGTCTAGCTCATCAAGAATGATGAGATGGATGGACTTATGTGCATGACATGAGATAGGCCTATGCATAAGGTACTTGCATGAGGGGAATCTTGTGTGGTATAGTTCTTGAGAAACTTAGGGGATGTCAAACATTAAGTTGGTCTAATTTTGGTTAGGGATTTATGAATCCTTCTCCTTAGTCTATATATATATATAAACCTTTCTTTCTATTTTTGTGTGTTTTCTTGTTTTGAGGGTCATTATAGGATCACAGTTGCACTGGTAAGGAAGGTTCCTCCAATGTATATAAAATAAATATATTCTTTTCCTTGATGTTCTTCCTAAAGATATCTACCCTATACTTATATCTATCCTAAGGTTATTATAAAAGGACATGATGCTTCATTTATGAATAATTATTAAATAAACAATTAAGTAAAAATAATAATAAAGGTATGTTAGGATGGGGAGTCCTAACATGTCTATCATGTAGAATGCACGTGTCCTTAGGGTAGGAAAGTGAAGAGTCACATACTAGTATATATGTGTGACTAAGCATTGTAATGGTGAATGAAGCATGCATTGCTCATAGCATGCACTAGTAGACATCCAGTTCATATTTTCGTGAGATTATAGTAATGGCTATTGCATGAGTTATTTTAATAGTTTCTCATGCTATTTACTTTCTTATCAGATTGCCATTAACATAGTTATAATATTGGATGCTTATTTCATTACTTGTGGTTGCATTTCCTTCAAGTTTATAACTTCAAAAGATAACATTTTATTCTTCGTATACTTTCTTGGATTGGTTTTGGTCCAAAATTTTATAATCAAATTGGTATGCTATTTGGTGATGCTTCAAATTGTGTTTCAATTTATGGAGATCTATCCCTTTCCTTCCATTTACAATGGTCTATTAGATAGGGTTTCCCTCTTGCTCCTTTTTTGTATGTTCTGGTTGTCGATGCTCTTGGTTATCTTCTTTGTAAGGCTCAATATGATGGCCTCATTCAAGGTATTAAACTTCCTAGGGATAAATGTACTCTTAACTCATATTTTTCTAATGATTCCCTTCTTTTTATTTAAATACCTAACAAGATGTGGAAATAGTTAAAGATATTTTACAAATATTTTGTGATGTTTCTAGCTCTTGTATCAACTACTCTCTTTTATATATTTCTTCCAATTCTAATGGTTGTAACTCCTCAACTGAGTGGAAGATCATCCCTCATGGAATGATAATTCGTTACTTGGGAATCCCCTTTAGGATTAATATTTCTTCTATATATATGTGGATCTGGGTTATAGAAAGACTCCAAAATAAGTTTAATGCATGTCCAGATTGGTTTCTCTCCTTAACAGGAATAATTCAAGTTATGAATAAAGTTATGGCAAGCTCTCATGTTTACTTTTTTGGAAATTTTGAGTAGTTGTGTTGTCATTGTTGTCAAGAGTCAGTGTTAGTGATCAGTGCAAGAATTTGGCAAAAGAAGGGTTAAAATATTTATATTTTAAGCCCAAGAGATTTGGTTTAAAAGCCTCACATGATTGGTCAAAAGGATGGCTAAATTCCTTAAAAGAAGAAAAATACCTAGGCCCAAAGGAAATAATATTATAATATTTATTATTATAATATTAAAGGTTTAAAAATAAAGCAGACCTAAAGGAAATAATATTATAATATTTTTTATTATAATATTAAAGGTGGTCAGATTGAAAAATAAAAATACCTAGGCCCAAAGGAAATAATATTATAATATTTATTATTATAATATTAAAGGTTTAAATATAAAGCCTTATGTTGTCAATAAATCATTTATAATATTAATATTATAAATTAATTTATAAAATAAATTTATTAAACCCAAAGTAGGGTTGGGCACAAATTCTATTTAAATTTTTCTTCTCCCGTCGACATTCGAAGGAAAGTGGCATATGGTATAAATACCATAAGACTTACATCACAAAAGCAAGTATTCGAATATTAATGCATGCATGATTATTGAGAATGAAATGTGAAAATTCGTGAGCACATAAGATAAGAGGATATTATTTTTTAATGTAGTCAAAAAACGTGAAGGAAAAATTGACCAAGGCATAAAGCCTTGTAATTAACCAATCGGTTGGGCTGGTGGCAAGTTGGTGTGTAAAGCATAAAGTAAGTGGAGGATCCACGTTTGATTCTCGATCACTGCAAATGGACAAAGCATTTTATTTTGGCTTTGGCACTAGTTGAAGAAACAAAGCGCTCAAAGCACTTTTACCTCCCACGTGAGTGCCTAGCTCATGCGAAATCTAGGCCGCGGCTAGGGCACAGGTGGCAACTTGACTTGGGATCAAATCCCACCGAGGAGTGTGCAAAGGTACTTTAAATTTGTGTTGTAATGTGCATGTGGTCTAAGGTTGTATTATAAGTGCCTTGGGAGATATAAGGTGATTAAAGAAAATTTTATTTTAGTTAAAGTTTATGAAGAATTTAATTGTGGTTTAAAAGTGAATTGCATTATTTTGGATAAGTAATGTTAATTATTTTGAAATGCAATTTTTAAGCTGGGAGATTTAAGGTGATTAAGATATATCTTATTTTTATCTTAATTGAATATTGAGGAAGATTTAATTTTGGCTTAAAAGTGAATTGAATTATTTCTGGAAAGGTGTGCTGATTATTTTATAATGCATTTTTGAGTAGGGAGATATAAGGGAGTTATTTTGATTATTTTATGCATTAAAATTTTGAAGTGAATTATTGTGAAAGTGAGTTAATTGAACCTTTGCTAATTGTATTTTGAAAAGTTTGGAGATTATAAGGTGTACTTGAGACTTGTTATTTTTGTATGGTGAAATAAATATTGAGGAGAATTTTATGTGGAGATTTTGAGATAGATTGTTGCTACCTAACCTTGAAATTGGAAAAGAGGTTTTGATTGTTATTAAGACAGGTTTTGAAGATATATCTCCATAAAAATAAAATGTATGGGCACATCTTCCTTATGAGTGAAATATTGTTGAATTGAGTGTTATGAAATGCAAATTTGAAGTGAAAAGGACTGTTTGATAAACATTTTTGGAAGTGTTTGAGTGAGCCTTCATGTGCATGATTAGGGTTTGTGAAAGAACATGAGTATAATTGCTATGTAAGATTGTTTGATAAGCATTGTTGGAAATATTTGATCAATATTTCATGTGCATGACTATTATTTGTGAAATATCATGAGTATCATTGTTATGTGAAGTTGAGAACTATCTTGAGTCAAGGTTTGATATTCATAGATTGAGTTGTTGGAAGTATAGTGAAACACTTGGTTAGGGTTTGTAAACAAGTTGTATTTCATTGAGTGAATGGTTGAATGAAGTTGTTTGAGCATTATTGTAACACCCCAATTTAGCCCACTTGGTTGTCTAATCACACCAAGTCTTTCCACTTGGTTGTCTAGTATCAGAGGTATCATTATGAGAATATTTTTTTTATTTATCTATTGTTTCATTTTCTAGTATGAGCATGCTAAATTCATCTTCATGAGTGCCATTTTGCTGCAGTCAAAATACTCATGAGATTGAGATTGGCCAAATCCCGTATAGTTGCCTATTTTGAACTTCACTCTCCAGCAAAGATTCCAAGTTCAGGAAGTGGGTTTATTTTCTTCTAGGGCCCATAACACCTAGAGGTGTGACACATAACTTTACTGTCTTTACATGAATACATGAATTCATATATTATAATTAAATTATGTAAGACTTAGCACATACATGCTCAAGCTAGATGACCTATTAGAATAAATATTACATTATAGGAGAGATTAGTTATTTCAATTATACGTTGATTATTATTAGCGTACTATTGCAGTGGCATCCTATTGGGATGCGTCCTCTTCGGGCTAATCCATGAATGCTGTGTATTATTTAATCATTGATTCAATAATCAATTGTTGTTCGCTTTCATAACATGGCATCAGAGCCAGAAGTGTGAAAGAATAGGCAAAAATATTTTTTTTGCAGAGATGGTCTGTGGAAAAACAGGAGCGAAAGCTTGCCTGAAGAAGAGTTTTTTTTTTTTTCCTCGCGTGAAGTCCCGGCGATAGCGGAAGAAGATTTTTTTTCATGTAAAGGCTAAGCGGAAGAAGTTTTTTTTTCCGCGTGAAGGCTAAGCGGAAGAAGATTTCTTTTCTTGCGTGAAGCACAATTTTTTTGCGTGAAGAAAGTTTTTTTTTTCTATGGTTTATCCTTAGAAATTTTGTTTAAAAATAAAATAAAATTCCCTGCGCCACCCGCGGGCTCCTCCGCCCGAGCGTCGCCCCGGCGCCACCCGCGGGCTCCTCCGCCCGAGCGCCGCTACCCCGACATCCCTGATCCCTGCCCCTCTTGAATGCCACTCTCGTGGCCCCCCCAACCCCCAGCTACACGACTCCCGTACGACATCGTGGACCACCCCCCCCATGTCACACGACTCCCACGCGATGTTGCGGCTCCCCCCCCCCCCATGTCGTGCAACTCCCATGCGACGTCGTGGATCCCCCCCTCCCTGCCATCGCTTGTAGCAGAGGCAGCCGTGGCCCTCCTGTCGTCGCCTGTAGTAGAGGCAGTCGTGGCCCCCCTATTGCCGCCAGCAGCGGAGGATACCAACGACCACACGGCCATGAGGTGGACGGGTTCCGGGACCCTCCTCAAATAGGAGAGGGTCCCTAATCCTCTCGGATCAACCCGCTAGTCCACCTGGTGGTGGAATGAGCGGTAGGGCTTAGGGACCCCTCGGGTCGTGGGTTCCAATCCTGCAGACCCCCCCCCATCTTGAAAAAAAGGTAAAAAAAAATTTTTATAAAGTTTTTTTTTAATTATTATTTTTTAGTTAAATTAAAAGTTTGATTTTAATTTATTTTAAATAGTTTTTAAACTATATAAATTAAAATTTGATTTTAATTTATTTTTTAATAGTTTTTAAACTATATAAATTAATTTTTTTTTTTTAAACTTTAAAACTATATAATAATTATAAAAATGCTTTGTTGAGAGATTTTTTTTAAGGGGGGGTATTTTTTTTTCAAAAATAAAAGGGGGAAAGTGAGTAATTTTTTGAAAAGCAAATTTGGCATTATTGTAAAGGTGCATTTTCGGCTACGCCCGACATCTAGTGGGTCATTCCTGTGGGCACTTTTATGTTGTAGGTTGCATTTTTTTCTGTTTTGCACTACTTCATTAAAATATTCACTCCCTAAGTCCCCAAAATAATTAAAACCCATCCGTGTAATTTATTACACTACATCGTTCCGTATTTGTGATACCTTTGGCCAGCACTTACAGGTAGAGCTGTCATGATTGCGCTACTATATCCGCCACCTAATATAGCTGCCAAAACGATGTCTGAGCTTGTTCTCTATAAATCGTCAGGGAGAGATAAGTTTGCTATTTTACATTTTTTTACTCCATCCATTACCCTAATAGTTCTTGTATTTAGGCGTAAATCCTGACAAAAGTTCTGAAATCCAAAGTGTTTAGCAGAATTTACGCCCCACGCATGAGGATTGCAGACTTTCTATGGTAGGTGCCATCAACAAGACTATTCCATTTCAGTACTGCTTAAGTACCACGTATCGTATGATCTCTAAAAATTACCTATAGTTTCCCTCACGTAAGGGCGGGTGATTTTTTTTTATCTTTCTAAATACATATAGTTTCTCTCACGTAAGGGTGGGTATTTTGTACGGTATAACGGCCTAGAAAAATGTATATCGAAAGGGGGACTAATTGGTGTTATAAGGAACCTTCACCATGTCTGCAAAATTAAAGACTGATTCTCATCAGTTGTTGAAAGGTCCTAATTACACACCATGGAAAAACAAGATGAAGGCAATCCTAGCAATGGATGACTTATGGGATGTTGTATCTGGAGCAACAATAAGACCTTCATATGATGTTGGTGCTACAACTCCATCTACTGCTCAAAAATACTTTGACAAGAAAGACAACAAATCAAAAGTGCTCATTTTGCTTGTTGTGTCTGATGAAGTTCAACCCCATATTGCTGACTGTGACATAGTAAAGAGGCATGGGATGCCCTTAATACTATATATGAGGGAAAGAATGATTCCACTATTCTATTTCTTCAATCTCAATTACACAGTCTAAGCATGAAGCAAGGGGAGACAGTTGAATTTTTTCTTTACAGAGTGTCTGAATTGAAAGCAAAGTTGAATTCTTTGGGAGAACCAGTTGATGACAAGCTCCTTACCTCAATTGTATTGAGAGCTTTACCTAATTCTTATAGGGTGTTGATCACTTCCCTTCAGGTGTCACAACGAAAATCTACCTTTGTAGAGTTGGTTAATATGCTTTAGGAGGAGGAGGCATGTAAACTACAACGAGATGATTCTTCTAACACTGCCCTCTACATCAACAGGAAAGGAAAAATCCAGAAGAAGGGTAATTTTTAGAAGGGAGGGAATTCACAAAGGGATTCAAAAGGGAAACAAACTCAAAAACCTCAATAGAAAAAGAGATATTGCAAGATCTATGAAAAAGAAGGTCATGATACAAACATATGTTGGCATAAGAATAAACAATCAAAAAAGAAAGGCCAAAACAAACCACAAAAGAACAAACAACAAGTGAATGTTGTTGTTGAAGAATTTGACACGGATTCTGAGAGAGCCCACAAAGTTCTCATGACTACCACAGTGTCCAAGCAGACGAATCCTATATGGTATGTTGATTCTGGAGCCAATAAGCACATGACTGGTGACAAATCGTGGTTTGAGTCTTTTGAAGCCAAAGAGGGCAAACCGGTCACTATTGTCGATGATAAAACCTACAAGGTTCATGGAGAAGGAATAGTATTTGTCACTCTTCCTGATGGCAAGTGCCATATTGAGAAAGTCCTCTATGTTCCAGGACTAGCAAACAACTTATTGTCAATGACACAAATTCTAGACAAAAATATGGTTGTAAATTTCAGTGTTGAGGGGGGCAAGAAGTGTTGTTCTATCACCAAGAGAGGTAAAAACATTGCAACCACTTCATATAAGCATGACTTATTTGCCCTAGATACTGTCTCTTCTCCAGATGTAGCCATGATTGCTTCTACAAAGGAGGCCACTTCCCTATGGCACAAGAGATATGGACATTTGAGTTCTGGTTACTTACTTGAGTTAAGTATGAAATGGTAAAGGGTCTTCCTTTCCTTTCTACCACTTTACTAGTTTGCTCTGACTACTTGGCAGGAAAGTAGCATAGAGTGCCTTTTGAAAGGAGCTCTACAAGAGCAAAGAAACCTCTGGAGTTGATTCACACCGATCTGTATGGTCCCTTAAATCCCAACAGTTGTGGGGGTAAGAGGTATTTTTAGTTATTCATGGATGATTACTCATGAAAGATGTGGGTATTCTTTATTCAACTGAAAACTGAAGCATTTGGATTCTTTTAGCAATTCAAAAAATCTGTTGAAAAGGAGTCAAGGACTTCTATAAAGACCCTCTGCTCAGATCGAGGGGGGGAGATCACCTCTAAATAATTCTATGAGTTATTGAAATAAAATGGGATCACACGATAGTTAACTACTGCTTATACTCAGCAAAATGGATTTTCTAAAAGGAGGAATCATTCCATCATGGAAATGGTTCATTGCATGCTCACAGGAGCTAGTCTTGAGCAACTATATTGGGCAAAAGCTGTCACCACAACAGTATATCTGTTGAATAGGGCACCCACAAAGGCCCCACAAGGAATGAATCCATAGGAAGCATGGAGTGATAGGAAACCCTCCATTTCTCATCTATGCATTTTTGGATGTAAAGCTTTCATGCACATACCAAAAGAGAAAAGGAAGAAGCTAGATGAGAAGACATTGAAGTGTATTCTTCTTGGGTATGATGAGCATTCTAAGGGTTATCATTTGATTGATCCCTTGACCAAGAATATACACATTAGTAGAGATGTAGTTTTTCATGAAGCTTTCACATCAAAAAACACATCAGATGTATACCTAGACCTTGTGGAAACTAAGGTTGATAAATCTCCTTCATCAAAGGTTAGAGGTTCTTCTTCATCTTATTAAACACCTCAGAAGAAGAATCCAAAGTGGTAAACAAATACAATCAAATATTATAATCTATCCACTCCACCATATTTGACATTGGATAGGCCTCGTACTCGCAGCATGGCTCGATAGGAGAAAGTTGCAATAGAGAATACCGGGGTTTATGATCTATGTCAATATTTTGAGGAACTTTCTGTAGATCCAAAGAGAGATACAGAAGATATGGATATTGATAATGATAGGGTTTTTATGTCTTCAATAGATGATCTTGAACCCACATCAGTGCAAGATGCTCTTGGTGAGCCTCAGTGGAAGGCCGCTATGGATGTAGAGTATAAGTCTTTGATGAAAAACAAAACTTGGAAGCTTGTCGATCTACCATACAAAAAGAAGCCCATAGGCTACAAATGGGTGTATAAAGTTAAGTATAATGCAGATGGGACAATAGATAAGCATAAGGCCCGACTTGTTGCAAAGGGCTATGCTCAAAGAGAAGGCATTGACTACGAGGAAACTTTTGCCCCTACTGCTCGAATGACAACCATTCAAGTTATTTGTGCTATGGAAGCACAATATGGGTGGAAAGTACACCAAATGGATGTCAAGAATGCTTTTCTAAATGGTGATCTCCAAGAAGAAGTCTACATGACTCAACCGAAAGGATTTGAAGTGGAAGGCCAACAGTAGAAAGTTTGCAAATTGGTAAAATCCTTATATGGTTTGAAATAGGCCCCTCGGGCTTGGTATATAAAAATGGATAATCACCTTCTACAACATGGATTTAAGAGATGTCCATCAGATGCAAACCTCTATTTTAAGAAACAAGGTTCTGAAATAGTGTTGCTTGTACTCTATGTTGATGATCTGCTCATTACATGGAGTTCAAAAACTATGATTTCTACTATCAAAAGAGACTTGTGTCAGTATTTTGATATGTCATATCTCGGAATTCTCCATTATTGTCTTGGTCTAGAAGTCAGCCAGAAGGAGAACTACATCAAAGTGTTACAGAAAAAATATGCCAAGACCCTATTGGAAAAATATCGCATGACTGATTGCAAGCCAATGTCAACTTCGATGGAAATAGGAATTTAGTTATCATGATATGATGATTCACCTTAGGTAGATGGTACTCTCTATCAATAGTTTATTGGGAGTCTCATATATCTGACCAACACTAGGCTAGATATATTATTTGCTATCAACTATATTTTGAGGTTCATGTAGGATCCTAAGACTACACACTGGAAAGCAACAAAGCGAGTTCTTCACTATGTCCATGGCACAATGGAATATGGTCTAGAATACAAGAGGAACAACAAATTCTTCTTACAAGGATACACGAGACTCTGACTATGCCAAATCATATGATGATCGTAAATCAACTTCAAGATATTTGTTTCATCTTGGATCTGGTCCTGTCTCTTGGCATAGCAAGAAGCAACAAGTGGTTGCTATTTCATCAACAGAGGCAAAATATCATGCCACACGTGAAGCTGTGTGCGAAGTGATATGGTTGCGTCACATCCTAACAAGTATGGGTCTTCCATCAAAATCTCCAATACACTTGTTCCACGACAACATGGGTGTTTTGAATATTTTCAAGAATCCAGTACATCATGAAAGAACCAAGCACATTGACACACAATGTCACTTCATTCGATACGAAGTTCCAAGGCACCGAATCCAGCTTCAATACATCTCCACCAATGCTCAAGTTGCAGACATATTCACTAAGGCACTTGCACATGTCAAATTTGAATTGTTTCGTAATTCTCTATGTATTTCAAAATAATGGGGGATGTTAGTATAGCTATAAGTCATTAAATTATCCAAATAATGTAATAAGGGGGGATGTTAGAATACTTATTACATTATAGGAGAGATTAGTTGTTTCAATTATACACTGATTATTATTAGCGTACTATTGCAGTGACATCCTGTTGAGATGCGTCCTCTTCGGGCTAATCTAGGAATGATGTGTATTATTTAATCATTGATTCAATAATCAATTGTTGTTCGCTTTCATAACATGATCAACAATTCTTTATGGAATATCGTCTAAGGTCTACCAATACCCTGGCAACCACCTGATAACTTGTATAGATTAACCAACATGATGTCCCATACCATCATGTTATCAATTTCACCTAGTCTAACACAAATCACCACTCATAACTAGCAGGGATAACCTAGAAGATATACCCATACAACTCTTTGTTACCTCTCGTTCTGACCTTTTTCCATCAAAAATACAGTTAGAGCCCCATTTTATGATGATTGCCTTTCCACATACATCATCAATATTTTTTTCATCAAAATTTCTACCCATAATATTGAATTTCAATCAATGTGGTCCTGATCACAACCTTAGGTTACGATTTAAGATTGCCTAACCCACAATCTTAATAGTATTTTTTAATATTTACTTAGCTACGATTTGAATAGTCTAAAGCAGTTTTTGACTAGTCATAGGTTAAGCAAACTCTATTTTCTAATGATTTTGAAATTTAGTAAAGTAACACAAGTTATCTAGTTTCTACCTTTCTGTAATACAGGTTTACCACTAAAGCTAAATAGAAATCACTAAATATTGGAAACATTGTGATCAATGTTGAAAGATCTATAAATTTGCCATACAATTTTATTTAAGATTCCTTTATAATTCTTTAATTAAACAAATAGAAGCTACCTCTCAAATAAGTAAAAGGAATGCATTTTCTATTAATCAAAACTCCACAAAATTTAAGCTACATAAATAAATGGTTAAATGGTCTGCTTTAGTCAGAATAGGTATTGTGGTTAGGGCTCCATATTATTTAAACTAAAAGAAGTTTAGTTAATTCTGTTATAAATAGTGCCATCCATATTTCATGTAAGACACTATACAACAAACACTTTAAATTAAAGTTGATATATAATTTTCATACAAATTTCTCCATCCATTGACTTCTTCAAACTTATGCGGCGGTATCATTAACTACGTTTTCCCAAATATCTCTCGGACCTAATCTTGGTTGAAGTTGGATGTTCTTTAATCCTGAGGATAAAGCTTTAATTTCTAACTATGTTATGACTATCCTACTAATTTGATTCTATGTTTCACATTCTAATCTTGGTTTAAAGCATGCAAACATGCATAATAAAATCTTAAACTAGTTATCAAAACTAGACCCGTTTTATATATACACAATGAATTATTCATCTTCTTAACTAATCAAGGTGTTTTTAAGCTTAAATATTTTACATATGAACTATACTAAAAATTAGATGATCTATCATGAAACCTCGGCAAGATACATACCCAGAGAGATAAAGTTAAAGACTATATTCGCTGCGTGCAATTGTAGGTTTTAGATTATGTTTAGGAACCAAATTTTATAACTAATGTAAAGGAAATCCCCATTAATGAGAACAATCACGACTTAATTACTAATTCGTGTTTAAGACAATAATATCCTATTCTTCAAGGCTTCCGTAAATAGGTGACCATATTTTAATTTAATAAATTTCATAATTCAAAATAGCCATACTCGGTGCTATTGAACATAGGCTCAACTTGTCTTCGAAGAAAAAATTATTTCATTGATTATCGTAACGTTACATACAAAGTAATAGCTCTTCTAAAAATATAACACAATATTGCACTCCATTTCAATCAGTGAGTTATAAATGAAAGTAGCAGCATACCCATTTAAAATTGCAATTTACACAATTTACATCTTATATCTAGAATTCAACCATTCATGTTTTCCAAAGCTATGTTTCAATAGTCAATGTAAAGTTTACAACTTTGCTTTGTGTATATCCAAAGAACTATATATTCTATTACTACTGCATGTAACAGTTTAGCTATAAATCGCTTATGTCTCAAGCCTCAGTATACCCCTAAGTAGAGTTACAAAGTACGCAAAGTATACAACATTTCTCTTTCATTTCTATGTGCAGATGTTGAACCCAAACGCTATCAAAAACATTAAAAGATAACATGTGTTGTTTTTTACAGTGTTCAACAATAGTCTTCCTCCTTACACAGATTATATGGTGTTATCCAAGGGTCAAAATGGTCATCTACAATAAAGTGCAACTAACCCTAGAATGCATACATCATTTCCATATTTAATTCAGCATGCAGAGCTTCAAATATTTTCCAACACAAATCACAATATCCTAGCATAATTTAACATAGCATGCAACATCAAATATTTCTAAAATGGAAGAACTCGGTCTTGGTTCACAACCAAATAGACACCCAGTAACACATTGGTGCTTAATATTAACATGGCATACAAGATCAGATGATTTAAAGAAGGATAATATTGATCTTGGTTCACAACCAACCAGTCACACAACACTCCAATGAATGCATGTAATATAAGCATATCAATTCACATGAGGTATAATTTTTTTTTTTTCTATAATACGCATGCTATTCTAGGAATGAACACAAAGCACCATCATAATGTTTTTTTACCATACAAACAAATTTTATTTTCCATTGGGTTTTATTTAATATTTTTAAATTAGAATGGGCTTACTATTTTCTCCACGCAAACAACACTTGTTCTTCTTTTACCATGTTTTGGTCTCTTCTCCTCTAACGTCTAGCTCACCCGCTTTGTTCTCTCCTCCTCCAATTCTTGGTTCCCTCTTCACTGATAGACACCATGCATACCATTATGCACCTCCATTTTTATCTCTATGTCCACCATCTAGAGATTATTTTCTCCACTCCTCTTTGCACACAAAAGCCGACATTGGTTTAAAGTCTTTCCATTCTAATAAAATTACAGGTGGAATCCACTCCACCACGTTCAAAAACCTTAAAAAACTCCATAAAAATAATGCCAATAATTTCTTGTTTACCTTCTCAAAGAGTGTCTCAACAATACTTCTATGGTCTACGTACTATTTTATTTTATAATTTTAATATGACACTTATTTAAATTCCTTTATTTTCCTTGCCTCAAAAGCATTTATAGAACATTAAGGTTTTTTTGCTTCAATGAAATTATATATTATTATTTATGTAATTAGTATATTTTTTATAAATGTATATATATGTATCAATTTTAAATAAGTCAATTTCTAGAACAAAACACACATGTTCCTTTTAAAAATTTGAATACTACTACTTTTTTTTTTGTTCTAGATTTATTTCATTAATTTTAAACTATGATTCTTATGCATTAAGCACTTTTATTGCTTTCCAATAATTTAAATTATGGCTCCCATGCATTAAGCACTTTCATTGCCATACAAACAACACAATTCACAAATTATCAAACATCAAACACCCCTACAAATGAAGCTACATGATATGCATTCTACATGGACCGCTGGCGAATTCATTGCCTATAGGGTTATTTTTCCCTATCAACTAGAGAGTACACCACTACTCATCATCTCCCTTGACTTACCTTGCACCAGAATAATCCTTTTGCCTATTGAGGAGACCTATTTCCTTTGTATTGCCCTGCCAATAACAATTACCTGTCTCCTACAACCACAAATACATTAGAAGTTTCTCATCCTTACAAATAAATTATGCGTATAAGAAAATAGAGTTTTGGAGGGTTGTTACATACTCCACCCCTAAGATTAAACATAGTCCTTGTGTTTGCATTTACCATCTAAAGCATAAAAAGAAAAATAATGCCATGATCATAAAAAAAATTAATTCAACACATCATCAAATTTACACTCTTCTCAATCTGATTCATCATCCAAAATATACATAGATATTAAATACATATATCATTCTTCACAAACCAAGATATGATAATATTCAAAATAAAACCTTTACATGAAACATGCACAAATATCAAGTATACGTATCATAGTTCACAAACCAAGATATGATACTGTTACTGTTCAACCAAAATAAAACTATGTTATGATGATATCAATGTCCAAATACTATTCAAACAAGAACAAAAACTGTCTTTTCATGATGGCCACATCTTCCCACGTGGAACTAAATTCTTAGAACTGGTCCCATTGGACCTTGCACTGTTCAATGTTCCTTTTTCTCAACTATTTTGTACGATATCAAAGAATCCTAACTGGTCATACTTCAATGCATAGGGGATCGTCCATCTGCAATTGATAAAAATTCCAAATATTTGAGGGGTCAGGAACATATTTCTTGATAAAGGACACATGGAACATATCACAAATTTTTGATAAATTGGGTGGCAAGTCTAATTTATAGGCAACCGGGGTCAGTTTTTCAACAATTTCAAAAGGTCCTACAAATCGTGGACTAAGCTTAGAGTATTTGATAGAACTTTTAGTAGATTTAAATCTTAGGAATACTTAGTCTCCCATAGTAAATTCCCTCGGTGTTCTCTTTAGGTTGCATAACTCTTTTGTCGATCTGAGTCTTCCTTGAGCTTTTGACAAATTTCATTAAGTTGGTCTTCCATTTCCCTAACCATATCCAACCCGATAACCACCCGATCCTCCAGATTACTCCATGATAATGGCATTCTGCACCTTCTCCCGTATAAAGTCTCAAATGAAGCCATACCTAAAGAAGTATGATAACTATTATTATAGGTAAACTCAACTAGGAAAATATAATCTTCCCATTTTATTTTATGGTCCATACAATATATGCAGAGCATATCCTCTAAAACTTGATTTACCCTTGCAGTTATTCCATCTGTTTGTGGATGATAGGTAGTACTAATATTGAGTTTCGTTCCCCATGCCTAGTGCAGTATCTGCCAAAACTTAGATGTGAATCAAGGATCCCTATTTGATATAATGGTTTTAGGGAATCTATGTAGCCATACCACTTCCTTGGCAAATTTTTGGGCTACAATGGGAGATCCATATTTTATATTTCTAGGCAGAAAATATGCCACCTTAGTTAATTTATCCACTACTACCAGAATGGTATCATGTTGAAAATGATTCTTAGGCAGTCCAAAAATCCATAGTTACAACCTCCCATTTGTATTTTGAAATGCCATGCAAAAATAAGCGTCCAGTTGGATGTAGATGATCCGCTTTCACCTTTTGACATTTTAAATATTTAGCCACAAATTTAGCAATGTCCTTTTTCATTCCCAACCAATAATATTTTTTTTCAAAATTTCATACATCTTCACATAGCCTGGATGAACATAATATGGAGCACTATGTACCTCTTGCAGGATCACATTTCTCAGTCCCTGATCATCAGGTACCACTATCCTATTTTTGAAGAACAATGTATCCTTCTAGATTCTAAATTTCTTCGCTTTATCAGATTCTTGCTGAACTAATTCTCGATACTTATGATAATATTCATATTGAATTTATATTTTTCTTATTTATTCAATTATAGCATATTAACAATGTGACATAGCATTGATATCCCTTCTTCTACTTAAAGCATCTGCTAATTTATTTTCTTTTCCCTTAATGTACTCTATGCCAAAATCATATTCTGCTAGAAACTCCATCCAACACCTTTGTCTAACATTGAGCATTGGCTAAGTAGAAATATATCTTAGATTTTGATGATCTGTTCTAAGATCAAAATATTTAACAAGTAGATAATGATGCCACATTTTTGGAGCATGCACAACCGCAACCAATTCTAAGTCATGTGTGGCATAATTTAATTCGTATTTCTTATGTTTTCGGGACTCATAAGCAATAACACCATATTCTTGCATGAGAACCCCACCTAATACTTCCAAGGAAGCATCAATACATACAACAAATGGTTGCTTAGGAACCGATATTTTGATAATAGGTGTTGTCATTAGCTTTCATTAAGAATTTTGAAAGCTTATTCACATCGTTTTGTCCATTTAAAAGCTTTTCCTTTATTTTGCAGATTGGTTATTGGATAAGCTATCTTAGAAAAATTATCAATAAAATGATGATGATATCTGGCCATCCCCATAAAACTTCTCACCTCAGAAACATTTTTGGGAGCAATACAATCAATGATAGCCTCAATCTTCCTTGGATCAACAAATACCTCATTAGCTGAAATTACATGTCCCAAATATTGTACCTGGGTTGCATAAAACTCACATTTGGAATTTTTTCCAAATAATTGATTCTTTCTAAGTATCTCAAGAACAATTCTCATATTTATATCATACTCTTATTTAATTTTGGAATAGATCAATATGTCATCCAGGAATATCAACACAAATTGATCTAGTTGTTCTCTAAACACACTATTCATAAAATTCATAAAATTTGCTAGAGCATTGGTCAACCCAAAAGATTACATTGTGAATTCATAATGATCATATCTGGTTTAGAAAGCAATTTTGGGGGTATCTTCCTATTGAATTCTCAATTGATGATAACCAGATCTAAGATCAATTTTGGAGAAAATTGTGGCTCCTTTCTCTTGATCAAACAAATCATCTATTCTGGGTAGAGAATACTTATTCTTAACAGTCATCTTATTTAACATTTTATAATTAATACATAATCTTAGTTTCCCATATTCATTTTTTAATAACAACACTGGTGCACCCCACAGTGAAACATTAGATCTAATATGTCCTTTTTCTAAAAGTTCTTGAAGTTGAGTATTAAGTTCTTGCAGCTCTATTGTGGTCATCGTATAAGGTGCTCGAGCTATTGGTGTTGCTCTTGGCAAAAGTTATATAGTAAAATCAAACTCCCTTTGGGGTGGAAGACAAGGTAATTCTTCAAGAAAAACATCTCAAAAGTTATTTAACATTGGATATGTTTGTAAAAGACTCACTTTGGATTCATTTTCTTCCTTTTTATTAAATGTAACCACAAAGACTCTACTACCCTTCCTCAGAGTTCTTTTAACTTGCATTGCAATCAAAATATTTGGTTCTATTGATTCACGTCCGTTGTGAACCTGAATCCTTTACTTAGTGTCATTAGTGAATTCCATCCATATTTCTTAAAAATTTAACAATGCTTTTGTGCCTTGAGCCAGTCCATACCTAAAATTATATCGAAGGTATGTAAAGGAGCTATGTCTAAGTTCCAGTGGGTTTGCCCTTGAGATAACATTATTTGAGGATCAAATTGACATTGGTTAACTATATAGGTTTACCCAGAGCCATACTTGAATTTCCACCCATTATCCATAAATCTAGGTGTTTTCAGTATATCCCTAAAAAAATTTGGTGAAACAAAACTGTTAGTTGCTCCGAAATCAACCAAAATATAAATATTTCTATTATAAATTTTGCCTTTCAATAGAAAAGGTGTTTCTTGACCATTGAGTTTAGATTTATCTGTTGCCGCATATATCTTATGAGTAGGGTTCTTTTCTCTTATCTACTCACAAAGGACATTTATCAACATAATGAGGTTCTTTACAAATCCAGCAACCAGTTCATGGTGCTCTCTCTTTCACATTTCCCTCATTATTGATGAGGCAGAACATTGCCTCATACAAAGACTGCTTTTGATAACTTTTTAATCTATTTGGAACCACTTATGATATGATTTTGTACTAATTTTAGTGATACTATGCATTATATGATGATGTTTGCATATTGGAATGATAAAGTGCATATGACCTATTTTGACTATTTATCTATGCTTTATAATTTGTTTCAGCTGTATTATTTAATATATTTTGCATTAATTTAATGTTATAATATTAACGTGTTGCTACATATTTGGTTTTGTGCTTCTTTCATAAGATTTACCCATCGTTTAACCATTTTAAATAACCAAAAGACACCAAAACTTTGTCAACAGTTTGATTGTGCAAAAAATAGAAACTTTTCCATACAAATTCTAGCCAGTTGTACATATACAACATGGCTTGGAATTTGTCCACTCCAACTCATGTAAAATATGGAATTAGTCTTTTGGGAACTTATGGAGACTATTTCTGCCATCACAACTATTCTCATGCACTTTTGGAGCATGAATTAATATAAAATATGTTCTGCTGCCTGATATTCTGGAGCATCTCCAGAATAAGCACAGAAGCAATAGTTTGGGTCGAAAGCACCTTTAATTGCAACAAAGGATGGTAAACGGTGGTTGCAGCTATTTTAGGGATATCACTATATTTTTCAACACATGTCCCTCAATGGATGAAGCCCAACAGATGGAATGGATAAGAGATAATAGACCTAATCCTTGCATTTTGGGAAACAGTCCTATAACAGTTGTAACATTCCTACATGGCAGCACAAAACCTTATCAATGTTGTACCCTACTTGTATAAATAAAATGCTTCCATTTGGTTGAGCATATAGAATAATATAGAAAATAAGTGATAAGAGTTAGAACTATTTTAAGTGTTGTAACTATGTATTGTAGTAGCACAGTAGCCTGTAGATCTTTCCTTGCACTGCTGTCATACTGTTGAGAATGAAATAAAGGTGCAATATTTGACATTCATGTTTGCTTATGAGTTGAGTGTGAAGATTTAATAGTTTAAAGTAAGTTCATTTGCCCTCTTCTAGTTTAGGAAGCAAGGGCCACTTCTAGGCTTAGAAGAGGGTTTATACCTGCCAAAATTCTGCTAATTTCTGGCTACAGCAGGTCAACAAATATTTGACAGTTTTTGTATGGTTAGTGATTAGGATAGTGTGGCATTTTAATGCATGGTAGGTAACTCATCTAGGGTAGAATTTAACATAATAATTTTTGTTTCTAATTTGTTTCAAAATTTGCAATATTTCCATAATTTCTTGTAAGCCTAATTTGTTACAAATTTTGCAACTTTATTTATCAGTTTTTGAATGTTATCATTTTATCTCATTTCTATTTCAGAAAGTGACATTTTTTTTTGCAATTTCAGAAAGTTTCATTACTTATCATTTTGAATGTTAATGCTGCAATTTCAATTTAGTAATTTCCTATCAATTAAATTATGCTATTTTCAGCTTTGCAATATTTAGTTTTATTTTTCTGCAATAGTGTGAATTTCAATTCTGCAAGGATAAGTAGGAGTTCAGTTTTAGTTTTTAGGAGTAAGAAAGGAGACCCCAAACACCCCAATATCTAAATGTTCCATGAATAAAGCCATGATCTAAATGAACTAAAATTTAGTTTATTAAACCCTGCTTTCGTATATAGCCTTGGAAACCGTCCTGGATTGACATATAAATATTAAATGGTGAAAAATTGACGACACTCATAATTTTTGGTGTCATTTCCAGGGATACTTAGGTTTTGTTAGGAGAGATCTGGCAGTCCAAAAATTGTCCTGTTTTAGGAAACAATTTTTAGAAACCCGAGGTTTAGTTTATTTAGTAAATAGGCATGAATGCATAGGCTAAGAGACGAAAGAGGAAGGTTTAACAGAACTGGATCTTTTCCACCAAGGTGTTCTTCACTATCAGGTGAAGATCTGCCTGTGTATGAACTTCCTGAAAGACTTAAAATACAATCATATTCTTCATCAACTGAAATTGTAGGATCTTTGCAAGAAGAGCTCTTAGAGGCACTTGCTTCTAGACATACCCATAGGGCTGATCCATCTAAACCAATTGAACAAATTAAAATTGAAGAATAACCTATGATAGAACAAGGAGAATGTGATAGGGGCATTATTGGTCATGATGCTAACAATCCTCTTGTTATAACTTTTGAATACCCTATTCATCTGAATCCTACTTAGAATGCTCCTATGAAAACAATTTCACCCTCAGTATTGCTAATATTTAGGGGAGTTGTTTCTAAATATCCTGATCAATTTCTATTTGAATTCAAGGTCATGTGTCAGACTTGTGACTATGTCAATGATAACCAAAAACTGAAGTTATTTCCCTCTACACTCAAAGATGCAGCCTTACGGTGGTTTATGAGCCTTGAAATAGATTCAATCTACACTTGGGATCAAATGAAAACTACATTTTTGGATAAGTATCAGGAGTATTGTAGAGTCAGAAATAGGAAGGATCAGATAAGACAAGAAGAGGATGAAAACTTAGAGGATTATCTTGATAGATTTACCTTTATCCAAAAGAGATGTGGTCCTGTGGAAACTGACTTATTAAAAACTATATTTTTGAGAGGTTTGCAGGATGATTCTAGAGAAGTATTAGACTTAATGAAAAAATGTGATATAAACTAGCTTGATATTAATGATATTGTAGAGTTGTGCAGAAATTATTCCCACAATAGGCAAAGAAGAAGGAAAAGAAATCCTGGTAATTCTGACATAAAATATTTGATGGAGGAAAAGGCTAATATGAAAACTGATATACTTGTTCAACTAAATGCGACTTTAGTAGAAAGGAATACAAGAGCCAATTCTTCACCACCCCTATCTATCTATTGTCCTAAGTGCAAAAATAAGCATGCTCTGTATGATTGTCCTTTGGACAAGACTTCAATTTTAGCAATTTGTGGCATTTTCTAAAAGGAGCTTAAAATTGATAAATGTCACCTTTTGCCCCATCTTCGGAGTATTTTAGAAAACCAAGTTGAAGAACTTCATGCTATTGGGCAAAGGCCTGGAGGTAACTTCATACAAAACCAAAATACCCCTCGCTTTTCTTCAAATTGGGGACAAAATTCTTGGAATATGCCATGGGCATAAATCCAGTTGTTGAATCCAAGATAGTCCTACAAGTTTGAGTTCCACCTCTTATGGCAGAGGTTGTCTAAGATCCATTTCCACACATAATATTGCATAAAAAATTGTGTTTCCTTCTATCATGTCTTTGGAAATACCCAAATGTCTTCCAAGGAAATTGTCGATAATTTCTAATACCTGCTCACTCCAAAAATCCATTGAAGTGCATACGAATGGATCCAAACTAGGATAGCAGTAGGCTCAATTCGAGGATCAAATCCCACTCTCCAAGGTTGAACAAATAAAATTGCCAAACCATGATTCCTCTTTTCTGATTCGAAAGCCCTATTTATATAAGCAAGTGAAGAAAAACTAACAATAAAATATCCATTGCTAATAAACCACAAAGAATACTCACTAAGAGGATCCCAATTTTTTTGGACCCAGGAATGCAAAAAATTCAGGGTAGGGCGAATACCCATTTAAAATTGAAATTTACACAATTTACATCTTGTATCCAAAATTCAACCATTCATGTTTTCCAAAGCCATGTTTCAATAGTCAATGTAAAGTTTACAACTTTGCTCTGCGTATATCCAAAGAACTATATATTCTATTACTACTACATGTAACAATTTAGCTATAACTCTATTATGTCTTAGGCCTCAGTACACCCCTAAGTAGAGTTACAAAGTACGTAGAGTATACACCATTTCTCTTTCATTTCTATGTGCAGATCTTGAACCTGAACGTTGTGGAAATTATTAAAAGACAACATGCATTGTTTTTTTTTGCAGTGTTCAACAGTAGTCTTCCTCCTTACACAGATTATCCAATTTTATCCAAGGTTTAGAGTGATCATCTACAAGAAGTACAACTAACCCTAGAATGCATACATAATTTCCATATTTAATTCATCAGACAAAGCTTCAAACATTTTCCAACACAAATCACAATATCTCAACATAATTTAACTCAACATGCAACATCAAATATTTCCAAAATAGAAGAACTCTGTCTTGGTTCACAACCAACCAGATACCCAGTAACACATTGGTGCTTAATATTACCATGGTATACAACAAAAAATGATTTAAAGAAGGATAATATCAGCCTTGGCTCACAGCCAACTAGTCACACAACACTCCAATGAACACATGCAATATAAGCATATCCAATTCACATAGGGTATAATTTTTTTTAGTTTTCTATAATACGTATGCTATTCTAGGAATGCACATAGAGAACCATCGTGATGTTTGTTTTTTACCATACAAACAAATTTTATTTTCTATTGGCTTTTCCTTAAGATTTTTAAATCATAATGGGCTTACTGTTTTCTCCACGCAAATAGCACTTGTTCTTCTTTTACCGTGTTTTGGTCTCTTCTCCTCCTACGCCTAGCTCACCCGCTCTGTTCTCTCCTCCTCTAATGCTTGGTTCCATATTCATTAAAAGACACCATGCATACCATTATGTGCCCCCCATTTTTCTCTCTATGTCCACCATCTAGGGATGGTTTTTCCCCCACTCTTCTTTGTACACAAAAACCAACATTGGTTTAAAGTCTGTCCATTCTATTAAAATGCCAAGTGGAATCCACTTCACCACGTTCAACAACCTTAAAAAGCTCCATAAAAATAATACCAAAAATTTCCTATTTACCTTCTTCAAAGAGTGTCTCAACAATTATTGTATGGTCTACGTACTATTATATTTTATAATTTTAATATGATACTTATATAAATTCCTTTATTTTCCTTGCCTCTAAAGCATCCATAGAAAATTAAGGTTTATTTGCTTCAATGCAATTATATATTAATATTTATGCAACTAGTATATTATATATATATATATATATATATATATATATATATATATATATATATATATATATATATCAATTTTAAATAAGTCAATTTCCAGAACAAAACACACATGTTCCTTTTAAAAAATCTGAATACTACTACTTATTTTTTTTGTTCTAGATTTATTTCATTAATTTCAAACTATGAATCTTATGCATTAAGCACTTTTATTGCCTTCCAATAATTTAAACTATGGCTCCCTTGCATTAAGCACTTTCATTGCCATACAAACATCACAATTCACAAATTATAAAACATCAAACACCCCTACAAATGCAACTACATGATATGCATTCTACATGGACCGCTGGTGAATGCATTGCCTATAGGGTTCTTTGCCTCTATCAACTAGCAAATACACCACCACTCATCATATTCCTTAAATTAACTTACACCGGAATAATGTTTTTGCCTATTGAGGAGACCTTTTTCCTTTGCATTGCCCTGCCAGTAACAATTACCTATCTCCTAAAACCACAAATATATTAGCAATATCTCATCCTTACAGATAAATGATGTGTATAAGAAAATAGAGTTTTGTAGGGTTGTTACAATTATTGATTGAAAGCATTGGAGTGATAGTTCAATATTTGTAAATAAATTATTCTTTATTATAAATTGATTTGAAAGTGACTTTGAAAGTGATAAAGTGATTTGTGAGTGTGAAACATATTGGGTCTCTAACCATTCTCTATATGTTTATGTGGTTAAACAAGATTTTGAGTGAAACTTGTTTGTGGTCTTGAACAAATTTTTTGAAAGAGATTAAGTTTTTGTATGCATTTTTTGCAATTTATTTGAGTAAGCTTTTGTGAAACCTTATGGACAGATTTGAGTAAGTCCTAAAATGGACTTAAGGACAGAGTTGAGCAAGCTTTTGTGAAATCTTGTGAGCAAATTTGAGCAAGTCCTATAGGGGACTTAAGGACATATTTGTGTGAGCTTTTGTGGAGGCTTACAAGCATATTTGAGGTAATTCTTGATGAAGACTTGTTGAGCAGTTTAAGCAAGTTATAAAGAGGACTTATGGATATAATTGAGGCAAGTCTTTGAGAAGACTTGAGATCAGATTTGATTGATTGATTTGTTCAAGATTTGTGTTAAGGCTTGGAGAAGATCTAGCAAAGTTGATTTATGATTGATTCAAGATAAGGCTTGAGGATAATTTGAGATAGATATTGAGTAGATTTGTGCTAGACCGAAGGATAGACTTTAGTGCAAATTTGAGATAGATATTAATCATATAGTGGTAGACTGAAGGATAGATTTTAGTGTAGATTTGAGATAGATATTGAGTAGATTTATGCTAGACTGGAGGATAATTTTTAGTGCAGATTTGAGACAGAGATTAAGTAGATTTGTGCTAGACTTAAGGATAATGTTTAGTGTAGATTTAAGACAAATATTGAGTAGATTTGTTCTAGAGCAAAGGAAACTGTTAGTGTATATTTGAGATAGATATTAAGCAGAGCTGAGAGTAAGACTTTGGAGGTGATAGAGTAGGGGATAGTAGTCTCTAGTAGATAGAGATCCATTAGCCAGGGCAGTGAGGACATAGGTGTTCTGAGTGACGAAAAAGTTCTTATATGGAGAGAGATCCACAAGCCAATGTAGTGGAGGTAGTAGTCTTCTAGAAGATCACCAACCAAATCAAAGGAGAAGGAGTTCTCCTGTAGATAGATATCCATGAACCAGCAAGAGGAAAGAGTTATCTTGTGGATAAAGATCCATGAACTTGATTAAGGGGATTGATATATCCTTTAGACAGAGGTCCATAAACTTTGTAATATGGAAGGATTCCCAAGAGATTTGCTTAGAAAATATTAGTGAAAAATTTTGTTCTTGGAGTAGCCCATATTGGGTGAACCATGTTAAATTGGTGTCACTATTGTGTGTGGTGATTTATGTATTGCTTTGATTATTGTTGTTGATATTGCCATTGATATATTGCATAATATTATTTGGAAAAAAAAAGTAAAAAGTGGTCTTATACTATTCATTCCCCCTCTCAATATAAGCTTGTGTTATTCATACTTCTCCTCTTGTTGGATGATCTTAAAGGATGCCTATAACAAATTTACTCATGTTATTCATAAATTTTTATGGACCAAATAGGATGGAAAGGTAGGCATGATAACCATCTCGTGGAAACTTTATTATTTGCAAATTAATATTTGAGTTTACCAAGGTTGACAACCTTATATCTTCTACTTGGTTATTTACAAATATTATAATGAGAATGTACTTCAATTATAATACCTTGAAATTGATTTATAACTTACTAATGCTTGATTAATGATTGTTATTCCAATGCAGTAGTAAATTTGACCATATATACATCACCTTATAACTCCTATGTCACTTTAATTAAAGCAATCAATTTTAATCTTCAAATTACCTTAGTAATGCACTATGTCAAGTTGCTTAAGAATTCACTCTCCTCAATAGATCTATGGGTGTTGTGTTCACTGTATGAAGATGAGCATTCAATGCTCTTCCTTTCATGAAAATATTACTGCGATCATCTCTACTTTGACCTCTTTGTGTGAATGAATTTCCCTATTGAAATTGTGTGCTTTTACTTCGATATTCTTGCTTATATGTGAGAGCATCTTTCAACCTAGGTTATTAATAGTGTTATCTCTTGTTAGAAATATTGAGTTGTCATTTATGTCAAAGGTAGAAATATCTTCAAGGATGAAATGTTGAGTTGTCATTAATAATAAAGGTAGAGATATCTTCAAAGGTGTCAAAGGCAAAAATATCTTCAAAGGATAAAATGGTAAAATTGTCATAAAGGTAGAGATATACTTTAATATTTAAATGAAATATTTAAATATTAAGGTGGAGGGTTATATTTAAATCAAGAGGATTTAAATATATAAAATTTTGAAAAAGTGGAAGGTCATATTTAAATCAAATATTTTAAATATAATTCATAAGTTTAATATTTAAAGGTTAAAAGGTTGGATGACCTCCTTGAGAACACCAATGCAAAGTTTAAAAATTCAAATATTTAAAATACTAAGGTCGACCTCCTTGGGCACTAAATAAAATGCATAGCCGACCTCTTTGGGCACTAAATAAAATGCATATTCGAAAGAATATCAAATTCATTTTGGTGTATGAAAAATTCAAAACTCCTTCGTGCAAAAATCAAGTGGTAGGTAGAAGAGGAGGATAAGAGCATGTTTGGTGGTATCGAGTAGAAAAAAGAATTTATAATATTTATGCTCTGACTTTAGTCTCATCCAGGTGGCTAGCCCAATTGGTTGTTGAGGTTGCACTAAGGCACTGTGTAGTAGGAGGTTGCAGGGTCGAATCCCCATGATGCCATTTTCATTTTGGTTGATAGAACAAAGAAGGGTTTAAATAGTTCAGGCTACACCTTTTTATTCCACCCATCGAGGTAGCTCGTTTGGTCACCTAGCCTATGCTAGGGCGTTGTGTTGGTAGAAGTCGAGAGATCAAATCTCTTCCACATTTGGTGGTTTTTGCTATGCGAGGTAAGGGCAAAAATTTTATTTGATTTAATTGAGTGGGAGATATAAGGTGTGTCATGATTATATTTTGCATACTTTGAGTAGGAGATATAAGGTGTGTAATGATTATTTTAAAATGAATTTTTGCATGCTATAAAAGGGAGTTATAAGGTATGAGGTTGTTATTTTTAAAAGTTGTATTTTGCATGTTATAAAAGGAAATATAAAATGTTTTTGTTATTAATAAAGCTTTATATTGTGAGTTTCAAAAGGGATATATAAGGAGTAATTTTTTAAGCTTTATTGTGTATGCTTTTTATAAGAGTTTTTAAAAGTGGTTGATTTGATATCTAATCAAGAAAAGAAAAATATAATTGCTAATAAGATTTTGAGGAGACAAAAAAAAGGAAAATTGTTTTTGTCAATATAGGTTTGGAAGGATCTTGCAAAAGAATATCATCATCATTAAGGTAGTTTTAGAGGTATGGTGATTTAATTCCTTTCTCAAAGTGGTTTTAGTTAAGGAAAAAAATTTGTTGTCATATAGTGGGAGATATAAAGAATTATTGGATGTGCATTTTTTTTGCTTGAAATTTGAAGTAAATATGCAAGGGTTATAGATTAGATTTGTGAGTCAATTTGTGCATTGATTTTATGGAAATTGGAAGAAAATATGCAAGGGTTATAAATCATATTTATGAGTCAATATTTGCATTGCCTTTGATTGAAATTGTGAGTAAATGTGCAAGGGTTATAGATCATATTTGAGAATAAATTTGTGCATTGTTCATGATTGATTTTGGGAGTAGATGAAAAGGATATATTTGTGCATTGTGATTGGTTTTGAAGAAAAGGTGCAAATCAGTAATTACCAGGTCAGTTATAAAGTGCTAGACTAAAGCTACCTTTTGATGTAATAAATGTGAGACATGTGAAAGCGATAGACTTAATGAATGTGAAGAACATATTGGGCATTTGTTAGTGCATATCATTCTCTATATGTTCATGAAGATATGGGAATATATGAGAATTATTTTTAGTGCAAATAATTTTGGGTAGAATATGTCTGAATTGCTTTAGTTGAGAAAAACACATTGAGGAATAGATGAGCATTGTTTTGTATGCAAGATTTGGAAATAGATGAGAATTAGTTTGTATGCAAGATTTGGGAATAGATGACCATTGTATGTATGCAAGATATGGGAATATATGAGTGTTATATGCATGCAATATTTAGAAATAGATGACCATTGTTTGGATCAGATTTGAGCAGATTTTAGAGCAGATTTGAGAAGGTTTTGGAGAATATTTGAGCAGGTTTTGGAGTATATTTGAGTAGTTTTTATGAGAATATTTGGAGCATGATGTGTGAATAGATTTGAGAGTAGATTTGAGCAGGATTTGTGAGTAGATTTGAGAGAATACTTAAACAGAGTTTGTTCTAAACTTATGAGTAAAGGAGATTAATGTCTCCTATGGATTAGAGTCCACAAACCAAAGAAGAGAGGATTGGTGTCTTCTATATATTGGTGTCCATAAACCAGAGCAGAGGAGATTGCTGTCTCCTATGGATTAGAGTCTACAAACTAGAGTAGAGGGGATTGGTGTCTCCTATGGATTGGTGTCCACAAACTAGAGTAGAAGGGATTGGTGTCTCCTATGGATTGGTGTCCACGAACTTGAGAGGTGATCAGTGTCTCCTGTGGATTGGTGTCCATGAACTTGAGAGGATATTGGTATCTCCTATGGATTGGTGTCCACGAACATTGTAATAGGGGATTGGTGTCTCTTGTGGGTTGGTACCCACGAAATTTATTGAGAAATTTATAAGCAATATTTCTCCATGGATGTAGCCCATATTGGGTGAACCATGTTAAATATGTGTCTCTTATGTGTGTGGTGATTTGTGCATTGTTTCATTATTGTAATTGATAATATTTGAAGTTATTGCTTTGGAAAGAAAAGTAAAAGTTTTATCTTATACTGTTCACCCCCTCTCAGTATAAGATTGTGTTCTTCAATTGGTATCAAAGCGGTTTCCTTCATGAAAGCCTAACAACTTGAAGGAAGATATTATAGGAACATAAATGGCACACCAGGAAGGGTTTTCATCAAATAGAGCTCCATTGTTTGATGGGACTAACTATGCTTTCTGGAGCATAAGGATGAAGACTTATTTGATGACACATGGATATGATATATGGAAATCCATTGAGGATGGGTTCACAACACCTAAAACTCCTCCCACGAATGCAAATGGTAAGAAACCATATGAAAATAATTCCAAGGCAATGAATGTAATCTTAAGTGGGTTATGTGAATCAAATTTTGTGAAAGTCATGCAATGCATTTCAGAAAAAGAAATATGGGACAAGTTACAAAGAATATATGAAGGATATGACAAGGTTAAAATGGTAAAACTTCAAACCCATAGGAGGAAGTTTGAAGACTTGAAGATGAAATATGAGGAAGATATTGCTAGGTATCTACTTCGTGTTGATGAGGTTGTCAAAACCATTCGTGGACTTGGAGAAAGTATTGAAGACTCTAATATTATTCAAAAAATCTTGAGGTCACTTCCCATGAGGTTTGATGCAAAGGTTTCAACAATTGAAGAAATGAAGGATCTCAAAAATTTGAGCATGGATGAGCTACATGGGATTCTCATAGCCTATGAGATGAGGACAAAAAAATATCAAACATCCAAATAAGAGACAACATTCAAAACTTCAAATAAGGCAAAGAATAAAGAACATGAATCAAGTGAAGAATCAAGAAGTGGAGAAGAAGCTAACTTTGTGTGAAGGAATAAGAAGGGTCCAAGAAAACATAAAGGTATGCAGTCTATGAAATATTTTAATTGTGGTAACCTTGGTCATTATGCATCTAATTGTCCACAAGCTAGAAGTAGTAGTAGTGAAGAAGAAAAGGAATACAAGAATAAGAAAGAAATGAAATTTTATCATGAAAATAAAAATAGGCATGGTCAAGGCAAGTATGAGAAGAAGATATTTCAAAAACACAAGAAGTTTTTTATGTTGAAGAAGCAAGAAATTATTCCAGAAGACAATGATGAAAGTCTCTTCAATAGTGAAAAGGAAGAAATCTTATTTTTGGCCATAGAAGAGAATGAAGATGCTCCTGTTGTTGAAGACCAAGAAGAAGAGGAAGATTCAAAATATGAAGAGGAAGCCACATTTGACATAGAAGAGGAACTCATTATTTCTCTTGAAGAGTTGAAGAGGGTTAGAAAGAAGAACTCAATATTGAAGGTGCATGTACAAGAGGATGAGAGAACAAAGGAAAAGCTTCTACAAGATCTCACCGACTTAAAATTTAAGGTTGAAGAGGTAAGGAAAATTGAAGAAGGTATGGCTAAGCAGTTAAAGGCAAAAGAGCTAGAATGTGAAAGACTAGAACATGAAGTTATCACTCTAAGGAAGGGACTTGAAAATTTTAATTATAAGATATATCAGTTTAGGAAAAGCTCAAAAAACTTGGATGATATTATCAAAGCACAGAGATCTCCATTTATGAAGATTGGACTTGGTTTTGAAGAAGGTCAAGAGAAAGAAAAGGGGGAGTCAAGCTCAAAAGAAATAGAAGCATCAAAGAAAGTAATTGAAGAAGAGCCCAAGACCTATGTTGATATGTTAAAAAGTGGAAGCATCAATGAGGAAGAAAACAATGCACCATCAAGGAACAAGGACCATCACAGAAAAAAACAAAGAAAGAAGCATACAACAATATCCTCCAAGGTTCTATGCTATGGATGATTTTGGCTTCACAAAGAGGAATTTTAATTCATTTGCACCTCCTATGGACTATAATTTCATGTATTATAAATGTAACAATTTTGGACATACAACTAGATGGTCCCTAAATTTTTGAAATCAAGCAAAAAGGAGAATGGTCAAAAAGTTCAAAAGGGTATGATTTCCAAAGTTTGGAGAAAGAAAATGAAACAAGAAGAGAAGCATAGTAATTTGGGAGTTTCACTCCCATACCATAATTAAAGCCTCAAGAAAAGGAGGTGGTGAGGGGGTTGTGTTTAGTGACTTATATTTCAAGCCCCAAGGAGCCTTTGCCATTGATGTCAAAGGGGAAGAGTTTTTAGTAAGGGGGAGAAGCTAGTCAAGGGGAGCAATTTGTGATCATATTGCAATACATGACAATTTCATAATAGGGTTTCCATCAATGACAAAGGGGGAGATTGTTAGAAATATTGAGTTGTCATTGATGTCAAAGGTAGAAATATCTTCAAGGATGAAATGTTGAGTTGTCATTAATAATAAAGGTAGAGATATCTTCAGAGGTGTCAAAGGCAAAAATATCTTCAAAGGATGAAATGGTAAAATTATCATAAATGCAGAGATATAATTTAATATTTAAATGAAATATTTAAATATTAAGGTGTAGGGTTATATTTATATCAAGAGGATATAAAAGTTGGAAAAAAGTGGAAGGTTATAATTAAATCAAAAGATTTAAAAATAATTCAGAAGTTTAATATTTAAAGGTTAAAAGGTTGGACGACCTCCTTGAGAACACCAATGCAAAGTTTGAAAATTCAAATAGCCAAACTCCTTGGGTGCTAAATAAAATGCATAGCCGACCTCTTTGGGTGCTAAATAAAATGCATATTTAAAAGGCTATCAAATTCATTTTGGAGTGTGGAAAATTTGAATCTCCTTCGTGCAAAAATTGAGTGGCAAGTAGAAGAGGAGGAGAAGAGCACGTTTGGTGGCAACAAGAAAAAAAGAGAATTTATAATATTTATGTTGTGACTTTAGTCTCATTTGGGTGGCTAGCCCAATTGGTTGCGGAGGTTGCTCTAAGGCGCTGTGTAGCAAGAGGTTGTAGGGTTGAATCCCCATGATGTCATTTTTATTTTGGTTGATAGAATGAAGAAGGGTTTAAATAGTTTGGGTTATGCCTTTTTATTCCACCCATCGAGGTAGCTCGTTTGGTCGCCTAGCCTATGCTAGGGTGTTGTGTTGGCAGAATTCGGGAGATCGAATCTCCTCCGTGCGTGTTTGGTGGTTTTTGCTATGCGAGGTAAGGGAAAAACTTTTATTTGATTTAATTGAGTGGGAGATATAAGGTGTGTCGTGATTATATTTTTCATACTTTGAGTTGGAGATATAAGGTGTGTAATGATTATTTTAAAATGAATTTTTGCATGTTGTAAAAGCGAGTTATAAGGAATGAAGTTGTTATTTTTAAAAGTTGTATTTTGCATGTTATAAAAGGAGATATAAAGGGTTTTTGTTATTAATAAATATTTATATTGTGAGTTTCAAAAGGGAGATATAAGGAGTGATTTTTAAGCTTTATTGTGTATGTTTTTTATAAGGGTTTTTAAAATTGGTTGATTTGATATCTAATCAAGAAAAGAAAAAGAGAATTGCTAATCATATTTTGAGGGGACAAACAAAAGGAAAATTGTTTTTGTCAAGATAGGTTTGGAAGGCTCTTGCAAAAGAAGATCATCATCATTAAGGCAGATTTAGAGGTATGGTGATTTAATTCCTTTCTCAAAGTGGTTTTGGTTAAGGAAAACATTTTTGTTGTCATATAGTGGGAGGTATAAGGAATTATTGGATGTGCATTATTTTTGCTTGAAATTGGAAGTAAATATGCAAGGGTTATAGATCAGATTTGTGAGTCAATTTATGCATTGATTTGATGGAAATTGAAAGTAAATATGCAAGGGTTATAGATCAGATTTTTGAGCAAATTTGTGCATTGCCTTTGATTGAAATTGTGAGTAAATGTGCAAGGGTTATAGATCAAATTTGAGAACAAATTTGTGCATTGTTCATGATTGATTTTGGGAGTAGATGAAAATGATAGATTTGTGCACTATGATTGGTTTTGAAGAAAATATGCAAATCAGCAATTACCAGGTCAATTATCAAGTGCTAGACTAAAGATACCTTTTGATGTAATAAATGTGAGACATGTGAAAGCGACAAATTTAATGAATGTGAAGAACATATTGGGCATTTTTTAGTGCATATCATTCTCTATATGTTCATGAAGATAAAATAATTTTGGGTAGAATATATCTGAATTGCTTTAGTTGAGGAAAGCACATTGAGGAATAGGTGAAGAACTTGATGACATCATTATGCAAGATTTAGGAATAGATGAGCATTGTCTTGTATGCAATATTTGGGAATAGATGAGCATTGTATATATGCAATATTTGGTAATATTTGAGCATTGTATGCTTGCAATATTTGGGAATAGATGAGCATTGTTTGGATCAAATTTGAGCTGGTTTTGGAGCATATTTGAGCAAGTTTTGAAGTAAATTTGAGCAGGTTTTATGAGCAGGTTTTGGAGAAGGTTTTGTGATTTGATTTGGAGCATGATGTGTGAGCTGATTTGAGAAGGATTTGTTAGCAGATTTGAGAGAAGACTTAAGCAAATTTTGGGCCAGACTTGTGAGCAGAGGATATTGGTGTCTCCTATAGATTGGAGTCCATGAACCAGAGCAGAGGGGATTGGTGTCTCCTATGGATCGGTGTCCATGAACTAGAGCAGAGGGGATTGGTGTCTCCTGTGGATTGGAGTATATAAACCAGATCAGAGGGGATTAGTATCTTCTATGGATTGGTGTCCATGAACCAGAGTAGAGAGGATTGGTGTCTCTTATGGATTGGTGTCCACGAACTTGAGAGGGGATTGGTGTCTCCTGTGGATTGGTGTCCATAAATATTGTAATAGGGGATTGGTGTCTCCTGTGGGTTGGTGCCCATAAAATTTGTTGAGAAATTTATAAGCAATATTTCTTTGTGGATGTAGCCCATATTGGGTGAACCACGTTAAATCTATGTCTCTTATGTGTGTGGTGATTTATGCATTGTTTCATTACTACAATTGATAATATTTGAAGTTATTGCTTTGGAAATAAAAGTAAAAGTTTTATCTTATATAGTTCACCCTCCTCTCAGTATAAGATTGTGTTCTTCAATTGGTATCGTGAAAGCCTAACAGCTTGAAGGAAGATCTTACAAGAACACAAATGGCTCACCAAGAAGGATTTTCATCAAATAGAGCTCCATTGTTTGATGGGACTAACTATGCTTTTTGGAGCGTGAGGATGAAGACTTATTTGATGGCACATAGATATGATATATGGAAATCCGTTGAGAATGGGTTCACAACACCTACAACTCCTCCCACAGATGCAAATGGTAAGAAACAATATGAAAATAATGCCAAGGCAATGAATGTAATCTTAAGTGGGTTATGTGAATCAGAGTTTGTGAAAGTCATGCAATGCACTTTAGCAAAATAAATATGGGATAAGTTATAGAGAACATATGAAGGATATGACAAGGTTAAAATGACAAAACTTCAAACCCATAGGAGGAAGTTTGAAGACTTGAATATGAAATATGAGGAAGATATTGCTAGGTATCTACTTTGTGTTGATGAGGTTGTCAACACCATTTGTGGACTTGGAGAAAGTGTTGAAGACTCTAAGATTATTCAAAAAATCTTAAGGTCACTTTCCATGAGGTTTGATGCAAAGGTTTCAACAATTGAAGAAATTAAGGATCTCAAAACTTTGAGCATGGATGAGCTACATGGGATTCTCAAAACCTATGAGATGAGGATAGAAAAAGATCAAACATCCAAATGAGAGGCATCATTCAAAGCTTCAAAGAAGGCAAAGAATAAAGAACCTGAATCAAGTAAAGAATCAAGTAGTGGAGAAGAAGCTAACTTTATGTGAAGGAATAAGAAGGGTCCAAGAAAACACAAAGGTATGCAGTCCATGAGATATTTTAATTATGGTAACCTTGGTCATTATGCATCTAATTGTCCACAAGCTGGAAGTAGTAGTAGTGAAGAAGAAAAGGAATATGAGAAAAAGAAAGAAATGAAGATTTTATCATGAAAAGAAAAATAGGCATGGTCAAGGCAAATATGAGAAGAAGATCTTTCAAAAATACAAGAAACATTTTTATGTTGAATAAGCAAGCAATTCTTCCAACAATAGTGATGAAAGTCTCTTTGATAGTGAAAAGGAAGAGATCCTATTTTTTGCCATAGAAGAGAATGAAGATGCTCCTATTGTTGAAGACCAAGAAGAAGAGGAAGATTCAGAAGATGAAGAGGAAGCCACAGTTGACATAGAAGAGGAACTTATTTTTGCTCTTGAAGAGTTGAAGAGGTTTAGAAATAAGAACTCAATATTGAAGGCTCAAGTACAAGAGGATGAGAGAACAAAAGCAAATCTTCTACAAGATCTCATCGACTTAAAATTTAAGGTTGAAGAGGTAAGGAAAATTGAAGAAGGTATGGTTGAGCAGTTAAAGGCAAAAGAGTTAGAATGTGAAAGAGTAGAACATGAAGTTGTTACTCTGGGAAAAGCTCAAAAAACTTGGATGATATTATCAAAGCACATAGATCTCCGTTTATGAAGACTGGACTTAGTTTTGAAGAAGGTCAAGAGAAAGGAAAGGGGGATTCAAGCTCAAATGAAATAGAAACATCAAATAAAGTAATTTAAGAAGAGCCCAAGACCTATGTTGATATACTAAAAAGTGGAAGTATCAAATATGAAGAAAACAATGCACCATCAAGGAACAGGGACCATCACAGAAAAATAAAAGAAAGAATCATATGGTAATATCCTCCAAGGGTCCATTCTATGGATTATTTTGGCTTCACCAAGTGGAATTTCAATTCATTTGCACCTCCTATGGACTACAATGTCATGTGTTACAAATGTAACAATTTTGGGCATACAACTAGATGGTGTAGAACAATGTTCCCTAAATTTTTGAAATCAAGCAAAAAGGAGAATGGTCAAAAAGTTCAAAAGGGTATGATTTCCAAAGTTTGGAGAAAGAAAATGAAACAAGAAGAGGAGCATAGTAATTTGGGAGTTTCACTCCCATCCCATAATTAAAGCCTCAAGAAAAGGAGGTGGTTGGGGGGCTGTATTTAGTGTCTTATCTTTTACCCCCAAGGAGCCCTTTGCCATTGATGTCAAAGGGGAAGATTTTTTAGTAAGGGGGAACAACTATTCAGGGGGAGTAGTTTGTGATCATATTGAAATACAAGACATTTTCATAATAGGGTTGCCATCAATGAAAAAGGGGAAGATTGTTAGAAATATTGAGTTGTCATTGATGTCAAAGGTAGAAATATCTTCAAGGATGAAATGTTGAGTTGTCATTAATAATAAAGGCAAACTTCAAAGGTGTCAAGGGCAGGAATATCTTCAAAGGATGAAATGGTAAAATTGTCATAAATGCAGAGATCAACTTTAATATTTAAATAAAATATTTAGATATTAAGGTGGACAGTTATATTTAAATCAAGAGGATTTAAATATATAAAAGTTTGAAAAAGTGGAAGGTCATATTTAAATCAAAGGATTTAAATACAATTTAGAAGTTTAATTTTTAAAGCTTAAAATATTGGATGACCTCCTTGAGAACACCAATGCAAAGTTTGAAAATTCAAACATTTAAAATAATTAGGCTAACCCTTGAGAACACTAATGCAAAGTTTGAAAATTCAAATATTTAAAATACTAAGGCCGACCTCCTTGGGTGCTAAATAAAATGCATAGCCGACCTCTTTGGGTGCTAAATAAAGTGCATATTTAAAAGGCTATCAATTTTATTTTGGTGTGTAAAATTTGAAACTCCATGCAAAATCGAGCGGCATGTAGAAGAGGAGGATAAGAGCACGTTTGGCGACAACAAGTGAAAAAGATAATTTACAATATTTATGCTATGACTTGTGTCTCATCCAGGTGGCTAGCCCAGATGGTTGCCGAGGTTGCGCTAAGGCCCTATGTAGAAGGAGGTTGCAGGGTCGATTCCCCGTGGCACCATTTTTATTTTGGTTGATAGAACGAAGAAGGGTTTAAATAGTTTGGGCTGCACCTTTTTATTCCACCCATCGAGGTAGCTCGTTTGGTCACCTAGCCTATGCTAGGGCGCTGTGTTGGCAGAATTCGGGAGATCGAATCTCCTCCGCACATGTTTGGTGGTTTTTGCTATGTGAGGTAAGGGCAAAAATTTTATTTTATTTAATTTAGTGGGAGATATAAAGTGTGTCGTGATTATATTTTGCATACTTTGAGTGGGAGATATAAGGTGTGTAATGATTATTTTAAAATGAATTTTTGCATGCTATAAAAGGGAGTTATAAGGTATGAGGTTATTTTTAAAAGTTGTATTTTGCATGTTATAAAAGGAGATATAAAAGGTTTTTGTTATTAATAAAGCTTTATATTGTGAGTTTCAAAAGGGAGATATAAGGAGTGATTTTTAAGCTTTATTGTGTATGTTTTTTTATAAGGGTTTTTGAAAGTGGTTGATTTGATATCTAATCAAGAAAAGAAAAATAGAATTGCTAATCATATTTTGAGGGGACAAATAAAAGAAAATTTATTTTTATCAAGACAAGTTTGGAAGGCTCTTGCAAAATACGATCATCATCATGGTGATTTAATTCCTTCCTCAAAGTGGTTTTGGTTAAGGAAAACATTTTTGTTGTCATATAGTGGGAGGTATAAGGAATTATTGGATGTGCATTATTTTTGCTTTAAATTAGAAATAAATATTACAAGGGTTATAGATCAGGTTTTTGAGTCAATTTATGCATTGATTTGATGGAAATCGAAAGCAAATATGCAAGGGTTATAGATCAAATTTGTGAGTCAATTTGTGCATTGCCTTTGATTAAAATTATGAGTAAATGCACAAGGGTTATAGATCACATTTGAGAACAAATTTGTGCATTTTTCATGATTGATTTTTGGAGTATATGAAAAGGACATATTTGTGCACTGTGATTGGTTTTGATGGAAATATGCAAATCAACAATTAGCAGTTCTGTTATCAAGTACTAGGCTAAAACTACCTTCTGATGTAATAAATGTGAGACATGTGAGAGTGAAATAATTAATGAATATGAAGAACATATTGGGCATTTTTTAGTGCATATCATTCTCTATATTTTCATGAAGATAAAATAATTCTAGGTAGAATATGTCTGAATTGCTTTAGTTGAGGAAAGCACATTGAGGAATAGATGAGCATTGTTTTGTATGCAAGATTTGGGAATAGATGAGCATTGTTTTGTATGCAAGATTTGGAAATAGATGAGCATTGTATGTATGCAATATTTGGGAATAGATGAGAATTGTATGCATGCAATATTTGGAAACAGATGAGCATTGTTTGAATTAGATTTGAGCAGATTTTAGAGCAAGTTTTGGAGAAGATTTGAGTAGGTTTTATAAGTAAGTTTTGTAGCAGATTTGAGCAGGTTTTGTGAGCATATTTGAAGCATGATGTGTGAGCATATTTAATAGTATATTTGAGCAGGATTTGTGAGCATATTTGAGATAATACTTAAGCATAGTTTGGGCTAGACTTGTGAGTAGAGGATATTGGTGTCTTCTGTTGATTGGAGTCCATGAACTAGTGTAGAGGGAATTGGTGTCTCCTATGTATTGGTACCAAGAACTAGAGCGAAGCGAATTGGTGTCTCCTATGTATTATATTCCATGAACCAGAGTAGAGGGGATTGGTGTCTCCTGTGGATTAGTGTCCATGAACCAAAGTATAGGGGATTGGTGTCTCCTGTGGATTGGTATCCATGAACTTGAGAGGGGATTGGTGTCTCCTATGGATTGGTATCCATGAACTTGAGAGGGGATTGGTGTCTCCTGTGGATTGGTGTCCACGAACATTGTAATAGGGGATTGGTGTCTCCTGTGGGTTGGTGCCCATGAAATTTGTTGAGAAATTTATAAGTAATATTTCTCCATGGATGTAGCCCATATTGGGTGAACCACGTTAAATCTGTGTCTCTTATGTGTGTGGTGATTTGTGCATTATTTCATTATTACAATTGATAATATTTGAAGTTATTGCTTTGGAAAGAAAAGTAAAAGTTTTATCTTATACTGTTCACCCCCTCTCAGTATAAGTGTGTGTTCTTCAATCTCCTCATGGATTGTTTGAGGTATTATAACGCCTTCTTGATGCTCTAAATATGTGACACTTACTTTGTAGAAGTTACAATATTTGTTCCAATGCTCTAAGATGTAATGATTATATCTACCCTCAACACTCTAAGGTGGATATTACTTATTCATTGGGCTTCTTCCTTAAACACTCCAAGATGGGCATTACTCCTTCATTAGGTATCAAAATTATTTCTTCTCTATTCAACGCTCCAAAGTGAGTGTTACTCCTTTGCTGGGCTCCTATATGAGCATTATTGAAATGTGTAACTCTTCTTTACGTTGTGCCAAGTGGCAATTGCATGTGATATTTTACTTAATGTTATTTTTATCCTTATATCTTCTCCAACAGATGCAAGTTGTTCAATATTTTATCCAATGCTTTCCTCCTTCTTGCCAGTGAGTGCAAGCTTACAATTTCCAACAATGATTTCTTCAAGGTTAGCTTCAACTGTGAATTTGATGTTACCCTTTTGGTAGATAATATGTCTTCACTCGATTGATGCTCTTGGTTGCTTTGGTGTCTCAATTCCTAGCTAGCAGGTCAATGCTTGATTGAGGTAATACTTTGTAGCCTTCAACTTGCTTTTATGTAGCTCCCTTACTATTGTTCTCCTTACTTTGCAATAGGTATGTAATGGATGCAAATATATATTATGTTTCCATAGGTTGATGTCATTTGTGACCACTTGCTTTGGAGACTAAGTTGGTGTTTCTAGACACATGGAATCAATTCTTATGAGCCCTAGATTGGCTCACCTTAGCTACCCAAAGTTTACACCTTTTGCCTTCAATGATTTTCCAATAGTGGATGTAGAATACCTGTTGTCTTAGTTTCTTGAGATATTTTATTTTTTTTCCTCTTTAGGAGGGATATGGTGCACTAATGTAATATAAATAAGAAACTCTATTTTTACACCAATGTTTTGAGAGTTAATTGTCTTCTTTTGATGCTATTTCCTCCTTTGATATGATGGCTCCTCACTGTATAGCTTGAGGACTAATGTAGATTGATTTGAAGCTTTTCCTTTGCTTCTTAGATATGGCCACTACTTGCTCTAATACGTGAGAGCAATGTATTTTTGCCTTTCTTATTAGACAACACTAGTATCTAACTCATTCACTTATATAGTTTAGTATCAATGAATCCAAGCTAATAATCATGTAAACAATATGCTCTTGAGATATCAATATTTGCACTAGATTTTATATTCACTGAAACATTTAGTGCACTTTTAATAGGCTTTTAGAGAAACTAATATAGTGCAACTGTAATCTCTTTATTACTCCTTAAAAGTAACTTATAATATGCACTAATGATAACTCTTAAAGAACTCTCAAATTCTTTTATAATATCTACAACTTAATGTAGTCTTATTTTCTCTAACTAGATAATAGAAAGATGATATTTTATTTCTTTTGAAATGTATCAAAATCCTATTTTAATGTGCACATAATAACCCTTAACAAAAACTATCTTCTGAACTTCCCTTTAAGACTTTAAAATACAACCTTCTCCTTGCAACTTCTAGATTCTAATAAGGTGCTTAATGAAGCTAAGTAATGAATTGAATATAAGTGTTCAAGTAATGAACCTTTTGCATCTAAGTTGCTTACCTTTAATGACCTATGAAGATGATGAATGTCTTGATGGTTTGATTCACCAAGTTGTTTGGAATGGTAGTAAATAATGACTTTAAAACCTTCTAGCTTGTTGTCTTAAAACTATAGTAGATGATTTCAACTTCTCCTTCAGGATGTATCTTGGAAATATAAATTTTTGCAGCTAGTAATGTTGTACTAATTTCTGCCCTCTAGTAGTCAATATATCCACTGAAATGTTGTCCTTGAATATAAAAAATTTGGTATGGAATTCCTCCAAATCATAGTTGATATTTCCTTCAAGAACCCCTTCAATATTTTGTTGTAGATTCAACAAACCCCTATCTCCAAAATGTGCCTTAGTAGCTATAAAAGGCAATCTCCAGAACTCTTGGATTTGGTAGGCTTCTTCTGTCCGTGTTCTTCTTCAACCTCCTTGTCAAATTTTAACTTCAAATAAGGCCTTCTTCTCAAGAATTTGAAAGTCTTGAGGTCTTCACTAGTCTCCTCTAAAATTTGACAAACTGCTTGCCAAATCCTTCTCCTTTGGATTTGTTATTGGATGGCAATAATTATCCCAATTTCTTCACTATCAGGATATTCTCCTTAGTAGTGAATTTATCCAATGAGTTCTTCTGGGAACTCCTTTAATGACTTCTTAGAAATCCACAATAAGGCTTTCCAAGCCTTCTACTTATTTCTCCTTGAGACCTCTCCAAGGTATTCAATCTCATAGCTTCTCTGGTCTTCCTATTGAGACCTTTCCTTCAAAATTCTACTATGGAAGTGTTGGCAATGATATCTTCCTTTCAAATATCTAATTTGGAATAAGACCTTGTTAGTCCTTCTCTATCTCTTCCAATATTGAAATTTATTTAGCGAGATCTTTTGTAGGTCTCTTCAGCTTATTTTGAAATAAGTCTACAATCTGCAAAGGAGATAACCAATCTCTTATATTCTTCAAATTCTTATTTGGAGTCTCTTACTGAATCTACAACAAGGCTTCTATGGCCTTCTATTTTGTAATGTGCAGGCCTACAACATGACTTCTCTCAGGTTGCTAAAATATCATTTTCATGCAATAAAGTATTAGGATGAATATTTTGAATATGGAAATGATGAATCTTCACTAGTTGATTTGTCAATCTAGTGGAATGAATATTGAGTCCTAGTCTTCACAAGTTTTTATGTAACTCTATGGAAAGACTAGCCAAATGCAATCTCAAAAATTTTGGAACTGATATTTGCTTCTCTCCTCTCAATATCTCTTGTGGCTCTCCCTATTCCTATCTGATCTACCATGTCTCTGATACCAATGTTAGATTTTGATAATGTATGATATGGAAGAAAGCAATCACAAAATATAAAATATGCCAAAAATTAAGATAATGGAATTATGTAAAAACACTAAAATATGCTATTAATGGAAATATACAAAAATAGTACAATGTAATGTAATGGAGGAAATGGACACTCCAGAACTCTAATGGAAACTATATTGTATCTACTCACTACACTATTGTAATTCCACTTTTGCTTCACACTCTCTTCTATTCATTATGGGGCCTATATATAAGAAGATAAGCTACTTGGCTCTTACTCTTCCTAACTACCTTTCCTATGACTTATGTACAAGTGGAGTCCTTGCACATTTACACCATTGCACATTGACACATGTGCATTTATTACTTCTTCCTCAAGTAACCTAAGATAAACTCCTAATCTAATAATGTACCTAAGGTGGTACATTAACATGTACCTATATAATTTAATATACTCTAACAAATTCATGTAGTACGCATAATTTTATTGATCCTCAGGTGGCAAAATAAGCATATTGATGTATATGCTCATGTAATTCTTTTGAAGTCATGGTAGCCAAAGGAGGATTTATGCCTAACAAAGAAAAATGTAAAAATATAAAGGTGTGGATGAGTGAGTACAATCTCAAGATAGACATGTTTACCTTACCTTGGGGGTTGTGATATAGTATTGGGAACTCAATGGCTTCATATGTTAGGTTTGATAGTCTAGGCATTTTTTGAACTTTGGATGTAATTCACCCAATAGGGTAAGCAATACACACTTCATAGTATGCCCACTAATACTACTTAGAAAATTATTTCCCATTGAATAGATTTTTTTTTAAAGGGTAGGGGCATAACTATTTGTAATCCAAGATTAGACAACCATTGATATAGTTCAACCAGCCAAAGTATAACTACTAGTGGAAAAATATTAATATGTGTTTCTTGAACCACAAGGATTATTGCCATTGCAAGAAAAAATTGGGACACTTATTTTCATGCATTTTATTGAAGGGCTTCTAAAATTTGGAGGTAAAATAATCATTCTAGAGGTACTAGATCATCACTTTCAGTATGCTCACTTTTATCCTCTAGCTCACCACTATAAGGCCCCCACAATTGCTCACATACCCTTGGAATCCCTTTTTCACCTTCATGCTATGCCCCACTCCATCATTTTTCCCACCTTCACCAACCATTTTTGGTAGGAAAGGATCTTAGCATACTATCCCCAAACAAATGAGCAAATAAAATTTATTAAAAAGTTCTTGGAACTAGTTTATGAACATCCTTCCCCATCATGTTCTTCAAAATTTTGTCTAGTTCTAAAGTTTTGGTAGTAGATTTCACTTTTCAGGGGCATGAACTAGTTCTCCAACTCTTCAAGGACAATTTGATGATGCCACATAATTGTATACGGAAGTAAGCTAATCAACACCACTTGGAGCATAATTTTAAATTTTTACAATAGATTAGACTTGTGACCTACAATCTCAAGTTGCCATGTCTCCTCCTTGAAGAATGGTTCATGGTAGTTATGTACATGTTCAAACAAGATTTCTGAGTTGAATAAAGAAGAATAATTCATCTTTGAGCTTAAAATTATTCTAGATCAACAAACACATACATTCCAAAAGACATTACTTGAGAGTCACTAAAATTCTAGCAATGTTTTTTAAAGCTTTGAGGACAAAGCTTCTTAAATGGGAAGGGTATGTTAAGATCCTATCCTAACATCATTATGTAATTATTATACTTAGGATGTATGGGTAGCTATGATATAACTAATACTTATTAGTAAAGATGTAATTGTTTATTTTATTAAGAGTCACTAGCTCAGGTTCCTCACTTGCAAGTGGACAAACCCTTGAGCATTAGCATGACGATAGATAAAGAGTCTATATAATGATAAGGGTGAAAATGGAATGCGTCAAGTCTTTTTTCTTAAATTATAATGAAGCTTTGCTTCCAAGGAGTTTTTCCCCTCGAAGAGGCTTATGATATGAGATTATTTTGATTAATAAAGTTGTTGCATTTATATTGAATATGTATCAAGCCTATTATTATTTTTTCACATTTTCTATTAATTTTTGTAGTTATTGTTGTGAAACTATTTGATTTTAATTGAAGGTTCCTAACGTAAGGATCTCTCATTATATCTTCATGAAAATATAATTCATTATTTGAGATATTATCTTGAAGCATAGTGAGTAAGATTACAAAATCTATATTTACATTTTTAGACTATAATATATCTATAAATTAAATCTAGGATGTAATTAGAAAAAGTATTGCTTGGTATGAGACAATGTTTAGAAGCTGCAAGAAAACACTACACAAATTTATATAATGATGAATTTATGGAAAAGCCTCGTAAGAGAAATGTATTTAGAGAAGGAAGATTCTATCATAGTACAAAAAAGTGGTTATGAACATATAGCCTTTAGGTGTGGGTAATATATGAAAAATGGTCATTGATGTATGCCTTCAATATCTAGTCCCAAAACAAACTAGCAAGTAAGGAACTTAGCTTTGAAGATGATTTCCAAGCAATAAGAATAAGGCATAAACAAAAGACAACATGATGGAAAGAAAATTAAAAATATTATTTTAATATGGATCTTTGTAGTAAATTTTAAGAAGATCCCAATGGACATCAACCGTATCATTCTACAATGAGTCCAAAAGAAGAGAAGAAGAAATAATGTGACATTGTCTATCAAATTAGATTTTATTTTTTTTTATAACTATTGTAGTGGATAATTCACTATACTTAGCACATCTTGCCAAATAAGATAACCTTAGTTGATTTCTTAATTGCTTGTTGCTGATTTAAGAGAAGAGCTAGATTAAGAATGCCAAGAGTGCTACATATGGACCAAAAATAGGAACATATTTTTGATAAAGGATGAAAATGAAATTAAAGCCTCCTCGGATGCAAAATCATCATTATTTATAATGCTAATTCTCAACAACCTTTTTGGTGATACCTAAATTTAAAACAGCCAATGGTTGGAGTCCAATAACCGTTTTAGTGATAACTAAAATGGCTCCATCATTGGTGAAATTTCAACCGAAATAGTGGTTGCAATTTTGTTCCAGTCTCATGTGGGTGAGCTTGCAAACCTAGTTATCATCCATATTTGTTTAGGTTCATAGCTCCTAACCACCTATCAATAATTTATACACCATAAGAATAGGACATATTCAGTAGGAGATACACATGGGGAGAATGTAACAACTCTGGTATATAGATAAGAATTCACAAAATTTCATCATGTAGAGATCCTAAAAGACATCTAGTCGGTGCACTTAATGATTCTAGCTATCCCTACCATAGATAGTTCTTCTACATTTGGTTAGGGTACATCTATATTAAGCCTCTCTGCACTAACGACTCCATCAAGATAAGACTAGTACATAGTGATGGTAAAGTTGCAAGAGGTATATTGGAGTACTTTAAATCAAAATTTCCATAAACTATTGGAATATCATGAGCAATGGTTCATGCCACTCCAAGAGAAATTCCAATAGAATAGAGTCTTGGAAAGCTTTTGGTTGCCATTAAAACTATGGTGGATGATCATTGAACTCAAAATTGTTTACCTTAAAAAAACTTTGAAGGATGACTAAAGCTAAGGCAAAGCTGATGAAAGACGGATAAAGGAGTGTTGGACAAATATCGGTAAAATTTCCAACTAGAAGGTTGAAACCACTTTATAAAACTTCTAACAAAAATAAGAAAGTAAAAGTCCTAACAACCCATGCAATGTCAAAAGGCCATTAAATATTTTTAAGGATGTAAGAGGAGCAAAAGTATCAAATATCAAAGGTCAAAAAAGTTTTGAAGAAGGAAAGAGAAAAAAAGTTCCAACTTTCGACTCACGAGTTGTGAAAAATCCCAAATATGGACGAAGTAAAAGTTCTAATAGTCATACCATCCAAGAGGAGTTCAAATTTTTTTTTATGTAGACCTTAAGTCAAAAGTCCAACTAGGTATAGAGGTTTCATAAAGGTTTTATAAGAAAATATAGACAAAAGTTCTGACAATCATCAAAGTTTAAGATTGATGGCTTGCATCACTTCAAAGATAAAAGGAATCTTAGGAGAAGATAGAAGCACTTTAAAAATTAGGACATATAACATAAACGACCAACAAGAAAAGAGCAATAAAAAATGATGGATTGGCAAGAGGTTAGAAGATCAAATTACAAGAATTCATGGATGATGCACACACTTCCAAAGAAGTAGTTGAGATAGACCAATGAGAAATTACTAAAAGTAGTTAAGGCTAACCTATTGTCACCACTTGGGCTCAACAACCTAGGAGAAGTGGTTGACTTATTAAAAATAAAAATGTAATAGACACAATATTAGCATCCCCAAATATGACAATATTAATAATAGAAGGTGCTTATGCTAAGTTTTCAGGATCCCTAGGGTGGTGGTTGAGCATCCAACAATTTAGAATTGATGATTCTATAACCAGAGACCTCAAAGGGCTAAAAGTGAGAGAATTGAGATGATTATTTTGTATAATCATCTGAACCCAAACATTGAGTGGTTTTACGTGTAATCTTCTGAGCCCTTACTTTTGGCATGATTTGTAATATTTATACTCATATATATTGAAAGTCATGACTATTGAGATTTTTTTATCCCATTTTTTGTGTTTATGTTTGTTTATATTTATATATAAGATGCCATGACTACTTCATTTCTATCTTATTTCTTATATATGCAATTAGTGCTTAACCGTGTCTGTCTAGAAGATAAAGTGTTCACTTTGAGTTGTTGACATAGAAGTCTTAAGTGTTTATTTGTCCCATTATTATGCAGAAGAATCTTATGATCTTGGTGCATCACAACCCGTTAGCTTAGGATTTTTGTTTTCCTCTATTTCCTATGATTTTTCTTTCGCTTTTCCTCTATGTACTTGAAGCTAGGTGGGTTAGGTTAGAATAGAGAGTGCTAAAGGTCACATCTTAAAAGGAGTCATGCTTGTAAAAAATCTTAGAAGCAATCTAATCAAGCTATTCTTATGCTCTCAAATATGACCTACTATGTCGATCCTTGTGAGGCATGATTGTTAGGTCATTTGATCCCCAAATCTAGTGACCACAAGAATTAGAGAGGATAGAAGTTTAATGGCATGCCTAGTGGGACCCGATTGATTCAATATCATTGATATCAATATAAAAAGAACTATATTAGACTGACTCTAATGAAGGTCCTTGCCTATCTACTTGATTGAAGCATCTAAAAAATATCATCTGGTAACTCTACTAAAGATGAATATGTGGAAGAAGTTGCTTAGAAAGAACATCAAATTAAAATTCCTATGGAGGTCTCAATCTACATGCTTGGCAAGCAATTATAGCATTCACCTAGAAACTTTGCTCGAAACAAAAAACCTTGAAGTTTATGAATGCAATACCTTCAACCAGATACTTTGTTGTTGCTAATCCTCATGTGTTGCTCCCACCTCTTAACACCATTTCAAGAAGGAGAGGCCAGTGCTAGATCATGGATGCTCAACCACCTAGAAGATTCTTTGCCTAGAATGATAGAGGTCCATTATGTCCTTCAACTACATCAATAATATAGGATGACATTATGACATTATTATAAAAGTATCAAGAAGTGTTTAACAGTGAAACACTATCTAAACAACATTAGGTCATCATTTGGCTAGGAAGATGACTTTTGCCCAAGGTGATCAAAAGAGATTATTGGCATCAATGGCATGGTATGATAAATGTACTGCCAAGGGTATATTGATCTTTCACAAGATTGATGATGTACATGGCATTGAAGGTTGAGTTGTAGACCTTGTCATGACTCATGATCATAAAGTAACACAAGTGTTAAAGGTAAAAGCAGTGGTTATGAGAAAGACTCCTCTTTTGTGGAAATTTAGATAAAAGCCTCTTGAAGAGTTTTGAAATCTCTCATCCGTTCTTGATAGTTGAATATGTGGTGCAACTCTGAGTGTCATCTCCTTTATGGAGATTGGAGGAGTGGTTATGAGAAAGACTCCTCTTTTGTGGAAATTTAGATAAAAGCCTCTTGAAGAGTTTTGAAATCTCTCATCCGTTCTTGATAGTTGAATACGTAGTGCAACTCTGAGTGTCATCTCCTATATGGAGATTGGAGGAGTTTAATCCATTCCAAGGATGCTTCCTCCATATGGGAATTGGTTCCTCTAGTCTGCTCTTCTCATGAAATTGAGAATTGGCAGAATGTTACTCTTCTCGAAATATGGATGGAACTGCTGGATATATGTTTGTCCATGGAAAGAATTGATCTCTATGGCTCTTTCCTTATGCCATAAGAGCTAATTGGGATTGTTGTATGCTCTTAAACCAATTAGGAAAGATCAATCTATGACTATGAATACCCCTTCAAGTAATGGTGGAAGAGATCAGAGAGACTTCGACAAGGTATAAAAGAGGTCCATGAATACTAATGAGATCTTTGGATGAAGCAGAATTCTAGAAGTATTGGGAGATAGAGTCTGGAGAGCAAAGTCTGGAGCGCAGATCATCACTGAAAGGTATGTCAATGAACCCATGGGCTTGATGCCTTGTATTCTTGGTCTTGTTATGCCATGCCTACAGAAATTCTCTTCTGTAGGTGAAGGAACAGATGTTGAGGTTAAATTGTATAGATAATGTTTTGATGTGCTTTCATCTGAAATAACGATACTTACAGAAATTGGTGTAGGCTTGCTGTTTATGTTCAGTAACAGAATGAGCTTGTTAGATGTTAAATCTTCCTCTGCCTTCGATAGTCAACCTCTATAAATTATGTTTGAGCTGGTGCCATCTCAATGAGCTGTACAGTCCCTAGATTCTTTTACTCAGTTAAATAGAATTGCAAATCAATTGCAGACATTGAAGTGAACGTGAAGGAATAGATATATAAACTCAGTAAACTTGATATTTCTACTACTTCAAGAAACCTCAAATGGTTAGTATATGTTAATCTGTTACATTGGAACCCTTTTTGGATATAAAATATGTAATCAGCAGTTGGATATCTTCCTTTTTTTCTGTACCTATTAAACCCGGCTAGGACCTTGTAAGGGTACCCTCTTCTAAGGTAAGAAAATACTAAATCATATACAGATTGAAGCTATTCTTATCATGTTTGTGACATTTGTTGAAATAAATTTGGCACTCGCATTTGCAGAAGTTTGTTGTAAATAAGGTCATGCACTGTGATGCATTTATTCCTTTTCTAACAGCCATGGAGTTTTAGTACTATTCCAGAATTCTGATTAATGTTATAATTCTTACTTTTGAGGAAAAATCTTACTCTAATTAATGTTCATAGACTTTAGAAGAGACTGGTTCTGAGTTTTGTGTGGGAGTGGAGAAATCCGTTTGGGATGTGAAGGAGCTTCTCTTCCAGAGCGAAGTGTCTGTCGTTGGTCTGCAATGCATTGGAGGCGGTGGATTGGATACTCTTCTAAATTCCAATTTTTTTTTTTTCAAACAAATTGGATATTATGAATGTATATATATCCTTGTAATAAATAGTAATTAAAAAACTAAACTCAAAGATTCAAACAAACATTAATAACTAGCTTATAACAAAAAAAAAAAAAAAAAAATACCATTTAATTTTACTTTTAACATTTAAATATAAAATTATATATATATATATATATATATATATATATATATATATATATATATAAAATAGTAAATCGCAACACATTTATTTAAAGCAGCAAAACTAAATTATAGTATAGAAAAAAAATTATGCAAAAAATTCTTTGCATGCATTTTCTTCTTTGGACGTGCGTTACTTAGTTTTTTTCCTGCCGAATTTAGGGTCTAAAATTTTTTTCTCTTCCGACATGCATTCCCCCTAGTTTTTAGTCCAATTTTTTTTCTTCCCAATTTAAAGTTTATTCACTGAACTTATTCGCTAGGGTTTTGAATTCGATGAATTTAGAATTTTATACTTTGACAACCAAGAGCTGTAGTATTGGCTCTCTGCAATGATCCTCAAATTAAAGGTGACATGGCTTCTCCTCAATTCTGTTAATGTTTTCTTTTCTGAATTTCAAAATTTTGGTGGTTGCTTTTCGTTACATAAAACACACTTAGGGGTATTGCAGCTTCTTATTATCTAAAACATAGTGGTTTCTATGTGGATGCCAGGTTATTTCGGAAATAGGGTATTTTTCCTTACCGTTTCACAGTCCCCACATTTGAAGGGAATTCTAGAGACGATGTGGGAGATGATTGTCGGTAGGAAAATGCCAGAATTTCAGAACGCTGAAGATGCACATAGGCTGCCTCGTTTAATCACAAGCATATGTGATTCTATGGACTAACATAGCAACCATTGATGCACAGACTAACATAGCAATCATTGATGTGAAAAAATGGAAACCACGGTTTAAATATATATATATATATATATATATATATTTTTTTTTTTTTTAATTATTCTAAGAGGGTGGTTTTAAACCGTCCTCTTAGGGATTTTTTTATTTTTTGTTACCCTATAAGAGTGGTTTTAAACTGCCCTCGTAGTCATAAGGGGGTGGTTTAAAACCCCTAAGAGGGCGGTTTTAAACCACTCTCTTAGACCCTAAGAGGTCAGATTTTTTATGCAGTTTTTAGCTGTTGTCGTATGGGTGCAAAATTTTAACGATGTCCTCATAGATGGCGGTTGAATAACTGCCCCTAAATATCTTTAAGGCGATTAAAAAATGTCATTAAAGCCCTTTTTTGGTGTAGTGTTAGGCCCCCCATGCCTCTATTTCCAAGTATCCAATCTCCATATCAACCTCCTCAAGTCATTCAACCAATAAACTTTCAACAAATGTTGGCAATACCTACAATCCTTGTTCCCCTACTTGCTCAAATTCACTCTACTAAAAATAAATTTGAGTCAAAATCAATTAAGAATATGTTAAGAAAAGTTTCTAATGAAGTATCAATCCTTGAAACATAGTAGAATAGTCATAACATTTTTTTAAACTGAACAATCAAGGATTTAGGAATTCTACAAGTAGCTATCAAAATCCTAATAGGATCCTAGGCCATCCATCTACTTCAAATTAATTGAATGCCCTTATAAAAACATTATCATGAATACCTTCCCCAAACCTTGTCAAAGATTTGGCACCCATACAAAATATCTATCTAGAAAACTCAAAAACTTAGTGCTTCCCTACCCTTTATCCCCTCGATGCTTACACTTAAGGCAACCAACTGACCTTTTAGGAAAACCAACATAGACCCTCCTATGCACAACCATTTGCTTCCCAACCTTCATCCCAAAATATTCTCCTAGACTTAGATGCTAATTTTCCTGAACAAACTTTAGTAACCTAGGATGAAGAAGAAATATATGTTGTATTTGATGAAAATGGAGTTATACAAACTTAGGTACACATATATTATATGACTAGGACTAGAAGAAAAACAACAAAAGAAGAGGGATTAAAAGAATATAAGAGAAGCTACCAAATCCTATGAATTTTTTTATTCTAGTGGCAACATAAGCCCTGAAGGAGCTAGCATATTAAAAAAGGGTTCCTGAACAAAAAGAGAAGTTATCAAATATCCCTCAACTACCTATGGTAGAAGGAACCCTACCCCTATAGGAAAAACCTACTACTCAAAAGGTACATTCTCTAAATTCATTTAATATAGTAGAGCATATTAAGAAATCTACTATGGCAGTGTCACTCTCGGAAGTGATCATTATGCTTGGAAAAATAAAGCATTTAGAAGAGGCGTTAAAAGAGCAAAGAATTTTATATGGTCAAAAATCACCTGTAGACCTAAAAGTATCTTTTCCTGAAGCAAATAGAACAATGTCAATGCCATTCCGCTTGACCTTGATCCATGGTGATAAGTTGATCCATAATTATTTGGTTGACTTTGGATCAAGTACCTCGGTTATACCTAGAGGAGTTGCTGATGCATTGACACTAAGCTATGATCCAGATAATCAAGGTGTAGTTCAATTAGATGGAACACCAATCCAAACCCTTGGGTTGGTTAGGGATCTCCCTATGATGTTGTAATCATATCCAAATTTTACTATTCATCATGAATTAGCAATATTTGAGCTCCCATTAACCTTTGGTATCTATCTATCAAGATATTTTATTGCTAAAATAGGAGGTTACTTGTAGTTGGATTGGATACATTTGCTACTGAATAACCAGTATGGTACTAAGATGAAAATTTCAATGAAACATATCCATATTCAATGTATAGAGTAATTTTGATTAGATTAGATGTTGAGCACTCTTATACCACAGAAAAAGCATAATCTTAGACAAAAGTGTTTGCTAGAGAAATTCGTTGTACTTCACCTAGTGATCAAATAAGTGAGTGGGCCATCAACATGCACAATTTAGATCCTTATGAAGTCTATGAGAAAACTAGCATAAGTACCTATTTTATTCAAGAAGAAAATATACATGCGCCTAAACTTACAAAGAAATAGGAGCAACCCATCAGTTTGTGGAGATTGTACTTTGATGGTGCTAGAAGTATAAAGGGGGTTGGTGCTACTAGTGTATGCTTTATTTTTTCAGAGGAAACAAAGTTATAACAAATATACCAACTACAATTTAATTGTTTAAATAACATGGTTGAATATGAAGCTCTGGTAATTGGGCTCCAAACGATAGAAAGAAGAGGTATTAAATTGCTTTAGGTCTTTGGTGACACTAAGGTAATAATAAAACAAGTAAGATTTCAATGTTTAGAAAAAAAATAGGTTGATGAAATATAATAAGAAAAGGTCTAGGACCTTATTGAAGCCTTTGATGCCATTAAATTTAAGGTTATTTAGAGGGTTTAAAATTTGGATGTTTATCGTATGTCAATAATAAGATCACAATTTGATTCAGTCGATGATTTGCTCCATAATCATCAATTGGTAAAATTTATAGTTAGACCAACTATCCTTGATAATGAACTGAATTTGTAGGTATTTGAGAGTGATAAACATATTGTTTGTTTCCTTCAACAAACAGATGAATATGCTAAAGAAATGACTCTAAAAATTGAAGAAATATATGGAGATTAGATCATCGAGTTAAAATCCAATAAGTTATCGAAGGGATTAATCACATTGGAGTTCTTTTTTAGCCTAGATGATAGATTCAAAGGGAATAGAGGAATAATTGTTGATAAGGGCTACCAAGAGATAGAAGTGGCTCTATAAAAAGTGCTAAAAATAGGCAAAGTGGCTACTGAAGCAGAAAAAAAGTCTTTTATCATGTTATGCTAGAAATATAAATAAGTAATGTCTTGGAATTATAAATACCTTAAAGGATATAATAAGGATATTATCTAACATACAATTGAGCTAGATATTGAAATCAAGTTTGTTAGGTAGAAACAAAGGCCAAGCAATCCAAAAATTGAGCCTCTCATGTGAAAACAAATAGTAAACTAGTTGAATCAAAGATTACATATCCACTCAAATAAACCACATGGGTCTCTAACTTAGTACTTGTAAGAAAAAAAATGGTGAAATCAAGCTATTTATTGAATTCAAATATCTGAATAAAGCATCACTAAAAGATCACTACCCCTACCTTCCATGGATAAAATTCTCCAAACCAGTGTGGGCTCAAAAAGGATCTCGTTATTGGATGGATTCTTTGGTTTCAATAAAATATGGGTGAAATATGAGGATCAATACAAAATACATTTTACTACTGAGTGGGGAACCTTCACATATTAGTGAATGCCTTTTGGGTTATTTAATTTTGGAGCAACATTTTAGAGAGACATGGACATTGGTTTCCAAGGCTTGATTAACAAAGTGATACTAATAGTCTTGGATTACTGCATTCTCTAAGAAGAAATATCATTTGGAACACTTAGAGGTTTGTAAGCAATATCAAGAATTTGGAATATGCCTCAATCCTTAAAAAAAGTGTCTTTTGTGTCTTGTAGGGAAAATTGTTAGACACATTATATTAAAAGATGGTATTGCCATATACCTAGATAGAGTCAAGGCTATTGCTAGCCTTTCATTTCAATGATAGAAAAAGAGATTACAACCTTTCTTTAGCAATATATATTTTGTTAGAAGGTTCATCCCAGACTTCATAGCTATTGTCAAGCCAATGACGCTCATGGTAAATAAGGATCAACCATTTATATGGATGAAAAAAGAAAGGAAAGCTTTTGAGAAGATTAAAAAAACATCTATTGTAGAAGCTCTAGTGTTGGTCAACCTAAATTTTAACAAGGAAATTATTATTTATGCATATGAAGGATACCTTAGTATAGCAATGTTGCTAACATAGACAGATAAAAAGTAACATGGATGCCTAATTACTTTCTTCAACCAAAATTTAAAACGGTATGAAGATAATTATAACTTTGTTGAAAAATAAGCATATAATTTGGTTAGAGGTTTGAAGAATTTTAAGCACATTTTTTCAAATAATAATGTCATCACCTATGTCATTCATCTAAGTGTCGAAGAATATATAATGGGTGAAGAAATAAGTGAAAAAAGGGTTGGATGAATTACCAAGATGTTGGATGAAGGGCACTATGCCAATGGCTGGATGAATATGTTGTCAAAGAAGTGGATCTAGATGTTATCAAAGAAGAAGCAAATTCAGATAGATATTTTATGGATAGAGGAACCAAACTAGGTAGAACAAAGGATTTTTTATATGCAAACAATAAAGTATCCCCCTAAGTTAGAAAAATCTCAAAGGAGAGCTTTATGATTGTAAAATGTTTATTTCATGTTGATTGTTGGGGTTCTATTTTGAAGAAATTTTGATGGAGTCCTTCTCAGATGCATTAAGAAAGAACAAACTCAACCTTTGTTGTAAAATTCCATCTAATATTCTAGGGTGGGAATTTCTTAGCTCAAACCATGACCAATTAAAGCTTGTTACTATTTACCATGTATGTTTATAGATTCCCATAATTTAGGTTAGAAAATGTGACAAATACAAAATCTTCATTGGTAGGAAGAAGTGTGCAAATATACCCTTGAAACTCATAGTTGCAGATTAACCATTCTCCTAATGAGGATTAGACTTCATTGGAATGATCAAACTACCATCTAATGAAGGTCACTAATGGATCTTCACTACTACAAAATATTTCACCAGATGGGTTGAATTAGTCCCACTAAAAGAGGCCATTGAGTAGGTAATCATAGAGCTTTTGGAGAATATCATTACCAAGTTTGGTGTCCCTAATACAATAATTACTAATAATGCTAAAGCATTCATAGTTTCTAATATTACTCAATTCATCTTTTAGCATGGCATTTATTTGAAGGACTCTTCAAATTATTACCCATAGGGCAATGATTTGGTAGAATATTCAAACAAGAACTTGTGAATTCTAAAAATTTTGGGCTCCAAAAATCAATGGCAATGACACCTTCATCTTAAAATATCTTTATGGGAAGATCACATCACTTCAAAAATATATTTAGAATGTTATCCATATAGCCTAGTATATGGAAAGGAGGCTAAACTACTTATTTCTATAGAATTACCTCTGCTTCAAGTATTGCATTAGCTTGAGATTTAGGGAAATGATGTTATGACTTAAGAATGAGAGAACTATGAAAATTTGAGGAACTAAGGAAAGAGATCAATGATAAAATGTTGATGTTGGTGATCCAGTATTTAAATGGGATGAAGACAAAAGGAAACTAGATCATCACACCATATTTCATGTAATTTGGAGTGATCCATATATTGTACTTGCTTGGAAGGACTACAATTACTTTGAACTTGAAAAAGTGAAGGGAGATATTCTCTCCGTTCAATGGGATTCATCTAAACAACTATCCTTGAGCTCTTTTCTATCCAAAGAAAGGGGAAAAAAAACATGTAGATATTTTATAATATTCTGATATAGTTTGCCTTGATAGGGGTAGATATCAAAACCTACAATCGGATAAAAGTTGCAAGAAAAAAAAGAGTATGAGTTACCCTATTATGAGTAAGAGAAGCATTATCAAAAGGAAAGGCAAATATTGGAATAAATCTAATGATGTAAGTCATTGGATCATAACTCATGAGATGGCACAAGAAAGTTATAGTCACATGAGTAAGTATCTCTCCAAAGAAGGATGCAAACTACCTTGGTGCATTGGGAAGGAAAACTCCTAGGGATTGTTGATGCACAGCTGAAGGTCATCTAACCAATGATAGCATCAAAGTTACATAAGATGCAGTTAATGCAAAATTAGCAATATTCCTCTTTTTTCTTTGCCTAAACACAAAGAAGGAATTTTGCATCATGTAAATTTAGTACTTAATGGAAGGAGAAATATTTTATTTCATCACCCTAATAAAAATAAGATAAATCTAAATTAATTGAGATGAGGTTGAGTAAAGGGAGCATCAATTCACATGAGGGAAATTTAATACAAGTAGGTACATTTACCGTAGGGGAAAATGCTATAAAAGGACTATCTTACACTTATTGTTTTCAAAAATTAAAGTTGTTGCATTAGTTGAGTTGGCCATTTGTTCACCCCTAGAGATTCCTTTGAATAACTCCATGCCCAACAGATAAGGCCTTGTTTTCTAGGTTCTTGATCTTGTACAAGTAGAATATCCCCTGTGAGTTGCCAAAGTTATAGTGAATAATTCACTACACTTGGAAAATATTGCCAAATAATACAACCTTAGTTGATTGCTTAATCGCATGTTGTTGCTAATTCAAGAGGAGAGAAAAATAAATAATTCCTGGAGTGTTGCCCATGGACCAAAAGGAATGATAGGAAAATATTTTCAACAAAGGTTGAAGGTGAAATTAAAGCCTCTTGGGATGCAAAATCATGATAAATAGTAGTGCTAATTTCCAAGTCTTTTTAGTGATATGTAAAATAAAAACCACTAGTGGTTGGAGTCTAGAAGCCAATTCAGTGATAACCAAAATGGCTCCTATTATGAAACTTTATTCTCATCAACAAAAATAATTCACCAATATGAAAAATATTAAATCATTCATCCACAAATAATCATCCACAATAATAATCCATACAATGAGACAATGAAAAACTCCATAAGATCTCCCAAAATGAGAGCACCACTTAGAGAGGATAAATTCTCATAAGCCACTTCAAGGAAAAAGATGATTAAAAGTAATACTCCATCTTAATTATCTCCATGATGATTGCAATGATAATATCCCTTCTTTATATACCCATATTCTAATTCCACTTTTGGTTGTTAACTAGTAAACCCTCATCCCACTCATTATTATATTATGATATAATATAATATAATATAATAATATAATATAATATAATAATATAATCAACCTTTGGTTATGTGTGACCCATGTCAATCATCCATAATACCCTTATACAATATAATATTATATCCCTTTATACCTATTCCTAGGTACCATAACATTAATATAATATAATAATATTATAATATAATGTAAATTATTTGAATATAATATAATAATATAATCAACCTTAGGTTATGTGTGGCCCTTGCTAACCATCCATAATACCCTTATAAGATATAATATCATATCCCCTTATACCTATTCCTAGGTATTGTTGTTGTCTCATAATGCACCTTCTCATTGAGGTAGAAGCTCGACGTGCTAGGGGCACCAACGTCTCATATTGAACGACATAACCAAAAGTGCAACATATCAAGGGGATAACCTACAAGGAAACCTCTAGGGTTTTCAATCAAGGCCATCTCCTTTTAAATTTAATCCTTGGTACACTAAGGCCTTCACAAACTAAAGCTAGATTTTCTTGAGGGTTGCAGGGAAAGGAATTGCAATAAAAGTAAAAAATACAAGAAATAAAAAGAGATAGAAAAGTAAATTTTCTAAAAACCAAACCTAAGTTATGGGGGTGATGCACCAAGGTTAAAGTCTTCCCTCCTGAATGAAATACATGGCCATAAATGAACACATATACCATTGTCCAATAGCTAAAATAAACACACTAAAATACACATGGCCTAGAATTGAAAACACATCAAAGAAGGAGGATATAGCAAATTAGTCATGGCTTCCATTAATGTGTCATACATGATTATAAATAATGCAACTTAGAGATGCTTGATGATGAGTGTTTTTAATGCTCTTACTTTAATCTTTTATCAAACTAGGGTGGTGTCTTAAGGTTTTATGAATTATAGGTTTAAGAATTGTCTTGGATATCATGGTTCTAAACTAATCTATAAAAACTAGAAATCATAATGTCTTCGCAACATTCATAAATAAAGCTATAATAAATTTTAAACTTTGCTATTGAAATAATCCTAGTCTTAATTATAATCTGTGTAGAAATAAATCAAGCAACAACTCTTAATTGAAAAGAACTAGGCTAATCCAAACTAAAATAAAACACAACTCATTACTGAAATAAAATAGGAAATAGAAAAAATATATTGCAATAATTAAATCAAAACAACATTGCACACTTACAAAAAAGTAAACAAATCACACTATTAACAGAAATAAAATTAAAATAAATTAAACTTAAAATGAAATCAAACTCATCAACTTCAATTAAGCTATTTCAATTATTGGAATCAAATAACAAAAAATAAACTAAGAATCCTTCCACTATTCGAGAGAGTGGGCCCTTGCTCCAAGGTTTAGCTGGAGGCAGAAGATTTAATACAACGTGTTGAAAGTCAAATTATTATTGCATCTTTTATTCAGACTTCTACTTAACCTTATCCAACAAGTGTACATTATTATTTATAGTTGAGTCTCTAACCATTCATCTTAATAATATGGTTTATTTTAGGTAATACTCTATATTTTACATTAATACATAGGTCTACATGTGACCAATCGAATTATAACAAACTAGGTTGGATAAGTCATCCAAAATTTAGGAATTCCATTGATTGGATTGAAACAAATATGAAGTCTCCAGTGTATTCCCCTTCTATATGAGTGCATTAGGCTCCTTGTTACCATGTGATTGAGCTTATTTTGGTATGAAATAATAGCAGCAACTCCATAATAAATTGTGGGTCAATGCCCATATTCTTGTGCGTAGTCATATATTCATGTCGATGTTGTTGGTTAGCATCAACTCAAATCATGTGACTCATAGCCTTGTTAAGATGCTTCCAAGGTGGGTTGACCATATGTTTTTTCATTTCTTGCCACATAGATATTTTGAAGCATTACTTGTCTTGTTATTCCATTGTAATCCTCGTATCTTGTTATTTTTGTGCTTGGGCTATTCTAGAACCTAGTTGGTGCATAGATTATTCTAGTGCATAGCTAGTGCTAAATTACCCCAATTTGCATATCTCAAGCATGTTAACTTTTAAAAATAACTTTAGAGCAATGGTCTACCAAATACTTCAGCTTTATGGATTTATTCCAAAACTTTTGCAGAATTATTATTATTTTATCCTTAAATTAAGAATAAACCATGCAATTAGTCCTTAAAACAGAGAAAAATATTTTAATTAGATAAATAAAACATATTCTTTTATTCACTATATTTAAAATTTAATATCAACATAAATAACAATTAATACTTGGCACATACTATGTTATTTTAATAAAAATGGAAAGGTTAGATTGCTGAAAAATAAGACAATTTTATAGCCTCATAACTCTTGCCCACTGATTCTAATGCATGTCCTCATGCATTCTACCTATTCAAAGTTGCATTCATATCTAATTCCTTATAAATACTGCCCTAAAATCTATTTGCTACATAATGGTATCCCATTTTTTCTAGATCTATCATAACCATTCCTGGAATCAATGCTCTAGTTGTGGTCCAATATCAAAATGGTATGAAATAGATGTGATCGTAGTAGGTGGTTGAAATCATAGGTCTATCTATTCATGTTGTAGTGTTGTAATCACCTAAATCATTGTAGTTTCTCTCCTATAGGACCATATGAGATTGTTTGGTGAAATAGGCCCATTTTTCTCAAAAGTGATACATAACTCATCCCACCTCTATTTACAAGCAAACCCAACCCTATTAAAGTTACCTCTGCATAAATTCTAAAAACAATACAAACATACATTGACATGATTAAGATATCTTCCCTTGAAAAATGTATTTCTCTTCAAATAATAATGTGCACTAATGAGAGCCCTTGGTTTTGGCTAATCATGTCTTAACAATAAACCAGGTCCTAATTTAGTTGACTTGTACTATTTTACCTTTTCCTTCCATTGCAACTGATTACAAAGAGTGAAGGTGAATGCTCGTATTTGAACATCTATGGTATAGATATGAGGTATAAATTTCACATCATCTAAAAATGTAAATTTATGCAAATAAAATTCACATAATAAGTCTTGTTCCACAAGACTATGCAAGAATGCTTCAACAAAAGCTTGAGTAGAGGTCAAATCATTTGAGAGATTGGAAAAAATCTCCATTACCTGCCATCTATAATATTGTTCCTTTAGGAACAAGATGTAAATCCTACCAGGTGATTCAATCAACTATTTTGCAATGTGATACAAATCCTTGACCTTAGTCTTGAGACTTGTTATCTCTTCACCTTGTTTCCTATTATATTCTTCTAAAGTTTTGACTGTTAAGAGGAACCCTTCTAAGTAATTAAATTACCTCATCCATCTTGAGACTACCATATTATGATTATCTAACATGGCCATGCCCTATTGAATGACAACAATTAGTTGAGGGACTAGAAATTCTAGGGGTTCAATTTGTGTTTCCCTGTAGACTAGGAATTTTGTCACCCTTCAAAATTCACTCCCCCTAACTTATGTAAGTTCCACCTCAGCCCACATTTTTTCTCTCTAATGCCATCTAAGTTGTTTACTAACTAATTTTATTTTTTTCTATTTTAGTGAATTCGTGTGATAAAAAAATAGTTCACACAAATTCATCCAAAATAGAAAAATAGGTAATTTATTGAAAACAATAATATTTTGTTACGATTTGGCCTAAAATTGGCCCAATCCCACAATTTCTGCCAATCCACCTGATCAAAAAAATTTATCGCGTGGATTCACTTAAGATAAAAAAACCTCAAATTTACTAAACAAACTGATAACTAACCCCTAATCTCGCAACCCTTGAATGCTCTCAAAGTTTTATAAGCAATATTTCGTCCCTTTATCAATTTTGAATGGTCATTTTGCAATTGCTTAACATGTTTTTATTGTAGGTGAAAGATCAAAATTAGAGTTTGGATCTACTTCGTATGCCTTGTTGCTTTGACCATTGATAGCCAACCAACGTACCCCCACTATAAGCACATCATTTCTTGTAATTATATTTGCACATACTTTTAATCTACATATTGCATTTATGTTTTCATAATAGTTGCATGAATCCACGTGATCAGAAGAATGAATTCGACAAATACACATGATCATAAGCGTAGATCTATTTTGAGCAATTTTCCAATAATATTTTCATGAATCTGCATGATCAGAAGCATGGATCCATGGTACAAATTCATCTGCAAATGTGGATCTGTACTATCGTTAGCTTGGTGGGAAATATCTTGTATCCCGATCTATCTTTACTTATTAATATGTTATGCATCATGCATTTATATCTTTTATAATATCTTTATTTTACATATTTTTAATCATTTTTTTTAGTTTAGCTCTAATCTCGAATAACCTCGTGATTGATACTTTTTATTTATAGTTGGTTAAGAGACTAAGGGGATTTGACTACCATGCTACTGAGGATTATCATACAGTGGCCCAAGCAAATCCCCCAACACTTAATACAAATTGTCGTGTCTCTATCTGACTAATTACAGGATTTTCTAAAAATGCATCCAACAAGAGGTGTGGATTTGAGTCATGCAGATTATTTTCAATCATGCATATTCAACTTGTGTAAAATTTTTATTTAGGTAAGTATCCAATATGATCAATTTTAGGTTAAATTACTTTGTTTTCTATTTATCTGCTTCTGTTTTATATATTTAGATCAATTTGAAAACATATACAAAAAAAGAAGTCTTATTGCATTTAGTTTATAAATATCGCATTCATTGTGTGTTGATTGCAAGAAAACTAAACTACATATAGCTTAGGATTAGTTGCATTTTACCCAAAATTTATGTGTGTGCCAATTGAAGAACACATTAAACATTTCATATTGCATAGACGTGGAAACCATCGTTAAAGGTTTTCTGGTGAACCCACCGTAATTCATCGACAAACACCAAAGAGGGTATGGCACAAGTACCTCTTTTTTTAGGTGTAGATCGCCTATTTTCCCATCCCCCTTCCATGCGTGGATCCATTACCTTGAAGGAAAGGGGTACAAAATTTTTGATTCTACATTCCCTTTTTGCTAATTGTCCAATGTTCATTTTTTCAATGATAACTTGCTTGATCACTACTTTTGATTTTGTTTTAAGCTGATCCAATGCATCTTACCATTCTAATACCCTAAATACTAAGCTCTTTATTTTGGCACACTTTCTAGATCACCTTACTCTGGAACTTGTTCTTGTGAACCTTGTTTCAACACACTTCTTGCTTGCTTCATGATGTACAAAACCATGTTCTAGAGCATTTGGTTTCAAATTCTATAAAACACTTCTAATTTAAATATTTTAATGAAGGCCAAGTGGATTTTGACCTTATTCTAAAATATTTTGAGTACTATTTAACTCAAAAACTAATACTAGTAGAATATCTACTACATCTGCTCTAATAAATGATTCAAAAGATACATTTTCTTCTAATTTTATTTTCTGTAGCACCCTAAAATTGGCACAGTTAAACCTTAGTAAAAAGATAAAAATTTGAATTTTAACCCCAAACCGCCCGTTAACCGCTTTCCTTGTTTTTCGCACCATTTTTAGGATTTGTTTTGACCGTTGGACGATATCGTCGACGATCAGACGAAATCATCCCAGATCTGACGAATTCGTCTGGAATAGAACGTCCAGACGATTTCATCCCAAAACCAAATTTTCATAATTAGCTTCTGTTTCAACAGCTTCTCTAACTTGGGCAGAAAGCGTGTCTGTACGGTTAGAGTCTCCCCCATTGGAGATCTCCCAAATTGGGATGATCTCCAACCTCCTAACCTCTCCCTAATCCTATATAAACTGGGATTTTCTCAGTTTATCCCCCTGAACCCCCTAGCTGATGGATTTCCCTACAAATTTAGTTCCTTGTGCCTTAGAACACCTTCATACTTTTGTTTGCATTGCATATTTCAAGTTTTCTTGCAGGAATCTTACTTTTCTTCAGCTGGAGCAAGCTTGGATCGTCGCAGGCGATTCCAGACGATTTCGGACGATCCTGTCATAGATCGACGATGATCTCGTACGATTGGAGGCGATCTCGACTGTAATCCAGATTGGGGGCAATCAGAGCCCAGAGTTTGCATTTCCTTATTGTTTTTCTGCATTTCTTTATGCATTATCTTAGTTATTATATTTATGCATCTTGGAGTTCACCTCATTTAATATAAATGCATGATAAAGTCAAAATAAATTGTCAAATTGATGCATTTCCTTTTAATTGCTATCTGGATTCATCATTTAGGTAAGTTTACTGTTATTTCCATCATTTCCCCTTGCTTTTGCAATTGCATTTTTGGTATTTTGTATCTGTTTCTGTGATTGCAGGTTTTTGACGAATTCGTCAGATTGACGATGATCTCGTCTGATCTCAGATGACCGACTGAGATCTGAGATGATTCTATGTAATTCCAGATGATTACGTATGATTTGAGATGATTTGGACTGCTGCAAGACTCAGAATCTTCATCAGACATCCGAAATCAGGTATGTTCTATCCCATTCAGCATATTCTCTGTGTTTAGCATTTATTCATGTTTTTTGTATCCATAAAAATCAGCATTGGCATATAGAATAGTTTAGATTCATCTTGGTCAAACCTAGGAATTGAATGATCAAAGCACAAAATGAACACATCAAACCTACTATCAACCTAGGCATGGAAACTGCCACTCAAAAGTTTCCTGGTGAACCCACCATCCGTCGAAAATTCACCCTTATACCCCTCCCCCGAGAGGCGGGACCTTCAAAGGGCCTCTCGATCCGAGGTATTGTCCCATCCTTCTCGCATCCCCCTTCCGGGCGCGGATCCTATAGCCTGAAGGTAAGGATGCAAAAAATTTGGAGCGATACATTTTGGTGAACCCGACGTGAAAACTAAAAACCTTTTGAAAACAATCCAAAAAAAAAAACAAAAAAAACATAAATGCATTTAGAATCAAAGATTGCATATCATATTTAGATGGTAGATTATAATAAAAGACGAGCTGTCACCATTAATGTTGAGAATCAATTAGCAGCTATAGAGATTACTTCTGTACTTAGAGTACCTCAAACAAATAGGGTTCAACCTTTATGGGACGAACTTAATAGGAGATTGAATATCATTGAGTCTAGATCAACCGAACTTAGGCAAATCAAGAGGTTTGTCCTAGATAGAATCCTGGATCCCGATCAAGTGACCTTGTATCATGAGCTTCAGAGAGCTTGCCATAGGTGGTTAGCAGATAAAAGAGCCCTTGTGTCTTCCGAGTTGTACACCTTTGAGGAATACCTCGACAATGCAGTTGTAGTACATAAATTTCTATCTCGTATAGAGGATCAAGAGGTCGTTCTTACGGATAGAAAGAGATGGAATAGAGTTCCTAGAGCTGTGTTATATCGAGAGTATTGCCATGAGCTCTATTTTTACAAGACAGAGTCAGAAGTAGATAACATCACCATAGCACACTTTGTCAAATTCTTGAAAAACCATTTTCAATTTGAAGAGGAGCATTTCATGACTCCTGATGAACTTGATCCTATCAATGACATCTATAAACTATTTATAGAAAACTAAGCCATTCTTTTATTATTATTATTTCTTGCATTTAGTGTGCTGTTTGTTGTCTTTATAATCATAAAAACAAAACAAAAAAATAAAAATAAAAACAAAACAAAATCATAACAAAAATCAAAACATTTTCTTTTAAGTATTATAGTAGGTATATAATTAAAATATATACCTCCCAAATTTGTTGCAAATATATTAATATATATTTGCTAAAATCTAAATTTAAACATAATGACTAGACTCAGGAATGGAAAATAGATTGAAGTAGAAGAAGATTGGTTAGGAAAAATAAGTAAATAAACCAGATGTCCTTCCTGAAGACCCAATTCAAGAAGAAGGAACCCTAGACCAACAAGAAGAAGAGTTTGTTGACGCAAATGAACAAAGAGAAATTGTTAGAGAGGAAGGATCCTCATCTCCTAAAATATCTCCGGAAGGAGTTATTACTTTTGAGAACATGGAACATTTCTGGAAGTTCCTCAATACTAATATTGGCACTCTTAATAGAGCAGTCCATATGGACAAGGATCAAATTAGTGACACTCAAGCAACCCTAGAAGACATATATCACACACGCACTAATCCCTTGTCCTTCGTTGATCAAGAAAGTGATCAAGCTGGACCATCCAATTTGGATATGGCCGCTATAATCCAGAACATGCAACAACAACAGGTTACCCAACCATCTAGAGTGCCTGTTACCAAGCCTAGGGTTATTCCCACACAAAAGAAACCATCATTCACTGCTCTATTTCGCCAAGTTATTGATCAACATACCTCAAATCAACAAAAGCCTAAAACAAAACCAAACACCAATTTCCAACAATCTAGGGTACAACATAATGCTACAACAAATCTTCTTCATAATACTCTTCCTACCAACCATTTGCATAACAACAATATAGCATCTAATCCCTACGTCACGCCATCCTACGCTCACAAATCCCATACTCATGTACCACCAAACCAATATGGTGGACAAACTGGTAATCTGGAAGCCATGGTGAAATAGTTAGTCTCCCGCATGGACCAGATAGATCCCTACCATCCCTCGTACAATTATCGAGAGATGTGTAGTCAGCCTCTAGATCCTATAGTTGTAGCACAACCATATCCTAAACACTTTCCTATGCCTGTCCTACCTATATACAAAGGAACCGAAGATCCCATAGAGCATCTTCGTATGTTTAGGATAGCATGTCATGATATATCACATGATGATTTGTTATTACTAAAAATGTTCCCAAAAAGTTTAGGAGGGATGGCATTGGAATGGTATTATCAACTACCCACTCATTCTTTGAGAAATTTCGAAGAAACCGTCGAGTCTTTTGTGCATCAATTTAGTGCCTACATTGAAAGGCATGTAACCATTAAAGATTTGTACAACCTAAAACAAGACAAAGATGAATGTTTTGCTGATTTCCTAGCTCGATGGAGACAATTGATAGGAAAATTGCACTTTGTGTTACCTTATCGGGAAATGCTGGATATCTTTATCAATAATTTACAAGAACAACTATCCTATGAGTTATCAATTGCTACCTTGACCACCTTCGATCAAGCTATAGATTTAGCTCGAAGAGTGGAAGATGCTCTTGTTAGGAGAGGTCAACTTAAAAAGAAAGATGATGAGAAAACATCCAGAAATCAATATAAAAATAAACAAGTTGTGGGCGATGGAGTCACCGATAGTAGAAATATCGCTACTGTTAATGTTGCAAAAACAACAGAGAAATTTATACTGAAACCTCCCGATAAACCACCCCAAGAATTTACTAGGTTAAATCAACCTTTATCAACCATTCTCCCACAATTACTAGCACGAGGATTGATCCAATTACCAAATATCTAGGAACCTGATCCAACTATACCCGGATACATAGCTGATTTACACTATGATTTCCATAGAGGACCTGGACACGCTACCAACTCTTGTAAAATATTAAAACATAAAATACAAGACCTGATTGATAACAATGAGATGGAGGTGCAAGCCTTTCAACCTAAACAAAATCCTCCTAATAATGCTCAAAAGAACATCCCCCAAAATCAGAATCAAAATGCCAATCAATCATTGGACATATTTCAACATCCTTTACCAAAGCATGGTAAAGAGGTGGCTAATCAAATTGAGCATCATAATGTTCCCCCTCCTACCCGATATGTAGGAACTATTAGTGGACATTTACCTGCTCATGATCCACAAATCTTTGACACAACTTTATCCATGGTTACGGCTAGACCTCTACATAATATTCGGACACCTGATCTTAGTGATACCGAATATGAGACTGAAAGTGACATGGAAATCACCTCAAATCAATCGAATAGTTCTGAAGATGAATCAGATCCTATTCAACCTATCACAAGTTCTATGATTCCGGAAGAACCATTTCCTAGAAGAGTCACTACTCGACCATCTTCTCACCAATTACTTTCTAATGAACAAGCCATAAATGCTAGACCAAGACCCATTCATCATCCGCAAAATAATATTGTAGGTACCATCGGAGTTGTTACTCGACAACAAGCTCAAAATTCTCAACAAGATCAAACTCAGAATGATGGATCAGCTCCATTTGTTTTGAAAAATCCCAATAAAGGGAATCATGCGCCTAATGTTCAACCTAAACCTCCTTATAATATTAATGAACAATTATCAAATACTACAACTAGAATTTCCCTTTTGGACCTTTTAAGATCTTCTCCCACCCATAGGGATGAATTAATGCTCACATTAAGCCAAATGATGGTACCACAAAATATTCAACCTGAAGCCATGTCCAATACTATCATAACTCGAGAAGTCGATTGTATTGACTTTCGGGATAGAGATATACCGCAACATAGTCTACATAAGGATAACCCCTTATATATTACTGCCCTAATTGGAGATGTAGCAGTTAAACGAGTCTTGATTGATAATGGTTCATCTTTAAACATATGCACTTTTGACTTCTACCAAAGATTTGGGTTTAGAAGTGATGAAATGAAAAGAACTGATATGATTATAAAAGCATTCAATGACGAAACACAAGAAACATGTGGAGTTATTACTATTCCATTGCAAGTTGGTCCTAGAACCTTAGACACGACCATGTTTATTGTACATTGCCCTGCATCGTACAATATACTCTTGGGTCACCCTTGGATCAACGCGATGCGAGCTGTTCCCTCAACTTTACATCAGTGTGTTAAATTCAAATTTAAAAATCAGTTGGTTACCATTCATGGTGATCCTAGACCCTTTGATATGTGTGCTTTGGTAGAACCTGTTGGAATTCAATTTTGCCCTGCTCTGTCATCCACACATCCTAATTCTCATCATCCGCCTAAACGTGTGAAACACACACTCATAACATCATCTACTTTTTCCCCACCAACCACACCTCTACATATAGTTCAACCATCTTCCGAACAAACCACATTAGGACCTCAAAAAGATCCTAAACCCACAACCAATGCTTCTTGTTTTACTCCTATAACTTCCATACCTTTAGACCCATCCATCGACATCCCTACAACGTCTACGCCTATCAAAGGCATGTTTTCCGCATCCAAAAACATAGGAAATGATCCTTCTACCTCTTACGCTCTTACTGACGAGCTCTTACCCGATTTATCTAAAATTCTTGTATCATAGAAAACAAACGTTGCTATGCAAGATTCCCATATTTTAAATAAATTGCCACCCTCTCCTCGTACCTTGGGCCTCCCACAACCTATGGGAAGTATCTACCAAGTCGGGAGTTGTGCTTTTATTTATAAGGGATATGACTGGGGAAGAATACCTAGAAACATCAAGACTCATTATGATGGGTATGCTCGCTGTTATTTTGCTAATGAGTATGTTAAAGCTAAACCTATAATGCTTAGATTGGGATATAAAGGGAAAGGTTTGGGACCTTCCCAAAATGGTATGAAAGAACCTTTTGAGGTAGAACCATGGCCTGCCCGATGTGGTGTGGGCCTATTTCCTAGTAAAGGTCAGCCCTTCCCATTTGAGGATGATGACCATCTTATATGTTACCAAGATTATTTGGATAAACGCGATGCTTTGCATTTAAGGGATAATCCATTTACATGCAATATGCTATCCATAGCTTACCCTGAGATGATTGCTGAATCCGACGATGAGTTGGAGGGGGATATCTTCCATGATGTCTCCATTGAGGAATTGTTACATAACGGATTTTATTTCGATGGCTCTATACCTAGTATAGCCCAGCTTGAGGCCACGACTCCTCAAGACGAATTATCCAAGCTAACCTTGGAAGAATTACAAGAATTAGGCGTTTCACCCACCCCATCTAATTTTGAGAGAGATCTACATATGGAAGTTGAAAACGTTATAAAAATTAACATTGGAACCGAAGATAACCCTCACATAATCAACATTGGATCAGAATTGAGTCAAGAAAAACAAGATAAATACATTTCATTCCTTAAAAAATATGAAGACATTTTTGCTTGGACATATGAAGATATGCCAGGATTAGACCCTTCTGTAGTTATGCATCACCTAGTAGTCCATCCGGATGCTAAACCTGTTAAACAGAAACTTAGAAAAATGCATCCTAAAGTGGCCTTACTAGTCAAAGGAGAATTAGAAAAACTCTTGAAGGTTATTTTTATACAAGCCATTGATTATGCTGAATGGATCTCAAGCGTAGTTCAGATAACTAAGAAATAAGCTACCAAAGTTAGGGTTTGCACAGACTTTAGAGATATTAATGTTGCATGCCCTAAAGATGATTTTCCTCTTCCCAACATGGATCAGATCATTGATTTTACCACTGGGAGCGGAATGATATCCCTAATGGATGGATTCTCTGGTTATAATCAGATCAGGATAGCTCCTGAAGATCAGGCTAAAACAACCTTTATTACCCCTTGGGGAACCTTTTGTTGGAAAGTGATGCCATTCGGTTTAAAGAATGCAGGTGCAACATATCAACGAGCCATGACTTATATCTTTCACGATATGATGCATGATATTCTACATGATTATGTAGATGATATTATAGCTCGTTCCATCAAAGAAGATGATCATTTAGATGACTTGAGAAAAGTATTTGATCGGTTAAGGGAATATCTTATCCGACTAAATCCAGCCAAATGTATATTCGGAGTTAAGTCCGATAAATTATTGGGGGTTATCGTTTCTTTACGTGGCATTGAAATTGACCCTCTCAAGATCGCGGCTATCACTGATATGCCCGCACCCACAAATATATCTGAATTACGAAGTTTACAAGGTAAGCTTCAAGCTATTCGCCGCTTCATCGATAAGTTGGCGGACAAAACCGAACCCTTTCTTAAGCTTCTTAAGAAAGATGTCTCTTTTCATTGGGACGACGAATGCCAGGAAGCATTTGAACTCCTTAAGCAATATCTCCTTAAACCACCGGTGCTTTCACCACCTAGATCTGATCGTCCATTTATCTTGTACATTTTTGCTTCAGATTTTGCCTTAGGAGCTATGTTAGCTCAACTTGACGATGAGAAGAAAGAACGTGCTAATTATTACATCAACAGAACCTTAATCAGTTATGAAACTCGTTATACAATATTAGAGAAGTTATGTCTCGCAGTCGTATTTTCTACACAGAAACTACGCCATTATATGCTCAGTCAAAAAACGTATGTTATTGCTAAATTCGATCCTTTGCGGTATCTCATGAGTCGACCATACTTATCTGGTCGCACAACCAAGTGGGTTCTTGCGCTAAGCGAGTTTGAACTCACGTTTATAGGACAAAAGTCTGTTAAAGGTCAAATCATAGCAGATCAATTAGTTGTTGCACCCTTAGAGTCTACCCATCCCCTCATCATTGAGTTTCCCGATGAATGCCTTAAATTAGAGGCAGACCATCCCGAGCAATGGTCCCTATACTTTGACGGAGCCCGATGCATGAGTGGGGCTGGTGCAGGTATTATTTTAATATCTCCATAGAAACATCTTATACCTCTGTCCTTCAAACTAACATTTGCTTGCACTAATAATACTACTGAATATGAGGCTCTAATCCTTGGATTACGAGCTGCCTTGGCACTGAAAATTAAAAATTTATTGGTTTTCGATGATTCTCAACTTGTCATAAATCAAATCAATGATGTTTATCAGACCAGAGATGATAAATTATGCCCATATAAAACATATGTCTTACAATTATTATCTTTATTTGATCAAGTTACCTTGGAAGCTATTCCTCGAACTAGCAACCGTGCGGTTGACGCTATGGCTGCAACTGCATCTCTTTTGCCCTTGGAGTTAGATGATGAATATGCTACCATCATTATTCATCGACTCCAGGAACCCGCTTCAAGAAAATCATGCTTAGAACCTTTGGATGTGTTTCTAATCAACGAAACTACTCCCGAACCATGGTACACTGATATATTTAATTTTTTGCAAAATGGGACCTTCCCCGAAGGTTGTAATAGCAACCAACGTCGGTTATTACGTAGACGAGCAAGTCGCTTCGTAATTATTGGTAATACCTTGTATAGGAGATCTTTTGAAGGCATCCTACCGAGATGTTTGAATCTAGCAGAATCTAGATCAGCTTTGAGTGAAGCCCACAATGGATCTTGTGGGGGGCATTTTAGTGGTAGCGCCATTGCTAAGAAGCTCCTTAGGATAGGATATTTTTGGCCTACCATGGAGAATGATGCACATGATTATGTGCGCCATTGCGACAAGTGCCGTAAACACACTCGACCTTGTCCATGCGCCCGCACAAGAACTGCAGGCTATTTCATCTCCTTGGCCCTTTTCAAAATGGGGCTTAGACATCATTGGAAAAATCAACCCCGTGTCATCCGATGGACACAAATTCATCATAACCGCCACCGAGTATTTCATGAAATGGGTTGAAGCTATGCCCTTAGCTTCTTGCACTGGAACCCAAGTTTCCAAGTTTATTTTTAATCAAATTATTTGTAGGTTCGGAATTCCTGCAAATCTCATCTCGGATAATGGAACTTGTTTCAAAAATAAAGATGTCAAAAAATTATGTCAAAAATATAAAATTCAACATCGTTGGTCCACTCCCTATTATCCTCAGGGTAATGGCCAAGCATAAGCATCTAATAAAACATTAATCAAAATCCTCAAAATACTGGTCAATAAATCTGGCCGAGATTGGCACATCCAACTATATCCTGCTTTGTGGGCCTATCGAACTAGCGTTCGCACCCCCACCGGTACTTCACCTTTTGTTTTGGTTTATGGCGCTGAAGCTATTTTTCCCTTTGAATTAGAAGTTCCTTCTTTAGCTCTACTACTTCAAGATACTGAAGTAGGAGATGAATATCGTGCTGGCATATTTAGTCAGCTGGAACTCCTAGATGAAAAGTGCATCAATGCTTTGGAGCATCTCGTCGTGCCACCCAAAACAAGCTTAAGAGAGCATACCTCAAGAAAGTTCATCATCGATCCTTTGAGATCGGCGACCTTGTCTTAAAAGAAAATCAAAAAAATACTAATGCAACTAAAGACCTTAAAGGTAAATTTGAGCCCAACCGGCTTGGACCATATGTCATCATCGCTAAATTTGGATCGGGAGCATATCGATTAGCTACCTTAGATGGTAAAGATCTTAAAGAACCTATGAACATTATGCATCTTAAGCGTTATTATGCATAACATTGGGTCATTTCATCATTTGTATATATTGTATTTTGCATATTGTTTCATTTTAGCCATTTATATAAAATTTTCAAAAACAGTAACAGTATTTATTCTTTCAATTCATCAATCAAAATCAAAATATAAAAACATCAAAATCATCAAAATCTTCAAAAACATCTTTTATTTTCGTACCTGTCAATTCTTGAAGTATTGCAGTTATATTTTCAATTATTTTGGATAAATTAGCATTTATTTGGAATCCCGCACTTTCACACTCACATGCATAAATATCTTGATTCTATTTGGTATGATTATTAATCTCTCTTATATCAAAGTCCACATTTGAATTAAATAAAGTTTTGAGCATAGAGAACTGATCTTGTTATTTACTTGAACCAAGCATATCTTTTCACATTAAAATGATTTCATTGCAAATTCAATATGATGCTACATAGTAGAAGTGGTTTCTTGAGCGAAAAGTTTCCCTTGCTATCCTATCATGCACATGGTCTAGAATCTTTGAGAATTGACAAAAGGACAAGCTCACCCCTACCCGGAATAAAAATCCCTTGCTCTACAGCCAATCCGAGCAAGTATCCCTAGCATAGGAAGAAAAAGAAAAGTCAAAGAAAATGAGAAAAAGAAAAATATTATTTTGTACCATCGCAACAATATTTCAGCATTATCTCAGTTCCACAAAAACAAAAAAATACAAAAAAAAAAAAAGAGAAAGAAAAAACAAAAGCAAACAGCAAATAAAATCCCTTTCCCTACCCCTTGAAAAGAAAAGAAGGGTGAATGAGCTTGAATCCTTGGAATTCTCAATTATTCGAAAACTATGAGGTAAGCCCCATAACAGGTGGTTTGTGCCCAACCCGCTTGGCCTTGGGTAATTCCTAGCATGGTGATATGTCTGTCACATTAGCGACCTTCTTTTGTACAGACCTATGTCGGCTTATGGATTAGCTAGCTCTTGATAACCCGACTTACATAGTAGTCTGGTACGGTTACATGCATATAAATCATGGTCAAGGAACACTCATTTGGTTAAGTCAAATTACTTGTATCAAATTTTCTTGCTCAAAATTGGTGAATGAACAATACAATTGCACACACATTTGTATTTGAGAGATTCTGTATCATTATGATAAAGCAAGATCGGTAATGAACTCACATTTGCACATGAGGGTTCCTTATAAATCTACATTTGTCTTTGAGATAATGTAAAATATTTCTGCAACTCTTTTTGGAATAATTTTATCTTCTTATTTCAGAACATCTGTTTAGTATAAAAACAATTACATACATTGTTTTCAAAAATCACAAAATGCTTTCAAACAACATATGACACAAATATAATCAATAAAGTCATGTTCATATTATTATTTTCTGTTTATCAAAATTCAAAAATCAATCATGCAATAAAACTAAAATATCAATTTCTTCTTTGGATTTCGCGATGATGGTATAAGTCTATACCTATAATTCTATGCCTAGCGCAAACCATTGTTCTAATTTTATTTCCCATTTATTTTAAAAATTCATAAAAACATATGACTTACATCATTATGTTACACAATTGAGCTTTAAAACGAACGAACACTTATTCTATTTCATGTCATTATGTCAACATTCAATTTTGCAATGATGGTATAGTTCCTAGGGACTTATTCAAAAATTTTATCACACTTAGGAATTTATGCCTAGCAAAATCATATTTCTTTAATATGTCATGCATAATATTTTTTATGAAAATCTGAAAACAAATCATCACCATCATCACTTCCATCATCACAACACAAAGTCTTAAGACAGTCTCTTAAGCACTCTTTTACTTTTAACAATATTTCTATCCTGGGATTAGCTTGACGACCTAGTGAGCGGTGACTCCATGAAATGGTCTATACCAACGACAATGTCCTTTGAAATTATTGTTAGAAGTCCCTTTTATTTTTCATCAAAACACACCACAAAAACAACCAATTTATTTACATCAAATTATTTCATTTACAATTTTATGGCATGACATAAAATTATAATTTCTTTCCAACGATATAATTACATAAATAATTAATCACAAAATTCAAAATTAAAGCATCATACAACATATACACAAGTCATATCATCAAAAAGATAATCTATATATCTCAATCAATTATGTACATCATCTGGATTGGTATGCCACAATCAAAACCCTGGCATACTCAATCCCCTCAAAAAAATAATAATAATACAATCTGCCCTCTACAGTAGCTAGCCTCGAGAAGCCCTCGAGCTCTCAGCCTCATCTCCTCCCCCGCCCTGACATGGAGGAGGTGGTCCCATAGAGGTCCGTGCTGTGTCTCGGGTCCTCACTGTCGATCGTGAGGATGTCCTCGATGATCCCATCATGATCGGCTCTCGCAATGGGGGTCGGCAATGGTACCCTCTGTCCCTCTGGGACCACGTGATAGTATAGCCCTTGGTAGAATGCGGTCTGAGCAATAGACCATGCCAGATCCTGAGTGCTCGCCCCTCCGCTCCGAGCCCTGAGCCATGTAGCCTCATCCTATAGCATCTACACCTGAGCTCGAAGGTGGGCAACCTCAGCCCAGAGAGCCACCGTCTCACTACTCTCCCCTACCTCCACACCCTTGCCCTTATCGGGCGATGGTGGTCTCTCCCCCTACTGAGAAGGGAATCTCTCCTCCCTCCTCCCTATCTGCTATGGCCTCTATGGAGCCTGGCCCATCCTCTGGCATCTCTCCTATGGAGACCATCGCTGCTCTCTCCCACCGTGACCCCGCACTGCCTCAATAGCAGCCTGGCATCGCCTCCCCATCCATCGCACCATGACGTGCACCGGACCCTATGCCCTCATCATCCGAGGAGGGTGGATGCCTGTGTACTAGGCATTGTACCCATCTGTAACCCTAACATCGTCACCATCCACTGGCTGGATGGGGGCATCATCTGCATCCTGACTCCAGAACCGTTGCATGTTTGGAGCCCCGCTCACGTGGTACTATCTTGAATAGTTGAGAGTACTCGTAATCCCTAAGAGAAGGGATCCCCTATTATAGACCGAACTATCATAGAACCCGATCGTAGCGGTGGAGCTCTACCTCTCCCCGCTCCATCCATAGCCAGTAGACTCGCCTGATGCGAGCCAGCTCCTGCCCATCCTCTGCCCACCCGGGGTGCTCTCGCCATGGCCTCCAGGTGATCTGGTCTAGGATGAGGTCATCCAACAACCTCCGTGACATCGACAGATCTATCCACCATTGTGACCCCCTCTGTAACCACTAGTAGAAAACCCAAGGCCTCTCCCGGTCAACCCTTGTCAGTGGGAGCCCTATCGGCCTCCGCACCATGATGTGCTCCCAACACCAAACCTGTAGTAGCGATGTCAAGACCAGACATCGGCCTCCCTTGTATACGACCCCATGTAGGATCCTATACAAGCGGCATAGCACAAAGCTGCCCCATGAGTATCTGTATCCGTGGTCTCTCATATCGTAGACCACATCTGAGAGGAGCCAGGGTAATCTGCACCCGCTCTGGTGGCACAGCAGTAAGCCACCTACCACCCCTACCAAAACCTGAGTCAGCCTAGATGCCCTAGGCATCTACCTTAGAGACTCGATGTTCACTCCGCCCTTCTCCAGGGTGAAGCTCGGGTCCCCGATCAACCTCATCATCACCTGGCCCTGATTGGCCGTAGGCATCATCAACCGTCCCTGTATGGGGATCCTCATGATCCTCCATACATCCTCTAGTGTGGGAGCCATCTCCCCTATCGGTAACCGAAAGTAGGATGACCCCGGATACCACCTCTCTGCTAGGGCTATCAGTAGCCCCATGTCTGTCGGTACTTGTGGCATCTCTGCCACATGCTGCAAACCGACCTGAGCTAGTCGGTCGCGCTCCGCCTGATCGAGCACGGCTATGTCATCTCGCAGCCCATCGTATTTCCACTCCCGACTCTTTAGTAATCCCCTCTGCAAAACAAACAATAAAACAATAAAATTCATTAATAAACCAATCATTAAAATAAAATTAAAAACATTTTAATCAAGCTTAATTTCTTAAAAATGATGATATCATCCACCATTGGATGATATCATCCCAAATTGGGCAAAATCGTCCTTTGTAGGATGAAATCATCTCCGATTTCACAACTTGGGGATCGCCCCTTGTTGGACGGGATCGCCCCTAGTTCACCGATTTCGCCCTCCGACGAAATCGACGATCTAGGGACGATTCTGACGAAATCGGGACGATTTCGTCCCGACATCGTCGACGGCCTAAAAATGGCCGCGATGCCCCAAAACAATCAAAATTTCAAACAAAAAATTGCACAAATTAAATTCAAACCTAATTTACTAGGATTAGATCCTTACCCGTAGCCCGCGTCGGACCTCTGTCGATCGGTGTGCTGTCTCCACCATTTTTTTCTCTGCAAGAGCTCTAAAACCAATAAAATTGAATAGTAAAAATGAATTAGGGTTTTACCCTATTTTCTTAATTTTATTTAAAATCAACAACATTTTTTTTAATTTTGCTTTTTCATGCTTTTACCTCAAATGTTCGATTTGGGTAAAAACATGGAGGGGGCACCATAGTAAGCAGTCGTACGATTCGACCTAGAATCATCATCTAGAAAATTGAGTAAATTTTTGCTTTCTCGTAAAACGGGAAGAACTCGTCTTTAATGCATTTTCTTCAAAAAATTCGCTAAAGAGGGGGCAAAATGTAGCACCCTAAAATTGGCACAGTTAAACCTTAGTAAAAAGATAAAAATTTGAATTTTAACCCCAAACCGCCCGTTACCCGCTTTCCTCGTTTTTCATGCCATTTTTAGGATTTGTTTTGACCGTTGGACGATATCATCGATGATCAGACGAAATCATCCCAGATCTGACGAATTCGTCTAGAACAGAACGTCCAGACGATTTCGTCCCAAAACCAAATTTTCATAATTAGCTTCTATTTCAACAAGCCTTCTCTAACTTGGGCAGAAAGCGTGTCTGCCTACGGTTAGAGTCTCCCCCGTTGGAGATCTCCCAAATTGGGATGATCTCCAACCTCCTAACCTCTCCCTAATCCTATATAAACTAGGATTTTCTCAGTTTATCCCCTTGAACCCCCTAGCTGATGGATTTCCCTGCAAATTTAGTTCCTTGTGCCTTAGAACACCTTCATACTTTTGTTTGCATTGCATATTTCAAGTTTTCTTGCAGGAATCTTACTGTTCTTCAGCTGGAGCAAGCTTGGATCGTCGCAGGCGATTCCAGACGATTTCGGACGATCCTGTCACAGATCGACGATGATCTCGTACGATTGGAGGTGATCTCGACTGTAATCCAGATTGGGGGCAATCAGAGCCCAGAGTTTGCATTTCCTTATTGTTTTTCTGCATTTCTTTATGCATTATCTTAGTTATTATATTTATGCATCTTGGAGTTCACCTCATTTAATATAGATGCATGATAAAGTCAAAATAAATTGTCAAATTGATGCATTTCCTTTTAATTGCTATCCGGATTCATCATTTAGGTAAGTTTACTGTTATTTCCATCATTTCCCCTTGCTTTTGCAATTGCATTTTTGGTATTTTGTATCTATTTCTGTGATTGCAGGTTTCTGACGAATTCGTCTGACGAATTCGTCAGATCGACGATGATCTCGTCTGATCTCGAATGACCGACTGAGATCTGAGATGATTCTATGTAATTCCAAATGATTACGTATGATTTGAGATGATTTGGACTGCTGCAAGACTCAGAATCTTCATCAGACATCCGGAATCAGGTATGTTCTGTCCCATTCAGCATATTCTCTGTGTTTAGCATTTATTCATGTTTTTTGTATCCATAAAAATCAGCATTGGCATATAGAATAGTTTAGATTCATCTTGGTCAAACCTAGGAATTGAATGATCAAAGCACAAAATGAACACATCAAACCTACTATCAACCTAGGCGTGGAAACCGCCACTCAAAAGTTTCCTGGTGAACCCACCATCCATCGAAAATTCACCCTTATACCCTCTCCCCCGAGAGGCGGGACCTTCAAAGGGCCTCTCAGTCCGAGGTATTGTCCCATCCTTCTCACATCCCCCTTCTGAGCGAGGATCCTATAGCCTGAAGGTAAGGATGCAAAAAATTTGGAGCGATACATTTTCACTTTATTTAGTTCCTACAATAATTGAGAAATGTACCTTTATTTATTTTTTATTTCTATTTGAGCTTCCTACAATCACCATTATTGAGACTTGATGATAGCTCTAGCATGTGCAATAGTTAGTTAATCCAAGGATTCAACCTTCTTCTCTACCATATCCTCATTTGAATCTTCATTTATAGGTTGAGGCTCTTGGATATGATCATTACAATATATTCCTATTGTTCTATTGGGATGCCAATATTGATTGGTGGAGTTTGCACTAATTCATTGGCTGGTTATATAGTATGGAAATCACTCTACTATGGCTCTTGTATTTTGGTAGTAATATCTAGAGTTTGTATATCCTCATCATTATAAAGTATTAACCTTCTCTTTTTTTGTTTTTGAGCTCCAGATAATGATAGTACTTGCTCTAAAGTAGCTAAATTATTCCTTTGTCTATAGCTTTATCTGAACAAAGGTTGTTCTAGTGAAACTTCTTCATGATGTTCTTCTTACACCTTCTCTTACTCACTATTGGAGATAAAATCGAAAGGTTCTACAACCCCCTCATGTGCACCAAATTGTTTTTGCACTTCTTCTTCTTGTTTCCTCAAATGGGTAGAACACCACATTATGTCCTTATTTTGTTCTTATTTTTTTGTAGCCTTAGGCTGCTTATTTTTGCTTCTGGTAATACTTCTCTCAATTGGTGTTGAAACCTTGGGTGTTGGAGTGGATTCAAGTGACTAAGGATGATCCTCCTCCTACATAGAGGTTTCTTTAAGGATCACTATAGGCCACTCTAGTTTAGATATCCCTTCTAAGGTTGGGTTTTACTCCTACGTAAAGTTTTATGCATGGGAAAAATTCCCTTGTCACCATATCAAAATATAACTCTATGTTGCTTATTTCTCTACACTTGTGTAGATTGCTCTGCTATAGGTGTCTCTTCAATATCTAGTGCAACTTCAATTTATTTTTTCTATTAGTTGTAGGTCTCTTCTTTGCAAACATAGAATTTTTGGATGGAGAAATTTCATCTTCGATATGTATGTCAACAATGCTAGGTTGTGTTGTGGTTATTTTTCATGTCCTTAAGAATTTGGGTTGTCACACCATAAGAAAATAACTGATTCAAAATCAACACTATGGACTCTGGTGGATCCACCTCTTTAACTCAAAAAAATATTATCACAAAGACTCTAGATAGACCGAGTAAGGTAAGGACACCCTAGAGGTGAGCCTATAATACTTCTCATATGCTCATGCTCATCTAGATTAACAAAAATGAAATAAAACTGCAACATAAAAAATGACCAAGCTTCAAAGTAACTCCCAACAAATGCTTCAAGTTGTATATCGGTGTCTTATCCATTGGGTAATTGCAACTAGACTTAAAATATGGTGAAGAATGAAGGGGTAGGAGATAAAACTAAGCCAATCACATCCATTTAAATAATGTAACATAGATGATTAAGCATGCTAGCAAAAGAAGAGTCCATTTACACATTCAAATGATGTAACATATAAATGGGATAACAAGAAAAACTACACATAGAATTATTGAAAGGAGGAATTATGATTGTATTATCCAGTAAATCATTACAATGAGAGTCTAATCAGTGTAACCAGATCTTACTAATCAAATATAATGAATTATCCATTCAAATAATGCAATAGATAACTACAACTCTTCGTTAAAATGATGTAACAAAGAGCCTTATGGCTTTCAACCTTAGCCACTGGAAATGATCTTGATTAACTAGGTACTCCTCAACAAACATTTTCACAATGATAGAGAGTAAAATGGGATGACTAGACAAGACACACAAGAAAAATACAACTAATAAGGACGAGCACTTTGGTATACCTCTCAGAATTACAACACAAAAACTTGATGGTCGATGTTGCTGCAGCTACTCTCTCATATAGCTTGTATATTGGTTTTTTTTCAAGGCTTGATGATGGCCCATAATTGCCAAAACTACAACTGCACCGATGATGGATCATAACTATAATTGTTATTTATTTAAACCTGGGTGATGGCCCATAAAAACTATAACTACCTCCATATTTGATCTACCATATTTCCTGCATTTAATGACTCACGTTCATGGCCTGGTAGTGGTCTCAACTGATCAATTATGCCTTCATAATATTTGTCATCATTCTTCTTGAAATCAATCAAAAATGACTTCAAGAAATTTTCGACCATTAAAGCTCAACCAGAACAAAAAATTAGGTACATTATAATTTTTAATTATTTTTTCATTTTTATTTCAAAAATTGTAAATAATAATAAAACTATTATCATTAATAATGATATTTTTAATAATAATAATAATAATATTATTATTATTATATATTTATTTATTTAGATGCATATATATTATATGCATTATATATAATATATATAATAGAATATATAATATGATATGATATAAAATATATACAATATGTACTAATATGTATATCTTTATATATATATAATAGTCGGTCGATCCTTTTATTTATAAAGGGAATCAGCTGATCCCTTTATATTATAAAGGGAATGGCTAATACCTTTATACTATAAATGGAATCACCCGATTCCTTTTATAATATAAAGGGAATAGACTAATCCCTTTAAAGTATAAATAAAATTGACCAATTGGCCGAATTCTATGACTTTTAATAAAAAAATTATTTGATTTTTAATTAATATTATTTTTATTTTTTTAAATTTAAATAGGTATGCATATGATTAAAAATACTTTTGACAATGATGAAAAATACTTTTGGCAATGAATCACCTCAAAACTCAAGAATCTCCAGCAGACCAAAAAGGCAAAACTTGCCTAATCACATAAAAGAACACCTTAATCACCTAGAAGGGATACATTAGTCACATAAAAATAATGCCTTAATCACCTATGGGAAGCACCTTAATAACCTAAAGAGAACTCCTTAATCACCTACAAGAAACACCTAAAGAGAACTCCTTAATCACCTAGAAAAGACTCCTTAATCACCTAAAGACTGAAACACGTTTTTTTGTGTGTGTCTGTATGAGGCTTCTCAAGTCCTCTGTACATAATGATACAATTCCAAATGATGAACATTGATAGAAATTGAAAATTCTCTACCATTCAGAGTTTTCAATTTGTAAGTATGTTGGCCTACCATCTGAAGGATTTTATAGGTACCAAGCCCTTTGTGTTCCCACTTCCCTTTTTTGCCGTACTTTTTATTTTTAGGATCCCAATACAACACTATATCTCCTCTTTGAAAATTTTTACCTCTGGCCTTCTTATTGAACAACTGCACTATTTTGTGAGCCTGCTCAATTATCTTCATTAATGAATATTTTCTATCTTCTTGCAACTTCACAATTTGATCAAGTCTTCTCTGTAAGAAATTTTTGAAGAAGTAAAGATAAAGCATGACTTTCCACCTGAGGGGGTAACAGATCATTCTCACCATAAACTAGCTCATAAGAAGATTTTACTTTGCTTCTTTTGATAGATATTCTATCAATCCATAAAGCAAATTTTAGTTCACTCTGTCAACTTATCTTGTTTCTACTTAATGCTCTTTTGACTCTTGTGATCAAATTATTATTTGAGGATTCTGCTAAACCATTTCCTTGACGATAGTATTTTTTAGAATGAGAAATATCTATGTTGTACCTAGCACAAAATTCAATCATCTCAAAAGAAGTGAAGTACTTACCTTTGTTTGTGACTATCTTCTTAAGGAACCCAAATCTTGTCAACATTTGTTCTTCCAAAAACTTGATGACCACTTCTGTAGTGGATTTCCTAAGAGGTTTTGCTTCTACCCACTTGGTAAAATATTTTGTTGATATGATGATCCACTCGTGACCTCCAAAAGTATTGGGGTTAATCTCACATATGATATTTATTCCCTACTAAGCAAAATGAGCTTCCATAATTACTGGTCTGAGGGGTATGGCTGGAAAATTATTTTTCCCTGCAAAAATTTGATAGTTATGAAAATTTCTAACAAATTGATAAATATACTTGAACATGGAGAGACAATAATAACCAACTCTTATAATTTTATGAGTAGTAGCTTTTGGAGCAAAGTGACCTCCACAAAAACTAGAATGATATTATTTTAGCACTTGAGGGACTTCTTTCTCAAACAAACAGAGAAGCAACACACCATCTGGGTGTCTCCAATACAATCTACCCTCCTAAATGTAGTATTTCTAGGCCAATTGCTTGATGGATATTTTCTTTTTGGGCATGTCTTCTGGAAATGATAAAATTTAAAGGTAAAACATAATGTCATCATACCACTTGTAATCAAAATTATCAATTGCTCTAGCTTCTTGTTGCTCATCTACTACAATAGTGTTATTCATATCTTCTCCTTCCTTGTTGGCCAAGTACTTTGCTAGTCCTTGTCCTCTAACAATATTCACTACTTTGAACTCCACATCATATTATAGTAATTTAGCCATCCACCTCGTAGGACTGCCTAAAGGTTTATGTTGAGTGAAAACATCTTTAACAACAATGTAGGGGATACAAGTTATTACCTTATTGGACCCAAAGATACACTTGAAATGATCCAATACTCTGATTAATGCGTAAGCCTATTTTTCTAGAATGGAAAATTTTAGTTGAGCACCCTTCAATCCTGTACTTATAAAGGCTATGGGTATTTCATTTTTCTCTTCATATTGCTTAGCTAGAACTACAACAATAGTGTGTTTTGAAGCAAATGAGTAGATTTAAAATATTTGGAGTAATCATGGCAGTTCAATACTAGAGCCTTAGTAATTGCATCTTTGATCTTCTAAAAAGCTACAATATTTTACTTTGTGCATATTATTTCTCTATTTTTCTTGATCATGTCATTTATTAGCTTGGAAATCTAAGCAAAATCAAGGACAAACCTCCTAATAAAGTTAATATTTCCAAATAATGATCTAACACCCTTAATATTCTTAGGATGGGAAATTTTAGAAATGGCTTCTACTCTTTGTAGATCAATGTTAATTCCATCCTTTGAAACAATATGCCCAAGTATTTTACCTTGTGTGGCCCCAAACACACATTTTCTAGGATTCAAGGATATACCAAATTATTTTTACCTATCAAACACTTGAGTTAGATGTCCAAAATGATCTTCAAGATTTAAAAAAAAATTGTAATATCATCAAGATATACTACCACTATCTTTAACATCAATCCCTTGAATGCAACATCCATTGCTCTTTGAAATATTTCTTTTGCATTCATCAATCCAAAGAGCATCTTGATATATTCAAATATTCCCCATGGTGTAGTGAAAGTTTTTTTGTGTCTATTTTATGGATTCACTGCAACCTGATTGTAACCTAAAAAGCCATCCAACAGAGACATTCTTGATGATCCAACCACTGCTTGAAGCAACTGCTCCATATTTGGAAGTGAATTTTTTTCTTTGAGAGAGCTCTTATTTATATTCCTAAAATCTACACAAATCCTGATCTCACCATTTTTTTTCTAATTGGAACTAGGTTTGCCAACCATGTAGAAAATATCATCTTCCTAATTATCTTGGTATCTAGTAAATTTTGCATTTTCCTTTGCATAACTGGATGTAAAGTAGGATTGAACTTTATTTTCTTCTACCTAAAAGGCTTAGTATATTTTTGAAGAGGTACTATGCGAGTCATCACCTTTGTATTGAATGTCTTCAAATCCTCATAACTCAAAGTGAAAGAATCAATCTTATTTTTCAAAAATATAATATATTACTGCTTCTCTTTTCCTTACAAAGTTTTATTGATCATAATAATCTTGGGCTCTTACTCTGTTCCAATATTAACTTCATCTACCTTAGATTCCTAAACCAGGAGTTTATATGCTCTATCAAAGTCATCAAAGAAGCTCTCTAAAGATACCAACCTCCTAGGGATTATGTTGATATTCAATTGTATGACTTTTGTAGGATATCCAATAACATCCTTCAGTTTTTCTTCATCACTTTCATCATTAATAACATCAAAAAATTAATTCTGCATAGCCATAAAATCAGTAATGTGTATATCATCATGAAAAACTTTTAAATATATCACATTATCAGGGACATATAGATTATAAATAGATATGGTTGGAAACCTTTCCATAAACCAAGTGTCTATCTCAAGGTTTTCTGCTCCAAAAGCATTAATGACCAATAGATTAACATTGTGATTTTGTGCTCTAGAAATACATTATAGATCAAAAGCCAAAAATCTATCTATTTCATTAAACACTACCTACTTATATTACTTTAGTCTAGGGTGTTTTGTTTAATATTTTCCTTTGATTTGTTGAATTATCAGTTCAAAATTCCTACTAAATTTGAAGTAATTAATATCCAATTCTTTGGTATTCCTTAACCTTAGCAATAAAGCTTCATATTCTACAATATTATTTGTACAAGAAAATTCTAACATTTATGGTATGCCAAGATAGTTTCCATTAATTTATGTCAACAATACTCTAGCTCCTACTCCTACTTTAGATTTTTCCCCATCAAAGGTCATAGTCCATAACTTAGAAGTTAGAATTATATTAGTTTTTACATTTGCTTCAGCCTTCAGTTTTGGATCCATATTCTTAGCATTAGGTACTTCCAACAAGAAATGATAATGCTAGATAGAGTAAACCCACATGTATTTTTCCTCAATAGAATTCATGAAATTAACTATATTATCATTAGGATATCTAAATTCAATTGAATACCTATTGAAGGGTTCTCTTTTCAATATCACTTTTTCTTTACCCTGCATTGGGATAGTGGCATATGACCAATCCAAATGAATAGTACCACCTAGCTGCTCTGCCCAATACCTAGAGAGTAAGCTAGAGAAGAAAGGATCCGCATCTACAAATGTAACATCCATTACCACACCTTTCTTAGGATATTTTTTAATATGGACAAGAAGTTTGGTGATAATGCCTACACAAGGTACTCTATCCATGACAAAAATAGAGGGGTGCTCTTTTTAACAAATCAAACATAATTTATCAGCTACGTGTTTTGAAATCACATTCATAAAATCACCACTATCAAGCATGCAGTTATGAATGACGTATTGGTCTCCATAGATTGATATATACCTTAGTGATATGTAAAATGACTCAACTAAATATGGGGCTCTAACTACATTATTTACAAGGTCTATGGGATTTTAAGGTTTCCCTCTTGACTGATCAGCTAATTTGAAGGTTCTACATACCTGATGTCGATACTTTAGAATAGTCATTAATTTTCCAAAAGTGATGCTAACCTTTGACGTGGAAAATTGTATATTGAGATCAAACTGATCTTTCTTATCATTAATTATTTTTCTAGTTTTTTGATTAGCCAAGTAATTTTGTAGCTTTTGGATAATTTCTTCTACATTAGGTTCTTCAAAAATTATTTGTAGCTTCATCTGATTTACCTTTTTCTGTAAAATCACTCCTATATATTTCTTCTTTTGTGTAGGCCCTTCATCAACTTTGTCTTCCACTGTTCTATTCTTGAAATTGATAGCATGTATTCTTTCTAAATATTCAACCTCTTCTGTTGTAGGTATAATCTTTCATTACTTCATTCTATCAAATTTGGTATTAGAAGGCTCACTTGAGGTTGATGCCTCTCCAAATACTAAGGCTCTTTGTTCAATATTACTGGAACATATGTCCATGTCCCTTTAAAATTCTTGTTCTTTGGTTTCATCCTCCTAAGTCCAACATACATTAATTCTAATATCTTCATCTTCAGATTCAACATTTAAATTAATATTAGAATGCATACTTAGATAAAATACCACAATCAATAGGGTTATGTGGTGCATCATAGGCAGAGTAATAAAAGGGATGATATTATGCTATATTATTTGATGGCATGGGATTTGGAATAGAATTTAGATCTCTCTCTATTTCTCTTTTTTTTCAATTTCCATTATGATTCTTGTTTCCCTCTTTATTTTCATTGTTATTCTAGTTTCTATTGAAATTCCTCCTAAAAGGAGGTATGTTATCTTCCTTCTATATATTATTACCCAATGAAGTTTCTACAATATTTTCCTTACCTTTTTCAAGTCTATCCAACCTATTATTCAAAGTAGTAAACATCTCACTCAATTGATTAGCTATTTTATTCATAGGATCTTGATCTATTTTCTTAGGGACAGAGAAATCAACCTTCTTGGGATTTCTTTTAGGTTGATTGGGCTCCAGAGAATATGCTTTCATCTTGCCACTATTAATCATATGTATCTTTATTTCAATAGCTCTTTCCATACATATATAAATGGTGGCTATTGCTTGTTGCCTTAGCTCATAACTAAAATCTCCAAGGAAAACATTTTTATATAAAAAAATGGACGGGTCATCATTTGGCCTTAATGCTACAGGAATCTTATTTCTGGTCTTGAAGAACCTCCTATTGAAATATTCTACTATTTCATTTTATTTATTTTTTATGGTAGCCAACTTTTTCATCAAGGATTGTTCATTCTTGCTCTCTCTATATTTTTTGAGGAAAGTGTGCTCTAGCTCTTGAAAAGTATTGATAGTACTAGCTCCAAGGTTGTTGAACCATTCTTGAGCATCTTTATCTAAAGTTTGAAAGAAAAATCTTAGGATAACATATTCATCATCCACCTCAATACTATAAATGGCATACAAAAAATCCCTAATATGATCTTCACTTAGTGACAACAATGTCCCCTTGAAACTTAGATAAGTACTTATGAGCTTTACCAAGGAGAGTATTTAGATTTGTAGGTAAAAAAATCTCTATATCTATTGGTTATCCACTGATTAACATTAGCATTGATATTTTGATAGACATTTTGATTTACATTGACATATTTATTTACATTAGGATCTGCTATACTCACTACAGGTTGATTCACTATAGGTACTTGGTTTACAGTAGAAGAAAACTGATTCAAACCAAGATTTGGTCTAGAAATAAAAAATGGAATTGAAGATTTTTTGTGAGACTTGAAGAATACTTCAAAATTTAGCACTCCAGCAAGCACTTCTTTGCCACTTATTGTGGATGCAAGATACAACTCCTTCTTCAATTTTTAAATTTCTAAGTTCATTTGGAGTCACCAGCACAAATGTGCAAAGAAAGGGTAAAATATTCAACAATACTTGAGCCAATATTTCTCAGCCTGATATTCACCCAACTCTCAAAAATTCCACTCTAGGAGAGACTGATAAAAATAAAATACACAATAATACTAAGCCACCAAAAATTGTTAGCTAGCTACTACCACACAAAAATTTCTAGAATCATCCCTAAAAACGATGCCAAAAACTATTGGTGTTAAGTTTACAGGTAAAAGGACATAAAAGAAAATACATAGGTCTTAGAACTCTCGACAACGAGAATCCTAATTCCCTAGAAACAACACCAAAAATTTTTGTGGTGATTTTTCATGTCCTTAAGAATTTGGATTGTCACACCATAATAAAGTAACCGATTCATAATTGAAACTATGGACTTTAGTGGATCCACCTCTTTAACTCAAAAAAATATTATCACAAAGACTCTAAATAGATCGAGTAAGGTAAGGAAACCCTAGAGGTGAGCCTATAATACTTCTCATATGCTCATGCTCATCTAGATTAACAAAAACAAAATAAAATTACAACCTAAAAAATGATCAAGCTTCAATGTAACTCCCAAGTAATGCTTCAAGCTGTAGATAGGTGCCTTATCTATTGGGTAATTGTAGCCAGACTTAAAATATGATGAATAAAGAAGAGGGAGGAGATAAAACTAATTCAATCACATCCATTCAAATAATGTAACATAGATTATTAAGCATTCTAGTGAAATAAGACTCCATTTAAACATTTAAATGATGTAACATATAAATGGGATAGCAAGCATTCAAAAATACTAAAATAAGGAAGCAGGATTGTATTATCCAATATATCATTACAATGGGAGTCTGATCAATGTAACAAGATCTCACTAAGAAAATACAATGAATTCTCCATTAAAATAATGTAATAGAGAACTGCAACTCTTCGTTCAAATTATGTAACAAAGAGCCTGCTAGCTTTCGGTCTTAGCCACTATAAATGATCTTAGTTAACTAGGCACCTCCTTAGCAAGCACCTACATAGTGATAGGGAAGAAAACGGGATGACTAGACAAGACACACAAAATAAAAATACAACTAACAAGGACGGGAACTCTGGTATACCTCTCGTAGAATTACTACACAAAAACTTGATGCCCAATGTGTAGTTGTGCGACCTCGGGAAGCATGCACCACTTATGCTACTTGAAATATTATATCAAATGAAAGAACAGGAAGCAATATGCATAACACGAAAATAAAAAAATAAAGAAAGATCTTTTATTATTAATTTCTTTACAAATCTTGGTTACATATCAGTCCCTCTAAGGGATACCCAGTTCGATACAATAAGATACAAGCGGAATAACGATGCAAAATAATGATATCCCCTTGCAAAGGGGTGGTGCACTTCCACAGGCCTCCCGATATTGCACACGAACTTGTATGAGGCCTTATAGATGCCTCCTTCTCCTTTTCTTACCTTAGAGGGATCTTATGCACTAGATGCCTTGAATCAGTCCTATTATTAGTAGATCTGATAAATATGATATATGAGCATGATAATATTAAAATGCAAGCACAAACTAAGCGATAAATGCATAGAAAACTTAGAAATATGATGTAAATGTGTTAATGAAATTAGATCTAAGCCAGAACTAATTAATAAATCAAAGCAATAATCAGATCTAAGCTAGAACTAGGAAAATAATGTCTAAAAAACCTAGGCTATACCTGCAGGCCACTGTCAATGACAGTGGCTGCAAAATGAAGCTCTTCTCGTGAACTAGGGGCTATAACACTAGATTCCTTTCTCTGATTGATGTTCAAGGATCACCTATTGTGTCTGGTACACTGATGGGTGGTGAAGAATAAACGAATCTAGAAGTAAGTGCATAGATGTAGCTCAATCGGACAGTGCTTTATTGCTCCTCAAAGCGGGTATGGATTTACTCTCTGATCAGCCAGGGCTTCGTTGCACAAAATTCTAATATTTGTGGATTATTTGCTTTGGTTGGGAGAGTCCATATATAGACCATCCCTATTTCATATCTATATCTAGATCTTGGCTTCCTGGAGAAGCCAAAATCCAAATTTGCATGCAATTGAACATCTCGGGAGGAAGCATCAGTCACAAATTGGTATTGAAGGGGTAGTTAGGAGGAACTCTAGGAGTTCCTCGCCAAAATCTGCCCATAAGAAATACAAGGTGTAGTCAGACTACATGATCTAGGCCTGTATTCATGATCAGACTATGCATGGTGCTAGCCTCTATTCATAGTAGTAGTTAGGCATACCCGCTCTCAGCTTTAGTGGCCAGGTGTGGCGACCGTTCTGCTTGATATTTTCTAAGCCTGGATGGGCTAGAACTGCCATTTTTGAGTAGTTAGGACCACTACTAGCTCTTGGAAAGGTCTAAGATCATTCATATTGTCTTTGGGTGTGTCCATATGAGTAGTCTTCTAAACATGATGTATTTTAGGTGTCTACAGATACCCCTTTTTGGGATGCATTATGGGAAAACACAACGCTTAGAAAAAATAGACCACCTAGGGTCACATTGTAGGTTGTGTGATTATCATTGATCTTATCAACATTGAATGCCCCCGTCATGAGAAAGAATGCACATCCTAGAATCATTGCTTCCAATAGGATGGAAGGCTTAAATTTGTGAAATCTTACACACATCCATCAGGCAATTGCGTAGCTTGAGTGCTACTATAGGCTTCAATGCAACTATAGATCTGAAAGGAGGAGAGTTGCAAAATTTAACTGTCATGTTTACTTTTTGCCCTAGCAAAGGGTAAGCTTATGATAGTTTTTGGCAATGATTCGTAAGACGAACACAATTTGATATGATCAAGTGATCTTTTGTTGATTTTGATTATGATTGTTGATATTATGACTACCCCTTCAAATGATGAGTCAATTAGGGAATGACAATGGATAAAGCGATGAGTCACTTTGACCAAGATGAATGATTTGGACCCTTTTAGAGGTTTTCTTTGTTGTTATAGGGTAGATCCTATCTCAAGTGTGGTTCCAACTATTTTTGGTAATTGTACATTTCTATCCCACGGAGCAATCCGGCTGCAATGGCCTTCCTAGGGAATCAAGGATGATAGCAATTCTATTTAAACCTATGTTGAATCACTACATTCGATGATTTTTTGAACATTTGTTATAGGATAAATGAGATGAATCCTCGCTCCTGTGGGGTAGTCTGGCTGCCATGACATTCTTTGGGATTGAAGTGAAGCGTCTCAATTCTACCATAACTAATTTGCCCCAAGTGGCCTTATGGTAATTTACTCATATTTTTAGGTTGCATGGAGTGCTAGTCGCTACAACCACCAAGTGTATAGAGTAAATAACTGAATACGAGGCTTGCTGTTTGATTTTTTATATTAATTTGAAATTTGTATTATTTTTTATTTTGATTTATGTAATTTTTTGGTATTTGTGCAATTCTTGATTGTTTTGGACTGATAGGTATGTTTAATGGCCCATTTTTAGGTGCCTCATGGTGAGAAATTGAGTGAATTTCTTTTTGTTTCCTAGCTGCTATCATGTTCAATGACCCCTAATTACCACTTCATCGTCATTATCAGGTCTAGTGGCCATAAAGTGTGGGCCATTGACGCCAACAACGACTATGCATAAATTAAAAATATAAGAGCAATTATTAGGGTTTGACTTTTCATTATTCCAGCTGTCAATTTTACCTTTTGAGCTTTGAGGTGAGAGAAATTGATTGTGATCCGGGATGCTATCAAAACTAGACACCATGGATGAGTAGGGCGAGGCTTCGACAAGAAAAGGAGTGAATTACTCATGAGTATCTCTCAAAACTTCGCTCTTTATTTGTTTTATTTGGTAAAATTAACCTCATTAAGTAATCGATGAATGAACCACACTAAACCCATTGACAACAAACCAAACCAGTAAATAGGTCTAGGTTAGAGTTAATTTTAGTAGGTCTAGGATAGTTTTATGATTTTATCAAATTTTTTGCTTTTTCGTACAATGGGGGATATCGTTGGCATGCCATCTCATGGTCGTTGACGCTCAGAGTAGCCCCTAAATGGCCAAAGATGGGCCGATATCATCATCAGTAATTCCAATGGTTAATTTTTTAATCATTGGCAATTGGTCATTGTCGGCTTCAACGACCATCGTGTGGTTGCTCCTAGTGCGAGCAGCTACGTGACCTTAGGCTTATTTTTGAAATTTTTGGACTTTTAAAGGTTTTAATTGATTTTTTTGCAATTTTAAAGTGTATAATTTGATCTTTTTTAATTTTTAGGTGTATTCAATCATTTTTTTTGTAGCCTTAGGCTTATCTTAGATTATTTTACAATGTTTTTGGATTATTGCTTCTTTTTGCTTTTAAGTACATTTAATTTAGGCATTTACTTTGTGTATCGCTCCAAATTTTTTGCACCCTTACCTTCAGGCTAAAGGATCTGCGCCCGAAATGGGGATGTGAGAAGGATGGAACGGTACCTCGGACTGAGAGGCCCTTTGAAGGTCCTGCCTCTTAGAGGAGGGGTATTAAGGTGATTTTTTGACGGATGGTGGGGTTCACCAGGAAACGTTTAGTGGCAGTCTCCACGCCTAGGTTGGGAATGTGTTTGATGTGTTCAATTTTATCTTTAATCATTAGTCCTAGGTTTGGCCAAATGAATCTAAACTGTGCTATATGAAATGCAAATTTAAATGAATACAAAAAATATATTTAAATAGAAAATACAGAAAACAAGCTAGATGAGAAAAACCATACCTGAATTCGGATGTCTGATGGAGGTTCTAATTTTTGAGCAGTCAAGATCGCCTAGAATTTGATAGGATCGTCTTCGATCTGACAGGATCATCTTCGATATAACGAATTTGTCAGAGACCTACAATTAGAGAAATGGACATAGACTACAGAAAATGTAGCTATGCTGATAAAGGAAAATGATGTGAAATAACAAAATGATGTTAATAAGATAATCCCAAATAAAAATACAAGTAAATTATCATGCTTTAATAGCTAATCATGATGCTATTCTGTACTTAAGCTATATGGGTGAACTCCAAGATGCAGGATAATAGAAAATAATAATAAAACTAACTAGATGCAGAATAAAATAGTAGAAAGGTATAGAAGAAGCACAAACTCTGGGCACTGATTGCCCCCAATGTTGACTGTAGTCGAAATTGTCTGTAGAGTGCGAAATCATCTCAAATTGTACAAGATCGTCTGTGACGATCTGAGCTTTCTTCGGCTAAAAAATGACAAAGTCATTGCAAGAAAATTTGAAAAGCACAAATGCAGATGATAATCGAGGGTATTATAATGCATGCAAAGATCAAATTATAGAGAAAATCAGCCAGGGGAATGTCAAGGGGGGTCCTAAGGTTTAAATAGGCTTAGGAGGGAGGTTAGGAGGTTGGGGATCATCCCAATTTAGGAGATATCCAATGGGGTAAGTCTCTAACCGCGCAGGCATGCTTTTGCCTAGGTTAGAGACGCCATTGAAACAGAAGCTAATTATGAAAAATTAGTTTTGGGACGAAATCATCTAGACATTCTTCTCCAGATGAATTCATCCGATCTAAGGCGATATCGTCTGATCGACGACGATATCGTCCAACGGACAAAACAAACTCTAAAAATGGTGTGAAAAATGAGGAAACGGGTTTAACAGGCGGTTAACGGGCGGTTCGGGGTTAAAACTTGAATTTGAATTATTACTAAGGTAATTTTAATTATTTGCTAAGTTTTACTGCGTCAATTTTAGGGTGCTACATTTTGCCCCCTCTTTAGCAAATTTTTCGAAGAAAATGCGTTAAATACGAGTTCTTCTTGATTTACGAGAAAGCAAAAATTTATTCCCATTTTTAGGCGACGATTCTAGATCGAATTGTACGACAGCTTACTATGGTGCCCCCTCCGTGTTTTTACCCAAATTGAACGTTTGAGGTAAAAACACGAAAAAACAAAAATTTTAAAATGTTGTTAAGTGTTTTGAATAAAATTAAGAAAAATAGGAAAAAACCCTAATTCATTGTTACTGTTCATTTTCCTGGTTTCTAGAGCTCTGCAGACAAGAATGGTCGAGACAGTGCACAGATCGACAAAGGTCCGACGCGGGCTATGGGTAAGGGTCCAAACTTAATTTAGAATGCTTTAATTTTGAATTTCATGTTTTTTAGATTTATTTTGAATGATTTTTGAGCATTGTGGCCATTTTTGGGCTATCGACGTCGTCGGGACGAAATCGTCTCAATTTCGTCGAAATCGTCTCGATATCATCGATTTCATCCAAGGGTGAAATCAGCAATATGGAGACGATTTCATCCAATAAGGGATGATTCCATCTTGAAAAATCAGAGACAAATTTGCTCAAATTTTTGATGATATCGTCCAATAGTGGACGATATCATCATTTGTATGAAATTGAACTTGTTTTACTTGCATTTTTAATCACTATTTTATTAATAATTTTTATTGTTTTGTTGTTTATGTTGCAGAGAGGATTACTAAAGAGCCAGGAATGGAAATACGATGGGCTGAGGGATGACTTGGCCGCTCTATCTTAGGCAGAGCGAGATCAGTTGGCTCAAGTCGGCTTGCAAGCATGTGGTAGATATGCCACAGGTTTCTATAGATATGGGGCTATTGACAGCCCTAGCAGAGAGGTGGTATCCGGGTTCTTATTTTTGGTTATCGACAGGGGAGATGACTCCCACATTGGAGGATGTATAGAGAATTTTGAGGATCCCCATACAAGGATGGCTAATAACTCCCATGGCCAATCAGGTCCACGCGATGATGCGACTGTGCAAAGATCCGAGCTTCACCCTGGAGAAGGGCGGAGTGAACATCGAGTCGCTACGCCAGATGCCTAGGGCATCTAGACTGACACAGGTTTTGGTTGGGGTTGTAGGTGGTCTCATGCTATGCCATCAGAGTGTATGTAGATTACCATGGCTACTGACAGATGTGGTCTGCGACATGAGAGACCACGGGTATAGGTTTTCTTGGGGGAGCTTCGTATTATGCCGATTGTATAGGATCCTGCATGGGGTCGTATATAAAGGCGACTGATGTCTGGTCATGACATCACTATTGTAGGTTTGGTGCTGGGAGCACATCATGGTGCGGAGGCTGATAGGGCTCCCACTGATAGGGATTGATGGGAAGAGGCCCCGAGTTTTCTACTGGTGGCTCCGAAGAGGGTCACAGCGACGGATAGATCTGCTAATGTCCCGAAGACTACTTGATGACCTTGTCTTTGACCAGATCACCTGGAGGCCTTGGAGAGATCATCTAGGGTGGGCCAAGGATGGATAGGAGTTGGCTCACATTAGGTGAACCTGTTGGCTAAGGATTGAGAGGAGAGAGGTGGAGCTCCATCGCTATGACCGAGTTTTGAGGCAATTTGGTCTACAGCAGGGGATCCCATCTCTCAGAGACTACGAGTTTTCTCAAACCGTCTAGGATAACACTACAGTCAGTGAGGCTCTATATATGCAACACTTTTGGAGTGAGGATGCAGATGATGCCCCCATTCAGCCAGTGTATGGAGATGACACAGGGGTTGCTGACGGCTACGATGCCTAGTATGCAGGCATCTGCCCTTCTCAGATGATGAGGGCTCAGGGTTTGATTCATGTAATTGTGCTTCGAATGGGGAGGCGATGCCAGGCAGCCATTGAGGTGACATAGGGTCATGGCGGGAGAGAGCAGAGGAGGCCACAGGCTCAGCAGAGGTCGTGGCAATGAGAGAAGAGGGAGGAGAGACCCCCTTCTCCACAAAGAGAGAGGCCACCATCACTCGATAATGGCAAGGGTGTCAAGGTAGGAGAGAGTAGCGAGATGGCTACTATTCGAGTGGAGACTATTCATCTCTAGGCTCAGGTGCATACTTTATAGGATGAGGTTGCATGACACCGAGCTGAGTCCACACAGCTCAGAGATGAGGTCACACGTATCAGAGCATGGAGCGGAGGAGCAAGCACTCGGGAGATAGCGTGGTTAGTTTCTCAGACCGCCTTCTATCAGGGTATATACTTCCAACTGGTGCCAGAGGGTCAGAGGGTACAACTGCCATCCGGTATTGTGGATCCGATCAGGGTTGGGTCATCGAGGACTTCATCCTGATCGATGACTAAGACTTGCAGTACCACACATACTATGATGGGGCCACCTCGTCCACCTCAGGGCGAGGGAGGAGATGAGGCTGAGAGCTCGAGGGGTTCTCGAGGCTAGGTCGTCGCACCGCACGGACTGTATATATGGTTTGAGAGGATTGAGTATGCCAATATGTAGATTGTGGCATACCAATCCAATTTTGATATGATGTACATATATTTTTTTGAGATATGTATATATATGATCTTTTTTTTTTGTGATATGACTCGGCTTATGTTTGTATGATGCTTTAATGTTTTGGTGTGATTGATTTGATGATTCATGTAATTATGTTGTTTTGAAATATTATAATTTGATATCATGCTGTAAGATTTTAAATGAAATAATCTGATGTAAACAAATTGGTGGTTGTGGTGCGATTTGATAAAAAATAAAAGGGACTTCTAACAATAATTTCAAAGGAAATTGTCGCTATTATAGACCATTTCATGGAGTCGCCACTCACTCGGTCGTCAAGCTAATCCTAGTTTAGAAATATTGTTAAAAAGTAAGAGTGCTTAAGAGACTGTCTTAAGACTTTGTTTTGTAATGATGGAGATAATGATGGTTTGATGATTTGTTTTCAGATTTTCATAAAAATAGTATGCATGAAATACGAAAAAAAATATGATTTTGCTAGGCATAAATTCCTAAGTATGATAAAATTTTGAACAATTCTTTAGAATTTATACCATGGTTGCAAAAACTGAATTTGAACATAATGTCATGAAATAGAATAAGTGTTTGTTTGTTTGTAAAGCATATTTGTGTAACATAATGATTTAAGTCATATGTTTTGATGGTTTGCGCTAGGCATAGAATTATAGGTATAGACTTATACCATCATCGCGAAATCCAAAGAAGAAATTGATATAATAGTTTTATTGCATGGTTGATTTTTAATTTTTTGAAAATAAACATAAAATATAAAGATGAGGACTTGCGCTAGGCATAAAATTCCAATTTTGGTTTTGGAACTATACCATCATCACGAAAGTCAAAAATTTATATATAAATGTAATTTTATTGCATGTTTTTGAAAATGATTTTGATTTTTTTTTTTTGATAATGCATGTAGTTGTCTTTATACTAAACAACTGTTCTTAGATGAGAAAATGAAATTATTCCAGACAATTTGCAAAAAATATTTCAAAGTATCTTAAAGACAAAAGTTAGATTTATAAGGAATCCCATGTGCGTATGTGAGTTCATTTTCGATCTTGATTTATCATAATGATACACAAAATCTCTCAAATACAAATGTGTGTGCAATTGCATTGTTCATTTACCAGCTTTTGAGCAAGATAATTTGATACAAGTGATTTGAATTAACCAAATAAGTGTTCATTAACCATGATTTAGATGCATATAACCATACCAGACTACTATGTAGGTCGGGTTATCAAGAGCTAGCTAATCCATAAGAAGACATAGGTCTGTACAAAAGAAGGCTGCTAATGTAACAGACATATCACCACGCTAGGAGTTACCCAAGGCCAAGCGGGTTGGGCACAAACCACCTGTTATGGGGCTTACCTCACAGTTTTTGAATAATTGAGAATTACAAGGATTTAAGCTCATCAACCCTTCTTTTCTTTTCAATGGGTAGGGAAAGGGATTTTATTGCATTTGCTTTTGCTTTCTTTGCTCTTTTTTTTTTTTGTACTTTTGTATTTTGGCTTGATATTTGAGATAATGCTGAAATAACCTTTTTTTTTTCTCTTTTTCTTGAACTTTTCTTTTCTTCCTATGCTAGGGATACTTGCTCGGATTAGCTATAGAGCAAGGGATTTTTATTCCGGGTAGGGGTGAGCTTGTCCTTTTGTCAATTCTCAAAGATTCTAGACCATGTGCATGATAGGATAGCAGGGGAAACTTTTCGCTCAAGAAACCACTTCTACTATGTAGCATAGCATGGACATTATAAATATAATCATTTTATTGTGAAAGGATATGCTTGGTTTAAGTAAATGACAAGATCAATTCTTTGTGCTCAAACTTTATTTAATTGAATTTTGTGGACTTTGATATAAGAGAGATTAGTAATCATGCCAGATAAAATCAAGATATTTATTTTTGTGTTTGTGAAAGTGAGGGATTCCAAATAAATGCTAATTTATCCAAAATAATTTGAAAATATAACTGCAATACTTCAAGAAGAAATATATACAACAAATACTTTTGAGGAGTTTGATAATTTTGACTCTCTTTCTTCTCTATTTTTTTGGTTTCGAAAGAGTCTATAATATTGTTGTTTTTACTTTTATTTTTGTTTGTTTTTGTTTAAACAATTATATATATATTTTTAAAATGAGACAACATGCAAAATATATACAAATGATGAAATGACAAAATTTTATGCGTAATATCGCTTAAGATGCATAATATTCATAGGTTCTTTTAAATATTTACCATCTAAGGTAGCTAATTTGTATGCTCCCGATTCAAATTTAGCAGTGATAATGTATGGTCCAAGCCAGTTGGGCTCAAATTTACCTTTAAGGTCTTTAGTTGCATTAGTATTTTTTTGATGTTCTTTTAAAACAAGGTCGTCGACCTCAAAGGATCGATGACAAAATTTCTTAGCATATGATCTTTTAAGCTTGTTTTGGTAGGAACGAAGATGCTCCAAAGCATTGATGCGCTTTTCATCTAGGAGTTCCAGCTGACTAAATTGGCCAGCTCGATATTCATCCCCTACTTCGGTATCTTGAAGTAGTAGAGCCAAAGAAGGAACTTCTAATTCAAAGAGAAAAATAGCTTCAATGCCATAAACCAAAACAAAAGGTGAAGTTCTAGTGGGAGTTCGAACACTAGTGCGATATGCCCACAAAGCTGGATATAATTGAATGTGCCAGTCATGGCCAGATTTATTGATCAATATTTTGAGAATTTTAATTAAGGTTTTGTTGGATGCTTCCGCTTGGCCATTACCCTGAGGATAACAGGGAGTGGACCATCGATGTTGAATCTTATATTTTTGGCATAATTTCTTATCTTTATTTTTGAAACAAGTTCCATTGTTTGAGATGAGATTTGTAGGAATTCCGAACCTACAAATGATTTGATTAAAAATAAATTTAGAGACTTGTGTTCCAAGCGCGGAAGCTAAAGGCATAGCTTCAACCCACTTCGTGAAATATTCAGTGGCGGTTATGATGAATTTGTGTCCATCAGATGACACAAGATTAATTTTGCCAATAATGTCTAAGCCCCATTTTGAAAAGGGCCAAGGAGATGAAATAGCCTATAGCTCTTGCGCAGGCGCATGGACAAGGTCAGCATGTTTCTGGCACTTGTTGCAATGGTGCACATAATCATGTGCATCATTCTCTATGGTAGGCCAAAATTAGCCTATCCTAAGGAGCTTTTTAGCAATGACACTACCACTGAAGTGTCCTCCACAAGATCCATCGTGGGTTTCACTCAAAGCTGATTTGGATTCTTCTAGATTCAAACATCTCAAGAGGATACCTTCAAAAGATCTCCTATATAAAGTATTGCTAATTGTTACAAATCGACTTGCTCATCTACGTAATAACCGACACTGGTTCCTATTAGAACTGGCAGGGAAAGTCCCATTGTGAAGAAAATCAAATATATCTGTATACCAAGGTTCAGGAGTAGTTTCATTGATTAGAAACACATCCAAAGGTTCTAAGCATGACTTATTTGAAGTGGGTTCTTAGAGTCGATGAATAATTATGGTGGCATATTTGTCATCTAACTCCAAGGGCAGAAGAGATGCAGCTACGGCCATAGCATCAGCCACACGATTGCTAGTTCAAGGAATAGCTTCCAAGGTAACTTGATCAAATAGAGATATTAATTGTAAAACATATGCTTTATATGGGCATAATTTATCATCTCTAGTCTGATAAACTTCATTAATTTGGTTTATAACAAGTTGAGAATCACCAAAAACTAGAAGATGTTTAATTTTTAGTGCCAAGGTAGCTCGTAATCCAAGGATTAGAGCTTCATATTCAGCAGTATTATTGGTGCAAGCAAATATTAATTTAAAGGACAAAGGTATAATGTGTTTTTGTGGACATATTAAAATAATACCTACACCAGCCCCACTTATGCATCGGGCTCCATCAAAGTATAAGGACCATTGTTCAACATGGTCTGCCTCTAATTGAAGACATTCATCAGGAAACTCAATGATGATGGGATGGGTAGACTCTAAGGGTGCAGCAGCTAATTGATCTGCTATGATTTGACCCTTAACAGACTTTTGTCCTATGAACATGAGTTTAAACTCACTTAGAGCAAGAACCCACTTTGTTGTGCGACCCGATAAATAAGGTCAACTCATGAGATATCGCAAGGGATCATATTTAGCAATGACATATGTTTTCTGACTGAGCATATAATGGCATAATTTTTACGTAGAAAATACGACTGCTAGACATATTTTTTCTAATGTTGTGTAGCGGGTTTCATAACTGATGAGGGTTCTTCTAATGTAATAATTAGCACGCTCTCTCTTCTCATCATCAAGCTGAGCTAACATAGCTCCTAAAGCAAAATTTGAAGCTAAAATATATAGGAGAAATGGGTGATCAGGTCTAGGTGGTGAAAGCATAGGTGGGTTAAGGAGGTATTGTTTGAGAAGTTCAAAAGCTTCCTTACATTCATCGTCCCAATTAAAAGGGACATCCTTCTTAAGGAGCTTAAGAAAGGGACTAGTTTTGTCCGCCAGCTTATCGATGAAGTGACAGATGGCTTGAAGCTTTCCTTGTAAACTTCGTAACTCAGATATATTGGTGGGTGCGAGCATATCAATGATAGTCGCAATATTGAGAGGGTCGATTTTGATACCACGTAAAGAAACTAAAACCCCTAATAGTTTATTGGACTTGACTTCGAATATACATTTGGCTGGATTTAATTGAATAAGATATTCTCTTAACCAATTAAATACTTTTCTCAAATCATCTAAATGATCATCTTCATTAATAGAGTGAGCTATAATATCATCTACATAATCATGTAGGATATCATGCATCATATCATGAAAGATATAAGTCATGGCTCATTGATATGTTGCGCCCGCATTCTTTAAACCAAATGGCATCACTTTCCAACAAAAGGTACCCCAAGGGGTAATAAAGGCTGTTTGAGCCTGATCTTCAGGAGCTATCCTGATCTGATTATAGCCGGAAAATCCATCCATTAGGGACATCATTCCACTCCCAGCAGTAAAGTCAATGATTTGATCCATGTTTGGAAGAGGAAAATCATATTTAGGGCATGCAACGTTAATATCTCTAAAGTCTGTGCAAACCCTAACTTTGGTAGCTTATTTCTTGGTGACTAGAACTACATTCGATATCCATTCAACATAATCAATAGCCTGTATAAAAACAACATTTAGGAGTTTTTCTAACTCCCATTTGACTAGTAGGGCCACTTTGGGATGCATTTTTCTAAGTTTATGTTTAACAGGTTTAGCATCCAGATGGACTACTAGGTGATGCATGACAACAGAAGGGTCTAAACCTGGCATATCTTCATATGTCCAAGCGAAGAAATCTTCATATTCTTTAAGAAATGCAATGTATTGCTCTTGTTTTTCTTGACTTAATTCTGATCCAATATTGATGATGTGAGGATTATCCTCAGTTCCAATGTTAACCTTAATGACATTTTCTACTTCCATGTGTAGATCTCTTTCAAAATTAGGTGGGGCAGGTGAAACGCCCAATTCTTGTAATTCCTTTAAGGTTAACTTGGATAATTCATCTTGAGGAGTTATGGCCTCAAGCTGGGCTATAATAGGTATAGAACCATCAAAATAAAAATCATTGTGTAACAACTCTTCAACGGAGACATCATGAAAAATATCTCCCTCCAACTCATCGTTGGATTCAGCAATCATTTCAGGATAAGCTATGGATAGCATATTACATGTAAATGGCTGATTTTTTAGAGGCAAATCATCACGGCCATCTAAATAATCTTGATAACATATGAGATGATCATTATCTTCAAAATGGAAGGGTTGACCCTTACTAGGAAATAGTCCCACACCACATTAGGTGGGCCATGGTTCTACCTCAAAATGTTCTTTCATACCATCTTGGAGAGGTCCCAAGCATTTCCCTTTATATCCCATTTTAAGCATTATGGGTTTAGCTTTAATATATTCATTAGCAAAATAGCATCGAGCATATCCATCACAATGCGTCTTGATGTTTCAGGGTATTCTTCCCCAATCATATCCTTTATAAATAAAAGCACAACTCCCGACTTGGTAAGTACTTCCCATAGGTTGTGGGAGGCCCAAGGTACGAGGAAAAGGCAGAAAATTACTTAAGATAATGGAATCATGCATAGAAGCATTTGTTTTTTCTGATATAAGAATTTTAGATAAATCAAGTAAGAGCTCATCAGAAAGAGCATAATATGTAGAAGGATCATTCCCGATATCTTTAGATGTGGAAGGTATGATAGATGTAGATAATGTGGAGGTGTTAATAAATGGGTCTATAGGTTTTGAAATTATAGGGATGGAACATGAAGGATTGGTTGTGGATTTAAGATCTTTTTGAGGTTCTAGTGTGGTTTGTTCGGAAGATGGTTGAGTTAAATGTATAGGTGTAGTTGATGGGGTAGATGATGTTATGGGTGTGTGTTTCACACGTTTGGACGGATGATAAGAACTAGGATGTGTGGATGATAGGGCAGGGTAAAATTGCACTCCAACGGGTTCTACCAAAGCACACATATCAAAGGGTCTAGGATCACCATGAATGGTGACCAACTAGTTTTTAAATTCAAATTTAACACACTGATGTAGAGTAGAGGGAACCGCTCACATCGCGTTGATCCAAGGGTGACCCAGAAGTATATTGTATGATGAAGGGCAATGTACAATAAACACGGTTGTATCTAGGGTTCTAGGACCAACTTGCAAGGGTATAGTAATGACTCCACACGTTTCTTGTGTCTCTTCATTGAAGGCTTTGATAATCATATCCGTTCTTTTCATCTCGTCACTTCTAAACCCAAATCTTTGGTAGAAGTCAAAAGTGCATATATTTAAAGATGAACCATTATCAATCAAGACTCGTTTAACGGCTACATCTCCAATTAGGGCAGTAATATATAAGGGGTTATCCTTATGTAGACTATGTTGTGGGATATCTCTATCTCGAAAGTCAATACAATCGACTTCTCGAGTGATGATAGTATTGGACATGGCTTCAGGTTGAATATTTTGAGGTACCCTCATTTGGCTTAATGTGAGCATTAAATCATCTCTATGGGTAGGAGAAGATCTTAACAATTCCAAAAGGGAAATTCTGGCTGTAGTATTGGATAATTGTTCATTAATATTGTAAGGAGGCTTATGTTGAACATTAGACATATGATTCCCTTTATTGGGATTTTTCAAAACAAATGGAGCTGATCCATCATTTTGAGTTTGATCCTGTTGAGAGTTTTGAGCCTATTGTCTGGTAACAACTTCGATGGTACCTACAATATTATATTGAAGACACTGAACTGGTCTCGATTGAGCGTTTATGCCTTGTTCATTAGGAATGAACTAATTAGAAGAGGGTTGAGTAGTAACTCTTCTAGGAAATGGTTCTTTCGGAACCATAGCATCTATGATAGATTGAATCGGATCTGATTTGTTTTTAGAACTATTCGATTGGTTTGAGGTGATGTCTATTTCACGTTCAGTATCCGATTCTACATCACTAGGATCTGGTGTTTGAGTATTATACAGGGGTCTGGTTGTGACCATGGAGAAAGTTGTACCAAATATTTGGGGATCTTGAATAGGTAATTGTCCGCTAATAGTCCCTACATATCGAGTAGGATGGGGGACATTATGATGCTCAATTTGATTGGCCACCTCTTTACCATGTTTTGGTAAAGGATGTTGAAATATGTCCAATGATTGATTAGCATTGTGATTCTGATTTTAGGGAATGTTCTTTCGAGCATTATTAGGAGCATTTTTTTAGGTTGAAAGGCTTGCACCTCCATTTCATTATTATCAATCGAATCTTGTATTTTATGTTTTAATATTTTACAAGAGTTGGTAGCATGTCCAGGTCCTCTATGAAAATCACAATGTAAATCAGCTATGTATTCGGGTACAGTTGGATCAGGTTCTCGGATAGCTGGTAATTGAATCAAGCCTCGTGCTAGTAATTGAGGTAGAATAGTTGATAATGGTTGATTCAATCTAGTAAAATCTCGAGGTGGTTTATCAGGAGGTTTTAATATAAACTTCTCTGTTGTTTTTGTAGTATTAACATTAGCAATGTTTCTACTATTAGTGACTCCGTCACCCACAACTTGTTTATTTTTATATTGATTTATGGATGTTTTCTCATCATCTTTCTTTTTAAGCTGACCTCTTCTAATGAGAGCATCTTCCACCCTTCGAGCTAAGTCTATAGCTTGATCGAAGTTGGTCAAGGTAGCAGTTGATAATTCATAGGATATTTGTTCTTGCAAATTATTAATAAAAATGTCCAACATTTCCCTATAAGGTAGCACAAAGTGCACCTTTCCTGTCAACTACCTCCATCTAGCTAAGAAATTAGAAAAACATTCATCTTTGTCTTGTTTTAAGTTGTATAAATATTTAATGGTCACGTGTCTCTCAATGTAGGCACTAAATTGATGGACAAAATATTCAACTGTTTCTTCAAAATTTCTCAAAGAATGAGTGGGTAGTTGATAATACCACTCTAATGCCATTCCTCCTAAACTTTTCGGGAACATTTTTAGTAATAGCAAGTCATCATGTGATATATCATGACATGCTATCCTAAACATACGAAGATGCTCTATGGGATCTTCAATTCCTTTATATATAGGTAGGACGGGCATGGGAAAGTGTTTAGGGTATGGTTGTGCTACAACTATGGGATCCAAAGGTTGACTACATATCTCTCGATAATTATATGAGGGACGGTAGGGATCTATCTGGTCCATGCGGGAAGCTAACTGTTTCACCATGGATTCCAGATTACTAGTTTGCCCACCATATTGGTTCGGTAGGGCATTAATATGGTATTTGTGAGTATATGATGGAGGGATATGAAGATTAGATGCTATATTGCTATTGTGTAAATTGTTGGTAGGAAGGGTGTTATGAAGAAGTCTTGAAGTTGTATTATGTTGTATCCCAGATTGTTGAAAATTAGTGTTTGGCTTCATTTTAGGTTTTTGTCGATTTGAAGCATATTAATCAATAGTTTGGCAAAATAAAGCAGTGAATGAAGGTCTCTTTTGTGTGGGGATGATTTTAGGCTCAATACCAGGTTCCTTAGGGTGTTGGGTAACTTGTTGCTGTTGCATGTTCTGAATAATAGTGACCATATCTCTATTGGATGGTCTAGCTTTATCACTTTCTTGATCAACAAAGGACAAGGGATTGGTGTGTATGTTAAACATATCTTCCATGGCTGCTTGAGTGTCACTAATTTGTCCTCTATCAATACGAACTACCATATTAAGAGCACCAATATTATTATTGAAAAATTTCTAGAAATGATCTAAGTTATCAAAAGCAATAGTTTCGTCTGGAGCCATTCTAGGGGATGAGGATCCTTCCTCTTTAACATTTTCTTCTTGTTCATCTACAACAAGATCATCTTCTGGCTTTTCTAGAATTTCTCCTTCTGGAATTGGATCCTCAGGAAGGGCATTTGATTTTTTTGTTTTCTTTCCTAACCAATCTTCTTCTTCTTCTTCTTCGGCTTTGTTTACCATTCCTAAGTCTAGTCATTGTGCTTAAACTTAGATTTCAGAAAATATGTATATATATATATATATATATATATATATATATATATATATGCAACAAGCTTAAGAGGTATATATTTTAATTATATACCTACTATAGTATTTAAAATAAAATGTTTTGGTTTTGTTATGTTTTTGGTTTTTCTTGTTTTTATAACAATATTATAAAGGTAAAAAACAACACACTAAATGCAAGAAATAATAATAATGAAAGCAATGATCTAGTTTTCTATAAACAATTTATAAATATCATTAATGGGCTCAAGTTCTTCAGGAGTCATAAAGTGCTCCTCTTCAAATTGGAAATTGTTTTTCAGGAACTTAATAAAGTGTGCTATAGTGATATTATCTGTCTCAGATTCTGGTTGGTAGAAATAAAGTTCATGGCAATACTCTCGATATAACACTAGGAACTCTCCTCCACCTTTCCCTATCTGTAAGAACGACCTCTTGATCTTCTACACGACCTAGGAATTGGTGTATAACAACTACGTTCTTGAGGAATTCCTCAAAGGTATACAACTCAAAAGACACAAGGGCTCTTCTATCTGCTAACCACCTATGGCAAGCTCTCTGAAGTTCATGATAAAAAATGAGTTGATCAAGATCCAGGATTCTATCTAGGACAAACCTCTTTATTTGCCTAAGTTCAATTGCTCTAGATGAAATGATATCTAGTCTCCTATTAAGTTCGTCCCACAAAAGTTGGTTTCTATCTGTTTCAAGCACACTAAGCACAAAATTAATTTCTATGGCTGCTAATTGGTTTTCAACATTTATAGTAACTGCTAGTCTTTTCTTAGGAGCTACCATCTAACATGATATGCAACTTAGTAGTTTTCTAAGGATTTTAAATGCATCTATGTTTTTTTGTTTGTTTTCAAAAGGTTTTAGTTTCACGTTGGGTTCACCAAAATGTATCGCTCCAAATTTTTTGCACCCTTACCTTCAGGCTAAAGGATCCACGCCCGGAAGGGGGATGCAAGAAGTATGGAATGGTACCTCGGACTGAGAGGCCCTTTGAAGGTCCCGCCTCTCAGGGGAGGGGTATTAAGGTGATTTTTCGATAGATGGTGGGGTTCACTAGGAAACGTTTAGTGGCAGTCTCCATGCCTAGGTTGGGAATGTGTTTGATGTGTTCAATTTTATCTTTAATCATTCAAATCCTAAGTTTGGCCAAATGAATCTAAACTGTTCTATATGAAATGCAAATTTAAATGAATACAGAAAATAGATTTAAATAGAAAATACAGAGAACAAGCTAGATGAGAAAAACCATACTTGATTCTAGATGTCTGATGGAGGTTCTAATTTTTGAGCAGTCAAGATCACCTGGAATTTGACAGGATCGTCTCTGATCTGATAGGATCATCTGAGATCTGATGAATTCATCAGAGACCTGCAATCAGAGAAATGGACACAGACTACAAAAAATGCAGCTATGTTGATAAAGTAAAATGATGTGAAATAACAAAATGATGTTAATAAGATAATCTCAAATAGAAATGCAAGTAAATTATCATGCTTTAAATAGCTAATCATGATGTTATTATGTACTTAAGCTATATGGGTCAACTCCAAGATGCAAGATAACAGGAAATAATAATAAAACTAACTAGATGCAGAATAAAATAGTAGAAAGGTATAGAAGAAGCACAAACTCTGGGCACTGATTGCCCCCAATGTTGACTGTAGTCAAAATCGTCTATAGAGTGCAAAATCATCTCGAATTGTACAAGATCGTCTGTGACGATATGAGCTTGCTCTGACTGAAAAATAACAAAGTCCCTACAAGAAAATTTGAAAAGCACAAATGCAGATGATAATCCAGGGTATTATAATGCACGCAAAGATCAAATTACAAGGAAATTCAGCCAGGGGAATGTCAAGGGGGGTCCTAAGGTTTAAATAGGCTTAAGAGGGAGGTTAGGAGGTTGGGGATCATCCCAATTTGGGATATCTCCAACGGGGGAAGTCTCTAACCACGCAGACATGCTTTTGCCTAGGTTAGAGACGTCGTTGAAACAGAAGCTAATTATGAAAAATCAATTTTGGGACGAAATCGTCTGGATGTTCTTCTCCAGACAAATTCGTTCGATTTGAGGCAATATCGTCTGATCGACATCGTCCAACGGACAAAAAAAACTCTAAAAATGGCACAAAAAATGATGAAATGGGTTTAACAGGCGGGTAACAGGCGGTTCGGGGTTAAAACTTGAATTTGAATTATTACTAAGGTAAATTTAATTATTTGCTAAGTTTTAGTGTGCCAATTTTAGGGTGCTACACTTTGCACTCTTAGAATTTTTCTGCACAGGCTTGGGACCCCAAATTTCTCGTGCAGCTTCTGCCCTAGATGGATGACATTGACTAGGATTGGCTTGATGCTCGTGGCCTCCAGTATGTCACTAGGTTGCTGACGATTAAGTCATATCAGGACTATCTTATTGCCTTAGCTCATAGGCGAGACTCTAGGACCAATACCTTCCATCTTCCTACGGGCGATATGACCATAACATCGGAGGATGTCTACAGGATCTTTCGGATCCCTTTCGATGGAGTTCCCATTGTTTATTCCCTTACTGATGCTAGAGACATATTCTTTGTGAGGTTCTTTAGAACTCATGCAACTGTTGTGTTTGACAACTATCATCATGGTGGAATCTCTATGGATCGGTAGTACCGAGAGAGTCTTCTCTCAAAGGTATGTCATTTTTCTTATGGTATTATGTACTATGCTTTTTTTTTTACTGCTCAAGAGTAAGGTTCCCTTGTAACCTCCTAACTATAGTTTAGGACTTTATGTATAGTTCAGAGTCGATCATCATGGCTTGGGGGAGTGCATTGTTAGCTCAGTGTTACAATGAGCTCTACTAGATTCAGCACCACGAATAAGCCAACATTACCTACAACCTGCTCCTCCAGATCTGAGGATGGGAGCACATCAAGGTGGACCGCCCAGAAGGACTTCCAATTGATATTACTAGTATAGTAGATGTGGCTCAGTGCTATGAAGGTAGGTGGCCTCGAGATAATGAAGAGCACAAAATTCAATGCCATGCAAGGGATATTTCTCACTACACAACATATCTAAGTGGCCTTCAGGCCAAGGATATCATCTAGAGACCTTATCATGATTGCCTCACCTGGGTAGAGGTAGAAAGGTTCACATCTTGAACTTGGTGTGACCAATGGGTTATCGGTCATAAGGATGACATCAGGGAGTTCTTCCACTATTCTAGGGTTCTTCGATAATATGACCTATAGTAGGATATACCCCTAGAGCCTATCTTGTATAGGAAGATCATTGCAGAGGGATATTTTGCTATCTCGAGTTACAGTAGTTGGATCCTTTAATAGTAGATGCTAGTATTGCATATGGTGAGGTCACGGAGGCATATACCTAGTGGTGGGTCACACGACTTTGGCATGGTGATGGCAGCTTAGGCTAGGATAGAGATGAGGCAGCTTCCAAGGAGAATCTTGATGAATGTTGAGTGCAACCCCGAATAGAGGACTAGGGGTAGGCCATAGAGTAGCAGGTGGTCAAGGAGTAGATTACTCATAAGGAGGAGGAGTTAGCTCCAAAGGAGTAGGTGTCCCCTCTCTAGGCTCAACTACACTACGTGGAGGCTAAGTTTCAATCAGCTCAAATCTAGATATTTTAGAGGGACTATACCATTGCTGAGCTTCAAACATAGGTCAAGATATTTGATGATGAGAGGTCCACTCTCTAGGGATAGCTTGACTCAGCACTACTCAGGATAGAGTAGCTCACTACATAGAGGGATGTTGCACTATAGGTTGTACCAGCTCCTCCAAATATATAGGGATCGACAGCATCTCTAGAGCTTATTAGAGGATAACAAAGTTCAGATAGTAGGAGACGCTAGCTATATTGCCACTTTGAGGCTTATGATCAGCAACTAGGTGGTACTCCTCTAGAGAGGTCTTCAGGTTGGGGGCTCACATCGAGGTAGGTAGAGCACATTAGGGTAGTATTCAGTACGGTCCAACCACATGATAGCAACCCGATATGAGAGGACAGTAGGTACCAGCTCTAGGCCACCTCACAGAGAGAGCAATGAGGGTGGAGGTGACACTAGTGGAGTAGGCCTCTCGTGAGCATATATTTTGCCTATTATACATTTTGGAGTGTAAGGTTGGATGACCTACACTTCTGTAGCCCTATGGCCTTTTTGTACCTCCATGTACTTATTTAACATACACACACACACACACATATATATAGATGATATCTATGTTCTGAGACTCATTATGTTTATTTTATGTTTTTGATTTTATGTTTATGTGATGCAGTATGATGATTTTATGCTATACGATGTGATGTATTGATTTACATGCTCTAGCTATGTGATGAATGAATGCTTAGGTGGTATGATCTAGATGTATAGATGTATTATGGTGATGTTATGCATACATGGATGCAGTGCTTATTTAAATGCATGTTTAATTTTCATCTAATTGTATGCATCTAACTTGTGTTATTATGATATGGTACATGAAATGTGTTTGCATGCATTAGTTATGTAATGATAATATAATGTAAATGAACATGTATGCTTTAATCACTTAAAACATAAGGAATGCATGTTATATGAGTTCAATAATCTAATGGGTGACACCACAAAATGTAAATCAATCATGAATAAATAATAACTCTTATAATAAGAATTAATCATTTACACCTTCAAATGTAAGATGATATGATGTGATATGTATGTGCTTTCTTTATAAGCTTCTGTTAATTAAATGAAATGTACAAAATAGTCAATGGCTATATAAATTCATTGCTGATATTTATTCGGTATCTATCCTATTCTATTAACACCCTTTAATAAAAAAAAACTCCTAAATAAAGCTGATGATGTGATTGATGACATGATTTGTTGCTATGAGGGGATTTTTGAGGTTTTCCATGAGACTAAAATGCCCTAGTTACTCCATAAAAAGTTGTATACTGACCATAGAGGACTTCTAAAAGATAAGTCTTATGTTATGAAGACCTAGATATTCATATCCATATGTGTGCAAATAAATATATTAGATAAAACATAAGCATACCCCAATGCCAGGCAAGATTCATGCAGGCCATTGCTGTATTGGGGATCCTCAAATGTTCATCTTGACCCTAAGTCAGAATCAGTTGGACTAGACTACTATGTGATACAAGACACCTAAAGCTAGCCCTTTTTACAAATTATTTTGAGCTTACCCTAATGCCATGCGAGATTCATGCAGCGCATTGTTGTATTAGGGATCACTCAATGATTTATAGAGATCGACCATTCCAGGGATTCAAGCTCTTTTTTTTGGTAAGTTAATATTTTTATTAAAAGGGGGCATTTGAAAGGCACCCTAAGGCCTTGTATAACAATAGAATAGAAAGGAAAAACCTCAGAGGAAACAAAAGGAGGAAAAAAACAAAGAGGCATTCAACCAGCGAATTCAAAAAGGATTAAAACCTTGAGAAGGAAGGAACAAAAAGATACAGGCAATTAGCCAACAGAACCAAAGAGGACAAAATCCTCTAAGAGAAAGGAACAAAAGAATAGGAAGACCTCTAAGAGTGAGCCTCTCATAGGAGGACCAGTAAGCAAGCTCAGAAAGGTACGTCAATCTGTATTGGTGATGCAATAGTAACCTCTAGCATGACATCCTTCACATCATCCTTTGGTTTATCCTTTGGGTTTTAATTTAGGGCTTCGATGCAGGCTTCCTTCACGATATCCATAACATCCTCATCCTTAGCATCAAACTTGATGCGAGAAGGTACCTCTATAGCAAAAATGGCTAGAATATCCTCAAAAGCATCATAGAAAAATAGAAGGTCGAGCGCTTGATGTTGTTCCTTAAGCTTCGTAATTGCCCTTCTTTTCTTCACATTTATTTTGGATACTTGCTCATGTTTTAGTGATGTAAAATCACTATTTATTTTGCATTTTTTTTCTTTTGAGCAAGGAATTTTTGTAGTGATAATAATCATTGTTTATTTTGCTTTTGAAGTTTGCTTTGTTTTAGTATTTTTTCTTGTTTTTATGAAAGAAAGGGATTTCTTTGGGTATGGGGGAGCTTGTCCTTTTTCCAATGATAAAAATCCTATACCATGCACGTCACAAGGTGAACAAGTAGAAACCTTTCACTTAGGCTTCCTAGTACCACTTTGTAGCATTCATCTTTCCCTTGTTCCAACTAGGATTTTTGTGTTTTGATTAGTGATGGGATTCTAAAATATACCAGGCCCTATCAAAACTAGACCTCATCTTTTGCTAGTGAATATAGCTTTCTACAAAATCTGATAAAATCACTAGGTATGGTTGAGTGACTGAAAACCCTATTATATTCCATTTAGTAATAGGAGGGGTTGTGTTGAAAAATATAGTTACTCCAATGGGTTATGAATGATGATGGATTTTGAAGATGCATTATTGAGATATAAATGTGGTGTCATTTGTAATATTGCAAACACAACCTATCCTAATGCAAGTGCAACGGATGGAAATTCCTATATGCAATGCAACTATATGAATGCAAATGTGGAATGCACATATTTTTTTGTATTTTTGATGCTTTCAATTGTTTTTGAGTTTTGATTATTTTGAATGTTTATGAAATTTTTGACTTTAAACTATTTTTGTGCTTTTATTTTTTGCTTTTGACCAAAGGGCTTATGGTACCTTTGGGGATTTTTTTGATGTGACCAAAGGGATTTAAGATGCCTTTAGGGCTTTGTGAGTTGACCAAAGGACTTTAAGATGCCTTTGGGGCTTTTTGTGATTTGACCAAAGGGCTTATATTGCCTTTGGAGCCTTTTGTGATTTGACCAAAGAGCTTTAAGATACCTTTGGAGCCTTTTGTGATTTGACCAAAGGGCTTTAATATGCCTTTGGAGCCTTTTGTGATTTGACCAAAGGGATTTAAGATGCCTTTGGAGCCTTTTGTGATTTGACCAAAGGGCTTTAAGATGCCTTTGGAGCCTTTTGTAATTTTACCAAAGGGATTTAAGATGCCTTTGGAGCCTTTTGTGATTTGACTAAGGGCTTTAAGATACCTTTGGAGCCTTTTGTTTTTATGATTTTCTATTATTTTTGTGATTTTGCAATTTTTGAATGTTTATGATATTTTGTTGGTTTATTTGAATGTTTTTGTGTTTTTTTGTGCTTATGTGTGAAACACCCTTAGATGAATAATGTTGAGAAGCTATGGCTCCTCAAATCCTTCTAGCGATGTTAGGTGATATGCCCTAGGTCCAATATTCTTAGAGATGATATAGGGACCTATCTAATTGGTTGTAAATTTGTCTCGTAGGTGTGGTGGCAGATTTAAGTTTTGTTGGTTTTCTTTAAGCAAAAGATCCTCAACCTTAAAGTCTCTCAAGTGGACTTTATTTTTATAAGCTCGTGTTAGATGATCCTGGTAAATGCAAAGATGCTCAAGAACATTGATGCGACGTTCATACAGAAGGGTCAACTAATCTAGGTGAGTTTGTTGCGCAGTGTCATCATTGATGAACTCTTTCAATGTGATGCACAATGTTGGAATTTCCAACTCTAAGGTCATAATGGCCTCAATGCCATATACAAACAAAAATGGGGTTGCCCTAGTTGGCATCCGCACGCTAGTCCTATAAGCCCATAATGCAAGGGGTAATTACAGATGCCAATCCTTATGATTTTCTTTCACCATATTCTTTAAGATGACTACTATTGTCTTGTTTGAATCCTCTACTTGCTCATTTTCTTGTGAATGGTATGGTATCATAAAACAATGTTGAATGTTGTATTTGGATGTTAAAACCCACATATTTTTATTTTTGAGCAACATACCATTATCCAAGATTATCTTGAAGAGGACCCTAAAATGATAGATGATGTTGTGAAGTATGAACTCCATAATTTGTGGTGTAATTGTCGATGTTAAGGGGGGCGCTTCCACCCATTTGGTGAAGTACTCAATGGTCGTTAAGATAAATGTGTGTTAGCCTAATGATGGGGGAGAAATCTTCCCCATTAGATCAAAACCCCACTGATAAAATGGCCAAGCCACCTGAATGGGTTGCAAGGCCTATGATGGAAAGTACATCAAATTTGCATGATGTTGACATCTAAAACATTTATTGACATACTCACAGCAATCCTTCTCCATGGTGGGCCAGTAATAGCCCATTCAAAGGATACGCTTGAAAATGGCCATGCTGCTGAAGTGGCCACCGCATGTACCATCGTGAGTTTACCAAATTATCCAAATTGATTCTTGGGGCTCTAAGCAATGAAGGAGGACTCCATCATAGCTTCAACAATACAATATACCTCCTAGTAAGAAAAACTTATCACTTTCTATTTAAATGCTCATATTTCAACATGCGATAGTCCCTGTGGTACAATTCTAAGCCTTAAGAAATCTTGTAATGGGGATAGCCAATCCTGATAAATTATAGCCTCAACAGATAAGACGACTTGTTTCTCCTGTGATTTGATGTGCATATATGTAGATTGAGAAATAACCTTATGGTGAATCATGGTACCATTCTCTATAGTACCTTGCAAGATCAAGGACCCCAAGGTGCCTTCTTTAAAAAGTCTTTGGCTTTACAAAACCAATCATGATCTGGTTCTATATGAATCATGTTGACTAATTATTTATTATCATAAGTCTCAAACTGCATCATTGAGTGTGAGAGTGTTTTCACATGAATGGTAGTGAAATCAGTAGATGGATTTTGAGGGATAAAGGATCCCAAATATGCCATGGTGTTTGCAAATTTGTTTGACAAACGAGATATTGCCTCAATGTCGTACCAGTCTAGTTAGGCTAGATAGGTGTCAACAAGCTCATTGTAATATTTTAGGATTGGATCCCTGCATTTAAATAGTCCCTTGACTTGGTTGACTATGAGGAGGGAGTCACCGAATATAGTTAGCCTTTTGATCTTCATAGAGATGGTTGTTTGGAGACCCAAGATTAGGGCCTCATATTTTGTGTTGTTATTTGTGCAAGGGAAGTCTAGTTTAAATGACAAGGGCATTGGAGCACCTTGTGGCATGAAAAAGACAATCCCTACACCACCTCCTTTCTCACACTTTTAACCATTGAAGAACAAAGTCATGTCAAATTCATTTTTGGGTTCTTCAAGTTTGGATGCTTTTGATAATGCGAAGACTGCATCATCAGGAATTTCTATGTTGATGGGACTACTGTTCTAAAGAGGCACCTCAACCAGCTGATCAATTATGACTTATCCCTTGATGGACTTTTAGTTTATGAATTCCATGTCAAATTATTTCAATAGCATGATCCACTTTGCAGTACGTGTATTATGATATGTCTTGCTCATCATATACTGTAAAGGATTTTGTTTAAATATTACATACATTGTATGGCTTAACATGTAGTGGCATAATTTCATGGTTGCAAAGACCACTGCTAGGCATAGCTTTTCTATGTATGTGTATCCTATCTCATAGCTCACCAAGGTGTGACTGATGTAATATATCACTTTTTCTTTATCTTGCACCTTCTTTTGATCCAACATGGTGCCCAAAGAAAAATTGGTAGCAGATATATATAATAGGAATGACACGTCTGGTCTTGGTGGAGCTAGTACTAGTAGTGTTGCCAAGTACTTCCTGATTTTAGCAAAGGCTTACTGGTATTCTTAATCCCTCTAGAATGGGATCCCTTTGTGTAGCAGTTGATTCATGGGTTGACATTTATCCGATAGTTGTACGATGAATCACTTTTTGGATGCTATTTTACCCTATAAACTTCTTAGCTCTTTGATGTTAGTGGGTGGTACCATTTCCAGGATAGCCTTTATCTTTGCTATATCTACCTCAATGCCTCATTTTTAAATGATGAATCCTAAGAGTTTTCTAGAGGGTACACCAAAGATGCATTTCTTGGGATTCAACTTGACATTATTCTCAATCAGATGATCAAAGACCTTTATGAGGATCTCAGCGTGCTCTTCATGCAACAATGACTTGACCAGTAAGTCATCGATATAATCTTCTAAGATCTTATGCATGTAGTCATGAAAAATGTATGTCATAGCCCGCTGATATGTGGCACCAAAATTTTGAAGACCAAATGGCATTACTTTGTAGCAGAATGTTCCCCATGGAGTGGTAAATGTGGTTTTATGCTGGTCTTCAGGTTTAATTTGAATCTAATTGTAACTAGAAAAAACATCCATTAGGAAGAGTATCTCATGACCTACAATTACATCTACAAGAGTATCTATGTTTGGCAATGAAAATGAATCCTTGGGTGTTCCCTTATTGATACCCCTAAAATCCGTGCAAATGCAAATTCTTCCATCAATTTTTCCTATGGGCACCATGTTTGATACCCATTATGGATAGTCGATGGGAACAATAAAGACTACATCCAACAATTTTTGCAACTAATTCTTTACCATAAAAGTTATGGTTGGATGCATATTTTTGAGATTTTTCTTGATTGGTTTCTTTGCGGGGTCTAGCGAAATTTTGTGGATAACCAACTTTGAATCTATTCCCAGCATATCCTTGTAGGTCCAAATAAGAAAACTTGGTCTCTATTTCAATAGAGGAATAATTATGGCCTACTCTTCTGGATATAAGATTTCTCTGAACTTGAATTTATTTGGATTAGAAGGGTCATCATTTATGCCCACTTTTAAAGTCTCCTCTATTGTCATATGTGATCCCTCCTCAAGATGGTGAGGAGTGGGAATTAAGTGTATGTTGTCTTTTGGGTTTAAAGGTTCCACTGAATCATGGTCGAAACCAGTATGATAGACATCATATGCACAACCTGGTGCAAAATGGAATGGTTGTAGCACCTCTTAATTAGGGAATAAATCTTCAGGCTCTAGGGGTGAATCCTCCTTTGCAATCAATAGCATATAAGTTAAGAAACAATGGTTTTGAAGGATCTATTGGGTTGTGAAGTGGAGTGGTCAAATCAATGGAGATCATGTTTATGGATGGGATGAAATCTCCAGGACCACATGGGTGAAACTTTTTATTAATGATTTACCTTCCATACCCAAAATATGTATCTAGGGGTATGGGGATCTTAGGATCTAGTCTATGGATAGATGAGATGATGGGATCATTAGGTTGCAACAACTCTCTAAATGTTGGTAGATCTAAGAAGACCATGCGATAGATGATGTCTAGATTTGTTGGTCTTCCCAGGAACTGGAGGTCAAGATATATGGTACAAAGTATCACCTCTCTCTCAATAAGCATATTAACTTATCATAAGTTATGAGGCCCAAGATAATTCATCTCAGTCTCATCTTCAAAGTCATCATTGGTTATGAAGAAACCCTTATTTTTGCCCACTAGAATTGGGCGGTGACTTACCTGTTGATGCCTAAGATAGGCCATCTTAGTCTCATCTTCATAATCGTCATTGCTTATGAAGAATACATTAGAATTTACTATTAGCCCTATGATTTTTCATGCATATCTCAAGAAGGCCATCTCAGTTGAGTCCTTTGACTCATAGCCACTCTCGTATGAAATGTATCCACTCTCTTCGTGGCCAGGCCAAGCGAGGTTTTGCAGATATTGAGGCCCATGATGAGCCAAGTTGATTTCATCTTCATATTCACTTGAGACATATTCATATTACTCTCGCTAATATCCATGGATTGGCTTATCCTCCTATAGGATGGTTCCTGATGGGCATGCTTCAAGAGAGAAATTAGGGTGATACTCGTCGAGTGGTTCGATATTGACCATAAAAATCCATTTGTCACCCAAGTAGTTTCTGTTGGGGGGTTGATAGAGATTCCAATAAATGTCTTCCTTGAACCCCAAGCTTAGCCTATCTAGAGTTACTGCCAAAGAATCATCATCGATCTGTATTTGATACCCTAGACCCCACCTATCAATAGGCATCCAATACTATGGCTATAATGGAAACTTATGCCCTTGCTCATATAGACCTAAGCCATAGCCATGCCAATGGAATTGCTCAAAGTACCTTGGAGCAAACTCCACATTTGATATGTAATTAACATCCGTGCTGAATGGTTCATCCTCATCCTCTTCAATATCATAAGGAATATGGGCATAGTCTAAACTAGCATAGATAAAGTTGGTTTGGTTAGGGGGAACTCATAATGGAACTATTGTCCCTACTAGCAATTTTGGGACTCTTGGCCATCCCATGTCTTGTGCAGACTCAATAATAGGCATTAAAGTCATGTTATGCATAAGATATTCACCTAACACTGTGTTGGCTAAGTGAATTATCACCTATAGTGTAGATGATGTTATTGATGAAGCAGGTGAGGTAGGTTGTGGTACCTCCTCATCTATATCCTGGGAATCTTCCTCCTCCATGGGGTTTGGAATTTCCATAGCTACTATAGTTGGAAGTTCCTTAGGTCCTTCATCCACTAGGGGTGCTTTCAGCTTCTAATTATCTTTTGCTTTAGATATTGATGGCTTATCAAAAGTGCCAATAGTTCTAGATGCAGGAGATGGTCCTGATGTGGATGGGTCACCCCGCACTGATATGCTCTTGCTTTCTGGATGTGTGGTCAGGTATGAAGGCCTTATGTACAGATACATTGATAGAAGGACAAAGTATCCTATCAAGTTGACCTAATGCATGTATTTAAATAGCTAGTCATCATATGGAACCACATGAACTTGTCCCTCATGCACATACTTGATGCATTGGTGCCATATTGAGGGAATACAATGCATGTCCCTTGTCTAGGTATGCCCTAGGAGGATGTTGTACTACATCACCCCCTACAATACATGACACATCACGAGGATGGTATTTTTCCCTACCTAAATAGGTAGAACAACTATACCCAGTATGAAGCACAATACATCATTGAAAGCCCTTAACGTGTAGGAGGTTGGGACAATGTTGGACCTAAGGATCTTCAGGTGCCCTATAGCCTTTGTCGTGATAATGTTGATCAACGAGCTCATGTCGATTAGAACCAATTTGAAGGGTATGTCATTGATTGGCATGATGATATACAAATGCAGGTCTGCTAAGGTAGTAGGCACTACCTTGATTTCATGATCATAGAAATGTATCATAGGCTCTTGGCACTGTTGCAATTGCCCCAAAAAGTGTGTGAATGTATCTAGGTTATGGTACTAGAGCTCGATTGATCTCAATATCTCCATAAAATTCTCCCTATGCCTAGGATATTGTTGTATGAGCTCATAAATTGACAACTTTGCTAGAGTCATTTGTAGGTTTTGTTCCAGTCTACTCTAAACAATTACCATAGGTCGTATTGGTAGACCTAGAGGATTTTTTTACAACTATCTCTACTGAGGTGCAGCCAGGATGTGAATAGGAGCCGCTGGAGGCTCTGGTTGACCATATCATCGACTCCTAGCTTCCATGTTGACTATCTCAACCATTCTGATGCATCCCTGAGTGGGTGGCTTGACTCGAACTTGGTTGAATTGGGTGCCCTAATCTCTAGGGAATCATGATTTGGAAATGGGTTCTTGAATATACCCATGTCTCTATTATCAGGTGCTAATGGGTTGTCAAATTTTAGCTCACCCGTATCAATCATGTTTTGGAAAATATTATTGAATCTGATACATTTTTCGATGTGATGCCTCTATATTCTATGATATGGGCAGTATTGATCTTCCCTATATCCCTTGGGATTGGGATGATTAGGGTCAAGAATTTATGCATCAAGAAATCTAATTCTCTATGCCTCACTTAACCTATTACATATTAATTGCATCAATTCAAATAGAGTCATGAAATAGCGATATGGTCGATGCTCCTTGTTTTAGCCTTGGTTGTTCTTTGGGTCATAATTAGCCGATGGGGGGTGATCCTGATAGTTCTATGGTTGCTGGCCATTGCCTCCCTTTGGCATTCTTAAAACAACCTAGTTGAATTGAGTAGCCTTAGCCTACTTTTTTTTATTCTTGTTATAGTTGGCATTATTCCACTCCTTTTTTTGAAGCTTGAGGTCTCCTTCATCAACCTTTATGTCCTCTATAAGCTTGGCTTGAGCCAAGGCTTCTTCAAATGATTCATACTAGTACAGTTGCAATAACAACAAGATGTGTTTGGTGTAGCTCTTTGTGAACCAAGGTTATGTATAAGGAGTTGGACTCAAAATATACTTGTAAAACAAGGGTGAATCCTAATCAAAATCAAGGTGAATCAAATCAAATCCTAAGAAAATCAAATCAATCATCTTCACACCAAAATTTGGGATATTTGAAGCTCTAAAAAGTAAGGTCATATTTGGGGTAAATTTTAACCTATTAAATCATCTTTTTAATAAAAAAAAAAAAAAAACATTCAATAAAGCTCGAAAGGTATTTTCTATCCAAGGAAAAAAAATATGCCTTTGGTTGGGAAATTGGGGAGAAGATCGACCCAAAAAAAAAATTATAAAAAACTTTTGGGGGGGGGGGGCGGTGGGGGGGGTTCACATATACCCCATTCTAATTTTAGAAATCCTAATATTCACCTAATTTGTGAATATTCACCACTATACATAACCCTGTTGTGAACATTTGGGTGAGCTCTTCAGTGAGAACGAAGAATGTTAATTTCATCATGATTTTCCTCCATTTATTAATTGGCTCATCGTCATATTGCTTTAAGTTTGCCAAATAAGACATGTTCACCTTCTTTTTGATGTCGAAGGAGAAGCATTCAAGAAATGCATTCACCAGTTGCTCAAAGTTGATGATGTTGTGCTTGGGAAGTTGATTAAACCATTGAGTTGTTGCACCCGATAACGTCATGATAAACGTTCTTAACATTAGGGCATCATTCTGCTCAAGCTGGAAGCACACATTCATGAAATTTGTAACATGTTCTTGCATGTCTTCCTCTCCTTTAAAATTATCTAGCTTAGACATCTCAAAGTGCCTAGGGTATGTAGGACTCGGTATTAAGGGGTACATAGGTTGGTTGTGTATCTTGCTCAAAGTTAGCTTTTGCCCAATTGTGTCCTACTTCTCAAGAGATTTGACTCTCTCAATGAGTATTTGGTATACCTTCGAGGAAATAATATCATGTTCCTAAAGGTTTACCTATGGTGGTAAGGGAGGTAATCTGGTGTTTTCTTGATTTAGGCATCTGTATTCATCCCCCATGACCACAGATGGAGTTTTAGGATATGTTTGCTCCTAATCTTCCATCCTTGCCCATTCCTCATTAAGTTGTGTTTGTTCGGGATCCAAGATTTTTTGATGTTGTGAGGTATGGTGAGTGCACTTGTCTCTTTGTCTGGTGCATATCTCATGCTGAGAATCAATACATCTATCATGTTGGTATTCCTCACCACCTATGTGTAAGTCAACTCGAGCCAACATATCGGCTTGTTCTTTGTGCTCAACCCTTTCTTCTCTCAAGTGTTGCTCATCTAGGTGCAGGTGTCTTTTCTTTCATGCTTATTGCTCAAGAGTTTCAAAACACTCTCGCTCAGCACATAATGCTTCTTCTAACCTACGTATGCAGTCTAACTGACCTGCCACTGAAGGTTCATGCCTCTCTAACTCCGTGTGAGTAGTTCTAATGGATAGGCCTCTCAAAGAGGCTCCTACTATGTTCTTGCCCTTGTCTATCAGGGTGACTTGCTCTATGCACTGTGATCTATGTTGTTTAACCCCATGGTTGGAGGTAGTGTATGTGAAGCTTCCCTTGGTTCATTGGTGTGCATAGTATTTATGCTATGTAAACTTCCTAAAGTAGAATGCACGGTATAAATGCTTCTTGGAGTTGGTCTTGAGGGAACTTGATCCAACTCATCAAGTTGTCTGGTCCTCCACAACCGATATTATGGAGTCCCATTAGCACCAATGAGATCATACTATAGGGGTTTCCTCCCATCTATAGGGAGGCTATAGGATATCATATGTCTACGATTGGGTGTAGCCCTAATGTCTTACCCCTCAGTGGGTTGATTTATCCTAAGTGTATCATGTGAAGTTTGGGGTCTTGCAGCCCATGCATGCCTATGTGATGATGAAAGCCTTGAGGCCTTTGCATGTCTATGTGATTATGGAGACCTTGAGGTCTCCACATGTCTGTGTGATTATGGAGGTCTTGAGGCCTCTACATGTATGTGTACTGATGGAGGCCTTGAGGCCTTTGCATGTCTGTGTAATGAGGGAGGCCTTGAAGCCTCCTCATGTTTGTGTGATGAGAGAGGCCTTAAGGCCTCCTTATGTGTGTGTGATGAGGGAGGCCTTGAGGCCTTCTCATATCTACCTCGAGAGGAACCAGGATATGGATCTCTCGCTTGGTTTTCTCGAGGAGTCCCCCCAAGGATTGAGTTGTCACCCCTAAGACTTGTTGAACTTTGTCCAACGACACTATGGGTGGGCAACTCAATGCCATTGTGATTGTGAGTGTGTGAAGCATTAGTTTCTGCCTTGATGTTGGACCGAGGGTGGTTGCTCCGTGTGTATACCATAATTACTGTGAATTATCTTCTTATGTCAATTTCAAACCACACAAGAAAATCAAACAAATGTTTATCTCATTTAAGGATTAATGTGTATTCCCTAAACTATTTTGTGTGTTTTGATGCATTGTATATAAAGAAGACCTTGTGTCACGTGTTTTGCATTTCATTGGATGGTATTCTTGTGTTCAAATGGATTTCACCTATATACTCACAGCTTGACAACCTGGTGATGAAATCCAGACCACATAATCCAACCTATAATATGTGGTAATGAAGACCACACATAGTTAGGAAGCACAGGTCCTCTCGGTCCTCACCCAATTCACCTACAATCAATGATATACCTCTTCGAAGAGAGATACATGTAAATTTTCCATGGTTTATGATGGATATTGAAGCTGGTATTGGCAAATAATAATAGGTACACGAGATTTGAGGAAGCGGGTGGAGATGAAAGCCACCTCACTGATCTCTACCAGTGGTTGGTCATGATCTCCAAATCACTAGCGTTCAAGTGATATGTGGTGTGTGGAGTTCTTTTTAGATTTTTATAATGGAAAGCTATGCATCAAAGAGCATTCATGATTATTTTCCTATATGCCTAGAAAGAACATTTAATTTTAGAAAATGCATATTTAACTAATATAAATGACTTTAATGCAATTTCTACTTTGTGATGTAATGACCTCTAGCTGGGCAACATACAAGCAAGCTTAAACACGCAAGAACCTAGACCGTTGGATACTAGGGCAGACCTCAAAAATAAAGGTCCATTGTTCTTAGCAATGACTAGAGGAAAGCTAAAAAAATCTAAGAAGCTTCAAATGCATTTTTCTTCCATATTTTCTTATTTTTCCTTGATAAAAATACGATTTAAGTTTTTTTTTGAAAATAAATTATAGATAAAGAAAGACAGAAAATTAGGGAATAACGCCAACCTAAAATCCTTGTCTGATGATGAAAGAGCTACCCTCAACTACACTTTTTTTGCTAGTCATTGTCTACCAGAGCGGTTGCTGCTGGCTGCTGACTACAAAAGTAGTCAGCCTCTGCTGGCCACTATCGACCAGAGTGGCTAAACCTGCACACAGAAAACACACAAAAATGTTAGTAAATCAATAAAAAACAAAAACCTGGTGGGGGTCTCACCATGATCGCCATCTTTGTGATCTTGGGAAGTGCACACTACGTATGCTACTTGCAATATAATATCAAAAGAAAGAATAGGAAGCAATATGCATAACACGAAAATGATAAAATAAAGAAAGATCTTTTATTATTATTTTCTTTGCAAATCCCGATTACATATCGGTCCCTCTAAGGGATACCCAGTTCAATACAATAAGATACAAACAAAATAATGATTCAAAAGAATGATGTCCCCTTGCAAAGGGGTGGTGCACTTTCACATGCCTCCCTATCTTGCACATGAAATTGTATGAGGGCTTATAGATGCCTCCTCCTTTTCTCACCTTGGAGGGATCTTATGCACTGGATGCCTTAAATTGATCTAGTAAACCTATAACCTGTGTGCATAGAAACAACATAACACTATCAGTAGCATGGGAAACCTCTTCAAAAGAGGCTCTTATTAGCAGATCTGATAAACATAATATATAAGCATGATAATATTAAAATGTAAGCACAAACTAAGCAATAAATGCATAGAAAACTCAGAAATACGATGTAAATGCATTAATGAAATCATATCTAAGCCATAACTAATTAATAAATCAAAGTAATAATCAGATCTAAGATAAAACTAGGAAACTAATGTTTGAAAACCCTAGGCTATGCCTGCGAGCCACTGCCAATTATAGCGACCATGAAATGAAGCTCTTCTCGCGAACCAAGGATCGTAGCACTATATTCCTTGTTCCAATTGATGTTTAAGGGTCACCTATTATGTTTGGTACACTGATAGGCAATGAAGAATAAACAAATTTTAAAGTAGCTACATAGACGTAGCTCAGTCAAACAACACTTTGTTTCTCCTCAAATGGGACGTGGATTCACTCTCTGATTGGCCAGGGCTTCATTGCACAAAATTCTAATATTCATGGATCATTTGCTTTGCTTGGGAGAGTCCATATGTAGACCATCCCTGTTTTAGATCTAGATCTAGATCTTGGCTTCTTGGAGAAGCCAAAATTCAAATTTACATGTAACTGACCATCCTGAGAGGAAGCACCAGTTACAAATTGGCATTGAATGGGCAGTTAGGAGGAACTCTGGGAGTTCCTCACCAAAATCTTCCCGCAAGCAATGCAAGGTATAGTCAGATTTTATGATTTGGGCCTGTATTCATGACCAAACTATGCATGGTACTAGCTATTTTTCAAATCAGTAGCTAGGTGTGGCCACTCTCAACTTCAGCGGCTACGTGTGGTGATCACTCTGCTTGAGAGCGGCTAAGCCTAGATGCACTAGAACTTCCCTTTTTGAGTGGTTAGGACCACTGCTAGCTCTTAGAAAGGTCCAAGATCATTCATATGATCTTTGGGTGTGTCCATATGAGTAGTCTCCTAAACATGACACGTTTTAGGTGTCTACAGTAGCCACAATCTCATATAACCTGTAGATATGTTCTCATTCAAGGCTTGATGATAGCCCATAATTGCCAAAATTGCAACTGCTCCGGTGATGGTTCATAACTGCAAATGTTATTTATTTAAACCTAGGTGACGGTCCATAAAAATTTCAACTACCTCTAGATTTGATCTACCATATTGCCTATATTTAATGACTCTCGTTCATGGTCTGGTAGTGGTCTCAACTAATCAAAAATGCCTTCATAATCTGCCACCATTATTCTTGAAATCGACTGAAAAATGGCTTCAAAAAAATTTCAACTGTTAAAGCTCAACAAGAACAAAAAATAAGACACATAATTTATTATTATTATTTTCATTTTTTTATAAGGCTAATCTAGGCAATTTTTATTTCAAAAAATTCAAATAATAATAAAACTATTATCATTAATAATAATATTAATATCAAATAAAAAAATTAAAATGTTAATATTAATATTTTAAATACCAAGTTTATTCATTTATGAAGGTATTTTTAAATACCCAATCAATTTATTAATCAATGGTCATTAATGAAGGTATTTTTAAATACCCCATTTAATTCATTAATGAAGGTATTTTTAAATACCTCATTTAATTCATTAATGAAGGTATTTTTAAATACCCAATCAATTTATTAATTATTGGTCCTTAATGAAGGTATTTTTAAATACCCAATTAATTTCAAAAAAAGGAGTGGGAATTATTTCGAATATGAGAAGCGGAAATTATTTCAAAAATGAGGAGCGAGAATTATTTCGAAAATGGGGAGCGGGAATCAAGAATATGTTTCTGCCTTGGTTCGTTTGCCTACTTTGGGAAGTGGTTATCTGGTGGGGAACGTTGGGATGTGGCTCAAATGTTCGGTGGGATTATATCGGAGTTATATGTTATGTTGTAGAACTATCTCGACTCTCTCACAGGTCTTCTCGGATCTCCCGACCCTTTGGATCCTGTGGTTTGTGGTTCAGGTTTATGCAATTACTGTTTTGTTTTGGTTAGTACTGTAGTACAGTTTTTATACTCTTATGTTTAAGTGTTGAAGTGCATTATTTTGGTTTGCTGTCTTATTTCAGTTGTAAAAGGTTTTGGGGCCCTTTCAAAACCCTCTTCTCTTAATTTTACCAAAAAAAAAATATTATTATTATTATATATTTATTTATTTACATACATATATACTATATGTATTATATAATATAAAATATATTATACATAGTATATTATATAATATATATAATAAATATATAATTCAATATATATAATATGATATAAAAATATTTAATATGTACCAATAAATAAAATATATATTTATAAAATAGTCTGTTGATCCCTTTATACTATAAATAGAATCTCTCGATTATTTTATAATATAAGGGAATCGACCAATTTCTTTATAGTATAAAGGGAATTGGCCGAATTCTATGACTTTTAATATTTTTTTTCTAATTTTTATTTTTAGTTGATTTTTAACTAATTTTATTTCATTTTATTTATTTTATTTAAATATGCATACATATGATTATAATATATATATGTTTTGAATTTAGCAAAAAATATTTTGTGGGGCCGCCTTGGTCTGAGAAACCATGATCAGGGGGTTCTACACTGTCAAAATCACTCGGGAGTCGCGCCCGGTCCTGATCGCACTAGCATAATCAATTGGATTTTGGGTACCCGATGTGCGTTTGGTAGGGTGGATTATTATATATAAACATTAATTAATTATAATTATATATAAAATATAATATTATATATAGATAATTATATTATAATTATTATTATATATAAAATTTAATTAAATATTTAAATAAATCTAATTAAAAGTAATTACGTAATTAAATATATAATCAAACTTTATTAAAAATAAAAACATTTAACGCCTTGCAACTCGTGTATCTCGTGGCTCCTTCTGTTGGGGTTCTTTGGGACATTTTCGCCTCTTTTCCGTGGCTTTCGGTTCTATGTTGTTTTTTCCTTTACTTTCGTTGGATTCTAAGTAGCAATCCTCACTACAAGGGGATTTCATGGCTTGTGGAGATCCCTAGTTTGTTGTTCCTCTTTCTAGGTCTATGCGGGATGTTGTTCTCTTGCATCCCTACGTGTTTTTTGGTGGTTTCTTTGCTCCATCCTGCTTCTTAGGGTGATTTTTTGTATTGCAGTTTTGGTTTTTCGGTGTCTCTTGGTCGGATTCTGGTTTTGCCACTGTGGGTTTGTGAATTTTTGTTTTCTCCCTTCTAGAAGGGTTTCTTATTTTTCCCGTTGATTGGGCTATTCAAACTTGTGGCTAGGCAGGAGTGTTCAAAATTTAATTTTTTCCTCGCTTTTTCCTTTTTCCCACCGAGCGGGATGTTCAAATTTGCGGTTGGGTGGGTTGATCCTTTTTTCCACTCTGGGCACATTTTTTACATGTCTTTCCTGAAGGCTTTCCTTAAGCCTTTCCTTAGGCCTTTCCTTGGGCCTTTCCTCTAGCCTTTTCGGTGGCCTTTCCTACGACCTTGCTTGTGGTCTAGTGACCTATTGTAATAAGGTTTTGGGGCCCTTTCAAAACCCCCTTTTTAATGAAATTTTAACTTATTAAAAAATATTTAATTAAATATTTAAGATCTTTGGGGATCAAAATTAATTAATTAAATTTTATTAAGGTCCAAAAATGTTGACATGAGACCAAAATGACAACCCGACTCTTGCGACATGGAAATTTTCAAATACACTTCTAGAAGGCGAGACAAGAGTGGAAAAGGCCCAAGGACTCAAAATTTTATTGAAAGGAGACTAATTAGAGCAAAAATGAGAAGACTCATAGGATACCAAAATTTCAAAAATTAGGGGTAAATTCAAGTTGGATTTTGAGGATCCAATAGACTACTTTTTACTACTTCCCCCAGATCTCCTTCATGTATATGGTGTTTCTTTTTTTGGTGTCTTTTCAACCTTTAGTTTCTATTTACTTATAGATATCTCCCATGTTTCCTTCTTGTGATACATAAGAGTGTAAGCCCTAATCCATGGATCCAAGATCTTATTTCATGAGTAATCACTTCCTCCAAAGTGGTGTTTACATAATAATTTAATTAACCTTTGGTGCTTAATAAAGCCTTGTCCTTCATGGAGGCTTTTAGCAATATCATGCAAAGCATGATGTAAATATAGGGGTAAATTGATCCTCCATTCAGGCTTATGAATACCATGCCTAAGGTGGATCATGTTTATACGATGGCATGAAAGGATAAAAAATTGACCTTCACATATCAAATATCATATAACCCATATAGAAATTTAATTCCAAGGTGTTTTCAATTAGGATATTTTAATGCCTTTATAGAGTTTGTTTTTGATCTTGAACTCGAGCTTAGGGTCATCCTCTTCTCTAAAAGCATTAAATATATTAGGGACAGTAGCTCTAAAATTTTTTATAACCTCCTCTCTCTCATAAAGAATTTTAAAGATTTTATTGAAGATTTTGGGGGTTACCTTAATTATTGTCCATAAATCTTTGCCTAGTCATTCTAAAGGGATTGTGCAAATTGTGTTGCCAAGGCCTCTGTATAATCTTTAATTTTTTGTAGAAAACCCATCCACCTAACTTGGTAAAATACCTTGATGACCTCAAGATGTTTTTGTAGCTCATCAATAGTGTCTAGTTTAGATTTATGTTTCAATCCCCCAATTGTGTTTATTTCTATCTACGCACTAAGTTTCATAGTTTTTGTTATAACTTTTCACAAAAATACAAAAAAATTGTTCTATCTGCAACTTAATAGCCTACTTTCATGTGAAGAAAATGGAAATGACAACTAAAATTGTTCTTACATGATCTCGATACCTACATATAATTTTAGTGATGGTGCAATCATACCTTGAAAAATGTTACATGGTCTAGAAGAGATATCATCAAACACATACATCGGTATAATCATCCTTTGACACACAATGGAGATTTCATACGACTCCAACACATACGATGGGACATATGGTAGGTTGAGGATAAAAATAGTGTAATGAAAAATCATTCCTTTTTTAAAATGCTAAAAATATGAAATGTTTTATAATTCACAACCAACCACTTTGTCCCACATGTGGTTAATGTTTTGTTTTTCCATGCAATTTGATTTTAATGGTTGGTTGATTTCCATGACCCTGATTATGCACCTCACCCCTTAACATGTGTCCTTGAAAATATTTGCACGATCATTCTTCTTATCACCTTCCCCTAGAGTTCCATGTCTTCCTTGAAATCATGCAATCACATGTTCTCAAAAAAATCATTATTGTGCTATCCTAGGTAATCTCATGCATCTTTATTCATGATAATTTTGACAAGATCTAGAAGGATCTGACATCTAACTATTATCAACCATTTGTCCCTTATGGTGTTTCCCTTATATGTGCCTTGTGTCTTCCAACTATCTTTTTTTATGGTACCTATGTCTTTTTTAATGTCAAATTCATTGACCTATGCTAGCGCCATTAACTAAGTTATTTTGATGCACCAAGACCATCATTTCAAAGCAACTTTTCAATTCTAGTGCAATTAATTATTTAGTCTAGAGCAAATCAGGATTGAGTCCAGCATATCCAAGGATTTTTAAACTATCTTTTAGAATAGTTTTTTTTTTTCTATTTTAGTTATGTAATAGATATGCCAAGGCATTAATCATAATTTATGAAATACTAAAGCCAACTAATAGTAAAATCAAAGAAAATTCATACCTTATTTTTAGAAAGGTTCCATGTATCTTATGGATACATTACTTATTACATACTTAGAAATCCTATAAGTTAAAAAAATGCATAGTTGTAGTTATTAGAAATCCACAAATACTATCAAAGTTTTCAAGGCAAACAAGTCGAAAACTGATTTTCATGTAAGTCTTAATTCAATAGTATCTCAAAGAGGTTTTCTATATAAAATCATTTTTTTTGGAAAATATATGATCATTCTGAATCTATGTCAGAAGAGGAAGCCTCTTCTACAACATATGAGTTTGACTATGAACAAAATTATTAAGAAAATTCTAATTTAGTAAGTGGCTTATGGTACAATCGTAAACGATGTCCATTTACCACTAATTTTCTCCTTGAATCATTAGTGGGAGAAAGTTGAATTGCTCCATTCTCAAATGCTTCTTCAATTTTATAGGGTCCTAGCCACCATATTTGTAGCTTATCAGGAAAATAAATAAAGTGAGAATCAAATAACAATACCAAATTTCTTGGTTTATACTTGCTACTCTTAATGTGACTATCATACCACATTTTCCATTATTGTTGAATAAAATTCATTTGGTAATGTTTCTCTAGTTAAATTTCATCCAATGCATTCAATAAAAAAATTCTCTCTTATCGTACTTATGAAAACTCAATGCCTACTTCCAAATACTTATGAAGTGCCAATAAATCGAGTTCAATTGAAAAAAAATATTTCTTACCATAGACCAGTTCGTAAGGTATAAATCCCATGGTGGATTTCCATGTAGTATTGTATGCTCATACAACCTCTGGCAACTTGATCATCCAATCCTTCCTATGAGAAGCCACTATTTTCATTAGTATGTTTTTTAATTCTCTATTTATAACTTCTACTTGATCGTTTTCTTTAGGGTGATAATGTGATGATTTTTTATGTTTGATTTCATAAGATTTAGTAAATGCTTCTATGACCTTGGATGTAAATTGAGGTCCTTAATCTAAAACAATAGAGCGTCGAGCACAAAATCATTGAATTTTTTTGGTATATATAAAATTATCTAATTTTTCTTCACAAGCGTGTTTAAAAGCACAAACTTCATCCCACTTTATCTCATAATCAGTATACACTATAATGTGTTGTTTACCTTGAGAAGGTGGGTCAATAGGTCCAATAAAATATAGCCTCAATATTTCAAATGGTTCTAAAACCATTAGAGATTGTAAAGGTATTTCATTTATGGTGGTTGGTTTACCCATTCATTAGCATAGATTACAATGTAAGATGTATTTTTTTACATCTCAATGAAGTGATGGCCAATAATATCCTACACCTAGAACTTTGTGAATGGTTTTTTTCCTGACTAATAACCTTCAGTTGGTTCATTGTGACATGTACAAAGGATATCATACACCTCATCTTGTCAAATACATAAACACAAAACATAATTAGGTCCACACTTAAATAGTAGACCATTAATCCACTTGAATGATGAACTTTTTTTAATCAACCGTTGTTTTTCCCTATCAGTAAAATGAGGAGGGACCTTTCCTATTATCATATATTTAACAATATCAACAAACTATGGTTATTGTGTTGAGATTATTTCATTAATAAAGGAATCCAATAATGTAATAGCAAAATTTATTGATGGCATACATCATTGCTAAGAATTATTTTTCAGTAGTGATGTAATTTTTCTCTGCTCTTGTAAATTTTTTACTAATGTAATAAATAACATAATTTTCTCCATTTTCTACTTGACCTGAATCTACCTCGATTGCAATATTTGATGCATCGATTTGAATGTGAAATGGAAGTTTCCAAGTTGGACCTTGTAACATAGGTGGAGTGGTCAATTTTTCTCTTAGTGTCAAATGCAATTTGACACTTTTATATCCATTTAAATTTAAAATATTTAACCAACAAGATGTAAATGGGACCAACAATTGTACTAAAGTTCTTGATAAAATGAGGGTAAAAGCCAATATGACACAAAAAACTTCTAACATCTATATGAGTTTTAGGCGGAGGTAAGTTTTTGATAATCTTAATATTTTTAGGGTCTACCTGTATTCCTTTAGATGAGATATGGTTTCCAAGGACAATGCTTTCATCCATCATCATGAAACATTTTATAAGATTTATGGCCAAATTGTAGGTTTCATAGTGGGCTAATACTTTATTGATATTTTCTAAATTTTCCTAAAATGTCTCACCACACAATGTGAAGTCATACATGTAGATTTCAACACATTTGTTGGTCAAGTCAAAAAATATGACAAGGATAGCTCATTGGAAAGTTGATGATGTATTATAGAGTCTAAAAGGTAAAACTCAAAAAACAAAAGTTACCCATAGACAAGTAATTTTTTTTTTCTCTTGATCTTTAGGAGCAACCCAAATTTGATTGTATCCACTAAATCCATCAAGAAAACAAAAATACATTTTTCCAATGAGTGTATCTAATGCTTGATCAATAAATGGTAATGGAAAGTGTTACTTGCATATGGCCTTGTTTAATTCATGATAATAAACACACAATCGCATCTTCCCATTCTTCTTTGGAATGATGGCTAATGGGGATACCTACCGACTATTTAAAATAGGGTAAATGAATCCCACCTCTAATAAATTTTCAATTTCATCTTTAATAATATTTCATAGAGTAGGATTCAATCTCCTTTGTGGTTATCATACATGTTTAACATCCTCAATGTAAATACGATGAGTACATATTTCTGGATGAATTATTGTCATATCTTTATACTCACACACAAAATATTTGGAATATTGGCTCAAAATATCAAACAATATTTCCTCTTGATCATTATACAACCAACTATTAATATTTAAGTCTTTTCTTGATTGTATCTTAATTTATTTTGTACTAGGAAGTACTGAATTGATCTCTTCAAAGTTGTTAATAAAAAAATTGAGAGGGCAATGGTGTGGCAACAAAGAATGAAAAATTATAGTTTCTTTATCAAAAGTTATTCTAAAAGGAATTAACTTTGATATAGGGCAATGAAAACATGAGAGGAGGTGATGATGCCATCCATGTGGTAAGTTAAAAGAGTTATCTTGTATTAGGATGAGTGAAAAATACTCAAACTCTTTATTTTCATCCTTCCATATTAATCTATGGATGCTAACTAGTTAATCATTGAATCCTGAGTCATATAATTTATTGAATAAAATGGTATCATCCTCAAATATAACTATTTGTAACAGATCCATTTTCTTCATCCTATTCAAGAAACCATAGGTTACAAAAAAAATTAATTGAAGGTATTGTAGGAGGGTATATTAAAATATCTTTAGAGTCAATTTCATTTGAAATGGTCATATATCCTTATCTACAATCAATAAAAGTGACTTTCATAGCAATCTAATGTCTTCCTAGAATTGTTGGGTAATCATTCACAGTAGTAGTTTGGGGTTGTAATACGAAAACTAGATATTCCCATAGTAAAATTGTTATAGGAATATTTTCTATTATTCCTTATGGTTTGGTGACTAATCGGTTGGCCATTTCTAATATTATAGACATAGGATTTAAATTATTTAATTGTAATTTTTGCATTGTATCCTTTGTCATAACATTAATAGTTTCTCCCGGGTCAATAAAAACATTAGATATCTAAATTTATTCTATGGTTACTATTATTACTAGTCTTCCTTGATCTCCATACTTTAGTGGAATAATTTTTTTTGCAAGGAGGTCCGCTAATTTTCCATCCACTTGTATGGTTTTAGGATATTCTTTCTTTTTATTTCTTTATTTTTTTATGTATATATCCTGAATAGTTTTATTAATCATCGGTACATCTTTAATAGCTTGCAATAAATGGATTAAGATATTTAAATATTTAACTCCTTTACCAAATTAGATTCAAAAGAAGTTGTTTCTATTATTTAAAACCATTTAGGGTAAGGTACTTTCCCTAATGAAGAGGAAGAATTATTTTGAGAGAGATTTTATTTTTCTTGTCATTGCTTAGGTGTAGGTGGTTCTTCTTGATTAGTCTCATTAACTCCCATTTATATAATAATTGGTGGAGTAGTTTTAGGAAGTGTTTTTTCTTAATGTAATTGGATGTTGTTATAGTCAATGGTATTAAACACGGTTATATCTTTTGATTCAACCATATTGATATGTGTTGCTTGTCTTGCATTATTAGGATTGGACATAGGTTGAGCCAAAAGTGGAGGTTGTTTAATTTATTTTTGTTGTTGATTTTAAAAAACCCTATTTTTAGTTTTTATATCGATATTTCCCCTAGTATGGTTAGTGCTATTGTATCCACTGGTGACCTTGTATTTGTGGAGGTAACCATGGTGGATTTTGTTGACTCATCCATCCAAGTTGAGACCATTTTTGAGATGATGTCCATGGTTGTTGACCCCAAGGTTGTTGATGAGGTAATTAGTTGGACCATGACATGGACCAAGGATTGGTTCCCTAGTTCATAGGAACTTAAGGAGCATTTTGGTATGGATACTAAGAAAAATAATCCCCTTTTCTTTGTTCTACAAAGTTAAGTTCTTTCATAGATTGAATTTATTTTTACATGGAATTATAAGTCTAGTTAACAAATGACATTAGTTTATAGGATGTTCATTTTCACAAATACTACATATAGCAAATATAGAATTCTTGTTCAAAGGACATTCACGAAGAGCATGCTTCTTTCTGCATCTTGGACAATAGAGGACTAAAGGTTCAATGGTCTTGTTCTTTGCATTCATTTAATCTAACATTGTACTAAGATCCACTAGAATATTAGTTTTTAAAATAGAAAAATTTTCCATTAATTATTTCATGTCATTTTAATTATTACCAAGTTTACATCTTCTTTTGAAAAACACAAGCTTATATTGAGAGTGAGGTGAATAGTATAAGACCACTTTTTACTTTTCTTTCCAAATAATATTATTCAATATATCAATGGTAATATCAATATCAGTAATCAAAGAAATTCACAAATCACCACAAACAATAGAGACACCAATTTAACGTGGTTCACCCAATGTGGGCTACTCCACGGAGAAAATATTTCACTAAAATTTTATCAACAAATCTCTTGGGAATCCTTACCTATTACAATGTTTATGGAACTTTATCCAAAGGAGATACTAATCCCCTAATCAAGTTTGTGGATACCTAGCCATAGGAGACACCAATCCCCTCAACTGGTTTGTGTATCTCTATCTATAGGAGAACTCCTTCTCTAATCTAGCTGGTGATCTTCTAAAAGACTACTGCCTCCACTGCACTAGCTTGTGGATCTCTCTCCATAGAATAACTTTATCCTCACTCAAAAGACTCTATCCTCACTACCCTATCTAATGGATATCTATCCACTAGAGAATATTGTCCTTTACTCTGTCACCTCCAAATCTTGCTCTCAACTCTACTCAATATCTATCTCAAATCTGCACTAAACACTGTCCTTCAATCTAGCACAAATCTGCTCACAAGTCTATCTTTGGTCTGGCATAAATCTGCCATCAAATATACACCAAAATTTGTCCTCAAACTTGTCCTCAAGCCTTAACACAAAGCTTGATCCAATCACAAATCAACTTACCTAGATCTGCCCTAAGCTTTAAATCAAATCTTGAACAAGTCACTCAATAAACTCTACTCTCAAGTCTTCTCAAAGATACCTCAAATCTATCCACAAGTCCTCTCAAGAACTTGATCAATCTACTCTCAAGTATTCTCTAAGACTTGCCTTAAATATGTCCACAATTCCCCTCAAGAACTTGATCAATCTGCTCTCAAGTCTTCTCTAATACTTACCTCAAATCTTCTCAACAAGTCCTCCCTAGAACTTGTCCAATATGCTCAGCAAGTTTTCACCAAGACTTACCTCAAATATAATTGTAAGATTCCACAAAAGCTCACACAAATCTATATTTAATATTTCACCAAAGCTTACTCAACTCAGTCCTTAAGTCCCCTCTAGGAATTACTCAAATTTTCTCATAAGCTTTCACAAAAGCTTATTCAAATCAATTGTAAACTTGCATATAAAAATCAACTTAATATCTTATAGAAAACCTCTTCAATATCACAAAAAAGTTTCACTCAGAATATTGTTTAACCTCATAAACATATAGAGAATGGTTAGAGACTCAATATGTTTCACACTCACCAAAAACTCAATCACTTTCAAACTCTTTTCAAATCAATTTAGAATAATATTACTCTTGGAATATTATAATATTATTATTACCTTTTAAACCTAATTCGTCTTCCTTCGGACTTCAACCTTTTAGGCCACTTTAGGCATATAATATTTAAAAATAAATATTATATTCTATTTCTATAAACCTCTTCCTTGCATTTTGGAAAAACCATTTGATGACATTAAATATGATGAAACTAAAACAACAACCTCTTGACAACTCTTGACATCAATGACAACAAATCTTGCTCAAATTTCCAACAATATTCCCCTTTGTCATTGATGGAAACCCATTGTCCTTTAACCATTTCTTTTACTTTTTTTAGTTCTACTCCCCCTAAGAAATTTTTCCTCCTAACTGAATGCTCTTCCCCTAACTCAAATATCTCCCCCTTTGATATCAATGGTAAAGGGCCACCTTTTGGGCTTGGGGCTAAGAATAAAACTCTTAGCTTAGCCCCTCCCCCACCTCCTCTCTTTGAGGTGGTTAATTTTGGAGTGGGAGTATTTCTACTCCTAGCATACACTGATCTTTACCTTTGTCCACCTTATTTCTCAACTAATCCTTTTGATTCCTCTAACTGATCCTGTTCCTTCTTGTATCTGTAAATTCTACTCTACACCACTTAGCTATATGCCCAACATTATTGCACTTATAACACTTAATGTTGTGGTTCCTTTAAGGTGTAAATATCTTGAAGTTCCTCTTGGTGAAGCCATATCCATTCATGTCATGAACCCTATAATTTACTGCCTTATGACCAAACTGATTACAAGAGTAGCAATACCCTTGAAAGAGATACCCATTTCTAAAATTTCCATATCCTTGTATTTCATGTGTCCTACACTGTGTAGCCTTGTGACCAAACTTGTGACATGAGAAGCATTGTCCATTGAAGAAACCTTGCCTTGATCCCATTGGTCTCTTAGTCTCTTCTTCCTTTTGATGTTTCTTGTTCCATCTATTCCTTACTTGTGCATTGTTCCTTTCCTTATTGAACTTCCTATTGTCTAACTTATCCTTAGAAGTCTCACTCTCTCTTACACTCTCTTCTTCTTAAGCTTCTTCTTCTTTGGAGCTTAATATTGACTGTTCTCTTTATTCTTTTTTCCTGTTCAAAACCAAGTCTTGTCTTGTTTGATGAAGATCTTTGTACTCAAACATGTGTATCTTGTCCTTATAGTCTTTCACTTCCATCCTTAGTAAAACTACCTCATGTTCTAATATTTCACACTCTAGATCTTTTATCTTTAATTTTTTAGCCATACCTTCTTCAATTTGCCTTACCTCTTCAACCTTAATTTTGAATTTAGTGAGATATTGTAGAAGATTTGTCTTACTTTTCTCATCCTCTTGTATTTGAAATTTTAATTCTAAGTTATTCCTTTCAACTCAACAAGTTCCTTAAGTGTGGCTTCCTCCTTTTCTTTTTTTGAATCTTCCTCTTCTTTCTTTTCTTGATTTTTTGATTTTTTCTCTTTTCTTTGGTCTTCAATAGGAGCATCTCCTTTTTCTTCTATTGTTGAAAGTAGAATTTCTTCTTCATACATGTTTTGACTGTCCCTGTTATCCTTTTTTGAACCATCCTCTAGGTCTTCAATTCTAGAAGTATCTTCTTCATCTTCACTATTTTGATTGTGTCTATTTTCCTTGAGTTCCATTTCATCTTCACTGCTACTAAACCCATTGCAATAACTTGCATTATGACCAAGTTGACTACAAAAAAAATATTCTTCACCATATTATGGATAATAAGTTGTATGGTGACCTATATTCCTACATATGGTATAAAATTTTATCAATTTAGCCTCTTATCCACTGCTTGATTCATCTCTTGAATCTATTTCCACTTTTCCTCTTAGAGCAACAATCTCTTTGAAAACAAAATCAAATTCATCTTCATTTGCTTTCATGACCATGTGTGTTCTTTTATTTTTAGATCTTATGGTTCTACTTTTGCCTTTCCTACCCATGTGTATTCTTTTAGGATCTTCCTTCAAGCTATTAGACCTTTTTCTAAGGAATCAACTATGATACCAATTTAATAATACAAGCTTATACTGATAGGGGGGTGAACAATATAAGACCAATTTTTACTTTTCTTTCTAAACAATATTATTCAATATATCAATGGTATTATCAAAATGAGTAATAAAAGCAATACATAAATCACCACACACAATAGAGACACCAATTTAACATGGTTCACCCAATGTGGGATGCTCCACGGAGAAAATATTTCACTAAAATTTTCTCAACAAAACTCTTGGGAATCCTTCCCTTTTACAATGTTTATGTACATCTGTCCAAAGGAGATACCAATCCCCTAATAAATTTTTTGGATACTTATCCACAAGATACACCAATCCCCTTAGCTAGTTTGTGGATCTATATCCATAGGAGAACTCCTTATCCTCTACTCTGGTTGGTGATCTTCTAGAAGACTACTGCCTCCACTACACTGGCTTGTGGATCTCTCTCTATACAAGACCTCTATCCTCACTCAGAACACTTTGTCCTCACTATCCTGGCTAATGGATCTCTATCCATTGGAGACTACTATCCTTTCCTCTATCACCTCCAAAGCTTGCTATCAGCTCTACTCAGTCTTTATCTCAAATCTGCACTAAGCATTGTCCTTCGATCTAGCACAAATATGCTCATAATTCTATATTTGGTATGGAATAAATCTACCCTTAAATCTACACCAAAATCTATCCTCAAATATGTTCTCAAGCCTTAACACAAAGCTTTATCCAATAACAAATCAACTCAGCTAGATCTACCCCAATCTTTAACTCAAATCTTGAACAAATCACTCAATCAACTCTGCTCTCAAGTCTTCTCAAATACTCACCTCAAATCTATCCACAAGTCCTCTCAAGAACATGCTCAATCTGCTCTCAAGTATTCCCTAAGACTTGCCTTAAATCTATCCACAAGTCCTCTCAATAACTTGCTCAATATACTCTCAAGTCTTCTCTAAGACTTACCTCAAATCTTCTCAATAAGTCCTCCCTAGAACTTGTCCAATCTGCTCAACAAGTCTTCACCAAGACTTACCTCAAATATTATTGTAAGCTTCCACAAAAGCTCACACAAATCTATCTTTAAGTTCACCAAAGCTTAATAAACTCATTCCTTAAGTCCCCTCCAGAACTTACTCAAATATGCTCATAAGCTTTCACAAAAACTTATTGTTGGCATTTTTTACCACATTGTTTTTTGTTGTTGCTATTCATGCAAAATAACTAAGTTTGTGCAAAAGTGAAACTTTCGCGATATCGCGACATGTCATGATATCACGACATGTCACAATATCGCGACATGTCATGATATCGTGACCTATCGCATTTTTGTGACGCCAAATGCAGAAAAGAGCTAAGTCAAGAAAGTGTCGCGATATTGCGACATGTCACATTTTTGTGACCTGTCACATTTTTGCGGTCAAAACAGTCAACAAAAGCAGGGAAGCCAAACTGTCGCGATATCACGACATTTTGGAGTTTCAAGACTTGTTGTGATGAGGGAGAACTAAACCAAAAGTTGTCATGATATCGTGACATGTCGCGCTTTCGCGACTTGAAGTTGCCACAGAGCAGAACAATATAAAATGTCATGATATCACGACATAAAGCAGTAGAGGGCAATGTCCATGAAAAACGTTACGATATCGTGACAGAAAAATGAGGAAGGCGTAAATGGTACGGACTGGCATGATATCACGACATGTCGCGTTATCGCGAAAATGGCTGAAAGAAAAACATAAGGCATGAAAGACGTCACGATATCATGACATTTTTAGAAATGAAGCTAAGTAAGAGAAAATGTTGCGATATCGCGATAGGAAGCGACAACAATAGATAAAGCAAGAAAATGTCACGAATTCATGACATATTGGATAGGTAGAGCTAAGTGCAGAGAATTGTCGCTATTTCATGACATGTCAAATTTTTATGGCCTAAAAACATCAAAGTGCAAAAATATGGGAAATGTCGTGATTTCGTGACATGTTGAAGATGAAAGAGCCAAATGGAAAAAACGTCACGATATCGCGACATGTCACGTTTTCGTGACCTATCGCATTTTTGCGGGTAAGAAGGCAGAAAAGACAGCGCAAGGAGAAATATGTTGCGATTTTGCGACATGTTTCATTTTCGCGATGATAAAGCAGGAAGAAGCAAGAAGACAGTGACATGTCATGATTTCACGACATGTCTTGTTTTCACGATGTGAAAGCGCGAAAAGAACAAAATGGTACGGAATGTCACGATTTCGTGACATGTTCCATTTTCGCTACTTGCAAGAGGATGAAGGCCAAGGAAGAGAAAATTGTCATGATTTCACGACATGTTGTAGTTTCGCGAGTATACAGAAGAAAAGGACACAGAAGGAAGAAGATGTCGTGATTTCGTGACATGGTGAAGTTTTCGTGACTTGGAGTAGCGAAGAAGGCAGGTGAAGGAAAATGTCACGATTTCACGACATGTTGAGGAAAGAAGCCCAAACAAAGGAGAATGTCATGATATCACGACATGTCATGGAGATGAAGCTGAACGAGTAGAAGATGTCATGATTTTGTGACATGTCATGGCGATGAAGATGAACGAGTAGATGTCATGATTTTGTGACATGTCTTATTTTCACGATGTGAAAGCCCAGAAAGAAAAAAATGGTATGGAATGTCACAATTTCATGACATGTCACATTTTTGTGACCTAGGCAACAACAAAGGCCCGATACAGTTTAGTTTGCATTTTTCTTTAGGATTGCATAGGAGAACGTGCAAAAGAGATAAGGATCAATTAAAGGCTCTCTAACTAATTTTTAGATCATGGTCGAAGAGGCTTCAAGATTAAATGTTGTTGGTTACCGATGTGCACAAGATGGAAGAACCTGAAGCAGTTTTCGATGCCACCAGAATTAAAGATGCCTCCAATATTCAAAGCTCCTGTTCATGATCTTTTAACAACTTCTAGCTTCCCCTAATAATGGTCATTTAAAAACAAAAAATGGCTTTTTTTTCTTTTTCATTTTTTGTTTTAACAAAAATAGGGACTGTCATTTCTTCGAGGCAGATTAAGGGGATTGTTTCTTCAAAATCTATTTCTTTTATTAAATGTTGTAATACGAAAGGAAGAGGATGGACCTCTATAAATACCAATGTAAAACTCAAGAAAAAGGAGGAGGATCTTGTTGCAGAAATTAAAATAGAAATCCTAGATGCAATTGCTTCCATTCTTAGTGTCTTCTAGAGTTGGTGATCTAAATGGTTGTGCATGTTTAGATTTCTGTCTGAGTTACTTCTATTAGTCCAGTGTTAGCATAAGTTAAATTTTGTTGTTCTAAATTTGGCTGTGTTTGCATTTGAATGTTTGAAGTACAATTGGAAGTGAACTCATGGCTAATGCGTGATCCAATTTTTGTATATGTATTCTAAGAGTCAGTTGTTGTTTAGCTTTAGGATCTAGTTGAAGTTATTGTTGTTCAAGGTTGTTCTCCCCATTAACGATCGACTTCGGCCATATTTACATCCCTTTCAGTTATTTCCCATTTCTTTCTACATTATTTCTTGTTTCTTTCTACATTTTCCCATTTCTTTCTTGCATCTCTAGTCTTGAAACCAGTTTAGATTAGTGTGGGAGCCAGCCCTCTCTGAATATTGGCCCGGGAGACATCTCTTTCTCTCGACCTTTCAATGTTGGCCAAGTCTAGGGTGCATAAGTGATTAAATCTTGTACTTAGGCAGATTTGTGACCAACAATTTTGGCACGCCCGATGGGACAGACTGTTTTTGTCTCCAAAAGATCCATAATCGGTGGGATAAGCATTATTCTCACAAGTTCCATATTTTGACACCCGAAGGAATCAAGATTTTGATGAACTATCTTGACCTCAAAGCAACGATTGTAAGTTCATCTGGTGACTCTACTGAAGGTGACTGTATAGTACCCAAAAGTTTCTAATTATGAATCTGGTGAAAATATTTTCTTCATGATCATGAGATCAAGTGCCAAAGATTCATAAGATCTAGTCGAATTCTTTGAGATTGATGTTCAGAACTGGAGGGAGCGCTCAAGATTGGTAAGTCCTATGAACCCATCATTTGTTATCTCATCATAGGCTGTAGGTCAGTTTGTGCCATCCTCGACTCCTCCCAGTACTGCTACGAGCTTGCTACATCTAGATCCATCAGTCCAAATGGCCCAACATCCTCCACCAAGGAAGTTCTCGACATGGAATGGTTCGGGAGCCTTGAATTTACTAGCACAAAATCTAGTTCCTCAAGCTACTTTGAAATCTTTGTCGACCTATGATGGTATTGGTAAGACTGCTTATGAGCATATTAATGATGTAGCCTCTTTGGCGGCCATTCATGACATAACGGATGAAGATGTAATGATAAAATTGTTGGTGTTGTCACTAAGAGGGAAATTGTTATATTGGTACCGATCATTGCAACCAGGCACTATTACATCATGGGATGAATTAGGAGAACTGTTAGTTAAAAATTTTCATGAACAAGTTGATCCATACTCCTTGTTGCACCAATTTCATGCAATTCAAAGGCACCCACAGGAGGAGATAGGCGACTTCAATGTCAGATTTACCAGAAGCTGGCAGAGAATTCCTGATGGTCTTCGGCCCACTCATGAGCTAGCTGCATTTTATTATCTCAGAGCTTTTAACATAGACATCGGCTTGGTTGTTCGGCAATCCAATGTAACTACATTTCCAGAGCTATTTGAACAAGCGCAAAAGGTGAAAGCTGACTTGATTGCCATAGGTAGGCTTCCTCCAAAGGTAATAATGCCTATCTTACCTGATCTTCCTAAACATTTGTATTCTGGTTCATTTTCATAGCCTATGCCTCCCATGTATCCTATTCCATCATGGAGCTCAAGTGCGCCTCAGATCGCACCCATTCTGGTTCCACAATTCTCTGCTCCAACTATTCCATAATTTTCTACACCAAGCATTCCACAATTACCAGCTCCCACTTCATTCCCAGCATTACCTGCAATGCTAGCACCTCTACCTCTATCGACACCTCCTGCACCCTCAAATCCTTATTCCTTCACAATCCTGTTACAAGAGGTACAATATGCTAATTCAGCTATAAGAGTGATGGGAAATAAGATTACAATCATTGAAAGAAAGTAGGCCGAGAGAGATTTCCAACCCAGGAGATTTCAACCTCCGTCGATCACTAGAGAACAAGCGGCTTCAACAAGCAAGGTGCCAGAAAAGAACCCGACTGTGTTGACGAATGAGGAAGTTGGCCTTGCAGAAAGAACATATTGGTGCTCTACATGTAATGATCCACATGGTGAGGAGACTTGTATGGTTCATTTGAACTATCTACAAACATTGGCTGCAAGCTCTTTTGGAGGACAAGTTAATATGATTTCTGAGGTGGGTCATAATTTTATGGTTCCATCTGAAGAACAAGTCTCAGTTCTCATAAGAACTAGGAAGAAGCTAGTCACTGTAGATCCAACAAAAATGGAACCATTAAGAGTATCGACTGATCCGAAGATGCAGAATGAAAGAAAACAAGTACAAGTGAAAGCTCCTATTTTAGTACCGAAGCTAGATCCACCTGTTCTGTTAAAAGACCTTTTGCCACCACGAGCAAAGGAAAATTTGCAAGAAAAAGTATCAGCTTCACAGGCAAGAGCTGAAATAGAGGAACGAGCCAAAGAAAATCTCAAGTACCCATCTTTGACTAAAATACTGAGGGTAGAAGCCACTCAGCAATATCGAAGCGAATATGAAAATGCCATTGAAAAGGAGTCTGGTACATCTGCATACAATATTGTTGAAGAATTGAAGAAGACTCCAGCCAAGGTTAGTCTTTATGATGCTTTACAATTACCTGGGCAAGTTGATTTGTTACAAGAATCACTAAAGTCTATGAAATAGTGTGAGAAGAATCCTACCCAGATGATTTTTTCTCAAACATTAACTGCTTTAGCCACCGGAAAAAATAGACCACCCCCATTTTATTTGTCACTCAGGATGGAGGGTTGGATTGTGCACAACTGTATGATTGATTCTGGTGCTGCGACAACTTGTCATGCCAAAGGCAGTTTGTGAAGCCATGGGTATGGAGTACACAAGAAGTAGCCCTAGTGTCTTGCAGTTGGACGGGACTCCCATGAAAATAGTGGTTGTGATCAAGGATGTTCCTATTGCTCTGCATAGTATGCCTCAGATTACGGTAATTCAGGAGATAGTTGTGGTCGATTTGGAGCCATATTTTAGTATGTGTTTATCAAGAGAATTCACTGCTAAGCTGGGAGGCTACCTTTCTCTAGATTATTCTCACTTGGAGATTCCTTTCAAAGGAAGAAGAATCCAGATCTACAATCAGAAGCCTTCTACTTTTCATATAGAGAAGATGGAAGATGAAGAAAGATCTAAACATTCTGTTAATTTGATAACTGAGGAATTGCAAGATCCTGATTTGGTAGGTGAAGTCTTGGATGAGCTTTGCTTGGAGGATGAGTTTTCAATGCTTGATTTTAATGCCATGATAGAAACCGACTTGGGGTGTTATTCTATTCTCAAGACTAAAAAGGCTCAAGAACAGAATGATGGAGCTCAATGCAGAAATGGCGCTGGCACTGGGACTATTCTAGTATTACCTTCTTGTACTTTGACCTGGAGCTGTACAGATAATACTGTAGAGGATGAAGCTTTATGCTTAGGTTTCAAGATGGCTGAGACACTTGGAGTGCAATAGTTGCAAATCTTTGATGACTCCGAGCTGATTATCAATCAGGAGACCACTGAATGTCTGTCCAAGGTCTAGGATCCAGGAGATAGAGCCATGTTTGGGTTCGTGTCTCTCCCGAGAGTTCACAGCTAATTCAGGAGTTACCTTGTATATAGATATAAAAAAACAAAAAAAAAAATTTCAACTTTGGCTCCTTCATGAGCCCGCAGGTACGTTTCTTTTTTCTCTTTTTCTTTTCCTTCCCAGTAGATAGTGGCTTTCTTCTACTTCTTTCTTCCCCTCTACTTCATTCCCTACCTCTCTCTCCCCTTCTTCTTCTACAAATAATCAAGCCACTACTGTTGTTTCTACTCCCCTCTCTGATGTCCCCTTTTCTTCACTTCCCTTTCTTCTAATTTTTTGTCTTTTGAGCACTTCCCCACAGCCACAGTTCCCACCACCTTCTCCATTCCATCCACTTCCATTTCATTTTTTGTTTTCATAGCATCCCAATAGTTGGTAGCACAGTAGCACTCTATTGCTGTATCTATTGCTTCCATTCATTCATATTTCTCCATTCACCATTCCCGTTCCACGGCCTACGCATCCACGGGTCATCCCTCCATTCATTTTTGCTTTTTGTTACTTAGGTTCTTTTCACTACTGCCATGGAGATCCTTTCACAGCACCTGGTGATTACCCAGCTCATCCGAGCTAGGCAAAGTGCAGTAGTTCTAAAGAAATAAAGGAAGTTATGTTTTGTTGAAGGTCCTATTTTTAGAGCCGAGAACTAGCAAGATCTTGTTGCAATAGCCTGCAGAGACATCCAACATCAACCAACACTCGTTCTTTCTGCTCCTCTAGTTGCTTGACTTTGTTTCCCAATGGATAAAGGCCTGAGGTTCATGCATACAACAGAACTGTATACCCCATGAGCCGCCAAGAATGTTGGCATTTTTGCCACATTGTTTTTTGTTGTTGCTGTTCATGCAAAATAACCAAGTTTGTGCAAAAGTGAAACTGTCGCGATATCGCGACCTGTCACATTTTCATGCCAAATGTAGAAAAGAGCTAAGTTAAGAAAGTGTCGCGATATCGTGACATGTCGCATTTTCATGACCTATCATGTTTTCATGGTCAAAATAGTCAACGGCAGCAGGGAAGCCAAATTATCACGATATCATGACATGTTGGAGTTTCGTGACTTGTTGCGATGAGGGAGAACTAAATCGAAAGTTTTCGCGATATCGCGACATGTCGCACTTTCACGACTTGCGATGGCCATAGAGCAAAACAATAGAAAATATCATGATATCATGACATAAATTAGTAGAGGGCAATGTCCATGAAAAACATCGTGATATCGCGACAGGAAAACGAGGAAGGCACAAACAGTACGGACTGGCATGATATCATGACATGTCGCGTTATCATGCTGAAAGAAAAACACAAGGCATGAAAGACGTCATGATATCGTGGCATTTTTAGAAATGAAGCTAAGTAAGAGAAAACGTTGCGATATCGCGATAGGAAACAATAACAATAGAGAAAGCAAGAAAATGTCACGATTTCGTGACATATTGGAGCGGAAGGGCTAAGTGCGAAGAATTGTCATGATTTTGCGACATGCCAAATTTTTGTGGCCTAAAAACATCAAAGTGCAAGAAGACAAGAAATGTCACGATTTCGCGACATGTTGAAGATGAAAGAGCCAAATGGAAAAAATGTCACGATATTGCGACATGTCCCGTTTTCGCGACCTGTCGCGTTTTCATGGATAAGAAGGCGGAAAAGATAGCGCAAGGAGAAATATGTCACGATTTCATGACATGTTTCATTTTCACGATGATAAAGCAGGAAGAAGCAAGAAGACAGTGACATGTCATGATTTCGTGACATGTCTTGTTTTCATGATGTGAAAGCGCGAAAAGAACAAAATGGTACGGAATGTCGCGATTTCACGACATGTTCCATTTTCACTACTTGCAAGAGGATGAAGGCCAAGGAAGAGAAAACTGTCACGATTTCGTGACATGTTACAGTTTCGCAAGTATACAGAAAAAGGACACAGAAGGAAGAAGATGTCACGATTTCGCGACATGGTGAAGTTTTCGTGACTTGGAGTAGCGAAGAAGGCAGGTGAAGGAAAATGTCATGATTTCGTGACATGTTGAGGAAAGAAGCCCAAACAAAGGAGAATGTCACGATATCGTGACATGTCATGGTGATGAAGCTGAACGAGTAGAAGATGTCATAATTTTGTGACATGTCACATTTTCGGGATGTGAAAGCACGAAAAGAACAAAATGGTACAGAATGTCACGATTTCGTGACATGTTCCATTTTTGTGACCTGTGCAACAACAAAGGCCCGATACAGTTTAGTTTGCATTTTTCTTCAGGATTGCATAGGAGAATGTGCAAAAGAGATAAGGATCAATTAAAGGCTCTCTAACTAATTTTTAGATCGTGGTCGAAGAGGCTTCAAGATTAAATGTTGCTGGTTACCGATGTGCGCAAGATGGAAGAACCTAAAGCAGTTTTCGATGCCGCCAGAATTAAAGATGCCTCCAATATTCAAAGCTCCTGTTCGTGATCTTTTAACAACTTCCAGCTTCCCTTGATAATGGTCATTTAAAAATAGGGACTGTCATTTCTCCGAGGTAGATTAAGGGGATTGTTTCTTCAAAATATATTTCTTTTATTAAATGTTGTAATACAAAAGGAAGAGGATGGACCTCTATAAATACCAATGTAAAACTCAAGCAAAAGGAGGAGGATCTTGTTGCAGAAATTAAAATAGAAATCCTAGATGCAATTGCTTCCATTCTTAGTGTCTTTGGAGTTGGTGATCTAAATGGTTGTGCATGTTTAGCTTTCTGTCTGAGTTACTTCTGTTAGTCCAGTGTTAGCATAAGTTAAATTCTGTTGTTCTGAATTTGGCTGTGTTTGCATTTGAATGTTTGAAGTACAATTGGAAGCGAACTCATGGCTAATGCATGATCTGATTTTTGTATATGTATTCTAAGAGTCAGTTGTTGTTTAGCTTTAGGATCTAGTTGAAGTGATTGTTGTTCGAGGTTGTTCTCCCCATTAACGATCGACTTCAGCCATATTTACATCCCTTTCAGTTATTTCCCATTTCTTTCTGCATTATTTCCTATTTCTTTCCACATTTTCCCATTTCTTTCCTACATCTCTAGTCTTGAAACCAGTTTAGATTAGTGTGGGAGCCAACCCTCTCTGGAGATTGGCCCGAGAGACATCTCTTTCTCTTGACCTTTCAATGTTGGCCGAGTCTAGGGCGCACAAGTGATTAAATCTTGTACTTAGGCAGATTTGTGACCAACACTTATTCAAATCAATTGCAAACTTGCATACAAAAATCAACTTAATATCTTACAAAAAACATCTTCAATATCACAAACAAGTTTCACTCAGAATCTTGTTTAACCTCAAAAATATATAGATAATGGTTAGAGACTCAATATGTTTCACACTCACCAAACACTCAATCACTTTCAAACTCTTTTCAAATCAATTTAGAATAAAGAACAATTTGTTTCACAAAACTTGAACTATCACTCCAATACTTTCAATCAATAATGCTCATCCAACTTCACTCAACCATTCACTCAATGAAACACAACTTACTTTCAAACCCTAACCAAGTGTTTCACTATACTTCCAATCAACTCACACTATGGAACCCAAACCTTGACTCAAGATGATTCCAAATTCACATAACAATGATACTTATGATCTTTCACAAACCCTAGTTCAAGATAGTTCTCAATTTCACATAACAATGATACTCATGATATTTTACAAAATCTAGTTCAAGATAGTTCTCAACTTCACATAACAATGATACTCATGGTCTTTCAACATCCACAAATCATGCATATTATAACTCACTCAACATTTCTAACAATGCTTACCAAAAAATTCTTTCACTTCAAATTTGAATATCACAACATTCAATCCAACAAAATTTCACTCACAAGGATGATATACCCATACCTTTTATTTTGATGGAGATTTGACCTCAAAATCTATCTCAATCACAATCAACTCTTTTTTACCAATGTCAAGATTAAATAGAAACAACCTATCTCAAAATCTCCATAAATATCCTCCTCAATAAATTAATTCACCATTACAAACAATAACAAGACTCAAGTACACCTTATTATCTCCAGAATTATTAAAATATATCTCAACACATAAAAATTAATTTCCTTTATCAAATCCAAATTAATCAATGTATAGAAGACAAGTTCCTTTATAATCTCTCAAAAGATAATATTCAAACTTTAAAAAATAAATCCTTTTTCAACTCTTATTACTCCAACCTTTCTTTATTTTTTAAAGCACAAAATAATATAAACTATCAAATACCTTATGACTCCCTACTTTCGAAGGGTACTATATAAACTCACGTGGCCTAAATGCATATGCGATTTCCAACCTAGGTGTAAATTAAAATTAAAATAAAAAATTTAATGCTTACCTTAACACCTTGGCCCATGTGCAAAATGGATAGCGCATGCCTTGGCTACGCTTTGAACCCACAACCTCGTTGTCACCACTGCGATCTAGCCCAAGCTAGGTAATCATTGGGCCACATGCCCACACAAGCATAAAAACTCATGTGCTCCTCCTTGTTAGCTCTGCAATATTCAGTGACAAAAAAAAAAACACTCTCCCCTCTCAAAATGACTATGCAGGGATTCAAAACCCCAACCTTTGCCCTGTAAACATCTTAACTCTACCTTGGTCACCAACTACGCTAACTAGCATTATGGATACGCTTGGGTTGCACCTCATGCATTTAAACTATAGCTTGCCCACCAAAGCTTTTTAAACACGCAAAATATCTTCTTCCTCACAATAAGCAACGCACGATTTTTCTTAGACTTTGGTTTTCAAATAATGCATGGATGATTTTATTAAAATATTTACTCCCCCTTTATATACATTTTGCCTTATGCGCTTTGACATCAACTTTAATTCAAATTAATAAATTAATTTATAACCTTTAACTTTGGTGCCCAATATTTATTTAAATTAAATTTTAACCTTTAGGTTAAAATATTTAATTTAAATAAATTAAATTAAATATTTTGCAACCTTCTCAATGGATATTTCAAGGAATAAATTATTTTTAATTACTCCTTGGACATGTTCTCTTCACCTCAACCTATAACCTGAAATATTATAATATTAAATATTATAATATTATTATTGCCTTTTAAACCTACTTCACCTTCCTTGGGACTTCAACCTTTTAGGCCACTTTAGGCATATAATATTTAAAAATAAATATTATATCCTATTCCTCTAAACCTATTCCTTACCTTTTGGAAAAACCACTTGATGACATTAATGATGACGAAGTTGAAACAACAACCTCTTGACAACTCTTGACATTAATGACAACAAATATTTCTCAAATTTCTAACATCTTTGTCTTATACGGGAATAATTCTTACAAAGTTCAATAATTTCTTGAAATTCAAATTTATTCACATCTCTTTTTCCCATAAGATCCAATGCTTTTATTTATTCTTCTTGAAATCCTCTCAAGAATATGGTTCTACTTAGTTCTGCATCTACACCTCCACATCTCTTATGAAAAAAGGCAAATTTATCCAAATAATCTTCAAAAGTTTCATCTTCCTCCTATTTCATCTTGAACAATTCATTCTTTTGATTATTTACCCTACAATACTCTTGGTATTTTTCTAAAAATACCCTTTCCATTTCATCTCAAGTTTTAATCAAATCAGGTGCTAAGATCATGAACCATTGCATTACAAAATCTTTTAGGTGGAAGGAAACAATTTTAGTTTTTGGTTATCATTTGTATAATCATAAGTTTGACATAAATCCTTAAATAAAATAAAAATTGATTAGGATCTTCAAACAAAAATACCCTAAAATTTGGTAATATAGAAGGTGAAATAACCTTCATGGGATATTTTATATTAGGATTTAGTCAGATAGGGTATTAGAAATTTTTGACAAGCACACGAGTCTCACTAGGATGGAGCACATTACTGGCTCTTTCTACATTATCTTGTCCTTTTGCCATTATTTGTTCCCAATAAAAACTATAGATAAAAAAAAAAATAGATGGTACTATTTTGTGAAGATTAGGTGGTGTTGAACTACCTATTTTTCTTCTTATGATTCTACCTCAGGGAATCCTACTCTTTCTGAAGTTGATGATTGTGATTCTTCTAAAATTCTAGTATTTTGGGGAATCACTGCTACAAAAAACTTAGGAGTTGGTATAGGTCCAACCTCTTGTTGTGGATATCTTCTTCTTATGGCTTGTTGGAAATTTTATCTAATAAATCTACCTCTTTTATCTCTAATTCTATTCATACATCCTATGTTTTTGAAAAATTCTATTCTAGTGTTCCAATGTCTTAAACACAATTCTTCACAATGCAATTATATTTATGCAAAGTTGTTTTTTTCTCATATATGTATTAAAAACTATCCTAAGAATTTTTATGGCTTTTGAAGCCTTAATATTAATGTAAAATCACAAGATAATTATTCACAAGATCAAATATATGACAGTTGCAATATAATAAGATCAAGATATTAATGTAACCAGAATAATATGAGCCAATTAATATGTAAATCAAGGCTTTATAATATGTAAAATAAAATTCACTAATAATCAAAAATATGAATGTATAAATAGCCTAAATCATACATTTAAAATCATGTAGCAAGACTTACAATATTAATTGCTCAAATGTATGTAATTTTTATTAATCCTCCTCTTACAAATATATCAACTCTTACAATAACAATGCTCACAATGTAGACAATGTAGACTATGTAGGCTATGTGGGTGGTAATGTAGGTGGTGATGTAGATAATATTGGCTATGTCTCCTATGGAGTAATATATATCCATTGTAGGATGGCTCTTTGGTTACTTGATTGTTCCTTTTCTTATGCCAAGTCTCATGACTCTTAGCTTCTCTACTTGACACTTGCATACACATGACTCTATCTTGTATGCACACTTGGACATGACTCTTCACATAACATTTTTTAATATAAGAACACATATGTACACTTACATATACACTTACATATAAGACATTTTTGCATATTTACACTCATTACACTTGCACACTCATTTACATGACACTTGTGCATTTACTGCACATTATTACATTACATAAAACATTTACTCACACTCTAATCTAGGATACAATCCTAATATAATATTTACAAGGTTGTACCAAGGAGGTACATTAGCATGTACTAAATAATATAATATTCTCCAACACCCCCTGTATTACATTATTTGGTTATTGAAGACTTTAGTCTTCAATCAAGGTCTTCTTCCTTCAAGTGACTTTGCAATGGATTTTATCTTCATCTTGATATGCATATGGTTCTCCTTCTTGCTTGACTTCATATCTAATTTTTTCTTCATGTTATTTAGTCTTTGTAGCTTCAATATTGTATGTCTCTTGAACTTTCTCATTCTCTTCAAATTCTTGCATAAGAATCGTTTCTTTGTCTTTATCCTTAGAATCATATGATCCTTTCTTTTCTTGCATGGATAATTATAAACACTCACTTAAAATATCATAATAGGATCTTGACTTAGGAAAAATTACAATATCAACATTACAAGAAGAACGAAATAGCTTTTCCAAAAAGATTCATCTGCTTTTGCTTTCTTATTAAGAGATTCAATCAATTCCTTTTGTTTCATATTCTCTTCTTTATGAAACTTGAGTGTAAGCAATGTCATATACATTATGCTACCAATATCTAAAGGTATCATAATACTATTTTTTCCAATATCAATCACTTTAAAAATTATTGCATGTAGATAGTATTCAAATGTTTCAAATTTTCAAACGGCTTCATTATAGACCAATTTTGAAACTAGATCTATCTTTCTTTAAGCTTTTTCAATCAAATTTTGATCCCAAATTTTATGACGTTTACTCTTTCTTTTCTAATCATGAACTCCATATTATTATCCATTTAATTCATTAATTATTTTGAAGTAGACATCCTTATATCTCCCTAGGTTTTAAAAAAATTTAAAGTTTCTAAGTTGTAAAACCTATGAAGTAGAATTCCTTATATCTCCCTAATATTTAGAAACTAGAAAATATGAACTTTGCAAGAAATAATTTCCTAAATTTGAGGTTGAATACCTTTTTCCTCCCAACTCATTTAATTTGCAAAAGTTCAATAATAAAATTATTTTAAAAATTAAATAAACCAAATTAATCTTTAAAAACTTATAACTCCAAAAACTTAATAGTTATTTAATATATTTATCTCTCCACTATCAAAAACATTAATCCTTCTAATAAACTACTTATCATTCCACAACTTAATTAAATATAAGTTTCTAAACTTTATAACTTCCAAATAATTAAATAAACCTTATAGATATAAATTAATCAAAAATTAAAATTTGAAATTCAAACCTAAATTTTTTTACCTCCTCTCATGAAATGTGTTGGCGCTCGCGCTCCTTCTTTTCCTTCTTTGTTTTGTTGGATTGTTGCAACCAAATAATTTTAACATGGTTCTCTACCACACATTTTTCTTGAAATGTTTCACCTCCTTATGCTTGACCTTTCACATCATACATGGTAGGTATTGTAGCTTACATTATGAAATGTAATGTTCCAAAATGCTTAATCGTTGAATGAATATATTAGATGGCTTTCTAATGTTTATCCTTGTGAGGAAAAAATATTTTCTTTCAAAAAAGCAATCAACCTTCTCTTCTCAAATGCCCATTCACCTTTTAGGTTTCAAACTACATTTTATTCACATTTCATGATGAATTTTGTTGGCACTATTTTTAGGGTGTCGTATTTTGATATTTTGAGTGCTCATGACCATTATTATAGTTGGATGGATTGGGCACTAAGTAGACATGACTTGAGTGCTTCTTTGAGTCAACTTAGGCACTTCCCTACTGTGCACTGGTTTGGCACTTCTCTATTTGAGTGTTGGTTTGGCTTGAGCAATCCTTTGGCTAAGTGTTGGTTTGACTTGAATAATCCTATGGATGAGCATTTGCTAGGATTGGGTATTCCTTTAGTTAAGCATTGGCTTCAGTGATTATTTGATATAATATTTTGCTCATCTTGGGCACTACTTTGAGTGTGCTATTCTTTCTATCCTTTAATTATAATACAATTTCTATCTTTAACTCTTTAACTCAAATATTTCTAGGTAGATTTATCTTCATTGTTGCTATAGGAAATAGTGTTGTTGTTGGTATTCCTTTTTAATACACAGAGCTTTTAATTCAATGCTCTTAGGTTTGTATTATCCTTTTTAGAGGATATTACCTTCATCTTCTTCGCTTGTAGCAAACTCTCCTAGTGCTTGTAATATTTACATTAAAAAAATAAAAAATTGGTCTTATTTATTCCTTATATAGTTGGTCGTGTAATAGATTCTCTATCTCATGAGCCTTCCATCTTTGGAATTCTTTAAATCTAATTAAATCCTCTTCTTTTCTAATATAGACTTATTTTCTCTTTCCTCTGGAACCTACATATAAATCCTTCTTTTTTGAGTTTTCTTTTGCTGGTATTTTAGGCCTTTGAGCCTTATTTCCTTTATTTTGTCTCCTATAACTCAACCTATATGGAATATACATATCTTATATTCAAGACTCCTTTATATTTTGTAATATGGGGCTTGTTTATATCGAATATGACCTCTTCTCTTTTCACTAGTAAGGGTCTTTTTATATCTTCAATGGGACCTATTTTCAAAGGGTTTCTTCATGACCTCTTGGGTCTATATCCTTTATGTCAATTTTGAAAACTTATCTTTCTTAAAGGTCTCTCTTTAATACCTCTATATTCAATATATCAAGGTTTATCTTCAAGACCTAAAACTTTCTCTATCAAGGTCAATATTTCAGTGACCTAAAACATTAATATTCTACAACTTAAATCAATATTGTCTTGATGAAATATTTCTACCTTCTCTTGCACTTGAAGATAAAAGTATTCTCTATCTATTGTAGGAAGCTTCTCACGTCTCTAAATATCAATATCTATTGTAGCAATGTCTTAGGTTGATCAAAATCCAATAATGATTCTCCTTCTTACTAGAGAATGCAATATCAATGTCAAGGTGATAATAAACTTTCCTGACGCTCCAAAAAGACAGATTTATTTTACCAACTTATCCAAATTTATTCTGAGTGTTGATAGAAATTAGTTGTCAGGAATTTATCTATGTTCCTCAAAAACTTTATCAATTTTAGGATGGCTCTTTCTTGAATGACCAACTTTCTCCTGAGTTGGTTATACCTCTATCAATCAATACTTATTCTCCTTCTTTTAGAGAATATCAATGTCAAGGAATTTTTATCCCTGAAAATTTCCTATCAATGTCAAGGTTGGCTATTTACCTGAATAATCAACTTTCTTCAAGTTGATTTACCTAAATATGGGTCCTAGTCTTCACTGGTTATCCTTAAACCTAGTGGAAATACCCTAGCTAAGTCCTAGTATTCACTAGTTATTTTTGCAACTATGGAAAGACCCTAGATTTTTTACTTCTTCAACTATCCAATAGAGTCCAGGTCTAACTCCCTTTAAAGTAGATAGACTCTAACCAATTTTGTCACACTAGACAAAAATTGATTTTACAACTAAATAAATCTTGTACAAGAAACTTCTTGTTGTAGCTCTAATACCATTGATGGCTTTTGAAGCCTTAATATTAATGTAAAATCATAGGATAATTATTCACAGGATCAAATATATGATAGCCGCAATATAATAAGATCAAGATATTAATGTAACCAAAATAATATGAGCCAATTAATATGTAAATCAAGGCTAATAATATGTCAAATAACATTCACTAATAAGCAAAAATATGAATGTATAAATAGCTTGAATCATACATGTAAAATCATATAGCAAAAATTACAATATTATTTGCTCAATTGTATGTAATATTTAGTACTCCTCCTATTACAAATGTATCATCAACTCTTACAATAATAATGCTCACAATGTAGACTATGTAGACGATGTAGGCTATGTAGTCAGTGTAGGTGGGTATGTAGGTGGTGATGTAGATAATATTGGCTATGTCTCCTATGGAGTAATATATAGCCATTGTAGGATTAGTTACTTGACTCTACCTTTCCTTATGTCAACTCTCATGACAATTGGCTTCTCTACTTAACACTTGCATACAAATGACTCTATCTTGTATGCACACTTGGACATGACTATTTACATAACGCTTCCTAATATAAGAACACATGTGCACACTTACATATGAGACACTTGTGCACATTTACACTCATTATACTTGCACACTTATTTACATGATACTTGTGTATTTCTTACATATTATTACATTACATAAAATATTTACTCACACTCTAATCTAGGACACAACCCTAATATAATATTTATAAGATTTTACCAAGGAGGTACATTAGCATGTACCACGTAATGTAATATTCTTGTTAGAGTATATTACATTATTTGGTACATATCAATGTAACACCTTGGGTACATAACTAGAGTAGGAGTTTACTTTAGAGTAATGTTTGACTAGTTACTTCATGCAAGTAATAAATGCACAAGTGTTAGAATATGCAATGATGTAAATGTGCATGTATTCCACATGTACATGAGTCATAGGATAAGGTAGATGAAGATTCATGGGTAAAGTAAATGCCAAGGTACATATCTTCCTATATATAGGCCCTTGAGAGATAGTGAGACAAAGAGAGTGATAGAGAGAGAGATATTATTATTATAGTGAGTAGTGAGTAGGTACAATGTGGTTCTTCATTGAAAATTTTGAAGTGTTTAAGTCCTCCATTATATTGCATTGTACCATTTTTTATGAGCTTTAATTAATGGTATATTACTGATTTATTGCAGAAGTTTCTCATTATTTTCCTACATACTATAGTGCTATTATCATATAGTTATCATAGCTTACCTATTTCATATCTTGTGGTTGTAATTAATTTAATATACATCCTCAAAAACTAACAATGGTATCAAAGCTATGGTAGATCAATAGGAAATAGGGAGAGCCACAAGTGAGATTGATAGGAGAACAAAAATATCATTTTTAGAATTTCTAAAAATATATTTGGCTGGAGTCTTTCTAGAGAGTTATAGAAAAACTCGTGAAGACTAGGACTCAACATTGATTCCACTAGATTGAAAAATCAACTAGTGAAGATTTAGAATCTCTAGATTTAGATATTTACCATTTTCTAGTTTCTAACACTTCATTGTAAGAAAATGATATTCAAAGAAATTTAGGAAGCTTCCTACAAGAGCTAGGAATAATATCTTCTTTGGAATCAATCCAATAGTTGAAGCAACAAGTTGGAGATTGAATATTTGGATACATAAAAGAAAAGGTTCCAATGCAAGAGTTGCAGACTGATATATTTTTATAATGTATGATATGGGGGAAAGCAATCACAAGATGTAAAATATGTAGAAAAGTAAGATAATAGAATTTTACAATAAGACTGAAATATGCTATTAATGGAAAGTTAAAAAATAGTACAATGTAATGTAATGGAGGAAATGAACACTCTAGAACTCTAATGGAAACTACATTGTACCTACTCACTACTCTATAGTAATCACACTTCTACTTCACACTCTCTTCTATTCACTATGGGGCCTATATATAAGAAGATAAGTTACTTTGTCATTAATATTCTTAACTACCTTTCCTATGACTCATGTACAAGTGGACTCTTTGTACATTTACATCATTGCACATTGACACTTGTGCATTTATTACTTCTTCCTCAAGTAACCTAAGATAAAATCCTAATCTAACAATGTACCCAAGGTGGTACATTGACATGTACCTAAATAATGTAATATACTCTAACACCCCCTTGAATTAAAATTATTTGGGTATTGAAGACTTTAGTATTCAATATGGATCTTCCTCTTGATCTTGGAGTTTGTATTCTCCTCCTCTATTTTTTGTAACCTGTTCAAGCAAGTAGTTAGTATCTTCATAAAATGCTATCCTTGTTGAAAGAGCTTTGACTTCATGATTAGTAGGATCTTCTAGTTTTTGAATTTGAATATGTCCATCTAGTTCAGTATTTGTGGTTTCTTCTCTATTTATATATTCTTTGCTATGTTCTCTCTTAGCATACATTTTCTTCTTATTCCTCGTTTTGTTGCAATTCTATATTGATACTAGTGGAATCTCTATTTTATGACAAGCTAGTCTATCATCACAATAATATTGATTTTTATTGCTAGTTTGCTTCATGTGTTGAGCAAGTACTAAAACAATTAATACTAGATAGATCAATAAACATTCCTTTGATATAAATATAACCATTTTTTTGGTATTCCACCATGCTCTGAAGAAGACTTCATGAAGATAACCAATTAATATTGTAAAGCTACCCTCTTTTGCCTCTTTAAGGAATAAGGAGAATCTCTCTTTATTGCTAGTAGATAGATACTTGTATCCTTCAAGAGTATCTATTAAGTTTTGGGAGTAAAGTTTCACTTCATGGAATAGTTCTTCATTATTAAATGCATTTCTTAATATTTCATCCATATTTCTTCTTGATTGATCTTGAAGTGTGCTCCTTTAGTTCTTTAGGGATTTTGAGAATAGAGTCTTCTAAGTAGTCTGCCTTATGACTCCCTAGTTTAAAGTATGTGAACTGATTTGATAAAACCTTTCTTGGATTTAGGTTATGTAGGCTTCCTTATATCTCCCAAGTAATTTAGAATATGCTATAGGCTTTAGCAATAATTAGTTCACCTTTTGAGTTGATTTTGTAATATTTTGAGAATAATAATCAACCTTCAATTTTACCTTATCTCTCCTAATGAAGTATGCTTTAATGGAGTTATTTTGTCTCCTTAGTATGAGTATGAGTAAGGGTTACCAATTAGTTCTAACTCTATATGTAAGCAATATATTTTCTTATCTATTTAATAATATAATTTTATATATTCCAAGTATCTATAGTTTGATGTAGTATACCTTATAACTCCCTACTTTTGGAATGTTAGAAAATAATAATATTTGTAAATTTATATTTGAGTTTATCAATGTTGATAGCCTTATATTTCCTAATTGGTTATTTTTAAATGTTGTACTTTAATTATAATGCCTTGAAATGGACTTGCTTTATAACTTACTAATGCTTGGTTAATGCTTGTTATTCCAAAATAGTAGTAAATCTGATCGTAGAACCTTATAACTCCAATGATGGTTTAATTAAAGCAAGAAAATTTAATATCAAAATTGTCTTAGTAATGCAGTACATCAGGTTGTTTGAAACTTCACTCTTTTAAATGGATCTTTGGACATTGTGTTTGTTGTATGAAGATGAGCATTTTTTGCTCTATTCCTTAGCAAAACTAGTGGATGATAGTCTCTTGTTGCTCTCTTTGACTCCAAATAAAACACTCTTCTATGTGCTCTTACTTCACTGTATTTCGCTTGGAATGCACTATGTTTACCTTGGAATTCATTTTAATTGCCTTGGAATTCATTGTGTTTTCCTTGGACTTTACTGAGTAGTTAAGCACTTAAATAGCTTTGAGCTCCTTTGGATGATTTTCACATGGCTTAAGCTTTTGAATTTTACCTTATGAATTCTCTAACACTTATTGAGGTGATAACCACATGGTTTGTGAGCTTCAACGCTCTTTAGGATGACACCCACATGGCTTAGAAAATGTTGTAACACTTCTCCTTCCCAACTATGATAAAGATACCTTTGTAACATCCAAATGATTATTCTAACACTCAAGGAGTGAGTGTTTTATTTCTTTGAAGGCGTTGGGGAATATATGGGTACTCTATCAGTTGTGACAAGTGGCAACACCTTTGTTTGCATGAAATTATTCCCTCCAATGTATATTATATACTCCTTTACCAACTTATGCGTAGCTTTTTTTAGGCTCTCAACGCTTCCTTCAAGCAAAAGAAATTGCTAATATTTACAACACATTGGATCTCATTTTATGGTGGTTCTAGGTACTTTGATTATGATTTTATGGCACTTTGTTTGTTATTGATAGTGCTACCCTTAGCTACCAGTATATCCATGATACAACCTAGTATAGCTTCTTCTCAACAAATTATTTCTCCAAGCTAGGTCTTAGATATTGCACCTTGAACTCTATCTTGTGTCTTATACCTTTAATATGTTTTCTTGTGTGTTGCATTACAATGTGTTGCTATGCAATAGATAACAACTCCTTTATGTGGTTGTCTTGTGCTTCAGGTTGCTTTTTGTGTATGATTGATTCAGTTACTGATGGGGGTGTCTTTAGACATCACAATGTGAGCCTTGTGTTGGCTCTTAAACCTTAGTGTTATTCTATTAACCACTTTGTGATGGTTCTTGCTGGTGTTGGACATGTCCTTGAGACACTCAAAATTTATCTCCTTTTGCTACCTAGGACAAGATATTATGGTGCAAGAAACTAATGTAAATAGCTTTACATAGATAGAATAGAATACCTTGATTTTACACCTATATCTAAGATCTTCAAGTCTCTTTTGTAGGCTTTCTTTCTACTATTTTGATGGTGGATACTTTGTACTAACCCTTTGAGGCAAGGGATGATTAGATGTTGTCTTCTTTACTAGATAACTATCTCCTTTGCTTGGCTAACTTAACAATGAATCCAAGCTAATAATCATGCAACTAATATGCCCTTAAGGTGGCTTAATATTGCACTAATTTTTACTTTCACTTAGTGCACTTCTAATAAGATTTAAGAGAAACTAATATAGTGCAACTACAATCTCCTTATTATCCCTTAAAAGTAACTTTTAATATGCACTAAAGATAACTCATAAAGAAATATTAACTGCTTCTATAATATTTACAACTTAATGTAGTCTTGTTTTTTGTAACTAGATAACAAGAAGATAATATTTTTATTTCTTTACAAATATATCTAACTCCTATTTTAATGTTTAGGTAATAACCCTTAACAGAAACTATCTTTTGCACTTCCCTTGAAGAATTTAAAATACAACCTTCTTCTTGCAACTTCTATATTCTTATAAGATGCTTAATGAAGCTAAGTAATGAACTGAATACAAGTGTTCACATAATGAACCCTTTGCACCTAATTTGCATACCTTTAATGATATATCAATATGATGTATATCTTGGTGTTTTGATTCACCAAGTTGCTACCTTAATATGGATGAAATTTACATATTTTCTTGGCTATTTGAAACAAATCTTCTATCTTCACCAATTTGCAGCTTCTAAATCCTCTAGCTCTTCTTCAGAATGCACTCTATGAATCCAAAGTTTTATATCTAGTAATTTTTTTCTGATCGTTGTCCTCTAGTAGTCAATATATCCTCTAAAATATGCCTTCTTAGGTGTGAAAGGTAATATCCAAATCCCTTGGATTTGGTAGGCTTATTCTATCTGTGTTCTCCTTCTACCTCCTTGTCAAATTTTGGATTCAATTTGGGCCTTCTTCTTAATAATATGAAAGTCTTGAGGTCTTCACTGGTCTCCTCTAAAATTTGGCAAACTTTTTACAAAATCCTTCTCTTTTGGGCTTGTTTTTAGATGGCGATAATTGTCCCAATTTATTTACTATCAGGATTTTCTCCTTGGTAGTGAATTTATTCAATGAGTTCTTCTGGGAACTCCTTTAATGGCTTCTTAGAACTCTACAATAAGTCTCTCCACGTCTTATCCTTGTTTCTCCTTGACACCTCTCCAAGGTATTCAATATCATAGGTTCTCTAGTCTTCTCAATGATACCTTCCCTTCAACCTTATATCATGGAATTGTTGGCAATGAGATATCTTGGATCTCTAGAATCTGTTGCTTTTGAAATATAGAAAATGAGCTTGCTAGTACTTCTTCACATATGCAATCTGTAAGCTTCAATGGAGATCACCAACCTCTAATCTTACAAAACTAGGATTTCTTTAATGGGACCTTCTATGGGTCTTTTAATCTTCTGCAAGCTAATTTATTCAATCTTCTATTATCCCTTAAAAGTAACTTTTAATATGCACTAATGATAACTCATAAAGAAATATTAATTGCTTCTATAATATTTACAACTTAATGTAGTCTTGTTTTTTGTAACTAGATAACAAAAAGATAATATTTTTATTTCTTTACAAATATATCTAACTCCTATTTTAATGTTTAGGTAATAACCCTTAATAGAAACTATATTTTGCACTTCCCTTGAAGAATTTAAAATACAACCTTCTTCTTGCAACTTCTATATTCTTATAATATGCTTAATGAAGCTAAGTAATGAACTGAATACAAGTGTTCACATAATGAACCCTTTGCACCTAATTTGCATACCTTTAATGATATATCAATATGATGTATATCTTGGTGTTTTGATTCACCAAGTTGCTACCTTAATATGGATGAAATTTACATATTTTCTTGGCTATTTGAAACAAATCTTCTATCTTCACCAATTTGCAGCTTCTAAATCCTCTAGCTCTTCTTCAGAATGCACTCTATGAATCCAAAGTTTTATAGCTAGTAATGTTTTTTTGATCGTTGTCCTCTAGTAGTCAATATATCCTCTAAAATATGCCTTCTTAGGTATGAAAGGTAATATCCAAATCACTTGGATTTGGTAGGCTTATTCTATGTATGTTCTCCTTCTACCTCCTTGTCAAATTTTGGATTCAATTTGGGCCTTCTTCTTAATAATATGAAAGTCTTGAGGTCTTCACTGGTCTCCTCTAAAATTTGGCAAACTTTTTACAAAATCCTTCTCTTTTGGGCTTGTTTTTAGATGGCGATAATTGTCCCAATTTATTTACTATCAGGATTTCCTCCTTGGTAGTGAATTTCTTCAATGAGTTCTTCTGGGAACTCCTTTAATTGCTTCTTAGAACTCTACAATAAGTCTCTCCATGTCTTATCCTTGTTTCTCCTTGACACCTCTCCAAGGTATTCAATATCATAGGTTCTCTAGTCTTCTCAATGATACCTTTCCTTCAACCTTATATCATGGAATTGTTGGCAATGAGATATCTTGGATCTCTAGAATCTGTTGCTTTTGAAATATAGAAAATGAGCTTGCTAGTACTTCTTCACATATGCAATCTGTAAGCTTCAATGGAGATCACCAACCTCTAATCTTCCAGAACTAGGATTTCTTTAATGGGACCTTCTATGGGTCTTTTCAGCTTCTGCAAGCTAATTTATTCAATCTTCTATATGCAATATTTGATGGACATCACCAGTCTCCTATATTTTTTTGGACTCTTCTCTAGATTCTCTGGAATCATCAATGAGGCTACTATAGCTTTTTCTTATTCTATAGTGTGCAAGTCTACAACAAGACTTCCCTTAGGTTCCTAGAATCTCCTCTTCTTCCATGTGTTGCTTCTAATATTGGATTGATTCTGAATATGATGTTATTCCTAGATCTCTATAGGAAGCTTCCAAACTTTCTTCGAATATCCTTTTTCCTACAACAAAGTATTAGGATTGTAATGGAAGAAATTCTAAGTGATAATTTTTTACTAGTTGATTTTTCAATCTAGTGAAATGAATATTAAGTCCTAGTTTTCATGAGTTTTTTTGCAACTTTGTGGAAATACTCTATCTAGATGCAATCTCAGAAATTATGGAACTTAGATTTTCTTCTCTCCTCTCAATCTCTCTTGTGGCTCTTCTTATTCTTATCTGATATACTATAGCTTTGATACCACTTTTAACTTTTGATAATGTTTGATATAAGGGAAAGCAATCACAAGATGTAAAATATGCAAAATTAAGATAATGAAATTCTACAATAAAACTAAAATATGCTAGTAATGGAAAGTTACAAAAATAGTACAATGTAATTTAATGGAGGAAATGAACACTCCAGAACTCTAATGGAAACTATATTGTACCTACTCACTACTCTATAGTAATCGTACTTTTGCTTCACACTCTCTTATATTCACTATGGGGCCTATATATAAGAAGATAAGTTACTTGACCCTTAATCTTCCTAACTATCTTTCCTATTACTCATGTACAAGTGGAATCTTTGTACATTTATATCATTACACATTGGAAATTATGCATTTATTACTTCTTCCTCAAGTAACCTAAGATAAACTCCTAATATAACAATATACCCAAGGTGGTACATTGAAATGTACCTAAATAATGTAGTATAATCTAACATAGACCTAAAAATTCAAGAAGAGAGAAAAATACCAGAGGAGCCATATTGTAGATTGAAGGAGGAAGAAAAACCTGAGAAGCTGAAGAGACCCACAAGAGGTCCTATTGAATAACTTCCAGTATTGAAAAGTTGAAGATAGAGAAGGATTAGCAAAAGTGTTATTCCATATTTTAGAATCAAAGATCCAAGAGGGAGATCTCATTGTAAAACTTGCACAATTGAATATTATAGTAAAGGTCTCATTTGCAAGACTAGAGAAGCTACAAAAAATTAAAGGCTCTAGGAGAAGGCCTCAAGCTACTTGAAAGGAGAAAGAAGGAGAAGGTTAGGAAAGTAACATTGAAGTAGTTTTCAAGGAGAACTCATTGCAGAAAGTTACTAACAAGGAGTTTCAGATAGAGAAAAATTTAGAACAATTGTCACCATCCAATAACAAACCTAAAGGAGAATAATTTGGTTAGAAGTGTATAAAATTTTAGAGGATAATAATGAAGACCTCAGGATAGTTAGAATCTTGAGAAGAAGACCACTATATTGGCCAAGATTGAAACTAGAATTTGACAAGGATGTTGAAGGAGAAAGGATATAGAGAAGCCACCAAATCTGAGAGATTTGGGGATTTCCATTAAAGACTTGAAGGTAATTTTAGAGATAGAAGGTTGTTAACTTTACAACAAAAAAATTGAAGATCTCTAGGAGATAAATCTTATTTGCAATTTGGAGGATTTTCCTACCAAATTTGGGATATTCATTGACAAAATTTCGAAGGATAAAGTGACTATGAAAAGGTAGCAATTCAGGAAAAATTACTAGTTGTAAAAAAATATATCTATAGAGTGCATTCTGAAGGAATAGAAAAGCCATAAAACTACAGTTTTAGCACAACAACTTAAAGGGTTTCAAAGCTGCAAATAGGTGAGCTAAAGAGCTATTTTGGACAACAAGGAAGAGTTGCAATTTCATCCATTATAAGGCATCAATTAGTTGATTCAAATCACCAAGATAACCATCATATATAGAGGTCATTAAGGTAAGTAAATTTGGTGCAAAAGGTTAATTATTTGAACTTTAGTTATTTGGTTTGTTATTAAGATTCATAAAAGTACCATATTAGAGTTTAAAAGTTGCAAGGAGAAGGTTGCATATTAAATTATTAAAGGAAGTGTAGAAGATAGTTTTTTTACAATGGTTATAACTTGCACACAAAAGGAGTTGGATATATTTTGAAAGAAAGGAAAATATCAATATCCTACCTTCTAGTTAAAGCAAAGGAGAGATTACCTTTAAGTGATAGTTGCATAAATTATAGTGCATATTTCAAGTTCTTGTTAAGAGTTCATTTACAGGAGCAATAAGAAGAAATTGCTATTGCACTATACTAGTTATTAAAGGTGCACTAAGTATTTAATTGAAGGTTGAAAAACTAGTGCAAATTTAAGTTGTATGATTAAGAAGTTGGATTTATTATTGATACGTTAACCAAGAAAAGGAAAGAATTGTCTAGCAAGAAAGACAATATCAAATCATTGCTTTCCACCAAGGAGTAGTGCAAAGTAGACACCTCATCAAGGAAAAAATAAATCTTGCAAAAGGAGATTTAAATATCTCAAAATATATGTGCAAATTTAAGGTATTCTATTCTAACTATTGCAAATCCATTTACATTATATTCTTGCACCATAATCTTCTTGTCCTATTTAACAAAAGAGGATAAAGCTAGAGTGTCTCAAAGACACTACAACATCTTGCAAAGCACATCTAAAAAGCAAACATTTTAGCAAATTAGAGGAGCAAACTTCATCAATGGAAGAGATCCAATGAAGGGCTCACATTAGCGAAGTTACAAGGTATCTAAAGACAACATATCCATCACCAAATCTAATGTCTACAACTACATTAATATATAGCATCAAGGTCTACGCAAGGAACTCATCATCTATTTCTATCTATGTAAAAAGGATAGCACAAAAGGGTCTATGTAATGAGGATATCATCCATTGCATACCAACGTAAAGAGGATAATGCTAAGGACAACACATTGCAAGCATAAATAAGTAATTTACAAGGTGAAAAAAATGTGCATTACCCAAGATACAACTTGGACGAGCCACCAACTAAAAATAAGTAGCTAAAGCCACATTTGAAGCACCATAGAACCACCATTTTATAACCCTTTAGCCACCATAGCTGGAGCCAACCTCATTGCATCACCTTTCACTTGGGAAGAAAGTGTTGAAGATAAGATATAAAGGGAATTCACTGGCAAGAAGTATACAAGGAATAAGAGATGTTGAAGGAAGTCTTACATGCATGAAATTGGAGTGCCACTTGCAATTTAGAGGTAAGGCATCTTGTGCCACTTGACACATCCAAACAAGGCACCCATGTATTCCTTTAAGGGATATATAGACATTGAAAGCATCTAAACCAACACCCATAAAGAATGTAACCCCCAAAGTTCCACATGGCTAGATTTTCAAGGAGCATCAAAGCTATTTAAGTTTCCAAACTTGGAGAAGAGAGAGAGAATAGAAGGCATAAAATCAAGCATTAAAGAAGGGAGTCAAAGTGCCATTAAGGAGGAGAATGTAACCATGAACATTGATTAATATTTACCATACACGAGAGACAAAAAGTACATTCTTGGAGTAAAGAGTAACTCCATATACCAATAAACTTGCACAATACACTTTATAAGGAAGATAAAAGCTTTACATTATTTAATATTTGCTTTCCTAAGTTTAGAAAGTTTTGGGGGAAATTCCTACACCCTTAATAAATTTATCATAGTGCAAGAATTCCTTGATCCAATTAGCACTATGGACTCTAGTGGATCCACCTCTTTAACTCAAGAAAATATTATCCTAAGACTCTAGATAAACCGAGTAGGGTAAGGAAACCCCAAAGGTGAGCCTATAATATTTCTTATATGCTCATGCTCATCCAAATTTGCAAAAATGAAATAAAACTGCAACATAAAATTTGACCAAGTTTCGAAGTAACTCCTAGCTAGTGGTTCAAGCTATAGATTGATACCTTATCCATTGGGCACTTGTATCCAGACTTAAAAATTTATGAAGATAGAAGGGGGGGAAGATAAAACTGAGCCAATCACATCCATTCAAATAATGTAACAAAAATTATTTGACATGCCAACAAAAGAATATGCCATCTACACATTCAAATGATATAACATGTAAATGGGAGAACACATAAAATTGTACATAGAACTACTAAAAGGAGGAAACAATATTGCACTAAACAAAAAATCTTTACAATAGGAGTATGATCCGAATAACCAAATCTCACTAAACAAGTACAAACAAATTCTCCATTCAAATGATGTAATAGAGAACTGCAAATCTTTATTCAAATGATGTAACAAAGAGCCTCCTAGATTCTAGCCTCAGCCACTAGAAATGATCTTAGTAAACTGGGTACCTCCTCAGCAAAATCTGCATAATAATGGGGAAGAAACATGGATGACTATATAAGATACACAAAGGAAAATACAACTGACAAGGATGGGCACACTGGTATACCTATTGCAAAATTATTGTGTGAAAACTTTATGATTTTTTATGTTGCAGCAACTCTTTCATATAATATAGAAATTTTTTCTCATTCAAAGTTCAATGATGGTCCATAATTATGAAAACAATAACTATTTCTATGATGGCCCATAACTGAAGCTATCTTCATGATGGCATGTATTATTAATTGTGCTTGTAGTGGTTCTTATTTGTAGTGTGGTAGTGGTCTCAGTTGGTCAAAAATATCTGTTACATAAAGCTTGGTAATAATAATCTTTTACAATTGTAAATACCAGCGCTGAATGATGGCCTCTCACTATCTCTTAATTGAATCTCAAAAATGGTCCATAATAGCCTATCTTTCGAAGGGCATAAATTTTGATACGACCATTGGAACAACTTGAAATTTTATGTGGAGCTAGATAAAGAGGAAGAAAATATTTTGGCAAGGTTTTTGTAGAAGCCTTGAAAATTTTTCAATGTGTTATCAGGCCCTAATTCCTTCATCTAGTACCCCAAAAATGGGATTTAGTGTTTTTTAGAAAAACCAAAAGAGAATATTTGGAATTTAATGAATTTTTGGACATGGATAGGTGTTGAGATTTTCTAAGAGACCTAATATGGAAAATGTAATAATGTGTGTAAATTTAAGGGGATATTCGGGATTTTTTGGTGACTTACTAAAAATAGGGTAGATTTTGACCAAAAATAGTAATTTTTTTTGAAAGGGGGTAAACTCAAGTTGGAATTTGAGGATCCAACATAGGATTCAACTAGGATAGGTGATGAAAAATAATTTTGACAATGAATCACTTGAGAATTCCAAAATCTCCAATAGACCATAAAAACTCAAAAACTTGCCTAATCACCTAAAAAGACTCCTTAATCACCTAAAAATTAAAACCTTAATCACCTAAAAGAACAACAATGAAACAACCCATTTTGTTTTGTGTGTGTGTGGCTTCTCAAGCCCTCAATTCTGAATGATACAATTTCAAATTTTGGCCATTGATAGGAATTGAAAATTTTGCACCATCTAGAGTTTGCAATTTGTAAGTATGATGGCCTACATTCTAGAGGATTTGATAGGGGCCAAGACATTTAGGCTCTCATTTCTATTTTTCACCATGCTTATAATTTTTGGGATCCTAGTACAACACTATATATCCTATCTGAAAAGGCTTACCTCTGGATTTCTTATTGAACAACTACACTGTTTTGTGAGCTTGCTTAGTCATATTCATTAATACATCCTTTTTATCTGCCTACAACTTTGCAATTTTATCAAGTCTTATCTGTAAGACATTTGTATTTTCATGATCATGAAGAAGTAAATATAAAGCATGACTTTCCACCTGAGGGGGTAGTAGAGCATTCTCACCATATACTAGTTCATAGGGAGACTTTCTTGTGCTTCTTTTGATAGATATTCTATCAACCCATAAAACATACTTTAGCTCACTATCCCAACTTCTTTTGTTTCTTCCTAATTATCTTCTAATTATTGTGATCAAATTCTTATTTTAGGATTCTACTAAACCATTCCCTTGAGAATGGTAATTTTTAGAATGAGAAAGCTTTATGTTGTACCTAGCACAAAATTTAATCATCTCAAAAGAAGTGAAGTAGTTACCATTGTCTATGACTATCTTCTTGGGAACCCCAAATCTTGTCAATATGTTCTCTTCTAAAAACTTGATGACCACTTCTATAGTGGATTTATTGATAGGTGCCACTTCTACCCACTTGGTAAAATAATCTATTACTGTAATGATCCACCTATGACCTCTAGAAGAATTGGGGTTAATATCACCTATGATATATATTCCCCATTGAGTAAAAGGAGCTTCCACAATCACTGGCTTCAGGGGTATGGCTATAAAATTCTTATTTCCTATAAAAATATGATAGTTATGACAACTTCTAACAAACTGGTAAACATCCTTAAATAGGGAGGGCCAATAATAACCAGCTCTCATGATCTTGTGAGTAGTAGCTTTTGGAGCAAAGTGACCCCCACAAAATCTAGAATGATATTCTTTTAGAACTCAAGGGACCTCTTTCTCAAACAAATAGAGAAGCAACACACTATCTATATGTCTCCAATACAGTCTACCTTCTTAAATGTAATATCTTTGAGCCAATTTCTTGATAGACCTTTTTTGTTTTGGGGTATGTCTCCTAGAAATGAAAAGTTCTAAAGGTAAAATATGATGCCATCATACCACTTACAATCAAAATTATCAACTGCCCTTGCTTCTTGTCATTCATCTACTATAATAGTGTAATTCATAGCCTCCCCTTATTTTTTAGCCATATAGTGCTAATCCCTGTCCTCTAAAAATCTACACTACTTTAAATTTTACATCATACTATAATAACTTAGCCATCCATCCTGCAGGACTACCTAAAGGTTCAAGTTAAGTGAAAAAATATTTAACAATAATGTAGATAATATATGCTATTACCTTGCTAGATCAAAGGATACATTTGAAATGATCTAATGCTCTAATTAATGCATAAGCTTGTTTTTCTAGAATAGAGTATTTTAGTTTAGCACCCTTCAATCCTATACTCATAAAATCTATAGGCCTTTTATTTTTCTCTTAATCCTTCTGAGCTAGAACTATAGCAATATTGTGTTTTTAGGCAAATAAGTATATCTTGAAATATCTAGAGTAATCAAGGCAATTCAATACCGGATCTTGAGTGATTGCATCTTTGATCTTCTGAAAAGCTACAATATTTTCCTCTTTCTTTCTTTTTTCTCCAATTTTCTTGATCATGTTATGTATTGGTTTGGCAATCTGAGAAAAATAAAGCACAAACCTCCTATTAAAGTTAATCTTTCTAAAGAATGATCTAACTCCGTTAATATTCTTAGGAGGGAGAATTTTAGTAATGACTTATAATCTTTGTGGAACAATGCTAATCCTATCTTTTGAAATAATATGCCCAAGAAGTTTACCTTGTGTGGTCCCAAACACACATTTTATAGGATTGAAATATATGCCAAAATCCTTGTAAAATTAGGGATAAACCTCCTAATAAAGTTAATCTTTCAAAATAATGATCTAACTCCTTTAAGATTCTTAGGAGGGGGAATTTTAGCAATGGATTCTACTCTTTGTGGATCAATGCTAATCCCATATTTTGAAATAATATGCCCAAGCATTTTACCTTGTGTGGTGCCAAACACACATTTTTTTAGGATTCAAAGATATTCCAAACTCCTTACACTTGTCAAATAATTGAGTTAAATGTGCAAAATGAACTTTAGGATTTTTTCAAAAAACTGTAATATCATCAAGATATACTACCACTATCTTGAACATCAATCCCTTAAATGCAACATCCATTGCTCTCTAAAATGTTATCCCTGCATTCATTAATCCAAAGGGCATCCTAAGATATTCAAATATTCCCCATGGTGTAGTGAAATTTGTTTTGTGTCTGTCTTCTAGATTCACTGCAATATGATTGTAACCTAAAAATACATCCAATAAAGACATTCTTGATAACCCAACCACTACTTGAAGCAATTGATCCATATTTAGAAGTGGATAGTTTTCTTTGAGAGAGCTCTTATTCATATTCTTGAAATCTACACAAATACTGATCTAACCATTCTTTTTTTCTAACTAGAACTAGGTTTTCCAACCAAGTAGAAAATCTTACCTTTTGATTATCTTGGTATCCAGTAACTTTTGCACTTCTCTCTGCATAATTTGATGCAAATTGGGATTGAAATTTCTTTGTTTCTACCTGAAATGCTTAGCATATTTTTGAAGGGGTATTATGTGAGTCATCACCTTTGTATTGAAGGTCTTAAGATCTTCATAACTCCAAGAAAAAATATCCATGTTATTTTTCAAAAATTTGATATATTGATGCTTCTCTTTTCCTAAAAAATATTTATTGATCCTAACAATCTTGAGCTCTTCCTCTATTTTGATATTAATTTCATCTACCTCATATTCCTGAAATAGAGGTTTATATGCTCTATTATAGTCATCAAACAAGCTCTCTAAAGACACAAACCCCTAGGGATCCTGTTGGTCTTTAGTTGTATGACTTTTGTAGGCTCTCCAATAACACCCTTCAATTTTTCTTCATCACTTTCATCACAAATAACATCATAAAATCATTTTGCATAGTCATAAAACCACTAATGTATATATCATCATGAAAAACTTGTAAATATACCACATTATCTAGGACAAATAAATTATAAACAGATATGGTTGGGAACCTTTCCATAAACAAAGTGTCTATCTCAAGGTTTTTTGCTCTAGAAGCATTAATGGCCAATAGATTAGCATTGTGATATTGTGCTTTAGGAATAAATTACAGATCAAAAGCCAAAAATCTATCTATTTCATCCAACACTGTCTGCTTATATTGATTTAGTCTAGGGTGCTTTGTTTTATATATCCCTTTGATATGTTGAATTATAATCTCAACGTCTCCACTATCTTTGAGGTAAAAATTCCCAATTCCTTGGATTTCCTTAGACCTAGCAATAATATTCATACTCTACAATATTATTTGTACAAGAAAATTCTAACATGTATGGTATGCCAGGATAGCTTCCATTAATGTCTGCCAATAGTACTCCAGCTCCTGCTCCTACTTTAGATTTTTCCCCATCAAAGGTCATAGTACATAACTCAAAATTTAGAATTCTATGAGTTTTTGCATATACTTCAATCTTTAGTTTTGGATCCATATTCTCAACATCAGGTACTTCTAATAAGAAAGGGGAATGCCAAATAGAGTAAACCCCCATGTTCTTTTCCTCAACAGAATTCATGACATTAACCATATTATAATTAATATCTTTGAATTAAACTGAATACCTATTGAAGGGTTATCTTTTCAATATCATGTTTTTCTTACCCTACATTGGGATAGTGGCATATGACAAATACAACTAAATAGTACCTCCTAGTTGCTCTACCCAATGCCTAGAGAGTAATATTGAAAAGAAAAGGTCCACATATAGAACTACAACATCCATTACCACACCCTTCTTATGATATTGTTCAATATGGACAAGAAGCACGATGATAATGCCTACACAAGGTACTCTCCTATTATCCGTTACAAAAATAGGGGGATGCTCTGTCTAATAAATCAAGCCTAACTGATTAGCTATCTATTTTAACATCACATTCATGTAAAAACCACTATCAAGCATGAAGTTATAAATAACATATTGGCACCCATAGCCTTATGTGTATCTTAGTGATATATAAAATGGCTTACCTAAATATGGGGCTCTAACTGCATTATTAACAAGATCTATGGGATTTTGAGATTTTCCTCATGATTTATAAACTAATTTGAAGGCTTTACATACCTGATACCAATACTTTGGAATAGTAATTAATTCCCTAAAAGTAATGTTAATATTTTTCTTGGCAACTTCTATACCCATATCAAATTGATCTTTCCTATCATCAAATCCTTTTCTAGCTTTCTAATTAGCCAAGTTATTTTTTTGCTTTTGTATAATTTCCTCTACTTTAGGCTCTTCAGGAATCATTTGGAGCTTCATATGATTTACCTTTTTTCTATAAAATTGCTCTTGTAGTTTTCTCCTTTTGTGTAGGCCCTTCATCAACTTTGTCCTCCACTAATATATTCCTAATATTGATAGCATGTATTCTTTCTAAAAACTCAACCTCTTCTATTGTAGGTATAAGTTTTACCTACTTCATACTATCAAATATGGTATTAGAATATTCACTTGAGATTTATGCCTCTTCAAAGACTAAGGATATTTGATCAAGCTTACTAGAACATATATCCATGTACATTTCAAATATTTATTCTTTGGTTTCATCCTCCTGAGTTCATAATACATTAATTCTAATATCTTCATCTTCAGATTCAATATTTAAATCAACATTAGAATGCATACATAGATAAATACCACAATAAATAGGGTTATGTGGTATATCATAGGTATAATAATAAAAGGGATGATCTAATGCTATATTATTTGATGGTATGGGATTTGGAAAATAATCTAGATCTCTCTATTTCTTTCTTCTTCCAATTTCCATTCTGATTCTTATTCCCTCTTCATTTCCATTGTTATTCTAGATTCTATTAAAATTCCTCCTAAAATGAGATCTATTATCTTCATGTTGTCTGCTATTATACTATGAATTTTTTGCAATGTTTTCCTTACCTTTTTCAAGTCTAGCCAACCTGTTATTCAAATTAGTAAAAATTTCATTCAATTGATTAAGTATTTTTATCATAGGATCTTGATATGTTTTCCTAGGGATAGAGAACTCAAACTTCTTGGGCTTCCTTTCAAGTTGATTGGGCTCTAAATAGTATGCTTTCATCTTAACTCTATCAATCATATGTATCTCTACTTCAATAACCCTTTCATACATATATCAATGGTTGTTTCTACTTGTTTGTCTCAGCTCATAACTAAAATCTCTAGGGAAAGCATTTTATAGAAGCAAATGGACTGATCATCATTTGGCCTTAATGCTACCAAAATCATATTTTCGGTCTTAAATAATATTTTATTTAAATATTCCACTAATTTATTTTTTTCTTTTTCATGGTAGCCAACTCTGTCAACAAGGACTATTCATTCTTCCTCTCTCCATATTTCCTAAGGAAAGTGTTCTCTAGCTCTTGAAAATTATGGATGATACCAACTTCAAGGTTATTAAATCATTCTCGAGCATATTTTTCTAAGGTTTGAAATAATAATCTTAGGAAAACATATTCATAATCTACCTTAAGACTAACCATGGTATATATAAAATCTCTAATGTGATCTTCACTGGTGATAGCATTGTTTCCATGGAATTTAGGCAAGTACTTATAAGCTTTACTAGGATGAGGATTCATATTTGCAGGTAAAGCAAAATGTTTGTATCTAATGGTCCTCCACTAATTAACATTAGCATTGGTATTTTGATTGATATTTTGATTCACATTGACATTTTTATGCATTAGGAGCTTTCATACTCACTACAAGTTGATTCACTATAGGTACTTAGTTTACAATAGGAGAAGATTGATTCAAACGAAGATTTGGACTAGAAACATACATAGCATGAATTGGAAATGAATATTTTCTATGAGACTTGAAGAATACCTCAAGATTTGACACTCCAGAAAGAACTTATTTACCACTTCTTCTTGTGGATACCAGATCCAGCTCCTCCTTTAATTTTAAAAATTATGATTTCATTTAGAGTTGCCAACACAAATGTGCAAAGAAAGAGAAATTTTTTTTATAATACTTGGGCCAAGATTTCTCAACCTTATATTCACTCAACTCTCACAAATTTCACTATATGAGAGAATAAGAAACATAAAAACACAATAATACTAAGCCACGAAAAACTATATGTTGATTGCTGCCACACAAAAATTTCTAGAATCATCCTCGAAAATGATACCAAAAACTGTTGGGGGAAATTCCTGTACCCTTAATAGATTTTTCATGCTACAAGACTTCACTGATCCCATAAGAACTATGGACTCTAGTAGATCCACCTCTTTAACTCAAAAAAATATTATCCTAAGACTCTAGATAGATCAAATATGGTAAGGAAACCCCAGAGGTGAGCCTAAAATATTTCTTATATGCTCATGCTCATCCATATTTACAAAAATAAAATAAGACTACAACATAAAATTTGGCAAAGTTTGAAAGTAACTCCTAGCTAGTGCTTCAAGTGGTAGACTGGTGTCTTATCCGATGAGTGGCTATTTGCCACATATTTTTGTACCAGAATTGTTTCATTTATATGATTAATTGATATGTTTTATATAAATTATTATTAATAAAATGTGATTTATTAGTAAATATGATTAATTATAGTAATCTAACATAAGTGTTTGATTTATATCAAATTTGTCCGAGTTCTAAGAAAAATGTAGGAAAAAGTATGGATGATCGATGAAGAGATTGCAGAGCTTTTGGAGTGCACCTCGAATGAGAAGAAGAACCAACAAAGTTCGGTGAACAACAAGTAATTGATCTTGCTACAGATGCATATTACTAAAGTATATTACTAAAGGTAGTTACTGAAGGTAACTACTGAAGGTAACTACTAAAGGTAACTATTGAAGGTAATTACTGGAGACAATTACTAAAGAATGTTACCAGTAGTTACTATTGACCGTGGATGGCACAATCAAGTGGACGACACATCAAAATGGATGGCAACAGATATTTTTACTTTTTAAAATATTCCATTTCTCACATACTATCTATGGGAATATCTCAAGTTGACAAAGTTATTATTTGCTCCATAAATATTGTAATCAGTTTATTTTGGGAAGTTTGAGATATAAACCAAAATATTGTTAGACTTTCCTGGAATATAGGACATGAGATCCTAATGTATATCTTGTGAGTTAGTTAAAGTAGGTGTTGTCTTGTTAGGATTATGTGTAGGATGCCACTTGGACCAGTCAAAATATTTATAAGTCCAAGAAGGAGTACGTATTATGATTAGGTTTTAGATTATTCTTGATTAATGTATAGTCATCAGTCCACAAAATCCGCATGACAAATACGTGGAGAATATTATTTAGAATTATATTAGTTATAGTATAAATTACATAGAAGACCTTGAAAGAGGTCTAGATGTTGGACACTACTCATTACAATTTATAGTTTGTTCTAAGTTTACAATTCAGAAGGAATGCTCAACATGTACAGTTGAAGCTCCAGTAATAAAACAACACTTTGTTCTTCAAATATGGTAATCTATATCAATTTTATGGATTGTTTGAATTTTGTTTTGTAAGTTGTGTATTTATTACCTGCATTCACAGAATATGCATAAATATTAGTATGAGATATAAAATCTAGTTACAAAGATAAGGTAAATTAGGGGAGAAAGTCTTACACTGCCCTTTAGGAGGTAGGGCCCACTCCTAATAGATAGTCCCTGAGCTCTCGCCCCTACATTAGGTTAGGATTAGTTAGAATTGCATTTCAAATTATATAAAATAGATTGCATGAGGATCCTCACAAATAAATTAAATCATGTTTACAGTAATTAAGTGCATCAGTAAATCAATTCATCAGTAATTAAGTGCATCAGTAAATCAATTCATCAGTAAAAGTAAAACATAATTGCATTCATTTATCATATCCTGCATCATTCATTTCTGCACAAATTTAATTCTGTTCATTTACTTTTCTGTACACGTGAAGCCTGAAAAAGAAACTTGAGCTAAGCTTAGTATTAACTCCTACGATATAATCTATACTGGATTGTTACTCTTTAAATCTGACCTTGATTTCCCTCGGATTGATAAAATTAAATGTAAGCTCTACAGCCGATCATTTTGGCACCATTGTCAGGGAGAGTAGCGTCGTAGTGGTTAGTCAGAAAAGTTGTTTGGCAGTGCAAAGCGAGAGGACTTACTTGTATGTGAAAAGGGGTACGTACGAGACCTTGGTGTGCATACGAGTCAGAGTGGCCCGTAGATGGTTCCAACAAGCCCCGCCTTTCGACGTTGCCAGGTTCATTTTTCATAAGGGTTTCATTTTTACTACTTTCCTAGATTAAAACTTTATTTCTTGCAAATTTAATTCCTGCAAATTTCAATTCCAACAAATTTTATTTTCTGCAATTTCCTTGCTTTGGGTAATTACTATTGTTAATTTGATTTAGGACCTATGAAAAAGAATAGGAAGTAGGTGAACGCTGAAAACAACCTAATATTGTTTTAGGACCCTGTTTTTGTTTTATAGGAAGTAGTTAGGTTGAGTGACACAACTGTAATGAAATCCCTCCTAATAGTCAAAGAGCAATAGTAATTTACCTTTTACTTCAACAATTTTATTTCTAGTAAAACTTTACTTTCCAAGTACTTTTATTTTTCCCTAATTATGCTGAAATTAGTTGTATGATGCATCTAATTTTAGTAGCATTAGGATTGCTTAGTAATTTAAATATATTTATTTTCTACTGTGTTAAGAGCATTTATAAGTTCTGAATTTTATATTAAGCTTAGAAAATAGTAGGATTGAAACAGAAAAGAAAATCCAAACCCAAACAGAAAAAAAAACACAAAAATCAAAGAGAGAAAATAAATAAAAATTGCCAAATGGTTGAAAGCAGTCAAACTGAATTTATAGACCTTAGAAAATTACTAATACAACAAGAGGTTAATCTTCTTTTTGACCAAGGATACAAAACAACCAAACCAGAATGGGAAGCATTGTGTGAACGCATTGATTCTATCAATGAAAGATCAGATGAACTAAAGAAAATCAAGAGGATAAATATAGCAAGAACTTTATGAGTAAATCATTCTTCACCTTATCAAGATCTTGGAGTAAGTTGTGAAAATTGGTTGTGGGATAGGAGAACAATAGTAAATCCAGTAATTTATCATTGGAATCAATACCTAGAGGATTCCCTCACTATTCACAACTTCCTTGCAGATATAGAGAGGAAAGAATTAGCCCTACAATACAACAAGAGATACTGTAGAATTCCTAGAGTTGTACGTTTTAGAGAATTGTGCCAAGAGTTGCGTTACGAGCTACAATTTGGAATTCCTGATCCTATTGCAACTAAAGCTTACCTTGTTCAGTTGATTCAATTGTTGGTAGACTATTTTAATTTTGAAGAGGAACATTTTATGACACCAGAACAACTTGATCCAATCAACGATATTCATAAATTATTTAAAGAAGATTAGACATATTGCTATAAAAAAAAAACAAGAAAGTTTAGAACATTCATGAGCAGACCTAGAGACTCTAAAGGAAGATTCATAAAAACTAACAAAATAGAAGAAAAATCCCCAAGAGACTTTAGAACGCCTGGGATTTATAAACTAGTAAAAACTGAGGCTACAACATCAACCAATCAAGCTGAAATCCTAGATCAAGATCCCAATTCATATTTATTGCCCAATCTAGAATTTGACAACTACGTAGATCCTTCTTCTATCTTTTCCGAACCTATACCTGATTCAATTCTTGAAATCCTATATTCAGGTATGGCTGATGAACAAAGTGGTTTGGAAGGAGAAAACCGTGGAAATGGGAGACAAAGGCAAGAGAGATATCAGAGAGAAACCAGACAAAGAAAAATGTTCCCTTTCCCAATATTACATACAAAAGGGACAACAAGAGAACCTAAATCAGTTTATGTTTCTATATTGCCTACCTTTCATGGAAAACCCTATGAAGATCCTGATGCTTTTCTTTTCGAATTTGAAGTAGTATGTCAAGCTTACTTTTACACCACCAATGAGAAAAAGCTAAGATTATTTCCATCTACTCTTAAAGATGCAACTTTAAGATGGTTTATGGGTCTAGGAGAAGGAGTTTGTAATCGTTGGGATGGAGAAAATGGATTAAAACAACTATTCCTTGAAAGATATCAAGATTATTGTAGAGTTAGGGATAAGAAAGCTGAGATTTTTCGTATGAATAAAAAAGAAGAAGAATATTTGGAGGATTATCTCGAACGATTTCAATTTGTAGGATCTAGAGTAAATATAGACCTTGAAGAAGAAATCCTAAAAGAACTTTTCTTGAAAGGATTAAAAGAAGATGTTCTTGAGATTTTAAATCTTATGGCAAAAGGAGACATTCATCTTATATCACTTGAGGAGATTATAAACCTTTGCAGAAATTATTCAAGAAATAAACCTCTCAGAAGTAATAAATATACATCCACAGGAGGAGGAGTGACAAGAGCTGAAATTGGAAATATGTTGGAAGGTTTAAAAACTGATTTGTTGAGTAATTTGACCTCATATTTGGACTTAATGGATAAAAAATCAAAGGATAGTGAAGAAATTTACTGCCACAGATGTAGGAAAAAGCACAATATGAGAGAATGTCCTCTCAACATAACAAATATCTCCAATATTTCTGCTTGTTGCCAAATTTGTGATAAAAATCATAAAACTAAAAAATGCAAGTATATCTCCATTGTTAAAGCTGCCATAAAAGAACTTGAAGTAGAAGAAGCAGAAGATGTTTATTTTGTCGCTCAAATATGAAATGGTCCATTTAATGGCCCACCAAATTGGTCAAACCCTAATTATCCCAACCAACAAAGGCCTAATCAATGGTCTAATGCACCAAATTGGACAAATTGGAACTCTTACAATCAAGACTGGAACATACCCCCATGGGCTCAATTTATGGCTAACTCTTATGGAGGACAACCCCCATGGAATCAAGGGACACAAAATCAGAATATGCCTAGTTGGAATAATAGTGGCCAATATAATCAAGGTGGCACCAATTGGTCCCCAAATACAATGCAACAACCAAATCTTCAAAATCAATTTAGGGGACAAAACACTCAAAATCCACCTCAAAATAGACTTCTACCACCTCCAAATAATAATACTAATCCTCCTAAGCAACCACCTCTTCCAGCTCAACCAATTCCTAACCCTAACAACAATAAGAATGTTCAACAAGTTTATGAGGCCAATGAAACATGTTCTATATCTGTAGCACCATGTCAACAGATTCAATTAAGATCAGGAAAGGTGTTGGAAAATAATGTCACTCTCACAGAACTTGATGACCCTATTCCACATTTGGTTGAAAAAGAAGATAGTAACAAAAAGGAAACAAAAACCAACCAGAAAATATTCCAACAAAGCAACCAGAAATCCAAATAAGGAAGGAAGTAGAAGTACCATTCCCTCAAATACTGGCAATACCAAAAGAACCATCTAAGCCAACCTTTAACTTCCTTCAAGAAATAGAAGGCGTTACTATTAAAATTCCTTTATTACAAGCTATCAAGGATATACCCATCTATTCCAAGCTTATTAAAAATATATGTTCAGGAAAGAAAAAGAAGAATGAATTTCAAACTATTCAGGTCATTGGACAATTATCTGAGATAATGATAGGAGATAGGTTATTACCAAAATATACAGATCCTGGAATACCTATACTCACTGTGCATATTGGAGACATAACATTACAAAATGTTTTGATTGATTTAGGAGCCGCTATTAATGTCATGACCAAAGAAACAACAGAATCCTTAGGGATCCATAAACTACAATTAACTTCTATTGTGCTTCAACTCATTGATAGATCTACTATTAAACCAGAAGGAAAGTTAGAAGACATTATGGTCTCAGTAAGTTCATGGGAATACCCTGTAGACTTTATAGTCTTACAACCCAAAAAGAAATTAGGGGGACATCCCTTAATACTAGGACGCCCATGGCTTGCAATAGTTGATGCTTACATTAGTTGTAGATCAGGAAATATGACTATTTCTAATGGCAAGGATACAAAAGATCTTAGTTTATTCCCTGAATCACCAATAGAAGAAGAATTTCCAAAGTAGTTGTGGTATGATTTCCCTCATGAATATGATGATATCCAAACCTTATCAGTTAATGTTCTAATTGAACAACTTGAACAAGAGGTTGAGGGACCCCTACCATTATTGTTAGAAAATCAACAAGAGAATCAAGGTCAAGACAATAGTTGTTCATCTCAATCTTCCATTTATGAGGCAAGCACAAGTCAATCTCAAATGGAACCATATGGTTATGATTTCAATATTTTTGAACATGAGATAAATGGGATAGATGCAAATACAGAAAAATGTAAACAAATAGATATTATATCAGGAAAAACTCTTAACATTAGTAATGAATTCACAGGCATGCAAGAATCTCAGTTAGTAGATGTGCTTAGAAAGCATCAGTCCGCATTTGCATGGAACTATGAGGATATGATAGGTATTCACCCAAATGTTTGTACCCATCGCATATTTATTCAAGAAGGTTGTAATCCAGTAAGACAACCCCAAAGATGATTAAATCTAGCTATGAAAGAAATAGTTAAAGAGGAAATCATTAAACTCTTAAATGCAGGATTTATATACCCAATTTTTGATAGCCAATGGGTATCACCTCTGGTGATAGTCCCTAAAAAGAATGGTAAATGGAGAATTTGTGTTGATTATAGGGAATTAAATAAAGTAACCAAGAAATATTATTTTCCCTTACCATTCATTGATCAAGTCTTAGATACATTGGCTGGAAAGAAATATTTCTGCTTTTTAGATGGTTTTAGTGGGTATAATCAAATCTCCATAGCTGAAGAAGATCAAGAAAAAACAACCTTCACATGTCTTGCAGGAACCTATGCTTATAACGTTCTACCTTTTGGACTATGTAATGCACCTGCAACCTTTCAAAGAGTTGTATTGGCTATCTTTGCTGATTTAACTAATGAATGTGTGGAAGTTTATATGGATGACTTCACAGTATACGGTACTACCTTTGAAGAAACATTATCAAGCTTGCAAAAATTTTTGGTAAGATGCCAGGAGAAAAATCTCTCTCTAAGTCATGAAAAGTGCTTTATGATGATGAAAGGAGGTATTGTTCTAGGACATTATATATCAGAAGACGGTGTTAAAGTAGACCCTGCAAAGATACAAGTTATTCAAACCCTTCAACCTCCAAAAACACAAACAGAGGTGAGAAGTTTTTTAGGACATGCAGGATACTATCGTAGGTTCATTAAAGACTTCAGTAAAGTTGCTACTCCCATGTTTAAGCTCTTAACTAAAGATAATGAATTCAATTGGACAAACGAATGTCAAGAAGCCTTTGAAGAAATAAAAGAAAATTTGACTACTACTCCAATATTGAGAGGACCAAATTGGGAATTACCATTCCACATTCATTGTGATGCTTCAGGTTATGCAATAGGAGCAGTATTGCAACAAATAGAAAACAAAATACCTTATGCTATCTATTATGTAAGCAAAAATTTGCATGGAGCTGAGCTTAACTACATTGTTACAGAAAAAGAATTTTTAGTTGTAATTCATGCTCTCAATAAATTTAAACATTACATAACAGGGTATGAAGTATTTGTTCACACTGATCATTCTGCCATTAGATACTTAACGAACAAAGCAACAATGGGTGGTAGAGTGATTAGATGGCTTCTTTTACTACAAGAATTCAATGTCACAATTATAGATAAGGCAGGAAAAGATAATGTTATTGCAGATCACTTATCTCGCATGCAGATCTTTGATGATAATGAGTTAATTCCTGACAATTTTCTAGATGAACATTTGTTTGCTATTTCTATTTTTACCCCTTGGTATGCTGATATTGTAAATTATTTAGTAACAGGAAAAATACCTCAAAATTTTACACCGCATGAGCGTAGGAAATTAATACATCAAAGTATTCCTTTTACATGGATTCATGGAATTCTGTTTAAAAAATGTCCTGACCAAATCATTAGGAGATGTGTGCAAGAAAATGATGTATATGATATTATCAGGGCAGCACATGAAGAACCTTGTGGAGGTCATTATGCCACTCAAAGAATAGTTATGAAAATACTTCAAACTGGGTACTTTTGGCCTACTATGACTAAAGATGTTCATCAATTTATTGATAGATGTGATGCTTGTCAAAGAGCTAGCAAGCCTACACCTTCTATGGAAATGCCTTTGGTTCCACAGATAGCTCTTGAACCATTTGAAAAATGGGGAATTGACTTTGTTGGACCAATAGACCCTCCAAGTGATGGTAATAAACACATACTTGTATGTACAGATTATGTTACCAAGTGGGCTGAAGTTAAAGCTCTTCCTCGAGCTCAAGTTGAACCAGTAGCTGATTTTCTTTATGAAAACATAATGCAACGCTTTGGAGCACCAAGAGAATTAGTTTCAGATCATGGACCTCAATTTACTTCCAATGTGATTGATCATTTTGTTAACATCTATCAGATAAAACATAAGAAAACCTCACCATATCACCCTAAGGCTAATGGACAAGTAGAAGTTACAAATAGAGAGCTTGAAAAGATTATCACAAAAATTGTAATTGTTAATAGGGGTGATTGGTCTAAGAGATTAAAAGAAGTTGTATGGGCATATAATACAACTTGGAAAACTACCACAAGTTTATCACCATATGAAATGGTTTATGGAAAACAAGCCATCATGCCCATTGAATTTGAGATAGAAACCCTTCGCACATCGGTACAACTTGACATGAATTTGGATAATGCACAAAAAGAAAGGTTGGAAAAATTAAATATTTTGGATGAGAGAAGATTAGAAGCATTACATAGAACTGAAATAACTCAACAACAATGAAAGAAATGGCATGATAAACACATTGTACCACGTACATTTCAATCAGGAGATTGGGCCTTGTTATTTGACTCTCGTTACCAAGATTTTCAAGGTAAATTAAGAACAAGATGGCTAGGACCCTATGAAATTGAGGAAATATTTGGAAACGGTACAGTCAAGCTTAAGCCTATAGATGATTCAACAAGAAAACTACTAGTAAATGGACATAGGCTTAAACTTTATAAGAAGCCATTATCTAAGGAAGAATTCATACATCAGTTTAGACAACACACTGATTTGCAGTATATTTCTGAACTGCAATCAATTACTATTCAATAAACTCTCTCTTTGAAAAGAAAAAAAAAAATATATATAAAAATATAAATATATATATATATAAACATAATATATATAAATGATTATGCTTCCTTTATTTCATTATGAAGTATCTATATTTGTTTCCATTTTCAGTCTTAAAGCTTTTAAAAAATAGCTCAAGGAAAAATTCTTTCTAAACCTTTGTAGAAAAATGATTACCACATGACACATAGTACCTTGTTGCTAGATGAAATCTAAGTATTTTTCAAATACTCAAACTATATCTAGTATTTTGGGCAAAATTTTCATTGGAACTAAAGCAAATATTTTAAAATGTTGTAAGTGACTCCTAGTTGATCAAGTTTCTCTATTGACCACACACAAATACATATTTAAAAACATTGTGAAGTTTTGGAAAAATTAACTCATGTGTTATTTTTGCCATAAGTGTAAAAATTTTTCCTTGCTTATCTATTTTTACGCATGGTCTAGAGTACTAATGAATTGGCAAAAGGACAAGCTCACCCTTCACCCTTCAAAAAAAAAAAAAATCCCTTGCTCCTCATCTAATCGAGCAAGTATCCTAATGAAAATATTCTTGCTTTTCCTCAAAATTAGCAAGAACCCCAAAAAGTTAAGAAATTTTCTTGCTTCTCCTCAAAATAAGCAAGAACCTCAAACAACACTAAAAATCCCTTGCTAAGCAAGTATCCCAAATAAAGCATAAAGCAAAAAGGGCAAAAAGAGCTTGAATCCCTGGAATTCTTAGTATTTCAAACACCATGGGGTATTCTTTCTTAAGGTATCCTTTCGTATTAGCAGTAAGTCTGGATAAGACCTCTAGATGCTTATAAGATCAGCTAGCTTTTTGGCATATATAACACTTGTTGTTTTTCAATCCTTACTCATAATGGGAAATGAATCTTCACTGCACACACAGTTGGTCTTGAAAGAGACTTGAAACTACTAGGACAACTTTGACACTATATTAATTTGTGAAAGAAGTAAATGAAATTGTTCAAAATTGCTAGAATGTTTGATGTCTTTGAAGAATAACCCTAGAAACATCATATGCAGCTAAGAGTTCAAAGTACATCCTCATGAAAGTACTATGATTTCAATATTTTCTACAAAACCATGGCTTGTGTCCATCACATTTTATCCTTTAGAAGAAAGCCATCTTAATATCCATTTCACTTTTTCCTATAATCTCAGATATCCTAGAAGGCTGAAATCAAATTTTATATAACATATTTTTCTATCTTTGGAAACTTCTTAATGACATACAGGAAGCATACTCATCAAAACTTATAAATAAACCCCATATTTAAAATCATTATTATATTATCTATCAAAATAAATAAGTACCCTTCCTTTTGTTTTGGCTATATAGCCAAAATTATAGTTTGGGGGAGGATAAATAAAGGCATATATAGCTCATAATATAGTTTGGGGGAAGAAAACAGGTAAAGTATTTTCTTAACTCTTATAATGGTTTTGGTAGATGTCTTCCGTAAGTAGTTTCTGTAAGCATTTTTCGTAAGTATCTTTTGTAGATAATTTTTGTAAATATTTTTTATAAAAGCTTCGTAATACCATTATCAGTAATACTATTCCATAATACCCTTTAGTTGTCATCCGTAAAAATCACAAATTTAATATATATATATATATATATATAATATATATATATATAATAATATAATAATTAAAATAAAATATATTTAAAATCAGAATACGAAATAATATTATAAATAATAATACTTGTAATATATAATAATATATATATTTAATAATAATAATAATAATATAATAATAATAAATATATTATAACTTTACCATATATACCTTAAAACATTAAAAGTAAATAAAAATATAATAACATATATATAATACAATGTATTAAGCTATAATATAATAATATTAATAATAAAATTAAAACTATATGATACAATATATGACTATAACGTATTGTTGTGGGCCTTTTTCATAAGCCACGGGTACAACATAAGAAAGCGCGACACCAACCGTCACCTAAACCAATCAAAGCACGACACCTTCTTACCCCAGCCATGCGAGGTGTTACATTAGCAGGACACGTGACTCTGCCCAACCAATCAGGAGAAATGACATGGATCAAAGTTTTTCATCGTCGATTAACATACGATTAAGGGCTAAGGAGGAAAGGAGGAAAAACATGGGTATCGTGATTGTGTTTGCGATCGATCATCGACACGTGCCCCTTTCTTGTCCAATAAAGTGATGAGCATGCACTATTTAATTACCATCGTCGATTGACATAGGATCGACGAATGACATTGCCCCGACACTTAAAAACCCTAATCATCATAGATTTTAGGGTAAATACCATCATCGTCGATAGATTCTCAACATTTATCTATCGTCGATGATGTTAGGGTAATTTTTCTCCGTCATAGATAGAGATGAGTTTAGGTGACATTTTATCGGATAAAATTTATATATGCATGCAGCCATGCAGAGGAAAATATCAATCACCATGTCGAATTCCATCGCGAATTATAATAGAATATGAGGGTTTGTATAATTGCGGATTTGTTTGAGTGAAAGGTTAAATTAGTGATTTTGTGAGATTTTAGTGTTGGATTCAGATAGTTTTTGGAGGAAGAAAGTGTTGATGATGTCGAAAGGTGGCCAAATTTTAGTGATCGTGATAGGTAAACATTTTTTTTTTTTTCTTTTTCTTTACTGTTCCTATTCTCTGTACATACGAATAAAATACTTTACATTTTAAAATTTGATAGAAATTAGGGCTAATTTTGGAATTAGGAAACGATTAAGAGATAAAATTTGGAATATTAGGTAGAGATTTGGTTGCAATTATGAAAATTAGTTTTAGGGTAATAGTAGGGAAATATACGCAATTTCATTTGAGCTAAAATTTGGGAAAATTCTGAAATTCTATTTTAGGGTAACAGTGGGAAAATATCTGAAATTTCATTTTAAGATAACATTAAGGAAAAATTTGAGACTGTATTTTAGGGTAAAATTGGGGAAAATGACACAATTTTATTCTAGGGCAAAATTACAATGATTCTTGTTACCGAAATTATTTTTCTTTTTAGAAAATATTTTATTTGGTAAAATTCTCTGAAATTATTTGGTAAAATTGTAGAGATTATCTTTCTTCTTAGGAAATCTCTTATATTTTCTCGAATCATGAAGATTGTCTGGTAAATTACACCATAATGTGGTATTAATTAGGGATTTTATATCTTAAATTTTTATGTTTTTCGATGTTATAACAGTAAGACTTTGGGATTTTTAAATAGAAAAAATTTTTGTATTATAAGATTTACATTTTTTGATCTGATAATAGTAGGATTTTAAAAGTTTATGTATTATAAATTTTTACGTTTTTTTTTGTTTGAAGATATATGCCCAGTATTTACATTTTTCTTTGTTTAAGAATGAATATATTGTATTTTATTTTTATGGTAAAGTAAAGAAAACATTTTAAAATAATAAAAAATATAATAATATAAAAAATATATAACAATAAGTTTTTAAGGATTTTTGTCGACCTCTAAAACAAACCTTCTGTTTATATATAACTTGCAGGGTTCTTGGTGAAAAAATCAACTTCTCTCAACCCTCAGCCATCACCATGCCTAAACCTGTGTTCCAAAAGCGTAGTGAGTCATCGTCCATCGATACACAAAACCCGAGCGACTCTGTAATTGAACTGTTTGAAAATGCTCGATGGTGGGAGGCACTGACCAAATTTAAAGGTCATGACTTAGGGGTGGCGAGACAATTTATATTAAACTGTAACCCTAACACTATGCTCACCCATGTTGGAGGATTTCAATTAGAATTAAACCCGAGTCTGATTTCTGAAGTGTTGGGTTTACCTGAGGTTGGTTTACCTTTCTATAAAAATTTGAAAAGTGTCACCCAGTTGGTGACCAAATTTGGTGAGAAATGCACAATCCTAAGAGATAAGGAAGGGTCAATCAAAGGAGTTTCAACCTCTACACTCCCCCTTCTATGGCAAGAGGCCATTGTCCTTATCATTAAATTTTTCACTCTTGAGGGATGAATGTCTGTTTTATCAGCCTATCACATTCGGATGTTAATAAATTTGAAATATCTAGATAAAACTGATTGTGTTATCAACCTCCCTTATTTTATGTTCCAATATTTGAAGTCAACTATTTTAAGAGTAAAACCCAGAAGTTCTCGAGAAAAACCTAAGCTACACCTGATTGCTCACCATGGCTTAATTAAATTAATTATTTTGAAAAAGGCTCATGAAATGAAAGTGTCTTGGAATCGGATCATGGAAGAATCCAACGTACCTGAGTGTTCAGAATCCACTGAGTCTGAGGGAGAACAGTCAACAGAGGAAGAGCATGACTCTGATAGCCAGGATGAAGAGCCTGAAAGCCCACAACGAAAACGTAAATCTGGGAAATATAAATCCCGACAAGATAACAGAAGGCAAAAGAAAAATATAGAAAATTCTGAACAAGAGGATGAACAAGGGCAAGAACTACCTATAAACGAGTCTACTGTAGAGACCCTGTCCTATCTTCGTGCACAAAATACAGTGCTGCAAATGAAAATTGATAGGCTAAGAGAGGATTTTACAGAACAATCTAAAATTATCTAGAGAGCCCTTGCTGTTCAGATTGAATTAATTAAGCAACTTTCTATGGATAAGACACCAAAGCCTATGGACTCTATCAACCAGCCGCCACCTGTCGAAGTCTCCCCACATAAGAGCTCTACTTCTGGTAAAAAGCCTAAAAAATCGGTAAACTTTAGCAAACAGTTGTACACTGATAAACCAATTGACTTTTCAAAGATCCTCGAGGAGGATAGTTCCCAGCAAATTCATAGTATTACTCAACAAAATCAACCTATAAAATTGGACCTGCCCGCCAAGGAAGGAAATACATTAAAAAGTCTTGTCTTGAATGTAGGGATGCCTTTGGAGCCTGATCTGATGATTAACAATGAGAAACTTGATCCTTCCTAGACCAAGGATGCAGAGCAAAAAGGAAGCCCCCAAGAGGTTGAGCATATCAAGACGGTTATGGTGGAAACACCAGTTGCAACAACCGTAACATCTGCAGATCAAAAGGCTAAGGAGTAGGTACAAAAAGTTAAAAAGGAACGAAGATTACCAGGAGCAAGACCACGATCATCTCAAATTTCTTCTCGAATTTTATCTCAGCAGGCTCAAAATTGAATGAACAATGACTAAATATTTTCATTAAAATATTCAGACTTATATTTTTTATATCTTATTTGTATGGCATGTGTACAGGTATTATTGGAAACATTTTTGTGTGTATATTTTATAAGTTGATGTACAATTAGTATTTGCACCATTTACATAATATGTACAGTTAGTATTTGCAATGGTTAGAAACGTTTATTTTCTTTCTAAAAAAAAAACATACGTTTGCTAATATAGATTGTATTATATTTGTTTTATATATGATTTGTATAGATAATATTTGAAATATTATTGCTAGTATAAATTGTTTTGTTTCTTAGTTTTATGAACTTTTTAATTTTTGATAAATGAGGTCAGAGGAAGTTTGATCCTCGATAGGTCAGAATGATTTTTCTATCATGGAATGTTAGAGGACTGACGGACCCAGTTCGAAGATACATGGTTCACGATGATATTACTTTCTGTGCAACCAAGTATGGGGGCCCAGATATTGTTTGCTTGCAAGAAGTTAAAATTACTGAGTTCCAATTGCAGTGTGCTTGTGCGCTCATTTACCCTAATAGTCAACTTTTTTCCACCAAGCACCCTCCCGGTCATGGTGGTGTTGTTATTCTCCTGGCCAATAGATGGCATGGGAATTTTGTTGATTGGGGGGTTGACCCTTCTAACCAAGCTGTTTGGATTTTGCTTGAAGTTGACGGAATGTCCTTTGGAATTTTAAATGTATATGCCTCCAATAGTGCTTCGGAGCATTGTTTGCTTTGGAAATGGTGTGCCTTTTCTTTGCCTCCTGTAGTTTGGATCGTCTGTGGAGATTTTAATATGGTTGAGCGTGCTTCTGATAAAATTGGGGGTCTAAACCACAGGTGGGCCCTTGGTGAGCATGAAGCCTGGTTTTTTATGAAAAAAAAATTATGTTTGTCTGACCCTAATTCCTATCTTTCTCCTGCTTCTTTTGATGATCACCTTTGGTTTACCTGGAATAACTTTCAAGTTGGGCGGGCAAGGATTATCAAACGTTTAGATAGAGCTATATTGTCAGACCATACCCAGTTTTATTTTCATCGGAAGCATGGTGATGCTCCAGTTGTGTAGGTTATTGCTGGTACTATTGGGTCTGATCATTCCCCAATTATGTTCATTGTTTTATCTTCTACATTACCTGTTTAGGGTATTAAGTCTCATTTTTTTCTTAACACATCCTTTCTTCAACATTCTTCCATGATGTGTCATATTCGGAGAGTCTGGAATTTGGGGGACAGACCTGTTGGTGAAGAAGGATGGATTGAGTGGTGGAATGATGCTATATCCTAAACCACAACCCTTCTTCGCAGTTTGGGCAAGAAAGTTGCTCAGTTTAGAAAAAATTATTTGCTTGCTTTACACACTAAATTGACAAAAGCCTCTTGTAGGCTTGAAGCCAACCCTCTCTGTCCTGTTTTGCAGGGGAATGCTGCTCAGGTTCGTCATGAGCTCAAGGTGGCAGAGCTCTATGTAGCTAAAGGTTCTCAGATCAAGGCCCGCTTACATTGGCTTAAAATTGGGGACAGAGTTTCTAAGGAATTATTCCAAAAGTTGTGGACAATGGTATTCGCCATACCTCTCTACCCAGTATTGCTGACATTTTTGTTAAGCATTACACTCAAGTTTTTGTTGCTCAGTCTTCTTCTCCAGAGAGGGATGAAGCTCTCAAGCTTTGCATGGATGTTGTCCCTAACAAACTCTCTGTAGCTCAAAGAGAGGAGTGTGAAAAGTATTTTTTTGTTGATGACCTTGCCTCAACATTAAATCAAATGGCCAATGAGAAGGCCCCAGGCTTGGATGGATTTCCTTGTGAATTCTACAAGGCATGTTGGGACTTTGTTGGTTTTGATTTACACAAATTCTACCTTGAAGCCATGCACAGTGGCTCTCTTGGAGCAATTTTGAACCGAGGTAATATCAAGTTCATTCCAAAATAAGGGGATCCTGAATGTATAACAAATTGGAGGCCAATTACCTTGCTCAATGTCAGCTATAATATTATTGCCAAAGCCCTAGATCTGAAACTTCAGCCCCTATTGCCTCTTATTGTTAGGCCAGAGCAAACAGGATTTATTAAAGGTAGATATATATTGGATAATGTCATTGCAGTTTGGGAAGGTATGGAATGGGCTAGGCAGTCTGGTCAGCAAGCCCTCTTCTTGAAAATTGATTTTGAAAAGGCCTATGATAGAATTGAATGGAACTTCATTCTTTCCATGTTACAGTCTTTAGTGTTTGGGCCTGTGTTTGTTCAATCTTTCAATATTATTTTTCAGGATGCTTCGGCTGTTTTATCTTTGAATAATCATCAAACTAGGCCAATCGGTTTGTTCAGATCTGTTCGGCAAGGTTGTCCCTTGGCTCCTTCTCTGTATATCTTTGCTGCTGAAGCCTTTGGATATTTGCTTGCTAGGCATGCTTCTTTGGGCCAAATTAAGGGTATTTCTCTCCCTGATAACCAAGGTCAACTCATTAATGGTCACTTTGCTGATGACTCTTTTCTCACTCTTTTAGAGGAGGAACACTCAGTGAAGGAAGCACTCAGATGTTTGGAAGTTTTTTGTTAGGCCTCTGGTTCTAGTATTCAGTGGAGAAAAACTTCTTGTTATCGGCAGTCCCCTACCCCGCTCCCTCCTTGGCTAGAACAGTTTCAATGGCATTGGATTTTGCCAAGAGAAGTGTTCAAATTTCTAGGGATCCCTTTTGCCTTTTATGGTTCCCCTGTTCAGTTATGGAACTATGTTCTGCAGAAAGTTGAGAAAAAGCTTGAGTATTGGATTACTAAGAAGATGTCTCTGGCAGGAAAATTCCAGATTTGTTCTAAGGTCCTTGCCTCTACTCATGTGTATTACTCTTCTTGTTGGGTCCCTTCACAAGCATGCTACCTTAAGCTTGAAAGACTATTGAGGAATTTTTTGTGGGCAAACTCAGTTGAGAAGAAAGGTTTTCATCGGGTTGCTTGGGATATGTGTTGTTTACCTAAAGCTTCAGGAGGAATGGGCATGGTTGACTGTAAAATACAAGGCATGGCTCTCTGTGCCAAATGGATCATACGAGCCCTTAAAGGCTCGGAGGCCTGGAAAATCCTCATCAGACATTGTATTTCTTTAGGGCTGCCTTTGAACAAAAAAGCCTAGAGAGGAATTGACCTCCCTTCCCTAATTGTAATGCCAGTCTTTGTGAAAATATCTGGTTCTTTTGTGATTAAAAGTATTTGGAAATCATGGCAGCAATTCACTCCTTGGCTTAAGTGGAAAGGGAATAGAGGCCATAAAGGACTGTCCATCAATTATTTAAACATCTGGTGGTCTTCGGTGATTAACATTCAAGGAACTCCTCTTGCTCAGGTCCCGTGGATTCATGCCCAAAAGTTTTTTAAAAAAGGTATATCTACAGTTTCTGATTTTTATTCTCAAACCTCGAGGGATTGGATCCCTTGGCCGCTTTTTAAACAACAATTTTAGTTGAGCACTGGTGACAAGCTCACTTATGACTCAATAATTGACATTATCCCCTTTTCCATGTGGCACAAGTGTGGGCAGCACTCTCAGAGGCCATGGTGGAAAGATTGGTCCTGGTTTTTGGATATACCATTGTTGAATTACTCAGCTAAATTGGGTTACAAGTGGCTCTCCCCAATGTTGCCAATGGTCCCTAGAATTAATGATAAATGGGGAGATCCAGTGGCATTTTCTGGTTGGAAGGCTCGATTTCAAATAGTTTGGTCTTCTTTTCTTGAGCCAAAACAATATTTTTTTCTTGGAGCCTTCTCTTTCAAAGTTTACCCTTAGGAGACAGACTCAGGCACTTGGGAGTTGCAAACCCTAAATGTGCATTCTGTAATGAGGATGAATCTTCTCCTCATATTTTTTGGTTCTGCACAAGAGCAAGGAGTGCCTGGGAATGGGGATGGTCTTTTTTTCCCAATTCCAGGATGAATCCCTTACATGGCAGCAAGCTCTGTTAGGGGATAAGATTAAATTTGTTCTTCCCTTGTCCAAAGTGTGGCACATATTTCGAATTAGTCTTCTTTTTCACATGTGGAAATCTAGAAACAAGATAGTTTTTCAGCATCAAAATCCTTCTGATGAATTTTCTCTAGCTAAAAAAATAGAGGTGTTTCAAGATACATGGTTCCAGATTTGCAATCAGCAGGCTAAACTTGACATTGAGTAGGCACACATGAAGGCACTTTTGGATGACTGGAAAAATGCACCTTGCTCAGTTAGCAGGGTTTTTCCAAACAACGCACAGCAGACATCCTGTTCCCGCTCGAGGTCTCATCAACTGCCATGTCTGGTGCATGCACAGGGAGGTTGGGGACATGACATTTTTACCTACAATGATGGATGGAATGCACATCCAATTCAATCACCTTCATGTTCTCCACCCAGAGGTTCCTGGGATAAGCTGGTGGAAGTTAATGGTGGCACACAGGATCATGCCTGGAATGCAGGGGATATAAGTGCACATAATTGCCAGCTTGATAGATCTCAAGGACAGGGCTGGGGAGATTCAAATGTTCATGAGGATCAGGGACACACAGATGGATTACCGCATACCTTGGCCATTCAATGGGACTCCAACATAGACGTGCAGCCACAAACTTTCTGATTGCATGCAAGTTTCACTGCCTGTTTGATTGATGTTGCCTAGTTTGTAGTGAGCTCTGGTTTGTGGTTTCCCAACCCATGGTTAGGGTTGGCTTGTCTCTTCCAGGGGTGTGATCATTGCCACCCGCCACTTTTTTTCATGTTAAACTTTATTATTAATATAATTTAGCTTTTCATCAAAAAATTATTTTATTATGTTTAGTTTTCCAGAAGAAGCTTAGTACAGTTCTATTAAAAATATCTGTATTTAAACTGCTTTGAAAGAATTATGACAAATGTTATGTGCATGTTTTATAAAATTTATGAAAATATTCATTGGAATTTTGATTATAATGTTATTTTTTATATATTTGATGCATGCATAGGACTAATTATTTCCATTTCATTTGATTTTTTTGCATGCATGAGGACATGCATGAAATTTAGTTTGGGGGAATGATGAGTGGCTATTTACCACATATTTTTTGTACTAGAATTGTTTCATTTATATGATTAATTGATATGTTTTATATAAATTATTATTAATAAAATGTGATTTATTAGTAAATATGATTAATTATAGTAATCTAATATAAGTGTTTGATTTATATCAACTTTGTTCGAGTTCTAAGAAAAATGCAAGAAAAAGTATGGATGATTGATAAAGAGATTTCAGAGCTTTTGGAACACACCTCGAATGAGAAGAATAACCAACAGAAGTTTGGTGAACAACAAGTAATTGATCTTGCTACAGATGCATATTACTGAAGTATATTACTGAAGGTAGTTACTAAAGGTAACTACTGAAGGTAACTACTAAAGGTAACTACTAAAGGTAATTACTGAAGGTAATTACTAGAGACAGTTACTGAAGAATGTTACCAACAGTCACTATTGACTGTGGACGACACAATCAAGTGGACGAGACATCAAAATGGACGACAACAAATATTTTTACTTTTCAAAAAATTTTGTTTCTCGCATACTATCTGTGAGAATATTTCAAGTTGACAAAGTTGTTATTTGTTCCATAAAGATTGTAATCAGTTTATTTTGGGAATTTTGAGACATAAACACAAAATATTGTTAGACTTTCCTAGAATAAATGACATAAAACTCCTAATGTATATCTTGTGAGTCATTTAAATAGGTTTTGTCTTGTTAGTATTATGTGTGGGATGCCACTTGGACCAGTCAAAATAGTTATAAGTCCAAGAAGGATTACGTATTATATTAGGTTTAAATTATTCTTTATTAATGTAGAGTCATCAGTCCACAAAATCTGCATGTCAAATACGTGGGGAATACCGTTTAGAATTATATTAGTTATAGTATAAATTACATAGAAGACTTGGAAAGAGGTCTATATGTTGGACACTACTCGTTACAGTTTATAGTTTGTGCTCGATTTACAATTCAGAAGGAATGCTCAACATGTACAATTGAAGCTCCAGTAATAAAACAACACTTTGTTCTTCAAATATGGTAATATGTATCAATTTTGTGGATTGTTTGAATTATGTTTTGTAAGTTGTGTATTTATTGCCTGTATTCACAGAATATGTATAAATATTAGTATAAGATATAAAATTTAGTTACAAATATAAGGTAAATTAGGGGATAAAGTCTTACATTGCTCTTTAGGAGGCAAAGCCCACTCCTAATAGACAGTACCTAAGCTCTCGCCCCTACATTAGGTTAGGATTAGTTAGAATTGCATTTCAAATTATATAAAAAATATTGCACAAGGATCCTCACAAATAAATTAAATCATGTTTACAGTAATTAAGTGCATCAGTAAATAAATTCATCAATAATTAAGTGCACCAGTAAATCAATTCATCAGTAAAAGTAAAACATCATTGCATTCATTCATCATATCCTGCGTCGTTCATTTTTGCACAAATTTAATTTTGTTCATTTACTTTTCTGTATATGTGAAGCCTAAAAAAAAAACTTGAGCTAAGCTTAGTATTAACTCCTACGATATAATCTATACTGGATTGTTACTCTTTAAATCTGACCTTAATTACCCTCGGATTGATAAAATTAAATGTAAGCTCTATAACAGATCAATATCAACTAGGAAATTGTAGCAAGACCTAAAATATGATGAAGATAGAAGGGGGAGAAGATAAAACTGAGACAATCACATCTATTCAAATAATGTAACAAAAATGATTCAACATGCTAATGAAAGAAGACGTCATCTACACATTCAAATTATGTAAAATATAAATGGGATAACACATAAAATTACACATAGAACTGCTAAAAGAAGGAAACAATATTGTATTAAACAACAAATCATTATAATGGGATTTTGATCGGAATAACCAGATCTCGTTGAACTAGTACAAACAAATTCTCCATTCAAATGATGCAATAAAGAACTACAACTCTTTGTTCAAATGATGTAAAAAAGAACCTCCTAGCTTCCAGCCTCAACCACTATAAATTATCTTAGTAAAATGGGTACCTCCTCAGTATAACCTGCACAATAATGGGGAAGAAATAGGGGTGACTAGACAAGACACACAAAGGAAAATACAACTGAGAAGTACGAACACACTGGTATACCTCTTGCAAAATTACTGTGCAAAAAATTGATGATTTTTTGTTGCAGTAACTCTCTCATATAACCTACAAATTGGTTCTCATTCAAATCTCGATGATGGTCCATAATTACGAAAACTACAACTGTTTTGATGATGGCCCATGACTTAAATTGTCTTCATGATGGCTCGTATTATTAATCGTGCTTGTAGTGGTTCTTATTTGTAGTGTGGTAGTGGTCTTATTTGGTCAAAAATATATGTTACATAAATATTTATAATAATAATATTTTATAACTATAATTACTAGAGTTGAATGATGGTCTCTCACTATCTCTTAATTGAATCTCAAAAATGACCCATAATAGCCTATCTTTCGAAGGGCATAACTTTTGATCCGATCGTTGGATCAGCTTGAAATTTTACGTGGAGCTAGATAAAGAGGAGCACAATATCGTGGCAAGGTTTTTGTAGAAGCCTTGATTATTTTTTAGTGTGTTATCAGGCCCTAGTTCCTTCATCTAGTGCCCCAAAAATGGGATTTAATATTTTTTTATAAAAATCGAAAGAGAGAATATTTGGAATTTAATGAATTTTTGGACATGGATAGGTGTTGATATTTTCTAAGTGATATAATATGGGAAATGTAATAATGTGTGTAAATTTAAGGGGCTATTTGGGCTTTTTTGGTGACTTACTAAAAATAGGGTAGCTCTTGGCCAAAAATAACAAATTGCCCAAAAATAGTAATTTTTTTTTTAAAGGGGGCAAAATCAAGTTGGATTTTGAGGATCCAACACAGGCTTCGACTGGTACAGGTGATGAAAAATAATTTTGAAAATGAATCACCTAAGAATTACAGAAACTCTAGCAAACCACAGAATATCAAAAACTTGCATAATCACCTAAAACGCACTCCTTAATCACCTAAAAAATGAAACCTTAATCACCTAAAAAGAACAATAATGAAACACCCTATTTTTTGTGTGTGTGTGTGGCTTCTCAAGCCCTAAATGCTGAATGATACAATTTTAAAATTTTTCCATTGATAGGAATTAAAAATTCTACACCATCTAGAGTTTGCAATTTGTAAGTATGTTAGCCTACATTCTGGAGGATTTGATAGGGGCCAAGCCATTTAGGATATCATTTCTATTTTTTACCATGCTTGTCACTTTTGGGGTCCCAATATAGCACTATATCTCATCCCTAAAAATTTTTACCTCTGGATTTCTTATTGAACAACTAAAATATTTTGTGAGCTTGCTCAATCATCTTCATTAATGCATCATTTTTGTCTTCCTACAACTTTACAATTCAATCAAATCTTCTCTGCAAGACATTTGGATTTTTATGATTCTAAATAAGTAAATATGAAGCATGAATTTCCACCTAAGGGGGTAGTAGAGCATTCTCACCATATACTAGTTTACAGGGATACTTTCCTATGCTTCTTTTGATAAAATATTCTATCAGCCCATAAGGCATACTTCAGCTCACTGTCCCAACTTATTTTATTTTTTCCTAATGCGCTTTCGATTATTGTGATCAAATTCTTATTTGAGGATTCTGCTAAAATATTCTCTTGAGTATAGTAATTTTTAGAATGAGAAAGCTTTATGTTGTACCTAACACAAAATTCAATCACCTCAAAAGAAGTAAAGTAGTTACCATTGTATGTGACTATCTTCCTATGAACCCCAAATCTTGTCAATATGTTTTCTTCTAAAAACTTGATGATCACTTCTGTAGTGGATTTCTTGAGAGGTGATGCTTCTACCCACTTCGTAAAATATTTTTTTGTTGTAATGATCCACGTGTGACCTGCAAATGGGTTTAACATCACGTATGATATCTATTCCCCATTGAGTAAAAAGAGCTTCCACAATCACTCACTTCAGGGGTATGGCTAGCAAATTCTTTTTTCCTAAAAAAATTTGATAGTTAGAACTTATAACAAACTGGTAAACATCCTAAATAGGGAGGATGAATAATAACCAGCTCTCATGATCTTGTGAGAAGTAGCCTTTGGAGCTAAGTGACCCCCACAAAATTCAGAATGATATTCTTTCAGTATTTGAGGGACATCTTTCTCAAAAAAATAGAGAAGAAACACACCATCTAGATGCCTCCAGTACATTCTACATTATTTAATGTAATACCTTTGAGCCAATTGCTTTATAGATCTTTTTATTTTAGGGTATATCTCCTAGAAATGACAAGTCCTAAAGGTAAAATATAATGTCATCATACCACCTACAATCAGAATTATCAACTACCCTTGCTTCTTATTTTTCATCTACTACAATAGTGTTATTCATAGCCTCCCCTTCTTTGTTAGCTAGATGCTTTGCCAATCCCTTTTATCTGATAATCTGCACTACTTTGAGTTCTACATCATATTGTAATAACTTATCCATCCATCTTGCAAGACTACCTAAAGGTTCAGGTTGAGTGAAAACATATTTAAGAATAATATATGGAATACAGGCTATTACCTTATTGGATCCAAGGACACATTTGAAATGATCTAATGCTCTGATTAATTCATAAGCTTGTTTTTCTAGCATAGAGTAATTTTTTTAGCACCCTTCAATCCTATACTCATAAAGGGTATAGGCCTTTCATTTTTTCTCTTCATCCTTCTGAACTAGAACTAAAGTAATAGTGTGTTCTAAGGTAAATGAGCAGATATTGAAATATCTGGAGTAATCAAGGCAATTCAATATTGAATTTTGAGTGATTGCATCTTTGATATTCTAAAAAAATGTATTATTTTCCTCTGTCCATCTTATTTCTCCATTTTTCTTGATCATGTCATTTATTGGTTCAGCAATCTGAGCAAAATCAAGGACAAACCTCCTAATAAATTTAATCTTTCTAAAGAATGATCTAACTCCCTTAAGATTATTAGGAGGGGAAATTTTAGAAATGGCTTCTACTCTTTGTGGATCAATGCTAATCCCATATTTTGAAACAATATGCCCAAGCATTTTACCTTCTGTAGCCCCAAACACACATATTCTAGGATTCAAATATATGCAAAACTTCTTGCAAAATCAGGGACAAACCTCCTAATAAAGGTAATATTTCCAAAGATCTAACTCTCTTAATATTCTTAGGAGGGGGAATTTTAGCAATGGATTCTAATCTTTGTAGATCAATGCTAATCCCATATTTTGAAATAATATGCCCAAATAGTTTACCTTGTGTGGACCCATACATACATTTTCGAGGATTCAAGATATGCCAAAATTATTGCACTTGTCAAACACCTGAGTTAAATGTGTAAAATGATCTTCATGAGTTTTAAAAAAAATTGTAATGTCATCAAGATATACTACCACTATCTTAAACATCAATCCCTTAAATGCAACATACATTGCTCTATGAAATGTTGTCCCTGCATTCATCAATCCAAAGGGCATCTTGAGATATTCAAATGTTCCTCATGGTGTAGTGAAATTTGTTTTGTATCTATCTTTTGGATTCACTACAATCTAATTTTAACTTGAAAATCCATCAAATAAAGATATTCTTGATGACCCAACCACTACTTGAAGTAATTACTCCATATTTGGAAGTGGATAGTTATCTTTGAGAGAGATCTTATTCAGTTTCCTAAAATCTACACAAATTCTGATCTCATCATTATTTTTTCTAACTGGAGCTAGGTTTGTCAACCAAGTAGAAAATATTACCTTCCTGATCATCTTGGTATCTAGTAACTTTTGTACTTCTTTCTGCATAATTGGATGCAAAGTGGGATTGAAATTTATTTGTTTTTACTTGAAAGGATTGGAATATTTTTTAAGGGGTATTATGTGATTCATCACCTTTGTATTTAAGGTCTTCAGATATTCATAACTTCAAGCAAAAATATCCATGTTATTTTTTAAAAAATTGATATATTGTTGCTTCTATTTTCCTGACAGAGCTTTATTGATCCTCACAATATTGGGCTCTTCCTCTCTTCTGATATTAACTTCATCTACCTCAGATTCCTTAAAAAAAGGTTTATATGCTCTATCAGAGTCATAAAATAATCTCTCTAAAGACACCAACCCCTAGGGATGTTGGTATTTAGTCGTATGACTTCTGTAGGCTCTCCAATAACATCCTTCAGTTTTTCTTCATCACTTTCATCACAAATAATATCAAAAAATTCATTTTGCATAGTCATAAAGTCATTAATGTGTATATCATCATGAAAAACTTGTAAATATACCACATTATCTAGGACAGATGGCTTATAAACAGATATGGTTGATAACCTTTCCATAAACCAAGTGTTTATCTCAAGGTTTTTTGCTCTAGAAACATTAACGAACAATAAATTAGCATTCTGATTTTATGCTCTAATAATAAATTGCAGATCAAAAGCCAAAAATCTATCTATTTCATCCAACATTGTCTGCTTATATTGCTTTAATCTAGGGTGCTTTGTTTTATATCTCCTTTTGATCTATTGAATTATTAGCTTAGCATCATCACTAACTTTGAGGTAATTAATACCCAGTTCTTTGGCTTTCTTTAGCCCTATAAATAAATATTCATACTCTAAAACATTATTTATACAAGAAAATTCTAACCTATATCCTATACCAAGATAGATTCCATTGATGTCTATCAACAGTACTCCAGCTCCTGCTTCTGCTTTAGATTTTACCCCATCAAAAGTCATAGTCCATAACTCAGAAGTCAGAATTCTATCAATTTCTACATTTGCTTCAACCTTCAGTTTTGGATCCATATTCTCAGCATAAGGTACTTCTAACAAGAAATGAGAGTGCCAAATAGAGTAAACCCCATATATTTTTCCTCAACTAATAGGGATTAGTGTAATAAGCCAATAATATTTATGGCCACTTATTTTTAATAAGTTGTTAGATAGTTTTTAAGGATAAGCATTGTAACCATTCGCATTTAATGCACTCTAATCCATTGGAACTTATCTAAAATGTTGTAATGCCTATTTATAGGAATATTTCATTATTACAATTCAATTTTTGATCGTTATCTCCTTTATCATGTCTATTGTAAATTTGTGTCCATATCATTAGTATCAGAGTAGGTTACTAGGTAGGCAAGTATCTTCTTCCTCCAGGCCAATTTTTAATTCATACGAGGAATGAGAAAACCTCTCGTATATCTGGTCTATAGACCCTTTTTACTTCCTTTACAAATATTTTGTTGGCTTTATGGATAATTATTTTCTTAATCCGTAAGTAGTCTCACATCACTTTGGCCTTGTTTGATTTGATGGTCTCAAACTCTCAACTCTGCTCTTACATCTTTGTCTTTTTTGTGTTTGATGATATGATGATGAGTTTGACAATTTTGTTTGATGAGGTCTCTAACATATTTATTGACCTCTCCACAAAAATTTAGCAAATCCACGCGAATATGCTTTCTGAATTTTAGCAGTTACAAGTCAAAATGGTTGTAGCTACTGATGAAGATATTACTAATGAATAACTATTCAGAACTTGTTCTAAATACTAAATATTCTGAAGTAGCACCTAGAATCGAACCAAGATTTATGGGCAAGATACCTGTCATATTACCATTAGACGATGTTGCTAATGGTGTTGACATTTTACCTCTTGTAGATCAGGCAGATCAATACATTGTAGATCCAAGCACATTTGAAGCCCCTATCACTTTGGTAAAAGATTTTTCTCCATATACCATTGTTCTTGTGCATACTGTACTTTGTTGCCTACCAATTTGTCCACAATTTCTCTACTACAATCTTCTCACTCGACGATTCTTCTCTCGAGCGTTGGTTTTCTCTTTTTGTTCACCATGACAAATTTTTAGTAAATTTCACTACTTTTTAAAACTTTCCATTGCATCCTACCATTGGAAATCATCGCTACCTCACTCGTTCATGCAGTTACCATAATAACTATAGATCATGGTCGCTCTTTCTCACATACAACCATTATTTGTTTGATTCACACTCAAGCTTTTCACAACCTTGGAATTCTGATCTCATATTTTTGGGCGTTGATATGTTCCCATCATCGCTTGATTAGTCCCATAGTTTATTTACTACCATGCACTTCCTTGGAAATCACTCCACTCTTGATCTACCATTATTATGTCCAACCTACTTCTTTTCATCCCATGCAACCCTAATTCATGAGCCTCTTGATGAAGCTTGGTCTCTTGCTTACAACTTATGGCTACCCCTTTATTGTTTTTTGATAACTGATGCCATCCATATTTTTGGTGCTTTGCAACTATGATCGAGACCATTGGTGCATCTCACCGTACCCTTGCTGCCTCATCACATATTTTCCTCTTCACCAGACACTTCTCATCATCATTGATTGCATTTTCCTTTGATTTCAAGACATGTCTACCATTTTTCATGGTCATCCATAGATCATGATGCTCTGTAGCTAGCTCATCAGTCACTCGTTGTTTAAAATAGCCTTCCTTTTCACAATTCATAGCTCACACATCACTCAAGCCATGCACATAAGTTTTTACAACCATTCCACCATGGCCTCCATCAGCATAACTCTTCTTGCCACTCTCAATATCGATTGTAATCGACCTGCGTGAACCCTCATCTGATAACTTTCAATGCTATTTTGATAACTCGTATCATTGTTTCTCGTAGGTACTCATAGCATAGTCAATTTTCTATCGCTTTGCCACCACTTCAAGGTTGATTTGTAGTTACCAACATGATCTTATCTTTTCAATCATACTCTACCTTGATCTACTATCTACCACCAACTTGTGTGCACCTCTCTACGATTGCGAGCTTGCTCTCATTGCTTAGCAACTGCTTCGTCTCCATAGAAACTTTACTACATATCTTTTTGGTTAGTCGTATCTCTCAATGGTTATCAACATATTACACCCTGATCCTACCACCCTCTACCCTGGCCTTCGCTAGTCTTCTACACACTCACGGTCACTTTATGTCTTTTGACACTTATAGTCCATTTTTAGCAATGTTCAAACATTCTTTGTCGATCTATAATTTTTTGGTGATTTCATGCAACCAACTCCACATTTTCGACATCTACCAGTTCATTCTACCATCGATATTCATGCTTCTAGTGGACCCCTACCACTTTCTATCATGTTCCAGCCACGTTGCAAGGCAATCCGATGATTTTTTACTCTCTCCAATGTTTTGGCAACAAATCATTTTCTGGTGATAAAAATTAATATATTTTCTAATATTTTGTTGCTTTTTTGTTGTTCTTTACTAATTTTATATGCCATATCAATTTTTTTAGTAGTTTTTCTCTATATCCAACAATCCTTTTCATGTTATCGATCATTGGTGTGTTTTTTGGCACTACTATCGTATTTTTGATGTATGCTCAAACTCTGGCATGATAAATTAAACATAATTCTAAGGTTTGCATTTTTCCAACATCAAAATTTCAATTTTTGGTGATCATTTTTTATTTTTTATTGGGCACACGATGGGTGTGTTTTCAAATTTATCATGGGTTTATCCCACATGTACGTGGAAATCGACCATTTTATAATTTATAATGGGCACTTTACCCATATGAAAATAGCTAGTACTCACTAGCAATAACTGGCTATCCCTGATCTTCGTATCAAATTTTAATGTATCCATTGTCCACCCACCATATCTACTGACCTATTATAGACTACTAACCAACTGGGTCCGTGACCTTACTATCCATGGATTTCGTACCTCCATGATAGCTTACCCCATCATCGCATTGGTCTTTGCCCTTGAGTTTGTCCTATCACATCAATCATGCTTGGTTATGCCTATGTCACCTTTCTTGGTTATCTTTGCCCACGTCAGTCAGTTGCTTGTTGGTATTCTGCATACTGCCCTGCCTCTACAAGTGTTCTACGTCAAAACCTCTATCAGCTAAATCTTTCCACATGTCTGTCGTGTGTCATGTATATCATTTTGTTGTTCATTGTGGATTTTAGTGAGCCACTCAAATTTATCTGATGTCCTCATTGTGTCAGACTTCTGAGTCAATATCACTTTTATAGTGGCTTTCCCATCTGCCATTGACATCCTCCATGTTAGCTTATCCATTGGTCGACTCCATTGGCTTCCATGTCCATAGCTAGTTGTTGCCACCACTGACATCATCAATTGGTGCTAAATGTTGCTAAATAAAAACATAATCTTCTTTTTAACTACCTACCATTTTACTTAAATGCTCGTATTCATTTCCCTTTTCATTCAATGCTTCATCATTACTGCAAGCGTCTCCTTCATTCAATGTCCACCTTCATGTTAATGTATATTTCCCAGCATTTAAAAAAACCATTAAAACCAAAAATTAATGGCAACCAAAATATTTAATTTTTTTGGCTTCATAGGCACATCTTTTGAGGAATTTTCTTTGACATATTCACTATGTTGCTTTCTTCTATCGAATCCAAGAACCCATCTAACTGTCCATCGGTATAACATTTTTTATAGTCATTGGAGAGCAATTTTTGAGCTTGATTCAGTGTAAGTGTTATTTTTGGGTTTTTTGAAGACCTATTCAAATTTATCATTTTGGTCTTCTTCTTTTTGTAACAAGAGTGCATTTTTGGTTGTACCCAACACTCCTTAGCTATCCATATTTCTCTTCCACACTTGTATGCATTGGGGACCAATGCTTTCTTAGTAGGGAGGAATGATGGGGATTAGTGTAATAATTCGATAGCATTTACGGCCACTTGTTTTTAATAAGTTGTTAGATAGTTGTTGTTAAGGATAAGCATTGTAACCAATCGTATTTAATGCACTCTTATCCATTGAAACTTATCCAAAATATTGTAATACCTATTTATAGGCATCTTCTGGTATTGCAATTTAGTTTTTGATCATTATCTCCTTTATCATATCTATTGTAAATTTATGACCATATCATCAGCAAAATTCATGACATTAACCATATTATCATTAGGATCTCTAAATTCAATTTAATACCTATTGAAGGGTTATCTTTTAAATATAAGATTTTCCTTACCTTGCATTGGGATAGTGGCATATGACCAATTCAATTGAATAGTACCACTTAGCTGCTCTGCCTAATGCCTAGAGAGTAATATGGAAAATAAAGGGTCCACATCTACAACTACAACATCCATTAACACACCCTTATTAGGATATTGTTCAATATGAACAAGAATTTTGGTGATAATGCATACACAAGGTAATCTCCTATTATCCATTACAAAAATAGGGGGATGCTCTTTCTGACAAATCAAACCTAATTGATCAACTATCTATTTTGACATCGCATTCATGGAAGCACCACTATCAAGCATGCAGTTATGAATAACATATTGGCCCCCATAGCGTGATGTGTATTTTAGTGATATATAGAATTAATTAACTAAATATGGGACTCTGATTGCATTATTCACAAGGCCTATGGGATTTTGAGGTTTTCCTCCTAATTGATTAGCTAATTTGAAGGCTCTACATACCTGATACCGATACTTTGAAATAGTCACTAATTCCCCAAAAATTATGTTGACCTTCTACTTGGAAACTTCTATACGTAGATCAAACTGATATTTCTTATCATCAAATCCTTTTTCTACTAATATTTTGTTGCTTTATCATTTGCAGCTTCATATGATTTACCTTTTTTTGTGAAATTGCTCTTGTAGTTTTCTCCTTTTATGTAGGCCCTTCATCAAATTTGTCCTCCAATGTTCTATTCCTAAGATTGATAGCATGTATTATTTCTAAAGACTCAACCTCTTTTGTTGTAGGTATAAGCTTTCCTTGCTTCATTCTATCAAATCTAGTATTAGAAGACTCACTTGAGGTTGATGCCTCTCCAAAGACTAAGGATCTTTGCTCAAGATTATTGGCACATATGTCCATGTCCCTTTCAAATTCCTATTCTCTAGTTTCATTCACCTAAGTATAGTATACATTAATTCTAATATCTTCATTTTTATATTCAACATTTAAATCAATATTAGAATGCATAATTAGATAAATACCACAATCAATAGGGTTATGTGGTGCATCACAGGTAAATAAATAAAAGGAATGATCTGATGCTATATTATTTTATGGCATAGTATTTAGAACAAAATCTAGATCTCTCTCTATTTCTTTCTTCTTCTAATTTCCATTTCTATTCTTATTTCCCTCTTCATTTCCATTGTTATTCCAGCTTCTATTGAAATTCCTCCTGAAAGAAGTTTTGTTATCTTCTTGTTGTCTTCTATTACCCTATGAATTTTTTGCAATTTTATCCTTACCTTTTTCAAGTCTAGCCAACCTGTTATTCAAAGTAGTAAAAATCTCACTCAACTAATTAGTTATTTTATTCATAGGATCCTGATCTATTTTCTTAGGGATAGATAACTCAACCTTCTTGGGATTCCTTTTAGGTTTATTGGGCTCTAAATAGTATGATTTCATCTTACCGCTATAAATCATATGTCTCTATATTTCAATAGCCCTTTTCATACATATATCAACGATGGTTGTTGCTTGTCTGTTTTAGCTCATAACTAAAATCTCCAAGGAAAGTATTTTTATAGAAGCAAATGGTCTGATCATATTTTGGCCTTAATGCTACCAAAATTTAATTTTTGGTATTAAATAATATTCTATTGAAATCTTCAACTGATTCATTTTCTTTCTTTTTCATGGTAGCCAACTCTATCAGCAAGTACTGTTCATTCTTCCTCTCTCCATATTTCCTAAGGAAAGTGTTCTCTAGCTCTTGAAAATTATGGATAGTACCAGCTTCGAGGTTGTTAAACCATTCTTGAGCATCTTTCTCTAAGGTTTTAAAGAACAATATTAGAACAACATCTTAATCATCTACCTCAAGAATATCCATGGCATACAAAAAATCTCTAATGTGATTTTCACCAGTGACAACATTGTTTCCTTGGAATTTAGGCAAGTACATATAAGCTTTACTAGGGAGAGGATTCAGATTTGTAGGTAAAATAAAAGCTCTATATCTATTGATCCTCCACTAATTAACATTAGCATTGGTATTTTTATTGAAATTTTGATTCACATTGACATTTTTATTTGCATAAGGATCTTCCATACTCACTACAGGTTTACTCACTATAGGTACTTAGTTTACAATAGGAGAAGACTGATGCAAATGAATATTTGGGCTAGAAACATAAATAGTATGAATTGGAATTGAATATTTTCTATGAGACTTGAAGAATACCTTAGGATTCACACTCTAGTAAGCACTTCTTTACCACTTCTTCTTGTGGATGCCAGATCTAGCTCCTCGTTCTTTGATTTTTAAAAGCATGAGTTCAATCAAATTTACCAATACATATGTGCAAAGAAAGAGCAAGATATTCGATAATACTTGGGTCAAGATTGCTAAACCTGATAATCACTCAAATCTCAAAATTTTCACCCTAACAAAGACTAAGAAACATAAAAACATAATAATACTAAGCCACCAAAAACTATTGGTTGATTTCTACCACACAAAATGGTCTAGAATCGTTCTTGACAATGATGCCAACAAATGTTGGGGGAAATTATTACACTCTTCATAGATTTGTCACACTACAAGACTTCACTGATCCAATCAGCACTATGGACTCTGGTGGATCCACCTATTTAACTTAGAAAAATATTATCCTAATACTCTAGACAAATTGAGTAGGGTAAGGAAACCCCAGAGGTGAGCCTACAATATTTCTTATATGCTCATGCTCATCCAGATTTGCAAAAATAAAATAAAACTACAACATAAAATTTGACCAAGTTTGAAAGTAACTCCTAGCTAGTGCTTCAAGTTGTATACTGGTGCCTTATCCATTGGGTAATTGTAGCTAGAATTAAAATATGATGAAGATAGAAGAGGGAGAAGATAAATTTGAGCCAATCACGTCCATTCAAATAATGTAATAAAAATGATTCAACATTCCAATGAAATAACACACCATCTACACATTCAAATGATGTAACATGTAAATAGGAGAACACACAAAATTGCACATAGAACTACTACAAGAAGGAAACAAGATTGCATTAAACAAAAAATTAGTACTATGGGAGTCTGATCGGAATAACCATATCTCACTAAACCAGTACAAATAAATTCTCCATTTAAATGATGTAATAAAGAACTGCAACTCTTTGTTCAAATGATGTAACAAAGAGCCTCCTAGATTCTAGCCTCAACCATTGGAAATGATATCAGTAAATTGGGCACCTCCTCAGAAAAACCTGCACAATAATGGGGAAGAAACAGGGGTGACTAGACAAGACACACAAAGGAAAATACAACTGACAAGGACAGACACACTGGTATACCTCTTACAAAATTATTGTGCAAAAACTTGATGATTTTTTTTGTTGTAGCAACTCTCTCATATAACCTGCAAATTGGTTCTCATTCAAAGCTCGATGATGGTCCATATTTATAAAAACTGTAACTATTTTGATGATAGCCCATGACTGAAGTTGTCTTCATGATGACCCATGCTATTAATTGTGCTTGTAGTGGTTATTATTCGTAGTGTGGTAGTGGTATTATTTGGTCAAAAATATATGTTACATAAAGCTTGATAATAATAATATTTTATGACTACAATTACCAGAGCTAAATGATGGCATCTGACTATCTCTTAATTAAATCTTAAAAATTGTCCATAATAGCCTATCTTCCAAAGGGCATAACTTTTGATCCGATCGTTGGATTGACTTGAAATTTTACATGGAGCTAGATAAAGAGGAGGAAAATATCATGGCAAGGTTTCTATAGAAGCCTTGAATATTTTTCAGTGTGTTATCAGGCCCTAATTCCTTCATCTAGTGCCCCAAAAATAGGATTTAATATTTTTTTTTAGAAAAATTGAAAGAGATATTTTCTAAGAGACCTAATATGGAAATTGCAATAATGTGTGTAAATTTAGAGGGCTATCCTGGCTTTTTTGGTGACTTACTAAAAATAGAGTAGATCTTGGCCAAAAATAACAAATTCTCCAAAAATAGTAATTTTTTTAAAGGGGGTAAACTCAAGTTAGATTTTGAGGATCCAACACAGGCTCCGACTGGGACAGGTGAGAAAAATAATTTTGACAATGAATCACCTGAGAATTCTAGAATTTCTAGCAAACCACAAAAACTCAAAAACTTACCTACTCACCTAAAAAGGACTCCTTAATCACCTAAAAATTGAAACATTAATCACCTAAAAATAACAACAATAAAACACCATTTTTTTGTGTGTGTGGCTTCCCAAACCCTCAATGCTGAATGATACAATTTCAAATTTTTGCCATTGATAGGAATTGAAAATTTTGCACCATCTAGATTTTGCAATTTGTAAGTATGCTAGCCTACATTCTAGAGGATTTTATAGGGACCAAGCCATTTAGGCTCTCATTTCTCTTTTTCACCATGCTTGTCATTTTTGGGGTCCTAGTACAACACTATATCTCCTCCTTGAAAAGGTTTACCTCTGGATTTATTATTGAAAAACTGCACTATTTTGTGAGCTTGCTTAGTCATCTTCATTAATGCATCATTTTTGTCTTCCTACAACTTTATAATTTGATCAAGTCTTATCTGTAAGACATTTGGATTTTCATTATCCTGAAGAAGTAAAGATAAAGCATGAATTTCCACCTGAAGGGGTAGTAGAGAATTCTCACCATATACTAGTTCATAGGGATACTTTCATGTGCTTCTTTTAATAGATATTCTATCAGCCCATAAAGCATACTTCAACTCACTATCCCAAATTCTTTTGTTTTTGCCTAATCCTCTTATGATTATTGTGATCAAATTCTTATTTGAGTATTATACTAAACCATTCCCTTTAGGATATTAATTTGTATAATGATAAAGCTTTATGTTTTACCTAGCACAAATCATCTTAAAATAAGTGAAGTAGTTACCATTTTCTGTGACTATATTTTGAGGAACCCCAAATCTTGTCAATATGTTTTCTTCTAAAAACTTTATGACCACTTCTGTAGTGGATTTCTTGAGAGGTTTTGCTTCTACCCACTTAGTAAAATAGTTTTTTATTGTAACGATCCACCCGTGACCTCCAAAATAATTGGCGTTAATCTCACGTATGAGATCTATTCCCATTGAGTAAAAGGATCTTCCACAATCACTAGCTTCAGAGGTATGGCTGGCAAATTCTTCTTTCCTCTAAAAATATGATAGAAATTCTAAAAAACTAGTAAACATCCTTAATAGGGAGGATGAATAATAACCAACTCTCATGATCTTGTGAGCAGTAGCCTTTGGAGTAAAGTTACCCCCAAAAAATTTAGAATGATATTATTTTAGTATTTGAGAGACCTCTTTCTCAAAAAAATAGATAAGCAACACACCATTTGGATGCCTCAAATACCATCTACCTTCTTGAATGTAATACCTTTGAGCCAATTGTTTGATAGATATTTTTTTATTTTGGGGTATATCTCTTAGAAATGATAAGTTCTAAAGGTAAAAGATAATGCCATCATACCACCTACAATCAGAATTATCAACTGCCCTTGCTTCTTATTGTTCATCTACTGCAATAGTGTTATTCATAGCCTCCCCTTTATTGTTAGCCAGATACTTTGCTAATCCCTACCCTTTGATAATCTACACTACTTTCAATTCTACATCATATTGTAATAACTTAGCCATCCATCTTGTAGGACTACCTAAAGGTTCAAGCTGAGTGAAAACATATTTAATAATAATGTAGAGAATATAGGTTATTACCTTGCTAGATCCAAGGATATGTTTGAAATGATATAATGCTCTGATTAATGCATAAGCTTATTTTTCTAGCATAGAGTATTTCTTTTTAGCACCCTTAAATCCTATACTCATAAAGGGTATAGATCTTTCATTTTTTTCTTCATCCTTCTGAACTAGAACCATAGTATTAGTGTATTCTGAGGTAAATGAGTAGATCTTAAAATCTCTGGAGTAATAAAGGTAATTCAATAATGAATTTGACTGATTGCATCTTTGATCTTCTAAAAAAATTTATTATTTTCCTCTGTCCATCTTATTTCTCCATTTTTCTTGATCATGTCATTTATTGGTTTGGCAATCTGAAAAAAATCAAGGAAAAACATCCTAATAAAGTTAATCGTTCTAAAGAATGATCTAACTCCCTTAAGATTATTAGGAGAGGAAATTTTAGAAATGGCTTCTACTCTTTGTGGATCAATGCTAATCCTATATTTTGAAACAATATGCCCAATCATTTTACCTTGTGTGGCCCCAAACACACATAGTATAGGATTCAAAGATATGTCAAACTCCTTGCAAAATTAGGTACAAGCCTCCTAATAAAGTTAAACTTTCCAAAGAATGATATAACTCCCTTAAGATTCGTAGGAGGGGGAATTTTAGCAATGGCTTCTACTCTTTGTGGATCAATGCTAATCTCATATTTTGAAATAATATGCCCAAGCAGTTTACCTTGTGTGGTCCCAAACACACACTTTCTAGGATTCACAAATATGCCAAAATCTGTCTACCTGTCAAACACTTGAGTTAAATGTGTAAAATGATCTTTAGGAGTTTTTTAAAACATTGTAGTGTCATCAAAATATACTACCACTATCTTAAACATAAATCCCTTAAATGCAAAATCCATTGCTCTCTAAAATGTTACCCTTACATTCATCAATCCAAAGGGCATCCTGAGATATTCAAATGTTCCTTATGGTGTAGTGAAATTTGTTTTGTATCTATCTTCTAGATTCACTGCAATCTGATTGTAACTTGAAAATACATCCAATAAAAATATTTTTGATAATCCAACCAATGCTTGAAGCAATTACTCCATATTTGAAAGTGGATAATTGTCTTTGAGAGAGCTCTTATTCAGATTCCTAAAATCTACACAAAGCCTGATAGCACAATTATTTTTTCTAACTAGAACTAGGCTTACCAACCAAGTAGAAAATCTTACCTTACTGATCATCTTGGTATCCATTAACTTTGTACTTATTTTTACATAATTGGATGCAAGGTGAGATTGGAATTCCTTTGTTTCGACCTGAAGGCTTGGAATATTTTTGAAGGATTATTATGTGAGTCATCACCTTTGTATTAGAGGTCTTTAGATCTTCATAACTCCAAGAAAAAATATCCATGTTTTTTTTCAAATATCTGATATATTGCTACTTCTATTTTCTTGACAGAGCTTTATTGATCCTAACAATCTTGGGCTCTTCCTCTATTATGATATTAACTTTATCTACCTCAGATTCCTGAACCAAAGGTTTATATGCTATATTGGAGTCATCAAACAAGCTCTCTAAAGAAACCAACCCCCTAGGGATATTGGTTTGTAGTTGTATGACTTCTGTAGGCTCTCCAATAACATCCTTCAGTTTTTATTCATAACTTTCATCACAAATAAAATCTAAAAAATTATTTTGCATAGTCATAAAATCATTAATATGTATATCATCATGAAACACTTGTAAATATACCACATTATCTAGGATAGATGGCTTATAAAAGGATATGGTTGGGAACCTTTCCATAAACCAAGTGTCTATCTCAAGGTTTTTTTCTCTAGAAGCATTAATGGCCAATATATTAGCATTGTGATTCTATGCTCTAGGAATAAATTGCAGATCAAAAGCCAAAAATCTATCTATGTCATCCAACATTGCCTACTTATATTTTTTTAATATAAGGTGCTTTCTTTGATATCTCCCTTTTATTTGTTGAATTATTAGCTCAGCATCCCCATTAACTTTGAGGTAATTAATACCTAGTTCCTTGGCTTTCCTTAGCCCTAGCAATAAAGCTTCATACTCTACAACATTATTTGTACAAGAAAATTCTAACCTATATGGTATGCCAAGATAGCTTCCATTGATGTCTATCAATAGTACTCCAGCTCCTACTCTTGCTTTATATTTTACCCCATCAAAGGTCATAGTCCATAACTCAAAAGTCAGAATTCTATCAATTTTTGCATCCGCTTCAACCTTCAATTTTGGATCCATATTCTCAGCATAAGGTACTTCTAAAAAGAAAGGAGAATGCTAAATAGAGTAAACCCCATATATTTTTCCTCAACTGATAGGGATTAGTGTAATAAGTTGATAATGATTACTCATCAATATCCCCTAGTGATTTAGTAGAATTTCATCACATACAGATGATACAAGAAAAATCCTTCACCCCCATATGTGTGTGTATGTGGGAGAGAGACAAAGAGACTCCATATCATCATTATTAGAACTATCTTAAAACATCCCCACAAACATACAAATATGGATAAATTTTGACAACAAAGGCATTAGATGCAAAATATATAAATATTTCCAACCCTTTTATTTTATATATTTATATTTAGTTCTAGTAAAATCCTTACCATGAACCATATCCTGTAGGATAGACTCATGCACCACATTGAGGCCATTGCATTTTTTACTTCCAAACTTGTTACAAAAATATCTTATTGTAAATAATATGCTATATAGTGCAAATTATTCATCCCAACCATGCACAAGATATGATAGTCATAAATAAAACACGTAAAAGTAAGACCATTTCCATATGAACTTAGGAACTTTTGACCTCTGCAAAATGTTTAAACCTGGATATCCTTAAAAGAGCTTCCCTATTTCTCCAACCAACATATATTACAATTTATTGTCTTCATGCCTCCTTTCTTCTTCATAAAAATGTACAATAATCCCCATCACAATCCTTTTAATTGCCTTAATAGTAAGTCATGGTAACTATAGATATTGTAACTGAAGTTATTTATTTTCTAACAGCTAGGAATAGCAATAATGCTTCTAAATAGCTAAAAATATATGAAAACATGACTAAGTTCCATAGTGATAATGCTACCAAATAGCTAAAAATATATGAAAAACATGATTAATCTCCATGAAGTGCATAAAGAGATAATGTCATATAGACATCCTACATTTACCTCTAAATTTTGAAAGAGACCAAAGGAGCCAATGAGGTACAATTACATCAATGTTGCAAAAAAGCCAAGTAATCATAAAAATTGTGGAAATCTTGACAACTTCATTCCTCCATAGATATTCTAGGGTATCCTCATACACAAAAATACTTGATCATGAGGTTTTTAAACTAAGCTAGTATATACCTTAAATAGTTTATATGTCATGATTGTTATCCAATATCTCTATTTTTATAGTTTTTAACTATGCCACATAATCTTTATAAAAAGGATTTAGTTGTATTTAATATTTATTTAATTCACATATTTACATGTTTTTTCAATTTTCATGAATTCATTTTTGCACAATATTTCAAAGCCATCAAAATTCCTTGCTAAACAGTTCATGTACTGGCTTGAGTGATTTAACTATTTTTGTATTGTAGAAGTATCTCTGAGTTTCTTTTCATCATCTATTTCTTCTCTTGGAAAAATGGAATAATATTTTCTTTACCATCTTATTCCTTATTTAGGCCTATATATTCTAACACATTGTTAGGTCATCTCCATGTTTTTGTTCTTGAAGGCTTCTTTTCATTAGTTGGTCTTGTTCCTAATCTTGGTAATGACAGATCAACTAACTCTATGACTCTTATGGCATATTATTCTAATTCTTGTTTTTTGGTTTCTTTTGAGATTACTCCTTTTGTATCTGCAATAAATATTGTATGATCCTAAAGGTGTGTCATCTATGTCTATGTCCATATGTGCATGTTGGACTGTGTATATGTTGTTTGATGAATAAGCGGTCTTCATTTATGATGCTCTAAAACTTTTTATAGTTGAAAGCATTGATGTAACAACAACTAATGCTAATGGAGACAGATTCAACCATGACTCTTTATTTTTTTCTAAAATAAGTTCTTTTATTTCAACCAACTCTTCTAGTTTTTGTTTAGCTAAGGGTTCTTCCTTTTTTTGTAGCAAATTCTACTTTTTATCTTAGAATTTGTTGTTCAAATTCTCTCATTTTTCTTGCTACCTCCTCTAGGTATAGTTTTGTTTTAGTTTTATCCCTGGAGTGTACTGTATAGTAATAAGATACATAAGAAAATCCACTTACCTTGTTTAGGTTGTGCTTAGGCAACAAGATTATTATCTTTACTTTCAACATCTAGATCATCCTCAAGATGCAAAGCACCAACTCTAGCTAGGTCAATTGGGTCAATATATTTTGGCCATAAAGTATCAATGGATAAATCTTGGCTAGGAGCAGCCAGGTATTTCAATTATTTTATCTCCATTAACAAATAAAATTTGTGCTTTCGATCAAATCTACCCATATAACTATACTTGCTTCTGTTTTGGGGGGTTTTTTTATAGAAACAGTAAGGACTATTATCGTGGGGTTCACTAATTCTTGGATTTCTTAAGAAATAATTCAACAAACCTTGAAATAACTAGATGTCCATGTTGAAAGTGCTCAAATATGGAAACTCTTGGTTTTTTGGAGGTTCATGACCACTTAATTTTACACGAGATTGAAAATACATATACTAAGTTTGTTTTGCATGGATAACAGCCCTCTAATTTTGATAAATATACATTGAGCACATGTTATACCACTGATGAGGGTCCAATTACCAAAGATATACAAGATGACATAATTGGAATGGTCAATGACGCATATGTATTATTCAATGTAAATTTCCTCGAGAGTGAATAAGCATTGTGAGATGATGTTGATTTCCAATCGTCTTATGGAGTAGTTCCTATTGATGAATATCATAGCTTGCTCAAGTATGCCAAATGATCATTATACCCAGGCTGTAAAAAGTACACAAAGCTATCGATGATCACTAAATTGTTTAATTTCAAATCAAAACATGGTTGGTCAAACAAAATATTTGGTGACTTACTAGAGTTGTTGAAAGATATGCTTCCAGTCAACAATACAATTCTAGAGTCCACATATGCAGTGAAGAAAATAATGAGGCCATTGGGATTAGATTATGTAATGATACATGCATGCATCAATGACTGTATTTTATATTGAAAATATCATGAAAGGAAGTAAGATTGCCCAACATGTAGTGCATCTCGATGGAAAATTGACCCTTGTTCATTAAAGGTATGCATTAATGTTATTGCAAAGGTGTTGAGGTATTTTCCTATTATATTGAGGTTGAAGATAATTTATAGGTAAGGGATTGTATTATATCATTAGCTTTGTTGTGTTTGTTTCTTTCAACATTGTTATATGTGGTTGAAGTGAGTTGCTTTCTTCATGTAGCTCTAAAAAGGTTGTAGAGAATATGAGATGGCATTCCTAGCATAGGATTTTAGATGATAATATGCAACATCTAGTCAACTCCCAACATGGAAATCTATAGATGTTAAATGTAATGATTTTGCACATGATCCATGTAGTGTACGACTTGCAATGGAAACCAATGGGTTCAATCATTTTGCTGAATTTAGTACTACTTATAGTTGTTGATCCATTGTGTTGGTCACTTACAACCTCCCACCATGGAGGTGGATGAAGAGGAAGCATTCATTGCTCACCTTATTAATACCTAGTCCCAAGAAACTAGGTAATGATATTAATGTTTATCTACAGTCGTTGGTTGATGACTTGCATGAACTATGGACTAAAGAAGCAGAAATGTACGATGCATTTTCCAATACTACATTCAATATGAGAGCAATAATTATGTGGACCATCCATGAATTTCCTGCTTATGGAAACCTTGTTGGAATATATTACATCATTTGGTTCTTGACTAATAGACCTTCATGGGTACATATTTATATTAGGAATATATTAGAAGATAAATAGTTTATTAGAGTAATTTAAATAATGCACAAGTGTGAGAATGTCCAATGATGTAAATGTGCATGTAGTCCACATGTACATGAGTCTTAGGGTTAAGTAAGAGGCAAGGAATCTAGATTTCTATATAAAGGTCTCATTGTGAGTGTTTATGAGAGGAGTTGTAGAGTGCATAGATTAGTGTAGTAGTAGTCACAATGTAGCTCCATTTTGATATCATGAAGGAGTTGTAAACTCCATGAGAGGATCATTGTAATTTTCATGAGCTTTCTTATATGAGCATTTCTAGAGCATTGTATCAATTTTTTTATCATATTTTCATGCATGTTAAGTTTCTATTTATCATAGTTATAATATTGCATGATTATTTCAATACTTGTCATTGCATTTCCTTTAAGTTTAAGGTTCCAAAATCTAACAAACCTATCAGGATGTATGACAAATGGAAAGGTAGCATGTCCAATATGCGAGGAGAACACCTGTGTAGAATATCTTAAATGTAGTAGAAAGATCACTTACATGGACCATAGGAGATTCCTTCCTCCATATCATCAATTTCACCATCAGAGGACATCTTTCAATGGTAAAAAAGAGCTTGATAAACCACCCAAACATTTAAATAGGATGGAAATACTAAAAATAGTATAAGTAATTCCATAAAATTGGGGAAAGAACAACTCAAATAAAAGAAAACATAACATGGATGAGGATAGCATAATTGTTCCTGTAGCAGGATGGAAGAATAAATCTATATTCTTCAATCTGTCATATTGTGAGGTATGACATGCAATTTTCTTTCTGTATCTGTTGTTATACCTCTCAATCTCGAGTAATTTATGTTTGATGTTGCTATCTATGAAAAACATATTATAGGTCATCATAACTTGGATGCGAAGCATATGGAGAAAAATGTTTAACCTATTTGGAAAATTGCTAGGTATCGATAAAAATTCAAAGGATAGCAAAAAATCCTATGAAGACTTAAAAAATATGGGTATCAGGAACACATTATGACCAGTAATGGATGGAAACAAGACATATCTTCCACCAGCATCCTACAATCTATCGAAGGTTGAGAAAGAAATGTTCTATCATACACAATACTATATGAAAGTACCAGATGGATATAGTTTGAATATTAAAAGTGTGTCTCTATGAAAGAACTTAAGATATAGGGCCTGAAATCACATGACTATCATGTTCTCATGCAACAACTTCTTTCAGTAGCACTACGACATTTTCTCGATAAGCCAGTGTGACAAACCATTTATTGGTTGTGCATGTTCTATAGGGATATATGCGCTAAAGTGGTGGATCCTGTAAAAATAGATAAATTATCAATAGAGGTCATGGAGATGTTATATTTATGCTTGAAAAGTACTTCCCCCCTTCATTTTTTGATATCATGGTGCACCTAACTGTTCACTTGGTGCAGGAGGTACGTCTATGTGGACCTGTATAGTATTGATGGATGTACCCTTTCAAGAGGTTTGTATGCATTCATTAGTTTTATAAACCATTAGATTTTTGTTAGTGTCTCATCTAATAAAAATTATTTGTTTCCTTTCTTAATATTATGAATATTTTTAAAGGCTATGTAAAGAACCGAGCTAGGCCTTAAGGTTGTATTGTCAAACATTATCTTGTTGAGGAATCTATTTTATTTTGAGCGAACTACATGAGAGGTATAGAAGCAATTGGCGATCACCTTGGTCGTAATGAGGTATGGAGTGATGAGAATGAAGAAACTATAATCAATGGGAGGCCTTTGTCTAGTGGTGAAGACTTTTATTTGGATGAAACTTCTTACAAGCAAGCCCATCGATACGTTCTATTTAACTTGGACAAAGTTCAACCCTGGGTAAAGTAAGTAGATGTTTATTTGTTGTTGTTATATATGGCAAACAATTAATTAGATCTAACTAAGCTTGACAAACTTTGGTTCAAATCAAGAAGCACCTAAATAGTATCAAGGAAACCAACCCCCATCCAGTGAGAGATGAAGGGATGTTAAAAAATCCATAATCAAACATTCATCACTTGGTTACGAGATTAGGTTATTGTCTGCTCTCTTGAATATGATCTTTGACATTTATACTGATTGTCATGTACTGAACATCAAGTAATAATTTGTAATTATATTTAAACGATTCTTCTTTGTTTTAGTTTCATGGAGATGTAATGCAACATAATGACTACTCCAACATAATAAAATGGTTGGCACATGGTCCGAGGAAAGTTGCAACCAAACATTCAGGCTATTTGATCAACAATTATAAATTTCATATCAAATATAAAGAGTACCAAAGTGTACTGACCCAAATTTTTTGCACCCTTACCTTCAGGCTAAAGGATCCATGCCCGAAAGGGGGATGCAAGAAGGATGGGACAATACCTTAGACTGAGAGGCCCTTTGAAGGCTGTGCCTCTTGAGGGAGGGGTATAAGGGTGAATTTTGGATGGATGGTGGGGTTCACCAGGAAACTTTGAGTGGAAGTTTCCATGCCTAGGTTGAGAATGGGTTTGATGTGTTCATTTTATACTAAATCATTCATATTCCTAGGTTGGCCAAAATGAATCTAAGCTATTCTATATGAATATGCCAATTTATATGAATACAGAAAGCATGAATGAATCCTAAATACTAGGAATATGTTAAATGAGAAAGAATGCACCTAATTTCGGATGTCTGATGAAGATTTTGAAGCTTGTAGGAGTCCAGATCATCCCGAATATGATAGGATCATTTGCAATTGTACATAATCATCCCAAATCATAGGCAATCATCTAAAATCAAAAAATATCATCATTGATCTGATGAATTCATCAGACGAATTCGTCAGAAACCTACAATCACAAAAATAGACACCAAAAATCAAAAATGCAACTGCAAGAATAATGCAAAATGATAGAAATGATAGTATAAATGCTTAACTGATAAATCTAGATAGCAAATTAAAGGAAATGCATTATTTTAATAACTTATTTTAACTTTATCATGCATTTATGCTAAATGAGGTGAACTCCAGGATGCAGAATGAAAATAATCAAGCTAATGCATAATAAAATGAGGAAGGAAGATGAGAAATGCAAACTCAGGGCTCTGATTGCCCCCAATCTAAACTGCAGTCGATATCACCTCCAATCAAATGAGATCATCATTGATCTTCGATAGGATCATCTAAAATCATGTGGAATTTCCTGCGACGATCCGAGCTTCCTCCAGCTGAAGCACTGTGAAAACCTACAATGAAAACTTAAAACTACGAGTGCAAACAATGGTAGATAGGACGTCTTAACACAACAAAGTAAATGGTAGGGAAAATCAACCAGGGGGAGAGTCAGGAGGAGATCCAAAGGGATAAACTGAGAAAATCTAAAGTGCTACATTTTGCCCGCTCTTTAGCAAATTTTTTTAAGAAAATGCGTTAAATACGAGTTCTTCATGCTTTACGAGAAAGCAAAAATTTATTCTATTTTTTAGACGACGATTCTAGGTCGAATCGTACAACTGCTTACTATGGTGCCCCCTCCGTGTTTTTACCCAAATCGAACGTTTGAGGTAAAAGCACGAAAAAGCAAAATTTAAAAAAAGTTGTTTTTAAATAAAATTACAAAAAATAGGGTAAAACCCTAATTCATTGTTACTGTTCACTTTTGCTGTTTCAGAGCTCTGCAGGAAAAATGGTGGAAACGACACACAGATCGACAGAGGTCCGACGCGGGTTGCGGGTAGGGATCTAAACTTGATGCATTATGTTTTTAATTTGATTTGTGTGATTTTTAATTTGAATTTTGACTATTTTTGGGGCATCGCGGCCGTTTTTAGGCCGTCGACGACGTCGGGATGAAATCGTCCCAATTTCATCGAAATCGCCGATTTCTTCTAGGGGAAAAATCGATGAAATAGGGGTGATCCCGTCCAACAAGGGGCGATCCCCAAGTTGAGAAATCGGAGACGATTTCGTCCTACCAAGGATGATTTGACTTAATTTAGTACGATATCATCCAATAATGGATGATATCATTTTTTTTTATAAGATGAAATTGATTTAACTGATTTTAATGATTATCTATTAATGATTTTTGTTGTTTTATTGTTTATTTTGTAGAGGGGATTACTAAAAATTCGGGAGTGGAAATACGGGGGTCTAAGAGATGATGTAGCCACGCTCGATCAGGCAGAGCGAGACCGACTATCGGAGGTTGGGCTACAACATGTGGCAGAGATGCCACAAATACCTATAGACATGGGGCTATTGACAGCCCTAGAAGAGAGGTGGTATCCGGGGTCATCCTGCTTTTGGCTACCAATAGGGGAGATGGCTCCCACTCTAGAGGATGTATGGAGGATCTTGAGGATCCCCATACATGGGCGGTTGATGACTCCTATGGCCAATCAGGGCCATGCCATGATGCGACTGTGCGGAGACCCTAGCTTCACCCTGGAGAAGGGTAGAGTGAACATCGAGACATTGAGGCAGATGCCTGGGGCATCTCGATTGACTCAAGTTTTGGTAGGGGTAGTGGGTGGCCTATTGCTATGCCACCAAAGCGGATGCAGGTTACCGTGGCTCCTCTCAGATGTGGTCTGCGACATGAGAGACCATGGCTACAGGTTTGCTTGGGGCAGTTTTGTACTATGTCGCTTGTATAGGATCCTATACGGGGTCGTATACAAGGGAGGTCGATGTCTAGTACTGACATCATTGCTATAGGTTTGGTGTTGGGAGCACATTACGATGCGAAGGCCGATAGGGCTTCCACTGATAGGGGTTGACCGAGAGAGACCCTAGGTTTTCTATTGGTGGCTCCAGAGAGGGTCACAACGGTGGATAGATCTATCGATGTCCTAGAGGTTGCTAGATGACCTCATCCCTGACCAGATCACCTGGAGGCCATGGAGAGAGCATCCAGGGTGGGGAGAGGATGGACAGGAGTTGGCTCGCATCAGGCGAGTCTTCTGGCTGAGGATGGAGCGGGGAGAGGTAGAGCTCCATCGCTATGACCGAGTTTTGAGGCAGTTCGGTCTACAACAGGGGATCCCTTCTCTTAGAGACTACGAGTACTCTCGGACTATCCGGGATAATACTACACTAAGCGGGGCTCCAGATATGCAGTGATTCTGGAGTCAGGATGCTGATGATGCCCCCATTCAGCTAGTGGATGGGGATGACACTGGGGTCACAGATGGGTATGATGCCTGGTACGTAGGCATCCACCCTCCTCGGATGATGAGGGCACAGGGTCCGATGCATGTTGTGGTGCGACGGATGGGGAGGCGGTGCCAGGCTGCCATCGATGCAGTGAGGAGTCACGGAGGGAGGGAGCAACGATGGTCTCCTCAGGAGAGACGTCGGAGAGTGCCACAGGCTTCGGAGAGACCACAGCAGCCAGAGAGGAGAGAGGAGGGACTCCCTTCTCAATAGAGGGATAGGCCACCATCGCTCGATAAGGGCAAGGGTGTCGAGGTGGGGGAGAGCAATGAGGTGGCGGCTCTCCGGGTGGAGAATGCCCACCTCCGGGCTCAGGTGTAGACACTACAGGATGAGGCTACATGACTCAGGGCTCAGAGCGGAGGGGCGAGCACTCGGGATCTGGCATGGGCTATTGCTCAGACCATGTTCTACCAGGGATTGTACTATCATGTGGTTCCAGAGGGGCAGAGGATACCGTTGCCAGCTAGCATTGCAGAGCCGGTCATGATGGGGTCATCGAGGACATCCTCATGATCGATGTCGAGGACTCGAGATACAACATGGACTTCGATGGGACCACCTCCTCCACCTCAGGGCGGGAGAGGAGATGAGGCTGAGAGCTCGAGGGCTTCTCGAGACTAGCTGCACATTGACTATAGACTGTATATTTTTGAGAGGATTGAGTATGCCAGGGTATAGATTGTGGCATACCGATCCAGTTTTGATATGATGTACATATATTTTGATATATATATGATATTTTTGTGATATGACTTGTCCATATGTTTTATGATGCTTTAAATTTTGAATTGTTGATTGATTATTCATGTAATTATGTCGTTGGCAATAGTATAATTTTATGTCATGCTATGAAATTTAAATGAAATAATCTGATGTAAACAAATTGGTGGTTGTGGTATGATTTGATGAAAAATAAAGGGACTTCTAACAATAATTTCAAAGGACATTGTCGTTGTTATATGACCATTTCATGGAGTCGCCGCTCGCTAGGTCGTCAAGCTAATCCCAGTATAGAAATATTGCTAAAAGTAAAAGAGTGCTTAAGAGACTGTCTTAAGACTTTGTGTTGTGATGATGAAAAATGATGATGGTGATGATTTGTTTTCAGATTTTCATGAAAATATTATGCATGAAATATTAAAAAATATGATTTTTGCTAGGCATAAAATTCCTAAGTGTGATAGAAATTTGAACAATTGCCTAGGAATTATACCATCGTTGCAAAATTGAATGTTGACATAATGAAATGAAATAGAAAAAGTTTTCATTCTTTTTAAAGCACAATTGTGTAACATAATGATGTAAGCCATATGTTTTTATGGATATAAATAAATGGGAAATAAAATTAGAACAATGGTTTGCGCTAGGCATAGAATTGTTAGGTATAGACTTATACCATCATCGCGAAATCCAAAAATAATTTTATTGCATAATTGATTTTTGATTTTGAGATAAACAGAAAATATATAAGATGAGGACTTGCGCTAGGCATAAAATTCCAGTTTAGGTTTTAGGAACTATACCATCGTTGCGGAAGTCGAAAGTATATATAAACGTGACTTTATTGTATGGTTTGAAAGAAATTTTGGATTTTTGAAAAAAATGTATGTAATTGTTTTTATACTAAACAGATGTTCTCAAATAAGAAGATGAAATTATTCCAAAAGATTTGCATAAATATTTTAAATTATCTCAAAGACAAAATGTAGATTTATAAGGAACCCTCATGTGCATATGTGAGTTCATTGCCGATCTTGATTTATCATAATGATACAAAATCTCTCAAATACAAATGTGTGTGCAATTGTATTGTTCATTTACCAATTTTGAGCAAGATAATTTGATACAAGTAATTTGAATTAACCAAATAAGTGTTCGTTGACCATGATTTATATGCATGTAACCGTACTAGACTACTATGTAAGTCAGGTCATCAAGAGCTAGTTGATCCATAAGCAGATATAGGTCTGTACAAAAGAAGGTTAAGGTCGCTAATGTGACCAGACATATCACCACGCTAGGAGTTACCCAAGGCCAAGCGGGTTGGGCACAAACCACCTGTTATGGGGCTTACCTCACAGTTTTCGAATAATTGAGAATTCCAGGGATTCAAGCTCATTCACCCTTCTTTTCTTTTCAAAGGGTAGGGGAAGGGATTTTATTGCTTTTTGCTTTTTCTTTTCTTTTCTCTCTCTTTTTTTTTTGTATTTTTGCTTGAAACTGAGATAATGCTGAAATATTGTTGCGATGGTACAAAATGATATTGAAATAATGCTTCTTTTTTTCTTGATTTTCTTTTTTCTTTTTCTTCCTATACTAGGGATACTTGCTCGGATTGGTTGTAGAGCAAGGGATTTTTATTCTGGGCAGGGGTGAGCTTGTCCTTTTGTCAATTCTCAAAGATTCTAGACCATGTGCATGATAGGATAGCAGGGGAAACTTTTCGCTCAAGAAACCACTTCTACTATGTAGCATCATATTGAATTTGCAATGAAATCATTTTAATGTGAAAAGATATACTTGGTTCAAGTAAATAACAAGATCAATTCTCTATGCTCAAAACTTTATTTAATTCAACTGTGGACTTTGATATAAGAGAGATTAATAATCATACCAAATAAAATCAAGATATTTATTCATGTGAGTGTGAAAGTGCGGGATTCCAAATAAATGCTAATTTATCCAAAATAATTGAAAATATGACTGCAATACTTCAAGAATTGACAGGTGCAAAAAAATAGAAAATGTTTTTGAAGATTTTGATGATTTTGATTTTTTTATATTTTGGTTTTAATTTATGAATTGAAAGAATAAATAATATTACTGTTTTTGAAATTTTTATATGAATTACTAAAATGAAACAATATGCAAAATAACAATATATACAATGATGAAATGACCAGATTTATGCATAATAGCGTTTAAGATGCATAATGTTCATAGGTTCTTTAAGATCTTTACCATCTAAGGTAGCTAATCTGTATGCTCCCGAGCCAAATTTGGCAGTGATAATATATGGTCCAAGCCAGTTGGGCTCGAATTTACCTTTAAGATCTTTAGTTGCATTAGTATTTTTTTGATTTTCTTTTAAGACAAGGTCACCGATCTCAAAGGATCGATGATGAACTTTCTTGAGGTATGCTCGTTTAAGCTTGTTCTGGTAGGCTCGAAGATGTTCCAAAGCATTGATGCGCTTCTCATCTAGGAGTTCCAGTTGACTAAATCTGCCAGCATGATATTCATCTCCTACTTCAGTATCTTGAAGTAGTAGAGCCAAAGAAGGAACTTCTAATTCAAAGGGAAAAACTGCTTCAGCGCCATAAACCAAAACAAAAGGTGAAGTGCCCGTGGGAGTACGAACGCTAGTTCGATAAGCCCACAAAGTAGGATATAATTGAATGTGCCAATCTCGGCCCGATTTATTGACCAGTATTTTGAGGATTTTAATTAATGTTTTATTAGATGCTTCTCTTGGCCATTACCCTGAGGATAATAGGGAGTGGACCAACGATGTTGAATTTTATATTTTTGACATAATTTCTTGACATATTTATTTTTGAAACAAGTTCCATTATCCGAGATGAGATTTGCAAGAATTCCGAACCTACAAATAATTTGATTAAAAATAAATTTGGAAACTTGGGTTCCAGTGCAAGAAGCTAAGGGCATAGCTTCAACCCACTTCGTGAAATACTCGATGGTGGTTATGATGAATTTGTGTCCATCGGATGACACAGGATTGATTTTTCCAATGATGTCTAAGCCCCATTTTGAAAAGGGCCAAGGAGATGAAATAGCCTGTAGTTCTTGTGCAGGCGCATGGACAAGGTCAGCGTGTTTCTGGCACTTGTCGCAATGGTGCACGTAATCATGTGCATCATTCTCCATGGTAGGCCAAAAATATCCTATCCTAAGGAGCTTCTTAGCAATGGCGCTACCACTAAAGTGTCCCCCACAAGATCCATCGTGGGCTTCACTCAAAGCTGATCTAGATTCTTCTAGATTCAAACATCTCAGTAGGATACCTTCAAAAGATCTCCTATATAATGTATTGCCAATTATTACGAAGCGACTTGCTCGTCTACGTAATAACCGGTGCTGGTTTCTATTAAAACCTTCAGGGAAGGTCCCATTTTGAAGAAAATTGAATATATCAATGTACCAAAGTTTAGGAGTAGTTTCGTTGATTAGAAACACATCCAAAGGTTCTAAGCATGATTTATTTGAAGCGGGTTCCTAGAGTCGATGAATAATGATGGTAGCATATTCGTCATCTAACTCCAAGGGTAAAAGAGATGCAGCTGCAGCCATAGCGTCAGCCACACGATTATTAGTTCTAGGAATAGCTTCCAAGGTAACTTGATCAAATAAAGATATTAATTGTAATACATATGCTTTATATGGATGCAATTTATCATCTCTGGTCTGATAAACATCATTAATTTGATTTATAACAAGTTGAGAATCATCGAAAACTAATAGATTTTTAATTTTTAGTGCCAAGGCAGCTCGTAAGCCAAGGATTAGAGCCTCATATTCAGCAGTGTTATTAGTACAAGCAAACGTTAATTTAAAGGATAGAGGTATAAGATGTTTCTATGGAGATATTAGAATAATACCTGCACCAGCCCCACTCATGCATCGGGCTCCGTCAAAGTATAGGGACCATTGCTCTGGATGGTCTACCTCTAGTTTAAGGCATTCGTCAGGAAACTCAATGATGAGGGGATGGGTAGACTCTAAGGGTGCAGCAGCTAATTGATCTGCTATGATTTGACCCTTAACAGACTTCTGTCCTATAAACGTGAGTTCAAACTCGCTTAGAGCAAGAACCCACTTTGTTGTGCGACCAGATAAATAAGGTCGACTCATGAGATACCGCAAAGGATCGGATTTAGCAATAACATACGTTTTTTGATTGAGCATATAATGGCGTAGTTTCTGTGTAGAAAATATGACTGCTAGACATAACTTTTCTAATGTTGTGTAGCGGGTTTCATAACTGATTAATGTTCTGCTAATGTAATAATTAGCACGCTCTCTTTTCTCATCATCCAGTTGAGCTAACATAGCTCCTAAGGCAAAATCAGAAGCAAAAATATACAAGATAAATGGGCGATCAGGTCTAGGTGGCGAAAGCACAGGTGGGTTAAGAAGATATTGTTTGAGGAGTTCAAATGCTTCCTGACATTCGTTGTCCCAATGGAAAGAGACATCCTTCTTAAGAAGCTTAAGAAAGGGTCCGGTTTTATCTGCCAACTTATCGATGAAGCGACGGATAGCTTGAAGCTTACCTTGTAAACTCCGTAATTCAGATATATTTGTGGGCGCGGGCATATCAGTGATAGCCGCAATCTTGAGAGGGTCAATTTTGATGCCACGTAAAGAAACTATAACCCCCAATAATTTATCGGACTTAACTCCGAATATACATTTGGCTGGATTCAATCGGATAAGATATTCCCTTAACCGATCAAATACTTTTCTCAAGTCATCTAAATGGTCATCTTCTTTAATAGAACGAGCTATAATGTCATCTACATAATCATGTAGTATATCATGCATCATATCATGAAAGATATAAGTCATGGCTCGTTGATATGTTGCACCTGCATTCTTCAAACCAAATGGCATCACTTTCCAACAAAAGGTCCCCCAAGGGGTAATAAAGGTTGTTTTAGCCTGATCTTCAGGAGCTATCCTGATCTGATTATAACCAAAAAATCCATCCATTAAGGATATCATTCCACTCCCAACAGTAAAATCAATGATCTGATCCATATTGGGAAGAGGAAAATCATCTTTAGGGCATGCAACATTAATATCTCTAAAGTCTATGCAAACCCTAACTTTGGTAGCTTCTTTCTTAGTTACTGGAACTACATTCGAGATCCATTCAGCATAATCAATGGCTTGTATAAAAATAACATTCAGGAGTTTTTCTAACTCCCCTTTGACTAGTAAGGCCACTTTAGGATGCATTTTTCTAAGTTTTTGTTTAACAGGTTTAGCATCCGGATGGACTACTAGGTGATGCATAACTACAGAAGGGTCTAAACCTGGCATATCTTCATATGTCCAAGCAAAGACATCTTCATATTCTTTAAGAAATGCAATGTATTTATCCTATTTTTCTTGACTCAATTCTGATCCAATGTTGATTATGTGAGGATTATCCTCAGTTCCAATGTTAATTTTTATGACATTTTCTACTTCCATGTGTAGATCTTTCTCAAAATTAGGTGGGGCGGGTGAAACGCCCAATTCTTGTAATTCTGCCAAGGTTAGCTTGGATAATTCATCTTGAGGAGTCGTGGCCTCAAGCTGGGCTATACTAGGTATAGAGCCATCAAAATAAAATTCATTATGTAATAATTCCTCAATGGAGACATCATGGAAGATATCTCCCTCCAACTCATCGTCGGATTCAGCGATCATCTCAGGGTAAGCTATAGATAGCATATTACATGTAAATGGCTTATTCGTTAAACGCAAAGCATCGCGCTCATCCAAATAATCTTGATAACATATGAGATGGTCATCATCCTCAAATGGGAAGGGCTGACCCTTACTAGGAAATAGGCCCACACCACATCGGGCGAGCCACGGTTCTACCTCAAAAGGTTCTTTCATACCATTTTGGAAAGGTCCTAAACCTTTCCCTTTATATCCCAATTTAAGCATTATAGATTTGGCTTTAATATACTCATTAGTAAAATAACATCGAGCATATCCATCATAATGAGTCTTGATGTTTCTGGGTATTCTACCCCAGTCATATCCCTTATAAATAAAAGCACAGCTCCCGACTTGGTAAGTACTTCCCATAGGCTGTGGGAGGCCCAAGGTATGAGGAGATGGTGGCAAATTATTTAAAATAAGGGAATCTTGCATAGAAGCATTCGTTTCCTCTGATATAAGAATTTTAGATAAATCGGGTAAGAGCTCGTCAGTAAGAGCATAAGAGGTAGAAGGAACATTTCCTACATCTTCTGATGCGGAAACTATGCCTTTGGTGGATGTAGATGTTGTAGAGATGTCGATGGATGGGTCTATTATAGGTATAGAAGTTATAGGAGTAGAACAAGAGGCATTGGTTGTGGGATTAGGATCTTTCTGAGGTCCTAATGTGGTTTGTTTAGAGGATGGTTGAGCTATATGTAGAGGTGGAACTGATGGAGAAGAAGTAGATGACGTTGTGGGTGTGTGTTTCACATGTTTAGATGGGTAATGAGAATTAGGATGTGTGGATGACAGAGCAGGGCAAAATTGAACTCCAACAGGTTCTGCCAAAGCACACATATCAAAGGGTCTAGGATCACCATGAATGGTAACCAACTGATTCTTAAATTCGAATTTAACACATTGATGTAAAGTTGAGGGAACGGCTCGCATCGCGTTGATCCAAGGGTGACCCAAGAGTATATTGTATGATGCAGGGCAATGTACAATAAACACGGTCGTATCCAAGGTTCTCGGACCAACCTGCAATGGGATGGTAATAACTCCACACGTTTCTTGTGTTTCATCATTGAAGGCTTTTATGATCATATCAGTTCTTTTCATTTCATCACTTCTAAACCCAAATATTTGGTAGAAGTCAAAAGTGCAGATGTTTAAAGATGAACCATTATCAATCAAGACTCGTTTAACTGCTACATCTCCAATTAAGGCAGTAATATATAAGGGGTTATCCTTATGTAAACTATGTTGCGGTATGTCTCTATCCCGAAAGTCAATACAATCAACTTCACGAGTTATTATAGTATTAGCCATGGCTTCAGGTTGAATGTCTTGTGGTACCATCATCTGGCTTAATGTGAGCATTAATTCATCTCTATGTGTAGGAGAAGATCTTAAAAGGTCCAAAAGAGAAATTCTAGCTGTAATATTTGATAATTGTTCATTAATATTATAAGGAGGTTTAGGTTGAACATTAGGTGCCTGATTCCCTTTATTAGGAACTTTCAAAACAAATGGAGTTGATCCATCATTCTGCATTTGATCTTGTTGAGAGTTTTGAGCCTGTTGTCTAGTAACGACTCCGATGGTACCCACAATATTATTCTACGGATGATGAATGGGTCTTGGTCTAGCATTTATGGCTTGCTCATTAGAAAGTAATTGGTGAGAGGATGGTCTAGTAGTGACTCTTCTTGGAAATGGTTCTTCCGGAACCATAGAACTTGTGATAGGGTGAATAGTATCTGATTCATCTTCAGAGCTATTCGATTGATTTGATGTGATTTCCATATCACTCTCAGTCTCATATTCTGTATCACTAAGATCGGGTGTCCAGATATTATGTAGAGGCCTAGTCGTAACCATGGATAAGGTTGTGTCAAATATTTCCAGCTCATGAGTCAGGTAAATGCCCACTAATAGTCCCTACATATCGGGTAGGAGGGGGAACATTATGATGTTCAATTTGATTAGCCACTTCCTTGCCATGTTTTGGTAAAGGATGTTGAAATATATCCAATGACCGATTGGCATTCTGATTCTGGTTTTGGGGGATGTTCTTTTGAGCATTATTAGGAGGATTTTTCTTAGGTTGAAAGGCTTGCACCTCCATCTCATTGTTATCAATCAAGTCCTGTATTTTATGTTTTAATATTTTACAAGAGTTGGTAGTGTGTCCAGGTCCTCTATGGAAGTCACAGTGTAAATCAGCTCTGTATCCGGGTATAGTTGGATCAGGTTCCCAGATATTTGGTAATTGAATCAAACCTCATTCTAATAATTATGGTAGAATAGTTGATAAAGGTTGATTTAACCTAGTAAATTCTCGAGGAGGTTTATCAGGAGGTTTCAGTATAAACTTCTCCGTTGTCTTCGCAACATTAACATTAGCAATATTTCTACTATCGGTGACTCCATCACCCACAACTTGTTTATTCTTATATTGATTTCTGGATGTTTTCTCATCATCTTTCTTTTTAAGCTGACCTCTCCTAATGAGAGCATCTTCCACTCTTCGGGCTAAGTCTATAGCCTGATCGAAGGTGGTCAAGGTAGCAATTGATAATTCGTAGGATAGTTGCTCTTGCAAATTATTAATAAAGATGTCCAACATCTCCCTATAAGGTAACACAAAGTGCAATTTTCCTATCAACTGTCTCCACCTAGCTAGGAAATCAGCAAAACATTCATCTTTGTCTTGTTTTAAGTTGTACAAGTCTTTAATGGTCACATGCCTTTCGATGTAGGCACTAAATTGATGAACAAAAGACTCGGTTGTTTCTTCGAAATTCCTCAAAGAATTAGTGGGTAATTGATAATACCACTCTAATGCCATTCCTCCTAAACTTTTTGGGAACATTTTTAGTAATAATAAGTCATCATGTGATATATCATGACATGCTATCCTAAACATACGAAGATGCTCTATGGGATCTTCGGTTCCTTTATATATGGGCAAGACAGGCATAGGAAAATGTTTAGGATATGGCTGTGCTACAACTATAGGATCTAAAGGCTGACTACACATCTCTCGATAATTGTACGAGGGACGGTAGGGATCTATCTGGTCCATGCGGGAAACTAACTGTTTCACCATGGCTTCAAGATTACTAGTTTGTCCACCATATTGGTTCGGTGGGACATAGGTATGGGATTTATGAGTGTATGATGGTGTGACATAAGGATTAGATGCTATATTGCTATTATGTAAAGTGTTGGTAGGAAGAGTATTATGAAGGAGATTTGTAGTAGTATTATGTTGTATCCCAGATTGTTGGTAATTGGTGTTTGGTTTTGTTTTGGGCTTTTGTTGATTTGAAGTATGTTGATCAATAGCTTGGCGAAATAGAGCAGTAAATGATGGTTTCTTTTGTGCGGGAATAACCCTAGGCTTGCTAACAGGCACTTTAGATGGTTGGGTAACTTGTTGTTGTTGCATGTTCTAGATTATAGCTGCCATATCCAAATTGGATGGTCCAGCTTGATCACTCTCTTGATCAATAAAGGACAAGGGATTAGTGCGTGTGTGAAATACTTCTTCTAGAGTTGCTTGAGTGTCACTAATTCGATCCTTGTCCATATGGACTACTCTATTAAGAACACCAATATTAGTATTAATGAACTTCCAGAATTGTTCCATGTTCTCAAAAGTGACAGCTCCTCCCGGAGACATTTTAGGGGATGAGGATCCTTCCTCTCTAATAATTTCTTCATGTTCATTTCCTACAGCAAGCTCTTCTTCTTGCTGGTCTAGGGTTCCTTCTTCCGGAACTTGATCTTCAGGAAGGACATCTGGGTTATTTAATGGTTTTCCTAACCAATCTTCTTCTTCTTCAATCTGTTTTCCATTCCTAAGTCTAGGCATTGTGCTTAAACTTAGATTTCAGCAAATATATATACTTATATATATATATATGCGATAGGTTTGAGAGGTATATATTTTAATTATATACCTACTATAAAAAGGAAATGTTTTGTTTTTTTTTTTTGTTTTTGTGTTTTATAATATTATTATAAAGATAACAAATAGCATTCTAGTTGCAAAAAAATAACAATAGTAAAAAGAATGACTTAGTTTTCTATAAATAGTTTATGGATATCATTAATAGGATCAAGTTCATCAAGAGTCATGAAATGCTCCTCTTCAAATTGGAAATGGTTTTTCAAGAATTTGACAAAGTGTGCTATAGTAATATGATCTGTTTCGGACTCTGACTTGTAAAAATAAAGTTCATGGCAATACTCTCGATATAACACAGCTCTAGGAACTCTATTCCATATCTTTCTATCCGTAAGAACGACTTCTTGATCCTCTATACGAGATAGAAACTTATGTACTACAACTGCGTTCTCAAGGTATTCCTCAAAGGTGTACAATTCTGAAGACACAAGTGCTCTTTTATCTGCTAACCACCTATGGCAAGCTCTCTGAAGTTCATGGTACAAAGTCACACTGATCGGGATCCAGGATTCTATCTAGGACAAACCTCTTAATTTGCCTAAGTTCTGTTGATCTAGATGCAATAATACCCAATCTCCTATCAAGTTCGTCCCACAAAGGTTGGACTCTATTTGTTTGAGGTACTCTAAGCACATAAGTAATCTCTATGGTTGTTAATTGATTTTCAACATTTATGGTGACAACTCGTCTTTTATTATAATCTACCATCTAAATATGATATGCAACTTTAATTATTTGTCTAATGATTCTAGATGTTACTTAATAATAATTTTATTTTTTTTTTTATTGTTTTCAAAAGGTTTTTAGTTTCACGTCGGGTTCACCAAAATGTACTGACCCAAATTTTTTGTGCCCTTACCTTCAGGCTAAAGGATCCATGCCCGAAAGGGGGATGCGAGAAGGATGGGACAATACCTCGGACTGAGAGGCCCTTTGAAGGTCGCGCCTCTCAGGGGAGGGGTATAAGGGTGAATTTTTGATGGATGGTGGGGTTCACCAGGAAACTTTGAGTGGCAGTTTCCACGCCTAGGTTGAGAATGGGTTTGATGTGTTCATTTTATACTCAATCATTCATATTCCTAGGTTGGCCAAAATGAATCTAAGCTATTCTATATGAAAATGCCGATTTATATGAATACAAAAAGCATGAATGAATCCTAAATACCAGGAATATGTTAAATGAGAAAGAATGCACCTGATTTCGGATGTCTGATGAAGATTCTGAAGCTTGTAGGAGTCCAGATCATCCCGAATATGATAGGATCATCTGCAATTGTACAGAATCATCCCAGATCATAGGCGATCATCTGAAATCAGACAAGATCATCGTCGATCTGATGAATTCATCAGAAACCTGCAATCACAGAAACAGACACCAAAAACCAAAAATGCAACTGCAAGAATAATGCAAAATGATAGAAATGATAGTATAAATGCTTAACTGATAAATCTAGATAGCAGATTAAAGGAAATGCATTGTTTTAATAACTTATTTTAACTTTATCATGCATTTATGCTAAATGAGGTGAACTCCAGGATGCCAGAATGAAAATAAATCAAGCTAATGCATAATAAAATAAGGAAGGAAGATGAGAAATGCAAACTCAGGGCTCTGATTGCCCCCAATCTGAACTACAGTCGAGATCACCTCCAATCGTATGAGATCATCGCCGATCTTCGATAGGATCATCCGAAATCATGTGGAATCACCTACGACGATCCGAGCTTCCTCCAGCTGAAGCATAGTGAAAACCTGCAATGAAAACTTAAAACTACGAGTGCAAACAATGGTAGATAGGACGTCTTAACACAACAAAGCTAAATGGCAGGGAAAATCAACCAGGGAGAGAGTCAGGAGGAGATCCAGGGGGATAAACTAAGAAAATCCTAGTTTATATAGAATTAGGGGGAGGTTAGGAGGTTGGGGATCATCCCAATCTGGGAGATCTCCAATGGAGGAATCTCCAACTGCATAGACATGCTTCTGCCCAAGTTGGAGAGGCTGTTGAAACAGAAGCTAATTATGAAAATTTGGTTTTGGGACGAAATCGTCTGGACGTTCTGTTCCAGATGAATTCGTCCGATCTGGGACGATTTCGTCTGATCGGCGATGATATCGTCCAACGGTCAAAACAACTCCTAAAAATGGCATGAAAAATGGGGTGAGCGGTTAACGGGCGGTTTCGAGGTTAAAATTCAAATTTTTATCTTTTTACTAAGGGTTTAACTGCACCAATTTTAGGGTGCTACACAAAGAACAACTTAAAGCAGTGGTGTGTGTGTGTTGATGCTACTACTTGGTGTAGAGAAAGTGCAAAATACACAAACCTGGTGCTTTAAACAGTAGTATATTATGGTGTTATTAGAGAAATAATCTTGTTGGATTACTCTCGATTTTGATACCCCCTATTCAAATATGATAGGGTGAATGTTCTTGATATGAGGAATGGATGTAGAAAGGATAAAATGATCTTCACACTGGTCAACACAAACATATTACTTGGTTGGGATAGACAAAAATATGATCTATTTATCCTAGCATCACAATCCAGACAAGTTTTTTATGTAAATGATCCACTTAATACCAACTGGTATGTGGTTCTCACATCACCTCCAAGAGGGATCAAAGACATTGAAGCATATGAGGCAGAATATATTATTGTCTCTAGAGCAATATATTTCATTAGATCTTAAATTGCATAATATGAAAATGTAAACGATGACAACATTCAATATGTTTGTGAAGAATGTGAGGGTACATGATTGGAAATTTAACTACTGTACTTTAAAAGTAGTTATAATTAATAAAAATAATTAACGAGTGTTGTTAGACATTTTTATTCTATTTTTAGAAAATTCTAGTAGATAATTAATGGGCAACCAAGCTAGGAGTGAGGCGAGTAGGTATCCTAAGCATGAAGTTGGCCAATTAGATACAAGAAGTTAATTTGGTAAAAAAAAGAGAGAGAATGAAAGTGTTGCTAGGGCATTAGTATTAAGAATCTAATCATGCATGCATATTGTAATGTATTGAAATAATGGTTTATTGTGTTAAGTGAGTGTTAGTAATAAAATTGATGTTTCATGTTTGACTCTTAGTCCTAGTCTTGAGCACCAATACTTGATTTGCATAGATGGATATTAATGTATCTAACAAAAGTCTTGGGATACCCTCTCACCTCATCTCTGATGGTTGGGGTAGGTAGGGATGTTTAGAAGTCTACCCATTATATGGAGGGCTCAAGTTGTCCATTCACCTATATTTGTAAATAAGAATTGCACTTGAAATAAAAAATTTCTATTTACATATATAATCATATCTAATTTCTTTTTTTCTTGCTTTTGTACATGTAAGAGGTGCAATAGATCATTGTTGTTCATAAATAATAACTTGGTTTTCATCCAACGATCTAAGAGAAAATATTCCATATATTATTCAAAATAAATTGTGTAATGGTAAACTTCAATATTTTAAATTCCTTTATTGACTAATATTTGTTTATAATGAATAAAGAGAACATGTTGTTATAATGGTTGTCTCACTACCTTGTTTAAGATGATAAACATGTTGGTTAAATGATTACCAACTCCCTCTTTCATCAAAAATAATATTTTCCTAATCCTTCATTCTATTGAGTTTTAGGGTAATCAAGTTAAATTCTTATTGGATTATTTTGATTGATGTCTATCAACTCTTCAATTTTTGAATGGTCTCAAGAAAATGGAAAAGGATATGCATTTATGTGGTCCTATTTTTAACTAACTGTAAGGACTTTTGTGAATAAGTAGTTTTTTTTTAAATGTTCTTTAACTTGATTCAACAATGTTCAGTTTTATAAAATTATATGGAAAAGATTACAGTTTGTGTACTTAACCCTGTATAGGAATAATACTATCAAATTCTGCCAAGTTTTATGTTCCTCGGATGTTGTGAGGTTGATAAAGTCATAGTCTTATTATTTAACAATAAATTTTGCAACTTCTTTTTAGCCATACTTCTAACTCACTCTATCCAATGTGTGCAAGGTATTGAGCCTACATGAGATATTGGCTTCATATAGTAGTGTCCACTATGTAGGGACACTAATACCATTTGTTTTGAAGCAGCCAAGGCCAAGTCCAAAAAGAAACATTAGCATGTAATTGCATCTTATCTTTGCTCTTATACACTACAGATATAGGCATAGTTATAGCACATGAATTTTGAAGTTTGATACAGATACAATTATAGGTATAGTTGCTCTTTGCTCTTATACACCATAGATACAATTGCTCTTTGCTCTTATACACCATAGATACAATTGCTCTTTGCTCTTATACACTATATAAAGTAAATTGTCCATTGTTGAATATTGATATATTTACATGTATTGAATTTATTTATGTTCCAAATATTATTATCTTTTGAATATTACATGATTTTGTTTATATTTTGTTAGAGTAAAACTGTACCTTTTGATTATTAGAGTATTTTATTAATATTTTATTAGAGTAAAACTATAACTATATGTATTTTGGAAAGTAACAAGTTATACAGTTCTATCATCATGAATCGTTTCTAGCTAGTAGATATAACAATATTTTTATATTCTTTCATCCTCATTATTGGAGGAATGATAATAGATTAAATTTTCACATATTTTTTTTGAAATTAGTGGTTTACTATGGGACATCCCCTATTGGTTTTCATTTGCTCTTTGCTCTTATACACTAAAAATATAGGCATAGTTATAGCACATGAAAAGGAAACAATGAGAGCTGAAGTTGTTATTTTGCTATTTGGATTGGGTATTATTTGTTTCATATAAAGGAATTGCTATTTCAAAAGGATGAATGGGTGTGTGTTTGTTTCAAGAAAACAATTGCTATTTCATAAGTATGAATGGTTGTGTGTTCATTTCATAGAAAAATAATTATTATTTTATAAGAATGAATGGATGTGTGCTCATTTCATGGTTGCGAGATGTTGGAATTATGTGGGACTAATAACTACCATTGTCAACTATCAAGGGCAACCATGCCCATAGATCTCCTACACCAAGAAAATTTTTGAGCAGGTACAACCTTTGTTAATGAATCAACAATATTCTTTTATGTATCAACTTTCTCCAATATCACCTGGTTCTCTTCAACCATCTCTCTTACAAAATGGTACTTGATATCAATATGTTTTTGTTAAGATAAAATTCAGATTTTACACTTGCAAGAGGAAGCACAGTAGCAAAAATAGAAAATGCAAAAACAACAACACAAGTTACACAGAGATTTACGTGGAAACCTGCAATGTGCAAGAAAAACCATGGGGCAATGTCAACTTCTCCTTTTATTATTTTTAGTAAAGTTTACATTCACGTTTCTCAATGTTTTTTACAAAAAACATACATATGCAAGGGATCACATCCATTTTATAGAGTTGAAGGAAGACTATAATTGCTCGTTTCCTCTCCCGATGGAAGCCTCCAAAAATTGTTCATTTTTGCTTCCAAGGAAAATGCATGAACCTTTTTGTCTTCCACATTATATGTCTATCTAGACATCTACTTGGTTTGATGTCTTCTTGGTTTGACGTTTACTTGATTAGAAAACTGGTTTAGATGTCTACTTGGCTAGACATTTTTCCTAGACGTCTACTAGCCTATATGTATGGCCTAAACATCTACCATCCTAGATGTCTGGCAACCTAGACATCTGGCCTAGATGTCTACAAGCCTATATGTCTAGTACACAAATATCTAGCCTATATGTCTACCAGCCTAGACATATAGCATCCCATACGTCTAGCCTAGATGTCTACCAACCTATACGTTTGGCCTAGGCGTCTGGAAACCTAGACGTTTGGCCTAGACTTCTAGCAGGTCAGTCATCTAACCTACTGCCTAGATGTTTGATCTAGATGTCTAGCAGGTTAGACGTATGGCCTGCTTTGGCCTGTTGCAATCCTCTTTCCTGGCTACATGTACTACATGGTGACTTCACTTCCTAATATTCTCCCACTTGAAGTCAATATTCAAGAATTCTTATAACAAAGATCTTCATCCAGTGCCAATTACTGAATGTTGCCCTTGTTACTCTTTTAGCAAGCCCTAGAGAAGTTCTACGCCACTCAAACTTCTCTATCTTGACTGGCTTTGTAAGTATATTTACAAGATTCATTTCAGTATTGATTTTCTACAATAGGATCCTATCTTCTTCCACCACATTTCTTATAAAGTGGTACTTGACATCAATGTGTTTCGTGCAATCATGAAATGTTGGATTATTCACTAGTTGAATAACACTCTGGCTATCACAATACAATGTAATTTTCTCCTGCATTACCTTGAAGTCACCCAATAATCACTCTAGCTAAATTACCTCTTTACTGGTGTGAGTTGCTGTAATATATTTTGCTTCAGTGGTTGATAAAGTCATAACAGATTGTAAATTAGAAGCTCAATGCACAGCTCCACCAACAAGAGTGAAGGTATATCCTATAGTGGACTTTCTCCCATCTTTATCTCCACTATAATAAAAATCCACAAAACTTGTAACTTGCAAATCTGTCATTCCAAAGTAAATGGCATCATCTAAAGTGGCTCTTAAATATCTGAATATCCACTTCATCACATTCCAATGCTCCTTACCAATATTTTCCATGTACCGAATGACTACTCCCATTGCTTGGGCAATATTCGGTTTGGTGCTCACCATGGCATACATGAGGCTTCCTACTGTTGATGAATATGGTACACAAGATATGTTTGTTTTCTCTGCTTTTGTTCTAGGATACTAGTTGGAAGACAACTTTAAGTGTGGAAGAAGTGGGATGCTAACTGGTTTAGCATTCTGCATATTGAAGTGTTGTAGAATATTTTCCACATATGACTTTTGATTTATGTCCCTGTGTATCTTCATCCCTAAAATTTTGTTTGTTGCTCCTAAATACTTTATTTCAAATGTCCTAGCCAACTAAGCTTTAAGATCAATGATTTTCTTCATGTTGGGATCTGCAACCAACATATCATCAACATACAATAGCAAAATAATAAAAATACCATCATCAAGCCTTTTATAGTATGCACAATGGTCAACTTCACTCCTGCTGAAACATTGGCTCTTCATGAAGGTGTCAAATTTCATGTACCACATCCTTGGTTTCTATTTTAACCCGTACAGTGATTTCTTCAGTCTGCAAACCAAATGCTCTTTACCTCTTTCTTCATAGCCCTCAAGCTGATCCATATATATCTCTTCCTTGATATCACCATGCAATAAAGTAATCTTTACATAAATCTGCTCCAATTCCAAATCTTGTGCAGCTACAAGTGCAAGTAGAACTCTAATAGTAGTCATCTTCAAAATTGGAGAGAAAATTTCATTAAAGTCAACATTTGAATTTTGCACATAGCCCATTGCCACTAAGTGAGGTTTATAGTGTTCCAACAGCCCATCATTTTTCTTCTTCACTTTGTACACCCACTTGTTTCCAACAGTATTTCTTCTAGGTGGGAGATCCATAAGTTCCCAAGTTTTATTCTTTCAAAGTACCTCGATTTCCTCCTCCATGGATTTCCTCCACTTTTTTGTATTTTTAGACTCTCTAGCTTCCTAAAATGAACTAGGTTCACCATCATCAGTTAACAAAGCAAAATAGGAATGATACACATGAGAATACCTTTTTGAACACTTTTGTGGACGTGTAGATAGTCTAACCCAATGATATGTTTTTTGAGAATACCTTTTTGAAGACTTTCTATTCTACATGTTGATAAAAAACTTTAGCATGTTTATCTTCACTTAGTTCTACTTCAACAGGTACAACATTAGGATTTTACTGTACTTCCTTCATTTGCATGGATTTTTCATAAATAATTACATCTCAAATAATAATTACCTTGTGGGCAGTAGGATCCCATAGTCTATACCCCTTCACTATATCTCCATAGCTAAAAAAAACATATTTGCTTGACTTTGAGTCAAGCTTGGACATTTTTTCATTGGGTACATGAGAAAACGCATCACAACTAAAGGTAGGTAGATGAGAGTAATCAACTAGCTTACAATACTAAACCTACTCTATAATCTGACCATCCAACGCAGTTGTAGGTGACCTGTTAATAAGATAAACAGTTGTATTAACAACCTCCACCCAGAATATTTTCTCCAACATGGCTACGCTAAGCATGCTTCTTGCACGTTCCATGATTGTGCAATTCATCTACTCAGCCACACCATTTTACTATGGAGTGTATGGTACAATCTTCTGGTTCTTAATACCTTCTTGCATACAAAATTTATCAAATCTTAGAGCAATATTCACCTCCATTATCTGACCCGAGACATAAAATCGACTTGCCCAAACTCTTCTCTACCTGAGCTTTGAACTCTTTAAATTTTTGCAAAGCTTCCAACTTCTTCTTTAGAAAATACACCCACACTCTCCTAGAATAATAATCTATAAAAGTTAGAAAATAGATGGCACCATTCAAGGACTGAGTGGGAATTAGTCCAAATATATCTGAATGTATAAGTTGCAGAAAATCAAAACTCTTACTAGGACTTGCAGTAAATTGAACCCTCTTTTGTTTACCAAAAATACAGTGCTCACATAAGTCTAAATTACAAGACTTAATCCCATAAAGCATACCTCTATCATGCAAAATTTTTAGGCCTTTTCACTCATATGGCCTAGGAGTTGGTGCCATAACATTACTGCATCCTAAATAGAAGTTGTTGTCGTTGCATGGTTTATCATTGTATCACTGCATAAATAGTATAAGGTCCCATAAGATTCTCTATTTGATACTACGCGATCTCCTCTGGTAATCTTGCAGTAGTTGTTACTGAAAGTGACAGGATACCCTAGCTTATCCATCATTTTGATTGAGAGTAAATTCTTCCTCAAATCGGGTACATGTCACACATCACATAACATATTTTCTCTACCATCGTCCAACCTGATCCTTATATCAAATCTTCCCACAATTTTTAAAGGGTGATCATCACCCAAATAGATATTTCCACCATAGTATGGTTGATATTTGTCAAACCAATCTCTATGGGGAGACATGTGGAAAGACACACCTGAGTCCAAAATCCAAGTATATAAAATCGATCTGTTGTTACTGATATCGAATGCTTTACATGTTGTCATCTCTCTTGAATCTGTTGCACTGGCCTCAGCTGATGGCTGATTTTACTTTTAACCATTCTTTAATTGTCAATAGTCCTTCTTGGAGTGTCCTTGCTTCCTATAATACCAGCACTTCCCTTTCTACTTTCGTCCTTTAGAATTAGATCTGGAATATTTTCTACCTTTTTTAATCCCCTCAAAGGATCGACCTATCATAGATAAGGCTTCATTAGTTGAGGTTTCTAGAGACATTTTTTACCTCAACTCTTCTGCCAACAAAATGACTATCACATCATCAAATTTGAGAGTTCCTGATGATGAATTACTTATGGTCATCACCATATGATCTCAAGTATTTGGGAGGGATCAAAGTAGGGTGATAGCTCTATCTTCATCCTCCATCTTCACATTAATTGATACCAGTTTGTTGATTAGAGTATTAAACTCATTAAAATGATCTACTACAGATGAACTTTCCTTCTTCCTTAAGCTATAAAGTTGCTTTTTTAGAAAAACCTTATTTGTTGTTGATTTTGTTTCATACAAATTTTCAAGATTTTTCCAAAGGGCTTCTGTGATCTTCTCTTCAGCTACATTGAACAAGACAAAGTCTTCTAGGTAGAGATGGATTATAGAACCTACCTTCCTATCAAGTGTTACCCACTCCTCATATTTCATGTTGCTCAGTTTACTCATGATCCCTTTTAAGGCTTGAGCTTGGTCATTCTAAACCAGCAAATCCTCCACCTTCATTTTCCATAGAGCAAAGTTCCTGCCATCAAATTTCTCAATCTCGAACTTGTTTACACCTTCTGTCATTATTGCAACTCCCACTCACACAAAATCTTAGATCTGATACCAGATGTTAAGATAAACTTCATATTTTATGCCTAAAAGAGGAAGCACAGTAACCAAAATAGAATTCACAAAAATAGCAACACAAGTGACATAGAGATTTACATGGAAACCTACAATGTGCAGGAAAAACCATGGGATAATGACAACTTCTCCTTTTATTTTTTTAGCAAAGTTTACATTCACATTTTTCACAAATAAAATACATATGCAAGGGATCACATCCCTTTTATAGATCTGAAGAAAGACTCCAACCATTTGTTTCCTCTCTTGATGGAAGCCTCCAAAAACTATTTGTTTTCACTCCCAAGGAACCTATTTGTCTTTCGTGTTAGACGTCTATCTGAACGTCTACTTGGTTTAATGTCTACTTTATTAGATATCTGGATTAGAAATCTACTTGGCTAGATGTCTGGCCTAGACATCTACCAGCATAGATGTCTGGCAGTCCAGATGTCTGGCCTAGATGTCTACCAGCCTAGACATCTGTCAGGCTAGACATTTGGCAACCCAGACATCTAGCCTAGATGTCTACCAACCTAGAAGTTTGGTATCCTAGACATCTAGCCTAGACGTCTACCAACCTAGACGTCTAACAACCTAGATGTTTGTACTAGATGTCTAGCAAGTCAGACGTCTAGCCTGCTACCTAGATGTTTGACCCAGATGTCTGGCTTACTTTGGCCTACTACAATCCTCTTTCCTGGCTGCCTATACTGCATAGTGACTTCACTTCCTAATAGTTTTGAACAATCATAGAAACCAGGATTATTGGCCAAAAATATTTCACTTTGACTGTCATTGTTAATTCTCATAGCCTTCTATTTAAGATCAGTTATTGAACACAATATTTATAGCCACAATACTTCTTTACAGGCATGAGTTGTTACAATGTACTCTACTTTTGTAGTGGATAAAACAACAATTGATTACTTTTTATTCATCCAAATTACTGTCCCTCCAAACAGCCTAAATACATAAGCACTCATGGATCTTCTCTTATCAAAATCTCTAGCCCAGTCAACATCCACAAACCCTTGTAGATTTACAATATCATTATCTCAAAAATTTCCTCCATAACAGATAGAATAATATGTAGTTCCATGCAAGTATCTGAAGATCCTCTTCATAACAGTCCAATATTCCTTTCTTGGATTGTACATATATCTGCTAATTATTCCCACTACATGCACAATATCAGGTCTAGTATAGACCATTGCATACATTAGACTGCCTACATAACTATCATAAGGAACATGATGCATTTCTTCAATTTCCTCATCTATTTTAGAACACTATTTAGCAGATAACTTTTGACCAACTAGATATGGAGTACATACTGGTTTACAATCATGCATTCTAAACTTCTGTAGTATCAAATAAATATATTTCCTTTGATTTAACCACAACTTTCTATTTGCACAATCCCTTATTATTTCCATACCCAAAATAAATTTTGTAGCATCCAAATTCTTCATGTCAAATTTGGAAGATAACTAAGATTTTAGTAACTTCTTTATCATCTCCTTACTGTTACCAATAACAGCATGTCATCCACATACAATACAATGATAACAAATTTTTTACCTTCCTTTTTAAAATAAACACATGGATCTGCTTTGTTTTTTCAAAGCCCAAGTATCAAAAAAACCTGTCAAATTTTTGATTCCACATCCTTGGAGATTGCTTTAACTCACAAAGAGACTTCTTTAGCTTGCACACAAGGTCCTCCTTACCTTTTATCTTAAAGCATTCTGGTTGTGACATATATATATATATATATATATATATCTTCATCTAATTCACCATGTATAAAATTAGTCTTTACATCCATCTGTTCTATTTCAAAATCAAAAGCAGTAAAAATAGCCAACATAAATCTAATTAAAGTTAGTTTAGCCATAGGAGAAAAAATCTCACCAAAGTCAATTCCCTCAACTTGAAAAAATCCTTTTGCTACCAATAAAACCTTGTACTTATCCAACTTTCCTTCGTTGAGTGGTATTTTCACCCGATTGTGAAAACACACTCTCCGATAGGATTTGGGTTCCAAATCCCCTCTTGCAAAGAAATTAAATGAATAATTTCTCCAAGGTCTCCGCTATGTTAGCATTTTACATAAATAATAATATTCAATTTAAATGCTTGGGACACCTCAGTGGTTGCAAGTAACTGTAAACAAGGGGCACTGCTGGTTTATTTTATTTAAGATTTTAATGATTGTAAATTAAACTAAGGTTAAACTTTCTGGAAAATAAAAATGCAGAGAATTTGAAGAAATGAAAATAAAATGCAAAGAGACTAAAACTAAAGTACATTCAGAGTGTTACGATTCCTATTTTGACAAAATCGAAGATAATGAGGTTTTCCGCATACAACCTAACCTATTGAACCTGCAAACTTGCACAATCCAGATAAGCTAGGTGTTGGTTTCTAGGGTTTTAACTCGTTATTTTCAGATTTAGACATTCGCATGAAGCAACCAAGATAACTTGCATTAAACTCCACCTATAAGCCTAAAGATCTAAAAAGGGGAAAAATAAACATTAAATCTTGCATGCAGAAAATAACTCCTTCTTTCTTGTCAATGAGATGCAACTCTCTGTAATTCTATATTAAAAATAATGTATCAGTTTACAAGAACATAATGTCTCTGGTTTTCTCAAAACCAGAAAAAGTGGGAGAAAAACACTCCAAAAGCAGGCCCAGAATGGCCTATCACCTTCAGCTCTGCAACTCTGCCCGTAGTGGTTTTCGACCCTTGTACCAATCTATGCTTCTGCTTTTAAAATTTCTGGCCATGCTCTCTATTTCACTCTATGACGCTTCGTTTCATTTCCCAGATATTTTCGTTTTGTCTTCCTCGACTCTTCATTATTTTTGGCTTTTGTTCGAGCGTCGAAACGTTTGATCTTCTTTGCTAACTGTAGTCGTCCTATAACCCTTACACCTTTATGCCACGTGTTCAGCACTTCCCTGTATGTTCTATAACGAACGGTCATGAATCACGACAAAAAATAGCATGTCGCGATATCGTGATGTTTTTATACCTGTAGCTATGTTATTCTTCTTGTACCATGAAAATGAGACATGTCGCGATATCGCGACATTTTTCTGTCAATAGCCTTGTTCACCTTCATGCACTACGAAATTGAGACATGTCACGATATCGTGAAATTTTTTTTCCGAGCTGTGCAGATGCAACTTGTCATGAAATCATGACGTCTTTCTGTTTCGGGCTGTCTAGACGCAACCTGTCGTGAAATCGCGATGTTTTTCTCTTTCGGGCTATCTTGTTGCGCTTAACAGCGAAAACATGACATGTTGCAAAATCATGACACTCTTTCATTCTGCACCATCTTCTTGCTTTCTATCGTGAAATCATGACACTTTTCTGTTTGCCCTTCATCTCGTCTTTAGATCGTGAAAACATGACATGTCGCGATATCACGACAACTTTAGTGCCTTATCTTCTCTCTCCTTTATGAACCATGATTTCATGACATGTCGTGATATCGCGACGTTTTTCACTTTGTCTTTCTCTCTCCTCTTTGACTCGCGATTTCACGACATGTCGTGATATCGTGACAATTTTTAGTCAACACTTCTTCCTGCTTGCTTTGACCATGATTTTATGACATGTCGCGATATCATGACATTTTTCACTTTGTGCTGCATTCTGTTGCTCTTAGCTACGATAACGTGACATGTCGCAATATCGTGACACTTTTTCGTTCTACTGTACTTCACTTGTCTGGGCTGCAAAAATGAGACATGTTGCGATATCACGACACTTTTCATTCGGCTATACTTTTGCTATTTTGAACTGTGAAAATGTGACATGTCACGATATTGCGACACCCTTTCATTTCTGGTCACGACAGAGCAACATGTCGCGATATCGTGACAACTTTTTTTCTTAGTCGCGACAGAGCAACACGTCGTGATATCATGACACTTTCTTTTTATTAGCCGTGACAGAGCAACATGTCGCGATATCGTGACACTTTTCTTTTTCTTAGCCGCGACAGAGCAACATGTCGCGATATCGCGACACTTTTTCTTATGTTGTATTTTGCTCTTCCTTTGATTTTTTAGCATCTGGGCCACTGCAGTCTTCTTTGAAAGCATGCAAAAAAGGTGGGTCCCCAATTTTGGGGTGTGTTGTGGATCAGCCACAACAAATGGTGACTCTACTGGGAAATGCTCCTGAGCATTTCGGTGAGAACCTAACCTAAAATACACAAGCTTAGATACAAGCGTCAACACATAAAAAACAAATGTCGATAGATCAAAAATACATGAACCATTAGAATCATTAAGTATCAGCTCGGTGTGTGCAATGTGTTCCATTCTTTATCATTTGAAATTGATCCACATTCCATTGTCAGTTTTACATGAATGCATATGTGAGATTGTGAATGATTTGTGCAACCTGATAAATATGCTTTAGAGATATTACCTGCTTTATAAAAGCTTTAGACCTTCTAATATCATATACAAATATTTAAAATTATCAAACCCTCTTAGGATCAACTATATGTATAATGAATTGCTTTATTAGATCCCAAAGTTGGTTATGAGTCACTACTATCTTGAACCCATGTGCAAGTGAAAGTGAAATCAAGCTTTGGGAAATCGGACTCCCAACCTAATCGAGATGGGAGTTTTAACCCTATCCTTACTACTCTGATTTGGAATTCATTACCTCACTTTGAGCAAAATAATTTAACCAGTTATGGATGAAATGGTCAGGCTAGTCTATCCGTTTGAACAATCAGTGGTCTTGTTTTAGACAAGACATGCTGCCATGCATGGGCATACTTAACCCCATAATCCATGATTTGGCTTCATTCATTCTCTTTTATTTTTTCTTGGACCTTTGGGATGACTACCCATCCTTGCAAGGGACATGTAGTACGATCCTTCCAATCCAATATTAAGATGAAATGGGAAATATTAATTTTTTACTTCTTGGACCTTGGGGATGACTACCCATCCTTGCTAGGGACATGTAGTACGATCCTTCCAATCCAAGATTTAGATGAAATGGAAAATATTAATTTTATTTCTTGGACCTTGGGGATGACTACCCATCCTTGCTAGGGACATGTAGTACGATCCTTCCAATCCAAGATTTATGATTAAATGAAACATAGAAGCTTTGGGGAATCAGATTCTCAACCTAGGCGAGATGAGAATTATGCCCTATCCTTACTACTCCATGTAGGTCAAATCAGAGCTTTGGGGAGTTGGATCCTCAACCTAAGTTCGATGAGGATTTAACCCTATCCTTACTACTCTGATTTTAGGCTTTAAGCTTTATGGAAGTGGTAAAAACCATTGTTTTAAGGATCATGTTGCATAATAGGATAGACATGAAATACTTCTTTCGCCTCGACCTTTTCTTCCAAGCAAGGTTTTGATCATTTTGCTCAAGATCCTTTTTAATGTGTATAAAATGTGCTTGGTTCTAGATATCTCGGGCCTCAGTTCCCAACCTTAGGATTTTTTCTTATTTATGTTATAGCATAACCCTAAGAGGACTTGACACCTTTCAAATGATTGTATCTGAAATGCATATGCAACTAAGATGGCATGTATATGCAAAATGGAATGTAATATGAATGCATTGCTTTTCTGAATTGTGGATGGAGTATACCACCTATGTTGCCATAATTTGTAAAACTGACTACTTCATGCATCACAAGTTTCAAACGATATTACTTTAAGCTGTTTGCGTTACTTGTGGAGCTTTCTACAACACAATTCCAATGTTTCATATTTTCCTGATCTTAGGCATGAGTTGACATCTCAATTTATTATTCATTTTTTTTTTTAAAACGAACCACACATGTCCAAAGGACTTAACACACAAAACTTAAAACCAAACCCAAATAGCAATCCCTAGAAACGAAACTTGAAAACACAAACCCAAAACCAAAAAACAAAATCTATATACAAATGTACAATATAATACAAGATGGTGCATGGTTTGAACTGTCACTTCCCTGGATCCCAAACATGATTAGAACACTTCAACAAAAATATAACGTGATGCGCATGCCAAATGTTGTAGGAATCCAACAAAAACAAGACTAGACCAAACAATGCAACCCACTTCAACTTTCCTCTCTCACCCCACCAATTAAATTTAGTTCCATTAGTACTCTCATAGGTGAGCGTCAAGTTACTAAAATGATTAGACAATAAATGATATTCAATTTTATCTTGTCTATTCTTTAAAGTATAAATCTTATAATTCCATTCATGATTTAGAACTAGGCTTTCCTTTTTAAATGTGAGATGTTGCAAATAAGAGCCTATTTCTAAAAATTTCAAAGCCAAATCATTTTCCAAATTTGTAGGCCAATCAAATTTGTGCAACAATTTACAAGCATCTAGGATATTTACTAAATTAGGATCATTAAAAGTTTTTACCCTAGATTCAATTAGTAATCGTTGATGAATTTGATTTAACAATTCAAGTGCATCAACTTCTTTTTCATTCATTAAAACAGTGTCATCAAAGGTGTGATTGGAAATCATACCTTGTTTTTCATTCACCTTTAATGACATTTCACCATAAACATCATTCAAATTCAAAATATGGTCATGCAAATTTTCACCTAAATTTTGGATGCTTGAACACAAAAGGTTAGATTCTACCCTTTGAACATTTTTATTTACCAAAATTTGATGGGGATTTGTAATTCCCTCTTTTACCTCATGGTCTTCATACTCTTCATTGATTACTTGTTCATCAAACATACCAAAATTAGGCACCCAATTGAAAACATGCCCATCCTTTTCAACCTTCAAATATTCTTGGTCAAAGTGTATGTCCAATGACTCATCTTGATGATCCTTCATTTGAGTTGTTTCCAATTGATCCATCTCTTCGTCATTTAGTTCCCATTCTTTGTTCACTATCCATGGTATCTCTTCATGTGAGATAGAAGTTTCAACGTCTTGCATATCAAGTGAAATATGAGTTTCATCTATAGGGGTGTGAGAAAAAAATGCATTATCATATCTCCCCCAACCATTGTAAAAATTGTCATCCAAATCCATGATGTTTGTGGCATGATCTTTTGATTCATTCATCAAATATTTTTCTTCTTTGTCCTTGGTAATGGAATCATTATAATCTTTCAAAATTTGATGAGACTTGAAACCCTCTTCCAAAACATCCTCAAATTGTACAAGAGTTGTAATATCTTCCTTTGAGTAGGCAATTGTGTCATCCTGCATATCAATTGGCACACAAGTTTCATTAGCAGTTTTGGAGTGAGTGTAGTCTTCCCACTTCTTCCAAGCATTGTAATAATCATCTTCCAAAATCAAGTGGTGACGTTCAACTACTTCTTCAACATCCTCCAATTCATCAATGTGTTTCTCATCAAATTCACCTTCACCTTCCTTAGATGGTTCCATTACTTCCAAAATTGGGTTATTGCTTGTATTCAAATTGATAAGGCTATCATAGTCCACATTTGTAACCCATGATTCCAGTTTATCACAATTTGGAGGGTGAAGAATTTTTTTATCATTAGTTCCTAGCTTTTCATCGAGAGTTTCTTCCAAGAACAAGTGGTGAAATTCTATCATATCTTCAAATTCATTCATTGATTTTCTTCCAATTTCACTTTCAACCACTTCATTCAATTCTAGGGTAGGTTCCGTCCTATCACCTATCTCAAACCTTGTTGAATTTAGGACCCCTTTATCCGCATAATCGTGCATCTCTATGAATGAGATCGCTTATGCATAATCTTCACTAGCGGATGTTGGTTTAGCACTTTGCACCTCCTCTTGGACTACATCTAAGGTGGTTGTAACATTTGGATATTCAAATTCATCCCCTTGATCATTTACCTTAGGTATCATTGGAGTGGAGGGTGCTATATTTGATGGTTGGTGTAGGTTGGCATCAATATCTTTAGAAGGACAATCTCTCATGTGAACATGTTGTGCCTTTTCTTCTTCAAGACCTTGTCGTTCTACCTCTTCTAGGATCTCATAGATTTTCTCTAGAGACAAGCCACCCATTTTTTCCTCAATGAATGAAGCAAGTGTGGGGTGTATGGCTCCCAGGTATACTTCCATGGCTTCCTCTTCTAATGTGTTAAAATTTTCCCACATTTGGGAGTGCAACTCATGAAATCTTCCATTGAATTGACTCAAGGATTCATTAGGCTCCTTACATATGGAGGTAAACTGATTTTTCAACATTTCTAAGTCAACTTGATTATCAAAATGATAAAGATAGGCTGCTTCTAGTTGTATCCAAGAAGTCCTAACCTCCATGGGTAGTTGGCTGTACCAAAAGAATGGTTTATCATCCAAAATGTATGCAAATAACTTACAAGCCATCTCCTCATACAAAACATGGAATCGACATAATGTATCCTTGTAGACATGCAATTTTTGCAAGTATCCTAGTGGCACCTCTTGATTAAAACATCGTAGAAACTCCAATAACATTTTAGGAATTTGATAGGGTATCACATGTATAGACAAACCCTTATAATGATCCTCCATCATAGATACCATTATTTCTCTTAGAGACACTATTTCAGCTCTTAGGGATACAATTTGCTCCTCAAATGTTGCCATTAGTGAACTCAAAATATAACTTTAGAACCAAATTTGTTAGTCAAAAATGATAGAAGGAATCACGGCACATCAGCGTGGAATGACTAGCAAATATCCAACCTGCAATGTATAAAAATCAAGTTAGCATCAACTAAGAGATGTATTCATTAAAATCAAATGAAAAGTAATTGCATGAAACAACACTTCGTTAGTCGCGACCAAAATTTTCAAAATTAAATCAAATCACATCATTTCTGTATGAACAATCAAAATGCGTTGCAAAGCTCTTAAGCAATTATAAACATGTAGCATTTAAAATCATAATGAAATAAACCGTTTCATGCCCTCCTTCTAGCGCCAATTTGTTGAGTGGTATTTTCACCCGATTGTGAAAACACACTCTCCAATAGGATTTGGGTTCCAAATCCCCTCTTGCAAAGAAATTAAACGAATAATTTCTCCAAGGTCTCCGCTATGCTAGCATTTTACATAAATAATAATATTCAATTTAAATGCTTGGGACACCTCAGTGGTTGCAAGTAACTATAAACAAGGGGCACTGCTGGTTTATTTTATTTAAGATTTTAATGATTGTAAATTAAACTAAGGTTAAACTTTCTGGAAAATAAAAATGTAGAGAATTTGAAGAAATGAAAATAAAATACAAAGAGACTAAAACTAAAATACATTCAGAGTGTTACGATTCCTATTTTGACAAAACCGAAGATAATGAGGTTTTCTACATACAACCTAACCTATTGAACCTACAAACATGCACAATCCAGATAAGTTAGGTGCTGGTTTCTGGGATTTTAACTGTTCTTTTTAGATTTAGACATTCGCATGAAGCAACCAAGAAAACTTGCATTAAACTTCACCTATAAGCCTAAAGATCTGAAAAGGGGAAAGATAAACATTAAATCTTGCATGCAGAAAATAACTCCTTCTTTCTTGTCAATGAGATGCAACTCTCTATAATTCTGTATTAAAAATAATGTATCAGTTTACAAGAACATAATGTTTCTGGTTTTAACAAAACCAGAAAAAGTGGAGGAAAACGCTCCAAAAGCAGGCCTAGAATGGCCTATCACCTTCAGCTCTGCAACTCTGCCCGCAGCGGTTTCCGACCCTTGTACCAATCTGTGCTTCTGCTTTTAAAATTTTTGGCCATGCTCTCTGTTTCGCTCTGTGACGCTTTGTTTCATTTCCTAGATCTTTTCATTTCGTCTTCCCCGCCTCTTCATTATTTTTGTCTTTTGTTCAAGCATCAAAATTTTTGATCTTCTTTGCTAATTGTAGTCGTCCTGTAACCCTTACAACTTTATGCCACGTGTTCAGCGCTTCCCTGTATGTTCTGTAACAAACTGTCATGAATCGCAAAAAAAAAATAGCATGTCGCGATATCACGACGTTTTTATACCTGTAGCTGTGTTATTCTTCTTGTACTGCGAAAATGAGACATGTCACAATATCACGACATTTTTCTATCAACAGCCTTATTTGCCTTCAATCATCACAAAATTGAGACATGTCGCGATATCATGACAATTTTTTGTTTCGGGCTGTGCAGATGCAACTTGTCGTGAAATCGCGACGTCTTTCTGTTTTGGGCTGTCTAGACGCAACCTGTCATGAAATCATGATATTTTTCTCTTTCGGGCTATCTTACTGCGCTTAACAGCAAAAACATGACATGTCATGAAATCGTGACACTCTTTCATTCTGCACCATCTTCTTGCTTTCTATCGCAAAATCGCGACACTTTTTCTCTATGTTCACTTTGGCTGCTCCAGGTCGCAAAACTTCGACATGTTGTGATATCATGACATTTTTTTTATTTGCCCTTCATCTCGTCTTCAAATCACGAAAACATGACATGTCGCGATATCACAACTTTAGTGCCTTATCTTCTCTCTCCTCTATGAACCATGATTTCATGACATGTTGCGATATCGCAACATTTTTCACTTTGTCTTTCTCTCTCCTCTTTGACCCATGATTTCACGACACGTCGCGATATCACGAAAATTTTCAGTCAACACTTCTTCCTACTTGCTTTGACCACAATTTTATGACATGTCATGATATCGTGACATTTTTCACTTTGTTCTGCATTCTGTTGCTCTTAGCCGCGAAAACACGACATGTCGCAAAATCGTGACACTTTTTTGTTCTACTATACTTCGCTTATTTGGGCCGCAAAAACATGACATGTTGTGATATCGCGACACTTTTCATTTGGCTTTACTTTTGCTATTTCGAACCGTGAAAATGTGACATGTCACGATATCGTGACACCCTTTCATTTCTACTCGCGACGGAGCAACATGTCGCGATATCACGACAACCTTTTTTTTTCTTAGCCGCAACAGAGCAACACGTCGCGATATCACGACACTTTCTTTTTCTTAGCCGCGACAGAGCAACACGTCGCGATATGCAAAATACAGCATAAGAAAAAAGTGTCGCGATATCGCGACACTTTTTTCTTATGCTGTATTTTGCTCTTCCTTTGATTTTTTAGCATCTGGGCCACTGCGGTCTTCTTTGAAAGCATGCAAAAAAGGTGGGTCCCCAATTTTGGGGTGTGTTGTGGATCAGCCACAACACCTACATTATACTTCTTCTTGAATAACCACTTACAACCAACAAGTTTTCTATTAGGAGGAAATTTCACCAAGTCCCATGTCTTATTTTTATCCAAGGAATCTATTTCTTCTTCCATATCCATTTTTCAAGACTTATTTTTACTTGATTGAAGTGTCTCCTTTACAGTCTTGGGCTCTTCATCAGTAACTGATAAATTAAATGCAGAACAAAAATTTTAAGTACTATACCTATCTGGAAGTCTTCTCTCTCGATATGATCTCCTAAAAATTAGATTTCTAGGTTTTGCATCCTCAACTTCTTCCTCACCTTCTTCCTTTGAATATTCCTCTTCAAACTCTCTCTGTAATTCAGGTTCTACCATAGGTTGTTCCTCCTATTCTAATTTTACCTGCACTATTTTTGGTTCTCTGCTTAGTTGTATTTCCTATTTTAGAATCCTTTTTGTTTCTTTAAATATCACATTACGACTATAAATAACCTTTTGTGTTTCTGTATTCCACAACTTATATCCTTTAACACTAGTACTATAATCCACAAATATACATTTTTTCAGATTTATAGTCTAGCTTAGTCCTTTTCTCTTTTGGGATATACATATAAGCATCACAACCAAAAACCCTTATATGTTTGAGAGAGGGTTTCTTACCAGTCCATACTTCCTATGGAGTCTTGTCCACCAAATATGAGGTAGGATATCTATTGATAATATAACAAGCTATTAAGACAACTTTTGCCCAAAATTTCTTTTCTAAACTTGCACCACTTAGCATACTTCTAGCCTTATCCATCAATGTCTTGTTCATTCGTTCTGCAACCCCATTCTGTTATGGAGTATACGAATTTGCTATCTATCTTTCTATTTCACTGTCCTTGCAAAACTTCTCAAATTTATTAGAGCAATACTCACCACCATTATCACTTCTCAAAACCTTTATATTTTTCTCTATATGATTTTCTACAAGAGCCTTAAACTCTTTAAATTTATTAAAAACCTTAGATTTATTTTGTAGAAAATATACCCAAGTCTTTCTTTAGAAGTCATCTATAAATGTAACAAAAAAATAGATTTACCTAATGATGGTACTTTTGCAAGTCCAAACACATCACTATGAACTAGATGTAGAATTCCTTCAGACCTTGTAGCACTACTTGGAAACTTGACTCTAGTTTGTTTCCCAAAAACACAATGCTCACAAAAATTAAAATTTAATGGGAAATCAAAAATTCCTTCAGCCATACCTTTCATTTTCAATGTTCAAAGTCCTTTCTCACCAATGTTCCCCATGCATTGATGTCATAAAATTTTCTTCTCTATAGGAATACTCGAAGCCATTTCAGTCATATTATTTTCCTATACCATTGAAGAGTTATTACAATTAATACTTACGGTTCTAGCCTCAAGTCTGAAAAAATTTCCTATAAGAACTCCCCTTGCCAACACCAAATATCCACAAACCATCTTGAAACTATCCTTATTGAATACCACATTCACACTTGCATCATTCATATTACTCATAGATATCAAATTCCTTGCCAAATTCGAAATATGCAACACACCAAGAAGGGTTTTAATTCTTCCATTCTTTAATCTTAGCTTGACTCTTCCTCAACCTATTATTTTATTTGTCAAATTGTCTCCTAAGAATAATTTACCTCCATCTATCTTTTCATATTCACTGAACCCCTCCCTATGAGGAGTCATATGAAAAGAAGCACTTGATTCAATCAACCATGAGTTATGGCATTCGCTTGAGAAATCTGCAACCAAGAATAAGTCCCTTGAATCTTCATTTATGATCTTATTTTATATAGAAGTTCCTTTATTAGATGATCGATTATTATCAGCCTTTTTAGATCTATAGTCTCTTTTATAATGCTCTGCTTTACCATAATTCCAACATTTCCTATTTTCTAGGGTAACAGATTTACCCCTATATTTTGATTTATTTTTGCTTCTTTCTTGAGAATGGCCTCTCACAACCAAGGCATCCTTTTTATGATAATCCTCAAAATATTTCGTCTCATCTACAACAAATTTCCTACTATATCCTCTAATTTCAATGTAGATGTATTATTGGTGATAACCATAACTAGGTTATCCCATGAATCAGGTAATGAACAAAGTAATATAATACATTTTTCCTCTTCATCTATTTTTACTGTTATAGAGGTTAGTTGACTTACCATAGTGTTAAAAGTATTCATATGTTGAGCCACAGAGTCACCATTATTTATCCAAAGCGAATACAACTTCTTTTGGAGAAAGAGTTTATTTACCAGTGACTTTGTCTGATATAATATTCCCAACTTCTTCCACAAAAAAAAATTCATGGTCTCTCTAGATACATTCAACAATACCAAGTCTGATTAAGCACAATATAGTAGAGCTTCTTATCTTCCTATAGATTTTCAACCAATCCTCATCTGTCATCGATGTGGGTTTTGTTCCTAAGACCACAATCCACTGATCTATGTCAACCAACAGACCCTCCATCTTGAGTTTCCACAACTCAAAATTCTATCCATTAAATTTCTCAATATCTATTTGTGTGCTTCCCATCTTTCTCCTTTGCTTGGATCCTTTTTTGTATGGCTCCCACTCAAGAATTAATTTATCACATGGTTGAAATACTTACTCCTCGAACAAAGCTAAAACCTAGCTTTGATACCAAATGAAGAGAAATAAAGAGCCCTAATAAACTAAAACTAGAAAAGCAATAATTGCATAATCAAAGGAAGAAGATAGCAAATTCACACATTACACAATATTTATCCTAGAAATCCTCAACCGGTAAAAAACTAGCACGGAAGGAGAATATTGTTGTATTAGAGATGGTCATGTTAATGCAATAATAAGATAATATTGTGCTAGTTTTTGTCCGGTTGAGGGTTCCCAAAATAAATATTGTGTAATTGTGAATCTGCTATCTTCTTCCTTTGATTCTACAATTACTAATTTTCTAGTTTTAGTTTATTAAAGCTTTTTATTTCTCTTCATGAGATTATTTTGTAATCATGGATAAATAGTTTTAACAATTATAGTTCACAAGGGAAGCTATTTCATAAGGATGAATGGTTGTGTGTTCATTTCATATAAAATAATTGCTATTTCATAAGGATGAATGGTTGTGTGTTCATTTCATAGAAAATAATTGTTGAATGGTTGTGTATTTGTTTCATAGAAAATAATTGTTGTGTATACTTCTTTACAAAGATGAATGGCTTGTTGTTTTATAAAGTATGGTTGTGTATATCTCTTTATAAGGATGAACGACTGTGTATTTGTTTCATAGGAAAGAATTGTTGTTTTATAGAAAAGAAATGCCACCTTATAAAGTATTGTTGTGTATATTTCTTTATAAGGATGAATGGTTGTATTCATTTCATAGAGAAAAAATTATTGATTTATAGTGAAGTATTGTTATTGGTCATGTGCATACAAATCTTGTTGTGTTGTCATACATTCATCCACCCATGAGATTTTGAAAACCTTATTGTGTGCATTTTGTTCTATGAAACATTATGTAAGCTTGTTGTGTTATCATCAAGACTGTGAAGGACTATAAGAGCTTTGTTGTATGCATTCATGTTGTGCCTTCACTCTATGAAACATTATGCAAAGCTTGAGATTGTGAAGGACTATGAAACAAATTTTTGTGTACATTCATAAATTATTTTTATGTTTGCTTGGAAATAAGTAAAATCATAATGTATTATCATCATATCACCTCAATAAGAGCCACTTGATACCATAATAAAATCAAGATCACAGATTGAGACAAGGTTCGAGATGTTCAACTTGCAGTGGCATGGACAATAGTGTCATTTTCCAAAGGAGCATTAAATCTTTGGAGTAATTATTTATTTTGAAATTATGACCCGGGCGTATAAGCCATGATGTCTTGCTCACTGTGGGAATGTTTAATTAACATTAATCTTGGGTAAATTGTAATCATATAACTGCCTTTTGCCACTCTTCCAAAGCTACCAAAGGTTGGCTTTGCTTTTCCTGTTGGAAATTTTGAGTCATTAAGTCAAGTTGTCATTGATGTCAAGAAATGAAGTCATCATTAATGTCAAGGAAATTGTCAAGAAACAAAGTTGTCAAGAGTTGTTATTGATCTCCAAAAATAAGCCATTGATGATGTCAAAGGTCAAGAGGAATAAAGCAGAGGTTAAAGGCAAAAGGGCTCCATAATATTTTTAATATTATGTGGAAGCATAAGTTAAAAGGTTTTTCATAAAAACCCAAGGAAGACTATTGCAAAGCTAAAGGAAGGTTTAATATTTATTTAATAAAATATTTAAATTCAAAGTGAATTTAAATTTTATTAATTAATATTATTTATACCAAGGTGTACAATGGAATATGGTCTTAATAAAACCAAAGGGTTTTAAAGAATTAATTTATAAAATTTAAATTCAAATGAATTTAAATATTTTATAAATTAATAAGCTCCAAAGGAAATTCGAGCGTCGACGTCTAAATTCGTTGAAGGAAATTTGAGCGCCGACGTCATGCATGAAGGAGGGAAATCGATATATATACCAATGCCTAAGAGGCATTTTAATTTATCCTTTTGCTCGAAAAAATAAAGTGTGCAATTGTGTTGATACTCATGCAAAAAAGAGAAAGTGATTTTTGTGATTAGCGCCAGCGAATAGGGTTTAAAGAGGAGCAGTGAACAAGACCAAGCGCCAACTGGGTAGTGTGGCCTAGTGGTAAGAGGACGACGGTTAAAGTGTTGGGTGCTAGGAGACCTACGTTCGAAACTCGATGACAGCGTTTTGGTGGTTGCATTGGTGATTGAAAGCACCAAAGGAAGGTGCACATTTTTGTTGTGCTAGGCAAGTGGGAAGACTTTTGGAGCTCACACGGTTGTTGGAGCCATGGCTAGGGTACTGGTTGAGGTTGCGCTGTGAGTTCGAATCCCATCCAAGGCAAGGTAATAAATTTTTGTTTAATATTTTGTGAGTTGCCTAAAGTTTGGAGTTAAAAGGGTTGCTTAAAGGATTGTTAGTTGGAAATTAAATTTTGATAAGTTGGAGGAATAAGGTGTTAGTTTATTTTAATAAAGTGGTTGTGTCACATTAAATTATTTTAAGTTTCAAAAGGATAGAGGGAACTTCTAAGCATTGAGTTATTTTTAAAGAAGAGTGCATTGAATATTATTTTAGTTGGGGAGATCATAAGGTGTAAGTGGTATATTAATTTTTGTAAATGTTGATGAATGATTTCTTAAAGGTGGAGTGATAAGGTGTATATTTGTCTTGATATTTACATTGTATTTTGAGGAAGATTATTATCTAATAATTTCTTTGAGCTTGGAAAAAGAGTGTTTATGGTTGTGGCAGATTTATGAGATTCCTTCATCATCAAGAAAAAGGTATGAGCACATTCTTCCATAGTTAAATTGATTGGTTGGTTTTCTAGAAAATAAGTTTGGAGTGAAAAGGACTTGATTAGGGTTTCCTATTGAATGAGTTGAGTTAATGCTTCAAGGTTTTCTAGAATAAAGAGTTGTTAAAACCTTGTTTTATAAGCATTGTTGTTGAAGTCATTGGTTGAGTAAAGAACTTGAACTAAGGATTGAGTATCATTGCTATGTGAAGATTGTTTTATAAGAATTGTTGTTGAAGTGAGTTGTTGAGAAAAGAACTTGAACTAGAGTTTGAAAAGAACATGAGTATCATTGTTATGTGAGATTTGATGTTGAGCATTGTTGGAAATATTTTGAGTTGAGTAATCATATGCTTGGACTAGGGTTTGTGAGCAAGGGTTGTTTCATTGAGTTATTGGTTGAGTAGAGTTGGTTGAGCCTAGTCAAGTGGATGTGTGAAGTGATTGTTCAAGTTCCATAAAACAAACTATTCTATATTCTGAATTGAGTTGAGAAAGTGATTGAGCATTGAGTTGTATTTGAAGCATATTGAGTCTTTAACAATTATCCTTATGTTTCTAAGAGAGTGATTGAAATTTATTGAGCATTATGATGAGTATAGAGCATATTGAGTCTCTAACAATTCTCTTTATGTTGCTATGAGATTGGACAAGTTATGTGTGGACTTGTTGAGCAGATTGGACAATTTTTGTGTGGACTTGTTTGAGAGAGTTGTTGTTGAGTTGATTGGAAGTTTTTGTGGCTTGTTGTTGAGTAGATTTGAGCAAGTTCTGTGTGGACTTGTTGAGAAAAATTAAGGAAGTTTTGTGTGGACTTGAGCATATTTGAGCAAGTTCTATGTGGACTTGTTGAGTAGATTTGAGCAAGTTCTATGTGGACTTGTTGAGTAGATTTGAGCAAGTTCTATGTGGACTTGTTGAGCATATTTAAGCAAGTTCTATGTGGACTTGTTGAGCAGATTTGAACAAGTTATGTGTGGACTTGTTGAGAAGATTTGAGCAAGTTGTAGAGAGGACTTGTAGAGCATATTTGAGCAAGTTTTGTGTGGACTTGTTGAGTAGATTTGTGCTAGACCAAAGGACTATGTTTAGTGTAGATTTGAGACAGAGCTTTGGAGGTGACAGAGCAGAGAGGATAGTAGTCTCCAGTGGATAGAGATCCATTAGCTAGGGTAGTGAGGACAGGTCTTCTGAGTGGGGACAAGAGTCTTCAGTGGAGAGAGATCCACAAGCCAGTGCAGTGGAGGCAGTAGTCTTCTAGAGGATCACCAGCCAGAGTAGAGGAGAAGGAGTTCTCTTGTGGATAGAGATCCACAAACTTGATTTAGGGGATTGGTGTCTCCTTTGGATAGAGGTCCATAAATATTGTAATAGGGAAAGGATTCCCAAGAGATTGATTGAGGAAATTTTAGTGAAATATTTTCTCTATGGAGTAGCCCACATTGGGTGAACCACGTAAATTATGGTGTCTCTATTTTGTGTGGTGATTTATGCATTGCTTTGATTACTGCTATTGAAATTGCTATCTATACATTGCATAATATTATTTGGGAAAGAAAAGTAAAAAGTGGTCTTATACTATTCACCCCCCTCTCAGTATAAGCTTGTGTTCTTCAATTGGTATCATAGCGGGTTCCTTCAGAAGAGTTTAACAACTTGAAGGAAAAGCTAAACAAGAACACAATGGATTCTAAGAATGTGTCCTTAGATAATTCAACACCAGTATTTGATGGAAGTGACTATATGTATTGGAGTATGAGAATGAAGATCTACCTGATGGCACTTGGCAATGAAATTTGGGAAGCAGTTGAATTTGGATATGATCCCTTAATTAATCCTCCTACATATAAGGAAGGTAAGCTCCTACAACATTACAATTCAAAATCAATGAATGCACTTTTGAGAGGTTTGCATAGAACAAAGTCTATGAAAGTTATGCATTGTCAAACTGCAAAAGACATGTGGGATAAATTGCAAAATATATATGAAGGAGATAAATGTGTCAAGAAAGCAAAGATGCAAAATCTCAAAGGACAATTTGAAGAGTTAAGAATGAAGGATGAGGAAAACATTAGTACTTATCTACTTCGAATTGATGAGGTTGTCAATGCTATGCAAGGACTTGGAATGAAGATTGATGAATCAGATGTTTGTGATAAAGTTTTGAGAACTCTTCCAAACAGATTCAATGAAAAGGTTTCTGCTATAGAAGTGTCAATGGATGGTGATACTTTGACAAGAGATATGTTGCTTGGTATTCTTACAACACATGAGATAAGAACAAAATATCCTATTCCCCAGAAGGAAGCAACATTCAAAGCAATCAAGAAGACAAAGGGTAAGAAGTCAAAATCAAGCAATGAGTCATCCAATGATGAAGAAGCAAATTATGGTAGAAGAAATAAGGATTAAAGAAGATCTAGAGATACAAGATATGTTAAATGTTTCAATTGTGGAAAGTATGGTCATTATGCAACTGACTTTCAAGAAGCTAAGAATAACAATGATGAAGAGAAACATGATCACAAGAACATGGAATCAGAAAGACATAGGCACCAAAAGAAAAGCAAGGATGGACAAAACAGATAAGGAAAGAAGTTCTTCTAAAGGCAAAAGAGGAGCTACTATGTGGATAAGGCAAGTAAGTACTCAAGTGATAGTGATGCTAGTTTTTCATATAATAATAGAGATGAAGTCCTATTTATGATTGAAGAAAAAGAACAAGTTAAGAAAAGGACTCCGATAATTCTCAAGTGTTTTAGATGTGGTAACTTTGGACATCTTGAAGATAGTTGTACAAGGGATGGCTATAGTTTCAGTGATGATGAATATGAGGATACACTTGAAGGACCAGAAGAGAATATTCTAATGGCATTAGAAGAAGGAGTAGGTGATCCTATAGAAGACAAGCCAATAGAAAATAAAGATGTGGACAAAGGTAAACAAATAGAGGAATATTCAGAGAAATATGGATATGATCTCAAGGGAGAACTTATTTATGCCCTTGAAATGGTAAAGAAGGTAAGAAAGCAACACTCTAAACTTGAAATTCAGTTTCAAGAATGTGATGAAGAGAGAAGTTTGCTTATAGAGGATTTAGAAAAATCAAAGGCTAAGGCAAAAAGGTTCAAGGATAAGTTAGAAGCAAAGATCTTAGAATGTGAAAAGTTAACACAAGAAGTGGCACTACTAAGAGAATATTTAGAAGACTCCAAAGTCAAGCTAAAAGGGTTCAAAAATAGCTCAAAGAACTTAGATAAGTTCATCAAGATACAAAAGCCTACATCAAGCAAAATAGGTCTTGGATTTGGATAGGATCAAAAGGAATGGGAAGGAGAGTCAACCTCAAGTTTTGGAGGAGAAGAAACTTCAGATGAAGATACTTCAGAAGAAGAAAGTGTAAAATAAAGTGAGACATCTGAGGATGAGTTGGACAATAGAGAGTTCAACAAGAACAAGAACAATGCACAAAGAAGATACAGATGGAACAACAATCAGAATAGGTCAAGAGAGACTAGGAGACCAATGAGGTCAAGGCAAGGAGGCTTCAATGGAAGATGTTTTTCATATCACAGGTTTGGGCACATGGATTCATAGTGCAGGACACAGGAAAGACAGGAATATGGGAACATACAACTTTTCCATGGGTATTGCTACTCATGTAATTAGTTTGGTCACAAGGCAATGAATTGCAGGGTTCATGACAGAAGAAGGTATGGCTTCACTAGGAGAAATCCTAAGACATTTGCACCTCCAAGGAATAATAAAATTAAGTGTTACAAGTGCAATAATGATGGTCACACAACAAAGTGGTGTAGAGCAGACATTCCAGAATCAAGCATGAACATGAACAGGAATAGGAATAGGAACATGGATATGAACAGGAATAGGAACAAGAACATGAATATGAATAGGAATAGGAATAGGAACATGGATATGAATAGGAATAGGAATAGGAACATGGATATGAAAGAATAGGAACTTGGATATGAACAGGAACATGGATAGGAATATAGACATGGACAAGAACATGGACATGGAAAGAAATAGTCAGAGGAATCAGAAGGATCGGATAAGAAGGAAAGAGGATAAAGGTAAAGAACAGTGCTTTCTAGGAGTAGAAATACTCCCACCCTAGAATTAACCACCTCAAGAGGAGGTGGAGGAGGGGCTAAGCTAAGAGGCTCATTCTTAGCCTCGAGACCCAAAGGTGACCCTTTTCCATTGATGTCAAAGGGGGAGAGATTTGAGTAAGGGGGAGAGATTTGGTATTTGAGAGAGCATTGAGCCAAGGGGAGCAATATCCCAGGGGGAGAAGAACAAAGAAAAAGCCAAGTTTTCAGTAAAAAGAATTTGGGTTGCCATCAATGACAAAGGGGGAGATTGTTGGACATTTTGAGTCATTAAGTCAAGTTGTCATTGATGTCAAGAAATGAAGTCATCATTAATGTCAAGGAAATTGTCAAGAAACAAAGTTGTCAAGAGTTGTTATTGATCTCCAAAAATAAGCCATTGATGATGTCAAAGGTCAAGAGGAATAAAGCAAAGGTTAAAGGTAAAAGGGCTCCATAATATTTTTAATATTATGTGGAAGCATAAGTTAAAAGGTTTTTCATAAAAACCCAAGGAAGACTATTGCAAAGCTAAAGGAAGGTTTAATATTTATTTAATAAAATATTTAAATTCAAAGTGAATTTAAATTTTATTAATTAATATTATTTATACCAAGGTGTACAATGGAAGATGGTCTTAATAAAACCAAAGGGTTTTAAAGAATTAATTTATAAAATTTAAATTCAAATGAATTTAAATATTTTATAAATTAATAAGCTCCAAAGGAAATTTGAGTGTTGACATCTAAATTCGTTGAAGGAAATTTGAGCACCGACATCATGCATGAAGGAGGGAAATCGATATATATACCAATGCCTAAGAGGCATTTTAATTTATCCTTTTGCTCAAAAAAATAAAGCGTGCAATTGTGTTGATACTCATGCGAAAAAGAGAAAGTGATTTTTGTGATTAGCGCTAGTGAATAGGGTTTAAAGAGAAGCAACGAACAAGACCAAGCGCCAACTGGGTAGCATGGCCTAGTGGCAAGAGGATGATGGTTAAAGTGTTGGGCACTAGGAGACCTACGTTCGAAACTCGATGGTAGCATTTTGGTGGTTGCATTGGTAATTGAAAGCGCCAAAGGAAGGTGCACGTTTTTGTTGTGCTAGGCAAGTGGGAAGACTTTTGGAGCACATGGTGCTCGTTAGTCCCCAAGCGAGCGCCTAGCTCACGCGATAGTTGGAGCCGCGGCTAGGGCATTGGTTGAGGCTGCGCTATGAGTTTGAATCCCATCCAAGGCAAGGTAATAATTTTTTGTTTAATATTTTGTGAGTTGCCTAAAGTTTGGAGTTAAAAGGGTTGCTTAAAGGATTGTTAGTTGGAAATTAAATTTTGATAAGTTGGAGGAATAAGGTGTTAGTTTATTTTAATAAAGTGGTTGTGTCACATTAAATTGTTTTAAGTTTCAAAAGGATAGAGGGAACTTCTAAGCATTGAGTTATTTTTAAAGAAGAGTGCTTTGAATATTATTTTAGTTGGGGAGATCATAAGGTGTAAGTGGTATATTAATTTTTGTAAATGTTGATGAATGATTTCTTAAAGGTGGAGTGATAAGGTGTATATTTGTCTTGATATTTACATTGTATTTTGAGGAAGATTATTATCTAATAATTTCTTTGAGCTTGGAAAAAGAGTGTTTATGGTTGTGGCAGATTTATGAGATTCCTTCATCATCAAGAAAAAGGTATGAGCACATTCTTCCATAGTTAAATTGATTGGTTGGTTTTCTAGAAAATAAGTTTGGAGTGAAAAGGACTTGATTAGGGTTTCCTATTGAATGAGTTGAGTTAATGCTTCAAGGTTTTCTGGAATAAAGAGTTGTTAAAACCTTGTTTTATAAGCATTGTTGTTGAAGTCATTGGTTGAGTAAAGAACTTGAACTAAGGATATGAGTATCATTTCTATGTGAAGATTTTTTTATAAGCATTGTTGTTGAAGTGAGTTGTTGAGCAAAGAACTTGAACTAGAGTTTGAAAAGAACATGAGTATCATTGTTATGTGAGATTTGATGTTGAGCATTGTTGGAAATATTTTGAGTTGAGTAATCATATTCTTGGACTAGGGTTTGTGAGCAAGGGTTGTTTCATTGAGTGATTGGTTGAGTAGATTTGGTTGAGCCTAGTCAAGTGGATGTGTGAAGTGATTGTTCAAGTTCCATAAAACAAACTATTCTATATTCTGAATTGAGTTGAGAAAGTGATTGAGCATTGAGTTGTATTTGAAGCATATTGAGTCTCTAACAATTCTCCTTGTGTTTCTAAGAGAATGATTAAAATTGATTGAGCATTGTGATGAGTATAGAGCATATTGAGTCTCTAACAATTCTCTTTATGTTACTATGATATTGGACAAGTTATATGTGGACTTGTTGATTGTGTTGAGGAGAGTTGTGGTTGGGCTGGGATGGTGTGTGATGTTGAGAGTGAGTTGGTGGAAATTGAGAATTTGTGTGGATTTGTTGAGCAAATTTGAGCAAGTTCTGTGTGGACTTGTTGAGCAGATTTGAGCAAGTTCTATGTGGACTTGTTGAGCAGATTTGAGCAAGTTCTATGTGGACTTGTTGAGCAGATTTAAGCAAGTTCTATGTGGACTTGTTGAGCAGATTTGAACAAGTTCTGTGTGGACTTGTTGAGCAGATTTGAGCAAGTTCTAGAGAGGACTTGTAGAGCATATTTGAGCAAGTTTTGTGTGGACTTGTTGAGCATATTTGTGCTAGACCGAAGGACTATGTTTAGTGTAGATTTGAGATAGAGCTTTGGAGGTGACATAGCAAAGAGGACAATAGTCTCTAGTGGATAGAGATCCATTAGCCAGGGTAGTGAGGACAGGTCTTCTGAGTGGGGACAAGAGTCTTCAGTGGAGAGAGATCCACAAGCCAGTGCAGTGGAGGTAGTAGTCTTCTAGAGGATCACCAGCCAGAGTAGAGGAGGAGTTCTCCTATGGATAGAGATCCATGAACTTGATTTAGGGGATTGGTATCTCCTTTGGATAGAGGTCCATAAACATTGTAATAGGGAAAGGATTCCCAAGAGATTGATTGAGGAAATTTTAGTGAAATATTTTCTCCGTGGAGTAGCCCACATTGGGTGAACCACGTAAATTATGGTGTCTCTATTTTGTGTGGTGATTTGTGCATTTCTTTGATTACTACTATTGAAATTGCTATCTATACATTGCATAATATTGTTTTGGAAAGAAAAGTAAAAAGTGGTCTTATACTGTTCACCCACCCTCTCAATATAAGCTTGTGTTCTTCATTTTCTGCATTCTTTATATTTTTTTTAGGTGAGACTCTAAGAGGGCGGTTTTAAACCACCCTCTTAGGCCTAAGAGTTCATAACCCTAAGAGGATGTTTTAAAACTACCCTCTTAGTCCTAATAAGGTGGTTTGCAACCCCTCATAGTCCTAAGAGGTCAGTTTTAAACCGCCCTATTAGATCCTAAGAGGATAGTTTTTTGAGGTTGTTTTTAGCCATTGTCGTATGTCGTAAACTTTTTACAATGCCCTCATAGACAACTACTAAATAACCACATTTAAATATCTTTAAGGGTGGTTTATAACCACTATTAAAGCTCTTTTCTGGTGTAGTGTCTCTTGAAGCATTTGATTGCTATAATAAGGTAAATTTATTGAGTTTTGTTAACTCTTCATAAGTCATGTCTATACTAAAAATGTTAATGATACCATCATTGATTTTTCTATCAAAATAATATAAAAATCAATCATTTTCTTTAGTTTGAATTTCATGGAGCCTTCCAGTGTTAGTAAGGACTCAATTGCTAAATGCATCCTTTCTAACAAGGGTTTCCTCCCATTTTTCTAGAAATTTGAAGGGGAGGACCCAAAAATTTCTAAAGCATTCTTGAGTTCATGGGATATTGGTAGGGTTACCATTTGTAACAAAACATATGATGTTCACATCAAAGTGCTAGTTGAACTTACTGGTCAGCAAGCCAAAGGGAGATCCATTCGAAGAGAAAAACATAATTGGGATGTTGAGTTAAAGGAGATTAAATACAAGGAGCTATGCAGAAAATCCTGAGTGGGGATTCATCGCAAGGAGCTCCCTTTCCCATGGAGTAGTGTGTTAAAACCTATCATGGATTTCATCACAATTGATGACCCTGATAAGGCTTTATGTAGTTTCCATTTTGCATTTTCAACCATTTTCATAAAGTTAACCCAATCAATATCCCACAGTTCCTATTTAATTCCATAAATTATACCATCGAACACTATCATAGGAAGAATGGTTCTGAATTGCCTACTCACCGTGATCTATTTAATGTTATTTTTAAGCACTGGCTCATCCATTACCCCCAATGTATCATCTTTTCTCCTACTCATAAGCCTAAGCTTAGCCCCATAAAGCCTAGTTCTTCTCAAACAACTCCCTAATCCTCTAGTACTCCTGTGCTTTCTACCAAGAAGCAAAAGATAGTTGAAGCAGTCCTTAGGGTGAGGAAAATACCCAAGAGTGAATCCCCTGAGCCTAATCTAAAATCTATCTGCTCCTCTGTCCATCTGAAGAAGTTGACCCAAAAAATGAATCGTTGATCATTGAGTCATAGGATGATGAAAAGGATACCCCTGATTAATGCATGCAACAGTTTATCATCAATTCTATCTTCGATTGCTTATCTCAATTGGCTGACCTGTGTAATGCACTAAATCTATTTTTCTTTAGGAAGTCCTTCTCTAAGAATGTTATTAAAGCCCCTACCAAGGATGTCAAGGTTGCTTCTGCTCCTAGGGACAACCAAGGTGAGGACAAGGATGTTGATATGGATATGTCAAAGGAGGAGATTCAAGAGGTTGGTGTTGATCCTGATGAAGAATTCTAAGTATATCCTTTTTGTGCGTGATGGTTGGAGGCCTCACCATTGCTACCTGAAATGTATTTTTTCTGCTAGTTCTATTTCCCACATAAATTTACTTTATGTTTCTACTTTGTTGTATTTTTTGTGTCATGGAGATAACCTCAGCAGTATTGTGATTTTGAAGGATTGTGTCTTGTATGGTGGGGATTGCCTCATTGGCATTTTGGTTTTGAAGGATTGTATCATGTTTTGTTCTCCTTTGGGATCTTGGCTTCTATAGCCTGTTTGTAATCAGGTTTTGGGTCCCTGTTAAAACTCGTGCATAATATAATTTCTTTAACCCATCAAAAAAATATTTACAAGGGGGTCAAATAATGTAATACTTCCAACACACCATATATTACATTATTTGGTATGAATTCTTTATGCCTTTAAAAAAAAAAAACATGTGCACTTATCATTTTTATGCTTTATATCTTTGACAAAACTTATTATATTTGTAGATATCATGAGAAAGCTAAAATAAGAATATTATGAAGAATATGATGGACCTATAATAGTCAAATATGCAAATGTTAGAATTGGTAATTTGGTGATACTTAAAGACAGAATGTTGTGAAGATTTGTGAGTGGTAAAAAAATTTCTCTTCATCTAGATAATCATTGGGCTTGCATAGTGGAATATAGGTGGACACACAATAGTAGAATGTAACACCCCTTCTTAGACACCAAAAATCACAAGTATTTTTTTAATTTAAATAGTTTAATTTTATAACTTAACTAGATTTGTCTACTAATTACACCATCTAGGATACATTAGTAAATAGATAGTGATAAGTGAAGCATCAATAATGAGTAGAGAATAGAATAGTACTAATATTATTGAGGTTCACACCAAGCATGGAGGTGTCTCCCGTTAGTTTCCATTGGTGCCAATGAAATAATTTAGATCTAAAAATGAACATCAGTAATGACACTGAAATAGGAGTGGCACTATGATAAAAAGAGAATGGAGCTAAGGGTCAATGAATCGCCATCGCCTTAAGGGTAACTTGGGAGATGTAGTTCTTGACACATTCACCCCTTGCCTATCATAAAATTTGAATCCAAAAGTAAACCTTAACCTTTTGAGTCATCCACTTCATTTATAAGTTGCTCTAAATACTCTATTACACAATAATTTGCTCAAAACAAGATAAAATTACTCAATATTATGGATAATTTTTCTAGATGAAGGTTAAATAATGCACATTAACTAAAGGAACTAAATGATTTTATAGAAGTATTTTGTCTATACTATGGATGACATAGTTAATTTTATCCTTATGCATCATATAGATTTTTTTAATACATCATACTAGGCATGTGCCCACAAAACTTGACCAATATTAAATGACTTAAAAGTTGTGAGACTTTGGTGGTTAATATTTGGAGGAGACTAGTTCCTTTGAATTCCAAGCTAATTTATCCTAAAATATGGTGGTAAAATGGTGCTAAAAGAAGTAAAATGAGCTGAATCTATAACTTATAGTGGTGCATATTAGTCCACATCAAGACACAATTTTGAACTTGTATTGAATATTTTCCATGTTATTCAAGTGGTTCTAACTCTGAAAGGACTTTACACTATGCCCCTATCCTCATCGGGGTTCCCTAAAACATTTTGAGGGGTTTAAGATAATTTTAGACCCATATGTGCATTTTTAGGTTAATGTAATGTCGGCCCATGGTTTTACCTCCATGGTATTGTAAAACCCCTTCTTATGTTGTCAATATATAAAACAACACTTGCATGAGGATTTGGTAATGAATTGGTAAGAAATGTAATCACAATTGTAAAGCGAATGAAAAAATATTATTGTATTGGAGATGATCAAGTTTATACAATAAGGAGATATTCTTGCTAGGTTTTTACTAAAAGGATTTTACAGGATAAATTCTTTTGTAATATGTTCTTCACTATTTTTACTTTTGATTTTGCACTTACTGCTTTTCTAGATTTTATTTATTGGGGTGTTATTTCTATTCAATGTGTAGTGAAATATTATGCAATAATACAAATGAACCACCTAACAAACCAACTAGTTTTACTATCAATCACAAAATATTTAATTTCATTATACTGTAGCTTAACAAATTACAAATTCTAGAACAAGTGAATGTATCATGAGCATAAATCCAAAAAGCAGAATAAACACTATGAGCATTCAATAAGATAAAATTAGAAATAGGTAATCATTCATACATACACATTCTACAATTGAATTGAACCAAAGGCCAGACAACAATCCCTTTGTATTAGTATGCAAAACTTCATCTTACATGCAAATTGTAAAAGCCTAAGAGCCAACCTTTTTTACATTCTACATTCTAGTATATATAGTCTTTTACAATGTATTCAGTTAGCAAGGCATCATTACCTTAGAAACAGATTGTTGTTATGTCAAAATATTTTCTAACTTGCTAAACTACTTGGAGGTATGGTTGTTCTAATTGCTCAATTTGGATTTCTAACCTAGATGGGATCTGCATCATCTTGAGTCATGTCATCCTTGTTTCATGCATCTAATTTATTGATCCTTGCTAACATTTTTAGTTGATCTGCCCTATAACTTGCATTATGGTCTTATGTTGTTAATATCTTCTGACCACTCAAGTGTTGATAGGTTAATTTCAGTTTGCAGTTTTAACTTGCTCATTTATGACTGTGGGGTGCCTAGTAAGGGTGTTGATAGATCTTTACACATTCATTTAATTCAACAAGCTGATGGATATTGGGTACCTTAATAGGTTCAAATCGAGTACAAATATTTTGATGCATTCAAGACTTAGCCAATTTTGCACACTGATATCTTTTCATAGCATGATGAAGATATGGGACCTTTGTAAACTCTAATCCAGTGCAAATATTTTCATGCATCATATAGTTATTTCAGTTGTCTAGAATATTTTGATAGTGTGACGAAGATTTGGTACCCTGGTGGGCTTCGATTGGGTGTAGATATTTCAGCACATCCCATACTTAGCCATTTTAGCTATCTTGAATCCTTTGATCATGTAATGGACTTTTGGTACCTTGGTGGGCTTCGACTATGTGCAGGTATTTATGTAGGTTTGGGACAATAATTTTTGCATGCTAATATCATTTGGTAGTGTGATAGAGATTTGGTACCTTTGCAGACTCCAATATTGTGCAAATAGTTTGATGCATCACATATTTTGTTGTTTCAGATGTCTAGAATATTCTAGCAGTGTGATAGAGATTTGGTACTTTAACTAGCTTCAACAAGGTGTAGATCTTCTGATGAGTGTAGGACTTAGCCATTTTACAACATACAACACCCTTGCACTTTATCAGTATGTCAGACTTACTACACTTTTTCAAATTTTGATCGGGTACATGTGTTCCAGCCAGTACAGGATTTAGCTAAATTAGCCCATATTTTGCTTCTAACTATGTGACGGACTGTCAGTACTTATCTAGACTTTGTTCATGTACAGGAGTTCTAGTTTTCTCAAGACTTAGCCACTTTTGTTGATTCAAGTCCTTTAGTAGAGTACCAAACTTATGATATATTTTTGAGCTTTGGCCAAGTATAAATCTTTTGCCAAGTGTAAGACTTTAGCAAAATTTATTGATTTGAGTCTTTTTAGCTCACTTTTGTTGTCTAATCCCAACCTTCAAGGGTCCATCCTTAACATGCCTAGGTCAAAAATGTTTGGATTCTTCTTGATTCTACTGTAAGAGGCCTAAAATATCCTTCCTTACACCTTCTATCAAATTTCATGTGGGTGATGCTTAAAAAATACCCATAGGCTTTCCTATCAAATATATAAGGTCTTCCAAGCAATAAACCATAACAATCAATACATGTCATTTTTTACTTAACTTGATCCATAATAAATGATCAAATAGAATAATGCAATGTTCCTCAATAAGTATTATGGGTGGATGAACTATTATCCTTCCATGAGAGTGCATAGGGAAATGATGAGGTTGATTAGGCAAGTGTAATTTTTGTAATGGACTTTATGATCAAATTCTCTTACAATCCATTGTTGAGGATACAAATAGTGGAGAAATCATGGGATAAGTATGTATGACAAATATACTATAAAAATATCTTAAGTCATTTGAGTTTTATAATAAGATAACTTTATTGAGTATCGTTATCTCTTCATAAGTCATGTCTTCACTAGAAATATCAACGTCAACATCATTGACTTTATCATCAAAAAATGTTAGATACCTAGGGATAGAAATATGGGTGCCAATTGGTATGGCTTATTATGATTATTTTATTATAATTAGGAGTTATTAATAATAATGAGTTAGTAATGATATAACCATTCATTTATTACGAGTTATTAAAAATGATGAGTTTGTAATGATGTAACAATTACTTTATTATTAGATTACTAGGGTGAGGGAAAATTAGAGTCTACATAAAGGTAGGAGTTGAGAAGGAAGTTATATCAATTATTCTTGTAGAGTGGCTTCCTTTCAATAAGGAGCATTTTACGATGTTGACCTACCTCAAGGGTATTATCAATCTCTATTTTATTGTGTGGATTGTTATTGTGGAATTTATTTGTAGATGCATATTGTATATTTTTGCATATTGGTGAATGATTTATTGTAATAAGAATAGATTTCCATAACATTTAGCATTAGAGCAGAAATTCTGAGAAAGTGGGGTTGTTTCTACAAAGCTAGGGCAAATTTTTTCATAAAAATTTACCATTTTGAAGGGGGTTAATATTTTCTTTTAGTAGTTATTTTTAGATTTTTTTTGTTCCATCAAATAGATTATTTCGAGTACTACAAAAATGATTGTTCGTTTGTTAAATTATGTTAAGTATTGAGAATATTATGTGTTGTTTTTGGTTGCACAATTTGTTTTTCAAACAAAAAAAATGTTAGGAGGGAAAACTAATAGGATTATATTATTGATAAAGATGAGTTACATATATAGGCAGAAGGCCTATATGAAACACATGACACTTGTCAAGAGAAACTGACAAGTGTCAAGGTGAAGGCATAGTGCACTTTAACTCTAACATTCCCCCTTAAAGTGCACTATCCTAACTAAAGAAGAAACAAAACAAGTCAACATTAGGTAACATTCCCCCTTAATGTTGACTTCTCTAAAAAAGTAACCTATCATCCTCTTTTTTTTGGTCTAGGCTCATGCTCTTTGCACTTGGCTCTCCAACTATGAATAACGCTAGATCCACTGTGTATACATCTCGGGCTATTGCCTCAGGGTCAGCCACTTCAACGGGTTTGTTTCCACTGGGTCAGCCATCTAAGTGCCTCAGGGTCATCATGGGTGCCTCAGGGTCAGCCACATCTGGGTCTGTTGCCTCTACAGGTCATCCTCAGAGGATGTTGCCACTCATAGGTCACTAACTAGATTCACCATGAGTATGAAATACCTCCTCATGGTGAAATCAATCTAGAAGGTGTCGGTCTCTTCCGAAAATGCACCTAATGAAAGGAAAAATGAGCCATATAAGAGTGTCGGTCTCTGCCAAAAATGCACTCAATACAATAAAATGAGCCATAGATCCAAATAGGAGGAGAGAAGAAGAAAATAAGAGAATCTTCTGAAGTATCTTCGTCTGTAGTCTTCAGAAGTAGATCCAAAAAAAACCTCGGATAGAGTCTAGGGTGTCTTTGTCTGTAGTCCCTACAGTAGGTGTCCTTATTGTGACCATGTCATCCCATCGAAATGCATGGGTAACCAGCTGCTGCATTCGCCAAGTGTATAGAAAAGATCACTAGGTACAAGGATCACATATGAAATTACCTCGAGAGTGTCGGGTACAATCGAGAGTGCACTCCAAGATATAAGAAATTTGATGCTAAAAAACTCAATTGAAACAACCTCAAAATTACAATATGACACCACCATTGTGTCCGTCACGGAAATTTTTTTCCAACGACTATAAATACCCTATACTTGGGTTTTGAATGGGGCCTACAACTTGCTGATAAAACAATAGCATGCCTCTCTAGGCAGCAAAATAAACAACATCGCTCTCAGGCGGCATCGCTCTCAGGCGGCAAAAATAACATTAAAATTTCCCACGCAGGGAAATCACATGGGCCACAACCTTCCTACTTATCACGTGGGCCTCTTTCATTTTATAAAAGAAATTCCCTTCAATTTAAAATAAAGTTGCCCCCTTTGGTTTTAAATAGTCCCCCATACAATGGAAAAGTGGTCCCTCCTTGTCTGGGCGCATTAAAAAAAACATTAAAAAATCACCTTTAATGCACTATCTCCATCAAACACACCAACTCTCCATTGGGCTATTGTAACAAAGACTGCACGGGATTGTAACTATACTTTAAACTGTATTCTTCGACTAGTTTGGCACCCCTCCAGTCCATCGGATAAAACGTTGGCGACGGCATCGCCGACATTGGCTGGGATGAAGTCGCCGACACACCACATGTTAGCATTAAACTCACTTCACTTTAACAAACTCCTCACACGCACATTGAACTTCACTCTCACAAAAGTATAGGGCAACGGGTATTTATCATTGTAGCAGAGAAAAAAAAATAGTCCTCCATTATACGACATACATCCATTCACAAAAATTGATGAAGGAAAAAAGGCGTGACGGAGAGCAGTCGCCATTCCAGAGTCACAGAAGCAGCAGTGAGCTCAGCCATCGGACAGGTCATATGCTCGAGGTTTCCATAGGACCATGCAAAAATAACATCTGGCTAGTATCTTGCTCTTCACTTGGTGTCTTGTCATTCATATCGAACACAACAACAAATAGTGAGCATTCTTCGTGGAAGTCGTCCTTCAGATTCTCAAAAAATGGTGCACTTGCATCTATGCTTTTGAAGACACAGTGAACTTCGTGCAACGATCATCTTCATCGTTGCATCTCCTCGCTGCCGCTGCAATGAATAATTGATCCTTTTGCTTCAACTATCATCAGGAAAACAAGAAATATTATAATGACTATCATGCCCCCTACACGATCTTTGACCTGGTGATGCCCAAGGTGCAGGATCCTATTTGCACGCCAATTACATCCGCGATCAAGAAAAAAATTGAAATTTTCACTTGTAATCTCCCTCGGCTTGCAGCATCACATGCTGTCACTTGTGATCGGCATAGTAGGATTGGATTCACTAGGTCTAGTTCTCTTTCTGTTGGATATATAAATATACAAAAATTGGGCTTTATGTGTGTCACCTCCTCTCCTGAACATCTTTCAGTACGGCAAGAACTATCTCGTCCTCAGCACAATGGAAATGAGCATGCGGACGACATATGGATGCAGATCGTGAACAGTGCAAAGGTCATTTGCAAAGGTGCTGTAGACCGCTGTAACCAAGTCGACAGAAAACCACCGATCGAATCCCCACGTAGCCGCCAATATTGAGCAATCCGTTGCAGCACTCTTTCTTGAGGATAAAAACCATAATTTTTCCACAGGAATTTTGTACTTCTCCACTAGCAGCACCTTAAATACCACCACGGTGGCCACCAGTTCTGCCTCCATGCTGAACCTTGATCCGTTGGAGCAGCGAATGTGAATCGTCCCCTTCGCATTCTCACCCACATTCTCCACTCTGCTCGTCTCCGGTAGGCCCTTATCCCCTTATCAATATTACGAAAACCGTATGTATTCTCCCCCTCCCATTTCCAGGAGGTGTCAAAGGTAATCACATAGAAATACTATCGAGGGTTAGGGACGACAAAGGTCGCAAGTTCGAATCTTGTAGGCAGCGAAACCAGAAAATGAAACGTGCAAATGCCTGCAACAGCAAGGCTTCATATTTTTGTGGAATTCTATGCACCTCCAATCGGCCAATTTCATCTAGAACACCAATATCAATCTCACGATCAAACTTACCAAACCGTCTGAGTGCAGGATCAATGTTGTTAGGCCTATTCATTGCTCCCATGAAAATTAAACATATGTTGCAATTCTTCTCGAGGGAGGACGGCAGAGATTGTTTGATTTCTGTCAGGGATGTTGTAGATGATGGGCTCTAGGGTTCCCATCGCCATTGAAAGCGGGTGGATGGAGGAATATGTCGTCTTGGTCGACGCCACCATAAGCCGCAAAAAAATAGGCATCCGTCACGGGTGCCTGGACGACAATGGGAATAGAAAAATTTCCAGCAAAAGACGGGAATTTGCATAATCACGAACACGTCTTGCTGGTTTGGTGGCCGCGAGACAGAACAGGTGGCACAGCGTTTGCTGGTTGTCCTGTGAGATCTGTGAGAGCGATCCCGCAACTCTGTCAGATTGCAATAGTAATCCCGTGATAAAACCATGAACTCCCGACCAGGACCATAATCAAACTGCATCTGTAGGTTTGAGATAATCAAAGAGAGAGCTCCATGAGTGAAGACAACAATGATCATTGTTGTTGACTATAGCGGGCCACATCCGCAAATAACCACCTACAAAAAAATACCATCACATAAAAAGGATCCGCAAGCTTCTTCTTCTTAAACCGAACTTGTTAGCCACCAACAAAACGGAATAAAAATTTCAGTTTCCCGTTTTTCATTTCTCTCATGAGAAATTACTTCTGTGGACGGAAATCAGGAAGGATTTTTTTTGTTTTTCATTATACATCTGGTTTCTGATCCATCTCATGGATGGAGAGCATACTCCTTCAGTATGTAGAAAAAAAAAATGGAAAAATGGGGGAAAAAGATGAAGGGGGAGGGAGGATTTCCATGAGGGAAATCCCCCCTCAAAGATTTTCACAGGGCAGGTAAAGCCTGCTCTGATACCAAATGTTAGGAGGGAAAACTAATGGGATTATATTATTGATAAATATGAGTTACATATATAGGCAGAAGGCCTATATGAAACACATGACACTTGTCAAGAGAAACTAACAAGTGTCAAGGTGAAGGCATAGTGCACTTTAACTCTAACAAAAAAAAATCATATTAAAATTTTTCATAGTCATTTTCAGAAGTTTTTATACCAACATTTAGATTATTTTGAGTATTGAAAAAACTACTACTCACTTGTTAAATTGTGATAAGTAGAGAGGGAGTTACAACTATTGAAATTTGGGATTTTGATGTTGTTTTTGAGCTACACAAAAAATTCATGGAAGGAAAAAAATCATCTCTCTCAGTTTGGGTAAGCTCAAAGAATATTTGCATAGCTAATTGTTTGAAGAATGGAATAAATGAGATTTGAGAAATTCTAGTTATTGATTACTAGGGAGTGGTTGATGAAGTGGAGAAAAATTTGAGGTCATGGAGTTGCCAAAATTCTTTGAAAAAAATGATATTGATGCTAGGGAATGGTTGATGAAGTGGAAAAAAAAATATCTAAATTTTTCTAAGAGATAATGGAGGAAAGATTTTTTTGTCTTCAAACTTTGTGCATGCTCATGACTATATATACACATAGGAAGAATTTAAAGTTGTATTTTTAAGCAAATGAGGATCAAAAGAAAAGGATAATAATGTGTAGGCTAGGGAAACTACACCTTTTGTGTCAAGGCCAAACAATGGTCAAAAAAATTTATTCAATGTTAAAAATTCTATTTTACAAGTTCATGGAAACATTCAAAAGAAAAATATTATTATTTCCATTAACCCTAGTTATAATTTTATTAATGTCTTTGGCTAAGAGGTTGCAAGTTCAAGCAAAGAAAATCAAAGACATATCGCTTGAGGGTGAGAATGTTCAAATTTTTGAGGATTTGAAGCTCACCATAGATAAATATGTTTTGCATTCATATCTTTATGCTATTGATATGGATAATGTAGATATTGTTCTTGGTTATCCTTGGTTGCATTCATTGGGTATTGTTAATATTAATGTACAAAAGAAGTTCATAAAATTTTGGTACAAAAAATAGAAGATAACTATAGACACCAAATCCTAGCCATTAATCCTTCATCCTAATCATCCCACCACCCACTTGTCCACCATACACCATTACCACCATTCATTTAACCATCATAAGCCTTTCCCCCCTTCAAAAGGCCCACTTTAGCCCTTTCTCGCCACTTTTTGACCCCTTTGAACTTAATTTATATTTATTTTATATTATTGTTGAGTGGTATTTTCACCCGATTGTGAAAACACACTCTCCGATAGGATTTGGGTTCCAAATCCTCTCTTGCAAAGAAATTAAATAAATAATTTCTCCAAGGTCTCCGCTATATTAGCATTTTACATTTGTGTATTAATAATCTCAAATAAAGATATTCAATTTAAATGCTTGGAACACCTTAGTGGTTGCAAGTAACTAAAAACAAGGGGCAATGTTGGTTTATTTTATTGTGAAACTTTAATGATTGTTTATTGAACCCAAATAAAGCAAATGTGATCTGGCCCTTATATGACCACGACGTAACTTCAAAATGGAAATTGATGAAATGCCATAAAACATAAATCCTTCAATGAAATTGGAATTTTCATGAAGGGAATGTCATCATCGGCTCATGAATGAAAAACAAAACTAAAAATGAAATTCTGGCCTTGAAATGAAAATTTTCTATTTTCGGATTTTTAAAGTCTGCAACAAAACAACAGCTGTGGTGAAATTTATACAACTCCGAAAATGAAATTTTAAATGCGTATTTGAAATCTGCAGTATAACATACGCAATGATGAAACTATTTTTGGATTTTGGAATTTTTAGTTTTTTTTTTTTAATGCCTGTAAATTAAAATAAAGTGCAAAAAAAATGAAAATAAAATGCGAAAGGAAAATGAAAAGTGCATTCAGTATGATGCTATCCTATTTTGACAAAACCGAAGCTAATGAGGTTTTCTGCATACAACCTAACCTATTGAACCTGCAAAACACGCACAATCCAGATAAGTTAAGTGCTGGTCTCTAGGGTTTTAACTGTGATTTTCAGATTTAGACATTCGCATGAAGCAACCAAGAGAACTTGCATTAAACTTCACCTATAAGCCTAGAAATCTGAAAAGGGGAAAGATAAACATTCAATCTTGCATGCAGAAAATAACTCCTTCTTTCTTGTCAATGAGGTGCAACTCTCTGAATTTTTTGTATTAAAAATTGGTCATTTTATAACAACAAAACTTTTTGGTTTCCCAAACCCAGTCTATGGAAGAAAATAGCCTCAAAAGCAGGCCCAGAATGGCCCTCTGGCCTTCAGCACTGCAACTCTGCTTACAACAATTTCCTACCTAGTCCAATGTAAAGGAAAATATCCAAAAAAAGTGGAAGAAAAACACTCCAAAAGCAGGCCCAGAATGGCTTATTGCCTTCGGCTCTGCAACTCTGCCCGTAGTGGTTTTCGACCCCTGTACCTGTCTTTGGCTCGTGCTTTTAAACTTTCTATTTCGGTTCTCTGTTTCGCTCTGTGACGCTTCGTTTCATTTCCCAGGTCTTTTCGTTTCGTCTTCCCCGTCTCCTCGTTGTCTTTGACTTTCTGTTCGGTGTCGAAACGTTTGATCTTCTCTGCTGAATGTAACCGTTGGTCATGAAGCGTTACATTATAGCCCTTACACCTCTGTGCCACGTGTTCAGCGCCTCCCCTGTATACTCTGTAACGGTCCATCGTGAATCGCAAAAGAAAACAGCATGTCACGATATCGCGACATTTTTATGTCGACAGCTTAGCTTTTCTTCTTTCATCGCGAAAATAAGACATGTCGCGATATCACGACGTTTTTATATCCGTAGCCTTGTCCTTCCTCTGACATCATGAAAATGAGACATGTCGCGATATCGCGACACTTTATGCCTTTGGTCACAAGGATACAAATATGTCGCGATATCGCGACACCTTTTCATTTTAAGTCTGTCTCGTGATCTGAGCCATGAAAACGTGACATGTCACGATATCGTGACAATTCCAGCACCTTGCTTTGTTTGACTGTTTTGACCGTGATTTCATGACATGTCGTGATATCGTGACAATTTTCTATTCTTCTCTCACCTCGTGATAGATTTAGTTCTTTTCTCTCCCGGATTTCATGACATGTCAGCGATATCGTGACATTTTTCACTTTGCCTTTCTCTCTCCTCTGTGAACACGATTTCATGACATGTCGCGATATCGCGACATTTTTGTCAACTCTTCTTCTTTGATATCGTGACACTTTCTTTTTCTTCTTCTTTGATCGTGATTTCATGACATGTCGCGATATCGCGACATTTTTAGCCTCTTGTTCTGTTTGACCACTTTGACCGTGATTTCATGACATGTCGCGATATCGCGACACTTTCTATTTTTGCTGTCTTTTGCCGATCTAAGCCGCGAAAACGTGACATGTCGCGATATCGCGACATTTTTCATTCCTAGCCGCGATAGAGCAACATGTCGCGATATCGTGACACTTTTCATTTTCTTAGCCGCGACAGAGCAACATGTCACGATTTCGTGACATTCTTCTTTTTCTTTGATTTTAGCATCTGGGCCGTTGTAGTCTTCTTGGAACGCATGCAAAAAGGGTGGGTCCCCAATTTTGGGGTGTGTTGTGGAGCAGCCACAACAAATGGTGACTCTATTGGGAAATGCTCCTGAGCATTTCGGTGAGAACCTAACCTGGAAATATACAAACTTGAAAACAGGCGTTAGCACATGAAAAATATAAACAAATGTCGATAGATCAGAAACACATGAAACATAAGAATCGTTAAGTATCAGCTCGGTGTGTGCAGTGTGTTCCATTTTCTATCGTTTGAAATTGATCCACATTCCATTGTCAGTTTTACATGAATGCATATGTGAGGTTGTGAATGATTTGCGCAGTATGATGAATATAACAATCTATTTTATAAAAGCTCGAACCTTCTAATATCATACATGAAAAAACTGTCAAACCCTCTTAGGATCAACTACGTATAAAATGAATTTCTTTATTAAATCCCAAAGTTGGTTATGTGTCACCACCATCTTGAACCCATGTGCAAGTGAAAGTGAAATCAGAGTTTTGGGGAATCGGATTCCCAACCTAAGCGATATGGGAATTTAACCCTATCCTTACTACTCTGATCTGGAATTCATTACCTCACTTTGAACAAAATGATTTAACCAGTTATGGATGAAATTGTCAGGCTAGTCTGTCTGTTTGAGCAGTCAGTGGTCTTGCTTTTAGACAAGACATGATGCCACGCATGAGCATACTCCACTGCCAGTCAGGCGTCTATAGCCCCGATGGAGATTAACCCCATAATCCATTATTTGGCTTCATTCATTCATTTTTATTATTATTTTTTTTGTTTCTTGGACCTTTGGGATGACTACCCATCCTTGCGAGGGACATGTAGTACGATCCTTCCAATCCAATATTAAGATGAAATGGGCAAAATTAATTTTACTTTTGGACCTTTGGGATGACTACCCATCCTTGCGAGGGACGTATAGTACGATCCTTCCAATCCAATATTATGATAAAATGGAAAGTATTGATTTTATTTTTATTTCTTGGACCTTGGGGATGACTACCCATCCTTTGCAGAGGACATGTAGTACGATCCTTCCAATCCAATACTTATGATGAAATGGAAAAAAATGAAGCTTTGGGGAATCGGATTCTCAACCTAAGCGAGATGAGAATTACGCCCTATCCTTACTACTCCATGTAGGTCAAATCAGAGCTTTGGGGAATTGGATCCTCAACCTAAGTTCGATGAGGATTTAACCCTATCCTTACTACTCTGGTTTTAGACTTTAAGCTTAATGGGAGTGGTAAAAACCACTGTTTTAAGGATTATGTTGCATGATAGGACAGACACGAAGTACTCCTTTCGCCTCACCTTTTCTTCCAAGTACGGTTTTGATCATTTTGCTCAAGATCTTCTTTAATGTGCATAGAACGTGCTTGGTTCAAGATAGTTCGGGCATCAGTTCCCAACCTTAGGATTTTCTTTTCTCTTTTTTTTTTATGTTATAGAATAACCCTAAGAGGACTTGACACCTTTCAAATGATTGTATCTGAAATGCATATGCAACTAAGATGGCATGTATATGCGAAGTGGGATGTAATATGAATGCATTGCCCTTTTGAATTGCAGATAAAGTATTGTCATAATTTGTAAAACTGACTACTTCATGCATCACAAGTTTCAAACGATATTATTTAACTGTTTGTGTTACCTGCGGAGCTTTTACAACACAATTCCAATGTTTCATATTTTCCTGATCTTAGGCATGAGTTGACATCTCAAATTTTTATTCATTTTTTTTTTTTTAAACGAACCAAACATGTCCAAAGGACTAACACACAAAACTTAAAACCAAACCCAAAAGTAACTTCAAAAATGAACTTGAAAACACAAACCAAAACCCAAAAACCAAAATCTATATACAAATGTACAATATAATACAAGATGATGCAAAGCTTGGATTATCACTTTCCTGGATCCCAAACATGATTAGAACATTTCAACAAAAATATAACGTGATGTGCATGCCAAATGTTGTAGGAATCCAAAAAAAACAATATTATACCACACCATGCAACAACTTTTAACTTCCCTTGCTCACCCCACCAATTAGATTTAATTCCATTAGTACTCTCATAGGTGAGCGTTAAAATACTAAAATGATTAGACAATAAATGATATTCAATTTTATCTTGTCTATTCTTGAAAGTATCCATTTCATAATTCGATTCATGATTTAGAACTAGGCTCTCTTTATCCAAAATGAGACTTTGTAAGCAAGAGCCTATTTCTAAAAATTTTAAAGCCAAATCATTTTCCAAATTTGTAGGCCAATCAAATTTGTGTAACTAGTTTGCAAGCATCTAGGATATTTACTAAATTAGGATCATTAACAGTTTTTACCCTAGATTCAATTAGTAATTGTTGATGAATTTGATTTAACAATTCAAGTGCATCAACTTCTTTTCCATTCATTAAAACAATGTTATTAAAGGTGTGATTAAAAATTATACCTTGTTTTTCATTCACCTTTAACGACATTTCATCATAAACATAATTCAAATTCAAAATATGGTCATGCACCCAGTTGAAAACATGGCCCTCCTTTTCAACCCTCAAATGTTTTTGGTCAAAGTGTATGTCAAGTAATCTGTTTTGATGATCACTTATTCGAGTTGCTTCCAATTGATCAATCTCTTTGTCATTTGGTTCTAATTCTTTGTTCACTATCCATGGTATCTCTTCATGTGAGGTAGAAGTTTCAATATCTTGTATATCCAGTGCAATATGGGTTTCATCTACAGGGGTGTGAGAAAAGAATGCATCATCATATCTCCCCCAACCATTGTAAAAATCGTCATCCAGATCCATGGAATGAAATTCCATGATGTTTGTGGCCTGATCAATAGAATCATTATACTCTTCCAAAATTTGATGAGATTTGAAACCCTCTTCCAAAGCATCCTCAAATTGTACAGGAGTTGTAATATCTTCCTTCGAGTAGACGATTATGTTGTCCTGTATATCAATTGGCACACAAGTTTCATTAGTAGTTTTGGAGTGAGTGTAGTCTTCCCACTTCTTCCAAGCATCATAATAATCATCTTCCAAAATCAAGTGGTGACGTTCAACTACTTCTTCAACATCTTCCAATTCATCAATGTGCTTCTCATCAAATTCACCTTCACCTTCCTTAGATGGTTCAATTATTTCCAAAAGTGGGTCGTTTCTTGAATTCAAATTTGTAAGGCTATCATCGTCCAAATTAGTAACCCATGATTCAATTTTATCATAATTTGGAGGGTGAAGAATTTTTTGATCGTTAATTTTACACATATCATCAATAGTATCTTCCAAGAACAAGTGGTGAAACTCTATCATATCTTCAAATTCATTTATTGATTTTCTTCCAATTTCACTTTCAACCACTTCATTCAATTCTATGGTGGGTTTCGTCCTATCACATATTTTAAACATTGTTGAATTTAGAACCCCTTCATCTAGATAATCGTGTATCTCTACATAATCCTCACTAGTGGATGTTGTCTTAGCAATTTGCACCTCCTCTTGGACTACATCTAAGGTGGTCGTAAAATTTGGATATTCAAATTCATCCCCTTGATCATTCACCTTAGGTATCATTGGAGTGGAGGGTGCTATGTTTGATGGTTGGTGTAGGTTGGCATCACTAACTTCAAAAGAACAGTTTCTCATGTGAACATGTTGTGCCTTTTCTTCTTCCAAAACTTGTTCTACATTTTCCAAGATCTCATAGATTGTCTCTAGAGATAAGTCATCCACGTTTTTCTTTAAAGATGTAGCAAGTGTGGGGTGTATGGCTCCCAAGTATACTTGAATAGCTTCCTCTTCTGATGTACCCAAACTTTCCCATATTTGAGAGTACAATTCATGAAATCTTCCATTGAATTGACTCAAGGATTCATTATGCTCATTACGTATGGAGGTAAATTGATTTTGCAACCTATTTAAGTCAACTTGATTACCAAAGTGATAAAGATAGGCTGCTTCTAATTGTGTCCAAGAAGTCCTAACCTCCATGGGTAGTTGGCTGTACCAAAAGAATGGTTTATCATCCAAAATGTATGCAAATAACTTACAAGCTACCTCCTCATAGAAAACCTGGAATTGACATAATGTATTCTTGTAGACATGCAGTTTTTGCAAGTATCCTAGTGGCACCTCTTGATTAAAACATCGTAAAAACTCCAATAACATTTTAGGAATTTGATAGGGTATCACATGTATAGACAAACCCTTATAATGATCCTCCATCATAGATACCATTCTTTCTCTTAGAGATGCTATTTCAGCTCTTAGGGATACAATTTGCTCCTCAAATGTTGCCATTAGTGAACTCGAAATATAACTTTAGAACCAAATCTGTTGAATATTCAACCTGAATTACTTAACGTAAATAAAATAAAGTAAACCAATTCAAGCCCTCCTTTTAACAATCTGCTGAGTGTTAGAGGACTAAAGATAATAATCAATAAGCATGAAATATACAAAATTATAAATCATTATTGTAAATCACACTAAAATAAACCAATTCGTGCCCTCCTTCTAGCGCCAATGTTGAGTGGTGTTAGAGGAGGCTAAAGATAATAATCAATTGGACTTGAAATATTTAAATAAAACTCTTAAACAATTATAAACCTGTAGCATCATGATGAAATAAACCATTTCAGGCCCTCCTTCTAGCGCTAATCTGTTGAGTGGTATTTTCACCCGATTGTGAAAACACACTCTCCGATAGGATTTGGGTTCCAAATCCTCTCTTGCAAAGAAATTAAATAAATAATTTCTCCAAGGTCTCCGCTATATTAGCATTTTACATTTGTGTATTAATAATCTCAAATAAAGATATTCAATTTAAATGCTTGGAACACCTTAGTGGTTGCAAGTAACTCAAAACAAGGGGCAATGTTGGTTTATTTTATTGTGAAACTTTAATGATTGTTTATTGAACCCAAATAAAGCAAATGTGATCTGGCCCTTATATGACCACGACGTAACTTCAAAATGGAAATTGATGAAATGCCATAAAACATAAATCCTTCAATGAAATTGGAATTTTCATGAAGGGAATGTCATCATCGGCTCATGAATGAAAAACAAAACTAAAAATGAAATTTTGGCCTTGAAATGGAAATTTTCTATTTTCGGATTTTTAAAGTCTGCAACAAAACAACAGCTGCAGTGAAATTTATACAACTCCGAAAATGAAATTTTAAATGCGTATTTGAAATCTGCAGTATAACATACGCAATGATGAAACTATTTTTGGATTTTGGAATTTTTAGTTTTTTTTTATTTTAATGCCTGTAAATTAAAATAAAGTGCAAAAAAAATGAAAATAAAATGCGAAAGGAAAATGAAAAGTGCATTCAGTATGATGCTATCCTATTTTGACAAAACCGAAGCTAATGAGGTTTTCTGCATACAACCTAACCTATTGAACTTGCAAAACACGCACAATCCAGATAAGTTAAGTGTTGGTCTCTGGGGTTTTAACTATGATTTTCAGATTTAGACATTCGCATGAAGCAACCAAGAGAACTTGCATTAAACTTCACCTATAAGCCTAGAAATCTGAAAAGGGGAAAGATAAACATTCAATCTTGCATGCAAAAAATAACTCCTTTCTTGTCAATGAGGTGCAACTCTCTAAATTTTCTGTATTAAAAATTGGTCATTTTACAACAACAGAACTTTCTGGTTTCCCAAACCCAGTCTATGGAAGAAAACAACCTCAAAAGCAGGCCCAGAATGGCCCTCTGGCCTTCAACACTGCAACTCTGCTTACAACAATTTCCTACCTAGTCCAATGTAAAGGAAAATATCCAAAAAAAGTGGAAGAAAAACACTCCAAAAGCAGGCCCAGAATGGCTTATTGCCTTCGGCTCTGCAACTCTGCCCGTAGTGGTTTCTGACCCCTGTACCTGTCTTTGGCTCGTGCTTTTAAACTTTCTATTTCGGTTCTCTGTTTCGCTCTGTGACGCTTCGTTTCATTTCCTAGGTCTTTTCATTTCGTCTTCCCCGTCTCCTCATTGTCTTTGACTTTCTGTTCGATGTCGAAACGTTTGATCTTCTCTGCTGAATGTAACCGTTGGTCATGAAGCATTACATTATAGCCCTTACACCTCTGTGCCACGTGTTCAGTGCCTCCCCTGTATACTCTGTAACGGTCCATCGTGAATCGCAAAAGAAAACAGCATGTCATGATATCACGACATTTTTATGTCGACAACTTAGCTTTTCTTCTTTCATCACGAAAATAAGACATGTCGCGATATCACGATGTTTTTATATCCGTAGCCTTGTCCTTCCTCTGACATCGTGAAAATGAGACATGTCACGATATCGCGACACTTTATGCCTTTGGTCACAAGGATACAAATATGTCGCGATATCGTGACACCTTTTCATTTTAAGTCTGTCTCGTGATCTGAGCCGCAAAAAGTGACATGTCACGATATCACGACAATTCCAGCACCTTGCTTTGTTTGACTGTTTTGACCATTTCATGACATGTCGTGATATCGTGACAATTTTCTATTCTGCTCTCACCTCGTGATCTGAGCCACGATTTCACGACATGTCGCGATATCGCGACAATTCTATCAACACTGCCCTGTTTGACTGCTTTGACCGCGATTTCATGACATGTCGCGATATCGTGACAATTCTCATTTTATTTTCTCTCTCCTTTGTGAACCGCGATTTCATGACATGTCGCGATATCGTGACATTTTTCACTTTGTCTTTCTCTCTCCTCTGTGAATCGTGATTTCATGACATGTCGCGATATCGTGACATTTTTCACTTTGCCTTTCTCTCTCCTCTGTGAACCGCGATTTCATGACATGTCGCGATATCGCGACATTTTTCGGTCAACTCTTTGAAATATATTCTATTTTGTGTAGTTATTTGCCTCTTTGAGTTGATTTCTTTATTGCTTTCATAGTGTCATAATTTTAGCTCTACAAATGAATATCATGATAGGACCCCACAAGGATTCTACATTTTTATTTGATTTGCCTTGCTAATATTATTTTGTTGTTACATTTTACAGGGTTTTTGGGAGCAAAAAATCAATCAAATTTATCGATTAGGGTTTCTAAAAGATTCTCTAATAGTTGAAAAAGGTGCACAGGTGCTCTATAGCACCTTTTTATCATCATAAGCACCTTTCCCTGCCTGCACAAATGCCCTACTACACCTGGCATTGATCGGAGGTGCCCTATTGTGTTTCCTGGATAAACTACCTACATTGTTTCGACTATATCTCACTCATCCAAAGTCATATTGAGTTTAAATTTTAAAGGTAGGTTTCTAATACACCCAAACACATATCCACAAATTTTCAAATCAATTGGAGCATCATAGACCTCAAAAATACCTAATCAAAATGTAGGCTTTTATGTAAGTCCATCCATTTTTAGCTCATTTTTGCTTTACATTTTTTTTGGGTTTTCTATTGTGTCTTTCAGAATTTTGAGATTAAAATGAATACAAACTAAGTAATATGGAAAGGAAATCATTGTAGATTGCATCTAGGGTATTTTGTGCATGCATACATAACACATTTTGAAGTTTCTGTTTTAAAAAGAAGTGCAAATTCAAATAGTTCCTGCATATTGTTGTCTGCATTTGAAATTGAAACACATTCTTTAGAATTTGCATTTCTTATAAGTTAAATATTTAGTATTTTGTATATCTAAATAGGAATAATATTTAAATGTAAAAAGTACTCCTACCTTTGGGTGGCACCTTTGGTAGAGAGGTGGACGAACCCTCCGATTGCTATCTAGGCAGGGGGTTTTAAGCGGTGTACTTCACACTCTTTAGATGAAATTTACATTCATATGTTGGATTCTGATTTAGATATATGAAATTTGTTATATTTAACATTGTTTGATCACAATGGAAAACAAAATTTTTAAAATCAATCACACACTGCACGTTTCAATCTAAAATAGTAGTGGTTGGATTTCATCACCATCCATTGCTTGAGATTTGGTGACGGTGGCAGTCATTTCCATCCATTAATATCTACCTTAGACACCATAGGATTACCCCCAAGAAAACTTGTTGGAGGTCATTACCAACAAGAATCTCGTTGTCCTTGCCAGCCTTAGTTTTTACCTTTGTTTTTATTAAGTAATATTAGAACATCAAAACACACAAACCTGTCACTCTAAAAAGAATACACATTAATGAAGAAAATAATTAATGTATGAAGGTAAGCCACACAAGGTAACAACTTAGCATTGATTGTTTCTTTCATTTTTAATTTTGTACAAATTTCAGTTTTGTGTTCATTTTGATAGTTCTAAATTGTTGGTTTATTTACTTTATGGTATTAACAAGAAATCAAAATAAAGTAATAGACCAAAACAACTTAATAAAAAATACATCCAATTCACCCACTACTTCGGTGGAAAACCCTTATCCATACCTACCACAAGTAGGATACATCACCAATCAAAAATCTCCAAAGGTACCTAATACCTTTGGTCACATTTTAACATGGCTCCACATCAGGCATTCCCATCATTAACATGGCTTAACCAACAGCCATTTCATCATTTACATGGCTTGACCAAAATCTATTTCATCGTTAACATGGCTTAACCTTAGCCATTCATCATTAACATGGCTTAACCCTAGCCATTTCATCATTAAAATGGCTTAACCTTAACCATTTTATCATTAACATGGTTTAACCTTAGCCATTTAATCATTAACATGGCTTAACCAACATCCATTTCATCATTTACATGGCTTAACCAATAGCCATTTAATCATTAACATGGCTTAACCTCATCCATTTCATCATTAACATGGCTTAACCTTAGCCATTTCATCATTAACATGGCTCAATATTAGCCATTTCATCATTAACATGGCTCAACCAATAGCTATTTCATCATTAACATGGCTCAACCTTAGCCATTTCATAATTAATATGGTTCAACCTTAGCCATTTCATCATTAACATGGCTCAACCTTCGCCATTTCATCATTAACATGGTGCAACCTTAGCCATTTCATCATTAACATGGCTCAACCTTAGCCATTTCATCATTATCATGGCTCAACAGCCATTTCATCATTAAGCAGTGGGTGGGTTTGATGTGTTTTCCATTAAGTTGTTTTGACTTATTACTTTCATTTGATTTTGAGTTAGTACCATAACGTAAGTAAATCAAAAATTGTAAAATTTTCAAACATACAAAAAAAAAAACTATCATTTTAAAAAGGAATACACATTAATAAAATAATAATGTATGATAATAATCCCCACATGGTGAAAAATTAGCATTGTTTTAGTTTTTTTTTTTCAAACAGTTCATGCCAATCCCAAAAAACCCCAAAGGTACTCAATTCCTTTGATCACATTCCAAAATTAAAAAACCCCAAAGGTATTCAATCCCTTTGGTCACATCACATTTCAATTTTAAAAAGCCCCAAAGGTCCCAATTCCTTTGGTCACATTCCAAAATTATAAAAAAAAAAAAACCCAAAGGTATTCAATCCCTTTGGTCACATTTCAATTTCAAAGAGCCCCAAAGATCCTAATCCCTTTGGTCATAAGCTTGCATACATGGATAATACACAAAAACTTGCATACATTTCATTCATAACATTGCATTTCACTTGCATTTACATTTCATTCAAAACAATGCATTCACCCACATCACATATTGCATTACACATTTCACAAAATTGCATTTCATACATTGCATTAACATCCACATTCCATATTTCATATAGGGATCATTTATTCAAGATCTTAATTGGTCGAAAAAATATCATGTTGCCTTAATCAGGGGCACCTTCACAATGTCATCCACACAATTCCACAAAGTCAAATTGTCATGCACACAAGCCATATCCATAAAATTCCTAGGTGTTTTCGGTCACTCAACCACTCCTAGTGTTTTAAGAAAACCCCAAATACATGTCGAGTTCTTCTTAGGACCAAAAGCACTTTTTCACATTAAGAAAATCTTGAGTTTTGTCCATTGATTCCAAAAACAATCTTGCACCAACCACATTTCTTCACATATTAAAAACATGAAGTGAAAATGGTATTCCTCGCTTGTCCTATCATGTAACATAGTCCAAAATCAAAAACAGTGGTTTTAACCACTATCACAGTTGCTCTCCAAACATAAACATAAAATATATGGTAGTAAGGATAGGGTCATATTCTCGTCACACTTCAGTTGAAAATCCAATTCCCCAAAGCTCTATCCCAAATTCACAAATCCCACATATCCCTAAATCTATAATGATCATACTATATTTCCCACTAGAAAGTTATGTAGTCATTCCCAAGGCTTAAAATATCAAATCATTGGACTATGGAGTGAGTCTCCACCGGGGCTATAGACGCTTGACTGGCAGTGGAGTAAGCTCATGTGGGGAAACATGTCTCTCTTCCAAAAAGAGAGACCTCTGACCACACATACGAATAAGCTAGCTTCTTGGTCATCTCCATAACAAGTCATGCCTAATTTACTCATAATGGGTTAATGAACTTCACGTGCACACACATTGGTGTTTGATTACCTAGGGTCATTGCCATGCTCAAGATTTGGTACATGAACTTCACTTGCACACACATTTGGTCCTAGAAGGATTTAGGCAGTTTTAATGGGGTTTTTTTATGCCACTAGGATGTTTGAGTCTCTACAAAATAGTCAGTTTTCCATATCAACATCCATATCTTCTTCCATGTCAACATCCATGTCATTTCATGAGCCATTATCCGCCAAAAGCCACCAAGTTTGGTACCCTTGATTAAACAACAATGCTAAACATGGCCAAACAAATATCTAAACCATAAATGATCATCCATACATTTTGCCTTGCATTCATTATCCATACATGTCATCTTGCATAAATCATCCATACATTTTGCCTTGCATTCATCATCTATACATGCCATCTTGCATAAATTATCCATACGTTTCACCTTGCATTAATCATTCATAGCATCTCATATGCATTAGTCATAAACATAAACATGCATTCCACAAACTCATTCACTTAAAAGTATAGAAGTAAAAGCCATGTATGTATTTATATAACTCGCATATGCAAAGATCACTAGAAAGTAGGAACATCATAACAACTTGGAGGTATTCAGGGTTTCACAGCTTTCCCCCAACCAAGCAAACATCATCACAATTTTGGGGTATCCAAGGTTTCACACCTTTCTCCCAACCAAGCAAACAACATCACAAAACTTGGGGGTGCTCAAGGTATCACACCTTCCCCACTATTTCAACAAATAATTCAATCACTCGATCACATCACATCATCAACACATTAGTTGCTAGGTTCAAAAGGTTGCATCCTTTTGTCAAAGGTTGTGTCCTTTGCCTTGCATTCACATAATTCACATCAATTGCTAGGTTCAAAAGGTTGCATCCTTTTGTCAAAGGTTGCACCCTTTGCCTTGCATTCACATCATTCACATCAATTGCTAGGTTCAAAATATTGCGTTATTTTGTCAAAGGTTGTGCCCTTTGCCTTGCATTCACACCATCCACATTTGCAAAAATCCCTTTTCTATTAGGGAAAAAACATAACTATTTCATTGCATCATAGCTTATCAAAAATCCCTTTATCTATTAAGGGCAAAGAACAAACACATTTCATTTTTCTTTTTTTCAATCATCAAAAACCCCTTTATCTGTTAAGGGCAAAGCACTAACATATTTCATTTTATTTTTTCATCATCAAAAACTCCTTTATTTTTTAAGGGTAAAGAATAGACACATTTCATTTTTTTTCATCATCAAAAACCCCTTTATTTTTTAAGGGCAAAGAACAGACACATTTCATTTTTTTTCATCATCAAAAATCCCTTTATCTGTTAAGTGAAAAGAAGACACATCTCATTTTTTTTTCATTATCAAAAACCCCTTTAGTTGTTAAGGGCAAAGAACAGACATATTTCATTTTTTTTTCATCATAAAAAATCCCTTTATCTGTTAAGGGCAAAGAACAGACGCATTTCATTTTTTTTCATCATTAAAAATCCCTTTATCTTTTAAGTGAAAAGAATAGACAGATTTTATTTTTTTTCATCATAAAAAATCCCTTTATTTTTTAAGGGCAAAGAACAGACACATTTCATTTTTTTCATCAACAAAAACCCCTTTATCTGTTAAGGCCAAAGAACAGACACATTTTATTTTTTTCATCATCAAAAACCCCTTTATCTGTTAAGGGAAAAGAATAGATACCTTTCATTTTTTTCATCATCAAAAAACCCTTTATCTGTTAAGGGCAAAGAACAAACACATTTCATTTTTTTTCAAACAACAAATACAAATCCCTTCATCCGTAAGGGCAAAAAAAAAAAAAATCCCTTCATTTGTAAGCGCAAAAAACAAAAAAAAATCCCTTCATCTGTAAGGGCAAACAATAAAACAATCCCTTCATTCGTAATGGCAAACAACAAAAAAATCCCTTCATCTGTTGGGGTAAAAAAAGATCACATTTATATTCAACATCATCCATTCATTTATCATTATGCAAAATTCACAAGTGAATCTTGTATTTAGTGGTTTATCCTAGAAACTTGGCATTTGCAGTGACTGGTTATCCATGCAATCCGGTAGGATGGATAGATTACCATAAGGACACTTTCATCATAAAAAAACCCCTTTATCTATTAAGGGCAATGAATAGAAACAAATCAAATCATTTTCAAAAACCCCTTTATTTGTTAAGGGCAAAGAACAAACACAAATCATTTCATTTTACATCATCAAAAACCCCTTTATCTGTTAAGGGCAAAGAATAGACACAAATCATCAAAAACCCCTTTCATCTGTTAAGGGCAAAGAATAGACATAAATCATCAAAAAAACCCATTTTATCTGTTAAGGGCAAAGAACAAACACAAATCATCAAAAACCCCTTTATCTGTTAAGGGTAAAGAACAGACACAAATACAAGTGAGCCTTGTGTTTAGTGGTTTACCCTATTTCACTAGGCGGTTGCAGTGACTGGTTATCCATGCAATCCGGTAGGATGGATAGATCACCATAAGGACACTTACATCATCAAAAATCCCTTCATATGTTAGGGCAAAAATAGATACATTTCATCACATTTTCCTCATTTCAAAAACCCCTTCATCTATTAAGGGCAAAGAATAGAAACATTCATCAAATTTCCATATTTCAAAAACCCCTTTATCTGTTAAGGGCAACGAACAGAAAAAAATCATTTCATTATACAAAAACCCCTTTATCTATTAAGGGCAAAGAACAAACACAAATCATTTCATTTTTTTTTCATCATCAAAAACCCCTTTATCTATTAAGGGTAAAGAACAGACACAATCATTTCATCTTTCATCATCAAAAACCCCTTTATCTGTTAAGGGCAAAGAACAAACACAAATATTTTTATTTTTGTTCATCATCAAAAAAACCCCTTTATCTATTAAGGGCAAGGAATAGACACAATCATTCCATATTTCATCATCAAAAACCCCTTCATCTGTTAGGGCAAAAATAGATACACTCATCACATCTTCCAAATTGTAAAAATCCCTTCATATATTGGGGCAAAAATAGAATCAATCATTGAATCCATGCACATTGCATCCATCAATACATTTTTCATCACCACGTCTCCATGTCACCATAAAATCCATCAACAATTACAATATTTTTCAAGTTCAAGTAGCATGCAAGTGAATCTTGTATCTAGTGGGTTATTCTACAAACTTGGCGATTGCAACGATGAGAATCCATGCAATTCAATAATATGAAGAGCTTACCATAAGGACACTTGACCATGATCATCATCACTTATCTCCTTGATCGATATCACAATCATATTTGGTACCTCACATTGTAAGTGAAACCTTGCCAAAGAACAATTTGCATAACTATTGTCATTGATGGCCTAGTTCGTGAGGCTTAACACATGAACAAAAACTCAAATTTCATCATTTTTCTTCAAAAACCTATTGATAGTCATTGAATAGGATGATTGGTTCTAATTATAGGAATTATCATAATAGTCATTAGCAGGTCATCCACAGTTTTTTCTTTTTATCTGCATCATCATACTTGTATATCAATGGCATCAGAGAGCACACTATTCAACAACATCGAATCATCCCAAAATTTGGGGCAACAACATTTTGATTTTGATCCTCCCACAATGGGGTACATCTTACATGATCATGACATCTACACTTGACAAAACCCCCTTCCCACCATTGGGGTAAAAATGGTATCACATTTTACATCATTCATATCGTCTACAATCACATTGCATTTCTCACCACCCCCCTTCCCACCATTGGGGCAAAAACGGTGTACATCATTCATCATTTGCACAAATTTTTCAATTGGCTCATGAGATTCATCCGCAACTCATTCACCAATTGAGGGGGTAAGCTACTCAAATTCCAAAATTCTTTCTTATTTTATCTTCAACATTAGTGCTCAAATCCAACAACAGAGAGAAGTTGCTTCTATGCCCATAGGCCAAGTAGGTGTCTCATATTTTTGCACCATATTGTGCTTCATGCAACATGGTATAAAAAGGGGCATCTGTAGACACCAAATCCTAGCCATTAATCCTTCATCCTAACCATCCCACCACCCACTTGTCCACCATACACCCTTCCCGCAATCCATTTAACCATCATGAGCCTTTCCTGCCTTCGAAAGGCCCACTTTAGCCCTTTCCTGCCACTTTTCGACCCCTTTGGACTTAATTTATATTTATTTTATATTATTTATATTTAATATAATATTTTATTATTATATTTTAATATATTATTTTTTTTTTTTTAAGCGAAAAACCCCTTGCGAAGCCGCCTTGGTCTGAGAGACCATGAACAAGGGGTTCTACATCGTCAAAGTCACCCGGGGGTCGCACCTGACCCTGCCCGCACCAACATTATCAATTGGATTGTAGATACCCAATTCATATTTTTGGTAGGGTGGATATTTGAACCTGGGACCTCCCTTGGAGGATTGCCCTCTCCTATCCAACTCACCTTCAACACCTAGGTCTAATATATTTATTATAATATATATATATTTAATACCAATTAACCTTAGCCATTAGATTTAATCTAATATCAACCATCCATCTTCATTAATCCATGTCACATTTAAAGTACAATATTAGCCTTAGGATTTGATTTAATCTTAGCCACATGATCAAAAGTGTTAAGCTAAAACCCCAAGAAAATCCTAGGCTATATTATAAATAAAAGCATTTGCAAATGCTCAACCCCTAGAATGTTCTCGCCCTTGGAGAGATTGTTGAAGAAGCCCTTGTGAAGTAGAAGGTTGTAGAGCCCTGAAGATCCCATCGTTCAAATCTACTTGTGAGAGCAGACTCAAACCCTGGCTTGCCATAGGAATTCCACCATTCCAACCACTTCCACATCCATTCTCTATCGTTGCCATTGTCACCTATCCGTCGCATCCTTTATACCCCCATGATCTGCTTCTATAGATTAAACCCTCACCCATAGGTGTCTTCCAGAGCTTTCCAGGCTCACTGTAGATCCTACTAAGCACTTTTTAGAGCCTACCATATCCCACAGGTGCATTCTAGAGCTTGCCAAGCTCACACAAAAGCCTGCCAAGCACTCGCCAGTGCCTACTATCATCATCAATGCGAACCAAAGCTTGTCACATCAAATTATCAGGTGTTGTTAGGGCATCATACCAACGGACTTACAACGAACCATCGTCAAATTCAGCAAGGTAAATCACCATTATTTTTTATTTCATTTGTAGTTAGGGTTTATTTGATAATTAAGGGTCTCACATTGTGGAGACCTCACAGGTATTACTGATCCCCTTGTCTATTTGTGTGTATACAGATCTACAGGTTCTCATTCAATATTGGATAGTTGTTGAAGCTAGAGTGGCCCGAAATCGGATATCTCACAAGCCCACTCATTCTATTGGGAGTGAAGTGCAGTTGAAGACACTCATCTTTGTATAGCTAAGGTTTCAAAGAACCCTAGAAATTGTATCTATTGTATCAAATCAATTCTATCAAGGCAGAATAATTGTAACAAGGATTTTTTTAGCTCCCCCTCCCCCATTTATTGAAATATATTCTATTTTGTGTAGTTATTTGTCTCTTTGATTTGATTTCTTTATTGCTTGCATAGTGTTGTGTTTTTAGCTCTACAATAACAATACAAGATATCTTTCAACTTAAGCAACAATTAGGAGAAAAACACAAAGCTATTAAAGGAGAAGCAAAAGAATATAAAATAGATTGGGAAAAACATGAAGCTATTGTAGGAGAAGCAAAAGAATCTAAAATAGAATCTCTACAAAAGAGTAGCTAAAATCAAGGAAGAAGTAAAATCAAGGGATAAACCAAGTGAGGTAACTAAGAAGGAAGGGTAAAAAAATTTAGAACATCAAGTTAAGGTTGCAGCATATCACCACATACACCACAAGGAGTGACAGTAATCTTGGAGGTATAGATTAAGATAACAATATTATGGTTCTACATGGAATTATAATGGCACCAACTATGGAAATGCTTGGCATAGAAAGCATAGTGACTCTAGTTTTTAGAGTGGCATAGCTACATCAAGGAACAAATGGAATCATCATTAGAGTAGATCAACAAAAGCATGAAACCATCTATGCAATTTTGGATACTCAAGTGGCATAATAGCATATCAGCATCAACAAATACCCCCACCAATCATAGTTTCATTGGGATGGATGGATGATCAAGATTGGTACCAATTCCCAATGTGGGTCCAAAGATCATATTACTTAGTCTCTTATTATATTTTGAGGATTAAATATTTTGTATGGGGAGTTTAATGTTAGATACCTAGGGATAGGAATATGGGTGCCAAGTGGTATGGCTCATTATGATTATTTTATTGTAAGTAGGAGTTATTAATAATGATGAGTTAGTAATGATGTAACAGTTACTTTATTAGGATTTATTAGTAATGATGTAACAATTACTTTATTGTAAGAGTTACTAGGGTGAGGGAAAATGAGAGTCTATATAAATGTAGGAGTGGAGAAGGAATTGATATCAAGTATTCTTTGTATAAGTCTTGGCTTGTGGATCTAGAGATCTTGTGGAGTGGCTTCCTTCCAATAAGGAGCATTGTATAGTGTCGTCCTACCTCAAGGGTATTAGAAATCTCTATTTTATTGTATGGATTATTATTGTGAAATTTATTTATGGATGCATGTTGTATACTTTTGCATATTGGTAAATGATTTATTGTAATGAGAAAAGAGATCTTTAACAAAATACTATAAAAATAAATCTTTTTCTTCAATTTGAAACATTTACATTTATCATGTTTATGTTTTTATATTTTTGACAAAACTTATTATATTTGTAGATATAATAACAAATATAAAATAAGAATATTATGAAGAAGATGATGGACCTCTCAGTTAAATATGCATGTTAGAGTATATTACATCATTTGGGTCATGTAAATGTACCACCTTTGGTACATAATTAGAGTAGGATATTATTTTAGGGGGTAGTTAGCAAGTTACTTCAAGTAATGTAATAAATGCACAAGTATCTATATGCATGTTAGAAAGAGTGTTGGTCAAGCAATCCATATTTCTATATAAAGGATCTCATAGTGAGTGTTTACATATAGTTGTAGGTAGTAGCAGGCATACTCTGCAAGATAACCATATAGATTGGTGATAAATACAATGTATTTCTTATCATCTATTTTGGAGTGTTCATTTCCTTTATATAGCATTGTATCATTTTCATCACTTACCATTTATAATATATTTCAGCATCTTACATTTCTACATATTCTATATCCTACGATTGCATTCTCCCTTGGATCATAGTATCAAAAGCTAATAGTGGTATCAGAGCCACGATATATCAATAGGAATAGGGAGAGCCATAATAAAGCACCATTGATATTGTAGGTCTTAACCTTGCTATGTTTTTGCAAATTGGATCAGCCATTGTACACAGTTGCATGCAAACACTACTACAAGGGATTATTGGATAGGAAGAGCCATAGTAGGTTACTAGAAATAGGAAAGTCACAGGAAATATTGAGAGGAGAAGCTAATCTCAATTCTAGAATTTTTGAGATTGCATTTGTCTAGTCTTTCCATAGAGTTGCAAGAAAACTTGTGAAGACTAGGACTCAACATTTCATTCCACTAGATTGATAAATCAACTAGTGAAGATTCATTATTAACAAGATTTAGAATCAACTTACTAATATCTTGTTGTAGGAAAAGGAAACTGAAGGAAGCCCTGTTGTAGACATACAAATTACTAAAAAAGGCCATAAAATCCTTATTACTTAAAAAGGCCACAGAAGCCTTATTGCTGAAAAAGACCACAAAAGCCTTATTGCTGAAGAAAAGGCATTATTACTATTCAAAATACAACAACAAAAGTGTGGAGCCAATGAAGCAGATTTAGATATTCTAGTAAAAAAATGGTATACCAGCATCAACGTGTTTCACTTGGATGGATGGATGATCGAGATTGGTACCATTTGCTAACATTGCTTAGCAAATCATATTATCTCGTTTCTTCACATGTTTTGAGGATGAAACATTTGTAACAAGGGTGGCATGTAAGGGTATCTAGGAATAGATACTTGGGGATATATTATTATATTGTATAAGGGTTGGCATGGGCCACACATGACCCAAGGTTGAGTGTATTATAATATTATATTATATTATAATATAATATTATATTAGTATTAGGCTCCCGAAAGTAGAATAAGAAGATGGATATATAAAGAAGAGATATTTGTCATTGTAATCATCATGGAGAATAATCTTATGTAATCGTCTTTGCCCATGAAGTGGCTTATGGGACTTTACCCTCCTTAAGTGGCTCTCTCATCTTGGGAGATCTTGTGGAGTGATTCCTTCCTTAAGGAGTATTATTGGTGTTTTCCTACCTTAAGGGTATTATCTATCTCTCTCTCATATATGGATTGTTATTGTGGATAATTATTAGCGGATGAATGATTTGATATTTTTACATATTGGTGAATGTTTTATGTTAATATTAATAAATTTTTGCAATAGTTCGCATTGAGAAAGCAAGTGCTTTTTCTCCGAAATATCATGTGAAATGATTGCATCATGTTTTTTATCTAATACGAGCTCATGCACATGCAAAATTGCGGTGTAAGTTCATGCAGGGGTTTAACTGGTATTTTCGACTGCATGTTATGTCCTACTCTTTTTTAATTTTGTTTTTGGCATGACCATCCTGGGGTAGGATGGCCCTTACTAGGGGTCATCCCTTGGTAGGATAACCTTTAGAGGCCATGCCTTACAGGGATGACCAGGGTTGCAAAGAGAAATATCCCTTATTTGAGTGGTGAAAACCACTATTTAAGCCCTAAGGTTGCCCAAGGTGGGTCATATGGTCTTCAAGGAGTCCATATAGGTAGTCTTCTCAATATGACACATTTTAGGTGTCTACAAGTAGAGGTTTCATTGTTCCATAGAGTGGATCCAAGATCTAAGGTTTAGTAAAAGAAAGGAGTCAATAGAAAAATACTAGCCTATGAAGTCAATAATTTCATGCAAAAAACTAAAACAGTCAAGATTGAGATAAAGTATGAATTATTGCATTCTTTATTTTTTGAATTCTTTCAACTCTTTCAACTATGTCTACTAACTTTACCCAATGGGCATAAAACATTATTTATAAGTAAATTGCTAACTTATTTTTCTATGAATGAGAGTTAATTTGATAAATAGTCTATCTTTCATTGATTACAAATTCCTACTATCAAATCTAACCAATCATATTTAATATAATAGGTCAATTTGAATGATTCTCCCTATTTTACACCTCCATTAATTGCTAACAACCTTGAAATAGACCTAAGATAAATCCATATCAAATATAAAGCATCTAGCTCATCGTTTCCAACTCTCAATCTCCCTACAATTCTATTTAGTTCTAGTATGGATTGATTATAGGTCCTATGGAGTATACGATAGGTTATTCACTTTATGCATAATTTCCACCTGATCACCGATTGGTTCATTTTAGAGTCAAATATGTGACTCTCCTTCTTGCTTGTGTGCTAAGAAAGTTGTTTGACCACTCATTTTATCACATCCTCCCTGTTACCACAAACCTATAGTTTTTGGTTTGGATGATCCAAAGCATTTCCTATAGTTTTTGTTATGCATGCCTGTGATGATTTGATGTCTATGCAAAATACACAGTCTAGCACCAAATCACTACAGTAATGTAGGATATGGATGAAAAATAGTCTAAAATAATAATTCATTAGATTTTTAGATCTACATACTTATCTCTAAATTTTTATGTATTTATTTATAACTTTATTCTATCTTTTAACAAGTTGGAATCAAGCAATTTAATATTAAAAATACACAAAAATTATTTCAAATTGCAATTAAATAATTTCCTATAAAAATACTATATTAACATTAATATTAGCACAAATAATAATCAAAATACTATAGAATTTAAATAAAAGTAGCAAAAATATTTAAAATGTTCTTGAAATAATGAGATATTTTATGGTCTTATCACAAACACCAGTAATTCTTTTCAAATGAATATGTAGATGTCCCTTTCTCTTGGTTATTATATATAGCATTTGATTTGCTATTAGCATTACTTGTGGAGGCTACTTGGTCTTCTACAATGTAGGGGAATTTTTTGATCTAGTAATTTATCTCAGCATCCTATCTCTTTATAGCAATTACATAATTGCTTAGGTTCTTCAATATTGTTAGCACTTCTTACATAATTAGAGACTATTTAGATTTAGGGGTTAATAATGTGGGTATGGTAGGTATCAAAGGCAATGTCAATAAAGCGAGTGTTATAGACAAGGATATCCTTGGGTGTAGGAATTGGTGTAAGTGTAGGCATGGGTGTGACCATTTCTAGAGTTTATATTTCCTATAGATGTTGGGTGATTCCTAGAAAGTAAGATATAAAAATTCTAGGTGGAAGTTTTCCTACTAAAATTAAATCATTCTCAACAACTACTATAGCTTGAAACACTTGTGCGAATGCCATGACATTAGACTATCGTATTTATAGACCTAAATTCATAGAGAAATCATGAAGATGGTAAATGTATACCTATGGATCTAATGTCCTAATCTCTTGGGGAATTCATTTCTAGGTTCTATTGAACTTGACATTAAAATTAGTGATTGCCTCTTGGGGATGTCTTTGAATAGCAGTGAACTATGAAAATATATATACTAATTCATTGAATTCTTTGATGAATGATTTAGCAAGTTAGTCTAAGAATAGATACTCCTATCCTCAAGAGTTTGGTAACATTGGAGTACCCTCCACTTAAATGATAACACAAGGAGTCTCACCATGGTATGATCATCGCAAATGATGTGAATAGTGTTCATATATTATTTCGATACCATAATAATGTGGGTAAAGGTTTAAGGGTCGCTTATGGAATATCATTAACATTTTCTAAATTAAGTAGTTCTATGTTGTTCCAACTAGGAAATATCTATTGATCCATTTTTCAAAGCTAGTGGAAATGGATAATTCTTGAGAACCAAAGAATGTGAAATCTACTCTTTCTATGGAATAATATGGGGAAGGATATTCAAATTTATATCTTTTGGATCTAAATGGTGGTAATTTAATAATTTATGATAGTGGATCTAGTATTTTGGCTATTGATCTTGTGATCACAAGCCTTTAGATTAAGTGGTAGCTAGGTTCTAAATAAGTTATTCCTTAGTGGACTCACTAGGTGATTAGAAATTTTATCTAGTAGAGAAACATTTCACTAAGATCCTACTCAATCAAGGATGTAAAATTTATTTCCCACTAGGCATGCCAAAAATCTTGGTCTAAAATCCACCTAAATGGATGAGATGCATTTTGGTTCTCAACCAAGATTGGAAGACTTAGAAATTTTTCTAAGTCAACCTTTGGATAAGGCCAACTCCTTGTAAAACTAATGAAATGGTGGTTCAATTATTTTTGAAGTGATTTATTTTCTAACAAAGTGTTTGTTCGGTCCTCTTAATCATGGTGGACTCATACAATATCAGGTATAAAATCTATGGGTAAGCTAATTTGAACTGTAAGTCTCATGTTTGATTGTTCTATAGATTTAGCATACTACAACTGGTGCTCCTCGATAATGATGCCAAAATGGTGAGAAAAAAATATGTTTATAAAAATAGTTAACTTTACTTTCATTTAATTTTATAAATCTAGGAGTTCGTAAACTTGTTGAGTACCTGTGTAAAATATATGCCTGTAGTAAAATGAAATATGAATCCTATGTATAACTTTGGTTTGGTAGGGTTGTTTTGTTCGTATAGTTTAAGTTCATCCCAAACTAGAAAAATTAAAGTGCAAGAAAGTAAATGCTAATGAAAACTACAAAAAACTAATTGAAATTATCAAACACATGACTGAAAGGAAATTGTAGGAAAATAAACACTCTTGTAGAAATTAATAAAGAAAGAAATTGCATGAAATAAACACACTGTGTAGAAATAAATAAAGTGGAAAAATACAATTGCAAAAATAAATAACATGAGATAAACAACATAAATAATGATACTAAAAACAAGAGAGAAATATTACCTAGAGTGGACCAAGGCTCCTGCAGATATCCTCCCAACTAATTCACACGATAACTCTTTCAAAAATATAAATAACACAAACACTCAAGACTTTTATTAAAAATCATGTAGTACAATTTATTATTCAGGTTCGAGATTGTTTGCTTCAAGGGTGGCCTGCATTTTATACATAACATGATCATCCTCTATTACAAATTTAGACTGTGCTAAAATTATTCAATTTTATGTGATTTGCTATGGCGGGTGCATGCATAATTTAATTAAACATATAATAAAAGAGAATTAATGCTAAAATTCATCATTTTGAGATAATTATAGCGTACCTATGTTTTACAATAATATTCATCTAATTGTATGCATGATCTTCAAGTCAACAGTCAACACACACTTTATTCCACTATATATAAATGTTGTTCCACTTGTTGCTAGAATACATGCACCTTTTTGGCCTTTTACTGGGATAAAGGAACCGTATATAGACCTTTTCCATTTCACTATGCGTTGATATTATTTTTGGTCACTAAAGGATGAGTGCCCACTCTATCATTGAAATATAGGTGCCTTTATATAGCTGAAATTTAGGTGTGTTCCTATCGCTAGAAGTCAAGCACCTTCATATTGTTGGAAGTCAGGTGCTTTTCTATCATTGGAAGTCAAACACCTTCTATATTGTGGCCAGGATACATGTGCCATGCCTTAGCAAATTTAGAAATTGGTTTTCCAAAGCCACTATCTTCGTTAAGATACACATAATTCCTTTAAACACATTACATGTGTTGTAATGCTAGGTCCATGTGGGACCTCGACTAAAAAGTGCAAAAACATAATAAAATACTGCATCTACACACATTTTTCACTAAAAACACTCACTAAGCATAATATGGCATTTTCTATTAAATGATACAATAATATTCACAAAAAATAGATTTCTAATATAATAATGTTGCACAATTATCCCATGAAAACATAAAAAATGAGCATTTTTGGTGCTCATCAACCCCCTTATATTATATTATTTGGGTATTGAAGACTTTAGTCTTCAATATGGGTCTTTATATTTCAAGTATTCTTCAGCTTGATTAGGTTCTTCATATTATTCTTTAATATTTAGATGGGTATGTAATCCATAGTTTTGTTGTCCTCTCATATTTCTCATTCTGAATCTTCTATTTCCTCATCGACTCTTATGATATATAGATTTTCCATTTTCTGTAATTCATTCTTCAAAAAGTGTATTAGTGTTGTTTTGAAATACAATAATATCCTGTGAAATCTCAATTGAATCTAGAGCATATATATCTTCATGGATTGATCCTGTGTCTTCTATATTATTTTGACATATGATGAGACACTTATTGACTCCATTTATATATCTAAAATCAGTCATTCTTTTGATTTCTACCAATTTGGCTACTGAAATAGGATTTGATGTTAATACAGGAACATACACTACATCATGTAACAAAAACTTTAGAAATTATGTACTAGGTGTTGCACACCCATATCCATGTATAAGAAAGGTTTTGCCATTTGCAATTTTCAACCTAAAATTGTTGGTGACTTCAAGGCAATCAAACCATTGTAAATTTCATGTCATGTGATGACTTGCACCAGAGTCAATAAACCAAATGTCCTTTTCATTTTGACCTATAGAATTGTTTTTTCTTGAATTGTTTTTTCTTGAAGTATTTTTTCATATTTGATATTGAATATTAGATGGATTTTTATCTTTAGTCCTTTCATAGTGTATCTTGTGATAATATGTTCCTCCTGCTAATTTGTCTATTATATTAAGAAGTTGTAGTATTCCTTATATCTCCCTAGTAATTGATAATATCTTTTCAATTCTTGTAGTATATGAATAAAATTAAAAGAATTCATTTTCGCACTTTAGTGTTGAGAGCAACCTTGATAGAAAATTTTATCTTTCAAATCCTTTGAAGTTGTCTACCTTATGACTTCCTAGTTTTGAGTATTTGATAAGTTCTTCTTAATCACTTTGTATTTTCAAAGTGTTTTGAATGTACTATGATCTTGGTAAAGTGCTTGGCTTTCTTATTTTTCCTTTTAGTTGAATCTCTTTTATCTTCCTAATATTCAACTACTATTATTTAAGATAATCACCCTATTTCTCTTTTTTTTTTAATAGAAAACTAAATATATTTTAATGCACTTTCAATTTTGATGATCTTCACTATTTTTCAAGACCTTTAAAATTGGACTTCTTATGTCTCTTTAAATTTAGCAAGAGACTAATTCCAATGTGTTCTTTCAATTCTCTAGCAATTCTATGTTTTGCTTCCTTCAATTTTCAATGATATAGTTTCTAAATTATAATTGAAAAATTTGGTGTAGAACTTCTCATACCTCCCTAGATATAAATTTAGAAGATAAAGTATTTGCAAATAAAGTAGTTCTATTTTTGTGTAGTAATCCTTATACCTCCAAGTTTAACTATTTGTAAATTTATTTCAATGCAATTTGAATGAGGTAAATTTATAACCTTTATAAATACTTCTTCCTTCAAAACTTCTAAGGCATTTAATAATACTACTAAGGTTGTAAGACTATTCCTTATTTCTCCTTTTAATTATAAAACCTTGAGTATAAAGCAATAATTAACTTACCCTCAATATAATGCCTTGTATCCTTTGCAAAGGTTATAGGTAAGATTAAATATTTATTACCTCTCTAAAGTAGCGATCCAATGGCTTACTTAATGTTGTGCAACCTGCATTCTCACGACGTTCTCCTTCCAATGTGGTATATTCAATGCTCTTTGTGCTCAAACTTCAATGTTGTGATTGTGGGTTTATCTTCCCTTCTATGTAATATTTGAGCCCTAATATTTGGAGTTTCACTTACATCTTGGCTAACTATTATTAATCACTATTATTTGAGCTCATTATTGACCCTTCAACTATATATTGAATCCTTGAGTATGCACCAATTTCTAGCATATAACTTTCTCTTATTTGTTGTGTTCTACTACATTCACTGTGTATGTTTCATTCACCATGTTATTCCCTGATGTATTATTTAATGAAAGTGAAATGTGTTATGTAAATATTACCATTTTCCTTCTAACATGGTACTTGGAATTCGAGTTGGTGTTGTGCGTTATGTAAATATTATCACATTATTTCTACCATGATGCTTAGCATTTGAGTTGGTGCTATTCTTGAGGATACGTTACTTATGTGATAATTGAAGTTGTGCATCTTCTATGGTTTCTAGTTGTTCCTTAGTAGTTTATGCTTTGTCTCCTTGGTGACACTTGTCCTTTTATACTTATATCGCTTAATATAGATGTTGTTACTAGATCTTCCTTGATAATATTTTTACTATCATTGTGTTTTATTTTGTAGTGACTGTTTTACTTTTTAGGAACTTAGAATTTCCACTTGATGGTTGGCATTCTATGATTAACATGCAAAATAGAATATTGCAACCTTCATGTATGGTTGGTAGATTCTCCAATGCATAACGCTCATCAATGAGCAATCTCCAATATTTTCTATTGATCTTTCTCTTGTATGCTTATGTTGGTTGCAACTCAAATATTAAATCAAATGATGTTATTCCCTATGCTATCCTCATTTGAATGGTCTTTGAGAAGCATGTTTTATGTAACCCTAATAAGTGCCCCTCGAATGTTGAAACTCTATCTCAACTCTATTATTTTTTGTATGAATATGGTGCTCTAGGTAACATTATTTGCTAGGGGTGGTAGCTCCCCTTCGATACCCTAGTGATTCCTGGCTAAATGGTGGTGACTTCTCCTATTTATCCTTGGTTGAATAGTTGTGGTACTCTAGATATCCATACTTTATGATAGCGGTAGCTCGTCTTCATTTACCTAATGGTTCTTCAACTTGTTTGCTGGTTACTTAGCCTTGGAAATAGTTGATCTCATCTTCTTGATGGTGCTCTTACCTTATTATTTGGAGATAGACTTACTTTATGCATTTCTACATAAATGGTACTGCTCTTGATTGCTTACCTAATACTGTACATAGTTGAAGAAGACACTAACTTGTTCCTTTCAAATTCTTGTCCCCCTATGCATTCAACCTTCACCTTTGCTTTCATAAAATGGTGGTTTCTCCTCTTGAACATGGTGGTGGTGCTTCTTCTCTTACCAAGTTGTGGTAATGGTGTTGCCTTTTCCTCTTTGGAAACTTTTCTAATATATCTCCTTGTTGTCTTAATACTTGGTGATAATTCCTATGGTGACTCCAAGCTTCTTAAATCATTCCAATACTATACCTCTTGGATAGCTCAGTATATCCAATCCTTGCTTTGCAATATTGTCTTATTTTCTTTCAATAGAAATTAGGGATTTGATATTTTATTTTCCTTTGAAATAAATCTAACTTCTCTTTCTTTTGTGTAGGTTTTAATTCCTTGTAAAATATATCTTTTGCACTTCCTTGAAGACATAAAATTTAAACCTTCCTCTTGTAACTTTAAACCCTGAATTTGGCCCTTAATAAAAATAAATAATAAACCAAATATGAATGTTCAAATAATGAACTCTTTTCACCAATATTGCATAATTTTTGGCCTTCATAAGGTGATAGATTTATTCATGATTTGGATCACCTAATTTTCTGCTTTTAGTTTGTGAAACTTGCTGCTTCAATTCCAATTACTTTGTTGTTCAAAAACTTGTAAATTTTTAGCTACTAATGCAACCAATTTCTCCTCAGTTATTTTTTTCTTAACCCTATAAAATTTGGTAGGAAATAAAAATTTATAATTCCAATAACTTGTTGCCCACTCTTGCTTTAAGTACTTGAATCCTTCTTATTTAGTTGTTATCCTAAAATCCTTTATTATGTAGCTTGCAATGCTGCCTATTTCTCCTTCAAATAGGTTATCCAAGAGGTTGTATTTTTTCTACTATAATGCAGTCTACTTGTGCTTCCCTCTTGTTATCCTCAACTCTTAAATTTTTAGGTTTTAGTGCAGCCAATTTCTCCTTTGATTTTTTGCCCTTCAATTTTTTTCTGTAAAAATCAACAATCTCCTTTTTTTTGGTAATTAAGGTACATAATCATTACAATCGAGTTTTACAGGTTGACCCAAAACCTATTACAAAAATAGCACAAAGCTAAAACGGGACATGATCTCAATAGTTACAGTTTGTCCTTAGCCCCCTACTGAGGACACACAACCAACAAAGAGCAACACCCTTACAAAATATTACACACACTTTAGAACACAGGCAGTCGACACTATCACCTCCTAACACTTTCTCTTTTCTTTTGGTCGCAAAACTGCGACATGTCGCGATATCACGACACTTTTCCTTCCTCCTCTTTCTTTTCTCTTTTGGTCATGAAAAAGTGACATGTCGCGAAATCGTGACACTTTTCCTTTTCGCTCTTTCTCTTCACTTTTGGTTGCAAAAAAATGACATGTCGCGATATCGCGACACTTTTTCCCTCTTGCTTATTCTCTTCACTTTGGCTCCTTATTGCAAACTAGCCTTTAAAATCTTTAAGGCTAAGCTTAAAACTCTCAAATATGGTGGCCTCTTCTGGATCCTTTCTCCTTCAACATCCTTGTTGAATTTTGACTACAATATTGGCCTATTTGTTGGCCTTTTTCTCAAGAATATAAATTTCTTAAGGTCTTTGGAAATCCTTTCTAGAATTTGGCAAACTTCTTGCCAAATATTTCTTTCTTTTGGGCTTGTTGTTGGATGGCGATAATTTTCCCAAATACTTCTTTATCAAGAACTGATCCTTTCTTGAAATATCCTATTTTGAGCTATCTTATAGTCCTATCCAATGGCCACTTATGCAAATTCTTTCAATAGTTATTTTCTAGCCTTCTTCTTATTTCTCCTTCTAGCTGAAGAAAAGGCCACAATAATCTTATTGTAAAAGAGAAGGCCATAATATGCTTATTGAAGAAAAGGCTATAGAAGCCTTGAACCTAAAGAAGACACTAGAGAAGAGTCTGTGAAAGATAGGAGATTGGTGATCTCCTTTACTGATTGAAGACTTCCTCTATAAGAATTTGAAGAGACCCATAAAATATCTCATTGAAATAACTTCCATTCTTGGAATATTGAAGAAGAACTAGAAAGGTCCTATAACTAATTTTAGAAGAAGCAGACTTCAAAGATCCACTAGAGAGATATCATTGCCAACACTTTCGGAGTTGAAGTTTGAAGGACAGGTCTCATCAAGAAGATGAGAAAAGCTGCAAGATTGAAGACCTTGGAGAGGTCTTAAGGAGAAGGCTTGGAGAGCCTCATTCCAAAAATTGGAAAAGCCATCAAAAAAGTTCTTAAGAGAACTCATTGGAGAAAGTCACTATAAAATATAGTGAAATATTTGGGACTATTGTCGCCATCCAACAACAATCCCAAAAGAAGAAGAATTTGGTAAGGATTGCCAAACATCAAAGAAGAATATTGAATACCTCAAGACATTCATATTCTTGAGAACAAAATCATATTTGAAGTCAGAACTTGACAAGGAGGTTGAAGAAGAACTCAGATAAAACATATCTTCCAAATCCAAGAAGATTTAAAGATTACCCTTCATAGCTAAATAAGGCACAAATAGAGATTTACTATATTCATAGTAAAATACTGAAAGAGTTCCTAAATTACAAAATTTTAGTTAATAGATTGACTTCTAGAGGGTAAAATCAATATAGAAGTACTAGCTAGAAGAATTCAAAAGTTCCAGGCCAGATATTGAAGAAGATGGATATCATCTACTATAGATCAACAAACTAGAATAATTCACAGTTGTGGGTAACTACCATTCCAGACAAGAGACTTGGTGAATCAACTTATCAAGATATTCATCATTAAAGATAAGCAAATTAGGTGCAAAAAGGGTTCATTACTTGAACACTTATTTAGATTACTACTTAACTTCATTGAGCACCTTATTAGAATTTGGAAGTTGAAAAATAGAAGGTTACATTTTAAGTCCTCAAAGAAAGTGCAGAAGATAGTTTTTGTTAAGGTTCATTACTTGCACATTAATAGGAGTTAGATACATTCTTCCTATTATCTGATTATTGAAAAGAGGACCACATTAAGAAATTTGTAGTGAATATTAGTGCATTAGAAACTACTTTGAGAGCTTATTAATAGGAGTGATAAGGTAATATTTTTTTTTATTATACAAGAGGAATAGGTAACTCGTTACAATTTTCTATGCCTCTTCATGGGTTTGAATCTCACTCCTTGTCACCACTATAACCTCTAGTTACATCAGGTAAAACTTTTATGTAGCCAGCTATTCTGATGTGACACACCCACCAATACTATGAGGCCCAAGGGATTGGAACCCTGGTATCCACACTCCTATAGAATAATTTTGATCGTTGAACCAAGTACTCAAACCTGATAACGTGATATTATTAAATTGAATTAAGATTAGAAATATTATTGGTTCATTGCACTATATTAGTTTTTCATTAATCTAGTTACTCTCAAAGAATTATTTTGTGTATTGATTGCTAAAATCAAGGGAACAAAAATCAGCAAATAATAAAAGTGTCTAAAGACACTATTCATAAATCAATACCTGCAAGGTATTGTGGCCTATAGAAGCCACCAAGTAGATCAAAATTCCTCCAAGTATTGGAGAATAAGAAGTCATTAATCAGTGGTAGAAGCTAAAATTGAGACTTGGTGAGTCTCAAATTCAAGGTGCACTAAAGAGCTCAGTACAAGAAGGAATTAGTGTAACAATTACTCCATTAAAAAGTATATTATCTACATGATTATTAGCTTGGGTTCATTACTTAGATCAACCAAGCAAAGGAGAGAGTTGTCCAGTAGAGAAGACAACTTCAATCAGCCCTTACCTACAAAATATAATATAGAGAAGCCACCATTAGAACCAGCAAAAGAAGCTTGCAAGAGAAGGTGCAAATCAAGGTATTCTATTATAACTTTATTTACAATATTTTGCACCATAACATCTTGTCTCGTAGGAAATAGAACATAATATAAGTGTCTTAGAGACACATCCTCCACAACTGAGGACTATCATACAAGTGATCGTAGAAGGAGCATAAATTTGAAGCAAGTGAGAAGAGCTCTCATTAGAGTGTTCAAAGAGACCCTTACAACCATGAAATAAAGTATTTCTAGTAATCAATCTGAAGAACAAATTATAGTAAAATTTTGTTAATGATCTACATTGGTTGTCATCCATTGATCATTGCAAAGGGAGGATTCGAACCATAACATTGGAATAAAAAGGTGTAGACACTAAAATATGGCAAACACGATTAAGCATCCAAAAACAATGATCAAATTGACATCATATGGCCCCTTGGGCAGCCCTTAGAAGGCTCACAGTGGTTCTAGCCACTTCGAATGAGGTTTTGAAATCTTTTGGCCTAATTTTTGGGGGTTTTGGCCCAAATTTCACCACCATACCACCTTGGGATGGTGGCAAATTCCCATCATCCCACCTTGGGATGGTGGTGAGCCATCATCCCAGGGTGGTACTGTAAGCAAGTTTGACCCAAAAAAAGTCAAAATTAGGAAAAATGGCATCCAAAAACTATCATTTACCCCACAAAATGAAGCATGTGGTTCAGAGGGCACTGAATCCTTATGACACACTTCTTAATGGAGGCCCAAATTGGATATTCTCTTCCACATCCATTGCATGCCTCCCATTTGACAAGTGGCACCTCCTACCATGCATGCCCTCGCATGCCTTTTTGCACATAAGCCCATTTGGGCTATAAAATGGATTCAATATCCACATAAAAATAGAGTGAGGATTTCTAGGATATGCAATGGAGTGCTTTCGAGATTTCCCCTCATTTTATTGTGCCTTCTTGCCCTCGTAATCTCTCTTTTGCGAAGGAGGTTATCGGGTGACTTCAAGAGGGTCCTTTGAGCATAACATTTCCATCCAGGTGAATTTCTTCACCAAATTTGATTACACCACCCCATATAGTGTTTAGTATCATTCCCCAGTGGGATTGGTAGCAAAAGGGGTGCAGAATTGGTGGGTATCCCTTCCTAGGGTGCCCTCCAATTAGTTGTAGTCACCACTATCCCCCCTGGGACAAGGACAAATACTTACACAATTTTATTACTATTTTTTAATTATATTATTCTATACTATCATATTATACTGTGTTTTAAATTTCATGCAATTTGGTGTTAAATTGGCCAAGATATTTCATTTTTAAGGTTTTATAGGTTCATAGGGCCCATCCGGGCACCCCAGTTGCATGTAGGTGGATCTGCACCTCATTTTGGAAATATAACCATATGGTTTGTCTTAAAATTATTATTTATGCATTCTCCCCAAATTTCATATGTTTTGGACATGTCTAGGTGCAGGATTTGCTTGTCTTGGTCTTCGTAGGTTGTAGGCGGATGATGCAAAATCAAGGGGTCCAAAAATGCAATTTCTGATCTATTTTCAGTGATATCCTCTCAAAAAATATTATTCAACATCCCCATAAAGTTTCATTGCATTCTGAGCTGATTTGATTTAGTTTTAATATACGTGCCATTTTGTGCTTATGGGGATTTCATGTTTCCCTCCACACACCCTTGCTATTTGACCCCTTTTGCTTCATTGTGTGTAGGTGTAGGTTCTTGAGAGGCATTGGGAAGGAATATTAGACATCATATATTGAAGATACAATCATTTGTGGCATTGGCCTGCCCACCTTGATTGTGGGTACGAGGAAAGGCACTATATGTGCACCCAGATTTCTTGAAGGATTTGATCCTTGCACCCCAAAATTTGTAAAAATTGTATCACATTTGAGCCCTCAAGGGTACTACTATGTAACATTGGATTTTATCCACAAAATTAATAATAAATTGACTTGTTTCATTTCATTCCTTAATGTTTGGTATTGCTTTATTTTCACATGCATCCTTCCGTTTGATGCTCATAAGTGAGATAGGATAGATACATATATTGTTGCTCATAATTAGGTGCATCGCTTTTCCCTAATTTAGTGGTTATCATGGTGGTACCCTTGTCTCTTATGCTTTGGGTGAAAATTTAACTTCATTTCTACCATTTTTGTCCTTTTTATGTTGTAGGTGCTCCCCTCCCCACCCTGGAATGGTGGCAGAACCTTTATTTGGATCACCCTGGGATGGTGGCTTCACCATACCATCCCAGGATAGTGGTGAGGATTCTAATCATCCCACCCTATAATGTTGAATAACCAAAGAAGTTTCTGCTCAAAATTTCAAAATTTGGAGAGCTCAAAATGGACAAAGTAAGCGCCTAAACCCTTTGTTTTTCTACTACATTTTTAGAGACTATCAAAAATCAGTTTTCTTGTTTCATTTTCTTGCATAGAAAGGTTAAAATTTATAGTTTTTCTTTTCTTATAACATCACATAGCAAAGGAAGAATAAAAATCAAAGGAAATTTGAAGTAGCAATACATCTTTGTGGCTTGATTGCTTGTGGCTTACCTTATGGGTAGGCTAGCATTTAGGATTTGCATTCATGAGTTACATTTGTAGGTTCTTTATCCTAAATTTATAAAAGTAAAATGCACTTATTTGCATGCATTTAGTGAATGATCATTTATTGCTTCTTTGATTACTTTCTTGGATAATAAAGAACCACACACACCACGATTCATGTAAACACTAGTGAGGTGGACTTCATTGCCATCCACTACTAGAGCACAAGTGACGGTGGGTTTCATATCCATCCACTTGGACCAAATCCCATGAACTTGATCCATCTTGCCAAGGCCTATTTCAAGATCCATTATATCTCGTGGGTTATAGCACGTATCACCCTTTGAGTAGGTGTATCGTAGACTATAGGTGAACTGGGTGAGGAACTGGTAGGACTTGTGATCCCTCGTTGTGTGTGGACATCGTCACCACACATTATAGGTAGGATAACGTAACCTAGAGTTCATAGCTGGTTTTTCAAGCTATGAGTATATAGGTGAAATCCAATTAAACATTGAGTGCATCATCTAATAATATTTCAAACACATGACACAAGGTCATCCTTTGCAAAACAACACATCTGAAACACACAAAATAGTTTAGAGACTCACACATAAAACTAAAAAGATATAATCATTTGTTTGTTGGGTATTTCCTTTTTCTGTTTGTTGTTTCACTAAAATTTGTAAATAAGATAATCACTTGAGGTATTGATAGAAGAGCGCAATGGTATGCACCCACAACCAAGCCCAAACATGGGCAAAAGTTGCAGAGAGCAAATTAGGAGACATGAATCATCTTTGATATAGCCCTAGGGACTTGGTTATACCTCCTTGGTGAGCTTCTACTCCACCTAGCCCTAAGATAGTAGGGCATGAGCCTCATCTTTGAAGGGATCCTCTTCAGGACACCTCAAGGGATGATGAGCATTACTTGGGAGAGTTTTCCCAGTATGTAGATATTCATAGGCCTTCCTTGTTGAAAGGCAACTGCACACCAAGGCGCTAATAGATAGAGCAGTGCCATGCATTAGAACACTCGTCAGGACTAACACACCTAAGCATAGGCAAGAATACGACTTTACACACTATTTGGAGCAAGTCAACATGAATATACCTCCGCACCACCTTGATAGGATACAACAGCTCATGTAGCCCAATGGGAATGACACTCGTCGATCGAGGCCAGCCAATTCTGCCCTACCTTTCCTTTTTTAGGAGGTAATACATGAGGAGATCCTATATTTTCCTCAGGAACAATATTTTGCACATGCCTGATGTGCCTTTGTGCCAGCTGAGTATAATGAACATGTGTTCCAGCCCAAACCTCAAGTCAATACGACGAACCTCAAAAGAGGCAAGCACCCTATGGAGACCATAGAGTATCTTGAATGTGGTCATCCCTAGGGCAAGATGCTTAGACCCCCTAGGCCTCGCACTATAGATTAAATTAGGCAAGCGGTTGCAAGATACATGGAATACCAAGCTCAATTCAAGTAGATTTGGTGAGACAAAGAGCAATTAGACCCCTTGCACCAGCTTGAGAAAGAAAGGATTGAATGGCATACCAACAAGTTGTTCCAAAAAAATTTATTAGAGAGGGTCCCTACCCCTAAGACACATAGGCAGGAAGTCCATCCAAGGAAACCCACACTCATTCGAGATAGGTCCCCAAAACCTTATCCAATGTTGCCTCTACGACCTCCTAGGCTAGATCGAGAGATGCCTCCCAGGCCAAACATAGAGCACCCACCATGGGTGCATACTCCCATTTATGCTCGAGAGATGCCTTATGGGGCCTATACTGAGCATGATCTAGAGATAGAGTATATGGAGATGCCTTATCAAGGTAGGGGTGATTTACCACCACCCCGTAATAGGTTGGAGGGCCCTAGACCTCCACTGCAAGATGTGAATAAGGATGAGGAGATTAAGTCCTCAAGTCCATATAAAGCATTGTTAGAATGCCTGGAGTTAGTTGAGAACAAGACCCCTGGATCGGGATCTCAAAAGCCCACTATGTTCAAGTTGCATAGTCAACCCATCCATCCTTCAGTACCCCTGTCTCCTTATCCAGAACAATTTAAGTTACCTCAATTGGCCACCTTCAAGGTAGAAGAGGACATGCAGGAGCATGTCACTAGGTTCTTAGGTCAATGCTTTGACATTCATGATGATGATGTTTTGCTTTTGATGACATTTGTGACTACCCTCTTCGGCCCCACTTTCGAGTGGTTTTACCAACTCTGTAAGCATAGCATCTACACTCTAGACCAACTTGTGTATGCTTTCCTAGAGCGCTTTGCCTTCAATACCAAGAGGAAGGCAATGCTAGGCAATGTAGCTGGGTTGAAACAGTATGACAATTATTCAATTAAAAATTATGGCAATAGATGGTGAACCCTACTCCCTAAGCTGCCTTATCTTCTCCCCATGTCGAAGTTGACACAAATTTTCTCCAAAAGTTTCTTGAAGCCAATATCCTTGCTGTTGCAGTTGCAACAATACCCTACTCTTTAAGATGCCTTAGTACAGGCTAGGATCATTAAAGAAATCAAGATTCAAGAGGGTGAGATTGCAAAGCGTCGCAAGAAGGAATGGAACAAGAATGCTAAAAACACCCCAGCTCAACTAAAGTCAGCAACAGTAAATTAGGTTGCAATTAATGTCCCGATGCCAGCCCAAGCTGTGCCACCTCAAAAGCATAATTATCAGGCCACCTCTGGGAACTATGCCAAGGATAACGAGAATGGTTCAGGTAAAAATCAACAACGTTGTCCCAAGCGACAATTCATGCCCATTGTAAAATCTATAGACTCATTTTTTGATCGCTTCTTTGCAGCCAATGTGATCCGTCTACCTGACAGTGGACCTATCGACCCAAATGCATCGAAGCCCAAAGGATACAGAGAAGACCTATATTGCAAGTTTCATAGCCAAAATTGGCATGATGTATAAATGTGCTATAAATTCAAACACTTGGTGAAAGACTTAATTGATAGGAATTCCCTTTAGGTAGATAACCCTATCGCACCAAACAACCATTAGATGGAGGTCTTCAAGGACCCCTTGCCTGCCCATGCGAAGTAGGCCAAACCAAAGGCCCCAGGTGAATGAGGTTCACCATGCCCCTCCTAAGCAAGGGTATGTTGGTATGGTTAGTATTGTGATAAGAAATAGGTGGTATCCAAGTCCAGCCGCACCACCTGTGGCTTATAGTGATGTCCCTTCGACATCGTAGCCTATACCGCCTACTGATCCAAGCCTCCTACCTAGGCCTGTAGTTACCATTAAGAGTAAGCTCACCCAGAGCGTAAGAATAACATCTATCCAACTCTCCATCTATGAGCTCATCCAAAAATCACAACCTCATAGAGAAGCCTTAATGGATATCCTTAAGGCAATTGAGCTTTAGCCCCAGGAGTCTAACTTCTTCAACAACTTTGTGGGGCATGTGCAACAATTAACAAAACTGGTGCTTACCTTTCAAGAAGATGAACTTAAACAAGTTCCACATGATATGGTGGATCCTCCTTTACACATCATCGCATGTGTGAATGGAACACCATAGAAGAGAGTGTTGATAGACACTGGGTCTTTAAGCAACATCATAACTACAAGAGCTCTCAAGCACCTAAAGCTCCTAGTACCCCACATTGTTACATCTACATACACCATCTGAGCATTCAATTATGCCATATGTTCAATGGTTGGTACAATCATCCTACCTATTCAAGTATGATAAAAGATCATCTCGATGATGTGCCACATCCTAGAGGGTGATATGGCATACAATATCTTGTTAGGAAGACCATGGATCAGAGACATGAAGTGTGTCCCTTCCATCGCTCACCAGTGCCTCAAGTACACTCATGAAGGGAAAGTTCATGTCATCCCCATAGACCTAGAGCCCTTCAAGTACAACAACATGATGCAGCAGTTACCCAAGTTGACCTTACCATTGACACATCTGGATTTTAAATTGAATAAATCCAACTGAGTTTTGACCCCACCACTACTGAATACCATGTCATCCACATCATTGGCTCCACCCCGGATGCCTTGTACACTAGTGGATCCTTTGCCTAGGAACCCAAAGAATCTACCCATTGATGAGGTCCAACCAACCATATCCACTATCTCGACAGAGGAGATACCTAGCCTGGATGATGAAGAGACACCACACGAGGCCAACGATGAGCCATATCAAGTCTCACTTCTATCCACAACCCCAGGTTATAGTGCACCTAGCTTATACCAAATTGGGAGAGTACATGGTTAGGAATGTTACCACTACTCCTGCTATAGAGTCAGTGTGAGACATGGGTAGATCTCGTCTTCCCATAGGCACTATCGTACCTTTTTTTATTCTCCCTAATCAAATGAATGTTATCTATGGATGCCTTGACTATGGCATCAAACCCTACCAATAGTAGGAGGATGATGAGCCTTTTGGAGAAGACATTAACTACTTGTCTAACCCTAAATTCACCCTGAATTATCTTAACCTATATAACTAGCATGGTTATGGGTTAGACCGGCATAAGCAGGGCATAAGAATCCCTTATCAACCATAGTATCAAATACCCTATCAAAAGTTATGAGTGGGATGCAACAATCCCTTGCCTCTAGATGTCCTCATGAATGGCCTAAATCACTTGAATATAGGCTACAAGGACAATTTGGCCCAAGACCCTTATGCCAATCCCAATACAGTCTACTCCTTGGGGGACTACTTCCCACTGCCATATGGGAACCCCAGGATCCCCAATGATATTCTTCCACATTTTGAGAGAGGGGAAGGTCCACGAGGTTTTCCCCATGTTTGTGATGAATCAGATCAAGGCACCTCATATGAATGGACCTCATATGATGAGTTGGGTTACGAGGTGGCACCATATGACCCTTTTTATCCCATTAACGACCAAGAGGAAGACTTCATACATCTATTCTCTTTCCTTGATCCTATTTTCTGGCAACTCCTTCCTTATGAAGAGCCGATTTGGCAACAGGAAGCTAGAACTCCCAGGGAGGGCACAGTTAATTTACTTGAGTAGCTCGATCCTCGTGAGCCTGAGGCGCTGCGAGGTGAGAATGAAGAGGTCCTCATCCATGACAATAATTATGAGGAACAAGCACATATGGGACCACACTTGCCTGATCACCCAATCCCAAGAGGTAACAATGAGGTTCCTATATACGATAATGACTATGAGGATGAAACAGAGAGGGCATACCTTGGTCCTCATTACTTGCGTCATCAGCATGATCCCATCGACATAGAAGAAGTCTATCATCAGTTACACATTGACCCATGGTTAAGGGCAAGGCCTATCAATTTAGGCTAGATTCACCATGAGGTCTTCCCTGATCCACCCACACACATGAAGCTCATTGAGCCTAATGATCTCATCCTGTAGTCTATTCCTAGACAAGATCCGATGATCCCCATTCCCTTAGAACCACATCTGAGGGTGGGAGATGATATCAATATACAGTAACATGCCCGTGGTCCTAGAGAGCATACACATTCTATCAATATGATCTCCATTTATTTGACCACACCACTTCAAAACCTAGCCGATCCTTCCAAGTCATGCCATATAGATCTAGATGCTATTGACTGGGATCACGCTGATTCATCCCCATCACCCTCTGAGAATTGGGTGTGCGGTGGATTGTTTCATTTCTTTGTTGGTCCAACTCATGATGTCTTCCATGATGAGGAGGAACCCAATTTTCCCATCGAGGATTCAAATCCAATTGACGACATCCATTTTATCCCCACTCCCCACTAGTTGGAATAGGGGCCGCATATGTAAATCAAGCCTATGATTAATAAAGATATCGGCTTAGATCCTGAAAACCCTTAATGTATCAAGCTAGAGGAAAGCCTATCCCCCAAATATCAAGCTGATTACATAGCCCTTCTCACAAAAAATAAGGCAGATTTTGCATGGTCTTACAAAGACATGTCGAGACTAGATCCCAATCTAGTCACCCACAATCTAACGCTTGACCCCAAATCCAAACTTGTCAAGCAAAAGTTGAGAAAGATGCACCCAACAGTGGCCTTGATGGTCAAATACAAGCTACAAAAACTTTTGGATGCCAAGTTTATCATTTATGTAGACTATCCACCATGGTTGTCCAACACGGTCCTCGTCAAGAAGCCTGATAGGAGGATTCGCATTTACACCAATTTTTGAGACCTAAACAAATCAAGTCCTAAGGATGATTTTCCTTTGCCAAGCATCGATGCCCTAGTAGATGCCATCGTAGTGCACTAAATGCTCTCCCTTATGGATGGATTCTCTGGGTATAATCAGATTCATATCAACCCTAAAGACCAGCTCAAAATAGCATTCACAATGCCTTAGGGAAAATTTTGTTACAATGTCATGCCCTTTGGCCTTAAAAATATCGGTGCCACCTACCAGCATGCCATGACATATATATTCACTCACTACATGCACAAAATTTTGGAAGATTACATGGATGACTTACTAGCTAAATATTTATTATGTCATGAGCACCTAGATGTCTTGTGCAAAGTCCTTGATCGCCTTATTGAACATAATGTGAGACTGAACCCCAAGAAGTGCATCTTTGGCATCACATCTAGAAAGCTCTTAGGATTTATAGTTTCCAAATGAGGCATCAAAGTGAACCCTAACAAGGTCAAGGCAATCCTTGAAATGCCTCCTCCAACTACCATCAAGCAACTTTGTAGCCTGCAGGGGAGGATTGCAACCATCAAATGCTTCATAGCATAATTTTTGGACAAGTGTCGACCCATGAACAAACTCTTGCACAAGGGATCGCATTCCACTGGGATGATGAGTGCCAGGATACCTTTGAAACAATTAAACAATACCTGGATTCATCGCCAATGTTAGCTCCACCTAGACCAGGGGTATCATTTTGATTATATATCTCAGCTACTGAGACTGCATTGGGTGCCATGTTAGCCAAAAACAATGAATTGCACAAGGAACAGGCCACATACTATCTCAATTGCACCCTGGTGAGCTATGAGATCAAGTATGCATACGTTGAAAAGTTATGTCTAGCAGTGGTTTTTTCTACCAAGAAGCTATGACACTATATGCTTAGCCACACTACGTATGTTGTATCTAAAGAGAATCCATTGTGATACATGATGAGTCATACATATCATAGTAGTCGCACGACAAAATGGATCATGTTGTTAATAGAACTCGACCTAGAATTCATTGGATAAAAGTCGATCAAGGACCAGGTCATTGCTGATCAACTTGCAGAGGCTCCTCTCCAGGATGATTAGCCTCTTAGCATGGAGCTTCTCGATTATGGAGTCTTCCAAATATCATAATCGCCCATTCTAACAAGCCTGAGTCACAGGAAGATATGACTCTTTTCTTCGATGGCTCCAAATGCGAGCAAGGGGGTGGCGTAGGGATCGTGTTTTTCACACCGCATGGGGCTCCCATACCCTTGTCATTTAAACTTGATTTCTCATGTACCAATAACAATTCTAAGTACAAAGCCTTGCTCATAGGTCTTCAAATGACTATCACCATGAAAATAAACAAACTCAGTACCTTTGGAGGCTTCTTGCTTATAGTGAACTAGTTCAAGGGAATCTTCCAGTGCAAGTACCCAGTTTTGCAAGCCTACAAAGCCCTTATGGACAAATCCTTGGCAAAATTTCAATGGTATGACATCGACGCACTCCCTCGTTCATCTAATAATTTTGTAGATACAATGGCCTCTTTATAATCCTTGATCCCACAATATCCCATAGGGGAGATGACAACCATTCAATTCAAGATGCTATTGAAATCAGCGGTTGAGCATGAGAGAACTCAAGCCACTCCAGAAGTCCACTTGATTCAAGTAGAACCTCATCAATAAATATTCTCACACATTCATGAGTTCTTGAATCATGTTTCTTGGGGGACTTTATTCCCCCAAACCCCTTTTGATAGTAGCACAATGCTATTCTTACAAGTTCTATCCCAATCAGCATTTTCTCAGGATGAAATTCATGAGGGACAGGCAATTCATGCAATCAAGGTTTCCACACAGCAGGACTGGTCCACACAGATTAGAGACTAACTAAAGATTGGTAATCTCTCCCCTGGATTATCACACACTTCCAAAATAACATTTAAACAGAAGGTATCAAAATTTGTCTTGTTAGGAGATATCTTATACCATCGAAGCTACGAAGGAATCCTCCTTCATTTCTTAGAGTATCAAGAATCGACTTAGGCAATGGCCTAAGTGCATGATGGTACTTATGGTGGCCATTTCAGTGGCATGGCCATCATAAAGTGTATTCTTTGCATGGACTATTATTGGCTAAATTCAAAGCGATATTGCTGCGCATATGTGAGGAAATGCATAAAATTTCAACACCATGCTAAATTTACACATGTACCTTCTCAGGCCTTACAACCGATCCAATCGGCTTGGCCATTTTCCTAATGGAAATTAGATTTAATCGAGTAAATCTCCCCTGCATCCTTGGACCGTCACACATTTATCATTATGGCTACCGATTATTTCATAAAGTGGGTGGAAGCAATCCCCCTTACCACTACGGCAGGACCCCACATAGCAAAGTTCATATTACATAATATCATTTGTCATTTTGGTATTCTATCCAAAATCATTTCAGATAATGGGACATCATTTAAGAATAAATATGCACATGCTTTGATAGCAAAATATAATATCCTACATAGCTTTTCAACACCCTGTTATCCGCAAGAAAATGGGCAAGCAGAAGCATCAAACAAGACATTAATTGCTATATTGAAGAAAATAGTCAAATAGAATCATACCGATTGGCACACACAAATATCGCTTGACCTATGGGATTACCACACTAGCATTCAGACGCCCACTAGAGAAACCCCATTTTCACTAGTGTACGATGTTGAAGTAGTCATTTCTATAGAGCTATAAATCCCATCACTATGCATATCCATGCAAGATTTTATTGATGATGATACTACGCGACAAGCTCACCTAGATCAGCTTATGTTGTTATATGAATATCGCATTAATGCTCTTGAGCATCTACATGTGTATCAAGAGTAGCTCAAAAGAGCCTACAATATGAATTTCCATCTTATAGACTTTCAGGTTGATGATCTCATCCTAAAAGAGAACCAACAGAACTCTAGCTTACCGCCCCACCTACGTGATAAATTTATGACAAACTAGTTAGGTCCCTTTGTCATCACTAGTAAAATCGGGCTTGGAACTTATCGCCGAGCCTCCCTTGAAGGTGTCAAGGATCCTGAACCCTTGAACATCATTCACTTGTTGTTGTTCATGCTTAGAGAGCACCATTCAAAATTCTCCTAGCGGGTTCTCACCATCTAGGTCAAGTAAAAACGCTCCTAGACTATCTACGATCATCTAGGTCAATCCTAAAAGCCCTAAATGCATCCCTAAGCCCTTTGGTTACAACCAAATGCTCCTAGAAAATAATAGATACTTTTTAAGTGCCATTACCCATCTAGGTCACCCAAAATGCTCCTAGCAGGTTCCCACCATCTAAGTCAAGTAAAAATGCTCCTAGACTATCTACGATCGTCTAGGTCAACCCTAAAAGCCCCAAAGTCATCCATATGCCCTTTGGTCACAACCAAATGCCTCTAGGAAATCATAGACACTTTTTAAGTGTCACTGCCCATCTAGGTCACCCAAAAGGCTCCTAGTTGCACTCCTCCCTAGTGGTCTCTCTCCATGCCACTGGCTTGTCACCCACCAAGCGTCATACTCTGTTGTAGTCCTGGCATTGTCCACATCTATAATGTCTACTATAGGATTCGTATCCCATGCCACTGCCTCTACTACTGGAAATGCCAATGTCCTCTCATCCCCACAATGCCGATAAGACACCAACTTACTAGGCACTCCCTGGTGTAGCCTAAACTATCGCATCACCTGAGCAAAAGGGAAGTACTTTCACTTTGTGCCATGTCGTCCAACCAGCCACCTTCCTCACTACACCCTATGGAGATATACAGTAGCATCTACCCACTCTAGGCAATATTTGTATGGCCTCTAGAACACTTGGCCTACCTTGAGTCGTGAGAATAGATTTGCATAGTGACCCACATCACCTATGAATCATCGACTCTATCCCATCTCCTGAGCCCTCTACCATAGGATGCCATATCCTATCTCCCTGTCTTACAGTTGTGCCTGAGTCATCAATGGTAGCCCATGTGGTCACCCCACAACTATGTACTCCCATCCCTAGCACTACAACAACAAGCTACACCCCACACACTTCTATTTATGGTAGCGAAACTCGTACAGCTCATCGTAGAGCTATGCTAGTAGTGTAGTACCCCATACCATCATCAGTGGCTCCACCATAGTGCACCTCACCAGCGCAAACACTATCTCCACCAGGATCCATGGGAACCTCACTCTAAAAGAGTCAAGCAATATCAGATTGGATATGAACATCATGAGTAGTGTACGCCTCACCCCTAATACCTTCACCTCATACTAAAATCCTACCAACATACCCCCCTTCAAGCAATCTAGCTCTACCATATCTAGATCATAACTGAAGTACCTCTCGAGAACTACACGCATCAGGTCTCATGGCATCGTATGAATCAACCACCCTTCTATAAAAATTTGAAGAATTTGATAGATATACTAAAGCATCACCATCATCTCCCCCATGGGTAGGTGGAAGATATTGGTGTGTGGATCCCATAGATCTATCAGGGCAGTCAAATATGCACGGTCTCCTATCACAAGCTCTAACCATGTCACCTGCTTGAGGTCGATCGCATCCAACCATTTCTAGTCCTCTTTGGTGAATACACCTCTCATGGCATAAAAGATATTTGATACTCAATACCAACTCCTCACCACCCGATATGGATAAGTAACTTAATAATACAACTCCAAAATGGCCTCAAATGGCCCCAAAAACATTCACAAAAAATGACTCAAAATGGCCCCTCTTTGAGGCCGATTGGTGGCCATTCCCCCCAAGAACAGACCCCAAACCTATGTCCAACCCATCAAGGTATTGCCTATGATCAGCCCACACTATCCATCCCACCTAGGGATGACTCCAAAAAATGGGGCTTAAAAAGGCCTTGCAGGCCATCAAAAATAGCAAAAAAAAGCAAAATTGGACCTATAAACTACAATCTAATTGCACAAAAACATGGATAAAACACAAAATTTGGTACATATCTCATTAATTAGGTATAATTACCTACAATATAGTGTTATATTCTTCCAATCCAAAAACATGCCATAAAAGCAAAAAAATAAATTCCTAACACTAGGAAAATGCAATAAGAGAGACTTGGCATACCTGTCTCGCACCAAATCCTCCACTGGATGAATCCACCCACTGGATCATGGTGAATGTGGGATGAATTTTATAGTGCTTCACTACTCAGAATCACTCTCCTACTCCTCACCTCCCAAAACTACAAAAGAAGCATGCACAAATGAGCCTAACCTTCATATTTTGGGTTTATATAGAGATACAGGGGCCACCACAATCCTAGGGTGGGATGAGTAGACATTTGGCCACCCATACCACCATAGGAAAGCGGTAGAACATGCCCTCATCCCTCCCTAGGATGGTGGTAGCAAAAATAGGCCAAAACAGCCCAAAATGACCCAAAATAGGTCCAAAACTGCACCAAAATAGCTCAAATTGAGTCCAAATTTCACATGGATAAAAATGCAACCCTGAGGATTCTAGGAGGGATGGAAAAAAATTTCATTCATGCCTTAATAATGCCATTGTGGCTGGACCACCCCTTGAGCATGTAGTTTTCAGCTCCTTTCCTCCAAGAAAACTCAACAAAGTCACCAAAATCCTTTCCAAATTACCATATTTTTCATAGGACAAAACTGAATTAAGCATAATACAAGTCAATTGGGTCAAGTGACTTATCACTTTTCTCACTGGTCATTCCCTCATCAACTTGTCGCTTGAGGGGGTAGTCATACTCAGTCCAAATCATCAAGCACACACTCAATTATGCAAATTACGATCGTTCAATGAATCTTTGAGCAAGACAATCATGCCCCTGCTTGGGGCAGCAAACAATAACATAATATCACATCATAACTCTTAACATTACTGGCATCATGAATTCATGGGCTCTATCCCTTCATGACAAACAATTTTTAAGCCTATGCATGCTCATTTAGCGAGTCAGAAACAAGGATTCAAGAACACACGCCCTTTCCATGATTGGGGCATCTAAAGTTGGTTAGGTTAGCAAGTAACCTTAATAATTTAACATTTTAGTTATCTATTTTTTCTCAGCACTGTGTTGCACACAATGCATCTCAAAAAGGGGAATCTATAGAAATTAAAATATGGTAAACCCTATTAAGCACCCACAAACAATGATCAAATTGACATCATATGGCCCCTTGGGCAGCCCTTAGAAGGCTCACAGTGGTTCTAGCCACTCTGAAAGAGGTTTTGAAGGCTTTTGGTCTAATTTTTGGGGATTTTGGCACAAAAATCACCATCGTCCCACCCTAGGATTGTGGCAATTTACCATCTTCCCACCCTAGGATGGTGGTGAGCCATCGTCCCAGGGTGGGACGGTGAACAAGTTTGACCCAAAAAAGTCAAAATTGGGACAAATGGCACCCAAAAACTGCCATTTACCCGACCAAATGAAGCATGTGGGTTAGAGGGCATTGAATTCTTATGACACACTTCTTAATGGAGGACCAAATTGGAGATTCTCTTCCACATCCGTTGCATACCTCACATTTGACAAGTGGCACCTCCTACCATGCATGCCCTCGCATGCCTTTTTGCACATAAGCCCCTTTGGGCTATAAAATGGATTCAATATCCATAAAAAAAAATAGATTGAGGAGTTCTAGGATATGAAATGGAGTGCTTCCAATATTTCCCCTCACTTTATTGTGCCTTCTTGCCCTCGTAATCTCTCTTTTGCGAAGGAGGTTATCGGGTGACTTCAAGAGGGTCCTTTGAGCATAACGTTTCCATACGGGTGAATTTCTTCACCAAATTTGATGACACCACCCCCTATAGTGTTTAGGATAATTCCCCAATAGGATTGGTACCAAAACATGTGTAGAATTGGTGGGTGTCCCCTCCTAGGGTGCCCTCCAATTAGTTGCAGTCACCACCGTCCCCCCTGGGATGAGGACAAATACTTGCACAATTTTATTACTATTTTTAATTATATTATTCTATACTATCATGTGATGTTGTGGTTTAAATTTCATGTAATTTGGAGTTAAATTGGCTGAGATATTGCATTTTTAAGGTTTTGCAGGTTTGTAGGGCCCATCTAGGAATCCCAATTACATGAAGGTGGATACGTGCCTCATTTTAGAAATATAACCATATGGGTTGTCTTAAAATTATTATTTATGCATTCTCCCAAAATTTCATATGTTTTGGACATGTCTAGGTGCAGGATTTGCTTGTCTTGCTCTTCGCAGGTTGCAAGCGGGTGACACAAAATAGAGGGGTCCAAAGATGCAATTTTTGATCTATTTTTAGTGATATCCCCTCAAAACATCTTATTCAACATCAACATAAAGTTTCATTGCATTCTGAGCTTATTTTATTTAGTTTTAATATATGTACCATTTTGTACCTGTGGGGATTACATGTCTCCCTCCACACACCCTTGCTATTTGACCCCTTTTGCTTCCTTGTGTGCAGGTGCAGGTTCTTGAGAGTCATTGGGAAGGAATATCAGACATCATATATTGAATATACAAACAACAACGGCATTGTCCCACCCACTTCGATTGTGGGTACGAGGAAAGGCACTAGATGTGCACCCGAATTTCTTGAAGGATTTGATCCTTGGGCACCCCAAAATTTGTAACAATTGTATCAGCTTTGAGCCCTCAAGGGTACTATTGTGTAACCTTGGATTTTATCTACCAAATTAATAATAAAGAGACTTTTTTCATTTCATTCCTTATTGTTTGGTATTGCTTCATTTTCACATGCATGCTTCCGTTTGATGCTCATATGCGAGATAGGATAGATACATATATTGTTTCTCATCATTAGGTGCACCACTTTTCCCTAATTTAATGTGTACTATCATACAAGTGATCGTATAAGGAGCATAAATTCGAAGCAAGTGAGAAGAGCTATCAAAGAGCTCTCACTATAGTGTTCAAAGAGACCCTTACAACCATGAAATAAAGTATTTCTAGTAATCAATATGAAGTACAAATTATAGAAAAATGTTTTTAATGATCTACATTGGCTGCCATCCATTGATCATTGCAAAGGGATCATTCGAACCAGCACATTGGAATAAAAAGAAAAGTAAAGTAGAAGCAATACATAGAGCTATTACTTAGAGAATATGTTCATCATAGAAGTGCTCAAATCAGACCACCATAGAACTAGCACCAATTTCCCAAGACCTCCATCGAATATCCAACTCATACTCACTTGGAATAAGCATTGAGAAATAAGAAACAGCTAGACGTACATTGGCAAAAGGAATATATATGAGAAGAGAAGTATTGGAGGGAAGAATACATGCATCTACCATTTGTCATCACTGATAAGAAGCACTCGATTCATAAGCACACGTCATGATGTTAGAGTGGAAGGAATTTACACAACTATGACAGGAAGATACGTTACAAAGTTATCATTCGAAATTGGAGCCTACAATCCACTTCAAGAAGGTATTAAATTCAACCATAAGCATTACAAAAGGATTCCCATGCACGCTGGAGCACAAAAGCCACTTAGGAATCTCTCAAGGAAGTACTAAGAAATACCTTAGACATTACTCAAGATTTACGTGCCACTTATCTACATAAACGTTCAACTTGGAGGTGTAGAAGTGAAGGAAAATTGAAGGTAAAGTTACAACTTTCAAGTGAATAATAGCATGCTAAAATCATAGTCAAAGAAGGCAGTAAGGACTGTCATAAACCACCATTCAGTACATGTGGTGATAAGTACCCATTGAGAGTAATACTTGGCCAAAATAGGCACTGTGATAGCGCAAATATAGGAGAAATTCATAGATAATTCGATTGAACACATAGGACAAAGCATCAATCATACAGTTCCAAAATACACATCAAGCCACCATTGAAATACGTAGAGTAAAAATTCACACAAAGGATGTAGAAGCATTAATCTTCACAAAGTACATAGAGCTCATGGAGAACATAGAGTCTCACAAAGTACGAAGAGCATAAAGTCTCACGAAGGATGTGTAGCATCAGACCTTACATAGGTATATTAAAATCATAGTTATAAGGTGATATAAACTATTGCTTTGTTATAAGGTGATATATTACATTGGAATAAATCTAACAAGAATTAGTAATTATCAAGTAAGCTTATTTCAAGATATTGAATATTCTCAATTAACCAAGTAGGATATATAAGGTTGTCAACTATTGGTTAAAATACTATTAAATTGCAAATAATATTATTTTTCTAATATTCCAAAAAGTAGGGAGATATAAGGCATACTACTTCAAACTATATACATATAATTGGAATTTAAAAAATTAATCTATTGGAAAGAAAAGTAAACAAATTTCCTACATATAGAGTTGGAATTAATTGATAAAAATTATCTCATACTCATTCTAAGGAGACACAAAGAAACACAACCATTAAAGCATACTTCATAGGAAAATATAAGGTAAACTTAATAATTTGATTATTCTCAAAACATTACAAAATCAACTTATTTAGTGAACTAAGCATACTCTAATAATTATGGAGACATAAGGAAGCCTACAAAACCTAATTCTAAGAAAGTTTTGTCAAATTAGTTCACATATCTTAACTAAGAATAAATAAGAGATTCTACAAACCAAACCTTAGATAAGTTTATCAAATTAATACCATCTACTTGAGAGAGATATAGTATTCTATAAATATTAAGGAAACAAAATAATACTACACTTCATCTACTAGGGATTCATAAGGAAGTCTACTACAAAAGGTTCACAAAAGTTCCAAAATAGGAAAAGCTAGAACTAAGAAAAATGTCTACCTCAAGCAATACAGTGAACAATGACATGAACAACACTACTAGAAAGGAAAAAGCAAGTGCCATAAAAATTGGAATCATGAATCTACTAATAAATGGTGAAGCTTATCTTGATCTTACTTCAAAAATGATTCATAGTGAAGCTTTAGATGATGACTTTGACACCATGGAACATTATCTACAAGCTCGACTCAATGAAGCAATTGATAACAAAAAGGATGACATTCCACTTCCCTTAGATTTTGTGAGCATATTGTATATGGCATTACTTACATACAAATGTTACAATGAGGAGAATACAAAACAAAGAATATTAATAGAAGCTCTTAAAAGGAAAATGGAATTGAGTGAATCATACTTAGGAAGGATATTTCAATCCTCATGTAATATTGATACTTCAAGTTCTACTAATCCAAGACCTTATCATAATGCTTTGAGTGATTTTTCAGAAGTCCCTATCCACAGCAAGCATAAAGAAGGAAATTTATCTTTATAGGAATCATGTAGCAATGCAACCACTCACAAAAGTGCAAAAATAGGATCTAAAGCAAAGAAAAAAGAAGAGCAAGAATCAGACCAAGGAGGCATGTTGATCAAGTCAAAGACTATTCAAGAGAAGAATATCCATATTGAAGACTAAAGTCTTCAATACCCAAATAATGTAATACAGGGGGTGTTAGAGTATATTACATCATTTGGGTCATGTAAATATACCATCTTTGGTACATAATTAGAGTAGGATATTACTTTAGGGGGTAGTTAGCAAGTTACTTCAAGTAATGTAATAAATGCACAAGTGTCTATGTGCATGTTAGGAAGAGTGTTGGCCAAGCAATCCATATTTCTATATGAAGGGTCTCATAGTGAGTGTTTACATAAATTTGTATGTAGTAGCATGCATACTCTACAATATCACCATATATATTGGTGATGAATACAATGTAGTTCTTATCATCTATTTTGGAGTGTTCATTTCCTTCATATAGCATTGTATCATTTTTGTCACTTACCATTTATAGTATATTTCAGCATCTTACATTCCTGCATATTCTATATCCTATGATTGCATTCTACCTAGGCTCATAGCATCAAAATCTAACAATGCAAGCGTTGGAATTGGTAATTTGCTGATACTAAAATATAAAAAATGTTGTGAAGATTTGCAAGTGGTAACAAGTTTCTCTTCAACTAAATAAAAGTTATTATATGCAGCATGAAGGTATGATGATGTTGAAGAACTTCAACTCATGATACAAATGGTCTTATAGCCAACTTTTAAATTTAAGGATCAATTTGTCCCTTACATCCTCAATGATGAAGAGAATCCTTAATCGATTGAACTATTAAATACAATATTACATAGGCATATTGAATTCTTGATGCAAACAAATACTCTTAACACCCATATCCTACTTATAACTAGAGGGATAGAATGCAATGTAAATTAAATTAAAAATATCACTCCAATTTTTTAAATACAATCCTACATAAGCATATTGAATTTTTGATGTAGGCAAATACTCTTGACACCTGTATTTTTCTTATAACTAGTAAGGTATTATAAAGTATATTAACAAGATCACTCAACTTGTCGATGGGATATTGAGGTTTCTATTAGTATACATTGAAACTTTAGATAAACTAATAAGCTTCAACTTTGCAAATGAAACTCTATTATTTTTTGGAATCTAGTTACAATCAAAGTAGAATTCCTTATCATTTACCCATTTGGAAACAACTTTTGGATCATGGGATCCATTATAGATAAGAAACTTACATATGGATTATTGAGAGGAAGTCTTATTGATTAACATATCATTAGACTTATTGGTTAATGCCGTCATAATGTTGGGAAGCTCAACCACTTTCTTAGTAAATGATGTTTATGCCATGGCTTAAGTGCTCAGATAAGGAATAAGGTATCATAGCGATTGAATCACTTGAAAATAAAAGGCAATGGTAATGTGGCCTTGGGATCACATAATGTGTAGAATGGAGAATAAGTATTCATTAAGGTAAAGAAAAGTGCTTGCTTATTTAGATCTATCAAGTGAGATGAAATTAAGATGATACCATGCCTTTTTCAATGCTTAATATTATTGATATCAACATATAGATTTGAAAATTTGGATGACAATGTTACTCAAGACATGACATCTATGATGTGAAGGCAACATGATATACATATTCAATGGTTGCAATCTCAAATCCAAAGAATACAAATCAAGAGATTCTAAATAGATCATCAACACTATAAAAAAGATAAATCTATATTAAATAATTAGATCAAAAATAATTAAACACAAAAAATAGATGTAAAATGAGGACCTTGCAACCCATAGAAAGGCTTTAGTTAAAAATGAAGCCTTGGGCTAGGATTTGATGAGGAAATCTGATCTGTTAGGTTTTTATGAGGAAAGTTGCTCTACTAGGTTTTGATGAGGAAAGCTACTCTGCTAGGGTTTGGATCTGCTACAATTTATAAATTTTCCTGCTTTGGTTTTGGATATTGATATTACTGCCAATTCAGTCGTCATTCTTCTTTTTTATGGCTCCACCATCCACAGATGTAAATGGTGTTACAGATAGTGGAACTCATGGCACCGAAGTGAACTCGAAAGTTTATTTTGAAAGTGGTGGACGAGGTAATTATTCTTATCTAGATTTTCTCTCTCTTGATGTTATTTCTCCAGTTGTAAAATGGTATGAGAATCATTGTCTTATATCTTATTTTGTTGGTTGAATCCCATCACAAGAATATTTTAAAAATTGACTAAAAATTCACTAGGAAGCTTATGGCAGTGTGGTTGCGGGTATTCACAATCTTACTAAGGGTTTTTTTTACTTTCCTTTAAAGAACCCTCACAAGTGCAAATTATGGTTGCTAAGTCCAGTTGTTGGTTTCTTCGAAATACTTTGACGGTCGTCTCTCCTTGGACTCCTTCTTTTCAAGTTTTAGATCAAGTTGCCTTGAAAATGCCAGTTTGGCTTGAACTCCCTGGTCTTCCACTACCCTTATGAAATTTTATTGATGATATTGTTAAACCTATTGGTTGGGTGGCTTGTCAGGAATAAGAGCAATTATTCTCAGCATGGCCTAATAAGAGAGTCTGTGTTGAGATTGACCTCACACAAGATCTCAGAGAATTTGTGGATACTCAGGTTGGAACAGAGCATTTTATGAAAAATATTGTTTACTATAATTTACCTAATACATGTTTTCAGTGCCAATCCACCATGCATCGTATCAAGGATTATCCGTTGGTTGCTCAAAAACCTTTATTAGTTGCTCTTGCTCCTTAGACTGCACCTACACCTTCCAAACCCTCTATTTAGGGTGATTGGATTATAGTTTCTAATAAGAAAGGGGTGACCAACCCTAAGTCGATGATTTCTAATGAAGATAAGGTTATGAAGCCACCATCTCAACCTCCTATTGTTCTTGTTCATCCTATTTTGGCTCCTCGATATCCACCTAATGAGAAACCTCTTGAGCATAAATCAACCTCAAAAGAAGAGAATTCAGTGACAATACCTCCACCCTCCAAGCATTTGCGTAGTCCATCTCGAGATGGCTCACCATCATTAAGGGGAATCCAAGAGGCTAAGCATCATCTTTCAATTGTTTGTGATATATTTCAACCTTCTTAGACCTCTTTATTTAATAGATCTTTAGTACTGGTTGACAGTGTGAGTAGTCCCTCTTTAATTGGTGACTTACTTCAACCTTCTCAAAATTCTATATTTAATAATCCTTCGATTTTGGAAGATAGTGGGGGAATCCCTATGGGAGATGGCTCCATGGATATTCCTCCATGAATTTCCTTTTGTGGAATGTTCGAGGACTTACAGAGTCCTCAAGAAAATTTTATGCTCGATCTTCTCTGCAAAGTATTGGTCATGTTGTTATTTGTTTACAAGAAGTTAAGATTTCTAGTTTTTTATTAGTTGTTTCTCTCAACTGTATTGTAGGTTCTTTTATGCACTTCACTACTCACCATGAAGATAATCATGGTAGTACTTCTATTTCTATCTCCTCAAAACTTGAGGATTGTCTACTTGGATTTGGCGAGGATCCTTCTCATCATGTGGTCTAGATTTTATTTAATATTAATGGAAACACCATGGGCATTGCCAACATTTATGCACCTAATGATGCGCCTAGTCGCTCTGCCCTTTGGTGGTACCTGGTTGATCACCTAACGATGGTATATTGGATTTTTTGTGGTGATTTTAATATGGTTGAATAAAATTGGTCACCTCCCAATGCGTTGGTGTGCTGGAGAGCATGAGGCTTGGTTTTTTCTTAAATGCATATGGGGTCTTTTTGATCCCCTTTTTTGTCAGCGTAATTGCATGCCTCCACCTTGGTTCACATGGTCCAATTTTTGTGCAGGTAATGACAGATTCTGCAAGCACCTTGATCAAGTTATGATGTCAGAGCAGCAATTTTTTTATTCTCCTTCACCAATAACAAAATTGTGATAGTCTGGAATCAATTCTTGTTATTAGATCATTTTCCAATCTTCTTTCAGATTGAGTGGAGTGATCACCAATTTAATTTTTTGTGCAAGCAATTTTATTTGAATAATTATTTATTGCAACACCCTGGCATCATCGTTGTGATTGAGCAAATCTAGAATTTATTACCTCAGACTCCTCACTATGTCAGTTGGATTTCTTGGTGGAATGAAGTAATTACCCGTACTATCTCTTTCATGCAATATTTTGGAAAACAGGTGGCACATGTAAAAAAATGTGCTCATTTGGCTGTTACGAAGGAGTATCAATGAAAATTATGATTATTGGAAAATGATCCATATGATCAACAATTGCAAACCAGGGTTTTTATTATTCACCACCATATTATATTTCATGAATGACATGAAGCCAGAGGGGCTCAGATTCAGGATCATATGCACTGGCTGAGGGTTGGTGATCGTCCATCCAAAGCCTTTTTCAAGTCTCTTCATTCCAGGCAGGCCAGGATTCATATCAAGGCTATTCAAGTCTCTCATGGTAGGTTGACTTCTCTTTTTGATATTGCTTCAACCTTTGTGGATCATTAGAAGCTTGTTTTTCAAGCTCAACAAGATTCTCTAGAATATCAGATGGCGCTCCAATAGGATCTTGATGTTGTTCCTACTAAGTTGTTTTCTTATGAAAAACTTCTTTGTGAGGCTTCTCGTTCACTTGATGAGCTTCATAATGCTCTTATGACTATGTCATATGATAATTCCCCTAGTCTTGATGGATTTCTATGTGAATTTTATAAATCCACTTGGAAGTTTACTAGGCCTGATCTGCTCAATGTCTACAATGAAGCGTTAACCAATAATTCTCTAGGTAATATTAACAATCATGGATATATAAAACTTATTCCTAAAGTAGGTAATCTTGAGCTTATCACCAATTGGCAACTTGTTACTTTGCTTAATGTCTCTTACAAGATTTTGGCTAAAGCTTTAGCTCTCCGTATTTGCAACATTCTCCCTATGATTATCAGACCAGAGCAAACGGGCTTCATTAAAGGGTTTTATATCTTGGATAATATTATTGATGTCTGGTAAGGTTTAGAATGGGGTTGCATCTCTAGCCAAAAGCCTCTTTTCCTTAAACTAGACTTTAAGCAAATTTATGATCATATTGAGTGGCCTTTCATTCTTGCCATGCTCCAAGCTCTCGACTTTGGCCCCTTTTTTATCAGGGTTGTCAATATGTTGTTTGTTGATGCTTCAGCTTGTCTTACTATTAATGGACTTAGATCAGAGAATTTTGGTTTATTTCATTCCATTCGTCAAGGCTATCCTTTGGCCCCCTCACTTTACATTCTTGCTACTGAAGATTTTGGTTATCTTCTTGCTAATCAAGCATCTAAGGGGTTGATGAAAGGTATTATTTTACCTAGTATGTCCACCCAACTTATTAATTGGCCCTTTGTAGATGATTATTTTCTCACTATCAATGAGGATGAGGTTTCAGTTTCAACTACTTTGGTTTGTTTGGACACTTTTTGTAAGGCCTCGGGATCCAACATAAAATGGTCTAAGTCCCTTTGTTTCCACCTTGCTTCTTCTTCTATGCCTTCTTGGCTTAGACATTTTTTTTATGGCATTGGCTTCAAAGGGGTGAGCATTTAATTTCTTATGAATCCCCTTTGCTTTTAATAGCTCACCCTCTAAACTTTGTCAATATTTCATTGACATAATTGAAAAGAAGATTTCTTGTTGGGTCTCGCATCCCCTTTCTCTTGCCAGTAAGTTTTAGGTTTGCACAATTATTCTTGTTGCCACCCATAGTTATTACTCTTCCTACTGGGCCCCCTCTAAGAATTCTTATAATAAATTGGTCAGACTCCTTAGGGATGTTCTTTGGACTAAGGAGAAGAATTAATGTGGTTTTCATCGAGTTGCTTGGGATATTTTTTGCACACCTACCGATAAGGGTGGAATGGGCATCATTGATATTTACAAGGTAAAGAATTTCCCTGTGTGCTAAGTGGGTGGTTAAAGCTATTGAAGGCCCTAAAGCCTAGAAGGTTTTGATTCACCATTGTATTTCTTCAGGGCTACCTTATGGATGCAAATCTTGGGCTAATATTGACCTCCATACTCTCATAATTACTTCTGCTCCAGTTAAGATTTAGGGTTCCTTTGTTGTTAAAATTATTTGGTGAGCTTTTGAGGTGGTGAAACCCTCATCTTCATTGGATTGGTGATGGTTTTCGTAATGGTCTTTTATTCAATTCTCAAAATATCTGGTGGTCTCCTATTATGTCTAACTCTTCAGTTCTTCTTTCTGATATGCCAGGGATTAAAGCTTTGAGGTTATTTCACAAGGGCATCTACTATATTAATGATTTAGTGCACTCTCGAGACAAGATTCCTTGGTCTGATCTCAAACAAAAATTTAATCTTCAAAATTTAGATCTTCCTTCTATATTTAATATTCAAAAGCTCATACCTTATGTCATGCTTCATAAGCTTGGACTTCAACCCCCAAGTGCCTGGTGGAGGGATTGGCACTGAAATGTGGATACTTCTTTCAAGAACTACTCTTCTTCCTTGATTTATCATCTTCTTAGTCATGTTTCCCCTGGTTTTGATAAACTTAATGAGATATGGCAGACTCATTCTACCTCCTATACTTGGATTGCTCATCTAAACCATATTTGGCAGTCTAAACTTGAACCTAAGATTACCTTTTTTTCTTTGGTATCTTATTTATCAATAGCTTCCTATGAGAGAGACTTAGTAGGGTTGGTCTTCCTAATCCTAAGTGTCTAGCTTGTGGTCATTTTGAGACTTTCAAACATATTTTTTGGTTCTTCCCTCATGCTCAGTCTTCTTGGTCCTGGATTCACTCATTGTTCAAGCTCTTTCATCCTAAATTTTTTAGATGGTAGATGATCTTTTTTGGAGATAACAGTTTTTGGCCCGCCTATATTGCTTCTCTATGGAAGTTCTTTCATGTTATTATTTTGTTTCAACTTTGGAAAGCTAGGAATATTGTTGTCTATTTTGGAGATTCAATTTCTAGTCAATTTTCCTTACATGAAAAGATTACAGTATTTTTTGTTGTTACTATTCAACTCCATTCATAGGCTTCCAAGTTGACTCATGAGTTGGCACATTTGATAAATCTTTTCAGGTTCTAGTGTGAGTCTCCATGCACTTTCAACATGGCTTCACCTAACCTCCTTCTACCTTAAGGTCCCTCTATTTCTTTGAGTCCTTGGCATAGCAGGGTGACATTTTATAGCATCAGGTTGTTCTATTAGTGCCTATAGTAGGGCTCTATCTCCTCTTGGATTGGCTCCTTTTATTTAGTTATTCTATTTATTCACCCTTTTAGGGGTTGTTTTTGTTTTTGGCCTCAGGTCTCTATGATTTTTATTATTTGGGTGGCCTTACGCCCTGAGCTATGATTTTTCTAGCTCTTTTTTAATTGTAACCTCTCTTATTTTTTACTAAATATAGTTGTTGGTTCCAATTTAAAAAAATAAAAAATGAAGCCTTGCAAAAAATCAACTAAATCATATTCCAAAAATATTTTAGTTATGACCTAGAATGTAGAAATATGATATTTCAATACTTAAACTCAAGATTCAATCAAATACTCTAATACCATTAATGTGGAAATAATTCCTATTACTTATAAAAAAACTTTAAATAGGACATACCGTTGTTTAAAACCTTTAAATCTACTTACTTTTATCATTATCATATTCAACTACTTTATTAAAATAATACCTTAACAATACAAAGCACATATATATTTAACTAATAAATCAAGGATACATAAATGAGTGCCTCTTATAATGACATGGACATTAACAACATTAAAATCTGAAACTATGATTTTGTTTGCGTGTGCATTTCCTGTAGGTTGAGGCTAAGAACGTCAATAGATGAACATATCAACAATATATACAAGTTTGTGAAATATTGTATCTCAAATATGAACATGGTCAAATATTGTATCTTCCATTAAGTTATATTTTGATAAATCTTATGATAGAATCAGATGAGATTTCATTCTTAGTATATTTTTTTGGCTTGGTTTTGGTCCAAAATTTTGTAATCAAATTGGTATGCTCTTTGGTGATGCTTTATCTTGTGTTCAGGTTAATGGAGCTCTTTCCCCCTCCTTCCCTCTTAAATGGTCTATCAGATAGGGTTGCCTCCTTGCTTCTTTTTTGTATGTTTTGGCTATCGATGCTCTTGGTTATCTTCTTCATAAGGCTCATTCTAATGGCCTCATTCAAGGTATTAAGCTTCCTGGGAATAAACATGCTCTTAACTCATATTTTGCTTATGATTCCCCTCTTTTTCTTCAAAATACTCAACAAGAGGTGGAAACATTTAAAGAAATTATACAATTGTTTTATGATGTCTTTGGCTCTTGCATCAACCACTCTAAAACTGAATTCTTCTATACTTCTTCCTCACCTAGTGGATGCAACTACTCAATTGAGTGGAAGATCATTTCTTAGTTATGATTGTGTGATACTTGGAAATACCCTTTTGGATTAATATTTCTACTAAAGATATGTGGAATTGGGTTATGGAAATATTTCAAAAAAAATTAATACCTGGCTACCTAGGTTTCTTTCCTAAGTAGGAAGTACTCAAGTTGTAAATAAAACTATGGCAAACTCTCATGTTTATTACTCCTTTTGTTGGATGGCCACCAAGGTAGCTTATAAAAAATTGACTCAGTCCATTCATAAATTTTTATGGATAAAATGGGATGGGGAGGTGGGAATGATAACCATATCGTGGAAACTTTGTACTCAACCTAAAGCTTTAGGAGATCTAGGCATTATTTATCCTCTTACCCAAAGTAAAATTTTGGCTGCAAAATGGATTGCTAGAGCCATCATTGGTGACAAAAATTAGAAACACATATTTTATTACAGAAAATCTCTAACTAATCACAAAGGTAAATGGAAATAAATCCCATGGGAGTATAAGGTCCTTAATGTGCTTTACTTTACGATTAAAAGATATATTCCAGCTATCCATAATTGGAAAGCTTGATAATCAATTTCTCATTTATTGACTTGGAATTTTGACTCCTTAAGACATGGTCTGAGCATCCGGTCTAAACAGTATTTGGTGGAATAAAATTATCCTCCATAATGATAAACCTTTAGCTTTATGCAGTGTTATTCAAGGTTTAGCATTTTTGAAGAAAAGTATTAAAAGAATAAGAAATATTTGGAATCCGGGTAGCTACTCAATTCTTACATGGAACTAGATCCGCAGTTATTGCTCCTTCCCTCTAGGTTCAAAGAGTCTTAGAACTATGAACAACTTGGTGCAAGACTTTAGTCATCTCATAGAGTATCATTTTGATTTCATCCCTAACCAAACATCTTAGGGATATAACTTTAATTATCAAAAGGCATTAAAAACAACAAAAGAGGTGTCCTAAACCATGACTTCTATCAAAAGAAACCAAGTATCAAAAGGTGGTTTTACTTCCATTTGGTCCTTTTTTTTTTTGATACATAGGGGAGTTGGTTACAACCACACTATTTTTAGTAACTGAAAAGCGCAGGGTTTAAACCACAAGAGCTTCTCCTAACAAGCCTATTCCAACTCGTTGTTATTGATCCAGTGTAGTCTTTTTTAATTTTTGATCTTGTAGGTTAAAATGATTGACAATTTCATCTTTAACTCATTACTAACAAATTTTTGTATACCAAAAATAGCATTCTTATAATATAAAAGAATGTTAAATTTTTGTTCGATAACATATAAATATTTTCATTTATCCTCTCAAAAATATTATAGATTAAAAAATTACAACAAGAAATGATTCTTGTTCATAAAATTACCACTTTAAACAAATAATAATTTTAACAAATACTTCTGAAAAAAATTAATATAAAAAATACCTATTACTTGTTTTCCATTTAAAATCATTCTATTGCTTAAAATTAACAGGTCTCACACTGTCTAAGGATAATTGCATACTAGAAGCTCACATGTTTACCATAATATGCAAAAAAAAAAACAAAAACAAGTTTACTTTAAAAAAAACTATTTCCTATAATATTTTTTTTATAGCATCCTTTTATTTACTTGAAACCGTGGAAAAGTGGTTTATAACATTTACAAGAACATATACCTTGAAACTGAAAAATTTGGAAAGTTGTTTTTAATGTAAGCCATGCCATTAGATTATTTTTAAAATAATTTAAATAATTTTTGTTTTTGAAAAGATAAAAAATTATATTGATAGAACAAGAATCAAATTATAGTCATAGGTTGTCACTTTTGGCAAGCTCTAAAATCCGAATAAAACTCGAATTAACATCTCCAACAATTAAAAAAATTTGAGTACTATCTACAGAGCAGAAACATTGAACTTGTTCCCATTTCTACTTTATATTGATCCTAAGAAAAAGGGCCAAAGAGTGGTACAAGAGGTAGAAAAAAAACAACAAATGATTGTTCATTCTCCATTGATCCACAAGACTCAGTGGCCTGGATCTATCCTCATCCATAGCTAAGTCTTTGCTAGCCAATTTAAGAACCGTCACCTCCCTCCGTTCAAAAGTATCCCTATCCTTATTAGAATTTAGCATGTATCCAACCAAAATTTCACTGTCATGTTTAGCCAAAAAGTCATTAGTTGCATTATTTTATCTATCAACATAGACTGGTATGGCATCCTCGAACTATTTCCAAATGGAATTAATTTGGCTCACAATGTTTCTTATCCTCCAAGCCTTTGATCTAAAATTTCTAATAGCATCTAGAAGCCCAACCATAATTTGTGAATCAAACGCAACTATGATCTTTCTAACCCCATTCTCCCAGGCATTGAGATAACCTTTTCTAATAGATAGGCCTCCAATTTCATTGTTAGTAGCACTTCCAAGACCCTTTAGCTCCCAATGGATAATCTTCCCCTTAAAATATCTTCTGCAAAAACCAATGCCTACAGCCCCTAGGTTATCCTTAGCTGCACCATCAAAATTAATCCTTTTCCAACCTACGGGAGGGGTTTGTCATGGTCCCAACTTCTGTAGCTTGGGATTCCCCTCATTCACCTGAGTTTTCTTATCCCTAAAGTGAGCTTTGACAGTCTTAGAAATCTTGGTAACACTTTTATGCCAAACCAACTCCATTAGACTAAAATCCTCTCTAAAAATTCTAGAATTTATTTCCAGCCAAATGTGCCACCAGATGAAGCTTGGGCCTAGGTACCAGCCTAGTTGAATGAAGGTATTATTGAATTTTCTACATTTCCAAATCTTCCAACTATTATAAAGAGTCATCTTAAAGTTTAGGTGAACCTTAAAGAATTCTAACCATATTTTCCACAACTCTCTTGCAAATGTACACTGGTTAAATGGGTTTAATAGTAAAGATTGTAAAACTTTAAATAGAAAGTTTAAGGTTTGACTTTTTTTTAATTTGGTTAGTGTGAGAAATCCCTATGACCAATGCACAGGGATGAGCAGTCTCCTCCCAACCATGATCCCTCGTAAAATTGAGAGTTATGCTTATCAATAACGAATTTAACACACACCCACCACACACCCACCCCCTCACACACTCGGCCACACCACGTTTGAACCTTGGAATTTCTAAAGAAGAGCCAAAAGCAGTAGAGTTGTACACCATATTTAAATTTTATATATATATATATATATAATTTTATACTAGGGTTATTTTCTTATAAATATAATTATGAATTTTAACACATCACTAATCTTCACTATATATATTATAGATTTAATGCAAAGTCAAACTAAGGTTATAAAATAATTATTTAACACAAATTTAAAATTCTTAAAAATAATATTTTAATAAAATATATTTTACTTAAATAATTGTAAGTCATTGTATTTTGTAAATGGAGCTAGCATTAACATTATTATAAATTAAGTAAAAAATATATAAATATGGAGAAGGTTAGGTTGGAGTCAAATATTTGGTACTCGATACCCCTATGAGAGTGTTCAAAGAGAGATATATAGGTGTCAAGTATGTTGACACACAATCTAACTAGTGGGAAGTTATATAAACCAAATACTTGGAAGCAATATAACAAATATAATGAAAATAAAATAAAATGCAATAACATAAAAGAGAGAAACTATACTAACCTTGAAGGGTATTAACCTTTAAGGTGAATTACCTTTGATGAATATGGTTGTCTTAAATGATATCATTTATCCTAAGGTACTTGAATATCGTTGATTTTTCATTTTATTGCTCCCTTGGGAGGCTTCCTCTCGAGGCTTTGTAAAAAAACATCTTTCTTGCTTGATAAGAACTCTACCTTGACCTCAAGTTAAAGACTCTTTATAGAAATAGAGTAGTAGTTTAGGGGCAAAGAAGAGTGATTTCAATTTTTTATGATGATGGAATGTCAAATTTTAAGAGGACTAGTAAGAAGTATAGGATGTAGATGTTTTTGGGGGACTAACATAGCACAAAGGTGCTAAATGCATATAGGGTAAAAAGGATAAAGTAGTTGTTAAAATTCACAAGGCCATAGACCATATGAGATAAATATTGCTTATCCAATATATGGTTATCCCCAACCATACTTTGATTACTAAAGCATGGTGTACACCCTACGCCTCACAGGATTCAAACCTTGGACCTCTATTCAAAGTTTCAAAGTCTCCATCATTAGGCTACTTAGGCTAACAACTATGTATCATGTATACTTAACATGAGAGTATAAGAACTATTGTTGGATTCGTTTGTAAAATAAGTTGTTTGAAACTATATTTATAATAATTTCTTAGTTGACTACATCTTCTCAAGAGTGTTGGTAAAAAATAAGTGCTCTTGTTGGCTAGGGCCAACTATGAGCTAATAATACATCAATGGCCTAATTATGACAAAAAAATCAAAGTTTAAAGTTAATTTGACTTTTCCATGTATTATGAGTGTGATAGACTAGCTAAATGTTCTTCATGAGATGATGACGCTTTAGGGAAACACTATTTTAATGATAAAGAGATACTCTTATTGAAAAAGCAATGTTGTTTTGCCTAAGTTTGGACAAGTCTAGAACATTATGTGAAGAAAACACTAGCACTAATCTAATTCAAATAAAATATTCAAAAGGTATCTATAAATATGGGGAATATTAGGTTGAATTCAAAGGTGTGGTTACCCCCAAGGAAATGATCTAAGGAAGATATGTAGGGTAAAAATTATGGTAGATCACACTTAACCTAACTAGTGGTAATAATGTAAAGCAAAATTACTTGAAAATAATGAAAAAAATATAAAAAGTGTAATGATATAACAAAATAAATTGTGTATGTATGTGTATTAGAGAGAGAATGTGTACTAACCCTTAATATTATGTAATTTTGATGAATATGCTTGCTTTGGGTGTTGTCTTTTGTTCTTGTATGCTTGAATTACCTTGGTGCTTCCTTTTATTTCTCCCTTGGAAGGTTCCCATAAGGAGGCTTGATTAAAGACACCTTTCTTGGCTAGTAAAGATCCTACCTTGACCTTGTGATAGGGGATCCTTATAGAAGAAGAATAACCAATCTATGGGGCAAAACGAGTGAATTTTTATTTTTATAATTATTATATTGATTCATAATAAGACTCCTAAAAAGTTATATGATGCAAGGACTTGGAGGAATAACCTAGCATATAAGTGCCAAGTGGATCTAGGAGAAGACTAGGTTGATGTCTTGTGCCTATTACATCCAAATTTTATGAGTTCTATTGTTGGATTCTAATGAAAATGACATGTTTGTTGCTATACATGTAGAAATTTCAGCCCATATAGGTGCTTTCATTTGTCATGGAAAATTACAAGCTAATAATGTGATATAGGACTAATAAGGACAAAAAACGTTGAATATTAAAAACCATTTGATTTTTTCATGTATTATAAATGAAAGCACCTAGCTAGGAGCTCTTGATAAGATGACAATATTTTAGGTGGAACTAATATCATGACAAAGCAATGCTTTTATTAAAATAGGAATGCTTTTGCTAATAATGTGTAAAATATGAAATTGACCAAATTAGACAACTCCTATGACTTCCTAATGTACTTAGATGCCTTCTAGGTGATGAATGGTGATGATCCTATTCTAGATATTGCTTGGTTTATGGATTATGGACCTCAAGGATTTCCCTTCCTTTTACAAGATCCATAAACCAAGAAAATAAAGAATGCATACCTTTTATTTGGCATTTGAAACTAGAATTGATATTTTTCTTTATATGCATTTTCCTTCTAAAATATGCATGTTCCACCTTGAAGTAAATCAAAGATAAATCACCTTAGGAAGAAGACATGAAAAATATAAAAATATCAAATAATAAAATACTTTCAAATGTTAACATAGGGTCATGATGACCAACAATATCAAATCATGAAAACTCATTATGAAAGGATGGGGTGGGTGGGTGCATTTATGTGGAATCAAAACAATGAAAGAATAACATAATATTGGCTAAATACTAGTAGTTATAATATGTTCATTGTTGGTCAATACATACATGGGAAAGTTTATATGGTCAAGGATGGTTGGTTTATAAGCCAAACAATTAAGGTTGACCTCTATAATAAAATATGAATTTATTGATTGCACATTTTTTTAGAATGTCTTGATGTGTTCTAGAGTGGGTGTTGGGACCCCAAAACATAGCATTGTCCCTGTTGAATATATGTATAAAATTGTGTGTTGGATTTGAGGTAGTTTATTGGGATCTTAATTTTAGAAATTGAATTTCTATGAAGGTAGATCAGGCTGTTTAGGATCCTTCTATGGATTTTGAGTTTGAAAACATTATCATTTGACTTTGTTTTCTTAATACCCTAACTATAATTTGTGTGCTTGTCAAATGTATTTTTAGTGAGTTATTTTTTTTGTCTTTATTAGGATGATCATGAGTTTTATGTCATCTCAAGTGAGACCATTACTTTTTTATAAATGGTGCTCTTATGAAATCATGTGTTCTAGATGAAAATCTAATGCTATTACCCCATGTAGTCAACAAATTATGTATTTTCAATCAATGTTGTTGCTTGTATAGGAATTTTAGGATGGTATGCTTACTAATTTAGGTTATAGTAACCAATATATCTATAAATAGATAATTTTATTGGGTTTTCTTATATAATAATGGTACTCTTATCAAAACCGGTAGACTCTATCCATTTTTGCATGAAATTGATTAATATGGATAGTTTATGCTTGATTTATTTTATTGTAGATCATATTTATGGCAAATAGAGGGGAGGAACATGACATAGATTGTTTCACTAGCATATAGTTGGCAAAGGTTATCAATAGGTATGGTTTTCCTTTGATTACACACAAATGGAGAAGAGTTAGGGATGACCTAGCAAGAGGAGGATATATGGGAGAGTCATTACATAGGGATTGAAGGAGATGCTCCATTTAAGGGGATCATTAAGGGGGATACCTTAGTGGTACAATTATAAGTAATATATGTATTTGTCATAAATGGAAGAGGATAATTTAGACTTGTGAATGAAACTACATAGATTGAGGCATCTATAGACTATTCCTCTATGGATGGTGATACAAGAAAATGACTTGGACTCTTAACTCTTATACTCTTTCACTTTTGACTCATTTACTTTGACTATGACTTGCATGTATATACATGAAATGATATATTATTATATCAGATGAACTAACAAAATAAAAATACAAAAAATATGTACAGGTACCTTAGATAAATGGTGGAACATCATTGTTCATGGTCTTACTTGTATTTCTATTTATATACCATCTTATATTATGTTATGTATCATGTTTTGAGTTTCTCAATACCATTTGGATACATGCAGATTTAATGTCACTTGAATAAGCAACTTTTATTCTACTAAAAACAATGGGAGCAAAAGAACAAAAGTTTCTTGTTCAAGTGACATTAAGAGCACTTCTAGATACATTCAAAACTTTAGTCACTTCTCTTCAAGTTCTAAACAAAATCATATCCTTTGATGAATTAGTCAACATACTCCAAGAGTATGAAATAGAAAATCTAACCGAGATGAAATGGAAAATAATACTCTAATGTCAAAGAAATAAGCATCAAATAGCTAACTATGAGAAAAGTGCAAGTAGCAAAACCCACAAATACACTTGGGCTCAAGGAAAGAGAAGGAGAAATTGAATAAATGATTCAAGGTGAGAGATACACATTATGGAGGAACGTGGGTATGGATGGATGCAACAAGATAATATTGGCAAATATAGCCTTGCAAATCGTGTGATAGCGATGAGCAAAGTGCAAGTAGAAAAACACACAAATGCACTTGGGCTAAAGGAAAGGGAGGGAGAATTTGAAGAAATGATTCAAGGTGAGAGCATACACATTATGGAAGAACGTGGGTATGGATGGATATAGCAAGACAATGCTGGCAAAAAAATTATTGAATAAAAAATCATATTCTATTTTCAGATGTATATGTCTTTATGAAGTTCAAGATAAAGCAAGTAAAGACCAGTTGTCTAGTTTAGAGAACCTTGGTGTTAAGGATCCACCATTTGAAAGTATACACAAGGGTAAAGAGCTTTTGGAAAAATATTTGAGATCCCTACACGCGCTCATAGTTTTGGATGACGTGGATTGTACAGAGCAAATCGATTCTCTATTGCCGGCAAAAGACAGGCTTTGATCAAGCAGACTCTTTATTATTACAACATGAAATATAAAATTCCTTACATCCTAGGACATCTTGAAGAGATCCATTTACATAATTAAAGTACTGAGTAGCTGCCATGCTAAGATTATTTTTTGCTCCCATGCTTTCCAAAAATTTGATGCATCCAACACATTTGAAGATTTGGTGGAAAGAGGTCTTAAAAGTTGCCAAGGATTACCTTTGTCCCTCTAGGTTTTTGGATGGCAATTGCATTAAAATCCCAGGGATTACTTGGAGTCTCAGTTAAATGATATTCTATATTACCAAAGGGTATATTAAGTAGTCTTAAAATAAGCTATGATGCTCTAGATCTAAAAGAGCAAGAGTGTTTCTTGGATGTTATGTGTTTCTTTATTGGGGAAATCAAAAGCTTAGCTCTTCAATTATGAGGTGATATAGGGAGAATAAAAGGGGTCTATAGTTGGGAAGCACTTTAGAATAAGTATCTTATGGAGCTTGATAAGGAGAATCAATCAAAATGCATGATCGCCTTCATAATTTGGGAAGAGAAATTACATACAAACATTTACCCTATAGTATATGGTATGAGGACCAAATTAATATCATTTATGAAGCATGTTATTTATGATTCTAGTATTTTTTAAGGTTAGATGTATGACTATAACCTTTTGATTGATGAATGGGTACAAAGTATGATATTTGAAGGTAATATTATTTTAGTGTTAGAATTGACTTCCCCATTTTATTAAAGGTTTAATGGACTGTAGCATATTTTCCTCAAATATTTTATTTTGATGTATATGTACAAAGCAAGATTTAGTACGACTCCAACACTTTAGTGAAATTCAAATAAGCTATAGTTTCTATTAGTATAACTAAAAAACTTTCTTGAAATCTAAATAGGTTTTAGCATTTATTAGTACTAGTATGACTACAACACTTTATTGAAAACTAAATAGGTTGTAGCTTTTATTGGTGCTAGTATGACTATAGCACTTTTTCTTCTTAGATTATAGCATGACTATAACATTTTATTTTGGTGTTGAGTCTGAAACATGTCATGCTTACAACACTTTTCTTTTTTGATATAAGCAAAAGGACTTTTGTGAATGTACACTTGTCTAGAGGCTTGAGTGCAAAGTATATCATTTATGTAAGCAATACCAGTTGTAGTATTTCCCTTCTTGATGATTGAATGCAAAGTAAAGATGTATGCATTGCTTCATGTATGCTAGTTGGTAAATGCAACCTTCTTCTTTCTAGATGAAAGGGTGCAAAATGAGGAATAGAGGTTTTATTTCTAAAGCAGGTTTGCTTTGATATAAATATAAAATTGAAGGGTGAAATATTATTTGTTTAGTGATACATATGATAGCAAATAAGAAAGCAAAGGCTTGATGTATGTGATTAAGGACTAAAGCATGATCCAAGTATCTAACTAAACAAGTTCCTTTTCTTATTGCATATGTATAAGCAATTGTCTATTATGATTTTATGAATAAAAATGAATGAAAGAGTCTTTCTTCCTAGAAAATAACAAGAGACTATAGCTTCCATTAAACTCATTGAAGTGACAATGATAGACCTCATTGTTTCATCAAATATAGCTATAGTATTTCATATTTTTATGATCATCCCACTATATGCATATTGCTTGATGCATCAAAAAATCATAATATATCACCTCCCTCTCTAATTTTTGCATGCATGATTAAGTAGAGGGAATTTGAGATTCAATTGAAAATTGTATCCAATATAAACCATCCTAGTTATATAGAGATAAGGTTTGGTATAATGACTTGTGCACAATTAACTAAGGATAATATGATAGTGCATTCATAGGAGGTAAAATGCATGTCAAAATGTACAAATATACTTGTGCATTATATATATAGAGTAGTTAGTTATATTATACGATTGCAAGTTGATTGCTACCCTAAAAGCTAAATTTAGTTATGCGTATATACTCTTAAGTTCTTGGAATGGTTTCATGTATGAATGTTGCACGAGTAGAATGCATTGTTTTTATCTCTCTAACTAGATTATTTATGTGTATTTGCCCCTTTGCAAAATTTTAGAACTTTATATATGAAATTGAGACAAGGGTATTTATTTGAATACCACTTGGTTGTATGTCAATAGATAATAGAAAAAACCATTCTCAAGATTAAATTCATGATTGAAGAACTTTTGTACTATTATGTAGTATTGATTTACATAAACCATGTTGTATAAAGGGTTGCTTAGACAAGATGATTTTTGTATGGCAATACCTCTCAAAGGACAGTAGTAGTATCATTTTATGTTGTACTCTAAAATTAATACATATATTAATAATTGTGATGATATTTACAAGGTTTATGAACTTATATGTTGGTCTTTATATTGAAGGATATACATATGGAATGGTTGTCATGTTTTAAAATGTTCATGAAGCTTCTTGATGTTGACTTAGTTATGAATAATGGTTTGACTATTTTTTAATTTTCATAAATCATTTTACTAGAAACTAGTGTTAATTCCATTAGAGTAATCATGTATGCAATTATGAAATATTGCTCTAAATGAAGTAGTAATTGACACATTCTTTCAAATTTTATTCATAGTACTAAATGAATGCAAGTTCATATCACTAGTTGAACCTTTAGCATGCCTTAAATACATTTTATATAATTAAAAAAATCATAGTGGTAACTAAGGAAATAGAAAAGTTTTGAAAAATTCGCTAGTCCTAAAATAGAACATGGATGAGAGTATTCAACAAATAAGATTATTGGATCCACAATTAGACATTGATGGTATTTAACCTTGGTCCAACATTGAACATAGGAGAGAAGAACATTAATTGCTTCAAAGGTTCTCAAGGGGCATATAAATAAAGTAATAGCTTTCCTCTAAAGGATTACAATCCATGGAATGACCAAGAGCATAGAAGGAATTCACCAACTCATAAGTCAAGGGATCATGCATTTCTTTTTCACTAGTTCCAATAGGAACATGGAAGTGATAAAGGAATATGGACCACATTATAAAAATAGAAGTGTGAAATTCATCCTAATTTCAAATAATTATTGAGCATGGAATAATTCATATCTCAAAAATGCTTTTGATTAAAATTAAATTAGGATGCATTGATACCTTAAATGACTTTTCAAAAGTAAATTTTTATAATGGATTGTTATACCATGGATTCCCTCATCTACTTTTATTGAAATTATATTTTTTTAATAAAAATATAACAATATAGAGATCTAGGTGGATCTCTTGGTATTTGTGTTATGTCTCATCACTTCTTAAATCCAAATCTCAATACTAAATACTAAAAGATATCTACTAAATACTAAAGTGTAATTATTTAGATAAAATATATTATTTTTAAAGGTCACATGAAGCAACTCTTATAAATAGATTTTCAATAGGTGCTATGAAACTATTGATAGTCTATTATTATAGTTAATAGTCTTTATGCATCTATTATATACTAGTTTTCTAATACACATTGTCATTTTTTTTGTCACTATGGGAAAGATGTTCAAAGCTTTATGCATCTATTATATAGTAGTTATCTAATACACCTTGCCATTGTAATATCTGGGTACTATATACTAGGCTATTTAAAGTTAGTTTATTTTCTGAGAGGAGACCTAGGTTCCAATCCCACGGGCTTGCCCATGCACGGATAGTAGCCCAGATCTGATTCCTCTGAGTGGTGCGCCAGATTGATGACGACGGTGCAACCCCTGTGTGTCCGACGGTCCCCATCTCACGTTGGGTTACCATGTACCGATACGGTGGAAGTCCTGGGAGCCTTTGTAGATAGTTTGAACCCTACCAGTTGTGCTGGTAGTTACTAAAAATCGTGATTGTAACCATTGCTTCTATATACCAAAAAAAAAAAGTTAGTTTATTTTCATGACCAACATTTTGGTTATTCCACATATATCTAGAGTAGAACTAATGAATGAATACATTGTTACCATTTTTAATGCTAATTTAACTTTGCATATCCTAAATATCTAAATATTCATGGAAATTTTATTTGTAATCAGCATTTGAAAATCTAAAAACTATAATTGTGGACTAAAAAAGGGAATATCTTCTTTATGGGATTGTTATGAGTCTTTAACATAGATTGAACTTGGTTGTTCTCATATCATTATATTTAATTTATCATTTATAATTGAATCTTAATGCCTTAAACCCATATAGATTTATTTTGCAAGGGGATTTTAGGCAAGCAACGAAGAACAAGGTATTTCATACAATAACCAAAGTTTCGATCTCATGGGTGAGCACCTTATAAAGCTAAGATGATACTTGAAGGCAAGAAATAAACTTTCATTAATGCATGGACATTGGTTCCAACACCTTATAAAGCTAATATGATACTTGGATACAAGAATTAAACTTGGGGTAATGCATGGGCATTGGGTCCATTGTATCTATATTAAGAATCCAAGTCCACCATAATTTTCATTATAAGTTTTGTCTTGATATCAACTTCAATATTTTAGGTCTAAGAATTAAATCACAGGACCATATCTACCTTCGTCTAGGTTCAATTCATCCTTATCTCTAATAGCTAAGTCCTTTGTGGTCCCTAATGTTCTCCATATTTTCTCATTTCTCAAAAGGTTTTTTATAAAAAGATAGTTTACCACATCGAAAAATAAAATAAATATATAATTCAACAACCATTAATCTAAATATTACTAAAATTACTTCCTTTTATAGTATAAATATTTTTCTAAGTTTTAACTATACTATGTAACTTTTTAGTTTTTCAACTCTCCATTGCTACATGCATGCTTGTATATTTTCCATTTTTAATAGTTGATAAATGCTTTTTATTTACATGTTGATCATGTATCATTTTCTTCCATTTGAAGTTCGTCATTTTCTTACCAAAACATACTTATTTTTAACCTCATGGTTTCTAAATAATTTTCTTCTATTTTTTTATATTAAAAATATTAAAAAAATAAGATTTTTAAGATGAAATATCTTGAAGTGTTCTATACTTTTGTTTTCTCCTTCCTTTATTACTGTTATTTACTTATTGATATTGATTCAAAATTGCTATATTTAAATTTATTTATATTGTTGTTTTTTGAGGCATGGATATCTTGGGATACGTCTTGTTTATTCTTATTTTCTTCTTATGGGTTCATTGTCGAATGATAGGATTCACATCCATTGATATCTTCTTTAACTTGATTACAAGGCTCCAAAGTAAAGTAATATTCTTAAACTATTTTCCACCAAATTGATTTTTGTTTATGCCTCCATGTTGCCTAAAACCATCTTCTAAACTATATTTCTTACTTGTTTGTTTTTTTTGAGCTAGATCAAAACTTGAGGGTTATATGCATCAATTGACATGTTTAAAACATTTCCTTCACCTAAAGGTAATATTTTTATAACCAATTTTTTATCGTATGATAGAGTCATCATATTTTAAAGATATTTTTTTTAGGAGGCCCTTGCTTAAATTCATCATCACATAGATTTGTGCAATGTTCTCTTACACTTCACAAAGATTATCTTATATAGAGTAATAAATGTTTCCATCCATAATTTAATTTAGTATTGACATCTAAAAATGTAAGGGTAGATTTTGTAATATTTCCCATACTATAGTTGAATAATGATATCCAATAATGGATAGAATTTGCATACAAAGAGAAGAGCATTGAAAGACAAAAAAAAATTAAGATCATGCTTTATTTCAATTTTAATTAATGATATATTTATTCAATTCTTTAATGAATGCAAATTGTTCATATTAACATTCATGAAACATGATTGATAATTTTAGCATATATAATTTAAGAGATACTTTTATAGGGACTTTATAATTCATTTGAGTGGATGGGATGATTCTTATCAAATTATTCATATTACGAACAATGCATAGGGCAATGAAGTAGCTTGAAATGAAAGTGAACATAGCAGTTAAATGTGATCAAGGGTGCTACCTATTGAACCATCATTATTTTGAAGGTAAGTTAAATCAAAGGTATATAATTACCATAGTATAGACAAAGATATATATATATATATATATATATATATATATATATATATATATATATATATATATATATATATAAACTTGATGCTACGAATAATATGATATATTACGATTTATTAGCTCACTTAAATACCATTTGTTTTTTAATAATGTGAAGTACAACAAGAGGCCACCCTCTCTAGGGGTACAATGGGGGTCTCCTTTTCATGATTCGAAAACAAGGGCCTCCCTTCTTGTGATTCAAACTTGAGTATCCTAGATAAGAATGCATCAACATACCAATGGGGTGTCTTGACAAGGACTATCCAATTAACATTGTAAATAATGTCAAAAGAATTTCTTTGTATTTGCATATTGACTACAATAATAGTAATAAGACCATAATGACATAACACAAAGAGGAATATAGAACAATATTATGAATCCATAATTTTTTTAACTTACTTTTAATGGATTGCATTTTGCAATGGCAAATTCTAAACAATGTTGAAAAAGGATGTAGTTATAAGCTTTATCCTTCATACTATAAATATGATAGTATATTTTTTCTTTAGAATTTAGATTAATCTAAAAAATAAATTAGTAAATATAGAATGATACACAAGGTTAATTATAAATGCATTATATTTATGAGTGATACTATTTTCTTTTAGTTCTATTAACACTATTTACTTTTAGTTCTATCAAACATATAAATATGGTTTAAAAATGGTTTTTCTTGCATAGGCAAGGTTAAAGTAAATATTAAATGCAAATATCATTTAAACATCAAAATTTAAGATTTATATATCATTAAATATATTTTATAAATAATTAAAAAGTAAAAAAAATTGGTCTCAGGGGACAACGCAACAATTCAGGCTTAGGCTCTTCTTTGGGAGGTCCGAGGTTCAAATCGTGACATGTGTGTGTTTGTGTGTTAATGTCCTATTGATAAGCTCAGTTATCCTCCTTATGAGAGGTCATGGTGGTATGGGATGCCGATTCTTGAGCATTTATCATTGGGTTTTGTCACACTAACCAAATCCAAAAAGATATATGAGGGAATAATGCAACGATTCAGGCTTTGGCTCTTTTTTAGGGGGTCCAAAATTTAAATTGTGGCATGTGGGTGGGTGTTTGTTAATCCCCTATTGATAATCTTAGCTCTTTGCCTTATGCGGGGTCATGTTTGGGATGGTAATGCTCAGCCTAAGCATCGGTCTTGTTCGTAAAGGTTTCTCACAGTATCCAAATCCATAAAAGAAAAAAGTGAAAAATTAATTTTAAAACTTTAAATGTGAGTTTTGATGTGATTAATATGAATGATCATATATACATTCTTGACCAATGTTAAAATATTATGGATGAACTTTAACATTTTCAATCAAATTTTATTAGTTCAATTTATTATATTCTTCAACTTTCAAGAAGGATACCTAGGTTCGAATCTTGATGCAATATAGGTGGGCTTGATTCAATCTGATATAACCAACTAAAATGACATATAAATGATTATATACATTTTAATCATAAATATTTGTAAAGTTATTAAAATAAATTAATAACCAAATAGATTATCATTAAAAAATACTTTTTAATTATATAAATACATGCACAAATAAAATTATTGGATCATTAATAGAATATATTATATTATGCTTTGTATATTGTTATGTTAAATTTTATATATTTGCAAGTCCCAACGATATTACGACAAGATTTTGACAATTGTACATGTATTACTTAGTTAAAATTTGAACTTAGGTCTGCTTGAAAATTAAAGTATTTAATAAATTGAGCTCATGTCATTTGAATAAATGTTAAGGTTTATCCATGATATTTGAAGCTAGGTTAAGAGTTTGAAACTCCATGTCCATATCAATTGTTTTATACTTGTTCTCCCTAAAATTGGAATTGTAGTCTAGAAAATCACACCCCAATGTCTATGCTATGCAAAGTAAGTAAACCTGAATTATCAAATAAAATTAGACATAACATATACACCACGAGTTATTTATGCAACAATAACAAGAAGGATATGGTGGATTATGGTCACAAATTAATGCATATAATCAATAGAGTTTCCTAAAAAACTATAGTTAATATAATTTGTTTTTGGTAAATAAAAGTCTTCATTAATTACCGGGTTTTGCAGGTTAACCCAAAACCTATTACAATATCCAGCCTTCTGCTGAGTTGTAGATCCTAGTCATCCTTGAAACTTTCTTACCATAAATTGTGTTGAATCCCCTACAACACCTTACTAACAAAGCACACCCATACCTAAACATAACTGTAAACATTACTTACATTGACAAGAATTGAAGTTTGGAACTTTGCACTTGTGAAACCTGTTGCTTGCCCATTTCCTATTCTCTGTCGAAATCTTCCAAGGCTTACACCCTGTTACCTTCATTTCCAATTTGGTATGATTTAGAGGGAAACCTCATAGTTATTACCAGCTCCATGGGGAAATAACACCCATTCATCTTTCTCCTTAATGGATAGGTTTATTTTCATGACTAATAATGTTTTCCACTTCATGTGGCACACCTTGTGTCCATGTCACCAAACTACCAACATCAACACCTATGTTGGCTAATTTTTTAGCTAACCTGTTGGCCTCATGGTACACGTGACGAGCCCTCCTATTATGTCTTGTCGCAAAAAGGATCCTCACTTCATTGATAACTCCCTCGATTATCCATGGAGGTTTTTTGACATTGGTTAACAGGTTAATGATGTTCATAGAATCACCTTCAATCATCAAGTTACCTTGAGTTTCTTGGGCTACTTGTAACCCTCTCCAAAGGGCTCTAGCTTATGCTTCATTATTAGTTTTTATTCCCAATGGTTTAGCGAAGGCCTTGACCATATTTCCTTGATGATCCCTGATTGTTCCTTCAGCTCTAGCTCTTCCCGGGTTCTCCTTGGTTGCACCATAAAAATTTAGTTTAAACCAACCCTAGGGGGGTGGCTCCCAAGAAATCCCATTTCTGGGATTGGGCAAAGGAATGGAAGGTTTGTCCTCAATACCTAAGGCCCAAGCTAATTTTTTTTCTTGGGGAAGAATTGAGTGGTTCTCATCCACTAAGGTGCTAAGGTTTTCTTTTGCAAAGACAATAATCCTGTTGAGGATGGTTTTTGGGTTGTGAATGGTATCCTTAAAGGCTCTATGGTTCCTTTCTAGCCAAATCTACCAGAGAAAATGATGCCAATAGATTTTCCATAGGTACTTAAGTTTTAGGCTAACAAAGGGTTGAGGCCATTGATGGAACACTTCGGATATAAGAGCAAGCTTAACCCATGAGATCCTAAAGGCTTGGAAAAGTTCATCCAAGATGGACTCCGCTACCGGACACTACAAAAAAAAAATTGGGTAGTCTCCCATCTTGCCCTGCACATGTAGCAATGGTTAGCAATAACCATACCTTTGGATAACATATTGTCCATAGTGAGGATTTTTCCTTGAATCACCAGCCATGAAAAAAGGATATTTTAGGAATTAAGCCTTTGATCCAAACCAAACTCGATTGAAATTATTGACCTTCCACATTGAGAAGCAAATTATAGGCAGACTTAACTGTGAAGTCACCACTTTCAGTCTCATCCCAAACAATGTGATCTTCATCCTCTCCAGAGGGAATAATTTTCTGAGTTAAAATGTTATAAAGCTCTTCAGACTCCGCTTCAAAACCCTATACTCTGATGTATTTCCACCTGTTGATATTTATATCCTGTCACATATAATTTGCAACATTCTTCCCAATATGCTACTCCATATGCTCTTGAATCCTAGCCAAATGAGGATTTTGGGATAACTCCTCAGCTCTCACCCATCGATCCTTCCAAAAGTCTATTTTTTACCCATTTCCTAGAATCCATCTAAGACCTTTCTTGACAAGATCCCTGCTCGTGAGGATTGCCTTCCAAAAATTAGACCCCTGCTTGCTAAGTTGTCATTAAGGAAGTTCACACCTTGGAGGTATTTCCTCCTAACTATGGTAGTCCATTCATTATCGACCTTAGTCAATAACTGTCATGTTTGTTTGGCTAACAAAGTTGTATTGAGATGAGCAACTCTCCTCAATCCTAACCCCCCATCGCCTTTAGGTTTGCAAACCTTGTTCCAACCTACTAAATGGATCCTTTTATTATCCTCAGTCCCTGACCAGAGAAATTTTTTTGAAGCTCCTCAATTTTGTGATACACCTTGTTGGGAGCTCTGAATACTGATAGGAAGTAAACGGGTATACTTTGAAGTGAAGCCATAGTTAAAACTGCTTTGCCTGCTTGAGATAACATATGTCCTTTCCAACATGCTAGCTTTTTTTGGATCCTCTCCAGAACTATGTTCCACATTGATCCTTCAGGTTTCCTTGTAAACAGGGGAAGACCTAAATAGGAGGTGGGAAGGGATGCAATCTAACATTCCATGATCCTTGCTATGTTGTTTTGCCTAGGAATGGGGGTATTGATGAAATAAAGTTTGCTCTTATCAAAATTCACTTTATGTCCAATTGTTTCTTCATACATTATGAGAATATTTTTAATACTTCTTGCCTCAACAACAGAAGCAAAAGTTAGTAGCAATGTATCATCAAAAAATTACTGATGTGTCACCGGGGTAGTTAGCGACGTGGCCTTGATACTTGATATGAGTCTAGCTACCGCTGCTGCCTTAATGGTTCTTCCCAAGGCCTCAGCTACAATGATGAACAGCATAGGACTTATGGGATCTCCTTGTCTTAGACCACATTTGCTTTGAAAAAAAACCTATAGTAGACCCATTAACCAAAACTGAAAAACAAGGCTTACAAATACACTCTCTTATTAACTTGACCCATTTCATGTTGAAGCCAAATTTTAATAAAACTACCTCTAGGAATTCCTAATTTATCCTGTCATAAGCTTTGTTCATGTCTAACTTTAAAACCATGACTACTTTTTTTGTCTGAGCGGCTGTATGAAGAGCCTCATGAACAGTAATAACTCCATCTAAGATTGATCTTCCTTGTAGATAACTTCCTTGACTTGGATCGATGATAACCGGTAGAACTTTCTTCAAACGATTGGCTAAAACTTTGGACAAAATCTTATAGGATATATTACACAGGCTAACCGGCCTAAAGTCAGCCATAGTCTTGGGGTTGGGGCCTTTAGGGATCAAAGCAATGAAAGTTGAATTGAAACCCCTTGGAATATGATTTGAACTTTGGAACTCCTTGATTGCAGAAATAACTTCTGCTCCAACAATATCCCAACAAACTTGGAAAAACCACGGTGAAAACCCATCCATCCCAGGATCTTTGTTAGGATCCATGTTAAACAAAGCCTCCTTGATATCTTCATCTAAAAAAGTTGTTGTAAGAGACTCGTTAATCATTTCATCAATGATTTGTGGAATGAATTGAAGGAGAGAGTCCTTTGCTTGGGCATTACAGGCCCGTTCTTCACCCAATAATGAACTGAAAAAATTAACAGCCTTGTCCCTGATCTCTTGAATGTTTTGAGTTGAGGATCCATCCACCTTAGTTAAATTTCTAATATTATTGTTGCTTCTATTGCTTAATGTCGTAACATGGAAATTTTTTGAATTAGAGTCCCCTTCCTTTAGCCATAATGCCCTTTATTTTTGCCTCCAACACATCTCTTCACAAGATAACATATTATAAAACTCACAAAGGGTTTCCTTCTCTTCAATCCTTGTCGCCTCATCATAGGTTCCATTTTGGATTTTGCTTTCTATTATTCTTATTTTTTCCCCCACTACTCTCTTATTCTCAAAAATATTTCCAAAGACTTCTTTATTCCATATTCTAAGGTTGTTTTTCACCAACTTAAGTTTTTGAGATAGTTTGAAGGAAGCACTTCCCTGGATAGGCTGCTACCACCATTCCTCTATTCGTTTCTTAAAGTCCGGATGTTTAACCCACATTGACAGAAATCTGAATGGCTTTTTAAATGAGTTAGCCTAAAATGCCTCCCATAGAATAAGATTATGGTCTGAAGCACATTTAGGAAGGGCTTGTAACACTGAATCACCAAACATTGTTGTAGCTTCCTTGGATTAAAAAAACCTGTCCAACCTTTCTTGAATCAACTGACTTCCTATCCTCTTGTTACTCCATGTAAATTTGGCTCCTTTTAGTCTTACATCCATCAATTCATTTGTGTTAATGAATTCATTGAAGTCCTCCATGCTCCTTGAGGGTAACCCAGATCCTCCCTTCTTATCAGATGGGTAAATGGGGGTATTGAAATCTCCCCCAATCACCCAAGGAATGTCTTTAAAATCTTGGCTTAAATACCCCAAAAACTTCCACAGTTCAGACCGCCCTTGACAGAGGTGGGGGCATAAACATTTGACATAATCCAATTCTTATTAGTATCAAAATCATGAAATAATACGCTTAAGACTCTTTCATTTGCCTGAATAATACTTCCTTATATTTTAATAGGATCCCATAAGATCATGAGGCCCCATATGCTCCTCTCGCCTATTGAAATGCTACTTCCCCTTGCTTCCAAATCCTTCTAGCTATAAGTGTTGATTGTACCGCATTTGTTTTGGTTTCTTGAAGAGAAATAATAGTAGGATTCCAATCCTTCCTTATAGACTTCACCATCCTTTGTTTTGGTGGGCTATTTAGGCCTCTCACATTCCATGATAGAACCTTCATTTAGACTGTTTGATATTTTTTCCCTGCCCCCTTCCCTAATCCAAAGGGGGTACTATAGTTAATATAATGAGTCACAAACTACTTGTCTATTTTTTGTTTTTTTTTGGAACCAACAATTATATTCAATAAAAATAAGAGAGGTTACAATAAAAAGGGAGCTAGAAAAATCATAGCTTGGGGTGCAAGGCCACCCAAATGATCAATACTGTAAAGACGAGGCCCAAGGCCAAAAACAAAACCAACCCTTAAAAGGGCGAATAAACAACATAATTAGGCAAAGGGTTGATCCCTGTTATGGGAACTAATAGATTGGCTTGAGGATGAAAAATGTCACCCCCTTTACCTTTAATAAGATATATGTGGCTTCTATTGGGTGTACTCCCCTTACAAAAATAAAAAAATTACATTGCTCTCATTACATTTCTAACAAGTTAATTAAACCATATCCAACTTGCCTTTCTATCAAAGATATTCTTCATCTTCTTTAACTTTTTATATTTCCACAATCAACTCCTCTATATTAGATGTCTTCTAAAATTTAAATTTTATCAAGATGAAATTCAACATTGCGAATGGCTCCTTTATATCAAATGCCTTTCAAATTTTAAATTTTGTCAAAATGAAATTTAACACTACGAATAGCTAAAATATTTGGTGCCTAGTTTCCATATCTATAAATATCTTATCTATAAAAACCTGACAATTTCTTAATACCTTTTCTTTTAGGGTTCTTATTCATACCCCTAATTTTCCAAGATATTATTTTTATTGTTATTTTTTTTATTATTTGTGAATTTAGCCTCACTTCTTGTTAACACTTGTGATATTGGTTTTTTTTTTCCCATATCCATATACATTTGGGTTTTTTTTTCTCTTTGTTTTTTCTTTTTGGATATTCCTCTCTTTTTTCATTCCTAAAAAAACTTTCTTCATCATCAATCTCTTCAATTTTCTCATGTTGCTCATAGTAACACTTATCGTCTTTACGTTTGTCTTGCTCTGAAGGATCTATAGTGCAAAGAATAACCTCAAAATAAAATTCTTCTTTGCATTGCCCTAGAAACCCTAAAGTGCGAGGATACTCTTTCTTAGCAACTACCTTCTTATTCTGCCCTAAAAACCATAAATTATAACATATTTTCTCTATCCTTATTTCTTTATTATGCTACTCTTGAAACCTTAAAGTGCAAGGGATAATATCTACACCACTTTCACTTTTATTACCAGGAGAGGATTCTATACTACTTGATAAAAATGAAGATGATTTACTTGGAATAAACTTGACCTCTTTTGTTGTCTTTGTTTTAAGATTTTCCTCCATATCTTCCTTTGCACCTTTAATTCCTTTTGAACTTGTCAAATTATGTTGTAGATAGGATTTCTTTACCTCTTAGCTTGGAGTGGAATGTCCTTGATCTAATCTATCTTCAATTACCATATGATTTTCTTGCTTTGTCTTGAATTTTATCTCATGACCAAAATTTTATCTCTTTTTCATAGTTTTTCCTTTGCAAACTCTTGTCATGTGTCCAATCTCATAACAATTATGGCATCAAAATGCAATATTTTCATAATCCACTTATTTTTTTTGGTAAATAAAATTCTTCATTAATTACCGGGTTTTGCAGGTTAACCTAAAACCTATTACAATATCCAGCCTTCTGCTGAGATTGTAGATCCTAGTCATCCTTGAAATTTTCTTACCAGAAATTGTGTTGAATCCCCTACAACACCTTACTAAAAAAGCACACCCATACCTAAACATAACTGTAAACATTACTTACATTGACAGGAATTGAAATTTGGAACTTTGCACTTGTGAAACTTGTTGCTTGCCCATTTCCTATTCTCTATCAAAATCTTCCAAGGCTTACACCCTGTTACCTTTATTTCCAATTTGGTATGATTTAGAGGGAAACCCCATAGTTATTACCAGCTCCATGGGGAAAGAACACCCATTCATATTTCTCCTTAATGGGTAGGTTTCTTTTCATGACTAATAATGTTTTCCACTTCACGTGGCACACCTTGTGTCCATGTCACCAAACTACCAACATCAACACCTATGTTGGCTAATTTTTCAGTTGACTTGTTGGCCTCACGGTACACATGACTAGCCCTCCTGTCCTGTCTTGCCGCAAAAAGGATCCTCACTTCATGGATGACTCCCTCGATTCTCCATGGAGGTTTTTTGCCATTGGTTAACAAGGTTGATGATGTTCATAGAATCACCTTCAATCATCAAGTTACCTTGAGTTTCTTGGGCTACTTGCAACACTCTCCAAAGGGCTCTAGCATCTGCTTCATTATTAGTTCTGATTCCCAATGGTTCAGCAAAGGCCTTGACCAGATTTCCTTGATGATCCCTGATTATTCCTCCAGCTCCAGCTCTTCCTGTGTTCTCCTTGGCTGCACCATTAAAATTTAGTTTAAACCAACCCTGGGTGTGGCCCCCAAGAAATCCCATTTTTGGGATTGGGCAAAGGAATGGAAGGTTTTTCCTCAATACATAAGGCCCGAGCTAATTTTTTTCTTGGGGAAGAATTGAGTGGTTCTCATCCACTAAGGTGCTAAGGTTTTCTTTCGCAAAGACAATAATCCTGTTGAGGATGGTTTTTGTGTTGTGAATGGTATCCTTAAAGGCTCTATGGTTCCTTTATAGCCAAATCTACCAGAGAAAATGATGCCAACAGATTTTCCATAGGTACTTAATTTTTAGGCTAACAAAGGGTTGAGGCCATTTATGGAACACTTCGGATATAAGAGCAGGCTTAACCCACGAGATCCTAAAGGCTTGGAAAAGTTCATCCAAGATGGACTCCGCTACCGGACACTCCAAAAACAAGTGTTGGGTTGTCTCCCATCTTGCCCTGCACATGTAGCAATGGTTAACAATAACCATACCTTTGGATAACATATTGTCCATAGTGAGGATTTTTCCTTGAATTACCAGCCATGAAAAAAAGGATATTTTAGGAATTAAGCCTTTGATCCAAACCAAACTTGATTGAAATTCTTGACCTTCCACATTGAGAAGCAAATTATAGGCAGACTTAATTGTGAAGTCACCACTTTTAGTCTCAGCCAAAAAAATGCGATCTTCATCCCCTCCAGAGGGAATAATTTGCTGAGTTAAAATGTTATAAAGATCTTTAGACTCTGCTTCAAAACCCTGTACTCTGATGTGTTTCCACCTGTTGATATTTATATCCTGCCACATATAATTTGCAACCTTCTTCCCAATATGTTGCTCCATATGCTCTTGAATCCTAGCCAAACGAGGATTCTGGAATAACTCCTCAACTCTCACCCACCTATCCTTCCAAAATTCTATTGTTTGCCCATTTCCTAGAATCCATCTAAGACCTTTCTTGACAAGATCCCTGCTTGTGAGGATTGCTTTTCAAAAAGCAGACCCCCTGCTTGCTAAGTTGTCATTAAGGAAGTTCACACCTTGGAGGTATTTCCTCTTAAATATTGTAGTCCATTCATTATCGACCTTAGTCAATAACCGCCATGCTTGTTTGGCTAAAAAAGCTGTATTGAGATGAGCAACTCTCCTTAATCCTAACCTTGTTCCAACCTACTAAATAGATCCTTTTCTTATCCTTAGTCCCTGACCAGAGAAATTTTTTTTGAAGCTGCTCAATTTTGTGATACACCTTGTTGGGAGCTCTGAAGACTGATAGGAAGTAAATAGGTATACTTTGAAGTGAAGCCATAGTTAAAACCGCTTTGCCTGCTTGAGATAACATATGTCCTTTCCAACCTGCTAGATTTTTTTGGATCCTCTCCAGAACTATGTTCCACATTGATCCTTCAGGTTTACCATTAAATAGGGGAAGACCTAAATAGGATGTGGTAAGGGATGCAATCTAACATTCCATGATCCTTGCTATGTTGTTTTACCTAGGAATGGGGGTATTGATGAAATAAATTTTGCTCTTATCAAAATTCACTTTCTGTCCAACCTCTTCTTCATATATTATGAGAATATTTTTAATCTTTCTTGCCTCAACCATAGAAGCCAAAGTCAATAGCAATGTATCATCAACAAATTGTTGATGTGTCACTAGGGTAGTTAGCGACATGGCCTTGATACCTGATATGAGTCCAGCTACCACTGCTGCCTTAATGGTTCTTCCCAAGGCCTCAGCTACAATGATGAACAGCATAGGACTTATGGGATCTCCTTGTCTTAGACCACATTTGCTTTGAAAAAAAACCTGCAGTAGACCCATTAACCAAAACTGAAAAACAAGGCTTAGAAATACACTCTCTTATTAACTTGACCCATTTCATGTTGAAGCCAAATTTTAATAAAACTACCTCTAGGAATTCCTAATTTATCCTGTCATAAGCTTTGTTCATGTCTAACTTTAAAACCATGACTACTTTTTTTTGTCTGAGCGGCTGTATGAAGAGCCTCATGAACAGTAATAACTCCATCTAAGATTGATCTTCCTTGTAGATAACTTCCTTGACTTGGATCGATGATAACCGGTAGAACTTTCTTCAAACGATTGGCTAAAACTTTGGACAAAATTTTATAGGATATATTACACGAGCTAACCGGCCTAAAGTCAGCCATAGTCTTGGGGTTGGGGCCTTTAGGGATCAAAGCAATGAAAGTTGAATTGAAAACCCTTGGAATATGATTTTAACTTTGGAACTCCTTGATTGCAGAAATAACTTCTGCTCCAACAATATCCCAACAAACTTGGAAAAACCAGGGTGAAAACCCATCCATCCCAGGAGCTTTGTTAGGATCCATGTTAAACAAAGCCTCCTTGATCTCTTCGTCTAAAAAAGCTATTGTAAGAGACTCATTAATCATTTCATCAATGAGTTATGGAATAAAATGAAGGAGGGAGTCCTTTGCTTGGGCATTACAGGCCCGTTCTTCACCCAATAATGAATTGAAAAAATTAATCGACTCGTCCCTGATCTCCTGAATGTTTTGAGTTGAGGATCCATCCACCTTAATTAAATTTCTAATATTATTGTTTCTTCTATTGCTCAATGTGGTAACATGGAAAAATTTTGAATTAGAGTCCCCTTCCTTTAGCCATAATGCCCTTTATTTTTGCCTCCAACACATCTCTTCATAAGATAACATATTATAAAACTCACAAAGGGTTTCCTTCTCTTCAGTCCTTGTCGCCTCATCATAGGTTCCATTTTGGATTTTGCTTTCTATTATTCTTAGTTTTTCCCCCACTACTCTCTTATTCTCAAAAATATTTCCAAAGACTTCTTTATTCCATATTCTAAGGTTTTTTTTCACCAACTTAAGTTTTTGAGATAATTTGAAGGAAGCACTTCCTTGGATAGGCTGCTACAACCATTCCTCTATTCATTTCTTAAAGTCCGGATGTTTAACCCACATTGACAAAAATCTGAATGGATTTTTAAAGGAGTTATCCTAAAATGCCGAATAAGATTATGGTCTGAAGCGCATCTAGGAAGTGCTTGTAATGTTGAATCACCAAACATTGTTGTAGCTTCCTTGGATAAAAAAACCTGTCCAACCTTTCTTGAATCAGTTGACTTCTTATCCTCTTGTTACTCCATGTAAATTTGGCTCCTTTTAGTCTTACATCCATCAATTCATTTGTGTTAATGAATTCATTGAAGTCTCCATGCTCCTCGAGGGTAACCCATATCCTCCCTTCTCATCAAATGGGTAAAGGGGGGTATTGAAATCTCACCCAATCACCCAAGGAATGTCTTTAAAAGCTTGGATAAAATGCCCCAAAAACTCCTATAGTTCAGACCGCCCTTGGACAGAGGTGGGGGCATAAACATTTGACATAATCCAATTCTTATTAGTATCAAAATCATGAAATAATACGCTTAAGACTCTTTCATTTGCCTGAATAATACTTCCTTCTATTTTAGTAGGATCCCATAATATCATGATGCCCCCAGATGCTCCTCTCGCCTGTTGAAAGGCCACTTCCCCTTGCTTCCAAATCCTTCTAGCTATAAGTGTTGATTATGCCGCATCTGTTTTGGTTTCTTGAAGAAAAATGATAGTAGGATTCCAATCCTTCCTTATAGACTTCACCATCCTTTGTTTTGGTGGGCCATTTAGGCCTCTCACATTCCATGAGAGAACATTAATTTAGACTATTTGATATTTTCTCCTCGCCCCCTTCCCTGATCCAAAGGGGGTTTGTCAATTTTTCTATTATCCTGGCTAGAAATCGCTTGCTGTAACAATGTTCTTTGCTTTTTGTTTGCAATTTCTTCATTGATTCTCATTCTATAGTGCTCTGTTGTAGATATTCTCCCTTTCTTTATTTCACTTCCATAATCTATCGGAGGCTTGGTAGTGCTTCTAGTCTATTTTGGACTGAAATGAGGGGGCATATATTGTGATAGTCTAGGGCTTGAACCTTCTTCCTCATTTTGGGGGTTTTCAATTCCCTCTTCATCCTCAGCCTTGTTTTGGTTCATCTCTCCTATCTGGTTCCTAAACAGGGGGCTTTCCTTCAAGGAACCTTTTACCGTTGGGCTCGTCTGATAAGGGATAATTTGCTCCACTACCGAATTAGGAGCTACATTCCTGGCTCTTGTTTCCACAACTTTGACTCTTGACTCTATTTTTTCCATGTTTAAACTGAAATGACCTGGCAATTTTTCTTCATTTTGAGCATAGCTTTTGGGGCTTTTTTTCATAGTTGTGGATGGTCCCTATTTGGATAGGGAGTCTAGGGTTTCAAGAAACTTGACACTGATGGTATCATCCTTACTGTTTTCTTTTTCAACTTCTAGATTTGCTAGGATATCAAACATGTTAAAGTTGGGATCTTTATTACATACCTTATGATTTTTGCCTCCCTCATTATGTTGATTTCCTTTCTCCAATATTTTTATCAGTTATGTGTTGGCTTGGTCAGCCTGGTTATTCTTAACTTGTCTGTATCCTTACAAGTTAATATGCGGTCCTTTAATATTTGGGATCCCTCTCCCATTAGCTTTCCCCAAAAAAACTTTGCTCGTGGCTTCCTTGTTTGCAGTTATTGTCAGACATTGGGCTTGAAGGTGTCCCTGGGTTTTGCATATGCTAAAAAATGCCAGATGGTTCTCATACTCCATAGGATGGATCCTTAGAAACTCTCCATATGCTAGTTCCACCTAAGAAGGTAGATCAGAATCCAAGTTTGCATTTACATAGATCCTGGCATGCATCAGTCTAGTCCTTACCCAGGTTGAATGGTATATTGCCACGACCTCTCCTATCATATTTGCTATGCCACTAAGCCAGTACTCATTAACAAACTGGTCTGGGAGGTTTGGTAAGTGGACCCAAATGGGTGCTATATTAATGTTCTGCTTCTCAGGGTTGAAATCCTCCCCCCACTTCCTCAAAAAGAGGCTACGCCTTCCTAGAAACCAGGGTCCACCTGTCAAGATGCACTCTGCATCATATTTTTTTTTGATTCTTATCATAAAACAACCTCTTGACATGGCTATGATTTCTAAGCTTCCTGAAGTTTTCCACTTTGTCGCGGCCCATGAGCGAATAGGCTCAATGTCCGGCCTTCCTCCCAAAAACTTGCCAACTAAGGATGATGCCTCCATATCCAAGAATATTTTCATAATCTCCACTGGCGTAGTTAACCTATTATTATTTGGTATTAGGGGCGGTATTTCACTGACTGGCTCCTTATTTTTCCCTTTCAACATTTCCAAAAAGGTTGGGCCCTTGTTGCCAGCTCCCAAACCCCAGTGGGACCCTTTGTCTGAGGGTTTATCTAGAGGATTTGTACCTTTAGAATTTTTGAACTGAGCTGATAGGGAATCCTTTTCCTTTCCAATTACAACATTCTGCCCTGCCTCTAGATCTTCTCCTTCCATTGGTTCAAAATTCCTGCCTACCATTTTTGCTCCTTCTTCACTTCCTTCGCTTCCTCCATCGCTCCTCATCTCTTTTCTCCTGTATTTCTTGTATATTAAAATCATTGGTCTTCATAATCCACTTATTGATCACATTCTCTTGATTTATATTTAATATTAATGGATTGTGACAAAGGTTTTAAAATATCCATAACAACACATATCCAGGTATATATAACATGATTTCATTCCTTAGTAGTTAGTCCTTCCTTGATGAATTCCCCTAGGGTATTTCCAATATTATTCAAAACATCATTATCGATAAGTTGATATGGAATTCCAAAAATAATAACCCACACCATAAGCTCTTAATATTTTTTGTCTCAGCAAAAAAAAAATCATTCCATGGTCTAAAATAAAGTGCATCTCTCCCACTATTCCATAGGCCACCACTCATTATTTTATCCATAGTTATTGAACTAGAAAAGATAATGAGAAAAATACCTTTAGGAAGAAAAGTCACAAAGTAATTTGAATTCAATCCCCACTTCCACTTGATCTAATTTTGAATTTCCAAACTCCTTGGACATGGTCTATGTAACTTACATATTACCCCTCTAATTTTAAGAACCATTATATCATGCTCAATCATCTCATACTTGATACCCACTTATGGTGTAACATCAGCTACCTGGATCAAACTTGCCATGTACTCACTCTTTCGCTTATCTCTAACTTGGGCCTCCATACTATTAGCTAGGACATCTTGATTTTAGCTAGGGCATCCTGACTTCCCATTAGGGCTTTCAAATATGACTTTCCTTCCATACTAGCTAGTGGATATTACTCTTGGTTAGATCACCCTCTAGGCTCATACTTCCTCCTGGCTCACACTCTTTCTCAACTTGCACTCTCTCTCGCCTTGCACTTGCTTCTAGCTTGCACTTCCTCCTGTCTCACACCCACTCTCGTCTCTTATTTCTCCCAATATTCCTTCACTTCAGTGATTTTTTGAAATAATGTTCCACATATTTGTGGTAAGGGTTTGAAGCATTTATGCACTCTGGATGAACTCGCTACTATTTTGCCATAATTGAATCCTGACTTGCACTCCCTCCCAACTCACACTCATGTCTATTTGCATGTTTTAATTATAATATTAATTTATTTTATAAATTTTTAAACTTATATGCATCATAAGTTTTTATGTTGAAAAAACATTCAACTGATATTTTTATAAGGTTTGTTTAATGACTTGATTATTGTATATTTTTCCAAAAATTGAAGGATAAATAAGAATACGTGCATAAAATTTGTTGTATTATTAAATTTATTATAATAAATGAACAATAAATTTATTTATTTTGTTAGTTTTAACTTTTTTGTTTTTCTTAATTAGGGTTTTGAAAGGGTTGCGCTTTGCCTTTTACATTAACTAGTCACATTGAGCTATTTGGTACCACTAGGATTTGAACCTTAGTGTGAGCTACGTCACCCATATGTCTCAACCATGGACCCAGTGGATTGTGAAATTTTTTCATGTAAGGTATTATTTTTTGTTGAAAAGTGACTTATATTATTAAAAGAATAATAAAATTACACTAATCACAAAAAATGTGGGTGGTATGGAAGCACATCCCAAAATATCCATGCCAAAGGTATTTCTATTTGGACTATTCATCTGCATTGTGACACTTTATCTGTTGCCATAATGTATCCTCTATCATCGAAGCAATCATTGGGTCTCATCCAAAGGAAGAAGGAGTTCAATAATTGTAGCTCCACCCTTGAACTTGTGGGGAACAAGGTAGGGAGATAGCCTAGCCTCTGATTCCATAATATTGTACTCTATATTTGAGTGGAGAGTTAGCCTAGCCTTTGGTTTCACAATCCTATGGTCTATATTTTCATGGAGAGTTGGACCAACCTCCAAATCCATGGTCTTGAGGTTGGGCTATGAGAGGCTTGAGATCCCCAATTGTGACCTCACTTTCAACCTCTCAAATGAGGTTGGCTACTTCGAGAAGGTAAGGAGGGTGATATGTTGGCCATCAAGCAAGGTTCATTGGCCCAATTATCAAGCAAAGTATATAATTGTTACACCTTGAAAGCCACCTTGTTGGCTTAGGTTTTATCTGTAATAACACATAAGAGCAAATCATAGCTTTCACATAAGTAGAAAAATTTGTAGAAACATTATGATTAACAAAAATAGCATTATTTTGAGCTTTTCAAATTTCAAATAGAATATTCATTCTTAAATATTTCATATTTATTTAATGCTTGTAGGTATGTTATTCCTATAGCCAAGGAGGATCATGTGCCAAGAAAATGGCCTAAACCTGAAGGGTTTGAAAAATTCATGAATCCAAGTCCAAGCTACCTTGGCTTTAGGGCAAAACTAAAACAAGTGCTTGATGGATTTCTACCATTGATAGTAGGGACATTTAGGGTTTCTCACCCCAAATTGAACTAGTTTTTTCCCAATAGGTAACCCCTAGAAAAGCAGACAAGAAAAATAGGTCAGTATAGGCTCTAGTGTTGCATCCCATATAGAGTGGAATCGACATTGTTAATTTGTGTTAGAGGATTAAAGAAGCCACTAAGAATTGAGCATGGATACCATGGAAAATGGGGGAAAACCATAATTATCCTTTGTTGGGATTATAATTTTTTAAAGGTGTGTTAGAATATCATTTCTAATATTTCCACCATAGACGAGTACACTTAACCCCAATTTTGCGAAGCATAGCATGGGGACTGCATCCTTGACCACCTAGAAGGTCACTTTATCTTGCTCCAAGAGGTTTAATTGAGACTTGCATCCAAGCCATGAGAGTTAATTTTGAGTGAATTTGGAGAAAAATTCTAAAACAACCTTTATTCCTTTGTGAAAAGCATAGGGCTCTCATCCGAGGGACTTTGGCCAAAGGTTGATCCTGATGAATAAAAATGGAAGATTACCAAACTAACTAAATATTGATGGACAACCCTGTATTTATCTCATTATCAATCCATAGAAGCCACATTTTGATAGCCTCCCAATCCTTCCAGACACTTTTGGCTACAAATGTTCCATGAATCTGCACATGCACCTTCATAACCAAGAGTGAGGGTAGCCCAAACCCTTTCCAAGTTATTCATCCATGGGGAGTTCCAAAAGCAATATGGTTACGAACAAGTATTTTCTAGGCGTCACTACTCTAAAACAACTTTAATAATCCATTTTATATAGAGATCTATCCCCTATCTTTGGGTGTCCAAAAAACCCAATCCTCTAGATTCCTTCGAGAGATAGAAAATCTCCTAGGCTACTATGTGTAATCATTTTCTTTTCTCAAAATGAGCCCATGGAAAATCATGGAGTATTTTTTTCCAATTTCTTGTAGGAGGCTTTAGAAGGGGCCCAACATGACAAGTAGTAGACATGAGTGGAATCCAGATTCTTAGACCATACTTGAAATTTTTGTCTAAAGATAAAGGCTTGGTAAGACACATGTTTTACTTGTATTTCACTCTTATTGGAATATATTGCCACAACATAAAGGATGAGGATTGGAAGGCAAATGGAATACCCATGAAAATAAATATTTCCCTATGTTACATCTATTTCCAACCATATTTTTTGAGACAAGAGGGCCTTGGTAGGAAGGATTTTCTATAGCACTAGGTCTTTTGGCATTGGATTATGGAGCCTAAAGCCAACCCTCAAAACATTATAGGGTGCACATCATATTTTTTCCTCCTTAATAAGAGTGAGAAAGGAGTCATCCACAAAGTGATCATTCAATAGTAGTTGAGAGGTGCCAAGAAGGGCAACCCCTTTCACCCAACCTTTAGATATAATGTATGCTAAAATATAGCCAAACCCTTTAGTTGCCATAATATATAAGGCAGGATCAAGAGGGTATCCTTGGAGAATGGGATTGTGAAGGTCAAAGAAGGGGGATTGCTTGTCATTAATAATGAGGCAACCAAAGGCATCTTAGAAAAGCACTTTACTAGTGCATATAAAATTGTGGCCAAATCCTAAAGCTTGCAACATGGCCATAATGAAAATCCATTCAATTTGGTTATAAGCTTTAATAAAATCAATATTGAGAAACATGGTCTTCTACTAAGATTTTTTATCACCCATTCCATCCCTTCCCAAACAAAAAAAAAAATTCTAGGATACTTCTACTCTTAATAAAGCCTCTTTGTTTTGGATGAATGAATAGAGGAAGAAGATTCTTGATTCTAAGAGTGAGAGCTTTGGCTATAATCTTATAGGAGATATTTAACAAGGTGATGGGTTGTCAATTACAAATACCTTCAAGATCCTTAGTTTTAGGAATGAGCTTTATGTTTCCCTTGTTTATCATATGGCTCAAATAATTGGTTCTAAGGGCTTCCATATAGACCTAGTGAATATCTAGCCCCACAATATCCCATAACATAGGAAACCATCACAATGTAGAGCCTTGTTATTGGCCATGGAATATACTACATCCTTGAGCTTGTACTAGGAAATAATGCTATCACAGAGGGTTTGTTGAGAGGAAAATATCCTCAAGGAAACCACACTAACATATTGTTAAAGGGTGTGGTCTTGAGCCAAGTAGGGATCATAACATTTGAAGACCTACTGATAGTGACAAATGAACACCTATAAGATATCAAGCAACTTAGTGAACACTTATTGCCCCTATCTTCTTCTTTTGATTTTTTGGGTAGTGTATCTTTCTTGAAGAGACTAAAAGAATTCCTTCAAGACCCTATCCCTAAATTTGAGCCAATAGAATCTAACTTTGAGTTGGTTCTCTCAAGTTACATGAGTATCAACTATTGTTGTTGTTGAAGCTTAGATACTTGAAGTTGCATAACAGTGGAGAGAAGATGATTTTTAAGCTCCACGATGGCTCTAGATTCCAAACATGTTGGATGTGGGCAAGAGAAGGCTTATGATTAAGTGCTAACATGTTCAAGTAAAATTTATTTCCTAGTTTTGATCCTTCATCGCCTAACCATTCAATGAAAAATGAATGGGAGAGTGGTCCAAGAGGACTTCCTTGGGTGTTGGTTCTATCGGTAGGAAAAAATAGTTGGTAAAATTAAATATGGGTTTCCTTGATAACAATTCCCTATCAAGACATTTGATTATCTTATTAGGAAAGTCATGCATGTTGGACCACATGTACCTATTGGTGTGAAAACCAGCACTGAACGAGCAAGAGATGCACCCAGAGGTTTTTGAATAGCATTGAATGACCTCTCAACTCAGGAGAGGCAAAGGTAGTCAATCTTCGGATAATACCGACTCCTTCAATTCTAGCTAACTATGCTACAAAGCGAAAAATATGGAAAAGAGAACGAGAAAGAAAGCAAATGAGGTCATAGCTAAAACTAACAAGTATGGTGTATGGCTACATCAAGACACACTCCTTCAATATTTTCAACGAAAACAATGATAAACCACCTAACAGATCAGTCCACCCTACCTATCACTTCTCCTTTGGATCGGTATGTAGGGGTAAATTTCAAAACTAGCGATAAGGTGCATGAAATCCAAGAAGCATAATTAGAGCATACCCACCCGATTGGATTTAAGAAAAATAAACCCCATCATCAAGTGGTGAATGTAAATTCCAAAACCATCCAGTTAGACCCACAAAATCCAAATAGCATAATTAAGCAAATCAACTCAAATGGCCATCACAAAAATAAACATTCACACAAAGGCAAAAGCAAAATGAAAGATAGATTGAGAGACCAAATAGTGATTCACTATTATTTACAAGTGATGAAGAATTACATATGAATTATAAATGCCATAGAGTCACCCTTTGGAATGCCAAGCATCCCGCTATTTATAGAAGATTTTACAATAGTTTCAAAATCAAGCATTGATGGTGATTGACAGGAAGAATCTTGCTAGAATGGCTAGAAAATATGCTGACACTTTGTTTCAGGAGAGATGGTGGTCATCCAAAAGGAGCTATATGCTTCTGCATAGATCTGGGCCCTTGATCATTTATGTTGGTCCTGTTTAAGCAATAAATTCTCATCTATTTCACTCCTTCAAGCACTTGGGAAGTCTGGTTGATTGTTACAGGCTCTACGTACTTCCACTTGTTCTCCATCAACTTGTATCAGGACAGACAATTGTGACTGTTGATGACCTTGTTTTTTGAGGTCTTCCTATTTATGTCAGTTGTAGCCAGGGACGATCCTTCATGCATCACATTTCCAACCCTCTTGTTCATCAGATCTTCATAGGAATGGAATATTGGCCCCAAATTTTTAATAGGAGCTTTCCAAAGTTCTATCCAATTTTAGGTATGGGAACCTAGGTCTTGGGATTATTTTACCTTAGTCTAATTATTTCGTTTAGGGATCTGGGATCCCAATATTCCACCCAATAGTTAGGGTAGGGATTTTAGATCTTCCTTTGATCACACCCCTATCCATTCTTCCATTTGAATCTGAACTTGGTGATTTTTCTTGTTGTTTCTCCATCCAGTTTCATACATTTGCTTCTTCCATCAATGCATCAAAATTGATCAGCTTTAAGACACCATCATTTTTAAAAAAATAAGAGTGGATGAAGAGGTGTAAAATTTCACCTACACTCTTAGCGACTTACAGGGGTTTTTCAACTTGTGAAAAAAGGAACCCAGAAGGACTAGGAAATATAAAAATCAAACAAAGAGACAGAGACAAGGAAAAATAGATAGAGAAGAAAGTAGAAAGCAGAGACGAAAACCATACATGGGGGAAGCTAGGCATGAAAAGGTGCCAGTAGAAATGATATACTTAATAGGGCAAAAAGCAGGGTAGAAAAAAGGGAACAAGGGCACAATCAATGAGAGTAGAAGGGATAAAAAAGGAAAAAAAATATAGAGGGATAGGGCTAAAGCAGCCAACACAGATAGAATTATTGTGAATAAGAGCAGCAGAAAGACAAGTAATGGAAACAAGCAAATAGCTGCAAATCTTACTGGAAGGTAGACACAAGAAAAAAGGGAACAAAAAATAGTTAAGACAAAGAAACCTTTGCCATCAACTAGAAAAATTATAGGCAACAAAGGGGAGAAGAATCTAGAAGGGAGGAATGGGCGGGGAGATGGGGAGACATGAAGGGAAAATCAACCCAAAGTTTGTTGAGTGAAATTTATAGGACGTAAACCCTTTTCTATGAGGCACTCTCTAGGATTGAATCCCTTTAACTATAACCCACAGAGGATCTGGGATATTCCAAGAGCAGATAGATTGCCATTGCTTTTTATCTCTTCTATACCATACCTTCTTCTTCATACAATCTAGCAATGACACTCTTTTACTAATTGCTATCCACTAGGAGGACATTTTGTTTCAATCATGCTTTGCATCCTATACTTCCTGGTCCTATCTACGTTTGCCTATAGGGCGCTATTTATAACATGCTCCCCTTTACCTTGAGCCTATATCTATGATTCCCAAGGCTTCTTGTTGTAGCTCCCGAGGATAAGATAAGAGGTCTTGATAATTGTTGGATGCGTCCATTAGGCTATGGAGTCATGACAATAACACATGAAATAAATGAGAACACAAAGACGAGGAAGGAATGTTACATTTCTGAGACAAATTCTTGGGGCACTTTTCCTAAAGCTAAATTCCTGTAAGTCCCAAAGAAGATGATGCCACCTCACAAGTAGCTATGTGTAGGGTATAGCTTTATTTACTTACCACAAAAATACGGTGTGCCAGACACACCTGATCCTAGGATGTTTGTACCATTCATCCTCTAAATCTACAATGGCCAAACCAAATTATGCTAAATTTGAGCCTCTGCTTGTATGGGTATTGTTTACTCAAGCTCAAAATTATGATAGGCTCGTAATTCTTCTTGTCTTTCCTAAGCTCTCTAGTGCTCAATCCTCAAAACTTAAGGTGGAAATTACTTTTGCCACCTCATTCTTCCTTTTGGGCGATGACTTGTTAGGGTACAGGTTTTCAATACTAATCTCCTAACACCTGTTCTTCTCTGATGGCTTCCTCATAAATTTGAGGAAGCATTTTCTCTCTATATTGATACAGGAGGATTATCATATCAGGGTTGAAAGCCTGAATGTAGAACATATACACTTGGGCTAAGGATGGGAGGAGTAGATCTGGAATCTTCTTCCAACTTCTACTGAACCAAACTTTAAAGCCCATCACACTCTCAAGAGGGTTCCTCTTGATAAATGTGAACTAAGTTAGTAGCTAGAAGATGTCCTCGAGTTCACCAAACGCATCTAGGAGAGCTTGATCCAGATCTACCCATGCAAAGATTCTCCTAGGCTATAGGGTTTTGTACAAGAGCCATGTTATGCCCTGAAGAGAGGTGACCAATAGCCTGATCATCATATATTCATACATGATATTATGAAGGATAGCCAAAGAAGCCATATTTTTGAAGTGCTCCTTCACACATCCACTAATGTCATCATAACTTGGTAAACATTCTAGCGCAATTTTAGGGATATCATGAAAATGGGGAAGGCAAAGGAGACCATGATCATTCCAACTAGGGCAACTTGGTTGGGCCATTAAAGCACCAATCCCTCATAGTCTCTTGATTACACCATTGAGTTGGAGTCACCAGATGAGTATACTTTCTTTGATAGCAAGGTCATGACTACTCATTTAACCTTGGGTCCTTTAAAAAATAGAAAATTTTAGTACAAAAAGGTAATTGATCTCATGATGTGGATATGTTGCACAGTTAGAGTCACCAGTTTAATTGCCAAGATATGGTTAAACCACAGTATCACCAAACTCTAGTATCCTCAAACATAAAAACTCATTGAGTTCCCTAGCATAGTCACCAAAAACTATTGGTACAAAAATCGACATCGAATGAGTAGGAGGCATACCCAGAGGTTTTTGACCAGCATTGAACGACCACTTAACCCAGGAGAAATAAAGGTGGTCGATCTTTGGAGAAGGCCAGTTCCTTTAGTTTTAGCTAACTACATTGTAAAGGGAAAAAGTGGTAAAAGGGAACAAGGAAGAAAGCAAAGAAGGTCGTAGCCAAAATTGATAAGGGTAATGTATGGTTGCATCAAGATACACTACTTCCATGTCACTAATGCAAACAGTAGTGAACCACCTAACATATCAACCCGCACTACCTATCACTTCTTCTTCGGATCGGTGTGCAGGGGTGAATTCTAGAACCAACAGGAAGATGCATGAAATCCAAGTAGAAAAAATAGAGCGCTACCATCTAATTGGCTTTAACAAAATAAATCCCAATTCCTAGTTATGAATACGAATTCTAGAACCACCTAGTGAGACCCACAAAATCTAGATAGCAAAAGTAAATTGAATCAACTCAAACAACCATCACAGAAATAAAACATTCACACAAAGGCAAAAGTAGAATGAAATACATATTGAGATACTAAACACTAATTCACTATTATTTAAAAGTGATAAAGAATTACATATGAATTGTAAAGGCCATAGAGCCACCCTTTGGAATGCCAAGCATCTTGCTATTTATAGAATATTTTACAATAGTTTCAAAATCAAGCATTGATGGTGATCGATGGGAAGAATCTAGCTAGAATGGTTGGAAAATTTATTGATGCTTTGTTTCAGGAAATATGGCGGTCGTTTGGAAGGAGTTAGGTTCTTCTACACATATTTGGGCCCTTGATCATTTCTACTAGTCTTTTTTAAGCAATAAATTCTCATATACTTTGCCCCTTCGAGCACCTGGGAAGTTTGGTTGATTATCGTAGGCTCTACGTACTTCCACTTGTTCTCCATCAACTCGTACTAGGACAGACAACTGTGATCATTGATGACCCATTTTTTGGGGTATTCCTATTTATTTCAACTACAGCTAGGGATGATCCTTCATGCATCACCTTTCCAAGCCTCTAATTTATCAAATATTCATAGGAATGGAAGATTGGGCCTAAACTTTCAATAGGGGCTTCCCAAAGTTCCATCCAATTTTAGGGACGGGAACTTGGGTCTTGGGATTGTTTTGCCTTATTTTGATTCTTCCATCTAAGGATTTGGGATCCCAATATTTTACCCAATAGTCAGGGTGGGGATTTTAGAACTTCCTTTGAGCACAACCATACCCATTCTTCTGTTTGACTTTAGACTTGATGATTTGTCTTGTTGTTTGTCCATCCAATTTCGGATATTTACTTCTTCCATCAGTGCTTTAAAATTGGTCTGCTTTAAGACACCATAATTTTAAAAAAATAATAGTGGATGAAAAGGTTTAAAATTTCACCCACAGTACCACAAATGTTTAGAGTAAAGGTGACCTACATTTGGATTAACAAAAACTAATTTACTATGCATATAGAACCAAGATACTCCTTTGTTCAGTACCCCATGCATCTAGTAGTTTTTGTATTTATTTATCACCATTTCAATCATATTGATATTACCACATACAACCCAAGTGGTAGAAAGGAAGGATTTCATAATCCAAATCCATAATTGGGCTCACTCAACAATGTCATTTGAAGCATAGACATTAATCACCCCAAATATGTGGTTATTAATGTTGAAAATTATCCACAATTCTCAATAGGTGGAGTCACATCCATGATTCACCAGGTAGGGTTATCATCGAGAGAGATAAGAGTGGCAATGCCACCATACCCCAACTTGTGGTTACTATGTAGGAAGTGGCTTGTTGGCCACATGGTCTGATAAACTACAAAAAATAATAACCCTGTAACTTTTAATTCCTATAAACATGGGATACCCAGATCTTGGAATTTTTGACAAACCTAATGCACCACATACTTGTGCTTGGAGTTCGTTAGACCCCAAACTTTCTATGAAAGAAATTTCATTGAGAGACGGAGTCTAATCATATATCTTCACCATCAAGGTACTCAAATACCCCAAAATTATTGGTGGCCTCTGGATTAGATCTGTAACTCCCTAATTGAATAAGAATATAAGGTATTATGATAATCAAAAGAATATATATTTTCCTTTAACTCATGAAGTAATGAATTGAAAAATTAATTAATTGAGTTGTATGATTTTTTTAATCATATACTAATTTTAATGTTGTAAATAAATATTTTATAAATATAAGAATAAGAAATTATAAATAAATTATTTTTGACAAGTGATTGATTTTGGGTTGTAAAAAATTGTGTAAAGATTCACATTTGTCCTTGTTATGCCAAATGCCAAAGTAATCAAAACAACATAATCTTTCAATTAATTGATTAGAAATGAATTAATCTTTTTTTTTTTCATAATAGATTTTAATGTTGCAAAAGATATTTGTGACAAATATTTTAAGAACAAAAAGTTATAAGTGACTTGTTTATATGACATGATTGAGAATAAAATAGTCTTATTGTAATAAAAAATGACCAATGACCATTGAACCAAAACATGTCCAAGTATCATTAGCAAGAGAGAGTTTAATATAGCGTGTAAAGCATCTTCAAAAAGGGACAAACAATATTCAAAAACAAAATATTAAAGTAATCTACCATTGCATAAAAATATGCATTAACATGATAGTCACACTCTCAAAGAAGCCAAGTAGGAGAGCAATTTTTAATAGATGGGTTGAAAAAACCCAATGTGAGCTATGAAATAAGGCATTAACATCAACTCTCTAAATTTGTAATTTTTTTGTAATTATTGTAGAAGAGAAGATCATGTATTTGCAGTAAAAAAGGACCAACCACCATTGAACCAAAAATTCCCCAAGGTAATCATAATTAACAATAGAGATTTCAAGGGAGAGTGTAAAGCATCTCCAAAAGGAGTAAACATCCTTCAAAAATACAAGAGAAAAGTAATCTACCATTACATCAAGATATACATAAATATCATAGTCACACTATTAAAGAAGCCAAGTAGAACAAAATTCTTTAATGAAAGGGTTGGAAAATCCAACATGGGTTGTGAGGAAGAGAAAAATAACCAAGAACATAGCCATGAAAAAGGTATACACATCAACTTTATAAATTTCTATTTGTTTTAAATTGTAATGGAAGAGAAGATCATGCATCTAAATTGTGTTGGGAGATCCATCATTACAAGCATTGTGAAAAGAAAGACCATAGTGCTAGCCTATGTAGAAATAATTTGATTATGAATCATTAAAAAATATTTCAAAAAATAAAATTAAAATTGGAGGTATTTCCCATCATGCCAATGCAATGTCGCTAGTAATGGGTTATGATTGGATCATTTTATATGAAAGAAGCATGATCATAGGTAAGTAAACCACATGTATGTGTTTCAATAATCTATAGTCAATAAGATGTGAAGATATCCACACTATGACATAATAAGAATATGTTTAATAAATCAAGCATGTGATGTAATATATATATATAGCAAGTTATTGAAAGAATTACAACAATAAGTTTGAGAATGTGAAGCACATTGGTGAAGGGAGAAGTATATTTTCCACATGGGAAATGGATTTTCCACCTAGGAATTGTACTTATACTTCATTCATCAAGACAATGATAATGATCTATTAATATATGTCAATGGAAATAAAGTAATCATATTAATTTCATCAACCATGAAGAGGCTATCTATCTATCTATCTATCTATCTATCTATATATATATATATATATATATATATATATATATATATATATATATATAGTGTATGTATATTTGGTTGCATACACATTTTGATTGAGTTAATTGATTTCCTCCTTTAGCTCTTTTGGAATGTTCTTTTAAAATGATTTACATATTTCTCTTTACATACATACATACATACATACATACATACATACATATATATATATATATATATACATATATATATATATATATATATATATATTATATATATATATATATATATATATATATATATGTATATATATATATATATATGTATGTATGTATGTATGTATGTATGTAAAGAGAAATATGTAAATCATTTTAAAAGAACATTCCAAAAGAGCTAAAGGAGGAAATCAATTAACTCAATAAAAATGTGTATGCAACCAAATTCTTCCATATATGATTTTAGGATTCCATAATGTGATTGGTTGTATGCAACTTCTAGAATCATACAAACAGTCCATTTCAATTCCCAACAATTCAAAATTACATTCCAAGCCCATCCTTAAGGGTCTTATTGTGTTGTAAATTACCCATATGTTGATTTGTTCTCACCTTCTTTATTGGTTTTTTTAGGAGATGAAAGTTATGTGTTGACTTTTGTAAGAGAAGTATTATTTTAAAATGATATTAAATTTTTTTAAAATTTATTTATTATTCTTTATTTTAAAGTTATTTTTTTTATTTTTTCTAATGCTAGTAACTTCAATTCACAATCAAACTAGAGGTTAAAAATGTCTATCATTCATATATGTTTTGATAAAAAATAAAGTGGATGGAACCATAGAACATGGTGTATATAAAAATAATATACATAAATACCTTTATCTACAAGCAAACTCTCACCATCACCCATTCCAAAAGAGGTAATGTGAAATACCTTGGCTACGAGAGGAATCAAAGTATTAAATAACCACCACTTAAAAAAGGAAAGAGCGCATCTAATAAATATCCTTCAAAAAATATATATCCTAAATTCCAAATTATGAAGTCCTTTCAAAAATTTGGATTTCATAAGAATTGATAGCAAGACCAAGAAAATATTAGAATCAAACCCTATATTTTCAAGGGTTATCTAAAACATTTACATGGATCTTGGGGAAATTCAAAATTAAGGATTTATCTATACCCATGAATATTCCTAGAGGACTAAACACAACTAAAGACAAAGTGAATCCCATAATTTACAAAGGAGTCTACTTGATTCCTTATTCATATGGTAGACCTTCTATAAATGATATAGGAAGATCTACTAAAACCAATATCAAGAACATATTTATGATATCCAATATATTACGATCATTAAACCAATCATCATAAAATAATCTCATAAGTCAACTCATCATGTATGTTTAGAGGATTCTAAAATATTAGCCAAAGAAGATCATTTTTTCAAATGTAATATTTAGAACACAATCAGAATATTAAAACAAAATGAAAACATCAACAAATAAGGTATTAAATTAAGTGAATCCTAGTATAGAAACCCATTTTTTAACACAATACTTCCACCAATTAGCCTTTCAATCAACAAAATTGAATCAACCTCCCTTAGGCCCAAATTTAGAGCATTTATTGCTCCAAAACTGATAGTGTCTGTGACACTATCATGAATTTAGCAATGCTTTTACAAAATCTTTCAACTTTGATCTTTCGCATCCATTTTTGACTCTCCAATGGTCATGAGGCAAAAGTACCATCATGAAAGCACCGTCTATGTTATTTCCTCCTAGTGCTTTTGAAATTCATGCACCAAAATCAAGAAGTTTGACTCCCTATCTCCTTCGAGACACCTACCTTTAATGAACCAAATACCTAGAAATTTGACCTACAACTCATGCAAAAATTTCAAATCGTTAAATTTCCACTCATGATATTCCATTAATGGCTTCTTGATCTCTTTTCAAATTCTTAAGTTCTCTAGTCATGTCATATTTAATGCAATTCTTCTCCCAAGGATCCATGTCTACCTATAAAACTAGCACTTGGGGTAACTATTTCATCGTAGGTTTTGTAGTAGTAAAACTCTATCAAAATTAATATGCATTTTCAATAAGATTTTTAGAGTAAATAATTTTGTCAAAAATCCCTCTAGAATCATGGTATTTTTGCATTTTTGCATAGCAAGATTATGTTAAAACCTTACCATAATCATGTAAAGGCCATCTTTATAAGTATTCAAGTTCTCTCCAAGAAAATCTCTAAATTAAGTCTACAAAGTATCAAGAAAGCATAGAGCATCAAACATTCAACTCTACAAGCTCTCAAGCAATCATTAAGCATCACTCATCCAAGCCTACAACTTCAAGCATTCAAGTGCCATCAGCAAGTAAGCTTGTAAGCTTTCATCAAGCTCCAACAAGAGGAAAACAACATTGTGTCTTGTGTTGTGTAAGGTAAAAATAACCTTGTGTCTTGGGTTGTGATCTTTCTCTTTATTTGCTCTTGGCTCTTATTTATGCTTGTAGTTTTAAGTTTTATTTTGTTGCACTTAGAACTAATCTTGCATGTGCATTTGCATCTAGCTAATATCTTGTTCTTATCATTTAATCTTCATCTTAAGCAAGTAAATTTATATTTTTCTACTATTGGCCAAGACATTTATACTCTTAGGTAAAGGACCTTCACTATGGTCATTATAACCTTAGCTCACCTTGTCTTTAATCTTGTTGTTCTACTCTTAAAAATAAAAGCATTGCTAGATTGTAGGTTAGTGGAGCTATCGTTTTTTGGTTTACATAGAGCAATAGTATTAACTATGTTATTGTGATCTAATCTCACTTTTGCCACTTGATATTTATTTCTTTTAAACTATCATTTTTTATCATCTTTGTCTATTTGAATAGGGATTTTATTGCTCCTAAAGGAATTTTAATCTCCTCTATCAACTCAAACAAGCCCCTCTACCACTAATTGTATATTTTTCTATGTATTTTTTAGGTCAAGCAATAGTGCCATGGACAAGTGATAGCATCAACGATGCTTTTACGGGTTGGCAACACTTTTGTCTTTATGATAAAATTACATCATTATATCCCAATCCTTGTCATTTAAGTATCTAGGATCTAGATTATGTTTGTTTTCTATATAGACTAGGTTCTACTTTCTATCTATTAGAATAATAGATTAAAAAGGAAAGAACAAACTAGTTAGTCTTAATCATATAGGGGATTAACTTAATCTTTAAGATTTGGAATCAAATTGAAATCACATATAGTTGCATCTTAGGCTTATTTTTTGCATCTTCATGTTCCCTTACCTCTTAAAATAAAAACCTCGTCAAAATCAAAAGAGCATTTTAGTTTTAGGTCTTGATTGTTACATTAATATGTTCATTAAGGTTAGATTAAGGTTAAGCTTAGATAAATAAGTATCTTAGGAAAAATGTAGGTATTCTTCAACTAATCCAATAAGACTAGACTTTAAGGTAACAAAACTTTTTCTAGTCTTGAAGTGAAAAGAGGAGAGAGGATAAAGGCATTGCGAGAAGGCCCTTCGTTATTCCTTCCATATTTCCCCTCTTGCATTTTGGTGAACCTGGTTTGCACACCATTGTAGGTCCCAAGATCCTTCTTTATCCAAGCTAAGCCTTAATCAAACTAAAATTTATCTAAACTTTAGTCAAGACCACCTACCATTATTTTTTTACATTAGATTACATAAATCTAGATAACAAGAACATAACCGGTTGCTAGTCCTAATAAGAATTTGCATGATCCTTTTATTAATTGATGTATGATCTACTAGGCTATATTAGATATATATCGAGCTTAGGTTGCTAGCCACCCATATAGGGTCTCACATTTACTTATGCCTAGTAAGGAGTTCTATCATAGTGGGCTAGTGGGAATCATGAAGAGACATATTGTTATCCCTCATGCACCATCTTGTCCATGTATTAAAGTGGTCACTTGCACATATTATTGGAAACCCATGTATCAACTTTCTCACATGTATCAACTTTATCACATGTACCAATAGGTATATAGAGAGGAGTCATGTATATAGTGACCTTCAATACATAGGGAAGCCCTTGAGGTATATAGGTTGGATTTGGTATTTTTAGGGAAGGAGATATAAGGCTGTGAAAACATCTTCTCTTTCTTCTATAATAAACTCTATAAACTTCTAAACTTAATTAATTGAACCCTCCTTTCCTTTCTTAGCCTATTATTACATCATTTTATTAGTGAGCAGTAATTAAATCATTGAGATACATTCTACAAGCAATAATATTAGCGAGCTATAGTTAGCCCACATACTGATCTCCTATATTATAGATTTGTAGGTCACGATTTTGCCTACTATAAAATCTACGTTTTGTGCACCCTATACCCTCGCAACATTAAAATTTTGAAGGAAAGAAATGTCCTCCAGGTCAATCTCCAGAGAGGGTTGGCTTCATTTCTAATCTACTCTGGTTTAAATCTTAGGGTAATAGGAAAGAAATGGGGAAATATGGCTATAAGCCAAAAGTGTAGTATGGGGATAGACTAATAGCTGAAATTCAAATCAAGCAGTGATTAGCATACAATAGAAATGAAAGCACATGAACTACTTATAGTTTTGCAAAGACAACCTCTAAAGAGCATCTCAGTGTTCACTCCCTCACCTGCAAAGATTAAGTTTAAATGCAGAATTTAAACACAATAAATAATGAAGATGAATATAATCAGAAATGACATATAGAAGATTATCAAATGCAACACCATTCACAAAACTAGAAGTCGAATATTTTTCTATTGATGTAGAAAACTTGAAGTGTTTTTCAGCAGAGTGTCCATCCTCCTTTTTACATGAAAAATGATTAGTGTTTATAGAGGATTACACCTCTTCCATTTAATGCACATAGAAACAAAATGTTGGTAGATCAAAAACCAACGTAAATATTTTTCTCCTTGGCATCAGTGATGTTCCAGTAAAAATATTCTTTATGGAAATAATGATCCTGCTTTAGTGGGAGAATCACATGGAAAACAACATGATTAAATTATGGAAAGCAACCTCAGTTTTTGTACATTGGGGTTGCCTAGAAATCGAGATCTTGGTCATTGAATTTGCTTCATACTTGCACCTTGGAACTCCACCTTCACCAAGAAAGTCCATTGAGTATTAATTTTATTTTGAAAAGAAGAAAAATTTGTGGGTAGGCATTGGAAACAAACAAGAATGGCATATGATCTTGCAAATTCAAAGAAAAAAATTTGGAAATGCATCTTGCATTGCTTCAAAACTTAAATTCCATCATTCCTCGATCCTTCCCAAGAAACGCCTTTGAGAGTAAATGAATTTCACCCTAAAATTGAGTGAAAAGCCTTTTTGGAGCATTAATGGGTGACAACAGAAATCTGCTCAAAGTCTCGGTGATTTCACTCCAAAAGACTCTTTCTTTATATCATCTTCTTATACCTGAAAGAAAACAACTTCATTTTCCTTTAAAATTTGCCTGCATTCTTTATTTTGTCCTCAACAAGGACCAAGGTCATATTACAATTTTAATCATGACAAAATTTATTGATTTCATCCCTCTTAAGGGTGACAAGGATTTTTGCCACTTCTAGGAGGTGATAAGGATTTTTGCCCCTTCTGGGAGGTGACATTGACTTAGGCTATGTTGCTTCAAAGTGGCATGCATTACAACCTTATTTCACCAAAATTTGATTTTAAAAACCTCGATCTACCGCCTTTCACCCTTTTAAATATTTTCCTTGCAAAACTTACAACTTTCACCTCCAAAAGGGTGAAATCCATCGGGGCGAAGTCACCTGTTTCCATTGGATTTTACCTCCAAGAGGGGAAAAAATTATTTTCGCCCCTCAATTGAGGTGAAACTAATTTGTTTCTCCTTTTAACTTCTTCTAAGGAATGTATCACAACTTTCACCTTTCTCTGGTGCGAAATCACTCTATAAGCAAAGTTTGGGGTGAAAACACCCCAAGTTTGTCCCTTCAAAATCAACCACCTTCTTCATTATTTTTGTTGCACTGTGGACGAAATCACCTTTTACTGCATTTCACCGCAAAAAGGGGCGAAGATGATTTTTTCCCCTTGATTGGGGCGAAGTTAATTTTTTCCTTTTCTTTGTTGGCGCTCCTCCTTTTAAACACCTTTTCACCGACACTGATGTTCCTTAAAACATTTGAGGCCTATTCTTCCATCGAATTTGATTTACAACTTCAATTTTATTTTATAGTAATATTATTTTGAAATCAAAAAGAGAGGAGCGGAACAAGAAAATTCATTATAGTGAAATAAACTTAGCAAAATTATGGCATCTTCTATCAATCATTTCTAAAAAATTTATAATCAAAGTTCAACAAAAATTCAATGTGGTAAATTGACAAAACTGCGAATATTTTTTGTAGCTCTTGGGGTATCCAGCTCGTATGGATGCGATCAATCCCAAGACTTTATCCATTGGGCTCAGGTGCTTTCTCCACTTGGTGCATCAGACTGCTTATTTCTCACTTCGGTATTATGCTCCTCAGTCTCCTTTGTTGTAGCCTCTTTCTGCTCTGAAAGATGCATGATTGTAGCCTTGAACACTGCAACAACAAAGCATCTCCACTGATCAGCTCCAGGTTTTTAAGTGAATCCATAAGGTACCTAAAAGTCTCCACTTGCTCCATATCAATGTAATTTACCCGTTGGTTGAGCTCCAGCAAATTGTATTCAATACGTGTTTCCTCATCAGGGGCAGCACATGGTCTTCAATGAGAGGCTCATCCCAATCATAGATTTTTGAGTTGTCATCAACAAAAATTGCCCATACTGCTTCCAAGTCCTCCTTTGAAATAATGTTTCCCTTATCATCAGTGAAACTAGGGAAACCATTTTCAGCCACTGCATTAAATTAGAGTGTTGAAACTCTTTTCTCCTGCTCAAACACATCGAGTAGCTTACAAGCCTCCTTAACCTGATCCAAATTAGAAAAATATTGGCATAGCATAACTTTAGCATTTACCCAAGCTCGAGCCATGTTGCTCATGGGATAGAATCTAATATTCGATCTAGCCAGCACCTAAATTTGTGTCGTCATTACCAGGATGGGCTCCAAGTATTCTTCATTGTACTCCACTACATGTCGACCATAAGATATGACTATTTGTATCTCTTGAAGGTACATGAGAACCTGTGTCACCTTTGCCACCATGGTTTTATAGTCAACAAGAAACTAGCTACATGCCTCCTTAACCTTTTCCTTGGTCAAAACAATCGCCTGTGTTGCTCTTGTGGCCAGTTGATCCTATAAACTGTCGAGTTGGCATTCCAAGGCTTGAACCTATTGTTCTAATCCTTCCTTGACCTCTCGATGCTCTTGAACTATATTCTCCAAATCTTCCACCTTATTTTGCCAAAGATTCATCTTGGAATTTGCATATTCCAACTACGCTCAATTTTTAGCCAAAGTCTTCTCCAATTCGACGATCTTCGCCTCAACATTGAAAAAGTTCTTCTTATAATGATCATCATGCAGGTACATGAAGCTCATATCTAGAATGTTCTCCATATTCTTCATAATGTCAATATTTTTAAGGTCCTCGATGATGAGCTCAGAGCCATATCTCCTTGAGGCTTTTGGACTCAGGGAAACATTTTTACTGTGTGGGCCTCCATAGTGTTACGATCAAAGGCAACTTTCTTTAACAACTTTGTTGGTGCTAGATACTCCCTTCATTTATGGTTCTTCAACCACTGTGATAAACTCAAGAGAGCTTGGCTGATATTTGTTGTAATAGTTTTTTCTGGTACAGCCTCCATCTCTAATTCAGTCAACACCTGCAAATCCAAAAATAGGGTAAAAGGAAAACAAGCTTGTTGTGGATTTGGATCAAGGGAAGTGGAAACTAGCATAGTGGAAATAGTTGATGAAATGGAGGTGGTCATGGGAATGGAAGTAAGAGGTTTTGCTATGGTCACACTCACTCATTGAGGAGATTGCGTACTTACAACTATAGCGAAGGTTACTAGAATGGAAGATATAGGAATCAAAAATGGGTTTAGGGTGGATGCGAAAGAACTGAAAGAAATGGAAGTAGAAGAAATGGGAATAGAAGAAGAGGGAGAGTTTGTGACTAATGGCTGAGAGATAGGAAGTGAAATTAAGGTAGAAGGCATACCAAATGGAGGTGAAATAGAATTAGAAACTAAAGGATGATAAATGACAATCACCAACTACTCGAGAATAGGGGAAGAGAGAGAAAATGTACCTTTAAGATCTGACACCATTTGAGTCAACTAGGGTGAAATTGGTTGTGACACTGGCTCCTTTTATTCTTGGTCCTTTGGTTCCATTGTAATATCATCCTCAAGATTTATAATTTTGGTACTTTGGCTCAATGGCTCTATTTGGACCAAGGGGATAGCCTCTAACGCTTTTGTTTGTATAATCAAAACTACAGGAGGAGGGTTTGACGAAACTATGCCAGTTCTCAGCTTTTTGGAGATCTTTATAATGGGTATTTTTCTTGCTTATTTCTCACCCAATGTTGTAGTGGCTCCTCCGGTACTTGTCCTTATTTTTCTTCTACAAGTGATGCCTCTTGCATCACAATCTATTCTTTTTTGGCCACACTCTCCTCAATGCTAGATTTTTGAAAACTTTGAGATACAATACCAGTAAAAGTGATCGACTGATAACTGGTGTAAAACTCATCACAAATGTCCAAAAACATTTCATCCATCACCAAGTCGTATAACAACCTAGTTTTCCCTCGATGGGCCCTCATAATCCACCAGTTAGTAATATTCTCTTCAAACCAATCGGGAAGTTGCTCCTTCATCTAACTGAATAACCCTAGAGGAATCTAATGCTTATGCACTGTAGGGTTGTACTCAACCTCCATCTCATAAAATTCATGCCATGGTGGGAGTGACATCATATTGTCCATGTGCTATTCCAAATCATGTCCCTCTAAATTATTTTGGTGTTGCTCAATGTCTAGTTTGGGGCAACAATGAAACTTCTTGGACTAAATTAGAGTCATGAAGAAACCTGAAGGATCATACTTTCATCATTGTGGTGACTCCACCATACCAATGTCATAGAGAGCCTCGATAATTAACTGATTTTGGCCCACCTGGCTCACCTCAATACCTCCAAAGCAAAAATACATAGTGCATATGGTTCTTTTTCCTCATCCTATCCCATAAATATCATTGATAAAGTCATGCTGGTGAATGACTTCCAATGCAGAAGGTATCCCATGGAAAAATATGGAAGCAAAAATGGCTTGCCAGTATAGCCAAAAATGCGTAGAACGACACCCTGCGTTAGCAAACATATATCGCCCTTCTCATTTAGGATGATTTCCTCTCTCATCACCCTTGGTACCCTCTCACAATTACCAAAAATTATCTCCAGGATAGGGCCCACAAACATGCAATTAAAATTATAAAATAATTATTTTTTTGACAAGCTAGAGGTCCACAAATATACTCGCAATCTCCTATTTTCTCTATCAACCTGCCTAACTACTATGAAGGAAAATTTTTGATACATGTGAAAGAAGAAATACCATATTAAGAATGATGTGTGCCTGAATGCCATGGTTTCTTCACTCTGTATTTTCTCCAGCTAGGAATGCATCCTTATGGAAATATAGTCAGCCCAATAGAAGAAAATCAAGTGTGTACTCGCTGTCATTGGAGTAGGGACATAGAATTCAACCTGATAAATGCACTACACCAATACCGCCTGCCACTTATGCACTATCGAATCAGTCGAGAGACCCACAATCCAAGCCACCATAGAAAATAAATCTGGACTCTTGAAATCTGTTAATGGCTTTGGTAAATTCAAAAATTCATCATACTAGGGCATATTTATCAGTTGGGTCTCCATAAACCGTCACAACATTACCGTCGACTGATATTTCTCCTCCTATTTTTCAAGATGTAATCTCTTAAAAATAAAATCAAAATTAGGTTTAATCCCACAAGCAAAGGCCTCTCATACATCATCAAATCAAATAGTAAATAATACTACTTCTTTTACGTTCTAGACAGCTCTGGTTTTGAGATTATAAAATTTTGAAATTGCCTCCACCAACTCTGGGCAAAAATGAACCGATGTGCACAAATACCAGAAAAGTTAAGCATAATATGTGATAGTGAGAGGGCTATCCAACGTTAATCCCTATCTGACTGCAACATCTACATCCTGGTACAATTTCTCAATGCTTTTATTCAAAATAATGCAATCTCCAACCTGAGCTAGCACATCGAAATATGGATCCAGGTCAACATTTTCATTTTACCTAGATTTTTTGGACTTCTTTCCTCCCTCAACTTTCTTATGCACCTTCTTTGGCTCTACGACACTCTTTGGCTCTGTAGTTTTTCTCCCCATATTCAACAACTCTTGGGTGCCCTATAATTCCTGCAATCAAGCAACCAGATCCGACAATGCTCCAGAAAATATATAAACAATTTTACCTCCAAGCTACAAATACACCAAATTTATAAATTGTGCCTTCAACTACCGAATTTAATGCATGTGCTAATTTTTGGAGAACTTGGACGAACGTGCTTCTTGATTTTCTCACCAAGCATAATTTTTAATAATTTTTAACTGTCATTAACTTCCTTTTCACCCAAAATCTTCTTCAAACCTTGTGCTTGGCCACATTTTTTCTTGAAAAGCATATCTGGATGTCAACAACTAATATTAGGAATGATAAACGCCATGTGTCAATGATGGACACCCTTCAGGATGAAAATAAATCAATTATGTTGCTTGGGAACATCAAATCATCAATCTAGGGTGAATGGATGAAATTAATCTGCCTTGGGCACACCCTTCTACTGAAAAATTCACTTGGGCACTCTGAAATCGTCTTGTACCAGCAAAAAGAATTCACTGGGTGAAAACAACTCTACAACTTGCTTCTTTATTCAACCGACACTCAGAAATCATCCTTCTTGTCTGCTTGGTGAATTCATAAGTTGGTTGCCCTTTTCAAAAAATTCTTCTTCTCTGATTTTATCCCAAAAAAACATCTTGCTAAAAAAAATAAGCTTTAAGTGCCACTGCTTTTACCAGAAAAGCAAATTAAAAATCAATTTCGCCCTTCATTGTTGGAAATGCTTTGTTTAAACTGGGAGTCTTCAAAAAGCATGTGATTTTTTTCCCTTTTTGCTTTTCCATTCTGGGAGTTTCGCTCCGAAATGGAATTTCACCCCCAAAAACAAAAATACATGGCGAAATTAAAACTTAGGTGAAATTAAAACTTTTTTTCCCTTTTTTTTTACCTTGTTAAACATTATATATATATATATATATATATATATATATATATATATATATATATATATAATTATATCATTTTGCCCTAAAGAGAGGCGAAAAAACATTCGCCCCTCACTTGGGGCAAAAGTAATAAATTATATATATATATATATATATGTAATTGATTATTCCCCCCTTTTCACTCCTCTAATAAATCAATTTCATTTTCCTTTTGAAATCACTTTGTCAAAGAGCCAATTTAATGATTTTGCCCTGAAATTAATAATGAGGCCTTGAAAACCCTTTTCAGGGCGAAATTAATTTTTGCCTGATGAGGATATGTTTTTGGGGCGAAATCACTTGTCCGAGGTAGAATGAAATCACTCCTTTTCTTTCTCTATTTTTTTTTTTTTTATATTTATATATAAGCATAAAATACTTGAAAAATAAAATAACATATGTACATATATACATACTTGTTCTTGAATATTTTAGTGATAATATGCCTTCAAATGAAGACCATTTACCAAAATTGGCAATTCTCGGCCATCTTTGTCCTGAAGATAATAGGCATTAATTGAGTTCACCCTTGAAATCTAAATGAACCTTCCCATATAGCTTTGAACTTATGATACTTGCCAGGCTTTGCTTTATCTACGTTCCATTTTAACACCATACCACCAAATTTAAATGCCCTTTTGGATGTCTTCTTGCTGAATCATTTTTGTGTTGTCCTGACATATTCCATAAAATCATTGTATGCCTTCTCTCTTTCTTCTTCTAGTTGCAGGAGTTGTGCTATTCTGGCACTCATAGGGTCAAATTCATCATTCTCATCGGTGAGCATTTGCAAGGTTCATAGAATAGGCAATTCAATGTGTATAGGTAAAACTGCCTCCTTACCATAAACCAGAGAATAAGGGGAAGCCTTGATTGATTTTTTGACCGAGATGTGATCTGCCCACAAGGCTTGGTTCAGTAGAAGATGACAACTCCTCTTGTTGTCTCCAAGGATCCCCTTTAAAATTCTCAACAAGTTTTTATTTGTAGATTTTGCCAAGTCATTCCCCTACAGATAGTAGTTAGAAGATATTTTCAGATAAATTCCATACTTGTGAATTTACTAATTTTAGCACCGATGAAGGGGATCCCATTATCTGTCACAATTACATCTGGGATGCCAAAGCGGGTAATTAACCCCTCCAAAAAGGAGATAAATATGGCCTGATATACTTTCTTAGTCAGAATGGCCTTTTGACCATCTGGTGAAATAGTTTATGGTAGTTAGAATGTACTTGTGTTGGGTAGAATAATTGGGATCGATAACCCCGATAAAGTCTAAGTCCCATTGTTGAAATGATGCTTCAACTTGTATGGGATGAAGGGGTAAAAATGCCTTCCTATTTCTATCGATATATCTCTAATAGTTGTCATAGTTTTGATTGACTTTGAATGCATCTAAAAAAGAGTAGGCCAAAAATAGCTTGCTCTGATGATCTTAAGTGCCATGGGCCTTCCTGCATAGTGGCCGCCTGATAGACCAGAGTGAAACTCCTCTAGAATATTTTGTTTCTCTGTCTTCTTAACACATCTGAGAAGGACTCCATCAATATTTTTGTGGAACAATCCACTTGGAAACAGCACATACTTGAGAGCTTGAAATATGAATCTCCTTCTCTATGAGGAGTTGAGGTGTGATGGACATCTCCCCAAGTTAAAATATTTGACAAGGTCCTCTGTCCAATCACGACCAATCGAAGATTAATTAGCGAGATTACTCTCACTCAGTGTATTATCAAACTTGAGATCAACTAATTAAGAATCAGCATTCATAGTAATCTCTTGGTAGAGTGCTCGACCATGAACCAGCTTAGTTTGCCGAATCTCTACATCAAAATACTAGAATTTGGAAACCCAATCGGCTCTCTTATCACCAAGTTCACCTTGAATAATGAAACTTTTGATATCTGGATGGATGAAATAAACAATTGTCTTGCTCTGCAAAACAAAGTTCTGAAATTTCTTTAGATATTTCATAACTGCATATACTTGCTTCTCAATATGCCTGGATGACTTGGCTCAAGAAAGCAATTGGTTTTTTGTCTCCATCATATCTCTTTTGTGTGAGCACAGCTGCATAGCTTTCTTGCTCACCCATAGTGTAAAGGATAATATCCTTTGAATAATATGGATTGATCAGGACAGGGACTTGGATAATTATTTTTTTGATCTCCTGGAAATTTCATTTTCTCTGCTCTTTCCAATTAAAATATGCATTCTTCTTAAGGATCTCGATCATTGAATTCATGACTTGGGTGAAGTCTGTAATGAACTTTTGGATAAAATTAATTTGACTAAAAAATAACTGTAGTTCTTTCTTTTTGGTTGGTAGTGGTAACTTCAAGAGAGCTTCAGCTTTGGTAGGATCAATGGCTAACCCTTCCTTAAAAATCACATGGCCTAGGATTTTTCCCTCTTTAACAGTAAAAATTAATTTCTTGGGGATGATAGAAATTTTAAACTCACAGCATTTCTTGAAAACCTGTCTCAAGTGGGAACCATGCTCTTTTCTATAATGAGAAAAAATAGCCATGTCATCCAGATATATCATAATAATGTGATTCAACAACTCACCAAAAACTACATCCATTGCTCTCTGGAAGGTAGAACTGGTATTTGACAGACCAAAAGGCATTCATTGATAGGCGAAGGTGCCCCACTTGGTAGTGAATTTTGTTTTATGTTGGTCTTCATCCTTCACCCAAATTTGATTGTAGCCAGAGAAACCATCTAGCTATGAAAATATTTATACTTTGGAAACTACACGAAGGATCTGGTCGATTTGTGGCAAGGGATAATGGTCTTTTAGTGATGCCTGATTCAAATTATGAAAATCCATGCACAAGCAAATGTCTCCATTCTTCTTCCGTATCAGGACCAGATTTGCCACCCAAGTTGAATGCTTTATAAGATATATGATTTTCACCTCTAGCATCTTTAGTAACTCCACCTTCATTAGTACCTCAATCTTTGGATTAATAGGCCATTGTTTCTATATAAAGGTTTTTACCCCTTCCTACAACTCAATGGTATGCTGGATAATATCTTTGTTGTAGCCTTTAATATCATGATAGATCCAAGAAACAATATTTGAGAACTCAAAACATAAATTTTTAATTTTTTTGAGCTCCTCTAGAGAGCAATATATCCCAAATTTTATTATCTTATCAGGTTCCAACTTCATTTTAGTATACGCTTTCTCATCCACTTTGATTCTACACTTTTATGCTCTATCATTCTGATCAAAGAGGTTCTCAAGTGTCAATATTTTTGGGATATGATTATTTCTAAGTTGGATTAAACCCTTAGCTTCATCTTCATCTAGCGTCCTTCCCTCCACACTACCGACTTCTTTAATCAAAAAAATTACAATCTTCTCATCATTGTCAAAAACTTGCCAATAGATATTTTTATCAGTATAGATTAACCTCACAATCTTGGGTTTTCTTACCACATGCTCAATAGGAGATAAGTTCACACCAAGGGATGCTAGAATATATACATGTTTATTTTGTTCTCACAAAACTTCTTGAACATTCAATGCGATAAAATCCTCAAATAGATCCCTTGTTGGTCACCTAGTTGATAATTAACTCAAAATATCTGAAAATCTACAATTGTTTTATCCCAAGATTTTTTGCTTTCTTGAGGCCTAAGCATAGTACTTCGTCCTTAGTGATATTTTTAATATAGCTCCAGGTCAATCGGTATGAATATGTCTTCTAAATTCTAGAAGGAGATATGAAGACTATTCCAACTCTGACACTATTCTTGCATCTAACATCATCAAATTACATTTTCCACAATTGGTTAGGGGTGGAACCTAGATTATCAGACAGCTTTGCTTCAACCTTCTCAGGCTTAGTAATGGTGTAACAGCAAATTTTAGTCTCCATCATTGCGTTAAAATTGATCATTGAAAATTTATCCTCTAACCAAAGCTCATCTAGAGCTTCCTCCATCAGATCCATCTCATATAGTTTTTTAGTCACCATATTAATTGAATCTACATCCTTTTCTTCTTCAATATTTTCAATATGATACATGGAGGGCTTCTCATTGTAAATCTGTATTCTCCTCCCTTTAAATGGAATTTCTAGGTGAGAATAGTCCAAAGATAGATAGCCTCCTAACTTGGTTGTGAACTCCCTTGATAGGTACATGCTAAAGTACGGCTCCAAATCTACCACAATAACTTCTTGAATAACAGTTATTTGGGGTTTGATGTATAAGATAATCAGGATATCTTTGATCATCCTCACTATTTTAATAGGAGTTCCATCCAACTGCAAGATGCCTGGGCTACTTTTTGTGTATTCCATACCCATGATTTCGTAAACTATCTTTGGCATGATAGTTGTCGCTGCACCAGATTCAATCATGCAGTTGTGCATGATCCAACCCTCCATCCTAAGAGAGATAGAATAATGGAGGTCTATCTTTTCCCAAGGTAGAAGTGGGCAACATTTGGGATAGCACTGTTTACGTAGGGTTTTTACTGTTATCCTTCACAAATTTTAATGATTCTTGTAATAGGTTGTCCATGTAGTTGCAATGCATCATAGAGGCTTATCTTGATGGGAATGCAATAGCTAAAATCAAACTGATAAAGGGCATATCGTCATAATAATAACAAAAAATACATATACCCTTATTGGTAATTTTCTTATTTCAGATTAAATGCTCAGTACCCAAGTAAGCTTACAAATTCGATCATGATCAACATGCATTTTGCAACAGCGAGCACTAGCTTAACTTAGGGAGGTGGTGATTTGGTAGTAGTAGGTAACAAAGTGGTTTGACAATATTGTACGACTGTGCGTTGTGCTTCCTTATGTAGACACTAAAATCATGTAAATCGGATAAGACTTCCAAGCTGCCACTCTTATCGGTAGCATATGGTCCTAATGGGAAACCCTCAAGGGTTAATTAGGGGTCCCAACCACTTTTGGGAAGGTTGGGCCATGTAGCCATGACCGTCCCACCCTAGGATGGCCATAGTTCATGACCATCCCACCCAGGAGTGGCCACAAGTAACTGCCCCTAGGTGGGATGGCCATGGTCCAGACCCCTCAAAATTCAAAGGGTGGGACAAATGGCAATCAATTTCTACCATTTATCTTGCCCAATCACTCATGATAGATTGTGAGGTTGTCATGGCCATTAGGGACTACAAATTGGAGGCTCAAATGGGAAGCCTCTTCCACCCTATGCATGGCAAAGGTGTTGCCAAGTGGTGGCACCTGCCTTGCATGCCCAAAATTGACCCTTTTCCCGCTTTGCCCTCTTGGGCTATAAATTAGAGTGCTTGCACTCAATTAAAAAAGAGAGAATTTTGAAATTATTGACCACAAAGTGTTGTCAATATTTACCCTCACATTTTGCCCTCGTATTTGTCCTTGGAAACCTCGTCAATCAAAGATGTTTTCAAGGCATCCCCAAATACGCTCATCCTTTTCAAAACCTATCAATTCGAATGAGTTAGTTTACCAAATTTTATGACAACACCCCTAGGAGGATTCTAGACCAGATCCAAGTGGAAATGGTAGCAAAAACCACCCTGTTTTGTGGTTGCCCCCACCAAGGACGGTTAATAGTCCTAGTTGGAAATATCAGGGACAACCATGAATTGACCCACAATTTTGATCTAATTTTAGTGTAGATCAATTTAATAGCATTATATTAGCATCATATTCAATTTTGGTAAATTTTGGAGTGGTTTTTATTTGGTAATTATGGTTTTATGATTATAGTCATAGTGGGACCTACCAGGGACAGCCACAGGTTTTCCTCATAATCCCACTTCAATTTTTGCTTAAATCTTTACAAAATCATATTATATGCATCATACTAAATTTTCATGTCATTTGGAGTAGTTTAGATATGTCGATTGCACTTTTTCAATTCAATACTACATGTATTTCATAGATTTTATTATCATACACATACGTTATTAACATATTTCAATTCCTTATATGTAGGTACATATATTCCAGTGCATGAGGAAGGAGGTAAAGAGTAGAAGAAACATAGCTCAAAGAAGCAGCAACGCAAGCCTGATATTCATCGTGAGTGTGAGAGGAACATTGAAAGTGCACCATAGGTTCATGGAGGGATTGGATCCTTCAAACTTTGTAACTTGAAATGTATCAAATTGAAAGCCCTCAAGGGGATGTATTGTAACCTTAGATTTGACAAATTTATGAATACAAAGAGAACCCCACCCCCCTTTTCTTAACTTATTTGTCATTTACTTGTTTACTTTATCGTCTCTTTTGCATGCTTTAATAGAACATTAGATGCATTTCAAATTCATTTGTTAGGTGCATCATTTTTCATGCTCTTTAGTGGTGATCACGATGGGACCCTTGTCCCTTTTCAATTTTGTTGATTTTTACCTTGTTTTTACACTTTGGATGTTGCAGGTTTTGGCTGTTCTAGACTGAAACGACCCCTGAATTCCTAATTGGAACTCTCAGGGATGGCCACAACAACCATCCCACCTAGGTATGGCCTCCAAATTTGAATTTGTCCCACCTAGGGACGACCACAAAAACAAGGATTTTCTGCTCAAATTTCTAGAAACAACTTCCATAATTTACAGTTAGGTTGTTCAGAAAAGGATAAATTTGAGTTTTGCATGTCTTTCCTTAGGTGATTTCAAGATATATTTCCCCTTTTCTAAATTCTAAAATAATGAACTAAAGAAAAATAGGAAAAAGAACAACCTTAGATATGCATTTGAGTTGTTTGCCTACGTGTGACCTAACTAAGGGTTAGGTTTTAATATAGGCTAAATATTTTGTAGGTTATTTATTTATGCATATAATTCTAAAATTAAAATGCTTCTTATGCATTTAGTGAAGAGTCATTGAAAAGGGCCCTAAATGCTACCTTTGTGGTGCTTATACCCAAAAAAGAGGGAGCAAATTCCTTGCATATGTTCAGGCCTATTGCTCTCTGCAATGTTGTGTATAAGATCTTCACAAAAATTATTGCTACGAGGTTGAAGATATGGTTGAGCAAAATCATCTCTAAGGAAAACGGAGGGTTTGTTACTAGCTAACAAATCTTGGATGGGGTTGTTATTGCTACAGAAGCTATTCACTCGATGGAAACTTCTAAGGAGAAAACTATGTTCATTAAGTTGGACATGGCCAAAGCCTATGATCGGGTTAGATGGTCCTTTCTTCAGAAATTTCTTATTGCTTTTGGATTTGAGGAGGAATGGATTAGATGGGTGATGAGTTGTGTTTCTTCTTCCTCATTCTCTGTTCTTGTTAATAATGAGCCATCAAAGTTGTTTGAGGCCTTAAGGGGATTGAGGCAAGGATATCCTTTATCTCATTATTTGTTTATCATTATGGCAGAAGGGTTGGGAATATTGCTCAAGTCTCAAGTCATGTAGGGTCTCATTCAGGGGTGGAAGTGGGATAGTAGTTTGCCACCTCTTTCCCACCTTCAATTTGTTGATGATACTGCTTTGTTGGGAGTTGACAATATCAGGGAAGCTGGCAATATTTGATAGTATCTTGACATATATCTTGTGCTTTTGGACAGTTGATTAATGAGGACAAGCCTTTTATTTTCTTCTTCAATACCCCTCCTCTTATTCAAGCCAGGATTTCTCATATTCTAAGATTCTAGGTTGGGACTCCCCCATTAATTTATCTTGGTATTCCAATTTCATATCATCCTCTACCTAGATCTTCTTGGTAGTCTATGCTTGATAAGTTTAGAATGAAGGTGAATCACTAGACTTTTAGATGGCTATCCACTGCAGGTAGAGTGTTGCTTTTAAAATCTATTGTTCAAGATTTACTCATTTATAGATGTTTTGTACAAATAGCTCCCCCTCACTTCATCAAAGACATGGATGCTTTGTCAAGACAGTTTTATGGTCTAGAAAACTTGATAAATCTAAATGGAGTTTGGTTAGGTGGGATTCTATATGTAGGCCAGTGCAAGAGGGAGGCCTTGGATTGCTATAGACAGCTCTTTATGGGCAGGATTTGGCTACAAAAATTTATTGGAGATGGTGTACCTCTCAAGATCAGATTTGGGCTAAAATATTATCTTGTAAATACTTGAGAGGTATTTTTGAGGCTGAGATCCCTAGAGTCATCTTGGTTGGGAAAGGTTTAGTTATCTAGGACACTCTAAAAAGAGGAGCTAATTTAATCAAGTAGGGTTTGTTATGGATTTGCAATCGGGGATCAAATGCTCTTTTTTGGGAGGATTCTTGGTATGGCCACCCTCCTATCTTGAATCAATATCCTAGGTTACATTCCCTAAGCATTTTTTTCTTAGAAGCGGGTTGGTCTCATGTGGAGGACTTTAAAAAAATCTAATATTTTGGAAATATGGACATGTACAGGTGGAAATATCTACAAGAATGGCCCTAGGGGGGACTTCCAAGGACAGAGAGGTGCTTGCTCTTATTCTTATGGCGAGACCTTGTTCTTCATTGAAGGGTAAATATATTCTAGCTTGGAACCCTAATCCTAAGGGAACCTACTCGGTAGCCTATGGTTATCAGGTTCTTGATAAGCAAAAGTATGGGAGTCTTCCTGTCACTTGGTGGAAAAAGGTGTGGAACAAATTTTCTCGACCAAAATGTAACTTCTTTCTCCGGTTGGTAGCTCGTAATAAATGCCTCACTTAGGATAATGTGAGGAAGAGGGGATTTCAAGGTCCCTCTTTTTGTTTCCTTTGCGGTAAGAATGAGGATGACTCTTCTCATTTATTTTTCCAATGCTCCTTTGCCAGAGACATTTGGCATCGTTGGTGGAGCGCTTGGAACCATCCATGTTTTCATGTGCTTTCCCTGGTGGAGTTTTGGAGTAGTTTGGGTAGACCTCCGGCCAAGGCCCCCTTCCTTCGAGTGGCTTGGAATTTGGGACCTTCTTGCATCATCTGGCAAATTTGGCTCAAATAGAATCGACACATATTTTAGGGCAGTTATTTGGTTGTTCAACAGATCTGGCAAAGGATCCTGTATATGGTTCAGGAAACCATCCATAGCAAATGTGATGTGGACCCTCTTTTGGATTCTAGGGAGGAGAAGGTACAGCAAGCCCTTGGTCTCTTTGGGGATGATGTGAACTCTTTTAGCCCTAGTAGGGTTCCTCATCTCAGCAAGAATGTTAGGAGAGATGGTAGGTGGAGGCCACCCCCTATAGGAGTTTTGAAAATTAATACTGATGGATCGTCCAGGGGTAATCCTGGACATGCTAGCATTGGTAGTGTTGGGAGAGATTCTACTGGTGGTGTCAGTTTTTTCGTTTCCATTTATAAAGGTGTTCACTCCAACAATTTTATGGAAGCTCTTGCAATTATTGAGGCCTTACAAAGGGGGTTTTCTCTTGGCTGGCATATGATTATCTATGATTCTGACTCTCAAATTGTGATTAATATTTTAAAAACTTAAAGGGTGGAGGAAGTTAATTGGTATTTGGCCTCTGTAGCCATTCAGATTCTCAGAATGAGTGAAGAGTTCAAATTTATATCCTTTGTGCACATTCCAAGGGAATGGAATGTGTGGTTGCTGATTACCTGGCCAAAAGGGTTTCTGAGCTACTAGATCCTTAGAGTATCGATAATTGGGAGAGTCTCTCATCTGGGGACTCTCAACACCTATGGGAGTTGATCCACAAGGATGTACAGACTTAATGTGGTTTGTTCTTGTTGTATTTTCTGGGTGTCATTCTAGTCTAGTGGTTTTAGCCTATTTGGTTGTTTATTTGAGTCCTAGTTGGAATCTCAATTGTACTCTGTAATCCAGACTTTTTATCAATAAATTTTTACCCTTTTATTTAAAAAAGAGTCATTGAATGCTACTTTTGCTTACTTTCATTAATTATCAAAGAAACCAAACACACCACGTCACTTTTAAATTTTAGTGAGTTGGAATTCATCCCCAACCACTATTAGAGTTCAACGACGATGAATTTCATCTCCACCAATTGGCTCAAATCCTAAAAACCCTATTTTGGCCAAAACTAGCTCCAAGAACTATCATAGATTGTGGAATAGAGCATGTATCTCTCTTCGTAAAGGTATATCGCTGACCATGGTTAACTGGGTGAGGATTGGCAAGACCTGTGCTCCCTGATCGGGTATGGGCTTCATCTCCATACTTTGGTTGGTTTACGTAACCGGACTTCCATTGCCAATTGTCGAGATGTGAGTATACAGGTAAAATCCCTTGAACAATTAATAATTACATCAACAACATTCAAACACGTGAAAGATATTCTTTGCAAAAAAATAAATCAAAAACACACTAAACAGTTTAGGAACACATTAATATTTACAAAAAATAAGCATTTGTATTCTTGTGTGTTTCTATTTATATGTTCTTTAATCATTAAAACTTGTAAAGGAGATAATCACGTAGGGATTTAGAAAAAGTAGTCATGGTATATACCCATAGCCAAGCCCACTTAAGGGTTGACACTACAAGGAGTAGGCAAGGAGACATGGATCGTCTCCAATTTTATTCCAAGGACATGGTTATACCTCCTTGGTGACCACCTACTCTCCCAAGTCCTAGAAGTTCATATAAGGAACCTAGCTCTCAAGGGACACCCCTACAAGTTGTGGTCCTAATTTGGAAAATTATTTTCCAAGAATAGATATTGCAAATGTCTTCTTTCAAGAATGGAAACCATGCAATGAGGCACCTACACATAGATAAATACCATGCATTTGCATGTCTGCTCGATCTACCTCACACACTTGTGTGTAAGATCAAGACTATACACCAAGGGTGGGGCTAAATGATCACATTATGCTCTCAAATCACCCTTCTCCAAAATACAAAAACCAAGATGAGTATGATACTCATTGCATTGGGCAATCCAATTTTGCCTTACCATTCCTCATTTATGAAGGAATACCAGAGGATAATCCTGATTATCCTCAATTGCATCACTCCATGCAAGCACAATGTGCCTTTGCACTAGCAGAATATCAAGAACATATGTTTAGGAGTGAGCCTCAAGTAAATGCAACTTCTCTCAATCAAGGGAAACTCATAGGAGACCTCACAAATCCTCTTGAACATGATAGATATCAGGGCAATAGTTCTAGGTCACAAAGGCCTCACACAACTGAACAAATAAACCAACTAATCAAAAGATATGTTGATTGTAAAGCTAAGTTTAATCAACTTCAGTTAGATAAACAATGCTTGGATATCTTATAGCATCGATAGCAGTTAGAAATACAAAGTCTTGAACAACATATTAAAGAAACATTGCACAATGGGGTTCCTACCCCAAGCACGTAGATACAAGAGGCTCATCATAAGTAACCTACTTTCCATCAAAATAGGTCTCCTAGGCCTAATAAAATATTGCCACCTTGACCTCCTAGGCTTAATCATAACTTACCTACTAGGCATAACATAGATCGCCTTCAACATGCATTAATTCATCCTTATAGTCCCATTCAAGAAACACCTTATGGGGCTTATGACAATTTGGAACAAGACGAGGAATACCTAGAAGCACCATTTGGAGGTATTGTTGATGATAATCAACCACCTCAACATATGTTTAATATTCCTCACCCCCCTCCACGGGTCTAAAATAAAGAAGAGATTAAATCCTTGGATGCATATCGAGCATTGCTTGAGCGCATGGAAACTATAGAAAGTAAGACAGTTGGGACTGGGCTTCAAAAGCCCACCTTGCACTAGTTGCACAATCAACCACTGCATCCATCTATACCTTCCCCTTCATACCCTAAGCATTTTAAAATTCCCAAATTAGATAGATTTAAGGGAGAGGAAGATGCACAGGAGCATGTCACCAGGTTCATGAACCAGTGCTTCAACATCTAGGATAATTATGCATTACTCCTGAGAATATTTTAATCACCCTCTTTGATCCAACCATTGAGTGGTTTAATTAACTTCCAAGGCATAGCGTCTATACCTTCGAACAATTTGTAAATGCGTTCTTGGAATGTTTTGCCTTCAATACCAAGAGAAAAGTGACCTTAACCGACCTTACAGGGTTAAAACAATATGAAGATGATTCTATCACAGACTATGGTAACAGGTGTTGAACACTTCTAGCTAAGCTACCCTACCTATTACCAGTGTCCGAGTTGAATCGAATGTTTTTAAAGAGTTGTCTAAAACCAATATCATTATTGTTATAACTTTAGTAGTACCCCACTCTTGAATATGCTCTAGCGTAGGCTAGAACCATAGAAAAGATTAAGATTCAAGAGGGGAAGATCTCAAAACCTCACAAGAAGAAGTGGACCAAGAATCTAAAGGGAAATTTGGTGCCACCAAATCCAGCAACGGTAAATTAAGTGGCCATCAATGTCCCAGGGCTTGTGCAAGCAACACCTCCTCAAAAGGTAAATTAGGCCCAAACTCCTCCTACAAGTTACAATAATAATACCCAAGCGAATTAGAGGAAAAATCAGCAACGTCATCCTAGGTGATAGTATAAGCCCTTCGCTAAATCAATGGACTCCCTATTCGATCATATGTGGGTTGCCAAAGTGATTACTTTACCAAAAATCTGATCTATAGACCTGAGTACAGGTAAAAAAAAGCCTATGGTGCATCGAGAAGAACTATTTTGTAGATATCATAGGCAAAGTGGACATGACTTGCCAACATGCTAGAATTTCAAAAACCTAGTGTAGGATATGATCGAGAGGAATGACCTTCAAGTGGATAATCCTCTTGCCACAAGTAACCAATAGATGGATGTTTTTAAAGACCTATTACCCACTCATGAGGTACATGTAGCTTCTGCTAAGCAAATGAATGAGGTCAATATGGTATCCCCTCTGTAGGGGTTGGTCAAGATGGTTAGTATTGTGACCTAGAATAGACGCTACCCAAGTCAAGTTGCACCACCTGTGGCTTCAAACAATATTCCATCACACAGTCTCCACCACCTCCAGTACAAAGTCTTCCACCTCACCCAGTGGTGACAGTAAAAATTAAGTTGGCTCAAAGCTTACGAACAACATCGGCTAGACTTTCCATATACGAGCTTATTCAACAATCTCCACCTCATAGAGAAGCTCTTATGGATATTCTTAAGTCGATTGAGCTGCAACCCCAAGAGTCTAACTCCTTTATTGATTTTGTGAGGCACATTCAGCAGTGTAAGAAACCAATGATCACATTCCATGAGCATGAACTCAAACCGATAGCAAGTGATGCAGTTCATCCTCCTCTAAAAATCATTGCATGTGTGAATGGAACACCGTATAAGAGAGTTTTAATTGAAATTGGTTCATCAAGTAACATAATAACCACTAGTTCTATCAAACACCTAGGACTTTTAGCATCTCATATTTTTGCATCTACTTACACCCTCTGAGCATTCAATGATATGATATGCTCCTGTTGGTCATGAATCTACCACAGGAAAGGATTTTCTATATCTATGCACCCTAGACCCGGCCAACATTGAAAGGCTGGGAGAAAGAAATGTCTCCCAGACCAATATCCAGAGAGGGCTGGTTCCCTTACTAATCTAAACTGGTTTCAAGACTAGAGATGCAGGAAAGAAATGGGAAAATGCGAAAATAAATGGGAAATAACGAAAAGAGATATAAATATGGCCGAAGCCGATCGTTAATGGGGAGAACAATCTCAGATAGCAAAAACTGCAGCTAGATCCTAAAGCCCAGCAGCAACTGACTCTTAGAGCACATAAACAAAAATTAGATCATGCATTAGTCATGAGTTCACTTCCAAATAAACTTCAAACATTCAAATGCTAATACAGCCTAATTCAACATAGCAGAATTCAACTGTTATTGCACTGGACTACACAGAAGTCAAAAACACAGAAAGCCAAACATGCACAACCATTTAGATCATCGATTCTAGAAGACACTAAGAATGGAAGCAATTGCATCTAGGATTTCAATTTTAATTTCTGCAACCAGATCCTCCTCCCTTTGCTTGAGTTTTACATTGGTATTTATAGAGGTCCGTCCTCTTCCTTTCATATTACAGCATTTAATAAATGAAACAGATCTCAAAGAAACAACCCCCTTAATCTGCCTTGGAGAGATGATAGTCCCTACTTTTAATGAATTACAACTGAGAATGAAACAAAAACGAGGGCCCATATCTCTTTGTTAAATGACCGTTATCAAGGGAAATTGAAAGCTAAAAGATATCGCGAACAGGCGCTTTAAATATTGGAGGCATCTTTAATTCTGGCGGCATCGAAAACTACAGGCCTGACCATGTTCTTCTATCTTGCACACATTGGAAAGCACCAAACATTAAATTATGGAGTGCTTTTAATCGTTGGAACTCGCAATGCTTCATCAGGCCGTTGAACTGCTTTCTGGTGCGAAACTGTGATAGGTCGCGAAAACACGACATGTCACGAAATCATGACAATTTTTTGTTTCGTACACTTTTGCCACTTTCGCTTTCTTTCCTATCACGATTTTGTGACATGTCGCGATATCGCGACAACCTCATTCTAGCGCTTTCGTTGACCATGTTGACCGTGAAACTCCAACACGTCGCGATATCACGACAACCTTACCCCCCTTGCTGTTGTTGACTGCATTGACCATGATAATGTGATAGGTCACAAAAATGTGATGTGTCGCAATATCGCGACACTTCCTTGACTTAGCCCTTTTCTGCATTTGGCATTGCAAAACAGTGACAGGTCGCGATATCGCGACGTGTCGCGATATCACGACATATTTCCATGCTCACACCTCTTTGGTTTGGACCCCATAAAAACATGACAGTCGTAATTTCGTGACAACTTTTGAACTTAGCACTGGTGTGTTACGGACGCCGCGAAAACACAACGGGTCACGATTTCGTGACATGTCGCAAAAACATGACACCTTGTGTTTTTCACTTACAAACAGAGGAATCGAGCATTCTTTTGCATGAACAACAACAACAAAAATAATGTGGCAAAAATGCCAACAGCTCCACAATAAGCACAATAGTCTTACATATTCAGGTGGGATGTAAAATTATACCGGCATTATGTCATATTTTGGAGGGTGTAATAGCTTATAATATATTACTGGGTAGACCTGGGATTTGGGACATGAAGTGTTTCCCCTCCATTACTTACCAATATCTAAAGTATACTTATGAAGAGCAAGTACACATAGTCTCTGCAGACCTTGAGCTCTTTAAGTACTACAACTTGGTGCAGCAAATCCCCAAGTCAACCTTACCATTGACTCATGTGGACTTCCAACTGAACACATCTATTCAGGGTCCACTTCCATCACCATCACCTTCCATTACCCCATTATCGTCTTCCTCCATACCATCATAATCATTGGAAACTTCAAAAAAAACCTTCATCATCATACAATCCCCCACATAGGAACATGTTGAAGAGGCCAATCGATGAGATCCCTCCTCATGAATGGACATTGGATGATGAGTTAGACTATGGTATAGCACCCATAAATTACCCATGTTCAGATGAGGAACATGAGTAGGTCATCCCATTGGATGACGAAGAAAAGTTTTATCTGTGTATATTCCTAGTGCAACATCCCATCTGGCGATAGCTCTTTCCACTTGAAGAGCAAGCTCGTTGCCTTCCACATCGACCACAGTCGGTCATTCCACCACCACCACAACCACCTCCGTGAGTCAAGAGACAACCTCATATATCTAGACCCACTCACCCATTCAATGGAGATCATTTATCTATCAAAATGATTTCCATAGATCTTGTTACACCATTACATGATCCGAATGACCCATTAGAGCCATTGCACTTCGACTTTGAGGTAATTGACTTTGATCGGGGATATTCTCCCCCATCTCCATTTGAGTATTGGCCTTGCAATGAAATGTTACAATCATTTCATTTTTGTCTAGGATCTACTCAAAATATCTTTCACGGTGATGTTGAGCATGAGTTTCCAATTGAGATGTAAACCTAGATAATGACATTCATTTGATCCCTACTCCACATCAGTTGGAAGAGGGATCTCATATGTCAATTGAGCAAACAATTGACAAGGATATCGACACAGATTCTGATAATCCCTAAAACATAAAGCTAGGGGAAGGTGTACCCCTACTGAACAAGTTGATTACATAAAGTTGTTAAAAGAAAAGATAAAATATTTTTCTTGGTCTTATAAAGATATGCCAGGACTAGATCCCAATTTAGTCACGCATAATCATACAATTGACCCAAATGCCAAACTAGTTAAGCAAAAGTTGTGTAAGATGCATCCAACAGTAGCCTTAATGGTGAAAGATGAATTGAAAAAACTATTGGATGTCAATTTTATTATATCAGTTGCTTATCCACCATGGGTTTCCAACATGGTACCTATCAAGAAACCCGATGGGAGGATTCACATTTACACTATTTTAAGATATCTCAATAAAGTGAGTCATAAGGATGAGTTGTTTTTTCCAAACATTGATGCATTGGTAGACACCACAGCAGGCCACACAATGTTATCCCTCATGGATGGTTTCTCTAGATACAATCAAATTCAAATTAATCCAGAAGATCAACTCAAAATGATGTTCACAATGTCATGGGGGATATTTTTTTACAAGGTCATGTCTTGTAACCTCAAAAACACTGGCACCACCTACCAATGAGCTATGACCAATATCTTCCATGACTACATGCATAAAATTTTGGAATATTATACAGATGACTTATTGGCCAAATATTTACTACACCATGAGCATATTGATGTATTGCGCAAGGTTTTAGATCACCTCATTGAACATAATGTTAGGCTAAATCCCAAGAAGTGTATCTTTGGTATCACATCTAGAAAACTCTTGGGATTCATAGTCTCTAAGTGATACATAGAAGTAGACCCAAATAAATTCAAGGCCATCCTAGAAATGCCTCCCCCACTACTATTAAGCAAGTAAGTAGTCTGCAAGGAAAGGTCGCATCTATAAAGCGCTTCATAGCACAATTATCGGATAAGTGTCGACCTATGAACAAGTTGTTACACAAGGGGGTCGCATTTTATTGGGATGATGAGTTTCAAGGTTCCTTCAACAATATTAAACAATATCTGGCTTTGTCACCAGTATTGGCTCCTCCTAGACTAGGAGTGTCGTTCTATCTTTACATCTCATCTACTAAGATTGCATTGGGCACCATGTTGGCCCAAAAGAATGAATTGCGTAAATAACAGGCTATATATTATAATAGTCGCACCCTAGTCAACTATAAAATAAATTATGCATACGTTGAGAAGCTATGCTTAGCAGTGGTTTTTGCCACTAAAAAGCTACGTCATTACATGCTCAATCATACCACGTATGTAGTGTCAAAAAATAATCCATTGGGATACATGATGAGTCGAACTTACCATAACAGTCGCACAGTGAAATGGATTATGTTGTTGATAAAATTTGACCTAGATTTCATAGGACAAAAATCAATTAAAGTTTAGGTCATAGTCGATCAACTTGTAGAGGCTCCCCTCTAGGATGACCAGCCTCTTAGAATAGAGCTTCCTAATGATGGAGTTTTTCAAGTGTCAGAGTCACCTGATCTTGAATAGCCTAAGTCACAAGCTATATAACTCTATTTTTTGATGACTTTAAATGCGAGCAAGAGGGTGGCACAGGAATTATATTTTTCACACCGTAAGGGTCTCCTATACCCTTTCCATTTAAACTTGATTTCCTGTGCACCAATAATAATATCGAGAATGAATCCCTTCTCATAGGCCTTCAAATGGAAATCGCCATGAAAATAACCAAGCTCAATATTTTTGGTGATTCCTTACTCATAGTTAATCAGGTCAAAAGGAATATTCTAGTGTAGATGCCCAGTCTTGCAAGGCTACAAAGCCCTAGTGGATAAACTTCTAGCAAAATTTGAATGGTATAATATTGAGGCACTCCCTCGTTCATCTAACTGTTTTGCGGATACAATGGCCTCCTTAGGGTCCTTAATCTCGTAGAACCCATCTGATGATATCACAACCATTCAAGTCAAAATGCTATCACAATCCACGACTAAGCATGAGGAGATTAACTCCATGCCAGAAGTCCACATGATTCAGATTGAACCTTTGCATGAACGGTTCTCTCAAATTCACAATTATTTGAATAATGCCACTTGGAGGACTTTGTTCCCTCAGAATCCTTTTGATACTAGCACAACACTATATCTACAAGTTCTCTCTCAATCAGTATTTGCAAGAGATGAACATCAAACGGATAACGCAATTCATACAATTGAGGCTTCTTCAAAGTAAGATTGGTCCATCCAAATTAAATATTATTTAAAACTTGGAAGTATTCTTTTTGTATTATTGCACACCACAAAACGAGCATTTAATCAACAAAAGGTAAAGTATGTCTTACTTGTAGATATAATGTATCATCGAAGCTATGAGGGTATCCTCCTTCATTTCTTAGACCATCAAGAATCAGTTTGGGCTTACCCAGGCATATGATGCTACATGTGGTGGTCATTTCAACGGCATGGCCATCGCAAAGTGCATTCTTTGCATAGGCTATTATTGGACAACTTTAAAGCAATATTGTTGCGCTTATGTCAAGAAGTATGTAAAGTGTCAACACCATGCTAATTTGGTACACGTACCTTCTTAGGCCTTACAACCAATTCAATCGATTTGGCCATTGCACAATGGGGGTTTGATTTAATTGAAAACATCTCACCCACTTCCTTAGGTTGTCACACATTCATCATTACAGCTATTGAGTACTTTACAAAATGGGTGGAAGCAATTCCCCTTACCACTATGACTGGACCTCACATCACGGAGTTCATATTACATAATATCATTTGTCAATTTTGTATTCCATCTAAGATAATTTTAGATAATGGGCCACCTTTTAAGAATAATGATGTGCATGCTTTAATAGCAAAATATAACACATAACATAGCTTTTCTATGCCCTATTATCCACAAGCTAATGGATAAGCAGAGGTATCAAATAAAATAGTAATTGCAATCTTAAAGAAAACCATTAAGGATAATCATAAGGATTGGCATAATCAATTACCTCTTGCCCTTTAGGGCTATTGCACTAGTATTCAGACTCCCACTAGGGCAACTCTGTTTTCACTAGCATATGGTGTTGAGGCTATCATGTCATTAGAGTTGGAAATCCTATCATTGTGCATATCCATGCAAGAGTTCATCGATGATGATACCACGCAGCAAGCTTGTCTAAACCAATTAACTTTTCTTGATGAGTGATATTTTAATGCTCTTGAGCATCTACGTGTTTATCAAAAGTGCCTTAAGAGAGCTTATAACATGAAATTCCACCCTAGAGACTTTTAGATCGGTGATTTAGTTCTAAAAGAGAACCAAGTAAAATTCTAATTTGCAACCCCATCTACAGGATAAATTTACGATAAACTAGTTAGGTCCATACATTATTACTAATTAGATTGGACCTAGAACTTATCACTTAGCTTCCATTGATAGATGTGAGGAGACTGAACCCTTGAATATTCTTCACCTATGGTCTTTCCATGATTAGAGCACTATGCCCTACCTAAAATGCTCCAATGTGGTCTACAACCCCTTTGCGCAACCTAAAATGTTCCAAGGCGATCTACGACCCCTTTGGTCAACCTAAAATGCTCCAAGGTGGTCTATGAACCCTTTGGTCAACCTAAAATTCTCCAAGGTGGTCTATGACCCCTTTGGTCAACCTAAAATGCTCCAAGGCGATCTACGACCCCTTTGGTCAACCTAAAATGCTCCAAGGCGATCTACAACCCCTTTGGTCAACCTAAAATACTCCAAGGCGGTCTACGACCCCTTTGGTCAACCTAAAATGCTCCAAGATGGTCTACATCCCCTTTGGTCAACCTAAAATGTTCCAAGGTGATCTATGTCCCCTTTGGTTAACCTAAAATGCTCCAAGGTGGTCTACGACCCCTTTAGTCACCCTAAAACGCTCCAAAGCGATCTACAAACCCTTTGGTCAACCTAAAAGGCTCCAAAGGTGTTTATGAATCCTTTAGTCACCCCAAAAAGCCCCCAAGGTATCTATAAACTCTTTGGTCACCCAAAAGCCCCGATGGCATTCACTAAGCCCATTGGTCAAACTATATATACATATATATATATATATATATATATATCAAAAATCCAAAAAAATGTTATTTAAATATCAAAAACATAAAATTATTGCATTGCATTGCATTTCATATCATTGCATTACAAGAATGGCATATGATCTTGCAAATTCAAAGCAAAAATTTTGGAAACACAGCTTGCATTGCTTCAAAAATTAAATTTCATCATTCCTTGACCCTTCCCAAGAGAATCTATGAAAATGGTGCCTTGGGAAGCAATGCCTTTGAGAGTAAATGAATTTCACCCTAAAATGGAGCAAAAATATTTTTTGGAGCATTAATGGGCGACAACAAAAATTTACTCAACGTCCTAGTGATTTCGCTCCAAAATGCTCTTTCTTTTTATCATCTTCTCATACCTGAAAGAAAATACCTTTGTTTTCCTTCGAAATTTGCCTACATTCTTTATTTTATCCTCAATGAGGACCAAGATCATATTACAAATTTTTTTTGTTAGGTAGCGTTTGTATTTACAGTGGGTTTTAACTAGGATCCCAAAACCTGATTACATAAGAGTTGGTAATAACATACCGATAATAAGCCATTACAACAAAATTTTGGGCCCAAGGCACCAATACCCTGAAAATGAAAAACAAACAAAAACCCCGCCCAGCGGGAACAGGTAAATTTGAACAATCCCGCCCAGCGGGAAACCAACAATTTCGAAGGAAGGTATGTTTGAAGATCCCGCCCAGCGGGGAGCAGCTGAAAATCGCCATCGTGTAAATCCCGTCTAGCAAGAAGCAGCAAAAAACCATTATAATATAAATCCCGCCTAGCGGGAAGCAGTCGAAAAACCACCAAAGAGTGAATCCCGCCCAACGGGAAGCAGCAAAAATCCATCCCAGTGTAGATCCCACCCAGTGGAAAGCAACAAAAACCTCTACCAAGTGAATCCCGCCTCCCGAGAAAACCAGCAGGAAATGAGAAAAACTCGCCCAGTGGGAAACCCAACGGTTTTGGAGAATCCCGCCTCACGGGAAACCATCCCGCCCAGCGAGAAACCATCTTGCAAAAAAAAAGTGGGAATACCGCCATTAGGAAGCAACTGAAAACCAACAAAGGGGAGATCCCACCCATCGGGAAGTAGCCAGAAAGCACCACCAAGAGAATCCCGCCCCCAGGACAACCGACAGGAAAAGACAACAGGTTAAGGGACCAGGGATATAGGGACTGGGGATCCCAGGTGGGAAGAGGTAACAGCCACAAATATGGGATCCCTAGGAGCCTAGCCTAGGGGATCCAGGGTCTGCATGCATAGATCAGATCCCCCCAAGATTTGAAAAATGCAGTAGAACCTAGAGAACCCCAACGACAGGGGCCAAGAATCCCATCCTTGCACAGGAGAAACTTTAGGGAACCGGGATCGAGGGCCGGGAACGACCCGAGCGAGAGAAAAAGCCCCCCCCAAGGCCAAAAAAATGCCCAGGATGTCCACCAAGGAGCAGAACCAACACGAATAAGCCTCCAAGCAGGAAATCGAAGAGGGCCCTCCCCACAGGGACGGGACCAACAACAGCCACAGGATCCCATAGAGGATTCACTAGCAAAAATGGGAAAGAGGCCCCCCCAGACCACCCCAAAGAAGTAAGGACCTCAAAGGAAACCCCAGGAAGCCGTCAAAAACCCAACCAATCACCCCCACAACCCAGAGAACCGTAGGGAACCAGATCCACGCCAAAATCTACAAAAAACCCTAGGGGGAAGCCTAAGGAAAAAAAGGGAAGGGATCCCGAAAATAGCAAGGAACCCTAGGAAGCACCAGGCCAAAAACTCAAACAAGGGAACCCTGACCGACTGGGAGAGGTGCAGAAAGAGAAGGATCTCCCTCAAGGAGATCATCTGCAACAAACAATCCCAGGGAGGGATGACCTAGGAAGAGCCAGGGACTGGGCAGGGTGGGAACCAGGGGAGGGGGAGCAAGGAAGGGATCGAGACCCTCCCCTCTCTACTTTTTTCCCTCATGATCCCTTTTCTTTTCCAATGGTCAGATTACAATTTTAATTGTGATAGAATTTATTGATTTCGCCCCTCTTGGGGGTGATAGGGATTTTTGCCCCTTCTAGGGGGTGACAAGGATTTTTGTCCCTTTTGGGGAGCAATATTGACTTTGGCTATGTTGCTTCAAAGTGGCACACGTTACAACCTTCTTTCACCCGAATTTGGTTTTGAAAACCTCGATTTGTCGCCTGGAGAGGCAAAACCACATGGCACCTCTCAATAGGGGTGCCTTTGACTTTGACTACGCCTTTAGCTTCGCACCAAGCATTATTATTTTACTTTCACCCCACCACAACCAAAATCACCAAATGTATTAAAGAGAACCCCACATTATCAATCCCTTCCTTTTCCTTGAAAGTAAAATAAATATTGACTTTCACCCCAAAAAGGGGCGACAAGGAGTTTCACCCCTCACTTGGGGCGAAAGCATTCTGCTTCTCCCTTTTAAATATTTTCCTTGCAAAACTTATGACTTTCACCCCCAAAAGGGCGAAACCCATAGTGCTTATAAACTCTGCTTCCATTGGGGCGAAGTCACCTGTTTCCATTGGGTTTCACCTCCAAGAGGGGCAAAAATGGTTTTCGCCCCTCAATTGGGGTGAAACTAATTTATTTCTCCTTTTAACTTCTTCTTTGGAATGTCTCACGACTTTCACCCTTCTCTGGTGTGAAATCACTCTATAAGCAAAGTTTGGGGTGAAAACACCCCAAGTTCATCCCTGTCCGCTAATTCAAAATCAACCACCTTCTTCATTATTTTTGTTGCACTTCGAACGAAATCACCTTTTACTGCATTTCACCCCGAAAAGGGGCGAAGATGATTTTTGCCCCTTGATTGGGGTGAAGTTAATTTTTTCCTTTGTTTTGCTGGCGCTCCTCTTTTTAAACACCTTTTCGTCGATGTTGATGTTCCTTAAAATATTTAAGGTGCATTCTTCCACCAAATTTGACTTACAACTTCAATTTTATTTTATACTAATATTATTTTGAAATCAAAAAGAGAGGAGCAGAACAAGAAAATTCATTACAGTGAAATAAACTTAGCAAAATTACGGCATCTTTCATCAATCATTCTTGAAAATTTTACAATCGAAGTTCAACAAAAATTCAATGTGGCAAAGTGACAAAACTGCCAACAAGATCAGATTATACATAAATGCATACTTAATCTAGGTGAGTTGTTACAACTGATGCTGGCCAATTTTAACCAACATGATGTATTTATAATGGTGCATTATTGTCATGACCCTCCCTGGTGGGCCTTAGGGCATAGAAACTGTGTATTTTTTAAGGATAACTTGTACACAGTTTTGTTGTTAGTAGGTAGCTATGCAGTGTATAGGATCGACTCTAAGGTTTATTATATAATTAAAATAGGAAAAATTATATATTATAAATAAAATAAGTATATAAAATATTATAATATAGACTATTCTATATTATAAATAAAAGAGGTTTATTTATAATTATAATAGGAGAATTATATATTATAAATAAAAGAGGTTTATTTATAATATATAATTATAATATAGACTATTATGTATTATAAATAAAAAAATTTATTTATAAATTATAATAGAAGAAGAATATTATAAATAAAGAGTTATTTATAATGTAGACTATTATTTAATAGTAATAGGAGAATGAGTATAATAAATAAAAGGGGTTTATTTATAATAAAGATTATTATATATTTATAATAAAATAATATAATATTTATTATAAATAAAATAAAATTTATAATTAAAAGAATGCTACATTTATTTAAATAAAGACTTTTAGACTTTTTTATAATAAGAATATTAATATAAAAAGTGTATATATATATATTTTTTTTTAATTTATATTGTAGAATCGGTAGCCCCACGAATTTGGGCATGGTCGCCACTGTCCGCCCCAGAAGCCGCCACACAGATCTTCGCTCAGTCCGCCCCTATAACCACCATGCCACAATCATTTTAAACCTTTTACGCCGCTGAAAGAACCAGGAAAGAGACAAGCGTTGTTCAGTCCGGCGATAAAAAGTATATTTAAAAATGCTTATTCATTAAATAAAAAATGGAGCGATTTTAAAATATAGGAAGATATTATTTAGAAATGAATTAAATATTATTTCATTAAAAATTGAAATTTAATATTACTATTTTAGATATTTTAAAATAAAATATACATATACCTACTGTCTTTAGATGAAGGTGGGCAGGTTTACCTTTAATGATGATGGAGACTTCCTAATATAAAGAGATAAGGAGTCTTTAAATCGATTAGGTAAGGATCGATGGAAAAAGATCTTGATGCCTTAGGAAATGAAAGTCTTCACTCCATGCAGGTAGGCATTTATGAAGGCAAGAACTTCTGGGTGGGAAATATTAGCCTTCATGAACATAATTATAAAAAAAAAGATCGAGGAATGCATGGCTCAACTGGGGAAAATGGAGCAAGGAGAGGGCTCTAAAAAGAATAAGGGGATATGTTGTAAAATACCAATCGATTAGGAGGACTTCTGCCTAGATGCATAACTAGAAAGGTATTACTCTTAATATATTTTAGGCTGGTGAGATGTATCGATCCCTGTAGAGCCCATAACATTAAGTATTGGTTCACTGTTTTCACTTGCATAGGATATCTACCAAAATCGGCCTTCTTGAAGTATTGTGCTAGTTTGCTGAGGAATGGTTTCCTAAGGAAAGGAGCTTGACCTTTCCCATTATCTCCCTCTTAATCTCATAGTGAAATCTTATACGGGATTGATTTTTAAAATAAGTTTGATGGTAAAACTTTAAGCTATTATTCCTGTATTTTCATTTGAGACCTGTTGGTTTGCGCAGCAAGGAAGTTCTTTTATATGCTTCAAGTCTGCTTTATATTATACCTTATGCTGGTTAGACCATAAAGCCGACCTTGTAGCGAATTTTACCCTTTCAGACTTGATGATGCTTTCAGGTGCCCTTCGAACTTACTTTTGGAAAACTAATCACCTACCTAGAAAATGCTGATATGTTGATATAGAACCTTTGGCAATTCCAGGGGAATATTTGGATGAGGTCACGGGCCTCTGCTAGTGCTTTGAAACCCCCTTGTAAGTGAAGCCCTATACACTTTGTGCCCTCGATTTCTTTTTAATAGACGACCTGGATGCAAAAGTTGACGTGTAAATCTCAGCGATGGCAGTTTCCATCGATTGGATGCTGGTTCAGGATTACTTGCATTGACTTCCCAAACCAGCGATGGTTTTTCCTTAGGTCCTTAGGTTTTTTAACTCGATTTAACCTTTGCTCACCCGTAGGAACCTATAAGTCTTCTTGACTGTTTGGTGTCATTTTGTTGTTGAATGCTCCTTAAATTTATATATATAAATTATATATAATGTAGCACGTGAATCGAAGGTTGGGACGTGTCACTGAGCACGATGTCGCGGGTGTAACGCCATCACTCCAAGCGAGCCTAGGTGAGGGAGGGCCGATTTGGTTCTCTCCTTCATCTATCCCACACACGTGTGTTGGGAGGTTGGGCAATTCATAAGGAGAAACGCCTCCTTATGAATCGTCCAACCAGGTTGGTCATGCAGGCCGCCAAGTGTTGGATGTAGTACTTTCCTTTTTAGCACGTGGAATCTTACTTCCTATTGTCATGTGGTGTGATTCGTTTGGTGATTTGGTTTAGTTTCAATTTTACCGCCTAACTTGGTTCGGCTTGCTGACGTATTAGCTTTGATTGTCGTGTGGTGTGATTCATTTAGTGATTTGGTTTAGTTTCAGTTAGATGCCTAGTTGGCAGGGCGGATTCATAAATTAAACCCTGTTTTTAACCAATGGTTTATATAAAATGTTATAATGAGCTCATATGGAAATATTATAATAGATGCATTGTATATGAAATGTTATTTTGGAAAGATTATAATAGGTTTATAATCAAATGTTTTATATGAAATGTTATTTTAGTTTTATATAATGTTTTATATGAAATATTATAAGGGCTTTTATGTTATAACAGTTTTACATAATGGTTTATATGAAATGTTATAATAAGCTCATATGGAAAGATTATAATATGTTTATAATCAAATGAAAATGCATTGTATATGAAATGTTATTTTGGAAAGGTTATAATATGTTTATAATCAAATGTTTTATATGAAATGCTATTTTGGAAAGATTATAATAGTTTTATATTAAATGTTATCTTGGTTTTATATAATGTTTTATATGGAATATTATAAGGGCATTCATGTTATTGAATAACACAAGCTTATACTGAGAGGGAGGGGTGAACAGTATAAGACCACTTTTTACTTTTCTTTCCAATCAATATTATGCAATGTATCAATAGCAATATCAACAACAATAATCAAAGCAATGCACAAATCACCACACACAATAGAGACACCAATTTAACGTGGTTCACCCAATGTGGGCTACTCCACGGAGAAAATATTTCACTAATATTTTCTCAATAAATATCTTGGGAATCCTTTCCCTATTACAATGTTTATGGACCTCTATCCAAAGGAGACACCAATCCCCTAATCAAGTTCGTGGATCTCTATCCACAAGAGAACTCCTTTCTCCTCGCTCTGGTTGGTGATCTTCTAGAAGAACTGCTACCTCCACTACACTGGCTAATGGATCTCTATCCACTGAAGACTCCTGTCCTCACTCAGAAGACCTATCCTCACTGCCCTGGCTAATGGATCTCTATCCACTGGAGACTATCGTCCTCTATACTTTGTCACCTCCAAATCTTGCTCTTAGCTCTATCTCAAATTTGCACTAAACACAGTCCTTCGGTCTAGCACAAATCTACTCAATCTCTATCTTTGGTCTAGCACTAAACCTATCCTCCGATCTAGCACAAATCTACTCAATCTCTATCTCTAGTCACAAACTTGTCCTCAAATCTATACAAAATCTATCCTCAAATTTATCCTCAAGCCTTAACACAAAGCTTGACTCAATCACAAATCAACTCTTTGGATCTGCCCCAAATCTTAACTCAAGGTTTGAACAAATCAATCAATCAACTCTGCTCACAAGTCTTCTCAAAGACTTATCTCAAATATTTAATTTTAAGTACTTACAACTAAATATTACAACTTAATATATCCACAAGTCTCTCTAGAATTAATCTATCAACAAGTCTTTAACAATAATTCTCAAATCTGTATTGTAAGCTTCCATAAAAGCTCACACAAATCTGTCCATAAGTCTTCTCAAAGACTTACTTCAAATCTTCTCAACAAGTCCTCACTAGAACTTGTCCAATCTCATAAAAACATATAGAGAATTGTTAGAGACTCAATATGCTTCACATTCATAACAATTCTCAATCACTTTCAATCTCTCTTTTTTTACCATAGAAACATATAGAGAATTGTTAGAGACTCAATATGTTTCACACTCAATCACTCTCAATCTCTTTCTCAAATCAATTTAGAATATAGAACAATTTGTTTCACAGAACTTGAACTATCACTTCAACACATCCACTTGACTAGGCTCAACCAACTCTACTCAACCAATCACTCAATGAATTAATCCACTTATTTCCAACAATGCTTATCAAACAATTTCACATAACAATGATACTCATGATCTTTGCAAACCCTAGTTCAAGTTCTTCACTCAACCAATCACTTCAACAACAATGCTTATCAAATAATTTCACATAACAATGATACTCAAGATATTTCACAACTTCACATAACAATGATACTCATGTTCTTTGCACAAACCCTAGCTCAAGCATATGAAAGCTTTACTCAATATTTCCAACAATGCTTATAAAACAAGGTTTTTATCATCAACTCTCACTCAGAAAAACCTTCAACAATCAAACTCAACAATGCTTGTCAAACAATCCTTTTCACTCCAACTTAGCATTCACAACATCCAACAATCACTCACTAGGAAGATGTGCCCATACCTTTTGTTTGATGTAGAAGTGCCCTTAAAAACCTGTCTCAATCACAATTTTCCTCTTTTCCAATTTCAATGGTTAGATGACAAAATATCACACTAACACTCTCTCAAAAATATTTCTCAATTACAAAAATAATCAAACTCAAATACACCTTATTACTCCTTGAAATTAGCAATCATCAAATCACACATAAAAATAATTACTCAATTGCTCCTTATAATCTCCAACTTTAATTAATCAACCTCCAAAAATTAACCTTTCAAAATAATATTTGCCTACCCTTTTATCTCCCACAAATACTAAATATCCAAATTAATTCAGGCAAAAATTAAACTTTATAACCAAAAATATTTTATTTTTCTCAACCTTAGCACATCTAAAATAATCAAGCGACCAAGATAAATGACATCAATGCATACCTTTAACACTACCAAAAGGCCTTATGGGTTTCGAACGTGAAACCTGCTCCCAATCGAGCGCCTTATCGAGGCGCTAGCCCACCACATGGGCTAGGCGCTTCCACGGGGAAGGGAAGGTGCAAGCCTCCCTTTATCCCTTCATTCGGTGCTATTCAAAAATGAAAATGCCCTCACTGTCTTGCAAAACCGAACTCGATGGGGTTTGAACCCTGCACTCCTTGCCTGCCAAAACACTTAGCACTATCCTCTATCGCCAACTGTGCTACCAACACCTTTGGTACTAAGTTCGGTGCTCCCTTCGACTTGTCTCTTCACCGCCCAATGTGGATTTAGCACATGCAAAAATCCTTTCATCTTTTGCGCTCGAACACTTAGCATACGTGGGCAATATTTCGCATGGATGGGTTAATTAAAATTTTAACCCCCCTTTTATACACACTTGCATATGCACTTTCAAACATCGACGATAATATCGAATTTAAAATTCGATTTAAACATACAACCTTTTACTTTGGCGCCTAAACTATTATTTAAATTTAAATTTTAACTTTAGTTAAAATATTTAAATTTAAATAATTTAAACCTTATCCTTTTAAATCTGCTTCCTGGGTTTTTTAGAGAACTTGGAGAATGATCACTTCATGGTCTTCAATTTTCTTCAAATCAACCTTTAACTGGAATATTATAATAAAATATTATAATATTTTTCCTTTGGCCTTGATACATTCTTCCTCTTGCACTGCTCACTGAAACTGACTCTTGACATCAATGACAACTCAACTCTTGACATCAATGACAACTCATTTAATCAAAATGTCCAACAATCTCCCCCTTTGTCATTGATGGCAACCCAATTATATTTTCAAATTTCATTAACCTTTTTATGTTCTGCTCCCCCTGGGAAACTACTCCCCCTGACTCAATGCTCTCTTCTTAAATCAAATCTCTCCCCCTTACTCAAATCTCTCCCCCTTTGACATCAATGGCAAAGGGTCACCTTTGGGGCTCGGGGCTAAGAATGAGTCTCTTAGCTTAGCCCCTCCCCCACCTCCTCTTGAGGTGGTTAATTCTGGGGTGGGAGTATTTCTACTCCCATCAAGCATTGATCTTTACCTTTGTCCACTTTCCTTCTCATCTGATCCTTCTGATTCCTCTGACTGTTCCTGTTCCTGCTTGTCTCTAGAATTTTTGCTCTACACCACTTTGTTGTATGTCCATCATTATTGCACTTGTAACACTTAATATTGTTATTCCTTGGAGGTGCAAATATCTTGGGATTTCTTCTGGTGAAGCCATATCTTTTCCTATCATGGACCCTGCAATTCATTGCCTTGTGACCAAACTGATTACATGAGTAGCAATACCCATGAAAAATTTGCCTGTTTCTGAAGTTCCCATATTCTTGTCTTTCATGTGTCCTGCATTGTGAAGCCTTGTGCCCAAATCTGTGACATGAGAAACATCATCCATTGAAATTTCCTTGCCTTGACCTCATTGGTCTCTTAGTCTCTTTTACCCTGTGTTGGTTCCTGTTCCATCTGTTCCTCTTTTGTGCATTGTTCTTTTCTTTGTTGAACTTTCTATTGTCCAACTCATCCTCAGAAGTCTCACTTTCTCTCACACTATCTTCTTCTAAAGTTTCTTCTTCTTCAGAACTTGAGATTGACTCCTCTTCTTGTTTCTTTTGTACCTATTCAAAACCAAGACCTATTTTGTTTGTTGACCATATTTGTACCTTGATCATCTTATCTACGATATTTGAGCTCTTTCCAAACTTGTGTAGCTTATCCTTAGACTTTTCTACTTCTTCCCTTAGTAGAGCTACTTCTTGTTCTAATATTTCACATTCTAAGACCTTTGCTTCTAACTTATCCTTGAACTTCTTTGTCTTAGCCATTGACTTATTTAGATCCTCTATAAGCTTTCCTCTTTCTTCATCACATTCTTGAAACTGAAGCTTAAGTTGGGAATTTTGCTTTCTTACCTTCTTCAATGTGTTAAGAGCATAGATAAGCTCTCCCTCAAGATCAACTTCTCCCTTTTCTGATTCTTCCTCTATTTGTTTACCTTTGAAAACATCTTCATTCTCTTCTGACTTGTCTTCTATAGGATCACCTCCTTCTTCTTCTAGTGCCATTAGAATATTCTCTTCTGGTCCTTCAAGTGTATCTTCATATTCATCATCACTGAAACTGAAACCATTCTTTGTACAACTATCTTCAAGATGTCCAAAATTACCACATCTAAAACACTTGAGAATTATTGGTGACTTTTTCTTAACTTCTTCTTTTTCTTCTATCAGAAATAGAACTTCATCTTTATCATTATCTGAGAAACTATTATCACTATCACTTGAGTACTTACTTGCCTTGTCTGCATAGTAACTCCTCTTCTATCTTTGAAAGAACTTCTTTCCTTGTTTGCCTTGTCCATCCTTACCTTTCTTTTGGTACCTGTATTTTTTTGATTCCCTATTCTTATGATCCTATTTTTCTTCATCATTGCTATTTCTAGCTTCTTGAAAATCAGTTGCATAGTGACCATACTTTCCACAATTGAAACATCTAACAAATTTTACATCTTTAAATCTTCTTGGATCCTTATTCCTTCTACCATAATTTTCTTCTTCATCATTGGATGACTCATTGCTTGAATCTGACTTCTTACCCTTTGTCTTCTTAGTAGCTTTGAAGGTTGCTTCCTTTCGGAGATTAGGTTCCTCTTTTGTTCTCATCTCAAAAGCTGTAAGAATACCAAGTAATACATCTCTTGTCAAAAGATCACCATATTTTGATTCCTCTATAGCAGAGATATTTTCACTAAACCTTTTTGGGAGAGATCTTAAGATCTTATCACAAACATCAGATTCTTCAATCTCAAGTCCAAGTCCTTGCATGGCGTTAACAACCTCGTCTACATGAAGTAGATAAGTACTAATGTTTTCCTCATCCTTCATTCTTAATTCTTCAAATTGTCCTTTGAGATTTCGTATCTTTGCCTTTTTAACACTTTTATCTCCTTCATATATGCTTTGCAACTTATCCCAAATTCCTTTTGTTGATTTGCAATGCATAACCTTTATGAACTTTGTTCTATGCAAACCTCTCAAAATTGCATTCATTGCTTTTGAATTGTAATGTTGTAGAAGCTTACCATATTTATCTATAGGTGGAGTAGTTGGTGGTGTGTATCCATTTTCAACTGCTTCCCATATTTCATTGCCAAGTGCCATCAGGTGAATCTTCATTCTCATACTCCAAAATACATAATCGCTTCCATCAAATACTAGTGTTGAATTATCTGAGGATCCATTCTTAGAATCCATTGTGTTCTTGTAAGCTTTTCCTTCAAGTTGTTAAACTCTTTCGAAGGAACCCGCTCTGATACCAATTGAAGAACACAAGCTTATACTGAGAGGGGGGTGAATAGTATAAGACCACTTTTTACTTTTCTTTCCAAATCAATATTATGTAATGTATCAATAGAAATATCAACAATAATAATCAAAGTAATGCATAAATCACCACACACAATAGAGACACCAATTTAACATGGTTCACCCAATGTGGGCTACTCCATGGAGAAAATATTTCACTAATATTTTCTCAATAAATATCTTGGGAAACTTCCCTATTACAATGTTTATGGACCTCTATCCAAAGGAGACACCAATCCCCTAATCAAGTTTGTGGATCTCTATCCATAGGAGAACTCCTTTCTCCTCTGCTCTAGTTGGTGATCTTCTAGAAGAACTACTACCTCCACTACATTGGCTAATGGATCTCTATCCACTGAAGACTCCTATCCTCACTCAGAAGACCTATCCTCACTACCCTAGCTAATGGATCTCTATCCATTGGAGACTATCATCCTCTATACTCTATCACCTCCAAAGCTTGCTCTTAGCTCTATCTCAAATCTGTACTAAACATAGTCCTTTGGTCTAGCACAAATCTGCTCAATCTCTGTCTTTGATCTGCACTAAACATAATCCTTCATTCTAGCACAAATCTACTCAATATCTATCCTCTAATCTGCACTAAACATAGTCCTTTAATCTAGCACAAATCTATCCTCAATATCTATCCTCAAGCCTTAACACAAAGCTTGACTCAATCACAAATCAACTCTGCTGGATCTACCCCAAACCTTAACTCAAGGTTTGAACAAATAAATCAATCAACTCTGCTCATAAGTCTTCTCAAAGACTTATCTCAAATACTGCTGTAAGCTTCCACAAAATCTCACACTAATCTATCCACAAGTCCTCTCTAGAACTTGTCCAATCTGCTCAACAATCTCTCAAATGTATTATAATTTTCTAAAAGCTCACTAAATAATCTACAAGTCTTCTCAAAGACTTTAAATCTCTCAACAAGTCTTCACTAACTTTCCAAATCTCTTCAACTTATACTTTAATCTCATAGAAACATATAGAGAATTGTTAGAGACTCAATATGCTTCACATTCATCACAATGCTCAATCACTTTCAATCTCTCTTTTTTACCATAGAAACATATAGAGAATTGTTAGAGACTCAATATGTTTCACACTCACAAACACTCAATCTTCCATATTTCTCAAATCAATTTAGAATATAGAACAATTTGTTTCACAGAACTTGAACTATCACTTCAACACATCCACTTGACTAGGCTCAACCAACTCTACTCAACCAATCACTCAATGAAATACACTTCCCTACTTATTTCCAACAATGCTTATCAAACAATTTCACATAACAATGATACTCATGATCTTTGCAAACCCTAGTTCAAGTTCTTCACTCAACCAATCACTTCAACAACAATGCTTATCAAATAATTTCACATAACAATGATACTCAAGATCTTTCACAACTTCACATAATAATGATACTCATGTTCTTTGCACAAACCCTAGCTCAAGCATATGAAAGCTTTACTCAATATTTCCAACAATGCTTATAAAACAAGGTTTTTATCATCAACTCTCACTCAGAAAAACCTTCAACAATCAAACTCAACAATGCTTGTCAAACAATCCTTTTCACTCCAACTTAGCATTCACAACATCCAACAATCACTCACTAGGAAGATGTGCCCATACCTTTTGTTTGATGTAGAAGTGCCCTTAAAAACCTGTCTCAATCACAATTTTCCTCTTTTCCAATTTCAATGGTTAGATGACAAAATATCACACTAACACTCTCTCAAAAATATTTCTCAATTACAAAAATAATCAAACTCAAATACACCTTATTACTCCTTGAAATTAGCAATCATCAAATCACACATAAAAATAATTACTCAATTGCTCCTTATAATCTCCAACTTTAATTAATCAACCTCCAAAAATTAACCTTTCAAAATAATATTTGCCTACCCTTTTTTCTCTCACAAATACTAAATATCCAAATTAATTCAAGCAAAAATTAAACTTTATAACCATCAAAAATATTTTATTTTTCTCAACCTTAGCACATCTAAAATAATCAAGTGACCAAGATAAATGACATCAGTGCATACCTTTAACACTACCAAAAGGCCTCGGTGGGTTTCGAACATGAAACCTGCTCCCAACCGAGTGCCTTATCGAGGTGCTAGCCCACCACGTGGGCTAGGCACTTCCACGGGAAGGGAAGGTGCAAGCCTCCCTTTATCCCTTCGTTCGATGCTGTTCAAAAATGAAAATGCCCTCACTGCCTTGCAAAACCAAACTCGATGGGGTTTGAACCCTGCACTCCTTGCCTGTCGAAACACTTAGCGCTATCCTCTTTCGCCAACTGCGCTACCAGCACCTTTGGTACTAAGTTCGGTGCTCCCTTCGACTTGTCTCTTCATCGCCCAATGTGGATTTAGCACATGCAAAAATCCTTTCATCTTTTGTGCTCGAACACTTAGCATACATGGGCAATATTTCGCATGGATGGGTTAATTAAAATTTTAACCCCCTTTTATACACACTTGCATATGCGCTTTCAAACGTCGATGATAATATCAAATTTAAAATTTGATTTAAACATACAACCTTTTACTTTGGCACCTAAACTATTATTTAAATTTAAATTTTAACTTTAGTTAAAATATTTAAATTTAAATAATTTAAACCTTATCCTTTTAAATCTGCTTCCTGGGTTTTTTAGAGAACTTGGAGAATGATCACTTCATGGTCTTCAATTTTCTTCAAATCAACCTTTAACTGAATATTATAATTAAAATATTATAATAATATTTTTCCTTTGGCCTTGATACATTCTTCCTCTTGCACTGCTCACTGAAACTGACTCTTGACATCAATGACAACTCATTTAATCAAAATGTCCAACAACTATAATAGTTTTATATGATAGTTTATATAAAATGTTATAATGAGCTTATATGGAAATATTATAATAGGTTTATAATCAAATAAAAATGCATCATGTTACAGAATGAATAACATAGTTGTATCTAAAGAATAATTTGATGTTATAATGTTTTAACATTTAGAGAAATTAATTGATGTTATAAGAAATTATTTGATGTTATAATGATTTAACATCAAGAGAATATATTTAATGTTATATTGGTTTAACATTTAGAGAATATATTAATGTTATATTGGTTTAACATTTAGAGAAGATAGTTAATGTTATAATGGTTTGACATTAGAGAATATATGGATTATGTTATAGAATGAATAACATAGTTTATTTATTTAAAGAATGACTTATGTTATAGAATGAATAACATAGTTTGAATTGGAAAGCTTTGGATTATGTTATAGAATGAATAACATAGTTTATTTATGAAAGAATGCATCATGTTATAGGATGAATAACATAGTTGTATTTAAAGAATGACTTATGTTATAGAAGGAATAACATAGTTTGAATTGGAAAGCTTTAGATTATGTTCAATGGATAGAAACATAGTTTATATTGCAAGTTTGTAGATTATGTTAAAATGAATATTAACATAGTTTATAGTGAACTTGTAGATTATGTTATGAGGAAGTTAACATAGTTTGATAAGTGGAAATTGGATTATTAGATTAACTAAAGGTATGAGACTTTAGTTAGTTTGATAAGTAGAAATTCGATTATTAGATTAACTAAAGGTATGAGACTTTAGTTAGTTTGATATGTGGAAATTGGATTGTTAGATTAACTAAAGATATGAGACTTTAGTTAGTTTGATAAGTGGAAATTGGATTATTAGATTAACTAAAGGTATGAGACTTTAGTTAGTTTGATAAGTGAAAATTGGATTATTAGATTAACTAAAGGTATGGGACTTTAGTTAGTTTGATAAGTGGAAATTGTATTATTAGATTAACTAAAGGTATGGGACTTTAGTTAGTTTGGTAAATTAAATGTGGATTATAAAATTAGCTAAAGGTATGGGACTTTAGCTAGTTTGGTAAGTGAAATGTGGATTAGCTAAAGGTATGGGACTTTAGCTAGTTTGGTAAATGAAATGTGGATTATTAGATTAGCTAAAGGTATGGGACTTTAGCTAGTTTGGTAAATGAAATGTGGATTATTAGATTAGCTAAAGGTGGAAGACTTTAGCTAGTTGGGTAAATGAAATGTGGATTAGTTAAAGGTATGATACTTTAGCTAGTTTGGTAAAATTAAATGTGGATTATTAGATTAGCTAAAGGTATGGGACTTTAACTAGTTTGGTAAATGAAATGTGGATTAGCTAAAGGTATGGAACTTTAGCTAGTTTGGTGAATGAAAATGGATTATTGGATTAACTAAGGTATGAAACTTTAGTTAATCAAATAATTATGTGGATTAAAGGAGCAATCCATGGTAAATTCATGGGAACTGTGAGTTACCACGCAATGTATTGGCATATGGTTGGGAGAAAAGGATTATGTGATCCTTGAATTTGTAAAGACCAAACATATGCTATAAAGGAAACATTTGAGATTGGGTTTTCCTGAAAGGGTTTTCCCCAGGATATATAATATGTTACGGGTATTGAGTCTCTCTTTTATTGCTTTAATGCATCTCTTTAATGATTTTTTTCATATTTGCATTTAATGTAACTTTCGATGGTTGATTCCTATGTTTGATTTGGAAAAATGTTTTAATAGATATTGTTCTTTGTTTATTCTATATTATATAAGCTTTGTGGTTGTTTTTATGTGATGGTGTTTGATGTTTTTAATTACTTAAAAATATATATAGTAGTAAATAGTGACATCCCTCAACTAGTTGGGTTTTGGGATCGTTACAATTATGAATGAAATGTGTGTTTTGCTAATATTGGTATCTAAGTAGGCAAATCTATGACTTGTATCCTATGAGCAATCTGAGCCTACAAGTATATATTTTTTTGGGTATCATCTCTAGTATGACATCTCACAAGTGATCAACTTTACTAAAACAATAGCAGTTTGGTAACGTTTCATTGTTAACAATTGCATGATGAGTGAAACTTTACGATGAATTTCTTATCTCAATTTAACTTTGCACTAATAATTTTGAGGTGAATTATTCACATGAGAAGAAGAAGTTCATTGCATAAGTCTCATGTATCTATTGGTCACATGATCATTAACACAGTGGAAGGCACAGTGCTCATTGGTTCAAAACCAACAAACATTTTCCCTTTTGGATCTAAAGGTTTCACAAGTGGAAGATACACTATTTTGGCATTTAGAAGTTGATCTAGGATGTCTAAATAAGGTTGATCCAGTAATGAGTAATTTCTCATAGGTTATGATTCTTGTGGCTTCTCTAAGATTAGCTTTTCAAGGTTCATTGCAGTGCTAAAAATTTTGGTTTGGCATGAGCCTATAACTCCGTTGCCTATAATAATTTTTTACTGCCCCTATAAGTGGTAGGAATGCTTATCTTCCTTCTTATGGGATTTGTATTTTTATTTTACTCTCTTGAGAAGGGTGGTCTTTACTCTCTTGGCCATGTCAATGGCATCTTCAAAAGAAGATATATTTGATATCTCTAAATATAAATTTAGTCACTCATTTAGGTTACCTATGAAGATATATAGAAGGTATCTTAATAGGGGAATATATTGGAGTCTCCCCACCAGGGCTCACTATCTTGTCAAGTAGTTAGCAAAATTATTATATTTTAATTGTTTGAGTTGATATAGGTCATTAATCATATCCTTATCCTAATGTAGACAAATAATTGTTTGACAAAAATCGCAATAAGGTCCATAAAGCTCTTAAGAGAGTACCCTGGGATTTTGTAGTATCATTACCATAGGGCTATTCTAGACCATGGTGGAGATCCTTCTCATTGTTGTATTTGGGTTAGATTACCTCTCAACTCTCTAGTTCTTAGATTTTACTCTAACTATGCTCCTAATGACCCTCCTAGTCATATAGCCCTATGGGAATGGTTAGTTATTTATCTCCCTCCTACAAAATGGATCATAGGAGGTGACTTTAATATGATTGAAAATCCTAGTGACAAAAGTTGGGATGGTAGCAAACCTCTTTCAACAACTAAATTTGGTAGTTGGTTGTTTTATCACAATCATTTAGGTGTGCATGACCCTCTCTTTGGTAAATCCTCCTCTCATAGGGATAATTGGTTTATGTGGTCCAATTGTCATCAAGGTTCTACCAAGAAGCTTGTTCATCTAGATAGATTTTATTTCAACAATTATTTTTTGGATAAATTCTCCATCCATAAGCAAGTCTGTGTTCTTTAGTGTGCAACTTTATCTGATCACCTCCCTGCATTCTCTTCTATCAAAACTTCTTCAATTTTCTTTTATTCCATGCAACTTTCTTTTAAATTAAATGTTTCCATGCAACTTCCTTTGGACTATGAGCTCAATGTCAACTGGCAAGTCAAATTTACTAATGCCTAGTGAAAGTCTCTTACTACTCAAATTTGGAATTTTTTTCTTGAATCCAAAACTCAGCTTCCTGGATGACGGGTTCTACATCAAAAAATTCTAACTTTTAAAATTTTGGCTTCAATTTTACATATTTCCCCTCAATGCAAATTTTGTAATGCTTCAGAAGCTATTATTCACTTTTTTTGGTTTTGTGACATGGATAAACAGTTTTGGTATATTTTCTACATTTTTTTATTCCCATCCTTCATTAGATCTTGGAAGGTTGCTCTACTTGGTTTTTCTAACAAGATCATTGTCCCAAAATTTGGGATGTTTGTAGACTCAATTTTCTCAAACATATCTAGAATTTCATATGCAAAAAGGTGTTTACCAACTCCACTCCTCCATGGGGTATTGTTTTAGCAAACTTATCCTTTGATATTTTGATACATTTGGGACACATTCATCCCCATGTTGTTGGAGTTTCTAGTACACTAGATGTTATTGATAGGCTTCATCAGATATTTCACATGATCCAAGATCTTCAAAAGTTCCAACAAGAAACAAAAATAAAAGCAGTAAACAATGATGAACTAGTTTAGGAACTCATTACTTTTTTTTATTCCTTGAATACTTGAGAAGATATAATCTAGGACATGCTCAACACTTCTCTACATGATAGGCTCTTCCAAGTATGAGTAATATATCAAGCATATTGCAACAGGATAAAACTATTATCTTTTTATTGTTATTATCCTCTATTCTAATGTATACTCATTATGGATGCTTTACTCTTTATCCACCTTATTTTATTTTTTTTCTAGTGGACATGCTAGCACCATATTATTGTAATGTTCTAGTTGATGACATAATATAATCTAACTTTTACTCCAAATAAATAAATAAATTCATTGACTTTCAAGAAAGAGGTATAATCTCAAACATTATGAAATGACATTAGTTTAATTAATTAAATTCCTTGACTTTCAAAAAGAGGTCTAAATTTAAATATAATAACCAATTTATTATAATACCATTAAGTAACCATAATATAATACATATGAATAATTTCAATTCCATATAATTACAACCTCTCTTAATTAAATTTCCATAGAGACAGGTGGTCTAACTCATGTTTAAAATTAAACAGTGTTCACCCTTTTATTAAAAACGAGTAGGACTTTCAATAATAAACCGTATAATGAATAACTACAAGTAATGATTGATTCTTTATATATCCAAATATTTATTTATTAAGAAAAAATCCCTAACATTTATATAAAATTATACTTGTATAATATTATATTTTTCTTATGTATATTTTATTAATAAATTTTTGAATTTCATGAAATTATGCTTTTATTTCATTGAATGTTATTTATAATTTAATTGTGCCTTTATTTTATTTTATTTATTTTCCTTTAAAAATAATTTTATTTAATTTTAAAAATAATAATTATTATTTAAAAAGTGATATGAAAGTACATCCAAAAGTTTAAGCATAATATCAATCCAAAACTAAAAAAAATTGAAGACAATTATAAAACAATTAACATTTCATTTTGTTTATAAACCTTCTAAAAACTTCAGACTGCTCATAACCCTCGCCTACATGAGTAAGGATCTCAGTATTAACTATATTTCATTGAATGTCCTTTATATATTTAAGTTTAATTCATCCCGTGGCTTCTTGGCAACTGGATTTGCACGGCATAGTCAATACAATCACCACCGCAACTTGATTTTAAAAACGGCCTAAGGCACTTAAGGAAGAAAAGTTATATAGCATGGATGAAACAAAATCAGACGTGGGAAAATCAACCAAAATCAGAAATGAATGAAACTTTGGAAAATTAATATAAATGAATACTTAAATATCAACAAAGATATCAAAAATTATATGAATGAAAAGAGTGCAAAGTGGAAAAATGCAAGGAAAAGACAATATTATATTGCAAAGTTTAAACCGACTTATGACCACAAGGAAAAAATGTATATAGATGCTGAAATCAAGTGGAAGGAAAAAATCTTCATTGCTCAGATAAGCACTAGCTCTCGTAGGTTTAGATGTGAAACAGGAAGATGGACAATGCCTAAAGAACAATGGGAAGAAAGGATATGTACTCTATGTACTTTATGCAGCATAGGGGTAGGCAGAGTAACACTTCATCTATAAAAGTCTGAATTTGATATCCAGAGCAAATACAAAAAACACTTGGGTACTGGTCTATGACAGAGTTATTTAAAGACAATAAAATAACAAAAATTAAAATTAAGGAATTGCTAACCCAAATCGGCAAGAGAAGGAACAACCTTCTCAAAGATATTAACAATCATGTGATATAATTTGAGTAATTGTATTTTCATATTTGAAATCCTATAGACTATATTGGGGTGTGGTGGACGCAATTAAAATCATTCATTCAAAATCCCACGGCATATACTTAGAAGTTTTATGGGACAGCATCTACTACTTTATTTTTAGTAGGGAGATAAATAAATTATTAAATGAAGATCTATGTTTGACAACTATGAAATGCTGAAAGAAAGGACATGTTAATTTAAATTAAAAAAAATTAATGCTATCAAACGAGTTTTGATTATTTTGACAGCCATGTGAACATCTTTGTTCGACATATGAATAAACAAGATTTATTATATCGACATATGAATAAACAAGATTTATTATATCACAAATAATATTTTATTTTAACGTGTTGTACGGACTATGACATGATCACAAGATTTATTATATCACATGTTGGGCATCGAATCCAGTGACATTAATAATATTTTATTTTAACGTAGTTTCACCTCGATTTCCGGGGCCTCGATTTCCGGGGCCTCTAGTCCTCTCCTCAAGTCGCTTTCGTGGATTAAATCAAATGAGGAGAACGGATAAGGATAAGGGCTATAATGAAAATAAGTAGAATGGAGGAAAATTTCTAACGAAGGATAGATAATAAATTTATTTGTTGATTCTTTTGTATTATCTATTTACTTTAGGTTTTTTAAGATAGAGTTACGTGTTTGATTTTATTTATAAAAAATAAACTTTATTTTTTTAATAATATGTAAAGCATAATTGAATGGTTTAATTAAGGTATTCTCATTAATGAATTTTTATTTTAAATACAATTTAAATATCTCAATAAAAATAAATAATATTTTATTTTAGTTGAAACATTTTATGATTTAAACTAACTCCTTTCACATCCATTTTCACCTGTCTTTCAACGTGAAGAACATTTTGCTTTTGATGGAAAAAAGAAAAAGCTTCGAATAAAGTAAGGAGAAGGAAGAACATTTTGCTTTTGATGTTGTAATAAACAACGTAATGAAAAGGAATCTGGTTTCCATCCTGATAACTTTGTCTTTTGTTACTTTGTACAGCATGTTGAAACATATTTCCTAGATCAATGGTAATACTAGTTGGATCAAAATAGTTATTTTTAATATTGTTTCTTCTATTAGATGGTATGGGCACTTTGTTGTTAGGAGGAAGAAGATTCGACAAAGTTCCTTTCTTACAAAGATATCTCGTTTTTGTTTCATACTTATGAAAGATTTCATTAGTGTTACTATTAAATGGGACCTTGTTAATGTTGAAAATTAGGCAAGAGGTTATGAGTCATATCATGTTAGAGGGGCACAAATTAGATCTCGCCTTAATTGGATCTCTTAAGATGACAAGGGAACTAATTTTTTTTTAACTACCTCAAGCATAAGAATAGTTTAGAAAGGATTACTAAATTGGAGGACACTTTAAGTCATTCCCTTTATGACTCCAATGAGATCATGAATCTTTTTGTAACCCACTTCTCTCAACTTTTTATAATGGAGCCAAGGGATGAAATCCATTTTTTCTTAATGGAATATGTGCAGGAATAGATTCCCTCCCTAGTTGACCCCATTATTCGGGATCACTCTCAACTTTTTATAATGGAGCCAAGGGATGAAATCATTTTTTTCTTAATGGAATATGTGCAGGAATAGATTCCCTCCCTAGTTGACCCCATTATTCGGGATCAAATTAAATGTCCCCTTTATGTGAACGATCTACATAATGCTCTATTTTCTATGAAGAATGACAAAGCTCCTAGTATGGACGGTCTTACAATGGAGTTTTATAAAACAAATGGCATATCCTTTCCTCATATTTTCATAACGTGTACCTAGAACCTCTTTAGAACAATTCTCTCAAAGCTTATATCAATGTAGGGCTAGTAAAACTTATTTCTAAAGGAACAAATCTCTAATTGAAGATCTATTACCCTCTTATATGTTTCTTACAATATCATTGCTAAAGCAATAGCTTTAAAAACTAAACTTGTTGCACAAGCTATTGTTCGCCCATAACAATATGGTTTTCTTAAGGGTTGTTATATCTTAGATAATCTTATGATGGCTTGGGAAACAATGCAATGGGCTATTGACTCCAATCAAGATGCCCTCTTGGTTAAGTTAGATTTTGACAAAGCCTATGAAAAAATCGGATGAAATATTCTTTGTATGCTTTCTTGGATTGGTTTTGGTCCAAAATTTTATAATCAAATTGGTGTGCTCGTTGGTGATGCTTCAACTTGTGTTTGGGTTAATGGAGCTCTATCCTCTTCCCTCTACAACGATCTATTACATAGGGTTGTCGTATTGCTCCTTTTTGTATGTTCTAGTTGTCGATGCTCTTGGTTATCTTCTTCGTAAGGCTCAATATGATGGCCTCATTCAAGAAATTAAACTTCTTGGGGATAAACGTGCTCTTAACTCACATTTTGCTAATGATTCCCTTATTTTCTTTAAAATACCTAGCAGGAGGTGGAAACGGTTAAAGAGATTGTACAACTATTTTGTGATGTTTTGGCTCTCATATCAACCACTCTAAAATAAAAAAATTCTATACTTCTTCCAATCCTAATAGTTGCAACTCCTTGGTTGAGTGGAAGATCATCCCTCATGGAATGTAATGACCCTCCTCACATGGTTTATGAAAGATAGTGAAATATGTATACACTTACCTTTTTTCTATGATTCCTGGTACTACTGACGGCTTTTATGAGTGCAGGATAATTGTGTAATGGCAATGAACGAAAAAAAGTCAAGGAAAAAAAGGTGAGACAGGGAAGTGATGATTTGGCTCACGAGCACATGGAAACTCGTGCTTGCATATCATTTAGGTGCATTGCATATTGCATCATTGTGTGGGTTTATTTGGCTCGAATATTGCTTGTATAGCAAGAAATGAGAAATGTTGTTTTAAGTGGCAATGATGATGGGAGCCACTAGTTTGGAAATGCATGTGTGTGTGATTGCTTGTTATGGCATGAGAGTTTATTATTTAAAATGATATTTTGATTATATATGAATTTATTATGGTAAATAAGTTTACCATGTATGGAAGCTTTTATAAATATCATTGTTGCATTATTTAGAAGTGTAAGAAGATTGGTTATAATATTATTAATCTTATTTTATTTAAAATGAGTGTAAAATAGTTTACACTATTATGAAAATAGTTATTGTTTGGAATATTAAAGAAATGATTAAAATTTTGGCAGAGCTAAGTTTTATTAAAATGTCCATGTGGCTAGATGCACTCTCCATGTTTGTTGTAAAATCATCGTGAATGGTTAATGGTTATGATAACTCGGTGTGTGCATGAAGTAGAGGAGAGGAGACTCGATAATCTGGTGCTACACATGGAGGGAGAGGTAAACAACTTGTGGATTCTTCGCAAATCATTTTGGGGAAGGAAAAACAAAATAAATGGAAGGTATTTGGAAGGAAAAAAGAGACCAAGTGAGACAAGGGAGAGCGGGAGTTGAAGAGCAGAGAATGGTGTAGTTGGAAAGCATGAAACATGTTGGTTTTTTGTAGTTCTAATACAAAGTATGTGTTCTCCATGCTTGTCTAATATGTTAAACATATCTCACTTTTCACTATGTGAAACATTGTTGTGTTGTTGTGCTAATAGATGGTGAATGAAAGAATGGAATTGATAATTTAATATTGGGTTTTGTAACATTGTTGTTATATGGTGAATGAAAGCAATGGAATTGATAATTTAACACTACCATATTAGTGAACTCTTCACTGTGTGAAATATTGTTGTGATGTTGTGTTAATAGATAGTAAATGAAAGCAATGGAAAAGTAGATGAAATATTGAATTGCTGAGAATTAATTTGTATTATAGGAAGTAATGTAATGTTGATAAAACATTGTTGTTATGTTGTGTTGTTTTAAACATTACATTACCAAGAAATATTATGTTTGTTACATTGTTGTGTTGTTGTAAGCTTTGCATTTGGAAGCAACGAGGTGTTGAGTGTCGTGAGTGAGTTGTACTCTTCTTTAAAATAAAATGAGAGAAATAAATTTAGAACTTATACTTCTCTGGGGACTGGGAAACACCTCATGATGATGGAGGTAGGTTTCATGGAAGTCTTACTCGGTGAGAGAAGGTAGCTTGTAACAAATAAATATATAATGGCAAATGCTTTGACAAGTTTCAGAAAAGAAATTAGTGGATTTTTGTATGTTGTCTATGTTAAATTAATTTGCATTTAGGCATGTTAAAAGTTGCATGTTCATTAGTTAAGAGCCGTATTTGATCCCTGGTGATGACTCCAAGATTTCCCCTATGTGGATTGTTGACCGTTTGGAAGTAAATGGTATGGTGTTGAGCGAGTTTGGGAAGTACATAGCCAGAAGCTTACGGTGAGGTACGTTACACCAAAGTTGCTATAGTATGGACACTAGTAACCAAGGTAGTGAACATGCACTATTCTAGATGATTTGGGCTTGAGTACCGGAGCAAATCTACAGAAGATATATAGTTGTGATGTTTGGATGAACCAAGCCTAGGGGTGGAAGTAGTTTAAACATTAAACAATGAGTGCAAGGAGTCTATGTCATGAAAGAAGGGGTAAAGCCCTCATGTAATATTGTTGTATATTTAAAAAAATAATAAGAGTGTATGTATTTGGGAAGTGGCTTCGTGTGTCTATGGTGTTACTGAGTGAAGCTTATGTATTGTACTAAACTACATATTCTTGTTTAATTAAAGGGCTTATGGTTTAAAATTCTCTCTTTTAGTATGTTGCAATTGGAATTTTTGGGACTAAGTGTCCAATGAAACAAACCATGATTAGCCTTGATGATTCTTGGATACACCGGATAAGAAAACAAGTCTTATTTAATTTGATGTTTGTTGTTTATAAACTAAAGACCTTATTATGATTGTCATTTATACTTTGTTGATAAGATGATTAGTACCTTGGTAGCGTGAAGCAACCGAAAATGATCCTTAATGAGGAAAATTGGTGATTATAGTTTTAAAACGTAAATAGTGTAGTGGCTTCGAAAAACTTATGAGATTTACTATCAAACTTTACTTTAAAGAAAATAAAGTTATTTAAAGCTATACTTGTATAAGCAGCTGGTGTTTCCAAAGCTCTTCTTGTGAAATAGTAGACCAATAGATTTTGAGAAAGCACAACTATGTTCTTGAATGGTTTAGAACCCGATATAGTGTAAATAGCCTAATAGTAAGAGACTATTATGATATTCTTCTATTGTACATTTAAATGATGTTGCCTTAAGGATAAAGTAGTTAACATCCTTGGGAATAGATTGTCAATGAAATAATCCCAAAAATACCCTTAGAAGGTTTGAATCAAAAAATTAAACAAAAGAACATCCAAGTATGTTGAGGTGTGGGAATGCACGCAACGAGCATTGAGACAGCCTAGTTCTGATGGAATTGGTCAAAATGACTCGGTCAGGATGGGAATGAGAAGGGTGGTATGGGACACCTTTTTCAGGTTGGACTCGGATAGCACAAGTGCTCATTACATACTCATTGAACTTAGCTAGAACAACCACAGGGTTTGGTATGGGATAAATCATTGTGAGTTACAGTGAGTATGAGTAATGAGGTCCAAGGTCAGGGTATTGACATGGCACTAACTACCTCCAGGAATAAGGGAGTCACCAATTAGTCATAAAGACATAAATATGCTAACCTCTTCCATGCTAAGTAAAAACAAGTCGACTAGATTGTCGAAGGTTCGGTATGAAGAGGAAAGGGAAGAAAGCGTCCCCCCTCTAGGTGTTATGGGCCCTAGAGGATAACCCTTGCCATGGTTCAAACCTCATGCTAAAAAATGTGGATGATAAATGAGGACGATCAAATTCACAAATTGGCTATTCAATGGGATAAGGTCGATCTCATCCACTTGGGTGACTGGCTGCAGTAGTCTTGAACTCAAATGTGGTGGATATGTCTATGTTATGAATGATTTATTCCCTTGGATGATTCAAAAATAAATTAAATAAAATTAGTTCTTTATCTTTTAGGTTTGTTTAGAAAGCTTAATTTTTAAAAAATTTTACTTTCTATTCTTTCCTTATTTTCTTTGGGCAACCAGATATGAAGTTGGTTCTAGGTTGTTACATATGGTATCAAAGCAGAAGAGATTCTAGGTTGTAGATTCTGACTGTGAGTTAGATTAGATAATATAAACTAATGCACTACCTCTTTCACCTATAGGTTGAATGACACGATTGTTGTGAGGTGGGTCCTCGAGAAATCCTGTGGGAGGTAGGGAGGAGGAAGACACCGAAAGACTTGTAAGGAGGCCATGAACAAATCTAAGGTAAAAAGGACCTCAACATGAAAGAAGGGTTAATGAGATTTCCCATAGTGAGAGTGAGACTAGTGTGGAGGTAGGAAACCTCGCTAAAGTGGTGCAATTATTGCAAACACATATGGACTACCAAAGAGAAGAGATGGCCCAACAAAAAACTCACATGGCCCAACAACAAGAATTTATTGTCCAACAACAACGGGTCATAGAAGACTTAACTAATGGATGAGGAAATGGATTGGAAAGGTCAATGGAAGAATCAAGGGAACCAGAGAGATCTAGTGTTGGAAGGGCAAGAGTGAGTAAGGAGTTGGACAAAAATCTGAGAAAGGTAGTAATAACTAAGTTTGATGGTAAGGGCGATGGTGAATCAGCCAAAAATTGGTTGAGTGAACTAGAGTCCTACTTTTCTCTAGTAGTCCTATCCTCTGAATCCAAGACTACTTTGGTAGTAATGAACATGACATAAATAGCCCTAGACTAGTGGAAGTCGTATAAGAAAGGGCATAGAGTAGAAGTTGCTGACCTCAAATGGGAGGAGTTTGTCAAGGAATTTAGGGATAGATTCTTGACAAAGCAATATTATGTAGAGAAATTTGGGGACTTCTCAAATTTGAGACAGGAAAGCATGACGGTGCATGAATACCACCAAAATTTTATTCAACTGCTGAAATATGCTTCCCAATATGAAAGCAATGAAGAAATGAAAACACAAAAATTTATTCTGGGATTACATCCTAGAATCATGACGGTGGTAAACATGCATAATCTTGTCAATTTACCAACTACTTTTGATCTAGCAAGAAAAGAGGAAGCTAATCAAGAAATGAGAAAGACATATTTTAACTACCAAAAGTTATCTAAAAAGGAAAAATATGAACTCAAGAAGCGAAAAAGTGTAGGTTTTATGAAATGGGAGAAGGAACAGAATAAGAAACCCAAAGGAGGAGATCAGAACAAGCAAGGGGGCAAAAATAGATCCAATTACCAAGGTGGTAAATTCAAGAAGGATGCTAAAGAATTTCCTAGGAGGTAGGACCAAAAGCTAGCAGGTCAAGGAAGGGATAGGGAAACTCCATATATGAATAGAAATGAAAGCATTAACAGAGGTAATAGAGCTCCACCAGGTGGATGTTGGGTGTGCAAAGGGGCTCATTATGCTAACAAATATCCTCACAGGGCTGACCTACCACCAAAATACCTAGAAGAGGCTAGCCATAGGATCTATGCGGCCACAGGTAGTTCTGAACTCAATGGTCAAATTACTCCTTTCTTATTGCATGGTAAAATTTTTGATAAAAATGTGCAAATTTTAGTTGATAGTGGGTCAACAGATAGTTTTATCTCATCTAGATTAGTGAGGGATTTGCCTGTTAGACCTAGATTCTTGGCCAAATATTGGAAGGTAGAGTATGGATCATGGTAAACCCATCATGTTAATCAATGTCTCTTTGACTCCCACATTTCCTTATCTCAGGGAAAGATCAACTAGCATCTATATGTGGCACCTTTGCATGTATTTGATATTATTTTAGGAGTTGATTGGTTAAAAGCGCACAAGGCTCTTTTAAACTTTGAAGAGAGATGGGTGGAATTTTTGGATGAATCTAATCAAAGGATTAGAATTAGTTGTGATCAAAGGGAAGTTAAGCCACATTTATTAAATGTAGATATCAAAAAGGTTATTAGAAAGAAGGGAATGATCTTCATAGTTAAGATGAATAGGATAGAAGCATCAGAAAAGGAATCTGACCTTTTCCAGCAACACCTAGTGTTGGGTGCATTCAAAGATGTATTTCCTGAGGATCTCTCAGGGTTACCTCCTTGGAGGGAATTTGACTTCTCAATTGAGTTATTACCAGGGGCAACACCAATTGCAAGGTCACCTTATAGAATGACACCCATAGAGTTGTAGGAGCTCAAAATGCAACTTCAAGATTTGCTTGAAAAAGGGTTAATCAAACCTAGTGTGTCACCCTAGGGAGCTCCTATTTTATTTGTTAAAAAGAAATATGGTACCTTAAGGATGTGCATAGACTATCGAATGTTGAACAAGGTTACTATCAAGAATAGGTATTCGTTACCAAGGATTGATGATTTGTTTGATCAATTGAAAGGAGCAACCATCTTTTCTAAAATAGATTTGAGATCTGGATATCATCAGCTAAGGATTCGGGAGGAAGATACTTCTAAGACAGCTTTTAGAACAAGGTATGGACATTTTGAATTTATTATCTTACCTTTTGGGCTAACCAATGCCCCAACCGCATTCATGAATCTCATGAATAACATTTTTAGAGAACAACTGGATAAGTTTGTACTTGTATTTTTGGATGACATTCTGATTTACTCCAAAAGCAAGGAAGAGCATGATGAGCACATGCGAATAGTGCTTGTGATTCTTAGAAAGAATCAATTATATGGAAAATTGACCAAGTGTGAGTTTTATACTCCACAAGTGTAGTATCTTGGACATATTATTTCTGCAGAAGGAATTGCAGTAGACCCCAAGAAAATTGAAGCAATTATTGATTGGCCAACACCTACTAATGTTTTAGAGGTGCAAAGTTTTATGGGGATTGTAGGATATTATAGAAGGTTCATCAAGGGATTCTCGAGAATTTCTCAACCCATTACAAACCTTTAGAGAAAAGGGAAAGGCTTTAAGTGGATAGAGCAGTGTGAAAAGGCTTTTTAGGTTTTGAAAGAAAGGTTGATGACAACACCAATTCTATAGTTACTTGATCCTAATAAGCAGTTTACAGTTTGTACTGATGCATCGATCGAAGGGTTAGGTGGGATTTTGACCCAAGATGGTGTAGTTATTGCTTATGAGTCTAAGAAGCTCAAGAGACATGAAGTCAACTATGCCACTCATGATTTAGAGTTGGTAGTGGTAGTGCATGCTTTGAAAGTTTGGTAATATTATTTGTTGGGAAAACCATTTGAATTAAAGATAGACCATCAAAGTCTAAAGTATATATTCACCCAACCTTTATTAAATGCCAAGCAATGATGTTGGATAGAGTTTCTTGTGGAGTATGATTTTGGCATTGAGTACATTAAGGGTAAGGAGAATAAGGTCATCGATGCTTTAAGTAGAAGAGGGCATATTACCACTATGAAAAAATGCCAATATGATCTGTTGGATCAAATAAAAGAGTGGCAAGGAAAAGATGAATTTTGCCAATATTGCATTGGACAGGTTAGACAGAAGTTAGACAATGATGCAGAATATGTGATAAGGAATAATTTGCTATTCTTCAAGAATAGATTGGTAGTACCTGATTTAGGAGGTTTAAGGAAAATAATCATTAGCGAGGCTCATAATACTCCCTATTCTACGCACCTAGGAGGGGCAAAAATGTGCGAGAATTTAAAGAAAGAATATTTTTGGCTAGGTATGAAAAAAGATATCATCAATTATGTGGCCAAATGTTTGGAATACCAAAAAGTGAAGGTAGAACATCTGCATCTAGCTAGGAAATTATATCCACATGAGATACCTACGCAAAAGTGGCAAGTGGTATCAATGGACTTTATAATGGGACTACCTAAAACAAGATTTAGGCATGATGTAATTTTAGTAATTGTGGATAAGCTAACCAAAGTCACATATTTTATACCAGGTAATGTGCATGATGACACACCCACGGTAGCAAGTAAGTTTTCCAAGGAAGTGGTGAGGCTACACGGGTTCCCAAAAGTTCTAATATCTGATAGAGACTCTTGTTTTACTTCTAAATTTTGGCAAGCAATGCATCAAGTATTAGGGACAAAACTAAATATCAATACTACTTATCACCCTGAGATAGATGGTTATACTGAGAGGGTGAATCAAGTGCTTGAGGATATGTTGAGAATGTACTACATGGAACAACACACAAAGTGGGAAGACTACTTGTACCTAGTAGAATTTGCATATAACAATAGTTACCATGCATCATTAGGTATGGCACCTTTTGAAGCTCTATATGGGTGATGATGCAGAATTCCCTTAACTTGGGATAATCTGAAATATCGGGTAGTGATCGGTCCAAAAATGATAAGAGAAATGGAAGAACAACTAAAGAAGATTCAGCAAAAGCTGAAAGAGGTCGTAGATCGCTAGAAGAGCTACGCGAACCTCAAAAGGACACCGAGGGAATATTCTATGGGAGATAGAGTATTCTTAAGGGTGAAGCCAACTAAAAGTTCTATAAAATCATCTAAGCTTGACTCCAGATATGTGGGTCCATTTGAGATTATTGCGAAGATAAGCCTTGTAGCGTACATATTAGCTCTACCACCAAGCTTATCCAAAATCCATAATGTCTTTCATGTATCCCTCTTTAGAAAATATATTTATGATCCTACTCATGTATTGGATGTTTCCAACTTGCAGATGACCGATCCATTAAGGATTGAGGTGCGACTTATTCGCTTGCTTGGTTTTCGAACCAAGAATCTGAGAAAATGGAGTATCGAGCAATGTCGGGTCCAATGGGACCACTACTCAGACTAAAATGCTACATGGGAAGACATGGCAAAAATGCGATAGCAATTTCCTTATCTATTTGAGTAGAAATAGACTTTATCATAAAATTTTATATAATTTTGGAATATTTGTATATATACAAATGTAAATGGAACTGGATACTAAGTAGAGTTAAGTGTGGTTGCCATTTTACTGAGTAGAGTAGTTTGCAAGTGTGTGGTATTGCAAAGTGACATGTTTTGGAATATATGTTGATATTTGATAAATAGATTATATTGTGATGTAATCTATGATGTGGTTATATGCCAATTGTGTGGAAAAATTCTTTGTTTACAAAATTTAGAATTAGATGTAAGCAATGAATTTATTTGAATATTTTGAAAAAGTAAGTAAAATGAAAATGCAAAGTATTTCTTTTGCTTAATATGGTTAAAAACATAGGGACTGTGTTTATCCCTAGTGGGGGAGGATGTAATGACCCTCCTCGCATGGTTTATGAAAAATAGTGAAATATGCATACACTTACCTTTTTTCTATGATTCCTGGTACTACTGATGACTTCTGTGAGTGCAGGATAGTTGCGTAATGGTAATGAATGAAAACAAGTCAGGGAAAAAAGGTGAGATAGGGAAGTGATGATTCGGCTCACGAGCACATGGAAACTCATGCTTGCATATCATTTAGGTGCATTGCATATTGCATCATTGCGTGGGTTTATTTGGCTCGAATATTGCTTGTATGGCAAGAAATAAGAAATGTTGTTTTAAGTGGCAATGATGATGGGAGCCACTAGTTTGGAAATGCATGTGTGTGTGATTGCTTGTTATGGCATGAGAGTTTATTATTTAAAATGATATTTTGATTATATATTAATTTATTATGGTAAATAAGTTTACCATGTATGGAAGATTTTATAAATATCATTGTTGCATTATTTAGAAGTGTAAGAAGATTGGTTATAATATTATTAATCTTATTTTATTTAAAATGAGTGTAAAATAGTTTACACTATATAAAAATAATTTTGGAATATTAAAGAAATGATTAAAAGTTTGGTAGAGCTAAGTTTTATTAAAATATCCATGTGGCTAGATGCACTCTCCATGTTTGTTGTAAAATCATTGTGAATGGTTAATGGTTATGATAACTTGGTGTGCATGAAGTTGAGGAGAGGAGACTCGACAATCTGGCGCTATGCATGGAGGGAGAGGTAAACAACTTGTAGATTCTTTGTAAATCATTTTGGGGAAGGAAAAACAAAAGAAATGGAAGGCATTTGGAAGGGAAGAAGATACCAGGAGAGATAAGGGAGAGCGAGAGTCAAAGAGCAGAGAATGATGTAGTTGGAAAGCATGAAACAGGTCAGTTTTTCTATAGTTCTAATACAAAGTATGTGTTCTCCATGCTTGTCTAATATGTTAAACATATCTCACTTTTCATTGTGTGAAACATTGTTGTGTTGTTGTGCTAATAGATGGTGAATGAAAGCAATGGAATTGATAAATTAACACTACCATATTAAAGAGATTTTTTTGTGTGAAACATTGTTGTGTTGTTGTGTTAATAGATGGTGAATGAAAGTAATGGAATTGATAATTTAACACTGCCATATTAGTGAAATCTTCATTGTGTGAAATATTATTGCTGCGATGTTGTGTTTATAGATAGTAAATGAAAGTAATGGAAAAGTATATGAAATACTGAATTGCTGAGAATTTAATCTGTATTATAGGAAGTAATGTAATGCTGATAAAATATTGTTGTTATGTTGTGTTGTTTTAAACATTACATTACCAAGAAATATTATGTTTGTTACGTTGTTGTGTTGTTGTAAGCTTTGCATTTGGAAGCAATGAGGTGTTGAGTGTGGTGAGTGAGTTGTACTCTTATTTAAAACAAAATGAGAGAAATAAATTAGAACTTATACTTCTCTAGGGACTAGGAAACACCTCATGATGATGGAGGTAAGTTTCATGGAAGTCTTACCCGGTGAGAGAAGGTAGCTTGTAACAGAAAAAATATATAATGGCAAATGCTTTGACAAGTTTTGGAAAAGAAATTAGTGGATTTTTGTATGTTGTCTATGTTAAATTAATTTGCATTTAGGCATGTTAAAATTTGCATGTTCATTAATTAAGAGTCGTATATGATCCCTAGCGATGACTCCAAGCTTTTCCCTGTGTGGACTGTTGACCGTTTGGAAGTAAATGGTATGGTGTTGAGCGAGTTTGGGAAGTACATAGCCAGAATCTTACGGTGAGATACGTTACACCAAATTTGTTACAATATGGACACCAGTAACCAAGGTAGTGAACATGTACTATTCTAGATGATCCGGGCCTGAGTTGCAGAGCAAAATTATAGAAGATATATAGTTGTGATGTTTGGATGAACCAAGCCTAGGGGTGGAAGTAGTTTAAACATTAAACAGTGAGTGTAAGGAGTCTATGTCTTGAAAGAAGGGGTAAAGCCCTCATGTAATGTTGTTGTTTCTTTTAAAAATAATAATAAGTGTATGTATTTGAGAAGTGGCTTCATGTGTCTATGGTGTTACTGAGCGAAGCTTATGTATTGTATTGAAACTTTATATCCTTATTTAATTAAAGGGCTTATGGTTTAAAATTCTCTCTTATAGTATGTTGCAATTGGAATTTTTGGGACTAAGTGTCCAATGAAACAAACCATGTTTAGCCTTGATGATTCTTGGATATACCTGATAAGAAAACAAGTCTTATTTAATTTAATGTTTATTGTCTATAAACTAAAGACCTTATTATGATTGTCGTTTATACTCTATTGATAAGATGATTAGTACCTTGGTAGCGTGAAGCAACCAAGAATCGATCCTTAATGAGGAAAAATTGGTGATTATAGTTTTAAAACGTAAACAGTGTAGTGGCTTCGAAAAAACTTATGAGATTTACTATCAAACTTTACTTTAAATAAAATAAAGTTATTTAAAGCTATACTTGTATAAGCAATTGGTGTTTCCAAAGCTCTTCTTGTGAAATAGTAGACCAATAGATATTCAGAAAGCACAACTATGTTCTTGAATGGTTTAGAACCCGATATAGTGTAAATAGCCTAATAGTAAGAGACTATTATGATATTCTTCTATTGTACATTTAAATGATGTTGCCTTAAGGATAAAGTAGTTAACATCCTTGGGAATAGATTGTCAATGAAATAATCCCAAAAAGACCCTTAGAAGGTTTGAATCAAAAAACTAAACAAAAGAACATCCAAGTATGTTGAGGTGTGAGAATGCACACAACGAGCATTGAGACAGCCTAGTTCTGATGGAATTGGTCAAAATGACTCGGTCAGGATGGGAATGAGAAGGGTGGTATGGGACACCTTTTTCAGGTTGGACTCGGATAGCATAATGCTCATTACATACTCATTGAACTTAGCTAGAACAACCACAAGGTTTGGTATGGGATAAATCATTGTGAGTTACAGTGAGTATGAGTAATGAGGTCCAAGGTCAGGGTATTGACATGGTGCTAACTACCTCCAAGAATAAGGGAGTCACCAGTTAGTCACGAAGACATAAATATGCTAACCTCTTCCATGTTGAGTAAAAACAAGTCGACTAGATTGTCGAAGGTTCGGTATGAAGAGGAAAGGGAAGAAAGTATCCCCTCTCTAGGTGTTATGGGTCCTAGAGGATAACCCTTGTCATGGTTCGAACCTCATGCCAAAAAATATGGATGATAAATGAGGACGATCGAATTCACAAATTGGCTATTCAACGGGATAAGGCCGATCTCGTCCACTTGGGTGATTGGCTGCAATAGTCTTGAACTCAAACGTGGTGGATATGTCTGTGTTATGAATGATTTATTCACTTGGATGATTCAAAAATAAATTAAACAAAATTAGTTCTTCAACTTTTAGGTTTGTTTAGAAAGCTTAATTTAAAAAAAAAAATTACTTTCTATTCTTACCTTATTTTCTTTGGGCAACCAAATATGAAGTTGGTTCTAGGTTGTTACATGGAATAATCGTTCGTTACTTGGAAATCCCCTTTGGGATTAATTTTTCTCCTATAGATATGTGGAACTGAGTTATGAAAATACTTTAGAAGAAGTTCAACACATGTACAACTTGGTTTTTCTCCTTAGCAAGAAGAATTCAAGTTGTGAATAAAGTTATGGCAACCTATCATGTTTACTACTCTTATTGGATGGCCTCAAAGGATGCCTATAACAAATTTACTTAGGTCATTCATAAAATTTTATGGACCAAATGGGATGGGGAGGTAGGCATGACAATCATCTCATGGAAACTTTGTACTCAACCAAAGGATTTAGGAGGTTTGGATATTATTGACCCTCTTATCGATAGCAAAAGTGTGGCTATGAAATGGTTTGCTAGAGCCATTATTGGAGAGGAAAATTGGAAGAATATTCAACAAAGTTGCTTTCATAAAGATATATCTCATCTCCATTCCATGCTAACTAATGCTACTATTAAATGTGACATAGCTAATGCTAAAAAATAGGTAAGAGGTTATGAGTCATATCATGCTATAGGGGCACAAACTAGTTCTGACCTCAATTGGATCTCCCAAGGCTACAAGGGAACTAATTTTTTCTTTAGCTACCTTAGGCATAAGAATATTTTAGAAAGAATTATTGAATTAGAGGACCCTTAAGGTCATTCCCTTTCTGACTCCATTGAGATCACAAATCTTTTTGTAACCCACTTCTCTCAAATTTTTATAGTGGAGCCAAGGGATGACACCCATCTTCTTTTAATGGAATATGTGTAGGAATATATTCCCTCCCTAGTTGACCCCATTATTCATGATCAAATTGAATGTCCTTTTTATGTGAATGATCTGCATTATTCTCTCTTTTCTATGAACAATGACAAATCTCCTTATATGGACGATATTCCAATAGAGTTTTATAAAAAAATTGGCATATATTTTCCTCAAATCTTCATCATGTTTACCTAGAAGCTCTCTAGAATAATTATCTTGGATCTTATATCAATGTAGGGCTAGTAAAAATTATTTCTAAAGGAACAAATTGTAATCAAATATCTAATCTGAGATCTATTACCCTCCTAAATATTTCTTACAAGATCATACCTAAAACAATAGCTTTAAAAATCAAACCTATTGCATAAGCTATTGTCCACCTAGAACAATCTGGTTTTCTTAAGGGTTGTTATATCTTAGATAATCTTATGATGGCCTGAGAAATAATGCAATGGGCTATCAATTCCAATCAAGATGCCATCTTGGTTAAGTTAGATTTTGATAAAGCATATGATAAAATCAGATGGAATTTTATTCTCTGTATGCTTTCTTGGATTGGTTTTGGTCCAAAATTATATAATCAAATTGGTATGCTCTTTGGTGATGCTTCAACTTGTGTTCAAGTTAATGGAGCTCTATCCCCTTCCTTCCCTCTACAATGGTCTATTAGACAGGGTTGCCCTCTTGGTCCTTTTTTTTATATTTTGGTTGTCGATACTCTTGGTTATCTTCTTCGTAAGGCTCAATCCAATGGCCTCATTCAAGGTATTAAACTTATTGGGGATAAAAATTCTCTTAACTCATATTTTTCTAATGATTATAAAACTATTTTGTGATGTTTTTTGCTCTTGTATCAACCACTCTAAAACAAGTATTTTATACTTTTCTTCTAATTATAATGGTTGTAACTCCTTGACTAAGTGGAAGATCATCCCTCATGGAATGATCGTTCGTTACTTTGGAATCCCCTTTGGGATTAATATTTCTCCTACAGATATGTGGAACTATATTATAGAAATTCTCCATAGGAAGTTAAATGCATGGCTAGATTGGTTTCTCTTCTTAGTAGGAAGAATTCAAGTTGTGAATAAAGTTATGGCAGTCTCTCATGTTTACTACTCCTCTTGTTGGATGGCCTTAAAGGATGGCTATAACAAATTTACTCATGTCATTCATAAATTTATATGGACCAAATGGGATGGGAAGATAGGCATGATAACCATCTCATTAAAAATGTGTACTCAATCAAAGGCTTCATGAGTTCCGGGGAATTATTGATCCTCTTATCCAGAGTAAAAGTTTAACTATATAATGGGTTGCTAGAGGCATTACTGGAGAGGAAAATTGGAAACACTTATTTTAGTACATAATATCCCAAGCTACTCACAAAGGTAAATGGAAATAAACCCCATGGGAGGATAAGGTCCTTAATGCGCCATATTTTGCGGTTAAAGGATATATTCCTCTTAGTCATAACTAGAAAGTTTGGTAATTATTTTATTATTTATTGGTTTGGAAGTTTGACTCCTTATGACATGGTTTATGCATCAGTATGAACAATATTTGATGGAGTAAACATATCCTCCATAATGATAAATATTTATCTTTGTTCAGTGCTCTTTGAGGACTGGCATTTCTAAAGAAAGGTATAAATAAAATAAGGGATATTTGGGATCCAAACAGTTGCTCAATTCTCACCTAGACATAGATCCATAATTATTGTTTCCTTCCCTCTTTGTTAAAGGACTTTTATGGTCTTATTGTGGCTTCCATTCCATGTGAGATCCTTATTAAGTTGGGAACAACTACCTACAATATATGGACTAACTAGAGATAGCTTAGTGACCATAAATTCTCTTTCATTAAATCCAATTGGATCTACAATAATATTGTGTTCTTTACCTTTGGACTCTAAGCTCAATGTCAACTGGTAAGTCAAATTAACAAATGCCTAGTGAAAGTCTCTTGCTACTCAAATTTGGAAATTTTTTGTTGAATTCAAAACTCAGTTTCTTGGATGGTGGGTTTTGCATCAAATTTATTTATATTTTAAAAGTATAGCTTCGATTTTATATATTTCCCCTCAATACAAATTGTGTAATGCTTAAAAAGCTATTATTAACTTGTTTTGGTTTTGTGACATGGCTAAAAAAATTTGAGATATTTTCTACACCTTTTTATTCCCATCCTTCATTAGATCTTGGAAGCTTTCTCTGCTTATTTTTTCCAACAAGATTATTGTCTCAAACTTTAGGATGTTTGTAGAGTCATTTTTCTCAAACATATATGGAAGTTTAGATGCAAAAAGGTGTTTACTAGCTCCCTTCCTCCATGGGGTATTGTTTTAGCAGTCTTGTCCTTTGATCTTTTGATACATTTGGGACACATTCATTCACATGTTTTTGGAATTTCCAATACATAAGATGTTAAAGATAGGCTTCTCCAGATATTTCACATGATTGAATATCTTTAAAATTTCCAACAAGAAACAAAAATGAAGGCAATAAAAAATGATGAACTAGTTCAAAAACTCATTACTTATTTTTCTTCCTTGAAGACTTGAGAAGATATAATAGAGGACATGCTCAAAACTTCTCTACATGGTAGTGTAGACACCTAAAACATGTCATGTCAAGGTGACTACTCATATGGGACATGCTAGAATACCATATGAAAGATCTTGGATAGATTCCAAGGTGAAGCAGTGGTTCTAACCACTCAATTTAGGCATTTTGGCCTAGTCAGTGTTGGCCATGGCTGACACCCATGGTTAACAGGTCTGATTGCACCTCAAAGTCATGGTTAGCCTTCAAGTTAAGTTTGATCTCAACCGACCCAGAATCGGTTACAACGGCCAAGTTGTTCGAGTTTCAAACGATCTGGGCACTGAAGCCTCTAGAAATTTCCCTCCAACTGCCCTAACTGAAGGTTCTTGATCTTGGACTCTCCATGAAGCTAAGAAAAGTTATTCCCATGTGCTATAAACCCCCCTCCAAATTGGCAATAATTCTAGAAGAATCTCGAGTTGAAGCGTAGCGAAACCCTATCAAATTGCATACTCACTTGCATCCATTGAGAGGAACACTTTTGCTGCCTATTTGGAGATCAAATGGCATTTGGAACCAAGAAGGTTATGGAGGGCTAGGAGAAATCAAGAAAATCAATTGAGCCTATTCCATCACCAATCTAAGCAATTCAACCGCCAAATCTGTCAGAGGACATCGAGGTGACCCTTGATAATCAACTCATCAAGGGGAATTGGAGATCTAAGACCGACATTAGAGAGCAACTACATTTTTTGCTCAGTCACGGCTAACAGTGCTAGATGTACCACATACCCTTTTCCCTTGGTTTTAGCAACAATTTAATTTTTATTCGCAGTAGATTATATGCATTTAATCTAGATTTGTTTTATTAGAGACAATTGTGTGGTATAAGTAGAAATTTAAGACTTATTTCCCTCATTTCTTGTCATTTGGTAGCTAGATTAATTATGACTATTTCTTATGTTTTCATGCTTCCAATTGTTTAATTAGGACATTAGATGGATTTATCTATGTTCCCTTTATATTTCTTGATGGCCAATTATCATGTTTAGTGTATATTATCATGCTCTCTGCATTTTCTTGATTTCAAGATTTTATGGCATCCTTTTGCATAATTTTCTTTAAAAGACTCATTAAGAGAGGCCTCATTTGTTGTTAATATGTTTCTTGTTGTTTCTTGCATGGTTAATAGGTTCTTATCATTAATAACAACAAATGCCTCTAATCATGGAGAAGAAGGCCATATTTGCCTTGGAGCAGTTCGTGTCAACCTAGGAAGCCTATGGATTACACCTACCCTTGTGTGGCGATTTTATATTATTGTAATAATTGTATCACATTGAGTATCCCTAAGAGGGATGGATTTGTAATAAAATTTTAATGGAAATTTAATAAAAGAAGCCCTTATTTGTGGTTATTTGTAAATTCATCCATTCTTTTATGCTTTATATGATTTTTCAGTTATTATTAGCTTAGGTATATGCATCCTAGATTGCTACAGAAGGAGATCATGGTGGGAAACCCACATTTTATGCCAAAGAATACTGACTTACTGTGTTTTGTGATGACAGGTCTTAGCCATGGTTGATAGTCATGGTTAACAGTTGTTGTCGTGCCACAAAGCTACGAGTAACAGTTGAAGCCACGCCTGACAGATGTGATCAACAGAGAATAGAGCATACATCAGACAACCAAATCTTTATCAGACTTGGATGTGAGGTAGGAGCACTTCCCTGTCTCTGTGATTTCCTATCTATATTTTTTTCTGGCAGAATGCAAAAATATTAGATTAATTATAAAACTTAATGAAAGGTAGAAATGGAAAAATCCTAGTTTATTTTTAGTTTTCTACTAGTCGTTGCTAGGAATAGCGGATCTCTGATTACAGTTCACCCTAGTCTCCAGTAGTCTAGAAAATTACGTGTTTAGAGTTTACATGTATAAGGTCCAATCAGTGGTAATTTTCCTCATAGATAGTTGCATTATCTAAACGTCATCTAGCGTAATCATGCATTCTCTTAAAATGAAACATTCTTTTTCAAAGCATGTAGGAAAATCATGTGAATGTTGGTTTATGCATTTTTTCATGCAAAGTAAAAAGAACCACACACACCATGACATACTTTAAATGCTAGTGAGTTGGGAGATATATCCAACCACTAGTAGGGTTCAATGACGATGGTAGATATTTCCATCCATTGGCTCAACTCCCTCGATCCTTTTGTTACTAGACAAATACCAGATCTGAGAACCATCATAGCCCATGGAAAATTTACACGTATCTCTCTTTGAAGAGGTATATCGTTGACTACGAGTGAACAAGGTGAGGACTGGGAGAACCTGTACTCCCTGACCGTGTGTGGACTTCATTACCACACATTGTAGGTGGGATTACACAACCTAGAGTTCATAGCCAGGTTGTCGAGCTGTGAGTATATAGGTGAAAGCCCTTAAATAATTGAGTATTCATCAACATTTTGAAAACAATATGAGAGGTACTTTATGATACAACAAATCTCAAAACACATCAAATAGTTTAGGGCTCACAAACAAAAATTTAAAAGAGATAATCATCATTGTTTACTTTGTTTGCCTTAAAATTTATATATGAGATAATATAATATCAAGGTGTAACACAAAGAGGCCAATCTGAGCATAAATCTGAGGTCGAGGCTAAAGCTCCACCTAATGCACAACAAAATGCACAGGACCCTCAACCATAGAATCCTCCTGAATGTCGTTCAGTGAGTATTAGAGGGAACAATTCTACGTACAAGGATCCTATTGAGAATACCCCGATTATAGGAGCCACTAGAAACTCCTCGAGACACAAAATAGAGCATGGGGCTTCCCAGCATGGGGTCCTAAATATGGTAGTATTTACCGTGATCGCACTCTGCGTGCTTCCACGGGATCTATTGAAGAGTATGTCATAGAGGGATCTAGGTTGGTACCCCTTCAGCCTATATCTAAGGGAGGCTCAAGGCCCCCACCATCTGAGTATATACAGGCTCAAGATCTACCCATTCAAGAGTAAACAAAGAGGATTGCTTTCGAGTGCAGACCCATACAAACTCCTAATAGAAGTGAGCCTTGTAGGATCACCAAAGACATGTCTAAAGTGGGAGAAAATGGTACACCACCATATGATCCATGGCATAGTAAACAGTTAGATGGTCTGGATAGAGTCTTAGGATAGCTAGGTTATAAACCTTCTCCTGCGCCCTCTCATTCTACGAGTGTGCATAGCAAAAGTACAATTAGGACCATCAGGGAACTTAGATAATGCTCCAAGCATTCTCGTGATATGCATACCCCTGCATCCCATGTAGGCACAGAGTATAAGCAATAGATTGATGCAAATATTGTCTTCACAGACAAGGGCAAGAATGTAGCAAATCAGTATATTGGGGGACATACCCACAAAGTTTCTCGAAAAGAGCATACACACTAGAGACCTCATACGACCGATTGCATAGATCTCACAAGCTGGTGTTAGAGCAGAGACGTCAGATCATCCAAGACCAGTTGGAAGATATTTACATAGAGTGAGAACACCTCAAAAATAAGGACACTCAGAACCAAAGGTTTATAAGGCAATGATTATATGAACAGTGCATATGTGAGTAACGCATACTTGATAAAAAGGAGCTGAGAGGGAAAAGGATTGACTAGTACCGATTTACCTCTCCATAGTGAGTATAGGGAGCACATTGATAGATGATCTACTTTGCAACTTGAGTTGCACCCTGAGTATATAGACACCCATACTCGCCACACAACCCAATGTAGGGATCAGCGTCCAATACTCAAACATCGTGGGTATAGGTCGTAGGAAGAAGAAGTGGGAGATGAATTAGATCAAGAATATCTCGATATCTCCCTAGTCGAAGTGTATGATGACCCTAGTCCTCCACCTCAACCGAAGAGGGATCTGCCTCCAAAGGTGCCTCAAAGACAATCTAGAGAAGAGGAGTTCCTATTTTCGCAGGCTTATAAGGCCTTGGAAAAAAATGTTAAAGCTATCAAGAAGCAAGGAACAACTTATCAAAAACCTACCTTGAATAAGATTCATAATGAACCTAAATGCGCATCAGTGCCTATTCTAGCCTATATTGAACATTTTGAAATGCCTAGGCTGGAAAAATTTAAAGGAGAGGAGGATGCTCAAAAGCACGTCACAAGTTTTCTAGACATGTGCTTTCAGATCGAGAGTAATGATGCCTTACTCTTGCAAACCTTTATTACAACCCTCTTAGGACCAGCCCGAGAGTGTTTTAATCAACTCAAAAGGCACAACATCACCAGCTTTGAGCAAATGGTTGATGCATTTCTTGAACACTTCTCTTTTGACGTCAATAAAAATATGAACTTATCCGATCTGATTGCTTTAATGCAACATGATGACAAGACAATTATAGATTATAAGAAATGATGGAGAAAATTGATGGTAAATATGCCATTCTCCATCCCTGCCTCTGAATTAACTTGAATGTTTATGAAAATTTAAGCAAAGCATGTTTCATTATTATTGCAGTTGTAGTAGTATCAAACATTTGAAGAGGCTTTGGTGCAATCCAAAGTGATAGAGGATATCAAGTTACGGGAGGGTAACTTGAAACTCAAAAACAAGAAGGAATGGAATAAGAAGAGCACCGAGAAACAATAGTCCAAGCTGGCCCATGTTAATTAGGTGGTTTTAAACCTTCCAAAAGGGGATAAGGGGCAACAACAATGAAATTATCAAGCCCAACCTCCTATGCAATATGAGCAGCGCAATAACAACTATAAGGGTAAGGACAAAGAAAGACATCCTCCTCGTATATTCACTTAAATATCGAAATCGTTGATATCAATTTTTTATCAATTGTGTGAGGCAAAGGCAATAAACTTACCAAAAATCAAATTAGTGGACCCTAATCAACCCAAGCCTAAGGGATATAAGGATGATCAATATTGCATATTTCATCGAATGAAAGGTCACTACATAGAGGTATGTTGGTCTTTCAAAAATTTAGTGCAAAATATGATAAAAAAAGATACGCTTCTTATGGACAGTCCATAAGCACCAGATAATCATAATATGGGGATTTACAAAAATCCTCTACCCAACCATGAGGCACCAAGGAACAATGTTAGCCAAGTCAATCAAGTATGCATTGAAGCACCAACCCACAGGTTCATCAAAATGGTCAATGTCATCACAAGACATGTGAGGTATGAAAGATCAAATCAACCTTCAGCTCTTGTTATGGTCCAAGCTACGCCTCCTCCAAGGCCAACCCAAAATACGTCAGGCCCACCAACTAGATCGGTGGTGACAATCAGGAGTAGGTTAATTCAAAACCTACAGACGACTCTAACAAATTTGTCAATTTATGAGTTGATTTAGTAGTCTCCCAAGCACAGGGAGACACTTACGGATATTATAAGGTCCATAAAAGTGTAGTCCCATAATCTTGAAGCATTCACACACTTCGTGGGATACATGCAACAATGTCAAGAATCAATAATACAATTTTATGATCATGAAATATAGACGGTTTCCATTGTCACAATGGACCCGTCACTCCACATCATTGCATGTGTGAATCACATACCTTTCAAGCAGGTTTTGATCAATACAAGATCATAAATCAACATAATTATCACCAAGGCACTGACATACCTGAAGTTACCAAATATGCATATCATACCTTCTACCTTCACGTTAAAAGATTTTAACAACGTATTATGCTTAACTGTCAGCATGATAGTCTTACATATTTAGGTGGGATTGAAGACCATCCTAGTGATGTGTCATGTGATTGAAGGCACTATGCAATACAACATTCTTTTAGGTAAGCCTTGGATAAGATAAATGTGTTGTGTCCCTTCCATTCTCCATCAATGTATTAAATACGTTCATGAGGGATAGGTTCACATGGTACCTTCAGATGAAGAACCATTCAACTATGTGAATTTAACATATTTATTGGGGGACTTTGTGCTCCCCTTAATGCACCTAGACATACGGCCAGCATCGTCGATCAAAGATATAGGACGTAAAATGAAGGAAGTGTGTGTCAAACCTACAATGTCTACATCTCAACGATCGGAGCACATGACAGCTGCTTCTACCAGATCGTCTGCATACATAATGCGTTGAGATGATAGGAAGATAAATGTAAATATGGGAAAAAAAGAGATAAAACGAGCACCCAAACCAGTTGTCATCAAGGTTCCTACTCCCATGGAAGTAGAGGATGTTCAAGAAAAATTCAAAGAGGCACCTCATCCTACTTTGACTGCGTATTCAGTAGGGTCATCTACATCGCAGGTGACCATTCATTTGGTTAATCCCAGATTAGGGGAGTATATTATAAAAAATGTGACATTTACATCGATCATCGAGACTATGCAAGATATGGGCCGACCACAAGACCATAACCTTCCCGTAGGGACGGTGGTACCACTGGGGATACCTCCTAATCAAACTAATTTCATCTATGGAGGGCTCGACCAGCTAACATCTCACAATCCCATGGATGAGGATGATGATGAACCATTCATGGTGAATTTTCATTATCTCTCTAACTCGAAGTATGCCTTACAATATTTTGAGCATTACCATTGGCATGGTTATGGTCTCAAATTATTAGAGCAAGGGCGTAGAAGGCCATACAAACCACAATATCAGTTACCAACTAATAGGTTCATGTTAGGGTACTATATTAGAGGATAGGATGAACTCCTCGCAGCATCTTTAGATCACTTGTACTCAGTCCATGGGGTGAAGTAGATTTCAATCCTTATCACCCCAATCCCTCCTTGTTTCGAAGGGATAATCGGTTAGTGTCTTATGTCACAATAGAACCGCCTGAGATATATCATGAGAAAATCTTAGTGGAGGTAGGTTCAGAGCATATACCAAGAGATAACTTGGAAGAACAAATCTGTAAGGCAATTGATGACACATGCATGCAAATTCAAAACTCTAGTATGGTAGAGAATTCCAAGTCAGATAATCACTCTGACGAGGATAAAGCAAATTCCATATCTAAGAGAGAAGGACCGAGTCGTAGGTATGAGAGTGATGAGGATGGTGAGTCCTCGAACAATGAGCAATTTGAGGATGAAACTAAGGTGGCTTATCTGGGCCCCTTAAATTTATGTCATCTATTACCCTTGGAGATAGTCGTAGAGGATAAGCAATCCTCCACTAATGATAGCGGCTATCAAGATTGGGCTTACATGGGACCCCATCTTCCTAATATCCTAGTTCCAATAGGTAGCGATGAGGGTTTTTATTATGATAGTAACGATGAAGATGAAACGAAGAGAGCCTATTTGGGGCCTCCCTATTTACGTCATCATAATGTGTTGTACACTGTAGAGGATATGTATAGAGATATCAATCTCCACCCTTGCCTCAAGGGAAGACCACTGAATCTCAAGGTGATTTATCATATAGTATTTCTTGATCCACTAATATACAGGGAGCTCCTTAAGCCTAGCGATCATGTTTTCGAGTCTATCCATAGACTAGATCTATAGATCCCCATACCCCTAAAACCACATCTCAGGGATGGAATTTATACAAATAGAGAGTCACACTCACGTGGTCCTAGAGACAATCCATTCCATCAATTTGATCTCCATTTATTTGATCACTCCACTTTGTAATCCAATCGACCCCTCCAAATTGTTGTGTCTTAATGTAGATGCTATTGATTGGGATCGTGCTGAATCACCAATAGAGCCTGAATATTTCTTCCCCAATGAAGAAATGCTACAACCTTTTCATTTTGTGCTAGGCTGTGTACATGATGTTTATCATGCTGAATTTACTTCCAATGTGGAACCCATAAACCCAGTATATGACATCCACTTGATCCTTACACCTCACCAGCTCAAGGAGGGATCTCACATGTCAGTAGACAAAACCTTTGAAGTGGATATCAACAATGATCCCACGATTTCTAAGAGGTTAAATTTGGAGAAATTTTATCACCTGATGAGCATGCCAACCTCATCCATCTACTAAAAGAGAGACATGATCTCTTTGCTTGGACTTATAAAGACATATTGGGTCTGGATCCAAAATTGGTTACTCATAACCTTTCACTAGATATCTCGAAAAAGCCATTTAGGTAGAAACTTAGAAAAATGGATCCAATAGTAGCCTTAATGGTTAAGGACGAATTGCAAAAATTGTTGGATGTAGATTTTGTAATTTCCATCGACTATCTAGAATGGGTATCAAATATGGTACCTGTAGGAAATATGATGGAAGGATCTGTATCTGTACAGATTTTAGAGACCTCAATAGGGCAACACCAAAGGATTTATTTTCATTGCCAAACATATATTCTCTCGTAGATACAACTACGGGTCATGAGATGCTCTCCCTAATGGATGATTTTTTGGTTACAATCAAATTTGGATTAAGCCTGAAGACCAACATAAAATCATATTCATAACACCATGGGGGACATTTTGTTATAAGGTTATGCCATTTGACCTTAAGAATGTTGGTGCTACATATCAGCGGGCTATGACATACATCTTTCATGACTACATGCATAAGATCTTGGAAGATTACATCGATGACTTGTTGGCGAAGTCATTGTTGTGTTTAGAGTATGCAAAGGTCCTGAGAAAGGTCTTCGATTTCCTGATAGAGAATAATGTCAGGTTGAATCCTAAGAAGTGCGTATTTGGTGTGATTTCAGGAAATCTCTTGGGATTCATCATTTCAAAATGAGGTATCGAAGTAGACCCAGCAAAGTTCAAGGCCATTTTAAAAATACGTCCTCCAACAAACATAAAGGAATTAAGGAGCCTACAAGGAAAAATAGCACCCATAAAGCGATTTATCACACAATTATCAAAAAAATATCAACCCATGAATCAACTGCTACACAAGGGGGTCCCATTCAGTTGGGACGAGGACTGTCAGGCTGCCTTTGCTGATATTAAGTATTACTTGGAAACGTTGCCAGTGCTAGCTCCACTAAGACCAAACGTACCATTCTTGTTATATATATTGGTAACTAACTTTGCATTGGGGACCATGTTAGCCCAAAATAATGCACAAGATAAAGAGCAATCCATATATTACATTAGCTAAATCTTGGTGAGTTACGAGCTAGGATATGTCTATGTGGAAAAGCTATGTTTAGCAGTGGTGTTCGCTACAAAGGAATTGCGGAATTATATGTTGTCATACGACGTATGTCATATCAAAATAAAATCCTTTGTAGTATATGATGAGAAAGACGTATCATAATACACGTACTGCAAAGTGGATCATGCTATCAATAGTATTCAACTTGGAATTCATTAGCCAAAATTCCATCAAGGGATAGGTCATAGCTAATCAACTGGCAAAGGTACCACTATAAAATAGTAGGCCTCTCACCATTGATATTCCTGATGATGCAGTATTTGCATTATCAGTCTCCCAAATCCAAAGAACTATCTAACAAAGCTAATATGACCTTGTTCTTTGATGGTTCGAAGTGTGAACAAGGGGGTGGTGCAAGAATAGTGTTGTTCATGCCACAAGGTGCTCCCATGCCCTTGTCATTTAAGTTGGACTTTCCTTGCACCAACAATAATGTTGAATATGAAGCCCTAATATTGGGCCTCCAAATAGTTGTTTCCATGAAGATTAAAATGTTAAATATCTTTGGTGATTCCCTTATCATTGTCAACCAAGTGAAGGGACTTTTTAAATGTAGGTGTCTGGTCCTGAAGGTCTACAAAGATGTTGTTGACACTTATCTAGCTCAGTTGGGTGGTACAACATCAAGGCAATCTCTCATTCATCAAATAGATTTGTAGACACTATGGCATCTTTGGTATCTTTAATTCCTTAGAATCCATTTGTTGATTTTACTACCATCCACATAAAGACGATGTCACACTCTATCGTGCAACACGAGGCTTTGGATAATAAAGAATCAATCAACATGATTCATGTAGAACTAAACCATGAATGGTTCTACAGAGCCAGAGACTTTATCAAGAGGGTGCCTTGGGGGTCATTGATCTCGTAGGGTCCTACGAGGAATGGTACTACCATTCACCATAAGGTTAATTCCCAGTATGCATTTGTGAATGTTAAACCGCAGGGAGAACATGTTGTCTTGTCAGTTGAGGCTGAGGTCTATCAGAACTGGATGTCATAAATATATGACTTCTTAAAACTTGGTGTAATCCCCCAAGGATTGTCACGTGCCACAAAACACATATTTAAATAGAAAGTGATAAAGTATGTCTTATTATGAGATATTTTGTATCATCGAAGCTACGATGGAGTTCTCCTTCATTGTATTGAGCCCCAAGAACCAGTTTGGGTAATTTTGCAAGCTCATGATGATACGTACGATGGCCATTTTAGCGGTATGGCTATTGTCAAGCACATCCTTCGCATAGGCTATTATTGACCTACTATGGAGAAGGATTGTAATGCGTATATCAGGAAATGCATTCAAATGTCAATATCATGCTAATCTTGCACACTTGCCATCACAGGCCTTACAACCCATTCAAGCGGCTTGGTCATTTTCTCAGTGGGGCTTGGATCTAATTGATAAGATATCTCCTCCATCATCGGGTTGGTATACATTCATTATCACGGCTACTAAGTACTTTACAAAGTGGGTGGAAAAATTCCCATTAACAATGATAACTAGAGCACATATTGTGGAGTTTATACTTCACAATATCATAAGTCATTTTGGGATACCATCCAAAATAATCTCGGATAATGGAATGTCATTCAAGAACAAAACTGTGAGGGCTTTGACATCCAAGTACAGGATCAAACACAGTTTTGCGACTCCATATTATCTGTAGGTAAACGGGAAGGCTAAGGCTTCAAACAATATAGTGGTATCCATCTTGAAAAAGATGGTATAGGAGCACCACAAAGATTGGCACATCCAGCTACCACTTGCATTATGGGCTTATAGGCCTAGCATTCAGACACCCACTAGGGCAACTCAATTTTCATTAGTATATGGCACTGAAGACATTATGCTCCTAGAGTTGGAGATTCCAACGCTACGCGTCGCATTGAAAGAGTTCATCAATGATGACACTACATGACAAGCTCACCTAGATCAATTAACACTACTTGATGAATGTCGCATGAATGCCCTTAAGCATCTCTGTTTTTACCAAGAACACTTAAAACAAGCTTACAATAACAAGGTCAATATGAGAGACTTTAAGGTTGGTGATCTTGTGTTGAAAGAGAACCAAAAAACTCAAATCTATTGTCAAAACTGCGAGATAAATTTATGGCTAATTGGTTAGGTCCTTATATCATCTCTAAGAAGATTGGACCTGGAACATATCACTTAACATTGCTTGAAGGTGTTGAAAATCCTAAACCTCTCAACATCCTTCATCTTAAAGCATTATATGCCTAAAACCATCAAAAGGCTCCAAAGGCATCTGTAAGCCCTTTGGTCACCCCATAAAAGGCTCCAAAGAAATATAAACCCTTTGGTCAAATAAAAATTTCAAAAATACATTAAAATTAAAAAACAATAAAGTCTAAAAGAAAATTGCATTTCATTTTGCATTATTGCATCTCATTTGTATTTTGCATTCTCATTTTGCATATGCATTAATTTAATTGCATTAGACATTTCCAATCGTCACACTTGCATTAGAATAGGTTGTGTTTGCAATCTTACAAACGACACCACATTTATATTTCAATCATGTATCTATGTATTATCATCATCATCCATCACCCTTGTGAGTAATTGTGTTTCTCAACACAACCCTTATTGTTGCTATGAAGAATGTACTAGGGTTTTTCGGTCATTCAACCATACCTAGTGGTCTTCTCAAAAGTTTGGTAGAAATATTGCTTTACTTTTGTATATGAGGTCTTGTTTTGATAGCACTTAGCACATCAGAATCCTATCACTAATCAAATACATTTAAATAATCCTAATTAGGGTAAGGAAGGACAAACACTACAAAAGTGGTTCGGGTCACCTTAGGTGAAAGGTTTTGTTACTTGCTTATTTTGTAAGGAGCAGTGGTCTAGAGTAGATGTCATTGGTAAAAGGACAAGTTCACCCCCTATCCAAAGAGATCCCTTGCTTAAATAAAAAATAGCAAAATCCTAGAGTTAAATCTTATCCCTTGCAAAAAAAAGAGTATATACAAAATAAACAGTGATTTTTATCACTATATATGAGCAAGTATCCCAATAAATTAAAGAAAATGAACTTGAATCCCTGGAATGGTCAATAATCAAAGCTATGGAGTGATCCCCAATATAGCAATGGGCTAAATGAATCTCACCTAACATAGGGGTAGGTCTAGCAAGTCACAAGTGAGCTAGCTTTAGGTGGTCTGGATTGCCTAGTGGTCTAGTTTGACTAAATCTAAACCTATGATCAGATAGATATTTGAGGATCCCCAATACAACAATGGGTTGAATGAACCTCGTCTAGAATTAGGGTATGCTTATGCCTTATCTAATATATTCATTTGCACACACAAGGGTAATGAATAGCTTGGTATTTCAAAACAAAAACTTTATTTTTCAGAAGTCTAGTATGGTCATTATACAAATTTTGATAAGTCAACTAGGGTGTTTGAGTTTCATGGCAAACCTCAAAAATTTCCAAATAGTAGTAGAGGGCGCAGAGGGAGTAGAGTTCGATCCTACTGGGTGCCGAGTCAATTCTAAAAGTCCTAAATAACAACAACCAATTCCCAAATTCACATATGGGTGTCCAATTGATTAATTATTATAATAAAATATAGCAATTACAGTTCATGAATGTTATACATTTTGTAGTGTCATACAATATATTGTTAAACCCATACTACATTCATACATTATGTTTTAAGTGATTAAAGCATACATGTCCATTTACAGAAAATCATCATCATGAAAATTATGTAGTACATACATGGCATGAATCATGTCATAACATCATAAATTAAATGTATACAAGTACAACAAATTAGACATGCATTTAACATCAAATAGTGCATCCATGTGCATACATCATATTAATCCATATACGTCTAGATCACAATATCTAGTCATACATCCATCATCTAGCTAGTGCATATCATCCATACATCACATCATATAGCATCAAATCAACATAACATATAAGCATTGCATCCATATGCATATCATACGCATAAAACAAATAAAATTTGCACATATAACGAGTCTTATAAAAGTATGATCATATATATATGTGTGTGTGTGTGTGTGTCAAAAATAAAGAGTACATCAACATATATCCAAAATGCCCGCAGGCTACAATTGTGTAGGTCCTCGACCTTACACTAAAAAATGGTACAACATCTGGCACATATTTGTACTAAGCAACTCTTGTACCCCTAGTCTATGAGGCTACGTCGTCGTCTCCACCTCCCCTATGGGTCTTCCTAGAGCTAGTCCCAGTCGACCTCTCTGATCTGTGTGTCCAGTGGTTAGGTCTAGCTCAATACTACCCTATTTCTCGAGTGTGAGTCCTTTGAGACCCTCGATCTATAGTCCTCTCAGGAACGTCATCCTCGAGTAGCTCAATCTCTACCACTAAGGTAGAGATGTAAGCAACATCTAATGATTTCTCACTAATGTGTCACTACACTAGAGCCTGTAGCCTCCTAATCTCTGCACTAGAGCAGTTGGAATTGCTAGAATAACCTATGAATATGAGGGGTCTTCCCTCACATAATTGAGAGAGTCATGCTCTATGGTCATAACATCTAGTTGGGACTATAGGAGGATACGTTGCCCTAGGACCCTCTGAATCTCCATCTCCATCATGGTAAATTGTGATTGGAGAGCTATCTTCTCCTCCTCATAATTGCACCACTAAGATTGCCTTGTTGTGAGTATGACTGTAGGTCACTAACTCATGCCTGTAAGGTAGTTATGGAGGTGTCTCTCTCTAGCATTTGCATCTGAAGTATGCCTACCTGAGTCTGTAGGCTAGAAACCTAAGCCCTGAGCTACCCAATCTCCCTATTAGGAGTTACCTCACCCTCTGCTAGTGCCTCGTCCTCCTACACATCCTAGGGGGCCTCATCTATAGCTCCTCCCTCACCCCATATGCCCTTAGTCCTCTAATGGACTCGACACCCATGAGGATCAATCTCTACTCCCTCTACGCCCTCTACTATTGTGCCCTCTATTGGTTTGCCTAATGGGCCCTCCAAGTCTCGCCATAGCATGGTCGTCCACCAAGTTTCATAGTTAGCTATCGTCCCTGCATCTGATAAGCCTGACTCCTAGAAATTGTCATCCTCATCGCCTAATAGGTTCACCTGGGACCATTTCAGGTCCCTCTCTAGAGTGAGATGATGATAGATGGTGGGCAACTCAGGGATATCTTGCTAAATCCTAAACTACTTGGTGATACGAGAGAAGTAGAAGAACTCTTATACCTCAAACTTGTGTTCAAGGAGTCATCTATCTTTGCGTACCTATCGTAGGTAGTCATCAGCCTCTAGCCATGCAGGGTAGTCTAGGTATGGTCAAAACTTAACCTGACCTAGTTGCAATCGTACAAACTGCTCAATGTAGTAGCTCAGGTCCCCTATGCAAGACCTACTCTTGAAGCCCTCCTGCTATCGAGGCTAGCATGTTGCATAGCACTACTGCTCTATTGTAATATCTACAATATTCAAAGGTAGTCCTAAAGGGTGCTCTATGGTGATGTGTTGTCAACCCTAGATCTATAGTAGAAGGTTGCATCCAATGCCAATTCTGCTTTGTCATGTAATCTGATACAACTCATTAAAGATTTGTGCAAGTAAGGCACTCCCCCAAGACAAGATTAGTGGTTGACAAGTAGTGCTAGCGAGGGCATCAGACATCCTAGCTAGGAGGTTCCAAGGGAACCTCACTCTGAAAGTGCCGAGGAGCACAATCTGGATGATCAAGTGCATAAATATAGCTGCTCGTCGAGAGAAAACTCCTTCAATATACCAATGCTCGATGTGTACCCCTCCGTGGTTCGAGTGCCGCTACGCCTCATCAATACGGTCACCAAATATCATGGTTAATACTGCATCCTTTACCTATATCAACAAATATATGATGGCCTCACCATCTAGAGGAAGTCTAAAGATGTGGTACACATCCTCAAGAGTCATGGTCATCTCACCTATCGACAGGTGAAAGGTGTTGGTCCACACGTCCCAGCGTCGAGCCAATGTAGTCATGTAGGCATGGTCGGCCTAGATAGTAGGCATGCACAATACATAGCCGAAGCCTATAACCGTGAACCATGCCCACTCAGTGTCATCAAGGTTACCATGTAGGTTGCAAAGGATCTTCGATTCCCTCGCCCTCACGATCAAAGTATGATCGGTGACATAATAAATAATTAAAAATCAACAAAAAAATACATAAAAAACAACCCTAAAAAGTCAAACAAAGTCAAAAAATATTTAAAAATATAAAAACATACACGAATACATGCAACATATTCAAATAAAATCAAAGTTGCAATTCAAAATTTCAATTAAATTAGTTAAAAATATAAAAAATAAATTAAAAAAATTGAAAAATTTTAAATTTTTTTCTTAAAGTTGAGTGACCGCACTTCAGACCCACGGTCGGCGAGGCGATCAAATTTTATGATCATTGAGATTTGAATCTCACTGCGGCTGATAGCCACGATCCCTAATTTATCAATTGGGCACTGTGTTTACCACCCGCGGCTAAGGGAAACACCCTTTTTTGGGTTATTTCCCATCCCGAGGCACCCCCAAAATTAAACCCACCCCTTCTAATCTAACCTAGACTAATACTAAGCTAGGGTGTGGTTCATTTTTGGCAATTTAGTCTGTTCATTTAACCCATTACTTAATGAGGTTCAATTTTATTCGCTAAATGCAAAAATGAGGGTTTGTGTGCTTCTACCTTAGTACCACTGGCACATCCAAAGTTGGTTTGCCATCAGTGCGAGTGGTAGTGAGGTCGAGTTTGCAGTAGCGTTCCGTGATAAATTTGATAACTCACCTTTCATACCACTTAGGTTTACAAAGCTAACAATTTGAAATAATGACATCAAAAATTACAGATTTTTCTTAAATATTTTTTATTTTGCCCTTGACCGTGGCTGACACCCGTGGGCGCAAGATTAGGGTTTTCCTATCGCGGGTCGAAGTCGCGGCTAGGAAATTTTGAAAAATTGGTTGTCTTTGACAAGTGCGGCTACCAACCTGCAATAAATGCTCCAAAATACCATCGTGAGGAGTTTTAAAGTGACAAATTAAAAATATCTACCGCACCAAAAAATATCAAAAATAACAAAAAAATTAGATATATCAAAAGTCAAATGTGCCTTGTATCCAGTTATTTACCCTATACACTTGGCGGTTGCAGTGACTCGCACTCCATGCAATTCAAAAAGATGAGTAAATTACCATAAGGACATTTCGGGTAAATTCTTCATCGTCTAATTGATATGCTTCATTTCAATCTCGAAGAAGGCCTTGGCTGGACCACCCCATGGAAATAAAGCAATCATGTCAACTCTTCTATGACATTTTCAACATATCATCGACCAATATGATTCAACACATGCCTAATTACAATTGTTATCATTTCGATTCCCTAATAAGGCCTTTGTGGCTGGACCGCTCCGTAGGATAGAAATATACATTTACTATTAACAGTTGTAATCATAGTTGATTAGACCTAGCCAAGTATCAAGTGCTAAACCTTAAATTGTTCAAGTCATTCATAGTGGTCAAGCGACTCGTCACTTCATTTAATTGTCCTTATCCTCACCAACTCATCGCTTGAAGGGGTAGTCATAATATCATAATCATAATCAAAGTCAACAGAAGCTCCCTTGATCATAGATCCCTTGATAGGGTTATGCATAAGGGGTCAGCCCCAAAATGTATTTATAAAAATTTGATGAATTAGTTTTGAAATCCAAGTGAATAGTGTCAAAATTATGTTTATCTTACGAATCATAGCCAACGACTATCATAAGCTTACCCTTTGTTGGGGCAAAAAGCAAATATGATAGTTGAGTTTGTGTTCTCCACCTTTCGGATCTATAGGTTCAAACAACATGTGGTAACGATAAAAGCTACCCGGTTGAGATAGGACGAGTACAAGTTCTTTCAATTTAAGCCTTCCATCCAGTTGGAAGCAACGATTCTAGGATGCGCATCCTTTTGCAGGACTTGGGCATCTAATGTTGATCAGACTAATGATCATCATGCAGCCTACAATATCATTTTAGGAGAACTATATTTTGCTCAATGTTGTTTGATATCACAACACATCTCAAAAGGAGCATTTTTAGACAACTAAAACATGTCATGTTGAGGCAACTACTCATATGGGACATGCTAGAATACCATATAAAATATATTGGACATATTCCAAGGTGAGACAGTGGTTCTAACCACTTAATTTAGGCATTTTGGCCTAGTCAGTGTTGGCCACGGCTAACACTCCCGGTTAACAAGTCTGACAATGCCTCAGAGTCACGATTAGCCTTCAAGTTAAGTTTGATCTCAACCGACCTAAAATAGTTTACAATGGCCAAGTTGTTCGAGTTTCAAATGGTTTGGGCGTGAAAGCCTCTAGAAATTTCCCTCCAACTACCCTAACTGAAGGTTCTTGATCTTGGCTTCTCCATGAAGCTAAGACAAGGTCTTCCCATGTGCTATAAACCCCCCTCCAAATTGGGGAGCTCTGTCAAATTGCATACTCACTTGCATCCATTGAGAGGAACACTTCTACTGCTTATTTGTAGATCAAATGACATTTGGAACCATGAAGGCCATGGAGGGCTAGGAGAAATCAAGAAACTCAATTGATCCCATTTCATCACTAATTTAAGCAATTCAACCGCCAAATATGTCAGAGGACATAGAGGCAATCCTTGATCATCAATTCATCAAGGGGAATTGAATATCTAAGATCGACATTAGAGAGAAACTACATTTTTAGCTTAGTCGTGGTTGTCAACTACGACTAACCGTGCTAGCTACACCGCAGACCTGCGGTCAAGTTTAATTCCCCCTTTCCCTTGATTTTAGCAGCATTTTACTTTTTATTCGTTGTAGATTATATGCATTTAATCTAGATTTATTTTATTAGAGACAATTGTGAGTAGAAGTAGGAATTTAAGACTTATTTCCTTCATTTCTTGTCATTTGGTAGCTAGATTAGTTGTGGCTATTTCTTATGTTTTTATGCTTCCAATTGTTTAATTAGGATAGTAGATGGATTGATCTATGTTTCCTTTATATTTCTTGATGGCCAATTATCATGTTTAGTGTAGATTATCATGCTTTCCGTGTTTTCTTGATTTTAAGATTTTACGACATCCTTTTGCATAATTTTCTCTAAAAGCCTCATTAAGAGAGGCCTCCTTTGTTGTTAATATGTTTCATTTTGTTTCTTGGATATAGGGTTAACAGGGTCTTGTCATTCAAAGAAACAAATGCCTCTAATCGTAGAGAAGAAGGTCACATTTGCCTTGGAGTTGTTCGCGTCAACCTAGGAAGCCTATGGATTACACCTACCCTTGCGTGGGTATTTTCTATGATTGTAATAATTGTATCACATTGAGTATCCCTAAGAGGGATGGATTTGTAATCGAATTTTAATGGAAATTTAATACAAGAAACTCTTCTTTGTGGTTATTTGCAAGTTTGTCCATTCTTTTATGCTTTATGTGATTTTTCAGTTGTTATTAGCTTAGGTGTATGCATCCTAGATTGCTATAGATAGACTCTTCCAAGGATGGGTGATGATATCAAGCATATTGCAACATGATACAACTATAGTCTTTTTGTTGCTAGTAGCCTCTATTCTAATGTATACTCAATTATGGATGCTTTACTCTTTATCCACCTAATTTTATTTTTTGGTGGTGGATGATGCTAACACCATAATATTGTAATTTTTTGGTTGATAACATAACATAATCTAACTTGTACTCCAAATTAATAAATAAATTCGTTGACTTTCAAGGAGGAGGTATAATTCCAAACATTATCAAATGGAATTAGTTTAATTAAATAAACTCTTTGACTTTCAAAAAGGAGGTCTAAATTTGAATCTTGTCAAGCAATAAGTGCATAATAACCAATTTATTGTAATACCATTATGTAACCATAATATAATACATGTGAACAATTTCAATTTCATATAATTGCAATTGAATTTCCATAAAAACATGTGGTCTAACTCATGTTTAAAATTAAATAATGGTCACTTTTTATGAAGAGTAGGACTTCCAATAATAAACCGTCAGCTAATAATGAATAACTATAATTAATGATTGATTCCTTATATATCCAAATATTTATTTGTTAAGAAAAAACTCCCAACATTCATATAAAATTATATTTATAAAATATTATATTTTTTATACATATTTTATTAATTAATTTTTGAATTTCATCAAATTGTACCCTTATTTCATTGATAATTTAATTATACCTTTATTTAATTTAATTTAATTTTTTCAAAAATAACTTTATTTAATTAAAAAATAATAATAACTATTAAAAAATAAATGATATGAAAATACATCTATACAACGTAAACCTAAAGCAAAAAAGAAATTAAAACAATTATAAAACGATTAACATATCAGAACTCCGATTACTCGACTGCTGGTAACCGTCGTCTACATGACTAAGAAGGATTTCAGTATTGACTATACCTTTATTTCATTGAATGTCCTTTATATATTTATGTTCAATTATTTAATTAACTTTTGGACTTTGTATTGTTTTTGGGTTTTTCTTGGCAAGTTTCTTTGGGAACAAAGTGTTTCATTCTCTTAAAAAAAAAAATAATAATAAATTTCACTAGAGCACCTCAAAGAATTTCTCTTCCACACCTAGAAATGACTTTGTTGGTGCAAATATTCATCGCGTGGCTTCCTGGCATCTGGATTTGCACGGCATAGTCAATCCAATCACCACCACAACTTTGATTTTAAAATTCCCACGGCATATACTTGAAGTTTTATGGGATAGCATCTACTACTTTATTTTTTAAAAGGGAGATATTTAAATTATTAAATGAAGATCAATGTTTGACAACCATGAAATGCTGAGAGAAAGGACATGTTAATTTAAATTAAAAGGTTTTAATGCTATCAAACGATTTAATCCATTTTGAGTATTTTGACCGCCATGTGAACATATTTGTTCGACATATGAATAAACAAGATTTATTATATTACATGTTGGACATTGAATCCAGTGACATTAATAATATTTTATTTTAACTTAGCTTCACTTCGAATTCGGGGCTTCTAGTGAATTAAATTAAATAAGATAACTTGAAATGTTTGTTTGGTCAAGCATTTAGGAAGAAGACACCTAGTCTCAAACCTCGATCGGATCCATTGTGATTCCATGTCAACAATAACGTGCTAAAATAAGTTTAATAGAAACAACATTATGAAAATGATGAAAACTAATGAAAGTTATAATAAAAATAAGTAAATTGGAGGAAAATTTCTTAAAAAGATAGATAATAAATTTAATTGTAAATTCTTTTATATTATTTATTTATTTTAATTTTTTTTTCTTAAATATCTTAAGGAAAACAAATAATACTTTATTTTAACTGAAACATCATTTTATGATTTAAACTAACTTCTTTCATATCCGTTTTCAATTGTCTTTCAATGTGAAGAACATTTTGCTTTTGACGTTGTACTAAACAGCATAACGGAAAAGGAAAAAGCTTCGAATAAAGTAAGGAGACGGAAGAACATTTTGCTTTTGATGTTGTAATAAACAACATAACGGAAAAAAGAAAAGGAATCTGTTTTCCACCTTGTCTTATAGTATGTTTGATACATATTTCTTAGATCAATTGGTTTGAAATAGTTATTTTTAATATTGTTTTTTATTAGATGGTATGGATACTTTGTTGTTAGGAGGAAGAAGATTCAACAAAGTTACTTTTATACAAAGATTTTTCATTTTCGTTTCATTCTTATAAAAGATTTTACTAGTGTTATTATTCAATATAATCTAACTAATGTTGAAAATTAGGCAAGAGGTTATGAGTCATATCATGTTAGAGGGGCATAAATTACATCTCACCTCAATTGGATCTCTCAAGACTACAAGGGAACTAATATTTTCTTTAACTACCTCAAGCATAAGAATACTTCAAAAGAGTTACTAAATTGGAGGACTCTTCAAATCATTTCCTTTATGACTCCAATGAGATCATGAATATTTATGTAACTCACTTCTCTCAACTTTTTATAATGGAGCCAAGGGATGAAATCCATCTTCTCTTAATGGAATATGTGTAGGAACGGATTCCCTCCCTAGTTGAACCCATTATTCAAGATCAAGTTAAAATTTCCCTTTATGTGAATGATCTACATAATGCTTTATTTTCTATAAAGAATGACAAAGCTCCTAGTATGAACAACCTTACAATGGATTTTTATAAAAATATTGGCATATCATTTCCTCATATCTTCATCATGTTTACTTAGAAGCTCTCTAAAACAATTCTCTCGAAGTTTATATCAATGTAGGGCTAATAAATCTTATTTCTAAAGGAAGATATCATAATCAGATCTTTAATTGGAGACATCTTACCCTCCTAAATGTTTCTTACAAGATCATAGCTAAAACAATAGCTTTAAAAATCAAACCTGTTGCACAAGATATTGTTCGCCCATAACAATAGGGTTTTCTTAAGGGTCGTTATATCTTAGATAATCTTATGATGGCTTGAGAAACAATGCAATGGACTATTGACTTCAATCAAGATGCCATCTTGGTTAAGTTATATTTTGATAAACATATGATAAAATAAGATGGGATATTATTCTTTGTATGCTTTCTTGGATTGATTTTGGTTTAAAATTTTGAAATCAAATTGGTGTGCTTGTTGGTGATGCTTCAACTTATGTTTGGATTAATGGAGCTCTATCCCCTTTCTTCCCTCTACAACGATATATTAGATCGGGTTGCCCTCTTGCTCTTTTTTTGTATGTTCTAGTTGTTGATGCTCTTGCTATTTTCTTCATAAGACTCAATCTGATGGCCTCATTCAAGGTATTAAACTTCTTGGGGATAAACATGCTCTTAACTCACATTTTGCTAATGATTCCCTTCTTTTTCTTCAAAATACCTAGCAAGAGGTGGAAACGGTTAAAGAGATTGTACAACTATTTTGTGATGTTTTTGGCTCTTGTATCAATCACTCAAATAAAATTCTTCTATACTTATTTCAATCCTAATGGTTGCAACTCCTTGGCTGAGTGGAAGATCATCCATCATGGAATGATCGATCATTACTTAGGAATCCCCTTTGGGATTCATTTTTATCCTATAGATATGTGGAACTGGGTTATGAAAAGACTTTAGAAGAAGTTTAATACATGCCGAACTTGGTTTCTCTCCTTAGCAAGAAGAATTCAAGTTGTGAATAAAGTTATGGCAACCTCTCATGTTTACTACTCTTATTGGATGGCCTCAAAGGATGCCTATAGAAAATTTACATAGGTCATTCATAAATTTTTATGGACCAAATGGGATGGGGAGGTAGACATGACAACCATCTCATGTAAACTTTGTACTCAACCAAAGGATTCAAGAGGTTTGGTTATTATTGAACCTCTTATCCAAAGCAAAAGTATGGTTGTGAAATGGTTTGCTAGAGCCATTACTGTAGAGGAAGATTGGAAACACTTGTTTTGGTAGAAAATCTCCCAAGTTACTCACAAAGGTAAATGAAAAGAAATCCCATGGGATAATAAGGTCCTTAATGTATCATACTTTTCGGTTAAAGTATTTATTCCTCTTACCCATAATCAGAAAGCTTGGAAATTGGTTTCTCATCTATTGGCTTAGAAGTTTGACTCCTTGCAACATGGTTTAAGCATTAGTTTGAATAGTGTTTGGTGGAGTAAACTTATCCTCCATAATGATAAGCCTTTGGCTTTGTGTAGTGATATTTTAGGACTAACATTTCTAAAGAAAGGTATAAATAGAATAAGGGATTATTAGGATCCGGGCAATTGCTCAATTCTCACCTAGACCCATATCCACAATTATTGTTCCCTTCCCTCTTCGTTCAAGGAGTCTTATGGCCTTGTTGTGGCTTCCATTCCATGTGAGATCCTTATTAAGTTGGGAAAATTGCCTACAATATATGGATTGATTGGAGGTGGCTTAATGACCATAAAATCTCTTCCATCAAATCTAAATTGATCTACAAAAATCTTTTGTGTCCTTTACCTTTGGACTCTAAGCTCACTGTCAAGTGGTAAGTCAATTTTACTAATGCAGAGTCGAAGTCTCTTACTGCTCAAATTTAGAAAGTCCCTATTGAATCCAAAATCAGCTTCTTAGATAGCAGGTTTTGCATCAAAAACTTCCAACTTCTAAAAGTTTGGATCCAATTTAACACATTTCCCCTCAATACAAATTTTGTAATGCTTCAAAAGCTATTATTTACTTGTTTTGGTTTTGTGATATGGTTAAACAATTTTAGGATGTTTTCTACACTTTTTTATTCCCATCCTTCTTTATCTATCTAATTTTATTTTTTTGCTATGGTTTTAACACCATATTATTTTAATGTTATGGTTGATGACATAATATAACCTAACTTTTACTTAAAAAATAAATATTTTCTTTGACTTTCAAGGAGAAGGTATAATCTTGACATTATCAAATGACATTAGTTTAATTAGTTCAATTCCGTAACATTCAGGAGGAGGTCTAGATTTAAATCTTGCCAAACAACACATACATAATAAACAATTTATTATAATACCATTATCTAACCATGATATAATACATAAGAACAATTTCAACTCCATATAATTGCAACCTCTCTCAATTAAATTTCCATAGAAACATGTTGTCTAACCCATGTTTAAAATTAAATAATGGTCACTTTTCATAGCTTTCAATAATAAACCCTTGCCAATAATGAATAGATGATAATTGATTTCTTATATATTCAAATTTTTATTTATTAAAAAAAATTCCAACATTTATATAAAATTATACTTATATGATATTATATTTCTCTTATGCATATTTTATTAACAAATTTTTATTTATTTGAATTACATGAAATTGTGTCTTTATTTCATTGAATGTTCTTTATAATGTAACTGTGTTTTTTTTTTAATAGAAAAAGGTCAAAATTTTATTGAAAAAAAATTAAATTATACATTTAACGTTGATAACCTGTCTTTCTTGACAAACTCACGGCGCAACACAACTCTTTCTTTAACTACTCAACTTTTAAAAGTTTTATTCTTGACCCCTGTTCTATTTACCCTTTCCTTTTAAATCCATAAACTTTATCCTAAGCCATCTTTCTATTCTTATCTGCATGTGCCTTTATTTCATTAAATGCCCTTAATATATTTATGTTCAATTATTTGATTAACTTTTCTATTCTTATTTCATTGAATGCCCATCATATATTTATGTTCAATTATTTGATTAACTTTTGAACTTTGTACCGAATGTTTTGGGTTTTTCTTGGCAAGTTCCTTTGGGAACAAAATGCCTCATTTGCTTTAAAAAATTAATAATAATTTTCCACTAGAGCACCTCAAAGGGTTTTCTTTCACATCTAGAAATGACTTTGTTGGTGCAAATAATTCATCCCGCAGCTTCTTGGCAAGTGGTTTTGCACGGCATAGTCAACGTTTGTTCTAGAATGAAATCACCACCTCAACTTGTTGAAGTTCTTGGCTTGTCTAATAGTTTTATGGGATTGCGTGTAAGCTGAGTATTCAAACGGCTTTAAATGATGTCACAAACATGTTGGATATTTTACGTCATTTGTACGTGAAAAATAATTGCACGAAAGATAAGGGAAAGATACTTAACTTGCCTGGGACTAACTTTGGGTTGTATTGGGACCATCTCCGTCTATCTCCCTTCATGTGCCATAACACCTACTACTTTAATTTTATAAAGGATAGATAAATAAATTATTAAATGGAGATCGATGTTTGATCATGTCCATAAAGACAACCATAAATGCTAAAAAATAGTACATATCAGTATAAATTAAAAGGTTCTATTTCAAAATCAATGGATTTAAGAAAAAATTTAAGTTAAAATTTTGAAGATAAGTTTTGTTAGTAATTTAATGAGTTGAGTGCACATCAGCAGATGCAACAACGAGAATAACAATCTCTAGTATAATCCCCTTAAGAAGTGACAAAATTTATAAATAATAACCCTAAAATTTAACTTTAGCTGATAGTAAAAAATACTCCTTTTTCTTGTGTATCACTAACCCCGAAAAAAAAAAAATTCTGCACTGGAGTTATTTTACATAGTGACAGCCATGTGAACATATTTGTCTTTTCGTATTGTAGACTATGACATGTTCGACATATAAATAAACACGATTTATTATATCACATGTTGGGCATGGAATCCAATGACATTAATAATATTTTATTTTATCTTTATTTTTTATAAAGAAATTTTTTATTTTATGGATGAGTTGTTTTTACATCGTAAGGCCTTTGGGTAAAGTATACTTAACCGGACTCCGTTCCTGTAGCTAAGTTAATCGGCAGGCACTTCTTTTTTTTTTTTGGCTATGCAGTAGTTTGAATCTTGGACCTCTTCAAAGAGAAGCCAAAGCCCTAACGACTATACCATCATTGCGGACAGAGTAAACACAGGATTTTGAGAGGGGCCTGGAACCCTATCAACAAGGTGGGTGTAAAGTAATGGAGGGGTGTCGATCTCTTTCAGAACATAAGACATTCCCAATTATACTGTATATCTGCAGTATGAAGACAATGAAAATAAAGTAGAGGTCCACCTCTACCAACACCCAAAATATTCTACACAACTCTTATTCAACACCCAAAATTTTCAACAACTACGTTAAGTAGCAATTTTTTTTAAGTCAACCTTCTAAACTTGGTATGATCTCTAAAAATGAACCAGAACCACCGGTTTGCTCTCTAAAATATCCATCCGCTAAATTCGAATTGACCGAATACTTATCTGGTGGAAAGTCCCCATGAAAAGAAGACTAGTCTGAAGTCCTTCACTTTGGCAGAAGGAAAAGGACGTCCATTCCTACTCAGAAGCTGCTGCCTCCTTTCCCAGAAATTTCCTCGCTTCCTTCAATATGTACCCATTTTCCTCTTCAATTAGGAAGCTTGGTTCTGAAAGCAAGCAACCATCGTGATTGGATTGAATAGGAATTCCCATGGCTTCAAGGTTGGATACTCTCTGCAATCTCATTGTTCCGTGTGATGGTCTTTTAGAGGCATAGGCGTTACATATCAAAGTCAGTTGTTCATGACGATGGTTGTTTCTGTTTATTTATAGTTTGTTCTTGTTTGTATTGGGTGCAGAACTCAGGTTCCAGACTTTTTCTCTCCAGAATGGGTGTCTCAGATTCTCAAGGCATGCGGTGCTGCTCATAAAGGTGGATTGGTGAAGAAAGAGGTCTCAAATGTAATTCTGATAGCCTTTTCTGGATCTGTGAATGGCAACGCCTTCAGCCATGAGGACACCAAATATGGAGTTTGTGAAATCAAGGCAAATAATGATTATTTTGGGTCCATGGAGAATGGGGTTGAATGGAAGGAACCCCGCAAGTCTGCTCTTGTCCATAGAGGTGCTCTCCACCAATTTCTGCGTATTTGGACCAGCTGCAACCTCCAACAAGAGGTGAGTACTGAGTAGCATCATCAATCAATGATTTCTGGTGTTTGATTATTTTGTTTTGAGTCTTCACCATGCAAGCGAGTGAAAATGTAATAATTCTGCTGGAATATGTCAATTAAACCGTGATTATTTATTCCAAAAATGTAGGAATTTACTACTTTTGGCTAGGTGGAAACAATACTGCTAGGCTAAGTTTACCTCTTCTATTAGGGTTGTTAATATAACCAGCACTCTGTATTAGGTAGGGACTCTGTCTTGGGTCTGGGTCTGGAGTTTTGACCCCTTGCACCCCACATCTCCTCCATAGCGGTACAAAGATTAGCTTTCAATTTTTGAATGGGTCATTTGTTGGGCTGTCTGATTAATTGCCGTCCATTGACTAACGTTTGGGAATCTTAATGATTGCCTAAACTAATGTTTGGGAATCTCAATTATTGCCTAATTATTATCACCATGTAGTGTTTCCGATCTATACGTTGAAGTGTTTCGGATTTATGCTTTCAATGCTTCAGTATAAATAATCCATTAATGAAATTGATTTTCTGTATTTTTATATTATTGTTTTCCCTTTGTCTATGTGATCACTTGCTTCTGTTCAGAGTTCATTAAACGTAAATATTAAAAGTAAACAAAATTATATCTTTGTGATATAATTTAAATCTAAAGTATTAGATTAAGCCTGTTTTCCCCCGAGGATCGGTTGATGCCAAGTAAATGTCAATACCCTTGCGATTGGTGGAGTTGGTGGTCTCCTTCAGGGCTGTTGTACTGCTTTAGCAATTATTTGTCAATTTGATTTTTGAATAATTTGATTTTTGAATAAGCGCTCATAAAGATTATGATAATAATAGATAAAATTGAACCAAAATAAAACCCACTATTGATTAATACACCCTTTAGTTTTTTCAATGGTATATTTTCTTCGGTTGTTTCTCAGTTATCGAAACGTGAGTCTCAAGGAAGCCCTCTTCTCTTTATGAGAACCCTCTTCCTTAGATTTTGATCCCATCCAGCCTGGGACAACCTAATTCATAGCTAGGCATTCCAATGGAAAACAATTTGCTTCAATTACGCAAAAAATATTGAAGATCAGATAAATTTCTTGGGTAAGTTGTTTCATAGAGCTAGCTTTCATGGCCTCTGGAACAAATTGGACCACATAAAAATTAGGAACTTGTTTCACGAATGCCTAGAAAGGGATGGCCATTAAAGTACAGCAGCTTTTTTTTTTAGGGCCTGATGGCATTCACCCTGGCCCTTTGTCTGATGCAAAAAAGTTGCATATAGATGGTCTTGATTATAAGCGAAAACACATGACTATAACGAAAACATTGAGGGTCCTTAATTGAAAATAATATTCGCTATATTCATTATAATATATAATTATTTTATGTTTTCTTACATGTTTGTCTGTTTCTTTAGCTTTATTGGGTTTCAGCTCTCCAACCTCCTGCTTTAGTCTATGGTTCTAACCTCGATCTCTTGAAGCTTGGCACATTTGAAATGCTGCTCTGATCCATTTGAAATGCTGTTCTGATCCTTATGGTAGAAGAAGTATGGAATTTTTTATTAGAGAAGTATTTTATTAAAATAATTTTTTTAATAATATTTTAATATATTTTTGAATTGTTAATAAAGAGAACCTGTTATATCAAAAACAATTATATTTGAAAACCCCTATATCCCAAAAAAAAATATTATGCCACCGTTATACTAAAAGCCCTTTGGCTCTTGAGAACAGCCTTTTCATTTAAACTCGTATTTTATCACATGGTTGTAGACTTCCCCACTTTTCGTTCATTATATACAAGTTTTAAATCTTATTAAAAAAAAAAACAAAATCCATGGCGACTGTTTTCTTTCCTGAATAAATCTGAAGTCTTAGTTTCAATTTTCTCATTAATAAGATCACTCTCAGCAGGTCCTTTGTGGAAAGATAGTAAAGGCTACTACTCACATTAAACTGCAGACACGTTTTAGGTATGCAAGTAAGGTCATGTAGATGGAATTCTGCTTTTAGTCTCAGAAGCAGACTATCTAGAAGAAGGCACGCATAACAGGGAATGGTAGAAAAGGGAATCTAGCTTAAACAGTAGAGTGCTTGTTTCTGCGAGAGGTAATAAGGGTTCGATTCCTCGCGTCTCCAATAATTGGCATTAGCACATTACTAGAAGTTATGTTGCTTTTTTTAATCCAAACTTTTATCTCTTAAAAAATTATTTAAAAATTTAAAATTTAAGTTTTTGAGTTTTTTAACAGACTTAAGGTTGAATTTTGGAGTTTTCATAAAAATTTGTTTTTTTTTTCTTATACCCAGCAAGGACAGAGCAGCCGTTCAAACCATACTCTATCTAAAAAGAATTCAAAAAGAAATGAACTGGATAAGATAAACTGTATAAGAGCCGTATTTGTCAGTTGACTTTGTCTAACCAATCAACTAAAGTTTATAATTATAATACCCATATTATCGATTCCCTTAAATATTAAAGAAACTCAGGTGTTGTAGGTGAGTTGGAGAGGAGAGGGCAATCCTCCAAGGGAGGTCCCAGGTTCAAATCTCCACCCTATCAAAAAGCTGAATTGGGTATCCAAAATCCAATTGATAATGTTTGTGCGGGCAGGATTGGGTGCGACTTCCTGGTGACTTTGACGGTGTAGAACCCCCTGTTCTTGGTCTCTGAGACAAGGTTGGGTGTGGGTGACTTTGACGGTGTAGAACCCCTTGTTCTTGGTCTCTGAGACAGGGTTGGGTGCGACTTCCGGGTGACTTTGACGGTGTAGAACCCCCTGTTCTTGGTCTCTGAGACAGGGTTGGGTGCGACTCACGGGTGACTTTTGACGGTGTAGAACCCCCTGTTCCTGGTCTCTGAGACAGGGTTGGGTGCGACTCACGGGTGACTTTGACGGTGTAGAACCCCCTGTTCCTGGTCTCTGAGACAGGGTTGGGTGCGACTCACGGGTGACTTTTGACGGTGTAGAACCCCCTATTCCTGGTCTCTGAGACAGGGTTGGGGGCGACTCACGGGTGACTTTGACGGTGTAGAACCCCATGTTCCTGGTCTCTCAGACAGGGTTGGGGGCAGACAGGGTTGGGGGCGACTTATGGGTGACTTTGACAGTGTAGAACCACATGTTCCTGGTCTCTCAGACAGGGTTGGGTGCAACTCACAGGTGACTTTGACGGTGTAGAACCCCTGTTCGTGGTCTCTCAGACTAAAGCGGACTCCGCAAGGGGTTTTCCGCTTATATTTAAAAAAAAAAAAAAAAAAAAAAAAATTATTAAAGAACAACATGCTAGAAATCCATTCCCACTTTAATTAGAGTAGATCTGTACATTTTTTATGGTGCATTCTTTTACATTTTTGGATTACATCTAAACTTAATATAAAGGGCCAAAACCTGCCAAGAGATAGATAGTCTGCTTCATCTAGGAGAGAAGATATGGCTGTATCATCATATGGAGCTTTCTTAACTTGATAAAGGGGAACAGAAATCATCTTACTATCACCAATCTTTAGTTCACAAAATCTTAGGTCGAATAGTATGGGGGGCATATCAGAGGTGGCAGAGTTAAAATTTTACAAAGGAACAATACAAAAGAAACATTGCAGTTTTGTTCCATAGCTGTTAGGTAAAGTTTTTGATTTCGTGGTTGGAACTAAGCAAATTCCTACTTTCTTTTTGCAGGTTGAAGCAGCACTTAGATTGGGAAAAACTGTGTTGTTTACAGGGCACTCCATTGGAGGAGCAATCGCCACTCTGGCAACGCTAGCTATTCTGGAGAAACAGCCCAAGTGCACTTCTGTTTTTGGTATTACGTTTGGTTTCCCCCTTATTGGTGATGAAGTCCTTGCAAGGGCAGTTCGTAGGCAGGGGTGGGCAAATCAGTTCTATCATGTAGTTTCAAAGTCTGATATTTTTGCCAGAATTCTGTTCGCTCCCTGCATATCTGTATCTGAGCCTTTGCAGACCCTGCTTCCTTACTGGACTTCAACCATGCAGCAAATGGATGATTGCTCCACAGACATTGCCATGAAGGAACCTCTTCCTGCAAACTTGGACATTAACAAGTTTTTCAAAACTGTTCTGCAGCACGGTTCTACAGTGGTTAGCTACACCAGTGCAACCAACATGGATCCCACAAATAAAGTGATAGCAGCTTTGAAGCCTGCTCTCAAGTTAAATCCATTCAGGCCATTTGGGATTTATGTTTTTTACTCAGAGAAAGGAGCAGTTTGGGTAGAAAACTACGAGGCTGTGTTGCCCATCTTGTATTATACCCTGGCTGCTGCTGCTCAGGATCAGGATCAGGGTCTGAAGGATTCCATCACAGAGCACACAGAGTATCATAGACTCTTCCCAGCGGCCATCAGAAACATGGTGAAGTTGGAAGAGCTTTCAAATCTTGCTTTATCTCAGCAGGCAGCTGCCTCTTCTTCCCATAATGCCATAGAAATCCAGCTGCATGCTCTTGGACTAGGGATTCAGGTAAGCATCTTTCAACTGAAGATGTCTGTCTTTCCTTTTCTATTTAAATAAATGAATGCAACTTGCTAGTCTTTTCCGCCTTGCCTTACACATGTTTCGGCCGAGTTGAGCTATCGAGTTTCAGGTGCTGTTTTTCCTTTTTTGTTTTTCAACTTTTCCTTATTCGAACAAAGAATTGAATTTGCCTGCAATATTGATTGAACTTTCTCATGGAGTCTATGACCAAAGTAGACGAAAATCAATATAATTTCTTAGATGAGGCAAAACAAAATTTAGGCATTCTTTTATTGTTTTATGCTATTTAATCTTTCACTCAAGATGTTATGCATAAATTCATTTTCATATTTTTCCCTCTGTTTTTCAGTGTTAGATAAGTAAAATATCTGTATAAAACTTCCTAATTACTGAGGTTAGTATTTAAGATACCATATTATGATTGTTATAAAAAAAATTTAAATAACTTCATTTTATTTTTAACTTAGATAAGTTTAAATTCTTAATAATTTTTAAAATATAATATGTTATTTAAGAAATAAAATGTATAAAAAGAACGTAATAGATATAGCATTTTTGCTATAACAAAATAGAGTTATATAGATTAGTTGTTGTTATATTTTATTTCATCTTTTTAGGTAGCATTATTTTTAGTATATTGGTTTTAATAGATTTTGTATTTTTAAAATTTCTTGTTAAATTTTGTATTTTGTATATTAAATTTTCTTGTTCCTAATGCTTGAGGATTAGGATCAATTTTGTTTGTTGTCTCTTTGGGTTCTCAAACTACAAAATATTTTTAATCTATAATAAGAGACTAATCAAATACATATACTTTTTAATCAAGGGTATATACAACATAGTATGAATCCAAGATAGGATAGGACTCCAAGACAATTTCTAGGTTACATTGAAATAGTAGAGTGAAAACTTAGAATTTTTTAGAAAATTGATGAAGGATTTTGCTAGTTTAACCTTGAGAAACATCTTATCATCTTATCAAGTTAATATAACTTTTTTTATCTATCCATTATCTCCTTTAATCTGTCTAAATTGTTTTATCTATTTTTTTATTTTGTTCACCAACTTTGACCCTATAGATATCTTGTCCTCCACATTATCCCTAGATAAAGGGGCCATGCACTTACACCTATACAAAGGTTCAAAGAGTGTCATTCCTAAATATGTTGGATGGTTATTATTTTAGACAACCTCAACAAGCTACATATAGTCTTTCCATGGACTTTGTTGGTCTAGATAAAACGTCCTTAAAAATATCTTCAAGAACTCAATTTACTTACTATTTTATCATTAGTATCAAGGTGATAAAGATAATCAATATTTAACCATCAAGGCGGTAAAAAGAATTAATATATAACCTTGTTCTAAAAGCGATATGAAGGGTTTTTTAAGAATCTTTAAGTGAGTCTTGCATCTATTTGAAATTATGAGTTTCATAAATCCATAAATTCACACTATCTCATGGATAAATCTTTGAGTGATAAATGATGAATCATCAATGAGATTTCTTAGAATGAAATATGCTAATTTTGTGACTTTAGGATATAATCATGTTTGTGAGGATGGAGTTTCTTCATACCATAAAGATGCTTAACTTTAACTCTATGACATGAAGAGCCATTGTCCATAGATTTCACTATATCTTTATCTATTTTAGGATTAAAGAAGAATCTCTTGAAATCCTTTCTCATCTTAGCTACCCTAGGGTGAGATGAATTTGAAGTATAATGGGCTCCTTTCAATAATTGATGCTTTACACAACTCTATTCTGAAATCAGAAATCAAACTTGTACCCATCCTAAGTGGGTCATGCTCAGTTTTTCGTTTTGTTATAAAAAATGTGGTTACTTATCTTACCCTGATTATTCAAGGAATAAATATCTTCTAAGGTTATTTTAGAGGAAACTATTATTAAAAATAACTTCTTTTACTTAGGCATTAGCCACTTAGTTTACTATACCCATCATATAAGAAATGTTAAATTCATATTCGCATAAAACTTTAGTCATCTCCTATGCCTAGCATTTAAAGTTGGTCCGTTAAAGATATATTTCAAATTTTGATGATATATCCTAAAATAAAAAGGTTGTATTATGAGGTATTAACATTCCATTATAAGACACACATGAATATGGTGATCTCAAGGTCATAATTTTTCTTATAATGTTTTCACTTTTGATATTGATAGGATATTATTTTTCCATCTTGAATTGAACCACATCTAATATATTACTAGAGGTATCTTTGCATATGGTGAACTACCTATGCGGGTTAGGTAATTGTAAAACATTGTAAGTCGTCAACAATTCCTTTAGTCCATTAAAAGCCTCCCCACATCTTACAGTCTAGAAAACAACCTTTTATTTTATTTAAAGAGAGAAAATAAGGTATGTGATCATAGAGAAAACCTTCACAAATATCTCATAGTAACTTGTTAGTCCCATCCAACTTTCAACTTTGAAAATATTAATTATTACTAACCAATCTATTACCATTATAACCTTCCTAACCTTCATGAGATTTATGTATATTCTTTCAACCATATACCCAAGTATTAGATAAAATATTTATGGAATACAAACTTGGATAATTTCTCATATAGTATATATGACCTATGAGTTTTTTCATGACCAAACTCAAGAGTTTCTAATTTTTTTTGTTCATCCTTTTCCAAATATACTAGAATTTCATCTAGAAATACCAACACAAACTTTGCATAAATAATCTTAAATGACATTATTCATTAGATCCACCAGTTTTTTCATGACCAAACTCAAGAGTTCCTAATTTTTTTTTGTTCATCCTTTTCCAAATATACTAGAATTTCATCTAGAAATACCAACACAAACTTTGCATAAATAATCTTAAATGACATTATTCATTAGATCCACCAAACTAGCAAGGGCATTGATAAACACAAACAACATCATTGTGAACTCATGGTGCCCACACAATATTTTGAAGGTAATCTTGGAGTGTCTTATTTTTGGTATAAAGACCTTAAATCTACTTTAGAAAATACTAACTTATTCTTCAAAATCATTTAAAACTAAATTGTTGACCTTAGGAAATAAGTATTTGTTTTAAGGATTGCTTTACCCAACATCTAATTGTTTCACACCTTTATAGTTTTTGTTCCTTTTCATAGATGTCATAGATGGACCTCAAGGGGTACACTAAGTTATATAAGTCCATAGTAAGTATTTTTTGGAACCTTATTTTTTATTCTTATAGATCTATTAGAGTCAATTTTTAAGGAGTTTTGAGGCTTTCTTGTAGGTTGTAATTCAATTTAGAAATATAAAACATTTATTACAGTAAGCCTAATTTACTTGTAAGGAAAGATACATCTAATATGTGATAAGAGATGCTATCCTTTAGAGATTATTCAGCAGTGATGCATCTTTCATAATATTTAAATTTGTTATCTTTATAATTCATAATAACCATACCCTTTGCAATGACCTTCTAGCTTACATAGTTAAATTTTGTATTATGTTTTGGCATATTGATTCCCTTAACCCTTTTTCTGTGGTCCTCTTTATTGATGCACACAAACATTTTATTGTAACAATCAATGGTGATATTTTAAACATAATACAAGTCTAGGCCTAAAACCACATCATATAAATGGAGTCTTGGAAGGTTGACATAAGCATTGCATCATATTATTTTTAAGGTTTGCATGGACAAGAGACTTTTAAATCATAAAGGTCTATCTTGATCTAAATTTCACCTTCTAACCTTGTTTCATCTATTATAGTATTATACGAAACATTTGTGCAATACAAGATTAACACAAGGTTATATAAAACATCATTATACATTATAATAGAATTTAAGATATTACATGTCTCACTTGGAATCTCAATATGAGTTGCTTTATTTCTCCCTTCATCTTTAGTGTTGCATATATTTGTGTCCACTACCTTCATTGTTTGTGTTCTTAGATCCTCATTAGGTATTATGCATTTGTGTCTTTAAAATACATCATGAATTGGAGATTTAAACTCTATGTTTCAAGACTTAATTTGTGTCCCATCACTAAAAACAAGACAACATGTAAGTTTACATTTTTGGCTTTCATGATAAGATCTACCAAAGATATTTCTTTCTATTATTTTGGTTGCTATTAAAATCTGACCATTGTGACTCCTTTAGTGTACCTAATTTTGTAATTCATTTTAATCTTTATAGTAATGAGTTGAAGTTATTTTTCTTGATTCTCAGGTATTATGTACTTGATTTTTATTTATGATTTGATCATTATTTCCTATCTAAGAAAATCCTTTACCCTTATTGTAACCATTTACACAACCTTCTTTTTCCTAAGATGTTTCTTTGTTGGATTTAGTTTTTGAATGACCTCTCCTTGTATTAGGGCTTTCTCAAGACCTTATGCATTCAAATTTTTGAATTCATCTCATGTAAAAACTTATTGACCTTCATAATCTTATTTTACTAATAATTGGGTGTATACTAAAGCAAACACAAAATTTTAGAAGTACTTTGTCATTAACATATTGTTTTGATTTAAATTGTAAAATTTGATGATCTTTTTACCAAAGAAGAGATAAAATGAAGGAAATTTTTTAATTATTGTTATTTCATGTCAAACTATCAAGAATAAGATTTGTTTTGTCTTTTCAATGATAAATTCACAACATTAAATATGCTCCTTGTAATTTATGGAAGGCCTTTGGACATGACATTGTTCTTATTGTGTGTACATATAGATAGATGCATAATGTTATTCTATGTCAATTAGAGAGATATTTGTAATGTTGTCTTCACCTTTAAGAGTAAACTTTGTGGTTTGCATAAGCTTTAAATTGTTAGACAATTTAACCTCTTGCATGCCTCTTTTGTCTTTGAGTTCATTTTCTAATAAAATCTTATGAGATATTCTTCATTCACTACCCTTTTTTCATTTCGAAATCATGCAGCCTAATTATGGGGTGTTTGGTTGTTTTCTGGAGTTAGCATCAGCTTGTCCATAAAACCTTATATCATCCAAACTCTTATAGTTATTTATATTTCATTAATTTTGTTATGGTGCTTAACATAAAACAAAGTCAACCTAAGGTGGTGCATTATTTTGATTTATTTGGTTCTTGGAATCCACCTCTAGTAACTTGCCTAGTTCTTATTATTCTAACATTACCAACTTTATGTCTTCATCTAATTTGAGCAGACTAGGATTTTCTAATTATTGGACATCATCCTAATATTTGGGATATTATCACTTTTGTTAACCTTGATTTTTGTGGCATAAATGGTCTTCTTGTTTTAGGGCTTACAAGAATCATTCCTTATGGACTTGTTAGGATGATTATAGTTAGATAATCCTCTAACCCATGCTTTGATATAGATTGAAAAGACCTAATCAATGATAACATAAACAAGTGTAAATCTTATTAATAACTTGATTTCATTTTATTTATTTTTATCTTTAATCCAATTCAAACTCATAACAAATATCATCACTTTCATAAATAAAATGAAATTAACATGTTGAATTAAAATCTAACATACATGCTAAAATATCTGAATAAATAAAACATTATTTTCATGAAAAAAATATATGAATTGAAATTATAATTAAAAAAAAATACTTCTTCAAGCTTTAAAGGTCTTAGTATATACAAATAGTTAACTTAAACTATAATTATAGCCATAACTTAAATGTACATTATAAACTTATAATTTACATTATATTTTATATTTTATTAAATATTGTTAGAAAACATTTTAATTTTTATTATGTTTAAATGTTTATATATTCACATTAAAATAACAATAATTAACCTTCAATTCATTCTTCTAAAACATATACTAAAATTTTTTTAGTTTAAATATATGTTAAATTATTTTATAATTATTATTAAATTGAAATATTTTTTCATCCAAATTAATTTAATATATATTTTTTATATAATTAAAATATATATTATAGAGTATATATAATTTTTATGACATATGATAAGCCTGATAAATATAAATTACTATCATCTTTGGTAACTTGTTCTTAATTATAAGTTGTTTTGGGTAGTTATTTAACAGATTGTACTCACATTTTATCTTGATTACTATAAAAACTTCCCTCTGTTAATCAACAAATGGTAGGTTAATGTAAGGTAAGTATTTGTTGATAATTATTTAATATATGTGGTTTACAGGCAAAGAAGTAACGTAACCTGTATTATGGGTGATGTAACCAGAGTTTAATTCCCACCACGGATATGTATAAGAAATATTTATTTAATAAAAAAAATTATTTAATATATGGCTAATTTGCATATGTATTCCAAACTTTCAAGCTGAAGGAAACAGTATCCGACTAGTCTTAATTTTTCTGCTCTGGGTTTTGCAGAATCCTCAAGCCAGGCTTGCCCTGAGAGCCGCAGGAGAAGTGGAAAAGCAGATGAATGAGAACGTAAAGGCACTGTACGACGAACTGGGCAAGTTCGAACTCCCGCAAGGGCCACCAGGGAGGGACGGGAAGCCCAGCGATGGAGGCCTCATGACAGAACTAAAAATCTACCGCAAACATTATTTGGAGAATGGATGTGGATGCTACGACGGTTTCAAGTGGCAGAAATTGGAAAAAGATTTCAAAGCCAATACCAAGAGACTGAAACTCGCGAGCATTTGGGACAGAGTTTTGGAAATGGTGGAGAATCACAAACTGCCCGATGACTTCCAATGCAGGGAGGAATGGATTAGGGCCGGAACGGAGTACAGACTTCTGGTGGAGCCCCTCGATATCGCCAATTACTACAGGCTAGGGAAGAACGAGGATTCTGGGGCTTATCTTACGTCCGCGAGGCCTCGACGATATACGATGCTCCAGAAATGGCTCCAAGACAGACAAGTGAAGAACAGTCAAGGGAGAGAGGTGTTATACCCTGAGGTAACGCAGGACTCCTGCTTCTGGGCCTATGTTGAAGACATGATATGGAGCATGAAGTCCGCGAGTAATGCCCACGATGTAAAGGCCCAGTGCGATGATTTCCAGTGGCGGGTGAGGCAGATGATCGATTTGAATGATTTGTGCCGAGAGGAGGTTGCGAAGGAGGGATCGAGTTTTGTGAAATGGTGGAATTTGTTGAGTGCGGAAGAGAGAGCAGTTTCTCCTCTCTCGTTTGTGTTTTCAGGGGCTCCACAAGCTAATACCAGTGGAGAGGCGTCTATGCCATTTCTCTAAAACTATGGTCGCTTCGAGGTCAGCTGAGGGTTTACTTATCTTAGGAGCATGCTGCTCTGGATTCGTCCATAGAAGCGGTTTAAGATAAAATACTAGCTATAAGTCTACTTCAACCAGGTACCTCTTGTTTGCAGAGCCCGGTGGTATGGAAACGGCTACAGTGGGATGTGTGGCAGTTGCCAATAAATCCAGTTATACACGACTGGATTCATTAGTCATGTGTGGGGGTTGTTAAGATTGACAACTACTGGGGGTTGTTAAGATTGACAACTACTACAGTTGATTTTGTGGTAGTTGTTCACAAAATAGAAATTTAGGGATATATACTAGGGTTCTTTGGTTTTTAGAGAAGGATCATCTTTATATACTTTAGGTTTTTTTGGAGCAACTATCCTTGGTTCATGCATGTAATTATTGTATTGAAGGAAATACAATTTTTCTTTGTGGCCTGCAATTAATGTTAAATATTTTTGTTTATGCATGTTTTGATTTCCCTTTTGTAATGTTATTTTTCTCTTTAGTGCATACATTTTTAGTTTTGCTTTATTCAGTTATTTATTTTATTTCTTCTACGCGTATCTTCTCTGCCAACATGAAGGGTCTCCACCAACAAGTGGTATCAGAGCGTGAAGGACAAGGGTTGTTCTTCGGTGAGGAAACTCAGGCGTAGTTCTGGCCTGTGGAGTCTAGGGCAGAATTGAGAGCGGCTACAATAGTCACAGGAGTATCGTAGAAGACAAAATGGAGAGGTCAACCATTGAGAAGTTCAATGGGTAGAACTTCAATATGTGGAAATGGAATATGGAGTATCTTCTAGTGGAGAGAGACTTGAAGGAAGCAATCATGCACGATACAAAGTTGGGTGCATTGTCCCAGGAGGATTGGGACAAGAAAAATGAAAAAGCCATTGCATTGATAGGGTTGAATCTGGTTGATTCAGTTCTCTCAAATGTCATCGGAGCCACGAAAGCCAAGGAGATGTGGGACAAGTTGGCACAATTGTATGAGTCCAAATCTCTGATGAACTTGATCTTGTTGAGGAAAAAGTTGTATGGGCTACGGATGGTGGATGGCAGAAGCATGGCAGAGCACCTGAACACCTTCAATACCCTGATCAATTAGTTGAGGTCAGTCGAAGATCAAGTCAAATATGAAGAGCAATGTATCTGCTTATTGTGCAGTCTCCTAGACTCTTGGGATAATTTGATCATTGTGATCAGTGGGAGCACAAAGGTGACTGATCTAAATATGGATGTCATTGTGGGACAACTCCTGCAAGAGGAGACGAGGAGAAAGACCATAGAACCCACAAAGAGTGTTGAGGCCTCGACTATGAGAGGCAGGAATAGAGAAAGGAAATATAATGAGAAGGCAGGAGGAAAAGGGCATAGATCAAAATCGAGAAAGCGATTTCCAAGCAAAGGCAAGAAGCAAGATTTGGTGTGTTGGAAGTGCAATAAGAAAGGGCACATCAAAAGTGAGTGCAAAGTTGATTCTCAAGGAGAGAAGGCAGAATCTACAACAACATCTACCTTAGAAGGAGTCATAGGTCTTGTTGTATGCTTGGTGAATAATGCCCAGGAGGAATCATGGTTGATTGATTCTGGTGCATCATTTCATATGACACCCCACAGAGAGTGGTTTGAGGAGTACCACGAGGGTCACTATGGGAGAGTATTTCTTGGGGATAGCTATCATTATGACATGATAGGAAAAGGTAGAGTGAGAGTAAAGCTTAGAGATGGACGAGAAAAGTACATCAATAATGTGAGACATGTTCTTGGACTGACAAGAAATTTGCTCTTAGTGAGCCAATTTTTTTATGCTAGTTTGGAGACTATTTTTGACAGAAATGGTTGCAAATTGGTAAAGGGAGCCATGGTAATGATAAGAGGAGTAAGGCAGGGATCTTTGTACAAGTTGGATGCAGAACCTGTTAGTATTACCGGTTCATACCTAAGTGCAACAACAAGCAATAGTCCATCAAAAATTATGTTGTGGCACAAGCGGATGTCACACATCGGTGAAAAGAGTTTGCGAGAGATGTGTAGCAAACAACTGGTACGAGGCTTGGAAGGTAAGAAGTTTGATTCCTTTGATTTTTGTGAAGCTTGTATCATGGGGAAGCAGAAGAGAATTTCCTTCTATTCTAGTGAGTATAGGAGTGATGATGTTTTGGAGTTAGTGCACTCAGACATCTGTGGACCCATGGAGGAGCAGTCCATGATAGGGTCCAAATATTTTATCACCTTCATTGATGATTTCTCTAGGAAATCTTGGGTGTTCTTCATGAAGCAGAAGAGTGAAGCACTAGAGAAATTCAAAAACTTTGTTGTCGAAGCAGAGAGGCAGACCGACAAGAAGGTCAAAGTGTTGAGGATAGATAATGGAGGTGAGTATTGCTCTAGAGAGTTTGATGCCTTCTACAAATTGCATGGGATTGCAAGGTAGAAAACCACACCTTACACTCCACAACAGAATGGTGTGGCAGAGAGGATGAATAGGACTCTCATGGAGAAGGCACAAAGCATAAGAGTAGATGCAGGTCTAGACAAGAGGTTTTGGGTTGAGGTAGTTCACACTGCCAATTATGTTAATAATTTGTCCCCGAGTTCAATCTTGGGAGGAATTAGTCCACAGGAGAAGTGGAGTGGAAAGAAACCCACTATAGAGCATTTGAGGGTGTTTGGATGCGAAGCTTACATGCATGTTCCAAAGGAGAAAAGGAGCAAGTTGGACAATAAATCTGTAAAATGCATTTTTGTGGGTTATCTTGATGGTGTGAAAGGCTACAGATTATGGATACCATCAAAGAGGCGTCATATTGTGAGTTGTGATGTGATATTTAAGGAAAATGTGGTTGGTGGAAGGAAGGAAGGTCAGGAAAATGAAATTCAGGTGAAAAAGAATGATCAACAACCTCCTGTAGATCATTATCAACCTTTTGTAGTTGGTCGTAGCAATCAACAAGAGCTTTCCAATTCACAACAACATTCCATAGTTGGTCAACAACCTTTTGTAGGTGACAACAACAGCCAAAATCAACCTGCCATAGCAGGCCCTTGTGATCAACCACAAGCTGTCGATAGTCAAATTGGCAGCAATAATGGTGAGACATTTGCTAATGATGAAATTAGAGAGGAGACCCAACCAGAAAATGAAGTGCAGACCAAAAATGTTGTAGAGGCTGAGGAGTATAGCCAATCACTTCGAAGGAGTCAATGCCAAAAGAGAGCACCGAAAAGGTATGGTTATGATCCTAGTGATTTTAGTTATTCTGCACTAACTGCACTTTGTGAAGAGCCCAAGAATGTGAAGGAGGCTCTGAATTGCATTGAAGCTAGGCAATGGAGAATGGCAATGGAGGAAGAGATGAAGTCTCTTAGTGATAATCAGACTTGGGATTTGCAACCAATGCCAAAAGAGAGACAATTGGTTGGTTGCAAATGGATCTTCAAGAAGAAATATAACCCAGATGGTTCAATGGAGCGGTATAAGGCAAGGTTGGTTGCGAAGGGTTATACTCAGGTTGAAGGCATTGATTACACTGAGACATTTTCACCGGTAGCCAAGATAGCTTCAATTCGATTGTTGTTAGCAATAGCAGCAGCAAATGATTGGGAGATTGAGTAGATGGACGTGAAGACAACATTTCTTCATGGAGAATTAAAGGAGGAAATCTACATGCAACAGCCTGAGGGGTTTGAAACCAGTGGGAGCAATCTGGTTTGTAGATTGAAGAAATCATTGTATGGCCTAAAGCAATCACCGAGAGAATGGTATAAATGATTTGACCATTATGTGATTGAACATGGATTTGTCAGGAGCAATGCAGATCACTACATTTACTACTTGAAAGATTCAAGTGGGTTTGTTATACTTGCATTGTATGTTGATGACATACTACTGCTAAGTAATTCACAACATGCAGTTCAGAAAGTAAAGGTAAAGTTGTCAAAGGTATTCGACATGAAGGATTTGGGAGCCCTTCATTACTTTTTGGGAATCAAGGTCAGGAGGAACCGCTCGATGAAGAAGTTGTGGATCAACCAAAAGAAGTATGTGGCTGATATCTTGAAACAGTTTGGGATGGAGGCATGCAAACCAGTAAGCACTCCATTCCTGATGGGTGCTACATTGTCCAATGAACAAAGCCCAAAGATTGAAGCAGAAAAGAATGAAATGGCAAAGGTGCCATATGCAAGTGCAGTCGAAAAGTTGATGTACGCAATGGTGTGTACAAGACCTGACTTGGCTCACGTAGTGGGAATTGTGAGCAGATTTATGTCAAATCTAGGTAGGCAACACTGGATAGCCGTGAAGAGGATATTTCGATATCTACAACATACAAAAAATGCTACGATTTGTTATCAGGCTATGGGAGATAGCCAGTTGAAGGCATATGTAGATGTTGATTTTGTAGGTGATGTGGATGGAGGAAAATCCACAAGTGCATATGTATTTGAATTATCTAGGGGAGCCATTAGCTAGAGAAGCAAGAAGCAGGAGGTTGTTGCACAATCAACAATAAAGGCTGAATATATTGCAACAGTAGAGTCTTGCAAGGAAGTGGTATGGTTGAAATTGCTATGTGCAGATGTTGGTGTGCAACAGGGCCCAATTCCATTGTGGTGTGACAACAAAAGTGCTATAGACCTTGTTGTCAATCCAAAATTCCACAACAGGACAAAGCACATCAGGGTAAAGTTTCACTTCATCAGAGAAATGATTGAAGAAGGTGAAGTAAATCTGCAGAAGGTGAAGACCGATGTGAACATAGTTGATGCCTTGACAAAGGCAGTGAGTACTCAAAAATTCAATTGGTGTCGAGACCAAAATGGGATAAGCACTTGGTCGTAGTAGTCACCAAGTGGGAGATTGTTAAGATTGGCAACTACTACGACACTGAAGTTGTGGGTGATTTTGTGGGTAGTTGTTCACAAAATAAAAATTTAGGGTTTCTAGGACAATATAAAAATAATATATTTTAGGGTTTTTTAGGGGAGGATCATCCTTATATATTTTATGATTTTTTGGAGCAACTATCCTGGGTTCATGCATGTAATTATTGTATTGAAGCAAATACAATCTTTCTCTATGGCCTACAATCTATGTGTTAAATATTTTTGTTTATGCATGTTTTGATTTCCTTCTGTAATGTTATTTTCTCTTCAGTGCAATACATTTTTAGTTCTGCTTTATTCAATTATTTATTTTATTTCTTCTACGCTTATCTTCTCTGCCAACACGAGTGAGTGAGCCAGATAGTGTGTTATCCTTACTTTCAAAGACTTCAAAATTTTTATAGGTTTTTATTTATATGCTTGTTGTACGTATGCGAAGGAGATCATGAACAGACTAAAAACCTATACCTTCTCATTAGTTTATCAAAACTTCATAGTCCTAGAAACCTATATATATATATATATATATAAACTACAATCTTGATTGTAGTATTTAGTGTATAGTTACGCTTTGATTTTTTTTTTCATGCAAGCACTCTTCTTTTATTGTTTATATTGATGTTATTAAATAATATTAATTAAGAATTTTTTTTTTTATTGACTTTCATTCAAACAATTTTTTGTTAGGAATTTTGTAAGCCTTGTAAAATTGGTGGCTTTTCCAAGTAACTTTGAGCATTTTTGCAACCATGTACTTTAGGAAGACAAACATACATAAGATTTATTATTTAATTATTTAGTTCGGACCCACATTTAGCAACCAATATTATGAGATATATATTTTAAAAAAACACTAACATAGTTTTGTGTATAGTGTAAAGATTTATGATTTACCTTGTATATAGTACAAGGACTTAAGATTTATGGCTTAGACATATGTTCTAACATTTTCATTGCTTCTTTCAGCTAAGCTTTAATTGAGGTAAGTTTTTTTTTTTTGGATTGGTAAGGAGGATTTTGAAAGGATCCTGTAACCTTTTACAAAAATATGAAGGTTGGAAGAAGAGCTTCCAACCGAAAAAAACCAAAAAAATAGGCCTTTCTAACATTTTCATTGCTTCTTTCAGCTAAGCTTTAATTGAGGTAAGTTATTTTTTTTGGATTGGTAAGGAGGATTTTGAAAGGATCCTGTAATATTTTACAAAAATATGAAGGTTGGAAGAAGAGTTCCCAACCGAAAAAACCAAAAAAATAGGCCCTTAGTGGACTATTGGAGAAAAACAACTAAAACAGAAAAAGAGAAGCCCACGCAAGAGCAAGAGAGGAAGTCACACGGGCAGAGAACAAGAGCCCTCACAGGGGTAGCAAAGAAAATCTCATAATTACACACAAAATTGAAAAGGGTTTTTCTGCACAGAAGAAAATATCGCAGTTACACACAAATTTGAGAAGGGTTTTCCTACACAAGAGAAAACCTCACAGATTTAGAAGGCTTGAAGAAAAAAGAATGAAGCAATATAGTGCAAGGTCATCCATAAATGAAACATGACCATCCGCAAACGAATCAGGATCATCCGCAAGAGAAACATGACCACCCGAAAACCATCATAGGTTCATCTACAAAACAACCCAGGGCCATCTACAAAATAATACTAGACCATCCATAAAAGCCTCCCCGAGAAAATATTTATTTTTGAAAAAGGTTTTCTCGCCTAGGGAAAAACACATTTTCGAAAGGCCCAAAACATAGAAAAATCCATAGGGCCTAATACCAAAACACCAGCACTGAGCAGATTTGCAAAGATAGTCCATGCAGGGTCATCCATAGGCTTGAAAATGGAACAGTCGAAGGAGATCACAACAGACCATGTGATCTCCTAGCGAAGAAAGGTGAAGCACAACCAAAGATAAAACTTGGTAAAGAAAACGCCCCCAAAACAAGAAGATCAAATTCAACACAATGTCAAAAAACCCTCCACTACAGCAAAAAAATGGTCCCCCAACTAGATCAGAAAGAGTTGTAGGTAGGACTATCCACAAAGTACCCATAGTTCTGCAAGAAACCCTATAACCCTACCACCAGAGTAAAATCCACGAAATTCTTCTACAACATTAATGTAGTACATGGTCCCCTCCAAGACTAGAAAATAAAGAGAAGGAATTCGTTAGAAACCCCTGGACATGAGCCCCGAACTACTATCCGCAGGAATCACTCAACTGTGAACAATAAAATTGGGGTCTTTCCAAGCCTATAAAAAGTAGCAAATGACCATCCCAGCAAGCATATCGAAAGAAACGAATCTGCCAACAACCTTGAATCTCCAGCCACAAACAACAAACAATGGGAATCAGTCAACTGAGAACAATCGAGGTCTCCCCCAAGTCTAGACCAGTGAATGACCATCCCGACAAGAACAAATGAAACGAATCCACCAAAAATCCTAAACCACCAACCACGAACCGCAAACCATGGGAATCACTTAGCTGAGAATAATCAGGGCCTCCCCCAAGCCCAATAAAACTAGCAAAAGACCATCCCGACAAGTAGAACGAACGAACTGAAGCCCACTCCTAAGCAATACCAAGATCTGTAGAGGACCGAAGAGTTTCCCCTACAAGCAGTAAAGTACGTGGTCCTATCCCATGGCCAAATACAAATTTTAGGGAAGAGCTCCACTAGCCCCTTAAACCGAGCAAGAACGAAAAACCCCGAAACCGTGCCGAAAAACCAAGTTTGTCCGACCACACAACACCATCTAAGAAGACTTCCTAGAACACCTTAGGAAGACGCAGAAAATGTCTTGGAGGCCCTCCTCGCACCAAGCAGAGACAGGAAAGACTAGAAAGCCCATGAAAAATAGGAGATCTGCCTAGAAATCCATAGGAAAGTAGGAGATCTACCTAAAAAACCCTTGGAAGAGCCAAGGAGGGAGTAAGAATTTGAAAAGGTGACCTCCCATCTAGAGCGGGAGGTCTTAAATTGAGGTAAGTTATTTCTAGTAATCCCCTCTATCTTATTAGCAATCATCTTCTTGTACTCTTCAAATTATTCATTGTTATTATAAAGCTAGTTTTTCATAGCAAAAAGATTCTACAAGTGATTATGACCTTTTAGTTCTTCTTTGCTTTCTCGTGGAATTTTATAGTCAAGGCGTAAATATGAAAAGTAAAGTCAAAGTTTTTGAAGGCTTAATGCCAAAGCATATACTCATTAAGTGGATTGTAACAATAAACAAATAAAAAATGCTTATAAGTGTCTAAAAAACAACCTATTAACTTATCAAAGTAATTTAATTGGGCCTCTTTTCAATGAAGCTTCTTACCAAACATAAAAAAATAATTATTAAAAACCTCTTCCTTGATTTTTCTAATGTTTTTACATGATTAGAAGATGTGTTTCATTATCACTTAACAAGGCTTCTTTTCAGTTAAGCTTCCTATCAAACATAAAAAAATAATAATTAAACACCTCTTCCTCTATGTTTACAATGTTTTTACATATAAGAGATGTGTTTCATTGTTTCATGCTTTCTACAAACTACATTACAATAACACTCTGGAGGTAATTTCATGTAGATAGGATGTCAAATGATTAGCCTATTGGACATTGAGGTCCTTAATCTCCAATTTTGAGCACTCAATGCTCTCTAAAAGGACTCAAGAAACTTAGTTTTTCATTTCTCATCGATCCTATTAACCACTAGAATTGGAGGAAATGAATCCATAAAGATTTTTGACCCTAGACTCGTTGACTTAGAGAGTTTTAACCCTAGACTCGTTGACTTTTCTTTCCATTTGGTCTTCTTTGATTTTTAATTGGTAGATTAAGGTGGTTGACAATTTTATCTTCAATTCATCACTAACAAAATTTTGTATACCAAATATAACACTCTTAAAATACGAAAGATTATTAATTTGTTGTTTAATAATATATAAAGAACTTCATTCGTCTCATAAATCTCAAGCTACAACAAAAAAAATAAAATAAAAATATTGTTATATCTAAAATTACCACTTTACACAACAATTTTATCATTTTAATAAGCTATATATACATACTTTACACAATAATTTTATTATTTTTGTAAGTCATATATTTAAAGTTTCATTTTTAAGTAAATAATATCTAATGTCTATTGTTTATTCAAGATTGTCCAATTACCTTTAAAATAATAGGCCATATGAACATGAATGTCTAAGGATGTCTACATATTAAAAGATCACATGTTTATCGAATGTATTTATTTAATTAAAAAAAATATGATTTATTTATAGTATCTTTTTATTAAATTTTAAAGAGTTGGAAAGTGGTTTTTAACTTTAGTGTATTAAACTACTTGTTAATAAGCTCAACTTTTTTCTTTTCGAGAGGTTATGGTGGGCTAAGAATGTCCAACCCCTGCGGACCAATGCACAACATTGGCATCACAGAAAGGAATGCATGCGATAATGACTTCTCTTAATTGATTGTGCAAGTTTGTACTAAGAATGGTTCACAAGTAATCCTCGTTCTTCTGATGTAATTCTTCCATTACCTGAATTTGATTATGCATGTCACTATTTAGGATCATTCATCCTTGTCGGATATTTCGTTGGACGCATCCCTAATGAGTCTTCCCTTAGGGCCTCGGTTAATGCAACTTGGACTCCTCATGGAGTCAAGCTAACGATGGTTCAAAACCTTACAAAGGACTTTTTTGTTTCACTTTGTGGAAACAACCCATGCTAAGGTGATTTACAAGCATGGCCCCTAGTACATGAGAAGCTCTCTACTTGTTTTTTCTCCTTGGACCTATGACTTTTTTGTTTTTGAGGAAAGATCTACCAAATTCCCTGTGGGTGGAATTTCCAGTCCCTCTACCTCTATGGCCCTTTCTCAGTCGCATAACAACCTCTCTAGGGCATGTCATTTTGGTGGAGGTGGACAATTTTTTCAATGAATGCTCCAAAAAACGTGTTTGCATTGAGATTGATATTTCTCAAGATCTCAAGGAGACTATTGACATACAAGTTGGTGACATTGTGCTATCCCAGCGGGTCCTCTACATTAATTTGCCCAACACATGTTTTTGGTGCCAGTCCTCAACACACAAGATCAAAGATTGTCCCTTGATGCCGCATAACAAGGACAAGCAGAGCCCCACCGCATCGAGTGTGCCCACTCCTCAACCTTAGGAGGATGGTTGAACGATTGTGGGAGGGGGTAAAAATACACGTTTGGCTTCTTTTAAAGGTACACAATTCAAGTCGGAACATGTCTCAAAGATGGTAGAAAAAAGGTATAAAAAGAAAAAAGTTGACGGTAGAAAAAAGGTATGAAATGAAAAAAGTTGACGGTAGAAAAAATGTATGAAAAGAAAAAAGTTGGTCTCCAACTGAAACTGCCAACAATGAGGCTCCTCAGTCTCAAGAGATTGATGCAATAGTGGTTACTTCACAATCTGCCCAACCAACCAGTGTTTCAATACATTCTCCTTGACTAGCGCAAGGTGCTCCCATAACCCAAGAAGGAGGTCTGCAAAAGAAGATGTCGCTCCAGAGAAGCGACTTCATATAACCAGTATTTAGTTGGGAAGTTATGTTCCTGATTCATCCAACAATTACAATGTGTTGGAATATCTTAGCGGTGGTGAGGATATGTTGTTGGATGCAGAAACATCATCGATAAAATTGACGGTTCCTACGAAAAAAACAAAATTTAAACATCCCTCCCTTTTTGTATGGTTTTCGTGTTCTCGTAGTCCTCAATAGGGAAAGAAGATAGAGACAGTCTACCCGAAAAACGGTTTCACTTATTCGACCCAAAAATTCCAACAACTTTGGAGTGTTGGCTTTGAACAGACGTAGGATGATGAAACAATAAGTCTACTTGGTGCCTAAAGTTACACTTCTCCAATTTTTTTTTTTACTCCAATTTCTTTTTCTATGCTTAGTTATGTTGTTTATTCGCCTCTTCAGTATCTTGTTCTAGTTTTGATCGTATAAATGACCTTACACCTTAAACTGAAATCTTTCCAACTATTTTTTATTATAACCTCTTTTATTTTTATTAAATATAATTATTAGTTCCAATAAAAAAATAAAACATGAAAAATATTTTTAAAATCCACAAACCATAAGCTAAGGGGCAATGCGTTTTTTAAAAATGTGTCGTCATCGTTAAATTGAAAGTTGAAAAGTATTTTTAAAGTCCGCAGACCGTAGGCTATAGGGCAGGGCCTTTTTTTTTGTTTTTTTTAAATATCATAATATAATTTATAATTTTAATTTTAAATTTGTAAAGTTTTTATTTTGTTAAATTAATTAATTATATATTTTTAATGCATTTAATTTAATAAAAGACTAGAAAATTAAATCATTTGCCTTGATTTTTTATTTTCCGTTTGTCTTTTCTTATTTACTTGTGAAAGTATATTTATATTGTCATCAATACATGAAAAAGTGTTTTTTTGTGATATAGGGGAGTTAATCACAACCATACTATTTGTATAGTTATTATCGGTCTAGTGTGCATTCAAAGGATTCATATGAGACTACTACTTTTGCAAATAAGATGTTTATAAGGTTTGAACCTGTTTGATACTTACCAATCCATTAATTTTTAAAAATAAAAACAATATTAACATCAATCCACCAACATGCGAGAATAAATTAAAATACTTCTTGTATGAAATATGAAAAGTAAATTTCAAAGATTTCGTTGTTGAATTATAATTGCAGTTATCTTACAACTGCAAAACTTCAAAATCACATTGCACTTCAAACTGTGAAACTTTTCAATTATGCAATTAATTACAAGAGGATAACAAGATTTAAACAATTAATGTAGTGAGAAGATTGTTAGTCTAATAAGTTTGTACTAAAAGAAAGTAATTGCACTTTTTACATGTTTCATTAAATTAATAATAATTGGGATAGAGTTTTTTTAGCATCTAATATTATAATTTTTAATTTAATTGTAGATGATACATATATTATATGATTTATCTAAATTTTTAATTTAATTGTAGATGATGCATATATTATATAAATTAATATTATAAATTTTATTGTTATTTATAAATTTTAGATGATAGATTTGAAGGATTAAAGGATTAACTATATGTTTTCAAAGATATATACATAATACAATATATTTTCCTTAAGTTATTTTTTTTATATGCATCATTGTTTTCCTGATTTTTGAATTTATTTTTGTATTTATTTTTCTTTATAAAAAATTACTTAACAACTACTTAACAACGTATAAAAATTATTTTCTTCAACATATTTTTTTATTTATTAGATAAGAAGAGAAGTTTTAAAAAGAACCCAAACTTTATAAAAAAAAGCTCAATGCACACCATAAACCTTCAACAAAAACAAAAGATGAGATAAAACTCCGTTCAAAAGACAAGCGAAACGAACCACATCCAAACAAGCCGAAATAGCCAAAACGGGGTTTTGCAACTGAATCCAAACTAGAATTTTATGAAAGCTGCACCACAATGGAGAAACAAAACATAGATCCTGCAACTGACATAAATTGCCAGCAAGGACATTCGCCAATCAGGAAAATTTAAAAAAGAAGTTGAAAAGGAGGCACTCGAACAAGAAGGCACGCACTTCCACAACCCTTAAATTTGAAAATTGAATAAAAGCCATCCCGTCCAAAATAGGAAGATAAAAGAAACAAAGGAATGGATCCCTCCTACGGACCTGGATTCACTCCTACCAAACACGAAACACCTGTAATTGAAAACGTAACAACCATTCCAAAGGTAAATCTTGGCCAAGATTACATCTTTCGTAAATCCAAGGTCTAAATCAGGCTTTATTTCCTTTCAACGGGTAAAAGGAATCTAGCCTCAATTGCTTACTCCCACCGTCCGACCCCTCTCCCAATTTCAACAACACTTGAGAACCATTGAATATATCCGTCCCTATTTCTCTCTTTCTCAACGTGTGCTCAAGAAAACCTTTTTTAGGCTACCCATCCCTCCTGATTTCTTTCGAGCCTCCACCTCTAAAACATTTTGAGATTCCTTGGCATTTGGAGGACCAGTTGCTTTCTTGCTCAAAATTTTGGAAGGAGGTTTTTCCTCCAATCTTTTTCTGTGATTGCAGGTTTTAGGGCCAGGGGACCCTTTCTCTAAAATTTTGTTTTGGTTATTCTTTCGGTGAGGCCAACATCTTTTCAACTGAATGATTCAACAACTGAATTACAGGCATGTCCAGCGACTCTAGGCAACTAAATGAGTTATGAAGAACCAAGTCTACAGTCCTTACCTCTGCAAGAGATGGACCCATTCCCTTAAGTAGAGAGTAACTGACGCATTCAGATCCTGGTCAGTTTCAATTTTACCCCTTTCACCATGTTTAACCAGGGTTGAAGGGAGAGCAGGATTCTCCCCTACAACTGGGGTCTCCCCTTAATGGATGTCTTCAACGATTTTAGACGGGTACTCTGGAACCCACATCTATTTCTTTTTTTCCTGAACAAAACAATGATTTTGGTCATGATTTTGGCCGTGAGCTTGATCCAAAGAGGGAACATGTTGACCTTCAGGTATTCGGATTAAAACCGTTCCAAGATATAACCCTCACCTACCATAAAACCATGAACCCCTTCCAAGATACGTTTGGAGTCCCCTTCACATTTGAGCTTAATTAAGAAGGACGACTTTGGAATCACATCTATCATTTATATATTTTTTGAAACATCTTTTTTATCTAATAATTGTATGCTCAATTAACAAATTTTCAAAAAGTTATTTGATTGGTTGTTCAACTGGCCTACTTTATTTTTTCTTTAACATAGGTCCACGCAAAAATATCCTTGTCATAACCTTTGCATCCTACTAAGTTGTATGGACAATTACTCTCTACAACCTCCAAATATAATAGAATAGATTATTAGGTAGGTTGTAATTTTATGGTTTTATATTTTATTTTTTTAAATAATTTTTTAAAAGTAAGTTGATGACTCTTTCTTTTTTGTCTAGGAAGTACTTTTGTAGTTTTTTTCTCTATAAAATTTCTTTCATTAATTTGATGGCTCCTTTCTCTTTTAGGGATTAATTATTCTATTGTTATTTTCTTCAACTTTATTGCTTTGAATTTTATACTTTGTCAAGATTATTAACCAATTAGGAATCATATTTAAAGTTTTTGTGTTGAGGTTTCTCTACCACAAAGCTTTTGTTCCTTCTTTTTATAGCATGTGATTTAGATGTAAAACTTTTATAACATTAGGTTGTTGCATTTCATTCCAACATCCCCCTTGAACCCTTTTATAGGTGTTTGAGGATCTTAACATTAACTTTGGCTTTGATATAAAATGAAATGAAATAAATACACTATAGTTTTTTTGAAACCACACTCTAATGCCACATCCAAAATTAATACTTACACTTATACCAATTTTTTTTTTTCAAACACTTTCAAAACATATGAGTTCTCTTACACACTCAACATCCTTAAACATATGAGTTCTCTTACACACTCAACATCCTTAGAAAAAGCATTGCATAATACAAATTGATATGATAAATATAGAAAATAAAAACTGCTACCATAAATATGGGTGGAACTACAATGTTATAAAATTTATTTTCATTCATTTTCAAAAAATTTAATTCTATTATAGATGGTGCACACTCAACATCCTTATAATTTAGAAAAAGCATTGCAAAATACAAATTGATATGATAAATATAGAAAATAAAAATTGATACCATAAATATGGGTGCAACTACAATGTTATAAAATTTATTTTCAATCATTTTCATAAAATTTAATTATATTATATATGGTGCATTGGTGGGATGATCCACCTAGAAGATGGATAATCAACTTATGAAAACACACGTATATAATGTTAATAGTAAATTTTCTTGATCGTCAATTCATTATTTTCTATTTTTATATCTACTTTTTTATTTTTTAAACTACCTTTCTATTTTTTAAATGTTTTTTATTTTACCAATTTTTTTTTTTCCTAAGAAAATCTTGTATATAATTTTAACATCAAACATTATTTTCTCCAACACCTATTTTTAGTGTGCACTCCTTAATGACCAATTTGAACATCTTCCCATCAATTATCAATCAAAACTCAATTACTTTTATAAAAAGAATTTAGATAAGTATGAAATTAAAATAATGAGTTATAGTTACTTAGTATAATCAAGTGAGTTACTATGTGCATCCATAGCAAAATAAAAATTCATAGCTAAATAAGCTTAGCTTTGAGCCATAGAAATCTTAGAACCCTACTATATTTCTATGTGAGGCATGATAATATCTATTTGAACACTAACTAAAGCTGAGATGATTTTATGCCATATGTTTTATATATTGCATGGAAGAGGTATTATGGATAATTATTTTAATATTTTTCTAATTAATAAAATTATATATATTTTTTATATTTATGAATTAAAAAAATTAATAATTAAAATAATATAAAATATTTATATGATAAATTATTGGTGTAGATAAATCATATTCTATAAATAAAATTAACATCTTGTCACCATGAATATAAATTATTTATTTATTTTTAAAGTAGGGTTTTGAGGACAAAGCTTGAGAATTTTTTTGCTAGAGTTGAAGAGGTGACTCCCATGTAATGTGTTTTGGAATGTACGCATTCATTGATCTAAAGTACTTTCAAGCTCTAAGATGAACAACTCTTCTATATTCAAATTGGAAGTATTGTTTGAATATTTACACAACTTCCACGAACCATTCATCAAGAATGATACAAGGCAATGTGAGCTTGCAAGTCACGAGCCTAATCTATTGTAAAACATCAAAACCATGCTCTAAGTGGTGGTGATAATATTACTTCCATATATAATTATATGCCATTGCCAAATTTTCCTTGAGTTGAAGTAGTTCACACTCCTAAAAAGTGGAATCTATTACTGAAACTCTAGAACTAGTCAAAATATCTAAAAAAAATAATGGGGAAGGGTGTCCATAAACTGATTTTAAGCCCTTGTTAACAAATTTTATCTGCTCATCTATCTGGGATTAGTATGCAAAGCTCCTTTGGCAATGTGTATCCTATAGTTTGAACAATACCTACCATAAATGACTAGTGAAGGTGGGAAAAATGATGGAGTAGGCCATAACATGAAGATGAATAGGGATTCCAAGGATATGTGAGCAACGATGGGGGCCTTATTAAGGTGAGCTAGAGGACAAAAGTGAACATACTGAGAGACGATCTAGTACCTCTAGAATGACTATTTTACCTTCAAAGTTTGAAGCCCTTTAATAAAATGCATGGAAATATGTGTCCCAATGTTTTCTTGTTGTGGTAATAATCCTTGTGGTTCAACAAAACACAAATGCATATTTTTTCATAAGTAGTTATACTTTGGATGGTTGAATTGTATTAGTGGTAGTCTAAGCCTGTATTGCAAACAATTGTGCCCCTACCCTCTGAGATAACTTCTTTAAAAGTTTTTCTATTGGATGGGAACATATTGGCTAAGTATTATCAATGGGTATACTATTGCTTTCCCTACTGAATGAATTACATCCAAAGTTTAGAAAAATCCTAGACTATCAAACCTAATGTATGAAGCCATTGAGTTCCCAATACTATATCACAACCCCCCAAAGGAAGGGAAACATGTCCATCTTGAGATTGTAGTCACCCATCCACACCTTTACATTTTTGCATTTTCCTTTGCAAGGCAGGACTCCCCCATTGGCTACCATGAATTTAAAAGAATTACACGAGCATATGCAATAGTCTGCTTGTTTGGCCACCCAAGTATCAATAAAATTGTGTGTACTACATGAATCAATGAGGATTATGAGGCATTGACCCTTGAAATGCCCTTCTACTTTCATGGTTTAGGGAGTGGAAATTCTTGCTAAGGCATGTATGAAAATATTTGGTAGTTGGTCCTCAATCAATTCAATTTCTATAGGTGGATCTTCTTCTCTATTGTCCTCTTTGTCATGAGATTATTGAATGGAAGGTTTTCCCACATCGAGTAAATACAATTTTTTGTTCCACATATTTATGAATTAGAAAGTATTTATCATCACAGTTGTAGGATCCTATCCTAACATCATTATGTAATTATTATATGTAGGATGCATGTGTATCTATGATGTAACCAATACTTATTAGTAAATAAATAACTATTACTTTTATTAGGAGGTAATAGCTTGGGTTCCTCACTTGCATGTGGACCAACCCTTGAGCATTAGTGTGATAGTAGATAGACAGTATATATCAAGATAAGGGTGGAAATTGAATGTATTAAGTCTTTTTCTTATATATTAATGGAGCTCTGCTTCCAAGGAGGTTTACCCCTTGAAGAGGCCTATGATATGAGATTCTATTGATTAATAAAGTTGTTGCATTTCTATTCAATATTTCTCAAGCACTCTGTTATTTCCTTTCTTGCATTTTTCACTAATTTATGTAATTACTATTGTGAATGTGTTTGATTTTAATTGAAGGTTCCTAACACAATGTTCTCTCATTATATATTTATGAAAATCTAATTCACTATTCGAGATATAATCTTGAAGTCTAGTGAGTAAGATTATCAAATCTATCTTTATACTTTTAGACTATAATATATCTAAAAATTAAATTGGGGATGTAATTAGAAAATTTATTGCTCAATATGAGACAATGTTTAAGAGGTGCAAGAAGACACTACACAAATTTATGTGATGATGAATTCATGGAAAAGCCTCATAAGAGAAATATATTTAGAGGAGGATGATTCTATCATATTAAAAAAAAATAGTTATGAACATATAGCCTTTAGGTGTGAGCAATATGTTTTAAATGGTTATTTATGCATACCTTTAAGATTTGGCCCTAAAACAAACTAGCAAGTAAGGAACTTAGTTTTGAATATGATTTCCAAGCAATAACGAGGCATAAACAAAAGGCAACATGATGGGAAGGAGCTTAAAAAATATCATTTTAATATGGATATTTGTAGTCAAGTTTAAGAAGATCCTAATGGATGTAAATCTTATCATTATACAATGAGTCCAAAAGAAGAAAAGAAGAAGAGGAGGAGGAAGAAGAAATAACATGAAATTTCTTAAAATATCCATACTCCCAAAATAGCAATAGAAAGGTGTATTGATGTAACAATTGTGAATCCATATAAGAAAGCAACCAACAATAACTAATGAAAGAGAGGGCAAGAGTGTAGTATCCATTCTACAGTTCAATAATTTTCATCCTATAAAGTCAATTTTTAATCTGTGAATATGAAAGTTTAAATCTAGAAAGAGAGATGAAGAGAAAAAATCTAAAAGAATGAGGAAAAATAAGTAAGCCTTAGCAAAATAATGATAAACTTCAAATGCAAGGAAACAAGAGATGATTGACACACAAATAAGAAGCATTCACAAATTGTAACAAAACATGCATATGTCTAGTGAGGATTCATGCATATTGTTAAAAATAGACAAATAGTGAAAATATAGGGGCACAATGGAAAAACATACATACAATAATTGAAATTTGGAAAGCTAGAAAGTTGCATGTTTAGTAAAGTTGGAAGTTGGAAAATCCTTTATATGATAAGAGGAAGTAAAGTTAGTAGTATTTAAATTAATAGGTGTTAAGTTGTGTCTTTAGATTTTTTGGATGTTGTAAAATACCTTTTTTTAAATCTCAAGAAGATGGGAAAGATAATACTAGAAGGGAGACCATAAATGAATTGATTAATAGAGGCAAGGAAGAGTCAAACCTAGGTAAATATGGATATAGTTCTATGACCCATCTATCAGATCCTAACATTAGGCATAATATATTAAGGTTAATATTAGGTAAAAATCATAGAGAATATGAGGATGAGATTGGATCTATAATATGGATCATATGGTTCAATTGAGGTACCATAGACTTAATCACTACCTTTAAGTATCTCCTAGCTCTATAATATGATTGTCCATGATATCAAAACTTTTTCTTATAAAGTTAAACTTGTATTTTTCCATCATAAAATATATTAAAAATAATTTGTATGGATATAAGGTGTTGTGGAGAAACAATAAACAAGACGTAATCATATTAGAAAACCCTAAGTTTAAATCCTTACAATGTGATGAACACTCTCATGATAAGCAACCCATGATAAAATAATTTATTATAATATCAAATTATGGTTTATTAAAATTATGTAATACCATATAACTATTTAGAAATATCATTTTATAAGAATCTTAACATTTGGTGTTATATCCATTCATGAAGCACTGCACTCCATGGACCAAAGAGGATCAACTAGTATGATTTTAAAATTATATATGAGCAAGGCCTATGATAGGGTGTCTTGGATCTTTCTAGACAAGGTTTTGGAAAGCTTTGGTTTTAGTTTAGTTTGGAGAATCTGGGTCTCTTGGTGTATATATTCCCAAATGTTCTCAGTGTCAGTATATAGCCAAGCATCGAGATTCTTTCCCATCTAGATAGGATTAAGAGAAGGAGACCCTCTATCCCCTTACCTATTCATTTTAATGGTTGAGGCGCTTGGTAGGGCCATGGATTCAACTAGAAGGGAAGGTCAGATTTAGGGGATTAGACTAACTACTTCAGTTGAATTGATTACTCATCATCAGTTTGTGGATGATACTATTGTTATTGGGGAGGCTTCTGTTAGAGAAGCTACTAATATAAAGAAGGTGCTACAAGAGTATGAATAAGCTTCAGGTTATAAAAGCAAGTTATTCTTTGTTAACACTCCGACCCTTAGACAATGATGAGGAAACTAAACCAAAAAAACACTAACTCAATATTATTTCCAACTTGTGCTTAAATAGCACTATTTACAACCATAATATTCCAAAAATGGAAGATGCTAACCATAAACTATGACTAAGCAACTCAAAATAAAATTGTTAACTTTCACTAAGCTAACAAATCCAATCCAAAGACTATGTCATCCAAATGTGCTAACATTTACAAATTGGAATTGGATATTATTAAATCAAACCTAGACTTAGGACTTAATACTTAATCAAATAAGTAAAAGCTAACACCTAGTCTATAACACAATTTCTAACTTAAACTTAGGACTTAAGATTTAGTAAATGATAAAATAATCTAAGCCTAATAAATATAAGCCTAGGTCTAATGATGTCCACATTAGAAAGGTTAGAATCTCTAATTTTTTAATGTGATATTGCTGATTTTCCCTCAACATATTTAGGCTTACCCTTGTTTAAAGGAAGAGTTAAATATGTTCTTTGGAATACTATGATAGAAGGATTTCAATGTAAGTTAGCAGGGTGGAAGGGGGTTTTGTTATCCCAGGAAGGTAAAGTGCAACTCTTGCAATCTACTCTTCAATATTTACCAATTTATTTTCTTTCGATGCTAAAAATCCTTGTAAAAGTGGCTTTGTTATTGGAGAAAATCCAGAGATGTTTTTTGTGGTCAGTGGTTGAGGATAGCCAAAGGCTCCCTCTTGTGGCTTGGGATAAAGTGTGTAGACCTAAGAGAGAAGGAGGGTTGGGCATAAAGCGAATTCAACAATTTAATGAAGCTTTATTATCTAAGCTTGGTTGGAGAATAATCAAAGAAGGTGAAACTCCTTGGGTCAAAGTCATTAGGACCAAGTACTTAGATTGTTCCATACCCTTCTTCAGATGTGAGAACCCTCATAAGGGTTCGACTTTCTGGAATGGGCTTGTTAATTTCATATCTCTATTGATGAAAGGTTTAAAATGTAAGCTTGGGGATGGTTACTCCATTATGTTTTGGAAAGACAATTGGATTACAAATAAACCTCTATGTGCTTTAAGAGAATACAATCAGATTTGGGTTTTCCTGAAGGATAGATTTGGCACCAGGGTTTATGACTATCTTGAAGATGAAGGATATTTAAGAAGATAGAAGGATATCTTCCTTTCTTCCTCGACTGAGGAGTCCCAACATCAAGTATCATTTGTAAAAAGTTTACTCCTCTCTTATTACATTCCCTTAAGCCCCTATCAATACTCGCTCATTTGGGCTACTTATTATGGAATATACTAGGCTAGATCGGGCTATTTGGTATCTAAGGATGGGGCTAAGAAGGAAGCAGAAAAGGAGATGGAAAAATGTTGGAGCTTGGAAGCACATGTTAGTGTTGACCCCATGTCGAAGGAGGATATTAGAAAGAACACAAAATGGAAGGCTCTCGAGGAAGGCTGAGTGAAACTTAATTTTGACGAGGCCTCAAAAGGAAACCCAAGAAAGTCTAGAGGTGGAGGTGTAGTTAGAAATTCAAAAGAGATTTTGATTGGTGCCTACTCAGAGCATTATGGTATACAAATTAGCCATGTGGTACAAGTGGGATATCTTCTTTATGGAATAAAGCTCCCATTTTTCTTAATTATTTGAAGATTGGAGTGGAAGGGGACTCCCAGAACATCATTAACTACTTAATTGGGAAGGGAGAACCAAGTTGGACAGTGGAAGAAATCTTAAAGGATAGAAAGTCCTTACTATAATCCTTCCAAGAGGTGAAAATCATGCACACATTAAGAGAAGGAAACAAATTTGTTGACTTCATGGTCAACCAGGGAGTTAGTAGTAGCTCAAACAATCTTTGGATGGACTCATTTCCTCCTCACGTGATCTCCTATTTAGGTCTTGATGGTCATTCCAACTCTGGTAATGTGGAAATTTTGTAGGTTGTGCTCTATCATGGATATGTTTCCTCCGAGGACTATTTCTATTTCCCTGAGCAGTGTTCTTAGTGCTAATTATGGGGTATGGAAATGGAACAATCCCAATGATTTTGTGACCAAGGCTAAATTTTAGTTGTATCAGTTTACTCGAATTTACTGTGGAAGGTAGGTCTTACTGTGGATGATTCTTGGGGGGGCAGCCAACCTATTGGCAGGAAGAATATTGTCAATACCCAGATGGGAGCCAATAATTTAGAGAGGGATACCCAACCTTATGCACGTGGTTTCATGCACATGGTTATGGTGTGCACATATTTACCTCTAAAAAAGAGAACACACAATAAAAGGAGGGAAAAAAGAAATGGAGCTTAAGGAGCAAGATCTGATATTCGAGAAGTACTTGCAGATTCTCATTGCTTTTGTTACCAAGGTTAAATTTAAGTTGTATCAGTTTATTTGAATTTACTGTGGAATAAATGTATTATTATGGATGACTCTCTAGGGGGCAGCCAACCTATTGGCAGGAAGAAGATTGTCAATACCCAGATGGGAGCCAATTATCCAAAGAGGGATACCCAAAATTTGTACATTGTAATAGATAGGGGCCCATGTTGAGGAGGACCTCTTGTTTCAGTATACCCTCTACCATAAGAATCATCCTCTTTGGGATACTTAGGTGTTGAAGGACTCCTGGGAGATGTTGAAGGTCCAAGTGCAGATTAAGAAGGAAGACTTGGAGGTTGATGTCAGCCTCTCCAAATATTAGTTAGCCATGTTGATCTCTTGTTATGTTTGCAATTTTTTATTATTGACCTCTTGTGTTGGTTTTTCATGTTGTTCTTTGATTTGATATTTTTTGTCGACTATTCATTTTTGGCCTTGGGATTTTGTCCTTGCTGGAAGTTTCGTTGGCCTATGTAAAAGGGTTGGGGCCCTTCCAAAAACCCCTATTTTCACCATTAATAAAAAAAAAAAGTATTTATCTTACTTTTTAACTATGCTTTGATTGTTTTTGTTCAACAATGTAATAAAACCATCTTACAAATTTATACAAAATGCATTTTTTTGAAATTATAACCTTATTAGTCCTTGTTGAGTAGGGGAAACTGGAAATATTATTTTTTATTATATGTTAACTTGGACCAATTAAAGCACATGTGTCTGCTTTTAAAGTGTTATTTTTAAGATGGGCATTTACATCAAATCTAAAGTGGTCAATAGCTAGGCTAAAGATTGACAAGAATAAGGGAAAATATTGAGTCCACTTGAAAATATTACACCTTATATTAAGTATTTTATCTAAAATTATTATCCATTATCTGTATGACTTGAGTATAAAAAATTGAGGGTTTTAACACTTGTTTCCATTGGCCTCACCATGTAGTTATTAGATGCAACCTTGGTTCCATGTTGATTAAGAATATAAATCTCCAAATATATTATCATATAGCCTTAGAGTGTTGATATTATAACCCATCAACACATATTATCTATGTCCACTAAGTCCTTTGCCCCAAACGTGCAAAGGACACCTTTGCAAAACTCATCAAGATTCTATTGTATAATTTTGGTCTATAGATATTGTTATGACTAGTTTAATCAAAAAATTTAATGTCTTGAATGATATATCCTTTTTTTGGGATATTAATATTGACAAAGATCTACTTGAAGGAGTATTTAAAGCAAGATCCTATTGGCATGTATTTAAAGCAAGATCCTATTGGCATGTCATCCTGATTTCATCATGGGAATTATAGAGACATGACCATGAGGGTTGCACCCTACTATGGTTCCTCAATACGTCTTTATTGCACCGCTTTACCATTAGTTATGCTTATATGCACATTCATTTCCCTCTATTATTCATTGAAACCTCATGTGTTTTTTTGGATAAAATGACAACCAAATAACTAATAACTTGTATGTTTAATACATTGTAAATGTTGGTTAGAAATAAAGCATAGAATAAAGGGAGTCCAATAAAAATATAAACCACACTTCAGAGGATTTCATCCAAATGCCTCTTGTTATTTGAGAACCTTTTAATGATGTTAATTCCATCATAATTCATCTAAAATCTCACTCTTTGTGGTATCCAACAATTCTGTAATTGATTCTTCTATTTTGTTACACTTTTTTCTCTCCAAATCCTTGTATATAGGAAATGATGGTTAGACATAACCACCATCATCATCATGATCACCAACAAGACCATGACGGGTATATGGAAGAAGTTTATCCATATACACTATAAAAGACTTATCCCTCTCATCACCTCCCAAGGCTAAGTTATTTCCCAACCCCCTATCTTTTACCTACTTATATTTACACCTAGGAAGAGGTAAAGAAACAAAAGCGCTATTAAAATATGGTCGAGATAGCTATTGTAGTCATAGAGACCTTTTCCCTTATAAGTTTATTCCATTTGAAATCATTTGATCATTACATTATATTTTCTTCATGTAAAATTAGTTAAATTTGTAAATGAATTGAAATTGACGATACAAGGAGCATTAGGTGAAAATCAATACATAGCATGCTAGGAGACACAAATTAAAGGTAAAAAAAATCTTAGAGTAAATACAATCAAAGGTGATGGTCTATCCTCTCTATGAACATTACGAAATAAAAACAATAACATACGACTAAGTCATACACAAGTTACCATAACCATAACCACCACCATAATTAAACATTATAGAATTAGAGTAAAATTTTCATAAATATTTTGTACATAGGTGAAATTATTTTGAAGTAGGTGATAATAATAGATCAATCAAGATTTATTTGCTTGAATGCTTGAAGACAAGGATATGAAATTAAAAACACAATATTGTTTATGTTAAATGTAAAATTTCCTTGTCAATATATTTATGAAAGTAACACATAATATTGTCGTGTTCCACAGTTTAGGTGTATAGATTTAAAAATTAAGCTTATCAACAAATAAAAAGTTTAAAGTATTTTAAGATGATATAGAAAGAAGACCTCTTCCACCACTAAACATGGAAATAAATATTATATAAAATTGATATTAATGACATTATCTATAAAATTATATTTTAATTTTGTTTATAACTATCGTAGTGAAGAATTAACTGCACTTGAAAAATCTTGCCAAATAAGATAACGTTAGATGATTGCTTAGTCACCTATTTTTGTTGATTTAGGAAGAGTTAAAGATGAAGAATGCTTGGAGAAAAAGGAATGATAGGAGAATATTTTTGACAAAGGTTAAAAATGAAATTAAATCCTTTTCAGATGCAAAATCATGATAATTGGCATTGTTAATTCCCAACAACCATTTTGGTGATATCTAAATTGAAAATCGTTAGTGGTTGGAGTCTAAAAACTATTTTGGTAATAACTAAAACGGATCCACCATTGGAAAATTTTCAACCCAAACAACGGTTGTGGGTTTGCTCTGTTCCCATGTGGGTGAGCTTGCATACCTAATTATCATCCATATTTATTTGGGTTCATGGATCATGACCACCTATCTGTCATCTATCCACCACAAGCATAAGATATATTCATTAGGAGAGCTAGATGGGGAGAATGCAACAACTTCATGAGATAGGAACTTTAGGAGCTCATCACATAGAGATCCTATGAGACATTTGGTTAGTGTACTTAATGACCCTAGCTATCACTACTACAAATAGTTCTTCTGCATCTGGTTAGAGGTGCAACTAGATTAAGCCTCTTTGCACCAATGACTCCATCAAGAGGATTAGTACTTAGCAACAACAAATTTGTAAGAGGTATATTGGATCACTTCAAATTGAAACCCTCGTAGACTACCAAAATATCATGACCAATGGTTTGTGCCACTCTAAAAGAAAATCCAATAGAACAAAGTCTTGGAAAGCTTTTGATTATTGTCAAAACTATGGTAGATGATCATTGCACTTAGGAAATTTTACCCTAAAAGAACTTGGAAGGAATATTGAAACCAAGGCAAAGTAGGTGAAAGGTGGATAAAGGAGTGTTGGACAAATATAGGTAATATTTATAACTAAAAGGTTGGTGTCACTTTAAAAAGTTATGACACAAGGAAGAAGGAAAATTTTTCAATAACCTACACAATGTCAAAAGACCATGAAAATTTTCAAAGGAAGCAAGAGGAGTAAAATTGTTTAAGATAGATGGTCGAAAAAGGTTTGAAGGAAAGAGAAGAAAAGTTCTAATTGTTGACTTGCAAGTTGTGAAAAAAATACCAAAGGTGGATGAAGTAAAAGTTTTGATAGTTGAACCATCCAAGAGGTATTCGACAAAACATTTTCATAGACCTTAAGTCAAAATTCTAGCCAGGGTGTGAATGTTTTATAAAGGTTTGATAAGAAAATAAAAGTAAAAGTTTTGACAATCATCCAAGTTTAATATTGATAGTTCACATCACTTTGGGGATAAAAGGAAGCTTAGGAGAAGAGAGATACACTCCAAAAAGTAGGGCATAGCACAAAAATGTCTAACAAAGAAAGAACGATAAAAAATGGTATATTGGCAAGAGAAGAAAGACCATATTACAGGACATCATGGCTACTGTACAAGCTTCCAAAGAGGTAGTTGAGCTAGACCAATGAGCAATTACTAAAAGTAGTTAAGGATCACCTATTGGAACCACTTGGGATCTACAACCCAAGAGAAGTGGTTAGCTTATTGAAAGCAAATATGTGGTAACTATAATATCAACATCCCTAAATTTGATAGATTTAATTACAAAAGATGTTTATACATAGTTTTTAGGATCTATAGGGTGGTAGTTGAGCATACAACAACTCAAAATTGATGATTCCAGATCCCTAAAACCTTGAAGGGCTAAACGTGATGTAATGTGTATTGGATCAAGGGAGTAGTAGATAAGCATTATCAAGACTCCTATGCAACTTTTGAAGGAAAAATCTCCCCACTTTTATTTATAAATAGTAGTAATTTAGGCATTGTAAAGGATAAATTAGTTGATATTTGTAACTCTTCCTTCATTTCTTTTGTATAACTATTTGGACTTGAACACTAAGTGGTTTTACAGGTAAACTCTTTTGAGCCCTTACTTATAGCATGATTTGTAATATTCATATATATATATACTAGAAGTCATGAATACTGGACTTTTTTTGTTCTATTTTTGTGTGTATGTGCATGTATAAGAGGCCATGACTACATTTCTATCTTGTTTATGAAGAACACAAGCTTATACTGAGAGGGGGGGTGAACAGTATAAGACCACTTTTTACTTTTCTTTTCAAATCAATATTATGCAGTGTATAGATAGCAGTATCAATAGCAGTAATCAAAGCAATGCACAAAACACCATACACAATAGAGACACCACAATTTACGTGGTTCACCCAATGTGGGCTACTCCACGGAGAAAATATTTTACTAAAATTTTCTCAATCAATCTCTTTGGGAATCCTTCCCAATTACAATGTTTATGGACCTCTGTCCAAAGGAGATGTTGATCCCCTAATCTCAAGTTCGTGGATCTCTTCCATAGGAGAACTCTTTCCCCTTCTGCTCTGGCTAGTGATCTTCTAGAAGACTTTCTCTCTATTGCACTTGACTGGTGGATCTCTCTCCACTTGAAGACTCCTCACTCAGATCTGTCTTCAATTGTCCTGGCTGCTGGATCTCTATCCACTGAGACTCTATCCTCTATACTCTGTCACCTCCAAAGCTCTATCTCAATACTGTACTAAACACAGTCCAGTCGGTCTAGCATAACTCTGCTCAATATCTTGTACTAAACATAGTTCATTCGGTCTAGCACAACTCTGCTCAATATCTTGCACTAAACATAGTTCATTCGGTCTAGCACAAGTCCACTCAAATCTGCACTAAACATAGTTCATTCGGTCTAGCACAAATCTTCTCAATAGGTCCACATAGAACCTTCTCAAATCTGCTCAACAGGTCCACACATAACCTGCTCAAATCTTCTCAATAGGTCCACATAGAACCTGCTCAAATCTGCTCAATAGGTCCACACAGAACCTGCTCAAATCTTCTCAATAAGTCCACATAGAACTTGTTCAAATATGCTCAATAAGTCCTCTCTAGGACTTGTCCAAATCTGCTCAATAAGTCCTCTCTAGGACTTCCTCAAATCTGCATAGCAAGCTTCCACAAAAGCTTACACAAAATCAGTCCACAAGCCTTCTCAAAGACTTACCTCAAATCAGTTTAACAAGCTCACACAGAACTTGTCCAATCTCATAGAATCATAAAGAGAATTGTTAGAGACTCAATATGTTCTATACTCAATGCTCAATCAATATCTCAATTCAATCTCATAGAAGCATAAAGAGAATTTTTAGAGACTCAATATGTTCTATACTCAAATCCCAATCTCAACTCAATCTCAATCTCATAGAAGCATAAAGAGAATTGTTAGAGACTCAATATGTTCTATACTCAAATCCCAATCTCAACTCAAATCAATCTCATAGAAGCATAAAGAGAATTGTTAGAGACTCTATATGTTCTATTCTCAAATCTCAATCTCAACTCAAATCAGAATATAGAATAGTTTGTTTCATGGAACTTGAACAACCACTTCACACAATTACTTGACTAGGCTCAATCAACTCTACTCAACCAATCACCTCAAGGAACAATCCTTTCCACAAACCCTAGTCCAAGCATGTATCAACCAACTCAAAATATTTCCAACAATGCTCAACAACAAATCTCACATAACAATGATACTCATGTTCTTAACTCAAGTTCAAGTTCTTTGCATGACCAATTGGCTTCAACAACAATGCTTATAAAACAAGGTTTAATCACAACTCTCAAACTAGAAAACCTTGAAGCATTAAACCAACAACTCCTCAAAAAGGAAAACCACAATCAATCCTTTTCTCTCCAAAGATATTTTTAGAAATCAATCACCCAAATAAGTCAATGAAGAATATTGCCCATACCTTTTTGATGCCTTATGAGTTGTCCACTAAATCTGCCACACTCAACACATTTTCTTTTTCCAATATCAACAAGGGTTAGAGGTCTTGAGTAATAACACAATAATAAAAATAATATCTCAATAACACCTTATTACTCCTACTCAATAAAATGCACCATACCCTCTTATGCAAGAAATAAACCCTCAAAAGAATGAATCAAACTTACTTTTGAAACTCCTTGACAAAACCAGAAATATCTCCTTGCACACACCTTATTTCTCCCTCTAAGAAATCTAAACAAATATCTCTCGAAAAGAGCTTTCCAATGATATATAATATGATATACTTCCAAAAATAAAATCAACGAAATCTCTATCTTTCCTAGGGCATACCATATCCTTATTTCTCCTTAGGCAACCTTGGCAAAAATTAAAATATTAAACAACATCAAAAATTAAATCCACTTGCCTTGCCCTCGATGGGATTCGATCCCCTGACGTCCTCCTTCCCAATACCTTAGCTACAGCCAAGCCATCATTGGGCCACGCGCCCTGACATGTCTAAAATGGCACGTCCACCATAAAGTTTCCACGAACAACGCTCCTCCAAAAAACAACAAGCGCTTCAAGCGCTTCTTCCTTGCAATCCAAAAGGCCTCATGTGAATCGAATATGGGACCTCCTCCTTAGTACCAAGCCAACATACCACTAGGCCATGTCGGCCTTTGCGCTTAGAGCCTCTGAACCTTCACACCTTTAGCCTTTACGTAAATCGTAAGGCCTTCGAAAAACAAAACCTTTTCGCATGCGCTTCGAATAATAATTGCAAGGGATGCCTTGGTAAATGTTTTTTGATGGCATTTATATAATGCCTTTGTCCTCTTTTGCAATCACGTCGACGCTTCGAATAATTTCGATGTCGGCATGATTTTTAATTTATAATTAATTTAAATTTAAATATTATAAATTAAAAAGAACCAACCTTAGGTTTAATTTAATTAAACCTTAGAACCTTGTCTTAATGCCCAATCTTGGTATAATTAAATATTATTTATAAAATTTAAATTCCTTGTGAATTTAAATAATTTATAAATAATTATTAAACCTCCTTTTTAACCTTTGCAATAACCCACCTTGGGTTTTTATAAACCAATCACTTAACCTAGTGCTCCCAATAATATTAAAATATTATGGAGCCTTTTTCCTTTCACTTCTGCACTGATGAAGCTTTTTCCTGGATGACTTGGGCGACTTTATTTCTTGCCGAATTCCTTAATAAGAGTGATAACTCTATCAGGTGACATCAATGACAACTTTGACTTAGAGGACTCAAAATGTCCAACAATCTCCCCCTTTGTCATTGATGGCAACCTTTATCCTTTTACTGAAACCTGACCTTCTTTTCTGCTCCCCCTGGCTCAATGCTCTCTCAAATATCAAATCTCTCCTCATATCAAATCTCTCCCCAATACACAAATCTCTCCCCCTTTGACATCAATGGCAAAGGGTCACCTTTGGGGCTCGGGGCTAAGAATGAGCCTCTTAGCTTAGCCCCTCCCCCACCTCCACATGAGGTGGTTAATTCTCAGGTGGGAGTATTTCTACTCCCCAAAAGCACATATCTGTACCTTTATCTTTCTCTCTTCTTCTATGAGTCTTCTGAATCCTCTCACTATTTCTTTCCAAGTCATCATCCATGTTCTTGTTCTTGTTATTTTTTGAGTCTCTATTCCTGTTCATCTTCTTGCTTCTATTCATATTCCTATTTCTGTTCATATTCCTGTTCCTGTTCATATTCCTGTCCCTGTTCATGCCTATTTCTAGAATATTTTCTCTACACCATCTTGCTATGTGACCATCATTATTGCACTTATAACACTTAATGTTATTATTCCTTGGATGTGCAACTGTCTTAGGACTTCTTCTAGTGAAGCCATATCCTCTTCTATCTTGAATCCTGCAATTCATTGCCTTGTGACCAAACTCATTGCATGAGTAGCAATATCCTTGGAAAAGTTATCCTTTTCCATACTCCTGTCTTTGATGTGTCTTGCACTCTGTGAAGCCATGTGCCCAAACCTGTGACATGAAAAACATCTTCCATTGAAGCTTCCTTGTCTTGACCTCATTGGTCTCCTATTCTGATTGTTGTTCCATCTGTATCTTCTTTGTGCATTGTTCCTATCTTTTTTGAACTCTCTATTGTCCAACTCATCCTCTGATGTCTCATTCCCACTTATATTGTCATCTTCTGAAGTATCTTCTTCTGAAGTTCCTTCTTCTTCAAGACTTGAGGTAGATTCTTCTTCCTATTTCTTTTGAACCTTTCCAAAGCCAAGACCTGTTGAACATGATGTTCGTTGTTGTCCAGAGATGAACTTATCCAAGTTCCTAGAGCTATTTTTGAAACTCTTCATCTTGATCTTGGAGTCCTTTAAGTCTTCTTTTAAAGTAGCCACTTCTTGTGCTAACTTCTCACATTCCAAGATCTTTGCTTCTAATTTATCTTTGAACTTGCTTGCCTTAGCCTTTGATTTCTCTAAATCTTCTATGAGCAATAATATTTCTTCATCACATTCTTGAAACTGACTTTCAAGCTTAGAGTGTTGCTTTCTTACCTTCTTTACTATGTCAAGGGCATAGATAAGTTCTCCCTTGAGATCATAGCCATTCTCTATTGAATAATCCTCTATTTTTTTACCTTTGTCCAAGTTTCTACTTCCTTTAGACTTGTCTTCTATGGGGTCACTCACTTCTTCTTCTAATGCCATTAGAATATTTTCATCTGGTCTTTCAAGTGCATCTTCAAAATCATCATCACTGAAACTATAACCATCCCTAGTGCAATCATCTTCAAGATGTCCAAATTTACCACATCTAAAACACTTGAGAATAACTGGAGTCTTTTTCTTAATTGGATCTTTCTCTTTAACCATAAATAGGACTTCATCTCTATCATTGTCTGAAAAACTAGCATCACTATCAATTGAGTACTTACTTGCATTATCCACATAGTAGCTTCTCTTTTGTCTCTTGAAGAACTTATTTCCTTGTCTGCTTTGTCCATCCTTGCTTTTATTTTGGTACCTGTATCTTTCTGACTCCCTGTACCTGTGATCCTATTTTTCTTCATCATTGTTGTTCTTTGGCTCCTTGCACTCTATTGCAAAATATCCATACCTTCCACAATTGAAACATTTGATAGATCTTGGATCTATGGGTCTTCTGGAACCTCTATCTCTTCTACCATAATTTTCTTCTTCATCATTGGATGACTCATTGCTCGATTCTATCTTCTTTCCCTTTTTATTTTTGTCTACTTTGAAAGCAGCTTCTTTCGAAGGAATAGGATCTTTTGTTCTTATCTCAAAAGTAGTAAGCATGCCAAGAAAAGAATTCCTTGTCAAAGAATCACTATCAATTGATGTTTCTATAGCAGAAACCTTTTCACTGTACCTTTTTGGAAGAGTTCTCAAGATCTTATCACAAGCATCAGATTCATCAACCTTCATTCCTAGACCTCTCATCTCATGTACAAGTTCATCAATCTTATTGAGATAGTCATGAATGTTTTCATCATCCTTCATTCTTAAGTTCTCAAATTCTCCTTTGAGATTTTTGATCTTAGCTTTCCTGACTCCTTTATCTCCTTCATATATTTCATGCAAAGTTCCCACATTTCTTTTGCTATTTTACAATCCATAACCTTCATAGATTCTGATCTATGCAATCCTTTTATAATTGCATTCATAGCTCTTGAGTTTGCATGCATTAGAAGCTTACCTTCCTTATCTATAGGAGGATTGATTGTTGAATCATATCCAAGTTCCACTGCATCCCAAACTTCATTTCCAAGTGCCATCAGGTAAAATCTCATCAACATACACCAATATAAGAAGTCACTTCCATCAAATACTGGTACTACATTATTGAAGAATCCATCTCTTTGATCCTTTTGATCCATTGTGTTCTTAGACCGCTTTTCCTTCAAGTTGTCAAACTCTTCTGAAGGAACCCGCTCTGATACCAATTGAAGAACACAAGCTTATACTGAGAGGGGGGTGAACAATATAAGACCACTTTTTACTTTTCTTTTCAAATCAATATTATGCAGTGTATAGATAGTAGTATCAATAGTAGTAATCAAAGTAATGCACAAAACACCATACACAATAGAGACACCACAATTTACGTGGTTCACCCAATGTGGGCTACTCCACGGAGAAAATATTTTACTAAAATTTTCTCAATCAATCTCTTTGGGAATCCTTCCCAATTACAATGTTTATGGACCTCTGTCCAAAGGAGATGTTGATCCCCTAATCTCAAGTTCATGGATCTCTTCCATAGGAGAACTCTTTCCCCTTCTACTCTAGCTAGTGATCTTCTAGAAGACTCTCTCTCTCTCTCTGCACTTGACTGGTGGATCTCTCTCCACTTGAAGACTCCTCACTCAGATCTATCTTCAATTGTCCTGGTTGCTTGGATCTCTATCCACTGAGACTCTATCCTCTATACTCTATCACCTCCAAAGCTCTATCTCAATACTGTACTAAACATAGTCTAATCGGTCTAGCATAACTCTGCTCAATCTCTTGTACTAAACATAGTTCATTCGGTCTAGCACAACTCTGCTCAATATCTTGCACTAAACATAGTTCATTCGGTCTAGCACAAGTCCACTCAAATCTGTACTAAACATAGTTCATTCGGTCTAGCACAAATCTTCTCAATAGGTCCACATAGAAACCTTCTCAAATCTTCTCAACAAGTCCACACAGAACTTGCTCAAATATACTCAATAGGTCCACATAGAACCTGCTCAAATCTGCTCAACAAGTCCACACAGAACCTGCTCAAATATAATCAATAAGTCCTCTCTAGGACTTGTCCAAATCTGCTCAATAAGTCCTCTCTAGGACTTCCTCAAATCTGCATAGCAAGCTTCCACAAAAGCTTACACAAAATCAGTCCACAAGCCTTCTCAAAGACTTACCTCAAATCAGTTTAACAAGCTCACATAGAACTTGTCCAATCTCATAGAATCATAAAGAGAATTGTTAGAGACTCAATATGTTCTATACTCAATGCTCAATCAATATCTCAATTCAATATCATAGAAGCATAAAGAGAATTTTTAGAGACTCAATATGTTCTATACTCAAATCCCAATCTCAACTCAATCTCAATCTCATAGAAGCATAAAGAGAATTGTTAGAGACTCAATATGTTCTATACTCAAATCCCAATCTCAACTCAAATCAATCTCATAGAAGCATAAAGAGAATTGTTAGAGACTCTATATGTTCTATTCTCAAATCTCAATCTCAACTCAAATCAGAATATAGAATAGTTTGTTTCATGGAACTTGAACAACCACTTCACACAATTACTTGACTAGGCTCAATCAACTCTACTCAACCAATCACCTCAAGGAACAATCCTTTCCACAAACCCTAGTCCAAGCATGTATCAACCAACTCAAAATATTTCCAACAATGCTCAACAACAAATCTCACATAACAATGATACTCATGTTCTTAACTCAAGTTCAAGTTCTTTGCATGACCAATTGGCTTCAACAACAATGCTTATAAAACAAGGTTTAATCACAACTCTCAAACTAGAAAACCTTGAAGCATTAAACCAACAACTCCTCAAAAAGGAAACCACAATCAATCCTTTTCTCTCCAAAGATATTTTTAGAAATCAATCACCCAAATAAGTCAATGAAGAATATTGCCCATACCTTTTTGATGCCTTATGAGTTGTCCACTAAATCTGCCACACTCAACACATTTTCTTTTTCCAATCTCAACAAGGGTTAGAGGTCTTGAGTAATAACACAATAATAAAAATAATATCTCAATAACACCTTATTACTCCTACTCAATAAAATGCACCATACCCTCTTATGCAAGAAATAAACCCTCAAAAGAATGAATCAAACTTACTTTTGAAACTCCTTGACAAAACCAGAAATATCTCCTTGCACACACCTTATTTCTCCCTCTAAGCAATCTAAACAAATATCTCTCAAAAAAAGCTTTCCAATGATATATAATATGATATACTTCCAAAAATAAAATCAACGAGAAATCTCTATCTTTCCTAGGGCATACCATATCCTTATTTCTCCTTAGGCAACCTTGGCAAAAATTAAAATATTAAACAACATCAAAAATTAAATCCACTTGCCTTGCCCTCGATGGGATTCGATCCCTCGACGTCCTCCTTCCCAATGCCTTAGCCACAACCAAGCCACCATTGGGCCACGCACCCTGACGTGTCTAAAATGGCACGTCCACCATAAAGTTTCTGCGAACAACGCTCCTCCGAAAAACAACAAGCGCTTCTTCCTTGCAATCCAAAAGGCCTCATGTGAATCGAATGCGGGACCTCCTCCTTAGTACCAAGCCAACATACCACTAGGCCACGCTGGCCTTTGCGCTTAGAGCCTCCGAACCTTCACACCTTTAGCCTTTACGTAAATCGTAAGGCCTTCAAAAAACAAAACCTTTTCGCATGCGCTTCGAATAATAATTGCAAGGGATGCCTTGGTAAATGTTTTTTGATGGCATTTATATAATGCCTTTGTCCTCTTTTGCAATCACGTCGACGCTTCGAATAATTTCGACGTCGGCGTGATTTTTAATTTATAATTAATTTAAATTTAAATATTATAAATTAAAAAGAACCAACCTTAGGTTTAATTTAATTAAACCTTAGAACCTTGTCTTAATGCCCAATCTTGGTATAATTAAATATTATTTATAAAATTTAAATTCCTTGTGAATTTAAATAATTTATAAATAATTATTAAACCTCCTTTTTAACATTTGCAATAACCCATCTTGGGTTTTTATAAACCAATCACTTAACCCGTGCTCCCAATAATATTAAAATATTATGGAGCCTTTTTCCTTTCACTTCTGCACTGATGAAGCTTTTTCCTGGATGACTTGGGCGACTTTATTTCTTGCCGAATTCCTTAATAAGAGTGATAACTCTATCAGGTGACATCAATGACAACTTTGACTTAGAGGACTCAAAATGTCCAACAGTTTCTTGTATGTGAAATCCTGTGCTTAATCATGTCTACCAAGAAGAGATAGTGTTCACTTTGAGTTATCAGTATAGAAGACTCACATGTTCATTTATCCCAACGTTATGTAGGAAAATATTAAGATCTTGGCATATCACTTTTGATTACCTTAGGATTTTTTTCCATCTATTTCCTATGGCTTTTCTTTCCCTTTTCCTTTGTGCACTTGAAGCTAGGTACGTTAGGTTAGAACAAAGAATGTTGAAGGTCACATCTTAAAAGGAGTCAATATTTTAAAAAACCTTAAAGAAAATATGATCAAGCCACTTCTTGTGCTCTTGAAGATGCCTTGTTGTGTCACTCCTCATGAGGCACGATTGTTGGGCCATCCGATCTTCTACATCTAGTAACCATGACAATCGAAGAGGACAACAAGTTATTGGTACACATAGTGGGATCCAATTGATTCAATCTCGTTGGTATTACTATCAAAATAACTATATGAGGCTAAGAATTTTGTGTGCCTATTTGCTTGATTGAAGCATATAAAAATATCACCTGGTAACTCTGCTAAAGATGAATATTTGGAAGAAGTTGCTTAGAAAGAACATCAAATTGAGATTCTTATGAAGGTCTTAATCTACTTGTTTGAAGAGCAATTACAATATTTACGTAGATACTTTGCTCAAAATAAAGAATCCAAAAGTTTATGAATGCAATACCTACAAGTAGATATTTTATTATTGTTAATCCTTAAACATTTCTCCCACATCTTAATGTCATTCCAAGAAGGACAGGCTAGTTCCAGACCATGGTTGCTCAACAACCTAGAAGATTCTTTGCCTAGAATAATAGAGGTCCATTGCATCCTCTATCTCCATTGGTGATATGGGATTAGATTTTGACATCTATACTAAATCTCCTGTACACTACACTGGGGAAGATATGGTTAACATGTGTGCACTTCATAATATAATAGAGTATAATATGGTTTTGAGATTGTTGGTGGTATCATTTAGAGGTAAGGCTAGTGAGTGGTTATGTGTGTCGTTAATAGCATCATTTAATCTTATGATTTGTCAAATCCGGGGTGGTGTCCAAGGCTATCTACGATAGAAGGTTAGGGAAGATTATAGTTCAGACATTCAAATTACAAGCATTGCTTTGGTGAAACAGATGTTGGTTTAGCCTTTTGGTGTCACACTAAACCTAGTCTGCAGAATGGAAACTAAATTAACTTGTAGGAATTGAAAACTAATTCTAAATTGTAGAAATTGGAATCTAAGTACATTTGCAATAATTGAAATGATAGAAAAGTAAATGTTGCAGAATTTAAACCTAATTACTTTTGCATAATGGAAGTTGCTTGAAGTAAACACAATTTAAACACCTATCAGTGTTCTATTACAGAAGGTTGTCAATCTTCTATCACAGTAGCTAACAACAAAAGGAAAATGCAAGAAAACTTGAAAAGTTGCTAGAAATGAAGAAACAAATACAATGTTGCAGATTACTTTAATTGTTGAAACATGAATCAAGAAATCACAGATTAACTAATCTATCAACTGTCACACATCTATGCAATCTGAAAGCTCACTCTTAAACATGGAAAATAAATCTTAAGGCTACAACAATGGTTAGTGTGAAACAAATAAAGAAATTGACAAATATCCACCTAAATTTTGTTGCAGCAAAGTTTAGGGGAAAACCTATCAATCAGTCCTTCTTCCAGGCCTAGAAGTGGCCCTTGCTTCCTTTTCCAGAAGAAGGTATAAGAGATCTTCTACTTACTAAATACTAACACACTCATACATAACAATAAATGATGGAAAACTGCACTTTATTTATCTGGAAAATAACATTACATTCTCTGTAGGACAATCCTATTGCACATTGTTACACTTTGATATCTACTGCATCTATCTCCTATTTTCCTAATAGCTCAACCAATATGGGAGCTACATTATTTATATTGTCTTATTCCTACTCTACGTGCCCAAAATATCTTATTTGCTATTTTACATTGATTTACCCAATATTCTGCAATTGACTTGGTCTATTCCAGGATAGTGTAAGCTGCATTAGAGGGTGTTGGTTCATGAGTTGTGTCTCCTGGTAGTAAGGGTGAGTTGGAAATGGTAGGAATAGTTGTGAATGCATGTCTTTATGTTGCTTAATCATTCTCTAACCACTTTAATCACTAAAGTTTCCTGTTTGTCTAAAATCGACATCTTCCCCTATTATTTCGAAGAATCTTTGGAATAATCGGCTGTGTATTTGTTGTTATGCCCAGATGCACTAAAAATGATCAATTTGGTAGGTATTATTGGATAGGATGTCTATCCCATCTTTCAAAATATGATCCCAATCATTTTCACATGCCTTGGTTGACTAATTCCCTGCCCTGCCATTCATTGGCTGTTGGCTGGAATTTATATGATAAATTATTGCATTTTCCAGCTCTGTTGCATAGTTGTAAATAAATTGGTGCTCCTTGCAAATTCAAACTAATTAGCACATGGAAAAATATTCACATATCAATATGAAGGAGTACATCAAGTTGCTACTAAAATTATACACTTCATTCACCAAGTAACCATGTTGAAATAGTGCAATCGTGTTGCACAATTGTCCCCTCCTCTGTTATACTCAGTTGCTATCCATTTACACCATGTAGAAATGCTTCTAAAATAGGTCAGATATCTTCTTTAGTCCTTCTGAACTCATTCCATCCATTTCCTCATGCTTTTCTTGACAACTTCAAGGTGCTCCTATAAAGTGACAACTTGTTGGTTTTTGTATGGTTGTTTTCTACAGATTTCCAGATTTATGACAGTCCTGAGAATTTGGCTCCAATGTGGATTTCAAACAAGTTTAAGTGTGGGAAAACATTCAAACACCATTGTGAAGTTAATGGACATCAACATACAACATTTGGCTAATTGAAATGCATGTTTTATTTGCTACTTAATCAATTGAAACAGTGCATAAAATGCTTAAAATAGTCAAAACATGGGTATAATGTTCCTAACATAAAATCATGCAAACAATTAACAAATAATATATTCTAATCAACTATTTGGTAATTAAATTTGTCATGTTTGGTAATATGGCAGTTTTTTATATGTCAAACATAGTGTAACAATGAGGTATTTCTAGGCCTCATCATCCCCCCTAGCTTGAACTGATGCATGCCCTCATGCATCCTAGTAGGCCATAGTAATATGCAGGTTTTATCTTTTTGAACAACATCCTTTGCCACTTGCCACCCAAGAAATTTCTCCTTGCTGCACTACACCAAGCATTTTGCAATTAAGCACATGTATTTTACTTTTCTTGCAATTTTTCAATTTCTTTAGTTCCTGCAATTTTTCTTTTCTTCTTTTTTTTTATTCTTCTTTTTTTTTTGCATTTTTTTAAATTTTTTTTTATTTTCAACTTGCAATTCTTTGATTTCTGCACTTTCATCCTTCAATATTGCAATTTTTGCAATTCTTGTAGTTTTGACTCTTTTTCTACCTTTCTACAAGTTTTAGTGTTGCAAGGTACCTCTTAAAGGCTTGGTATCATGTGATTCATCTTGCAATAGCCTTATTGTATTTTTCTAATGGAACCATATTTGGTAGATGCACTACTACTAGTGGAATTTTCTATCTTGACAACATTTCAACTTGGATACCTATTTTTGTTGTTTGCACCTTTGAAATAAAATTGACAAAATTTTGATTTTGAAATTCTTGAGGGATGTACTTACTTGTGGTAGAGCTTTAGGGAACTCAATATTTGATGTGCTCTACTTTTTTTACAATATTTTTAGGAATTTTTGGCACAATTTGTCTTGTTTTGAAGTTTTCTTCGAAATGAGACTGTTGTTCGAAGATGCTTCGAAATGAGATTATCATTTCGAAGATGTGTAAAAAAATGCCGAAATGGCCTCCTATGCAAAATTTAGCTGTAGATTCTATTGTGGGCCCATATCTAGGGTGTGTAAGCCTTCCATAACATCAAAAATCCCTTCTCCATCCTTTTTTTTAGATGTTATTCTTTATTTTGTATGTTGTTGTTTTATTGCAGTAGTAGTAAAACAGAATTTTCAAGTGCATTTTCCAGATTATCCTCTTCAGATTTATGAAGCATTTATGGGGTATCAACTTGTAGTTCTCCTTCTGAAAGCTGCCCTGCTAATTCAAATAGAATTGCTGCCATGTCTATCCCAAAATCAGGTTTTTTTCATAGTTTTGAAGTTTCCATGCAACTAAGGGCAGAAGGGGGTGTTTCTTGACATTTTGAACAACATGTTCCATTTTTTCTAACTTGCCAATATTGTATGAATAGTTTATGCCAAATACCGATTATCATACACTAAATTCTAAATGCTTACTATGACTTAAATGCAAGAAACACATACCTTATTATCCTGAAAATTTATCATGCACCTTACAAGTTGCTTCTGATGATTGTTAGCAAGCTATCTGAAAACATAAACATAACACATGTGCAATGTGAGATTTGTACAATGGTGGAACAATGATGGGTGGATCAACTCAAGGTATTGCACATCGAAAAATTGGTTTTCATGCAAGCCAACTCAGTAGTGCCTCCAAGGAGGTTTTCACTACTGAATTATTCATTTTTTTCATCTTTTTTTTCTTTTTTTTTCATCTTTTTTTTCATTTTTTCATTAGAAGAGGCTGCCATTTCTGGTTTTCAACCAACTTCTATCTTTTTTTCAAGGGCTTCAATGAGATAGAATGTATCTCATGAGGCTACAATGAGAGAGAATTTCTCTCATTCTTATTTGGATAAGAACAATCCTTATTCTGCAAAAAACACATCAATTTTTGTATGAAAACATCTTTTTCTGTTGAAAGCTGCAACAATGATGCAACCTTCCTTCCATATGAGTAGTAAGAATCTTATGATGTCATCATTACCTCTGTATTGCTGGAAATGAAGTATTGACCTCATTAGTTCTTCTCTCTACTGAAATTGATGCATATCCTCATGTATCTTCATTTTGTGGGACATGCCTTATATTGCAATTTTTTCTCTTTTCTTTCTCTCTCTTTTTTCTTTTTTTCTTTCTTTTTTCAAGATTCAAAGATATGATCATTTGGAATCTTTGTCAGAAGAGGAAGCCTCTTCTATCTTATGCAAATGTAACTGTGTGAAATATCGAGCAAATTCCACCTTTGTTAGTGGTTTATGGTACAACTGTAAAATATGTCCATTTACCACTAATGTCCTCCTTGAATCATCAACTGAAGAAAGTTGAACAACTTCATTCTCAAACTCCTCTGGTTCATCCTTGCTGCTCTTAATGTGATCATCATGCCACATTTTCCATTTTTGTTGAGTGAACTCTATTTGGTGAAGTGCTTCCAACCAAAGTTCATCAAATGCATTCAACTGCAAAATCTATTTTTTTGTACCTGCAACAACTCAATGCCAACTTCTAAAGATGCATAAAGTGTTAGTAAAGCATTAGGATGTTGGATCAATACATCAAACAAATTTGCTTCCTGGTTTTTAGTCAACCAACTATTGTTGTTCAAAGGTTGTTTTGGTTGCATTTCAGTTTGTTTTGTACCAGGATGTTTTGAATTGGTTCTTGGAGAATGATGCATTAATGAATTAAGAGAGCAATGATATGGTGGAAAAGAATGGAAAATATGTGTATGTTTACCAAAAACAATTCTTGAAAGAATTAACTTTGATAAATGATAATGAAAAGATGAGAAAAAATGATGACATCCATGTGGTAAATGAAGAAAACTATTTTGTATTGGAATGGGTGACAAATTTTCAAAATTTTGCTTTTCATCATTCCATAATAATTGTTGAACAGTAGTTGGTTCATCTTTAAAATCTGAAATATGAACATTTTCAGCAAAAACAAACTTTTTGGATGAATCCAACTCTTCTTCATTATCCTTTACAACTATGGAGGCCAAAGTTGAAATATTCTTTTCATTTTCCTTATATGTTCTAAGAAACTGTGGGCTTCCTAGACAATCATACTTAGGTGGAGTAAGTTTTCCTGCAAGCAAGTCAACTAATTTTCCACCTTTTTGTATGGTTTCAGGATATACTTTCTTATTTTTTCTTGGTTTCCTAAAACACATTTCTTGAACAATCTTATTAATGATTGGTACATATTTAATAGCTTGAAGTAAAGGGATTTTAATAGTTAAATGTTCTAATTCCTTTATCAAATCTGATTGTGAAGATGTTATTTTTGATATCTCAAACTGTTCAAAATATGGTACTTTCTTTGATGAGTTATCCTATGGGAGGTCTTCTTTTTCTTTTTGATATTTCAGTGTAGATTTATTTTCATGTTCATTCTTTTTAACTCCCCTTTCTACACTAATAAGTGGAATAGGTTCAAGCAGTGGTTTACCTGAACACAACTGAGTTTTATCACAGTCACTAGCATTCATTATGGCTATATTTTTTGATTCAGCCATAGAGATAGGGGTTGCCTATTTAACCATGTTGGGATTGGCCACAGGTTGAGCTGAAAATAAAGGTTGTTTTGATTTTTGTTGTTGTTGTTGTCCCTGAGAGAAATTATAGGTATGAGTAGGCAACAAGTTTGATTTCTATTTTTGATAATGTTGCTGCCCTTTGTACAATTTTTGTTGTTGTACCCATTGATATCCTTGTAGTTTTGGTTGCAACCATGGTGGATGATGTTGATTCCATTGTTGTTGCACCCAACCATGTTGAGACCATTCTTGGGAATATGCCCATGGTGGTTGACTCCAACATTGTTGAAGTGGACCTGAAGCAGACCATGGCATATACCAAGGATTATTTCCCCAATGTGCAAGAAATTGAGAAGCATTCTGATATGGAAATTTATGAAAATTATTCCCTTGTCCTTGTCCTACAAAATTGAGTTTTTTCATAGGTTGAGACTATTTTTCAAAGACACTTTTGAGTTCTGGTAATAAACTACATTGATCTATGGGGTGTCCTTTTTGACAAATGCTACATGTAGCAGGTATAAATATTTTGTTCAAAGGATAGTCATGAAGAGAGTGTTGCTTCTCACTACATTTTGAACAATAGATGATTGAAGGTTCAACAGATTCATTCTTTTCATCTAATGTTTTATCAAGATGTACTAAAATATCAGCCTCTTTCATGCATTCTTTCAAATCATGTTTATCATTACCAATTTTGTGTTTTCTATGCCCTGAATGAGAGTAATTTTTATAGAGTTTAAGGATTTCTTGAAATTCAAGTGCATTTGCATCTCCTCTTCCCAAGATATCCAATGCATCCCTAGATTCATCTTGCAGTCCCCTTAAGAATATGACTTTGCAAATTTTAGGTTCAACACTTCCACATCTCTTATGAACAAAAGAAAATTTGTCTAGATAGTCTTCTAAGATTTCATTTTCCTCTTGTTTCATTGTAAGAAATTCATCGTTTTGATTCTTGACTTGACAATATTCTTGGTATCTCTCCAAGAATATGTTTTCCATCTCATCCCAAGTTCTAATTGAATCAGGTTCTAAGGTAATAAACCATCGTAGAGCTAACTCTTTAAGAGTGGAAGGAAATAATTTGAGCTTTTGATTGTCATTAGTGTAATCATGAGCTTGACATACAATTTTAAACTCAAATAAAAACATATCAGGGTCTTCAGATGTAACTCCCTTGAAATTTGGTAACACTGAAGGTGAAATGACCTTCATGGGAGCATTTTGATTAGGATCTAATTGAATTGGGTTTTGAAAAGTTTTGGTAGGTGCACTAGTTGCACTAGGGTGGAGCACATTGCTGGCTCTCCTTGGATTCTCTAGTGAACCTTCCATTATAGGTTCCCAAAAACAATTATAAATCTTGTCAAATTGTCTTGATTGTATGGATTTTTCAAGAGAAAGTGGTGTTGAACTACTGATTTTTCCTCCTTGTAATGATTTCTCAAAGGATCTTGCAGTGCTTGAAGTGGATGATTGTGATTCTTTGAAAATTCCAACATTTTTGGAAATAAAAAATTTAGACAACTTTGACATAATTTCAACCTCTTGTGAAATTTTTCTTCCTATGGTTTCTTGCTTATTTTCTAAATGGACTGAAATGCAATTTACCAAAAATTGTTACTTATACTAGTCATTTATCCATATTTCACTCTAAAATTCACAACTTAGCATAATTAACAATTATTGGGCTGCTTTTACCTTCTAACAACATCGTGTTCCCTGACAATGATGCCAAAAATGATGCGTGTCATTAATAGCATCATTTAATCTTATGATTTTTCAAATCTAGGGTGGTGTCCAAGGCTATCTACGATAGAAGGTTAGGGCAGATTATATTTCAGACATTTATATTACAAGCATTGCTTTGGTGAAACAGATGTTGGTTTAGCCTTTTGGTGTCACACTAAACCTAGTCTGCAGAATGGAAACTAAATTAACTTGTAGGAATTGAAAACTAATTCTAAATTGCAAAAATTGGAATCTAAGTACATTTGCAATAATTGAAATGATAGAAAAGTAAATGTTGTAGAATTTAAACCTAATTACTTTTGCATAATGGAAGTTGCTTGAAGTAAACACAATTTAAACACCTATCAGTGTTCTATTACATAAGGTTGTCAATATTCTATCACAGTAGTTGACAACAAAAGGAAAATGCAAGAAAACTTGTAAAGTTGCTGGAAATGAAGAAACAAATACAATGTTGTAGATTACTTTAATTGTTGAAACATGAATCAAGAAATCATAAATTAACTAATCTATCAACTGTCACACATCTATGCAATCTGAAATCTCACTCTTAAACATGGAAAATAAATCTTAAAGCTACAACAATGGTTAGTGTGAAATAATTAAAGAATTTGACAAATATTCACCTAAATTTTGCTACAGCAAAGTTCAAGGAAAAACCTATCAGTCAGTCCTTCTCCTAGGCCTGGAAGTGGCCCTTGCTTCCTTTTCCAGAAGAAGGTATAAGAGCTCTTCTACTTACTAAATACTAACACACTCATGCATAACAACAGATGATGGAAAACTGCACTTTATTTATCTAGAAAATAACATTACATACTCTACAGGACAATCTTGTTGCACACTATTACACTTTGATATCTACTGCATCTATCTCCTATTTTCCTACTTAGCTCAACCAATATGGGAGCTACATTATTTATATTGTCTTATTCCTACTCTACATGCCCAAAATATCCTATTTGCTATTTTACATTGATTTACCCAATATTCTACAACTGACTTGGTCTATTCTAGGATAGTGCAAGCTGCATCAGAGGGTGTTGGTTTGTGAGTGCGTGTCTCCTGGTAGTAAGGGTGAGTTGGAAATGGTGGAAATAGTTGTGAATACCTATATTTATGTTTCTTAATCATTCTCTGACCACTTTAAATGCTAAAGTTTCCTATTTGTCTAAAACTGACATCTTCCCCTATTATTTTGAAGAATCTTCGGAATAATCAGCTGTGTATTTGTTGTTATGCCCAGATGCACTAAAAATGGTCAATTTGGCAGGTATGATTGGATAGGATGTCTATCCCATATTTCAAAATATGATCCCAATCATTTTCACATGCCTTAGTTGACTAATTCTCTGCCCTGCCATTCATTGGCTGCTGGTTGGAATTTATATGATAAATTATTGCATTTTCCAGCTCTGTTGCACAGTTGTAAACAAATTGGTGCTCCTTGCAAATTTAAACTAATTAGCACATGGAAAAATATTCACATATCAATATGAAGGAGTACATCAAGTTGCTACTAAAATTATACACTTCATTCACCAAGTAACCATGTTGAAATAGTGCAATAGTGTTGCACAATTGTCCCTGCTCTGTTATACTCAGTTGCTATCCATTTACACCATGTAGAAATGCTTCTAAAAATAGGTCAGATATCTTCTTTAGTCCTTCTGAACTCATTCCATCCATTTCCTCATGCTTTTCTTGACAACTTCAAGGTGCTCCTATAAAGTGACAACTTGTTGGTTTTTGTATGGTTGTTTTCTGTAGATTTCCAGATTTATGATAGTCCTGAGAATTTGGCTCCAATGTGGATTTCAAACAAGTTGAAGGGTGGGAAAACATTCAAAAACCATTGTGAAGTTAATGGACATCAACATACAACATTTGGCTAATTGAAATGCATGTTTTATTTGCTACTTAATCAACTAAAATAGTGCATAAAATGCTTAAAATAGTCAAAACAGGGGTATAATGTTCCTAACATAAAATCATGCAAACAATTAACAAATAATATATTCTAATCAACTATTTGGCAATTAACTTTGTCATGTTTGGTAATATGGCAGTTTTTTATATGTCAAACATAGTGCAACAATGAGGTATTTCTAGGCCTCATCAAGTGGTATGTCTCACTACAACCACACTCAATCACTGATTGGGACCAACTTGTTGCCTTGTTTATTAGGAGATTTAGAGAGAAGGTAGACAAAGTATCTCTCTTAGAGCAATTGTCAACCATAAAGAGAGCATTGATGGAGACTATGGATGACTTCAAATTCTAATTTCATAAGGCTTGGCATAAAATACTTGATGAGATTCATCCCCTCCCAGGTATGGCATTTACATATTATTTGAAGGCCTTAAGTTTTGAGATATTGTTTATGATTAAGTACAAGGGATGAAATTCTCTACTAGATGCCTATGGCTTAGATATCTAGGCCAAAAATGACCTGATCTAGATTGGAAGGCTAGCTCTTAGGCCTCCATGCCTTTGTTTCTAAGTATTCAATATCCATATCAGCCTCCTTAAGTCATTCAATCAACAACATTTTAGCAAATATTGGTCATACCTACAGTTTGTGTTCCCCTTCCTGCTCTAATTCACTCTACTAAAAACAAATATTAGTTAGAAGCAATCAAGAATCTGTTGAAAGAAATTTCTAATCAAGCATCAACCCTTGGAATATAGCATAATAGTCATAACCCTTCTTTCAAAATTAATAATTAGGGATTTAGGAATCGTACAAGTAGTTATAAGAATCCTAATAGGAACCTAGGCCAGCCATCCACTTCAAATTGATTGAATGCACCTATACAAATGTTATCATGAATACCTTCCCCAAACTCTATCAGATATTTAACACACATACAAAATAGCTATATAGAAAAAATAGATAGTTGGTGCCTCCCTGTACCCTATCCCTTCGATGCTTACACTTAGGGAAACCAATTGATCTTTCAATAAAACCAAAATAGACTCTCCTATGCACAACCATCTACTTTCCAACCTTCAGTCATAATATTTTTGCAAGACTTAGATACTAATTTACCTGAACAAACTTTAGTAACCTAGGATAAAGAAGAAATATATGTTGCATATAATGAAAATGGAGTTATAAGACCTTAGATACACACATATTATATAACCAAGGCTAGAAGAAAAAATAGTGGAAGAAGGGGGGATGACTAGTATACAAAAGAAGCTACCAAATCCTAGGAAAAGTTTTATTCCAACGACTACACAAGCATTGAATGCCCTATCATATTAAAAAAGGGTTCCAAATCAAAAGGAGAAGTGATTAAATGTCCCTTAACAACCAATGGTAGAAGGAAACCCACCCTGTGGGCATTGACCACTACCCCATATGTACATTCTCTAAAGTCATTTAATATATTAGAGCATCTTAAAAAATCTATTATGATTGTATCACTTTAGGAAGTGATCACTATGCGTGCACAAATAAAGCATTTAGAAGAGGTGTTAAAAGAGAAAATAATTTTAGATTGTCAAAAAATACCTACAGGCCTAAAATCATTTGCTCTTGAAGAAACTAGAATAAAGCCAAAGCCATTTTGTTTGACCTTGATCCATGGTGATATGCTGATCAATAATTGTTTGGTCGACTTTGGAGCAAGTACCTCGATCATACCTAGAGGGATGGCTAATGAATAGGCACTAAGCTATAAGCCAAATAATCAAGATGTAGTTCAGTTAGATGGAACACAAATCAAGACCCTTGGGTTGGTTAAGGACCTCCCTTTGACACTATAAGAATGTTCAAATTTGACTATTCATCAAGACTTAGCAATAATTGAGCTCCCATCCACATTTAGTATCTATCTATTGAGAGATTTTATTGCTAAAATAGGAGATTAATTATCATTGGAGTGGACACATATGCTACTAAATAACTAGTACAATGGTAAGATGAATATTTCAATGAAACCTCTCTATATTCAACATATAGAGCAAGTTCCTTTGATTAGATTAGATGTTGACAAGTCTTATACAAAAAAAAAAACACAATATTAGACAAAAGTGTTTGCTAGAGAAATTCATTCTACTTCACTTAGTGATCAAATAAGTGAGTGCTAATATGCACAATTCAAATCCTTATGAATTCTATGAGCAAAATGACATGGGAACATATTCAATTCAATAGGAATATCTACTTGTTCCTTGATGGGTGTAATTAAATCACACTTTACTAAGGTCACTTTTAATTTGTCAAACTAGGGATGGCATCCAAAGGCTATATATGCTAGGAAATATCTGAGGTAAGGGTAGGTATAGACTCTCTATGTTAAAACAATTAAGAAGGAAGAAATCAAATTGATTACAACAAGAAATGAAAAAGCTAATCTAGAAAACAAACTTTCTTGGAAATGGAAATAATTGTAGCCAAAATAAAGAATGGAAAGGAAAACTAGGCATAAAGCAACTATTCTTTTGCACTAAGCTATAGCAATGAAAATCTAAAACTAATTCAACTAACTAAACCTCCCAAGAGATAAAATAAAGTAGCTAGATGATAGTCATAGAGTGTAGAAAAATAACAATAAACTAATGTAAACTACAACAATGAAAAGCATACGAAACTGGCAATAAATTAACATTGATTGTATCAAATAAAAATACATGAAAATGGTACCTTCCACCTAGCTAAGAGTGGGCCCTTGATCCGTAGCAACATGGAAGGGAATAAACTTCAACTCATATCACACAAAATAGAATTTATCAATAGTTTAAAGTATAATATTATTGTAGGTTTTAGAATGGCAATATGCCCTTACAATTATAGCAAAAAGTTTGTCATAATTACAATAGTGTAATGGTGTAATTTCTATCTTCCTATTACCATTTCCTAAGGTTGTTGCTCTTAATTATAATGGAAAGGAGAAGTCCCTCTTCTACCTTCATAGTTATTCTTGTTACAACCGTAATTATGCAACAAATAAGCTGGTATTCTAATCAGTTGATGAAGATAAATAACAGTTACAACAACAATCAAACATGTTAGATTTTCCCGCTTGGACTCTTAGTTGCCATGTTGGAAAGGCCTAAAACAAAAAAGTGCATGTGTAAAATATTTTTCAAAAAAAACGTGCAAAACTTCCCTTTTGTCTTCTTACTAAAAGTTATAGCCATTTGTAATAGAAATCAGTTGGTTGTAACAACACAAAAAAAGGAGAAATTGACTAGGTGTTATTCAACCACGTACCATTATGTCCTTCTCTACCACATAATTCAATAGGTTTCCATACTATGTCCTTTCTAGTTATAACCACCATGTCTTTTATTCATACTTCAACCATATTAGGAGCTTGGGCATACTCAATAGTCGATACCAGGCTATAGTCTTCATCTAGTGCCAACCTGTAGTTTTGTTCTAGCAAGCAAAGTGCTACTCCATTCAACACCAAGCAGGTGTTGTCAGATCTAGTACTAGTTGTATGAACTTTGTTAAGTACCTACTATAGTCCTAATTTTTGACACCAGGTGAACCTAATACCATATATTAAGTTGTCCAAGAACCTCAACTGTGTACCAAAATCTAATAACCCCTTTTTATTCTGAAATATTATCATTAATTAATAAAAATGTTTTTTATCTACCTTTCTTGGCATATAATGTCACTCTATCTATCTAAGCTTGTATTTACTCCTAATTACTCTATTTAATCACATAACTAATATAGTAATAAAGCAAAGCATAACCTAATAGTGCAAAAATATGATAAAAATGAGGTATTTTTGGGCCTCATCACTCCCCCCAACCTATTTGGAGGTATGTCCTCATGCCTCAATGAGTTCTTTTGAAACACCCATTTTTTAGCCTCATCCCCTGCTTACCTTGTTGCCCTACATCTTCTACCATAAGTGATAATATTTGTAGAGGGGCTTCTTAGAAGACTCTATAGTCAATCCAAGTACAGTTTCAGGATCAGAAGCTTGTATGATTCTTCTTCTAACTCTTACTTCTACTAATTGATCATATAGCTGCATAATTTATTTGTTTTTATCCTATAAAAAATTCTCAAATTCCTTTATCCTTACCTATAGGGCCCAAAAGATTGTCTTGGCTCCAAGGTCCAAGTTTTTCAAAATTTCATCATATCCATTAGGCCTCTTAAGTTGTTCTATTTCTAAGTTGAGCAAGGGAGGTTGTGGAACAGGGACTTCATGGGAGACTTCTTCCAAGTTTGAATGTGGCACAACCTCGAGAAATGTAGGCTACAACAACTCTTTAATGATTATTACATTCGGTGACTTGACTTCCTCTTCCCTTTGTTCTTTCTCTTGACTTGGAGTAGCTAGAGATGGCTCTCTACTACTATGGATAACCTTAACCTTTGGCAAGGAATTATCATCATTATGCTACGATTAAAACAAAACCTATTGTGTTTTCTTTGCCTAGTAGTTGTTGCATGGGTATTGTATTTAAAGCTTTGCTCAAAAAATTATAACTCCCTAAGGGCTTCTAGTTCCTCACGAGTAATTTTTTTTTAACTTTATTTTGACTCTTCTTTCCAAAAACCTCTTGAGCTTCTTTTCCTTTTGATTTTTCTTTGTCTGCTACTACAATTAACTTAGGTGCTTCTACCTCTAATTTCTCTATTTCTTCTACATGTAATCTAGGTGCGTTTTTACAGGGTGCCAAAGGGATTTGTGGCTATGCTTCAAAATCCATGGGCACAATCTCCTTCTTTATAAGCCTTTTCCTCTTTAGTCCCTTGGGTGCAAAATTGGGGGCCTTGGCAGTTTTCCTCTATTCTTGAGAATGTTTTGAATCCCTTTCTGATGCATGTCACTACTTGTTGGGTTTCTATGGATTTAGCTTAGGGGATTTTAGTGCCTTTGAAACTTTAGGCTTTAGCAAATGCTAAGGGGCACTAGATTGCTTTAGTACCTCAACAACACTAGCACTTTTTGGTGCTTTGTATTTGTTGTTTTGTTGTTCAAATCTATTGAACCCTAAAAACTAAAGCCATCGGGTTTCACTACCCTCGCTGATCTTGAAGTGGTGACAACATAGTAGTTGGATTAACCCATGATGCTTTAACTAACACTTTCCTTCCCTAAACCTAGAATTCATATCATGGAGTGTAACATTCAAATAATAAGATAAATAAATGCGGAGATATAGGTGGATAAGCAATTCCAATGCGGTCTAGATAGAGAAGAAAATTGCCCATCATAGGTAAGATACTTCATTACCTAAAGGAAAATGATATCCCATGGCCTAGCCAAACTAGTGCTCTTGAGTCCCTTGCAGTGGTTGTGGTGGATGTCATAAATTGATTCTAAATCTCCTTCTTTTTTGAACTTTCTAAAAATCATAGAAGGGGCTTCCCTAGATTGAAATAAATCTTGACCAACGAGTGGAAGCCCAAATATATCACTAAGCACAACAGGGTTTACTGGAATCTTGACTCTTTTAACTTTGGCATTTACACCATGTAAACATTGTGCAAAATTTTTTTACAATTTCAATGTTATAACCTTCAAATTGGTGGAAGAATTGCAATCACCCTCTAGTGTCGAAGATTTGAACTACCTCTAGATATCACAGTAGCTTAGCAATACTTTTTGGTTTTGATTTTCTCTTTTGTCCCATGGTGTTTTTTTGTTGAAGGGACTAATTGGGTTACAAGGTTTATTGATGGTGTCACTGGTTGCAGAGGGAGGATGAAGAAGGTAAGTTATTGTTTATGTCTACATGGAAAAAAGTGGTTTGTTAAATTCTATCAACTTGAAATCATTCCTTGGAAAGGAAAAAATCCAGTTCTAGATCCTCCTTTAATCGTCATGTGTAACTTGTGACATGGACAACTATTGGTGCAGCTAGTGAAACATGCCTAGACAACATGCACACAGAGGCATGTTAAGTTTGAATTTTCTATTGAGGTGTATTCCCATGTAGATTGCACTTTATTTTTTGGCATTGGATCTATCCCCTTTTCTTTCCCAAATTCCCATATAAATTATAACTTTGTCATCAAGCTTTCACTTCCAATGGATTAATCCCATGTGGAACACCTAGGCATTTGCATTTCCAATTGCATTACTACCATATGAAGCATCTAACTATCCTATACCAAAAAACTCTTGTCACACTAAGCAACATGGTGATTACCTACAATCCTTCTAATGCTGCTTGAAAAAGTCCAACGCTCAACCAAAAGGTGTTGAAAAAGCCTAGTGCTATGCAAAACAACTCCAACCCACTAGAGTCCCTTTATAAAGCTCTCTTTATGCACCATAGACATTGCTAAAATTATACAAAAGTTATGAGACTTAATGAAGAAAAAATAAGAAAACACATACCTTGTTAGAAGAGAAAAATCATGATGCTTGAAAAGGGTAGAGACCTATGATTAATCCAAGACAACTGTTAGGGTTAAAAGAACAAACTAGAAGAAATACACAAGGGTGCACACCAAAATACATAGGTTTTTTATTTATTTTTATTTTTCACACAAGATACCATCATTTTTTGTTTTCAATCTGCCATGGTTGTGTCCACAAGGGGTTTTCATAACCATGTCCTTTATTTATAAGACTAGTACGTCGAAAACTAGTTTTCATACTAGTCTTGGCCCAATGGCGCCCTTAAAGGGGATTTTACCCTTGGATCTATTTTTTTCTATTTTTTCATTTTTCAATACAAAAAGACACAATCATGCTTCATATTTTATGGGAAATCATCTTTTGACATTGGTTTATGGTATAGCTTCAAGTGATATCCATTTACCACCATATTTTACCTTAATCAATTAACAAGTAATAGTCACATGATTCCATTATCAAAAACTTGATCAATCTCATACAGTCCTAGCCATCGAGTCTAAAGCTTTCCTTGAAGTCAAGGTAGTGAGAATTAAACAACACCTAGTCACTTAACTTGTACTTATTGCTTTTAATGTGTCTATCATGCCATGTCTTTTGTTGTCATTGAATAATCTCGGTCTAGTGAAGGACATCCCTTCATGACTCATCAAGTGCATTAAGCTCCAAAACTCTTTCCTATAGTATCTATGGCAACTCAACACCAACATCAAATGCAGTGCATAATATTTGTAATTCAAATTCAATAGGTAAAACAAGTTTCTTTTCATAAACTAATGTGTAAGGGGTGAGTTCAGTGGTGGATTTCCAAGTAACATTATAATTACACCCAACTTCTAATTATCTATTGGCCCAATATTTTGTTGGAAATTAGCTTACCATTGTCGGTAAGGTGGATGGCAAAGCACTGGACGACAAGGTGGACGACAGATTTGTTTAAAACCTTCTCACATCTTTCCTCCCTATTTTTCCTATTCCTTATTCTCTCTCCTATATTCTCGCATTTCTATTCCTAGCTTAATTTCTAAGCTATATAAATGTAACCTTTGCATTTCGTATGTTGAATATTATTGAAGCATTTTTCAATTGGACTATTGGGTCATATTTGGTATCAGAGTTGGGCAGCACAGATTCGGAGGCGAGGCCATCATGAATCCCGAGGTGTAGGAGTGGCCCTCACATGCACACATCCCGAGATGGGCCTAGATTGAGGTGATCAACCAGCAAACTCGACTGACGCATGACAGACTACGAGGACTGACGCAGACAACAGGGACTGATTGGACGAACTGACGTAAGGCATAGGCTGTCGTCACACTGACTTGGACAGAAGACTCACCAGACTAATAGACGACGTGGCAAGGGTGAGTTTGGTAACGTGGCAGGAGGCCGTTCGCATGGAGGAGGGCAAAAGGGGGTAGATCCGACTGCTCGTAGGCAGTCAATAATTCTACTATGCATGGGATTTTTTAAAGCCTATACTAGGCTAAATCCCACTACGTGTGGGATAAAAGAACTTTAATTTTTTTTTGTGTTTATTCTGGCTCGATGAACCAGTGACTAGTAGTGACCACGATCGCAGCCATCTGGAGCCAGCTAGCAGCTCGACACCAAACCCCGATCACAGCAATTCGAAAGCCACGCACACCGAAAGCCACAATCGGTTGTAGAAGGAAGCCACTGTCGATGTTGCAAATAGGAGGTGGTCGTAGTTCAAAAATAGTCGACAATGCGCTAGCCGAAGTCGCAGAAGGAGAGACTGGAATATTTGCTGTCGTAGGAGGCAGGAGAGGTCGAAGGAGCTCATGGTCGCCATAGTCGATGAAGGAGCTCACGGTCGTCATAAACATAAGGTTCGTGGTTCACTGCAGAAAGACGTCGCATGAGGTTAAATTATTGTAAAGTCGTCGTTTGATTTAGTTAAAAGCTACTTTGTAGCTTTATAAAAGGAAGTATTACTTCCTTAGCTCACGACGAGTGAGCTATCGTCGTGGCAAGTGGCCAGGCGGTAAGGTATTGTTCAACTAAGATCGCGGGTTCGAAACCCATATGTCCAATATTTTGCTATTTTTCTTTAAAAGTTTTTTTTTAAATAAATTTTATTAAATATTTATTAATAATTTAAATAAAAAATATTAATTAAAATATTTTATTTTAATTGATATTTTATTTTTTTATTAATTAATATCATTAATAAAGTTATTTTGCAAACTTTAAACAAGGAGGGCATAGAGATAAATATTTCCTAAGAGGAAATTTGTGTAAAAAGCCTAAGAGGCTTCAACATTTTGTTTTTCATGCTTTGAAAGGTGAAACTTTGTGTCACAATCTGAGAGTTTTTTACAAAGTGCAACATTTCCTAAGAGGAAATTACTGTAAAGAAAATTTCAGGGAAATTTTCTACATCAAACTTTTACAATTTTGCATTCTTGTAAACGACCCATAGATGATAAGATCAAGTGGATGTTATCATGCTCTTTGTGGACTATTGATTAGATCCAACGCCAAAATTTTTGATGAGAATGTGCGAACCCTTGGCCTCCATACATTTTTTTCTCAGTTGCAGAACGCGGTAATTGCACACCAGAGACATCCTGACTCAGGGTACTTGGCATATTCTGAAGATAATTCTTTTGGGAGTAGATTTGAGCAATCTGAATCAGTCGAAATTACCCCTCAAGAATCTGAATATACTCACTATAGTAATTCAGTGGAAATACTAGAGCCCGAATCACCAGAGATCATATTGATCAGTGACGATGAAGAACAAGTTGCTGACAATTTTGTGAATCCAGAGATAGCAGAGCCACAACAAGAAGAACAAGCTATCAGTGAACGGGTGAGTCAAGCAAGGCTTGATCTCAATTTGTAACTTCCTCTTCTTTCTTCCTTCTTTCACAAAGCAGATTGCTTTCTTGTAATAGGTCAATAAAAGTGAGTTTCTAGTTACTTAATTGTAATGGCCTCGAACAACAATCTCCCAATTATTGAATTCAATGGGTATGACTATGAGTATTGGTCAATAAAAATGCAAACATTACTCATAGGAAAAGGATTATGGGACATAGTAGAAGACGGTTACACAACTCTAACTGATTGGACAACTTTAAGTGCAGTCGATAAGAAAACAATGAAAGAAGCCCAAAAGAACAACTCTTTTGCCCTTTACCATCTTCAAGCGGCATTAGAAAAAAGTATCTTTCCTCGAATAGCATCTAGTACAACTGCTAAGGATGCATGGCAAGCCTTGCAAGAAGGTTTCCAAGGAAGTGATAAAGTGAAGCAAGTCAGGCTTCAGACTTTGAAAAGAGATTTTGAAAATCTCAAGATGAAAGAAGATGAGAGAGTGGGAGATTACTGCGTGCGAGTTAAAGTCGTAGTCGATATGATGCAAACACTGGGTGATGACACCAAACTAGAAATAGTGGTGAAGAAGGTGTTAAGAACACTTCTTCCTAAGTGGAATCACATTGCGATCATCATCGAAGAATCCAAAGACCTATCCACTCTCACTTTTGACACCTTGATAGGATCATTAATGTCTCATGAGGAGAGACTACAAGGTGCACCTTCAACGAGTTATGGAGGTGATGACAAAGCCTTCACATCTAATGAGGCCACAGGATGTGGACAAGGAAGAGGCAGAGGTAGAGGACAACAAAGAGGCAGAGACAGAGGCCAAGGCAACTCTCGAGGAGGTAATCAGAACAAAGGAGGCAACTCCAATCGAGGAGGCAATCAAAATAGAGGAGGCAACCAGAATCAAGGTGGCAATACAGGACGAGGTGGAAATCAAGGGCGAGGAAGTAACAAGTCCAAAACAACTTGCTTCAACTATGGCAAACAAGGACACTTCGCTCGCGATTGTTGGTCAAAAACTTCTCAAGGTAGCAGCAGTCAGTATGGAAACTATGGTGAAGAAGAAGACACCTCTAATATTTTTCTTTCTTATGGCCAATCAGACCAAAATATTAATGACACATGGATTTTGGATACTGATGCTCCAACCATATGAGTGGCAAACAAGATTTATTTGCTACTTTAGATTCCACTTACAAATCTCATATCAAGTTAGGGGATGAAAAATCATTGCAAGTCAAAGGCATTGGAGCCATGGTGGTTCCAACGAAAGAAGGCCTAAAGAAAGTGAATAACATCTACTACACTCCAAAGATCCAATACAATCTGCTAAGTGTTGGGTAAATGATGGAGAATAATTACAAACTTGTTTTTGATGAAGGAAAATGTATCATTCTTGATAAAAACAATTGTAATCGAGTCATCACACAGGTCCCCATGACCAAGAATCGGTTATTCCCTCTCAAATTTGGTGAACCAGGGGGAGACCAACTTGCAAATGTAGCAATCACTAATCCAAGTGTACTTTGGCACTTGAGATATGGTCACCTTAATTTCGCTAGCTTAAAACTTTTGACATCTCAAGCTATGGTAACTAGACTTCCCAAAATCAGTGAACATAAGGAATTTTTTGAAGGATGTGCTTTGGACAAGCACTCAAGATCGAAGTTTCCAAAAGGCCAAGTGTGGAGAGTCAGCTATCCACTATAGTTAGTGCATTCAGACATCTGTGGTCCCATGCAAACTAAGAGTCTTGGAAATAATTCTTATTTTCTCACATTCATAGATGATTTTTCTAGAATGTGCTGGATATATTTTTTGAAACATATAGATGAAGCATTTGATTGCTTCATAGATTTCAGAAACACTGTAGAAAAATTTAGTGAGCATTATGTAAAGTGTCTTCGGACAAATCGAGGAGGTGAGTACTCCTCAAATGAATTCTTGAATATTATTGAAGCATTTTTCGATTGGACTATTGGTTCATATTTGGTATCAGAGAAAATATGAACCAAGTGAGATCAAGAGGCAATTCACCATTGCCTATACCCCACAACAGAATGGTGTGGCCAAGAGAAAGAATCGCACACTCGTTGAGATGGCAAGATCGATGCTTCAGACTAAGCATCTAACTAATATGTATTGGGCTGATGCAGTGAGAACAAGTGTATATATTCTAAATAGGAGTCCCACTTCTAGTTTAGAAGGTATCACTCCTTATGAAGGATGGTACGAAAAGAAACCAAATATAAAGCATTTCAAAGTTTTTGGTTCTTTAGCATATGCACACATTCCTAATGAGAAAAGGAAGAAGCTTGATCCCAAAATTCAAGCTTGTATATTTGTAGGGTATTGTGAGTCTACAAAAGGTTATCGACTCTACAATCCCAAGACTCATAAAGTCATACTCTCCAGGGATGTAATTTTTGATGAAGGGGGAGAATGGGGTCATAAAAAAATCTATATTGATGATGAGTCCCAAGATGTAAGTTCTTCACAGGTGTCTTCAACAAAAGGGAAAGGCAAACCACCCCCACCAAGCCCAAGCAGGAGTACTTCGTCAAGTACATCATTTACAACTCCAAGTCCTTCTCCACAACGATCAGTAAGTTCTTCACCGATGGACCTTGATTCTCCATCAAGAGGCAAAAGAACATTACAACATCATCCATATTTTCAAATGTTGGATCAAAATTTCCGAAAAGATATACTAGAAGTCAGGCTAGTGAAATGAATACAGTTTTACAACAACTTGAAAATTTGCAATTGTATGGGGATGATGACTCCCATGAACCTAAGGGTGATGTAGTCAACTATGCTTTATTGCCTAGTGCACAGCTAGAACCACCTAGCTATGAGAAGGCTTATACTGAAAATGTATGGAAAGAAGCCATGAAAGAGGAGATAACCTCTATAAAAAATAATGATACATGGGAGCTAGTAAAGCTACCCAAAGGAAAAAAATATGTTGGATGCAAATGGGTCTACAAGACCAAATACAATGCTGATGGAAGCATTGAGAGGCACAAGGCGAGATTAGTAGCTAAAGGTTTTACTCAGAAACTTGGAATTGATTATGAGGAAACCTTTTCTCCTGTTGCATGACAAGAAACAATCAGAACAGTTCTTTCCTTGGCTTCCCATAAAGGATGGAACATTCAACACATGGATGTGAAAAGTGCTTTTTTGAACGGATACTTGACAGAAGAGGTGTATGTTCAACAACCTCAAGGTTTCCAAGAACAAGGAAAGGAGAACCTTGTTTATAAATTTAAAAAAGCACTTTATGGCCTCAAGCAAGCACTAAGAGCTTGGTACTCACGAATTGATGGCTATTTCAATGAGTATGGATTCACAAGAAGCAAAAGTGAACCAAATATGTACTAACTAAAGCATGATGTAGACATTCTCATAGTTTGGTTGTATGTGGATGATCTAATATTTATGGGTAGTAACTCTAAAATGAATATGGAGTTCAAAAACTCCATGATGAAGTAGTTTGAAATGAAAGATATCGGTTTAATGAGATACTTCCTAGGGATGGAAGTCCATCAATAAAATAAGGGGATATTCATATGTCAACACAAGTGTGCTCGAGATATGATCAAGAAATTTGCTATGGAGCAATGCAAATCAGTTGCAACTCCAACAGGACATGGAATCCAATTGAGCAAGGATGACGAAGTACCAAAGGTTGACATGACCACTTACAAGAGCATGATTGGGAGTTTGATGTTTCTCACCAACACAAGGCCCGATATTCAGTATGTTGTTTCTCTAGTCTCAAGGTTTATGGAAAATCCATCTGAGCTGCATCTATAAGAAACTAAAAGAATCTTAAGATATGTAAAAGGTACATTGGATTTTGGAATCCATTACCACAAGTGTAATTATGTGAAATTAGTTGGCTTCGGTGATAGTGATTGGGGCAGTAATATAGATGATAGGAAGTCTACATCGAGGAACTGTTTTAGTCTAGGATCAGGACTAATTACTTGGAGTTCCAAGAAACAAACTGTTGTAGCTTTATCATCTACTGAGGTTGAGTATATAGCCATCACTCATGCTAGTACTCAAGTCCTATGGCTAAGAAAAATCCTTGAAGAGATTGGAGAAAGACAAAGTGGTCCAACTCGACTGTATAGTGATAACATGAGTGCCATTCAGTTGGCATACAATCCAATCCATCAAATCATTTTGATATGAAGTATCACTTCATTTGCGACATGGTGGAACACTAGATTGTTGAGCTTAAATATTGCAACACTTCGGATAATATTGTAGATATCTTCACCAAAGGCATGGCTAAAGATCAATATATAAAGCTGAGAGACTGTATAGTCAGTCCTCTCAACTTTAAGGGGGAGAATGTTGGAAATTAACTTACGATTGTCGATAATGTGGACGACAAAACACTGGACGACAGATTTGTTTAAAACCTTCTCGCATGTTTCCTCCCTATTTTTCCTATTCCCTGTTCTCTCTCGTATATTCTCGCATTTCTATTCATAGCTTAATTTCTAAGCTATATAAATGTAACCTTTGCATTTCGTATGTTGAATATTATTGAAGCATTTTTCGATTGGACTATTGGTTCATATCTTTCGTATGTAAAACTACTATCTTTGTTAATTTTTTTTCTAGTTCTCTATTAGTAACTTCTATTTGACTGTTGGACTATGGGTGATAAGGTGAGGACTTCTTATGTTTGACTTGATAATGTTCCATAAAGGAATGAATAATGTTTGATGTGAATTGGGATACTTGATTAGACATAATTTTACAAGGGGTACAAAAGCACTAAAATATTTGTTCATATAGGAAGTTAGATACTTTGTCCTTGTGGGCATATTGAAGAGTGATTACTTCAACCCACTTAGTTACATAGTCTATTCATACTAGGATGTGTTGTTTTCCTTGTGATGGTGGATCAATGGGTCCTATGAAGTCTATGCCCTATTTTTCAAATGATTCTAAAACTAATTAAGGCTGAAGAGGCATCTTGTTTTGTGTAGTAGGTTTTCCCATTTGTTTACATTTATCACAGTGGGAAACATATTTCTTTGAAGAACACAACCTTATACTGAAAAGGGGGGTGAACAGTATAATACCAACTTTTACTTTTCTTTCCCAAACAATATTATCTAATATTATCAATGGCAATATCAATAGCAGTAATAAAAGCAATGCATAAATCTCACACACATGAGAGACACAAATTTAACATGGTGTACCCAATGTGGGTTACGTCCACAAAAACTTCTAAATTTTCTCAACAAATCTCTTGGGAATCAATTCCCTATTACAATTTTTATGGACCTCTATCCAAAGGAGACACCAATCTCTAATGCTTTGATTTGTGGATCTCTCCATAGGACATCTCTTTCCCCTTTTCTCTGGTTCGTGGAACTTGATCCAGGAGAACTCTATCTCCTAAACTAGTTTATGTATCTCTCTCCACAGAAGAACTCTATCTCCCCAATTGGTTCATAGATCTCACACCACATGAGAACTCTTTCCCATTTCTCTAGTTCATGGATCTCTTTCCATAGGAGAACCTTTTTCCCTCTGCTCTGGCTGGTGATCTTCTAGAAGACTTCTACCCCCATTACTCTGGCTTGTGGATATCTCTCCATATGAGACCTTTGTCCCCACTACACTGGCTGATGGACCTCTATCCCGTTGGAGACTTCTATCCTCTCTACTCTGTCACCTCAAAATCCTGCTCTCAACTCTATCTCAAATATGCACCAAAATCTATCCCAAGTCTAGCACAAATATTCACCAAAATCTATCCACAAATCTGCACCAAACTCTATCCTAAGTCTAGAACAAATATGCTCTAACTCTGATCACAAATCTGCTCTTAATTCTATCTCAAATCTACTCCAATCCTTAACACAAATATTAAACAAATCAGCAATCAAACCTGATCTCAATTTTGTTTCAAATCTATCCTCAAGCCTTCTTAAAAGGCTTGCTCAAAACTACCTTCAAGCCTTCTCAAAATAATTGCTCAACTCTACTCTCAAGCCTTCTAAAAAGACTTGCTTAAATCTGCCTTCAAGCCTTCTCAAAAGACTTGCTCAAATCTACCCTCAAGCTTTCTCAAAATACTTGCTCAAATCTACCTTAATGCTGCTCACTAAACTTGCTCAAATATTTCCAAACCTTGCATACAAACAAAGCTTATATCTTTTTCAAAAATGCTTTCTACAAATAGATATATTCTAATCAGAATTTGTTTAACCTTTAGAACATATAGAGAATTATGTACACTATCAAAATCCCAATATGTTATTCACATTCACAAATCTTGCATTCAATTAATCCAATATTTATCTCTTGCAAAATCCTTTTCAATATAAATCAACACAGTATATATCTTGCTTCACAAAATTGGTCTATATTTCTTTCAAATTTTCTCTCAGATATCAATCACACTCATGCACAATTTCCCTTCACAAAATTGATCTCAAGTACTTCCACAATTGCAATCAATATCTCTCAAACCAATGTTTAAAATATTTCACAAAGATGCACTAACTTGTCTTCAACCCTAGCACAAGTAGTTCACAATCTCTAGCACAAATGTCTCAATATATTTCAAAAATGCAAGCACAATCTTATTCTAAAAATATATTTCAAGTGATTCCAAAATCATTCAACCATGAAGCACAAACTCTAACTCAAATATTTCCAATAATGCTTATCAAACAATCCTTTTCACTCCACCTTATGTTCCAAAACATTCACTTAAACAAGCACTTTAAAAAAGGAGTGATGTACCCATAACTCTTAATTGGTTTGAAGATAATATGACCTTAAACTGTGTTTCACAATCAACCAATCCTGCTTGTGCCTCTTCTAGAGTTAGAAACCAAATATACAAATCAAGACTTTTAACTCCACCTCAAAACTATATTCTCAAAACATAACCACCATACCTGAAAATGCTTGATAAAGAAATTTCCTCAAATACCTATCTCAAAAATAATATATTTGCAACTTAAAAAAGGATTAGCACAACACCTTCTATTATTGGAAACCTTTCTCAACAAGTGTGCACAATTAAATTCCAAACCAACTCTCTTGGTTTCTCAAAATAAAGCATTAAATCATAAAATCAAGCCCTTAAAAATAAAGTAAAAATACAAGAAATAAAAGTACTTCATACACCTTTAACTCCCTTTTAATTAAAAAAAAAAAACATTCATAAAAGAATTATCAAAAGTTCTTATTACTCCAAAAAATCACTTTTCAGCAAAAATACATTTTCATAATATTTTTCTCCAAAAGAAATTGCAAGAAATAATTAAAAATTATTTTCCCTTATACCTCCCTAATTCAACGATGCTCAAATAATCAAACACACCTCATGCGCCTAACCCTCAACCTTAGGCAATTAAAATTTTAATCAATGCTTACCAAAACTGTCGTAGAGAGATTCAAACACAACACCTCTTGCCTGCCAGCACGCTCTTGGGCTGCTACTAGGTCAATTACCCACATGAAAACAAATGTGCACAACTTACACCTTATCCTCCACAAAGTTTCCTTGCCAAAAGACAACTGATCAAAACTATCGTCGCTCGAATTTGAACACACGACCTGTTGTCTACCTTGCGCCTTAACACTGCCCAGTCTACCGCTAGGCCAACTGCCTAGCTGGAGATAAGATCACACAATATTATATTTCAATCACCCAAAGCCCTTCCTTTGCTTAAAACAAATGTCTTCTTCTTCTTATGACGCGCACGCAGGAAACTCGAATTATTTACTTGAAATGTGCATCGAACACACAACCTTAGGGCACAAAACTTTATCCATATTAATATGGATTTACCACCATGCTAAGGGCGTCGGTGCTTAGGAATTTTAAAAAATAAAATTTTGAATCATGGCACCAAAACCCACTTTGGGTTATAAAATAATATAATATAAAATATGATAATAATTTTATAATTTAACCTTAAGCTTTAGCCTTTTAACTTTAATATTAAAATGTTATAATATTATAATATTATTTCCTTTTTGAGCCTTAGTCACTTGCTTCCTTTAGGTTTTTTAAACTAGGGCCTTCAACCTTTTAACCAAACACTTGGAGCTTTCCCTTGGGCTTAAAATATAAAAATTATAACCCTCTTTTTATCAATTTCCTTGTACTGAGAATGATCTTTGCCTTGCATTTTAACCAGCTTATAGAACTTATCTTTTGGCCATACCGAGATATCAATTGCAACCAATGTCATCAACCTGTGACCTCAAAACTTTAACATTAATGACAACAATATACTCAAAATTTCCAATATTCTTCACATCCTTATGAAGTGAAGGCCATTAATATCCTGTTCCTAGAATATTTTATGTAAATTATTTTGTTGAGTAGTGTCCTCCAAAAGGTTCATCATGACATCCCCTAAGGATGTCATAGACTTCATATTCTCTCACACATTTATGCAAAACATGATCAGGTCCACATTTAAACAATAGTTCTTTTATCCATTGAAATGATGGACTTTGTTAAACTAATTTGCATCTTTCATTTCTAGTAAGGTGAGAAGGAATATTCCAAATAGTTAGCAATATCTCTGAACCATGGAGAGTGTGTTGATATTACAAACATATGTTCATTGACAAAAGAATCATCTATTGGTTCTTTTTTTTGGTAGTGTTTAATCTTGATAGAAAATCAACAATTATATTTTATCTACCAGGTCTATCTACAATAGTGATGCCAAATTCATGTAGTAACAACATCCATCTGACCACTCGTCCATTCACCATTGATTTTTTCATTAAGCATTTGATTACAGAGTTGTCGGTATTCACATATATAGGGTATCTTGTGATATAGTGATGAAATTTATTTATGGCATAGATTACTATCAAAAACTCTCTCTTAGTCATGGTGTAGTTCTTTTCAACACCCATTAAATTCTTACGGATATAGTAAATAACATAAATTTTCTAGTTTTTTTCATCTTGTTGATCAATTAATCCACCTATTGTAGTGTTGGAAGCATTAGTATGAATATGAAATGGAAGCTTCCAATTAGGTCCTCTCAATATTGGTGCAGTGGTCAACTTTTCCTTTATGGCTTGAAATACCGCTTGACATTCTTTGGTCCACTTAAACTTAATGTTCTTTGTAAGGTGAATAATGGAGTGGCAAGTTTACTAAAGTTTTCAATAAACCGTTTGTAATAGCCAGCATGTCTTAAGAAGCTTTTGATGTTTGTTTGAATTTGAGGTGGAGGCAACTAACTTATAACTTCTATTTTCTTAGGATCCAATTTTATGCCTACAACTTAGATATGATGGCCTAATACAATTCCTTCATCCATCATCATTAAACACTTTTTATTGCTTAAGGATAGATTATGGGATTTGCATTGGGTAAGACATCAATCTATATTATGAAGAGCCTTGTCAAAGGATTCTTCATATACTATGAAATCATCCATATATACCTCAACTCATTCATTAGTAAGATTTATGGAAATAACAAGAACTTCCCATTGAAAAGTTGCGAGAGCATTGCATAACCTGAATGGTAAGACTCTATAGGAAAATATTCCCCAAGGGAACATGAAAGTGCTTTTCTCTTGATCTTTTGGTGCCACCTATTTTTTGTTGTAACCACTAAAACCATCTAAGAAATAAAAGTATTTCTTCTTAGAGAGGGTATTGAGTACTTGGTCTATAAAAGGTAACGAAAAATGGTCTTTTTTTGTGGCTTTGTTGAGTTCTCTGTAGTCAAAACACACTCACATTTTTTATTCTTTTTTGGAACAATAACCAGTGGTGATACCCATTGGCTATCATAGATTGGGTAAATAAACTTGCGTCTAATAGTTTCTCAATCTTTGTCTTTACCATATTCCTCAAAGCAAGATTTATCCTCTTTTAGATTTGATGGGTAGGTTTCTTCTTAGTGGTGTATATTCTATGAGTCCATATGTCAGGATGGATTCCCTTCATGTCACTATAGTCCCAAGAAAATGCATTGACGTGTTGGCTTTAGACATCAAACAATTTAGCTTCTTTGGTGTCCAACAACCAACTATTGACATTGACAAAATTTCCTGGTTGTATTTCTATTTGTTTGGTTCTTGGTTGCATCGAATTAACTCTTTTACTCACCAATGAGTTTAAAGGACAATGGTGGGGTGGCAAGAAATTTTGGAAATGAAAAATTCTAGTGTTTTTGTTAAAAGTAATCCCTATAGGAATGATATTCGTTAAAGGAAATTTAAAAGACGAGAGAATATGTCTTTGTTATTTGCATGTCAAAGTAAATGGACTATCTTGCAATGATACATGTGACAAAGATTCAAATATTTCATCCTCATCCTTCCAAAAAAATATGTGGACTATAGTCCCCTCATCATCTAAGCAAGATTCATTTAAATATTCTAACAAGATAGTTTTATCTTCAAAGAGAGCTTCCTCTAATGGATCTAGCTCTTTTGCATGGATTTGTCATTTCAATGGTCATGACATTTATTTTTGCTCCTAAGTCAACCAATACATTTGGTAGTTTTTGTTGTATTAATGGAGACTATACTGGCAGGGTTTCTAGGATCTCCATATTTAGCTGGAATAAGGTTTCCTATCAAGAGGTCAATTAATTTTCCATCCACTTGTTTTATTTTTGGATAAGCCTTTCATTTTCTCCCAGGCTTCTTAACACATCTTTCTTGGATAACCTTATTGAATATCGATACATCTTTGATTCCTTGGAGTAAGGGGGTTGTTATGTTTATACATTTTAACTCTCTTAATAAATCATACTTCTTAGAATGCTCTTCCTTAGGTTATAATATTTTAGGATATGGTGCTTTATGAGTTTCTAAAGGCATATTTTTTGGAAGATTTTATTCTTCTTTATTCGTTAGCTTAGGATTTGATGGAATTGTTTTCCTTTCCTCTTTAATTCTTCTATTTTAGGAGGCTCTTGGTTAGACAATAATTTTCTTGATTGAAATTACATATTATCAAAGTTAATAGCATTGATATTAACTATGTTATTATGTTCTATATTATAGATAAGAGTTACCTATTATTATTTGGGTCAACCATAGGTTGAGTTAGTAGTGGAGATGGCTTTGGCGGCTGTAATTGTACTAGTTGGGGAGCACTAGTGGGTCTTGGTAGCAACACTTATTGTTGACTTTAAAATCATCGCTATCCCCCATAAGTTTTGATTAGATTGGGATGGTCCTAACCATTGCTAGTTTGAATTTGACCATGCTTGATTAGGCATTGGTTGCGCCCATGGTGGGTTAAACCATCCTTGATTAGTCCTTTTAGGAGATGAACACCAGCACTGACCTCATTGTTATTGTGGTGGGGGCATATTCCATGGAGTATTTTATGGATTTTATACCTATAACGCTCTTTGATTATGGGAAAAATTGTTTTGTTCTCCCACATAATTGAGTTATTCTGTATTAGGATGACTTCTTCCAAAGGTAGCCTTGATCTTTGATAAGATATTATATCGATCTGTAGGGTAATATTTCTCAGAGATACTTCAAAGATCAACTTTGTTGAAAGAGTATTCTTTTAAGGTATGTTTATGCCTACACCTTGGACAATATATGGCCAATGGTTTATTAGCCTTAGATTTAGATTACAATTCATCCAATGTTGTGTTAAGATGTAGGATAATATTAGTTTTAAAGTTGGAAAATTCTTTTAATAGTTCTCCTATCTCGTTGTCACTATTTCCTAGTTGGTGTCTAGGAGTTCTCCTTATTCAGGAGTAATTCCTACATAGTTCCATAATATGAGGAATATCTAACTTGTATACATCATCTTTTCCCATGAGGTTTAAGATGTCCCTTAACTCATCTTGTAACCCTCACAAAAAGATTATTTTAATGAGTTATTGATCCATTCATTCCCCACATATTTTTCTAAACAAAAAATAATTTATTTGCCACAACAGTCAAACATGTTAGATTTGTCCACTTGGACTCCTAGATTCCACATTGAAAATACTTGAAATGAAAAAGTGTAGGTGTGAAATAGTTTCCAAAACAAATATGCAAAATTGCCCTTTTGTCTTCATGTTGAAAGTTTCTTCCAATTGTAACAGAAATCAATTGGCTATTTCAACAAAATAGAAATGAGAAACTGACTTGGTGTTATTACACCACGTGCTCTTCAATCCTCTTTTACCTCATGAGCCAATTGGTTATTGTACTATGTCTTTGTTGGTTGTAACTGCCACATCCTTTACTCATGCTTTAGCCACGTTAAGACCTTGGGTATACTCAACTTTTGATGCTAGGCTATAGTCCTTATTTGGTGCCAACCTGTAGTTTTATTCTAACCAACAAAGTGTTGATCCTTTCGATGCTAGGTGAGTGCTATTAAATCCAATGTTGGCTATGTGAACTATGTCCAATACCTATTATAGTCATAATTTTCAACACCAGGTGACTAATGCTATCTGCCAAGTTGTCCAAGAACCCCAACCATGTAAAAAAATCTATGACCCCTTTTTATTCTAAAGTCTTATTATTTATCAACAATTTTTTTTTTATCTACCTTTCTTGAAATATAATGTTACTCTATCAATATAATCTTGTATTTACTCCTAATACTCCATTTAATCATATAACTACTTCAATAATAAATCAAATCATAACCTAATGGTACAAAAAGGTGGTAAAAAATGATAAAAAGAGGTATTTTTGGGCCTCATCATTCCTAAACTTAAAAAGATAGAGGAGCAACCCACCAATCTATGAAAATTATACTTTGATGGTGCTAGAAAATGAGAGGGGTTGGTGCTAGTGTAGGCTTGATTTTGCAAGAGGAAACAAAGTTATTACAAACATACCAGCTATAATTTAATTGTTCAAATAACATGGTTCAATGTATAGATGATATGGTACTTAGGATCCAAATGGAAGAAAGAAGAGTTATTAAATTGTTTTAGGTCTTTGGTGACACTGAATTGATAATAAAGCACATAAGATATCAATGTTTGGCAAAAAATAGGTTGATAAAATCTTATAGGCAGAGTCTGGAACTTGATTAAATCCTTTGATGTTATTAACTTCAAGGTTAATCTAAGGGTTCAAAATCTGGATGTTGATCGTATGGCAGTAATCAGATCATAGTTTGATCTAGTCGATGATTTACTCCATAATTATCAATCAATTGGTAAAACTAAAAGTCAAACCAACTTTCCTTGAAAATAAAGTGAATTAGTAGGTATTTTGATGTAGGGGCATCCATTTTAAAATCCACATGTCAGCCCTCTAGGTATTGCTAGCTTGATTTATTTATGTAGGTTTAAAAATTTCCACCATTGTTGCGGGCATCTTCTCTTTGACATGGTCAAGCAGTGCAGTGGAGTTGTTCATGATAACTATAGAAGCTACCAGTATTTACTGAAGATGTGCTATACTAGGGGATGCATGTTTATGTTCTACAAGTTCCTGTTAATGTTGTCGTTAGTTCTTCTTGCCACATGGAGCCTCCTGGAGCACCTCATTTGGGTTTTTCGCCATCGCGCTAAGTGGAGATTCCATCATTCCTCAATCTTCGATGGAGCCACCTGACAACATGGCATTGCTTTCTCGTGGATGCTCATGACAAACAATAATGACATTTGAGTGGGACTGGAATTAACGGGATGCCCAAATTGTAATGGCTTTTATTTATTTATTTATTTTTTGCAGCATTGGCTCTGTTGTCAAGGGGGGATGTGTTATGTTTTTTTTATTTTAAAACCTTCATTGGTCCGACATTGTGGAGGGTGATCCGAAAATTGCATAATACCAACAAAGACAGAGTATAAGGGCAGGGTTACTTTTCTCCTGGAGAGGGCGTTGGAATCTGATCAGTATTTTACCCTCAACTGTTGGTGCCAGTTCCTGGTGATTGAAACCTTTTGGTTGCCGAAATGTAATGGGACATATCCATGATTGTGGAAATTGGTGAAATCGTTGTTTAATAACATCAAATTTCCTGTGTGGTTGATTAAATTGGGCACAATCTGCTTCTTTGACTGCGTCATATTTAAGAGAGACAAATATATCATTCATTTTCTTTAACAAAAAGATGAATATGCTGAAGAAATGACTTTAAAAATTGAAGAAACCTATGAAAATCAAATCATCTGATTAAAATCCAACAAGTTATTGAAGGATTTAATCACATTGGAGTCCTTGTTTAGCCTATATGATATATTCAAAGGGAATAAAGGAATCACTCCTAATAAGGACTACCAAGAGATAGAAGTGGCCCTAGGAAAAGTGCTAAAAATAGGCAAAGTGGCCACTGAGGCAGAAAATGAGTCTTTTATGAAGTTATGCTAGAAATATAAGGAAGTAATGGCTTATAATTATGATGACCTTAAAGGATATAATAAAGAGATTATCCAGCATTCAATTGAGCTAGATCTTGAAACCAAGATTGTTAGGCAAAAACAAAGGTTGATCAATCCAAAAATTGAGCCTCATATGGAAAGAACTATGCAAATTGATTGAATCAAATATCATATATCCACTCAAACACACTACATGGTTCTCTAACTTAGTACCTATAAAAAAAAGAATGGTGACATTAGATTATTTGTTGACTTCAAATATTTGAATAAAGCCTTATTAAAAGATCACTACCCCTGCCTTCTATGGATCAAATTATCCAAACTATTATAGAAGAAAGGCTTAAATGGATTATTTGATTTCAATCTAATATAAATGAATAATGAAGATTAATACAAAACAACTTTTACTCTATAATAATAACTAATTTATAATTAACATTATAGTAATATTCAAATTGCTATGTCTTTAAGTTCTTATTAAGAACATCTAAATTTGAATCAAGAAAAGAATAATCCAATACTATTCAAGTTATAAAAAACACATACTTCATTTGATGTACTTTATCCATAAATTTTGGATTATTTGAATTACATTCCTTTTATCTATTTGAATGCAATTTATAAATAAATGGGTTATTATTTGAATCAACTTTGTCAAATTAATTTTATAAGAAGGATCCAAGAAGTTCCCTTAGAGCTATCTTAAGGAATATAGGGCCTCATCCTCCTTTAAAATAATATTATAAATTACAACCCTTAGCTTTCATTCCACACATTCAAGAAAATGGCATAATAGTTCATGACGTTTGGGTAAAATACATGGAAGAAAAGTAGCAAACTATTCAGACGAATTTTATCCATAAATCAAGTGTGGGGTTAGGAGGATTACTTCCTAGCTATTGAAGAGCACTTTTTATCCTATCTATTGTACGAGAAAACAAAGATACTTCTCTTGCCAAGCCGAGGAGCCGAGCTGACTTTGCGTTCATCGTTTGCATGTGTGATTTTTGGCCTCGTCACAGTGCTGCATGTGCCAGTGGATGGGATCTGTTGCTTTGTCCTTCCATTATTGATCCGCCTTGGGCGGAATTACTATGTTTTTTTTAATATGTCACATTTGGTTCCTCCTGGTTCATCGTCTGGTGAAGCCGATGGAGAAAAGGATGGCGGGCAAGCAACCTCAAAAGTTCATTCCCACGGTGTTCCACAAGGTAATGTGCCAGACATTTCTATTCCCCTCGATAGTTTCAATAAAGCTTGTACTTGGCTAGAGCAAAATACTATCATAGGCTACTTCTTGGGTCGTATCCCCTCTGATGCAATTCTACGAAACTGGTTTCAAAGCTATTGGAACCCATATGGTATCTTTGTAGCACTTTGCTTATTTGTCAACCATGGCACAAGAATTTCCAGGTTGCCAATGGTGTCTTTATTGTTGTCCCTGTGTGGGTTGAATTCCCAGGTTTGCCAATGGCATTGGTCCTATTTATTCGTGATGTTGCCATAAAAGTTGGGAAATTTGTATGTGAAGAGCCTCAGCGCTTCTATAATGCTCGGCCTACCCGTCGGCTTTGTGTGAAAATTGATTTGGCCAATTCCCTCAAGGAATTTATTGATATTAAGGTAGGTGATACTAATATCCACCAGAGAGTGGTGTATGTCAATTTGCCAAACACTTGCTACAAGTGCCAGTCTGCCGCACACAAGATTAAAGATTGTCCCTTAATGGCAGATAAGTTTAAATCCAAGGGCCCAACCCCTGTTAATCAAGCTTCTAATGAGAAAAACCAGCCAACCAAAGATGGGTCTGATAGTGATTGGAAGGTGGTCTCCAAGAAAGGCAAGCATGTCCCTAGTAAAGGCCCTCAGGGAGGCCAGTCCTCTGTCCATAATCCTCAGGGGGGTCAGCTTGTTGGCCCCTATGCTCAAGCCACAGCGATAAAACCGCCCTTGCATGTCCCAGTTCCATCCCAGAATGCTTCCCCAAGTACTCAAATCCTATCCAATTCAGCAGTTGTGGCTGAAGATATGTCGATGGCTCTTAAAGATGATGGTATCCTCTCTGTCTCCATGGTTGCTCACCAGCTGGAGCAAAAAGAAGGCATGAATGCCCGAATACGAAGGTCTCGTAGTCCAGTGCAGGGTCTGCATGCAGACAAAAACCGACAACTAGGAAGCTTTTCTAGCAACTCGTTTCAGTCGCTTGCTATTCTGGGTGACTCTGATGAGGTCAGAGGAAGTTTGATCCTCGACAGGTCAGAATGATTTTTATATCATAGAATGTTAGAGGACTAACGGACCCAGTTCGAAGATACATGGTCCGCGATGATATTACTTTCTTTGCAACCAAGTATGGGGGCCCAGATATTGTTTGCTTGCAAGAAGTTAAAATTACTGAGTGCCAATTGCAGTGTGCCTGTGCGCTCATTTACCCTAATAGTCAACTTTTTTCCACCAAGCACCCTCCCGGTCGTGGTGGTGCTGTTATTCTCCTGGCCAATAGATGTCATGGGAATTTTGTTGATTGGGGGGTTGACCCTTCTAACCAAGCTGTTTGGATTTTGCTTGAAGTTGACGGAATGTCCTTTGGAATTTTAAATGTATATGCCTCCAATAGTGCTCCGGAGTGCTTGTTTGCTTTGGAAATGGTGTGCCTTTTCTTTGCCTCCTGCAGTTTGGATCGTCTGTGGAGATTTTAATATGGTTGAGCGTGCTTCTGATAAAATTGGGGGTCTAAACCATAGGTGGGCCCTTGGTGAGCGTGAAGCCTAGTTTTTTATGAAAAAAATTATGTTTGTCTGACCCTAATTCCTGTCTTTCTCCTGCTTCTTTTGATGAGCACCTTTGGTTTACCTGGAATAACTTTCAAGTTGGGCGGGCAAGGATTCTCAAACGTTTAGATAGAGCTATGTTGTCAGACCATACCCAATTTTATTTTCATCAGAAGCATGGTGATGCTCCAGTTGTGGAGGTTATTGCTGGTACTATTGGGTCTGATCATTCCCCAATTATGTTCACTATTTTATCTTCTGTGGTACCTAATCAGGGTATTAAGTCTCAGTTTTTTCTTAACACATCCTTTCTTCAACATTCTTCCATGATGTGTCATATTTGGAGAGTCTGGAATTTGGGGGACAGACTTGTTGGTGAAGAAGGATGGATTGAGTGGTGGAATGATGCTATATCCCGAACCACAACCCTTCTTCGCAGTTTGGGCAAGAAAGTTGCTCAATTTAGAAAATATTATTTGCTTGCTTTACGCACTGAACTGACAAAAGCCTCTTGTAGGCTTGAAGCCAACCCTCTCTGTCCTGTTTTGCAGGGGCATGCTGCTCAGGTTCGTCATGAGCTCAAGGTGGCAGAGCTCTATGAAGCTAAAGGTGCTCAGATCAAGGCCCGCTTACATTGGCTTCAAATTGGGGACAGAGTTTCTAAGGAATTCTTCCAAAAGTTACGTCCTCCTCGCAATGCCATTAAATTCAAAGCTATTGTGGACAATGGTATTCGCCATACCTCTCTACCAAGTATTGCTGACATTTTTGTTAAGCATTACACTCAAGTTTTTGCTGCTCAGTCTTCTTCTCCGAGAGAGGGATGAAGCTCTCAAGCTTTGCATGGATGCTTGTCCCTAACAAACTCTCTGTAGCTCAAAGAGAGGAGTGTGAAAAGTATTTGTCCGTTGATGACCTTGCCTCAAGCATTAACTCAAATGGCCAATGAGAAGGCCCCGGGCTTGGATGGATTTCCTTGTGAATTCTACAAGGCATGTTGGGACTTTGTTGGTTCTGATTTACACAAAGTCTACCTTGAAGCCATGCACAGTGGCTCTCTTGGAGCAATTTTGAACCAAGGTAATATCAAGTTCATTCCAAAACAAGGGGATCCTGAATGTATAACAAATTGGAGGCCAATTACCTTGCTCAATGTCGGCTATAAGATTATTGCCAAAGCCCCGGCTCTGAAACTCTGGCCCCCGTTGCCTCTTATTGTTAGGCCAGAGCAAACAAGATTTATTAAAGGCAGATATATATTGGATAATATCATTGTAGTTTGGGAAGGCATGGAATGGGCTAGGCGATCTGGTCGACAAGCCCTCTTCTTGAAAATTGATTTTGAAAAGGCCTATGATAGAATTGAATGGAACTTCATTCTTTCCATGTTACAGTCTTTAGGGTTTGGGCCTGTGTTTGTTCAATCTGTCAATATTCTTTTTCAAGATGCTTCGGTTGTTTTATCTTTGAATAATCATCAAACTAGGCCAATCGGTTTGTTCAGATTTGTTCGGCAAGGTTGTCCCTTGGCTCCTTCTCTGTATATCCTTGCTATTGAAGCCTTTGGATATTTGCTTGCTAGGCATGCTTCTTTGGGCAAAATTAAGGGTATTTCTCTCCCTGATAACCAAGGTCGACTCATTAAAGGTCACTTTGTCGATGACTCTTTTCTCACTCTTTTAGAGAAGGAACACTCAGTGAAGGAAGCACTCAAATGTTTGGAAGTTTTTTTTCAGGCCTCTGGTTCTAGTATTCAGTGGAGAAAAACTTCTTGTTATCGACAGTCCCCTACCTCGCTCCCTCCTTGGCTAGAACAGTTTCAATGGCATTGGATTTTTCCAGGAGAAGTGTTCAAATTTCTAGGGATCCCTTTTGCCTTTTATGGTTCCCCTGTTCAGTTATGGAACTATGTTCTGCAGAAAGTTGAGAAAAAGCTTGAGTATTGGATTACTAAGAAGATGTCTCTGACAAGAAAATTCCAGATTTGTTCTAAGGTCCTTGCCTCTACTCATGTGTATTACTCTTCTTGTTGGGTCCCTTCACAAGCATGCTACCTTAAGCTTGAAAGACTATTGAGGAATTTTTTGTGGGCAAACTCAGCTGAGAAGAAAGTTTTTCACCGGGTTGCTTGGGATATGTGTTGTTTACCTAAAGCTTCAGGAGGAATGGGCATGGTTGACTGTAAAAGACAAGGCACGGCTCTCTGTGCCAAATGGATCATACGAGCCTTAAAGGCTCGGAGGCCTAGAAAATCCTCATCAGACATTGTATTTCTTTAGGGCTGCCTTTGAACAAAAAAGCCTAGAGAGGAATTGACCTCCCTTCCCTAATTGTAATGCCAGTCTTTGTGAAAATCTCTGGTTCTTTTGTGATTAAAAGTATTTGGAAATCATGGCAGCAATTCACTCCTTGGCTTAAGTGGAAAGGGAATAGAGGCCATAAAGGATCTGTTCATCAATTCTTTAAACATCCGGTGGTCTTCGGTGATTAACATTCGGGGAACTCCTCTTGCTCGAGTCCCGTGGATTCATGCCCAAAAGTTTTTTAAAAAAGGTATATCTACAGTTTCCGATTTTTATTCTCAAACCTCGAGGGATTGGATCCCTTGGCCACTTTTTAAACAACAATTTCGGTTGAGCACTGGTGACAAGCTCACTTATGACTCGGTAATTGACATTATCCCCTTTTCCATGTGGCACAAGTGTGGGCAGCACTCTCAGAGGCCATGGTGGAAAGATTGGTCCTGGTTTTCGGATATACCATTGTTGAATTACTCAGCTAAATTGGGTTACATGTGGCTCTCCCCAATGTTGCCAATGGTCCCTAGACTTAATGATAAATAGGGAGATCCAGTGGCGGTTTCTGGTTGGAAGGCTCGATTTCAGATAGTTTGGTCTTCTTTTCAAACAATCTTTTTTTGCTTGGAGCCTTCTTTTTCAAAGTTTACCCTTAGGAGACAGACTCAGGCACTTGGGAGTTGCAAACCCTAAATGTGCATTCTGTAATGAGGATGAATCTTCTCCTCATATTTTCTCGGTTTTGCACAAGAGCAAGGAGTGCCTGGGAATGGGGATGGTCTTTTTTTCCCAATTCCAGGATGAATCCCTTACATGGCAGCAAGCTCTGTTAGGGGATAAGATTAAATTTGTTCTTCCCTTGTCCAAAGTGTGGCACATATTTCGAATTAGTCTTCTTTTTCACATGTGGAAATCTAGAAACAAGATAGTTTTTCAGCATCAAAATCCTTCTGATGAATTTTCTCTAGCCGACAAAATAGAGGTGTTTCAAGATACATGGTTCCAGATTTGCAACCAGCAGACTAAACTTGACATTGAGCGAGCGCACATGAAGGCACTTTTGGATGACTGGAAAAATGCACCTTGCTCAGTTAGCAGGGTTTTTCCAAACAACGCACATCAGACATCCTGTTCCCGCTCGAGGTCTCATCAACTGCCACGTCTGGTGCATGCACAGGGAGGTTGGGGACATGACATTTTTACCTACAATGATGGATGGAATGCACAACCAATTCAATCACCATCATGTTCTCCACCCGGAGGTGCCCGGGATGAGCCGGTGGAAGTTAATGGTGGCACACAGGATCGTGCCTGGAATGCGGGGGATATAAGTGCACATAATTGCCGACTTGATAGATCTCGAGGACGGAGTGGGGAGATTCAAATGTTCATGAGGATCGGGGACACACGGATGGATTACCGCATACCTTGGCCATTCCATGGGACTCCAACGTAGACGTGCGGCCACAAACTTTCTGATTGCATGCAAGTTTCACTGCCTGTTTGATTGATGTTGCCTAGTTTGTAGTGAGCTCCGGTTTGTGGTTTCCCAACCCGTGGTTAAGGTTGGCTTGTTTCTCCCAGGGGTGTGATCATTGCCACCCGCCACTTTTTTCATGTTAAACTTTATTATTAATATAATTTAGCTTTTCATATTAAAAAAAAAAAAAAAAAAAAAAACTCTCGATTCCCATTTATTGTTGGAAATTATATTCCTAGCGAACCTTCCCCGTAACTCTCACTTTTTTTTTTTTTTTTTTAGCTTAGCTTAGAAGTATTTAATACAGTTTGATGACGGAGATGGCGATAAAGACAACTATGAATGCCGAAAGCTTCGAAGTTTTAATGTGTTCTCATTACAAAGGCTATATTTAAAAGCTTGTCACTATAAATGTGATGAAGCTATTATATTTAATCCTTTGACTTAAACCCTATAAACCCCTTCATTACGAAGTCAAGTCAAGGTTCTCAACTTGCTCTAATTAATAGAATTGTAACGATGAATAGAATTGTACTAAGTAGACCACGAGATTCCAACTTACCGAGGGAGTACGTATCTAGTGGAGTGTCCCACTCAAATGACAGTGATAATTAAGACTAGTCTTAAATTTATAGAAAAGAATAGTTCTGATAGTAGTCCAGTATTTGTTTTTCAAATTGTTTTATTTAATGAATTAAAGATTAAAATATTAAAAGACTTATTCTTAGTTTCTAGAAAAGAATAGTTTTAAGATTAGTCTTAAGTTTATAGAAAAGAATAATTCTGATGATAGAAAAGAATAAATAATTATAGTTTTGATGACAGTCTTAAGTTTATAGAAAAGAATAATTCTGATGATAGAAAAGAATAAATAATTATAGTTTTGATGACAGTCTTAAGTTTATAGAAAAGAATAAATAATTATAGTTTTGATGACAGTCTTAAGTTTATAGAAAAGAATAAATAATTATAGTTTTGATGATATCAGTTGTAGGTTGTTTTATTTAATGAATTAGAGATTAAAGATATCTAAAAAGACTTTGTCTTAAGCCCTTGACGTGCTTCAATACTCAGAAGCCACTGCTTAGTCAATCAGAATTTTCATCGCTTCCTTCTACGATCGTTTCATACCCCTTTCATCTACAAATTGGGAGGTCGCCTTAGAAAGCAAGCAAACTCATTGCATTGAAGAGGCATTCATTCCGATGGCTTCAAGGTTGGTTACTCTCTGCAATCTTATAATTCCATGGGTTGTACTTTAGAGGCATGGGCAATACATATCAAGTTTAAGTTTAGGTGACCATGATGATGTGTTAAATGTGTTCATAATTTGTTCCTATTTATATTGAGTGCAGGAAGGTTGCGGATTTCTTCTCTCCAGAATGGACTCCTGAGATTCTCAAGGCATGCGTTGCTGCTTATAAAGGTGGATGGGTGAAGAAAGAGGTCTCAAATGTTATTCTGATAGCCTTTTCTGGATCTGTGAATGGCAATGCTTTCAGCCATCAGGACACCAAATATGGAGTTTGTGAAATCAAGGCCAATTATAATTATTTTGGGTCCATGGAGAATGGGGTTGAGTGGAAGGAGACGCGCAAGTCTGCTGATGTCCATGGATATGCTCTCCACCAATTTCTGCATATTTGGACCAGCTGCAACCTGCAACAAGAGGTGAGTACTGAGTAGCATCAACAATTGATGATTTCTGGTGTTGATTATTTTGTTTTTTAAGTCTTGACTATGCAAGCGATTGAAAATGTAATAGTTCTGTCGGAATCTGTCAGTTAAACTGTGATTTAGTTCCATATATGTAGGAATTTACTACTTTTCGCCAGGTGGAAATCTAAACTGCTAGGCTAAGTTTGATTCTTATGTCACCTCTTCTCTCTTGGGTTTTAGATATAACCAGCACTATGTCTTGGGTTTGGAGTTTTGATCCCCTTTGCACCCCACACCTCTTCCACAGGAGTACATAACAGTACAGAGATTGGCTTTCAATTTTTGAATGAGTCATTTCTTGGGCAGTGTAATTGAATATGGGCCATTCATTATATACCTCATAATGTTTTGGAATCTTGATTATGGGTAGTGTTTTGGGATGAAGTCGAGCTTCTGTTCTTTTTGATCATATATATATATATATTTTTAAATAATGTTGTTTACCTCTCTGCTTATGTGATCATTTGCTTTTGTTTAGAGTTTACTTTAGACCAAAGTAAAATTCAACCGTGATCACCTGTTGATGCCATTGATAAACTCCATTTAGTTTTTCTAGATGGTACATTTCCTTGGGGTTGTTTTCTCTGTTATTAAAACGGGTGTCAAGAAATCCTTCTTCTCTATGTAAGAATCCTCCTCTTCAAATTTTCATCCCCCAGCCTTAGACAGCCTGAATCCATAGCTAAGCATTCCACTGGAATTCAATTTGCACCACTGATGGATGGGGAAAATATTGAAATCCAGCTAAATTCCATAATGTAAATTGTTCGATGGAGCTGGCTTTCATTGCCTGAACAGGAAGATATTTTAGAATAGAATTGGTTAAACATGCAGTAAAACTTATGCACAACCATTAAGATCACTAAAAAAAAAGTTGATTTTTTTTATTATAATAATTTAAACTATTATAATTTAATTAACTTTCATTATTTTTAAACAGATTAAAATTATAATTTAAATAGTTGTAATTAAAAAACTTTTGTGTCCGAGAACTTACCCATTTCAAATTTTTGTTGAAACAAACATCTACCCATTGTATCACATCTGGGAAACTGTTTCCTGAGTGTCCAAAATGAGCTGGCTGCTGTTTTAGGGCCTGATGGCGTTCGCCCTGATTCTGTCTGATGAAAATACTTGTACGTAAATGATTTTGCCTATAATTCTTTCTGATCTCTAATTTTCTTATTATAGCATGGAATTTTGTAATGAGAAAGACATTAGGTTTTGGATTGGTAAGATTTTAGGTATTTACTTCCGTTTAAACTTTAGGGCATGTTCAATCTGGACAAGGGTAGAGGACAAGGGTAGTAGTCTGACTTGAGTCCATTGAGTGTGCGCCAGCTTGATGAGGGCAGTACCAACCTTGAGCCACCAGGGATCTCCTTCACTCGAGTAGTGTTTACAGGTTATAAAGACAGCTTCAATGATTTAACTTATATTCAAAAACGAAACCCTAAAAAAATATATATATTCAATGAAATATGAATATTCTGTTTTTGTTTTTATTTAGGTTATTAATTATTTTTAAAATTCACCACATCATAAATTATATAGACCATATTTTCATAAATATTATTTATTTAATATATAATTATTTTGATTATTATAATTATTCAACCATACAATATACAACCCTGCCCAATCAGACCTTAAACTTGCTCTTTAAAATTCTAAAATCTACTATACAATATACAACCCTGCCCAGTCAGACCTTGCTCTTTAAAATTCTAAAATCTTTATAGTTAAGTGTGGTCAGATTGTGCTCTTCACTCGGTTCCATAGACCTTTTACACAAAAGCCCAAGCTCTTATTTTAAGCTATGAATCTTTAAGATCCTGCTTTAGGCCATAGTCTTCCTTTGCTCTAGGGCTAAGCTCCAGATCTCCAGGGCCTGGCTGTATGTTCCAGCTCTCCAAATTTTGTCTCCTGACTTTGGATTCTATGACACAATCACGGACTCTAACAAACTATTTCTCTCGCTCTAGTGAGCAGCCTTTTCGTATAAACTCTTATTTCGTTACATAGCTGTAAAATTTCCCCTCTTTCCCCTTTATACTCTTTCATTATACAAAAGTTTACATTCAAATTGGAAAACCAACAGCCTTGGTGACTATTTCCCTGGTCTCTATTTCAATTTTCTTATAATCTATTTTGGTTTCCGGCTGGCATACGGATCACTGTCAGCATGTCCTTTGTAGGAAGACAGTAAAGACTACTCCTCACATTAAGCTTGTAAAATGCAGCTGGGTTTAACTTTTAGGCATACAGGTAAGGTCATATACATGGAATTTTGATTTTAGTTTCAGAAGCAGACTACCTGGCATAATGAATGCACAACTGGGAACAGTTGAGATCCATTTCCACTTAATTAGAGTAGATCTGCAACCTTTTCAGGTGGCATCTTTTTCTTTTTGGGTCACATAGTCTGCTCCACCTAGGAGAGAACATATGGTTATATTATCTTCAGTGTTTAAAAACTTGTAATTTGAAAAAAACTTTGCCTAAAGATAAGGTTATTGAAGCTGTATTGGTTTAACCTGTTGCACTTCTTCCAGTATATGGCCTCAAATAAAACTAATTGCACAAATGAAGAGTCCTTATATATTGTCCTTATAACTAAGGATACCTATTTATGTAATCACAATATAAATAGTTCTAAAAAGTCTTAGATATAATCAATGTTTAAATATACAATCATCAAATATGCTATATTTATAAATTAATAAGATAATTTTGTGATAAATTTTATTATATAATATTTATGTTTATTTTATTTTTACATGCTTATAACTTTACTATGAGTACTAAAAATTATAAAATCAAAATATATTTTGTTTTTATAAAGTTGAATTCAATATTATTTAAGTAAAACTTATTTAATTTTTTTAATCTTATAAGCATGATAATTGTAATTTATAGTTTGTTGTAGACAAAACAAATAATTTCAAGTTTTTAATGTACTTTTCAATTTAATATGAGGACAAGCTTTTTAATAGGAATTGAGTCCAATATGAATTATAAAAAATTTAAGTTTTTTTTTTTATAATCTTATATACATGATACTTGTAATTTGTAGTTTGTTGTCAATAAAGAAAAATAATTTTGTTTTCTTTAATATACTTTTTAATGCAATATAAGGACAAGCTTTTTATTATGTTGTAGAATTAAAGGGGATACAACTGGGGACCACACTCCCTCTGTACATAACAGGGACTTTCCTTCTCCTGATTTGAACTTGGATAGCCTGAATAACACATAGCAGAGGTTTCCTTCCCTTAATTTAAACTTGGATAGCCTGAATAACACATAACAGGGGTTTTCGTCCTTGTGATTTGAACTTGGATAGCCTTGAATAAGGCATAACAGGGGCTTCCCTCCTCCCTATGATTTAAACTTGGATAACCTAAATAACACATAACATGGGCTTTCCGCCTCCCTATGATTTAAACTTAGATAACCTAAATAACAAAAACCAAAAAGTACATGTTGGATTTCAAAGGAGTTATTGATCCCTAAGGCCAGACACTACACTACTCCACTTATTGAAGTTAGATCGTTCCAACTCCGACATTTAAGACGGTTGAACCTCACTAACAATAACTTCTCTGGCATTCCTTCCCTTTGGAGGTGGACAGACTCACCTATTTGGACCTAGCGTTTGGCGGCCGAATTCCTGCAGAGCTCGGAAATCCCCTGCCCTGTCTCTACCCTGCCTCTACCGGTGAGTAATCACCGAGTACTCGGCTAATATGGTTGAGTAACTCGCCGCGGCCCGAGTTTTGTAAGGCCCCGCTGACCCGCAAGTTTCCGGGTACTCTTAGTTAACCTGCGAGTTTTAAAACATGATTTTTCTTTTTCTTTCCTTTTCGATTTTTTTTTTTTTTACACAAACCATCTTGCTATTACCAATCAACGTTTGTGTTTTTGTTCTAATGGTTAGTAAAGGCCTTATCGCACGTGGCAGAGTTGAAATTTTATGAGGGAACAATGCAGAGGAAACATTGAAATTTTGTTGCCTAGATAGGCAGGTGAAAATTTTTATTTTCTAGTTGAAACTGAGCAAATTCCTACTTTGCTCTTGCAGGTTGATGGGGCACTTGGAGCGGGGAAAACTGTTTTGTTTACAGGGCACTCTATTGGAGGAGCAATTGCCACTCTGGCGACGCTTGCTATTCTGGAGAAACAGCCCAAGTGCACTTCTGTTTTTTGCATTACGTTTGGTTTCCCCCTGATTGGTGACGAAGTCCTTGCAAGGGCAGTTCGTAGGCAGGGGTGGGCAAATCAGTTTTGTCATGTAGTTTCAAAGTCTGATATTTTTGCCAGAATTCTGTTCGCTCCCTCCATATCTGTATCTGAGCCTTTGCAAACCCTGCTTCCTTACTGGACTGCAACCATACAGCAAATGGATATGGATGATTGCTCCACAGACATTGCAATGAAGGAACCCCTTCCTGCAAACTTGGACATTACCAAGTTTTTCAAAACTGTTCTGCAGCACGGTTCTGCAGTGGTTAACTACACCAGTGCAACCAACATGGATCCCACAAATAAAGTGATAGCAGCTTTGAAGCCTGCTCTCAAATTAAGTCCATTCAGGCCATTTGGACATTATGTGTTCTACTCGGACAAAGGAGCAGTTTGGGTAGAAAACTACGAAGCTGTGTTGCCCATCTTATATTATGCCCTGGCTGCTGCTGCTCAGGATCAGGAGCAGGGAATGAAAGATTCCATCACAGAGCACACGGAGTATAATAGACTCTTCCCAGCAGTCATCAAAAACATGGTGAAGTTGGAAGACCTTTCAAATCTTGTTTTATCTAAGCAGGCTGCAGCCTCTTCTTTCCAGAATGACATAGAAATCCGACTGGATGCTCTCGGACTAGGGATTGAGGTAAGTCCTACTGTAGGTGATTTTTTATCTTTTCGTTTCTTTTTTAAATCAATGAATGCTGACTTGTTAGTATCTTCTGCCTTGCGACATATGAGTTTTGCCCAGTTGTATTTTTCTAGAGCGATACAATTTTTTAAAACAAACGAAAGCAAATTTTAGATATTTTTATTATCATTTAACTTAGAAACTTTTCCATGTTTTCTTGTTTCATCTTTAGTTTAGCGTGGGATAAGAAATTTTTTTATGAAGAACATCTTAATTTTCAAGGCTGGTTAAACTTTAATATATTTTTAGTCACTCTAAAATTTACACAGGTCTATAATGGATATAATTATTTTTATAAATAAAATATAACAAATTAAGAAATAAAATATAGAAAAAACAGTATAATAGCGATGACATCCTTTTCTTTATAAAAGAGAATCATGTTAATAATGGTAAATTATTATTGTATTTTATTTTCATCTTTTTAAGTAGTATTGTTTTTTATATATTGGTTTCAATGAATTTTGTATTTTCAAATTTTCTTGTTCTTCAAAGTAATTTAACAATGCTTAAGAACCTAAACCAATATTATATGTCCTCTATTCATAAAGATTTACAATGCATAACATTAGAAGGAATTAGACATATATATATATTTTTTTTTGGCAAGAGTGGATATTAAATTTGAGATAAGACACAAGTCTGGCTTCAACTAAATGAATAACCTTGAGAAACACATCACCTACTGTAAATGATATTTATTCCTCTTCAAGTCAATCTAGTTTTTCTATCTATCTATTATCTCCTTTAATCTCTACTTGATTTGTTTCACTTTCATTTCATACATTGGCTTTTGTCCTATCAATATCTTGTTCTTCATATTATCCCTAGATAAAGGGTGATGCACTTACACCAATACAAGGGTTCAAAGAGTGTCACATCCATGATGTTTGATAGTTTTTATACGTAAATGGAACAACCTACATACAATCTTCCTATTAATTTCATTAATCTAGACAACACATTCTTAAAAATATCTTCAAGAACCTAATTTACTTTCCATTTGATTATTAGTCTTATATGATAAAGAGAATCAATATTTAACCATCAATGTGACAAAAATAATTTATATTTAACATTATCCTAAAAGCAACATGAAGGGCTATCTAGAATCTTGAGATGAAGATGATGAGTCGTTGGTCCTTGAAATGCCCTACCACTTTTATAGTCTAGGAAATAGAAATCCTAGCTAATGCATGTATTGAAATTTTAGATGACGGTCCTCTATTAGTTCAAACTCGTTAGGTTGATCCTCCTCTCTATGGTCCTCCTCTTTATCATGTGGTTCCTTGATGGAAGGTTTGCCTACATTAAGTAAATATAGTTTTTATTATACACACTTATGGCTCAAAGAATATTGTCATTACAGTTGTAACATAGTCCTTATGCCCTACATGCATCCATTTCTTCTTGGGTAAGACGTTTAACGTAGGATGGTTTATTTCCTAAGTTTGATGATGTCCAAGATGGAAACGAGGTTCATGCTTGTGGAGGTTAAAGTATGCCTTTGTGCTATGAATTTTTCTTCAACAAGCCTAACCAATCCTACAATTGTCATCATGCTATCCGGTTTGAGCATTTTTCACTTCAATACAAATATCTTCCTTTAATCCACTAATTAAACATCTTTGAAAAAACTCGACACTCAGTCCACTAGTATGATTTACTAGCTTTTCAAATTGTCTAGTAATCACAAAAATGTCATCTATCTTAACTTGGTGAGGGCTCCAATGAAATCTTCATACTCATTGGGTTTAAAATGGGTGAGTAATTATGTCTTAAATTCAACCCAAGTGAGTCGTGGATGCATATTATCTAACCATTGGTACTATCAATTTATTCTTGTTCTAGGTTGAAAAATGCAATTGTGAGCCTTTGTTTATGAGGAGTGGCATGAAGAGAAAAATATTATTTGGCTTGATACAACCAATTGGTTGGATCCTCTCTATCAAATTTTGGAAAGTCTAGCTTAGGCATTCTCTGAATTGTATTTAGAGGTAAGGTGTTTTTTGTTCTTCCCTTAAAACTATTATCTTGACTCTTTGGTGATTGTCCCTCTAGAATATCATATTTTACATTTAGGTCTGTTAAATGACTCTAGGTCATCAATTGTATCCAATTTGTCTAATTTAGCTAATGCTTGAAGGATTTGTGATAAAGTATTTTCAATTTGTTTCACCTTGTCGCCCAATTGCTCTAGATTTTCGGTAGTTTTAATACCACCAACTATTTTTAATCTCTAGTTTATCGAAGTTCTATGTCAAAATGATTGTCTCGAAGAGAGGATCAAAATGGACTATACCCAAAAATGAAGATTTTCGAAAGGTAGGGTTTTGAAAATGGGTTTTTGGAATTAGTTATCAAAATGATCAACTCAAAGAGGGGATCACAATGGGCTATATCACAAAATGGTAAATTTTGACTTTTTATATTTTCTTTTGACTCTAACAATTGAATGCTTTACTAGTAGACTATTGATAATCGATTGTTCTACTAGTAGACTATTAACAATTGACTGCTTTGATTGTTAGACTACATGTTCTCTATATTGTCATACCAAATATTATTTATATTGTTAGACTTTGACTAAAGTAGTCTCTTATGCAATATGCATAGATCTACTTTTGGTTTTAATTGGGAAAGGACTTAAAACAAGGTTTTAATAGGGATAGGTCAAAGTGTATTTGATTTTGTGGGTTCTCTAATATATAATCTTATTCATGATTGGTTACTGACCTAATATTTTAGAGCTCTAACTATAGATGGTTCCACCATACCCATAGTTGCACTATTCATTTTTTAGGATACTATGAGAGTGACTTCTCGAGGCTAACCACTTATTGATGCACCACAAAACTCACACAATTGATATCTTCCTATGGGTGAAGGTTTCTCCTATTCTTAGGATGCCTATCTATATACTTGATGGTACATAGCAGCTCACAATCATATACAAGAGTTGTCTAGGGTTTGAGTATCCCTTACTTTACTAGATGCTTTATGAGTAATCTAGCTTAGCCAAAAATGACAACTCCTCCATGATATTTTTAAACCTCTGACATAGGGTTTCTATCCTAATGCACTTAAAACAAAAAAGAAATGTATTTTTTTGGAAAGACTTTAATGAGAAATGAGCATAATGAAAAACTATAGAATAGAAAAATGGATGGAAGGACAAGAACTATTGTTGTTGCTACAAAGCAAAGCCCTGGAAAGAGCTTTGATACCACTGGTTAAGAATCTTTATATAAAAATAAACATAATAATAGCAATACAAAAATGAATGGAAATGCATATAAAATCAAATGGTCATGAAAATGAAATAACATAAGTGCTTAAGAAAATAAATGATTAAAAATACAATAAATTTCTATTAATCAAGTGGAATATATTTTGCAGGCCTCTTCAAGGGGGCAACCTCCTTGGAAGTAGAGCTTCGATACAATTTTATAAAAATATGACATACACTCTACTCCAAACCCATGTCCTTACATAGACTCTTATTTACCCTAATCCTAATGCTCAGGGGTTGGACCACATGAAAGAGGGGACTCAAGCTACTAATCCTTGCTTATAATAAATGTAAAGGTTACACCATAATAGACCTATACACACTAGGTTCCCAAGGTGTAAACATACACGAATACTAGAAAAGTACATAACAATGGTTGTGTTAGGATAGGGTCTTAACATGCCCTTCCCTTTTAAGAAGATTTATCCTCAAATATTGAGATGAGCAAACTGATGTTGTAGTTGACGTAATGGCTCCCAAGTGACATCTTCTGGCCACAATCCATACCACAATACTAAAACATCAATGAGAGTGTGGTTGCAAAGTGTTTGTGTGCATTGATCCAAAATACTCATGGGTTCTAAGATGACTGAGTCTTCCTCATCCAACTAGGGTAGTGTGGATTGGACCTATATATGGTTGCTAGGGATATTTAAAGATGAGACATGGAAAACTAGATGTATCATGGAAGAAGACAACAATTAACACTTGTAGGCCAAGATGCCAACCTATTGGAGCACTTTATACTGCCATAATTTTGGTGTCATATTTTGATTACCATAGAGTTTTAGTGATGATTGCTTGTAGGGCTATAGGCCTAATAAAACAATATCCCTAATGTTAAAATTGTGTTCAAAATGGTGTTGACTTGCTTTTTGTTGCATATAGTTCTATGCCATGCCTAAAATATCTTTGAGATGTTGGAGTAGTTGTGCATACTCTATGAGAGTGGAACCCACTGCTTGAACCTTGAACTACTCAAAATGTATAACAAAAGTAACAGTGAAGGGTGTCCATAAACTACTTCATATGGTGTCATCTTGGAGGGTGTCTATAATCTACTTCATATGGTGTCATCTTGGAGGGTGTCTATAAACTACATATGGTGTCATCTTGTTGGAGTGATATAAACTATTATACCACCAGTCAACCAAAGGAAACCATTTGACCAAATGAGTCGATTGCTTAAATGAAAAGCAACAAAGATAATTTTCCAAGCATTTATTGACAATTTCAATTTATCTATCGATTTGGAGAAGGTATGTCAAGCTCATATTGAGTTGTATGCTATGTATCTTGAATAGTTCCCACCATAAATGACTAGTGAACATGGGATCAAGATCATATACGATGGACTAGGGCATGCCATAAAGGCATAAATGGAATAAAAGGATATTTTGGCAATAGTTGAGGACTTGTAAGGGTGGGCTAGAGGACAAAAATCAACATACTTAGAGAGACAATACACCACCATAAGAATAATTATTTTGCCTCCATACTTTGGGATCCCTTCAATAAAATCCATAGAAATATTTGTCCAAATGGTCTATGAAATTGGAAAATGTTGGAGTGTGCTCGATGTGTGAATAGTTTCACCCTTAATATACTAACAAGTGTCATTCTACAACAAAGGTCTTGATATCCTTTTTCATTCTTACCCAAAAAATGTGGGTTTAGCCTGTTCATAAATTTTTATGAAGCTTGAATGTCCTAAAATAGTAGAAGCATGCATTTACTATAGTTTAAAAATCTCAAAGTGATAAATTTTTAGGGATAACAAGGTGACCCTGGTATTGCAAATATTGTCCATCCCATGTATATCTTGGGCAAGAGTCAGGATCAATTTGAAGTTGTTAAATTAGTGATTACAAGATGAAATCTTTGGTCACTTCTTCTTGAAGCTAGTGGGAGAAATTTGAGTAGATATGGAACATAACATACTTTGATCCTCATATTGATAGGATAGTGAATCAACGACTATATTTTCCATACCCTTCTTATAAATGATCTCATAGTCATACCCCAATAGTTTGGTAACCCATTTTTATTGTTTGAGCATAGATACATGCTGCCCAAGAAAGTACTTAAGGCTATGGAGGTCCATTTTGAGGAAAATATTTCTAAATAAGGCAAGGCATCCAATGGTTGACAACATGTAAGATCACCATCATCTTCTTCTCATAAGTCAATTTTCCTAGGTTTTTTCCTAATAGTGCTTTACTAGTGAAGGCCAATGGTCACCCTTCTTACATAAGCACTACACTAGTTCCACTTTCATAGGTATCACTTTCAACCATATGCATAGCCAACATGAGAGTAGAGATCATAGCTTGTTTAAGTCATAGAAATTCATGTTTGACAAGTTTTGACCATAGAAACAAGTTCTTATGCAACATAATCGTCAAATGGAATGCATTATTTCCATAATCATGGATACATTTTTAATAATAACCAGTGAGGCCTAGGAAACCTTGAAGACTTTTGAGAGTGTGTGGTTTGGTCAATTCTTGTATGAAAATAATATTTCTAGAATCCACCTTGACCCCTTCCCTTGAAACTATATAGCCTAGGTGTTCCACTTCCTACATCCCAAAAAAACATTTGGATTTTTGGCATACAATTGATTATTAGCTAGGAGTTGTAGTGTTTTATCCCCATGTATGACTATAAAACAAAATATTATAAAAATAAAATAAAAATGATCAAAAGATTGCATTCATGAGACTTTAAAAGGTGGATGACACAATGGTAAAACAATGGTACGATGATGAATTCATAATGGTCTTCATGAGTGCATAATGTTATCTTTGGAATATCTTGTTCATGTAATATTATCTGATGATAACTTGAATGAAGATCCAATTTTGAGAAAAAACAAGCACCATGGAGTTCATCTAGTAACTCATCAATGATGGAAATGGAAACTTTGTTCTTGATGGTAATTTTGTTAAGTTATAAAAAATTCACACATAATTGTCAAGATCCATCTTTCTTATGAACCAAAAGTGTTGGGGAAGAATATGGATTGACACTAGGTTGAATTACCCTTGATGCTACCAACTCCTATATCATCTTTTCAATTTTAGTCTTATGCACATATGGGTATTGTTACATATGAATGTTTGATGGTGAGATTTGTGGGACAAGCTCAATGGTATGATCAAGGTGTGTCGTGGTAGTAACCCTTGTGGTTTTGCAAATAGAGGTGAATTTTTAACCATAATTTTCTATAATTCAGTTGGCTAAAATGTATCATTTGTATTCGGGATCTAGTGTGATAGTTGTGCCACCATTCCTTGAGATGATTTCTTCAAATGTTTTCCATGCAATGTGAGTTGATGAGTTGGGTAGGGCCCACTATCATGCCACAAAGAGTGTATTACTTACCATGTTCAATGAATTATGTCCATATCTCAAAAAAGTGCCATACTATCTGGCCTCAGGTACAAAGCCATCAAGTGCCCAACATAGTGTTACAATCCCTTAAAGAAAGAGAAAACATGTCTACCCTAAGGTTGAAGTTTCCCACCATTACCTTTATATTTTTGTATTTTCCTTTACATTGTAGAGTACCCCCATTAGCAACCATGACTTCAAATAAATTGCAAGAGTAGATGTAACATTGTTTTTTTAGCTACCCGAAGATCAATAAAATCTATCAAAATCAATGAGGATGATGAGTTTCTAGCCCTTGAAATGCCCTACCACTTTCATGGTCTAGGGAGTATAAATCCCAGTTAATGCATTTACTAAAATTTTAGGTGGTTGGTCCTTTGTCAATTTAGACTCTTTAGGTTAATCTTCCTCTCTATGGTCCTTAAGTAAATATAGTTTTTACTATACACACTTGTGGCCCAAATAATATTTATCATCACAATTATAACACAGTCCTTGTACCCTATGCGTCTCCATTTATTTTTGGGTGAGATATTTGACATAGAATATTTTTCTTTAGGTTGATGATATCAGAGATGGAAATGAGGTTTAATCTTGTGGAGATTTAAAAGTGTGTCTTTTTGTCATGAATTTAACTTTAACAAGCCTAGCCAATCCTACAATAGCCATCTTGCTATTTGGTTTGATCATTCTTACTTAAACAGGGATATCTTCCTTTATCCACTAATGAAACAAGTTTGGAATAACTTGACACTCAATCCCCGATTGACAATTTTTTAAACTATCTAGTAATCATAGATAAATGTTGTCTATCTTAACTTTGTAAGGGCTCTAGTGAAATATTCATACTCATTGGGTCCAAAACAAGTGAGTAATTATATCTCAAATTCACTCCAAGTGAGTTGAAAATGCATATTCTCTAACCATCGATACCATTGAACTACTTTCTATTAGGTTGAAAGATGCAATTTCAAGTCTTTGATTAGGAGTGGCATGAAGAGAAAAATATTATTCTGCTTGATACAACCAACTAATTGGATCCTCTAAATCAAATTTAGGAAAGTCCAACTTGGACATTCTCTGAATTATATTTAGAGATAAGGTATTCAGTGCTCTGCCTTTAGAACTACCATATTGACTCCCTAGTGATTGTCTTGCAAAAATATTATATTTTGTATTTAGTCCTATTAAATGATTCTCAAGGTCTTCAATTTTATCCAATTTGTCTAATTTAGATATTTCCTGAAGGATTTATGACCGAGTGTTTTTAATTTATTTCACCTTGTCATCCAATCACTCTAGCTCTTGGGTAGCTCTTATATCACCAATCATTTTGTCACTTTAATGTCTCTAAAAACATTTATTGGAGTTATATGTGAAAAGGATTGGCCCAACAAAGGATCTAAATGGATTATACCACAAAATGACAATTTTTGGAAGGTAGGATTTTAAAAATAGGTTTTTAGAGTTAGGTCTCAAAACGATCAACTAAAATAGGGGATCACAATGGGCTATATCACAAAATAGTGAATTTTGGACTTTTGTATTTCTTTCTGACTATTAATAACTAATGACTTTGCTGGTAGACTACTAACAACTAACTGCTCTAATTGTCAAACTATAAATTCTCTATACTATGAGATATTATACTCTATGTACTGTCGCACCATATATTATTTGCATTGTCAAACTATTACTAAAATAGTCTCCTACAATTTTCTCAGATTTGATTTTGGTTTTGATTGGAAAAGGACTTCAAACAAGGTTTTAATAGGGATAACTTAAGTCAAGGTGTGTTTGATTTTGTGGGCTCTTTGATATACAGTCTTATTTTTGGTTAGTTTGGACCAATATTTAAGAGCTCTATGGAGGGTTCCACTATACTTGGAGTTGCACTATCCAATTTTGAGGGTACTATGAGAGTGACTTCTTGGGGCTAACTGCTTATCGATGCACCACACAACTCAAACAATCGATATCTTTCTATGGGTGAAGGCTTCTCATATTTATATGGAGATTCCTTATATACCCAAGGGTACATTGGAATTCGTAGCTATATATTGAGTGTTGTCTAAGGCTTAGGTATTGGTGTTTGAACACCCCTCACTTTACTAGATGCTTTATGAACAATCTATTAGCTAAAAGTGACATCTCTCTATAATATTCTAAAATCCCTAACACATGATTTCTAACCTAATCCACTAAAAATATTAAAATATTTTGTTTCTTTGGAAATATATTTTAATATAAAATAAGCTAAAAGAAAAATTACATAATAGAAAAATGGATGGAAGGATAAGAACTATTGTTGCTACTATGGAACATGGTTTGGAAAGAGCTCTTATACCACTTTTTAGGAACCTTCATATAAAAATAAGCATAACCACAATAACAATGTAGGAATTAATGGAAATACTTACTAAATGAACATGAAAATGAAATAACATAAGTGCTTAAGAAAATAACTGAGTGAAAATACAACAAACTTATATTAATTAAGTGAAATAGATATCATAGGCCTCTTCGAGGGGGCAACCTCTTTAGAAGCAAAAATTTGATACAATTTTAGGAAAATATGAGATACATTCTACTCCAAACCTATGTCCTTATATAGACTTTAATTTACCCTAACTAATGCTCAAGGGTCGAACCACATGAAAAAGGGGACTCGAGATACTAACTCCTGCTTATAATAAAGGTAAAGGTTACATCATAATAGACCATATACACTAGGCACCCAAGGTGCAAATATACACCAACACTAGACAATTACATAACAATGGTTGTGTTAGGATAGGGTCCTAACAAGTGGTAAGGGCATTGATAAACCTAAATAGCACACTTATCAACTCATGGTGCTCACACTACATATTGAAGGTAAACTTTGGATACTTTTTTATGAAGATTAAATATATTTTGGAAGATACTATTTCCATTCAAAATTGTTTAAATAATAACCTATCTTAGAAAATAAGTATTTTTTTAGACGTTTGCTTTATTCAAATATGTTGATCTATTCATATTCGAGTAGTTTCATCCTTATTCACAACTATCATAGATGTAACCCAATGGGATATGCTAAGTCATATACGTCCCTTAATAAGAAAATTTTGTAATCTTTATTTTAACTCCTTCTTAGATCTATTAAAGTCATCATGTAAGAAGTTTTGAAAATGAATTTTTTTTTTGTTGTAAAATTCAAAATTCAAAAACCTTATTCAATTTACTCTTTAAGATATATATCCCTAATATGTGATAATAAATGGTATTCTTTAGTGGTTTCCTAAACATTGGTCCTATTTTATCATATTTATATTAGCTGATATGTATATCACAATTGAAACCCCTTTTCAATGACCTTCTAGCTTGCATAGCTAAAATTTGTCTAATGTACTACTTGATGTATTGATTCCTTGAACCCTTCTCTTTGGCTCTTGTTTTTTGCTTTAATCAAAGAATTTGTTATAACAGTCAATAGTGATGTGCTAAGCATATAACAAGTTTAGCCCTAAACATCATATAGATAATGGTGTCTTTACAAGATTGGAATAAACAAGGCACTCATTAGCACTCATACACAAAATTTAGGCAATAGGGAATTAACACAACATATTTATGATATTTTCTCTATTAAAATAAAAATTAGAATATCAAACATTGAACCTTGAATCTTAGTATGAGTTGCTTAATTTTTTTTCATCCTTTAGTTTGCACAAATATATGTTCAGTATCTTGATTATTTGTATTCTTACATGTTCATGAGGTATTATACTTGTGCATGTCTTTGGAATACATTATACATTGGGTAATTAGGATTATGTTTCAAGACATCTTTTGTGTCCACCAATCAAGAATAAGTTAACTAATTATAGTAACATTTTAAGGTGCATGAGAATTATGCACATCAAACTACCATGTAGTTAGGTCCAATAAGCATAGGGAAATATACACATGTTGTACTATCCATCTATAGGGTATATGCATACCCTATTACCCTTCATTCAAACCATAGAACCTCTATTTGGAGTACCCAAACCCTTAATGTCAAGCCACTCAAGTTGTAATTTTTCATTGTTAATAGTTATATTGAGATAATGATTAACATAGTGAGGGTCTTGTAGATGAAACAACCCTCTTGGAGTTGAGGATGAGATTTCTTTATATTATTTTAGATATTTTAGTGGTCTTGACCATTATGATTTTTTTATTATTCCTAATCTTAACATTGATTATACCTCTCTATTGATAAATTTGAAGGCTTTTTCACATGATTGTTACCCTAAGCATTACACATTTTATTTGTAATTTTATATTTTAGTCTCATTTGAATCTTTTTTACACTATATTTCTTGAAAGGTTTCTTTGCTTATTATATATTTTTTATTGAACTCTTCTTATGTTAAGGATTTCTCAAACATTTTTTCCATCTAGATTTTTGAATTTATCCAATCTAAAAACTAGTGGTCCTTCGTAATATCATCCTACTAACAACTAGATATATACTCAAGTACCCTTACAAAATTTTGAAAGTATTTTTTCACTAACATATTACCTTGATTTAAATTATGAAATTCAAGAAACATTTTGTTGAAGAAGAGATACAAAGGAAACATTTTATTAGAAAAATTCTATGTCAAATTATAAAGACAAATAAGTTTTACCTTCTCAATGTTATCTCGTATCACCAAATATGCTCCTTTACTCAATGGGAGGACCTTGGTATCATTGGAGGTATTTTTTTGATCAAAATGTTATTCTATGTCCATTAACAAAGATCTCTTTAATGTTTTCATCACCTTATCTATTAAATTGTATGACTTATATATGCTTTAAATATTTACTCAATTTGGCCTCTACCCCAATCTTTTATCATGAATTTATAGTTTCATAAAATCTTCTGCAACATTATCCTTGCAACATCTATCTTTTTTTTTGAAATAATAATTCCCAATTATGATAAGATTGGTTGTTTTTTCTAATTTAGTATTAACTTGTATTATAAACCTTCTTGAATACCATGTAAACTATGCTTATAATTATTCATTCTCTATCTATGGTGCTTAAAATAGAGCAAGGTCAACTTAAGATGGTGCATTATGTTTATTTGGTTAGTTTTGTTGGAATTCACCTCTAGCCTATAACCTAGTTATTATTGTTGGAGCGTTTCTAACTCTAGGTCTTCATCTAATTTGAGTAGTCTTCGAGTTGTAATCAATTATTGGATTCCAAAGGTAGAGGTGGTTTCAAGTGGTGGAGGCAAATTCCAATGTAGTTGATAGAAATAGTTGTAGTTGATAGGTCTAGGTGTATGTGTAAAGGTGTTTTTTGTCAAGATCATAGTGCAAATGAAGGTAAGTGTATAGAAAATATAGGTAAAACCAAGAAATCCTTCAAATACAAATACCTATTTTTCTTCTTTTATTTTTTATTTTACTTTTTGGTCTAAAAGTCTAAAATCTAAATAAATACATTTGGTGGAGTCAATTCTAGGGCTTGAAAAACTAAGATCCCAAACATTCTCATACATATTAATTAGAAAGGTTGAATCATATAATGGAAAATCCACAACATAAAAGAGATAGTGAAAATAAGTGAGATTAACTTGAATCTATCAACTAATACTATGGCTATTCCATGTCATGATAGACTAATAGTTTTATAAGAATGCATAGGGTATTTGAAACATGAGATGTTGTAATTCACCACAATTGTGAGGGAACAACAAAGCCTCACCATGGAGTAATAGAAAATAATTTTAGAATAAGTTGTTCATATCAATCTATGGGGACATCACTGGAGGAACTAAAATCCTCCACTACCATGGGCTTGTGCAATAGTAATGATTCTATAAATAGATCTCATATTCAAACTGAGTTTTAGGTCAACAAAAAAAATTAAGATAATCTATTATAAATAAAAGAAATTCAAGCAACGATTGCAAACATGATGACAAAATAACAATAATTGTAAAATAAATGAGAGAAGACTCAATCATGAGCATAAGTAATAAGATATCCAACGATCAAGCCAAAGGAATATATGGATTTAATAGTGAAACAAATCATAATGCAACTATTAGAAGGAAAGGAAAGATAAAATAATTCAATAAACATCATCACTAAGGGAATACAAGAGCATGGAGAACAAGAAAAAAATAGCTAAGTTAATAAGGGGTTTTATTTTTGAGAAACTTCCTTGGAGTGGATAATTTCATCAAGCATGTATATTGGTAAAAGTAAGGGAAGACATGAGAGCTAAACTAATTCGACTCACAATGTTTAGTGTAGGAGATAAAAGGTAGGTTCTTCAAAATAGAGGATTGATATGGGGGTCATATTTTTACCTAGATGATGATTTTAATCCTATGCAACAAGAAGAGAAGATGGCAGAATGGGAAAAGGTAAAGATAAAAAGGAGTGAGGGGTAAAGAGGTATGGTTGAAAAATGGGAAAACATGCATTATAAATAGAACACACCGAAATGAATAGGAAATTGAGTCCCACGATGAACACTTTAAATTGGTGAGAGAATTATCATGGATATACATGAAGAAGAGATCCTAGTATAAGTCTCATAACTAAAGAAAATGGTGTAAGGAATGAACATGATAGATGCAAGATTCTATATTATGCAAGATACAAAAATATATAAGGAATGAAGCAAAATAAAATAAAAATGGACATGGAGTAACAATATTAATAAAAGAGTCTTTGGGGTAGATTCATATTGGTTGATAAAGAAGACCAAAATATATAGTATATACGAACTATAATCATAGATGATGATAAATTGATTAGCATTGAAACTTGTTATTTTGCTTCACAACAATCAAAGTTTTATAAGAAACATGGCTTATATCATAAGGATCCATATATGGCATTGAAAAAAAACATCAAATAATATAACAAGCTTGAAGAGGTGGTTTGAGTGGGTGATTTTAATGTTAGGACAACAAATAGACAATAAAGCTCTTTAAATATCAATGAAGATATAGATGATAATTCGATATGGCTGGAAGAAGAGGTGGGTCATCATTGATTAATGTCCTCATATGATAGTCAAGGGCCCATCACACGTTATGTATAACTTCTTAAACTATGTAGCTTAGAGAGATTGATCATCTTCAATGGTATAAACATGTGGCAAAAATCTAGAAAATATACTTGTCAAATACATATTGGAAACAATATAGTTGATCATGTTATTTGTTCACCAAAATTCATTTCAAGGATAAAATATCTAAAAATTGAGGTAGTTCCCATGGATCTCAAATTTGATCACAATCTAATGTACATAAATATCCAAATGTAAGAAAATGGGCAAGAACATCTTCAAGTAACTAAAGGAAATACAATAAGAAACATCCCTATGACAGAAAAAGGGCAAAAAACATTTAAAACATCATTCAAGCAACTTATGCAACGAGAGGAAAGAAAGAGAACACACATATTTCAAACTTGTACTTTTGATAGAAGTAAATTGATGGATATAACTAGAAAAGCCTTGGAATCATGTAAAAAATTAAAATCCGTAAAAATAAAACATGAAAGCTTCCCTCTAAATCCATAGTATGATGAAGAATGCAAAGTAGTAAGGAGAACCTTAAAAGAACCATGCAAATAAAAAAACAAAGATCTATAAATAGCTATTGAAAAAAAGAATACGTAAGAACAAGACAAAAAGAGTTGATATATCTTGCAAAGCATAGCCCAAGACCATTCTAAAAAGAGCTACAATAAATTCAAAGGTACACAAAAACAATATAACAAGCAAATAATGGTTATAATCTGCTAATTAACTATATGAAAGAAACCAAGAAAAATTATCCATTCTTTAATTAACACATTTGAGGAAGATTTTTAGTAAAAGATGTAAAGGAGGGTATAAAGAAAATAATAGTAGCTAAAGCTCAAGATATAGATGATTTGCAAGTTGAACATCTCAAGTGTGGGGTTGACATCTTAGCACCACACATCCAAAATAATTTTAATGGCATCATTAAAGGAGGTTTTCCATTGGGATAGATGACCGACCTAGTCATACCATTGCATAAAAATGGGGATACCGATAATCCTTCATATTACTGCATCATCAAGATTAATATTCTTTCACAAAATTATTTGGTAGCATAGTAGAAAGTAAAACTAGTTTGTGGGCAAAAAATCAAGCAAGATGAAAATAGGGCAAGCATGGCTTAGACCAAAGTACTCAACGATAATTACTAGATTATTTTAAGACACCTTATAGAGAGGATATAAAATGAAAAATGAGAATTTTATTGTTATTTGTGGAATTTAAAAAGGCTCTAACATAGTACCTAGATATAAACTATGGAAAATAATGGAAGAGATTGGCATACCAACCAACTACAAAGTAGTTGTACATAGACTTTACGAGCAAGTGGTAGCAATAATTAGAAAATCAGAAGGACTATCAAAGTGTTTTGAGAGTGATATTGGGGTGAAATAGGGTTTCCCATTGTCAACTACTTTATATGGCCTTTATATTGACAAATTAGAGGAATGGGTAAAAAGGACAAGAGGAGAGGGAATACAATTGGTTAATTATGGAGTGAAATTACTCCTCGATATAGATGACCTCATATAGATGAGTAAGATAACTAAAAGTTTAAAAGAATATCTAAAATATTTAGAGCATTTTTGTAACGAAGTTGGGATGCAATTAAAAGCTAGCATGACTAAAATTATGGTCTTCTCTAATTGAAGACATCAAAAGAAACCATATATTTTATTTGAGGGAAATCAATTAGAAGTACAAATATAATACAAATACATTGGGTTAGATTTTCAAAGTAAAATTACTATATTCAAATATAAGCATGATGGAGGGCACTCTACTCATTACTATATATTGTGGTATTGAAAAACTTTTAGGGTCATTTTTGAATTATTAGTTATTCTAGTGGTGCTATATAGGCATGAGGCATGGGCTAGCAATATATCAAATTTTAAACGAAGACAAATAGAAAGAATTCAAAAGCAACTTATTAAAAATAAGTTTAGAATGAAAGCATCAGTCCCATATGAGATTTTACTTGTTGAAACAAGGACCTCTCCATTAGAAGCACAAGGTATGGTAAGGCTATTGAGGTATCTACATAAAATAGAAAGAATGAAAGATAGTAGATTGTCAAACTATGTGATAAAAGAAATACTAAATAGAAGAAAAGACACATGGATGAAATAAAACAACAAATAGATGAAACAATGGAGTATTAAATTTCAGGACATACCAGACCCCAACAAAGAAATCAAATAGTATGTAAGGGAATAGTTTAGACTTGTCATGTGGACTAATATGCATCAATGAGTTCAACACAAACTGTGAACAAAACCAAAAGAAGTACATAGATGCAAAGATGAAATTGAAGGAAAATATTTATAGCCCAACTAAGATCCAATTCATACCATCTCAAATGTGAAACAAGGAGATTGACAATACCTCAAGAAGCATGGTAAAAATGGATGTCTTTTAAACAACAAAAATAATGGATATTAAAAAACATTGTCATGGAATGTGAAGCCTATAAGGACATCAGGATTGCATATGAGAGCACTCTAAAAGTAAACTCACTAACAAAAACTTTTGAAGAACTAAGAATAGAAAAATTAGGCAACATATTATTAAAATCAACAACAGAAGAAACACACTCCAAAAGATGATAAGAGGATGTTAAGCTTTTTGAATTTGTTGAACTATATTTTTCTTGAATATTATTAAACTTTAGTACTTTGAATAAGAGATCGAAGGTTAAATCCAAAAGGGAATAGAGTTGTACAAAATACCCCATCTTGTATTAAAGCTCTTGGTCCCATAGTCTAATTTGGTCTTATGGACTTAATTAAAATCATTTTATATCCATTGGACATTGTCCTAACATGTAGGCCATAGTTAGCTTTATTAACCTTAATGTTTGGGGGCACTGAGGATTTGTTTGGTTTGTGACCTATAAGAGTAATTTTATTCTTAACTTCTCATCATAATTGTTTTGCATAAGTTAAGGTTATTCAATCCAATGTTTTACCCTTGTTAGCCCATGCTTTGACTATAATCTCCAATCCCAATTCTTTAAGTATTTGAATGATTGTAAATCTTATAAATAACTTAATTTAGTCAATATTTTAATAAATATTACCCTAAAATAAACATATTAAATTGAAATATGAAATTCAGGTGGGTGAATATAATATCATGTTAATGAAAAAATAGTTATAAGTATATATAAAAAAACTCTTCTTCATACTAAAGTTCTTAGTATATATATATATATATATATATATATATATATATATATAAATAATTGAATCAATATAGTTATACTTGTAAATATTAGTTATAAACTTATGTTTATATTTTATTTAATTAAATGATAATTTTTATAGTAATTATAATAAACTAATTTATTTTTTTTGGGTTTAAATATTAATATTTTATGACAAGACCTAATTGTCTCCTTTAAAATATTTATTAAAAATATTTTTTAAATAATTTATAAGCACATACTTAATGAAATTAAAGTGTAATTTATATGAATGTTAAATTATTGGTATATAATTTTTAATAAAGTTATAATAGTATTTATTTTTATTGTCAAATGTTATTATTTTAGTTAGTTAAATTCTTCTAAAGAAGAAATTTTGTTTCAATATTTTCAAAAGATACATGTATAATAATAATCAAGTTGTTAAATTGTTATAATATCATTATGTAATCAAATAATACATATATATCAAATTATTATAATCTTACTAGATAAAATTGTAAAACCAGGAACTAGTTTTATTAATCCGCAGCGATGTTTAAATAATATTACAACTGTCGGGAATAGAACACCGGCATAACTGAGCTTGTTACAGTAGTTGTAACAGAGCAACAGTTTGTCTAACAATGAAATAAAGACAAACAATAATAGTACGCTAACAAAAATTATCTCAATCTTTTATATATATATATATAATTTTTTAAATATAAATATTTCAAGAAGGTTTGATAAAATTAAAATACTAGCTAAACCATATTTTAAAATTAAACTTATTCATTTAAATATTTTAATCCTTCAAATGTCGAAATTAAAATAATTAAACACCCTACTCGTTTTATTAAATTCAAAGGTAAATATGGGTAAATCTCATAGCTCAAATTAATTTAATAAACAACCGTTTAAAAGTTTAAAGACGAATTATTGTATATATACATTTTTTAAAGCTTGATAAATTAAGCAGTTGTAAAGTCTCGTCATTGATGCACGTTAATCAATACAAATGGTATGTAACGTAAAGTCTTTTCATAATAATTTAGCTTCATCTAATCTCCCTTGATTTTAAGGTTCTTTTGTTTTGTTTCTAAGGTTCTTTTAAGGTTCTTCATCTAATCTCCCATGATTTTAATTTGGCTTCATCTACTTAGCAGGTTGAGGAGTAATATTATCCAGCAGTTGTTTAGTGCCTATGTTGGAATTTTTTTTTGTTTATTCAATAGATTGATTTTATTTTTGAACAGAAACCTTATCTTTACGATGTTAATTATTTGAGTGACTTTACACTAATTTTTCAATTTTTTATTTAACCTATTTTATAACCTCTTTTGGTTTCAATAAAGAAAAATCTTATTTGATGTCGTCAAAATTTCAACTGAATTTCAAACGTTCAAGGGGGCGAAACCCTATCTAACTAGTATTTATTTTTCTGGTCTGCGTTTTGCAGAATCCTCAAGCCAGGCTTGCCCTGAGAGCCGCAGGAGAAGTGGAAAAACAGATAAATGAGAACGTCGACGCACTGCACAACGAACTGCGCAAGTTCCAACACCCGCCAGGGCCACCAGGGAGGGACGGGAAGCCCAGCGATGGAGGCCCCATGACAGAACTAAAAATTTACCGCAAACATTATTTTGATAATGGATGTGGATACTACGACGCTTTCAAGTCACAGAAATTGGAAAAAGACTTCAAAGCTAATACCAAGAGACTGAAACTCGCAAGCTTTTGGGACAAAGTGAGGGAAATGGTGGAGAATAGCGAATTACCAGATGACTTGCAGTGCAGGGAGGAATGGATTAAGGCCGGAACGGAGTACAGACTTCTGGTGGAACCCCTAGATATCGCCAATTACTACAGATTGGGGAAGAACGAGGATTCGGGGCCTTATCTTACCTCTGCGAGGCCTCGTCGATACACGATGCTCCAGAAATGGCTTGAAGACAGTCAAGGGGGACAGGTGTTATATCCTGAGCTAACGCAGGACTCTTGCTTCTGGGCCAAAGTTGAAGAAATGCTATTGTGCATCAACTCCGCGAACAATCCCGACAATGTGAAGGCCAAGTGCGATGATTTCATGCGGATGATCAATTTGAATGATTTGTGCCGAGAGGAGGTTGTGAAGGAGGGATCGAGTTTTGTGAAATGTTGGAATTTGTTGAGTGAGGAAGCCAAAGCAGTTTCTCCTCTCTGGCTCGTGTTTTTCGGGGCTCCACAAGTTAACACCAGTGGACAGGCGTCTACATCCATGAGCCCCATCTTTTAGAGGTGCATGCTCCCGTCTTGCATCTCAACCTCCGGTTACGGCAGATATATCAGGGTTAGTTTGTCCATTTGTTTTTAACAGGTTCAATGCGATGCTCTTCTTCTTCTGCAGGTGATTTTAGTGACATATTTAATGTGGTTCCACTTCTTTCTCTAATAATTTGGAGCCTACTACTTATTCGCTGCTTCTTTTTCTTCTTCTGTCAATCTCCCATTGGGCTATAAGCGTTGGAATCCTTTTGCTTATATTGATAAAAAGTATGGGGCCTGATAAAAATAATTACCAGATGAGATGCGTCTACTTCAACAAGTCATCTTGTTGGGAGGTAGTAGCGATAAAGGCATATATATATATATATATATGACTGGAAGTAAAATTTTACTTCATATCTATTTAGGTGATCAACAGCAAGGATATAGATAGTGTTGTTGTCCTTCGTCTTAGCAACTTCATGGAGGTGTCATTCTGCTAAGTAGAGTATTTTTAAGACATGTATTTATTAATATGCTTGTAACCGAACGGATCTCATTGACATTGCCTGATATCTAAACTCCAACTCCAATGTCTTGCAGTTGTTTTTCATTAAATATCCAAATATTAGCTGTGGTTTTATCTCAGTAGTAGTAGAGTCCATTTTTGTTTAATTTTTAATCATACATTTCAAAATATATATATTCATAGCAGACGTTCCATAGCATATGTTGCAAGATTCTGTGTCTGACTCACCAAAAAAAAAAAAAAAAACAACTACTTCAGAAAGTTTTTTTTTTTAAACCATGCAATTCCATAACGTCGGTTGACTCTGCTAAAGACAACGTGGCTCGAACACTTTTGGACCATAATTGTTTCCTATGGTTTATAGGATTTTAGGGATAATATGCATTTACTATTTTACCCCCACCCATCGGAGAACGAGCATGGTTGCTTTGATTTTGTGAATATAGAATGGATGGGAAGAGGCATTAAGTATTTATGGCTATTTTATGTACATGTAGCTGAAAAGATTTGATTGGGAAATATCAAATGAAAATATATTTATAACATGTATTAGGATAAATATAGAGATAAGTTATTCAAATTTAAGCGACCTACTTCATTTAATTTTTTGATCGGTTATTATGTTTTTTCTTTCATAAAATAAATTATTTTATTTATTAATTAAAAATAAATTTAATATTATTTTTTTCAATTTTATTTTTGAAACAAATTAGTATTTTCATGAGTCTCACCATTTTCAAAATGGAAAACTCTATTCTAAGAATGACACTAAAAACTTTGTGTTTCAAAAATATTATTTCTCATAATTTTTTTTACCATTTAAAATTAAAATAAATTTGATTTTCAATTTAGCTTTCTAAACTATTAAAAAATATTATTTTTTATAAAAAAATTATACCATTTAAAATTAAAATAATTAAACTTTCAATTTGGCTTTTTAAACCACTATAAATTAGACCAAACATTCCAAACAAACGTGCAAGAAATTGATCAAATAATATTATGGTACAACAAATTAGTAAACTATCCTTCCTTGTTTCAAACATTTGATTTACAAATAGATGTAACAAATTAATTAAATAGTATTTAGGTACAACAAATTAGTGAAGTGAGTGGTTTTCTTTAAATATCTGGATTTTCTGTAATAATTTGTTAAGTTTTAGACTTGAGAGACTTCTTATAACAAAGAATGTTACTTTTTGGTTAATAGCTAAAATTCATTTACTGATTTTATTTTATTTTTTTTGAAAAATAAAGTAAAAATTTATTAACTCAGCAAAACATCCAAGATACAAAAAAGAAGAAGAAGCTATTCAGACATATCAACTCTCAATAAAGAAGAGAGATATTGAGAGCAATCAAAAGAAATTTGAGACCAATTCTGAACATCCCAACCATCCTGAAACTCAGAAGTCCATTTAGCTAACAAATTTGCTACCCCATTCCACTCTCAGGGAATATACACAAAAGAAATGAACTCCAAGTGAGCAAAGATATTGATAATTTGTCGAGCAATCCAACTCAACCACCAAATCCCATGAAGACTATCCCCAGAATTCAACAAATTTATACAATCTGAGAATCAGATTCACAAACAATCTGATGCCAACCTAAAGCATACCCTTGCTCCAAAGCATATAAGATCGCAAGGGCTTCCATGAAGTTATTAGAATGATATCCCTTAAAGCAAGAGAAAAAAAATCAGACAGTACCACTATTGTCTCGCCCCACTCCACCAATACCAGCATTACCTATTTTACCCCGGGAAGATCCATTCGTATTAATCTTCAGCACTCCTGGAGGAGGTAGATTCCATTTACCAGTCCTTCGCACCCGATTAATCTGACCCATCCATCTACAAGAGACATTAGGACCAGGACCATTAACCAACAAACCTAATCTTTCCATGATATGATGTTCCACTTGGTCCATGGGAGAAATAATCTGATATTTTGCAGACATAGTTTCTTGGATCATTCGCAAAATCCTCTGCCAGACCTGAGAAGCAGTTAACTCCTTCCCTTGGAAAATCCAGCGGTTCTATTCAAGCCAAATCTACCAAAAAATGCACGAAGTACCAATGCTCCACCCAAATTTTAAAAATAAAGCCCCTGTAGGAGGCCGCCCCATACTCCTCTAAAAATCAACTACATATGAAGCATGCGAACAAGGTTAATTCCACACTCCCCACCAATAATTCCAGAGTTGACGAGCAAAGTCACATTGGAGAAGTAAATGCCCAACATACTCCTCATATTTCCCACAATTATAGCAAAAAGAGGGGCTAGCAAAACCACTCTTTTGAATATTATCCCAAGTAGGACATGGATTATGAGTACCCAACCACACATAAAAACTACACTTGCTTCCAAACTTGCTTCCACTACGGGACCACATCTTCCCCAAATCATTGTTGATCCAAAACACAATAACCAACAGCAACAAAAAATATCCCTCTATTATCTCTCCCCCATGCTAGCACATCATCCCCAGGTAGAGAAGAGCAGGGACAACTAGCCAAAATATAGGCCAGTTCTGCCCTCGCATCCATAGTGCCACCAGTAGGCCATTCCTTAGGATCCTTCCACTAGAAACTAACCATCGGACCAAATGACTTAACAGTTTTGAAATCCGCCACCTTCACCCATCCAAAATCAAAAAAGTATTGAGCAAGATCTTGAAGATGGGGAAACTCGCTAAGGAGAGGAGAAAATCCATCCCAAGAATCATGCCAAAAAAGAGCCCGAGACCTAGTATAACAAATCTAGAACAACCCCTGCTTAACCAACTCTGCACCTTTCTTCAGAGTATTCCAAACAAATGATCCTCGACCAGTCAAGATGTATCTAGGAATCTCATAACCTTCCACCCTCCTAAGATACTTGTGGGAGATAATCTTGGCCCAAGTTTTCTCCTGATTACTACACCAACGTCAATACAGCTTAGCAGCCAAAGCAGTCCCAGAAATAGAGCTTAGGTGAAGACCCAATCTCCCTTCCTGCTTCGATCGACAAATAGTCTTCCAATTAACAAGACTCTATTTTGAGGAATCAAGATTACCAGCCCACAGGAATTGCCTAGAAAGAGAATCCAAATTATGAAGAAAACTTGCCGAAGCAATCTGAATAAGGCATCTATACACCGGTAAAGCCTGAACAATCGACTTCAAAAGTAAAACCCGACCAGCAAAAGTCAACCATATGTGAGTCCAATGACTAACTCGACTGTGGAATTTATCAAGTATGTTAGTCCAAACCGACCTAGGTAGAGGACCAACAGAAATAGGAATTCCCAAGTACGTAAGGGGAAGAGTCCCAACCTAAAACCTGAGAATCTGAGTAATTCTAGCTTGAATCCTGGGATCCGTATTGAAAAAGAAAATAGTAGACTTATGATCATTAATATTCTTACCCGAGACAACCAAATACATATCCAACGCACATCTAAAGTTGGTGTATTTACAAATAGATGTCACACCCAAGAGAGTAGTATCATTAATAAACTGAAGATGAGAAATAACTGGCCTACTAGTCTCCCATTTCCACCCATGAATAATACCCTGGTGAACCTGATATTTAAGAAAACGATCCAAACCTTTAGCCATAATTATAAACAAGTAGGGAGATAAAGTATCCCCCTACCGAAGACCTCGAGAAGCATGAAATAGAGGAGAGGGCTCCCCATTAATTAGGATAGAATATGAAAGAGTCGTAATACAACTCATAATCCACTCAATCCAGGAAGGATCAAATCCAAAGGCCAAGAGGATTTTGTGAAGAAAATACCATTTCACCCTGTCATAAGCCTTCGCCATATCCAACTTCATAAACATAAATTTATCCTTAGAAGTTCTCATGGAATGAATAGCCTTGAAAGCAATAGCCACCCCGTCTAGAATCTTTCGACCAGCAACAAAGCCAACTTCATAAACATAAATTTATCCTTAGAAGTGCTTTATTCTAAAAATGACACTGAAAACTTTGTGTTTCAAAAATATTATTTCTTATAATTTTTTTTACCATTTAAAATTAAAATAAATTTGATTTTCAATTTAGCTTTCTAAACTATTAAAAAATATTATTTTTTATAAAAATTTTGTACCATTTAAAATTAAAATAATTAAACTTTCAATTTGGCTTTTTAAACCACTATAAATTAGACCAAACATTCCAAACAAACATGCAAGAAATTGATAAAATAATATTATGGCACAACAAATTAGTAAACTATCTTTCCTTGTTCAAACATCTGATTTACAAATAGATGTAACAAATTAATTAAATAGTATTTAGGTACAACAAATTAGTGAAGTGAGTAGCTTTCTTTAAATATATGGATTTTCTGTAATAAATTGTTCAGTTTTAGACTTGAGAGATTTCTTATAATAAAGAATGTTACTTTTTGGTTAATAGCTAAAATTCATTTATTGATTTTATTTTATTTTATTTTGAAAAAGAGGGTAAAAATTTATTAACTCAGCAAAACATTCAAGATACAAAGAAAAAGAAGAAGCTATTCAGACATATTAGCTCTCAATAAATAAGAGAGAGATTGAGAGCAATCAGAAGAAAGTTGAGACCAATTCTAAACATCCCAACCATCCTGAAACTCAGAAGCCCATTTAGCTAACAAATCTGCTACCCCATTCCACTCCCGAGGAATATGCACAAAAGAAATGAACTCCAAGTGAGCAGATATATTGAGAATTTTCCAAGCAATCCAACTCAACCACCAACTCCCATGAAGACTATCCCCAAAATTCAACAAATTTATACAATCTGAGAATCAGATTCACAAACAATCCGATGCCAACCCAAAGCATACCCTTGCTCCAAAGCATATAAAATTGCAAGGGCTTCCATGAAGTTATTAGAATGATATCCCTTAAAGCAAGAGAAAAAAAATCGACAAGTACCACTATTGTCCGCCCCACACCACCAATACCAACATTACCCGGATTACCTTGGGAAGATCCATTCGTATTAATCTTCAGCACTCCTGGAGGAGGTGGATTCCATTTACCAGCCCTCCGCACCTGATTACTCTGACCCATCAATCTACAAGAGACATTAGGACCAGGACCATTAACCAACAAACCTAATATTTCCATGATCTGATGTTCCACTTGGTCCACGAGAGAAATAATCTGATATTTTGCAGACATAGTTTCTTGGATCATTCACAAAATCCTCTGCCAGACCTGAGAAGCAGTTAACTCCTTCCCTTGGAAAATTTCATGGTTTCGTTCAAGCCAAATCTGCCAAAAAATGCATGAAGGACCAATGCTCCACCCAAATTTTAAAAAGAAAGCCCCTGTAGGAAGTTGCCCCATACTCCAAAAATCAACTATAGATGAAGCATGCAAACAAGGTTGATTCCACACTCCCCACCAATAATTCTAGAGTTGACGAGCAAAGTCGCATTGGAGAAGTAAATGCCCAACAGACTCCTCATCCTTCCCATAATTATAGCATAAAGAGGATCTAGCAAAACCATTCTTTTGAATATTATCCCAAGTAGGACACCAATTATGAGTAGCCAACCACACATAAAAACTACACTTAGGCCAAACATACTTATTCCAAACTTGCTTCCACCACGGGACCACATCCTCCCCAAATCGTTGTTGATCCAAAACACAATAACCAACAACAACAAAAAATATCCCTCTATTATCCCTCCCCCATGCTAGCACATCAACCCTAGACAGATAAGAGTAGGGACGGCTAGCTAAAATGCGGGTCAGTTTTGCCCTTGCATCCATAGTGCCACCAATAGGTCATTCCTGAGGATCCTTCAACTGGAAACTAACAATCAGACCAAAGGACTTAACAATTTTGAAATCTGCCACCTTCACCCATCCAACATCCAAAAAGCATTGAGCAAGATCTTGAAGATGGGGAAACTCGCTAAGGAGAGGAGAAAAGCCATCCCAAGAATCATGCCAAAAAAGAGCCTGAGACCTAGTATAACAAATCCAAAACAACCCCTGCTTAACCAACTCTGCACCCTTCTTTAGAGTATTCCAAACAAATGATCCTCGACCAGTCAAGTTGTATCTAGGAATCTCATAATATTCCACCCCCCTAAGATACTTGTGGGAGATAATCCTGGCCCAAGTTTGCTCTTGATTACTACACCAACGCCAATACAGCTTAGCAGCCAAAACAGTCCCAAAAATAAATATTAGGCGGAGACCCAATCCCCCTTCCTTCTTCGATCGATAAATAGTCTTCCAATTAACAAGAATCCATTTTGTGGAATCAATATTACCAGCCCACAGTAATTGCCTAGAAAGAGAATCCAAATCATGAAGAAAACTTGTTGGAGCAATCTGAATAAGGCATCTATACACCGATAAAGCCTGAAAAACCGACTTCAAAAGTAAAACCCGACCAACAAAAGTCAACCATCTGTGAGTCCAATGACTAACTCGACTATGGAATTTATCAAGTATGTTAGTCCAAATCGACCTAGGTAGAGGACCAACAGAAATAGGAATCCCCAAGTATGTAAGGGGAAGAGTCCCAACCTGAAACCTGAGAATCTGAGCAATTCTAGCTTGAATCCTAGGATCCATATTGAAAACAAAATAGTAGACTTATGATCATTAATATTATGACCAGAGACAGCCAAATACATATCCAACACACGTCTAAATTTGGTGGCTTCACAAATAGAAGCCACATCCAAGAGAGCAGTATCATCAATAAACTGAAGATGAGAAATAGTCAGTCTACTAGTCTCCCATTTCCACCCATGAATAAGACCCTGGTGAACCTGATCTTTAAGAAAATGATCCAAAACTTCAGCCATAATTATAAACAAGTAGGGAGATAAAGGATCCCCCTACCGAAGATCTCGGGAAGCATGAAATAGAGGAGAGGGCTCCCTAGTAATTAGGACTAAATATGAAGGAGTCGTAATACAACTCATAATCCACTCAATCTAGGAAGGATCAAATCCAAATGCCAAGAGGATTTTGGGAAGAAAAGACCATTTCACCCTGTTATAAGCCTTTGCCATATCCAACTTCATAAACATAAATTTATCCTTAGAAGTGCTCATGGAATGAATAGCCTTGAAAGCAATAGCCACCCCGTCCAGAATCTATCGACCAGCCACAAAGCCACCCTGCTCATCAGAAACAACTCTATCTAGCCAAGGCTTGAGACGCTCTGCAATCAGCTTTATAATAATTTTATACACCACATTGCAGAGAGCAATAGGCCAAAACTAATCAAAAGAGCTAGTACCCTCCTTTTTAGGAATTAGAACCAAAAAAGTGGAATTCAAAGTTTTCAACAACTAATGGTTATGAAAAGGACTTGAGAACAACCTTCAAAAGATCAGATTTAATAATTTCCCAAAAGTGTTGAAAGAACTCAATAGGGAATCCATCAGACCCTAGAGCTTTCCTAGTCTTCATAAGGAAAACTACCCTTTCGAGTTCATCAATGGAAATAGGTTGAAGAAGACAAGCATTGATCTCTTCTAAAATAACATAAGGAATACAACACAAAATAATATGATCATCAACATGATCCACACAAGAATCCTCAGAATATAAGGAAGAAAATAACCGAACGACCTCTCGAGATATATCTTGAGAAGCAGACAACTGAATACCTTGAGAAGAAATAATCAAAGAAATATCATTTCCATGTTTTCGAGCCTTAACAGTGTTAAATAAAAAAGTTGTATTTTGATCTCCTTCCTGTAACCATTCCACTCTGGCCTTTTGCTTCTAGAAAATTTCTTCCCAAAGATCCCACTCTTGAAGCTCATGCAAAGCTTCAAAATCCTCATGCAGATTCTCCTCCGTAAGCCCATGATCTCTGATATGTCTGGTGATAACATCAAACCTACTTTAGGCCAAAGATTTAGCCTAAAATAGATTCCCGAAACACTGCCTGTTCAACTTTTTGATTTGAAATTTCACAAATTGGAGCCTTTTAACAAAAGAGAACATAGCAGTACCGTAGGAAGGACAACCCTGAATCCACTAGAATTTCATAAAGTCATACAAAGAGGGATTCCTAAGCCACATTAACTAAAATTTAAAACCTGGATGATGACCCATTCCTTTTCGAGAGATAGCAAGTTTAATAGGCCAATGGTCTGATCCCCTCCAGTCAAGAACCTCTAAATTAATAACCTAAGAATTTCTAACTCAATATGAAGAAGTAAGAAATCTGTCCAACCTCTCAAAGATCGAGTTAGAATCACACCGCCTATTCATCCAAGTGAACACACCATTCGTCGGCTTAGTATCTATAAGATTAAGAAGCTGAATATTATCATTAAGGAGCCTAGAGGCAGGCCCCAAAGTACCTACACCTCCCCACTTCTCATCCATACTAGATATAGCATTAAAATCCCCTGACATAATCCAAGGATAGAACAAAACCAAGGCCCAAACACTTTGAATATGGTTCCAAAGCAACACCTTTCCAGCAAGATCCGAGAGGGCGTAAATGTTGGTTAATAAAACCACTTCTCCAGACTCATGGCAAGAAGATATCATAGAAAGAGTTGACTTATTCAAGACCCACCAAAGAGGAGTAATCTTCTACAAATTCCAAAGGCTAACAATCCCCCCAGAACTACCCACAACCCCAACACACTGACAAAGACCTCAAGGCCATAGTTTAGAAGCAATACTAAATAAACCCTCCATCGATAATTTAGATTCTTGAAGAAAAACAACATTCGGCTTATGCACCTACACCAAATTTCGAATAACTTTTTGACGAGGTAAGCTATTCAAACCTCTCACATTCCATGAAAGAACAATCATTTAGAGAGAGAAGAAAAGTGAGACTCTAGGGGTTTAACCACCCCACTCTCAACCAATATTTCTCCCTCCATATGAAGTTTATCTGCATCTTTCTTCTTACCCACCTTAGTCGGATTCGAAGGGGCCCCTTTTTTTAAGGTCTTTTGGAGCAATCCTAGAGAAGGACTAGGCTTGGAATCCTTTCCTCTACCAGTATTCAACAAATCAACTAAAAGAGTGTCATCCCCTTTCACTCCATCATGTCGCACCTCCAAAACAGGAACAATTGTCAGGGCTGTGTCCAAAGAAGGTTATGTTACTTCATGTTACCCATTATGGTACAGCACCTCAGTCACATTTTGAGCATCCATATTCAAATTACCATTTATTCCTTCATCGGGAAATGCTAATTCATCCAAGGCATCAAACTTATTATGTAAGCCATCCATTTGTCTATCAGTAAAGGTATGCTTCAACCCTTTTCCCTTACTACGATTCTTAATCGGAACAAAGCCTTCTTTATCCGCCCCACTAACATCCATGGGACCACTCCCCTGACCAGGCCCATCATCTTGCGTAACTGAATTCCCACGAGAAGATTGCAGATTTATATTTTTAGAACTAGATGATTTATTCTCAAGCATTTTAGGGTATTTACGTTGAACATGCCCATACTCATGACACAACCAACAACGAAAAGGAAGAGTTTCATAGTCTAATTTTTGAACCCAAGAAAAAGACCCAACACATATTTACATAGAATTAGGTAGAGGCTTAGCTAAATCTAAATCAACACAAATACGGGCACATGGGACTATATTTTTTCTAAAGTTTGTTGAGATGGTCCCACCGGTTTGCCTAACAACAATGCAATCATGTGCAAAATATCCGTTCGCAAAAACTCCAAAGGCAACCACGGAAGCCTAACCCACACGGGAACCCGAGAAGGAATCTCCTCAGTCGGATTAAAACCCATGTGCCAAGGTTTAATAAATAGGCCAGTCTGGTTGTAAAAGTATGGGCCCCCTCAAAAGCCCTATTCCGGTCTTCCAAGCAAGAAAACACCACCATAAATAAATTATTAGCTCCCCTCATGATTTCCATGTCGCCAACAAGGTTCCAAGTACTCCTTGCCCACATTTCAAACGCCAATAAAGGGATGCGAATATCCAAAAATTTGTATATTAAAGCATAATTTTGCATGTAATCCATATCCTCTGTAATTGACTCAGGCTGAATCACAATAATAGGCCACTCCCCAGCCCTTTCCAAGCATCCATTAACTCACTTTGCATGAAAACCTCCTTCCAAAGAAGGACCACCTGGGTCTGAAGAGTTATCATCTGCATTATGCCAAACAAAATAAGAGCTCGAGCCACGAAGGGCTTCCTTAAACGAGATATTATTTCGGTATTGGATACCTCGAGGCAAAGCCATGACTATCCCACACTCGGATCAAGAAAAGACACTCTCGCGTAGCAACAACCCACCCAAAAAACTGATAAAATACCCACCCCCGCAAAAAAAGCCATCGAATCAAAAGGAGAAAACTCTCTCATGCAGGTACTCGTAGAGGCATGAAATCCTGTGCGAGGCTCACGCGGCGCCCAACATCTCCATCGCTACTCAAAACTACCTAAAACTAATTTATAGTGGAAAACACCCCTTTTGGGGTGCCACTTACAACAGGTTGGGCATAGGAGGAATGGAGCCTTGTCGGCCTCTACCAACACATAGGACATTCCTAACTATACCATATATTTGCAAGATGGAGACAAGGGGAATGGAACCTAGGTCGACCTCTACCAGCACCCAGGGCATTTACCACTACACCACAACAAAGGAAATAGAACTATAATTTTATTTATTTATTATTATATTTTTAAAATTTTATAAATGTATAAAAAACCTGTTGTTACTAGTGACATTGTCAAGTGTCTAAAGGACTCAAATCCATAACCTCTTAACATTTTCATAGATAAATCTCAATCACCATTCTACCAAGAACTTGTGATCATTCATTTAGTAATTATAGTGTAACCATTAATTAAAAACTATGCTTTCAAATAAAATTATAATTGCAATTATGTAAATACTCACAAGTAATGTATCTGTAAAGAGATTCAAAGTGCGAGACCAAGTATAATTTTTTCCATCCTATAGAAGATATAAGTTTCCAAGTTTATTCACAATTGATAAGAAAACCATAACTTAAAATTTTGATACTTACTTTTTATATTAAAAATAAACTTTAGAGATATTGTACCCCTTTGTAGCCTCAACGGTGGGATTAAAGTCAAAAACTTTTATCTTAATACCAATATGTATTATAATGATATTCTTGTAAATCCACTAAGAAATGGTAGTCCAAGAGGGTTGTTTACTTTAGTAAATATATTAAGAAAGGTATCAACAATATCTAACTCATGAACTTAGATGTTGCAAAATTTATTTTCAATAATACTTTTATTAAAATTTTTGGATTTGATTTACTTATTGATTTTAATTTTAATGATAGAAATTATTAGCAAATAAAAGAGTATTTAAAAGCTTGGGAGACAAAAGGGATTGTGATAATGTATCTTAGCTTGGTTGTTGAGGTTGAGGTTACATAAAAAGTGAGGACTTTTTCATCTTTTATGACATTAGCATTAACTCTTGAGCTTATCTTCTTTTTATGATATTTTTATATGTTGTTTCATTAAAACCTTATTAATGGTTAATAAAAGCATTATTTTTCAATAACAGTTAAGGCACTATAAATTTAAATTTGTGATAAAAGTATAAAGGTTTCAGTAGAATATTTTAATAAAGACTTAAACCAATTAAGAGCACTACCAACTAGAGATCTAATGAACAACTTAAATAAGGAAGGTTTATTTAACAATCTTTTCCTGTAAAAGAAAGTAATGCTTTCAATAAACATCACGCTACACATTTAGGCATCACCCCTTTAGCATCAACTACTTCTGTCCTTAGATCGAAAGTTTGACATGGTTACTTTCTAATTATAGGATCAAAAACATAATTATTTTCTATTTATAATCATTGGTGGGCTTGTTATCCTATAATCATTGGTGGAGGGAAGGGAGACTATGAAATATATGGATGGTAAGGTAGGTATTTGGAACTTAAAAAAAAAGTATTTTTACAAGTTTTAGCTTATTTTACAATATTATTTTCATATCAAAAATATGTTCAACAGGAATAAATGCACTTTGGTTGAAAATTAGAGGAAGGTGTAAATTGATAAAACATATATATATTAGTAGAGTTTGTCATTATTTTATATTTTGACAAACATTTTATAAGCATGTGCTCTACACTAATAGATACAGGTGGTGAAGATATAATTTTTATATATTAGTAAAGATTGTCATTATTTTGCATTTTGATAAACATTTTATAAAAATGTGCTCTACAAAAATAGATATAGGTGAAGATATATTTTTCATAATGTTGTAATCAATATTTATTTTTGTTGGAATAATGTGAAGTACAATGGATGGTACATCTGGGCCACACTCTTCGGAGGCATAGCAATAAGGGGTCTCCCTTCCCATGATTCAAATTGAGATAACTAAGATGAAACTTCAATACCATACTATTCGGTAGGGCATAGCAATAGGGGGTCTCCCTCCCCATGATTCAAACTGAGATAACTAAGATGAAAATTCAATGCCATACTATTGGGTATCTCGTAGAGACAACAATATTTTAGTTCTTATTTATTTTTAACTCAAGGAGTGTAATATTTTTAATACATTGTTGTGAGTAGACATATTTTTTTTGAATGGGTTGAAATGCAAGGGTATACGAGGGACCACGATCCCTTCCTATGAATTGAACTTGGGTCTCCGTTAAGAGAGCCCAATGACTTTTGCCATTGCAATGTCCCTACCGAGACTATTGGAAAACCAAATATTAATACATTTTTATAAATTTTTGTTGAAGGAATGCAAAGTACAATAGGTGGTACAACTGGTGACCACAGTCCTTGGGAGCACAACAAAGGCCTCCCTATCTAGTATAATATATGATTTATAATTTATTAAATATTTTTAATTATACTTTCTTAAAGATAATATTCTCCGTTTACTATTATTTTTTTTAAATGTCCTGGGGGTAGCACAACGGTTTGGACTTTGGCTCTTTTGAGAGGTCCATGGTTCAAACTGCGATATGGACGAATGTGTGAAGGGGTGGATGTGTGTATGGTTGTGTGTTTGGCCCCTATTGATAAGCTCAACTCTCACCCTTTTGAGAGGTCATGGTTGAGATGGGGATGTCTAGCCTTGAATATCGGTTGTAGGGGTTTCTCACACTAAATAAAAAAATGCTTACTTTTTAAAATAAATTTAACGATCAATAAATGAAAAACATAAAGATAAAAATCTATTTTTACTTGTAAAAATAAATTCAATAAGCAATAAATGAAAAAATATAACTCTAATAAACATAAAACTAAACTAGGTGAAATTAATATGCTTAGAATTTATAATCCATTATATATTTTTACAAAAACATTTATTATAAAATAATATTATTTAACTTGTAAGAGGCTTCTAAAATTATGCTAGTGACCTTGTTAGCATAAAATTTGATATAAATATATACATAAATATGTAATTATAATGAAAATAAATTAAAAATATATTTTTAAAATTTAAATTTTAATACGTAGTACTCCACAAAGTTTTAATACAAATTGATATAAGTTGACTTTATTTTGAAACCTTTAAAATATACTAGTGATATATCAATAATAAATCTAGTTGTAGCAACCCCGAGGAAGCGGCACGCCGTCTACTAACTACCCTACTTGCGATTTGATTGAATCCTTTAATGTTAGACATGCAATAAATGAAAGGCATAAAGCAGATATAACCAGAATGCAAAGAAATAAATGAATGAATGCTCTTTGTATTGATATTACCAATATTCGGTTACATATGAATCCCTCTAAGGGATACTCTACATTTGATACATGATTTTACACACAAAGAGGGCAACAGGTGTATAAAATATCCCCTCACACAGGGGGCACACTTTATCAGGCTTCTTGGTGACGCACACAAAAATGTATGAGGGCTTACAGATGCCTCCTTCTCTATGTTTGATTGCTAGAGGGATATTCTTGCTCTTGTATGTTGTGGATTTTCTCGATTGAACCTGTAGCCCTAAAATCAATGAAACAACAACACACACTTAGATGTTTGAGATTGCCTCCCTGGATGAGGTTGTTAGCAATGAATAAGCTCAATGGAAACAAATGCAATGAAACTAGTACTATGAATACGAATAACTGAAATAAAGCTTATGCTAATGAAATGAAAGAGAAAGCAAAATAAAAGAAACTAACACCTAAAACCCTGGACTAGGTTGTGGGCCACTATCTAGGACAGTGGCCACTAAGGTGAAATATCTCTCTATTGATCCAAAGGCTATGGGTTCAAGTCTGCTACTAATGTTAAAAATGATTACCTTATGTGTTTGGATTTTCCCTCCAATTCGACAAGACTTCGCTAAAAGAATCGATCTCCAAGGGAAGCTCTCCAAGTCTCTAGAAGCTCTCCTTAATAATCCAACCTGTTCAAAGTTCTGATGTGTGATGTTATCTCTTTGATTGATAAAAGAAAGTTACAGTAGAAGGTCCTCTAGTGCTTTTAGATTTACTCCTTATAAAGTGTTTGAAGTCCTAGGTCAATGTTCAAACTTTAGGACTAAATCCCTCATGCATACTAGGTGTTAGCATGAGAAGCTCTTTGTTTTTCTATGTTTAACTAAAGTCTAAATTTAGACTTGAGTCTTTCATGTAGACTGGCTGTGAGGAGGAATGTAAAGTTGTCCCCGCTCATCCTTATTGCATGCAAACTGCCACTTCTGCCCAAGATTAGGCTGGATGGGCAAAAAAATACATTTAAAGTTTAGTCGCTTTTGTCTACAATGGCTAAGGTTTGGCCGCTCTGAGCTACAACCGCTAGATTTTGACCACTTTGATCTACAACAACCAGGCTTGGATGGGCTGAAAATACCCCAAATGAGTGGTAAAAACCACTTTTGACACTTGGAATGTCCTAAGGCTTAGACACATGACCTATGAGTGTACCCATGTGAGTAGTCTTCCTGACCATGACATGTTTTAGGTGTCTACAGATGCCCATTTTTGCGATGCACTGAGTGATAGACATAACATAGAGCAAAAACGTAGACTGCTATGTTTATAGGGTGTACGATGATCATTGATGTGATCAACGCTGGATGCCCAATCACGCAAGACAACACACATCCTTGAATCATTGCTTAAATGTTTAGAAGACTTAACTTAGCACAAGGCTTTACACATGTTCAATCACACTCATTCCTCAGACACAATCGGGTATATTTTGTTGCTACAATCAGATTCGATCGGTAGGAGAGCTATGAACTGATAATGTCACAGTTTGCTTATGACCCCAACAAACAAGGAAAACTTTATAGTTGTTGTCTACAATGATTTGTAGGACGAATGCAATTTTGATATGATCGAGTGATCTTTTGTTGATTTTGATTATGATGATTTGAATATTTGAACTACCCCCTCACACAATGAATTGGTAAGTGAAGGGCAATGAATTAAGCGATAAATTGCTTGACCAATATTGACTAGTTTGGTTCCTTTCTAGTATTTGTTCTTTTAATGGGTAATCACTATCCCAGGGAGTGGTCCGGCCATAAATAGCATTCTTAGGGAGTTAGGATGAGTGATTCTATGTATGCTTGTATTGCATCACTTGGCTCAGTGTTTTTGGTGTCATAGGAGAATTAGGATGATTCCTTCGTACCCATGGAGCAGTCCAACCATCTTGGTCTTCTTCAATATTGAAGGAGGCACATTGTAATTCCAAAATGAATGTTTTACCCCAAGTAACCTCATGGTAACTTACTCATCTCATTGAGTTGCATGGAGTGCAAATCGCTGCAACCATTGAGTTGATAGAGTAAATAACTTGATAAGAGGATTACTCGAGATGTGCTTTAAGTGATTTTTTTTGTTATTTTGAACATTATGATGGCAATGAGTCATCAAAATGTGTTTATTTAATATTTTTTATGCTTCTCATGGAGAGAACTCCTATTTTTGCTCAGGATTCTAGTCGCTGTCAGGTCTAGTGACCCCCAAATGCCTGCTCGTGGATGCTCTCATCCTGAGCGACTACGAAATTTGGGCCACTGACGACAGCAGCAGCCAAGGCATAATTCAAAAATATAAAAATTACCCCTAGGGTTTTGAATTTTCACTTTCATCAGCTGTCAATTTATGTTTTAGAGCCCTGTAGTGAAAGCGACTTCTACAATTTGGAGTGTTGTTGTGATTCAAAGGATCATGACCGTGCAGGGTGAAGCATCAGTGAGCGGAGGAGTTGGAGCTTCTTAGTACTCTTATAAACCTTTAACCTTGATCATTTTTTAGTAAAATGAACCACATTAAGTAATCAGCAAACGAACCTCACTAAGCTTGCTGGCAACGAACCAAACTCGTAGTTAGGTTTAGTTTAGATTTTGTCTTGGTGGGCTTACCCCCATTTTTTTTTTTTTTTTTTTTGTGATTTTTGGCGTAGGGCAAATTTTTTTGTTGCGTCACCCATCGGTCGCTGCTACTCAGAGCGGGCAGCTTGGCCTGTGGTTTGGCCGTTGTCGCTTAGAGCGACTAGATTTGAATCCCAATGGTCAAAAATTTAATCGTTGGTGTTTGGCCACTCTCAGCTTCAGCGATCGATTTATGGCCGTTGTAGTCGACAGCAGCTAAGAGCACTTGTGAAAGTTTTTTATTTTTCTTGCATTTTTGAAGTGATTAATTGATTTTTTAAAATTTTTGACTTGCTTTTGTGAAATTTGTCGTATTATTAGGTACATTTATTGCTATTTTTACTTGGACTTAGAATAGCCTGTCATTATTTGTATTGTTTCCATGTTTTATTGCGATTTATGCCTCAGATGCATTATAGTATGCTTTGTTTTCTCTTTTGCTCTTAGATTATCATTGCTCAGGCTCATGACCCGAAGCTCATGAATGACCTTCTACCCATTTTGAGTGCTACATACTGGGCCTGGCTCAAGGCCCGCGTGATATAGTTTATCATTAGGCTACCCACTATTATGTCAAATCAAACTTACCTTACGGCCCTGGTACATCGGTGGGACTCTCAGACTAATACCTTCCACCTTCCCACCGGTAAGATGACTATCACGTCGAAGGATGTGTATAGGATTTTTCGGATCCCCTTTGATGGAGTGGCCATTGTCTCTTCAACCACTAATGATCATGATGTCTTTCTTAGGGTGTTCAAAAGGCATGCTGCAGATGCCTTCAAGGACACCAAATATGGTGGTGTATCTATTGTGCACTGGTACCAGGAGAGGGTCTTCTCTGAGAGACACACAATGTTGTTGATGGTTGTCAACAACATTCTCATTCCATATTGCTCAGGCTTGAGGTTCCTATAGAACCTCCTTGTGATGGTCCAAGATATGATGGACAGTGCATAGCCCATCATCTATGCATGGGGGAGGTCCTTGTTGGCCTAGTGCTATGACGAGTTATATCACATCTGTCGATGGGGTCGTGTTGGCATTGCTTGCAGCTTGCTATTACAAGTTTGGGTATGGGAGCACATCAAGGTAGATCATCCCAAAGGACTTCATGTTGAGATCAAATTCATCAAGGAGTAGATGCAGTGCTATGCTGCTAGATGGGCTCGAGGGCACAAGGAGTGCAATAGCCATCCTCATGCAGGGGAGCTCTCCCACTACACTGCTACTTTTAGTGGGCTAAAGGCCCAAGATATTATGTGGCATCCATATCATGAGTGTCCAACTTGGGATGACCTGACTAGTTTCACAGCTAGGATGTGGTGTGAGAGGTGGCTCATCGGCCACAAGGTTGGCATCAGGGAGTATTTCTTCTACTCTCAAGTTCTTTGTTAGTACGGGTTACATCAAGATGTGTCGCTTATTCCATTTTTGTATAGGCACCTCACAGCAAAGAGAGACCTTCCCCCACCATGGATCATAGAGCTTTTCGACAAGGAGGATGCCTCGAAAGTTAACCCAGGATTCGTTGGGGGAGTCATAGATGCATTTGTCCAGTGGTGGGGGTATTTAATGTGGCATGGTGATGGTAGTCTAGATCATGAGGATTATGGTACTGATCCGACAGGGCGTAGATTCCAAGCCAAGACCAAGGTATGGGGCCAACCAGTAGAGTAGGTGGCAGCGGAGGAGCAAGAGGCTCCTACGGAGGATGAGGAGGAGCTAGAGCTTGAGGAGAGAGATTCTCCTCTAAGAGCATAGTTGCACGAGGTCGAGGATAAGCTCTAGTTGACCAAGATCCAAGTATGATAGTGAGATTCTACTATAGCCCAGTGAGATGCTACTATATAGCAGCTCACGCTATAGATCTAGGATTTGCAGGCTACTATCGAGGGTGGTGCTGCTAGGATGCAATTTGTTGTTCCTCCTTCTACACCACAGAGTGATATCGAGGAAAATCCTGGGGTAGACACAAGGGTAGAGGTTCTACGCCTACAGTAATTGCTAGATGAGTACAAGGATCAGATTCAAGGGTATGTCTCTCATATAACCTCTCTCTAGATGTAGCTTAGGAGGCACGAAGTTGTCCCTAGGGAGGCACCAGGTGCAGGTGGCTCATAGGTCAGTAGGTGCTCCATATTTGGATAGTCTTCCATCCATCCTAGCCAGAGGACTCAGACTCACACAGAAAGACCAGTAGGGTCACATCACTCTACGCATGACACAACCACAAGGGGAGGTGATGTCAGGGGCACAGACCCTATGTTTGATTGATGATGCACTTGGATTTCATTTTTGAGGTCTACTTGACCTATATGACTATGGCTTGTGGGTAATTTTGTATACCCACGTACTTGATACACACATTTATATGATATATTTTCATTATGACTCATTATGTGTATCGTTTATTGCTCATGTTTTTGTTTTATTTTGTTTTATTATGCGATGTGATGATGGCATTATGGTGAGTTGATGTATATGATAGATGATATTTATGATGATGTGGATGTTTAGATGGATGCTTATGTAGATGCGATATGATCTAATTATTGCGACATGATGTGATGTATCATGTGTTGATTTGATGATGGTTTTATGATTCTATGTATGGATGAATGCAATGATGTGATCTTATATATGGATGGATGAGTTATGGACTATGTATTTATGGATGTAATGTTTATTATTAAATGCATGTTTGATTTTTATTTTATTGTGTGCATCTAACTTATGTTATGATATGGTGAATGCAATGTGTAATGCGTTATGTGAATGGACTTGTATGTTTTAATCACTTAAAACACAAGAAATGCATATGATATGATTTTGACAATCTAATGGGTGATACCACAGAAAGTATAACAACCATGAATGTTTAATAATCATTATAATAATGAGAATTAATTGTTTAAACCATTCATATGTGCAATGTAATGGTGTGGAATGTATGTATTTTCTAGATAAGCTTATGTAATTTAAGAGTATAAAATATACCACAAAAAGTATAACAACCATGAATGTTTAATAATCATTCTAATCGTGAGAATTAATAATTTAAACCATTCATATGTGCAATGTAATGGTGTGGAATGTATGTATTTTCTTGATAAGCTTCTGTAATTTAAGAGATATAAAATAATTAGTGGTCGTTCAATATCTCATTTTTGACATATGTCCGGTATCTAGTTTATTTTATTATTATCCCCCTAATTTACAGAAGCTTATAGAGAAAGTTGATGATGTTTTGATGATATGATTTGTTGCTATGTAGGAGTTTTTGAGGTTTTTCCTGAGACTTCAAACACGCTAGTTATCCTATCAACAACTATGTATTGACCATACAAGACTTTTGAAAAGCAAGGCTTTCACTATGTTCCTGGATATTCATTATCTCTGTGTGTGCAAATGAATATATATTTTAAGATAGAACCCAAGAATTTCCTCCGATGTCAGGCAGGATTATTTTAGCCCATTGCTAAGATCAAGGATTCTCAAGTGTTCATCTCATCCTTATGTTGGACTTAGTTAGACTATACCACTAGGCAGTATTGAGTTAACTAAGCTAGCTCATCTGCATTCAAACATTAGTCTATACAAAGGCCAAAAGCTAATGTAATAGACATATCATCATGTGTAAGGATTTCTCCTTCCAGTTTTGTACAATGCTGAGAATTCCACGGATTCAAGTTCTATTCCATTTTTTTCTTCATTTCATTTGGGATACTTGCTCACACTTAGTGATGAAAATCACTGTTTATTTTGACTATTTTTTTTTCTCTTGAGCAAGGGATTTATGTAAGGATGAAATTCACTTGTTTGTTTCGACTTTGACTGTTACTTGATTTTGGGATTTGAATTATAACTTTGGAAACTGGAATTTTGAATATGTGCTTTGTTTTGGGATTTTTGCTTGTTTAAATGGAAGCAAGGGATTTATGTAGTGATGATAATCACTCAATTCTGGGTAGGGTGGAACTTGTCCTTTTTCCAATTCTTAGCACCTTTAAACCGGTTGCACAAGGGGATAAGCAAGGAATATATTTTTTCTCTTGAGGTAACCTAGACCACTTTTGTTGTTTTCATATTTTCCTTGTACCAACTGGGATTTTAGTGTTTCAATTAGTGATGAGATCCTGAATATCCAAGGTATATCACAACTAGACCTTGCTCTCTACTAATCAAGGTGGCTTAGCTGATAAGACCACTAGACATGGTTGAAAGACTAGGAAACCTTAGTATATTTCGTATAGCAACATGAGATGGTTGTGTTGAAGAACACAATTACACACATGGATGCATTGATGAATATGAACTTGAATTTGAGATGCAAATTGTGGCATTGTTTGTAAGAATTTGATCATAACATATGTGAATGCAATCGATATGCATGGATATGCAACTATGTGGATATGGATGTGAGATGCAAATATTTTTGTGTGTATATATATATATATATATTTTTTGCATTGTTTTTGTATTTTTGCTTTTTACCAAAAGGCTTAAAGATGCCTTTGGAGCTCTTTGATTGATTTTGACCAAGCGGATTGGGTACCCTTGGAGCATTTTTGTGATTTGATTTGATTTGACCAAAGGGCTTTAATATGCCTTTGGAGCTTTTTGTGATTTGATTTGATTTGACCAAAGGGCTTTAAGATGCCTTTGGAGTTTTTTGATTGATTTTGACCAAGCGAATTGGGTACCCTTGGAGTATTTTTGTGATTTGATTTGATTTGACCAAAGGGCTTTAAGATACCTTTGGAGCTTTTTGTGATTTGATTTGACCAAAGGGCTTTAAGATGCCTTTGGAGCTTTTTATGATTTGATTTGACCAAAGGGCTTTAAAATGCCTTTGGAGCTTTTTTGATTGATTTTGACCAAGCGGATTGGGTACCCTTGGAGCATTTTGATTGATTTTGACCAAGCGGATTGGGTACCCTTGGAGCATTTTTGTGATTTGATTTGATTTGACCAAAGGGCTTTAAGATGCCTTTGGAGATTTTTATGATTTGATTTTACCAAAGCACTTTAAGATGCCTTTGGAGATTTTTGATTGATTTGACCAAAGGGCTTTAAGATGCCTTTGGAGCTTTTTGTGATTTGATTTGACCAAAGGGCTTTAAGATGCCTTTGGAGCTTTTTGATTGATTTTGACCAAGCGGATTGGGTACCCTTGGAGCATTTTTGTGATTTTATTTGATTTGACCAAAGGGATTTAAGATGCCTTTGGATATTTTTGTGATTTGATTTGACCAAAGGGCTTTAAGATGCCTTTGGAGCTTTTTATGATTTGATTTGACCAAAGGGCTTTAAGATGCCTTTGGAGCTTTTTGATTAATTTTGACCAAGCGGATTGGGTACCCTTGGAGCATTTTTGTGATTTGATTTGACCAAAGGGCTTTAAGATGCCTTTGGAGATTTTTGATTGATTTTGACCAAGCAGATTGGGTACCCTTGGAGCATTTTTGTGATTTGATTTGATTTGACCAAAGGGCTTTAAGATGCCTTTGGAGCTTTTTGATTTATTTTGACCAAGCTAATTGGGTACCCTTGGAGCATTTTTGTGATTGAGGTGACCATGTTTTTTATTTCTATGACATATTTGAATGTTTTTTATTTTTATGACATATTTGAATGTTTTTTATTTTTATGACATAATTGAATGTTTTTTATTTTTATGACATATTTGAATGTTTTTTATTTATGACATTTGAATGTTTTTTATTTTTATGACATATTTGAATGTTTTTTATTCTTATGACATATTTGAATGTTTTTTATTTTTATGACATATTTGAATGTTTTTAATTTTTATGACATATTTGAATGTTTTTGATTTTATGATATATTTGAATATTTTTAATTTTTATGAATGAAACACATTCAGATGAATGATATTGAGAGGTTCAGGCTCTTCAATACTGTCCAAAGATGTGAGGTGATATGATCCAGGTCCAACCTTCTATGAAATCATGTAGGGGCCTATCCAGTTTATCGTAAATTTATCTCGCAAATGCAGCGGAAGATTTGAGTTCTGTTGGTTTTCTTTGAGCACAAGATCCCCAACTTTGAATTATCTCAAATGCAATTTAATAGTGTATGTGTATCGCTCCAAATTTTTTGCATCCTTACCTTCAGGCTATAGGATCCGTGCTCGAAAGGAGGATGGGAAAAGGATGTTGCGGTACCTCGGACTGAGAAGACTTGCGAAGGTCCCGCCTCTCAAGGGAGGTGTATATTGGTGATTTTTTGACGGATGGTGGGTTCACCAGGAAACATTTAATGGCAGTTTTCACGCATAGGTTTGGAATGTGTTTTTATGTGTTCGTTTTTAGCCTTAAGCATTCATATCCTAGGTTTGGCCAAATGAATCTAAATTAATCTATATGAAAGTACAGATTTAATGAGTACAAAAAATAGATTTAAAGACAGAAAACAGAGAAATTACATAATATAAATGAAGAATACCTGATCCGGATGTCTGATGGAGATTCTGATGTTTGAAGCAGTAAGGATCGTCTGGAATTCGACAGAATCGTCTGATATCTGACAGGATCATCTGAGATCTGACAGGATCGTTTGAGATCTGACGAATTCATCAGAGACCTGCAAATAGAGAAACAAAAGCCAAATACAAAGAATACCACTGTGATGACAGAGGGAAACAACACAAAATGATAATATGAATACTAAACAATAGTTATGAATAGAACTTCAAACAAATTATGATATTCTAATGAGAAATTATGATCTTATCATGTAATCTAAGCTAAATGGGTGAACTCCAAATGCAAAATAGTAAGAAATAAGGATAAAACTAACTAAAATACAAAATAAAACAGCAAAAGGAATAAAGAAACCGCAAACTCTAGGCACTGATTTCCCCCCAATGCAGATTGCAGTCGAAATCATCTGGAAGCGATGAAATCATCTTGAATTATGACAGGATCGTCCAAGATTTGAACGAGATCGTCTGCGACGATCTGAGCTTGCTTCGGCTGAAAATCAATGAGGTCCCTGCAAGAAAACTTCAAAATAATAAATGCAAAATGATGCTCTAGGTATTCTAATGCATGTAAAATCAAGTTACAGGGAAATTCAGCCAGGGGTTGGGAAGGGAAGGTCCTAAGGATTAAATAGGCTTAGGGGAGTAGTTAGGAGGTTGGAGATCATCCCTATTTGGGAGATCTCCAACGGAGGAGGGTCCCTAACGGTGCAGACACGCTTCTGCCTGAATTAGAGACCCGTTGGAACATAAGCTAATTATGCAAAATCAGTTTGGGGACAAGATCGTCTGGACGTCCTAGCCCAGACAAAATCGTCAGATCTGGGGCGATATCGTCTGATCGGCGACGATATCATCAAATGGTCAAAACAACCTCTAAAAATGACATGAAAAAGGGGGAAACGGATTACCCGACAGTTAACGAGCGATTTGGGAGGTTAAAATTTGAATTTAAATTATTTACAAGGATGAATGTAATTATTACAATTTCACTGCACCAATTTTAGGGTGCTACATTTTGCCCCCTCTTTAGCGAATTTTTCAAAGAAAATGCGTTAAAGATGAGTTCTTATCGATCTACGAGAAAGCAAAAATTATTCCCAATTTTTAGGCGACGATTCTTGGTCGAATCGTACGACAGCTTACTACGGTGCCCCCTCCGTGTTTTTACCCAAATCAAATGTTTGAGATAAAAACGTGGAAAAGCAAAATTATTTTTGATTAAAATTAAGAAAAATAGGGTAAAACCCTAATTCAGTTTTACTGTTCATTTTCTGGTTTTTAGAGCTCTGAAGCAAAAATGGTGGAGACGACGCACAGATCAACAGAGGTCCAACGTGGTCTACGGGTAAGAGTCTAAACTTAGTTTAGAATGCTTTAATTTGATTTTACATGATTTTTAGGTGAATTTTAGATGAATTTTGAGCATTGCGGCCATTTTTGGGCCATCGACATCGTCGGGACGAAATCGTCTCAATTTCGTCAATTTCGTCTAAGGGCGAAATCGGCGAAAGGGGGACGATTTCGTCAAATTAGAGACGATTTTGGCTTGCAAAATCGGAGACGATTCTGCTCAAATTTGGGACGATATCATCCAATAGTGGATGATATCATCAGTTGCATAAAATTGAACTTTAACTTACATTATTAATTACTTGAATTGTTTATTACTGATTGTTTGTTGTTTTGTTGTTTATGTTACAGAGAGGTTTGCTAAAGAGCAAGGAATAGAAGTATGGAGGTTTAAGAGATGACTTGGTCACTCTTACACAGGCAGAGCGAGATCAGCTGGCACAGGCCGACTTACAACATGTGGCAGAGATGCCACAGGTGTCTACAGATATGGGGCTACTAACGACCCTAGCAGAGAGATGGTATCCGGGTTCTTCATGTTTTCGACTACCTACAGGGGAGATGACTTCCACTTTGGAGGATGTATGGAGGATTCTAAGAATCCCCATACAAGGACGATTGATCACTCCTACGGCCAATCAAGGCCATGCTATGGGACGATTGTGTGGTGACCCGAGCTTCGCCCTGGAGAAGGGCAAAGTTAACATCGAGGCACTACGTCAGATGCCTGGGGCATCTAGACTCACACGGGTTCTAGCTGGAGTGGTTGGTGGACTTCTGCTGTGCCACTAGAGCAGATGTAGGGTGCCATGGATGCTGGCAGATGTGATCTACGACATGCAGGACCATGGGTACAGGTTCTCTTGGGGCAATTTTGTACTATGTCGGCTGTACAGGATCCTATATGGGGTCGTGTACAAGGGCGATCGATGTCTGGTGATGACATCGCTCCTACAGGTTTGGTGTTGGGAGCACATTACAGTGCGGAGGTCGTTAGGGCTTCCTCTGACAGGGATTGACGGGGAGAGGCCCTGAGTTTTCTACTGGTGGCTTTAGAGAGGGTCATAGCGATAGATTGACCTTTCGATGTCTCGAATACTGCTAGATGACCTCGTCCGAGATCAGATCACCTAGGCCTTGGAGGGAGCATCTAGGGTGGGCTGAGGATGGACAGGAGCTGGCTTGCGTTAGGCGAGTCTACTGGCTTCGAATGGAGAGGGGAGAGGTGGAGCTCCATCGCTATGATCGAGTTTTGCGCCAGTTCGGTCTACAGTAGGGGATCCCATCTCTCAGGGATTATGAGTTTTCTTGGACTGTCCGGGATAACACCATAGTGATCCGGGCTCCAGACATGCAGCACTTCTGGAGCTAGGACTCAGACGATGCCCCCATTCAGCTAGTGGATGGGGACGATGTAGGGGTAGCAGATGGCTACGATGCCTGGTACGCAGACATTCGCCCTCCTTGGATGACGAGGGCACAAGGTCTGATACACACAGTTGTGCGTTGGATAGGGAGGCGATGCCAGGCGGCTATGGAGGCGGCTCAGGGTTGCGACAGGAGAGAGCTGAGGAGGCCACAAGCACAGGAGAGGCCATGACAAAGGGAGAGGAGGGAGGCGAGACCCCCATCTCCATAGAGGGAGAGGCCACCATCGCTCGATAAGGGCAAGGGTGTCAACACAGGGGAGAGTAGTGAGACAGCTACTCTCTAAACGGATACGATCCGTCTCCAGGCACAGGTGTAGACCCTACAGGAGGAGGCTGCACGACATCGAGCTGAGGTTACACAGCTTCGAGACGAGATTACACGCCTCAAGGCACAGGGCAGAGGGGCGAGCACTAGGGAGCTAACACGGGCTATTACCCAAATTACTTTCTACCAGACTTTGTACTATCAACTGGTGCCAAAGGAGGATAGACTACCCCTGCTAGCCAACATCATAGATCCGATCAGGATTGGGTCATCGAGGACCTCGTCCCGATCGACGACTAGGACTCACAGTACTACACATATTACGATGGGGCCACCTCGTCCACCTCAGGGTGGGGGAGGAGATGAGGCTGAGAGCTTGAGGGGCTCTCGAGGCTAGAGGACTGCATGGGATAGAGCATTTTACTATTATTTTGTTGATAGAGGATTGAGTATGCCGAGGTACAGATTGTGGCATACCAATCCAGTTTTGATGATGTATATATACTGTTGATATATATATGATATGTTTTTGATCATATGACTTGTGTTATATATATGCTTATGATGCTTTTATGTTTGATTGATTGATTTGATAATGGGATTGAGGATTCATGAAATTATGTTATTTTGAAAATTTATAATTTTGATGTCATGCGGTAATATTTTAAATGAAATAATCTGATGTAACAAATGGGTTGTTTGTAATGTGATGTGGTAAAAAATAAAAAGAGACTTCTAACAATATTTTCAAAGGACATTGTCGCTATTATAGACCATTTCATGGAGTCGCTGCTCACTCGGTCGTCAAGCTAATCCCAATTATAAAAAATTGTTAAAAGTAAAAGAGTGCTTAAGAGACGGTATTAAGACTTTGGTGCAATGGTACAAATGATGATGATGATGGTTTGTTTTCAGATTTTCATAAAAATAGTATGCATGAAATAATGTTAAAATGATTTTTTCTAGGCATAAATTCCTAAGTGTGATAAAAGTTTTTGAATAATTCCCTAGGAATTATACCATCATTGCAAAATTGAAGGCTGATATAATGACATGAAATAATGAAAATGTGTTTGCTTTTTAAAAGCATAATTTGTGTAACATAATGATTTAAGTCATATGTTTTTTATGATTTTAAATAAATGGGGAATAAAAATTGTTACAATGGTTTGCGCTAGGCATAGAATATGTAGGTATAGACTTATACCATCATTGCGAAAATCAAAGAAAAAAATAGATAGTTTTATTGCATGGTTGATTTTTAATAAATAGAAAATATGAAGATGAAGACTTGCGCTAGGCATAAAATTCCAATTTTGGTTTTGGAACTATACCATCGTCGCGAAAGTCAACCAGATATATATGTTTTGATTGTATTTTTTTTGAAAGAAATTTTGATTTCTCTATTATATAGTTGTCTTTATGCTAAACAACTGTACTTGAATTATTCCAAACAAGTTGCAAAAAGAATATTTCAAAGTATTTTGAAGACAAAAGTTAGATTTATAAGGAATCCCATGTGCATATGTGAATTCATTTTCGATCTTGATTTATCATAATGATACACAAAATCTCTCAAATACAAATGTGTGTGCAATTGCTTTGTGCATTTACCAGTTTTGAGAAAGATAATATGATACAAGTGATTTGAAGAAACCAAATAAGTGTTCATTAACCATGATGTAGATGCATATAACCATACTAGGCTACTATGTAGGTCAAATTATCAAGAGCTAGCTAATCCATAAGCAGACATAGGTTTGTACAAAAGAAGGTCGCTAATGTGACAAACATTTCACCACGCTAGGAGTTACCCAAGGCCAAGCAGGTTGGGCACAAACCACCTGTTATGGGGCTTACCTCACAGTTTTTGAATAATTGAGAATTCCAAGGATTCAAGCTCATCAACCATTCTTTTATTTTCAAAGGGTAGGGAAAGGGATTTCACCACGATGTAGATGCATATAACCATACTAGGCTACTATGTAGGTCGGATTATCAAGAGCTAGCTAATCCATAAGCAAACATAGGTCTGTACAAAAGAAGGTCACTAATGTGACAGACATTTCACCATGCTAGGAGTTACCCAAGGCCAAGAAGGTTGGGCACAAACCACCTATTATGGGGCTTACCTCACAGTTTTTGAATAATTGAGAATTCCAAGGATTCAAGCTCATCAACCCTTCTTTTATTTTCAAAGGGTAGGGAAAGGGATTTTATTGCTTTCTTGTTTTCTGCTTTCTTTTGCTTTTCTTTTGAACTTTGCTTCTTTTTTCTTTTTGTATTTTTTTGCTTAATTTTTGAGATAGTGCTTGAAACATTGCTGTAATGATATAAAATAACATTTTTTTTCTTTTTCTCTTTTTCTTTGAACTTTTCTTTTCTTTTTCTTTGCTAGGGATACTTGCTCGGATTAGCTGTAGAGCAAGGGATTTTTATTTTGGGTAGGGGTGAGCTTGTCCTTTTGCCAATTCTCAAAGATTCTAGACCATGTGCATGATAGGATAGCAGGGGAAACTTTTCACTCAAGAAATCACGTCTACTATGTAGCAAAATATGGAAATTACAAATATAATCATTTTATTGTGAAAAGATGTGCTTGGTTTAAGTAAATAACAAGATCAATTCTCTATGCTCAAACTTTATTTAATTGAATTTTGTGGACTTTGATATAAGAGAGATAAGTAATCATGCCAGATAAAATCAAAATATTTATTTTTGTGAGTGTGCAAGTGAGGGATTCCAAATAAATGCGAATTTATCCAAAATAATTTGAAACATATAACTGCAATAATTGCAAGAAAATATATATAAATACTTTTGAGAAGTTTTGAGAATGTTGACTCTCTCTTTATTCTTTATATTGTTTTGGTTTCGAAAGAGTGAAGCATATTGTTGTTTTTATATTTTTATCATTATTTTGTTTTTTGGTTTTATTTTTGAACAAAAAATTTAACAAGTGCCATAAATAAATGCAACAAATAGTTTTGAAGATTTTGATGATTATGAATGTTTTTGGTGTTTTTGAATTTATAAATTGAAATAAATACAAGATAGTGATATATACAAGGATGAAATGACCAAATTTATACATAGTAACGTTTAAGATGCAAAATATTCATGGGTTCTTTAAGTTCTTTACCATCTAAGGTAGATAATTTGTACGCTCATGATTCAAATTTAGCAGTAATAATGTATGGGCCAAGCCAGTTGGGCTCAAATTTACCTTTAAGGTCCTTAGTTGCATTTGCATTTTTTTGGTTTTCTTTTAAAACAAGGTCGCCGATCTCAAAGGACCGATGACGAACTTTTTTAGCATATGATCTTTTAAGCTTGTTTTGGTAGGCACGAAGATGTTCTAAAGCATTGATGCATTTTTCATCTAGGAGTTCCAGCTGACTGAGTCTGCCAGCTCGATATTCATCTCCTACTTCGGTATCTTGAAGTAGTAGAGCCAAAGAAGGAACTTCTAATTCAAAGGGAAAAACTGCTTTAGCACCATAAACCAAAACAAATGGTGAAGTTCCTGTGGGGGTTCAAACACTAGTTCGATAGGCCCAAAAAGCTGGATATAACTGAATGTGCCAGTCACGGCTAGTTTTATTGACCAATATTTTGAGAATTTTGATTAAGGTTTTGTTAGATGCTTCTGCTTGACCATTACCCTGAGGATAATAGGGAGTGGACCAGCGATGTTGAATCTTATATTTTTGGCATAATTTTTTAACATATTTATTTTTGAAACAAGTTCCATTGTCAGAGATGAGATTTGTAGGAATTTCGAACCTACAAATGATTTGATTCAAAATAAATTTAGAAACTTGTGTGCCAATGCAGGCATAGCTTCAACCCACTTCGTGAAATACTCAGTGGCGGTTATGATGAACTTGTGTCCATCAGATGACACAGGATTGATTTTGCTAATAATATCTAAGCCCCATTTAGAAAAGGGCCAAGGAGATGAAATAGCCTGCAGCTCTTATGCAGGCGCATGGACAAGGTCAGCATGTTTTTGACACTTTTCACAATGGCACACATACTCATGTGCATCCGTTTCCATGGTAGGCCAAAAGTATCCTATCCGAAGGAGCTTTTTAGCAATGACACTACCACTGAAGTGTCCTCCACAAGATCCATCATGGGCTTCACTCAAGGCTGATTTAGACTCTTCTAAGTTTAAACATCTTAATAGGATACCTTCAAAAGATATCCTATATAAAGTATTGCCAATTATTACAAATCGACTTGCTCGTCTACGTAATAACCGACACTGGTTGCTATTAGAATTGGCAGGGAAAGTCCCATTTTGGAGAAAATCAAATATGTTCGTATACCAAGGTTCAGGAGTAGTTTCATTGATTAGAAACACATCCAAAGGCTCTAAGCATGGATTATTTGAAGTGGGTTCCTAGAGTCGACGAATAATGATAGTGGCATATTCATCATCTAACTCCAAGGGTAGGAGAGATGCAGCTACGGCCATAGCATCAACTGCACGGTTGCAAGTTCGAGGAATAGCTTCCAAGGTAACTTGATCAAATAGAGACATTAATTGTAAAACATAGGCCTTATACGGATGCAGTTTATCATCTCTAGTCTGATAAACTTCATTAATTTGGTTTATAACCAGTTGAGAATCACCAAAAACTAAAAGATGTTTAATTTTTAGCACCAAGGCAGATCATAATCCAAGGATTAGAGCTTCATACTCAGTAGTATTGTTGGTGCAAGCAAATTTCAATTTGAAGGACAGAGGAATAAGATGTTTTTGCGAGGATATTAAAATAATACCCACACCAGCCCTACTCATGCATCGGGCTCCATCAAAGTATAAGGACCATTGTTCAATATGGTCTGCCTCTAATTGAAGGCATTCATCAGGAAACTCGATGACGAGGGGATGGGTAGACTCTAAGGGTGCAACAGCTAATTGATCTGCTATGATTTGACCCTTAATAGACTTTTGTCCTATGAATGTGAGATCAAACTCGCTTAGAGCAAGAACCCACTTGGCTGTGCGACCCGATAAATAAGGTCGACTCATGAGATACCTTAAGGGATCGTATTTGGCAATGACATAAGTTTTTTGACTAAGCATATAATGTCGTAATTTTTGCATAGCAAACATGACTACTAGACATAGTTTTTCTAATGTTGTATAGCAGGTTTCATAACTGATGAAGGTTCGACTAATATAATAATTAGCACGTTCTCTCTTTTCATTGTCAAGTTGAGCTAACATAGCTCCTAAGGCAGAATCTGAAGCTAAAATATATAGGAGGAATGGGTGATCAGGTTTAGGTGGTGAAAGCACAGGTGGATTAAGGAGGTATTGTTTGAGAAGTTCAAAAGCTTCTCTACATTCGGTGTCCCAATTAAAAGGGACATCCTTCTTAAGGAGTTTAAGAAAGGGACCGGTTTTATCCGCCAGCTTATCGATGAAGTGACGGATAGCTTGAAGTTTACCTTGTAAAATTCGTAACTCAGATATATTAGTAGGTGCGAGCATATCAGTGATAGCCGCAATCTTGAGAGGGTCGATTTCGATACCACGTAAAGAAACTAAAACCCCTAATAGTTTATTGGACTTAACTCCGAATATGCATTTTGCTGGATTTAATCGAATAAGATATTCTTGTAATCGATTAAATTTTTTTCTCAAATCATCTAAATGATTATATTCCAAAATAGAGCAAGCTATAATATCATCTACATAATCATATAGGATATCATGCATCATATCATGAAAAATATAGGTCATAGCTCATTGATAAGTTGCACCTGCATTCTTTAAGCCAAATGGCATCACTTTCCAGGAAAAGGTACCCCGAGGGGTAATAAAGGCTATTTTAGCCTGATCTTCAGGAGCTATCTTGATCCGATTATAATCGGAGAATCCATCCATTAAGGACATCATCCCACTCTTGGCAGTAAAGTCAATGATTTGATCCATGTTTGGAAGAGGAAAGTCATCTTTAGGGCATGCAGCGTTAATATCTCTAAAATCAGTGCAAACCCTAACTTTGGTAGCTTCTTTCTTGGTGACTGGAACTACATTTGAGATCCATTCAGCATAATCAATAGCTTGTATAAAGATAACATTCAGGAGTTTTTCTAACTCCCATTTGACTAGCAGAGCCACTTTGGGATGCATTTTTCTAAGTTTTTGTTTAACTGGTTTAGCATCCGGATGGACCACTAGATGATGCATGACTACGGAAGGGTCTAGACCTGGCATATCTTCGTATGTCCAAGCGAAGACATATTCATACTCTTTAAGGAATGCAATGTATTGTTCTTGTTTTTCTTGACTTAATTCTGATCCAATATTGATTATGTGAGGATTGTCCTCAGTTCAATATTAATTTTAATGATGTTTTCTACCTCCATGTGTAGATCTCTTTCAAAATTAGGTGGGGCGGGTGAAACACCCAATTCTTGTAATTCTTGTAAGGTTAATTTAGATAATTCATCTTGAGGATTAGTGGCCTCAAGTTGGGCTATAGTTGGTATAGAACCATCAAAATAAAATCCATTGTGTAACATCTCTTCAACGAAGACATCATGGAAGATATCTCCTTCCAACTCTTCATCGGGGTCAGCAATCATTTCAGGGTAAGCTATGGATAGCATGTTACATGAAAACAACTGATTTTTAAGAGGCAAATCATCACACTTATCCAAATAATCTTGATAACATATGAGTTGATCATCATCTTCAAAAGGAAAGGGTTGACCCATACTAGGAAATAGGCCCACACCACAGCGGGCAGGCCACGGTTCTACCACGAATTGTTCTTTCATGCCATTTTGGAAAGGTCCCAAGCCTTTCCCTTTATATCCCATTTTAAGCATCATGGGTTTAGCTTTAATATAATCATTGGTAAAATAACACCGAGCATATCCCTCATGATGAGTTTTGATATTTCGAGGGATTCTTCCCCGAGTCATATCCTTTATAAATGAAGGCACAACTCCTGACTTGGTAAGTACTTCCCATAGGTTGTGGGAGGCCCAAAGTACGAGGAGATGGCGGCAATTTATTTAAAAGAATTGAATCTTGCATGAAAGCATTTGTTTTTTCTGATATTAAGGTTGTGGATAAATCTGGTAAAAGTTCATCAGAAAGGGCATAAGATGTAGAAGGATCATTTCCTATATCTTGAGATGTGGAAGGTATGATTGATGTGTTTATAGGTTTTGAAATTAAAGGAAGAGAACATGAAGGATTGGTTGTAGATTTAAGATCTTTTTGAGGTTCTAGAGTGATTTGTTTAGAAAATTGTTGATCTATATAGGAGGATGAAATTAATGGAGGGGAAATAGGTGAAGTTATGGGTGTGTGTTTCATAGTTTTAGATGAAAAATAAGAACTAGGATGTGTGGATGACAGAGCGGGGCAAAATTGCACTCCAACGGGTTCTGCCAAAGCACACATATCAAAGGGTCTAGGGTCACCATGGATAGTGACCAACTGATTTTTAAATTTGAATTTAACACATTGGTGTAAAGTTGATGGGATCGCTCACATCGCATTGATCCAAGGTCGACCCAAAAGTATATTGTACGATGCTGGGCAATGTACAATAAACACGGTTGTTTCTAGGGTTCTAGGACCAACTTGCAATGGGAGCGTGATAACTCCACACGTTTCTATGTTTCATCATTGAAGGCTTTGATAATCATGTCAGTTTTCTTCATTTCATCACTTCTAAAGCCAAATATTTGGTAGAAGTCAAAAGTGCAGATGTTTAGAGATGAGCCATTATCAATCAAGACTCGTTTGATAGCTACATCTCCAATTAGAGCAGTAATGTATAAGGGATTATCCTTATGTAAACTGTGTTGTGGGATATCTTTATCCCGAAAGTCAATACAATCAACCTCTTGAGTGATGATAGTATTGGCCATAGCTTCAGGTTGGATGTTTTGAGGTACCATCATTTTTCTTAATGTAAGCATCAAATCATCCCTATGGGTAGGAGAAGATCTTAATAAATCCAAAAGGGAAATTCTGGCTATAGTATTGGATAATTGCTCATTAATATTGTAAGGGGGTTTAGGTTGAACATTAGGAGCATGATTCCCTTTATTTGGATTTTTTAGAATGAATGGAGCTGATCCATCATTCTGATTTGATTCTTGTTGAGAATTTTGAGCCTGTTGTCGAGTAACGACTCCAATGGTACCTACAATATTATATTGAGGACATTGAACTGGTCTCGGTCTAGCATTTATGGCTTGTTCATTAGAAAGGAATATATTAGAAGAAGGTCGAGTAGTAACTCTTCTAGGAAATGGTTCTTCTGGAACCATAGCATCTGTGACGGGTTGAATAGGATCTTATTCATTTTTAGAACTATTCGATTGGTTTGAAGTGATGTCCACTTCACTTTCAGTATCTGATTTTACATCACTAGAATCAGAAGTTTGAAAATTATGTAAGGGCCTGGTCGTAACTAGGGATAAGGTCGTGTCAAATATTTGAGGATCCTGAACAGGTAATTGTTCGCTAATGGTTCCTACATATCGGGTAGGAGGGGGAACATTATGATGTTCAATTTGATTGGCTACCTCTTTACCATGTCTTGGTAAAGGGTGTTGAAATATGTCTAATGTTTGATTAGCATTTTGATTTTGATTTTGGGGAACGGTATTTTGAGTATTATTAGGAGGGTTTTGTTTAGGTTGGAAGGCTTGCACCTCCATTTCATTATTATCAATCAAATCCTGTATTTTATGTTTCAACATTTTACAAGCATTGGTAGAGTGTCCAGGTCCTCTATGGAAATCACAGTGTAAGTCAGCTCTGTATCCGAGTATAGTTGGATCAGGTTCCCGGATGGCTGGTAATTGGATCAAACCTCTCTCGAGTAATTGAGGTAAAATAGTTGATAAGGGTTGGTTTAATCTAGTAAATTCTCGAGGAGGCTTATCAAGAGGTTTCAATATAATTTTTTCTGTTGTCTTCGTTGCATTGATATTAGCAACATTTTTGCTGTCAGTGACTCCATCACCGACAACTTGTTTGTTTTTATATTGATTTCTGGATGTTTTCTCATCATCCTTCTTCCTAAGTTGGCCTCTCCTAATGAGGGCATCTTCTACTCTTCGAGCTAAATCTATAGCTTGGTCGAAGGTAGTTAAAGTAGTAGTTGATAGCTCATAAGATATTTGTTCTTGTAAATTATTGATGAAAATGTCCAACATTTCCCTATAAGGTAGCACAAAGTGTAGTTTTCCTGTCAATTGCCTCCATATAGCTAAGAAATCAGCAAAACATTCATCTTTGTCTTGTTTTAAATTGTATAGATCTTTAATGGTTACATGCCTCTTGATGTAGGCACTAAATTGATGGACAAATGATTCAGCTGTTTCTTCAAAGTTTCTCAAAGAATGAGTGGGCAATTGATAGTACCACTCTAATGCCATTCCACCTAAAATTTTTGGGAACATTTTTAGTAATAGCAAGTCATCATGTGATATGTCATGACATGCTATCCTAAACATGCGAAGATGCTCTATGGGATCTTCGGTTCCTTTATATATAGGCAGGATGGGCATAGGAAAATGCTTAGGGTATGGTTGAGCTACAACTATGGGATCCAAAGGTTGACTACATATCTCTTGATAATTATACGAGGGATGATAGGGATCTATCTGGTCCATATGTGAAGCTAACTGTTTCACCATGGCTTCCAGATTACTAGTTTGCCCACCATATTGGTTTGGTAGGGCATTGACATGGGTTTTGTGAGCATATGATGGAGGGACATGAAGATTAGATGCCATGTATTGTGTGAATTGTTGGTAGGAAAAGTGTTATGAAGGAATTTTGAAGTTGTATTATGATGTATTCCAGATTGTTGAAAATTGGTATTTGGTTTTGTTTTAGGTTTTTGTTTACTTGAAGCATATTGCTCAATAGTTTGGCGGAATAAAGTAGTGAAGGAAGGTTTCTTTTGTGTGGGAATGATTTTAGGTTGAATAACAGGTTCCTTAGGAGGTTGGATAGCCTATTTTTTTGACATGTTTTGCATCATAGTGACCATGTTTGTATTGGATGGCCCAGCCTTATCACTTTCTTGATCAATGAACGACAAGGGATTAGTGCGCACATCATACATATATTCCATGGCTGCTTGAGTGTTACTAATTTGCCCTTTATCAATATGAACTACCACATTAAGGGCATCAATATTATCACTGAGAAATTTTTGGAGATGATCTACGTTGTCAAAAGCAATAGTTCCATCTGGAGCTACTCTAGGGGATGAGGGTCCATCCTCTTTAACACTTCCTTCTTGTTCCTTATCTTCACCTAGGTCATCTTCTGGTTGAGCTAGAGTTTTTCCTTCCAAATTTGGATCTTCAGGAAGGACATTTGGGTCTCTAGTTGTATCTTGTAACCAATCTTCTTCTTCTCCTATAGTTTCTTTACCATTCCTAAGTTTAGGCATGGTGCTAAATTTTGATTTCAGCAAATATATATATATATATATATATATATATATATATATATATATATATATATATATGCAACAATATTAAGAGGTATATATTTACTATATACCTACTACAATATTTGAAATGAAATATTTAAGTTTTTGCTATGTTTTTTAGTTTTTTTAAATTTTTTTTTGAAATAATATTGTAAAGACAAACAATACAATAATTGCAAGAAATAAGACTGAAAGTAATAATCTAGTTTTCTATAAACAATTTTGTAGACACCAAAATCCAACCACTTATACCTTCTTGCCAGCCACGTGTCAGTCATCCATCCTTCCCGCCATTATTTGGCCCAAATCCACACTTTCCCACCATTATTTGGCCCAATTTCACTTTTCCCGCCATTTTTCATCCCCAAATTTATTTAAATTAATATTTATATATATATTTTAATATTTTAATATATATATAAATAAAGTTTAAGTGATTTAATCTGAGCCATCCATCCTTCATTTAATCTCATCTGTCCATCCATCTTAATCCGTTTCACAACCTAGATTTATTCTCTACCCTTGGATCCACTTTAATCTTAGCCACACGTTCAAAGTGTCGTTAAAACCCTAAAGTGTGCCCTAAGAGTAGATTATAAATTGAGTCACCTTGATGGCTCAAACCCTATCTATCTCTTCGGCTAAACCTACTTATCTTCCCTATATAAGTTTGGAGTTGGATATTGCTGTTAATCTTGAGTCTTTTGAGTCTTCTACGGCCCTAAGTCTGAACTAAACCCTTTCGCTGCATCCATCGCCGCCACCTGGTCTCGCCGCGTTAACAGGAAAAGGTATAGATTCGTATAAAGCAAGTAATATTTCTTTATGTATTAATCTACTATTGAATTCTGCATTCCATTTTATGGTCTTAACAAGGAATCAATCTAAACTGTTAAATTTAAATAATCAAATGAATAATTCACAGAACATCCCCACCACCAACATGGCCACTTATCCTAGTGAATTTTAGGCAGGTTCGCCTGTAGGTCTTTCACGTCCTTCTATCGTCTATCGCATGGCCATGCCCATGGAGGAAGACAATTCCCTGTCATATTACCCACATTGATATGGCCCAAGTGCAAACTCACTTAAGAGATGGCTCTGGTTATATCCTTGAGCCAATCCAAGATTCCCCTATGCAAGATTCTATTTTTCAGTAGGATATTACATCAACCATACCCGTCGGTTTCACTCGAGTCTACACTAACCATTTTTCCCGAGGCTAATGTTGTATCTGCTCAGCCGACTTCATCTCCAACATCTTCCCAGATGCTCAATTGTCCTCCTTTGGAGACAAATGTAGTGTCTTCCCGACCACTTTCTCCTCCATTTACCTAGGTGTACACCAATTCTCTCTATGAGGCTGGTGGAACCTCCTCTAGCCATGACCAATTTCAACCCTCTTCTTCCCAAACCATTTATGGTTTCACCCTACCTGGGGCACAGTCATCTGTTTCTTCCCGTGTACCGCCCACTTCAACCACCTTCATTGCCCTCGCTACGCAGCCTCCCGTGACTACCATGGTAGCCTGCCCTCCACCTTCATCCTATCATCCCACATCCCTTGGGTTAGAAATTAATAAGGTTAGGGAGTACCTCGACAAGTTGCTTCAGCAACAACAACAACAAAATGCCCAACCACCTGTCGTAGTAAATCCTACACCCCAACCAATTTCTACCTAGCCAGCTTTTCTTAGCTCAGGCCCCACCTGGGTACCCCAATATTCGATGGTGTCCATTCCTACCCCACCTTTCTCCCAACCCAGTCCAGTTCATCATCCACCCCAAACACCTTCTTTCCGGTATCATCCATACCAACAACCTGTCCATTCCACACCGCCTAATCCAGGCAATTTCATCCCATCTCATCATTTTTACACTCCTCCATTGCATCATCATAATCATCAAATGAATCAAAATTTTCATGAAGATTCTCGACTCCATGCTATGCAACAACGGATTGACAACCTTATGCTCAACATGCCTGGCTCATCTAGTCAGAAACCTACACTAAGGTCGTTGATCAATCAACCAATTCATCCTTCGGTACCTTCACCGCCATATCCGACTGATTTCACATTACCGAAGTTTGACAAATTTTGAGGAACTGAGGATCCTCACGAACATGTGAGCTCATTCATGCATGCCTGCTTTAGAATCCAAAATAATGATGCTCTTATGCTCAGAAATTTTCCTCAGACATTAGGAGGAGATGTTGTACAATGGTACAATCATTTACCTCACCATAGCATTTATGCTTACGAGCAATTGATTAATTTGTTTTTAGAATGATTCTCCCTAAATGTACAAAGGAAAGTCTCATTGTCCAACTTATACAAGCTCAAGCAACATGACGATGAGACTGTTTATGACTTTGGAAACCGTTGGAGGGCTATCATTAATAAATTGCCATTCTCCCTACCAAAGGAGGAGTTAACCAAAATGTTCACCCAGAGTTGTCTAAAACCTATCTCTTGGTTACTCCAATTACAACAATACAAGACTTTTGAAGAGGCTTTGGACCAAGCAAGTATCATAGAAGACATTAAAGTCCAAGAGGGTGTTTTAAAACCCCATAGAAAAGAATGGCAACAAAAGGGCCAACAACGAAATAATAATTATGGCCAAAACAAACAAGCACAGGCTAGTACAGCCTCAAATGTTAACCAAGTTAATCAAGTGGTGGCGAGCCAGCCCGTAATGGCTCAACAACAACAAGTAATGCAAAGTCAACCGTAACCAATTGCTTATCATGCGGTACCCGCCCCTCCTCAACCAACTCACAATACTAGGCCAACCATGGAAACTTGACCTTGGCAAAAAAATCGTCCCAAGCGACAGTTCACACCTTTAGATGAACCATATGCGGTCGTATTCAACAAGTTATATAGCACAAATCAGTTAACTTTACCTGAGTTTAAACCTTTAGAACCATCTAGAAGGGGGAAGTATTACAAGGAGTACCTATTTTGTCCTTATCATAGGCAAAATGGACACGATATCAATAATTTTATAGCTTTCAAACATGTGATCCAAGATCTTATTGAGATTGGAGCCATTAAATTGGATAGCCCCTTAGCCCAACAAAATCAAAATCTTGGTGTATTTCAAACACCCCTTCCACATCGGGAGGAAGCTCCAACAACTTTAGGGGGAGTAACTCAGGTAACTCCTCCTAATCAAGTCAACCATATACAACAATACCAAGGTTTTGTGGGTACTATTAACGTAGTAACCCGGGGTCAAAGGGCGAACCAACCAAATCAGGCTGAACCACAGCCACCCGTACAAACCCCCAGTCCACCTCAGGTAACAGTGACCCAACGACGTGCTAGTACTTCTCAACAACCGCTAAATCATTCTACTCAACGCCAACGACCCATCATGTCATTGAGTAGCCGATTAACTACCAGCTTTAAAAATGGCTTCCGCCAAGTTATCGATCTATGACCTCATTCAACAATCTCCCCCGCATAGAGAGGCATTAATGGAAATATTAAAGTCAATCGAGCTTCAAACTCAAGATACTAATGCCTTCAACAACTTTGTGGGGAGTATTCAAACATGCATGGAGCCCTCCATCACTTTCTATGATTTTGAAATCAAACCTTTGTCAACAGAAAGTATAGATCCTCCACTGCATATCATGGCCAAGATCGATCACAAGCCATTCAAGAGAGTCTTAATTGACATCGGTTCCTCAATCAATATCATTACAACATCGGCGTTGAGTAATCTAGAGTTGTCGCCATCCCTTATCACCAAGTCGACTTTTACTCTTAAAGCATTCAATGATGCTTTATCTTCCACGGTTGGCACGGTTATCTTGCCCATTGAGGTAGGGGCCCGAACTTTGCATACCTTGTTTCACATCTTGGAAGGTTCCATGGCATACAATGTATTGCTTGGACGCCCTTGGCTTAGGGAGATGAGATGTGTCCCTTCTATACTGCATCAATGTCCGAAGTATGTATATGAGGGACAGGTTCATTGTGTACCTGCTGACACTGAACCCTTCAAACATTGCAACTATGTCTCAAATCCTTATGAGATTGTGTTGCCATCCACTCATCTTTTCTTGACCCCATCTACTTCTTCTATACCATATTCTTCTAAAGCTCCCATTCCTGAGGAGCTACCCATCATATCGCAACCATCTTCCTCTTCCGCTATTCCATCTCATTCACCACTTTCTTCATCTCATAATCTTCCTTCTTCTTCATCAGTGACCACATGCACATGTGGCCATGACCAATCATCTCTTTCCACGTCATTACCCCCTTCTTCTACACCTTCTTCAACATCACCTATTATTCCTCCATCTTCCCAACCATCACCAGCTGATGTTTCACAAGTCAGTGAAGCATCAACCCAACCAAATCCTTCCAATTCTTCTATCCCACATTTTTCCATTCCATCATCTAGTCCATCTCCCTCCCAAGTCAAGGTCCATCTAACTGATGCAGGTATTGGTGAGTATGCCATCCAAGATGTCCACATCACACCGTTTAATGTGCAAACAGTTAAAGATTTTGGTCGTCCACATGACCAACATTTATCCATTGGATCGGTTTATAACATGGGTTCTATGCCAAATTCCATTAATTTTGTATATGGGGGAATAGAGTCATCTTCTAGTCCTACCACCATACTAGAACCCAAGCATCCATTCCCTGCCAATATCAAAAGGATGGAGGGTTTTCCCTCTCACTATTTCCACAGACATAATTGGCAGCAATTTGGCCTAGGTCGATACGAGCAAGGGGTAACTGAACACATCGATATGCCATACCAGAGACCCACTGAGCGTTTTGGTCTGGGCTACCAACCACTTCCATCCCTTTCTTATTTTGAACAAGCTTTTCAAAGCATTAATCTTAATTCAAAAGAAGAAATCCTCCACCTCGACGAATCTGAAGATGTATCAAACAAAGATGAAGATTTTCCCTCCAGGAATATACCAAGAAGCTATAGATTATGCTCTGATTTGGGAAAGTGAGGCAAAAGCAGGACCAATGAAGTGGCATTTTGGTAATGACGATGAGAGTAGCTAAGAGGCAAAAAATGATTCAAATATTGAGGATGAGTCAAATAATAAGAATGCTGATTTTAGGGAGGACAGTAGTCCCTTATCCAATTGTTGGATTCAATATGTCAAGGAATAAAATAACTCCAAAGAAAAGAGTGATGCATTGGATGATGTCTGTAACTTAGAAAGTGCAAGCCCATCACCACAAGTATATGTAGTCCAAAATAATATTGTACAAAGGAAGGAGGTTAGTGGTGATGCAGGGTGTGACAATCATACCAAAGACAAAAACAAAATATAGTATGACAGTGAGGGTAGACCCATTGTACAATGTGGGCAATGCCAAGTATTGAGACACTTTGCACATGACTGGGATACTACTACAAATCAATATGAAATAGTGATGCATGTATAAATTGAAGCATCAGAGACAAGTTCTAACCCTTGTGAGGAAATAAGGGAGGTGGAGGTGAACTTGAGAAGCATGCTTGGAAATGAGGAAGTGAACTTGATTTCAATGGAAGAGGAAGTGATTGTTGTTGACAAGGAAGAACAAAATACTGCCATAAGAGAGAACAAAGTGGAGAAGAATGATATCCAATATGATTTTGTACAACAAATTGTTACTCAAATGGAGAAGTTTGATGTACCAATGGAGGGCACTAAGAAGTGTTGTTATTTAAGTGTAGATAATGAAAGTATAGCTAATGTGCAATTGGGAGATATTGTTCAAATGGAACATCCAATTATACAATTGGAGGATGTTATTCAAGAGGAACAATCGATAGTAATTATGGAGGATATTATTCACATGGAACAATCACTTGTAAAATTGAAAGATGTTCAAATGGATCAAATTGTCATACAAGCAAACTTGACCAAAGAACAACAGGATTGTAAGATTCTGCAAGAAGGAACTAAAAAAAGTTTGGTTGAAATCATATAATTGAACCAAATCATACAGTTAGTGAGTTGAATCGTACAAGTGACAGAGAATGCATAATTGTAAGTGGTAAAACGTACATTTCAGGGTGTTGTATGATTTGGATTGAAAAATGGTACAATTTGGAAATTGTACATGTTCAAATCGTACAAGATGAAATCATACAGATACAGTATGTATATGATGAGTTTTTATAGGTACATTTTGCATAGGAGGGAATCGTACAGGTGCAGTTCGTACAAGGTGGAATCGTACAGGTGCAGTCCGTATGGGGTGCAAGATGTACAAAGATAAATCGTACAAAATGGAACCGTACCATGTGAAAGTGTATACATCAAAACCATACAAGGAGAAGAATGTCCAACAATGGTCAAGACATGGCAGTTTGAGTTTAATATTGAGTCTACCACAACACCTCAGTTGCAAGGGAACAGATTGGTGGACATGACAAATTCTAGTGAAGAAGGAATGTCATGGTTGGTAAGAGAGCTTAGTACAAATAGTAGCGATGAGGAGGAGCCAGAGAACCCTCATAATATGTAGAGAAATCATGATCCTCCAAATGGCACATCTAGAAAAAGAGAAGCACAGAGAATTCAGGAGGAAAGACCCTGTATTAATAGGCAAGCTTATGCAATAGCCCATTGACAACTGAGAAGACAAATAAGGGAAGTAAGAAGATTAAAGAGAGTGATGAATTTGCCAACTAATTGGGAAGAATAGAGGGAATATGGTCGAACTGACTCTAGTTCTGAGACAGACTTCTCTGATGCATATAGAGAAGTATTGACAACATCACTTCCCTAAATATCCTTTGAAGCAATAATATGGAGGCACCGCTTAATCTATGCTGATAGAAATTAGAAGAATCCAAAACTTGTAACAACTATAACCTAATTGGAGTCCACTAGCCAATATTTAGTTGGTAGAAATTACTCCTGATAACCAAAGAACAAGAGGAGGAATCATACAAAGACCTCTAAGACTCCATTACGGATGAGGAGGAGGTAGGCGACCAAAGAATAATCAAGACCATGATGATGTTGCAAATAGAGGAGGTAGAGGATGAGGAATATTTCGACCCCCTACTCCTAGATGGCCAAGAGATAATCCTCTAGCATACATGAATTGGGCAAGGAATCAGCAAGGTGTACCAAGAGTAATAGGTATGTTACGACAAGCAAGGGGGCATCCACCCGTAATTAGGCAAAGACCTCAACAACCATTGGGTAATAGGCAATTACTCCAAGAAAGGGAGGAACCACCAATAGTACAAAGAAGTTTGAGGCCAAGAGGAAATGGAAGGGGTAGATACCCACATGGTAGAAACTTAGCCGAAAGAGGAAGGGTACATTTTGTAGAGGAAAGAAACCTAGGCCATCAATGAGTTCGATCGCCAAGTTTGGAGCAATAATTGATCCAAGGATATAGGTGAAGAAGTCGCTCAAATGATAGTAGAGTGGTGAGGACACCACTACCTTGGGATCAATCACCTGTACAACAAGAGGAAGGACCACCAGGTGAGAAGACTCCAACTTGCCATTGTACAATTCCAAATTGTACACATTGTAGGGGAAGAGCGAAACAAGCAACAACATCACAGGTAGAGGCAAGCCAAGCAAGAGAACAAGAGGTACAAGAGGATACCACTAACCGAAATGTGATGGTCGAACCTCAAACTCAATATTTAGATGGGATCGTACAAGTGAATGTCACTGTACGATTGCCAAGATGGTAAGTGTAAATAGACTAGGATGAAAAAAAAAAAAAAATTGAAAAAAAAGCATTTTGTAGTTGTGAAAATCCCTCGAGACGCAATTAGGAAGGGCAAGGTTGAAAACTAGAAACGACGACCTCTCCAGAGAAAAATAAAGTAAAATTTTTCTAAGTGTAAAGAGTACAAGATGAAATCGTACAAATGAGGGATCGTACAAAGCAAGAATGACATGGAAATCATACAAACTTATATACTGTATGATTTAGATCATACAGTGTATGATTTAGGTGGATGTACGATTTGCCAACCACCTCAATAAATGTGGCATGCACGGGAGAAAGCAGCAGTTGGAGGAAAAAGTGGGGGAAAAAGACAAAATTTAAAATTTTGTTGAGTTGTCGATCATCCACACATTATGGAGGGAAAACATGCAAAATGGCATGATTTTGAGTGATTAAAATTAGGGTTTTCTTAGGGTTTCAAGCACTTTAAATAAGGAAGCCAGTTACCAATTTTATCAAACCGTACAAGTAAAAATTTGAATTGTTCAGGAGCACAAAGGTGGAAAGCATGCAAACCGATGAGAGATGACCATATGAGCAATAAAATTTCACCAATAGCCTAATTTTTATAGACTCATTTAAAAATTTGCACCAAGGAGTCTTTTCAGCTTCAAATATTTGACCCAGGAGGGAGAAAACTAGGGTTTACTCCATACAAGGAGTTCAAATTTTTCACAACAATAGCAACAAAGATGGTAAAATACATCATTGTATCGACTGAGGAGCATGGAATCACTGATTGGAGATAGAGGAAGTATATTGGAGTGTTGGAGTTGCAGCAGAACTGGATATTGGAACCCTAAAATCAGAATATTTTGGAAAAAATTGAGATATGAAACGTGAGGAAAAAAATAGAAGTCCTTACAGTCGTACAGTACATCCAAAAAATTAGCAAATTGAATAAAATTGCACTAGGGTTGGAAGAATTGAAGAATTGCTAAAGATAAACATTGAAAAAGTAGATTGAGGTATTCCGACAACTGGGTCGATGGAGGATTTGGGGCAGCTTATACGATTTTCAAAAAATATAGTGTAGTTCAGAGTGTTTTTTTTTTCCATTTCGAAAGTTTTCAAGAAGATCGTATGAAATTGTACAAAATAATACAAATTTAAAAGGGGAGGGCAGCCAAAAAACAACATCATATGGAACACTATCATGTTGTATGATTTTAGGTTGCAATCGTATGATTTGGAGAGGTTGGGACGATTTGAAGACTGACGGAGTGGGAAAAGAATTGCAGAAGAGAGAACATTGTACGATCCAAGAGTGGACGAAGGAGGGTAAAATCGTACAAGGAACATAAAATCATACACTATATGATTTTACAAGGAGGTTGTACAATTTTTTGTATGCTTCTGATTGCATAAGAGGAAGTTGAGCTAATCGGTGAGATGTTGAAGGAATGATCTCAACGGAAGAATTCAGACACTAGTTGAGGTGGATTGCAGCTCATAGGGTGGAGAGATCACCAAGTCTACTGCACGAGAGGGAGGCATACCCACAACAGCATCAAGAGCATCAATTTCAATCTCGCAGGATGTGTGGTAATCATCCTTTGAGGAGAGGAGGATATAGGTCATGGAGGGGACAATGACATTGGTAGGTACACCTGGATAGAACACCACCAAGGCATAGAGAGGGAAGAATGGCCCAAGAAAGAACCTTACGAAGGTAATTAAGGAGTGAGGTGCATGTGCCAGAATAGGAAGACCACCTAAGCAGTGGATAAAAGGAATGCTAGGTGGAAGTATCAAAAATCACATTTGTACAACATGGAGTAGATGCATGCAGGAAATGGTGGAATGATGAGAAAAATAGAGATCACCCTTGGAGGAAGACATTCACAGATGCGCATGTGGCGGTCATTGCGCAGATTCCGCCATTCCATCGGACATTTTTTCAGAACTATCTTTTATAGATAGTTTAGGCATATAATGCAGCAACCCGAGTTGCCTATGTCAATTTGGGCAAGAGGTCCATCAAGGTGGATATCTTAGCAAAAACCTTTTGAAAAACATTTGGGTTGCCAGACCCGATAGAGGTATACTATCTTGTCACTGCTATGACCACTATCAAATCACTGATAGAGGCAAAAAAATTAGGTGTAGGGATGCACGGAATCAAACAAAGCTAGTTGTGAGGAGAACATTGGGCATGCACAATGAATACAGTCATGGCTCGACTTTCAGGTGACCAAAGGGCGATGGAGATGCCAATGTGGATGGCATAATATGCAGAAGGTATCACAAAGGGAATTTAGTATGATTGGGGTACCTATCTAGAAAGAAGAATGCATGAGGCACTAACCAAGAGACCAAATAATTTTGGGATGGCCTTCCATGCAATTGGATTGCTACTGAATGCAGTCATAGAAGTGGGAATGCAATTCCCTGGGTTGACGCCACCTAGAGAAATCAGGCTAGACCAACCAATGATTTTGAAGTGGGTGAAGGTTGTACCAATAGCAAAAGGGACTTCATAGAAACCACAAAAAAGGAGTGAGCAACACTGGAGTGAAGCTTAGGGAGATAAATCTTCGAAGGAGGATGCCGATGTACACCATCGAAGGAAATGTCTGGAACCAAAACTAGAACAACAAATACCAGCATAAAGGCAGTAGGAGTAGCCTATCATTTAGGAAATGGAGAGAAGTCCCATACAAATAATTATGAGGAGGCAGTAGGAAAAAAGGGTAAGCAAACCATTTTTGGAAATACAGGAGAAGGAACAGTTGGATTCAGAAGCGACGAAACTGGACGAGTTGTATTGGACAGAGGCAGAGAAAATAATGAAATCTTTGGAAATCTTCATACATTTTGAGAATATGGATGCCTCTAATTTCTTTAAGGGAATTGAGGTAGGGCATGATGGAATAGCCACTACCCAAGATGAAGCAGTAACATGAATGAAAACCGTAGAGGAAAAACCCAAGAAAAAGCCTTGTTACAAGTTTGTAACAGGAAGTTCAAGTAAGGGAGATGAGCCAGGAAATATGGAGACATCTCAAGAAAAAGAAGAATTTGTTGCTCAATAGGACACACAAAAAATTCAAGAAGAAGAAATAATGGAGGAACAACATACGGGAAATAATGAACAAGAAATAGCCTAGGAAAATATTGAAGAGCAACAGGTGGGCACAGTGGAATCTGAAAAATCCCAAGAGCAAGTTGAGCAACAACAATCTTAGGAGGAGATTGTGAACATCATGGATAGTGAGGAGGAGAAAATAGTAAAACAATATCCACCTTGGGAGAAAATAGACACAGTGAGAGCACTACAGGAGCTCGGGGGGAGCTCTAGCCACCTTATGAAGGAAGAATATGTGAGGACTCCTACTGAAGAAGAACTGTGAGGAATGCAATCTAATTATATTTTGGAAATATTATGGTTCCAAAGAATCACAATTGAGGAGGAGGCACAGGGAGTCATAGATAAGGTGAAACACTTATTTTCTCAGTTAGGCCATGTGATTAATAGTGCCAAATTGGAATTTTACATTGGCCATGTGGGAGAACTAAAGTTGTGGGAGGAACAAGTGTCTCTCAAATTAGAGAAGATTACAAAATGGGTGAACAGTGTGGAGCATACAAAGAAGATAGCATATATCCACACACAACATCCATGGAGGTTACCCAGGGAAGAGGTAACAACAATGTTGGGAAGGGAAGACTTTCCAGAAGGGGTGGTCACCAACTATAGGAAATATCCAAGGGTGTACTTGGATAGAATCAACCATCCAACCTATCCTGCAAATACGATAGAGTTGGAGTATAAGAGAGTTGCGACGGGAGTGGCCATCACCCTCAGGAAGTTGAACTTCCTAACTCATTGGATAGAGTGGTTGAGCATTGGATTAGAATGAATTCATCAACTCAAGGAGGAGCATAAGGAAGAGACTACAACCGCTCAAAAGGAATTGGTCGTAATGGAAGAGAAACTGTAGAAGAGCAGAACTGTGGCGAAAGAGAAAATCAAGAAGCTAGAGGAGGATCTATCAGGCCTCATAACTAAGTCTGAATGTAGGATTAGCACACTTGAAAATGAAAAGTGATAGATCTCAAAGATGGTAAAGGATAGAATCAAGGATTTGGAGGCACAACTCAGAGCAAAATATGAGTAGATGACAGCTTAGTTGGCCGCAAAGAACGAGAAAATGACTAACCAGGCCAATAAGATAGAGGATCTGACAAGGGACAACAAGAAGTTGAATGAGATGGTCTTAGAGAAGCAAGCTTAGATGAAGCTTAAAGAAGACCAGGTTCAAGCTTTGTAAGCAGATATAAAACACCACCTGGAGACCATTGACAAAAATAATGAAGAACTCTAGGCGACTGCCCGAGCAGAAGCTCATTGGAAGGAGAAGTTGAAGAAGAGTGCCTCCAAATGGGAAAAGCAAATGATGGACTTTGTGAAAGTGTTCAAGGAGAAATATAACCTCCATGGAGCCAAATTCATCTAAATGGGGAGCTATGAAACCAAGCTAAATAATGAACGAGAGATGTACAAGTCTTAGGTTAAGGACTTAACGACTGCTATAGTAAAATATGAAGCAGTGAGAAAGAAACATAATGAGTTAACAAGGACATCGACCAAAGTAAAGGGGAGGGCAGATGTAGGCAACAAATCCACCTCCCAGAAGAAGAAGAAGTGATTTGCTCAATTTTGACAGTTTTGTGACAATTTGCTCAAGTTTTGTAAACCGTACAATGGGGAGCAAATCATATAGTGAAGGGAAAAATTATACAACTAGATTGGAAAATTGTATAGGGCATTAGAAAATCGTACAAGGCGCACCGAAATTCACTCAAATGCAAAGGAAATGTAATTTCAAGATGAAATGGTGCATGGATTTGCTAATTAAGGTATTAGACTTAGGAAAAAGCCAAAATAATGTATTCAGTTGTACATGGGCAGTTGTGAATAACAAATTGTCTTAGGAGCCACTTTGGAATGGCCTGGACAATGTTATATAAGGCCCCATTTTAAAATTTATAGGCCTGGCTACTAGTTTACTGGTTACTGGTTGCTAGAATAGAGAGTTAAGTACTTATAGTTGTGATTCCTGAGTTATTACAATTACATTGAGATAGTTTTTTCCACATTGTAATCGAATCTATAAACATTAATGAGCATAATGATGTTTGTGGAATACTATGTATGATCATGATGATGATGAACAATAAATTTGTTAGAGTTACTATGTTAGTAACTATACCTATTACCTCATTTGGTAATTACTTTCTATCCTAGGTTAGTTATGCTAACAATAGTTGTTAACGCGTATATTGTTAGGTTGTTAAGTTAGCACTTGTTTTATTTATAGCTCTAATAGGTTAGTAGATCCTATATCTACGGGCTATTTGTAGCTTATTGTAACCTATATTACCTGGCACCTTAATTGAATTATCAGTCTTGCTTCCTAATATGGTATCAGAGCAACTTTTGTGGGAGCTCTCATAGCCTAACTAGGTGGATCGATCAACCTGGGTAGCAGCCCACTCTCGGTAGGCCGACGAAGACTCGCTATGCAGGCACTAGTGCAGGCTGTGGCTATTGGTGAGCCCACAAAGAGCTACAACCTTATGGAACACCTAGACTTTGGATGAATCTAGATAGATAGTCAGATTTGATAGACCTTAGGCATGACTGGATGAAGACACCAACTCAGCTACATGCCATGGGCTCTACGCAAGTGGGTGACATGGCCTAGATGGACCCTATGCAGTAGTGGTGACCTAACACATATAGCTATAGGTGAACACTTGACAAAATGGAATAAGACTAATCAGACAAGCTACTGACTAACACTGACTTAGTTGGACATGTGACACTGGACAGAAGACCTGACGCGGGCAATTGGCACCTAAGCGGACTTGACATGAATAGACTTGTAACCTAGATGTGATCTGACATGGACAAGAGGACACTTGGTGTAGGATCGAACGTAGATGACTCAAAGACAACTGGGTGACACATGGATCGCCATTAGACCAAGGGACATGACGGGCAAAAGGACAGAGCGGGCACGTCACACCCTAAGGTGGACATAAGGTTATGTGAGCAAACCTATTTTTAAACCACACTTTTCCTCCTGCCTAGTGAATGTGGGATATTGTCCCATATTTCTATTTTGCCTTGTCTCGCCAAGCAGTTGCCATTGACGACTGATGCACAGAGGAAGACATTCAGGTGTTCTATAGCATTCTATACATTACGAGAAGGTGTCACGATCTCCATAAGTAGACACCTCTAGATCTCGATGAGCAATTTTTACATTACGAGAAGGTGTCACAGCACAACAGATATTTGTTGAAGTGGAGATCTCAACGAGCCACTATCACCAATTTTTAGACATCAGTGTGCATGTCTGAGAAAATTGCATCGATACAGTTGCAAGCCAATAGTAGATTGTGTGAGAGAATCACGTGACAAACCTATTGAGGTAAATTGCTCCCTTACTCACTATCAATTATTGAGGTAAATACGATGGGAGTAGATGAGCAGGACGTGATAGATGTGAACTGCTAAGCCACTAGTATGCGGTAGATGATTCCCCAGATGTAGGTAGAAGAAGACAATTTGTGAAGCAGGTTTCATCCAAGCAAATGACGCAGGAAATTTTCTATCCATGCAAATGGATTATCGCATATTGATTGGCTCTGGAGAACGTGATCACAACCAGGTTTCTAAGATCGCATTGCTTGGAGATGAGGCACTGAGCAACATGATGTGAGAGATTTTTGGTGGACGTCCCCACCATCATAAAAGCTCATTTGTAGATGAAAATATTGCGCAGGCTTATCAGCGATCTGAACCACCCTCAAAAGAGGTTTTCTCCAACTGAACTAGAGCGACAACATGTTGAAGGTACAGTGCATTTGTAGGGCATATCTACAACATAACGGAGGCTTGTGTTTCATTGTGGGACAGTGCATTTGCTTGCAGTAGATGTCAGTGATACATAGCTAAGGCCCCTTTGATTACCACAGGTAGTTGTAGCCAGGGTGGTATTCTGCCTATTTCTAAGGCTTTTAACAGTCGGAGGTCGGGGGTTCAAACCCCATCGACCCCCCCCCAAGGTAAAATTTTTGTTTGATTTTTTTTTCTAATGTTTTTTTTCAAAAAATATTTTTTGTTTAATTAAATATTTTTTAATTTTTCTTAAAAAAAAGAAATTATTTTAAAAAATATATGAAATATTTCTTTTTTTAGAAAAATAATTTAATTAAACTTTATATTATTTTTTATAAACATTGGAGGGAAAAAAATTTCAAACTTAAAAAGGGGGGCATTTTTTTTGCTACATAAGTGAAGGGGGGATTTTTTTTCCCTCATTGAGCAATTCACATACAATCATCAAACCTCAAAACCTATTTTTTAGGCTTCATAAATAGCAAACATTTTTTTGTTTGAAGTACTTCACACAGAGGGGATTTTTTGATGACATTTTTGTGCTAATCTGCCTAAGAGGCAAATATTGTAATTTTTTACAAACCAGTGGAAAAAGCCTTCTGGAGCACCCATTTTGCACTTCTAGAAAATTTTGGACTCCCTGTCACATGGCAGGGGCACTGCCCCTTGGAACCCCGTACAGGGGAGATATAATTTTTGCAAAATCAAGGGGGGAAGACTTATAAGGGTGTATTTTTGGCAGTGATCGACACCTTAGTCAAATTATTTTTGCAAAATTTCATTGTAAAAGGTCCACGACAATGACCAACACCTTAAAAATGGGCAAATCAAAGAAAAAGCAAGCCCCTAAACAAACTGATGTTGTTGAATCAGTTAAAGGTCCTTAATTTCCACCAGAGATGGAAGGAATGGATTTTTACGAGGATGAAAAATATTCTACACTACGCAGTGGTGTAAAATCCATTCTCAAAGATTTTAAAGATTCTAAAGATATTTAGAAGAATGGTGTTCAAATCCCTATAGGAGTCATAAGTGCGGTCTACATATCATTGATTACTCTTGATATGGCCCAACGTAAAAGCAATGACTGTGGATGGAAAAATCACACACAATGGACCATGATGAAAGCAATGTTGTATGGCTTCTACCGAAAAGGTAAAACCTATGGTAGACCCAAAGGCAAATCTAGTGACGGATCGAGTGGCAGTCCCAAAGATAATGACCCAGAGACAAACCTAAATACAGACCCAAAGACATAGTTCTAGAGGCAGATCTACAAGCAGATCTAGAGGTAATGATCCAGAGGCAGATTCATCGGTAGATCTAGAGATAGACCCAGAGGTACAAATCTAGAGGTACGCTTAGAGCCAGAGCCAAAGACAAAGCATGAGCCACCATTCTTTCATTTCTCTTCTTCTTCTTCACTGTATTGGGGCAGTTATATACTTTACCCAAATATTGTTGTATGGGGGGATGATAGTGTAGCTAGTAGTTATATTATTACCCAAATAATGTAATAAGGGGGGATGTTAGAGTTACTATGTTAGTAACTATACCTATTACCTCATTTGGTAATTACTTTCTATCCTAGGTTAGTTACGCTAACAATAGTTGTTAGTGCATATATTGTTAGGTTGTTAAGTTAGCGCTAGTTTTATTTCTAGCTCTAATAGGTTAGTAGATCCTATATCTACGGGCTATTTGCAGCTTATTGTAACCTATATTACTTGGCACCTTAATTGAATTATTAGTCTTGTTTCCCAACAAAATTGTGGATAAATATTGTGTGATTGTGTTTCCTATCTTACTGTTGTATGTTAGTTTTATGCATTACCGCAACTTGGTTAGGGAATTGGCACTGGTGAATCATGGAGAATTATTTAGAAGCATTAGGGCATTGATAAATATGTATTAAATATAATTTTATGATTTTTGGGCATAGTCAAGTGCATGGAATCTCTCACCAGCCCGGTTAGGATGTTTTGCCTATGAAGGAGATTGAATTTTTTGGACTATTAAACCTTTACAAAACATCCCAGAGAGAGATTGGAGTAGTAGAGCATCTCAAATAATGCCATGTTGTACCATTATTTATTACATATCGTACATCGACTTTCGTACAAATTGTACAAATTACTTTTACTTGATTTTGTAAAATAGGTGATTGATAGAAACTTACCCGATTTGGCAGTTTTGGGAGATCGACTGGATCAATTACAAAACTGTGCACAATAGCCTCCAAAACAACATCTATCAATTTTTCTGAGTACAATATCATACCATATTTTACACTGTACAATTTGAGATCGTACAATGTAGGTAATTAAGGGTCGTACAAGGTGATTACAGTTCGTGCAAGGGTAGTTTGAGTGAGCATGAGACCGTACGATTTGGCAAATAAGTTGGGTTTATCCTAATAATCATTCTAACCTCTAGAAAAAACCTCCCTACTAGGAATACTCCACCACTGTGCTATAGACCAGAGCGGCTATAATCCAAACACTATAGCTTAGAGCGACCAAACCTTAGCCGCTGTAAACGACAATAGCTAAACTTTAAATGCATTTTACTACCCATCCAACCTAATCTTGGGTGGAAGTGGTAGTCTGCATGCAATAAGGATGAGCAGGTACAAATTTGCATTCCTCCTCACAGCCATTCTACATGAAATACTCAAGTCCAAAATTAGACTTTAGTTAAACATAGAAAAATAAAGAGCTTCTCATGCTAACAACTAGTATGCATGAGGGATTCAGTCCTAGGGTTTGAACATTGACCTAGGGCTTCAAACACTTTATAAGAAGTAAACCTAAAATCACTAGGGGACCTTCTACTCGTATCTTATTTCATCAATCAGAGAGAGAGAACATCATACATTAGAACTTTGAACAAGTTGGATCATTGACGAGAGCTTCTAGAGACTTAGAGAGCTTCCTTTGGAGATCGATTATTATAGCAGAGACCTGTCATATTGGAGGGAAAATCTGAACACATAAGGTAATCATTTCAACATTAGTAGAAGAATTGATCCCATATCCTTTGGATCAATAGAGATATTTCACCTTCACGGCTGCTTTCCTGGACAGTGGCCCGCAACCTAGTCTAGGGTTTTAGGCGTTAGATTCTTTTATTTTGCTTTCCCTTTCATTTCATTAGTAGAAACATTATTTTAGTTATTTGCATTCATAGTACTAGTTTCATTGCATTTTTTGCATTGAGTTTATTCATTGCTAATAGCCTCATCTGAGGAGGCAATCTCGGACATCTAAGTGTGTGTTTTTGTTTCATTGCTTACAGGGCTACAGGTTCATTAGGAAAATCCACAACATACGAGAGCAAGAGGATCCCTCTAGAAATAAGACCTAGAGAATGAGGCATTTGTAAGCCCTCATACATTTTCATGTGCATCATCGAGAAGCTTGATAAAGTGTGCCCCCTATGTGATGGGATATTTTATACACCTGTTGCCCTCTTTGTGTGTAAAATTATGTATCAAACAAAGGGTATCCCTTAGAGGGATTCATTTGTAACCGGATCTTGGGAATATCAATACAAAGAGCATTCATTCATTTATTTCTTTGCATTCTGGTTATATATGATTTATGTCTTTCATTTATTGTATGTTAAAAATTAAAGGATTCAATCGAATCACAAGTAGAGTAGTTAGTGGACGACACGTCACTTCCCCGGGGTCGCTACACTACCTCTTATTTTGGGATAAGAGCTATATAATTTTTACTAATAATATTCAAAATTTCTTTGGCTTTTCTAGCTTCTTCCAGCACTAATAAATAAGTATGAAGGATATCCCATAACTCTTAGTAGAAGTCAATGGGAAAACCACTTGTTGAAGCTCATTGATAGTAACTAGAGAAGTTAAAATAGATTTCTCAAAAGTGATAAGAGTAGGGATCGCTTGAAGAACATTCTATTAAGAAGTCGAGTCAAGAGATGCAACAAAAAAAATATTGGAAAAGTAATTGAGAACAATAGATCTCATACCATCCTAAGTGTAGACAACATCTCCAGAATCGGATTTCAAGGAAGAGATAAATTTGTGAGATCTTTGATCTAGAAGAGATTCGTGGAAGAAATTTGTGTTTCAATATCCTTATTTGAGCCATTGGATCCTAGATTTTTGCTTCCATAAGAGTTCTTATCTTTTTCCCATTCATCTAATTGAATTGTGAGTCTACTGTAATTTGTACTTCTACTCTCTATGAGGCCATCTAAACATATTTTATTATTCAAATTTTCAAGTTGGGCAATCACTTCATGTTTTTTTTGTCAAACATATCCAAACTCTTAGTTCCAAATATTGATTATGGATTTAATGTATTGCAACCTTTTGGTAAAATATAACATCTTAGTGACATACCTTGGTTTACCTTCCTTCCACAATTGTTGCACTCAAGGTTTGAAAAAATTGTCTTTAAGCCACATTAACTGAAATCAAAAAGGTGAGAAACTCACATTGTTTTTCCAAATTTCCACCATGACTAGCTAGTAATCTGAACCCGCATTGTTAAGAGTTTTCACCTTAGGAATTTTATCATGGAATAAGAAATTATTAGAGAACAATAACCTATACAAGGTCTCCATGATACAAGCTAAGCCTTGACTTCTGTTAAACCAAGTCATAAGGCCGTTATCTTTCTAGATGTCCATAAGAAGAAGGTTTGTAACATATTCACTCATGAGGTCAGTTCTTCTATCCAAATTTCTATTTCCTCTCATTTTCTCATCCAAAGAGAGGATGGTATTGAAATATCCATCGTTCAAGATGCAAGCTTTAAGAAAATGAGAGATAATATAAGTTATATCCTTCCACTATCTTCTCTTTTCCTCTAAAGTAGTCAAAGCATAAACAATTATGCAAAGTATAATTTGGTTAGAATATCTACTTTGAATAAATATAGCTAAAAGACCCCAAATACCAACCATATGGTGAATAACTACCTCTTTTGGGTCCCAAAGACAAGCAATGTCACCAAAAGTGCCCTAGAAACTAAGGGAAACAACTTTTCAAGTTGGCCAGATTTTACTAGCAATTGAATCCATTTCCTCTATTGACATATTCATTTTCTAAAGGAAAGCAAGATGTGGATGATTTGTCTAAATTATTCTTCTAATTTCATTTTGTTTTAAAAGACTCCTTTTGAGTCCTCTATTATTTCAAGTGATGATCTTCATTAATACCAGGGCTAAATAAATTGGTAAGGATGTTAATCTTACCTTCCTCTACAATATTTTCACCTTATTTTACCATATGATGTTGATTGGTCTTGCAACCTACCTTTTGGTTGAAATCCATCTTTAATTTTTCCCTTGTTTCTTGATTTACCCCAATTGAATCTGGGATGGATTCTAACAATGTGTGTGTAAATCCAAAATTTTAATGGAAGATTCAACAAAGTCTATCTTGGGATCTGTATTATTTGAAGTCTCAACATTTAAAAGAATATTTTTCTTGTATATATTTCCTCTTATTTTTCTTTAAAAATATTTGATTTTTTGGTTTACCTCTGAGTTCTTCCTTGCATTCTTTAAATTGTGTTTCTAAGATTTTTGTCTCCATTATTTTCTCTTCCTCACCTAGGACATCATTTGTGGAAATAATTTCAAACATATTAGCTAAAAAAATCAATTGATCCTTCATTAAAAAATTTTAGTGTTCTTCTTCTTAGGCATTTGGAAACTTGCTAAGTTTTTATCCTCTTTCTTTTGATCTAGAATTGGGAAGACACTAGCCAAATGACCATATTCATGGAAAATTCTACAATGAAAATGAATGTTCTCATAGTCCACCACTTGCTCCCAAGTGTCCTCCCCAAAATGTAATAAGATCTTTTTAGGTAGAGGTTTATCAAAATCCATTAAAATACAAATTTGAGCATAAATAATATGTTCAAGTTTTTTAGTACAATCAACAATCATCATAAATGTTTCCAAAGAGTTTCCAATTGAAAAAAATAGTTGAATTCCAGAATTCAACTAGGAGGCCAAATAGTCTAACCCACATAGGACCTGTAGAAGGTATCTCTTCTTTAGCTTTAAATTTATTATGCCAAGGCTTCATGAAAAGCCCCACCCTTCCAAATAACTAGGGATCCCTTTGAAATATTTTCTCTCTATCTTCATTATTAGCAAATAAAACAAGAAAATAACCATTTTGATAAACAGAGATTTGTAACTCACCTTTTGTTTTCCAACTTTTTATAGCCCAAACTATGAAAGTAGATAGACTCAGATGAAAACCCGAGAAATGACAAATTAGTCCTCTTTTTTCCAGATCTTCTATGCCAATATAAATGTCGCCCATGTTTAGCTTAACAATTGAAGTTCCATTAGCTACCCTAAGATTAATGTTAGCGTTAGACTAAGGTTGTCCACCATGGAGGGCATCCCTAAAATTTATTTTTGGGGCTGAGTCTTTGAAATCCTTTCCCTTGAAAGGGGTTTCCATAGTGGATTTGTTTTTGTGATGCTCCTTCGCATAAGATTTGCTTGAGATATAATAATTTTTTGATCAGTTACTTGAAACTTATTTTGAGATCTCTTTAATCCATACCTTGGATGTCAAGGAAAGGTATTATTTTCACTTTTGTTTTGTGCAATAAATTGGAATTCATTGTCAATCAAGTTCACAATATGAAGATCTATTGAAATATAGATTTCTAACCCATCTTGGGTCCCCTGCAACATATCCCACTAAAATATTAAGCAAACCAAAAAATATTGGTTACTAGGACTTGAAGGTCTTAAAAAACAACCTTTGGAGCCGCTTGAACTCAACACAGATGAAACCCTCACACAATCATTCACTTTAAAAAACCATTAGTTAAGGTCCTTATTGCATGTAGACTCCCACTATGGTGGGAGTGGCAGTATGCATGCAATAAGGACGAGCGGGGATGAAATTTACATTCCTCCTCACAACCAGTCTATATGAAAGACTCAATTCCAAATTTAGACTTCAGTTAAACATAAAAAAACAAAGAGCTTATCATGCTAACACCTAGTATGCATGAGGGATTCAGTCCTAAGGTTTGAACATTGACCTACGACTTCAAACACTTTATAATGAGTAAACCTAAAAGCACTAGGGGACCTTCTATTGGAACTTTCTTTTATCAATCAGAGAGAGAACATCATACATACGAACTTTGAACAGGTTGGATCATTGAGGAGAGCTTCTAGAGACTTGGAGAGCTTCCTTTGGAGATCGATTATTGTAGCGAAGCCTTATCGGATTGGAGGGAAAATCTGAACACATAAGGTAATCATTTTTAACATTAGTAGCAAACTTGAGCCCATAGCCTTTGGATCAATAGAGAGATATTTTTCCTTAGCGGTTGCTATCCTAGATAGTGGCCCGCAACCTAGTCTAGGGTTTTAGGTGTTAGTTTCTTTTATTCTGCTTTATCTTTCATTTCATTAGCATAAGCTTTATTTTAGTAATTTGTATTCATAGTACTAGTTTCATTGCATTTATTTCCATTGATCTTATTCATTGCTAATAGCCTCATCCAGGGAGGCAATCTCGGACATCTAAGAGTGTATTTTTATTTCATTGATTTTAGGGCTATAGGTTCAATCGGGAAAATCCACAACATACGAGAGCAATAATATCCCTCTAGAAATCAGACATAGAGGAGGCATTTGTAAGCCCTCATACATTTTCGTGTGCATCATCGGGAAGCCTAATAAAGCATGCCCCCTATGTGAGGGGATATTTTATACACCTGCTGTCCTCTTTGTGTGTAAAATCATGTATAAAATGAATGGCATCCCTTAGAGGGATTCATATGTAATCAGATCTTGAGAATATCAATACAAAGAGCATTCATTCATTTATTTCTTCACATTCTAGTTATATTTTGCTTTATGCCTCTCATTTATTGCATGTTTAACATTAAAGGATTCAATCAAATCACAAGTAGAGAAGTTATTAAACGGTGCACCGCTTCCCCGAGGTTGCTACAGATGGCGATCATGATGGGACTCCAGTCGAGTTCTATAGTTTATTTTCATTTTCTATTGCTTTACTGACTCAGGTTTTGTGTGCAGGTTTAGTCACTCTGATCTATAGTGGCCAACAGTAAGCCGCTCTGGTCTACAGTGGCCAGGAGTCAGCCGCTCTGTTCTACAGTGGCCAAAAATCAGTCACTCTAGTTGATAACAACTAGAAATAGAGTGCAATAGAGGTCAAAATATTGATTCCCTGAGCTTGATTAAAGGTTGGTACAACTGTTTTGATACTTTATAGTTTTTTGTTTGTTTTTTTTCTTAAAATAGTGATAATTGAGACATATTTCAATTTGGAAAACTGAAAGAATGAAAGAAAAAGAACTTGCATCTTGCACATCTTAAGTTTCCTTTTAGATTTTCCACCAAGCGTTGCTCGAAATAGTAGCTTCTGTCTATAAAGTTTGCCATAGAATCCAACTTTCTAGACATCGTGTGTTGTTTTACTTGCTTTTAGGCCTTTCTAAAGGCCACACTTGCACATAATAGAGTGTATTCATTAATCTCATAGTAGCTATGCACCTTTTTAAAATTGAAACGCATTTTGCATTAGGCATATAGGAAAGAGTCATTGTTGTTATATGATGCATTATTATTCATGCAAACTTAAAATGAACCCCACACACACACATATTTTAAACATTGGGGAGTTGGATTTCATCACCAGCTCTCAATTTTATCTTGTGACATTGGCATTCATCTCCTTCCACTAGTTTAGCCCCTAGAGCTTCCTAGAAATGGATTGAGGAACTTCCTTATAGTGATACTAAGTTACTTGTGTTCAAACTATCTCCCACTATTGGAATAATCATTGGTTCAGAGTGGAAGAACTAGGTGAACCCCCCATTGGGATTTAAGCGGTGTACCCTAGTCTCTTTTGAGAAATCATGTTTGGCATGAGTGTTCTTGATTATCACTATGGATGAGTCTCCCCATTCTAAATCTAAAGTAAGAACAAGAAATAAGAAATAACAAAATATCAAACTACGACAAACAATTTAGGGCACACTTAAATTTAAAATCAAGAAAAACATTTGCTTGTCATTGTTTGGTCATATTTAAGTGCAACACAAAAGCTAAATTTCTAAAAACAATGATCAAAACAAGAAGTAAATATCCTCAGTCTGATACCGAGGAAGAATCTAAAGCAACGCATACCATTAGGCGAAGTCCTAGTAACATTGAAAGAGATACTCGAAAGACCGTGAGACGTAGTTTCACGAGTCTAAGGGGTGATAACTCAACCCTTGGGGATCTCCTTGAGAAATCCCAAATATGGAACCACATAAAGGAACTACATCACATAAACACAAAGAGACCTCATGACCATCATCATCAAGGAGACATGAGGAAGACTCAAGATCTTCCTCTAAACACATAGAAACTTCTCAGAGACATGAGAAAGCTTCAAGAGCTTCCTCATCACATGGACATAAGGAGGGTTCTAGACCTCGTTATTCACATAGGGATGATGAGGTTTTCCCATATCCATCCTCATAGAGGGTAGAGAGGGCCACAAAACCCTCATCACCAAGAAGACACACAAGAGTTGCAACATCCCAACATTCACATGAGACACTTAGAACAAATTAGCCCATTGAGGGGTAGGAAACTAGAGATACATCTAGTCATAGACATCAAACATAAGATATCCTTCACACAAGAGGAAGGATTCCAATAGACTATGATCTCATTGGAGTAAATGGAACCCCACGGTATCAACCATGGAAAACAAGATAGTTAGTTGAGGTAGATCAAATTTATTCAATACCACCTCCCAAAAAATTAGCTATAGAGAATTCTGCATATGGAAGTTCACGAACCGTAACTTCTAAGCCCACTTCTCAAATTGGGGGTGCCTTAGGGTGTCCCCAAAGTAAACGTACATAGTGTAATCATAGAGACACTCAACAATACACTAAACAAGTCACATTAGCTACCAAGAGCAAAGAAACAACAGAAACCTCTTCGAGAAATATGTGAATCAAAACCACTAGAACAGGATCATATAAGCATGAGTCTTTTATAACCGTGCAATTTAGTCATGTGCGATGGTTAAAAAATGCCTTGCAAAAAGAGATAGAGCTTGTAGAAGCTCTCTAACATGATAAACAAAGAGAATGGTTGTTGCACCAACATGAGCAACATTTAAGAGAGCAAGATGAGCAGCTAGCTCGTATCAACCAACAAGAAAATAGAAATGATCATCAAAGAGATCAATGCACTGACTCACCAAGAGAGAAGCACACTAGACAAGAAGGAAACCCATAGTAAAATCACCCTCCAAATCATGAGCAAAATTTAACTGGTGGGGAAAGCATAAACCTAATAGAACATGATCAGGCACATCCTAAATCCCCTCATAGGAGGGAAGAAGATAGAGCAAATAAAATAGATAGAGGGTTACCTCCACAACCACTGCGGGGGGGTTTGCAAGAGGAGTAAATCCTCGCCTCAAAGGTATTCCAAGCACTTGTTGAAAATATGAAGTCCTTTTAAAACAAGAGATGGTTGGTATCCAACCAACATTAAGCAAAATACACAATCAACCATTATGTCCATCTATACCTAGCCCCGCATACCATAAGCATTTTGAGATGCCTAGGTTGGAAATGTTTAAGGGTGAAGAGGATGCACAAGAGCATGTTACCAATTTCATCAATGCATATTTTCATCTTAAATATAATGATGCTCTTATGATCATGATATTCATTATGACATTTGCGGGCGCTGCCATCCAATGGTTCAACCAGTTGCCCAAGCATAGCATATCCAACTTCGAAAAACTAGTGAAATATTTTCTAAAACGCTTCTCTTTTGGTGCTAAGAGGAAAGTGAACCTTTTAGACGTAGAAAATTTGAGATATTATGATGATGAGCTAGTAATATATTATGGTAATAGATGGAGGAGAGTCATGGAAAAATTATCATTCTCTGTCCCCACAGAAGAGATCGTCCAGATGTTCACCAAGAGTTTTTCCAAACACATTTCCCTCTTGCTACAACTTCAAAAATACCCCTCATTTGAGGAACCCTTAACACAGGCTAAACTCATCGAGGACATAAAAGTAGATGAGGGAACCATCAAACTCCAAACCAAGAAGGAGTGGAACAAAAATTACAAAAATGATAAATACAAGCAGAAGCAGGCAACCCTGCTCCAGTTAATCAAGTGGTATTGGTTGTGCCTAAGGATGGAGCTATGCACCAAACCCAAAATTATTAAGCACAACCTCCACTAGCCAACTATGATAAAAATAACAATCAAGGGAAAAACATAGAACGCAAACCCCCTTGCTACCATTGACAGAATCAATGCAATCAATCTTCAATCAATAGAGAGAGGTTGGGAAGATCAGATTCCATGATATACCTCTTATAGATCCCAATAATCCTAAGTCAAAATAATATAGGGAAGATCAATTTTACCCTTATCATAGGATATTGGGGTATAATATTGAGGTTTGCATTGGTTTGAGGTACCAGGTGCAAAACATTATTGAGGTGGAAGAACTTAAAGTTGACAACCCATTGGCTCCTGACAACAGAGATATGGGCATCTACAAAAACCTTGCCAAACCATGAAGCCCCTAGAGGGTAAGGTGCATAAGTCAATAAAGTTTGAGTTGATACGCCTACCCAAAGGTGCATTATGATGATTGAAATTTTCAATATAGCAACCAGGAGTAGACGATATGGTCAACCGCAACCTCTGATAGCTCCCATTAACATCCCCGTTGCACCTAGGCAAAGGTAGGGATAAAACAACCTTCCATGTCCACAAACCCAACCTATGGTAATTATTCAGAGTAGACTTGAGAAAACTTACAAATGACTCTGGCTAAGCTATCCATATATGAGCTCATACAACAGTCCCCAAAGCATAGGAAGACCTTGATGGGGATTTTAAGGTCGATTGATCTCCAACCATAAGATCCAAATGCATTCACCCATTTTGTGGGACAAGTACAAGAATACCGGGAACCTATAATTCAATTTTACAATTATGAGATTAAGACAGTACCTACTACCTTACCAGACCCTCCATTGCACATTGTAGTGTCAATCAATAATTTACCTTTTAATCGGGTCTTGATCGATATAGGTTTATCAATCAACATCATCACAACAACAACAACAATAGAACACCTTAATATCCCCAAGTCCAATATCATCTTGAGAGCCTATACATTAAGGAATTTTAACGATGCTTTATGCAATACTGTGGGAACGATAGTCCTACCTATCAAGGTGGGTCATAAGACCATCCCCATGATGTGTCATGTCTTGGAAAGGACCATGCGATACAACATCCTTCTAGGGAGACCTTGGATAAGGGACATGAAATGTGTTCCTTCGATCTTACACCAATGTTTCAAGTATGTGCATGATAACAAAGTCTACATGGTGTTGGCTGATGAAGAGCCATTAAAATATATTCATCAAGTGGATTTCCCAAGAGAATTTGTGATTCCTTCTGCCCACTTATATGTAGGACCTTCATCTCCAACTATGCAACTGAATGATAAATACAAAAGGGTACAAAAAGACCCAACTGCATCAACACCTCATCTTGCGCACAAAGTGACTAATGCTTCTAATAGACCATCAACATCTAAACCAAAATACAATTAGAATCTAAATATGCCCATGGTTGAGGAAATATAGCCTAAGGAAGCACTAACCATAGACATTAAGAAAATTCCAACTCCCATGGAGGAAGAAGATCTCCAAGATCAAGCTGAGGATATACTAGATCCTGCTTTGCCAGTGTTGTCTGTAGGATCATCCACATCACATGCGACAATACACTTGGAAAGTATGGGGATAGGAGAGTATCTTGTGTAAAATATAACATTTACGCCCATTAAAGAGTCTGCACAAGACATGGGACAACCAAAATACCTAATACAACTAGTGGGAATAGTGGTTTCGGTTAGAATCCCTCCCAACCAGACAAATTTCATCTATGCTAGACTAGACTACACCCATAAATCTACTGATGAAGAAGATGACAATGACAAAATATTCACTGTTAATTTTCGTTACCTCTATAATCTTAAGTTTGCTCTAGCCTATTTTGAGTGTTGTAATTGGTATGGTTATGGTCTTGGTATATATGAGAAGGGGTGTAGATGACCATTCGAGCCATAATACCAGCTTCCATATAACAGGTTTGGGTTAGGCTATCACATCAGAGGTCAAGATGACTCTCTAGCAGTAGCCTTAGATAGATTAAGCTTGGGGTTAGGAGAAGACATTGATTTTATTCCCTATCACCCACCAAGTGCAAGATATTCAAGCAATAGATAAGTGGTTGTGGTAAGCATACCACCTCCTAAGACTTATCATCCAAGCTCCACAATTGAGACCATCCCAACAGGTTACAACTCATGGGATGATGAGCAAGAATAAAATGGATATGTAGCAAGTGATGATGAAGCACAAGAAGGCTTGGCATATCATGGGCCTCACTATTTACACAGATTTACCTGGTCCATATAAGACGAAAGTGGCTATGAGTCAGAGGAATCAATAGAGAGAGCCTACCTAGGACCAAGTTAGTTGCCCCATAGCTTGGGGTAAGAAACTAATGCAAATGGCTTCTTCATAAGTGACGAAGAATATGAGGATGAAACAAATATGGCCTACTTGGGGCCAAGACATGTGCCCCTTACCTTGGGGCCACATACCAATGCTAATGAGTTTTGGATAAGCGATGATGATTTTGATGATGAGACTGAGATGGCTTATCTTGGACCTCACCACTTACGATAGGTCGACATGTTGGTAGAGAGAGAAGCGGTACTTCATGTCATAGACCTTGGCTTATGGTTTTTGGGGAATCTTGTTGAATTTAATGTCATTCATTGTATGGTCAATCCCCCTCCATCGATATTCAAATAGCTTCTAGAGCCCAACGATCCTATTATTCGGTCTGCTCATGGGCCAGATCTGAAGATTTATTTTTCTCCAGAGCCTCATCGTGTGTATGGAAAGGAAAAACTCTAAGAAAATATTTCACCCATGTGGTTCTGGATATTTCATTCCATCCATCAACACAATCTCTATTGATTTGACCACTCCAATTCATAACCCAATAGATCCCACTAAATATTTGTATCTTGATACGAAGGCTATTGATTGGGATCGTGTTGATTCACCTATAGATTCTGAGGATATTTTCTCTAATGAAGAGACATTACAACCATTCTATTTTGCATCAGGATGTGCATATAATAAGTTCCATGTTGGTCTGGATACTAAGTCAGTAGGACTTGTAAATCCCGTCGATGACATTAACTTGATAACCACACCTCACCAATTGGAGGATGGGTCACATATGGATATAGAAGCGACTTTCGATATGGACATTAGTGATGATCCTACTCAACCAAAGAAATTCAAGTTCAAAGAAAGTCTATCTCCAGAGGAACAAGCCATCATTATCCCTCTCCTCAAGGAGAGACCAAATATATTTGCTTGGACTTATAAAGACATGCTAGGGATTGATCCAAAGTTAGTTGTTCACAACCTTTCATTGGATCCCCTAAATAATCTAGTCAAGCAAAAATTGAGGAAGATGCATCCAACCATTGCTTTGATGGTAAAAAATGAGTTGCAAAAACTATTGGATGTGATTTTCATAGTTCCTATCGACTATCCTGAATGGGTCTCGAACATGGTGCCCATGGGAAAACCAGATGGAAGAGTCCACATTTGCACAAATTTTAGGGACATGAATAGGGAAACTCCCAAGGATTCATTCCCATTGCCAAACATAGATGCTCTTATTGATGCCATTGTAGGTCATGAGATGATTTCCCTAATGGATGGGTTTTTTAGATACAATCAAATCCGAATCAAACCCGAAGACCAGCATAATACTGCTTTCATTACTCCATGGGGAAATTTTTGTTACAAAGTGATATCATTTGGCCTAAAGAATTTTGGTGCCACATACGAGTGAGCAATGACATATATATTTCATGACTACATGCACACAATATTGGAAGACTATATGGATGACTTGCTGGCCAAATCTTTAGTATGGCAAGAGCATGTTGAGATCCTTATGAAAGTCTTAGATCGCCTCATAGAGCACAATTTCAGATTGAATCCTAAAAAGTGTGTGTTTGGTGTGACTTCTGGTAAGCTCTTAGGTTTCATCATTTTGAATAGAGGCATTAAAGTTGATCCTACAAAAGTAGAACCTATAACAGAAATGGCCGCCCCTACCAACATTAGGGAGTTAAGAAGCCTCCAAGGCAATGTAGCATTCATCAAATGGTTAATTGCATAATTATCAGACAAGTGTCGACCCATGAATCGATTGCTATGAAAGGATGTACCATTTCATTGTGATGAAGAGTGCCAACAAGATTTTGTAGAGATCAAAACGTACCTAGAAACACCACCAGTACTGGCTCCACCAAGGCTAGACATACCATTTTTTCTATACATATCGGCTATTTATTTTGCTTTGGGCACCATGTTAGCCCAAAAGAACGTGCAATACAAAGCACAAACCGTATATTACATTAGTCGTACCTTGGTGAGTTGTGAGCTAGGATATGCGTATGTAGAAAATTTGTGCTTAGCAGTGATATTTGCAACCAAAAAATTGTGACACTACATGTTGAGCCATACGACTTACATTATATCAAAACAGAATCCTTTGCAGTATATGATGAACAAAACCTATCACAATACGCATACTACAAAGTGGATCATGCGATTGACAGAATTTGATCTAGAATTCATAAGCCAAAAGTCCATCAAGGGACAAGTCATAGCGAATAAATTAGCAGAGGCACCTATTCAATATAGCAAGCCTCTCACTATAGAATTGCCTGATGATGTAGTATTTGCATTATCAGATCCGTCGAAACTTGAAGAACCTGAGAAACAAAGAAACATGGCATTGTTCTTCGATATTTCAAAGTACGAGCAAGGGGGTGGAGCAAGGATAGTATTTATCATACCGTAGGGTGCTCCATTACCCTTATCATTCAAGCTAAACTTACCTTGCACTAACAATAACACAGAGTACAAGGTCCTGATATTGGGACTCCAAACAACCGTTGTAATGGGTATTACAAGATTGAATATCTTTGGTGACTCCTTGCTCATAGTAAATCAAGTTAAAGGATTGTTCTCATGTAGGTGTCCACTCCTGAAAGCTTACAAGGAGCTTGTTGACACTTACCTAGCTCGACTAGAATGGTATGACATCGAGGTAATCCCTCGTATGTCAAATAGATTTGCAAACACCATGGCATATTTGGGATCCTTAATCCCTTAGAATCCATCTGTTGACTTCACAACAATTCATGTGAAAGTGCTCATATTTTTAGCAATACAACGTGAGGTTATTGACAACCTAGAGTTAGTCAACATGATCCAGACCGAACGAAATCAGGATTGGTCCTTCAAAATTAGGCTTTATTGCATATAACCCCTTGGGAATATTTGATCTCTCAAGGTCCTATGGAGTGTGGAACAACCATTCATAATAGGGTTATTTCCCAATCTATGTTTATAAATGCTAGATCACAAGAGGAACATGTCGTTTTATCCATAGAAGTTGTGGCTTATCAGGATTGGCTATCCCAGTTGCAAGATTTACTAAAGCTTGGAATAATACGGTAAGGCATGTCGTATGCTGAAAGATGAACTTACAAACAAAATGTGACTAGATACATTTTTCTAGGAGGGATCCTTTATAGAAGAGGTTACGATGGAATGCTCCTTAATTGTCTTGATCCCCAGGAAGCATCCTAGGCAATTTTGCAAGCTCATGATAGTACATGTGGCAGTCACTTCAACGGCATGGCCATCATTAAACACATTTTGAGAATGGGTTACTATTTGCCCACTATGGAAAAATACTATTGTGAGTATGTCAGGAAATGCGTCAAGTGTCAGCATCATGCAAACCTCACCCACTTGCCATCATAAGCCTTATAACCCATCTAGGCAGCATGGCCATTATGGCAATGGGGATTAGACTTGATTGGAAAAATCTCTTCCTCATCTTAAGGCTGATACATTTTCATCATAACGACCACTGAGTATTTCACCAAATGGGTTGAAGTTATCCCCTTGACATCAAAAATTAGACTAAGGATTATGAAGTTTATACTCCACAATATCATAAGTCATTTTGGGGTCCCTTAGAAGATTATATCAGATAATGGGTCATATTTTAAGAAAAAAAATGTGCATGCTTTAATGAAAAAATACCACATCTAGCACAATTTTTCAACATCCTATTATCCACAAGCGAATGGGCAAGCAAAAGCCTCAAACAAAACAATCATATCCATCTTGAGGAAAATAGTGAGAGATAATCATAGGGATTGACATCTACAGTTACCTCTAGCATTATGGGCATATAGGACTAGTGTACGGATGCCCACTGGGGCAACACCATTTTCACTTTTATATGGCACTGAAGCCATCATGCCCCTAGAATTGGAGATTCCAACCTTACACGTAGCATTGAAGAACTTCATAGATGATGATAACGCATGGCAAGGCCGCATTGATCAATTAATGCTTCCTTATGAACGACGAGTCAATGCCTTGGAGAATCTCTGCATTTATCAAAATCACCTTGCATGAGCATACTGTAGCACCCTAAAATTGGCACAGTGAAATTGTAATAATTACATTCATCCTAGTAAATAATTTAAATTCAAATTTTAACCTCCCAAACCGCCCGTTAACCGCCGGGTAATCCGTATCCCCATTTTTCATGCCATTTTTAGAGGTTGTTTTGACCGTTTATGATATCGTCGCCGATCAGACGATATCGTCACCGATCAGACGATATCGCCCCAGATCTGACGATTTTGTTTGGGCTAGGATGTCCAGACGATCTTGTCCCTAAACTAATTTTGTACAATTAGCTTCTGTTCCAACGGGTCTCTAATCCGTGCAAAAGTGTGTCTGCACCGTTAGGGACCCTCCCCCATTGGAGATCTCCCAAATAGGGATGATCTCCAACCTCCTAACTACTCCCCTAAGCCTATTTAATCCTTAGGACCTTCCCTTCCCAACCCTTGGCTGAATTTCCCTGTAACTTGATTTTGCGTGCATTAGAATACCTAGAGCATCATTTTGCATTTGTTATTTTGAAGTTTTCTTGTAGGGACCTCATTTATTTTCAGCCGAAGCAAGCTCAGATCGTCGCAGACGATCTCGTTCAAATCTCGGATGATCCTGTCACAATTCGAGATGATTTCATCGCTTCCAGATGATTTCGACTGCAATCTACATTGGGGGGCAATCAGTGCCCAAATTTTGTGCTTTCTCTTATTCCTTTTGCTATTTTATTTTGCATTTTAGTTAGTTTTATCCTTATTTCTTACTATTTTGCATTTGGAGTTCACCCATTTAGCTTAGATTGCATGATAAGATCATAATTTCTCATTAGAATATCATAATTTGTTTGAAGTTCTATTCATAACTATTGTTTAGTATTCATATTGTCATTTTGTGTTGTTTCCCTCTGTCATCACAGTGGTATTCTTTGTATTTGGCATTTGTTTCTCTGTTTGCAGGTCTCTGACGAATTCGTCAGATCTCAGACGATCCTGTCAGATCTCAAATGATCCTGTCAGATATCAGACGATTCTGTCAAATTCCAGATGATCCTTACTGCTTCAAACATCAGAATCTCCATCAGACATCCGGATCAGGTATTCTTCATTTATATTCTATAATTTCTCTATTTTTTGTCTTTAAATTTGTTTTCTGTACTCATTAAATTTGCACTTTCATATAGATTAATTTAGATTCATTTGGCCAAACCTAGGATATGAATGCTTAAGGCTAAAAATGAACACATAAAAACACATTCCAAACCTAGGCGTGGAAACTGCCATTAAATGTTTCCTGGTGAACCCACCATCCGTCGAAAAATCACCAATATACACCTCCCTTGAGAGGCGGGACCTTCGCAAGTCCTCTCAGTCCGAGGTACCACGACATCCTTTTCCCAACCTCCTTCCGAGCATGGATCCTATAGCCTAAAGGTAAGGATGCGAAAAATTTGGAGCGATACATTTTGGTGAACCCGACGTGAATGCATTATAAACCTTTTGAAAACAAAACAAAGACAAAAAAAAAAAAAATAGAACTAAAACATAGATGCATTTTAAATCATTTAAGTTTAATTAGATGGTAGCTCCTAAGAAAATATTGGCAGTTACTATAAATGTAGAAAACCAAGTGGCAGCCATAGAAGTCAATTTTGTACTTAGTGTGCCTGAAACAGATAGAAATCAACTCTTGTGGAACGAACTTGATAGAAGACTTAGTGTCATCTCATCTAGGTCAACAGAACTTAAGCAAATCAAGAGGCTAGTTCTAGATAGAATCCTGGATCCTCATCAACTTGTCTTTTATCATGAACTCTAGAGAGCCTGCCATAGATGGTTAGCTTATAGGAGAGCTCTTGTATCTTCAGAATTGTTCACCTTCGAGGAATACCTCGAGAACGCAGCCATTGTGCACCACTTCCTAGGTTGTGTAGAAGACCAAGAGGTTGTTCTTACAGATAGGGAAATATGGAATAGAGTTCCTCGAGCCGTGTTATATCGAGAGTATTGCCACGAGCTTTACTTCTATCAACCAACATCTGAGACAGATAATATCACTATAGCTCTTTTCATTAAATTTTTAAAAGAAAACTTTTAATTTGAAGAACACTTCATGACTCCTGAACAACTCGAGCCCATTAATGATATTTATAAATTTGTAGATTAAAGATACAACGCAAAACAGAAATAAAGAAATCACAATAAAGGAATGCAGAACAGTTGTACAAAATGAATGATTTTTATTAATCAATGGAGTTTAGAAACTCCTTTTAAGTACAACAGGGCTTGTAACCCTTTTCGTGATACAAAGTTACAATTTGTGCTAGGGTTCTCCGAAACCCTAGCTGGCACAATGTGGTGGCATCTCCGAAGAATGTATCCTTAACCTCAACAGAATGAGTGGGCTTTGTTGTATCCTTTGGCTCGGACCACTCCAGCTTAAGCAGCTGCTATCAACAAATCAGATCTACCACTAGAATCCTGCACACATTAAAATTATCAAAGAGTTAGAAACTAATAAGAGGGCTCCACTGTGTGAGCCCTCAGAAACAGTCTAAAACCCTAGATTTATGAAATAAAAATAAACATAATGCAGAATTCAACATCAGATTAATACATAAAGAAAGATTACTTGCTTTAGACGAATCTATACCTTTTTCTGTTAACGCGGTGAGACCAGGCGACGACGATGGATGCGACGAAAGGGTTTAGTTCAGACTTAGGGCCGTAGAAGACTCAGAAGACTTAGGATTAACAGCAATAGCCAACTCCAGACTTAGATAGGGAAGATAAGTAGGTTTAGCCAAAGAGATAGATAGGGTTTGAGCCATCAAGGTGACTCAATTTATAATCTACTCTTAGGGCACACTTTAGGGTTTTAACGACACTTTGAACGTGTGGCTAAGATTAAAGTGGATCCAAGGGTAGAGAATAAATCTAGGTTGTGAAACAGATTAAGATGGATGGACGAATGAGATTAAATGAAGGATGGATGGCTCAGATTAAATCACTTAAACTTTATTTATATATATATTAATGTAGATTAAAGATACAACGCCAAACAAAAGATAAAGAAATCACGATAAAAAGTAATGCAGAACACAGTTGTACAAAACAAACGATTTTTATTAATCAATGGAGTTTAGAAACTCCTTTTGAGTACAATAGGGCCTGTAACCCTTTTCGTGATACAAGATTACAATTTGTGCTAGGGTTCTCCGAAACCCTAGCTGGCACAATATGGTGGCGTCTCCGAAGAATGTATCCTTAACCTCAACAAAATGAGTGGGCTTCATTGTATCCTTTGGCTCGGACCACTCCAGCTTAAGCAGCTGCTATCATCCAATCAAATCTGCCATTAAAATCCTGCACACATTAAAAATACAAAAAGGTTAGAAACTAGTAAGAGGGCTCCACTGTGTGAGCCCTCAAAAATAGTCTAAAACCCTAGAAATGAAATAAGTAGAATGCAGAATCTAGCGGCGGATTAATACATAAAAATATTACTTGCTTTAGAATCTATACCTTTTTTTTTGTTAACGCGGTGAGACCAGGCGGCACCTGGAAGTGATGTAACTGTCAAATCGGCTGTGGAAGGCACCCTGGTGCGATCGCTGAATGCCCACGTACTTCTAGATCGGGGTTGCAGACGCCGGTCTACGTCTGTGGCTATGGGTAAACGCCTACGGGCACTTGCGACAAGAATGGGGGATTCTGCAGAAGGGATGGCGACGAAGTTTGCGACAGATGCGGCGATGGATGCGACGAAAAAGTGACGGCGATGGATGGGTAGGTTTAGCTAAAGAAGAGATAGATAGCAATAGATAACAAAAGAGAGATAGTAAAAGAGATCGGGCTTGATCCATCAAGGTGACTCAATTTATAATCTACTCTTAGGGCACACTTTAGGGTTTTAACGACACTTTGAACGTGTGGCTAAGATTAAAGTGGATCCAAGGGTAGAGAATAAATCTAGGTTGTGAAACGGATTAAGATGGATGGACGGATGAGATTAAATGAAGGATGGACGGCTCGGATTAAATCACTTAAAGTATCTTTATATATATATTAAAAGATATTAAAATATATATATAAATATTAATTTAAATAAATTTGGGAATGAAAAATGGCGGGAAAGGTGAAATTGGGCCAAATAATGGCGGGAAGGTGTGGATTTGGGCCAAATAATGGTGGGAAGGTGGATGACTAACACGTGGCTAACAGGAAGGTATAGATGACTTACAAGTGGCTGGATTTTGGTGTCTACAGATGCCCCTTTTTGAGTTGCTTTGTGTGAAGACACAATGCAGCACAAAAACTTAAGACACCTGAAAAGCTGGATCAGACGCAACTCTCTCTCAAGACTAAAGCACAACTTTGAAGACCAAAGAATAAAAGAACATTTAAAATTTTATCAGCTTACCCCCTCAATTGGTGAGTGAGAACGGTTCTCACAAGCCAATTGGAAGAAATTTGGAAGAAAATGAACCGTTTTTGCCCCAACGGTGAAAAAAGGGGTTGGTGTATGAACCATCTGTTTATGTCCCAACAGGAAAGGGGTTGGTGTACAAACCGAGAAAAGAATATGATTGAAGACGATATGAGTGATGTGAAATATGGACCGTTTTCTGCCCCAACGGTTGTAAAGGGATTTTTGCCAAATTGTAAGTTCCATGATCATGTAAGATGAATTCCACTATAGGAAAATTAGAAATTGATAACGGATGCCCCAACTCCTGTGTGTGAGTCCATACTGTTAATGAAATTGTCTTGTTGGCGCCATTGATATGCAGAGATGAAAGATGCATGAAAAGAGTCTAGAACTCAGAGATGCTCCTAGTGACGGTATGGATAATTCCTCGGGTCGGAACCAATCAACCTAGGTAGCCTCAATCTCTAGCAAGACTCAAAATAATGATGATATTAAAGATTGTCCATGTTTAAGGCCCCATGAACTAGGCCATCAATGACAACTATTGAGCAAATTAATCTTGGTATGAGGTCACTTGAAAAGTAGAATATCCAAAATTGATTTCCAATTTTCAAACAGTGAAATAGTTGATTATGATAAATGGTAGGTGTCCTTATGGTGGTTTAATCCTCTTATCGAATTGCATGGATTCAAATCGCTGCAATCGCCAAGGTGATAGAATATACCACTAGATACGAGGTTTACTTTAATTTGATTTGGCAAAAATATGCATGATGAAAGAAGAATGAATGAAATTGACGATAGATCGAGAAAAATTGATGAATGTGGTTAATTTTGTGAAGGTTTTGAATATTTTTAACCCAATTTGTAAAACAATGATGAATGATGCGCTTTTTGAGCGAAATGACAAAATTTGTGTCCAAAACTATTGTAACCTTCACAAAATGTTTTATTATGATAAGAAGAATGGATGAATCGAATTTGATGAAATTTGAAGGAGGTGAGCTTCAATTTTGCAAGTTTTGTTCCTTTATTCAATACTGACACCAAACGCCGGTCTGCATTTGTGGTTGGCAGAGATGCCCGCCGGTGTTTAGGCTCTCTACAAATGCAATACTGCATCTGAATCCGCCATGAAATGCCCTACTGCATTTCAGGGCACCAAAATCAGCTATTTAAACAGTTTTAGCAAGAATTTCGCTCATTTGTGCGTTCAAGCTTAAGAGAAGTGCGTCTGAGGGAGTGGAGTGAAGTGGAGTGAAAGGTTGTGTGGGAAAGTGAAGCACACGGGAGCTATGGCAGAGATGGGAGCGGACGCGCCAGTGCAGCCAGCTGAGGTATTTGTTCATTTAAGCAAGTACTTATTATGTGTTTTTTTTTTTTTTAGAAAAATTTGTAACAAATTTTTGTTTTGTTGTTTTGCAGCTTGGGGTGTTAGAGGCACGACACCGATTCTCCCCTATCATTCCGGCGATGAGGAGGTCGTTGTCCCAGGCAGACTGGGAGATATTGGATGCAATGGGGCTAGCGGAGGCAGCCTGATTGGAGGTAGTTCGAGCGAATGAGGGGTACCTCTCGCCTTTGGCCGAGAGGTGGGATCCAAATCGGGGGACGTTCCAACTCCCGACTGGAGAGATGACGGTGACGCTTGAGGATGTATACCGTATCCTCAAGGTGCCCGTGGAGGGGGCGCGGGTGGAGGTTGGATGAGATAGAGCCACGAAGATGGCCAAGTTGTTTGGGGATGACTGTAGGGAGATCCGGACGGAGATCGGGGGGATCCCATACTTGGCCATGTATACGGCCAAGGAGTTGGTAGCGATGGAGGCTCTGATGATGTTCGTGTTGGCCAACATTGTGGCCCCGAACAACATCGGGTGCAGGTTCCCATGGAACCTGATGGGTGTAGTGAGCAAGATGCTCACTAATAGGTTAGTGTATGTCTGGGTGCCTGCTTTATTGGCACAGGTGTACCGGGAGTTGTATGAGGTTCAGATACGGGGCCGAAAGGGCCTAGGTTGTAGTGTGGTTCTCCAATGTTGGGGTTGGGAGCACTTCAGAGTGGCTCGACCGGAGGGGTTGCCATGGGCTCACTGGGACATGAGCCAGGCTTATGATAGCAGATGGCCAGTGGCGGAGGAGAGATAGCCTAGCCGCCTTGTGAGATCGGGGCAATGGTATAGGAGATTATGGGCAGATTTGACAGATGCCCAAGTCATTTGGAGGCCCTGGAAGGAGGTGAGGTGGATCGAGGATGGAGAGCACCTGAGATGGGTGTGATAGGCTAGATGGGTAGTGGGACAGGGCCATAGCGAGGTGGAGTACATACAGATGTCTTGAGTACTCCGCCAGGTCAGATTGAGGCAGGATGTCCCCGGTGAGCCAGTGCACTACCGAAGGCACAGATCAGAGGGTGATTTATCGTGTGTCGAGCCATGGAGGGAGGCGGCAGAGGACGATGAGGACATGGAGATCCCCGACGTGGACGACATCGAGGTGACAACTGAGTATGCAGCATGGATGGCTGCAGAGCCAAGTTGGGAGCCACCATTGGTGGCTGGTGGAGCTGGAGAGCCCGAGGCTGGGGCTGGAGAGGGCGAGGGAACCGCAGAGGTTCCCAAGCGTAGGGAGGGTCCCCACCTTCGATCTGACAGTCGAAGGTGAAAGGGGAAGATGGCGCAGCAGGCTTCGGGTAGCGAAGATGACGGGGAGGATGGCGGAGAGGGCCTAGGAGAGGCTGCAGGAGAGGCTAGGGAGATACCCCCTAGCGGGCATGAGAACGAGCTGATGCAGCTACAATAGCAGATAGCAGAGCGCGATGCTATGTTAGCTACCTGGGATGAGAGGATAGCTCGGTTGGAGCAGCAGGAGGTGGAGCAGGATTCCCGGTTAGCTGCTCAGGAGGAGAGGATGGCCCAGCTACAGGAAAACTTGGATAGAGCGACCAGGGTGCCCCAAGATGACAGGGTGACGAGACTCCAGGCAGAGCTAGCAGAGCGGGAGCGATGGCATGGGATAGACATAGCTAGGTTTAGGTTGAGGAATCGTTACATTGAGGCTCTGGATGACACATTGTTTAGGCATCACATTATGTTGCCTGATCCTCCATCCTCTTCTGTCTCTAGGCGTAGTGAGTCTAGACACACCACTAGGTCTAGGGCTCCTACTAGGTCTTAGGGGTCCTATTTTTATGGTTAGCTTAGTGCTTAGATGCACTCTTTATGAGCCTTGGTGCTCTATTGTATATTGTAGCCTTTTGACATTCCTCGTACAGTTTGTCCTTTATACATATATATATACATGGCTTTTATTTATTTGGTGTTTTACTCTCTTTTGTGTGAATGCCTATGTTTTTGTGATGCATTTTTTTATATGTTTTAATGTTTTTGATGCATATGTGATGGAATGGAATGCAAACTTATAGATGATTAATGCTAGACTAAGTATATAACATACAAATCTATGGATCGATAACTTGGCAGAAGCCATTTTTAAACTGGTAGTTAACCGGCTACTCAATGACATGATGGGTCGTTGGCATTGAGTAGAATGATTTAGCGGTTGTTGAGAAGTACTAGCACGTCGTTGGGTCACTGTTACCTGAGGTGGACTGGGGGTTTGTACAGGTGGTTGTGGTTCAGCCTGATTTGGTTGGTTCACCCTTTGACCCCGGGTTACTACGTTAATAGTACCCACAAAACCTTGGTATTGTTGTACATGGTTGACTTGATTAGGAGGAGTTACCTGAGTTACTCCCCCTAAAGTTGTTGGAGCTTCCTCCCGATGTGGAAGGGGTGTTTGAAATACACCAAGATTTTGATTTTGTTGGGCTAAGGGGCTATCCAATTTAATGGCTCCAATCTCAATAAGATCTTGGATCACATGTTTGAAAGTTGTACAATTATTGATATCGTGCCCATTTTGCCTATGATAAGGACAAAATAAGTACTCCTTGTAATACTTCCCCCTTCTAGATGGTTCTAAAGGTTTGAACTCAGGTAAAGTTAACTGATTTGTGCTATATAACTTGTTGAATATGACCGCATATGGTTCATCTAAAGGTGTGAATTGTCGCTTGGGACGATTATTTTGCCAAGGTCGAGTTTCCATGGTTGGCCCAGTATTGTGAGCTGGTTGAGGAGGGGCAGGTACCGCATGATAAGCAATTGGTTGCGGTTGACTTTGCATTACTTGTTGTTGTTGAGCCATTACGGGCTGACTCGCCACCACTTGATTAACTTGGTTAACATTTGAGGCTGTACTAGCCTGTGTTTGTTTGTTTTGGCCATAATTATTATTTCGTTGTTGGCCCTTTTGTTGCCATTCTTTTCTACGGGGTTTTAAAACACCCTCTTGGACTTTAATGTCTTCTATGATACTTGCTTGGGCCAAAGCCTCTTCAAAAGTCCTGTATTGTTGTAATTGGAGTAACCAAGAGATAGGTTTTAGACAACTCTGGGTGAACATTTTGGTTAACTCCTCCATTGGTAGGGAGAATGGCAGTTTATTAATGATAGCCCTCCAACGGTTTCCAAAGTCATAAAGAGTCTCATCGTCATGTTGCTTGAGCTTGTATAAGTCGGACAATGAGACTTTCCTTTGTACATTTAGGGAGAATCGTTCTAAAAATAGATTAATCAATTGCTCGTAAGCATAAATGCTATGGTGAGCTAAATGATTGTACCATTGTACAACATCTCCCCCTAATGTCTGAGGAAAAGTTCTGAGCATAAGAGCGTCATTATTTTGGATTCTAAAGCAGGCATGCATGAATGAGCTCACATGTTCATGAGGATCCTCAGTTCCTCGAAATTTGTCAAACTTCGGTAATGTGAAATCAATCGGATATGGCGGTGAAGGTACCGAAGGATGAATTGGTTGATTGATCAACGACCTTAGCGTAGGTTTCTGACTAGATGAGCCAGGCATGTTGAGCATAAGGTTGTCAATCTGTTGTTGCATAGCATGGAGTCGAGAATCTTCATGAAAATTTTGATTCGTTTGATGATTATGATGATGCAATGGAGGAGTGGAAAAATGATGAGATGGGATGAAATTGCCTGGATTAGGCGGTGTGGAATGGACAGGTTGTTGGTATGGATGATACCGAAAAGAAGGTGATTGGGGTGAATGATGAACTGGACTAGGTTGGGAGAAAGGTGGGGTAGGAATGGACACCACCGAAGATTGGGGTACCCAGGTGGGGCCTGAGCTAAGAAAAGTCGGTCGGGTAGAAATTGGTTGGGGTGTAGGATTTACTACGACAGGTGGTTGAGCATTTTGTTGTTGTTGTTGCTGAAGCAACTTGTCGAGGTACTCCCTAACCTTATTAATCTCTAACCCAAGGGAGGTGGGATGATTGGATGAAGGTGGAGGGCAGGCTGCCATGGTAGTCACCGAAGACTGCATAGCAGGGGCAATGAAGGTGGCTGAAGTAGGCGGTACACGGGAAGAAACAATGAGACTGTGCCCCGGGTAGGGTGAAACCATAAATGGTTTGGGAAGAAGAGGGTTGAAATTGGTCATGACTAGAGGAGGTTCCACCAGCCTCATAGAGAGAATTGGTGTAGGTAAATGGAGGAGAAAGTGGTCGGGAAGACACTACATTTGTCTCCAAAGGAGGACAATTGAGCATCTGGGAAGATGTTGGAGATGAAGCCGACTGAGCAGATACAACATTAGCCTCAAAAAAAGGGTTAGTGTAGACCTGAGTGAAACCAGCGGGTATGGTTGATGCAATATCCTGCTAAAAAATAGAATCTTGCATAGGGGAATCTTGGATTGGCTCAAGGACATAACCAGTGCCATCTCTTAAGTGAGTTTGCACTTGGGCCATATCAATGTGGGTAATATGACAAGAATTGTCTTCCTCCATGGGCATGGCCATGCGATAGACGGTAGAAGGACGTGAAAGACACTGCGAGCGAACCTGCCTGAAATTCACTAGGATAAGTGGTCATGTTGGTGGTGGGGATGTTCCGTGAATTATTCATTTGATTATTTAGATTTAACACTTTAGATTGATTCCTTGTTAAGACCATAACGCAATAAATCTAAACAAATTCAGAAAAGAAGAATGCAAAACTTGAATGATAAATTTACACTAAAGAAATTATCAGAAAACAGTCACAACCTAGGTTTCAACCAATATGTCTTACCTGCGGTTAATTAATTATTTTCTGATCTTAATCTGCAGTAAATTTTAAGTGTCCGGTTTATGAGTTTTGCATGTGATCTAATCTTGAATTATTCACAAAAAAAGGTAAAAACTATGGCTAGGAAAGGACAACGAGATTCTTACTGGTGATGAAATCAAGCAAGTTTGCTCGGGGGTGACCTATGGTGTCTAAGGCAGAAGTTTAATGGATGGAGATGAATTCCACCGTCACTAAACTTCAAGCAATACCTAGTGATGAAATCCAGATATTACTGTTTTAAATGCAATATGAAATGCAGTGAATTTTATTTTAAGTGTTTTAGTTGTCTAATGTATACATACAAAGCTATAAATCAAAAGTTCTAATGATCTAAGCAAGAGGCCACTGAAAATATGCCATTTCCTCTGAAGAAGTGGAGTACACCGTTTAAAACCCCCTGCCTACCAATGATATCAGATATCAAAGGAGCAACCGGAAGGTTCGTCCACTTCTCTGCCTGGAATCACCCAATGGCAGGAGTACTATTGACATCCAATCAATAGTCCTACTTAGATAACTAAAACAGATAATTCATAGCTATTCTAATATGCAGCTAGGTATGCAATTTTTTTTTATAAAATTATGCAACAATCAATAATGCAATGCAAAAAAAAAATGTAACTAAAAATAAGCTTGTTCTTTTCAGATTACTTAGTTTTTGTTCATTTTAAAGCAATGATCTGAAAAAGAAACAGAATACGACAGAAAAACCAAAAACGTAAAAAGTACAGCACTTACTCGGAAGCCTACGCTTTTTCTATAAAACTGCCTTCAAACGCCCAAGGGAGTCTGCGCAGGCTGAAACGCACCTCTGCGTTTCGGATCGGACTTCCAGACGCCGCTCTGCGTCTGCTGCGTTTTCTGCAAACTCCTCAGAAACCCTAGTTCGTTGGAACAACGAATTTCACGATTTTTGGAACCTGCAAAATAAAACAAAAATAGGAATAGATCAGTAAAGCAAGTATTAAAAACATGAAACCCTAGGGGGTCCCACCGTGATCGCCATTTGTAGATTAAAGATACAACGCCAAACAAAAGATAAAGAAATCACGATAAAAGTAATGCAGAACAGTTGTACAAAACAAATGATTTTTATTAATCAATGGAGTTTAGAAACTCCTTTTGAGTACAATAGGGCCTGTAACCCTTTTTGTGATACAAAATTACAATTTGTGCTAGGGTTCTCCGAAACCCTAGCTGGCACAATGTGGTGGCGTCTCCGAAGAATGTATCCTTAACCTCAACAGAATGAGTGGGCTTCGTTGTATCCTTTGGCTCGGACCACTCCAGCTTAAGCAATTGCTATCAACAAATCAGATCTGCCATTAAAATCCTGCACACATTAAAACTATCAAAGAGTTAGAAACTAATAAGAGGGCTCCACTGTGTGAGCCCTCGAAAACAATCTAAAACCCTAGAAATGAAATAAATAGAATGCAGAATCCAACAACAGATTAATACATAAAAAATAAGTTACTTGCTTTAGAATCTATACCTCTTTTCCTGTTAACGCGGCGAGACCAGGCGGCACCTGAAGTGATGGGCAAACGGCGAAGGCGCCGGTCAAGCCGCCGGGACGGCGTGGTGGGGTAAACGCCGCGGGCACTTGCGACAAGAATGGGGGATTCTGTAGAATGCTGCAGAAGAGATGGCGGCCAAGTTGGCGACGGATGCGGCGATGGATGCGACGAAAAGGGACGGCGATGGATGGGTAGGTTTAGCTGAAGAAGAGATAGATAGCAATAGATAACAAAGAGAGCAAGATAGTAAAAGAGATAGGGTTTGAGCCATCAAGGTGACTCAATTTATAATCTACTCTTAGGGCACACTTTAGGGTTTTAACGACACTTTGAACGTGTGGCTAAGATTAAAGTGGATCCAAGGGTAGAGAATAAATCTAGGTTGTGAAACGGATTAAGATGGATGGACGGATGAGATTAAATGAAGGATGGACGGCTCAGATTAAATCACTTAAAGTATATTTATATATATATTAAAATATTAAAATATATATATAAATATTAATTTAAATAAATTTGGGGATGAAAAATGGCGGGAAAGGTGAAATTGGGCCAAATATGGGGAAGGTGTGGTTTGGGCAAAAATGGATTTTTTGAAATTGGGCCAAATAATGGTGGGAAAGTGTGGATTTGGGCCAAATAATGGCGGGAAGGATGGATGATCGACACGTGGCTGGTAGGAAGGTATAGATGACTTACAAGTGGCTCGGATTTTGGTGTCTACAGATGCCCCTTTTTGAGCTGCTTTGTGTGAAGACACAATGCAGCACAAAAACTTAAGACACCTGAAAAGCTGGATCAGACGCAACTCTCTCTCAAGACTAAAGCACAACTTTGAAGACCAAAGAATAAAAGAATATTTAAAATTTTTTAGCTTACCCCCTCAATTGGCGAGCGAGAATGGTTCTCACAAGCCAATTGGAAGAAATTCGAAAGATAATGAACCGTTTTTGCCCCAACGGTGAAAAAAAAGGGTTGGTGCATGCACCATCTGTTTATGTCCCAACAAAAAAGGGGTTGGTGTACAAACCAGAAAAGAATATGATTGAAGACGATATGAGTGATGTGAAAGATGGACCGTTTTCTGCCCCAACGGTTATAAAGGGATTTTTGCCAAACTATAAATTCCATGATCATGTAAGATGAATTCCACTATAGGAAAATTAGAAATTGATAACGGATGCCCCAACTCCTGTGTGTGAATCCATACTCGTTGATGAAATTGCCTTGTTGGCGCCATTGATATGGAGAGATGAAAGATGCATGAAAGAGTCCGAACTCGTGAGATGCTCCTAGTGACTGTATGGATAATTCCTCGGGTCGGAACCAATCAACCTAGGTAGCCACAATCTCTAGCAAGACTTAAAATAATGATGATATGAAAGATTGTCCATGTTTAAGGCCCCATGAACTAGGCCATCAATGACAATTGTTGAGCAAATTAATCTTGGTATGAGGTCACTTGAAAAGTAGAATACCCAAAATTGATTTCCAATTTTCAAACAATGAAATAATTGATGATGATAAATGGTAAGTGTCCTTATGGTGGTTTAATCCTCTTACCGAATTGCATGGATTCAAATCGCTGCAATCGCCAAGGTGATAGAATATACCACTAGATACGAGGTTTACTTTAATTTGATTTGGCAAAAATATGCATGATGAAAGAAGAATGAATGTGGTTAATTTTGTGAAGGTTTTGAATATTTTTAACCCAATTTGTAAAACAATGATTAATGATGCGCTTTTTGAGCGAAATGACAAAATTTGTGTCCAAAACTGTTGTAACCTTCACAAAATGTTTTATTATGATAAGAAGAATGGATGAATGCAATTTGATGAAATTTGGAGGAGGTAAGCTTCAATTTTGTAAGTTTTGTTCCTTTATTCAATACTGACACCAAACGTCGGTCTGCGTTTGTGGTTGGCAGAGATGCCCGCCGGTGTTTAGGCGCTCTGCAAATGCAGGACTGCATCTGAATCCACCATGAAATGCCCTACTGCGTTTCAGGGTGCCAAAATCAGCTATTTAAACAGTTTCAGCGAGAATTTCGCTCATTTGTGCGTTCGAGCTTAAGAGAAGTGCGTCTGAGGGAGTGGAGTGAAGTGGAGTGAAAGGTTGTGTGGGAGAGTGAAGCACGCGGGAGCTATGGCGGAGATGGGAGCGGACGCGCCAATGCAGCCAGCTTGAGGTATTTGTTCATTTAAGCAAGTACTTATTATGTGTTTTTTTTTTTTTTTTGAAAAAATTTGTAACAAATTTTTGTTTTGTTGTTTTGCAGCTTAGGGTGTTAGAGGCACGACACCGATTCTCCCCTATCATTTCGGGGATGAGGAGGTCGTTGTCCCAGGAAGACTGGGAGATATTGGAGGCAGTGGGGCTAGCGGAGGCAGCCCGGTTGGAGGTAGTTCGGGCGGATGAGGGGTACCTCTCGGCTTTGGCCGAGAGGTGGGATCCAGATCGAGGGACGTTCCAGCTCCCGACTGGAGAGATGACGGTGACGCTTGAGGATGTATACCGCATCCTCAAGGTGCCCGTGGAGGGGGTGCGGGTGGAGGTTGGACGAGATAGGGCCACGGAGATGGCCAAGGTGTTTGGGGATGACTGGAGGGAGATCCGGACGGAGAGCGGGGGGATCCCATACTTGGCCATGTATACGGCCAAGGAGTTGGGAGCGGTGGAGGCTCTGACGATGTTCGTGTTGGCCAACATTGTGGCCCCGAACAGCACCGGTGCAGGTTCCCATGGAACCTGATGGGTGTAGTGAGTGAGATGCTCACTAATAGGGTAGTGTATGCCTGGGCGCCCGCTTTATTGGTGCAGGTGTACCGGGAGTTGTATGAGGTTCGGAGACGGGGCCGAAAGGGCCTGGGTTGCAGTGTGGTGCTCCAGTCTTGGGCCGGGAGCACTTCAGAGTGGCCCGACCGGAGGGGTTGCCATGGGCTCACTAGGACATGAGCCAGGCTTATGGTAGGATATGGCCAGTGGCAGAGGAGAGACAGTCGAGCCGCCCCGTGAGATCGGGGCAATGGTATAGGAGACTATGGGCAGACTTGACAGATGCCCAAGTCATTTGGAGGCCCTGGTGGGAGGCGAGGTGGATCGGGGATGGAGAGCACCTAAGACGGGTGCGACAGGCCAGATGGGTAGTAGGGCGGAGCCATGACGAGGCGGAGTACATACAGATGTCTCGAGTACTCCGCCAGGTCGGATTGAGGCAGGATGTCCCCGGTGAGCCAGTGCGCTATCGAAGGCACAGATCAGAGGGGGATTTGCCGTGTGTCGAGCCGTGGAGGGAGGCGACAGAGGACGATGAGGACATGGAGATCCCCGACATGGACGACGTCGGGGTGACAGCTGAGTATGCAACATGGATGGCCGCAGAGCCGAGGTGGGAGCCACCATTGGTGGCTGGTGGAGCCGAAGAGCCCGAGGCTGGGGCTGGAGAGGGCGAGGGAACCGCGGAGGTTCCCAAGCGTAGGGAGGGTCCCCGCCTTCGATCTGACAGTCGAAGGCAAAAGGGGAAGATGGTGCGGTAGGCTCCGAGGAGTGAAGATGACGGGGAGGATGGCGGAGAGGGCCTAGGAGAGGCTACAGGAGAGGCTAGGGAGGTACCCCCTAGCGGGCACAAGAACGAGCTAGCACAGCTGCAACAACAGATAGCGAAGCGCGATGCTATGATAGCTGCCCGAGATGAGAGGATAGCTCGACTGGAGTAGCAGGCAACAAAGCAGGATGCCTTGTTATTTTCTCAGGAGGAGAGGATGGCCCAACTGCAGGCGAACTTGGATGGAGCGACCAGGGTGCCCCAAGATGATAGGGTGACCAGACTCCAGGCAGAGCTAGCAGAGCGGGAGCACGGGATAGACATAGCTAGGCTTAGGTCTAGGACTCGTTACATTGAGGCTCTAGAGGACACATTGTTTAGGCATCACATTGTGTTGCCTGATCCTCCATCCTCCTCTGTCTCTAGGCGTAGTGAGTCTAGGCACACCACTAGGTCTAGGGCTCCTACTAGGTCTCGGGGGTCCTCTTTTGATGGTTAGCTTAGTGCTTAGATGCACTCTTTATGAGCCTTGGTGCTCTATTGTATATTGTAGCCTTTTGGCATTCATTGTACAGTTTGTCCTTTATACATATATATATATACATGGCTTTTATTTATTTGGTGTTTTACTCTCTTTTGTGTGAATGCCTATGTTTTTGTGATGCATGTTTTTATATGTTTTAATGTTTTTGATGCATATGTGATGGAATGGAATGCAAACTTATAGATGATTAATGCGAGACTAAGTAAATGAAATATGCACTAAGAAGCACTCATACTTTTAGATAGTTAGATTTAGCCAACTGTTATCATAATTGTTTAATCAGGGGCACCGAACTTGGTGGCTTGTGAATGGATGACGTATGGAATGACATGAATATGGAAGAAGATATGGAGGGTGATATGGAAGACTGTTTTACAAAGACTCAAACATGCTAGTGGTATCAAACAAAACTTACTAACATTGCCTAATTCAACTAGGACCAAATGTGTGTGCATGCGAGTTCATTAACCAAATCAGAAGCATGGTAGTGACTCTAGGCAATCAAAAACCTGTGTGTGCAAGTGTGTTCATTAACCTCATCTTGCATAAATTAGGTAACCCTGTTATGGAGAAGACCCCGAAGCTAGTTTGTCCGTATGAGCATTCAGAGGTCTCTTTTTGAGGAGAGACATGTCGCCACGCAATGAGTATACTCCACTGCCAGTCAAGCGTCTATAGCCCCGATGAAGGTTAACTCCATAGTCCATGTTGTTTTTGACCTTTGTAAGCCTTGGGGATGACTACCTATCCGTCTGACTGGACAAGTAGTACGATCCTTACAACTTATTTGGGATCAGTGGTGTGTGAAAAATGTTCATTTCCTTAGAGCTTTGGGGAATCGGATTCTCAACCGAAGTATGATGAGAATTTTACCCTATCCTTACTACTCTGTTTATATTTATATTTTGTGATTGCTTGTGATAGTGGTAAGAACCACTGTTTTATGGACTATGTTTGCATGATAGGACAAACGAGGATTACCCTTTTCACTTCAAGGCACAACCCAAGGATGGTGTTATCTCTCTTTGACACAAGATGTTTTTAAGATGTGAAAATGTGATAGGTTCAAGACCGCTTTTGAAATCATTTCCCAATACTCAAGATTTTATTTAGTGTAATTTGTGATATGGCCCTAGAGAACTTTGACATGCATTTCAAAGTTTGCTTAAAACACTAGGAATGGTCGAGTGACTCGAAAACATTTTGGCAATGTAAATATGTGCAAATGGAAAATGGGTGTACGAATGACAATTCGGTTTGATGGATTTTATGAAGGTGCCCCAGATTAAGGCAACATGACTTTTGCTTGACCAAATTTTATATCCAAAAGATAGAATGGTCTCTAACATGATATGCAACTATGGCTGAAAATGAAATGTTATGGTTTTCAATGAGATGTATGCACATGAAATGCAATGTTTTTGAATGAGATGTATGCAACTAGCAATGAAATGCAAATTATTTTTATTTTATTTGTTTTTTTTTTTTTTGTACAAGCCATGTATATACGTACATATAAAATTCAAACTATGCGTAGAATGCCCTCAAGTGTATAACATTAAGTGGTTCGGGTTCTTCCTCTCCCTCTAAACTGGCAAGTCTATAAGTTCCATTACCCACTCTTTCGGTGACCATATATGGACCTAACCAATTAGCCGCGAATTTATCTCGAAGATGCGGCAATGCATTGGTGTTTTGTTGATTCTCTTTAAGGACAAGATCCCCTACTTGAAATTCTCTTAGATGAACTTTGGCATTGTAAGCACGTTTCAATCGGTCTTGATAAACTCGCAAATGCTCTAAAGCATTGATTCATTTTTCATCTATGAGTGTGAGTTGATCAAGACGTGCTTGTCTAGCAGTATCATCATCGATAAATTCCTGCAAAGAAATTCGCAAGGAAGGGATCTCGAGCTCAAGAGGCATGATTGCTTCAGCTCCATAGACCAAAGAAAATGGCGTTGCCCCAATGGGAGTTCCGATGCTTGTTCCGTAAGCCCATAATGCTAAGGGGATTTGTGTATGCCAATCTTTATGATTTTCTTTAACAAGTTTCTTAAGAATAGCAATTATGGTCTTATTGGAAGCTTCAACTTGTCCATTGGCTTGTGGGTAGTAAGGAGTTGAGAAACTATGTTGGATATTATACTTTTCGCAAAGAGCTCGAACATCCTTATTCTTAAAAGACTTGTCGTTATCAGAAATGATTTTAGAGGGAATACCAAAACGACAAATGATATGGTGAAGTATAAACTCCACAATTCTAGGACCTATCATACTGGCTAGAGGAACAGCTTCAACCCACTTTGTGAAGTATTCAGTGGCTATAATGATGAAAGTATGTTGTCCTGAAGAGGCAGGTGAAATCTTGCCAATTAAATCGAGACCCCATTGTGAGAAGGGCCAAAGGCTTTGGATGGGCTATAAAGCTTGTGATGGTATATGGGTTAAATTAGCGTGTTCTTGACACTTTTTACATTGTTTAACATATTTGCAACAATCTTGTTCCATAGTGGGCCAATAATACCCCATACGTAAAATACGCTTCGCAATGGCCATTCCACTAAAATGACCACCACAAGTACCATCATGGGCTTCAGAAATAGCTCTATGTGTTTCACCTGCTTCTAGACAGCGAAGGAGTACTCCATCATATCCACGTTTATACAACACATCCCCCAAAAGAACAAAACGAGCTGCCTTTTGCTTAAAATAGCGGTGGGCAGTTCGAGACAAATCATATGGGAGTGTTCCAAACTTGAGGAAGGCTACTATCTCACTAGACCAAGGCTCATATGGATCCGAATGGATAAAGCAAACATATTTTTCATCCTTAGACTCAGCACGGACAATTGCAAACTTAGAGATTGTGGAAATGATTAGGGGTTGTACCTCTCCAAGGGAGTCCTTTGGAATCAATGATCCAAGAGAGGCCATGGCATCCGCAAATCTATTAGTCGAACGAGGCAAACTAGTGATCTCATACCAATCAAACTTAGAGAGCAACTTCATTGCTACATCATGATAAAGCTTAATGGTAGGTTCTTTGGCTTGGTATTCTCCTGTAATTTGTTTAACCATGAGTTGAGAATCCCCAAATATCCAAATACGCTTAATGCTCATAGCTATGGCTGATTGAAGACCTAAAATTAAGGCTTCATACTCTGCTGTATTATTGGTGCATTGGAAGTCTAGTTTGAATGATAAAGGGATGGGAATCCCTTGAGGTGTATGAAACACAACTCCAGCGCCTTGACCTTTCGTGCACTTAGAGCCATCAAAGAATAGCGTGATGTCAACATCTTCCTCCGAAATGATGTCCTCTTCTTGTTCAGTGATAGCAAATACCAAATCATCTGGGAGCTCAATAATCAAAGGATGATCACTAGGTAGTGGAGCTTTCACAAGTTGATCGGCTATAACTTGACCTTTAACAGATTTTTGGCTAATGAATTCAAGATCGAATTCGATAAGCAACATTATCCATTTAGCGGTACGAGTGTTATTATAAGTGCGAGACATCATATAACGCAGAGGGTTTTCTCTAGCTATGACATATGTTGTATGGATAAGCATATAATGACGAAGTTTCTTAGTGGCAAAAACCACTGCTAAGCACAACTTTTCCACATAAGCATATCGGGTTTCATAGCTTACCAATGTTCGACTAATATAATAGACAGCTTGCTCATGATTTTGTTCATTCGACTAATATAATAGACAGCTTGCTCACAATTTTGTTCATTCTTTTGTGCAAGCATTGTCCCTAAGGCAAAGTCCATTGCTGAGATATAAAGATTGAAAGGGACCCCTGGATGAGGCGGAGCTAAGACTGGCGGAGACGCTAAGTATCGCTTGATGTCATCAAAGGCTTTCTGACACTCATCTGTCCATGAAAATTGTACCCCCTTTTGTAGTAGGTGGCAAAATGGCCTACATTTATCAGAAAGTTGTGCAATAAAGCGACGGATTGAATTAATCTTTCCTTGCAAACTACGCAACTCCTTCAAATTATTTGGGGGACACATTTCCATAATGGCTTTGACCTTGTTTGGGTCCACCTCAATACCTCGTTTAGAGATAATAAAACCTAGGAGTTTGCCTGAGGTAACACCAAAGACACATTTCTTAGGGTTCAACCTTACTTTATGCTCTAGAAGTCTATCAAAAACTTTTTCCAATACATCAAAATGCTCTTGTCGAGTTTTAGATTTTGCCAATAAATCATCCACATAATCTTTGATAATCTTATGCATATAATCATGAAAAATATAATTCATGGCTCGTTGATAGGTTGCACCTGCGTTCTTAAGGCCAAAGGGCATCACCCTGTAACAAAAAGTTCCCCAAGGTGTGGTAAATGTTCTTTTGTGTTGATCTTCAGGGTTTATTCGAATCTGGTTGTATCCTGAAAATCCATCCATGAACGAAAGCATTTCATGACCAGCACAGGTGTCGACAAGAGTATCAATGTTTGGAAGAGGAAAGTCATCCTTAGGACACGCTTTATTTAGATCTTCAAAATCGGTGCAAACATGTATTCCCCCGTTAGGCTTGCGAACGGATACCATGTTAGAAAGCCACTCAGGATAATCAATCGGGACGACAAATTTAACATCCAAAAGTTTCTAAATCTTCGATTTAACTATGAGGGCCATGGTAGGATGCATTTTCCTAAGTTTTTGTTTGACAGGTTTAGCATCTTTTTGTAAGGTGAGGTTATGGACAACCAAATTAGGGTCTAGGCCTGGCATGTCTTTGTAAGACCATGCAAATATCTACTTCTTCCGCTTGAGTAAAGCAATCATTTTCTCTTGTTCCTTTGATGATAGACTTTTAGCCAGTTTCACAATTTGGGTGCCATATTGGTCTGGACTAAGGTCTACATCGATAGTTTCATCAATAGACATGTGGGAACCTTCCTCAAGCTGATGGGGAGTAGGGATCAGATTTATGTCATCTAAAATGTCATCAAGCTCCCGTGCCTTGCTCTCGTCTATGTCCGCTCGGAAGACCTCTCGGCTTAGAAGATGAAGGTGAATGTGGAGGTGAAGGAGGAATGTAGTTGGTGGAAGCCCTTAACAATTCCTCGAAAAGGATGAACTCTGAAATAGATGGAGGAGATGAAATCCGATCCATGTCAATCAAGTTTGGGTTGATCGGGATTGGCTTATCCGGATCATATGGATTATGGAGCGGGGTGAATAAGTCTTCAAAATTCATTGTCGACTTATGAAAGAAAGGATGGGCGGAATGGAAAGGAAAATCGGTGAAGACCTCGGAAGACCTAAAATGCAAAACAACATAGTTTTTCAGTTTTTTTTTTTTTTTTTTTTTAAAGTTTGAGTTTTTTTTTTTTTACACACATACATAAAGCAATAAAGTATTTTTATATATTTTGATATTTCTTTTTTTTTTTTTTTGGAAATTTTCTGATTTTTTTTTTTTGGTAGTGGTGAAAACCACTATTTTAGTATATACATATAATACAGGTTTGGATTATGGCTTATGGATGTGGCGAAGGGGGTGGTTCACCTCGTTCTTGTGGAAGAAACAAGCGAAAGATGGCCTCTTGGAGAGGGAACAATTGGAGATAAAACTTGTCTTGTTCAGTGAGGGGAACAATGGGCGCCGACTCTTCTTCATATTCATCACCATTTGACATGACGTCAAATTCTTCATAGGCTTCATAGGAAGAAGTCCATTTATAAACCACATCCTCTTCAATTCCTCAGACTGGTCTTTCTTAAAATGATCAAACAACCCACTTAGCTTTCGATTATAATAACAAATAGACTCATGCTCACCCTATTTCATTCTATAAATTTCAATAAGAATCTCATCCTCATTATCATATAACCAAAATTCTTTTACAAATGCATCTCGTAGTTCTATCAATTTTCTGGTGCTTATCTTTTGGTAATTTCATATACCATTCTATTGCATATCCTCAAAATTTTACAGGAAACAACCACCTCCATTTTTCCTCATTGGTTTTTCCAACCGCTTTCCACATCAAGCAACAAACTTTCCAATGCCGAAATGGATCTTCTATTGATTCTCCATAAAACAATGGACATTTACATGATATGCTCAAATTATCCTTTGATTTTACAGGTTGGCTTTCCGTAGCCTTACATACATCACCTTGTAATTGCTCTTCTGCTATACTCCCTTTCTTCTCGTTAGATAACATTCCACCCTGCAGTTGCTTCGATGTCGGACTCCCATCCTGCTCACCATCGAACACACCCTTCTGCAACTTTTCTAGTGTCAAACTCTCATCTCGCACACTATTGGACTTATCATCTTCCCTTAGCACCGATGTCAGACTCTCGTATTGCTCACCACAGTGCATCACTACTGGTAATTGTTGTGGTATCAAACACTCTTTCCCAACCTTCAATTTCTTACCAAAATTTCTAATTAACTTTGGCTAAACTTGACTTGTAGACTTTATCAGCCCATTTGTACGGTTACCTGGACTTGTACTATTTGAATGGAAATTATACGATTTACCTTGCAATTATACTATGTCATTGGCAATTGGAAAATTAACTTTCTCACTATACGGTTTACATTGCAATTGTACTATTTTATTAGCCACTGGGAAATTAACTTTCTCACTATACGGTTTATCCAGCAATCGTACAACTTTTCTTCTTGATATATGGCTTTCTCTAGCAATCGTATACTTCTTCCTTTGGTTGTACAATTTTCCCCAACCATTGTACGATTCTTGCCAATAACCACATACTTTTTATTTTTTCATGTGTGGTTGTGTAATTCTTTCCTCCATTTGCATGGTTCTCTTTGGAGGATGCACATCAACTGAACAACCTTGCAATGCTTATAAATTGCAATCCTTTGTATAGTTATCAACTTTAAAATAGTACACACCCTCTACAATATAATCATCAACAACCATACACATCTCATTGTGCAACTTCTCATCCACATAAAATAATTCATCTTCCACATCTATGGCTTCAAATGGATGTCATGGTATTTTTTGTACATCTTCCCAAGCAACTTGATTCTCACAACTCCATGTCATCAAGTGTACCCCCATTTCATAGAGACCAAGTCTCCAAGATGTAGAAATGAAATGCAACATACTTTCTCACATTTTTGACAAATTAACTATTGTCTATTTATCTGCGATCTCATATTTACAACTTGTATCTATCATCCACCCCAATATTCTTGAATGCTAATTACTCTTCCATACCCTTCATCATTCTCAACAATGATAAGAATGGTTCAGATCCACACGGAAATAGGTGCCAAATGTAGCACGAGTGGAGTGCAGTATTCTTGGGAGGGATGTGATGACAAATATTTTAATATACTTTCAATAAATTGCACACAATCTAGCCAATTCCATATAGTTTTACTATTTACCACTATACTGTCTTCAAATCGTACAACTGGAGACTGTATAGTCCCAAATCGTACAGTTGTAAAGTCATAACTAACGATTTTACTATTTATCCACAAACCTTGGAATCACTTAAATCTCACTCACTTTGCCAGGATTCACTTAGAAATCATTTGATTTAGCCTCAATATGCTTCAAAGTATAGTTTTAGGCCAAAAACTCATTAGATGTATGAAATTATAAACCCTTGTATGGTTTGGTCATGTCATTATACGATTTGGTAAAAACTCTCATTTTTCTAGATCTATTGACTTAGAAAAATACCCATTTGCATCTTATTGCCAAAAACATCATTCCTAATAATGGGTAATAGCCATTAATGTGATTTTCTCTCTATTCCTCTATTTCACATAATAGTACATTATTGGTTGTACGTTTTTTGGGTATGCAATCCCTCAATAGATCTGGACTCCATAGTACCTACAATATCAATAATAATTCACCAACAATACATTTATTGAGATTGCCTTCAGATCCACTCACATGCATAACCATATTTGACTGAAACAAAGATTTATATTATTTTGAAGTTGTACATAGGGAGTGTACAACATTACATAATAGTAAATATAAATTGCAGCATTAAATCCATCTCAATCCATGGATAATCCTTGGGTGACACTAAAAATTACACCCAACAACCCAACCATCTATCAACCAACAATGAACAACCCAAAAATTCAAATGGGGGGCTTATAATGGTTGTCCAGGCCGTTCCAAAGCGGTTCCTGAGATAGTTCATTATTTACAACGACCCATACATTAATTATTTTAATTAATATTTACTAAGGTTTAATTTGATTTTCATCAAATTACATTTCATTTGCATGACTTCACATTTCATTTAATTTCACATGCATTTTAATAATTTATTTCCTAATTGTATAATTTATACCAAATTGTATAATGTACATTTTAACTTGTCCATTGTACTATCTCACTAGATAGTACATTCTTATTGAATACTGTGCAAATCCCAATTTTACTTCTTATGTGGATTTTCTTGCCTACATGGTCTACAGCGGCCAGTCTTGGATGGGTTGAAAATGCCTCATATGAGTGGCAAAAACCACTTTTAACACTTGGAAGGTCCCAAGGTTTAGTTACATGATCTATGAGTGTACCCATGTGAGTAGTCTCCCTGACCATGACATGTTTTTGGTGTCTACAGATGCCCCTTTTTGTGATGTTTTGATTGAAAGACATAGGATAGAGCAAAAATGTAGATAGCTATGTTTGCAGGGTGTATGATGATCATTGATCTGATCAATGTTGGATGGCCCAATCATGCAAGATGACACACATCCTTGAATCATTGCTTCAACCTAATTGAAGGCTTAATTTAGCATAGGGCTTATACATGTCCACTTGCACTCATTCCTCAAACACAATAGGGTAGCTTATATTACTACAATGTGATCAGACCAGAGGAAAGCTACAAATTGAAGATGTCCTATTTTCTTATGAACCCAACAAATGGAGAAAAGTTTTGTAAGAGTTGAGTGCAATTATTCGTACGATGAACGTGATTTTTACATGATCGAGTGATCTTTTGTTGATTTTTATTATGATGATTTGAATATTTGAACTACCCCCTCACACAATGAATTGGTGAGGGAAGGGCAATGAATGAAGCGACGAGTCACTTGACCAAATATGATTGGTTTTGGTTACTTTCTAGTATTTTTTCTTTTAATGGGCAATCCCCCATCCAAGTGTGATTCCAATTATTTATGATAATCATTCATCCCTATCCCGATGAGAGGTCCAACCATAAATAGCCTTCTTACGGAGTTATAATGAGCGATTCTATTTATGTTTGTATTACATCACTTGGCTCAGTGTTTTTGGTGTCATAGGAGAATTAGGATGATTCCTTCATACCCGTGGAGTTGTCTGACTATCTTGGTCTTCTTCGATATTGAAGGAGGCACATCGTAATTACAAAATAAATTTTTTGCCCTAAGTAACCTCATAGTAACTTACTCATCTCACCAAGTTGCATGGAGTGCAAATCACTGCAACCGCTGAGTTGATAGAGTAAATAACTTGATCAGAGGCTTACTTGAGATTTGTTTTTATGTAATGTTTTTGTTATTTTGAACATTATTATAGCCATGAGTCATAAATTTGTGTTTATTTAATATTTTTGCTGCTTATCATGGAGAGAATTCCTACTATTTTTGCTCAGGTTGTTGGCCGATGTTAGGTCCAGTGACCCCCAAATTCTTGCTCGTGGCCACTTTAGTCCTGAGCATGAAGAACACAAGCTTATACTGAGAGGGGGGTGAACAGTATAAGACCACTTTTTACTTTTACTTCAAAATAGCTTTCAAATCAGTATTATGCAGAGTATAGATAGCAGTAACAAGCAGAAATCAAAGAAATGCAGAAAACACCATCCACAAAAGAGACACAGCAATTTACGTGGTTCACCCAATGCGGGCTACTCCATGGATAAAATTTCTCTCTAAATTTTATCAACCAAATCTGGGAAAAACCTTTCCCGGTTACAAATTTTATGGGTACCAACCCAAAGGAGACACCAATCCCCTAACTCTGCTTTGTCTGGTGATCTTCTAGAAGACCTCTGCCTCTGCTACCCTTAGCAAGTGGAACTATATCCATAGAAGACACCTGTCTTCCCTACTCTGGCTGGAGACCTGTGTCCTCAACTCTTTCACCTCAAAGTTTGTCCTCGAATCTGCACCAAACATAGTCCTTCGGTCTAGCACAAGTCTGTCCTCTTCCTCTTTCTCTGGTCTATACCAAACATAGTCCTTCGGTCTGGCACAAGTCTGTCTTCTTATCTCTTTTTGTTCTATTACAGCTGTACTTGGTTGAATATCAACTTATGCACCTCTGTGCAAACACAGCAGCACTCTTCGCACACTCTGCTTCTCGACGATCGAACTTCTCCCCCGCACTCTAACTGCGAATATCTCACTTCAAATGCACACTTCGATCGAATCGACATGACTGCTCTTTTTGCGCATCGCAAACTTAACATGTGCAATTTTGATACACACATTTGATACCTTCAATCTCGAAATAGCCCTCCTTTTATAGAATCAATTTCAATATCAAAACACTCAATCTTGGTCGGCTGTCACCCTATACTCCGTCGACTGCAAAACCCTACGCTACGTCGGCCTAGATTTAACTCTGTCGACTCAAGGTTAACTCTGTCCTTCAACTGCCTCTGGTTCTGTAGCTTTTCCTACGAAACTACATGTCACGAAATTGTGACGCTTTTGCTTTTAAGCTCTTCCTTCTTCAATTTGTCATGAAATCACGACGCTTCTTCTGTTGAAGACTTGCTAACTATTTTTGTCACAAAATCATGACACTTTTAGCTTTCGTACACTTTCTCTACTGCTTGTCGCAAAATCGCTACATCTTCATCTATTGGCTTCTTCACTTCTGCCTGTCGCAAAATCGTGACACTTTCTACATCCGTACGCTATCTTTGTAGCCTGTCACAAAATCGTGACGCTTCTCATTTTAGACTCTTCCCCTTTGCTGCGTGTCGTGAAATCACGATAGTTCTCTTTTCGAGTTTTTTAGCATGTCGCTTTTTCAGCATGTCGCAAAATCGTGAAAATCCTCACCTCGACCTCTGTAGTATGTCATGAAATCATGACATTTTTCATGTAACTTTCTCTCTTCTAACTTGTCGCGAAATCGTGACAGTTCTCATTACGAACTCTCTTTTTTGCATTATGTCATGAAATCGCGACACCTTTTCGTCCGTACAACTTTCCTGGCAATGTGTCGCAAAATCGTGACACTTTTCCTTCTCTACCTTCCTGCACTTTTCAAGTCGCAAAAATGTGACATGTCACGAAATCATGACACTTTCCATCTTGCTCTCCTTCTCTGCCAACATGTCACGAAATTGTGACACTTTCCATCTTGCTCTCCTTCTCTGCCAACATGTCATGAAATCACGATAGTTTTGCCAGAACTTTCTCTCTCCTCAACCATGTCGCAAAATTGCGACAGTTTTGCCAGCACTTTCTCTCTCCTCAAACATGTCGTGAAATTGCAACAGTTTTTCCAGCCTACTGCATACTTTTTCTTACTTGTATTTTTCTTGATCTTTTGCAACTGGGCTACTCTGATATTATTGGAAAATTTACTGTCCATGCTGAAACCATCATCAAAAAAAATTCTTTGACATCAAATCAAATTGCTTCAAGAACTTTTTGACATCAATGACAACAACTATACTTGAGCAAAGGCAATGTACCCAAGGTACCCAAAATTGCCAACAATCTCCCCCTTTGTCATTGATGGCAAACCTTTACTGAAACACATCTTAAGGAGCCAAAACTGAAACCAACTATGCCAACAACTAAGAATCTCCTTTTGAAGTTTTGCTCCCCCTGACTTGAAGCTTTCTTCTTCACATTTAAGCTCTCTCCCTTACTCATATCTCTCCCCCTTTGTCATCAATGGCAAAGAGTCACCTTTGGGGCTCGGGACTAAGAATGAGCTTCTTAGATTAGTCCCTCCCCCACCTCCTAATGAGGTGATTAAAACAAGGGTGGGAGTAAAACTCCCATTAGACACTCATCATCATCAATGTCTACAATTTCCTTGCCAGGTCTTCTCTTGAATTCTTTGTCCGTATTTTTGTTCTTGTCACTATTTTTGTTCTTGTTCTCATTCTTGTTCTTATCCATGCCTTGATCCACGGACTTGTTCATACCACTTTTCTTATTCTTGTACCTTGGCAGTTCAGCTCTACACTGTCTAGCTGTGTGACCTGCATTGTTGCATTTATAACAAGTAACAAAGTTATTTCTGTTTGGCATACCTGTTCTTTGAATCCTCCTGTTATGACTAACCGTGTTCCTATAATTAGCCTTGCAAAAAATTGCCTTATGCCCGAACTGTTGACAAGAGTAACAATACCCTTGAAAGAAACTAAAACTTTTGAAATTGTTGTTTACCCTCTTCATTTGATCTATGCACTGAGAAGCCGTGTGACCAAACCTATGACATGCAAAACATCTGCCATGAAATATTCTTCTGTTTGACCTCTTGGGTCCCGAAAACTTCTTCTTTGCATTCAAAATTCTGTTTTCTATTTTTGCGCATTTATCACTCATGGACTCTTTCTCTGAACCACTCTCTTCATCAGAACTCTCTTCTTTTTGAAATATTTTACTAGATTCCCCAACCTGTTCCTTGTGTGGTTTAACAAAACCAAGACCTGTTTTATCTGTTGTCTTTCTTTGACCTTTGATAAGAGATTTAACCTTTTTGGAGCTTTCTTGAAACCTGTACAGACTTATCCTTGTACTTTTTATTTTCCTCTTTCAAGGAAGCCATTTTCTGTTCTAATTCACTATACTCACGCACCTTAGATTCTAACTCATTCTTGAGTTCTTGTGTCTTAGCCATAGAGACGTCAAGACTTTATATAAGTTCATCTCTCTCCATACAACATTCATCTAACTTATCCTTGATTCTAGCATTCTTCTTTCTTTCCTTTTTCAAAACACTAAGAGCATTAGTAAGTTCACTTTCAAGATCCTCTATTTGATTGCATTTTGAATCATCAAGGCCTTTTTCAGATTTCTTATCACTAGAGGTGCTACCCTTTTCAAAAACCATACATGCATCTTCCTTATCATTTTTTGAAGCATCCTTATACATACTAGCAACCAATTCATTATTTGTGCAATCATCCTCAAGGTGCCCAAAATTTCCACATCTAAGACATTTCATAATAATGAATCTATGTTTTGGTTCTTCCTCTTTTTCTGATATGAACAGCATCTCATTTTCCTCATCACTTGAAGAGCTTTCACTATCACTGCTAGAACACTTACTTGCTTTGTCTAGGTAGAAAATTTTCTTGTTCTTGTGTGAATACCTCTTTCCTTGATTGTTGTGATCATCTTTGTTCTTTTTGTAATACCTGTGTTTTTCATAATATTTGCTCTTAACATCTTATTTCTCTTCATCACTTTCATTCTTTGACACAGTACAGTCAGTAGCATAATGACCAAACTTTTCGCAATTAAAACATCTTATATTTTTCACACTTTTGCTCTTCCTAGAGAACTTGCCTTTCTTGTTGTAGTATGCTTCTTCATCACTAGAAGACTCATCACTTTCTTGAGGCTATTTACCCTTAGATTTCTTGGTAGCCTTGAAAGCTGCCTCTTTCTTGACATCAACTTTCACTTGAGTTCTCAGCTCAAATGCTGCAAGAATACTATGGAGCTCATCCTTTTTCAACTTATCTAAATCTTTAGCTTCCTCAATAGCAGAAATATTTTCACTAAATCTATTAGGAAGAGATCTTAAAATCTTATCACACACATCATTTTTAGCAAGTTCAAGACCTAAGTCTTTCATGGAGTTAACAACCTCATCCATATGAAGCATGTAGCCACTAATTTTTTCATCATCATTCATCTTGAGTTGTTCAAACATACCTTTGAAGTGTCTCAGCTTGGCCTTTCGGACATTTACATCACCTGTGTGAACCACCTGTAGCTGTTTCCACATTTCACTAGCTGTCTTACAGTGAATCACCTTGGTAAGATCTGCCTTTTGTAAACCCTTTAGGATTGCATTCATTGCTTTTGAATTGATGTGATGTAGGAGCCTGTCTTCTTTAGTATAAGGACCATTTTCAAGGATAGTGTACCCATCTTCAATCACTTCCCATACCTCATTACCAAGAGCCATTAGATAAACCTTCATTCTGGCACTCCACAGACCAAAATCTGATCCATCAAGGATGGGTGCTGCATTGCCACTTGAATAATCCATTGTGTTCTTTGCTAGCTTTTCCTTCAAGCTGTTAAACCTTTCTGAAGGAACCTGCTCTGATACCAATTGAAGAACACAAGCTTATACTAAGAGGGGGGGTGAACAGTATAAGACCACTTTTTACTTTTACTTCAAAATAGCTTTCAAATTAGTATTATGCAAAGTATAGATAGCAGTAACAAGCAAAAATCAAAGCAATGCACAAAACACCATCCACAAAAGAGACACAACAATTTACGTGGTTCACCCAATGCGGGCTACTCCACGGATAAAATTTCTCTCTAAATTTTATCAACCAAATCTGGGAAAAACCTTTCCCGATTACAAAGTTTATGGGTACCAACCCAAAGGAGACACCAATCCCCTAACTCTACTCTATCTGGTGATCTTCTAGAAGACCTCTGCCTCTGCTGCCCTTAGCAAGTGGAACTCTATCCATAGAAGACACCTGTCTTCCCCGCTCCCGGCGGAGACCTCTGTCCTCAACTCTTTCACCTCAAAGCTGGTCCTTGAATCTACACCAAACACAGTCCTTCGGTCTAGCACAAGTCTGTCCTCTTCCTCTTTCTTTGGTCTGCACCAAACACAGTCCTTCGTTCTATCACAAGTTTGTCCTCTTATCTCTTTATGTTCTGTTACAGTCGTACTTGGTTGAATATCAACTTATGCACCTCTGCACAAACACAGTAGCACTCTTCGCACACTCTGCTTCTCGATGATCGAACTTCTCCCCTACACTCTAACTGCGAATATCTCACTTCAAACGCACACTTTGATCGAATCGACATGACTACTATTTTTGCGCATCGCAGACTTAACATGCACAATTTTGATACACACATTCGATACCTTCAATCTCAAAATAGCCCTCCTTTTATAGAATCAATTTCAAGATCAAAACACTCAATCTTGGTTGGCTGTCACCCTATACTCCATTGGCTGCAAAACCCTATGCTACGTTTGCCCATATTTAACTCTGTCGGCTCAAGGTTAACTCTATCCTTCAACCGCCTCTGGTTTTGTAGCTTTTCCTATGAAAGTACATGTCACAAAATCATGACGCTTTCACCTTCGAGCTCTTCCTTCTTCAATTCGTCGCAAAATCGCGACGCTTCTTTTGTTGAAGACTTGCTAACTGTTTCTGTCATGAAATCATGACACTTTCAGGTTCTGTACACTTTCTCTACTTCCTGTCACGAAATCACTACATCTTCATCCACTGGCTTCTTCACTGCTGCCTGTCATGAAATTGCGACATTTTCTGCATCCGTATGCTATCTTTGTAGCTTGTCGCAAAATCGCAACGCTTCTCATTTCAGACTCTTCCCCTTTGCTGCGTGTCACAAAATCATGACAGTTCTCTTTTCAAGTTTTTCAGCATGTCACAAAATCGTGACAGTCCTCACCTCGACCTCTGTAGTATGTCGCAAAATCGTGACAATTTTCATGTAACTTTCTCTCTCTTCTAACTTGTCACGAAATCGCGACAGTTCTCATTACGGACTCTCTTTTTTGCATTATGTCACGAAATCGCGACACCTTTTCGTTTGTACAACTTTCCTGGCAATGTGTCACGAAATCGTGACACTTTTCCTTCTCTGCCTTCCTACACTTTTTGAGTCGCGAAAATGCAACATGTCACGAAATCGCGACACTTTCCATATTGCTCTCCTTCTCTATCAGCATGTCGCAAAATCGTGACACTTTCCATCTTGCTCTCCTTCTCTACCAACATGTCGCAAAATTGCGATAGTTTTGCCAGCACTTTCTCTCTCCTCAACCATGTCGCGAAATTGTGACAGTTTTGCCAGCACTTTCTCTCTCCTCAAACATGTCGTGAAATCGCGATAGTTTTTCTAGCCGCCTGCATACTTTTTCTTACTTGTCTTTTTCTTGATCTTTTGCAACTGGGCTACTCTGATCTTCTTGGAAACTTTACTGTCCATGTTGAAACCATCATCAAAACAAATTATTTGACATCAAATCAAATTGCTTCAAGAACTTTTTGACATCAATGACAACAACTATACTTGAGCAAAGGCAATGTACCCAAGGTACCCAAAATTGCCAACAGGGCGGCCAAGAAATTCAGTCTGCTAACGACAGCAGTGGCCAAGGCATAATTAGAAAATATATAGAAAGTAACCCTAGGGTTTTTTACTTTTCACTTTCACCAGCTATTAGTTTGCGTTTCAGATCTCTATAGTGAAAGCAACTTCTGTGATTTGGAGTATTGTTGCGATTTGGAGGATCATGGCTGCGCAGGGTGAGAAATCAGCAAGCGGAGGAGCCAAAGCTTCTCGGGTACTCTTAGAAACCTTTAACCCTGCTCACTTTTTAGTAAAATGAACCACATTAAGTAATCGGTAAATGAACCTCATTAAGCTTGTTGGAAATGAACTAAACCCGTAGTTAGGTTTAGTTTAGGATTTGTCTTGGTGGGCTTGCCCCCATTTTGCTTTTTTTCAAATTTTTTGTCATTTTTAGCCTGGGGAATACATGTTTGTCACATCGCCCATTGATCATTGCTGCTCAGAGCGACACTTGGGACCTGTAGCTTGGCCACTGTCAATGGCAGTGACCTATTTGAATATTAATGATTAGAAATATAACAGTTGGTGGCTTGGCCGCTTCCTGCTTTAGTGGTCAATTTTTGGCCACTGTGGGTGATAGCGACTGAAAACACTTAGGCAATTTTTTGATTTTTTTTGTATTTTTGAAGTGATTAATTGGTTTTTGTTGCATGATTGGGTGCATTTATTGCTCTTTCACCTAGACTTTAGAATAGCCTATCATTATTCATACCATTTTTCATGCTTTATTACGATTTATGCCTTAGATGCATTGTAGTTATGCTTTGTTTTCTCTTCTTTTTTTTTGCTCTTAGATTCTAACTACTCGGGCTCAGGACTCAAAGCTCATGAATGACCTTCTACCCTTTTTGAGTGCTATGAACTGGTCCTGGCTCAAGACCCGCTGGCTATATTTTATCACTAGGCTGCCCACTATTATATTAGATCAGGCTTACCTTACATTTCTGGTACATCGATGGGACTCTCGAACTAAGACCTTCCACATTCCCATCGACGAGATGACTATCACATTGAAGGATTTGTACAGGATTTTTTGGATCCCCTTTGATGGAGTGGCCATTATCTCTTCGGACACTAATGATCGTGATGTTGTATTTCTTTGGGTGTTCGGAAGGCATGTTGCATATGCCTTCAAGGACACCAAATCTGGTGGTGTATCTATTTTGTGTTGGTATCGGGAGAGGGTCTTCTCTGAGAGGTACGCAGTGTTGCTAATGGTTGTCAGAAACATTCTCATTCTATATTTCTCAGTCTTGAGGTTCTCATGGAACCTCCTTGCAATGGTCCATGATCTGATGGACAATGCAAAGCCCATCATCTATGCATGGGGAAGGTCCTTGTTGACCCAATGCTATGATAAGTTGTATCACATCCGTCAGTGGGGTTGCATTGGCATCGCTTGTAGCTTGCTCTTATAGGTTTGGGGATGGGAGCACATCAAGGTATATTGTCCCAGAGGACTTCTTGTTGAGATCATAGTCATCGAGGAGTGGATGTAGTGCTATGCTGCTAGATGGGCTTGAGGATGCGAGGAGCGCAAGAGCCATCCTCATACAGGAGAGCTCTCCCACTACACTACTACTTTTACTGGGCTGAAGGCCAAATATTTTATGTGGAAGTTGTATCACGAGTGCCCAACGTGGGATGACCCAACTAGTTTCACAGCTAGGATGCAGCATGAGCAGTGGCTCATCGACCATAAGGTTGGCATCATGGAGTATTTCTTCTACTCCCTAGTTCTTTGTTAGTATGAGTTGCAGCAAGATGTGTCGCTTATTCCATTTTTATACAGGGACATCACAACAGAGAGAGACATTCCTCCTTCATTGATCACTAATATTTCTAACGAGGATGCCTCAGCAGTTGACCCAGGAGTCACTAGAGGAATCATAGATGCATTTATTCAGTGGTGGAGGATATGATGTGGCATGGTTATGGCAGCTTGGGCTACGAAGATGATGGTAGGGATGATGGTGTAGATCCTATAGGGCACAAAGTCTGATATAGGACCTAAGTATGGGGCTAGCCAACAGATTAAGTGGTAGCAAAGGATCAGGAAGCTCTTGAGGAGGATGAGGAGGATTTGTAGGCTGAGGAGATAGATTATCCTTTGAGAGCACAGTTGCACAAGGTCGAGGTTGAGCTCTAGTCGACCAAGATCTAGGTATAGTAGTGAGATGCTAATATAGCCCAACAAGACGCTACTATAGAGCATCTCAAGCTACAAATCTAGGCTTTGTAGGCTACTATTAGGGGTGGTGTCACTAGGATGCATTTTGTTGTTCCTCCTTATACACCATAGAGTGATACCGAGGAAGATCCTGACGTAGACACAAGGGTAGAGGTTCTACGCCTATAGTCATTGCTATATGAGTACGAGAAGCATATTCAGGGATATGTCTCTCATATAGCCTCTCTCCAAATGCAACTTAGGAGGCACGATGTTGTCCCTAGGGAGGAACCAGGTGCAGGTGGCTCACAGGTCAGCAGGTGCTCCACCTCTAGGTAGTCTTCCATTCGTCCTATCCAGAGGACTCAGACTTGCACAGAGAAACCAACAGGATCACATCACTCTATGCATGACATAACCATAGGGGGAAGTGATATCGGGGGTACAAGCCCTGTGTTTGATTGATGATGCACTTGGATTTCATTTTTGAGGTTTGCTTGACCTATATGACTGTATGTTGTGGGCATTTTTGTACATTCATGCACTTTGAGATACACATTCTAAGACATATTTTGAGACACACATATTTATATGAGACTTTGCATTTATGCTTCATTATGTGTGGCATTTATTATTTTTTATTTTATTTTATTTATGTGATGTTATGATGGCATTATGATGAGTTGAAATATATGATATATGATAGATGATATTTATGATGATATGAATTTGAAATGGATGCTTATTTAATTGTTTATGTAGATGCTTATATGATTTGATTATTGTGACATGATGTGATGTATCATGAGTTGATTTGATGATGGATTTATGATTCTATGTATGGATGAATGCAATTATGTGATCTTATATATGGATGGATGATTTATGACATTGTGTATTTATGGATGCAATGTTTTTGTTAGATACATGTTTAATTTTGATTTCAATTGTATGCATATAACTCAGGCTATGATATGGTGAATGCAGTATGTAATCTAATGTGAATGAATTTGTATGTTTTAATCACTTAAAACACAGGAAATGCATATGATATGATTTTGAAAATCTAATGGGTGATACCACAGAAAGTATAACAACCATGAATGTTTAATAATCATTCTAATCGTGAGAATTAATCATTTAAACCACTCATATGTGCAATGTAATGGTGTGGAATGTATGTATATTTTTTGGATAAGCTTCTGTAATTTAAGAGAAATAAAATAATCAATGGCCGTCTAAATATCATTTTTGACGTATATCCGGTATCTAGTTTAATATTATTTTATTAATACCCCCTAATTTATAGAAGCTTATAGAGAAAGTTGATGATGTTTTTGATGATATGATTTGTTTCTATGTAGGATTTTTTGAGGTTTTTCCCGAGACTTCAAACATGCTAGTTATCCTATCAACAACTATGTACTCACCATACAAGACTTTTGAAAAGCAAGGCTTTTATCGTGTTCTTGGATATTCATTATCTTTGTGTGTGCAAATGAATATATATTTTGAGATAGAACCCAAACATTTCCTTCAATGTCAGGCGGGATTCTTTCATCCCATTGCTAATATTAGGGATTCTCAAGTGTTCATCTCATCCTTATGTTGGACTTAGTTAGACTATACCACTAGGCAGTATTGAGTTACCTAAGCTATCTCATCCGCGTTTAAAAATTGGTCTATACAAATGCCAGAAGCTAATGTAATAGACATATCATCATGCATAAGGATTTCTCCTTCTAGTTTTGTGCAATGCTAAGAATTCCAGGGATTCAAGCTCTATTCCCTTTTTTTCTTCATTTTATTTTGGATAATTGCTCACGCTTAGTGATGAAAATCACTGTTTATTTTTTTTTTTCTTTTGAGAAAGGGATTTATGTAGTGATGATAATCGCTATTTGCTTCGACTTTGACTATTACTTGGTTTTGGGATTTTGAATTATGACTTTGGAAACTGGAATTTTTGAATTTGTGCTTTGTTTCAGGATTTTTGCTTGTTTTAATGAAAGCAAGGGATTTATGTATTGATGATAATCACTCATTTTTGGGTAGGGCGGAACTTGTCCTTTTGCCAATTCTCAGCACCTTTAAATCGGTTGCACAGGGGGATAAGCAAGGAAGATCCTTTTCGCTTGAGGTAACCTAGACCACTTTTGTTTTTTTTATCTTTTTCTCGTACCAACTAGGATTTTAGTGTTTCAACAAATGATGGGATCTTGAATATCCAAGGTATTATCTCAACTAGGCCTTGCTCTCTACTAATCAAGGTGGCTTTCTATAAAATATGATAAGACTACTAGACATGGTTGAAATATTAGGAAACCTTAGTATATTTCGTATAGCAACATGAAATGGTTGTGTTGAAAAACACAATTACACACATGGATGCATGGATGAGGATGAACTTGAATATTGTGATTGAGATACAAATTGTGGCATCGTTTGTAAGAATGTGATCATGATATATGTGAATGCAATGGATATGTATGGATATGCAACTATGTGGATATGGATGTGAGATGTAAATGTTTTTTATTTTATTTTTGATTGATTTTGACCAAGCGGATTGGATACCCTTGGAGCATTTTTATGATTTGATTCGATTTGACCAAAGGGCTTTAAGATACCTTTGGAGATTTTTGATTGATTTTGACCAAGCGGATTGGGTATCCTTGGAGTATTTTTATGATTTGATTCGATTTGACCAAAGGGCTTTAAGATGCCTTTGGATCTTTTTGATTGATTTTGACCAAGCAGATTGGGTATCCTTGGAGCATTTTTGTGATTTGATTTAACCAAAGGGCTTTAAGATGCATTTGGAGCTTTTTGATTGATTTTGACCAAGCAGATTGGGTATCCTTGGAGAATTTTAGTGTTTGATTTGATTTTACCAAAGGGATTTAATATGCCTTTGGAGATTTTTGTGATTTGATTTGATTTGACCAAAGGGCTTTAAGATGCATTTGGAGCTTTTTGATTTATTTTGACCAAGCGGATTGGGTATCCTTGGAGAATTTTTGTGATTTGATTTGACCGAAGAGCTTTAAAATGCCTTTGGAGATTTTGTGATGGAGGTGACCATGTTTTTTATTTCTATGTTATATTTGAATATTTTTTATTTTATGACATATATGAATATTTTTTTATGACATTTTTGAATTTTTTTTTTATGTATGAAACACCTTCAAATGAATTATATTGAGAGGTTTAGGTTCTTCAATACCGTCCAAATATGTGAGGCGATATGCTCCAGGCCCAACCCTCTCTGAAATCATGTAGGGGCATATCCAATTTGTCATAAATTTGTCTCGCAAATGCGGTGGCAGATTTGAGTTATATTGGTTTTCTTTGAGCACAAGATCCCCAACTTTGAATTCCCTCAAATAGACTTTACTATTGTATGCTCATGCAAGGTGATTCTGATAAACATGGAGATGCTCTAAGGCATTGACTCATCGTTCATCAAGAATAATTAACTGATTAAGGTGGCCTTGTCGCGCAGTGTCATCATCTATGAAGTCATTCAATGCTACGCGTAAGGTTGGAATCTCCAATTATAGGGGCATGATGGGCTCAATGCCATATACACGTGAAAATGGTGTTGCCCCAGTGGGCATCCAAACACTAGTCCTATATGCCCATAATGCTAGAGGTAACTGTAGATGCTAGTCCCTATGATTATATCTCACTGTTTTCCTCAAGATGGAGATGATTGTTTTGTTTGAGGCTTCTGCTTTCCCATTTTCTTGTGGATAATAGGGTGTTGAAAAATTATGCTGGATGTGGTATTTTTTCATTAAAGTATGCAAATTTTTGTTCTTGAAATATGGCCCATTATCCTATATAATCTTCGAAGGGACCCCAAAATGACTTATGATATTGTGGAGTATAAACTACATAATCCTTAGTCTAGTTGTCGATATCAAGGGGATTGCTTTGACCCATTTGGTGAAATCCTCAATGGTCGTTATGATGAACATGTTTTGACCTGAATATGGGGGAGAGATCTTCCCAATCAAGTCTAATCCCCACTGCAATAAGGGACATGCTGCCTGGATGGGTTGCAAGGCTTGTGATGGCAATTGGGTGAGGTTTGCATGATTCTAACACTTGACACATTTCTTGATATACTCACAATAATATTTTTCTATAGTGGGCCAATAGTAACGCATTCTCAAAATGCATTTATGACCACCACATGTACCGTCGTGAGCTTGCAAAATTTCCCAGGATGCTTCTTGGGGCTCAAGACAATGAAGGAGCATTCCAGAATAACCTTGTCTATAAAGGACCTCTCCTAGAAAAATATATATAGTCACTTTTTGTTTAAAAGTTTGTCTTTCATCATGCGATAGGCCTTGCAGTATTATTTGAAGCTTCAAAAAATCCTGCAATTAGGATAACAAATCCTGATAAGACAAAACTTCTATGGATAAAATGATATGTTCCTCTTGTGATCCCGCATTTGTGAACATAGATTAGGAAACAATCATGTGATGAATGGTTGTTCCACGCTCCATAGGACCTTGAGAGATCAAATATTCCCAAGGGGCCATTTGCAAGAAAGCTCTAACTTTGAAGGACAAATCCAAATTTGGTTCGGTCTAGATCATGTTGACTAACTTTAGGTTGTCAATAATCTCATGTTGTATTGCTAAAAATATGAGCACTTTGACATGAATGGTTGTGAAATAAGTAGACAGATTCTGAGGGATTAAGGATCCCAAATTTCCATGGTGTCTACAAATATTTTTGACATACGAGGTATTGCCTCGATGTCATACCATTCTATTCGGGCTAGGTAAGTGTCAACAAGCTCCTTGTAAGCTTTCAAGAGTGGGCACCTGCATTGGAACAATCCTTTGACTTGATTAACTATGAGCAAAGAGTCACCAAATATATTCAATCTTTTAATACCCATTGCAATGGTTGTTTGGAGTCCCAAGATCAGGGTCTCATATTATGTGTTATTGTTTGTGCAAGGGAAGTCTAGCTTGAATGATAAGGGCAATGGAGCACCCTGTAGTGTGATAAAGACTATCCCTACTCCACCCCCTTGCTCGCAATTTGAACCATAGAATAACAATGCCATGTCTCTTTGTTTCTTAGGTTATTCGAGTTTCAGTGGTTATGATAATGCGAAGACTACATCATCAGGCAATTCTATAGTGAGAGGCTTGCCATCCTAAAGAGGTGGCTCTACTAATTGATCCACTATGACTTATCCCTTGATGGACTTTCATACAATGAATTCTAGATCAAATTTTGTCAATAGCATGATCCACTTTGTAGTACGTGTATTGTGATATATTTTTTTCATCATGTACTACAATGAATTTTGTTTGGATATGACATAGGTCGTATGGCTCAACATGTAGTGTCGCAACTTTCTGGTTGCAAAGACCACTGCTAAGCACAACTTTTCTACATACGCATATCCTATATCATAACTCACCAAGGTGCGACTAATGTATTATACGACTTTCTCTTTGTCTTGCGGGTTCTTTTGGGCTAACATGGTGCCCAAAGCGAATTCAGTAGCCGATAGGTATATCAAAAATGGTATGTCTAGCCTTGGTGGAGCAAGCACTGGCGGTGTTGCTAGGTATGTTTTGATCTCCACAAAAGCTTGTTCGCACTCTTCATCTCAATGAAATGGGACATCCTTTCATAGCAACCAGTTCATGGGTTGACACTTGTCTAATATTTTCACAATGAACCATTTGATGGATGCTACCTTGCCTTGTAGGCTTCTTAATTCCCTAATGTTGGTAGGGGTGGCCATTTCCATTATAGCTTCTACTTTTGCAGGATCGACTTCAATGCCTCTCTTGGAAATGATGAAACCTAAGAGCTTACCAAAAGTCATGCCAAACATGCACTTCTTAGGATTCAATCTGACTTTGTGCTCTATGAGGCGATCGAAGACTTTTGTAAGGATTTTAGCATGCTCTTGTCATACTAAAGATTTTTCCAGCAAGTCATCCATGTAGTCTTCTAGGATTGTGTGCATATAGTCATGAAATATATGTCATGGCCCACTGGTATGTGGCACTAGAATTCTTTAGGCCAAATGGCATCACTTTGTAATAGAAAGTTCCCCAGGGAGTAATGAAAGCAGTCTTATGCTGGTCTTCAGGTTTGATTTAGATTTGATTGTGTCCAGAAAACTCATCCATTAGGGAGAGAATATCATGACCTGCAATGGCATCAACTAGAGCATCTGTGTTTGGCAATGAGAAAGAACCCTTCAGAGTTGCCCTATTCAAATCCCTAAAATTTTTGCAAATGCGAACTCTTCCATCTGGTTTTCCCATGGGCACCATGTTCAATACCCATTCAGGATAGTCTATGGGCACCATGAAGATCACATCCAATAGTTTTTGCAACTTGTGTTTAACCATCAAAGCAACGATTGGATGCATCTTCCTTGATTTTTGCTTGACTGGCTTCTTTAGGGGATCCAATGAAAGGTTATGAACAACTAAATTTGGATCAATCCCTGGCATGTCTTTATAATTCCAAGCAAATAAATTTGGTCTCTCCTTGAGGAGAGGGATAATGATGGTTTTTTCCTCTCGAGATAGACTTTCTCTAAACTTGAATTTATTTGGTTGAGTAGGATCATCACTGATTTCCACCTCGAAAGTCGCTTCTATATCCATGTGACCCATCCTCCAATTGGTGGGGTGTGGGTATCAAGTGAATGCCATTAGCAGGATTTATAGTTCCTACCGACTTAGGATCTAGACCAAAATGGAACACATCATATGCACAACATGATGCAAAATGGAATGGTTGTAATGTCTCTTCATTAGATAAAATATCCTTAGGTTCTATGGGTAAATCAGCATGATCCCAATCAATAGCCTTTGTATCAAGATACAAAGGTGTAGTGGAATATTTTGGGTTATAAATTGGAGTGGTCAAATCAATGGATATTGCATTGATATATGGAATGAAATCTCCAAAACCACATGAGTGAAATCTTGTCTCAAAGGTTCCCTTTCTATACTCGCGATGAGGCTCTAGATGAAAATGAATATCCAGATCTGGACCATGAGCTGGTCAGATAATAGGATCATTGGGCTCTAAGAGTTCACTTAATGTAGGTAGAGGTGGATTGACCATGTGATGAATGACATTCAAGTCAATAGGTCTCCCCAAAAATTGCAAGCCAGGGTCTATGGCACGAAGTACCACTTCTCTTTCTACCAACATGTCGACCTGTCATAAGTGGTGAGGTCCAAGATAAGCCATCTCAGTCTCATCATCAAAATATTCATCGTTTATCCAAAACCATTAGCATTGGTATGCGGTCCCAAGGTAAGGGGCATGTATCTTGGCCTAAGTAGGCCATCTTTGTATCATTCTCATATTCTTCATCACTTATGAAGATACCATTCGCATTAGTATGTTATCCCAAGTCATGGGGCCATTACCTTGTTCTTAGGTAGTCTCTCTCTATTGAGTCTTTTGACTCATAGCTACTTTCATCCGATATGTACCCACTCTCGTTGTGGTCGAACCAGACAAGGCTTTGTAAATAGCGAGGCCCATGATAGGCTAAGCTTGCTTACGCTTCATCATCATTTGCCTTGTATTCATTTCCTTCTCATTCCTCATCCCATAAGTTACAACCTGTTGGGATGGTCTCAATTGTGGAGCTTGGATGATAAGTCTTGGGAGGTGGTATGCTTACCACAACCACTTATATGTTGCTCAGATATCTTGCACTTGGTGGGTGAGAATAAAATTGATGTCTTCTCCTAACCCCAAGCTTAATCTGTCTAAGTCTACTGCTAGAGAGTCATCTCGACCTCTGATGTGATATCCTAACCCAAACCTATTAGACAGAAGCTGGTATTGCGGCTCAAATGGTCGTCTACACCACTACTCATATATACCAAGACCGTAACCATGCCAATGATAGTGTTCAAAGTAGCTTAGAGCAAACTCAGGATTAGAGAGATGAAAAAAAATTACAATCAATAATTCATCATTGTCATTTTCTTCATTAGTAGATTTATGGGCTTAGTCTAGTCCAGCATAGATAAAGTTTTGGTTGGGGGGAATTCCAAATGGAACCACTGTTCCCACTGGTGGTCTTATGTCTTTTGGTCGTCCCATGTCTTGTGCAGACTCTATGATGGGCGTAAATATTATTTTCTACACAAGATACTCTCATATCCTCATACTTGCCAAGTGTATGGTCGCATGTGATGTGGATGATCCTACATACGATACTAGAGAAGCGAGCTCTAGTATTTCCTTAGCTTGATCGTGGAGATCTTCCTCCTCCATGGGAGTTGGAATTTTATTAAAGTCTATGGTTAGTTCTTCCTTAGGCTTTCTTTCCTCAACCATGGGTGCCTTTAGCTTCTAATTATCTTTTGGTTTAGATGTTGATGGTCTATTAGAAGCATTAGTCACTTTATGCGCAATATGAGGTGTTGATGTAGATGGGTCTTTTTGTACCCCTTTGTCTTTATCATTCAGTTGCATAGCTGGAGATGAAGGTCCTACATACAAGTGGGCAGAAGGAATCATAAATTATCCTGGATAATCCACCTGATGAACATACTTGAATGGCTCTTCATTAGCCAACACCATGTAGACTTTGTTATCATGCACATACTTGACACATTGGTGTAATATCAAAGGAACACATTTCATATCCCTTATCCAAGGTCTTCCTAGGAGGATGTTGTATTGCATGGCCCCTTCTAGGACATGACACATCACGGGGACAATTTTATGCCCCACCTTGATAGGTAGGACTATCGTTCCCACAGTATTGCATAAAGCATAATTAAAATCCCTTAATGTATAGGCTCTTGGAATGATATAGGACTTGGGGATCTTAAGGTGTTCTATTGTTGTTGTGATGATATTTATTGACAAACTTGTATCGATCAAGACCTACATAAAAGGTAAATCATTGACAGACACTACAATGTGTAGCGAAGGGTCTAGTAAGGTAGTAGGTACTTTATTAATCTCATAATATTAGAATCAAATTACAGGTTCCTAGCATTCTTGTAAATGTCTCACAAAATGGGTGAATGCATTTGGATCTTGTGGTTGGAGCTCAATCAACCTTAAAATCTCCATCAAGGTCTCACTGTGCTTTGGGGACTATTGTATGAGCTCATAGATGGATAGCTTAGCCGAAGTCTTTTGTAAGTTTTGCTCCAATCTACTTCAAATAGTTACCACAGGTCGGGTTGGTGGACTTGGAAGGTTTTTTTACCCCTACCTCTGCCTAGGTGCAGTGGGGACGTTAATGGGAGTTGTAGGAGGTTGCGGTTAATCATATCATCTACTCTTGGTTGCTATATTGACAATTTCAACCATCCCAATGCACCCGTGGGTAGTTGTATCAACTCGTACCTGATTGACTTGTGCACCTTACCCTTTAGGGACCTCATGGTTGGGTAGCAGGTTTTTGTATATGCCCATATCTTTGTTATCGGGAGACAATGGTTTGTCAATTTTAAGTTCTCCCACCTCAATCATGTTTTGCACATAGTGCTTGAAACCAATGCAAACCTCAATATTATGACCCAGTATCCTATGATAAGCGTAAAATTGATCTTCCCTATATCCTTTTGGCTTAGGATGGTTAGGATCTATAAGAGGTATATCAGGCAACCTGATCTTTCTCGCCTCGCTCAATTGGTTGAATATTGATTGCATTGATTCTATCAATGGTGTGAAATAACGAGAGGTTTGCATTCTTTATTTTGCCCTTGATTTTTCCTTTTATCATAATTGGATGGTGGGGTTTGTGCTTGATAATTCTAGGGTTGGTGCACAACCCCGTCCTTAGGTGCAACCAATACCACTTGATTAACTAGAGCAGGTTTTTCCTGCTTCTGCTTGTATTTGCTATTTTTGTTATTTTTGTTCCACTCCTTCTTGGTTTGAAGTTTGATGGTTCCCTCATATACTTTTATGTCCTCGATAATTTTGGTTGGTGCCAAGGCTTCCTAAAATGATGGGTATTTTTGAATTTGTATCAAGAGGGAAATGTGTTTGGAACAACTCTTTGTGAACATCCGGATGATCTCTTTTGTGGGGATGGAGAATGATAATTTTGCCATGGCTCTTCTCCATCTATTCCCATAATCCATCACTGGCTCATCGTCATGATGTCTCAAATTATCTAGGTCTAAAAGGTTCACTTTCCTATTAACACCAAAAGACAAACATTTCAGGAAAGCGTTCACTAGTTATTCAAAATTGGATATGCTATGCTTGGGCAGCTGGTTGAACCATTGGGTGGCAGTGCCTAAAAATGTCATAATGAATATCCTGAGCATAAGAGCATCGTTGTCTTCAATACGAAAACATGCATTGATGAAATTGGTAACATGCTCTTGTGCATCCTCTTCACCCTTAAAAATTTCCAACCTAGGTATCTCAAAATGCTTAGGGTATGCAGGGCTAGGGACATATAGACATAATGGTTGATTGTGTATTTGCTCAATGTTGGTTGGTTACTAGTCGTCTCTTGTTTTTCAAAGGACTTCATCTTTTTAGCAAGTTCTTGGAATACCTTCGAGGCAAGGATTTCCTCCTCTTGTAGACTCCCTTCGATGTGGCGGTGGAGGTAACCCTCTATCTATTTGATTTGCTCTATTTTCTTCCTTCCTATGAGGGGATTCAGGATGTGTCTGATCCTGCTCTATTAGGTGTACCCTTTCCCCACCAGTTGGATTTTTCTTATGATATAGAGGGTGATTATGTTGTAGGTTTCTTTCTTGTCTAGTGTTATCCTCTCTTGGTGAGTCAGCATGTTGATCTCTTTGATGATCATTTCTATTTTCTTGTTGGTTGATACAAGCTAGTTGCTTAGCTTACTCTCTTAAATCTTGCTCATGTTTGCGTAGCAACCATTCTCTTTGTTTATCATATTCGAGAGCTTCTACAAGCTCTCGCTCTTTATACAAGATGTTTCTAACCGTCACACATGGTTAACTTGCGTGGTCATAGAAGACTCATGCTTATATGATCCTGTTCTAATGGTTTTGATTCACAAATTTCTCGAAGAGGTTTCTATTATTTCTTTGCTCTTGCTAGCTAATGTGACTTGTTCAGTGTATTTTTGAGTGTCTCTATGATCAAAATCTATATGTTTACTATGGGTTCGCCTTGAGATACACCCAGTTTGAGAAGTGGGCTTAGAAGTTACATTTCATGAAGTTCCAAATGCAGAATTCTTTGTGGCTACTATTTTGGGAGGTGGTCTCGAATAAATCCAATCCACCTCATATAACTGTCTTGTTTTCCATGGTTGATTCCATGGGGGTGCCATTTACTCCAATGTGGTCATAGTCTATTGGAATACTTCCTCTAGTGTGAAGGATATCTTATGTTTGATGTCTATGACTAGATGTATCTCTAGTTTCCTGCCCCTCATTAGGTTGATTTGTTTTAAGTGTCTCATGTGAATGTTGGGATGTTGTGACTCTTGTGTGTCTTTTTGGTGATGAGGGTTTCGTGGCCCTCTCTACCCTCCATGTGAATAGATATTGGGAAACCTCATCATCCTTGTATGAAGAACAGGATCTAGAACCCTCCTTATGCCCATGTGAGGTGGAAGCTCTTGAAGCTTCCTCATGTCTCTGAGAGTTCCTCAATCCATTCCTAGGAAGCTTCTAGGGGGTAAAACTAGTGGAAGGAGATGAATGCCAATGTCACCGGACTAAATTGAGGGTTGGTGATGAAATCCAACTCCCCAATGTTTAAAATATGTGTGTGTGTTTGGGGTTCATTTTGAGTTTGCATGAATAAGAATGCATCATACAGTAGCAATGACTCTTTCCTATATGCCTAATGCAAAATGCATTTCAATTTTTAGAAAGGTGCATAACTACTATGATATTAATGGATGCACTCTATTAGGTGCAAGTATGGCCTTTAGAAAGGCCTCAAAGCAAGCAAACCAACACACAGTTTCTAGCACGTTGGATTCTAGGGTAAAATTTATAAACGGAAGTCGTTATTCCTAGCAATGCCTAGTAGAAAATCTAAAAGGAAACCTAATATGTGCAAGATGCAAGTTATTTCTCTTTCATTCTTTCAATTTTACAAATTGAAATATGTCTTAATTATCATTGTTTTCAAGATAACTGAAATAGACAGAAAACCATAAAGTGTCAAAAAAGTTGTACCAACCTTTAATCTATCTCAAAGAATCAATGTTTTGACCTCTACTGCACTCTAGTTCTAGCCGATGTCGACCAGAGTGATAGGTTTTCGACCATTGTAGACAAGAGCAGCTGAATTTTGGCCATTGTAGACCAGAGTGGGTGATTGGTGGCCACTGTAGATCAGAGCGACTAAACCTGCACACAAAACCCAAGTCAATAAAGTAGTAAAAAATAAAAGTAAACTAAATAACTATGCAGGGGTCCCACAGTGATCACCATTTGTAGTGACCCCTAGGAAGCGGTACCCCATCCACTAACTACTCTACTTGCAATTTGATTGAATCCTTTAATGTTAAACATGCAATAAATGAAAGGCATAAAGCAGATATAACCATAATGCAAAGAAATAAATGAATGAATGCTCTTTGTATTGATATTCCCAATATCTGATTACATATGAATCCCTCTAAGGGATACCCTTCGTTTTATACATGATTTTATACACAAAGAGGGCAGTAGGTGTATAAAATATCCCCTCTCATAGGGGTTATGCTTTATCAGGCTTCTCGGTGATGCACATAGAAATGTATGAGGGCTTACAGATGCCTCCTTCTCTAGGTCTAATTGCTAGAGGGATCCTCTTACTCTCATATGTTGTGGATTTTCTCGATGAACCTGCATCCTTGTAATGGATGAGGTTGTTAGCAATGAATAAGTTCAATGGAAATAAATGCAATGAAACTAGTACTATGAATGTGAATAACTAAAATAAAGCTTATGCTAATGAAATAAAATAGAAAGTAGAATAAAAGAATCTAACACCTAAAACCCTAGACTAGGTTGCGGGCCACTGTCCAGGACAGCGACCGCTAAGGTGAAATCTCTCTCTATTGATCCAAAGGCTATGGGATCAAGTCTACTACTAATTTTGAAATGATTACCTTATGTTTTCATATTTTCCCTCCAATTCGATAGGGCTTTGCTACAAGAATCAATCTCCAAGGGAAGCTCTTCAAGTCTCTATAAGCTCTCCTTAATGATCCAACCTGTTCAAAGTTCTGATGTATGATGTTCTCTCTCTCTCTGATTTATGAAAGGAGGTCCCAGTAGAAGGTACCCTAGTGATTTTAGTTTTACTCCTTATAAAGTTTTTGAAGCCCTAGGTCAATTTTCAAACCCTAGGACTGAATCCCTCATGCGTACTAGGTGTTATCATGAGAATCTCTTTGTTTTTCTATGTTTAACTGAAGTCTAATTTTGGACTTGAGTCTTTCATGTAAACTGGCTATGAGGAGGAATGCAAAGTTGTCCCCACTCATCCTTATTACATGTAGACTACCACTTCTTCCCAAGATTAGGCTGGATGGGAAAAAAAATGTATTTAAATTTTAGCCGTTGTCGTCTACAATGGCTAAGGTTTGATCACTCTGAGCTACAACGGCTGGATTCTGGCCGCTCTGGTCTACAGCGGTCAGGCTTGGATGGGCTAAAAATGCCCAATATAAGTGGAAAAAACCACTTTTGACACTTGGAAGGTCCCAAGGTTTAGTCACATGACCTATGAGTGTACCCATGTTAGTAGTCTCCCTGACCATGACATGTTTTAGGTGTCTACAGGTAGATCATATCTCAACTTTTAGACCTATAGCTTTATGTAATGTTCTTCTCAAAATCATTACAAATATCCTTGTGGAAATGTTGAAGCCTCTTTTTCATAAGATTATTTACCCTAAATAAGGGGGTCATGTGGAAGGGTATAAAATAGTGGATGAGATAGTTCTTGCTCAAGAAGCCATCCATTCCATGGAAATGTAGAAATCTCCATCGATGTTCATTCATTTCTGTAGAGCAAAAAAAATAGTGCACCTAATAAAGAAAATTGAAATGCATCTAATGTTCTATTAAAGCATTCAAAAGAGATGATAAATTAAGAAAGTAAATAAAAATTAAGTTAAGAAAAATGGGGATTCTCTTTGTATTTATTAATTTGTCAAATAGGAGGTTACAATACATCCCCTTGAAGGCTTTCAATTTGATACAATTCAAGTTATAAAGTTGAAGGATCCAATCCCTCCATGAACTTATGGCGCGCTTTCAATGTTCCTCTCACACTCACGCTTGAATAGCGGGCTTGCATTACCACTAATTTGAGCTATCATTCTTCAACTTCTTATATCCTCCCTCATGCACTGGAATATCTACACCTATACACAATGAATTTAAATATGTTAATAGCATATGTGTATTACGAAATGCATGCAGTATTGAATGTAAGAAATGCAATCGATAGGTCTAAACTAATCCAAATGACATGAAAACTTAGCATGATATATATTATATGATTTTGTAATGATCTGAGTAAAAATTAAATTGAGATTATGAGCAAAACTTGTGGTTGTCCCTAGGTAGGCCAATTAGGATTGTAGTCATAAAAACCCTAATTAACAATTCAAAACCACTCCAAACTTCACAAAAATTAAGTATGATGCTAATATAATGCTATAAAATTGATCTACACTAAATTTAGATCAAAATTATGGGCCAATTCATGGTCATCCCTAAAATTTCCAATTGGGATTGTTAATCGTCCCAAGTGGGGATGACCATAAAACAAGGTGGTTTCTACCATCAATTCCACTTGGATCTAGTCTAGAATATTCCTAGGGGTGTTGTCATTAAATTTGGTAAATTAAATCACAATAATGGATAGCTTTTGAATAGGACGTGTGTATTTGGTAATGCCTTGAAAACACCTTGATTGATGAGGTTTCCAAGGGTAAATATGAAGGTAAAACGTGAGAGGAAATCTCAACAGCACTTCATGGTAAATGCTTGCAAAGATCTCTCCTTGACATTGAGTGGGAAAACTCCAATTTATAGCCCAAGAGGGTAAAGGAGGCAAAGGGGTAAGTTGATACATGCAAGGTAGGTGTCGCCACTTGTCAACGCTTTTGCCATATATCGAGAGGAAGAGGCCTCCAATCCGAGCCTCCAATTTGTAGTCCCTAATGGTCTAAACAGTCTCCTAATCTATCATAAGTCATTTGGTGGAATAAATTACATAAATTGATTGCCATTTATCCTACCCTTGACATTTTTAGGGGCCTATACCATGGTCGTCCCACCTAGGGATGGTTGCTTGTGGCCATCCCTGGATGGGATGACCATGAAATGTGGTCGTCCAAGGGTGGTACATCCATGGCTACATGGCCCAAAATCTCCTAAAAGTGAGGTAAACTTTCCTAAAAGTGGTTTAGGACCCATAATTAACCCTTGAGGGTTACCCAATGGGGTCATATGGTATCGATAAGAGTGGCATCATGGTAGTCTTATCTAATTGACACAATTTTAGTGTCTGCATATACCTCTTTTTTAGATGTGTTGTGTGCAATAGAACACTGAGAAAAAATAGATGACTAAATCATAAAATGATTAAGGTTATTTAGTAACCTAACCAACTTTAGATGCCTCCATTGTGGAAAGAGCATACATTCTTGGAATCCTTGTTTTTGACATAGTTGAAGAATTGATTTTGGTATACCTTTTAGCCACCCTGTAATGACAGGCTTGGGGCTTAGGGTATACTTGGTCTTGGTTCCTTATTTTACATATATTGGGATACATGTCCTAAGGCTTCAAGTATACCAATAATTTGTTTTGAATTTATGCTGAATTATTTGTCCCAGCGTAGGCTTGAAATTTATCTTTCACAATGATTCTTTTGAATGTATGCAAGTTGCACATTTAAGGGTTTAAGTGTTGATTTTGATTATGAAATCATTATTATAACTACCCCCTAAATTGATGATTCAATGAGATAATGACGAGTGATTAAAGCGATGAGTTGCTTGAGCCATATGATTTTATTGGGATTACCTTTAGTTTTATCCATTATAAAATGTATCAATTTTGTGAGGATTTTCATGGTTTTTGTGATTTTTCATGGAATAATAGAACTAAATACCTCCTTCCCATGGAGTGGTCCAACCATAATGGCCTTATTAGGGATTTAATTAGAGACTTTTCCATTCATCCATGAACAATTTGCATTCAATCTTGATTCTTTGTGAAATTCCTCAATTTTGACATGTTTTTGGTGGCTTTTGGGCCCTTATTTTTTATCCTTTTTAGCTATTTTTGTGGGATTTTTTTTGTGGCCATCCTAGGGTGATATGACTGCATATTCTATGGCCATCCCAGGGTGGGATGGTCAGAAAATTTTCTAGCCGTCCCATCCTAGGACAACCATGCTCATTCTAGTGCTTTTTAAGCTCAAAATTGGACAAATGAGCTTATTTTCACATTTTTGACTTGGCAAATTGAGAGGTGAAGCATAGGAGGTTTATTTTTCAAAGTATAGAACTACCAATAACATCCCCCAATCACCATGATCCAGCCACAAGACTCGACGAGTGGTGGAGCCGGTGCGAGACGGGTAAGGGCTGCATTTTCTCCTATTCTTTATTGAACTTGAAATTGTAATTAATTGCACATTTTTCCAATAAAAACACACTAATTCTTGGTTAATGAACCATATTAGTGATAAAATATAGTAATGTAGGCTTTATTTATGGTTTATATGCATTGTTATTCTATTTTTTTGTGTTTTATTTATGACTATTTTTGGGGGCTAAAATGGCCCTTTTTTAGCATTTTTGGGGGTCATCCCTGGGTGGGACTGCTGCAAAATTGAGGGCCACCCTTGTGTGGGATGACCAAAAAATTAGGGTAAAAAAATATCCCTTTTTGAGTCTTTTATTTTGCTATTTTTAGGTAATTTTGATGCATTTTTGGTGCATTTTTGTTAACTTTCTTATCTATGCCAAGTGGTTAAGAGTCGATATCGATTTTTGACTCTCTTTTATATCACTAGGGACTTGCTGACAGAGGAGGACTAGAAATGGATTGATTTCATTGGTCTTAAGCAAGTGATACGACTAGAGTTAGTAGTGGGTGATTGAGCTTATTTGACTGCTTTGATAGACTTATGGGATCCTTGCACCAACACCTTCCTCATACCTATAGGGGAGATAACAGTGACTCTATAGGACGTCTATCAGATTTTGCAAATTCTAAAAGAGGGGTGACCTATTGTATCTACTCACCAAGATCTAAGATATATGGTTTTGCAGAGATACTTTGGCAAGGACTGGCACGAGGCAGTGTGAAACTTACCTAGCGGTAGTATACTAGTGGAATTATTATATGAGATGGAGGTACTGACTACAAGATATGCCTTATTGATCACGCTAATCTCCAACATGTTGTTACAAGACTCATTAGGAGCCAGGTTCCCCTATAACATTTTGGAATTGGTATTTACACCTGTGGAGTGCACCTTAGAGCAGTTGCTAGTGATGGCTTGGGGCACTACTTTGTTAGCATAACTATATGATGAGCTGTATGAGATCTATTCCCATGGTTGATACACAGTAATATGCTATCATCCCCACACCTATAGTAGAAAGCTAAAAGAGGGGTGACCTATTGTATCTACTCACCAAGATCTAAGATATATGGTTTTCTAGAGATACTTTGACAAGGACTAGCACGAGTCAGTGTGAAACTTACCTAGCGGTAGTATACTAGTGGAATTATTGTATGAGATGGAGGTACTGACTACAAGATATGTCTTATTGATCATGCTAATCTCCAACATGTTGTTACAAGACTCATCATGGGAGATGATAGTGACTCTATAGGACGTCTATCAGATTTTGCAAATTCTAAAAGAGGGGTGACCTATTGTATCTACTCACCAAGATCTAAGATATATGGTTTTGCAAAGATACTTTGACAAGGACTGGCACGAGGCAGTGTGAAACTTACTTAGCGGTAGTATACTAGTGGAATTATTATATGAGATGGAGGTACTGACTACAAGATATGCCTTATTGATCATGCTAATCTCCAACATGTTGTTACAAGACTCATCAGAAGCAAGGTTCCCCTATAACCTTTTGGAGTTGGTATTTACACCTGTGGAGTGCACCTTAGAGCAGTTGCTAGTGATGGCTTTGGGCACTACTTTGTTAGCATAACTATATGATGAGTTGTATGAGATCTATTCCCATGGGTAGAAGGGCATATGTAGCTTTCTACTGTAGGTGTGGGGATGATAGCATATTACTGTGTATCAACCATGGGTACTGCCTTGGATGACACAATTACAACTTGTGGATAAGGAGATAGGTTATGGGATTATATTGTAGTGATACTAGGAGATAGGTTGAATTCATCCATTTGTAAGCATGATTGACCATTACGCACAATCCTTTACATGTATCAAGGTAGAGGAGGTGATTTGGAGATCCTACATGGATTGTCTAGCATGGCTTGAGGTTGAGGCACAACTTCATTGTGTGAGGTAGGGGAGATGGTTAATTGGGTGACATGGGACTGAGTGAGAGTACTTCCTATATGCTCAAGTATTATGATAGTTTAGGCTACACTAGGGGTTTCCTAGTGAGGTAGTGATTTATCGACATCGTGGGGATGAGAGGACACTTGGTTGGCCTACAATTGAGGTAGTGGGAGGAGGCATATCTTGTAGTAGATATTTCTAAGCTAGACGACGTTGAGACTACCACTGAGTATGACTCTTGGTGGGTGATGTGCTAGTGGCGAGGGGAGGGGCCACTAGGATGTGATACAACTACAACAACAAGGGACGCTCATGGGGATGTTCTATATGAGGTACATGATAAGGCTCTAGATGAGGATGAGCCAGAAGTAGGCGAGTGATATATGTATCATCAAGTAATAGATGAGTGTATAGATCTTATTAATGTGAGGGATCCACATGATGACTTTGGTGAGGATTACTTTGATGAGTAGGAAGTGTAAGCACAACTGGTAGAATGAGATGCTACTATTATTGAGCTATAGGGTGATCTGATCAGAGGTATATGGGATCACACATAGTAGATAGCTCTCCTACAAGCATAGGTATAGAGTGCATAGGATAATATTGATAGGTAGGCAATAGAGATAGCTACTCTTCTGGAACAGTCTACTTTCAAGAGCTCAAACCAGGTGGCCTCTAGTGGTGATGAGGTAGCTAGGCTACGGGAGGAGGTGAAACAACTCCAGGCCTTATTTGGGGACTTCTAGGTTCATCTTCAAGAGGAGCTATTGTACACCTAGTATTTTGAGGATGAGGTAGTGCATCGGAGGGAGCACTTACCAACCTATCGTTTCACTAGTGGATCCAAGTAGAGTAGGTGGAGTGGTACAAGTCAGTATTTTGCGAGGATGGGGGCTCCTAGATCCACATGAACATCAGAAAGGATAGAGAGTAGTAGATCTGGTACTTATCGATGGATGATGTTCGAGGGTGGAGTTGAGAGTCATAATGTTGGTCCTACGTGACCATGGCTTTTGAGACTCTATGGTTCTTTTTGGACATTGGAAGCGTGAGGTATAAGGACCCACGTGATTGTAGCCTACAAGAATTTTTTGGATTATGATGTATATTTTGATTCCATACATATGTATATATATGAGTTTTTTTCTATTATCATCATGTGTTTCCTTATTGCTTTATGAGATGTATGCAATGCATATGTTTGTTTTACTAATACTTTTATAGATGATTATCATGTATACATGTATTATAATATGATGTGATTGATGATATTTACATGTGTGTATGCATAATGAAATGGATGATTTATTAATATGTATGATGGATTATGAATATTATTTAACACACTAGATGCTAGCACCATAGACTGTACAAAATTTATCTCATCATTTTAACATTATTATGACACTATGTAATGACTTGTGTAAACATAATGTAAAAAATATGTGATAGCATGAAATGAATAATGTAATGTTATATGATGTGTTTGGTATTTTTAGGAGACTCAAACACTCTAGTTACGTCATAAAAAGTTGTATATTAACCATGCAAGACTTTTTGGTAAAGTATAAGTCTACTAGGATGACCAAGATATTCAACATCACTATGTGTGCATGTGAGTTCATTGCTATGATAATGCATAAAGTTACCCCAGTGCCAAAAAGAATTAATGTATCCCATCTATACTAAAGATCACCCTATGAGTATCATTATCCTGAGTTTGTGTACATAGTTGGACTAGACCACTAGGCAATACAGGCTACCAAAATCTAGCTAATATGCATGCAAACATCGGTCTGTAAAAAAGCAAGTTGCTAATATGACATACATATCATCATGTGTAATGATACCGTCATTTCTAGGTAGGCTTGATGCCACCCAACCTGTAATGAGTATTACCTTATGGTTGTCAAATATTGATAATTTTAAGGATTCAAGTTCAATACTCCCTTCTTTTCTTTTATTTTTGAATTGCTTTAGGGATTTGCTCATTTTTTATTGGTGAGCAAGGGATTTTCATAGTGGTGAGAACCATTGTTTATTTTTCTTTTTGCTTTTGCTAATGGTGAAAATCACTTTTTATTATTTTTTCCTTTGGATACTTACCCCATTTTGGCATGAAGCAAGGTATTTTGATTTGTTTTGGGTATGGAGGAGCTTGTCCTTTTGTCAATTCTCAAAATATTTGAACCATTCCCATAGGAGGATGAGCGAGGTAAACTTTTGCTTATGGTAACACAGACCACTTTGTAGGTTTCATATTTTCTTGTGCAATACTTGGATTTATTAATGTAAAAATATGTTGGTATTTTGACATATACAAGGTACAATATAAGCAGGATTCTACCTTCTAAAAATTAGGATAGCTTTCTACAAAATTTGAAAAGAAAACTAGAGATGGCTGAGTGACTAAAAATCCTAAATATGCCTTATGAACAATGGCTAAGTGAAGGGAAATAGACACACAGTATGGAATATGGATGGAAATGATAAATATAATGCAAACATGTGGTAAAACTGACCTTTGACAACATAAATTTTGACAGATGGCTAGTGTACATACCTGGTGCTAGACATGTATGATCAACTCTAGAATGTAAAATGCCATGAGGAGTATGCCTAATGCCAATGATAGTATGATGCAACTATATGAAATGCAATGCAATGTGATATTTTTATGTTTTTGATATTTTAATGATGTTTTTGGATTTTGATACATATATGGATATACATTTGACCAATGGGCTTAATGGATGCCATTGGGGCTTTTTAGGTGACCAAAGGGTTTATAGATACATTTGGGGCTTTTTGGGTGAACAAAGATTTTATAGATACCTTTATGGCTTTTTGGTGACCAAAGGGGTTGTAGACACCTTTGGAGTATTTTGGGGTGACCAAAGGGCTCGTAGACACCTTTGGAGTATTTTGGGGTGACCAAAGGGTTCATAGACACCTTTGGAGCATTTTAGGGTGACCAAAGGGGTTGTAGACACCTTTGGAGTATTTTAGGGTGACCAAAGGGGTCATAGATATATTTAGAGCATTTTGGGGTGACCAAAGAGTTTTTAGACACCTTTGGAGCATTTTGGGGTGACCAAAGGGTTTGTAGATACCTTTGGAGCATTTTGGGGTGACCAAAGAGTTTGTAGACACCTTTGGAGCATTTGGGGTGACCAAATGATTCATAGATTCCTTTGGAACATTTTGGGGTGATCAAAGGGTTTGTAGACCACTTTGGAGCATTTTAGGATGATCAAAGGGTTCGTAGACACCTTTGGAGCATTTTGGGGTAACCAAAGGGTTCGTAGACACCTTTGGAGCATTTTAGGGTGACCAAAGGGTTCATAGACACCTTTGGAGTGTTTTATGGTAACCAAAGGGTTTGTAGACACCTTTAGAGCATTTTTGGGTGACCAAAGGGTTCATAGACACCTTTGGAGTATTTTAGGGTGACCAAAGGGTTCATAGACACCTTTGGAACATTTTAGGGTGACCAAAGGGTTCGTAGACACATTTGGAGCATTTTGGGGTGACAAAAGGGTTCGTAGATACCTTTGGAGCATTTTTGGGTGACCAAAGGGGTCGTAGACACCTTTGGTGCATTTTGGGGTGACCAAAGGGGTCCAGACACCTTTGGACAGTTTTAGGTTGACCAAAGGGCTTATAAATCCCTTTGGGGATTTTTCTAACTTTGATTACTTTGTGATTTTAAGAGAAAGGTGCAATACCTTGTGCACCCCTAATGTGCATTTTGTTTGATGCCCTGTGATTTGCTTGACTAGGGGGAGTAATTGAAACTGATCCCCCTATTGTGATGTGTAATTTTGTGCAGTACTAATGTCCCGCTGAGATGAGACGATTGAAGGTGACACATTAGATGATGCCACAGGTTGCAAGAAATTTTGATATTCTTGTTTCTTTGTTACAACATTGATCATTCCCACAAACTCTTGGAGAGGTAGATTAATGTGCACCTGATTAGTTTGTTCGACTTGATAAGAAGGTGTTGTGTTTACTTCATGTGTAGGCAAGGGGTATTGGAAAACTCTTATCTAAAGTTCTTGCCTTTCGATCATATCCTAAACTAACTCTCTAAAGGGGTAACATGTCTGGATGTCATGATCCCTTTATCGATGGTAAACACAATATGTGTTTTTCTTGTGTAGATTTGATCTACACTTATTAGGTTTCAAGGGATGAATATTAGGAAGCATGATTGCTTGTGCCTCATACAATAGATTGAATATCTATGGTAAGGGTTTTGAAAAAGGAGTAAATATGCGAGGTTGATGGCATTATTGCCTCTACCCTAGGTCCTATTGAGATTTTATAGCGGATTGTGTAGGAAGCAGTTGGTCCTGATAATCCAAGGGTTGAGATTTTAGATGACTCAACCATAACTCGATGCTTGTGAGTTGATTCAAAATATATTGTAAATCATTGTTTTGGTGACTCACGTGTAAATTAACATTGTCTATCCTATCCAAAATATGTTGTGAAAATAATGTAGGTGATGACTAGATGGTGGTTGAAGAAGTTGGATGGCAATTCATAGGTGGAGAATCTTCCCGATCAAAATAGATTGCCTCAAAGTCGAGGTGTAGTGGCTTTGATGAATCATTCGGATCTTGCAATGGTGCAATAAGATATATAGAAATAATATTGATGGAAGCATGATTTCTAGTGGATGGGCCATTAAGTCTAGATACAAAAGGTTGTCTCATGACTCACGGGGGTGGTTGCAGGAGAAACGGAATGACCGACGGTGGTCTATGGGGTAGGCAATGAGCTTGCTCTTCAAGTGGTAAATGTTGTCACCATATGGGATGTTGCATTGGAAATATACATAGGTAGAATTCTTCTTCGTCATCCAATGGGATGACCTGCTCATATTCCTTATCTGAACTAGGGTAGTTGATGGGTGCTATGCCATAATTTGATTCATAAACTGCCATCCATTCCTTAGGAAGAGCTTGATATTCTTCCTCATTGTCAGATGGAAGTGTATGCGAACCTTCACCTTTTTTCAAAATATTAGGTGAAATCGTGATATATCCCATGATCTATCATTTTTGCAGGAAAATAATCCCCCAAAGAGTAGACATGATTTGGATTAGCATAGGGATCACATGCAAGCTCATCCATGTAGTTCAATCATAGACATTCTAAACTCTCTATGAGGACATCAAGAGGTACAGGCTTGTTGTGTCCTAGGCCAAATTTATTAAATGGCAATTGATATTGTGGCTAGAAAGGAAAATTATTACCTTGTTCATACAACCCTAGACCATAGCCATGCCAATGGCAGCGATGGATATATTGCAAGGCGTAATCGATATTGGACATATAATTTATATCCTCAGAGAAATGTTCCTCATTTTCTTCTGGCTGAGGAGATGGCTTTGTTCCATATTCAATACCCTTGTATATGAAATATTTTTTATTGGGAGGTATACCTAAAGGTATAATGGTACCTATGGAAAGACAAGGTCATCCCATATCTTGCACTGTCTCAATGGCTAGAATGGTTTGATGTTATTCACTAGATACTCTCCTAAACCTATGCTAGCCAAATGGACTGTGACCTGGGATGGTGAAGGTGGAGGAGATGAAAACGATACTTGATATGACTGAATGCTTACCTCATGAGATGGTTCCTCATCTACTAGACTAGGAATATCTTCTATATAAATGGTGGAAATGATAGGAGGGATCTCATCGATTGGCCTCTTCGAAATATTTCTCTATGAAGGATTGGATGATGAAGGTTTTTCTAAAGATGCCAATGATGATGTTGGTATGTAATAATATGGTAATGAAGTAATGGAATGTTATGGTGAGGAAATTGGACCCCGAGTGGATGTATTCGGTTGGAAATCCATGTGAGTTTATGGCAATGTTGAATCGGGAATTTGTTGCACCAAGTTGCAGTATTTTAAGGGCTCAAGGTCTATAGATATGACATGCACTTGCCCTTCATAAGTATACTTCAGACATTGGTGAGCTATAGAGGGTACACACTTCATGTCCCTGATCCAAGGTCTGCTCAACAATATGTTGTAGGCCATTGCGCCCTCCAAGATATGACATAAAGTTGGTATAGTCTTGCGCTCTACCTATATGGGTAGGACTATAGTGCCAACTATTAAGCATATCGTATCATTAAATGCTCAGAGGGTGTAGGTGGATGCAATAATATGGAATACTGGGAGTCCTAGATGTTTGAGAGCATTGGTGGTAATAATGTTACTTTACGAACCAGTGTCAATTAGAAATCTATTATAGGGTGTTCCATTTAAACATGTAGTGATGTGTAGAGGGGGATCAACCACATCACTTGCAATTGATTTGAGTTCATGTTCATGAAATGTGATCACTAGTTCTTTACACTGTTGGACGTGCTCCAAAAAATTGATGAAAGAGTTAGACTCTTGGGGCTACAGGTTAATCCACTTGAGAATATCCATAAGAGCTTCTCTATGAGGTGGCAATTGTTGAATAAGCTCATATATGGAAAGTCTAGCCGATGTTGTTCGTAAGCTTTGAGCAAGATTAATTTTAATTTTAACCACTAGATGAGGTGGAAGGCTTTGCACTAGAGGTGATGGTGGTTGTGATGTTGAAGTAATATCGCTTGAATCTGCATGCGATGCAACTTGAATTAGATAGCATATGTTTCTTATCATAATGTTAACCATCTCGATGTACCCTTTTTTAAGGGGTGACATATGAACCTCATTTACTTGTTTGGCAAGAACTTCTTGTACCTCATGAGTAGATAGTGGGTCTTTAAAAATGCCCATTTCTTTATTTTTAGTCATGAGAGTATTGTCCACTTGAAGGTAATTCCTCTCGATCATATCTTGTACTAGATTTTTGAAATCATAGAACATGGGCAAGTCATGCCAAATTTGCCTATGATATCTGTAATATAGGTCTTCTTAGTGTCCCATAGAATTTTGTTTACCAGTACTCAGGTTTATAGGGTGGATCTTGGGTAGAGTAATTGCCTTGGCCTCACATATATGATCGAATAGGGAGTCCATTGAATCATAGAAGGGTGTAAATTATCGCCTAGGGCGACGTCATTGAATTTACCCCTAGTTTTCTTGAGTGTTGTTGTTATAACTTGCAAGAGGAGGTTGAGCCTAATAATTTACCTTCTAAGGCAACATTGGTTGCGCAGACCTTGGGACATTGATGGCAACTTGATTCACTACTGCTAGTTTTGATTGTGCCATATTGCCCTTTGGGTTCTTAATCCACTCCTTGTAGAGATTTGCAATTTACCCCTCTGAATTTTAATTTCTTCTATGGTTCTAGCCTGTTCAAGAGAATCTTCAAGAGTTTGATACTGCTAGAGTTGTAGCAATAATGATATTGGTTTTAGATAACTCTTTGAAAACATCTGAGTCAACTTGAATATTGGTACAAGGTAAGGTATCTTAGCTACCTTACCTTAGGATACCGCCAAGGAGGTATAACCAAATCCTTGGGTTCAAATAAGAGACGAACTACGTCTCCTTGCCTACTCCTCGCAACGTCAGCCCTTAAGTAAGCTTGGCTATGGGTATATGCCATAACTACTTTTTCTAAACCCCTACATGATTATCTCCTTTACAAATTTTAATGATTCAAACACACAAAAATAGAAATACACAAGAATACAAATATTTATCTCTTTTAATTATTGATATGTGTTCCTAAATTGTTTAGTGTGTTTTTGATTTGTTGTTTTCTAAAGGAATCACTTTTCATGTGTTTGAATTTTTTTATGTAATTCTCAGTTGTTTAAAGGATTTCACCTATATACTTGTAGCTCGACAACCAGCAATGAAATTCCGATCACGTGAACCAATCAAAGTATGGAGATGAAGCCCATACCAAATCAGGGAGCACATGTCCTACCAGTAATCACCCATATTGATCATGGGATGTGATACACCCTTTGAAGAGGAGTACATGCTATTTTCCATGACTAAGACAATTTGTGGAGCCGACTTTGGCTAAAAATAGTGTTCATAGGATTTGAGCCAATAGGTGGAGATGAAACCCACCATCATTGGACTCTATTAGTGGTTGGGGATGAATTCCAACTCACTAACGTTTAAAAGTGATGTGGTATGTGTGGTTCCTTTTATCCTTTAAGAAAGCAAAATAAAAGAGCATTCAATGCTAGTTCACTAAATACATAATGAATGTTTTACTTTTAGAACTATGAATGAATAAAGAACCAACAAAAGTACTTATCCTATATGAAGAACTAACAATTAGGTAGGTCACACACAGGAAAACCACTCAAATGCATGATGAAGACTTTTCTTTTTTCTTTTTTTCTTCTGTTCATTACTTTTGAATTTAGAAAAGGAGAAATATAGCTTTCAATAAACTAAGAAAGACATGAAAAACTCTAATTTACCCTTTTCTAAACAACCTTACTGCAAATTGAATGTTTAGGTACTTACCTTGTTAGTCCAGGAAGTTGTTGTTTCTGGAAATTTGAGCAGAAAACCCCCTATTTTGTGGTCGTCCCTAGGTGGGATGACTAAAAATTTAGGGGCCATCCCTAGGTGGGACGGTTGTTGTGACCGTCCCTCAGAGTTCCAATTAGGAATTTAGGGATCGTTTCAGCTCAAAAAAACTAGAAGCTACAAGATCCAAAGTGCAAAAACAAGGTTAAAAACAACAAAATTGAAAAGGGACAAGGGTCCCACCGTGATCACCATGTAGAGCTGGAAAAAACGGTGCACCTAACAAAGGAAATTGAAATGCATCTAATGTTCTATTTAAGCATTCAAAAGAGATGATAATGTAAGCAAGTAAATGGCAAATAAATTAAGAAAAAGGGGGTTCTCTTTGTATTTATTAATTTTTCAAATAGGAGGTTACAATACATCCCCTTGAGGGCTTTCAATTTGATATAATTCAAATTACAAAGTTGAAGGATCCAATCCCTCCATGAACTTATGGTGCGCTTTCAATGTTCCTCTCACACTCATGCTTGAAGAGTGGGCTTGCGCTACCATTTCTTTGAGCTATATTTCTTCAACTCCTTATCTCCTTCCTCATGCACTAGAATATCTATACCTATGCACAAGGAATTAAAATATGTTAATAGCATATGTGTATTATGATAAAATCCATGAAATGCATGCAGTATTTAATGTAATAAGTGCAATCGATAGGTCTAAACTAATCCAAATGACATGAAAACTTAGCATGGTGTGTATTATATAATTTTGTAATGATCTGAGCAAAAATTGAATTGATATTATGAGCAAAACATGTGGCCATCCCTAGGTGGGCCCATTATGATTGTAATCACAAAAACCCTAATTAACAATTCAAAACCACTCCAAACTTCACCAAAATTAAGTATGATTCTAATATAATGCTATAAAATTGATCTAAACTAAAATTAGATGAAAATTGTGGGCCAATTTATGGTCGTACTTGAGAGTTCCAATTGGGACTATTAAACGTCCTAGGTGAGGACAACCTTAAAATAGGGTGGTTTCTACCACCAATTCCACTTGGATATGGTCTAGAATCCTCCTAGGGGTGTTGTTGTCAAATTTGGTAAATTAACTCATAGGAATGAATAGGTTTTGGAGAGGATGTGCGTATTTGGAAATACCTTGAAAATACCTTTGATTGATGAGGTTTCCAAGGGAAAATACGAGGGCAAAAGGTGAGAGGAAATCTCAACAACACTTCGTGGTAAATGCTTGTAAAGGTCTCTCCTTGAAATTGAGTGGAAACACTCCAATTTATAGCCCAAGAGGACAAAGGTACAAGTTGAGGCATGCAAGGTAGGTGCCGCCACTTGTCAACACCTTTGCAATGCATTGGAAGGAAGAGACCTCCAATTTGTAGTCCCTAATGTCTTATACAGTCTCCCAATATGTCATAAGTCATTGAGTGGGATAAATGGCAGAAATTTATTGTCATTTATCCCACCCTTGAATTTTTGAGTGTTCAGGACCATAGTCATCCCACCCAGGGATGGTTGCTTATGGTAGTCCTTGGGTGGGATGACCATGAACTGTGGCCATCCTGGGGTGGGACGACCATGGCTACATGGCCCAAAACCTCCTAAAAGTGGGATAAACCTTCCTAAAAGTGGTTAGGACCCTTAATTAACCCCTGAGGGTTGCCCAATGGGGTCATATGGTGTTAATAAGAGTGGCATCATGGCATTCTTATCCAATTTACATGATTTTAGTGTCTATAGTTTTGACTTATCAAAATCTTATGACAGAGTGGATTAACACTTTCTTATCAAAGTTTTGAGGCAATTTGGTTTTAATAAATATTTTATAGACTATATTATGGGATGTATCTCTTCGATGTCCTACTCTATTCTTATCAATGATACACCTTATCAGTTTTTCCTGGCTTCCATATGTATTAGGCAAGGTGACCCCCTCTCCCCTTATTTATTATCATTATTTTTGAATGCTTGGGCAAGACTATAACCAAAAATAGAGAAAAAATAACCCGTGAGGGAGTTACCATTGCTCATGGAGCTAGGCCTATTTATCATATTCATATTGTTGATGACTCTACTATCTTAGGTAAAGCTATAGTTAAGGAAGCTTCTAAAATTAAGCAAATTATGAGTTGTTTTTCTAATTCTATTGTACAATTGATCAATGAAGAAAAATATAAAGTCATTTTCTTTTACTGCTCTCCCAAATAGGAATCCATGGTCTTGGATAAATTAAGATACAAGAATATCTCCCTTCCAATCACTTATTTAGGCATTCCTATAAATATTCAAAGACAAAAAAAGATAGTGGAATTGCTTGTTAGACAAAGTTAAGAATAAAATTGGAAAGTAGACCAATAGGTGGCTTTTATTTGGGGGTATAATTACATTGGTTACTATCCTTCAAGCTATACTTATTTATGCTTATATTGTGTTGAATATCCCAAAGGTAGTTCTTCAAGAATTGGATCAAATCAATCATGGGTTCCTCTGAAGTGGTACTAAGGAGAAAATAAAATAGGCCTTGATGAAATGAGATACTTTATACCTTTCTAAGAATTAAGGGGGTTTAGGATTTCGATCAGCTATTAATACCTCACTGGGAAATGCATAGAGACTTACATGTATGACCTCACTATCTTTTCTAAAAAGTGTGTAGACCATTTGGAAGACTTAAAAAGTGTACTACAAATATGTAGAGAGTATTGGATTTCATTGAATCCTAAAAAGTGCATTTTTAGAGTTACAAAAGGAAAAATCCTTAGACATGTCATTTCAAAAGCTAGTATTTCTTTTGATCCAAAAAAATTGAACCAATTCAAAAATTTCCCCTTCGTGGAAGCAAAAATGAGCTAAAGTCCCTCTTCAAAAAAATTGACTTTGTGAGAAAATTTATTTCTAGTTTGTAGAAATAGTTTGACCATCGAACATAATGCTTAAGTACACCAAGATTAGAGGGACCAGGGAAGTGCAATTCACCTTCCAAGAAATAAAAATGTCAATCATAAATGCCCTTGTATTAATCAATCCTAATTACACTTATCCTTTTTACATTTATTCATCTAAGGATTCCACTACTGATGGTTTTACTTATAAGAAGAAAGTTGGTGATGAGAGACCAGTATATTTCATAAGATCATAATTAAAGGATGCTCAACTTAGATATTTAGTAATTGATAAACAAGCCTTGATTTGATCAAAGCTATGAAGAAATTTTGGCACTATATCCTACATAGCAAAGTGTTTGCAATAGTACTAAATCTAGTTGTGAAAACAATGTTGATGCAGAATGAGCTAGGATAACATAGATACAAGTGGGTGTCTACCCTACAAGAGGTTGAATTGGAAATATAGCCTACAATAATTATTAGAGGATCGATATTGATCAAAACATTGGTCGAAGTTGACTCTCAAATCTCATGCCAACATTATTCTATGAAAGAAATTTCCAACGATCAATGGTATTAGCTCATCATGTATTATTTGCTACACAAAATATATCCTGATCATTTGAATTCCACCCAAATAAGATAATTTCATCTTAAAATCATGAAATTCATGATAAAATCAGGTATTCTATGCCAAAAACATCATGAGTAAATCTACCTAAGATGCCTAAACAAACAAGAAGTTGTTGAATTACTCAAAGATATGGTTTGAGTAATGCCATAATACATGGTTATAGGAATGCCACAATACATCAAATATTAGGATTTGGTTACTGTTGGACCCATTTTTTGAAGGATGCACATGCACACACTCAGTCATGTCATGTTTCCCAAATTGCAACTCGCAAGGAAAAGAATTCTCCCTTGTCATTGTAGCTAGGAATTGAAGCTCATTTATGTGCATAATTGGGACTACAATTGTTTATATCATTGATCCTAAATCATAAATAAGCCACAAATGTATCCTTACTACCACTAATTATGAACCCATTAGATAGAGACCCAAGCATCTAAAAACTACATAATAGAGGTTGTGATCCAATTCCTTAACATCAGGACCAGATTTGGGATGTCGTATGCTTTGGTATGTGACAATGGACTTGCTTTTTATTTCTTAAAAAAAATTGAATGGGCTTATGATAATAATGTAACTCTAAATTTTTCTTCTAATTACTATTCTCAAGGTAATGAAGTAGCAAAATCAACTAACAAAAACCTTCTAGAAATAATTAAGAAAATTTTAGATAAAAATCCTAGAAATTGACATAATAAAATGAAATACACATTGTGGTTAGACAAGACAAGGATTAAGTATTCATTAGATACATCCCCTATCATTTTTTTTATGATTAGGATCATATCTTTTCCACCAACCTCAAAATCCTTACCCTCCAATTCATGAAAAACTGCTTAGAAACAAATGATAGGATTGAAGTCAAGCTATTTAATTTAATGAATTTGGATGAGAAAAGTGAAGATGCATTGAAACATTTTAGTAAAAAATAGGGAATGATAAAATGATGGTTTAATAAGAGGGCCAAAATAAAGGCCTTTAGGATTTCATATTTGGTGTTACTATGGGATAAGGCCCATGAAAAGAAAGGTGACCATGGAAAATTTGACCCCCTTTGGCTAGGTCCCTTCGAAATATTAGAGATTCTAGAAGAGAGTACCTTTAGAATAAAAAGACTAACTAGAGAGGATGTCCCACTACCAATGAATGGGTAATTCCTTAAACACTACTTTAGCACTTGAGAAATATTCCAATTATGTCTTGTAAATAATCCCTATACATAGTTTTATTTTGAGATTTTGGTGTGTTGGTCTTGCTTCATTTCATTTATATTTTTTCTTTTTTTCTTTAATTTTATTTTGTTTTATGTTTACCTTTCCTTAGTTCAAATCAATCAAGTACAACCAACTTCTGGTTATTTCGAGAAAGTTTTTCTGCATAGTTTGGAGATAAAAGGTTCTACTATAAGCTCAATGAAGTTGATATTAGCTTAATCATCCATTTTGTGTATATTCATGTCTTGGGGAAAAATAAATTAATATGGAAGTAATGTGAAAGGATGTCATAACTTCACAATAAAAATATTTTAAAGATATTCTAATTTAGAAGGAATTAAACCATTGTGGTTTGGTTCTCAGGTGAAAATCATTCAAATGTTCACCCTCATATTTACCATAGTAACCCCCAACCTAGATATAGACCCTAGTGCTTGTAAATTGAGAAAAATAAATCTATTTAAAAAATAAGAAGAAGAAGAAAGGAGGCTTAAATGCCTAGATGATTTAGATAAACTCTATCGGGGCTATGAATGCTCGATTAGTAGTATAGCAAGGTCTAGAGTGGGATCAAATATAGCTCTATCAAGGCTATAAATGCTTGGTTATAAATAAAGCAATGTTTGGTAGTTGGTGAAATATCTACCTGTGAGGCAAAGCCCATCATTAGGAGACCAATGTTCACTCAAGGGTGAATTAGCATTATTTATGAACTATAATAGCAAATTTTAATCGATTTTTAGAATAAGAAAAAATTCATACGCACACATTTATGTTGAAACAAAAAGGAGTATTAATTTTAGGTTAATTGCTTAACCCTAGCCTTGGATGGATGCCAAATATTTACTTTAGTTGTTCTTGAAGTTATATTCTTTCCTAGAGGGTTCTTTCTATCCCCAAAATGCTTAGGAGAATTTTTCTAGTAGAGTTGCCCTTTGTTGTGCTTACACAACATGGCCTAGTTTTCATAGACTATGAATCTACTTTTTTATTTTGATGAATTTTCTTTGGTTAGCTTGGGTTTGTGCATAACAATCAACCATCCAAATACTCAAGTTCATATTTAAAATATTTTAGTTGTAGATGCCCAATTTGTGTATGCCCTAAGTTGTTATGGTGCTTGTTGCTTCAATTGAGTATGGTATTTTTTAAATGGTAAATTACCTCTTCCATTAGAATAGGATTGAAATAAGCTTTCCAATGAGTATCTATATGCCTATGTTCCCATAGCCTTAACATCCCAAACCTTTAAATTTAGGCACTCTATACTTGACATTTCCCCTAGTAGCATAGATGGTATCACTTTCAATGCCTATATCTCCTTTCATACTTATTGAAAGTACTTGAAACCACCTCCTTTGGAAGTGTCTTGAAAAGAGCTTCCCGATAAGTATAAACTTGTGTAATTTTTAGGAAAAAATGATCTCCCAAATGGCCTATTTATAATATGGTGTTTAATTGCCTTACTAACCATGGCACCTACTTGTTGCCATGGTGTCACTTTCAAAGCATATAGCCTTAAATACTTAGTGAAAAATCATGAAATTACCTCCATTGGATGTGGCTCGAAAAGACATTAACAATTATAAATTCGCCTATGTTTTGAGGAGGTTTGACACTAAAAATTACTTATATTTTACATGTTATCCAAGTTATTGTGCCTAAGGCCCGCTAGCAGTCCAATATGAGATCAATTGTTGTCATGAATTAGGGGGGTTTAAATGTTAAAATATTAAGAAACCACACTAGCCATCCAATCTTATATCAATGACTATCATGAATTTGGGGGGTTTTTAAGGTTGAAATTTTAAAAATCCTTGTGAGCCATTCAATATTAGATCAATAGCTCATAAAGAGTTAGAATTTTGAATAAAATATTTAAGAGATAAAATATTTAAACATTTTGGCTGAGAATTTGGGTATTCTTTCCAATAACCTTGTTGAGGGGTATGGTATCCTTAGAGGCCTTCAGGAGGCTACCAAGGTTGGATGGGAAAATGTGTTAGTTGAGTCTGACTCTCAACTTATGATTAATCTCTTGAAGACTTCTTCTAAGAATCATAAGGTGGATTGGAGAATAAAAAGAATTATTGAGAAAATTCAGTTAATCTAGATGGGATTTTTGAAAGTTGATTACAATCATGTGGTCAGAGATCAAAACAAGAGTGTTGATGCTTTAGCTAATTGGGCTTTGGACAAAGGTGATCTTACTTGTTATGGCAACCCTCCTATATGGTGGGCTTCTCAAATTAGGGAAGCTCTTCTTTCTATCATTTCTTTGGATGGCTCTAGTTCTGAAGGTACCTAGTTTCTTCTTGTTTTTTTTTGTTTCTCTTTGGTTAATTCAATTTTTTTAGTTCCCTAGTTCATTCTATTCTTTATTTTGTTTCCTCTGTTGATTCTTACATTAATAGTCTTCCGGTCTAGATAGGTCATTATTTTGTTCTTTTTTTTTTTTTGTCTTCTTTGTTTTTTTGTTTAGTTTTTTAAGGTGGGTGGGTTCTTTTGTTTTTTTTTGTTTTTGTGTTCTTTGTGTTGTTTTTTGTTGTTCTTGTGTTTTTGTTGTTTTGTTTTGTTTTTTTTTTTGTTTTTTGTTATTGTTCTTGTGTTTTTTCGTTCTTGTTCTTGGGTTTCTCTTTGTTTGTGTTATTTCATTTTTTTATGTGTGAGTGTTTTCTATGTTTTTTGTTTTTGTTTATTGTCTCGTTGTTGGTTGTTTTTATTTTTATTTTATTTATTTTATTTTTTAGGTTTTGGTTGTGTTTATTTTTCATGTTTTTTTGGGTTATGTCTTTGTAGTGTTATGTTGTTTTTGTCTTGTTTGTGTTTTGTTATGTGGTTCTTATGTTTTTCTATGTGGTTTGTGTTGTGGTTTCTTTTATCTTATTGTGCGTGTTTTTTTGTGCTTTTGGTTTTGAAACACTCAAGGAGTTTGTTTTTTATTTTATTTTATTATTTTTGTTGTTATTTTCTTTTTTTAAATTGGTTTTATGTGTTTTTTTGCTCCTTGAGTATGTCAAAGGTGGTAGGCCAGGTCCGAGTCCTGGGCATTTTTGGCGAAATGGATACCCTTGCCTCCTTGGGTCTTACCCGAAAGTGGCATCCCTTTTTGGGATGTTTTCCACAAATTATATATATATATATATATATATATATATATATATATATATAAACATTTTAAAAAGATTTGCCAACCATATGATCTGGGCAAACCAACGACTTATGGAGAGTCAAAAGTTTTAAGAAAAATTAAGAGATAAAACATTTAAAAGTTTCAACAAGCTTTGCCTACCATCTAATTTGGTCAAATCAACGGCTCATAGAGAGTCGGAAGTTAGAAAAAAAAAACTTGAGAAAACATTTAAAAGTTTTGACAAGTATTTCCAACCGTTCGATCTAGATAGATAAATGGCTCTAGAGAGAAATAAATATTTAAGAGCAAATAATAAAAATTAAAGTCATAAAGGAGCTACAAGCTTACTGTAGTGGTAAGGACTTTGGCCTCTCTTTGAGAGATCCAAGGTTCAAACCCCACTTAGTATGAGGGGATCGAGACCCCTCATAAAACATGTGTAAAATCCTTAAAAAATAAAAATTAAAGCCATATAAAATTATTGAAAAGCACTAAAAGTTGTCAGGAAGTGCATATTATTGCCAAAAAAATGTAGAGACAAACTAGAAAACACAAAAAAAAATGGATAGAAAATACAAAGTTACAAAAAACACAAAAAATGGTCGAATAACATATAGAATTGATGAAATATTCATAAAAATGCCAAAAAATACCAAACATTGCCATAAATAACATAATGTTATCTGAGCATGTAGAGGATTGCCAAAAAGCCATAGAAAATTATCAAAATATGTAAAAAATTGCCAAATAGTTTGGGGACATAGAAAATTAACAAAAAAATATTGAATGTTGTTAGAAAGAATGAATATATATATATATATATATATATATATATATATATATATATATATATATATATATTATAAATATTTTTAAAAAATAATAATATTTTGGTGTCGACAATTTTTTACTTTTTCTCATGCATGATTTTCTCTACAGGTTACTTGGTATAACTGCTACAAATTCAAATATGGTAGGCATGAGAGTTCTAATGTTGACTAGGAAAGCACAAACATTCAGGATCGTGAACATGGTGAAATTAATGATCAACCCCATATTTAATAAAGAAATAAAATTTAATGAGGTATGGTTGAGGTACAATAGAATCAAACCCCATGAAAATGAATATGATAGTAATTAATTATAAAAGTAATGTTATGTGAAGAGCTACCAAATTGTATAAATATCGAATCACTAGTCAGTTAGAAGGGTTGAAAAATATCCATTAGCTAGCCTCTTAGTCTAAGTTTGTTTCTTGTTCCTTTGTTGTTTGTATTTTTTAGGAACCTTCTAATTAAAATAAGCACATTCACATATATATTGCAATAAAAGCAATAATTTCATGAAATAACAAAATGTTGCAATACAAAATATAAATGCAATAATATGTATTAATCTCAAAAAACACAATACATAAACATAGGCCTCTTCAATGGGGTAACCGCCTTCAATACTATGATTCTATGCAAAAAAAATGCATCCCTTCCTACCCCTTACATTTGTAAAGACTCTTCATAACCCTACCTAACACTCAAGGATGGCTTACATGAAAAATGCCATACAAGCTAAAATCTTCTACCAAACAAAATGGTCACATTCTTTATAATAATTATATAAAATAGTACCATTTATCTAGGTGCCTCTAGTACCACAAATTATTACAAAACATTATAATGAGGTCCCCATGTTAAGAAAGGGATTATTACATAATAGTATTAAGATGGAGTCTTAACATGTCCTTCCCCTTAAAAAATCTTTGTCCTCAAAGCTAAAGATGTGGAAATTACCACTAAATCTATTGGAAGGATGCCCAATGGAATATTTAGGTTGTAATCCTCTCCATTGAACAAGAACATCAATGATGACAAGATGGAAAAGGGTGCATGATCTCCTATCCAAAAAAAAATCAGGCTCAAGAATTATGGATCCTTTTGCATTCAACTATGGTAATGTGGATTGTACATGTACGTTGTTTCCAACAACCTTCTTGAGAGAGGAGACATGAAATATTGGGTGAATCCTAGAAGTGGTCAAAAGGACCAATTTGTATGTTGTTGACCCGATCCATTATAACCCCTAATAGGGACCATAGTGTTTGGCTATAAGTTTTTGGCGTCGACGAAGCTAGAGATATGACTGTTTGTAGGGATGTAGGTAGATAAAAACCATGTCCTAAACTTCAAAGTTGTGCTTAAAGTGATGTTGATCATCTTGTTTATGCATATGGTTCTAGCCAATTCAAGATTGACCTTATGTTGTCAAAGAAGGGTAGCACACTATTGGAGGGTGGATCCACAACTTGAACCTTGGATCTTCCTGGAATGTAATAGGAGAGTGTTGGTGGAGGAAGACCATATACTACTTCAAATGGGGTAACATAGTAGCAGTATGATACCATAATTTAACCAAAGGGAGCCACTTAACCCATTGTGTAGTATATTTTGATGTAAAGCAACAGAGGTATATTTTCAAACACTTATTGACAATTTTAGTTTAGCCATCAGTCTGAGGGTGATAAGCCAAACTCATTTTAACTTGAGTACCCTACAACTTCAACAATTTCTACCAAAATTCAATAGTAAAAGAAGGATTCCTATATATCATAATTGATTTAGGTATTCTATGAAGATAAAATATGGACATTAAAAATATTAGGTCAATGATGGAGGCGGTGTAGGGGTGGGACAAAGAACAAAAATGAGCATACTTTGTGAGACAATTCATTACCACCAAAATAATTGATTTTCCTCCTGATTTGGATAACCCTTCAATGAAGTCCATAGAAATATATGCCCATACTTATTTTTGAATTGGAAAGGATTGAAGGGTTCCAAGGGAGCACACATTTTTTCCTTTCATGCATTGGCACCTGTCATATTTTGCCATAAAATTTTGAATATCCCTTTTCATTCTCCTCTAAAAAGTATGCTTGGTTCTTTCAAAGGTTTTTAGAAACTTAGAATGCCCAACTATTGGTGATGCATGCATTTCCTACAAGATGAGTTCCTACATTTATGACTTTTGTGAAATAACAAGTCGACCATGATATCTCAAGTCTTGAACATCTCAAGTGTATCTAGGGCATGATTTGGCTCTACTTGGAGTTTATTGACTAAATTTTACAAACTAGAATCCTTGGTCATTTTTAGCTAGAAATGATGGATCTATTATGAAAGTGATATATGTATATAAAGCATGTAACATCCTCTGATGTTCATATTATTGGGATAAGGCATCAACCACCATATTCTCCTTTCCTTTCTTAGTGACTACATAACCATAGCCCAACAATTTAAAAACACATATTGGTTGTTCCAGTGTAGCCACCCTTTATTCCAAGAAGTATTTGAGACTTTGATGGTTAGTCTTGATGGAAAAGTGATTCCCAATGAGATATGGCCTCCATTAAAAATATGTGAAATGGCTAACATCTCCTTTTAATAAGTATATCTACCCAAATTTTGGTCAAAAAGTACTCTACTAGTGACCTTCTTGCATCAAAACTACTCCAATTCCATTTCCAAAAGCATAATTACAAAAGGTTTAGAGAAATTAGGTATTTCTAATACGAGGGTGGTTTTCATCACTTGTTTTAAGTCTTTGAAAGTCTTCTCCACTAGTTCTAACCACATAAAAGAATTATTTCTCAACATGGTTGTCAAGGGAGCCACTATCTTTTCATAATTCTACACAAATTTACATTAATATCTAGTGAGTCCTAGAAACCCTTAAAGTCCCTTTAAAGTTTGAGGCTTTGGTCATTCTTGAACAATCTATATCTTTTTATGGTCAACTTTAACTTCATCTTTGGTGTCAATGTGATATAAACATTCAACATATTGTAACCCAAAATAACACATTGATCTCTTATCATAAAGTTGATTCTCCAACAAATATAAACATTCAACATATTGTAACCCAAAATAATACTTTGATCTCTTATCATAAAGTTTATTCTCCAAAAAAATTTGTAGCATCTAATCCAAATACCAAATATGCTCCTCCCATGAATATCTATAAATCAAAATATCATCAAAGAATACTAGAATGAATTTGTGAAGGAAGGGTCAAAAATAAAATTCATCACTCTAAAAAGCGAAAGGTGCATTTGTCAATGCAAATGGCATAACCAAGAATTCATAGTGCCCTTCATGAGTTCTAAAATTAGTTTTAGGAATGTCCTCATCCTTGATTTAAATATGATGGTATCCCAACCATAAATCCAATTTTAGAAAATATTGGGCACCATGCAACTCATCTAACAACTCATCAATTACTAGAATGGGGAATTTATCTTTAATAGTTATTTTATTAAGTTCCTTGAAATCCACACACAAATGCCAAGACCCATATTATTTTCATACCAACAACATTGGATATGAATAAGGACTAACGATGGGATGAATAACTCCTATAACACATAGTTCCTATACCATTTTCTCACTTTCCAATTTTTCGGTAGATGGATACCTAGAATGGCAAATATTTGAGGGAAGACTACCAAGAATAAGTTGAATCACATGGTCGTAAGTACAACTAGGGGGTAGTATTTTGAGTTCCTCAAAGAGTATGACATGTCTTTGCAATAAAATTTGTAATTCCTCTTGATGGTCCTTATTCCCTTCACCATAAGCTATTATAGAAAATAGTCAATCCAAAACCCTATGGGATGAATTTTTCAATAGTTTTTTCATCTTATGGGTTGAAATAAATTGAGCAGCCCCAACCTTCATGCCCTATAAGGTGTACTATATTTCCTATTAGTTTAATTTCAATGACAACTCAAAACAATCCCATAATACTAGACCTAACATTCGTGGCCACTATGATCCCAAAATAACATCACATCCACCTAAGGGTAAGGTAAACATATCCACCTTAATATTATATTCTTCTATTTTTATTTTGATATTTTTACACTTCTCTTTGCATGGAAAGGTGCCTCCATTAGCAATCATGACTTCAAAATAGTTACAAACATTAATGTAACAATTCCCTATTTTTCTACTCGTGGGTCAATAAAGTTGTGTGTGCTTCATAAGTAAATAAGAATCATTACTCTTTATCCCTTGAAGTGTCCTATCACTTTCATTATTTGAGGAGAAGGTATACTTGTTAAGGTATGCATCATTATTTTTGGTTGGAATTCATCTAAGACTTCTACCTATTTGGTGTGTTCCTTCTCCTGATAATCCTCTTCCACCTCTGAATATTCTATGGTTGTTATCTCATCCACATCAAGCGAATACAATTTTTGGAATACACACTTATGTGTTGGGGAGTACTTCTCATCACAATTATAACATAGTACTTGGGATCTTTTGGATTCCATCTCTTCTCATGTTAACTTTTTGATGGTAGAAGATTTGTTGATAGGATTTGATGTTGTCTTAGACAAAAAAAATGGCTAATATTAAAAAAAATTTAGGGTATGTCCTTGTCATAACCCATTTTTTCCCATCCATTTTTTTAGAATCTAGAGTCTAAGCCCCAAAGCAACTACCAAAGTCACTACCATAGTTCTCTATCTAGATCTTCCTTTGAGGCACACCCATCCCTACACCTTACATAAATCCAACTATGTAAGAGTACTAGGTGTCATTATTTAGTAGGTCAAAACTATCCATACTCATGGATCCAAATGAGCTAGCATTGACCTCCCTTTCATTCTTTTGAAAGGTGCATGCTAGGTTTTCACTCTACATAAATCCTTCTATGCAGGTGATTTAAGCGTGTGGGAATTGTCTATCCATATCAAATCCTTTTGAGCTAGACATCCCAAATTAATTTGTCTATCCGTCTCAAATCCTTTTGAGCTAGACACCCTAATTAAGCCTTGTCTTCCTAAAACCCATCATTGTGGAGTCATAACTAACTATACTTTTAGTTTAGTACTTATTAGGTCTTACTAATCCTTTAGACCTATCTCTAAGTGTGAAGAAGCTATTCACTACTTGTTTGCAAGAGATAACTCTTATCTATACTCAACAAAATATTTAGTGAGTTATAGGGTAGTAGGCACATGGTCTAAGAGATTAATCCTTTGCCAATGTTACTACCCACTTGCTCTTCATTTACAATATTATCTCATATGGCAACATAATTTAATATTCAAATACCATAGTCTTATTGCAGTCCCACTCTTTCACAAATATAATAAAATTAGATCCCCATTACTTTAATTACCATACCATAACACAATTCCCATCTATTTTTTTCAATAGTTAATAATAAGCAACTTCCCTTAAGTAAAAGAGAGATCCAATATGTGGGTCCATTCTCAAGTATATTAAATTACCTTTAATATTTTTCAACTAATATCTATAATTCAACGATAAGCAACTAATCCATATGATAACATGATTAAGCATTCAAATCTCACACCAAACCACAATTTCTATTTTAATTTAGCCAACTACAAATAATCACACTATCTTTATTTTTTTTTAAAGGTAAACAATGTTATTACCAGAGTTCATTGGAAAACACAATACAACATTCATCCATTAAAAATGATAACACAACAAGCTCACATAACACTTTTCTTTTACCCTGGGTGAAAATATCGAAGAGAAAACCCAGCCTGAAAATTCACTTCCATTTTTTATACCATAAGGTTCATTTTATACAATGAGTCAAGGTCATTCTCAAACCTTTAATCCTTCATAAGGATTCCAAATTATTTCTCTGTAGCATGGCATAAACCTGCCCATCAACTCTTAATCTCTTTAAATTTCCTTACAATAAATAAGAACTCTACATATCAATATATTTTCCCAACAAGTTACAACTCATCAAAATAGCATGAACACGTCCCTTTTGTTCATGGATAATTTTTAAGCATAATATCCTTATTCTCAAAGAATAACATAGTTTTCATAATAGGCAAGGAAGTCCCGACATCTGAAGACACAATATCCAAATCCCTTCCACTCAACACATGGAACAATATCAATGTTTTCTCTGACAAACAACAGGTCATTTTACCTTTGTTAGAAATAGATTCAACCCCTATCAAACTAGCCATAACCTAAATCAAATTCCACCCAGTTTTAGCTATCCTCTCAAGAATCAGACTCGATCTATTATCGAGTTCCTTAACCACTCCTAAAAATCAAATCAAAGAGTCTAACAAAGTATCATAGGGATAAAATCTTCCATTTGAAATGTTTATTAGTACTCCTATAATGACCTACAGGTTTCAAGATAGAACACCCCAACTAGAGAGGTGTGTCACCCACATCCAATCATATTGGTGCTCTCCCATCATTCTCTCACCCATCCTTCGCTTAGACGGAAGCATAAGCTAAGAACTCTCTTACTTCTAAACGAGTATAACTCATTTCTAAAGGTGACGATTTAACTAGCATCCTAAAGGATATTCCTTTTTCATCGATCAATGACTTACACTCTAGAGACTTTACTAAGCTAAGACTTTGGTAGACATCTTGACTGCTAAGAGAAAATTTAACCAAAACCCACCTTTTTACACAAGCACGACAACATAACATGTAATCCAATAGATCTAGATACACCACTCATCTACAAATAACAAAGTTTAACAAAATCCCTCCAAAAAAATAAGACATGATGTTGGGATTGACACACTAAAACCACCCAGTCAAGCCTCAATTTCAAAGCTTCCAACAAGATATTACTTCTACTATCATCAACAAAAGGAAAACTGAAGAACACAAGCTTATAATGAGAGGGGGGGTGAACAATATAAGACCACTTTTTACTTTATTTTCAAATCAATATCAATTAATGTCCTTAATTGCAATAACAAAATATAGCAGTGTACATTAATAACTCAGATAGCAGTAGTAAGCAAGAGCACAAGTCACCACACTTAATTAAGACATAAGATTTAACGTGGTTACCCCAATGTTGGGTACTCCACCAAATAATATCCTTATAATATTTTACACAGAAATAAGGATCCTTATCTAATACAATGATTTCTTTGATCTGCTCAAAGCTAAGCAATAATAAGTTCACACATAACTTGTCCAAATATGAATAACAAGCTCACATAGAACTTGTCCAAAACTGAATAACAAGTTCACACATAACTTGTCCAAATTTGAATAACAAGCTCACATAGAACTTATCCAAAATTGAATAACAAGCTCACACAGAACTTGTCCAAAACTTAATAACAAGCTCACACAGAACTTGTCCAAAACTTAATAACAATCTCACACATAACTTGTCCAAATCTGCTCTAGCAAGCTCACCAAGAACTTGCCCAAATCAGCTCTAGTAAGCTCACCAAGAACTTGCCCAAATCTATTTTAACAAGATCACCAAGAACTTGTCCAAATCTGCTCTAGCAAGCTCACCAAGAACTTGCCCAAATATGCTCTAGCAAGCTCACCAAGAACTTGCTCAAATCTATCCACAAATCTGTCTCAAAACTATCCACAAATTCATCCCAAAACTATCCACAAAGTTGTCCCAAAATTGTCCACAAAGTTGTACCAAAAATACCCACAAAGCCTTCTCAAAGTCTCATTCAATCATGCTCAAGTAGTACTCAAATCTCATCCACAAATCTATCAAGGCAAAGCTCAAAGATGAACTCAACAATGAATGGCAATGTACTCTTCAATGGATGACAACAATGATCCACAATGATATTAACTCAACTCAACTCAAATCAACTCATAGAAGCATAAAGAGAATTGTTAGAGACTCAATATGTTCTAAGCTCAATCTTCAACTCAACTCAAATCAATCTCAACTCAACTCAAGTCAACTCATAGAAGTATAAAGAGAATTGTTAGAGACTCAATATGTTCTAATCTCACTCTCAACTCAAATCAGAATTATGGAATAGTTTATTTCATGGAACTTGACCAATCACCTCACACAATCACTTGACTAGGTTCAATCAACTCAACTCAACCAATCACCACAAGGGACTACTCTTTCTCACAAAAACCCTAGTCCAAGCATGTATCAACCAACTCAAATATTTCCAACAATGCTCAACCACAAATATCACATAACAATGATAGTCATGTTCTTTTCAAGTTCTTTTACAACCAATGGGCTTCAATGACTATGTTTATAAAACAAGGTTTAAACACAACTCTCAAACCATAAAATATTGAAGCATTCAACCAACCACTTTCTAAAAGGAAACCACAATCAATCCTTTTCACTCCAATGATATTTTAGAAATCAACCACCATAAACAATCAATAGGAGAATGTGCCCATATCTTTTTGATGCCAAGAAGTTACCCACAAAATCTGCCACACTAAACACAACTTTCCTTTTCAATCTCAATAAGGGTTAGTGGACTTCAAATAATAATCACAAGATAAGCATAACTCAATTTACACCTTTTTACTCCAACTTAATAAACACATCCACCAAATTCCTTTTTAATAAAAACCCTTATCAAAAATAATAATCAACAAGGCTCTCAAAAATATTTTATAACAACTCCTTATTTCTCCTAAATCTTAATTTTTCAATTTCATGAATATCAAAATAAATCAACAACTCATCCACCTCTGAAATAATAATCACAACCCTTATAAAAATAAAGTTTAATTAAAAACTTTAATTATTCCTTAACCACCTTATAACTCCTATCCTAGGGCATCAACAAAATTAATTTGAGAAAAACGTAATTACCTCCTCAAGGGGATTTGAACCCCCAACTTGCACACATCGTGAGTGCCTTAGCCGCGGCTAAGGTTGCCACACGAGCTAGCCACTCGTTCAAAAGGAAAAGGCACGACATGCCTTAAGTCCTTCCTCCCTTCCACGCAAACCAAAAGCGCTTCGAGCGCTTTCCTTACAATGCCTTCGAATGCAGTCAAGGAGATTTGAACCTTGACGTAAAGCGTTGCCACACACCTTAACAAAAAGCCAATTGCCAATGCGCCACTCTACCCACAATATCTTGGGCTTTTGACCAACCTTGGATTTATTCGTTGTCTCCATTTTCAAAATGATTTTTTCACAAGCTCTCTTCGGATGCTAACCAATGATTAACATGAGCAAGTATTAATTTTAAATGAACCTTAAGATCCCCCTTTATATAGTCTTCTCCTCATTTTCAATGACGTCGATGCATTATTGACTTTCCCTCTTTCTTTAGACGTTGGCGCTAACTTTAATTTAAATTTTAAAATTTAAATTTTAAATAATTAAAATTTCAACTAAATATTTAAAATTAAATATCTCCATCATCGGGGTACCTTTTTTGACGAAATGAAAGGTCAGCCTGGGTTTTAAGAAAAATCCATTTCAAATCTACCATCCATGGTTTTAAATAAAACCTTTTATTTTGCCTGTCTTGGTTTTCACAAAAACCCTGAATTTATCCATGCTTTCCAAAATATCATCTGCCCACCAAAACTCAATGTGATCCATATGACATCAATGATTCATGCGACATCAATGATAACATCAAATAACTCAAATTGCCAACAAAAACATGAATTATAATGTCACTCACTATGAACATAGATTAAACTAATATCATTTCGTCGGAGTAAGGTTTTTGAACAACATCCACTCACCCAACTATGAGTTCTATTTCTATCCATTATATTATAGCAAATAAATGTTGAGCAAGGTGCAGCAGGAGTTTTGTCATTGTTGTCAACACAGTTAGATAGATCTGTTGATGCAGTGGACAGGAAGTTCAAAGGCTAGTCAGATGCAGAAGACAGGAGTTCAAAGGTTACTCAGAGTATGTACAGTGATTTTCCAAGAAGACCGAAGTGGACCACTTGCAAAAGATCAAAGAAAAATACAAGTAAGAAAAGTGTCGCGATATCGCGACAAGAAAAACTATCACGATTTCGCGACATGTTGGAAGAGAGAGAAAAAAGAGGAAAAACTATCACGATTTCGCGACATGTTGGAAGAGAGAGAAACAATAGGAAAAACTATCACGATTTCGTGACATGTTGGAAAGAAAAAACACAAGTGGAAAAATGTCATGATTTCGCGACATGTTGGAAGAGAGAGAGAGGGAAAACGTCACGATTTCGCGACATGTTGGAAGAGAGAGAAAACAAGGGAAAAACTGTCGCGATTTCGCGACATGTTGGAAAGAAAAAAACAAGTGGAAAAACTGTCACGATTTCACGACATGTTGGAAGAGACAGAAAGCGCAAAGAAAACTATCGCGATTTCGCGACATGTTGGAAGAGAAGAAAACAAGTTGAAAAACTATCACGATTTCGTGACATGTTGGAAGAGAAAAAGACAAGTAGAAAAAGTGTCACGATTTCGCGACATATTGCAAGAGAAGAAGAAAAAGTGTCAATTTCGCGACATATAGAAATTCGACAAGGCAAGAAAAGTGCTAAGGAGAAAAAGTGTCACGATATCGCGACATGTCGGGTTTTGTGACCCAAAGCAAGAAAAAGTGCTAAGGAGAAAAAGTGTCACGATATCGCGACATGTCGGTTTCGCGACCCGAAGGCAAGAAAAGCGCTAAGGAGAAAAAGTGTCGCGATATCGCGACATGTTCATTTCAGACCAAAGGAAGAGAAAGAGTAGAGAGAAAAGTGTCACGATTTCGTGACATGTTTCATTTTCGCGGTCCAAAGCGAAGAGAAAGAGGAGAGAGAAAAAGTGTCACGATTTCGCGACATGTTGATTTTGCGGGCCAAAGCTAAGAGAAAGCGTACAAAGAAAAAGTGTAGCGATATCGCTACATGTATTCTCGTGGGCCAAAGCTAAGAGAAAGCATACGGAGGAAAAAGTGTAGCGATATCGCTACATGTTGTATTCTCATGGGCCAAAGCTAAGAGAAAGCGTACGGAGGCGAAAGTGTCACGATATCGCGACATGTTATGTTTTCACGGCAACAACAACAGAAGAGTTACAGGGGCAGTTGAAGCCGACGAAGACCGATGTTAGCTGACGAAGATTAGGGTTTGCAGCCGACGAAGATTAGGGTTTGCAGCCGACTAAGATTAGGGTTACAGCTGACTAAGATTAGAGTTTTTCATCATGAAAATGTTGTTATAAAAGCAGGGCTATTTTGGAGAAATTGTCAAGGATCGAAGTGTGCGAAATACGGTCGTTGAGCGCAGAAGAGCAAGTCGTGTCGAATCTTTCGAAGTGTGGAATTTCGCTAAGAAAGCAGAGTGCACAACAAGGAGAAGATGACTACGAGGTGCAGCAGAGTGAAAGTAGAGTGTGCAACAAGGAGAAGATGATGGTGTAAGAGTGAAAGTAGAGTGTGCAAAAGGAGAAGATGATTGCGAGGTGCAGTAGAGTGTGCGAAGTGCTTGCACAAAAAGCGAGAGAACGCAAAGGTGAAGTAGACCAGTCAGGGTCTTGTAAAAGCGAAGGTATCTTACTGTTAAACCCAAAGATTCAATTTGAAGTCCAGGTTGGTGCTTGGCATCAGGGGTTGGTGCTCCTTCCAGTTGGTGCTGGTAAATCAGGGGTTGGTGCTCCTTTCTGTTGGTGCAGATAAATCAGGGGTTGGTACTCCTTCCAGTTGGTGTTGGTAAATTAATTGTAAAGTTGGTGCTTTGCAAAGGCTAGATTTGGATGGTAGTCCAAGCAGTCATTTTTGAGGAGTAGCCACATTGGTGAACCTCGTTAAATCTTGTGTTGTGTGTTGTTCTCTTGCTGTTCTTACTGTATCTATTTATAAGTTTTAACTGCTACTATTTTAAGAGCTGTTAATTCATAATTAAAGAGCTACACTGATTCACCCCCCCTCTCAGTGCCATTGTAAGTCTAACAATTGGTATCAGAGCCAAGTCCTTGTACAAGCTTAACCAGCTAGGGTGATCTTGGAAATAACACAATGGCAGGTGGTGAAGGCTTCTCATCAAACAAAGCACCATTGTTTGACGGATCTAATTATGCATTCTGGAGAGTCAGGATGCAGACATATCTCTGTGCTTTGGGATACGACATCTGGGATTCAGTAGTTAGTGGATACACAATTCCCACCACTCCTCCAAAAGAAGCGGATGAAAAGAAACTATTTGAGAATAATTCGAAAGCAACGAATGCCATCTTGTGTGGATTAGGAGATAGTGAACTAGTAAAGGTCATGAACTGTAAATCGGCAAAAGAAATATGGGACAAATTGAAGAGTGTTCATGAAGGAGATGATAAGATCAAAGAAGCCAAGTTATAGACACATCGAGCTTCAGTTCGAAGCATTGAAGATGAATGACGATGAAAACATTGAGGCATTCATGTTGAGAGTTAATGGAATCATCAATGCGATCAGAGGACTCGGCGAGGATATCGATGACTCTGTTGTCGTGAAAAAGGTATTAAGATCTCTTCCTCAAAGGTTTGATTCCAAAGTCTCAGCGATAGAAGAAGCTAAAAATCTAAATTATTTTAGTATAGATGAAATGTATGGTTCTTTAACTGCATATGAGATGAGGATAGGAAGATCTAAACCCACTGACAGAGAAGCAGCTTTCAAAGCTCTTAAAAATAAAAACACAAAACAAGAGTCCGAGGAAGAAGAGACATCAGATGAAATGGAAGCAAACTTTGTTAGAAAACTGAAAAAGGGGAAAGGAAAATACGAGAGGGAAGCTTCCATTTAAATGTTTCAACTGTGGAGGCATTGGGCATTTTGCGACTAAATGTCCACTTAAAGAGAAGAACAAAAATGATGAAGGATCCCACCAAGAAAGAAGTGACTGGAAGATGAAAACGAATTTCAGAAAAGGCAACTTCAAAAAGAAAAGTTTCATCTCCAAGAATGTCAGTTCATCAAAAAATAGCTCAGGAGAAGAGTCTGAAGAAGAAAGAGATGAAGCTCTTTTTATGGCATTTGAAGTAGTTAAATCAAAAAAGGAAGGAGTGACGTCTGAAGTTTGTGATGAGATTCTCGAGGCTGAAGTAGATCTAGAAGGTGAGTTGATATCTGCACTTGAAGAGTGGGAGATAGAAAAGAAAAAGAACAAGAAACTATCAAGAAAGCTTGAGGATGCAAATGGAATCATAACCAGCTTAAAAGTACAGATAGAAGAATCTAAGAAAATCTTCGAAGATCTCGAAGTGCTATTAACAATGAAAATAGATCATTGCGGCAAGTTAGAAGAAGAGATTGTTGGTTTAAGAATGCAGCTAGAAGAGATGAATAAGAAAATCAGTTGTTATCACAAACGTGAAGAAAGTTCTATGAAGTTGGATAAGATCTTAAATGACCAAAGACCTACAGGCATCAAATTTGGTCTAGGCTTCATCGAAGGAGAATCATCAAGTGGATCAAAGGCCAAGTCCATAAAGAATGAAGCTAAGAAACAGGTTGATCAAGGAAAAACGTCTCATGAAAGAGAAAGCATTCATACCAGGCACGATGGGAGAATTGACAATGATGGATTCACCAAAGTCACACATCAAAGAAGAAGAAGACCTATGGCTCCTACGGCAACATGGCAAAGACCATCACCCAGGTTCAATTATCCTTTCTCTGGTTTCTGTTTTAAATGCAATGGCTATGGGCATAAAATCTCAGACTGCAAATATAATGTAAGACCAAGGAACTTCACCAGTAGAAATGTTTTTTCTCCTCTGATGAATTATACAGTGGAATGTTATAACTGTCATAAGTTTGGGCACATTGCAAGAAACTGTAGAAACACATTTACTTCAAATCAGTTTCAGGGAAGAAAATTTCAACCATACAGGATGAGTCAAAATAGAAAGCTTCCCGAAAAACATGCTCAAACTACTGATAAGGGAAAGGCAAAACAAGAGCCCAAAACTACTATCAAAACAGTGTGGAAAGGAAAAGAACAACTGAAGGAAGAAAAGGAATCCTTAATCGTTCAAATTGCATTCAAAGCACAGAATAAATATGTACCATGGATACTAGATAGTGGATGCTCCAGTCATATGACAGGTGACAAACAAAAATTTGAAAAGTTACAGAAATATGAAGGAGGATCGGTAAAATTTGGAAATAATGATGGAGCCAAGATAGTCGGCAAAGGCTCGGTCAAAATTAGTGATGGAAGGATTAAATCAGAAGAAGTCTTATTTGTGGATGGGTTGAAACATAATTTATTGAGTGTAAGTCAGATTTGTGATAAAGGTCATGAAGTAGTCTTTATGAAGCGGGGTTGTGAAGTCGAGAAAAACAAACAGTGGAAAATTGATAGCAACGGGGTCAAGAACATCCGGTAACTCTGTACACGCTCTCGAGAGACTTCAAAAGGAGCTTGCTTTATTGGACAGGAAGAAGAAAATTGGTTGTGGCACAAGAGACTTGGTCATATCAGTTTTGATAATCTAGTAAAAATCACCTCAAAAAGGGTAGTGAGAGATATTCCCACCATCAGCAAACCTGCAAACAACATTTGTGCTTCATGCCAAAAGGGGAAACAAACTAGAGTCTCATTCAAAACAAAAGAATACTACACAAGCAAACCTTTGGAACTAATTCACACCGATTTATGTGGACCCATGAGAACACAAAGCATAAATGGTGACAAATATTTTATGTTGTGCATTGATGACTATTCCAGAATGACATGGATATTCTTCTTGAAGCATAAATCAGAAGCTCTTGATATGTTCAAGATTTTCAAAAACTAGGTTGAGAATGAAATAGGAAAGAGGATCAAATGTTTAAGATCAGACGAGAGGAGGAGAATTCATTTCAGAGGAGTTTGCAGAATACTATGAAAAATACGGTATCAGAAGACAGTTCTCAGCAGCCAGGACTCCTCAGCAAAATGGAGTGGTAGAAAGAAAGAACAGGACTGTGCAGGAAATGGCACGATCTATGTTGGCTGAAAGCAGAGTAGCAGACAGATTTTGGAAAGAAGCAGTCCATACTGTAGTGTATATCCAAAATAGGTACATGCTGAGAACACATGAAAGCAAAACTCCTTATGAACTGTGGTTCGGTAAAAGGGCAACAACAAAATACCTGAGTGTTTGGTAGCAAGTGCTATATCAAAAGAATTGAAGATAATCTTGGTAAGTTTGAAGATAGAGCAGATGAAGGTATTTTTGTTGGTTATTCACCTAGAAGCAAAGCTTACAAATGCTACAACAAAAGGCTAAAGAAAATTGTGGACAGTGTTGATGTTAAGTTTGATGAAGGTAAAGAACGAGTAATCAGTTATGAAACAAACTACCCAATCTATGAAGAGGTTATTGAAGGAGATGAGGAAAACGAAATTGAAAAGATACAAAAAATTGACTCAGATGATGATGAGGAAATGGAAGAAAATAAGAAATTCAAAACAGTAGGTAGCGAGAGAAATCATCCTAGAGAGCAAATCATCGGAGATCCCAAAGTTGGAGTTCGAGACAAGAAGAAGAGCAGTAAGCAACTACTCTCTACTATCCAGCATTGAGCCTAAAAATATTGATGATGCAAGCAAAGATGAAAGCTGGATGAAGGCAATAAATGAAGAATTAGATCAGATAGAGAAAAACGACACTTGGGAGTTAGTTCCTAGACCTGCAAACAAAAATATAATCGGGACTAAATGGATTTTTCGAAACAAATTGAATGAAGATGGACAAGTAGTCAGAAACAAAGCAAGATTGGTATGCAAGGGTTATGCTCAAGTTGAAGGCATTGACTTTGAGGAAACGTTTGCTCCAGTAGCTAGACTAGAGGCAATCAGAATGTTTCTGGCTTTAGCAGTCTACAAAAATTTCAAAGTTTATCAAATGGATGTGAAATCAGCGTTTTTGAATGGGAAACTTGAAGAAGAGGTTTATATTGAGCAACCAGATGGGTTCCAACTTGGTGATAATCCCAACTTTGTTTGTAAGTTGAAGAAAGCATTATATGGCTTAAAACAGGCACCCCGAGCATGGTATGCAAGGCTAGACAACTATCTCACTCAACAAAGGTTCAAGAAAGGTATGGTGGATAGTAATCTGTATGTCAAAACAAAAAATGGGCATCTTATTGTTCTTGTTGTCTACGTAGATGATATCATATTTGGCAGTATCAAAGATGAGTCGTGCAAGGACTTAGCAGATAAGATGCAGAAAGAATTTGAAATGTCAATGATTGGAGAACTGTCATATTTCCTCGGATTGCAAGTTAATCAAAGTAAGAAGGGCATATTTATTTCTCAAGTTAAATATGTAAAAGAGATGCTAAAAAGGTTCACAATGGAGGATTGTAAGCCAGTTAGCACTCCCATGACAACAGGTTGCAAGTTGAGCAAGGATGACAAATCTCCACTTGTTGATCAAACCATGTACAGATCCATGATTGGAAGCTTATTGTACCTAACAGCTACCAGACCAGATATTTTACAGGCAGTATGCATGGTAGCACGATTTCAAGCTAATCCTAAGGAGACTCATGTAACAGCGGTGAAAAGGATTCTTCGGTATCTCAAGGGTACTATGGAATATGGATTATGGTATCCAAAAGGTAAAGACTTCACCCTTATTTCATATTCAGATGTCGATTGGGCAGGATGTGTAGATGACAGAAAGAGTACCAGTGGAGGTGCATTCTATCTCGAAGACAGATTGGTTGCATGGCACAGTAAGAAGCAAGAGTCAGTTTCTTTATCAACAGCAGAGGCAGAATATATTGCAGCGACAACATGTTGTACGCAGGTATTATGGATGAAACAAACCTTGAAAGATCTTGGTATCTACTTCAGTGAGCCAATATCAGTAAAGTGTGATAACACCAGTGCCATTAACATCTCCAAGAATCGAGTTATGCATTCACGCACAAAACACATTGCCATCGGGTATCATTTTTTGAAAGAGAAAGTTGCAGAAGGTGAGGTTAAATTGGATTTTGTTCCCACCACGGAGCAAGTAGCGAGATATCTTCACAAAACCATTGCCCAAGGAAGTTTTTGAGTACCTTCAAAATAAATTGGGAGTGGTCACACTTCCCAAGGATTGACTAGCTACAGGGATCACATTCTCGGGGGAGCATTTAAGTATTTGATTATCTTTTTGCTCATGTTCATGATTTTTGCTAAGTATAATAAATTGTGCCTGAGAATGTTGTGCATGGACTCGGGGGAGTCTGCAGTAGCCCTTTGGTATTATTGTCAAAGGGGGAGAAGAGTTACAGGAAATTACACATGTGTTGCCAACAATTCCAAAGGGGGAGATTGTTGAGCAAGGTGCAACAGGAGTATTGTCATTGTTGTCAACACAGTCAGATAGATCTGTTGATGCAGTGGACAGGAAGTTCAAAGGCTAGTCGGATGCGGAAGACAGGAGTTCAAAGGTTACTCAGAGTATGTACAGTGATTTTCCAAGAAGACCGAAGTGGACCACTTGCAAAAGATCAAAGAAAAAGACAAGTAAGAAAAGTGTCACGATATCACGACAAGAAAAAGCGTCACGATTTCGCGACATGTTTGAAGAGAGAGAAAAAGGAGGAAAAACTGTCACGATTTCGTGACATGTTGGAAGAGAGAGAAACAGCAGGAAAAACTGTCATGATTTCGCGACATGTTGGAAAGAAAAAAACAAGTGGAAAAACTGTCACGATTTCGCGACATGTTGGAAGAGAGAGAAACAACAAGGAAAAACTGTCGCGATTTCGCGACATGTTGGAAGAGAAAAAACAAGTGGAAAAATGTCGCGATTTCGCGACATGTTGGAAGAGAAAAAAACACCGATTTGCGACATGTTGGAAGAGAGAGAAAAGAAAATGTCACGATTTCGCGACATGTTGGAAAGAAAAAACAAGGTGAAAAGCACGATTTCGCGACATGTTGGAAGAGAGAAAAAAAAAGAAGGAAAAAGACAAGTAGAAAAAGTGTCGCGATTTCATGACATATTGCAAGGAAGGTTGTACGGAAGAAAAAGTGTCACGATTTTACGACATATTGAAAGAAAAAGTGCTAAGGAGAAAAAGTGTCACGATATCGCGACATGTCAGGTTTTCACGACCCGAAAGCAAGAAAAAGTGCTAAGGAGAAAAAGTGTCACGATATCACGACATGTCGGGTTTTCATGACCCGAAGGCAAGAAAAAGCTCTAAGGAGAAAAAGTGTCGTGATATCGCGACATGTCTGGTTTTCGTGGTCCAAAGTGAAGAGAAAGAGGAGAGAGAAAAAGGTGTCACGATTTCGTGACATGTTTCATTTTCGCGGTCCAAAGCGAAGAGAAAGAGGAGAGAGAAAAAGATGTCACGATTTCGCGACATGTTGCATTTTCGCGGTCCAAAGCTAAGAGAAAGCATACGAAAGAAAAAGTGTAGCGATATCGCTACATGTTGTATTCTCACGGGCCAAAGATAAGAGAAAGCATACGGAGGAAAAAGTGTAGCGATATCGCGACATGTTGTATTCTCACGGGCCAAAGCTAAGAGAAAGCGTACGGAGGCAAAAGTGTCACGATATCGCGACATGTTATGTTTTCGTGGCAACAACAACAGAAGAGTTACAAGGGCAGTTGAAGCCGACGAAGACCGATGTAAGCCGACGAAGATTAGGGTTTGCAGCCGACGAAGATTAGGGTTTGCAACCGACTAAGATTAGGGTTACAACCGACTAAGATTAGAGTTTTTCATCATGAAAATGTTGTTATAAAAGCAGGGCTATTTTGGAGAAATGGTCAAGGATCGAAGTGTGCAAAATACGGTCGCTGAGCGCAGAAGAGCAAGTCGTGTCGAATCTTTCGAAGTGTGGAATTTCGCTAAGAAAGCAGAGTGCGCAACAAGGAGAAGATGACTGAGGTGAGTGAGAAGTGACAAGGAAGCAGAGTGCGCAACAAGGAGAAGACGACTACGAGGTGCAGCAGAGTGTGCGAAGTGCTTGCGTAGAAAAAGCAGAGAACACAAAGGTGAAGTAGACCAGTCAGGGTCTTGTAAAAGTGAAGGTATCTTACTGTTAAACCCAAAGATTCAATTTGAAGTCTAGGTTGGTGCTTGGCATCAGGGGTTGGTGCTCCTTCCAGTTGGTGTTGGTAAATCAGGGGTTGGTGCTCCTTTCTGTTGGTGCAGATAAATCAGGGGTTGGTGCTCCTTCCAGTTGGTGTTGGTAAATTAATTGTAAAGTTGGTGCTTTGCAAAGGCTGGATTTGGATGGTAGTCCAAGCAGTCATTTTTGAGGAGTAGCCACATTGGTGAACCTCGTTAAATCTTGTGTTGTGTGTTGTTCTCTTGTTGTTCTTGCTGTATCTGTTTATAAGTTTTAACTGCTGTTGTTTTAAGAGTTGTTAATTCATAATTAAAGAGCTACACTGATTCACCCCCCCTCTCAGTGCCATTGTAAGTCTAACAATAAAACTAAAAATGATGCAAAAACCTTTAGAGAGAAAACTATGAGTTAAATATGTAGCCTGTCTCTCCTATTTCTCATTGCAAATAATTGCATTACTTTACTTCATAGAGAATCATTATCGAACTCCCACAACAATGCTAATCTCTTAGTCAAACTCAAAACTAACACTCCATCGTCATTCAAAGGAATTTTCATAGTAGGTTGGCTACTTACTACTTATCGTTTCAAGTACTGGCAATATCGATCCTTGAATTTCATGAAGCTCAATATCAATGCTGGTACAATTCTTCCAATTTGACGTTGTTACAGTTTGTTCCTTCCTCCTTTTTATCATTGTTGCCTGTAGTTTCTTTCTATGCTACCGCTCGACTCTCTTTCTCTTCTCCTCGTTCCCCCTCAAATCCTCTATCCTCTCTCTTATTTTTTCCTTTTGTTTTACCATTACTTTTCATTACCTTCCACTCAATCTCTCCATCTCTCCACATCTGGTTCATTTCGATGCGACAAGACAAGGAAGTTCAATCATTAAACACTATCCTAAAAATCACAACCATAAACCCACGTTGGGTTTAGTTTCCTCAACTAGGAATATTGCTTCAACAATGAAGATAATAATGAATTATTTTTTTCACATAAAACACTTCGATGTCTCGATGTCTTGTAGTGACATACATGCGGTATTAATTTTGTTTCAAGTAACACATGCAAAACATTAATCCAATTATATCTTAATTGAAACATGTTTGGAATATTTGCATAAATCTTTCATTAGATATCCAACTAGGTTTTGATACCTTACACAATCCAAGTAGTCACATTAGCATTAATTTCAAGCATTGCCATATTCAATTAGCATAACATAACAAGAATTAATCTATCATTATTTTCAACAAGTTCCATCATTTTCAATGTATGACAAATATGTGTTGGCATAGCTTAACATGTTATGATCCATAATTTCATTAATAATTAGCAATTATATTCAGTATGTTATTCATGGCCTATTTTACCAATCCCAAAAATAATCAAATCATCCGCCACATGATACATAGCTAAGCATTAAACCATCAAATCAAAAGGTTGGCCAAAGGAGGGTCATGAAAATCCTTAAGCCTTCAATTATTCTTCTGCCAATACAACTAAGGCTATTGCATGTTGTAGTAATTTTTGCCTCAATATTTGAACTTCAGCTTTAATATCATCCCTCAAATCACTCACGTAACAATTTTAGAAGAATTTGACTCAAATCAGTGGTATGGTTGGCCAATTTTGCAAATTGAGTTTGATAATATCTAATGTTGAAGTTTGTTTGAGTTTAGAAAGGGCTCCTATAAAATCTTCAAACTCACTAGGACCAAATTGAGTGAGTAGTTGTTGCTTGAATTCAAGCCAAGTAAGATCAAGGTTTGCTTTCTTGAGCCATTGAAACGAATGCAAGGCATCTAATTAAAAACTAAAAGAGACAATTGTGAGGTAAATATAATGGGGAACATTATGAAGATCAAAATATTGTTCTTCTTGACGTAACCATCCCTTTGGATCAGGGGTTATGCATAAGGGGTTGGACTCAAAATGTACTTGTAAAAAAATGGTGAATCCTAATCAAAATCAAGGTGAATCATGGAGAATCCTAAGAAAATAAAATCGAGCATCTTCACACCAAAATTTGGGGTATTTGAAGCCCTAAAATGTAAGGTCATATTTGGGAAAACTTTTGACCTATTAAATCATCTTATAACTTTATTAATACCACCATTAGATTAGGATTAAAAAGAGCTTTCCAACTAGTACAAATATGCCTATGTTTGGATATATATTATGGCAAATTGACCCTAAGAAAAAATTGATCCTGAAAATTTTAGGCGAATGGGCCGACGTCGAGGGTCCTCATATTCGCCAATTTTCAATTTTGAAAATCCTAAAATTCACCCTTTTGGAAAATATTCGCCACTATGCATAACCTTGCTTTGGATCCTTCCCATCAAACTTGGAAAATTCTAATTTGGGTAGTTTAAATCCATTGTTATTGGGGGCTTCCCGCTGTTGACTATTGGTTCCTTCATCCTTATGGTCATGAGAACCAAATCGACTATATATGTGGGTGTTATTAGTTAAACAACCTTCCAAGTCTATAATATTTCTATTTAATTCCTACATTTCCTTTTGTTTCCTTACCACATAGGCCAAGGAGTCATGTAGATATTTGATATCCTCCCTTAACTAATTTAAATTATCTATTAACTGGCCTCCTAAATGCTTCCCCCAAGACTCTACATGAACAATATTTTTTTGATCTATTTCTTATGCCTTTTGTTGTTCCCTAGTGCTTGTAGCCATGCTCTATGATTTTTGACCTTCTTATGATACCTACTAAAAATAGGAATACTATTTTGATAGTTACTATTTTTAGTAATAATGGCATTTTTTAGCACCCCAAAAAAAATTCTAGGGGAGTGTTGTCTTCAAGTGATACCAAATTTTCTCTTGGAGTCTTAGTTCACTTATAAAAATTGACTTTTGTTCGACAACCCCTTCCTAGGCTCTGCAAAGTCTATTACTGACACTGTTCTGCCTAACACTATTATGTTATTGACATTGTAGCTTACTGTATTTGACAATTATCTTGGCAAACTCTGTTACTGATAATTTCCCTATTTGTTATGATTCTCGACTATCAAAGACAATTGTTTCTAATGCTGGTAAAATTTACTAATAATTGAATTTGACCAAATTCAGACCCAACTGTTACTGACTACTCTAAAAAAACTTGTCATAATTGTCACTTTCACCACCAGTTCTTTCAACTATTTTAATACAATAATTCTATTATAGTGTAGTCTTTTCAGTATGCTCAATTTTTGTGGTAGGATTCTTGGTTTTAGGTTTAACATTCAACAAAAATAAGGTACTCTAGGCTAGGGTGTATGTATTGTTCATAACTCTTTGTTAGACTGCAATGACAAACAACAGTGATCAGACCAATATTGGAGGCCACTACTCAAGGAGTACTCCATGCATACCCTTGAGCATACTACCCCCCTATCTGATAATACGGGAGGTGATCTTCCCAAATGATGTGTTCAGTGCACTATGAAGAATACACAATCAAAACTATTCCTAGGGCCAAAGGTTTCTCCTAATCCTAAGGGGTCTATCGATATACTTAAAGATATGTGGAAGCTCAAGTCTATATACAAGTGATGTCTAAATCCAAGGTATTGGAGCCTAATCGCCCCTCACTTCACTAGATGTTTTATAGGTATTCTAGCTTAGCCAATAATGACAACTCCTTATTGATATTTTAGAATCTCTGGCACATGGTTTCTAACCTATTAAACTAGAATAGAAAAAAAAGGTTTTTTTAATGATAATATGAAAAAAATGAAAACTCCAATTTTCATTTTTTTACCTAATAGTCAAAACAGTAGGGCAAGAATTATCATTGTCATAGTCATAGCAGAACACATCCATGAAAATGCTTTGATACCACTTATTAGAAACCTTATAATAAAAATAAGAACATCCACATAAGTATTGCAATAAAAGCAGTAATTTCATGAAAGAATAAAAAATTGCAATACGAAATGTAAATGCAAAAAAATGTATTAAACTCACAAAACACAATACAAAATTGTGGGCCTCTTCAAGGGGGCAACCTTCTTCAATACTATGATTCAATTATGCAAAAATATACATCCAATCTTACCCCTTACATTTTTAAAGACTCTTCATAGCCCTACCTAACGATCAAGGCTGGATTACATGCAAAATGCCACTCGAGCTAGAGTATTCTACCAAACAAAATAGTTACATTCTTTATAATAGTTACATAAAATGGGTCCACTTGTTTAGGCGCTTCTAATGTCACAAACTATTATAAAATATTATATAATATTGTTACAAAACTATTACAAAATATTATAATAAGGTCCCCATGTTAAGAAAGGGGTTATTACATGTTAGTATTAATATGGAGTTCTAATAGTAGTTGGATGGATTTTTTGAGCTAAGCATGATATTGTTTGAGCTTTGTTTTTGTAATCCACCAAAAGAAAAAATATGAATCAAATGTACTCCATGATTATCTTTATAATGCAAGGTTTTTCATTTTTTTTTTTGTTTAATCTACGCATGATAATTATGGTTGCACTTAGTCTATTTCTCCTCTAAAGGTTGCACCATCTTAGACCTCAAGTTATGTGAATGCTAGTTAGGTCAGGGTTATTTTTAAAATAGAATTGTTGTTTTACTAGATTAGAACTGAGTTTAGGGCAGTATAGGATTGTTTATTTTTCTTTCTTCTCTCTTGCCCTTCAAACCTTTGATTTTTCTTTGGAGCCTATTTAGATTAGGAGTAGATCAATTTTAGTTTAAAATATTATAAATGGTTTCTTCTTGTGTTAATTTAGAATTCTATTTATGTTGCAAGCTAATCACTTGAGTGCAATGAATGTTAATTTGTTAATTACAACTTGTATGGTTTAAAATTTATCTTTTTGTTGCCTTGTTTTAATTTTGCTCATCTCATGTATGTTATAATATCAATGCAATGGAATTGTTTTTAGATAGTTAAGCATTTTATTCTAAGATATTGTGCATAGGAAACTTATCTCTTTGAGTTATACCAGCAAAGGTCCCTTGAAGGAATAACTATCAACGACCTCTAGGTTTATCTATACCTACAAAGACCTGGCATACCCAAACTTTGGGAAACATATACCTTTTGAAGAGGGAGCAAATTCTCTTCCAAGTAAGTTGACTTCTTCTTGACACACCAACAACCTGGATTTTGTCCCTTCATGCCTAGTAAAATAGGTAGTAGGAAAAAAGTCAAAGTGTGTCATTTGCACACACAACAATATCATTAGACTTATTGGTCAATATTGGCACAATATTGGGATATTCAACCACTTGCTTAGTGAGTGAGGTTTATTGTATGGCTTGAGTGCTTACTAGAAGTAATAAGACCTCACAACAATTAAATCACTTGAAAATAAAATACAATAGTAATCACACAATGTATAGAATGGAGAATATGTATTCTTGCTCATTTAGATCTATTAGTTCACATAAAATAAGATTATGTTATGCTTTTGCCAATGCTAAATGTTATTGAGATCAGCATATAAATATGATAATTCAGATGAAAATATTACTCAAGATATGACATCTATGATATGAAGGAAACATAATATGCATATTCAATGGTTGTAATTTTAAAATAAAAAGAATATAAATCAAGATATTCTAAATAAATCATCAACATTATAAAAATATAGATCTACCATAAATATTTGGATCAAAAGTAATTAAACACTAAAAATAAAACAAATGTAAAATAAGGCCCTTGAAACCCATGATAAGGTTCTAGTTAAAAATGAAGGCTTGCAACAATCAATTAAATCATAATTCAAAAATCTCTCAATTATAACCTCAAATATACGAATATAGCAATTTAATACATAAACCTAAGGTTCAATGAGATGCTCTAATACCACTAATGTAGAAATAAATTTTATTATTTTTTTAATATAAAACAACTTTACATACACTTGTTCAAACCTTTAAATCTATTTATTTTTATCATTGTCACGTTCAACCAATCTATTTGACCTCCATAATACCGTGGCAACAACAAGCACATACTATTCTTTCTAATAAATCAAGGGAATATATACAAGTAACTCTTAAAATAACATGAGCATTAAAAATATATAACTTATAAAGAATTACATAAAAAAGTCAACTATCAACATTACTTTTTGTATATTTTGGTTGTCGATGCTCTTAGTTATCTTCTTCATAAGGATCATTTTTATGGCCTCATTCAAGTTATTAAGCTTCTTGGGGATAAGCATGCTCTTAACTCACATTTTGTTTATGATTTCCTTGTTTTTCTTCAAAATACCCAACAAGAGGTGGAAATGACTAAAGAGATTGTTTAATTGTTTTATGATGTCTCTAGCTCTCATATCTACGACTCTAAAACTGAAATCTTCTATACCTCTTCCTCTTCTCGTGGATGCAACTCCTCAACTAAGTGGAAGATCATACCTCATGGTATGTGTTATTTAGGAATTTCCTTTGAGGTTAATATATCTCCTAAGAATATGTGGAACCTGGTTAAGGAAATACTTCAAAAATATTTAATGCTTGGTCAACTCGATTTCTTTCCTTCGTAGGAATAATTCAAGTTGAGAATAAAATTATGGTAGCCTCTCATGTTTATTACTCCTCTTATTGGATGGCCCCCAAGGTAGCCTATAAAAAATTAACTCAAGCCATTCATAAATTTTTATGGACCAAATGGGATGGGGAGGTGGGAATGACAACCATCTCATGGAAACTCTGTACTCAACCTAAGGCTTTAGGAGTTCTACGCATCATTGATCCTCTTACCCAGAGCAAAATGTAGGCATAATAATGGATTGCTAGAGCCATCACTGGTGATGAATATTGGAAACACATGTTTTATTACAGAATCTTTCTAGCTACTCACAAAGGTAAATGGAAAGAAACCCCATGGGAGGATAAGGTCCTTAATGTGCCTTACTTTATGGTTAAAGGATCTATTCTAGTTATCCAAAACTGGAAAGCTTGGCAATCAGTTTCTCATTTATTGGCTTGGAAGTCTGACTCCTTGATACATGGTTTAAACAATCTTTGGTGGAATAAACTTATCCTCCATAATGATAAAACTTTAGCTTTATGCAAAGCTATTCAAGGTCTAGCTTTTTTTAAGAAAGGTTTTAATAGAATTAGAGATATCTGGGATCCGGCTAGCTGCTCAATTCTTATCTAGAACCATATCTACAATTATTGCTCCCTTCCCTCTAGGTTCAAAGATTCTTATGGCTTAGTTGTGGCTTCCATCCCTTGTGAGGTCCTTATAAAGTTGAGAACAACTACCCATAATATATGCAATGTTTGGAGATGGCTTAATGGTTATAGAATCTCTTCTATTACTTCTAGTTGGATATACAAAAATATTTTGTATCCTCCTTCTAAGCTCAATGTCAAGTGGTAAAATTATTTTACCAATGTCCAATGGTAGTCTCTTACTACTCAAATTTGAAAAGTTCTTGTGGAATCCAAAACTCAACTTCTTGGATGGTTGATTTTGCATTAAAAACTTCCAACTTCTAAAAGTCTAGCTTCGATTTTACACATTTCCCCTCAATGTAATTTTTTTAATACTTTATAAACTCTTATTCACTTGTTTTGATTTTGTGACATGGCTAAGCATTTCTGGAATGTCTTCTACACTTTTTTTTCCTCTTTCACTAGATCTTGGAAGCTTTTTATGTTTGGTTTTCTTAGCTGGATCAGTACCCCAAACTCTGGGATGTTTGTAGACTCATCCTTCTCAAGCACATTTAGAAGTGAAGATGCAAAAAGGTCTTAACTGGATCTGCTTCTCCATGGGATATAGTTTTCGCAGACTTGACCTTTGATTTTTTGTTACATGAGGGACACATTCATTCCCAAGTCTATGGAACTTCCACCACTCCATGAGATGTTATTGAGAGACTTCATCATCTTTCTTATATGGTTCAAGATCTTCAAAAGGTCCAAGAATAAACTAAAAAGAAGGTAATTAACAATGATGAGCAAGATCACGTTTATATTACTTCTATTTCTTCTTTGAAGACTTTAGAAGATATCATGAAAGACATGTCCAAAATTTCTCCTTATAAGAGACTCTCCTACACATGAGTGCTAATATTTGTTTTATTGCATCAAGATATAGCTATAGTTTTTTTTTTGTTACTATTAACTTCTATTTTTATGTATATTAAGTTATGGATACTTAACTTCTTATTCACTTTATTTTGTTTTTTAACGAATAAATATTATTAATACCATAATTATAATATTTCGATTAATAAATTAATATAATCTACTTTTTCTTTAAAAAATTAATATAATCTAAGTTTTTCCTTATTAAAGGACAACTATCAACATGACATTCACTATTGTACTAAAAGTCAAAGCTTCAAAATAATATGTAAGTTACAAAGAATCACATTTTTTTTTAAGAGAAAAATCCCTTGCGGAGCCGCCTTGGTCTGAGAGACCACGAACAGGGGTTCTACACCGTCAAAGTCACCCGGGGTCGCACCCGACCCTGCTCGCATCAACATTATCAATTAAATTTTAGATACCCAATTCAGCTTTTTGGTAGGGTAGAGATTTGAACCTAGGACCTCCCTTGGAGGATTGCCCTCTCATCTCCAACTCACCTATAACACCTGGATCAAAGAATCACGTTTTAAAAAACAACTATCATCATTAATTTTTTATTATATTAAAAATTAAAACCTAAAAACATGTATGTTAATTAAAAAAACTTTAATTTTTTAATAAATTTATTAAATTATAATATATTTCAATATATATATTTTTTAGGATTATTCTCACATTCCTATCCAAAGACAACACATTGAACTTCGAAAACCACATATAACACTTAATAAAATGAATAAGCAACGATAACATAGATAACACAATAAACTTAGAAATTGAAATGAATATAGGCCAACCTTACAACTTTAAGAGTATATGTATATATTTTAAAATTATGTAATGGTTATATAATTTGAACGACTTTTTTTTTATAATTCGAATTTAAATAATTAAAATAAAACATCATCAACATATTATTGAAATGTTTTATAAAATTATTATTAAATAAGATTTTAGGTATTAAGAGAAGATTTAGGTTCAAATTTTAGGGCATGCTCAATCTGGTCAAAAGTAAATAGTCTGACTTGAATCCGCTGAATGTGTGTTAGCTTGATAACTGTGATATCAATCTCAACTAATATTGTATTCTTTACCATGAAAAGTCAAGAATTCACAACTTCCACGAGAGTTCCTTTAAGTTTCCTAATGTCTTCCTCTCAACTTTCGGCCTTTACAAAATAAAAGGCACAACTCGCGCGTGAAATGGTTTTCTTGGATACTTCGTAAATCTCTCAACACATTTTCTACTCAGATTCCTTCTCAATTGATTTTTATGGTCAACATAGTGGTTGGATTAACATGGTGGTGGAGTTAATCCAACCAGCCCTACGAATGGTACATATACCTTTCCAATAGTTCCTTTATTCTCTGGACCCCTTAAGTCCTTCATACGATAGTTCCTTCATTGGACTTTTTCAATGTTTACCATATTTCTTAGATAATCTTTGATATTTCCTTTATAGCTTTGGATTTATTTGAAAAACCATCTAATTCCCAGAGAGTTCCTCGTAATTACTTCCAAAATTTGTTGACACCATGTTTTCTAATTGAAATTGAATTTATTTTTTTAATATATTTTTAATAGTATAAAAAATTATTTATATATATAAATTTAAAAAAAAAAAATTAAGATGCCCTTTTGTTGAATTGCTCATTTTACATGTACGTTGCAAGATAAAAACTAAGACTTCACTTTTGATGAAGCAAAATTGTTATCGACACTTTTCTAAAAGGCAAAATGCTGCACAAATGTTGCTACCAAGTTGCTTGGTGGACAAGTAAAGTTTAGGTTTTTTTTTTTTAAGTAATATTTTTAGTCACATCAGACCACACCCTAGGGTGGATAAGTAAAGTTAAAAATCCAATTGTACATATCTCAGTTTGCTGGTTTTCATTTACAACCGGAGTCAATCTAAACACAACACCGTCCACACCACACGTAACGTAGCTGCATAACAGCGATAGCTAAGACTAGTCTTCAACTTTGACAGAAGAAGCTTCATGGTAGTCAAAACTTTTACACGCCTCTCTTCCTTGAGCCCTTTCTGTGCTATAAAAATCAGAGCTTCCTCTTTCAGATATGCAAAGCCGGCAAGAGTTCATTGTATTGCAGCAACGGTATCACTGCTTCCAATTTCAACATGATTTCTTCAAGGTTGGTTAGCATATACTTGTTTTATTTGTAATGCTTAAAGATAGGCAGTTGATTTGGATGGATAGGTTAGACGATGGATGAGTTAGGTAATGTATGAACTTCTTGGAATACAATTTCATTCCTCTTCAATTTTTTTAACACCGTATAATTGCTGTATTTCTTTTTGTAATTTGTTGCTGTTTTGTTTTGGTGCTATGTTTTGGGGTTCGGGTGCTCTGTTTTGTGGTGCTCTGTAAGCCCTGTTTTCATCATATACAATCTCATAATTCCATGTGTTGCTCTTTCAGAGGCATACGCGCCACATATCACATTTAGTTGATTATTATGATATGTGCCTTCTTTTTTAATTTGTTCTTGTTTGTATTGAGTGCAGGCATGGGGTAGCAGGGATTTTCTCTGAAGCAACAGTGCTGTCTGGGGCTTCACAGGCATGCACTGCTGCTTACAAATGTGGATGGGATAAAAGAGGGATTACAACTACTAGCGGTGGAAGGATAACCGTGCTAGGTTTTTCTGGGAATCTGGATGGCAAAGCTTTTAGCCAGACTCCTACCAAATATGGAGAGTGTCCAACCAATGAAAATAACGATTTTTTTGGGTCCATGGTAGATGGGGGTGCATGGAAGGAGCCTCGCAAGGCTGCCCGTGTCCACCAGGGGGCTCTCAATAAGTTTTTACAAGTTTGGACGGATGACTTTCAACAACAGGTGAGTTGCACTGACAATCAATTATTTTGACTATGCCTGTTGGAATCTGTCGGTTAGAGTTTGGTTTGGCTCCAAATATGTTGGAATTTACTACCTTTGGACAGGTGGGAGTCCAGACTACCGCACAAGTTTGATTGTCAGCTTACCTTTTAAGAATATTTGGATTTAAGGGCTTACCATAACGGGTATACTGGATTTGGAGGTCTAGACTGCTGCTTTCAATCTGTCTAACCTATTGAACTTTGTTATATAATATGTATATGTTCTAGACCTGATTTTCGGTGCTTTTGAGGCCCATTCCATGGGCCACTTAGTCGACTATTGTGGTTAATTGTGAAACGTTGAATACTACTTTCAATTTTTTTTAGATCTATGATTTTGCCTCAGGATGCATGAACTGAATACAATGAAAATGAGTTTTTATTTAGTTTCTAATCCTCCTATTTTTTATCGTGTTTATGACCACAACGTTTTTTCTTTGGTTTATGATCAGTTCGTTTAGATCATAGTGAAATTCAACAGTTTGGTGCCTTTTATTTTCTTGCAGAGGATATCTTCCTGGGTGAGCTCTAATTTTCTCACATGTGTGTCAATAGACCCTTTTTCCATCTGAAAGCACTCTTTCTTATGGTTTACCCTCTCCAGCCTTGGATAACCTGGATTCATATCTAAGAAGTGGTCACGTAGAAGGCAGTTCACCTATCTTACAAGATTTGTTGAGATCATTTGGTATGATTGATGTGAAATATTTTAAAGTTCCTTGGGTAACTTGTTCTATGAAGCTGGCTTTTAGAAGAGATTTCGGAAAAACATTGCACATCTAAAATAGGAGTTTGCATCACAAATGTCTAGATTGACTTGGCAAAATTCAAATACTGCAAATTCTGGGGCTGATAGCACTGACCCTGATCCTATTGCTAATGAGACCTCACACATAGATGGGTTTCCCTAGAGACTTGAAATCTGATAGCAGGTCTTACCTAGGATAATAACAAAGAAAGACGACTACCCACATCAATCGACAAAGTGCAACCAGGTTTAGGACCTGTACACGATGATGAGATTATGAAGATGCAATTTTGATTTTAGCCTCAGGTTAAGAAGCAGGCAAATTGTTACAAAAGAGGCATGGGAACGGTAGAGATCCATTCTCATATATGCGGAATAGATCTGCAACTTTTTATGTGAACTTTTGTTTTTGGATAGTCTATTCGATTTCTATGACTGATTAAATATTTTTATTTCAGTTAGCAAAATTATGGCCTAATGGTAAGCAGGGAAATCAGCAGAAAGTAGCATGATTAAGTTTTGAAGAGGGAACTTGTTGATTAAAAGAAAAAAACATTACATATTTTTTGGTTGGAGAGTGATAGCTGAAGTTTTTGCTTTTATGGCTGGAACTCATCAATTTCCTGCTTTGTTCCTTCAGGTTGTTGCAGCAATTGATAGAGGTGAAACTATTTTGTTTACGGGGCACTCCATTGGAGGAGCAATTGCCACTTTGGCAACCCTTGCAATTCTCGAGAAAAGGAGTAATTGCACATCCGTTTTCTGCATTAGCTTTGGTTTTCCTCTAATTGGAGATGAAGTTCTTGCAAGGGCAGTTCGTAGGCAGGGCTGGGCTAATCAATTCTGCAACGTGGTTTCACAGGCTGATATTTTTTCAAGAGTTTTGTTGGCTCCCTGCATATCTGTATCTCAGCCTTTGCAGATCTTACTGCCTTACTGGATTGAGTCCATGAAGCAGATGGATAATTCCTCGACAGACATGCCCATGGAGGAAGCCCCTCCTGAAAATCTGGACATTCCCCAGTTTATCAAAACTGTTCTGCAGAATGCTTCTGCAGTGGTTAATTACAACACTGCAGCCAATATGGAACCTACAAACAAGGTGATAGAGGCTTTAAAGCCTGCTCTCAAGGCCAGTCCTTATAGACCATTTGGGTATTATATGTTCTGCTCTAGCAGTGGAGGAGTTTTGGTAACAAACTACGAAGCCGTGTTACCCATGCTGTATTATACCCTGGCTGCTGCTAATGAGAATCAGGCTGAGGCTTGCATCACAGAGCACCTTGGTTATGGGAGACTCTTTCCAGGTGTCATCACCAACACGGTGCAATTGGAAGGGCTTTCAAATCTTTCTCTGTCACAGCAGGCTGCAGACTCTCCTTCACAAAGGGCCATAGAAACCCGACTGGATGATCTTGGACTAGGTGTTCAGAGTAAGTCTCCCTTATGTCCTTCCATTGTTGATTTTTTTTTTTGGGAAGTAGAAATTTTAATAAATCGTTCCTCAAAGAGACTGCTTTCATAGGATGTTAACTTTTGACCTAGGACACTTTTTATTCGACCTCCTAGTCTTCTGTGCATTGTGTTTCAAGGTTTTATCCTGTTTACCTCTGTAGATTTTTACTTCCTAACTCTTTTGAACTTAATTGAGTACATGCCAATTGATTTTACAGTAAAGCTGCCAGCTAATCTTGTTTCTAGAAATGAACCTAATCCATATACCAAATATGAAAATTTTTCCTGACAAAGTAAAACAAAATTCAATGTAATTTTTATTTGTTTTATCACGTAGTTTAACACCAGTTTCCATTTGTCCAAGGCCAACTATAAATAGAACAAACCCTTAGCTATATACAAAGGATGATCCTTAACAACGATCAAAGAAAAGTCTCATCCGTTCACTGTTATTTCCACAAGTCTTTTTATTTTCATCTTCATCCGTTCATTGTTATCTGCACACGTCTTTTTATTTTCATCTTCCTTCTATATAACCCCTACACAAAATTTCATTGCAATAAAGTTAGATTTAGACAAAGCAGCATCTGGATTTTGTCTTATGATCTCTATTTGCCCCCCTTGTTTTGACTAGATGCTCGAGCGAGACTTGCTCTGAGAGCAGCAGGGCAGGTCGAAAACCAAATAACTGAAAACATGAGAATGCAAGAGGAGGAACTTGAAAACTTTGACATGCCAAAAAGGCAGGACAAGGAAGCAGGTCCCATGAGGGTACTCAGATTCTATCGCGACAGATGTAGGGACTGCAATTCAGGCGGAAGCGGATACTATGACGCATTCAAGTCACAGCGCAACGAAGAGGACTTCCAGGCCAATGTGAAGAGACTGAAACTCGCAAGTTTCTGGGACAGAATCGTGGAAATGGTGGAGAATCACAAGTTGCCCGACGACTTCCAGTGTAGGGAGAAATGGATTAGGGCCGGAACGGAGTACAGGCTCCTGGTGGAGCCACTCGACATCGCTAACTACTACAGGCTGGGCAAGCACGAGGATTCAGGTCATTATCTCACTTCCGCAAGGCCTCGCCGGTATTCCATGCTTCAGAAATGGTTGGAAGACAAGGAGCTGAGGGACTCTCAGAAACAAGTATTATATTCGGGAATAACGCAGGAGTCGTACTTCTGGGCTTACGTGGAGGAAATTTCATGGTGTATGAAGTCGGCAAGTAATGGCGGGGAGAGGCCCCACGATGTGAGGGCCAAGTGTGATGAGTTCCAATCACGTGTGAAGCGGATGATCGATATGGAAGTTTTGTGTTTGGAGGAGGTTGTGATGGGGGATTCCACTTTCCTCAAATGGTGGAACCAGCTGAGTGAAGAGGACAGAAGAGGATCTCCTCTCTTCGCCGATATTGCACGTGCCCAACAAGCTATTATCGAGAAGGCCAACAGACTGACCGGCACATTCAGTTTCTGAAATGAATGATGGCCTGTGTGTAACAGCTCGGAGATCCCTAGTCTGTTTTTCATTTATCTGGTGAGTTTGATTCCTACATAGGATTAATATTATAGAGTGAATGTATAGGTCAGTTGGTAAAGTTGGAATATATAGAGTGAATGTATAGGTCAGTTGGTAAAGTTGGAATATTTATAATTGGGTGTTTTGATTTAACCTTCTTCCCATATTTTCAAGTCTCTGCTTTTAAAAAAACAAAAAAACATAGATTGTTGTTTGCTGTAGGTTCTGTCTAATTACATACTTAGTCGGCCGTAGATACCTCTGTACGCGGTGGCCAATGCCGCTTTCATCTTGGAAGACTGTAATAAGTAGCCATTTAATTCGATTATATATTTTGTATTGTTTATTGCTTTTGCTTTCAAGTTTTTTAACATAATATGTATATAATATTGATTTTAATAATATGTTATTGTCAATTATGGCGAACAACATTTTTGTCAGGAGGAAAAATACAATTAAAATGAAAAATGTTTTATTTTTTTAAATAATATTTAATATATTATTAAATTTAAAATTAAAAGAAAGAGAGAAAAACTGATAAGAACTATAAATTTTGTTAGGGAGAGAGCTTTGGAAGAGAAAACTAGGGCATCGGTTGGGTAGTCGAAGAGATTTTTGGTTACTGTGGATTTAAAGACAAGATCGCTGCCCTAGGAGGGCCCAATGGGGACACCTCTGGATCCTTCTAGAGAGACATAGTTCTTTTGCAGATTTGTTAAAGGATAAATCTCCATCAAAGACTGAAGAAGCACAAAAAACTACATTAAAAATGTTCTTTACGGCTGTTGGAAATAGATCAACATCTCAACAAGTCAATGGATGCTTGCCACAATCAGAATCAAGGCCAAAGATTGTCATTGAGCAAAGGATGGTCGAAGAAATAGTTTTATATAGAACCAATCATGATTTGATTTGTAAATTCATGGGTATTCGCCCTACCCTAAATTTTTTGCATTCCTGGGTCCGACAAAACTGGGAGCCTCTTGGTGAGTATTCTTTGTGGTTTACTAGCAATGGATATTTTATTGTTAGTTTTTCTTCATTTACCAATAGAAATAGGGATTTCGAATCGTAAAAGAGGAATCATGGTCCGACAAGATTATTTGTTCAACCCTGGAGAGTGGGATTTGATCATCGAATTGAATCCACTGTTGTCTTGGTTTGGATCCGTTTGTATGCACTTCCAATGGAGTTTTTGAGTGAGCAGGCATAGGAAATTATCGGTAATTCCCTTGGAAAACATTTGGGTGTTTCCAAAGACACAATAGAAGGAAACACAATTGTTTATGCAAGATTATGTGTGGAAATGGATCTTAGCCAACCTCTACTGGCAGAGGTGGAACTCGAACTTGCAGGACTATCTTAGATTCAACAACTGGATTATGAGGCATTGCCCTTCAAATGTAAAGTTTGCCACAAATATGAGCATTTGGCCCGATCTTGCCCAAATAATATGAACATAAAAATGGAGGTTCCTCTAGGAATGTCAAATCTTCTAAGGAGGGTAAGTCAACAATCAACAAAGAACCAACCAATATTTGTCAGGGTAAAGAAGCACAAGGAGATGGTTTTAACAACTCAAAATAAGGAGAAGGCAAAAGAAAAGAGATGGTAAAGATCAAACCCAACTCAAACCCTTCAATAGGTATGAGATATTTAAGACACTAATGGACCAAGACGAAGAACAATTCATAGAAGGAGTGGATGAGAATAATAAAAATAATAACAACCATGTTCAAGCTCCTCTTTCATATCCCCCCATCATAGAGCAGGTAATTGAGTACAATGAGTTACCGCAGTCAGAGAGTGCAAGGGCATTGATAGTGCATAACCAAGAGCAACCAATAATTAAGGATGTCAACATGGGCATAGCAAAAAAGAACAGAGAAAGGCCAACTCTAGGGATAACTCGGGTGGAAAAGAGATCAAAAAATAGCAGCTCTCAAGGAGTGGGTAGAAAATTAAATAAGGAATTGATAGCAGTTCAAGGAGACAAACTGATCACTGGAGGATCGGTGAGGCCAACAGGTTTTTACTATTCTCAAGGTAACCAATGATTATACAATCATGGAATGTTAGGGGTTTAAACAGTAGAACCCATCAATCTGCTATTTGAAGACTCTTAGAAAAATGTAAAACAAATTTTTTGCTTATCCAGGAGACAAAAATGTCGTTGGATCTTATGTGTAAAGCAATGAACAGACTTTGGAGGGGTGTTGGTCATATGGAAGTGGCTGCCTAAGGGGCCTCAGTGGGGATAGTTATTCTTTGGAACTCTCTTGAATGGACTGCAATAGAACATATAGCTTGGAGGGGTGTTCTCACATCACATTTTAGAAATAATGTCATAGTTGAACATGTTTTAATCACAAATTTTTATGGGGCTCAAAACCTAGATGGTCAGATGCATCAATGGAAAGTTGTGCATAACATAAGAGTCTCAAGGGAAGAGTTAGACTGGATTATTGTTGGGGATTTTAATGCTAAATTATCCTCTAGAGATCAGGAAGGGGGAACCCCAATTTTGGACCGAGGGGATCGACTTATGATTGCCCAAGTCCAGGCATTACACTTGGTGGATATTAAATGCCCTGGAACCAGCTATACTTGGACTAATAAGAGGAGGGAGCCACATAGCAAGAAGGTGAAGTTAGACCGTTATTTGGTTTTAGAGGAGGCATTTGTAAAATGAAATATAAAATTTCAGATTTTGGAGGGTCTAGTTTCAAATCACTTTCCTATTTTGTTGGAAGGAGAGGTCAAGACAATGCAACATCACAAACCATTTAAATTTGAAAACTTTTGGTTACAAAAAGAGGAACTTCAAAAGAAAATTCCATAGTGGTGGGAAGAAGGTCGCCCAACATATGGGACAACAATGTTTAGATTCCACAAACAACTTCATTATGTCAAATATCAACTGAAATAATGGATGCGAGCTAACAAGATAGACTTCCAGGTCCAAAGAGCTCCATTGGTGGCCAGATGGGATGAGGTTCAAAAACACTTTAGGGAAGGAACAATTACAGAGCAACTCAAAGAAGAGGATGATGCATTGTGTAAAGCGGTTGAGGATATTGACAACCAAGAGGAGACCTACTGGAAACAGAGAGCAAGAACCACTTGGTTATTAGAAGGTGATAAAAATACCAAATTTTTTCATCGGACTGCTTGTGCTAGGAGACAGATGAACAACATGGAAGCTATTCAAGATGAGAACGGACACTCCTTTGATACAATTCTAGGTATGCATTTCCATTCAATGGATTATTTTTCTAAACTATTTAAGGAAAGTATGGTGCAAGATGAAGAGGCTCAAAAAGAAGTTATTGTTGTCATACCCTTTGTTATCTTTGAAGAAGAAAATCAGACCCTACTTAAACCCATTGATAGAGAGGAACTGAAGAATGTAGTCTTTTAAATGAGCATCGGAAAACCACCAAGTCCAGATGGCTTTCCAATTGAGTTTTTTCAGGCCTTCTGGGATAACTTAGAGGAGGATTTAATGGATGTTATATAGGAGTCCAAAGGTAGTAAAAGAATGCTTAAAGCATTAAATCATACTTTCATTACCTTAATTCCAAAAGGGGAGGAGGGGGTACATATTTCAAATTATAGACCTATTACCTTATGCAATGTCATATATAAAACAATCACAAAGGTAATGGCTGAGCGGCTAAAACCTCTTCTACATAGCATTATCTCCTTAGAGTAATGGGGTTTTGTAAAGGGTAGGTAGATATTGGATGGTGTAGTTCTAGCTCAGGAGGCAATCCATTCAATGCAAACATCTAGTAATAGAGGAATGTTCATAAAATTAGATATGTCAAAGGCTTATAATAGGGTGGAGTGGAGCTTCTTGTCAAATATGATGGCAGCCTTTGGTTTCTCTCAGGATTGGATAGAATGGGTCATGAGTTGTGTTTCTACTATGATATACTCAGTGTTAATCAAGGGTCTTCCCTCGCAACCGTTTGGAGCTACTCGAGGCCTTCGTCAAGGAGATCCTTGCTCTCCATATATTTTTCTCATATTGGTCGAAGTATTGGGTAGACTCATCTTGAGGAGAAGACAACAAGGTTTGCTAACAGGTATCAAGGTGGGTGAGGAATTTTGACTCACCTACAGTTTGTGGATGACATAGGATTGGTGGGAGTGGCCAACTTCAAGGAAGCAATAATGATTAGAGATACACTTAATGTCTACCTTAGGGCTACAAACCAAGTCATCAATGATAAAAAATCCAAAGTGGTCTTTTTCAATCTTGATCAGAGGCTTCAAGACAAAATTTTAGAGATTTTGGGATTCACAAGACTTTTCTCCCAGTGGTATACTTGGGGGTCCCTTTGCATTTTAAAAAACTAAAAATAGATATCTAGAGTAATATTTTGGACTATATCAAGGACAAAATTAATCATTGGTCTCACAAATGGTTAAGCTATGGGGGTACATTAATTTTTTTGCAGTCAATCATTCAGGCCATGCCAATTTATAAATTTTCTATCCTTGCTGCCCCACATACCATATGGAAAGAGTTGGACAAGATGGCTAGAAAATTTTTATGGGAAGGATTAAAAGGAAAGAGGAAATGGGCCTTAGTAGGTTGGGAGAAAGTAAGTCAACCCAAGGTAAAATGAGGTTTGGGATTGAGAAGATCAAAGTTAAATAATAAAGCTTTGGCTAGAAAGCTTTACTAGAGGTGGATTTCCCAACCAACTTCTTTATTCAGTAGAATTTTAACTAGTAAATATTTGGGACAGGTAAACCCAAATGAGGTGGGTCGTTTCCCTTTGGATGGTAATGGATCCTTAGTGTGGCAGGCTCTCAAGTTAGGATCTCAGGTAGTAAAAAATGGATTATTTTGGAAAGTGGGTAGAGGGGAGAAGGCACAATTTTGGACATATTCATGGGATCAATACCCACCTATCATTGTTGAATTTCCTAAACTGCAACCAATAAAAATAGCCATAGAAACCAGGGTGTGGATCCAAATTAAAAGTTATTTCAACACTAGTCAGTTGGGGGATTATAAGTTTAAGTAGTTTAAGAAGTTGGATGAGTGGCCAATTTTAATCCCTCCGGATTTGACACCCATCATGACTAAAATCTTGGCAGAAAGATTTCTCACAAGTAGAGATGAGGAGGATGAAATGGCTTGGGGCTATGGGAACCTTGGTGTCTACACAGTGAAGGGTGGATATGATAAGATCCTTCCAGAGCCTCCTCCTCATACATATCGAGTTGAGGATTGGAGAAAGATTTGGCGATCCAAGGGTTGGCCGAAAGTAAACTTTTTTTGCTAGCAGTTCATGCATAATGGAATTATTACTTTTGATAATCTCAGATGTAGGGGAATCATTGGTCCATATCAATGTGTTTTATTCTACAATAGTGAGGAAACAATTGATCACTTGATGTTTGAGTGCTCATTCACGCGTCATATCTGGGAGAGATGGTTTTTATATTATAAAATTCAAGTTAATGGTGATTTGAATCAAATTAATATTTGGGAAATATGGAAGAGGGGTAGATTTAAATCTAAAGCTCTTTGTATTGTTTGTGAGCTTGGATTAAACTTCATTTGGTGGCAAGTGTGGTTGGAGAGAAATGCCAAAATTTTTAGAGAAACTTTTTCTTCTTTAGATGGAGTTTGGCAGGTCATTTGGAGTAAAGTCACGGAAATTGTGGCAGTCTACGCTAAAGAGGAAACTCAGGTTGTTATTGGGGTAAGGGAGAAGGAAGTTGAAGTGCAAGAGGGGCAGAACAGAGCTAGTTGGAAACCACCCCTAGAAAGTTGGATTAAAATTAAATTGATGGAGCTGTAAAAGGTAATCCGAGTAGAGTTGGAATTGGAGTGGTTTTCTGGAATCATGTTGGAACAATGCTCTATTGGGAACTGCAAGGCTTGGGAAGAGCCACAAACAATGAAGCAAAAGCCTTAGCTATCAAATCTGCTTCTATTTGGGTAGTAAAACAAGGTCATAAGAGGATAATCCTAGAATTAGATTCTCAAATAATGGTTGGAGCTCTAGATTTCATGAGGAACTTTGCTTTGAAAACATGGAGGTTGAGGATTCTTGTCACTCAAATTAAGGAATTATGGAGGGAATTAGATGATGTGATTCTAGTTTATGTGAGTAGAGATCTAAATAAAGTGGCAAACTTCCTGGCTAAGATGGGTACTGAGAAGGAGGTAGGGATTTAGTGGCACAGTGACATGGCTATTGAGGATGAGATGATTAGGCAGGTTGGTGAGTAAATCCAGTGCTTAGCTAATTTGGATAACCATTCCAGAAATACTGTTTAAGAGATTTGTGCTTCAATGTAGATCTTCTTTTATAGTTGTAAACATGTGAACAGTCATTGTAGAAATATGGTTTAAGAGATTTGGCTCCAATGTAAATCTTCTTTTACTGTTGTAAACATGTGTTCTCTTTGGCTAAGACTGGGAAAAGTCTCATCCCAACTTGTAAAGTTTTAATACAAGTTTTTTCAAATTATTTTTCAAAAAAAAAAATTAAAAGAAAGAGTAAAAAATAAATAATTTAGTTGAAGTAGATAAATAATGTTATTTTTTTTATAAAAGAGTTTTTGTAAAATTAATAATACCAATAGATTATAGTAATGAAATTATAAAACTAATATCAATTATAATTTTATTGTAAATAACATGTCATCACTTTCTTTAATTGTTTAGTTTATTTATAGATGATATCTACAAGGGTGGATCACAAAGGGTGTTTAGGAAGAGGAGGAGTATGAATTATAAATCATGTTTTGTTATTATTAATTTATGCTAATCTTTACTATTGGCAATATCTAAAGATAGTTTAGAAAAACATTTCATTTCATTTTTATTGTGAATAACATAAAAAATAAAGGAGAACATACATTCCAAGGATAAAGTTGAACATTAATTTGTATGGCTTCTCTTAAACTAATACCCTTTCTTATGTTGGATTTTATTTTTCTTACCTTTGGGGAGTAAGTCAATTCGTTCTCAATTTAGTTTAGATTTATTTGGTCTCCTATTACTTAGGTTGAGTTTTCATGATAGACATGAGTGTAGAGCATGAACTAAGGTCAGTATTAAGAGTCTAAAGCATTTAATGCTCCAAGTAATGTAGATGGAAAATACAATTGGAACCCCCCACTTGATGAGAAGCCCAGTATGACACTCAATAGAGATGGTAAAAAATTGGTAAAAAATTCTTGAAGTCCTATAGTGAGGAACCCTAATCCATATTGTTGTTACGAAACTTTATTCTCATAAACATAAATCGTTCATCAATATGCATAAATATCAAAGCATTCATTCAAAAATAATTATCCACAATAACAATCCACACATTGAGACAAAGATAGATAATATTCTTAAGGTAGAGCAACACTAATAATACTCCTTAAGGAAGAAATAACTCCACAAGATCTCCCATGATGAGAGCACCACTTAGAAAGGGCAAAGTATCATAATAACAATCCACATAATGAGATAGAGATAGATAATACCCTTAAGGTAGGGAAACATCAATAATACTCCTCAACGAGGGAATAACTCCACAATATCTCCTATGATGAGAGCGCCACTTAGAGAAGGCAAAGACCTATAAGCCACTTCGTGGGCAAAGACGCTTACATATGATTGATCTCCATGATTATTACAATGATAAATATCTCTTCTTTATATATCCATCTTCTAATTCTACTTTAGGGAGTACACAAATATAACATAATATTATAATACAATCAACCTTGGGTTATGTGTGGCCCATGTCAACCCTTATACAATATAATAACATATCCCCAAATATCTATTCCTAGGTACCATAACACTTTTTTTATGAAAGTAATGCCTAATGGTGCAAATGAATGCACTTTAATACATAACCCTAATCAAAATATAAATGGAGAACTTGACAACTTTTTGCCATAGCTTTATGTGAGAACCCCAATTTTGAGTTAAAATACAATGCATAAAGGAGGCCATGCAAGGTCCCAACTATGTAGGAAGGCACAAATTTGAGACCAATGAAGTTAATTTCATGTTATCTCATTCTCATTCTCAAAATCAATAAATGCATGGTAAAAATACTTAATAAATAAAAAGCTAGATTAGTATTTTTATGAAATTTCATTTTACCTTTAGTGTTTGTTAGGCTCAACTTTTATTAACTACTTGAGCAAAGAATGATTGAAGAGGAAAATGATCATAACCCTAGATGAAAAAAGCATTGAGATCTAGATCTCTAACTTGGTTAATTCTAAGGTGATGTAAGGAAATGATGATCAAGACCTTAATTTGTTTAAATCTCTATAGATAAGACTTTTTCTAGAAACTAAGATACAATTTCTATAGGGGATATCAATGGCATGATTTAGTCAATTTCATAGGTACAAAAAAGATTTATAGAGTATGAAAATGTGAGATTCATCTTAAAATTACTTCTAAAAATCCATTGAAATTGAAATTGAGGATAGATGGTGATAATTTGATTAAGAAGAAACATTATAAACAAGTTTTGAAATAATTATTTGAGAAAGACATGATTGATACTAGTGATGGTGGGATAAAAATACCTTCCCTTAATGGTGACACTACACTAGACCAAATCTAGTTGTACTCTCCATTATTACCCTATGCAATAACCTCAATATATCCACATCATCTATATTTATTTGATTGGCTTGAGCATATATGTTAGGATGGATTGATGTTTGAGCATTAGGATTGGTGTTTTTTACTTTGAAATTTTATATATAGGAAGAGATGCATAGGAGTTTATTATGATTCCAATTATCTTTCTTCTATCACCTTCGATGTGTATATGATATTTTCCCCTTTATAAATGGTATGAGAGTTTGTGCTTTCTGAAGGGCATGCAGTTGCTTCAATGATTTAGATTTAGATTTAATGAATTCATCTTGAACTTTCTATTGGTGATATGTTTTCTTCTATCTATCAGGAATTTGCATTAATGGCTTGTAGTTTTACTATTCTTATAAGTAATTTAAATAAAAGTGGTAATATATGCTTGAATTTGGCCCTTATAGAGGGCAAAAAGTAGAAGCGAAAAGTGAGAAAAAACCTTTTCCAATAAAGTGTAATATGCAAATTAGCTAATTTATGTCCATTTTTTTATTTTCAATGCAAATATTTTGCATAGTATTGTGATTCAAGCAAATCAGGCTACAACCCTTGGATTCTAAAAAAGCATTACTAACATATTGGGACCCTTATATGATAGTTCTTCCATTTTTGTTGGATTATCAAGATAATGAAAATAAGGTGAATCTTTGATGAAAATATTTAGAAAATATTTTTTGCTAATTCTAGGTGGTGATATCTATAGGTAGTGCATGGAGGATTCCCTTGGTTCTAAAGGGTAGAAATAGATTGACAAGTACTTAGTAAGAACATCTCCAAGCGATAAGTAGTGTATGAATTGTAGTCATTGCCCCCAAAGGAGTCACGACAAGCATTATAATGGTTTCACATGGACCAATAGTTTCAATCCCCACAATCTTAATCATAGTGCTAAGTCCTTATGTAATTCTACCAAGGAGCAACTCCCCTCTAAGAAATCCATTCAATAAGATGTTTATCATATTCAAGTAAGGATGTTCATAATCAATCAAAATATAAAAAACAAGATAGACTCTACTACGACATCAATTGTAAACTTACAAGGAAAAATAAACTTGATATGCGGTTGTCTAAAATTCAGTAACAAAGAGATTGAGATTTCTAAAATAGAGCACAAGTCAGCAACCCAACAAATAATAAGTGGATATACACATCAACAACACATCCATGAGTGATTAATTATGATTAAAGTATGAGATATCATTATCACAATAAGTATTTTGATTATGATCTAAATATTAATGATAATTTAAACACAATGATTGAAGGAGCAGCTACACTCTTATGATGGCCTCCTAGTGTTCATGTACCAAAGTTTAATCTTTTGCCATTCTCCTATGATAACCCCAGAGGTTGGATTTCTATAATGAAATGCCCCTACAATTATATATGGTTCCTAATTTGAGAAGGTAACTCTTGTAGAATCCAAACTCGATACCCATTCTTTTCATTGAATCTCTTGGGACTTGAGTCATAAAAAGTTTCCTATCTTATGGTTGAAATTTAAGGAGATATCTTTAAATTTTTTGATAGAGGGTGTTCATATTAATATACAATCAAATTACTCCAAACCAAGTAGACAAGATCCATTTATGAATATTGTATTGAATTCTTGAATCATCTAAACTACATTCCAACAATGATAATTTTAGTATTTTAACACAAGATAAAGAAATAAATTTATAGGGAAGTGGATTTGCAAGAACCTCACTCCCTTAGATATGTAGAAATATTGGACAAGAAAACAAAAAACAAACTCAAGGTGTCCAAGTTCTAGCCCAAATGATATTTCAACAATCATAGTCAAACTTCCCTCTAAATCTAGAAAGGAAACTAATCTAAAAGAGGATTCCAACCCTTAGGTCCAATAAGATGATGATGTAAAACAATGGATTGATGATGAGTAAGAGGAGGATATAATTGGCCTATCAATAATCATGGGTGTTCAACACCTTAAAACTATAAAGGTGTATGTTTTTATTAAAAATTAAAGGGTATGTGTTTTGATTAACTTGAGTAGCATTCATAATTATATTTATAGAGGTATTGCAAAAACTTTGGACTTGCATGTTAATAATAGGAACAAAGATTAATAGGAAACTATTGAGTCAAATAAGAGGAAATGAAAATACCCAAACTCCATAGATATGGTTTTAATAAATTTAATGAGAACAAAAACATAGGCTATATTAGTATACTTTATCAATATACCTCTCCTATATTACACAAATTATAAGTTGAAATATCAAGGGTTTAGATTCCCCTAATATAATAGAAATACGTGGAAGATTTAAAAAACTTAGCAATGATCTAGATTTCTCCTTCATCAAGAATAAAAATGTATTATGATGAGTGTCATCAATCACACCATTTAATCATTATAATTGTCAATATGGGGTGGTGTCCAATGGTTGTATGCGATAGCAGAGGTAAGCAGCTTGATGGTCAGTCTACTCAGGAAATGGCTTTATTGATAAGATCAGTTAGTTTTGGGGGTTTCTGGTGTCACCTCTAATCCTATGAGTTGAATTGAACTCCTAATTACATTTGCTGAAAAAAAATTGCAGGAATAGAAATATTATAGAAGATTAAAACTAGTTACTTTTGCAGAATCAGAAATAACAGAAATGAAACCTATTTATGCTTACAAAATGGAAATGACTGAAATACCAATTTTACAAAAATTAAATCCTAATTATATTAATCTAATTAAAAGGCTGGAATAAAATATTGCAAAAATAAAATAGTTGGAAATCAATTAACACAAATGGAAATACCAAAATCTGGAAACAACTGCTGAAAACAAAATAATATCAAAAGTGTTGAAAGATTCAAAAGCCTATACTAGGTGATCAACTGCCATGCACAGACATCTATAGCACAAATACTACATGCATCTATAAACACAACAAAATTAGAAGATGAAATGGAAGTTGTCAGGTTTCTGCTAACCTGCTGCAGCAAGAAATGAACAGAAAAAAATAAAAAGTTGTTCCTTCTCCTGGGCCTGGAAGTGGCCCTTCCTCCCTGATCCAGAAGAAGGCAAGAAGACTGCTCTAAACTACCTAATACTCACACATTCACTCAAAATACTAATTTAATGGAGAAACTGCACCTTTTATTGATTATGACATGACATTACAATAATGTAGGAGAAATCCTACAAAAGTACTGCTCTATTATAGCTGGAAAAAAAAACGTCTATCTAACTTGATATTTCTATATATTTATATCCCTATGCTCAACCAATATGGGAGCTTGGTTATTTATACTATTCTATTACATATGCTGATTTATTATGTTGGTACATTTCAGGGATTCAACAACTATTCTGGAGTTGTCTTCCTAAAATGCAGGAAAGTTTTTTGCTACAACATATCAATTTTCCTTACTGCCCATCATCCATTGGGATAAATACGTTGGAAGAGGTGAGAAAACCCCTCATACAGTTGTATCCATCCTCATTTCACCATTTGCCACCTTTCTGACCATTCTGTTGATAGTTTTGACCAAAACTGGTTATGCTCCGCTCATTCTGGAGCTGCTTCAAAATATCAGGCAGTGTAACATTTTTGACACTTATATGTTCATCAATTGCTCAGGACGATGGGTTTGACTAGATAGGTAGTCTTCTTAAGTCCTCAGAAGAAAAATTCCTTAGGTTTTACATGTTTTCATTGACAATTTCCAAGCCATGCTGTTTATGCACAATTGGCTGGAATTTGTATGGTCAAATTCACATTGGGCAATGTGGCCTAGTGGTAGCTTGGAGAGAACAAATGCGTTGGTAGCACGGAGATCGTGCGTTCGATTTCTACGAAGTGATTTTTGGTGGCAGTGTTGTGGAAGCTCCCAAAGCGCACATTTTTAAATGTGGGAAAGAAGAAACGCAAAGAGGAAGCACGTGGTGCTTCCCCCTTTGCGAACAAGTGTGTAGCTCATGTGGCAACCTTAGCCATGGCTAAGGCGCTCACAATGAGGGCAAGTCATGGGATCGAAACCATTTGAGGTAGGTACGATTTTTAAATTAAATTTGTATGGTTATGCCCTAAGGTTGGAGTGATAAGGATGTTATAAGGTTTATTAAATTTTTTAATAAACTTTATAAAATAGAGGTTGTAGTGATTATTTCTGAAGGTGGAGTGTTGAAAATTATTTGAGCTTTATTATTTGGAAATTATTATTTTGAGAGTTATATTTTAGGAGGTATAAGGAGTTATGATAAAGTGTTAATTAAGATTTATTTTGAGATTTTTTGGTTATTATTTTTTATAAGGGTTTTCTTCTAAAAGGACTTTGGTGGATGTGAAAATTAAGTTGGAGTAAAAAGGTGCATTTAAAGTTATATTTTCCATTGTGATTTTAGTTGAAGTCCTCTAACCTTTGTGTGAGTTTGGAAAAGAGATTTTGTCAAGTGTAGCAGATTTTATGGACAACTCCTTGGGAACAAAAGGTATGAGCAAAAATTTTCTCTATTGAGTTGGTTGATTGGTTGTTTGAAAAATAAGTTTGGAGTGAAAAGGATTTGATTAGGGTTTCCTTTTCGAAAGTGGTTGAGTTAATGCTTCAAGGTTTTTTGGATTGAGAGTTGTGATTGAAACCTTGTTTTATAAGCATTGTTGTTGAAGCCATTGGTTGTGTGAAAAACCTGAGTTAGGGTTTGGAAAGATCATGAGTATCATTGTTATGTGAAGAATGTTTTATAAGCATGGTTTTTGAAGTGAGTTGTTATGCAATGAACTTGAACTTGAGTTAGAAAAGAACATGAGTATCATTGTTATGTGATATTTGTTGTTGGGCATTGTTGGAAACATTTTGAGTTGGGTGATACATGCTTGGACTAGGGTTTATGAGAAAGGGTTGATTTTTGAAGTGATTGGTTGAGTAGAGTTGATTGAGCCTAGTCAAGTGAATGTGCGAAGTGGTTGTTCAAGTTTCATGAAACAAACTATTCTATATTCTGATTTGATTTGAGCATTGAGTATAGAACATATTGAGTCTCTAACAATTCTCTTTATGCTTCTATGAGATTGAGTTGAGAAAGTGATTGAGCATTGATTATAGAACATATTGAGTCTCTAACAATTCTCTTTATGCTTCTATGAGATTGAGTTGAGAAAGTGATTGAGCATTGAGTATAGAACATATTGAGTCTCTAAAAATTCTCTTTATGCTTCTATGAGATTTAGTTGAGAAAGTGATTGAGCATTGAGTATAGAACATATTGAGTCTCTAAAAATTCTCTTTATGCTTCTATGAGATTAGTCAAGTTATGTGTGGACTTGTTAAGTTGATTTGAGATAAGTCTTTGAGAAGGCTTATGGACTGATTTTGTGTGAGCTTTTGTGGAAGCTTGCAATGCAGATTTGAGCAAGTCCTTATTGCGCAGATTTGGACAAGTTCTGTGTGAGCTTGTTGAGCAGATTTGGACAAGTTCTGTGTGAGCTTGTTGAGCAGATTTGAATAATTTGTGTGAGCTTGTTGAGCATATTTGGATAGGTTATGTGTGGACCTATTGAGTAGAGTTGTACAGGTTCTGTGTGGACCTGTTGAGCAGATTTGATCAGGTTATGAGTGGACCTTTTGAGTAAATTTTATCAGGTTCTTAGTGGACCTGTTGAGCAAATTTGAGCAGGTTTTGTGTGGACCTGTTGAGAAGGTTCTATGTGGACCTATTGAGCATATTTGAGTAGGTTATGTGTGGACATGTTGAGCATATTTGAGAAGGTTCTAAGTGAACCTATTGAGTATATTTGTGCTAGACCGAATGAACTGTATTTAGTGCAGATTTGAGTGGACTTGTGCTAGATCTATTGAACTGTGTTTAGTGCAAGAGTTGAGAATATTTGTGTTAGACTGAATGTACTGTGTTTATTACAAGAGATTAAGCAGAGTTGTGCTAGACCAACTAAACTTTGTTTAGTACAGTATTAAGACATAGCTTTGGAGGTGACACAGTAGAGAGGACAGAGTCTCTAGTGGATAGAGATCCATCATCCAGGACATTAAGGATAGGTCTTCTGAGTGAGGAAAAGAGTCTTCAAGTGGAGAGAGATCCACATTCAATGCAGTGGAGGCAATGTATTCTAGAGGATCACCAACTAGAGTAGAGGAGAAGGATTTATCCTATGGATAGAGATCCACAAACCAGATTTAGGGGATCAACATCTCCTTTGTACAGAGGTCCATAAACATTATAACTGGGAAGGATTACTAAGATATTATTTGAGAAATATTTAGAAGAAATATTTTCTCTATGGAGGTAGCCCACATTGGGTGAACCACATTAAAATATGTATCTCTATTGTGTATGGTGTTTTGTGCATTACTTTGATTATTGCTATTTATATCGTTATCTATACACTACATAATATTGATTTAAAAAAAAAAGTAAAAAGTGGTCTTATATTGTTCATTCCCCCTCTTAGTATAAGCTTGCGTTCTTCACCAATTAGGTCCTCTCAACACAGGGGGGAGTTGTTAATTTCTCTTTCAATTTTTCAAAAGACTTTTGACATTCAGTAGACCAAGTAAATTCAGAATCCTTAGTTAGTAATGCAAATATTGGATTTGCTATGGTACTAAAATTTACAATAAATCTACGGTAGAAACCAATATGTCCCAAAAAACTCCTTACATCGGTTTAAGTTTTTGCAGGAGGAAGTTCTTTAATGACTTCCACCTTCTTGAGGTCAACCTTGATACCATGAGAGGAAATATGATAACCAAGGACAATCCCCTCCTCCATCATGAGAAAATATTTTCTAGGATTTAAAGACAAATGGTATGTTTCACAACGTGTTAAAACTTTTTCAAGATATTATAAAGTATAATCAAAAGTTTCCCCACATACTGTGAATTCATCCATGTAAATTTCTACTCTTTCATTTGTTAAATCGGATAATATGACCAAAACAACTCTTTGAAGGTTGTTGGAGCATTACATAAACCAAAAGGCAAGACCCTATAAGAAAATGTTCCCCAAGGGCATGTGAAAGTAGTTTTCTCTTGGTCTTTAGGTGCAACTTGTATCTGATTATATCCACTGAATCCATCAAGAAAATAGAAGAATTTTTTGCCAGCAAGGGTATCTAACACTTGGCCTGTGAAAGGTAATTGGAAATGGTACTTATGTGTGACCTTGTTCAACTCTCTGTAGTCTACACATACTCTCATTTTCCCATTTTTCTTTGGAACAATAACCAATGGAGAAACCCATCGACTATCTAAAATTGGATAAATGAACCCTACATCTAAAAGTTTTTCAATTTCTTCCTTGACAATATCTTTTAGAGCAGGATTTAAATGTCTTTGAGGTTGTCTCACAGGTTTCACATCTTCAGTGTATATCCTATGTGTCCACACATCAGGATGAATTCTTGTCATATCCTTGTAACTCCAAGCAAAATCCTGCACATGTTTTTGTAGGACAACAAATAATTTTGCTTCTTGTTCATCAGTCAGCCAACTATTAATATTCAAAATTTTACCTGGCTATACTTCTATTTGTTTAATACCTAGATGAATGAAGTTGACTACTCCATACTTATTGATCAAAGAATTTAATGGACAGTGATGTGGTTGCAAAGTATGAAATACTCTGGATTCTGTTTCAAAAGTAATACCTGATGGAATCATTCCTTGCATAGGACATGTGAAAGAGGTAAGAAGATATTGGTGCCATCCATGTGGTAATCTTGTAATGGGATGGATGAAAGATGTTATGAGGTATGCTCTTCATCCTTCCAAAAAAAGCAATGAACAATGATTTTATCATATGTATCAACTAGGATAGTTTCATCCTCAAAGATTTCTCTTTCTTGTGATTTGATTTCCTCAATATGTTCCTTTACTATTATTGTGGCTAGAGTGGAAATAGTTTCTTTTTGTTCTTCATCAGACTCAGGAAACCATATATGTCCAGAAAATTTGGTTGAGGCTGGGCAGGTGGATAAAGGGAAATATTTTTAAGATCAATACCATTTGAGATAGTCATTTCCCCAGATCTGCAATCTATAAAAGCATTTGCAATGGTAAGCCAAGGTCGTCCTAGAATGATGGGATAGCCATTAGTTGAGTTTCTAAGCTATAATACTAGGAAATATATAGGATATTCCCAAGAAGAAAATTCAATGGAAATGTCTTCCAGTATTCCTTCTGGTTTGGCAATTGATCTATCTGCCATCTGCAAAACTATAGTTGTAGGACTGAGATTAGTGATTTGTAATTTTTGCATTGTGTCCTTAGTCATTACATTAATTGCATCTCCAAGGTCAATCAATACATTTGGGATTTGCACCAACCTAACAATGATTGTAACTACTGGACTTCCAAGATCACTATATTTTGGAGGAACAAGTTTCCCAGACAGCATGTCAGCCAACTTTCCTTCTACTTGCAGAGTTTTAGGAAATGATTTCTTCTTTCTGCCAGGTTTCTTGATACATAACTCCTGAATAGTTTTCTTGATTAATGGCACATCCTTTATTGCTTGCAACAAAAGAAGGGATATAGTCATTTTATTTAGTTTTGTAACTAATTTTGATTCAAGAATAGTTGCACTATGATCAAACCTTTCAGAGTATGGTATTACTCCTATAGGGGGTACATGTTTTTCCCGCTCATTTTTTGGTTTTTCTTTTTCCTCTGTTTGCACTTGTTCTAGACTTGGAGACTCTTGTTTTCCATCAATTTCTTCAATGGTGGGTGGAGCAGGGTCAGGTAAGACCTTCCTTGAATGTAATTGGATATTACTACAACCAAGTACACGAATTACAACAGTTTCTTCAGACTCAGATCCATAAATAAGGGCTACTTGTTTGGTATTATTTGGGTTAGCCATAGACTGAGCCGAAAGTGGAGGTTGTTTTACTAGTTGGGTTTGCTATCGTTGAATTATTCCCTAAAAACTTTGATTAGGAGCAGGTAGCAAGTGTTGGGTTTTCCCTGCCCTTGATATGAGGGATATTGTGGCCCCCATATTTTCCCATATTATTGATTCTGTGTCCAAGGTGGATTTACATGATTCCAAGGGGGATGTGACCAATCTTAGGGAGATGTCCAATATTGATTCTAGGGTTGTGAAGGTGGTTCTGCATATCCCAATGGCATATTCCAAGGAGTTTATCCCCAACCTGTAGGAAAGTAAGGGGTATTTTGATATTGTGAAACGTTACCCCCTGTCTTTGCCCAATAATATGAAGTTTTTTAGTTTGGGTTTCCAAAATATTTTTGAGCTGAGGTAAGAGATGACACTTAGCAGTCATGTGCTCTTTTGAGAAAATGCCATAAATAGTTGAGATAGAAGTTTTTTTCAAGGTATAGTCTTGTAAGGCATGCTTGTTTCTACACCTTGGGCAATAGATAGCCAAAGGAGGTGTAGACTTAGATTTTGCATTTCTTTCCCCTAATGCAGAATTTAATTGGACAAGAATATCAGTTTTCATGTTAGCCATTTCCTCCATTAATTTCTTCATATCATTAGTACCATGACTCCGCTTCTTCCTTCTTTTCCTAGTGCGAGAATAATTTCTGCATAACTCTACAATATCATTAATCTCAAGTTGGTTCACATCTCCTTTTCTCATTAAATCTAATATTTCTTTGGAATCATCCTGCAAACCTCTCAAAAATAGTCTTTAATAGGTCAGGTTCCACAGGACCACATCTCTTTTGGGTAAAGGCAAATCTATCAAGATAATTCTCTAAGTTTTCACCCTCTTCTTGTTTAATCCAAAATAATTCATCCTTTATATTTCTCACTCTACAATATTCCTAATACTTATCCAACAATGCAGTTTCCATTTGATTCTAAGTGTGGGTTGAATCAATTTCAAGGCTCATAAACCATCGTAAGGTTGCATCTTTGAGTGTAGATGGAAATAATTTTAGTTTTTGATTGTCATTTACATAGTCATAAGTTTGACACAAAACTTTGAATTCAAACAAAAATTGGTCAGGATATTTAGAAACAATTCCCCTAAAGGTTGGAAATACTGAGGGTGAAATTGTTTTCATAGGATCATTTTGAGTAGGATTCAGACAAATAGGATATTCAAAAGTTCTAATAGGATTATCACCATTATGGACCAAAATATCCCTATCATGTTCTTCTGCTTATGTCATGGTTGCTTCCTTATTTTTGACTTGTACAATTGGTTCAGATGGACCAATCCTAGGGGTATGTCTAGAAGCAAATGCTTATAAGAGTTCCTCTTACAAATATCCCAAAATTTTGGTTGATGAAGAAGATGATTCTCATCTAAGTCTTTCATAGAGTTCATATACAGGCAAGTCTTCTCCTGATCGTGACAAACACCTTCCTAGAAAAGATCCAGTTCTAATAAACCTTCGTCTTTCATCTCTTGGCCTATGCATTCATGCTCATTTGATTAATAGACTGAAGTACAAGTATCCAAGAACTGTTACTTGTACCAAGACAACAATTCTTGGCCTGTTTTACTTCTCCTAACAACACCTTTGTTCCCCGATAATGGTGCCAAAAATGATGAGTGTCGTCAATCACACCATTTAATTATTATAATTTTCAGTCTAGGGCGGTGTCCAATGGTTGTATGTGATAGCAAAGGTAAGCAGCTTGAAGGCCAGTCTACTCTAGAAATGGATTTATTGATAAGACTCGTTAGTTTTGGGGGTTTTTGGTGTCACCTCTAATCCTATGAGCTGAATTGAACTCCTAATTACATTTGCTGAAACAAAATTGTAGGAATAGAAATATTGCAAAAGATTAAAACTAGTTACTTTTGCAAAATCAGAAATAACAGAAATGAAACCTATTTATGCTTACAAAATGGAAACGACTGAAATAACAGTTTTAAAAAAAGTAAATTCTAATTACATTAACAGAATTAAAAGGCTGGAATAAAATGTTGCAGAATGAAATAGTTGGAAATCAATTAACATAAATGGAAATGCCAAAAATTGAAAACAACTGCTAAAAATAGGGGAATATCAAAAGTGTTGTAAGATTCAAAAGCCTATACTAGGTGATCAACTACCATGCACAGACATCTATAGCACAAATACTACATGCATCTATAAACACAACAAAATTAGAATATGAAATGGAAGTTGTCAGGTTTCTGCTAACCTGCTGTAGCAAGAAATGAATAAAAAACCTGTCAAAAGTTGTTCCTTCTCCTGGGCCTAGAAGTGGCCCTTACTCCCTGATCCAGAATAAGGCAATAATACTGCTCTAAACTACCTAATACTCACACATTCACTCAAAACACTAACTGAATGGAGAAATTGCACCTTTTATTTATTATGACATGACATTACAATAATGAAGGAGAAATCCTCCAAAAGTACTGCTCTATTACAGCTGAAACAAAAACGTCTATCTAACTTGATATTTCTCTATATCTATATCCCTATGCTCAACCAATATGGGAGATTGGTAATTTATACTATTATATTACATATGTTGATTTGTTATGTTGCTACATTTCAGGGATTCAACAACTGTTCTGGAGCAATCTTCTTGAAATGCAGGAAATTATTCTGCTATAGCATATCCATTTTCCTTACTGGGCATCATCCATTGGGATAAATACATTATAAGAGGTGAGAAAACCCCTCATACAGTTGTATCCATCCTCATTTCACCATTTGCCACATTTCTAACCATTTTGTTGATAGTTTTGATCAAAACTGGTTCTGCTCCGCTCATTCCGAAGTTGCTCCAGAATATTAGGTAGTGTAACAGTTTTGAAACTTATATGTGCATCAATTGCTCAGGACGATGGTTTTGACCGGCTAGGTATTCTTCTTAAGTCCTCAGAATACTAATTCCATAGGTTTTACGTGCTGTCATTGACAAATTCTAAGCCATGTTGTTTATGCACAACTGGCTAGAATTTGTATGGTCAAATTCTATTTTTTGCACAGTCACACCAGTTTGAACAAGTTTTGGTGCCTTTTTGCAATTTGAATAGGTTAGAAGGCAAGGAAAATAAATAACATGATCCCATAATAGAATACACATCAACATACATTATTACATATTCAAATAAATATTTATTTGCTAGGTAAATCAGTTAAAACAGTGTAGAAAATGGTCAAAACATAATACTATGCTCTTGAACATTTAAACATGTAAATATTAATACCTAATGTATTCCATCATCAAAATTAGCACAAAAACATAGCATAAGGTCTATCAAATAGTCTATGAAATATCCCAAAATGGTCTATGAATGAGGCAATTTATGGCCTTATCATGTTAGTTTTAATCTCATATTATATGCTTATATTCCTTTGGCTAAAAGCTTGTTTTTTAGCCTCTAGCCACTAAAAGGAAATGACAACATTACTATTTTGCTACACAAAACAATATACTTGAAATAAAAAATCCCCTTTTAACAAGGTTAATTGGGGTATTTGAAATATAGATAATTACTTTATGTGGCTTCTATCTCTTCCCTTAATAACTATAAAGAGAATAAAACTATGGAATTGGTTTGCTTGGACTTTAAGAGCATTATTTCATTAGGTAGGGGGAATTTAACATGATTAAGTATACGTAAGATAAGTGTGGAATTAACCTTTTGGATGGAAGAGAATTAAATATTTTCTTAAAATAAATTTAAAAAATTTCTTAGGATCCCTAGTCGAATACAATAAATCAAAGTAATGGTATTTCATTTGCGTGGTGTATCATTAAAAGAGATATTATACTGCACTTTATATTAGGTAGGTTTATGATCAATATAAAGAATTTAACTTCATATAAAATCAAAATGAGGATTTAGTTAGAGTGTTACCATAAACCTTGTTTGATTGCCCTCGCATTGAAATAACCTTTAAGTAAATAGATCATGTGTTCTTGTCCCCTAATATTTAATAAAGTTTATAAGTTGAATTTTTCTTACTTAAATAGTCTTGAGTATATTGATGCCACTAAATTTCTCAAATATATCTCTTTATTAATAGGACCTACTTTTCATGTTCAAGTATGTGAATTTTTATTGAATTGGGGAGGGAATTTATTTGAATATATGGAAGAACCAAGGCTATCCATATAAGATAGATTGTTGAAGGTCAAGAAGTAAATATTAGAATAAAGATTGATCTTCAAAATAATATGTCCAATGATAGGATAGGAAGGATAGTATCTTCTATCATTTTAAATTAAAAATTAAGCAAATCAATAATCACTAGTTCAATGTTCCAAAATATGGTCTAGAGTTACCAAGTTAAGAGACAATGTTATAGATGCTATGTTGCTTTTCAAATACCTTAAGGGTAAGAATAAAAAAAATCAATCTAAAGTTATATCAATATGAAGTCATCATAGGGATCAAGATCATATCTTTTAAAATTGTTCCTGGGAGGATAGATCATAAACCAATCTTAAAACTAGATTCAACTTTAGAGTAACAAGAAATTATGGCTACTATTTTTTATAGGAAAATAACAAGTCACTTATATTAGATGGTTTTCTTTTAGATATCTACAAAGACAACATTTGTTTCATTTCTTTTAATCTTATGGAAATTTTTAATGAAGTTTTTGGGTTGGCTATATTGAAAGAAAATATAAATAGGGGATCAATGAAACTAATGCTCACATATTTTTATTCCATTTTAGTTAGAAATGAGAGATCTATCATTCTTTTTAACATATCATATAATTTATAGAAAACATTGGTTACAAAGTTGAATAGAATTTTGCCTTAAATTGATTTAAATTCCTATGTCGGTTCTAGAAGGAAAGATGTATTTTATATAATATTTTGATTAGTTTTTTTGGTATGCATTAGGCTAAAGAAACAGGGAAAATAATTTTTGGTTGTTTAATTATTTTCAGAAGTCATATCATCAAATTTAAAGTCTTTATAGGCCTTATGATGGTAGTAGTGGGATTAGGAGGTAAATTTTTATATATGGTACAAGTTTATTTAAAGAGTTGTTCTAGATTATAATTTTAAACGACAATCTCTTTTATCTTATTATTCTTTACAGTTCTATGAGGTAAGAGTTTCCATTAGATACTTCATTATTTTTGTTATACAATAAGCCATTCATTAGCTTTTAAGTACTACATTTTAATGGCATAATATCACAATTTATGCCAAGCTAGTTCTACCAGATTGAATGAACTTTCTTTATGATAGCAAAACATAGTGTAAATCTAACATCCAAACTTTTAAGTTGTAATATTATAATGCTACTAATTCTATACCAAAAAATAAATACTACTCTAACAAAGAAGTGGAATTATATAATCCCATAATAACACAATTCATGATATTGTTTATCTTAACTTGAATTTTAATAAAATGAGGTATATGTTTAAGGGAGAATGGGGTATTTATTTAACATTAATGTTATAATATAAAATTTAAGTTATTATATTCTTAGATATTTACTATTAAAGGCCTATATTTTGAAATATGGGAGGTGTAGTGCCTTGACACTACCTTAGGAAATGCAATTTTGAAAGAACATAAAATAGTGAAATTGGGTCAATATGCTTACAAAATAGCTTGATTGGTTTAGGAGTGATTCACTTGCAAAGCGGTCCAATTGGATCTAAGAAGCGAATAACTTAGGCACAACTAGCTATTTTCTACCAAAATCAAATGTGTGAAGTTCTTGATAACCAATGTAGGGGTAAAAACAAAGGTGTAGATCTCAAGACAAATGTTTTTAGAGTGATATTTTGGCATTTAGTGGTGAACTAAGTCATTTTAGAAACCATTTAATCCTGTTAGAGGCATGTAGCATTTAGCTGTGCATCATTTTGCTAAAGATACCCCCAAACCTTTACTTTTACTAGGAGTAATTATTTCTCATCTCAGGTAACTTAGGAGTAAAATATTACTATAAATAAGAGCTTAGAGCTCCATTGAATTAGTCTTTTGGACATGAGAATTTAGAGCTACGCTCTATGAAACCTACATTGTGCTTTGAATCATGTGATTGTTGAGAATTTGGCGATTTCATATGCATTCCATCAATTGTACTGCCTTTCTAGTTTGCTAAGTGTATGGTGACTAAGGCATTACCCTTTTTCCATCTTGTCTTTCACTTATCAATTTCATACTTAATGAATGTGAGACCATTGATATTATTCATATTCTCATGTGTTTATTGATAACTTACACTTTCTCACTATGGTTTAAGTCTATACTAATGTGAATCACTCATACACTTAATCTTTTATACATGTTTATTTTTTGTACTTAATTTTTATGCAATTAGTGTAGGTTAGGATAGGAGTATATCTATAGGGAGAGTGGAAAGTTGACCTTAATATGGATATTGGGAGGATTCCTTGGAACTTCCTTCTAACTTTTTTGAAGCTAGAATGGGGTACATCACTAAAGTAGAAGTTAAGACAATTCTATAGTTCAACATAGTTTCTAGCATACCCAGTGGGACTGACCCTTGTTTTCAAATAATTTTGCTCAATATGGTCAAAATTCCTCAATTTTAATTCTAAAATTGCATTCAAATGGATGACATGATTGGCTCAAAATTGAGTGAATTTTTGCTAAGTCTAGTTGTAAGAAGCAATTCACCCCATATTGAGTCAATCACCTAAAACTATTTAAGCCAACTATTGCGAGTGATTCACTCCAATTTGTTAGTAAATTTGCTTCAAATTAAAAATGATTCACTCTAAGTTCCTTAAATTTTCACATATTGAATTCAAATTTATTTGTTGAGGCTAGGGACTTGATTTATTAAGCTCACCCTGAAAGTATCCTCTAAAAATTATATTTTTATATATTTGTGTTTAATTTTTATAGGTATTTTATCAATAGTGACTTCAACACAAAAATTATTATTTTTACAAATATGACAACGTAAATAGCATCAAAGCATCATAAAACCTTGAAGAGCACAAGCTTATACTGAGAAGGGGGTGAACAGTATAAGATCACTTTTTACTTTTCTTTCCCAATCAATATTATGCAATGTATAGATAACAATATCAATAGCAGTAATCAAATCAATGCACAAATCACCACACACAATAGAGACACCAATTTAACGTGGTTTACCCAATGTGGGCTACTCCACAGAGAAAATCTTACACTAAAATTTTCTTAATCAATCTCTTCGGAATCCTTTCTCTATTACAATATTTATGGAACTCTATCCAAAGGAGACACCAATACCCTAATCAAGTTCATGGATCTGTATCCATAGGATAACTCCTTTTTCCTCTGCTTTGGCTGGTGATCTTTTAGAAGAATGGTTGCCCCGACTACTATGGCTAATGGATATATATATACATTGAAGATACTTATCCTCACTGCCCTAGCTAATGGATCTCTATGCACTGGAGACTATCTTCCTCTATACTCTATCACCTCCAAAGCTTGCTCTTAGCTCTGTTTCAAATATGCACTAAACATAGTCCTTCAGTCTAGCACAAATCTATTCAATATTTGTCTCTAGTCTGACACAAACCTATACTCAAATCTGCACCAAACTTTGTTCTCAAATCTGCACTAAATGCAGTCCTTCAGTATAGCACAAATCTATCCTCAATCTCTATCCTCTGATATACACTAAACACAGTCCTTAAGTCTAGCACAAATCTATCCTCAAGCCTTAACATAAAGTTTGACTTAATTTCAAATCAACTTTGCTAGATCTGCCCCAAACCTTAACCCAAGTTTTGAACAAATCAATTAATTAACTTTGCTCTCAAGTTTTCTTAAAGACTTATCTCAAATCTGCCTTGTAAGCTTCCATAAAAGCTCACACTAATTTGTCCACAAGTCCTCTCTAGAACTTATCCAAATCTGCTCAACAAGTCCTCACTAGAACTTGTCCAAATCTACTCAACAAGTCCTCACTAGAACTTGTCCAAATCTGCTCAATAAGTCCTTACTAGAACTTATCCAAATCTACTCTCAATATTTGTTCTCAAACTATATTGTAAGCTTCCACAAAATCTCACACAAATTTGTCCACAAGTCTTCTCTAAGACTTACCTCAAATTTGCTCAACAAGTCCTCACTAGAACTTGTCCAATCTCATAGAAATATAAAGAGAATTGTTAGAGACTCAATATGCTTCACATTCACCACAATGCTCAATCACTTTCAATCACTCTTTTTACCACATAAACATATAGATAATTGTTAGAGACTCAATATGTTTCACATTCATCAACACTCAACCTCTTTCTCAAATAAATTTAGAATATAGAACAATTTTTTCATAGAACTTGAACTATCACTTCAAAACATACACTTGACTAGGCTCAACCAACTCTACTCAACCAATCACTTAATGAAATAATCCTTGCTTACAAATCCTAGTCCAAGCATATGAACATTCACTCACTTATTTCCAACAATTCTTATCAAACAATTTTACATAACAATGATACTCATGATCTTTTCAAATCTAGTTCAAGTTCTTCACTCAACCAATCACTTCAACAACAATGCTTATCAAGTAATCCTCACATAACAATGATACTCATGATCTTTGCAAACCCTAGTTCAAGTTTCTCACTCAACCAATTACTTCAACAACAATGCTTATCAAACAAGGTTTTATCAACAACTCTTAGTCCAAAAAAAACCCTTTAACAATCAACTCAACAATGCTCACCAAACAAGGTTTTACAACAACTCTTTATTCTAGAAAAAACCATTTTCACTCCAACTTAGCATTCACAACATTCAACAATCATTCACTAGGAAGATGTGCCCATAAATTTTGTTTGATGTAGAAGTGACCTTAGAAAACCTGTCTCAATCATAATTTCCTTATTTCCAATTTCAATGGTTAGATGACAAATATCACACTAACCCCTTTACAAAATAATTTTTAGTCACAAAAATAATCAAAGCTCAAATGCACCTTATTGCTCCTCCTTGAAATTAGCATCCATCAAATCATACATGAAAAATAATTATTTTAGATACACCTTATAATATCCAACTTAAAATAATATCCAACACCACAAAACCTCAAACAACCTTCATTAAACACCTTATTACCCTTTTCAAATACTAAAGCAAATATCACCAAAAATTATTTTGCATCAACCTTATAACTCCCCATAAAACCTTACAAACCAACTAAATTATGTAAAAAATAATTTTAATGGCCCAACTATAGTCTTTCTGAAAATTCCAGCGCATACCTTTGTCTTTTACCCAAAAAGAGTTTCGATGTGATTCAAACTACCATCTCCCCAAGCGCTAAGTGCTTTGGTACTTTGTGCCCACCACGTGGGCTATAGGCACCCACGAGAAGGAAGGGAGGTTTCCTTCCTATTGGTGGCTTCGATCATTGTCGACGCCTTAAAAACAAAAACCACTCCCAAGGATTCAAACCTCTGCCTCGTGCTGTCATAGTGCCTTGTCTTCACCAAGGTTGCCAACTGTGCTACCTGCGCTTGGTTACCAAGGTGCCTTATGCAGTGGGTAATAAATCCTTGTCTACCACTTGGTCCTTTAAACACTAATGAAACCCTTCTCTTTCTCATCGAACGATTTGTAATTTTTTTGGAGATTAAATCGAATGCATATTTTATCTTGGTTAAGGTGGAGGAGTCCCCTTTATATACACGTTGATTAATTTGCTCCCCATGTCGGTGCTTGATGGTCGAATTCAAATTTCAAATTTTGACTTAATAACCCACCTTAGGGTTATTTAAAATTAACATAAATTAACTTATAATTAATATTAAAATTAATTAATAATTAATTTAAATAATTTATAAGTTAAGTAAATTAATTTATGCTAAAATTATATTAATTAATTTATAATCAAATATAAACTTCCCTGTATAATATTATAAAGAAATATTATAATATTATTCACTTGGGCTTCTTCTTTTCACCTTGGACCTTATTTTGACTTCTTAGAACCGGGTCTGATCAACTGAAAATGGACTATCCTTTTACACTGATTGGAGAACCTGAAACTGTTGTTGCCCACTGAAACTACCACTCACTGATGCTAAAAGCTTGACATCAATGACTACTCACTCTTGACATCAATGACAATTCATCTACTCAAAATATCCAACAAACCTTAGATCTAACTCAAAATTTTATCTATCATAGATAGAAAGCATTTAAGGTATATTCTAAGAAACTTTTCCAAGAGTCAAATCTATAGGTGATTCACTTAGTTCAACAAGCAATTTACTCCAAAATAGTAAAATTTCATCAAGTTGAATTTGATGAGTCATTCACTCAAAATTTCCTAAGCAATTTGTTAAGAAGATAAGATTATTCCTAAGTCCTTCCTAGGAGAGTGATTCATCATAGTTTCAACATGATTTATTCCTAGATATTTGCTTGGATCAATAAACTCTAGATTTTTCAAAGTTCAAAATTGCTAGTGAATTGCCCAAAATTGCAAGGAAATTTATTGACTTTATATGTTATTCATTCCATTTTATAGGAAAATCACTTTGTAAACAAAAATTTACTGTGTTTGATTCTTGCTACCAAATCATTTGGAATTACAAGCAAGTTTTCTGATTTTGCAATGTCATGACCCTCCCTTGGCAAAATTTTCATAGGATGGACTCATGAATGGCTATGTTATTTTTTTTATGGAATGACTGACTATTTCGTGTTTATTTTATGCAAAACATATATTTTATGGAAGAATGTGATGTATCTTATCAAGAGAATGACTTATTATTTCATGCTTAGTTTCTACAAAACATATATCTTATTGATAAATATGATGTTGCTAATGGATTTGTACTCTTTTAGGAATATGCTTTATCGTGGGTGGAAGAAAGAATTAACCATCGAGAATGGGATGCCATAAGAAAGGAAAATGATGTGATTATTTATTCATCGAACAACTTGGAGCAACATGGATAAATGCTCTTTTCATATAGTTGCATATCATGAATTTGCATGAGAGAAAGATACCAAATTTTATGGATGAAAAAGATTAAATGTTTGATTGTAGCATTCCTTCTTTAAAAAAAAAAGAATTTTTCTTTTGGTTGACATCAATACTATGGCATTAAAGAGGAAGAATCATTGTTATTATTTGCTTGATTTTAAATAATAGTTAGGGATTTCTATTAACATATTTATTAAAGATTCATGTTGTTCTTCGTCAACCATAGAAAGAAAGGTACGTTTGATGAAAGAGGATCATTAAGTAGGTATTTAGGGACTTTGTGTTTTGATGAATGAAGTTAATATAATATCTGATGATGAGTTGATGTGAAAGCTAGTAATCAAAGAAATTGGTAATATTTTTGTTAGCTTTTGAGGATATATGTAGTGGAAGAGATCTAACACAGGTCCTAATAAGATGCAATAAATATGAAAGCAAGTGAGTTTGCAATATGACTAAAATATACTATAAATAGAAATGATGAAAATACAATGCAATATGGAGGAAATGGTCACTCCATTAATATGAGCTAAAGAGCTACATTGTACTCCATACATGAGCACTACTACTATCTACTACAATGCACTTGATAAGAACTTGATATTGACTTGATATATGATCTACCACTATGAGGCCCTTTATATAGGAAGATAGATTCCTTGACCAACACTCTACCTAGTTGTACAAGGGGACACCTTGCACAATACCACTTGTACATTTATTACATTGCTGGAAGTAACTAGCTAACTTACCCTTAAAGTAATCTCCTACTCTAACTATGTACCTGAGGTGGTACATTCACAAAGGAAATTTTAGAATATTTAGCTGTGAGAAGTACTGTGACCTGATATTCACTTTTATCTAGTAGGTCTTCCTCATAAATATTGAAGTTACAAAAATATATAATTCCTTTGGAGGCCCCCTTAGCTTCCTTTAGAAATTTTTCAACATTTCGCCAAATACCTTTCTAAATTTTTAACTAATTGTAAGATTCAGTTTTGTTTCTTGGAGAAACAAGAAATCTAGTTGGTAAGATCAAAAAATATCCTTAACCAACCTATGTTTTCTAGGGGCGTTCATACCCCTAATGTTCTATCTTAGTACTTTCATTGGTTCTAGGGTGTAGGATTTTCATACCTGCAAGAATTTTCTTAACAATAGGTTGTGTCCCCATAGATTTATCTTCTTTTGCTTCCTTGTACCTTTTCTCCTTAACAAAATTTCCTACCCACCTTGCTAGACTCTTCTCGACCTAGATCAGGGGCTTTACAAGAACTCTTGGTAATTCTTATATTTAAAGTAACATAAGATAAACCTTTTCCAACAGTCTGTTACAATCTCATGAACATCAATATCTATTTGATCTTTCACATAGGAATAGTTTGGACCTTCTTGTCCAACCTTCACCATAATCATATTTTCTTTCTCCAAGAACAATAGCAAGGTAGAAGGGACAATTTCCATATCCACATGGGAAAAAGAGGGTCCTTCCCAGGAATAGTTTGGTCCTTCCTGCCCTGCCTTCAACATATTCATATTTTCTTTCACTTGAGAGCAAATTGGTCCTTCCTGTCTTGCCTTCACCATATTCACATTATCTTTCTCCAGTAGCAATGGCAATGTAGAAGGGACAATCTCCAAATCCTATATAACTTCATTATATTCAATGGGGCTTATACCCAACTACTCCTTGACCTTTTAGTTTGCTTCTCCCTCCTCATGAGAGATTGAAACAAAAGATACATCTATATTTTTTGCACACTTAGAGGATCACTAAGGATTAACTTGGGAGATTGTTCAATATCCTCCAGAGCTTTATCAAATCTATAGCCTCTTTCACTTTCCAAATGACCTTAACCTTCCTTCCTTGCTTCTCTAAACTTATTCCAAAATCTTTGTTAAGGCAACAATTTTTGGCCTGGTAACTTGATTTGCCACATCTCCAAAAACATTATTTTTGTAAGAAATTTCTTATGTCCAAGTACCTTTACTTGATATCAATTTAATTGAGCTTGGTAGAGATTTATCCACCTCAACTAGCACACAAAGTATAGTAAAGACCATCTTCCTCCTCTCCTTTGTAGCAAAATCCAAAGACAAAAGCTACCAATGCAATTACCAATAGCTTCAAAAAATTCATTTTTCCAGAACTCAAGGGGTAACACTAAAAGTTTGACCCAAATGGGAGTAATCTTAATGTTTTTGGACTCTGAATTAAATCCAAGAGCCCATTTCCTTAGAAAAAGTCCATATTATTCCATAAACCATGGGCCACCCAAAAAAATTGAATCCTTATCTTCCATAGCAAGGAAAAAGAAACTTCTTGAAAGGACTAAGAAGTCCATATTCCCTTTAACTATCCACTTGAGGTTAGCCCATTTCTTAATTTAATCTAGAGATGGTCTATAGTCAATAATTTACCAATTAGACTATTACTCAATCTATTTTGGGCTCTATCTAAAATCTTATCTAGAATTTTTAGGGCCAACCCATTCTCATCCCTAACCAAAGGAATAAAAATATTCTTCTTCTTCTTCTTGATGAAATTAGAAATTTTATTGTCTTTCACTCGATCCACCCAAATCTTACTTACTATCTCTCTCAAAACAAGGACATCAGGAGTTGGATCGTCTTGCTCATCGTTTCAACCCTTCAACACACCTCCTAGGAGGAAATTCATTAAATCCAAAGAAGTGGAAGAATCCACTATAAAACTAATAGCACAATGACTAAATGCGATCAAATGGTCACCTTGAGGATTACTAGCCCCAGAGGTCTCCATCCGACCAAGTTCTCTACCACCCACAACTGGACCATTTTCTACCTTGTCGCACACCTCACTTTCGCTTCCATTCCCACTCTCGTACATTTTGAACATTTTTTTACCCCATGAACCCATGAGAATCACGATCGTCACTTTTCCAATATCACCTATATCTCTTTGTTGCTCACCTTTGCTCCTACTCTAGCATTGCTCCACTGTTGCTGATCTTTGTTGCCCTAATACTACTCAACCATTACTCAATACTGCTCTAGCCCTGCTCCACTATTGCTCACCTTCATTGCCTTAAAAATGATTAACCACTACTTAGCACTACCCTAGTACTCCTCCATTGTTGCTTGTCTTAACACTAGCACTGCTCCATTGTTGCTCACCTTTGTTGCCCTAACATTGATCAACCATTACTCAACATTACTTCACTATTGCTTGCCTTCATTACCTTAACACTACTCAATCACTGCTCAACACTACTCTAGCATAGCTCCATTATTGGTCGTCTTCGCTACTCTTTGCTCTTGCCCTAGCACTGATCCATTGTTGCTCGCCTTAACACTGCTCCATTGTTGCTTGCCTTTGTTGCCCTAACAATACTCAACCACTGCTCACCTAAAACATAATTTTTCAAAAACTTTAAATCTATTTATTTTTATCATTATTAAATTCAACCGCTCTATTAGACCACCATAATACCTTGGTAGCAAAAAAATACATACTAATTTTCCAAATAAATAAAAAATATATAAATAAATACCTCTTATTAACAACATATAATTTATAAAGAATCATGTTAAAAAAGTAACTATCAACATTACTTTAACTATTGTATTAATAGTTAAATATTTAAAAAAAATTATATTTTATCTTGCTTTTCATGTAAAAATAAAAATAAAAAAACTTTAATTTTTATAAAATAAACCTACGAGAATTATAAAATTTTAAGTATTTTTAAAAGAATTGTCCTCAAGTTTATATCCAAAGAAAACACATTGAACTTCAAAAACCACATACGACACTTAAAATTAGTAAATAACAAAATGAACTTAGAAATTGAAATGAGAATAGGCCTCATATATTAGCTATTTTTTTATTTTTATTTTTTTAATGAAAAAGCAAATTTATATTAAATTAAGATAAAATTCTTTACAATAAAAAAAAGTGGGTGGGTTAACACATCCAATGGGGAATCAAACTAACCTTCATTGAAAAGGGTTAGTAAACAAAGCCGCCAAAAAAACACAAGTTTATCGATCATGATCATTGATAATCATTACATCAAAGAAAGTATATCGTATGGAGTAATGTGCCCTGATGTGTTGTCCTACATAAACTATTAGTGATTATGGGATGGGAATCCACCCCTCTGCGTTGTGATTAAGGCCTTTAGTACCCATGTCGCTCCAACCAACATCATCCTACCCTTGAACCTGGCGGGACGAACAAGCAATATCAACATTAGATCGCTTCCTAACTAGTGAGGACTGGGATCAGTGCCTGTCTGCAAGAGCACTTCTTGCATATAATGGAGGTCGGTGATGAGATTGCTAGAGTAATATTCCATTCTTTGGGATATTTACCCTTTCCCTACATTAGGTAGGATTTATTTACCGCATGGTAAAAAATAGTTTGTTACTTTTACCACTCTCATTTACTTTTACCTTAGGATATTTACATTGGTAGTAAATATATAGGTGGGTTAGTCATTGTAGTCAATTTGACTACGTTAGTTGTTAGTGTCGGCATCCTTGTCGTCATATTGTTTAGTTAGCTTTTTATTAACATTATTGTTAGCCTATATAAATGTATTTAAACCTTAGACATTTCTAATAATATTTTAATATCGCTTACCTCTTTCATGGTATCAGAGCGGGTGAAGGGTGTGGCATTGGTGTGGATAACGAGCTCAAATTCTTAATCAAGACCCCTCCTACACGAATTTCGAGGCAATATTTCCTCTTAGAAATTTTCATATTTTTTTGCTGCGACTCCTCGTTCTGCCTGTAGCAAAATTATTTTAAACCTTAGCTATATTATCATTTGCTATTGCTATCTTAAGGGGACCTGCAATAAGCCATATCAGCAGACCTCCAAGAGTGGAGGCAAACAACCCACCGTCATGTAGGCGACCAGCTAGCCAAGCGGCCCGTAGTGGACCACTCACCTTCAAGAGTGGAGGCAGTCGACCCATCTCTGACTGGAGCTGACCCCCCGATCTGCGGCCCACCAACCTGCTACACTGGACTTCGATGAATGAAAACCTGGTTCGCTGATCTTGGAGCATGATCTTGTCAGCTTACATCCCTGAACACATGACGGGCACTGAACTACTGGTGTTGAATTTGTATGTGGTATCCAAGGTACAATCAGAGATATGAAAATAAATCTCACCCTACACATGATTCAAGCATCAACTATCATCGCACAAGGATCAAGGCTAGCATGAGATTCATGGAATACGTTGTAAACTAACACTAGAGCTGACGTGTCGATCTGGACGACATAACTCCCAATTACTACGAATACCCGATGAACTACTGGCATGAAGCTGACGTGGTTGGATCAAACATCAAGAGTTGATGTGGGGAGGGGTGGTGCTGACGTGGTTGGATCAGACATCGAGAGCTGATGTGGCAAGGGGTGGTGCTGATGTGCAAGGATGAGGTAATCTCTAAAATGTCGGTGATGTGGTAATGCTGAGGTGTTGGGTGTGACGTGTGACGATCTTCTTCTCGTCTTCGAGCGATAAAATATCGGTAAAGTTCACTACCCGAAGGCAGTCACTTACAAGGGGGTGAGCTGCTTCTTTTAAGTAGCTTAAATCGCCTTCACAGGTGATGTGGGACTAATCCCATTTTTTTTTTGCATGCCCAATGTGAAGAAATAAAAGGCACAATTTGTACCTTCTCCTCAACGAAAGACCTAGCTCGAATGGTTGATCAGGTCGGGCTAAGGCTCTCGACGCCTTGGGGTCGTAGTTTAAAACCCCGTCGACGCTCCATCTCAACACAATTTTTGTTGTTAAGGTATAAAATGAGGCGCCCATTTTTTATTTGCATTTTAACTTAAGTTTTTTTTAAATATTTTTTTTAGTAATTAAAATATACATTATTTTTAAATCTTTTTTTAATTAATTTTTAAATAAATGTTTGTTTTTTATTATTAATTAAATTATTTTTGATTAACTTGGTTTAAAGTTTACAAATTAAAGAGAACAAGGTTTTTTTTTTGCAATTTTCAAATTAAAAGGAGCTTTTGTTTTCTCCAAGTGGGGATATAAGACATAGAAGAGCACCTATTTTTCTTGCAAATTAGAAAACCCTAAATTCTTCTCAACCTTGTTAATTTTACAAATATAAAAGGGGACAAAATCAAAGACATTTGATTCTTCATTGCAAAATTAGAAAACAAGGAGACTCAAAATTTTACAAAATAAAAAGGCAAAGTGTGCATTTGTTTTGTCCAAGGGGGGATATAAGACATAAAATTGCACATTCAATTTTTTGCAAAATTGAGAAGAAATTGAAGACCTTGGGTCCACGAAAACCAAGTTATGTGTCGACTGGTTCTGGAATCCTTTCAAATGCGGGTCATGTGTCGACTTGACTTGAAAGGAGTGTTATTTTGTTAATTTTGCAAAACAAAGGGGGGAAGACAAGAAATTGTACTTCTTTGCAAAATTGTAACACAAAAGTGAGGAGCACTTAAAACAAAATCAAACTTGTTAAATTTGCAAAACAAAAAGAAAAGACAATTGTTTCATGCCCCATTCTTTGCAAATTTGGAAAATAAAATGAGACAAAATATATCAATTTATTTTGCACAACACAAATTCAAATTTTGTTGAAAAAATTAATAGGTGCATTTTCGATTTTACTCAAAACCTTCATTGACAAATTAGGTGCATTTTCGGTTGCATCTGACACCTATGTAATAAGAATTTTGTGGGTATTCTTGTTTGATTATTGCATTAATTTGTGTAAATCATTGCACAAGTTTAAAGCCAATTTCACTTGATATTCTCTCCTAAAACAAAAACCCTTGATTCACTTTTATTTGTTTGGCTTAATTTCCTCAAACTGATTATCCCTCTTCAAGAGGATTTTCAAGCAGGTACCATTAAATATCTGTTTGAGTGAATTATATTTTGGTACTCTTTTAAGTTATATCAAAAGAGAGAACAAGTTTTTGTAAAATAAGGAACCTTGAAAGTAGCAATCTTTTCCACTAAGGGGGGCAATTCCTTTCTTCCTTCAAACACAGATTTTGATAAGAGGGAGATAAAACTTGTAAAGGCAATCAGAAAAATAGAAGTCATAAAAAATTATACCTTTTCTTTTAGGCTTCATAATAGCAACCGTGCTTGAAGTACTTGCAATAAGGAAGGATTATTTGGTGACATTTTTTGATAAAATTGCCTAGGAAGCAAACTTTTGCACAAATTGTAAAAAAAAGGATAACCATGATACCACTCGGTGTTGGTTTAAAAACAAACAAAACAATAAAGGCAAAGTCACATCACAGAAGCAATACAAAGGCAATATTGCTAGTGAAGTGTCTAATTCTGATTCTGATTCTGGTTCAGAAAGAGCACACAAAGTGCTCATGGCTAAGACAATATTGTAGAGGGAAAGCAAATTTGTCACCTTAAGCAAGCATCATTCCTCTCTATTTTTTAGGCTTCATAAATAGCATAAGTTTTTATTTAAAGTATTAGAAATAAAGGGGTGATTATACCTCTTTTAGGCTTCATAAATAGCAAACTCTCATTGTCTGAAGTACTTGTAACAAAAGGAATGAATTATCTGGTGAAAAATTTGCCTAGGAGGTAATCTTTGTACAATCCTTCACAAAGCTTCTTGAGTTGCACATCTTTTGCAAATTAAGGGGGGATAAACATTTCTTTTCTTACTTCACACAATTTTTTGTAAAAAGGAAAGAAGACTTATAAGGGTACATTTTCGGCAGCAATCGACACCTTAGTCACACTTCTTTCAAAAATTTCACTACATGTTTTGCAACAAAGCGAAAACTTATAAGGGTGCATTTTTGACAACGACCGACACCTTAGCTACCTTATCAAAACTTTTGCAAAATCATAGTGTAACTGAGTGAAACTCGTATGAAGTGATCTACTCTAGTACACCTAGCGATTGCAGCAGTTGGTTACCCATGCAATCTGGTTGGATGAAAAAATTACAATAAGGACATTCGTTGATGTGAAGATAAAGTGAGGAATGACCCACTTTTTGCTTAGGAGCAGCCAAAGCACTATGATAAAGCAAGAACCAATAATTTAGCATATTTTTCACTGTATTGGGGCAGTTATATACATTACCTAAATAATGTAATAAGGGAGGATGTTAGAGTAATATTCCATTCTTTGGGATATTTACCCTTTCCCTACATTAGGTAGGATTTATTTACCGCATGGTAAAAAGTAGTTTGTTACTTTTTCCACTCACATTTACTTTTACCTTAGGATATTTACATTATTAGTAAATATCTAGGTGGGTTAGTCATCGTAGTCAATTTGACTACGTTAGTTGTTAGTGTCGGCATCCTTGTCGTCATATTGTTTAGTTAGCTTTTTATTAGCATTATTGTTAGCCTATAGAAATGTATTTAAACCTTAGACATTTCTAATAATATTCTAATATTGCTTACCTCTTTTAGAGAGTGGGATTGAAAATGCTCTTGAGAAGAGCACTCTAGGGGATTCGATTGATTGTACACGAAGCATTGGCCCAATGCGCCATAAGAACTTACAGATGATCATACTCCATATTAACTTTGTTGGCTCGAGTACATATATATAGCTACATGTCACTAAAAACTTTTAATTTGTCAGCCTGAGTAAATGTGATAGAAGGTGTATACTGTTTAAAAACAATTTTGTTACGAACCTTCCAAATATGAAAGAGCAAGCCAATCCTGAATACTTGCCTCACTTAAAAAAGCGGGATAAACAAAGTAAAAGAGTCTCCAAGAAGAGCTTGGGGCCAAGAAACTCTTACAACTGTAAATGGAAAAAAATGAAAAACACATTCCCAAGCTTGCCTAGATCTTCTGCAATTCTAAAAGAGGTGAGTATAAGACTCGAGTACACTACAAAAAAGACATTTAGGATCAGGAATTCCAAGGTGCTTCAAATGTTCCCCCAAGGGAAGCCCTTAACACAACAAGCTCTATGTAAAAAAAGATTGCATGGGCTCAACATAAGTAGCCCAAACATTCTAAAATCTAAAATTCTATCTAATCCTTCTAAAAAAATATCAACACTAATTAAACTTAAGCACAAAAAAAATGAGAAAATAACCATTTATTTATTTTAATAATAAAAAGTATAATAATTAAAGTTCTATTTTTATATTCTAATTAAAATAACAATATAAAACACGAAGTAACCAAAATCGTATTTCCACCCAATTACAAGAAATTAAAATTTAGTAAGATTGTTTTTTTATCGGATGCATGACGTGTTGTATTTTTTACAATGAAAAGTCAAGAATTCACAGCTTCCATGAGAGTTCCAAGCTAAGTATCCTAATGTCTTCCTTCCAACTTTGGCCATGCCCTTCCTATGCATGAAATCGTTTTCTTGTGTAACTCATAAATCTCTCCACGCATTTTCTACTTAGATTCTATCTCAATCAAACATAGTGGTGGAAACCATGGTACATATACATTTCTAATAGTTTATTTCCTTTAAGTCCTTCGTAGGATAGTTCCTTCATTGAACTTTTCCAAATTTTATCATATTTCTTAGATAATATTTGATATTTCCATACCTTTCTAATAATTTATTTCCTCTAAGTCCTTCGTAGGATAGTTCCTTAGTTTATCATATTTCCATACCTTTCTAATAGTTTATTTCCTTTAAGTCGTACGTAGGATAGTTCCCTCATTGAACTTTTCCAAAGTTCACCATATTTCTTAGATAATCTTTGATATTTCCATATATTTCTAATAGTTTAAGTCCTTTGTAGGATAGTTCCTTCATATTTTCTTTATAAGTTTGTATCTATTTGAGAAACCATTTAATTTCCACGAGAGTTCCTATTTGGGAAACCATGTAATTTCCATGAGAGTTCCTCACAACTTGAATAGTATAAATATTTGTATAAATATTTCGATTATCGTCGACGCCTTAAAAACAAAAACCACTCTCGAGGATTCAAACCTCTGCCTCGCGCTATCATAGCGCCTTGCCTTCACCAAGGTTGCCAACTGTGCTACTTGCGCTTGGTTACCAAGGTGCCTTATGCAGTGGGTAATAAATCCTTGTCTACCACTTGGTCCTTTAAACACCAATGAAACCCTTTTCTTTCTCACCGAAAAATTTGTAATTTTTTTGAGATTAAATCGAATGCATATTTTATCTTGGCTAAGGTGGAGGAGTCCCCTTTATATACATGTTGATTAATTTGGTCCCCATGTCAGCGCTTGATGGTCGAATTCGAATTTCAAATTTTGACTTAATAACCCACCTTAGGGTTATTTAAAATTAACATAAATTAACTTATAATTAATATTAAAATTAATTAATAATTAATTTAAATAATTTATAAGTTAAGTAAATTAATTTATGCTAAAATTATATTAATTAATTTATAATCAAATATAAACTTCCTTGTATAATATTATAAAGAAATATTATAATATTATTCACTTGGGCTTCTTCTTTTCACCTTGGACCTTATTTTGACTTCTTAGAACCGGGTCTGATCAACTGAAAATGGACTATCCTTTTACACTGATTGGAGAACCTGAAACTGTTGTTGCCCACTGAAACTACCACTCACTGATGCTAAAAGCTTGACATCAATGACTACCCACTCTTGACATCAATGACAATTCATATACTAAAAATATCCAACAAACCTTAGATCTAACTCAAAATTTTATCTATCATAGATAGAAAGCATTTAAGGTAGATTCTCAGAAATTTTTCCAAGAGTCAAATCTATAGGTGATTCACTTAGTTCAACAAGCAATTTACTCCAAAATAGTAAAATTTCATCAAGTTGAATTTGATGAGTCATTCACTCAAAATTTCCTAAGCAATTTGTTAAGAAGATAAGATTATTCCTAATCCTTCCTAGGAGAGTGATTCATCATAGTTTCAAAGTGATTTATTCCTAGATATTTGCTTGGATCAATAAACTCTAGATTTTTTTAAGTTCAAAATTGCTAGCGAATTGCCCAAAATTGCAAGGAAATTTATTGACTTTATATGTTATTCATTCCATTTTATAGGAAAAACACTTTGTAAACAAAAATTTACTATGTTTGATTCTTGCTACCAAATCATTTGGAATTACAAGCAAGTTTTCTGATTTTGCAATGTCATGACCCTCCCTTGGCAAAATTTTCATAGGATGGACTCATGAATGGCTATGTTATTTTTTTTATGGAATGACTGACTATTTCGTGTTTATTTTATGCAAAACATATATTTTATGGAAGAATGTGACGTATCTTATCAAGAGAATGACTTATTATTTCATGCTTAGTTTCTACAAAACATATATCTTATTGATAAATATGATGTTGCTAATGGATTTGTACTCTTTTAGGAATATGCTTTCTCGTGGGTGGAAGAAAGAATTAACCATCGAGAATGGGATGCCATAAGAAAGGAAAATGATGTGATGATTTATTCATCGAACAACTCGGAGCAACATGGATAAATGCTCTTTTCATATAGTTGCATATCATGAATTTGCATGAGAGAAAGATACCAAATTTTATGGATGAAAAATATTAAATATTTGATTGTAGCATTCCTTCTTTTAAAAAAAAAAAAAAATTATCTTTTGGTTGACATTAATACTATGGCATTAAAGAGGAAGAATCATTGTTATTATTTGCTTGATTTTAAATAATAGTTAAGGATTTCTATTAACATATTTATTAAAGATTCATGTTGTTCTTCGTCAACCATAGAAAGAAAGGTACTTTTGATGAAAGAGGATCATTAAGTAGGTATTTAGGGACTTTGTGTTTTGATGAATGAAGTTAATATAATATCTGATGATGAGTTGATGTGAAAGCTAGTAATCAAAGAAATTGGTAATATTTTTGTTAGATTTTGAGGATATATGCAATGGAAGAGATCTAACACAAGTCCTAATAAGATGCAATAAATATGAAATCAAGTGAGTATGCAATATGACTAAAATATATTATAAATAGAAATGATGAAAATACAATGCAATATGGAGGAAATGGTCACTCCATTAATATGAGCTAAAGAGCTACATTGTACTCCATACATGAGCACTACTACTATCTACTACAATGCACTTGATAAGAACTTGATATTGACTTGATATATGATCTACCACTATGAGACCCTTTATATAGGAAGATAGATTCCTTGACCAACACTCTACCTAGTTGTACAAGGAGACACCTTGTACAATACCACTTGTACATTTATTACATCGCTTGAAGTAACTAGCTAACTTACCCTTAAATTAATCTCCTACTCTAACTATGTACCTGAGGTGGTACATTCACAAAGGAAATTTTAGAAGATTTAGCTGTGAGAAGTACTGTGACCTTATATTCACTTTTATCTAGTAGTTCTTCCTCATAAATATTGAAGTTCCAAAAAGATATAATTCCTTTGGAGGCCCCCTTAGCTTCCTCTTAAAAGTTTTCAGCATTTCGCCAAATACCTTTCCAAATTTTTAACTAATTGTATGATTCAGTTTAGTTTCTTGGAGAAGCAAGAAATCTAGTTGGTAAGATCAAAAAATATACTTAACCAACCTATGTTTTCTAGGGGCGTTCATACCCCTAATGTTTTATATTAGTACTTTCATTGGTTCTAGGGTGTAGGATTTTCATACCTGCAAGAATTTTCTTAACAATAGGTTGTGTCCCCATAGATTTATCTTCTTTTGCTTCCTTGTACCTTTTCTCCTTGACAAAATTTCTACCCACCTTTCTAGACTCTTCTCGACCTAGATCAGGAGCTTTACAAGAAATATTGGTAATTCTTATATTTAAAGTAACATAATATAAACCTTTTCCAATAGTCTGTTAGAATCTCATGAACATCAATCTCTATTTGATCTTTCACATAGGAATAGTTTGGACCTTCTTGTCCAACCTTCACCATAATCATATTTTCTTTCTCCAAGAACAATAGCAAGGTAGAAGGGACAATTTCCATATCCACATAGGAACAAGAGGGTCCTTCATAGGAATAGTTTGGTCCTTCGTGCCCTGCCTTCACCATATTCATATTTTCTTTCACTTGAGAGAAAATTGGTCCTTCCTGTCTTGCCTTCACCATATTCACATTATATTTCTCCAGTAGCAATGGCAATGTAGAAGGGACAATCTCCAAGTCCTATATAACTTCATTATATTCAATGGGGCTTATACCCAACTACTCCTTGACCTTTTAGTTTGCTTCTCCTTCCTCATGAGAGATTGAAACAAAATATACATCTATATTTTTTGCACACTTAGAGGATCACTAAGGATTAACTTGGGAGATTGTTCAATATCCTCCAGAGCTTTATCAAAGCTATAGCCTCTTTCACTTTCCAAATGACCTTAACCTTACTTCCTTGCTTCTCTGAACTTATTCCAAAATATTTGTTAAGGCAACAATTTTTGGCCTAGTAACTTGATTTGCCACATCTACATCCAAAAAAATTATTTTTGTAAGAAATTTCTTATGTCCAAGTACCTTTACTTGATATCAATTTAATCGAGCTTGGTAGAGATTTATCCACTTCAAATAGCACACAAAGTATAGCAAAGACCATCTTCTTCCTCTCCTTTGTAGCAAAATCCAAAGACAAAAAGCTACCAACGTAATTACCAATAGCTTCAAAAATTCATTTTTCCAGAACTCAAGGGGTAACACTAAAATTTTAACCCAAATGGGAGTAATCTCAATGCTTTTGGACTCCGAATTGAATCCAAGAGCCCATTTCCTTAGAAAAGGTCCAGATTATTCCATAAACCATGGGCCACCCAAAAAAATTGAATCCTTATCTTCCACAGTAGGGAAAAAGAAACTTCTTGAAAGGACTAAGAAGTCCACATTCCCTTTAACTTTACACTTGAGGTTAGCCCATTTCTTAATCTAATCTAGAGATGGTCTATAATCAATAATTTACCAATTAGACTATTACTCAATCTATTTTGGGCTCTATCTAAAATCTTATCTAGAATTTTTAGGGCCAACCCATTCTCATCCCTAACCAAAGGAATGAAAATCGTCTTCTTCTTCTTGATAAAATTAGAAATTTTATTGTCTTTCACTTCATCCACCCAAATCTTACTTACTATATCTCTCAAAACAAGGACATCGGGAGCTGGATCATCTTGCTCATCGGTTCAACCCTTCAACACACCTCCTAGGAGGAAATTCATTAAATCCAAAGAAGTGGAAGAATCCACTATAAAATGAATAGCACAATTACTAAATGCGATCAAAGGGTCACCTTGAGGATTACTAGCCCCAGAGGTCTCCATCTGACCAAGTGCTCTACCACCCACAACAGGACCATTTTCTACCTTGTCGCACACCTCACTCTCGCTTCCATTCCCACTCTCGTACATTTTGAACATTTTTTACCCCATGAACCCATGAGAATCACGATCGTCACTTTTCCAATATCACCTATATCTCTTTGTTGCTCACCTTTGCTCCTACCCTAGCACTGCTCCACTGTTGCTGACATTTGTTGCCCTAATACTACTCAACCATTACTCAATACTACTCTAGCCCTGCTCCACTATTGCTCACCTTTGTTGCCTTAAAACTGATTAACCACTACTTAGCACTACCCTAGCACTCCTCCATTGTTGCTTGTCTTAAGACTAGCACTCCTCCATTTTTTGTCACCTTTGTTGCCCTAACATTGCTCAGCCATTACTCAGCACTACTTCAGTATTGCTCACCTTCGTTACCTTAACACTACTCAGTCACTGCTCAACACTACTCTAGCATTGCTCCATTATTGGTCGTCTTCGCTACTCTTTGCTCTTGCCGTAGCACTGCTCCATTGTTGCTCGCCTTAACACTACTCTAACACTGCTCCATTGTTGCTTGCCTTTGTTGCCCTAACAATACTCAACCACTGCTCACCTAAAACATAATTTTTCAAAACCTTTAAATCTATTTATTTTTATCATTATTAAATTCAATCACTCTATTAGACCTCCATAATACCTTGGTAACAAAAAAATACATACTAATTTTCCAAATAAATAAAAAATATATAAATAAATACCTCTTATTAACAACATATAATTTATAAAGAATCATGTTAAAAAAGTAACTATCAACATTACTTTAACTATTGTATTAATAGTCAAATCTTTAAAAAGAATTATATTTTATCTTGTTTTTCATGTAAAAATAAAAATAAAAAAACTTTAATTTTTATAAAATAAACCTACGAGAATTATAAATTTTTAAGTATTTTTAAAAGAATTGTCCTCAAGTTTATATCCAAAGAAAACACATTGAACTTCAAAAACCACATATGACACTTAAAATTAGTAAATAACAAAATGAACTTAGAAATTGAAATGAGAATAGGCCTCATATATTAGTTATTTTTTTATTTTTATTTTTTTAATGAAAAAGCAAATTTATATTAAATTAAGATAAAATTATTTACAATAAAAAAAAGTGGGTGGGTTAACACATTCAATGGGGAATCAAACTAACCTTCATTGAAAAGGGTTAGTAAACAAAGCCGCCAACAAAACACAAGTTTATCGATCATGATCATTGATAATCATTACATCAAAGAAAGTATATCGTATGGAGTAATGTGCCCTGATGTGTTGTCCTACATAAACTATTAGTGATTATGGGATGGGAATCCACCCCTCTGCGTTACGATTAAGACCTTCAGTACCTGTGTCACTCCACCAACATCATCCCACCCTCGAACCTGGCGGGATGAACAAGCAATATCAATATTAGACCGCTTCCTAACTAGTGAGGACTAGGACCAGTGCCTGTCTGCAAGAGCACTTATTGCATATGACGGAGGTCGGTGACGAGAGTTTTAGAGTAATATTCCATTCTTTGGGATATTTACCCTTTCCCTACATTAGGTAGAATTTATTTACCGCATGGTAAAAATTAGTTTGTTACTTTTACCACTCGCATTTACTTTTACCTTAGGATATTTACATTGTTAGTAAATATCTAGGTGGGTTAGTCATTGTAGTCAATTTGACTATGTTAGTTGTTAGTGTCGGCATCCTTGTCGTCATATTGTTTAGTTAGCTTTTTATTAGAATTATTGTTAGCCTATATAAATGTATTTAAACCTTAGACATTTCTAATAATATTCTAATATTGCTTACCTCTTTCATGGTATCAGAGCAGGTGAAGGGTGTGGCATTGGTGTGGATAATCGGCTCAAATCCTTAATCAGGACCCCTCCTGCATGAATTTCGAGGCAATATTTCCTCTCAAAAATTCTCATTTTTTTTGTTGCCACCCCTGGTTCTGCCTGTAGCAAAATTATTTGAAACCTTAGCTATATTATCATTTGCTATTGCTATCTCAAGGGGGCCTGCAACAAGCCATATCAGCAGACCTCCAAGAGTGGAGGCAGACAACCCACCGCCATGTAGGCGACCAGTTAGCCAAGCAGCCCGTAGCGGAACACCCACCTTCAAGAGTGGAGGCAATCGGCCCACCTCTGACTAGAGCTGACCCCTCGATCTGCGGCCCACCAACCTGCTACACTGGACTTCGATGAACAAAAACCTAGTTCGTTGATCCTGGAGCACGATCTTGTCAGCCTACATTCCTGAACATATGGCGGGCATCAAACTACTGGTGTTGAATTCCTATGTGGTATCTGAGGTACAATCAGAGATACAAAAATCAATCTCATCCTGCACGTGATTTGAGCACCAATTGTCATTGCACAAGGATCAAGGCTAACATGAGATTCATGGGATATGTGGTAAACTAACACTGAAGCTGACATGTCGATCTCGACGACATAACTCCCAATGACTGCAAATACCTGGTGAACTACTGGCATGAACCTGACGTGGCTGGATCGGACATCGAGAGTTTATGTATCAAGGGGTGGTGCTGACGTGGTTGGATCAAACATCGAGAGCTAATGTGGTAAGGGGTGGTGCTAACGTGCAAGGATGAGGTAATCTCTAACACGTCGATGATGTGGTAAGGCTGAGATGTTGGGTGTGACGCGTGACGGTCTCCTTCTCATCTTTGAGCGATAAAAGTTTGGTAAAGTTGACTGCCCAAAGGCAATCACTTACAAGGGGGCGAGTTGCTTCTTTTAAGTAGCTTAAATCGCCTTCACAAGTGATGTGGGACTAATCCTATTTTTTTTTGCACACCCAATGTGAAGAAATAAAAGGCAAAATTTGTGCCTTCTCCTCAATGGATGACCTAGCTCGAAGGGTTGATCGGGTTGGGCTAAGGCTCTCGACGCCTTGGGGTCGTAGTTTCAAACCCCGTCGGCGCTCCATCTCAACACAATTTTTGCTGCTAAGGTATAAAATGAGGCGCCCATTTTTATTTGCATTTTAACTTAAGTTTTTTTTAAATATTTTTTTTAATAATTAAAATATAAACATTATTTTTAAATCTCTTTTTAATTGATTTTTAAATAAATGTTTGTTTTTTATTATTAATTAAATTATTTTTGATTAACTTGGTTTAAAGTTTACAAATTAAAGAGAACAAGGTTTTTTTTTTGCAATTTTCAAATCAAAAGGAGCTTTTGTTTTCTCCAAGTGGGGATATAAGACATAGAAGAGCACCTATTTTTCTTGCAAATTAGAAAACCCTAAATTCTTCTCAACCTTGTTAATTTTGCAAATATAAAAGGGGACAAAATCAAAGACATTTGATTCTTCATTGCAAAATTAGAAAACAAGGAGACTCAAAATTTTGCAAAATAAAAAGGCAAAGTGTGCATTTGTTTTCTCTAAGGGGGGATATAAGACAAAATTGCACATTCTATTTTTTGCAAAATTGAGAAGAAATTGAAGACCTTGGGTCCACTAAAATCAAGTTATGTGTCAATTGGTTCTGGAATCCTTTCAAATGCGGGTCGTGTATCGACTTGACTTGAAAGGAGTGTTATTTTGTTAATTTTGCAAAACAAAGGGGGGAAGACAAGAAATTGTACTTCTTTGCAAAATTGTAACACAAAAGTGAGGAGCACTTAAAACAAAATCAAACTTGTTAAATTTGCAAAACAAAAAGAAAAGACAATTGTTTCATGCCCCATTCTTTGCAAATTTGGAAAACAAAATGAGACAAAATATATCAATTTATTTTGCACAATACAAATTCAAATTTTGTTGCAAAAAATTAATAGGTGCATTTTTTATTTTACTCGAAACCTTCATTGACAAATTAGGTGCATTTTCGATTGCATCTGACACCTATGTGATAAGAATTTTACGGGCATTCTTGTTTGATTATTGCATTAATTTGTGTAAATCATTGCACAAGTTTAAAGCCAATTTCACTTGATATTCTCTCCTAAGACAAAAACCCCTAATTCACTCTTATTTGTTTGGCTTAATTTCCTTAAACTGATTATCTCTCTTCAAGAGGATTTTCAAGCAAGTGCCATTAAATATTTGTTTGAGTGAATTATATTTTGGTACTCTTTTAGGTTATATCAAAAGAAAGAACAAGTTTTTGTAAAATAAGAAACCTTGAAAGTAGCAATCTTTTCCACTAAGGGGGGGTAATTCATTTCTTCCTTCAAACACAGATTTTGATAAGAGAGATAAAATTTGTAAAGGCAATCAGAAAGGTAGAAGTCATAAAAAATTATACCTTTTCTTTTAGGCTTCATAATAGCAACCATGCTTAAAGTACTTGCAATAAGGAAGGATTATTTGGTGAATTTTTTTGATAAAATTGCCTAGGAAGCAAAGTTTTGCACAAATTGTAAAAAAAAGGATAACCATGATACCACTCGGTGTTGGTTTAAAAACAAACAAAACAAGAAAGGCAAATCACATCACAGAAGCAACACAAAGGTAATATTGCTAGTGAAGTGTTGAATTCTGATTTTGATTTTGGTTCAGAAAGAGCACACAAAGTGCTCATGGCTAAGACAGTATTGTAGAGGGCAAGCAAATTTGTCACCTTAAGCAAGAATCATTTCCTCTCTATTTTTTAGGCTTCATAAATAGCATAAGTTTTTATTTAAAGTATTATAAATAAAGGGGTGATTATACCTCTTTTAGGCTTCATAAATAGCAAACTCTCATTGTTTGAAGTACTTGTAACAAAAGGAATGAATTATCTGGTGAAAATTTTGCCTAGGAGGCAATATTTGTACAATCCTTCACAAAGCTTCTTGAGTTGTGCATCTTTTGTAAATTAAGGGGGGATAAACATTTCTTTTCTTACTTCACACAATTTTTTGTAAAAAGGAAATAAGACTTATAAGGGTGCATTTTCGGCAGTGATCGACACCTTAGTCACACTTCTTTAAAAAATTTCATTACATGTTTTGAAACAAAGGGAGAAACTTATAAGGGTGCATTTTTTGCAGCAACCGACACCTTAGCTACCTTATCAAAACTTCTGCAAAATCATAGTGTAACTGAATGAACCTCGTATGAAGTGATCTACTCTACTACACCTAGCAATTGCAGCAGCTGGTTACCCATGCAATCTGGTTGGATGAAAAAATTACAATAAGGACATTCGTTGATGTGAAGATAAAATGAGGAATGACCCACTTTTTGCTTAGGAGCAGCGAGAGCACTATGATAAAGCAAGAACCGATAATTTAGCATAGTTTTCACTGTATTGAGGCAGTTATATACATTACCCAAATAATGTAATAAGGGGGGATGTTAGAGTAATATTTCATTCTTTGGGATATTTACCATTTCCCTACATTAGGTAGAATTTATTTACCGCATGGTAAAAAGTAGTTTGTTACTTTTACCACTCGCATTTACTTTTACCTTAGGATATTTACATTGTTAGTAAATATCTAGGTGGGTTAGTCATCGTAGTCAATTTGACTACGTTAGTTGTTAGTGTCGGCATCCTTGTCGTCATATTGTTTAGTTAGCTTTTTATTGACATTATTGTTAGCCTATAGAAATATATTTAAACCTTAGACATTTCTAATAATATTCTAATATTGCTTACCTCTTTCAAAGAGCGTGATCGAAAATGCTCTTGAGAAGAGCACTCTATGGGATTCGATTGATTGTACACGAAGCATTGGCCCAGTGCGCCATAAGAACTTATAGGTGATCCAACTCCATAGTAACTTTGTTGGCTTGAGTACATATCTATAGCTACATGTCACTACAAACTTCTAATTTGTCAGCATGAGTAAATGTGATAGAAGGTGTATACTGTTTAAAAATAATTTTGTTACAAACCTTCTAAATATAAAAGAGCAAGCCAATCCGGAATACTTGCCTCACTTGAAAAAGCGGGAGAAACAAAGTAAAAGAGTCTCCAAGAAGAGCTTGGGGCCAAGAAACTCTTACAACTGTAAATAGAAAAAAATGAAAGAACACGTTCCCAAGTTTGCCCAGATCTTCTGCAATTCCAAAAGAGATGAATATAAAACTCGAGTACACTACAAAAAAAACATTTAAGATCAGGAATTCCAAGGTGCTTCAAATATTCCCCCAAGGGAAACCCTTAACATAACAAGCTCCATGTAAAAAAATATTGCTTGGGCTCAACATAAGTAGCCCAAACATTCTAAAATCTAAAATTCAATTTAATCCTTCTAAAAATATCAACACTGATTAAACTTAAGCACCAGGAAAAATAAGGAAATAACCATTTATTTATTTTAATAATAAAAAGTATAATAATTAAAGTTATATTTTTATATTCTAATTAAAATAACAATATAAAACACGAAGTAACCAAAATCGTATTTCCACCCAATTACAAGAAATTGAAATTTAGTAAGATTATTTTTTTATTGGATGCATGACGTGTTGTATTCTTTACACTGAAAAGTCAAGAATTCACAACTTCCATGAGAATTCCAAGCTAAGTTTCCTAACGTCTTCCTTCCAACTTTGGCCATGCCCTTCCTACGCATGAAATCGTTTTCTTGTGTACCTCATAAATCTCTCCGCGCATTTTCTACTTAGATTCTCTCTCAATCAAACATAGTGGTGGAAAGCATGGTACATATACCTTTCTAATAGTTTATTTCCTTTAAGTCCTTCGTAGGATAGTTCCTTTCATCGAACTTTTCCAAAGTTTATCATATTTCTTAGATAATCTTTGATATTTTCATACCTTTCTAATAGTTTATTTCCTCTAAGTCCTTCGTAGGATAGTTCCTTAGTTTATCATATTTCCATACCTTTCTAATAGTTTATTTCCTTTAAGTCGTTCGCAGGATAGTTCCCTCATTGAACTTTTCCAAAGTTCACCATATTTCTTAGATAATCTTTGATATTTCCATACCTTTCTAATAGTCTAAGTCCTTCGTGGGATGGTTATTCATATTTCCTTTATAAGTTTGGATCTATTTGAGAAACCATGTAATTTCCACAAGAGTTCCTATTTGGGAAACCATGTAATTTCCACGAGAGTTCCTCACAACTTAAATAGTATAAATATTTGTATAATTACTTTTAAAATTTGTTGTCACCATGTTTTCTGATTGTTATTTTAATAATACAAATAAATTTTTTATTTGTTTGTATATAATTTTTTTTTTTAATTTGTATAGTCAGTAATAAATTTATATTAGTATTAACTCTGAGAAAAAAAATTAACATAACCCTTTTATTGAATTCTTCATTTACTTCTAGATAAAAACTAAAACTTCAATCTTGATAAGGCAAAATTTTTATTGACCCTTTTTTTAAGGGCAAAATGCTGCACAGGTTGCAATTTGGTGGACAAGCAAAGTTAAAAATCCATCGATTAGATTCCAATTGACCGACTTCGTATCTCAGTTTGCCTGTTTTCATTTACAGTCGGAGTCAATCCAAACACAACACCTTTCACACCTAAAGTGGCTTCATAACAGTGATAACTAGGACTTAGTCTTCAACTTTCACACAATGAAGCTTCATGGTAATCAAATTTTTCCAAGCCTCTTTCTTCCTCTAAATTTCAGGCAGCGCCGTTTTTTGCTATAAAATCAGCAGTAGAACTTCCTCTTTCACATATGTAAAGCGAGAAAGAAGTTTAGCATCAGTAGAAGTTCGTATTTCTCATTGTATTGCAGCAACAGTGTCATGGCTTACAATTTGAACATGATTTCTTCAAGGTTGGTTAGCATATGCAATCTCATAATTCCATGTGCTGTTCTTTCAGAGGCATACGCGCCACAGATCACATTTAGTTGATTATTATGATTTGTGCCTTCTTTTTATAATTTGTTCTTGTTTGTATTGAGTGCAGGCATGGGGGAGCAGGGATTTTCTCTCAAGCACCAGTGCTGTCTGGGGCTTTACAGGCATGCACTGCTGCTTACAGACGTGGAGGGGATAGAAGAGAGATTACAAGTAATAGTGGTGGAAAGATAACTGTGATAGGTTTTTCTGGGAATCTGGATGGCAGAGCTTTTAGCCAGACTCCTACCAAATATGGAGAGTGTCCAATCAATGAAAATAATGATTTATTTGGGTCCATGGTAGATGGGGCTGTATGGAAGGAGCCTCGCAAAGCAGCCCGTGTCCACCAGGGGGCTCTCAATAAGTTTTTACAAGTTTGGACTGATCGCTTACAACAAGAGGTGAGTTGCACTGACAATCAATTATTTATAATGGTGATTAGTCTATTTTGACTATGCAAGGGAATCGATGTAATGATTCTGTTGGAATCTGTCGGTTAGGGTTTGGTTTGGCTCCAAATATGCTGGGATTTGCTACCTTTGGCCAGGTGGGAGTCTAGACTGCCGCCTAAGTCTGATTGTCAGTTCACCTTTTAAGAATATTTTGGTTTTAGATAAGGGCTTACTACAACGGGTATACTGGATTTAGAGGTCTAGACTGCTGCTTTCAATCTGTCTAACCTGTTGAACTTTGTTATATATTATATATTTATATGTTCTAGACCTGATTTTTGGTGCTTTTGAGGCCCATTCCATGAGCCATTTTGTTGACAATTGTGGTTAATTGTGAAACGGTGAATACTAATTTCAATTTTTTTTAGATCTATGCTTTTGCCTTAGGATGCATGAACTAAATACAATGAAAATGAGTTTAAATTAATTTTTCAATCCTCTTTTTTTTATCGTGTCTATGATCACAACGTTTTTTTTTTTGTTATTTTTGTGATCAGTTCTCTTTAGATCATAATGATATTTAACAGTATTTTCTTGCAGAGCATATCGTGCTGGGTGTGCTCTAATTTTCTCACATGAGTGTCAAATAGACCCTTTTTCCATCTGAAAGATCTCTTTCTTACGGTTTACCCTCTCCAGCCTTGGATAACCTGGATTAATATCTAAGAAGTGGTCACGTAGAAGGCAGTTCGTATGATTGATGTGAAATATTTTGAAATTCCTTGGGTAACTTGTTCTATGCAGCTGGCTTTTAGAAGAGATTTCAGAACAAAATTGCACATCTAAAATAGGAGTTTGCATCATAAATTTCTAAATTGACTTGGCAAAATTCAAATATCGCAAATTCTGGGGCTGATAGCATGACCCTGATCCTATGGCCAATGAGACCTCAAACATAGATGGGTTTCCCTATAGACTTGAAATCTGATAGCAGGTCTGACCTAGGATAGTAACAAAGAAAGAAAGACGACTACCCACATCAATCCACAAACTGCAAACATGTTTAGTACCTGTACATGAGATTATGAAGATGCAATTTTGATTTTAGCCTCAGATTGAGAAGCAGGCCACTTGAAACAAAAGAGGCATGGGAACGGTAGAGATCCATTCCCATATATGTGGAATAGATCTTCAACTTTTTATGGTGCATTATTGTGTCTAGATAGTCTCTACTCGATTGCTATGACTGATTAAATATTTTTATTTTAGTTAGCAAAATTATGGCCTAATGGTAAGCAGGGAAATCAGCAGAAAGTAGCATGGTTAAGTTCTGAAAAGGGAACTTATTGATTGAAAGGAAAAACATTACATATATGTTGGTTGGAGGGTAATAGCTAAAGTTTTGTTTTTACTCATCAATTTCCTGCTTTGTTCCTTCAGGTTGTTGAAGCACTTGATAGGGGCGAAGCTATTTTGTTTACTGGGCACTCCATTGGAGGACCAATTGCCACTTTGGCAACTCTTGCAATTCTCGAGAAAAGGAGTAATTGCACATCAGTTTTCTGCATTAGCTTTGGTTTTCCTCTAATTGGAGATGAAGTTCTTGCAAGGGCAGTTCGTAGGCAGGGCTGGGCTAATCAGTTCTGCAACGTGGTTTCAAAGGCCGATATTTTTTCAAGAATTTTGTTGGCTCCATGCATATCTATATCTCAGCCTTTGCAGATCTTGCTGCCTTACTGGATTGGGTCCATGCAGCAGATGGATTATTCCTTGACAGACATGTCCATGGAGGAAGCCCCTCCTGAAAATCTGGACATTCCCCAGTTTATCAAAACTGTTCTGCAGAATGCTTCTGCAGTGGTTAATTACAGCACTGCAGCCAATATGGAACCTACAAACAAGGTGATAGAGGCTCTAAAGCCTGCTCTCAAGGTAAGTCCTTATAGACCATTTGGGTATTATATGTTCTGCTCCAGCGGTGGAGGAGTTTTGGTAACAAACTACGAAGCCGTGTTACCGATGCTGTATTATACCCTGGCTGCTGCTAATGAGGATCAGGCTGAGGCTTGCATCACAGAGCACCTTGGTTATGGGAGACTTTTTCCTGGTGTCATCACAAACATGGTGCAATTGGAAGGGCTTTCAAATCTTGCGCTGTCACAGCAGGCTGCAGCCTCTCCTTCTCAGAGGGCCATAGAAACTCGATTGGATGATCTTGGACTAGGTGTTCAGAGTAAGTCTCCCTTACGTCCTTCCATTGTTGGTTTTTTCTTTTTGGAAGGAGAAATTTTAATAAATAGTTCCTCAAAGAGACAACTTTCATAGGGTGTTAACTTTTGACCTAGGACACTTTGAATTCGACCTGCTAGTCTTCTATTTATTGTGTAGCAGGGTTCAATCCAGTTCACCCTCGTAGATTTTTACTTCTTAACTCTTTTGAACTAAATTGAGTACATGTTAATTGATTTTACAGTAAAGAGCTAATCTTGTTTCTAGAAATGAACCTAATCCATTTACCAAATATGAGAATTTTTCGTTCGTGTGTGAGACAAATTAAAACAAAATTCAAATGTAATCTTTATTGTTTTATCACGTGGTTTAACATCAGTCTCCGTTTGTCCAAGCGCAACTATAAATCGAACAAACCCTTAGCTATATGCAAACGATAATCCTTAACAACGATCAAAGGAAAAATCTCATCTGTTGAGTTTCATCGCAATGAAGTCGGATTTAGACTCTGCATTTTATCTTATGATCTCCATTTTCCCTTTGTTTTGACTAGATGCTCAAGCCAGACTTGCTCTGAGAGCCGCAGGAGAGGTCGAAAAGCAAATAACTGAGAACGTGATAATGCAAGAGAAGGAACTTAAAGACTTTGACAAGGCAGGAGGTCCAATGACTGAACTCAGAGTCTATCGCGACAGATGTCGGGACTCCAACACAGGCGGAAGCGGATACTACGACGCTTTCAAGTCACAGCGCAACGAGGAGGACTTCCAGGCCAACGTGAGGAGATTGAAACTCGCAAGTTTCTTCGACAGAATCGTGGGCATGGTGGAGAATCGCCAGTTGCCCGACAACTTCCAGTGCAGGGAGGAATGGATTAGGGCCGGAACGGAGTACAGGCTCTTGGTGGAGCCACTCGACATCGCTAACTACTACAGGCTGGGCAAGCACGAGGACTCAGGCCATTATCTAACTTCCGCAAGGCCTCGCCGGTATACAATGCTTCAGAAATGGTTAGAAGACAAGGAGCTGAGGGACTCTCAGAAACAAGTATTGTATCCGGGAATAACACAGGAGTCGTACTTCTGGGCTTACGTGGAGGAAATTTCATGGTGTATGAAATCGGCAAGTAATGGAGGGGAGAGGCCCCACGATGTGAGGGCCAAGTGCGATGAGTTCCAATCGCGTGTGAAGCGGATGATCGATATGGAAGTTTTGTGTTTGGAGGAGGTTGTGATGGGGGATTCCACTTTCCTCAAATGGTGGAACCAGCTGAGTGAAGAGGACAGAAGAGGATCTCCCCTCTTCGCCGATATTTCACGGGCCCAACAAGCTATTATCGAGAATGCCAACAGATCGACTGTCCCATTCAGTTTCGGAAATGAATGATGACCTGTGTGTAATAGTTCGGAGATCCCTAGTCTGATTTTCATTTTTTCTGGTGGGTTTGATTGCTACAGAGGATTAGTATATTATAGATTGACCATGTCCAGAAAAGCACGGTTAGGTTAGGTTAGTTGGTAGAGTTTGAGGGTTTATAATTGAGTATTTTGGTTTAGTTTTCTGTTTGAATTTCCTTCTCCCATATGCTTCTGAAAAAAAAAATAAAGAGATTGTTGTTTGTTGTAGGTTCATACTGTTTACCATAGAAGGCAGGTTCTGTCTAATTAAAAACTTAGTCAGCCATATATACCGTGTGTACGCTGTGGCCAATGCCGCTTTCATCTTGGAAGACTGTAACAAGTAGCCAGCATGTACTGTTCTATTCTAATTTATTTAGTCGTTGTGTATACTGTATATTATTGTCGTAACAATCCAAGCTATGGCATGTCTTTTTCTTTTTAAAAAAAAAACAGTTTATGTCTGTATCATTTCAATATCAATGTATGATAGAGTGACCGACTCTTTTAAATTCATTAGTATTTGTATAAAAAAATTTATAAGATTAATGGTGCTAATAGATTATAGCGACTAATATCAATTATAATATTGTTGTAAATAGCATGTTCTCACTTCCTTGAACTATTTAGTTTGTTTACATATGGGATCTAGAAGAGTGGGTCACAAAGGGTGGAGGAGGAGGAATGTGCACTATGTTTTATAAATGTGCACTATAAGATAGTTTACAAAAACATTTTATTTTGTTTTTATTGTGAATAACATAACAATAAAAGAGAATATATATTCTAAGGAGAAAGTTGAACACTAATTTGTATGGATTTTCTTAAACTAATACCCTTTTCTACGTTGGATTTTATTTTTCTTACTTTTTATGGAATCACTAAATTTAATCTCAATTTAGTTTATATTTGTTTGGTCTCTTGTTACTTAGGTTGAGTCTTCGTGATTGTCATGAGTGTAGATAACAAACCAAGGTCTATATTAGGGACCTAAAGCATTCTCTAAGCAATGTAAATGGAAAATACAATTGGATCCCCCTATTCAATAAGAAGCTTAATATGACGTTCATGAGTGTAGATAACAAACCAAGGTCTATATTAGGGACCTAAAGCATTCTCTAAGCAATGTAAATGGAAAATACAATTGGATCCCCCTATTCAATAAGAAGCCTAATATGACGTTCAACATAGATGGTAATTTTGTTTTGAAGGTTTATAATGAAGAACCCTAATCCATCTTGCTTTATGAAAGTAGAGACCAAAGGTATAATGAAAGTACTTTAATACACAACCCTAATCAAAATGGTAATATAGAACTTGAACAATTTTTTTCTCTAGCTTTGTGTGAGAACTCAAAATTTGAGTTGAATTACAATGTGTAGAGGAGGTCATGCAAGGTCCCAACGATGTAGGAGGGCATCAATTTAATGCTAGTGAAATCAATTCCATGGAATCTCTCTCATTCTCAAATTCAATAAATGCATGGTAAAAATACTTAATAAATTATAAACTAGATTAGGGTTTTTGGGAATATTCCTTTTACCTTTAGTGTTTGTCAGGCTCAATTTTTATTAAATACTTGAGCAAAGAACAATTAGAGAGGAAGATGATCAAAATCCTAGATGAATCTAAGGGGACAAGATAAAAACGCAATATCCCTTCCACAAGAAGGAGCGTTTTGACTGAAAAGCCATTTTTTAAATATTACAAATGGACCCAAATTTATTTTTCACAATTGTCATACGCATAACATGTCCATTAGCTTGCACATTTCCTGCAAACACAGTAGAGAGAGGAGAAACCGCTCTTTCTTCCGCACTCAACAATTTACACCATTTCATGAAACTTGAATCCTCCATCCCAATCTCCTCCATGCACAGATCTTTTGCATCGATCATCCGCATTACCAGTTTTCACAAATATTTGAGCTATGTAATATCGTGATGCTTTTCTATCATAGGTGTCAATATCGTTATTTAAGTGGTAATTATGGTCTTTTAGCGTTTTCAGAAGCAATGGGTCCTATGGACTCAATTGAGGCCTTCACAAGAATATTTTCTGTGTTTGTTAACATTTCTTCATTTGTATTAGGTTCTAGAATGATCAAACAAGGGTTTGAATTTTATTAACTATGGGAGGTTTAACAATTGCCTAAATAGACTATTTTCCTTTATCTTTATTTTTCTTTTCCTCCTTAAAAAGTTGCTTCTTTTTGTATTAAGGTGCACTCCTAATTATAGCAATAATTTGTTGTTCCAAGGATGCAATTGTTTCTCTTTGCACCTCTAAAATATTGACATAATGAACCACATTTCCCTAATTATTAATTTATTCTCCATTTGGGCTAGGTTGGGTAAAGACTTGGTTAACTTGGGAAACATTTTAACTATTGGCTCTAAAATTTTGATTTTGAGGGTTAATTACCAATTTGGTTTTTATCATTTTGACTGCCTCCTTAGTTGCCTTGATGAATTAAATCCTTGATTTTGATAATTTTACTGGTCACCCTTACTAAACCCTTGATTTTAATTGTGATTCACTCTTTGTTGGTGATTGGGATCTTACCATTCATGGTTGGGGAATGGGGTACCTAACATTTGATTGCGAGGGTGATTATACTTTTTCTAAATACTCTTTTTTCATGAAATAAATTGAACCTATCATTTTTTACTTAATCGATGCTAAAGTTAGGACTAAGAGTTTGCTTGAGATACAATTAATGCAACTCTATGCAAGTAGATTATCATTGCCACAAGTTTCATGCCAGAAGCATGGGGAGCCATAAGGGCTACCAAAAAACTTACTTTAGGGTAAGTAGAGTTTTACCAAAATATCTACCCCCAAGCAATTCAACTACAAAGACCCCTCAGCAAAATAAAACTAATTTTCAAGGCAAACCTAAGAGAAAGAGGAAAGCTAAGTTAAAAATATTCAACTCAGTAAAAAGAGGTACATGCAAACCTAAGACAACAAACCCACTAAAACCTAGGGGCTAAAAAATAAAAAATAAAGTCTCAAAAGGCAGGTTTTATGTCAAAACATAACAAAATTTCAAGGTAACCCTAAGAAAAAGAGGAACACTACAACAAGAGTATTTAACTTTTAGCTAACAATAGCTACCAAAACAAAACATATGGCAACAAACCCACTAAATCTTAGGGGATGAAAAAGGAAAACAAAATTCTTAAAAGGTAAATTTCACATTAAAACAAAATCAAATTTTCAAGGTAGTGTTGGTCAAGAATCTGCCTTAGGTATGGAATGTTTCATCCATGTGCCCTAAGACCCGACCAACATTGAAATACCGAAAGGAAAGAATGCCTTCCATGTCAATATCCAAAGAGGGTTGGTTCCCTTATTATTCTAACTTGGGGATTTAAGATTAAGGAAACATGAAAGAAATTAGAAATGACTGAAAGGGATGGGAAATATGGCTTCAAGCTAGATGAACGGGGGTGATGAACAGGCAACACGATTACTTGGTTGCACTCTAAACCAATAGCACTTCACACAAAGAACATAACAGAAATTAAAACCATATATTCTTATACATGCAATTTCCAGAATTATTCCAGTGTTTACCCTCAATCAAAAGCTAAATCCAAACATAGAATTATAGCCCTCAGACGAAGAAGCAAATTTAATAGAAATAAAAGATAGAAAACATACACATAAAAAGAAATCCAGAATTAAAGCCAAGGGTTCTTTGCATTCATAGCAGAGTTTAGGTACAACAGTTTTCTAGCAAAACGTCCATCATTTTACATTAGAATTCCTAGTTTTTATAGAGGATTTCACCTCTGAAACATAAATGCTCAACCACAAAACATCGTGGTGGCAACAAATATTGAATTTTAGCACTCATCAAAAAGTAATGAGGCATGGCCTGAATCCGATGACTCATTAAGAAGTAGTTGCATGGCTTCAATGTGACAACGTGATTCGCATGTAGCGTTGTCTCCTCACTTGCTGGAACCACCTTGACAGAAAATCAGATTTTGAGATCCTGGGGGATTGAATTTGGATGCTTATTTGACCGACTGCATTAAAACAGGTGAAGGCGCGCCTTCAAAACTCAATTTCGTCATTGAGAAGCATTTTCGAGAAATATTTGTTGAAGTAGGAGAGTTTGACTGAGACATGGTAGTTTCATTGATATGGGTCCCACTTACGTTTCATCCATTCAAGCTTCGAAAAGAGCTTGCTCTCTCAAACGGGAACAAAAGCACTTGGGCTCCACTTATGTTTTGCTGGCTTGTAGCTCGAAATGGGTCTGCGCTCTCAAATTGGGGCGAAAAGGAACTAGGCCCCACACTGTATTTTGGTCATTTTCTAGCTTGAAATAGGCTTGCACTCTCAGATTGAGTAAAAATGAACTAGGCCCCACCTGCAACGTTTTTCGAAATCAAATTGCGTTGGTGCTAGAAGATAAAAAGGGACTTTCGCCCATGCTAGGCCTGAAATGGGCCTATGCTGCCAAGTTGGGGCGAAAGCGCTTGGGTCCTACTTGCAACATTTTTCAAAATTGGGTTGCGCCTTGACGCTTAGAAAAAGACAAAAAGAACTTTCGCCCATACTAGGCCCGAAATGGGCTTGCGCTGTCAAACTAGGGTGAAAGCGCTTTGGGCCCCACCTACATTTCTATTCGAACCTGGGTTGCACCTTGTGGAAAAGTCAAAGGCGCTTTTGCCCTGACAAACTACGAAATGGATTTGTGTTGGTAAACTAGGGCGGAAAGGACTAGGGCCCACTTAGCACTCTTTTGCCTGCAGTGGAATTTGCACTGATTTCTAGAAGGAGCTTTCACCCAAACAGACTCCGAATTCGAGTTGCGCTCCTGAGCTGGGGCGAAAACACTTGGGCCCCACTTAGCACTTTTTCTCTCAAACTGAGTTTTGCCCAGATAAGGCCCAAAACTGAGTTGCGCTCTCAAATGGGGACGAAAAGACTTGGGATCCACTTGGGTTTCACTATTTTTTAACCCGAAATGGGCTTGCGCTTAACTCTTGCTCCGAAATCAAACTGCGCTTGCCAACTTAACTAGTTTTTATTGTCATTTTTTAGGTCGAAATGAGTTTTCCGCAGAAGCATTTGAGCGAAACTACTCTCGCCTGTCAAAAGCCGTGAATTTACTTGGATCCTACATGATGAGCGAACAAAAAGAACTACACACTTCCTTGAGCACAACCAACAAACTTTGACAACAAAACGTAGAAAACAAGGAACATATTTTGAAAAAGAAGAGTTTCAGGGAAGGAAAGATTACTGCATAGAAAAATTTCTCACAAAGGAAAACAATGTGGCAAGGATGCCAACAGGTAGCTCTAAGAGAAAGAGGAACTTTATGACAATTATTCGGTTGTCAGCTAGTAGTTGTTGCCAAAACAAAACCTACATCAACAAACAAAACAAATAGCCTCAAAACAAAGCAAAAAAATAACCTCAAAGCAAAGCAAAAAAAAATAGCCTCAAAAGGTAAATTTCATGTTGGGTTCATGAAAATGGTTGTAGAAAAAAGGGATATCTCATACAATTACACGAATTTATATAAAATAAAAAAATGCTTAAATCAAGACAGTAAAGCAATAATTTCACAATCAAAGCTAAAACTACCCTAATCCAAGTAGAAATTAAATTAAAGCATTAAAGAGTTATACTACACTAAGATTATCCATAAAACCAGAAGCTAGAGCTAATCCTAATGCAACAAAATATAAATTAATTAACACCTAAGGTATTGATTCATTCCATTCATTAAATAATCACAATGAGATATTCACTTTTACTCTACCTTGGTTGCAATATCACCACAATAAGAAAGTAGAGATCACACTTGGACTATGCGCAAAGGGTATGGCATGCCTTGGAAACCAATCTTCAAGCGACAATTCTTGACTTTTGGTTGCAAATCCTAGTAGAGTGTCATGACCTCCTTCATGGAAGGCAACAAACTAGTGGTCGATGGGTTTAGTTGTACCTACAAGGACAAGGGAGAGAAAGAGAGTGAAATGAGATTGTGTCACAACAACAACAAAGACAAAGAGATGAGAGTAATGTTAACAATAACGAGGAACAAATAAATAAATGATGATTAAATGAGAAAATGAAATGGATATTTATAGTGAATGAAAATAATAACTTTCCTTTTTGGGCCGACAAATTTTAATAAATTATCTCTTTTATTTGGAATTTTAAACTTTACATTTAAAAGATTAAATTTTTGAACTCTCAACATGAAATGAGAGTGACAGGTAACATCATAGAAAAGGGAAAAAGATCCATTGAAGGCAAATGGTTAAAAATAGATGATAGAAAGTGACAAACAAATACTTTAGAATGAAATAAAACCTTTGACCAACTGACTCATCATCCTCTTATTCAAAAAATAATAAAGTTAATCCATCCCTATCCCAATTATAAAAAGATAAAACTATTTATAAAGTTAGTTGTTAGTTCTCTTTTTACAAAATATATATAAATATATTACCTCCAATCAAAATAGTAAACAAAATATAAACTAATACTTTAAACTATTAAACAATTATAAAATTTATTAAACAAATTAAAATTAAATTTATAAATAAAATTATTAATCAAATTTAAAATAAGTATTTAAAAATTAAAAAAGCACAAGCTTATGTCGTTACTATAATAACACTAAAATTTTACAATTACTAGACTGCAAATTAAAAAACTAATTCATATAATTTTAATAAATAAAATATATAAATAAACATTACCGGAACACTCTTAAAAACAAATATATATACTATATAAAATAATACAAATAAAATAAAATAAATTTAATTTTTTAAATAAAATAATAAATAAGTTTTTTAAAAAATTTATCATAAAACTCAACCTCTTCAACAAAATTTATGTCATTGATAAATCAATATATTTAAAATAATTCAAAAATCAATATAATTTTAAGTACATAGTAACAGGATAACTCAGTTTCATATGATTTATAATTTTATAAATGTTAAAAACAATTTATTTTACATTTTAATTAATATCAAAATTATTTGTTTAAAGTATTTTTTTTAGTTTAAGATCTAAATCTTATTCAATATAAGAAAACCAAATTCCTTGTAGCAAAAAAAATTAAATATAAATTCCATCAAAATAAAACAATATAAATTTCATTAAAATAAAACATAAATAAGCTAAAAGGTTGAAAATATATTTTATATATAATTTTTTATAAAAATATAATGAAACACTCGCACCTGCTTCACAAATTGATTGTAATTAACATCATAGAAACAAGTCCCATACCTTAATTTAAGAAAGAAAGAAGAGAGAATGCAGTTGGTCTTCCACAATTTTAACAATGGCTACAAAGGTCTGTTTCATTTCCAATGGCAACCTCCAAGATGTCAAGCATCCACAGAGCCTATTATCTAGTGGCTAACAATTACTAACCTACAACAAAGAGATGTTTCTGAAATATTAAAGCAGTGGAAGGACCGTTTTGTCTGGAAAGCCATTTTTTAAATATTACATAGGGACCCAGATTTATCTTACACAATTGTCATAGGCATAGCATGGCCATTAGCTTGCACATTTCCTACAAACACAGTAGAGAGAGGAGAAACCGCTCTTTCTTCCGCACTCAACAATTTCCACCATTTCATGAAACTCGAATCCTCCATCCCAATCTCCTCCATGCACAGATCTTTTGCATCGATCATCCGCATTACCAGTTTCTGAATTTCCTCGCACTTTGACGTCACCTCCTGGGGCCTCTCCCGACAGTTGTTCATGGCACATGTAGTTTCTTCAACGTGAGCCCAAAAGCACGAATCTTGCGTCTGCTCTTTATTTTCCAGCCATTTCTGGAGCATCTGATATCGCCGAGGCCTTGCGGAAGTGAGATAATGGCCGGAATCTTCGTGCTTGCCCAATCTGTAGTAATTGGCGATGTCCAGAGGCTCCACCAGAAGTCTGTATTCTGTTCCGGCCTTAATCCATTCTTCTCTGCATTGAAAGTCATCGGGCAACTTGTGATTCTCCACCATGTCCACGATTCTGTCCCAGAAACTTGCGAGTTTTAGTCTATTGAGATTTGCTTTGAAGTCTTTCTCCAATTTCTGTAACTTAAAGGCGTCGTAGTATCCACGTCTCTCCCTGAGACACTCGGTGCGGTAGAGAATTAGTTCTGCCATTTCGCGTCCCTCCAGTTTCCGGAGGTCGTCCTCTCCTTCTTTGACGTTCTCGGCAATCTGTTTTTCGACTTCTCCTGCGGCTCTCAGAGCAAGTCTCGCTTGAGCGTTCTATCAAAAACAAGGAGAAAAAAGTGTAGTTAACATGGGGATCCAAATTTGCTGAACAAAAGATAAGGTTTAAATTGCTCAGGCAAAATACATAAATTGTTATTACAATACTTACAATTTTATTTATTGATTTAATTATTTGACTGCTTGATTACAATACAATATTCTATTTTAAATTATTAATTTTTTTTTATTTCTTGGTGTTGTTGCACCACACCACTTCTAATCCAACTATGCACAAGTTGATGGTGCAACAACACCACTTCTAATCCAACTATGCACAAGTTGATGATCCACCCAGTATGGATGGATGGATAATTGATTAGTAGGAGATACACCAATATATAGAATTATTACAATTCTAATAATAATTTTTTCTTTTTTTATCTATAGAAGTTCTATTTTCCCTTTTGCATCCACTTCTCTGTTTTCTAGTTGTCTTTCTATCTTTAGAATTTACTTTTTCTTATTACTCTTAGATTGCTTTTCTTATTTTTCACCATGTGCTTTTCTACATTAAGCATTACTTTTCCAACAAAATTTATAAATAAGTTGTATTTCTTACAAGTAATCAAACAATATGTAATTTTAATACTTTATAGTTTCCTTTTTTTTATTTATTTGTTGCTATTATAATTTCTAGTTGTAGCAGTTATAATTACCTGACAGCAATCTTATTAAAAGGTTAGTAGTCCAAATTCATCTCCATTGTGTGTTTTAAGGATTGCAACTCTTTCATTTTTGGTATGAGAGTAGTCAGATTCTATTTGAAGAATTTGTAAGCAGTTGTAAAAGGGATATTAAGTAGATAATGACCAATAACAACAATGACATATTCAATTTTTTTTTTATTTGTGGAAAACATCCCAAAAGGGATGCCATTTTCGGGTAAGACCCAAGGAGATAGGGGTATCCATTCCGCCAAAAATGCCCATGAATTGGACCTGGCCTACCACCTTTGACATACTCAAGGAGCAAACAAACACACAAAACCAATTTAAAAATAAGTAAATAACAACAAAAATAATAAAAATAAATTTAAAAAAATTCTCCTTGAGTGTGTCAAAAACAAAAGCACAACCAAACACGCACAATAAGATAAAAGAAACCACAACACGAACCACATAGAAAAACACAAGAACCACATAACAAAACACAAACAAAACAAAAAACAACAGAACACTCCAAAGACATAACCCAAAAAACATGAAAAATAAACACAACCAAAACCTAAAAATAAAAAAATAAAAATAAAAATAAAAATCAACCAACAACAAACAATAAACAAAAACAAAAAACATAGAAAACACTCACACATAAAAACACAAATTAACACAAACAAAGAGAAACCCAAGAACAAGAATGAAAAAAACACAAGAACAAGAACGAAAAACATAAAAAAAAAAAAACACAAAACAACAAAAACACAAGAACAACAAAAAACAACACAAAGAACACACAAACAAAACAAAACAAAAGAACCCACCCACCTTAAAAAAACTAAAAAAAAAAAAATTGAACATAACAATGACCTATCTAGACCAAAAAACTATTAAGGCAAGAATCAACAGAGGAAACAAAATAAAGAATAGAATGAGCTAGGGAACTTAAAAAAAACTGAATGAACCAAAAAAAAACAAGAAGAAACTAGGTACCTTCAGAATTTGAGTCATCCAAAGAAATGATAAAAAGAAGAGCTTCCCTAATTTGAGAAGCCCACCATCTAGGAGGGTGTCCATAACAAGTAAGATCACCTTTGTCCAAAGCCCAATTAGCTAAAGCATCAGCACTCTTGTTTTGATCTCTGACCACATGATTGTAATCAACTTTCAAAAATCCCATATGGATTAATTGAATCTTCTCAATAATTCTTTTTATTCTCCAATCCACCTTATGATTCTTAGAAGGAGTTTTCAAGAGATTAATCATAAGTTGAGAGTCAGAGTCAACTAACACCTTTTCCCATCCAACCTTAGTAGCCTCCTGAAGGCCTCTGAGGATACCATACCCCTCAGCAAGGTTATTGGAAAGAATACCCAAATTCTCAGCAAAAGCAAAAACTAGGGAGCCATCTGAAAGTCTACCAATTCCTCCCACACTGGCTTTTCTAGGGTTCCCTCTAGAGACTCCATTAGTATTGACTTTTCCAAAATCCTTAGGAGGAGGTTGTCAATTTCTTGTCCTATCCATCTTACTAATACTCACATTCCTTTTAAGTTGGTTGCCCTTAGAAGATTTAATCTTCAATCTTTGTATCACTTGATCCCATCTTTGGTGGGATTTTTGGGGGTGATTGAGGAGTTGATGGACTGATTCAACTAAGTTGGCTATGGTATTTTGCCAAATATAGTGAATATCCTTTCTATCTTGATTAAAAATTTGGTTGTTCCTTTCATTCCAAATATTCCAAAGAAGAATGGTAGAACCCATCCAAACTAACTGCCTAATAAAATGATCAACACCCTCTTGATTAGGCCAATCCCTCCAAAGTTGTTCAAAAGTAAAAAAATTGGACCACTGTAAGCCAAGTAAAGTGGCCATTCTCCTCCATAGCTCAAAGGCTAAAGTACACTTAATAAAAATATGGTTGAGAGTTTCTACATTCTCTTCACACATTTCACATGTAATAACATATTCAATTTGATAGAGCCTTAGATCCCTCTGTTTAAAGGAGAGAACTACAATTTTTTAAGTATTAAAATAAAGACTCTATTTTGTTTCCAGGAGCTATGGGAATTAGTAGAGAACAATTATCTAGTACCTTTTTATCAAGCTACATTTGCGGCACTATCACAAGTATACAAAGATTTGTTGAGAGAGAATAGTAAGGACAGTAAAGTGTGGTTTCTTATTCAACAAACAATGGCTGAAACGAGTTTTTCGAGGATTACAGTAGTAACTAAAGCAAAGGAGACATGAGATATCTTGCAGTAAGCTATTTAACACATTGATAAAGTAAATTCATCAGATTGCAGATGTTTAGATAAGATTTCGAGAATATGTCTATGAAAGAATCAATCTTTACAAGATTTCTTGACTAGAGCCATGAGTCTTGTGAAACAAGTAAGGTCTCCTGCAGAGCAATTGTCAAATCAGAAGATAGTTGAGAAGATATTAAGAGGTTTGCCTACTAAATATGACCCAATGATCGTTCCCATTGAAGTAAAAAGGAATTTAGCCATGTATTCAATGGATAAACTCATGGGCTCTCTTCATACCCATGAGCAAAGAATGAACAAAACTGTAGAAAATTTTCTTTAGCAAGCACTCAAAACAAAAATTAGCATTATATATGTTAAAGATAAAGGAAAAGGGCAGCCCACTCAAAGTGAATCTTCAACAAGTAGAGGAAGAGGTTGAGGACGAGTGCAGATGAGAGGATAGGAAAGAGGAAGATTCAACTTGTATGTTCAAGGTAATAAAAATTTAACAATCTTCATTGCAATTATTATAAAAGGATTGGACATGATGAAGCTCATCGTTGAAATAAGAAGGCAGACTTGAATAAGCAAAAAGTAACTTCATAATGACAAATGAAGAGCCCGATCCATATTTTTCTTTAATAATATGGCTAAAAATGTACAAATGATGTCCAGCATTTAGATGGTTGTAGCAATCATATGATAGGTGAAAACAAAATGTTTACTAAGTTAGATGAATCAATGAAAAGCCAAGTAACACTTAGCAATGATAATATGATCTCATTTAAGCATGGAGAGATGATCATACATGACGTATGTTATGCACCTGGACTGAAATATAACCTGCTTAGTGCAAGGCAACTAATTGAAAAGTATGATTCCATTGTTCTAAAGGAGAACAAGTGCATGTTCTATGATAAAGGTGGCAACAAAAAAGTTGTAATAGAAATACCAACACCCAATAATGCATGTTCACATTAACTCTTCCTGGCAACAATGCTAAAATTTTGAAAGCTACTTTGGATGATGAATCTTGGTTGTGGCATCTAAGATTTGGGCATCTAAGTTTTAGTGGTTTGCAATTATTGTAGAAAAAAGAATGGTAAAAGGTTTACTAATGATTCATTCCAAAGATGAATTTTGTGAAGGATGCATTCTAGGCAAGCAACATAGAGAGTCATTTCTAGTAGCTACATCATGGAGAGCACAAGCACTACTTGAGTTAGTAGACTCAAACATATGTTGAGCAATGTCCACTCCATTAGTTGTTAAGAGTCTATAGTTCATTAACTTTATTGATGATTTTAGTAGGTGCACTTGGGTGTATTTTTTAAAGAAAAATCATAAGTATTTTTAATTTTCAATAATTTTAAGGCTCTTGTAAAAAAATAGTGGTTGTTATTTGAAGGTTCTATGCTCAAATAGAGGGAGTGAATTTATCTCTCATGAACTCAACAAGTTTTGTAAATAGAATGGAGTTAAGTGGCAATTAACTTCAAGCTACACGCCTCAACAGAATGGCGTAGTAGAGTGTAAAAACATAACCATAGTTGAGTTGGCTAGGAGCATGATGAAAGCCAAAAATCTGCGAAATGAATAAATAGCTCTCACTGCTTATTTACTAAATATAAATCTTACAAAGAGTGTTAAGAAAATGACACCATATGAAGCTTAGAATTGAAGAAGCCCAAGTGTTACTTATTTTAAAAAATTTGGATGCATTGCATATGCACACGTTCTAAAATAAAAGAAGCAGCAACTTGATAACAAAAGCGAGAAACTTATCTTTGGTGGATACAATGAAGAAACTAAAGGATATAAGTTGTATAATCCAATCACCAAGAAAGTGTTAATCAATCGTGATGTTAAGTTTGATGAGAGAAGTTTTGAAATATTACCCTACCAAGATGCAATGCGTAGACAATAGAGGTGGAGTTTTGGTATTGTGAAGGTTGTTGCAAGAAACTGCTGGAGGTATTATATTATTTGGTCCCATCGTAAATATTTAGATTAGGGTGTGAGTTTAATTTTATGTATTTAGTATGTGTCAAATTAGTAGGTGTGAGCATGTATCATATATTTAAGTGTGTGTGAGGTGTCTAGTTAGGAAGTGAAGAGTTATAAGTGTAATGTGTTTAGTTTAGAAGAAAGAAGTTATATCATGAGATACTTTATCTTTATGTAATATGTGGGACTTATTATGTAAGAAAGGAATATGAAGAGTCAAGTTCTCTCATGAGTTTAAGGAGAGCAAAGACCAAGAGTCATGTAATGTGAAGAGTCTCATGTATCTTTATATTGGAGACAAAGCCATGTAAAATGTAACTCGAATAAGCTTTGCTTTATGCATTGCTTGAGTATCAATAAATATTTTCAATGTGATTTTATGTGATATTGATGTTAATTTGATGGATGCATACTATGTATGATATTGATAATAATGTGATTGCTTTATTGATCTTAGAATTTGATTATCTTGTGAAGAATAGCATTATATTGCTAATAGTGGTATCCGAGCCATATAACAACAAGGACAGACTAGTTGTCCAAGCTGAGAGTAAGCTACAATCAAAGAAAGATTTAGAGGAAAGGACTGGTGGTCTCAGTTACATTTGGAGGAAAGAAAATATTGTGGAGAGAAGATTGAAGGAGAGAGATTGGAATATTGGAGGAGATGTCTACACGCTAGTGCACGAAGAACGTGTTTCTTGAGAGAAATTAGAGTATGATATTGGAGAAGAAAGTATCAAGGAATGAGTTCACTACAATAAAATTGGAAGGACTTTTAACTCCAAGAAATGTAGACGTGCCTAGACGTTTGGAAGCATTGAAGGGAGCATTGAGCACTCATGGTAGACGATTGAGAACATGGACGTAAGTAGAAGAGTTTTGTGGAGTAGCGCCTGAGTTTTCGTTGGAGACACTATAGAAGTTGCATAAAGAGTATTGTGAAGGATTGCATATTGAGAGGTCGTTGATAAAGAATGTAAAGAATGTAGAGGAAGCGTTTTGTGATTGCTTGCTACATTGAGAACATCACCACCGAATGCTGAAGAGGATTTTGTGAATACTACCATAGAAAACAAAGAAGAATATCTAACATCGTGTTTGGAGTAGCACTTGAGTATTCATTGGAGACACCATAGAAGTTGCATATAGAATATTGCGAAGGGTTGCGCATTGAGAAGCTGCTGATAAAGAACGTAAAGAATGTAGAGGAAGCGTTTTGTGATTGCTTGCTACATTGAGAACATCACCACCAAATGCTGAAGAGAATGTTGTGAATACTACCATAGAAAACAAAGAATATCTAACATCGTGTTTGAGAGCGTTGTGGAAACGCTCTAGAAATACATAACAAAGAGAGTAGCACATGGTAGGATAACACTAGAAAATTGCAGACATAGAAGGATTTTTAAAATCACAAATATATTTGGAAGTCTGAGCTCCAAGGAGAAGGAAAATTAATCACTGATGAGACATTGAATTGCATGGGATAAACACTTCAAATTAAGGTATTTTTTTAACCTTTGTCATTCGATAAATTAAGTGTCAATTGGAATTGAATTCATTTTCTTTTGGGAGTTACAAGAAGGTTAATTTGATTATTTGATTTTGGGAGTTATAAGAAGGTTAATTTGAATTCATTTGATTTTGGGAGGAGAAGAATTAATTAAATTGAATGAGATTGGGAGTTATAAGTAGAATGAATTGAAAAAATTGAATTATTAATTAGATTGATAGAAATTTAAAGATATAAGAAGGAAAATTGAATTGATGAATGATTAAATTGATTTGAAGAACTCAATTATTGATTGAATTTGAAGAGAGACATAAGAAGGAAACTTAAGGAAATGAATTAACGAATTGAAGAAATTGATTTAATTGAATTAAAAAATTGTGAAATCGATTGATTAATTGGGAGATATAAGAAGCAAGGGTTTAATATTTAAAATTAAAATTGAAGGGGGAATTTTGAAATTAATTTGATATTGAAATTGATTAAAGAAGAAGAAGATTATGAAACATTGATTGAAAATTGAAAAGATAATTGAAGGAAGATTGAAATCAAATTTGGGAGCAATAACAAATCCCACATAAACTTGTTTAAAATGAGCACATCGAGTACATATTTAAAGAACCAAGCTTCATAAAAAAACTTTCCAAGACAAGGATATTGTCATAAACATGTAGCAAGATATAATAATCCACGATAAATCCAGTCAAAATCAAATATAGAATATGGAGATGATTCATAATATATTGATTCAAGGTTAAGCCATCATATGAAAGGAAGTCGTCATTGGTTCGATTCAATTTAAGTTAAAACAAATATACCAATGAAGATAGTGGATGATAAGATTTATCATGTACAAGGATAAAAAAAAAGCCACTCTTAGCCTACCCTATTTTGAATGCATATTAGATGTATTGTATGTCCCTAGCATAGCATATAATCTCATCTTAGCATCTTAGTTGCTTAAAAAAAGAAGAAATATGGAGTTTCTAATACATCAATAGCAATAAGAAATGTCTCATTAATAGAAAAAATAAAATTGAGACCACATGATCTCACAAGAGTGGGATATTTACATTACAAAAAAATTTAAACCAACTTTTGCCAAAAGAGCAACCTCAAAAGAAATATTATATTGAACAAAAAACTTAATTGGAGGATTTGAAGACTGGGAAATTGAAGGCAAGAAGCCTTCACACCAAATAATGTAATATAAGGGGTGTTGTAGGTATTACATTATTTGGTCCCATTGTAAATTTTTAGATTAGGGTGTGAGTTGAATTTTATGTGTTTGTGTGAAGTTAGTAGGTGTGAGCATGTGTCATATATTTAAGTGTGTGAGGTGTCTAGTTAAGAAGTGAAGAGTTAAGGATGTGATGTGTCTAGTTTAAAATAAAGGAATTAGATATAATGAGATACTTGATCTTTATGTAATATGTGAGACTTATTATGTAAGAAAGAAATATAAAGAGTCAAATTCTCTCATGAGTTTGAAAGCAAAGACCAAGGGTCATCCAATGTGAAGAGTCTCATGTATCTTTACATTAAAGACAAAGCTATGCAAAATATAACTCTAATAAGCTTTGTTTTATACATTGTTTAAATTTTTATCAATAAAGATTGTCAATGTGATTTTTATGATATTGATGTTCATTTTATAGATGCATATTATTAATGATATTGATACTGATGTAATTGATTTATTAATCATGGAATTTGATTATCCTATGACGAATAACGTTATATTGCTAACAGAAAAATGATGTTAAATTTTGAAAAATTTGTATTTACAAATAAAAATAAAAAAAATACTTTAAAAAAATCAAGAATTCATATTTTTGATGAAAAAATAAAGTATTTTGAGATAAGAATTAAATCTGTTTATAAATAAAATCTCAAGCTTTAAAAGAAAGAGTTGTAATTTATGAAAGATAAAAAATTCAAATACAACCTTAAATTAAGATTAAAAATAATATAAATTAAATTTACACAATTTAAAAAAAAAAAAAATTATAAAATTCTACGCTGGCAGAATTACTAACTCAAAAATGTATATCAAATTGATTGCTAAGCATTATAAATTAATTAATTATTATATGATAGAATAAATATTTAATATATATAAAAAATTAAATCATACACGAAATGCACGGAAAACTTTTAAAAGATCGACGCCGATGTTTTTTCTCCTTCATATTTATTAACTAATATCATGACACATTCTTTTATATTTAAAAAATCTAAACACCTCGCACAACTTTGGACATGACTATAGTTGAATGAATATTTATGTAAACGGCATCCTGACCTGATCAAATTTGTGAAACAGTTTTCTCTCTGCAGCCTTAACAGGAGGTGAACCCTGTTCCAAGATCTCTGCAACTACCTAAGTTTTATAGTTGATTTTACTCTTTCTAACGTGGATGTAAAATTTTCTGTCAAAAATATATATATATATATATAAATTCAAGAAATTTGTGCACAACATCAAAATCCAATTGGATGTTCGATAAAAACAAACCAAACCATACGTCCCAGTTAGAGTACAGAAAAGTAGTTTTTTTTTTTTAAATTTATATGATAGAATCGATAGCCGCCATGAATCCGGGTAGGTTGTTCAGCTTTTATGGTCGGTCCGCCAGGAAAGGGACAAGCGTTCAGTCCGGCGGGGCTCGAGATTTGAACCTTGTCCAAAAAAGTAGTTACAGTCTACAAACAATATCTTTATCCGAGAAAAGGTTAGAGTATTGAAAATTAATTATACATGGTATTTTCCTCTAGATTCGAGGGATGTTTGAAAAAGTATATAGATTTCAATTTTTTTTCATTGTTGCGACTCTGACTGGATCAAATTATGTAGATTATTCAGGTAGCATAACGTTATGTTTAAATTTTGCTGTTGGATCCACGTGATCGAACGTTGTAGACTCCACTAGTGGATCCATGGTCAATCATCCAACATTTCAGATCTCATTATTAAATTCAGTAGTGAGACTTGAAATGTTTGGCAATCCAAATCTGAAAACGTACTTCCTAAAAACTGATACATATATGATATAATCTTGTCTCACTGTGAAAACTTGATAACAGATAACAGTTATGCTGCAAACGAAAAATTGTAGATTGAATTTTGTTTTCGATTTACAGTTACATAGAAAGAGAGTGGAACAAAATTTTAATATAGGAATATGTCTCTGAAAATAATGTTAATATAGGAATATGTTTATGAAAATAATGTTAATAGGGGTGAGGAGTTCCATATAAACCTGACCAAGAGCTTCCACCTTTAAGTTTACTACCATTCATAAAGAATTTATGAAGTTTTGGAACTCATAAACCACCCAATATACACTCTAAACTAATTAAGCAAAAAAAATTCTAATTAAATAGATTTTAATTTTTAACCAATTAATCGCATCTACCCTTTTTGAAGACTAGACTACCTCACTGCTTATATAAATGTGAGTTGAACTGCCAAAAATAATAATAGAGCAATGAAAATAGTATCTGCATTGTGCTTTACTCTGTTTCATAGGTCCTAGATTCTAAAGGGAAATTCAATTAAATAAATTAAACGAAACACTCGAAATTCTCCCAGGAAAACTTAAAAAAAAATTACAGATGGATAAGATGAGGCTTACCTGAATCCCTAGTCCAAGCGCATCCAGTTGGGCTTCTATAGCAGTCTGGAAAGAGGAGGCTGCAGCCTGCGATAGAGCAATATTTGAAAGCCCTACCAACTTAACCATATTTGTGATGACATTTGGGAAGAGTCTTCCGTATTCCGTGTGCTCTGAGATGGAAGCCTCCAAAGCCTGATCCTGAGTTGCAACAGCCAGGGTATAGTACAGCATAGGTAGCACAGCCTCATAGTCTTCTACCCAAACCGCCCCACTTCCAGAGCAAAACATATAATACCCAAATGGCCTATAAGGACTCAATTTCAGAGCAGGCCTAATAGCTGCTATCAATTTATTTGAAGGATCCATATTGGTTGCAACGTTGTAATTAGCCACTGCAGAAGCATGCTGCAAAACGGTGCTGAAAAACTTTGATATGTCCAGATTTGCAGGAAGGCCTTCATTCATGGGGACGTCTATGGAGGAATCGTCCATCTGCTCCATTGACCCTAACCAGTAAGGCAGCAAGCTCTCCAAGTGCAGAGAAACAGATCCGTAGGGAGCCAACAGAATTCGGGCAAAACTATCACCTTTTGAAACCAGATGACAGAATTGTTTGGCCCAGCCCTGCCTACGAACCGCCGTTGCAAAAACTTCATCTCCAATCAAAGGCATACCAAAAGTCACGCAGTAAACAGAACTGCACTTACGCCACTTCTCCAGAGTTGCCAGGGTTGCGAGAGTGGCAATTGCCCCTCCAATAGAGTGGCCTGTAAACAAAACACTTTTGCCCGCTCTAAATGCCACTTCAACCTGCAAGAACAAAGTAGAAAGTTGATTAGTAGGAATATTACTTCTAAATACAAAACCAAAACTTCAGGTAACAAAATTGCAATGTTTATTATCCCCTTTGAAAAAACAAGAACCTTCAAATATTATTAGGCCATATGAATTAAAATACAAACTTTCATTGGTCAGACAATTCCTTTAATCCTTTCCTAGGTTAGGAAAGAGGAAAGGTAAGGTCGGGTCTTTGGAAAGCAAATGAAGAATGAAATATACTCTGGAAAGGTCATATTGGGTCTTTGGAAAGCAAATGAAGAATGAAATATACTCTGCAATGAAAATTAACCAGACACAGAAAATATACACTGCAGCAATAATAAGATAAGAGAATTCATAAACAAGATGACACAACAGATACCGTGGTTCGGCAATTGTGCCTACGTCCACAAAATATTAGATCCTTTCTTGAGAAGACAAATCAACGATTACATATTACAACTCTCTATCAAAACAGAGTCTCATCTCTTGTTATCACTCTTGTATATCATGCATACAGATTACACTTAATTTATAGACCTCTCTGCCCAACGTTTTAATCTTCACCAATGGTGGTAAAAAATAGAAAAGCTAATCTTCACCAACAATGGTAAAAAGCAGAAAAACTAATCTTCACCAGCAGTGGTAAAAAGCAGAAAAACTAATCTTCACCAATGGTGGTAAAAAGCAAAAAAACTAAAGCAGGAAATAAAGCAGAGTAATCGTTGGAGAGTATCTTCTCGAACACTTTCCTCTTATCCACTTTTATCCTCCATGGGATAAGTATGACAACAAATAACAGAAAAAAAAACTCTTATCTGGTGAACAGATAAGGATACCACGTCATGGGCTGGACCCATGGATAACGACAACAATCTCCCCCTCCAGACCCATGAGGAGGGCTCCCCCATACTCGAGGCTTACACGGAATTCATGCCTACCAAAGCTTTACACAATTTATGCTTTTCTTTTGGCACTGTCTTCGTCATCATGTCTGACGGATTTCGATCAGTATGAATTTTGTTAATCTTCACCAAACCATTTTCAAGGACATCTCTAATCCAATGATACCGCACATCAATGTGCTTGGTTCTGTAGTGGAATGTAGCATTCTTGCTCAGATCAATGGCGCTTTGACTGTCACACTTAATCACGTACTCCTTTTGTTGCAAACCCAACTCCATAAGAAAACGTTTCAACCATAGCATCTCCTTACAGGCTTCTGTGGCAGCAATGTACTCTGCCTCTGTAGTCGAAAGTGCAACACATTTTTGCAGCCTTGATTGCCAAGAGATGGCTCCTCCTGCAAAAGTAAACAAGTAACCAGAAGTAGACTTTCTGCTATCAAGATCTCCTGCCATATCTGCATCTGTATAGCCTTCCACCATAGGTGGTGAGTTTCCAAAACATAGGCAAACTTTAGAGGTGCCTCTTAGATACCTTAGGATCCATTTTACAGCTTCCCAATGTTGCTTGCCTGGATTTGCAAGATATCTGCTAACTACACTAGTAGCATGTGCTATGTCGGGCCTTGTGCACACTGTAGCATACATTAAGCTCCCTACAGCTGATGCATAGGGGATCTTTTCCATTTCTTTCTTTTCCTCATTGCTGGTTGGAGATGACTTGACACTCAACTTGAAGTGACTAGCTAATGGCGTACTCACAGGTTTGGCATTTTTCATATTAAATCTTTCAAGTATCTTCTCAACGTACTTTTCTTGTGATAGCCATATCTTCTTGTTCCTTCTATCACGCTTGATTGTCATACCCAAAATTTGGTTTGCAGCCCCTAGGTCCTTCATTTCAAAGACCTTGTTCAGCTCCTTCTTCAACCTGTCAATCAGATTAGCATCTTGACCAACGATAAGCATATCATCAACATACAACAAAAGAATAATGAAGGAAGACTCTGAATATTTTTTGAAGTAAACACAGTGGTCTGCAGTGGTTCTAATGAAGCCTTGATTCATCATAAAAGAGTCAAACTTTTTATACCATTGTCTTGGTGCTTGTTTTAACCCATATAAGCTCTTCTTCAACTTGCATACCATGTGCTCCTTGCCCTTTACTAGGAAACCTTCCGGCTGCTCCATATATAGTTCTTCTTTTAGATCTCCATGTAAGAAAGTTGTTTTGACATCCAACTGCTCAATCTCTAAGTCTAGACTAGCAGCTAGGCCTAGGACAGTACGAATAGAAGGCATCTTCACAACATGAGAAAAAATTTCATCAAAATCAACACCCTTTTTCTGCCCGAAACCTTTCACTACCAACCTTGCCTTATATCTCATATCATTTTTCAGCCTAAACACCCACTTGTTCTTTAAGGCTTTTCACCCTTTTGGTAGCTCAACTAAATCATAAGTTTTGTTCTTATGCAAGGACTTAAGTTCTTCTTGCATAGCTTTCTTCCATTGTTCTTTCTGCTCATGCATCATAGCTTCTTTAAAGCATTCTGGTTCACCACTTTCAGTGAGTGTGATATACTCTGATGAAGGATATTTTGTTGAGGTTGTCCTTTCCCTTTGTGACCTTCTCAGCATAGGTGGTTCTTCTTGAGGAGGCTGCTCCCCCTGCTCAACATCACCATGCACATCATCATTACCATGTGCATCATCATCATCTGCTTGTTGATCCTCATCACCCCAAACTTGATCTTCTTCATCTTGAGCTTGTTGCCCTTCATTTTCATGGATGGGTAAAGGATCTTGTGTTTCTGGTAGCTCATCTACAACTCTCTTTGGTTGTTCTTCTTTGTCAAAATCAGAATATGTTTGGTTTTCATGAAAAACCACATCTCGGCTTCTATGCAACTTCTTGGCCTTGGGATCCCATAACCTGTACCCAAACTCATCACCTCCATAACCCAAAAATATACATTGGATTGCTTTGTCATCTAGCTTGCTTCGCTGCTTCTTAGGTACATGTATGAAAGCCTTGCATCCAAAGACTTTCAAATGTGAATAAGATACCTCCTTGCCGGTCCACACTCTTTCTGGCACATCGCCTTCCAATGGAGCTGAAGGAGATAAATTTATCAAATAGCAAGTTGTACTCATGGCTTCACCCCAAAACTCCTTTGATAACTTAGCTGAAGAAAGCATGCTTCTAATATTTTCAACTATGGTGCGGTTCATCCTTTCTGCAACACCATTGTGTTGTGGCGTGTAAGGGACAATCTTCTCATGTCTTATCCCATGCTTTGCACAATATTCCTCAAATCTCTTTGAGGTGTACTCTCCACCATTATCTGTACGAAGTAATTTCAAGGACTTGGAGGTCTGCCTTTCAACCATAACATGAAACCTTTGAAAGATTTCAAACACTTGATCTTTGCTCTGCATGGTAAAGCTCCAAACTTTCCTGGATGCATCATCAATAAAAGTAACAAAGTACAAAGCACCACCAAGAGTTTTCACGCTCATAGGGCCACATATATCAGAATAAACTAGATCAAGAATCTCAATTTTCCGTTTGGCCTTAGCATGTGAAAAAGAAACTCTATGATGTTTTCCTACTAAACAATGATCACACGGAGCCAATGACGTACCTTTGAGATTTGGAAGAGAATTCCTCTTCACCAAAGTCTCCAAACCTCTTTCACTTATGTGACCGAGTCATCGATGCCACAGACCAGATAGAGATTCATCAGAAATAGTGTTCACCTCACCTTTGGATAACTGGGCTTCGGTCCTATAGAGAGAGCAACACTTCTTTCCTCTTGCCACAACCAAAGAGCCCTTTTTCAGCTTCCATAATCCATTGCCAAACTGTGTCTCATACCCTTCATCATCAAGCTTTCCAGTTGAGATGAGATTCAACCTGAGATCTGGAACATGCCTCACATCCTTGAGGACCAGCTTATAACCAACATTGGTTGTGATGCAAACATCACCCATTCCAACAATTTTAGACACTCCATTATTTCCCATTCTTACCGAACCAAAGTCTCCTGACTTGTACGTGATAAAGAAATTGCTATGTGAAGTGGCATGGAAGGATGCTCCTGAGTCAACCACCCAGTTTGAATCTTCACACGCTGCACTAATACAGTCTTCACCACACATTGAGAATATTAGGACATCACTGGATGCAACTGCAGTGGTTTCTTGATGTTCTTTATTTTCATCACCAGATTTCCCTTCCTTTTGATCTCTTTTAAGCTTCCTGCACTCCCTCTTCATGTGCCCGGGCTTCTTGCAGTAGTAGCAGGTTATTCCTTTTCTTGATTTGGATCTCCCTTTTGATTTGCCTCGATTGTTATCTTCTCGGTTCTTTGGTCTTCCCCGTTCTTCAGCAACCAATGCCTGTGAGTGGGAGGAATTTGAGGATTTTCTCCTCACTTCTTCATTCAACAAACTGCCTGTAACTTGACTCATGGTAACAACTCCATTGGGTGCCGAGTTGCTCAGGGATACAACAAGAGTCTCCCAGCTATCCGATAGTGAGCTTAGCAACAATAGTGCTTGCAGCTCATCATCCAACACCATCTTCATAGCTGCTAGCTGATTTACAATGCTCTGCATCTCGTTTAGGTGCTCTGCAACAGACCCATTTTCTTTAAACTTCAAGTTTACCATCTTTCTGATCAGAAACGCCTTGTTTTCGGTTGTCTTTCTCTCATACAAGTCATGCAGTTTCTTCCATAAAGGGTTTGCACTGGTTTCTGTCGCCACATGGTGAAACACAATATCATCCAACCATTGACGGATGCAAGCAGTTGCTTTTCGGTCCATCTTTGTCCAATCCTCAATGGATATGTCGTATGGCTTCTGGTCTACTTCAATCGGCAGGTTGAGGTCCCTCGAATAGAGAAGATCTTCCATCTTGGCTTTCCAGATTAACCAGTTGTTGCCATCTAAGCTAACCATCCGAGTAGAGGTGTTTGCCTCCATATTTGATCCACACACAAGTGAACCAAGCTGGCTCTGATACCAGTTGTTGGGTCTTTGGAAAGCAAATGAAGAATGAAATATACTCTGCAATGAAAATTAACCAGACACAAAAAATATACACTGCAACAATAATAAGATAAGAGAATTCATAAACAAGATGACACAACAGATACCGTGGTTCGGCAATTGTGCCTACGTCCACAAAATATTAGATCCTTTCTTGAGAAGACAAATCAACGATTACATATTACAACTCTCTATCAAAACAGAGTCTCATCTCTTGTTATCACTCTTGTATATCATGCATACAGATTACACTTAATTTATAGACCTCTCTGCCCAACGTTTTAATCTTCACCAGTGGTGGTAAAAAACAGAAAAGCTAATCTTCACCAGCAGTGGTAAAAAGCAGAAAAACTAATCTTCACCAGCAGTGGTAAAAAGCAGAAAAACTAATCTTCACCAATGGTGGTAAAAAGCAGAAAAACTAAAGCAGGAAATAAAGCAGAGTAATCGTTGGAGAGTATCTTCTCGAACACTTTCCTCTTATCCACTTTTATCCTCCACGGGATAAGGATGACAACAAATAACAGCAAAAAAAAAACTCTTATCTGGTGAACAGATAAGGATACCACGTCATGGGCTGGACCCATGGATAACGACAACAGTTCATTCATTACAATACAACCAACTCTTTTCTCCTAGAGGGAGCAGACTACTCCCCACTAAAATGCATTGTAAAATTTGGGATCTATCCTAAAATATATGGGAATGAAATGTTATTGTTTTATGGTATGCATTTTTTAATTCCTTTATGTAGTTTTTATTGGAGTAGTAACCTTTCTTTTGCCGTCTCTTCGTATAAAAACTGTTCCCATATAATATATGGGATCTATCACCAAACGAATTTTCTGGCTTCCAAGATTTATTCATACAAACTGCTGACCCAGGCCCTATTGGACATTAAAAGAGAAAATAGTAAAGGCTCAGAAATCACTCACGTTAAGATGCTCTCAAATAACAGTTTATGATCGGTTCATAAACATTTCCAGGGGCTATCACGTGGAAAAATAAAACATGGGTTGATTTTGTGAAACCCAATGTTTATTCTTAACGCAACCTCCAACTTGGTAATTTAAAAGACAAGCAGGGCCTGTCATTGAAATCTAAACATTCTGTGAATGAATTCTTCAGGTCAGAGTTTAAAGACAAGCTGGGACTGTAATTGAAATCTAAACATTCTGTGAATCAATTCTTCAGGTCAGCGTTTTAAAACTCCAAAATATATTTAAATCTAAACATTTTATATTTAAATTTATTATAATTATAATTACAGTTTATAAAACAACAATTCAATCCAAAATATATATGCAACATTATAAAACAACAATTCAACCAAAACATATATGCAACATTTCCAAATGTAAAAGGTCCGAGCTGTAGATCAATTGGTTCATCCAAACCCCATAGGGGCGGAGGTCCAAGGTTTAAATCTCGGGCCTCGCTGGACTGAACGCTTGTCCCTTTCCTGGTGCTTTCAGCAGCGTAAAAGGTTTAAAATGATTGTGGCATGGTGGTTATAGGGGTGGACTGCGCGAAGATCTGTGTGGCGGCTTCTGGGGCGGACAGCGCAAAATATTGTGGCGGCCATAAAAGCTGGATAGCCTGCCCGGATTCGTGGCGGCCATAAAAACTGGACAGCCTGCCCGGATTCGTGGCGGCTACCGATTCCGCCATGTAAATTTAAAAAAAAAAAACATTTTCAAATGTAAAAGAGTTTTTAAACTGTTATTTTTTTTCATTATCAAGGCTTATCAAGGCAGGGCAGGGGATTTCCGGCTGGAACAGGACAGGGAATTTCCGAGCTCCGCAGGAATTCGGCCGCCAAACCCAGCGTTTGAGAGGTCCAAATAGGTGAGTCTCTTCAGTCTGCCCACCTCCGAAGGGATGGGAGTGCCAGAGAAGTTATTATTACTAAGGTCCAAGCGTCTTAAATGCCGGAGTTGAAACAATCTGGAAGAACCGTCTCCCTTGAGTCTCTGGCTGCTGAGATCAACTTCGAGTATTATAGTGTCTGCGAAGCACAGAAAGCCGTTCCAGTCGCGGCAGATGCATAGAACTCTCGGCAGTCGCCGTTCCTTGGCACTTTCTGACTGGATTGCCGTTCTGTGCATCTGCCGCGACTGGAACAGCGTTCTGTGCTTCGCAAACACTACAATACTCCACGTTATTGAAGTTGATCTCAGCAGCCAGAGACTCAAGGGAGACGTCCGTCCTGGATTGTTTCAACTCCGGCATTTAAGACGCTTGGATCTCAGTAATAATAACTTCTTTGACACTCTCACCTCTTCGGAAGTGGGCAGACTAAAGCGACTCGCTTATTTAGACCTCTCAAACCCTGGGTTTGGCGGCTAACTTCCAGTGGAGCTCGGAAATTCCGTGCCCTGTTCCTCCGGAAATCCCCTGCCCTGCCTCTACCCGTACGACGAGTCTAGGCGAGTAATCGCCGAGTACTAGAACACTGGTCCAGGTAAACCGTTGACCCACTTGGAGTAAAAACCAAAAACTTGAATGAAGGTAACGTGCAAAGAGAAAAATCTTTCTAGTAGTCCGGCAGATTCCAGGAAATATACCTGGTAAGAAGTAAGAAAATATACTTGACTAATCTGTGGCTTGCCATGATATCATGGTAGGGAAAAGGAAGGAATGTTGGCAGGATCAAGAATGTTTCAAAATGATTTAAAGGAGGGAATGTTGGCAAGATAAAGAACGTTTCAGAATGATTTAAGGGACATCCTTCAAAGTAATATCAGAAAGAGTTCATCTTTCAAAATGATTTAAAGGAGGGAATGTTAGCAAGATAAAGAATGTTTCAGAATGATTTAAGGGAAATCCTACAAAGTAATATCAGAAAGATTCATCTTACCCTTAGGTCACAAAGATTTATGAGGAGAGATCCTAGGAATTTGGAATTAGACCACAGTCCAACCGACAGATTCCCAGTTTCGAGAGGGAAAAAAAGTTTATTGAGCTCAGCTTAAATGGCTGGATGGGCTATCTTAGGTCTAAGACTTAGGAAAAAGGTTCAGATTCAAGTCTACATCTAGGCTGGCTTAGGAGGCACTTGACTTCAAGTTTTCATGAAAGCCCATTAGAAACAAAAATGAAAGAAAGACAGAGTCAGAATAATCACCACTTAAAAGGATGGATTGTTGATGATACTCACCTCTTGTTGGAGACTGTTGGACCAAACATCCAAAAATTTGTTGAGAGCACCCCGGTGGACAAGGGCCGGCTTTCCTGACCCCTTCCATGCAACCCCTTCTACCATGGATCGAAAATAAGGATTATCGGTATTGATTTTACATTCTCCATATTTGGTGGCTGTTTGGCTGAAAGCATTGCCATCCAGAGACCCAGGAAAGGCTATCACAGTCAAATTTCCTCTCTCTTTCTTCACACATCCATGATGTTTATAAGCACCAAGGGATGCCTCCCAAGCTCCAGACACCACTGCTGAAGAGAAAAACTCCCCTCCCTCTTGCCTGCACTCAATACAAACAAATCACAAATTATAAAAAGGAGGCACTCCATCATCATGATCTGCACATGGAATTGGGAGACTTTACGTGCTAACCTACCTTGCAGAAATCCCATTGGAGGCCATGACACTACCACTGCAATACAATAAACCTTCTTTCTTCTGGTCACAAAACTGAATGAAGCAAAGATCTTTCCTTCCTGAATTTGTAGGGATAGAAACCGAGCTAGGAAGGATCCTGGAATGATCCTGGAAATTTTCTGCGTGTGAGGGACGCAGCTTCTGAGCAGAGGCTAACGTCCCATCATTCTGTCAACGTCAAGAAAAGAAGGCTAGTCGTCATTATCGCTGTTGGGTAAGAACGACTCCACTATGTAGCTTGGTACTATTCTCTGAGCGATTATTTAAAAAAAAAAATGAAATGTAGCTAGCACATGCGTTTCTGTCTTTGGTCAATCGGGAATCTATTGGATAGATATTTTGATTGGCCTGTGGATTTGTTTATCCATTGTTGGTGAATAACACCATTTTTAAGGTTCCAATCCAGTCATTAAGACGAATAAATTAATATCCCTTGTATAGACTAAAGACATACAAGGACATTTTCAAGTTCTTAATAGACGTTTTCGACTACTTTTAAGCCTTCTTTTGAAGCCATTTCGTCCCCTGCAAGGGAAATAAGCTTGAATTCTTTGAGTATTTTAGAAGTATACTTTAGATATTGGAATTGATAACATAGTTGATACGCTTATTTTCATTTCCTCAAATTATTGAGGAGGAAACGAGGAAACGTTCCTGTAATAAACAGAGTATTTGCAAATATGTATGAACACTCATAGAATTATGGAGATGGCTATTACATGTTTGCTTGTTTTTGGCTCTGGAGGATGTGGTGTTATTTGTAGTTACAGGAGAGACGTTCTCCATATATGATGAGTAGTTGAAATGCACATTTTATTGGACATACGGATTAGAGTACCCTCTTACAATCTTCACATAATAAAGTGGAAGTTATACATTCAAAGGAAGAATACTTATTACCAATCTTTGTGGATAATTCTATATATCATTGGATTTTAGAATATTTTGTAAAATAAATAATAGTAATATGTTAACTTATTTAAAATTCAAAATATTTTGAGTTCAGAAAATTAAGGAAAGTGTATTTAAAAAATGATATAATAAGTTAGAACTTTAAAATATATAATAATAAAATAATTTTATTATTTTAAAAATAGATTTTTTTTTTTTTGGGTTAAATTTGGTTAATGTAACAACCAACACTCAGGGTTAGTTATTTTCATTTCATCATGACCTCTCATAAGGGAGAGAGTTAAGCTTATCAATAGGGCTCATAAGGGAGAGAGTTAAGCTTATCAATACGGGCCAAACACACAGCCATACACACACTCGATCACATACTCGTCCACTCTCATGGTTTGAACCTTGAACCTCTTGAAGAAGAGCCGAAGCCACCATTTTGTATTCATTATAACATTACATCCATTATGCCAAAGCCACCGTTCTGTGTTCTTTTTTTTTATTTGGTTAGTGTGAGAAACCCTTGCGACCAAGCATATCAATAGGGCTCATAAGGGAGAGTTAAGCTTATCAATAGGGGCCAAACACATAGCCATACACACACCCGATCACATACTTGTCCAGTCTCGTGGTTTGAACCTTGAACCTCTCGAAGAAGAGCAAAAGCCACCGTTTTGTATTCGTTATAACATTACATCCATTACGCTAAAGCCACCGTTCTGTATTCATTTTTTTTATTTGGTTAGTGTGAGAAACCCTTACGACCAACGCCCAACCATGACTCCTCGTAAAGCTGGGAGCTATGCTTATCAATAGAGAATTTAACACAGCCACCACACAGCCACCCCCTCACACACTCGCCCACGTAGTGGTTTGAACCTTGGACCTTTGGAAGAAGAGCCAAAGCCTGAATCGTTGCGTTGCCCCCCTTGGGACTAAAAATTTTAGGTTAGTGTGAGAAACCCCTATGACCAATGCACAGGGTTGAGTAGTCTCCTCCCAACCATAACCCCTCGTAAAGTCGAGAGCTATGCTTATCAATAGGGAATTTAACACAGTCTTTGTGTCCCCCTTTGCATCTCAAAGGTTCAAATCATGGACCTCCTGTTCAACACGACCAAGCTCGCTTTCTCCACTTGCACTACAAAGAGGTACAAAACCTTATGTTAAGGAAAATTATTCCCCGTATTCCCTAGGGACCAGGAGTTTTCATTCCATAACCTATCCCATCCCGGTATACCCCTCAGGCTAGTCGGGGGGTTTTTTGTGTATCTGAAGCAGGGCACTAGGCTTGAACCCTAGACCTCCTTCTCAGGATTGAGGGAACTTTCCAGTAAGGTACCTGGTATGAATACTTAAAATTTTGTGGTTAGTATGATAAACCCCTACGATCAATGCATAGGTCTGAGCAGTTCCCTCCCAACCATGACCCCTCATAAGGTCGGGAGCTACACTTGTCAATAGGTGAATAACATAGCCATTTGGGTATCAACAAGGTGGACACACGAGGAATGGAGATTTACTGGCCTCTACCAACACATAGGACATTCCCAGCTGCAACTTGTATCTGCAGGGTGGACACAGGGGGAATATAACCTAGGTCAACATCTACCAGCACGCAAGACTTTCACCAATTGCACTATACAAGCAAATAAAACCTTATGTTAAGGAAAATCATTTTCGTATCCCCTGGGGTCTAGGACTTTTTGTTCCATAAGGCCTATCCCATCCGGGTATACCTCTTAGGCTAGTCGAGGGGTTTTTTGTATCTGATGCAGGCCACCAGAATTGAACCCCGGACCTCCTTCCAAGGATTGAGGGAACTTACCAATAAGGTACCTGGTGCGGATAAAACCTTATGTTAAGGAAAACTATTCCCCATATCCTTTTGGGGCCAAGACTTTCCATTCTATAGTGTCTATCGATCTGGGTATACCCCTCAGGCTAGCCGGGTTTTTTTGTATCCGACACAGGCCGCCAGGCTTGACGTTTTGTATTCATTATAACATTACATCCATTATATATATATATATATATATATATATATTATATATTTTTTTTTTTTTTTTTTTTCATATTGAAAATGGAAGGTCATTCGAATGGAAATGTGGTGGTTCACCTTTGATGAGTTGCAAAGTGAAAATTTCCCTTTTTTGTTTTGTCCTCAAAAGATGTGACAACATGATTAGCGATGTAATTTGGTTGTAAATATTTAAAAATAAAAGCTTATTAATTTTCTTAACTATTTTATTTTACATTTGGAGGGTATCTAAAGCCTTTTTTAAGTATTGGGAACTAAGCCCTCTTGAAAGTTATTGTTCTCTCTCTATGCTTATCAACTCGTTTTCAACATATCAAAATGAAATCTCAAGCATAAATTTATCACCTAACAAGGTGGTTAAGACCAAAAAAATAGGTTTCAAGCATAAAACATTTTCCCTAATAAGATCACATGCCTAGATCATTTGTTCCCTCTTAAAGAACAACAGTCCCCATTGCATCAACTTTTGACATTGGGTATGAAAATTACCTATTTATTTGATTCTTTGTAAGGCATTCCCCTTGGTGACCAAGTTGTTCTACCTTGACCACTTTATATATATGAATGGAATGCCTTCCAGTGGTCTTAGTCCATATATCAACAATATAATCCTCCTTTATGGTGTTAAAATATATGGATTGAGTTCTTAAATGCCCAATTATTCTTCTACTATAAAAGTATCCAAGAGAGGTGGATGATAGGGCTTGAGAAGTTCAACAATAAATATTGAGTGCAAACCAAGATAAGATGGAAGATTCAATTTGAAAGCATTCTCTCCTACCTTCTTAGTGATGATATATGGTCCACAATGAAGGGGTTTGATCTTCCTATGGGGTCTTACAAGTATATCCTTTTGAAGATGTAAGCATACTTTATCTCTAATATTGAACTAAATTGGAACTTGATGTTGGTCATGACATTGCTTGCATTTATGATTTGTCTTCTCTAAAGGTGCATAGACTTGTTTTGGCTATGCTAAATTTATTTTATAAATAGTGTTGCCTTTTCTACTTTTTTCCATGAGTTGAGTACTCCATGGATTGTACAAATTGCTACACTAGTGTGTGCTAAGAGTTAGAAAAAATAATAAAAATGAAACGAGCTATGCTTGGCAGAGTTGTATAGAGCTCAATTATACCTATGTTGACCATAAGGGAGGTGTAGTGAAGTTTTCACTATAGTGTAGCAAGTTTCTACCTCGAACAAAAACAAGTAAGAAACTACCACCAGAACAAACCAGATAAAGGGCTCTAAAGCTTCATCCATCTACCAAGTGGTTGGTTCAAATAAAATACCTATAAAGGACAATTTGTATTGAATACTGATAGCATGCTCAAAGCTCCTTTCGCCCTGAGGCAGAGTCATTCACTCAAAATGGGTCAAAAAAAATTCAGCCCTTTTGGTGGTGACTATGCCTCACCTCATCATCAAGAGGAACCCTTGAGCCTTCCCAATGGTGACAAAAAGGGTTCCCTTAATTATGAGACCTCCAATGACTTGGTGGACCAACACCTGCCTACCTAACAAGTTGTAGGGTCCTAAAATCGAGTCATATCCTTCTAACAATTGGGTTGCAGCACTCTATATACCCAAGGGTAGTTGTTCAAAGGCATGAGCAACACACCCATCAAGAGAATCCAAATCTCCTAGAGGAAGAGAAAACAAGGGATTAGAGGTGTAGATACCTAAATCACATAAATCGGATAAGACTATCAGTGCATTACATATGCCCTCTTATTGACAACATATGGCCTTATTAGGCACCCCTCTAGGCTAGAAAAAGGTTTACAAAAGCCTCCAAAACTCAGTTTGGAGGGTTCCTAGCAGTCTGGGGCAGTTTTGGGGCTCCTACGAGTGACCATCCCACCCAGGTACGACCATTAGCAACCGTCCTTGGGTGGGACGACCCCTAACTGGACCAAAGAAAAAGTCAAAGTACGTGCTAAATGACAATCCAAGACTGCCATTAGCACGTTCATGAAGAACACAAGCTTATACTGAGAGGGGGGGTGAACAGTATAAGACCTCTTTTACTTTTTCCTTTATACTTCAAAATAGTAAAGCAATATACCCAAAACAATATCAAAGCAATGCACAATATCATCCACAAAGTGACACCAATTTTAACGTGGTTCACCCGGAATGGTCGAGCTACGTCCACAAAACTTTTCTCTAAAAGTTATCTCAAAGTTCTTTGGGAATCCTTCCCAATTACAATATTCATGAGCCTCGGCCCAAAGGAGATACCTTCCCCCAATCTGAATTTATGAGCCTCTGCTCAAAGGAGATACCTTCCCCTCAGGAACGACCACATTTGGTGACCGTCCCACCCAGGTATGACCATTAGCAACCGTCCCTGGGTGGGATGACCCCTAACTGGACCAAAGAAAAAGTCAAAGTATGTGCTAAATGACAATCCAAGACTGCCATTAGCACGTTCATGAAGAACACAAGCTTATACTGAGAGGGGGGGTGAACAGTATAAGACCTCTTTTTACTTTTTCCTTTATACTTCAAAATAGTAAAGCAATATACCCAAAACAATATCAAAGCAATGCACAATATCATCCATAAAGTGACACCAATTTTAACGTGGTTCACCCAGAATGGCTGGGCTACGTCCACAAAACTTTTCTCTAAAAGTTATCTCAAAGTTCTTTGGGAATCCTTCCCAATTACAATATTCATGAGCCTCGGCCCAAAGGAGATACTTTCCCCCAATCTGAATTTATGAGCCTCTGCTCAAAGGAGATACCTTCCCCTCTCCTCTGGAAATGATCCCTCAAAAGATCAACTGCCTCTACCTCTTGCCAGCACGTGGAACTCCTTTCCATCGAAGACCTCCTGTCCTCAATGCTTAGCCTAAGAGACCTCTGCCTTCTATGATCACGTCCACAGCAGCTCAACAACCTGTACCAAACACAGTCAGTCGGTCCAGTACAAGTCTTCCTTTGTCTGTCAGATCTGTCCAACTCTTGAACAAATCAATCCTCTACATACAAGCCTTCTCAAAGACTTGCCAATTGTCCTCAGGTTCTTCTCATAGAACCAATGCACCTCTGTCCTCAAGTTCTCTGATAGAACTATCAAACTCAGCTCCCAAGTCCTCTGCTAGGACCTGTCCAAATCTGCTCACAAGTCCCCATTGAAACCTGTCCAAAACTACTCACAAGTCCCCACTGGAACCTGTCCAAGAACTACTCACAAGTCCCCACTGGAACCTGTCCAAAAACTCAGCAAGCTCACCAAGAAAAACTTTCTTAGTAGGAAATCACAAAGTGAATTGTTAGAGACCCAATGTGATTTGTCAAACTTATAGAAGCATAAAGAGAATTATTAGAGACTCAATATGTTCTATACTCAAATCCCAATCTCAAAACTCAACTCAAAACAACTCAGCTCAATCTCAATCTCAAATCTGAAAACTCAACTCAATATCTGAAATGGATAGGATAGAATGTTTTCTTTCAAGAACATGAAACCCCAACAATTTCCAACTATGCAAAGAATAACATAACAATGATACTCATGTTATTTTCACCATCAATTAGGGTTTCAACAACAATGCTCATAAAACAAGGTTTAGTCAACCAACACCATTCAACTCAACATCAACCTTGAAGCATTCAACCAATCATCACAAGAAAAGGAAACAAGTAGAAATCATTTTCCCTCCAAATATATTTGAACAAAATAGCCACCAACACAATATCACCAATGCAAAGGAGTAATTTTCTCAAATCAACTCAAAGGAGTAAGCCCAATATCATGAATCAAGTAAAAGCAATAACTTGATCAAACAACCTCTATGGAAGCAACTCAACCATCAACCTCAAAACAACAAACCAAGGGTTTCACCAAATCAAAGCAAGTAGCAAGACTCACAAACATAAACCCTAGTGCATAATGCTTCCACTACCTCAAACCAGAATTATGCATTCACCAAAACTCTCATCAAGGATAACAATGCATAAGAAGTCTTCAAAAAACCAAAAAATAGAATTTACACCCAACCAAAAGAAACCTAGTTGAAAACCTTTTCACTCCAACCTTATTTCAGAAAAACATACACCAATCATACTCATAAGAAAAATGTGCCCATACCTTTTTGGAGTAGAAGAAAATTGATCCTTAAAGTTGTCACCACACACAACCCTCAAACTTCCAACCAAGTTAGGGTTAGAACCAAGATAAATGAGCATATATAAAAACTTTTCTTAATACACCTTTTAGCTCCTCTTCTTTAAAAACAACCACCAAAGAAGCCAAAAACACAACAACCAAAACTTACACCTTATATCTCCATTTTTAAATTTAGCATAGCAAAAGACTAATCTCAAAAATACAATCAAAGAAATATCCCCTTATTTCTCCTATGTCTTTTAAACAATGCTAAACAATGCTAAACAATGCCAAAAATCATATCAAGAAAATAATCACACCTTATAATGGTTGCCCTTGAAGAATCCGAAATTCGCGGCACAAAACACGTTTTAATAAAAATGTGACTAATCCATGCATAGCTCCCTCCGCGGGGATCGAAACGTAGACCTCCGCCTACACAAGGCCCAAACGTAGCCTTCGCTGCCACTAGCCCACAAGGGGCTTACGAAGTCCAAGACGGACTTCCTTCCACATAAACGGTCAAGCTTTTCGAAAGCTTTTCAAACCACGAGCTCTCCTCTTTCGCAGCGTAAACAGAACATTCGATCGCAGCCAAACCAATTAATTGCCTTCGATTTTCCAAGCCGGTTTAACCTTAGGAACCTTCTCATATTTATAGTCCATACGTGGACTTTAGAACACGTCGGCTACAAAGAAAAGTAATTTCGAATTTAATCGAAATTTGCTTTCTAAAGGGTTTAAAAACCCTTAAGTATTTTTAATAAATTAAAAATAATTTCTCCCTTAATTAATTAAATAATTAATTATTTAAAACCTTGAAGGGTTTTAAATAATAATTAAATAAATAATAAAGAGAACCTCCATTGGTTTTAATAAAAACCATTTAACTTGGTTTTAATGAAAAACCCTTGCCAATGGAATCTCTTCGAATTCTCTTGGAATCTTCCACCTTTGAAGCCAACACATCCTCTTAACATTAATGTCATTTCCTTTTGACATCAATGACAACTCATAAACAAGAAGCTAGGATCTCAAACCCAAAATTGCCAACAGTTCAATCACCCCAAATTGATTGGAGACCTATTGATTAATACTAGGACAGTTGATTGGGAGCACCCAAATGGGAAACCTTCTCCCAATCATGCCATGACGTGATTAGGACACATGGCGTCACCTGCCTCGCATGGCAAAGATGCCCTTTTGCCCTAAGTGCCCTCTTGGGCTATAAAAGGAGCTCCAAACTCCCAATTTCAAAAGAGAATTTGGAGAATAGAGCAACGAAGTGCTGCCCAAATCATATCCCACATTTTGTAAACCAGACACGCCTCTGCCTTGGCCTTGAAATCCTCTTCATTCGAAGAAAATTTCAGGGACAAATAGGCTCAAACCACCAAACCCAAACAGGCCAAATTGGAATATTCTTTGGCCCCATATGTCGACAACACCCCATACCACTTTTGGACCAATTCCCATGACCATAGGTGATAAAACTTAGGTAGTTTTGTGACCGCCCCACTTGGGGACGACCAACAGTCTACCCATGGCACACCCTAGGATGACCACAAAATAGGGTGGAATTTCAAAGAAATTCCTCCATAGTCCCCTTAGGAATGTCTAGAGGAACCTATGGCCCAAATTTGAGGTAGTTTGGAGGAGTTTTGATGCTAGTTTGGTGATCCCCAATGTTGCAGGTCTATCTGGCTCACCCCGGGATGACCAACAGTTAAGCATAGTTTCACCCTTGATCTTGCCCCCAAAGTTGCTTATTTGTGTTTAAATCATCTTTATATATGCATATGCTTATTGTAGATCAGTTTTTGTATATGTAGATTGCTTTGTTTAGTCGTAGTATATGCTTCTTTTGCTATGTTTTCAAGGCTTTCATTATCTTATGAAATAGGTGCTATTAACCCCATTTTAGTCCCTTGTGTGTAGGTCCAGGTAGTTCTACGCAGAAGGAAGGAGCTAAGAAGACCATAAGAACATGTTGAAGGATAGCTCTCAATTGTGGTATGCAATATTTACATTAACACTATAGTTTACACCGCTTTGAGGCCCCTTTCAAGGGACTAGATCCCTTGAACATTGTAATGGAAATTGTATCAATTTGTGAAAGCCCTTAAGGGGATATTTGTAATCACATGTTTGAAGCTATAAATTGATTAAATATAAGGAGAAATCCACCATTTAATTATTCATTTGCTTCATTTTGATAGATTACAAGTTTATGTGTTATTTCCCTTAAATGTTGCATAGATGCTTTACATTGCAATGAAATACCCTTAAGGCGATGTAGTAAATTTCACGTATTTAGTGGTGAGCACAGTATATGATGTCTTTTTATCTCCCCTCTAGATGATGCTAATTTGACCTCTTTTTCTGGTTTTATCTGTTGCAGGTACTGACTGCTCTGAGCAAAAATGACCTCTCTGCTGCTCCATGGCACTAGGTGAGACGACTAGCTCCATGGCACTGGGTGGGATGGCCAGCTCCATGGCACTGGGTGGGACGGACCCTAATATGTGATCATCCCTGAATGGGATGGCCAAAAAACCAGAGGGTTTCTACAAAAATTTGCAAAAACAACAAGTTTCAGGTTCATTTTTACACCTTTCTGCACTTTCAATTTGCAAATTTGTTGTTCAAAATAGTCAAATTTTACATTTTCTTGTCTTCTCTATGCATAGAAAGGTTAGATATCCTCTTTCAAAAATTGTGCATTAATTAGATCAGAAGAAATAAGGAAAATAACAGTAGAATTTCTGCTTTTTGTCTGGTTTGACTGCTTGCCACTTGCCCAAAAAGGGTCAAGTTCATATAGGTGTTTAATTTCAGTGCTTTCCTTTTATGCTACTAATATTTCTGAAAGAAAAATGCACTTTCATGCATTTAGTCAAAAATCATTGAGTGCTTTATTATTTTCTTTCAAATATTTTAAAAGGAACCCCACACACCAAGTTCTATTTAAACATCAATGGAGTTGGGCTTTCACATCCAACCCATTGATCGAGACCAACAGTGGAAGTAATTACCACTCGATTGGCTCATGAGAAGTACTATCAAGACCCGTCCATGGCCAAGGCCAACCCAAGATCTGTCCTAACCATGAAAAATAGCATGCATTCCTCTTCGAAGGGGTGTATCGTTGCGCACGGGGTGTTGGGTGAGGGTTGGTAGTACCTATGCTACCTCGTTGGATATGGATTTCATCCCCATATTTGAATTGTGCGAGTATATAGGTGAAATAATTTAAACTTTGATAATATCATTCAACAAAATATCAAACATGAGAAAAGTATTTTCTTTACAAAGCAACACATATTGAAACACAACAAATAGTTTAGGATTCACATCTAAATTTTTTTAAACGAGATAATCACTTTTATGCTTATGTGTCTCTATTGTTTGTTTGTTTCAAATTCATATAAATTGTAAAGAAGATAAACACATAGTAGTTAGAGTATGTAGCTATGGTACGTACTCGTAGCCAAGCCCATTAAGGGGCAGAAGCTATGGGCAATAGAGAAGAGGATATAGAATGTCCTCGTGTTGAGCCTAGGTATAGGATCATTCCTTCCTGGAAATCAACTATTCTTCCCAGTCGTAGACCAACTAATGAGTGGATGGTTACTCCTAGAGAGTCAACTAGAGGGTCTAGCTTACAGGGGACCCCTTTGCAGGGTACTCCTGCAGGTCATAGTCCTAGTTTGGGAAAGTATCTCCATAATTCATATGCTACAAACACCTTCTTTCGAGAAGAGTCACCACGCAATGAGACGCCTCCACATAGAGCAATACCATGCTTTCACATGCCTGCTCAATCCTCTACTCATCATATACATGAGCAAGAGCTCACACCTCGAGTAGGGTTGAACGATCATCTCAAGATTTCAAGTCACCCTACTCCAAGGTATCAAAATCACAATGAGTATGATACTCGTCAAATTAGGCGACCTTATTCCACCTTACCTTACCTTGTTTATGAGGGAAGACTTGAGGAACATCCAGATTATCCTCATCCAAAGCGACTTCCCTCGATCGAGGGAAGCATGTAATTGATCTCATAGATCCTCCTGAACAGGATAGACAACAAAGCAATCATGCTAAGTTACATAGACCTAATACAGTTGATCAAATTAATAATTTGGTCCAGCGATATGCTGACCACCAAGCTGAGTTTAATCAACTTAGGTCGGATAAACATCACTTAGATCTCTTAGAGCAACGACAACAAATAGAGAAAGAAAAGCTTGAACAAAAAATTTAAGAAACTTTATGTCATGGAGCTGTCACTCCAAGTACGCGTAGACAAGAGGCTCACCCGAGGAAACCAAATTTCCAACAAGATAGGTCTCCTAGACCTAATCCTATGTTGCATCCTATACCTCATAGGCCTGAACATAATGTATATGATAGGCCAAACATAGATCACCTTCAACAGGCATTAGTGCCTCCTTATAGGCCCATACCTGAAACACCTTGTGGGGATTACGATGATTTGGAACAAGATGAGTATTATGTAGAAGCACCTTATGGAGGCATGGCTGATGTCAATAAACCACCTGTTGGAACAAAATTTGCCTTCGGTTAATAGTGTTGCGCCTTAGACTTTGCCAACATTGAATAGACAGATCTTGCTTGAGATCATCTGTCTAGTCTCCAGAGAAGGCTGTTCCTTTAAGTTTTTTAGAGAAAATGGGAACAAGAGATAAGGGAAATATAGCCAAAGCTAGAACTTTTCTCACGATACAGATTAGACAACAACAAACATTGATGATGCAGATTACTACTTTCAGAGTTTCCTTTATATCTTCTTTATAGAAAACACGAATTCCTGAGTGTGACTTTTAGATGTTCGTCTAAAAGCATTTAAATATCTTTAAATGTTCAACTCTAGAAACAAGATTTATACATGCACAATCCAGATTTTAGAACAGATACATTATAAAACTTAGAGTGAATAAAAGTTAAAACACCAGATACATACACTTGCACACAAAAGTTTCGGAAGCCAGAAGAAGAAATCTTTTATTGCTTGTAATCCAAGTACATGTACATCAAGCTTGTAAACGTCCAAGAGCCGAACTTTTTTTTGGAGTCTCTCACCCCTATATATACCCTAAAAGAGTATCTTTTTCTAAGTACATCTTACTATTTTACAAGCAATCATCTGCAGTTTTTAATAATACACAACAAGTCTTCTATGAATTAGATATCTTCTCTGCAGATTAGATTCTAGACGATCCTGTCACATTTTCAATCATCTAGCAAGCTTGCTCTATCCTAGATTTTTGATAATCATGTCAGAAATCACTTCTTGGTGTCGGTGCATGCCTTTGATTGCCAAAAATACATTTTATTCCTTTACAGCTGGCGTGTCACGAAATCACGACATTCTTTCCTTGATTTGCTCTTTTGCCGCCTCTAGCCACGAAAACGAGACATGTCACAAAATCGTGACATTATTTCCTTGTTTTGTTCTTCTGTCGCTTCCAGTCACAAAAATGAGACATGTCACGAAATCGCGACATTCTTTCCTTTCTTTTCTTTTCTACCGCTTCCAGCCGCGAAAATGAGACATGACGCGAAATCGCGACATTCATCTCTTGCTTTGCTCTTCTGTCGCTTCCAGTCGCGAAAATGAGACATGTCGTGAAATCGCGACATTCTTTCCTTGATTTGCTTTTCTTCCACTTCTAGCCACGAAAATGAGACATGTCACGAAATCGTGACAGTTGTCTCTTGCTTTGCTCTTCTGTCGCTTCCAGCCGCAAAAATGAGACATGTCGCGAAATCATGACATTCGTCTCTTACTTTGCTCTTTTGCTGCCTCCCGCTGCGAAAATGAGACATGTCACAAAATTGCAACATTTCTATGTCTTCATCTTGATTCTTCTTCTTGCATCGCGAAAATGCGACATGTCGCGAAATCGTGACACTTCTGCCTCTTTGTTCTCTTTTGTTACTTTTGGCCACGAAAATGCAACATGTCGCGATATCGCGACACTTTTTCCTTCTTGCTCTTTCTCTTCTCTTTAGCCGCAAAAATGTAACATGTCGCGATATCGCGACACTTTTGCCTCTTTGCTCCCTTTTGTTGCTCTTAGCCGCGAAAATACAACATGTCGCGATATCACGACACTTTTGCCTCCTTACTCCTTTTTGTTGCTCTTAGCCGCAAAAATACAACATGTCGCGATATCGTGACACTTTTGCATCCTTGCTCCCTTTTGTTGCTCTTAGCTGCGAAAATACAACATGTCGCGATATCGTGACACTTTTGCCTCCTTGCTCCCTTTTGTTGCTCTTAGCCGCGAAAATACATGTCGCGATATCGCGACACTTTTACCTCCTTGCTCCTTTTTGTTGCTCTTAGCCACGAAAATAAAACATGTCGCGATATCGCGACACTTTTGCCTCCTTGCTCCTTTTGTTGCTCTTAGCCGCGAAAATAAAACATCTCGTGATATCGTGACACTTTTGCCTCCTTGCTCCCTTTTGTTGCTCTTAGCCGCGAAAATACAACATGTCACGATATCACGACACTTTTACCTCCTTGCTCTTTCTCTTTGCTTTTTCTCGCAAAAATGCAACATGTTGTGATATCGCGACACTTTTTCCTCCTTGCTCTTTCTCTTTGCTTTGGACCGCGAAAATGCAACATGTCGCGATATCGCGACACTTTTTCCTTCTTGCGGTGTTTTACTTTTTCTTTGATCTTTAGTATATAGGCCACTTTGGTCTTCTTGGAGAATATGCAAAAAGGTGCATCAGTTGTTTTTCTGTAGTTAGTCACTTTTTGACTAACATTCTTGGCGCCTTCCAGGGGATTTTTTGCTTGCAAAAATTTTGAACCAGGCCTTTATCCATTAGGAAACGGAGTCAACAACGCAGTTGTAAAAAGAATATTTCAGAGAAAGACAAATAACACAGGAAAATGCAATTAGATGAAATGTGAACATTACCTCGTCAAAACTCCATTTATACCTTAGTATCTCTATTCAAAAAAAAATGTCGACTTCTGATTGGTTGCGATTGAATTTTTTTTTTGTTAAGGCCAAAAAACGGTAATATTTACAAATATTGTCTGAATATACTTATGTTATCACTGTACATATAATTCCTTTTCTGCTTTCTCAATAGAAATATAACTTTAGGTGAAATGCATTCACCGTGATGGAAAAAACCAATCCATCTTGATATTTCAACTCGAAAGCATTGAACCGTTTCTCTGAAACAATTTCAAATGGTCCCTCCCAAAAAGCATCAAATTTATCATGGTTACCTGGCTTAGCTTTTTTTACATTCCATTTCAAAACCAAGTCTCCCACTCTAAATTTTTTGGCAGTTGTCTTTTTGTTGAACCATCCTTTAGTATCTGCCATATGCTTTTGATTGTGATTGTATGATTGCTCTCTTTGTTCTTCTAACTGTAAGAGTTGCATAACTCCTGCAACTGTGTGTAGCATTTGGTCAATCCGAGGTAGCGGGTAATGATCTTTGAGTGATGCTCTGTTTAGATTTCCGAAATCTACACATAGTCGGATATCTCCATTTTTCTTCTTGATTGGTACCAAGTTTGCCACCCAGGTGGAGTGTTTAACAAGGTATACTATTTTAGCTTGAAGGAGTTTTAGCAGTTCTTGTTTCATCAAAGATTCTATCTTCGGATTCACTGGTATTTGCTTTTGCCTAAAAGGCTTAGCTCCTTCTTCTAATTCTATGGTATGTTGAATAACATCTTTATTGTACACTTTTAGATCACTATACACCCAAGCTATGATGTTAGGGAATTTTTTACACAATTCTCTGATCTGGTTCACTTCCTCTTCTATACAACTGATTCTAACCTTAATCATTTTTCCTGGCTCCAACTCTACATCTTTGTATCTTCTTTTATCAACCTTGATTTTCTGGCCAACTGCTCTATCATTGTTATCAAAAAGACTTTCAAGGGTGATGAGACCCTTATGAATATGATTGTTTTTCAACTGAATAATATCCTCTTCCTCTTCATCTTACAGATCCCGGTTGGCTGAGCAATTTATTTCATGGATTAAGAAATCCAGTATCTGTTCATCATTTTCAAAAACTTGCCAAAAAATATTTTTATCGAGAACTGAAGGCTCGTATATAAGTCTAATAGTTTTAGACTTCTGAATAACATTACTTATAGGACAAAAATTAGCTCCCATCGAAGCTAACAAATTTGCGTGGGTATTCTGTTCTCTAGGGATAAACTTTATATTTAGGGCCTCAAAGGCCTCTAAGAGATCCCACACTTTGTTCTTGTAAGCCTTCAAATAATGTTGTTTACTTATACATTTTTTGGTGACTTGATTCACAATAAGTTCGAATCTCCATAGATGAGTAAGCTGTTTGATTCCCAATTTCTCAGCCTTTCTTAACCCTAAGCACATGGCCTCATATTTTGCTACGTTATTGGAGCAACTCCAAGTCAACCTGTAAGAGAAAACCTTTTCCTCTCCGGTGGGAGAAATCAAAACTATTCCCGCACTAGCTCCATTCTTGCACCTAGCCCCATCAAAGAAAAGCTTCCACAATTGATTCATAGAACCATCCTTTTCTAGGGAGGGTATCAATTTTCTTTTTGGTTTCTCAATAGAATAGTTTCCTATTTCTGTTTCTATCATGGCATTAAAATTTTGTAGAGAAAACTCATCCTCAACTTGGAGCTCTTCTAATGTTTCTTCCATTAGATCTTCTTCTATTGTTTCTTCAGTCATCATATTTACACGGTCAGTTTCACCAATCTTTTCTACATGAAACGTCGATGGTTTCTCATTAAAAATCTTGACCCTTCTACCTTTGAAAGGTATCTCCAAATGGGAATAATCTAAGGATAAGTATCCTCCTATCTTTTTTGTGAACTCTTTGGATAGACACATACCAAAATAGGGCTCCAAGTCTACGACTACTACCTCTTGTATGACTGTCATCTGAGGCATTTTATGCAGCCGTATGGAAATATCCTTTATCACTCCTATAGTTTTCTTGGAGTACCATCTAACTATAGGACGCCTGCACTGATCCTAGTGTACTCCATTCCCATAATATCACATACTGCTTTGGGTATCACATGTTGAGCAAGGTGCAGCAACAGTATTGTCATTGTCGTCAACACAATCAGATAGATCTGTTGATGCAAGTGGACAGGAAGTTCAAAAGCTATTCGGATAAGAAGACAGGAGTTCAAAGGTTACTCAAAGTATGTACAGTGATTTTCCAAGAAGACCAAAGTGGCCCATATGCAAAAGATCAAAGAAAAATACAAGTAAGAAAAGTGTCGCGATATCGCGACATATACAGCAGGCAAGAAAAACTATCGTGATTTCGCGACATGTTGGAAGAGAGAGAAAAAGCAGAAAAAACTGTCACGATTTCGCGACATGTTGGAAGAGAGAGCAAGCAAGAAAAACTGTCACGATTTCGTGACATGTTGGAAGAGAAAGAGAAATAAGGAAAAACTGTCGCATTTTCGTGACATGTTGGAAGAGAAAAAGACAAGTGGAAAAACTGTCACGATTTCGTGACATGTTGAGAGAGAAAGCACAAGCAAGCAAAACTGTCACGATTTCGTGACATGTTGGAAGAGAGAAAGGCAAGTAGAAAAAGTGTCACGATTTCGCGACATATTGCAAGAGAGATAGTATAGAAGAAAAAGTGTCACGATTTCGTGACATGTTGGAAGAGAGAATGGCAAGTAGAAAAAGTGTCACGATTTCGTGACATATTGCAAGAGAGAGAGTCCGAAAGAAAAAGTGTCACGATTTCATGACATATTGCAAGAGAAAGAGCAAAGGAGAGAAAGTGTCGCGATATCGCGACATGAAGGCAAGAGAAAGAGCAAAGGAGAGAAAGTGTCACGATATCGCGACATGTCACGTTTTCGTGACCGAAGGCAAGAGAAAGAGCAAAGGAGAGAAAGTGTCGCGATATCGTGACATGTCGCATTTTCACAACTAAATGAGGAGAGAGAAAGTAAGAAGGCCGAAGTGTCACGATATCGTGACAAAAGTAAAGAGGAAGAGTACGGAGGCGAAAGTGTCACGATTTCGTGACATGTTGTGTTTGTGCAGGTACAAGCCAAGAAAAGAGGCAAGGAGGTGAAAGTGTCACGGATATGTCCGACATCTATGTTTTCACGGGTACAAGCCAAGAAAAGAGGAAGGAGGTAACGTGTGGGAGGTGAAAGTGTCACGATATCACGCGACATGTGTTTTCGTAGGTACAAGCCAAGAAAAGAAGCAAGGAGGCGAAAGTGTCGCGATATCACATGTTGTATTTTCACGGTCCAAAGCAAGGAGAAAGAGAGAGAAAGAAAAAGTGTCGCAATATCGTGACATGTTATATTTTCATGGTTGAGTTGAAGCCGACAAAAATCGATGAACAACCGACTAAAATTAGGGTTTACAGTTGTCATGAAAGCCGACTAAGATTAGGGTTTACAGCCAACTAAGATTAGGGTTTTCATCTCAAAATTTTGTTATAAAAGGAGGGTTGTTTGGAGATTTGTAAGTTGTCGAAGTGTGCGGAGTTCTATCATAGTGCGAAGAGAGCAGAGTGTGCGAAAGGGAGAAGACGATCGTGAAGGTCGATCGTAATGAAGCAGAGTGTGCGAAGTGATTGCGCAGAGGAAGTAGAGTGTGCGAAGTGATTGTGTAGAGAAATTAGAGTGCGTAGAGTGCGTAAAGGTGAAGAAAGACCAGTCAGGATCTTGCAAAAACAAAGGTATCTTTCTGTCAATCTTATAGATTCAAAATTGAAGTCCAGGTTGCAGCTTGGCATCAGGGGTTGGTGCTCCTTCCAGTAGGTGTTGGTAAATCAGGGGTTGGTGCTCCTTTTTGTTGGTGCAGATAAATAAAGGGGTTGGTGCTCCTTCCAGTAGGTGCTGGTAAATTGATTGTAAAGTTGGTGCTTTGCAAAGGCTGGATTTGGATGGTAGTCCAAGCAGTCATTTTTGAGGAGTAGCCACATTGGTGAACCTCGTTAAATCTTGTGTTGTGTGATGCTCTTGTGTTATACTTGTTGTATCTAGTAATTAGTTTTAATTGCTACTATATTAAGAGCTATAAATTCAAGTTTAAAGAGCTACACTGATTCACCCCCCCTCTCAGTGTCATTGTAAGACTAACAATTGGTATCAGAGCAAGGTTCCTGTACAAGCCTAATCGGCTAGGGTGATCTTGGAAGTAACACAATGGCAGGTGGTGAAGGTTTCTCATCAAACAAAGCACCATTGTTTGACGGATCTAATTACGCATTCTGGAGAATCAGGATGCAGACATATCTCTGTGCTTTGGGATACGACATCTGGGATTCAATAGTTAGTGGATACACAATACCCATCACTCCTCCAAAAGAGGCTGACGAAAAGAAACTATTTGAAAGTAACTCAAAAGCAAAGAATGCTATCATGTGCGGATTAGCAGACAGTGAACTAGTAAAGATCATGAGCTGTAATACGACAAAAGAGATATGGGACAAACTGAGGAGTATTCATGAAGGAGACGATAAGATCAAGGAGGCCAAATTACAGACACATCGAGCTCGGTTCGAAGCATTGAAAATGAACGATGATGAAAACATTGAGGCATATATGCTTGAGAGTTAATGGAATCATTAATGCGATCGAGAGGGCTCGACGAGGATATTGGAGACTCTGCCATCATGAAAAAGGTACTAAGATCTCTTCCTCAAAGGTTTGATTCCAAAGTCTCAATGATAGAAGAAGCTAAAAATCTAAATTATTTTAGTATAGATGAGATGTATGGTTCTTTGACTGCATATGAGATGAGGATAGGAAGATCTAAACCCACAGACAGAGAAGCGGCTTTTAAAGCCCTTAAAAATAAAAACACAAAACAAGAGTCCGAGGAAGAAGAGACATCAGATGAAATGGAAGCAAAATTTGTTAGAAAACTAAAAAAGGGAAAAGGAAAATATAGAGGGAAGCTACCATTTAAATGTTTCAACTGTGGAGGCGTTGGGCATTTTGCGACTAAATGTCCACTTAAAGAGAAGAACAAAAATGATGAAGGATCGCACCAAGAAAGAAGTGACTGGAAGAAGAAAACGGATTTCAGAAAAGGCAACTTCAAGAAGAAAAGTTTCATCTCCAAGAATATCAGTTCATCAAAAAATAGCTCCGGTGAAGAGTCTGAAGAAGAAAAAGGTGAAGCTCTTTTCATGGCATTTGAAGAAGTAAAATCAGAAAAGGAAGAAGGAGTGAACTCTGAAGTATGTGGTGAAAACCTTGAGGCTGAAGTAGATCTAGAAGGTGAGTTGATCTCTGCACTTGAAGAGTGGAAGATAGAAAAGAAAAAGAATAAGAAACTTTCAAGAAAGCTTGAGGATGCAAATGAAATCATAACCAGTTTGAAAGTACAGATAGAAGAATCTAAGAAAATCTTCGAAGATCTCGAAGTGCAAATAACAATGAAAATAGATTATTGCAGCAAGCTAGAAGAAGAGATTGTTGGTTTAAGAATGCAGCTAGAAGAGATGAATAAGAAAATTAGTTGTTATCACAAACGTGAAGAAAGTTCTATGAAGTCTGGATAAGATCATAAATGACCAAAGGCTTGCAGGCATCAAATTTGGTCTGGGTTTCATCGAAGGAGAATCATCAAGTGGATCAAAGGCCAGAAATGTAGAATCCATAAAGAATGAAGATAAGAAATAGGTTGATCAAGGAAAAACGTCTCATGCCAGGCACGAAAGGAGAATTGACAATGATGGATTCACCAATGTCACACATCAAAGAAGAAGAAGACCTATGGCTCCTACGACAACATGGCAAAGAACATCACCCAGGTTCAATTATCCTTTTTCTGGTTTCTGTTTTAAATGCAATGGCTATGGACATAAAATCTCAGACTGCAAATATAATGTAAGACCAAGGAATTTCACCGAGTAGAAATGTTTTTTCTCCTCCGATGAATTATACAGTAGAATGTTATAAATGTCATAATTTTGGGCACATTGCAAGAAACTGTAGAAATACATTTACATCAAATCAGTTTCAGGGAAGAAAATTTCAACCATATAGGATGAGACAAAATAGAAAGCTTCCCGAAAAACATGCACAAACTACTGATAAGGGAAAGGCAAAACAAGAGCCCAAAACTACTATCAAGATGGAGTGGAAAGGAAAAGAGCGACTGAAGGAAGAAAAGGAATCCTTAATCGTACAAACAACATTCAAAGCACAGAATAAATATGTACCATGGATACTTGATAGTGGATGCTCCAATCATATGACAGGTGACAAACAAAAATTTGAGAAGTTACAGAAATATGAAGGAGGTTCAGTAAAGTTTGGAAATAATGATGGAGCTAAGATAGTTGGCAAAGGTTCAGTTAAAATTAGTGACAAAAAAATTAAGTCAGAAGAAGTCTTGTTTGTGGATGGTTTGAAACATAACTTGTTGAGCGTAAGTCAGATTTGTGATAAAGGTCATGAAGTAGTTTTTATGAAGCAGGGTTGTGAAGTCAGAAAAACAAATAGTGGAAAATTGATAGCAACTGGATCAAGAACATCTGGAAACCTGTATACGCTCTCAGAAGATTCAAAAGGAGCTTGTTTTATTGGACAGGAAGAAGAAAACTGGTTGTGGCACAAGAGACTAGGGCATATCAGTTTTGATAATCTAGTGAAAATCATCTCAAAAAGGGCAGTGAGAGATATTCCCACCATCAACAAACCTGCAAACAACATTTGTGCTTCATGCCAAAAGGGGAAACAAACTAGAGTCACATTCAAAACAAAAGAATACTACACAAGCAAACCTTTGGAACTAATACACACTGATTTATGTGGACCCATGAGAACACAAAGCATAAATGGTGACAAATATTTTATGTTGTGCATTGATGACTATTCCAGAATGACATGGATATTTTTCTTGAAGCATAAATCAGAAGCTTTTGATATGTTCAAGATTTTCAAAAACCAGGTTGAGAATGAAACAGGAAAGAGGATCAAATGTTTAAGATCAGATAGAGGAGGAGAATTCATTTCAGAGGAATTTGTAGAGTATTGTGAAAAATACGGTATTAGGAGACAGTTCTCAGCAGCCAGGACACCTCAACAAAATGGAGTGGTAGAAAGAAAGAACAGGACAGTGCAGGAAATGGCACGGACTATGTTGGTTGAAAGTAGAGTAGCAGACATATTTTGGAAAGAAGCAGTCCATACTACGGTGTATATCCAAAATAGGTACATGCTGAGAACACATGAAAGCAAAACTCCTTATGAATTGTGGTTCGGTAAAAGGGCAACAACAAAATACCTCAAAGTTTTTGGCAGCAAGTGCTATATCAAAAGAACTGAAGATAATCTTGGTAAGTTTGAAGATAGAGCAGATGAAGGTATTTTTGTTGGTTATTCATCAAAAAGCAAAGCTTACAAATGCTACAACAAGAGGCTAAAGAAAATTGTGGACAGTGTTGATGTTAAATTTGATGAAGGTAAAGAACGAGTAATTAGCTATGAAACGAACTACCCAATTTATGAAGAGGTTATTGAAGGAGATGAGGAAAACGAAATGGAAAAGATACAAAAAATTGACTCGAGATGATTCAAGTTGTGATTCGAAAGTGGAAGAAAATAAGAAATTCAAAACAGGCAATTGGCGAGAAAAATCATCCTAGAGAGCAAATAATTGGAGACCCCAAAGTTGGTGTTCAGACAAGAAGAAGAGTAGTAAGTAACTACTCTCTATTATCCAGCATTGAGCCCAAAAATGTTACTGATGCAAGCAAAGATGAAAGTTGGATGAAGGCAATAAATGAAGAATTAGATCAGATCAAGAAAAACGAAACTTGGGAGTTAGTACCTAGACCTGCAAATAAAAATATAATCGGGACTAAATGGATTTTTCAAAACAAATTGAATGAAGACGGACAGGTAGTCAAAAATAAAGCAATATTGGTATGTAAGGGTTATGCACAAGTTGAAGGCATTGACTTTGAGGAAAATTTTGCACCAGTAGCTAGACTAGAGGCAATTAGAATGTTTCTGGCTTTAGCAGTCTACAAGAATTTCAAAGTTTATCAAATGGATGTGAAATCAGCATTTTTGAATGGGAAACTTGAAGAAGAGGTTTATATTGAGCAACCAGATGGTTTCCAACTTGGTGATGATCCAAACTTGGTTTGCAAGTTGAAGAAAGCATTATATGGCTTAAAACAGGCACCCCGAGCATGGTATGCAAGGCTAGACAACTATCTCACTCAACAAAGGTTTAAGAAAGGTATGGTGGATAGTAATTTGTATGTCAAAATAGAAAATGGGCATCTTATTGTTCTTGTTGTATACGTAGATGATATCATATTTGGCAGCAGCAAAGATGAGTCGTGCAAAGATTTAGCAAATAAGATGCAGAAAGAATTTGAAATGTCAATGATTGGTGAACTGTCGTATTTCCTCGGGTTGCAAGTTAATCAAAGTAAGAAGGGCATATTTATTTCTCAAGTTAAATATGTAAAAGAGATGTTAAAAAAGTTCACAATGGAGGATTGTAAGCCAGTTAGCACTCCCATGACGACAGGTTGCAAGTTGAGCAAGGATGACAAATCTCCACCTGTTGATCAAACCATGTACAGATCTATGATTGGAAGCTTACTGTACCTGACAGCTACCAGACCAGATATTTTACAGGCAATATGCATGGTAGCACGATTTTAGGCTAATCCCAAGGAGACTCATGTGACAGCAGTGAAGAGGATTCTTCGGTACCTCAAGGGTACTATGGAGTATGGGTTATGGTATCCAAAAGGTAAAGACTTCACCCTTATTTTGTATTCAGATGCAGATTGGGCAGGATGTGTAGATGATAGAAAGAGTACAAGTGGAGGTGCATTCTATCTTGGAGACAGATTGGTCGCATGGCACAGTAAGAAACAAGAGTCAGTTTCTTTATCGATAGTAGAGGCAGAATATATTGCAACGACAACATGTTGTACGCAGGTATTATGGATGAAACAAACCCTGAAAGATCTTGGTATTAGCTTCAGTGAGCCAATATCAGTTAAGTGTGATAACACCAGTGCCATTAACATCTCCAAGAATCCGGTTATGCATTCACGCACAAAACACATTGCTATCTGATATCACTTTTTGAAGGAGAAAGTTGCGGAAGGTGAGGTTAAGTTGGATTTTGTTCCAACTACAGAGCAAGTAGCGAGATATCTTCACAAAACCATTGCCCAAGGAAGTTTTTGAGTACCTTCGCAATAAATTGGGAGTGGTCACACTTCCCAAGAATTGACTAGCTACAGGGATCACATTCTCAGGGGGAGTGGTCATGATTTTTGCTAAGTGTAATAAATTGTGCCTGAGAATGTTGTGCATGGACTCAGGGGGAGTCTGCAGTAGCCCTTTGGTATTATTGTCAAAGGGGGAGAAGAGTTACAGGAAAGTGCACATGTGTTGCCAACAATTCCAAAGGGGGAGATTGTTGAGCAAGGTGCAGCAACAATATTGTCATTGTTGTCAACACAGTCAGATAGATCTATTGATGCAGTGGATAGGAAGTTCAAAAGCTTTCAGATGCAGAAGATAGGAGTTCAAAGGTTACTCAGAGTATGTACAGTGATTTTCCAAGAAGACCAAAGTGGCCCATATGCAAAAAATCAAAAGAAAAAGACAAGTAAGAAAAGTGTCGCGATATCGCGACATATACAGCAGGCAAGAAAACTATCGTGATTTCGCGACATGTTAGAAGAGAGAGAAGAAGCAAGAAAAATTGTCACGATTTCGTGACATGTTGAAAGAGAGAAGAAGCAAGAAAAACTATCATGATTTCATGACATGTTGGAAGAGAAAAAGACAAGTGGAAAAACTGTCACGATTTCGTGACATGTTGAGAGAGAAAGCACAAGCAAGCAAAACTGTCATGATTTCGTGACATGTTGGAAGAGAGAAAGGCAAGTAGAAAAAGTGTCATGATTTCGCGACATATTGCAAGAGAGATAGTACGAAAGAAAAAGTGTCACGATTTTGGGACATATTGGAAGAGAGAATGGCAAGTAGAAAAAGTGTCGCGATTTCACAACATATTGCAAGAGAGAGAGTCCGAAAGAAAAAGTGTCGGATTTCGACATGAGAAAGTGCAAAGGAGAGAAAGTGTCACGATATCGCGACATGTCACGTTTTCGTGACCGAAGGCAAGAGAAAGTGCAAAGGAGAGAAAGTGTCACGATATCACGACATGTCACGTTTTCGTGACCCGAAGGCAAGAGAAAGAGCAAAGGAGAGAAAGTGTCACGATATCGCGACATGTCACATTTTCATGACTAAATGAGGAGAGAGAAAGTAAGAAGGCAGAAGTGTCGCGATATCATGACAAAAGTAAAGAGGAAGAGTATGGAGGTGAAAGTGTCACGATTTCGTGACATGTGTTTTTGTGGGTACAAGCCAAGAAAAGAGGCAAGGGGGAGGAGGATGTGGGCGAAGAGGGGGGGAAAAGTGGGGTATCGCGTACATGGTTGAGTAAAGCCAAGAAAAGAAGCAAGGAGGCGAAAGTGTCACGATATCGCGACATGTTGTATTTTCGGTCCAAAGCAAGGAGAAAGAGAGAGAAAGAAAAAGTGTCACGATATCGCGACATGTTGTATTTTCACGGTTGAGTTGAAGCCGACAAAAATCGATGAACAATCGACTAAAATTAGGGTTTATAGTTGTCATGAAAGCCGACTGTTGGGGTTCGCCGACTAAGATTAGGGTTTTCATCTCAAAATTTTGTTATAAAAGGAGGGTTGTTTGGAGATTTGTTTGAGTGTCGAAGTGTGCGAAATTCGGTCGGAGTGCGAAGAGAGCAGAGTGCGCGAAAGGGAGAAGACGATCATGAAGGTCGATCGAAACGAAGCAGAGTGTGTGAAGTGATTGCGTAGAGAAAGCAGAGTGGTGTGCGAAGTGATTGCGTAGAGAAAGCAGAGTGCGCAGAGTGCATAAAGGTGAAGAAAGACCAGTCAGATCTTGCAAAAACAAAGGTATCTTTCTGTCAATCTTATAGATTCAAAATTGAAGTCCAGGTTGCAGCTTGGCATCAGGGGTTGGTGCTCCTTCCAGTAGGTGCTGGTAAATCAGGGGTTGGTGCTCCTTTCTGTTGGTGCAGATAAATAAAGGGGTTGGTGCTCCTTCCAGTAGGTGTTGGTAAATTGATTGTAAAGTTGGTGCTTTGCAAAGGCTAGATTTGGATGGTAGTCCAAGCAGTCATTTTTGAGGAGTAGCCACATTGGTGAACCTCGTTAAATCTTGTGTTGTGTGATGCTCTTGTGTTATACTTGTTGTATCTAGTAATTAGTTTTAATTGCTACTGTATTAAGAGCTATAAATTCAAGTTTAAAGAGCTACATTGATTCACCCCCCACTCTCAGTGTCATTGTAAGACTAACATCACAGTGGTAGCAGTGCCTGAATCTATCATGCAGTTATGGACAACCCATCCTTCTATTTGAAGGGACAAATAAAAGGGTGGTGGCCTATTCTTACCAGTGGCATACATCAATTTTGTTAGAACCGTTTTTGAAGATGATGCAGTCCCACCTCCATTTTTCATTGTTCTTAGGGATTCCTGTAGGAGATCAATTTGACCTGGGATTTGAAGAGCATCATACATACTTGCCTTAGAAGGAGTATTTTTCATTTCCTCTACTATACTTAATGTAGGTGAATCAACTATTCTTTCTATTTCTTTGGCAACAGTTTCATATTTATTTTTGTATCCATGGGTAGCTTCAGTTCTTTGCCTTTTTGTTAGTGAGGGGAATCTCAACCTTTCCCTAGCCTGTTCTTGGGTTTCATTTTCCCCCCTGAGGAATAAATTCTTTGTGTGTTTCTTGCCCTTGAATTTTGGCTAGAAACTGATATTTTCTTTCCTGAGGGAGACTTCCCTTAGGAGTTTCTTTGGGAACTTCCTTGGGAGCAGGGGAAACATTCAATGTCTAAATCTCTTTAGGGTCTACTTGCAGTGGTTTCTTAGCTGATGTTGTCAAAACTAAAATTTGTTCTACTATAGGCATCATGAAGTTGTGGTCTTTCTCTCTAATTATATTTACATGGCCTTTCATTTTTTCTTTACTCTTTTCAACTGCTATACTTTGTACATAATGCTGGTGTATCATACATGAACTTTCCCCATGTGGATCGTTACATGTAGTACACCAAAAGTTAGAATAAGTGGGAGGCTCTTCGGCCTCCACTGTCTCATTTGTATATACCGTGCTCGGTCTCTATTGTCCCCTATTGCTTGATTGTGCTGCATCTCTTGTTACCTAAGGGAACCTCCTTGGCAAAAAATTCCTTTCAGCCTCTCTCATTTTTCATAGATGCCATTTCATTTGACAATGTCTTCATTGTATCAATTATGGTCGTGTATTGATCACTAGGGAGAGCTGATGCAAGGGATGTCACTGGTAATGCAAGGAATGTAGGAGGTGCAGCTATAGATGGGAGAGCCTGCGTTGATGGGAGTACAGACAATTTAGAAAGTAATGCTTGGGAAAGCTCTGGTAAAATTGGCAATAGAATTTTTGATGGATATCTTTTTGTAGCGATGAGATCAGCTTCACCCTTCGCTGCCTCTAGATAAATCCCAAAAAAAGTGGTTACATGGGATTGCCTTATTATCATACTGAGATCTGAATCAAAAGCCCTTAAATAATAGCATATAGCTTTTTATTTTGTGGGCTTTAGGCCTTGCGGTACTCTATCATGAGTTCTGGTAAATCTGATGTTGAAATATTGGATTTCTTCTTGTGGATGCTTCTCAATGACAGTGAATTTATTTAGCAATGTGAAAGGATTCGCATGTATATTAAATTCATTGACCAGAGGGCTGACCAGTATTGCCCAAGAAGTAATGGATCCAACGAGAAGCACTCTGTACCAATAGAGCATCTTTCCTTTCAAAGATATAATAAAAAATATGACCATTACATCTTCCTGAGTGATGTTGTAAATAGATGCTAGCGATGATACATCTAAACAGTGTTCATCTGCTATTTTTCCTATTTTGGCAAAGGTCGACAATGCTTTTAGTGCAGCTTGTGGAATTTGGTGGTGTGTTTCCAAGTTCAAAGGGCTAGTTTGATTCCATGCAAGATGCTCTAGGGCAGGGGTGGCTACCATGATTGCTAAAGGAGCTACAACCGCTATGGGATTGCTTACAGATGCTCCTACAATGGGTGTTAAAGAGGTGTTAATGGTGCCAGGCAGATTTGATCGTGCGGCTAGCACAGGGTGTGCTTTTAGGCTTTTGAGATGTAGTTCAAAGAACTCGATAGGTTCTTTAGAGTTTCTAGCTCAGGATCTGGTTATCATATGGCTATATAACCAGAAGGTTTTTAGACAAGGTATTTCTTTTATGGTCTAAATTGCAACGGAATGAGATTTTAAAAAAAAAAGGCTCTTAAGGTAAAAAACCAAAACTTATACAATACTGTGGGATTGTTGGTCCCACTGGGCATGCCAAAAAGCTGTTGGAACAAAATCTACCTTCGATTAATAGTGTTGCGCCTTAGACTTTGCCAACATTGAATAGACAGATCTTGCTTGATATCATCTATCTAGTCTCTAGAGAATGCTGGTTCCTTTAAGTTTTTTAGAGAAAAGGGGAACAAGAGATAAGGGAAATATAGCCTAAGCTAGAAATTTTCTCACGGTACAGATTAGACAACAACAAACATTGATGATGCAGATTACTACTTTCAGAGTTTCCTTTATATCTTCTTTAAATTTTCAACTCTAGAAACAAGATTTATACGTGAACAGTCTAGATTTCAAAATAGATACATTATAAAACTTAGAGTGAAAAAAAATTAAAACACCAGATACATACACTTGCACACAAAAGTTTCAGAAACCAGAAGAAGAAATCTTTTATTGCTTGTAATCCAATACATGTACATCAAGCTTGTAAACGTCCAAGACCACACCAACCTAGGCTTAATATTCCTCATCCACCTCTACGAGTTCAAAAAAAAGAAGAGATTAAATCCTTGGATGTGTATCAAGCTCTGCTTGCACGCTTAGAAACTCTAGAAGGTAAGACAACTGGCAATGGGTTTTAAAATCTGACCTTGTATCAGCTAAAGAACCAACCATTACACCCATCCATTTCTTCCCCTATCTATCTTGAGCATTTTAAAATGCCCAAATTTGATAGATTCAAGGGTGAAGAAGATGCTCAAGAGCACGTTACTAGATTTCTAAATTTGTGCTTCAACATACAGGACAATGATGCATTGCTCCTAAGAACTTTCTTGAGTACCCTCATTGGTCTTGCCATTGAGTGGTTCAACCAACTTCCAAAACATAACATCTACACATGTGAATAATTTGCTAATGCATTTTTGGAATGTTTCACCTTTAATACCAAAATAAAGATGACATTAATCGACCTCACAGGAATGAAACAAATCGAGGATGAGACGATTATTGACTATGGAAACAAATGGTGAACGCTTTTGGCTAAGCTATCCTATCTATTTCCAGTGACTGAATTAACTCATTTGTTCTCAAAGAGTTGCTTGAAACCCATATCTTTGACATTGTAATTACAACAATACCCTACCTTGGAAGAAGCTCTAGCATAGGCTAGAAACATAGAAGAAATAAAAATCCAAGAGGGAGAAATAACAAAACCTCACAAGGAGTGGAAAAAGAATCCTAAGAATAGCTCGACACCTGCAAAGCCAGCTATGGTCAATCAAGTGGCCATAAATGTTCCTACACCTCCTCAAGTTATGCCTCCCCAAAAGGTGAACTATCAGGCTCAACCTCCTCCTACGAATTATAACAATAATGGTACAACGAACCAAGGACAAAAATAACGTCACCCTCAACGATAATTTACTCCCATCATTGAATCCATGGATTCTCTTTTTGATCGATTGTGGGCTGCAAAGATGGTTAATTTACTAGATATCAAACCCAACGATCCAGAAACAGGTAAACCCAAGCTTATGGGATGCCAAGAGGATTAGTATTGTAAGTTTCATTGACAAGGTGGCCATGATTTACAATCATGCTATGGTTTTAAACATGTAGTACAAGACATGATTGAGAGGAATGAGCTTATAGTAGATGCTCCAATAGCTCCTACCAATCAACAAATGGGTATTTTCAAATACCCTTTACCAACTCATGAGGTACAGGCAGCACTGCTAAACCAATGAATGAGGTGAACCAAAAACACCCTGTTCAAGGGTATGTTGGGATGGTGAGTATTGTGACCAGGAACAAGAGATATCCAAGTCAAGTCGCACAACCTACAACTTCAAATGATGTTCCAACTACATCGCAAACTACACCACCTATAGTACAGGGCCTTCCTTCTAGGCCAACAATGAAAATTAAGAGCAAGCTTGCACAAAGCTTGAGGACCACATCAACATGACTATCCATCTATGAGTTGATCCAAAAATCACCTCCACATCGGGATGCCTTGATGGATATTTTAAAATCCATAGAGTTGCAACCATAGGAGTCCAACTCCTTCATAGATTTTGTGGGACATGTGCAACAGTGCAAAGAACCAGTCATACAATTTCATGAGCATGAGCTAAAATAAATAGCCAGTGATGTGGTAGATCCTCCTTTACACATCATTGCATGTATAAATGAGATACCATACAAGAGAGTGCTTATAGACACTGGGTCCTCAAGTAACATCATAAAAACTAAAGCACTAAATCATCTTAAATTGCCAGTATCTCATGTTGTGGCATCAACTTACACTCTTCGCACTTTCAATGACACAATATGCTCTACTTTTGGTACCATAGTTTTACCCATTTAGGTGGGACAAAATATTATACCGACATTGTGCCATGTGCTAGAGGGTGAGATGGCCTACAATATTTTTCTCGAAAGACCTTGGATACGAGATATGAAGTGTGTCCCCTCCATCGTGCATCAATATCTTAAATACACTCACGAAGGGCAAGTACATGTAGTATCTGCCAATCTAGAGCCATTCAAATACTGTAACATGTTGCAGTAGATGCCAGAGTCGACATTACCTTCGACTCACGTAGACTTTTTATTAAATACACCTGGTCAGAGTCTACCCATTCCACCACCTTCATCATCATCTACTCCATCCTCATCATCACCACCTTCAGAGAAAGCTTCGACATCATCAAAACCTCCATCGAGGAACACATCGAAGAGGCCTATTGATGAGAGCCCACCATTAGTTTCTACCATATCCACGGAGGAGGTTCCTTGTGTCATTAATGAGGAATTACCTCTAGAGGTGAACATTGAATCACCTCAAACCTCCATTCCATATCATCCATCTTTGCCATCCTAGGTCATAGTCCAGATGTCTAGCACAGGGATAGGGGAATACTTGGTGAGAAATATCATGATAGTTCCATCACTAGACATGACAGATCAGGGCCTTTCCAGTGATGTCGCCCAACCCCATGAAGTGGGGGAGAGCTCACACACCTTACAATCTAATAGTGAGGAACAAGACCAAGGTCCTCCTCACAAATGGACGAGTGATGACGAAGATGATTATGGCGTCGCACCCATTAACTGCCATAGCTCAGATGATGAATACGAGCGCATGTTCCCTTTGGATTATGAGGATGAATATTATCTTTGTATGTTATTCCCCATCCAAGGACCCATCTGATGCCAATTGTTGCCTCATGAAGAGCAGGCTCACCCTCTTCCGCATAGGCCACCACTAGTTATTCCATTTCCACCCAAGCCACACCCATGAGTTATGAGACAACATCAGGTCTCTAGACCCACTCGCCCTAGAGTAGGAGATCATGTATCCATCAACATGATTTCCATAGATTTAACGACACCATTGGTGAATCCGAATAACCCATCCAAGCAATTGCATCTTGATTTAGAGGCAATTGACTTTGATCGAGGAGATTCTTCTCCATCGCCCTCAGAGTATTGGCCTTGTGAGGAAATGTTACAACCATTTAAATTTTCTTCAAGAACTACTCAGGATGTTTTTCAAGCTGAGGTTGACCCTGAATTTCCTATGGAAGAAGCAAACCTAGCTGATGACATTCACTTAATTCCCACCCCACATCAGTTGGAGGATGGGTCTCACATGTCGATTGAGCCAACAATTGACAAGGATATCGGTACAGATCCCGATAATCCCCATACCATTAAATTAGGGGAAGGTCTCTCCCTAAGTGAACAAGATGATTTCATAGCTGCATTGAAAGCAAGGATTAAAGCTTTTGCTTGGTCGTATAAAGATATGCCAGGACTAGACCCAAATATAGTCATGCATAATCTTACATTAGACCCCAAGATCAAACCTGTTAAGAAAAAGTTAAGAAAAATGCACCCAATAGTAGCCTTAATGGTGAAATATGAATTACAAAAGTTGTTGGATGCTGATATCATCATCTCAGTAGATTATCCACCATGGGTTTCAAACATGGTTCCCATCAAAAATCCTGATGGGAGGATTCACATTTGCACCGACTTTCGAGATCTTAACAAAGTGAGTCCTAAGGATGAATTTCCCTTACCTAACATCGACGCGTTGGTAGATGCAACAGTAGGACATGAAATGCTATCCCTAATGGATGGATTTTTTGGATATAATCAGATTCGTATTAATCCAGAAGACCAAATCAAAATGGTGTTCACAACGCCTTGGGGGACATTCTGTTACAAGGTCATGCCTTTTGGCCTTAAGAACGCTGGTGCTACCTACCAACGAGCCATGACATATATCTTCCATGACTACATGCACAAGATTTTGGAAGATTACATGGATGATTTATTGGCAAAATATTTATTACACCATGAACATCTCGATGTACTGTGTAAGATCCTAGATCGCCTCATAGAGCACAATGTTAGACTTAATCCCAAAAAGTGTGTCTTTGGTGTCACATCTGGTAAAATTTTGGGATTCATAGTCTCCAAGAGAGGCATAGAGGTAGATCCCAACAAGGTCAAGGTAATATTAGAAATGCCTCCCCCAACAACCATTAAGCAACTACGCAGTTTGCAAGGAAAGGTCACATCCATAAAATGCTTCATAGCACAGTTATCGGATAAGTGTCGACCCATGAATAGGTTGCTACACAAGGGGGTCTCATTTCATTGGGACGAAGAATGTCAAAATGCCTTTGACGAGATAAAACAATACTTGGCTTCACCACCCGTATTGGCTCCACCACGACCAGGAGTGTCATTCTATTTATATATCTCAGCTACTGAGTTAGCTTTGGGCACCATGTTGTCCCAAAAGAATGAATTTCACAAAGAATAGGCTACCTATTACATCAGCCGCACACTGGTCAGCTATGAAGTTAGATACGCATATGTTGAGAAGCTATGCTTAGCAGTGGTCTTTACCACCAAAAAGCTATGCCATTATATGTTAAATCACACCACATATGTTGTATCTAAAGAAAATCCATTGCGCTACATGATGAGCAGAACATATCATAATAGTCGCACGGTGAAGTGGATAATGTTGTTGATGGAATTTGACCTAGAGTTCATTGGACAAAAATCTATCAAAGGATAGGTCATAGCCGATCAACTAGTAGAGGCTCCTCTACAGGATGATCAACCTCTAAATATAGAACTTCCCGATGATGGAGTATTTCAAATTTTAGAATCACCTGATTCTGCAGAGCCTGAGTCACAGGCGGACATAACTCTATTCTTCGATGGTTCCAAGTGCGAGTGAGGTGGTGGTGCAGGTATCATGTTTTTCACACCACAAGGGGCTCCCATACCTCTTTCATTTAAACTCAATTTTCCTTGTACCAACAACAATGCCGAGTATGAAGCTCTCATCATAGGACTTCAGATGACAATCACCATGAAAATAACAAAGTTAAACATTTTTGGTGATTCCTTGCTCATAGTTAATCAGGTAAAAGGGATTTTCTAGTGTTGATGTCCCATCTTGCAAGCCTACAAAGCCCTAGTGGACAAAATCCTGGTCAAATTTGAATGGTATGATATAGAGGCACTCCCTCGTTCATCTAATCATTTTGTGGATACAATGGCTTCCTTAGGGTCGCTAATCCCGCATGACCCTTCAGATGATATCACAACTATCCAAGTAAAAATGCTAGCGCAAGCTACGACTGAGCGTGAAGAGCATAAGGCTATACCAGTTGTTCACATGATTCAGATTGAGCCTTCTCATGAAAGGTTCTCTCAACTACACCAATATTTGAATAATGTTAACTAGGGGACTTTGTTCCCTCATAATCCTTTTGATACTAGCACAATGCTATATCTCCAAGTTCACTCTCAATCAGCATTCGCACGAGACAAACATCAAAGGGATAGCACGATTCATAATATTGAGGCTTCTTCAAAGCAATATTGGGCCATCCAGATTAAATATTATCTTAAACTGGGTAATATTCCACCTGGATTGTCACACATCGCAAAGCGAGCATTCAAAAAAAAGGTGGCAAAATATGTCTTAATAGGAGACATAATGTATCATCGGAGTTATGAAGGTATCCTCCTTCACTGCTTAGACTCACAAGAGTCAGCTTGGGCCATCACCCAAGCACACGATGGTACATGCGATGGCCACTTTAGCGGCATGGCCATCACCAAGCGCATTCTTTGCATGGGCTATTATTGGCCAACTTTAGAGCAATATTGTTGCACTTATGTTAAGAAGTGCATGAAGTGTCAACACCATGCAAATTTAACACATGTACCTTCACAGGCCTTACAACCGATTCAATCGGTCTGGCCATTTGCACAATGGGGGTTTGATTTAATTGGGAAAATCTCACCTGCCTCATCGGGCCATCACACGTTTATCATAACGGCAACCGAATATTTCACAAAATGGGTGGAAGCAATTCCCCTTACCACAATGATTGGACCTCGCATTGCGGAGTTCATACTACATAACATTATATGTCATTTTGGTATTCCATCCAAAATAGTATCGGATAATGGAACACCCTTTAAAAATAAGGATGTGCATGCGTTAACAACAAAGTATAACATAAAGCATAGCTTTTCCATGCCCTATTATCCATAGGCCAATGGGCAAGTAGAGGCATCAAATAAAATAGTAGTAGCCATCTTGAAGAAAACCATTCAGGAAAATCATAAAGATTGGCATAATCAATTACCTCTTGCCCTTTGGGCCTATCGCACTAGTATTCGGATGCCCACTGGGGCAACTCCATTTTCACTAGTGTATGGTGCTGAAGCCATCATGCCTCTGGAGTTAGATATTCCATCACTGCACATTTCCATGTAGGAATTCATCGATGATGATACAACTAGGCAAGCTCGGTTAGATCAGTTAACGTTGCTTGATGAACGACGTGTGAATGCCCTCGAGCATCTACGTGTTTATCAAGAGCATCTTAAGAGAGCTTACAACTTGAAAGTACATCAGAGAGACTTTCAAGTAGGTGATTTAGTTCTAAAGGAAAACCAACAAAACTCAAATTTGCCCTCCAATTTGTGAGACAAATTTGTAGCAAACTGGCTAGGTCCATTCATCATTACACATCATATTGGACCTGGAACTTATCGCCTAGCATCCATAGAAGGAAATGAAGAGCCTGAACCCATGAATATAAGTCATTTGTGACCATTTCATGCTTAGAGCACCAATAAAATACCCCTAGGCAATCGTAGACACTTTCTAAGTGTCATTGCCCACCTAGGTCACCCTAAAGGCTCCTAGTGGTTTTTGACCATCTAGGTCACATAAAAAGCTCCTAGACTATCTACGATCATCTAGGTCAACCTTAAATGCTCCAAAGGCATCCATAAGCCCTTTGGTCACAACCAAATGCCCCTAGGTAGTCGTAGACACTTTCTAAGTGTCGTTGCCCACCTAGGTCACCCTAAAGGCTCCTAGCGGTTTTTGACCATCTAGGTCACATAAAAAAGATCCTAGACTATCTATGATCATCTAGGTCAACCTTAAATGCTCCAAAGGCATCCATAAGCCCTTTTGTCACAACCAAATTCCCCTAGGTAGTCGTAGACACTTTCTAAGTGTCGTTCCCCTAGGTCACCCTAAAGGCTCCTAGTGGTTTTTGACCATCTAGGTCACATAAAAAATATCCTAGACTATCTACGATCATCTAGGTCAACCTTAAATGCTCCAAAGGCATCCATAAGCCCTTTTGTCACAACCAAATTCCCCTAGGTAGTTGTAGACACTTTCTAAGTGTCGTTGCCCACCTAGGTCACCCTAAAGGCTCCTAGCGGTTTTTGACCGTCTAGGTCACATAAAAATCTCCTAGACTATCTACGATCATCTAGGTCAACCCTAAATGCTCCAAAGGCATCCATAAGCCCTTTGGTCACAACCAAATATCCCTAGGTAGTCGTAGACACTTTTAAGGTTCTAGGTCACTAAGTGCTTAGGTACATAAAAAGATCCTAGACTATCTATGATTATCTAGGTCAACCTAAATGCTCCAAAGGCATCTATAAGCCTTTTGGTACCTTAAAATCCTAGGTAGTCCATGATTGTTTAGGTCAACCCAAAACCTAGGATCTATGATCGTGTAGGTCAAGCTAAAATGCTCCTAGGTAGTTTACAACTATCTAGGTCAAACCTAAATGCTCCAAAGGCATCTATAAGCCCTTTGGTCACCCAAAAAGCTCCAATGGCATTCATTAAGCCCATTGGTCAACTTGTACATATATATATCAAAATTACAAAAAAATCATGAAAATCATCAAAATACAAAAATATTGCATTGTATTGCATTTCTCATCACTTGCATTATAATCATAGTTGCATTAGGCATACTCATCATTGCATTATGCATCATTCCAAATTGATCATATATGTCTAGCACCAGGTCTGTACATTAGGCATCTGGTAAAAATTCATTGTTATCATATGATAGTTATACCACCTATTTATATTACATATACCATTTACATTATATGTCTGTTTCCCATCACTTAGCCATTGTTAGTAAAACATAGTTAAAGTTTTCGGTCACTCAGCCATATCTAGTTGTCTTCTCAGATTTTGTAGAAAGCTAGCATGATTTTTAGAAGGTAGAATCCTACTTAGATAATGCTTGGTATACATCAAAATCCCAACACAATTTTCACATTAATAAATCCAAGTCTAGCACAAGGAAAGATGAAAACTATGAAGTAGTCTAGGTTACTTTCAAGCGAAAATGTTATCTTGCTCATCCCCCTATGCGAATGGTTCAAATATGCTAAGAATTGACAAAAGGACAAGTTCCTCCTTACCCAAAAATCCCTTACCCTACACTGGGGTAAGTATCCCAAAGAAAGAAAATCAGTAATGATTATTATCCCCCAGTATTGAAAATATACATTGCCCTACACTGGGGCAAGTATCTCAAAGAAATATTCCAAAGAAAATAGTGATTATTATCACTCCCAAATATGCATAAAGAAACAATGATTATTATCACTAGGAAAAGCAAAAAGAAATAGTGGTTCTCACCACTATTAAAATCCCTTGCTCAACAAATCAAAATGAGCAAATTCCCTTGAGAAAGTCAAAGAAAGGTAGGGACTCCGAAACTTGAATCCCTAGAATTCTCAGCATCAGAGAACCATAAGGTGATCCTCATTACAGGTTTGGTGGATAGCCTACTTTTCAATGGCGGTAGCCTCCCACATGATGATATGTCTATCACTTAAGCAACTTGTTTAGGTATAGACCAATGTTTGAATGTGGATGAGCTAGCTTGTTGTAACCTAGGTTATATAGTGGTCTAATCCAACTAAGTATGAAACTCAGGATAATGAGACTCATAGAATGATCTCTAGTGTCGATGGGCTGAATAAATCCCATTTGCACTAGGGTAATCTTATGTGTTATCATGGTAATGAACTCACGTGCACACACAGGGATATTGATTATCTTGGTTATCTTAGTAGGTGCATACTTTGTCAAAAGATCTTGTATAGTTAGTATATGACTTTTGATTAGGTAACTAGAGTGTTTGAGTCTCTTAAAAACTATCAAATAAAATCATATCACATTACATTATCCATTCCATTTTACATCATGTTGTCACATGTTTGTCAAAATTAAAAATGTCCATCAAATAAAGTGTTATAATAACATGAAAATAATCAAGATACATTTTGTATAGTCTATGGTGCTAGCATATAATGCGTCAAATAGTCATTGTAAATCCATCATACAAAAATTAAATCTAATCAAATCATTACTTTCAATCATACACATTTAAAACTTTTGTTTATTAAGTGGTATTCATGATCTAGGATAGATACCGGTTAAATATTAGCAATAATATTTAAACGGCCACTGACTATTTTATGCATACCTTTTAATTTACAAAAGCATATAAAATGAAGCATCCACATCTACATATCATCAAATCACATCATCGGATAAATACATGCATCCATGTTAGAAATCCATCATAACATCATATAGCAAATATAAAAATTGCATTCATATCATAAAGTAGTCAAATGACATAATGATCAAAGCTAAGTCATATATATATATATATATATATATATATATATATATATATATATATATATGTCCATATATGTAAAATCTAAAAGCAACATCATAGTCCATAAACTTCCCATAGGCTACAATAAAAGTGAGTCATCCGACTTCGCAATCCAAAAAACCAAAAAGAACCATCAGAGTCCATTGACCATGGTCACGTAGGACCGATACCTCGACTCTCTCCTCTGCTCTTAGTATGAGTCCATCATGAGCTCCCCGACCTACTTCCCCCTGATCTACTACCTCCAGATACCTCCATCCTTCGAGAAGTACTCAGAGCCCTCATCCGAGTAGATGAGTGTCTCATCCCGCTCCCCTGGCTACGCTGTGATCCAATAGCTAATGCCCGATCTGGTATGCACCCCTTACAATGCACTATCTCATCCTCCATCATATCCATGTAGGTGCACTCCTCTCGACACCTAGTCTGATAGGTCACTACCAAACCCTGGAGATGTGCTATCTCCTCCTACATCCTGGCTAGCTCACCACTACTAGACTCCCCATGGCTAGGGCCCTATCTACCGACCTATGCCTAAAATGTAGCTATCACTACTACTTACCTCTCCATCTCCTCCTATGCACTCTACACCTGTACCTATAGTAAATCCCGATCACTCTACAGCTCTATGATCCTAGCATCTCATGCTACTAACTCTACCTATAGACCCTGATCTCCCAAGTCTCCCTCATCAAAGCCAACTGGATCCTGTACATCTATCAGCTCCACCCTATCCATTGACACACGCTGATACACAACTCACTCACCTGTGTCTACCTCCTCATCATCTGGAGACTCACCAAAACCCTCCTCATCTGGAGCACCCCTAGCTACATCCACTACCCTGGTAGCTACATCCCCTCCTAGTGGTCCCTCCCCTCACCACTACCACATGACCCACCATGCATCATACTCCTCTATAGTGCCCACATCATCTAAGTCTGAGACTACCACCTCAGAATCTGACTCATCTCCCAACTCCTCTACCATAGGCCATGCTAGAGTCCTCTCATCCCCATGATGATGATAGACCATCGGCTCACTAGGAAATCCCTAGTATAGCCTAAACTATCATAGCACATGATCATAAGAGAAGTACTCTCACTCTATGCCATGTCACCCTATCAACCACCTACCTCACCGAACTTGGCGTAGATGTGTCGAAGCCTCATCCTAGGTAGGATAATCCCTGTAGGGTCTCCACTCGATATCCACTACCCTAAGCCATGCAAAAGCCTCTACATAGTGCTCTACCTCCCTAACATAGTGTCGGCTATGCCCTAACTCATGCGACCTCATCCATAGCTCTCCATAGCCAATCTCCCTATCTGGTAGCTCTGCTCGAGTGGTCCATGGTAGTCCTCATGGTCTCTCCATCGTAATATGCTACCAAGCCCAAGACTATAGTAGAAATCTGTAGCCCAAACCCTTCCACCCATGAGAGTGGATCTCATATAGCTCACCGTATAACTATGCCAATAAATTAGGACCCCAAGCCATCACTATCGGCTCCTCCTCTGTGCAGTCAACTAGAGTAAAGACTAGCTCTATTAGGTTCCATGGGAACCTAGCTCCTAAAGAGTCGGGTAGCAGCATGTTGCTGATCAAGGTCATCAAAAAAGTGTGCCTAATGCCAAGCGCACCCTCCTGGTACCATCTAGACACTAAAATCCCTCCACTAATCATATCAGTCAGGACATCCTCCCAGCACGCGTCGAAGTACCTCCGCACTATGACCTCCCGTCGCTCCATCGAAGAAGATACTATCTGGTGCCCCTCTATCAAAATACGTAGTATCTGATAGATATCCTCTAGTGTCACTATCATCTCCCCCGTATCTAAATGGAAAGTGTTAGTGTGAGGGTCCCATAGGTCTATCAAAGCAGTCAGATAGGCGCGGTCTCCCACCATGGGATCTAACCGCGTAACTTGCTTCAGACCGATGGCATCAAGCCAATGCTAGTATGTAGTATTAAAATGGTCTCTAGTGACCTGAAAGAGACTTGGTACCCTGTACCGACTCCTAACTATCTGCTCATGCAAATCAAGGTGTCAAATAGGCCCTAAAAATGCAAAATTTTGCTATAAAAACACTAAAAAAACACATAAAAAAGGGCCTTTTTTGGCCCAATTTTTGGCCGTCCCACCTAGGGACGGCCCCTAATTTGGTAGCCATCCCACCAAGGGATGGCCACTAGTAACCATCCCTCATAGGGACGGTCCCCAAATAGGGGTAAAATAGGGTCAATTTGACCCTTAAAAATGCCCTAAAAACCTTAAAAAACACAAAAAAATTGATTTTTAACCCTAATTTTTTGCAAATAAAGCATGCCTAAGGTTAAATTTTATGTATTTCAGTCCTCCTAGGTTTCTTAAATCATGGGTGTGGCTGTAGTCATGAAATTAGAGCAGAAATTGCAAAAATTCAATAAAATAGGGCAGAGGAAGCATGTAATCCATACCCGTTTCGCATCGGCTCCACCACCCGATGCATCCGCTGGTTGGATCATGTTGTGGGTTGAGATTTTAGTAGCACTCTACTTCATAAAACTCTCTCCTACCTCCTCTCCTCTCCAACTTCTCCAAGCAAGTTGCACAAATGAGCTAAAATGGCCCTTTTTGGCCTTTTATAGCTCCAAAAGAAGCCGACCGCTCTTGGGTGGGATGAGCACACTTTTTGCTGGCTTTACCACCATGGGATATTCAAAAATACTTCCCTCATCCCCCCATGGGATGGTCATAAGAAAATTGCACTTAAAAACATCAAAAATATCAAAAAATGGGCCAAAAACCCACCAAAAACAAGGCAGATTGGGCAAGAAAATGAGAGGGATCTAGACTGAACCTATAATAATTTTGGATGCATAAAAAGACTCTATTTTAGTCCCCAAGAAGGCCTCCATGGATGGACCACTCCACGGGAATGATATATTGGGCCTTTTGCTTCCAAAACTATTCATCAAAATAGTCAAAAATCACCTCCGAACAGGTATATAGTACCATGGGTAAAATAAAGAGTTGCCCTAATTAAGTCATATGTGTCAAGTGACTCATCACTTTAGAATTTTTCATACCCTCATTGACTCATCTCTTGAGGGGGTAGTCATCATAATGAAGTCATAAATCAAATCAACATTAAAACATTCAGAAGTGTAAATTCCATGCATTCAAAAGAATCTTGGCTAGAGATAAATTTGCAAGCCCATGCTGGGGAAAAGAAACAGCATAAGAAGCAAATTAAATAGGCTTGACCTCCTTGAAACCTCAAGAATTGACCCATGTAAAGGTTTACAAGAATACAAGGCACCAAGACCTAGTATGCCCTAAGCCCCATAAGACTGTTACTACAACACGATTGAAAGGTATACCTGCAATCGATCCTTCGACTATGTCAATAGAAAGGATTCCAAGAATGTATGCTTTTCCATAATGAAGGCATCCAGAGTTGATTAGGTTAATGAAAAACCTTGATCATTCGATGATTTAGTGATCTATTTTTTCTCAACGCTTTGTTTCACATCATGCATCCCAAAAATGGGGTATCTATAGACACCTAAATCATGTAAATCAGATAATACTATCAGTGCATTACATATGCCCTCTTATCGACAACATATGGCCTTATTAGGCACCCCTCTAGGCTAGAAAAAGGCTTCCAAAAGCCTCCAAAACTTAGTTTGGAGGGTTCCTAGTAGTCTGGGGCAGTTTTGGGGCTCCTACTGGTGGCCGTCCCACCCAGGGATGGCCACAGTTGGTGACCGTCCCACCCAGGGATGACCATCAACAACCATCCCTGGGTGGGATGGCCCCTAACTGGACCTTAGAAAAAGTCAAAGGATGCGCTAAATGGTAATCCAAGACTACCATTAGCGCATCCAATCACCCCAAATTGATTGGGGACCTACTGATGGACAGTAGGATAGTTGATTGGGAGCACCCAAATGGGCAACCTTCTCCCAATCATGCCATGACGCGATTAGGACACATGGCACCACCTGCCTCGCATGGAAAAGATGCCATTTTGCCCTAAGTGCCCTCTTGGGCTATAAAAGGAGCTCCAAACTCCCAATTTCAAAAGAGGAGAATTTGGAGAATAGAGCAATGAAGTGCTACCCAAATCATATCCCACATTTTGTAAACCAAACACGCCTTTGCCTTGGCCTTGAAACCCTCTTCATCCGAAGGCGATTTTAGGGGAAAATAGGCTCAAACCACCAAACCCAAACTAGCCAAATTGGAATATTCTTTGGCCCCATCTATCGAAAACACCCCATACCACTTTTGGACCAATTCCCATGGCCATAGGTGACAAAACTAAGGTAGTTTTGTGACCGCCCCACCTGGGGATGACCAGTAGTCTGCCCATGGCACACCTAGGGATGGCCACAAAATAGGGTGTAATTTTAGATAAATTCCTCCATAGTCCCCTTAGGAATGTCTAGAGGAACCTATGGCCCAAATTTGAGGTAGTTTGGAGGAGTTTTGATGCCGGTTTGGTGATCCCCAATGTTGCAGGTCTATCTGGCTCACCCCGGGACGACCAACAGTTAAGCATAGTTTCACCTTTAATATTGCCTCCAAAGTTGCTTATTTGTGTTTAAATCATCTTTATATATGCATATGCTTATTGTAGATCAGTTTTTGTATATGTAGATCACTTTGTTTGGTCGTAGCATATGCTTCTTTTGCTATGTTTTCAAGGCTTTCTTCATCTTATGAAATAGGTGCTATTAACCCCATTTTAGTCCCTTGTGTGTAGGTCCAGGTAGTTCTACGTAGAAGGAAGGAGCTAAGAAGACCAGAAGAATAGGTTGAAGGATAGCTCTCAATCATGGGATGCGAGATTTACATAGACAAACCATAGTTTACACCGCTTTGAGGCCCCTTTCAAGGGACTAGATCCCTTGAACATTGTAATGGAAGTTGTATCAATTTGTAAAAGCCCTCAAGGGGATATTTGTAATCTCATATTTGAAGCTATACATTGATTAAATATAAGGATAAATCCACCATTTGGTTATTCATTTGCTTCATTTTGATAGATTACAAGTTTATGTGTTATTTCCCTTGAATGCTTCATAGATGCTTTACATTGCAATGAAATGCCCTTAAGGCGGTGTAGTAAATTTCATGTCTTTAAGAGGAATAAAGTAAGGACCCAAAAAAGCCACCATCCCTTGCTAACCTTCATCAATATTCTCTTGGAGGCCTAGGGGCTAAGGGGATGAGAATAGCATGGGAAAAACACCAACAGTCAGAAATGTGCCCATCAAATGAGGCTTTATGAGATCCTATGCAGGATCATTCTTGAAATCCATCCACCATGAAGGAATAGGTAACATCATAAGCGATAATAATTAGACTCAAGGACAACCAAAATAATGAAGGGCATATCATCAAAGCAATTGAATTATTGAAAAGAGCCCAAGCCCCTGCTAGAGTCCATGGTTAGTATGAGAAGGGAATAAATTGTCAATATAGGTCGATAGTCATGGGAAGGCTAATGCCTACACTCATTTCTCCATGAAGGAAGGTGGACATAATAAATAGCCCCTCTAAATAGAGGACCATACCACCTATGGAGTAATTTATGGCAACTTTTCTCTTTTGTAGCTCTAGATTCCCCCAAATTTAATGCAACACAGTCCTCAAAATATTACAACCTGATCTAACATTGGAATTCCTACCCACATTCATTTTTTAGGAAGATTTTTGAATTTCAAACATTAATTATAAATATTATAAATAAATATTCTTGCATCTAAGAGAGCAATTTTGGATTTGTTTTTGTGTTAAGCATATGACCTGCAACAATTACTTATTTCCTTTTCTTTCTCTTATTCAGTATGGACTCAAACCTTAAGCAAGCTATATGTACTGGCCCCAAGCCTCCTTTAATTATGCAAAGTTATTTGTATGAGAAAATCTATATTTAATCTATGTTTATGCATAGTTAATATTTTCATTAAATCCGATTGAGTAAAGGAAGAAATTGTATCTCTCTCTTTTGGTGCATCACCCCCTATTAGATAGGTTAGGTGGGTTTCTATTTTTGTACTTTACTTTTCATTGAATCGTTTGCTTTCTTTCCTCTTTTTCCTTTTCCATTGAAATGATTAGAGTAGGAGTAGACTAGAAATATAAGAACCAAAGGATATATATAAAGACAAGGAATCAACCTTTTATAAAAAAACCAAGAGGTTGTCTGATAGGAGCCACATATCATGCTCCCCCAAACTTCCCAAGAATAGCACCCCCACACAATATGTAGGGCATTATATGGACCCACTTGATTAGAGGTAACGATAAACATTGAGCACTACAACCTTGGGGGTGCATGATGCCTAAGGAGCACAAGGGGTCACTATTAACCCTCCAATAGTTCAAACTGGCATACCTAATGGGACCCAAATTTTAGAACATTCATCCCCTTATTAGAAGTTAGGCCATAACTCTATTGAAGGTTGTGATCATCAAATTTTTGAAACACCTTGCAAGATTCACTTGGAAACTCCACTAACAAGTAAGAACCCACAAGAAAGAGAAGTCATCACCCTTAGATGTGGTTACGATGGAGGATCCCTTTTGAGTTGTATAATCACCACCTGAAAACTCTATTGTGGATAAAAATAAAAGAGTTCACAGGTAAATCAAATAAAATTGACCTCACAATTTGATAAGTGCAACACCTACCACCAAGTCGATATCCAAAACCAACCCTCAACATCTCGTACCTCCTCTTAATATTAGTGATTGGTGAAGGAGGTGATAAAAAGTTAAGGTTGCTCTACCTAATCAAAATCAAAGCACTTCTAACCTGGGATAATGGAGGCCCTTTGCAAACCCTAATAGCACTAGCCACATGGGGCTAAATTCTTGCCTTTACATTAAAGGCACTATTGTACTTCATTGGAGAAGATGCTACCACCCCAATAGAGCACCTCTGGTACATGGTAAACTTGTAAGAACTCTACAATATTAGAGAATAAGATGTCACTGTCAGGCTTCTAGCCTCCTCTCTCAAAGGGAAAGTAAGTGACTAGTATGTATCCCTCGCCCAAAGCTCCATCACAAATTAGGAATAACTTGCAAATCAGCTCGTTGAACGCTTTAGAGAGAAGACAAATGGGGTTTCTCTCTTAGAACAATTGGCTAACATAAAAAGGTACCCTATGGAAGCTATGGATGACTTCAATTCTAGATTCTCTAAATCTTGGTAGAGGGTCCCAAAGGAAATCTAGTCGATACTAGGTATGGCTTTCATATACTACCTCAAAGTAATTAATTCTAAAATAGCCATGATGGTGAAAATATAAGGGGGTAATTCACTACCAGTAGCCTATGGAATATCCACCAAATCTAAGAAGGATCTCGTACAAATAGATAGGTTAGCCCCTTGACCACCTACACCCCATTTTTTGGATATTTATCTAGTATACCATCCTTCTCCGATTATCCAGCCAACCACTTTCCAACCAACCTCTATGTCTAGTTAGCTTTTCACATCAATATATTTTCCTCCCATTGCTACCTCCATACCATCCTCATAATCCCAAGAAATAGAAAGGTTGCATAGCACTATGAGGGGCATAAATAATGAAATATCCCTTTGGCATCAACAAAATTTCCAAAGTTTTGGCTACAATAATTACTCTTGCCCTTTATTTTATTATAATAACCAAGGCTACTAACCTTCACCAAATGGAAATCAAAGGTACCCTCCCCCCAATAGGGAGCTTGATCTTTTCCAAAATATTAGAAGGTAGATGGTATCCATTTCCATGCCCATCCGACCCACCCCTACCAATTCGATAAGATACATGGTCCCAATCCAAAACAACTACATAGGAGATCCCTATGGTTGGCCATGCTACTACTTGGATCCTTACTACTTGGATTATAGATACCTCCATCCAACCACATGCCCAATACCTCCCCCCATTGAAAAAATTTTGGTACTAGATACAACCACACAAAGGCATGCAACCAGAGGATTCCTTGGTGCTAAAGATCGAAGCACTAGAACAAACCTTGATCACATGGGATGAAGGAGAAGTCCTTGCCATCCCTAGATGGAAAAAAACTCAATGGAATAACCAAAATTAATTTTAATCCATTGTCCTCACAAGGAGTGAATAAAGAGTGATGGAATATGCTTAAGGACAACAACAATCGATGTTAGATACCCCAAGGTAAGAAAACAACCCAATGCATAAGATGACCTGGGACCAAAATAAGCCACTAATACCCAAACAACCAATATTGATACAATAAAAATTAGGTCTAGTCCAAGCTCATACCTTCAACCTATAGAGGCCTAGAGCACAGTGGGTTCCCCATGTTGCACAAAAAGCTCAACCACTCGAGTCCTTCGATTTGGTTGAAAATTTTAAGAAGATCATTGTGTTGATACTTGTATGGGATATCCTCACTCTTCTAAAGTAAATGAAGTAGCTAAAGTAGGCCTTAAAAAAATAAAATATCACTAGTAGCCAAAGGAGCAAGTTGTGCTACAAATATCTAGTTCTTGTAGGCCCAAACCATAATCGTTCTATCTAAATATTATATATGGTGACAAACTCATCCACAATTACCTTGTAGATTTTAAAGCAAGCACCTCAATCATTCCAAAGAGAGTGGTTGATGCTTTGGTACTGTCTTATGAACTGATCAAATAGGGATTGGTGTAGTTTGACGAGACTCTGATACCCATATTACAGTTGATAGATGACAACATAACAGATAATAATGCCATTCTTGATATGTTCGTGTGAGAGAAATATTGGAGAAAAAGGAAATAGTATGAGAGTTTCATGCTTCAATGGCCAAAATTCTATAAAATAAAAGACTCCTTTGAGGTATTCATAAGAGTCCATACTTCCTATCCTAAGCTCTTGAGCTTCCAAAACCTACCTTGGAGACTCTATACCCAATTAATAAGGCTACCATTTTTTGGTTTCTTTTACTTCTACAAGTAGAAGTCCCTTGTGAGTCATTAGATTTGTAGTGAATTTTTCACTATAGTGGAGTAGGTTCCTACCTTGGATAGAAACAAGCAAGAAACTATCAACAAAATGAACCAAATGAAGGGCCCCGAAGCTCCACCCATATTCCAAGTGTTAGTATTACAATGACACTGATAGGGGGGGTGAATCAATGTAGCTCTTTAAACTTAAATTTATAGCTCTTAATACCGCAACAATTAAAACTTATTACTAGATACAACAAGTATAACAAAAGAGCATCACACAACACAAGATTTAACGAGGTTCACCAATGTGGCTACTCCTCAAAAATTGACTGCTTGGACTACCATCCAAATCCAGCCTTTGCAAAGCACCAACTTTACAATCAATTTACCGCACCTTGTAAGGAGCACCAACCCCTTATTTATGAAGGAGCACCAACCCCTTATTTTCACCAAGGAGCACCAACCCTTATTTATTCCCACATATGAAAGGAACCAACCCCTTATTTATCTTTGCTTTTGCAAGACCCTGATTGGTCTTCTTCACCTTTGCGTTCTCTGTGCACTCTGCTCTCTCTACGCAATCACTTCGCACACTCTACTTCGTTACAGTCGAACTTCATGATCGTCTTCTCCCTTTTGTGCACTCTGCTCTCTTTGCAAATTTTGCACTTAGCACGATTCGACATGACTTGCTCTCTTGCACAATGACCGTATTTCACACACATTCCACCATCCTTCAATTCTCCAAACAACCCTCCTTTTATAACAATATTTTTATGATGAAAACCCTAATCTTAGTCGGTTGTAAATCCTAATCTTAGTCGGCTTTCATAACAACTGTAAACCCTAATTTTAGTCGTTGTCATCGGTCTTCATCGGCTTCAACTCAAGAAGATGTTCGGTTTATCCATCGCTTGATGATTTCATTCTGGACAGACCCTGTAACCGCCATAGTGATGTCGGTCCACTGTCATACTTCTCATTTTAGTCGGGTTCTCCTTCTTGACTTGCGCATTTACGACCTATCATGAAATCATGACATTTCTGCCTCTGTAGCTTCTTTTGTTGTTGTTGCCATGAAAATACAACATGTCATGATATCGTGACACTTTCACCTCCGTATGCTTTCTCTATTCTTTTGTCATGATATCATGACATTTCTGCCTTCGTAGACTTCGTCTTTTCTTTTGTCATGATATCGTGACATTTTTGCCTCCGTATACTTCGTCTTTGCTTTTGTCATGATATCGTGACATTCGCTTCCATAGACTTTGACTTTGCTTTTGTCATGATATCATGACACTTCTGCCTCCGTAGTCTTCAACTTAGCTTTTGTCATGAAATCATGACACTCCTTTCGTACTTAGCTTCTTTACTTTTGTCGTGAAATCGTGACACTTCGACCTTGAAGTCTTCTTCTCTATTTTTGTGAAATCGTGACACTTCTACTTCCGTACTTTACTTCTTTGCTTTTGTCATAAAATCATGACACTTCCTTTGAAGTCTTGCTTTCTACTTTTGTCATGAAATCATGATAGTTCTGCTTCCGTACGCTTCCTCTCTTTCTTTTGTCATGAAAATGCGACATGTCACGATATCGTGACACTTTTCAAACTTACTTTCTCTCTCCTATTTTAGTCATGAAAATGCGACATGTCATGAAATCGTGACACTTTTCTTACTTGTTCTCTTTCTTCAAACTTGTCGTGAAATCGTGACACTTTTTCCTGCTTTCTCTTTCTCTTCCAACATGTCATGAAATCATGACAGTTTTTCCACTTGCCTTTTCTCTTCCAACATGTCATGAAATCGTGATAGTTTTTCTACTTTTCTCTCTCTTCCAACATGTCACAAAATCATGATAGTTTTCCTACTTTTCTCTCTCTTCCAACATGTCGTGAAATCATGACAGTTTTTCTTGCCTGCTGTATATGTCGCGATATCGCGACACTTTTCTTACTTGTCTTTTTTTTTGATCTTTTGCATATGGGCCACTTCGGTCTTCTTGGAAAATCATTGTACATACTTTGAATAACCTTTGAACTCCTGTCTTCTACATCTGAATAGCTTTTGAACTTCCTGTCCATTGCATCAATAGATCTATCTGACTGTGTTGACAACAATGACAATATTGTTGCTGCACCTTGCTCAACAATCTCCCCCTTTGGAATTTTTGGCAACACATGTGCAATTTCCTGTAACTCTTCTCCCCCTTTGACAATAATACCAAAGGGCTACTGCAGACTCCCCCTGAGTCCATGCACAACATTCTCAGGCAAAATTTATTACACTTAGCAAAAATCATGAACATGAGCAAAAAGATAATCAAATACTTAAATGCTCCCCTTGAGAATGTGATCCCTGTAGCTAGTCAATTCTTGGGAAGTGTGACCACTCCCAATTTATTGCGAAGGTACTCAAAAACTTCCTTGGGCAATGGTTTTGTGAAGATATCTGCTACTTGCTCTGTAGTTGGAACAAAATCCAACTTAACCTCACCTTTCGCAACTTTCTCCTTCAAAAAGTGATACCTGATAGCAATGTGTTTTGTGCGTGAATGCATAACCGGATTCTTGGAGATGTTAATGGCATTGGTGTTATCACACTTAACTGATATTGGCTCACTGAAGCTAATACCAAGATCTTTCAGGGTTTGTTTCATCCACAATACCTACGTACAACATGTTGTCGCTACAATATATTCTGCCTCTACTGTCGATAAAGAAACTGACTCTTGTTTCTTACTGTGCCACGTGACCAATCTGTCTCCAAGATAGAATGCACCTCCATTGGTACTCTTTCTATCATCGACACCTCCTGCCCAATCTGCATCTGAATATGAAATAAGGGTGAAGTCTTTACCTTTCGGATACCATAACCCATACTCCATAGTACCCTTGAGGTACCGAAGAATCCTCTTCACTGCTTGTCACATGAGTCTCCTTGGGATTAGCCTAAAATCGTGCTACCATGCATACTACCTACAAAATATCTGGTCTAGTAGCTATCAGGTACGATAAGCTCCCAATCATAGATCTGTACATGGTTTGATCAACAGGTGGAGATTTGTCATCCTTGCTCAACTTGCAACTTTGTCATCATGGGAGTGCTAAGCTGGCTTACAATCCTCCATTGTGAACTTTTTTAACATCTCTTTCACATATTTAACTTGAGAAATAAATATGCCCTTCTTATTTTGATTAACTTGCAACCGAGGAAATACGAAAGTTCACCAATCATTGACATTTCAAATTCTTTCTGCATCTTATTTGCTAAATCTTTACATGACTCATCTTTCTTGGTTGCCAAATATGATATCATCTACGTATACAACAAGAACAATAAGATGCCCATTTTCTATTTTGACATACAAATTACTATCCACCATACCTTTCTTAAACCCTTGTTGAGTGAGATAGTTGTCTAGCCTTGCATACCATGCTCGGGGTGCCTGTTTTAAGCCATATAATGCTTTCTTCAACTTGCAAACCAAGTTGGGATCATCACCAAGTTGGAAACCATCTGGTTGCTCAATATAAACCTCTTCTTCAAGTTTCCCATTCAAAAATGCTGATTTCACATCCATTTGATAAACTTTGAAATTCTTGTAGATTGCTAAAGCTAGAAACATTCTAATTGCCTCTAGTCTAGCTACTGGTGCAAAAGTTTCCTCAAATTCAATGCCTTCAACTTGTGCATAACCCTTACATACCAATCTTGCTTTATTTCTGACTACCTGTCCGTCTTCATTCAATTTGTTTCGAAAAATCCATTTAGTCCCGATTATATTTTTATTTGCGAGGTCTAGGTACTAACTCCCAAGTTTCATTTTTCTCGATCTGATCTAATTCTTCATTTATTGCCTTCATCCAACTTTCATCTTTGCTTGCGTCAACAACATTTTTGGGCTCAATGTTGGATAATAGAGAGTAGTTACTTACTACTCTTCTTCTTGTCTGAACACCAACTTTGGGGTCTCCAATTATTTGCTCTCTAGGATGATTTTTTTGCTAGCTGCCTGTTTTGAATTTCTTATTTTCTTCCACTTCTGAATCACAACTTAAATCATCTGAGTCAATTTTTTGTATCTTTTCCGTTTCGTTTTCCTCATCTCCTTCAATAACCTCTTCATAAATTGGGTAGTTCTTTTCATAGCTAATTACTCGTTCTCTACCTTCATCAAATTTAACATCGACACTGTCCACAATTTTCTTTAGCCTCTTGTTGTAGCATTTGTAAGCTTTGCTTTTTGATGAATAACCAACAAAAATACCTTCATCCGCTCTATCTTCAAACTTACCAAGATTATCTTGGAGTTCTTTTGATGTAGCACTTCCTGCCAAAAACTTTGAGGTATTTTGTTGTTGCCCTTTTACCGAACCACAACTCATAAGGAGTTTTGCTTTCATGTGTTCTCAGCATGTACCTATTTTGGATATACACCGTAGTATGGACTGCTTCTTTCCAAAATCTATCTGCTACTCTGCTTTCAGCCAACATAGTCCGTGCCATTTCCTGCATTGTCTTGTTCTTTCTTTCTACCACTCCATTCTGTTGAGGTGTCTTGGCTGCTAAAAACTGTCTCCTAATACCGTATTTTTCACAGTACTCTGTAAACTCCTCTGAAATGAATTCTCCTCCTCTATCTGATCTTAAACATTTGATCCTCTTTCTTGTTTCATTCTCAACTTGGTTTTTGAAAGTCTTGAACATTTCAAAAGCTTCTGATTTATGCTTCAAGAAAAATATCCATGTCATTCCGGAATAGTCATCAATGCACAACATAAAATATTTGTCACCATTTATGCTTTGTGTTCTCATGGGTCCACATAAATCGGTGTGTATTAGTTCCAAAGGTTTGCTTGTGTAGTACTCTTTTGTTTTGAATGTGACTCTAGTTTGCTTCCCCTTTTGGCATGAAGCACAAATGTTGTTTGCGGGTTTGTTGATGGTGGGAATATCTCTCACTGCCCTTTTTGAGTTGATTTTTACTAGATTATCAAAGCTGATATGACCGAGTCTCTTGTGCCACAACCAATTTTCTTCTTCCTGTCCAATAAAACAAGCTCCTTCTGAAGTCTCTGAGAGCGTGTACAGGTTGCCGGATGTCCTTGATCCAGTTGCTATCAATTTTCCACTATTTTTTTTTTGACTTCACAACCACTGCTTCTTAAAAACTACTTCATGACCTTTATCACAAATCTGACTTACGCTCAACAAGTTATGTTTCAAACCATCCACAAACAAGACTTATTCGGACTTAATTTTTCGTCACTAATTTTAACTGAACCTTTGCCAACTATCTTAGCTCCATCATTATTTCCAAACTTTCTTGAACCACCTTCATATTTCTGTAACTTCTCAAATTTTTGTTTGTCACCTGTCATATGATTGGAGCATCCACTATCAAGTATCCATGGTACATATTTATTCTGTGCTTTAAATGTTGTTTGTACGATTAAGGATTCCTTTTCTTCCTTAAGTCGCTCTTTTTCTTTCCACTCCATTTTGATAGTAGTTTTGGGCTCTTGTTTTGCCTTTCCCTTATCAATAGCTTGTGCATGTTTTTCGAGAAGTTTTCTATTTTGTCTCATCCTATTTGGTTGAAATTTTCTTCCCTGAAACTGATTTGATGCAAATGTACTTCTACAGTTTCTTGCAATGTGCCCAAAATTATGACAGTTATAACATTCTATTGTATAATTCATCAAAGGAGAAAAAGCATTTCTACTGGTGAAATTCCTTGGTCTTACATTATATTTGCAGTCTGAGATTTTATGTCCATAGCCATTGCATTTAAAACAGAAACCAGAAAAGGGATAATTGAACCTGGGTGATGGTCTTTGCCATGTTGCCGTAGGAGCCATAGGTCTTCTTCTTCTTTGATGTGTGACATTGGTGAATCCATCATTGTCAATTCTCCTTTCGTGCCTAGCATTATTGCTTTCTTTTGCATGAGACATTTTCCTTGATCAACCTGTTTCTTATCTTCATTCTTTATGGATTCTACATTTCTGGCCTTTGATCCATTTGATGATTCTCCTTCGATGAAACCCAGGACCAAATTTGATGCCTACAGGCCTTTGGTCATTTATAATCTTATCCAGCTTCATAGAACTTTCTTCGCGTTTGTGATAGCAACTAATTTTGTGATTCATCTCTTCTATCTGCGTCCGTAAACCAACATTCTCTTCTTCTAGTTTGCAGCAATAATCTATTTTCATGGTAATTTGTACTTCGAGATCTTCAGATATTTTCTTGTATTCTTCTATCTGTACTTTCAGACTGGTTATGATTTCGTTTGCATCCTCAAGATTTTTTGAAATTTTCTTATTCTTTTTCCTCTCTATTTTCCACTCTTCAAGTGCAGAGATCAACTCACCTTCTAGATCTACTTCAGCCTCAGGGTTTTCACCACATACTTCAGAGTTCACTCCTTCTTCCTTTTCTGATTTTACTTCTTCAAATGCCATGAAAAGAGCTTCACCTGTTTCCTCTTCAGAATCCTCACCGGAGTTGTCTTCGATGAACTGGCATTCCTGGAGATGAAACTTTTCTTCTTGAAGTTGCCTTTTTTGAAATTCATTTTCTTCTTCCAGTCACTTCTTTCTTGGTGCGATCCTTCATCATTTTTGTTCTTCTCATTAAGTGGACATTTAGTCACAAAATGCCCAATGCCTCCACAGTTGAAACATTTAAACGGTAGCTTTCCTCTGTATTTTCCTTTTCCCCTTTTTAGTTTTCTAACAAAGTTTGCTTCCATTTCATCTGATGTCTCTTCTTCCTCGGACTCTTGTTTTGCATTTTTATTTTTAAGGGCTTTAAAAGCCGCTTCTCTGTCTGTGGGTTTAGATCTTCCTATCCTCATCTCATATGCAGTCAAAGAACCATACATCTCATCTATACTAAAATAATTTAGATTTTTAGCTTCTTCTATCATTGAGACTTTAGAATCAAACCTTTGAGGAAGAGATCTTAATACCTTTTTCATGATGGCAGAGTCTTCGATATCCTCGTCGAGTCCTCTGATCGCATTAATGATTCCATTAACTCTCGGCATATATGCCTCAATGTTTTCATCGTCATTCATCTTTAATGCTTCGAACCGAGCTCGATGTGTTTGTAACTTGGCCTCCTTGATCTTATCGTCTCCTTCATGAATACTCCTCAGTTTGTCCCATATTTCTTTTGCCATTTTATAGCTCATGATCTTTACTAGTTCACTTTCTACTAATCCGCACATGATAGCATTCTTTGCTTTTGAGTTATTTTCAAACAGTTTCTTTTCGTCAGCCTCTTTTGGAGGAGTGATGGGTATTGTGTATCCACTAACTACTGAATCCCAGATGTCGTATCCCAAAGCACAGAGATATGTCTGCATCCTGATTCTCTAGAATACGTAATTAGATCCATCAAACAATGGTGCTTTGTTTGATGAGAAGCCTTCACCACCTGCCATTGTGTTACTTCCAAGATCACCCTAGCCGGTTAAGCTTGTACAAGGAACTTAGCTCGATACCAATTGTTAGTCTTACAATGACATTGAGAGGGGGTGAATCGGTGTAGCTCTTTAAACTTAAATTTATAGCTCTTAATACCGTAACAATTAAAACTTATTACTAGATACAACAAGTATAACAAAAGAGCATCACACAACACAAGATTTAACGAGGTTCACCAATGTGGCTACTCCTCAAAAATTGATTGCTTGGACTACCATCCAAATCTAGCCTTTGCAAAGCACCAACTTTACAATCAATTTACCAGCACCCATTGTAAGGAGCACCAACCCCTTATTTATCTGCACCAATAGAAAGGAGCACCAACCCCTTATTTATCTTTGCTTTTGCAAGACCCTACTGGTCTTCTTCACCTTTGCATTCTCTGTGCACTCTGCTCTCTCTACGCAATCACTTCGCACACTCTACTTCGTTACAGTCAAACTTCATGATCATCTTCTCCCTTTTGCACACTCTGCTCTCTTTGTGAATTTTGCACTTAGCATGATTCAACATGACTTGCTCTCTGTGCACAATGACCGTATTTCACACACATTCCACTTCCTTCAATTCTCCAAACAACCCTCCTTTTATAACAATATTTTTTATGATGAAAACCCTAATCTTAGTCAGTTGTAAATCCTAATCTTAGTCGACTTTCATAACAACTGTAAACCCTAATTTTAGTCGGTTGTCATCGGTCTTCGTCGGCTTCAACTCAAGAAGATGTTCGGTTTATCCATCGCTTGATGATTTCATTCTGGATAGACCTTGTAACCGCCATAGTGATGTCGGTCCACTGTCATACTTCTCATTTCAGTCGGGTTCTCCTTCTTGACTTGCGCATTTATGACCTATCATGAAATCATGACATTTATGCCTCTGTAGCTTCTTTTGTTGTTGTTGCCATGAAAATACAACATGTCGCGATATCGTGACACTTTCACCTCCGTACGCTTTCTCTATTCTTTTGTCATGATATCGTGACATTTCTGCCTCCGTAGACTTCGTCTTTTCTTTTGTCGTGATATCATGACATTTCTGCCTCCGTATACTTCGTCTTTGCTTTTGTCATGATATCGTGACACTTCTGCTTCCATAGACTTCGACTTTGCTTTTGTCGTGATATCATGACATTTCTCTCCGTAGTCTTCAACTTAGCTTTTGTCATGAAATCGTGACACTTCACTTTCGTACTTAGCTTCTTTGCTTTTGTCATGAAATCATGACACTTCGCCTTCAAGTCTTCTTCTCTACTTTTGTCATGAAATCGTGACACTTCTGCTTCCGTACTTTACTTCTTTGCTTTTGTCATGAAATCATGACACTTCTACCTTCGAAGTCTTGCTTTCTGCTTTTGTCATGAAATCATGACAGTTCTACTTCTGTACGCTTCCTCTCTTTCTTTTGTCATGAAAATGCGACATGTCACGATATCGTGACACTTTTCAAACTTACTTTCTCTCTCCTATTTTAGTCATGAAAATGCGACATGTCACGAAATCGTGACACTTTTCTTACTTGTTCTCTTTCTTCGAACTTGTCAGAAATCGTGACACTTTTTCTGCTTTCTCTTTCTCTTCCAACATGTCATGAAATCATGACAGTTTTTCCACTTGCCTTTTTCTCTTCCAACATGTCACGAAATCGTGATAGTTTTCTTGCTTTTCTCTCTCTTCCAACATGTCACGAAATCGTGACAGTTTTTCCTACTTTTCTCTCTCTTCCAACATGTCACGAAATCGTGACAATTTTTCTTACCTGTTGTATATGTCGCGATATCGCGACACTTTTCTTACTTGTCTTTTTTTTTGATCTTTTGCATATGGGCCACTTCGGTCTTCTTGGAAAATCACTTGTACATACTACGAATAACCTTTGAACTCCTGTCTTCTGCATCTGAATAGCTTTTGAACTTCTTGTCCACTGCATCAACAGATCTATCTGACTGTGTTGACAACAATGACAATATTGTTGTTGCACCTTGCTCAACATCAAGTGGCTAGTTCAAAGAAAGCATTTGCAAAGGTTAGTCTATGCCAAATACTAATAGCATACTCAAATCTCCCTTTGCTCTGAGGTAGTGTCATTCACGTAAAATTGGCCAACAAGAAAATTTAACCCTTTCGATAATGACTAAGTGTAAGCATTAAAAATCATGCATCTAAACTATTTGCAAGCATGTAACAAATTAAAAATAAGAAAGCATGTAACCATTGTAAGATAAAAGATGATAAAAAAATGGGGTGCTCTTTATTAATCACAATAAGACTTGATTACAATATTTCCCTCTTAGGGAATCCCTCAATTTGATACAATTATTACAAATGTTGTGGCCCCTCAAAGGGGAGATATGCACTCCAATGATTTTCACTCCACTAATTTACTTATAAGAGGACTTATTAGCTACCTCATTTAATATCAAGGAATGTGATCTCAATGATGCTCTTGGATCCTTGATTGTCCCTGTCACCTGCACACAAAGAAACTACAAGACACATCAATAACACATGATGCCTCTCAAGATAAGGCTAATTTCTTGAATATACAAATAGGAAAAAAATGCTTGAAATGATAAATAAATGCTTGAAAATGTGAAATAAAGCTTGAAATATTGAATATAAAGAATGAAAATGTTGCTATACTAGGTTATAAATCCAATGAAAAGATTGTTAATCTAATCTAATGGCTAAAAATAGGGGAAAAGAGATATCAGACCCTAGCCATTATCAATCAGAGCAGATGGCTCTGCTAGCCACTATCAAGTTAGATGACTATGCCTACGAGCTACTGTTGAAAATAGTGATTGCGAGATGAGGGCTTTGTTCTTTAAATATAAATCCTGACATTAATCAATTCCGATGCAAAGAGGATTAATGTTCTTGGTGTGTTCTCTTAGAATAACTTTGGGTGGGAAATTGGCTCAAATCATGTTGAATTGAGTACTTGAATAATGGTTGTTCTTCTCAAAATGTGGTAGTCTCCATGGGTGGATAGGCACTTGTCATTGCTCAATTGGACAACACTTCGTTACTCCTCAAGGGGATGTGAAATCACTCTCCAATTTGATAGGGCTTCGCTGCAATGAATTTTGGAGTCTCATACACTTTGGGAGGCCTTTAAATAGACTTCCCAAATCCTCACCTTGGCTTCTCAAGAAAGCCAAGATCAAGAATCTGTTAGCATGGAGCAGTTAGGAAGAGGCTTTTAGAAGCTTCTAAAATAAAATTATCTAATAACCATTGCAAATTGGTTAAATGCAACTAATTTTTCTCATATCGGGGAGCCTGAGTTGGTTATAGGGCTAGTCGCTCTCACTTAGCACGGCTAGGGGTAAGTTGCCCTTAGTTGCTATTGACAGGTGCGACTAGCTCTTAGCCACTCTGATCGTTAGTGGTTGGGATCACAATTATTGACATCAGTGTCTAGAGTTGCATAGGACTAGGCTGCCCTAAATGAGTGGTTAGAACCACTACTGGGTCTTGGAAAGGTCTAAGCTCATTCATATGGTCTACAAAGGTGCCCATATGAGTAGTCTCCTAAACATGATGTATTTTAGGTGTCTATAGATGCCCCTTATAGGATGTGTTGTGGTAAAACACGATTCTAAGAAAAAATAGACAATCTAAAGCCATATTATAGGTTAATTAATGTTCATTGATATGATCAACATTAGATGCCCCAATATTGAAAAGGACACACATCTCAAAATCATTACTTTCAATAGTATGGAAGGCTAAAAATTATGCTTTGGCACATCCGGGTATGATCGGCTCAGATCGATAGATGGGACGACAAAGTCTTAGCTCATTATATTTGCTTTTTGCCCCTACAAATGGGGAAGCTTATGATAGTTGTTAGCAATGATTCATAAGACGAACATGATTTACAATATTAAGTATTCAAGTGTTGATTTTGATTATGAATTCTTGATTATGAATACCCCCTCAAGAGACCAGTCGATGAGGAAAAGTATAAGTGATAAAAGCGATAAGTCACTTGACCAAGATGATTGATTTGGACAATTCAAGATGATTAACATTATTGTAAGGTAGGTCCTATTACAGTTGTAATTTCAACCGTTAATAGTAATTGTAAATATCTATCCCATGGAGTAGTCTGGACACAATGGCCTTCTTAGGGAATCAAGATGATAGCAGTTTAATTTTAGCATGTGATGAATCACTATGTTTGATGATTTGCTAAAATTTCATAGAAGAAATGGAATGAACGCTTCATTCCCATGGAGCAAGCTCATCACAATGGTCTTCTTAGGGATTGGAATGAGAACATTTCAATTCGTCGATGAATAATTTGGCTCAAATGGTCTTATGGTAATTTACTCATCCTATCGGATTGCATGGAGTGCAAGTCGCTGCAACCGCCAAGTGTATAGGGTAAATAATTGGATACGAGGCATATTTAAAATTTTGTTGTTATTTGATTTTTATTGTGAATTTTGTTTTTGAAATTTCTAGACTAGTAGATACATTTTTATGTCCATGGATGCATTTATGGATGCAATACCTATATAATGATGTGATTACGCTAGATATGACACACCCTAACTAGATGGTAGATGTATGAAATATGCTATGATCTAGATAAGCAGATGGATTATGATGTAGGTGTATATGGATGCAATGATGACTATTTAATGTACATTTAATTTGTTTCAATTGTTTATGCATTTAATCTATGTGATATGCTATGCTAGATGATGTGTATGAAATGCATTAATTACATGAGGATGATTTAATGCAAATGAACCTATATGCTTTAATAACTTAAAACATAAAGAATGAATCTAATATGTGTTTAACAAACTATTGGAAGACACCACGAAACGCACAAAAATCATGAATGAAAATGGTAACTCTTATCATAAGAATTAATCATTTAAGCATCCATATGTGACATGAAATGATGTGAGATATATGGACTTTCCTTATAAGCTTCTATAAATTAAAATATATGCACAAAATAGTCAGTGGCCATCTAAATATCATTGTTGATATCCATCCGGTATCTATCCTATTTCATGAAAATCCTTTAATAAACAAAACCTCGTAAGGAAAATTGTGATTGATTGATTAGATGATTTGTTGCTATAGGGGATTTTTGAGGTTTTCCATGATACTCAAACACCTTAGTTGATTAATCAAAAGTTGTATAATGACTACACAATAATCCTGAAATATAAAAGCTTTTGTTATGAAGACCAAGATATTCATTATCCCTGTGTGTGCAAATAAATATATTATATGAGACATAAGACTACCTCTTTGCCAAGCAGGATTCATTCAGCCCTTTGTTGTAATGAGGATCACAAAATGTTTATTATGATCCTAAGTTTGAATGCAGTTGGATTAGACTACTAGGTAAATACAATCCAGCTAAAGCTAGCTCATTTTTAAATTGCTTAGAACTACTCCATTGATAGGCAGGATTCATTTAGCCCATTGCTGTAAAGGGGATCACTCAATGGCTTCGAATACTGACCATTATAGGTATTCAAGCTCTTCATCCCCCTCTTTTATTTTCATTTATTAGGATACTTGCTCATGCTTAGTGATGAAAATCAATGTTTATTTTATATTTTGTTTTCTTTTGGAGCAAGGGATTTTCTTAATGATGAAAATCACTATTTATGCTTTGCTTTGATTTGGAAATTTGCTTATTTTGTGATGAGGCCTGGAAATGCCTCAATCATAACATGTTTTGTACACTAAAAATGCCTATAAAATCTTATGTTTTATCTAATATGTTAGTTAAGTTGATTCAATATGTTGTATATTAACCATTTTGCATGATCAATGTATTTGAAATATTATATGCTGATTTTATAGCTTTTTGCATAGTTTTGTGTACTTTTTGCTATGATTTGCTACAATGGGATATGCTTAGAATAATAGCAACATTTCACTAATCTTGTTTTTATTTGACAAAGCATTTACTTCACCTAATCGCAGCATGATGCAAGCAAGCAACTCTTTGTCAGCAAAGAAGCTGGTCTTTCCCATATAAATTCCAGCCAGCCGTCCATAAATAGCAAGGCATGGAATTTACATGAGGAAAGGGATGAAGACCATTAAAATTTGATCTTAGGAGATAAACCACCTGAGATATGCAGAAGAAATCACTAGAAAAGCATACATTTGTTCATTCCGAAGTATCTTCGAAATGAACAGATATCTTCAGAATGAAGGAACATAGCATCTTCGGAATGAGCGGATCTTTGGAATGAAGAATGCAGCGTCTTCAGAAGGAGCGGATCTTTAGAATGAAGCATGCAGTATCTTCGGAATGAGCGATCTTTGGAATGAGAATGCAGTATCTTCGAAATGAGCGATCTTCGGAATGAAAACTGCATTGTCTTTGGAATGAAGCCACTTATCTTCGGAATGAAGAATAGAATGTGTTTTTGACATTTTGACCGATTTTTGAAGCCAAAAAAAGGGAAATAAAGGTTGGAAAAAGTAAAGAGAAATATCTTCCATCTATCTTTGTCGTCATTGCCAACCAAAGCCATCATTAAGGGAAAGATCAGGTTTTAGTCCTCTTCTAGGATAAAACTAGAATTTGTTGCAGCATTGTAGGATTAGATCTTTTGAGATATTATTTGTTTGTAATCAGATCATAGAATAGCTATAAATATTGCTCCCGTTCAGGTTGAGCCTAGTAGATAGAAAAGGAGGTAGAAAATAGAGTAAGGAAGCTAGCAAAAAATATAGAGTATAACTAGAAATTGACTGTTACAGTCCTATAACAGTTTTTCAATAGAATTCTTATAATCATGTCTTTTGATCAATAAAGTGCACCAGTTCTATTTCAAATTATTTGTAAATGAGTGTGATTAAGATTTAGAAAAAGAGAGAGACTTACACCTTCTTCTGGACAAAGAGGTTGGCCACTTCCAGACCTAGGAGGAGGACTAACAAAGCAGATTTTTATTCTGATTTTGTTGCAGCAGAATGAGTTGTAGAACTTGTTATTTCAATTGCTTGTAAATAGTTGACAATATTTGCAATATTAGTCTATTTGTGCTTAGATTAATCTTGTGCTTAAAGTTTTAGTTGCAATCTTACTTTTAGCAAAGTTTCCACTTCATTTTCAGATTGTTATTTCCAGAATTTACTATTTTTCAGCAATTTCCTGCATTTTATGTTTTGCTGTCAAAATTTGAACAGAAGATTGACAACCTTCTGTTATAGAACTTTGATAGTTTTTATTTCCACATTAGATCTAAACTTTTATTACTGGAAAAGTAATTAGATTTCCTTTCTGCAATTAGGATCAGACTTTCAATTCTACAACTGTTAATTTTGCAATATAATTAGGTCTCATTCTGCAATTATAATTAGGACTTCATTTCTGCAGTTAATGATTAGTTTCCAATTCTGCAACTTAGATTAAGATTTAATTTATGCAATTTAGAGATAGAAATGTTTCAAAACCCCCACACAACCAGTTCCACCAATAAGACTTGTTGCCCTAGATTGACCTAAGTTATAGCTGTTTCACTTCTTCTCCCACAGATAGCCTTGTACACTGCCCTGGATTGACAGATTCATTGAGAATTAATGATGGTATTATGACTACGCATCATTTTGGCACCGTTGTCGGGGAATAGTGTTGTCAGAAGAAAACAAATAGTCCAATAGATGTAATCAGACTAAACTGTGAACATTCAGGTTAAAATCTGAATATAACAGCAGAGTAAGATAACAACTATTGACTTAATTTATGTCATTTATGAGTAAATATGAATGAGTAAGTCTAGGGAGACCCCAAAGGATCCCTGGCTTGTCCCATTAAGGAGATCTTCACGCCTAAGGGGTGAATCACCTGTGTTTGAACTACCTGAAAGATTGAAAGAAAAATCACTAGTCTCACCATCAGTAGAACATTTTAAGAAAGGAAAATCACCAAATTTATCAACATAATATCTTAAGAAAGATAATTCATCAGACTCATCAATAGAGAAGCTTGGACCTCTTGAGAGAACAATTTGGAAAGCTTTAACTTCTCCTAGGAAACAAGAAACTATGGCAGAAGGAGGCAATGTAGATGGCCAACATGGCTATGTTCATAATGAAGGGGATGATCAGGATATACTCCAACCGTCCAGAACATTTGAATATCCTATTCATCTGAATCCAACACAAAACTCTCCCATGAAGACCATTTCACCTTCAATACTTCCCACCTTTCGAGGTGTTGTATCTGAAGATCCTGACCGATTTTTGTTTGAATTCAAGGTAGTGTGTCAGACCTATGATTATATAAATGACAATAAAAAACTTAAGGTTTTTCTCTCAACTCTCAAGGATTCAGCATTACGCTGGTTCATGAGCTTAGAGCCAAATTCCATAAGAACCTGGGATCAAATGGAGACTGTCTTTTTAGACAAATATTAGGAATACTACTGTGTAAGAAATAGAAAAGATGAGTTATTTAGAATCAGCGAGAAGATGATGAGACCTTGGAAGATTATCTTGATAGGTTCTCCTTTGTTCAAAGGAGATGTGGACTAGTAGAACCAGAATTATGTAAAACCATCTTTTTGAGAGGATTGCAAGATGAATCCAGAGAAGTTTTGGATTTTATGGAAAAAGGGGATGTAACCACTCTCAATAATAAGGAAATTATGGATCTCTGCAGGAATTACTCTCGCACTAAGCAGAGAAGAAGAAAAATCCGCACAAATGGTACTGATGTAAAGGACCTGATAGAGGAACTTGCAAATTTCAAAACTGATATCCTAGTGCATCTAAACACTACTTTAGGGGAAATCTTTGTGAAAGCTAAAAACATAGAACCTTTGGCAATTTATTGCCCAAGATGTAGAAGTAAACATGCTTTGCAGGAATGTCCTTTGAATAAAACATCTATCTCAGCCATTTGTGGTATCTGTTCAAAAAGGCATTCAACTGATCAATGCCACCTGCTACCACAACTCAAAACTGTGTTAGAAAACCATACTGAGGAACTCAACTATATTGGACCAAAATAAGGGGGAAATTTTTCTCAATATCAAAATCCCCCTCGTTTTCCTACAAATTGGGGGCATAATCCTGGTACTATGCCTTGGGGACAATCAGAACCACCCCAACGTCCTTGGAATTATCCTCAATGGAAAAATTCCCAAGAATGGCCACAATCAAATTGGAGTAACCCAGCCTAGAATTAGAATCAAAACAACCCCTCATGGAATCAAAACAATCCAGCTTGGAATCAAAATCAGACTAATCCACATTGGGTGCAAAACCAACCATAGTGGAATCAGAAATACTAGTCCTATCCAAGGCAGCAAAGAAATCAAGGTCAAACTCAGCATTTGTTGCCTGCACCTAATCAAAATTTTCAAGAAAAACAACGATGAAACACAACAAGTGAAACAACCTCAATTGCCAATTTCAACCGAGTCACTAATCCAAATAGTGTAAGACAAACACCTCCTGTCTATGTGGCTGAAGTTGAAGAAAATATTGAAATTAATGTTTTTGATTGTAGTGACATCCAACTCCATTCAGGGAAAGTTGTACCTGAACCAGTTTTAATGGAAATCAAAGATAATGAAAAGCAAGAATCATCAGAACCAGAGAGAATCCAACCAACAATAGAAACAAAAAAATTAGATCCAACAATAGAAAAAGAGATACAAGCAGAACAATTACCAAATATAGTTCCATATCCTGAAAGATTTAATGTAATACCAAATTTTTTTGAGTCAGAATTGGTCAAAGAACTCAAAAAGTTGACTATCTCATTGCCCTTATTGCAAGCCATTAAGGAAATACCAAAAATTAACAGTACTGTCCAAAATTTGTGCATTAAAAGAGTAGGAAGAAAGAAGAAAGCATTCCCCAAGACTGTGCAGGTTGAAGGGAAGATAGCTGATCTCTTATCTGGAAAACTACTACCTCCAAAGTATAGTGATCCAGGAAGCCCAGTTATCACAGTCACCATAGGTTCAGTACCAATATCAAATGTTTTAGTGGATCTAGGAGCTGCAATAAATGTCATGACTAAAGATACAATGGAACAATTATAGCTCAAACATCTCAGCCCCACATTTACAGTTTTAGAAATGGCTGATAGGTCAGTTGCAAAACCTGAAAGAATCATTGAAGATGTCCCTATAGAAGTTTATTCTTGGGAATTCCCTATAGATTTTCTGGTTTTACAGCCAAGAAATTCAGCACATGGATATCCCATTATTTTGGGAAGACCTTGGCTTGCAACTATAGCATCCTTCATAGACTGCAGATCTGAAAATATGACTATTTCAAATGGTATTGAGCTGAAACAAATTTCTTTATATCCTCCTGCAAAACCATTTAGCAAATTTTTAGGTCAGTTATGGTTTTCTGACTCAGATGAGGAACCAAAAGAGGTCATTTCTACACTAGCTACCTTAGTAGTAAGAGAACACACATAAGAGCTCAGTGACACATAAAACTTAGAAAATGAAACAATCCTGATGAATGTTCTGCATGAACAAGGTTTAGAAGGGGAAGCAAAAAATATCCAAAAGTTGATAAGTAATGAAGAGAATCAAAAATCTGAAGATGAATCATCTGTGCTATCACAGGGAAACTCTGTTTCACTACCACATGGATGGCACCATCATCTGATTTTTCCTTCTCACTTGTTCCATACAAGATATGCTTCCCTCAAGTAGCAATAAAACAAACTGCTTCTTTTCTCCCATCTCAGCAATGTCCTCTTAATCCCTTAAACACCAAGTATGAAGGAGTGAATTCAGTCCTTCTAAATACAAAACAAATAGAAGTCCAGCCAGGCAAATTTTTGAACATCTACAGCTAGCTTACTAGGGAAGAGGAAGAAAAATTGATAGTTGTTTTGCATAAGCATGTTCATGCTTTTGCTTGGAACTACAAAGATATGTCAGGAGTTCATCCTGATATATGTACCCATAGAATCTATACTTGAAGAAGTCAAGCCGCTCGGACAACCTCAAAGAAGATTGAATCCTGCCTTAAGAGATATTGTGAAAGAAGAAATTGAAAAACTCTTGGAAGTAGGATTCATTTACCCAATTTCGATAGCCAATGGGTTTCTCCATTGGTAATAGTTCCTAAGAAAAATGGAAAAATGAGAGTATGTGTAGACTATAGAGAATTGAATAAGGTGACATACAAAGACCATTTTCCATTACCTTTCATAGATCAAGTGTTAGATACTCTTGTTGGAAAAAGATACTTTTGTTTTCTTGATGGATTTAGTGGATATAATCAAATGAAGATCAAGAAAATACAACTTTTACATGTCCATGGGGAACATTTGCCTATAGGGTTTTACCTTTTGGTTTGTGTAATTCCCCAGCAACTTTTTAGCGAGCAGTACTAGCAATTTTTGCTGATCTGACCACCAAAAGTGTTGAAATTTACATGGATGATTTCACAGTATGTGGACAAACTTTTGATTTTACATTGAAAAATCTTGACAAAGTCTTAACTCGCTGTGAAACATACCACTTATCCTTAAATCCAGATAAATGCTTCATGATGATGAAGGAAGGGATAGTTCTTGGTCATCACATCTATCCTAAAGGGATCCAAGTTGATCCAAAGAAAGTTGAAATTATCAAGAATCTCCTTCCTCCTAAAACTCAGACTAATGTCAGAAGCTTCCTAGGACATATTGGTTTTTACCGCGAGTTTATTCCCAAATTTAGTACAATAGCCAGTCCTATGTTTGCCTTATTGACTAAATATTCTGAATTCTCCTGGACTGCAAAGTGTGAGGAAGCATTTGAAGCTTTGAAAGAGAAATTGATAACTCCACCTATGCTCAGAGGACCTAATTGGACATTACCATTTCACATTCAGACTGATGCCTCCAATACGAAATTGGAGCAGCATTAGGACAAATTGATAATGGTGAACATTATACCATCTACAACATTAGAAAGAACTTGACAGGAGCAGAGAATAATTATACAACAACTGAGAAAGAATTCCTAGCAGTAATTTATGCCATCAACAAATTCAGGCATTATATCATAGGTTATCAAATATTTATTCACACAGATCATATAGCCATTAAGTATTTGATGAATAAACCTATGGTAAGTGCAAGAATTATTCGTTGGTTGCTATTGTTGCAAGAATTTGATATCACCATAATCAATAAACCAGGAAAAGCTAATGTTGTGGCAGATTTCTTGTCTAGGTTGCAGAACATAGATGAAGGGGAATTAGTTGATGACACTTTTCTTGATGAAAAACTATTTGCTATATCAGTTCAATCACCTTGGTTTGCAGATATAGCCAATTATTTGGTCACAGGGAAAGTTCCTCCACATTTTACTTCAAAACAAAAAAAACAATTGATCAAACAGAGTTCTTCTTTCGAATGGATTAAGGGTATGCTTTTTAAGTGCAGTCCTGACCATGTGTTACGTAGGTGCATCCGAAAGGATGAAGTGTATGATATCCTTAGAGCTTGTCATGATGAACCCTCAGTGGACACTATTCCGTAAAAAGCACAGTTAGAAAAATCTTGGGGATAGGATATTATTTGCCATCTCTTCACAAGGATGTGAAAAAGCACATCAGGCATTGTGATGCATGCCAAAGAATGGGGAAACCCACTCATACAAATGAGATGCCACTACAGCCTCAAATGGTTTTAGAACCATTTGAGACGTGGGGGCTTGATTTTGTAGGACCTATTGATCCACCTTCTCAAGGAAAGGTGCATATTCTAGTATGCAATGATTACTCGACAAAGTGGGTAGAGGTGCATGCTTTCAAACATGCTCGTGAAGAGAAGGTCGTTGATTTCTTGTATACTCAGATTTTTTAGAGATTTGGAGCTCCACGGTCTATCACCACAGACCAAGGACCCCAATTGGCATCCAAAGTCATAAAAGCATTTACAGAATTGTATGAAATCAAACATAGGAAATAATCACCTTACCACCCATAAGAAAATGGCCAGGTTGAAGTAACAAATAGGGAACTAGAACGCATCTTGACAAAAATAGTAGCTTTTCATAGGAGAAATTGGCTAGACAAATTACCTGAAGCAGTTTGGGCCTACAATACTACTTGGAAGTCCACTACTAGATTCACACCTTATGAACTAGTCTTTGGTAAAAAGCCTCTCTTACCTATTGAATTTGAGCTACTAACATTGCGCACAACACTAAAAATTGGAATTGAATTGTCGAAGGCACAGACAGACAGGATTCTGTAGCTGAATGCATTGGATGAACTTAGATTGGATGCTCTGCACCAAACTGAGGTAATTCAGGAGCAGAGGAATCTGTGGCATGATAGTCACATTCAACGGAGGAAACTTCAACAAGGAGATTAGGCTTTACTTGTTTGATTCTCAATATGAAGACTTCCCTGGAAAACCGAGAACTAGATGGTTGGGACCTTTCTGGATTGAAGAGGTATTTAACAACGGAGCAGCTCGTTTATCCCCTATTGATGGGTCACGAAGAAAGTTGGTAGTGAATGGACATCGCCTCAGGGTATACCATACACCTCTGACTAAAGAAGAATTTTTGCATCAACTTGATAGTTTGGATACATGGCAGGTGGAAGAGATTCCTTCTTCCACTTCAAAACAATCAACATGATTAGTGGATTTCAAGAAAAACAAAAAATACAAAAAAATCAGAAAAATAGAAAGCAAAAAGATGAATAAATTTTGAGTATGAATTCCTTCATGGGCATGGTTTCAGGGGAAATCATGAAATTCCTTCATGGGCATAGTCAGGATCAAGAAAAAAAAAAAAAGAGAAAAGGAGAGGTAAAAAAAAAAAGGGAAAATCAAGAAAAAAAAAAGAGAGAAAAATGAATAACCCAGCAGTGAAAACATTTTCTTAAGGCACTACTGAGTTGGTGTGCATGAAAACCAATTTTCTGGCATGCATAACCTTGAGAAATTTCTGAACCATCATTGTACAAATTCACCTAGTGCACTTGTTTTGAAATGTTGCAGAAAATCTCAGCAGAATATCAACAAAAGCAGTCATTCTTCAAAAACTGGCATTAACTTGTTTTTATCAGGTATATATTTCTTACATTTATTTATTGTAAAATGATTGGTATATAGTATGTGACAATTAACCATTAGCATAAAAGGTATTCATAAGAGTTGGCATACTTAAAAACATGTTTTGAGAATGAAAATATTGATTTCTGCCTAATCTTCGGAACAAGAAATGCCAAAAATAGTGCCTGCTGTATTATCTTCGGAATGAAATTGTCTTCAGAATGACAGCAAAATGAATGTTGCACTTTGTCTTCAGAAAGAAACTTTGTCTTTGGAATGACAATTTGTCTTTAGAATGAAACTTGGTCTTCAGAATGACGACTTGCTACATCATCTTCGGAATGAAGATATGTCTTCGAAATGAAGATCTGTCTTCGGAATGAAGATTTGTCTTCGGAATGAGGGTCTGTCTTCGGAATGACGATTTACTTTCACAATACAGCCTAATCTTCGGAATGAGGATTAATCTTCGGAATGAAGATCTGTCTTCGAAATGAAAATTTTGCAAAGAGGATTTGTCTTCGGAATGAAGACTTGTCTTTGGAATGAGGTCATAATCTTTGGAATGAAATTTTGTTTGCACAATAAGTTATAATCTTCGGAAAGAGCATTTCCACGTGGCATCCAAGAAGATAAGATACGACAAAATCAAGATTTTTTCTTAGTTGCATGCGAGGAAGGGACACATGTCAATCAACACATGGTTTGTTTTTGCACTCATTGGAAATACGGAGAACATGACCAACCATATGCCACCAGTTTTTAATGTCAATTAACATGCACGTGAGAATCTGCAAAACTAATGAGGTGGATCTGATGGCAAGGACATCCATGCAATTATCAACAAATAGGTGTACAGTGCAAAAGTAGAAATGTGTGCCATCTTTCTTTTCGAAGATGTGTTGCGAGGTACAGTGCATAGGATACGGTTCATTTCAAGAAGAAGACGAGAAACAGGGCAACGAAGGTTTCAACTTAAAACTCTGCAAATTTGCAATAGAAAACAGCTATAAATCTTGCAATAGAACAGCAGTCGTAGTGTACGATTTTTTTTAACAAAGAAAAATGGGGCAAAAGATCAGAACAGAGCCTGCAGATACCACTTACCTCCAAGAAAATCTGGCAGTTGTGCAGATTTTTGAAGACGGAGGGTTTATGACATTTCTAGATAAATTCAATGGGTCTTCTAAAGATTTAGCTGGCATGTTCGCCCATACATTCAGAAACAATCGAGCACATGTTAACGACATGTCTATTGAGGTAAGCCTTGAAATTTTAAGTTAGATTATAGAGCTGCCATTAGAAGGGATTTCAATTACTAGATCTGGCAAGAACACATTGGCAAATGTAGTTAATCAATTTGTAGAAGAAAATGATAGAGAACCTGAATACTTAACCCATAACAACACATGCAAAGGGTTAAAAAGGGCCAGCCTACAAGAACCCTGGGATGAAGTAGCCACCTGGGTAATTAAGTTTTTAACCTGTGAAGGGCAGTATGTGTTGTTGTCAGGGCATCATCTACGAATTTTGAACCATCTCAGACATGGTGGACAACAACTAGAAGTTAGGGTAAATCTTCCCCTGTATCTGTATCAAGAGTTAAAAAACATGGCAAAAAGATATCAGGAGGGTAAAGGAAGCCTTCGCCATCATGGCCTCATCAAATTAGTTTGCCAACACCATTTTAGAGGAAACCCTAGGAGTTTTGATAGGTTTTACTCTAACCTAAATGATGTCATTTTTGGGGATGAAAGTGAGGAAGAAGAAGAACCAAATACTGTTGATGTTGCTGTAGAAGAGGAAACAGCTGCTGCAGAAGAGGAAACAACTGCTGCAAAAAATATTGCAAAAGCTGCTACAGAAAATGTTGTAGAGGATGCTGCAGAAGGTGCCCCTGAAGCTGTTATAGAAATACACCCCATCGCAACAGCAGAAAACCTTGCTCCTGAACCCTCAACTTCACAGGCTAAGAGACAAAAGAGAAGAGGATCTAGAACTAGCAGCAGAGCAAAAAAACAAAAGAAAGTTTGGTTTGCTGAAGCTGCAACTGACTTATCAGAATAGAGAAGTGAAACAAGGGAAACAGAGGCATCTAAAACTAACCCCATGACCCCTGCTGTCACCAAAAAATAAAGCAAAAAGAAGAAGTTTGCATCTGGAACTAGGAGGTCTACAAGAATTCATTTGAAAGAAACTGCAGAATAGGTCATGGAGGAAGAAGATAGACCAAGCAGCCCAGATGTCACAGAGATACAACCAGCATCTGATAACTTTCCAGAATTCCTTGAACAAATAGCTGAGGCAGAAACTGAGCAGGTTGGTTTGGAAGAGGCTACAGTTCAACAGGCTATAGATATGGTAGATATCCTTATAGACAGTCTCACAGAGCCTCCTGAACAAGAACAAACTATTGCAGAAGAAGAGGAAATATTGGTTGAGCAGCCAACTGCAACTGATTTGTCTGCATCAGCTTCTAAAGTAGAAACAGAAGTGGAAGACATCACAGAGCAGCTGAGGGTAGCAAGGAGTGTTGTCAAAACATAGACCAGATGGATCATAGAGAAAGAAAGCATCATTGAGATGCAAGAAAGAAAAATTGCAGAGCTTCAGCAGGAAGTGGCAGAACTAAAAAAATTGTTGTCACAATCTGAAAAATAGCCAGCTATATCCCATGATGAAGATAATTTGGCTCAATTGCTTCTGGGTTTATCAAGAGCAGATGATTCTGATGAAGCAGACATGGGAGTTCATCCTGAAATAGCACTCCTTCATTCTAAAGAAGTGCCTGTTCATTCTGAAGCAGCACCATCTTATTCTGAAGCATTACCTTCTTGTTCTGAAGATGCTTTAGAAATGGTGAGGAATATTGTAGAGGCTATTGAAAATGAGCCACCAACACAAAAACAGTCCCAACAGCAAGAAAATGTTCAAGTAAGTACTCCTACTAAGATCCCTGCATTTCAACTTGCTACACTTCCAGTAGAAACAACAGATAAGGGGGTACAAGTAGAAATACTATCTGATGACAACCCCATAGAAATAGCAAATAAGGGGGTGCAAGTAGAGTTATTGATAGATGAACAACCAGTGGAAGTGGTAGAAAAAGGAGTTTAAATAAATCTGTTGCCTAGGATCCCCCCTGTAGTAAGACCACCTAATATTGTGTCTCTAGAGTAGTACAATGCAGACATAGCTAGCTGGATGCTTAGATATGAACAACTTGCCAATAAAACTGAAAAATTCAAATTGGAAGCAAAACAACTAGAAGCCAAGGACATAAAAATTCAGGCATTGAAAGAAAAGGTGTCTGACTTATGCCAAATTGCTGAATTTTTAGTCCAATTTAGATGACCAGCCAGGTTTTACAGCCTTATTTTGAAGGAAAAGTACCTCAGATGGCAGGTCATGAGGATTACTTCAAATCTTCCCTATAAATTGGACACTATTGAAGATTTTTTGGAAGCATATTTTAACAGTCCTTTTGAGCAAAAAAATCTCCTGTGTGAACTGTTTTTACATAGTTTCTTCATTCCAGAGGAAGTTGACTCTCATCCTCAAATCTACATTGGAGATGTTCAATTGAGAGCATTTATGTCTACTTTGCAAAATCAGCTTTATTGGGATCACGAGAAAAGGCAGAATAAAGTGATTGAAACAAGGGCTAAGTTGTTAGTCAGAGAAATCCATCCAAATCACCTAAATATCACTCAGCAGCACTTCTCAATGATGAACAGGGATGATATTAAGAGAATGTACTTGAACAATTTGAGGGACTATGTGGCCAGATTTAACAATTTTTGTGATCACAATTTCTTTTCAGCATTGTCAGTATGCAGAGACAGATGGAATAAACTTTCCATGTCTTTGAGGAAAAGAGAACCTATCTCCCCCATCAATTTAGAATGGTCCAGAAGAAGAGCATAAGGTGTAGTCCAACTAATTCAGATCATGCAACATAACTGGATAGGTCTTAGGTTCAGGCCTCCAACCATCATTACTCCAGTTCCATTCTACTTTGAGGAAGATGCCCAGCCTGATGAACAATTTGAAGATTGGCTCAGAAACATTTAGGAAAACAGGGGGTATTACATAGGTAAAAAGTTATTCTACATGTCATGGAATCTAAACATGGACATATGTGATTCCATAGCCCAACAGAATGCATGAGGGCATGCATTAATATAAGTTGGGGGGAAAATGATGAGGCCTGGAAATGCCTCAATCATAACATGTTTTGTACACTAAAAATGCCTATAAACTCTTATGTTTTATCTAATATGTTAGTTAAGTTGATTCAATATGTTGTATATTAACCATTTTGCATGATCAATGTATTTGAAATATTATATGCTGATTTTACAGCTTTTTGCATAGTTTTGTGTATTTTTGCTATGATTTGATACAATGGGATATGCTTAGAATAATAGCAGCATTTCACTAATCTTGTTTTTATTTGACAAAGCATTTACTTCACCTAATCTGGCAACAGTGCAAGCAAACTGTTGCTGTGCAGCAAAAACTGGTCTTTCCCATATAAATTCTAGCCAGCTGTCCATAAATAGCAAGGCATGGAATTTACATGAGGAAAGGGATGAAGACCATTAAAATTTGATCTTAGGAGATAACCCACCTGAGAGATGCAGAAGAAATCACTGGAAAAGCATACATTTGTTCATTCCGAAGTATCTTCGGAATGAACAGATATCTTCGGAATGAAGGAACACAACATCTTCGAAATGAGCGGATATTTGGAATGAAGAATGCAACGTCTTCAAAATGAGCGGATCTTCGGAATGAAGCATGCAGTATCTTTGGAATGAGCGATCTTCGGAATGAGAATGCAGTATCTTTGAAATGAGCGATCTTCGAAATGAAAACTGCATTGTCTTCGGAATGAAGCCACTTATCTTCGGAATGAAGAACAGAATGTGTTTTTGACCTTTTGACCGATTTCTAAAGCCAAAAAAAGGGAAATAAAGGTTGGAAAAAGTAAAGAGAAATATCTTCCATCTGTCTTTGCCGTCATTGCCGACCAAAGCCATCATTAAGGGAAAGATCAGGTTTTAGTCCTCTTCTAAGATAAAACCAGAATTTGTTGCAGCATTGTAGGATTAGATCTTTTGAGATATTCTTTGTTTGTAATCAGATCATAGAATAGCTATAAATATTGCTCCCGTTCAGGTTGAGCCTAGTAGATAGAAAAGGAGGTAGAAAATAGAGTAAGGAAGCTAGCAGAAAATACAGAGTATAACTAGAAATTGACTGTTACAGTCCTGTAACAGTTTTTCAATAGAATTTTTGTAATAATGTCTTTTGATCAATAAAGTGCACCAGTTCTATTTCAAATTATTTGTAAATGAGTGTGATTAAGATTTAGAAAAATAGAGAGACTTACACCTTCTTCTGGACAAAGAGGCTGGCCACTTCCAGACCTAGGAGGAGGACTAACAAAGCAGGTTTTTATTCTGATTTTGCCGCAGCAGAATGAGTTGTAGAACTTGTTATTTCAATTGCTTGTAAATAGTTGACAATATTTGCAGTATTAGTTTATTTATGCTTAGATTAATCTTGTGCTTAAAGTTTTAGTTGCAATCTTACTTTCAGCAAAGTTTCCACTTCATTTTCATATTGTTATTTCCAAAATTTACTATTTTTCAGCAATTTCTTGCATTTTATGTTTTGCTGTCAAAATCTGAACAGAAGATTGACAACCTTCTATTACAGAACTTTGATAGTTTTTATTTCCACATTAGATCTAAACTTTCATTACTGCAAAAGTAATTAGATTTCCTTTCTGCAATTAGGATCAGACTTTCAATTCTACAACTGTTAATTCTGTAATATAATTAGGTCTCATTCTACAATTGTAATTAGGACTTCATTTCTGCAGTTAATGATTAGTTTCCAATTCTGCAACTTAGATTAAGATTTAATTTATGCAATTTAGAGATAGGAATGTTCCAAAACCCCCCACACAACCGGTTCCACCAATAAGACTTGTTGCCCTAGATTGACCTAAGTTATAGTTGTTTCACTTCTTCTCCCACAGATAGCCTTGTACACTACCCTGGATTGACAGATTCATTGAGAATTAATGATGGTATAACGACTACGCATCATTTTGTATGAAAGCAAGGGATTTCTTTGGGTAGGGGGAGCTTGTATTTTTTCCAATGATCATCATCCTATACCATGTGCATCACAAGAAGAGCAAGTAAAACCTTTCGCTTAATGTGACCAGGACCACTTTGTAGTGTTCATATTTCCTTGTTCAAACTAGGATTATTAATGTTTAAATTGTGATAGGATTTTGATATATGCAAGGTTCTATCAAAACTAGACCTCATCTTCAAAATTGAAAAATAACTTTTTACAAAATATGAAAAGACAACTAGGTATGGTTGAATGATAGAAAAAACCTAGTATATTTCTTCTAGCAATTGAGGAGGTTGTGTTAAAAAACACAATTACTCACAGGGGATGATGGATGATGTAAAATGTAAAGATGCATGATTAGCATACAAATGTGGTGTCGTTTGTAAGATTGTAAAAAAAACACTATCCTAATGCAAGTAAAATATGTAAAAATTCCTAATGGAATGCAATTAAATGAATGCATGTGCAAGATGTAAAATACAAATGTTTTTGTATTTTTGATGTTTTGATTTTTTCCCTTTCCAATTGTTTTATTTTACAGTTTTATGATTTTTTTTTGATTTTATTGTTTTTAAAGGGGGAAGGTATGCTACCTTAGGTACCCCCAGTGTGTGTGCCACTCAATGAAAGTGAGGAAGGTGTGATACCTTTGGATTTATCACTTTGCTTCATTGATCATGATGTGGATGGTGGGGAAGGTGCGCTACCTTGAGGACCCCCATTGCGTATGGTGTTCATCGCAATGTAATCAACTTGCTTAGGAAGAGTGACAGAAATAAAATCTCCTTGTTGAGGCTCAAACCTCTGTGAAGTGCCAATGTGCTGACATGGTGAAATGAGTGAACCGTTTGCACGAAGCTCATTCCATTCTAGCAGGTCCTCGACCACTTTCTTGAATGAATGGTAGCCACGGATATCATGACCCTGTATATATGGTGAAAGATACAAAATAGATTTTCATCAGGTGATCCAGGTTTGGGTGTTCTTTGTTTGACCTCTAGTAACGTGAATGCATTAGCCTCATATAGCTTTTGAAATAGGGTCATAGTAGTCATATCAAATGTGACTACTCGGTGAGGTGGCTTGTTAGGTGTTGGAAACTGATCTCCTTAACTTAGACTGTAGTTTTAACTATCTATAACTACAATGATTATTATATTGTAATATTCCTAGGAATGTAATTTCTCAATATTTGTATTTGTCTTTTAGCCTCCTTCGGAGACTATTATATTGTACTCCATGGGCTATATATTTGTATGTCTGGTTCATGAATAAATCAATGAGCATTTTTCTCATTGTGGTATGAGATCCAGGTACTGGCCCTAAGAAGAATTATGTGAAGTAGGGTTCGTGACATCGTGATCCTAGACGAGTTGTGTAGCATTACCGCCAGAGCAGATTGTACATTGCAATGAATCATGTAGAGTGGATTATGTAGAGGAAAAATAATTATGTAGGTAAACAAAAATAATTGCACATCCTGTAATTCCCTTTGTTGCAGCCAACTCAGACATCTATAGTCGCACAATTACGCAAATTTACATATTGCAAGTGAAATCAAACATAAAAACAAAAAAAATGATTACTACATCATATCGATTAATCAAAAGTCCTCGCACTAGTGGAAAGAATCTACAGATCAACCAACCCTTGCTGTTGTGGATATTTTTTAGTAGAATACTATTGCGTAGAAGATGTGAAACCCTATCACAATAATTGCAGATGTCGATCATCGATATCAAGTGCAATGCACATTGGGATGTAGTAGACAAACACGTACACATCTCCATAATAGTGGTAGATGGTGAGCCATGAAGAGGTTGAGGGGATAATTGACTATCGAATTTGGAAAATTGGAGGTGTAGGATGGAAAATTAAATCTAGCTATCGAGCGCAGTTGGGAAGGCAACAACCAACAAGTAGACGATCGTTGTTGCAAGCATAAAAGGAGTATTATGATGTTTACAAAATGTTTCAAAAAATTAACATCATTTTGCAGGTGTTAAGGAATTTGATTGTTAAATTCCACTCACACGTCATTTTTTGTCATTGGTAAAGGGGATTGTCAAATGAGCTTGCTGAGATAGCCGTGAAGTTGGATATTGATGAAGCCAAAAAGGTTTAGGTTTTTGTATGACATGCGACCAAAAGTGAAAGGCATACAACACCATATGAACAATCACTCAAGCAATGTGTGGAGCTTTATGAGGAGATAGTGGAGCAGTTGAAGACTTCATTGAAGGTATTGAAGTATCTCTCTTCCAAATAAAAATAAAAAAAATCCTATTATGTCGGCAAAAGCACAACTAATGTAAAGACTATCCTAAGTATATCTCTTCCAAATCAAAATCTAAAATTAATGGATGACTCGATCTTTGTTGTTACCAAGATTTCCTAACAGTGAAGGGAATAGATATCTTCCTATCGTAGGAGCAAATTAAATAGAATGAATTGAATAATGTCCATCTCCATCTCATGTGTGATAAGAGATATTTGGCACTAATAGATTTTTTGTGCTTATTATTCACTCCAATGTGTTGAGGTACAAGAGAGTGAGCTCTGTATTCATAGACAACGTACAAGATCTGCTGCATGCAGGAATGAATAAGTGGGAAGAGAAAAGTGTTGGAATGGTATAATGGCTAACATGTATGTAGAACTGCATGTGCCAAGTTTAATGGGAATATAAAAATGAAAACTTTATTGATGGCAAAAGAGCTTTGGGAAATTGTTGTTGATGGGTATGAAGAACCAGAAGATTGGAGCAAGATGCAAGGAGAAGAAAGAATATTGAAGGAGCAGCAACATCAAAATTGCTTGGCTCTCATGGATATCAAAAAAGGTATGAAGAAAAATATTTTTCCACTCATAGAAAGTTGTAGAACAACTTCTAATGCATGGAAAATTTTGAAATATTGTTTTGGGAGTGATAAAATCACTCAAGAGAATGTTTGTGAGCTGGTGTGTGACAATCTAGAAGATTGTATGAGCAAGAGGGAGCCTTGTTATTTTGAGGAGCCTTGTGAGGTTCTTATTCTGGAAGACATGTCTTGTGAGAGAGGCATGTATAATTTTCATGATGAATTCTTTCTTGTAGAGGAAGATGTAAAAGAGAGTAATATGTGTGTTGATTTTTTTTATGTTGAGGAGAAATAAAACATTGTGGGTGTGATATGTTTAGAAAGCATGCACATTGTTCCCTAATGAAAGTACTCATCTACATGAGATGATCAATGATTGTAAAAACTCAAGGGAATTTTTATCAGGTGAAGAATGGTTTAAAGACCATAATAAATATGGCAGAGAATGGTTGTTGAAAACCACAATCCAAGAGACTTTTGATGAAGGGGGAGCTGATCATCAAAAGGCACCCAATTTTATTTTGTTGAAGAAAACAAACTTAATGGATAGCCCACAAGAAAAACATAAGTGTGGTGGGTGCCAACAAAATGTTTTTGATTTCTTCAATTTTCTACTTAAAAATTGGAAGAAGCATAAACGAAGATCAGTTGAACAGTTTATGATGCTTCAGAACTCATGGAATGAGTCCTTTCAGAATCAAGGGGGAGAATATTGGAAATTGATCTCCTTAACTTAGACTACAGTTTTAACTATCTATAACTGCATCGATTATTATTTTGTAATGTTCCCGAGAATGTAATTTCTTAGTATTTGTATTTGTTTTTTTTGCCTCCTTCGGAGACTATTCTATTGTAATCCAGGGGATATATATTTGTATGCTTGTTTCATGAATAAATCAATGAGTATTTTTCTCATTAGGCCTACGAGGATGTGAATGACCTTGGAGTCGCAATTGGGATGATGTGGCCTGTATTACGGTAGGTTGAGGCATTATGGATGGACCATCTATGGGCAAAGCCCCACTATCAGTGAGATCTTGAACCACATTTTTGAACCCATAACAGTTGTAAATGCCATGGCCCTCTATTCTATGATAGATATAGAAATTTTTCTCCCTATAACCTTTGGGTTTAGCTCTGTTTGGATCTATAGAGTTTATGTTCGGTAGGATCATGAGCTTAGCGTCTGGTAGCTTCTGAAAAATGATTGACATAGGCTCGTTTAAAGGAATCCAAATGTGATGCAGGAGCATCCAACGAAAGGAAAAATACCGCAAAGTAGAAAAAGTGTCGTGATATCGCGACATGTCGGCAAAGAAGAAAAAGTGTCGCGATATCGCGACATGTCACATTTTTGTGACTCAAGAAGGAGAGAGAAGGCATGGAGCAAAAATGCCATGATTTCGTGACATGTTGCGAAATCACAACCGAAAGAAGACGAGAAAGGCTTGAGAAGAAAATGTCACGATTTTATGACATGTCACGAAATTGTGACCGAAGGAGCAGAAAGAAAGCAAGGAAGGAAACTATCGTGATATCACGACATGTTGCGATTTCGCGACCCAAAATAGAGAGAGAAAGCAGAGAGCAAAGTTTTCGTGATATCGTGACATGTCGTGATTTCGTGACCCAAGAGGCAAGGAGGAGGCAGAAAGGAAAGATGTCATGATATCGCGACATGTCGTGATTTCACGATAGAAAAGGAGAAAGAAGAGCCGAAAAGGAAAGATGTCACGATATCACATGTTGCATTATCATGACCGAGAGAAAGCGCAAAGGAGAAAAAGTGTCGCGATATCGCGACATGTCGCATTTTCATGACCAAAGGATGAGAGAAGGCACAAAGGAGAAAAAGTGTTGTGATATCGCGACATGTCACATTTTCGTGACCCAAGGACGAGAGAAGGCGCAAGGGAGAAAAAGTGTCACGATATCGCGACATGTCGCATTTTTGTGACCAAAATACGAGAGAAGGCGCAGGAGAGAAAAAGTGTCGCGATATCACGACATGTCACATTTTCATGACCAAAAGATGAGAGAAGGCACAGGAGAGAAAAAGTGTCGTGATATCGCGACATGTCGCATTATAACAACTAAAAGAGAAGAGGAAGAGCAAGAGGGAAAAGGTGTTGTGATATCGCGACATGTCGCATTATCGCAACTACAAGAGAAGAAAAAGAGAAAAAAGGAAAAAGTGTCGCGATATCACGACATGTCGCATTTTCACAACCAAACAAAAGAAAAGAAAGGGCAGGCGATTACAAGGGCCGTTATAGAGGAAATTGTCGAGCGGAGGGTATACCGAACGTCATCATTGGTTGACAGGCAGATAGAATCTACAGTGGTAGCACTGAACAGCATGTGGCACCAAGGTGCAGTGAAAGCAGACGAAGATCTAGAGTCGAAAAGACAGACGTTTCAAAAGCCAAGACAACGAAGAGGCATGGGAAATGAAACAAAGGGTCAAAAAAGGGAAACGAAGAGTCACGCTAGAGATTTTAAAAGGGGAAGTGAAGGCATGCACGATGGTCAAAAAATTGTTGCGACAGAGTTGTAGACATGAAGGCAAAAGGAGAGGGCCATTCTGGACCTATTTGGGCTATTTTTCTTCTAGAGTTGGAAATGCTGTAATGTAATAAAAAAAACTATATTTCAGGATAAAGGAGTTTATTTGGCAGACTACTGCCATTATTGTAAATTTTTCCAAGTTTAATGAATGAGAATTGAGAATTTGGTGTGAGCAATTTGTGGCTCCCCATCAAGTGGTATCAGAGCGGGAGTTCCTGAGTGTGTGAGCAGATTGTTGAAAGTGAGGCAGTTTGCACCAGGATCTATGGAAGGGTTGTGAGAAGAGAGTGAGGAAGAATGCCTCCATGAAGAAACTATGGTGGTGGGAGAAATGTGGTACCTAAAATTTTTTTTAGAGCTTTGCAGAGGCAAGTGCAAGCCCTGTAAGAGGAGTTACAAAGAGGGGTTGAGCCAAGGAGAGAAGATCATAGTGAAGATGAAGCTTGGGAGGTTGATAATTCATCGGATGAAGAAGAAGTAATGGATCCTACAGAAGCTAGATTAGTTAAGGCTATATCTTGGATCGAGAAGAAGACAAAGTTTGATGTCACCACGTATTCTGGGAATCTCAATCCAGAGGAGTTGATTGATTGGATCAATGATATGGAGGAATATTTTGAGTATGAGGAGGTTGTAGATCTAGATCGGATCAAGTTTGCAAAAATGAAGTTGAAAGGCCATGCTTGCATATGGTGGAAAGAAGTGCAGCTAGAAAGAAATAGAAGCGGAAAGGAAAAGATAACCAGATGGGATCGAATGGTAGAGAAGTTGAAGAGACAGTTTATTCTTGCAAATTACGAATTGGATTTGTTGAGGAAAATGCAGAGTTTGAGACAATCAAACAAATCTATCAAAGAATATACAAAGGAGTTTTACCAGATCTCAATCAGAACTAGCCATTCAGAGGCTAGCAAGGAGAAGGTAGCCCATTACATCAATGGATTGAGAACCAGTATTCAAGAAAAGTTGAGTCTGGTTAGGATTAGCACCATTGAGGATGCTTACCAGTTTGCTCTAAAATTTGAAGAGAAGCTAAACATAAGGTTTGAGGGTAAGCAAAAAGGAAGAGGTCATGGAGAAAGAACTGGTGGAAGAATATATGGAGGACGAGATGAGAAGAAAGAAGAAGCTAGCTGCAGTTAGGATCAGAAGGGGGATAATGATTACAGAATCTATAATCAGAATAATGGTTACCAAAGAGGAAGAGGTAGATATGGAAGAGGAGGATTTCGTGGAACCTATTTCCATTATGGAGAAGAGGGACATCGGGCATATGAGTGTCCCCAACACCAAGAGAGGACGAATAGGAGACCTGAGGGTCATGCCAGAGCTGTTGTATCAGATGAAGGTGTTGAATCAGAACATTCTGAGGAGGCGGAGAGAGAAGTTATGGTCACAAGGAGAACCTTATTGAATAAGGAGAAAGGACCAGACTAGAGGAGGAGCCTATTCTACACAAGGTGCAAATGTTCAGGTAAGGTCTGTAATGTTATTATAGATAATGGGAGTACTGATAACTTGGTCTCTGAAGAAATGGTTACTAAGTTACAACTAGAGAGGAGGAGACACCCGCATCCATATCGGATTGGGTGGTTGCAAAAGGACCATAGGGCATTGGTCAATGAACAGTCCTTAGTCAAGTTCAATATTGGGAGATATTAGGATGAGGTCCTGTGTGATGTTTTGCCTATGGATGCTTGTCATGTGTTGTTGGAGAGGCCATGGCAATTTGACAGATGTGCGCTGTATGATGGGCATACGAATACTTACTCTCTGACGAAAGGTGGAGTGCGCCACAAGTTGAAGACATTGAAGAAGATGGATGAAAAGAGTTTGTTGACAACAATGAGAGTGGAAGTTGTGGGGTTTGAAGAACTTAGGGGTTTGTACCCTGCAGACCTAGATTTTGCTAAAGCTTGGAGAGCTTGTGCAGCCCCAGTTAAAAATAAGGAGACAGAACAGTACAAAAGTGAAGGTCACTTCTCATTCCACCCTGGTTGTCTGATGCAGGAGCATCCAACAAAAGGCAAAATACCGCAAAGTAGAAAAAGTGTCGCAATATCGCAACATGTCGGCAAAGAAGAAAAAGTGTCATGATATCGTGACATGTCACATTTTCGCGACTCAAGAAGGAGAGAGAAGGTGCGGAGCAAAAATGTTGTAATTTCATGACATGTCGTGAAATCGTGATCGAAAGAAGACAGGAAAGGACAGAGAAGAAAATGTCACGATTTCGTGACATGTCACAAAATCGCGACCGAAGGAGCAGAAAGAAAGCAAGGAAGGAAAATGTCGTGAAATCGTGACATGTCACGATTTCATGACTCGAGAGGCGAGGAGAAGGCAGAAAGGAAAGATGTCGCGATATCACGACATGTCGCAATTTTGTGATCGAAAAGGAGAAAGAAGAGCCAAAAAGGAAAGATGTCACGATATCATGACATGTCGCATTATCGCGACCAAAGGACGAGAGAAAGCACAAAGGAGAAAAAGTGTCACGATATCGCAACATGTCACATTTTCATGACCAAAGGACAAGAGAAAGCGCAAAGGAGAAAAAGTGTTGTGATATCGTGACATGTCGCATTTTCGTGACCCAAGGACGAGAGAAGGTGCAAGGGAGAAAAAGTGTCGCGATATCGCGACATGTCGCATTTTCATGACAAAAGGACGAGAGAAGGCGCAGGAGAGAAAAAGTGTCGCGATATCGCGACATGTCACATTTTTGTGACCAAAAGATGAGAGAAGGCACAGGAGAGAAAAAGTGTCATGATATCGCGACATGTCGCATTATCGCGACTAAAAGAGAAGAGGAAGAGCAAGAGGGAAAAGGTGTCATGATATCTTGACATGTCGCATTATCATGACTACAAGAGAAGAAAAAGAGGAAGAAGGAAAAAGTGTCACGATATCGTGACATGTCACATTTTCGTGACCAAACAAAAGAAAAGAAAGGGTAGGCGGTTACAGGGGCCGTTACAGAGGAAATTGTCGAGCGATGGGTATACCGAACGTCATCATTGGTTGACAGGTGGATAGAGTCTACAGTGGTAGCACTAAACAACACGTGGCACCAAGGTGCAGTGAAAGCAAACAAAGATCCAGAGTAAAAAAGAAAGACGTTTTGAAAGCCAAGACAATGAAGAGGCACAAGAAATGAAACGAAGGGTCAGAAAAGGGAAACATAGAGTCACGCCAGAGATTTTAAAAGGGGAAGCGAATGCATGCACGATGGTCAAAAAATTGTTGCGACAGAGTTGCAGATGTGAAGGCAAAAGGAGAGGGCCATTCTGGACCTGTTTGGGCTATTTTTCTTCCAGAGTTGGAAATGCTGTAATGTAATAAAAATAAATAAACTATCTTTCAGGATAAAGGAGTTTATTTGGCAGACTGTTGCCATTATTGTAAATTTTTCCAAGTTTAATGAATGAGAATTGAGAATTTGGTGTGAGCGATTTGTGGCTCCCCATAAAAATGCGTTGCAGATGTTTTGGGCATGTAACACGCTCTATTTTATTTTAATGACATGGTTGAGCCATATGTATGTTAATTGTTGACTTAGGTGGCTCTTCTTGCTTTTTTGGCACAAGGAACAAATTACTGACTATGATTATTTATCGGTTAATAAAATGAAGCTGTATCTTTTTGAGCATGTTGTATATTGTGGCTCTAAAACTACAACATGCATGAATGTCATGTCCATTTTGTCTATGGTATAAACAATACTCATCCTCCTCATATCCTTGGGATTTTGGATGATTCGGATCTAAAGGTCGAACCTTAAGTAAGGTGATGGCATTTACAAAATATAATCGATTGAAAACCTATATTGCATGCTTGTAATAGTATATAAATGCTAGGTTGTTAGTGAGGTTGACTTGGTGATCGCTCTTACTGAGGATTTTCCTATGGTTGTACATTATATGGTTTGGTTTCATATACAGGTTTCTTTTGTAGTTCCTGGCTATCAAGCTGGATCATGATAAATTGCAACGCCTCATTTTGTTGCTCCATATGCACCTCTATATTAGTTAGGCGATCTTGTATACATTCTAATACTGATAAGGCTCTTAGGTATATTGCTAGTGACGGTCTTGGAATACCATCATATACTTAAGGAGGTGAAAGAGTAGGAGCTACAAAACCCTTAGGTAAATGAAAATCATCAATTTATTTATTAGATATGATGTGGATGCTTCTTGATGATCCATTTTGATAGTGACATCCACATGCTCTGGTTTGTTGCTTAGTTCATATTTTTGTTTCACTTTGTAGTGTTGAGCTATGCGAGCTTGAGTACCCCTAGTCTAATGTGGGGAGGCACCTGTTCTTGCTATTTAGAAGGTGCCATTAGAAATGAATTAGGAGTGACTTATTTTAAAGGTTTTGGCACCTCGATGTGGTAGCAACATATGATGACATCATCTATTATTTTAATTGTTTTAGAGCCACTAGGTTCTCTATTTTGATGTTGACGATTCCCACGAACTTGTGAGAAGGTGTTTTGGAATTCAGACCAGTTATGGGAGGATCATCAATTGGCTGAGATGATTCTGTATTAGTTATCTCAACTGATGTTTTCTTCTCCTCATCAGGTAAAGTGATACCATGAGTTTTGTTGATGGGAGAAGGTAACAATGGATTGATTTAAGCTTTAGTCGAATGTTTTATGATCCCATCCGAGTGAATGTTTTAAGGCTCACATGTCGTAAGAGTTTCTTATGGCTCTTTAATCGCTTTGTAATATTTTAAAGGTTTGATATCATTGGGGACCACGTACACTTGTCCTTGATGTATGAATTTGAGGTTTTTGTGCACTATGGAAAGCATGCATTCCATTTCCCTCATCCATAGTATGCCTAACAATATATTATATTACCTCTCACCACCAGAATATGACACAACATAGGTATGGTATTTATCCCAACCTGTATGGGTAGGACTATTGTACCGATCGTCGGGGAGGTGGCATAATTAAAGGCTCTCAATGTGAATGTCGAGTCCTTAATTTGTGATGGTGGCAGATTTAAATATTTCAAAGTTGTAGTCTTGATGATGTTGATAGATGACCTGGTATTAATCAAGATTGGCTTGTATGGAATATGATTGATGCTCACTATGATGTGTAGAGGTGGATTGAGTTCATCTCTAGAAATTGGCTTCATCTCTTGCTTGCGAAAGGTAATCACAAGGTCCTTGTGTAAGTGAATTGAATTCAATATTGGTAAGGACTATGATATATGATCAACTTTAGTTGGATGTTTTAGTATGTTAGACTGATCGAGGCATATCTTGCTTCCTGCTATAGTATTAATCATACCGATAAAGCCCTCATTAGGCGGGGCTATGTGTACCTCATTGATGTGCTCAACTTTTTTTTTTGGCCCTCATGTTTGGGAAGAGGATTTTTGAATATGTTTATGTTTTGATAATCTATAGCCAAGGGACTATCTATTTACAATTCATTTTTATCCAACATATTCTGCATCAAATTCTTGAATGCAATGCAATCTTGGATATCATGGTCATTTTGCTGATGATATACGTAGTATAAATCTTCCCAGTACCCCTTAGGTTTGGGATGGTTAGGATCTAGGGTTTGTATTTTAGGTAGGATCAAAGCTTTAGCCTCACAAAGGTGGTTGAAAAATGATGCCAAAGATTCAGGTAATGGCATATAGTTGCGAGGTGGATGTTTTTGTTTGTCCTTACCTTGGTTTCTATTGCATTGGTTCTAGTGCATAGGGGAAGAATAAGTCTAATAGTTCTGTTGTTATTGGCTCTTATTATATTTAGAAATATTTAACATGAATTGGTTGACAGGTGCAGGTTTACCCTAATACTGTTGATTTCACGTGTTCTTGTTATTCCACTCTTTCTTGATTTGGAGCTTTAGATCTCCTTATTGTAGTTTGATTTATTCTAATGCGTTGTCTTTAAGTGCATCATTAAATCTTAAAGATCTTATCCATATGGGGTGGTGTCCAAGGCTATCTATGATAAAAGGCTAGGGCAGAGTACAATTTAGGCATTTAGATTTCAAGCATTTATTGGGTGAGACAGATTTGGTTTAGCCTTTTGGTGTCACACTAAACCTAATCTGCAGAATGGAAACTTGTAGGAACTAAAAACTAATTCTAATTTGCAGGAATTGAAATCTAACTACAATTGCAGGAATTGGAATTTGCTAAATTGAAAGTCTAATCTACTTTTGCAAAATTAAAATAACAGAATTTAAATTGCTAAATTTAAATGTTGCTGAAATGAAATCGTAAGTTACATTTGCAGAATTGAAACCTAGGTACTCTTGCATAATTAAAATTATGTTTGTAAATGAAACTTATGCTAAAAACACCTGTCAATGTCATACCACAAAAGGTCGTCAATCTTCTGCTATAGAAATTGACAAAAAAATGAAATATGCTAAAAATGGAAAGTTGCTAAAACAAAAAAGTAGGGAAAACATGGAAAGCAAAGGAAAAATGCTTAATATAATTTGTCAGCTGACACACACACAAATTCTATACACAAACATAATAGAAAACATAAAGAACATTATACAAACTTAAAACAAGAAAAGTAAACTTGACAAGTAATCTGTTACTTTTGCTATAGCAAAATTACAGATTAAAACCTGCCATAAAAATCCTCATTCTAGATCTAAAAGTGGGCCCATACTTCTTGATCTAGAAGGAGGTGAAAAGCACTCCTTAACTAATTAACACTCAGAATAGAAAATGATAAAATAACTGCACTTTTATTGATGACAAAACATGCTTGAAACTCATTACAGAAAATTACTTGTACTAGTCCTAATTGTTGCTATTGAAAACTCTCCTCTATTTTAATTCCTAACTGGCTCAACCAAGGAGGGAGCTATGTTATTTATATAAATATTTACAACATATCCCATGCTCAAATCAGCCTATGTGCTACTTTATAGTGATTTGCCAATAATTCTAGATCTGAAATAAATGCAAATCTGAACAGTTTGTGTTGCAGTAGTAATCATTGGCCCTTAGAAAGCATCTTTAGTGGTGGGAGTACATGGGAGGAGTATATAAATATCTCACACATATTTCTCCACTTTAGAATATGTCATTTCTATCTTGCAAACAACTTCCTATTATGTTGCAGTTATTTCTGGGTTTATCCTAGAAGAGGATCAATTAATATTTTTCCATGAATGGTGGCTTTGGACAACAAGGACGAAAAAAACAGCTGGGGGATATTTTACCTTAACCTTCTCAACCTTATTTCACTTTTTCCACCATCAAAAAATAGTCAAAAAGTCAAAAAGCACTTTTTGTTCTCAATTTGGATCTAAGTGGCTCAATCCGAAGAGACTGTATTTCTCAATCCGAAGATCTTCAGAATGACCAACTGTGTGCTCTTCAAGTAATTTTAGTTGCATTTCTTAGGTGGATTAGCCCTTAGGATTAGATTGCAATAGCCTTCATTCCTCTCGATGTGTGAATTCAATGTCTTGCCATTCATTGGTAGCTTGCTGGAATTTACATGGTAAATTACTGTATTTTCCAGCTCTGCTGCACAGTTGTAAAATATTGACATTTCTTGAAAATTCAAACAAATCAGAACATAGAAAAATTATTCAAATATCAACATGAAGGAGTACATCAAGTTTCTACTAAATTTATACACTTCATTCACCAAGTAACCATGCTAAAATAGTGCAACAGTACTGTACAATTGTCCTTGCTCTGTTATACCTTGTTGCTGACCATGTGGGAATGCTTCTAAATAGGTCAGATGTCTTATGTAGTCCTTTTGAAATCATTCCATCTATATCCTCATTCTTTGCTTGACAACTTCAAGGTGTTCCTATAAAGTGACAACTTGATGATTGATGCAGGAGCATCCGGAGGCAAAGGAGCAATCTTGCATCAGACAATTTTTTTTTTTTTTTCTCTAAGTGCCAAAGCGGTCGCGATATCGTGACACTTTTTGAATAAGGGCACCAAGGGGCCAAACTGTCATGATTTCGTGACGCTTTTTGATAAAAGGGGCCAAGGCGCAAATTGGTCACGAAATCGTGACATTCTCCAAGCAAAGCAGCCAAGGCACAAAATGGTCGCGAAATCACGACATTTCCAGAGCAACTCAGCCTGGACACAAATTGGTCACGAAATCGCAACATTTTCAAGGCACAGAATCCAAGACGCAAAATGGTCACGAAATCGTGACATTTTCAAAGCCAAGAGACCAAGGCACAAAATGGTCGCAAAATCGCGACACCTTCGGAGGCAAAGCTCTAAGACATAAAGGGGTCGCAAAATCGTGACACTTTCTGGCCAAAGACTTGAAGGCGCAAAGTGGTCGCGAAATCGCGACACTTTCGGGAGCTGAGCTCTAAGACACAAAGTGGTCATGAAATCGTGATACTTTCAGAGGCAAGGCTCGAAGACGCAAAGTGGTCACGAAATCGCGACACTTTCGGAGGCAAGGCTCGAAGACGCAAAGTGGTCACAAAATCGTGACACTTCCGGAGGCAAGGCTCGAAGGCGCAAAGTGGTCGCGAAATCGTGACTCTTTTAGAGTAAGGGCTCAAGGGCGCAGAAGACGTCACGAAATCGTGACACCTTTGGGACAAAGACACCAAGGGGCAAAATGGTCACGAAATCGCTCAAGGGCGCAAAAGACGTCACGAAATCGTGACACCTTTGGGACAAAGACACCAAGGGGCAAAATGGTCATGAAATCGTGACATGTCACGGTTTTGCAGCCTAAAGGAAGAAACTGAGTGCAAAGGGCAAAGATGTCGCGAAATCGTGACATGTCGCAGTTTCGCGGCCCGAAGGCAGAAAGTAAGTACGAAAGGCTTAGGCGTCGCGATTTCGTGACGTGTTGCGAAATTGCGGCCCCAAGGAGAAAAGAGAAGCCAAACGCCAGAACATCGCGATATCATGACCAAAGAGGAGAGAGAAAGTCTGGGAGCAAAAACATCGCGATATCATGATAGAATGCTCACGACTCCAGACCAGTCGACGGTTGCAGAGGCCATTACAGTACAGGCAGCCATCTAGCACTAAGCGGTTATAGGGACCATTGCAGGAGGACACGTGGTACAGATTACTGAGGACTGTGGCACATTCCTATGAATGATGACTCGATGGAGAATGGATAGGCGGCTGCAGCGCACTCCGCCATTACAAGCCATGATGGTTCGAGGTACCTGGCAGCATCTTGCAGGCGATGGCAGAACATTCATGCGGGTGGTTACAGGGAACCCCGCATTCTATGTAATGATGTCCAAAGAGGGTCGGTTTTGTTATAAGAAAGGCCGCATGTGCATTGTAAAGGGGTTCTTGGCCATTTGAATGAAATGACTGTATTTCTGAATTGAAGATCTCTGTTAATGAATTTGGGTGAATTTTTTTGTGTGTTATCTTAGTTCTGCTTCAAGTGGTATCAGAGCTAGAAGTTTCTGAGTGTGCAAACCGATCGTCGGTAGTGAGGCAGTTTGCACCAAGATTGTGGTTGTGGGTTGTGAAGAAGAAGCAGGATGCCTCCACACAGGAACCGTGGTGGTGTGAGGAACAGACAAGCAGAGGTCGATCTTAGAGCCTTGCAGAGGCAAGTTGAAGCCCTACAGGAGGAAATCAGAAGGGGAGTTGAGCCAAGAAGGGAGGAACCTAGTGAGGATGAAGTTTGGGAAGAAGAGGGTCCATCTGATGAGGAAGAAGCATTGGATCCAGCAGAGGCTAGGCTGTATAGGGCCATATCCCAGATCGGGAAGAAGCCAAAATTTGACGTCTCTACTTACTCTGGGAACCTCAACCCCGAGGAGTTGATAGACTGGATCAACGACATGGAGGAGTATTTCGAGTATGAAGAGATCTCAGACCCAAATCGGATCAGGTTTGCGAAAACCAAGTTGAAAGGACATGCTAGCATCTGGTGGAAAGGAGTGCAGCTGGAAAGGAACAGGAGGGGAAAGGAAAAGATCACCAGGTGGGATAGGATGGTGGAGAAATTGAAGAGGCAGTTCATCCCTATAGATTATGAGTTGGATTTGTTGAGAAAGATGCAGAGTCTTCGACAGGCAAGTAAATCTGTCAAGGAGTATACGGAGGAGTTCTATCAGATCTCGATTAGGACCGGCCATTCTGAAGCGAATAAGGAGAAAGTCGCACGATACATCAATGGGTTGCGAACCAACATTCAAGAAGAGTTGGGGCTGGTTAGGATGGGCACGGTGGAGGATGCATACCAGTTTGCATTAAAAGTGGAGGAGAAACTGAATAGGAGATTTGATGGAAAGCAGAGAGGAAAGGACAGGGGTGGAAGAGCTGGTGGAAGAACCAATGGAGGAAGGTACAAAGATTTGGGGAAAATGGGTGAAGCTAGCAGTAGCTAGAGATAGAAAGAAGAGAAGGAGGAGAACAACCAATGCCCACGCAATCAGAACAACAACTACCCGAGAGGAAGAGGTAGGCCTGGGCGAGGGTTTGGAAGAGGTGTCTTTCGAGGAACCTACTTCAACTACGGAGAAGAAGGACATAGGGCATACAACTGCCCGTAGCATCAAGAAAGGCCAAATCGAAGACCTGAGGGTCAGGCCCGAGCTACTGTAGCAGACGAAGGTGTAGAATCTGAGCACTCTGAGGAGGTAGAAAGAGGAGAAGCAATGATCATCAGAAGAGTCTTGTTGAATGAAGAGGAAAAGGTAGACCAAAGGAACAACCTATTTCGAACAAGATGCAAGTGCGCAGGCAAGGTCTGTAACATCATCATCGATAATGGAAGCACTGACAATTTGGTTTCTGAGGAAATGGTTGCCAAGCTACAACTGGAGAGGAGAAAACACCTGCACCCTTATCGAATTGCATGGTTGCAAAAGGACCATCGGGTGCTAGTCAGTGAGCAATGCCTGGTGAAGTTCAATATTGGAACTTATCGAGATGAGGTCTTATGTGACATCTTGCCTATGGATGCATGTCACATGTTGCTTGGGAGACCATGGCAGTTTGATCGAAGTGTTGTACATGATGGTCAAGCCAACACATATTCTTTGTCAAAGAATGGAGTTCGCCACAAGTTGAAACCCTTGAAGGAGGTGGATGAGAAGGTATGCAGCAGTGCACGAGTCTGTCTAGTTGATGGCAGAAGATTTTTGGAAGGCCTGAAGCCAGATCATATGTGCTATGCAATAATCCCTAGGGTTAGGGAAGAAGAATGCAAGGAAACTCCAGTGGAAGTCATGGGACTGTTAGAGGAGTTCCCAGATATCATTTCTGATAATGTTCCTGAAGGTTTACCGCCTGTTAGGAGGATCAGTCACCACATAGATTTGGTGCCTGGATCGAGCTTGCCAAATAAGGCTGCACATAGAATGACGCCTATGGAAACTGAGGAGTTAAATCGGCAAGTTCAAGATCTATTGAAGAAAGGGCTGATTAGGGAGAGTCTTAGTCCATGTGCAGTACCAGCAGTACTAGCACCCAAGAAGGATGGAGAATGGAGGATGTGCACGGACTCTCGGGCAATTAACAAGATCACCATCAAATACAGATTCCCACTACCAAGGATGGATGATATCATGGACTGTTTAAGTGGAGCTGAGTACTTCACAAAGATTGACTTGAAAAGTGGTTACCATCAGATCCGCATTAGAGAAGGGGATGAGTGGAAGACAACCTTTAAAACCAGAGAGGGGCTGTATGAGTGGTTGGTTATGCCATTTGGGCTAACCAATGCACCGAGTACCTTCATGCGGTTAATGAATGAAGTCCTGAAGGAATTTCTAGGCAAATTTGTTATTGTCTACTTGGATGATATCCTGATTTTTAGCAGAACCCTAGAGGAGCACCTGATGCACATCAGGAGGGTTTTTGAGAAACTACGGGAGGAGCGATTCTCGATCAATCTGAAGAAGTGCAACTTCATGAAGAAGGAGCTAGTATACCTGGGATTTTTTATCTCAGCAGATGGTCTCAAAATGGACCCCAAAAAGGTGAGGGCTATCCTAGAATGGCCTGCTCCAAGAAGTGTGACCGAGGTTAGATCATTTCATGGTCTGGCCAGTTTCTACAGAAAGTTCATTAGAAACTTCAGCGAGTATTTGCGCATCTCTTACGGAGACAATGAAGGGGAACAAGAAGGAATTCAAGTGGACAGTTGGAGTAGACAAAAGCTTTGCTATGCTAAAGAAGAAGGTCACTGAGCAACCTATTTTAGCACTTCCAGATTTCAATAAGGTGTTTCAGGTAGACTGCGATGCGAGTGGCAGTGCCATAGGAGCCGTATTGAGCCAAGAGGGTAGGCCTGTTGCTTATTTCAGCGAGAAGCTCAATGATGCCAGAAGGAAGTATTCGGTGTATGATCAGGAGTTCTATGCCATAGTTCAAGAACTTAAGAAATGGAGGCATTATTTGTTGCCAAAGGAGTTTGTTCTTTATACCGATCATCAGGCACTGCAGTATATTAACAGTCAAGGGAAATTGAATCAGAGGCATCTGAAATGGGTAGAATTCCTGTAGAGCTATACCTTTGTGCTGAAGCATCGGAGCGGAAGGTCCAATAGGGTGGCCGATGCCTTGAGTAGGAGGCAATGTCTGATGATGGAAATGAGGGTGGAGGTTGTAGGGTTTGCTGAGCTCAAGGGTTTATACCCTGCAGACCCCGATTTCGCAGAAGCTTGGAAAGCCTGCACTGCGTCGGTTACGTTGGACAGGACTAAGTGGTTGAATTATCTGATTCAAGATGGAATGCTATTCAGGGGGAACCAATTATGCATTTCGAGGAGCTCAATGAGAGAGAATCTCATCAAGGAAAAGCATAGTGGAGGTTTAGCTGGACACTTTGGTCATGACAAGACCATCTCCCTTGTTAGTGAAAACTACTATTGGCCGCAATTGCAACAAGATGTGGCAAAATTTGTGTAGAGTTGTAGGATATGCCAGATGGCAAAAGGTGTGAGGCAGCCTACTGGTTTATATCAACCACTACCTATACCTAAAAGGCCATGGGAGGATATTAGTATGGATTTTGTGCTTGGTTTGCCCAGGACGCAGAGGGGACACGACTCCATATTTGTGGTAGTGGACAGGTTTTCAAAAATGGCTCACTTTATCCCATGCCAGAAGACTAGCGATGCGGTCCATGTGGCTGGTTTGTTCTTCAAGGAAGTGGTACGCCTTCATGGGCTGCCAAGAAGCATTGTGTCGGACAGGGATACCAAGTTTGTAGGGTATTTCTGGAGAACCCTGTGGAAGAAACTGAAGACGGATTTAAAATTTAGTTCTACATACCACCCCCAAACAGATGGCCAAACAGAGGTGGTTAACAGGAGTTTGGGCAATCTACTACGATGCTTGGTAGGGGACAAGCCCAAGGGATGGGATTTAGTTCTGCCGTAGGCAGAATTCGCTTACAACAACTCTATCAATAGAAGTACCAATAAATCGCCATTCCAGATAATCTATGGGAGCAGCCCAAGAAACGCTTCAAAGTTGAGAAGAATAGATACTAGAGAAAAATGCAGTGTCGAGGTAGAAGACTTTGCTGAACACCTGAAGGGAGTGCATGAGGAGGTCACACGACACATTGCTAAGATGAATACTCAGTATAAGGCAAGGGCAGACCAGAAACGCCGAGCTAAGGAGTTTGAAGTAGGAGATTCTGTCATGGTCCACCTAAGAAAAGAGAGGTTTCCTACCAAGACCTATAACAAGCTAAAGATGAAGAAATTTGGGCCATGTAGGATCATTGGGAAATGGGATTCGGGCAATGCTTATGAGGTGGAGTTGCCGAGTGAACTTAACATCTCACCGATATTTAACATTTCAGATTTGGTCGAGTTTCATGAAGGAGATAACAGTGCAACACCAAGCCCGGATTTGTGGAGCATCCCTGCGGTCACTCCTGTCGCAGATGAAATAGAAGAAGTCCTGGATACGCGTGAGGGCCGAAGTACTCGAAACAGGAGTTATTCTGAGTATTTAGTCAAATGGAAGGGCAGACCCATAGAAGATGCGACTTGGTTGTCAAAGGCAGAGGTTGATCGCCTGGGTCTACCTCAAACAGATCAGAAGTGAAGGTCACTTCTCAAACTCACCCTGGGTGTCTGATGCAAGGAGCATCCGGAGGCGAAGGAGCAATCTTGCATCAGACAAAAAAAAATGTTTTTTTTTCTCTAAGTGCCAAAGCGGTCACGATATCGCGACACTTTTTGAAGAAGGGCACCAAGGGGCCAAACCGTCGCGATATCGCGACGCTTTTTGATAAAAGGGGCCAAGGCGCAAATTGGTCGCGAAATCGTGACATTCTCCAAGCAAAGCAGCCAAGGCACAAAATGGTCGTGAAATCGTGACATTTTTGGAGCAACGCAGCCTGGACGCAAATTGGTCGCGAAATCATGACATTTTCAAGGCACAGAAGCCAAGACACCAAATGGTCACGAAATCGTGACATTTTCAAAGCCAAGAGACCAAGGCACAAAATGGTCGCAAAATCGTGACACCTTCGGAGGCAAAGCTCTAAGACATAAAGGGGTCACGAAATTGTGACACTTTCGGGCCAAAGACTTGAAGGCGCAAAGTGGTCGTGAAATCGCGACACTTTCGGGAGCTGAGCTCTAAGACGCAAAGTGGTCGCGAAATCGTGACACTTTCGGAGGCAAGGCTCGAAGACGCAAAGTGGTCACGAAATCGTGACACTTTCGGAGGCAAGGCTCGAAGACGCAAAGTGGTCGCAAAATCGTGACACTTTCGGAGGCAAGGCTCGAAGGCACAAAGTGGTCGCGAAATTGCGACTCTTTCGGAGTAAGGGCTCAAGGGCGCAAAAGACGTCATGAAATCATGACACCTTTGGGACAAAGACACCAAGGGGCAAAATGGTCACGAAATCATGACATGTCGCGGTTTCGCGGCCCGAAGGAAGAAACCAAGTGCGAAGGGCAAAGACGTCACGAAATCATGACATGTCGCGGTTTTGCGGCCCAAAGGCGAAAAGCAAGTACGAAAGGCTTAGGCGTCGCGATTTCGTGACGTGTCATGAAATCACGGCCCCAAGGAGAAAAGAGAAGCCAAATGCCAGAACGTCGTGATATCGTGACCAAAGAGGAGAGAGAAAGTTTGGGAGCAAAAACGTCGCGATATCGCGACAGAACGCTCACGACTCCAGACCAGCCGACGGTTGCAGAGGCCATTACAACAGGGCACGTGGCATCGAATTACAGGTGGCCATAGAGCACTAAGCGGTTACAGGGACCATTGCAGGAGGACACGTGGTACAGATCACTAAGGATTGTGGCGCATTCCTATGAATGATGACTCGATGGAGAATGGACAGGCGGCTGCAGCGCACTCCGCCATTACAAGCCATGATGGTTCGGGGTATCTGGCAGCATCTTGCAGGCGATGGTAGAAAATTCATGCGGGTGGTTATAGGGAATCCCGCATTCTGTGTAATGATGTCCAAAGAGGGTCGGTTCTGTTATAAGAAAGGCCGCACGCGCATTGTAAAGGGGTTCTTGGCCATTTGAATGAAACGGTTGTATTTCCGAATTGAAGATCTCTGTTAATGAATTTGGGTGAATTTTTCTGTGTGTTATCTTAGTTCTACTTCAATGATTTTTATATAGTTATTTTTTTAGATTTATGACAGTCCTAAAATTTTGGCTTCAATGTCGATTTGAAACAAGTTGAAGGACAGGAAAACATTCAAAAACCATTGAGAAGTTAATGTATATAAGCATACCACATGTGGTTAATTGAAATGCATGTTTTTACTTGCTACTTAATCAAGCAAAATCAATCACAAAATGTTGAAAAATAGTCAAAAACAGAGATATAGTATTCCTAACATAAAATCATTCAAACACTTAACAAATAGTATATTTTAGTCAACTATTTGGCAATTAACTTTTCATATGGTAGTCAAACATTGTGCAATAATGAGGCATTTTTGGGCCTCATCATCCCCCCCAACTTGAACTGATGCATGCCCTCATGCATATTAGTAGGCCATAGTAATATGCAAGTTTTATTCTTGTGAACAACATCCTTTGCTACCTGCTAATTGAGAAATTCCTCCTTACTGCGCTATATCAAGTATTTTGCAATTAAGCACATGTATGACTGTTTTTCTATCTTTCTACAAGTTTTAGTGTTGCAAGGTACTTCTTAAAGGCTTGATATCATGTGATTCATCTTGCAATAGTCTTATTGTGGAACCGTATTTAGCGGATGCACTACTACTGATGGAATTTTCTATTCTTAACAACATTTTAGCCTGAATGCTTATTTTTGTTTTTTGCACCTTTTGAACAAAATTGATAAAATTTTTGGATTTGAAATGCTTGAGGGATGTACTTACTTGTGGTAGAGCCTTATGAACCTCAATATTTGATGTACCCTACTCTTTTTGCTATTTTATAACATTTTCAGCAATTTTGGTACAGTTTCTGCTCATTCCAAATATATCCTACTCATTTTGAAGATATGTCTGTTCATTTCGAAGATATGACTGTTCATTTCGAAGATGCATCAAAAAATGTAGAAATGACCTCCTATGCAAAAGTTAGCTACAGATTCTATTGTGGGCCCATCTCTAGAGTGTATAAGCCTTCCATAACATCAAAAATCCCTTCTTCATATTTTTGTTTAGATGCTATTCTTTGTTTTGTATGTTGTTTTATTACAGTAGTACTAAAATAGAACCTTCAGGTGTATTTTTCTGGTTATCCTCCTTCAAGTTATCAAAAAATTGTGAGATATAAACTTGCAGTTCTCCTTCTAAAACTTGCCCTAAAAATTGAAATAGAATTGTTGCCATGTCTGTCCCAAAATCAAGTTTTTTCACAGTTTTGGAATTTCCATGCAATTAAGGGCATAAGGGGGTGTTTCTTGACATCTTGAACATGTTCCATTTTCAACTTGCCAATATTGTATGAATAGTTTATGTCAAATACCAATTATCATACACTAAATGCTAAATTTTTACTATGAACTAAATGCAAGAAACACATACCTTACTGTCCTAAAAATTTGTCATGCACCTTACAAGTTGTTTTGATGATTGTTAGCAGACTATCTGAAAACATAAACATAACACATGTGCAGTGTGAGATTTGTACAATGGTGGAACAATGATGGGTAGATCAATAAGGCAATGCATGCTAAAAATTTGGTTTTCATGCAAGCCAACTCAGTAGTGCCTCCAAGAAGGTTTTCACTATTGAATTTCTTTCCTTTTTTTTCATCTCCTTTTTTATTTTTTATTTTTTTCATCAGAAGAGGCTGCCATTTCTGGTTTTTAACCAACTTCTGTCCCTTTTTTTTTCAAGTGCTTCAATGAGAGAGAAAACCTCTCACTCTTATTTGGATAAGACCAATCCTTATTCTGCAAAAACATGTCAATTGTTGTATGAACACACCATCTCTTTCTGTTGAAACCTGCAACATTGATGCAACCTTCCTTTCTAGATGAGCAGTAAGAATCTTCTTACATCATAATTGTCTCCTTATTGTTGGAAATGAATTATTGGCTCCATTGTTCATCTTTCTTGCTGAAATTGATGATTGTCCTCATGTATCCCCAATTTTGTGGGACATGCCCTTGCTGCAATTTTTCTCTCTCTTTTTTTTTCAATTTTTCTTGTCTTGCTTGTACCCAAGAAGGAAGTTCACAAACAAGACTATTCTTCTTTTTGCTTTTCTTGTATTTTTTTTTCTTTTTGTCAAACTTTTTATCATCACTCTGAATTTGATATTGAAGAGAAATTCTCTTCCATTATGTGTACATCCAATGGAATCTCCTTCAAGAAATGCTCCTTAGTTAATGGTGTATGCTATACCCGAAGGCAATGTCCATTCACCACTAACATCCTCCATGAATTACCAATGGGAGAAAGAAGCACTGCTCCATATCTAAAAAATTCTTCAATCAAGTGTTTTCCATGCCTCGTAGTCTGCAAAATATTGTCAATCTATACTTGAAACAATTAAATACCAATTCCCAAAAGATGTTAAGTGCTTACATCAAGATAAAATCTTGATATACCCTTGTAATTCCATGTAAAGGGATTGAAATATTGTTTCAAAATAGCAACAATATTGCTTTTGTTTATAAGTCAGCCAGCTAGAAGGAACATCCGAATTTTTAATCAAGATAGGAAGGATATTCACTATATTTGGCAAAAGACCATAGCCAAATTAGTTGAATTAGTCCATCATCTCCTTAATCACCCCCAAAACTCCCACCAAAGATGGGATCAAGTGATGCAAATATTGAATATTAAACCTTCTAAGGGCAACCAACTTAAAGGGAATGTGAGTATTAGTAAGATGGATAGGACTAGAAATTGGCAACCTCCTCCTAAGGATTTTGGAAAAGTAAATACTGATGGAGCCTCTAGAGGGAACCATGGAAAAGCCAATGTGGGAGGAATTGGTAGACTTTTAGATGGCTCCGTGGTTTTTACTTTTGCTGAGAGTTTGGGTATTCTTTCCAATAACCTTGTTGAGGGGTATGGTATCCTTAGAGGCCTTCAGGAGGCTACCAAGGTTGGATGGGAAAAGGTGTTAGTTGAGTCTGACTCTCAACTTATGATTAATCTCTTGAAGACTCCTTCTAAGAATCATAAGGTGGATTGGAGAATAAAAAGAATTATTGAGAAAATTCAGTTAATCCAGATGGGATTTTTGAAAGTTGATTACAATCATGTGGTCAGAGATCAAAACAAAAGTGTTGATGCTTTAGCTAATTGGGCTTTGGACAAAGGTGATCTTACTTGTTATGGCCACCCTCCTATATGGTGGGCTTCTCAAATTAGGGAAGCTCTTCTTTCTATCATTTCTTTGGATGGCTCCGAGTTCGAAGGTACCTAGTTTCTTCTTGTTTTTTTTTGTTTCTCTTTGGTTCATTCAGTTTTTTTAGTTCCCTAGCTCATTCTATTCTTTATTTTGTTTCCTCTGTTGATTCTTACATTAATAGTCTTCCGGTCTAGATAGGTCATTGTTTTGTTCATTTTTTTTTCTTTTGTCTTCTTTGTTTTTTTGTTTAGTTTTTTCGGTGGGTGGGTTCTTTTTTTTGTTTTGTTTTTGTGTTCTTTGTGTTGTTTTTTGTTGTTCTTGTGTTTTTGTTGTTTTGTTTTTTTTTTATGTTTATTGTTATTGTTCTTGTGTTTTTTTCTGTTCTTGTTCTTGGGTTTCTCTTTGTTTGTGTTATTTCATTTTTTTATGTGTGAGTGTTTTCTATGTTTTTTGTTTTTGTTTATTGTCTATTGTTGGTTGTTTTTATTTTTATTTTATTTTTTAGGTTTTGGTTGTGTTTATTTTTCATGTTTTTTTGGGTTATGTCTTTGTAGTGTTCTGTTGTTTTTGTCTTGTTTGTGTTTTGTTATGTGGTTATTGTGTTTTTCTATGTGGTTTGTGTTGTGGTTTCTTTTATCTTATTGTGCGTGTTTGGTTGTGCTTTTGGTTTTGACACACTCAAGGAGTTTTTATTTTATTTTATTTTATTATTTTTGTTGTTATTTTCTTTTTTTAATTTGGTTTTGTGTGTTTGTTTGCTCCTTGAGTATGTCAAATGTGGTAGGCCAGGTCCGAGTCCTGGGCATTTTTGATGGAATGGATACCCCTGCCTCCTTGGGTCTTACCCAAAAGTGGTATCCCTTTTTGGGATGTTTTCCACAAAAAAAAAAAAAAAAAGTCAGCCAACTAATAATGTTCAAGAATTTTCTTGGTTGCACTTCAATTTGTTTCATTCCTAGGAGGACAAAATTTACCCATTTGTAATTTCTTACTAAGGAGTTCAATGGAAGTAAATTTTCTATGTGCAGTTTTTCTCCTTTATCCAAGGCTAATTTCTATGTGTTTGGACTAAATATTTTCTGTGTATCTCCATTTATTTTTGTCTCTTCAAGCTCAGGTAAGTTCTTGTTTGAGCACAGTTGGATGTTGCTGCAGTCAATAACATTTCCTACAGGTTTTTTTTTTACCAGATTTAGCTACATAGACAAGGGTTGCCTATCCTATATTATTTAGATTGATCACAAGTTGGGCTGAAAAAGATGCATTTTTGGTTTGCACAATAAGACAAGAAGTGTACAACTTTAGCAAATCAACTACTTGTCAAGTAGGATCACCTCTAATGAGATCAACTATTGTCGATGTAGGCTAAGAATTGTTAGGTTGTGGTTTAGCATGGTAAAACCCTAACAATATTTAAGCAATAATGACAAAACTCTAGGATCATTGTTAAGCTATAAACTTTTATTTTGATTGTGCAAAATTTTTGTGATTTTTTTTTTAACTGACTCAGCTTACATAGACAGGGGTTACCTGTCCTATATTATTCAGATTGACCACAGGTTGGGCTAGAGGTAGTGGTTTTACTTGCTCTGTTTGTTGTTGTTGGGATCTCCCTTGAGAAGAATTTAGACCAGGCAACAAATATTGCATCTTTGAGTTGTGGAAGTAAATGGCATTTATCAGTAATATGTCTTTGTGAACAAATGCTACAAGTAGTTGATATGATTATTTTATTCAAGAGATAGTCTTGTATATCTACCATGATGTCTTCCCAACACCTAGTACAAATTTTTTATACTACCCTGATGATATGGATATAAAAACGGTAGTACTAGAAGATGGCTAAGAGATCTTATGTTTCTTGATAATGAGGATGATGAATTCTTTCAATTTTTATCAAGAATTTCAAACATAAGCAATTTAACCCCTAGGTGTGAAGATCACCTCCCTGTGGTTGCTTGTTTTCTAGATGGACTGAAATGCAATTTATTAAAAACTGTTACTAATACCAATCATTTATCTAGATTTTACTCTGAAGTTCATAATTTAATATAATTAACAATTATTGGGCTACTTTTACCCTCTAACAACACCGTGTTCCCTAGTAACGGTGCCAAAATGATGTGTTGTCATTAAACACATCATTAAATCTCAAAGATCTTATCAATCTGGGGTGGTGTCCAAGGCTATCTACGATAGAAGGCTAGGGTAGAGTACAATTTAGGCATTCAAATTTTAAGCATTTATTGGGTGAGACAGATTTGGTTTAGCCTTTTGGTGTCACACTAAACCTAATATGTAGAATGGAAACTTACAGGAACTAAAAACTAATTCTAAGTTGCAGGAATTGAAATCTAACTACAATTGCAGGAATTGGAATTTTCTAAATTGAAAGTTTAATCTACTTTTGTAGAATTAAAATAATAGAATTTAAATTGTTGAATTTAAATGTTGTTGAAATGAAATCCTAAGTTACATTTACAGAATTGAAACCTAGTTACTCTTGCATAATTGAAATGATGCTTGTAAATGAAACTTATGCTAAAAATACCTATCAATGTCCTACCACAAAAGGTTGTCAAGCTTCTGCTACAGGAATTGATAGCAAAATGAAATATGCTGAAAATTGAAAGTTACTAAAATAAAAAAGCAAGGAAAACATGGAAAGCAAAGGAAAAATGCTTAATATAATTTTTCAGCTGACACACACACAAATGTTGTACACAAACATAATAGAAAACATAAAGAACATTATACAAACTTAAAATAAGAAAAGTAAACTTGACAAGTAATCTGTTAATTTTGCTACATTAAAATTACAGATTAAAACCTGCCATAAAAATCCTCCTTCTAGATCTAAAATTGGGCCCATACTTCCTAATCTAGAAGGAGGTGAAAAGCACTCCTTAACTAATTAACATTCAGAACAAAAAATGATAAAATAACTGCACTTTTATTGATGACAAAACATGCTAAAAACTGTTACAGGAAATTACTGTACAGTCCCAATTACTGCTATTGAAAAATCTCCTCTATTCTAATTCCTAACTGGCTCAACCAAGGAGGGAGATGTGTTATTTATATAAATATTTACAACATATCCCATGCTCAAATCAACCTATGTGCTACTTTACAATAATCTACCAATAATTCTAGATCTGAAATAAATGTAAATCTGGACAGTTTGTGTTGCAGTAGTAGTCATTGGCCCTTAGAAAGCATCTTCAGTTGTGGGAGTACGTGGGAGGAGTCTAGAAATATCTCACATATCTTTCTCCACTTTAGAATATGCCATTTCTATCTTGCAAGCAACTTCCTATTATGTTGCAGTTATTTCTGGGTTTATCCTAGAAGAGGATCAATTGATCTTTTTCCATGAATGGTGGCTTTGGACGGTAAGGATGACAAAGACAATTGGGGGATATTTTCCCTTAACCTTCTCAACCTTCTTTCCATTTTTCCACCATCAAAAAATATTCAAAAATTCAAAAAGCACTTTTTGTTCTCAATCCGGAGCTAAGTGGCTCAATCCGAAGAGACTGTATTTCTCAATTCGAAGATACCTATTCAATCCGAAGATCTTTGGAATGACCAACTGTGTGCTCTTCAAGTGATTTTAGCTATATTTCTTAGGTGTATTAGCCCTTAGTATCATATTTCAATAGCCTTCATTCCTCTCCATGTGTGAATTCCATGCCTTGCCATTCATTGGTAGCTTGCTAGAATTTACATGGTAAATTACTGCATTTTCCAGCTCTGTGCACAGTTGTAAAATATTGGCATTTCTTGCAAATTCAAACAAAATAGAACATGGAAAAATTATTCAAATATCAACATGAAGGAGTACATCAAGTTGCTACTGAATTTATACACTTCATTCACCAAGTAACCATGCTGAAATAGTGCAACAATGCTGCACAATTGTCCCTGCTCTATTATACCCTGTTGTTGCCTATTTAGACCATGTGGGAATGCTTCTAAATAGGTCAGATGTCTTTTGTAGTCATTCTAAACTCATTCCATCCATATCATCATGCTTTGATTGACAACTTCAAGGTGTTCCTATAAAGTGACAACTTGCTGATTTTTATATGGTTATTTTTTTCAGATTTTTAGATTTATGACAGTCCTAAAATTTTGGCTTCAATGTGGATTTGAAACAAGTTGAAGGGTAGGAAAACGTCCAAAAACCATTGAGAATTTAATGGATATCAGCATCCACATTTGGTTAATTGAAATGCATGTTTTTACTTGCTACTTGATCAGGAAAAATCAGTCACAAAATGCTAAAAATAGTCAAAAACAAAGATATAGTATTCCTAACATAAAATCATGCAAACACTTAACAAATAGTATATTTTAGTCAACTATTTGGCAATTAAATTATCATATGGTAGTAAAAAATTGTGCAATAATGAGGTATTTTTAGGCCTCATCATCTTCGATTACTTTGGCTTGTGCCAAAGCCTCCTCAAATGTTGTATATTTTTGTAGTTGAAGAAATAGCGATATATATTTTGCACAACTTTTTGTAAACATTTGAGTGAGTTCCATGGTGGGAATAGAGAATGGTAATTTTACCATTACTTTTCTCCATATTTTCCCATAATTTTTGACTGGCTCATCATCATATTGTCATATATTAACTAGATTAGATAGATTAGTTTTCTTCTTGATGCCAAATGAGAATAATTCAAGAAAATCATTCACTAGCTATTCGAAGTTGGTGATGTTGTGCTTTGGTAATTGGTTATACCATTAAATAGTTGTGCTTGAGAGGGTAATCACAAAAGTTATTAATAGTAATGCATCATCATACTGCAGTTTGAAACACAAATTGATGAATCTTGTTATGTGTTCCTGCACATCTTCATCACCCTTAAATTTATCCAATCTAAGAATTTTTAAATGTTTAGGATAAGCAGGGCTTGGTATTGATGGACACAAGGGTTGATTGTGAATATTTCTTAAAGTGGAATTTTGACCAGCCGCATCTTGTTTCTCGAGATATTTGACTCTCTCGGTAAGCACTTTGATATATTGGGAAGAGATGATCTCTTACTCCCAAAGGGATCTTTGGGGTGCAAGCGGGGGTGAGATCAAGGTGGTCAATTGTACTCATCAGCCATGTCTATCGAGGATGGTTTGGGATACTGTTGATCCTGATCATTTGGATCTGATTATTGGTACTGTTCATGCTCAAGTTGATTTTGCACTTGGTGTTATTGTTGCCTAGATGCATGTTGTGAAGTATGATGAGAGCGGTGCTCTACTTGTCTAGTGTGAAGCTCATGGTGCACTCTAGTACATATTACATTATGTTGCTCTCTACACTCACTAGTTGGAGGTAGGTCGACTCGAGCCAATATGTTCAATCACTCTTCATGCTCCTTTTGGCCAAGGATACGTTTTTCTTCTTGGAAATGTTCATACAAATACTGATAAAGTAGTCTTTGTCATTTTGTGTCTTCTCGTTCCAACCTCTCACGCTCTACGCACAAATCCTCCAATTGATCTTGGAGCATTTGTTCTTTCTGAATGGTATTAGACCTATGTGACTAATTTGATCAGCCTACCATATAGGGCCTTTGACTTCACAACTCTGTATGAGAGGTTTTGTTTACCTCAAATTTTATAATAAGGTTGGTAACTCGTTTCTCTCGATTAATCAAGGTTGCATTGACATTAAGATCTTCCCTAGGGGTACAATCCTCATGCAAGGATGTTGTGGAGGTCCCGTGTGTTTGCCTAGAACACTGACGTCAGGTATGAATAGGATGCAATCAAGTTTTAGTTCTCTATTACATGATGTATTCCTTAACGGACCCAGTGGATCCACGAGGAGTATGATCATGATATATGCTTCCATGCTCAAATGTGCTATGGTATGATAAATGACACCCTCCATGTTTGGAAGGATTTTGTATTATGAGGGGTATGCATATAGTTGCAATCCCTTTACCTCACCTCTCATTGGGTGGATTTGATCTCTCAATGTGATGAGATGAGGTAGGTTTGGAAATTTTCTTGTTTGGATCACGAGAAGATCTAGTGTTAGTTCTCTTGGTGAAGTTTCTTGGTGAGATCTGTTGTGAGTGGTTTTGTCTCCTTTGAGACTACCCAAATTTTGTTCAGGTATGTTATGGGCAGGTGTGTTACCTCTAGGGCGATCTGGGCCCAATGATGCATTGGGTACCACCTCATTCATGTATCAAGGGTGGTCCCGTGTAGTAACCATAACTTTATGAATTATCTCTTGTGTAAATTTTAAGGAGCAAACAAAGTATACAAGGTGTTTATCTCTTTTAAGTTTTTCTTATTTCATTGGCTTGTGATTGAGCTCAGCTATGCGTAGTTATCATGATGTGTTGACTAGGCAAATACTGAAGGAAACCCACACTAAAGAAAATTTTAAACTCCAAAAAGGGTTATGGGTGCTATATACCAAAATGATCAGTGCAATGAGATGATCACAATGGGCTAGGACTCCAAAAAGTGACTTTTGAGTCAAAATTTGTATTTTTTGAGTAATTGACCAACTAGGGCTTGTGGATAAATGAACAATTTTAGGAATTTTGGAAAAATACATAGCTAGGCCTAAAAGATGCATGATTAACATACAAACGTGGTGTCATTTGTAAGATTGTAAACACAACACTATCCTAATGCAAGTGCAATCTACAAAAATACCTAATGTAATGCAATTAAATGAATGCATGTGCAAGATGTAAAATACAAATGTTTTTATGTTTTTGATGTTTTGAATTTTTACCTTTTCAATTGTTTTTTTAATAATTTTATGATTTTTTGGATTTTATTGTTTTTAAAGGGGGAAGGTATGCTACCTTAGGTACCCCCAGTATGTGTGCCACTCAATGAAAGTGAGTACGATGTGATACCTTTGGATTTATCAATTTGCTTCAATGATTATGATGTGGATGGTGGGGAAGGTGCGCTACCTTGAGGATCCCCATTGCGTATGGAATTCACTATAATGTAATCAACTTGCTTAGGTAGAGTGATAGAAATCAACTCTCCTTATTGAGTCTCAGACCTCTATGAAGTGCCAATGTGCTGACATGATGAAATGAGTGAACCGTTTACATGAAGCTGATTTCGTTCTAGCAGGTCCTCAGCCACTTTCTTGAATGAATGGCAGCAACGAATATCATGACCCTATATACGGTGAAAGATACAAAATAGGTTTTCATCAGGTGATCCAGGTTTGGGTGTTCTTTGTTTGACCTCTAGTAACATGAATGCATTAGCCTCATATAGCTTTTGAAATAGGGTCGCAGTAGTCATCTCAAATGTGACTACTTGGTGAGGTGGCTTGTTAGGTGTTAGAAACTGATCTCCTTAACTTAGACTACAATTTTAACTATCTGTAACTGCAATGATTATTTTTTGGTAATATTTATGGGAATGTAATTTCTTAATATTTGTATTTGTCTTTTAGCCTCCTTCGAAGACTATTTTGTTGTACTCCATGGGCTATATATTTGTATGCCTGGTTCATGAATAAATCAATGAGTATTTTTCTCATTGTGGTATCAGAGCTAGGTTTTGGCCCTATGAGGAATTATGTGAAGTAGGGTTCACAACACCATGGTCCTAGATGAGCTATGTAGCACTACCGCCACAGCAAATTGCACATCACAATGAATCATGCAAAGTGGATTATATAGAGGAAAAATCATCTTATATGTGAACAAAAATTATTGTGCATCCTATAATTCTCTTTGTTGTAGCCAACTCGAACATCCATAGTCGTACAGTTACGCACATTTGCATATTGCAAGTGAACTCAGACAAAAAAACAAAAAAAAATCGATTACTGCATCAGATCGATCGATCAGAAGTCCTTGCACTAGTGGAAGAAATTTACAGATCAACCAACCCATACTATTGTGGATATTTTTTAGTAGACTATTGTTGCACAGAAGACATGATACCCTATCATAATAATTATAGAGGTTAGTCACTGATCTCAAGTGCAGTGCACATTGGAATGTAGTTTGTGTTCGATGAAAAGACAAACACATATGCATCTCCAGAATAGCATTAGACGATGAGCCGTGAAGAAGCCGAGGGGATAATTGACTTTCGATTTTGGTAAATATGATATGTAGGATGGAAAATTAAATCCAGCTACTAAGCACGACTGGGAAGGCAACAATTAGCAAGTAGATGATCGTTGTTGTAGGCATAAAAGGAGTATTACAATGTTTACAAAGTGTTGTAGAAAATTAACATCATTTTGTAGGTGTTAAGGAATTTGATTTTTGAATTCCACTCACACATAATTTTTCATCATTGGCAAAGGGGATTGTAAAATGAGCTTGTTGAGATAGCCGTAAAGTTGGATATTGATGAAGCCAAAAAGGTTCAGGTTTTTGTACGACATGTGACCAAAAGTGAAAGGTATACAACATCATCTAAGCAAGAACTCAAGCAATGTGTGGAGCCTTACGAGGAGATAGTGGATTAGTTGAAGACTTAATTGAAGGTATTGAAGTATCTCTCTTCCAAATTAGAATCCAAAAAAATCCCATTATGTCAGCCAAAGCACAGCTGATGTAAATACTATCCTAAGTGCGGTTGCAACTCACGCTAGCACCTGTGTACATGCGTTGACCCAGGCACAATTAATGCAGTGGGCCAACCTTATCTAGCATAAATATCACAATCTTACAAAATTAATGGATGACTCAATCTCTGTTGTTACCAAGCTTTCCTAATAGTGAAGGAAATGGATACCTTCCTTCCTACCGTAGGAGCAAAGTAAATAGAATAAATTGAATAATGTCCATCTCCATATTGTGTGTGATAAGAGAGATTTGGCACTAATAAATTTTTTGTGCTTATTATTCACTCCAATGTATTGATGTACGAGAAAGTGAGCTCCACATTCATAGATGATGTACAAGATCTGCTACATGCGAGAATAAATAAGTGGGTAGAAAAAAGTGTTGGAATGGTATAATGGCTAACATGTATGTAGAACTGCATGTGCCAGAGTTTAATGGGAACATAAGAATGAAAATTTTATTGATGGAAAAAGAGCTTTGGGAAATTGTTGTTGATGGGTATGAAGAACCAGAAGATTGGAGCAAGCTGCAAGGAGAAGAAAGAAGATTGAAGAAGGAGCATAAACATCAAAATTGCTTGGCTCTCATGGATATCAAAAAAGGTATGAAGAAAAATATGTTATAACAAAATAACAATTGCGCAAGGAGACAAATGAAGAAATAGAAAGTACGCTAACATCCCCCTTTATTACATTATTTGGGTAATGTAATAACTAATAGCTATACTAGACTACTAACATCCCCTTACATTATTTTGTAATACAAAGTAAGCTGAATTCGATGCTTTGGAACTTCATCTCGAATGAAATGACATTGTGTGTCAATGTGCTTTGTTCTTTCATGATGGACTGGATTCTTGACGAGGTTCAGAACACCCTGATTGTCGCAAAACAAGTGTATTGGAGATTTTGATGGATGGCCCATACTTGTCAGAATGCGACGTAACCATATCACTTCGCACACAACTTCACATGCGGTGCGATATTCTGCCTCTCGTTGAAGAAATAGCAACCACCTATTGCTTCTTGTCGTGCCAAGAGACAGGACCGGATCCCGGATGAAAAATGTATCCGGAAGTTGACTTGCGATCATCAAATGATCCGGCATAGTCGAGTCCGTGTATCCTTGCAAGAAGAATTTGTTGTTCCTCTTGTATTCTAGGCCATATTCCATAGTACCACGGACATAGTGAAGAACACGTTTTGCTGCTTTCCAATGAGTAGTATTAGGCTCCTGCATGAACCTCGAAAGATAGTTGATAGCAAAAACGAGATCTGGCCTAGTATTTGTCAGATATATGAGACTCCCAATCAACTGTCGATAGAGAGTGCCATCTACCTGAGGTGAGTCATCATATCGTGATAACTGAAGTCCATTCTCCATTGGAGTTGCCATTTGCTTGCAGTCAGTCATGCGATATTTATCGAGCAATGTCTTGGCATATTTTTTCTGAGACACTTTGATGGAGTGCTCCTTCTGGCTGAATTCCAGACCAAGACAAGTAATGGAGAAGTTCGAGATCTCGTCATCTCAAAAGATTTGCACAAGTTTCTTTTGACGAGTAGAGATCATAGTTTCGAACTCCCTGTAATGAGCAGATCATCCACATAGAGTACAAGCAACACTATCTCAGAACCCCGTTTCTTGAAATAGAGGTTTGCATCCGACAGTACATCTCTTAAATCCATGTCGCATAAGGTGATTGTCCATTTTTATATACCAAGCTCGAGGAGCTTGTTTCAGACCATACAAGTATTTGACCAATTTGCAAACTTTCTACTGCTTGGCCTTCCACTTCAAATCCTTCAGCTGAGTCATATAGACTTCTTCTTGGAGATCACCATTTAGAAAGGCACTCTTGACATCCATATGGTGAACTTTCCACCCATATTGTGCTGCCATAGCACACATAACCCGAATTGTGGTCATCCGAGCGATAGGGTGCAAAAGTTTCCTCATAGTCGATGCCTTCCTTTTGAGCATAGCCCTTTGCAACAAGACGGGCCTTATGCTTATCAATTGTTCCATCTGCCTTGTACTTGACTTTGTATACCCATTTGCAGCCAATGGGCTTCTTTCCATGCGATAGATCAACAAGCTTCCAAGTTTTATTCTTCATCAGAGACTCATACTCTGTATCCATAGCGGCCTTCCACTCGAGGCTCACCGAGAGCATCTTGCACCGATGCGAGTTCAAGACTATCTATGGTAGACATGAATGCCCTATCATCATCAATATCCATATCCTCAACTTCGTACTTGGAGTCACGGAAAGTTCCTCAAAATATTGACAAAGATCATCAACCTCACCAGCTTCTCTGGCTTCTCTTTCCTTTTGAGCCATACTGCGTGTACGAGGTCTATCCAAATTCAAATTGGGAGGAGTGGATAAATTTGCATCTCTGATTGTATTTGTAAACCATTTTGGATTCTTCTTCGATGGTGGTGAAGAAGATTTAGAAGGACCTCCTTTCTGTGCTGACGAAGGAATCATCTCTTCCTTAGTTTCCACAATATCCTGGTGTACTGTAGATGTGCTCTGTGATGTGAAAGCTTCATCAAAGACAACATCTCTGCTGATATGAATTTTCTTGGTCAAAGGATCTATCAACCAATATCCTTTAGAGTGCTCAAAATATCCAAGAAAAATACATCTCAGTGTTTTCTCATCTAGTTTCTTCCTTTTCTCTTTTGGTATGTGCATGAAAGCTTGACATCCGAAAATACGTAGATGAGATATGGAGGGTTTTCGACCACTCCATGCTTCATGTGGAGTCATTCCTTTTAGGGCCTTTGTGGGTGCCCTATTCAACAGATACACTACGATGGTGACAGCTTCGCCCAATATTATTGCCCAAGAGTAGCTCCTGTGAGCATACAACGAACCATTTCCATGATAGAACGGTTCCTTCTCTTAGCAACTCCATTTTGCTTGAGGAGTATAGGCGCTTGTTAACTGTCTCTTGATCCCATGCTTATATAGGAATGCAAAAAATTCATTAGAGGTAAACTCTCCCCCTCGATCCGAGCAGAGGGTTTTGATAGAAGCCCCCGACTCCTTCTCAACGGATTTCTTGAACTGCTAGAAGAATGCAAAAGCTTCAGATTTTAGTTTGAGAAAGAAAACCCACATATTTCGTGAGTAGTCATCTATGAATAACTGAAAGTATCTCTTCCCTCCAACACTGTTGGGTCATAGATCGGTGTGAATTAGTTCTAGAGGTTTTTGTGCTCTTGTAGAGCTCTTCTCAAATGGTACTCTATGCTGCTTTCCTGCCAAGCAATCAGAGCACACTGGCAATGTGGCAGAAAGGGAAGGAAGACCCTTTACCATCTCATACTTGTTGAGCTCAAGTAAGTAGCCAGAACTAAGATGCCCATATCTCTTGTGCCATAGGGAAGTTGCCTCCTTGGTAGAGAAAGTCATGGCAACATGTGGAGTAGAGATAGCATCTAGTGCAAATAAGTCGTGCTTATATGAAGCCGTTGCAATCTGCTTACCCTTCCCGGTAATAGTACAACACTTCTTTCCATTCTCAACACGAAAGTTGACAACCATATTTCGTCCGAGATTTGTGTCACTGACAGCAAATTTTTAGCCAATCTCAGAACATAGAGGACTTTGTCAATCTGACACTTGCCATCAGGAAGAGTGACTGAAACTGTACCCTCTCCCTGAACCCTGTAGGTTTTATCATCAGCAATGGTGATAGGTTTGCCCTCTTTGGCCTCAAATGATTCAAACCACGATCTGTCACCAGTCATATGTTTGCTAGCTCCAAAATCGACATACCAAATAGGATCCCTCTGAGTGGAATCTGTGGTAGTCATGAGCACCTTATGTGCCCATTCAGAATCTGAGTCAGATTCTTCAACAACAACATTCACTTGGGGTTGCTTGTTCTTATTTTGTGGTTTTTTTTGGCCTTTCTGCTTGTTCTTATGCCAACACTTGTTGGTGTCATGGTTGTCTTTCTCATAGATCTTGCACCACCTCTTCTTCTGTTGAGGTTGTTTGCCTTTTCCTTTCGTATCCTGTTGAGAATTTCCTCCTTTCTGAAAGTTGCCTCCTTTTTGCCCATTACCTTTCTTCCTAGAACCCTGCCTGTTGGTGTATAGGGTTGTATTGGAAGAATCATCCTTGTGAAGTTGGCGTGCCTCCTGTTGTTGAAGCAGATTGACCAACTCGATGTAGGTAATTTGTCATTGAGACACCTGGATGGAGGTTATCAACATATCAAATGAAGAAGGTAAAGCTCTCATCACAAGTGAAATGAGAAGCTTTTCGTCCACAATATCTCCTAGAGAACTCAATTTCTCTTTCAACTCAGACACTCTGCAGAGAAAGAGTTCAACTGTTTCACCCTGTCTCAAACTCAGGTTATGAAGTTGTTTTTGAAGATGAAGAATGGTGGATTCATTCTTCCCCTCATAGATGGTTCTAAGGGCATCCCATGCCTCTTTACCACTTGCTTTGTCAGCTATATGAGGTTGCACTTCATCTGAAACAGCAAATAAAATGAGCACCTTTTCTCTACTGTCTTTCTTGTCAAAAGCTATCTGATCTGCTGAAGGACCTGTGGATCCTACTGTTGGTGAAGGCCTAGTTGCTACTCTAGTAAAAATATCCCACAAATCTTCCATTTGGAGAATAGCCTTCATCTTAAGTTTCCATGGTGTATAATTTGGACCTTTCAATAACTGATGCGGATCAGTCATCAATTTTGCAACGACGGCCATAGTGAAGGTTCCTTATATCACCAAATTGGTCCCCCTTTTGATATACCTTTTGCTAGGCCAATATACCATACAAAATACCCGCCCTTACGTGAGGGAAACTATAGGTATTTAGAAAGATCAACAAAAATCACCCGCCCTTACGTGAGGGAGACTATAGGTGAGTTTTAGAGATCATACGATACGTGGAACATAAGTGGTACTGAAAGGGAATCACCTTGTTGATGGCACCTACCATAGAAGATTCTTCTCATGCGTGGGGCGTAAATTCCCCTAAACACTATGAATAATACTTCGTCAGGATTTACGCCTAAACACAAGTGCGATAAAGGGTAGTGGATGGAGTAAAAAATTCAAAAAATGGCGTACTTATTCCTCCCCGACGATTTATAGAGAACAAGCTCAGACGTCGTTATAGCAGCTATATTAGGCAGTGGATACAGTAGCCAAATCACGACAGCTTTACCTGTAAGTGCTGGCCAGAGGTATCACAAATACCGAACGCTGCGATGCAATAAAATTGCACAGATGGGTTTTATATTCCGGGGACTTAGGGAGTGTTTTGATTTTAATTTTTAATCTTATAGTGCAAAAATAAAATATGCAACATACAACAAAAAAAAATTGCCCACAAGAATAACCCACAAGGTGTCGGTCACAGCCGAAAATGCACCTTTTACAATGCCAAATTGCTATTTTTCGAAAAATTACTCACTATCCCCCTTTGATTTTTGAAAAAAATATCCCCCCTTAAAAAAGCTTTCTTTAACAAAGCATTTTAATAATTATTATAAATTTAAAATTAAAATAAATAATCTTAATTTCTATAGTTTTTAAACTTATAAAAAATAAATTAAAATTAAAAATTTTAATTTATAAAGTTAAAAAACTATATAAAAAAAATTAAAATTAAAAATTTTAATTAAAAAAATAATAATTAAAAAATGACTTTAGAAAAAAAAATTATACCTTAGGGGGGAAGTCGGCGGGATTTGAACCCCCGACCTGTAGGCTCCCTGAGCCTTACCGCACGGCTCACGACCACGTGAGCCAGCGGGCTGATCCGAGAGGATCAGTTGAACCCCTCTCCTTTATCTGCCCGTCCTCCGCTGTTTCCAGCTTCCCAAGCCTCCTCTGCAACTCGCGGCTACGGCTTTGCTTCTTCGCGCGTCGCTGCTTGCTCTCTCTCCCTGCGTGCGTTCAACGTCTGCTGCCTGCTGCCTGCTTTCGTTCTGACAGCCTCCGGTTTTTTTTTTTTTTTTGTTTCGAAAAAGAATTCATCTCTTTGAAAAAAAATTCCTGTCTCTTCGAAAAAAAATGAGCCGGTGGTGGCGGGGGGAAATCGCAAGGGGGGGGGTTTATACCCCCAATTTTGTGAGTAGGGGGAATTTTAAAATTCCCGCCCCTTCCTTTTGCCCTCTGCGCAGGTGGCGCAGACAGGACATCTGCGTCCTGGACGTCCTGCGCTCTGCGGGCTGGCGTAGACAGGACGTCTACGTCCTGCGCTCTACGCAGCTGGCGCAGACAGGACGTCTGCATCCGTCCTGCGCTCTACGTGGCTGGCGCAGATAGGACGTTTGCGTTCGTCCTGCGCTCTGCATGGCTGGCATAGATAGGACGTCTACGTTCGTCCTGTGCTCTACGCCGCTGGCACAGACAGGACGTCTGCGTCCTGCGCTCTGCGGGCTGGCGCAGACAGGACGTCTGCATCCTGTAGCTGGGACGACGTAGGCTTGCGCTGGCATCTGGGCCCTTCTCGATGCTGCATGTCGACCCGCCCTGCGTTGGCTTCTCGCGCGGGCTGTCGCTGCGACGCTTCTCCTCACCGCTGCGTCCCAAGGGCCTGCGGCTTTTTTTTTTTTAAATGCCTGCACAGCAGAGAAAAAAAATTCCGCCCTCCTCCAGCCTCGGCTTCTCATGCCACTGGATCTCTGCGAAGCGTAGCTGGCTCTGATGCCATGTCGTAAAATAGGAACTAGTTTATTATTCTCAGCAGCAAATTATATACAGGTTACATTTAACAAATTGTCGGAGGTTGCCAAACCAACCAGCCGTATTAGCAATTTGTTATAACAAAATAACAATTGCGCAAGGAGACAAATGAAGAAATAGAAAGTACACTAACAAAATATTTTTCCACTCATATAAAGTTGTAGAATATTGTATGAGCAAGAGGGAGCTGGTGTGTGACAATCTAGAATATTGTATGAGCAAGAGGGAGCCTTGTTATTTTGAGGAGCCTTGTGAGGTTCTTATTTCGGAAGACATGTCTTGTGAGAGAGGCATGTATAATTGTGATGATGAATTCTTTCTTGTAGAGGAAGATGTAAAAGAGAGTAATATGTGTGTTGATGAATTTTTTTATGATGAGGAGAAATAAAAAGTTGTGGGTGTGATATGTTTAGAAAGCATGCACATTGTTCCCTAATGCAAGTACTCATCTACATGAAATGATCAATGATTGTAAAAACTCAGGGGAAATTTCATTAGGTGAAGAATGGTTTAAATACCATAATAAATATGGGAGAGAGTGGTTGTTGAAAACCACAATCCAAGAGACTTTTGATGAAGGGGGAGCTGATCATCAAAAGGCACCCAATTTTATTTGTTGAAGAAAGCAAACTTAATGGATAGCCCGCAAGAAGAGCGTAAGTGTGGTGGGTGCCAACAAAATGTTTTTTATTTCTTCAATTTTCTACTTAAAAATTGGAAGAAGCATAAACGAAGATCAGTTGAACAGTTTGTGATGCTTCAAAACTAATGGAACGAGTCCTTTCAGCATCAAGGGGGAGAATATTGGAAATTGATCTTCTTAACTTAGACTACAGTTTTAACTATTTATAACTACAGCGATTATTATTTTGTAATGTTCTTGGGAATGTAATTTCTTAATATTTGTATTTATTTTTTAGCCTCCTTCGGAGACTATTCTATTGTAATCCAGGGGCTATATATTTGTATGCTTGGTTCATGAATAAATCAGTGAGTAATTTTCTCATTAGGCCTACGAGGATGCGAATGACCTTGGAATCGCAATTGGGACGATATGGCTTGCATTACGGTAGGTTGAGGCATTATGGATGGACCATCTATGGGCAAAGCCCTACTATCAATGAGATCTTGAACCATATTTTTGAACCCATAATAGTTGTAAATGCCATGGCCATCTATTTGATGATAGAGATAGAAATGTTTCTCCCTATAACCTTTGGGTTTAGCTCTGTTTGGATCTAGAGAGTTTATGTTCGGTAGGGTGATGAGCTTAGCGTCTTGTAGCTTCTAAAAAATGACTGATATGGGCTCGTTTAAAGGAATCCAAATGCCTGTAGATGTTTTGGGCATGTAGCACACTCTGGTTTAGTTTTATGATATGGTTGAGCCATAGGTATGTTAATTGTTGAATTAGGTGGCTCTTCTTGATTTTTTGGCACAAGGAACGAATTACTGACTATGATTATTTATCGGTTAATAAACCGAAGCTGTTTCTTTTTTAGTATGTTGTATATTGTGGCTCTAAAACTGTAACATGTATGAATGTCATGTCCATTTTGTTTATGGTATAAAAAATACTCATCCTCCTCATATCCATGGGATTTTGGATGATTCATATCTAAAGGTCGAACCTCAAGAAAGGTGATGGCGTTTACGACATATAATCGATTGAAAACCTATATCGCATGCTTGGGTAATAGTAGATAAATGCTAGGTTGTTAGCAATGTTGACTTGGTGCTCGCTCTTACTGAGGCTTTTCCTATGGTTTTACATTAGGTGGTTTGGTTTCATATACGGGTTTCTTTTGTAGTTCCTAGCTATCAAGTTGGATCATGATAAATTGCAATACCTCATTTTGTTGCTCCATCTGCACCTCTATATTAGTCAGGTGATCTTGTATACGTTCCAATATTGATAAGGCTTTTAGGTATATTGCTAGTGACAGGCTTGGAATACCATCATCGACTGAAGGAGGTGAAAGAGTAGGAGCTATAGAACCCTTAGATAAATGCAAATCATCAATTTATTCATTAGATACGATGTGGATGCTTCTTGATGATCCACTTTAATAGTGGCATCCACATGCTCTGGTTTGTTACTTAGTTCATATTTCTGTTTCACTTTGTAGTGTTGAACTATGTGAGCTTGAGTACCCCTAGTCTAATGCAGGGAGGCACCTATTCTTGCTCTTTATAAGGTGCCATTAGAAATGAATCAGGGGTGACTAATTTCAATGGTTTTGGCACCTTCTATGTGGTAGCAACATATGATGACATCATCTATTGTTTTAATTGTTTTAGAGTCACTAGATTCTCTATTTTGATGTTGACCATTCCCATGAACTCATGAGAAGGTGTTTTAGATTTTAGACCAGTTGTGGGAGTATCATCAATTGGTTGAGATGATTCTGTATCAGTTATGTCAACTAATGTTTTCTTCTCCTCATTAGGTAAATTTATACCATGAATTTTTTTTATGGAAGAAGGTAATGATGGCTTGATGTAAGCTTTAGTCGAATGTTTGATGATCCCATCCGAGTGAATGTTTTGAGGCTCACATGTTGTAAGAGTTTCTTGTGGCTCTTTGATTGCTTTGTAATATTTGAAAGGTTCTAGATCATTGGGGACCACATACACTTATCCTTGATGTATGAATTTGAGGTTTTTGTGCACTATGGAAGGCAAGGCATTCCATGTCCCTCATTCGTGGTATACCTAACAATATATTATATTACCTCTCACCCCCAGAATATGACACAATATAGGTATGGTCTTTATCCCAACCTGTATGGGTAGGACTATTGAAAAAATTGTCAGGGAGGTGACATCATTAAAGGCTCTCAATGTGAATGTTGAGTCTTTAATTTGTGATGGTGGCAGATTTAAATATTTCAAAGTTGTAGTTGTGATGATGTTGATAGATGACCCAGTATTAATCAAGACTCACTTGTATAGAATATGATTGATCCTCACTATGATGTGTAGAGGTGGATTGAGTTTATCTCTAGAAATTAGCTTGATCTCTTGCCTGCGAAAGGTAATCATAGGGTCCTTGTGTAAGTGAATTGAATTCAATTTTGGTATGGAATGTGATACATGATCAACTTTAGTTGGATTTTTTAGTATGTTGGACTGATTGAGGCATATCTTGCTTCTTGTTGTAGTATTAATCATACCAATAAAGCCCTCATCAGACGGGGCTATGTGCACCTCATTGATGTGCTCAAATTTATTGTTTTGGCCTTCATGGTTGGGAAGAGGATTTTTGAATATGTTTATGTTTTGATAATCGCTAGCTAAGGGACTATCTATTTACAATTCATTTTTATCCAACATATTTTGCATCACATTCTTGAATGCAATACAATCTTGGATGTCATGGTCATTTTGTTGATGATATACATAGTATAAATATTCCCTATACCCCTTAGGTTTTGGATGGTTAGGATCTAGGGTTTGTATTTTAGGTAGGATCATAGCTTTAGCCTCGTAAAGGTGGTTGAACAATGACACCAAAGATTCAGGTAATGGCATATAGTTACGAGGTGGATGTTTTTGTTTATCCTTACCTTGGTTCCTATTGCATTGGTTGTAGTGCGCAAGGGGAGGTTGAACCTGATAGTTCTTTTGTTGTTGGCTCTTATTCCCTTTAGGAATATTTAACATGACTTGGTTGACAGGTGCAGGTTTACCCTAATACTATTGATTTCACGCGTTCTTGTTATTCCACTCTTTCTTAGTTCGGAGCTTTAACAAAAGCACTTGAAGAGTGTTTCATTGAGGGGACAATTGTTGAAGAGGAGATACAATCTCTAGATTTTGTTGTTGGAACATGTCTCATGGAGGAGGCATCAAATCAAAAATTTGTTGAAGAGGAAACTATTCTCATGGAGGAGAATGTTGAAGACAAAGAGCATGATGATGTTTGTTTTACAAAAATAAACCCAGAAATTGTAAATGATGGAGCAACATTTTTCATGGAAGAATGTTGGCTTGCATATGTTGAAGATCATTCAGTAGGGATGGATGATTGCTTTTTTGAAAAAGCAAATTTAAATGAAGATGAAGAAGAAACACTCACATTGGAGTGTTGCTTGCTCCAAGACCATTCACATGGAATGGATGGATATTTGGAAACTCACTCATCCAAAGTGAATGTTGATTGTCTTAACAAGGCACAAATTTTGTGGGATTTTGATCCACCTGAAAATATTGATGAAGAGGATATGGAAGCTATAAGATTCTTGTTTGGAGATCACTCATCAAGAGTGAAGGATGTGTTGTGTGAATAAAATAACACACAAGACTATCTCATTTGGAATATGGAAAATGAAATCGCAAATGAGATAGAGAAAGAAAAATAAAATGATGAGATTAATGTGTTTTATGTTGTAATGAGAATGGAGCCATCAATGGAGAAATGTGAAATTCACTCACATGGAGTGATAAAATTGAAAAATGAGAGTTGTCTTGTAGAGACAATGTTATGTGAAGAGGTACCATGGAAGTATATTGCTTTGGATGAAGAGATGTTTGCTTATGAAGCAAAAACAAAAGAAAGAAGATGGCATTCTACTTCAAATATGTTTTCTTGTTTGATGATTTGTTTACTAATTATTTCTTGAGTAGATATTTTGAAGATAGTTTTGGGACTCCTGTTGTGCATAAGGAAGAAGAAGAATACCTTACCGAGGTATCATTCCAAAGCAAAGTCAGATTTGAAGATTATCTCATGGAGACAACCTTGAAGAAGAATCTTCTTAGAGTGAAGACAATGATGTGTAACTTGGGTCTTTTGAACTCAAGTAAAAATGATAATTTGTATGATATAATTTCTTTCAAGAAGGAATCATGTGAAGTAGTAATAGGGAGTGACTATTTGTGTGAGGAGCAACACTTGGTTGCATATGTAATAGGTCATTTCATGGCCATGTTTGTGTTGATTTTTTGTGTTGAAATTTGTGAGAGAGTAGTATGGTTTAATCATCTACATGAGATGATCAATGATTGTAAAAACTCGGGGGAAGTTTCATCAGGTAAATAATGGTTTAAATACCATAATGAATATGGGAGAGAGTGGTTGTTGAAAACCACAATCCAAGAGACTTTTTATGAAGGGGGAGCTAATTATCAAAAGGCACCCAATTTAAATTTTTTTGAAGAAAGCAAACTTGATGGATATCCCGCAAGAAGAGTGAAAGTGTGGTGGGTTCCAACAAATTTTTTTTGAGTTCTTCAATTTTCTACTTCAAAACTAGAAGAAGCATAAATGAAGATCAGTTGAATAGTTTGTGATGCTTCAGAACTCATGGAATGAGTCCTTTCAGCATCAAGGGAGAGAATGTTGGAAATTGATATGCTTAACTTAGACTATAGTTTTAACTGTCTATAACTGCAATGATTATTATTTTGCAATGTTCCTGGAAATGTAATTTCTTAGTATTTATATTTGTCTTTTAGCCTCCTTCAGAGACTATTCTATTGTACTCCAGGGGCTATATATTTGTATGTTTGGTTCATGAATAAATCAATGAGCATTTTTCTCATTAGGCCTATGAGGATGCGAATGACCTTGGGATCACAACTGGGATGATGTGGCTTGCATTACGGTAGGTTGAGGTATTATGGATGGACCGTCTATGAGCAAATCCCACTATCAATGAGATCTTGAACCACATTTTTAAACCCAAAATAGTTGTAAATGCCATGGCCCTATACTCAATGATAGATATAGAAGTGATCCTCCCTATAACCTTTGGGTTTAAATCTATTTGGATCTAGAGGGTTTATGTTCGGTAGGGTGATGAGCTTAGCATCTTGTAGCTTCTAAAAAATGACTGATATAGGCTCGTTTAAAGGAATCCAAACGTGATGCTGATGTTTTGGATGTGTAGCACACTCTGGTTTAGTTTGATGATATGGTTGAGCCATAGGTATATCAATTATTGACTTAGGTGGCTCTTCTTGCTTTTTTGGCACAAGGAATGAATTACTGACTATGATTATTTATCGGTTAATAAATTGAAGTTGTCTCTTTTTGAGCATGTTGTATATTGTGTCTCTGAAACCACAACATGCATGAATGTCATATTTGTTTTACCTATGGTATAAACAATACTCATCATCCTCATATCCATAGGATTTTGGATGATTCAGATCTAAATGTCGAACCTCAAGCAAGGTGATTGTTGGAAATTTTGAGTCCCTAAGATAAAATGTTGTCATTGATGTCAAAGGTTATTTGATGTCAAAAGGATCTACGATGGCATGCACTATGTTTTGTGAAAAGTGCAAGGAAAGTCTTTTTGTGAAAACCAAAGAAGGCAAAATACAAGGTTTTATTTAAAACCATTGACAAAAAATTTGAAATGGGTTTTTCTTAAAACCCAAGTTAGCTTTTCGTTTCATCGAAAAAGGTGCCCCGATGATGGAGATATATAATTTTAAATATTTAGTTTAAATTTTAAATTATTTAAAATTTTAATTTTAATTTTAAAATTAAAATAAAAGTAATTCGTTGACGTCATCGAATATGAGGGAGAAGACTATATAAAAGGATGACTAAGGTTTATTATTCCTCATCCTTGCTCTTATGGTTAATGCGATTATTAGAAAGCAAAAAGAGCTTGTGTGAAAAATTTTTAAAGGCAGAGGTAGCAAATAAGTTGAGGTGTGGTCGATTCCAAGACATCGTGGGCAGTGTAGCCTGTTGGCAACTTGAGCAGTGCGAAAGTGTTGGGAGGTAAGAGGTTGAGCGTTCAAATCATGTGCACTTCATTTTGCTTGAGAAAGGAGGAATCTGTTTTGCGTTGGCTGTTGCATGGAGGATAAAGGAGAGTGAGGCACTTTTGGTCTTGTGTGGAGTACTATCTCACATAGTGTGCAAGCATTTGTTAGGACGCAGGAGCTACAGGGCTCAGGTTCGAATCCTGTGAACTCCCTTTTGTTGTATAAAAGGAAAATAGTGCACTGGTTGTGGTTTTTTGTGCGCATGCTTCCAGGTTTATATGCTGCGTTTGATATTCCAAAATTCATGCCAAGGTATGCATTAAAGTTGTAAAATAAAATTAAAACAATTTTTTGTTTTATTGGGTGCTAAAATTTAGTTTAAAATATGTGCATAAATTTTATAGTAAAAGTGGTTTTTGGAGAGATAAGTAGGTAGGCATAGATTTTAATTTCTTTAGGGTATAAGTGGTTTTAGGAGTAATACGTATTATTACTTATTTGGCACATTGTTGAGTTGTTATTTAGAGAGTGCTTTTAATTATTGAAAAATTCTTGAAAAAATATTTTGCTTGAGGGTTATTGAATATATATTTTGTGGATGTGATTATTGAGTTGGAGTAAAAATGTGTAAATTGAGTTATGCTTTATTTTGTAATTGTTATTTGAAGTCCACTAACCCTCATTGATATTGGAAACGAAAGTTGTGTTGAGTGTGGCAGATTTTGTGGATAAATTCTTGATATTAATCAGGTATGGGCAATATTCTCTATTGATTGTTTATGGTGGTTTATTTATGAAATATCATTGGAGAGAAAAGGATTGATTGTGGTTTCCTTTTTGAAAGTGTTGGTTTAATGCTTCAAGGTTTTCTGGTTTGAGAGTTGTGATTAAACCTTGTTTTATAATCATTGTTGTTGAAGCCCATTGGTTGTGCAAAGAACTTGAACTTGAGTTAGAAAAGAACATGAGTATCATTGTTATGTGAAATTTGTGGTTGAGCATTGTTGGAAATATTTTGAGTTGATTGATACATGATTGGACTAGGGTTTGTGATATAGAGTTATTCCTTGTGGTGATTGGTTGAGTAGAGTTGTTTGAGCCTAGTCAAGTGAATGTGTGAAGTGGTTTTTCAAGTTACATAAAACAAACTATTCTATATTCTGATTTGAGTTGAGATTGAGTTGAGAAAGAAATTGAGTTTGTGAATAGAACATATCGAGTCTCTAACAATTCTCTTTATGCTTCTATAAGATTGAGTTGAGTTGATTTGAGTTGAGATTGATTTGAGTTGAGATTGGGATTTGAGTATAGAACATATTGAGTCTCTAACAATTCTCTTTATGCTTCTATGAGATTGAATTGAGATATTTATTGAGCATTGAGTTTATAACATATTGAGTCTCTAACAATTCTCTTTATGATTCTATGTGATTGCACAAGTTCTGTGTGAGCTTGTTAAGCTGATTTGAGGCAAGTCTTTGAGAACGCTTGTGGACTGATTTTGAGTAAGCTTTTGTGAAAGCTTGCTATGCAAATTTGAGCAAGTCCTAGGGAGGACTTATTGAGAAGTTTTTAGAAGGTTCTGAGTGAACCTATTGACCAGATTTGAGCAGGTTTTGAGTGAGCCTATTGAGAAGATTTGAGCAGGTTCTAAGTGAACCTATTGAGCAAATTTGAGCAGGTTTTGAGTGAACCTATTGAGCAAATTTGAGCAGTTTTTGATTGAGCCTATTGAGAAGATTTGAGTGGGTTATGAGTGAACATATTGAGCATATTTTAGGAGGTTCTAAGTGAATATTGGTAGAGATTTAAAGGTGACAAAGTACAGAGGACAAAGTCTCAGTGGATAGAGATCCAAAAGCTAGGACAATTGAAGATAGATCTGAGTGAGGAGTCTTCAAGTGGAGAGATATCCACAAGTTAGAGCAACAGAGAGACAGAGTATTCTAGAATATCACTAGCCAAAGCAGAAGGGGAAAGAGTTCTCCTGTGGAAGAGATCCACAAAATTGAGATTAGGGGATCAACATCTCCTTTGGACAGAGGTCCATAAACATTGTAATTGGGAAGGATTCCCAAAGAGATTTATTGAGAAAGTTTTAGTAAAATATTTTCTTTATGGAGTAGCCCACATTGGGTGAACCACGTAAATTGTGGTGTCTCTATTGTATATGGTGTTTTGTGCATTGCTTTGAATACTGCTATTAATACTTCTATCTATACACTGCATAATATTGAATTGAAAGTTGAATTAAAGGAAAAAGTAAAAAGTGGTCTTATACTGTTCACCCCCCTCTCAGTATAAGCTTGTGTTCTTCAATTGGTATAAGAGCGGGTTCCTTCAGAAGAGTTTGATAGCTTGAAATAAAAGTGGTCTAAGAACATAATGGATCAAAAGGATCAAAGAGATGGACCCTTCAATAATGCAGTACCAGTATTTGATGGAAGTGACTTCTTGTATTGGTGTATGTTGATGATATTTCACCTAATGGCACTTGGAAATGAAGTTTAGGATGTAGTGGAACTTGGATATGATTCTATAGTCAATCCTCTAACAGATAAGGAAGGTAAGCTTCTAATGCATACAAATTCAAGAGCTATGAATGCAATTATAAGAGGATTGGGTAGATCAAAATCTATGAAGGTTATGGATTGTAAAATAACAAAAGATATGTGGGATCTACTACATGATAAATATGAGGGTGATAAAGGTGTCAGGAAAGCTAATATTATAAATCTCAAAGGAGAATTTGAGAACTTAAGAATGAGAGATGATGAAAATATTTGTGATTATATCAGTAAGATTGATGAACTTGTGCATGAGATGAGAGGTCTTGGAATGAAGGTTGATGAATCAGATGCTTGTGATAAGATATTGAGAACTCTTCCAAAAAGGTATAGTGAAAAGGTTTCTGCTATAGAAACATCAATTGATAGTGATTATTTGACAAGGAATTATTTTCTTGTCATTCTTACTACTTTTTAGATAAGAACAAAATATCCTATTCCTCTAAAAAAATCTTCTTTCAAAGTGGATAAAAAGAAAAAGAGAAAGCAGATAGAATCGAGCAGTGAGTCATCTAGTGACGAAGAAGCTAACTATGGTAGGAGAGATAAAGGTTCCAAAAGATTCATAGATGTTAAATCTATTAAGTCTTAAATTATGGAAAGTATGGACATTATGCAACAGAGTGCAAAAATCCAAAGTACAACAGTGATGAAGAAAAATAGGATCACAAGTATAGGGAATCAGAAAGACATAGGTACCAGAAGAAGTGCAAGGATGGACAGAACAAACAAGGAAAGAAGTTCTTTAAAAGGTAAAATAAAAGCTACTATGCAAATAATGCAAGTAAGTACTCATTTGATAATGATGCTAGTTTTTCAAACAATGATAGAGATGAAGTCCTATTTATGGTTAAAGAGAAAAGGACTCCAGTTATTCTCAAATGTTTTAGATGTGGTAAATTTGGACATCTTGAAGATGATTGCACTAGAGATGGCTATAGTTTAAGTTATGATGGTTTTGAAGATGCACTTGAAAGACCATATGAGAATATTCTAATGGCTTTAGAAGATGAAGTAAGTGATCCTATAGAAGATAAGCCAAAAGGAAGTAATGATAAGGACAAAGGAAAACAAATAGAGGATTAATCAATAGAGAATGGTTATGATATCAAGGGAGAACTTATCTATGCCCTTGACACAATAAATAAGGTAAGAAAACAACACTCTAAGCTTGAAAATCAGTTTCAAGAATGTGATGAAGAAAGATTATTTCTCATAGAAGACTTAGAGAAGTCAAATGCTAAGGCAAGTTCAAAGAAAAGTTAGAAGCAAAGATTTTGGAATGTGAGAAGTTAGCACAAGAAGTGGCTACTTTAAATAAATATTTAAAGGACTCCAAGATCAAGATGAAGAGTTTCACAAATAGCTCTAAGAACTTGGATAAGTTCATTTGTGGACAACAAAGAACATCATGTTCAACAGGTCTTGGCTTTGGAAAGAAATAGGAAAAATAATCTACTTCAAGTCTTGATGAAGAAGATACTTCAAAAGATGATAGTGTAAGTGGGAATGAGACATCAAAGGATGAGTTGGAAAATAGAGAGTTCAAAAAATATAGGAATAATGCACAAAGAAGATACAGATGGAACAAGAATTAGAACAGAAGGCCAATGAGATCTAGGCAAGGAAGCTTCAATGGGAGATGCTTCTCATGTCACAGGTTTGGGCACATGGCTTCACAATGCAGGTCATATGAAAGATAGGAATATGGAAAAGGACACTTTTTCAAGGATATTGCTACTCATGCAATGGTTTTGGGAAATAAATTGCAGGGTTCATGGCAGAAGAATATTTGGCTTCACTAGGAGGTATCCTAAGATATTTGTAGCTCCAAGGAATAATAACATTAAGTGTTATAAATGCAATAGTGATGGTCACACAACAAGATAGTGTAGAGCAAATAATCCAAAAGCATGTATGAACAGGAATAGGAACATGGATGAGAATAGGAACAAGAACAGGAATAGGAATAGGAACATGAATAAGAATGTGGATGAGAACAAAAACAAGAACAAGAACATGGATGAGAACAAGAACAAGAACATGAACAGGAAGTTGGATGAGAATAAAAATAGGAACATAAGTGATGATTACTTGGAAAGAAACAGTGAGAGGATTCAGAAAACTCAGAAAGGAAGAGAGGAAGATAAAGGTAAAGAGCAGTGCTTTTGGGGATTAGAAATACTCCCACCCCAGAATTAACCACCTCAAGTAGATGTGGGGGAGGGGCTAAGCTAAGAGGCTCAATCTTAGTCTTGAGCCCCAAAGGTGACCCTTTTCCATTGATGACAAAGGGGGATAGATTTATGTATATTAAGGAAAGTTTTGATATGGGGAGAGATTTGATTTTTGAGAGAGCATTGAGCCAAGGGGAGCAGAAAAGAAGGTCAAATTTTAGTAAATGAATATGGGTTACCATTAATGACAAAGGGGGAGATTGTTGGACATTTTGAGTCCCTAAGCTAAAATGTTGTCATTGATGTCAAAAGGTTATTTGATGTCAAAATGATCTATGATGGCATGCACTATGTTTTGTGAAAAGTGCAAGGAAAGTATTTTTGTGAAAACCAAGGCAGGAAAAATAAAAGGTTTTATTTAAAACCATGGATGGCATATTTGAAATAGGTTTTTCTTAAAACCCAAGTTGGCTTTTCGTTGATGTCAAAAGGATATTTGATGTCAAAAGGATCTATGATGGCATGCACTATGTTTTGTGAAAAGTGCAAGGAAAGTATTTTTGTGAAAACCAAGGCAGGCAAAATAAAAAGTTTTATTTAAAACCATGGATGGCATATTTGAAATAGGTTTTTCTTAAAACCCAAGTTGGCTTTTCGTTTCATCGAAAAAGGTGCCCCGATGATGGAGGTATTTAATTTTAAATATATAGTTTAAATTTTAAATTATTTAAAATTAAAATAAAAGTAATTCGCAAACGTCATCGAATATGAGGGAGAAGACTATATAAAAGGATCACTAAGGTTTATTATTACTCATCCTTGCACTTGTGGTTAATGCAATTATTAGAAAGTGAAAAGAGCTTGTGTGAAAAATGTTTAAAGGTAGAGGCAACGAATAAGTTGAAGCATGGTCGATTCCAAGACATCGTGGGCAGTGTGGCCTGTTGGCAACTCAAGCAGCACAAAGGTGTTGGGAGGCAAGTTTTTGAGTGTTCAAATCATGTGCACTTTGTTTTGCTTGAGAAAGGAGGAATCTATTTTGTGTTGGCTACTGGAGGATAAAGGAGAGTGAGGCACTTTTGGTCTTGTGGGGAGCGCTATCTCACATGGTGTGCAAGAGTCTGTTAGGACGTAGGAGCCGCAGGACTCAGGTTCAAATCTTGTGAACTCCCTTTTGCTGTGTAAAAGGGAAATAGTGCGTTGGTTGTGGTTTTTCATGTGCATGCTGCCAAGGTTTATATGTTGTGTTTGATATTCTAAAATTCATGCCAAGGTATGCTTTAAATTTATAAAAGAAAATTAAAACAAATTTTTGTTTTATTGGGTGCTAAAAGTTAGTTTAAAATCTATGCATAAATTTTATAGTAAAAGTGGTTTTTAGAGAGATAAGTAGGTAGGCATAGATTTTAATTTCTTTAGAGTATAAATGGTTTGAGGAGTAATAAGTATTATTACTTATTTGGCACATTGTTGATATGTTATTTGGAGAGTGCTTTCAATTATTGAAACATTCTTGAGAAAAATATTTTGCTTGAGGGTTATTGAATATATCTTTGGTGGATGTGATTATTGAGTTGGAGTAAAAAGGTGTAAATTGAGTTATGCTTTATTTTGTAATTATTATTTGAAGTCCACTAACCCTCATTGATATTGGAAAGGAAAGTTGTGTTGAGTGTGGCATATTTTGTGGACAACTTCTTGGCATTAATCAGGTATGGGCAATATTCTCTATTGATTGTTTATGGTGGTTGATTTCTAAAATATCATTGGAGAGAAAATGATTGATTGTGGTTTCCTTTTCGAAAGTGTTGGTTTAATGCTTCAAGGTTTTTTGGTTTGAAAGTTGTGATTAAATATTTTTTTATAAGCATTGTTGTTTAAGCCCATTGGTTGTGCAAAGAACTTGAACTTGAGTTAGAAAAGAACATGAGTATCATTGTTATGTGAAATTTGTGGTTGAGCATTGTTGGAAACATTTTGAGTTGAGTGATACATGATTGGACTAGGGTTTGTGAGAAAGAGTTGTTCCTTGTGGTGATTGATTGAGTAGAGTTGTTTGAGCCTAGTCAAGTGAATGTGTGAAGTGGTTGTTCAAGTTCCATAAAACAAACTATTCTATATTCTGATTTGAGTTGATATTGAGTTGAGAAAGAAATTGAGTTTGTGAATAGAACATATTGAGTCTCTAACAATTCTCTTTATGCTTCTATAAGATTGAGCTGAGTTTATTTGAGTTGAGATTGATTTGAGTTGAGTTGAGATTGATTTGAGTTAAGATTGGGATTTGAGTATAGAACATATTGAGTCTCTAAAAATTCTCTTTATGCTTCTATGAGATTGAACTGAGATATTGATTGAGCATTGAGTTTAAAACATATTGAGTCTCTAATAATTCCCTTTATGATTCTATGTTATTGGACAAGTTCTATGTGAGCTTGTTAAGCTAATTTGAGGCAAGTCTTTGAGAAGTCTTGTGGACTGATTTTGAGTAAGCTTTTGTGAAACCTTGCTATGCAGATTTGAGCAAGTCCTAGAGAGGACTTATTGAGTATATTTGAGTAGGTTCTGAGTGAACCTATTAAGCATATTTGAGCAGGTTTTGAGAGAGTCTATTGAGCAGATTTGAGCAAGTTTTGAGTGAACCTATTGAGAATATTTGAGCAGGTTCTTAGTGAGCCTTTTGAGCAAATTTGAGCAGGTCCTGAGTGAGCCTATTGAGCAGATTTGAGTAGGTTCTGAGTGAACCTATTGAGCAGATTTAAGGAGGTTCTAAGTGAACCTATTGATAGAGCTTTGGAGGTGACAAAGTACAGAGGATAGAGTCTCAATGGATAGATATCCAACAGCTAGGACAATTGAAGATAGATCTGAGTGAGGAGTCTTCAAGTGGAGAGAGATCCACAAGTTAGTGCAACAGAGAGACAAAGTCTTCTAGAAGATCACTAGCCAAAGTAGAAGGGGAAAGAGTTATCCTATGGAAGATATCCATGAACTTGATATTAGGGGATCAACATCTCCTTTGGATAGAGGTCCATAAACATTGTAATTGGGAAGGATTACCAAAGATATTTATTGAGAAAGTTTTAGTAAAATATTTTCTTCGTGGAGTAGCCCACATTGGGTGAACCATGTAAATTGTGGTGTCTCTATTGTGTATGGTGTTTTGTGCATTGCTTTAAATACTACTATTGATACTGCTATCTATACACTGCATAATATTGAATTGAAATTTGAATTGAAGGATAAAGTAAAAAGTGGTCTTATACTATTCACCTCCTCTTAGTATAAGCTTGTGTTCTTCAGTGATGGCGTTTACAACATATAATCGATTGAAAGCCTATATCACAGGCTCGAGTAATGACAAATACATGCTATGTTGTTAGTGATGTTGATTTGGCACTTGCTCTTACAGAGGCTTTTCCTATGGTTGTACATTAGGTGGTTTGGTTTCATATACGGGTTTCTTTTGTAGTCCTAGCTATCAAGCTAGATCATGATAAATTGCAATACCTCATTTTGTTGCTCCATCTACACCTCTCTATTAGTTAGGCAATTTTGTATACATTCCAAGACTGATAAGGCTCTTAGGTATATTTCTAGTGACGGGCTTGGAATACCATCATCGACTAAAGGAGGTGAAAGAATAGGAGCTACAAAACCCTTAGGTAAATGCAAATTACCAATTTCTTCATTTGATACGATGTGGACTCTTACTGATGATCCACTTTGATAGTGGCATCCACATGCTCTAGTTTGTTACTTAGTTCATATTTCTATTTCACTTTGTAGTGTTGAACTATGCGAGCTTGAGTACCCTAGTATGATGTGGGGAGGCACTTGTTCCTGCTCTTTAGAAGGTGCTATTAGAAATGAATCAGGGGTGACTAATATCAATGGTTTTGGCACCTTTGATGTGGTAGCAACATATGATGGCATCATCTATTATTTTAATTATTTTAGAGTCACTAGGTTCTCTGTTTTGATGTTGTCCATTCCCATGAACTCGTGAGAAGGTGTTTTAGCTTTCAGACTAGTTGTAGGAGGATCATCAATTAGTTGAGATGATTCTGTATCAATTATGTCAACTTATGTTTTCTTCTCATCATCAGGTAAAGTGATAACATGATTTTTGTTGATGGGAGAAGGCAACGATGGCTTGATGTAAGCTTTAGTCGAATGTTTGATGATCCCATCCGAGTGAATGTTTTGAGGCTCACATGTCGTAAGAGTTTCTTGTGGTTCTTTGATTGCTTTGTAATATTTGAAAGGTTCAAGATCATTGGGGACCACATACACTTATCCTTGATGTATGAATTTGAGATTTTTGTGCACTATGGAAGGCATTCATTCCATGTCCCTCATCTACGGTCTGCCTAAAAATATATTATATTATCTCTCATCTCCCATAATATGACACAACATAGGTATGGTCTTTATCCCAACATGTATGGGTAGGACTATTGTATCGATCATCAGGGAGGTGGCATCATTAAAGGCTCTCAATATGAATATTGAGTCCTTAATTTGTGATGGTGGCATATTTAAATATTTCAAAGTTGTAGCCATGATGATGTTGATAGATGACTTGATATTAATCAAGACTAGCTTGTATAGAATCTGATTTATGCTCACTATGATGTGTAGAGGTGGATTGAGTTCATATCTAGAAATTGGCTTGATCTCTTGCCTATGAAAGGTAATCACAGGGTCCTTGTGTAAGTGAATTGAATTCAATGTTGGTAAGGACTGTGATACATGATCAGCTTTAGTTGGATTTTTCAGTACGTTGGACTGATTGAGGCATCTCTTGCTTCCAACTATAGTATTAATCATATTGATAAAGCCCTCATCAGGTAGGGCTATGTGCACCTCATTGATGTGCTCAAATTGATTGTTTTGGCCCTCATGGTTGGGAAGAGGGTTTTTGAATATGTTGATGTTTTGATTATCGATAGCCAAGGGACTATCTATTTGCAATTCATTTTTATCCAACATATTCTGCATCACATTCTTGAATGCAATGCAATATTGGATATCATGGCCATTTTTTTGATGATATACGTAGTATATATATTCCCTATACCCCTTAGGTTTGGGGCAATTAGGATCTATGATTTGTATTTTAGGTAGTATTAGAGCTTTAGCCTCACAAATGCGGTTGAACAATGATGCCAAAGATTCAAGCAATGGCATATAGTTGTGAGGTGGATGTTTTTGTTTATCCTTACCTTGGTTCCTATTGCATTGGTTGTAGTGCACAGGGGGAGGTTGAGCTTGATAGTTCTATTGTTGTTGGATCTTATCCCCTTTAGGAATATTTAACACAACTTGGTTGACAGGTGTAGGTTTACCCTAATACTGTTGATTTCATATGTTCTTGTTATTCCACTCTTTCTTGATTCGGAGCTTTAGATATCCTTCTTGTAATTTGATATCTTCAATTACTTTGGATTGCACCAAAGCCTCCTCGAATGTCGTATATTTTTGTAGTTGCAACAATAGCGATATATATTTTGCATAGATTTTTGTAAAAATTCAAGTGAGTTTCATGGCGAGGATAGAGAATGGTAGTTTTACCATTAGTTTTCTCCATATTTTCCCATAATTTGTGACTGGGTCGTCATCATACTATCGTAGATTAGCTAGATCAAACAGATTAGTTTTTTTATTGATACCAAATGAGAAGTATTCAAGAAAATAATTCACCAGCTATTCAAATTTGGTGATGTTGTGCTTTGGTAATTTGTTATACCATTCAATAGATGTGCTTGAGAGGGTAATCACAAAAGTTCTTAATAGCAAGGCATCATCATGCTACAGTTGGAAACACAAATTGATGAAGCTTGTTATGTGTTCCTACACATCTTCATCACCCTTAAAATTATCCAATCTAGGCATTTTGAAATGTTTAGGATAAGCATGGCTTGGTATTGACGGGCACAAGGGTTGATTGTGAATATTGCTTAAAGTGGGCTTTTGACCAACCACATCTTGTTTCTCTAGAGATTTGACTCTCTCGATAAGCACTTTGTAATATTGGGAAGAGATGATCTCTTCCTCCCAAAGGGATCTTCGAGGTGCGAGCAGGGGTAATTTCCTTTGAGATCGAGGTGGTCGATTTTACTCATTAGCCACGTCTATTGAGGATGGTTTTGGATACTACTGATCCTAATCATATGACTCTGATTATTGGTACTGTTTATGCTCAAGTTGATTTTGCACTTGGTGTTATTGTTGCTTGGATGCATGTTGTGAAGTACAATGAGAGCGATGCTCTACTTGTCTAATGCAAAGCTTATGGTGCATTGTAGTACACCTTACATTATGTTGCTCTCTCTATTCACTAGTTGGGGGTATGTCAGCTCGAGCTAATCTGTTTGATCACTTTTTACAGTCCTTTTGGTCAAGGATGTGTTTTTATTCTTGGCGATGTTCATACAAATACTGGAAAAGTAGTATTTTTCATTCCACATATTCTCGTTCCAACTGCTCATGCTCTACATGTAAATCCTCCAATTTATCTTGGAGTATTTGTTCTTTCTGAATGGCATTAGACCTATGTGACTGATTTGATTAACTTTCCATATAGTACCTTTGGCTTCGCAACTCCGTGCGAGGGGTTTTGTTTACCTCAAGTTATGTAACAAGGTTGGTAACTCACTTCTCTCAATTAATTGAGGTTGCATTGATATTAAGCTTTTCCCTAGGGGTATGATCCTCATGCAAGGATGTTGTGAAGGTACCGTGTGTTTGCCTAGAACACTCACCTCGAGTATGAATAGGATGTAATTGGATTTTAGTTCCATCTTCTATGATGTATTCCTTAGCAGACCTAGTAGATCCCTGAGGAGTATGATCGTGATATATGCTTCCATGCTCAAATGTGCTATGATATGATCTTCTAGCACCCTGATCTAAGAATTCAAGGTGATGGGACTTCTAAGGTTGGGCAAGAGGCGTACCACTTCTACCAATACTATGGTATGATAAATGACACCCTCTATGTTCAAAAGAATTTGGCATTACGAAGGGCATGCATATAGTCGCAATTCCTTTACCTCACCTCTCATTGGGTGGATTTGATCTCTCAATGTGATGATATGAAGTAGGTTTAGAAATGTTCTCATTTGGATCATGAGAAGATCTAGTGTTAGTTCTCTTGGTAGGGTTTCTTGGTGAGATATGTTATGAGTGGTGTTGTCTCCTCTGAGACTACCCAAAGTTCATTTAGGCATGTTATGGGCAGGTTTTTTGCCTCTAGGGCGATCTAGGCCCTCTGGTGCATTGGGTACCGCCTCAGTCATGGATCAAGGGCGGTCTCATGTAGTAACCATAACTTTCTGAATTAGCTCTTGTGTAAATTTTTAGGAGCAAAAAAATTATACAAGGTGTTTATCTCTTTTAATTTTTTCTTGTTTTGTTGGCTCGTGATTGAACCTGGCTATGTGTAGTTATCATGATGTGTTGACTAGGCAAATACTGAAGGAAACCCACACTAAAGAAAATTTTGACCTCCAAAAAGGGTTATAGGTGCTATATACCAAAATGATCAGTGCAATGAGCTTATCACAATGGACTAGGACTCCAAAAAGTGACTTCTGGGTCAAAATTTGTATTTTTTGAATAATTGACCAACTAGGGCTCGTGAATAAATGACCAATTTTAGGAATTTTGGAAAAATGCAGAGCTAGGCCTAAAAAATGCTATGAGAGGTGCACAAGGGGCTAAGTAAGACAACAAAATAAATTTGGCAAATGTTTAGATTGCCTAGGGCTTTTTATGGTTGTTTTAGTGCAGTTTTTCCCTATTTTTTGCTTAAAAAATCACTCAAAATAGAGTAATAATAAAATGAGCCAAAAAAAATTGTTATATCTCTGATTTGCATTATTTTTTATTCGTTGGATGTAGAATAAAAAAGTAGCAATTTACTTTTTTTTATGGTTTGGTCCCAGATCAGATGGTAGGACCTTGTGTTGATTACCCAAACAATAAAGAAACGCACCAAGTAGACAACATGATTATCTCTTTTAATTTTTTTTTTGTTCCTAAAACTTGTTTTGTGTGTTTTGGATTGTTGTGAATACAATATAAACTCTTATTATATTTGCAATAGTTGATGTAATTCTTAGATTGTTTAAAGATTTCACCTATACACTCCCAACGATAAATTCGATAATGACATCCAGGCTGCCTACTGACCAAAATATGGATATGAAATCCATATCCAATCAAGGAGCATAGGTACTACTTATTCTCACCCAGCATACCGTAGGTATCAATATGCATTCTGAAGAAGAGTACATGATATTTTATATGAATAGGATAGTTCTTGAATCGACCTTGACCACAGAGTGTGAAAAACTCAATCAACAAGCCAACCAAGTGGTAGTGACTTCCACAATTGGTCTTGATCAATGTGTTGGATGTGAAGACCCAATGCCACTAATGTTTACCTTAGTCATGGTGTGTGGTGTGTTCATTTAATATTTGCATAAAAAAAAATGCATCAAAAAACCTACAATGCTCTCTTCACCTACACGCATATAAAATGTATTTTATTTTAGAAATGCAGCATGAAAAGATGTTTTATATTGAAAGATGCAATGCAAATTAAGATGAATTGGCCTTTGAAAAGGCCCCAAGTAAAAAGGTCTACAACCAAGTTTAAATAATAGCCGCTACTGTAAATAGTGATGCATAGTCTTAGCCACTACACATAGTACCAGCTAGAATCCAAGCTACTGGCTTTTGGGACGACTGATAGTAGTGGTTGTTGTTCCCAACAATGGCTAGTAGTAAACACATGGGTTTCTAAAAATTTACCCTTAAAATTTCCCTATGTGTTGTAATTAATCCTAAATTTGATTTTCAAAATTACACAGAAGGAATAAAATAGAAAAATACAAAGAGAATCACTTACCAGTGCATCATTATCCAAAGAAGAAATAGGTTGTTTATTATTTTACTATGTTTTCCCCTAGTCGCTATCGATCAGGGCGATTACGATGCTAGCTACTGAAGCCAATGGAAGCTGGGACTGCTAGCAACTATCGCTTAGAGCAACTATACTTGCATTAAAGAAAAATATAGAAACATTAGTAAGCAACACAAAAATAGGGTGTTTCCACCATGATCGCCACTTGTAAGCAATAAAAATCATGCATCTAAACTATTTGCAAGCATGTAACAAATTGAAAATGAGAAAGCATGTAACCATTGCAAGATAAAATATGATAAAAAATGGGGTGCTCTTTATTAATCACAATAAGAATTGATTACAATATTTCCCTCTTAGTTAATCCCTCAATTTGATACAATTATTACAACTGTTCTGGCCCCTCAAAGGGGAGAGATGCACTCCAATGATTTTCACTCCTCCACTACTTTGCTTATAAGAGGGCTTATTAGTTGCCTCCTTCTTTTATATTAAGGAATATTATCTCGATGATGCTCTTGGATCCTTGATTGTCCTTATCACATGCACATAAATAAACTACAAGACACATCAATAACACATGATGCCTCTCAAGATGAGGCTAATTTCTTGAAATATGCAAATAGGAAAGAAATGCATGAAATGATAAAGAAATGCTTGAAAACATGAAATAAAGCTTGAAATACTGAATATAAAGAATGAAAATGCTACTATAGTAGGTTAGAAATCCAATGAAAATATTGTTAATCTAATTGAAATGGGTAGAAAATGACATTTGATAATTTAATACAAAACACAATGATGCATTAAACAAAGAGATTGTAATTCCATTGATATTAAAAGATACGTATTACAAGAGGGCCATGATGCCCTTTATCCATTTATTTTCCTAACAATATTACAATCAATTTGATGTCTTCTTCAATCGACCCTCAGTGTAGGTGGGCTTCTTTGTATATGGGCCATCGTCGGGTTGTTTGTTTGATGTTGCTCTTCCTCTTCATATTTTCTACATAACCTGTGAAGAACCTGCAAAAGGGTGTTAGTGTGATGGGGGGATTGCCTTAGTCAGGCCCCATGTTTATGAAGATGAAATGACCATAAAAACATAACAAAAGCTGAAATAAATTGTGCAAAAGGTAATAATATGATGAAATATAGCTTACCTCCCAAATATGGAGTGATTTGGGGCCTGTAGACCTAATTCGCCACTTGGGTGGCAAAATGAGGCCGGATTCACGAGGCAAGAGGCAATCTATGTTGTGAGGCCTCTTATACAAAATCATTTTGATGGGTCGATTCCTAGGCAACTAGGGTGCCTCTATGTACTGTTGAAATCTGACTGTGTGCGCTAAGAACTGACTGTTCAATGTTCACTTTCCATTTTTGTAGAGTTTTTGTGCTTTGTTGAATTTTTGAGAGAGATATAATTAGGGGTTTAGGACCCACTATTTATAGGAAAATGCAAGGTGCATGGGGAGGTGTTAGATAGACTAAAACTAGGTTTGATTCTAACTAGGGTTAGGTTAAGAAATTCAATGTTGCAACATCACATTCCTTATGAGAAATATCTCATCCTCACAAGTGTGAGGATGGATTAGGGCTAATCCTGATTAGGAGATGTTTAAGTCAATTTAGGACATGATTAAAGAAATATTCTAACAAACCCTAATTTCACACATGTGGGAGGATGTAATTAGTGTTAATCAAGATTAAGGGTTCTTTTAATCAATTTTACCCTAAAAAGGTGACTTAAGTGAAGTCAACATTAAATTAGATTTTAGGTATTGACTTGTTAATTTTTTTGGTCAACTAATACCCCGTGGGGGCTTCAATTGAGTGCAAATAAGCTGTCGAAGGATATCCCAATGCATGGGACATGATTTTGAAGGCTTATGAGGGTTTATGACTTGAAAGCTGATGGAGTGGTATATGGGAGTCTACACAATGTTGTGACAATCTATGGCAATCTATGCATGACTACGGTCGTCTACACATGACTACAACAATATACACATGTCTAGGAGGATCTACAATAGTCTACACTGGTCTACAATAGCCTAGGGGTACCTAGGATGTCCTATGTAAACCTACAAGTGTTTGAAAGGATCTACAAGTACATAGGTATAGCAATGTGCAACTTTTGGGTGTCTACATTTGCCCCTTTTTATACTATACTGTGTGGAATAGAGTTTAATACAAAAATGTGAAGGGTTTGTGTAGAAGGAAAAGGGATAGAAGAGGAATGAGATCCAATCAAAGGTATGTAGCCGCTCAAAGCATGACCATACAACATTGACTGGATAGCCAAGAAGGAGAAGAGAAAAGAATGGGATCCAACCAAAGGTATGTAGTTGCTCAAAGCGTGACCATACAACATTGATCGATAGCCAAGAAGGGAAGGGAAAATAATGGGATCCAATCAAAGGTATGTAGTCACTCGAAGGGTGACCATACAACATTGATCGGATAGCCAAGAAGGATAAGGGAAAAGAAAAGGAAAAGAGGAAATAAATAAAAACAATATCGGTAAAAGGAAATGAATGATTGTGGATGCAATGAAGTTATTTGGCTACCTCCGTATGAAATTTACGAGGCCATACTAGTTGCTTGATAATGGCAATTTTTGACTGCTTTTCTTTTATGACCAGATTAGTGTGGTCCAAAAGTATGAATAGGACAAAAACCTATCTAAATTTTTATTGTTGATTGATTGATGAGAACATGGCGACAAGTGTCAAACCACTCGAGTTAGTTGACATTTGGATTATTAAATTGTGACCAGATCAACGTGGTCACAAAATCCTTTTCCAAATGTTGCACTAGGATTATTTCAAACATATCATCCATTGCGCTAGGATTATTTCAAATGTATCGTATTTATAGGTTATCGATTGATGGTGTTCCTATGAGAGTGACATCTGATGAGAGCAAGGAAGCAGTGTTGGAGCGGTTCTTTGGGGTGGAGTGGAGGTCCATAGATATCTCTAAGATGGATTATGAGTGGTTGTGGTTGGAAAATAAGATATTCAATCAATGATGTGTAGCCATGATGATGATCTCTACGTATGCGCTGCCTGATAGTTTTGGGTTTTGTTTACCTAGAATATGCTATACTTGGTGAGTGATATGGTTGAGTGTAGGGTTGTGTTTTCTTGAGCACATACTCTATTGGCCCAAGTTTATCGAGAGTTACATTATGTTGTTCATGGTAGGAGGACAGGGTTGAGTGTTATTACCTTGCTACAGGTATGGGCATGGGAACATATAGCTATTGAGAGGTCATCTCTATTGCCTCACCCTATGCATTTGGAGGGAAAGGAGTATTTACCCTATCCTTTGAGATGGAGCATGGTGGCTGAGAAGCGTATCAAGAGGCCGCATGAGGGTGACCTGCTATTTTGGAGGGGTAATTTTAGAGGTGCGACTCCTGATGATATTAAGTGGAGGCCTTTGTTGGGTGGTGTGAGGTGGGATAAGGATGAGGAGCAGCTGTGAGCCATTAGACAAGGTAGATGGATAGTAGGTAGATATAATCGGTAGACCAAGTATTTTTAGTTTGATCAAGAGAGGCGATGGTTTGGCTTACTACAGGATGTTCCTGGGGCTCCTGTAATTTATTTTAGGTGGCAAGGTGATAGAGGAAAGTGGCCTATGGTGTTTCCATGGGTTGGAGAGAGGGATCCTCCTATGGATATTTCGAATGTGGCAGATGCTGGGACTACATCCGAGTTTGAGGCCTAGTGGGCATGTCAGAGTTGGGAGCTTGGTAGAGACATGATTGATCGATGGGTGGCACCTAATATTGGGGTACCTCCATCGAAAGGGAGGACCATTTAGGAGATTTGGGGCTAAGGATGTGGCTTGAAATGAGGAGGAGGTTCTTCTACGATGCTCACGATGTCGCTTGGGTGGTGGAGCGAGCACCCAAGACTTGAGGGTGGAGTAGGTGCCCATGGATGTTGATGTGGATATGGGGCAGGATGCTGGAGGAGAGGAGGAGAGAGGTGTTGCTACTATTATGGGTGCCATGGATGACACAATTGATATTGGTGTATTCATGGATGTGGTACAACAAATTCCTGTCGATATCCCGATGAGGCGAGATGTAGAGGAGTAAGCATGGGGGCTACATGATAGAGTTCAATAATTAGAGGCTAATGTGGAGCAGATGAGGGCTAGGATGTTTAGGCATGGTACTGAGGTGGAGTAGTTGAGGGTCATGATGGCTAGGCAGGATCAAACTATTACAAACCTGATTGGTCGGTTGGCTGTGGAGACTATCAAGAAGTTATTGTGCAAGACTTCTCTATCGATGCACGAGATTCCTCTTCCTGATTATGAGCAGGTGGTATCATAGTCTGGGACATAGTCACGAGTATGAGCACCCTCACATTAGAGTTAGCATAGTATTTCTCTGATAGTAGAGATTGGTGTTAAGGTTGAGGTGTAGGATCCACCTACTATGGAGTTGCCGATTGTAGATCTAGTTCTAGAGTTCATTACAAAGTTGAGCGAGGCTGTGAAAATGCGAGCAAGTCGATAGGGATGTGGGGGGACTCGTGGTGATAGTTAGTAGTTACATACTTTATTGTAGCCTGTGGGCATTTTGGATGCTATATGATGGGCATGGTCCCATGTTGTAGCCTTCGGGCACTTTTGGATGATGATATATATACCTTGATTTTGGTTGTTATATATGCATGTGTGATTTTGATGGTTTGGAATGTATTGTGTTTATGTTTGCATAGGTAAGGACAATATAATATGTAGGTATGTATGATAAATAGATGCATATGTGTGAATGGTTTAGATCTATTATCGTTCTTTCATATGAATGAATTGTAGAGTAGTATGCATGATTATGTTTTTAATGTAGTGTGATGTGATATCGAATGTGATGTTGTAGTGAATGCATGTAGGATGAATGCAATGATGTAATTTGACATTGGGATTCATGTAAAATGAATGCAAGAATGTGATTTGCTATTTTAAATGCATGTAATATGAATGCATGGTCGTAATGTATACTAAGTGTATATGACATAGATGCATGGATGCATGTATGGACTTACTGAAATGTGCCAAGGAAGCACTTGTATTATGACATTTACCTATATGGATGCGATCCATCCCATGATTTTAGGGAAATTGGATAATGTAAGGCATGTGTAATGGCTTTGACTAACATAGTTATGACAATCAAATCTCAAACCCTTAGCTATACAAGCGTTTGTGGCAACTTATAACATAATAGGGCTGGTTCAAAGTCTATCTTGGACCTATGTGTGTGAATGTGTAAGGTTTATTTATCCATTTTGAGGGAGGTAGGATTAACCCATTCTAGATGCTATCGGACTAGCTAGCTCATCCATCTGCAATAGTGATCTAGACAAAAATGAGATGCTAATGTGAGAGATGTGTTGCCACCTATAATACTATTCCACTGGTAGGCAGGCTCTTGGAGCCTATTGCTAGCGATGGAAATCATCCCATGGTGTTATGTTGAACCTAAGGACCAAAGGCGATAAGCATAACATGGGTGATATCAAGAGGCATTTCCTTTTTTTTTCTACCCCTGTTCTAATGTTGACCTATTTGATTGTAGTGCTCTTTTTTTTTTGTGGTGTTCTTTTTGTATGGGCGATGAAGTTTGTTTTCTACCCAATCATTTATTTTTGCTTATGCTTGATCCCTTTGTTTATCCCCAAGTCGAATGTTGACCATGAAGGTGATAGGATAATTAGGGGATATCGTTCGCTAGATGGTGATATCTACTCAAGATGTCCTCTTTCCTAACCTCAAAATTTTTTAATGTGTAACCTTTTGTGAGTGATCCATGAGAGAAGTTGAACCAACCTAAAGGACCATAAGAAGAATGTACAAGACTCAGTAGCTATGGGTGACACTATATTTCCTAAACTATAGAGTAGTCAAAATTAAATACGACACCTATGAATACCCTTATATTGAAAAGGGGGAATGGACATCCAGGTGGTGATGCTAAGAAGTGAATTTATTACTCTTGCTGAGGCACATTTTGGGGGAGAATGTACAAACATGAATTAAAATTCTAAATGCAAGACATGAATATGTGTAACGGATGTAACTGTAAACGATGCAAGTGGGGGAATGTGATATCTACAAGAGGAAAGTTACGTTGTGTAGAAGGATAATTTTAGAAAAAACCTATTTACAGATGAGTAACATGTGCAATGATGATAAAAAGCATGATGCTATGATCATGGTTGCCCCAACATGTGGGGTGTGTGTGTGCAGTAGATGTATAAGCTGTGAGTTGTATAGATGTATGTAATTGTCACCAAGAGAAGGAAGATGTGAGAATCGAATGTACAGACGAAAGAAGTGAGAAGAAATAGATATTGGTTACCAATCGAGAAAAGGGGATTACCAAAATCCAACGAGGATAGGAGAGAAGAAGCAATTCAGTGTAGGTAATAAGTAGAAGAAATAAGACAGAAGAAGAAGAGTAATTGAAACTACTATCGAGAAAAATGGTGTGGATTCGATCGAGAGTGGGATGGTGAAGTGATGATGTGGCTTGGGTTGTGACTGCTCCAATAATTGGATATACTATAGATGTAGTGGGATGGTGTTGTCAGAGTGCTATGAGGTGGCAAGGTTCTAGAGGTAGCATGATGTGGAGGACTTAGAAGTCAGCTAAATGGGAGGGAACACTCCGATGATGGGGTACGCTCACTATGCAACATGTTGTGCACTAGGGTTTCAAATTATTTACACTGTTCAATATTGTGACCTGTTTGGTGATGGTAAATATAGAATTTATTCTCATTGTAATTACACAGTTTAGGATGTGAGGGATCAATGGGTCGAATCTCAGGTAGGTCGATAAGACCTTGATGCATGAGATGATGGAACATTTTAGATAACAGTGTGTGTGGAATAGGCATAGGATAAATGTATGGGTTTTTTGAAGTGATCATGCCTGGGTGAAGGATGATCTGGTAAGAAAGGCATGGGTTTGGGATCTAGCATGGGTTTAGTTCAAGGTTGAAGGAGGGATCTATGTGGTGGTGAGGATGTACAATTCATGGGAGACTGTCGTGGGTGAACATGGCAATAACATTGGCTCATTTGCAACTCAAGAGCCTCGATGTAGGATATGAGATGCTATATCTCATGGTTTTGTGGTGATGGTATTGGAGAAGGAGGCGATCGAGATTCCAATGTGAATGGAATAGCCTGATGTGTGGTAGAAAATGAATGAGATTGGGATGACGAAGCAACAGAGTGAAATGACTGTGGTGAGTGCAAAAGTTGTTGGGATGGTATACCTCATAGTGGTGAAGGTGGTATCTTGAGGACCAATGGCATAGGTGATGGCTCTAAGCGATGACACGAATGGGAAGGGGACATGTTTATGCAACCAGCTTGAGCTGCGAGGGCTTGTAAAGCTTGAGAGTAGGTAGACTCGCCATTGGAAAGTGGAGCGGGTAGAAATGTAGGGTGAGGTGGATGAGGTGTATACTCCCTATTAGGTGGGTGATAGGATCCCATGGCATGATGGGGGTGATTTTTTGCTGAATAGCGATGTCTGAGATCGTCATACGGGTGATATGGTGACCCCCATTATTGGGGTTGGGCTAATTCCTTTTTGTCATCGAAAGACGACAGGGTGACTTGGCTGTCTCCAGAGTGAGGTGAGTAGTACGAGATTTGGTGGTGAGGTGAATGGTATCGAGGTGAGATATGATGGCCTAAATGGGATGAATGCGAAGAGTGTTTGGTGTGAAGGGCAACTGGTGTTCGAGCTAGATCAACCGGTGTAATGGGTACTTATTGTGGTTGTGGATGGTCCTGCATGGTGATGCACGAGGATGTTGTAGTACTCTCCTGTTGATGATGTGAGTCCTAAAAAAGGAAAAATAATACCCCGAGCATAAAAATGGTAGAAAGGTGAAACGTACATGTATAGAGAAATAATAAAGCAAAAATAACAGATTCACATGGTGATGTGCTTAGTGATTTACTTCTAATACTATGTGACACTCGTGATGGTGAATGTGTTTGTGCATCATGCATTGAATGCACAAAGGTGCAAGATGTTGATGGGTTCAAGATCATTAAGGCCTTCAATATTGGCCAGATGATATGCTCCTGAACCATATTTATGTGTAACCATGAATGGGCCCAACCAGTTTGGAGCAAATTTATCGTGTAGCTGGCGAGGTTGACTTGTGATTTGCTGGTTCTCTTTAAGAACCAGTTCGTCAATCTTAAACTCATGTTGATGTACCTTACTATTGTAGGCACAATGAAATCCTTCATAGATATTCGTAATGAAGGTATCTCAAGCTCAAGAGGTATGATAGCTTCAACCTCGTATACGAGTGAAAAATGTGTTACCCCAGTAGGAGTACAGATGCTCGTACGATATGCCCACAAGACTAGGGATATTTGGTTATGCCAGTCTCAATGAGACTCTACTACTATTTTACGAAGAATGGAACAGATGGTTTTGTTCGTGGCTTCTACCTAGCCATTTCCTTGAGGGTAATATGGGGTAGAAAAGCTATAGTGTATGTGAAATCTATCGCTTATGGCTCAAACAATCTTCTTTTTAAAGGATTTCCCATTATCAAAAATGATTTAGGAGGGAATTCCAAAGTGGCATATGATATGATTTGTGATGAATGTTACTATTTTGGTGCCTATAATTTGGACTAGTGGGATGGATTCGACCCACTTGGTAAAATATTATGTTGTCGTGATGATAAATTTGTGACGGTTGGAGGAGGTGGTTTAATTTTTCCAATTAGATCTATACCCCATTGGGAGAATGGCCACATGGACTAGATTTGTTGCAGTGCTTGGGAGGGTAAATATGTTAAGTTGGCATGATGTTGGTATTTGATGCAATGCTTGACATACTCACAGCAGTCTTGCTCCATTTTGGGCCAGTAGTAACCCATATGGAGAATGTGTTTGGTGATTGCCATGCCTAAAATGGCCACCACAAGTACCGTCATGGGTTTCTTGTACAACCCATTGTGATTATTATGGTTCTAGGCAATGTAGGAGCATGTTGTCATAACTACGACGGTAAAGGATGTCCCCCAACAAGGTGTAGCAGACCGTTCTTTTTTTGAAGGTTCAACATTAAGTGTGGGGTATATCACATGGTAGGAAATCTAGTTTGATGTACTCTTTGATCTGTGAGAACCATGGGTCATGAAGTTCGATGTTTACCACATACACACCACCATCGTCTATGGGAGGTGTGGGTGATATAGAATATTGCGTAAGTGTATGAATGGAAACAGATGTTGTATTCAATGTTGGGTTTTGTGGAACGAGGGACCCTAAGGAGGCCATAGTGTCTGCAAAATGGTTTGATAATCACGGAGTGGCTTCGAGGTCATACCATTCAAATAGGGATAAGATTTGTTGGGCAATTTTCTTATACTATTGGAGGACTGGGCAGTTGCATAGCCAGAGTTCATGTACTTGATTTACTATCAAAAGTGAATCGCCTATGATGTGGAAGCGTTTGATGTGCATGGAGTGTGCTTGTTTCAATCCTATGATTAGGGCTTCATATTTTGTGTTATTGTTGGTACAAGGGAAATTGATTTTGAATGAAAAGGGGAGTTGTTCTCCTTCTGGTGTAAAGAAAATAATGCCTGCACCCCCAGCGTGGAGACACCTGGAACCATCGAAAAACATGGTGATATCATCCATGAATTTGGGTTTGACATATTCTTCCTCTTCGGTTATGTGGAATATGGAATCTTCGGGGAGTTGAATGAGTAGGGGTTGATTGTTAGTTAAGGGGGCTTCAACCAATTGGTCGGTGATGACTTGCCCTTTGATGGATTTTTGAGATATGAATTCTAGGTCGAATTCAGTTAGGAGCATGATCCATTTGCCTGTGCGTGAATTATAACTTTTGTTCATCATGTACCGTAGGGGATTGTCTCGGGCGATGACAAAAGTTGTGTGATTTAATATGTAGAGGTGTATGTGAATGCTATGCATGTTCTAGGTTGTGAGTGTGCTATACCTATGCTAGGCTAGTCTAGGCTATTTTTGCTGAGGTTTTTAGGACAAACCTATCCAGATTTTTGCTAAGGTTTTTGGAGAAACCTAGGTTGCTAAGGGATTCTAAAAAGAATGTTCCAAAATTTTAGCTAAGGATTTTGGAAAAACTTGAGGTGCTAAAGGATTCTAAAAAGAATGTTCCAAAATTTTAGTTGAGGATTTTAGAAAAAACCTGAGGGATTCTAAAAAGAATGTTCCAAAATTTTAGCTGAGGATTTTGGAAAAACCTGGGTTGGGAAAAAAACTATGATGAAGGTAAGGCAAGGGGTGTAACCTTTTGAAACTTTTGATCCTTTTGTGCAACAAGGTTTGAAATTGGAATGGTACCATTATCGACAAGGTCCTCAACCAAATCATGAAAGGTGCAATAAGAATGGACATCGTGACCTGGCTGGCGATGATAAACACAAAAGGCATGTTTGATGTACCCATAAGGGTTGGGTCGATTTGGATTGACGGGTCAAATGTATGGTAATGTAACATGGCCAACCTCGAATAGCCTTTGGAATAAAGTAGGAAGAGGCTCAAAAAGTGGAGTCCAATTGCGATGTCAATGTGGAGGACGGGGACCACGGGCTCGTTGTGGTTTGGATGGAGGGGGTGCATTCGTATGATATAATTTTTGTGTTGAAGGAGGCATATTAGTATGATCTGGCTCATTGTAGAATGTATCATAGGTTGGCATTTTTTATCCATAGATTGTGATGCACATGTTTAGCCTTTTAACTTCATCTCATAAGAGTTGAAGTTCGGGTGTCATAGGAGTAGGGGATTGGGCTACGGTAGGTTGACCATGTGGATGTGGTGGGTATTGATATTGTTGTTCTTCAAAATACTATGGAGAATACTATGGATATTGATTGTGATAAGGCAGGTATTGGGTGACATGTGTTGTCATATCTACGGGCACACTAGGTTATGGGGTAGGTGTATGTTGTGGGTAATAATATTGTGATTGGGAAACATGTGATTGTGGCACGGGTACTTGTTGGGTTGGAGCCTACTATAATGGTTGGGTTGTAGGTGATAATGGCCAAACTATAGGAGGTGTAAAGAAGATAGGTGTAGCTGATGGTAGTGTAGGTGTCGACACTAATGGTGCTAGGGGTGGTCAAGATGGGGTATCAAAGGATGGGATCTGTCTCTGCCCTAGAGGGTAGGAAGTAGGGAATATAAACTATGTGGAATAGTTTGGTTGAGTGGGTGGGTAAGTTGTTGGTCTCATTCCATAGGTAGGATGGAGATTGGTAGTGGGAGCCTTAAAATGAGTAGGTGGCGGTATCCTAAAGGTCATCATAGGCAAAGGTGGCTCTAAATGTTGGGTATCATACACTCCAGATACCTAGGAGATTGGTGGAAAAGCTGCTGAAAAGATAGGATAAGTTGTCGAAGTAGGAGTTTGGATTGAGGGTAAAGTATATGTGTACACTCCTACTTGGGTTTGTGCATCTTGTGTCTAAATATGCTGCTGGGAGATGCCTTCAGATATGGTGAAGAATGTCTCTTGGGAATAGGATGGTTGGTACTCTTATGAAGAGTACAGGTGTGAGGTTTAAAGGAATGCTTATGGTTCCTGTTGGATAGGGATTTGTTGTGCAATTTGGAAGGATGGTTTCTAGCTTCCTACAGCAGAGGAGGATGGGCCAAATACCATTCCTACTGTAGGGTTGAATGATGCAACCTCAGGATGGGTATGGTTTAGGAGGGATGAGTCATTCTCAAAAAGGGATGCGCAAAGGTGGGTGAAGTAGGCATGACCTTCTCATCTATGGTAAATAATGGAGGAGGTTGTCATGGTGCTGTGTAGATTACATGGTTATAGAATGTGGTTGATGGATTAGGTGAGGATGGGGCTAAGAGGAGCAAGTAATCCTTTACGAGTGAAGTAGCGAGGACTTCACTCAAGGGTGACGTCTCATCATGAGGCATCATGTGTGTGTTGTACATTAGATTATATGTGTGAATTAGATGTGTCTATGATCTTCTCCTTCATGATAGAAGGAGTAAGAGTGGACTGACTAGAGGAAGGGGGAGGCCATTCCTCCATAGAGCATGATTGCTCATGTGCTCTACTACGGGTGACCACAGGCATAGTAGCATGTGTAAAAGGGGTTTTAGGAATAAACCCTATGTGATGTAGACTCAACTATGTCTAATGTGAGTGTAAAGTAAGTGACATGATGTGTGTAGCAAAACAATATATAGTGTAATGTGTTGATACCGGTCTATGATCATGCAAACAACGGTAGACCAAAATCAATTCTAAATGTTGATAAAATAAAAGTGTTATGTTTGTTTTGTGTGTTGTAATGTTGATACTCCCTATGTAGAATCATGGGTAATGGAGTGAGTACTCTAGAAAATTGGGAATGTCGTCAATATCAAACCTCCTGCAACACCCAAAGATGCACAGAATAGAATGGTATCGCAACGTGTGAATGGTGACCTATATGGAAGGCATAGTAAAATGATATCCTAAAAGGGTGGAACTCACTATGCTTAAGTGAGTTCACAATATCCTCTCATGAGAAGAGGTGGCATTGTCTAAGACCTGCTAACAGCATACCCATGCTTTCGCTTCACCCTCGGGCGGGCTTAGTCAAGAACAACATTTACCAATTCCATAAACTATACTAGCCTTGTGGATGAAGGTGCTAATCCTATCCCACTCTATAGGTAAATGTTGGTGATGCAATCTAGGGCCCAGTCACAAAAGTGAGGGATTTTACGATGATGAAATCCATAAAACCGCTCCTATGGGGCTGCTAGGTGTCTAGGGGGGTGAGCTGATGGAGAGTGTAACTTGATCCACACCAGTATCGAGTGATGGATTGGGGATGAAGTCCAATATCACCACTTGTTTAAATACCACGTGAGTGTGTGTGGGTTTGTGTTTTGCTAATGGTGTATGCAAGGTAAGAAACTAACTAGTTGCCTTTTCAAAAGAAAACTAATCCTAATGCCTTTTTGAAAGCAAATGATTAGATAACTTATATTCTTTGCAAATAAATGGTCTAGTCCTAAATGCCTTTATAAAACAAATTAATCTACTTTGCAAAGCACAAAAACATGCAATCCAAGTGTGTGAAATAAAAGGGGATTAAGCAACCCTGATTTAAATTATATATTACAATATGCTTCACAAATTAAATGACATGGAATAGGGGATTAGGAAACCCTAATTTTAAAATTTTGAAATGTGCATTTATTTTAGCGATAGATGCTATAAATGAAGGGGGAAATAAGGTAGGCTTTGTACTACATGCAAACAAAAGGGGAACGTAAATTTATTTGTAAAATAAACTTAAAGAAGTTGCTGGAAAGTTACAGGTCTTGAAACTTCAGGGAAATTTAACAATCCTACGAACTCGAAATGAAAGCAAATCTACACCTAGAAATCATTATTCGACTAGTGCATGCTTTGTGCTTTCAAAATATGATGCAGGAGCATCCAACGAAAGGCAAAATACCACAAAGTATAAAAAGTGTCGCGCTATCGCGACATGTCGGTAAAGAAGAAAAAGTGTCATGATATCGCGACATGTCGCATTTTCATGACCAAACAAAAGAAAAGAAAGGGTAGGCGGTTACAGGGGCCATTACAAAGGAAATTGTTGAGCGGTGGGTATACCGAACGTCATCATTGGTTGATAGGCAGACATAATATATAGTGGTAGCACTAAACATCACGTGGCATCAAGGTGCAGTGAAAGCAGACGAAGATCCAGAGTCGAAAAGAAAGATGTTTCGAAAGCCAAGACAACTAAAAGGCACAGGAAATGAAACGAAGGGTCAAAAAAGGGAAATGAAGAGTCACGCCAGAGATTTTAAAAGGGGAAGCGAAGGCATGCATGATGGTCCAAAAATTGCTATGACAGAGTTGCAGACATGAAGGCAAAAGGAGGGGGTCATTCTGGACCTGTTTGGGCTATTTTTCTTCCAGAGTTGGAAATGCTGTAATGTAATAAAAAAAATAAACTATCTTTCAAGATAAAGGAGTTTATTTGGCAGACTGCTACCATTATTGTAAATTTTTCCAAGTTTAATGAATGAGAATTGAGAATTTGGTGTGAGCGATTTGTGGCTCCCCATCAAGTGGTATCAGAGCGAGATTTCTTGAGTGTGTGAGCAGATCGTCGAAAGTGAGGCAGTTTGCACCAAGATCTGTGGAAGGGTTGTGAGAAAAGAGTGAGTAAGAATGCCTCCATGAAGAAACCATGGTGGTGGGAGAAATGTGGTACCTGAAGAAGATTTTAGAACTTTGTAGAGGCAAGTGCAATCCCTACAAGAGGAGTTGCAAAGAGGGGTTGAGCCAAGGAGAGAAGATCATAGTGAAGATGAAGCTTGGGAGGTTGATAATCCATCGGATGAAGAAGTAATGGATCCTATAGAAGCTAGATTAGTTAAGGCCATATCTCAGATCAAGAAGAAGACAAATTTTGATGTCTCCACGTATTCTAGGAATCTCAATCTAGAGGAGTTGATTGATTGGATCAATGATATGGAGGAATATTTTGAGTATGAGGAGGTTGTAGATCCAGATCGAATCAAGTTTGCAAAAACAAAGTTTAAAGGCCATGCTTGCATATGGTGGAAATAAGTGTAGCTAGAAAAAAATAGAAGCAGAAAGGAAAATATAACCAGATGGGATTGAATGGTAGAGAATTTGAAGAGGCAGTTTATTCCTGTAGATTGCGAATTGGATCTATTGAGGAAAATGTAGAGTTTGAGATAGTCAAACAAATCTGTCAAAGAATATACATAGGAGTTTTACCAGATCTCAATCAAAACTAGCCATTCAGGGGCTAACAAGGAGAAGGTAGCCTATTACATAAATGGATTGAGAACCAGTATTCAAGAAGAGTTGAGTCTGGTTAGTATTAGCACCATTGAGGATGCTTACCAGTTTGCTCTAAAAGTTGAAGAGAATTTGAACAGAAGGTTTGAGGGTAAGCAGAAAGGAAGAGGTCATGGAGAAATAACTAGTGGAAGAATAGATGGAGGACGAGATGAGAAGAAAGAAGAAGCTAGCTATAGTCAGGATCATAAGGGGGATAATTATTACAGAACCCGTAATCAGAACAATGGTTACCAAAGAGGAAGCAGTAGATATGGAAGAGGAGGATTTCGTGGAACCTGTTTCCATTGTGGATAAGAGGGACATCAGGCATATGAGTGTCCCAACACCAAGAGAGGGAAAATAGGAGACCTGAGGGTCATGCCAGAGCTACTGTAGCAGATGAAGGTGTTGAATCAGAACATTCTGAGGAGGTAGAGAGAGGAGAAGTTATGGTCATAATGAGAACCTTGTTGAATGAGTAGAAAGGACCAGACTAGAGGAGGAGCCTGTTCCGCACAAGGTACAAATGTTTAGGTAAGGTCTGTAATGTTATTATAGATAATGGGAGTACTGATAACTTGGTCTTTGAAGAAATGGTTACTAAGTTACAACTAGAGAGGAGGAGACACCCGCATCCATACTGGATTGCGTGGTTGCAAAAGGACCATAGGGCATTGGTCAGTGAACAGTCCTTAGTCAAGTTCAATATTGGGAGATACCAGGATGAGGTCCTATGTGATGTTTTGCCTATGGATGCTTGCCATGTGTTGTTGGGGAGGCCATGGCAATTTGACAGACGTGCAATGTATGATGGGCATGCGAATACTTACTCTCTGATGAAAGGTGGAGTGTGCCACAAGTTGAAGCCATTGAAGGAGATGGATGAAAAGAGTTTGCTGACAACAATGAGAGTGGAAGTTGTGGGGTTTGAAGAACTTAAGGGTTTGTACCCTGCAGACCCAGATTTTGCTAAAGCTTGGAGAGCTTGTGTAGCCCAAGTTAAAAATAAGGAGACAAAATAGTACATAAGTGAAGGTCACTTCTCAATCCACCCCGATTGTCTGATGCAGGAGCATCCAATAAAGGAAAAATACCGCAAAGTAGAAAAAGTGTCGCGATATCATGACATGTCGGCAAAGAAGAAAAAGTGTCACGATATCATGACATATCACATTTTTGTGACTCAGGAAGGAGAGAGAAGGCACAGAGCAAAAATATCGCAATTTCGCGACATGTCACGAAATCGCGACCGAAGGAGCAGAAAGAAAGCAAGGAAGGAAACTATCGCGATATCACGACATGTCATGATTTCACGACCCAAAATAGAGAGAGAAAGTAGAGAGCAAAGCTGTCGCGATATCGTGACATGTCACAATTTTGCGACCCGAGAGGCGAGGAGGAGGCAGAAAGGAAAGATGTCACGATATCGCGACATGTCACGATTTTGTGACCAAAAAGGAGAAAGAAGAGCCAAAAGGAAAGATGTCGCGATATCACGACATGTCGCATTATCATGACCAAAGGACGAGAGAAAGCGCAAAGGAGAAAAAGTGTCGTGATATCGTGACATGTCGCATTTTTGCAACCAAAGGACGAGAGAAGGCGGAAAGGAGAAAAAGTGTCGCGATATCGTGACATGTTGCATTTTTGCGACCCAAGGATGAGAGAAGGTGCAAGGGAGAAAAAGTGTCACGATATCACGACATGTCACATTTTCATGACCAAAAGACGAGAGAATGCGTAGGAGAGAAAAAGTGTCACGATATCGCGACATGTCGCATTTTCGTGACCAAAATACAAGAGAAGGCACAGGAGAGAAAAAGTGTCACGATATCGCGACATGTCACATTATCGCGACTAAAAGAGAAGAGGAAGAGCAAGAGGGAAAAGGTGTCGCGATATCGTGACATGTCGCATTATCGTGACTACAAGAGAAGAAAAAGAGGAAGAAGGAAAAAGTGTCGCGATATCGTGACATGTCACATTTTTGTGACCAAACAAAAGAAAAGAAAGGGTAGGCGATTACAGGGGCCGTTACAGAGGAAATTGTCAAGTGGTGGGTATACCGAACATCATCATTGGTTGACAGGCAGACAGAATCTACAGTGGCAGCATCGAACAAGCACATGGCACCAAGGTGCAGTGAAAGCAAACGAAGATCAAGAGTCAGAAAGAAAGACATTTCGAAAGCCAAGACAACGAAGAGGCACAAGAAATGAAATTAAGGGTCATAAAAGGGAAACAGAGAGTCACGCCAAAGATTTTAAAATGGGAAGCGAAGGCATGCACGATGGTCAGAAAACTGTTGTGACAGAGTTGTAGACGTGAAGGCAAAAGGAGAGGGCCATTCTGGACCTGTTTGGGCTATTTTTCTTCCAGATTTGGAAATGATGTAATGTAATAAAAAAAAAAACTATCTTTCAGGATAAAGGAGTTTATTTGGCAGACTATTGCCATTATTGTAAATTTTTCCAAGTTTAATGAATGAGAATTGAGAATTTGGTGTGAGCGATTTGTGGCTTCCCATCAAAATGTTATAGAACAAAGGTGTAAAATGAGGCATACCTACATCTAGATTCTATGGGGGGTTTTCTTGGCCCTTGAAAGAGTCACCCCTATGGATTTGGGGTTTTTGAGGCTTCTATGCTCAAATCACCACTCGGGGGGCGAATTCATTTTTGAATGCTCATATCTGATATCTGACAGTTTAGAAGGCCTCTGGAGGTTGTAGGGAGGTTTGAGAATTCAAGATTTTGAGGTTTTGAGGCTCTTAAGTGCAGATGACCACTCGAGGGGTGAATTGGTGACTGGTTCATGGGGCGGGGGTGAATCCAATTTAGAAGCTCCAAATATGAAATCTGATGGCCTAGGGTGGTTCCTAGGGCTTTGGATATCCTTGTGAAAAACAAATACAGTACCTAAAAACATAGAAAATAGAGAACAAAGTTATATTCACTTGAAATAGTTAACCTAATATTGTCCATTGTGGGGGTCCCACTAGGCGTGCCAGAATGAAATGAGTAGAAAATGAAATTTGATAATTTAACACAAAACACAATGATGCATTAAACAAAGAGATTGTAATTCCATTGATATTAAAATATATTTATTACAAGAAGGACATGATGCCCTTTATCCATTTCTTTTCCTAATAATTTTACAATCAATTTGATGTCTTCTTCAATCGTCCCTCAGTGTAGGTGGGCTTCTTTGTATGTGGGCCACTGTCGGGTTGTTGTTTGTTTTATGTTGTTCTTCCTCTTCATATTTGCTACATAACCTGTGAAGAACCTGCAAAAGGGTGTTAGTGTGATGGGAGGCTTGCCTTAGTTAGGCCCCATGTTTATGAAAACAAAATGACCATAAAACATAACAAAATCTGAAATAAATTGTGTAAAAGGTAATAATATGATGAAACATAGCTTACCTCCCAAATTTGGAGTGATTTGGGGCCTGTAAACCCAATTCGCCACCTGGGGGGAAAACTGAGGCCAGATTCTAGGGGCAAGGGACGATCTAAGTTGTGAGGCCTCTTCTACAAAATACTTTCGGTTGGTCGATTCCTAGGCAACTAGGGTGTCTTTGTGTACTGTTGAAATCCGACTATGTACGCCGAGAACTGACTGTTCAATGTTCACTTTCCATTTCTACAGAGTTTTTGTGCTTTGTTGAATTTTTTAGAGAGATGTAATTAGAGGTTTAGGACCCACTATTTATAGGAAAAGGCAACGTGCAGGGGGGGTTAGATAGACTAAACCTAGGTTTGATTCTAACTATGGTTAGGTTAAGAAATGAAATGTTGCAACATCACATTCCTTATGATAAATATCTCATCCTCACACGTGTGAGGATGGATTAGGACTAATCCTGATTAGGAGGTGTTTAATTCAATTTAGGACATGATTAAATAAATATCCTAACAAAACCTAATTTCACACATGTGGGAGGATGCAATTAGTGTTAATCAAGATTAAGGGCTCTTTTAATCAATTTTTCCCTAAAAAGGTGACTTAAGTGAAGTCAATATTAAATTAGATTTTAGGTATTGACTTGTTAATTATTTTGGTAAACTAATACCCCATGGGAGTCTCAATTGAGTGTAAATAGGTTGTCGAAGGATATCCCAATGTATGGGATGTGATTTTGAAGGCTTATGAGGGTTTATGACTTGAAAGTCGATGGAGTGGTATATGGGAGTCTACACGATGCTATGATAATCTATGATGATCTATGCATGACTATGCATGACTACGGACATCTACGTATGACTACACATGACTAAAATAATCTATGCATGTCTAGGAGGATCTACAATAGTCTATGCTGGTCTACGATAGCCTAGGGGTACGTAGGTGTAGCAATGTAAACCTACAAGTGTCTGAAAGGATCTACAAGTATGTAGGTATAGCAATGTGCAACTTTTGGGTGTCTACACTAATATAATGGCTAAAAACAAGGGAAAAGAGATATGATACCCTAGCCACTATTAATCAGAGTAGTTGGCTCTGCTAACCGCTATTAATTTAGTGACTACACCTACGGGCTACTGTTGAAAAAAATGATCGTGAGATGAGGGCTTTACTCTTTAAATCAATTTTTATGCAAAGAGGATTGACGTTCTTAGTGCGTTCTCTCATAACAACTTTGGGCAAGAAATTGGCTCAAATAATGTTAAATTGAGTACTTGAACAATGATTGTTCTTCTCAAAATGTGACAGTTTCCATGGGTGGATAGGTATTTTTCATTGCTTAACTGGAAAACACTTTGTTACTCCTCAAGGGGATGTGAAATCACTCTCAAATTCGATAGGGCTTTGCTGTAATGAATTTTAGAGTCTCACACACTTTGGGAGACCTTTAAATAGACTTCCCAAATCCTCACATTAGCTTCTCAAGGAAGCCAAGATCAAGAATCCGTTGGCATGGAGCAGTTAGGAAGAGGCTTCTGGAAGCTTCTCAAACAAAACCACCCAAGAACTGTTGCAAATTGGTTAAATGCAACAAATTTTGCTTGGCTCGGGGAGCTCGAGTTGGTTACAAGGCTAGCCACTCTCACTCAGTGTGGCTAGGGGTAAGCAACCCCTAGCCATTATCGATAGGTGTGGCTAGCTCTTAGCCACTCTGATTTTTAGTGGTTGGGATTTCTACTGTTGTTGACATCAATGACTAGAGCTGCATAGGACTAGGCTACCCTAAATAAGTGGTTAGAACCACTACTGGGTCTTGGAAAGGTCCAAGCTCATTCATATGGTCTGCAAAGGTGTCCATATGAGTAGTCTCCCAAATATGACATGTTTTAGGTGTCTACACTAAACCTCACCCCATAATCAAGAGGAACACCTAAGCCTTCCCAATGGTGAAAAAAGGGTTCCCTTAATGCTGAGGCCTCCATGACTCGATGAACTCACACTTTCCTATATAACAAGTTGTAGGGACCTAAAACTAATCCATATCCTTTCGATAATTGGTTTGCAATCCATATACCTAAGGATAGTTGTTTAAAGTTATGAGCAACACACCCATCAAGGGGAATCCATAGAGGGAAAGAAAACAAAGGATCGGAGGAATCAAGTAAGGATCCAACCAGGCCACCATCCCTTGTTGACCTTCATCAATATTCCTCTAAAGGCCTAGGGGTTGATGGAATGAGAAAAGCATAGAAAAAACATCAAGGCTATAAACGTGCCCATCAAATCAGATTCGATGAGATCCTATGTAGGAGCAGTCTTGAGAGTCGTCCACCATGAAGGACATGGAAATATCAGAAGCAATGATAATCAGACTCAAGGGTAACTAGAAGAACAAGGAGGATATCATCAAAGCAATCAAATTATTGAAGGAGCCCAAGCCCCTACTAGAGTCTGTGGTTATCTTGAGAATGGGAGGAATTATCAAGATAAGTCGATATTCATGGGAAGGTTGATACCTATGCTTGTTTCTCCATGAAGGAAGATTGAAACAATAAATAGCCCCTTTGAAGAGAGGACCACACCACCCATGGAGGAATTTATGGCAACTTCCCCCTTTTGTAGCTCTAGACTCCCTTGAATTTAATGCAACATTGTCCTCAAAACCCTACAACTTGATTTGATATTGGTGCTCCTGCCCACACTCCATTTTGGGAGAGAATTTTGAATTTCAAATATCACTTGTAAATATTATAAATAAAAGTTGTGGCATTCAAGAAAGTAATTTTATATTTGTTGTTGTGTCAAGCATCTGACCTGCGACAATTACTTGATCCTTTTTCTTTGACTCGCTCAATCTAGACTTGAACCTTGAGCCAACTAAATGTACAGGCCCCAAGCCTCCTTTGATTATGCAAATTTATTTGTATGAGTAAATATGTGTTCAATATATGTTTGTACATAGTTCATGTCTTCATTAAATCTCATTGAGTAAAGGAGGAAATTGTATCTCTCTCTCTTTTAACACATTGCCCCCTTGTTAGATAGGCTAGGTAGGTTTTTGTTTCTGTACTTTAATTTTCATTGCATTGTTTACTTTCTTTCCTCTTTTTCCTTTTCCCTTGAAATTATTAGAGTAATATTAGACTAGAAATATGAGCACCAAAGGAGATATATTAAGACACAAAACCAATCTTGTATAAATAAACCCAAAGGTTGCTTTATGAGAGTCATGTCCCATGCTCCTCCTAACTTTCTAGGAATAGTGCCCATGGATGAGGCGTAGAGCATCAGATGCACCCACTCGATCAAAGGTAGTGATAGACATAGAGAGCCACAGCCATGGGGGTTGTGATGCCCCAATAGAAGGCTTTCATCCAATGTGTGTATATGCTTATAATTGTATAATTGAAGAATATGTAAAATAAATTTATTCACAACTTTGATCTAATCATTGGTCTAAGTATGGAAATCTATGGACATAGTCAACTTATTGTCCATCATGCTCCATAGGATGGATTAGAAAATGCTTAGAATTTTTATATCATTGTCAAAGACAATAGACTTTAACAAATAAAAGTTGAACCATACATGACTAAATAGAATTTAGTAGTCTTCTTAGTTGAAATGGATTTCTTACAAGGAATCATGATAGCTATTTTTGAAAAGTGATCAACTACTATAAAAACATAATTATTATCATGGTTATATATGGGTAAACATAAAAGTAAATCCATGGATATGGATTACAAAAACTTGGATGACATAAGTAATGGTGTTCTAAAACTACATAGGGTATATAACTTGATGTGCCTCTCAATATTATTTCTCATCTTGGACCAATAAAAGTACTTTTTTAGAATTGATAACATTTTCTCCACATCAATATGACCTACTACTTTGTTGAAGTGTACATCCCAAATCATATTTGAGTGATAACTAGATGATAAACAAATATTTTTATTATGACAAACAAGATTATCTGATAAATAAAAATTAGGAACATGCTTACACACATGATGAGCTCAGTATGCATATGCACAATCAGAATCAACTTCATAGAAGTTTGACCAACTATAAGTCTTACATCCACAAGAATAAAGAATGGTGGTGAATGTTATGATTGACGGTTGGTTCAAAAAATTTGGTATCAAATAGGTATTTCTTTTTATATGCTTGATGATCAAATAAAATTAGTGTAAATATGTGGCCCACTTTTGATGTCTTTCATTTTATTAGCTCATTTTGTGTCTGAATAAACTCTAGAAGTATGTGATTTGTATGGATGATTATTTTCTTTCTCAATATATAGTGCTTTCATTGTTTACTTGCTTGAACAAGAACATGCAACTCTTTATGTTATGCGGGGTATTTTTGAACTGCTTCATTGGATGTCTCATTATGATAGGCAATTTGATGCCTATGTCATATGAAGACAACTCCTAATACACACTTTGATACATTAGTTATTATCTCAATAGGTTATTACAAATTAGGTAGGAAAAGTGTAAGAGCTTAACACAATCGGTAATTCAATCTCAAATACCCTTTATTATGTATCTTCCCAATGGGACTTGGATTTGGTACCTCCTTTAATCACTTGGTGTTGTGGCCATAATGTTTAATAAACCCAATACAAATATTCAATAAAATTTCGCAAGATCCAAAAAAGTTATAAAGCTTTGTCAAAGTCTTTGGGATAGGTTAATATCTAATTAGAGTATCAATATGGACTTCTTTATCACTAATGTACCCAAGGTACTAAATATTTATCATGCTAAATGAACACTTATCCAAATTAGCATATAGATTGTGTCTTTGAATAGTTTGAAGTACCTATCAAACATGTTGAAGATGCTCCTCCCATGTCTTACTATAAGTGAGAAAGTCATCTAAGTAGTCTACCACAAATGAAATGGTATAGGAACACAAGATGTCATCTATCAGCCTCATAAACATTATAGATTCATTATTCAATCCAAAAGGTATAACCAACCACTCAAACAAACCTTTATTGGATTAAATACAATTTTTCATATATTAGAGGACTTAATTGGTATTTGATTATACTTAGATTTGGGATCAATTTTGGTGAAGCAATTTACACCATGGAGCTAGTTGAGCAAGTTGTCTATTTGAGGGAGTGGATAATAATTCTTCATAGTGATTTTATTCAAAAATATTTAATCAATACCAAGTCTCCATGTTCCATATTTATTTGGATCCTAGACAATCAGAGTGCTACATTATAAACCACTCGATCTTATGTGCCCCTTTTGAATTAATTATTGGATATACCTCCTAATTTCATTATTTCAAGATTGATATATAATACACATGTGCATTAGACAAAGAAGAATCAATAACTAGATCAATTGAATACTTTATGTTACAATGAACTGGCACCTTATTTGTTGACTTGAGAAATTCATCATATTCTATTATAATTTGATCCATTTGTTTTTGTTATGTAGAGCTCACAATCAATGTATTGGTAGCAATAGTCTTGCTCACGATTTATGGATTGATCTTCAATAAAATGATTTTTCTTGTTTTAGCTATCGTCTTCTTGCATTGTTTAGAAATGAGTAAGGAAATAAATTTAGGAGGAGATATGTATGGTATCCTAAAGTATTAACCTCTAATAATGATAATGATAATTTAGAGTTTAGAATCATATATACCATGTCTCTTCCATATGAATGGTTGACCTAAAATCCCATTATTGAATGACATAATATCACACACAGATTCATCTTTGAAGGGTTTAATAGCATAAGAGAGGAGACATTTTTGAGTGACATGAATGTGTCTACCTTGTTATATCCATTTAATATGGATATGTGTGTGGTGTGACAAGAAGATTCAAATCCTTTACAATCTAAATAAAAAATAGATTCTTTTGACTTCTATTATTATCAATAATGAAATTCAATGGCTTACCCTTGACCCACATCTATGAGCGAAATAATCATTGTTCCTCTTATGACTTCTTTTAATATGACAAGTGTGATGGAAATGGTTAAACATGGTTAAGCTTACATGATTCACTTCCCTCTATCCTTAACTTGTGGATGTAGAGGAGGTGGTATAGTGGATGTAGAGGGTTGTTTCTCATTGAAAAATGACTGTACTGCTGAATTTTTATTGGAAATTTGAGCAAGTTTTGTTGTCATTGATGTCAAGAGGTTGATGTCCAAGTTTCATCATCATTAATGTCATCAGGTTGTTTTTCCAAAAGGCAAGGAAGTGTTTAAAAGAAATAGGATATAATATTTATTTTAAATATTATATGCCTAAAGAGGCCTAAAATATTGAAGACCCAAGGAAGGAGAAGCAGGTTTAAAAGGAAATAATAATATTATAATATTTCGGGAAAAAGGTTGAGGTGAAGAAAAACGAGGTCCAAGGAGTCATTAAAAAATAAATCCTTGAAAAGACCCATTGAGCAGATTTTAAAGGTTATTATTTAATTTATTTAAATTAAAATATTTTAACCATAGGTTAAAATTTTAATTTAAATAAATATTAAGGCGCCAAAAGTTTAAGTTTAAAATTCAAATTGGCAAAGCCGACGTGTTGGAGTGCAAAGTAAAAGGTATAAAAGGAGGCAATGATTTTTATTTTAAATCATCCATGCAAATTCGTATGCCCAAAGTGAAAAGAAATTCATGTGTTGCATTAAGAGAAGAGAAAGGAATTCACATGTGTTAAAATTTAAAAGGGCAGACTTCGTGATAAACCCAAGTGGAGCGCCAAATAATTCCCAAAGCGCTTGGTAGCGCAAGCGATGATCGAGGGTTGGTTAAGACGTTCGTGCAAGGCAGGTTAGGGGTTCGATTCACGTCCCCTTCATTTTGAACGTAGCAAAGGATTTTGATTAATTTTGAAATCATCGAAAGCAAGGGATAAAGGATGGTTCATGTGCCTTGAGTTTTGTGTTGGGCATGTAGCCCAATGATAGCTTAGCCTTGGGCTAAGGCGCTATGGTGATGATAGGTTACGGGTTCGAGTTTGGGTGTATTCATTGAGGGTGTAATTTTTTTGACGTGGGCCATCACATAAGGTAAGCGCTCGATTTAATTTTTGCCAAGGTTTTTGAATAGTGCTAGGGGCCACGTGATAGTTTTGAAGGTGCTTGAGGCCACATGATTATTTTTGCTAAGGTGAAAGATAGGGAGTCATAAGGTTGATTAATATTTTAATTTTTAATTAGAATTATAAATAAATATTGGAGATATAAGGTGTTAGAAAGGAAATTAATTGTGTTGAATGTTATTGTGTGAAGATTGGAGTTAAAAGTGTTAAACAAAGGAATTAATTTTTATTTTTCTAAGTGTGAAGATTGGGTTTATAAAGTGTTATCAAAGGAGTTTGATTGTTTATGAATTGAATATTATTTTTGTGAAGTTTGGAGATTATAAGGTGTACTTGAGACTTGATATTTTTGTATGGTGAAATAATTATTGAGGAAAATATTTGAGTGGAGATTTTGAGATAGATTGTTACTATCTAACCTTGAAATTGGAAAAGAGGATTTGATTGTGATTGAGATAGGTTTTGAAGATATATCTCCATAAAAACAAAAGGTATGGGCACATCTTCCTTATGAGTGAAATATTGTTGGATTGAATGTTGTGAAATGCAAAGTTGGAGTGAAAAGGATTGATGAGTATTGTTGGAAATGTTGAGTGAGTTTTCATATGCATGATTTGTGTTTGTGAAATATCATGAGTATCATTGTTATGTGAAGTTGAGAACTATCTTGAACTAGGGTTTGTGAAAGATCATGAGTATCATTGTTATGTGAGATTGAGAACTATCTTGAGCTAGGGTTTGTGAAAGAACATGAGTATCATTGTTATGTGAATTTGGAATCATCTTGAGTCAAGGTTTGAGATTCATAGTGTGAGTTGTTGGAAGTATAGTGAAACACTTGGTTAGGGTTTGTAAGCAAGTTGTGTTTCATTGAGTGAATGGTTGAGTGAAGTTGGTTGAGCATTATTGATTGAAAGTATTGGAGTGATAGTTCAAGTTTTGTGAAACAAATTATACTTTATTCTAAATTGATTTGAAAGAGAGTTTGAAAGTGATTGAGTGTTTTGTGAGTGTGAAATATATTGAGTCTTTGATCATTCTCTATATGTTTCTATGGTTAAACAAGATTCTGAGTGAAACTTGTTTGTGTTATTGAAGAGGTTTTCTATAAGAGATTAAGTTGAGTTTTGTATGCAAGTTTTGCAATTGATTTGAATAAGCTTTTGTGAAAGCTTGTGAGCAGATTTGAGTAAGTCCTAGAGGGGACTTAAGGATAGAATTGAGTAAGCTTTTGTGAAAGCTTAAGGATAGATTTGTGTGAGATTTTGTGGAATCTTACAAGTAGATTTGAGGTAAGTCTTGGTGAAGACTTGTTGAGAAGATTGAGAAGTTCTGGGAAGACTTGTTGGATAGATTTGAGGTAAGTCTTGGTGAAGACTTGTTGAGTAGATTGGACAAGTTCTAGAGAGGACTTGTGGATAGATTTGAGGTAAGTCTTGGTGAAGACTTGTTGAGTATATTGAGAAAGTTCTTGAGAGGACTTGTGGATAGATTTGAGGTAAGTCTTTGAGAAGACTTGAGAGTAGAGTTGATTGATTGATTTGTTCAAGATTTGAGTTAAGGCTTGGAGTAGATCTAAGAGAGTTGATTTGTGATTGGATCAAGCTTTGTGTTAAGGCTTGAGGATAGATTTGAGGATATATTTTGGTGTATATTTGAGGGTATATTTGTGCTAGACTAGAGATAGATTTGTGAGTAGATTTGTGCTAGACTAAGGATAGTGTTTAGTGCATATTTGAGATAGATATTGAGTAAATTTGAGAGTAAGATTTGGAGGTGATAGAGTAGAGGATAGTAGTCTCTAGTGGATAGAGATCCATTAGCTAGGGTAGTGAGGATAGAGGTATTCTGAGTGAGGACATAGGTCTTCTATGGAGAGATATCCACAAGCTAGTGTAGTGGAGGTAGTAGTCTTCTAGAAGATCACCATCTAGAGTAGAGGAGAAGGAGTTCTCCTATGGATAGAGATCCATGAACCAGTAGAGGGGAAAGAGTTCTCCTATGGATAGAGATCCATGAACTTGATTAGGGGATTGGTGTCTCCTTTGGATAGAGGTCCATAAACATTGTAATAGGGAAGGATTCCCAAGAGATTTGTTGAGAAAATTTTAGTGAAATATTTTCTCCATGGAGTAGCCCACATTGGGTGAACCACGTTAAATTGGTGTCTCTATTGTGTGTGATGATTTATGCATTGCTTTGATTACTGCTATTGATATTGCCATTGATTATATTGGATAATATTGTTTGAGAAAGAAAAGTAAAATTTGGTCTTATATTGTTCACCCCCCTCTCAGTATAAGCTTGTGTTCTTCAATTGGTATCAGAGCGGGTTCCTTCGAAAGAGTTTAACAACTTGAAGGAAAATCTTATAGGAACACAGATGGATTCTCAGAGTGGATCTTCAGGAAATAAGGCACCATTGTTCGATGGGAACAATTATGCATTTTGGAGTGTAAGAATGAAGATTTACCTAATGGCACAAGGAAATGATATATGGCAAGCAGTTGAGGATGGGTACACACCGCCAACTACTCCACCTACAGATAAATATGGTAAGCTCCTACAACTGAATAATTCAAAGGCAATGAATGGAATCTTAAATGGTTTACGTGAATCAGAGTTTGTAAAAGTTATGCATTGCACATCAGCAAAAGAGATTTGGGAAAAGTTGAAGAAAATATATGAGGGAGACAAAAATGTCAAGATGGCAAAATTGCAAAATCACAAGAAAATATTTGAAGACCTAAAGATGAAGGATGAGGAAGACATTTCTACATACTTACTTCATGTGGATGAGGTTGTTAACTCCATGCAAGGACTTGGGTTTAAATTTGAAGAAATAGATGTTTGTCAAAATATTTTAAGGTCACTCCCTAAGAGGTATAGTGAAAAGGTTTCAGCCATAGAAGAATCAAAAGATATTGAAACTTTGACAAGGGATGAGTTACATGGAACTCTCATAGCTTTTGAGATGAGAATAAAAGAGGAGCCTATCCCCCAGAAAGAAGCAACCTTCAAAGTTACAAAGAAGACAAAGGATAAGAAGTCAGATTCAAGTAATGAGTTATCCAGTGATGAAGAAGCAAACTATGGTAGAAGGAACAAGGACACAAGAAAGTATAAAGGTACAAAAATAGTTAAGTGTTTCAAATGTGGTAAATATGGTCACTATGCATCTGATTGTCCAGAATCTAGAAGTAGCAATGGTGAAGAGAAACAGGATCATAAGAACAAGGAAGCAGGAAAATACAGGTATCAAAATAAAAGTAGGGATGGACAAGGCAAGCAAGGAAAGAAGTTTTTCCAAAGGCATAAGAAGAGTTTTTATGCAGATAAGATAGGCAAGAGTTCAAGTGATAGTGATGGAAGGTCCTCAGATAATGAAGAAGAAGAAATTCTATTTCTGATAGTAGAAAAAGAAGATGTTAAGAAAAAGGTAAAAAGGGAACCAATAATTCTCAAGTGTTTTAGGTGTGGTAACTTTGGTCATCTTGAAGATCATTGTACAAGGAATGGGTTCAGTTTTAGTGAAGATGAATATGAAGATGCTCTTGAAGGTCTAGAAGAAGAAAGTCTTCTTATGGCAATAGAAGAAGAAGGAAGTGCTCCTATTGAAGATAAATCAGAAAGGAATGAAGATGATCTAAAAGACAAAGGAATAGAAGAAGAAGAGGAAGGAGAAGTTGATCTTGAGGGTGAGCTTATTTCTGCTCTTAAGGAATTAAGGAAGGTAAGAAAGTAGAACTCAAAACTCAAGCTTCAATTTCAAGAATGTGATGAAGAGAAAGGAAAGCTTATAGAAGATCTAACCAACTCAATAGCTAAGACAAGGAGATTTAAAGAGAAGTTAGAGGCAAAGGTTTTAGAATGTGAAAGATTAGAGCATGAGGTAGCTTCACTAAGGAAGGAAGTAAAAGAGTCTAAAGACAAGCTACACAAGTTTGGGAGAAGCTCAAAGACCTTGGATAAGATTATCAAGGTACAAAGATCTTCATCAAACAAGATAGGACTTGGTTTTGAAGAGGAATATAGAGAATAAGGAGAGGAGTCAATCTCAAGCTCCAAAGAAGAAGAAGCTTCAGAAGAAGAGAGTGTAAGAGAGAGTGAGACTTCTGAGGATAAGTTGGAAAATAGAAAGTTCAACAAGGAAAGGAACAATGCACAAATAAGGAAAATATGGAATAGGAAACATCATAGGGAAGAAGAGACTAAGAGACCAATGGGGTCAAGGCAAGGTTTCTTCAATGGATGTTGCTTCTCATGTCACAGGTTTGGTCACAAGGCTACGCAGTGCAGGACACATGAAAGACAGGGATATGGTTTCACCAATAGAAATTTTAGAAATGGGCATCTCTTTCAAGGGTATTGCTACTCTTGTAATCAGTTTGGTCATAAGGTAGTAAATTGTAGGGTTCATGATAGGAATGGATATGGCTTCACCAGGAGGAACTTCAAGATATTTGCACCTTCAAGGAACCACAACATTAAGTGTTATAAGTGCAATAATGTTGGGCATATGGCTAAGTGGTGTAGAGAAAAATTTCTAGAGACAAGCAGGAATAAGAATATTTAGAGGAATCAAAAGGATCAGTTGAGGAAGAAGGTGGACAAAGGTAAAGATCAATGTATGTTGGGAGTAGAGATACTCCCACCCCAAAATTAACCACCTCAAAGAGAGGAGGTGGGGAAGGGGCTGAGCTAAGAGTCTTATCTTTAGCCCCAAGCCCCAAAGGTGGCCCTTTGCCATTGATGTCAAAGGGGAGAGATTTGAGTTAGGGGAGAGCATTTTGTCAGGGGGAGCAGAACTAAAAAAGGTAAAAGAAATGGTTAAAGGAAAAAGGGTTGCCATCAATGACAAAGGGGGAGATTGTTGGAAATTTGAGCAAGTTTTGTTGTCATTGATGTCAAGAGGTTGATGTCCAAGTTTTGTCATCATTAATGTCATCAGGTTGTTTTTCCAAAAGGCAAGGAAGTGTTTAAAAGGAATAGGATATAATATTTATTTTAAATATTATATGCCTAAAGAGGCCTAAAATATTGAAGACCCAAGGAAGGAGAAGCAGGTTTAAAAGGAAATAATAATATTATAATATTTTGGGAAAAAGGTTGAGGTGAAGAAAAATGAGGTCCAAGGAGTCATTAAGAAATAAATCCTTGAAAAGACCCATTGAGCAGATTTTAAAGGTTATTATTTAATTTATTTAAATTAAAATATTTTAACCATAGGTTAAAATTTTAATTTAAATAAATATTAAGGTGCCAAAAGGTTTAAGTTTTAAATTTGAATTAAAATTTGAATTTGCAAAGTTGACGTGTTGGAGTGCAAAGTAAAAGGTATAAAAGGAGGTAATGATTTTTATTTTAAATTATCCATGCAATTTGTATGCCCAAAGTGAAAAGAAAATTATGTGCTGCATTAAGAGAAGAGAAAGGAATTCGCATGTGTTAAAATTAAAAGGGTAGACTTCGTGATAAACCCAAGTGGAGCGCCAAATATTTCCCAAAGTGTTGGTAGCGCAAGCGATGATCGATGGTTGGTTAAGACATTTGTGCAAGGTAGGTTAGGGGTTCGATTCATGTCCCCTTCATTTTGAATGTAGCAAAGGATTTTGATTAATTTGAAATCATTGAAAGCAAGGGATAAAGCATAGTTCTGTGCCTTGAGTTTTGTGTTGGGCGTGTAGCCCAATGATAGCCTAGCCTTGGGCTAAGGTGCTACGATGGTGGTAGGTTTTGGGTTCGAGTTTGGGTGCATTCATTGAGGGCACAAATTTTTGAAGTGGGCCATCACATAAGGTAAGCGCTTGATTTAATTTTTGCCAAGGTTTTTGAATAGTGCTAGGGGCCATGTGATAGTTTTGAAGGTGCTTGAGGCCACGTGATTATTTTTGCTAAGGTGAAAGATAGGGAGTCATAAGGTTGATTAATATTTTAATTTTTAATTAGAATTATAAATAAATATTGGAGATATAAGGTGTTAGAAAGGAAATTAATTGTGTTGAATGTTATTGTGTGAAGATTGGAGTTAAAAGTGTTAAAAAAGGAATTAATTTTTATTTTTAAGTGTGAATATTGGGTTTATAAAGTGTTATCAAAGGAGTTTGATTGTTTATGAATTGAATATTATTTTTGTGAAGTTTGGAGATTATAAGGTGTACTTGAGACTTGATATTTTTGTATGGTGAAATAATTATTGAGGAAAATATTTGAGTGGAGATTTTGAGATAGATTGTTGCTATCTAACCTTGAAATTGGCAAAGAGGATTTGATTGTGATTGAGATAGGTTTTGAAGATATATCTCCATCAAAACAAAAGGTATGGGCACATCTTCCTTATGAGTGAAATATTGTTGGATTGAATGTTGTGAAATGCAAAGTTGGAGTGAAAAGGATTGATGAGTATTGTTGGAAATGTTGAGTGAGTTTTCATATGCATGATTTGTGTTTGTTGAAAGATCATGAGTATCATTGTTATGTGAAGTTGAGAACTATCTTGAACTAGGGTTTGTGAAAGATCATGAGTATCATTGTTATGTGAGATTGAGAACTATCTTGAGCTAGGGTTTGTGAAAGAACATGAGTATCATTGTTATGTGAATTTGGAATCATCTTGAGTCAAGGTTTGAGATTCATAGTGTGAGTTGTTGGAAGTATAGTGAAACACTTGGTTAGGGTTTGTAAGCAAGTTGTGTTTCATTGAGTGAATGGTTGAGTGAAGTTGGTTGAGCATTATTGATTGAAAGTATTGGAGTGATAGTTCAAGTTTTGTGAAACAAATTATACTTTATTCTAAATTGATTTGAAAGAGAGTTTGAAAGTGATTGAGTGTTTTGTGAGTGTGAAACATATTGAGTCTTTGATCATTCTCTATATGTTTCTATGGTTAAACAAGATTCTGAGTGAAACTTGTTTGTGTTATTGAAGAGGTTTTCTGTAAGAGATTAAGTTGAGTTTTGTATGCAAGTTTTGCAATTGATTTGAATAAGCTTTTGTGAAAGCTTGTGAGAGATTTGAGTAAGTCCTAGAGGGGACTTAAGGATATAGAATTGAGTAAGATTTTGTGAAATATTAAGGATAGATTTGGTAAGTTTTGTGAAAGACTTGTAGATAGATTTGAGGTAAGTCTTGGTGAAGACTTGTTGAGAGATTTGAGGTAAGTCTTGGTGAAGACTTGTTGAGTAGATTGGACAAGTTCTAGAGAGGACTTGTTGATAGATTTGAGGTAAGTCTTGGTGAAGACTTGTTGAGAAGATTGGACAAGTTCTTGAGAGGACTTGTGGATATATTTGAGGTAAGTCTTGGTGAAGACTTGTTGAGAGATTGAGCAAGTTCTTGAGAGGACTTGTGGATATATTTGAGGTAAGTATTTGAGAAGACTTGAGAGCAGAGTTGATTGATTGATTTGTTCAAGCTTTGAGTTAAGGCTTGGAGCAGATCTAAGTAGAGTTGATTTGTGATTGGATCAAGATTTGTGTTAAGGCTTGAGGATATATTTGAGGATAGATTTTGGTACATATTTGAGGGTAGATTTGTGCTAGACCAGAGATAGACTTGTGAGAAAATTTGTGCTAGACCAAGGATAGTGTTTAGTGCAGATTTGAGATAGAGATTGAGCAGAGCTGAGAGTAAGCTTTGGAGGTGATAGAGTAGAGGATAGTAGTCTCTAGTGGATAGAGATCCATTAGCCAGGGTAGTGAGGATAGAGGTCTTCTGAGTGAGGATAGAGGTCTTCAGTGGAGAGAGATCCACAAGCTAGTGCAGTGGAGGCAGTAGTCTTCTAGAAGATCACCAACCAGAGCAAAGGAGAAAGAGTTCTCCTGTGGATAGAGATCCATGAACCAGCAGAGGGGAAAGAGTTCTCCTATGGATAGAGATCCATAAACTTGATTAGGGGATTGGTGTCTCCTTTGGATAGAGGTCCATAAACATTGTAATAGGGAAGGATTCCCAAGAGATTTGTTGAGAAAATTTTAGTGAAATATTTTCTCCGTGGAGTAGCCCACATTGGGTGAACCACGTTAAATTGGTGTCTCTATTGTGTGTGATGATTTGTGCATTGCTTTGATTACTACTATTGATATTGCCATTGATATATTGGATAATATTGTTTGAGAAAGAAAAGTAAAAGTTGGTCTTATACTGTTCACCCCCCTCTCAGTATAAGCTTGTGTTCTTCAATTTCCTCTCTCAAATGTTAGTTTCTCTTGTGATGATTGTACCATTTTTTGACCTTGGTCTTTGGGGAATTCTTATCTTGAGACTACTAATTTTAATTCTAAGTCCAACAATGGCTCTATTTATACCAATTTTTTGGATTGTCAATCTTATTTTTCTTTGGTTGGTAATTGGTGTTCTAGTTCTTGTTATTTTATCCTCATCCTTTCCTATTTTATTTTTTTACTTTTGCTCCAATTTGATAATAAATTTGTATACTTCTCCCTAGACCTTGACCTTGAATATATTTATATCTTCTCGAATGTACCATTATGGCCCACTATGGTACTTGATGGTTTGACACCTTTTATCTTAAATACCTAGTTTTACTGTCCTTGAATAGAAAGCATTTGTATAATATTAAATAGATTAACCTTCACCATGGTATAGTTGTTTCCATCACATATACTAGTTAGCATAGGCTTTCACAAGATAATATTCTTCCTTGATGGACTCCATGGAATAATTCTATATGAACCTTGTTTCTTCACCTTCATTCTTCTCCTTAATCTTCTTACAATATGCTTCCTACCAATTTCAAATAAGCATGCAAGAGCACAAAAGTGATATTCTCATTGTAGTGAATTTAACTATAAAAACAATATGAAATTTATTGATTTGACTAATTTGCTAAGGAATTAATGTTAATTTTTATTCAAAAATAAAAACATCAAAAATCAATTATAGTTTAAAATGTTTGAGAGTAATTAATGGTGCTAAGGTAGTGAGATGCTACGTAGAGCCATTTGTAGAGTTTATAATAGGTATTGAAGATTTTGAGCATGTTTATCCATCATATTGTTCCTTTATTTCACTAGGGATTCATTCAACATCTTCTTGAAATGTTCAATTATCTCAATGTTATTCATTCTATTCTCCATTTGAGATCGTTTGGAATGACAAGGGAGGTAACTAGAGGGATATCATGTCTAATATCAAAGCTTACAATAGTTTGATTTTGTATTTATGTAAATACACTCAAGACATACTGCTCTAATACCAATGATTTAAAACTAAATATTTTGAGCTATGAAAAAGAAAGAGTGCAATTAAAAAATAACACAATAAATATATATGAAACATAACAAAATTATTTTATTGTTGAGAAAACATAGTATAATACAATAAATCTCTAAGAAAAGGTGTGAGGCTATAACATTAGATCCATTACTAATGCTTTTTACAGTGAAGGGTACATCCTTATTTATACTATATTTGGTGTTTTGGAAATCCAACATATTGAAATGAAATGTCATTTGTATGGATTAGTGATGGTTCACCTTCGATGAGTTAGAAAGTGAAAATACATACAAATGACTTTTTATTTTATGTTTAGTCCTCAAGTGATGTGACAACATAACTAGAGATGCATTATTGTTGGTGGTATTACATTATTTTGTACCTTGAGTACCATTGTAAATATTTAGATTAGGAAATGTGTGTCACTAGTATGTGTCAAGATGTAAAGTGTGTTTATGTGTCATGTAATCAAGTGCAAGTTATGAGTGAAAGGTGTCATGTGTGTAAGTGTGATTTATGAGTGAAATGTGTCATGTGTGTAAGTGAAGAGTCATGAGTGAAAGGTGTCATGTGTGTAAGTGAAGAGCTATAAGTGTGATGTGTCAAGATTAGAAGTAGAAAGTTATTTAGTCATGAGAGGCTTTGTCATTGTGTGAGAAAGGTATATGAAAGGTTGCATCTCCATGAGCTAGAGGAGAACAAAAATTAGGTACATAGAAGAGTCACATGAAAGGTTATATATTGGAGATAAAGCTCTATGCTATGTAATTAAGTTGTAATATTTTTTATTGAATCGGTAAAGTTATTTTTGTGCAATTTTGGTGTTATTATTGAATGATATTATATTTGTGAGATTATACAATCCTAGTAAATATAGACCTATGATATGTGGTCCTATTTGTGAACAATTATGGCTATGAATATTTAAAAATAGAAAATTATATTATTATTATTATTAACTATTTTATTTTAAATTTTCAAGGGCCTTTGGAGCATGTTTTTGGAGAATTTTCTAGGAACCAAGCCTATCAAAACTTCTTATTCTTTCTCTAATATTTCTAAAACACTTTGAATAAATCAAAATATAATGTTTGGCACAAACATTATGTGCAAGTGTTTAGGATCCCAAAAAAATATTTTTAGAAATAAATTATGCTCCAACAAGGTTGCATTCCTAAATCATCAACTCAAATCATATAACAAAAGCACTAGAGAGTGAATGGAAATATAAATAACACAAAACATATGAAGGATACCCTTAGGCTTACACAAAAATGATCAAGATAAGATTATACTAATATAATTAATAAGGTGGATAAGAGGTATAAATAACTCAATCTTAATAATCAATTTCAAGTTAGTTATACTTGTTAACATAATATTATGCATAAAGAGTTTGGTATGACAAGGTTAAACCACGGTCATGTAAGTTAAATACATAAACCATAGTAAAATATCATATAATAATTGCCTATAGTTTTATACATAATTACATTATATAATATTGACCTTGGCCAATAAATTTAGATTATACGCTTTTAGCACCCACCATAATTTGAAGGAAAGGTCCAAAAAGAGATGACATTAATAACAATAACACCTTTCCCACTTTAATGAAATATCTATTAGAGTATATTACATCATTTGGATAATGTAAATGTACCACCTTTGGTACATATTTAGAGTAGGAGTTTACTTCAAAGTAAATTTAGTTAGTTACTTCAAGTATTATAATAAATGCACAAGTGTCAATGTGCAAGTTGTAAATGTGCATGTAGTCCACATGTACATGAGTCCTAGATAGAGTAAAGGCCAAGCAATCTATATTTCTATATAAAGACCTCATAGGTAGTGTGTAAGTGAGAGATGTAGGAGAGAGTGATATAGTAACTACATACTGTATGTGTGTGTAGTTAGGTACAATAAAGTTCTTTCATATACTTTCATGGGGTGTTCATGTCTTCCATTATATACAATTGTACTATTTTATCACTCTCATTAATGGAATATTTCTAAGTTATTTACATAAGTTCATTTCCTTATTTTCCCACATATTATTGTGCCATTAGTTTTATAGTTCTCATATTAGTTATCCTACATATTGTGGTTGTACTACCTCCCATAAAAATCTAATAGTGGTATCAGAGCACATGGTAGATCAATAGGAATAGGAAGAGCCACAAGTAAGTCTACTACATATTTTCAAACTGGATTTGTTGATGTGCATTACCGCATGTAAATGCTATCACAAGAGAGACTGAGATAAATCCAAAAATCATAGTCCCAAAATTTTTAAGATTGCATTTGTCTAGAGTCTTTCCAAAGGATAATAGTTAACAAATCAACTAGTGAAGTTCATTATCTCTAGAATTATATATTATTTCATTCCATTTTCTAACATCTTGATGCAAGAAAAGGAGATTCATAGAAAGTTGGGAAGCTTCCTATAATAGAGTTAGGAAGAATATCTTCATTAGAATCATTCCAACACTTGCAGAAACAAGTAGAATACTGAAGATTTTAGTGACCTAAAAAAATGTTCTATTACAAGAGTTTTGAACTTGTAGATTGCAAAAAAGAAGAAAAGGCCATAGTAGCCTTATTGCAGACTCAAGGAAGAAGAAGACTCCAAAGATGAGCCCAGAAGGAGGTAGGAGATTGGTGATCTCCATTGAAGATCAAAAATTGCGAAGTGCAAAATTAAAAAAAAAAACCATAGGAGTCTTGCTATAAATTCAAGGGAGAGAAGAATACTTCAATGAAGAGTCCTGATGAAGATAGGATATTGTTGATCTCCAATTCAGATTGAAGACTTCACCCTGAATATGCTAAAGATATCCTTAGAAGGTCTAGTTACAAAACTCATAGTTTTAGAATATTGGATGTTGGTGATCTTTATTAAATCCTATAGTTTGTAGAAGTAAAGAAGGACTAGCAAAGGTCCTATTCTGAATTCCAATAGTAGTATTTTATACAGATCTGAGAAGAACTCATTACCAACACTTTCTTAGTAGAAGGTTGAAGGAAAGGTCTCATTTGGAAGACTAGAGAAGCTACAAGATTGAATACATTGGTGAGGTATTCAGGAGAAACAAGGAGAAGGCTTAGAGAGCCTTAGTTCAGAATTAAAATAAGGTAATTAAAGGAGTTCCTAGGAGAACTCACTAGAGAAATCTACCAGTAATAAGAAGTTACTGATAGAGTAGAATTTGGGACAATTATCATTGTAGACATCTAAAATACGTCATATTGAGGAGACTACTTATATAGACACCTTTTTAAGCCATATGACCCACATTTGGAAGCTTTAGGGCTTAATAGTGGTTTCACCACTCAAATAGGGGCAAATTGCCTTTTATAGCCTAGGCCACCCTACCTTAAGGCGACCAGCAGTCATGGTCACATTACACTAGGACGATCGCACCTATAACAACTTTTGACTCCCAAGCCAAGGGAAAACCATTACATGAGACAACCAAGTGCACATTACCAATTACGAGAAGGTTCTAGAATGGGTGATTGGTCTTCCTATATTCTAACCATTTCTTGATTCTTGGTTTCTTCCATAAGCTAAGATTCCCTCGTGGAAAATATATAAAAATGAGACTTGCCATAATTAAACCATCCTACGAATTCTACATAATCAAGTGTTATAGGATTGAATACTAGATAGATTATACTTTCATAAGCAACAAAGTACTACCCAAATCCATACATGGAGCTTTTAAATACAACAATGGAGTATCTTGAAGCTTGAAGCCTAAATTCATACACCTTGCATCATTTGATGCTTTCTTTTGGTGTCAAATCCCATAATCTAGTCGTTCAGATTGAGCAAACCCTTGGACATCAATTCCATATACCAAGATCTAATTTTTCGCTACATTAAACTCAAAGAATTCATCACTATTCAATGGTTGTCTCGCCTCGAGATGGCCCGTAGGCATAGTTGTCTCACCTTAAGATGGTCAGTAGGCCGGCCATCCTGCACAGGGACAACCTCCCGATAAAGATCTATTTTTCTTGTTTTCTTATTTTAATAAATTTAGTAGCATTTTTATTATTATCTAGCATAGTTATATTTCTCTTTTCATGCATTTTTTTATCGTATTTCAACATTTCTTATATTTCTTTATCATGGATATGGGCCTCATCATGAAAGGCTCTACAAATGCTACTAATATCTTTTAAATTCTCTTGTGTGTAGATTTTAGATCTTGGCAAGGAGCATATAGAACAAATATTCATCAATATTTATCTCACATAGCAGAGGTCATAATAAACTCCTCCCAAATCAATTTAATGGTTGCAAATATTTTGCGTGTTACACCTACCATATTTTTTTATTGTAAAATTTGTATCAAATTGGTATTAAATCCCTTAGAGGGATATCATTGTAACCTCATTTGAAAGGTATGATTCAATATTAATGATAAGGGTACCATTTTATTTACTTATTGTCTTTATATTGATGGTTACATGATTATGCTTTCAATTTGGTTATCATAATAATTGCATAGGTGTATGATTTTTGCATACTATAGTGGTGAGCATGGCATGGGACTTTCTCCCCAATTATGCATTCACATCACTAATTCTTGTTTCTTGGTGTTTGTGAATTGTAGGTACCATCGTCCTTGAGTGAGACGATCAACAATCATGACCATCCTACCCTAAGATGACCTATAGACCTCATTGTCCTACCTAAAGACGACCTTAGAGTAGAATCACAAAATCAAAGAAATAGAATCTTTAGTAGTCTAAGGCTTCACCTATAAGTCATTTTATCCCCATTCTCTTGCTTTCAGTAAAGAAAAATAAAAATTTCATGCTTAAGTAGAGAAATTGTAGAATAAATTCAATTTTTAGATAGTATGTCTGTGACCGCCCTTGGGTCAGGAGGCCTCTATTTTTGGCTGCCCCTGGGTTAGGTGACCTCTTTTTCTAGTTGTCCTTGTGTTAGACAACCTCTATTGTAGATCGTAATACACAAAGATAGCCTTTGTTTACTTATTGTGTGGACTGTGTGCTTGTTGCCTACTCAAAGGCTAAGATCATATTAGGGTTCTATATATTTAGATTTTTGAAACTAGAACATCTATTATTAGGAATATGAAATCAAACATCAATTTTATGTATTAGTAAAAAGACATTGATTGCTCTATGCTTGCATTTACTTTTGCATAAAAATAAAATGAACCCACACACACCATGTAATATTTTAAACATCGATGAGTTGGACTTCATCACCAATCGTAGATTGACCAGCAAAAGTGGGTTTCATCTCCACCTCGTTGGTTTACATATTGTTATTTCATACCCTATTTTTGGCCAATGTCAGTCCAAGAACCTTCATAAGGTGAGGACTGGTAGGACTTGGGCTCCCTCATCGAGTTTGGACTTCATCACCAAGTTTGTGTGTGAGAACATACAGGTGAAAACCCTTAAACTAAGAAAATATTATCAACAAAGGAAAAAACGCGAACAAGAACGAAAGAGCAACAACACATCAAAACACATAAGACAGTGTAGGAACTCACAAAGAAAAACTTAAAAGAGATAAACACCTTTTATGATTTGATTGTTTTATTTTTGTTTTGCGTAATCAAGACAACATGGTAACTACGCGTAGTCGAGATCAGCTTGAAGAACACAAGCTTATACTGAGAGGGGGGATGAACAGTATAAGATAAAACTTTTTACTTTTCAATCCAAATGATAACAACAATAATATTAATGCAATAATGAAACAAATCATCACACATATGAGAGACATAGCTTTTACGTGGAAACACCCTTTCAGGAGAAAACCATGGCAAAATATTGCTTATATATTTCTTCAATAAATTTTATGGGCACCAACCCATAGGAGACACCAATCCCCTATTACAATTTTCGTGGACACCAATCCACAGGAGACACCAATCCCCTCTCAAATTTGTGGACACCAATCCATAGGAGACACTAATCCCCTATCAAGTTCATGGATACCAATCCACAGGAGACACCAATACCCTCTGCTGGTTTGTGGAATCCAATCCACAGGAGACACTAATCTCCTCTGCTCATAAATCTGGTCCAAACTCTACTTAAGTCTTCTCTCAAATCTGCTCTATAATTCTACTGAAAACTACTCCAAACCTGCTCAAATGTGTTTCAAAACCTGCTCAAATCTGCTCCAAAACCTGCTCACAAAATCTTCTCAAATATACTCCATAACCTGCTCATAACTCTGCTCAAATATTGCATAGATATGTTCACAAATATTGCTCATCTACTCCCAAATATAGTCATAAATAATGCATAAATCTGCTCACAAACATTGCTCATCTACTCCCAAAACCAATCATGAACAATGCACAAATTTTCTCTCAAATCTGATCTATAACCCTTGCACATTTACTCCCAATTCAACCAAAATAATGCACATCCAATAATTCCTTATACCTCCAACCATATGACAACAAAAATGTTTTCCTTAACCAAAACCACTTTGAGAAAGGAATTAAATCACCATACCTCTAAATCTGCCTCAATGATGATGATCTTCTTTTTGCATGAGCTTTCCAAACCTGCCTTAACAAAATGATTTTCCTTTTTTTTGTGCCTTCAAAAATTGGTTAGCAATTATATTTTCCTTCCTTTATTAAATATCAAATCATCCACTCAAAAACCCTTATCAAAACATACACAATAAAACTTAAAAATAACTCCTTATATCTCCCTTTTGAAACTCATAAAATAAATCTTTATTTAACAACAAGAACACTTATTTCTCCTTTTGCAAAATTTAAATCACATTTATCATATGCAAAAATTAAACAACACACTATACCTTACAACTTCCTTTTATCATTTCCAAAATTAAATTGCAGAACTATACCTTATAACTCCTCATATATCAAATTTAATAAAAATTAAAATATAAATACCTCTCATTACTATCGATGGGATTCGATCCCCTCACCTTACGAGGTGCAGCGCCCTATTACGGGCCCTTTAACCGGTTGTGCTATCGCAACTCTTGGAACCTTAATACATAAAAAAAAAAAATTTCTTTTATCATTTTGCCTTTAATAAAAAAACAACATCAAAGGGTTTCAACCCCTCAACCTCCTACTAGGTAGCACTCCCTGTGAGCTTTATAACCAGCTGGGCTACCCCAGTGGTTAAAACATGATTTGCACTATATCAAATTCATCCTTTATTTTTTGCTGCTACCGAAACTTCTCCACTCTCTTCCTTCATCGTCACCTGTTCGCCACTACTCTGCTTGATTGATTTTTATCTCGCAAAAATTAGCTTGTCCAAATTAATTAAAGCATATATTTATATGCTTTGTCCTTTGTTTTCCAACAAAGTCGGCTCCACCATTATGCACTTTGTCCTTTGGCACCAAAACATTTGAATTTTTATTTTTCAAATTTTAAATCTTTTGCAAGGAGGTCACCCAAGGTTTTAAATATTTAAACTTTTAAACTATTAAACTATATTTAAATCCTCTAATTTAAATATGAACCCTCTTCCTTAATATTTAAATATTATTTAAATATTAAAGCATCCTTGAAGATATCTGCCTTGCACTTAGTGATAACTCAATATTTCATCCTTGGAGATATTTTTGCCTTTGACATCAACATTTCATCCTTGAAGATATTTATGCCTTTGACATCAACATTTCATCCTTGAAGATATTTATGCCTTTGACATCAACATTTCATCCTTGAAGATATTTTTGCCTTTGACATCAATGACAACTCGATATTTCCAACAATCTCCCCCTTTGTCATTGATGGCAACCCTACAAAAAAAATATTTTACTGCAACTAGATTCACAATCTGCTCCCATTGACAAGCTACTCCCCCTCACTCTGCTCCCCTTGACAAGCTACTCCCCCTCACTCTGCTCCCCTTGAAAAGCTACTCCCCCTCACTAAAATTCTCCCCCTTTGACATCAATGGCAAAGGGCTCCTTGGGGATAAAATATAAGACATTAAATACAGCTCCCTCACCACTTCCTTTTTGAGGTGTTCAATTTTTAGATGGGAGTAAAACTACTCCCAAATTACTCATAAATATGTTCCTTTGTAGCAATATATTCCAACTTAACTTGTTGATCAGGCACTTGCTCTCTCAAAAAATGATATTTTATTGAAATATGCTTGGTCTTTGAATGCATCACTAGATTCTTTGAAATATTGATGGCACTTGTATTATCACAAAGTATGGAGATCGGATGCTCATGCTTAAGTTTGAAACTACTTAGAGTTTTTTTTATCCATAAAATCTGTGTGCAACAGGAAACTACTACAATATACTCTACCTCTACAGTACATAAGGATACTGATGCTTGTTTCTTACTTAGACAAGATACCAAAAAATCTCCAAGAAAAAATACTCCTCCACTTGTGCTTTTTCTATCATCAATATTGCCTACCCAATCTGCATCTGTATATGCAATGATAGTGAAATTATTGCATCTAGGATACCATAGTCCAAACTCCATAGTTCCTTTCAAATACCTAAATATCCTTTATACTGCCTGTATATGTGTTTCTTTTGGTGCAGCTTGAAATATTACCACCAATTTGACTGCCTGCATTATATCTAGCCTTGTAGCTGTGACATACAGTAAAATTCCAATCATGGATCTATACAGTGTTTGATTTACCTCAGGAGACTCATCATCTTTACTTAACTTACATCCTATAATCATGGAGGTACTCATAGGATTGCAATCCTCCATCCTAAAAAAATTCAACATTTCTTTTACATACTTGGTCTAAGAGAGAAATATACCTCTATTTGATTATGAAATTTGCAAACCAAGAAATAAAGAAAACTCACCAAGCATTGACATCTCAAATTCACTTTGCATACACTTTGCAAATTTTTGACACATCTTGTCATTACTGCCTCCAAAAATGATATCATCCACATAGAACACTACAATCAACAAGTCATTTCCTTCATTTTTGATGTACAAATTGTTGTCTGCTACAACTTTTCTAAAACCCTATTCTTTAAGATATGTATCCATCCTTGAGTACCAGGCCCTAGGGGCTTGCTTTAGTCCATAGAGAGCCTTCTTTAACTTGCATACATAGTCCAACTTATCTATCATGCTGAAACCATATGGTTGCTCAATGTAGACCTCTTCCTCTAAGTAACCATTAAAAAATATTGATTTTACATCCATTTGGTACACTTTGAAGTTTTTTAAACTTGAGAAAGATAAGAACATTCTTATGGCCTCAAGATGTGCAATAGGAGCAAATGTCTCTTCAAATTCAATCCCCTAAACTTGTGCATAGCCTTTGCACATAAGTCTTGATTTATTTCTAACAACCTGGCCATATTCATTCAACTTATTTTTGTATATCCATTTGGTACCAATTACATTCTTGTCTTTTGGATGTGGAACAAGTTCCCAAGTCTCACTCTTCTCTATTTGGTCCAACTCTTCTTCCATTTCCTTAATCCAATATTTATCTTCACTCGCTTCATTGAAATTCTTGGGCTCAACTTTAGATAGCAAAGAAACATTTACATGTTAACATGTTCCTGTTATATTTCTCCTTGTTTATCTCTCATATAGATTCCCAGTAATTAGTTCTCTTGGATGGTTCTTTTGCACATACTTGGATGGTGTCCTAGGTGATGCCTTTCTTGAGATTGTCTCATCTTCTTCAGTTTCTTCACCTTCTTATTCTTTGTAAATTTTTCCTTCTTGATATACAATCTCTTGAGATGGTCCTCTTGGATCTATTTCTACATCAACTCTTACATTTTCACTTTCCATAATTGTATGTGATCTTTTATTATAGCATCTATAGGCTTTGCTCTTAGTGGAGTATCCAAGAAAGATACCCTCATCACACCTGGAATCAAACTTACCCAAAATTTTATCCTCTCGTCTAATATAGCATTTACTTCCAAAAAAATTGAAGTACTTCATAGTAGCTGGTCTTCCCTTCCAAAGCTCATACGGGGTTTTGTGGTGATTTACTCTTATTTGAGATCTATTGATGATATAAATAGTTGTATGAATTGCCTCTCTCCAAAAAGCATTAAAAATATTAGACTCATTTAGCATAGCCCTGGCCATACCCTAAATAGTTCTATTTTTCCTTTCAACTACTCCATTCTGTTGTGGAGTTCTTGTTGTTGAGTATTATCTCTTGATTCCATGTTGTTCACAGAATTCCATAAATTCACCTGAAGTGAATTCACCTCCTCTATCTGATCTTAGACACTTGATATTTTTTATTGTTTTATTTTCTATGAGTGCTTTGAATACCTTGAACTTTTCAAATGCTTCTGATTTTTCTTTTAAGAATGTTACCCAAGTCATTCTAGAGAAATCGTCAATAAATAACATGAAATAATTCTCACCTTGTAAACTCTTTGTCCTAGTAGGACCATATAGATCGGTGTGAACTAGCTCTAAAGGCTTGGATGAAGAAAACTCCTTTGATTTGAAACTTGATCTTATTTGCTTACCATGCTGGCATTGTGCACAAATCGTGCTTGTGGAATTTTCTATTTTGGGTAAATATCTGACTGCTTGTTTGTTGCTTATTTTTACTATGTTTTCAAAGTTTAGGTGACCTATTAGGATTAATTAACAAATACAAGCAATAATATAATATGAAAATAAACACAGAATAAATTATGCAATACACAATAGACACAGATATAACGTGGTTCACCCAAATTGGGCTACTCCACGGAGAAAATAACCAGGCCCTTTGTATTATGTCCAGAAACCCCTCTGTACATAGTCGTGCACCTCATTACATATTTAGTCATTGTACAACCTCCTCTTATAATAATGCATTACAATTTTAGGGTAAAAAACCTGCCTAAAATCTATCGTTCGATCTGTGACCTAATATCAAATGGTCCAGATTTACATAGAGGAAAAAACATCTATTTTTAGCTTTGGGGGTGCTGCCCTCGAAACCCCCGCTAGGGGGGCTCCATAGCTATCGCCGCACCCCCTGGTGATAGTAGTAGGGGGGGCTAATTCCCCCCTACACCCCCCCTCTTTCACATAGTGGGTCTAAGTGTGGCTGAAACAAAGGCCTCCGATTTAATCAAACTCCATAATCAACAATCTCCCACTTGGATACTGATCACAGCAACTCCACCGCTACTGCACTTGCTAGACTATGCTTTAGCTTTGGGCTTGGAAATTTTCTCACCTTTTACTGTCATACTTTAAGACCAACTAAAACTGAGTAGGAACTCATTTTCTCCTTGGTTACTGCCTTTGTGAACATATCTGTAGGATTCTGGCTAGTGTGTATCTTCTCCAATTTTAATTGTCCATCTTCCAATACTGAGCGTATGAAATGGTACTTGGTATGTATGTGTTTAGTCCTGGAATGGAAAGTTAAATTCTTTGCAAGATGAATAACACTTTGAATATCATTGTATAATGTGTTATTCTCCTGCTTCTTTCCCAACTCCTCCATAAACCTTTGTAACCAAATCATCTCCTTACTAGCCTCTGTAATAGCAACATACTCTACTTCTGTTGTTGATAGTGCAACAACCTTCTGTAATTTTGAAATATAGCTTATTGTAGTTTCACCTACAATAAAAACATACCCTATGGTACTCCTCATGTTGTCTATATCAACCGCCATATCTGAATCAGCATATCCCTATAAAGCAGTAGTAGATCCTTCAAAAAATAATACCTGATTGATAGTACCTCTCAAATACCTGAGAATCCACTTCACTACCTCCTAATGCTTTCTTCCTGGATCACTCATAAACCTGCTCACAACTCCCACTACATGTGCAACATCTGGCCTTGTGCACACCATCGCATACATCAAACTACCAACTGCTGATGAATAAGGAACCTTGGACATGAAAGAGTAAAAAGAGGTATAAGGCTAGACTAGTTGTAAAGGGATCTTCTTCTTTCACCCTATAAACCCATTTGTTCTGCAATGCTCTTTTTCCTATAGGCAACTAAACCAGATCCCAAGTCTAATTATTTATCAAAGAGTCCATCTCCTCTTCCATGCCTTGCTCCCACTTCTTCTTGGTTTCTACCTGCATTGCTTCTTCATATGTTTTTGGTTCACCAGAGTCAGACAATAATACATAATATAATGACGAAGAGTAACGTACAGGAGGTCTACTTATCCTAGTATATTTTCTAACAATAGTTGTAGGAGTTTGAGGTGCTACTTGCTACTGTTGTTGTTGATTTTCTAGCACCTTTGGAGTTTCAATTTCATCAAACACTATGTATTCTATGTTTTCCTTTTCCTATTTCTTTTCCTGCAACTGATCCTTATACATGATCTTATCATTGAATAAAACATCTCTACTCCTAATGATTTTGTGATTTGCATAATCTCAAAAATGATAACCAAAATCATTAACTCCATATCCAATGAAAAAACACTTCTTGGATTTTGCCTCAAGTTTAGTTCAATTTTCTTTACTGATATGCACGAAAGCTTCACAACCAAAAGTCTTTAAAAATGAGTAATTAATAGGCTTATCTATCCATGCCTCTTTTGGAATCCCACCATCTAGGGAACTTGAAGGTCCTCTATTTATTAAATAAATTGTAGTATCCACAGCATCTGCCCAAAATTGTTGCATGTATTCTCATGCACCTAGCATGTTCCATGATAGTCATGTTCATCCTTTATTACACACCATTTTCTCGTGGAGTTCCTGTAACCGTATTCACTCTATGAATCCCATGGTATGAACAATAACTATCAAACTCTTTGTTGCAGTACTCACCTCCATTATCATATCTGAGAAACTTTAGCTTATTTCATGTCTCATTCTCAACCAAAGCTTTCTATTTCTTAAATGTATCAAAAACATCTGATTTCTTTCAAATACAGTAAACCCATGTTTTTCTAGTTGCATCATCAATAAACATAACATAATAATGAGAGCCACCAAGAGATGATACCTGAGCTAGTCCCCATACATCTGAATGTACAAGCTCTAGCTTTTCACTCTTCTTTTCTTTTCCAACTTTGAGAAATCTAACTCTTTTCTATTTTCCATAAATGCAGTTCTCATAGAAGTATAAATCAACCTGCTTCAAACCTGGCAACAAATTTCTTGAATGGAGAATCTGCATCCCCTTCACACTCATGTGCCCAAGCCTATGATGCCACGAAGTTGTATCCACTCTTGCATAAGCTAAAGCAATAGAAAGGTTAGTATTACTAGTACATACATACAATGTACCTTCCTTATTTCCTTTTGCTAATAACATTGATCCTTTAGCGACCTTCCATGAGTTTGTTGAGAATGTAACTGTACATCCTTCACTGTCCAACTGTCCTATGGAAATTATATTTCTTCTTAATTTAGTAATATGCCTTACCTCTTTCAACAACCATTGGTTTCCATTTGGTAAATTTATTTGTATGTTACCCTTTCCTATGATTTTACATGGTTCAGGCTCTTAAGAAATGGAGACACTATTTGTTAGCAAAAGAGTTTGTTTTATAGACTGATCATCAAGCTTTGCAGTATATTAATAGTCAGGGAAAACTGAATCAGAGACATTTGAAGTGGGTTGAATTCCTACAGAGTTATACCTTTGTTTTGAAGCATAGGAGTGGGAAGTCTAATAGAGTTACAGATGCCTTGAGTAGAAGGCAAAATTTGTTGATAGAGATGAAAGTGAAAGTCTGAGTTTGAATAACTCAAGAGTTTGTATCCAGAGGATCTGGATTTTACAGAGGCTTGGAAGGCATGGTTGTCTCCTACTAATTTTGATAGAACTAAGTGGTTGGATTTTATAATCCAATATGGGATTCTATTCAGAAGGAACCAATTGTGCATTCCTAGAAGTTCAATGAGGGAGAATCTGATAAAGGAGAAGCATAGTGGAGGACTAGCTGGACATTTTTGTCGAGATAAGACCATTTCCCTTGTTAGTGAAAACTACCATTGGCCACAGTTGCAGCAGGATGTGAAGAAATTTGTGTAGGGTTGCAGAGTGTGTCAGATGGCTAAGGGAGTGAGATAGAATACAAGATTGTATCAGCCATTACCTGTACCGGAGAGACCATGGGAGGACATTAGTATGGATTTTTTTCTTGGCCTACCAAGGACACAACGAGGGAATGACTCCATTTTTGTTGTGGTTGATAGGTTTTCGAAGATGGCTCATTTTATTCCATGTCAGAAAATGAGTGATGCAGTTCATGGTGCAGGCTTGTTTTTCAAGGAGGTGGTATGCCTTCATGGTCTACCCAAGAGTATAGTATCTGATAGAGATACCAAATTTGTGGGTTATTTCTGGAGGACTTTGTGGAAGAAGTTAAAAACAGATTTGAAGTTCAGTTCTGCATACCACCTGCAGACTAATGGAAAAACAGAGGTGGTGAACAAAAGTTTGGGTAATCTTCTAAGATGCCTAGTAGGAGATAAGCCCAAGGGATGGGATTTGATTTTGCCATAGGCAGAATTTGCTTACAGTAATTCTATCAACAGAAGTACTGGTAAATCACCATTCCATATTGTGTATGGGAACAACCCAAGAAATGCTTTTGAGTTGAGAACGATGGGTAAAGGAGAAAAGAGCAGTGCTGAGGCTGAAGATTTTGCAGAGCACATAAATATTTTACATGAAGAGGTACAACAACATATCAGTAAGATGAATACTCAATACAAGGTCAAAATAGATCATAAGAGGCTCTTCAAGGAGTTCCAAGTGGTAGATGAGGTCATGGTTCATTTGAGAAAGGAAATGTTTCCTAGAAAAACCTACAACAAGCTGAAGATGAAGAGGTTTGGACAATGCAGGATCATAGGTAAAAGAGATTCAAGAAATGCCTATGAAGTGGAACTGCCAAGTGAGCTGAATATATCACCTATTTTTAATATTTTAGACTTGGTAGAATACCATGAAGGAGGCAGTAGTGAGACACCAAGTACAAATTTGTGGAGGATTCTAGCATCTACTCTAGCCACAGATGAGATAAAGGAAATACTAGACACTCGAGAAGGCAGAAGTACCAGGAACAGGCAGTATTCAAAATATTTGGTCAAGTGGAAGGGCAGACCTATAGAAGATGCAACTTGATTGTCCAAAATAGAGGTTGACCGCCTAGGTTTTCCTCTAACAGTACAGAAGTGAAGGTCACTTCTCAATCCACCCCGCGTGTCTGATGCAGGAGCATCCAACGAAATTTCCAGGGCCATAACTTCTCAATCGTAGCTCCGATTGACATGAAATTTGATAGGGAGCTAGTTGGGAGAGTTCTAAACAAATATGACTCCCTAAAGTCCTATTTTTCCAAAACATCTAGTTTTCGGGGCCAAATTCCATCATCTAGTGCCTCGAAATTAGGTTTTAAAATTACTTACCTAGTTTTTTATGCTTTTTGAGCTGTTCGGAGGTTAATATCTCCTAATGTATTTAGAGTTAGGACTAGAAACTTTATTTTTGGCTTGTCTATTGTAATAGGGATGCGCACCCCAATTTTGGGCCCCATCCGACTCATTTTAGTTTTTAGGGTTTTTTGGCTATAGCCACAGAAGGAGGGTTTGTGAGGTAATCTTTCCAAGTTTTTGAATGAGAATTGGTTTGAGAAAGTTTGGCTCTCCATCAAATGCATTACAATTTTAGGGAAAAAAACCCGCCTAAAATCTACCGTCCGATCTGTGACCTAATATCAAATGGTCTAGATTTACATAGAGGAAAAAACATCTATTTTTAGCACCCAAAAATCATTAATATTATCTAGTGAAAGAATTAAAGCATCTTGCAATACATCACCTACAACGTTTGCTTCTTGATTACCTTGTTTTTCTTCCTATTTTTCTTTTCGATTCCAACAGTCTCTTTTTAGATGTCCTTTCTTCCTGCAATGCCAACATTCCAACTGCTTCCTGATTAGCCCCCCCTACTACTGTCACCACCCCCCTGGACCCCCTGGTGATAGTAGTAGGGGGGCTAATGCCCCTACTACACCCTCCCTCTTTCACATAGTGGGTCTAAGTGTAGCTAAAACAAAGACCTCTGATTTAATCAGGCTCCATAATCAACATGACCCATTCTTCTATGCCATAACAAACTCTCATCCTCTTGTGATAAAAAGCATTTTACTCCCTTAATTTTGCTCAACATGTAGAGATTGTTTACAGTTCTACTGGCATCTGCAATACGCTTTCTTGTCTTCGATTTTCTGATATCACATCCATTTGGATGAAATGTGAGTGTGTGCTCTTGATCACATAGTTGACTTACACTTAGTAGATTGTGCTTTAACCCTTCAACATATAACACGTTTTCTATCCTTGATATTCCATTATACAGACTCAAAGTCCCTTTTCCAACAATTTTGGTAGAATTATTATCACCAAATTTCATTGTTCCTCCATTTATTTCCTTGAGAGAAAGAAAATTACTTTTGTCACCTATCATATGGCTTGAACAACCACTATCAATGTACCACTAATTTCCTTCATTTTGCACATGAAGTGTTGTGTGTACCAATATGGAATTTTCCTTTTCTTGTTCCTTTTTATTTTTCCAAACTTTTGAGGATATCTCCTTTTGAATTGTTTGACCTTCCTCCTTCTTGCTTGATTTAGGAATTTCAAGAAAAACTATTCTACACCATTTAGCTTTGTGACCAAAATTATCATATTTGTAAAAAATGATATTATCATCCATGAGAGGTGCAAATGAGTTGAAATTTATTTTAGTGAAACCATAATCATTCTTAGCACGGACCCTACAATTTATAGCTTTATGACCAAATTGATTGCATGAAAATAAATAACCATGGAAGAAATATTGAAACCTGTGTGGTTGCCTTGGAGGATATGGTTGCATGGTTCTTTCATTGCTATTTCTATGATTGACTTCAATCCATGATGAATCTTTATTTTCTCTGTGATGATCCTTGTTCCTTGATGGTGCATTGTTTTCTTCCTCATTGATGCTTCCACTTTTCAACATATTAGCATAGATCTTGGGATTTTCTTCAATTACTTTCTTTGATGCTTCTATTTTTTTTGAGCTTGACTCCCCATTTTCTTTCTCTTGACCTTCTTCAAAACCAAGTTCAGTATTCATAAATGGAGATTTATGTGCTTTGATAATATCATCCAAGTTTTTGAGATTTTCCTAAATTGACATATCTTATCATTAAATTTTTCAAGTCCCTTCCTTAGAGTGACAGCTTCGAGTTCTAGTCTTTCACATTCTAGCTCTTTTGCCTTTAACTATTCAACTATACCTTCTTCAATTTTCCTTACCTCTTCAACCTTAACTTTTAATTCGGTGAGATCTTGTAGAATTTTTACCTTTGTTTTCTCATCCTCTTGTACTTGAGCCTTCAATATTGAGTTCTTCTTTCTAACCCTCTTCAAATCTTCAAGAGAAACAACAAGTTATTCTTCAACGTCAACCATGAGTTTTTCTTCACTTTCTGAATATGTATCTTCTTCTTGGTATTTGACAACAAGAATATCTTCTTTCTCTTTTATGGCCATGTGTGTTCTTGTAAGACCTTCCTTCAAGTTGTTTAGGCTTTCACGAAGGAACCCGCTCTGATACCAATTGAAGAACACAAGCTTATACTAAGAGGGGGATGGACAGTATAAGATAAAACTTTTTACTTTTTAATCCAAATGATAACTGTAATAATATTAATGCAATAATGAAATAAATCATCACACATATGAGAGACATAGCTTTTACATGGAAACACCCTTTCGGGAGAAAACCATGGCAAAATATTGCTTATATATTTCTTCAATAAATTTTGTGGGCACCAACCCATAGGAGACACCAATCCCCTATTACAATATTTGTGGATACCAATCCACAAGAGACATAAATCCCCTCTCAATTTCATGGATACCAATCCATAGGAGACACCAATCCCCTCTCAAGTTTGTGGACACCAATCCATAGGAGACACCAATCCCCTCTTAAGTTCATGGACACCAATCCACAGGAGACACTAATCCCCTCTATTGGTTCATGGACTCCAATCCACATGAGACACCAATACCATATGCTCACAAATATGGTCCAAACTCTTCTTAAGTCTTCTCTCAAATTTACTCTATAATTATGCTCAAAACTGCTCCAAACCTACTCAAATCTGTTTCAAAACATGCTTAAATTTGCTCTAAAACCTGCTCATAAAATCTGCTCCATAACCTGCTCACAATTATGTTCAAATATTTCATAGATATGTTCACAAATACTATGTATATACTCCTAAATCCAATCATAAAAAATGCATAAATCTGCTCACAAACATTGCTCATCTATTCCCAAAATCAATCATGAACAATGCACAAATTTGCTCTCAAATCTGATCTATAACCCTTGCATATTTACTCCTAATTCAACCAAAACAATTCACATCCAATAATATCTTATACCTCCAACCATATGACAACCAAAATATTTTCCTTAACCAAAACCACTTTGAGAAAGGAATTAAATCACCGTACCTCTAAATCTGCCTTAATGATGATGATCTTCTTTTTGCATGAGCTTTCCAAACCTACCTTAACAAAATAATTTTCCTTTTGTTTGTGCCTTCAAAAATTGGTTAGCAATTCTCTTTTCCTTTCTTGATTAAATATCAAATCATCCACTCAAAAACCCTTATCAAAACATACACAATAAAACTTAAAAATAACTCCTTATATCTCCCTTTTGAAACTCATAAAATAAAGCTTTATTTAACAACAAGAACCCTTATTTCTCCTTTTGCAAAATTTAAATCACATTTATCATTTGCAAAAATTAAACACCACACTATACCTTATAACTCTCTTTTATCATTTCCAAAATTAAATTACAGAATTATACCTTATAACTCCTCATATATATAATTTAATAAAAATTAAAATATAAATACCTTTCACTGCCACCAACGAGATTCAATCCCATCACCTTGTAAGGCACAGTGCCCTACCACAAGCCCTTTAACCAGCTGCACTATTGCAGTGCTTGGAACCTTAATGCACAAAAACAAATTTATTTCTTCCACTGCTTTATCTTCAACAAATAAATGACATCGAAGGGTTTCGACCCCTCAACCTCCTGCCACGCAGTTCTCTCTGCGAGCTCTATAACCAATTGGGACCCTGGTGGTTAAAACATGATTTGCACTATATTAGATTTATCCTTCGATTTTTACTGCTACCAAAACTTCTCCACTCTCCTCTTTCATCGTTGCATGTTCACCACTACTCCACTTGATTGATTTTTCTCTCACAAAACTTAGCTTATCCAAATTAATTAAAGCATATATTTATATGCTTTGTCCTTTGTTTTCCAATGAAGTCGGCTCCACCATTATGTGCTTTGTCCTTTGGCACCAAAACATTTGAATTTTGATTTTTCAAATTTTAAATCTTTTGCAAGGAGGTCACCCAAGGTTTTAAATATTTAAACTTTTAAAATATTAAACCATATTTAAATCCTCTAATTTAAATATATACCCTATTCCTTAATATTTAAATATTATTTAAATGTTAAAGGATCCTTGAAGATGTCTACCTTGCACTTAGTGATAACTCAATATTTCATCATTGGATATATTTCTACCTTTAACATCAATATTTCATCCTTGAAGATATTTTTACCTTTGACATCAATGACAACTCGATATTTCCAACACAACCATGAGCTTATGAAGCAAAAAACTTACAAGGAAATCTTGAATGTCTTCACTATAGTCTTGAGGACCTACTCCTTCTCGTATAGTTCCCTAATAGTCATCGTGAGGCTAACTTCTCATATAGAGGATCAGACCACCAAGGTACCTCTACCAGGAGAACACCTGTAGGTTATGTGCATGATCGAATAGATGATCTTGTTATCCAACACTGATCCCATGCTATTGCTAAACATAATCCACCCATTGAGGGGCCCACTAGAGGAGTAGCATGAATCCATGTCCACGCTCGATCTACACAACCATATGAACATGAGCCAGATTACATGCCTTTACCTATATTGAATGGGTGAGCTACTCCGCTTGATCGGCCTTGGGTAAGTTGGAAGTTTAACCACTTAGATATATATGGTAATCATGCTACTCGTAGATCCACGTCTTATTTTCATACTCATTTTGATGATGAGGAATATGAAGACCTAGTTCATCCCAATCCTACTCATGGAGAGTGTTCCACGTGAGCACATCATACCCGTACTCCATCTCAGCGTGAAGGTGCCAATCATATATTTGAACATCATGTTAACATGGCTTCCCTTGACCAAGGTAAATGAGTTGCTAATTCTATGGCACCTAAAAAATGGACCAAATCTCCTCATGTCGACATAAGAGCTTGGTGACCTAACATTATCGATCAAGTAGATCCAACACCTAGGCCAAACATGAGTCAACAAGAGCAACTACACCAACAATGATTGAATAGGTTGCAAAGATACCAAGAGTACCTAGAGCAAGAGTGAGAGCACCTAGAACAAGAGAGAGAACACTTAGAACAAGATCATGCAGAATAACAAAGAATGCACCACCAAAGGTTGCATGAGCAAAGACTACGTGAGAAAAAATTACTTGAGCAAATATTATGTGAGAAGCAATCACATATGGTAGCTTATGATGAAGTCCCTACACCTTGTACTTATATGCTACAAACCAATCAAAGGACATTGCGCAACATCATGAATTACCTCCTAGGTCAACTAAAAACCACCCTCTACATACATCCATCCATCATTCTAGACCACGACAGTGTCCACTGCTATATCTTCAAGACTATGAAACTTATGAGGATCTAGAACCTGAGTATCAGGATCAAATATACCCTGATTCACTCTATGAAAATGTAGCTAATGAATATGTTCAACCACCTCGGTCTAACAGGAACCTTCCACCTCCTCCTCCTAGGAGACCAATCCAAGAAGATGAGATCATGTCATCTTAGGCTTATAATGTCCTTACAAAGCATATCAAATTGCTATAGAAGCAAGGGATGTGCTATTAAAAGCCTACATTGCATCAGCTATGCAATCAGCCCATCCACCCATCAATTCCATGTCCTCCCTATCTTGAGCACTTTGAGATGTCGAAACTAGACAATTTTAAGGGAGACGAAGACACACAAGAGCATGTGATAGGTTTCATGAACCTGTGTTTTTTTCTACAAGAGGATAATACCTTGTTATTGATGACCTTCTTGATTACCCTCTTGGCCCAGCCTTAGAGTGGTGTATTCACTTACCTAGGCATAACATCTACAACTTTAAATAGCTGGAAAATGCTTTCTTAGAATGCTTCTCATTTGGCATCAAGAAGAAGGCTAATTTGACTAACTTGTCCAACTTGAGATAATTTGATGATGAGCCAGTCACCAATTATGATAACAAATGGAGGAAAGTAATGTCTAAACTATCCTTCACTTTACCTGTATTTGAATTAAACTGAATGTTTACGAGAAGTTATTCAAAACAGGTCTTACTTCTCTTATAATCATATTAGTATCAAACATTCGAAGAGGCTTTAGTGCAAGCCAATTTTATAGAGGACATAAAGGTTCAAGAGGGGGATATCAAACTCTGAAAGAATGAGTGGACCAAAAACCCCATAGGAAACCAAATGCAGCAAAAAGTAGCTTTAATTAATTAGGTTTTCCTTAGTGTCCCCTAGTTTGAAAAGCAAGCAACTCCATAGTAAGTTACCTATCAGGCATAACCTCCTCCTGCACAATACACCACTCAAAACCAGTGCAATTAGGCATAAAATTGACAACGTCACCCACCTCGCACTTATATGCCATTTCCTGAGCCTATAGAAACCCTCTTCACCCAACTATGTGAGGCAAAGGTCATTAGCTTACCAGATATTTGCAACTCAAATACTAATAAGCCAAAACCTAAAGGGTATAGAGAGGATAAATACTACACATATCATCGACAAAAGGGTCATGATATCCAAGTGTGCTATATGTTCAAAAATATAGTACAAGATATGTTGGATAAAAATAAATTACAAATTGACAATCCTCTCACACTTGAAAATAAACAGATGGGTATTTTCAAGGATCCCTTGCTCGCTCATGAGGTCAAGGATGATCAAATCATACAAGTAAATGAGGTTCACACGGCCCCACATGATGAGTGTTTTATCATAATGGTCAACATTGTGATGAGAAATCATAGATATGAGCAAGTTGCACCACCAACAATTCTCATTAACACTACCTCTACGTCACAATCCTTGCTATCCCAAAATATAGTTTAAGATCCACCACCTCAGGTAGTGATGATAATTAGAAGTAGTCTTATTCAAAGCTTATGCATGACATCTACCAAAATATCCATTTACAAGCTCATACAACAATCACCGAGACATCGCAAAGCTCTAATGGAAATTTTAAAATCAATTGAGCTACAACCCTAAGATGCAAATGCTTTCACCAACTTTATGAGGCATATCCAAACATCCAACAATATTGTCATAACTTTCCAAGATCATGAGATCAAACCCATACCTACCAATATATCGGATCCTCCCCTACACATCATTGCATGCATTAACAATATTTCTTACAAATAGGTATTGATCGACACAGGCTCATCAATAAATATCATTACCACAATCACCCTTAATCATCTCCATCTCCCAAAGTCACACATCATCACATCCACCTTTATCTTGAGAGCATTCAACGATGCTCTTTGTTCTACAGTCGACACCATAGTCCTGATACAGGTTGGACTAAAAACAATCTCAATCTTGTGACATGTCATACAAGGTGTGATGCAATATAATATATTGCTAGGGTAACCCTAGATCTAAGATATGAGATGTATTCCATCAATACTACGTCAGTGTATTAAGTATATCCATGAGGAATAGGTTCACGTAGTCCCTTTAGATTTAGAACCATTTAAATACGTCAACCTGGTTATTAATCCACAAGACTTAGTATTATCTTCCACACACATGTATGTTCAACCTAATGGCCCTTCCAAAAATACAATAACTTAAAAAAAAAAATCATTCATCCCTTAATCCATCCACATCATCATCACCACCATCTCAACCCTTGCCACTAGCATTATTTTATGTCCCTTCTTCATCATCAAGTCCACTGAGTGAGAAGAAATTGGAAGTGCCAAGTGAGGAAGCTCAACCATCCATCCCCAATGTCTCCATAGCATATATTACAACCCCCATGGAGGAGGATGGATTATTTATTTTATTATATGAACCACTTCATGCCACACCTCTTTCACCTCCATCTTCTCCACTACCATCACCACAGGTCAATCCACTTGGCCAACCCAAGTCTCGATGAGTACTTGGTGCAAAATGTTATATTTATGCCACTCATCCAAACCGTCCAGGACTTGGGTCAACCTTGCATTCCATATTTACCCATTGGTACTGTCATACCCTTGGGGTCCCATAAATCAAACAAATTTTGTTTATGGGGGCTTTGATGATCTTATAGAGCAATTTCCCATGAGAAATCATGACGATGAATCATTCTCGAGAAATATAGGATATATGTCAATCCAAAGTTTACCTTGAGATACTTCTATCATTACCATTGGCATGGCAATGGTTTGGGCCTATATGAACAAGATCTCAGCACGCCTTTCCTTCCATAGTACAAGCTCCCAACAGATAAATTTGGTTTAGGTTACTCTATACTCATGCTAGATGAGCTCCTGTTAGATTTCCTCCAATGCTTGACCATAGGTTTTGGTACAAAAATTTATGAGAATGAGTATGCCAATCCAGGATATCCTCGTTTACTAAGGGATCATCTCCCCGTAGCAATAGTTTATGTCCAATCTTCTAACTTTTACAATATTACATCAAAAGAGTGAAAGGACAAACTAGGACCATTATACCATGATATGCACCGTAACCAACAACCTCTTGATCTCATTAGTGATGCATCAAATGAATATGAGTATGTGACAAAGCTCTCTTACCTCGGTCCTCACCACACACGACTGCCTCCTGACCCTGTCAGTCAGATACTCATGGAATATGAGGATAAAACATAATTAGCATATCTAGGGCCTTGCTACCTTCATCACTTTAACAACTATAGAGGAGATATTAATCCTATTAACCTCCCTATAAACCTAGGTGATATTCATAATAGGATTTTTCCTCCATCTAACTAGAAGTAGCTCCTACCACCAGAGGATCCCATCATCTTGGCTACCCATAGGCCCGATCCATTTATCTCTTTTCCACCTCATCAAGGTGTCAATGGAGGATGTGAAGGTGATGGTTGGGCACGATAAGCAGGCGGATATGAAAAATATGTTTGGCAAGCGATGGTGGGAGGCAAGAATGGGAGACGAGGGGATATACTATTTGAGCATGTACAATGTTAAGGAGTTGAGTGCACTCCCATCCTTGATCATGTTTGTGTTAGCGAACATAGTGCTCCCCAATAGCATGGGGTGTAGGTTCCCTTGGAACCTATTGGGATTGGTGAGTGACTTACTCACCAATACAAGAGTGTATGCATGGGCTCCTACATTATTGGTGTAGTTATACCAGGAGCTATATGAGATTACATAGAGAGGGAGGAAGGGGATTGGATGCAACTTCCTTCTTTAGTGTTGGGCATGGGAGCACTTTAGTGTAGCTCAACCATAGGGGTTACCTTGCTAGGCATGGAAAATGGGCGAGCCCTATGCTAGGAGATGGGTAGTGGCAAAGGAGGTGCGGCTGAGTCGAGAGGAGCATACCAGCTAGTGGTATAGGGATATGTGGGCAAGGTTTACTTTGGATCAGGTTATATGGAGGACATGGTGGGGAGCCATGTGGGTGGGTGATGAGGAGCAGTTGCGGTGGGTGAGACAGGCATGGTGGCTAGTTGAGAGGAGATATGATGAGGTGGAGTACTTTCAGTATTCGTGGGTGTTGAGGCAGTTTGGTTTACCTTAGGGTGCACCTGATGAGCCAGTGTTGTACCGGTGTCGGCAAGATGAGGTGGGGCTTCCATGTGAAGAGCCATGGAGGGTACAAATAGAGGATGACAAGCAATTGGAGGTCCTATATGTGGATGATGCAGGAGTGACTCTTGAGTAAACTGCATGGTTTGGTACCCAACCAATATGGGTACCAAAGGTGGTGATGGGTGGGGATGTGATAGCTGCAGATTCAAGGATGACTCTAAAGAGGATGAGATCTTGATGATCGACGAGTTGAAGGAGATCAAGGGGAGAATCACATAAAACTCCTAAGGTGGAGGTAGCGGAGGATGAGGGGGAGGTTGATGAGGAGATGGGGGAGATCTCTGAGGTGGCTAGGTTGTGAGCTGAGGTGGAGTGGATTTGCGAGGAGCGAGAGACTATGATGGAGGCTCATAGAGAGTCTTTGGCATCTCGAGATATGATCATAGCTGGGTTGTGGGCTAACATAGCCTGAATGGAAGTAGAGAGACCATTAGGTGGGGCTAGTGTAGGTGATCAGGAGATGATCACTAGGGTCTGGGTAGATATGTTGGCGAGAGAGCATCGACATCGGATTGACTTACGACGACTACAGGCTAATGATACATGCACACTCTTTGGAGGAGTTGTGCATGACTTATCACATTGCTTTGCCGGATCTTCCATCGTCCTCTAGGGCTGAGTCATCGAGGCATACTAAATCTAGGTAGAGTTTTAGGTCTAGGGCTCCTACTAGGTCTCAGGGGTCCTTTCATGGACATTAGCTTAGTGCTTAGATTTTGTATATGAGCCTTGGTGCTCCATTGTAGCATTTTTGGCACTCATTGTACATGCGATATTATATATATATATATATATACATGGATTTTATGTTTGTGTTATGTGTGAATGTTTTTATGTGTATGCAATGCATGTTTTATGAAGATGTTTCATGAATGTCTAATGGATGATTAATGTAAGTAAATTATGATGTGTATGCGTGGTGCTTATATGGATGATTAATGAAAGCTAAATGGCAAATTTATGTATGTTTAATGCAAGCTATATTATGGGAATGCATGATGTTCGAATTATAATTTATAGTTCAGAATTTTTTTGGCCATTTTTTGTTCATTTTTTGCAATCGGGGGCACCATACTTGGTGGTGTTATGCGGGTTGATCCATGATGAAGACATGGATGTTGACATGGAAGAAGATATGGAAGAAGATATGGATGTTGATATGGAAGAAGATATGGATTTTGATATGGAATTGAAGTAGGGAAAAATGGTGCACCAAATTATGTGGAACAATAAGCGTATCTACCCCATCTCGCTAATGAGCATAAAAAAGGAAGCATGCATGCAAAAGGGAAAGAATACCAAACAAAAGGAAATGAATCAAAGCAAGTATTTTCTCATTAATTTGTTGGATCCAATCCAAGGTTACAGAAGTCCCCTTGAGGGCTCAAAATGGTGATACAATTGTTACAATATTGGGTGCCCAAAGACCAAGTCTTTCACGAAATCCGGGTGCACATCCAATGTTTCTCCGCGTACCCACAATCGAGGTGGGCGAGCCAATGCCACCGCTGCTTGTATCTAGGTTCTCTGATGTCTGATATTGCTTCCCAAATCCTTATGAGGACCTGCACCTACACACAAGGAAGCAAAAAGGGGTCAAATAGCAAGGGTGTATGGTGAAAACATGCAATCCCCATAGGGGCAAAATGGCATATGAATTAAAAGTGCATCAAATGATATCCAAATGACTTGAAAATTTGTAGAGATGTTAAAGAGGAGGTTTTGGGAGGATATCACCCAAAAAATATCAGAAATTGCACCCGTAGACCCCTCGATTAAGCATCGCCCACCTACAACCTATGAAAAGGAAGACAACAAAATATCAAACCTGCACTCATCCAAAACTCATGAAATTTGGTCAGTATGCATAAATTGGCATTTCAAGACAACCCATATGATCATATTTTCCAATTGGATCCTGGATCCACCTGCATCAAACTAGGGTGCCCGGATGGGCCCTACGAGCCTACGAAAACTTAAAAATAGCATAACTCATTCATTTTAACTCCAAATGACCTGAAATTTGGACTGTAGAATCATGGAATAATGTAGAAAATAAAAATTAAAAATAGTAAAGAAATTGCTTAATAATTTACCCTCATCCTAGGGGGCGATGGTGACTACAACTATTTGGGGGCACCCTAGGAGGGGATACCCACCAAATCTGGTCACTTTTTGTTACCAAACCACTGGAAGATGTTCCTAAACTACCTAAGGTGTGTTTTCATCGAATTTGGTGAAGAAATTCACCCGGATGGAAAAGTTACGCTCGGATTACCTTCTTGAAGTCACCCGGTAACCTCCTTGGCAAAAGGGAGATTTCGAGGGCAAAAAGGTGCAATAAGGTGAGGGGAAATATCGGAAGCACTCCATTGCATATCCTAGAACTCCTATCTCTATTTTTTGTGGATATGGAACCCATTTTATAGCCCAAAGGGGCTCATGTGCAAAAAGGCATGCAAGGGCATGCATGGCAGGAGGTGCCACTTGTCAAATGGGAGGCATGCACAGGGTGTGGAAGAGAATCTCCCAATTTGGCCCTCATAAAGATGGATGTCATAAGGATTCCCTATCCTCTACCTTGCATGCTCTGTTTGGGTGGTCAAATGGCAGTTTTTGGGTGCCATTTGGCCGAATTTTGACTTTTTTTGGGTCAAACTTCACCACCGTCCCACCCTGGGACGAGGGCTCACCACCATCCCAGGGTGGGATGAGGGGCATCTACCATCATCCCAGGGTGGGACGGTGGTGAATTTTGGGCTAAAACCTCCCAAAATTGGGTCGGTAGCCTCCAAAACCCTTTCTGGAGTGGCTAGAACCACTGTGAGCCTCCTGAGGGCTGCCCAAGGGGCCATATGATGTCAATTTGATCATTGCTTGTGGATGCTTAATCAGGTTTACCACATTTTAGTGTCTACAGATGCCCCTTTTTGAGATGCATTGTGTGCAGCATAACGCTGAGCAAAAATAGATGACCAAAATGTAGAATGATTAAGGTTACTCGATAACCTAACCAACTTTAGATGCCCCAATCATGAAAAGGGCGTGTGTTCTTGAATCTTTGCTTCTGACTCATTGAATGAGCATGCCTATGCTTGAACATTGTCTGTCATGAAGGGTTAGGGCCTATGACTTCATGATGCCAGTAATGTCAAGCGTTATAATGTGATTTTGTGTGCTTGTTTGCTGCCCCAAGCAGGAGCATGATTGTCTTTATCGAAGATTCGTTGAACGAACGCAATTCGCATAATTGAGTGTGTGCTTGCTGATTTGGACTGAGTATGACTACCCCCTCAAGCGATGAGTCGATGAGGGAATGACCAGTGAGAAAAGTGATGAGTCACTTGACCCAATTGACTTGTGTTATGCTTACCTTCAGCTTTGTCCCTTGAAAAATAGGGCAATTTGGAGAGGATTTTGGTGACTTTGTTGAGTTTTCCTGGAGGAAAGGAGCTGAAAACTGCATGCTCGGGGGGTGGTCCAGCCACAATGGCCTTCTTAGGGCATGAATTAACAACTTTTCCATCCCTCCTAGGATCCTCAGGGTTGCATTTTGATCTATGTGAAATTTGGACCCAATTTGAGCTGTTTTGGTGCAGTTTTGGACCTGTTTTGGGTCATTTTGGGCTGTTTTGGCCTATTTTTGCTACCACCATCCTAGGGTGGGATGAGGGCATGTTCTACCACCATCCTAGGGTGGCACGGTCATCCAAATGTGTGCTCATCCCACCCTGGGATGGTGGTGACCCCTGCATCTTTATATAAACCCAAAATATGAAGGTTAGGCTCATTTTTGCATGCTTTCTTTGGCAGTTTGAGAGGTGAGGAGTAGGAGAGTGATTATGAGTAGTGGAGCACTATCAAATTCATCCCATAGTCACCATGAGTCAGTGGGTAGACTCAGCCAGTGGAGGAGCCGATGCGAGACAGGTATGCCAAGTCTCTCTTATTGCATTTTCCTAGTGTTAGGAGTTGATTTTCTTGCTTTTATGGTATGTTTTTGACTTGGAAGCATATCACACTAAATTGTAGGTAATTAAACCTAATTTATGAGATATGTACCAAATTTTGTGTTTTACCCATGTTTTTGTGCAATTAGATTGCATTTTGTAGATCAATTTTGCATTGTTTTTGCTATTTTTGATGGCCTGAAAGGCCTTTTTGAGCCCAATTTTTTGGAGTCATCCCTAGGTGGGATGGCTAGTGTGGGCTGATCATAGGCCATCCCTTGATGGGTTGGCCATAGGTTTGGGGGCCATTCCTGGGAGGAATGGCCACAAACCAGCCTCAAAGAGGGGCCATTTTGAGTCTTTTCTTTTGAATGTTTTTGGGGCCATGCGAGGCCATTTTGGTGTTGTATTATTGAGTTGCTTATCCCTGTCAGGTGGTGAGGAGTCGGTATCGAGTACCTACTCTCTTTGATTCCATGAGGGATGCCTTGACCATAGAGGACTAGGAGTGGTTGGATGCCCTCGGCCTCAAGCAGGTGACCCGATTAGAGGCTGTCATAGGAGACCATGCATATCTGACTACCCTGATTGATCTATGGGATCCATGCACCAATACCTTCCACCTACCCACTGGGGAGATGATGGTGATGTTGGAGGATGTCTATCAGATTCTTTAGATTTTGATAGAAGGGTGGTTGATCCGCATGACACCACGAGATCGGAGATAGGCAATGCTCGAGAGGTACTTCAGTTATGATCTAGAGATGGTAGAGCTGGACTGCTTGAAGGGTGGTATGCTGGTAGGATTCTAGCATGAGGTGAAGGTATTGGGGGTGAGGCATACACTACTCATGATGCTCATCTCCAATATGCTACTACCAGATTCTTCTGGAGTGAGGTTCCCATGGAACCTAGTGGAGATAGTGTTTGCGTTGGTGAGGTCTACTATGGCGGAGCCACTGGTGATGGCATGGGGTACTACACTATTGGCATAACTCTATGATGAGTTGTACGAGATCTCTTCCATCGATGGAAGGGTATTGGGTGTAGATTTTTGCTAGTGCTAGGGATGGTAGCACATAGTTGTGGGGTGACCATAGGGGCTACCTTGGATGACTCGAGCATAGCTAGTAGATAGGGAGATAGGATATGGTATCCTATGGTAGAGGGCTCAGGAGAGGGGATAGAGTTGGTGATTCGTAGGTGAGGTGGCCTACTATGCAGATCTGTTTGCTCGACTCGAGGTAGGTCAGGTATTTTGGAGGCCATACAGAGATTGTCCAGAGTGGGCAGATGCTACTGTACAGCTCCGTAGGGTGCGATGAGGCAGATGGTTGGTTGGATGACATGGCATAGAGTGGGAGTACTTCCCTTTTGCTTGGGTGATGCGATAGTTTGGGCTATGCTAGGGGGTGCCTAGTGAGTCGGTGCCTTATCGATATCATGGGGATGAGAGGACATTGGCATGGCCGATGGTAGAGGTAGTGGCATGGGATACAGATCTTGTAGTGGACATTCTAGATGTGGATGATGTCGGGACTATAGTGGAGTATGATGCTTGGTGGGTGATAGGCCAGGGGCATGGAGAGGGGCCACTGAGGAGGGGTGCAGCTAGGGAGGCACATCAGGATGTTTTTGGTGAGGACCAGGGTGAGGTAGGTGATTGGTAGGGACACAGGGTAGGGGAGCATGTGGATCTCCTAGACTTAGGAGATCGAGGTGACTTGGGGGATGATGATGTTGGGGATGAGGAGGTGCAGGCACCATCGATGGCATCGAGGGATACAGAGGTAGAGCTATGAGATGAGCTACTCAGGGTGAGGTAGGAGAGAGATCTCCTATGGACATAGGTGCATGATGTACAGGTAGAGCTAGCAGTTGAGCGAGCCGAGGTATAGGTGGCTCAGGTCGAGATAGCATCTCTTTGGGCATAACTACGATCTCGAAGCCCTACATGGGAGGATTCCAGTAGTGGGGAGGTGACTAGGCTATAGGCAGAGGTGACATGACTCCATTCTATGGTGGAGACTTACTAGGCATGGTGCCGATGGGGGTAGGCTTATGCGGATGAGTTGGAGACTGAGGTAGTATGCCTTGGTGGGCATATACGGGATGATGGAGGTGCTAGTGGGTCATACCAAAGTCACCATAATAGGATAGGGTAGTCCTCCTCTAGGTGGGAGGCACTAGGGTCTAGGTGAAGAGTTGATAGGGTAGGTGGTAGCAGATATGGGAGTTCATAGAGGACTCCTACTGCAGGTGGGAGTGCGAGTCGTAGTACCGATCTTGCGTGACCATGGTAGTGGCTCGCATGACTCTTTTTGTGTTTTTGGATGTTTTAGCAATGTGAAGTCTGAGGACTCACTTTATTGTAGCCGATGGGCAACATGATGTATCTTTTTGTCCCATACATATACACACACACACACACAATATATATATATATGAGCTTTTTATGTGGTTTATCATCATGTGTTTATTGTTTTATGAGATGTATGCAAATGTATGCAATTTGATTTATGTAATGATGATGAATGCCTATGTATGCATATTTTGTAATGTGATTTGATTTTATTTTGTACATGCATGGATGTATATTGATATGGATGATTTCTTGATCTAGAGGATGCAATGTGTAGACTACATGTTGTATTATGCTAGCACCATAGATGATGTATTTTGCACCAACTCATATGTAATGTTGTCATGAGACTTTGTATAATGGATTTGTGAATAATGTAATTGAAATGAATGAGGTGAAGTGATATGAATGATATGTTGTTTAGGAAATGCTCATTAGGTTTTCATGAGACTCAAACACTCTAGTCAACTTATCAAAAGTTGTATACTAACCATGCAAGACTTTTTGACAAGGTATGAATCTGCTAGGATGACCAAGGTACTTCATATCCCTATGTGTGCAAGTGAGTTCATTCCTGTGAGATGCATAAGGATACCACTAGTGCCAAGTAGGCTCTCAACCAAACTTGTATTGAGGATCACCAAATGAATGCCACCATCGTAGGTTTTGTACTAAGTATGACTAGACCACTAGGCAATCTAGGTTACCAAAGCTAGCTCATCCACATGCAAACATTGGTCTACACATACGCCCAAAAGCTAATGTGATAGACATATCATCATGCATGAGGCTACCACCATTGATGGATAGGCTATCCACCAAACCCATAATGAGGATCACCTGATGGTTTTCCAAATGTTGAGAGTTCCAGGGATTCAAGCTCAGGTGTTTTTTGGTTATTCAATTGATTGGGATTACTTGCTCTCATATATAGTGATGAAAATCACTGTTTATTTTTCTCTTTTTAGTGACTATAATCACTGTTTATTTTGAGTTTTTTCTTTTTCTCTTGAGCAAGGGGTTTGAGTAGTGGTGATAACCACTATTATTTTTTATTGTTGCTTTTTGAGGATTTTGATTTCAAAGTTGAACTTGTGGGATTTTTGGCTTGTGGATGGCATTGATCCTTTAGGCCTTGGGGATGACTACCCATCCTTCATGGGGACGTGTAGTATGAATCCTTATGACTTTAGGGATCAAAGGTGTTTGGAAATGTTGATGGGAAGCTTTTGGGATTTTGTTGTGGAATGGTGTTGATATTTTAGGCCTTGGGGATGACTACCCATCCTTCATGGGGACGTGTAGTACGAATCCTTATGACTTTAGGGATCAAGGGTGTTTGGAAATTTTGATAGTGGTGAAAACCACTATTGATTTTGAGGAATTGGGTGGGGAAGAGCTTGTCCTTTTGCCAACTCTCAGCATTCTTGAACCATTCGCATAGGGGGATGAGCAGGATGACCTTTTCGCTTAAGGTAACCTAGACCACTTCATGGATTTCATCTATCTTTGTGCAAAACTTAGATTTTTAATGATTAATTGTGTTTGGGATATGATGTACGCAAGGCATAATCAATGCAAGACTCTACCTCCTAAAAATCAAGCTAGCCTTCTACAAAATCTGAGTAGAGACTAGATATGGTTGAGTGACTGAAAACCCTACTGACATTATTTAAAACAAATGGCTAAGTGAAGGGAATAGACACGATTATGAAAATGTGAAAAATGTGGGTGAAAAATGCTAATTGTGGTATTTGAACTATGAGTACTTTCATGACATTGATTTTGAGCGGTAAGTAATGTACCATCATGGTGCTAGACATGTATGCGCAACTCTAAAATGTAAAGTGCTAATGATGAATATGCCTAGATGCAAGTGATGATAAAATGCAATGTGGTGTGATGCAATATTTTTGAATTTTTGAAATTTTGATGGATATGTATGTATGAAAGTGCAATGCGATGCAAATGTTTTTGTATTTTGATGTTTTGATGATTTTTTTGAATTTTTGATTGATATGTATACACATGTGACCAACGGGCTTATTTGGGAGCCATTGGGGCATTTGGGGGGACCAAAGGGCTTATGGATGCCTTTGGGGCTTTTAGGTTTGACCTAGATGATCGTAGATAGTCCAGGAGCATTTTTACTTGACCTAGATGGTGAGAACCCGCTAGGAGCCTTTTGGGTGACCTAGACATGCAATGACACTTAAAAAGTGTCTATGACTACCTAGGGGTATTTGGCTATGACCAAAGGGCTTATGGGATGCCTTTGGGGCTTTTAGGGTTGACCTAGATGATCGTAGATAGTCTAGGAGCATTTTTACTTGACCTAGATGGTGAGAACCTGCTAGGAGCCTTTTGGGTGACCTAGACATGTAGTGACACTTAAAAAGTGTCTATGACTACCTAGGGGTATTTGGCTATGACCAAAGGGCTTAGGGATGCCTTTGGGGCTTTTAGGGTTGACCTAGATGATCGTAGATAGTCTAGGAGCATTTTTACTTGACCTAGATGGTGAGAACCTGCTAGGAGCCTTTTGGGTGACCTAGATGTGCAATGACACTTAAAAAGTGTCTATGACTACCTAGGGGTATTTGGCTATGACCAAAGGGCTTAGGGATGCCTTTGGGGCTTTTAGGGTTGACCTAGATGATCGTAGATAGTCTAGGAGCATTTTTACTTGACCTAGATGGTGAGAACCTGCTAGGAGCCTTTTGGGTGACCTAGATGTGCAATGACACTTAAAAAGTGTCTACGATTACCTAGGGGTATTTGGCTATGACCAAAGGGCTTATGGGATGCCTTTGGGGCTTTTAGGGTTGACCTAGATGATCGTAGATAGTCTAGGAGCATTTTTACTTGACCTAGATGGTGAGAACCCGCTAGGAGCCTTTTGGGTGCTCTCTAAGCATGAAATGGCCACAAGTGAAGGATGTTCAAAGGTTTAGGATCCTCGACACCTTCAAGTGAAGCTAGGTGATAAGTTCCAGGCCCTATTTGACTAGTGATGACAAAGGGACCTAACCAGTTTACCATAAATTTGTCCCGTAGGTGGGGCGACAAGCTAGAATTCTGTTGGTTCTCTTTCAGGATGAGATCACCAACCTGAAAGTCTCTGAGATGGACTTTCATATTGTAGGCTCTTTTGAGCCACTCTTGATACACACGTAGATGCTCAAGCGCATTAATGTGATGCTCATCCAACAACATAAGTTGATCTAGGTGAGCTTGTCATGCAGTATCATCATCAATAAATTCTTGCATGGATATGCATAGTGATGGGATTTCCAACTCTAGAGGCATGACCGCCTCAGCACCATACACTAGCAAAAATGGAGTTGCCCTAGTGGGTGTCCGAATGCTAGTGCGGTAAGCCCAAAGGGCAAGCGGCATTTGCGTATGCCAATCGGTATGATTCTCTTTGACTATTTTCTTCAATATGGCAATTAATGTCTTGTTTGATGCTTTTGCTTGCCCATTTGCTTGTGGATAATAGGGTGTCAAAAAGTTGTGTTGGATGTTATACTTTGCTGTCAAAGCATGCACATATTTATTCTTGAATGATGTCCCATTATCTGAAATGATCTTGGATGGAATACCAAAATGACAAATGATATTATGCAATATGAACTCCGCTATGCGGGGTCCTATCGTAGTGGTAAGGGGAATTGCTTCCACCCACTTTGTAAAATACTCGGTAGCCATGATGATAAATGTGTGGTGGCCCAAGGATGCAGGGGAGATTTTCTTGATTAAATCCAACCCCCATTGTGAAAATGGCCAAGCCGATTGGATCGGTTGTAAGGCCTGGGAAGGTACATGTGTCAAGTTAGCATGGTGTTGACATTTCATGCACTTCCTCACATATGCGCAACAATATCACTCTAAAGTTGGCCAATAATAGCCCATGCGAAGAATGCACTTTGTGATGGCCATGCCACTAAAATGGCCACCACAAGTACCATCGTGTGCTTGGGCCATTGCCCAAGTCGATTCTTGATACTCTAAGCAATGAAGGAGGATTCCTTCATAGCTCCGATGGTATAGGATGTCTCCTAACAAGACAAACTTTGTTGCCTTCCATTTAAATGTCCTTTTGGCAGCATGCGATAATCTAGGAGGGAGGTTACCAAGCTTTAGGTACTCTCTAATTGGTGTGGACCAGTCCTGCTGTGTGGAAGCCTCGATTGCATGAATCGCCTGTCCCTCATGAAGTTCATCTCGAGAAAATGCAGATTGGGATAGAACTTGTAAGAATAGCATTGTGCTGCTATCAAAAGGGGTTTGGGGGAATAGAGTCCCCCAAGCGGCATGATTCAAGTGCTCATGAATGTGTGAGAATCTCTCTTGATGAGGTTCTATTTGAATCATGTGGACTTCTGGCATGGCTTGAGTGCTCTCATGCTCAACCACTGATTGTGATAGCATCTTGACTTGAATGGTTGTCATCTCCCCTATGGGGTCTTGTGGAATCAAGGATCCTAAAGAGGCCATTGTATCCACAAAATGATTAGATGATCGAGGGAGTGCCTCGATGTCATACCATTCAAAATTTTCTAGGGATTTGTCCACAAGGGCTTTGTAGGCTTGCAAAACTGGGCACTTGCACTGGAAGATTCCCTTGACCTGGTTGACAATGAGCAAGGAGTCACCAAAAATATTGAGCTTGGTGATTTTCATGGTGATAGCCATTTTAAGCCCTATGAGTAAGGCTTCATACTCGAAATTATTGTTGGTGCAGGGGAAATCGAGTTTAAATGATAGGGGTATGGGAGCCCCATGCGGTGTGAAAAACATGATTCCCATGCCACCCCCTTGCTCGCATTTGGAGCCATCGAAGAAGAGAGTCATATCCGCCTGTGACTCAGGCTCATCAGAATCAGGCGATTCTGATATTTGGAAGACTCCATCATCGGGAAGCTCCATGCTAAGAGGTTGGTCCTCCTGGAGAGGAGCCTCTACAAGTTGATCAACAATGACCTATCCTTTGATTGACTTCTGTCCTATGAACTCTAGGTCAAATTCTATCAACAACATGATCCATTTTGCCATGCGACTACTATGATAAGTATGACTCATCATGTATCACAATGGATTCTCTTTGGATACAACATACGTAGTGTGACTGAGCATATAGTGTCATAGCTTCTTGGTAGCAAAAACCATCGCTAGACATAACTTTTCTATGTATGCGTACTTAATCTCATAGCTCACCAGGGTGCGACTGAGATAATATGTGGCCTGTTCCTTATGAAATTCATTGTTTTGGGCTAACATGGCACCCAATGCGACCTCAATAGCTGAGATGTATAATCGAAATGACACCCCTGGTCTAGGTGGAGCTAACACTGGTGATGAAGCTAGGTATTGTTTAATTGTGTCAAAGGCATCCTGACATTCATTGTCCCAGTGGAATGTGACCCCCTTGTGTAAAAGTTTGTTCATGGGTCTACACTTGTCCGACAGTTGTGCTATAAAGCGTTTGATGGATGCAATCCTCCCCTACAAGCTACGAAGCTGCTTGATGGTAGTCAGGGGAGGCATTTCAAGGATTGCCTTGACTTTGTTAGGGTCCACTTTGATGCCTCATTTGGAAACTATAAATCCCAAGAGCTTTCCAGATGTGATGCCAAAGATGCACTTCTTGGGATTCAGTCTCACATTATGTTCAATAAGGCGATCGAGGACTTTGCGCAAGACATCTAGGTGCTCATGACGTAATAAAGATTTCGCCAATAAGTCATCCATGTAATCTTCCAAAATTTTATGCATGTAGTCATGGAAGATATATGTCATGGCACGCTGGTAGGTGGCACCGACATTCTTAAGGCCAAATGGCATGACCTTGTAACAAAATGTCCCCCAAGGCATTGTGAACACCATTTTGAGCTGGTCTTCCGGGTTGATACGAATCTGATTATACCCAGAGAAGCCATCCATAAGGGAGAGCATTTCATGTCCTACGGTGGCATCTACCAAGGCATCTATGCTTGGCAAAGGAAAATCATCCTTAGGACTCACTTTGTTTAGGTCTCGAAAGTCGGTGCAAATGTGAATCCTCCCATCAGGCTTCTTGATGGGAACCATGTTGGACAACCATGGTGGATAGTCTACAAAAATGACAAACTTGGCATCCAATAGTTTTTGTAGCTCATATTTGACCATCAAGGCCACTGTTGGGTGCATCTTTCTCAGCTTTTTCTTGACAGGTTTGACTATGGGGTCAAGCGTGAGATTATGGGTGACCAGATTTGGATCTAGTCCCGACATGTCTTTGTAAGACCATGCAAAAGCTGCCTTCTTTTCTGTGAGAAGGGCTATATAATCAGCTTGCTCTTCGGGGGATAGGCTTTCCCCTAGCTTGATATATTATGGGTTTTCAGGATCTGAGTTGATATCTCTGTCAACCGTAGGCTCGATTGACATATGAGACCCCTCCTCCAACTGATGGGGAGTAGGTATCAAATGGATGTCATTAGCTAGATTTAAATCTTCGATGGGAACCTCGGGTTCCTCCTCAGCATGGAAGACATCATGAGTTGGTCCTATGGAGAAGTGAAACAATCCATCGTAAGCCCAATACTCAGAGGGTGATGGGGGTGAATCAGTGTGATCCCAATCAATCGCATCTAGGTCTAGATGGAGTGGTTTGGAAGGATCGGCTGGGTTGTGGAGTGGTGTGGTCAAATCAATGGAGATCATATTGATGAAATGTGTCTGCTCTCTAGGACCACGTGCATGTGACTATGTATTGGTGTTATCTCTCACCCCTAGATGTGGTTCTGGGGGATTGGGATCTCCGGATCCTATCTGGGAATAGACTGTAGGATGGGATCATTAGGCTCAAGGAGCTCCATGTGTGTGGGTGGGTCAGGGAAGACCTCATGATGAATCTGGCCTAGATTGATAGGCCTTGCCCTCAAGCATGGGCCAACATGTAACTGATGATAGACTTCATCTATGTCAATATTCTCATGATGATGTCACAAATAATGAGGACCTAGGTATGCCCTCTCTGTCTCATCCTCATAGTCACTGTCATATATGGGAACCTCATTGTTGCCCCTTGGGATCGGGTGATCAGGTAGGTGTGGTCCCATATATGCTAATTCCTCATAATCATCATCGTGGATGAGGATTCCTTCATTCTCATCTTGTAGTGCCTCAGGCTCCCGAGGGCCCAACTGCTCAAGTAAATTAACTGCTCCCCCAAGAGGTCTATCTTCCTACGGATGAACCGGCTCTTCAGGAGGAAGGAGCTACCACCAAACAGGATCAGGGAAAGGGAACAAATGTATGAGGCTTTCCTGTTGGTCATTAATGGGGACAATTTGTGAATGATCACTGTCCGACTCAAAAGGGTCATATGGCGCTACCTCATAACCCGACTCATCCTCTGAGGTCCACTCATATGAGGTGCCTTGATCTGACTCATCATAGACATGGGGACAACTCCATGACCCTTCCCCTCTCTCAAAATGTGGGGGAATGTCACTGGGGATCATGGGGTTCCCATCTAGCCATGGAAAGTAATCTCCCAAGGAGTAGACTGTATTGGGATTGGCATAAGGGTCTTGGGCCAACCCGCCCTCGTAGCCTATATTCAAGCGATTTAGGCTATCTAAGAGGACATCTAGAGGCAATGGATTGTTGCGTCCCACTCCTGACTTGTCATAGGGCATTTGATATTGTGGTTGACAAGGGATTCTGGTGCCCTGCTCATACAAGCCTAACCCATAACCATGCCAGTTGCATAGGTCAAGGTACTTCAAGGTGAAGTTAGGGTTAGACAAGTAGTTGATATCCTCTCCAAAAGGTTCCTCATCTTCCTCCTACTGTTGGTAAGGTTTGATGCCATAGTCAAGGCCCCCATAGATAAAGTTCATTTGATTAGGGGGAATACCAAGAGGCACGATAGTGCCTATGGGAAGACGGGGTCTACCCATGTCTTGCATCGACTCTAAAGTAGGAGTAGTGGTAACATTCCTAACCATGTACTCTCCCAATCTGGTAGAAGCCAGATGTACTGTAACCTAGGGCTGCGGATAGAAGAGGGATGAGAGTGAGACTTGATCCGGCTCATTGTTTGCCTCGTGTGGTGTCTCTTCATCATCCGGGCTAAGTATCTCCTCTGTAGAGATGGTGGATATGATTGGTTGGTCCTCCTCAATGGGCCACTTCTCTGGGTTCCTAGGCAAAGGATCCATTGATGTATTAGGCATCTGGGTTGGGCGATGATGAGGAGGGCATGGTATGCTGTAGCGGTGGGGTCGAACCTCGACTAGATTTATTCGGTTGAAAATCTAGATGTATCGATGGCAAGGTCGACTCGGGTAATTGTTGCACCATGTTGCAGTACTTGAAGGGCTCTAGGTCCATGGGGATGACATGAACTTGCCCTTCGTGAGTGTACTTGAGGCACTGGTGAGCGATGGAAGGGATGCACTTCATGTCCCTGATCCATGGTCTTCCTAACAAAATGTTGTATGCCATCTCACCCTCCAGGATGTGGCACATCATCGAGATGATATTTTCCCCTACTTGAATAGGTAAGATGATTGTACCAACCATTGAGCATATGGCATCATTGAATGCTCGGAGGGTGTAGGTAGATGTGACAATATGAGATGTTGGAAGCTTCAGGTGCTTTAGAGCTATTGTAGTTATAATGTTGCTCGAAGACCCAGTATCTATCAAGACTCTTTTGTATGGTGTTCCATTCACACGTGCGACAATGTGTAAAGGGGGATCCACCATATCATGTGGAACCAGTTTAAGTTCATCTTCTCGAAAAGTAATTATCGGTTTCATGCATTGCCGCACATGCCCCACAAAGTTGTTGAAGGAGTTAGACCCTAGGGCTGAAGCTCAATTGCCTTAAGGATCTCCATCAAGGCTTCTCTATGAGGTTGTGATTGTTGGATGAGCTCATAGATGGAGAGTCGGGTAGATGTTGTTCTTAAGCTCTGAGTGAGCTTGCTCTTGATGGTGACTATAGGCCTAGGTGGGAGGCTCGGTCCAGGAGGTGGTATAGGCTATGATGTCAAAGGGACATCACTCTGAGCCATAGGTGGTGCGGCTGGACTTGGATACCACCTATTTCTTGTCATAATACTTACCATGCCAACATATCCTTGCTTAGGAGGGGCATGGTGAACCTCGTTCACTTGGGGCACTGGTTTGGCCTGCTCCACGTGGGTAGGCAAGGGGTCTTTAAAGACCCCCATCTATTGGTTGTTTGGTGTGATAGGGTTATCTACCTAGAGGGCATTCCTATCAATCAGGTCTTGCACTAGATGTTTGAATTTATAGCACATTTGCACATCATGCCCATTTTGCCTATGAAATTTGTAGTATAGGTCTTCTCTGTATCCTTTGGGCTTAGGTGCATTAGGGTCAATAGGTCGATTGTCAGGTAGATGGATCGCATTAGCCACTAAGAGGTGATCAAACATTGAATCCATAGACTCTGCAATGGGCATGAATTGTCGCTTGGGGTGACGCTGTTGATTTTTCCCTTGACCATTCTGGTTATCCTTGGCATAGTTCCCAGGGTGGCCTGATAATTAGGCTTTTGAGGTGGCATGGTTGGCGCTGGCCTTGGGACACTAATGGCAACCTGATTTACTATTGCTGACTTAGGTTGCATTGGGGTGTTCTTAGTGTTCTTGCTCCACTCCTTCTTGCGAGGCTTCACAATCTCACCCTCTTGAATCTTGATTTCTTCGATGATCCTAGCCTATGCTAAGGCATCTTCAAGAGTGGGGTATTGTTGCAACTGTAGCAACAAAGAGATTGGCTTTAAGCAACTTTTGGAGAACATCTGAGTCAACTCCGACATGGGGAGAAGATAAGGCAGCTTGGCGAGCAAGGTTCACCATCTATTGCCATAATTTGTTATTGACTCATCATCATATTGTTTTAACCTAGCTACATCGGCCAACGTTGCCTTCCTCTTGGTATTGAAGGCAAAGCGCTCCAGGAATGCATCCACAAGTTGGTCCAAATTATGGATGCTATGCTTAGGGAGTTGGTAAAACCACTCAGAGGTAGGGCCGGTGAGGGTAGTCACAAATGTCCTCAAAAGCAAAGCATCATCATCATGAATGCCGAAGCATTGGCCTAAGAACCTAGTGACATGTTCTTGCGCATCCTCTTCTCCCTTAAAGGTAGCCAACTGAGGCAACTTAAATTGTTCTGGATAGGGAGGCGTAGGTACTGATGGATGGATAGGTTGACTATGCAATTGATGCATAGTGGGATTTTGAGATCTTGACCTAGAGGTCTTGTTCTCTACTGACTCCAAGCATTCTAACAATGCTTTGTAAGGACCTGAGGACTTGATCTCCTCATCTTTGTTCACATCTTGTGGTGGAGGTCTAGGCTCCTCCAACCTAGGGTGAGGTGGTGGTAAGTCACCCCCTACCTCGGTAAGGCATCTCAACATATTCTATTTCTGGCTCATGCTCAGTATAAGCCCCGTAAGGCATCTCTCGAGCCGGCCTATGAATGGGGGTATCTACCCGTGGTGGGCACCCTATGTTTGGCCTAGGAGGCATCTCCCGATCTGGCCTAGGAGGTCATGGAAGCAACATTTGATAAGGTCTCGAGGACCTCTCTCGAATGAGCATGGGTTGCCTCGGATGGACCTCCTACCTATGTGTCTTAGGGGTAGGGACCCTCTCTCTCAAAGTTTTCTGGAATAGCTCATTGGTCTGTTGTTCGATCCTTTCTTTCTCAAGCTGGTGCAAGCGATCTAGTTGCTCTTTATCCCATCAAAGCTGCTTGAACTGAGCTTGGCATTCTATGTATCTCACAACCGCTTGCCTAATTTGATCCATAGTGTGAGGCCTAGGAGGCCTAGGAGTCTCACCCTGGGGTCGACCTTGTCCAAGGTACTCTGTGTTCTCCATAGGGTGCTTGCCTCTCTCGAGGTTCACCACATTGACTTGAGGCTCAGGCTGGAACATGTGTTCATTACATTCAGTTGGCGTAGAGGCACATCGGGCATGCATGGTATATTGTTCCTAAGGAAAATCTAGGATCTCCTCATGTCTTCCCTCTTGGACGAGGAAAGGTAGGGCTGAGTTGGCTCACCCAGACCGATGGGTGTCATTCCCATCAGGCTGCAAGAGTTGTTGTATCCTATCAAGGTGGCATGGAGGTAGAGTCATGTCGACTTGCTTCGACCAGTGTGTGAAGTCATACTCCTACCTCTGCTTAGGCGTGTCAGCCCTAGTGGGTATGTGGATGCATGGCACCACTCTATCTATTAGCACCTCAGTGCATAGTTGCCTTTCACCAAGGAAGGCCTATGAGATATCTACATATCGGGAACACTCTCCCAAGTAATGCTCATCATCCCTCGGGGTGTCCTGGAGAGGATCCCTTCGGATATGAGGCTCATGCCCTACTGTCTTGGGGCTAGGTGGAGTGGAAGCTCACCAGGGAGGTATAACCAAGTCCCTAGGGCTATATCAGAGATGATTCATGTCTCCTAATCCACTCTCCATAGCTTCCACCCATGATTGGGCTTGGCTGTGGGTGCGCACCATTGCGCTCCTCTATTAGTACCCCAAGGTGATTATCTTCTTTACAAATTCTTAATGAAATAGTATACAAGAAAGAAAACACTCAATAAGATAGATGATTATCTCTTTTAAGTTTTAAGTGTGAATCCCTAAACTATTTCGTGTGTTTCAGATGTGTTGTTTTGTAAAGAATGACCTTGTGTCACGTGTTTGAAATATTGTTGGATTGTAATCTCATGTTCAATTGGATTTCACCTGTATACTCATAGCTCGACAACCTGGCTATGAACTCTAGGTTGTGTTATCCCACCTATAATGTGTGGTGATGAGGTCCACACATGGCCAGGGAGCACAGGTCCTACCAGTTCCTCACCCAGTTCACCCGTAGTCTGCGATACACCTCCCCGAAGGGTGATGCATGCTATAACCCATGGGCTATGATGGATCTTGGAACCGGCCTTGGCAAGATGGATCGGGTTCATGGGATTTGAGCCAAGTGGATGGAGATGAAACCCACCATCACTTGCACTCTACTAGTGGATGGTAATGAAGTCCACCTCACTAGCGTTTACATGAATCGTGGTGTGTGTGGTTCATTATTATCCAAGAAAGTAAGCAAAGAAGCAATCAATGACTATTCACTAAATGCATGCAATAGGTGCATTTTAATTTCAGAATAATAATATAAGGAACCTACAAATTGACTTTATGAATGCAAATCCTACATGCTAACCTACCCAATGGGTAGGCCACAAGCAATCAAGCCAAACAGATGCATTGCTACTACAAGTTCTTTTTTATTTTCCTTCTACCTTTTGCTATGTGATGTTATAAGAAAAGAAAAAATATAAATTTTAACCTTTCTATGCAAGCAAGTGAAGAAAGAAAACTGATTTTTGATAGTCTCTAAAAATATAGCAGAAAATCAGAGGGTTTAGGCACTTACCTTGTCCACTTTGAAGCCTCCAAATTCTGAAATTTTGGGCAGAAATCTCTCTGTTTCACCACCGCTCCAGGGTGGGGTGAGTAGCAGCTCCACCACCATCCTAGGGTGGGATGGTGAAGCCACCATCCTAGGGTGTGCTATATAAAGCCTCTGCCACCGTTCCAGGGTGGGGAGGGGAGCACCTGCAACACAAAAAGGGCAAAAATGCAAGAAAGAAGTCAGATTTTTACCCAAATAAAAAGGGACAAGGGTCCCACCATGATCACCACTGAATTAGGGAAAAATGGTGCACCAAATTATGTGGAAAAATAAGTGTATCTACCCCATATCGCTAATGAGCATAAAAAAGGAAGCATGCATGCAAAAAGGAAACAATACCAAACAAAAGGAAATGAATTTAAAGCAAGTATTTTCTCATTAATTTGTTGGATCCAATCCAAGGTTACAGTAGTCCCCTTGAGGTCTCAAAATTGTGATACAATTTTTACAATATTGGGTGCCCAAAGACCAAGTCTTTCACGGAATCCGGGTGCACATCCAATGTTTCTCCGCGTACCCACAATCGAGGTGGGTGAGCCAATGCCACCGCTGCTTGTATATAGGTTCTATGATGTCTTATATTTCTTCCCAAAGCCTTCTGAGGACCTGCACCTACACACAAGGAAGCAAAAAGGGGTCAAATAGCAAGGGTGTATGGTGAAAACATGCAATCCCCATAGGGGCAAAATGGCATATGAATTAAAAGTGCATCAAATGATATCCAAATGACTTGAAAATTTTCAGATATGTTAAATAGGAGGTTTTGGGAGGATATCACCCAAAAAATATCAGAAATTGCACCCGTAGACCCCTCGATTAAGCGTCGCCCGCCTACAACCTACGAAAAGGAGGACAACAAAATATTGAACCTGCACTCATCCAAAACTCATGAAATTTTGTCAGTATGCATAAATTGGAATTTCAAGACAACCCATATGATCATATTTTCCAATTGGATCCCGGATCCACCTGCATCAAACTGGGGTGCCCGGATGGGCCCTACGAGCCTACGAAAACTTAAAAATAGCATAACTAATTCATTTTAACTCCAAATGACCTGAAATTTGGATTGTAGCATCATGGAATAATTTAGAAAATAAACAATTAAAAATAGTAAAGAAATTTCTTAATAATTTACCCTCATCTCGGGGGGCGATGGTGACTACAACTATTTGGGGGCACCCTAGGAGGGGATACCCACCAAATCTAGTCACTTTTTGTTACCAAACCACTGGAATATGTTCCTAAACAACCTAAGGTGTGTTTTCATCGAATTTTGTGAAGAAATTCACCCGGATGGAAAAGTTATGCTCGGATTACCTTCTTGAAGTCACCCGGTAACCTCCTTGGCAAAAGGGAGATTTCGAGGGCAAAAAGGTGCAATAAGGTGAGGGGAAATCTTGGAAGCACTCCATTGCATATCCTAGAACTCCTATCCATTATTTTTTGTGGATATGGAACCCATTTTATAGCCCAAAGGGGCTCATGTGCAAAAAGGCATGCAAGGGCATGCATGGCAAGAGGTGCCACTTGTCAAATGGGAGGCATGCATAGGGTGTGGAAGAGAATCTCCCAATTTGGCCCTCATAAATATGGATTTCATAAGGATTCCCTATCCTCTACCTCGCATGCTCTGTTTGGGTGGTCAAATGGCAGTTTTTGGGTGCCATTTGGCCAAATTTTGACTTTTTTTGGGTCAAACTTCACCACCGTCCCACCCTAGGATGAGGGCTCACCACCATCCCAGGGTGGGATGATGGGAATCTACCCTCATCCCAGGGTGGGACGGTGGTGAATTTTGGGCTAAAACCTCCCAAAATTGGGTCGGTAGCCTCCAAAACCCTTTTCGGAGTGGCTAGAACCACTGTGAGCCTCCTGAGGGCTGCCCAAGGGGCCATATTATGTCAATTTGATCACTGCTTGTGGATGCTTAATCGGGTTTACCACATTTTAGTGTCTACGATAATACTGAAGGATTTTTAGAGACTCAAACATACTAGTGCTATCAACCAAAATCACTGAATGTTGTCTAACTTTCTTTATGACCAATGTGTGTGCCAGTGAAGTTCATGTACCAAATCTTGAGCATGACAATGACCCTAGGCAATCAAGCACCAATGTGTGTGCACGTGAAGTTCATTAACCCATTATGAGTAAATTAGGCATGACATGTTATGGAGAGGACCAAGAAGCTAGCTTATTTATATGTGCGGTCAGAGGTCTCCCTTTTTTGGAAGAGAGACATGTCACCCCACATGAGCTTACTCCACTGCCAGTCAAGTGTTTATAGCTCCAATGGAGGCTAACTCCATAGTCCAATGATCTGATATTTAGGCCTTGGGGATGACTACATAACTTTCTAAGAGAAATGTAGTACGATCCTTATAGATTTAGGGATTTGTGGTGTGTGCATAGAATTTGATAATTTTGGATAGAGCTTTGGGTAATCGGATTCTCAACCGAAGTGTGATGAGAATGTGACCCTATACTTACTACTCTCTCTCTCTCTCTCTCTCTCTCTCTCTATATATATATATATATATATATTGTTTATATTTGGAGAGAAACTGTGATAGTGGTGAAAACCACTATTTTTATTTGGACTATGTTGCATGAAAGGACAAGTGAGGAATACTCTTTTCACTTCAAGGTACCACCCAAGTATGGTGTTATCCCTCTTTGACTCAAAATGTTTTTTTAAGATGTGAAGAAGTGTGGTTGGTGCAAGATTGTTTTTGGAATCAATGGACAAAACTCAATATTTTCTTAATGTGAAAAAGTGCTTTTGGTCCTAAATAAAATTGGACATCTTTTTTGGAGGTTGCTAGACACACTAGTTATGGCTGAGTGACTAAAAATTTGGGGTTTATGATTTTTGACACATGGGATTGTTGGCTTATGATATTGGAGAAAATTGCATAAATACCGAAAATAGGTACCCCCAATTGTGTAAACTTAGCTTTTTATTTGGCCATATTATTAATACTATAGAAGATCATTGAACATGGGATGGGATGAATACAATTTGCAAAATGAAGGAATGTAGTGAAATGCATATGATATGTAAAATGCAATGGAATGCATGTGGAATGAATGCAAATGGAATATGTGCGAACTTTTTTCTTTTTTTTTATGCAGTAAGTGTGAATGCAATGTGAAAAATACATGTAAAGATGCCTATATGTAAATGCAATATGTATGCAATTGGAACATGCCTATGTGAATGATCTGTTTTTGTTTATTTTTTTTTTAGCCATGTATATATATACATATAAACATCATATTAAAAATAAAATACCTTCAAATGGATAACACCTTGACCTTGTTTGGGTCCACTTCAATGCCTTTTTTTTGGAGACAATGAATCCTAAAAGTTTACCTGAGGTAACACCAACGACACACTTTTTGGGATTTAACCTCACCTTATGTTCTAGAAGTTGGTCAAAAATATTTTCCAATACACTAATGTTCTCTTGTCGAGTTTTAGATTTAGCCAAGAGATCATCCACATAGTCTTTGATAATCTTATGTATGTAATCGTGAAAGATGTAAGTCATGGCTCGTTTATAGGTAGCTCCTGCATTTTTGAGGCCAAAGGGTATAATCTTGTAACAAAAGGTCCCCCAAGGTGTTGTGAATGTTGTATTGTGTTGGTCATCAGGATTAATGCGAATTTGGTTGTATCCTGAAAAACCATCCATAAGGGAAAGCATTTCATGTCCAGCACAGGTATCGACAAGAGTATCAATGTTTGGAAGAGAAAATTCATCCTTAGGACACGCCTTATTAAGATCTCAAAAATCAGTAGAAATGCATATCGATCCATTAGGATTACGAATGGGTACCATGTTTGAAAGCCAGTCAGGATAGTTAATAGGAACAATGAAATTGATATCTAGAAGTTTTTGAAGTTCTTCCTTGACTATGAGGGCCACGGTAGGATGCATCCTTCTAAGATTTTGTTTGACTGGTTTGGCATCAGGATATAAGGTGAGGTTGTGGACCATAATACTAGGATCAAGACCAGGCATATCCTTATAGGACCATGCAAACACATATTTCTTCTTCTTGAGGAGAGCAATGAATTGCTCTTATTCATTGGATGATAGGCTTTTTCTAAGCTTGACAATTTGGGGATTGTCAGGATCTAAACTAAGGTTCACTTCGATGGTATGTTCAATAGACATATGTGAACCTTCCTCAAGTTGATGTGGTGTTGGGATCAGATTAATGTCATCCAACTCTTCCTATTTATTGTCATATAACTATGCCTAAAAGACCTCGGGATTCTTGGTATAAGATGGAGGTGAAAGTGGAGGGTAAGGAGGAATGTAATTGGTAGAAACCCTTAACAATTCCTTGAAAAGGATGAACTCCGAAAAGGAGGGTGAGGAAGAAATCTGGTCCATGTCAACAAGGCTTATTTCAATTGGAACTGGCTTAGCCGGATTGTATGGATTATGGAGTGGGGTGAATAAGTCAATAGGATTCGTACTGAATTAGTAGGAAAAGAGATGGATTGGAAGAATGGATGGATGGAATGATTGGATTGGAATCAATATTGAGTCTTTTTAACCTTGGATAGCAGCAATAAAGCATGAAATTAAATGCTATGTACATGCAAATAAATATTTTGTTTTGTTTTGTTTTGAATGTTTTGATTTTTGTTTAAACATTTTTTTTGTTTATATACATATGTTACAAATTTTGGCTTGGCTGAATGGCTCAATGGAACCTAGGTGGGGGTGGTTCACTAGGTGGGTCAACTTGTTCTTGTGGAAGAAGCAAGCAAAAGATGGGTTGATGGATGGAAAACAATTTGAGGTAAAACTCATCCTGTTGGGTAAGGGGAACAATGTGTTGAGACTCCTCTTCAGAATAGTCAGAAGCGTTGGACATAAGTGCATACTCTTCATAACCTTCATCAATATGGAAGCCGGTAGGAAAAATTTAGTGGGTCTTCTTCTTCATTTAAGATAAGCGCTTGAAGGTCTTGTTCAACAGAAGTGGTGGAGAAAAATGGAAGGGGGGCTTTGTCTTCTTCATTGAGGCTAAGCCTTTGGAAGACTTGCTCAAGGGAAGCAGTTGAGGAAAGTGGGTATATCCCAATATTGAACTATCATGTGCTCCTTGATATACAAAATCAATTATATTGTGTATCCTTTGTTCATGGGAACCTAGACCTTGATCTTACCAGTTGACTATATGGAAGTAACAAGAGGGAAATCCCATCATGTTTTGTATGTTGGCATGTCTTGGCTCTTTTGGTTCTTCGGGTGGTTTTTCTGTAATTGAGGAATCCAACCCTCCATAGATAAATTTGATACTATTAGGAGTAGAGATCATATCGTAGACAACACCTATGGTTTAAGGAGGGTCATATGGGCGACCAAAATCCTTGGTAGTTGGGATGGCAAGAGGGGTAATGGTAACGTCTTGGACCACGTATTCATCAATACCAGTACTAGTGATGTGGACCTCGACTTGGGATGAGGTTGTGCATGATGTGGAAATGGATGGCTTAGGATTGGATGGGGTCATGGAAGGTGGCGAGGAGTTGAATTTTTCATAATCCAAAAGTTTGACTTGTGAAACATCGACGGATGGAGAAATATTGGGTGATGGCTTGGAATTAGAAGGTGGATGAAGCAATTATGATGAAGAATAAATGGTTGTAGGAGTGATTGAGGTAGATGATATGGCGAAAGTGGATTGATCTTGACCACATGTACAAGAAGAAATGGATGATTGAGGGGGTTTGGTGATGGGTAACTCCTCAAAAATAGGATATTTGGAAGAAGATGTGGATGGATTAGAAGATGAAGTGGATGGATTTGAATATGAAGTGGATGGATTCGAAGATGAAGTGGATGGATTCGAAGATGATGGGGATAATAATAGGTGGGTGGAAGGCAACATGGATTCATAGGGGTTTGAAATGAAATTATAATACTTGAAATGTTCTACATCTGCGTGGATACAATGGACTTGACCATCATGAATGTATTTCAAGTATTGGTGTAGAATTAATGGAACACATTTCATCTCCCTCATCCAAGATCTACCAAGGAGTACATTGTATGCCATGGCTCCTTATAATATGTGGAACATAGTATGCAACATTCTGACCCCTACTTCAATGGGAAAAACAATAGCGCCAACTGTGGTACACAAAGCATCGTTAAATGCTTTGAGGGTGAATGAGGACTTAGAAATATAGGAAGGTAGAAGGTTGAGGTGTCAAAGGGTAGCGGTAGTGATAATGTTGATGGATGAGCCGGTATCGATTATGACTCTATTAAATGGCTTTTTGTCTATCAGGGCCATAATATGCAGTGGAGGATCTACAGATTCTAAGGTCATTGACTTTATTTCAAAGTCATAGGAGGTGATGGATGGCTCCATGCATGTTCTAATGCTCCCTACAAAATTGTTTAAGGTATTAGAGTCTTGAGATTCAAAATCAATAGACTTAAGAATTTCCATTAGGGCATCTCTATGCCTAGGGGATTTTTGGATGAGCTCATATATGGACAATTTTGTTGACTTCAAACTTGTAGTTAACAGGCTGCTTAAGGATATCACTGGCCTTATAGGACGATGGATGGGTTGATTGGATGAACTAGAAATATGGATTAGAGGGGATGGATTTGGAGAGCTTTGAATGGATGGTGGATTTACATGTTGTGATACATTTGGTTGTTGTGCATTTTGTTGATTTTGCCTTTGACCTCTTGTGACTACATGGACTACTCCTACAAAATTTTGGTAATATTGAACATGATTAACTTGGTTAGGAGGTGTGTGATGATTATTACCTCCTACATTAGTTTGGGCCTCCTCACGATTGGGAAGAAGTGTTTGAAAAATTTCCAAGTTATGATTTTGTGGAGCTAGGGGGTTATCCACCTTAATGGCCCCCAAGTCTATGAGCTCTTGAACGATGTTCTTATAAACATTGCAAGTGTTGATATCATGACCATTTTGCCTATGGTAGGATCAAATTAGATGTTCTTTATAATATCTACTATGTTTGGTAGGGTCATCGGGCTTGATTTCGGATAAATCCAACTTGTTTGTGTTGTACAACCTTCAGAAGAGGGTAGAATACAACTTCGTTAAAGGAGTGTATTGGCATTGGGGTCGAGTGTATTGCTTACGGGAGGGGTTTTCTACAGTTGGCACTATGTTTTTCTTCATGGGTTCTTGAGTTACCGAGGGAACCACATGATAAGAAATTTGTTTTAGTTGTTGCATGGGTTGTTGAGCCATTACGGGTTGGCTCATCACTACTTGATTTACTTGATTATAAGGACTAGACAAAGAGGTTTTTGATAACTTATTTTGGCCTATTTGATTGCTTCTAAATTGGACCTTGTTCTGCCATTCTTTCTTTTTAGGCTTAGTTACGCCCTCTTGGATTTTTATCTCCTCAATGATGCTAGCATGTGCTAAGGATTATTCAAATGAACAATAGGTATGAAGTTGAAGCATCCAAGAGATGGGTTTTAAGCAACTCTTGGTAAATAATTTGATGATTTCATCCATTGGGAGGGAGAATGGTAATTTGGTAATGACTACCCTCCAACGGTTTCCAATGTCATAGATAGGTTCATCATCCCATTGTCTTAAGGCATATACATTTGATAATGAAACCTTCTTTTTTATATTTAGGACAAAATTCTGAAAAAAAGGTCAATCAGTTGTTCAAAAGTATAAATACTATGAGTTGGTAGTTGATTAAACCACTCTATGGCGTCTCCTCCTAATGTTTGAGGAAATATTTGGAGCATGGGAGCATTGTCGGTTTGAATACAAAAGCATGCATGAAAAAATGAGCTAACATGCTCCTTAGGATCCTTGGCTCCCCTAAATTTGTCAAACTTCGGTAATGTAATTTTTTTCGGATATGGCGATGATGGTACCGAAGGATGGATTAGTTGATGGATCAGTTGGCTTAAAGTTGGTCTTTGGCTTGACATACCAGGAGTGTTTTGCATCAATTGATCTATTTGTTTTTGCATGGCATGAATCCTAAGATCTTCCCCAGGAATGTGTAAGCCTTGGATAACCTGATGATTTAGAGATGGACTAGAAGAAAAATGTTGGGGAGTGATTAGATGGTTTTTATGGAATTGATTGGTTTTAAATTGATGGAGGGAATATTGATGGTTGAGAGAAGGAGAATATTGATGAGGAGGAAGATTGTGGAAGAATTGGTTGGGTTGGCCAGAAGAAATTATGTTTGGAGGAGTTGGATTTTGCATTGGGGTTGGATTGGGGATAGACACCACCGAATATTGGGGTACCCAAGTTGAATTTTGGTTGGCCATGGTTGGTTGGGTTGAAACTACAAGAAGCATAGGATTTACATGAACTTGTTGTCTAGCATTTTGATGTTGTAGAAGCAATCTGTTCACGAGACCCAACGTATCATGAAGTTCTTGTTTGAACATAGAAGAAATTGACAAGGTTGTAGATAGATTAGAAGATGAAGATATGGATGTGGATGGATTGGAGGAAATGGGTATGGAATAAGTTGTACTTGATGTGGCAACTTGGGAGTTTGGTACCTGTGAGGTAACATTAGCATACTCATACAAATTATTGGAACATACTTAGGTATAGCCATATGGAGGGTGAGTGTTAAAAACACAAGTTTTGTTGGGATGGACTAGGAGAAGAGGGCATACCATATTCATAGGTAAAATTAGGATATCCTCGGGTGGGGTTGGATGGGCAGGATGTAACCAATTCTGGTTGTGCAACATAATCTTGGCCAATGGGTTCAAGGACATAGTTAGATCTATATAGGACCTCTACCTTGTCCATGTCAATTTGGATGAATGGTTGCTCACTTTTTTGGGGAAGGGATCCCTCTTGTGGGAGAGACGGGAAAATGGGCCTAGATGGACTAGGTTGAATGGAATTGGAAGGGTTGGCTACTGAAGTAGCGGGTATGCTTCTTGTATTTTCCATTAAACTATTTTGACTTATAGAACCATAAAGTAATTAAATCGAAATGCAATTTTAGGACTATCCAATTAAATCTCTAAAACCAAAAATAGAGATAAAGAATTTAAAAACAAAGAAAACAATCAATCGTACGTTTCACCTTGTGTGGCTTACTTTATTCATTGATTGTCTCTTTTTAGTGTAAATTCCTTTTAGAAATGACAGTTTTGTGTGTTTGATGTATCCTAATCTTGCTTAATAAAAAATAAAGGTGAAAAACTATGGTTGTATGGGGCAACAAGATTCTTGTTGATGATGAAATCCAACAAGTTTTCTCGGGAATAGTCCTAAGGTGTCTAAAGGTAGAGATTGGTGTATGGAAATGGCTACCATCGTCACCAAATCTCAAGCGATAACCAGTGATGAAATCCAGTTACTACTATTTAGAATGCATCGTGCTTGTGTGTGATTAATTTTAAATTTTTTGTTTTCTATTGTGGCCAAACAATGTTAAAGGTAACAAATTTTGCAAATCTAAATTAGAATCCAACACATAAATGCAAATTTCTTCTAAATAGTGTGAAGTACACCACTTAAAATCCCCTTCCTAGATAGCAATCAGAGGGTTCGTCCACCTCTCTGCCAAAGGAGTAACCCAAGGGAAGGAATACTTTTTGCATTTAAGTATTGTTCCTACTTAGATAAGTAATATAAGCAATCCTTAACTCCTAAGATGCAAATTCTAATTAATGCTTTTACTTTCAAATGCAAATAGAAATATGTAGGAATTATTTGAATTTGTAATTCTTTACTAAAATAGAAAACTCAAAATATGTGATGACTGAATGCACAGATGCCCTAGATGCAATATAAAATGAATTTATTTTTAGATTACTTAATGTGTGTTTATTTTAAGTTTAAAATCTAAAATAAAATAGTGAAATAATGAAATACGTAGGAACAAAAATTGAAACATAATGGTTGTAGGGCCTACTCAGAAACCTAATCTCTGGTTCAAATCACTACCAAGCATAGTTGGGTGCCTTTATAGATGCAACAGAGTTCCTGTGTAGGCATAGCTGGGTGCTTGTTGGTATCAACAAGTGATGCAGAGTGCCTACGCACCTTCTGCAAAACTATCACAAGACCTTCTAGAAACCCTAACCGGTGATTTCGACTAGTTTTCACTCTAGAAACCCTATAAAATGGAATAACAAAATGAAATTAGTACAGCAAAGTAAATCAAAAAGTAGAACCCTTGTAGGGTCCCACCGTGATCACCATTTGTGAAGCAAAAATACGACACTAAAGCAAATATGAAAGTAAAATAATTCCAATGAACAAGAGACTGCACAAAAGATGATTTTATTCAATAAATGGGGGGAGCTAAGAAACTCCTTTGTTACAATCTATTTTTTCAAAAGAAATTATTTTGATACAATAAACAGAGTTGCTAGGGTTCTCCAAAACCCTAGCTACAAAACAAGTAGTGTCTCCAATGTATCTTGCTTCCAACAGGATGAGTGGGCTTCTGATTATCTGTAATCGGACCACTCTAGCTTCAATAGCTACTCAACAATCCTTGGTTGATGCTACCTGATCCTGCACATACAACAAATATAAAGTTGTTGGCAAAAAAAACAAAGGTTCCACAGTGTGAACCCTCAAAAATGCAAACTAAAAACCCTATAACTGAATAAACAAAACATGCAGAATCCAAATAACATCAAATAAAAATGCATAAAATACTTACTTTGTTGTTGATGATGTTATTTCGTTGCTCCATTGTAGATTGATGGTAGGTTTCCCTGACGTCACCTAATGATCTTATGCTGCATGTTCTAGTATGTGGTTGTAGGGACGACAAGCTCTGTGTGTAGCGACCCGGGGCGCATGCGCCGCTCTTAACTCTACTTGCGATGTTATTACTATACCAAAAATGAAGCTAAAATATTACGAGAAAACATATAACACGAAAATGACAAAGAATGGATCTTTCATTAATATTGAACCCCGGTTACATGTCGGTCCCTCTTAGGGATACCCATCTTGATACAATGATTTACAAGTGGATGAAGAGATGTCCCCTTTTGCAAAAGGGTGGCGCGCTCTAAAATGCTTCCCGGTTCCGCACACAAAAATGTCTGAGGGCTTACAGATGCCTCCTTCTCTAGGTATGTCTCCCGAATGGATCCTCTTGCTCTCGTATGTCATGGATTATGTCTCGTGAACCTGTGGCCCTATATGCAATTCAAACAACAATACACGTTTAGCTATCCGAGATTGCCTCCCGGATAAGGTTGTTAGTAATCAGAGAATGTAACAGAAATATGATAAAATGATACCATGGAATCAAGTAAATCTAAGCTAATGATATAAGAAAACAAGATAAAATATGCTATGTCTATTTAAGCTAAGCCTGCGGGCCACTGTCCAAGACAATGATCGCTAAAGAAAACCTTGCTCTCCTTGCCCCAAAGCTATGGGTCAAAGACTATGATCTGATGTTGAAGAAAGTAGGTGTTATGCCCCTTGATTTGTCAAAGCTCCATCGCACACGTGATCCCAAAGAGAACTCTCTCTCCGAAATGATCTCCTGTATGTGATTCGGGTCTCTATATGTCATATATCGATCATGTGTCTCTCTTTGGTGCTCTTAGGCTTGCACCTTTTATAGTGTGAAACCCTAGGTCTATGTCCAAGCCCTAGAAATGAATTTCTCATGCGTAGTGCAAGTTAGCATGAGAAGCCCTTGTCTATTGTCTATATTTGAAGGCCAGTTAACTGAAATCTAACCGCCCACTTGAGTCTTCTATGCGAACTGTTCGTTAGCATGAGAAGCTTTTGTCCTTTGTTTATGCTTGAAGGTCGGTTAACTTAAGTCTAAATGCAAACTCAAGTCTCCTATGTGAACTGGTCATGAAAAGGAATGCAAAGTCACTCCCGCTCACCTTTATTGCATGCAGACTACCACTTCCACCCGAGATTGGGCCTGTTTGTCAGCAAACCACTTCTTATGGCTTAGCCACTGTCGTCTGCAGTGGCTATGATCTGGCCGTTGTCGTCTGTAGCGGCTAAGGTCTGGCCGCTCTAGGCTTGAGCGGCTAGAATCTGGTTGCTCTTGGCTTGAGCGGCCAAGCTTGGATGGCTTGAAAAGGCCCCAAATGAGTGGTGAGAACCACTGTTGGTGCTTGGAAAGTCCAATATTATGTCTTATGATCTTATGAGTGTGTCTATGTAAGTAGCTCCCCTAAGCATGACATGATTTAGGTGTCTACAGATGCCCCTTTTTGCGACGCGTTGTGTGGAAAACACAACACTGAGCAAAAACGTAGACTGATCCGTTTGTAGGGTGTATGGTGATCAATGGTCTGATCAACGTCGGATGGCCCAATCATGCAAGATGGCATGCATCCCTTGAATCATTGCCTCAATGTTCGAAGGACTTAGCCCAGTGGCTTTTGCATGTTAAATTGCACTCATTCCTCAAACTCAATCGGGTAGCTTCAGCTGCTACAACAATTTCGACCGGTAGGAGAGCTACAATTGAAGATGTCATGTCTGCTTACGTTCCCAGCAAACAAGGGAAATTTGTGATTGTTGTATGCAATGATTCGAAGGATGAACATGATTTTGCTATGATCAAGTGATCTTTTGTTGATTTTGATTATGATTAAGTTGAAGTTTTGAACTACTTCTTCACACAATGGATTGGTGAAGAAATGACAATGAATGAAGCGACAAGTCGCTTGACCAATATGACTAATCTGGTTCCTTTCTAGCATTTGTTGCTTTTAATGGGCAATCCCACATCCAAGTGTGATTCCAATTGCTTATGATAATCATCCATCCCTATCTCGAGGAGCGGTCCGACTATCAATAGCCTTCTTAGGGAGTTAGGATGAGTGATTCTGTTTATGTTTAGATTGTATCACTTTGACTTAATGTTTTTGATGTCATAGGGGAATTAGAATGACCCCTTCGCACCCGTGGAGCAATCCGACCATCTTGATCTTCTTCGGGTTTGAAGGGTGACATATCGTAATTCCAAAATGAGTTGCTTTTGCCCCAAGTGGCCTTATGGTTGCCTACTCATCTCACCGAAATACATGGAGTGCAAATCGCTGCAATCATCGAGTGGATAGAGTAGGTAACTGGATACGAGGCCTGCTTGAGATTGTGATTTTATGTGAATTTTTTTTTGTTTTGAACATTCTGATGATCCTAAACCATCAAAGTGTGATTATTTGTTGTTTTTGTTATTCCCTCATTGAAGGAACTGCTTAATTTTGACCTATGGGCTTGGCCGTTGTCAGGTCCAACGGCCTCTGATTTCCTTCCTGTGGTCGTTGTCGCCTTGAGCGGCCAAGAAGCTCAAGCCGCTGACGTCAGCAACGACCAAGGCATAATTAAGGAAATATAAAACTTGCAATTCTAGGGTTTTGACCTATCATTTTCATTGTTGAAGATTCCATTTTCAGAGCTCTAGTGCAATGGCGATGGTTGCGACTTCGAAACTTTGTTGGTGCTGAGGACATGGCTGCACGAGGTGAGACATCAGCTACTGGAGGAGCCAGAGCTTCTCGGGTATTTCTCTTCAAAACCCTAGCTCTCTTTTCTTTGCTTAAGTAAAATTGAACTTCACTAAGAAATGAGCAAAATGAACATCACTAAACCTGCTGGCAATGAACAAACTCCGTAATTAGGCTTAGGTTCCTTTTTGCCACGGTGGGTTGGTCCCCAAATTTGCAATCTATCAGTGGCTTTAGCCTAGGGTTTTTGAAAATTTTCCATTATTCACCTACTGCCGCCATTTTGGGCATTCTCAAACTTAGCTTAGTTTCGATGCTTGGGTAGGGGATTTGTTTTCCAATTTGTTTGCTTTCCCTCCCTTTTGTTGCTTTGCTTAAGTTATTTTGTCAATTGTAATTTTTTTTTATTTTTTGGCCAAGGGTTCACGGGTTTGCCATGCCGCCCCTTGGCCGTTGTCGCGAGTGGCCAAGCTTGAATCCCAATGGTCAAAAATTTGACCATTGGGCCTTGGCCACTGCTGCCTCCAACGGCCAGGTTTCGGCCATTGTAGGCGACAACGGCTAAAGCTTGAGCCTTGTTTTTGCATTTTATGTATTGATTTTATGATTTTTTTTTGAATTTTTGCTTTGCTTAGGTGCAATTTATTCTTCTCTTGCTTAGATTTAGAGTAACTCATACTCTTTTGCACCATTTTCATGTTTATTGTGAATTATGCCTTAGATGCATTGTAGTTATGTTTTGTTTTTCTTCTGCTTTGTTTAGATCCTCACTGCTCGGGCTCGGGACCCGAAGCTCCTATTGGACTTGCTTCCTGGATTTGATGACACTGACTGGGAGTGGTTTAAGGCCCGTGGGCTACAGTATGTTATCAGGTTGCCCCACATTATGGCCGACCAGGCTTATCTTACGGCTTTAGCCCACCGTTGGGACCCACGGACCAACACCTTCCACCTTCCACCCGACGAGATGACTATCACGCCGGAGGACGTGTACAGGATCTTTCGGATCCCATTCGATGGGGTGCCCATTGTTTCGTCGGCCACTAATGATCAGGTGGTCATCTATGATAGGGTGTTTGGGGCACGTTCTACATAGGCTCTCCGGGAGACTGGGTCTAGGGGAGTATCTATCAAGACTTGGTATGATGCTCATGTTTTCATAGCGAGGCATGCTGTGTTGCTGATGGTGATCAACAACGTTCTTATCCCAGACTGCTCGAGTTTGAGGTTCCCTTGGAACCTCCTAGCGATGGTGCAGGACCTACTGGATAGCGAGGAGCCTATCATCTATGCATGGGGTAGATCGCTATTGGCTCAGTGCTATGATGAGTTGTACCACATCCATCGATGGGGATGCGTCAGCATTGCTTGCAGTTTGCTCTTACAGGTTTGGGGATGGGAGCACATTAAGGTAGATCGCCCTAAGGGGCTCCCAGCTGAGATTACATCTATTGAGGCTCGAACATAGTGCTATGCTGCCAGATGGGCTCGAGAGCATGAGGAGCGTAAGAGCCACACTTTTGTAGGGGAGCTGTCCCACTACACTGATGCTTTTACCAGACTATTGGCCGGAGATGTCGTGTGGCGGTCATACTATGAGTGTCTGGTTTGGGATGATCCAGCTAGTTTTATTGCTAGGACACGATGCGAGCGATGGCTCGTTGGTCGTAAGATTGCCATCCGGGAGTATTTCTTCTACTCTCGGGTTCTTCGTCAGTATGGATTGCAGTAGGATGTGCCCTTGGTACCATTCTTGTATAGGCACCTCACAGCAGAGAGGGACCTACCTCCACGATAGGTCATAGAGCTTGCAGATGAGGAGGATGCCCTAGCCGTAGACCCTACAGTGGCTGGGGGAGTTACAGAGGCCTACTCTCAGTGGTGGGGTGATCGGATGTGGCATGGCATCGGTAGTCTAGGGCATGAGGATGATGGTAGGGGTGATGGCACAGATCCGACAGGACGTAGGGTTCGAGCTAGGACCGAGGTATGGGGCCAGCCGATAGAGCAGGTGGTAGCAGAGGATCTTGATGTTCCTGAGGAGGAGGAGTTAGAGCCCGAGGAGAGAGACTCTCCTCTGAGAGCATAGTTGCACGAGGTCGAGGCTGAGCTCCAGGCTACTAAGATCTAGGTACAACGATGAGATGCTACGATTGAGCAGCTCACAGCATAGATACAGGCTCTGCAGGCTACTATCGAGGGTGGCGATGTCAGGATGCAGTTTGTTGTTCCTGCTTCTACACCATAGGAGGTTCCAATAGTAGGCTCAAGGGCAGAGGTGGGACGACTTCATTCCTTGTTGGATGAGCATGAGGCTCGGATCCGGGGTCTTATGGATCATGTTACCCTCCTTCAGATGCAGCTCAGGAGGCATGGGATTGTCCCTAAGGATCCAGCAGATGCAGGTGGTTCGCAGGTCAGTGGGTGCTCTACCTCGGGGTAGTCTTTCGCCCGTCCTAGCCAATGGACCCGGACTCGAATAGAGAGACCTACAGGCTCACATCACTCGACTCACGACACCGCCATAGGGGGAGGTGGCATTGGAGGAGGTGATGCAGGGGGCTCAGGCCCGACACTAGATTGATGTTCTACTTGGTTCTTGATCCATTTTTGAGGTCGACTGACCTACATGACTATAGCCCATGGGCATTTTTGTATATCCATTGGACTTGACACACATATTTTTATGATAGATTTACCTTTTGTGACTCATTATGTGTATCGTTTATTGCTTATGTTTTTGTTGTTATTTTATTTTATGATATGATGCGATGATGGTATTATGATGATTTGATGGATATGTTAGATGATAGATGATATTTGAAGATGCTTAGATGGATGTGTAGATGCTTATATGATTTGATGATATGATGCAATGTATTTTGATGATGAATGATGAATTTATGGTATGCAAATGGATATTGCCTGTATGTTTTATGATGTGGTTTATGGATGATTAATGACTTGTTTTCGTGGATGCAAATGTTATTGTTAAATGCATGTTTAATTTTTGCTTTAATTATATGCACCTAACTTATGTGATGGAATGGTATAAATGAACTTGTATGCTCTAATCATTAAAAACATATGGAATGCATATGACATTGACAATCTTAATGGGTGATACCACAAAAAGTTTAAAAATAATCATGAATTTAAATAATCACTTCTATCATAAGAATTGATTAAGTATTCATATATGAGATGTAATGGTGTGTAATGTATCTTCTTAATAAGTTTCTATAAATTAAAAGATATAAAGTAGTCAGTGGTCATCTATATACTATTTCTAATATATATGCGGTATCTGTCCTACTATGTTGATACCCCCTAATTTATAGAATCTTATAAAGAAAGTGATGGTGTGAATGATTTAAATTGATTTGTTGCTATGTAAAAAAAAATTGGGGCTTTTCGGAGATTCAAACACTCTAGTTCCCCTATCAACAACTGTCTACTTACCACTTAGACTTTTGAAAAGTAAGGCTTTTACCATGGACCTGGTTTTTCATGATCTCTGTGTGTGCATGTGATTGTATATTTTGAGGTAGAACTCAAGCATTTCCTTCGATGTCAAGCGGGATTCTTTCAGCCCATTGCTAAGATCAGGGATCCTCAAGTGTTCTTCTCATCCTTATGTTGGACTTAGTTGGACTATACCACTAGGCAATATTTGGTTACCTAAGCTAGCTCATCCACATTCAAACATTGGTCTACACAAATGCATGAAGCAATTGTAATAGACATATCATCATGCGTAAGGATTTCTCCTTCCAGTTTTGTACAATGCTAAGAATTCCAGGGATTCAAGCTTTATTCCCTTCTTTTTGGCTTCTTTTTGGCTTTGGATTTTTGCTCATATGTAGTGATGAAAATCACTGTTTATTTTTTATTTGATTTTTTTCTTTTGAGCGGGGATTTTTTTGTAGTGATGATAATCACTTTGTTTATTTTTTTTTTTTTTTTTTTTTTTTATTTTTTCTTGAGCTTGATTTTTTTGTATTTTGAATATATGATTGTATTGGATTTTTGCTTTTGAAATCTGGACTGTATGCTTGGCCTTTTGAATTTGTACTTTTGCTTTGGGATTTTGCTTATTTTGATTTAAGCAAGGGATTTTGATAGGGTAAAGCTTGTCCTTTTGCCAATTCTCAGCACCTTTAAACCGGTTGCACATGGGGATAAGCAAGGATAATCCTTTTCACTTAAGGTAACCTAGACCGCTTTGTAGCTTTCATATTTTCCTTGTACCAACTAGGATTTTAGTGTTTCAATTAGTGATGGGATCTTGAATATCCAAGGCTTTATCACAGCTAGGCCTTTTTTTCTACTAATCAAAGTTGTTTTCCTCAAAAGTTGATAAGATTACTAGATTTGGTTGACTAACCGAAAAGCCTTAGTAATTATGTATAGCAACAAATAATGGTTGTGTTGAAAAACACAATTACACACATGTGGATGGAGGTATGGATATGAATGACTTGTGCGACAAACTATGGTATCACTTTTAAGACTCTCATGACATATCTTGTAATGTATGTGAAAATGCAATGCAATGATGTGGATGCAAAATGTGAAGTGCAATTGTTTTTGTATTTTTGATTTTATGTTGTTTTTGTATTTTTGATTATTTTGACCAAAGGGCTTATTATGCCTTTGGGGCTTTTGTTATTGATTTTGACCAAGCGGTTTGAATTACCCTTGGAGCCTTTTTTATTTGATTTTTGACCAAGCGGCGTGAATTACCCTTGGAGCCTTTTTGAATTGATGTTTGACCAAGCGGTGTGAATTACCCTTGGAGCCTTTGATGATTTTGGTTTTGACCAAGCGGTTTGAATTACCCTTGGAGCCTTTGATTTTATTTTTGACCAAGCGGCTTGAATTACCCTTGGAGCCTTTGATTTGAATTTTTGAATTTTATGTTTTTATGATTTGTTTTTGTTTTTGACATATTTGAATTTTTGTTTTTGACATATTTGAATGTTTTTGTTTTTTGACATATTTGAATGTTTTTGTGTTTTTGATATATTTGAATGTTTTTGATTTTTTGACATATTTGAATGTTTTTGTGTTTTTGACATATTTGAATTTTTTTGTGTTTTTATGTGTAAAATGCCTTTAAGTGAATGATATTGAGAGGTTCAGGCTCTTCAACACCATCTAATGATATAAGGCGATATGCTCCAAGCCCAACTCTCTATGAAATCATGTATGGACCTATCCAGTTTACCACGAACTTATCTCGTAGATGCGGCGACAATTTGAATTCTGCTGGTTTTCTTTGAGCACTAGATCTCCAACCTTGAATTCCCTTAGGTGGACTTTACTATTGTAAGCTCGCGCAAGGTGATCTTGGTAAACATGAAGATGCTCTAAAGCATTGACTCGATGTTCATCAAGAAGCATCAATTGATCAAGGCGGCCTTGCCGTGCAACTTCATCATCTATGAAGTCTTTTAGTGTTATGCGTAGAGTCGGGATTTCCAACTCTAGAGGCATGATGGCTTCAGTGTCATCTACTGTTAGATTCAACGAACGGAATTGTATATTGCTGCAGAGTTTAAATACATGTGACAGTGCCGTGAATAGCACACAGGCAACTGCACTCTGTTACGTAGTTGTAACAGTACAACAGATAGCTATACTAATAGCTAACTAATAGCTAAATAGCGTAATACAGATAAAAGGAGTTAAGTACGCTAACATCCCCCTTTATTACATTATTTGGGTAATGTAATAATTAATAGCTATACTAACATCCCCTTACATTATTTTGCAATACAAAGTGAGCTGCGAAACAATTCAAATTTGACACGTCCAAGTGCCTTAGTGAAAATGTATGCAACTTGAGCATCGGTGGGAATGTCTTTGAAGCTGAATTCGGTGCTTTGGAACTTCCTCTCGAATGAAATGACATTGTGTGTCAATGTGCTTTGTTTTTTCATGATGGGTGGATTCTTGGCGAGGTTGAGAACACCACGATTGTCGCAAAACAAGTGTATTGGAGATTTTGATGGATGGCCCATACTTGTTAGAATGCGACGTAACCATATCACTTCGCACACGGCTTCACGTGCGGCGCGATATACTGCCTCTGTTGAAGAAATAGCAACCACTGTTGCTTCTTGCTATGCCAAGAGACGAGGACCGGATCCCAGGATGAAAAATGTATCCGAAGTTGACTTGCGATCATCAAATGATCCGGCATAGTCGGAGTCCGTGTATCCTTGCAAGAAGAATTTGTTGTTCCTCTTGTATTCTAGGCCATATTCTATAGTACCACGGACATAGTGAAGAACACGTTTTTTTGCTTTCCAATGAGTAATCTTAGGCTCCTGCATGAACCTCGAAAGATAGTTTACGGCAAATACGAGATCCGGCCTAGTATTGGTCGGATATATGAGACTCCCAATCAGCTGTCGATAGAGAGTGCCATCTACAGGGTGAGTCATCATGTCGCGATAAGCTGAAGTCCATTCTCCATAGGAGTTGCCATTGGCTTGCGATCGGTCATGCGATATTTATCGAGCAATGTCTTGGCATACTTTTTACGAGACACTTTGATGGTGTGCTCCTTACGGCTGAATTCCAGGACCAAGACGGTAATGGAGAAGTCCAAGATCTGTCATCTCAAAAGATTTGCACAAGTTTCTTTTGACGGTAGAGATCAAATCTTCGAACTCCCTGTAATGAGCGAGATCATCCACATAGAGTACAAGCAACACTATCTCGAGAACCACTGTTTCTTGAAATAGAGGTTTGCATCGACGGACATCTCTTAAATCCATGCTTGCATTAGGTGATTGTCCATTTTTATATACCAAGCTCGAGGAGCTTGTTTCAGATCATACAAGGATTTAACCAATTTGCAAACTTTCTGCTGTTGGCCTTCCACTTCAAATCCTTCAGGTGAGTCATATAGACTTCTTCTTGGAGATCACCATTAAGAAAGGCACTTTTGACATCCATTTGGTGAACTTTCCACCCATATTGTCTTGCCATAGCACACATAACCCGAATTGTGGTCATCAGATCAGTATGTGCAAAAGTTTCTTCATAGTCGATGCCTTCCTTTTGAGCATAGCCCTTTGCAACAAGGCGGGCTTTATGCTTATCAATTGTTCCATCTGCCTTGTACTTGACTTTGTATACCCATTTGCGGCCAATAGGTTTCTTTCCATGAGGCGGATCAACAAGCTTCCAAGTTTTATTCTTCATCGAGAGACTCATACTCTGTATCCATAGCGGCCTTCCATGAGGCTCACTAAGAGCATCTTGCACTGATGCAAGTCCAAGACTATCTATGGTAGACATGAATGCCCTGTCATCATCAATATCCATATCCTCAACTTCTCTACTTGGAGTCACAGAAAGTTCCTCAAAAGATTGACAAAGATCATCAACCTCACCAGTTTCTCTGGCTTCTCTTTCCTTTTGATCCATATTGCGTGTACGAGGTCTATCCAAATTCAAATTGGGAGGAGTGGATAAATTTGCATCTCTGATTGTATTTGTACACCATTTAGGATTATGCTTCGGTGGTGGTGAAGAAGATGTAGAAGGACCTCCTGTCTGTGTTGACGAAGGAATCTCCTCTTCCTTTGGTTCCACAATATCTGGTGTCTTGTAGATGTGCTCTGTGATGTGAAAGCTTCATCAAAGACAACATCTCTGCTGATATGAATTTTCTTGGTCAAAGGATCTATCAGCCGATATCCTTTAGAGTGCTCGAGAATATCCAAGAAAAATACATCTCGGTGTTTTCTCATCTAGCTTCTTCCTTTTTTCTTTCGGTATGTGCATGAAAGCTTGACACCCGAAAATACGTAGATGAGATATGGAGGGTTTTCGACCACTCCATGCTTCTGTGGAGTCATTCCTTTTAGGGCCTTTGTGGGTGCCCTATTCAAAAGATACAACTGCGGTGGTGACGGCTTACGCCCAATATTGTTGCCCAAGAGTTGCAACTGTGAGCATACAACGAACCATTTCCATGATAGAACGGTTCCTTCTCTCGGCAACTCCATTCTGCTTGAGGAGTATAGGCGGTTGTTAGCTGTCTCTTGATCCCATGTTTATCTAGGAATGCGAGAAAATTCATTAGAGGTAAACTCTCCCCCTCGATACGAGCGGAGGGTTTTAATAGAAGCCCCGACTCCTTCTCAGCGGATTTCTTGAGCTGTTGGAAGAATGCGAAAGCTTGATTTCGGTTTGAGAAAGAAAACCCACATCTTTCGTGAGTAGTCATCTACGAATAGCTGAAAGTACCTCTTCCCTCCACAACTTGTTGGGTGTGAAAGGACCGCATAGATCGGTGTGAATTAGCTCCGAGAGGTTTTCGTGCTCTTGTAGAGCTCTTCTCAAATGGTACTCTATCTTTGCTTTCTGCTAGCGGTCGAGCACAGCGGCAATGTGGCAGAAAGGGAAGGAAGACCCTTTACCATCTCATACTTGCTGAGCTCAAGTAAGTACCAGAACTAAGATGCCCATATCTCTTGTGCCATAGGGAAGTTGCCTCCTTGGTAGAGACAGTCATGGCAACATGTGGAATAGAGATAGCATCTAGTGCAAATAAGCCATGCTTATATGAAGCTGTTGCAATCTGCTTACCCTTCCTGGTAATTGTACAACACTTCTTTCCATTCTCAACACGAAAGTTGACAACCATATTTCTGTCCAGGATTTGTGTCATTGACAACAAATTGTTGGCCAATCCCGGAACATAGAGGACCTTGTCAATCGACACTTGCCATCGGGAAGAGTGGCTGAAGCTGTACCCTCTCCACTGAACCCTGTAGGTTTTATCATCAGCAATGGTGACAGGTTTGCCCTCCTTGGCCACAAATGATTCAAACCACGATCTGTCGCCAGTCATATGTTTACTAGCTCCAGAATCGACATACCAAATAGGATCCCTCCGAGTGGAATCTGTGGTAGTCATGAGCACCTTGTGTGCCCATTCAGAATCTGAGTCAGATTCTTCAACAGCAACATTCGCCTGGGGTTGCTTGTTTTTATTTTGTGGTTTGTTTTGGCCTTTTTGCTTGTTCTTATGCCAACATTTGTTGGTGTCATGGTTGTCTTTCTCACGGATCTTGCACCACCTCTTCTTCGTTGAGGTTGCTTGCCTTTTCCTTTCGTATCTGTTGAGAATTTCCTCCTTTCCGAAAGTTGCCTCCTTTTTGCCCATTACCTTTCTTCCTAGAACCACTGCTGTTGGTGTATAGGGCTGTATTGGAAGAATCATCCTTGTGAAGTTGGCGTGCCTCCTGTTGTTGAAGCAGATTGACCAACTCGATGTAGGTAATTTGTCGTTGGGACACCTGGATGGAGGTTATCAACATGTCAAATGAAGAAGGTAAAGCTCTCATCACAAGTGAAATGAGAAGCTTTTCATCCACGGTATCTCCTAGAGAACTCAATTTCTCTTTCAACTCAGACACTCTGCACAGAAAGAGTTCAACTGTTTCACCCTGTCTCAAACTCAGGTTATGAAGTTGTTGTTGAAGATGAAGAATGGTGGATTCATTCTTCCCCTCATAGATGGTTCTAAGGGCATCCCATGCCTCTTTACCACTTGCTTTATCGGCTATATGAGGTTGCACTTCATCCGAAACTGACAAACAAAATGAGCACCTTTGCTCTCTTGTCTTTCTTGTCAAAAGCAATCGGATCTGCTTGAAGGACACTGTGGATCCTGCTTGTTGGTGAAGGCCTTGTTGCTACTCCGGTAACAATATCCCACAAATCTTCCATTTGGAGAATAGCCTTCATCTTATGTTTCCATGGTGTATAATTTGGACCTTTCAATAAGCGATGCGGATCGGTCATCAATTTTGCAACTGCGGCCATAGTGAAGGTTCCTTATATCACCAAATTGGTCCCCCTTTCGATATACCTTTTGCTAGGCCAATATACCGTACAAAATACCCGCCCTTACGTGAGGGAAACTATAGGTATTTAGAAAGATCAACAAAAATCACCCGCCCTTACGTGAGGGAGACTATAGGTGAATTTTAGAGATCATACGATACGTGGAACATAAGCGGTGCTGAAAGGGAATCGCCTTGTTGATGGCACCTACCATAGAAGATTCTTCTCATGCGTGGGGCGTAACTTCCCCTAAACACTATGAAGAATACTTCGTCGGGATTTACGCCTAAACACAAGTGCGATAAAGGGTAGTGGATGGAGTAAAAAATGCAAAAAATGGCGTACTTATTCCTCCCAGACGATTTATAGAGAACAAGCTCGAGACGTCGTTATAGCGGCTATATTAGGCGGCGGATACGGTAGCCAAATCACGACGGCTTTACCTGTAAGTGCTTGGCGGAGGTATCGCAAATACCGAGCAGCTGCGAGTGCAAATAAATTGCACGAGATGGGTTTTATATTCCGGGGACTTTAAGGAGTGTTTGATTTTAATTTTTAATGTTATAGTGCAAAAATGAAATATGCAACATACAACAAAAAAAATGCCCACTAGAATAACCCACTAGGTGTCGGTCACAGCCGAAAATGCACCTTTTACAATGCCAAATTGCTATTTTTCATAAAAAATTACTCTCAATCCCCCTTTGATTTTTTTGAAAAAAATCCCCCCTTAAAAGGCTTTCTTTAACAAAGCATTTTGATAATTATTATCAATTTTAAAATTAAAATAAATAATTTTAATTTCTATAGTTTTAAACTTTAGAAAAAATAAATTAAAATTAAATTTAATTTATTAAAGTTTAAAAACTATATTAAAAAAAAAATTAAAATTAAAAATTTTAATTAAAAATAATAATAATAAAAAAATGACTTTGACAAAAAAAAATTTATACCTTGGGGGAGTCGGCGGGATTCGAACCCCCGACCTGTAGGCTCCCTGAGCCTTACCGCACGGCTCACGACCACGTGAGCCAGCGGGCTGATCCGAAAAGATCAGTAGACCTCCTCCCTTATCAACCCGAATCCTCCTCCTCCTCGGCCTCTGCCAGTGCTGGCGCTCCTCTGCTGAGGCGAAACACGAAACACCGCTCCTCTCTCCGGCTGCAAAAAAAAAATCTTCCACAGACCAATTTTTTTTTTTTTTAACGGGAAGGGGGGGTGGCTCTGTGTTTTTTTTTTTCTTTCCCGGCCGCGCGCGATTCGCGCTGTGCGCCGGTGGGGGCGTTTTTTTTTTTTTTTCGGGAGGGTTTGGGGGGGTGCCGCGCCCTTACGCGCAAATGGCGCCGGGGGGGTTTATACCCCCTCCAATTCCCGCGCGGGCGGGGATTTAAAAATCCCGCGCGGGGGGGGTCCAGCCTCTCGCCTGCGCGACCGCGGCCCGTCGCCTCCTGTCGCTGTCGCAAGCCGCGGGGGGGGGTTTATACCCCTGTGGGAGCGGGAGCGGAAATTTAAATTTCCGCTTCCCGCATTTTTTTTTGGGGGGGGGGGCCTCGAGGAGCGCGCGGGGTGGGGAGGGAGGGAGGTCGAGGCCGGGGGTGGGCTGTGCGTCCCACACGATCCATCGGACGTCTAACGGCCGGGGCGGGACAAGCTGTCCCTCCTCGCAGGACGTGACGTGACAACGCTCGACGCGCTGCGTCCTGCGGCTGGCGCTGCGGACGTGGCCGTCGCGTGCTGTCCGTGACGCGCGCAGGTCTGTGTGCGCGGGGCTCCCTTGCAGCGACAATTTTTTTTTTTTTTTTTTTTTTTAATTCTTCTCCGGCTGATATCGCGCGACAGACAAATCACGTCGCCGAGAGAGATAAAAAAAAATTAAAAAACCACACTCTTCTCTCGCCTCTCGTTGCTCCACCGCTCGTCGTCGGCTCCGATGCCATGTTAGATTCAACGAACAGGAAATTGTATATTCTCTGCGAGTTTAAATACATGTGACAGTGCCGTGAATAGCACACAGGCAACTGCACTCTGTTACGTAGTTGTAACAGTACAACAGATAGCTATACTAATAGCTAACTAATAGCTAAATAGCGTAATACAGATAAAAGGAGTTAAGTACGCTAACATCTACTAGTGAAAATGATGTTGCCCCAGTGGGCATCTATATACTAGTCCTGTATGCCCATAGCGCAAGAGGCAATTGCATGTGCCAATCCTTGTGATTTTCTTGCACTGTCTTCCTCAAAATGGAGACTATTGTTTTGTTTGAGGCTTATGCTTGCCCGTTTGCTTGTGGATAATAAGGCGTTAAAAAATTGTGTTGAATATGATATTTATTCATTAAAGCACGCACATTTTTGTTCTTAAAATATGGCCCATTATTCGATATTATCTTAGAAGGGACCCCAAAATGACTTATGATATTATGGAGTATAAACTCCGTAATCCTTGGTCTAATTGTTGATGTTAAAGGGATCGCTTCTACCCATTTAGTGAAGTATTCTATGGTCGTTATGATAAATGTATGTCGACATGAGTACGGGGGTGAGATCTTCCCAATCAAGTCTAGTCCCCATTGGGAGAATGACCATGTTGCCTAGATGGGCTGCAAAGCTTGTGATGGTAAGTACGTTAGATTTGCATGATGCTGGTACTTACTACATTTCCTAACATACTCGCAGTAATCCTTTTTCATTGTGGTTCAATAGTAACACATTATCAAGATGCACTTAACGATGGCCATGCCACTGAAATGGCCTCCACATGTTTCGTCGTGAGCTTGTGAAACTACCCAAGCTGTTTCCTATGGCTCAAGAAAACAGAGTAATACTCCATCATATCCTCGTCTGTAGAGGATTTCTCCTAGCAAAATGTATCTTGTTGCTCTCTATTTAAATGTTCACCTTTTAGTATGTGACAAACCTTGAGGTATTATTTCGAGCTTCAGGAAGTCTCGCAGTTGGGAAAGCCAATCCTGATAGGCCACAACCTCTATAGAATAGATAGCTTGCTCTTCCTGCATTTTCGAGGTAGTGAACACAGATTGAGGAACAACTCTAAGGTATATGGTCGCACCACACTCTATGGGTCCTTGGGAGATCAATGATACCCAAGGTGTTGTTTGCAAGAAACTTCTGGCTATGAAGGACCAATCCTGATTTGGTTTGATGTTGATCATGTTGACTGATTCTTTATTGTCAAAAGCTTTACAGTGTATTGTTGAGTGCGAAAGCACTTTCATATGAACGGTTGTAAAATAATAATATGGATTTTGAGGGATTAAGGATCCCAAATATTTCGTACTGTCTGCAAATCTATTCGATGTATGAGGGATTGCCTCGATGTCGTACCATTCTAGCCGAGCTAAGTAATTGTCAATAAGTTCCTTGTAAGTCTTCAAGAGTGGGCACCTGCACCAAAGATATTCAATATTTTAATGTCCATCGCTACGGTTGTTTGAAGTCCCAGGATCAATGCTTCATATTTTGTATTGTTGTTTGTGCATGGGAAGTCTAGTTTGAATTATAAGGGCAATGGAGTGCCATGTGGTGTGATAAAGACAATCCCTACTCTACCTCCTTGTTCACACTTTGAACCATCGAAGAATAATGACATGTCTTTTTCTTTCTTAGGTTCTTCGAGCTCTGGCGGATCTGATAATGCAAAGATCGCATCATTAGGCAACTCTATGGTGAGAGGCTTGTTATCTTGAAGAGGCGCCTCTGCTAATTGATCTGTTATGACTTGTCCCTTGATGGACTTTTGGCTTATGAAATCTAGATCAAATTCTGTCAATAGCATGATCCACTTTGCGGTATGTGTATTATGATATGTCTTGCTTATCATGTACTACAAAGGGTTTTATTTTGATATGACGTAGGTTGTATGGCTCAACATGTAGTATCGCAACTTTCGAGTTGCAAATACCACTGCTAAACACAATTTTTCAATATACATATATCCTAGCTCATAGCTCACCAAGGTGCGACTAATGTAATATATGGCTTGCTCTTTATCGTGTGCATTCTTTTGGGCTAACATGGTGCCCAGTGCAAAATCGATAGCTGATATATATAGTAAAAATGGTATGTTTGGACTTGGTGGAGCCAATACTGGTGGTGTTGCTAGATAAGTCTTGATCTCTGCAAAGGCTTGATGGCATTCTTCGTCCCAATGAAAGGGGACTTCCTTGCATAGAAACTTATTCATAGGTCTGCATTTGTCTAATAATTGTGCGATGAATATTTTAATGGATGTTATCTTGCCTTGTAGGCTCCTCAACTCCCTAATGTTGGTAGGGGTAGCAATTTCCAATATAGCTTTTACCTTTGCAGGATCAACTTCGATGCCTCTCTTGGATACGATGAATCCTAAAAGCTTTCCAAAAGTTACGCTGAATACGCACTTATTAGGATTCAATTGGACATTATGTTCTATGAGGCGATCAAAGACTTGTCTAAGGACTTCGGCATGCTCTTACCGCAATAGGGACTTGGCTAGTAAGTCATCCATGTAATCTTCCAAGATATTATGCATATAGTCATGGAATATGTATGTCATGGCCCGTTGATATGTGGCACCAGCATTTTTGAGACCGAATGGCATCACTTTGTAACATAATGTTCCCCATGGAGTAATGAAAGCAATTTTATGTTGATCTTCGGGCTCAATCTGAATTTGGTTGTATCCAGAAAACCCATCCATTAGGGAGAGCATTTCATGACCTATGGTTGCATCTACAAGAGCATCTATGTTTTGCAATGGGAATGAATCCTTTGTTGTTGCCCAGTTCAAATCTCTAAAATCTGTGCAGATATGGACTCTTTCGTTAGGTTTCCCTATGGGTACCATGTTTGACACCCACTCGTAGTCGATAGGAACTATGAATACTACATCCAGTAGTTTTTGCAATTCATTCTTTACCATCAAAGCGATGGTTGGATGCATTTTTCTCATTTTTTGCTTGATTGGCTTCTTCATGGGATCCAATGAAAGGTTGTGAATGACTAACTTTGGATCCATCCTTGGCATGTCTTTGTAAGTCTAAGCAAAAATATTTGGCCTCTCCTTGAGGAGAGGAATCAATATGGCTTGTTCCTGTGGAGATAGACTTTCTCCGAACTTGACTTTCCTTGGTTGGGTAGGATAATTATTGATTTCCACCTCAAAATTTTCTTCTATAGCCATATGTGACCCATCCTCTAGCTGATGAGGCATGGGTATCAAATGAATGTCATCAGCGGGATTCAGAGGACCTATTGACTCAGGTTCCAAACCAATATGGAAGACATCATACGCACAACTTGATGCAAGATGGAACAACTATAACATCTCTTCGTTAGGGAAGAGGTCTTATGGCTCTATGGGTGAATTAGCACGATCCCAATCAATAGCCTCTACATCAAGATGCAATGATTTGGTAGGATCTGCTTTGGATTATGAAGTGGAGTGGTCAAATCGATGGAGATCATATTGATGGATGGGATGAAATCTCTAGGACCACATGGGTGTAATCTTGTCTTAGGGGTTTCTCTTCCATACTCGCGATGAGGTTTTGGAGGAATGGGAATTTTTGGATTTGGCTTGTGAGTAGGGTGAACAATAGGATCATTGGGCTCTAACTACTCTCTGAATGTAGGCAGAGGGGGATTAATCATTCTATGAATGGCAGCTAGGTCAACAGCTCTCCCCAAAAATCGTATTTGAGGGTCTATGACACGAAGTGATGCCTATCTCTCTACTAGCTCATTGACTTGCCACAAATGGTGAGGTACAAGATAAGCCATATCGATCTCATCCTCAAAGTCATCATCACTTATCCAAAAACCATTAGCATTGGTATGCGGCCCTATGACAAGGGGCTCATGTCTTGGCCCCAAGTAGGCCATTTCTATTTCATCTTCATATTCTTCGTCACTTATGAAGAACCCATTTGTATTTGTCTCTTGCCCTGAAGTCAAGGGTTGATGGCTTAAGCCTAAGTAAGCTCTTTCTATTGAGTCTTCTGATTCATAGTCACTTTCATATGATGTATATTCAATCTCATTATGGACGGACCATGTGAACCTTTGTAAATAGCGAGACCCTTGATAGGCTAGGCCAAGTTGCACCTCATCATCACTTGCATCATATCCATTCTCCTCATCCCATGAGTTGTACCCTGTTGGGGTGGAATCAATTGAGGTGTTTGGATGATAAGTTTCTGAAGGCGGTATTTTTACCGTGGTCACTTGTCTATTGCTCAAATTTGCTATTCTCAAGGGGTGATAAGGAATGAAATCAATATCTTCTCTCAACCCTATGCTTAATCTTTCCAGTTCCACTACAAGCGAGTCATCTTGACCTCCGCTGTAATAGCCAAAGCCAAATTTGTCAGAAGGAAGCTGATATAGTGGCTCATAAGGCCTTCTGCGCCCCTGCTCATATACGCCAAGGCCATAGCCATGCCAATGGCAATGCTCAAAGTAGCTTAGAGCAAACTCAAGATTAGAGAGGTAATGAACATTGAATGTGAATAATTCGTCACCATCTCCTTCTATATCTGAAGACTTATGAGTGCATTCCAGACCGACATAGACAAAATTGGTTTGGTTGGGAGGGATTCCCAGTGGAACCATTGTTCCTACTGGCAGTCTTAAGTATTTAGGCCTCCCTATGTCCTATGCAGACTCAATGATAGACGTAAAGGTAATTTTTTGTACAAGGTATTCCCCTATGCCTATACTTTCCAAGTGTATTAATGCATGCGATATGGATGACCCCACGGATGATACTAGCGAAGCAGGGTGATAATCACTATCTTCATCTTGATCTTGAGGATCTTCCTCTTCCATAGGACTTGGCATTTCAAAAATAGCTATAGTTGGCATTTATTTGGGCCTTTCTTCCTTAACTAAGGGGGCCTTTAGCTTCTGATTATCTTTTGATTTTGATGTTAATGGTACTTTAGAAGCATTGATTATCTTGAGTGCACCAGGATGCGTTGATGTGCCTAGGTCTTTTCTTACCCCTTTGTCTTTGTTATCAACTTGTGTGGTTGGGGATGAAGGTGCCACGTATAGGTGAGTAGAAGGGATCACGAATTATCCCAAAATATCCACCTGATTAACGTATTTAAAAGGTTCTTCATCGGCCAGAACCACATAGACTTTGCTTTCGTGCACATACTTAACACATTGGTGCAAGATCAAAGGCACACACTTCATGGCCCTTATCCAAGGGCACCCTAAGAGGATGTTGTATTGCATAGCGCCTTCCAAGACATGACACAACACGGGGATGGTCTTGTGCCCCACCTTGATGGGTGGGACTATCATTCCCACAGTATTGCATAAAGCATCATTAAAAGCTCTCAATGTGTAAGTTCCTGGAATGATATTGGTCTTGGGTATCTTGAGGTGCTCTATTGCAGTTGTTGTGATGATGTTTATCGATGAACCTGTATCGACCAAAACCCTATTGAAAGGTAATTCATTGATGGTCGCTACAATGTTTAGTGGAGGGTCTGGTAAGGCAGCAAAAACTATCTTAATCTCACGATCATAGAATCGGATTACAGGTTCCTGGCATTCTTGCACTTGTCCCACAAAGTGAGTGAATGCATTCGCATCTTGCGGTTGAAGCTCAATTGTTCTTAAAATCTCCATTAGAGTATCCCTATACTTTGGGGACTGTTGTATGAGCTTATAGATGGATAACTTAGCTAGAGTCGTCTGTAGGTTTTGCTCAAATCTACTCTGAATAGTTACCACAGGTCGCGTTTGTGGACTTGGAAGGTTATCTTGCCTTTGCCTAGGAGCGGCTGAGATGTTCATGGGAGCTGTAGGCGGTTGCGGTTGACCATACCACCTAGTACTTGTTGCTTTGTTAACAATATCAACCATCCCAATGCATCCGTGGGTAGGTATGTCAGCTCAAACCTGATTGACTTGGCCCTCTTGCTCTCGAGGGGCTTCATGATTGGGCAACGGGTTTTTTTATATACCCATGTCTCTATTATTGGGAGCTAGTGGGTTGTCAAATTTGAGTTCTCCCACCTCAATCATGTTTTGCACTTGATGCTTAAACCCGACGCAAGCCTCAATATCATGCCCTGGTATCCTGTGATAAGGGCAAAATTGATCTTCCCTATATCCCTTTGGCTTAGGATGGTTGGGGTCTACAAGAGGTATATCAAGAAATCTAATCCTCCTGGCCTCGCTCAACTAATTAAATATTGATTACATTGATTTTATCAGAGGCGTGAAATAATGAGGCGGCTTACGTTCTCGGTTTCTTCCTTGATTGTTCTTTTGGTCGTAGTTGGCTAGTGGGGGATGTGCTTGATAGTTCTATGGTTGTTGTGCACCCCCATCCTTGGGTGTAGCCAATACGACTTGATTTACTAGAGCAGGGTTGCCTTGCTTCTGCTTGTACTTGTCATTCTTACCATTCTTGCTCCACTCCTTTTTGTTTCGGAGCTTAATGGTTCCCTCATCTACTTTTATCTCTTCGATGAGCTTAGCCTGTGCCAAAGCTTCCTCGAACGAAGGATACTATGGGAGTTGTAGCAAGAGGGATATATGTTTAGAAAATTTTATGGTAAACATACGAATGATCTCTTATGTGGGAATGGAGAGTGATAATTTTGCCATGATTTTTCTCCACCTATTCCCATAATCCATTACTGGCTCATCATCATACTATTTCAGGTTTTCCAGGTCTGAAAGGTTCATCTTCTTCTTAGCACCAAAGGAGAAATGCTTCAAGAATGTGTTTACTAGTTGTTCAAAGTTGGTTATGCTATGCTTAGTTAGTTGGTTGAACCATTGAGTGGCAGCACCTGAAAATGTCATTATGAATGTTCTTAGCATGAGAGCGTCATTGTCTTCAATATGAAAACAAGCGTTGATAAAGTTGGTGACATGCTCTTGTGCATCCTCTTCACATTTAAAATTATCTAACCTAGGCATCTCAAAGTTCTTAGGATATGGAAGGCTAGGGATTGATGGGCACAATGGTTGATTGTGTATCTTGCTCAATGTTGGTGAGTTCCCAGCTGCCTCTTGTTTCTCAAAGGTTTTCATATTTTTAGCAAGCTCTTGAAATGCCTTTGATGCACGGATTTCCTCTTCGTGCAAGCCTATTCGCATTGGCAATGGAGGTAACTCTCTATTCATTTGATTTGTTCCATTTTCCTCCCTCCTACGAGGGGAATCAGGATTGTGATCTTGATTTGTTATGTTTGCCCTCCCCCCATTAGTTGGATTTTATTCATGATTTGGTGGGGGTTTTCATTGTGGGATATCTTGTCTAGTGTGTATTTCCTTAGGTGAGTTAGCATATTTGTTCTTTGGTGATCACCACCATTTATCCATTAATTTTTTAATATCTATCTACTCAGATTGCTCTCTTAACCGCTACTCATGTTGGCGCAAGAGTCTTTCTCTTTGTTTCTCTTGTTCGAGAGCTTCCACTAACTCTCGCTCTTTGCATAATGAATTTTATAACCGCCTCATTCGATCAGTTTGTGTTGTTGTAGAAGACTCATGTTTATCTAACTTTGTTCTTGTAGTCTTGACTCGTATATTCCTCGAGGGGGTTTTTGTTGTATCTATACTCTTGCTAGTTAATGTGACTTGTTCAGTGTACTATTGAATATCCCTATGATCAGACTCCACGCGTCTTCTGCAGGGTCACTCTAAGGTACCCCCAAATTGGGAGGTATGTTTAGAAGTCACAGTTTGTGATCTTCCATATGCAGAGTTCTCAATAGCTACAGTTCTTTGAGTTGGTTGAGTAGGAAATCGATCCAACCTATCTAGCTATCTCATTTCTCATGGCTGGTCCCGTGGGGTGTCATTTACTCCTATGAGGTCATAGTCTATGGGAATATTTTCTTTTGTGTGAAGGGTTTCTTCTATATGATTCCCATGACTAGATGTAGCTCTAGTTTCCTTCCCTTTAGTGGGCAAACCTATTTCATATGTTTCTTGTGAGTCTTGAGGTGTTGAAATTCTTGTTTGCCTTCTTGATGAAGAGGGCTTGGTGGTGACATGTTTTCTCCATGTGGATGGAGACATGGCAGTCTCGTCATCTCTATGTGAAGAATGAGTCTTAAAACCTTCTCTATGTCTATGTGAGTAGGAAGCCTTTAAATTTTCCTCATGTCTTTAAGATGTTTCTGTGTGTTTAGAGGAGGCCCTTGAGGTCTCCTCATGTCTCCTTGATGAGGATGGTTGTGAAGCCTCTTTTTTTATGTGACTTTGTTCCATGATGTGGTTCCTTACTTGGGGTTTCTTGAGGAGATCCCCCAAGAGTTGAGTTATCACCCCTTAGGCTCATGGAGCTATGTCTCACGGTCTTACGAGTAGGTCATTCAACATTACTATGACTCTGCCTATGGGTATGAATTGCTTTTGTCTCTCCCTCGGCATTAGATTGAGGGTGTTTACTTCTTGTTTTGACCATGTTGTTTTATGACTTGATCTTTTGAGTTTGCTATTTAGGAATGACCACACAATTCCAAACAAATGTTTATCTTGATTACCAATTTAAGTGTGCCCTAAAGTGTTTGTTGTGTTTTGATGTGTTTTTCTCTTGATTTCTTTGCTCTTGTTCTTGGATTAAGAATGAGAAGACTCATCCATAGTGACAATCAAGTACACTCGTGCCAAACATGATTTTCTAAAAATAAGCTAGGGTACACCGTTGAAGACCCAATGGGGGGTTCTCCTAGCTCCTCCACTCTGAACCAATGATTGTTCCAAAAGTGGGAGACAGTTTGAACACAAGTAACTTAGTGTCACTATAAGTAAGTTTCTCAATCCGTTTCTAGGAAGCTCTAGGGGGTAAACCGGTGGAAGGAGATGAATTCCAACGTCACTGGACTGAATTGAAGGTTGGTGATGAAATCCAACTCTCCAATGTTTAAATGAGACGTGTGTGTGTGGTGTTAATTTTAAGCTTGCGTAACATAAAGTGCATCATATAGCAGCAATGAGTCTTTCCTATATGCCTAAGTGAAAAAATACGTTTCAATATTCAGAAAGATGCATGAACTACTATGATTTGTATGAGCGTACTTTATCTCGTGCAACTATGGCCTCTAGCAGGGTCTCAAAGTAAGCAAACAACATACAATGTCTAGCATGTTGGATTCTAGGGCAAACTTTGCAGGCATAAGTCGATTTTCCTAGCAACGCCTAGTGGAAAATTTAAAAGAGGATCTAAGATATGCGAAATGCTTAATTCTTTCTTCTTTATTCTTTCAATTTCCAAACATAAATGTGCTTTAAGTTCTTTGTTTTGAACACACAGAAGCAGACAAAAAACTATAAAATATCAGAAAAGCTATACCAACCTTTGATCCAGCTCAGAGAGTCGATGTTTTGACCTTTGCTGCACTCTAGTCTTCGCCGCTGTTGACCAGAGCAGCTGGTTCTTGGCCACTGTGGCCCAGAGTGGCTAGTTTTTGGCCGTTGTAGATTAGAGTGGCTAGTTTCTGGTAGTTGTAGCTCAAAGCGGCTAGACCTGCACACAAAATTAAGTTAGTTTTCTGGTAGAAAATAAAAAATTAGTGGTTTTCCCATCGTGATCGCCATCTGTAGCGACCCCAGGGCGCACGCGCCACTCTTAACTCTACTTGCGATGTTATTACTATACCAAAAATGAAGCTAAAAGATTACGAGAAAACATGTAACACAAAAATGACAAAGAATAGATATTTCATTAATATTAAAACCTGGTTACATGTCGGTCCCTCTTAGGGATACCCATCTTGATACAATGATTTACAAGTGAATGAAGAGATGTCCCCTTTTGCAAAAGGGTAGCACACTCTGAAATGCTTCCCGGTTCTGCACACGAAAATGTCTAAGGGCTTACAAATGCCTCCTTCTCCAGGTATGTCTCCTGGAAGGATCCTCTTGCTCTCATATGTCATGGATTACGTCTCGTGAACATGTGGCCCTGTATGCAATTAAAACAACAATACATGTTTAGCTATCCGAGATTGCCTCCCCGGATAAGGTTGTTAGTAATCAGAGAATGTAACAGAAATATGATAAAACAATACCATGGAATCAAGTAAATCTAAGCTAATGATATAAGAAAACAAGATAAAATATGCTATGTCTATTTAAGCTAAGCCTACGATCCACTGTCTAAGACAGCGATCGCTAAATAAAACCTTGCTCTCCTTGCCCCAAAGCTATGGGTCAAAGACTATGGTCTAATGTTGAAGAAAGTAGGTGTTATGTCCCTTTATTTGTTAAAGCTTCATCACACACATGATCCCAAAGAGAACTCTCTCTCTGAAATGATCTCCTGTATGTGATTCAGGTCTCTATATGTCATATATCGATCATGTGTCCCCTTTGGTGCTCTTAGGCTTGCACCTTTTATAGTGTGAAACCCTAGGTCTATGTCCAAGCCCTAGAAATGAATTTCTCATGTGTAGTACAAGTTAGCATGAGAAGCCCTTGTCTATTGTCTATATTTGAAGGTCGATTAACTGAAATCTAACTGCCCACTTGAGTCTTCTATGAGAACTTTTTGTTAGCATGAGAAGCATTTGTCCTTTGTTTATGCTTGAAGGTCAGTTAACTTAAGTCTAAATGCAAACTCAAGTCTCCTATGTGAACTGGTCATGAAAAGGAATGCAAAGTCACTCCTGCTCACCTTTATTGCATGCAAACTACCACTTTCACCCGAGATTGGGCCTGTTTTTCGGCAAACCGCTTCTTATGGCTTAGCCACTATTGTCTGCAGTGGCTATGATCTGGTCGTTGTCGTCTGCAGTGGCTAAGGTCTGGCCGCTCTAGGCTTGAGTGGCTATAATATGGTTGCTCTTGGCTTGAGTGGCCAAGCTTGGATGGCTTGAAAAGGCCCTAAATGAGTGGTGAGAACCATTGTTGGTGCTTGGAAAGTCCAAGATTATGTCTTATGATCTTATGAGTGTGTCTATGTAAGTAGCTCCCTTAAACATGACATGATTTAGGTGTCTACATTGTGCTGCGCCTATAAAAGCAACAAGCACGATGTTGCACCTGTGGGATGAGGTAGGCACTCAACAACACCTGCATATTAGGGTTAAATTTGCAGAGGTAGATCAAGGGGGTTGTGAAGGGTTCGACGGATGAGCAACAATGGCGACGATAGGAATGGGCTACGAAGATGGCTTGAATCAAAAAATCCTAGGGTGAACTAGGGTTTTTGGGGGAGTTAGGCTTAGGCACAACCTACCCACAAAACGCTAGCTCTAAGCAAAGTTAGATCTCACAAGTAAATTAAATCTCCAACATTCAAGTTTTCCAGGGGTTGAGCATTGAGAATGCTCCTATTTATTATTAAGCCTAGGGTTTTATATTAACACTTTTGATCGTGTGGCTAATATTAAAGTGGATCCAAAGGCTGATATTAAACTTTAGGTGTGACATGGATTAAGGAAGATGAACGGATGAGATTAGATCGGATCGGATGGTTGAGGTTAATTTGGCTTATAAATATATATTTTATAATAAATATATATTAAAATATAATATAAAATATTATATTTAAATATAAATAATATAAAACAAATGTAAATGAGTCAAATAGGGGTTGGAAAATGGTGGGAAAGGGCTAAAATGGGCCATTGGATGGCGATAAAGGCATGGAATGGCCAATTGAATGACGGGAAAGGAGGATGGTGGACAAGTGGGTGGTAGAATGACCAAGATGAAGGACAAGTGGCTAGGATTTGGTGTCTACAGTTTTAAAAGGGAAAGTTACGCCTTTAAGTCCCACCTTATGCAACTACAGAGGATTGCAGCAATTTTTTTTAGATGTGGTAGCATTGAATTCTATTCCTCATTTGGATTCTTAATAGAATTGTTCTTTGGATATATGTAGGCATATCTAATAGTGGTAGTGATGACTACGGTCCATTCTAAAGAGAATATTATGTAGAGACTTTTTTATAGTAGTGGATTTTAGATTATGAGGGGGATCCATATGAGTCTTCATCAAGTGTGGAGACCCAATAGAGCATCCATTGGGGGGAGAATATATTATTGTTACTAATGTATTATCTTCTTGGTCCCTTTGTTCAAGTAATGAGGGGGTGTTGAAAGTATAATCTAATGTATGGCCAAGGCTAATATTGTATGATGGAATCTTGTATAGGCCTATAGGTAAGTATTGTATAATTGTATTTAATTTATTGTAATATTTTTATTATGGGCCATGATTAACCTTGTTATGGTTAAACCCACCTTATAACTTGTAATTAACCTTAAGCCCTCTTGTTATGTCAACTCAGGTTAAACTCATTAATGTAATTGGGGTTTTGGTATTGGTATAAATACTCACCACCATTTCATCCATTGTATCAATGTTGTGATTTTAATCTATGGATTATATAGTGATTATTTATGGTGCTAAAGGATGCCCACTATATTTTTCTCTCTTTTGTCATTTTTTATGCTTTCTATATAATATTTGAGTGGATGGTTTGCTTTTATTTTTGGAAATAGGTGTAAAATACAACATTACAAAATTTAAACCATTTATACCAACTTTGATCAAAGACAAAAAGTTTAAGAATGTAAAGTAGAAAACTTCATCAAACCTTATCGTATGCTTTTTTCATGTCTAATTACTTAAGCATGCCTTGTTTTTTCATGGAATGAAGAGAATGTATGGTCTCCTATGCAATGATTACACCATAAAGAATTTGTTTACCATAAACAAAACTATGTTGTTCCTCTAAGATAAAATAATCTACAATCATTTTCAACCTGTTTGCTAGAGGTTTTGAAATGATCTTATAAATCATATTACAAAGGCTTATTGGACGAAAATTATCAAAATATTTTGTCTTGTCTCTCTTGGGAATCAACATAAAAAAGTGGTATTAATCTTAGTTATTGTAGCTTTCCTTTTCTTGGCCTCTTCAACTGCAACCAACATATCACTCTTTAACAAAATCCAATTAAAAATATATATAGGGAATCTATTAGGGCTAGGTGCCTTGTTAGGATGGAAAGAGAAAACTTCATGTAGCTCCTCCATAGCTATTTTTTTTGTCAAACTTTAATTTTATCCCTATGTGACAATTGATGGAATATTTTGCAAAATGTTACCTTGTACCTCCTTATATTGCCAACTATTTGATTTTTTTTTAAACAAATAATTGCTTCCTTCTTGATATATTCTTCTTCTCAATATTTCTTTCATTTGGAGTTAAAATATTTTGATCCGATGAAAAGAAAATTTGGTTTTCTTCCTAGACTTTTGAAACCAATATGACTTCTCCATTTTTAATGCATTGTAATAATCATAAAGTAATTATTTTTCTTACACTTTAGTTCTTTCCATTGATTTCTACTATCTCTTGTAAAAAAAAAAAATGGTAAGCTGGTTTTTTATATTTATAAGTGGGTTTTTTGAGAGGATCCCAAAACCTTATAATAGTATAGGTCGTGGCCTTTAACACCAGAGTGAGCCTCATGGGCTGTTATAACAAAAAATTTCTTAAAACTTACCAAAAAGATATCAAAAAAGGCCCCATGGGCTACAGGGGAGTCCATCCCATAGATGGAATGGGTCGAACTATAACAAAAAAATAACAAAATACGCCATTTCAGGCCTAACACAAACATTCTTAACTCAAAAAGACACACTTCCAAGGATCCTCGATCATGCTTCAGGTTCCTCCTAGTCCTCCTGGGCCTGTCACCCCTTGTAGCGTTTTAGGATCCTTACCATCGTATTTGTGGCCGCCAGGATGTTTGTTGTCATATCCAAAAGAAACTGAAAGGACAAACCTTCCACTTCACTCTCCGTATCCGAATTGATCTACTATGGTGGGTTCTCTTTCTCGATCTTGACCTTCTTCAAGCATTGAGAGGCCCGAGTAGGGGTGGGAGTATCCCCAGTCGCCCCACGCTTGGTGTGTCGGCTACGAGAGGACCCTTTGAAAGGAGAAGGCTTGTCATCTACTGGAGAAACATTTCGGGATGGGCTGGGAACCCACTCCTCTTGGCCAACTGAAGGGCTTTCGAGGGCTGGCCAGCCAAAGGCTACACGACCTGGGGGGAGGATGGTTTGAAGAGACATGACGATAAATAACGGCCATCAAACCCTGGTGAATGGGCATGCAAGATGACTTCCTACTCTTTTCTACAGCCAAACCCAGGGAATACGCCAGGTAATCAGGGATACATACTTGCTTGGCATCTCTAAGGTGGTTTACAAAGCTGATATGGAAACTTTGAAGAGGTTTATCGGGATCATCACAGGTAATATACTGCATTACAAGAATCATGGTGAGGTTCCAAGGCTCTAGTAGATTCGATCAAAATAGGGCAGACTTATCCCATCCCAAATTTTGCCCTTTGTCTGGGAATTGGTCCAATTCCTCACCCCAATTATGGTTTTCATGTCGAATGTTGCGACCAGTGGCTGGTAGACCAGTGACCTCACAGAGTAGTTCGACAGAGATGCGAAATTTTAACCCCCGGACAATGACTTCCCCCTTGTTCCAAGTATCAATAAAGGCTCGGGTAATTTCTTCCATGGGTCCTTGGAATTTCTCAAGAAATGGGACCAGACCCTTGGCCTTCATAAATGTCAACGCTTCGTTACACAAGGAAAGCTCGGCTGGTTTAATGAAGGGAGTGGCCATGGTAACAGAGGAGTTAGGCAGAGCGCCCGATGAGAAGAAAGGAAGACGCACCAAAGACAAATGACTGAGAACACAAACACCAGCAATGATAAAAAGCCCAATGACAAGGGCAATTAAAAAGACCCTAGCCTTGGACGCTCGATGAGGAGACACTTGATTGCATGTAGAGCAGCCCATAATTGTCCAAGGTGGTAATAAAAATGGAAATATGGTAGAGGAAAAAGTTGAGATGGCACTCTTCTCTCGCCGTTGCCACGTGTGCCCGCAATCACTATGCTCGTTGATGACCTCACACGTGGGCTCATTGAGAAAGGTGAGTCGAAGCCTCCTCCCAATGGGCCCAGGGACCCGACCAATGAGAAGCCTCCCTTGAGCAAAAATAATCTGCTCGAGGATGCACAAATATTTGGCGATCGAGCTGACGACAATCCCCCTCATGCCACGTTTGGGGATATCATTTCTAAAAAGGCCAGACCGCCCACCGATAAACCTTGGGACTCACCTGAAATTATCAACCTTACCTGACTCCACCTCACAAAATCATCCAACTGTAGATAGGACAGGTGGCATGGCATGAGCTTTGCCACCACCGATCACCATCATTTTCCTCCTAGGTGGCTTCATGAACATAATCTTCGCTGGCAGCCCTCTCCACATTCGTTGGGAAGTTTTGACACCAAACGACAAGACAGGTGGAAAGAAGCCCCTTGTTCGCCATGTGGTCTGCAAGACCGTTACCCTCCCTGAGAGTGTGTCGGACTTGAAAAAGGTTGCACCGAAGGAGGAGGTTCCTAGCCTCAAAAATGACGTTGAACACCTTCCAAGATGGAGTCTTTGAATTAAGCATGTAATTTATAATATTCATCGAATCCCCTTTGACCACCAGAGGACGAGGATCCTCCGAGATGAGCTTAAGACCCCTTAGGATCCCCCTAGCTTCCACAACATGATTGGTTTGGGTCCCCAAGGCTTCGCAATAGGCAAGGATTAGTCTCCCACTATGATCTCTTACAACATCGCCTACTCCCACTGGTCCTGGATTGCCTCTGGCGGCTCTATCAAATTTTAGCTTTAACCACCCTCTAGGAGGCCTGACCTAGCTAACCTCCTTTCTGGATGAGACCGGATCTGCCTGATGGTCAGGATCCCCATCGAGCTTGAAAGCCCTGAAGATATCTACCTCAAGACCAAATTTAGGAGTCGAACTGGGGATAAGCTTGGAGTTTTCAACAGCAAAGGCCATGGCTTTGTGGGCAATGGAGGGAGGATCCCTAGGAGGACTTCCAAACACCCGACCATTTCACTCCAACCAAATCTGCCATATGAAATGGTGAAAACAAGCATTCCATAGGAAATGAAGCTTCAGATTCCGAAAGGGATTGGTCCATTGGAAAAAAGCCTCCTTTATTGTCTTGGGAGGAATCCATTGAATCTGGAAAGTGGAAAGAATGATGCCAATGATAGAATTGGTGAAGGAGCAATGCAAGAAAAGGTGGTCAGAAGACTCACAAGCTGACTTACACATGTAACACCTATTTGGGATGGCGAAGCCCCTTTTATGGAGGTTATCAATAGTGAGGGCTTTGTTTTGGAAGGTGATCCAAGAGAAAAAATTTACCTTGGGGATCAAGTATTTTCGCCAGACCAGCTTGCAGGGGAAATCCACCTTTGGACCAGTACACAGGAAATCGTAAGCAGACTTGATCGAGAAAGCTCCGTTATCCGTACCTCTCCAAATCATATGGTCAGGTCCTCTGATGGAAGGGATGATAGTCGCCTGGAGGAGAGAGGAGAGGGCGGTGACCTCCTCTTCATGCCCACCCACATCGATGTTCCTCCACTACGGGGATCCATTCCTCCAAATAATGTAGTCAGCCACCTTCTGCTCATAGTTAGGATCCATCTGGGCTCTAAGAAGACCCAGATCCGCCTACTGGATGAGAGGGTCCTCCGAGATCCATCTGTCCTTCCAAAAATTTATACTCTGACCATCCCCAATAATCCACCTGGCACCGTCCAGAATCAGCTGTCGCGTTTGGATAATGGCCCTCCAAAAAGCTGACCCTCCCATGGGAATCCCATCATCGAGGAGAGAAAGGTTGGTCAGGTATTTCTTGTTTACAATTTTGATCCAATCCATCGTGTCATTAGTCGTGATCCTCCAAGCATGCTTGGCAACCAGTGCAAGGTTCATCATTCCCATCCTTCTTAGGCCAAGACCACCTTGTTTCTTGCTTTTGCACACCGTTTCCCAGGCCACCAGGGGGATTCTGGACTTGTCGTCGTTTCTCGACCATAGAAATGTCCTCTGAATATTCTCAATATTATGGTGGACCGAGGTTGGAAGCCTGAAAATAGACATGAAATAGATCGGGATTCCTTGGAGGTAAACCTTGGTGAGGGTAGCCTTACCTGCTTGGGACAGAAACTTGCCTTTCTAGGTGGATAACTTTTTATGGATGCATTCCATCACCATGTTCCACATACCCTCCTTGGCCCGACCACAAAACAGGGGGAGGCTGAGATAGGTTGTAGGAAGAGAATCGATAGAGCAACCCAGGATCCTAGCTATCCGGATCTGACGCCTCACCGGGGTGTTGATGAAGAAAAGCTTACTTTTAATGTAGTTCACCTTTTGATCGATCGCTTGCTCGTAGAGGGAAATGATCCTCTTGATGTATCTAGCTTGAGCTACTGAAGCACTAGTGGACAGGAGAGTATCATCCACGAACTATTGGTGGGTAATCGCTTCAATCCCCGAAGCGGGGAGGATGCCAGTTACCTTTTCCCATCGAAGCGCCTCCTTGAGCGCTCTCCCTAGGGCCTCTTCTAGAATGATGAAAAGAAAGGGGGACAAGGGGTCTCCTTGATGAAGGCCCCTGGCACTTTGGAAATATCCCGCTGGGGATCCATTGACCAGGACGGAGAAATAGGGGGTGGAGATGCAACTTTGGATGAGGTCAACCCAGAGAGGGTGGAAACCAAACTTCAAGAGGATCGCATAGAGGAACTCTCTATCCACTCTGTCAAAGGCTTTATTCATATCGAGCTTAAGGAACAGGGCAGCCTTTTTAGCCATGGAGGCAGAGTGAAGGGTCTCATGAATCGTAATAACCCCATCCAGGATGTTCCTACCCTTCATCGAACTACCTTGGCATGGATCAATGAGAAGAGGGAGGATGGGCTTCAACCTATTAGCCATGGCCTTGGTCAGAAATTTGTAGAAAACATTACAGAGGCTTATGGGTCTATAGTCAAAAAAGGTTCTACAAGTGGAGGATTTCAAAATGAGAGCCAAAAAAGTGGAATTGAAACTACGATGGATAGCTCTAGCCGATTGAATCTCTCTGATGGCTTTACACACGTCCTCCCCTACTACATCCCACATGGTTTGATAAAAATGAGGGGGAAACCCATCCGGCCCTAGGGCTTTGTCAGGTTGCATGGAGAAGAGGGCTTCCTTAATCTCATCAGAGGAGAAAGGTTCCATGAGTTTGATATTAGCCTCTTGAGAGACACTGCTTGGAATGTTGGCCAGAAGCTCAGATTGGGCATGTCGATCACCCTCGAGAGGGTTTCCCAGTAAATCTTAGAAGAAAGTCACCACTTCGGCCCTTATCTCTACAATGTCCTTTGTGGTGGATCCGTTACTACAGTCAACCTCTCTAATTTTGTTGGATCCTCTATGTCGCATGGTGGAAGCATGGAAGAACCTAGTGTTAGAGTCACCCTCCTTGATCCAAAGGTCCCTAGACTTCTACCTCCAAAAGGTTTCTTCCCTTGCAATGATGTTATGATACTCTGCCAGGAGGTTCCTCTCTTCTTCTCTGGTGGCCGCACAGTGATCTCCAACTTCGATTCTCTTTTCTATCTCTTGAAGGCTTTCTGAGATGGTTTTTTTGCATTCAAAAATATTCCCAAAGACTTCCTTGTTCCAGAATTTCAGTTTTTCTTTTACTATCTTGAGCTTTTGGGCTAACTACAATGAAGATGATCCCCCAACCCTCTGTTGCTGCCACCAGGAAGTGACTTGGCCTTTGAAATCCTTGTGGTGGATCCACATGGATTCAAACTTGAAGGGGGTTTTGAAAGAGGGAGCCTTACCTAATTCGAGGATGATGGGGTTGTGATCCGATCCAATCTTGGGCAAGGCACACAACGTTGCATCTCCAAAAAAGGGAATAGCTTCTTGAGAAATGAAAAATCTATCTAGCTTCACCTGAATGAGCCCGTTGTCGATCCTCCTGTTGCTCCAAGTGAAAGAGGACCCTTTGAGCTTGATGTCCATGAGCTCGTTGGTGTTAACAAAGTTCCTGAAATCGTCCATGCTTCTACTGCACATATCTAGTCCTCCTTTCTTTTTGGATGGGTGCAGAGGACAGTTGAAATCCCCACCAATGATCCACGAAATGGTGCTGAAATTGCCCCTCATTTGAGTTATAGTTTCCCACATCTCAGCTCGCTCTACAGGAGAGTTTGGAGCATAGATGTTGGAGAGGATCCACGACTGGTTGCAAGTCTTGGAGTGGAATAAAATGTTAAGGATTCTGTTTGAGGATGACAATAATCTTCCTTCAACCAGGGTAGGGTCCCAAAGGCACATGAGCCCACCTGATGTACCTTGAGTAGGACTGAAGAGAGTCTCCCCTTTGGCCCAAATGGCCTTAGTTGCCTTCTTGGAGGAGAACTCATCACTTTTGGTTTCTTGAATGATAAAAATAGAGGGATTTATCCTTTTCCTGAGGTCAACAACCACCCTTTGTTTGGCTACTCCATTAAGTCCTCTCATATTCCATGAGAGGACTTTCATCTCAAAGGTTTAGGGTTTTTCTTGCCTCCCTTCACCATCTGGAAGGGGGGTTTGGATCCTTGCTTGTCATCCTTCTGAGTGTCGAAATCATCAAAAAATAGTGTTAGCTGAGTTTCGTTGGCGATATTCTCCATTGCTTCTTTGTTTCTCTGATCATTACCAGAGAGTCTTCCTCTTTTTCGTTCACTGCCATAGTCGATAGCTTGCTTTTTGCTTCTGGTGTTCCTAGGGCTTAATCTCCTAGAAAGAGAAGGGCCTCCCTTTTCAGACATCGGAGATAGGGATGGCTCACCCCTCTCCATGCGGGGTGGGGATTTCCTATTGCCTGCCAGATATTCCTCCATGAAAGAGTTTGAGGTACCAAAATCAGGGAAGGTGTGAACCTGAGTAGCAGGATCCTCTGCACGAGGGCTGGTTTGAGGTGAGGGTTTTGAAAGAACCTCTTTCTGCTTATGGACCGGTGAAAGGACTCCTCCTTGTTCATAATCCTGCTCAGGATAAGCAAAAAGTCCTTCTAGGCCCTCCTCTTGGGCTGCCTGAAGGGCAGGGATTCGCATGATGTACCTAGGACCCGTCGGTGGTTGCTTGTTGAGTGGAGGTTTCCCCTGGTTTCACTGTGGCCCTTTATTTTGCCCTTCCATTCTTTGATTCAGAGCCTTCAAGGCTGGACATTGGGTCTGGAGGTGTCCCTGAGTGCGACAATGAGTACAGAACGTAGGCTTGTTCTCATACTCAATAACTTACCTCTTGATGAGGGTTGATCCTCTATACAAATTGATGGTAGTAGGGAGCTCAGTGTCCAGGTTGGTGGACACGTAGAACCGAGCCTGGACCATCCTAGAACAAACTTTGGTGGAAGAATCAATGGCAACCAACTCCCCAATGGAGCGAGCTATCCCTTTAATGACATTCTCATGCCAGCACTAGAAAGGAAGGTTCATAAGCCTTACCCAGATCGGGGCTATATTTATGTTTTGGGTCTCCGGGTTGAAATCCTCTCCCCACCTCCGGAGGAAAAGGCTTCTGTGCCCTAGGAACCAAGGTCCCCCAGCCAAAATGTTGCAAAAATCCTCTTGAGTGTTTAGCCTGATGGCAAAAAACCCCGAGAGAGCACCACAATCTCCATGTTGTCATTGGTTCTCCATTTGGCAAAGGCCCATTTTCGGATGGTCTCCATGTCTGGTCGCCCTCCTAGGAACTTGCCAATTAGAGTAAACTTTTTGAGCTCCAGGAAACTCTCCATAAGGTCTTCAGGGATGACAAGGTCTTCACCTAAAGGAATTAACTCCTGGGTAAGGTGACTATCTAGGGTTCCTGGCCTCACCACATGAGCATAGGAACCTTTCAGGTTTGCGGCTCCTAAAGGATCCCCTTTGTCGGGAGGATCTTTCCCCTGCCCTTTACGCCCGTCCTCCTGGGCCCCTACTACGTCAGAGTCTGCCTCGCCCACACTAGTTCCTCTTGGGCCCTCACCCATCTCGGTCGCCTCCATCCTGCCGCCTCCCGCCGCTCGCTCACCCGCTTCCCGCTTCCCATCCTCGCCTGCCTTCCCGCCTCCCATCCTCTCCTCACGATCGAGGGGTTTCGTCTCTTATAATTTTATCTCTTGTAAAAAATTTAACTTGTATTTAGTTTTCTTCTTTTATTTAAAAATATTAACAAAACAATTGACATTCAAAATTTTATTTTGCTCTTTTATATATTTCATATTTTGAACAAATCTATATATACATAATCCTTCAAAATTTTCTTCGTCCCACCATAATATAAAAATCTGAAATAAATTGGGGTCCTAGAGCCACATAGACTAGAAGTAAAGTGGCTTTGAATGACCATTATTGATGTGGACATCTTTAGATCTAGGCTAATGTTTATTAGGCTTAGTTTATTTTATCATTTATGTAAGCCTAAAGTCCTAAGTCTAAGTTGGAATGTGTGAGTTCTAGACTAGGTGTTAGCTTTACTTAATTAAATAAATAAAGCTAACACCTAGTCTAGAACTCACACATTCTAACTTAGACTTAGGACTTTAGGCTTAAGTAAATGATAAAATAAACTAAGCCTAATAAACATTAGCCTATATTTAAAGATGTCCACATCAATTATTGGGTAAACCACAAGTAAAAAAAAAAAGGGTTTATGATCTGATCTTTCTCACAATAAAATATTTAAAGAGTTTGTATACTTTATTTGCAAGTATGTGATGGGCAACAAGAATCTACATAATATTTCCACTAAATGAGTTTATCCAATGCATATATTATCCTACATATATTGAATACTTGAATAAATAACATTCTAAAGGCCATCTAAATTGACAAATAAAGCAAAAACTTGCATTGATTTAGACCATCTAGGACTGCCAACCTTCTTTTTCCAAAGGAGATAGAATTGTGTTGAAGTCACCCCTAAGAATCCATAAATCACAATTATAAATCATCATTGTGTTTAACAAAAATATACTAAGGTCCTTCCAACATGTTTCACAAAAAGTGAATATAGTTGAAGCATATACATTTGTAACCCCAACTTTGATATTTTCCTCTTTCCCACAAAATAGTCTAGCAACCCAATTACTTTTTGCTTTTGCCAATTGTCCATCCCATTTGTATTTGTCCCATGTTGTTGCAATACCACTTAAATCTCCTATAGAATAAACTACTAGACAATCCCCTATCTTCCTAATATTTTTAAAAGCATCCTTACATTCCTCACTACTTAATTTATTGTGTTAACAAGGCTATACAACCTATTAAGTCCTCAATGACTCTTTTTTAGGGGATCTTATTCATATCCCTAATATTCCATGATACCATTTTCATCATCAATTTGTTAACACCTATGATATTTTTATTTGGCTTCCCAAATCAATATCCCTTTGAGTTACTTTTTTGTCTTTGTTCATGCTTTGATGACCTTCCTCTCTTTTTTTCATTCCCGCCAACACTTTTATCTTCATCAATCTCTTTTATTTTTTCATATTTTTCATAAAGAGACTTATCTTCTAAAGATTTACGTCGCTCTAAAGAATTTGAAATGCAATAAATAACCTTATAAACACTTTCTTCTTTATGTTGCCCCAAAATCCCTAAAGAATAAGGATGATCCTTCATAGTGATTAATTTTTTATGCTATTGTGGATATCTTAAATTTTCATGGATATCCTCCATATGCATTTCTTTATTATGTTGCTCTTGAAATCCTAAAGTGCAATGGATACACTCTATACTATTTTCATTTTTATTGCAAGGAGAGGATTTTATGCTAATTTAAAAAATAAATATGATTTACCTAAACTAACCTTGACCTTCTTCACCTCATTTGCTTTAAAATTTGCCTTTCCATCTTCCTTCACATCTTTAACTCTTTTTGAATTTGAACTCACACATTGTACTTCCTCATCCCTTGTGTCATTATTTTCTTCTAATGGTTAATTCAAGTGAATTATGGTGGCATTTGACATTTGATGACATAGAGGGAATTTTTTTACCACTTTCTTAGGAGTGGAAAATCATTGATTTGATCGAACTTCTACTATGATATGATTTCCTGGTTTCATATTAAAGTTTGTCTCATACCCAAAAGTTTCCATATTTTTCTCCAACATTTTCACTTTGCAACCTCTTGCCATGTGTTTGGTCTTTAACATTTGCAACATCATAATGCAATATTTTTGTAATCTACTTGTTGATCCTATTGTCTTTATTCATATTTACTCCTAATGAACTACGGTAAAGGTTTTGAAATATCCATGGCAATACATATTCAAGCATATATAGCATACCTTCTCTCCTTAGCAGTTGGTCCCTCTTAGATGAACTCTCATAGATTATTGTAAATATTCTTTAAAACCTCTTAATTAATGAGTTTATAAGGAATTCCAAAAAGCCTAATCCACACCAAACACCTTTTAATGGTCTTTATTTCCATGTGAAAATTCTCACTCAACGGTCTTAAATAAAATTTATCTTTGCCCCTAAACCAAGGATCACCATCCATTGTTTTATCCCTTATTTATAAACTAGAGAAGACAATGAGAAATGGTCTATTTGGAAGAATAGTTATGAAGTAATTAGAATTCAATCCCCACATTAACTTGATCTAATTTTGAATCTCCAAAAAACCTAGTCAGTATCCAAAGAAGTTATATATTAATCCTTCACTTTTAAGAATCATTATATCATTGCTCAATCATCTCATACTTAATAATCACTTCTTATGTAGTATATGCTACTACTTGGATAGGGTTGTCCTTATATTCACTTTTCTTCTTATCAATAATTAGGGAATCCTTACTTACAATAAGAACTTTCAAAAATTTCTTGTCACAACCCTCCTTGGCAAGTATCATCATTGATATAGATTATATGCTTAATCTTGTTTTGTAGTTGTAAATATGATGAGTAGTTAAAAATATTTGATGTTTTGAATATGGTACTGTTGATATTCGCCTTGATTGTAGGACCAGAGGTGAGGTACTGGAAAATTAATCTAGAAAAATATCCATCCAAGAGGCTCAATTAATACTTGATTACAAGCTAATAATTAATATTAGTATTGGTATTAAATAAAGCAATTATGAGAAATAATTAGCTTAACTTATTAATGATGTTTAGCATTAATAAGAAATTTTAATTGTTTGATTCTGCATAATGGGAATTGTGATTATTTTATATGGGGTATTGTCCATCTCTATCCCTCCATGTCATGTGAAACAAGGGGGTAAAGCAGTATTTAATGGGCAAGGGATAGGAAGTCTCATGAGTGTCTCTTATCATGCTTTAATGGGAGTTAAATAGAATATCTCCTTGTCTTTTCCTTCCACCTTGCATAGGTTTAATATTAGTTAAGTAGAAGCATGGGATAGGAGATCCCTTGAGTGCTTCTACTTGCCCTTAGTGGAGATTAAAATAGATTATCTCCTTTGTCTCCTTTCTCCTCCACTTTGCATGGGTTTGATAATATTTTATTGGAAAGAGGACCTCCACTCCTCTAGTGCTTATCCTTTTGAGATTATTTTATTAGGGCCCTTGCTATTAAATAAGGAAGGGAGGAGGCTTGGAAAACTAGCAAGAAATGGGAGGCAATCTTAGAAGGCAGCCTTGGGAGTAGGAGAGAAAGAATGGGGTCACTTTGAGGAGAATATTGGAAGGAATACAGAGGCTAGGAAGACTTCATTATCTGGAGAATCATGTTGGAGCTACCAATTCTCTTGTTACGTATTGTTTGAATCTTGCTTAATGCTCTATTTTGTTAAATTTAAGTTGAATAAAGCTATCTATGTTTTATTTGTAATAGCATGTTTGATTGTTTCTTCTTGAACCCCATTGGACATATTGTTTAAGACCCTTTTATGGTCTTGTTTTATTTTATTAAATTTGTAACTTTGGTTGCTTTGGGAAATTCGTTAAGCTTGATGCCATGAAGTTTTCCCCTAAGATTTGTAACCATAGAAAGCTTTACTTTTTATGTTTCGTGGTTGAGGATGTTAGAGGTTGGATAGTTTGTTTAAATGCCTTAGAAGGTGTACTCTTTTCTCTCGGCCCTGTAAGTTTGTGCCTTTGTTTAAAATAATGGACACTGCCCTTATATCCTAAGCTTTAAGGTTTTCATTAACTTTTATCAGAGTGTTGTCAATGCATGATGTCACGATCGCAATGCCTACGCTCGGGCAGGCTCAGATGGGAAGGACCTTTCTAGGCATTTATCCCACACTTGATGTGTGGTAGGCGTAAAGTGCCGTAAAAGGGAAAACCCTCTGTTTTATCCTCAACCATCACTCAGTGGTCAAGGTAGCCATCGAGTGGGGGTCGCCCGAGCACTAGCTAAAGCACTCACTCTGGACACATAGCACACTTGTCTCCCTTTGACCCACTTCTAATTTTTGACCTTCATTCTGATTGGTTGATGATCAAGATTGTTGTTTGGCAGGAAGTAGATAAACTTTATTTAAATTTTAGAGGGATATTATCCCACATTCGTTGTGGGAAGGTTATGTTTGTAGTATTTATAGGCTAAGGTGCCTATGGGTAGATAGCCAAGCGCCTGGTTGTTTGACTATTGACCACTTGACCCACCTTGACCCTGGTTGACCTTCTGATCGACTAAAACCTGCTTTATCTTACCATGTGTCATGGTTTGCTTGGATGGTTTATTGACCTTCAATTGATGCCTATGATTGGTTGTTTCATCGGTTGCTTAAGGGTGAATTAAGGCAAATATTTTATAGGCTATGTGGAAATTATCCCACATGCTCCCTGAGGGAGCATGTGACGACTTGAAATAGGGAATGTGACTTGAACACTAGGTGGTGGTTAGGGTAGCCACCACCTGACGGAGGTTAAGCGTCGATGATAGATACTTTAGTTGATTTGTTGACCAAGTTCGATCAGGGTTGTTGACTATTTGAAAAGTGGTTTGACCGAGTTTGATCAAGGTTGTTGATTGGTTTAAAAATATGGGTTGATTGTTGAATTAGCTGACTCTAAAATAATCACCTTGTTGCCTAATTAAACCTTTTTAATTTTGGAGGTTTTGGCTCTGTTTAAAACCTTTTATTTTTGCAAGTTAACTCCTAGGGTTTGGAGGTATTAAAGTATATGCTTTGCTAAGACATAATACTATGCTAGAAAAGAATATGGTAGAGCAAAACTCCAAACTAAGGTTAGATCAAATTTGAGGAAAATTTGTATGAAACTATAAGGAACAAATTTGTGGAAAATTTGTATGATTCATAGGGAACAAATTTGAGGAAAATTTGTATGAAACTATAGGGAACAAATTTGTGGAAAATTTATAGAGGAAACAAATTTGAGGATAATTTGTACGAAACTATAAGGAACAAATTTGTGGAAAATTTGTATGATTCATAAGGAACAAATTTGAAAAAAAATTGTATGAAACTATAGGAAAAAAATTTGTGGAAAATTTGTATAAGGAACAAATTTGAGGAAATTTTGTATGAAACTATAAGGAACAAATTTGTGAAAAAATTGTATAATTCATAGGGAACAATTTTGAGGAAAATTTGTATGAAACTATAGGGAACAAATTTGAGGAAAATTTGTATGAAACTATAGGGGACAAATTTGTGGAAATTTGTATGACTCTTAGGGAACAAATTTGTGGAGAATTTGTAAGTGAACTATAGGACAATTTTGTGGAAATATTGTAAGTGAACGATAGGACAATTTTGAGGAAATATTGTAAGTGAACGATAGGACAATTTTGTGGAAATATTGTAAGTGAATAAGACAATTTCGTGGAGAAGTTGAGTAATGGTCTGGGATCAATTTCGTGGAGAAATTGAATAAGTTGTTGGGATCAATTTCCATTCTTGAGGAAATTATGAGATTTCCTCTTTGTTTGACTATTTAGAATGTTTATATTATAGTCATAACCTTTTTAAAAGAAAGGCTTCTTAATGAAAATAAATAATTAAGGAAGAATGGATAGGGAGATCCATTCTTGAGAAAATTATGGGGTTTCCTCACTTTATATGCTTTAAGCAAATTAAGAAGATGAATGCATGGTTGCATTAGAATTTCATTTTGTGGAAAAATGATTGCTTTTGGAAGAATGGATGGGGAATCCATTCTTGAAGGGATTATGGGGTCCCTTCTTGAAATTTGTTTTATACAAAATGATTGAATGATAAAATGACTTTCAATCTTGAAGAATGAATGTGGAATTCATTCTTGAGGGAATTATGGGATTCCCGGGACATAAGAATTATAGGATTCTTATGTATTTTTATTTGTATATATATGATTTGGAAAAAGGAATTATGATATTCCTTTATATCATTGTATTTGAGACAATTAAACTTATGAAATTCTGCACTTAAAAAAAATTATTCTCTCTCTTGGGTTGTTTTGATTTGAGTAACGAGCGGGTCGTTGCATTTCCTCTCATGTTACCTAGGTTTTCTTCATATAAATCCTTTGATTTTTAAGTTTGTCTTAAGATTTGGAACAAAAAATGGCACTTACTCTTTGATCATACTTTATTTCTTATTGACACTTCCTATCGTACACTTGTAACACTTGTTTACTTTATAAAAAAATTATACTTATTTCTAACTCATACTCTTAATATGATTAAAATATACATATAATTTATTAAAATACTAAACATATTTTTCCTATAAAAATATATCCAAATATTTATTATTAAAAATATTATAAAATAATAAATTAAATTTATTATTAAAAAGTGTGACAACACCAACCCATTCATCCTAATTCATCACTTGGTAATTAAAATAAAAAATTAAATTAAATATACATTCATAAATCTAAACCATCAGAAAAGCTTTGTATTTGTGGAGATGGATCTTTAAAGATATAATTTATAGAATAGTTTTTCGTTAGATCTGTCTTTGGAAGGGGTATGAGGTTGTTTTTTTTTTTTTTTTTTAAAGGTTCAAGTTTAAATTGTTACATGTATATGGGGTTGTGTTAATCCTTTATTAATAAGTTTAGTTTTTAGTTTCTTAACTTTATAAGGCGTCGTATTTGGAAAAGACTCCTTAACTTTAAAAATTGGTTGTAAATTTCTTACAATTAACCTAATCCATTTTTAAAAAAAAATTAAATACTAAAATTACTGATAAAATAACTTTAACATACCTCCTAGAAAGTTTTTTATTTATATTACACTTTACATTACTTAAAAATTAAAAAATAATATAAAATTATAAACGTGTCAAACTTAGTAGCGTGCTGCTTTGAATGACTATTATTCTTGAAGGATGACCTCACATTTCCGTGTTCAACTGACGACACAATCATGTGTACATCCCATTACAATGGATGGATACAATGGTATTAGGAATGATGGGAGGTAGTGTATCGATCCATTGTAATAAGAATGTACACGTCAGGAGCCGGCCTGTTTTTCTTTCAAGGACTGATTTGTGACGTCATTTGAAAACGCAAACGTGAGGTCATCGTTCGAGAAAAATTAGTCATTCAAAGCGGCACGCTACATGTCTGTAATTTTATAGTTTTTTAAAGTAATGTGTCTAATTTTTTTCCTTTGAATCTTTTGAATGTACGTACTTTCCTATATAACTTAAAAAAATTATATTTATATTAATTAATTTTATGATGACGACTAAAGACCTCCATTTACCTTTATACATCTAATATGTCTTTAAAAAAACATTTATGCATGAATTATTAGTTTATTTAATCATTGAAATCTTTTTCAAGTGAAAAACATAGATAACCGTCCTAATTTTGTCAAGTACAACATGATATAATTGGGGTTATATTCTTTGGAGTATAACAACAAGGTATCTCTTCACTGTAATTGGAATTCAAGTCGACAATGAAATGTCAACAACATATAGTATCTCTTCACTATAATTGGAATTCAAGTCGGTGATGAAATGTCAACTATATATAGTTGGGGTGTCTTTCCTTCTTTAAGTTTAACTTTTAAGTAATAATATAATATACGGGTTTTGTGAAGGGCTACTTTACCCAACACTTTACACAATATTCAAATCATAAAAAAAATTCAGAAGAAATATAATATTTGATATTATTTCAATAAAATGGAATTACAGAATCATAATCAAAGTTACAATATTAGATTATAAGGTCGATTTTATCACAAAGAAAGTTGATTAGAAATCTGCAAGCTGGAGCCACGATTTGTCTTGTCGGATTACTTTTTGGTGATCCCTATTCCTCCTTTTAATAAATTCCATAGAACTTTCTAAAAAGCGTAACTCCCATTTTCTCGTCCAGGAAGATATTCATTTGAAATTTTCATTTTCATTTTCCTTCCTAAAAAGATATTCAAATTTGAATATCAGTAGCACAGCTTCTCGGAACCATAACTTTTGAACCTGGTATCCGACTGGCTATTATAAGATATTGTTAGAAAGCTTGCGAAGAGATCTACAACGCCAAAATTATCTAAAAATCATTTCATCAAATTTCTATCCTTCTTTGGAGCCTCTAAGGTTTTCAAATTTTATTTTTAAATCTTATTAGCGAGATTTCTTGGGACAAAAACTTTAATATCTCTCAAACTGTTCAGGATATTGGGGTGATTCTATCGCCACCTGATAAACTTTTCCATTTTGCTCTTTGGGGTAAATTTTTAAATCTATTAATGCCTGATTAGGCTGACTTACTAAAAATAGCCGATGATTGATTTTCACCTTTTTGGACTTCTGACCAATTTACACCTCCCAAGTGTCTTCATGGACTCCAAAACAACTAAAGAAACTTACAATTGAAAGAGAAAATACATTTTTTTTTTCTAGTGATGCAAGATTACCCTTACACTACTAGATGCTCCTACATCATGGTCTCGGGGGACAATGCAATGGTTTAGGGTTTAGCTCTTCTTTGAGAGGTTCAAGAGGATTTGACTCTTCTTCAGGAGGTTCAAACTTTAAACCATGATGTCTGTGTGGTTGTGTGTTAATCCCCTATTGATAAACGTAGCTCTTATCCTTATAAGGGGTCATGTTTGGGCGAGGATTGTTCAACCCTATGTGTGTAGGGATTTATCACACTAATTGAATCAAAAAATAAAAATAATAATAATATATGTTTTTAGATTTTTAAATGGAAAATTCATTGATCCACCACTAATATTATTAGTTTTTATGCAAGAAATATGCTTTGGTTTCTTTTGTTTTTAATTTTTTCGTCCACGTTTTTTAATCTATAATTCCATTTGATTTTGAATATTGTATTTTCTCATCCATTGCTCATCTTTTTTTTCCTTTAAGAGTTGATCTATATGAACTATGATAGTCTCTGTCAAAACTAATGTTATAAATAAACTTTCTTTACCTTTTTTTATAATGAAATATTATTAATCTAGTCCATTTTCTATTGTAGTGTGATCTTTGTGCTTCATTTAAAAGTTTATTTGATGACCGAAGTTCTCTCTTTCTCTACCATTTTCACTTTATAATTTCTTGTCATGTGTCCAATTTTTATAATATTGGCAGAATTGAAATACAATATTTTCATAATCCACTTTTTGATCACATTCTTTTTATTTGAATTTAATTTTAGAGGATTATGGTGAAGATTTTAAAACATCTATAGCAATGCAGTCCTTTCACTCCTTGGTAGTTGGTCCCTCCTTGATGAATTCTCCTAGTGTATCAGTAATATTCTTCGTAATATTCTTATAAGTTATAGAAGTTCAAAAAGCTTAACTCACACTATAAGCCTTTTAATAGTTTTTGTCTCAACAAAAAATCTCACTCCATGGTCTTAAATATAGAGCATTCTCTCCATAAGCCATGGGCCACCATCTATTATTTTATATTGAGTTTTTTAACTTAAAAGAATTTTTTTTATTACATAGGAGACTTGGTTACAACCACTATTTTTAGTAACTGGTCTACGCAAGGTTCAAATCATAGGGTCTGCTCCTAACAAACCTATTTGTCTTGTTCTTGTTGACTCAAAGTGATATGGGAACCACTGGTTGCTCAGGGTTCGTACCATCATCGTCGTTCTGATGCACACTCAAAGGATTTAGAGCAAATTACTACCTTTGTAAAGGGTTGGCTTCCCCCCAAAGTTTGAACCTAGGTCTCTTCTTGAAAAGTTCCCAGCCACACCTGCACTTACCAATCCACCTAGCCCTTGGGGGGTTTTCAACTTAAAATATGACTAAGAAAAAACATTCACAAATAAAAATCATGGAGTAATTTGATTTCAAAACCCACTTCCACTTATCTAATTTTTGAATCTTCTAAAACCCTAGCCAATATCCATGGGACTTACATATTAACTATAGGCTTTTAAGTACCATTATATCATGCTTGATCATCTCTTACGTGACAATAATTTCTAGTTTCACTTCTTAGATCTAACTTGTCATATATTAACTCTGTCTTATTTCTAGTTTCGACATCCATTCTGTAACTAGGACATCGTTACTTCCCATCAGGGCTTTTAAATATTATTTTTCTTTCATGTTTCCTAGCTTTTCATAATATGAATCCTTTAATTTTTTAATTCTTTAAAGATCTGGAGAAGAAAATATGAGGGATCCTTACACATACTTATTTCTTATTTGCACTCCCTTGCTCTTCCCCAAAGATCTAAAACAAGAAAAATTGAGGCTCGTTCCTACCTTGCATTCACTTTTGACTTGCATTGCTCCTACTTTAAACTTTTTAAAATAAAACAATTTTTATTGTTTTTGTTATTCCTCTTTTGATTTTATTTTTTTTCATTTACTTGGTTCACAATAAATTGATATGTTTAATTTTTTTTTTTTTTGGTTAGTGTGAGAAACACCTACGATCAACGCACAGTTGAGCAGTCTCCTCCCAACCTTGACCTCTCGTAAAGCTGAGAGCTATGCTTATCAATAGGGAATTTAACACATGTCCACCACACACCCACCCCCTCACACACTCCCCCACGCGACAGATTGAACCTTAAACCTTTCAAAGAAGAGCCAAAGCTCGTACCGTTGCACTGTCCCATTGAAACGATATGTTTAGTCTATTAACATTTTTCTTTCCATTTAATGTATCGTATATATAGCCAATGTGTTGTTAGTTCAGTGGTTGAGACATGGATGATGTCGCCCACACCATCCAAATGACACCAAATAAGTTATATAGCTCAAAGTGATCAACAATATCAATTGTATTCACTTTCAAATTTAAAAAGAAAATGCACCATATATATATATTTATATATTTATTTATAATGTATATATAACATTGAATTTATCAAAATAATGTATTTATTATTATTATTTTTTATTTGGCTAGTGTAAGAAACCCATACGACCAACCAATAGGGCTGAGCAGTCTCCTTCCAACCATGACCCCTCGTAAAGTCGAAAGCTATTCTTATCAACAGAGAATTTAACACACATCCACCACACACCCACCCTCTCACACACTCGTCCACATCATGGTTTGAACCTTGGACCGAGCAGTCTCCTTCCAGCCATGACCCCTCGTAAAGCTAAAAGCTATGCTTATCAATAGAGAATTTAACATACATCCACCACACACCCACTCCCTTATACACTCGCACACGTCGTAGTTTGAACCTTAGACCTCTCGAAGAAGAGCCAAAACTCGAATGGTTGTGTTGTCCTCACTAGGACTCAAAATAATGTATTTATACTTTACTAAAATTAATTTTATAAATTGTAAATACTTTAATATATATATTTTAATTATTAATTTCTTTTGTTAACTATATTAAAATGTCTAATGTCTAAAATAAATCTTTGTTGAGACATCGAATTGGTTTAGGCTTTCATCTAAAAGACCCAAGTTTAGCCCCAAGGAAGACGGGAAACGATATGGGCTTTGGCTCTTTTTGAGAGGTCCAAGGTTCAAACCGTGGCGTGGGTGCGTGTGTGAAGTTCAGTCCCAAGGAAGATGGGAAACAGTATGGGTTTTGGCTCTTCTTCAAGAGGTCCAAGGTTCAAACCGTGGCATGGGTGAGTGTGTGAGCGGGTGGATGTGTGTTCATAAAAAAAACCTAAGTTCAAATCACACGATGGCCTTTTATGTGTTACCAATTGAGAAAAGGTACACGCCCTTTCAAAAAAACCCAGTATTTTTTATTTATTTGGTTAGTGTGAGAAACCCCTATGACCAACGCGCAGGTCTGAGCAGTCTCCTCCCAACCATGACCCCTAGTAAAGTCGAGAGTTATGCTTATCAATCTCCTTCCAACCATGACCCCTAGTAAAGCCGAGAGCTATGCTTATCAATAAGGAATTTAACACACAACTGTTACACACTCACCCCTCACACACTCGCCCATGCCACGGTTTGAACTATGGAGCTCTCGAAAAAAAGCCAAAACCTGAACCGTCGCCCTGTCCCCCTTAAAACAAAAAAACCAATATTCACCCTATGTCTAATAATAATATAAGTCAAAGGCCCAATACATCAATAATAATATAAAAATATCGACATAATGTGAACAACAAAAATATACCCCCAATCACATTATTTTAAAGTTTTATAGTAATAAATTTGATTAATTCATGTGATAATAGATCCACCACCTTATAATTCCACATTATTGGCATAAATAAATTAATATGACATAACCAAGTTGATTGTCATGTTAGAAAATTTATTAACTACCTTATTACCTTCACAACGTGTATCAAGGCTCATACACAATTGCATAAAAGTATTAAATTTATAATTAAAGGCTCATATACAATTGCATAAAAGTATTAAATTTATAATTAACAAGTATAAAAGAATTGTTTACTTGTAGATTATATTTGAGAGTTAGACACAATTCCATTATTATTTAAAGGATGGGAAAATAGTTAATAGTTTCTGCCATATTATCCTGGAAAGTTACTTACTCCACTTTGATAAAAGTTTTACCCCAAGTTAAAGGACCTTGAAAAGCCTTGGGATTGAAATCCACCTTGATAAAAATTTTATTCCAATTAAAAGAATCTTAAAAGAGTTTGGGATTGGAATTACCGACCTTGATAAAATAATCTTAATAAATAATAAATAATAAATAATTTTTTTTAATTAAATACATATACAATTATTAAATTATTGCTCAAAAAATATATTTTTTTTTTGAAAAAATTGAAAAACTTGTATTAAAACAAAGAGCATATACAAGAGGGAGCGAAAACATCCCAACCAAGAACCAGGAAGCAAGAAGCCAAAACAAAGGGCAAGAGGGCAACACTTCCCAACTCAAAGCACAAGAAGAAAACCGGGCACGAAATCGCGACATGTCGCGATATCGCGACAGTCAAGCCGACCAGAAGCCACATCCAGAGCAACCGGTCGCGAAATCGCGACGGACAAGAGCCGACAACCCACGACCCCCAACAATGTCACGATATCGCGACGAATTCTCCACAAAGGAGTCATCCCTCAAAAATGTCGCGATATCGCGACGCATTTTCCTTTTGCCACCTTTACGCCAGAAGTGTCGCGAAATCGCGACAAGATTGCCATTCTTCAACCAATCCTTCCAAGTGTCGCGAAATCGCGACGAATTATCCTCATGAGGCACAAGCTCCAAAATGGTCACGAAATCGCGACGTCTTTTCCGAAGTCATCAGTTGGCCAAAAGGGTCGCGAGATCGCGACAGCCAAAGCCAGCAACCCATGACCACCAACAATGTCGCGATATCGCGACGGATTCTCCACAAAGCGGTCATCCCTCAAAAATGTCGCGATATCGCGACGCATTTTCCTTTTGCCACCTTTACACCGAAGTGTCACGAAATCGCGACAAGATTGCCATTCTTCAACCAATCCTCCCAAGTGTCGCGAAATCGCGACGAATTATCCTCATGAGGCACAAGCTCCAAAATGGTCGCGAAATCGCGACGTCTTTTCCAGAAGTCATCAGTTGGCCAAAAGGGTCGCGATATCGCGACAGCCAAAGCCAACAACCCCTGACCACCAACAATGTCGCGATATCGCGACGGATTCTCCACAAAGCAGTCATCCCTCAAAAATGTCGCGATATCGCGACGCATTTTCCTTTTGCCACCTTTACGCCAGAAGTGTCGCGAAATCGCGACAAGATTGCCATTCTTCAACCAATCCTCCCAAGTGTCGCGAAATCACGACGAATTATCCTCATGAGGTACAAGCTCCAAAATGGTCGCGAAATCGCGACGTCTTTTCCAGAAGTCAGCAGTTCGCCAAAAATGTCGCGATATCGCGACGGTTCTTCTGTCTGGCGCCCAGTCGTCAAAAACGTCGCGATATCGCGACGGTTTTCCCCTTGTCTCCGAAACACAAAAACTGTCGCGATATCGCGACGGTTTTTCCCCTTGTCATCGAAACACAAAAACTGTCGCGATATCGCGACGGGAACCTTCCAAAGGCCGTGGCGACGAAACCTGTCGCGATATCGCGACAGTTTCCTGCCAAGGGCCGCGACAGCACAGCAAGTCACGAAAACGCGACGAAAATCACCCTTAGCACAAAAATTTCTCATTGGTTCAAGAATTTTGCAAGTCCCTGTCGAATCTCAGCATCTTCCACAGGCATGTCACTGTGCAGCTGTACTCCTACCTCCTTTTTCGCACCCATCTTTGCAAGGAAATCGGCCGTCGAATTTAAGTCACGACTCACATGGATAGGGATCACATCTTCTAATTCCTTCCAAAGGTCCTTGATTTGAGAGACTAAAATCTGTATCTTCCAAGCTTTCAAAGCAAAGTTCCTCAAACAATCAAGAGCGCCAACTAGAATTTGAGAATCTGTCTCAAGGATTATCTTTCTGTATCCCTGATTGACGGCCCAGATGGAAGCAATTTTGATAGCATAGGCTTCGGCTTCATTATTGGTGGCTCTTCCCAGACCCTGTAGTTCCCAGTAAAGCACAGTTCCAGCATGATCACGGCACACAACACCAACTCCAGCATTGCTCGGATTGCCCTTTGCAGCTCCGTCTGTGTTAATTTTAACCCAGCCTGCTGGGGGGGTTTCCAACTGGCTATGTTCTTTCTAGCTTGAGCGACAGCTCTCTCTTCCTGTGGACCCAGCTCAGCCGAAATTTCCTCTTCAGCATATATGGCAACCGTCTCTGTGACTTTGCTCCAGATAACCTGCCAAATTCCATCTAGCGAGGAGAAAGTCTCTCTAAAGATTCGAGCGTTTCTTTCCAGCCACACTTGCCACCAGATGAAGGAAAGACCAAGATCCCACCCCAGTCGAAGGGCTTTAGATTTAAATCTACCTTTCTTCCATCTTTGCCAGATATTGTTCGAGTCAGAGCACCATTACTCTGGAGTTTAAAATGAGAGAACCACCGATTCCAGATCTGACCTGTGAAAGAGCACTCAAACATCAAATGATCAGCAGTCTCCTCATTCTTATGACATAAAATACACTGAGAAGGACCAATGATTCCTCTGTTTCTGAGGTTGTCAAAGGTGAGAATGCCATTGTGCATAAACTGCCAGGCAAAGAAGTTCACTTTCGGCCAGCACTTGGAATGCCAAATCTTCTTCCAATTTTGAACCGAAAATAAATGCGGGGGAGGCTCTGGGAGGATCTGATCATATCCAGCCTTCACTGTATAAACCCCAAGGTTCCCATGGCCCCAAGCTAACTCATCCTCTTCATCTCTGCCCGTGAGAAACCTTGTTGTCAAGATGTTGGTCAAAATGGTTGCTAGCTCCGGAGGGATTGTGGTGGCCACTCCTCCAACCGCTTAAACTTCTTGAATTTATACTCACCCAATTGGCTAGTGTTGAAATAATTCTCAATAGTGACCCATCCCTGGGATTCTATGGTGGTTTTAATTGGAAGCAATTCAGGATATTCAGCAATGATGGGTGGATCTTGGTCCCAAGAGTCAGTCCAGAAACGTGCCTTCTCCCCTCTTCCCACTTTCCGAGAATAATTGGTCTTTAATAACTTGAGAACCCAACTTGAGAGCTTGCCAAACAAGGGATCCATTACCATCCAAAGGGAAGCGGCTTACTTCAAAGGGGTGAACTTGGCCCAGATATTTGCTGGTTAAGATTCTGTTGAATAATGATGATGGCTGGGAGATCCATCTCCAATACAATTTACCTGCTAAGGCTTTGTTGTTGAGTTTAGAGCTTCTCAATCCCGACCCTCCTTTTTCTTTGGGGTGAGTAACTTTATCCTAGCCAACCAAGGCCCATTTCCTCTCACCTTTTGCTCCTTCCCATAAGAATCTTACGGCCAATTTGTCCGAGTTCTTTCCAAATAGAAGGTGGGGCAGCCGGGATAGAGAATTTATAAATTGGCATGGCTTGAATAAGCGGTTGTAAGAAGGTTAATCGGCCGCCATAGCTTAACCATTTATGAGACCAGTGGTTCATTCTGTCTTTGAAGCCATCCAAAAGATCTTTCCAAATGTCATTTTTCAATTTCTTGAAGTGCAAAGGAACCCCCAGGTAGACTATAGGAAGAGAAGTTCTAGTGAAGCCCAAAATCTCTATAATTCTGTCCTGTAGCCTATGGTCAAGGTTGAAAAAGACCACTTTGGATTTTCTGTCATTGATAACTTGATTGGAGGCCCTAAGGTAAACATTAAGAGATTCTCTGATTCCCATGGCTTCCCTGAGACTGGCCACTCCAACCAGGCCAGTATCATCCACAAATTGTAAATGAGTCAGAATTTCTTCACCAACCTTAATACCAGTTATCAGGCCTTGATGTCTTCTTCTCAAGAAGAGTCTACCTAATCCTTCAGCTAGGATAAGGAATAGATAGGGAGAGCAAGGGTCCCCTTGTCGGAGACCACGAGAGGCTCCAAAAGGAGGCGAGGGAAGCCCCTTAATTAAAACGAGAATAAGAAGGCGTGGAAACACGGCTCATAACCCGATCTATCCAGTCCTGGGAAAAACCAAAGACAACCAACATCCTTGACGGGAAGCCCCACTCCACTCTATCATAGGCCTTGTACATATCCAGTTTGATGAACATTCCTTTGTTGCCAGAGATTTGCATTGAATGAATAGCCTCCTGAGCAAGAACCACTCCATCCAAGATCTGTCTACCTTCCACAAATCCCCCTTGTTCTGAGGAGATGATGTTATGAAGGAGAGGTTTAAGACGTTCAGCTATTATCTTTGTGATAATTTTATAAATCACATTACATAAGGCAATAGGTCTGAAGTCAGAGATATGAACCCCTTCCTCCCCCTTTGGAATTAGAGTGATGAAGGTATGATTTAGAGCCTTAAGCATTCTCTTATTGGTTATGGACTCCTCTATAACAGCCAAAACATCTTCCTCCAAGGTATCCCAAAAGGCTTGGAAAAACTCAATAGGAAAGCCATCTGGATCGGGAGATTTCCTGTGCTCATTCCAAAGACCACACTCTTCAATTCATCTCTATCAATGGGTCTAAGGAGAGCCTGATTTTCTTCTTGAGTGATAATAGGGGGAATAACATCAAGAACTTCATTTTGAGCCCCCACATCTTGCTCCCTATTTTCTGCAAAAAGCTTGGAGAAATAATCCACTGAGTGGGAGTGCATACCAGGAAGAGTATCATAGGAGTGTCCATTCTCATCTTGTAGAACTGCCATGTTATTCATCTGTCTTCTAGCACAGGCTGATCGATGGAAAAATTTTGTATTTCTATCTCCTTCCAATAACCAAGAATTTCTAGCCCGTTGTTTCCAGTAAATTTCCTCTTGGTTATCAATGTCCTCCACAGCTTTGCGCAAGGCATCATCTTCAGTTTTAATCTGTTCAGTAATTATTCCTTCCCTGAATTGTTTCTGCACCTCCTCCCAGCGGGCCATCAAGGGGGCTCTTTGCAGCTGGAAATCCGACTTATTAGCGTGCCTCCACTGTTTCAATTTACTTTTGACAAAATGAAGCTGTTTGTGGAATTTAAACATTGCTGTCCCAAAAGGTGGACGACCTTCTTCCCACCATTGCGGAATTTTCTCATGAAGGTCCTCCTTTTGTAGCCAAAAATTCTCAAATCTAAACGGTTTGTGGTAGCTCATCTGTACGAGTCCCACCCTCCGGCGGGATGGGAGAATGATCGGAAACAGGGGCCGTCCAAAATCTGGAATTTAACATTCCACTTAACAAATGCCTCCTACGAGACCGAGAAGCGATCCGGCTTTACCTTCCCTACGGTGAGGCTCCCTCCTCTTGTTAGTCCAAGTGAAAAAAGTTCCGGGGCCTTGGATATCCACTAAGTGAAAAGCCTGGACACAGGCAATCGAAGCTTTGTCCCCGGGTCCAAAACAGGGGTTCCACCTTCCCGATCCCGAGCGAGATAATTTGGCATTAAAGTCTCCGGCAATGATCCGGTCAAAAACTTGTCTTGAGGACCTCATGTTGTGAACAACTTTCCATTGGAGCCTCACGGGCATTAAGGCTTTGAGCCCCATAAAAATTTGTAATTAAAACATGCTCGAGTTGTGACAATATTCCTGAAGTGAGATGTGAGAACACCCCTCCGAGGCTATATGTTCTAAAGCGAGTCCATTCCAGGGGGTTCCAAAAAGTGACAATCCCCCACTGAGGCTCCTTGGGCGGCCACATCCATATAACCGGCGCCCCTCCAAATCCTATTAACGGTTTTACTCATAAGATCTAGCGACATTTTTGTCTTCTGGATAAGCAAAAAATCTATTTTATACTTCCCTAAGAGTATTTGAACAGCAGATTGATGGGTTCTCTTGTTTAAACCCCTAACGTTCCAAGATTGTATAATCATTGAAAACCTTGGGAGCAGTAAGAATCAATTGACCTCACCGATCCTCCATTGATCAGCTTATCTCCTTGTGTTGTGAGTAATTCCTTATTGGATTTTCTTCCCGCTCCTTGAGAGTTACTATTTTTAGATCTCTTCTCCACCTGAGTGATCCCTAAAGCTGGCCTTTCTCTGTTTTTATCTGCATTTCCCATGGTGACATCTTTAATAGCCGGCTGTGCTGGGGAGTGTATCACCAAAGCCCCTGGGTTCTCTGATTGCAGACTCTCAGAGGGTACAATCGCCTGTTCGACTACAGGAGTGGATGAGGGAGAATCTTGAGAGTGAGTGTTATTAATCTCACCATTCCCATCCACTCCCTCCATGACTTGGTCTTCCAGATCCACTAATGACTTAAAAATTTCATACCGATTGTTTGGCTTGAGTTGCATCTGCTCCTTGCCAGTTTTCTTTTTGTTTCTTCTTCGTTTCGGCTGTTCAAAGCCATCCTTATGAACATCGGGACACGGAGAAGTATTGGAAGGTTCATTGACAGGGGTGGGCTTCCCCTCTCTAGGGCGGCTTGGCATTCCAGTCGGAGCCTCCGCTTTTGTGCTCAAGGTGTTAGGACGAGAACCTTGCCAAATGGCCATGCTTATGGCACACTCTGCACCTGAAAGGGAGGGCCTCATAGTCAAGCTGTTGGATCCAGGGTACTCCTGCCAACTCAAGTTCCACCTCGGTGATAAAGGTGGCTAATGTCCATTTCTACATAGATTACGGCAAAAACAGTTGTATTTCCCTCTATGGTATCTTTAGAGACTCCTATATATCCGCCAGGGAATTACCTATTATTTCTAAAACACTGCTCCCCCAAAACTCCATCGGGAGAGCGTACAGTCGGATCCAGACCGGGACAGCCGTGGGTTCAATGCGAGGATCGAAGCCCACTCTCCAGGGTTGAACAAATAACCCTGTTGGTCCGTGGTTTCTCTTTTTTGATTCAAATGCTCTGTTTCTATCTGCTAAAGAAGAGAAACTAATGATGAAATACCCATTGCTTATTGGCCATAAAGAGTACTCACCTTGTGGCTCCCAGTTCTGTCGAACCCAGGTATGCAAAAAATTCAGAGTAGGTCGGATGCCCATGAATTTGCAGATCAAGTCATGGTTAGCTCGGTAGACGATTGTATCCTCGACCGGCTTGGGTTCGATAACAATCTTAGGTGCTAGAGCGGATTGCGGGAGGCATCCATTAACGCGGTGAGCATTAGGGCCGTTGCCGGCATTCTTAAGTAGCGTTTGAAAAGCATTCCTCACGAGCTTCACCGGTGGAAGACGAGGGGTTCTCTTTCAACATCTCGGCATATGAACTCTTTCTCCCGGCCAAGAGGGAGTGGAGGGAGACCCCATCGGGCCCTCCCGGAGCAACGAGCAAACCTTCAGAGTAGTTCAGAAACAAACCACCAAAGTCTCTGGTAAGATCTTTCGGGCCAGAAACCCTTGAGCATCGCCCGACGCCTGTTCAGAAGTTTTCCCGCCAAATCGCCAGAGCTCAAAATTTTCCTCCAATTAGGATCATTAAGAATACTCAAAAAATAATTTTAATAAATAAAAATTATTTAATTTAAAATTTTTCCTTTCCCTAAACCAAGAATTATATTAATATTATTAATAATAATAATTTAAAATCTTAATCCAAAGCATAGGTCAATTAATACTTATCCATAAACTGTCCTGTTCAATTCTAATGTTCATTTGCCTTAGAGAACGACAAAGCCTTTGTTGTTGTTTTTCCTCAGCCCGGCAGATCGACGACATCTATTAATTTTTCTTCGTCTCCGATGTCGCAGTCAGTCTGCACGCTGTACCCCACCTGTTGGCGGGCGCCCAGTAAACGGGAGGGGCATCAAAGGCCACAATTGTTCGTTTTCCACTCCAAGTCAACAAATAATTGAAGATTACAAGATCACTGGCTCAGTATGTATGCAACCTAATCAATTCCATTGCAAAATAGGGTTAAGTTTCTTCGTCATCACGTAATCCTTGCGGCTAGAAGGCGGCTGAATGTTCATGGAATCCAACGGAGCAACAACCCGGTAAGCTCCACGAATGTTTTCACAATATCTATTTTTTTTTTTGTTTTTCCTTCTGTTTTTAGATGATTTTTTTTCTAAAATAATTCAGTTAAATTGACAAAATGTATACAGATTAGAATTTGATGCCGGATACCAAGTGGGTGCGATTTTAGTGGCGAATGGGCTCCTATCGGAGACGTGGAACGCCTCCTGCAGTGCTTACAGAACAGCAAAGCCTTTTGTTGTTAACAGAGAGGAGGAGGAGGGCAGAGTGGTAATTGCGTTCAAGGGTTACCCAGATTTTAAGGTTTTCAAGGGAGATGGGAGATTTGGCGAGTGTAAAATTGAGAAGAATGGGGCCTTTGGGTTCGTGGACGAAGACGCCCTTGTGCACCGCGGGGTTCTCAGGAAGTTCATGGACATATGGGAAAAGTCTGAGATCCAAAAAGAGGTTAGAATCTTTGAACAATTGTTTTAGTACCATTTTCCTTATGGTGATATTTTTGGGTGGGGGCGTTGTGAAACCTGACACAGATAAGTTGATCGAAATTAACTGCAATTATAAGAGGTGTTTGTAGAGGGGTCATACCATGAAAGAAAAGGTACGAATGAAGTTTGTAGTAAATTACAAAGATACATATTTGACTAAATGTAAATCGGAAGGGAAAACTGTGTATGATAAAGAGTAAAATCCTCTTAATCAATTCTATAGCAGAACGTGGCCAGATGTAAGTCTGAACATATTTGACTAAATGTAAATCGGAAGGGGAAGGGGAAGGGGAAGGGGAAGGGGAAGGGGAAGGGTAAGGGCGAGGGCGAGGGGTGATAATGTTGGTGTAGGCAGGGCCGGGCCGGGCGTGACTCCCGGGTGACTTTGACGGTGTAGAACCCCTGATCGTGGTCTCTTGACAGTGTAGAATCCGGTCTTTCAGACTAAATGACCCTGCAAGAGATTTTTCGGTTAAAAAAGAAAAATAGAGAGTAAAACCCACTTAATCAAGTCTATAGCAGAACGTGGCCATATGTAAGTATGAACAATTTTGGTGGTAGTGTTACATTTTATTCTTTATTCATATAAGTAGATTTAATCAAAATAAATGAATAAAATCTGCGACCTATTTTGCCGATTGTCCATTATAGATTATGCTCACCATCATATTTTTTGAATAGTATTTTTTTAATTAAACGGACTATTTACATTAAGTTATAGAGGCTTATTCCGAAGGTTTGAGCAGGGTGGATTTCCACGTGATCATCTACCTGACAGATTTCGATTGTTACTATTTGACCACAATCCCTTTGATGGTGAACCAATCTACTTGTATTTTTTAATAAGACACTGAATTCATAAAGACCTTGTAAATGAGGGCCTGACAAGGTTTCTCAAATTTTTAATTGGTTACATGGGATTGAACGGCCCTATTTGTAGTATATCATGACCATATAGTGGTATCATGCTATTGTTTATGTATAGCCTAGCAAGATTCAAACCTGGGTTTCTTCCTTGAAAGTTAAAAAATCTAATTGATTGAGCTAATACCATTTAATAGACATGAGGTTTCTCAATGGCTTTTATTCTTTCTTCCTAAATTGATTTGAACAAAGCAAGGGTTGCCCAGGTCCTCAGTTACACCATAACAATACTTGCTTGCAGATCTTGGTGTCCATCTGGACTTTTGACCAGACAGGCTAACGTTAGAGAAACTTATAACATCAGACCCACTCATGGTGCGCCAACACCAATGGTGCCTACACGCTCAGACAAGAATACCTATGACACCAGCACCCGTGTCATTACCATAAGCCAAAATCCACAGAAGGCATCTTAGGCATCTTTCTAGCACCAGGTGCCAAAGACAAAGTTGCAACTATCCAATCTTGTTACTTGGCATCATTTTGACCAACATCAACTCTAGACTAGATAGTTGGACAGTTTTGTAATTATCCATGAAACTACTTCTTGATTAGTTGGGAAACAAATTTTCCCTCTCACAAACGTTTTATACCTATTGTACATCTTGTTTATAGATTGTGAATGTAGTAAATTACCTTTTCCTCTACGGCATGTTCCCTTTTCCTCTATGTCATGTTCTCTCACTTGTTTCTCTCCTTCCTATCTGCAGATTCTTGTTGTCCTTGCATCTCTCCTTCCTATCTGCAGATTCTTGTTGTCCTTGCAATCTGCAAGCTTTTGTTCTGCTACTTCTTTCACTGCACAGGAATAGAGTGTAAATTTGCCTTGTGCACGACACACCTTGTGTACTAATCCATTGTATTGTTTTCAACTTTGCTACCCTTGCATTTATTGTTTATTTACATTTGCATTATCTTTGAATAAAGTATTCTCATTATTTGGGAGAGATTTCGTTGTGCCCTGTTCTACAGTTTTACAGTTCTACAACACAATTTGGAAACATAAGTCATCTAGTATCACAAGTTGGTTCAAGGAGTAGTCTTCTACACCATCACATCCTAGGCCTTGCAGTGCAGATAATTGGTATTAGAGCTAATTTCTCATTTGTTTCAAATTATTTAACCTTGTGTATTTTGTCAATAGTGGTTCTTACCAAGAATTGAGCCTCTAGCACGCTTCATCATTGGATGTTTGCTCACATGTTCATGGTACTAGAAGAAAGATGGCGTCCCAGATTTCCTATTTGAGTACCCTGAAGAATGCCATGCTCATAGACAAATGTTCGAGTTAAAAAATCAGCATCTCATTCGCTGATCTGGGGGAGAGGCGGCAGCGGTCGCTGAGAAGAGGCAGCGACGACGGGAGTCGCTCGAAAAATTAGCGACTGATGTCGGTCGCTACCTTGATGCCTTAGCCAAATTTTGAAACCTTCGTCCGCTGTCGCTGAAAACTGGCAGCGACACTCGACATCGCTCCAAAACGGAGCGATCGGTGTCATAATCTGAAAGCCGCTTTTGTCGAAAATTGCTTGGGGGAACGAGCGACGATGAGAATCGTTGGCGATCTTGGGCGACGACGGGAGTCGCTTGGGTTCCAGCACTTAGCCTCTTTTAGATCCTCCTTTTGCTTGTCGCCCATGGTCGCTCAAAAGGGGGAGCGACGACGGGAGTCGCTCGAAAAATGAGTGACCGATGTCGATCGCTCCCAAGCTGACACTTAGAAAATTTTGGAGCTTACTCCCCTACTGAGGTTCGTTGGAGGCTGCAGCGACGACGGGCATCGCTGAGAAATAAAGGCGATGACGGGAGTCGCTCGAGCCTCGACACTTAGTAAAATTTCACAATTTTCTCCCCTCTACCTTATTGCCTGGAACACCGTCGGTCGCTGGAAGAAAAGGCGAAGCTGGGAATCGCCTAGAAGAGGGAGTGACTCCCAGAATCGCTTCAAAATGGAGCGATCGCGGGAGTGCCCCATACTTAGAAAATTTTAGGCTTTTCCCAAACTTGCCGAATTCATTGGAATGCTGAGAAAACAATGCTGAAAACAGCAAACTAAAAACTGGAAAGTGGAAACTGCATGAGCAAAGCTGGAAAGGAAGGAAGGAGGGAGGGAGGCAACAACAATTTTTTAGATTTTTCAGAATTTATACCCCTTAGCAAAATGTGGCAACATTTACGGCGGCTCGCGGGGTATCGAGCTCGCCTCGATGCAAGGACCCATACCTTCATCCTTTGGGCGCAGAGTCATCTTTGGTCCCTGCTTCCTTCTGCTGCTGTTGCTCTTGCTGAACCTCTTGCTATTGCTCCTCTTCTTGACTGTCTTATGCGGAGTCTTCTCCTGACTCTCCCTCTTCTTCTCCCTCTAAATCCTCTCCAGACTGTCGCTTGCCTTCTTCTTTTTCTGGGGGATCAAGGCGATCGCGGACATGCTCATAAGCGGCTCGAGCCTGGGCCCAAATTGCTTCCTGGAAGGGCTCTAGGTCGCTGATACCTTTCAACATCCGTTTGAACACCTCAACCTGGAGCGTGTCGATCATGTTGAATCTTTCTCCCAATTCGTGGAGGCAGGTGCTGATTTTGCAGAATCTAGACACCAACTGTGTAACCTGCTCCTCCAGAACTGGATCCGCCCAGATGTCTATCTCCGATGTGTCCGCCTCGAAGGCTTGCCAGATTGGCATTAAGTCCTCCTTGGGCCGGCAATTTCCATCTTCACCTACGAAACTCGGAAACCCAAGCGTTCCAAGGGTTTGGAGGGGGATCAGGCAGATGCTCTTTTCCTTCTCTAATGCATCCAGCATCTTCCTGGCCCTCCTGACTCTTTCTGTTTTTTCAAAATATGAATGCAAGGTTGCCCTTGCAGCAGCCCAATCTAAGGCAATCTGTGACAGGGGGGAAAATTGGAGGCCTTGGCGCTCACATCTTTCAAGTTTCACCGCCAAGTCGAGTCGCTGCTGAGCTTGGCATTCGGCCTCCTCTACCGCAGGCTTTCCCTGGGCAGATACTTCTTGCACCCTGGAGATGAATGCAAGGATTGTGAGCGATCTGGAGACGTGGGTCCTGAAACCCTTCAGCAGGTTAGCTTTGATCTCCTTAACTCTGTCTTTTGAAAAGGCAGCGGCCTGTGACGCTTTCTCCTCCAGCTGCCTCTGAATCTCTTGGAGTTGCCCCTGCAATTCTACAACTTGCGCCTGTGCTCCCTTGACCTGTTGTTCTGCAGCCTCTTGATCTGTCACTTCTTTTTCTAGGGCTGCTATTCGCTCTTTCAGTTTCTCGGACTCCTCTTGGGCACTCTCCAGCTGGGCTCGCATCTTCGCCAAATCCTCCTCCAGCTGCGCCTTTTCGTCCTCCACCTGGTAGAGGTGTTGTTTCATCTCCTGATGCTTCACGAACAGCGTATCAGCCCTCAGATGAATCCCTCCTATCTCATTCTCCACAACGACGTCATCCAGGCTCTTGTCCTTGCGGTGGTGCTCATAGTCGTCTGGAGCCATGTCCTTGATAGGTTTTTTCACATTAGGGACTCTTTTTTCTTTGTAGATCACCCTTTTGTCCATGTCGAACTTGGCGTGTTTCTCCACTACAGCGCTCTTTGCCCCTCCTCTTCTTGACTCCTTGGAGAAATCTGCGAGAGCTTTGAGCCGCTTGGGCTGCCATAGGCTGGTCGTCTGATGTTTGCAGCTGTCGCTCTATAAGCTCCAGTTCTCCGTACATAGGGTATGCCAAAGGCAAATTTTGCTGAGGCATCTTATCAGTTGCGAATAGAGAAATGGGGGCGGTGCTTGAGGATTCAGTCGCTTTTGAGGGCGACTGGGCTTTGGGAAACAGTGGGCGGTTCTTGAGGAGGCGGGGACGGGTTTTCAGGGACAGCGGCTGCGGGAGACGAAGGATGAAGGGAGCAAAGGACGTCTTCAGCAGTGGCGGTCGACTGTGAATGGCCTAGGGTTTGAAAAATGTTAGGATCTAAGGCGAACTGGACGAATGACTGCAGGCCTGGTAGGGTGGAGGCAGTGGGTTGGGGTTGTGTGATAGGGGATTGAGATGATGTGGTAGCGATGGGTTTAGCTGAGGAGGAAGGAGCGACAAGCAAAACCTCAGAGGATTTTTGGGAGAACAGAGGAGACGTACCTGCATGCTCAGGATGAGTTGGCGTTTTGATGATTTGAGTGACCCACGCGTTTGTCTCCTTTTCTGGGGTGTCCTTTGTGACGGTTATGACCTCCTTGGCAACAACCTTTTCTGCGGAGTCGCCTCGGTCTGCTGCGCAATTTCTTTTCTGGACGTTGACCGCTTCTCCTTTGATTTTTCAGACCTCTTTCTCTTTTCTTTTTTGGGCGCGGCCGCTTTTTCTGGTGCAGCGGTTGCGGCTGGGTCAATAGGGGTCTTAAACCTCAACCTCAGCTTCGGCCTTGATGGCTCCAAGCTCTCCTCTATTGCTTCGGTCGATTGTTCAGGCTCTTGCGGCTTCTTGGATTGCTGCGACCTCTCAGGAGTTGAATGCAACATGGGACCTACTCCTTGGCTCCTTTGTACTTCAATGCTCGAACTCCCTTGTGCAACTGACCGTTTGGGTGGGGCTTGCCTTTTATGCCTTGACGGATGCCTCGGGGCACGATGTCATGGAAAACCAGGGGCTGCCACGTGTCAACGTTGTTGTCATAGAGGTCAGAGAACTCGTGGTCATTGGCTAATAGCTTTTCTGACTTTTCTTTCCTCGTGTGGCACCTCGTTATCCACCACTGCGCTATCTTATCGTCATTCCAGCCCAGCGTTGTCACCTTCAGCAACATTTTCTTGTAGCCCGTGGAGCTTGTTTTGTGATCATCATTCTGCACAAGATCATACTCCGCCTCGAAGCAGTGGAAATCGTCCCATAGCGGGAGCGACTGCATCTCTTCAATGTGTCACTCCAGGTCGCCTCTTGTTGGGTTTTTCCTTTCCTCCATGATCTTTTCTTGTCACGGGCAAGAGTGCAAATTCCAACTCTGTGAAGTTCTTGATGACGTCGAGCGGATCATACTTCCAGCACTGGGGAAGCTCCACCAGGCCGAAACTCAGGAGGGTGGCTGTCGGATATTCGTGTTGCCCGCCCACATGGACTTCGATATCGCCCCATACGATTGGATACTTGAAGATGTGGCCCTTTCTTCGCCCCTGGCCATATTCTTGGTCCGCGTAGTCCATCTGCTGCGCTGCCTCTAGGGCAAACTGGTATTCAGTGCAAAAATACGGCTGGAGAAAGGGTTTGCCTTTAAACCCCCATACCCTGATGACGAACCCCTGCGTCAGCTTAAAATTGTCGCCAATTTCTCCTTGTATAATATGATTTTTCATGTCTTGGGGAAAACGTGCGCATGTGCTGTTGAGGAGGGCTAGGGTAGCGTCCACGAATTTCAAGTTGAACTGGTAATGCGACTCCCTTCTATACAAGACATTGGTCCACTCGTATACCGGTAGCTGCGCGCCATCTTTGTCGTTGCCCTGGACCTGAATTGTATTCATTTTATCGTGCATGTGGAACAGGAACAGCCACGCCAGGAACGAAAAATATTTGAAAGACTGACTTCTTCCCTCCTTGAGCTCCACGAGGCTCGAATGTATTCCGTGCGCCACACAATCTGCCCTGTCGAAAAAGACTGGCTTCGTCCCTGACTTTGGGGCGTTGGGGTCATAAAATTCCCCATGTAGGATGCATTCCGCAAGAGAAATTTGGTACGGGTGCACCATTGCATCAGTGCTGCAGCCTAAAACCCATGCCAACATAGCGTAGATAGCCCGACTTTTGAAGTTTTCCAAAGGTACCGGCTGCATCGGCCAATGTTTGGGTAACTGTTGGTTTGGATATTGCTAGTGATCGTGCTGCTTGTTCTTTCCCACCCGAAACACATGCTATTTAAATCTCTTTTTGCAATATACAATCTCTTTCTTGTTCCCTTATCTAAAAACCCCCAGGTAGAATAGTATAGGAGCTGGCCTTCTTCGGAGATTGGCACCGAAGGCATCCCTTCCTTCTGGCATTTCTATCTGTTGGGCGAATCTAGGGCACAAAAGATTAAAAACCTTTCCTAATGGCAGATTCATAACCAACAGTTTCCCCGGCATGCTCGGTGGGACACGAGTGTCTCACCTCATAAGCAGTATTGAAGTATCGGTGTTCGCTTCACTACTGTCAGATCCGAACACCTGGCGACTCTGTTGAACCTGAATATTCTCTGAGTCTCGAAGATTGGTCCAATATCAAAAGCTCCTTCATGCATACAAGATGGAGAGCTAGGAACGTAGGACAGGAGGTGCCTGAGTTTTATGAGCTTGACATTAACGCTGCTGGAGAGCACCCGAGGCTGATTGATTACCACGCCTATCAAGACGAAGCATTTGAGCAGGAAGCTGAAGTTGAAGAGCAAGATACAACTTCAGATAGCACTGAAGCCTACCACGATCCTGATCAGCCCGATCAAAACGCAGATATGGCAAATCCTCAGCCAAATCAGAACCAGCAGAATGCTCCCGAGCTATTCCCAGCCTGGGACTCCACTGGACCTCTCAACTTACCTGGGCAAGATGTTGTTCCAGCTGCTGCTTTAAAGGCCATAACCACGTATGATGGAACCGGGAAAACGACCTATGAACACATTCAAGATATCGTAGCTCTAGCTACGCTTCATGCCATCACCAATGAAAGTGTCAAGACTCGGCTGTTGGCTCTCTCTCTGCGAGGGAAGCTCCTATACTGGTATAAATCCTTTTCGGCGGGCTCCATTACGAGATGGGCTCAACTGGCCGGACAACTAGTCAAAGGGTTCAATGAATCCGTAGATCCGTCCTCATTGCTACACCAGTTTCAAACCATCCAGTGGCATCCGCACGAGGAAATTTCAGACTTTAATGTAAGATTTGCGCGGTCTTGGAAACGAGTGCCCGTTGAACTACGTCCCACCGATGGACAAGCTGCCTATACTACCTTAGAGCGTTTAACTCGGACATCAGTCTGGTCATCAAGTTTTCCCGTTTTAACACTTTCCCCGAGTTGTATGAGATAGCTCAGAGGGCAGAGCTAGATATGATTGCCATAGGTAGACTCCCGCCCAAGATGCAGCCGCCAATTTACCTCGATTTTTCTCAATCACAATATCCACCGGCGTCTGCTCAAACGCCTTCCTCATCAGCTGCATATCAGAACCCATCGTGGAACCCCACACCAGTGGTAACCCAATTCTCCGCTTCTTAGGTGCATTTTCCCACTTCGCCGGCGCCTCAGCTCCCATCTACCCCGCAATATCCATCACTTCCCACTCCTCCACAATACCCGACATTGCCTCCAGCCCCGCCATTAACTCCATTGCCTCCGTCAGCCCAGCCGACACCAGCCAATATTGATATACAAACTAAAATTCTGCAAGAGGTACAGTCTCCTGCTTCTGGCTACCGGAAGCTGTCCAACGACATGGCCATCATGAAAAAGAAGCAGGCCCAGCAGGAATTTATTCCTAGGAGGCCATATCCTCCTCCCGCGCTGACAAGAGATCAAGCAGCCCAGGCCCATAGGCCTCCAACAAGAAATGTTGCTAACAACGCTGAGCCGAGCACTTCAGATCGTGTGCACTGGTGCTCCACCTGCAATGACCCTCACGGGGAAGATAGTTGCATGCTGCATCAACATTATGTCCAAACCCTAGCCAGCAACAACCCGGAGGATCAAGTGAATATGATTCGGGAAGAACATCACAACTTTGCGGTCTCAGAGGAGGATCCTGTGTCAATTCTGACCAAGGGTGGAAAGAAGCCCATTGAGGTGGATGCGGCCCAGATGCAGCCTTTGAAGGTGTACACTAGAAGAGAAAAGGTGCAACCTGCCGCGGAAGCTCCTGACAAAGCACCATTGCCTCCACCCGCCAAAGAGAAGGCACCACCAGCCAAAGCTCCTGCGACTCAACCTCCGGCCGAAACCAAAGAGCAGGTCCGAGAAAAGCTTAAGTACCCGTCGCTGACAAAGCGACAGAGGGTTGAGGCAACGCAGTAGTACCGCACCAGGTACGGGCCGACGAAAGAAACTGAGGAACCATCTACTTCGGCCTACAACATTGTTGACGAGCTCAAGAAGACCCCGACGAAAATCAGCATGTATGATGCCCTTCAGCTCCTTGGTCAGGTGGATTTGCTGCAAGAGTCGCTGAAGACCGTTAAAGGAGGAAAGCCACCACAGCTCGTGTTAGCTCAGCCCATGACAACTTCAATCATCGGAAAGAACAAACCACCGCCTTTCTACCTGTCTTTGCGGATGGAGGGGCATGTGGTACACAATTGCATGATTGATTTCGGTGCCTTAACCACTGTCATGCCGAGGGATGTCTGTGAAGAAATTGGCATGGAATACATGCGGAGCAGTTAAGGTGTCTTGCAGCTAGATGGCACTCCTGTGAAAACGGTAGGTGTCATCAAAGACATTCCTATCCAGTTGCACAAAGCGCCCGAGATCGTGGTGATCCAAGAAGTTGTGGTCGTTGACTTGGAGCCCTACTTCGGCATGTGCCTCTCAAGGGAGTTTACTGCCAAGCTGGGCGGATACTTGTCTCTTGATTACTCACACATGGAAGTCCCTTTCAAAGGGAGGAAAGTGAAAATATACAATGGGAAACCATCCACTTTCCTAGTTGAGAAGATACCCGAGGAAGGGCAGCATAGTGAAACGGTCCATCTAATGACTGAAGAGTTGGCAGAAGTGGACCTAGTGGAAGAAGCCATCGAACAGTTACAAGTGGAGGATGAGTTCTTCTTGCTGGATTTCAACGCCATGATTGAAGCAGACATAGGCTGCTACGCCATTACCCAGTCCGAGAAGCCCAAAGAGACGACGAAAGAAGACATAGGCCCTGCCTCGAATGAGCTGTGGAAGCTATACTTTGACGACGCCCGATGCAAGAACGGTGTTGGAGCAGGGGTCCTTCTAGTCTCACCCTCGGGAGAGCAAAAATATTACTGCTACAGGCTGGCTTGGAGTTGCACGAATAATGCAGCCGAGTATGAAGCCTTGTGCTTAGGCTTGAAGAAAGCGGAAAGATTGGGGATCAAGCAGCTGCAGATCTTTGGAGATTCAGAGCTGGTGTGCAAGCAGATAACCAATAAGTGCTCCTCCAAGAAGCATTACCTCAAGGCGTACCGCAATTGTGTTTGGGACCTGATGGAGTCGTTTGACTCCTTGAACGTTAAAGCCATCTCCCGGGAGAAAAATAAACATGCAGATATCTTGGTGTCTGTTGGAGCCAAGTACGTCCCGGCTGATGACACTATCCAGAAGCGAAGCCGGTTCGTACTATTTACAGGCCTTCTGTGCCTGATAAGGACACCCACTGGCAGGTGTTTGACTGTGATGAGCAAATCATCAATTTCTTGATACATGAAGCTAGCACCATTGAAGGTAGAGACCCTGATGACGAGCAGTATGAGGGGTTAATACAGTTAAAGAACAATCATGTCCCAAAAGGACTGATTACCCTAGAAAGTCTCTTTGATCGAAACGACAGAGCGATATCCCATCGAATCAAAGTAGACTCCAAGCAATACATGGACCCGGGAAGGTGATCAAAGTTGGAACAGACTGCACTCCAAAGGAACTGGAGCAGATTCGGGCCCTATGCAAAGAGTACCCAAACATTGTCGCTTGGTGCTACCAGGACTTGAAGGGGTACGACAGAGAAATCATCCAGCACACCATAGAGCTGGAAGAAGGTGTGAAACCCTGCAGACAAAGGCAAAGACCGGTCAATCCGAAGATCGAGGTTCTGATGAGAGCAAAACTCTTGAAGATGCTGGAGGCAAAGATCATCTATCCCATCAAGCATTCTTCTTGGGTCGCAAATCTAGTTCCCGTCAGAAAGAAGAATGGAGACATTCGCCTCTGCGTGGATTTCCGCAATCTGAACCAGGCCTCGTTGAAAGACCATTACCCACTTCCGCAAATTGATCAAATCCTTCATGTGGTCGCCGGAGCTCAGAGATTCTCTCTCCTGGACGGATTTTCTGGCTATAATCAAATCTGGGTGAAGGATGAGGACCAACACAAGACATCGTTCACCATGGGGGATGTTCGCCTATCAGCGTATGCCCTTCGGTCTGTCCAATGCAGGGGCGACGTTTCAAAGAGCCATGGACCTGGCATTCCGTGAGCTGTTAAACAAGATAATTGTCATCTACTTGGATGACATGACTGTGTTTTCACACAAGAGAGAAGACCATGCCTCCCATCTGCGACAAGTATTTGAAAGGTGTCGTGAATTCGGCATATCCATCAATCCCAAGAAGTCAATCTTTGCTGTGAAGGAGGGGAAGCTCTTAGGCCACGTCATTTCTGAAAAGGGCCTTGCAGTCGATCCTGACAGAGCTAGGCTCTTCTCCGTTTGCCTGTCCCAATTAACAAGAAAGGGCTGTTGCAGTCCTTCTTTGGCCAGATTAACTTCGTAAGGAAGTTCGTGCCCGACTTTGCTCAAGTCATTAAGCCCATGGCCGAACTATTAAAGAAGAATGCTGAGTTTGTCTGGACGGAGGAGAGAAAGCAGGCCTTTGAAGAAATTAAGGCTAGGATTGCTCAGGCACCTGTGCTGATTAACCCGGATTATTCGAAAGATTTTATCCTATACGCCGTGGGAGAGCCTGAAAGCTATGCTGCAGTCCTGACGCAGAAAGGGGATGATGGCGAGGAGCGGCCGATTGCCTTCGCCGCATGAGGAGAGGTATAACTTCATTGAGAGACAAGTACATGCAGTCATGAGGTCCCTAAAGAAATTCAAGCATTTCATCTCCCAAAGCAGGACCACGGTATTTGTTGTCCATCCAGATGTCAGAAGTTTTATTATCCAAGGGGAACTGGGCAACAAAAGCGCCGGCTAGATCGCGAAGATTCAGGAATTCGACATAGAGGTGCGACCCACCAAGCTGATCAGAGGTCGGGCCCTGTGCCAAGAGCTAGCGAGAAGCGCCGCCGTTGAGGTAGCTGCCTGTCAATGGGATGACCCAGTCTTGGAGGGAAACTTTGCCAATACTTCAGTAGAGGATAGTAATTGGACAGATGAAATCATTTGGTATTTCAGTACCGGGCGTGCCAGGGAAACTGTTGGTTACGAATCTGCTATTAGGAAAGGTTTTTAATCTTTTGCGCCCTAGATTCGCCCAACAGATTGAAAGGCCGGAAGGAAGGGATGCCTTCCGTGCCAATCTCCGGAGAAGGTCGGCTCCTATACTATTCTACCTGGAGGTTTTTAGATAAGGGAATAGGAAAGAGATTGTAAATTGCTGAAAGAGATTTAAATAGCATGTGTTTCGGGTGGGAAATAACAAGCAGCACAATCACTAGCATTATCCACACCAACAACAATCAAAGCAAAGCATGTAACAGAAACTAACATTGTTATTCCTTCCTATGTATCCTTCATTCAGTATTCCAGATCCACTTAATTGCCAATGCTCTAATCCAGATTTCAGAATTACAACAATCAGAAAAATAAATGAACATAAGCAGAAATACTTGCAAAAGGCAACATAAAAGAAAGAGACAGATATCAGAGCCAAGGATGCTTTGTATTGACACAAATGTTTGATTACAACAGAGCTCTCTAGCAATATGTTCCCCCTCCATCCTTTTACAATGATAATCTACTGCTATATATAGCAGAAATTTCCCCCCAAATTACAATTATGCACGGAACCCAAGACCTGCAAAAGTGCAAAAGCTACAAAAAGCTGCCAAGATTGGACCTCTGTCGGCTACGAGTGTACTTGCAGCAAGGTCCACCTGGAAATGGTACAGCTCCGGACAGATCTGGTGGGTGAGAAATCTATTTTGATCAATATGGTAGGTGTGGTACAGTTTCCCTCTGAGGATTCATCAATGATCACCTACCATGTATTCTGACAGCACACCTCCCGTCTCATCATGACAGGCCCAAATCCCGAAACCTGTACGTGCTTGGCCCTGGTTTGAAGTTTACTGACATAGGGGGGGCTGACGAAAGTCGCCTGCTGAAGGGGGCGACCCCGGGAGTCGCTCCAGGATGCCCGGGAGCCACTATGACTTAGAAATTCTGGCCACTTGGTTTTTCCTTTTCTCATTCGCTGATCTGGGGGAGAGGCGACGACGGTCGCTGAGAAGAGGCAGCGACGACGAGAGTCGCTCGAAAAATGAGTGACTGACGTCGGTCGCTACCTTGATGCCTTAGCCAAATTTTGAAACCTTCGCTTGCTGTCGCTGAAAACTAGCCGCGACGCCCGACATCGCTCCAAAACGGAGCGACCGGTGTCATAATATGAAAGCCGCTTTTGCTGAAAATTGCTTGGGGAACGGGCGACGATGAGAATCGCTGGCGATCTTGGGCGATGACGGGAGTTGCTTGGGTTCCAACACTTAGCCTCTTTAGATCCTCCTTTTTCTTGTCGCCCGCGGTCGCTCAAAAGGGGGAGCGACGACGGGAGTCGCTCAAAAAATGAGCGACCGACGTCGGTCGCTCCCAAGCCGACACTTAGAAAATTTTGGAGCTTACTCCCCTGCTGAGGTTCGCTGAAGGCTGCAGCGACGACGGGCATCGCTGAGAAATAAAGGCGACGACGGGAGTCGCTCGAGCCTCAAAACTTAGTAAAATATCACAATTTTCTCCCCTCTACCTTATTGCCTGGAACATCGTTAGTCGTTGGAAGAAAAGGCGAAGTTGGGAATCACCCAGAAGAGGAAGCGACTCCCAGAATCGCTCCAAAATGGAGTGACCGCGGGAGTGCCCCATACTTCGAAAATTTTAGGCTTTTCCCGAACTTGCCGAATTCATTGGAATGCTGAGAAAACAATGCTGAAAACAACAAATTGAAAACTGGAAAGTGGAAACTGCATGAGCAAAGCTGGAAAGGAAGGAAGGAGGGAGGGAGGCAGCAACAATTTTTTTAGATTTTTCAAAATTATATCCCTTAGCAAAACTTGGCAACAGGAGCATTGTCCAACACTGCCAACCTTGCACCCTTCTAGAGCCATAGCCTACTCAAGGTATAGACCAACATCGACATTTAAGCCTTCTCAAGTCAAATCAATGCCAAAGAGTTGGATACTTGGCTCCAATAGCTAGAATTTTATTTTTCTGCTAACTACTTCTAAGACACCAATAGGATAGCGACTTTTGCAGCCTTGAAGATATCAAAATTGATTTGTTATTGGTGGGAAGTGTAAGGAACCTACTATTGAAATAAAGCTCACACACACAAAATACTGAAGATAACTGAAATACATGCAATAACAGAATAACACTAAGCAGAAAGTAATTGTAGAATTGAAACAATCTCACAAAAAAAAAAATTGCAGCCTCTTCGAGGGGGCAACCTCCTTCAATATTTCATTAACTTGGAAAAAGATACATTCGTACATGGCTTCATGCCTTTTAAAGAGAAAGTTGCATGCAATCCTACCTAAAGGCTCAAGAGTTGGCTTACATGCAAAATGCCACTCGAGCTAGAATATTCTACCAAACTTCGGTTACAATCTTGATAGTGGTTACATGCGATGGCACCACTTGGCTAGGTGCCTTACTTGCCACATACATTACAAAGTATTAAAAAATAACATTATAATAGAATCCCTCCACGTTGGAATCCTACCTAAAAGCTCAAGAGTTGGCTTACATGCAAAATGCCACTCGAGCTAGAATCTTGTACCAAACTTCGGTTACAATCTTGATAACGGTTACATGCGATGGCACCACTTGGCTAGGTGCCTTACTTGCCACATACATTACAAAGTATTAAAAAATAACATTATAATAGAATTCCCCCATGTTGGAATCCTACCTAAAGGCTCAAGAGTTGGCTTACATGCAAAATGCCACTCGAGCTAGAATCTTCTACCAAACTTCGGTTACAATCTTGATAACGGTTACATGCGATGGCACCACTTGGCTAGGTGCCTTACTTGCCACATACATTACAAAGTATTAAAAAATAACATTATAATAGAATCCCCCCACGTTGGAAGTGGGTCATGTTGGCATTACAAAGTATGAAGCTTTAAGCGGCAAAGGGCGTGCAAAAGTGCTGGCATTTTCGCATGCCCTAAACGGGGATGATAAAGTGGATGAAATGATATTTGGATATTTCGTCATTGCAGATCTTTTCGCAAGCTTTCCGACGATATATTATAATAGGCGATCGGGGCAGCGGATCAAAAGTTATGGCCCCGGGAAGCAGAACCAGAAAGCTCAATTTCGGGCTAGAAAATATGACTAAGGCACAAAATGCTCATGTTCGCCCGAAGCTCAGGTTCGCTCTCGAAGCTCAGGTTCGCCCGATGCTCAGGTTCGCTCTCGAAGCTCAGGTTCGCCCGATGCTCAGGTTCGCTCTCGAAGCTCAGCATGCTCAAGATTGCTTCGGTTCCCGCAGCATGGAGCAATGAAAAATCAACTAAGGCAAGGAGGATCTTAGGTTCGCTCCGAAAGGGAGCAAACCTCAACTTCGCCCAGGTTTTTGGGCGAAGTGCAGCCAAAGTATAAAATGCTTTCAGGTTCAACCGAATCCCCAAAGAACCCCAGTTTCAAGCAGCAAGCGGAGTGAACGTCGGCCAGAAGCGAGTGTCGGCCAGGAGAGGGCGTCGGTCAAATGTGATCGTCGGCCAAAATGTTCTATGTCGGTCAAAATGCTTAAGTTCGCTCAAATCTCCAGCGAACCCCGATTTCGGGCTCCTTGTGCGGCGAACGTCGGCCATCTAGCGAACATCAGCCAAAAAGTTCTATGTCAGCTAGGAAAACGGCTAAGGCAAAGTTGATCCCAGGTTTGCCCAAAACCCTAGCGAACTCCAGGTTCGGGTAGCAAGCGGAGCGAACCCCAGCGTCGGCCAAAATGCCCTATGTCAGCCAAAATACCCTATGTCGGCCAAAATGCCCAAATTTGGCTAGAACCTTGCTCCCCTTAGCTTCGGCGAACTTCCCAACTTCGGCCCTCATCCCCGACGAACCTCAGCTTTGGACTCAGTTCGAGCGAACCTTAGCTGGCATGTCAAATCAGCGAACTTCGGCTTCAGGACTTATTTCAGGCAAATTCCAGCGAGCGTTTTTAAATGCTAAGGCTGTGACAGGCAAGGGCGCTTTAGCAGGGAAAGGTGGTAGGTGGGCATTAAGGCGCATCTGCAGCACACGAGTTCCAGTCTCCAGCCCATCCCATCAGTATGGCCATGTCAGGTCCCGGAAGAGCTCCAAAGGTCAAGCTACACCAACCGTATTAATGAGGCTTGCTCCCCAACTGTAATGCCCGTCCGAAGCCGCTACAAACACGAGTGAGCCGCATTCCATGGATACTCTGTCATCTGACAGGGGTCAAATCTCAGCTACTCCACCAGTTTTAGGGTTTGAGCATTAATGTAGTCAAGGGGATTTTCTTCTATAAAAGGCCGCTCAATGTAATGTAATAGGGGGGGAACATTTTGCTAAAGAGCTGTTGTACTTGGACTTCTTGCTTCAATATTAAGACTCCTGGTTCTAATTCTGGACTCTTTCCCTGTGTATGATGCCTTATGTTATTTCTATTAATTCTTTTTCTTCATCTGCATACAGTAAATTCTGCAATCTGGATTAAGTGTGTGATTAAGAACGAAGTCTGGAATTGTTGAAGGATACATATCAGGGTGGGTTTAGTTTTAGTTTCTGTTATGTTCATAATATTGATTGCTGTTGGTTTAAGTAGAAGTTAGTAATTGTGTTGCTTGTTCTTCCCCTTGAACCATCTACATTTCCCATTTCTTTCAGTTATTTATCTCTTTCAGCACTTTTCCCAATCTCTTTCCAGTTCCCTAATCTAAAACCAGCGTAGTGTAGTAAAGGAGCCAGCCTTCTCTGGAGATTGGCACGGAAGGCATTCCTTCCTTCCGGCCTTTCAATCTATTGGGCGGGTCTAGGGCGCGTAGATAGACCAAATCCTTTCCCAGTGGCAGATTCGTAACCAACAGTTTTTTGTGGTACGCCCGGTGGGACGAACAGTCTCCATATTTTAAGGGAGCCCGAGTTTGGTGAATCTCTGGCTGGCCTTCATCTGGCAAAATCACCTGGCGACTCTGTTGAGCTGAAGATCCAAATTTCTTGATCGTAGGCGCCTTTTAAAGCTGAAAGAAGATACCCGGAGGAATCAAGGTTTGGTGAGCAGCCTTGACCTCACAAGTGGAGAAAAGAATGTTGGCTTGGCGACTCCAACTTAGTGGCGAGAACCGTGATCTCTGCAGACCACTGCTATAATGGCAAAGGTATGCTAGCCCAGCTGGGATGATCCTGGCCCTCTGAATCTCCAAAGTTGGCATGAGATTCCCAAAAGTGCCCTGAAGGCCCTAACAAAATACAATGGAACTGAGGGAATGGCTCAAGAGCACCTTGAAGATATTGTTGCTCTAGCGACCCTCCATGACATAGCCCACGAAGATGTCATGATCAGACTTCTGGTCCTGTCTTTGGAAGGAAGGGCGCTGCAGTGGTACAAAATACTCGGGCGTAAGAGCATCTGCTCATGGGAGGACTTAGCGGGAGCACTCATCAACACATTTGACGACTCTCAAGATCCCTTCCAACTCTTGATGCACCTCTCCACCATCACGAGAGCACCTCTGGAGAGCATCACAGAATTCAATGTCCGATTTTGCAGGAGTTGGAGGAGAATTCCAGAGGAAATCCAGCCGACACCCACCCAGGCCCACCTCTTCTATGTTCGAGCTTTCCACCCGGACATAAGCCTCCTACTGCAATCAGGTGAACAGAGATTCCCTCAAATCTTTGAGGAAGCAGTACAAGTAGAGCGGCTTCTGCTCCTATCAGGAAAAATACCGTGGGGAGAAGCTGCCTTTCCATCACATTCTCCGGTAGTTGCTGCTCCTGTCTATCCCACGCAGTATTCACCATGGCAGATCCCTCAAACTGTGTAGAGACCTGGAATGCAGCTGTGTGGAGCTCAAGAGGCGGATCTCGTCCAAAGCCAACGATGGGAATATGCAAACACATCCCAAGCAATGAACAATATGGTTGCTTGTAGTTTCCATCAGGAAATGGGCCAAGAAGGGGAACAGGCTCAAGTGGCAGATTCTGAGAGCAAAGAGGGCACATTTTTGCACCCTTTTTGTGTCCCAGGGCATAGCACGCAAGTATTTAGCCAAAACCCAATAAGCATGCCTCATCAAGAGGCTGATCCTGAGGAGATCTTGGTAGAAGGCCTATCGTCGGAAAAATCCTGCTGTCGCATCAAGGAGTTGGAGGAACCCGTCCTCGAGAGCCCGCAGTTAGTGGACTCTCTAAAGTGGGGGTATTGGCTCCAGCCATCACTGCAACCAGTGCCCGAAGAAGGCTCTCGTGTGGCAAACATCTTTGCCACATTATTCATCAATTGTATGGGTATTGGCATGCATGATAACTTGCCACGTTGCACCCTATTCGCAACCTGGCAAACTTTGGCAGACCAGCCGGACTACAAAGATCGACTGAAGTACAATCAGATTTGGTCTCGACACTGTGCAGATTCATCGGATAGACACCCGAAGCTAGGTTTGTGGTGGCGGCATGCCAATCATGTCACAAAATTTTGTGCATAGTTGAGAAAATCGGAATCGGGTAGTAAATCGACTGGTTTAAAAATCGGCAAAGAATCGAAATCGGCAAAAAATTGGGGAAAAAATCGGCAAAAAATTGGCATTTTTTATTGAAAAAACCGAAGAAAATGCAAATTTTCATTGAAAAAAAGCTCTTTTCATGCATATCAGAAAGATCGGGAGAAAATCGGCAAGATCAGGAGAAAATCGGCTAGCTTGTGAATCGGGAAAAAATCGGCAAAATCGGGATTTTTTGCAGATTTTCTCAACTATGCTTTTGTGTAAATAATGTAAATAGGCCGTCTAGTAAGTAAATTTCAGTTGTTTTTTTTAGTTTAGTTTGTGCATTTTTCTGCGCCAAAGGGGACCATGAGTGTCAAAGAGAGGAGGAAGAGGCAGAAGGGGAGAAGTTGGAGGAAGAGTTTACTACCGTCAGTGAACACTCAGAGGAGGACAACGAGGATGACTCTGTTGCCCAATGGATAAAGGTCTGGGATTGATCTGCATTCAGACAAGCTAAATGCCCCGCGAGCCGCCAGAAATGTTGGCATTTTGCCACATTAAATTTTTTGACAAAATTTTGCGTAAGTATAAAGCTTTAAGTGGCAAAGGGCATGCAGAAGTGCTGGCATTTTCGCAGGTCCTAAACGGGGATGATAATGTGGATGAAATGATCTTTGGATATTTTGTCATTGCAGATCTTTTCGCAAGCTTTCCTGCTATATATTATAATAGGCGATCGGGGCAGCGGATCAAAAGTTATGGCCCCAGGAAGCAGAATCAGAAAGCTCAATTTCGGGCCAAAAAATATGACTAAGGCACAAAATGCTCAAGTTCGCCCGATGCTCAGGTTCGCTCCCGAAGCTCAGCACGCTCAAGTTCGCTCCGGTTTCCAGGCGAACTGCAACATGGAGCAATGAAAAATCAGCTAAGGCAAGGAGGACCTTAGGTTCGCTCCGAAAGGGAGCGAACCTCAACTTTGCCCAGGTTTCTGGGCGAGGTGCAGCCAAAGTATAAAATGCTCTCAGGTTCACCCGAATCCCCAGCTAACCTCAGTTTCGAGTGTCGGCCAGGAGCGAGTGTCGGCCAGGAGAGAGCGTAGGTCAAATGCGAACGTCGGCCAAAATGTTCTATGTCGGTCAAAATGCTTAAGTTCGCTCAAATCTCCAGCGAACCCCGATTTCGGGCTACTTGTGCAGCGAACGTCGGCCATCCGGCGAACATCGGCCAAAAAGTTCTATGTCAGCCAGGAAAACGGCTAAGGCAAAGTTGATCCCAGGTTTGCCCAAAACCCTAGCGAACTCCAGGTTCGGGCAGCAAGCGGAGTGAACCCCAACGTCGGCCAAAATGCCCTGTCGGCCAAAATACCCTATGTCGGCCAAAATGCCCAAATTTGGCCAGAACCCTGCTTCCCTCAGCTTCGACGGACTTTCCCAACTTCGGCCCTCATCCCCGGCGAACCTCAGCTTCGGACTCAGTTCGAGCGAACCTTAGCTGGCATGTCAAATCAGCGAACTTTGGCTTCAGGACCTATTTCGGGCAAATTCCGGCAAGCGTTTTTAAATGCTAAGGCTGTAACAGGCAAGGGCGCTCTAGCAGGGAAAGGAGGTAGGTGGGCATTAAGGTGCATCTGCAGCACACGAGTTCCAGTCTCCAGCCCATCCCAACAGTATGGCCATGTCAGGTCTCGGAAAAGCTCCAAAAGGCAAGCTACACCAACCGTATTAATGAGGCATGCTCCCCCAGCCGTAAAGCCTGTTCTAAGCCGCTGCAAACACGAGTGAGCTGCTTTCCATGGATACCTTGTCATCTGACAGGGGTCAAATCTCGGCTACTCCACCAGTTTTAGGGTTTGAGCATTAATGTAGTCAAGGGGATTTTCTTCTATAAAAGGCCGCTTAATGTAATGTAATAGGGGTGGAACATTTTGCTAAAGAGTTGCTGTACTTGGACTTATTGCTTCAATATTAAGACTCCTGGTTCTAATTTTGGACTCTTTCCCTATGTATGATGCCTTCTGTTATTTCTGTTAATTTTGTTTCTTCATTTGCATACAGTAAATTCTGCAATCTGGATTTAAGTGTGTGATTAAGAACGAAGTCTGGAATTGTTGAAGGATACATATCAGGGTGGGTTTAGTTTTAGTTTCTGTTATGTTCATAATATTGATTGCTGCTGGTTCAAGTAGAAGTTAGTAATTGTGCTGCCTGTTCTTCCCCTTGAACCATCTACATTTCCCATTTCTTTCAGTTATTTATCTCTTTCAGCACTTTTCCCAATCTCTTTCCAGTTCCCTAATCTAAAACCAGCGTAGTGTAGTAAAGGAGCCAACCTTCTTTAGAGATTGGCACGAAAGACATTCCTTCCTTCCGGCCTTTCAATCTGTTGGCGGGTCTAGGGCGCGTAGATAGACCAAATCCTTTTCCAGTGGCAGATTCGTAACCAACAGGTCATTACATAATAATGAGAATTACAAAATAACGTTAGGATGGGATCCTAACATGTCCTTCCCCTTCAAAAAGCTTTGTCCTCAAAGCTGAAGGTGAGGAAACTAGTGTTGGAGTTGATGGAGAGACTCCCATGTAGCATCTTCTGGTTGGAGTCCACGCCATTGAACAAGGACTTCAGTAATGGTGCGGTTGTGGAGAGTGCGAGTCCGATGGTCCAACAACTGTTCGGGTTCAAGCAAGATAGAACCTTCTTCATCTAACTTCGAGAGTGCAGATTGAACCTGTACCTGATTGCCCACCACCTTTTTGAGAGAGGAAACATGAAAAACATGATGGAGCTTGGATGTAGGTGGAAGGGCCAATTTGTAGGTTGTGGCACCAATCCGCTGTAACACTTGGTAGGGCCCATAGTATTTTGCAGCAAGTTTCTGGCATCGACGAAGCTGGAGGGACAACTGTTTGTACGATTGCAAGCGAAGGAAAACCATATCACCCATGTCAAAACTACGCTCGACGGTGTTGGTCAGCCTGTTGGCGCATCTGGTTTTGGGCCGCATCCAAATTCATCTTCAGTTGACGGAGGACATCAGCATGTTGATGGAGAGTAGTGTCGACTGCTTGGACCTTGGAGCTACCTGAAATGTAGGAGGAAGGCGTGGGTGGAGGGCGCCCATAAACTGCCTCAAAAGGAGTAACCTTGGTTGTTGTGTGATAGGAAGTGTTGTACCACCACTCGGCCAAAGGAAGCCATTTCACCCAATGCATAGGATGATCAGAGGTAAAGCAACGAAGGTAGGTTTCCAAACATTTGTTGACAATCTCCGTCTGGCCATCCGTTTGCGGATGATAAGCTGAACTCATTTTGAGCTGAGTTCCCTGCAACTTAAACAATTCTTGCCAGAAGTGACTAGTGAAGGTTGGGTCACGATCGGACACGATGGAGGAGGGCAGACCATGAAGGCGAAAGATAGAATCAAGGAAAATTTGGGCAACGGTGGATGTTGTGTAAGGATGGGATAGGGAACAAAAGTGAGCATATTTCGAAAGACGATCCACTACCACGAAGATAACATATTTGCCTCCGGACTTAGGTAATCCTTCAATAAAATCCATAGAAATATCCGTCCAAACCTGGTCAGGAATGGGCAAGGGTTGAAGAGTGCCTGGAGAACGCACCGTTTCACCTTTCATCCGTTGACAGGTATCACAAGCTGCCACAAAATCCTGAATTTCCTTTTTCATACCCTTCCAAAAAAAGTGTGCTTAAGTCGTTCATATGTTTTGAGAAATCTTGAATGGTCGACAGATGGGGCAACATGCAGTTCTATCATGAGAAGTTCCCATAGTGGGGACTTGTGGGGAACAACAAGGCGTTGGTGGTAACACAAATCTTGGCCATCCCAAGTGTAGCCTGGACATGAAGTAGGCTCAGTGTGTAGGGAAGCAACCAAAGTCTGCAATTCAGAATCTTGAAGTACCTCCTGGCGTAAGGAATCGATCCATTGGGGAACCGGCAATGAAATGGCACACAACATACTAAGAGCCTCAAATTGGCGAGAGAGAGCATCGGCCACAACATTCTCCTTGCCCTTCTTATAGGTGATATCATAATCATAGCCCATGAGTTTAGAGACCCATTTTTGTTGTTCAGGGGTGGCAACCCGTTGCTCCAAAAAGTATTTGAGACTTTGATGGTCTGTTTTAATGGAGAAATGATGCCCGATGAGATACGGTCGCCAATGGGTTAGTGCATGCAGAATTGCCATCATCTCCTTGGCATAAGTGGATTTTCCCAAATTACGGCTAGAGAGAGCTTTACTAGTGAAGGCCAAGGGTCTCCCTTCTTGCATCAACACTGCACCAATACCACGACCTGAAGCGTCGCTTTCAATGACAAATGGTTTGGAGAAATCCGGCATGGCCAAAACAGGCGTAGTGGTCATAGCATGCTTCAATTCTAGGAAGGCCTATTCAGCGGGTCCCGTCCAAGTAAAAGAATCCTTCTTTAACATGGAAGTGAGGGGAGCTGCAATTTTACCATAGTTACGAACAAATTTACGGTAATAACCTATAAGCCCTAAAAATCCCCTAAGACCTTTGAGAGTGTGAGGTTTCGGCCATTCCTGAACCGCTTGGATCTTCTTGGGGTCAACTTTGACGCCCTCCTTAGTGACAATGTGTCCCAAATATTCCACTTCTGTCAACCCAAAAGAACACTTGGAACGCTTAGCATAGAGTTGATGTTGTGCCAACAGTTGGAGAGTCTGATTCACATGAATAAGATGCTCTTCCCATGAGCGACTATACACCAGAATGTCATCAAAGAAGACTAGGATGAACTTTCGAAGGAATGGGCAAAAAATGTTGTTCATGAGGCTTTGGAAAGTGGAAGGGGCATTAGTCAAGCCAAATGGCATTACCAAAAACTCATAGTGACCTTCATGAGTACGGAAAGCAGTCTTGGGAATATCCTCATCCTTGAGCCTGATTTGATGGTACCCCGAGCGAAGGTCGAGTTTGGAAAAATACATAGTCCCATGAAGTTCATCTAGTAATTCATCCACCACCGGAATAGGAAACTTATCCTTGATGGTGAGTTTATTGAGCTCTCGGTAATCGATACACAACCGCCAGGACCCATATTTCTTGCGCACCAATAAAACTGGAGAAGAGTAAGGACTATTGCTTGGCCGAATGATGTCGACTTTTAACAATTCCTGTACTAACTTCTCAATTTCTGACTTAAGAGCATGAGGGTACCGGTACGGTCTAATGTTGGGTGGTGCATTGCCAGGTAACAAAGGAATAGCATGGTCATGAGAGCAGCGAGGCGGTAATTCTGATGGCTCAGCAAAAACAGAATTGTGCTTGGTCAAAATAAGTTGCAAATCTTTAGGAACAGAATCCTCCTCTGAAGGATGAGGTTGGATCACAAAAATCTGAGCTATGACACCCCGAGATGATTTTTTTAACAACTTCTCCATCCGGTTGGAACTGATAATCTATGAAGGCCCTGCTTTTAAGCCATGGAGAGTGTGGGACTGTCCATTCTGTGAGAATCGCATCCAAAGCTCGGCAAAGTGCCATGAGATGACTCCCAATGTGCCCAACCATTGAGCTCCCAACACGATATCACATCCCCCTAGTTGAAGTACAAACATATCCTGTTTGAGCTCATAATCCCCAATCTTGACCTTAACATTACGACATTTACCTTTGCAAGGTAAGGTCCCACCATTTGCTACCATAACCTCAAAGGAATTACATGTATGTACGTAACAATTTGCTTGCTTGGCAATGCGGGGATCAATAAAATTGTGTGTACTTCCAAAATCAATCAAGATGGTAAGACGCAGGCCCTTGAAATAGCCCACAACTTTCATGGTTTGGGGAGTAGTAATGCCAGCAAGAGCATGAACAAAAATTTCAGCCTGTGGTTCATCTTGGTTTTCTTCCTCCAGTTTGGGTGGTTCCTCTACTGATTCGGTGTCATCATCACTGTGGTCGTTGGTGTCAGGCTCATCAACATCGATGAGGAACAACTTCTTTTGGGTGCACCTATGCCCATGAGAAAACTTTTCATCACAATTGTAGCACAACCCTTGGGCGCGTCGCGCATCCATTTCGGCAGTGGTTAGACGTTTGGGTGCAACAATGGGTGCAACAGGTTTTTGTTCATTCTGATTTTGGAATCTAGGAGGAAAAGAGGGTTTAGCCTGTGGAAATTTAGATATCCGCCTCTGAGCTGAAAATTTGGACTCGGCCAAACGAGCCAACTGGATAGCTTGCATCATGGATTGTGGTTTAAACATTGTGACCTCGGCTTGGAGATCTTCCCTCAACCCGCTAACAAAACAACTCATAAAGAACCCTTCATTCATTCTTGTAGTTTTGTTGGCCAATCTCTCAAATTGTATTTGGTAATCTTGAACTGTCGAAGTTTGTCTCAACTTTGTCAACTATCTTGTAAAATCATCATACTCACTAGAGCCAAAGCGAGTGAGTAATTGAGACTCAAAGTCCGCCCAAGAAGGATCAGGGAGAGTTTTTTGCAACCATTGGTACCATTGTAAGGCTTCAGATTCCAAATTGAAAGAAGCCATTTGAACTCGGTGATAAATGGGGACATCGTGGAGTCTAAAGAATTGAGCAACACGACATAACCACCCATCCACATCCTTCCCATTGAACTTAGGAAAGTCTAGTTTCGGCATCTTAAAGGTAGTATCACGATCAAAGCGAAGGTGAGAGTCATCTGTTCCCTTTCCTTGACCTCGGTCAAAATGTGAGTGTTCAGTACGATACTCAGACTTGCTTGGAATACCTTGCAATTTGGACTCAACTTCTGCAAGTTGGTCTTCTAGGCGAATTCTGGAGGTATCTTGTTCAGTTCTGAAAGTTTGAAATTCTACCATCAAGGTTTCACTTGTGGTTTTCAAGCTTGTAACAACACTCATTAGGTTATCCAACATTGTAGCAGTGTTTTGCTCTACCTCTTTTTGATGTCCACGAGTTCCACTTGCCATTTGGGATAGCCTTGAACCTTTTTTACTGAATTACTAAAAATAGAAGTGTGGTTGTAGGAGTTACTATTTTTAGTAAGGAGTCCAAAAAAGTGCTTGGGTGTTATATATCAAGATGATCAGCTCGAAAAGACGGTCACAATGAGCTATATCCCACCACACGAATTTTTGGGTACCCCAGACTCAGATTTTGTATTTGTGGAATATTTGGCCAAGAAGGGCTAGTGGAAAATGACAAATTTGAGGAATTTCAAGAAAAAAAGGAGTTAAGACTCAAAAATTCTGTGAGAGGTGCAGAAGGGGCTAACTAAGATAACAAAACAAATTTGAGGATTTTTGGAGTTATCTAGGGCCTTTTATGACATTTTTGGTGCTATTTTTCCCTATTTCTGGTTTAAAAATTACTCAAAATAGAGTAATGATAAAACCACTACAACTTCTTCGTTATAGCTCCGATTTGCACGATTTTTTATTTTTGATTTATTTTTTACGAGTCTACTGGTGCAGTTGGTTTTTTTGATTTGGAGCTATAGTTCACAAGTTGGGTACTGGATCAACTGTCTCTGATCTGTGCGTTCTGTCAACTGACCACCTTGTCACTGTCCTGTCACTCGTACTGCAGTTACTGACACTGACGGTTCTGTTTTTGACCTTGACCACCTGTATTTTTTGACTGTTACTGTCACTGACGCGACTGTTACTGCCACTGACCTGACTGTCACAAACTTGACTGGTACTGTCACTGACGCGATTGTTACTGCCACTGATCCGGATGGTATTGGAATATTTCAGACTATTATAGACACTTGCAGACTCTGTCCTAACTGCTGGTGCATGCAAAGTGCGTTCTTCTGTGATAAGGAAGTCTTTCTCCGTATGCTCACTTTTTGGGATCGTGAATGCAGGTTCAGCAGAACAGGAAGATGTGAGTTTTTGCAGGTTGAAGTTTTAACAGAACCAGGGTATGCTAGGTAGAGGAGTATGTAACACCCATAGGCCCTCTGTTATACCGCAGTGACGAACAATAGTGCTCGGACCAATATTTCAGGCCACTACCCAAGGAGGATTCCACACATACCCTTGAGCACACTATCTGCCTCTCTGACAGTACGGGAGGGTAATCGTTCGGGATGTTGTGTCCCGTGGACTATGGATGATACAAGGCCGAAAAGCTTCCTATTGGATAAAATTTTGTTCAACCTAAAATGGTCTCCCGATACACCCGAAGATGCGTGGGAGCTCGATTCCGTGCACGAGTGTTGTCTGAGGCCTGGGTATTGGAGCCTGATCGCCCCTCACTTCACTAGACGCTTTATGGGCTATCTAGCTTAGCCAATAACGACAACTCCTTCGCGATATTTTAAAACCCCGACACAGGGTTTCTAGCCTACTCAACTATGAAAAAAATAGACTGTATTTTTTTTTGTTTTTGCAGATTTTTTTTGGCTTTTTGAATAAAGGAAAACAGAATGAAAAAACACAGGAAAATTATACCTAACAAGCGGAAATGGCTGAGCAAGAATTGTCGTAGTCGTAGCAGAACTCGGCCCTGGAAAGCGCTCTGATACCACTTGTAAGGAACCTACTATTGAAATAAAGCTCACACACACAAAATACTGAAAGATAACTGAAATACATGCAATAACAGAATAATACTATGCAGAAAGTAATTGCAGAATTGAAACAATCTCACAAATAACTCAGAATCGCAGGCCTCTTCGAGGGGGCAACCTCCTTCAATATTTCATTAACTTGCAAAAAGATACATTCGTACATGGCTTCATGCCTTTTAAAGAGAAAGTTGCATGCAATCCTACCTAAAGGCTCAAGAGTTGGCTTACATGCAAAATGCCACTCGAGCTAGAATCTTCTACCAAACATCGGTTACAATCTTGATAACGGTTACATGCGATGGCACCACTTGGCTAGGTGCCTTACTTGCCACATACATTACAAAGTATTACAAAATAACATTATAATAGAATCCCCCCACGTTGGAAGTGGGTCATTACATAATAATGAGAATTACAAAATAACGTTAGGATGGGATCCTAACAGGAAGTCATCGACAGGAGGCTTGTAGATGATAGAGATCCCATCAATACCTAGGCAACATTCATCTAATTGGTTTGCACTTGTTTCTACCTATTGCATCATTACAAGGAGAAGCACATGTATTTTTAGTAGTTGAGCCGCACCAAGACCAATATTTCCAACAATACATCGATGAGTTCAATGAACTTCTCACTCGCCTCTGCATTGACAACAACAAGAAGCATCAAGAAGTCAAATTCATCAATGAACTATATTATCACATTTTCTCTAGAATGGAGTTCCTTCCTATTGACTCTTTGGCATATGCATTTTGTTTTGCACCCAAACAAAAGTAAAAGTCCCAAGCAAAGTGGAAAGGCCCTAAGTCTGCAACCTACTAACCATCGTGAACATAGAACATCAAAGTCCCAACCATCTATTACATGAGCACATAAGGGTCTTGTAATGCCTTACAAGCCCAAGAGCCCTTTGACAACATAGGAAAATGGCTAGCAAAAGGTGGGAAACAAATGGTGTAACTATTGTAAGACTCACACTCAAAATGACGTTAGTTGCAGACCTCAACAAAAGTCCTTGGTGGTGATTGCACATCACCACCAAAAGTGAAGAGGGGGTTGATGCCACATACTTGAGCACCAAAACTTAGCAAAATCCAACAAGACCTTGACCTATGATGTTTTTGAGGAATGAAAGTGTTTGTCACACCTACTATTGACTAAACGACAAGCCCCGTCACATCATAATTGACATTGGGAATCAAAAGAAAATCATAGTACAAGATATTGTCAAGCGACTCGGATTCCAGACCATAGTGCATCCACAATGGTTCAACAACAATGCACTTTCGAGTAGGGCATAATGCCATTGTGTGACAACCACCTATGATGTGAGAGTATTAGACATTGACAACTTATTTGGGAGACCTCAGCTCTTTGACTGTTGAGTGACCTGTCGAGCTTGCCCATTGCAATGGTTACCACATACCAAAGTGCCTACCCCAAAGAAAGTAACCCTTGTATAAGCAAAACAATATAAGAAACTCATGTCTTATTGATAAAAGTTTATTTTGATCATGGTTCGACCTGAGAGCCATGGTGCCAAGAAGTTTTCTCTTATTGTGCCAACTGGCACTTGTTTAGGGTAAGCTCAGTAAATGGACAACATCAAATCAGGTTATCATTAGGTCCCTATCAATGCTACAACTATTTGGAAAACATTCAAAACAATAGGAGGTCTATATGGATGGTTGGTTATGCCTTTTGATTTGATCAATGCACCAACGACATTCATGCACTTGGCGAATGGTGTTCTATAAACATTGACAGAATCCTTTGTCATTGTCTACTTGGATGGTGTTCCCATCTTCAATAAGACATGGGAGGAGTAGCTTCAACATGTGTGCTAGGTTTTGGATAGTCTAAGCAAACTTGGCCAAGTGTACCTTTGACTTCACAAAAATCTCCTACCTTGGCTACATCATTGACTGTGGTGGCATACGTGCAAACCCAAAGAAGACAGGTGTCATTAAGGAATGGCTTGTTCCAAAGAACCTCAGAAAACTCTGAATTTTTTGGACCTTGCCAATTATTGTTGGTTCTTGCTAACGTTTTCCCATGTGTCATGGCCACTCAACTAGGTCATGCATGGGAGAGCGATTTGCCATTGGACTCCACAATAACAAGTGTTTCATGAGATCAAACAACACCTCTACTTGACGCCAATGCCAACCAAGTCCAACATCATTCGCCCTTTGAGATTGAGACTGATGCATCCAACTATGCTATTGTTGCCATCCTGATCTAGAATAGGCATCCTATTGCTTACCATTTTGAAATGCTTAGTGACATAGCTCAACAATATTCAACATATGAGAAGGATCTATAAGCCATTTGTCATGTTGTTTGACAGTGGCACACTATATTATGTATAAGGAAACAATTGTCCACTTTGATCATAGCCCTTTACAATTTCTTCATGTTGAGAGTAAACTAGAGATTGCACACAACATGAAGTGGAATATTTACTCGCAATAGTTCCATGTTGTAATCAAACATTGCAAGGGTAAGGAAAATCAGGCTATCGATTGTATAAGTCGTCCATCAGTGCAAGCGCTATTGACAGTCATGGATGCTAGAGGTCACAACGCCAATGACTAGAAGAAGCTTTACTTCAATGCCTCTTTGCTGCTATACATCACTAGTTGATATAAGTCAGCGTTAGAGCATCACGTTAACCATGGATTGTTGTAGTGTTTGGGTAAGTTCTTTTTGCTTTTTGGCATGTCATGCCAACATCTCATTTGGGAAGCACACTACTCCAAGGTCATTAGACATTTAGCATTAAGAAAAGACTTGCGATGCTACAACAACATTTTTACTGGCCTCACATGCACATGGCAATGGAGCTATATATTAAATCCTATTCACCATATAACATTGCCAAGCCAACAAATAGGAAGTTGGGGCTCTACACATCACTGTTGGTTACTTCTAGGCCTTGGGAATCCATCAACATGAATTATCTAAATCTTTTAGGCAACCACCAAACATCAAAATGATTGCGTTTTTTCGGTTGTGGATAGGTTTTCTAAGATGGCGATTATGGTCCCTTGCAAAAAGGGCATCGATGCATCAAAGACAACTAGATTGTTCTTTCACCATGCTTGGGTTCACTTTCATTTATCCAAATCTCAGAATTTTGAGATAAGGAAGATCAAGAAAGAGTGCAATTTAGAAATAATTGAGTATAACAAACTAGAATACACAAATATGTAAATTGCTCAGAAAACAGAGTACAATACAAGCAATCTCTGAGAAGAGATGTGAAACTATAACATTGCAACCGTTACTCATGTTTTTTATGGTCAGTGGTGCATCTCTCTTTATATGATCATTGGTGCGTTGGAAATCCACTGTATTGAATATGGAAGGTCACCCATATGGAAATGCAATGGTTCACCTTTCATGAGTTAGAGGGTCACCCATATGAGAATGTGGCGATTCACCTTCCATGAGTTACAAAATGCATATTAAATGAAAATCACATACAAATGACTTGTCCTTCTGTGTTTTGTCTTCTACTAATGTGTCAACATGACTAGAAATGCATTTTGGGTACTAAATTCTAAAAATAGAAATTTATCATTTTTAGTAAATTTTTTGTTTTGCATTTTTGAGGGCCTTTGGAGCCTTTTTTTTTTCTCCATAAAGTTGCTAGAGTTGTATGTTGAAGTTGTTGTTCTCCCTCTAATCTTTTTAATGCTTTTTGAATGGATCAAAACATGGTCCCGAGCACAAAATTATGCCCCTAACAGTGTGGTTAGGATAAAAGAAGATATAGATTTTTGGGCATTTTCGTGCATAAAGCCATGCTCCAAAAAGGTCACATGCTTGGATCATCGGTATCTCCAACTCCATCTCTGATCAAGACTCTTGTTTGATCAACAACTTTTGGCATCTCCTATGGATCAACTAGACACCAAGCTACGACATTTCACATCCTCAGACAAATGGATAGATTGAAGTGGGGAATCACAGGTTAGTGCACCTGCTTAGGATGCATCACCATAATCACCCTTGAACTTGAGATGAAAGTCTACCATTTAGTATTCCTACAACATGGATCTACACAGTTCTACAGGTACAACCTAGTCCAAGCATGTTTTGGATTTCAGCCCAATATGCTCATAGATGTCGCCTTCCACATCTCCACTAATGCCATGACACTAGCACAGGTCAACAAAGCTGAGTAGGGTAGAGCACCTTTCGCAGCATGTGCAACGAATCCAAAACCAGGTTCAGGAGATACTTGGGTGTCAACAACAAAAGTACAAAGAGCACTGTGATCAACATTGCACTCCTCACACATTTCAAGTCCACTTGAGGAAGGAACATATCAAACCACTGCATTACTATACACCATTCAACACAGGGAAGGTGAGAATGCTTTCATTGCTTATTTGTCTTCTTACTTTTGGATGCATTAAATGTACAATGCAAAACTGCTCTAGTTGCATTATCCTTTGCTAGAGCCTGTGGCAGTACAACATTCTATAGATTTGGATCCCGCTTGGTACCTGTTTCAATAGACCAGTTGATTGATATCATCAATAAATATACTTACCAGGGGAGATAACATCATTAGGGTTGTTAAGAGTGGTAAGTTTGCAGCCCAGGCTAAATGGTACATACTTGACTAACTCAATAGTTTATTTCCACAATTAGAAGCTAACACAATGAGGACTGTCACTTCCCAAAAAAAGACGAATGATCTGAACAAAGCAGGGGTTTCTCAGACCCTCAAGAACAGTGATGCCATAGCTATTCCAGCTTACAGGTCTTGATGTCCATTTGGACTTTTGACCAAACAGGTTAATGCCACGACAACTTGCAGTGTTAAACCCACTTATGGCACCAACTCTACTTGCGGCATCATGACCACTATTGTGTTGTCCTTGCTTTGCCGCCTACACACTCAAACAAGAAAAGTTGTGGCACCAACACCCCATGTCATCACAAATCAAAACACGGCATCTTTCTAGTGCCAAGCACCAAAGACAAAGTTGCAATTGTCTAGTCTTGCCACTTGGCATCTTACTAACAAGTGCCAACTCCAGACGAGGCAGATGAACAATTCTGTAGCTGTCCATGAAATTGTATCTTGATTAGTTGGGAGCCAAACCATGGCCACTACCAACTGCTTTTAATTGTTGTAGATCTTATATAAAGCTTAGGAATTTAGTAGATGACTTCTTCTTCTGTGTCTTCTGTTCCCTCGCCTATTCTCTCTTTTTCCTCTGCAAATTCTTGTTGTCCTTGTTCTGCTATTTCTTTCACTGCACAAGAACAGAGTGTGCATGTGCCCTGTGCAATATGTACCTCATGTACTACTCCTTTAGACTGATTTGAATTCTGCCACATGAGCCTTGTATTGTTCAGAAGAGATTCTGTTGTGGCCTACTTTGCTTTACCATTTTCCTTCTGGTGATATTTTTGGGTGGGGGCTTGTTAAACTTCACACAGATAAGTCGGTAAAAACCTCCTGCAATTATACAAGGTGTTTGTATAGGGGTCATAATATAAAATAAATTTATGTGAGAAGTTCAGAGTAAATTACAAAAGATACATGTTTCACTAAATGTAATCTGGAAGAAAAAGGGGAAACACTGTGTATGATAGAAATTAAAATCCAATTAATCAATTTTATAGCAAAATGTGGTCAGATGTAAGTCTAGACAATTTTGGTGATAGTGTTGTAAGTTATTCTTTATGAATCTAAGTATATTTAATCAGAAGTAAATAAATAAATTCTGCAATCCATCCTGGTGAAACATTATTGTTCCTTGCATTATCATAGATTATGCTCAATATTATATTCTGATTGGCATTTTTACAACATGGATTATGCGCCTTAAGTTATAGAGGTGTATTCTTAAGGTTTGGTCAGGGTGAATTTCAACAAGATCATCTTCCTACAAATTTCCATGTTGCTATTTTACCACAACGCCTTTGATAGTGGACCATTCTACTTGTTTTATAACACAATGAATCCATAAAGACCTTGAAAATGAGGGCTACATTGCAGTTCTGACATGACATTTCTCAGTTGCTTTCCTTCTCTTTTTATTTTTGGCTTGCTATGGATGCTGTGGTGACTTATGCTCTCTAGAGGGGGGAACTTTACAGGCTTTATTTTGAGAATTGGTTTCATAGAGATCTGAGATTTTTACAGTGAGAATTGTTGTGAGAAGCTTTTGGGTCGTCATTGTTCCTTGTCATTTGGATCAATGATTGTCAGGAATGATGAAAATATTTTGTGGATTGCGAATATGCATGGTCAAGCTCTTCATAAGTCCTAATAAAACATTTATATGAGAATAAGGTTCTAAGTTGGCTATTGTTGAATAATCATGAGGTGCAAAGGTGTACTTTTAATTAAGTGCTTATTCATCTATTCATCTTCTGTGCTATCCAAAATTCATCTCTTATCAAAATCAATGCTATTGTAAAGAATTTGGTTTACTTCTTTAGCATGATTCTCCATCCAAACAAATCCCAGTTGTAAATAAAATTTACTAGGGTGTCAGATTCTACTCACTAACTATTTATGTATTAATTTATAAAAATCCCAAAGGGTACAAGAGAATGCTCCTTCCATCTTTCCATGTAGGCAGTTGACTTCAGTCTTGTATCTCTTTTCCTCACTTATTTTCTTCGGCTCCTTGAACCAAGTCTTGATGCACTTCTCTCTTTTTTGGAGTTCCAGTAAATAGTTCCTCACACTTTCCAGATGTCTTCTTTCCCTACCTCCCCATTTTTTAATTTGGTCATAAAAGAAATGAATTTCATGGAAAATGGTCGTTGAAGGATAACTTAAGTATTCCAACTAATTGAAAATATGATAAAATACAAATCTAAATATAATGTCACACCAAGGAAAATTTTAAATTATTTAGATTACAATTACTAAAATGTATAAGATTTGTCATGTACAGGACTGCAATAAATAAGTTAATGCAAAAAAACTTTTTCTGATGATCCCTGGCGGTGAGATCCTGCCTTTTTGGCTCCATCTCTTCTATAAAGCCCAAATACATAAATAGTAAGAAATATGGTGATATGTCAGCCTGCTGCATCACTTTACACTTACAGTAATGTGCACATGAGATAGACTGCAATGAAGAAGAATGTGAGAATCTTTGGGTGAGCTTTACCCCTTTTGCTTTATCAAGCCTAGGCCTAAATACATCAACACTTAGCCTACAACAATGCCTTGTAGAGTTGAATCTTGATAGCAAGTCCTATGACTCTACTGAAATATTAGCATACAAAAGTGCAAGTCTATGCAGGCCAACACGGCCAGAGTTAAGAACATTGCTACAGAGTACTAACAATAGATTATGTGATTATTTAAAATATTAGCATATATTGTGATAAGAAAATGCATGCTGACGTGGCCAGAGTTAAGTGCTGAGCCCAGTTTGGCTAATTTGATAATCAGATTGGTCTGATGAGTGAGGACAAGACCAAAAAGGCTGTTATTCTCAGATTGTTGTCACCATCATTCTTCTTCTTCTATTCTTGTGGGCAAATGCCATTGTTGTGAATCTGTGACAATACTTATATTTCTTATTTAATGAAATTGCAAGTCAACTACTCTATACTAATAGAAAATATTCTTCACTTCTTGTTTTTTTTTACACTGCAAATTATTAAAGATTTATTTTGCTATCAAGTGAAATATCCTTCAGGTTGAGAGGTCATGGAAATCTTAAACGCACCAGCACCAATTGAGAGATTCATTACAAAATCCAAGTACATATGATATCTGAATTGATGTGTTATGTTCATTGCAGGTCTTGACAGCAGTGAAAGAGAAGAAAACACTTATATTTACTGGCCACTCTTTGGGAGGGGCCATTGCGAGCTTGGCTACACTGTGTGTCTGGGAGAAATATCAGAGGAAGGCCACTGTTTTCTGTGTAACATTTGGTTGCCCTTTGATTGGAGATGAGAAATTTTGTCAAGCAATTCGTTGCAAGGGATTGACTCCTAAATTTTGCCATGTTGTTTCAGTGCATGACATAGTCTCTCGAGTTCTTCTAGCTCCTCTAGAATTAATTCATGAGCCTATGTTAGCTGTGCTGCCTTACTGGTTTAAAAAGATGGTTGAGGGCAACAATGATAAGATTAGCAATGTCACGGCTGACATACCTCTTTCCAGTCAACAAATTGCAGAATTTTATTTTACTGTGCTACATCATGCATCAGCAGTAGTCACATTGAGCAAGCCGGCATGCATGACAGCTCCTTCAAGCATGATAATAGATAGCATAAAGTCCGTGTTCAACTTGAGTCCTTACAGGCCATTTGGCTGCTATCTATTTTGCTCCAAAAGTGGTGCAGTTTGTGTGGAAAACCATGAGGCTGTATTGCAATTGCTTTATTATACACTAGAAAACATGGGTGCGTCACTTGATCTGGCAGGAAAGGCTTGCATCTCAGAACATGCAGAGTATGGGAGCTGTTTTGCAAGAATCCTGAGTCACAGAACGAGATATGGAGGACTAGGTGCACATCTGGCCTTGCCGGTGGCAACATTTCCTTATGACGTTTGCATAGCACTTCAACTTGAAGCCTTGGGTCTTGGACTTCAAGTAAGATATTATAAAGTAGAGATGATTTTTATTTTTGCTTTTATTGTGAATGTTCATTCTAATTGCTTGTGAATTTTTATCTCCTTGGATATGTCTTTTTTTTTTCTTTGGTTGTTTGGCCTTGATGCATATTGACCTATTGGTTATATGGGATTGAAATGTGTCCCACGTCTATTATATCATGACCATATAGTGGTATTATAAGAACCTGGCTATTATGCAGGTATCACTTGGCAAGATTCGAACCTGGGTTGCCTCCTTGAAAGTCAAGGACTTTAACTGGTTGAGCTAATGCCATTTGATCATACCCAAGCTTCTTTACCTCCTATGAAAATTTTCAATTTCCAATGGAGTAAACTAATTCCCTGTTTCTGAAGTAAATGTATGCCTAATTTGTGTTGTATAAACAATTTTTACCTTTTTTGGGCCCTTTTTTGAAGTATGAAATATTTTAAAATAATTGCATCAAGTTTTTTCATTTTAATAAGTATTATTATCTCTTCAATTGGGGTCTACGCCCATCAAAATGAAGGTTTACATTTTTATGACATGTGCATCTGCTAGGACCACTTGCCCATACACTATAGACTATTAGTTAAACTAAAATAACATCAATATCCTCTTAGATTTACTACTACAACTACTACAAACTAAGAACACCTTTCAATACACAATATTGCTAAGAGCAAGTTGAAGGTAGATTGCCACCAACACCAATGAACATGGCCGCATAATTTCTGACCAATATAACTAGGTCTATAAAACCATAGACCGTTTGATCCCATGGTAGGTTTAAGATTGAATTCAAGCAAATTTTCTGACATCATGATTAAATAAAAAAAAACAAAATATCCTATAGCGAGTTATAATAAAGGATTTGAATTTGACCTAGGGTAGGGATAGGCTGACATTTGCTAATTTGTCTGCCACTTTATTTTTTATCTATAGATATGCTAACACTACCATCACAACTGGTTTCTGTTTCAAACATTCGCTTTTTGGTTAGCCATTGCATTGCGGCTCATTATGCAATGTTCTGCGTAATGGATACATTGCAAGGCACCGTTGCTGGCTGTTGCAGACACTTTGTGCAGTCATTGCATGAACTTATTACTTAGACATTTGCAAAGTGGAATTTCATGGGTCAATGAGATAGCTAATAATGCAAGGAGAATACAACAATTTGTTTTTAACCATTCAATTCATAAGAAATCACAAGCAATTTATAGGAAGCATGCTTCTTTGAAGGTGCTTTGTCATGTCGAGACAAGGTTTGCTTCTTCCTTCATTATGATTCAATGGTTCTTGAAAGTGAAGCAATCAGTTAGGGAGATGGGTGTTTTCTAGTGGTTGGGAGAGATGGAGTTGTCATCCTCGTACAAGCATGCCTGCATGTGATGAGATTGCTCATCTCATTATTGGTACTGCTTCTACATTGTTTTGAAAACATGCAAAGGCTATTGTTACACTTTCTAGGCCTATTTTGGAGGTCCTTTGACTATTTGATAGTGACAAAACATGCATGGATGATATATTTGAAAGCCTCGACCCAATGAGGTAGCGACTAGATGCTATATCGCAAATGAGGGCACCTTCATTTGATCAAAAGACAAAAGACTTAGTATGGACATCCAGTATAAAGAAGGGGAGGATTATTCGTAGTCCTCTTCATTTTGTTGGCTTCCTACTTAATCCAATATGGTTTCATAAGAAACCATCAATGGACGATGAGGTGTCTCAAGGATGGAAATTCTATGTGGATAGATGTTATCCTTTTCAAGTTTATTGTTCTCAAATCAAGAATGAGTATGGAAAGTATATCAGATCAGAGGGATACTCTGCACATGCTGATGCTGCCTATGATCAAACATACCTAGAAATTATCAACTGTTGGGCACAATATGGGATAGAGGCCCCTATGCTATAAAGGATGCCCTACTGTGGTCTTTCTCAGGTAATAAGATCAATTAAATTTGCGACTTTAGATTATTAGTATGTTTTTATTTTTTAAATTAATATTTATATTAATTAATTTTTTTCATACGTGTTAAGTTCATCTGTCAATGACCAAAATTGGAGTAAATATGCCTTCATTCATTTAGTGAAATGCAATAGACTAGGAAACAAACAAGTAGAGGACCTTGTTTATGTTCATTCTGATCTTCACATTTTATCTAGAGCTTCACCTGTGTTTCAAATTGGTCCTACTAGGATGTGGGATTATGATGGCTTCTTAGATGAGGGCACTGAAGAAGGATGCTCAAGGAGGATGCAGAAGTCTCGTCTAGAGGTGGATACCCCTTGTCATTAGAGGAAGTATAATATAATAAATCAAGTGACATCCCTTGAACTTCAAATGTATATGGGTCTATTATACAAACAAAACAGCGATGTTTTTGACTATACAATTTATGGTGTTTTCATTGGTTCATCATTTTTATTTTGTTATTTGATATATTTTATTAGTGATTTTCATAAATGAAATATATTCTAAATGCATTATCTGATATTATTGTGCAATCTGTGGATCGATATTTAGCTGGTTTGTTTGATGTATCCACTCATTTTCTATGATGTTTGGACTCTTAATAATGAACTTAAATTAGCAAATTTCTTAATAACTATGTATTTATATACATATATGTATATTACTTTTGTACACACACATCCATGCATGCAAGTGCGTAAAATGTGCTTCTTATGTCACAACCTCTTCATGGAGTCACTGTTGCAGTTGCGTTTCTTGTGTTTTGCAACATAGATTGTTAATCCAATCCCCATACTTGTTCTTTTTATTGTGTTTATAATGATAAGTACACCGTATTTGATGCAGATGCAACACATTTTCCATACCCCCTAATATGGATATAGTTGTATACAAAATTATAAAAAGCATATATACTAAAAGAAAAAGATAAAACATAAAACTGCTTATGTAATTGCCCAAGGGGTTTGGAGCAATTGGTCGAGAATGATGAGCTTCACCTTGTAGATCAAGGTTCCAATCCCATGGGTGAATCTTAAAATTTAATCAAATGGCATAAACTCAAATGGTTAAAAATGTGGACTTTCAAGATTCAATACTTTTCAGACGATATATGCATAATTCCAAATACCACTATGTGGTTTGTTCAAATACCATGGTAATATGGTCAATGATGTAATATGGGTGGGGCTTGTTACAATCCCATATATAACCAATTTAAAAAGGGTAAAAAGGTAAAATAGTTTTTAACGTCTGCAAGGCCATAGGCCATATGAGACAACCCTCATGGAGGATGTTCTTTACCCAATATATGGTTATCCAACCATACTCTGGTTACCAAAGCATGGTGTACAACCCTACACCCCATAGGATTTGAACCTTGGACCTCTATTCAGAGTTCCAAAGTCTCCACCGTTAGGCCACTTTGGTTGTGCTTTCAAGAACCGTTGAATAAAAAAAAAAAAAAATGCTTATGCAAATATAAGTCTCATATAGCTAATTCTCATTAAATTAAGATTAGGATTCTTATTGTTTTTAATTTGAAAGTTTAATTTTTGCTATTGTATCCATATCTGATAGACGGATACAAATAGCAGCCATATAAGAGAACTGTTGGATATGATAACTCTGCTTCCTCCCCTTCTTAGCTGCAATTCAAATACTGTGAGTTGTGCTATGGTTTCTGCATGGTTTTTGTTGTATTTCCATAGGATTTGAAATAAGTCAACAAAATTCAGCCTTACGATTTTGAAATACCCAAAAATTTTAGAGGTATCATCAAAATTCAGCCTTATGATTTTGAAATACCCAAAATTTTTTGAGGCATCATCAAATTCCAACTTGACAAAACCATTGCTTGGATAGTTCCATCTGACCAAAGATCATGGAAAAGTTGGTTTCATTTTTGCTTGGTTGGTAATGCCTATTTTTTGGTAGTCAAATGAAGTGTCAAATGGGGCAAAACTCCTGAAAACAGATTTGAGACACATGAAGAGTCTCTGAGAATCATATATTAAGAGGTTATGCCAAACTTGGGGCCATGTTTACCATATCCTTGAACATTTGGAGATGGCTGAATCAACTAGGTGTTCCTTTTTACAGTCAAGTCAAAGCTCATATTTATGTGCCATTTCTCCAAGTTCACTCATTTGCAGGCACTAGTTATGGGAATAGTCTAAACATGTAGTAAAGAGCACATGCCCAGTGTGCTCCCGACAGGTGTTTATTTTATTAATTTGATTTTTTTTCATTTGCAGGTGTTCAAATTACAAATTTGCAATAATGTAAATTGCAAAATTGAGTGTGAAATTATAATGCTTTTGCATTGAAACACATGCAACATTGAATATTGAACAACAGCAAATTAAAAAATAAAAAAACTATTAAAATAAACACCTTACAAGGTGCTTCAGATAGGCGTCTTTTGCTACATGTTTAGACAATTCCCTGTTTATGAGGTTTTTATTTTGTTGGCAATGTGCTCATCAATATTATTTATGACATTGTGCATACTACTTAGGTTTCATGAATTTCCAACCTTTGTAATCACTATATTCATTATTACATATTCTCCAGGCTAAACTAGTTTCAGGCCTTTTCTTAAGTTTTTAGAAACCCCAAACTTTGACACACATTTGCTCCTCCTGAACTACCAAATTTTTGAAACATGTTAATTGCATGCAAAATATAGACATTGTGACTGTTACTATGCAATGCATGGTCTATTTTTTGTATTCATAGACAGGTAAAAGTCTTCAATGGAGCACATTCATAGGTAAAATGTAAGTTTCAGATCCCTGCCTAGCCAGAATGTGAAACGGGGATAGGTCCCTGCCTAGCCAGAATGTGAAACGGGTTTATGGGTCCTTGTGGTCTATACATGAATATGTGGAATCCTCACTTTGACCCCTTGGAAGAGACTCCTTCCAAAGTCCCAGTATGGGTTCGTCTTCCTTTCCTCCCATTGCATTTTTGGAAGGAAGAAACATTGAAGGCCATTGGAAATAAGATCGGAATCTACAAAATGAAAGCGGAGCCGAAAGATCGAAATTACACGGTAGCTCGAATATGTGTTGAAGTAAACCTGGCAGAGGGGCTACCAGAAGCCATCACACTGTCATTCAAGGGGCTGCAACATACCCAAAAGCTAGACTATGACCAGATACCTTTCAAGTGTTCCAGATGTCATGAATATGGGCACTTCTAGAGAGATTGCCCTGCAAAGCCTGCGGCTCAAGTTCAACAACAAGAAGACTTTACAAAAGTCCAAAGGAAAAGAGGAAAGAATGTCTATATCCCTAAAAATCAAAATTCTAAAGAGAAAACGCAAGTTCAAAATAAGTTTAGTCTGTTGGAAGAAGATTTGGAGGAAACAACAACAGCTGCTCTTGAACATCAAGAAGAAGCCTCCAAACAAGACCCTCTGCTAAACATGGCAGTCCCAGAAGAAGAGCAAGGTGAAGAGGAATCAATGCACTCCAGCTCGGAAGAAGGGGAATATGGGGAAGAAAGAGTCTCAAAAATCCCAAGGCCAGAACAGGAAGCACATACCCAAGAAAATGAGGACAACACCTCTTCTCCAATGGCCAAAACCAAAACCAGAGCAGGACGTGTTCCACACACAAAGCTCAGAGAGAGAGAAGCTTCAAAAAATATAGTGGAAGGGAAGCAGGCCACAATCGAGGACACATTGAAGAAGACAACAAAGAAAAATCCCAAAAAGAGGTAGAATAATTTGACCCTTCTTCTATCCATATTATCAATGATGAAATTTATTACCTGGAATATTAGAGGGTTAGGACAAGAAAATAAGAAAATAGGAGTAAAGAACTTGGTCATCCAAGAAAAGCCAAATGTACTTTTGGTCCAGGAAACCAAACTGGATCTAGAAAGAGTCAATACAACAATGGGCTTTTGTTGGCCCTCATGCAAACATTTAGCCATATCAGCCAAGGGGAGTTCTGGAGGGGTTTTAACAGCCTAGAAAACTGAGTGGGAGTTAATTTTGGTAGAGGCCACAAAGCACTGGCTAACAACAGTGCTTAAAGCCCCTACTGGTCAAGTTTACACTATCACCAACATTTATGCTCCTAACAGCCTGGCTGAAAAGAACCAGTGTTGGAAGGCATTGCTTAATGTGTATTCTAACTCCAAGCAGGAAAATTGGGTAATTGGAGGAGATCTCAATCTAGTTTTGAAATCCACCAAAAAAAGGGGGAGGGTCTACATAAGAGACCCAAATAGAGAGCTAGTAGAAGATCTCATGCAGCAACACAACTTAATGGATGTACAACTGACAAGGGGCAAATATACTTGGACTAATAAAAGAGTCGGATCCAACTTTATTGTAGAAATATTAGACTGATTTCTCATTGATGACAGCCTATTAGCTCATAGAAGCAAAATCTCTCAAGAAATACTGTCTAATGGTCATTCTGACCATAGACCAGTTCTTCTGGGGTTTGAACAACAAGCCAATTGGGGCCCCCTCCCTTTCAAATATAACTCTATTTGGTCTATGGAGGCTGACTTTAAAGAGTTAGTTCAGCAAGCATGGGAAGACAACAGGGAAAATGGAAGTTATGCCCAAAGGTGGGTCAAAAAGATACAAACATTAAAGCAGCAGATCAGAATTTGGGTCAAAAAGAAAGCCAAGGACACACCCTACTCCATACTGAAAGTAAAACTGAATGAAGTTCAAATCACAATGGAAAATAGAGGAGGAGGAGAGTTTAATACAAGAACAACAAGATCTCACAACCCAAATATTGAAACTGGAAAGAGAAGAAGAAAATAAATGGCATATAAAATCTAGAATGATATGGCTTAAGGAAGGTGACAAAAACACCAAATTCTTTCACAAGAAAGCACAGCAAAGGAATATGTACAACACCATAATGAAGCTAAAAATGGAAGATGGGACAATATCAAGTGATGTGCAGCAAATGAAAAAACAGATTTTTGATTACTTCAAAGATTTGTTGAGCAAAGATGGAGAAATCAATGCAGCCAGTCAGCAAGCACTTTTAAATCTAATTCCCTACTCTTTGAAGCAAGAGGAAAATGAATAGCTGACCCAACCTATCACCATGGAGGAGCTCAAAGGAGTGGTATTTTCTATGCAACACGATAAAGCACCAGGGCCCAATGGATTCAATGTAAATTTTTATCAGGACTTTTGGAACATCATCAAGACAGATCTTCTGGGGATGGTTGAAGAAAGCAGGAACAAACAACAAATACATGGGGGAATCAACTCCACCTTTTTGGCTCTGATCCCCAAAGAAAAACATGCCCATTCACTGCAAAGATTCAGGCCAATATCACTTTGTAACACATTGTACAAAATAATATCCAAAATCATCAAAAATAGAATGCTTCCATTGCTGGATACAATCATCTCCCCCAACCAAACTAGGTTCATGAAAGGATGAAGGATTCATGAAGGAATCATACTAGTTCAAGAAGCAATGCACTCTAGCAAGGATGACAAATCCAATGACATGGCTCTCAAAGTAGATATGGCAAATGCTTTCGATAGAATTGATCATGACATGATCTTGAAAATTCTAAGCAAGGTGGGATTCCATGAACAGTTCAAAAAATGGATAGCAGCATGTATTTCAAGACCCTGGATTGCTCCTCTGCTTAATGGTAGACCCACTTCCTTCTTCTAGGCTTCTAGAGGAGTTAGACAGGGTTGTCCCCTCTCCCCATATTTATTCATTCTGGCAACAAAAGGCCTATCCAGCTACTAGAACAACAAAGGGGCTTAAAAAACTTCTAGGACTTCCAATCCATCAGAAGGTTCAAAGAATCAATAATGCTCAGTTTGTAGATGATCTGATCTTATTGAGTAAAGCCACAAAATTGGCTGCCATAAGAATAAAAAAGGTTCTCAAAACATATCAGGAAGCAACAGGAAACAAGATAAACCATAGTAAGTCTACAATATATTTCTCTAGCAAAGATAATAGAGAAGTCAAAGAGATAGAGAGAATATTGGGTTGTCAAAGCAAGACTAATGTCACTTTCAAATATTTAGGAATCCCTATCGGCTTCAGCAGGATTAAGAGTAACCAATGGAATGAAATTATTGAAAAAATAAAGAAGAGAATTGAAGGATGGTCCAATGTTTGGCTCACACACCATGGAAGAATGACCCTAATCAAGGTTGTCATCAATGCTTTACCTATCTACCAATGCTCTATTATCCATGCACCAAAGTCCTTTCTTAATGAGTTGGAGAAAATCATTAGAAGATTTTTATGGGCAAGGGGTAAATAGGATGGCAAAAGGAAATACAGCCTGATCAAGTGGGATATCATCACTCGGCCGATGAGTAAAGGAGGATTGGGTATTAAAGCAATAAGTAAGCAAAGTTTGGCATTAAAAGCAAAACTGGTTTGGGAAATGATTACTCAACCCTCAAAATGGTGGGTGCAAGCATTGGTGCACAAATATTGCAATGGGAAAACTGGACTAGAGACCTTTGTCAATCCAAAAACTCTAAAAACATCCAAAATCTGGAAAGGAATTCAAGAGGCCAAAGACATTATTATAGAAGAATTATCATGGAATCCCACCTCTGGTAAAGAAGTCTTTCTCTCTCATAAGATTCTAGGAAATTTCAGACTGCAAATAGAGCCTTCACTACAGGAGTGGCTAAATGACAGTAATTTCAAAACTCTCAATTCCATCATGCACAATCAGAAGTTGAAAAATGAAGAACAACTTGGCCTTCCTGCAAATTTACAGCCTCACTGGCAGATGGTTAAATCTCAATTGATTGGAAGACTGCCATCTTATGCTGAAAATACAGATTTAATCATATGGGGATCTCCTACCAGAGATGGAAGATATACTGTAAACAAGGGATATAAGTCCATAATCAATCCCAGTTCTATAGGTAACATTACTTGGAATCTGATTTGGACTCCTTATTCAATCCCAAAGGTCAACTTCTTTCTCTGGACTGCTTGCCACAATCATCAGCTTACTCAAGATAACCTGAAAAAAAGAGGATTTTTTGGTCCATCTATCTACCCCTTATGCTATAATCAGGAAGAAAGTATAGCTCATCTAGTGTTGTCATGCCCTTTCTCTAGAGCAGTATGGGCCAAGCTTCATGAAGGCCTTCTTGGTTGGAGTGAAGCCCCCATGCTCTCTTCAATACCTGAGTTCATTTCTCCTAGAAATCCCTTCTTGCCTGTAGAAATTAAAAATGATAAATCCATGCTCCAAACTTGGAAAATCATTCCCAGATATTTTCTCTAGGGAATATGGAACAGTAGGAACAAGAAAATTTTCAAAGAAGAAGCTCCCAATATAGATAGAACCATGGTCAAAATCCAATGTCTAGTTAGGGATACTATCAAAGCCTATCCATGCAATATTAAAAAAGAACCTCAAAACTGCTTCCTCAAGAAAAGATAGGCACAAAATACCTTCTGAAGTTTGACAGGGCCTCCAAAGGCAACCCCGACATTTCCGGCATAGGGGGAACAATCCTCAACGAAGACGGCAAGGAGGTATGGTTTTACTTTCAATCGACTGGTTATAATACTAACAATTTTGCAGAATTTCATGCCCTCAAGACAGGAATGGAGCTGGCAGTAGAAAAAGAAATCAAACAACTTACAGTGCGAGGGGACTCTCAATTGGTTATTAACAACTTGAACAACAAAGCTAAGCCAAAATCTATTTGGCTTCAAAGAGTGTATCAGGAAGTGAAGGAAATCAACCTTAATTTTGACCATATCCAATTTGAACACATCCCCAGGAATCTAAATAAAAGAGCAGATCAGCTGGCCAATAAAGGAACCCAGTTAGGGGAAGGAGTACTGAAGATATGTCATCCAGGCGATCTACAGAACAAGGACCAGCAACAAGCAGAAAATGTAGTGGCAGGTGAATATGTAGCGCCAGAAAGATGTGCAGCGTCAGCTGAACACCCAACGCTAATTGAACTTGCTGCAATAGAAGAGCACGCAGTACCAGTAGGGCAGGCAACGCCAACTGAATTTACAGCATCAGCAGCACAGGCAGCGCCAACTAAATTTGCAGCGCCAAGTGAATATGCAGCAACAAGTAAATATGCAGTGACAATGGAATATGTAGTGCTAGATGAACGAGTAGTGCCTAAGAAACATGTAGCGACAGTCGAATACAAAGTGATAGTGGATTATGCAGCACCGGTCGGACACGCAACGACATCCAAACATGCAACACTAACAGAACATATAGAGCCACATGCAATACAAGTAGAACAATCAACGCATACAACAAATGTGGATCAAGCAGAACATACAAAAGGAGGAACTATAGGAAAAGAAGGAAGAAGACCCTATCAGAGTCAAGAAAAGCATGATCTGGGATAATTGGTTACCCAGCCCTTGATCCTATCTAATGTGGATGTGTATGCATATTCTGTAATTATTTGTCCCTTTTTTTCTTAAAAAAAAAAAATAGCAGTGTGAAAGTTAAAAGTTAAAACAAGTGCCTGGCCCTACATAATTGGTACTAATATATTAGGAAGTTGTGCCACATTTTCATAGAGCCAAATCACTAGGCTAGACGGGAACTGAAACTAAAATGTTGCTGTTTTGGAACATTGGGAAAATAAATCTCTACTCTCAGTTTACAGAAAGTAACAGCTATGGTCAGATGAAACACAAAACTATCATACAACCAACTTCATTCTATAGAGAAAATTAGGCTAAACAAAGAATGACTGGATTATATAGATTTCAAGTGCCCAGAGGCAGCTAAATAAAATAGGTCCCCTCTTCACAGGTTTCTTATTTTCAATAGAGGATAGCACGTAGACAAACACACACACAGTTAACTTGATTAGGGTACTAGATGTAACAAGGTGGTCAAAATCAGTTTAGAGTTGAGACAAACCCACAAAAGGAGACATAAAATGACAAGTCATTGTAGAAACATCACTTGGGCAGTTCCTGTTGAATTAAACTTGTTTGAAGTATTGAAGACTAAAAAACAACAGCAGATCTCAATAAAGCTTTGATGAAACTAATTGGAGGGCCTGAACATAACATTAAAATTCACATGGCAATTGTTCTGGTGTTCAATTCTCAAAATCCTTTGAACTACATATTGATAAATATATCTTAATTTTTAATTGAAGGCTTTCTAGTGGTCAGTTTAATATTATGAAGTTTGGGATTAATTTTTATCTGCCTTGGAGCTTTATGAAATGAATAAGCAACTTTCTGAGAGCTTTATGTAATGAATATGCCACGTTTTGAGAGAACTGACTAAATAATGTGATTGGTTTGAACTTTACTAATGATTCTGTGGAGTAATTTTGTGCAGAGTATTGGACCACAACTGGCCTTACAAAATGCAGGTGAGGTTGAAATGCGCTTGTGCATGAACAGCAGCAAGCAGGTGGGTGAATTAAGCAAGGCACAGAGAGCAATGGCAGAGTTAGAATGGTATAAAAAACGTTGCAGGGATGATGGTGTTGGATATTATGATTCCTTTAGACTACAGAAAGACAGAAAGGACTTCAGAGCCAATATAAACTGCGTAAGACTTGCTGTATTTTGGGATGAGATAATACAAATGTTGAAAAACAATGAATTACCAGAGGATTTCCCAAGTAGAAATAAGTGGATATATTCTGCAACAGCATACAGACAGCTGGTTGAACCACTGGAAATTGCCAATTATTACAGGGTTGGTAAGCATGAGGTCTCTGGACACTATCTGTCCACAGGAAGACCTCATCGCTACCAAATTCTTGAAAAATGGTTGGAAGACAAAGTGAAAAGCGAAAAGCAAGAGAGGAAACCTCGCACTGCACCAGCCAGCTTGACACAAGACTCTTGCTTTTGGGCTTACTTGGAAGAGTTGCGTCACTCATTTGAAAATAACCCAACAGAGTCAATCCCAAAGTTGAAAGAGTTTGAGAAACGGGTGATGCATATGATTGATGTTCAAGAACTGTCTTCTGAGGTTTTCTTGGATAATAGCAGTTTTATGATATGGTGGAAGAGTGAGTTACCACTAATACATAAGCATGCCTCTTGTCTGTCCTACTTCATGGATGAAGGATTGAAAGAGTATTGCAAACTGGGTTAATCAGTAGTAGCTTAGACTCAATGGATTTGATAGAACAGCATGTGTATTGTAGGTGTGTTGTGTGCACTCTTGACTTCCATGCCAATGGTTTGGTGGCAAGGGAGGGGAGATTTGTTATATGTTCCAGATGTTTTTAGCAACTATTGTGGTTCCACTGAGTGAGACAAAGTATGCATATCATAGAGGTACTAATTTTACGTATAGAATGACTGGATATTTTTAATTTTGGAAAACAATAAATAGTTAAATAATCAGAATATTGGTTGTATCTACTTGCCGTGCATGATTCAATGAATATTATTACTTATGTCAAATTGTTTTTTTTTAAATGGGTTATATGAGATTGAAACAGTCCCCACTTGTATTACTTCATGACCACATTGTGGTCTTACAGAAGCTTGGCAATTATGCATATTGCTTGGCAAAATTCGAACCTTGATCTCCTCTTTAAAAATTGAGGAACTGAACTGGTTAAGCTAATACTATTTGATACTTATGGCAAATTGTTAGCTACTACTATTATTCTATTTTCTTTTTGAATTTTAGGCATAGTAAAATCCATGGACATAGTTATCCATTCATTCATGGGGAGAGGTAGATGAATGAGGTAATTAGCAATAGGAGCTCTTTTAACTTGAACTACTCATAAGTGTTGAAATTGTGTGTATCTTATTCTTGCTTCATGAATAAGTGATAGCTAGTAAAGAAACCATCATGGAACTTGTAAATGTTATTTTGCTAGATTAGCCACTTTTGCATTTATGTAATTGTATATTTTATATTATCATCGTTAACTCACAATGTCTATCACTTTATTATAGACATTCTTTGTTGTGTGGTATGGAGTAACTGCATAAAACTGATAGTCATTCATCTTGGGCATTGTGGACAAGTGCGAACTACTAGTCTTCACATATTTGGCCTAGAACTAGCCATAGCCCACATATATACCTTGAGAGTTAAGTTATCATTTTTCAAGAGAATGAATATAAAAGTTATAAATTGCATCAAACATTCTTTGTTTTTTTTCAATAGTGATGATTCAATATGTTATGGGAACCACTAGCTTCACTTGCTATGAGAGTCACTCCAGTAGAAACACCACTGGCATATATATTAGACAGGAACTTCCTACACACAATGGTATGGTGTTGAATGCAGAGTTGAGCTTGGATTGTTCTTTACAAAAAGAAAAGTACCCAATTTTTATTTCACTACAACCACGGTGAATTGTCCTTTGAATTATGGACGGGTGAACCTAAATCACTGCTAAAACAACGTCCATGACCATTACACTGCAACCATTAGGACATTCTTGTTGAAATATATTTCAAAGTGAAATGTCTAAACTGATAAAACTCCTTGCTTACTGCAATTTCTTATGTTGACACAAAATGCCCTAAACATTAAATGTTCCTTGAAGTCGCATCTTAAAATTTGGCCTACAATTTTACTTGGATCATAATTTTCCGAATGATCACAGCCACAAGCTTCCAAGATGAAGCTTGAAATTATTGCTCTAGTGGCAGTTCAAAATCCACAACAGGAATTTTACAATGAAATCATTTTTAGTAGAAGTTAAATTTTTGCACCTCTCTTTCACCTTTCTTGATTTGACAACCACCATTCCTAATATGGCTGTAAACCTTAGTGTAAAAAAGCGACCAAATAAATCTTAAGATGGTGTTCTTTGTCACTATACAGCCAATCCTATAGGCGACTAATGAAGTTTTGAATATAACCTTAAGATGAGGATGAATGTCACAACAGCTTGGCCTTTATGATTACATCTGTCTTGCTTTTTCAGTAATCCCAAGACTGTGGTTACAAAAAATAACATGTTGAATCTAATATCACCTCCTAGTTGCATGAGAATCTACTATAACAAAAGTGAGAGAAAAGTGGATGACTGGAAGTGCACGATGAGGTTGGTAAAGTGCATAAAGCATGTGCAAATCACCACTAGAAAACAGGAGGAAGGAGGAACAACTGCAAGACAACTATTAATACAGTGACAGCTGCCCAAAATAAACCTATACAAGGAAGGAGGAGATAGAGATGACAAACTCTTCAACCCCTAAAGTTCATGAGGTATGAATGGTGGTGGCATTTAGGGAAACACAATCAACTGCCATATTTGGCCTTTGAATCTTCATGTCCAATTCCAAGTCTGGTTGAATAGGCCAGTTATGTAAAGGAGGCTCGCCAGCGGGGGTACAAGTACCAGTTTGGAGCTCTGCAATGAGTGTATTGAAAGCACAGGGAATACCAGCAAACCTTCCACTGCATAAGAATTGCTCATGCAGAAACTCCACATGGTTAAATCAACGGTGCAAAAGCTTAGCAGTTAATTCTTGATAAAGATCAAAGTTGAAGCTACTGTATAAATGCTAAGTTTGGATTTGATAGAATCAGAATTTCGGAAATGAAGTGAAGGCAAGGTGAACTCCAAATTTTTAGTAGGCCTCTCTAAGAATTCAAAAAGGTCATCTACCTTCAATTTCAAAAGAATAAATGTGGTCTCCAAATTAAATATAGGCAATAATTTAGAGGCCGTTAAAGCATGATAATATTATGATTCATACAAAAATTAAACATTTTGAAATCTAAAAATTATAGGCGTATTAGAGAACTGTATCACAAAGAATATACATTAGAATGTTCATCTTAAAACAGTTGTAGCCAAAGGCCTTCTTGAGATTGAGTATGATCTTTTAATCTACAATTTCCTGTATTTTATTCAGTTGCCCACATATTCTTAATTTTATTCTATGTATTCATTCTTGTATAAGATTATTTAGGAAGGACAAGCATCGTTAGGATGTGATCAAACGTCTTGGTGATACTCACCATCTGGTGTCATCTATTACAACAAATAAGATACGTGAATAGGTAACTTGGTTTGAGACTACTTTCTTGATAGCCTGACCTTGTGTGGGCTTGCATACAAATGAGTGCTTATTCTAAAACCAATGATGGGATAATTTTGATGGCCCAAAATCCTAAGATGTTAATGAATAGAATAATATAAACAAAAATCCATGATGTAAGAAATCATATACTTTATTAAAAAGTAAATTAACTATACAATAATCTTTGTACAAAGATGTGGAAAACATACAAACATCTTTGTAAGAGATATATTCATGCATGCTATCTTGGCTAACAACCTAAGTATGAAGACTTTGAAATCTAAAGAGGAGGTCCAAGCTTTGAATCCTATGGGGGTTAGGGTTGTACATCATGCTTTGGTAATTGAAGTATGATTGGATAACCATATATTCTGTATAAACGACATTCTCCATGAGAACTGCTCAATATGACCTATGGTCTCATGGATGTTAAAATCTACTTTACCTTTATTTATTTATTTATTTTTGAGTAATACTTCTTATACACATCCACCATGGGGATTGAACCCGGGTCACATCACCGATAATGCAAGTGGCGTCCTTGCCGGTAGACCACACTTACGGGGATATTACCTTTACCTTTAACATAGCTTCTAATGAAAAATGCACAAGGATTAAATATATACAAGAAGAATGTGAAGAGATCCTTGAGAATACAAAGTGGTTCCTCTTCTATTAGTTTGAAGAGAGGTGTGATGATTAAAAAACTACCAATTATTCATATTTGTGGTGGTTCCAAGGGTAGCCACAGGTGCCATTAACATTCCTAGAGTGAAGTGCTAGAGATTAGCAATGGCATTTGATGATTGAATTGACACTAGCACTAGTGCATACTGATAATAATGGTGTTAACATTGGTGCTTATAGGAACTAGGATAAGAATAACTCGCACTAGGTTTGGTAGCTAGTGTTAGGTGCTTCTTGAACTTATACAAGACAGTAAATAAGTTGGATTTTAATTGAATTCAAGAATACCTAACAAGTAATGACATCAATCTTGTTTTGATTACCTCATCTAGGTGATTCTTGAATCTTATTTGGATCAATCAATAAGTTGGATTTTGGGTTTAGTCCAATAATACCTGACAGGTGATGTCATTGATCTTGCTTTTAATTACCTCCAAGACACTTTTGTATCAAACCATAAGAAATGACGAGTGATGGTATTAGGCTAGCAAGGAAATATACCATTATATTTAAATTTTTGGTTATATGGAGTTGAAACATTGTCCCATTCATATATACCTACTTTAATGAAACATATTATTATGGTATTACAATAATTGTTTTTGTCATGGATGATCTTGCCTTGAGAGTGTCCATCACAATACGAAGAAGTTTTAAACTCAAATCACACTCATATGGTTATAATTACATATCATTGATCATTGTTCCTTAGGTAATTCATATAAAAGGTCCAAGGTTCAAGTCCAAAGGATGTTAGGGTATGTATGTCCCATAAGAAGATAACATAATAGGAGTGCTTCCTACCATGTATAATGGACTTAGAGGAGTATGAGATAATTTGATATATTCATTGCTTATGGACCTTAAAAAGTTACTTTACCATTTAAATCTTAATAAATCTTTAAAATTTATTTATTATAAATATAAATATATATGTTTTTTCTTTATAATTAATAATTTTTATAACATGTCAAGTGGCATGAACTCAATCAATTAAATTCTTCAACTTTCAAGGAGATTCAAATTTGAAACTCTTTAAAAAATACATGCATAATTGTTAAGTTGTAATCCCATTATATGGTCATAGTGTAATATGAGTATGGGTCCTTTTCATTTCCATATAACCAATTAAAAGAAAAAATATAATATAACATATATGTAGATCAAATGTAAATTCATGTGTACAGAGGACAATAAATAAGATAACATAATGACATTAATTTCATTTACTAAGTTAGTCAAAGAGTTGAATGTTTGATTTAAAAACCTATTTTATATCAAAACTTAAGGCATATAATGATATGTGTTAGTTTATGTTGATATTCTACCAAGGATTCAATACATAATTTGTTTGCAAAAAATAAAAGTAAAAGAACGTTGCGTGGGCGAGAGTGTGCGAGGAGTGGGTATGTGTTAAATTCCTTATTGATAAGCTTATTGATAAGCATAACTCTCGACTTTAGGAGGTTTCATGGTTGGGAAGAGACTGCTTAGCCTTGTGCGTTGGTTGTAGAGCTTTCTCACACTAATCAAATAAAAAAAAACTCCAAAATTTTATTATGAAAATCTATTCAATCTAATATTCAATTTTTTTAATGAGTTTGTACATGTTTTTATGAGGGGTCTAGTCCTTTCATACTAAGTGGGGTTTGAAACTTGGACCTCTAAAAGAAAGACGAAAGCCCTTAACACAGTAGTAAGTTTGTAGTTACTAAATCTAATATATATATAAACGTAAAATACAATTAGATGCACAACTAGAACCACCTTCCCTATGATTTGAACTTGGGTATCCTGGATGAGAGTCTAATAACATACAACTAAAGTGTCTTGATAAGAACAAAACAAGTTTTTTTAATTCTTTAAGTACAACTCAATGATTTATTAGTTAAAAACTTTGAAACTATAGGAGGTTTAAAGTTCAAATCCAAAAGGGAATAGGACTGTACACCATATTCTAATATGGATGGATACACAATTAGATAACCATGTTTTCTCATATGATCTATGGCCGCTTAACGTTTAAAAAACTACTTTACTTAAATACTTTTTAACATTCTTTAAGATTAAAAAATAGGTTAGGTTTTCAAACCGTGGTGTGGGCAAGTGTGTGACGGGGTGGGTGTGTGGTGGCTTTGTGTTAAATTCCCTATTGATAAGTATAGCTCTTCCTTTTACGAGGGGTTGGGAGGAGACTGCCCACAATAACAAAAAAAAAAAAAGAGAAAAAAAAAAAGGAAACCACGATATGGGTGAGTGTATGAGGGGTGAATGTGTGTATGATGTGGGTGAGTGTATGAGGGGATGAATGTGTGTATGACTGTGTGTTTAGCCTTTATTGATAAACTTAGCTCTCAACCTTATGAGGGGTCATGGTTGAGATGAGAATGCCCAATCCTAAACATCGGTCGTAAGAGTTTCTCACACTTCCCTAACAAAAAAAATGTTAGATTATTTCTGGAGTGCATAGCCTTGGCGAAATCCAAGTTCAAGTTCAATCCACAAATAAAGTGTGAAAGATTATGTACTTGAAAAAAAATATATTTTTTTCAATTACTTAAATGGAATTGAAAGAGGTTTCACCTATACTACATCTTAACTATACAATGACTAATTATACATATAATGTTTAACACGACCTAAACCAAAAACTTGATAGGAGAGTTTAATTTTTTTTTTTAAACAAAATCTAAACAAAAACAAAATTAGGTAAAAGAGTTCAAATTTTTTTAAGAGTTTAACTTATTAATATTATGCCATTAAATCTGGACTTCCTAAATACATATAGAAAAGAGTACTTTGACTTTCTTTTAAAAAATAAGAAATCCAACAAAAATGGGTGTAAGTTAAAGATTTTATAACTTTAAATATAAAGTCTAATGTTGAAATGTAACCAAATAAAAGAGTATATAATAATTTTGTATATAAAATTTGATTGAGGGTAAAACACGTTTCATACAGCATATAACCTCGTAAACATTAAACATTATATAAAAATTTTTCAATTTTTTTTTAACATAAACCACTCTGCTAAGAAAGGAAATGTTTATGATAGAGTGTAATGGGGCTCAAGATATTGCTAGCTTAGGACAAATAGCATCCTCTCGCACCCGAATGTCCCCCTTGTGAAATGAAGAGGGCTGCAGGATGTTCTTATCTTAGTCTGAAGAAAAAGAAAGCATATGTTATGTTTACCGACTCCGGCATGCTCTGAAACCACAGCAACAGCTATTTCATGGTGTTCAGGTAACAGTATCTGCCCGGAACCTTCTTTTACATTCTGTTGTTGGCCCTGTCTTAGTGTTTCTAGCAGCATTTCTTGCAACTTAACCGACCCAGTTACAAGGAATTATTTGTCCCAATCCGTCCAATCCAAGGCAAATTCGATGAAGCTTAGATTGCCAAGAGATTCTTTTAGGAGCAGTTCCATTATTTGGGTGGTCAGTGATTGTAGGGCATCAAACATCCATTAACATGCGACTTCCAAATATCCTCGTTCCTGGTATATAGAAACCCTATATATGCCATGATACCAAATGAGGACTTCAGACAGATGCTTGGCCTTATGCTAGAATTTGTTCAGTTTATAGTGGAGTGATATTTTTATTTCAAGCAAATACATATGCACACACCCCTATACATGCCAATGATTTAAATGTCTGCAAATGCCAATGATGCTGAATAGGGGCTTAAGAGAGATGCATGCTGTTATGCCTAGAATGTGTTTAGTAAATAGTGGCATAATATTTTCATATTTTGAGGTGAGTTTTTTCAGAAGGCAATTCCCTTTTCGATTTCAAAGAGGATATGAAACTCCATTTAATTTTTTATCACATTTCAAATGAGATAGATGTCCTAGTCTCGAACCATGGTCCTCCAAAGTTGGGGCAAAGTTCAGTGTCACTTGAGCTACCACTGCAGGACTGAGCTGATGAATTGCTAACCCACTTTTATTAGGTACTAGGACGCCCAATTTCAAAGCTTGGCTGGAGAGAAGTTCAAAGCAGGGGATAAGCACCAGTGGCCAAGCTTGATGAATTCGGGATTCGACCTAACTACAAGAGGAATCACCTCAGCCTTGTAAATGACAAAGACCTGGTAGTCTTTGTGACGGCTCCAATATGGCCATGTAGGCTATCTTTATTTTTATTAGCTCGGGCCTTAGGTTTAGATAGTCGGCCCTTGAGCATTAGGAAGAGTTAGGTGGTAGCTAAGATCATTTTTGATTTTAAATCTTAATTGCGTTTGTTGTGCATATGAGACTTTGACCTCTCCAATGGTTGTTCTCTTTAAGTGGTTAAGGATTTGTATTGATTTGAATCTGATATTTAATTATTGCATATTCAGTTTCTGACAATTGAATCTAATTTATTATCATTTGGGTAATGTTACATGCACATTATTGGATTGCTACTATTATTGCTATAACTCTCAAAGTTATTTTGTAACAAATGGTATCAGAGCAACGATCTTGGCTCCGTATAAGGTGCAAATTTGCAATAGAAGGGCGTGCAAACAATTTTAGAACCTTTGTCGAACATTATTGCTGCCTATTTCTTGGTATTTTTTTCATAATTTTTATTTTCGGTCTATCTTCTGGTGCAATTATCTTCTAGAATATCGTGAGCAAAGAGTATCAGGTGTCCTTGGACCCTTGTGAGGGACCACTACCATTATGATCGTCTCTTTGAGATGGTCAAAACAAGGGGTATCTCTAACAACATTTTTTTCGAAAGGCGAGTGTCTCGGGACCCTTGTGGGAGACCTATCTATTTGCAATCATCTTTCAAGCTGATCAAAATAAGAAGTATTTTTCACAACACTTTTTTCAATAGAATTAGAAGTATTTTTTGAGTTTTTCAATTGTCCCTAGTGTATGAATGAACCTGTTGCCACTACTGGTTGGGCACGAGTCAATGGTCGATTAAAGCATATTGTTCATTCAGAGGATGTGTGTATGAAATCCTGGTAAGCATCACACCACTTCCCCAAATATCCATAGTTTTAACTAGCGACTTTTTTCTTCCTTAAACGCCATGGCTTCTCCTTCACTCAACACCTCGGGTTCTTCCTCCCTCCTCCCAATAATCCTCTCCCGGTCACTCCTGCCACTACTTCTCCACTTGGTAATCCTCTTCCCAATACTTCTGACATTGATCTACGTGCATATCTTTTGAATCAAGAATAGACTTACTTCTATTGCCAAGTTTTTGGATAACATCCAAAGAGTCCTACAAAAATTCGGTACTACACCTCTTATCGAAGGGTCACAACAAACCGTCGGGCAACAACCTTTGATCATTCATCAGGCACCAAATACTAGTGTTCTTCCACAACCGCCACCTAGTCATAGTCCTCCAATTATGGGTGCTTATGACCTAGGCTTTACTTCTAATTTGGATTCCACGACAAGAGTTGCTTTTAATTTCCTTGACTGGCCTCTTGAAGTTCGTGTTCCTCACATCAACCCACCTTTGAAAGTCTTGATCCTCGAGGGTGGCTAGCCAAGATGGATAGCCTTATTCGTCTACACCATGTTCCTGAAGTTGGTCATGCTGTGTTAGCAACTACTAAGTTGGGAACCCAAGCTCATTATTGGTGGTTAAGGCAGCTTCGCGGCTGACTTCAAAGAACGATTTCTTCAAAGATTTGACAAAGGATGTTCCACATCATATGTGGTCTGTCATATGCAAACAAAGTAAACAGGAACAGTGGGGAATATTGCTTCGAGTTCACCAGTCTTCTCACCTACACCCATCGATTGAATTCAGCGGTGGTGTTTTTAGCCTTTTATCATGGTCTTAAGGATAAAATTTGACAAGAAGTTGACATGCTCAATCCTATACTCTTGATGATGCTCAACATTTAGCTTTGGCAGTAGAACAAAAGCTCCAAGATGTAGAAATGGATGACCCAACTTTGAATAGGCAACAACGCCAAAATGTAGAAATGAAATACAACATATTGCAACACAATTCCATTACCACTTAAATGAACAAAATATACAATGTGAATAACTTACAATTACAATGCATACAATGTGCACACAACATATATTAGATTGCCTTGCCAAATAGTTCAAACTGTCCAACACAACACTTAGACAGCCTAACACAACACTTAGACGACTTGACACAACACTTAGATAGCCTAATCTGAAGATCATACGACCTGCATTATCCTCAAATGGTTGGCATTAGCCCAAACGACTCGCCTTTAGTTCTAACAGCTTGGCAACTGCATTGTACAACTTGCCTTAAGTCTAACAGCTTGGCAATTGCACTGTACAACTTGCCTTAAGTCTTAACAGCTTGGCAATTGCACTGTACAACTTGCCTTCAGTTCTAATGGCTTGGCAACTGCACTATACAACTTGTCTTTAGTCTTGACGGCCTGACAACTACATTGTACGACTTGGTAACTATGTTGGATGGCATGGTAATTGCCCAAACGACTTGATACAACATTTCAATACCATGCCAACCTTGGCACTGTACAACTTAGTAACTATGTTGGACGACCTGGTAATTGCCCAAACGACTTGATACAACACATCAATATCATGCCAACCTTGACACGCACGTACCATGCCAACCTTTCATTCCATGCCAAAAACACAAATGAATGAGGGAGTGTTTTGTTTATACATCTAAGAAGGTAGTTGCATCTTCCAACTCACTAATTGCTCGACACCTCATCATTTTCTTAAATTACATTTGACATGAATGTGACTTACATTTACATTTCATTTCATGACTCACTTTATGACTAATGACTTATTTGTACATAACTAATACTTCACTTAACATTACACATTGTCACATACAATATTACATCATGACTTTATAACATCAAATATATCAAAACTATATCAAAACTCTTAATGTGTGTGTCCTTGACTTCCAATAAACTTATTCAATTTGCTTGCCTACACAAGATTCTAGTCCCCAATACGAATGTGACTTCAACTCTCGTTGTCCTTACTGCAATATTGAGCGTTCCCAAGGATTTTTTTGTCTCAAATGTTGTTCTCACCATCCCCAAGATCAGGCTTGTGAAGAATGTCATAACTTTCAAGAGGAAGGTGAAGATACATCAATATATGAATATGAAGATTCATTACAACACGAGCAACCAACAGAACGAGATGAAGCGGAACATGAGGATGATACCATGGCTCTCTTTGCTCACGCTTTTTTAGGGCTCGAAGCTCACCATACTATCAAGGTACAAATATTTATTAAATTACATGCCACTGTGTTGATTGATTCAGGTAGCACACAGAACTTTATAGATAGTAAGACAACAAAGGCTTGTATATCAATACTTCAAATTAGGATAAATTTCAAGTCTTAATTGCAAACTGGGGTACCGCTCAATGTGTGGGTCGAACGACTAAAGTTAATATTTAAATGGGGGATTATACTTGGCTGGGCATTTTCTTTGCCATGAACCTAGGTAGTTCAAATGTCATCTTGGGAGCACAATGGCTATCTCATCTTGGTGATGTTACTATTAATCTCCAAAAATTATGTCAAGTGGACAAAGAAGGGAAGAATCATTTGTCTCCAAGGAATCCAACCCCCTCCTTCCAAGGTGATTAGTTCACATAGCATGGAAAAGATATTGAAGAAAGATGATTATGGATTCTTTTCCGAAGTCATTTGCATGGAGGTTTAGTCTTCGAAGCTTTTTCTTCTAGCTCCTCCTTCGGATTTACAAAACATTGTGGATCGCTATGAGGTCTTTAGTTAACCCATGGGTCTACCTCCTAAGTACTCACATGATCATGCCATCCCCCTTGTTCTAGGAAATCAACCTCCTAATGTGCGTCCTTACCACTACCCCTAACCCCACAAGTCAAAAATCGGGAAGTTGGTTTAGGAAATGTTGGAACAAGGAATTATCTATTCCAGCATCAGTCCATACTCCTCTCTGGTGGTGATGGTATGATGCAAGGATAATTCACGGCACATGTGTCTTGATTTTTGTCCTGTCAATGAAATCACTATCAAAGATATTATAGATGATTTGTTGGATGAGTGCTAGATACTTTACAAAACTAGACTTGCATTTTGGGTTTCATCTAGAGTTAGAGAAGAGGATATCCCTAAGATTGCTTTTGTATACAAGGCTCATTGTGAGTTCCTAGTCATGCCTTTTGGTCTCACTAATGCTCCTTCCACTTTCCAAAGTCTCATGAACTCTGTCTTTCGTCCTTTTCTTCACAAGTTTGTCCTAGTTTTCTTTGATGATATTTTAATTTATATCAAGTTTTGGGAGGATTATCTAGTTCATATTGACAAAGTTCTTCACCTATTACAAAGGGAAAAACTTTTTTTTTCAAAGGTCCGAATGTTCCTTTGGGGTCTAGAAGCTAGAATACTTGGGACATATAGTAACTCAAGAAAGAGTCAAGGTAGATTCTAACAAGATCAAAGCTATGCAAGATTGGTCCTTCCCTAAATCCCTTAAACAACTGCATGGTTTTTTAGGACTCACAAGCTACTACAAAAAAATTGTTCGCAACTATGGCAAGGTTGCCACTCCTCTCACTGGTCTCACTAAAAAGGATGCCTTTGTTTGGTTTTAAGCTACTTCCCAAGTCTTCCAAGCCCTCAAAGAAGCTATTTGTACCACTCATGACTATAGCAAACCTTTTTTCATTGAGTGTGATGCTTCCGACATAGGTATTGGAGTTGTATTGATGTAAGATGGTCATTCATTAGCCTTTGGAAGTAAGCAACTTTTGGGCAAGAATTTGGGACGGTCTTGTTGGTTACGAATCTGCCATGAGGAAAGGATTTGTTGTTAATGCGCCCAGATTCGCCCACCAGATTGAAAGGCCGGAAGGAAGGAATGCCTTCCGTGCCAATCTCCGGAGAAGGCCGGCTCCTATGGGGGGTGTGTTAAGATAAGAGTGCGGGAAAGAGATAAAAAGGTACAAAAAGAGATAAAAGTGCAGAAAGGAATTCCAAATGTGATTGGAGTTGGGTGGGGGGAATAAGCAGCACGGCGACGAATCAATCACCACTACTAACGACATTCATCTACAAACATACATTGAAACTACAGCTATCAGCGATCCCATGTATCCTCTATCTATGCATTCGAGGAATACCTGGCCATCAAATCTTGGAGTCCGAGTTCGGTACAACAACAAGCAATGACACAAGAAACATGAGGCAGAAATGACAAGGAGAGGCGGCATGCAAGATAAAAGACGATAAGCAGAGCCAAGTATATGTCTGTATTTGAGGCAAACGCACAACTACAATTGTCCCCTAGCAATATATTCCCCTTCCACCACTTACATTGAAAATGTGGTGGGTATTTATAGCCCAAAACTCCCCCGATTACATTCATGGGCACAAAGTCCCAGACAAGACGATGAGTCGACACGAGCGGGCGAGGAGGCTGCGATGCTGACTTACGTCGGGCCGGGTCGTCCTTGCGGCATGGTGTCCACTGAAGGCGGTACGGCTACGTGGCGGCGCGTTGGGTCAAATCTCCGGTCAACAGGGAATGCGGGTAGGTGCGGCAGGTGGTACTTCACATCGGCTTTAAATGTTGACAACTGGCGCCGGTAGTGAAGCCCATGCTTTGTCCTTGCGCGGTCAAATCTTGGCTCGAATCCCGAAGGTGGATACTTGTCGGATGCTGAAGCGTGACACGTGTCTGCCTTGAAAGGCAGTTTATCCAACTTCGCCAGGAATTCGGGCGCCATCGGGTTGCGCGGGGAGGAAGACGGCGCGGTTGGAAGGCCTCCTTGCCTTGGCATTTTCGAGTTGACTTCACCGAAGCTGCGCACCGGTCAAAGGGCGCACTCCGACTTCGCTGCGAAGTCGGGTTGCGCCCCGACACTTAGCCATTTTCTTGATAGGCCATTCCCCTAGTGCGCCTAGGAAGAAGGGCGCACTCCGACTTCGCTGCGAAGTCGGGTTGCGCCCCTGACACTTAGTCAGATTTTCAATCGTTTCCTGTCCTGCTGTGCACGGGTTACCTACTGCGCTCCAAGTGAGGGGCGCACTCCGACTTCGCTGCGAAGTCGGGTGTCGCCCAACACTTAGAAACTTTTCAAGGTACACTTGAAGTTTCTTGGGGAAGAAAGGGGGAAAGAAGAAGAGGGAATGAAGTGAGGAGGGAGAGGAAGAAAGGGAGAGAAGAAGAAAGGGAAAATGAGGAGAAGGAAAGGAAAAGAGCAGCTTACATGCAGAAACCAAAAACATGGCACCCCTGTGCAAAATGTGGCAACATTCCTGGCGGCTCGCGGGGTGTCGAGCTCGCCTCGGCGCAAAGAACCATGCCTTTATCCTTTGGGTGCAGAGGAACTTCCTTCCCCTGTCTTCTGCTGCTCTGGTCGCTTCCCTTGGGGCAACTGTTCTTCTTCGTTTTCACTTTCACCAGTCGCCTCCTCAGTTTCGCCTTCTGAATCAGAAGGCTCTCCGCTTCCGGCCTCTCGCTTGCTGATGCGTTCGACCACAGTCTTAGCTTGGTCCCAGACTGCGGCTTGGAAAGGAGAGGGGTCGCTGATTTCTCTAAGTATTGCATGGAATGCAGCGACCGCGTGCAGGTCAATGGTGTGAAATCTTTTGCCCAACTCCCCAAGAGAAGAGTTGATTTTGCAGTACTTAGCCACCATTTGAGTGACTGCGCTTCTTGAGCCGCTCTGTCCAGCTATCGATTTCTACTGTATCTGCCTCAAAGGACAGCCAGTTCTCTTTTACCTGTTCAAGGGTGAGGAGCTCGTCATCTTTGACATAGCTCGGACACCCATGCTCGGACAGAATACGAAAAGGAGCCAGGAGAATTTGTCTTTCTGTTCTAAGGCGTCCAGCGCCTGCCTGGCTGCTCTGATCCTTTCCGTCCGGGCGAAGTAAGTGTGCAAGGTTACCCTTGCATTTGCCCACTCTGAGGCAAGACAGGACGTAGGGGAGATTCGGAAGCCATCGTGTTCTATCTTCTCAAGTTTCATAGCCAAGTCTAGCAGTTGCCTCGCCTGGTGTTCGGCTTCCTCTACCACGGGGCTTGCCCTGGGCGGATATTTCTTCAATTACGGATAAGAAATCCGGAGCTGTCAAGGACTTGACAAGGTTGGGCTTGCAACCTTGTAGCGGACTTGCGCGCATCTCCTTCGCCTTGCTCTTTGAAAAGGCCGCCGCTTGTAATGCTTGCTCTGCTAGGCTGCGGTTGCGCTTGTTTCGGTGAACCCTGCGGTTGCGAAATCTGCTCCGGCGCTTCTTTCCTCTCTTGTTCGGGTGTCTGTGGCGGCGGCCAGTGGGGCCTTAAGGTCTTCTACTTCTTTTCGTGTTGACCCCAACTATGCGGTAGCCCTCGCCAAGTCTTCTTCGAGCTGCTGGTTGTGATTCTGCGGCTGGAAAAGCGCCTCCTGGGTTTCGAGATGCTTGACAAGGAGGTTGTACGTTACTGCGGCGAATACCGCGGATCTCATACTCTTCGTTGATATCATCGAAGTTCTTCTCCTTTGTCTGAAGCTCGTAGTCTGCCTCGGTCATATCACGGAGAGGCTTTTTCACCTTAGGAATCAGCTTTTTTGTCGTAAGCACTCTCCGATTTAGGTCAAACTTTGTGCGTTTGACCGGGGCAGCTATCCCTTCGGCCCTTCTGCGCTTAACTCCTTGAAGGAAGGAGGCAGATCCCCCTGCGGCTCTTACTGCCAGAGGCTGGTCCTCAGTGATGCTCATGAAATCAAGGTCTTCCAGCTCCTGGGCCTGCTGCGGCATCTTTCCCGCGAACAATGAAGTAGGTGGGATACCAGAGGGGGTAGTAACCTTCGAGGGCGACCGGGTCCTAGGAGTGACAGGGGTTTGGCTAGACGGCGCTGGTAGGGTTTCAGTTGGCTGGGGCGAAAGATGTGGAGATGAAGGAGCGGCTTCAGCACTAACCGCGGGTGAAGGCTCTTGGGTTTGACTCAGGGATTGAAAGGCATTGGGGTCCTGAGCAAACTGGTCAAAAGAGTGAAAGTCGTTGGACGGCGGGGTGGCTTGCGATGCGGAGGATGCGGCTACGGCTTGCCCTGATGAAGTGGGAGTCGGGGTTTTTGCAGGGCCGACATGGACTTGGGCAAATGGCACAGAGGACGTACCTGCGGGCTCCGCCTGAGCCGATGCTGAAGGAATGGTTGCAGCCTGGATGTCTGCTACTGGTTCGGGGCTGTCTAAAGAGACAACCTCCGGCGCTGCTGCTTGTGGTTGCTCTGCGGTGTCTGCTGCACTGGCTCCAGGGGTCGTTTGGTCCTTTCGACCTTTTTCTTTTTCTTTTCTCCCGACGCCGTGGCTGGTCCAGAAGGGAGCGGCAATAGAGGGGCGGCAGGCGCTGATGTCCCCACGGTAAATTTGTACCTGGGTCGCGCTGGTAAAATACCTGCCGCACTTGGTCCACTGGCTGGCGGTGTGAGCGTCTTCTCTGTTGATGGAGGGGCCAGCTCAGGAGTTGACCGCTCTGAACCTTGCGCCACTTCGGGCGCTGCCACAGAAGCAACAGGCTGCATTGGGCCCACTTGACTGCTGGAAGGAGTCGCGCTGGAAGTCGCCGGGGTTGACGATGACTGGGGGTAGCCCTCCTTTTATGCCTTATGTTCGCGCCTCGGGGAACGCAAACTCGAAATTCGAGGGGCTGCCACGTGTCGACGTGTTGGTCATATAGTGCCGAAAACTCATCATCAACGGCAAGATTCCTCCGGCTTGACTTGTCGTGTTGCGTGCGACACCTCATTTTCCAGCATTCGAGGATTTTGTCCTTATGCCAGTTAAGCGGCGCCACCTTAGCGAGGAACTTCTTGAATCCCGCTGACTCCATTCGGTGGTCCGGGTTCCGTTCAGGATCGTAAGCGACCTCCTCACAGTAAAATTCATGCCATGGTGGCCATGATTGCATCAAATGAATGCGCCAGTGGAGGTCTGCACCTGTCAAATTTCTTCTTTCTTTCATGATTTCGGGTCTCGGACAGATGTGTGTGAACTTTCCCCGGACCCCGATTGGGTCGTATTTCCAGCGTTGAGGCAGCATTATCAGGCCCATCTCCAGCAGCTCTTGCTCAAGATAAACGTGCTGCCCGATTTCGAAGACCTGAATATTGGCCCAGGTCATAGGATATTTGAATATGTGACCTCTCTTCTTCCCTTGGCCAAATTCCTCTTCGACGTAGTCCATTTGCCGCGCCACCTCCATCCCGAACTGATGGTCTGTGCAGAAGTAGGGCAGCAAACACGGCTTCCCCTTGAATCCGTAGATTCGGACGACAGTGCCCTGAGTTAGCCGAAAGGTATCACCAAGCTTGTTGTCTGTCAGATGCTTTGTCATAGCCGCTGGTGGGCGAGTCGCGCCACGGTTGAACAGTCCCATTGCCTGGCCTAGAAAACCGACATTAAACTCGTAGAACGAGCCCTTCCGGTACAGGGCCTCAGTCCATTCGTACACGGGGAGTGGCTCTCCTTGTTCGTTTGCTTTCCTCAGGTTAGGGACGTTCATCCGGTAATGCATATGGTACAGGCATAGCCATGTGAGGAATGAGCAAAACCGGAAGTCCGTCGACTGCCTTTGCTGCAGTCTTACTAGGCTCGCATGAATCGCGTAGGCCAACCAGTCCGCCCAATCGTAGAAGATTGGGCGCTTCCCGCTCTTCTGCGCCGTGGAGTCGTAAAACTCCCCGTGCAAGATGCACTCGGCCATTGCCAGCTGAAACGGCCGCACCACTCTGTCTGAGTCGCAGCCAAGGACCCATGCCAGGATGATATAAATATATCTGTTCTCGAATCGGTCCAGCGGTATGGGGCCAGTCGGCCATTGTCCAGGATTCAGCGGAGTCTTCAGCTCTGAGTTAAGAAACTCTCTCATCCGCTTCGTCTGCAAAAATCTGCCGATCTGCTCCTCTATGTTCACCCTTCTGATAATTGCGTCTGGGCTGTACTGAAGCCCTGGGGCGAACGCCGGCTGGATGCTCTCTCCGAAAAGAGTGAACAGCACCCTTCCTTTGTTATCGCAGACCTGCCGCGCAGCTGGTTTATAGTATTCAGCAATTACTTCAACCAGCTCCGGACACCAGTGAGTCGGAGGGCACAGGAAATAATGAAGATTCGAATTATATGCGGCTCCGAGGTGGTGAGAAGGTGGAACCTTACCCACCCACTTTGCGATAGTCAGACGCAGCTTCGTGATGCTGATGGAGAACAAACCATCCTTGTATCCAGACAGACGATTGATTGGTGGCGGCGGAGTCTGACCAGCTACGCGCCTCTTCGTTCTGGATTTTTCTTTCTTGCCCTTCTGAGGCGCTGCGCTCTCATGGTCACTAGATTCTGGAGACTTGTCAGCTTCGCGCGGACTTACACTTGATTGCGCCTGTACGGGCGCTTTTCCCTTGTCCATCCTCGTTGAAACAATCAGAGACCGGGACAAATACTTCAGAGCTTGTCAGGCTTATTCTCTGCAGTCCGGGAGTCAGCTTCGAACTTATAAATTTTCTGGCTGGCGCCAGGGTCTTTTGTAGACGGTGACTGCTCATTAATGGCGCGAGGGAGGAAGTTAAAGCAGTTAACTCTGGGTTGGTGGAGGCGCTGTGATTTTGGCGGCTACGCATGGGCCCTTTTTAGAAAAACGTGCTTTGTTGGCCCAGGGCGCACCTTACCCTTTAAATGCGTCACCCTTGGTTATTGCGCAAGGTTACCCTTTAAATGCGCCATCCTTGGTTATTGCGCAATCATTTAAAGCCTCCTTGGACGTTGTGCCGTTGCTGACGTCGCTGCCACCATTGGGCACACTTTTCAAAGGACCTTGTAATTAATTAACCACACTTTGCCATGCGTCGGACTTTGCACCGGGCCCATACTTCTGGCGCTCTCGTGATGAGCCGTTCGTGCTTCGCCGGAATCGGGGCGCGGTCCGACTTCGCCCGAAAAAGGGGCGCAAGTCGGACTTCGCCTTTTGGGCGCAAGAACTTTGCCAAAAAACGGGCGCAGCTTGGGTTTTACACTTCAATTTTCTACGCCAGCTTGCCTACTCGGACTTCGCCCAGAGAATGGGCGCAGTTCGAGGTTCGCCCCAAAAACGGGCGCAGCACGGACTTCGCCCGAAAAATGGGCGCAGTCCGTCTTTAGGCACTTTACTTGTAATCTGCTACCCGACTGCGCCCTTTGGAGAAGGCGCAGCCCGACTTCGCTGCGAAGTCGGGTGGGCAACCAGACTTTTTAGCTCCTTTTACTGCTTTCTTCCCTTCTTCGCCCCATTTGATGAGCGCTCCGACTTGCTGCAAGTCGAGCATTTGCCTCGGACCCTTGGGCTACTTGGAAAACTGAAAAATAATTGAAATATTTACATGCCGAAAACTTTAAAATGCAAAAGGAAATACGTACAAAGAAGGGCCCTTTCGGGCGCCTTCAGTGGTGGTACAATTTGAGGTGGAACCCGTTGACGGGAATGGGGAGAGGATGTCCCTCCATGTCCCGAAGCACATATGCATTGAATTGATTAACCCGCGCAATCTGATAGGGGCCCTCCCAGAGGGCATCAAACTTTCCATGGTTGTCGGGTTTGGCCTTGAACGAGTCCCATTTCAGCACCAGGTCCCCGATTTTGAAAACTCGGGCAGTGGTACCTTTTGCGAACCAGCCTTGAGTGGCTTTGGCATGTTTTGTGAAGGCCTGGTACGCTTTCTCTCTGTCTTCCTCCAACTGCAACAGTTGGCAAAGTCTGTCGTCTCCTGGATCCCCGCTTGCCTTTCTCTTCGTCAAGCATCCAGAGAGCGGGCATCTCAATGTGCGTTGGCAAGACAGCTTCTTTGCCATACACGAGCGCATAAGGGGACGTTTTGATGGACTTCTTGAATGAAATTCTGTCCGCCCATAGCGCCCGGTTCGGGAGTAGGTGCCAAGTCCTCTTGTTTTCTCCACTTGTCCTTCGGATGATCTTCGATAGATTCTTGTTGGTGGACTCGGCGAGACCGTTCCCCTGCGGGTAGTAGTTGGAAGACATCTTGTGATAGATGCCGAATTTGCTGGTGTACTCCGTGAGTACTGCGCCTGCGAACCCCGGACCATTGTCCGTTACTATTGATTCCGGGACCCCGAAACGGGTGATCAAGCTTTCGAGGAACCTGATGACCGTCTCTTGGTCGGCGTTCTTTGTAGGGATCGCCTCTGCCCACCGTGTGAAGTAATCGGTGGCGGTTAAGATAAACTTGTGGCCCGTTGCAGAGTTCGGCGAAATCACCCCGATGAAGTCCAGACCCCATTGCTGAAACGGAGTCTCGGCTTGGATCGGTTGAAGGGGTAGGGGTGCTTTTCTGTTTCTGCCAGCAAATCTCTGGCATTGATCACATTTGCTACAGACGGCATGAGCGTCTGTAAACAGAGTGGGCCAGTAGTACCCGGCTCTGATTATTTTCAAGGCCGTGGGCCTTGCAGAATGATGACCTCCAGGCATCCCGGAATGAAATTCTCCGAGGACCCTAGACTGGTCTGCTTTTCTGACGCACCGCAACAGGATGCCGTCGATGTTTTTAAAGTAAAGCCCCTCGGGGCGAAGAGTGTACTTCAATGCACCTAGCCGAAACCTCCTTCTTTGTGAGGCATTCATGTGGTCTGGACATCTTCCGGTGCAGAAGTATCTCACCAGTTCATCTGTCCAGTCGCACTCCTCGGGTAAGGAGTTGGCTAGGTTGATGCGTGTTGCTGGGTCCTCCCACTCGCAGGCGGATATCTCGGCTGCCGCACTTCGGGCTAGCTCTTGGCACAAGGCTCGGCCTCTGATTAGCTTGGTTGGCCGCACTTCGATGTCGAACTCCTGGATTTTGGCAATCCATCCTGCCCTCTTGTGACCCGGTTCTCCTTGTATGATAAAGCTTCGAACGTTCGGGTGGATCACGAAGACGGTGATCTTGCTCTGGGAGACAAAGTGCTTGAACTTACGGAGAGATTTCATGACAGCATGTACCTGCCGCTCTATAAAGTTGTACTTTTCTTCGTGCGGCTGGATCACTTGGCTCAGGAACGCTATGGGGCGCTCCTCGCCATCTTCTCCCTTTTGGGTCAGGACTGCGGCGTAACTCTCTGGTTCTCCCACCGCGTACAGGATGAAATCCTTGGAGTAGTCCGGGTTTATCAACACCGGTGCTTGTGCAATGCGAGCTTTGATCTCCTCGAAGGCTTGCTCCCTTTCTTCAGTCCACAGAAATTCTGTGTTCTTCTTCAGCAACTCGGACATAGGCTTGATTACTTGTGCGAAGTCCGGTATGAACTTCCGCACGAAGTTGATTTGGCCGAAGAAGGACTGTAGCCCTTTCTTGTCGATTGGGGCGGGCAAGCGGAGAAGAGCCTCTGCTCTGTCAGGATCTATAGCCAGGCCTTTCTCGGAGATGACATGCCCCGACAGCTTTCCTTCTTTCACCGCGAAGACAGATTTCTTCGGGTTTATGGAGATGCCGAATTCACGACACCTTTTGAATATTTGCCGCAGGTGAAGAACGTGGTCTTCTCGCTTGTGAGAGAAAACGGTCATGTCATCCAAGTAGATGACGATCACTTTGTTGAGCAGCTCTCGGAAGGCCAGGTCCATGGCTCTTTGGAATGTGGCGCCAGCATTGGATAAGCCGAACGGCATGCGTTGATAGGCGAACGTCCCCCACTTGGTAGTGAACGCCGTCTTGTGCTGGTCCTCATCCTTGACCCATATCTGGTTGTAGCCGGAAAAGCCGTCTAAGAGGGAAAATCTCTGGGCTCCAGCAACTATATGGAGGATCTGATCGATCTGGGGAAGCGGGTAATGGTCCTTGAGGGAGGCCTGGTTTAGATTTCTGAAATCGACACAAAGACGAATGTCTCCGTTCTTCTTCCTCACAGGAACCAAGTTCGCAACCCAGGATGAATGCTTGATGGGGTAGATGATCTTGGCCTCCAGCATCTTCAAGAGCTCGGCTTTCATCATGGCCTCGATTTTTGGATTGACAGCCCTCTGCTTTTGCAGGAATGGCTTGGCGCCATCTTCTAGCTCAATGGTATCTCTGGATTATTTCTCTGTCATACCCCTTCAAGTCTTGGTAGCTCCAGGCTACTATGTCAGGGAACTCTTGACATAATGATCTGATCTGCTCGAGTTCCTCTGTGGTGCAGTCTGTCCCGACCTTGATTGATTTACCAGGTTCCAGCTCTAGGTCAGCATACTGCTTCGGGTCTACTTTGATCCGGTGAGATATGGCTCTGTCATTTTGATCAAATAGACTCTCTAGGGTAATCAGTCCTTTTGGGACATGATTATTTTTCAGTTGTATCAACCCCTCATATTGCTCGTCATCAGGGTCTCTACCTTCGATTGCACAGGCTTCATTTACCAAAAATGTGACGATCTCCTCGTCACGGCTAAACACTGCCCGGTGGGTGTCCTTATCGAGCACGAAGGCACAGTAAATGGTACGGACCGGCTTCGGCTTACGGACGGTGTCATCGGCCGGAACGTGCACTGGCTCCAACAGACGCTAGAATGTCAGCATGCTTGTTTTTCTCTCGTGAAATAGCCTTGACATTCAACGAGTCAAAAGACTCCATCAGATCCCAGACCCGATTTCGGTACGCCTTGAGATAGTGCTTTTTGGAGGCGCACTTATTCGTGATACGGTGGCACACCAGCTCTGAATCTCCGTAGATCTGCAGATGTTTGATTCCCAACCTCTCCGCCTTTCGCAACCCCAAGCACAGGGCTTCATACTCAGCTGCGTTGTTGGTACAGCTCCAAGCCAGCCTGTAGGTGTAATCCTTCTGGATCCCGGTTGGGGAAACCAAAAGAACTCCAGCACCGGCGCCATTTTTGCATCGTGCGCCGTCAAAGAAAAGCTTCCACAGCTTCTCAGGTGCTGGTCCCACTTCTCTCCTTGCTGACTTGTCAACTCTCTCAGGCTGAACAATGGTGTAACAGCCTTGCTCTGTTTCAATCACGGCGTTGAAGTCCCGCAAGGAGAATTCATCTTCTACTTGCAGTTGCTCGAGAGCTTGCTCCGTCATGTCCACTGTCACCAGTTCTTCCTCCGTCAGCTGAACCATGCAATCCTCAGGCTCTTCTCCGGGTATCTTCTCTACTAGGTAGGTGGAAGGCTTTTCATTGAAGATTTTCAGTCTCCTTCCTTTGAAGGGCACTTCCATGTGCGAGTAGTCCAGAGAGAGATATCCTCCCAACTTCGCAGTGAACTCCCTAGAGAGACACATGCCGAAGTAGGGTTCCAAGTCGACGACCACAACCTCTTGGATGACCACAATGTCGAGGGCTTTGTGCAGCCGAATGGGGATGTCTTTTATGACACCATTGTCTTGACGGGGTGCCGTCTAGTTGCAGCACGCCTTGGCTGCTCCTTGTGTACTCCATCCCGATTTCATCGCAGACGGCTCTCGGCATTACGGTCGTGGAAGCACCAGAGTCCACCATGCAGTTGTGTACTATATACCCTTGCATCCGTAAAGACAGATAAAAGGGAGGTGGTCTGTTCTTCCCAGTGGCTGAGACTGTCAGGGGTTGCACCAGGACAGCGGGTTGTATCTGCTTGCCATTCTTCATGATTTTCGGGGATTCTTGCAGCGAGATCAACCTGGCATGGGAGGTGAAGAGCATCATACATGCTGATTCTTGCGGGAGTTCTCTTCGACTCGTCTACTATCTTGTAGCCCGAAGTGCTTGCTCCTTCCGCTTCTTTCGCCGGCTCGTACTTTGTCCGGTATTGTTGAGTGGCCTCAACTCTCTGTCTCTTGGTCAGAGACGGATATCTCAGCCTCTCTCGAGCTTGTTCTTTTGTTTCGGCTGGAGGTGAGCAGCGGGAGCTTTAGCCGGAAGAGCTTTGGCAACGGGAGTCTTCGCCGGAGGAGTTTTATCTTTGGCTGTGTAGGGCCACAGCCTCTTGTACGGTGGTATCTCCTCATGTTGCGCCTTGTCTCTTCTAGCGTACACCTTTAGGGGTTTGGCTGCAGCTTCGGCAGACTTCTTGTTTTCCTTGGCGGGAGGCGGCATTGGAACTTCGTCTGAAACGGCGAAATTGCTCTCGTCGCCCAGGATCATGTAAAGTTCTTCGTCCTCAATGGCGCTGCCGGCCAAGGTCTGGAGGTAGTGCTGATGCAGTGTACAATCATCCTCATCATGCGGGTCGTTGCACGTGGTGCACCAGTTGACTGGTCGGAAGTACCAAGTTCATCCTCAATGGCAGCATTCCTCGGAGGGGCCGCCGTTGCAAATGTTGCTCGGGGGGCCGATCCTTTGTCAACGCCGGGGCGGATATGGCCTCCTTGGAGCTAGGTCCATCTGGGCCTGCTTCTTTTTCAGAACGAGTCATGTCGTTAGACATGGTATGATAGCCAGAGGCCAGAGCCCGTACCTCCTGTAGGATTTGATTCTGAATATCGTGGCCAGGAGGCGGCGGCAATTGAGTTGGGGGAGGCAATGCGGCCAATGGAGGAGGAGTGGAATATTGTGCATGCTGCGGGGGAGCAGGAAGTGCTTGGAAAACGTGGAGGACGAGGAGGCGGATAATGAATTTGAGGCGGGCCGTAAGGGTTCACGGCCGGCGCCGGGTTCCATTGCTGTTGGGGTTGCTGTCCTGAAGTGGACGGCTCCGAACCAAAAGCTGAAGGATACTGCGATCGGGGAAAGTCAGGGTAGATGGGCGGTTGCACTGTGTGCGGAAGCCTGCCGATGGAGATGATGTCCATTTCAGCTTGCTGGGCAGCCTCGTACAGAGCGGGGAATGTGTTGATTCTAGCAACCTTCAACAGCAGGCAAATGTCTGAGTTGAAGGATCTCAGGTAGTAGTAGGCGGCCTGACCTGCTGACGGTCGGAGTTCACGAGGCACTCGTTTCCAAGACCTCGCAAACCTGATGTTGAAGTCTGACACCTCCTCTTGGGGGTGTCTCTGGATACTTTGGAACTGATGCAGCAAAGAAGAGGGATCAGCAGACTCGTTGCATCCTTTCACGAGCCTGCCGGCTAGCTGTCGCCACCCTGTGATGGATCCCTCTGGCAGTGATCTCCACCAGTAGAGAAGCTTTCCCCTTAGGGAAAGGGCCAGCAGACGGGTCTTCACACTTTCGTCAGTGATGGAGTGTAGCGCAGCCAGGGCAAGAATGTTCTGGATGTGTTCATACGCCGTCTTGCCGTAGCCGTCGTATGTAGGGATAGACTTTAAGGCGGAGGGGGCACAGCTTGCTGTCCGACTAGGGCCAAGGGCCCCGTAGAATCCACCGCCGGGAAGAGGTCGTCTTCATCCAGATGATCAGCCATTTCTGCTTCTGATCCGGTAGTGTATTCGGTATCGGAACTATCCGAAGATGTGGATTCTTCTTCGGCCTCAACTTGTTCAATCTCGGCTTCGGCTTCTTGGATTTCAGCCTCGGCCTCTTCTTGGATTTCTTCTTCGCGAGCTTGGTAATCGGCCAGCCTGACGCGCTCGCATGGAGCGTCAAGGTCAAGTTCGTAAAAGTCGGGCTGGTTCTCCGGATTCCTTGCTCGCCACCTTCTTGTTTGCATGAAGGCGTTAGGACCGGTCTTCACGGACTCAGAGAATGTTCAGATAATTTGCAGAGTCGCCTTGTGCTCTGATTTTGAACAGCAATGAAGCGAGCACTAGTACTTCGATTCTGTTTGGGGGCGGGAAACTACCATGTCCCACCGGTTAAGACCGAGCAACTGCTGGTGCCAGGTGGAGACGGGTTAGAAATTCTCTCTTAAAATATGGGACCTTGGTCCCACCGGGCGTGCCAGAGAAACTGTTGGTTACGAATCTGCCATGAGGAAAGGATTTGTTGTTAATGCGCCCAGATTCGCCCACCAGATTGAAAGGCCGGGAGGAAGGAATGCCTTCCGTGCCAATCTCCGGAGAAGGCCGGCTCCTATGGGGGTTGTGTTAAGATAAGAGTGCGGGAAAGAGATAAAAGGAGATAAGAGTGCGGGAAAGAGATAAAAGTGCGAGAAAGGAATTCCAAATGTGATTGGAGTTGGGTGGGGGGAATAAGCAGCACGGCGACGAATCAATCACCACTACTAACAGCATTCATCTACAAACATACATCGAAACTACAGCTATCAGCGATCCCATGTATCCTCTATCTATGCATTCCGGGAATACCTGGCCATCAAATCTTGGAGTCCGAGTTCGGTACAACAACAAGCAATGACACAAGAAACATGAGGCAGAAATGACAAGGAGAGGCGGCATGCAAGATAAAAGACAATAAGCAAGGCCAAGTATATGTACGTATTTGAGGCAAACGCACAGCTACAATTGTCCCCTAGCAATATATTCCCCTTCCACCACTTACATTGAAAATGTGGTGGGTATTTATAGCCCAAAACTCCCCCGATTACATTCATGGGCACAAAGTCCCAGACAAGACAGTAGCTGACACGAGCGGCTGAGGAGCTGCTGATGCTGACTTCTGTCGGGCCGGACTGTCCTTGCAGCATGGTGTCCCTGAAGGCGGTACAGCTACGTGGCAGCGCGTTGGGTCAAGTCTCCGGTCAACAGGAATGCGGGTAGGTGCGGCAGGTGGTACTTCACATCGGCTTTAAATGTTGACAACTGGCGCCGGTAGTGAAGCCCATACTCTGTCCTTGCGCGGTCAAATCTTGGCTCGAATCCCGAAGGTGGATACTTGTCGGATGCTGAAGCGTGACACGTGTCTGCCTTGAAAGGCAGTTTATCCAACTTCGCCAGGAATTCGGGCGCCATCGGGTTGCGCAGGAGGAAGACAGCGCAGTTGGAAGGCCTCCTTGCCTTGGCATTTTCTGAGTTGACTTCACCGAACTGCGCACCGGTCAAAGGGCGCACTCCGACTTCGCTGCGAAGTCGGGTTGCGCACCGGTGCTTGGCTGTCTCCATCCGTTGCACGGATCGCGCACTGGAACAGGGCGCACTCCGACTTCGCTGCGAAGTCGGGTTGCGCCCCAGCACTTAGCCATTTTCCTGATAGGCCATTCCCCTAGTGCGCCCAGGAAGAAGGGCGCACTCCGACTTCGCTGCGAAGTCGGGTTGCGCCCTGACACTTAGTCAGATTTTCAATCGTTTCTGTCCTGCTGCGCACGGGTTACCTACTGCGCTCCAACTGAGGCGCACTCCGACTTCGCTGCGAAGTCGGGTGTCGCCCCAACACTTAGAAACTTTTCAAGGTACACTGCTGAAGTTTACTTGGGGAAGAAAGGGGGAAAGAAGAAGAGGGAATGAAGCTGCGAGGGAGAGGAAGAAAGGGAGAGAAGAAGAAAGGGAAAATGAGGAGAAGGAAAGGAAAAGAGCAGCTTACATGCAGAAACCAAAAACATGGCACCCCTGTGCAAAATGTGGCAACATGTCCACTTATGAGAAGAAATGTTAGCTGTTTTGCATGCCATAGAGAAATGGAGGCCTAGTTTGCTGGGGCATCATTTCATCATCAAGACTGACCATAGCGACCTTAACCATTTCTTAGAGTAGCGTCTCTCATGCCCTAAATAGAATAAATGGATGACCAAGCTCTTGGGTTATGATTTTGTCATTGAATACAAGAAAGGAAAGGAAAATGTGGTGGCGGATGCCTTGTCTCACAAATATGAGGATGTTGTTGCTGTCATTGCCATCTCTAGTCCTCTTCCACAATGGCTTTCTCAACTTCGAGAAAATTGGCTTTCTGATTTGGAGACTGTGCAAATCATTTAGGAATGGAAGGTGGGCTCATCATTGCATTCTTGTTTCTCATATATTGATGGAGTGCTTTGCAAAAAGGATCGCATTTATCTTCCTCAATCTTCAACTATTAAGTCAAATGTTCTCCAAGAATTGCATGCATCTCCTTTGGTTGGATATTTGGGATTCTTGAAAACATACCAATAAGTGAAGCAATCTTTTTCTTGGAAAGGATTAAAAGTAGATGTCAAGATGTTTGTGGCCAAGTGGGAGGTGTGTTCGTGTAACAAAGGGGAGACAATTAAATCTCTTGGATTGTTGCAACCCAGATGTCAAGATGTTTGTGGCCAAGTGGGAGGTGTGTTCGTGTAACAAAGGGGAGACAATTAAATCTCTTGGATTGTTGCAACCCTTGCCTATCCTTGATTGCCAATAGGAGCACATATCCATGGATTTCATTGAGGGCCTTCCCAAATCTGAGGGCAAAATGGTGATCTTTATGGTAGTAGATCACCTTTCCAAGTATGCTCATTTTTGTGCATTACAACATCCCTATTCAGCAAGTAAGGTGGCCAAGGTATATCTTGATTATGTTTGGTATGCCCAAAAACCATTGTGAGTGACCGTGGCCTTGTCTTCCCTAGTAACTTTTGGAAAGAATTAGTCTTAGTGGTACCAAGTTGAGTATGTCCTCTTCTTATCACCCGCAGTTGAATGGTCAAATAGAGATTGTTAATAAATGTTTGGGTACTTACCTTTGTTTTTTTGCTCAGGACAAGCAGTATTACTGAGTTCAGTGGCTCTCATTAGCTGAATGGTGGCACAATACTTCTTACCATTCATCCCTCAAGATGTTCCCATTTGAAGCATTGTATGGTCAAAAACCTCCATCAATAGCAGACTATGTTCCAGGATCCTTCAAGGTTGCCTAGGTAGATGATTTGTTACAACAACAATGACTTGTGCTTCTTCTTGAAGATAATTTAGCCTAGGCCCAAAATCATATGAAGCAACAACAAGATTCACACCATTTTGAATGACAATTTATTGTAGGAGATATGGTCTTTTTATGCTTGCAACCCTATAAGCAATTCTCCTTGAAGACCAAGTCTAGTCAAAATTTGGCTCCTTGATTTTATGGGCCCTACAAGGTGGTTCGTCGCATTGGTGAAGTGGCATATTAGTTGGAGCTTCCACCATCTTCCCACATCCATCTTGTCTTTCATGTATCTTGTCTCAAATAGGTTATTGGCCAAAAGGTGCAGTCCCAAACAAAGCTTCCAGTACTCGATGAAGAAGGTTGAATCACTTTCTAGCTTGACGTAAATGTTGCAGTCCAAAGTTTGTCATCTTCGGTCTCGACAAATTTAGGAATTCCTCATCAAGTGGCAGGACCTTCTAGAAGAAGATGCTATGTGGGAACTTGAGAGCATTTTCTAGTCTTTTCTAGCTTTGAGGAAAAAGCTTGTGAGGGGGGAAGCCTTGTTGGCTATCTTTATTTTTATTAGCTAGGACCCTAGGTAGATAGTCTGCCCTTGAGCATTAGGATTAGGGTTAATGACTGAATTAATCTATAAATAGGAAGAGTTAGGTGGTAGTTGATATCATCTTTGATATTCAAATCTTAGTTGCATCTGCTGCGCATATGAGACTTCGCCCTCTCCAAGTTGCTATGAGATTTCGCCCTCTCTAAGTGGCTAAGGATTTGTATTGATTTGAATCTGGAATTTAATTATTGCATATTTGATTTTTCGGCAATTGGATCTGAATTATTATTGTCGTTTGGGTAATGTTGCTTGTGCATTATTGGATTGCTACTGCTATTGCTATAATTCTCAAAGTTATTTTGTAAAAGTCTTGCTTTTTGAGTACCTCATAGGGGGACTTGCCCTTCCTGATTGGGCATTGGCTTGAATATTGTGAAAATTGTGTCTAATGCTTGTTTTTTAAAGTTTGCTGTCATCTTCAACTATAGGTCTTACAAAGAAGAAACAAGTCATGGTTTTAAGTGGGTATTATGGCAGTCAGATTTACATTTTAGGATGTCAAAACTCAAAACTATTACATCTTGCATATTAGCTTACCCTAGGTGCAGAAAACGTCAATGCATTATAACTGCTTATCAATTTAATTTGTGGACTATACAAAATATGGATTATGTAAAAACAGTATGGACTGATGTGGAGATCTAGAAAAAAGTATCACTTATATTGGAATGAAATTGTCAATCAAAGCAGCAGGAACTAGGGAATAGACTAACATTCAAAGCGTAACTTAGCAATGTGTCTCTTTGCTTGAACATACAAATTCCATACAGCAAGTAATATGATAACACCAAGTCCCAACTTACTGTTTCTAGCAGATATGCACCTGGACCAAAACTAGATGTTTGGGATTCTAATATAGGTAGGGTTGAACAAAAATACACATTCCAGCTATATCTCAACTTCACTTAGAACTGTTAAGACTTGAAACTATATTATGAAGGGAACAGGCCTTATCTTCTTAAATCCTCAAAAATTCAATTAAACACAGTAAGTTAAACAGCCAGAAAACAAAACAAATTTTATAAAAGGACTCTTTGAAAGTATATTAGTATCAGTCACAGTCCCCTTTGCTTGATAAATCAGGTGATTAGAAATTCATGGCAAGACTAGATGCACTTTGGGGAGGAACAAAACTTTGGTATTGTAGAAGGAATTAAAATATCTGATAATTCAGATTTAGAGATGAGAGCATCTGTCAAAGTCATATAATACCATTAATATTTTGTTTTTTAATTGGTTATATCAGATTGAAACGGGCCCAACCCGTATTACATTATCACCACGTAGTGGTATTACAACAGCTTGGATATAATCCATGTATTGCTTGGCAAGATTTGAACCTGGTCTCCTCCTTGAATCTTAAGGAATCTAACCGGTTGAGCTATCACCATTTGATTATAGTACCATTAGTATTTGTAAAGCTAGAATTGAAGCGTTAACACCAGATCAGCCATGATTCTATACAATACAAATATATGGCTAGCTGCAGAAAGACAAGTTTTTCTGCCTTAGGCTCCTAGAGACAAAGAAAAGGGTTTATGAGGGGCCGGTGGGCTGTAACAGATCATGGCCCATATGAGACACTAGGAAAAAATAATAGAAGCATATTGGGATTAAGAGCAGCTTAGGCAACATTTTTCTGCCAAATGTAGGACATGTGTATCTGAAATGGTCATCATATCATGTGGAAAGGGGCAGTACTGTGAACATGTTAGCCCATGTTATTTTTCAAATTCATGTTAAGTATAGAAAAAAAGTTCTGAAATGAAGGTTTCACTTCTATGGGAAGAGGGAACCATTGGTTACAGTTTACTGTTTAGGCACTTTTATTCTTAGATGCATTTTTTGGCAACAATCCAGTTTGAAAGAATTCCAGTTGGGGCATTATCTCTAAATGATCCGTGTGGACTGAGCCCAAGATGATTGAAGGGAGGACAACTACTCAACTCAGCATGTGAGGTGGATGAGTTATGCTTCAAAGTTGTGCAACAGAATAGGGCACAATGTACACTTCTTCATATATCCAAGTGTTAAATGGAAGAGACAAATATTGGAAGAAATCTTGATCAAGAAAATATGTAATAAGCTAAACCTAAGTAAATAAGGAAAAACTTTTAATTTATAGGTAATGCAAATACAAATGAGTGCAGATTACAAAAGCAGTCATGTACAGCAGAATTGACAAGAACATTGAACTTTCGTTATAGTCTTGTAGGCCATGCTGGATGTTGAAGTGTTGATTCCTAGTCCTGATCTAGTCTAAGTAAGAATGAAGAAGCCTAAAAGAAATTTGGCATATCGAAAATAAACTAATTTATGTTCGAATGTGGGCTATGTACAACCACATACTGTACAATTGTAAGAATTAGTTGAGAAATTGAAATCACATTCCTTCTGGATAGCTACAAAAAGTGAAAGGAAAGTGGTTTTTAACATCCATGAGACCATAGGCCATATGGGACAATTGCAAAATGGTTTGGATGCCCCGTTGTGGTGTCAAGGGGCAGAGTGATATGACAATCTAATATGCTTGCTACTACGCAACGATTGACGCTGAATGTGTGTATATTTTGTTGGCAGAGTGTTGGTGTTTGGAGTTAGTGCATGGCCTCAATCTATATACTAAAATTTGGAGCCACGTTCAGCATAGGCATTGGCATCCACAATGGTTATCGACATCAAGCACTATTTTGGCTCCTAGTCGAAATATGGCGTCAAGTTGCTGAGTAAAGTTCGAAGGGGACAACAAAGTGCAAAGGCATGTCTTTGCTCTAGCATTTTTTGGGTGTTGGCACCAATCCTATAATTAATCTTTCCCCCTTGAGGAGTAATGGTCCCCATTGCATTCAACTCCACTAAGGAAATTGATGCTTGACTTTGTCAAGTTTACACCACTTTACTTGAGTGGCAAACTAACCAGCATTAACAATTCTGAATAAGTTGAGTCCCTTGGCATGTGCATTTGGTGATAGATTCGATTATTTGATATTTTGAAGTTGGTGTCAACTGATTAGGATCCAATTTTGAAGGATGTTGTACAATCATAGGTTCAAGTATGTTGAGAAATGTAGCACTAGAAGTGGTTCGAGACATTTCAAATTCTATTTTGTAATTCACTTAAGTGATTCTATTTTGTAATTCACTTAAGTGATTCAATCTTGACCATACATCTCAAGATGAGATGAGATGTAATCTTGACCATACATCTGAATAGATTAGGGTTAGAGAGATTAGGGTTTCCTTTTCAAGCATAAAAGGAGAAGGGCAAGAGTGTTTTACTCAATAGAAAGAAAAGAAGGTGAACAAATTGTTGAAGGAGAACTGCAAGGCTATTGTGTAGGAGGAAGAGTGATTTGCTGGCTAGAAAGGCAGCAAGAGAGCAGGCTGTCCTGCTGTAACTGGTATTGCCGGTCATGTTCATGATGTTGATGATATGGCTAACTGCTCAAAGTGAAGTGCCTATTCAGAGAATGTTGATCATGTTGATGTTACAATTGCTTGCAACAAAAGAAGTGCACAATCAGAGAATAAGGTGTTGTGAGCAGTTTCAAGTGAAGTCTGTGGCAATAGATGTATGGAACAGGAGAAAGAGGAAGGAGCGTGACAAGAGATCCTGTTACATTATTCAGTACTTCTATTCCTAGTATTTAGCTCGTGTCGTTGAGGACAATGACTAGTTTAGAGGAGGGGATAGATGTAGACAGGCAAATTGATACGTCCTTATTTGCTGAATCAGTTTTGGTATTGTAAATGTACGCAAAGTGTTTGACGAAATGCGCGTGCATATATTTAATAATGTTGTAAAGTGCAATTTAATATTGTACGTAAGAATAAAGTCATGTAATTCAATTATGTCGGCTAAATTAGAATTATAAGCTATTTCGTCCTGTAGTGGAAATGTCATGTAATGCAAGAGCAAATGCACATGAAATGTAATTTGAGGGAAGTTATGAGGTAGTTGGAGAACATAACTACTTTTGGGTGTATAAATAAACCCCCCTCATTCATTGAAGTTGTTCACCTATAGAAGATGTGCAGGCAGTAAGGAGAGCAATGCATGGTGATTGATGCAGTCCATTGTTGTGTGCAGCCATGAAGGATATTCAGCCTAGGGTTTGCAGGCTGAGATTGTAATGCTGAAACTGTAATGCTGTATCATAAATACCATTGTTAATATAAACTGCTGTATTTACTGTTATCTACCATTGCTGCTGCTATTTCTGTCATTGCTGCTGTTATTAGTGCTGTTGCAGGTTTTCTATGCATTATTATTGCTATACTACAATGATTGCAGATCTGTAGAACTATTAAGTGGAAATGGACAGTTTGTAAGCATGTGAAATTTCATTTCTACAGTGCATGCTTGTCCTACCACTCCTCACTCACAAACATCCTCTTCAAGATCCTCTTTGCTTTGTACAAGCTCTGCAATCTGATGAAATTGGTGGCAAACCAAGTTATCTCCAGGTCGCATAAGCTCCCTATTATCAATGAAGTGCCTCATCAAGTTAAGATCCATGTATGGTTTTCGATGAATTTTATGATACATCTGGCTTTTGTCTAAACCTCGATCACCTATGATTGGTTCCCAATGTCTTTAAGAATTAAATCGAGACAATGGGCTACATATGGAGTCCAAAAAATAATGGGGAGTTTCTCTTCCAAAATGCCACCTATGCTGCTGCATTTTTCATGATAACTTGGACAACATTCTTCTTCCCACCTCTCGCAAAACATCCTTCAACAAACTGACAAGCATTTTAACCTTTTTAATGTGCCAATGCATCAACTAATTTGAGGAACACTTGTCATCCTATGGAAGAAACCAAAAAATTGTTCAATATTTGAATCCTTCCATTGGTCCATCCATTGAACATGATTGTGCAACCCTTCTTTCTCCATATTTTTCTTTGATCATCAAGCAAAAGTTGAAATCCTCCACAACCTCGTTCAACATAAGGCTCCTAAGATCATCACAAGTAGGCACCTTAAATCCTATGCCCCAAATAGTGAGGGAATCTAGCAATCCTTCCTAATATAGAGGCCTTGCCATATTGAAGGGAATGTCTAAAAGATTCCAAAAATTAGCATAAGCCTTCCTCGTGGCATTGTGCTTTTCCTGATTCCATGCAATCATGCCCTCAAGTGAGGGTTGTGATCCTAGAGTAGTAGGGGGGACCAAAAAAGAAGAGGTCTCAGTCCCACTCTCTCCTACTAATGGTGAACTACAATGTGTTTTCCTAGGGCCAATGTTGCTAGCCTTCACCAGAAGAGGCTATGGAGGAGGAGAGTCATAGCTGCACTAGTTGTTTTCTACCCCTGCTACTTCTAAGAAACTCCTAAAAGAGAGCTCTTTTTTGTTGGAATTTCAAGGTCCACTATCTCTTACAATTGTAATGGACCAATAGGTCTATTACATGAAATCCATGAAGGATTCATTATACATTATTGTATATAAAAAAATATGAATAAGAAGATATATATATATATATCTCACCCTTATGTATCTCAGATCTCACCCTTTCGTATCTTGGGTTGCAACCTTTTGCTCGTGGGTTGCACACTTTCACATCTTAGGTAGACAATTGTTAAATATTAGGTGAGTTAAATGACTATCAATGAGAACTGACTGAAAATATTCACATGTAAAAAATTTGCCACAGGCTAAAATTGTCTTGGCCACAAGCCAAAATGAGTATAGGCTACAAACCCCAAAAATTTCTTATCCCTAACTAGAAGTTGAACCACAGGTTCACGGACATGGCTCTGATACCACTTGTAATGGATCAATAGTCTATTACGTGAAATCTATGAAGGGTTCAAAATACATTGTTGTATATAAAAAAGATATGAATAAGATGGATGGATATCCCTCTTCACCAAGGATATATATTATCCAAGGGTTATAATCTAAAGGGTCATAACCTTTCATACCCACCGCTTAATAAATAACCATTTAATAGGGTTATTAACTTATTAATAAGATAGGATAGATATTAGAATGATAAAAGGATATAACATAATATAATAGTATTATATAAGGTATAATAAGGTAGCAGTTAATCTTGTTGAGGGATCCTTGCTAACTGGCATTTGAGGCAGTTTATGCCTCCATATAGCAAGACCCTACATAACCTCCTCTTCTTCAAAACCTATGTGCCATACTTCCAAGCTAGGGCTGTTCATTGATGTACTTGAGGACTTGAATGCTTTTTGTCTCTGCTGGTCCACAAATGAGCAAGGAGTTCACTGAACTCATCATATATTGGTGGATGGGTTGTTCGCATTGCTAGCACAATTGATGAAATCACATGTACTTGTCTTCATACTGATGTACTGCACATACGCTCTATGAACTTCCTCCAAGTGTCGATAGATATTAGAATGATAAAAGGATATAACATAAAATAATAGGATCATATAAGGTATAATAAGGTAGCAGTTAATCTTGTTGAGGGATTCTTGCTAACTGGCATTTGAGGCGGTTTATGCTTCCATATAGCAAGACTCTACATAACCTCCTCCTTCAAACCCTATGCCCCATACTTCCAAGCTAGGGCCGTTCACTGATGTACTTGAGGACTCGATGCTTTTTGTCTCTGCTGGTCCACAAATGTGCAAGGATTTCATTGAACTCATCATATATTGGTGGATGGATTGTTCGCATTGCTAGCACAGTTGATGAAATCACGTGTACTTGTCTTCATACTTATGTACTGCACGTATGCTCTATGAACTTCCTCCAAGTATTGATAGGATCATAGTTTGTTTTGTGGTAGGCACCGGTGGTCTCCCACTAAGACAAAATTGATTTTGACATTTTTAATGTTGCAAAAAAGATCTTATTAGTATTAGCAAACTGATTAGCAGTATAATATGATTCCAACTACTAAAGCCAAAGTATCCAAGTCTTCAACGTTTATTTGGCCCAAGAAGATAGGAATGCCGATGTTAGTCTGCACCTTGAGCAGCCTGTGGCTGTCAAAGGGGGAAGGTTTAAAGGTAGTTGGTGATCCCATTTGAAGCATGAGATCTCAAAACTGTCCAAAGTGTCTCTATTCATCCAGTGCATCTTGAATAAGCTTCGCATTTAGGTTCTCGGACTCTATGGAAGACATTTTTGCAGGGTCAACGATCTTTGCTTGAAAGGGATGTTTGTCCAGGTACTTGGATATGGAACCAGGTATGATGCCTTCCTTTTGATACCATGAGCATGTATGAGCAAATATTCGTGGTGAAATGCACTGAAACTTTGAAAGGCATGAACTCAGGTGGAGTAAGCAACAAGAACTTCGACTGGTGACTGCAAATTCAGGAATGCAAAAATAATGCTTTGATACCTCTATCTCTTGGAGAGTGGGATCAACAATGATGCGTTAATGCTCTAATACCAATGATCCACATTTATGGGCCTAGGACAATGGCACGAAAGACAACTCTCCAGCTGAGTTGGTGAGGCTGGATGAGTTCTGCTTCAAAGTTGTGGAGCAGAACAGGGCCTAATAGATGAGTTTGTACACTTCATATGTCCAAGTAATAGATAAAAACGAGAAATAATAGATGCTGACCAGCAAAACACACAATAAGCCAAACCTAAGTAAATAAGGAAAAGCTTCTTATTTACACACAATGCAAATAAAAATTGAGTGCAGAATAGAAAGCATTTATGTAGCAACGGTTGGAATAACATTGAACTCTGGTTACAATGTTGCAAGCACTGGCCTGCAATTCATGCTTGACGTTGAATTGTTGATTCCTAGTCTTGATCTATTCTAAGCAAAAATGAAGAAGCTAAATTTTGTTAGACTTTGGACTATTTATAGTGCAGTTACAAGAATCCATTGGAAAATCAAAATGGTTCCCCGTCTAGACAATTATAAGAAGACAAAGCTAAAAAACAGTTACAGAATGGTTCACAAGTCCCTTTGTGGCAATATTTAGTAGAGTGATCTGAAAGTTTGATATGCTAGTTATTATACAATGGCTGATATTGGATATGTGGATATTCTGTTGGCGAAGCATTGGCACGTAGCATCAATTTATATACTACTGTTGATGCCATAGTATTTGGCGCCATGGTTAGCATAGGCGTTGGCATCCATATTGGTTATTGGCATTGGCTGATGTGCTAGCATCTGGTTGAAGTATGGTGCTAGGCTGTTGAATGTTCCAAGAGGGTGCTAAAGTTCAAAGGCTTGTCTTTGCTCTAGTATCTGCCAGTGTTGGCACCATTGTTAATGAAGACTTGAGCGATCCCTGCCCTGCTTGGATTATGAATCATGGCTGTAATTGTTTTTTCCCCCAATTATTTTGAGATGTTCTATCCTGTTCATGAGATATTGTTCACCTTTAGTAGCCTTCTTCAACCTTTGCTTTGTCACCATTTGTTAGTTACATATTCTGGTGATCATTCTAAAGAATTTGTATTTCGTTGTTCCTATCCATAGAAATGCCTATCATGCTTTCAGTCCACTTGTTAATGTACATAGTTTTTCATGTTCTATTTGTTGTGATTGATCCTCGGTGAATGCATTACTGACTCATGGTGCTCTTTTCAGTGTTTATTGAATGTGCACCACTTCTAGTTGTAACTATACCTGACGACCATTACCTGAAAAGAGAGTTCCTTTGTGAAGTTGTAACTTATAATATAGTTCTGTTTGTAAAAGGTTTCTGCCACTGATAATTATATTCTGGCATTTCTATCTGGTGCATTGAGCAAAAAGAACAGTGTTTTGTTATGAAACTTAATAACATAGATCATCCACAAATTTTACACAAATCAAATAAATCAACCACAAAACAATAGTCCACACAAGAGACAAATATAGGTAATACCATAGTTGGAAAACTTGCAACTCGTGATAAAATCGACACCCCAATTTTGGAGATTTTATCAGTGACTTGGGAAAACTGGGTAAAAACTTGACAAAAAAAACCTGAAGAAATGTTTTCAATTAAAAAAAACATTTTAAACAACAATTGGAGAGCCAGAAAGCTGATTTTATATTAGATATTCATAAAAATGAGTACAATTAGAGTTCATGATCATCAAATCCAACCAAATACATCATACAAATGCAAAATTTCAAAATATAAAGTAGTTAAACTGCTTTTTGTTTTCCTCTCCTCCTTGCACTAGATGGTTGGCCTTGGCTTTGAATAGGTGGTTGAATTGGAGGCTCCTCAGGTACGGGATCATCATGGTATATCTCCTCCAATCCTCTCAAATGTTGAGGAACATTACTGTTGGAGGCAGTTCCATGGACCTCACCCAAAGAATCCATCTATTTTTCCAAAGGGGAAGAAGGAAAAAAAGAGAAATAAGTAACTAATCTAATGCCCTAGGGCCTAGCCTACATGCTTGAGGAACAACAAACAAAAAGGGAAATTTGAAAAAAAAAAAAAAAATTACAAAACCGCGTAGTTTGTCCCCTGAAAAATTACCTTTGAGAATCTCTGATTTAAAGCAGTTTAAATTTAGTGTTTGACCTTTGATAATAATTTGTTCATGGTTGAAAAGAAAAAAAATACAAAAATGAGGCCAAATGGCATTTTAAAAATAATTATGCAAGTTTTGCTGAGTTTCTCACAAGAAAACGCACAAAGCATCGCCATGAGTTGGCAATTTTCTCAGTGCCAAGAAAATAAAAAAAACTTACCGCCTGCAATTTCTCGCAAGTTTCACAAGAAATCACAGGAAATCGACGATTTTTCTAATAAGGGGTAATACCCTTAAGGTAGGGCAATGCCAAGCAATACTTCCTAAGGAAGAACTCCATAAGATGTCTCAAGAAAAGAATGTCACTCTATAGGCAAAGACAATTACAAGCAATACTAGATATGATCATTGATGATCTCACAGCTACATGATCACTTCTTTATATACTCGTCATCTAATAGTACTAGGTGAGGGTATAACCCTGACCCTAGCCGACTTATTAACCCCTAACCAACTTATTATTATGATGTAATATCCCAATACAATAAACCTTAGGTTATGTGTGGCCCATGCCAACTACTCCATAATACCAATATACAAAACAATTTAATATCCTTAGATACCTATCCCTCGGCACACTACTATCCCACCCTATCAACATGTTTCATCCTAAAAACATGAGAAGAAACCAAATAATTTTATTATTAAGCATTAGGGGAAATAGGTACCAATCTTGGTAATCCATCCATCAAAGTTAAATCTTTATTAATAATAGCCTTTTAAGGTGCCTGGTCTTCATTGTGCAACTTAGATATCCATTATGATTGTTCCTATGGTTCCATGCTTTAGCTGTGCCCCGTTGATACCCTTAATGGTTTCTCCTTTGTTTCTATTCCTTCATTGTGCCACTTTGTTATCCATGATTGTTCCTTTGCCTTCATTTACCTCTATACCGAGTGCCTTTTTAGGTCCCATATAGGTCCATTGTGGTTCATCTGATGTTCTATGCCATGCCTCCATGATTGTTTCCTCTCGTAGTGGTATGGGAGTCCCACGCTCTTGACATGTTTCATTCTCACAAAATGAAAAGAAACTAAATAATTCGATCTTCAAAGCGTCGTGGGCAATTGGTACCAATCTTAGTAATCCATTCATCCAAGTGAAATCTTTATTAATAACAGTCTTTAATGTGCATTGCTTCCACTGCACCACTCTGATATTCACTATGATTGTTCCTATGGTTCCATGCTTTTGCTGTGCCCCTTTGATATCTGTAACGATTTTTCCTATGTTTCTATTCTTTTGCTGTGCCACTTTGATATCCATAATTGTTTTTTTTGGCTTTCATGTACCTCTATACTGAGTGCCTTTTTGGTCCCATTTAGGTCCATTGTAGTTCCTCTGATGCTCTATGCCATGCCTTCATGATTGTTGCTTCTTATAGGGGTGTGGGTGTAGATGTGCTGCAACATTAGCTATCCATTTCTCTTTTGACTCTTAAACTATTTGTTCCTCTAATTTATTTTCTTGGGGATGCTCTTCCATAGATTTATTCCCATGCTCTTCCTTTTTATGCCCTTCTTTAGGTTTCTTCATTGTGCTCTTCTTCTGGTTCTTCCTTGCACTCTTCTTTTGATTCTTCCATGGACTCTTCAATGTATTCCCTTGCAATAACTTTTTCTTGCTTCTCCTTGGATCCTTGTATTTTATGCTGAGAAACATTCTGCAATAAATGTGCTTTTTCTTGTACCACAGTTTCATGAACTTTTGCACGTTAATGTTAATAGTACCCATTGAGTTTGTACGCAACGAATTTAACCAAGGATATTCAAAAACAATATCCACATCATCAATAGCGTATACCATAAAATTTTGGATGTAAAACATATTTATCCATCATACCTTTAGAAGTATGAACATTCTCACCCTCAACTTGTAGGATATTCTTTGCTTGAACTTGCAACCTTGTAGAAAAACTCAATAATGATGAAATTATACCTGTTTCTAGGGTTTAGAGAAGTAATAACCACCTTTTGAATGCATCCATGAAGCTGCAAAAATAGAATCTTGAACTGAAAACAAATTTCTTTGGCCCTTCTCTTGCTCTTTTGAATCCATAGGTGTATTTATTTCTTTCACCTCAAGCCTTCTTATTTCTTCTTCATATTATTTGATGGTATCCTTCAAACTTGCTATCTTGCTCTCAAATCCCCGTTTTCTCAGAATGTTCCAAAAAATTCTTTCTAGAAGTGAAATTATCATTGGCCCTATCAGTGCCTTCCACCAACTAAATGCTTTCCTTCCAAAAGAAATACCAATAAAAGACTGTCAAAACAAAGCACCAAAATAAAAAGATTTAAAATTTGTTCATCACTGTTTAGTATCAGTATTATCTTCTCTAGATAATTTTGGCAACTTTATGATCTCCCAAGAAAACACAAAATGAAAACCCCAAAAATATGATTTCATAGATCTCCTCTTTCTCATAAATCTAAGCCAAATATATCATATAAACTAGTCGAACTAAAAATTTCTTTCGAAATGCAACAAATGACGTGATTTGCTTACCGACTGAAAGATATCTCAATTTTTCTTTTTCTTGAAAGAATGTGATTTGGAATAACATAACTACCATTGTGCTGGAAAGCTGACTTTATGGGAATATATCTCCCTCAATACTGCTTGGATTTCTTCATATCATAAATATTTAAAATAAAATTTGTCCGTCACTTCGTAACATCAGTATCATCCTTTCTAGAAAATTTTGGCAACTTAATGATCTCCAAGGAAAATTCACAATGAAAACTAAGGGTATTCATAAAGGTAATATTTCATAGATCTCCTCACAAATCCAAGCCAATATATCATATAAGCAAGTTGACCTAAAAGGTTCCTTCATAATGCAACATAAATTAATGTGTCTTTCTATAATTGAACGGGAATTATCTTCATGAGTCTGAATGAGGATATAATGGTTACTTGTAGAAGTTTGTAACTTTTGTCTCAAAAGCAACTTTTAATGATGTTTATTTGCTTATCTAAGTTATGTTTCTAGTTGCAAAGCAGGTCCCCATATATTTATTGAGCTTGACGAAAGCAGTAAAGAGGCGCGTTTTGTTTGAATGAGCAAGTTCCTACACTGCAAGTGTGCCCTTCTAGTTGCCTCTGGCAATTGTAGTGATAATGGCATCAGTTGCTCTGCCTCGAAATGTACTGCCATTCTACTGCAAAAACATGCACTCTTTGTTTGGGGCATCTCTCTGTACAAGCCGGATATCAGGAAGATTCTTCATAAGAGTTGCTCACTTTCATACAACACATTGCCTTGGACACCCCAATAAAGGTCCCCTTACTCTTGCAAGTTTGGGATTTAAAAGTGAATCTGATCAGACTAGAAAGGTCAAAACCAAAACAAGCAGAGTAAGAGAGGTCATAAAGGTTGATGATAAATATTCTCCATTGAGTGCAAATTCTCATCCAACAAGCAAGGCAAAGACAGTTAAAAGGAAGACCAATGATGATAGAAAACAAAATGCGACAGACACAGAGGCTTTTCCTTTTGCTGCAAAGAGATTTTCTGCATTTGATCTACCCACCTCACTCCTGGAAAGGCTGAAAGATGAAGGTCTGGATGTTCCGACTGATGTGCAGGTTACAGCTATCCCGAATATTTTGAAAGGACAAGATGTTGCTATCCAGTCTTATACTGGTTCTGGGAAAACTCTTGCTTATCTGATTCCTATTCTCTCAAAAGTTGGACCTTTTAAGGAAACTCATGCTGAAAACATAAAAGGTAGTAGCAAACCTGGAATAGAGGCTGTCATTGTTGCTCCTTCGAGAGAGCTGGCCATGCAGATTGTGAGGGAGGCAGAGAAAATTTTGGGACCATCTCACAAGAGAGTAGTACAACAGCTTGTAGGAGGTGCAAACAGAACAAGACAAGAGGAAACACTTAAGAAAAACAGGCCTTTAATTGTAGTGGGAACCCCTGGAAGGATTTCAGAAATAAGTCTCGCTGGAAAGCTGCATACACATGGATGTCTTTTTCTTGTTCTTGATGAGGTTGATGAGCTTTTGTCCTTCAACTTCAGAGAAAACATGCACAGGATTTTGGAACATGTAGGGAGACGGAGGCATGCAGAGGAGCAGGAAATTCAAGAAAAGGACCCTGTTACCTCTGATCATATAGCGAGTCCAAACAATGGGGCTATTAAAGAAACATCAGTTTCATCTTTGACAAAAAAGAATGAAAGAATTCAGAGACAGACTATTTTGGTCTCTGCTACCATGCCTCCATCAGTTCTGCGAGCAGCAAGTTCTTGGGGTCATAAGCCATTGCTTGTAAGGGCAAACAGTGTTATTGATGTTGAATCAGCTCATAAGATGGGAGTGGCGGTGTCAGGCACAGCTGGTTCAACCATTCAAGGTGCTGTAGAGAGCTTGCCTCCATCACTGGAACATTTCTATGCCATTTCTAAACTCCAGCATAAAGTAGATACCTTGAGAAGATGTGTTCATGCTTTAGATGCAAAGTCAGTGATAGTCTTTATGAACCATAGCACGCAGCTGAAGGACACTGTATTCAAGCTAGAAGCAAGGGGTCTGAGTGCTTGTTCTTTACATGGGGGCCTTAGTAAGCTGGAAAGAACCAACAGACTTGTGAGGTTTAAGAAAGGGGAGATTAGGATCTTAGTAACAAATGAATTGGCTGCAAGAGGTCTAGATGTGATGTCATGTGACCTTGTTGTGAATATTGACTTGCCAACAGATTCAATCCATTATGCTCATAGGGCTGGCCGAACAGGTCGGCTAGGTCAAAAAGGCACAGTTCTTACTATTTGTGAGCAAAGTGAGGAATTTATTGTAAAAAAGTTTCAGCGCCAACTTGGCATTTCGATCAACTGTTGTGAGTTTGCAGGCGGCCACCTTAACACTAGCGAAAATAAGTAGAACTGTGCATGTACTTGTAAATAGAGAGTTGAAAATCAAGGGTTTACACGTTTTATTAAGCCAATTTATCAGTATTTTGATGGTGATATAATGTTGAGAAAAAAATTGTTAATGAGTTAAATGCCTCACTGATCTTGAGTGCGTATCACATGGTTCCATTATAATTTATATCAGAGAATTCTGTTTTTGATATTGGCTTCTTTGTATCATTTTTTTAATTGGCAATACGGTGTTGAAACAGCCCCAACATTATTACATTATTTCAACAAACCACAACTTGTAATACAAAAAACTGTATTATCACAGGCCACCGTATTGTGGAAGTGCACATCACGATGTTGGGATTTGAACTTGGTTGCGCTTAAACTATTGCATCCTATTTTACTGTTACTCCACAGTGCCTTAGATTTTCATTTTGTCTAGTTTTATGCTTGCATATGAAATGGCATACCATTTTGTTATACTCATTTTACGAGGAGTTCAGTAGATGTCTAACTATTTTTGGCTGAGGTAGCAAAACATAGACTTTATTTTTATTTCAATTGTGTTTGATTATGAAAGGTACAATCAAGGGTTTTCAGCTTAAACTGCACTAGGTAGATAATTTTTGAGACTAAAAAAAACATTTTAAAACATGAATATTTTTGCAAATAAACAGATAGATATATCTTTTTTTTTATCAGCGTTGGCTTATTTATGTCCTAACTGACGAATTGTCTAATCCCTCTAATCCTTCATTGTTTTGAACAGAAATTCCCTAGCTGTTAATCGTAATGTGATCAGCATATACTGACATTTTCAAAGGTCTATAACTGAAACATATGTTAATTTCCGAATTATGTATGGTGAAACAATAACCTATTTATTCAAACGATATATCGTAGATGAACCTAATGGTTACAAAGACCAACAACATTAGGTATTTGTTTTTACCAAATAGCTACCAACGTATGACTCTTTTACATAGTAGTACAAGACATTCAGGTGTTATAGGAGCTACGCGCTGCAAGCATAGCACAATTGTGATGATAAAATCAAGTAATTAGGTAGTATTTTCTTCGAACTGTTTTTTGTGTTATATCAAGGCTTGAATCTGGATGGTCTTGAACGGTCTGTGCTAAAAGGAATTATGAAGGGGTCTTATGCACTAGGACTTATAGAATTGTTAGTTTATGGTGCTTATTCATTTACCATTCACTCCTATGATGGAGCCCATCTAACGGTGGTAATGGAAATATGGTGCATGTTAGATCATGCAAGTCATTTATATTGATTGTGACATTATTTTGAATATGGTATTGAGATGCACAAGGATATTAGTTTTCAAATTAGCAAATTCTTCCATTAGCTCTTTCAAATCACTGCCATTATTACTCCTCTTTTGTCTTCTTTGTCTTGTATGGGAGTAATTTCTACATAATTCTAAAATCTCATCAATGTCAAGGGTACTCACATCTCCCTTGCCCATTAAATCTAACACTTATTTGGAGTCATCTTGTAATCCTCTTAAGAATATGGCCTTGCATATTTCTGGTTCAACAAGCCCACATCTCTTTTGCACAAAAGCAAACCTATCCAAGTAATCCTCCAGATTTTCATCTTCTTCTTGTTTGATTCTGAATAATTCATCCTTCCTATTTTTCACCCAATAGTATTCTTGGTACTTGTCCAAAAATACTTGCTCCATTTCTTCCCAGGTTTGAATTGATTCGGGTGCTAAACTCATAAACCAACGTAAAGCTGAGTCCTTGAGTGTGGAAGGAAAGACCTTAAGTTTTGGTTGTCATTTGTAATTGTATGTTTGGCATACAACCCTGAATTCAAACAAGAATTGATTAGGATCTTCGGGTGCACCTCCCTTAAATTTTGGTAGTATCAAAAATGAAATTGTTTTCATTGGAGAGTTTTGTGTGGGATTTAATTAAATAGGATATTCAAGAGTCCTAGTAGGTGTAGGATTATCCCCTTGAGTGTGAGCATTGCTACCCCTATTAGGGTTTCCTTGTAAATCTACCATTATATCTTCCCAACACTTGGTACATATTTGTTTAAACTACCTCGATGGTAAATATCTATTAGAGGTAGGTGAGGAGGTACTAGCAATTATCTCCTCTTGTAATTCTCTCTCAAGAGATATGCTTCTTGATGATGAGGATGGTGGTTCTCTTTCAATAATGTCAGGAATATCAAATGCGAGTAATTCACTCCCTTGGCATGAGTATCACCTTCATGTGGTAGGTAAAGGGTTTGTTTTAAGAAATCATTTTTTGTCCCTTAACCTATTCATTCATTCTATGCTTGTGTCCTAATTGTTTGAAATGCAACTATCTACACAACTATGTTTTATGCAAGTTGTTATTTCAAAAAGTACTCTAAGGTTCATTGGTTACAACTTGACACAATGATAATTGTATGACTGTTTTATCCTCTAACAACACCTATGTTTTCCTTGGCAATGATGCCAAAAATGAAGAGTTGTTAATATCATCATTTATTTTCAATGTTTGTCAAATCTAGGGCGGTGTTCAAGGCTATAAACGATAGAGGAGGTTTGGGAGTCTATAGTTCAAAAACCAGATTACATGCTTATTTGGTAGAATACATGTTCATAAGAGTCTTTCAAGGATCACACTACCACTAATTTGCAAAACTGAAACTACTTGAGTTGCAGAATTGAAACTACTTAAGTTGTAGAATTGAAATTATTGAAGGAAGAAACTAGGTTACTTTTGCTAAATGGAAATAACATGGAATATAAATTCTTAACTGAAATTACTAAATTAACAACTAAAAAGTAACTACTGTGAAAGAAATTGCAAAAAATGGAAATGTTGCTAAAAAGTTGTAAATAACTGTTGTAACTGAAATTGCAAGAAATGGAAATGATAAATGCAAAAGTAAACAAAGTAAAGCTAGCTACAACACAACACTCACACATCTCTCTTGAAAAATAGGGGAAAATAGAGTAGAAATAGAACAAATCCTAATTACAACAAATTAGCAAGAAGTTGATAATACTTTTGCAGAAAATGTATAATACAAAAAATCCTGTAAAAACCTGCAAAATAGCTCCTTCCACCAGCCCTAAGAGTGGGCCCTTGCTCCCTAGTCTAGCAGAAGGTATTAACACACCAAAATTCTAAGTTCTAAACACTCACTCAATCACTAACACAACATCTGAAAATATCGCACTTTTTATTAAATAGTTCTGCTATTACAGTCTGCTACAAATTATAGTCCTCCTATTTATCAATCTATCATCTAGTTTCTAACCACTAACCAATAGGTGAGTGGAATTATTTATATCTATTTCCACATCCCTGTCCTATGTTAGATAAATGCCAAATCAACAATATGTTGTTCAAGCTTGATTCATTGTTCTTTTTTTTTGAATTTACATGGTGGAATTGGTAGCCGCCACGAATCTGGGCAGGCTGTCCAAATTTTATGGCTGCCACAATATTTTGCGTTGTCCGCCCCAAAAGCTGCCACATAGATCTTCGCATAGTCCGCCCCTATAACCACCATGCCACAATCATTTTATACCTTTTACGCCGCTGACAACACCGGGAAAGGGACAAACGTTCAGTCCGACAAGGCCCAAGATTTGAACCTTGGACCTCCGCCCCCCTTATAGGGTTTGATTCGTTGCTTTGTTATAATAGACCCAGTCCTCATTTATGATAGAATCTAGTTGTACGCTTATCCTCACTTCCAAATTGATGGGAATCATCCAAGAATAGGTGTAGCACCATTAACCACACCTATCCACATGCCAACTTCCTCGTCCTTTGAAGATTGGGTTAAAATTATGTTTTTCTATTAACTTTATCTATTTTTACCTATTCTTCTAGAGAAACTTCGAAATATCAGGTTGTACACCTATCATATTTGGTTGCTACTAATTCCATCATGTGGGGGCACTTCCAAGTTCATAATGGGTCCCCAATCATTGTTTTTGATGTTCCTCAACTGGTTTTAATGCCTCCTTTGGTGTTGTCCTTATTTTCCTATTAAGCTACAGGTGGTTGCCTAGATCTTTTGGAGCTGCTCTTGCATATGTTGTTGCTTAGCTATCAAGTGCCTTGTTTCAACTGCAACATCACTGTTTTGACACCACATCATCCTAGCAACTCATTTTAGGTAGGAAAACACTTCAAAAATATCCAACTAATCAGATGTCATAGAACCTTTATTTACTACAAATTTTTACTATCTTATTTTATTGCTGAAATCATACAAAAAAATGACAAGTGTAGAAAATAGTCAAAACAATAGCAAATTAATCCTTAACAGTTAATCATAGTAACATTAACAAAATAATGCATTCTAATCAAATATTTGGCATAAAACTATAATATTTATCAAAATATGGCATTTTTTCTTGTAAAAAATGATGCAAAAAATGAGGCTTTATTTGGCCTCATCACATGCTCAAAGATCAGGGCATTTATCCTCACTTTCCTCCCCAAGACCAAGGGTGATACATTGAAGATCACTATCGAGGAGATCAATTGGAGAATGCTGATCATAGCCTAAGCCAAATTTATCTTGAGGAGGTTGAGAATGGTCATCATGTGCCGAAAACACATTTGACACTTGTTTTGCATGAGATTTTGCACTTGCATAGAATATCTTATGCATTTTTGCTGAGGGTTCTTTGTGTTTCCATGCCTGTTTAGCTTGCTTTCTCAAACTCTTGCTTGCTATTTCTATTATAGGCATTCAAGGGCAAGATAGACACAATCACACTTCTTAGATTAGGGTTGGATCTTGCAAGATCTACCCTCACAGGCTTAGTCTCAACTATCTAATGTGGTTCTCAAGCACAATCTTAATAGCTCACGATAGTTGTCAAACTCGGTCTCAACTGCTCGTGGCAGTTGTTAAGATCAATCTCAACTACCCAGGGTAGTTCTCAAGATCATTATCAATGGCCCATGGTAGTTCTTAAGTACAATCTCAATTATCCATGGTGGTTCTCAAGTTTAGAAAACAATTGCATAGGCTCAAGCTCAAGCTCATGTACATGATATGCTCAATTTTTCTTTTTCTTTTAACATAGGCTTTCATTCTTTGATTTTGCATAGAAAATAATTTCAAAGGCTCAGGCTCAGGCTCAATTTTTTTTAGCACAGTTCTTTTCATTTACCTGTTTAAATCTCTTTCTTCCCCTTCTCTCTTTCAAATTAAAAAAAAATAAAAATTCAAAGACATTACTTGTTTCTTTCTATTACTTTTCAAAAATTTAAAGGCACAATACCTTATTTATCTCTTTTTGTTCTCTCAAAACACTCAAAGCACATTAGATTTAGTTGTTATTTCTTTTCAAAACTCAAAGACTTATTAGATTAGTCGTCATTTGCTTTTCAAAACTCAGTAGCTTAGGTTGTTATTTTCTTTCAAGTTTAGTAGATTAGTTTGTGCATACTTTCAAAACTCATTTAGATCAAGATTTCTTTAAAAAAAATAACTTGCATGGTAAGTAGGCATCAAAAATAAAATAAAGACCAAAACAAAATAAAAAATCAAAATCAAAAGATACATCAAATTACACACTCTTGTATGATTATATTTCACAAAGATTTTGCAAGGGAAACCTCCCAGTGACATTGTATTTCACCACCAACCATCAGTTGAGCTCTTTAGACACCATAGTTATATCTTATAGTTTCTTGGATTTTTTCACCGAGAAGTTGGTTACCCTTGGGTCTAGCTTGGGATAATTTTGAGGTTAGACACCCTTTTGTTCATAGGGCTTAATAATTTTTGGACTCATAGTTGTCATTTATATCCAAGCTCGACCAAGGGTGAAGTGAAAGCCTGGTTGGGCAAGTAGCAAGACATAGATAACATGACCTCTTTTGAGAGGTTTGTTTTACTCCATTAGGATACTTGGAGCCAATCCACCATCCTAGGAATCCTTTTGGTCATTTGTATCTTATTCCTCATTAAGGAAATGGACATAAGCACACCTTGTTAGATTTAATTCCATCACCCCTCATAGTTCCTAGGTCTAGGGAACATCAAAACACACAAAAACCTAAACAAATTGTTACAAATCAAACTTAAAAAAATCAATCAAAAAAATCAAAATCAAAACTTCAAAATGAAAACATCAAAGCATTCAGTGTTTGCTTTATTTTTTGTTTGCATAAATAATGTGTTTTTCCTTAAAAGAAAACAAAAAAAAGAGAGAAAAGAGAGTGTCCACCAACACATTCTTTCATTTTGAATAGCATATGGTAATGAACCGTAGTCAATCCAAGGCTCATTCCCAAACCTAAGTTTCCATGGACCATTTAGGTCACTTTGCCTATTCTTCAACTCCTACCCCAACTTATTTGAGGGATGCGTCCCAAATTCATCAGGGTAGTATATCCAGTGATGTCCATCATTATATCCCTCTATTACTTGAGACTCGTCATATTGGATTTGATCAAGGTGGCAACCATCATAACACCCACACCATTCCTTTTGAGTTCCCTCATCTTGAGACTCCCCTTTCTCCACCTGAGCCAAACATCATGTCCATTGATCTTGATGTCACTCACCTCCTTTTCACCAATCCAATCTATAATGGCCAATCACCTCATGCTCCTCATGACCCTTATTAATCATACCCCCACCACCTAGTTCATTCCCTTCATCTTTACCCCCACTACACATTCTTGTTCACACTAAAACCATACTTATCTAGGTGCAAGCTGAAAAGTCTTATCATCCTACATCGCCTTTGTAGAGTAGAAAAAATCGTACACCTAAATATTTATGAAATAAAATTGACAAATGCAAATCAAGGTAACCATCAAATGATAAAGAACTATAGAAAATGGTGTCCTCATTGATATTTTAAATTATATTTTATAAAGCGGTTACAAAGATATCTCTCTTAAGGATAGATACCAATTTGACACAAATTACAAATTAGAACCACAAGTAGGTGTAACCCGCAGAGTCTTTGCTCTCTCAAAACTGATTATAGAGGGTTTCTTTACGACCTTTGCATGATGAGATAAATATTAAAGGATCTTTATGTTGAAGAGCTCATGATAAGATTTGAAACCTGCACATAAGAACACTTACAAAACGTTAATAGCAAATGAGGAACCTCTCATGATGAGGTCCATTTCTATGATAAGCAATTGAAAGCAAGAACCTGAAAACGATAAATAAATGCATGTTCCTATTTACCCAGGTATTGTAGGTGAGTTGGAGAGGAGAGGGCAACCCTCCAAGGGAGTTCCCAGGTTCGAATCTCCATCCTACCAAAACGTTGAATTGGGTACCCAAAATCCAATTGATAATGTTGGTGCGAGCAAGGCCGGGAGTGACTCCCGAGTGACTTTGATGGTGTAGAACCCCATGGTCGTGGTCTCTCAGACTAAGGCGGCCTTGCAAAGGATTTTTTGCTTAAAAAAAAAGATAAATAAATGCATGAAAATCGAGTAAAACTATGCTAGAATAGAAATTAAATTCTTCTAAAGCTACTGTAACTAAGAAAACATAGAAAAGTAGGTATCACCAAGAGGTCATCATAGGATAAAGTGGTCAGCTCTATTAGCCATAAGAAGGTATAACAGCTATGCCTACAGACCACTTCGGGGTAAAGCGACTGTTGAACAAAGAATTGTTTTCTCACGATCGATGCGAAAATCACCTAGGTTGGTATGCTAAATTGATGTTCAAGGGTCTTGCTCTTCGAATCAAGGTTGAATTGCAAAAAATGGCTTGAATTCAGGATGATTGATGATGAACAATGGTTGAATTTGATCTTCAAGCTCAAAATAACTCCATTGATGCAAATGCAAGCTTCATGGATGGATTTGGGTAGCACTTTGTCACTTGTGAGAGTATGATATCTCTATTATACAAACCGATAGTACTTCGTTGCATTAAAATTTGATCTATTTTTATGAAATCTTGGGCTCTTATAAGATTTCCAAATAGCAATCTTGGTTTGCAAGAGAAGCCAAGAACCAAGAACCAGTTAGGATATAAGCAACCCAAACATCACATCTAGAACCTTCTCATGCTTAGTCATTAAGATCAACTTGCCCTATACTTGATTTGGCTCGGCTTAGGGAACCCAAGTTTGTTACAAGAACGACCATCCTAGGGTGGAGCGATTGTGATTGCTGGCCGTCATAGGGTCCAATGACCATTGGAGGTCGCTTCTAGGTATGATGATCAAGGTTGCAAAAGGACAAGTTGCCCCTATTTGAGTGGTAAGAATCACTGTTAAGCCTTGGGAAGACCCAAGGTGGGTCATATGGCCTGAAAAGGTGTCCATATAGGTAGCCTCCTCAACATAACGTGTTTTAGGTGTCTATAGATGTCCCTTTTTGGGGTGCATTGTGTGAAAGTACAACACTGAGAAAAAATAGATAAGCTAACATCACATTGAAGGTTGATTGATGTTCATTGATCTGATCAATTTTAGATGCTCCAATCACAAAAGAGCATGCATCTTTGAATCATTACCTCCAACACTTTGGTGGACTTAATTTGTGTAAAAATTTGGCAAATATGAAGGCATTTGGGTAGTTTTATGTAACTACATGGACCGTTAGTTTAGACTGACAAAGGTTTAGTTTAGCATTTTTTCTTTTTGCCCCAGCAAATAGTGAAGCTTGTGATAGTTGTTAGCAATGATTTTTGGATGAACGTAATTTTCAAGATTAAGTATCTGATTATTGATTTTGATTATGACTACCCCCTAAAGCGATGAGTCGATGAGGAAATGACAAGTGATGAAAGCGATGAGTCGCTTGACCAAGATGACTTGTTTGAGCATTGCAAGACTATAACAAATGTAGAAGGAAAAATCCTGTTACAACTATGATTTCAACCATTATGGATAATTGTACATCTTTATCCTATGGAGCAGTCTAGCCACATGGATTTCTTAGGGAATCAAGATGATAGCAATTCGATGTGATGTCGAGGTGAATCATGATGTTTGATGATTTGTTGAAACTTCATGGAAGAATGAAATGTATGCCTCATTCCCGTGGAGCAGTTCGACCGCATGGCCTTATTGGAGAGTGAAGTGAAGACATTTTGATTTGTCAATGAATGATTTTTGGGGTTCAAGTGACCTTATGGTAATTTACTCATCTTACTGAATTGCATGGAGAGCAAGTCACTGCAACCGTCGAGTGTATAGGGTAAATTACTAGGTACGAGGTGCATTTAAGTTTTTGTTTAATTAATTTTTTGTTATTTTTGAATTTTTTTATGAAAGTGGGCCATTAGATGCTGTTAGATGTCCAAATTAAATCTCATGATGTTGACAGAATGTGTGCATTTATTGCCATTTGGAGGCCATCCTAGGGTACAATGGCTACATTTTATAAATTTTGGGGTCATCCTGGGGTAGGACAGTCACGCCAAAATGGGATCGCTCCACCCTAGGGTGGTCAAGAAATTTGAGAAATATAAAAGCAAAATTTCTAATTTTTAAAGTCATTGTGACAATTGGTAGTGAGAGAAAAAAAAGTGATGTAAAGGAGAGATTATCTGAAAATGAACAATGTCAAACTTGCAACATGCTACCATGATAGATTAGCCAGATGCTTCTACGAGTGGAGGAGCCATAGTTACTAAGATAGAAATCTTGATCCCTCTCTTGTAATTTCACAAATTTTAAAATTGAACCTCATTAAGTAATGGGCAAAATTAACCTCACTAAACTGTTAGTAATGAACCTCACAGTAGATTAGGAACATCTAGAGTAAGCTAGTTTAGGGGGTAGTTTAATTTTTTTAATAATTTTTGGCATGGATCACACCCCTAGTTAGATGCTACTATGGGGCTATCCTGCACAAGAGTGACTCCCCTTTGGTGAGATGGGGGCCATCATGGCATATGGCGATCGTGTTTGAAACCCAACGATCAAATTTTTTATTATTGGTGTGGTCGTCCTGGCGACCGTTAGGGCCCATAGCGGTGATAAAACTTTAGTAATTTTCTTTATTTTTGTGATTTTTTTGTGATTTTTTTGATTTGTGTGTGATTATTTGGCGTTAGATTTTGATGGCCCACGGTAGGAAACCCACTCTACTGACTGATTTGCAGAGAGAGATGGATGCTTATGATTGGGTGTGGTTTGAGGTGATTGGCCTTAAAAAGGTGGTGCACCTCCCTACATTTATGTCAGATCAGGCATATCTGATGGCCCTAGCTCATCATTGGAACAACATGATCAAAACCTTCCATCTCCTAACTGGTGTGATGATGATTACATTGGAGGATGTGTATAGTATTTTTAGGATCCCTATTGAGGGACGTGCCATCACCTCTACTCCCCTTTAGCATTGGGAGAGGGTTATTCAGAGGATTTTTTCCAGGGAGACAAATGTGGCTTTTATGTCGATGGACCATGGTAGAGTCTTGGTCAGCGCATGGTATGACATTGATGTATTCTCTTGGTGCTAGGTAGTGGTGATGTACATCATCTCCAGTATCCTACTACCATACTCTTCAGGAGAGAGGTTCCCTTGGAACCTCCTCAACATGGTTTAGGACTTAATGTAGTGTGACCTTCAATAACCGATCATTATGGCACGGGGAAGCACTCTACTGGCACATTTATATGATGAGATGTACGAGATATAGCATCGAAGGCACATCAGATTAGGCTACAGTATGCTCCTCCAAGTATGGGGATGGGATCACATCTGAGTGGATCGGCTAGCAGGATTGCATGTACCCCAAGCTAAGCTAGGGGATGCAGGTATTAGTTATGCAACTCGATGGCCATGGGATTGAGAGAATGGCCATAGTTAGCCATAGGTAGGTAGATTAGCACATTACACTGCATCATTATATAGATTGCAATGGGATTAGATAGTATGGAGGCCTTATTTAGATTGCTTAGATTATCCAGAGGCTACACAATATTTACCTCAGGTGAGGCAAGGGAGGTAGCTCATTGGGTGCCATGGTATTGAGTAAGAGTATTTCCACTACTCTCAGGTTACATGGTAGTTTGACATCTATCAAGATGAACCAGAGGAGCCATTCATCTATTATTGTCCTAACAATGAGATGCAGTTGGAGTTACCTCAAGTAAAGGTACTCATAGAGGAGGATCAGACAATGGTAGAGACTGGATTAGCTAATCTAGGGACCAGTGTAGAGTATGACACCTGGTGGGTCACCTGATTATGGTAGGGAGGTGGTTTGATGAGTAGGCCTACAAAGGTGGAAGAAGAGGAGGGTGGTGATGGGGATGAGCGATGAGTGCATCGTAGGACTATAGGAGAGTGGGGCTAGGCTACAAAATAGGTAGAGGAACCCTAGGCTAAAAGGGAGGGCGAGGAGGATGACCCGACTAATGAGGTGGCCTAGTTGTGAGTATAGTTAGAGACTACATGAGGGTGATTGGTGAATTGGGAGATGACTCTCGCTATTTTCCAGAGTCAAATTTATAGTGGACAAAATTGGTGGAGGGGATACTCTGAGGAGAGAGATCTCCTCAAGGCCCAATTGGTGATAATCCAAACAGAGGTTGATCAGGTTACTATTGAGAGGGATAGGATCATAGCAGAGCGAGACTCTACGAACACATATGACAACTTGTACAATAGAACAAGATGCCAGTATAGTGGATCAAGATGCTCTATAGGTTTAGGTGGATGCTTTGATTGTAGCACAGGGGTATATAGGGATAGGCGAAAAGGCCACAAGTGATGTGGTGACTTTGCAGGCATAGGTGGCTTGATATTCTACTCATTGACGATCATATACGGCTTACATTAGAAACTTAGAGGATGAGGTAGAGTGATGTGAGGGTATATTACCGATGCGATCCTCATTAGGGGTATCACATCAGAGTCAACACATTGAGTCAAGGTAGATGTTAGAGAGGTAGTAGGTGCTTAGATTTTGAGATCCTCCAAAGAGGTTAGAGGCTAGTGGTTCTCAACCTCGTTAGAGTAGGGCTGAGGGTGGAGGCAAGAGTAGCGGTGTAGGACCAACCTGCCTTATCTATGTGTGCTCTTATTTTTGAGAGTGTAGGGTCCAAGGACTCACTCTATTGTATCCCATGGGTATTTTATACCATTATGTACTTGACCTTATATATATATATATATATATATATGAGATTTTATTTTATAACTCATAATGTGTTTATGTTATGCTTTGATTTTATGTTATGTATGCATTGATGGATGTAATGAGTATATTATGATGTATTTTTTTATACATGCGATGTACTAATGACATGCAATGAATATATGATGGATGTATGATTATATTTTGTGATCTAGATGTATGAATGCACTACTATGTATGTGTATATGGATGAAGTATTTAATGTTAAATGTATGTTTAGATTTGTTTAATTGATTATGCATTTAATTTATGTTACATGATATGGTGGATATAATATGTATGTAATGCATTAATTTCATGTGAATGGTCTAATACAAATGTGCATGTATGTTTTAATCATTTAACACATAATAAATGAATCTAATTTGTGTTTAACAGACTAATGGTAGACACCACAAAATATATAAAAATAATGAATTAAAATGTTAACCCTTATCATAAGCATTATACATTTATACATGCATATGTGAGATGAATTATGTGAAATGTAGGGCCTTTCCTATTGTGGTGATTTTTTGTGTCCTTAAGAATTTGGGTTGTCATGCCATGATAAAATCACTGGTTCACAAATAGCACTATGAACTCTAGTGGATCCACCTTTTAAATCAAAAAAATATTATCACAAGGTCTCTAGACAGACCGAGTAAGGTAATGAAATCTTGGAGGTGAGCCTATAATACTTCTCATATGCTCATGCTCATCCAAATTAACAAAAAATAAAGTAAAACTACAACATTAAAAATGACCAAGCTTTAGAGTAAATCCCATCTAATGTTTCAAGCAACAGACCGATGCCTTATCCATTGGGTAATTGTAGCCAGACTTAAAATATGGTGAAGAAATAAGGGAGAGGAGATAGAACTGAGCTAACTACATCCATTCAAATAATGTAACATAAGTGACTGAACATGCCAACCAAAGAAGATGCCACTTATACATTCAAATAATGTAACATATAATTGGGACAAGAAAAATTGCACATGAAATTTCTAAAAGGAGGAAGCATGATAACATTGATCAACACATCATTACAATGGAGTCTAGTCAGTGTAACCAGATCTCACTAAGCAAGCACAAACATATCCTTTGTTCAAATAATGTAACAAAGAACTACAAATCTTCATTCAAATGATGTAACAAAGAGCCTCCCATATTTTGATCTCAGTCACTAGAAATGGTCTCAGTAAACAAGACACCTCCTCAGCAAAACCTACACAATGATAGGGAAGAAAACGGGGTGACTAGATAAGGCACAAAAGAAAAATAGAACTGCTAAGGACAAAACTCTGGTATATCTCTTGCATAATTACTGCACAAAAAATTGATGGTCGTTGCTGTTGTAGCCACCCTCTCAAATATCCTGTAGATTGATCTTCATTCAAAGCTCTATGATGGTCCGTAATTGCAAAAATTGCAACTATTTAGATGATGGCCCATAACAACTGTTATTAAAATCGGTTGGTGGCCATAAAAACTGTAACTATCTCCGAATTTGATCTACCATACTACTTGCATTAAATTGTTCTCATTCATGGCTTGGTAATGGTAAAAATGCCTCCATTTCTCTTGAAAACAATCCAAAAATAGCTTCAGAAAATTAATTTTTAGCTGCTGAAACTCGACCGCAAAAAAAAGGTTGGTTATAATTTTTATTTATTTTCCATTTTTATAAGGTTTTAACTTGAGCCAATTTTTATTTTATTATTTACATGCATGTAATTTATAATAATATTATATAGTAATAAAAATTAAAATAATATAATATGGTAGGGGAAGTCGGTCGAATTCCCCCGCCTTTCTTCTTTTATATTATTTTTAATTTTAATTTTAATTTTTATTTTTTAGCATGGGGGATCGACCAATCCCCATTACTTTCTTTTTAAAGCATGGGGGATTGACCGATCCCCCATGCTTTCCTTTTTTTTTTTAAACATGGATGGGGCCGTCGATCGATCCCCTCTTATTTCCTTAAAGAGGGGGGTCGTCGGTCGACCCCCTCTTATTTCTATAAAGAGGGGGGAGCATCGGTCGACCCCCTCTCTTGTTTCTATAAAGAGAGGAGAGCGTCGACCAATACCCCCTCTTGTTTCTATAAAGAGTAGGGGGAGTCGAATGACTCCCCCACACACTCTCTATTAAAATAGAGGGCACTCTCTATTAAAATAGAGGGCATGCTCTCCATTTAAATAAAGAGCATTCTCTCTATTTAAATACAGAAATAGAGAGATTTTTTTTTCTTTTTAATTTTTTATGTTATTTAAAAATATAACTTATTATATATATATAATATGAAAAGTAAAAATATAATTATAATTATAATTATTCATAATTACTATTAATTAAAATATATTATTATATATAAAGTTTAATTAAACGTTTAAATAAATATTTAAATAAATGTAATTAAAAATAATCAATTTTTTTTTAAAGCAAAAAACCCCTTACGGGGCCGCCTTGGTCTGAGAGACCACGAACAAGGGGTTCTACACCATCAAAGTCACCCGGGAGTCGCACCCGACCTTGCCCGCACCAACATTATCAATTGGATTTTGGATACCCAATTCAACTTTTTGGTAGGGTGGAGATTTGAACCTGGGACCTCTCTTGGAGGATTTCCCTCTCCTCTCTAACTCACCTACAACACCTGGGTAAAAATATATAAAAAAAATAATCAAATTTAATTAAATACGTAATTAAACATATAATTGAACTTTATTAAAAAGCAAAATATTTAATTAAATATTTAAGACCTTGGAGGTAAAAAATAATTAATTAAATTTGAATGAAAGTTCAAAAAATGATGACAAGAGACCAAAACGACGATCGGGCTTCTACGACACAGAAATATTTAAAGACACTTTTAGAAAGACAAGACAAGATGGGAAAAGACCCAAGGACTCAAAAATTTATTGAACAGAGACAGACTAAGGAAAATCTAAGCAGACTCACAAGACACCAACATTTTTGAAAACTAGGGGTAAAATAAGTTAGATTTTGAGGATCCAACACAGGCTCCGATTGGGACAGGTGATGAAAAATATTATTGGGCAATGAATTCCTTGAGAACTTTAGAATCTCTAGTAGACCAAAAAGATAAAACTTGTCTAATCACCTACATAAAACACCTTAGTTACCTACAAGAAATCCTTAATCACCTACAGGAAAACACCTTAGTCACCTATAGAAACTCCTTAATCACCTAAATACTAAAACACTTTTTTTTTTGGCTTCTCAAGCCCTTTTTACAGAATGATATAATTTCAAATGCTGGCCATTGATAGGAATTAAAAATTCCTTGCCATCAAGAGTTTGCAACTTGTAAGTATGTTGGCCTACCATTTGAAGGATTTGATAGGGACCAAGCCATTTAGGTTTCCACTTTCCTTTTTTCCCATGCTTGTCATTCTTAGGATCCCAGTACAACACTATATCTCCTTCTTAAAAAGGTTTACCTCTAGTATTCTTATTGAAAAACTATGATGTTTTATGAGCTTGCTCAATTATCTTCATTAATGCATAATTTGTCTTCCTGGAACTTCACAATTTGATCAAGTCTTCTCTGCAAGACATTTGGATTTTCATGATCCTGTAGAAGCAAAGACAATACATGAATTTCTACCCGAGGGGGCAATAGAGCATTCTCATCATAAAATAGCTCATAAGAAGATTTTCTTGTGCTTCTTTTGATAGATATTCTATCATCTCATAGAGTAAACTTTAATTCACTTTCCCAACTTCTCTTGTTCTTGCCCAATGCTCTTTTGATTCTTGTTTGAGGATTCTGCTGATCCATTCCCTTAAGGATAGTAGTTTGTAGAATGAGAAAGCTCTATGTTGTACCTAGAACAAAATTCAATCATTTCAAAAGAAGTGAAGTAGTTACCATTGTCTGTAACTAACTTCTTAGGGACCCCAAACCTTGTTAATATTTTTTTTTCAAAAACTTGATGATTATCCCTGTAGTGGATTTCTTGAGAGGTGTTGCTTCTACACACTTGGTAAAATAGTCTATTGCTATGATGATCCACCCGTGACCTCCAGAAGAATTTGGGTTAATCTCACCTATGAGATCTATTCTCCATTGAGAAAAAGGAGCTTAAACAATCATTGGCTTCAAGGGCACGACTGTAAAATTCTTCTTCCCTGCAAAAATTTGATAGTTATGACAACTTCTAACAAAATGATAAAAATATTTAAACAAGGAGGACCAATAATAACCAACTCTCATGATTTTGTGAGTAGTGGACTTTAGAGCAAAAAATCCTCCACCAAAACCAGAATGATATTCTTTCAACACTTAAGGGACTTCTTTCTCAAACAAACAGAGAAACAACACTCCATCTGGATACCTCTAATATAGTCTACCTTCCTACATGTAATACCTTTGAGCCAATTTCTTGATAAACCTTTTATTTTAGTACATGTCTCTTGAAAATGATAAGTTCTTGAGGTAGAAGATTATGCCATCATACCATCTACAATCAACATTATCAATTGCTCTAGCTTCTTGCTGCTCATCTACTACAATAGTGTTATTCATATCTTCTTCCTCTTTGTTGGCCAAGTACTTTGCCAGTCCTTGTCATTTGAAAATATGCACTGCCTTGAACTCCACATCATACTGTAGCAATTTGGCCACCCACCTTGCAGGACTACCTAAGGGTTTAGGCTGAGTGAAAATATCTTTAATAGTAATGTAGGGAATACAAGCTATTACTTTATTGTACCCAAAGATTTACTTCAAATGATCCAATGCTCTGATTAATGCATAAGCATGGTTTTCCAATATAGAAATTTTTAGTTGAGCACCCTTCAATCGTGTACTCATAAAGGCTATGGGCCTTTCATTTTTCTCTTCATCTTGTTGAGCTAGAACTACAAAAATAGTGTGTTCTAAAGCAAATGAGTAGATGTTAAATATTTGGAGTAATCAGGGTAGATCAATACTGGAGCCTTAGTAATTGCATCTTTGATCTTCTGAACAACTGCAGTATTTTCCTATGTCCACCTTATTTCTCCATTTTTCTTGAACATGTCATTTATTGGCTTGGCAATTTGAGCAAAATCAGGGACACCTCCAAATAAATTAATATTTCCAAACAATGATATAACTCTCTTAAGATTCTTAGGAGGGGTGATTTTAGCAATGGCTTCTCCTCTTTGTGGATCAATGATAATTCCATCTTTTGGAACAATATGCCTGAGTATTTTACCTTGTGTGGTACTAAACACACATTTTATAGGATTCAAAGATATGCCAAAATCCTTGCACCTATCAAAAAATTGAGTTAGATTTGCAAAGTGATATTCAAGATTATTTGAAAAACTATAATATCATCAACATATACTACCACTATCTTGAACATCAATCCCTTAAATGCAACATCCATTGCTCTTTGAAATGTTGCCCCTACATTCATCAATCCAAAGGGCATCCTAATATATACAAATGTTCCCCATGGTGTAGTGAAAGTTTTTTTGTGCTTGTCTTCTAGATTCATTGCAATTTGATTGTAACCTAAAAATCCATCCAACAAAGATATTCTTGATGATCCAACCACTGTTTGAAGCAACAACTCCATATTTGAAAGTGGATAATTATCTTTGAGAGAGCTCTTATTCAAATTATTGAACTCTACACAAATACTGATCTCACCATTATTTTTTCTAACTAGAACCAGACTTGCCAACCAAGTAGAAAATCTCACCTTCCTGATTATCTTGATATCCGATAACTTTTGAACTTCTTTTTGCATAATTGGATGCAAAGTGGGATTGAAATTTATTTGTTTCTACCTGAAAGGCTTGGTATCTTTATAAAGAGGTATTATGTGAGTCATTACCTTTATATCGAAGGTCTTCAGAGCTTCATAAATCTAAGCAAAAGCATCCATGTTATTTTTCAAGAATTTGATATACTGCTACTTCTCTTTTCCTAATAGGGCCTTATTGATCCTAACAATTTTGGGCTCTTCCTCTGTTCATATATTAACTTCATCAATCTCATATTCTTGAACCGAAGGTTTATATTCTCTATCAAATTCATCAAACAAGCTCTCTAAAGATACCAACCCCTTAGGGATCCTGTTGGTCTTTAGTTGTATGACTTTTGTAGGCTCTCCAATAACATCCTTCAATTTTTCTTCATCACTTTCATTACAAATAATATAAAAAATTCATTCTGCATAGTCATAAAATTATTAATGTGTATGTCATCATAAAAAACTTGTAAATATACCACATTATCAGGGATAGATGGCTTATAAATAGATATGGCTAGGAACCTTTCTATAAACCAAGTGTCTATCTCAAGGTTTTTTGCTTCAGAAGCATTAATAACCAACAAATTAGCATTGTGATTTTGTGCTCTAGGAATAAATTGCAAATCAAAAGCCAAGAATCTATCTATTTCATCCAAAATTGCCTACTTATATTGCTTTAGTCTAGGGTGCTTTGTTTGATATTTCCATTTTATTTGTTGAATTATTAGTTCAACATCCCCACTAAATTTGAGGTAATTAATACCCAATTATTTTGCCTTCCTTAGTCTTAGCAATAAAGCTTCATATTTTGCAACATTATTTGTACAAGAAAATTCTAACTCACATGGTATGCCAAGATAGCTGCCATTGATATCTATCAATAGTATTCCAGCTCCTACTCCTGCTTTAGATTTTGCCACACCAAAGGTCATAGTCCATATCTCAGAAGTAAAAATTATATCAGTTTCTACATCTGCTTCGACCTTCAATTTTGGATCAATGTTCTCCATATCAGGTACTTCCAATAAGAAAGGAGAATGCGAGATAGAGTAAAACCCCATGTATTTTTCCTCAATAGAATTCATGACATTAACCATATTATCATTAGAATATCTAAATTCAAGAATTCTCTTTTCAAAATCACTTTCTCCTTGCCCTGCATTGGAATAGTGGCATATGACCAATCTAACTGAATAGTACCTGGTAACTACTTTGCCTAATGCCTAGAGAGTAAGATAGAAAAGAAAGGGTCCATATCTACAACTGCAACATCCATCATCACTCCTTTCTTAGGATATTGTTCAATATGAACAAGAAGTTCAGTTATAATACCTACACAAGGTACTCTCTTGTTATCCATGACAAAAATAGGAGGGTGCTATTTTTGGTAAATCAAACCTAACTGATCAGCTACTTTTTTTGAAATTACATTAATGGAAGCACAACTATCAAGCATACAATTATGAATAACATATTGATACCCATAGCCTGATGTATACCTTAGTGAGATGTAAAATGACTTAACTGAAGATGGGGCTCTAACTGAATTATTCACAAGGTCTATAGGGTTTTGAGGCTTTCCTCCTGATTGATCAATTAATTTGAAGGCTTTACATACCTGATATTGATACTTTAGAATAGTCATTAATTCTCTGAAAGTGATGCCAACCTTATGCTTGGAAACCTCTATACCCAGATCAAACTAATTTTTCTTATCATGAATTTCCTTTTTAGTTTTTTGATTAGCCAAGTCACTTTAGTACTAAATAATTTCTTCTCTATCAGGCTCTTCAAGAATCATTTGTAGCTTCATCTGATTCATCTTTTTTTTGAAATCACTCTAGTAGCTTTCTACTTTTATGCAAGCTCTTCATAAAATTTGTCTTCTATTGTTTTTTCCTGAGATTGATAGCACACATCTTTTCTAAATATTCAACCCCTTATGCTATAGGTACAAGCTTCCCCCACTTCATTCTAAAAAATATGGTACTAGGAGGGTCACTTGAGGTCAATGCCTTTCCAAGGACTAAGGCTCTTTACTCAAGATCACTAGCACATTCTTTGGTTTCATCCTTTTGAGTCCATCATACATTAATTCTAATATCTTCATCTTTAGATTCAACATTCAAATCAACATTAAAATGTATACTTAGATAAATATCACAATCAATAGGGTTATGTGGTGCATCACAAGTAGAGCAATAAAAGGGATAATCTGATGCTATATTATTTTATGGCATGGGATTTGGAACAAAATTTAGATCTCTCTCTTCTTTATTTTTCCAATTTCCATTTCGATTCTTGTTTTCTTCCTCATTTCCATTGTTATTCCAGTTTCTATTGAAATTCCTCCTGAAAGGAGGACTATTATCTTCCTGTTGTATATTATTTCCTTGTGAAGTTTCTACAGTGTTTTCCTTTCGTTTTTCAAGTCTAGCAAACCTGTTATTCAAAGTAGTAAAAATCTCACTCAATTGATTACCTATTTTATTCATTGGATGTTGATATATTTTCTTAGAGACAGAGAACTTTAACCTGCTTAGGCTTTATTTCAAGTTGATTGGGCTTTAGAGAGTATGATTTTATCTTACCACTATCTTCCCTTCAAATAATAATAAAAGTGACTGAACATGTTAGCGAAAGAATACACGACTTATACATTCAAATACTATAACATATAATTGGAATAAAAAGCAAAACTACACATGAAATTACTAAAATGAGGAAGCAAGATAACATTGATCAACACATCATTACAATGGAGTCTAGTTAGTGTAACCAGATCTCACTAAGAAAGCACAAATAAATCCTTTGTTCAAATAATGTAACAGAGAACTACAACTCTTTGTTCAAATTATGTAACGAAGAGCCTCCTAGCTTCTGATATCAGTCACTAAAAATAATCTCAGCAAACTGGACACTTTCTCAACAAAACCTGCACAATGATAGGGTGACTAGACAAGACACAAAAAAAAATACAACTGCTAAGGACGACACTCTGGTATACCTATTGTAAATTATTGCACAAAAACTTGATGATCATTGTTGTTGCAACCACCCTCTCAAATAGCCTGTAGATTGGTCTTCATTCAAAGCTCCATGATGGTCCGTAATTGTAAAAATTGCAACTGTTTAAATGATGGCCCATAGATGCATATGTTATTAAAAATTGGTTGGTGGCCCATTAAAACTATAGCTACCTCCATATTTGATCTACCATACTGCTTACATTAAATGGTTCTCATTCATGGCCTAGTCTTGGTGAAAAAACCTCAATTCCTCTTGAAAATGACCCAAAAATAGCTCTAGAAAATAAAGTTTTGGTTGCTGAAACTCGACTGCAAGAAAGAGGCTGGTTATAATTTTTATTTATTTTCCATTTTTTATAAGGTTTTAACTTTATCCAATTTTTATTTTATTATTTACATGCAGGTAATATATAATAATAAATATAATATAATATGGCGGGGGAAGTCGACCGAATTCCCTCACCTTTCTTATTTTATATTATTTTTATTTATTTATTTATTATTTTTTAGCATGGGGGGATCGACCGATCCTCCCTTGCTTTCTTTTTAAAGCATGGGGGATCGGTCGATCCCCCATGCTTCCCCCCCTTTTTTTTCTAAAACATGGAGGGGGGTCGTCGGTCGACCCCCCTCTTATTTCTATAAAGAGGGGGAAGCGTCGACCGACCCCCATTCTTGTTTCTATGAAGAGGGGGGAGCATCGATCGACCCCCATATTTTTTCTATAAAGAGGGGGGAGCATCGGTCGACCCCCCTCTTGTTTCTATAAAGAGCAGGGGGAGTCGATCGACTCCCCCTCTCTTTATTTAAAGAGAGGGGGGGTCGACCGACCCCCCACACACCCTCTATTTAATAGAGAGCACACACTCTCTATTTAATAGAGAGCACACACTCTCTATTAAATAGAGAGCACGTGCTCTCTATAAAAATAGAGAGTATGCTCTCTATTAAAATAGAGGGATTTTTTTTTAAATTTTTATATTATTTAAAAATATAAATTATTTAATATATATATATATATCTGAAAAGTAAAAATTATAATTATAATTATAACTATTCATAACTCTTATTAATTAAAAATCATTATTATATATAAATTTTAATTAAATATTTAAATAAATTTAATTAAAAATAATCAAATTTAATTAAATACGTAATTAAAAATATAATTGAAATTTATTAAAAAGGAAAATATTTAAGACCTTGGAGGTCAAAAATAATTAATTAAATTTTAATCAAAGTTCACAAAAATGATGACAAGAGACCAAAATGATGATCGAGCTTTGACGACACAAATTTTTAAAGATGCTTTCGAAAAGATGAGACAAGGTGCAAAAATACCTGAGGACTCGAAAAATTATTGAACAGAGGCAGACCAAGGCAAATTTGAGAGAACTCATAGGACACCAAAATTTTCAAAAACTGGGGGCAAAACAAGTTGGATTTTGAGGATCCAACATTTCCCTATAAGCTTTTGCAAACTAAAAGGTGTGCATAAAATAGTAAATGGCTGTCTAAATATCATTGTTTATATTTATCCAATATCTATCCTATTTTATGATGACCCCTTAATAAACAAAAGCTCATAAGGAAAACTATAATTGTTGATGAGATGATTTGTTGCTATGAGGAAATTTTTGAGGTTTTCTGTGAGATTCAAACACCCTAGTTGATTGATCAAAAGTTGTATACTGACTACACAAGACTCCTAAAAGATATAAGTTTGTTAAAATGACCCAAATATTCACTTTTTTTGTGTGTGCAAAGTGAATGTATTGGATGAGGCATAAGACTACCTCATTTCCCGAAAGGTTTCATGCAACCCATTGTTGTAATGAGGATCACCACATGGTCATCGTAATCCTGAGTTTGGATATAGTTAGATTAGACTACTAGGCAATAAAAGCCACCAAGATCTAGCTCAACCATAAGCTGACATTAATCTGTACAAAAAAAGGTCGCTAATGTGACAGACATATCACCACGCGTAAGGCTGCTCCATTGCTAGGGGGGTTTCACTCAACCCATTGTTGTAATGGAGATCACCCCATGGCTTTTAAATACTAAAGATTATAGGGATTCAAGCTTGTTACCCTTTATTTTATTTTGATTGCTTATGATAGTTTCTTATGCTTAGTGGTGAAAACAACTATTTTTTTTAGAGCAAGGGATTTTCTTAGTGATGAAAATCACTGTTTATTATTCTTGTTTTGGGAATTTTCTCATTTTATGAAAGAGCAAGGGAATTATTTGGGTAGGGGGGAGCTTGTCCTTTTGTCAATTCTCAGTATTCTAGACCATGCACATAATAATATGAGCAAGAAAAACCTTTCGCTTAAGGTGACAAGAACCACTTTGTAGGTGTCATATTTCCTTGTCCAAACTCAGATTGTCAATGTTTAAAATTGTGTTAGATTTTAATATATGCAAGGTAATATCAAAGCAAGACCTTACCTTCTAAGAGCCAAGATAACTCTCTACAAAATCTGAAAATATTAGTAGGGATGATTGAATGACTAGAAATCGTAGTATACACCCTATAGAAAATCAATAGTTGTGTTGAAAAACACAGTTACTCATAAGGAAAATGTGAATGATGATGATATATGGATTCATGATTGACATGAAACACATGGTGTCATTTGAAAAAAATGTGAACACAAATTGTCCTAGTGAAATAGTTGCATTTGGCATAGTCATTTGGATGACTATGCCAAATGCAACTATTCCTTAAATACAATGAAATGCATGATGACTTGATGCAAAATGTTTTTGTATTTTGATTTTTGGTATTGTTTTTGTGTTTTTATGTTTTCTGATTTGTTTGGTATTTTTGATGATTTTTGTTGTTTTTGTGATTTTTGATTATCTTATAATTTATGTATAAAATGCACGTAAATTAAGAATGTTGAGAGGCTTGGGCTCCTCAACACCTTCTAGCGACGTTAGGCAATAGGTTCCTGGCCCTATTTTCTTTGTTACAATGAAAGGACCTAACTAATTGGTTGTAAATTTATCCCTTAGATGAGGCAGTAGGTTTGAGTTTTATTGGTTCTATTTGAGCACAAGATCCCTAACTTTAAAGTATCTTGGATGGAATTTAGTATTATAAGCAAATTTAAGATGATCTTGATACAAATGTAGATGCTCGAGAGCATTAACTCATTGTTTATCAATAAGGGTCAATTGATAGAGGCGAGCTTGTCACGATGTGTCATCATCGATGAATAATTTTAATGAGACTCACAATGATGGAATTTCTAATTCCAAGGGCATAATTGTCTCAGCACCATATACTAGCAAAAATGGGGTTGCCCTAGTGGGTGTCCGAACGCTAGTTCGATAAGCCCATAAAGCTAGATGTAATTGAAGGTGCCAATCCCTATGATTCTCCTTGACGTTTTTCTTCAATATGGAAACTATAGTTTTATTAGAGGTCTTTGCCTGCCCGTTTGCTTATGGATAATAGGGTGTTGCAAAGTTGTGCTAAATATTATATTTGGACATTAAAGCCCACACATATTTGTTCTTGAATGATATTACATTATTTGATATGATTTTTGATGGAATACCAAAACAACATATAATGTTATGGAGTATGAATTCCATAATACAAGCTCCAATCATAGTGGTCAAAGGTATTGCTTCCACTCATTTAATAAAATACTCAGTAGTCATTATAATGAATGTGTGATGGCCCAAATATATTGGAGAGATCTTCCTAATTAGATCAAATTCCCACTAAGATAAAGACCATGCTAACTAAATCGGCTGTAAGGCTTGAGGTGGCAGGTGTGATAGATTAGCATGATGCTGACACTTTACGCACTTCTTGATATATGAGCAATAATACTTTTCCATTGTGGGTCAATAATAGCCCATATTGAGGATACGATTGATGATAGCCATGCTGCTGAAATAGCCATCGCAAGTACCCTAATGATCTTGTGATATTTCCCAAGAATATTCTTGGGGCTCGAGACAACAAATGAGGAGTCCATCGTAGCTTCGATGATAAAGAATATCTCCTAGCAAGACATACCTAGTTACTTTTTGTTTAAATTCTTGTTTTATGACATGCAACAATATTAGAGGGATACTACCAAGTTTCAGGTAATATTTTAATTGGGTTAGCCAATATTGATAAGCTTGAGTTTTAACTAACTTAATAGCTTTTTCCCATTGCAATTCATCACGCACAAATATAGATTGAGAGATAACCTTATGATGAATGGTCATGCCATTATCTGAAAGACCCTATGAGATTAAGGACCCCCAAGCTATTTGTTTTAGAAAGTATTGTGCCCTATAGAACCACTCATGATTTGGTTCTATCTGAATCATGTGAACTCATTATTTATTGTTTGAAGCCTCACATAACATCACTGATTGTGAGATCATTTTAACATGGATGGTAGTAAAATCATTGAAAGGGTTATGAGGGATTAATGATCTAAAATAAGCCATTGTATTTGTGAAGTTATTAGACGTACAAGGGACTGCCTTGATGTCATACCATTCTAGTTGGGCTAATAATGTGTCCAAAAGCTCTTTGTAAGCTTTCAATATGGGGCATCTACATTGATAAATGCCTTTGAATTAGTTTATGATGATCAAGGAGTCACCAAAGATATTAAGATTTTTAATCTTCATGGTGATAGTTGTTTGGAGACCCAAAATGAGGGCCTCATATTCAACATTATTATTGGTGTAAGGGAAATTGAGTTTAAAGGACAAGGACATAGGAGATCCTATAGGATCTCCTTGCGATGTGAAAAACACAATCCCTACACCACTTCTTGCTCACATTTTGAACCATCGAAGAACAAAGTCATGTCTGCTTTATTTTTAGCTCTTCAGGTTTGGGTGACTCTGATAGTGCGAACACTCATCAGGTAGTTCAATCACAAGAGGCTTGTCATCCTAAAGAGGTACCTCTGCTAACTGATCAACTATGACTAGATCTTTGATGGATTTTTGGATGATGAATTCAAAATCTAATTTTATCAATAGCATGTCCACTTTGTGGTTCACGTATTATGATATGTGCGATTCATCATATACCACAAAGGATTCTCTTTTTATATGACATACATGGTATATATTAACATATAGTGTTGAAGCTTTTTGGTAGCAAAAACCACTGCTAAGATTTTTTTTTTGATGTATACATACTTTAGCTCGTAACTGACCAAGGTGCGACTAATGTAATAGATAGCTTGTTCTTTGTTCTCTTTATTCTTCTAGGCCAGCATGATTCCTAGAGCAAAATCTGTGTCTGAAATGTACAACAAGAAAGGCACACCTGGTTGAGGTGGAGCTAACACTGGCAACATTACCAGGTACTATTTGATCTTGTCAAAGGCTTTTTGAAATTATTCATACCAATTGAATAAAACCCCCTTGTGTAGCAGTTGATTCATGGATCGATATTTATCTAATAATTATGCTATGAAATGTTTGATGGATTCTACCCTACCTTGCAAGCTACATAGCTCTTTATGTTCATGGGGGGAAGCATTTCTAGGATTTCTTTGACATGATCTACTTTGATCTATCTTTTGGATAATATGAATCCTAGAAGTTTTCCTAATGTGACACTGAAAACACATTTTTTAGGATTTAGCCTGACATTATGCTCTATCAGGTGATCGAAGACTCTTCGTAGAACTTATGCATGCTCTTCACACAATAGAGATTTGGAAAGCAAATCATCTATGTAATCTTCCAGTATGTTGTGTATGTAATGATGAAAAATATATGTCATGGTCCGCTGATAGGTTGCACCAATGTTTTTAAGGCCGAATGGTATAAATTTATAGCAAAATGTTCCCCATGGTGTGGTTAAGGTTATCTTATTTTGATCTTTGGGTTTGACCTAAATTTGATTATAGCCTAAAAATCCATTCATAAGGGATAACATATTATGACCAACAATTGTGTCTACTAGAGTGTCGATGTTAGGTAACAAGAATGCATCCTTGGGCATTGCTTTGTTTAGGTCTCTAAAATCCGTATAAATACGGATCTTCCCATTAGATTTTCCTACGGATACCATCTTAGATACCCATTCTAGATAGTTGATGGGTTGGATAAATTCCACATCCAATAATTTTTGTAACTCACCCTTCACCATTAAGGTAATTTTTGGGTGCATATTTCTGATCTTTTGCTTGACCATCTTCATATTGGGGTCAAAACTAAGTTTATGTGTAACCAACTTCGGATCAAGACCTGATATGTATTTATATGACCAAGAAAATATGTTAGAATTTTCTATCAAAAGAGGTTTGAGGATGGCATGCTCTTCAAGAGATAGAATCTCTCCAAATTTGAATTTCTTAGGATTGTTAGGGTCATTTCTAATATCCACATCAAAAGTCTCCTAAATTGACATATGAGATCCTTACTCAAGTTGATGAAGTGCAAGGATTAAGTGGATGTCATCCACTAGGTCTGGATGATATATCATATCATATTTTACCTTAAGATTACAAACATCATGAGTATGGCCTGGAGCTAAATGAAATGGTTGCAACATTTCTTCACATGGGAAGAACACCTCAGGCGATGGTGGCAATGCGGTATGATCAAAGTCAATGACCTCAAGGTTGAGGTATAACAACTTTGAGGCATCATTGGGATTGAGGAGATGTGTGGTTAAGTAAATGGAGATCATGTTGATGGATGGTTGGTGATTTCCATTACCATACAACTATGACCTATCGATTATTGATTGCTCTATATTTTCTAGGTGTGGCTTAGGAGACATTGGGATCTCTTGATCCACTCTAGGAGTAGATAGGATAATTGGATCCTCAGATAGATGTCATATATGTTAATAGGGGGCCTAACCGATTCAACATATCCTCTATAGTTATTGAGAAAAATAAGGTAGAGAGGCCCTAAGTATGTAATTTCTATTTATCCTCATATTCATCATCTTCATCAATCCAATAATTTTAGGAGTATCATCGAGTTCAAATTCCTTTTCTTGATTGGTTTTATTATATGATTCAGGGGGCTTTATGGTGACCATTATGATTGGGATATGATCCTCCAATAAATTAGAAGGACCAAGTTTAGCGTACTCATTCTCATAAATATCCTCCCTAAAACCTAGGCTTAGAAATTCTAGGGAATCAGCCAACAACTCATCCAACATGTGGATGGAATGTCCTAAACCAAATTTATCCATAGAAAATTGATATTGTGGTAGATAAGGTGTTATTTGACCCTTCTTGTATAGACCTAATCCATTACCATGCTAATGACAACGGTAGAAGTATATTAGAGCAAAATTAAGGTTTAATATATAGTAGATGTTTGCTGTAAATGGTTAATTATCATGATTTATAACAGGAGATTGATTTGAGGTTTTGTTGAAACCCCCATATATAAAAATTGTCTAGTTGGGTGGTATGCATAGGTGTACCACCATTCCAATGGCAAGGGAGGAGTATGAGGTCTCCCCATGTCTTGTGCAAACTTAATAATTGGTGTAAAAGTGATATTTTATACCAAATATTTTGCGATCGTGGGGTTGACTAAGTGAATAGTCACTTGGGGTGCAGATCATGCTGTAGATGATGCAGGTTATGCAGTTTGAGGCATGTCATCAATTATGGCAAGTAACTCTTCCTCTTCCATGGGAATCCAAATTTCTATCGTAGATACGTTAGGGATGACCTCTAGAGCATATACCATGGGTGCCTTCAATTTTTGTTTGATCAAAGGATCTGATGACAATGAAGGTTTATCAAAAGTGGCCAATGGTTTAGACTAAGGTGATGGTGATGAGTTAGATGTATCAACATGTGCTAATTTTGGTTGACACTTTAGATGCTTTATGGGAGAACTAGGTCTAATATCCAGATGCATTGATGGTAAGACAAGCTCTCTTAGATTGCTAACCTAATTAACATATTTAAATGGTTTATCATCCGATGAGACAACATGAAACTATCCTTCATACACGTATATAATACATTGGTGAAGAATAGAAGTGTAGACACCTAAAACATTTCATTTTTAGAAGACTACTCATATGGTAAATGTTACAGACAATATGAATGATCTTGGACCTTTTCAAGAGCTAGTAATGGTTTTAACCACTCATTTGGGATAGTCTGACCTTATGCAAACTTAGCTACTAATGCTTAGAGCAGCTGCCATCCTAGCCACTAAAGATCAGAGTGGATGCCAGACCAGCCATTGATACTCAAAGCGACTATGATCTAGCCACCCTGAGTAAGAGCAGTAAGCTCTAAAATAAACTTGGCCTTGAGGGTTGAGACAAAAATTAGTTGTAATGGCCAAATGCAACTGATATTGGGTGATTTTGAGAGAGGAAGTTTCTAGATGTTTCCTCCCAACTACTCCAACCTACCAATTCTTGATATTGGCTTATCAAGGAAGCTAATATGAGGAGTTGAGAAGGCTATAAGACCCCCCTCAAAATTGAGGAGAAGGTCTAGAGGAGATTTCAAGTTTAATGCAATGAAGACCTATCAAATTGGAGAGCCAATTACACCTTGTGGAAAGTAAAAAGATGCTGTAAATATACAATTTGGTCATCAACCTTGCAACAATGGATATTTTAGGAGCTTGAGGAGCAATCTTGATAATTGACACACATCCATTGCAAATCTAGACGAATTACATCGCCAATATTTTCCAAAACTCTAAGGCAACCCTCAAATAATGAATTATGTGTTGCAGACCTTGATTCAAGAGGCAAAAGTTTTAGTTCATGGTCGCTATCACTGACAGCAGCTTGCAAGCCTCCACCACCGATGGTAGCAGCGGCTAGGGTTTGATATATTATTTACTCAGTTTTAGCTTAGATCCTTGTTTATTCATGCTTTACTAGCCTAAATTAGGGTAGATTTATCATTTCCACTTCATTTTCATGGTCAATTAGCAATATTAAAGGTAACTTTACCTTCATTTAGTCATAATTTCTAAATTCAATTAATATTCTTAGGTTAGCTTTATTTCATGTTTCTATTGCAAATTACATGGTAGATTGACTAGATTTCCATGTTTTATTGCATGCTTTACATAAATTTAGCTATTTATTGATCACCTTTGCATATATTTATGTTTTATTTCAATATTAGTCATACTTATTATATTTATGGACAAAGCCTCATCATGAGAGGCCTATTATGCTTTTAATTGTGCTTTGTTATTTCATATACATAGGCTACAAGATCTTGTAGGCTTTGAAGCATCATCAACATCGAGTTCCTCTTGGATAATAGAGAACAAGGCATCCTTATAAGCCCTTAAGCATTTTTATGGAGATATAAAGTCCAATTGCAACACATATTTCCCCCATTTTGGGGTTACTTGATTATTGTAATGATTATATTAATATTTTGGTATCCTTGAGAGGGACAAGTCTGTAAAAATATTCATTTGATTAATAAAGAGAGATTCCATTTTTGTTACTTCCTTCTTGTTATCAAAAGAGAGATTACATGTTGTTATTTATTTCTATTAAAATATTTCAATAGATGTGTGGTCTTTGTAGCCTTCTACAGTGGCAATCATGGCGGTACACATGCATTTCACATTTTTTTGCTGATTTGTTGAGTGTTTTTTACATGTAGGTACAGTGGCTCTGATTGATAGTGGATGGCAGAACTTAGCCACTGTTGAAGAAAATGGCCAGATTCAAAGCCATCATAAGCAGCAACAATCGATAGAAAAAACTACAAACAGTAGATAGTCAAATCTTCAACAAGACTTGGATTCCAGGTTGGTTGGAATTCCCTATAATTTTACTTCTCTGTCTGTGTTTTTGTCATCTGAAATACAGGAGATAAAGAGTAAATATAAAACATAGAGAAAGTGTAAAAGAAAAATTTATAATATCTCTTAGCTTTTCTACTAGCCGTTGCTAGGAGCAACGATCTAGATTGTGTGTTAGAGTTTGAATGTTTGGGTCCTATGGTCAATTTTCATGTAACTTTGCATTGCATTCTTTCAAAATAGCATTTAATTTTACATCTTTCTGAAATGAAAACATCAATTTCCTAGGCATGTAGGAAGAATCATGGATGATCTATGATGCATTTTCATTTTATGCAAGATTAAAATAAACCCCCACACACCACGTTTTATTTAAACATCAACGACGTTGGGATATTACATCCAACTCATTGATCGAGACCAATAGTGGATGTCATTACCACTTGGTTGGCTCGTTTGAAATTGTACTATCAGGACCTATTTGTGGCCAAGGCCGACCCAAGATCTATCCTATCCTTACAAAATAGCATGCACTCCTCTTCGAAGGGGTGTATCACTATGCATGGTGTGTTGGGTGAGGGTTGGTGGTACCTATGCTACCTTGTTGAGTATGGAATTCACTACTATATTCAGATTTTATGAGTATATAGGTGAAATACCTTAAAAAATACAAGTATATCATAAAAAAATATGCAAACACGATGAATAATAGTTTATGATTCAACAAACCAAAAACTCATAAAATAGTTTAGGGCTCACAAAAAATCTTTAAAAGAGATAAACACCCTTGTTTTCCCTAAAATTTACAAAAGATATAATTTAAATTATGGTTAGCACATAGAGAGGCAAACCTCAATGTACAACCGAGGAGGAGGTCGAAGCTCCAGGAGACACACAAATAACATGTTGGAACATCTACCATAGGATTCTCCCAAAAGATGTTCTGTGAGCATAAGAAGTGATAATTCAATGCATGGGGATTCTATCCAGAATACCCATGTTAAAGGATGTAACACACACTCCTCATAATATAAAGCTAAGGGTGGATCAAATCCCCTATTATTCTATTGTAGAAAAAAAGAAAATACACCCAATCAGGAGTAGGAAGATCAGGCTGCATCAGAGCATAGACCCCTAAAAAATCCAAACTCTAGTGGACCTAGAAAGTTCATGATATGTCTTACCACGCTTGGGGCCAATGGCACACCACCTAATGAGCCCTGAAAGACTAGGCAACTTGATGGACTAGATCAAGTTCTAGGGTGACTAGGTTATAATCCCTCTACTACTCACTCTCACTTTGAGAGTTCATGTAGTGAGAGCATGCATAGGCATACCATTGAGCTAGGAGAGTGCTCAAAGCACACTCGTAGTGCATGTGCCCCATAGACATAGGTGGGCACAAAGAATAGACTACATCATAACACAAATACCATCTACATAGATAAGGGCAAGAGTGTGGTGGACAATTTTATTGGGGCTCACACTAATAAAGCCCCTCGAATAGCATTGAACAACCTGAGGCCTCACACTACCGATCATATAGATCGATATCAGAGGTTGGTTTCAGAGAAGAGGCAGTGTATCTTCCAAGACCAATTGGAAGATGTGCACGCAGAGCATGAGCACCTTGAGAACAAGGATACTCAACATCAAAGGTTTCTTAAGAAATATTTGTATGAGCAATGCATGCACGAGCAACAAATCTTGGATCAAAAGGAGTGTGCAAAGAGAGAAGATAGATTAGCTCGAGCTAATATTTCTCCTTAAAGTGAATATAGAAAGCATGATAGAAGATGTGCCGCATCACAACAAAAAATGCACCATAACTAAGTTGAAAACCATACTCATCATACAAACTAGAACATACTACAATACCACGCGCTAAAACAACCTGGGCATACCTAGTATGTAGAGTCAGAAGGAGAGGAGTAGGATCAATAGTATCTTGAGATATCCTTAGTGTATGTGGATGATAAGCCTAATCCTCCACCTTAGTCTAAAAATAATTTACACCTGATAGCTTTGTAGAGACCTCTTAGGGAAGAAGAAATCTTGTCCTCACAAGTGTAAAAAGCCTTAGCAAAAAATGTGAGAGCTATTAAGAAATAATTATCAAAAGCCTACCTTAAATAAAATTCATAATGTGCCCTTGTGCTCTTTAGTTCCTAGCCCAGTGTATCCCAATCATTTCGAGATGCCCAAGCTGGAAAAATTTCAAGGTGATGAAGACACACAGGAGCACATCACAAGTTTTATGAACATGTGCTTCCAAATATAGAGTAACGATGCCTTGTTGCTTAGAACCTTAATAATGAAACTTTCAGGTCCTACCCTGGAATGGTTCAACCAATTGAAGAGGCACAATGTTACCAACTTTGAACAGGTGGCAAATGCCTTTCTTGAACGCTTTTTCTTTGGCATCAAGAAAAAGACCAATTTAACTGACTTGGCAGCTCTAAAGTAGTATGACGATGAGCTAGTCATGGATTTTGGTAATAGATGGAGAAAGCTGATGGCTAAGCTCCCATTTTCCATTCCTACTATTGAACTGACTTGAATTTTCACCAAGAGTTGTGCAAAACACATCTCACTATTATTGTAATTACAACAATATCAAACATTTGAGGAGGCCTTGGCTCAAGCCAAGGTTATAGAGGATATCAAGTTGCAAGAAGGTGACTTGAAACTCCAGAATAGTGGAATAATAAAGCCACAAAGAACAAACACCCATAGGCTAAACCTGAACACATAAATTAGGTGGTGTTGAATCAGCAAAAAGGGAATTAGGGCCAACAACCTCAAAAATATCAGGCTCAACCCCCCCTATGCAGTACAATCAATGCAACAATAAGAAGCAAGGTAAGAATAGAGAGCAGTGCCATCCTCACTAGTTTATGCCACTTAATTGAACCTAATAAACCTAAATTGAAAGGATTTAGGGAAGATAAGTTTTGTTCATTCCATAGATAAAAAGGGCATTATATTGAAGGTTGCCATAGTTTCAAACATATGTTAGAAAACATGATTGATAGGAATGCACTGATCATTGACAATCCTTAGGCTTCAGATAATAAAAACATGGCGATATTCAAAAATCCCCTACCAAACCATGAGCCTCTGAGGAATAATATCAAACAAGTGAATCAAGTGCAGATTGAACCACCCACACAAAGCTTTATCGATATGGTGAACATTATCACCAGGAATAGGAGGTATAATCAACAAAATCCTTCTCTTGCTCTGATCAGAATTTAAGCTACGCCCCCTCAAAGGCCAACACAAAATAACTTGCTAGACCCACCAACTAGACTGATGGTGACCATAAGGAATAGGCTTATTCAAAGCCTACATATGGCCTCGATAAAGCTATCAATTTATGAGATAATTTAGTAGTCTCCTAGGCATAGGGAGATGCTCATGGATATTCTGAGGTCCATATAAGTGCAGTCCCAAGATCCAGAAGCATTTACCAATTTTGTGGGACATGTGTAGTAGTGTCAAGAGCTTGTAATTCAGTTTTATGATCACAAAATTAAAATAATATCTACTGCTATAGTACACCTACCGCTTCACATTATTGCATGTGTAAACCACACACCCTTAAAGTGGGTGTTGATCGACATATGATCATCGATCAACATTATTACTACAAAGGCCTTGGAACATTTAAAATGGCCTAAATCAAATATTGTGCCTTCCACTTTCACATTGCATGCATTCAATGATGCATTATGCTCGATAGTGGGTACTTTAATTTTGCCTATCTAGATGGGATTGAAGACCATCTCGGTGATGTGTCACGTACTTGAAGGTGTGATGCAATACAACATTCTCTTAGGCAGACTGTGGATAAGAGAAATGAAATGTGTACCCTCGATATTACATCAATGCATAAAATATGTACACAAGGGGCAAGTGTATGTGGTTCCTTTTGATGAGGAGCACATCAAGTATGTTAAACAAGTAGATTTACTGGGATATTTTATCCTCCCATCAAAATATTTGGATGTAAGACCTACATCACCCATCGGGTATCCAAAGGGTAAATTAAAGGAAGTGTGCACTGATCCTTCAACATCGGTACCATGACCATATGTACATACAATAATAGCTTTTGCTAAGCCTACGACATCAACAATGATTAGGAATGATCAGAAGCTAAAGGCAGTATTGGGTGAAACATTTTCAAAAGAAATCCCTAATTTTGTAACTATCAAGATCTCGAATCCCACAAAGAAGGGAAACTCATAGAAATAAGTCAAGGAGGTGCCTTAGCCTGCCTCACATGCATATTTAACTTGGTCATCTATATCGTAGGTGAAAATAATTTGGTTAAGCTTGGATTAGAAGAATACCTTGTGCAGAATGTGACTTTCATACCATGAATCAAAACTGCACAAGATATGGATAGACCTCAAGCCCATTACTTTCCTGTAGGGATGGTGGTACCACTAGGGGTGCCACACAATCAAACCAACTTCATCTATGGAGGCCTAGATAAACTTGCAGATTATACACCTATAGACGAAGATGATGATGAACCATTCAGAGTGAATTTTCATTATCTGTCTAACCCAAAGTTTACCCTTTGATATTTTGAGCGTTACCATTGGCATGGTTATGATCTTGGGCTATTCAAACAAGGGTGCCAAACTCCATATGAAACATGATATCAGTTGCCAACTGATCGGTTTGGGTTGGTCTATGACATAAGAGGTTAGGATGAGATTCTAGCCATATCGTTAGATCGCCTAAACCTAGGCATGGGGGTAGATGATGTTGATTGGAACCCCTGCCATCCTAACCCTTCGTATTCTCGAAGAGGTGACTGGCTAGTGACTATGGTTGCCATAAAACCACCTTTGATATATCATGAAAACATCTTTGCGGAGTCTAGTTCGAATGGTATAGCAAAAATTGATTAGCTCGTTAGGAACCACACATATATATATATATATATATATATATATATATATATATATATATATATATATATATATATCAATAAAACTGGCATTGAAACCCAAAATCTTGGTATAATAGTAGAGCCTGAATCAGAAGATACTTATGAGGAAGGAGATTTATAGCCTATATCTAAAAATGGGGGAAAAAAAGATAATTCTGACAAAGACGATGATGAGTATTTCTCAAAATATGAGTAATACGAAGATGAGACCGAGTTGGCATACTTAAGCCCTCAACATTTGCATCATCTATTACCTCAGGTAGATATGGAAGAAGTGTACCATACAGTCTTCTCGGGATCTGTTGAGTGGTAATTTTACCCAATTGTGAAATTACACTCTCCCTTAGGATTTTGATCCCCAAAACCCTCTTCTTGCAAAGAAGTTAAAACAAACAACTTCTCCAAGGTCTCCGCTATATTAACATTTGCACATGTGTATTAGTAATCTCAATAAAGATATATCAATTCAATGCTAGGAACACCTTAGTGATTGCAAGTAACTATTAACAAGGGGCATGTGTTGGTTCATTTTACCTTGCTATGTTAATGATTGTTCATGAAACTTAACAAAAAGCAAATATGAACTGACCCTCATATGACCACGATGTACTACCTTAATTCTTTTTATCTTGAAATGTTTTAAGGTAGATTTTATCTTCCTTGATTAAGTGGATTTTAAAAAAGTTTTATCTTGCATTAAATCCTACTTTAAGCATGAAATAGAAGATTAAATCTATCTATGAAAGTGAATTCAAAATTATGAAATAATCAATTAAATGTAGCTTCTATCATGAAGATAGAGAAAGCCTTTGATGTAATTAATAAATTGTCCCTCTTTGATGAAATTAATTTTCATAAAAAGAAACAATTTATTGCTTTGAAATCATGACCTTAAAATGTCATCATAAATTATCCCTCTTTTATGAAATTAAAATTTTCATAAAGAGACATAATTTAATGTTTTAAAGAACTAGCCTTTGATGTAATGATAAATTGCCCCTCTTTAATGAAATCAGATTTTTCATGAAGCGAGGTGCATTTATTGCTTCAAGAATGATGGCTCATGACATGTCATGAAAATTTCCCCCCTGTTATGAAATTGGAATTTTCATAAAGGGAAGTTCATTTTATGCTTGCAAATAAAAAAAATAAAACTGAAAAATCAGATTTGGCCCCAAAATGGAAAAAATGAAATTTCAGAATTTTATAAGTCTTCAATAAAACAACTTTAAATATTTTTTTAAAATTCGAAATGGGTCCAGAACAGAACATAAATGTGCAAAATGAAACTTTGAAGTATATTCTACGCAATTGTACAATTATTTTTGGATTTTTTTTTTTTTTAAATTTTATTTTAATACCTGAAAATTATAAAAAAATTTCTCCAAAATAAAAGTTAGAAAATAAAATGAAATCTAAAAAAATGAAGTCGAGAGCTAAAAAATGTTAAACACGCTATAGCCAGTATGATGCCATCTTATTATGGAAAAACCGAAGATGTGAGACGTCCATGAATGCAACCTAGTTTACCCAAATTTGCGTTTGCACAACTCGTAATAACCTAGGTGCGAGCCTCTAAGGAAAACATAAATAAAATTCATGTTTTAAAGATATTCAATGATGCAACCATTAATACATTCAACATCATCTATAAATCCAAAAACGTGAATGGGAAAAATAAGCATTAAAATGAGCATGCATGAACAAACTCCTTTTTTTGGCCAATAAGATGCAAATTTATGGTTTTTTTATGTATTCAAAATGATATCTCTGTTTTACAATCCATTTTCAGCAAAATTTGGCCTCCCCAAAAGAACCAGCAACCCTATACATTTCAGTAGCATGCGGTCTCCAAGAGATCCAACCTCTCCTTCTTTGAAATGAATATTTAATGTTTCCCATGAAAACTTTTTGCTTCCCTTCCTATCTATTTGGCTTCGACTGTTTTGCTTTCAATAGTTGTCCTCCTATCTTTACCACGGTCAAGAGGTTTTACCCTATCATTCCTGCAGTTACACAATTTATCCATTTCGAAATGTTCGACCTGGCCTCATTATAATTATAATTCATAAGCTCCTACTTTTGTTAAAGCTTTAATAATGCCTTTTCCCTAATAACATCTTTGTTATTATTACGCTGAGGTGGCCTAATACCCATTAGCATCCTCATCATAGCCTCGATTTACTAATGGCCACACCATGCATTAATGCACAATATCACTGGTTTCCTCTACATCGCACATAAGCAACTCATAGTGAACAAAATTCCGCCAACCTTCACATGATTACGCCTACCTTCCATATCCCGCACGTGGTCCACGTAGAATTGACAGTCCAAGCTAACTGTTTTATCTACTGAGTACCACCATTCATCGCATAAGCATGTCTAGGTGTTATCGTCGCGTCAATCTACGAACAAAAATCCAACCCTATCAAAGTGTTCGCATTACTCCTCTATTCAAGTTACTATAAATAACGATATCCTCTACGTCTGCTTGTTGTGATTATGCTTGCTTGGTATCCTACGAATGCCGATGAGTTGTATTGCTATTGTTGGTCTTTTTATCCATGGTGTACTACCCGACGATGTTATTTTAAATGTGTATTTCCAACACCCACTGTGGCAACCTCCCCGCGCCCTTTCATCATGAGCTTCTTATAATGGAAGGCCCACTGTGTTAATGATGTCATTGACATGATCTCCCACTGTCCTCATACACTAGCAATGATACGTATCCATGCTACCATTTTTGTCAGGTTCAAAATATCCGTATGCCCATGCCATATCTGTAATTCGGATAACCTGAATCTTATTTTGTTCTTCGTTCATTTCGATGTCACCAGTTGAAAATTATCGCATATGACGGTAAGCATTTACTGCCCTCCACCGCTAGCAAATTAATAGGCCCTAGAACGTGGCTTCTACATCATTGGTTACTATTTACAAATCTACCACTTTGCTAGTTGTACAATACCCATGTGAGCTCTTAGATTTACGTATTCGATGTGAGTTGGACTCTGGCACATCCATCATGTCGCTTTAAGTGCAAGCTCTTCCATCGAATTTGCATTCACCACATATTTGGTAAGGTCCCTCCTTCAGGGTGTCCACCTTGATGTATACTTCTTCGTCATCACAAAATGGTTCTCGGTGTATGTGCTTCGCTATTGGCTCACCATATTTCCAATTAACGTATGCTTCAACCTGCATTTGATGTCATCGAAAGTAGCTCTGAATATAGCTTTGCCATATCACTTGCTATCGTCAAGCTCTCCACATGTTATGACTGCCACTATCCTTCTTCAAATCTACCACCATGGAACCCGTATATCCACATGTTTCAAAATGTTTACCAGTGCCAAAGACTGCTGCATCCATGCTTTCGTCGTATTATTCGTCACTAATATTGATCTCCTGCTGCCTACGTATTAAATCATGAGCATAACATTAGGGTAACAAACATATTAAGAGATAAGAATTTAGATTTTATAGAAGCCAATATTTTATTAATATTAATATTATTAAAGTTAATCAATATTAACATTAATAGATATATAATGAAAACAAACCAAGGCTTCATATCCTAAAATTAAGAATAACAACTTTTCATTTTTATCATTATTATTATTATACATAAGTTATATATATAATAATAAATTTATTTGTATTTTTAATTTTATTGTTTTAAAATTTTATAATACATATTATTATATATGAAATATATAATAATAATATATGTTATTATTATATATATTATTATTATAATTTTTAATTTTTTTGAATTATTATATATATAAATATTGTTTGTATATATAATAATCATTTGTTTTATTATTTATTCAAAACCTATTTAAATGATCCAAAAAAACTACACTAAATAAATACAACCTTTTAATCAAAATAAAACAACATCTACACAACACAAGGAGACCCTATCAAACCAAGAACACTCCAAAAGAATACCAAAGGCCCTATATAGCAAAGGCCTTGGAGAACAAAATGCAACAATCGGAGGGAAGATCTCTCAAAATTATTGCTCCAAGAGAACCCAATATAGTCAAAAACCATAAAATAAAAGGTGGGTCCCCAATTCTGGGGTACGTTGTGGAGCAACCACAAAAAATGGTGACTCTTTTGAGAAATGCTCTTGAGCATTTCGAGTAAGAACCCAACCTAAAATGAAAACACACAAGATAAGTGAGACACAATAATTTAGCAATGTCTTGAGAAGATGGGGGTAAACAACTTTAGAATGAAAACAACTAATCCATCTGCCTTTGCTCAGTGTGTGCAAACATGATTCATTTCCTGCATCTCTGAAAATCCTCCAGATTCCATCATCCCTTTCTGGATTAGGCTATGAAGTATCACTCATAAAAAAATAGCTATAGATAGAGCCCCATTGCCATTTAGGTGTCTATAGCCCCGATGGAGTTTATCTAACTCACCCTTGTTTTGCTCAATGCTTTGCAAAGCCTTTCCTTTTACCCGAGCTATATCTAGACAGAGCCCTACTATCGATCATGTGTCCATAGCCCTGGTAGAGTTTATCTAGATCTTATGACTGATATGATCAAAATTTTCAATGCTTGTCTTCTTTCTCTTTTTTTTCACTTTTTTTTTTTTTTCATATATAAAATTTTTCCTTTTCAAAAGAACAACCTTGCAAAGCTTCAAGCATCACTGGGGTAAGGCAGCCTACAAGTGAAGCATTTTAGATTTTTGCCTAGGGTTGCAAATCAAGATAACTTCATCCTTCATAATTCTAGAAACACCATTTAATGTGTGTGAGTTACATGTGGAGCTCTGGAAAAATATTTCATTGTTCCACTTTCCACCATTTTGGTCCCAAAATATGAGCATGATCACCAAATAACTCATCCCCCTTTTTCTTGGGTTCATCAGTTTTCAGATCAGATACTCCAACCTACTAAGCAAAGAAATATCAAAGTTCCATTTTTTTTCGGGTTCATCAGCTTTCAGCTCATGTACTCCAACCTACTAAACAAAGGAACACCAAAACAGGCCAGAGACCAAAAGTTAACTACCACGAAAATCACCTCAAAACAAAGAAACAACCCCAAAACATAAAACTCAAAACCACACAAAAACTATATACAAATGTACAATATGGTACAAGATGGTACAAAGCTTGACCCATCACTTCCCTGGATCCCAAACATGTCTAGCACATTTCAAAAGACATATAACATGATAAGTAAGCCAAGCTTTACAGAAATCAAATGAATACAAGATTAGGCCAAGCAATACAACAATCTTCAACTTGCCTCTCTCACCCCACCAATTTAGCATAGTTCCATTAATAATCCAATAGTGGAGTTTCAAATTATCAAATTGATTAGACAATAATTGATCTTCAATTCTTTCATGTCTATTCTTTATTATGTCAATTTCACAATTCAATTCTTGATTTAGAATTAGGCTTTCCTTATCTAAAATGAAATTTTGCAAACAAGAGCCTATTTCTAAAAACTTTAAAGCCAAATAATTTTCCAAATTTGTAGACCAATCAAATTTATGCAACCACTTACAAGCATCTAGGATATTTATTATATGAGGATCATCGTGAGTTTATATCTTAGATTCAATAACTAATTGATTATGAACTTGATTTAACACTTCAAGCATATCAATTTCTTTTTCATTCAACAAAGCATTCTTATTAGTGGTGTGAGGAGAAATTAAGTCAAATTCTTTATCCACCACAAATGGTATTTCATCATTGATAGCATTTGAATCCAATGATTCATTTAACAAACCTTCACTTGGATTTCGAATGGTGGAACCCAAAAGGTGAGATTTTACCTTTAGTACATTTCCATTTACCATTACTTGGAGAGGATTAGAAACTTCCTCTTTTTTCTCATGATCTTCATCATCATCTTCTTGTAGCACTTCTTCTTTGTCCATGACCTGTTTATCAAAGACACCAAAGTTAGGCACCCAATTAAAAATATGTCCATCCTTTTCAAACCATGAGTCTTGTCTATCTAGGGATGGATCAACTAACACATCTCCATGATCAATCACTTGGGTTGTTTCAGATAATGTGATATTTTCAATTGGATCATCAGTGATATCAAACCCAAACCATTCAGGTTCTAAAATTTCCTCATTTTGAGATGGCATAGACATTGTAGAACCATTAAATGGATCAATATTTTTAATTCCAAACCCCTCAAATGGGACCAAATCAAATGATTTTTCTTCTTTATCCAAGGTTGTAGCATCATTATCACTTACCAATACTAGATGAGATTTGAACCCTTCTTCCAATTTTTTTTCAAATTGTACAGGACTTGTAATATCCTCATGTGATGAGGTAATTGTATTATCACGTATATCAATTGACACAAAAATTTCATTAGAAGGTTTGGAGTGAGCATGTTCTTCCCATTTATTGTTAACCAAACATACTATTTCTTCCTCAAAATCTTCAAGAAATTCTTCTTCAAAATTTTCTTTATCATCATCTTGAGGATGTTGATGGTTTTGATCACCCAATTTAATCATCTCATATGAATTTATGGAAGGTCATGATTCATCACATGTTTCAAAACCATACCACTCTAGGATTCCTCCATTGTCCAAAAGAATATTACTTTTATTATCTTTAATATTTGTCTCATGAGGATGATTTGGAGCACCATCTAGATATGCATATTGAGGCCCTTGTTCTTGTAGTTGAGAGATGTTTTATTTAAGTTGTAGAACTAGCCTTTGCAACTTATCCTACATATCATGTGAAGCGAGTGCTTCATTAGAAAGAGTGGCAAAGTTCTCCCATTTATTCCACCAACAATGATCATCTTCCAAAATTAGGGTGTGATGCTCAACTATACCTTCACATTCTCCAAATTCATCAATGGGTTGATCCTCAAACTCACCTTCACCTTCCTTAGATGGTTCAATCATTTCCAAAAGTAGGTTACTCTTTGTATTCAAATTTGCAAGATCACAATTCATATTTGTAACCCAAAATTCAATTTCATCACAATTTGGAAGGTATGGGTTTTCTTGGTTATCAGTGTCAACAATATCATCCAAAGTATCTTCCGAGAACAAGTGGTGAAATTCTATTATGTCTTCGAATTCATTTATTGATTTACTTCCAAACTCATTTTCAACCACTTTTGATGATTTAGGGGTTTCTAAAATGGGATCACACCCATCCTCACTTGTAAACCAAGGCTTTGATTCACTCATCTCCAATTCATCACTACTTGACTCATGTTGGATTTCTTGTTCTTTACAATGATTATCTTCCAAAAACAAGTGATGAGATTCTATTGTATCTTCCGATTCATCTATTGATTTCTCAAATTCAGTCTCAACCACCTTTGTTGAGTCAAGGGTTTGTTCAATAGGGTCAACTCTTGTATCTTTCTCCCAACAGTCGTCCCAATTTTCCCTTTTGAGTAAACATGACCAAAATATATCTTGATGGGTTTGTTCATCCCAATCATCATTAATGGACCTTGGTTTTGAGACTTGCACATCCTCTTGGATGAAATCTAAGGTGGTTGTAATATTTGGACATTCAACTTCATCCCTTTGATCGTTCACCCTAGGGTTAAGCAATGATGGTTGGTCCACCTTTTCTCTTTTCAAAATGGCCCATTGTTCTAATTCTCTCATGGCCTCATAGATTCTATGCAAATATGGGTCATCAAGATTTTTCCTTAAGAATGTAGCCACTACGGGTTGTGTAGCTCCCATGTATATTTCAATAGCTCTCTCTTCTAAAATGATGAAATGGGGCACCACTTCGATATACAACTTATGAAATCTATCATTGAAATCACTCATGGACTCATTAGGTTCGCTAGAGATAGAGAAAAATTGATTTAACATCCGAATAGGGTCAACTTGTCTTCGAAAATGGCTAGTAAACGATGCTTCTAGTTGAGCCCAAGAAGTAATGGAATCTATAGGTAGGTGTATGTACCACTCATATGCAACTTCATCCAATGTGTATGAAAATAATCTACAAGGAACATCTCCTTTCCATATTTTCAATTACCTTAAGGTGTCCTTGTATCTTAAAATATGTTCCTTAGCCAAGGTCACATCATGCTTAAACATAGGTAAATGATTTTCTATCCCTTGAGGAATTTGATGAGTAGGCCTATCCAATTGACTATAATAGCTAGCTATCCATAATGAAATTTGTGCCCTAGTTGGAAAAACCGATGCCATTAGTGAAACTCAAAGAATAACTTCAAACCCAAATTATTAGTCAAATAAAGATTTCTTACAAAGAAGCATGAAATGACTAACCAATCTCAAATATGTAACATATGAATCATCATGTTAGCATCAACCAAGAGATATGTATCCATTAAACCATGAAATTGAAGAACATTCTCAAATTGTATAAAGATTAGCATTAATGCATCATCAAAATAGAGAATGTTAGAATCAATGAAAGTAATCATATGGAAACAAAACCTCGTTAGTCAAGACCAATATATTTAAATAAATATTTCAAGTAATATGAACAAGTTAGCATCTAAATAGCAATAAAATAAATCAATTCAAGTCCTCCTAGCTCCCAAAATATTGAGTGCTAAAGGATGCCAAAGATGCTAATCAAATGAACTTGAAATATTTAGCAATTAAAACTCTTGAGTAACCATGAACAATCCAAAAGCATTAGATCAATGAATACCAATTCATGAATTTGTTAGCATAAATAAAATAAAGTAAACCAATTCATGCCCTCCTTCTAGCGCCAAAATGTTGAGTGGTAATTTTACCCAATTGTGAAATTACACTCTCCCTTAGGATTTTGATCCCCAAAACCCTCTCTTGCAAAGAAGTTAAAACAAAACAACTTCTCCAAGGTCTCCACTATATTAGCATTTGCACATGTGTATTAGTAATATCAATAAAGATATATCAATTCAATGCTAGGAAAACCTTAGTGATTGCAAGTAACTATTAACAAGGGGCATGTGTTGGTTCATTTTACCTTGCTATTTTAATGATTGTTCATGAAACTTAACAAAAAGAAAATGTGAATTGGCCCTCATATGACCACTATGTATTGCCTTAATTTTTTTTATCTTGAAATGTTTTATGGTAGATTTTATCTTCCTTGATTAAGTGGATTTTAAACAAGTTTTATCTTGCATTAAATCCTACTTTAAGTATGAAATAGAATATTAAATCTATCTATGAAAGTGAATTCAAAATGATGAAAAGATCCATTAAATGTAGCTTCTATCATGAAGATAAAGAAAGCCTTTGATGTAATTAATAAATTGTCCCTCTTTGATGAAATTAATTTTCATAAAAAGAAACAATTTATTGCTTTGAAATCATGACCTTAAAATGTCATCATAAATTATCCCTCTTTTATGAAATCAAAATTTTCATAAAGAAGACATAATTTAATGCTTTAAAGAACTAGCCTTTGATGTAATGATAAATTGCCCCTCTTCAATGAAATCAGAATTTTCATGAAGAAAGGTGCATTTATTGCTCAAAAAATGATAGCTTATGAAATGCCATGAAAATTTCCCCCCTTTCAATGAAATTGAAATTTTCATAAAGGGAAGTTCATTTTATGGGAAAAAATAAATCAAAAAATGGTTATAAATCCAAAAATGTGAATGGGAAAAAATAAGCATTAAAACGAGCATGCATGAACAAACTCCTCCTTTTTTGCCAATAAGATGCAATTTTTTGATTTTTTTTTTTATGTATTCAAAATGATATCTCTGTTTTACAATCCATTTTTAGAAAAATCTGGCCTCCCCAAAAGAACCAGCAACCCTGTACATTTCAACAACATGCATTTTCCAAGAGATCCAGCCTCTCCATATTCTTTGAAATGAATATTTAATGTTTCCCCTAAAAACTTTTCACTTATGTTCCTGTTTGTTTGGCTTCAACTATTTTGCTTTCAATAGCTATCCTGTTGTCTTTGCCACGGTTAAGAGGTTTTACCCTATCATTCATACAGTTACACACAATTTGTCCATTTCAAAATGTTCGACATGGCCTCATTATAATTATAATTTGTAAGCTCCTGCTTTTGTTAAAGCTTTAATAAAACCTTTTCTCTATAACGTCTTTGTTATTATTGCGCTATTTATCCTCATGTACATGGTGGCCTAATACCCATTAGCATCCTCATCATAGCCTCGATTTACTAACAGCCATGCCATGCATTAACGCGTAATATCACTGGTTTCCTCTACATCGCACACAAGCGTCTCATAGTGAACAAAATTCTGCCAAGCCTCACATGATTACGCCTACCTTCTATATCTTGTGCATGGTCCACGTAGACTTGATAGTCCAAGCTAAATATTTTCTCTGTTGAGTACCACCATTCATCGTGTATGCATATCTACGTGTTATCACTGCATATGCATAAAGTTTAATCATGGAGGTGCCAAAACAAGTTTTACGCTGTGTCAATCTACGAATGGTAATCCAACCCTATTGGAGTGTTCGCATTGCTCCTCTATTCAAGTTACCATAAATAATGATATCCTCTATGACTGCTCGCCATGATTGTGCCTGATTGGTGTCCTAAAAATATCGATGACCCATGTTGCTATCGTTGGTATTTTTATCCATGACACACTACCCGATGACGTGATTTTCACTATGTATTACCAACACCCACTATGGTAACCTCCTCGTGCTCTTTCGTCATGAGTTTCTTATAATGGAAGACCCACTATGTTAATGACATCACGTACATGATCTCCCACTATCCTCATCCACTAGCAATGATACATATCCATGTTGCCATTTTGTTTAGGTTTGAAATATCCGTATGCCCATGCCATATCTATAATTTGGATAACCTAAGCCTTATTTCGTTCTTCATTCACATCGATGTCACCGATTAAAAATTACCACATATGAGGGTAAGTATTTATTGCCCTCCATCACTGGTAAATTAACAAGCCCTAGAATGTGGTTTCCATGTCATTGGTTACTGCTTACAAATCTATCGCTTTGATAGTTGTACAATGACCTCACAAGCTCTTAGATTTGTGTATTCGATGTGATTTGGACTCTAGCATGTCCACCATACTGTAATAAGTCCAAGCCCTTCCATCTAGATATGTTGAATTTGCATTCGCAACACATTCAGTAAGGTCCCTCATTAAAGGAATCCACCTCGATGTATAATACTTCATCATCACAAAATAGCTCTCGATGTATGTGCTTCGCTATTGGCTTGCCATATTTCTAATTAACTTCTGCTTCGACCTACGTTTGATGTCGTCAAAAGTAGCTCTAAATATAGCTTTGCCATGTCACGAGCTCTCCATGCATTATGATTGCCACTATCCTTCTTCAAATATACCACCATGGAACCTGTATATCCACATGTTTTAGAACATTCACCAGTGCCAAATACTACTGCATCCATGCTTTTGTCATATTATTCATCACCGATATTGATCTCCTGCTGCCTACATATTAAATCATGAGCATAACATTAGGGTAACCAACATATTAAGAGATAAGAATTTATATTTTATAGAAGCCATTCTTTTATTAATATTAATATTAATAAAGTTAATCAATATTAACATTAATAGATATATAATGAAAACAAACCAAGGCTTCATATCCTAATATTAGGAATAACAACTTTTCATTTTTATCATTATTATTATTATATATAAGTTATATATAATAATAAATTTATTTGTATTTGTATTTTTATTGTTTTAAACTTTTATAATACATATTATTATATATGAAATATATAATAATATATATGTTATTATTATATATATATGTTTTTTATTTTTTTGGATTATTATATATATAAATATTGTTTGTATAAATAATAATCATTTGTTTTATTATTTATTCAAAACCTATTTAACTGATCCAAAAAACCTAAACTAAATAAATGCAACCTTTTAATCAAAATAAAACATCTACACAACACAAGGAGACCCTATCAAACCAAGAACACTCCAAAAGAATACCAGATATCCTATATAGCAAAGGCCTTGGAGAACAAAATGCAACAATTGGAGGGGAGATCTCTCAAAATTATTGCTCCAAGAGAACCCAACATAGTCAAAAACCACAAAAGAAAATGTGGGTCCCCAATTTTGGGGTATGTTGTGGAGCAACCACAACAGGGACCTCGAATCCCAATTCAACCAATGAACTTGAATGAAATATATCACATGGTCTTCCCTGAACCTTCAATTGAAATGTAAGAGTTTAAACCGGATGATCCAATCGTCCCACCTATTCCTAGAGAGGATCCAATTATCCCCATACCTCTTGAGTTATATCTAGAATATGGGAAGCAATCTAGAAGTGTAGAGTCTATATCATGTGGTCTTGGAGATTTCATTCATTCCATAAACATGATCTCCATTGATCTGACCACTCCAATTTGAAATCCATATGACCCTTTACAACCTTTGTACCTCAATATTGAGGCCATTGATTTCAATCATGCCAATTCACCTTTAGAGCCTAAATATTTATTTCCTAACAAAGAAATGTTACAACCATTTCATTTTGCACCAGGTTGTGCATATGATGTTTATCACGCTGAGGGTAATTATGATGTGGAACCTATAAACCCAACGAATGACATCCATTTGATCCCTACACCTCACCATATTAAGGAGGGGTCACACATGTCAATAGAGGAAACCTTCAAAGTGGATATCAGCGAAGATCCCATGAATCCAAGGAAGGTTAAATTTGGAGAGAGCTTATCTCCTGAGGAGTGTGCCACCCTCATTCCTATATTGAAAGAGATACATGATATCTTTGCTTGGAATTACAAGGATATGCTGGGTCTAGATCCAAAATTGGTTACTCATAACCTCTCGCTAGATCTCACCAAGAAGGCAGTAAAGCAAAAACTCAGGAAAATACATCCAATCATTGCTTTGATGGTAAAAGATGAATTACAAAAACTATAGGATGTAGAGTTCATCATTTTCATCGACTATATAGAATGGGTATCAAACATGGTACCTATAGGAAAACCTGATGGAAGGATACATATTTGTATGTATTTTAGAGACATCAATAAGGTAATACCAAAGGATTCATTCCTGTTGCCTAATATAGATTCTCTGGTAGGTGTGACTGTAGGTCACAAGATGCTCTTCCAAATAGATGATTTTTTTGGTTACAATAAAATTTGTATTAAACCCAAAGACCAGCATAAAATCACTTTCATAATACCATGGGGAAAATTTTACTACAAAGTTATGCTATTTGGTCTTAAAAATGCTGGTGCTACATACCAGTGGGCCATGACATATATCTTTCATGACTACATGCATAAGATCCTAGAGGATTATATCGATGACTTATTGGTGAAGTCATTGTTGCATTCAGAGCATGCCGAGGTTCTCAAAAAGTCTTTGATCATCTTATAGAGCATAATGTCAGGTTGAATCCCAAGAAATGTGTCTTTGGCGTAACATCAGGAAAACTCTTGGGATTCATCATTTCTAAATGAGGGATCAAAGTTGACCCAACAAAGGTCAAGGTCATTTTAGAAATGCATCCTCCAACTAATATCAAGGAATTGAGAAGCCTACAAGGCAAAGTAGCATCCATAAAGTGATTCATCACACAATTATTAGATAAATTTCAACCCATGAATCGATTGCTACACAAGGGGTCCCATTTAATTGGGATGAGGACTATCAAGAGGCCTTTGCTGAGATCAAGCAGTACCTGGCAACACTACCAATTTTAGCTCCACCTCGACCAGAGGTGCCATTCCTATTATATATATCTACCACTAACTTTGCATTGGGAACCATGTTAGCCCAAAAGAACGTGCAAGGCAAAGAACAGGTAATATATTACATCAGTCGAACTCTAGTCAGCTACGAGCTGTGATACGCATATGTGGAAAAACTATGTTTAGTAGTGGTTTTTGTGATGAAGAAGTTGCACCACTACATGTTAAGCCATACAACATATATAGTATCAAAACAAAATCCTTTGCAGTACATGATGAGTAAAATGTATCATAATACACGTACTGCAAAGTGGATCATGCTATTGATCGAATTTGATCTAGAATTCATAAGTCAAAATTATATCAAGGGACAAGTCATAGCAGATCAAATGGTAGAGGCTCCTCTTTAGGATCATAGGCCTCTTGTCATAGAGCTTCTTGATGATGCAATATTTGCATTATCGAAGTCACCAAAACCCGAAGAACTAGATAATCAAGCAGATATGTCTCTGTTATTCGATGGTTCCAAATGTGAGCAAGGGGGTGGTGCAGGAATTGTGTTCTTCATGCCACAAGGTGCTCCAATGCCCTTGTCATTTAAGCTCAATTTACCTTGTACCAACAATAACGTTGAATATGAGGCCCTAATATTAGGTCTCCAAACAACGATTGCCATGAAGATCAAAAAGCTAAATATCTTTGGTGACTCCTTGCTCATTGTTAATCAAGTTAAGGGGATCTATTAGTGTAGATGTCCCATTATGAAGGTATATAAAGAGCTTGTGGACACATATCTAGCCCAACTAGAATGGTATGACATCGAGGCAATCCCTCAAACGTCCAATAGATTTGCAAACACCATGGCATCTTTGGGATCCTTAATCCCTTAGAATCCATCTACTGACTTCACTACCATTCAAGTGAAAATACTATCACAATCCATGATACAGCATGAGGCTTTTGAAAATCAAGAATCAGTCTACATGATTCAAATAGAACCAACCCATGAATGGTTCTACAAAGCTAGAGACTTTATAAAAAATGCACCTTGGGGATCTTTGCTTTTGTAGGGTCCTGTAGAGAATGGTACTACTATTCTCCATAAGGTAGTTTCCCAATCAGATTTTGTACAAGTCAAACTATAGTGGGAACATGTCATTCAATCAGTTGAAGTTGTTGCCTATTAGGATTGGATGTCATAAATATACGATTTCCTTAAGCTTGGTGTAATCCCGTAGGGATTGTTGCATGCCACAAAATGAGCATTCAAATAGAAAGTGACTAAGTATGTCTTGCTAGGAGACATCTTGTATCATCGAAGCTATGATGGAATTCTCCTTCATTGCCTTGAGCCCCAAGAATCAACTTGGGTAATCTCTCAAGCTCATGATGGTACATGCGGTGGCCACTTCAATGGCATGGCCATCGTCAAGTGCATCCTTTGTATGGGTTATTATTGACCCACTATGGAGAAGGATTGCACAACATATGTCAAGAAATGCATCAAATGTCAGCATCATACTAATCTTACACACTTGCCATCATAGGCCTTACAACCCATTCAAGCGGCTTGGCCATTTTCTTAGTGGGGTTTTGATCTAATTGGTAAGATCTCTCCCCCATCATTGGGCTGACATACATTTATTATAATGGCCACTGAGTACTTTACAAAATGGGTGGAAGTAATCCCTTTGACAACGACAATAGGAGCATGTATTACGGAGTTCATACTTCACAATATCATATGTCATTTTGGGATACCATCCAAGATCATATCAGATAATGGAACATCATTCAAAAATAAAACTGTAAGGGCTTTAACATCTAAGTATAATATACAACATAGTTTTGTGACTCCATACTATCTGCAAGCAAATGGGTAAGCTGAAGCTTCTAACAAGATAGTGGTAGCTATCTTGAAAAATATTGTTCAAGAGAACCACAAAGATTGGTATATCCAACTACCTCTTGCATTATGGGCTTATAGGACTAGTATATGGACACCCACTAGGGCAACATTGTTTTCACTAGTATATGGCACTGAGGCCATTATACCCTTAGAGTTGGAAATTCCAACATTCTGCATCGCATTGAAAGAGTTCATCGATGATGACACTGCACGACAAGCTCACCTCGACCAATTGATGCTTCTTGATGAACGTCACGTGAATGCCCTTGAGCATCTTCGCGTTTATCAAGAATACCTAAAATGAGCTTACAATAATAAAGTCCATCTGAGAGACTTTAAAGTTGGGGATCTTGTGCTGAAAGAAAACCAACAGAACTCAAACCTATCGCTGCACTTATGAGATAAATTTATGGCCAACTGGTTAGGTCCATATATCATCTCAAAGAAGATAGGACCTGGAACATATCACCTAACATCGCTTGAAGGTGTTGAAGAGCTTGAGCCTCTCAACATTCTTCATCTTAAGGTATTCCACACAAATAATAAAAATCTCAAAAACATTGCAAAACATTAAAAAATATCAAACAAATCAAAAAGCAATAAAATTCAAAAACATTGCAAAACATCAAAAATACAAAAAACATTTACATTATGCATTCTCATTTTGCATATGCATTCATTTAATTGCATTGCATTAGGCATATTTCATCCATTGCACTTGTATTAGGATAGGTTGTGTTTGCAATCTTACAAGTGACACCACGTTTGTATCTAAACCATGCATCTATTTATCATCATCCATCCATCACCCTTGTGAGTAATTGTGTTTTTCAACACAACCCCTCCTGTTGCTATAAGGAATATACTAGGGTTTTCATGTCATTCAACCATACCTAGTGATCTTCTCAGATTTTGTAGAAAGTTATCTTTGCTTTTGAATATGAGGTCTAGTTTTGATAGCACCTTGCATATGTCAAAATCCCATCACTAATCAAACACATTAACAAATCCAAGTCTGGACAAGGAAATATGAACACTACAAAGTGGTCCTAGTCACCTTAAGCGAAAGGTTTTTACTTTCTCATATTGTGATGCGCATGGTCTAGAGTGTTGATCATTGGAAAAAGGACAAGCTCCCCCCTACCCAAAGAAATCCCTTGCTTACATAAAAATGAGCAAAAATCCCAAAATCAAAACAAATCCCTTGCTCAAAACAAAATAAAAACAAAAATACAAAATAAATAGTGATTTTCATCACTATATATGAGCAAGTATCCCAATAAATCAAAAGAAAAGAAGGGGGTGAAGAGCTTGAATCCCTGGAATGGTCACTACTTGAAACCATAGAGTGATCCCCAATACATCAATGGGCTGAATGAATCCCGCCTGGCATTGGGGTAGGTCTAAGCAATTTACAAATGAGCTAGCTTTAGGTGGCTTGTATTACCTAGTGGTCTAGTCCAACTGCATCCAAACCTAGGATCATGATGAACATTTGGTGATCCTCATTACAACAATGGGCTGAATGAATCCCACCTGGAAATGAGGTAGTCTTATGTCTCATCTAATATATTCATTTGCACACATAGGGATAATGAATATCTTGGTCTTCATAACAAAAAATTTATCTTTCAGGAGTCTAGTATAGTCATTATACAACTTTTGATTAATCAATTAGGGTGTTTGAGTCTCATGGAACACCTCAAAAATTTCTCATAGCAACAAATTAATCATCTCATAAATCATTACATATTACAATTCCTTCATATCACATATGGATGCTTAAATGATTAATTCTTATGATAAGATTTAACATTTACATTCATGATTTCTATACATTTAGTGGTGTCACCCATTAGATTGTTAATCACATATTATATTCATTCCTTATGTTTTAAGTGATTAAAGCATATAGGTTCATTTACATTAGATAACCATCATGTAAATAATGCATTACATACATTGCATTCACCATATCATAACAACATAAGTTAGATGCATACAATTAAATCAAAATTAAACATGCATTTAACACAAATCATTGCATCCATATATGCATACATAGTAGTCCATCTACACATCTAGATCACAACATCTAATCATACATCATCTAGCTAGTGCATGTCATCAATACATCACATCATATAGCATCTAATCAAATCATCTAAGCATTGCATACATATTGCATCACATGAACATAAAGCATAGACATAATACACATAATGAGCAATAAAAGTAATATCATATATATATGTGTCAAGTGTCTCAATACATAAAGGTATAAAAATACCCATAGGATACAACTGTGTAGGTCCTTAGACCTTACACTAAAAAATTATACAAAAGGCACCATGCCATATCAAACTAGGACTGCACCCTCTGGCTCGACGCCACCCTCAGCTTCATATCTATGATGATGGCTAGAGCTAACTCTTCCTATCCTCTTAGATTAGGAAGCAATCCTATGGCTAGGCCACACTGATGACTACCCATACTGACTCCTAGTATGTTGAGTCCTTGTGGGTGCTAATCTATCTGGGACCATCCCACTACACATTTTGACCTTAGCCTCCAATAGTATGATATGATGAGCATTTGATGCCTATCATCATGCATTATCTAATATAAGAACCTATAGTCTCCTAAGATCTACCCCTATATCCAATCCTTCTAGTCCCTGAGTAGTAGGAGTAGCTGGTACAACCTATCCTATTGGAGATCTTTGAGATCCTCCTAGTCGACCTATAGTAGTGCTCATTAGATCTCTCTCTACCGTAAGCTGATTGATACTGGTCAGAGTTGAGTCCAATTGAGTTTGTAGAGAGGTCCTCTCCTCCTTGTACCCCTACCATCTCACCTACTCTACTACTAGTTGGCTCTATGCTATAGCAAGAGAGGTATCCCTCTATAGGATCTAGCATTGGGCCATCTGCAACTTGACCTCTAAACTATGTAAATCTACTTGGAGAGGAGACTCCTGCTCCTCTGGAGCTACCTCCTCCTCCTCCTTTGGTATTGCCTACTCCTCTGTAGCCTATCCCCACTCCTCCTCTATCTTAGGCTACACCCATCGCTCATTAGGATCCTCCTTAGGTGCCTCATCCCTGGACCACCCTAGGCTACTACCACCATGCCATAGCCGCATCACCCACCACTGGGTGTACGCCTCTATAGTCCTAGCATCTGCTATACCAACATCTACTATAGGAGGATCTTGCCTCCTCTGCTAGAGCTATCACATGGGGAACTGGGAGATCCCTCTTTGCCTGAATGCATTGGTATAATACTAGCTCTAGTGGGATATCCTATCGAATCCCAAACTACCTAGTCACCCAAGAGAAATGAAAGAACTCCCTTACCCTTGCCTTGTGACCGATGACCCATCGATCATGCCTCATATGTACCAAAAACTTGTCTACCTCTGGCCATGCTAGGCAATCCATAGAATCACCATATTATGTCTTGAGCCTGTAGCCTAGTTAGATTACCTACATAGTATACCAAATTCCATGCATGACAGTGAATCCATTACTCCTCTGCATCCTATGGACACCTAGATCCATATAATTACAACCTAGCTATGATAGCAGTAATCACCTATGGTAGGACTACTGGGCAGTCTATCCTGATATGCTCCCAAACCCATATCTATAGAAGTAGGCTACATGCTACCCCATCCTAGCCCTATCACTAAATCATGTACAAATCATCATGGAGCTATGATAGTAGAGAACTTCCCCAAGCCATAATTATGGGCTCTGCACTATCTATAAGGTCTTGAACCATTGTTAGAAGGTTCCATGGGAACCTCACCCTAGACGTATTAGGTAGAAGCACATTGTAGATGACGTGCATCAAAATGGCTTGGCATCATGTGAATACATCATCCTGATACCAATAATTAATAAGAACTCCTTTGTGTTGAATGTCTGCTATGGCTGCATGTGCCTCATCACCAAAATATCTGGTAAAAACCACCACCCTATGTTTGGTAGGTGAGGAGATGGGCTATCCATCGAAAGGGATCTTGAAGATCCTATATTTGTCCTCAAGGGCAATTGTCATCTCATCAATTGGGATATGGAATGTGTTGGTATGATAGTCCCATCTATGATCCAACACTGTGAGGTAAGCTTGATCCAACATCGTCGTTGGCAATCGAGAAATGTACATCAAGCCTCGTGCATAAAACCAATACCATTATGAACAAACCATAAGGAGTAGTATCTCAAGTAGAAACTTAGGCTCCTAAGCCTGTGCAAACAAGAGCTAATGTGAAAAATAAATGCCTAATCAGATACACTTGTACTAAAAAAAATAAAAAAATTTAAAATTTTTCCTAAGGTTTCTTGGCCGCTCACGCTGATAGTGGCTGCCACATCAATCATCGATGCTAATTGTGGCTAGCCCCCAATGGTCAAATTTTTGACCGTTGGAGGTTTAAACTAGCCATCCTCAATGACAGTGGCCCCTCTTTGCCAATTGGGGGCCACCCTAAGTGACAACGACCATGAGGCGACACGCCAACGATGTCCACCCTCACCCAAAAATCCAAAAAAATGGAAAAACTCTAAAATCTAACCTAAACCCACCTAAATTAGCCTAGTTCTAAGCCTAGCTACGGGTGCGGTTCATTGCCAACAAGTTTAATGAGGTTTATTTACCAATTTCTTAATGAAGTTTATTTTACCAATTAAATGAATAGGCTAGGGTTTGAGAGATACCCATGAAGCTCCGGCTCCTCCGCTCGTAGAAGCCTCACCGTGCTCCGCCATGGTGTTAGGTAATTTGAGTAGTGTTCTGTGTCACTTTCTCACTTTTCTCCTCAGAGCTCACTATTGCAAATTGAAAATTGGAAAATAATGAATTGAAAACCCTAATTTTCTTTTTATATTTTTTAGTTTTGTCATGACCTCTATTGGGGTCAGTGGCTAGGAAGTGTAGGCCACCTATGCTGACAATGACCATGAAATTGCAAAATTGTGTCGCCTATGCTGATAGCGGCTAAGAAGCAATAATTAATGCCCTCAATTTATCACCATGGGAAGATTCAAAATGGACAATTAAGCATATCTAACAGTCCATAATCATCAAAAATTGCAAAATAACAACAAAAATCATAAAATCAAAATTTCAAAAAAAATTGAAAAATCATCAAAATTAACAAAAAACTCAAATAACAATCAAAATTTCAAATGCACCTCGTACCTAGTTATTTACCCTATACACTTGGTGGTTGCAATGAATTGCGCTCCATGCAATCCGGCAAGATGAGTAAATTACCATAAGGTCATTTGAGCCAAATTAGTCATCATTGAATTGAAATGCTTCACTTCAATCCCGAAGAAGGCCATGGCGATCGGACTTCCCCATGGGAATGAGGCGTTCATTTAATTTCTTCCATGATGTTTTCAGAAGATCATCGAGTGATTCATCACATGCTAAATGGAATTGCTATCATCTTGATTCCCTAAGAAGGCCATTGCAGTCGGACTACTCCATGGGATAGAGATGTACAATTACTATTAAGGGTTGAAATCACACCTATGATAGGACCTACCATATAACAAAATGCAAAACTCTTAAATCATCCAAATTATTCATCTTGGTCAAGCGACTCATCACTTTATTAATTGTCCTTTCCTCATCGACTCGTCACTTGAGGGGGTAGTCATAATATCAAAATCATAATCAAAATCAAAAAAGGATCACTCGATCATGTCAAATTGCATTCATCTTATGAATCATTGCTAACAACTATCATAAGCTTACCCTTCTACTGGGGCAAAAGAAAATATGTCAGTTTAAATCTTGAAGCTCTCCACCTATCGAAATAATAGTAGCATTGATGCTACCCGATCGCCATTGGACATGCGAAAGCTTTACAAAATTAAGCCTTCCATCCCATTGGAAGCAATGATTCTAAGATGTGCGTCCTTTGCAATACTAGGCATCTAATTTTGATCAGATCAATGATAATTTAACCTACAACATGGCTTTAGGTGGTCTATTTTTTCTCAGCATTGTGTTTTCCCATAATGCATCCCAAAAGGGGTATTTGTAGACACCTAAAACACATCATATTTAGGAGACTACTCATATGGGCAATCCTTGCAGACCATATGAATGATATTTGACCTTTACAAGAGCTAGTAGTGGTTTTAACCACTCATTTGGGGTAGTCTGGCCCTATGCATATGCAACTATTGACATTCAGAGCAATTGCCATCCTAGCCACTGATGATCAAAGTGACTGATAGACCAAACATTGATGCTCATAGCGACTATGATCTAGCCACCTTGAGTGAGAGTGGCTAGCTCTAAAACAAACTCGGCCATGAGGGTCAAGCCAAAAATTGGTTGTAATGGCCAAAATGCAACTAATATTGGGTAGTTTTAGGTGAGGAAGCTTCTGGATGCTTCCTCCCAACTGCTCCAACCTCCCAATTCTTGATCTTGGCTTCTCAAGGAAGCTAGGATGAGGATTTGAGAAGGCTATAAGACCCCACTCCAAATTGAGGAGAATGTATAGAGTAGATTTCAAGCTTAATGTAATAAAACCCTATTGAATTGGAGAGCCAATTGCACCTTGTGGAGAGTAACAAGATGTTGTAAATATCTAATTTGATCATCAACCTTGCAACAATGGAGATTTCAAGAGCTTGAGGAGCAAGCTTGATAATTGACACACATCCATTGCAAATCTAGACGAATTACACCACCAATCCATTCCAAAACTCTAAGGTGATCCTTGACCATCAATTCAACTAGTGAATTATATGTTGCAAATCTTGATTCAAGAGGCAAAAGTTTCAGTTCATGATCACTATTGCTGACATCAAGCCTCCACTACCGACGGCAGTAATGACTAGGGTTTGATACATGATTTACTCAGTTTTAGCTTAGATTCTTATTTATTCATGCTTTACTAGCCTAACTTAGGGTAGATTTGTCATTTCCACTTCATTTGCATGGTCAATTAGCAAGATTAGAGGTAACTTTACCTTCATTTAGTCATATTTTCTAGATTCAATTAATCTCCTTAGATTAGCTTTATTTCATGTTTTTATTGCAAATTACATGGTAGATTGACTAGATTTCCATGTTTTACTACATGCTTTGCATAAATTTAGCTATTTCTTGATCACCTTAGCATATCTTTATGTTTTATTTCAAGATTAGCCATACTTCTTGCATTTCTTGATAAAGCCTCATCATGAGAGGCCTATTATGCTTTTAATTGTGCTTTGTTGTTTCATATACATAGGCTACAAGATCTTGTAGGCTTCAAAGCATCATCAACATCGAGTTCCTCTTGGAGAATAGAGAAGAAGGCATCCTTATAAGCCCTTAAGCAGTTTGATGGAGATATGAGGACCAATTGAAACACATATTTCCCCCATTTTAGGGTTACTTGATTATTGTAATAATTGTATCAATATTTTGGTATCCCTAAGAGGGATAAATCTATAATAAGATTCATTTGATTAATAAAGAGAGCTTCCCTTTTTGTTATTTCCTTCTTGTTATCAAATGTATGCTTAGATTACATGTTATTTCTTTCTGTTACAATATTTCAATAGATATGTGGTCTTTGTAGCCTTCTACAAGATGAAACACATTTCATGTCTCAGATCTAGGGATGAGCAAGCAATATGTTGTTTTGCATCACTCCTTCTAACACATGGTATATTAAAGAAATGCTTTTTAGTCCCACATGAATAGGAAATACTATAGTGCCAATTGCTGATAATAATGCATCATTGAATCCTCATAATGTGAAAGTAGATGCTACTATGTGTGATGTGGGAAAACTCAAATATTCTAAAGTAGTCATTGTTATTATGTTGATCGATGAGCTTGTATCAATCAACACTTTCTTGTATGGTATTTTATTGATACAAGTAATTGTGTAATGGAGTATCCTCTACATTAGTTGGTACCTATTTAATTTCATGGTCATAGAAGGTTACCATAAGATATTTACACTTATGGACATGTCCTAAAAAATTGGTAAATGCATTAGGATCTTGGAGTTGAAGCTCGATAGAGTTTAGAATTTCCATGAGCGCTTCTCTATGTCTAGGAAATTGCTAAATAAGATCATAAATGGAGAGCTTAGCTAATGTCATATGTAGGCTCTAGGTAAGCCTATTCTTTATGGTTATCACCGGTTGTGATGGTGAACGTGGAAACAGGTTTTGAATTGGCCCTTATTGGGGTACAAAAGGAATTCAAATGGGAGCTATAGGTGGCTTGACTTGATTGTATCTTATATTTCTTATTACTATATTTATCATACCTAAAAACCCCTGTTTGGGTGGATCCATATGTATCTCATTGACCTACCTAGTTTGGTTACCCTTGACCTCATGGGTGGGAAAGGAATCTTTTAAAATATCCATCTACTAATTATTAGGGGTGAGAGGGTTATCAATCTGCAATTGGTTTTTATCCAACATATTTTGAACTAGGTTTTTGAATCCATAACATCTTTTTATATCATGTCCATTTTGACAATGATAAGCATAGTATAAATACTCTCTGTACCCCTTAGGTTTTGGATGGGTAAGCTCTACCAAGTGGATTTCAAGCAAGGTAATCAACTTAGCCTTGCATAATCTGTTGAAAAGAGACACCAAAGATTCAGGAAGTGGTGTATGTGCGAGGAGGACAAAATTGCTTATCCTACATTTGGTTTTTTTGGTACTAATTATTGTACTACATCAAAGGGGGTTGAGCCTAATAATTAGGCTACGGTGGCCCCTTTTTTACTTTAGGAACTTTTAGCACAATCTAATTTATCAAAGCTAGTTTTAGTTGATGGTGATTGTTTCAGGGATTTTTAGTCCACTTATTTTTACGAAGTGTTATGTTTCCCTCCTAGACCTTAATGTCCTCAATAAATTTAGCTTGCACCAAATCCTTTTGAAATGTTTGATACTACTACAACTATAAAATAAGCGATATGTGCTTTGAGAAAATTTTTGTAAACATTTGTGTCAATTCTAAAATGGGTACGATGAAAGGTAGTTTTGATATTATGTTTTACCACCTGTTTCCATAGTCCATAATTGGATCATCATTGAATTGATGTAAGTTCAATAAGTTAGTTAAGTTATCCTTATGTTTGACACCAAAATAAAAATATTCAAGAAAGGTGTTTTCTAGCTATTCAAAGCTAGAGATTCTATGGCACGGTAATTGATTAAACCACTCTAAAACTATGCCAGAGAGTGTTATCATGAATGTTATAAAAAACAAAGCATCATTATATTGTAACTAGAAACAAAAGTTAAACTTGTGATATGCTATTGAGCATCATTGTCTCCTCTAAATTTATCTAATTTAGGTATTTTAAAATGCTCTAAATAAATAGGACAAGGAACTAATGGGTTGAGGGGTTGATTGTATAATTTACACAATGTTATGTTTTGGTAACCCGCTTCTTGCTTCTCTAGAGATTGAATTCACTCTGTAAGGACCTTATATGCATAAGATGAAATAATATCATTATATCGAAGTGGTCTCCTAGGAGGAGGAGGTGGAAGGTTCCTATTTTATCGAGGTGGTGGATTATAGTCATTTACCACATCCTCACAAAGCGACTCAGGATAAACTTGATCCTAGTCCTCTAGTTTTGTCTCTTTGTATACCTCATATTTTGGTGTATTTATCATTTGATGTTGTCTTGGATGATACTGATGAATAGAAGCAAGAGGATATCAGTTATTGGTTGGCCTAGAAGGCAAATCCTAATGTTGCATAGTGCACCTTGTGTTAAGTTATTACCGATAAGTTCCAAGTATGGTAATTTCATCATAGGATACCGTATGTGATTGCTCCTTACACAATATCTATTCTAGAATTCTCTCTTCATGTAGCCTATGCTCATACTACCACTGGTGGTGTAGATTTTTTTTGCTATGAGTGTTCATGATCTAGGTGCTCTCACTCTATGTAAATCATCCAATTATGATTGGAGTAACTGCTCTCTTTGATTGGTATTTGGTCTAGGTAGTCAATCCGTTCGATTAGCTATATGGGGCCTATGGCTTCTCATATCAATACAAGGATATTTGGTTGTTTTAGTGCACATAGTAGGGATGGGTACCCTCTTACATTGGTCAATAGAAGTTGTGTTGAATCTATGCTCAACCCTAGGGGTGTTATCCTCATGTAAATATGGTGCAAGAGTATGACGTGTCCATGCAAAACACTCTCTACATGTATGGATAGGATAGACTATATCTTCATTGCACTTTTACTCAGAGTGAGTATAAATGGAAGAAGGTGCTCTACGAGTAGCATTAGGGCTATATCTATCTATATAATTAAGCTTATGACTTAGATAAGAATGATCAGGAGGAGTACCTCACTCATCTAACCCAAGAAAAGGCATGTATTCTGCTCCAAGTTTGGATGGGTTTGTGGATAGATTAGGGACATGAATTCATGATACCCCTCTGCTTGGCCCCTCAATGGGAGGATCTTTTCTAGAAGTAACATGAGAAAAATGAGGTCTAAGAAGATCCTCTTCTCTGTCATGGGGATGTCTCATAGGTGTTCTCCTAGTAGGTGTATCTCGATGATTAGATCCCCCATGAGTGGAATAATATCTACGATAACTACTAGGACACCGTTTGGTGAGCAGAAATTCATGTCCCGAAAAACATTCATTTCTCTTCCATAAATTATCAATCCGGTAAGTCCATAAACTTATGAGTGTCACGCACAGTATATGCCTACAGTGTTGGGGAATGAATTCCTTATGTACCTTATTTAGTTTGGTGGGGGATGTGTATGCATTTTTATTTCAGCCAAACTAAATAAACTAAGTGCAGAGAATTTAAATAAATAAAATACAATGCTGGAAATGAAATGCTGAAAATAAAATGCGATAAAATAAACACACACCTAAATTAATTAAAGCAGGAAAGAAAGCAATAAACTAATCTATAGAAAACAAATACAAAAATTAAATAGGGGAGGACTACTGTAGGGAGTGGGCCCAAGCTCCCGCAGATAGTCCGCCTAGCTAGCTACGTAGAGCTTGCTCAAATAAGAGGAATTGCACTCTTAATAAATTTGACAAGAAGTAAAATAAATCAGCTCCTCTATAAAATTGATCGTCCTTCCATCAGGGAAGACCTGTGCATTTATACAATGCACAACCTTCCTCTGTTACAAATTTAGGCAAGTCTATTTCAGACTTGTAGTTACAATAGATATGTTGTAAACATTCCAGCCAGACAATCCTAACAATCATGCACTAATAATAACAGTCACGCACTAATTTTATCCGTAGGATAAATCAGGCGTATTCTGTTTTGATATCAGTAATAAATCCATTCACGTGTTTGTCCATCTTAGTCGCCAATGCAAAATAGATTATTTTCCTGATTTGTCACATTGTCTGTTCACGCACATTGATTTTCCAGATAATTGCATTGTCTTGTTCACACACATCGATTCATCGGATAATTGTCGCTCTGTTCTATTCGTGAGAAAATAATCCTCACCTTGCAAAGTTTAACCGACCAATCACTTAATAATAGAGGTGCTTTATTTAGTTTAATAATAATGCACAAAATATCTCCCCCTTCTTCTTCACGTGATTTGGTAGCTATCCCAACTTGGTGCATATGACGTGAAGTCAACGGTCAACATGGTCCCACTTGCTTGCTTGGTCAAATCTTTGCAAAGTATGGAGGCATGGAGGCGCCTTCTTCATGAGGAAGGTGCCTACTTTTGTTGGGCACCTTCCTTATAAGGAAGGCGCCTACTTCTGTTGGGTGCCTTCCTTATAGAGGAAGGTGCCTACTTCTGTTGGGCGCCTTCCTTGAAGAGGAAGGCGCCTATTTCTGCTGGGCGCCTTCCTTGAAGAGGAAGGTGCCTACTTCTGTTGGGCACCTTCCTTGAAGAGGAAGGCACCTGCTCTCTTGCCTTAGTCTCTGAAAGCAGAAGTATGCCAGGTCCAAGTGGATGTAGACTGGAAAACACCATATTAGTAATAAAACCTGCATTTATACACATTTCCCACTAAAAACACCAATCAAGCATAATACTGGATTTTCTATCAATTATATGCATAAGTTATATAAAAATACATCTCAAATGCTAATTAAACCAGTAATGATGCCCCTTAATAGTGTATAAAAATGTACATTTTTGGGACTCATCATCCCCCCATGCCTAACATGTGCCACGCCCTCGTGGCACCAAAAGCTGAAATTATCCCTCTCGTAGGCTGACCATGCCTAAATATTGTCATGTTCTCTTGACAACAGCCCCCGGGATAGTAATATATATATACTTTTTTTCTTATCTCTTTTTTTTCTTTTTTTCAATGGCCTTCAACATCTTTATTTTTCTGCCGTTGAGCGCTGCTATTTTTTTTTATTCAAAGACTGCTGTGTTTTTTTCTCAGTATTATTTTTTTATTCAGCACTAAGTTTTTTTTCATTGAGTGTTGTTATTCTTCATCCATAGAGCGATGTGGCACCAACAGAAGTTAGAAACACATCCTGACTAATCATTGCGAACAAATAGTTAAATTGTGACCACACTGTTTAGGGCAAATGACCACTGCACTTTTTTTATTTATAAATGCTGGCATTTTCCAATGTTGCACATTGGTCATATTTAGTGAGCCCAAATTGGTTTAAAATAAGTGCAGTCACCAGCTGCTACTTTTACCCACATCTAAAATGTATTTGACATCTCCAGAACCTCCTTTGTGGTATAGAGTAGCATCATTTATATGTGTTCGCTCAAGTCGGTTGCCATTGTCATGAGGCGACAATGAAAATGATGCCAAATTTATTCACGTAGATGCCATAGCCTTTTTTTTTTTTTCTTATATCCGAGGCATGTCATGGGAGATTTTGAAAAACTATGGAGGCATCGACTGGTATTAGCATAGAAATGATTTTAAAATAACTATACACATAATTAACAGGAAAATCAGTACATACCCGGGTGAATTTCGTAGAACCTGATGTATATGATGCTGGTGGTGTGAGACATCTTCACGTTGGTGCTCCGGGAGATTTTATTTATTTCTTTATTTATTTATTTATTTTTGGCTGCCTTCTTCCTCCACACCATTAATCGTTGTTGTTCTTCCTTCTTCTATTGGTGTGAATTTAACAACTTCAACATCGCAACCATTATTTACCATTTTTTATATTCTCCCCCACTTAAATTAGTGATGCCCTTGTCGCCAGCAATAGGTCCCTCTATGCAATAGGTCTGCAGCCCTTCGAACGTCAGGTCCCACACTGAACAATAGGTACCCTCATCTAAGGGAGAAGAAAAATACTTATTGGTGCCTTCCTCCAGGTGGAAAAAGGCACTACTGTACTGGACTGATTGTAGGCACTCTCTTCCTGGTGGGAAGCAAGTGCCTTCTCCGCTTTGCCGCTCTCCTAATTGTAGGGCACAAAATGTCACATCTGTTAGGCCTAGTTTAAGCCGGCTCCACCTACAGATCATGCTCATGGTTGTGTCCTACGAAACTACACCTACAAAAATTGGAAAATAGGAATCATGGCCTATGCCTGAGGCCCTAGCTCTTAGGATACCTTCAGATTGCACTCATCGGGCATGATTACCTACACACATGAAAGTAGTAAAACAGGAGTCATGACTCCGTGCCTGTTAGGCCCTGGCTCTCAGGATGCCTACAACTTGCAATTCGATTCATGATTTCCTGCAAAGCAATAAGAAAGCAATTTTTATGCTAAGCAGGACATGTTCTATGCATTTTTTTTTCATTGGGAGGATTCACTTTTTTTTTTTTTATCAAGGCACCTCTATTGTATGCCATCAAGGCACCTCGTCACTTATTCCTCTCTTTTTTTTCTCCTTGTGCCATCGAACCACCCAGGTGTGGGAAATGGATCAAGGCACCCTAGATGTCAAGGCGCCTGCTTGTTGTGGAAGGCACCTGCTTGCTGAGGAAGGTGCCTTCAATGTATGGTGCCTTCTTGATGCGGAAGGCGCCTCCAATGTATGGCACCTTCTTGATGTGGAAGGCACCTCAAATGTATGGCGCCTTCCTAATGCGGAAGGTACCTTCATTGTATGGTACCTTCCTGATGCGAAAGGTGCCTCCAATGTATGGCGCCTTCCTCATGTGGAAGGCACCTCCATTGTATGGCACCTTCTTCATGTGGAAGGCGCCTTCTTGATGATCAAGGCGTCTTTCACTTTATTTTTATTTTTTTTTTTTCTTTTTTTTTTCACGTATCCTCCTCTTTTTTTTCTTTCTCTTTTTCTTTTTCTTTTTCTTTTCTTTTTTTTCTTTTTTTTTAACGAATGATTGAACATTCATCCAAGCTACTGGTATGGTATGGGGTCTCCCCCATGCCGATGTCTGATCCACTCTCGCAAATGTGAGGTGATTGTTAATGGAGCTCGTTGACCGTTACTCGAACATTGTCTCGACACTCTACTCTTGCACTTGGTGTAGCATCTCTGACTTTGTTTATCATCCAGGCTATAATAGTCATGCACTTTCCAGCAAAATTTTCCCCCAAATTCCACAAGCACCTTGGGCTGGAAGCCTTTCGCTTGATCAGGGTTACTTAGCCTGCCTTCAAGTGCCAATGTTTCCAAGGCAAAACTCCGCTAGCTTTCACCTGTTAGATTGGATGCTACACGATCAGGTACATGAGACAGTTCGTATAGTGCTATTACGAACTCCACGTATGAATCTCAATTCATGAGATCTTCACAGACACCTCCTTATTTTTCTACTTCGCACTTCACGTTGTCCTGCAAAACATAAAAGAAAAATCTAAACTAAAGACATTAAAATAAAATTCTAACTAACTATTTTTTTTTAATTTTTTTATTGTTTTTTTCATCTTCTGATTACTTCTGGGCTCCTCGCTTGCTTTATTTAGCGATCGGTTGGAGATTTCTCATTTCCCTTCTGGACCAAATTGGTCCTAGGGAAAGAGGATACTTTCTTCCAACAAGTAACAAAAATAAAGCTTCTATTTTTTTTATCTGTTGCTTTATTTAGCTACCGGTTGGGGATTTCTCATTTCCCTTCTGGACCAAGCTGGTCCTCGGGAAAGAGGATACTCTCTTCCAACAAGTAGCAAAATAAAACTCTATTTTGCTCTTAACTTGGAGCCTTTTCAGTAGAAGATATATTTTTCTCTTCTTTTTTTTTAGACAATGTTTATTGTGTTGTTGGTGGCAATGATGAAGGTGGGGTCTCCCCCATGCCTATATTTAAACTAGTCTTTCAAAAATCATCTGCTTCATTATCAACTAGTTTAATACGTCATAGCATGAGAAGAGCATTTTATCCCATGGCCTCAAAACCAAACTTTCTCAACATAATGGTAAAATGCATAGGCTAGAAAAATGACTACCTGTAGGTTAGCAACTTGGAGAAAACATGGCATAGCAGTATTTAAAAAACACATGCTAGTTTCTGATTCACCAGGTCGCCTCAAGCGCAAGTGAAGAGCATACTCCAAAACAAGATGTTCTTTAAAAATTTTGCTCTGTCATTTTTCCTGCTATTAATTTCATCATTAAAAATATTTACCAATACGTTGCAAAAAGTTCAAGCTTATAAAAATTTTTATCATTTAAAACTAAGCTTTTGGAGGCATAATTTTCCAATGGTTTCTATATAAAAACACATCCCTAAATATTTTCAATTATATCAGACCTGGGTTGTGTTATTTCTTTGATTTCTTGAAACCATTGAGAATATGATAGAAATCCTTCAATGCCAGATTTTTCTAATTTTTTTCAACAACACATTTTATTCCTACTTCTACACTTAATTTGGTACATCAGGTTCATTCCCACGTTTACCTGAGAAGCTAGAAAATGCAAATAGTTGCCTATGGGATTTGGCTCTGATTATGCCGACAACTATTTTTGGCCTTATAAAAGGGCCCTTGGTGGACTCACACTTCTCAGATAAAATATTTACAGGTAATTTTAAATGGACTTTCTAACTGACCTATAAATCCTAACACTACAGTTTTGACACTCCCCGACAACGGCGCCAAAATGGTGAGCAGAAATTCATGTCCCGAAAAATATTCATTTCTCTTCCATAAATTATCAATCCGGTAAGTCCGTAAACTTATGAGTGTCACGCACAGTATATGCTTGCAGTGTTGGGGAATGAATTCCTGATTGTACCTTATTTAGTTTGGTGGGGGATGTGTATGCATTTTGATTTCAGCCAAACTAAATAAACTAAGTGCAGAAAAATTTAAATAAATAAAATACAATGCTGGAAATGAAATGCTGAGAAATAAAATGCGATAAAATAAAACACACACCTAAATTAATTAAAGCAGGAAAGAAAACAATAAACTAATCTACAGAAAACAAATACATAAATTAAATAGGGGAGGACTACTACAGGGAGTGGGCCCAAGCTCCCGTAGATAGTCCACCCAACTAGCTGCGTAGAGCTTGCTCAAATAAGAGGAATTGCACTCTTAATAAATTAAATAAAGAAGTAAAATAAATCAGCTCCTCTATAAAATTGATCGTCCTTCCATCAGGGAAGACCTGTGCATTTATACAATGCACAACCTTCCTCTGTTACAAATTTAGGCAAGTCTATTTCAGACTTGTAGTTACAATAGATATGTTGTAAACATTCCAGCCAGACAATCCTAACAATCATGCACTAATAATAATAGTCACACACTAATTTTATCCGTAGGATAAATCAGGCGTATTCTATTTTGATATCAGTAATAAATCCATTCACGTGTTTGTCCATCTTAGTCGCCAATGCAAAATAGATTATTTTCTTGATTTGTCACATTGTCTGTTCACGCACATTGATTTGCTAGATAATTGCATTGTCTTGTTCACACACATCGATTCATCGAATAATTGTCGCTCTGTTTTGTTTCGTGAGAAAATAATCCTCACCTTGCAAAGTTTAACCGACCAATCACTTAATAATAGAGGTGCTTTATTTAGTTTAATAATAATGCACAAAATATCTCCCCCTTCTTCTTCACGTGATTTGGTAGCTATCCCAACTTGGTGCATATGACATGAAGTCAACGGTCAACATGGTCCCACTTGCTTGCTTGGTCAAATATTTGCAAAGTATGGAGGCATGGAGGCGCCTTCTTCATGAGGAAGGCGCCTACTTTTGTTGGGTGCCTTCCTTATAAGGAAGGCACCTACTTCTATTGGGCGCCTTCCTTGAAGAGGAAGGCGCCTACTTCTGTTGGGTGCCTTCCTTGAAGAGGAAGGCGCCTATTCTTCTAGGCACCTTCCTTGAAGAGGAAGGCTGGCTATTTTGGCACCTTCCTTGAAGAGGAAGGTGCTTGTTGGGCACCTTCCTTGAAGAGGAAGGCACCTGCTCTCTTGCCTTAGTCTCTGAAAGCAGAAGTATGCCAGGTCCAAGTGGATGTAGACTGGAAAACACCATATTAGTAATAAAACCTGCATTTATACACATTTCCCACTAAAAACACCAATCAAGCATAATACTGGATTTTCTATCAATTATATGCATAAGTTATATAAAAATACATCTCAAATGCTAATTAAACCAGTAATGATGCCCCTTAATAGTGTATAAAAATGTACATTTTTGGGACTCATCATCGTTAAGGTAGGAGTAAATCAACTGGGCTATAATGAAGGTATTTTAGGACTCTTGGTGCTGTAGACACCTAAAACATGTCATATTTAGGGGAGCTACTCACATAGACACATTCATAAGATCATATGACATAATCTTGGACTTTCCAAGTATCAAAAGTGGTTATCACCACTCATCTAGGGCACTTTAAGCCCATCCAAGCCTAGCCATTCAAGACCAGAGTGGCCAGACCTTAGCCGTTGTAGACGACAACACCCAGACCTTAGCCACTGTAGACGACAATGGCCAGATCTTAGCCATTGCAGATGACAGCGACTAAGCCATAAAAAGTATTTTAGTTATAGATATGCCCAATCATGGATAGAAGTGGTAGTCTGCATGCAATAAAGGTGAATGGGAGTAAATTTGCATTCCCTTTCACGATGACTTCACATAGGAGACGAGTTTACATTTAGAATTTAGTTAACTGGTATTTAAACATAGAAAAGACAAAAAGCTTCTCATGCTAACCTTCACTACGCATGAGAGATTTAGTCCTAGGGCTTGGGCATAGACCTAGGATTTCACACACTTTAAAAGGTGCAAGCTTGAGAGCACCAAAAAAAGAGGGAGATACACTTGATCAAGGATGAAAATTTGATCAATAATAAGAGAGACAATTATTCTAGAGCACCATGAGGACTTTCTAAGATATTGAGGAGAGCTTTGCAAGACTTAAAGACTTCCCATTGGGGATCAACTCTACAGCAAAGCCTTATCATATTGGAGAGTCCACTTGAGGGTTTTCCACATATAAGATATTCAACGTATCGAGAAAAGCAACCATCATTTCAACATCGAATACAAGCTTCGATCCATAGCCTTGAGGCAAAGAGGACAAGATTCACTTTAGTGTTTGCTATCATTGGATAGTGGCCCACAGGCCTATCTTAGGATTTTAGACATTAGTTTCATTATTCTATTTAGCATATCATTAGCATATCATCATTTCATTCATTCGCATTCATAGCATAGATTTAATTTGCACTTGCTTTCATTTGATATATTCATTACTAACAAACTCATCCAAGGAGGCATTATCGAAAATCTATGTGTGTGTTGTTGTTTAATTTCTTACAGGGCCATAGGTTCACTGGATAGAATCTACAACATACGAGAGCAAAAGAGATCCCTCTAGGAAACAGACCTGGAGAAGGAGGCATCTATAAGCCCTCATACATTTTTGTGTGTGGAACTGGGAAGCTTGTGATAGCGCACCACCCCTTTGCAAGGGGATATTTTACCCACTTGTAACCTTATTGTATCAAAATGGGTATCCCTAAGAGGGACCGACATGTAACCGATTTTTAATATAAATAAAGAGATATACCTTTGTTACTTTCATGTTATATGCTTTTTCATGGTCTTTCATTTTATTTTGGGTTTAACACATTGCAAGTAGAGTAAGAGCAGTGCATGCACCCCGAGGTCTCTACAGATGGTGATCACAATGGGACATCCACTGATTTTGCATTTTTCTACCTGGATAGTTTTATGTGCAGGATTAGCTGTTGTGGTCTACAATGGCCAAAAATCAATCGCTCTGAGCCACAGTAGCCAATAAAGCCTTAGCCGCTCCTGCTAACAACAAACAAAAACCAACTGCTCTGGTCAACAACGACCAACACTAGAGAGTAGCAAAGGACATAATCTTAGTTCTCTGAGATGGATTAGAGGTTGGTATAACTTCTATGGTATTTTATAACTTTTTGTATGCTTCTTTGTGTCTAAAATAATGAACTTAAAGCACATTTTTGTTTAGGAATTGAAAGAATAAAAGAAGAAAGAATTAGGCATTTTGCATATCTTAGATCTTCTTTTAGATTTCCACTAGGCGTTGCTAGGAATAGTGGATTATGCTTGAAAAGTTCACCCTAGGATCCAACGTGCTAGATATTATATGTTGTTTGCTTGCTTTGATGCCTTGCAAGAGGCCTTATTTGAATGAAATAAAGTGCACCCATACAAATCATAGTAGTTCATAAAAATATTAAAATTGAAACATATTTTGCACTTAGGCATATATGAAAGAGTCATTTATACTATATTATGCACTTTAATTCATGAAAGCTTAAAATGAACCCCACACACGCACATATCATTTAAACATTGGGGAGTTGGATTTCATCACTAACCCTCAATTTAGTCTGGTGACGTTGTAATTCATATCCTTCCATCGGTTTGCCCCTTATATTATCCTAGAAATGGATTGAATTACTTCTTCATAGTGGTACTAAGTTACTTGTGTTCAAACTGTCTCCCACTGTTGGAACATTCATTGGTTCAGAGTGGAAGAGCTAGGCGAACCCCCCACTGGGATTTCAGTGGTGTACCCTAGTCTCTTTTGGGAAATCATTTTTGGCATGAGTAATCTTGATTATAACTATGGATGAGTCTCTTCATTCCAAATCCAAAGCAAGAACAAGAAACAAGAAACAACAAAACATCAAAATACAATAAATAGTTTAGGGCACACTTAAAATTGTAAGCAAGATAAACATTTGTTTGATATTGTTTTTGCAACACAAAAGCTAAATATTCCAAAAATAATGGTCAAAAAAATAAGTAAACACCCTCGGTCTAACACCAAAGGGGAATATAAGGCAACTCATATCCTTAGGTGAATTCGTAGTAACATTGAAAGACCTACTCGGAATACCGTGAGACACAATTCCACGAGTCTAAGAGGTGATAATTCAACCCTTGGGGGATCTCCTCTAGAATCCCAAAATAGGGAACCGCAAAATGAAACTACATCTCATAAAAAAAAAGAGGCCTCATGGCCATAATCATCAAGGAGACATGAAGAAACCTCAAGGGCTTCCTCTAAATGCATAGAAACTTCTTAGAGATATGAGGAAGCTTCAAGAGCTTCCTCCTCACATAGACATAAAGAGGGTTATAGAACTCATTATTCACATAGAGATGATGAGGTTTCCCCATATCTATCCTCATGGAAGGTAGAGAGGGCTACAAAACCCTCATCACCACAAAGACACACAAGAGTCAAAATATCTCAACATTCACATGCAACACTTAGAACAGATCGGCTAACTGAGGGGCAGGAAACTAGAAACACATCCAGTCATAGAAATAAAATAGAAGATATCCTTCAAACAAGAGGAAAGATTCCATTAGACTATGACATCATTGAAGTGAATGGTACCTCGTAGGATTGGCCATGGAAAACAAGACAGTTGGATGAGTTGGATTAGTTGCACCCGAGGCCACCACCCAAAATTGTAGCCATAGAGAACTTTGCATCCAAAAGTTCATGAACTATGACTTCTAAGCCCACTTCTCAAACTGGTGGTACCTCAGGGAAAAACTACAGTAAACATACAGATTCTAACCATAGAGGCACCCAACAATATAATAAACAAGTCACACTAGCTAGCCAAAGCAAAGAGACAGTAGAAATCTCTTCAAGGAATCTACGAAACTACAAGAATAGAGTCAGATAAGCATGAGTCTTCTATGACCATGCAATTCAACCACATGCGACGATTAGAAAATGCCTTACATGAGGAGAAAGAGCTTGTAGAAGCTCTTTAACATGATAAAAAAAGAGAATGGTTGTTACGAAAACATGAGCAACACTTAAGAGAGTAAGCTGAGCAGCTAGCTTGTAGCAACCAACAAGCTAATAGATATGATCATCAAAGGGATCAATGCGTTGACTCAAAATAGAATGGGTGCACTAGATAAGAAAGTAACCTGCACCAAAATCACCCTCCAAATCATGAGTGGAATCCAATTGGGGGAGAAATGGTAGACTTAATAAATCAGGATTAGGCATATTTTGGATCCTCTCATAGGAGGGAAGAAAATAGAGCAAATCAAATGGATAAAGTGCTATGTCCACCATCACCACGGGGGGATGTGTTTGCAAGAGGAAGAACTCATTGCTTCAAAGGCATTTCAATATATTGCTAAAAAGATGAAAGCCTTTGAGAAACAAGAGGCTACTAGGAGCCAACTAACATTGAGCAAAATACACAACCAACCATTGTGTCCATCAGTTCCTAGCCCTCCATATCCTAAGAACTTTAAGATGCCTAGGCTAGAGAAGTTTAAAGGTGAAGATGATGCACAAGAGCATGTCACAAATTTCATCAACGCATGTTTTCATCTTGAAGACAATGAGGACTTTCATTATGATATTTTTGGGTGCATCCACCCAATGGTTTAACCAATTGCCCAAGCATAGCATATCCAACTTTGAACAACTAGTGAACACTTTTTTGAAGTGTTTCTCCTTTGGTGCTAAGAGGAAAGTAAATCTCTCAAACCTAGCCAATTTAAGACATTATGATGATGAGCCAGTAATGGATTATGGGAATAGATGGAGAAAAGTCATGGCAAAATTATCATTCTTCGTTCCCACAGAAGAAATCATCTGGATGTTCGTCAATATTTGTTCCAAACACATTTCCCTCTTGCTACAACTACAAAAATACCCCTCATTTGAGGAAGCTTTAGCACAAGTCAAACTCATTAAGGACATCAAAGTAGATGAGAGAACCATAAAACTCTGAACCAAGAAGGAGTAGAGAAAAAATGACAAGAATGATAAATATAAGCAGAAGCAGGCAAACCCTGCCCCAGTTAATAAAGTGGTATTGGCTACACCTAAGGATGGGGCTATGTAGTAGCCCCAAAATTATCAAGCACAACCTCCACCAACCAACTATGATAAAAATAACAATCAGGGTTGAAACAAAGAACGTAAACCCCCTCATTATTTTACACCATTGATAGAATCAATGCAATCAATCTTCAATCAATTGAGTGAGGTGGGAAAGATTAGATTCGATGATATACCTCTTATATATCCCAACCATCCTAAGCCAAAAGGATATAGTGAAGATAAATTTTGCTTATATCACAGGATATCGAGGCATAATATCGAAGTTTGTGTTGGTTTCAAACATCAGGTGCAAAACATGATTGAGGTGGGAGAACTAAAAGTGGACAACCCACTGGCCCTTGACAATAGAGATATGGGCATCTATAAAAACCTACTGCCAAACCATGATGTCCCTAGAGGGTAAGGTGCACAAGTCAATCAAGTCCTAATTGATATGCCTACCCACAGGTGTGTTGGGATGGTTGAAATTTTCAATATAGCAACTAGGAGTAGATGGTATGGTCAACTGTAACCTCCTACAACTCCCATAAATGTCCCCGCTGCACCTAGGAAGAGGCAGGGGTAAAACAACCTTCCAGGTCCACAAACTTGACCTATAGTAACTATCTAGAGTAGCTTGAGTAAAACATACAAATGACTCTGATTAAGCTATCCATTTATGAGCTCATACAATAGTCCCCAAAGCATAGGGAGACCTTGAGGGAGATTTAAAGGCCAATTGAGATCCAACTACTAGATCCAAATGCATTCACCCATTTTGTGGGACAAGTACAAGAATGTCAGGAACCTGTAATTCGATTCTATGATTATGAGATTAAGATAGTACCTACTACCTTACCAGACCCTCTGCTGCATATTGCAGTGTCAATCAATGATTTAGCTTTTAAGCAGGTCTTGATCGATATAGTTTTGTCAATCAACATCGTCACAACAACAACAATAGAACACCTTAAGATCCCCAAGTCAAATATCATTCTAGGAGCCTATACATTAAGAGATTTCAATGATGCTTTATGCAATACTGTGGGAATGATAGTCCTACCTATCAAGGTGGGGCATAAGACCATTCCCGTGATGTGTCATATCTTGGAAGGGGCCATGCAATACAACATCCTCCTAGGGAGACCTTGGATAAGGGACATGAAATGTGTTCCTTCAATTTTACACCAATGTGTCAAGTATGTGCATGATAACAAAGTCTACATGGTGTTGGCTGATGAGGAGCCATTCAAGTATGTTCATCAAGTGGATTTTCCAGGAGAATTTTTGATTCCTTCTGCCCACTTGTATGTAGAACCTTTATCTCCAGCCACACAACTGAGTAATAAAGATAAAAGGGTATGAAAAGACCCATATGTATCAACACCTCATCCTGCGCATAAAGTGGCCAATGCTTATAATCAACCATCAATGCCTAAACCAAAAAACAATCAGAATCTAAAGGCACCTATGGTTGAGGAAAATAATTTCAAGGAAATGCTAACCATAGCTATTGAAGAGGGTCCAAATACCATGGAAGAAGATCACCAAAACCAAGTTGAAGACAATGACTACCACCCCGCTTCACTAGTGTCATCCGTGGGGTCATCCACCTCACATACGACTATACACTTGGTAAGCATAGGTATATGAGAGTATCTTGTGCATAACATAACCTTTACATCTATCATAGAGTCCGCACAAGACATGGGATGACCAAAAGAGTTAAGACCACCAATGGGAACAATGGTTCTACTTGGAATCCCTCCCAACTAGTCAAACTTTATCTATGCTAGACTAGACTTCACCCATAATTCTATAGAAGAAGAAGAGGAAAATGATGACTTGTTCACTGTTAATGTTTGTTACCTCTCTAATCCCGAGTTTGCTTTAAGATACTTTGAATGATTCCATTGGCATGGTTACGATATTGGTATATATGAGTAGGGGTGAAGGCAACCACTCGAGCCATAGTACCAGCTTCCCACTAATAGATTTGGGTTAGGCTATCACATCAGAGGTCGATATGACTCTCTAACAGTATCCTTAGATAGATTGAGCTTGGGGTTAGGAGAAGAAATCAATTTTATTCCTTATCACCCACTAAGTTCGAGACTTATGAGCAGCATAAAAGTGGCCATGGTAAGCATACCGTCACCCGAGACTTATCATCCAAGACTCACAATTAAGGCCATCCCAGTAGGGTACAACTCGTGGGATGAAGAGCAAGAAGAAAATGGATATGTGGCAAGTGATGATGAAGCACAAGAGGGCTTGGCATATCATGGGCCTTGCTATTTATGAAGACTTACTTGGTCCATCCACAACAAGAGTGGATACATATCAGACAAAAGTGACTATGAGTCAGAGGACTCAAAAGAGAGAGCCTACTTAGGGGCAAGGCAATGGCCCCATGACTTGGGGCTATTGGCAATTTGAGTTATTTTGTGTTGTCATTGATGTCACATGGATCACATTGAGTTTTGGTGGCAAAAGCACTTCATAAATAATCATTTATGATATTTTGGAGAGCATGGATGTATACAAGGTTTTGTGGCACAAGAGGCATATAATATTTAATTTTTAAATATTATATTAATGGTTTTTATTAAAACCAATGGTAAAGGTTTTTATTAAAACCAATGGCAAGGGTTTTTATTAAAACCAATGGTAAAGGTTTTTATTTAAACCAATGGAAAGGGTTTTTTATTAAAACCATTGGAAAGGGTTTTTCATTAAAACCACTATGCTAAGACTTCTCCAAATAATGATGGATGAAAAGGTTTTTCAAATAAAACCTAGGTGCAAAAAGTTTCATGGCAAAATTCAAAAGAATGAAGGAGATATCCCAATTCAAAGTTAAGAGGTGAATTATTAAATTCTTATTTAATAATTCTAAGGTCTAAAGTTGAATTTTATTATTCACCGATGTGCAATGGTTGGGGAGATTAATAAAATCCACCGACGTCATTCGAAGGCATGGAGGTGCATATAAATAAAAGGTAAAACCTTTGTTTATAAGAGATTGGGAATATTGCGCATGAGTGAGAATCGTCGAAAGGGGAGCAACGAAGAAATAAAGAAAAATAATTTTTGTTTGAGAGCAAGGTCAAGGAGACAATGTGGGAAAGTGACATCATGTAGGAGCCTATAGCATAGTTGGTAGTGCACGAACTTTGCACAAGGTAGGTTCGTTGTTCGAATCCCGCCAGGGGCAAAGTGTTTTGCTAAGGAAGGCAATTTGAGTTTTTAGATTTGAGCGTAGGAAAAGTTGGGTGTTTGGGATTAAATCCCAACGTGGGCTGATGCCCACGTGGTAAGCGCTTCACAATGCTAAGTGAGAGGAACAGAGTTCGACTCCCACAAAGGTGTGAAGGCGCATTGTTTTTTGCAAGGCATTAACGATTTCGAAGATGGTGAAGGCACATTAATTTTGGCAAAGGCATTTTGATTTCAAAGGTTGCAAAGGCTATTTCATAAAAAGGTATTTATCTCTAGCGCATGGTAATATTTGATATTGCCAAAGTTTTGGTGCATTGAAAATCATTTCTATTATAACTAGGGAGTTATAAGGTATTTAGTAAAAATAAATGATTGTTGTATGTGCTTAGGGAGTTATAAGGTTTGAAGTTAAATATTTGTGATTGTTGTATGTGGAGTTATAAGGTGTGGAATTAAAAATAAAAGCATAGGTGTTTGTTGTATGTATTAATAAAAATTAGGGAGTCATAAGGTTGGAAAGTGTTGAACTTGTTATATGTTCTAGTGCATGATTTAATTATGAAATTAAACTAGGAACTTGAGACCTAGTTAATTGCTACCTTGAGTTAGAAGACATGCACATGAGTTAGGGTTTGAAGTTGAAGACAAATTGCTTGATTATGTGCCTTGGCTATTAAGAAGAAGTGGATGGATTAGAAAATCAATTTTGTGGATAAAATTGATGCTTGAGTTCATTATTGCTTTAGTGGAGTTCATTGAGAGTATTGCCATTATTGAGGAGGTTTTTGCCATTGCTTGAGGAGATTATTGTTGGTTACTTGTTGAGTACATTGCCACTATTTGAGACCATTGAGGAGATCATTTGCTAGTCACTTGTGGATACATTTATCTTTCATTTGAGGAGATCATTGTTGGCTATTTGAGAGCTCTTTTCTTGAGGGAGTTGTGCTTGTTTCTTGAGAGCTTATTGACATTGCATGAGGAAGATATTATTGAGAACCTATTGCTATCACTTGTGGAGATTGTCCTTGGTTGGTTAAAGTCCTCATTGTTATTGCTTGGAGAGGTTTTCATTAGAGAGCTCATTTGCCATATATTTGAGAGTTCATTGTTGAGCATTGTTATCATCCATTTGAGAGAGTATTTGTCATACATGGTTGAGTTCATTGTTGAGCATTGTTATCATCCATTTGAGAGAGTATTTGTCATACATTGTTGAGATCATTGTGGATCATTGTTGTCATCCATTGAAGAGTACATTGCCATTCATTGTTGAGTTCATCATTGAGCCTTGCCTTTGTTGATTTGTGGATGAGATTTGAGTGCTACTTGAGCATGATTGATTGAGCCTTTGAGAAGGCTTTTGGGACATAATTTTTGGATAGATTTGAGGCAGATTTTGTGCATGATTGAGTGAGCCTTTGAGAAGGCTTTTGGGATAGATTTGTGGATAGATTTGGGACAACATTTGAGCAGGATTGTTTGAGCCTTTTGTGAAGGCCTTGAGTACATATTTGGGACAACATTTGAGCAAGATTGTTTGAGCCTTGTGAGAAGGCATTGAGGTAGATTTGTGAGTAGTGAAAGAGATAGAATAGAAATAGAAAAATATACCAACACCAGTTGCCTAGCTCGAGTAGATCAGTGGAGATCCACCTAGGATGGATTGCCTAGCTAGAATATCTAGCTAAGTAGATTAGTGGATTGCCTAGCTGAGCAGATTAGTGGATAGCCTAGCTGAGTAGATCAGTGGATAGCCTAGCTGAGCAGATCAGTGGATAGCCTAGCTGAGCAGATTAGTGGAGCCCACCTGAGCAGATCAGGATAGCCTAGCTTTGAGAAGATCAAAGTAATCATTTGTATTGGGATAAGGATCCCTATTTCTTTATGAAATATTATAAGGAGATTATCTTGTGGACTACCCCACATTGGGGGAACCATGTTAAATCTTGTGTCTCAATTGTGTGTGGTGATTTGTGCACTTGCTTACTATTGCTATCTATGTCATTAATGCACACTGCTATATTTGGTTATTGCAATTAAGGACACTAATTGATATTGGTTTGGAAAGAAAGTAAAAAGTGGGTGCTATACTGTTCACCCCCCTCTCAGTATAAGCTTGTGTTCTTCAATTGGTATCAAAGCGGGTTCCTTCGAAAAGACTAACAAGCTTGAAGGTAGATTCTACTGGGTTATAGGATGGACAAATGGTATATTGATAGTGGGTGCTCTAGTCATATGACTGGGTATAAGGATAAATTCATTTCTCTAAGAGGGAACAATAGTGGATCAGTGAGATTTGGTGATAATGCTTCAGCTAAAATCAAAGGGAGAGGAACCTTAAGTTTGGATGATGGAAAGACTACTACACAGGGTGTACTCTATGTTGAGGGTCTAAAACACAATCTACTGAGTGTAAGTCAGCTTTGTGATCGAGGGTACATAGTTACTTTTTCCTCTACAGGATGCAAAATCAGGGAAACAAAAATAGGGAAGCTTGTTGCAAATGCAGAAAGAACCAATAACAATCTCTACATGCTCAACGAAATAAAAAGAGAAAAATATCTTCTATCTCGAGAAGAAGAAAGTTGGTTATGGCATAAAAGGTTGTGTCATTTGAACTTCGACAACATAGTAAGGATAAGCAACAAACAAATTGTCAGAGATCTACCGAAGATAAAAAGACCTTCAAATACAATTTGTGCACAATGTCAGTATGGAAAGCAGACAAGATCAAGTTTCAAGGCAAAAGAATATTCCTCTTCCAAGGTTTTAGAATTGATTCATACTGATTTATGTGGTCCTATGAGAACCAAAATCCTGCAAGGTGAAAGCTACTTCATGTTGTTCATAGATGATTATTCCAGAATGACTTGGGTTGTTTTTTTGAAAGAGAAATCAGAGGCATTTGAACATTTCAAAGTATTCAAAGAAATGGTAGAAAATAAAATAGGAAAGAAGATCAAGTGTTTGCGATCAGATAGAGGAGGGGAATTCATCTCTACAGAATTCATTGAGTTTTGTGTAGAACATGGAATCAAAAAAGAATACTCAACAACAAGGACTCCTCAGCAAAATGGAGTAGTAGAAAGAAAGAATAGAACTCTTGAGAATATGGCTAGAGAAATGCTAAATGAATCAAGAATCTCAGATGGGTTTTGGAAGGAAGCAATCAGTACAACAATCTATGTTATGAATAGAGCTCAAGTTAGAACGAAGCAACATAAGACTCCATATGAGTTTTGGAAAGGAAGACCTCCCACGGTAAACTACTTCAGAATTTTTGGAAGTAAATGCTATATCAAAAGAGAGGATAAGGACTTGGGCAAGTTTGATCCTAGATGCGATGAAGGTATTTTTCTTGGATACTCTACAAAGAGTAAGGCCTACAGATGCTACAATAAAAGAACACACACCATGGTGGAAAGTATAAATGTCAGAGTTGATGAAAGAATAGGAATAAATGAGCCATCTCAGGAAGATATTCTTGAAGAAGAAGAAAGTTGTCAAGAAGAAATGGGTGAAGATTCAGATGAAGAAGATTTGTAGAATATACCTTCCAAAACTTCATCAAGATATATTCAAAAAAATCATCCAGAGGACTTGATCATTGGCAGCCCTGATGTAAGATGGACAAGAAGAGGAATCATAGGCTCAACAGAACAAGCAAATGTTTCACTACTATCCAAGATAGAACCAAAGGATTTCAGAGAGGCAGAAAGTGATGTATGTTGGATTAAAGCAATGAAGGAAGAACTAGATCAGATTGAAAAAAGTAAGACTTGGGAATTAGTTCCACGTCCAAAAGGAAAAAATGTAATTGGTACTAAATGGGTCTACAGGAACAAACTGAATGAAGATGGTCAAGTCATCAAAAACAAGGCAAGATTGGTGTGTAAAGGATATGCACAAGTAGAAGGAATTGATTTTGATGAGACCTTTGCACCAGTTGCAATATTGGAAGCTATACGGATGTTTCTGGCACTTTCAAGCTACAGGAATTTCAAAGTATATCAAATGGATGTCAAATCAACATTTCTAAATGGTCACTTAGAAGAAGAAGTTTACATTGAACAACCAGATGGGTTTAATCAAGCAGATAAGCCAGATTATGTATGCAGATTGAAAAAGGCTCTTTATGGCTTAAAGCAAGCTCCCAGAGCATGGTATTCAAGACTGGATAAATATCTTCGAGAGCAAGGTTTCAAAAAGGGAACAGTTGATAGCAATATGTATATTAAAAATAAGGGAAATGATTTGATGATTGTGGAAGTTTATGTGGATGATATTATCTTTGGGGGTAGCAATGACAAAATGTGTCAAGAATTTGCAAGAAACATGACTAATGAGTTTGAAATGTCTATGCTTGGTGAATTAACCTTTTTTCTTGGACTACAGATTTCACAATTAGAAGAAGGGATATTTCTTTCACAAACAAAGTATATAAAAGAGATGTTGAAGAAATTCAAAATGGAAGATAGTAAGCCAGTTAGCACTCCAATGGTTACAGGGTGCAAATTAAGCAAAGATGATGAATCTCCTGATGCAAATCAAACTCTATACAGATCTATGATTGGTAGCCTATTATATGTTACAACCACAAGACCAGATATAATACAGGCAGTTGGTTTAGTGGGAAGATTTCAAGCAGCTCCAAAAGAATCACATGTGACAACAATGAAAATAATACTCAGATATCTCAAAGGAACAATGGAGTATGGTCTATGGTATCCTAGAAGCAGTAAGTTCACTCTCACAACATACACAGATGCAGATTGGGCAGGAAATATTGATGATAGAAAAAGCACAAGCGGAGGAGCATTCTTTCTTGGTGATTGCCTAGTTTCTTGGCTAAGCAAGAAACAACCATCAGTGTCACTTTCCACAATAGAGGCAGAATATATTGCAGCGATAGCATGTTGTTCACAGGTGTTATGGATGAAACAGACTCTCAAATATTTTAGTATAGAACATGATCATCCCATTCCTATTATGTGTGATAATACTAGTGCTATAAGTATCTCGAAGAATCCAGTAATGCATGCCAGAACAAAGCACATTCCAATCAAGTATCACTTTTTAAGAGAGCAAGTTACAGAGCAACAAGTAAGATTGGAATATGTTCCTACAAAATATCAGATTGCAGACATATTTACAAAACCATTACCAAGAGAAATGTTTGAGCGTTTGAGAGAATAGTTGGGAGTAAAAGTACTCCCACCCCAAAATTAATCACCTCAAGAGAGAAGGTGGTGGGGGGCTAAGCTTAAGAGTCATATCTTTTAGCCCCATAGGTGTCCCTTTTGCCATTGATGTCAAAGGGGGAGAGATTTGAGTAAGGGGGAGAGCATTGAGTTAGGGGGAGCAGCCTCCAAAGAGAGCATTGAGATAGGGGGAGCAACCTCCATAGAGAGTATTGAGTCGGGGGGAGCACCTTTGATTCTCAGAGATGGTTTTTGTAGTGATTGTGGTGATTTGCATTAGAGGTGTTGCCATCAATGACAAAGGGGGAGATTGTTGGCAATTTGAGTTATTTTGTGTTGTCATTGATGTCACATGGATCATTGATGTCACATGGATCACATTGAGTTTTGGTGGCAAAAGCACTTCATAAATAATCATTTATGATATTTTGGAGAGCATGGATGTATACAGGGTTTTGTGGCACAAGAGGCATATAATATTTAATTTTTAAATATTATATTAATGGTTTTTATTAAAACCAATGGTAAAGGTTTTTATTAAAACCAATGGCAAGGGTTTTTATTAAAACCAATGGTAAAGGTTTTTATTTAAACCAATGGAAAGGGTTTTTATTAAAACCATTGGAAAGGGTTTTTCATTAAAACCACTATGCTAAGACTTCTCCAAATAATGATGGATGAAAAGGTTTTTCAAATAAAACCTAGGTGCAAAAAGTTTCATGGCAAAATTCAAAAGAATGAAGGAGATATCCCAATTCAAAGTTAAGAGGTGAATTATTAAATTCTTATTTAATAATTCTAAGGTCTAAAGTTGAATTTTATTATTCGTCGACGTGCAATGGTTGGGGAGATTAATAAAATCCGCCGACGTCATTCGAAGGCATGGAGGTGCATATAAATAAAAGGTAAAACCTTTGTTTATAAGAGATCGGGAATAATTGCGCATGAGTGAGAATCATCGAAAGGGGAGCAACGAAGAAATAAAGAAAAATAATTTTTGTTTGAGAGCAAGGTCAAGGAGACAACGTGGGAAAGTGACATCACACAGGAGCCTATAGCATAGTTGGTAGCGCATGAACTTTGCACAAGGTAGGTTCACTGTTCGAATCCCGCCAGGGGCAAAGTGTTTTGCTAAGGAAGGCAATTTGAGTTTTCAGATTTGAGCACAGGCAAAGTTGGGTGTTTGGGATTAAATCCCAACATGGGCTGATGCCCACGTGGTAAGCGCTTCACAGTGCTAAGTGAGAGGAACAGAGTTTGACTCCCGCAAAGGTGTGAAGGCGCATTGATTTTTGCAAGGCATTAATGATTTCGAAGATGGTGAAGGCACATTAATTTTGGCAAAGGCATTATTGATTTCAAAGGTTAGGACGTAAAAAGGTATTTATCTCTAGCGCATGGTAATATTTGATATTGCCAAAGTTTTGGTGCATTGAAAATCATTTCTATTATAACTAGGGAGTTATAAGGTATTTAGTAAAAATAAATGATTGTTGTATGTGCTTAGGGAGTTATAAGGTTTGAAGTTAAATATTTGTGATTGTTGTATGTGGAGTTATAAGGTGTGGAATTAAAAATAAAAGCATAGGTGTTTGTTGTATGTATTAATAAAAATTAGGGAGTCATAAGGTTGGAAAGTGTTGAACTTGTTATATGTTCTAGTGCATGATTTAATTATGAAATTAAACTAGGAACTTGAGACCTAGTTAATTGCCACCTTGAGTTAGAAGACATGCACATGAGTTAGGGTTTGAAGTTGAAGACAAATTGCTTGATTATGTGCCTTGGCTATTAAGAAGAAGTGGATGGATTAGAAAATCAATTTTGTGGATAAAATTGATGCTTGAGTTCATTATTGCTTTAGTGGAGTTCATTGAGAGTATTGCCATTATTGAGGAGGTTTTTGCCATTGCTTGAGGAGATTATTGTTGGTTACTTGTTGAGTACATTGCCACTATTTGAGACCATTGAGGAGATCATTTGCTAGTCACTTGTGGATACATTTGTCTTTCATTTGAGGAGATCATTGTTGGCTATTTGAGAGCTCTTTGCTTGAGGGAGTTGTGCTTGTTTCTTGAGAGCTTATTGACATTGCATGAGGAAGATATTATTGAGAACCTATTGCTATCACTTGTGGAGATTGTCCTTGGTTGGTTAAAGTCCTCATTGTTATTGCTTGGAGAGGTTTTCATTAGAGAGCTCATTTGCCATATATTTGAGAGTTCATTGTTGAGCATTGTTATCATCCATTTGAGAGAGTATTTGTCATACATGGTTGAGTTCATTGTTGAGCATTGTTATCATCCATTTGAGAGAGTATTTGTCATACATTGTTGAGCATTGTTATCATCCATTTGAGAGAGTATTTGTCATACATGGTTGAGTTCATTGTTGAGCATTGTTATCATCCATTTGAGAGAGTAGTTGTCATACATTGTTGAGATCATTGTGGATCATTGTTGTCATCCATTGAAGAGTACATTGCCATTCATTGTTGAGTTCATCATTGAGCCTTGCCTTCATTGATTTGTGGATGAGATTTGAGTGCTACTTGAGCATGATTGATTGAGCCTTTGAGAAGGCTTTTGGGACAGAATTTTTGGATAGATTTGAGGTAGTGTTGTGGCTGATCCACAACACACCCCAAAATTGGGGACCCACCTTTTTTGCATGCTTTCAAAGAAGATATCAGTGACCCAGATGCTAAAAAAATCAAGGAAAATAGCAAAAAATGAAAAAGTGTCACGATATCGCGACATGTTGCTCCATCACGGCAGAAAATGAAAAAGTGTCACGATATCGCGACATGTTGCTCCATCGCGGCAGAAAATGAAAAAGTGTCACGATATCGCGACATGTTGCTCCGTCGCGACAGAAAATGAAAAGGTGTCGCGATATCGCGACATGTTGCTCCATCACGATAGAAAATGAAAAAGTGTCACGATATCGCGACATGTTGCTCCATCGTGACCGAAAATAAAAAAGTGTCACGATATCGCGACATGTTGCTCCATCGCGACCAAAAATGAAAAATTGTCACGATATCGCGACATGTTGCTCCGTCACGACAAAAAATGAAAATTGTCACGATTTCGCGACATGTCACGTTTTCGTGGTTAAGAGCAGCAGAATGCATCATGAAGAGAAAATGTCACGATATCACGACGTGTTGTGAAATCATGGGTCATAGAAGAGAGAGAAAGACAAAGTGGAAAATGTCGCGATATCGCGACATGTCACGTTTTTGCGGCTCAGACAAGCAAAGTGGTACGAAATGAAAAATTGTCACGATTTCATGACATGTTGCATCTGCATAGCCCGAAATAGAAAAGCATCATGATTTCATGATAGAAAGCAACAAGATGGTGCAAAAGAGAAAAGCATCATGATTTCATGATAAAAAGCAGTGAGAGTAGCCCAAAAGAGAAAAGTATCACGATTTCACGACAGAAAGCAACGAGATAGCCCGAAAGAGAAAAGCGTCACGATTTCGCGACAGAAAGCAACAAGATGGTACGAAATGAAAAAGTGTCATGATTTCATGACATGTCACGTTTTTGTGGCTAAGTGCAACAAAACATAGCGAAGGAGAAAAACATCGTGATTTCGCGACAAGTTGCATCTATGTGGTCCGAAGTAGAAAAATGTCACGATTTCATGACATGTATCATTTTCGTGATGCATGATGACAAACAAGGTGACATAAAAATGTCATGATTTCGTGACATGTCTCATTTTCATGGTGCATGAAGGCGGACAAGGCTATTGACAGGAAAATGTCACGATATCGCGACATGTCTCATTTTCACGATGAAAGAAGAAAAGCTAAGCTACATACATAAAAATGTCGCGATATCGCGACATGCTATTTTTGGTCATGATTTACAGGGGGCAGTTATGGAACATGCAGAGAAATGCGAAACACATGGCATAAAGGTGTAAGGGCTACAGAAGCGTTACAGTTCACAGAGAAGATCAAGCGTCTCGATGTCGAACATAAAGTCAAAGACAATGAAGAGGCGGGAAGGTGAAACGATGCGATCTGGGAGATGAAACGAAGCGTCACAGGATGAAGCAGAGAGCATTGCCAGAAAGTATAAAAGTAGAAGCACAGATTGGTACAGGGGTCAAAAACCGCTGCAAGCAGGGTTGCAGAGCCAGAGTTGAGAAGGCCATTCTGGGCCTGTTTGAGTTGTTTCTCTTCCACAGACTGGTTTGGAAAACTAGAGACATTCTGCTATTGTAACATGACATATTTTTAATGCAGAAGTATTCAAAAATTTGCATCTCATTGGCAAGAAAGAAGGAGATCTTCTGTGCATGCTATGGATTTAATGTTTATTCTTTCACTTTCTTTTAGATTTCGGATTTATAGATAATGTTAAATACCACCTTTGTGGGTTACATTAGTCGAATATTTGAAATCTAGACTTTATTTTGTACCCTAGGAACTAGCACTTAGTCTATGGGGATTATGCATGTCATGCAGGTCCAATAGGTTAGGTTGCATGCATGGAAACCTCACATCTTCGGTTTTGTTGAAACAGGATAGCATCAAACTGAATGCAATTTCATTTTCATTTTTCCTTTTGCATTTTATTTCTTTTTTCTGCACTTTATTTTTTAGAAGTTCTAACTTTATTTTAATTCTCAGGCATTAAAATAAAATAAAAATTAAAAAACTTCAAAATCCAAAAATAGTTCCACCATTTATGGCATTTCATCAATTTCCACTTTGAAGTTACAACATGGTCATATAGGGACTAAATCACATTTGCTTTATTCGGGTTCAACGAACAATCATTAAAGTTTCACAGTAAAATAAACCAACATTGCCCCTTGTTTTCAATTACTTGCAACCACTAAGGTGTTCCAAGCATTTTAATTGAATATCTTTATTTGAGATTATTAATACACAGATGTAAAATGCTAATATAGCGGAGACCTTGGAGAAGTTATTTGTTTAATTTCTTTGCAAGAGAGGATTTAGAACCCAAATCCTATCGGAGAGTGTGTTTTCACAATCGGGTGAAAATACCACTCAATAGATTGGTGCTAGAAGGAGGGCATGAAATGGTTTATTTCATTATGATTTTAAATGCTACAGGTTTATAATTGTTTGAGAGCTTTACATTGCTAAATATTTCAAGTCCATTTGATTAGCATCTTCGGCCTCCTCTAACACCACTCAATAGATTGGCGCTAGAAGGAGGGCATGAAATGGTTTATTTTAGTGTGATTTAAATTTAAATTTTTGTATGCTTTAGTCCTCTAACACTCGAAGATTGTTAAAAGGACGGCCTGAATTGGTTTACTTTATTCTATTTTTAAGCAATTCAGGTATGTTGTATATTATTCTAACACTTTTCTGATTGTTCATACAGAAATAATGTGATTTGATTTAATTTTGAAAATTTTGGTCTTGACTAACAAAGTGTTGTTTCCATACAGTTATTTTCATTTGATTTTAATGAATACATCTCTTAGTTGATGCTAACTTGATTTTTTTTATACATTGCAGGTTGAATATTCAACAGATTTGGTTCTAAAATTACATTTTAAGTTTCACTAATGGCAACACTTGAGGAGCAAATGGTATCCCTGAGAGCTGAAATAGTGTCTCTAAGAGAAAGAATGGTATCTATGATGGAGGATCATTATAAGGGTTTGTCTATACATGTGATACCCTATCAAATTCCTAAAATGTTATTGGATTTTTTACGGTGTTTTAATCAAGAGGTGCCACTAGGATACTTGCAAAAACTACATGTCTACAAGGATACATTATGTCAATTCCAGATTTTCTATGAGGAGGTGGCTTGTAAGTTATTTGCATACATTTTGGATGATAAACCATTCTTTTGGTACAGCCAACTACCCATGGAGGTTAGGACTTCTTGGATACAACTAGAAGCAGCCTATCTTTATCATTTTGGTAATCAGGTTGACTTAGAAATCTTGAAAAATCAGTTTACCTCCATATGTAAGGAGCCTAATGAATCCTTGAGTCAATTCAATGGAAGATTTCGTGAGTTGCACTCCCAAATGTGGGAAAATTTTAACACATTAGAAGAGGAAGCCATGGAAGTATACCTAGGAGCCATACACCCCACACTTGCTTCACTCATTAAGGAAAAACTGGGTGGCTTGTCTCTAGAGAAAATCCATGAGATCTTAGAAGAGATAGAACGACAAGGTCTTGAAGAAGAAAAGGCACAACATGTTCATATGAGAGATTGTTCTTTTGATGCCAACCTACACCAACCATCAAATATAGCACCCTCCACTCCAATGATATCTAAGGTAAATGATCAAGGGGATGAATTTGAATATCCAAATCTTACAACCACCTTAGATGTAGTCCACGAGGAGGTGCAAATTGCTAAGCCAACATCCGCTAGTGAGGATTATGCAGAAATGATCTCATTCATAGAGATACATGATTATTCGGATGAAGGGGTTCTAAATTCAACAATGTTTGATATATGTGATAGGACGGAACCCACCATAGAATTGAATGAAGTGGTTGAAAGTGAAATTGGAAGAAAACCAATAAATGAATTTGAAGACATGATAGAGTTTCACCACTTGTTCTTGGAAGATACTATTGATGAGATGTGTAAAATTAATGATCAAGAAATTCTTCACCCTCCAAATTATGATAAAATTGAATCATGGGTTACTAATTTGGATTATGATAGCCTTACAAATTTGAATTCAAGAAATGACCCACTTTTGGAAATAATTGAACCATCTAAGGAAGGTGAAGATGAATTTGATGAGAAACACATTGATGAATTGGAAGATGTTGAAGAAGTAGTTGAACGTCACCACTTGATTTTGAAAGATGATTATTATGATGCTTGGAAGAAGTGGGAAGACTACACTCACTCCAAAACTACTAATGAAACTTGTGTGCCAATTGATATACAGGACAACATAATCGCCTACTCAAAGGAAGATATTACAACTCCTGTACAATTTGAGGATGTTTTGGAAGAGAGTTTCAAATCTCATCAAATTTTGGAAGATTATAATGATCCTATTACCAAGGACAAAGAAGAAAGTGAATTGATGAATGAATCAAAAGATCATGTCACAAATACCATGGAGTTTCATCCCACAAATTTGGAAGATAATTTTTATAATGGTTGGGGGAGATATGATAATGCATTCTTTTCTCACACCCCTATAGATGAAACTCATATTTCACTTGATATGCAGGATGTTGAACCTTCTACATCATACGAAGACCCCACATTCACAAGATTTGAGAAGGTTGCAAAATTTGATCATGTTGAATATAAATTCATTGAAGATGCGGATGCAAGTTTGCATGATGATTTTGAGGATTCAAATGAAGAGATACCATGGATAGTGAACAAAGAATTGGAACCAAATGACAAAGAGATTGATCAATTGGAAGCAACTCAAATGAAGGATCATCAAGATGATTACTTGACATACACTTTGACCAAAAACATTTGAGGGTTGAAAAGGATGGGCATGTTTTCAATTGGGTGCCCAATTTTGGTATGTTTGATGAACAAGTAATCAATGAAGAGTATGAAGACCATGAGGTAAAAGAAGAAATTGTGATTTCTCACCAATTTTTGGTAAATAAAAATGTTCAAAAGGTAGAGTCTAACCTTTTGTGTTCAAACATCCAAGATTTAGGTGAAAATTTGCATGACCATGTTTTGAATTTGAATGATGTTTATGGTGAAATGTCGTTAAAGGTAAATGAAAAACAAGGTATAATTTCTAATCACACCTTTGATAACATTGTTTTAATGAATGGAAAAGAAGTTGATGCACTTGAATTGTTAAATCAAATTCATCAACAATTACTAATTGAATCTAGGGTAAAAACTGTTAATGATCCTAATTTAGTAAATATCCTAGATGCTTGCAAATTGTTACACAAGTTTGATTGGCCTACAAACTTGGAAGATGAATTGGCTTTAAAATGTTTAGAAATAGGCTCTTACTTACAAAGTTTCATTTTGGATAAAGAAAGCCTACTTCTAAATCATGAATGGAATGATGAAACTTGCAATTTAAAGAATAGACAAGACAAAATTGAATACCAACCATTGTCTAATCAATTTGATTTGAATCTCACCTATGGTGTTGGTAATAGAACTAAATCAAATTGGTGGGGTGAGCGAGGCAAGTTGAAGTTTGTTGCATTGCTTGGTCTGATCTTATTATTGTTGGATTCCTACAACATTTGGCATACATATTGTGTCATATGTCTTTTGAAATGTTCTAATCATGTTTGGGATCCGGGAAAGTGATAGTCCAAGCTTTGCTTCATCTTGTACCATATTGTACATTTGTATATAGATTTTGGTTTTTGGGTTTGTTTGTTGGTTTGTGTTTTTCAAGTTTCATTTTTGGGATTGTTAGTTTAATCATGATTTAAAGTTGTGTGTTTATTTGACATGTTTGGTTTGTCTAAAAAAAATGATGAAAAAGTTGTTTTTGAGATGTCAAATTATGCCTAAGATCAGGAGAGTATGAAACATTGGAATTGTGTTGTAGAAAGCTCCACAAGTAACACAAACATTTAAATAATATCGTTTGAATCTTGTGATGCATGAAGTTGTCAGTTTTGCACATTATGGTAAAGTAGATGATATATTCCAAAAGAAGCAGTGCATTCACATCTCATGTCACATTCCACATTGCATATACATGTCATCTCAAGTTACATTTTCATTTCATGTGCAATCATTGAGAAGGTGTCGAATCCTCTTAGGGTTATTCTATAACATAAAACATAAAAAATCCTAAGGTTGGGAACTGATGCCCGAACTATCTTGAACCAAGCACATTCCATGCACATTAAAAAGAATCTTGAGCAAAATGGTCAAAACCATACTTGGATGAAAAGGTGAGGTGAAAAGAATATTTCATGTCTGTCCTATCATGCAACATAATCCTTAAAACAGTGGTTTTTACCACTTCCATCAAGCTTAAAGTCTAAAACCAGAGTAGTAAGGATAGGATTAAATCCTCATCGAACTTAGGTTGAGGATCCAATTCCCCAAAGCTCTGATTTGACCCACATGGAGTAGTAAGGATAGGGCATAATTCTCATCTCACCTAGGTTGAGAATCCGATTCCCCAAAGCTTCCATCGTTCATTAAATCATAAAACTTGGATGGAGGGATCGTACTACATGTCCTCTGCAAAGGATGGGTAGTCATCCCAAAAGTCCAAGAAATAAAAATAAAATTAATATGTTCCATCTTTCATTTTATCATCTTGGATTGGAAGGATCGTACTACATGTCCCTAGCAAGGATGGGTAGTCATCCCAAAGGTCCAAGAAATAAAAATATTTTCCATTTTCATCTTAATATTGGATTGGAGGGATCGTACTACATGTCCCTAGCAAGGATGGGTAGTCATCCCAAAGGTCCAAGAAATAAAAAAAAGAGAAAAGAGAATGAATGAAGCCAAGTCATGGATTATGGGGTTAAGTATGCTCATGCGTGGCAACATGTCTTGTCTAAAAGCAAGACCACTGATTGCTCATATGGATAGACTAGCCTGACCATTTCATCCATAACGAGGTTAAATTATTTTGTTCAAGATGAGGTAATGAACTCCAAATCAGAATAGTAAGGATAGGGTTAAATTCCCATCTCGCTTAGGTTGGGAATCCTATTCCCCAAAGTTCTGATTTCACTCACACTTGCACATGGGTTCAAGATGGTAGTGACACATAACCAACTTTGGGATCTAATAAATTAATTCAGTATACATATATTTGGTCCTAAGAGGGTTTGACAAGCTTTAATATGTTTGTTCATGATATTAGAAGGTTTGAGCTTTTGTAAAGCAGGTTGTTATATCTCTAGCATCTTCATCATACATCAAATCCTGCACAAATCATTCATAGCCTTGCATACAAATCATAGGTGAAACTGACAATGGAATGTTGATCAAGTTCAAGCGATAGGGAATGAAAACACATTGCACACACCGAGATGATACTTAATGATTCTGATGTTTCATGTATTTCTGATCTATCGGTATTTGTTTATCTTTTATGTGCTGACGCTTGTATCTAAGCTTGTATATTTCAGGTTGGGTTCTCACCAAAATGCTCAGGAGCATTTGACAACAGAGTCACCATTTGTTGTGGCTGATCCACAACACACCCCAAAATTGGGGACCCACCTTTTTTGCATGCTTTCAAAGAAGACCTCAATGACCCAGATGCTAAAAAATCAAAGGAAAATAGCAAAAAATGAAAAAGTGTCGCGATATCGCGACATGTTGCTCCATCGCGGAAAAATGAAAAGTTGTCGTGATATCGCGACATGTTGCTCCATCACGGTCGAAAATGAAAAGTTGTCACGATATCGCGACATGTTGCTCCGTCGCGACCAAAAATGAAAAGTTGTCACGATATCGCGACATGTTGCTCCATCGCAGCAGAAAATGAAAAGTGTGTCGCGATTTCGTGACATGTCATTTTCGCGGTTAAGAGCAGCAGAATGCATCATGAAGAGAAAATGTCACGATATCGTGACGTGTTGTGAAATCATGGGTCATAGAAGAGAGAGAAAGACAAAGTGGAAAATGTCACGATATCGTGACATGTCACGTTTTCGTGGTCGACAAGCAAAGTGGTACGAAATGAAAAAGTGTCACGATTTCACGATAGTGTGATTAAGACCAAAATAGAAAAGGTCATGATTTCATGATAGAAAGCAAAAAAGTGGCAAAGAGAAAAGCGTCATGATTTCATGACAGAAAGTAGTAGCAATGAAAAGTATCACGATTTGTGAGAAAGATAAGCTCAAAAGAGAAAAGCGTCACGATTTCATGACAGAAAGCGAAAGATGGACAGAATGAAAAAGTGTCATGATTTCGTGACATGTCATTGGTTAGTGCAAAAAACACAACAAAGGAGAAAAATGTCATGATTTCGTGACAAGTTGCATCTATGCGGTCCGAAGTAGAAAAATGTCACGATTTCGTGACATGTATCATTTTCACGATGCATGATGACAAACAAGGTTGCGACATAAAAATGTCATGATTTCGTGACATGTCTCATTTTTGCGACGCATGAAGGTGGACAAGGTTGTTGATAGGAAAATGTCACGATATCGCGACATGTCTCATTTTTGCGGTGAAAGAAGAAAAGCTAAGCTACATACATAAAAATGTCATGATATCGCGACATGCTATTTTTGGTCATGATTTACAGGGGGCAATTATGGAACATGCAAAGAAATGTGGAACACGTGGCATAAAGGTGTAAGGGCTACATAAGCGTTACAGTTCATAGAGAAGATCAAGCGTCTCGATGTCGAACATAAAGTCAAAAACAATGAAAAGACGAGGAAGGTGAAACGAAGCGATCTGGGAGATGAAACGAAGCATCGCAGATGCAAGCAGAGAGCATTGCCAAAAAGTATAAAAGGTAGAAGCACAGATTGGTACAAGGGTCAAAAACCGCTGCAAGCAAGGTTGCAGAGCCAAAGTTGAGAAGGCCATTCTGGGCCTGTTTGAGTTGTTTCTCTTCCACAGACTGGTTTGGAAAACCAGACATTCTGCTATTGTAACATGACATATTTTTAATGCAGAAGTATTCAAAAATTTGCATCTCATTGGCAAGAAAGAAGGAGATCTTCTGTGCATGCTATGGATTTAATGTTTATTCTTTCACTTTCTTTTAGATTTCGGATTTATAGATAATGTTAAATACCGCCTTTGTGGGTTACATTAGTCGAATATTTGAAATCTAGACTTTATTTTGTACCCTAGGAACAAGCACTTAATCTATGGGGATTATGCATGTCATGCAGGTCCAATAGGTTAGGTTGCATGCATGGAAACCTCACATCTTCGGTTTTGTTGAAATAGGATAGCATCAAACTGAATGCAATTTCATTTTCAGTTTTCCTTTTGCATTTTATTTTCTTTTTTCTTGCACTTTATTTTTTAGAAGTTCTAACTTTATTTTAATTCTCAGGCATTAAAATAAAATAAAAATTAAAAAACTTCAAAATCCAAAAATAGTTCCACCATTTATGGCATTTTGTCAATTTCCACTTTGAAGGTACAACATGGTCATATAGGGACTAAATCACATTTGCTTTATTCGGGTTCAACGAACAATCATTAAAGTTTCACAGTAAAATAAACCAACATTGCCCCTTGTTTTCAGTTACTTGCAACCACTAAGGTGTTCCAAGCATTTTAATTGAATATCTTTATTTGAGATTATTAATACACGTATGTAAAATGCTAATATAGCGGAGACCTTGGAGAAGTTATTTGTTTAATTTCTTTGCAAGCAGAGGATTTAGAACCCAAATCCTATCGGAGAGTGTGTTTTCACAATCGGGTGAAAATACCACTCAAAAGGTGGCTTTTGTGCATGATTAAGTGAGCCTTTGAGAAGGGTTTTAGGACAGAATTTTTGGACAAATTTGAGGCAGTTTTTGTGCATGATTAAGTGAGCCTTTGAGAAGGCTTTTGGGATAGATTTGTTGACATATTTGGGACAACATTTGAGTAGGATTGTTTGAGCCCTTTTGTGAAGGCCTTGAGTAAAAATTTGGGACAACATTTGAGCAAAATTTTTTGAGCCTTGTGAGAAGGCATTGAGGTAGATTTGTGAGCAGTGAAAGAGATAGAACAAAAATAGAAAAATATACCAACACAAATTTCCTATTTGAGCAGATCAGTGAAGAGCCCACCTGAGCAGGCCAGTGGATTACCTAGCTGAGCATATTAGTGGATAGCCTGGCTGAGTAGATCAGTGGATTGCTTAGCTAAGAAAATCAGTGGATAACCTAGCTAAGAAGATTAGTGGATAGCCTAGCTTTGAGCATATCAAAGTAATAATTTATATTGGGATAAGGATCCCTATTTCTTTATGAAATATTAAAAGGAGATTATCTTGTGGACTACCCCACATTGGGGAAACCACGTTAAATATTGTGTCTCAATTGTGTGGTGATTTGTGCACTTGCTTACTATTGCTATCTATGCCATTAATGAACACTACTATATTTGGTTATTATAATTAAGGACACTAATTGATAGTGGTTTAGAAATAAAATAAAAAGTAGGCGCTATACTGTTCACCCCCCTCTCAATATAAGCTTGTGTTCTTTAGGTGCAACATACTAATGCAAATGGATTCTTCATAAGTGACGAAGAATATGAGGATGAAACAGAGATGGTTTACTTAGAGCCAAGACATGCACCCATAATCTTAGGGATGCACACTAATGCTAATGGATTCTAGATAAGTGATGATGATTTTGAGGATAAAAATGAGATGGCCTATCTTGGGTCTCACTATTTATGAAAAGTCAATATGTTGGTAGAAAGAGAAGTGACACTTTGCACCATAGACCCTAGATTGCAATTTTTGAGGAGACCTGTTGAATTGAATGTCATTCATCGCATGGTCAATCCTCCTCCATCGACATTTAGGGAACTCTTAGAACCTAATGATACTATTATCAACCTAGCTCATGGGCTAGATCCAGACATTCCCATTCCTCTAGAGCCTCATTGCAAGCATGGAAGGGAAACCTCAGAGATAAGATTTCACCCATGTGGTCCTAGATGTTTTGTCTCATCCATCAATACAATCTCCATTTATTTGACCACTCCACTTCAAAACCCAGCCAACCCAAATAAACCTTTGTATATTGACATAGAGACAATTGATTGGGATTATGCTGTTTCACCAATAGAGCCTGAAGATCTTTTCTCTAATGAAGAGATGTTACAACCATTTTATTTCACACCAAGATGTGCCCATGACGCATTCCATACTGGTTTGGATCCTGAGTTAGTAGGACCTATAAATATCATTTATGACATTCACTTGATACCCATGCATAACCAGTTGGAGGATGGATCACATATGGCTATAGAAGCAAATTTCAAAGTGGACATTACCGATTATCCTACTCAACAAAAGAAAATTAAGTTCAGAGAAAGTCTATATCCAAAAGAACAAGCCATCATAATTCCTCTCCTAAAAGAGAGGCCAAATCTGTTTGCTTGTACTTACAAGGATATGCCTAGGATAGATCCAAAGTTAATCATTCACAACCTTTCATTGGACCCCATGAAGAAACTAGTCAAACAAAAATTGAGAAAAATACATCCCACCATCGCTTTGATTGTAAAGAACAAATAAGTGTGGTTGGATAACCGAAAAACCTTAGTATATTATGTATAGCAATAGATAATGGATGTGTTGAAAAACACAATGACACACATGTGTTGATGGAGGTATGTATTTGAATGGTTCATTGAGACAAAATGTGGCATCACTTTTAAGGCTCTCATGACATATGAAAATGTAATACAATTATGTGGATGCAAGATGTGAGATGCAATTGTTTTTGTAATTTTGATTTTTATGTTGTTTTTGTATTTTTGTCTAATTTGACCAAAGGGATTATTGTGCCTTTGGGGATTTTTCATTTTTAAGCAAGTAGCATGGAGTATCCTTGGAGCATTTTGATTGAATTTTTGACCAAGCGGCTTGGATGCCCTTGGAGCATTTTGATTGAATTTTTGACAAATTGGCTTGGATGCCCTTGGAGCATTTTGATTGAATTTTTGACCAAGCGGCTTGGATGCCCTTGGAGCATTTTGATTGAATTTTTGACCAAGCGGCTTGGATGCCCTTGGAGCATTTTGATTGAATTTTTGACCAAGCGGCTTGGATGCCCTTGGAGAATTTTGATTGAATTTTTGACCAAGCGGCTTGGATGCCCTTGGAGCATTTTGATTGAATTTTTGACCAAGCGGATTGGATGCCTTTGGAGCATTTTGATTGAATTTTTGACCAAGCGAATTGGATGCCCTTGGAGCATTTTGATTGAATTTTTGACCAAGCGGCTTGGATACCCTTGGAGTATTTTTTGATTGGATCTGAATTTTTATGTTTTTATGATTTGTTTGTATTTTTGACATATTTGAATGTTTTTTTTTGTTTTTATGACATATTTGAATGTTTTTTTTGTTTTTATGACATATTTGAATGTTTTTATGACATATTTGAATGTTTTTTGTTTTTATGACATATTTGAATGTTTTTATGACATATTTGAATGTTTTTTGTTTTTATGACATATTTGAATGTTTTTTGTTTTTATGTGTAGAATGCCTTCAAGTGAATGATATTGAGAGGTTTCGGCTCTTAAAAACCATCTAATGATATAAGGTGATATGCTCCAGGTCCCACTCTTTGTGAAATCATGTATGGGCCTATCCAGTTTACCGTGAACTTATCTCGCAAAGGCGATAGATTCAAATTCATTTGGTTTTCTTTGAGAACTAGATCTCCAACCTTGAATTCCCTTAAGTGGACTTTACTATTGTAAGCTTACACAAGGTGATATTGGTAAACATGAATATGATCTAAAGAATTGACTTGGAATTCATCAAGAAGCATCAATTGATCTAGGTGGCCTTGCCATGCGGCATCATCATCTATACAGTCCTTTAATGCTATGCACAGAGTTGGAATTTTTATCTCTAGTGGCATGATGGACTCAGTGCCATATACTAGTGAAAACGGTGTTGCCCCAGTGGGCATCCATATGCTAGTCCTGTATGCCCATAGTGCAAGAGGCAACTGCATGTGCCAATCCTTGTGATTGTCTTGTACCATCTTTTACAAGATCAAGACTATTGTTTTGTTTGAGGCTTCTGCTTGTCCATTTGCTTATGGATAGTAAGGCATTGAAAAATTATATTGAATATGGTATTTGTTCATTAAAACATGCACATTTTTATTCTTGAAAGATGGCCCATTATCCGATATTACCTTTGAAGGGACCCCAAAATGACTTATGATATTGTGGAGTATAAAATCCACAATACTTGGTCCAGTTGTCGATGTTAAGGGGATCGCTTAGACCCATTTAGTGAGCATTCAGTGGCCGTTATGATGAATGTGTGTTGGCCTAAGGACGGGGGTGAGATCTTCCCAATCAAGTCTAGTCCCCACTACGAGAATGGCCATGCTGCCTGGATGGGTTGCAGGGCTTGCAATGGTAAGTGTGTTAGATTTGCATGATGTTGGCACTTAATGCATTTATCGACATACTCACAGTAGCCCTTTTCTATGGTGGGCCAATAATAACCCATTCTCAATATGTGCTTAACGATGGCCATGCCACTAAAATGCCTTCCACATGTGTCATCGTGAGCTTGCAAAATCACCCAGGATGCTTCCTGGGGCTCAAGACAATAGTGTAATACTCCATCATATCCTCATCTATAGAGGATTTATCCTAGCAAGATATATCTTGTTGCTTTCTATTTGAAAAATTTCCTATCATTATGCAATAGTCCTTGAGGTATTATTCCAAGTCTCAAGAAGTCCCATAGTTGGGAAAGCCAATCATGATAAGCCATGTCTTCTATAGAAAATATGGCTTGCTCTTCCCATATTATGGAGATGGTGAACATGGATTGAGGAATAACTCTATGGTGTATGGTTACCCCACACTCCATAGGTCCCTGGGAGATCAAAGACCCCCAAGGTGCTATTTGTAAGAAATATCTTGCTATAAAGGACCAATATTGATTGGTTTGATGTTGATCATGTTGACTGATTCTTGATTGTCAAAAGCTTCACGGTGTATTATTGAGTGTGAAAGAACTTTCACATAAACAATTGTAAAATTAATAGATAGATTTTGAGGGATTAAGGATCCCAAATAAGCTATGGTGTCTACAAATCTATTTGATGTATAAGGGGTTGCCTCGATGTCATACCATTCTAGCTAGGCTAGGTAGGTGTCAACAAGTTCTTTGTAAGTCTTCAGGAGTGGGCAACTGCATTGAAATAGTCCTTTAACTTGGTTTACTATGAGCAAGGATTCACCAAAGATATTCAATATTTTAATGCCCATTGCTATGGCTAATGGGAGTCCCAAGATCAATGCTTCATATTCTATGTTGTTTTTTGTGTAAGGGAAGTCTAGTTTGAATGATAAGGGTAATAGAGCACCCTGCAGTGTGATAAAGATAATCCCTGCTCTACCCCCTTGTTCACACTTTTAACCATCAAAGAACAAAGACATGTCCCTTTATTTCTTAGGTTCTTTGAGTTTTTGCAGATCCAATAATGCAAAGACCGCATCATTAGGCAATTCTATGGTAGGCGGCTTATCATACTAAAGAGGTGCTTTTGCTAATTGATATGCTATGACTTATCCCTTGATGGACTTTTGGCTTATGAAATATAGATCAAATTATATCAATATGATGATCCACTTTGCGGTATGTGTATTATGATGTGTCTTTCTCATCATGTATTTCAAAGGATTTTGTTTTGATATGACGTAGGTCGTATGGCTCAACATGTAGTATCACAATTTTTGAGTTGCAAAGAGCACTTCTAAGCACAAATTTTTGAAATACGCATATCATAGCTCATAACTCACCAAGGTGTGGCTAATGTAATATATGGCTTGCTCTTTGTATTATGCATTATTTTGGGCTAACATGGTGCTCAATGCAAAATCAATAGCCGATACATATAGTAAAGATGGTATGTCTGGCCTTGGTGGAGCCAATACTGATGGCATTGCCAGGTATGTTTTAATTTTTGCAAAGGCTTGATGTCACTCTTTGTCCCAATGAAAGGGTACCTCCTTATGTAGCAACAAATTCATGGGTTAGAATTTGTCTAACAATTGCATGATGAATATTTTGATGGATGCTATCTTGCCTTGTAGGCTCCTTAGCTCCCTAATGTTGGTAGGGGTGGCCATTTCTAATATAACCTTTACCTTTGTAGGATCAAATTCAATGCCCCTATTGGATACAATGAACCCAAAAATATTTCCAAAACTTACGCCAAATACACACTTCTTAGGATTCAGTGAGATATTGTGCTCAATGAGGCAGTCAAAGATTTGTCTAAGGACTTCAACGTGCTCTTGTCACAATAGGGACTTAGCCAGTAAGTCATCCATGTAATCATCTAAGATCTTATGCATATAGTCATGGAATATGTATGTCATGGCCTGCTAATATGTTGCACCAATATTTTTAAGACCGAATGGCATCACTTTATAATAGAATGTTCCCCACAGAGTAATGAAAGCAATTTTATGTTGATCTTCAGGATTAATCCAGATCTAGTTGTATCTAAAAAAACCATCCATTAGGGAGATCATATCATGACTTGTGGTTGCATCTACCAGGGCATCTATGTTTGGAAATGGGAATGAATCCTTTGGTGTTGCCCTATTTAAATCTTTGAAGTCTATGTAGAGACGAACTCTTTCATTGGGTTTTACCATGGGTACCATGTTCGACACCCATTCAGGGTAGTCTATAAGAACTACGAACACTGCATCTAGTAGTTTTTGCAATTCGTTCTTCCCCATCAAAGCAATGGTTGGATGCATTTTCCTCAACTTTTGCTTGACTAGCTTCTTCATGGGATCCAATGAAAGGTTGTGAACAACTAACTTTGGATCTATCCCTGGCATATCTTTGTAAGTCCAAGCAAAGATATTCAGCCTCTCTTTGAGGAGAGGAATCATGATGGCTTGTTCCTTTGGAGATAGACTTTCTTCAAACTTGATTTTCCTTGGTTGGGTAGGATCATCGCTGATGTCCACCTCGAAAGTTACTTCTATAGCCATATGTGACCCATCCTCTAACTGGTGAGGTGTGGGTATCAAATGAATGTCATCGACAAGATTTATAAGTCCTATTGACTCAGGATCCAAACCAACATGGAATACGTCATACGTAAAACTTGATGCAAAATGGAATGGCTATAACATCTCTTCATTAGGGAAAATATCTTCAAGCTCTATTGGTGAATCAACATGATCCCAATGAATAGCCTACATGTTGAGACACAAAGGTTTAGTGGGATCTATTGGGTTATGAAGTGGAGTGGTCAAATCAATGGAGATTATATTGATGGATGGGATGAAATCTCTAGGACCACATGGGTGTAATCTTGTTTTAGGGGTTTCCCTTCCATGCTTGCGATGAGGTTCTAGGGGAATGGGAATCTCTAGATCTAGTCCATGATCTAGTCGTATAATAGGATCATTAGGCTCTAAGAGTTACCTGAATGTAGGTAGAGGGGGGTTGCCCATGCGATGAATGAAATTCAAGTCAACTAGTCTCTCAAAAAATTGCAAGCCAGGGTCTATGGACCGAAGTACTTCTCTTTCTACCAACATATTGACTTGCCATAAATGGTGAGGCCCAATATAGGCCATCTTAGTCTCATCCTTGAAATAATAATCACTTATCTAGAAACCATTAGCATTAGTATGGGGTCCCAAGGTGAGGGGCTCATGTCTTGGCCCTAAGTAGGCCATTTCTATTTCATCCTCATATTCTTTGTCACTTATGAAGAATCCATTTGCATTAGTATGTTGCCCCAAGTCATGGGGCCATTGCCTTGCCCCTAAGTAGGCTCTCTCTACTGAGTCCTCTAACTCATAGTCACTTTCATCTGATAGTTACCCACTCTCATTGTGGATAGACCAAGTAAATCTTTGTAAATAATGAGGTCCATGATAGACCAAGCCCTCTTGGGATTCATCATCACTTGCCACATATGCATTTTCTTCTTTCTCATCATCCCATGAGTTGTAACATATTGGGGTGACTTTAATTGTGGATATTGGATGATAAATCTCAGGAGGTGGTATGTTCACTATGGCCACTTGCCTATTTCTCAGATATCTTGCACTTGGTGGATGATAAGGAATAAAATCGATGTCTTATCCTAACCTCAAGGTTAATCTATCTAATGCTACTACTAGAAGGTCATATTGACCTCTAATGTGATATCCTAGCCCAAATATGTCAGATTGAAGTTGGTATTATGGCTCGAATGGCTGCCTACATCCCTAATCATATCTACCAAGACTGTAACCATACCAATGGCAATTCTCCAAATAGGTCAGAGCAAACTCAGGATTAGAGAGGTAGAAAACATTGACAGTGAATAGATCTTTATTGTACTTATCTATATCCATAGATTTATGGATGTAATCAAGGCCAGCGTAGATGAAATTTTTTTGGTTGGGAGGGATTCCAAGTGGAACCACTATTCCCACTGGTGTCCTTAGATCTTTTGGTCGTACCATGTCCTACATAGATTCTATGATAGGTGTAAAAGTTATGTTCTACACAAGATACTCTCCTATATGTGTGCTTGCCAAGTGTATAGTTGCATGTGAGGTGGATGAACCCATGGATGACATCGATAAAGTGGGATGATAGTCATCATATTCGACTTGGTCTTGGTGACCTTATTCATCCATGGGAGTTGGGATATCTTCAATAGCTATGGTTAGAATTTCCTTGAGTTTGTTTTTCTCAACCATAGGTGCCTTTAGCTTCTGATCATTATTTGATGTAGGCATTGATGGTTTACTAGAAGCATTATTTGCTTTGTGTGAAAGATGAGGTTTTGATGCATAAGGGTCCTTTTGTGCTCCTTTGTCTTTGTTGTCCATTTGAATATTTGGAGATGAAGGACCTACTGACAAGTGGGCCGAAGGAATCACAAATTCTCCTGGGCAATCCATGTGGTGAAAATACTTGAATGGCTCTTCATCGACCATCACCATGTAGACTTTGTTATCATGCACATACTTGACACATTGGTATAAGATCGAAGGAACGCATCTAATGTCCCTGATACAAGGTCTCCCTAGGAGGATGTTGTATTGCATGGCCCCTTACAAGATATGACACATCACAAGGATGGTCTTATGCCCCACCTTGATAGGTAGGACTATTATTCCCATAGTATTGCATAAAGCATCATTGAAAGCTCTTAATGTATAGGCTCCTGAAATGATATTGGACTTGGGTATCTTAAGGTATTCTATTGCTATTGTTGTGATGATGTTGATGAATGAACCTGTATCGATCAAGACCTACTTAAAAAAAAAATCATTAACTGATGCCATGATGTGCAGTAAAGAGACTGGTAAGGCAATAGATACTGTCTTAATATCATAATAATAGAATCAAATTATAGGTTCCTGGCACTCTTGCACTTGCCCCACAAAATGGGTGAATGCATTTGGATCTTGCAATTGAAGCTCAATCAATCGTAAAATCTCCATCAAGGTCTCCCTATGCTTTGGGGACTGCTATATGAGCTCATAATTTGATATCTTAGCTAGAGTCATTTGTAAGTTTTGCTCAAGTCTACTCCAGATAATTACCATAGGTCAGGTTGGTGGACTTGGAAGGTTGTATTACCCCAGCCTCTACCTAGGTGTAGCTAGGACATTGTTGGGATCTACAAGAGGTTGTGGTTAACCATATCATCTAGTCCTGGTCACTATATTGACTGTTTCAACCATCCCAACACACCCATGGATAGGTGTATTAATTTGGACCTGGTTGACTTGTGCCCCTTGCTCTCTAGGTACTTCATGATTGGGAAACAATTTTTTGTATATTCCCATGTCTCTGTTGTCAGGGGCTAGTGGGTTGTCAACTTTGAGTTCTCTTCCTTAAAACCATTGCAAGCCTCAATGTCATGCCCCGGTATCCTATGATAAGGGTAAAATTGATCTTCCCTATAGCATTTCATCTTAGGATGGTTGGGATCTATAAGAGGCATATCAAGAAATATGATCCTCCTGGCCTTGCTCAGCTGATTGAAGATTGATTGCATTGATTCTATCAGAGGCACAAAATAGCGAGGTGGATTGCGTTCTTTATTTCACCCCTAATTGTTCCTTTGATTTTAATTGGTTAGTAGGGGATGTGATTGATAGTTCTGGGGTTGTTATGCACCCACATCCTTAGGTGTAGCCAATACGACTTTATTGAACAGAGTAGGGTTGCCCTGCTTTTGCTTGTATTTGCTATTTTTGTCGTTCTTATTACACTCCTTATTGGTCCAGAGTTTTATGGTGCACTCATCTACTTTTATCTCCTCAATGAGCTTGGAATGTACTAAAGCATCCTCAAATGAGGGGTATTTTTGTAGTTGTACCAAAAGGAAAATGTGTTTGGAACAAATCTTGGTGAACATCTAGATGATTTCTTCTATAGGAACAGAGAATGATAATTTTGCCATGATTTTTCTCCATATATTCCTGTAATCCATTACTGGCCCATTATCATAATGTATCAAATTTTATAGGTCTAAAAGGTTCACTTTCCTCTTAGCACCAAAGGAGAAATGCTTCAGAAAAGTGTTCACTAGTTGTTCAAAATTTGCTATGCTATGTTTGGGTAGCTGGTTGAACCATTGGGTGGTAGCACCCATGAATGTCATAATGAATATCTTGAGCATGAGAGCATCATTGTATTCAATATGAAAACATGTGTTAATGAAGTTGGTGACATGATCTTGTGCATCCTCTTCCTGCTTGAACTTCTCTAGCCTAGGCATATCAAAATGCTTAGGATAGGGAGGGCTAGGAACTGATGGACACAATGGTTGGTTGTGTATTTTGTTCAATGTTGGCAAGTTCCCAACTGACTCTTATTTCTCAAAGGCTTTCATATTTTCAAAAAGCTCTTGAAATACCTTTGATGCACGGATCTTCTCCTCTTGTAGGATTACTCATGGTGGCAATGGAGGTAATACTCTATCCATTTGGTTTGCTCTATTTTATTCCCTTCTATGAGGGGACTCAAGATGCATCTGATATGGCTCTATTAAGTTTATTTTTTCCTCCTCAGTCGAATTCCTCTCATGATTTGGAGGGTGAATTTTTTATGAGTTACTTGCTTGTCTAATGCGCTCTTCTCTTGGTGAATTAGCATGTTGATCTATTTGATGATAACTTCCACTTATTTATTGGTTGTTGTAAGCTAGCTGCTCAGCTTGCTCTTTTAAATGTTGCTCATGTTGGTGCAACAACTGTTATCTCTATTTATCATGTTCAAGAGCATCCACAAGCTCTCGTTCTTTGTGTAAGGCATTATCTAACCATCGTACGTGGTCAATTTTTGCATTCATAGAGGAATCATGCTTATCTGACATTGTCCTAGTTATTTTGATTCGTAGATCTCTCTTAGATGTTTCTACTATTTCATCACTCTCACTAGCTAATGTGACTTATTCAGTATATGTTGAGTGTCTCCATGATCAAATTTTGTGTGTTTGCTATGGTGTCATCTTGAGGCACCCCCAGTTTGAGAAGTGTGCTTAGAAGTTATGGTTTGTGAGCTTCCAAATGTGGAATTCTCTATGGCTATAGTTTTGGGAGGTGGCATTAGATGCAACCGATCCAACTCATCCAATTGTCTTATTCTCCATGGCTGATCTCGCATGGTGCCATTCACTCCAATGAAGATCATAGTCTAATGGAATCCTTCCTCTTGTTTGAAGGATATATTTTGTTTGATTCTTATGACTGGATGTGTTTCTGCTTTCTTATCCCTCAATGGGTTGATTTATTCTAAGTGTTTCATGTTAGTGTTGAGATGTTTTGGCTCTCGTGTGCCATTTTGGTGATGAGGATTTCATGGTTTTTTCTACCCTCAATGAGGATGAATAAAGGGAAACCTCACCATCTCTATGTGAAGAATGAGGTATAGAAATATATCTGTGTCTATGTGAGGAGGAAGCTCTTGAGGCCTCCTTGTGTCTTTGAGAAGTTTTTGTGTGTTTAGAGGAGGTCTTTGATGTTTCCTCATGTATCCTTTAAGATGATGGTCATGAGGCCTCTTTATGTTTATGAGATGTAGTTTCATGCTGTGGTTCCCTATGAGGGGTTTCTCGAGGACATACCCCAAGGGTTGAGTTATCATCCCTTAGAATTATAGAACTATGTCTTATAGTCTTCCTAGCAAGTCTTTCAATGTTACTACAACTTTGCCTAAGGGTATGTGTTGTTTTGAACCCTCCCTTGGTGTTAGACTAGGGATGTCTACTTGTTTTAACCATAATTTTGGAATTTAGATTTTATGTTGCACTTTAAGTATGATCAAACAATATCACACAAATATTTATCTTGATTATAGATTTTAAGTGTGCCCTAACTATTTGGTGTATTATGATGTTTTATTGTTCCTTATTTCTTTGCTTCGGATTAGGAATGAGGAGACTCATTCATAGTGATAATCAAGAGTACTCATGCCAAACATTATTTCCCAAAAGATACAAGGATACATCGCTAAAATCCTAGTGGGGGGTTCGCCTAGCTCTTCCACTATGAACCAATGAATGTTCCAATAGTGGAAGATAGTTTGAACATGAGTACATTAGTGCCACTATGAAGAAGTTCTTCAATCCATTTCTAGAAGAATCTAGGGGAAAAATCGATGGAAGGATATGAATTCCAACATCACCAAATTGAATTGAGGGTTGGTGATGAAATCTAAATCCCTAATTTTTAAATGATACGTGCATGTGTGGTGTTTGTTTTAAGCTTACATAATATAAAGTGCATCATATAGTAGCCATGAGTATTTTCTATATGCCTAAGTGCAAAATACATTTCAATATTCAGAAAGATGCATGAACTACTATGATTTGCATAAGCACACTTTATTTCATGTAAATATGGCCTCTTGCAAGGCCTCAAAGCAAACAAATAACATACAATGTCTAGCATGTTGGATTATAGGGCAAACATTTTAGACATAAGTCATTGTTCCTAGCAACGCCTAGTAAAAATATAAAAGAAGATCTAAGATATGCAAAATGCTTAATTCTTTATCTTTTTATTCCTTCAATTTCCAAACATAAATGTGCTTTAAGTTCTCTATTTTGGACACACAGAAGTAAACAGAAAGCTATAAAATATCAGAGAGTCTATAACAACCTTTGATCTATCTTAGAGAGTCATTTTTTTGATCTCTACTACACTCCAATACTGGTCGTTGTTGACCAGAGCGACTAGTTCTTGGTCGCTATTAGTAGGAGTGGTTAAGGCTCTATTGGCTGCTATGGCTCAGAGAGGCTAAATTATGGCTATTATAGATCAGAGTAGCTAGACCTACACACAAAACTAAGTTAGTATTCCGGCAACAAACAAAAAATTAGTGGAAGTTCCACCGTGATCTCCATATGTAGTGACCTTGGGACACACGTACCACTCTTTTTATGCTACTTGCAATGTATTAAAAACCCAATATGAAATGGAAGATAATGAAAAAAATATAACATGAAAATAACAAAGATAGATCTCTTTATTTGGATTGAAGCCCGATTACATTTTAGTCCCTCTTAGGGATACCAATTTTGATTCAATAAGGTTACAAATTGGCAAAGAGTGCCCCTTTCACGAAGAGGTGGTGCGCTTTCAAAAAGCTTTCCTATTTTGTACACAAAAATGTATGAGGGCTTACAAATACCTCCTTCTCTAGGATTGTTTCCTAGAGGGATCCCTTTTGCTCTCGTATGTTGTAGATTACGTCCGATGAACCTATGGCCCTATAAGCAATGAAACAACAACACACACTTAGATGTCTAGGAATGCCTCCTCAGATGAGGTTGTTAGTGCTGAATATATCAAATGGAAGCAAGTGTAAATTAAAACTATGTTATGAGGTCAAATGAATGAAATAACATTATGCTAATGCTATGCTAAATAGAATAATGAAACTAATGTGTAAAACCCTAAGCCTATGGGCCACTGTCTAAGACAACAACCGTTAAGGTGAATTTTGTTCCCTTTGCCCCAAAGCTATGGGTCAAAGCTTGTAATTGATATTGAAATGATGGTCAATTTTGCTCTCCAATTTTTTAGGAATTTGCTATAAATGTGATCTCCAAGGGAAGTGTTGAGAAGCAACACACCCCCACTGAAAAATGAATTTCCATCATTTGAAAACTTTGAGCTTTCATTTTTGCAGTAGGGACCCTCTTGATGATTTTCAGGTTTTAATTCCAAATTTTTACTTGCCTCTTTCTTCTTCAAGTTTTTCCTATGTCAAAGTATCCAAGTATTCTTGCATTCTAGCTTTGTTATCTCAGACTTCACTTTTTACATGCTAGAATCATTCATGGATAAAGAAAATCTTACACCGGTATGAAAAAAATGCAGAAAACAGACAAATAAATTCATTGAAAATCAAAACTTTCCATTTTTGGCAAAGTCGCGAAATCGCGACACTTCCAATTTTGAAAATGTCGCGAAATCGCGACAAGTTTTAGAAAAATCCGCCAAGTCCCAGAAACGTAGCGAAATCGTGACACTTCCATTTTTGGAAATGTCACAATATCGCGACACTTTAGGAGAGAGAAATCCAGATCGTACAGAACGTCGTGATTTCATGACATGTCGCATTTTCATGGCTGCAGGAGGCAAAAGGAAGCAAAGGACAAAACAGGTCGCGATTTCGCGACATGTCACGAAATCGCGACATGTTGCATTTTCGCGGCAGCGACAGGGAAGTAGGTCGCGATTTCACGACATGTCACGAAATCGTGACATGTCACATTTTTGCGACAGCGATAAGGAAGCAGGTCACGATTTTGTGACATGTCACGAAATTGCTACATGTCTCATTTTCACGGCCTTGGCAGAAAAGAGCCCGAAAATGGAAAACAGCTGGAAATAAACACGTGTCGCAATTTTGTGACACGTGTCAAGACGAAGCAGGCCACGTATCAGATGATTAGAGCTATGTATACTAAAATTTAGGGCTTCATTTTAATATTTAAAGTTTTGATTTAATAATTTTAAAATGCTAATCCTTGTTTGTCTTTCATGCAGGAAGCCATCTGGCACTTACATGATAGCGGAGAAATGGCCATAAAAGCAAAGATAAGTGCAAATTAACCAAAGATGGCCGTATTGAAATAAAAGATGCCGGACATTGCTTCTTCATCCAAATTTTATAGATCTGGCTGCAAAGAGACTTTATGGTGACTAAGCAGCTACCCATTTAATGGAGTATATCCGGGATTTGCCGGGAAATGAAAATATCTGCACACCGTTACCGGAATTTGCCGATGGATGCAATTAATGAAAATTTATGGCAGAATTAATGGCTTACAGGCATTTTTAACTCAGGGATGGCTCTACAGAGATGAAATGTCAGAGAAGTGGTGATTCATCCAAATTACCCGAGGGCATTAATGAAGACATTTATTCACAGTTACGGGTGAATGCAAGTGGCATTCGAATTCTATTTTCTCCATTTATGGCAAGTGACTGCACTGATTTGCAGAATGGTTAAGTTTTATCCGAACTTTGTTTTAAAAGAGCTTATATTGTAAAACTCGGGTACTAGGGTTTAAGATGATAAGATTTACGGTTTGAGAAGAAGATATTTCTAAAAAGATCAGGGTCTGTCCTGAGTCTATAAATACTTCTTCTCAATGTAATCACAGGAGGCGAAAACATAGAAATAAAAGGCTATTGAAGCAATTTCTTGCAAATTTTGTTAAATACTTTATTCTGGACTTGGAGTTGATGTGCTTTTGTTTTCTGTGATAGCATGGCCAGGAACCTAAACTTTTTTAGATTGTGATAAGTTCATCTTCTTTTGTTATTCGTTTCTTTAAAGTTTATTAAATATATGCTATAAATCTGTGACATCAAGATTAAATATGCTGTTAGGCTTCAGTTGTTCTATTGTATGCTAGGGAAAATTATAGATTTAAGGTTCAGGTCTATTCTAATTGCTCTGTCCTCACTGTGTGAGCTAGGCTATCGGTGAAAGATATCAATTTTAACCGACTTCCCTTCGGTTTATAATTTTCTGTTAGATCTGTTCCATCTCTGCCTTATGCTCTTAGTAGAAAGTGATCTTAGAAAACTAGACACTTTTTTCTTTGATTTGTTCTGTTGTGAAGCTGATAGTATAAATAAAATTGATAGTTTTGTTTTACAGTTGAGTTTGATAAACTTCTCTTTCTGCCTTACCCTACCCTTTTTGTTTTACCGTGAAATAATCCATTTTTATTTTCTTTTAAACTTGTCTTTTATTTAAATCTGCTGACCCATAAGAGCTAGATCAAAGAATCAATTTTAAATATGATTGTCAACAAGTGACAACTACTGAACATTACTGAGCAAGTTCAGTGAGCCTGTTGTAAGGTAACATACAGTCCATATTGAAAACTATTCCAAAAGCGAAAAAGAGTGAATTGAAATTCGACCCGACTCTGTAACTTGCACCTTGGATAACCAACTAGATCCTAAAGTGAGTGGGATTTATCCCGTATAAGTGTTATCAGAGTTTTATGCTCATTCTTCACAGGGTGTGTGTAAAAGTCAGACCAACATTTAAAAATGGCGCTAGAAGGAGGGCCTACTGAAATCCGGTCAGTATTGAATTGTCAGTACAATATTTTAAGACTGCCAGAAAAGAAGACCTCAAGTTCAGTACTCTGTTAAGGATTGTAAGTTTGTAAGTGCTTGTGAAAAGCTGGATTCTACATATAGGGTAACAAGGTCCCACCCCAGAGCTGGAGAGCTCCTTGTCCCTAAATTAGAAACTCCGAGAAGAAGTAGCCTCAGAAGGGCCAAGTCTCTGTCAGAAACAGTTTTATCACCACTGATAGTTACTCCAACCACAACTCAGAATACCACTGTCAACCAAGTAGTAATGGCAAATTGGTTGGGTTCCACTGCTTTGAATATTTTGGGTATAGCCCATGACCTACCCAGAAATCCAAAAAGATATCTCCCCAGATATAAACATGATGGGACAAGAACTACAGAAGAACATTTGGTTGCATTCAAGAATGCTTTGAAATTATTAAATGTACAACATGAGGATGTTGCCTGCAGACTGTTCCCGTTCACTCTCCAAGAGGGAGCTTATGACTGGTTTCTAAACCTCACTAATGATTCTGTCACCAGCTGGAATGACTTAGAATTTTTTTTTGTGTCACAGTTCGGTGAAGTGATAGATCCTAGTATATTGTACCAGCAGTTTTCTGGTATCAAAAGAGAACTAAGTGAATCTATCAGATCTTATAATGTTAGATTCCAAAAAGCTTATGGTAGAATTACTGGGTATTATGTACCGAATGCAGACCTGGCATTAGAGATTTTTAGAAACTCTCTAGATCCCATGACCTCTGTCTTCTTGAAGAGAGATCCCACTATTACTAATTTGATAGAAGCTTATAAAGAAGCTTTGATTCTGGAAAGACAGTTGGGACCCCAGCCTTTAAATGCTCAACAAATTCCTTTGGTTACACAAGCTGCCCATGTGTTCAATCCCATTCCACATCAGATGATGTTTCCAGTTTGTCAGACTCTATCATCAGCAAATCCATTGGCTGTAGCACCTGTTGAGAATGTATAGAACCTAGGCAAAGAGGTTGACAATGCAAGAGTTGAAGAAGTCTCAAAGATTGTTCAGAAGCTGGCCAATGATTTTTTGAGTTTTAAAAGGCAAGTTTCTACTGGGGACAACTCCAAAAAGTATTCATATCAACTGAACAGATTCAACTAGCCCCTGTATGAACCTAATAAAGATTACAAGGGTAAAGGCCATGATGTGAATATTTGCGATTTAGCTCTGCCTAACTGGTGTAGAATACATGCTACTTCTCAGCATGGGGAGTTGGATTGTCTAGAATTTTGTAATGCATTTGAAGCCTTGTCTGGGGATTTGATCTCTCTAAAAAATCAAAGAACTGCTGATGGCCCAAGTTCATCCAGCCACAGTGCAGCTATGGTCCTGGATTCTTTCACTTTCTCGGATGAATTTGAGAATGTAGTTGAAATGCCTATGGATGAGGTGCAGGATTTCCAACAATACAGAAGAGATAACTACAACCTAAGAAATAGGAATCTGGAGCCTAATACTACATCAACCCCTCCGGACAACTCTCATAATGTTCCTCCCGACCCCTCTCCAAGCAATAATCCATCTCCACCAAAAGGAGGGAATTTGAGAGGACCAGATGCTTTTGTACCTCCACTTAATAAAGGATATAACATAGTGGAGGATATGAAAAAGATTAAGGCCAACATTACTCTACATGAGTTGGCCCAGATTTCAGAGCAGAGAGACAACCTGATAAAAACATACTCTGGGCATACTACAAAACCTTTGGACAAGGGGAAGAAAATAGCAAATGCGAATCTAGCCATGTACAAAGAGAAAACTGAAGTTCCCCCCTTTTTACTGACTGTCCGTATTTTTGGGAAGAACTTACACAATTGTTTGGTAGATTCGGGTGCATATGCTAATGTTATGCCTTTGGCCATTTGTCAGCAGTTGGGTATGACCCCAATGAAGTATGAAAGGAGAGTTGTCCAATTAGACAAATCAGAGGTTAAAGTTGTTAGAGAACTTCAAAATATTCATATCCAATTAGCATCTGAGCCAAGGCCTCAACATAAAATTGAAATTCAGGTTGTGGATATCCTTGTGGGGTACGGGATGCTTTTGAGCAGGGATTGGTCGAGGTCTTTGAACGGATACTTGGCAACATATTTTTCACACATGTGGTTGCTATGGAAAGGAGTGGCAAATCAATTATGGGTTGAAAGAGAACCCAGGTACAAGCATATAATTACTGAGTACAATGTAGAGAATGAAACTGTAAATATTGTGGAGGTAGATATTGGAGTTTACAATTTAACAACGGGGCAGATTAATAAGTTTAGTAAAGCCCATATTGTTCATAGTAATGAAGTCTGGATGCTTCATGTGGATGGGGCTAGATCTAAACAGGGTTCTGGCACAGGGGCAGTCCTTAAAGGACCTAAAATTCAGACATATTTTATGTCTTACCACCTACAGTTCCCTTGTACAAATAATTTAGCAGAGTATGAAGCTCTGGTATTAGGTTTGAAATTTGTTTTGGACAAAGGAGCAAGAAATATTTAAGTTTTTACTGATTCAAAATTGGTGGAAAATCAAGTCAAGGGTAAATTCCAGTGTAAAGCATCTTATTTAAAAGGATACAAACATCGGGCTTGGGATCTTGTAGAAGACTTTGATGCTTTTAATCTGACACACATACCCAGAGAGTAGAATTCACATGCAGATGTCTTGGCTTCTTCAGCTGCACGTTTAAAGCCATTGGAAGAATTTAAATGGAACAAGTTTTCAATTGAGTTAGTCCCTTGTCCTTTAGTTCCAAACAATATAGATAATTTTTAGGTTTTCTCTGATGATCAATAGATTGTAAACTTTTTGCAGAGTACTAACACATTTGAAAATGCTATAATCGATGAGGGCCAAAGGGATACTCTGCTGGAGCAGCTAGATGATGACAGGGGAATAATGAGGTTGAAGGACAATAGAATTCCAAAAGGGATGGTAGAGCTGGAGTGGCTCTTTGATGTTGACAAAATCAAGCAAAAGGTGAATTCCGAGGATTATGTGGGTGCCACGAGACAGTGAGACCGAAAACTCGAACATAGGGATCGAAGAAGATCCCAGGCACATCAAGTTGGCTAAGAACTGTGATCAAAAAATAAAAAGAAGTATGATTGATTTTCTGCACAGGTCCAAGGATGTCATGGCCTGGTCATACAAAGTCTTAAAGGTATTTGATCCAAAAGTTTACACTCACATTATACCTTTAAAAGAATTCTGCAAGCCTTTCTAGCAAAAACAGAGGCATGTCAATGCTCTGTTAGAGCCCCTCATCCAGAAAGAGGCAGAAAAACTATTGAGTTCCGCCATTATTTTTCCCATTAGACATTCTACTTGGGTGGCCAATCTGGTGCCAGTCAGAAAGAAAAATGGAGAGATCCGTCTGTGTGTGGATTTTAGAAATTTGAACAAGGCATCTGAGAAAGATAATTATCTACTGCCTTCTATGGATGAGGTGTTATAGATCATCAATGGTTCAGAGATGATGTCTTTCCTGGATGGTTTCTCAGGGTATAATCAGATATTGATTGAGAAGGAAGACAGAATGAAGACTGCTTTCACAACTAAGTGGGGAACTTTTGCTTACAAGAGGATGACATTTGGATTAATAAATGTCGGAGCTACATTTCAACGAGAAATGGATCATGCTTTCAAGGTCCTTATGGGTAAATGTATTGTTGTTTACATTGATGATTTAACAGTATTCTCTAAATCTCGGTTTGACCATGTAGAACACTTGGAGTCTGTGTTTAACAAATGTAGGGAGTTCGACATTTCTTTGAATCCCAAGAAGTGCATTTTTGGTGTAACAGAAGGAAAGCTCCTTGGGCACTTGGTCACAAAATATGGCATTTCCATGGATCCGAGCAGAGTTGAAGCCATATCTGACATACCATTTCCCAACTCCAAGAAAGAGTTGAGGTCCTTCTTTGAAAAAATTAACTTTGTCAGGAAGTTCATCTCCGGTTTTGCAGAGATAGTCAAGCCAATGAATGACATGCTAAAGCAAACTGCTCAGATTTCCTGGACCACAGAAGCTAAAACAACCTTCTAAGAAATCAAGACAGCCATCAAACAAGCACCCGCTTCGGTAAGCCCGATTTCGAGTGCAAATTTTTATCTGTACACCTTTTCTTCTGAACATACACTTGCTGCAGTTCTGACCCAACGGAGAGAAACTGGGGAACATCCAATTGCTTTCAAGAGTACCAATTTAAAAGGGGCTGAACTGAAATATTATCATTTAGACAAACAAGCTTATGCCTTGGTGAGAGCGGTTAAGCAGTTCAGGCACTACATACTAAGAAGCAGAATTCATGCTATAGTTCCAGACCCAGCTGTTAAATACCTATTAAGTCAGAATGAGTTGGGTGAACTAAGAGGTAATTGGGTTACAAGGCTACAAGAGTATGACTTAGAGATTTGGCCTGCTAAATTGATTAGAGGACTTGGTTTGTCTCGACACATTACTGAAATACCTCTACGGGAAGAAGTTAATCAGTTAAATTATGAATCTGATAACTGGTATGGAGATATTATTAATTTGTTGCAATTTGGAATTTGCCCATCTCACTTGAACATAACCCAAAGGAGAGCATTAAAACTGAAAGCTGCTCATTATCTCCTCAAAGCAGGTAATTTGTACAGAGAGAATTATGCTGGCATTTTCCTAAGATGCATTTCTCAAGGTGAAGTCAATGAAGTCATGTCTAGTTTTCATGAAAATTTAGGGGCAGGGCATTCATCAGGATCTGCTACTGCACACAAAATATTGAGAGCAGGCTATTACTGGCCTACACTATTTAAATATGCACATCAGCATGTAAGAACCTGCCATCAGTGCCAAACTTTTGTAGCCAAGAGGCCAATCGGGCTCTACCATTGTAGCCTATTGTAATAAATAAACATTTCATGCAATGGGGACTTGATTTTGTGGGAGTGATTAATCCAAATTCTTCAGTAGGGCATAAGTATGTTCTAACAGCTATTGATTATTGCACAAGATGGGTCGAAGTAGCAGCCACCACAAGAAGTACAGCTCATGAAGTGATTGAATTTCTAGAGTCAAATGTCATAACTAGGTTTGGGGTTCCTCTGAATTTGGTGTGTGATAATGGACCAGCCTTCCAATCATTGGAGTTTGCAGAATGGGCATACCAGATGGGGATAGTTATTAGATTTTCATCCAACTATTATCCTCAAGGCAATGGACTGGCTGAGTCCAAAAATAAGAATTTAATGAATGCCATTAAGAAATTTGCAGTAGACAAACCCAGGCAGTGGCATACATTATTGAAATATGCACTTTGGGCTGACCGGATAAAATATAAAGTGGCTCTTAAAACTTCTCCTTTTGCTTTGTTGTATGGTACCCAGCCAATTGTTCCCATCTCTCTGAAATTACCTAATTACCAATTTGTATTAGAATATTTTGAGGATCAAGCAGATGCAGAAGCTCGTGTTTTAGATCTAACTAATTTGTAGGATGAAAGACTCCAAGCCCTGGAACACTTCAGTCGGCACCAAGAAACTGTCAAGTGCTGGTTTGACAAGAGGGCCAAAGTGAAAGATTTTAGATTGGTAGACCTGGTGCTTCTATGGGACAAGGCCCATGAAAAGAAGGGTAAGCATACAAAGTTGCAGCCACTGTGGATAGGCCCGTACTAGATTGCTGAGATTCTGGGTAACAATGCATTTCGTTTACAAGACCTTGATGGTAATTTTTTGGACCTCCTTGTTAATGGTCAATACTTAAAAAATTATTTCTCAACTGTTCCGTCCAATGTATCATTTGAATGAGTCACAAAGAAGTTGTAACATGTGTATACATTGTAAATAGCTCTGTAGTTTTAGTTGCTTTATTTTAGTTTACTTTTCATGTCTGTACAGTTGTTTATTTTAGTTTTATTCTAAATGCCTGTACAGTTTTTAGTTGTTTATTTTAGCTTACTTCTAAATGCCTGTACAATTTTTAGTTGCTTTACTTTAGTTTTATTTTAAATGTCTGTGCAGTGTTCTTTTGTTTTGTTTAATCCTAATTGTCTGTGCAGTTGTTTTATCTTAAAGTTCTGTATTTTATTTCCTTTATAAATAAACCTGTAGTTTTATTTCCTTCCAGGTCTGTACATTTATGTATTTTATTTCCTTTGTTGTTAGTGCAGTTTTATTTTGTTTTTTATTTTAAGGTCTGTACAGTTTATTTCCTTTGTAAATAGCTCTGCAGTCTTATTTTATTTCATTTCCTTTGCTACCTGTATAGTTTTATTTTTTCCCTTTGTAAATAACCCTTCAGTGTTAAAGTCTGTACAGTTTTATTTTATTTTGTTCTTAAAGTCCTGTGTCTGTCCTTGGATGTCTGTACAAAGTTCTTTAGCTTTTAAGATTCTATTCATTAACCTTTGCCTGAGCATCAATAAAAAAAAAGTCAGCCTTCCAAAAATTGTTTTTATTCTGAGCTGATCAATCCAGTGTTCATTATCATAATTGTGAGATAGTCTTTTTGAACTGAACAGTGGAATTATTTTTTTAGTCAGAACAACAGTGGAAGGATGATTGGATTTTGTGTCTTGCTTGCCACAGTTTGTTTTAATTATAAAGAAACTGCTATGCTGTTTGGTTGGAGAAACTCCCGAGGAATCCAAGAAAAGTTGGTTATAAGAGGGGACTATGATTCGTGTAATTATTTGAGTATCCACAGAGGCTATCAGTGCCCAGGCCGAAGCAGTTCCAGATTGATGAAATGTTAAAAGAAAATTGTTATTCTTTCTAAGGCTTTTCAGATGTTGGTGTATTTCAAAAGAAAGAGATGAGAGTTGAACAAGACACCATAGAATTGGCACTCTGTTATTTCCAATATATATATATAAAAAAAAAAGAGATAAAAAGAAAAAAAAAAAAAGAGTTATATAATGAAAGAGGCAGCCAAGACTTCAAAAGATGTTTTTCTTCTACCAAGTTGTAGATTCTACCTTATAGTTGTAAATTTGGGTCGTGTAAATCTAAAAGGTAACTCTGTCGGGGCTGTAAAAGGCTAAACTAGTAAACAGAGCTCTACTCGGTTTCCCATTTTTACAATCTAGAAAAGCTGATCAATCCAGAGTTCAGAAAGTTTTATACACTTATAATTGCACATCAGAAATCTTTCTTAAATGATTCAACCTAGTATGTCCTTGGGAAATTTTAACAACTATCAGTGGCAAGATACATGGTCTATGGCAAGGCAAGATACATGGTCTATGTTGTTTTGAAACTAGAGTCCTGGGTTCTAAAATAATGCTACTATTTTACCCGTAGATATTGCCATTTGTTGAGAAGCAACACACCCCCACTGAAAAATAAATTTCCATCCTTTGAAAACTTTGAGCTTTCATTTTTGCAGTAGGGACCCTCTTGATGATTTTTAGGTTTTAATTCCAAATTTTTACTTGCCTCTTTCTTCTTCAAGTTTTGCCTGTGTCAAAGTATCCAAGTATTCTTGCATTCTGGCTTTGTTATCTCAGACTTCACTTTTTACATGCTAGAATCATTCATGGATAAAGAAAATCTTACATCGATATGAAAAAAATGCAGAAAACAGACAGATAAATTCATTGAAAATCAAAACTTTTCATTTTTGGCAAAGTCACGAAATCGTGACACTTCCATTTTTGGAAATGTCACGAAATCGCGACAAGTTTTAGAAAAATCTGCCAAGTCCCAAAAACGTAGCGAAATCGTGACACTTCCATTTTTGGAAATGTCACGATATCGCGACACTTCCATTTTTGGAAATGTCACGATATCGCGACACTTTCCATTTTTGAAAATGTCACGAAATCACTACCGATTAGGAGAGAGAAAGCCAAATCGTACGAAACGTCGTGATTTCGCGACATGTCACGAAATCGTGACATGTCACATTTTTGCGGTTGCAGGAGGCAAAAGGAAGCAAAGGACAAAATAGGTCGCGATTTCACGACATGTCGTGAAATCGTGACATGTCGCATTTTCACGACAACGACAGGGAAGCAGGTCGCGATTTCGTGACATGTCACGAAATCATGACATGTCGCATTTTCGCGGCCTTGGCAGAAAAGAGCCCAAAAATGGAAAACAGCTGGAAATGGACACGTGTCATGATTTTGCGACATGTGTCAAGACAAAGCAGGCCACGTATCAGATGATTAGAGCCGCGTATACTGAACTTTAGGGCTTCATTTTAATATTTAAAGTTTTGATTTAATAATTTTAAAATGCTAATCCTTGTTTTTCTTTCATGCAGGAAGCCATTTGGCACTTACATGATAGCGGAGAAATGGCCATAAAAGCAAAGATAAGTGCAAATTAACCAAAGACGACCGTATTGAAAGAAAAGATGCCAGACATTGTTGCTTCATCCAAATTTTACAGATCTGGCTGCAAAGAGACTTTACGGTGACTAAGCAGCTGCCCATTTAATGGAGTATATTCGGGATTGGCTAGGAAATGAAAATATCTGCACACCGTTACCGAAATTTGCCGATGGATGCAATTAATGAAAATTTATGGTAGAATTAATGGCTTGCAGGCATTTTCAACTTAGGGATGGCTCTGCGGAGATGAAATGTCAGAGAAGTGGTGATTCATCCAAATTACCCGAGGGCATTCATGAAGACATTTATTCACAGTTGTGGGTGAATGCAGGTGGCATTCGAATTCTGTTTTCTCCATTTATGGCAAGTGACTGCACTGATTTGCAGAGTGGTTAAGTTTTATCCGAACTTTGTTTTAAAAGAGCTTATATTGTACAACTCGAGTACTAGGGTTTAAGATGATAAGATTTACGGTTTGAGAAGATATTTTTGAAAAGATCAAGGTCTGTCATGAGTCTATAAATACTTCTTATCAATGTAATCGCAGGAGGCGAAAACTTAGAAATAAAAGGCTATTGAAGCAATTTCTTGCAAATTTTGTTAAATACTTTATTTCTGGACTTGGAGTTGATGTGCTTTTGTTTTCTGTGATAGCATGGCAAGGAGCCTAATATTTTTCAGATTGTGATAAGTTCTTCTTTTGTTATCCGTTTCTTTAAAGTTTATTAAATATATGATGTAAATCTGTGACATCAAGATTAAATATGTTGTTAGGCTTCAGTTGTTCTATTGTATGCTAGGGAAAATTACAGATTTAAGGTTCAAGTCTATTCTAATTGCTCTGTCCTCATTGTGCGAGCTAGGTCGCCGATGAAAGATATCAATTTTAACCGACTTCCCTTCGATTTATAATTTTCTGTTAGATCTGTTCCATCTCTGCCTTATGCTCTTAGTAGAAAGTGATTTTAGAAAACTGGACACTTTCTTATTTGATTTGTTCTATTGTGAAGCTGATAGTATAAATAAAATTGGTAGTTTTGTTTTACAGTTGAGTTTGATAAACTTCTCTTTCTGCCTTACCCTACCCTCTTTGTTTTATCGTGAAATGATCCATTTTTATTTTCTTTTAAACTTGTCTTTTATTTAAATCTACTGACCCATAAGAGCTAGATCAAAGAATCAATTTTAAATCTGATTGTCAACAAGTGACAACTACTGAACGTTACTGAGCAAGTTCAGTGAGCCCGTTGTAAGGTAACAGATAGTCCATATTGAAAACTATTCTAGAAGTGGAAAAGAGTGAATTGACATTCGACCCGACTCTGTAACTCGCACCTTGGATAACCAGCTATATCCTAAAGTGAGTGGGATTTATATTGTATAAGTGTTATCAGAGTTTTATGCTCATTCTTCACAGGGTGTGTATAAAAGTCGGACCAACAGGAAGCTCTCTAAGTCTTGAAAGCTCTCCTCAATGAACTGTTCTAATAATTTTTAGGATAATCCTCTCTTGGTGCTCTCAGGCTTACACCTTTTAAAGTGTGTAGAACCCTAGGTCTATGCACAAGCCCTAGGAATGAATTCCTCATGCATAGTAAGAGTTAGCATGAGACGCTTTTTGTCTTTTGTCCATGTTTGGAGGCCAGTTAACTGAAATATAACTACCAACTTGAGTCTCCTATGCAAACTAATTGTTAGCATGAGAAGCTTTTGTCCTTTGTCTATGTTTGGATGCTAGTTAACTAAATTATAAATGTAAACTCAAGTTTCCTATGTGAACTAGTCATGAAAGAGAATGCAAAGTTACTCCCACTCACATTTATTGCATGCAAACTGCCACTTCCACTCATGATTAGGCCTATTTGTTGGCAAAACTACTTTTAAGGTTTAGCTATTGTCATCTATAGTGGCTAAGATCTAGCCACTATTGGATTGAGTGGTTGGGCTTGGATGGCTTAAAAATGCCCCAAATGAGTGGTGAGAACCACTTTTGATTCTTGGAAAGTCCAATATATGTCATATGATCTTATGAATATGTCTATGTGAGTAGCTACCATAAACATGACATGTTTTAGGTGTCTACACTAACATTTTCTTACCCTAAAATTCAAACCCTAAGTGAGCATAATTATGTCAAAACCTTGTGTAAGTTGAAAAGGAACCAGCCTACTCTGGAGGTTGGATCATAAACCTTATTTTTTTCATCCAATGTTTAGTGCTGAGCTATAGCTATCGGGTGCAAGCCTGGATAGAAAATAGGAAGATAGAAAACTGCAGTATTGAGTGAAAACTTGATATAATTTAGTGCCTAATAGTTTTTGGAATTCCCTATGGGACTTGTTCATAAGGAACACGAATCCCGTTAAAAGAGTTATTGTTATCTCAACCTGAAGGAATCAAGATTTGGTGAATTATCTTGACCTTATAAGAGGATAAGAGCAAGTTCACCTGGTGACTCCCTGGTATTTCAACCCAAAAAAGGAATTATTCCTATAGACCAGTGCATGTTCATGTATACCAGGTATTTCCAAAGGAATAACACTAATTCCTACTTTTACTATGAGTTACCTTATAGAGGGACTGTTGTTTCTAGAAGTTTAGATCAATATTTCCTTGAAGAGGAAGAGCCTATAGAAGAAAATCTTATAGTTCCTCCAATAAGACCTATAGCAGGAAGTATGGCACAAAATGCAGCACCTAATCAGCCATTACAAAAGTATCCCAACTAGAATACAGTTGGCCCTCTGATATTAGCCCAAATGAATGCCATTCCCAAAGTTGTATCTAAAGCTATTCCCACTTATGATGGATCTGGGAAAATAACTTATGAGCACTGTTAGGATATATTGAACCTGGCAGCAATCCACAACATAAAAGAAGAAGATATTATTGTGAGGATTCTAGCCCTGTCCTTTAGAGGAAAGATGTTGCATTGGTTTAGAACTCTATAAGATAATACCATAACTTCTTGGCAAGCTTTAGCAAAGCATTTTGTGGAAGAGTTCAACAAATATACTGATCCCTTTTCTCTACTTAATCAGTTTACATCTATGCAAAAAAATTAGTAGGAAATTGTCTCATATTTTAATTTGAGATTTAGCAAAACATGGAAGAGAATCACTCCCACAGCTAGACCAGCTACATGTTTAGCCTATATATATTATATCTGAGCTCTTGGATCAGAGCTTGGACTGAAGACACAACAATCAGAAGTAGAGACCTTCCCCCAAGTTTATAACGCAACAGTTCATGCTAAAAATATCCTAATCAATGTAGGAAGGATTCCCCCCAAAATTGTGTTGCCTTACAACTTAGAAACCACCAATAGTCAAAATCCAACATCCAAACCATCTTTCATGGGACCACTTTCTTTATCATATCCATCTCCTCAAATGAATCTGATCCCTCAACCAAATCCAGTTCCCTCTGTAGCTCCTTTTGCTCCCCTTCCTTATCAACCATATTAGGAGTTGTCTGTTATCCTTGATATACAAAATACCCTAAAAAACTTGATTAAAATAATGAGTTCAATGGTAAAGAGAGACCAAGGAAGATAATAGTAGAGGAGATTCCCATATGTGAATAAATATTAGAGACTTGGTCCTAGTAACAATATCGAGGTTAGAGTGAATGCAACATATGAGGAGCCATAATGTTCTTTAGATACTACTCTTACAAATGTCTAGTGTTTGGTATGTAATGACCCCCATGACTCATAGTCATGCATGATGTATCAACACCATGCTCAAAAAGCTATGGATCAAGCTAAAAGAAACCAAAAGGGAAGAGTTAATATGTTGTGGTACCCTGATCAAATCATGGTTGGGAAAGAGATATATGAAGAGAACCCTATTGTTGTTATGACAATATCTGGGAGGAAAGCTCTACAAGTGGATCCCCAAAAAATGGGACAATTCCAAGTCCCTTATCAAAAGAAATTTGATCCCCCTTCTCAAAGCAGTAGTACTTTCCTTGTTTCTCAAGCTAAGGAAAACGAAAACATTGATAGTCTTCCTAAGAGACCAAAAAAGGAAATTGGAGGAGACCGAATGAGATCTAAATATGAAGATCAAGTGAGACTTAGGTTCCCCTATATTACTAAAATATAAATATTAGATGCCACCCAACAATATGAAAGAAGATATGGTGAGCTAGAAAGAGGACTGGAAATAATCTCCTTGACCAGATCTGAGTATAACATTATTGAAGAGATGAAAATGATCTCATCAAAAGCTAGCCTATATGACACTTTGTTCATTCCTGGTAATATTGACCTTCTTAAATATTCCTTCAGTAAAAATCCACAGAATAGGTTGGCCACCATAATACTTAGTATACCACTAGAAAATAAAGAAATGACATCTGCGGTGCTAAATAATAAGCGTCCTCCTTTCTATATATCCCTAAGAATGGAAGGTTGGGTGGTCTAAAATTGTATGATTGACTCAGGAGCATAAACTATAGTCATGCCTAAAGTAGTCTATGAGGAGATGGGTATGGAATATATCTGATATTATCCTAGAGTGTTACAACTAGATGGGACACTTGTAAAGATAGTGGGAGTCATTAAAGATGTACTAATGAGACTGCACAAAGCCCCTAAAGTGACCATAGTGCAAGAAATAGTTGTGGTTAACTTAGAACCTTATTTTGGATTATGTATTTCAAGAGAGTTTAATGCAAATATAGGGGATGTATGTACATGGATTATTCTAGCATGGTAATCCATTTCAAAGGAAAGAAGATAAGGATAAAACTTGAGAAAACAATAGCCTATCATATTGAAAATATTGAAGAGGATATGTGCAATATTAACCCCATACAAGAATTTGAGCGAGTGGAAAATATTGAAGATCTGGATATTGAGGATGAGTTGCCTTTCAGAGAATATTACAGTTAGTTTGGCACTAGTATGGGAACATATAGCATCTCAACTAAATTATAGAGGGAAATCCCTGCCATATCAAACTAGGCTCTAAGAGAGAAAGAAACATGGCTCATGTACTTTGATGGTTCTAAATGCAGAAATGGTGTAGGGGCTGGTGTGGTCCTACAATCCCAATCATAAGGGACAAAGAATTTTTCTTACAGACTGACTTGGTCATGTACTAACAATGCTACAAAATGTGAGATCCAGTGTCTCGGATTGATACAAGAAAAAAGTATGGGCATTAATATTTTTAACATATAATTAGTACAAATAATTGAACAAATAATTGATTTTATGGTGAGAGAGGCATGTCTCTCTACTTTCCAAGAGGAATATTAAGAAGAAATCGATCAACAAGATATTATACAACTAAGAAACAATCATATCCCAAGAGGGTTGGTCACACTTGAGAGATTTTTTGATAATGAATATAGAAATAAGGTGAGAGCTATGAAGGTCAGTGAGAAAATCTATAAATAAATCAAAGTCGGTATAGAAAATAAACTCAATGTTGGAATCTGATGTTCACCCAAGGAAGTAGAAGACACCAAAGCTTTATGCTTGAGATCCCAAGATATTATGGTTTGGTCATATGAAGACCTTAAGGTGTATGAAAAAAAGATCATCCAACATACCATTGAGTTAGAGCCTCATGCCAAGCCTTTTAGGTAGAAGCAGAGGCCGGTTAATCCAAGGATCAAGGCCATTATGAGAGAGGAGCTCTTAAAATTGTTAAAGGCTAAGATCATATACCCCATCAAAAATTCTACTTGGATAGCCAACTTGGTATCCATAAGGAAAAATAATGGGGATTTATGCTTATGTGTGGACTTTAGAAACCTGAATCAAGCATCCATTAAGGATCACTACCCCCTCCATTAGATTTATCATATCTTGCAAGTAGTGGCAGGGGATGAGAGATTTTCATTACTAGATGGTTACTCTGTATACAACCATATTTGGGTTAAATATGAAGACCAATATAAGACAACATTCACCACAAAATAGGGTACATTTACCTACTAGAGAATACCTTTTAGATTTTCCAATGTAGGAGCTACATTTCAAAGAGACATGGACTATGCCTTTAGAGCGTTTATCAACAAAGTTATTCTGATTTACCTAGATGACATGACTATGTTTTCCCATGATAAAGGGAATGATAAAGGATGATTAGGAAAAAAGGGTCATGGAAGAGTTCCATGGAGGAACAACTGGTGGTCATAGCTCATGCAGAGTGAAAGCTTTGAAAATCATAACAATCGGCCATTATTGGCCCACTATTTTCACTAATGCTTTTAAAGTCACCAAGGCTTGTGATAAATGTTAGAGATATGTTGGAAGGATAAGGAATGCTTCATCCCCCCTCAAGCCCATTCAATTTGAAGAGCCTTTTCAACAATGGGGGCTAGATTTTATAGGGGTTATCAACTCTAACTCCTCATAAGAACATAAGTTTATATTAACTGTCACAAATTATCTCACTAGATGGGTGGAAGCTATCCCTACCAAGAAATCAGACTAGGATTTAGTAATCAACTTTATGGAAAATTTGATCTCAAGGTTTGGAGTTCCAGAAGCCTTGGTGAGTGACAATGGTCTAGCTTTCATAGGAGCCAAGTATATTGAGTTTTCCAAAAAGTTTGGTATTACTCTGAAAAATACTTCAAATTATTATTTGCAGGGTAATGGAATTGCAAAATCTACCAAAAAAAACATGTTAAGGATTTTTAGGAAATCACTTGAGGATAATAAAAGAATTTGGCACCTATTGTTGGACCAAGATCTATGGGCAGATAGGATTACTATAAAAAATTCCATTAAGACTTTCCCTTACGCACTAGTATATGGCAAGGAGGCAATATTACCAATTCATTTGGAGATCCCAATACTTAAGCTTATCAATACAGAAGAAGAGTTAGAGGAAGATACTATGAAAACTAGGTTGACACATTTGCTCCAATTGGAAGAAAGTAGAACTTAGGCATATGACAGTTTTAAAAAATATTCAGCAGATATCAAAGCATGGTTTGATAATAAAGCCATATTAAAAAATTTCCAGGTGGGAGACTCAGTTCTTAGGTGGAATGTTGATAGAGAAAAACCAGACAAACATGAAAATTTTGTTTCATTTTGGGATGGTCCTTTTAGAATAGTGGAAGCTAAGGATTCTAATGTATTTTAGCTAGAGGATCTGGAGGGAAACATATAACCGATTCAAGTGAATGGTTTTCACCTCAAACTCTACTATGAGTAAGGAATGAGTCTACAGTAACATATATATATACATTGTAAAATTATTTTCCCTCCTTTCTGCACTTTGTAATTTGATTTCTTTCTACACTTTGTAATAGATTTTCTTAAAAAAAAAAAAATATTGAAAAATAAAAAAATTTCAAAAATGACTAAGTATGGGCTAAGTGCACAACAAGTTTCAATTTCGCACTCAATTCCATGTAAAAAGCTTTTGGAATGATGCACACTCTTAAAATTTATATCAAAATACATTATATCCCCATGAAATGGCGTAAAGGTTTCTACCCTGCACTAAAGAAGAGCTAAAGGCATCCCCATCTGGGAGTCATCCAAATCTTAATAAGCTGGAGAGAAATCAAGACGGGGATTCGTGCATCAATTTTTCTAAGTGTCAGTGGACTCAAAAGGCTTTTAATCAACCAATTTGAAAAGGAAGTGGAACCAAGTAGAAAATTCTACCATGACATGTGGAGGCTAGAGAATGATCTCATATTCAATGCTAGAGAACACGCACCACAATCAAGAAGTAGCCGAATGGGTGCAGTGAGGTGGAAGCCCAATTTAAAATTTTGACCAATGAAAAATAGAGTGCCACCATTGAACCACCAAGGAAATTATTGAATATTGGAAAGTATGCCAGCAAGCAAGATCATGCACAACTACATTAGTGGTAGAAGATATGTGCGCTCCAAAAGATAAAAGTGATAAAAAGTGTATGTGAGGCTAATTTAGTGACCATTTTCATCCACGAAGTGGTGAGAAGGTGAAGCAGTGTTCTGAAGAAATTGTTGCTAGTTACAAAGAATAAAGTCATACTACTATCAAAATGGCTCCTAAGAAATTGCTCATGTAGGCACATAATACGGGAGTAAAGTTACAAGCTCATGTATGTTAGACCAGATGAGTCGTAGATACCATGATGATGAGGGTACCGAGGACCTGCCTAAGGATAGGTTTCAAATTCCCATATTTTGGAGGAAAACCAATACGTCAACAAGGTATTATAGCTATAAAATATTTCTTATTCACATATGTCTATGATTCTATATATCATTGCCCCAAATTAGTCTCTGCTATGATTCAATTCTATGATTCTAAAAATAGAATAGTTAAAACCTCCGAGGACACTCCACTATTCACAATTACAAAATAACTCTACCATGAATTGTTCACAACTAGAGTAGGGCCACCCTAAAAACCTATACCATTTGACATAGCAAAATTAGCTAGGGCTTATGATGCAATGATGGCTTCAGAAGTAAAGAAAAGGGCTATAGAGCAATGGCTATGTTTTAATTTTAGAAGAATTAGGAATGAGGATGAAATGCCTGAATTACCTATTCATATTGATGAATTTGCAAATCCCATATTATTTTCTATGTTGTCTTGCATGGAGGGGTTAGAATCTGATAAAATGGTACACGATTGGAAAATTACCACAGCTTACTATATTTCTAATGAGAGAATGTATGAAAAAGATGCAAGAAAAAATGGGACTAGGGTGATTTATTTTGATTGGCCAACTTTCTTACACAAAGAATACATGCACAACTAGTAAGTATGAAAAGGGCTCTGATGCTCCTAGTTTCAAGTATTGCTCGAGCCTCGTATGGATGTTTTATGCTATTGTTAAGGATTAAATGCCTTGGATCTCAATTTGGGATAAAAACAATGATGGAGAACCCATGCCAGTATATTATTGGACAAGCCATTTGAGGAGCAGTGAGTCCTATTATAGATTCAATTTAGAATTTCTAGGACCTACTCTAAAAATAATGTATAATAAGTGCTCGAGATTGCCAACCCTGGCTAAGCATATTTTGATAGTAGAGGGTGTTGAATAAGGTGATTGGTATTTGTTAACCGATGACATAGTCATCATATTGTATGGTTTCATGGGTAAACCTTTCCTCCTGACCCACTTCATTATGGAGAGGTTGTTTGCCCTAGAATATTTAAGGTAGACAGAGTACATTGATGCAAACTATGATTCTAAGAGAAATATAAAGTATTTCCTTACCCATCGCATAGTGGAGTATATTACCATTATCAAGAAGGGGTAGATCCAACTGATAGACCAATACCTTGATAGGTTAGGTTTGTTTTATATTCTCAAAATATGGAGCTATGACCCTAAAGATATTTTTACTACAAGGAATAAAAACCTAAATAGGGATAAGACCTATAAATTTTAAAAGAGGCCCAGGGTCTATTTTGAATAGGGAAAAAACAATGATGAGACTACTCTTTTAGAGTGGAATGTCTCGAAGATGGGTTAGTTGCCTCCATGGTTGGACTTTTATGAGCAGGTTGTTGATTTTGATCCTAATAGAAATCCCAGTCATCAGATTATTGAAGCTTTAATTAGTAAGATTAAGGGAGAAACTTTGAAAAATAAGAAGCCCCAGCCTAAGGAAGGTACTCCAAAGAAGAAGAAACCTCAACCTGAGGGAGAGACTTCAGAGAAAAATGATCCTCGACTTGAGCAAGAAGTTGCTGGAGAAGCTCTTGGGGAAGTTGTTGAAGAAGTAGAAGAAAAATAACAATGGAATGTTGCCAAAATAATGGATTAGTGGAGAATGAGAATTGAAATTGGAAAGCCTAAGTCCAATTTCAGAATGAAGATTGATAAATAATTTTCAAGAAGATATAATGAAAACATTGATACTTGGAGACAAAAGGATGTCAAAAACATAGTATTGATGGTTAAAAAACCTCAAAATGGCTTTGAATCCCTTTATCCACTTCCATATAAAGAAACTCAGCAAGAAGAGCTAGAAACTCTTTTGACAGTAGCTTAGGTATTGAAAACCTTCCATCCTACCACTAAGCAAGTGGAAAAGTTTCCTAAGGGGGCTAAGTTGATGAGAAAAATGCAATATTCTAAGGAAAAAGCTTTCAGTATTCCATTTATTGAAACGTCATCTAGATGCAAATGCTTAGGTATGGGAGCATAGTCTCTAGACATAGATATTTACTAGCATAAAAAGGATGAGAAGTTTAAGTACAAACCCATTTCTTTTACCCCTGTAGCATCAGTTGAAGTACGCCCTATTTCTGAGCAATCATTACTTTATAGAGTGGCACAAGAAGATGTGTTGGAAGAAGATTCTGAAGATGAGACGACTACTTTTCAATATATTAATAGAAGGACTAAGAGAGTTCAGGAAAGATAGGAGAAAGAAATTTCAAAGAAACAAAATGGACATGGAGGATATTGCTAAAGAGGTAGCTGAATTCATTGTAGAAGATTTATTGATCAAGAGAAATAGTTGGAAATGAAAACATATCAAGAGCACCCTACACCTGTAGGTGAAGGTATGATTTCTAATCCCTCTTCTCCTTTTCATACTCATGATTCCCCAAAGAAATCCCCCTCCATTTATAATAAAGAAGATGTGAGGAATGTACATTCTCCCTCTCAAAGTCCGCTACATGTGTCATTAGTAGCCATGGAGGTATAGGCCACTTCTATTTCATCACAACCATCTCAAATCCCATATTCTGCATATGAGGTTCCCACTTTATTACCTCCCATTTTTCCATCATCCACCATCACTTCACTTCCATATATTTTGTTACCACCATCAATGGAACATTACATTCCAACTACATCCATCCATCCGACTGTTAGTATTGCATTAGTTTCCATGAGTTTACCATCAACAACGGTAGCAATTGTTATAGATTCTACTTTTGTCATAGAGGTTGTTGTTCCATACACTCTATAATTTTTAGTATCTTCATCTCCCGTGGTTGCTAGCCTTTCAAGACCTATTTTTATTTTAAAATAATAGGCAACCACTCAAAGTATAAATGATTATTGGGTAGAGAAGCTTGCTAAGCCTTCCAGTAGGATGGTTGTTAGGAGAAGAAGCATGTATGTTGACCCTATTTCTAGATATAGAGTGTTAATATCAATGAATCCATTGGTAAGAAAGCCTAAAATTGAGATGACTATTCAGGATTATCGAGTGGAGGAGGTCGCAGAAGATATTGAAAAGCTTCCTGAGGAAGATGAGTTGATCATTGCCAAAGCCCATTTTGATACCTTCTATGTGAAAGATGATATAGTCAGAAAGAAGGTGAACAAATTGGAGAAAAAAGTTGAGAAGCTAAAAAAGCATTTGAGGAATCAAAAGGAGGTGGAAAATGCTCTAAGAAAAGAGGCTAAGGGTTGGCAAGAAAAAGGTCAAGAAGCCAATAAACTAAAGGACCAGTTAGAAAAGCAAAAGAATTTGAATGAAGATCAGGTGAAAGAAATTCAGAATTTAAAACATCAACTTCAAATTGAGAAAGCTAAGTCTATAGGCATTTCTAATAATTAACTAAGGAATATTAGAAAAGAGTTACTTTCTGAGGTCTAGGATAAATGTTTAGGGATTCAACTTATTATTGATTATCTTGATAATGCTAGCCTCCTGCTCTCCAATCAGATAACTGGAGAGTTACAGCCTATGATGATTATGGTAGAACAAATGTATAGGTTGTTTGATAGCAGATTCAGTGATTCTGCTAAACCAATTCCTAACAAAGAATGGAATATTGCCAAATTTTCTATTAGGATTATGGTGAAAAAGCACAGGGTACTTCAAAGAGCCTGGCTGTTGTTTGATAGGATTGAAAGGGTAATCAAGGATGTTGTTGAATTAAATAATAAGATGATTCAAGTTGGCTTTAAGGGCCTATGGATGGAAGATCACAACTTGTTATCCATGGAAGAGATCTAACAGAACATTGATGAGTATTTGCAGGATGAGTCTAGAATAGATTCTATGGAAGAGCCACTACCCCAAGAACAAGCTATCCAATTGATTGTTGATTTTACTTGGTTGAGAGATCTCATGGAAGATCTGGTAAATAGGGGGAATGCTGCTAACTATGAAGACATGGGAGAGTTATAATACATTTATAAGAAGCTAGAAGAAACATCGAACCCTCTGAAGCAGCCTAGAAATAGGCTCTACTATCTTTAAAATTGATGGTTCAGTTGTTTGGTGACACTTATGGAGGAAGGATTTAGAAAACACCCACCCTAGAAGAAGAGAATGAAGAACAAGTCCATGAAGAAGATGAGGGCCATGAAGAAGAAGAGGCACAAGAAGAAGAATAGTAGGATGAAGCAATTATACGCTCAGAAGGAGCCCACACTTAGCTTATTTTTGTTTGTACATATACATATATTTGGTATTTTTGTTTTTTTGCCCTAACAAATTGTCAGAAATAAACAATAAAGGCATGAAGCCTACAGATCAGTGGGTTTTGTGTGAAGGCATATTTTATAGTAAGGCCTTATAAAAGGAGTGGAGTTGTGTCTAGGTTTTTAAAGACAAGGGCAAGGCCTACAATTTTGACATGAACTCTGTAAGAGCGAAAAAATTCTAAAATATTTTTGGCATCACTTCCATATGAACCTTTACTCTCTAATTAGAATTTCAAAACCTTCAGAGAGTAATATTTGTGTGGAATTTATTCTGTAAAATATGTGTGAAGATGAATATTTTTGACTCCTAAATACCAATGGATAAGACTCTGAGTTTGATTGGATTTGCAAGAAAATCCACCCGAGAGGCACCAGAATGTAGGCCCAAAATGACCACATACTAGGAAATTTTTGTAAATTTTACCTAATTAATGGAAGTCTTCATTCTGCACACTTTACAATGTATTTCAAAGTGGATTCACAACAAGAATAATGATACCGCCTGACACTTAGTCATTCTTTTTATGTTGGAGCTATTTTGGAGGATTTCCTTTGTTTTTGATCTCGGACTGGTGACACATCCTCAATATGCAAAAGTCTTCAAGAGGAGATGGCGGTAGCATAAAAAATGTACAGATTGGTGATCGCCCGATATATTGCATGCTTTACAAGTGGCTAAGTGTTAGGACACCCAATTTCAAAGAACACATAGAGTATATTTGTTCAAAATGGTGATAAGGTGAGTTACGGATAATGAAGCAGATGCAGATTCACAACAAAGGTAATTATCACTAACTTCCTTTTGGAGTGATGACAAAGGGATATTTTGTGGAATGGAGGAGGAGTTACTCTACACTATGATGGGTTCATATTGATGATCACACATCAATACACTTTCTCAGCCTGGAATGGAATTCACAAAAGCTTCAAGGAAGTGATGATGTCATTAATATTTTAGTGCAGATTTGTGATTGCTTTAGAAATATGAATGAAAAAGAATGAATTCGATCCTGCTCATCTTTTAGGTCATTTGGAACCTGAATTGGCATTCCATAGTTTCTAATATAGAATTATGACATCACCAACATTTTAAAGTAGAATGGCATTGTGTTCTCCTTACCATTATAATAATATTGTATCAAAATGAATCTAAACCATAGGATGAGGGAGATCGATGGTGGAGATTGTGAAGAAGAACCTGAGGTATTTAAAAGCAAGTCTTCACCAAATTTTGAGACAACAAGTTGCAGAGGCCTCGAAGCTACCATGGTGGATTGCTTTCAGTGGATTTCCTAGAAGGTGCACTAGTAAGCAAATGCCAACAAGAACTCTCTACTACACTGTCAATTTTTTATCTTTGTAATGTTCCTTGTAAATTTAATTTTTGCAAAACTATAAATAGAGGTTGAACCCTCATTTTTAAGGGTCGGATCTAGTGTGTTTGTCTATGCTACTATAAATATTCCCAAGAGCTAATGGAAGGAGCATTACACTGATATTTGTCTCAAAATTTGTATCTTCATGCTTTAAATCAGAGGTTCTATTTATTTAGTTGTATTTCTATGAGTACTTAAACGGTTAGTTTGTGCCAAATGAATAGATTACTAGCTATTAAAGTAGTTTAAATCTACTTCTGATATTGTTCTTTATTTTTAGAAAGTGTATTTATATAGAATCTAGGTATTGGTGAATTCTGCTATTTGGATTATCATTGTCTGGATATTGAAATCTTCGTTTACAATATTTCTCTGTTGTGTGTTAATGAATGAAGAATCATCTAAATTGATATAATTTTGGTTTGAGTATATGTTGATGTGTTAGTTTTTTTTGAGCTATTTCTTGTGGTACAATACTGTTAGCTTATCTGTCCACTATCGTTCACATTTTCCTAAACCTAACCTTTTCTTACCCTAACCTTTAAACCCTAAGTGAGCATAATTGTGTCAACACCCTGTGTAAGCTGAAAAGGAACCAACCTACTCTAGAGGTTGGATCAAAAACCCTATATTGGTCCATTCAATGTTGAGTGCTGAGCTGTAGCTATCGGGTGCAAGCCTAGACAAAAAATAGGAAGATAGATAGCTATAATATTGAGTGAAAAATTGATGCAATTCAGTGCCCAAAACTACCTTTGGCAAACCATAAACCATCTCTTGAGAAGTTAGCAACCTCAAACTTGCAAAATTCAAATGACCATATCTAAGATGCCACAACCAACTCTTGTTTTCAACAACAACATTAGCAAGGCTACCCCCTTGTCCTCCAAAATTTAAAGAATTTAATTTTTTGCTAGTCATATAAATTTTAGTAACAATTATATGACTATTGTTATTATTATAGATGGTGCATTTCTTATCATAAAAGACTACCTTGCAGTTATTTTCACATAGCTACCCTACACTTTTTTTAGTTCTCTATAGTCTATACGTACTCTCATTTTTCCATTTTTCTTAGGCACTATAACCAATGGAGAGACCCACCGACTATCAGAAATTGGGTAAATGAATCCTACTTCCAGAAGTTTTTCAATTTCATCTTTCATAATATCCCTCAATGTAGGATTCAATATTCTCTAAGGCTATCTTACAGGCTTGACATCTTCAGTATAAATTCTATGAGTACATACATCAGGGTGAATCCTTGACATATCTTTGTAATCCCAAGCAAAAGCATGGATATGCTTTTGCAAAATAGTTGTCAATTTTTCTTCCTCTTCCCTAGTAAGCTGGCTATTTATGTTCAAAAATTTACTTGGCTGGACTTCTATTTGTTTTGTATTTGGAAGGACTGAATTTACTTCTTCATAATTGTTGACTAGGGAATTAAGAGGACAATGATGATATGGGAGGACATAAGAAGTTTTTGTCTCATTGATTTTTGATGGAAGCATATCCTGTATGGAACAATGATAAGGGAAGATCAAGTGATGGTTCCACCATGTGGTAGTGAAACATATGTTTCCTATGATGGTATAGATGACATTTCTTTAGAACTTTGACCTTCTCCTCTCAATAGCAATTGATTGATATTGGTTGCTTCTTCTTCTAACCCTTGTTCATGTAGGATATTCATTAGGACTGTTTAATTTTCTAAAATTTTTGTGTCATAGAGGTCTTATGTGTGTTCCCTTACTACCAAGGTGGCTAGTGTGGAAATAACCTCTTCTGGTTCTTCATATGAGTCAGGAAACCATAACTGACCTGTGAAATTGCTTAAAGGTCTTGCAGGAGGATATAAAAAAATCTATTTTAGGTCAATACCATTTGAAATTGTCATTTTTCTAGATCTGCAGTCTATAAGGGCTATTGTAGTTGCAAGTCAAGGTCTTCCTAGGATAATGGGATAGTCATGTGCTAAGTTTCTTGGCTATAAAACCAAAAAATATATAGGGTATTCCCAAGAAGAAACTTCTATAGGGACATCTTCAATGATACCTTCAGGTTTTGCAACTGACCTATCAACCATTTCTAAAATTGTGAATGTGGGGCTGAGATGTTTGAGCTATAATTGTTCCATTGTTTCCTTGGTCATGATATTTATTGCATCTCCTAGATCAACTAAGACATTTGATATTGGTACTGAGATTATGATCACAGCGATAACTGGACTTCCTGGGTCACTATACTTTGGAGGTACTAGTTTTCTTGATAAGAGATCAACTATCTTTCCTTCAACATGAACAGTTTTAGGAAATGCTTTCTTTTTTCTTCCTGCTCTTCTGTTGCATAAATCTTAGAAAGTTCTTTTAATCATAGGTATATCCTTAATGGCTTGCAATAAGGGCAATGATATGGTTAATTTTTTGAGTTATTTCACTAACTTTGATTCAAAATTTTCTATTGTAGTGTTAAGTCTCTCAGGGTATGGAATTATCTTTGATGAAGGTAACTATTCTGCCTGTGGTTCTATTTTTTCTTCTTCTTATTCCATTGTTGGTTTGACTTTGCTTGGTTCAATAGGTTCTTGAATTTCATCTTCTTTCACTTCAATTATAATAAGTTAAGGTAAAACTTTCCCTAAATGTAGTTGTATGTTGCTACAATACAGAATTTGCATATCTGAATTTCCTTTAGAATAAGCCATATAGGCAGGAGCTACCTGCCTTATGTTATTTGGATTTATTATAGGTTGAGCTGGTAATTAAGGTTGTTTCACCTGTTGCATTTGTTGATTTGGTTTTCCTTGAAAATTTTGATTTGGTGCAAGCAACAAATTTTGAGTTTGAACTTGATTTCTTTTTTGCCTTGGATAGGACTGGTATTGTTGACCCCACTGCTATTGATTTTGCATTCAAGATAGATTACTTTGATTCTAAGTCCATGGTGGGTTATTTTGATTCCATGATGGGTTATTCTAGTTTTGATTCTAATATGGATTATTCCAACCTTTCTGTGGCCATTCTTGAGAATTTGTCCATTGAGAATAATTCAAAGGACATTCAGGTGGTTCTAACTGTCCCCAAGACATGTTTCCATGGTTGTTTTCCCAATTTGTAGGAAAACGAGGGGTATTTTGATACTGTTGAAAGTTTCTCCCTTGTCTTGGTCCCACATAATTGAGTTCTATTTGAGTTTTTAGGACAATTTTTAGTTGTGGTAGCAGATGACATTTGTTAGTCAAATATCCTTTTGAGCAAATACTACAAATGGTTGAAATGGATGTTTTCTTTAGAGGACATTCCTGTAAGGCATATTTATTCCTGCATCTTGGGTAATAAATTGCTAAAGGTTCTATGGTTTTTTCTTTAGTAGATATTTCTCCCAGAGTTGTGTTTAATTGTACCAGGATATTAGTCTTAAAATTTGCAAGTTCCTCTATTAGGTCCTTCACATCAGTGCCATTTGTACTATTTTTCTTTCTTTTCTACCTAGTATGAGAGTAATTTTTGCAAATATCCACAATCTCATCCATATTACGAGTACTTACATCCCCATTTCCCATCAAATCTAATACCTCTCTGGATTCATCTTGTAATCCTCTTAGAAAAATGGTTTTGCACAATTCTAGTTCTCCTAGTCCACACCTTCTTTGAACAAACACAAATATATCAAGGTAATCTTCTAATGTTTCATCATATTCTTGTTTAATTCTAAACAACTCATCTTTCTTGTTCCTTACTCGACAATACTCTTGATACTTGTCTAAAAACACAGTCTTCATTTGATCCTATGTTTGGATGGAATCTGGATGTAAGCTCATGAACCAGCGTAATTTTGAGTCCTTGAGTTTTTTATTATAATTTATATAGTCATAGGTTTGACACACTACTTTGAACTCAAATAGGAACTGATCAGGATCTTCAGATGCAACACCCCGAAAGGTTGGAAGCACTGAAGGTGAGATTGTTTTCATGGGATATTTTTGTGTGGGATTCAAAAGAATAGGATATTAAAATGTTCTAGGAGGTTGGAGCACATATTGATCATTTTCATTATGGACACGACCATGCTGGTCATCCCCATCTGGATTGCCTCTTTCTGCCATAATTTCTTATTCTTCAAAAATAGTTAAACCATTCCAAATTTCTTTCTCAAGAGGTCCAAAACCTTCTATTGATAATGAGTCTAGTAATTTTTCTTGCTCACGAGATTCTGATTATGATGAAGCTGGTGGTTTTTGTTTTAGTTTTTCTGGTAGTTCAAACACAGGTGATTCACCCCTTACATGTGAAGATCTTAATGGAATAAGCTAGGGATCTCTTTGGATAATTTTGCCTTCTTCATCCCTAGTCCTACTCATTCATGCCTACTCCTTAATGACAAATTATAAGTCAATAATTGTTACTTAACCAACTGTTATATTCATATTTTACCTTGAATTTTCACAACTCAGTCTAATTAACAACTATTAAACTATTGACACATTCTAACAAAACTATCCCCAAAAACAACACCAAAATGATGCACTGTTGTTAAACACATCATTAATTCTCAATGAATTTGTCAATCCAGGGTAGTGTACAAGGCTATCTGCAAAAGGAGTGAACATGGCTATAATTTAAGGTCAATTGGGAGTAGCAAGTCTTATTAGTGGAACTGATTGTGTGGGGGTTTTTAGGTCTCTTCTACCTCTAAATTACATAAATTGAAATTTAATATAATTGCAAGAATGAAAAATAATTGCTGATTATAGAAATGAAACCTTAGTTACAGTTGCAAGAATGAAATTTGATTAAATTGTAGAATTAAAACCCTAGTTATAGTTGCAGAATTATAAACCTAATTACAGTTGCAAAATGAAAGTCTATTTACTCTTGCAATAATGAAAAATAAAATTAAGTCCTATCAATACTCTATAGCAGAAGGTTGTTAATCTTCTATTCAGGGGTTGACAACAAAAACAATAATGCAAAAAATTGTTAATTGCTAGAAATGGAAATTGTAGTAAATTGGAAAGTTGTTGGAAAGCAAAAAGACTAATCAGATCTATTACTAATCACATCACAAAAGTATATTGAATAGAAAATAAATTATTAGGACTGAAATGGATGTTAACTACTATAAAAGAATGAAATTGACAAGTTTCACAGCTTATTCTGCTGCAGCAAAATTAGAACAAAACCTATCTGTTAGTCCTCCTCCTAGGTCTGGAAGTGGCCAGCATCCTTTTATAGAAGAAGGTATGAGTTCATCTCTCTCTAAATCTTACTCACACTAAAAAATAATATAATTAATAGAAAAACTTGTACTTTATTGATTCAAAACATGATTACAAATCTGCTGCTAAAACCTACTACAAAATTGTAATAGTCTCAGTTTTCTCGCTTATTCTCTATCTATATTTTCTCTACTACTATTTATACTATTATTATTATTAGATCAACCTGGATGGGAGCTATATTTTATATATTCCTAAAATATAATTACAACAGAAAATATACTCTGCAAATCAATTCCTGTTATTCTACATTATTCCTTGGGTTTATCCTAAAAGAGAATATTTTCCATAAATTATGGCTTTGGATGGCAAAGATGACAAAGTTAGATGGGATATATTTTCATTTAACGTCATCAGCCTTCTTTCGCTTTTTCCATCGTCAAAAATTAGTTAACAGGTCAAAAAGTGCTTTTTGTTCTCAATTTGGAGCTAAGTGGCTCAATCCAAAGATATTCACTCAATCCAAAGAGACTATATTTCTCAATCTGAAGATCTTTGGAATGACCAACTATGTACTCTTCAATTGATTTTAGCTACATTTCTCAGGTGGATTAGTCCTCAGGATCAGATTGCAATAGCCTTTATTCCTCTTCATGTGTGAATTCCATGCCTTGCCATTCATTGGTAGTTGGCTAATTTATATAGAAAAACCAGTTTTTGCTGCACAATAACAGTTATTTACACTATTTGATAAATTAAAAGAAATTAATGCTTGAGAAACATCAAAATAAGAATATTAAAGTGTTTCTATCAACCTAAGCATATCCCTTATGTAACAGGTCATGGCAAAGTGACATAAAACTACTCAAAATTGTAAAAATCAACATATAATATTCCAAACACATCAATCATGCAAACAATTAATACACAACATATTAGATCAACTTAACTAGTATATAAAGTAAATAATAGAGTTTTAGATAATTTTTAGTTTTTCAAAACATGCTATGATGGAGGCATTTCCAGGCCTCATCACAACAATACCTCTAACATATCTCAAAATTTTCTTTGTAGCCTTCAAATACAAGAGAGATGGCTCACTCATATACCTAGAAAGAAGTGAGACAACATATGCAATATTTGGTCTAGTATTTGTGAGAAACATCAAGCTCCCAATAATGCTCCTATAATTGGTCACATTCATCTTTTCAGCCCCATCATATTTGCATAAAAATTTACCATGAGCAATGGGAGTAGGGAATGGTTTGTAACTATCCATGTCATACTTTTTTACCATAGCCTTGGTATATTTAGTTTGAAAAATGAAGATTTTATCCTTACTTTGATGCACCTCCATGCCAAGAAAATAGTGCATCAATCCTAAATCCTTCATTTCAAACTCACTCATCATGGCAGCCTTAAATTCATCTTTCAACTTGGAACTACTACCCATATAAATAAAATAATCAACATACAAAAAAAAAAGCAAAATACCATTACCTTATTTCTTGAAGTATAGGTGTAGCTCTAAATTTCTTGCACTCCTTTCCTTTAAAATAGTGGATAAATACCTCGAAAGGGAATGGTAGAATAGTATTTCTACACCTCGGAGAGAGACACCTGATTTCATGTCTTCTTTGGTGATTTTTTGATGAATTATTTAGGGTTCACCAGGAAACATTTTTTGGTAGTTTCCATGCCTAGGTTTGGGAGGTTGTTTTGATGTGTTCTTTTTATACTTACTCACAATCACCTAGTTTTGGCCAATGCAACTAATTCTATGACTAAATGCAATTCAATTTCAATGAATACAGCAAATAGTAACCAATAGTAGATAATCTAATGCAAATGTTGAAGTTTGGATGAATTTGATACTCTTACTCGATTTAGAAGTCTGATGTAGATTCTATTTCTTGTTGTAGGTAGGATTGTATACTATAGGGCCAATATCATATGTACAATTTGTAATCGTACCTGTCGATCAGTGATCAACATATCCGATCACAACAAAAAACTACAATTTGATAAGTATAGTGAAGAAAATAAAAAAGTATAGTATGCTACAGACTTTTATTTGAGAAGAGATTAGATCATACAAGATTTATAAAATACTGTGCTAATGGGAACTAGCATGTATATGGATACAACTGTATGAAGTACACCAAAATGATAATATTAGAATACTTTTCTATATGAAATGACAAATGATAAATATGATGTAAAAATACAAATTCAAAACTATAGGAATGCAAACCAGATCTTGGAGTTACCCCCAAATGATCTACAGGCGAGATTGTAACTATAGAGCAAGATCAGATGTAGATGAAACGAGATTGTATCTATGATCTATGATCGTATCCTCACACACTTATGATCATACTCCTTATCCTATAAAAAAATAACAAAATAAAAAGGGCTAATATAGAAATTAAGTGACTAAAATGTGGAAATTGGTTGACGAGGTAGAAGGAATTTGAGGGGGTGAATGGCTAATTAAATAGGCTAAACCAACAGGTGAAATTTGGTTAAAAACAAAATGGGTTGTAACTTCTTCCAAGCTGGGACTGATAGGTGGATCTGATCCCATAACCGTTACACATTTAGAGAGGTAAGAACAAAAAGCATTATAATTTATTTTTCATTTTACCTAACTATCATTTTCTATTTTTGGACAAGATCGTATGTATGATATCGTTAGTTTAGACTCGATATTGCTAGGAGGGCATGAAAATAGAGGCAATAGGATAGGAAGCAATTCCTACAAGGTTTTGAATTTAATGAAAATTATTATGGGTCAATTTTAGGGTGTTACAATAGGGTAGGTTCACTTTTGCTTCTCTTGAAGACACTCTACTAAAAGTATCCATAAATCCTAGAATACCATGCTCTAGGTGCTTGTTTAAGGCCATACAATGTCTTCTTCAACCTGTAGACATGTTATTATTTATATTTCACCTTAAATACTTGAGTTTTATGTACATACACTTCCTCCTATAAGTACACTTTAAAGAAGGTACTTTTTACATCTAAGTGATGTACAATCCATTGCTTTTGGGCAGCTAAAGCAAGTACCATCCTTACTATTTCTTGTCTAGCTAGAGGAGCAAAATTTTCTTCATAGTCAATTCCATATATTTTTGTGAAGCCTTTAGCCACAAGTCTAGACTTGTGTCTTTCAATTTTACCATAACTATTATACTTAGTATTATAGACCCACTTATAACCCCCACGTTTCTTTCCCTTGGGCAGTTCTACAAGCTCCCAAGTATCATTCTTCTCAATAAAATTGATCTTATCTTGCATTGCTTACATACAAACACCATTAGTACAAGCTTATTCATAACAAGAAGGTTTAAAATTAGCAACAATTATCAAAGCATAATTAGAAACATCTATTTTTGGCTCACCATAATCTTCATCACCAAACATGTGCATCTTCTCAAGCCTTTGAACAACTTGGTCAATTTCTTGAGCTTGGATTCTAGTAAGTCTTCTATGAAAATTGCTGTCCAAACTTGAGTAGGAGGATGAATGTGAAGTACCTTTTTCCCCCTTTTTTTCTTCTTAACATATGAAAAGATGTTTGGAGAATCATCACTTGAAGAGGGACTAGAACTTATTTGTTTGGGACTATTTGAAGAGCTAGTTGGTGGACTTGGTGGAACTAATTTTAAACTGGGCTGCATATTAAAAGAACTAGGCTGTACATTAGAATAATTGGGCTACACATTAGAAGAACTTCCACCACTACTACCATCATCAACATAAAGTTTTTGATGACCATATACTACCCCTTCATCAAAAATCACATCTCTAGACACCACCACTTTGTGAGTTTTTGGGTTATAAATCATATAGGTCTTAGTATTTTAGCCATAGCCAATAAATATATATTATTTACTCTTAGGATCAAGCTTATTCCTAAGTTCATCAGCCACATGAGCATAAGCCAAACAACCAAAAACTTTGAAGTGGATAAAATTGGGCCTCTCTTCATACCATATATCATAAGGAGTCATCTCCTCCAATGAGCTAGTGGGAATCCTATTTAGTATGTAAACTACTATACGAACTATATCAGTCCAATACATATTGGTAAGTCTCTTAGTTTACAGAATACTTCTTACCATCTCAAAAACTATCATATTTTTACTTTCTGCCACTCCATTCTATTGTGGAGTATAGGAAGTTGTGCATTACCTTTTAATGCCAATATTCTTGATAAATTGTTTAAACTCATTAGAATAGAATTCACCACAATTATCTATCCTTAAATAGTTAATGTTTTAGCTACTCTAATTCACAAAAAAAGATTTAAAATATTTGAAACAAGAAAATGCTTCATCTGTATGCTTCAAAAAATACACCCAACACATTCTAGAAAAATCATCAATAAAGGTAAGAAAGTGTAGACACCTAAAACACATCATGTCGAGGTGACTACTCATATGGAACATGCTAGAAGACCATATGAAAGACCTTGGATGAATACCAAGGTATAGCAGTGGTTTTACCACTCATTTGGGCACCTTTTCCTAGTCAATGCTAACCACTGTTGACACCCGTGGTTAGTAGAGTTGACCATACTTTTCAATTGTGGTTAGGCCCCAAAGTCAGTTAGACTTTGACCAATTCAAAGTTAGTTCCAGTGGTCATTTGGTTATGGATTGGAGCATTTTGAAGGAGGAAGGTTCTAGATATTTCTATCCAATAAACTCATTTGCCTATTCTTGATATTGGCTTCCTCATGAAGATAGGACATAGCCCTTCAAGGTGCTATAAAACCCCTCTTCAACTTAGGGAAAATCTTGGAGAAAATTTCAATTGAACGCAACAAAGCCCTATCGAGACAAACATTCACTTGTGTTCTTTGAGAGAAATATTCATCATTGCAATTGAGATACTAGGATGGCAATTCAAGCCATGGAAGTCCTAGGAGGTTAAGAAAATAAAAAAATGCAATTACACCCATTTCACGTGCAATAAGAGTAGTTCAATCACAAAATCTGTTAGAGGACACAGAGGTGACCCTTGACCATCAATTTAGATATCTAGTCCCTAGACTTGAGGACAAGCATATTTCATGCCTCACTGTGGCTGTTAGCCACAATTAATAGTGATCACTGCGCCTCAAAGCTGAAGTCAAGGTAGTATCACTGATTTCCTTGTTTTCTCACCATAGAAATTGTTAACAGTAGTAGGCTAAGCATAATTTAAGTTTTATTGCATTTTTAGAGACTTTTAAATGATAGAATTATCTTTTTTATTTTCTTGATTTCAATATTTTGATTGATACTAATGAATTTTTTTCATGCTTCCATGCTTTCAAGTTGATAATTAGGCCATTAGATAGTTGCATATGTTTTCCCTTCACATGTTTCATAACCTCTTTTCATGTTTCTCATAGGTTTATTAGTTTTCTTGCACTTATTGATTATATACTAATAATGTCATCTTTGTATACACTTGCCTCAAAAATCCTCATAAAGAGAGGCATATTTTATCACTAATGATTCTTGTTGTTTATTGCATGCAAGAATAATAGGGTTTTGACATGCAAGGTAGTAAATAACTCTAATTTTGGAGAAGAAGGTCATCGACACCTTGGAGCAATTTGTGTCATCTTGAAAGGCATTTTGATCACATCTACCCTTGAGAGGGATTAGATGCTATTGTAATTGATGTATCAAATGGGTATCCCTAAGAGGGATGAATCTATAATTTGACTCCATTGAAATTAATAAAGGATTCCTTGTATTCGTTTTATTTCTTGTTGTCAATTTATGCATACCTATTTGTGTATCTTTCATAAATTGCAATAGTTAGACTAGATGCAAGCCTTTTTGGTGGTTACATAAGGTGTTCATGGTGGGACTTCTATATTTTATGCCATAAAATACTAACTTGTATGGTTTTATGATGACAGGTGCTAACCGTAGTTGACAACCATGGTCAAAAGTTGTCATCGCAGTACAGACTCATGGGAAACAGTCTTAGCCGCACCCCAGAGCCACGGTCAGCATATGACAGTTCATACAGTAGGAAGAAAAAGCTTAAATCAGATGAGGATCTAAGGTAGGATCTACTATTTTCTATTTTCCCTATTCTCTATCTGTGTATTTTCCAAAAAAGTCAAAATCACTAGCATAATTAGGAAATGCAACCAAAATATAAAATGCATTGAGTCCCTAGGTCTTTTTGTAGGTTCTACTAGTTGCTTCTAGGAACAACGGACATCTGAGTGTAGTTCACACTAGTATCCAGTGGTCCAGACCCTTATTATATGTTGGTTTACTTGCATGAGGCCTATTTAGTAGCCAATGTATCATAGTCATTAGTGTGCATTTTTTTTTAAAGACGTATAGTTCATAATGCATACTTTTGAAAGTTAAACATTATTTTTAGTTTGCATAGCATGTAGAAGAGTCACAAGTATTGATTTATGCATTTAATTTCATGCAAGATAAAAGGAACCACACACACCATGACATAATTAAATGCTAGTGAGTTGGAAGTCACATCCAACCACTAGTAGGGTTAAAATATGGTGGTAATGATTTCCACCCATTGACCTAACTCCCTTGAACCTTTGTTACTAGATGAATACCGTATCCAAGATGCCATCATAGCCCATGGAAAATTTGCATGTATCTCTCTTAGGAGAGGTATATCACTGACTGTCGATGAACTGGGTGAGGACTGGGAGGACCTATGCTCCTTGACCATGTGTGGACTTCATTACCACACATTACAGGTGGGATTACATGACCTGGAGTTCTGTTGGCATTTTTGCCACATTGTTTTTGTTGTTACTATTCATGTAAAAGAATGCCCAAGTTGTAGAGATACTAATTCTTCTGTTTGTCCCTCCATGCACTTTGAAAGGGAAAATGTAAAAATCTCTATAAGTTTTGTGTTAAAGCAAAGTAACTGTAACTGTCGCGATATCGTGACATGTTGCAGTATCGCAGGTTCAAATGCAGAAATCAGCTAAGTACAGAAACTGTCACGATATTGTGACATGCCACATTTTTGCGGTCAAAATAGTCAACGGAAGCAAAGCAGTAAAACCATCACGATATCGCGACATGTTGGAGTTTCGCGGTCAACGCAGTCAACAAAAGCACTAAAATGAAAACTGTCACGATATCGCGACATGTCGCATTTTTGTGACTTGCAAAGGCAACAAAGCAACATGATGAAAAATGTCATGATATCGTGACATAAAAGCGAGAAAGGTGCAAATGGTATGGACTGGCGTGATATCGCGACATGTCACGTTATCATGGAAGAAATGAGAGATAGACACAAGGCATGAAAGATGTTGCAATTTTGTGATATTTTTGAGGACGAAGCTAAGCAAGAGAAACTTGTTACAGTATCGTGATAGGAGCGACAATGATGAAGAAGGCAAGAAATTGTCACGATTTCATGACATATTGGACAAGAAGGCAAAGCACAAGAAACTATCGTGATTTCATGACATATCATGATTTTGCAGGGTAAAAAGTGCAAAGTGCAAGAAGACAAAAATAATCATGATTTTACGACTTGTAAAGACAGAAGAGCCAAATGGAAACAAACTTTGCGATATTGTGACATGTCATGTTTTCGTGACCTATCACATTTTCATAGGTTGAAAGCTGAACTGTACAAGACAACGCAAGAGAAAGATGTTGCAATTTCGTGACATGTTCCATTTTTGTGAGTAAGAAGTAGCGAACAAAGCTGAATGAGAGAGAATGTCATGATTTCACGACATGTCGCATTTTCGCGACTGGTGGCAAGAAGAGAAGGCAGTAAGGTAAAAACGTCGCGATATCGTGACATGTCACGTTTTCGCGACCTGTCACATTTTCGTGACCGAAGCAACAACAAAGGCCCGATACAGTTCAGTTTGCATTTTCCTTCAGAATTGCATAGGAGAACGTGCGAAGAAGATAAGGATCAAGTAAAAGCTCTCCAACTGACAAAATCGGTGGGACAGTTTTTATTCCAAATTGACAAACCCACTTGTGCCAACCATTTTTGAGATCGTGGTCAAAGAAGCTTCAAGATTAAATGTTGTTGATTACCGATGTGCACAAGATGGAAGAACCTGAGGCAGTTTTTGATGCCACCAAAATTAAAGATGCCTCCAATATTCAAAGCTCCTATTCGTGGTTTCTTAACAACTTTCGGCTTGCCCCGATAACGGTCATTAAATGAAGAAATATGGTCCCTTGTTTTCGTTTATTTTTAGTTGTAATTCATTAAAAAATAGGGACTGTCATTTCTCCGAGGTAGATTAAGGGGATCGTTCTTCAAAATTTGTTTCATGTATTAAATGTTGTAATATGAAAGAAAGAGGTAGGCACCTCTATAAATACCAATGTAAAATCTCAAGCAAAGGGAGGAGAACCTTTTTGCAGAAATATTGAAGCAGAAATCCTAGATGCAATCTCGCTCCATTCTTAGCGTCTTTTGAGTCGTTGATCCAAACTATTGTTCACGTTTTGTTTTCTGAGTGTTTTACTTCTGTCTCGTCCAGTGTTAATATAAGTTGAATTCTGTTTTCCTGAATTTAGCTGTATTTTTCATCTGAATGTTTGAAGTATAATTGAAGGCGAATCTACGGCTAGTTTTGATCTGATTTCTGTCTATGCCTAAGAATCTGTTGTTGCTTAAGCTTCAGGATCTGGTTTTAGAATATTTGCTATCTGAGGTTTTTCCCCATTAACTATTGGCTTCGACTATATTTCCCATTTCTTTCCACATTTCATCTCTTTCTGTTATTTCCCTTTCTTTTCGCACTTTCCCATTTCTTTCTCGCATCTTTATCTTGAAACCAGTTTAGATTAGTTTGGGAGCCAACCCTCTCTAGAGATTGGCCCGGGAGACTTCTCTTTCTCTCGGCCTTTCAATGTTGGCCAAGTCTAGGGCACATATACGTATAAAATCCTTTCCTGTGGCATATTTGTGACCAACAGTTTTTGGCACGCTCGGTGGGACTCACAAGTTCCATTTGTTAACACCCGGAGGAATCAAGATTTTTGATGAACTGTCTTGACCTCAAAGCGGTGATTGTAAGTTCATTTGGTGACTCTACTGAAGGTGACTGTATAGTACCTAGAAATTTCTAATCGTGAAGTTGGTGAAAATATTTGCTTCATGATCACGAGATCAAGTGCCAAAGAATCGAAAGATCCAGTTGAATTCTTCGAGATTGATGTTCAGAACTGGAGGGAGCGCTCAAGATTGGTAAGCCCTATGAACCCGTCATTTGCTATTTCTTCGTAGGCAGCGAATCAATTTGTACCATCTCTGACTCCTCCCAGTACTACTATGAGTTTGCTACATCCAGATCTAGCAGTCCAAATGGCTGGTCAACAACCTCCTCCATGGCGAATTCCTACTTGGAATTATTTGGGAGCGTTGGACCTGCCTTTTCAAAATCTAGTTCTTGTTGCAGCAATAAAAGCCTTGCCTACATACGATGGGACTGGAAAGACCATGTACAAGCATGTGTCAGATGTGGCAACCTTGGCTTCAATTCATAATATTACAGACGAAGATGTCATGATCAAATTGCTCGTCCTGTCACTCCGAGGTAAGTTGTTGTGCTGGTATAGATCTTTGCCTCCCAACTCCATAAATTCATGGGATCAATTAGCAGATATGTTAATCCAAGGGTTCAATGAGCAAGCAGATCCATTTTCTCTAGTGCATCAATTTAATAATATCAAGAGGCATCCTCAAGAGGAGATAGTGGATTTCAATGTTAGGTTTGCCCGAACTTGGCAGAGAGTTCCTGAAGGTCTTCGCCCTACTCATGAACAAGCAACATTGTATTTTCTTAGGGCTTTCCATTCAGATATTGGTATGAATATTAGGATGTCTGGTGTTCAAAATTTTCCTGCACTGTATGCCCAGGCACAGAAGGCTGAGGCTGATCTGATTGTCGTTGGGAAGTTGCCCCCAAAAATGACTATGCCTATTTTTCCTGAGCTTCCACAATATCAGCATACAGGTGCAGCCCCAACATCTTACATTGCTCCATCCATATATCCTTCATCTTCATGGAATCCTCCCATACCTTCAGTCACTATGATTTCCATTCCATAGATAACCTCTCCACTTCCAACTCCTGCATTACCTTCTCCACCAGTTCCATTACCTCTACCTGCACCGCCTGTGTCCTCAAGCCCAGATCCTCAATTGGTTGTTTTGCAAGAAATGCAGTCGGCCATGAGAGCTCTCACCAACAAGATGACATCTATGGAGCGGAGAGAAGCGGAAAGGAACTATCAGCCATGAAGATTTGTTTTGGCAGTAACTAGAGAGCAACTTGCTCCTAGCAAGGCTATGGAGAAAGTACCTGAGAGGAACTCAGCGATCCTAGTAAGTGAAGAGGCTGGCCCTTCTGAAGTTTCACATGAGCCTTCTTATTGGTGTTCTTCATGCAACGATCCACATGATGAGTCCACTTGCATGGTTCACCAAAATTATTTGCAAGTTCTTGCGGGAAGCCACGTAAACATGATTCATGAGGTGGATCATAGTTCTGCGTTGTCTCCTGAGGAATACATGGAAGTCTTGACACGTAGTGGAAAGAAACCAATGTTGGTAGATCCGGCTCAGATGGAGCCATTGAAAGTGCCTCCTGTACAAGCAACAAAGCAGCAAATACCTATAAAGACTCATGATTCTCCAGCTCCACAGCAAATACCTATTTTGCCGAAGGACCCACGTTCACCACAAGCAAAAGAGAAAGAAAAGGTTTATGTCTCTCAGCCGCAAGTGGAAACACAGGAACAAGCTAGAGTGATGTTGCGGTATCCGTCATTGACTAAACGACAATGAGTGGAGGCCACCCAAAAATATAGAAGCAAATTTGAAGCTGCTAGCGGAGGGAAAGAGCCGATCTCGCTGGAGTACAACATCATTGAAGAACTCAAAAGGATACCAGCTAAGGTAAGTCTGTATGACACTTTGCAGTTGCCTGGACAGGTAAATCTCTTACAGGAATCTCTGAAGACCACACAAAGTAAGGGGAAGGCTCCAGCCCAGGTAGTTCTGTCTCAAACTCTGACTTCTTCAGTCATAGGAAAAAATAGACCACCACCTTTTTATCTTTCGTTGAGAATGGAGGGACATGTGGTGCATAATTGCCTTATTGATTCAGGAGCAGCTACTATTGTCATGCCAAAGGCAGTATGTGATGTCATAGGCATGGAATATACAAGGACTAGCATGGGAGTTTTGCAGCTAGATGGTACCTCAGTAAAAATAGTGGGTGTAATTAAGGACGTTCCTATCTCCCTGCATGCCATGCCTCAGATTACTGTGATCCAGGAGATCATAGTAGTGGACCTAGAGCCATGCTTTGGTATGTGTCTCTCCCGAGAATTCACATCTAAACTCGAAGGTTACCTTTCTTTGGATTTTACTCATTTGGAGGTACTTCATAAAGGTAAAAAGGTGAAGATTTTCAATGAAAAGCCTTCCACATTTCATGTAGAGAGAATTGATGAAGTGGACAGATTAGCAAATTCAGTGCACATGATGTCTGAAGAATTTGGCGAGCTTGACTTAATGGAAGAAGCTTTGGAAGAGCTCCGCCCAAAAAATGAATTTTCCATGGCCAATTTCAACGCCATGATGGAAACTGATTTGGGATGTTATTCCATTTTTAAGCCAAAAAAGGCTCAAGAGAAGAATGATGGTAGTCAGGATCAACTCTGGAAGCTCTATTTTGATGGAGCACGATGCAGAAATGGCACTGGAGCTGGGATTGTTTTAGTATTACCTTCTGGGATTCAACGATCCTATTCATATCGTTTGACTTGGAGCTGTACAAATAATGCAACAGAATACGAGGCTTTGTGTCTAGGTCTCAAGAAGGCTGAAAAACTTGGAGTGAAACAGTTGCAAATTTTTGGTGACTCCGAGTTGATTATCAATCAGGTAACCAATAAGTGTGTGTGCAAGCACCATTATCTCAAGAACTACCGCAACAAGGTCTGGGACCTGTTCGAATCATTCTCTGCTCTCAACATGCGTTCCATTCCATGAGAAAAAAATAAATATGCTGACCTTCTGGATTCCATGGGAGATAATTTTTCACCAACTGAGCAGGTGGTGAGAAGGCCAAAAATAGTAAAGGTGGTGTATAGGCCCTCTGTCCCAGATAAGGACACCTTTTGGCAAGTCTTTGATAGCGATGAGCAAATTGTTAATTTTTTGGTTCGAGAAGCTACCACCATAAAGGGAAGGACCTTGGAGCATGAAGAAACTGAAGGGCTGATTCAGTTGTAGAATAACCATATTCCAAGAGGTCTCATCACTCTAGAAAGCTTGTTTGATCAGAATGATCGGTCCAAGAAGCATCAGATGGAGGTCGATAGAAAAGAATACATGGAGCTTCAGTTGGAGGCTGATAAGGTCATCAAAATTGGAACTAATTCCACTCTTGCTGAATTACAAGAGATCAGACAATTGTGTCAGGAGTTTTCTGACATTGTAGCCTGGAGCTATGAGGATCTGAGGGGATATGATAAAGAGGTCATTCAGCACACTATCGAGCTGGAAGAAGGGGTCAGGCCCTTCAGGCAAAAGCAAATACCGATGAATCCAAAGATTGAAGCCCTCATGAAGGCGGAACTTGCAAAGATGTTGCAGGCCCAGATTATATATCCGATCAAGCACTCGACTTGGGTTGCTAACTTGGTTCCAGTTCATAAGAAGAACGGAGATATACGGCTATGTGTGGACTTTTGAAACCTGAACCGAGCATCCTTGAAAGATCATTACCCATTGCCTCGCATTGATCAGATCCTTCACATTGTTGCTGGGGCTCAACGTTTTTCATTGCTAGATGGATTCTCTGGGTATAATCAAATTTGGGTCAGGGATGAGGATCAGCACAAAACTGCATTCACAACCAAGTGGGGTACCTTTGCCTATCAGCGCATGCCCTTCGGATTGTCCAATGTTGGGGCTACGTTTCAAAGGGCCATGGACATCGCGTTTGGGGAGCTCTTAAACAAGATTATTGTCATCTATCTCGATGATATGACTGTCTTTTCGCACAAACGAGAAGAACACTGTTTTCATTTGAGGCAGATATTTGAGAAATGTCAGGAGTTTGGCATTTCCATTAACCCAAAGAAGTCCATTTTTGCAGTAAAGGAAGGTAAGCTCTTGGGACACGTTATCTCAGAGGACGGTTTGGCAATTGATCCATCGAGAGCTGAAGCTTTGAAAAAACTATCACTCCCTGCTAATAAGAAAGAGTTGCAATCTTTCTTCGGGAAAATCAATTTTGTCAAAAAATTTGTTTTCGACTTTGCTCGAGTAGTGAAGCCCATGACTGAGCTATTAAAGAAAGATGCAAAGTTCAAGTGGACAACTCAGAGGAAGAACGCATTTCAGGAGATTAAAGACAGAATTGTAAAAGCCCCTGTGTTGATCAATCCAGATTATTCTAAGGACTTCATTCTGTATGCAGTTGGAGAGGATGAAAGCTATGCTGCAGTACTTACACAGGAAGGAGACGATGGGGATGAAAGACCCATTGCTTTCCTTAGCCAAGTTATCCTACCCCATGAAGAGAGATACAATTTCATTGAGAAGCAGGTCTATGTTGTCATGAAGTCTCTAAAAAAATTCAAGCATTTTGTATCTCAGAGCAAGACGATCATCTATGTCGTTCATCCTGATGTAAGGAATTTTATCATTCAGGGTGAGATGGGTGATAAGCGTGTTGGTTGGGTCACTAAAATTCAAGAGTTCGATTGTGAGATCCATCCAACCAAGTTGGTGCGGGGTAGGGCCTTATGTCAACAATTAGCAAAAACTGTGGCCTCTGAGATAGTTGATCATCAAGTGAGCGATCCTGCTGAAGAAAGGAATCTAAGGAATGCCTTTTCACAAGGCCAAGATTGGGTAGATGACCTTGTGGATTATTTTTCAATGGGTAGATGTCCCCCACAATTAACTGCTTCACAAAGGAGAAGGTTTCACCTACAAGCTCTGAGGTATGTATTGTTGCTCGAGGGATTATTCTTCAAAAATATTGATGGAGTTCTCCTAAGGTGTGTAAAGGAATCTGAGAAGGCTAGACTCCTGGAGGAATTTCATTCTGGCATGTCGGGAGGACATTACGCTGGGAGACCTATGGCCTTAAAGATTATTTGGGCTGGTTGCTATTGGCCAACTCTGTTCGCGGATGCTTTCAAGATTGCTCAAGCTTGCGACAAATGCCAAAGGTATACGGGATGGATAAAAAATGCACCATTACCCCTACAGCCAATTCAAGTTGAAGCACCTTTCTAGCAATGGGGGCTGGAATTTATTGGGATCATTGATCCAAACTCTTCAGCAGGACACAGGTACATTCTGACGGCTACTGATTACTTTACCAGATGGTCTGAGGCCATTGCAACCAAGGCTACGAATCAAGATGTGGTAATCACTTTCATTGAAGGACTGATCACGCGTTTTGGCATTCCTGATGCCATTATTACAGACAATGAAACTCCATTCATCGAAGCCAAGTTAGGTGAATTTGCAAATAAGTATGGTATTTTTTTGAAGACATCTTCTAATTATTACCCTCAGGGTAATGGCTTGGCAGAGTCTACAAACAAGAACTTGTTGAAGATTTTAAAGAGGTCCTTGGGGGATAATAAGAAATCCTGGCACCTTCTGCTAAATCAGGCATTATGGGTAGATAGAATTTCAATCAAGAAGTCTATCAAGACTTCACCATACGCCCTGGTATATGGGAAAGAGGCAAGATTGCCTGTTCATTTAGAACTACCTGCATTACAACAATTGAAGGAATTCCCGGATGATGAAGAAAATATGGATCCCATGAGCATACGATTGGCTCAGTTGTTGCAGCTGGAAGAGCAACGTTCCTTGGCCTATGATGAGTTTGCTAAGCATTCACAGGTGGTATCAAAATGGTTTCACAAAGGTTCTACTAACCGCACATTCAAAATAGGTGACTTAGTCTTAAAGTGGAACGAAAAGAAGGCTAAGCCAGGGATGCACCAGAAATTTGATGCTCTGTGGGAGGGTCCATTCTAGATTGTTCATGCAAGTTCAGCAAATTCATTTTATCTTGAATATTTGGATGGTAATCCACTTCCCATTTTAGTGAACGGCTTTCATTTGAAAGCCTACATTTCTTGATGGAAGAACACAGTCCAGATCGCTAAAAAAAAAACAAAAAGAGTTTTTTTTGTTGACTTCGGCTCTTTTTGTATGCGAGCCCGTAGGTACATTTATTTCTTTTCCTTTTTCTTTTCCTTCCTAGTAGTTAGTGGCTTCCCTTCTACTTCTTTCTTCCACTTCCTTACTTCATTCCCTTCCTCTCCCTTTCTCTCTTACTCCTTCTTCTACAAATAATCAAGCCACTACTGTTGTTTCTACTCCCCTCTCTGATGTTCCCCTTTTCTTCACTTCCCTTTCTTCTAATCCTTTGTCTTTTGAGCATTTTTTCACAGTGCCTACCACCTCCTCCCTTCCCTCCCTTTCCTTCCTCTTTTTTCCCCCGGGGGGCACCCGTTGTCTCCCGCCTCCCTCCTCCATTTTCCACCATTTCATCATTCCCCATTCCCGTTCCACGGCCTGTGCATCCGCTGGTCATCATTCCATTCATTTTCATTTTTGCAATTCAGGTGCTTTTCACTACTGCCATGGAGATCTTTTCATAGCACCTGGTGATTACCCAACTCAACAGAGCTAGGCAAAATGCAGTAGTTCCAAAAAATAAAGGAAGTTCTGCTCTTCCATAAATTTTTGTTGAAGGTCCTATTTTGAGTGCCGAGTACCAGCAAGAGCTTGCAATGAGACCGTAGAGACACGTCCAACATCAACCAGCATTCACTTTTTCTGCTCCTCCAGCTTCTTGACTCTGTTGCCCAATGGATAAAGGCCTGAGGTTCATGCATATAGCAGAACTGTATACCCCATGAGCCACCAAGAATGTTGGCATTTTTGCCACATTGTTTTTGTTGTTACTGTTCATGTAAAAGAATGCACAAGTTGTAGAGATACTAATTCTTTTGTTTGTCCCTCCAAGCATTTTGAAAGGAAAAATGTAAAAATCTCTGCAAGTTTTGTGTTGGAGCTAAGTAATGAAAATGTCATGATATCGCGACATGTCGTAGTTCACGGGTTCAATCAAATGCTAGTAGAAACTATCACGATATCACGACATGTGATGTTTTCATGGTCAAAACAGTCAATGACAGTAAAGCAGTAAAACCATCATGATATCGCGACATGTTGGAGTTTCATGGTCAACGCAGTCAACGGAAGCACTAAAATGAAAATTGTCACGATATCGCGACATGTCGCGTTTTCGTGACTTGCAAAGGCAACAAAGCAACATGATGAGAAAATGTCGCGATATCGCGACAAAAAGCAAGAAAGGCACAAATGGTGACGGATGGCGCGATATCGCGACATGTCACGTTATCGCAGAAGGGTTGAAGATAAACACAAGGCGGATGAAAGATGTCGCGATATCGCGACATTTTTGAGGACGAGGCCAAGCAAGAGAAACTTGTCGCGATATCGCGACAGGAAGCGATAATGATGAAGAAGGCAAGAAATTGTCACGATTTCGCGACGTATTGGACAGGAAGGCAAAGCACAAGAAACTATCGCGATTTCGCGACATGTCATGATTTCGTGGGGTAAAAAGTGCAAAGTGCAAGAAGAAAGAAAATGTTGTAATTTCACGACTTGTAAAGATAGAAGAGCCAAATGGAAACAAACGTTGTGATATCATGACATGTCATGTTTTTGAGACCTATCGCGTTTTCACCAGTTGAAAGCTGAATCGTACAAGACAGCGCAAGAGAAAGATGTCACGATTTCACGACATGTTCCATTTTCATGAGTAAGAAGCAGCGAACAAAGCTGAATGAGAGAGAATGTCATGATTTTGTGACATGTCACATTTTTGCAACTGATGGCAGAGAGAGAAGGCAATAAGGTAAAGATGTCGCGATATCGTGACATGTCACATTTTCGTGACATGTCATGTTTTCGTGACCTGTCACATTTTTGCGATCGAAGCAACAACAAAGGCCCGATACAGTTTAGTTTGCATTTTCCTTCAGAATTGCATAGGAGAACGTGCAAAGCAGATAAGGATCAAGTAAAATCTCTCCAACAGACAAAATTGATGGGACAATTTTTATTCCAAATTGACAAACCCACCTGTGCCAACAGTTTTTGAGATCGTGGTCAAAGAAGCTTCAAGATTAAATGTTGCTGATTACCGATGTGCGCAAGATGGAAGAACCTGAGGTAGTTTTTGATGCCACCAAAATTAAAGATGCCTCCAATATTCAAAGCTCCTGTTCATGGTTTCTTAACAACTTCTAGCTTGCCCCGATAATGGTCATTAAATGAAGAAATATGGTCCCTTGTTTTCATTTATTTTCAGTTGTAATTCATTAAAAAATAGGGACTGTCATTTCTCCGAGGTAGATTAAGGGGATCGTTCTTCAAAATTTGTTTCATGTATTAAATGTTGTAATACGAAAGAAAGAGGCAGGCACCTCTATAAATACCAATGTAAAATCTCAAACAAGGGAGGAGAACCTTTTTGCAAAAATATTGAAGCAAAAATCCTAGATGCAATCTCGCTCCATTCTTAGTGTCTTTTGAGTCGGTGATCCAAACTATTGTTCACGTTTTGTTTTCTGAGTATTTTACTTCTGTCTCATCCAGTGTTAATATAAGTTGAATTCTGTTTTCTTGAATTTAGCTGTATTTTTCATCTGAATGTTTGAAGTATAATTGAAGGCGAATCTACGACTAGTTTTGATCTGATTTCTGTCTATGCCTAAGAATCTGTTGCCGCTTAAGCTTTAGGATCTAGTTTTAGAATATTTGCTATCTGAGGTTTTTTCCCCATTAACTATTGGCTTCGGCTATATTTCCCATTTCTTTCTGCATTTCATCTCTTTTTGTTATTTCCATTTCTTTCGCACTTTCCCATTTCTTTCCTGCATCTTTATCTGGAAAACTAGTTTAGATTAGTTTGGGAGCCAACCCTCTCTGGAGATTGGCCCAGGAGACTTCTCTTTCTCTCGGCCTTTCAATGTTGGCCAAGTCTAGGGCGCATATACATAGAAAACCCTTTCCTGTGGTAGATTTGTGACCAACAAGTTCATAACTAGGTTTTTAAGCTGTGAGCATATAGGTGAAAGCCCTTTAACAATTGAGAAAATTATCAAAATATTGCAAAAAGTGATGAGAGTTCTTTATTGATACAACAAATTGCAAAACACATCAAATAGTTTAGGGCTCATTTTAAAACTTTAAAAAGAGATAATCATCATTGTATTATTTGTGTGCTAATAAAATTTAAATCTAGACATAGGATACATATCATGGTGGTTACATGGAGAGGCTGATCTAGGCATAGACCCAATATTGAGGCTGAAGCTCCACCCAACACACAACAAGTTGCATAGAATCCTCAATTACAGAATACTCTTGAACATCGTTTGATGAGTATTATAGGGGATAATTCTATGTGTGGGGATCTTGTTGAGAATAACCCAGTTAGAGGAGCTACTAGACACTCCTCTAGGCATAGATCAGAGCATGGAGCTTCCCATAATGGGGGTTCCAAACATGTCAGCATTTACCATGATCGCACTCCACGTGCATTCATGGGATATGTTGAAGAGTATGTCATTGAGGGATTCATATTGGTACCCCTTCATCCTATGTCTAGGGGAGGTTTGAGGCCCCTACATTTTGAGTATAGATGAGTTCAATATCCACCCATTCTAGGGTAAGTAGATAGAGCCACTTATGAGCATAGGCATGTGTAGACTCCCAACAGAAGTGAGCCTTGTAAGATCACCATAGAAATATCTAAAGTAGGAGTTAATGGTACACCACCTCATGATCCATGGTGTAGTAGATAGTTAGATGATCTAGATAGAGTTTTAAGATAGTTAGGCTACAAGCCTACCCCTGCACCTTCTCATCCTATGAGTGTGCATATCGGTAGTACCATTAGAACTATTAGAGAACCTAGAGAGTACTCCAAGTATTATCAAGATGTGTGCTTCTGCATCTTATGTAGGCACAAAGTATGAGTGATAGCTAGACATGAATGCCATTTTCACAGATAAGGGCAAGAGCATGGCAAATCAATCCATTGGGGGACACACCCATAAATTTGCTCGAACAAAGCACACACACGAAATGCCTCACACAATTGATCATGTAGATAGACCCATAGGCTGGTGTCTGAGAATAGATGTTAGATACTCCAAGACCAATTGGAGGATGTTTGTGTAGAGTGAGAATAACTCAAAAATAAGAATACTCAAAGGCAAAGGTTTGCATGCATGAACAATGCATCCTTGATTAGGAGTGTGTTGAGAGGGAGGACCAACTAGCTAGTGTTGGTTTACATCCCTAGTGAGCATAGGGAGCATATTGATAGATGAGTTACTTCATGGTATAATTTTCACCCTGAGCACATAACTCATACTCGCCTCACAACCCAACACAAAGATCAACACCCTAAATCTGAACATCATGGGCATAAGTAGTGTGAAGAAGAATTGGGAGAGGAACTAGACCAAGAATATCCTAAAATATCCCTAGTTGAAGAGGAGGATGAGCCTAGTCCTTCACTTCGACCGAAGAGGAATCTTCCTCCAAAGGTGTCTCCAAGGCAATTCTAAGAAGAGGAGTTCCTATATTTGTATGCCTACAAGGCCTTAGTAGAAAATATCAAAGCCATTGAGAAATAAGGGATGGATTATCAAAAGACTACCTTGAATAAAATTCATAATGAACCTTTATGCCTGTCAGTGCCTATTTTGGCCTATCCTGAGCACTTCAAAATGCCTAGGCTAGAAAATTTTAAAGGAGAGGAAGATGCACAAGAGCATGTTATAGATTTTCTAGATATGTAATTTCAGATCAGAAGCAATTATGCCTTGCTCCTGTGCACCTTCATTACAACCCTCTCAGGCCTAGCTTAGGAGTGGTTCAATCAACTCAAGAGGCACAACATCACCAATTTTGAGCAATTGGCTAATGCATTTCTTGAATGCTTCTCCTTCGACATTAAGAAAAAGGTAAACCTATCCGATATGGCTACTTTAATGCAACATGATGATGAGCCAGTTATGGATTATAGAAAATGATGGAGGAAGATGATGGCCAAGCTACCATTATCCATCCCTTCTTATGAATTAAATTGAATATTTATGAAAAGTTATGCCAAACACATTTCGTTACTATTACAATTGCAATAATATCAAAATTTTGAGGAGGCTTTGGCACAAGCCAAAGTGATTGAGGATATCAAGTTATAGGAGGTTAACTTGAATCTTAGAAATAAGAAGGAATGAAACAAGAAAAACTCTAAGAAACAATAGGCCAAGCTAGCCCATGTTAATCAGGTGGTTTTAAACCTTTAGAAAGGGGATAAGGAGCAACAACAATGAAATTATCAAGCCCAACCTCCTCCTACACAGTATGAGCAGCACAAGAACAAGCAAAAGGGTAAAAATAAGGAATAGTGCCCACCTCACCAGTTCACACCTTTTTTAGAATTTATGAACTTGATATACCATCAATTGTGCAAGGCCAAGGCCATAAATTTACTTGAGATCAAATTATTGGACCCTAATCAACCCAAGCCAAAAGGGTATAAGTATGAGTTGTACTATATCTTCCATATAGTGAAGGGGAACGACATGAAAGTATGTTGGAGTTTCAAGCATTTAATACAAAATGTGATATAAAAATATCAGCTAGCTATGGACAACCCTTAGGTACTAGATAATTAGAATATGGGGACTTACAAAAATCCTTTGTCTCACCATGAGGTTCCTAGAAACAATATTGGCTAGGTCAATCAAGTACACATCAAACCACCAACCCATGGGTTCATCAGAATGGTCAATATTATCACAAGACATATAAGGTATGAGAGGCCAACTCAATCTCCAAATCCCATTAGAGTCCAAGCTATGCCTCCTCTAATGCTAGCCCAAAATATTCCAAGACCACCAACAAGACCGATGGTGACAATCAGGAATAGGTTAGTTCAAAACCTACAAACGACTCCAATGAAGTTGTCAATTTATGAGCTAATTTAGTAATATTCCAAGAATAGGGAGATGCTTATAGATATTCTAAGGTCCATAGAAGTACAATCCCAAGATCCATAAGTGTTCATACACTTCGTGGGACATGTACAATAGTGTCAAAAACTGGTCATACAATTTCATGATCATGAAGTCAAGATGGTTTCCACTGTCACAATGGACCGATCACTTCATATCATAACGTGTGTGATTCACATACCTTTCAAGTGGGTTTTGATTGATATAGGGTCATAAATCAATATTATTACAACCAAGGTATTGACATATCTAAATTTTTTGAAGTCACACATTGTACCTTCCACTTTCACCTTGAGAGCGTTCAATGATGCATTATGCTCAACGGTAGGTACCATAGTTCTTCCGATTTAGGTTGGACTAAAGACCATATCTATGATGTGTCATGTGATTAAAGGTTCTATGCAATATAACATCCTTTTGGAGAGGCCTTGGATACGAGAAATATGTTGTGTCCCTTCCATTTAACATCAATGTATTAAATACGTGCATGAGGGATAGGTTCACCTGGTTCCTTCATATGAAGAACCATTCAAGTACGTGAATCTAGATAATTTACCAGGGGATTTCATGCTCCTCTCAATGCACTTGAACATACGTCCAATGACGCCAATCAAAGAGCCAGGAGGTAAAATTAAGGAAGTGTGTGTAGAGTCTACAATGTCCACATCTTAATGGTCAGAGCACATGACAACCACTTCTACTAGATTGTCTACATCTGTGATACATCAGGATGCTGAGAAGCTAAAAGCAAATATGGACAAAAAAGAGACAAATCAAGTGCCCAAGATAGTTGTTGTTGAGGTTCCTACTCCCATGGAAGTAGAGTATGCTCAAGGAGAAGTTGAAGATGTACTTCAACCTGCTTCACCTACATCTTTAGCAGGGTCATATGCACCATAGGTGACAGTTCATTTGGTTAACTTTGGATTGGAGGAGTACATCATGGAGAATGTGATGTTCACACCAATTATCAAAACTACACAAGATATGGGCCGACTGTGATCCCATCACATTCTCGTAGGGATGGTGGTACAATTGGGGGTGCCTCCTAACCAAAATAATTTAATTTATGGAGGGCTAAACCAGATTACATATTGCACCTCCATGGATGAAGATGATAATGAGCCATTCATTGTGAATGTGCATTATGTTTCTAACCTGGAGTACACCTTACGATATTTCAAACATTACCATTGGCATGGTTATGAACTTGGATTATTTGAGAAGGGATGTAGAAGTCCGTATGAACCACAATATCAGTTACCTACTGATAGGTTTAGATTAGGATATTATAGTGGAGGATAGGATGAATTAATTATAGCATATTTAGACTTCCTGTACCTTAGTCTGGGGGATGAAGTCAATTTAAACCCTTATCACCCTAATCCCATCGCATTTCAAAGGGATAATCGATTAGTGTCTTATGCCACTATAGAAACACCTAAGGTATATCACAAATACATCTTGGTGGATACCAGTCCAGAATATGTACCAAGAGATAAATTGGGTGAATAAATCTATGAGGTAATTGATGACATAGGCATGCAGGTTTAGAATGCTAGTCTAGCAATATATTCTGAGTTAGAGAATCACTCTGAAGAGGATACAATAGAGTCTATATTCAATATAGGTGGACCAAGCTATATATATGAGAGTGGTGATGATGATGAGTCCTCAAACAGTGAGCCATATGAGGACAAGACTGAGTTGGCCTATTTAGACCCTCTTAATTTACATCATCTATTACCTGAGGAGACAGTCATTGAGGATAATCAATAATTCAATAGTAGTTATCATTGTGTGGGCTTACATGGGACCCCATATTCCTAATATCCCAATCCTAGTAGGTAGTGGTGAAGATCTCTATTACAACAGTGATGACAAAGATGAAACAAAGAGAGCTTAGGACCTCCCTACTTGCATCATCGTAATGCACCTTACACTACAGAGGATTTGCACAGAGATGTAAATCTCCATCCTTGACTCAGAGTGAGACCACCTAATACAGATAGGATTTATCATATGGTATTCCCTAATCTACCAGTATTTAGAGAGCTCCTTGAGACTAGTGATCCTATGTTCGAGTCTATCCATAGACCGAATCTAGAGATCCCCATACCCCCAGAACCACATCTCAGGGATGAAGGCTATACTAAATTAGTGTCACATGTACGTGGTCTTGGAGACATGATATATTCCATTAATATGATCTCCATTTATTTGACCACTCCACTTCAAAACCTAGCCAATACTTCCAAGCCATTACATCTAAATGTATTTGCTATCGATTGGGACCACGTTGACTCACCACTAGGTCCTAAGGATTTCTTCCCTAACAAAGAAATTTTGCAACCTTTTCACTTTGTGCTAGGTTGTGCACATGATTTTTATCATGTTGATGATGCTTTCGATGTGGAATCCATAAACCTATCAAATGAAATCCACTTTATCCCTACATCTCATCATCTTGAGGAGGGATCCCATATGTCAGTAGAGAAAACATTCAAAGTGGACATTAGTAATGATCCCATAATTCCAAGGAAGGTTAAATTTGGAGATACTTTGACTCTTTATGAGTGTGCCAACCTCATATCTCTACTGAAAGAGAGACCTGATCTATTTTATTAAACTTACAAATACATGTCAGGTCTAGATATAAAATTGGTTACTCATAACCTTTCACTAGATCTATCAAAGAAACCAATCAAGTAGAAGCGTAGGAATATGCATCCAATAGTAGACTTAATGGTAAAATATGAATTGTAGAAGCTACTAGATGTAGATTTTGTCATTTACATCAACTATACAGAATGGGTATCAAACATGGTACTTGTAGGAAAACCTGATGTAAGGATCTGTATCTGTACAAAGTTTAGAGACCTCAATAAGGCAAAACCAAAATATTCATTGCCATTGTCAAACATAGATGCTCTCATAGACACAACTATAGGTCATGAAATGCTCTCCTTAATGGATGGTTTTTTTGTTATAACCAAATTCAGATTAAGCCTGAAGACCAGCATAAAACCACATTCATAACACCATGGGGAAAATTTTGTTATAAGGTTATGCCATTTGGTATTAAAAATACTGGTGCTACATATCAGTGGGCTATGACATATTTATTTCATGACTAAATGCATAATATATCAGAATATTACATCAATGACTTATTGGCAAAGTCATTGCTACATTCAAAGCATGCATAGGTCCTGAGGAAGGTCTTCGATCACCTGATAGAGCATAATTTTAGGTTGAATCATAAGTACGTATTGGCATAACTTCAGGAAATCTCTTAGGATTCATAATTTTAAAGTGAGGGATCAAATCCAACCCCAAAAAAGTCAAGGATATTTTAGAAATGCATTCCCCAAAAAATATCAAGGAATAAAGAAGCCTTCAGGGCAAAGTAGCATCCATCAAGTGATTCATCACGCAGTTATCAGATAAATGTTGACCCATGAATTGATTTCTACACAAGAGGGTCCCATTCAATTTGGATGAGGACTTTCAAGCAACCTAAGCAATACCTGGCGACATCGCCAGTGCTAGCTCCACCAAGTCTAGATGAGCCTTTTCTGTTATATATATCAAAAATTACTTTGCATTAGGGACCATGTTAGAACATGCAAAATAAAGAGCAATCCATATATTACATTAGTCAAACCTTGGTGAGTTATGAGCTATGATATGCATACATGGAGAAGTTGTGTTTAGCAATAGTGTTTGCTACCAAGAAATTGCAACACTATATGTTAAGTCATACAACGTATGTCATATCAAAACATAATCCTTTATAGTATATGATGAGAACGATGTATCATAATACACATACTACAAAGTGGATCATGCTATTGATAGAATTTGACTTGGAATTCATTAGCTAAAATTCTATTAAGGGATAGGTCATAGAAAATCAACTAGCTAAGGTGCATCTTGAAAATAGTAGACCCCTCACCATTGAGCTTCCTGATGATGTAGTTTTTGCCTTTTTAGAAGCACTTGAACTTGAAGAGCAAGATAAAAAATTTGATATGACTATTTTATTTGATGGTTCAAAGTGTGAGCAAGGGGGTAGTGTAGGAATAGTGATGTTCATGTTGCAAGGTGCTCCCATGCCCTTGTCATTCAAATTGGATTTTCATTGCACTAACAATAATGTTGAATACAAAGCCCTAATATTGGGCCTCCAAATAGCTATCACCATGAATATTAAAAGGTTAAATATCTTTGGTGATTCCCTTCTCATTGTTAACCAGGTGAAAGGAATTTTTTAGTGTTGTTGTCCTATCCTGAAGTCTTACAAAGATCTTTTTGACAAATATTTAGCTTAGTTGGAATGGTACAACATAAATGTAATCCCTTGTTCATAAAAAATATTTACAAAAACTATGGCATCTTTGGGATATTTAATCCCTCAGAATCCATCTGTTGATTTTACCACATCGACATAAAAATGTTGTCACACGTTTCTGTGCAACATGAATATTTGGATAACAAAGAGTTAATCAACATGATCCAGGTAGAACCAAACCATGAGTGGTTCTACAAAGCTAGATATTTTATCAAGAGAGCATCTTGGGGGTCTTTGATCTCATAGGATCCTACGGGCATTGGTACTACCACTCATAATAAGGTTGTTTCCCAATATGCATTTGTGAATGTTGAACCGTAGGGGGAACATGTTGTCTTGTCAATTGAGGCTGAGAGTTATCAAAATTGGATGTGACAAATATAAAACTTCTTTAAGCTTTGTGTAATCCCTCAGGGATTTTTGCATGCCACGAAGTGCACATTTAAGTAGAAAGTTATCAAATATGTCTTGCTAGGATACATTATGTATCTTCAAAGCTACGATGGAGTTCTCCTTCATTGTCTTGAGCCCTAAGAGTCATCTTGGGAAATTTTGCAAGCTCACGATGGTACGTGCGATGGCCATTTTAGCAACATGGCTATTGTTAAGTGCATCCTTTGCATGGGCTATTATTGGCCCACTATGGAGAAGGATTACAATGTGTATATCAAAAAATGTGTTAAATTCCAACATCATGCTAATCTTGTGCACCTACCATCATAGGCCTTACAACCCATTCAAGAAGCTTGGATATTTTCTCAGTGAGGTTTAGATCTTAGTTGTAATATCTCTCCTTCGTCATTGGACTGGCATACATTTATTATTATAGCTACTAAGTACTTTACAAAGTGGGTGGAAGCCATTCCCTCGACAACGACAACTGGAGAACGTATTGTTGAGTTTATACTCACTAATATCATAAGTCATTTTGGGATACCATCCAAGATAATTTTGGATAATGGAACGTCATTAAAAAATAAAACCATGATAGCTTTGACATATAAGTATAGAATCAAACATAGTTTTGCATCTCCATACTATCCATAGGAAAACGGGTAGGCTAAAGCTTCAAATAATATAGTGGTTTCCATATTGAAAAGGACAGTACAAGAACACCATAAATATTTGCATATCCAATTGCCCTTTGCATTATGGGCTTACATAACTAGTATTAGAACATCCATTGGGGCAACTTCGTTTTCACTAGTATATGGCATTGAGGAAATTATGCCTTTAGAGTTGGAGATTCCAATGTTGTGCATCACATTGAAATATTTCATCTATGATGACACTGCATGAAAATATCACTTAGATCAATTGATGCTACTTGATGAACATCACGTGAATGCCCTGGAGCATCTTTGTATTTATCAGGAGCATTTAAAACAAGCTTACAATGACAAAGTCCATCTGAGAGACTTTGAGGTCGGTGATCTTATGCTAAAAGAGAACCAAAAAAACTCAAATATACCACCAAAAATACGAGAAAAATTTATGGCTAATTGGTTAGGTGTTTATATCATATCTAAGAATATTGAACCTAGGACATATCACTTAACATCATTGGAAGGATTTGTAGATCTTGAACCTCTCAACATCCTTCACCTTAAAGCATTTTATGCCTAAAACCATCAAAAGGTTCCAAAGGCATCAATAAGCCCTTTGGTCATTTAGTAAAATGCTCCAAAGACATCTTTAATCCCTTTGGGAAAATTAAATGGTAATAAAATCCAAAAAAAAAGGGAAAATATACAAATTCAAAAACAGTGCATTACATTTCATTTGCATCATTGCAAAACATTTGCATCATGCATTGCATTTTCCACATGCATTTCATTTTTGCATTGCATTAGGCATATCCATCCACCACATTTGCATTAGAATAAATTGTGTTTACAATCTGACAAACGATACCATATTTGTGTTTCAATCATACATCTATGCACTATCATTATCATCCATTTACCCTTGTGAGTAATTATGTTTTTCAATACAACCCATATTGTTGCTATGAAGAATATACTAAGGTTTTTCGATCATTCAACCATACTTAGTGGTTTTCTTAGGAGTTTGATAGAAATCTTGCTTTGCTTTTGTAGATGAGGTCTAGTTTGTATAGCCCTTAGCATATCAAAATACTATCACTAGTCAACAAACTAAACAATAATAATAAGAACTAGGGGAATATGAATGCTATAAAGCGGGACTAGGTATCCTAATGTGAAAATTTTATTCTTGCTTATCCCCTTGTGCGGACGGTTTGGGAAATATTGATAGTTGGCAAAAGGACAAGCTTACCCCCTACCCAAATAAATCCCTTGCTTACAAATGAAGGAGCAATATCCTAGAATGATATCCCTAAAAGATATCCCAAAGTGAAACTACCAAAGTGAAATATCAAAGTCAAATCAAATCAAGATCAAGTTTTATCAAAGAAATCAAATCAGTATCAAATCCCTTGCTCAAAAAGAAAAAAGAAAGTACAAAATAAACTGTGATTTTTATCACTATAGTACAAAAATAAATATTTATTCTTATCACTTTACATGAGCAAGTATCTCAAAAAATAAAAGAAAATAAGGGGGCAAGCTTGAATCCTTGTAACTATTAGTACTATTGTACCTTACACATGATGATATGTATGATACATTAGCATTTCATTTTTGTGTAGATCAATGTTTGAATGTGGAAGAGCTAGCTTCAGGTGTCCTATATCACCTAGTAGTCTAGTCCAACTAAAATCTAAACCTAAGATTGGATAGACATTTGAAGATCCCCAATCTTAGCAATGGGTTGAAAGAATCCCGCCTGACATCGGGGTATGCTTATGCCTTATCTACATATGCTCATTTGCACACACAAGGATAATGAATAGTTAGGGCCTATTCTAGAGAAAACATTATGTTTTAGAAGTCTAGTATGGTTAGTATACAACTTTTGATAAGTCAGCTAAGGTGTTTGAGTCTCATGGAAAACCTCAAAAATTTCCAAATAGCAACAAACAATTTTCAATGCAATCATTAAAATCAATTTTCTCTTATGAGAGTTTGTTTATTAGAAATTATTTGTAATATAGGCTAGATAACAGATGGATGTCAGAAATGATATTTAAATGGCCACCGAATATATTACACATATTCTTTTAATTCACAAAATTTTATAAATAGAAACAATATATAATTGCATCTCATATATGGGTGTACTAATCATATAATAAGAAATAACAATTACATCTCATGATTGTTATACATTCGATGGTGTCATCCATTATATTTTCAAACTCATATTGCATTCATACATGATGTTTTAAGAAATTAAAGCATACATATCCATTTCAGGAAAAATATTATCAAAGAAACAAAGAAAAATCATGTAGTACATACATGGCATAGATTATGTCATAGCAGTATAAATTAAATGCATACAAGTATAGTAAATCAAACATGTATTTAAACATTGTATATCGTATTCATATAAATCCATCATAAGTAGTCTACCTACGCATGTATATCATTGCATTTCACATCATACATCTATCATTTGACTAATACATATCATTCATACATCACATCACATAGCATAAAATAAGCATCACAATTAAGTATTGCATCCATATGCATCTCATAAAACATAAAACAATAAAAATAATAAAACTACACATATAATGAGTCTCAATATTATACCATATATATATATGTGTGTGTGTGTATCAAAATAGATAGTCAACAGTATATCGACATATGTCAAAAATACCCATAGGCTACATATGTGTAGGTCCTCGACCTTACACTCAAAAATGGTACAATAGCATCTGTAAGATCTATACTAGCTAGCACCTATGCCCCTAGACTGAGAGGCTATACCATCACCTCTGCCATCCCTATGAGTTCTCCTTGAGCTGGCACCTGAGGTCCTCTATGATTTGTGTGATCTACAACTAGAGCTATCTGAGGACTATCCTATCATATGAGTGTGAGTCCTCTAAGATCCTATAACCTAAGAACTCTCAAGAATCTCACCCCCAAGTAGTGCTATATCTCCTCTAAAAGTATATATGTATGTAGCATTTGAAGCACTATCTTAGATCTATTGTTGAACAAGAGCCATTAGTCTCCTATTCTTTGATGCCAAGTCCAACCTTGTTGATCCCTGTACTATCAAATTTGCTGGCATTAATAGATCAACTAGAGACACTAGAGGCACCTATGATGATGAGGGAGCTCCACTCCTAGACCTAAGTATAATAATATATGCTATCATCAGGTCAACTTGAGACTGTAGAAGAGTGCACTGCCCTGCAAGTCATTGTATCTCTATATTTGTAGACGTAAACTTCACCTCTAAGGCGGTATTATTGTTGTGGGCCAAACACAGGTTAATTTTGCTCCTATTTTGTCACTTGCCCGATCATTTAAATTGTCAACCCAGGGAGCTTCGTAAACTTTAGAAGGGTCTCATATCAGATCATTCACAATACCCACTTTGAGATGAGTTCGACTAATTCTACTATTGGGGGGTTTAAAGGATTGTCAGTCTTTCATCCACACCAATAATTTATGTATGAATAATTAAATCCTGAGAAAATAAATATTCATACGTTCATAATGAAAATAAACCTACTGCAGAAGTGAAAATAATAGTGCAAAAAATAAACCTATGAAAGCAAGAAACTTAATCTAGAAAGCATAAGAAAAGGGAAGGAATACTGGCTTGGAGTGGGCCCAGGCTCCAACAGCTCCCTTCCAGCTGAATACGTAGTTAGGAACTCTCGAACTTTATTGTACTTGCAAAATAATTATTACAATGCTTCTATCTCCTCAGAATGATAAATATATTCTCAATATGGATATCTATCAGAGAGGTCTATGTGTGTTTATATAGCACACACACATATCTTCTATTACAAATAAGTTACAATAGTAGTTTAGTTACAGACTAAACTGGGACAATCTGGTAAACGTGATCGACATCTGCTAAAGTGGGCGTTGTTCCTAATGGTAACGTATTCAATGATTGGTTCATGCTTCACCTGGCATTTCCGTTCATTAGTGCAGCTCCCAGAATTATCCTACGTGACGTAGAACTGAAACTGCACCAGTCAACACTACCCACGTCGCTTTGTCTGGTCAATGGGAAAAGAATAGAGAGGCGCCTTCTCTATGAGGAAGGTGCCTTCCTCATGTGCTCTGGTGAGGCACCTTCTATATGCGGAAGGCGCATACTAAATTTGAGCGCCTTCTTCCTATGAAAGGCACCTACTGATGTGGGTGCCTTCCCTATACGGAAGGTGCTTTGCCTTGGATGCCTTCTCTATATGGAAGGCGCCTGCCTTCTGTTGGCGCCTTCCTTGAAGAGGAAGGCGCCTACCTTCCGTTGGCGCCTTCCTTGAAGAGGAAGGCGCCTACCTTCATGCCTTGATCTCGAAAGAAATAGAGTGCCAGGTCCACGAAAGACCTCGACTGATCCAAATCTATCAAAACCAACTACATTTCCACAAAAACACACTAAAACACACAAATTAGATAACACACATAATTCTATTAAATAATTATATAATCATTCATAAAAGTACACAGTTCCTAATATATTATCACATAATAATCGATGAAACCTATACAAAATATGAGCATTTTTTAGGCTCATCATCCCCCCATGCCTAACATATGCCACGCCCTCGTGGCATCAAAACTGTAGGTAGCCCTTCGTTCTCTTCATCGTCACCATTTTTTGGTTGTACCTATGGCCTATGGCTACTTCTTTTGACCGACATCGGGAGGTGCGGTCTTCTATTTTCTATGTGAAGCTGTAGTGGTGGGGCAGGAAACTACTACGGTTGTCTACCTCTGCTCGATTCTCTAGCTCCACCTGTTTGAGGTTCCCACCCTAGCTACTCCTAGAGGTGGTATGGCCAGTGTAGTTCCTACTGCCTAAAATGCAGCTTCTGTAGCTTGCCATAGGTCAACATCTAGAGGTCTGACTACTACAAGAGGAATGTCAGAATTATCCCTCTTGAGTCGAACTACCTGGGCCTTGTGTAATTGGGCTGCTTCAGGGGTAAGCCCTACATTTTCTCTTGCAATGGTAGTGGCTTCTAACTTAGGCCCATATACCCCCCATATCTCAAAATATCTTTGTATTTTTGAGGGGCATCCATGGGATGACCCGTAAATCTCCCAGAATTGATCATCATTCATCGGGTTAACACAAATACCTGGGTCTCCCTGGACCCTAGAGGCTGACTTCCTGGCCTCACTTGCTACTTCCATGTCTTTTAGCAGCTGCTTGAACCTCTCCTACCTCTCGGTGAATGGTTGCATGTCCCATTCATCCTCGATCAGTTTGATGAAGGTCACCTTCACCTTCTTTTGAGCCATTATAGGCTTTTCCCTTGGCCTTTGTAGAAATTGTGGCTCAAATAGGGGGTCTTTCCTCCTTCTTGACGGGTGTCTCTTTGTTGTCAAGGACTGGCTCTGATGTCCTCGAAGTTGTCCCTTCTTTCTCTGGTCATTTTGGTGCTGACCCTATAGGTCCTTTGGCCCTTCTTTCTTTGGGTCTAGGGAATTCTTCCTTCACCTCGGGCTCAATCTATGGCTGTTGGTCCGCACCAGGTTCTGTGTCGCTCAGGTCTATAATAGGGGGCTCCATTGGGCTGCTTCCCCCATTAACCTCAAAAATAGAGGAATTCTTCCCTGCTTTTGGGCTGGTTTTTTGAGCATCCAAGAGGAATTCCCTTGAAGAGTATACTCTTTCTAATGAGGTCGAGGAGTTCGTCGAGACCTCAATCGCCCAATCGGTCTGAGTCGATGCATCCCTTTTCTCCGTCTCCTTGGCTTAAAATTGTTGATTCTCCTCCTACTGGCTGCCATCTCCCTCTGCATGGGAATCCTCTCTTTGTGCTTCTGCATGGCAAACCAGCATCGATATCAATCTGTGGTGGGCCAAGGTGGAAGGTGCACCCCTCTGGTATCGAGTCGCTTCCTCCTTTAGGGCATTCTCTAGGTAGAAGGGCATGTTCATCTTCCTCCCATGCACCAGGTGATTTAAGAACTGCACATGGTTAACGTGCAGGTGTGAATATTTCTTGGTGCATGTGAAAAAGTGAGCAATTTGCTCGAACAACTTTCATAGGTTCATGGGGAGTCAGCTTTTTGGTAGCCCCTCCTTCTCTACCTGCACATTTTCTCCTGGCAGTAGCAAGTCGGTGCATTGTTTCAACATGCCACCCTTGTATGTGCACTCGCCTGTGAGAGGCAAGCCGGTCACCTGGGAGATATATTTCGGGGTGACTAGAATTTCTCTTTCATGCACCTGAGCTGTGTCTCCCCTCAAGGAGGTAGCAAATTCCCTAGCTACCTCCATATCCTGGTTCTGATAGACTAGGATACAGTAGTCGAGCCACCCTTCGGCTTCGAATTGGGTTCTCACCACCCCCCTGATTCCCTCTGTATCACTCGACTCATTTTTCTTGATGGTGTGGTTCTTCGATCGTCCTCCCATGGCGCCTTCCCTAACTGTTCTTCTGTTTCTGCCTTATGCCCTCAGGAAGGTACCTTCTTATAAGGAAGGTGCCTAACCCTAGCATTCAATTCTAGGGTTGGCGAGGTACGCCTCTCGAGCCACAATGTTGGCATGATGTTTCGGCCATGGGGGGTGCATGATTTTTATGGCGGCACTATTTTTTGGTACTGCATAATTTATAAAATATTATATAAAAATTTAAAAAATTATGCATGTACCTGATTGGATGCTTCATGCATCATGGAGGGTAGTGATTTGTTAGCCTGTGACATGGAGGATGGGTATTTCACATGTGCGGATTACTCTGGACTTCACTGCTACGTCGTTCGAGGTTCTATGTCATAGACAAGCTCCTGATTGGTTTTGGAAAAACCATCTGTCCATCAATCTTGAGGCGTGCATGAGGATCTCACCTCGTAACTTTACATAATTTTTTATCGAGGTAGATTTCCATCATGTGGAGTGATGGTGGTAATCTGTTGCTGCCCAACCACGTGTTGACATCGTTCGCATCGAGGCACATGTGAGGGTTGTATGCGAAAGGTGTTGTTTGGTGCCTTCCCGATGTGGAAGGCACTTTAAATGAATGGTGCCTTCCCTAGGTGGAAGGTGCTTCTTCTAGTTGAGTTTTATTTGGAAGGTGCTTTGAGTGCCTTCTTGCTATGGAAGGTGCTTCTGAATGATGGTGCCTTCCCGCTATGGAAGGCACTTTTTGAACAATGGCGCCTTCCTACTATGGAAGGCACTTTTGAAGAATGGTGCCTTCCCACTATGGAAGGTGCTTCTTTGAATAGTGGCGCCTTCCTATCGTGGAAGGCATTTTTGAAGAATGGTGCCTTCCTGCTGTGGAAGGCACTTTCAATTGGATGCACCTTCTTGGAATGGAAGGCGCTTTGATCTTTATCATCATTTTATTTTTTTTAGGAACTCTTGTGGGCACCTTCTTTATGAGGAAGGCATTTTGGTGCCTTAAGGAAGGAAAGGAAGGGCTTATTTTAGGGTGCCTTCTCTATAAGGAAGGCACCTTATTTCTATGGGGCACCTTCTCTATAAGGAAGGCCCTTATTTGGGGGCATTCTATAAGGAAGGCACCTTATTTTTTTATAAGGAAGGTGCCTTGCCTCTAGCTTGATACCTTCTTCCCGTGACACCGTCCACCTCAGTTAGGCACCTTCTCCGAGGAGGAAGGCACGTTTCTCAAGTGGGGAATCTTCTTTGAAGAGGAAGGCCTTCTGCAAGGCATTTTTCTTAGTAGCACATCATGATCATCTGGGCAAGGGTGATCAAGCCTTCTCAGACTTCCCTCATACTACCGTAGCAACCTCCTACCGGGCTTGGCATGTGATTTTCCCTTGGAGGAGAGTTTTATTGCCTTCATCCAAGCTTGGATAGATGTTGCTTCTAAGCTACGTGCACAGGTGTCGGGGTGCTGAGTCGGTTCAGGCCTGGTTTCCTAGATACCTATTTTTTGAGCTAACAGGTCCTCCACCTACAAAAGCAAACAAAAAGAAAAGAAAACTATAGGCAGTTAGATGCATTCCATGCCTGGCAGGCCCTCTACTAGGATGCCTGCAACTTGCATGCGGGCGTCATCCCTACAAAACACATCGTAAGAAATAAAACAAACCTAAACTAACTAATTTTGGTGGACACTCCCATGTCCACCATTCTACTTGCTGAGAGTTTGGTCCAGATTACAAGGATGGGGTCTCCCCCATGCCTATTCTGGACTCTACCAGTAAATTTTTGGATGTGCTATAGGGCCGTAGTCGGTGGCCATTCACTGTCAATACAACGTTGCTGCCATCAATAGTCTTAACACGCACAACACCATTCTTGATGAGCTCTACCACTTCATACGGTCCCATCCATCTCTGCATTAATTTGCCCTTCCTTTCCTGGAACCTAGAATCATACAAGAGCACCCAATCTCCCTCCTGGAACTGCTTCAACTTGATGTGTCGATCATGCCATTTTTTTCTTTGCTTTTGTATGATCTTTGTTCTATGTAGAGCATCCCTTCTGAATTCGTCCAGCTGGTTCAACTGTCGAATCCTCTCTTTTTGAGCTTCTTCCAAGCTCAAATTTAATTCTAGAGCAGTCCTTAATGTCTTAATTTCAAACTCAATGGGCATCATTGCATTCTTCCCATAGACCATATGGAAGGGTGTAAAGCCGGTGGTCGACTTCCACGTAGTGTTGTACGCCCATACTACCTCCGAAAGCCATGTAGCCCAATATTTTCTATGTTGTTGCATGATTTTCATCAGGATATTCTCTATCTCTCTGTTCATCACCTCCACTTGCCCGTTTGCCTATGGGTGGTAGGGCGTAGTCTTGTTGTGCCAAATATGATATTGCTTCATCAACTCCTCGATCAACTTGGAGGTAAATTGAGGTCCCTGGTCTATTGTTATTTCTCTAGGGACCCCAAATCATGTAAAAATTTGAGCAAATAAGAAGTCGGCTACCATTTTTTCCTTTGAATCCCTCAGTGCTTGAACCTCCACCCACTTGGTGACGTAGTCTGTATAGACTAAAATAAATCTCCTTCCTATTGAGGGTGGATTAATTGGTCCCACAAAATCCATGCCCCACTTATCGAAGGGCTCTAGATGCACTTGCGGTTGAAGGGGCATCTCGTCTCGATGGGTTGGTCTACCCATTCTTTGGCACTCATCACACTTGCTAGCATAGGTGGCCACGTATTTAAATAGAGTGGGCCAAAAATACCCAGCCTGTAGGATTTTATAGGTGGTCCGCTTCCCCGCAAAGTGTCCCCCGCATGGTTCATCATGGCAAGCTTTGAGTATATCTGAGAATTCCTGCTCTGCTACACACCTCCTTATAATTTGATCACGTCCTATTTTGAATAGGAGACCATCAACCCATAAAAAGGAGGCACTCTTCTCTACTACCACCTACTTTTCTCGTAAGGAGAGAGCGGGTGAGGTTCTTTCGATGGCTAAGTAATTGGCTATGTCTACATACCACGGTGTTTGCTCATTGATGGTGAACAAATGTTCATCCAAAAACTGGTCTTCCACTATCGCATGGTCTGCTGGTGTCAGTCTGGATAGGAAGTCCGCTACAACATTGTCCTTACCCGGCTTGTCAACTATCGTTATGTCAAACTCCTATAGTAGTAGAAGCCATCTTATAACTCTTCCGCCAATAGCCGGTTTGCTCATTAAATATCTGATAGTTGCATGGTCCGTGTGGACGAACACCTTGTATCCGGTAATATAATGGCAAAATTTGTTTATGGCATGCACAACCACAAGGAATTCCTTCTCCGTCACTGTATAGTTGAGCTCAGCCCCTACCAAATTTTTGCTGACGTAGTAGATGGCATAAAATTCCTCGCCATCCTTCTATCCGAGGACTGCTCCAATCGCATTGTTGGAGGCATCACAATAGATGTGGAAGGGTATAGCCCAATTCGGTCCCCTCAGAATAGGTGCAGATATCAGCTTTTCTTTGAGCGACTAAAATGCTCTTTCGCAGTCTTCCATCCAGTTGAACTCCACGTCCTTAGACAATAAAGTGTGCAGTGGTCTTGCAATTTTGCTAAAGTCGACGATAAATCATCGGTAGTACCCGATAGATCCGAGGAAACTTCTCACCTCTCACTGTGTTGTGGGGTTGGGTAGGTCCTTGATGACCTCTATTTTTCTTTTGTCAACCTTTATTCCTTCTGCGGAGAGATGGTGTCCCAATACAATGCCTTCTTGCATCATTATAAAGCATTTTTCATTACTAAGGGACATATTATTTTCCTCACTTCTTTCGAGCACTCTTTCCAGGTTCGTCATTGCTTCATCAAAGGTTTCTCCATAAATGGTGAAGTCATCCATGTACACTTCAACCGCATCTCCTATCATATCTAAAAATATGTTGAGCACCACCCTCTGGAAGGTGGCAGGTGCGTTGCATAGCCCGAAAGGTAATACCCGATAAGCGAACGTTCCCCAAGGGTAGGTGAAAGTCATTTTATCCTGGTCTTCTTCTCCTATCTGGATCTGGTTGTATCCACTGAATCCATCCAGGAAGGAGAAGTACTTCCACCCCGAAAGTGTATCCAAGACCTGATCAATGAATGGGAGTGGGAAGTGATCCTTTTTGGTCACTTTGTTCAATGCCCTATAGTCTACACAAATCCGCCACTTCCCATTTTTCTTGGGGACCACCACTAGCGGTGATACCCACTCACTGTCAGAAATTGGATATATGAATCCGACTGACAAGAGTTTTTGCAATTCCACCTTGACAATGTCCTTCATTGTCGGATTCATTCTTCTTTGTGGCTGCCTGCTTGGAGTCACCTGCTCTTCAAGGTATATCCGATGGGTGCAGATTTTTGGGCTGATACCTTTCATATCCGAGTAATCCCATGCGAATGCCCATTGGTGTCTAACCAGGAGTTCTTCTACCTTCCTTAGCTATGTGGGGGTCAACCCACTATTGATATTCAATATTTTTCCTGGCCCAACATTTATCTGTCGGATGTGGTGGTCTTGGGCGCCAGCTAATGGTGACTCAGGCATAACGTCGAAGGACTCTCCTTGGAGGAATTCTATGATAGCACCATCCTCATATTCTTCCTCCTCCATTTGGTCCAATGCCATCATCGGTTGGATGATGGACAACTCCTCCTCTTTGTGCTTGGTCAATGTAGACCCTCCCAATGAATCAACGGACTACACGAGAGGTGAAATAGTCAACCTTTTTACATTCTACCCATTGGATATGGTCATCAGCCCATCATGGTAGCTGATGTAGGCATCATCTATCACCAACCATGGTCTTCCCAAGATAAGTGGGTAGCCACCCAGCCTAGTTTTAGATTGTAACACCAGGAAGTCGACCGGATATTCCCATGCATCGACCATCATGATTATATCTTCCAGCATTCCTTTCGATGCTACGGTTGATCGATCAGCCAACTACAAAACTATTGAGGTTGGCCTCAGGTCTATGAGTTGTAGCCTCTGCATGGTCTCCTGAGGCATTACGTTAATGGCTGCACCAAGATCGACCAACGTATTGGTCAAGGAATGCCCCCCGATTTTTACTGTCAACACTAGGTTGCCTGGGTCTGCGTACTTAGGGTGACACATCTTGCCCATCATTAAATCAGCCAACTTGCCCACAACATTAATAGTCTGGGTCACTCTCTAGCCTGAATTTCTTAGGCACATCTCTTTTATTGCTTTAGAATATATCGGGACATCTCGGATAGCTTGAAAAAGTGGAATTGTCATCGTGAGATTTTTCAAGCTAGAAAGAATATCAAACTTCGGTTGCGTTAATTTCCTCTATTCTTGCAGCCGGTTAGGAAATGGAGCCTTTGTTCTCTCAACCACTTCTTCTTCCACCTCTTCTATAAGAGGTGTTTCCTCTACTTCTACCTCCTCTTCTACCAGGGGAGGTGTCTCTACTCCTAGTTGTCTACCTGATCTAAGTTGAATAGGATTACAACTAATATTATACATCGGGTACATCTCACCTTCTACATTATATGTCAACTGATTTACTCTATTGTTTGGATTTGTCATCGGTTGTGCGGGTAGCTATGCAGGTCTCACTATAGGCAAGGCTGGCAGGTTTTGCTGGTGAGCTGGCGCTACGTTCTATGGAGCCGGATTCCATTGAGCCTGGCCTCTCCACTATTGCCCAGGGTATTGATATTGCATCCAGGGCTACTGGTTTGGATATGCCACTCCTGGGGGTACGTTAGACCAAGGAGATAGCCCCCACCACCCCATGTTAGGTGGTTGAGGCTGGCCTTGTGGCATGTACGGTCCTCCCCCATATGATGGCATTCCTGGTGGCATATTTCCCGTAGGGGGTTGTGGCCAACTCCTTCGATTGCCTATAAAATAGGCTTCCATAACATCAACATCCTCCTTGATACTAGGCAATTGTAGGCACAATCGGGTCTTATGATTTAGCTTACAGACCATGCATACTCTGACTTTGTTCTCTGGGCATGCATTCTTTGCATGCTTTCCTCTGCATTTCGGGTAGAAATAAGCTAATGCTGCCTCATTTTCTTGCTTCTTTTTCTCTAACAATAGTGTGTCCATCTGTAATGCTAGAGATGAAAGCATCTCACTTTTCAAATCTTCCAACATATTGCCTATTTCCATTTTTGTGACCGAAGCAGTCACTTTCATGGTCCTAGAAGTGGTCTTGCCTCTCCTTCTTGAGTAGTTTTAGCATAATTGTCGGATATCTTCCATAGTGTGCTGGTAGACATCACCTCCAAAAATCATGTTGAGAGCTTCTAATGATTCATTGTTAAGTCCTCTCAAAAAGATGCTTTTAAGAGACTTATCAGCTAGCTTCGCATGAGGAGATCATTGAATATTGAAGTTGAATCTCTCCCAGTACTCCTCAAGAGACTCATCTTCTTTCTACGTCATGCTCAGGACCTCTTCTCTGGAGTCTCTTGCTCTCCCGAAGTCTTGATATTGCTCTAAAAAGAGCCTCTTCATTTGATCCCATGTGGCAATGTGTTTGTCTCCCAGACCAATGAACCATCGTAGAGCTGCATCATCTAATGTGGAAGGAAAGAGCTTCAACTTCTGCGTATCATATTTGTAGTCCACAGACCTGCATAGAACATCAAACTTAAATAAAAATAGGTCAGGGTCCTCGGTCGGGTATCCTCTGAAGGTAGGAAGGTGAGCAGGGGATATGTTTTTCATTTTGGTTTCTCCTACTCCTTCCTCAATCGGGAAACTAAAGCTAGATGAAGCCTCTTCATCGGCCATTTTTTTAGGAAATGTGGTCTCTAATGCAGTTCTTATGGCCTCACGATCATTCAAAACTTTCTGAGTCAGGGCTCTAAAATCGGCTGGTGTTATCGTCCGATCTTCTACAACTTTCCACAATAGAGCTTCCTCTAAGGGTGTTCTCTTAAACAATGGGTTTACAATGGTTCGTTCTTCCCCCAGTTGATGGGATGAGGAAGCACTTTGCACAAAGTGAGGATTCTCACTCTAGTGGACTGCTGGTGGTGAGTCGGGTGAATCTAGTTCAAACTCAGAATGTTCGACTGACTCAGATTTTGGTGGACTTTGTTTTATGAACCGACCGTCAGGTCCTCTTCTTCTCGAAGAACTCATACAAAGTTAGATAGAAGGTTTTTAGGTATTGCAATTAATCTAATAGAGGCGCTTCCTCGACAATGATGCCAAAATGTTGCGGGCCAAACACAGGTTAATTTTGCTCCTATTTTGTCACTTGCTCGATCATTTAAATTTTCAACCTAGGGAGCTTCGTAAACTTTAGAAGGGTCTCATATCAGATCATTCACAATACCCACTTTGAGATGAGTCCGACTAATTCTACTATTGGGGGGTTTAAAGGATTGTCAGTCTTTCATCCACACCAATAATTTATGTATGAATAATTAAATCCTGAGAAAATAAATATTCATACGTTCATAATGAAAATAAACCTACTACAGAAGTGAAAATAATAGTGCAAAAAATAAACCTATGAAAGTAGGAAACTTAATCTAGAAAGCATAAGAAAAGGGAAGGAATACTGGCTTGGAGTGGGCCCAGGCTCCAACAGCTCCCTTCCAGCTGAATACGTAGTTAGGAACTCTCGAACTTTATTGTATTTGCAAAATAATTATTACAATGCTTCTTCAGAATGATAAATGTATTCTCTATCTAGATTATCTATCAGAGAGGTCTGTGTGTGTTTATATAGCACACACACAGATCTTCTATTACAAATAAGTTACAGTAGTAGTTTAGTTACAGACTAAACTAGGACAATCTGGTAAACATGATCGACATCTGCTAAAGTGGGCATTGTTCCTAATGGTAACGTATTCAATGATTGGTTCATGCCTCACCTGGCATTTCCATTCATTGGTGCAGCTCCTAGAATTATCCTACGTGATGTAGAACTAAAACTGCACTAGTCAATGCTGTCCACGTCGCTTTGTCTGGTCAATGGGCAAAGAATAGAGAGGCACCTTCTCTATGAGGAAGGCACCTTCCTCATGTGCTCTAGTGGGGCGCCTTCTATATGCGAAAGGTGCATACTAAAGTTGAGCGCCTTCTTCCTATGGAAGGCGCCTACTGATGTGGGCGCCTTCCCTATACGGAAGGTGCTTTGCCTTGTATAGGGCGCCTTCCTTATACGGAAGGCGCCTAAGTATGTTGGGTGCCTTCTCTATACGGAAGGCGCCTACCTTCTATTGGTGCCTTCCTTGAAGAGGAAGGCGCCTACCATCTATTGGCGCCTTCCTTGAAGAGGAAGGCGCCTACCTTCATGCCTTGATCCCGAAAGAAATAGAGTGCCAGGTCCACGAAAGACCTCGACTGATCCAAATCTATCAAAACCAACTACATTTCCACAAAAACACACTAAAACACACAAATTAGATAACACACATAATTCTATTAAATAATTATATAATCATTCATAAAAGTACATAGTTCCTAATATATTGTCGCATAATAATCGATGAAACCTATACAAAATATGAGCATTTTTTAGGCTCATCACTTATCCTCCTTGTAGCTGCACCACCGAGTTTGCCCTACTGTTAGTCTAGATTAGAGATCCCCCAAATTTGCCTCAAAAGTGGAAATGGTGGTATCTTGATGTAGCAGCTGCATCTGTACAGAGCCTACCTAAGTTTATAGGCTAAAAATGTGGGCCCTGAGCTACCCAGTCTCACTTTTTGGGGTTGCCTCACCCTCCTCAAGAGCATCACCCTCCTCCTCAACTAGTGGTGCCTCCTCTGCAACTCCCTTATCCCATATGCCCTCAATCCTTTATTAGAATCAACACCCATGAGGATCTACCTGTTAGGAACCTACTATTAAAATAAATCACACTCATACAAAATACTAAAAAATAACTCACATACATCAAATAACTCAATATCACTATGCAAAAATCAATTACATAAATGAAACAATCTCATAGGAACACTGAATCGCGGGCCTCTTCGAGGGGGAAACCTCCTTCAATATTTCATTAGCTTGCAAAAGGATAATCTCGTACATGGATTCATATATTTTTAAAGGAAAACTTCATGCAACCCTACCTAAATTCTCAAGAGGTGGCTTACATGCAAAATGCCACTTGAGCTAGAATATTCCACCAAATGGTAGTTACAATCTTGATAAAAATGGTTACATAAAATTGTACCACTTGGCAAGGTATCTTACTACATTGGTTACAATATTGATAAAAACGGTTACAAAAGATGGTACCACTTGGTGAGGTACCTTTATTTCCACCTACATTACTAAGTATTGCATAATAACATTAAAATGGGATCCCCACATTGGAAGTGGGTTATTACATAGGTAAATAAGAATTACAACATGGTGTTAGGATAGGATCCTAACATGTCCTTCCCCTTCAAAAAGATTTTTCCTCAAAGCTAAAATTGAGGAAACTAGTGTTCGATTTTATGGAGAGACTCCCATGTAGCATTTTTTGGCTGGAGCCCATGCCATTGGACAAGGACTTTTGTGATGGTACGATTGTAGAGAGTGTGGGTGTGATGATCCAACAACTATTTTGGTTTGAGTAAGATGGACCCTTACTCATAAAATTCTAGTAATGCTGACTGAACTTGTACCTATGTGCCCATACCTTTCTTGAGAGATGAAACATGGAAAATAGGATGGAGCTTGGAGATGGGCGAAAGAGCCAATTTGTAAGAAGTGGAACCAATCCGCTGTAGGACTTGGTAAGGCCCATAGAATTTTGTAGCAAGTTTCTAGCATCGACAGAGTTGGAGGGATGATTTTTTGTACAACTGCAAGCAAAGGAAAACCATATCACCCACATCAAAGCTATACTCAAATCGATGTTGGTCAGCCTATTGTCGCATCTAGTTTTAGGCCATGTCCAAATTATGCTTCAACTGATGAAGTACATTGGTCTACTGGCAAAGAGTAATATCAACTGCCTGAACCCTGGAGCTATCTGGAATGTATGAAGAAGGCATGGGTGGAGGGCACCCATAAAAAACTTCAAAAGGAGTGAGTTTGGTAGTTATATGATAGGACATGTCGTACCACAATTTGGCCAAAGGAAGCCACTTTGCTCATTGAGAAGGATTATCTGATGCAAAGCAATGAAGATAGGTCTCCAAACATTTTTTGACAATCTCAGTTTGACCATTCGTTTGTGGATGATAGGCTAAAATAATTTTGAGCTTCGTTCCTTGCAACTTAAACAACTCTTGCCAGAAATGACTAGTGAAGGTTGGGTCTCGATCAGACATAATGGAGGTGGGCATGCCATGAAGGAAAAAAATGGAATCAAGGAAGATTTGGGCAATGGTTGAGGCTATGTAAGGATGGGCAAGGAGACAAAAATGAGCATACTTCAAAAGGTAATACACTACCATGAGAATAATAGACTTATCACTCGATTTAGGTAACCCTTCGATAAAATCCATAGAAATATCAGTCCAAACCTAATATGGAATGGGCAAGGGTTGAAGAGTACCCGAAGAATGAATTGTTTCACATTTCATTCATTGGTAGGTATCACAAGCTACCACAAAGTCACGGATGTCCTATTTCATCCCTTTCTAGAAAAATGTGTGTTTGAGGTGTTCATACTTTTTTAGAAATCCAGAATGACCTACAGAGGGAGTAGTGTGTATTTCCTTCATGAAGATGTTATAGAGTGGCGAGGCACGGGGAATAACAAGGCATTGGTGATAACACAAATCTTGGCCATCCCAATTGTATCCTGGGGATGAAGTCATATTAGCTTGAAGTGAAGCCATCAAAGCTTGCAAGTCTGCATATTGAAGTATCTCCTATTGTAAGGAATCTATCCATTGGGGAAAAGGTGTAGATATAACACATCATACTGAGGGCCTCAAATTGGCGAGAGAGGGTATTATCCATAAGATTTTATTTTCACTTCTTATAGGTGATATCATAATCATAGCCCATGAGTTTAAAAAACCCATTTTTGTTGTTCTGGGGTAGCAACCCATTGTTCTAAGAAATTTGAGACTTTGATGGTATGTTTTAATGGAGAAGTGGTGCCAAATGAGATATGGTCTCCAATGGGTGACATCATGTAAGATGGCCAAAATCTCCTTGGAATATGTAGATTTTCACAAATTATGCTCAAAGAGTGCCTTACTGGTGAAGGCCAAGGGTATCCCTTCTTGCATCAATACTGCCCCAATGCTGCAATTGGAAGCATCACTTTCAATGATGAATGGTTTAGAGAAATATGGCATGGTTAGAATAGGTGTGGTGCTCATGGCATGCTTTAATTTAAGAAAGGCTTGATCAGTAGATCCTATCCAAGTGAAAAATTCATTCTTTAACATAGATGTGAGGGGAGATACTATTTTCCCATAATTATGAACAAATTTCCTATAATAACCTGTAAGTCCTAATAATCCTCGAAGTCCTTTGAGAGTGCGGGGTTTTTCTCAGTCTTGAACTACCTGAATCTTCTTAGGGTCGACCTTGACACTATCTTTGGAAACAATGTGTTCTAAATACTCCACTTCAGTCAGAACAAAGGAGCACTTAGACCGCTTAGCAAAAAGTTGATGTTGGGTCAATAACTATAATGTATGATCCACAAGGGTAAGGTGTTCTTCCCACGACTGTCTATAAACCAATATATCATCAAAGAAAATTAGGATGAACTTTCGCATGAAGGGATGGAATATGTTGTTCATAAGCCTTTGAAATGTGGATGGTGCATTTGTCAAACCAAATAGCATTACCAAGAAATAATAGTGACCTTCATGAGTACGAAAAGTAGTTTTTGGAATATCCTCATCCTTGAGCCTGATTTGATGGTACCCCGAATGAAGGTCCAACTTGGAGAAGTACATAGCTCCATGTAATTCATCCACTACTAGAATGGGAAATTTATCCTTTATGGTGATCTTATTGAGCTCACTATAGTCTATGCACAATCGCCATGAGCCATATTTCTTGCAAACTTGCAAAACTGGAGAAGAATAGGGATTTTTACTGGGTCAAATGACACCTACCTTGAGCAATTCCTATACCATCTTCTTGATTTATGACTTAAGAGTATGAGGATACTGGTACGGTCTGATGTTCGATGGTGCACTACTCAAAAGTAGTGGAATAGCATGGTCATGAGAGCGACGATATGGCAGTGTAGTTGGTTCTAAAAATATGTCATTGTGCTTGGTTAGAACAAGTTACAAATCTGTTGGAAGTAGATCTACTATGGAAGTGGGTGGCTGAATTGAAAATATTTGTGCAATGATCCCATGGGAGGACTTTTTCAAAAACTTCTCCATGAGATTGGAACTAATAATTTGTGTAGGGCTAGCCTTGATACCCTTGAGGGTATATGTTTGTCCATTTTGTGAAAATTGCAGCCATAGTTCTACAAGGTTGTAGGAGAAAGTGCCCAAGGTGCTCATCCATTGGGATCCTAACACAACATCACATCCTCCCAATTGGAGGGTGAACATATCTTGCTTGAGTTCATAATCCCCTATCTGAATTTTGACATTTTGACATTTACCTTTACAAGGTAAGGTGCCTCCATTGGCCACCATGACTTCAAAAGAATTGTATGAGTGTATATAGCAGTTGGTCCGTTTGGCCACCTGAGGATCAATAAAGTTGTGCGATTTCACGACATGTTGAGCAAGAAGGCAAAAGTGTCGCTTTTTGGCGATAAGTTAAGTTTTAAGGAAGAAGGGTCACTTTTTTGCGATAAGTTAAGCTTGAAGGATGAAGTGTCGCGATATCATGACATGTCTGCGATGTCGCGACATGCTGGAAAAAGTGTCGCGATATCATGACATGTCGCATTGTCGCGATCAAAAGAGAAGAGAAAAAGCATGAGGGAAAAAGTGTCGCGATATCGCGACATGAAGTATGAAAGAGTGTCACGATTTCGTGACATGTTGAGCAAGAAGGAAAAAGTGTTGCTTTTTGGTGATAAGTTAAGCTTGAAGGAAGAAGGGTCACTTTTTGGTGATAAGTTAAGCTTGAAGGACGAAGTGTCACGATATCGCGACATGTCGTATTATTGCCACCAAAATAGAATAGAAAGAGAAAGTGCGAAAAAGTGTTGCGATATCGTGACATGTTGTTTTTTCACGACTAAAAGAGAAGAGAAAGAGCAAGAAAGAAAAAGTGTCACAATTTCATGACATGTCGTCCTTTCACAACCAAAAGTGAAGACCAAGAGCAAGAAGGAAAATTGGCACGATTTCGCGACATGTCGCATTCTCGTGACCAAAAAAGAAGTGAAAGAGGAGGAAGGAAAAAGTGTCGTGATATCACGACATGTTGAGCATGAAAGAAAAAGTGTCGTGATATCGCGACATGGAAAAAGTGTCGTGATATCGCGACATGGAAATAGTGTCGCGATATCAAGACATGTCGCATTTTCGCGACCAAATGAAAAGAGAAAGAGCAAGAAAGAAAAAATGTCGCGATATCATGACATGCAAGAAAGAGTGTCGCGATATCGCGACATGGTGAGCAAGAAGGAAATAGTGTCACTTTTTGGCGATGTGTTGAACATGAATGAAAAAGTGTCACGATTTCGCGACATGTCGGATTTTTGCGTCCAAAATAGAAGAGAAATAGCAAGAAGGAAAAAGTGTCGGGATTTTGTGACAAGTTGATTTATCATGACCAAAAGAGAAGAGCAAGAGCAAGATGGAAAAAGAGTCACAATTTTGTGACATGTCATCCTGTCGCGACCAAAAGAGAAGAGAAAGAGCAAGAAGGATAAGTGTCGCGATATCGCTACATGTCGCATTATCACGACCAAAAGAGAAGAGAAAGAGGAGGAAAGAAAAAGTGTCACAATTTTGTGACATGTTTAGAATGAAAGAAAGGGTGTAGTGATATCGCGACATGTTTCTTTTTTGCGACCAAAAGTGAAGAGATTAAGCAAGAGGGAAAAAGTGTCACGATATCGTGACATGTCATATTTTCATGACAAAAAGAGAAGAGAAAGAGCGGGAAGGAAAAGTGTCACAATTTCATGACATGTCACTTTTTCACGACCAAAAGAGAAAAGAAATAGGAGGAAGGAAAAGTGTCACGATATCACGACATGGCGCAGTTTCATGACCAAAATAAAAGAGAAACTGTTAGGAGGCGACAGTGTCGACTGCCTATGTTCTAAGGTGGTTGTAATATTTTGTAAGGGTGTTGCTCTTTATTGGCTATGTGACCTCAGTAGGGGGCTAAGGATAGATGGTCCATATTGAGATCAAGTCTCGTTTTAGTGTTGTGCTATTTTTGTAATAGGTTTTGGGTCAACCTGTAAAACCTAGTTGTAATGAATATGTACCTTAATTACCAAAAAAAAAAAAAAAATTATGAGACATTGGCCTTTGAAATAACCCAAACTTTCATGGTTTATGGGGTGGTAATATCAGTAAGAGCATAGACTAAGATTTTTTTGGGTGTTTCTGATGGTTCCTCTTCCTGTGGAGTTGGTGCCTCAGTTGTATCACTCTCCTCATCACTCTGGTCAATGTTTTTTGGTTCCTCCACATCTATTAAAAACAATATCTTATTTACACATCTATGCCCCTTCGTAAACTTTTCATCATAATTATAACATAACCCTTGATCTATTTCCTTTGTAGTCAGCTACTTGGGAGCAAGATGTTTATTATCAGTATGGTTTTGGACCCGAGGAGGGAAAGAAGGTCGGTTATGCAAAAATCATGATGTCCGCCTTTGAGATGAGAGTTTAGATTCATCCAATCGGGCTAAACTAATAGCCTCCATCATGGTGTGGGGTTTTAACATCTTGAATTCAACCTAGATATCATCTCATAATCCACTAACAAAACAACTCATAAAAAATCCCTCATTCAAACCCTTAGTTTTATTGGCCAATTTCTCAAATTGGGTCTGGTAATCATGAACTGAGGTGGTTTGTTTCAGCTCTATCAGTGCTCCTATAAAATCATCATAATCATTAGGGCCAAATTGGGTAAGTAGTTGGGACTCAAAGTCCTCCCATGATAGATCAGGGTTAGCAACCCATAGCCATTAGAACTAGTGTAAGGACTTAGATTCTAGGTTGAAGGAAGCCATCTGAATTCGATGATAGACACAAATATTATGGAGTTGGAAGAACTGATCAACCTGACATAAACACCCATATAAATACTTTCTACTAAACTTAGGGAAGTCTAATTTAGACATTTTGAAGGTTGGATCCTAATCAGAGTGATTTTCATCTGGTTTTCGTCGACCTCATTTAGAGTTTTCAGCATGGTGTTTAGTTTTGGTACTACCGTGCAATTTGATCTCCATCTCTGTGAGTTGTTCTTCTAAACAGATTCTAGTGTTATCCTGATCCAGTTGAAGTTCTCGAATATTTGTTCCTATATTCTTGTTTGCAGAGGTCAAGTCAGTAATGGATTTTTGTAGGTTGATCAATAATGTGCCCAAGTCTAAATCCTTTTATTGTTGTCCTCGAGTGCTACTTGCCATTACGGTCCCTCTTGTGCTGATTTACTAAAAATAGACCTTGAATTTTTAGGAGTTATTATTTTTAGTTAGGGTCAATTTGGGAAATGAGTTGCAACACTAATTTTAGGATAGGGTCCACTCCGATGGTTGTTTGATCTGAGCACTCAATGAGGAGATATACTGAATTTATTGATTTTTTGTGATCTCCTATTGGTTGCAAGTCGATGTCAAGATAATTTCTTCCACTTGTACTTAAAATTTCACCAATGAGTACTTGAGGGTATTTTGTATAGAATAACAAGTAGATTCTATTCCCAAAAATTTGAATCAATTTGATGGACCGATGAAAAGTTATGGCCTTAGCAAGAAAAATCAAAATTTTTTATTTTTAGAAATTTGGTGCAAAATTTGACCAGGAGATGCCAAGGACAATTTTACCTGAATAGAGTGTAGAATTTTTTGCTAAATTTTTGAGTCAATTTGAGCTCTGTGTGAAGAGATATCCCTGTTTTAATAAAATTTCAATGTTTTTTCTACTGTGTTGACGAGTCTACTGGTGTTCTCTATTTTTTATTTGGAGTTATGGTTCAAAAGTTGCCCTCTGGAATCAATTGTCACTGACTTGTGTAGTCTGTACCCTAACCACCATGTCACTACTATTCTCTATTATTGTCATTTGTACTAGGGTTAATGACATAATTGCTGCTTCTGACCTTAAGGAATTTTTTGACATTGACAACTCTGTTTTTGACACTAAAAGTCTACAATTCTAGACTGGTATAGAGAACTGTTATTGTCACTATCCTGACTATTCAGATTCTGACCACAAGCTATTTCAAACACTTGCAAAAAATTTTCTTGACTATTGGTGCATGCAATTTGTTTTATATGATAGAAAAATCCTTCTCTGTATGCTCACTTTTGGGGATGGTGAATGCAGGTTAGCAGAACATGGATGGGTTGATTTGCAAGGGGATGATACTTTGTTTTTGTTTTGTTTTTGTGAACCAGGTATGCAAAGTAAAGGAGTATGTAATACCCATAGGCCCTCTCTTATACTACAGTGATGAACAATAGTGCTCGGATAAATATTTTAGGCCACTACTCAAGGAGGATTCCACACATACCCTTCAGCACACTATCTGCCTCTCTGACAGTATAGGAGGATTCCAAAAAGCTTCCTAATGGATAAAATCTTGTTTAAACATAGATTGTCTCCCTATATACCCAAAGATACGTGGGAGCTCAATTCTATGTGCAAGTGTTGTCTAAGGCCTAGGTATTGGAGCCTGATCGCCCCTCACTTAACTAGACACTTTATGGGCTATCTAGCTTAGCCAATAATGAGAGCTCCTTCATGATATTTTAAAACCCTCGGCACAGGGTTTCTGACCTACAGAACTACTGTATTTTTTTTGGTATTTTTTGATTTTCTACGAAAAAAATGATTATATTTTTTAGATTTTTTTTAAAGAAAAAAATAGAAATAAAAAACACACAATAAAATTATACCTAATATGCGGAATGATTGATAAGAATTATCTTAGTTGTAGTAGAACTTGGCCTTGGAAAGCGCTCTGATACAACTTGTTAGGAACCTACTATTAAAATAAAGCACATTCACACAAAATACTAAAAAAATAACTCACATACATCAAATAACTCAATATCATTATGTAGAAATCAATTACAAAAATGAAACAATCTCACAGTAACACTGAATCGCGGGCCTCTTCGAGGGGGTAACCTCCTTAAATATTTCATTAGCTTGCAAAGGGATAATCTCGTACATGTCTTCATATCTTTTTAAAGGAAAACTTCATGCAACCCTACCTAAATGCTCAAAAGATGGCTTACATGCAAAATGCCACTTGAGCTAGAATCTTCCACCAAATGGTAGTTACAATCTTGATAAAAATGGTTACATGAAATTGTACCACTTGGTGAGGTATATTACTACATCGGTTACAATATTAATAAAAATGGTTACAAGAGATGGTACCACTTGGCGAGGTACCTTTATTGCCACCTACATTACTAAGTATTACATAATAACATTAAAATGGGATCCCCACATTGGAAGTGGATTATTACATAAGTAAATGAGAATTACAACATGGTGTTAGGATAGGATCCTAACACTACCTTTGCACCCTTGTCATCCTCTACTGCATCATCTAGGACCCTACCAAAGGGACCCTCAAAACCCTACCATACTCGAAGTGTCCACCATGTATCATAGTCAGGAGTTGTCCCTACATCTATCTGCTCTAACTCTTGGAATTCATTGTCCTCCTCACTTAGTGGAGTAATCCTAGGCCAAGTCAAGTCCCTCTCTAGGTGGAGGTAATAGTAGATGGTCAACAACCCTGGTATATCTTGTCTTATTCCAAACTATCCCAGGACGTGAGAGTAGTAAAAGAACTCCCGTAACTCAGACTTACATCCAAGGAGCCATCTATTCCTGTGTCTAACTCATTTGATCCTCAACCTCTATCCATGGAGGACAGTCTAAGTAGGGATGTCACTTGATATGATTAGCCTACAGTATTGCAAACCATTCAATATAGTGTTTCAAGTCCCCCACATGTGATCTACTCCTAAAGCCCTCCTACTCACAAGGCTAGCATGCAACATAGTATTGATGCCTCTCATAAATGATACCAATATCCAATGGCATGCTAGAAAGATGCTCGATATTGATATGGTACCACCACCAGATCTATAGTAATAGGTTGCATCCAATACCAACACTACTCCTCTAGGTAATATGATACAACTCATTATAGAGCTGCACTAATAATGCACTACGCTAGGATAGGATCAGGGGATGATCTGTAGGACTCATGAGAATGTCTAGAGTCCTATATAAGAGGTTCCAGGGGAACCTCACACCAAAATATTTAGGTAAAATGACCTACATGATTAGGTGCATGAAAATAGTTGCTCGCTCACTAAACACCTGCTGTGTATGCTAATACTCAATGTGGACCCCTCCATGTTCTGAGTCTCGCTATGCCTGCTCACTGTGATGGCAAAATATCTAAGCAAAAATAGTCCTCTTCATCTCATTCAGTGATGATATGATGGCCTTACCATATATAGGGATACGAAAGATGTAGTAAACATCCTCCAAGGTCACTGTCATCTCACCTGTTGATAGGTGAAAGATATTGGTATATGCATCCCAAAATCAGACCAATGTAGTCATGTAGGCCTAATCAACCACGATAGTGGGGAGGCATAAAAAATAGCTAAATCCCACAGCCTCAAACCACTCCTAGTACACCTGAGAGAGGGCATCGCACAGGTTGCAAAGGATCTCAAACTCCCTCGCCCTCATAGTCAAGGTCTAACATAAAGAATAATAAGGAAAAAACAATTATAAATCAAGCCAAAATAATAAAAAACAATTTAAAAATTACAAATAAAAGTACAAATATCAAAAACATAAAACAAATGGAATAATGCACTTCAAAAAATCAAAAAGATCAATTAATTCTACTAAAAATAAAAAAAAATTGAAAAAATTAAATTTTTTTGCTAAGGTTGTCAAACTGCGGTTGGAATGGTGGTCAAAATTTAAACTGTTTGAATTTGAATCTCACTGTGACTGATAGCTATGGTCCCCAAATTAACATTTGGGAACCGTGCCTACTAGCCGTGGCTAGGAAAAATGACCTTTTTAGGGTCACTTTCCATCCTGAGACACCCCAAAAATTAAAAATCCCTCCCCTCTAAGCTAACCTAAGCTAATCCTAACTAGGGTGAGGTTTATTACTGGAAGTTTAGTGAGGTTAATTTAGCCCATTACTTAATGAGGTTTATTTTAAAATTTTATAAAAGCAAATAATGAGCAAAGATGCGTGATTTTACCTTAATAGCATCAGCTCCTCCAGGTTGGTTCATCATCGGTGTGGATAAGGGTGAGGTCAAAATGTGGTAGCATTCCGTATCAATTTTGTCTTCCTCCCTCTCAGAGTTCTCAAATTTGTAAATGCTACAGGAAATAATAAAATTTTTAAATTGCAAAAAATCCTTAAATATTTCTAATTTCGGCCCTGACCGTGCTTGACAGCTACGATCCCCGAATTAGAGTTTTCCACCTGCAGGTTTGACCCGCGGTTAAGAAATTTCAATTTGTTAGCTACTGTTGTCAAATACGATTAGCAAAATGTAATAAAAGATAAAAAATTCCATCATGGAGAGTTGTTAAGTGATGAATTAAAAAATACCCACTTAACAAAAATTGTAAAAAAAAAATCATAAAATAACAAAAAAATCAAAAAAATCAAAAGCCAAATGTGCCTTCTATCTAGTTATTAACCCTACACACTTGGTGGTTGCAGCGACTTGCGCTCCTTGTAAAATGAAAAGATGATTAAATTACCATAAGGACATTTGGGGCGAATTCATCATCATGGAATTACTATGCTTCATTTCAATCCCTAAGAAGGCCTAACAACCGAAATGATCCATGGGAATGAAGTATTCATCTTAATTCTTCTATGATATTTTTAGCATATCATCAAAAAATATGATTCAACACAAGCATAATTGGCTTTGCTATCATTTAAATTCTGTAAAAAGGCCATTGAGGCTGGACCGCTCCAAGGGATAGAGATGTAAAATTATTATTAACAATTGCAATCATAGCTGATTAGGCCTAATCAAGTAATTAAATTCTAAATCTTAATTTATTCAAATCATTCATAGTGGTCAAGCAACTCATCACTTGAGGGGGTAGTCATAATATCATAATAATAATCAAAGTCAATAGAAGATCCCTTGATCTTGTCAAAATTACGTTCGTCATACGAATCATTGCCAACAACTATCATACCCTTACCCTTATACTAGGGTAAATAGCATATACGATAGTTAGTTTGTAACTCTCTTCATTTCAGGTTATATAGGCTCAAAATGCTATTGTAGCACCAAAGCTACCTGAATGTCTGATTACGAGTGCAAAATATTTCAAATTTAAGACTTCCATCCAGTTGGAAGCAATGATTCTAGGATGCACATCCTTTTTCTGGACCGACGACATCTAATTTTGATTAGACTAATGATAATCATGTAACCTATGACATCATGTAACCTATGACATTGTTTTAGGAGGTCTATTTTTTCTCAACATTGTTTTATCTCACAACGCATCTCAAAAGGGGTATCTATAGACACCTAAAATGTGTCATGTCGAGGTGACTACTCATATGGGACATGCTAGAAGACCATATGAAAGACCTCGTATGAATACCATGGTATAGCAGTGGTTTTTACCACTCATTTGGGAACCTTTGCCTTGTTAGTGCTAATAATTGTTGACACATGTAGTTATCAGAGCTGACCACACTTGTCATCCATGGTTAGGCCCCAAATCCAGTTGACCTTTGATCGATTCAAAGTTAGTTCCAATGGTCATTTGGTTGTGGATTAGAGTGGTTTGAATGAGGAAGGTTCTAGATATTTTTTTCCAATAAACTCAACTACCTATTCTTGATCTTGGCTTCCTCATGAAGCTAGGACATAGCCCTTTAAGGTGCTATAAAACCCCTCTTAAATTTTGATAAAATCTTGGAGAAAATTTTAATTGAACATGATGAAGCCCTGTCAAGATAAATATCCACTTTTGTTCTTTGAGAGAAAGATTCATCATTGCAATTGAGATACTAGGATGGCAATTAAAGCCATGGAAGTCATAGGAGGTTAAGAGAATAAAAAAATGTAATTACGCCCATTTCATCTACAATTAGAGTAGTTCAATTGCAAAATTTATCAGAGGATATCGAGGCAACTCTTGACCATAAATTTGGCAAGAGAATTTAGATATCTACCCCCTAGACTTAAGGACAAGAATATTTCAAGCCTCACCATGGCTTTCAGCCATAACAGTGCTCACTGTGCCTCAGATCTACAGTCGGGGTAGTATCACTAATTTCCTTGTTTTCTCACCATACAAATTGTTAACAGTAGTAGGCTAAGCATAATTTAGGTTTTATTGTATTTCTAGAGACTTCTGACGATAGAATTATCTTGTTTAGTTGCTTGCTTTCAATATTTTGATTGATACTAATGAATATTTTTCATGCTTCCATGCTTTCAAGTTGATAATTAGGCCATTAGATAGTTGCATATATTTTCCCTTCACATGGTTCATAAACTCTTTTCATGTTTCTCATAGGTTTATTAGATTTATTGCACTTTATTGATTATATGCTAATAATTTCATATTTGTACACACTTGCCTCAAAAAGCCTCATCAAGAGAGGAACATTTTATCACTAATGCTTATTTTTGTTTATTGCATGTAGGACTAACAGGGTTTTGACATGCAAGACAAAAAATACCTCTAATCATGGAGAATAAGGTCATCGACACCTTGGACTAGTTCATGTCATCCTGAAAGGCATTTTGATCGCATCTACCCTTGAGAGGGATTAGATGCTATTGTAATTGATGTATCAAATGGGTATCCCTAAGAGGTACAAATTTTTAATTTGAATCCATTGAAATTAATAAAGTATTTCTTGTATTCGTTTTATTTATTGTTGTCAATTTATGCATGTCTATTTGTGTATATTTCATCAATTGCAATAGTTAGACTAGGTGCGAGCCTTTTTGGTGGTTATAGAAAGTAAGAGTTGTTACCCAAGATTTTTGTTTGCATAGGCCCACAAATATCATATTGGACCAATTAGAGTGGGTATGACGCCCTCCATGCTTTCCCTTTAGAAAAATTCTGTCTTGCATGCTTGCCCAATGCACACCCCTCACAAACACCTTTATGTTCCTCTCCCTTTAGCAAAACATAAACCATCTCTTGAGAAGTTAGCAACCTCAAACTTACAAAATTCAAATGACCATACCTGAGATGCCACAACCAACTCTTATTTTCAATAGCAACATTAGCAAGGATGCCCCCTTGTCCTCCAAAATTTAAAGGAAATAATTTATTGCTGGTCATAGGAATTGTAGTAACAATCCTATTGCTATTGTTCTTATCATAGATGGTGCATTTCTTATCATCAAAGACTACCTTGTAGTTATTTTCACATAGCTTCCCTACACTTAATAAATTATGTTTCAAATTTAGTGTGTAATAGATATCATGAATATGTTTCTTACCTTATTTTGTGTTCACTTCCATTACACCTTTGGAAGAAAACTCCAAAGCCTTGTAATCTCCAAGTTTGATCTTGGACTTGAAGGACTTATCCATGGAAGCTAAAAGCTGCCCATTTTCTATCATATAATTTTAGAAACCTGAATCAAGTATCCAAGTCTCTTGAAGATTTTAAGTTGTAGGTCAAGAAGAGGTTGCTTGTAGTAGCCTCATTCTCATCAGCATAGTTGGTCCTCTTGCCTTCATTTCCTACCTTCAACCTACACTCCTCATAATGTCCATAATTTTTGCAATGATAGAATTGTATGTTTCTTTTATGAAATTTATCTCTTCCTCTACCTGCTACTCCTCCCCTTCTACCACCTCTTCCTCTTGAATAATTATGATTTTAGCCTCTTGGCCATTTATATGTCCAGTAGAGCTTGCTCCATCACCCTTTAAAATTGTAGCTTTAGAAGCAAATGCCTTCTCATCAATTGCAGTAATAGTTTCCCTTAGCCTCTCCTCATGAGACATAAGAGATCCTATCAAATTATCAAAAACTTGAGTAGAAAAATATTTACTCTCCTCAATAATAATGGCTACATGATTCCACTTTGGGATGAGAGTCCTCAAAACCTTCTTCACAATGACCTCTTTTTTTGTCTTGTTGATGTGTAATTTTATCCAATCACAAAATAACTCGACAACTAGGATCTCAATATCCTTTCTTGCAAAGAAATGGGTGTTTCTTCAAGGTTTCCACTTAAAGGTTTTCAAAGGTTAAGCATGTATATATGTATAAGTGCCTTAGAACTCTATTTTTTTTGCAAGTTTTGTTAACAAGGGGCCCGAGAATCACGTAAATAATTTTGAATTCATTATATGATGTATATCAGTTCAAAAAAATGTACTTTTGGCCTTATGATTTTAAAATAAAATACACCAACTTTCATTTATCTCATAAATCTATTATTCTCAGAATACTTCAAATAATATTAGTGTAAAATATGCATTCTTATAAATTAAATTTCCAAAAATCTTAAACAAATCAAAATTATGGAAATGTAATTGTACTTTGAATAAATTTAATAAACCTTAAAATGTAAACATTATAAACCAAGGTCTATTTGACATAACTTTTATTCCATATACTTATGAGATCATGTCCATGATATTTCCTGTGAATAAAAAAATGAAATAATGTCTTACCCAGCCTTATGGAATATTTCAGATTTATCAACACATAGTTCTTTGGGTTTAATATAGATTAAATTTAGAATATTATGATTTTATGATAAAATAGTATTCATAAATTGAATTATAATTTTTTTAAAAATATTTATCAAATTAAATATTTTAACCATAAATATTATTTTGAAATTTGCAATTTGGACCCTCTGTAATGGATCAAGAACAGTGTCCAATCAAAACAATACTTTCTAAAAGATATCCACCCTGACCTCTAAACTTTATCAGATTAAATTTAAGATTAGGATATTCATTTATCTTGAAAATTATTTATTTAAATATCAATTACCTTGATATTATAAATAATAAAATTCGAATAACATGACCTAGTAATAAAATTTATTTAATAAATAGAGAACTAGGTCTACAGAACACATGAATATGATACAAATTAAATTAAAAAATATAATAATGGAGAAGCCCTAAATTTGTATTCAGACAAATTGAATTAGCAGACTAAAACCAATTCACAAAAATTTAACCAGAACTAATGATTGCTAGAATTTGCACAACAAAATAGAAGCCTAATGCTATATTCAGAGGAATTTCAATTTTAACAATTATGTGAACCACATGTATACATCCAAACCCAAAAATTCACACAAGCTTGAATACAAATGCCTTCACAATTTTTTTTAATGATGTTACAAGTAAAACATGTTTATGCAATCTTCTACCTGTCTACCCTTTCAGAGTGTTGTCTGCATTCCTTCATTTTGTCGTTGACCTCATTTACCTAGATTTTTTGATCCCCTCCTTCATTTTCCAAAGTTGTATTTAAAACCTCCAGTTCAACTATTTTAGCTTTTCTTTTCATTCGTTCAGTTTCAATAAAACTGATTTATGAAGTGGTTTGCATAAGCTTTCATTTCGCAAGTCATAAACTTGATATTGTATAAAATTAATAAATCCCTAAGCTTTAAAATTTGTTTAATATTATACAATATAACTTCAACAAAAATAAAAATCCTTTTAACTAGTTTTTAATTCCATCTTAAAATACACCCAAATATCCATATATTAGGTTTGACCTTATAAATAATGACTTACACCAAAAGAGTTGCAGCTGCTCCCTATAGTTCTTGTTGAAAACTCTCTTCTATTACATCCAGCACCAAGAAATAGTTCCTTAGAATGGAATCTTCAATCAAACTCAAATATTTGAGAGCATTTTCATCTACCTGCTCCAAACAACGAGCAACTTCCTCCCAAAAAATGAGCTTCTTTCCTTTCTATGATACATATTGGTCAAGTTTTGAATGACACACATCAACACTATGAATCCTCTTAAAAATTCTCTCATCCGAAGGTCACTTCTTGACATATTCTAAAATGCGATAACAACATTTCCATGTACCTCGTTCTTTGGCTGCAATGTTATCCACTGCACACAACACTAGAATATTTTTGTATATTTCAGCCTGTAATATTCCCTTTCTCCATGTAATACCGTATTGTAGCACCCTAAAATTGGTACGGTTAAAACCTTAGTAAAATATAAAAGATAAAAATTTAAATTTTAACCCCAAAACCGCCCCAAAATTGCCTATTACCCACTTTCCCCATTTTTTGCATATTTTTAGGATTTGTTTTAACCGTTGGATGATATCATCGCAGATCAGACAAAATCGTCCTCAATTTGACGAATATGTCTAGAACAGAACATCCAGATGATTTTGTCCCAAAACTGAATTTTCATAATTAGCTTCTATTTCAACAGCCTCTCCAACTTGGGCAGAAGCGCATCTGCGCAGTTGGAGATTTCCCTGTTGGAGATCTCCTAGATTGGGATGATCCCCAACCTCCTAGCCTCCCCCTAATCCTATATAAACTAGGATTTTTCTAGTTTATCTCCATGAATACCCTAACTCCCCTGACCCCCCTGACTCCCCTGAACCCCTTAGCTGACAGATTTCCCTTTAGATTTAGTTCTTTATTCACTAGAGCATCCTCGCACTACTGTCTGCATTATGTATTTTGCATTTTCATGTAGGAACTCTACTATTTTTCAATCGAAGCTAGCTCGGATTGTCGCAAGCGATCCCGGATGATTTCGGGCGATCTTGTTGAGGTGCGTAGACGATCTCGTACGATTGGAGGCAATCCCAACTATAGTCTAGATTGGGGGCAATCAGAGTCTAGAGTTTGCATTTCCTTAGATTTTTTGCATTTTCCTATTGTATTTCTACACTATCTTAAATTATTATGTTTATGCATCTTGGAGTTCACCTCATCTAATATAAATGCATGATAAAATCAAAATAAATTGTGAAGTTGATGCTTTTCCTCTTTAATTACTATTTGGATCTGTCATTTAGACAAATTTATAGTTATTTCTATCATTTCCCTTTGCTTCTGTAGTTGCATCTTGGGTATTTTGTATCTATTTGTGTGATTACAGGTTTCTTACAAATTCGTCTGACGAATTCATCATATTTCAGATGATTATGTCTAATCCCAGATGATCAACTATGATTTGAGATGATTCGATGTAATTTCAGATGATTACGTATGAGTCAAGATGATCTGAACTGCTACAAGACTTAGAATCTTCATCAAACATCCGAAATCAGGTATGTTATGATCTAACTAGTATATTTTCTATGTTTAGCATTCATTCATGTTCTCTGTATTCATTTAAATCAGTAGTGGTATATAGAATAGTTTAGATTCATCTTGGCCAAACCTAGGAGTTGAATGATCGAGTATAAAAATGAACACATCAAACCCACTATCAACCTAGGTGTGGAAACTGCCACTCAAAATTTTCCTGGTGAACCCACCATCCATCAAAAATTCACCCTTATACCCCTCCCTCGAGAGGCGGAACCTTCAAAGGGCCTCTCATTCTGAGGTATTGTCCCATCCTTCTCACATCTTCCTTATGGGCACAAATCCTATAGCCTGAGGGTAAGGATGTGAAAAATTTGGAGCGATACATTTTGGTGAACCTGACATGAATAACATAGGCATATTTCTGATTCAAAAATATAAAAAAAAAAAATATATATATATATATATATATATATATATATATATATATATATATATATATATATGTATACAAAAAAAAAAACAAAAAACAAAATCATCATTTCAAGTTTGTATGTTTTAGATTCAATTCTAAATAGTAGATACTAAATATTACTTTTAGAAGTACTAAAGAAACCATGAGTTTTTACTCAAATAAAAATGAGCCCATCAGTAATGTTGGAAAAATTCAGCCAAATACATTTGTTGATTATGACCAACCTCATCCCTATTCAACATCACCTCCATCACACTTTTCTCATTTTTCATCATTACCCCAATAGGACAATCCCTTTTCCAATCATCTTCATAACGATATTATCTATTCTCCCATATATCCATATTATGTCTATCAATCCACATACAATCCTCCTCCACCCTTTCAATATTCTTCTTTCAATACAACACATCCATTTCAACAAGAAAATACTTATTCTTCCAATCCTACCATGCACTCACATCATACTTCACAATATTCCTATCATCATTCTACCCATAATAAAGAAAAGAGAGGTAAAAAACCATTAGGTCCTTTTATGACTAAAATCCTAAGGCACTTATCAAAAACCTCTTGAAAACCTTCATCACGTACATTTACAAAGCTCAATCAACCAAGGGATATAATTCTCAAGAATTTACTTGATACAAATAAGATTGAACTCCCTTCCATAAGACAACTTGATACCACAGTAGATTGGTTTAAACCTGAGCTACATTGTGAATATCATAGAGTAGATGAACATATGACACAAAATTGTAAAGATTTAAGATGTGCAATTCAAGATTTGATTGATGAGGGTCTTTTCAATATAAAGGAATTACAATCTACAAGTGATTATAAATCTCCAGTAAACAATCAAACTCCTACACAAAAAATACCAATAATAAATCAAGACATGAGGATCTCCCAAGAACCCCTAATCAATTATCAACAATAGGAAACCAATCAAATATTACATGTTAATGTGTCCCATCATGATAATATTACTAATATTGTAACAAAAACTACAAATGAGCAACCTCAAGTTCAATCAAATCAATCTGATATTCAAGAGATGGATTCCTCATTTGACCAACCTTCAAAACTATCTTTGGCTCTAGAGAATGATCCAAAATGGAATGTAAGCATAGAAAGCTCATCTTTAGAATCTAAATCTCAATCTGAAATCCACTTTGATAGCCAACAACAAGTGATTAATCCTCAAGCAAAGATATCCCTTTTAGAAGTATTACAAAGTTCTCATAAGGAAAATTTGTTCAAGATACCTAGCCAACAATTTTTTCCTCATGATATTTTCCCTAAGAACATAATTAATGGTGTAAGCCCTCTTGAGGTTAACCATATTTCATTCTATGATGAGGAGATTCCTTCCTCTACTCCACAAGAAGACTCCTATCTTTACATTACAGGATCTAGTAAAGAAACACCTATTAAAACTATCATGGTAGATAATGACTCCTCTCTTAATTTATGCACTTATCAATTATTCCAAAAACTCAAATTAAAAGAAGATCTTAATGAATCTAATGTTATTATAAAATATTTTAACAATAAAATTCAAGAAGCTCAAGGTACTATAATTCTTCCCCTTAATATTGGATCCAAGATCTTGGATACTTTGTTTTATGTAGCATATTGCCCTTCACCTTACAACCTACTTCTCAGAAGTCCTTGGATTCATATGATGAGGGTTGTCCCTTCCACTCTTCACAAATGTTTGAAGTTTGAACTTTCAAGTAAAATTGTTACCGTACATGGTGACCCAACACCATTTGAAGAATATTTAACGGTTGAAACATCAAGTTCTATACATTCTCCATTTTCACAATTACCTTCTATCCATCACTTTTCTTCATCAATATATGATCATCCTTGTTTACCAAATAACACCCATGCATATCTTTCACATATGCTCCCTCCATATTATCAAGACTTGGAAGATAGTGATAAGAATGAAGAATCTTCTTATCTTTCTGACATTTTATTTTGTAACATGATCAATTTTACACATATAAAAGTAAAATATTTTGCTACATTATTCTACATTATAATAAATCTTTTGTTATCGCTACCTATTATTCATCACCTTTTGTTCTTACCTTCATCACAACCAAATTATCCTTCAAAACCTCCTTTGATTTTGAAGCAACCTTAGACATGCTATACTTAAATAACCTTGTATAGTGTATATAGATCATCTTGTATATACCACCAATTTCATAAATCAAAATCAAAATATAAAAACATCAAAATCTTCAAAAACATTTTTTATTTTTGCACCCGTCAATTCTTGAAGTATTGTCATTATATTTTCAATTATTTTGGATAAATTAGCATTTATTTGGAATCCCTCACTTTCACACTCACATGCATAAATATCTTGATTCTATTTGGTATGATTATTAATCTCTCTTATATCAAAGTCCACATTTGAATTAAATAAAGTTTTGAGCATAGAGAACTGATATTGTTATTTACTTGAACCAAGCATATCTTTTCACATTAAAATGATTTCATTGCAAATTCGATATGATGCTACATCGTAGAAATGGTTTCCTGAGCGAAAAGTTTCCCCTGCTATCCTATCATGCACATGGTCTAGAATATTTGAGAATTGACAAAAGGACAAGCTCACCCCTACCCAGAATAAAAATCCCTTGCTCTACAGCCAATCCGAGAAAGTATCCCTAGCATAGGAAGAAAAAGAAAAGTCAAAGAAAATGAGAACAAAGAAAAATATTATTTTGTACCATCGTAACAATATTTCAGCATTATCTCAATTCCAAGAAAAAATACAAAGAAAAAAAAAAGAGAAAGAAAAAAAAAGAGAAAGAAAAAAACAAAAGTGAAAAGCAAAAGAAAAATGCAATAAAATCCCTTTCCATACCGCTTGAAAAGAAAAGCAGGGTGAATGAGCTTGAATCCTTGGAATTTTCAATTATTCAAAAACTATGAGGTAAGCCCCATAACAGGTGGTTTGTGCCCAACCCGCTTGGCCTTGGGTAATTCCTAGCGTGGTGATATGTCTATCACATTAGCGACCTTCTTTTGTATAGACCTATGTCAGCTTATGGATTAGATAGCTCTTGATAACCTGACTTACATAGTAGTCTGGTACGGTTACATGCATATAAATCATGGTCAACGAACACTCATTTGGTTAAGACAAATTACTTGTATCAAATTATCTTGCTCAAAATTGGTGAATGAACAATACAATCGCACACACATTTGTATTTGAGAGATTTTGTATCATTATGATAAATCAAGATCGGTAATGAACTCACATTTGCACATGAGGATCCCTTAATAAATCTACATTTGTCTTTGTGATAGTTTAAACTATTTCTATAATTCTTTTTGGAATAGTTTTATCCGCTTATTTCAAAATTTTTGTTTTGTTTTCAAGCAATTATATACTTTGTTTCACACAATCACAAAATGATTTCAAACAACATGTTCATATTATTATTATTCTGTTTATCAACAGTCAAAAATTAATCTTGCAATAAAACTAAAATATCCATTTTCTTCTTTGGATTTCGCGATGATGGTATAAGTCTATACCTATAAATTATATGCCTAGCGCAAACCATTGTTCTAATTTTATTTTCCATTTATTTTAAAACAAATTCATAAAAACATATGACTTTCATCATTATGTTACACAATTATGCTTTAAAATGAATAAACACTTATTCTATTTCATTTCATTATGTCAACATTCAATTTTGCAAACCATGGTATAATTTCTAGGGAATTGTTCAAAATTTTATCACACTTAGGAATTTATGTCTAGCAAAATCATATTTCTTTTAGTATCTCATGCATACTATTTTTATGAAAATTTGAAAACAAATCATCACCATCATCATTTCCATCATCACAACACAAAGTCTTAAGACAGTCTCTTAAGCACTCTTTTACTTTTTTAACAATATTTCTATACTGGGATTAGCTTGACAACCGAGTGAGCGGCGACTCTATGGAATGGTCTATAATAGCGACAATGTCCTTTGAAATTATTGTTAAAAGTCTCTTTTATTTTTTATCAAATCACACCAAAAAAACCAATTGTTTACATCAGATTATTTCATTTAAATTTTACAGCATGACATGAAATTATAATATTTCCAAACGACATAATTATATGAATCATCAATCAAACAAACAAACAATTCAAACATTGAAGCATCATAAAAACATATGAACAAGTCATATCACAAAAAGACCATATATATATATCAACATATGTACATCCTATCAAAACTAGACTGGTATGCCACAATCCAAATGCTGGCATACTCAATCCCCTCAAAAGTAACAGTAAAAATGAATAGTTAAAAAAAAAAAAATGAATTAGGGTTTTACCTATTTTTTTAAATTTTATTCAAAACCAACAACATTTTAATTTTTGCTTTTTCGCGTTTTTACCTCAAACATTCGATTTGGGTAAAAACACGGAGGGGGCACCATAGTCAGCATTCATACGATTCGACGAAGAATCGTCGTCTAAAAAATTGAGTACATTTTTACTTTCTCGTAAAAATAGGAAAAACTTGTCTTTAATGCATTTTCTTCAGAAAATTCATTAAAGAGGGGGCAAAATGTAGCACCCTAAAATTGGCACGGTTAAAACCTTAGTAAAATATAAAAGATAAAAATTTAAATTTTAACCCCAAAACTGCCTGTTACCTGCTTTCCCCATTTTTCACGCCATTTTTAGGATTTGTTTTGACCGTTGGACGATATCGTCGCAGATCAGATGAAATCATCCTCGATCTAACGAATTCGTCTGGAATAGAATGTCTAGACGATTTTGTCCCAAAACCAAATTTTCATAATTAGCTTCTGTTTCAATGACCTCTCCAACTTGGGCAGAAGCACGTCTGCGCAGTTGGAGATTTCCCTATTGGAGATCTCCTAGATTGGGATGATCCCTAACCTCCTAGCCTCCCCCTAATCCTATATAAACTAGGATTTTTCTAGTTTATCTCCCTGACTCCCCTGACTCCCCTGACTCCCCTGACCCCCCTGACTCCCCTGAATCCCTTAGCTGACTGATTTCCCTACAGATTTAGTTCCTTATTCACTAGAGCATCCTCACACTACTGTCTGCATTCTGTATTTTGCATTTTCTTGCAGGAACTCTATTTTTTTTTAGTCGAAGCTAGCTCGGATCGTCGCAAGTGATCCCGGACGATTTCAGACGATCTTGTCGAGGTGCGCAGATGATCTCGTACGATTGGAGGCGATCTCGACTGTAGTCCATATTGGGGGCAATCAGAGTCTAGAGTTTGAATTTCCTTAGCTTTTATGCATTTTCCTATTGTATTTATGCACTGTCTTAAATTATTATGTTTATGCATCTTGGAGTTCATCTCATCTAATATAAATGCATGATAAAATCAAAATAAATTGTGAAGTTGATGCTTTTCCTCTTTAATTACTATTTGGATCTATCATTTAGACAAATTTATAGTTATTTCTGTCATTTCCCTTCACTTTTGTAGTTGCATCTTGGGTATTTTGTATCTATTTGTGTGATTGCAGGTTTTTGACGAATTCATCAGATTTTAGACGATTATGTCTAATCCCAGATGATCGATTATGATTTGAGATGATTCGATGTAATTTTAGATGATTACGTATGAGTCAAGACGATCTAAACTGCTACAAGACTTATAATATTCATCAAACATCCAGAATCAGGTATGTTATGATCTAACTAGCATATTTTCTATGTTTAGCATTCATTCCTATTCTCTGTATTCATTTAAATCAGCATTGGCATATAGAATAGTTTAGATTCATCTTGGCCAAACCTAGGAGTTGAATGATCGAGTATAAAAATAAACACATAAAACCCACTATCAACCTAGGCATGGAAACTGCCACTCAAAAGTTTCCTGGTGAACCCACCATCCGTCGAAAATTCACCCTTATACCCCTCCCCCGAGAGGCAATACCTTCAAAGGGCCTCTCAGTCCGAGGTATTGTCCCATCCTTCTCACATCCTCCTTCTGGGCACGGATCCTATAGCCTGAGGGTAAGGATACAAAAAATTTGGAGTGATACACATATCTTTCCAGGATGTGGTCCACATATCCTCTATATAGAGCCATAAATACCTATAGGATTCTAATATATATTATGAAACACACCTGATTAATACTTGCCAGACTATTCCTTACACATCTATTTTGCCATGTATTCATCTGTTCACACTCTAGCAATTCACCTATAATTAAATTATGAACTTATCCAGGATGTAATGGGGAAAGATAATCTAGAGTCCCATCTTTCTCACATACTACTAAACCCCTTAAGAATCAACCCAACTTTTTAGCAAGTACATTCATGGTGACTGCAATTTATCAATATTATGATAAAAGGGTTTTCATGTGGCATGCTTGGATATTCTGTGTGATTATGGATTGTGACTGACTGCATATTCCAATAGATAATAATGGTACTCTCCAAAAATCAACCATATTTTTCCTCTAGTAGGTGGCACAAATTTCATGGCTAAAACCATTTTCTGACAAACAGTGATAATGTCCTTCATTCTTATGATAATAGATTTCTTTGGTAGGTGTAAATATTATTTTATGATAAACAACAACCATGAATTTCTTTTTCTTAAGCAATCAACATTGGTAATTTTTGGCATGAGATGATTGTGTTTCTTGTATGCAGCTCTTATGTTCTGTTATGTGGTGACTATGATGATGCAAGGCTCTCTCAAATATCACATGTAAACCAATGAATGTGAAATGTCTTGCAAACATGAGACCCACTTCCAAATGGCATGTTTCAACTAATATTGTGGGGCCTGCATCATCCGGAAAAATATGGAATTCATGAAACCCGATTTAATCCGAATTGAAAAAGTCTAAAAGCGGTGTCTGTGGTACCTGTCATGAGAATTATGTTTAAATCACCGATAAAATCTGCCACATAAACATAACACAAGTTAAAACCACATAATTAAAAGTAAATGTTATGCTACATGATGTAGAAAGTAAATGTTATGCTACATGATGTAGAAAGCAAATGTTATGCTACATGATGTAGGACAAGACACAAAAATATACGTACCATATCACATCTAAAAATAATGAATAGCCGATAAATGTATGAGGCATGACATAATGTAATATGAAACAACATCCATATAAAACATATAAAACTACAACAACCAATCAATCAAATACTAAGTAACCTAAACAACATAACATAAACACAACAAATATAAAAGCTTAAATTTTTACATAAAAATTTTAAACACATCACTTATAAACTAATAATACTGTAGCATAGCAATGAAGTATTCCTAGTGGGGAGGTAATTTCTAGAGCTAGGAATGATCACTTGTCAAATCGTACGATCACATGTCCACTCAACTACCCTTGTACAAACTTGTAATCTCCTTGTATGGTCCTCAATGCCTACACTATAAGATACAAAATCGTATAGTGTCAATATGGTATGATATTGTACTAAAAAAAACTTATAGATTCAGTTTTGGAGGCTGTATGCATAGTTTTGTAATCGATCAAGTCGATTTCCCAAAACTACCAAATCGGGTAAGTTTCTATCGATCATCTGTTTTACCAAATCAGGAAAAAGTGCTTTGTATGATTTATAAGGAAAAAAATGTACGATATGTATGAAATAATGGCACAAGATGATGCTAATACAAATAATTTACTGCTCCAATCTCTCTCCAAGATGTTTTGTAAGGGTTTGATAGGCCAGTCAACACAATATTTGTCATAGGCAAAACATCTTAACCAGGCAGGTGAGAGATCCCATGTGCCTGATTATGTTCATAAATTATACAAGGTTATTTAATACATATTCCTCTATGCCTCATACTCATAGATAATTATCCATAGTGCACTAGTATAAATTGCTATCTCCAGGTTACAACAATGCATAAAACTAACCTATAACAGTAAGATAGAAAACACAATAACATAACATTCATCCACCATGCATTGTTCATCATTAATAGGATCATACACAATATTCTAAAAACATCATTATTATCATTAATATCTATGGATTCAATTACAATGTGGAAAAATATATCAATGTAATTGCAATAACTCAGAAAAACTACAAGTGCTAACTCTTACTCTAGCAACCAGTAACCCGACTTATAATTTTGAAAATGGGGCCTTATATAACATTGTCTAGGCTGTTCCAAAGTGGTTCATTAGAAAATTAGTTATTTACAACTGCCCATTTACAACTGAATACATTAATTTGGCCTTTTTATAAGTTTAAGACCTTAGAAATTATATGCATCATTTCACTCTGAAATTACATTTCCCTTGCATTTGGATGAATTTTGGTGCACCTTGTATGATTTACCACTGCCCTGTATGGTTTTATCCTCCAGTTGTACAATATTGCTCTTTACTATATGGTTTTCTCCTACCTGTACGATTTGCAAAACTTGAGCAAACTATCACTTATGTCAAAAATTATCAAAAATTATGAAATCCTTGTAATCACTTCTTCCTTTGGGAGGTGGATTTGTTGCCTACATTTGCCCCCCATTTACTTTTGTCAGTGTCCTCATTGACTAATTCTAATTCTTACATCGTTATTCATATTCTTCTACTACAAAGTCTAAAACCTGTGACTTATACATTTCACGTTCATTCTTTAGCTTGGCTGCGTAGCTCCCCATTTCTATGGCTTTTGCTTTATGAAAGTTAGCATTTTATTTGGTAGCTTTTAGGAACTCCATCATCTACTTCTCATGGTCTAATACACTCTTCTTCAAATTTTTCTTCCAGTGAGCTTCTGCTCGAGTTTCCACCTTCAGTTCTTCATTCTTTTTAGTAATGGTTTGTAGGTGGTGACTGATATCTGCCTCTATGGCTTGAGCCTGGTCCTCTCAAATATTCAACTGAGCTTACTTCTCTAGGACCATATCATTCAATAATTTTTTATCCTTCATTAGATCCTTTATCTTCTTGGCTTGTGTAGACATTTTCTCACTCTTTTTGGTCAACTAAGTTGTCATCTGCTCATCGTTTGCTTTAATTTGTACTTTCAACTCCCTAATTTTGTCCTCTGCTATCTATGAGATCTGTCACTTTTCCTCTTTAAGCATGCTAATTCTATATTCAAACTCATATCTAAGGTCTGACAGATCCTCATCTTACTTATTTATTTTCTCTTCTACCGTAGTTCTGCTCTTCTATAGTTCTTCTTCCATTGTGGCCAATTCCTTTTGAGTGGCTATGGTTTCCTCCTTCTACTCTTCCTTGAGCTGATGGATTTGTTCTAATCCAATGCTCAACCACTCTATCCAGTGAGTTAGGAAGTTCAACTTCCTTAGGGTGATGGCCACTCCAATAGCAACCCTCTTATATTCCAACTCTATCGTATTTGCAGGATAGGTCGGATGGCTGATTCTATCCAAGTACATCCTTGGATATTTCTTGTAGTTTGTGACCACCCCTTCTGGCAAGTCCTCCCTTCCCAATATTGTTGTTACCTCTTCCCTAGGTAACCTCCATGGATTCTATGCATGGATGTCTGCTATCTTCCTTGTATGCTCTGCACTGCTTACCTATTATGTAATCCTCTCTAGTTCAAGAGACACCTGCTCCTACCACAACTTCAGTTCTCCCACATGGCCAATGCAAAATTCTAATTTGGCACTATTAATCACATGGCCTAACTAATAAAATAAGTGTTCCACCTTATCCTATACTCCACGTGCCTCCTCTTCAGTTGTAATTCTTTAGAACTATAGAATTTCCAAAATATAACAAGATTGCATTCCTCACAGTTCTTCTTCCATCTGCCTCCTCCATAAGGTGGCTAGAGCTTTCCATGAGCTCCTACAATGCTCTCATTGTGTCTATTTTATCTCAAGGTGGAGATTGTTTTGTTGTTTTATCCTCCTCACTATCTATGATTTTCACACTCTCCTCCTAAGATTGCTACTGCTCAACTTGTTCCCAAGCCTTCTATATTTCTATCGAGCCCCCTTGTCACTCTTCAATGTTTTCCTAGGCTAATTCTTGCTCAATGCTGCTCACCCATTGTTCCTATGTCACTTCTTATTCTTGGATTTGCTGTGCATCCATTGCTATGATTTGTTGGTCAACCAATTATTCCTTTTCCTATGGTATTTTTGTATTTTTTGGGTCATTTTTCTTACTTGAGCTTCTTGTTACAAAATTGTAATGAGGCTTTTTCTTGGGCTCTTATTCTGTGATTTTTACTCCTGTTACCGATTCGTCCTAGTTAGTGCTATTCCATCTTGCCCTACCTCAATTCCATTAAAAAAATTAGAGGCATCAATCTTCTCAAACTGAGAAAATATTTATGGATATTTAACTATTCTTTCTACCTTTGTCCAATATAACTCTTCCATTTTTGTAGCTTTTGAGTCCAACTATTCCTTCTTCTGTACTTTTAGAACTTGTTTGCTTGTCATTCTTTCCTATTTCCTTCTCATCATTATTTGTGTAGACACCAAATCATAGCCACTAAACCTCAATCCTAACCATCCCATCACCCACTTGTCTTCCATTCCACCTTCCTGCCAATTATTTGGCCCAAATCCACCTTCCCACAATTTCCTAGCCTAATTGGGGTTATTTTAATATTATTTTATAATATTTTATATAATATTTTATTATATTTATTATAAAATATATATAAATAAACTCAATTAACCTTAGTCGTCCGATTTCATTTAATCTCCACCATCCATTTTCATTAATCCATGTCACATTCAAAAAGTAATCTCAACCCTAGGATATGACTTAATCTTAGCCACACGATAAAAAGTGCAAGGCTAAAACCTTAAGAAAACCCTAGGTTGGATTATAAATAGGGTATTTTGCAAATACCCAAATCTTGGAACCTGGAGATTAAGAGATATACTTGGAAAAGCATTTGTTCATGCCCTAGTGAAGTGGAGATAGAGAGAATTGAAGATCTAATGCCCTAGTTAAGGCAATAATACTTTTTCCATTCCAGCCATTGTCCATCCATCCTCACTCCATAGCTGTATTCCAGTCACCATCTCCGTTGCTATTCTTCTTGATCTATTTTTGTAGATTTTCCCTACCCTACGAGCATTATGTCGAGCTTGCTGCAGAGCTTGCCAAGCGCCCACCAGAGCTTGCATTGTCTACAAGTGCACACTAGAGCTTTCCAAGCTCGCTACAAAGCCTACCTAGTTCTCTCTAGAGCCTGCCATAGTCCCAGGTGAAAAATACAACCTTTGAAGCTTGCATATGAGCCCGACATCATCAACGAACTGCATTCTAAAGCTATTGCATCAACAAATATGAAATACCGTTTACAATAACTGGTCAATAGAAAGGTAAATCTTATTTGTGTGTATTTTATTTAGTAATTTTTTGATTCTGCATGTTCTTTTATTTTATTAGAAAACTAGGGTTTTATTAATGTCTGAGGGCCTCACATTGTGGATCCCTCATATGTATTACTCTCTCTTTATTTTATTTTGTGTAAGCAGATCTGCAAGTTCTACATTTTATTTTATAGTTGTTGAAGGTGGAGTGGCCCAATATTGGATATTTGAAGCCCACTCAACTTGTTGGGATCAAGAGCACACCCGAATCTGAAGACACTTCCATTGCTACTAGATAGGGTTTCAGAGAACCCCAACATCATTGTAATATATTGTATCAAATAGTTGTACTAAACAAGGATTGTAATAAAGGAGTTTATCAGATCCCCCCATATTATTGAATATACATTATTTTGTGCAATATTTGTGTCTCACTACACTATTTAATTTTTGCTATTTTATTTTAAGTGTCGTGTCTTTGCATCCACAAATGGCGATCACGGTGGGACCCCATAAGGGTTTCATTATTTAGTAGATCTACCTTGGTAACTTAATTTTAATTCTATTTTTTGCAGAATTTTTAGAAGCTTAGAAGTCGTTGATTTTATCGCTAGGGTTTCTAAAGAATTCTGTAGCACTTTCAAAGGTTATGCAGGCATTTGGCAGCATCTGCAGACAACCATAGGTGCTCTTTTGTGCCTACACAGGTGCTTTGATGCACCTAGAAGCATTTTAAGACAACCATAACCACTATGCTGCACCTAAATAGGTGCTCTACTGTGCTTGGCAGGTGCCCTACTACACCTGGTGTTGATTAGAGGTGTTCGGTTGCGTTTCCTGCACAAACTACCTTGACTATTTTGGCCATATCTCACTCATATGGAGTTAGAGTGGGCTAAAATTTTAAGGGTAGGTTCTTAACATGCCATATCATGTCTCCACACATTTTTAGGTCAACTAGAGCAACAAATATCTTAGAATGACTTCACCAAAATGCAGGCTTCCAAGTAAGTCCCATAACCCTAGTTTGGCGTTTCATGATTTATGTATTTTGTATTTTTTTGTAATTTTTTTTCGCTATTTTTGGGTTATGTTGTGGCTGCTCCAAAATGTACCCCAAAAAATTGGGGACCCACCTTTTTTCTTTGAAAGTTCGATGATTTTTTATTGTCAACGACTTTTTCTTGTCGACAATATTTTATTGTCGACAACTTTTTCTTGTTGACGACTTTTGTCATCATTTTCTTGTCGATGAATTTTGTCATCATTTTCTTGTCGATGATATTTTATTGTCGACGATTTTTTATTGTCGACAATATTTTATTGTCGATGTTTCTTTTTTGTTGTCGATAACTTTTATCATCGTTTTTGTTTATGACAGCTTTGTCATCAATTTTTTTGTCTTTAGCAAGTTTATGGTCGAGTGTTGGTATTTCTTGTCAGGGGTGGTTCAGATAATGAAAACAATAATAAAAAAAAAATAATAATAAAAATAGGTTTGTATATATATTCTATATATATAAATTTAAAATTTAAAATAAATAAATTAGAGGATGTTTCGTCATTCAAGCTTCAGTTTAATGGTGGTCATGGTGTTGATTTTTTTTATGTTAATTTGGTCCTTGCAGGTAGAAGGAGACCCCATATGGACTAAGTGACAAGGAAAGACTCAACAACCGACAAGGTTGAAAGATTGGTCAAAGATGGCCAATGCAGCATCGCAGCTATGAAGTGGCCAAAGATAATTTGACATGGTGTTTAAGGATAAATAGAATGTCATCGATGGATTTAAAGGAGTAACACGATAGCAAAATAGAGCAGCGTGCATTGATAGAATCTGTGACATAGTTGGTGACAACAGGGTGGACGCTGTCATGGATGAATGAAGAAGTAACTTAGCTACTCGAACGTCGTTGAATTGGTAAGAACTCCGGTGCACATGATTGACGTAGACAAACAGACGAGTCATTGTCGGATGGTACGTCGACAAAATATTGAGGTGTAAAGGGGGTCAATCGAGATTGCATGATATGTATACCGGTCTCGACTAGTGAATCACCTTGGAACACTTTGTAGTTGGTGGTGTTGACTAGAATGATTAAAGAGCCATGACGACTACACAGTATGGATGAATTTCCATAAAGACATGGACCCCGATTGAATTGAAAACAATGCACGAGTAGTAGCAAAAGTTCATTTAGCCAGAGCTTGAAGATGAAGTGGAGGACCCCACATGAATAACTCGTATGATTTATGATTAAAACTTGGGGATGAGGTGGCAATGCCCTGGAACATCATTGGTCGATAGTGACCACTAGCATGGTAGTGATGTGGACCCGAGGCCGAGAAGATGATGTGGTTATATGGGGACACAGGTGTGTCAACGTGAATCATCTCATAGAAGGCATGATGGCTTTGCAGCATGGAGAGATACCGGTGATGGGAAGCTGCACACGATGAGGACAGAGTGGCAATGCTGCAAACGTGCAAATCATCCCACAATGGTGTGATTCCATGTGTCACGATGATGACTCAACGTTGTTAGAATATAGACGATGCGGAAAAAAAAATCTCGATGAATAGGTGACGAGGCTATCCTTCATGATGTCAAAGGTATTGACGGGGGTTTTGTCCAAACATGGAAGTTTTCTCTTGTAGTACAGTTTAGAGAACCAAAAATCCCATGACGTAAACAACATTTTATGGTATGTTGAAAAATAGGATTACAGGGCATACAACATAACACGAGCTAGATATGCTCTAGAATATAATAAATCCTCCACCGAACAGGATCATTTTGAGAGGATATGGTACTCGTATTCGTTACAACCATCATTAATAGGGAACCCTATGTTCGTTGATATGACCACTTAAGGCGAGCATTACCAAATGCATGTTTAGACCCGTGAACCATGGTAGGATGCAAACAAAGGGCCAACACGTGGTTGGAGTCGTCATCCCAGGAGAGAATATTTGATAAGCAGAATATTTGATATTTGGGGTGTTAAGGTCCCAATAATTTATTGGGAAATAAAACATATGCACTTACCTTGTTGGGAAAAGGTAGTGCATGTTAATAACCGCCTATTCTAATAAAGTGAATAAGATTTATTTAAAAAGAGTTCAAAGCATGCACGAAGACCTTACGAGATTAATATGGAAACAAAACATGAGTGTCCGAACAACCAAATAAGGGCAACAAAACAAATGGAGAAATGAAGGGTTTCAAGACGAAGAAAGAAATAGAAACGAAGAGTTTTAGAGGGGTTTTAAAAACATTTTGAAATGCTATTGAGAGGGGTTGGAAACTTCTAAAACAGAGTTGCAGAGTTGAGGGCAAGAGGCCATTCTATACCTGCTTTGGATTTTTTTCTTCCACTTCTTCTGGTTTTGGAGAACCAGATTTCTGCCATGTACAAGGACATATTTTTAATGCAGATAGTTTTTTAGAAAGTTGCATCTTATGGACAAGAAAGGAGGAGTCATTTTTTGCATGCAAGATTAAACGTCTATTTTTTGCCCTTTTTAGATTTTAGGCTTGTAAATGGAGTTTATGCAAGTTTCTTGATTGCTTCATGTGAATGCTTAAATCTGAAAACCTCATTTAAACCTTAGGAGCCAACACTTAGCTTATCCGGATTGTGCTTGTTTTGCAAGTCCAATAGGTTAGGTTGAATGCATGAAAACATCACATCTTCGGTTTTTCTGGAATAGGATAGCATCAAACTGAATGTATCATGTGTTTCATTTTTTGCATTTCATTTTCATTTTTCTGCATTTTATTTTTCCAGAAATTTTAATTTTTTGTTTTAATTTTTAGGCATTAAAATAAACATTAAAAAATTTCAAAATCCAAAAAAAATTTCACCATTGCGTAGGTTATACTTCATACTTCCAATACGCACTTTGAAATTTCATTTTTGGAGTTGTTTAGTATTTTTAAAAATTCATCAAAGTTGCTGTTTTATTACAGATTTTGAAAATTCCAAAAATAGAAAATTTCCTTTTTTGGGCCGAATTTCATTTTTTCAATTTCATGCTTCATTCATGAGCCTATGATGACATTCCCTTAATGAAAATTCTAATTTCATCGAAGGAGTCGTGTTTTATGGCACTTTGTAAATTACCATTTTGGGAGCAATCAAAGCACTAAATTATTCGTCTTGATGAAAATGTGATTTCATTTAAGAAGGATAATTAAAGTGACATTTTGAAGCTACATTTGAGGACCCTATTCATCATTGAGGATTTAATGCAAGATAAAATCTATTTTAAAACCCTCAAGATAAAAGGAATTAAGGCACTACATCGTGGTCATATGAGGGCCAACACACATTTGCTTTATTTTGGTTCAATGAACAATCACTAAAGTTTCATGGTAAAATAAACCAACATTGCCTCTTGTTTACAGTTACTTGCAATCACTAAGGTGTTCCAAGCATTTAAATTGAATATCTTTATTTGAGATTACTAATACACATATGCAAATGCTAATATAGCGGAGACCTTGGAGAAGTTGTTTGTTTAACTTCTTTGCAAGAGGGGATTTGGAACCCAAATCCTAAGGGAGAGTGTACTTTCACAATTGGGTGAAAATACCACTCAACATTTTGGTTCTAGAAGGAGGGCCTGAATTGGTTTATTTCATTGTTATTTAAATGCTATAGGGATTTAAATTTTGAATATTTCATGCCCTATTGATTATTATATTTAGCCCTATTTTAACAATACAACCTTGTAGTGTTAAAATGAGGACATGAATTGCTATGCATTTTTCTAACACTTTTGATTGTTCATACAGGAATAATGTGTTTTGATTTGATTTTGAAAAATTTTGGTCTTGACTAACGAGGTTGTCTCCATGCAATTACTTTCATTTGATTTTAATGGATACATCTCTTGGTTGATGCTAACATGATTATTCATACATTACATGTTTGATATTTTCTAGTCATTTCATGCTTATTTGTAAGGAATTATTTTGTCTAAAATGTATTTGTTGTCGGTATTATGCTCTTCACTTGCGTGTAATGCGATCTTGTGAATCCGAAAGCCTACAACACTAGGAGTATGCTCTTCACTTGCGCATATGCGATCTGGTGAATCAGAAACTAATTTACATTTTTAGAATATTGCTTTGTCATGGTTCCTTCTTTTATTCATGACTAACAAATTGGTTTTGAAGTTATTCTTTGAGTTTCATTAATGGCTACAACCACAGGAACGTGGTATGGGATACATGCTAATCCTTTTAACATTAGTGGAGATTCTCATGATTTACCCAAGAACATAGAAAAACGTTTGCCCAAATTTAAACACAATGGTCCAACATTATCCGAGGAACATACTCAAGCCTATGTGGATATCCTAGTTAGATGGAATGTCAAACATGAGGATGTGGCATGTAGAATGTTTCCTGGAACCCTAGATGAGGTGGCATATGATTGGTACATCAATTTACCCACTGGTTCTATTACATCTTGGACTCAATTGAAAGATGATTTTATCAATCAATTTAGGTTGCTCATTGATACTCTCACGATATATCAACAATTTATTTCTTGCAAAAAAGAACTTAATGAGCCAGTGAGAAGTTTCAACATGAGGTTTCGAAAGCTTTATGCGGGATTAATTTCTCCCTATACTATTGAGGAAAGTGGTGCTCTTAAAATATACTTTTGATCATTGGATCCATTGTTTGCCATATTTGTTAGGATGAATCCCTTGGTTACTAATCTTGCATCGGCCTACACAAAAGCTATGATTGTAGATCAACAATTGAGGCCACAAGGTTATGGAATGGAGCAATCAACTATGGTAAGACAACTAGGGGCTTGCAATCAAGCCTTGATGGTAAATCAAGTGTGGGCACAACAAAATTTGATATCAAATGTTTTTCCCTACAATCAATTTTATCCTACCATACCAACTTATGCTCCCACATGTGCTTATACAAGTACTTCCATCCATCCAACTATGCCTCAATTAGAGAATCATGTGGTCACTCATGGAACCATTGCAACAAATGTTCAAGCTTTGTCCGTGGATATCAATCCAACTAATCCTACTACTTCTACCACTCAACCCAAAGAGTTCGTATCGAAAGTAAAAGAGCAAAATAAAGTGGTTAAGAAGGTATGTAGGCATGTTCCACCACAAAAATGAGCACATCAATGTATGCATCCAAGTCATCCTAGGAAGAAAATTTGTAATGTCGATCTTAATGATGTTTCATGTCATGCTTCTTCAAGTGATACAAGAGCATTTGAGGTGACTTACGTTGAAGTAAATACCTATTCGAAATGTCTTGAAGAGCATGAATATTTTGGAGAAGAAATTCTATGGATGGGTAACAAGAAGTTGGAATCAAATGATCACCATCTTGTTTTGGAAAAGAAATATCCAGAATCATTACCCAAAAAGGAGGATTTGGATGAAAAAACTTATGTGGATATGATTTGGTCAGATGTACTTGCAAAGGATTGGAGCAACTATATGACATAGAATTCAAAAATTGATCCCATTATAGAAGCTCCTAAGCCATCACAAGTGGATGAAAATGAATTTGAAAGAAAATCAACAAATGAAGTTGAAGACATAATCGAATTTCACCACTTGTTCTCGAAAGACACTTTGGATGATGTTATCGAAAGTGATGACCAAGAGGATCCACACCTTCCAAATTGTGATAAAATTGAATCATGGGTTACAAATTTGGATTATGATAGATTTACCAATTTGAATTCAAGAGATAACCCACTTTTGGAAATAATTGAACCATCTAAGGAAGGTGAAGATGAATTGGATGAGAAACATGTTGATGAATCAGAAGATGAAGAAGTACTTGAGTATCACAACTTGAACTTGGAAGATGATTACTATGATTCGTGGAAGAAATGGGAAGAATATTATCAATCTAAATCTTCTAATAAACTTGGTGTGTCAATTAATATGCAGGATAACTCAATTGCTTCCTCACATGAGGATACTATAAATCTTGTATAATTTGAGAAAGTTTTGGAAGAGGAATTCGAATCTCATCAAATTTTGGAATATGATAAGGATTCTACAACCATGAATCAAGAAATAGAGTCATTTACTTTAAATTCCTTTGAAGGAAAAGAAATTGAAAATCTTGATCCACTTACTTGTGCTACAATGACTATGCCTTTTCAAAATGAGAAAATTACAAAACCTAAATCATTTGGGTTTGATATCATTGATGATCCAATTGAAAATATCATGTTACCCAAAACAACCCAAGTGATTGATCATGGAAATGTGTTAGTTAACCCACCCCTAGATAGACAAGACTTATGGTTTGAAAGGGATGGACATGTTTTCAATTGGGTACCTAAGTTTGGTGCTTTTGATAAACAAGTCATGGAGAAAGAACAAGTGCTACATGATGATGAATGTCATGAGAGAAAAGAGGAATTTTCAAATCCTCTTCAAGTAAGGTTAAATGAAAAAATGCTAAAGGTAAAATCTCACCTTTTGGGTTTCACCATGCAAAATTTGAATGAAGGTTTGCCTAATGAATGGTTTGATTCAAATATTATTAATGTTATGGCTTTATTGAATGAAAACGAAAGCTTATTTCTACACCATGAATCAAAGTGCGGAATGGACATCTTAAAGAATAGACATAAAATAATTGAATATCAATCATTGTCTAATCAATTTGAAAACTTGAAGCTCCACCATAGGATTATTAATGAAACTAAATCAAATTGGTATGGTGAGAGGGGCAAGTTGAAGTTCATTTCTTTATTTGGTTTGATATTATTTTTGTTGGATTCCTACAAAACTTGGTATGCGTATCACATCATATGTATTTTAAAGAATTCTAATCAGGTTTGGGGTCCAGTAAAATGATAATCCAAACTTTGCACCATCTTGTATTATATCTTTATTTGGTTTGATCTTATTTTTGTTGGATTCCTACAAAACTTGGTATGCGTATCACCTCATATGTCTTTTAAAGAATTCTAATCAGGTTTGGGGTCCAGGAAAATGATAATCCAAACTTTACACCATCTTGTATTAAATTGTACATTTGTATATACTTTTGGTTTTCATGTTTTGGTTTTGGATTGGATCTCATTTTGGTTTTAATTTTTGTGTGTTGGTCCTTTGGACACTTTTGGTTTGTCTTGAAAAAAAAAAAGAAAAGAAAAGTGAGATGTCAACTTATGTCCTTATGAATGTTGACTAAGACTAAGAGAATATGAAACATCGAAATTATATTATAGAAAGCTCCACAAGTATCACAAACACATTAAATAATATCGTTTGGAACTTGTGATGCATGAAGTTGTCAGTTTTACAAATTATGGCAAAGTAGGTGGTATACTCTATTCACATTTCAAAAAGAGCAATGCATTCATCCATATATCATGTTACATTCCACATTACATATACATTTCAACTCAGTTACATCTATATGTCAAATACAATCATCAAAAAGGTGTCAAATCCTCTTAGGATTATTACATAACATATATGAAAAAGATCCTAAGGTTGGGAACTGATACCCGAACTATCTTGAACCAAACACGTTCTACACATATTAGAGAGGATCTTGAGAAAAATGGTCAAAACCATACTTGGAAGAAAAGGTGAGGTAAAAGGAGTATTTTGTGTCTATCCTATCATGCAACATAATCCTTAAAACAATGATTTTTACCACTCCCATAGTGCTTAAAGCCTAAAATCAGAGTAGTAAGGATAGGGTTAAATCCCCATCGAACTTAGGTTGAGGATCCAACTCCCCAAAGCTTTGATTTGACCTTCATGGAGTAGTAAGGATAGGGTCTAATTCTCATCTCACTTAGGTTGAGAATCCAATTCCCCAAAGCTTCTATTTTTCCTCCATCACGCTTTAAGAAATTAAAAGTGTGATCTACACTCAAGAACTTGAAATTCCAAAACAAATATGTTTCATGCTACTTTATTTTCATCATTAATATTGGATTGGAAGGATCGTACTACATGTCCCTTGCAAGGATGGGTAGTCATCCCCAAGGTTCAAGAAATCAAAAGTAAAGCCAAATCCTGGATTATGGGGTTAATCTCCACCGAGGCTATAGACGCCTGAATAGCAGTGGAGGAGGCTCATGCGTGGCAACATGTCTTGTCTAAAAGAAAGACCACTAATTGCTCAAACAGATAGGCTAGCCTGATAGTTTCATCCATAATAGGTTAGATCATTTTGTTCAAGATGAGGTAATGAACTCTGGATCAGAGTAGTAAGGATAGGGTCAAATTCTCATCTCACTTAGGTTGGGAATCCTATTCCCCAAAGATCTGATTTCACTTACACTTTCACAGGGGTTCAAGATGGTAGTGACACATAACCAACCTTGGGATCTAGTAAATTAATTTAGTATACACATAGTTGGTCCTAAGAGGGTTGACAGTGTTGATATGTCTATTAATGGTACTAAAAATAAGTTTGAGCCTTTGCAAAGTAGGTTGTTATATCTCTAGCATATTTTTCATACATTAAATCCTACAGGAATCATCCATAACTTATCATATGCACAATTCATAAGTGAAACAGATGATGGAATGTTGATAAATTTTAAATGATAAGGAATGAATCACACTGCACATATTGAGCTAACGCTGAATAATTCTAATGCTTCATGTATTTCTCGTCTAGTTTCATTTTTTGGATATTTTTTGACGCTTATGTTTGAGTTATGAAGGTTTTTAGGTTGGGTTCTCACCGAAATGCTCAGGAGCATTTCACAATGAGAGTCACCATTTGTTGTGGCCGCTCCACAACGTACCCCAAAAAATTGGGGACCCACCTTTTTCGTTTTGAGGGTGTGTTTTTTTTTTTTTTTTTTGTTTTTTTTTCTTTTTTTTTTGGGTTTTGAATTTTTTTTGGGGTTTTTTATCGTCAAATTATTGTCAATTTCTTGTCGATGATTTTTTATTGTCAACGGCTTTTTCTTGTCGACGATATTTTATTGTCGACAAATTTTTCTTGTCGACGACTTTTGTCATCATTTTCTTGTCGATGATATTTTATTGTCGATCATTTTCTTGTCGACAATATTTTATTGTCGACGTTTATTTTTGTTGTCGACAACTTTTATCATCGTTTTTGTTTATGATAACTTTGTCGTCAATTTTTTTGTCTTTAGCAAGTTTATGGTCAAGTGTTGGTGTTTCTTGTCATGGGTGGTTCAGATAATGAAAACAATAAAAAATAATAATAATAATAAAAATAGGTTTGTATATATATATTATATATATAAATTTAAATTTAAAATAAATAAATTAGAGGATGTTTCGTCATTTAAGCTTTAGTTTAATGGTGGTCATGGTGTTGATTTCTAATATGTTAATTTGGTCTTTGCAGGTAGAAGGAGACCCCATACGGACTAAGTGACAAAGAAAGACTCAGTAACCGACAGGGTTGAAAGATTGGTCAAAGATGGCCAATGCAGCATCGCAGCTATGAAGTGGCCAAAGATAATTTGACATGGCATTTAAGGATAAATAGAATGTCGTCGATGGATTTAAAGGAGTAACGCGACAGCAAAATAGAGCAGCATGCATCGACGAAATCTGTGACACAGTTGGTGACAACAGGGTGGACGCTGTCATGGCCGAATGAAGAAGCAACTTAGCTACTCGGACATCGCTGACTTGGCAAGAACTCCGGTGCACATGATTGACGTAGACAAACAGACGAGTCATTGTCGGATGGTACGTCGACCGAAGGTTGAGGTGTAAAGGGGGTCAATCGAGATTGCGTGATATGTATACCGGTCCCTACTGGTGAATCACCTTGGAACACTTCGTAGTTGGTGGCACTGACTAGCATGATTAAAGAGCCACGACGACTGGACGGTATGGATGAATTTCCATAAAGACATGGACCCCGATTGAATTGAAAACAATGCACGAGCAGTAGCAGAAGTTTGTTTAGCCAGAGCTTGAAGATGAAGTGGAGGACCCCACACGAATAACCCATATGCCTGATGATTTAAACCTGGGGACGAGGTGGCAATGCCCTGGAACATCGTTGGCCGATAGTGATCGCCAGCATGGTAGCGATGTGGACCCGAGGCCGAGAAGATGATGCGGTTATATGGGGACACAGGTGCGTCAACGTGAATCACCTCACGGAAGGCACGATGCCTTGGCAGCACGGAGAGATACCGGTGACGGGAAGTTGCACATGATGAGGACAGAGTGGCAATGCTGCAAACGTGCAAATCATCCCACAATGGTGCGATTCCATGTGTCACCGCGATGACTCAACGTTGTTAGAATATAGACGACATGGCAGCAAAAAAAAATCTCGACGAACAGGTGACGAGGCTATCCTTCGCGACGTCGGTGGTATTGACGGGGGTTTTGTCCAAACGTGGACGTTTTCTCCCGCAGTACAGTTTAGAGAACCAGAAAGCCCATGACATAAACAACATTTTACGGTATGTTGAAAAACAGGATTACAGGGCATACAGCGTAACACGAGCTGGATATGCTCTAGAATATAATAAATCCTCCATCGAACAGGGTCAGTTTGAGAGGATATGGTACTCGTATTCGTTACAGCCATCATTAACAGGGAACCCTATGCTCGTTGATATGGCCACTTAAGGCGAGCATTACCAAATGCATGTTTAGACCCGTGAACCATGGTAGGATGCAAACAAAGGGCCAACACGTAGTTGGAGTCACCGTCCCAGGAGAGAATATTTGATAAGCAGAATATTTGATATTTGGGGTGTTAAGGTCCCAATAATTTATTGGGAAATAAAACATATGCACTTACCTTGTTGGGAAAAGGTAGTGCGTGTTAATAACCGCCTATTCTAATAAAGTGCATAAGCTTTATTTAAAAGGAGTTCAAAGCATGCACGAAGACCTTACGAGATTAATATGGAAACAAAACATGAGTATCCGAACAGCCAAATAAGGGCAATGAAACAAATGGAGAAATGAAGGGTTTCAAGACGAAGAAAGAAACAAAAACGAAGAGTTTTAGAGGGGTTTTAAAAACATTTCGAAATGCTATTGAGAGGGGTTGGAAACTTCTAAAACAGAGTTGCAGAGCTGAGGGCAAGAGGCCATTTTGGACCTGCTTTGGATTGTTTTTCTTCCACTTTTTCTGGTTTTGGAGAACCAGATTTCTGCCATGTACAAGGACATATTTTTAATGCAGATAGTTTTTCAGAAAGTTGCATCTTATGGACAAGAAAGGAGGAGTCATTTTTTGCATGCAAGATTAAATGTCTATTTTTTTCCCTTTTCAGATTTTAGGCTTGTAAATGGAGTTTATGCAAGTTTCTTGATTGCTTCATGTGAATGCTTAAATCTGAAAACCTCATTTAAACCCTAGGAGCCAACACTTAGCTTATCCGGATTGTGCTTGTTTTGCAAGTCCAATAGGTTAGGTTGCATGCATGAAAACCTCACATCTTCGGTTTTGCCGGAATAGGATAGCATCAAACTGAATGTATCATGTGTTTCATTTTCTGCATTTCATTTTCATTTTTTTGCATTTTATTTTTCCAAAAATTTTAATTTTTTGTTTTAATTTTCAGGCATTAAAATAAACATTAAAAAATTTTCAAAATCCAAAAACAATTTCACCATTGCGTAGGTTATACTTCATACTTCCAATACGCACTTTGAAATTTCATTTTCGGAGTTGTTTAGTATTTTTAAAAATTCATCGAAGTTGTTGTTTTATTACAGATTTTGAAAATTCGAAAATAGAAAATTTCCATTTTTGGGCCGAATTTCATTTTTTTAGTTTCATGCTTCATTCATGAGCCTATGATGACATTCCCTTCATGAAAATTCTAATTTCAACGAAGGAGTCATGTTTTATGGCACTTTGCAAATTACCATTTTGGGAGCAATCAAAGCACTAAATTATTCGTCTTGATGAAAATCTGATTTCATTTAAGAAGGATAATTAAAGTGACATTTTGAAGCTACATTTGAAGACCCTATTCATCATTGAGGATTTAATGCAAGATAAAATCTATTTTAAAACCCTCAAGATAAAAGGAATTAAGGCACTACATCGTGGTCATATGAGGGCCAACTCACATTTGCTTTATTTTGGTTCAATGAACAATCACTAAAGTTTCATGGTAAAATAAACCAACATTGCCCCTTGTTTATAGTTACTTGCAATCACTAAGGTGTTCCAAGCATTTAAATTGAATATCTTTATTTGAGATTACTAATACACATATGCAAATGCTAATATAGCGGAGACCTTGGAGAAGTTTTTTGTTTAACTTCTTTGCAAGAGGGGATTTGGAACCCAAATCCTAAGGGAGAGTGTACTTTCACAATTGGGTGAAAATACCACTCAACATGTTATAAAAAGAGCTTAACACTAAGTAATTTGGGAAAGAATCCTTAGAAAATTACATTTAGGGTTTATGTGCATCTGATTACATAAAATTCATTTCTTGTTCTAAAATTGTAGATCTAGGTGATTGTTTGCATTTTTGAGTGCATATGAAACAAAAACACATCCTAGATTTTGCATTTTAGGGTTAAATATCACTTTAATTTTGCATATCTAAATAGGAACAACATTTTGACGCATAAAGTAATCCTACCCTAGGTTGACCCCTTTGGTAGAGAGGTGGACGAACCCTCCGGTTGCTCTTGTGATTTTAATCACTTGTAGGCAGGGGATTTTAAGGGTGTACTCTATGCTCTTTAGGTGAAATTTGCGTCTTTGTGTTGGATTCTGATTTAGATTAGTAAAATTAGTCATCTTTAACATTGTCTACACACCATAAAGAACAAGAAACATAAAATTAACATCACACACTGCACGCTCCACTTTTTAACAGTAGTAGTTGGATTTCATCACCAACTATTGCTTGAGGTTTGGTGACGGTGGCATTCATCTCCATCCATCAAATATCTACCCTTAGACACCATAGGATTACCCCCGAGCAAACTTGTTGGAGGTCATTACCAACAAGAATCTCGTAGCCCTATCCAACCATAGATTTTTCCTTTATTTCATTTAACAAATATTAGGTAACATCAAACACACCAACCACACAATTTTAAAAGGAACCACACATTAATGAAGAAAATAATACGGAATGAGGTAAGCCACACAAGGTGAAACCTAGGATTGATTGTTTTCTTTTATCTTTAAATTCTTGTACAAGTTTTTACAGTTGGTTTTATTTTGATAAGCTTTAAATATTGGGTTTAAGTACTTTATGGTATTAACAAGACATTAGAAGAAAGTAATAAACCAAAACAACTTAATGGAAAATACATTTGACTTGGCTTTACATTAACCATTTCATCATTAACATGGCTCAACCTTAGCCATTTCATCATTTCATCATTAACATGGCTCAACCTTAGCCATTTCATCATTTCATCATTAACATGGCTCAACCTTAGCCATTTCATCATTTAATCATTTCATCATTAACATGGCTCAACCTTAGCCATTTCATCATTTTATCATTAACATGGCTCAACCTTAGCCATTTCATCATTAACATGGCTCAACCTTAGCCATTTCATCATTAACATGGCTCAACCTTAGCCATTTCATCATTTCATCATTAACATGGCTCAACCTTAGCCATTTCATCATTAACATGGCTTAACCTTAGCCATTTCATCATTTCATCATTAACATGGCTCAACCTTAGCCATTTCATCATTTTATCATTAACATGGCTCAACCTTAGCCATTTCATCATTTCATCATTAACATGGCTCAACCTTAGCCATTTCATCATTAACATGGCTTAACCTTAGCCATTTTATCATTTCATCATTAACATGGCTTAACCTTAGCCATTTCATCATTTCATCATTAACATGGCTCAACCTTAGCCATTTCATCATTTCATCATTAACATGGCTCAACCTTAGCCATTTTATCATTTCATCATTAACATGGCTCAACCTTAGCCATTTTATCATTTCATCATTAACATGGCTCAACCTTAGCCATTTTATCATTTCATCATTAACATGGCTCAACCTTAGCCATTTCATCATTAACATGGCTCAACCTTAGCCATTTCATCATTTCATCATTAACATGGCTCAACCTTAGCCATTTCATCATTTTATCATTAACATGGCTTAACCTTAGCCATTTCATCATTTCATCATTAACATGGCTTAACCTTAGCCATTTCATCATTTCATCATTAACATGGCTCAACCTTAGCCATTTCATCATTTCATCATTAACATGGCTCAACCTTAGCCATTTCATCATTTCATCATTAACATGGCTTAACCTTAGCCATTTCATCATTTCATCATTAACATGGCTCAACCTTAGCCATTTCATCATTTCATCATTAACATGGCTCAACCTTAGCCATTTCATCATTAACATGGCTCAACCTTAGCCATTTATCATTTATCATTAACATGGCTCAACCTTAGCCATTTCATCATTTCATCATTAACATGGCTCAACCTTAGCCATTTCATCATTTCATCATTAACATGGCTTAACCTTAGCCATTTCATCATTAACATGGCTCAACCTTAGCCATTTCATCATTTCATCATTAACATGGCTCAACCTTAGCCATTTCATCATTAACATGGCTCAACCTTGGCCATTTCATCATTAACATGGCTCAACCTTAGCCATTTCATCATTAACATGGCTCAACCTTAGCCATTTCATCATTAACATGGCTCAACCTTAGCCATTTCATCATTTACATGGCTTAACCAATAGCCCTTTCATCACTAACATGGCTTACACAATAGCCATTCCATCATTACGTAATAGGTGGATTTGATGTGTTTTCCATTAAGTTGTTTTGACTTATTACTTTTGTTTGATTTTGAGTTAGTACCATAACGTAAGTAAATCAAATAATAATAAAAAGGAATACATTTTAAATAATAATGAATGAGGTAAGCCACACAAGGTAAAACCTAGGACATTGTATTTTCTTTTACTTTTAAAAATTCCTACACAAGATTGTTTGGTTTGGTGTTATTTGGATTTAATTGCATATCTTTTGTTTACGCACTTCATAGTTCAAGCTAGAATGCAAAAGAAAACAAGTAACTTAAATTGTGTAATGGAAAACATACCCCACTCCCCGGTCACTTCGGTGGCTCATCAATTTCAAAAGGCTCCAAAGGTCTTAACCCCTTTGGTCACATCAATTTCAAAAGGCTCCAAAGGTCTTAACCCCTTTGGTCACATCAATTTCAAAAGGCTCCAAAGGTCTTAACCCCTTTGGTCACATCAATTTCAAAAGGCTCCAAAGGTCTTAACCCCTTTGGTCACACATCAATTTCAAAAGGCTCCAAAGGTCTTAATCCCTTTGGTCACATCAATTTCAAAAGGTTCCAAAGGTCTTAACCCCTTTGGTCACACATCAATTTCAAAAGGCTCCAAAGGTCTCAATCCCTTTGGTCACATCAAATTTTCAAAAGGCCCCAAAGGTACCCAACTCCTTTGGTCATAAGCTTACTATGTTAGTGGGAGTAGACAAACCCGAGCTGATGAACATCATACACTTGAAAGCGTTCCATGCTTATTGTGATTACTATATATGTACATACATGGCTTAAAAAAAAAATCAAAACAACAAAACAACAAAATCAAATTGCATTTTCATAAGCATGCATACATATAGGCATTTGCATATACACTTCCACATTCACATTCATAAGCATTTTTCACATGCATTTCATTTTCGCTTGCATTCATACATCTAGATTCATACATTCATAATTGCATATTTCATATACATTCCGCTATAGTCATTCATAATTGCATTCATCCCATCCCATGTTCGAATGATCTTACTTAGTAATGATGATATGGCCACAAATACAAAGTCAAAGTTATAACAATTGGGGGTACCTAGTTTGAAGAAATCATGCAACCCTTGCAAAATCCATATGTCAAACCACATCCCATGTCAAAAATCATAAAGCCTAGATTTTCAATCACTCAGCCATTACTAGTGTAGCAAGCAACCTCCAAATGAATGTCTTATTTTCTTTGGGACCAAAAGCACAATTTACATAGTAAGAAGGTCTTGAGTAATGCCAATTGATTCCAAATACAATCTTGAACCAATCACATTCCATCACATCTTAAAAACATTATGAGCCAAAGAGGGTTAGTACCATACTTGGGTAGTACCTTGAAGCGAAAAGGGATAATCCTCGCTTGTCCCATCATGCAACATAGTCCAAAGCAAAAATAGTGGTTTTCACCACTACCTCAATTACTCTTCAAACATAAGCATAAAAACATAGAGTAGTAAGGATAGGGTCAAAATTCTCATCACACTTCGGTTGAGAATCCGATTCCCCAAAGCTCTATACAAAATTAACAAATAAAATCCCAAACACCCTTGATCCCTAAAGTCGTAAGGATTCATACTACACGTCCCTGTCAAGGATGGGTAGTCATCCCCAAGGCCTAAAAGATCAACTCCCATTGGACTATGGAGTGAATCTCCACGAGGCTATAGACGCTTGACTGGCAGTGGAGTAAGCTCATGCGGGGCGACATGTCTCCTTGGCAAACAAGGAGACCTCTGACCGCACATAAGGACAGACTAGCTTCAGGTCATCTCCATAACAGGTCATGCCCAATTTACTCATAATGGGTCAATGAACTTCACATACACACACTTGGTTCTTGATTGGATAAGGTCATTGTCACACTCAAGATTTGGTATATGAACCTCACTTGCACACACATTGGTCCTAAAGAAAGTTAGACAACCCAAGTGAGTTTGATTGATAATACTAGTATGTTTGAGTTTTTGAAAATGCTGCAGTACTCATTCCATATCAACATCCATATCTTCTTCCATATCAACATCCATATCTTCTTCCATATCAACATCCATATCTTCTTCCATGTCAACATTCATGCCTGTGTCATACGTCAAGTTGCATAAAGTCGTTAAAATTGGGTACCCCTGATTACAAAATAATGGACATCAAACATGGCCAATAAAATTTTTGAACTATAAAAAGATCATTCGAACACCATGCATCCCTCTCATATAGCTTAGGTTCATTACACATTTACTTGCATTAGGCACATACATCATTTAGCTTGCATTAATCATCCATAAGGCATTCCATAAAAACATTTTCATTAAACATGCATTGCATTCACACAAAAGCATAACACAAACATAAAAGCCATGTATGTATATATATCAAATTCACATATGCAAAGATCGCTAGCAAGTTCAAACATCATCACAACTTGGGGGTGTTCAAGGTTTCACACCTTTCCCCCAATCAAGCAAACAACATCACAACTTGGGGGTGTTCAAGGTTTCACACCTTCCCCACACTTGCAATAAACAATTCAATCATTCAATCACATCACATCATCAACAAGTCAATTGCTAGGTTCAAAAGACTGCGTTCTTTTGTCAAAGGTTGCGCCCTTTGCCTTGCGTTCACATCATCATTCATATCAAAAATCCCTTTATCTGTTAAGGGCAATGAATAGACACAAATCATTTCAAAAACCCCTTTCAACCATTGGGGCAAAAACGACATCACATTTTGCATGGTATTATACACCAACCCCCTTTCAAAAGTTGGGGCAAAAACGTTATCACATTTTGCATGGTATTATACACCAACCCCCTTTCAACCGTTGGGGCAAAAATGGTATCACATTTTGCATGGTATTATACACCAACCCCATTTCAACCGTTGGGGCAAAAACGACATCACATTTTGCATGGTATTATACACCAACCCCCTTTCAACCGTTGGGGCAAAAATGGTATCACATTTTGCATGGTATTATACACCAACCCCCTTTCAATCGTTGGGGCAAAAACGGTATCACATTTTGCATGGTATTATACACCAACCCCCTTTCAACCGTTGGGGCAAAAATGACATCACATTTTGCATGGTATTATACACCAACCCCCTTTCAACCGTTGGGGCAAAAACGACATCACATTTTGCATGGTATTATACACCAACCCCCTTTCAACCGTTGGGGCAAAAACGACATCACATTTTGCATGGTATTATACACCAACCCCCTTTCAACCGTTGGGGCAAAAACAGTATCACATTTTGCATGGTATTATACACCAACCCCCTTTCAACCGTTGGGGCAAAAATGGTATCACATTTTGCATGGTATTATACACCAACCCCCTTTCAACCGTTGGGGCAAAAATGACATCACATTTTGCATGGTATTATACACCAACCCCCTTTCAACCGTTGGGGCAAAAATGGCATCACATTTTGCATGGTATTATACACCAACCCCCTTTCAACCGTTGGGGCAAAAACGGTATCACATTTTGCATGGTATTATACACCAACCCCCTTTCAACCATTGGGGCAAAAATGGTATCACATTTTGCATGGTATTATACACCAACCCCCTTTCAACCATTGGGGCAAAAACGACATCACATTTTACATGGTATTATACACCAACCCCCTTTCCACCGTTGGGGCAAAAATGGTATCACATTTCACATCATTCATATCATCATGGTATTTTACACCAACACCCTTCCCACCGTTGGGGCAAAAATGGTATCACATTTGCATTTCACACCATTCATTCATCATTTGCACAAATTCACTACATCATTCATTTTCAATTGGCTTGTGAGATACATTCGTAACTCATTCACCAATTGAGGGGGTAAGCTACAAAAACTCCAAAAAAATTTCTTTATTCTTTTGTCTTCAACATCAGTGTGCAAATCCAACAACAGAGAGAAGCTGCTTCTGTGCCCATAGCCCAAGCAGGTGTCTCGTATTTTTGCACCACATTGTGTTTCACACAACATGGTACAAAAAGGGGCATCTGTAGACACCAAATCACAGCCACTAAACCTCCATCCTAACCATCCCACCACCCACTTGTCTTCCATTCCACCTTCCCGCCAATTATTTGGCCCAAATCCACCTTCCCGCCATTTCCTAGCCTAATTGGGGTTATTTTAATATTATTTTATAATATTTTATATTTTATATAATATTTTATTATATTTTAATATATTTATTATAAAATATATATAAATAAACTCAATTAACCTTAGCCGTCCGATTTCATTTAATCTCCACCATCCATTTTCATTAATCCATGTCACATTCAAAAAGTAATCTCAACCCTAGGATATGACTTAATCTTAGCCACACGATCAAAAGTGCAAGGCTAAAACCCTAAGAAAACCCTAGGTTGGATTATAAATAGGGTATTTTGCAAATGCCCAAACCCTGGAACCTGGAGATTAAGAGATATACTTGGAGAAGCATTTGTTGATGCCCTAGTGAAGCGGAGATAGAGAGAATTGAAGATCTGATGCCCTAGCTAAGCCAACAATACTTCTGCCATTCCAGCCATCATCCATCCATCCTCGCTCATCGCCATAGCCATATTCCATCCGCCACCTCCGTCGCCATCCCCCCTGATCTATTTCTGTAGATCTGCCCTACCCTACGAGCATTATTCCGAGCTTGTGAAGCTCACTACAGAGCTTGCCAAGCACCCACCAGAGCTTGCCCTATCTGCAAGTGCACACCAGAGCTTGCCAAGCTCACTGCAGAGCCTGCCTAGCACCTTCTAGAGCTTGCGATAGTCCTAGGTGCGAACCAGAGCTTGCGAAGCTCATGTTCGAGCCTACCATCATCAACAAACTGCATTCTGAAGTTGCTGCATCATTAGATCTGACACACCATCTGCAATCACGGATCAATAAGCAAGGTATATCTGATTTTGATATATTTTTATTGGGTAATTTGTTGGTTTACATGCTTTTTGAATTCATTGTTAAACTAGGGTTTTATTAATGTCTGAGGGTCTCACACTGTGGAGCCCTCCTAGGTATTACTAACTCTTTGGTTTTGTTTTGTGTATGTAGATCAACGAATTCCACATATTCATTGATGATTGTTGAAGCTGGAGTGGCCCCACATTGGATATTCAAAGCCCACTCAACCTGTTGGGATCAAGGACACACTCAGATCTGAAGACACTTCTATTGCTATCTAACTAGGGTTTCGGAGAACCCTAGTTTCATTGTAAATTATTGTATCAAATATCCGCATTGGATACTGGATTGTAACAAAGGAGTCTATTGGCCCCCCCATCATTGAATACATATTTACTTTTGTGTAATCTATTTTGTCTCATTGCTTTATTTGATTTATTTTATTTTATTTTAAGTCTTGTGTCTTTGCATCCATTATTTGTATGGGACTTCTCTCCCTTTCCTGAGTGAGAGGCTGCTCCTACTGCCTTTGTGCTGGTACTTGTTGTTCTAGCTCTGGCTCCAGCCATCTAGAATGTTTCCTCCGATGGTGTACATCGGCATCCTCCTTCGGGGATGTGTCTCCTTGAGCTTCATGAATGTGTCGCTCACTCCTTGTTCGAGGTTTCTCTAGAGTTACTTTTGATATCGGCACTAACTTCACCCACTTCAATATCGTTGGTTGTCCTGGCCTGATTTCTCGGGGTGGCGTCAATCCTGGGAATTGCATTCTCGCTTCCATGACCGCATTCAATAGCAATCCAATTGCATGGAAGGTCATCCCAAAATTCTTTGGTCTCTTCGTCAGTGCCTCATGCATTCTTCTTTCTAGAAAGGTACCCCAATCATATTGAATCCCCTTGGTGATACCTTCTACATATTGGGCCATCCACATTGGCATTTATGTCACCCTTATGTCCCCTGACAGTCGAGCCATGACTGTATTCATTGCGCATGCCCAATGTTCTCCTCTCAACTAGCTCTATTTTATTCCACGCGTCCCTACACCTAAAATATTTACCTCCATCAGTGACTTGACAGTGGTCATGGTGGTGATGAGGTGGTATGCTTCTATTGGGTCTACCAATATTTTCACTATCTCCATACCATCTTTCGGCAAGCCAAATGTTTTTCGAAAAGCCTCTACCAAAATTTCCACCTTTACTGACCTCTTGCCCACATTAACATAGGCAATTCGAGTTGCTGCATTATATGCCTGAACTATCTGTAAAATATAGTTCTGGAAGAATGTTCTATGGAATGGTGGAATCTATGCAATGATCGCCACATGCGCATCCTCGAATGTCTTCCTCCAAGGATGATCCTTGTTCTTCTCCTCATTCCACCACTTCCTACATGCATCTGCCCCATGCTACACAAATGTGATTTTTGACACCTCCACCTGGCATTCCTCCTGCCCACTGCTCAGGTGTTCCTCCTATTCTGGTACATGGACTTCACTTCTTAATTCCCTCCATGAGGTTCTTTCTTGGGCCATTCTCCCTTCTCTGTGCCTTGGTGGTGTTCTGTCCAGGTGTGCCCACCAATGTCGCTATCCCCTCCATGGCCTATATCCTCCTCTCCTCCAAGGATGATTACCATGCCTTTCATGGAACTAAAACTATCACCCTTGGTGCTACCATGGGTATGCCTCTCTCTCATGTAGTGGACCTAGTGATCTCTCCACTCGATTGGCTGCAATCCACCTTAACCGACATCCAAACTCTTCTGTTGAGATCATTCCTTCCACATATCACCAATTAACTCTACCTCCACATCACCTCTTCTTGCAATCAAAAGTGTACCAAAAATTGTACGACCTTCTGTAAAATTGTACAGTGTATGGTTCTTCATCCCTTGTATGGTTTTACCTTCCACCAACCGCTCCTGGATCGTACAATGTTCTTCTTTCCCTATAGTTCACTTTCCAACCCATCAGTCTTCAAACCATCACAACTTATTCAAATCGTACAGTTGCAACCTAAAATCGTATAGGGTGACAATACTCCGTACGATGTTACTTTCTAGCTGCCCCTCCCTTTTGAATCCATACGATTCCGTACATTCTCTTGAAAACTACCAAAAATGGAAAAGAAAACTCTGAACTACACTATTCTTCTTGGAAATCGTACATACTATCCCCCAAAATCATACAGTACGACTTCTCCAACCCTAAGTGATGAAAAATGTAAAATTTATATCTCCTTTTTCGAATCCTTCACCGACCCATTTGTCGGATTGCCCCGATCTACTCTTTCAGTACTTTTCGGTAGCAATTCTTCAACTCCTTCAACCCTGGCATAATTTTCTTCAACTTGATGAAATTCTGGTTGTACTGTATGGCTGTACAGACTTTATTTTCCTTCCCACACATTTCTCAGCTCAATTTTTACCAGATTCCTCCGATTTTAGGGTTCTAATCTACAATTTTTTTGCAATTTCAACAATCCGGTCACCAGTTCCCACTTCCTCTGGCTCCAATAACAATTTTTCGCTCCTCAATCCATACAATGATGTATTCTACCGTATTTTTCTGTTATTTCTCTAAAAATTTTGAATTCCCCCCTTTTTTTGGAGTAAAACCCTAGTTTTCTCTCTCTCGGGTCAATTCCTTGAACATGAAAAGAACTCCTTGGTGCAAATTTTTAAATGAGTCTATAAATTCAGGCTATTGGTGAATATTTGTTGCTCATATGGTCATCTTCCTTTGGTTGCATGCTTTCCACCTTCGCTCTCCTGAAGAAAAGTTCAAATTTTTACTTGTACGATTTGAAAAAATTGCAATTGTGCCTTCCTATTTAAAGTGCTTGGAAACCCTAATAAAACCCTAATTCGATCTATTTAAAATTGTGCCACTTTGCACATTTTCCCTCCATGTTGCATGGATGATTGACAACTCAACGAATTTTTGAATTTCATCTTTTTCCCCACTTTTTCCTCCAACCGCTACTTCCTCCCATGCATGCCGCATTAAATGGGTTAGTTGAAAATCGTACGACATGGCCCAAATCATACAATGTATGATCTAAATCATACAACATAACTTCTTGTATGGTTTCCCATGTCATTTTGTCAATTTTCTTTGTACGATCTTCCAATTTTTCCAATTTCCAACTCAATTTTCACTTTGTACGATCTAAGTACTTAGAGAAATTTTCAGATTTCTTTCTCTCTGAAGAGGCCATCGTTTCCGATTTTCAACCTCTTCCTTCCTAATTGCGTCTCGAGGGATTTTCACAACTAAGGCACATATATTTTTTTCATTTCTTTTTTTTTTTCATCCTAGTCTATTTATACTTACCTTCTAGGTAATCGTACAGTGACATTCACTTGTACGATCCCATATGAATCTTGACCTGGAGGTTCGACCATAACATTTCGATTAATGGTATCCTCTTGTACCTCTTGTTCCCTTGCTTGGCTTACCTCTACTTGTGATGTTACTGCATGTTCGACTCTTCCCCTACAATGTGTACAATTTGGGATTGTACAATGGCAAGTTGGAGTCTCCTCACCTGGTGGTCCCACTTCTTGCCTTACAGGTGATTGATATCGTGGTAGTGGTGTCCTTACCACTCTGCTATCATTTGAGCGACTTCTTCACCTATCTCCATGGATCAATTCTTGCTCCAAACTTGGCGATCGAACTCATTGATGGCCTAGGTTTCTTTCCTCTACAAAGTGTACCCTTCCTCTTCCAGCAAAATTTCTACCACATGGGTATCTACCCCTTCCATTTCCTCTTGGCCTCAAACTTCTCTATACTATTGGTGACTCCTCCCTTCCTTGGAGTAATTTCCTATTACCCATTGGTTGTTGAGGTCCTTGTCTAATTATGGGTGGATGTCCCCGTAGCATGCCTCTTACTCTTGGTACACCTCACTGGTTCCTTGCCCAATTCATATATGCTAGAGGATTATCTCCTGGCCATATAGGAGTAGGGGGTCAAAATCTTCCTCATCCTCTACCTCCTCTATTTGTAACATCATCATGGTCTCGATTATTCTCTGGTCACCTACCTCCTCCTCGTCCATATTGGAGTCTTAGAGGTCTTCATCCGATTCCTCCTCTTGTTCTTTGGTTATCAGGAGTAATTTCTACCAACTCAATATTGGCTAGTGGACTCTGATTAGGTGATAACTATTGCAAGGTTTTGATTCTTCTATCAGCATGGACTAAGCGACGTCTCCATATTCTTTCTTCAAAGGATCTCTGGGGAAATGATGTTGCCAATACTTCTCTATATGCATCCGAGAAGTCTATCTCAGAACTAGAATCAGTTCTACCATATTCCCTCTATTCTACCCAATCGATTGGAAAATTCATCACTCTCTCCAATCTCCTTACTTCCCTTCTTTGTCTTCTCAGTTGTCGATGGGCTATTGTATAAGCTTGCCTATCAATACAAGGTCTTTCCCCTTGAATTCTCTGTGATTCCCTTTGTCTGGATGCGTTAGTTGGAGGGTCATGATTTCTCCATGGATTATGAGGGTTCTCTAGCTCATCCCCATCACTACTATCTATACTAAGCTCTCTTACCAACCATGACATTCCTTCATCATTGGAATTCATCATGTCCACATTTTTTATTGGCCTATTAAGGAGCTTCTATGTCTTCATTTGTCCTTGGTTACACATTCGATGAAGGTAGTGAATTTGAGCTTGCACCTTCATTTCCTTCCACCATTTCTTGGGGTTAATCCTTCTGCCTCCTCAGATTCACTTTCATCCTCTCATAGGCTAACTTCCCACTGTTCATCCAGTCTTCGTATGGTTCCATCCAACTCCTCAATGAGTTGTTCTCTCAACCTCGCATTGTGACTCCACAATGTTTGATACTCTTCTTGCAATTGTTGCATTTGCATTCTCATCCTCTACTGAAATAGCCCAATCTGAGCCAATGGAGAAAGTCCAGCTAGTTCCTCATCTACAGCTTCATCCCTACCATCTTCTAGAATTTCCATCTCGGTCATGCCCACTCCATCCTCATTATGTACTATTAACCCTATCCTTCTTCGAGTTCTAGGTAATAGTGCTACCTCTTGATAGCCTCTTGGTTTGAGAGATACTCTTCCCTCTTCTTCTTGTGTGGTTCCATCAGTTCTTCTGACATGTACTTGTATCCTTCTTCTTTCACCAGTTCGGGGTGTCAACTCTTGTTGTTCAATTATCAGTTGTGTCTCCTCCCCCTCTACGAACAGGCATGTGAGTCCCATATCAGGTTCTTCCTATGATGGACCTAGCTCACGGTGAGCCCCATCTTGAGCTTCCACTCATCTTCATCATTCAATTTCTTCTGAAGTAATGAATAAACATTGTACTTTATAAGGCTTCAACTTTGAGCCATTTACAGTATTGGGTACCTCTATCCCATCCAAGTTCTGTAGCTTGACTACTCCATTATTCATTACTTCGATTACTTTATAAGGTCCAAGCCATAGTGTCTTCAACTTACCTGGCTTGATTTCCCTTTTTCCATTAAACTTTAGAACTAAGTCATCGGGACTAAGTTCCAACTTCCTCAAGTGCTTGTCATGCCACACCTTCCATATTTTTTGAGCTATCTCGATTGCCCATTGTGCCATGACTCTCCTTTCATCTAACTTGGTCAGTGTCATCAGTCATTCCTCCAAACTCTCTTGATCTCCCAAGTGATGCTCTACCGCAACTCTCAGACTTGGTATCAAGAATTCGACTGGCACCACTACTTCTTGTCCATACATTAGTTGGAAAGGTGTATGTTTCGTTGTTGGTTTAAAATTTGTTCTATATGCCCACAAAATGGATGGTAACCTTTCTTCCTAGTCTGCTCCCTCTATTCCATAGGTTTTATATATAGTAGATACTAAGACTTTATTTATCGCTTTCGCCTTCCCATTTTGCTCTGGGGTAGTACGGACTAGACAATGAATGTAAGATCTTGAACTCTGTTGTCAGCATCTTGATAATCTCATTAACAAAGTGTCCTCCTCGATCACTTGTTATTTGTAGTGGAATACCAAATCTTGTGATTACCTATTCATACAAAAATCTCATTGTACTTTTGGCTGAATTATCAGGTAATGCTCTTGCTTCCACCCACTTTGTCAGGTATTTGGTGGCTACGATGATGTATCTACACTTCCATTTTTGAGATGTTTTTAATGGTCCTACAAAGTCCAGTCCCCATCATTCAAACAACTCTTGTGGTTGTGATGGGTGTAAAGGCATAAAGTCCCTCCTAACTAGCTTTCCTACTCTTTGGCAAGTATCACATGCTTTCACATGCTCCTTTGCATCATTGTACAATGTGGGCCACCATAGTCTAGCTAGCAGTACTTTCCTAGTGGTCGCATCAGGTCCCATATGTCCTCCTACTAACCCTGCATGAGCTTCCTTCAATGCCACCTTGACTTCTTCCTCCATTACACATCTCCGTAAAATACCATCACTTCCCATTTTATATAGTAACCCTGCTATTATCTGGAAAGGTGTTGACTTCATGATTACTTTCTTCTTTTTGGTTGTCGTCATCTCTTGTGGCAACTCACCTATGGATAGATATTGGCCAACTAACTTGTACCATGATGGAACAACGTTGATGGTGAATAGTTGTGCATCTGGAAATTCATCAGGAACTCCTGTTCCTGTAGGCTCCCTCGATCGTATCCGAGACAACTGGTCTACAATTACATGCTTCTTACTAGGTCTCACCACTACTCAGAATACGAACTCCTAAAGGGTGATGAGCCACCTGTTGACTCATCCTTGGATCACCAGTTTGTTTATCAAGTACAACAGTGCTTGGTGATCGACATAGAAAGCAAAGGGATTTGCCAGTAGGTAATACCTAAAATTTTGAACTGCATATACCATTCCCAAAGCTTCCCTTTCTATTGTACTATAGTTTCTCTCTGGCCTTGACAAAAGGTGACTAGCAAAGAAAATAGGCTGATCTAGCTTAAATTGTCCTTCTTGTGCCAAAGCACATCCAATTGCAAAATTTGAGGTATCAACATGGACATGGAATTCCTTATCCCAATTAGGAAACACCAAGATTGGGCTACTCACTAACTTAGCCTTTAACTCTTCGAAGGCTCCTTGATGTTCCTCTATCCATCTAAAAGGAATATTCTTTTTTGTCAAAGAATCTAATGGGTAGGATACATGTGCATAATTCCTGATAAACCTTCGATAGTATCCTGTCGAACCAAGGAAGGTTTTAAGTGAACTCACATCAAATGGTTCTTCCATGTGCAAAATCACACGGATCTTATCAGGATCTGTCTTCAATCCTTCACTGCACACAATGTGTCCTAGAAATTTCCCATATGGTACCATCAAAAAATATTTCCCTGGGTTTAATGATATCTATGCATTTTTGCACCTACTCATACATTCGCTAAGGGCAGGAAGATGATCCTTGATCTTCCCATAAATGGACCAATCATCCAAAAATGCTTTGAAGTTCCCCATTGCTAGCTGATCAAATATATACAGTATGATACGCTGAAATGTAGCTAGGGCATTACAAAGCCCAAATGGCATTTGGTTATATGCATATATGCCATTCTCCACAATAAATGTGGTCTTCAGCTTATCCTCCTTGATGATGCTGATTTGATTATATCTCGAGAATCCATCCAAAAATGAATAGATCTCATGTCCTGCAACTTCTTCCAAGATAGAATCTGTGAAGGGAATGGGAAAAGGATCCTTAATAGTTACAACATTTAGACTTCTAAAGTCAATGCATATTCTAATCTTATCCACTTCCTTCTTCAAGGTGATCACTATAGGTGAGACCCATTCACTGTTTGTCACCCTGAATATAATCCCTGCTTCTAGCATCTTTTCTATCTCCGCATTCACTAATGCAACATACTTTGGGTTCATTCGATATGGTCTCCTCCTTACTAGTTGAGCACCAGGAATTAGTGTGATCTTATGGACACATAGTTCTAGTGGAATTCCTTTCAGATCCTTATATGTCCATGCGAAGACATCCTTGTACTCCAAGAATATCTTAAAAGTTGCTGCCTTCAATACTGGATTCCAATCATCACCGTAGTGAATCAACCTAGGTTCCTCCTCCATTCCTAGATTGATGTCCACTATCCGAGGTCCTTCATATTTGATACTTTTTGGTTCAGTCATAGCTTTCTCTATGGTCTCGGGGTGTGTTGGTCTTGTATCAATCTCTGCATCTCCTACTGTATACTCTACAAAGCTTTTTGGGAATGTCCATTTCTCTTCTACTTCCTTCTTAGGTTCTTTACTAACCTTAGGTTTGTCTTGTTTTTCCTTGATCTCCTCTGATTCAATACAGAGATAGTTGGGCTGAAACATTTCGTACTCCTCCATTTTCCAATGGAGAAGTCCACTATCAGATCGAGCTTCATCTTCACTACATTCATCTAGGTACAACATTCCTTCCCCATCAGGTTCATGCCCTTCATATTCTGAGGAATTTTTTGATTCATCAGTTGTAGCTATATCTTCACTAACTCTTTGATTAGCTAAATTAATCATGTATTTATGTTGTCCCTTCTTAAAAGTGATCTGATTCTTTCCCCAATTATGATTAACTTTGGCTACTCATAGCCAACCTCTCCCCAAGAGAGCATCGTATGCAGGTTTCTGCATTGTAATCACAATGAAATCCAAGACAAATTCTTGTTCAGCTATCATTACTTGTTGTGCTGTTAAGACTCCTTTTGTCTCAATACCATTCTGGTCAACACCATATAATCGAAATCTCGGTGCCCATAGGGATGGAGCACCTAGTTCTAGCCAAGTTCTCTCAGGTAACACATTGATGTTGGATCCTCCATCCATGATAACTTGTGTCAATTTGTGTCCTAAGATCTCCATATGTAGTAATGCAGGTTTCTTTCCTACATCAATCATCAATACAGTTGGATCCATAAATTGATCTTTTCACTCTTCTTCCTGAATTGGTTGGCTCTATACTCCCATCACCTTCTGTGGCTGCAATTCTTCCACCATTGCCTTCTGTAATGTTGGAATAGCTTCTAAGAGGTTGGATACTTTAATTTCCACCATGGTATCCAAAACTTGTGCTGCCAAATTTTGCACAACTACCTCTTGATCTGATGGTTTTCTTAATTCCTTATCTGCTCTCGATTCTACTGGTTTAATCTTCTCAACTTCCTCTTGCAATATTTTCTTTGCTGCTTGCCAATGTTGCTTTTCTTTTTTTGGCTCAGGATACTTATCCTTCTTAGCTTGATTCCTCATCATGACTAAAACTTCTTGAGTTTCCTCCTTAACTTGAGGAACTTCGATGTCCAAATAACTAATGTTCTACGGGTTACTCGAACTCACCTATTTTGGACAATTATCTTCCTTGTGGTTCCTCAGACCACACCATCTACACATGTGTGTAGTACTTGTTTGTGGTGTCTCTTGCCTCTGAGGTGAAGGATAATTCTTCACAAAATGCCCCCATTCTTAGTAATTGCGACATTGTATGATTGGTCTTCCTTCTGAATCATACTATAAATGACTTTGTCCTCCTTGTCGATTACCCTGGTTTGATCTTCCACCTCGTCTGCTATTTCTATAACCACCACTTGTTGCTTGTTGCCCATTTCCTTGGGTCTTCGGTTTCTCTTCCTGCTCTTGGATTGACAATACTTGTGGGTGTATTCTTGCATTATATGGACATAGTGTTACCTCATGCCCCATCACATTACAAATATGACAATAGTCATTCCTTGGACATTTCATATTTGTATGTCCCTCCTTTTTGCATTTCGTGCACCACATGTCATTTCTCTCAGGTTTGATCTTTTGTTCTTTCATGAATTTATCAAACTCCTTGTGAAATGAGGCTATCGTCCTTTGTATAGTGTCATCTTCTTCACTATCTGACTCCTTCGACTTGGGATGAGACAAGATTCCTGTATATGTTTGTTTTGATTCACTTTCAAAATTCTTTGCATGCTTGAGTGCTTCTTCATATGTTTCTGATGGTACTACCTTCATATTTTTCTTATATTTTGGAAGTAATCCATCTATGAACCACCATTTTACTAAAACATCTACCAATGGCATTTGCATCTTATCAACTAGTTGCTTTAGTCTATGGTTGTAGGATTTCATGTCCTCATCGGCTTTTTGCTTTGTCACGCAAAGTTCCGTAACAATGTCTCCATCATCCTTTAAAGGTCAAAATTCTTTGATGAACTTCTCCTTTATCTGATTCCAAGTCTGAAAATCTACGTTATTTTCTCTTTTCAGGTACCAATCTATTGCCAATCCTCTCAAGGTAGTAGGAAATAGGATTACCCAATCCTCAGGTCTGTCTACACCATTTTCTCTCCAAATGGTTATGCAAGTCCCTATATGCCATGTGGGGTCTTCCTTACCCTCACCTAAAAATGGTGGACATCTCTGTTTGGCTGCCCTATTAGCCATCTTAGGAGAGTCATCACTATCACTTGAGGTATCTTTTGGAATCTCTGTCTGATTCCTCCTTGGGGGTGTCTTACTCCCATTGTCATCAGAAGTATCAATTCGAGGTATCTTGTTTTGTCCCACCACTCGATGACCAAATTCTCGTGCATCTTCACCTTGCGACCTCCTTCGCTGATGTGAGGGAGATGGTCTTGGTCTGTCCTCCTGAGACCTCACGCCCTATTGCTCTGGTGCCTGACTCCCATCCTCCGCACTCTCTTGAAACTCTTCTATCACTTTCTCAGGTGTCACCATCCACTCTCCATCATCTTGCACTTTTTCTTTTTCAACCCTTTCCTCTACACTTGGCGGTTCTATTTCCTCATCTTCTATCTCTATCAACAATACCTCAAAGTCTCCTTCTTCGGATGTCCAAACTTGCTCTATATCTGGTTCTTGAGTACTATGGTCTGAGTTACTTGTGTTTTCTCTTTGATCAATCCTCATGCTCCTTCTTACTAGGATGTTATCTCTTAGTTCTCATCTCCCACGATTTCTTGCACTGGTGTCCATCATAAAAAATCACCTCTAGTATCAGTATTCAACTTTGTCAAATTTGACCCATTTTAACAAAAAAATGCCAGATTCGATAAGGCAATGACACCAAATGTAGCATAGTGGTGGAGTATTCCTAGTGGGGAGGTAATTTCTAGAGCTAGGAATGATCACTTGTCAAATCGTACGGTCGCATGTCCACTCAACTACCCTTGTACGAACTTGTAATCTCCTTGTACGGTCCTCAATGCCTACACTGTATGATCCCAAATCGTACAGTGTCAATATGGTACGATATTGTACTCAGAAAAACTGATAGATTCAGTTTTGGAGGCTGTCGTACATAGTTTTGTAAGCGATTAAGTCGATTTCCCAAAACTGCCAAATCGGGTAAATTTCTATCGATCGTCTGTTTTACCAAATCGGGTAACAATGCTTTGTACGATTTGTAAGGAAAATGATGTATGATATGTATGAACTATTGGCACAGAATAATGCTAATCCAGATATTCCACTACTCCAATCTCTCTCCAGGATGTTTTGTAAGGGTTTGATAGACCAATCAATACAATCTTTGTCATAGGTAAAACATCTTAACCAGGTAGGTGAGAGATCCCATGTGCCTGATTACATTCAAAAATCATACAAGGTTCTTCAATATGTCTTCCTCTATGCCCTCATCCTCCTAGATCATTCTCCATAGTGCACCAGTATCAATTGCTATCTCCAGGTTGCAACAATGCATAAAACTAACCTATAACAGTAAGATAGAAAACACAATCACATAACATTCATCCACCATACACTGTTCATCATTACCAGGATCGTACACAGTATTCCACAAATATCATTATGCTCATTAATGTCTATGGATTCGATTACAATGTGGAAAAATATATCAATGTAATTGCAATAACTCAAAACAACTACAAGTGCTAACTCTTACTCTAGCAACCAGTAACCAGACTTATAATTTTGAAAATGGGGCCTTATATAACATTGCCCAGGCCATTCCAAAGTGGTTCCTGAGACAATTAGTTATTTACAACTGCCCATATACAACTGAATACATTAATTTGGCTTTTTCCTAAGTTTAACACCTTAGTTAGCAAATCTATGCGCCATTTCACTCTGAAATTACATTTCCCTTGCATTTGGATGAATTTCGGTGCACCTTGTATGATTTGCCACTGCCCTGTACGGTTTGCTCCTCCAGTTGTATGATCTTGCTCTTTACTGTATGGTTTGCTCCTACCTGTACGATTTGCAAAACTTGAGCAAACTGTCACTTATGTCAAAACTATCAAAATTGAGCAAATCCCTGTAATCACTTCTTCTTCCTTTGGGAGGTGGATTTGTTGCCTACAAACACCACACTTTTAACATAACAAACCTAATAACCACATAACATTATAATGAAACTAGAAAATAAACATTTACCTTTTAAAACATATAACTTAACATACAATTATATAACAAAGGTAATTTTATAACTAAAACAAACAAAATATTTAATTATAATATAAGATTACCTTTGTAAACTAAACAATTTAATGCACATACATATCACAAAACATAATACAATGACATAACACTACCAAAAAACAACCTTGGAAAAAACATGGACTAAAAGTTTTCTTGGGATGACTTTTGTAATTATAAATCGAAGCAACTCAGATATCACGAGGTGTATACAATGATGGATTTTCTTTCCATACAAATATTCATATGGAAACCAACATTTTGATAATAAAAATTGCTATGACATCATTTTGAGAACGAATATAGTCATGATGATAATTGTGAAAAATGAGTTCAAACAATGATTTGAAACAAATTTCTAAATTTTTAAGTGGGTCCCCAAATTTTTGGGTCGTTGTGAAGGAGTCACAACAAATGGCGACTTTGCTGGTAAATATCCCTGGATATTTTACACTCAAAAACCAAACTCTAAAAACACACAAAACCCGAATATTAGAATTACAAGCATAAGTAAGTATCCAAAGAATGAGAATAGACCAATTCGATATGAACCACCAGAATCATTCAGCATTAGCTCAGTATGTGCAAAGTGATTAATTCCTTATCACCTAAAATCCTTCAACATTTCATCACAAGTTCCACATTTTAGGCTATGAATAATTCCTCTTTGAAAGTAAAACCTATACCTGATTTTCTTTAAATATTGCTCTATTGCTAGTCGAGCATTCATAGCTTTGGTAGAGATTATATGAAATACCAAAATATTAGGTGGATGTTGCGTTTCCTTTACTCTAAACATTGCTTCACTGCCATCCAAGCGTCTATAGCTCTGGTGAAGGTTATTTATTTTTGTATGATAAATTTATCATTATCGCTCTTCATAACCTTTTCTCTAGACCTTGCTTCACTGCAAATCGAGCATCTATAGCTCTGGTGAAGATTTTCTTACTTTTTTTAGTAATAGATATGAATCTATTTTTGATTCTTTCTTTCTCTCTCTTTTTTTTATCATTCTCACTTTTTTGTTATCTCACTCTCTTTTTACATCTGATAGAATAGTACTTTGCAACAAATCCACCTACCACCTGGGTTAGAGATGAGGTAAGGCTGAAAGAGTATATAAGGTATTTTGCCCTAATTTGCAAAATCGACAAATTCATGCATCCAAATTTCAAACAATATTCTTTAATGTATTTTATGATCTTGTGGAGATTTTTGCAATACAATTCTAATTTTTCATATTTGTCTTATCTTAGTTCACATTCATGAGGACATAAACCAATATCTCATTATCCCTTTCTCTAGGCTTTCCAAATATTCAAAATAAGTAACTTCATCCTATGCGGTCTAGGATCAAAACCAAACACAACCAACATCGGACCAGTGTCTCAATCACAATTACTTTACTTTTGAAACACCCACCAGAAAATTGTACCTATTTGAATTACACTAAGATCATGACACTCCAAAAATCTGGCAAAGTCAATTTGAAGATTGCATCGATTTGAATCATATCAAAGTCATGAAACTCTAACAAGCTTTGGCAAAGTCAGTTTGTCCTTGTACTCAACAAGACACAACATAATTGTGGCAAAACATTAACAACAACCAAAACAACAAAATATCAATAAAAACATGAACAAAATTGACAACAAAACAAACACACAATCCAAAAAACTATTTACAAAAAATATACATTATGTACAAAATACTACAAAATTTCTACCAACATTTCCATGGATCCCAAACACGATAGACATACCTTAAAAGATGTATATCATGATTTGTATTCCAAGATTTACATAGATCCAACCAAAACATGATCAAGTCAAACCATGCAACCTTTGTTTTACCTTTTACACCCCACTGATTTGATTCAAACTTATAAGCAGTTCCATGTTTAAGATTTGATTTATTAAACTGAAAAAGTGAAAACATGATTTTCGATTATCCTTTGCTTATTCGAAAGGGTGTAAGTTTCACAATTTGGTTCATAATTTAGAACTAGGCTCTTCTTTTTAAATAGGATATCTTGTAAATAAGAACCAATTTCTAAAAATTTTAAATTCAAGTCACTTTCAAAGTTTTTAAAGCTATCACAATCATTCAAGAATTGACAAGTATCTAGAACATTTGGTATAAGAAGATCATTAAAAATTTGCACCCTATATTCACTAGTTGATTGCATGAATTTTATTAAGCATTTCAAACATATTTTCCTTCATTTCATTTATGGTAAAATTTTTAAAATTTGTTTCCAAATTTTTGCTAACAACATTTGACATTTCATCATTGATAGCATTAGCATCCAAAAACTTATTATGCATCCCATTACCTAAAAAAATTGTAACCAATGAGAAAGTTGAAGATTTTACCTTGTCATCTATGCTCAACACATCCTTATTAGCATTTACCAATATTTTGTGAACATTTGTCACTTTTTCCTTTTCTTCATGTTTGTCATCATGATCACCTTGGAATTCTTCATCTTCATCAAATACCTATTTGTTAAAGACACCAAAATTAGGAACCCAGTTAAACATATGCCCATCCTTTTCAAACCATAAATCTGAATAATCATAATATGTGTTAAATAATAAATTTTCTTGATCATCCACTTGAGTTACTTCAGACAGGTCAACATTTTCCTTTAAGTCATCATCAACATTAAATTCAAACCATTCATGTGAATTTGTACTCAAATTCTCATTTGTCATGGGTAAAAGAGATGGCTTTACCTCATCCTCATTATTAAAAAATGAGTCATAAGAAAAAATTACCATTTCTTAATTTTCAATTTCAGCAAGGTTTTCAATAAATTCATCTCCAAAGTGAATCAATTTTGGAACCTTCTCTATTTTTGCAATTGGCATGTCATTTTTTGATTGTGTAGGAATTGCAAAATATTCTTTTGAAATAGAAGTTTTGACATCCTGCGTATTAAGTGAAACATAAATTTTATCAGTAGAGGTATGAGAAAATAATGATTCACCATACCCAATCCATTATAATAATTATCTTCCAAAGCTAAGGGATGCGATTTTATCATGGCTTTAGAAAATAGGTGATTATTTGACTGTACAGGAGTTGTAGACTCTTCATGTAATATATCAATTTTAACATCCATATATTTTATGCAAACTTCGGATAGATCTATAATTTCCTTTTCAATTTCACCTTTATCAATAACTTGAGATGAAGACCTACTAATTTCTTGTTGTATGAGAATTGTAGAATCCTTAAGTGACACAAGGCTTTCAATTTCCTGCACATCATCTGAGATAAGAAATTCTTTGGAAATTGTGAATAAAGTGAATAATTCTTCTTCATGATCTGAAACATCACACTCATTATCCTCCTGAAACAAATGATGAAAATCTATCATTTCTTCTATATATTCTTCAAGTTCATTTTCAAATTCATTTTCTTTAATTTTAAAAAATTTGTCTTTCTCAGATTCATCCTCCTCTATTTCAAAGAATTCATCTTCATCAGATTCATATTTTGGTAAGACCAAGGTTTCTTCAGTAAGATCAATTTTTGTATTTTCTTTTATAAGATCATCCCAATCCTCTTTTGTGAAAAATGGCTCTAAGTTGATTTGTACATTTTGATCAACTTGATCATCACAATGTTCATTAATGGGTATTGACTCTGAAACCTGCACCTCATTCTAAACATCTAAGAAAGTTGTACCGTCTAAACTATCAGTCTCAACCTGACTCATTTGTGATCTTTGATAATGAATTTTAGGTCGAAGTCTGTATAGTTGTTCCATATTAACACCTTGATATATCAAATGTTGTTAAAATGTTACTGCCTCATTGTAAGCTCTAGGCAATGATGAAATTTTAAGACCTTTCCCCAAAAACATAGAAGTAATGTGATCTAAGGATCCCATGTATATTTGAGTAGATCATTCGTTTGAAATGATATAATGCATCCCCACCTCAGTATATAATCTATGGAATTTATCATTAAATGATCTCATGGGTTTGTTAAATTTTTTATGGATGGAGATAAATTGATTTAACATCATAACTGGGTCATCCAGCTTTCCAAAATGTTTGAGAAATAATTTTTTAGTTTAGCCCAAGAAGTAGCAGACCTTATAGGTAATTGTATGTACCACTTAAGTGCAACCTCATACAATGGGTATGAAAATAATCTACAAGGAACATCTCCCTGCATGAGTTGCAAATGATTTAACGCACTCTTGTATCTCTGAATATGATCCTTGGCTTGATCCATATCATGCCTAAATCTGGAAGACACCTTCAAGAATTTGATGAATAGGCATGTTTAAACTGCTATAATAATCACCTATCCAAGAAGCCATCATTTCCTTTACTGAAGTAGGTGATGCCATTAGTGGACTTTAAAAAACACAATTTTAATGTCAATATTATTAGTCAAAGAAATATATTTTGCAAATAAGCATAAAATTACTAATAATTAATATATGCATCAATTAAACCTTGGCATTAAATAACATCCTTCAATTTGCAATTTTTTTTTTTTTAAATTACGATTTGAATGACTATGAATGAAAATTGAATATTTACCTTTCAAACCTCCTTCTAGTGCCAATCTGTTGATGTGCAATTTTTTCTAGTCACAAAATCACTCGATAACTAGGAACTCAGTATCCTTTCTTGCAAAGAAATGGGTGTTTCTACAAAGTTTCCACTTAAATGTTTTCAAAGGTTAAGCATGTATATATGTATAAGTGCCTTAGAAATCTGTTTGGTTTGCAAGTTTTGTTAACAAGGGTCCCAAGAATCACATAAATAATTTAAAATTTATTATATGATGTATATCAGTTCAACAAAATGTACTTTTGGTCTTATGATCTTAAACTACAATACACCAACTTTCATTTATCTCATCAATCTATTATTCTCAGAATACTTTGAATAATATTAGTGTAAAATATGGATTCTTATAAATTAAATTTCAAACAATCTTAAAATAATCAAAATTGTGGAAATTTAATTGTACTTTGAATAAATTTAATAAACCTTAAAATGTAAACATTATAAACAAAGATCTATTTGACATAAATTTTATTGCATATATTTATGAGATCATGTCCATGATATTTCCTGTGAATAAACAAATGGAATAATGTCTTACCCAGCCTTATGGAATATTTTAGATTTATCAACACATAGTTCTCTTGGTTTAATATAGATTCAATTTAGAATATTCTGATTTTATGATAAAATACTATTCATAAATTGAATTATAATATTTATTTAAAAATATTTATCAAATTAAATATTTTAACCATAAATGTTATTTTGAAATTTGGACCCTCTATAATGGATCAACCACAGTGTCCAATTAAAACAATACTTTATGAAAGATATCCACCCTGACCTCTGAACTTTATGAGATTAAAGTTAAGATCAGCATATTCTTTTATCTTGAACTTTATTGATTTAAATATCAATTACCTTGATATTATAAATCATAAAATTCAAATAACATGACCTAGTAATAAAATTTATTTAATCAACAGAGAACTAAGTCTACTATACACATGAATTTGATACAAATTAAATTAAAAAATATAATAATGGAGAAGCCCTAAATTAGGTCTACTATACACATGAATTTGATACAAATTAAATTAAAAAATATAATAATGGAGAAGCCCTAAATTTGTATTCGGATAAATTGAATTAGCAGACTAAAACCAAATCACAAAAATTTAACCAGAACTAATGATTGCCAGAATTTGCACAACAAAATAGAAGCCTGATCCTATCTTCAGAGGGATTTCAATTTTAACAATTATGTGAACCACATGTATACATCCAAACCTAGAAATTCACACAAGCTTGAATACAAATGCCTTCATACAATTTTTTATGATATGACAAGTAAACCTATTTCTGCAATATGCTGCCTGTTTGCCCTTTTAGAGTGTTGTCTTCATTTATTCCTTTTGTCGCTGACATCCTCTGCCTAGATTGTCCGATCCCCTACTTCATTTTACAAAGTTGTATTTAAAACCTCCAGTTCAACTGTTTCAGATTTTCTTTTCGTTCGTTTAGTTTCAATAAAACTGATTTATGAAGTGGTTTGCATAAGCTTTCATTTCGCAAGTCATAAAATTGATATTGTATAAAATTAATAAAGCCCTAAGTTTTTAATTTTTTTTAATATTATGCAATATACCTTCGACAAAAACAAAAACCCTTTAACTAGTTTTCAATTCCATCTTAAAATACACCCAAATATCCATACATTAGGTTTGACCTTATAAATAATGGCTTACACCAAAAGTGTTGTGGCTGCTCCCTGCAGTTCTTGTTGAAAACTCTCTTCTATTACATCCAGCACCAAGAAATCGTTCCTTAGAATGGACCCTTCAATCAAACTCAAACCTTTGAGAGCATTTTCGTCTATCTACTGCAAACAATGAGCAACTTCCTCCGACGAAATGAGCTTCTTTCCTTTCTGTGAGACATATTGGTCAAGTTTTGAACGACACACATCAGCACTATGAAGCCTCTCAAAAATTCTCTCATCTAGTGGTCACTTATTCTATTTACCATGATTACATCTTCCAAAATGTGATAGCGGCATTTTCGTGTACCTCATTCTTTGGCTGCAATGTTATCCACTGCACACAACACTAGAATATTTTTGTATATTTCAGCCTGTAATATTCCCTTTCTCCATGTAATGTCGTATCTTTCTAGGACGTGGTCCACATATCCTCTTCATCGAGCCATAAATCCCTATCGAATTCTGATATATATTACGAAACACACCTGATTAATACTTGCCAGACTATTCCTTACACATCTATTTCGCCATGTATTCATCTGTACACACTGGTAATTCACCTGTCATTAAATTATGAACTTATCCAAGATGTAATAGGGAAAGCTAATCTGGAGTGCCATCTTTCTCACATACTACTAAACCCCTTCAGAATCAACCCAACATTTTAGCAAGTACATTCATGGTGACTGCAATTGATCAATATTATGATAAAAGGGTTTTCCTGCAACATGCTTGGAGATTCTATGCGATTATGGATTGTGACTGGCTACATCTTACAATAGATAATAATGGCACTCTACGGCGATCAATCATATTTTTCCTCTGGTAGGTGGCACAAATTTTATGACAAACTATTTTTTGACAAACAGTGATAATGTTCTTCATTCTGACGACAATAGCTTTCTTTGGCAAGCGTAAATATTCTTTTCTGATAAACAACAACCATGACTTTATTTTTCTTCAGTAATCAACGTTAGTAATTTTTGGCATGAGATGATTGTGTTTCTTGTATGCGGATCTTATGTTCTAGTATGTGATGACTATAATGATGCAGGCCCACTTCCAAATGGTATGTTTCAACTAATATTGCGGGGCCCACCTCATCCGGCTAAAGATGGAGTTCGTGAAACCCGCTTTAATCCAAACTAAATACGTCTAAAACTGGCATCTATGGTACCTATCGTGAGCATTATGTTTAAATCACCAATAAAATCTTCCACATAAACATAACACAAGTTAAAACCACATAATTAAAAGTAAATGTTATGCTACATGATATAGGACAAGATATACACAAATATACATACCATATCACACCTAACAACAATGACAACAATGAATAGCCAATAAATATATGAGGCATGACATAATGTAATATGAAACAACATACATATAAAACATATCAAATTACAACAACCAATCAATCAAATACTAAGTAACCTAAACAACATAACATAAACACAACAAATATAAAAGCTTAACATTTTTACATAAAACTTGTAAACACATCACTTATAAACTAATAACACCATACTTTTAACATAATAACCACATAACCTGAAAACAAACATTTACCTTTTAAAACATATAACTTAACATACAATTATATAATAAAGGTAATTTTATAACTAAAACAAACAAAAAATTTTAATTATAATATAAGATTACCTTTATAAACTAAAAAAATTAATGCACATACATATCTCAAAACAAAATACAATGACATAACACAACTTTGGACAAAACACGGACTAAAAGTTTTCTTGGGATGACTTTGGTAATTATAAATCGAAGCAACTCAGATATCACAACGTGAATTCAATGATGGATTTTCTTGCCATCCAAATATTCATATGGAAACCAACCTTTTGATAATAAACATTGCTATGACATCGTTTTGAGAATGGATATAGTCATGATGATAATTGCAAAAAATGAGTTCAAATAATGATTTGAAACAAATTTCTAAATTTTCAAGTGGGTCCCCAAAACTTGGGGTCATTGTGAAGGAGTCACAACATGTCTTAACTCCAAGAGTTGCCATTTTATTTACAACTACCTTCATCTTCACACAATAGTCACCAACATTCTTAGTTTCTTGCATTTTGAGATTCTCAAAGTCTCTTCTTAGAGTTTGCAATTTGACCTCTTTAACCTTATCACTACCTTGGTAGCCTTATTTTAAAAACTTCCATACATCTTCAGCTGTCTTATAGTCAGCTATCCTTGGGAACAAACTCTTGTCCAATGTTGATTGTGTGTGGTAAAGGGCTACAAAGTTCTTCATATGTGCATATTTCTTTGCTATTTTATCTACTGCTGCAAGTGTGGTCCAATACTGATTCTATATACCCATATTCTACAATATCCCACAGGTATTTTCCCATAAGTAAGGTCTTCATATTGATGCTTCAATATTCATAGTCATCTCGATTATACTCAGGGATTGGTAATGAGTTAGTGTTGTTGGCCATTACACCCACACAACTATGAACCTATAATAAACCTCAAAAAACAACTAATTTTTTTTTATCAAGACCACAGGTAATTCTAACCCTCCAACCAATCAAATATCTGATACCAAATGATATTTTGAAGGCTCCAAATGAAGATTTAAAGGCTGAAACAGAACACAAAAATTCAATAATAAATCACTATAGTCATAATATGAATGTCCAAAAAATATAAAAAAATGAGTCAAATCATATGTATATGGAAATATTATTCTAATATATTTCCAATGGTGTAAAGAACATGCCAAACAAAGTTGTGAGTCAAAAGTTATGAGCTCTACAAGGTAGCTGTACAGGGTCTGCCCAGGGCTTGGAAAAAGTGGATAAAACATGATTTTCAGAGGTGAAAGTAATAATGAATACTAAATGAAATATGGAGTGTGATATATGGTTGGAAATATATTGGAAAGGGCTTTCCAATGGTGTATTACTTGTAGAAAATGGATAAATTTAGTAGAAGTTATACACCTCCAAATTAGGCAGTTTAGGCTTTTCTGTAAAATCTGGACTGCAACATACAACAAAATGCAACAGACTAAAAAACAGATTTTTCACCTTTAATTTATGTTTTATCACACATTAAACTTGTAAAATGTAATAGTAATCATCTTAATCTATCTTGTAACTCAAACGTAAATAATCTATGGCAATTACAAATAAGGTAATAGTTCAATACTGTTACAACTGTAATATTCCTACACCTACACTTGTACAAAACTGTTACAAAGTGGTTACATATTCTCTTGTGCCTTCTAATACGAAAATGCACATATGTCAGCATTATTTTACAATACAAGGGAGCCAAAATTATGAGTCGTAGTAACAGATGACATAGTGTCAAGAAGAGGATAGTTTGTCAAAAATTTGGATAACTTGCATCAACTAGTTCTTATTGTAACACAACCAAGAACATGAAAAGACATAGGGCCAAGAAGAATACATGTGGCTAAATCAACACCAAAAAAATATAACAAATTTTTGATAGCCAAGCTACATAAGAAGCTAAAGCAGATAAGATGCATCATCAACCAACCACTTCAAAATGTTACAAAAGAGGTATCATGAGTGTTTGGTCTGGGTTGATTGTATTTCTTTTGTGTCTCTATTTTTTCATTTTCTCAGTTCTTCTTACCTTTGTGCAGGTACTACCAAGAGTTGAGTTAGCTACCTAAGATCATTTCTAAGATCTATTTATGGAACCAAAGTCTATATATCACTACATTTAGGGCAATCTATCATAATTCCCTTATTATAACATTCAAACAAGGCAAATATTGTATTGTATTCCTTGAGAGACCTGAGTACACTAATAGAATCTATCATTGTAATCATTATAAACCAACTAGCTCCATATCTTTAGTAGGATAGTAATTTATGCCAAAGTCAATAGTACCTTTAACATATCTCAAAATTTGTTTTGTATCCTTCAAATGCAAGAGAGATGGCTCACTCATATACCTAGAAATAAGTGAGACAACATATGCAATATTTGGTCTGGTATTTGTGAGAAACATCAAGCTCCCAACAATGCTCCTATAATTGGTCACATTCACCTTTTCAGCCCCATCATATTTACATAGAAATTCACCATAAGAAATGGGAGTAGGGACTAGTTTGCAACTATCCTATCATTATTTTTTAGCATATCCTTGGCATATTTAGATTAAAAAATGAAGATTTTATCCTTACTTTGATGCAAATTCATGCCAAGAAAATAGTGCATCAATATTAAATCCTTTATTTCAATCTCACTCATCATGGTAGCCTTAATTTTTTTTTTCAACTTGGAACTACTACCCATATAAATCAAATCATCAACATACAAAAAAACAAGTAAAATATCATTATGTTCTTTCTTGAAGTATAGGTGTAGCTGTAAAATTATCACACTTCTTTCCTTTAGACTAGTGGATCTGTGCCTAAAAGGGGAATGGGATAATAGTAAGTCTACACCTTAGAGAGAGACACCTGATTTCATGCCTTCTTTGGTGATTTTTTGATGGATTGTTTAGGGTTCACCAGAAAATATTTCTTGGTAGTTTCCATGCGTAGGGTTGAGAGGTTGTTTTGATATGTTCTTTTTATACTTACTCTCAATAACGTAGTTTTTGTCAATGCAACCAATTCTATGACTAAATGCAATTCAATTTTAATGAATACAACAAACAGTAACTAATAGTAGATAATCTAATGCAAATTTTGAAGTTTGGATAAATTTGATATTCTTACTCGGTTTGAAATTCTGATGTAGATTATGTTTCTTGTTATACGCAAGATCATATACTACAGGGCCAAGATCATACGTATGATCTGTAATCGTACCCACTGATCAGTGATCGACAAATATGGTCATAGCAAAAAACTGTAGTTTCATAAGTACATTGTATAAAATAGAAAAGTACAGTATACTACAAACTTTTATTTGAGAAGATATTAGATCATACAAGATTTATCAAATGTTGTGCTAAAGGGAACTAACATGTATATGGATAAAACTGTATGAAGTATGCAATTGAATACGGAATGGTGAACTCCAAAATGATAATATTAGAATAATGTTCTATATGAAATGACAAATGATAAATATGATGTAAAAATACAAATTTGAAACTACAGGAATGCAAACCAGAGCTTGGAGTTACCCCTAAATGATTTACAGGTGATATCGTAACTACAGAGCAAGATCATATGCAGATAGAATGAGATCATATCTATTATCTGTGATCATATTCTCACGCACCTATGATTGTACTCCCCATATTGTAAAAAAATAGCAAAATACGAAGGGCTAATGAAAAAATTAAGTGACTAAATAATGGAAATTGGTTGACAAGGTAGAAGAATTTAAGGGAGGGAATGCTTGATTAAATAGGCTAAACTAGCAGGTGAAATTTAGTTGAAAACAAAATGAGTTGTAACTTCTTCCAAGCTAGGCCTAATTGGCAGATCCGATCCTATAACCATCGTACAGTTGGATAGGTAAGGATAAAAAGTGTTATAAATTTTTTATCATTTTACTTAATTGAGCTTTTTCTATTTTTGGATAAGATCATACGTATGATCTCAGAGATTGCATTTACGATCTTAGAGATCGTGTGTACGATCTCATCAGTTTAGACCCGATATCACTAGGAGGGCATAAAAATTGAAGCAATAGATTAGGAAGAAATTCTTGCAAGTTTTTGACTTTAATAAAAATTATTATGGGTAAATTTTAGGGTGTTACAATACGGTGGGTTCACTTTTGCTTCTCTTGAAGCCACTCTACTAAAAGTATCTATCAATCCTAGAGTACCATGCTCTAGGTGCTTCTTTAAGGCCATACAATGTCTTATTAAACCTATAGACCTGTTCTTATTTATCTTTCACCTCAAATCCTTGAGTTTTCTATGCATACACTTCCTCATCTAAATACCCATTCAAGAAGGCAATTTTTACATCTAAGTGATGTACAGTCCACTGCTTTTGGGTAGCCAAAGCAAGTACCATCCTTACTATTTCTTATCTAGCTAAAGGAGCAAATTTTTCTTCATAGTTAGTTCCATACCTTTATGTGAAGTCTTTAGCCATGTCTAGCCTTGTGTATTTCAATGCTGCCATCACTATTATACTTAGCATTATAGACCCACTTATAACCCACATATTTCTTTCCCTTGGGTAGTTCTACAAGCTCCCAAGTATCATTCTTATCAATGTAATTGATTTTCTCTTCCATTGATTACATCCAAACACCATTAGTATAAGCTTCTTCATAATAATAAGGTTCAAAATCAGCAATAGTCATCAAAGCATAATTAACAACATCTCCTTTTGGCTCACCATCATCTTCATCACCATACATGTGCATCTTCTCAAGCCTTTGAACAACTCGGTCAATTTATTGAGCTTGGATTATAGTAAGTCTTCTATGGAAATTGTTGTCCAAAAATTAAGTAGGAGGATAAATGTGAAGTGCCTTTTTCCCCCTTTTTGTATTCTTAATATCTAAAAAGATGTTTGGAGAATCATCACTTGAAGAGGGACTAGAAAGGATTTGTTTGGGACTATTTGAAGAGTTGGTTGGTGGACTTGGTGGGACTAATTTTAAATTGGGTTGCACATTAGAAGAACTAGACTTAGGTATGTGGTGGAAATGCCATAAATTCTAGTTGACCTCAGATTACTCACAACCTTAGCAGAAAGGTGGTATCCGGAGTCATCATATTTGTAGTTACAGACAAATAAGATGGTCCTACTTTGGAGGATGTTTGGAGGATCCTCAGGGTACCATTGAGGGGTATGTTTATATTTGCATTTGGTAATAAAGGCTAGGCATTAAGGATACTGAAATGAGACCCTAGATTCATACTAAAGAAGGGTGGATTCAACATTGATAAGATCAGGGTGATATATGGGGTTTCACATTTGCAAGCTCTATTAAGTGGCATGGTGGGAGGTCTTGTATTGTGCCACCTCAGTAGATGCCACCTGCCATGGACATTAGCAAAGGTGATTTATGATATGTGAGAATAGAGTGTATGGTTTCCTTGGGGTCTATTCATTCTCTACAAAATTTACAGATTTCTACATCATGTGGTTTACAAGGAGGGTAAGGAACTGGTGCTTACATCCTTCCTATAGTATTGGAATGTGATGTAGCAGCATCTAGTGGTGTAAGAGTGATCTTGCATCACCCAAAAATTTTAATTGTTTAATTTTATTATAAATTTGGTAAATTGACACAACATCGAAATAATCATCCCAATATCCTGAGCGGTTTGGGAGATATGTAAATTTTAGTGTCTCCTACCCAGTCAAAAAAACCTAGTGAAAAATCCTTGCTAGTAAAACTTGCAGGTGAATTTTGAAGGCCTTAGAGGCCAAATTTGAGGATTTTCAGTTAGCCATAAGCCTTAGCACAAATATCTAAGGCTTGCCCCATGTTAGTTCATCTCGTGCCCTTTTCAAAAATATCTCGTGCAAGTCAATCGGAGCAACGAGCATGAAGTTATGACCCTGGCAAGTTTACCTCCGAAATTCAAATTTCAAATGCATTGTTTTAGGAGGGAAAAGGGGAAAACATGGTATTAGAGGGAAATTTCAAAATTGTAAAAGGGCTCTTTTCTTTTGTATCCTCTTCTTTGGAGAAAGTAATGAAAATTCTTGTTTCTAACATGATCAAAGGAAAAACACTTGTGCATGGTTTATTTCTTGCTTGTTGATCTTCACCAAGTGGTATCAGAGCTAGAGTTCCTGAGTGTGTAAACATATCATCGAACGTGAGGTAGTTTACACCAGGATTTGTGGTTAGGGTCTGTGAGAAAAGAGAGAAAAAATACCTCCATGAAGAAACCATGGTGGTGGGAGAAATGTGGTGCCAAAAGAAGATTTTAGAGCTTTGCAGAGGCAAGTTCAGGCTCTGCAAGAGGAGTTGTGTAGAGGGTTTGAGCCAAGGAGAGAAGATGGGAGTGAAGATGAAGTTGAAGAAGAAGAGGACCAGTTTGAGGAAGAAGAAGAGGTAGTAGATCCTGCACAAGCTAGACTGTATAAGGCCATATCCCAGATTGGGAAGAGACCAAAGTTTGATGTCTCTACGTATTCTAGAAATCTCAACCCAGAAGAGTTGATCGACTGGATCAATGACATGGAGGAATACTTTGAGTATGAGGAGGTAGAAGATCCTGAAAGGGTCAGATTTTCTAAGACTAAGCTGAAGGGCCATGCCAGTATTTGGTGGAAGGGAGTACAGTTGGATAGAAATAAAAGAGGGAAAGAAAGGATAACAAGGTGGGAGTGAATGGTGGAGAAGTTGAAGAGGTAGTTTATTCTAGCTGATTATGAGTTGGATCTGCTCAAGAAAATGTAGGGTTTGAGACAGTCAAGTAAGTCTGTCAAGGAATACACAGAGGAGTTTTATAAAATTTTAATCAGAACAGGCCATTCTGAGGCCAACAAGGAGAAGGTAGCCCGTTATATTAATGGGTTAAGAGCAAGTATTCAAGAGGAGTTAAGTCTGGTCAGGATGACCACCATAGAGGATGCTTACCAGTTTGCCTTGAGGGTTGAAGAGAAGCTGAACAGAAGGTTTGAGAGCAAGCAAAGAGGAAGAGGTCATGGTGGAAGAACTGGTGGGAGAACAAATGGAGGGAAAAATGAAGATCAAAAGAAGAATGGAGAAGCCAACAGTGGTCAGGACCAAAAGGGGGATAATGCTTACCACCCCCGTGATCAGAACAATGGTTACCATAGAGGAAGAGGAAGGTCTAGATGAGGGTTTGGAAGAGGAGGATTTCATGGAACCTATTTCCACTATGGGGAAGAAGGACATCGAGCATACGAGTGTCCACAACACCAAGAGAGGACAAATAAGAGGCCCAAAGGTAATGCCCGAGCTGCTGTTGTAGATGAAGGTGCTGAATCTGAGCACTCTGAAGAAGCAGAAAGAGGAGAAGTGTTGATCACAAGGAGAGCCTTGTTGAATGAGGAGAGAGATCCAGATCAGAGGAAGAGCTTATTTTGCACAAGGTGTAAATGTGCAGGTAAGGTCTGTAATGTTATCATAGATAATGGTAGCACAGATAACCTAGTTTCAGAAGGAATGGTTGCCAAACTGTAGTTAGAGAAGAAGAGACACCCACATCCATATCGGATTGCGTGGTTGCAGAAGGACCATAGGGCTTTGGTCAATGAGCAGTGTTTAGTAAAATTTAATATTGGGAATTACCGTGATGAGGTCCTGTGTGACATCCTACCTATGGATGCTTACCATTTGCTGTTGGGAAGGCCATGGTAGTTTGATCGACGTGCAATACATGATGGGCATGCCAACACTTACTCCCTGACAAAGGATGGAGTATGCCATAAGCTGAAGCCCCTGAAGGAGGTGGACGAAAAGGTATGTAGCAGTGCCAAAATATGTTTAGTTGAAGGTAGAAAGTTTTTGGATGGTTTGAAGCATGAGCATATGTGCTATGCATTAATTCCTAGAGTTAGGAAAGAAGAATGCAAAGATACCCCAGTAGAAGTCTCAGGTATATTAGAAGAATTCCTAGATATTATATCAAATAATGTGCCTGAGGGCTTGCCACTAGTGAGGAAGATCAGTCACCATATAGATTTGGTACTGGGAGCTAGTTTACCCAATAAGGCAGCCCATAGAATGACTCCTATAGAAAGTGAGGAGCTAAATAGACAAGTCCAAGAGTTACTAAAAAATGGACTAATTCGGGAGAGCTTGAGTCCATGTGCAGTACCTGCAGTACTAGCACCAAAGAAATATGGAGAGTGGAGGATGTGTACAGACTCTCGAGCCATTAACAAGATCACCATCAAATATAGATTTCCATTGCCAAGGATGGATGACATTATGGACTGTTTGAGTGGAGCCAAGTACTTCACAAAGATTGACCTGAAGAGTGGGTGCCATCAGATTCGTATCAGAGAAGGGGATGAGTGGAAGACTGCCTTCAAGACCAGAGAGGGTTTGTATGAGTGGTTGGTCATGCCATTTGGGCTAACCAATGCACCAAGCACATTCATGCGGCTAATGAATGAGGTATTGAAGGAGTTTTTAGGAAAATTTGTCATTGTCTATTTGGATGACATTTTAATATTTAGCAAGACCCTAGAAGAGCACCTGATGCATATCAGAAGAGTTTTTGAGAAGTTGAGGGAGGAGCAGTTGCTAATTAATTTGAAGAAGTGCAGTTTTGTGAAGGAGTTGGTGTATCTGGGATTTGTCATCTCAATTGAAGGTCTTAAAATGGACCCAAAAAAGGTGAGGGCTATCATTGATTGGCCTACCCCAAGGAGCATTACAGAGGTAAGATCATTTCATGGTCTAGCCAGTTTTTACAAAAAGTTTATTAGAAATTTTAGTAGTATTTGTGCACCCCTAACAGAGACAATGAGAGGGGATAATAAGGAGTTTAAGTGGACTCCAGGAGCAGATAAGAGCTTTGATATGTTGAAGAAGAAGGTCACAAAGCAACCTATTTTGGCACTTCTAGATTTTAATAAGGTATTTCAGGTAGATTGTGATGCTAGTGGTAGTGCCATAGGAGTTGTATTGAGTCAAGAAGGTAAAATTGTTGCTTATTTTAGTGAGAAACTCAATGATGCTAGGAAGAAGTATTCAGTTTATGATCAAGAGTTTTATGCTATAGTTCAGGATCTGAAGAAGTGGAGGCACTATTTGTTGCCAAAAGAGTTTGTTCTATATACTGATCATCAGGCCTTACAGTATATTAATAGCCAAGGGAAGCTAAATCAGAGGCACTTGAAGTGGGTTGAGTTTCTACAGAGTTATACCTTTGTGTTGAAGCACAAGAGTGGAAAGTCAAATAGAGTTGCAGATGCCTTAAGTAGAAGGTAGTGTTTGTTGATAGAAATGAAGGTGGAAGTTGTAGGGTTTGATGAACTTAAGGGTTTGTACCCTAAAGATCTTGATTTTGCAGAGGCTTGGAGGGCTTGCTTGGCACCTGTTACTTTGGATAGGACTAAGTGGTTGGATTTTCTAATCCAAGATGGAATGTTGTTCAGAGGAAATCAATTATGCATTCCAAGGAGTTCAATGAGGGAGAATCTAGTCAAGGAGAAGCACAGTGGAGGGTTGGTTGGACACTTTGGTCGGGATAAGACCATTGCTCTCGTTAGTGAGAACTACTATTGGCCATAGTTGCAGCAAGATGTGAAGATATTTGTACAAAGTTGCAGAGTATGCCAGATGGCCAAGGGTGTGAGATAGAACACTAGATTATATCAACCATTACCTATACCAGAGAGACCATGGGAGGACATCAACATGGATTTTGTTCTTGGCTTACCAAGGACACAGAGGAGGAATGACTCCATATTTGTGGTAGTTGATAGGTTTTCAAATATGGCACATTTCATTCCCTACCAAAAAACTAATGATGCAGTTCATGTTGCAGGGTTGTTTTTCAAAGAGGTGGTATGACTTCATGGTCTACCAAAGAGTATTGTTTTCAATAGGGATACCAAGTTTATTGGGTATTTTTGGAGGACCCTATGGAAGAAATTGAAGATAGATCTAAAATTCAGTTCTGCATACCACCCACAGACTGATGGGCAAATAGAGGTGGTGAATAGGAGTTTGGGTAATCTACTGAGATGCTTGGTAGGAGATAAGCCCAAGGGTTGGGACTTGGTTTTGCCATAGGCAGAATTTGCATACAATAATTCTGTCAATAGGAGTACTAATAAATCCCCATTCCAGATTGTGTATGGGAGCAGCCCAAGGAATGCTTTTGAGTTGAGAAATATGGACATAGGGGAAAAGAGCAGTGTTGAGGCTGAGGACTTTGCAGAGCACCTGAAGAGTTTGCATGAAGAAGTAAAGCAACATATTACTAAGATGAACACTCAGTACAAGACAAGGGCAGATCAAAAGTGATGTTTCAAGGAATTCTAGGTGGGAGATGAAGTTATGGTTCACCTGAGAAAAGAAAGGTTTCCTGCTAAAACCTACAACAAGCTAAAAATGAAGAAGTTTGGACCATGCAGAATCACAAAGAGATAGGATTCAGGAAATGCATATGAGGTAGAATTGCCAAGTGGGCTGAACATATCACCTGTGTTCAACATTTTTGATTTGGTAGAGTATTATGAAGGTGACAATAATGGTGGGCCAATCGTAGAATTGTGGAGTATTCCAACATCTACTCTAGAGACAGAAGAGATAGAAGAGATCCTAGATACCCACGTAGGCAAAAGCACAAGAAATAAGCAGTATGCAAAATATCTAGTTAAGTGGAAGGGCAGGCCTATTGAAGATTCATCTTGGTTGTCGAAGGCTGAGGTTGAACGCCTTGGTTTTCTTCCAACAATAGAGAAGTGAAGGTCACTTCTCAAATTACCCTGGGTGTCTGATGTAGGAGCATCCAATGGTGTAAGAGTGATCTTGCATCACCCAAAAATTGTAATTGTTTAATTTTGTTATAAATTTGGTCTAGTTGTTTAGAGTATGGATAAATTGATCCAAAGTCGAAAGAATCATCCCAATATCCTGAGCGGTTTGGGAGATATGTAAATTTTAGTGTCTCCTACCCTATCAAAAACTAGTGAAAAATTCTTGCTAGTAAAACTAGTAAAACTTGTAGGTGAATTTTGAAGGCCTTAGAGGCCAAATTTGAGGATTTTTAGTTAGCCTGTGTAGTTCGTCTCATGCCCTTTCTAAAAATATCTCGTGCAAGTCAATCAGAGCAACGAGCGCGAAGTTATGACCCTAGCAAGTTTGCCTCCGAAATTCAAATTTCAAATGCATTGTTTTAGGAGGGAAAAGGGGAAAATAGGGTATTAGAGGGAAATTTCAAAATTGTAAAAGGGATATTTTCTTTTGTATCCTCTTATTTGGATACAGTAATAAAAATTCTTGTTTCTGACATGATAAAATAAAAATACACTTGTGCATGGTTGGTTTCTTGCTTATTGATCTTCACCAGAATGTCACTTATTTTAGGGTGACTCAGTATCACACTACTATTAGTGGTGCTCCCAATATGGTTGAGTTTCTGGACCCTAAACCAGATGATGAGGTACCACCCACAAAAAAGAGAGATGATGTTGGGATTATAGATAGTTATTGATAGTGGTATGATTGCATTTGCCCTACCTAGTTGACTACACCAAGGAGCATAGTGTAGCAGGAAACTGAGTGGGTTTTCAGAAAGTGATGTACAACCAGCCAGTAGAAGCAGCATGATACATAGAAATCCTATAGGAGAGAGGGACCTAACACTAGGAGTAGATATTAGCATCGTCTGAGGTAGGAGAGGGTATATGGGACTAGTGAGAGAGTCAAGGATACTAGGGAAGAGAGGAGAACATCTTCTCATAGGGCGAGGTATGACAGGATGGAGGAGGAGCATGTAGCACCTCCTCAATAGGAGGTTGTTCTTGAATTGATATAGAAGGGAATCATGATAGAGGATGTAGGGGAGAGCAATGAGAAGGTGGATCTATAGATAGAGATCACTAGTTTGAGGGAGGAGACTGCAACTCAGAAGGTCAGGATTGCAATACTAGATAGAGATGATGCGAGTCTAAGGGCTAGAATTTAGAATCTAAAGGCAGAGTTAGCATAGGCTAGAGCACAAGTTGGGTAGGGACCTCGAGCTCATAATCCTTCATCTTCATAGATAGCTCGATCTAGGAGGAGAAGCTCAGGGAATGAGCTAGTTTGGGCTATTGAGCGAGCCATTTTCTATCAGATGTTATATAGTAGTCCCTACGGAGCAAAGACAACCACTTCATATGATGTATGAGCCTCCAACTACTTTGAGTCACTCAATATCTCGCTCAACTACCAGGACAACTACTACTATGGGAGGAGGAGGGTTCCGAGCACCACAATGCCCTGGTGCATATGATGATGCCCAGAGTTCTAGGGCTTCTTGAGGATAAGGGTTGACCTATGCAAAGATTATTTTTGTTATATACTTTTTATGACTGAGTATGCCAATGTTGGATATTTTGGCATATCAGTCGACTCTATTTTGTATATAGACTTTGAGATATATATATATATATATATATATATATATATATATATATATATATATATATATATAAATATATGTATGTATGTATATATGTATGTATGTATCTTCTTGTCTTATGTGACTTTGAATGATTTGATTGTTTTATTGTATTTTCTTATGATGTTTAAATTTCTTATAATCATGCTTTCTATTTAAAATATTTTAATCATGCTTAACATAAATGGTTTGGATTTTTGGTAAGGAATATTTTTGAAAAGGATGTTTTTGTGTAATGATAGAATTGATGGATTAGCAATGAACCTCAAAGGATGTTGTGCTGTTATATGGCCATTGGTGGAGATCAAATGCTCGCTAGGTCATGAAGTGAATCCTGTTGTGAGGAATTTTTTATTGCTAAAAATGGAAATGTTTTTGTGGGGCTCAAGAGGGATCTCAGAGATCGTATGTACAATATCGTTAGTTTACACTCAATATCACCAAGAGGGCATGAAATTGAGGGAACAGGTTAGGAAGCAATTCTTGCAAGGTTTTTACTTTAATGCAAATTTAATTATGGGTCAATTTTAGGATGTTAAAATAGGGTAGGTTCACTTTTGATTCTCTTGAAGCCACTCTACTAAAAGTATCCATCAATCCTAGAGTACCATGATCTAGGTGCTTGTTTAAGGCCATACAATGCCTTCTTCAACCTGTAGACATGTTCTTATTTATCTTTAACCTCAAATATTTGATTTTTCTATACATACACTTCCTCATCTAAGTACCCATTCAAGAAGGTACTTTTTACATCTAAGTGATGTACAGTCCACTGCTTTTGGGTAGCCAAAGCAAGTACCATCCTTATTGTTTCTTGTCTAGCTACAAGAGAAAAAGTTTCTTCATAGTCAATTCCATACCTTTGTGTGAATCCTTTAGCCACAAGTATAGCCTTGTGTCTTTCAATATTTCCATCACTATTATACTTAGTCTCATAGACCCACTTATAACCCACACATTTTTTCCCTTGGGAAATTATACAAGCTCCCAAGTATCATTCTTCTAAATAGAATTGATCTTCTCTTGCATTGCTTACATACAAACACCATTAGTACAAGATTCTTCATAACAAGAAGGTTCAAAATCAACAACATTCATCAAAGCATAATTAGAAACATCTTCTTTTGGATCTACATAATCTTCATCACCATACATGTGCATCTTCTCAAGCCTTTGAAAAACTTGGTCAAATTCTTGAGCTTGGCTTCTAGTAAGTATTCTATGGAAATTACTATCCAAAACCTAAGTAGGAGAATGAATGTGAAGTGCCTTTGTACTGACCCAAATTTTTTGTGCCCTTACCTTTAGGCTAAAGGATCCGTGCCCGGAAGGGGGATGCGAGAAGGATGGGACAATACCTCGGACTGAGAGGCCCTTTGAAGGTCGCGCCTCTCGGGGGAGGGGTATAAGGGTGAATTTTTGATGGATGGTGGGGTTCACCAAGAAACTTTGAGTGGCAGTTTCCACGCCTAGGTTGAGAATGGGTTTGATGTGTTCATTTTATACTCAATCATTCATATCCCTAGGTTGGCAAAAATGAATCTAAGCTATTCTATATGAAAATGCCGATTTATATGAATACAAAAAGCATGAATGAATCCTAAATACCAGGAATATGTTAAATGAGAAAGAATGCACCTGATTCCGGATGTCTGATGAAGATTTTGAAGCTTGTAGGAGTCCAGATCATCCCGAATATGACAGGATCATCTGCAATTGTACAGAATCATCCCAGATCACAGGCGATCGTCTGAGATTAGACAAGATCATCGTCGATCTGATGAATTCGTCAGATGAATTCATCAGAAACTTGCAATCATAGAAATAGACACCAAAAACCAAAAATGCAATTGCAAGAATAATGCAAAATGATAGAAATGAGAGTATAAATGCTTAACTGATAAATCTAGATAGCAAATTAAAGGAAATGCATTGTTTTAATAACTTATTTTAACTTTATCATGCATTTATGCTAAATGAGGTGAACTCCAGGATGCATAATGAAAATAAATCAAGCTAATGCATAATAAAATAAGGAAGGAAGATGAGAAATGCAAACTCAGGGCTCTGATTGCCCCCAATCTAAACTGCAGTCGAGATCACCTCCAATCGTATGAGATCATCACCGATATTCGATAGGATCATCCGAAATCATGTGGAATCGCCTACGACGATCCGAGCTTCCTCCAGCTGAAGCACAGTGAAAACCTGCAATGAAAACTTAAAACTACGAGTGCAAACAATGGTAGATAGGATGTCTTAGCACAGAAAAGCTAAGTGGTAGGGAAAATCAACCAGGGAGAGAGTCAAGAGGAGAGCCAAGGGAAAGCCAGGGGGATAAACTGAGAAAATCCCAGTTTATATAGAATTAGGGGGAGGTTAGGAGGTTGGGGATCATCCCAATCTGGGAGATCTCCAACGGAGGAATCTCCAACTGTGCAGACACGCTTCTGCCCAAGTTGGAGAGGCTGTTGAAACAAAAGCTAATTATGAAAATTTGGTTTTGGGACGAAATCGTCTGGACGTTCTGTTCCAGACGAATTCATCCGATCTGGGACGATTTCGTCTGATCGGTGATGATATCGTCCAACGGTCAAAACAACTCCTAAAAATGGCGTGAAAAATGGGGGGAGCGGTTAACGGGCGGTTTCGGGGTTAAAATTCAAATTTTTATCTTTTTACTAAGGGTTTAACTGTGCCAATTTTAGGGTGCTACATTTTTCCCCCTCTTTAGCAAATTTTTTGAAGAAAATGCGTTAAAGACGAGTTCTTCCCGCTTTATGAGAAAGCAAAAATTTATTCCATTTTTTAGACGATGATTCTAGGTCGAATCGTACGACTGCTTACTATGGTGCCCCCTCCATGTTTTTACCCAAATCGAACGTTTGAGGTAAAAGCGTGAAAAAGCAAAATTTTAAAAAAAGTTGTTTTTAAATAAAATTAAAAAAAATAGGGTAAAACCCTAATTCATTGTTACTGTTCACTTTTGTTGTTTTAGAGCTCTACAGGCAAAATGGTGGAAACGACACACAGATCGATAGAGGTCCGACGCGGGTTGCGGGTAGGGATCTAAACTTGATGCATTATGTTTTTAATTTGATTTGTGTGATTTTTAATTTGAATTTTGACTATTTTTGGGGCATCGTGGCCGTTTTTAGGCCGTCGATGACGTCGGGATGAAATCATCCCAATTTCGTTGAAATCATCCCAATTTTGTCGAAATCATCCCTAGATCACCGATTTCATCTAGGGGCAAAATCGATGAAATAGGGGCGATCCCGTCCAACAAGGGGCGATCCCCAAGTTGAGAAATTGGAGATGATTTCATCCTACCAAGGACGATTTGACTTAATTTAGTACGATATCGTCCAATAATGGACGATATCATTTTTTTATAAGATGAAATTGATTTAACTGATTTTAATGATTATCTATTAATGATTTTTGTTGTTTTATTGTTTATTTTGCAGAGGGGATTACTAAAAAGTTAGGAGTGGAAATACGGGGGTCTAAGAGACGATGTAGCCATGCTCGATCAGGTAGAGTGAGACCGACTATCGAAGGTTGGGCTACAACATGTGGCAGAGATGCCACAAATACCTACAGACATGGGGCTACTGACAGCCCTAGCAGAGAGGTGGTATCCGGGGTCGTCCTGCTTTTGGCTACCAATAGGGGAGATGGCTCCCACTCTAGAGGATGTATGGAGGATCTTGAGGATCCCCATACATGGGCGGTTGATGACTCCTATGGCCAATCAAGGCCATGCCATGATGCGACTATGCGGAGACCCTAGCTTCACCCTGGAGAAGGGCGAAGTGAACATCGAGACATTGAGGCAGATGCTTGGGGTGTCTCGATTGACTCAGGTTTTGGCAGGGGTAGTGGGTGGCCTACTACTATGCCACCAGAGTGGATGTAGGTTACCATGGCTGCTCTCAGATGTGGTCTACGACATGAGAGACCATGACTATAGGTTTGCTTGGGGTAGTTTTGTACTATGCCGCTTGTATAGGATCCTATATGGGGTCGTATACAAGGGAGGTCGATGTCTAGTATTGACATCGCTGCTACAGGTTTGGTGCTGGGAGCACATTGCGATGCAAAGGCCGATAGGGCTTCCACTAATAAGGGTTGACCGGGAGAGACCCCAAGTTTTCTATTGGTGGCTCCAGAGAGGGTCACAATGGCGGATAGATCTATCGATGTCCCAGAGGTTGCTAGATGACCTCATCCCTAACCAGATCACCTGGAGGCCATGGAGAGAGCATCCAGGGTGGGGAGAGGATGGACAGGAGTTGGCTCACATCAAGCGAGTCTTCTGGCTAAGGATGGAGTGGGGAGAGGTAGAGCTCCACCGCTATGATCAAGTTTTGAGGTAGTTCGATCTACAGCAGGGGATCCCTTCTCTCAGAGACTATGAGTACTCCTGGACTATTCGGGATAATACTACACTGAGCGGGGCTCCAGATATGCAATGATTCTGGAGTCAGGATGCTGATGATGCCCCCATTCAGCTAGTGGATGGGGATGACACTGGGGTCACAGATGGGTATGATGCTTGGTACGCAGGCATCCGCCCTCCTCGGATGACGAGGGCACAGGGTCCGATGCATGCTATGGTGCGACGGATGGGGAGGCGATGCTAGGCTACCATCGATGCAGCGAGGAGTCACAGAGGGAGGGAGCAGCGATGGTCTCCTCAGGAGAGACATCGGAGAGTGCCACAGGCTTTGGAGAGACCATAGTAGATAGAGAGGAGAGAGGAGGGACTCCCTTCTCAGTAGAGGGATAGGCCACCATCACTCGATAAGGGCAAGGGTGTCGAGGTGGGGGAGAGCAGTGAGGTGGTGGCTCTCCGGGCAGAGAATGCCCACCTTCGGGCTCAGGTGCAGACACTACAGGATGAGGCTACATGACTCAGGGCTCAGAGCGAAGGGGTGAGCACTCGGGATCTAGTGTGGGCTATTGCTCAGACCGCATTCTACCAGGGATTGTACTATCATGTGGTTCCAGAGAACCAGAGGATACCGCTGCCAGCCCCCATTGTAGAGCTGGTCATGATGGGGTCATCGAGGACATCCTCACGATCGATGTCGAGGACCCATGACACAACACGGACTTTGATGGGGCCACCTCCTCCACCTCAGGGTGGGAGAGGAGATGAGGCTGAGAGCTCGAGGGCTTCTCGAGACTAGCTGCACATTGACTATAGACTGTATATTTGAGAGGATTGAGTATGCCAGGGTATAGATTGTGGCATACCAATCCAGTTTTGATATGATGTACATAATTTTGATATATATATATATGATATTTTTGTGATATGACTTGTCCATATGTTTTATGATGCTTTAAATTTTGAATTGTTGATTGATTATTCATGTAATTATGTCGTTGGAAATAGTATAATTTTATGTCATGCTGTAAAATTTAAATGAAATAATCTGATGTAAACAAATTGGTTGTTTGTGGTGTGATTTGATGAAAAATAAAGGGACTTCTAACAATAATTTCAAAGGACATTGTCGATGTTATATGACCATTTCATGGAGTCACCGCTCGCTAGGTCGTCAAGCTAATCCCAGTATAGAAATATTGCTAAAAGTAAAAGAGTGCTTAAGAGATTGTCTTAAGACTTTGTGTTGTGATGATGAAAAATGATGATGGTGATGATTTGTTTTCAGATTTTCATGAAAATATTATGCATGAAATATTAAAAATATGATTTTTGCTAGGCATAAAATTCCTAAGTGTGATAAAATTTTGAACAATTCCTTAGGAATTATACCATCGTTGCAAAATTGAATGTTGACATAATGAAATGAAATAGAAAAAAGTGTTCATTCTTTTTAAAGCACAATTGTGTAACATAATGATGTAAGCCATATGTTTTTATGAATTAAATAAATGGGAAATAAAATTAGAACAATGGTTTGCGCTAGGCATAGAATTTTTAGGTATAGACTTATACCATCATCACGAAATCCAAAAATAATTTTATTGCATAATTGATTTTTGATTTTGAGATAAATAGAAAATATATAAGATGAGGACTTGCGCTAGGCATAAAATTCTAGTTTAGGTTTTTTAGGAACTATACCATCGTTGCGGAAGTCGAAAGTATATATAAACGTGACTTTATTGTATGGTTTGAAAGAAATTTGGATTTTTGAAAAAAATGTATGTAATTGTTTTTATACTAAACAAGATGTTCTCAAATAAGAAGATGAAATTATTCCAAAAGATTTGCATAAATATTTTAAATTATCTCAAAGACAAAATGTAGATTTATAAGGAACCCTCATGTGCATATGTGAGTTCATTGCCGATCTTGATTTATCATAATGATACAAAATCTCTCAAATACAAATGTGTGTGCAATTGTATTGTTCATTTACCAATTTTGAGCAAGATAATTTGATACAAGTAATTTGAATTAACCAAATAAGTGTTCGTTGACCATGATTTATATGCATGTAACCGTACCAGACTACTATGTAAGTCGGGTCATCAAGAGCTAGCTGATCCATAAGCGAACATAGGTCTGTACAAAATAAGGTCGCTAATGTGACAGACATATCACCATGCTAGGAGTTACCCAAGGCCAAGCGGGTTGGGCACAAACCACCTGTTATGGGGCTTACCTCACGGTTTTTGAATAATTGAGAATTCCAGGGATTCAAGCTCATTCACCCTTCTTTTCTTTTCAAGGGGTAGGGAAAGGGATTTATTGCATTTTGCTTTTTCTTTTCTCTTTCTCTTTTTTTTTTTTTGTATTTTTGCTTGGAACTGAGATAATGCTGAAATATTGCTACGATGGTACAAAATGATATTTTTCTTTTTCTCATTTTCTTTGACTTTTCTTTTTCTTCCTATACTAGGGATACTTGCTCGGATTGGCTGTAGAGCAAGGGATTTTTATTCTGGGCAGGGGTGAGCTTGTCCTTTTGTCAATTCTCAAAGATTCTAGACCATGTGCATGATAGGATAGCAGGGGAAACTTTTCGCTCAAGAAACCACTTCTACTATGTAGCATCATATTGAATTTGCAATGAAATCATTTTAATGTGAAAAGATATACTTGGTTCAAGTAAATAACAAGATCAATTCTCTATGCTCAAAACTTTATTTAATTCAACTGTGGACTTTGATATAAGAGAGATTAATAATCATACCAAATAAAATCAAGATATTTATTCATGTGAGTGTGAAAGTGCGGGATTCCAAATAAATGCTAATTTATCCAAAATAATTGAAAATATGACTGCAATACTTCAAGAATTGACAGGTGCAAAAATAGAAAATGTTTTTGAAGATTTTGATGTTTTTTATATTTTGGTTTTAATTTATGAATTGAAAGAATAAATAATATTACTGTTTTTGAAATTTTTATATGAATTACTAAAATGAAACAATATGCAAAATAACAATATATACAATGATGAAATGACCAGATTTATGCATAATAGCATTTAAGATGCATAATGTTCATAGGTTCTTTAAGATCTTTACCATCTAAGGTAGCTAATCTGTATGCTCCCGATCCAAATTTAGCAGTGATAATATATGGTCCAAGCCAGTTGGGCTCGAATTTACCTTTAAGATCTTTAGTTGCATTAGTATTTTTTTGATTTTCTTTTAAGACAAGGTCGTCGATCTCAAAGGATCGATGATGAACTTTCTTGAGGTATGCTCATTTAAGCTTGTTCTGGTAGGCTCGAAGATGTTCCAAAGCATTGATGCGCTTCTCATCTAGGAGTTCTAGCTGACTAAATCTGCCAGCATGATATTCATCTCCTACTTTAGTATCTTGAAGTAGTAGAGCCAACGAAGGAACTTCTAATTCAAAGGGAAAAACTGCTTCAACGCCATAAACCAAAACAAAAGGTGAAGTACCCGTGGGAGTACGAACGCTAGTTCGATAAGCCCACAAAGCAGGATATAATTGAATGTGCCAATCTCGGCCAGATTTATTGACTAGTCTTTTGAGGATTTTAATTAATGTTTTATTAGATGCTTCTGCTTGGCCATTACCTTGAGGATAATAGGGAGTGGACCAACGATGTTGAATTTTATATTTTTGACATAATTTCTTGACATCTTTATTTTTGAAACAAGTTCCATTATCCGAGATGAGATTTGCAGGAATTTTGAACCTACAAATAATTTGATTAAAAATAAATTTGGAAACTTGGGTTCCAGTGCAAGAAGCTAAGGGCATAGCTTCAACCCACTTTGTAAAATACTCGGTGGTGGTTATGATGAATTTGTGTCCATCAGATGACATAGGATTGATTTTTCTAATGATGTCTAAGCCCCATTTTGAAAAGGGCCAAGGAGATGAAATAGCTTGCAGTTCTTGTGCAAGCGCATGGACAAGGTCAGCATGTTTCTGGCACTTGTCGTAATGGCGCATGTAATCATGTGCATCATTCTCCATGGTAGGCCAAAAATATCCTATCCTAAGGATCTTCTTAGCAATGGCGCTACCACTAAAGTGTCCCCCACAAGATCCATCATGGGCTTCACTCAAAGCTGATCTAGATTCTTCTAGATTCAAACATCTCAATAGGATACCTTCAAAAGATCTCCTATATAACGTATTACCAATTATTACGAAGTGACTTGCTTGTCTACGTAATAACCGGTGCTGGTTTCTATTAAAACCTTCAGGGAAGGTCCCATTTTGAAGAAAATTGAATATATCAGTGTACCAAAGTTTAGGAGTAGTTTCATTGATTAGAAACACATCCAAAGGTTCTAAGCATGATTTATTTGAAGAGGGTTCCTGGAGTCAATGAATAATGATGGTAGCATATTCATCATCTAACTCCAAGGGTAAAAGAGATGCAGCTGCAGCCATAGCGTCAGCCACACGATTATTAGTTCTAGGAATAGCTTCCAAGGTAACTTGATCAAATAAAGATATTAATTGTAATACATATGTTTTATATGGACACAATTTATCATCTTTGGTCTGATAAACATCATTAATTTGATTTATAACAAGTTGAGAATCATCGAAAACTAATAGATTTTTAATTTTTAGTGCTAAGGCAGCTTGTAAGACAAGTATTAGAGCTTCATATTCAGCAGTATTATTAGTACAAGCAAACATTAATTTAAAGGATAGAGGTATAAGATGTTTCTATGGAGATATTAGAATAATACCTGCACCAGCCCCGCTCATGCATCGGGCTCCGTCAAAGTATAGGGACCATTGCTCTGGATGGTCTACCTCTAGTTTAAGGCATTCATCAGGAAACTCAATGATGAGGGGATGGGTAGACTCTAAGGGTGCAACAGCTAATTGATTTGCTATGATTTGACCCTTAACAGACTTATGTCCTATAAACGTGAGGTCAAACTCACTTAGAGCAAGAACCCACTTTGTTGTGCGACCAGATAAATAAGGTCAACTCATGAGATATCGTAAAGGATCGGATTTAGCAATAACATACGTTTTCTGACTGAGCATATAATGGCATAGTTTCTATGTAGAAAATACGACTGCTAGACATAAATTTTCTAATGTTATGTAGCAGGTTTCATAACTGATTAATGTTTTGCTGATATAATAATTAGTATGTAGGGGTGGAACTTATGGAGAAGAAGAAGATGATGTTGTGGGTGTGTATTTCACACGTTTAGAAGGGTAATGAGAATTAGGATGTGTGGATGACAGAGCAGGGCAAAATTGAACTCCAAAAGGTTCTGCCAAAGCACACATATCAAAGGTTATAGGATCACCATGAATGGTAACCAACTGATTTTTAAATTTAAATTTAACACATTGATGTAAAGTTAAGGGAACGACTCGTATCGCGTTGATCCAAGGGTGACCCAAGAGTATATTGTATGATGCAGAGCAATGTACAATAAACACGATCGTATCCAAGGTTCTCGGACCAACCTACAATGGGATGGTAATAACTCCACACGTTTCTTGTGTTTCATCATTGAAGGCTTTTATGATCATATCAGTTCTTTTTATTTCATCACTTCTAAACCCAAATCTTTGGTAGAATTCAAAAGTGCAGATGTTTAAAGATGAACCATTATCAATCAAGACTCGTTTAACTGCTACATATCCAATTAAGGTAGTAATATATAAGGGGTTATCCTTATGTAAACTATGTTGCGGTATGTCTCTATCCCGGAAGTCAATACAATCAACTTCACGAGTTATTATAGTATTAGCCATGGCTTCAGGTTGGATGTCTTGTGGTACCATCATCTGGCTTAATGTGAGCATTAATTCATCTCTATGTGTAGGAGAAGATCTTAAAAGGTCCAAAAGAGAAATTCTAGTTGTAATATTTGATAATTGTTCATTAATATTATAATGAGGTTTAGGTTGGACATTAGGTGCCTGATTCTCTTTATTAGGAACTTCCAAAACAAATGGAGTTGATTCATCGTTCTTCATTTGATCTTGTTGAGAGTTTTGAGCCTGTTGTCTAGTAACAGCTCCGATGGTACCCACAATATTATTTTGTAGATGATGAATGGGTCTTGGTATAACATTTATGGCTTGCTCATTAGAAAGTAATTGGTGAGAGGATGGTCTAGTAGTGACTCTTATTGGAAATGGTTCTTTTGGAACCATAGAACTTGTGATAGGGTGAATAGTATCCGATTCATCTTCAGAACTATTCGATTGATTTGATGTGATTTCCATATCACTCTCAGTCTCGTATTCTACATCACTAAGATCATGTGTCGAAATATTATGTAGAGGCTTGGTCATAACCATGGATAAGGTTGTGTCAAATATTTCCAAATCATGAACGGGTAAATTCCCACTTATAGTCCCTACATATCGGGTAGGAGGGGGAACATTATGATGTTCAATCTGATTAGCCACTTCCTTGCCATGTTTTTGTAAAGGATGTTGAAATATGTCCAATGATTGATTGGCATTCTGATTCTGGTTTTGGGGGATGTTATTTTGAGCATTATTAGGAGGATTTTTCTTAGGTTGAAAGGCTTGCACCTCCATCTCATTTTTATCAATTAAGTCCTATATTTTATGTTTTAATATTTTACAAGAGTTGGTAGTGTGTCCAGGTCTTCTATGGAAGTCACAGTGTAAATCAGATCTATATCCGGATATAGTTGGATTAGGTTCCCAGATATTTGGTAATTGAATCAAACCTCGTTCTAATAATTGTGGTAGAATGGTTGATAAAGGTTGATTTAACCTAGTAAATTCTCGAGGAGGTTTATCAGAAGGTTTTAGTATAAACTTCTCTGTTGTCTTCACAACATTAACAGTAGCAATATTTCTACTATCAGTGACTCCATCACCCACAACTTGTTTATTCTTATATTGATTTTTGGATGTTTTCTCAGTCTTTATTTTTAATCTGACCTCTCCTAATGAGAGAATCTTCCACTAGTTTGGCTAAGTATATAGCCTGATCGAAGGTGGTCAAGGTAGCAGTTGATAATTCGTAGGATAGTTGGTCTTGTAAATTATTAATAAAGATGTCCAACATCTCCCTATAAGGTAACACAAAGTGCAATTTTCCTATCAACTGTCTCCACCTAGCTAGGAAATTAGAAAAACATTCATCTTTGTCTTGTTTTAAGTTGTACAAGTCTTTAATGGTCACATGCCTTTCGATGTAGGCACTAAATTGATGAACAAAAGACTCGACTATTTCTTTGAAATTCCTCAAATAATTAGTGGGTAATTGATAATACCACTCTAATGCCATTCCTCCTAAACTTTTCGAGAACATTTTTAGCAATAATAAGTCATCATGTGATATATCATGACATGCTATCCTAAACATACGAAGATGCTCTATGGGATATTCGGTTCCTTTATATATGGGTAGGACAGGCATAGGAAAATGTTTAGGATATGGCTATGCTACGACTATAGGATCTAAAGGCTGACTACACATCTCTCAATAATTATACGAGGGACGGTAGGGATCTATCTGATCCATGCGGGAAACTAACTATTTCACCATGGCTTCAAGATTACTAGTTTGTCCACCATATTGGTTCGGTGGTACATAAGTATGGGATTTGTGAGTGTATGATGGTGTGACATAAGGATTAGATGCTATATTGCTATTATGTAAAGTGTTGGTAGGAAGAGTATTATGAAGGAGATTTGTAGTAGTATTATGTTGTATCCTAGATTGTTGGTAATTGGTGTTTGGTTTTGTTTTGGGCTTTTGTTGATTTGAAGTATGTTGATCAATAGATTGGCGAAATAGAGTAGTAAATGATGGTTTATTTTGTGCGGGAATAACCCTAGGCTTGCTAATAGGCACTTTAGATGGTTGGGTAAGCTGCTGTTGTTGCATGTTTTGGATTATAACGACCATATCCAAATTGGATGGTCCGGCTTGATCACTTTCTTGATCAATAAAGGACAAGGGATTAGTGCATGTGTGAAATACGTCTTCTAGAGTTTCTTGAGTGTCACTAATTCGATCCTTGTCCATATGGACTGCTCTATTAAAAACATCAATATTAGTATTGATGAACTTCTAGAATTGTTCCATGTTCTCAAAAGTAACAGCTGCTCCTAGAGACATTTTAGGGGATGAGGATTCTTCCTCTCTAATAATTTATTCATGTTCATTTCCTACAGCAAGCTCTTCTTCTTGCTGGTCTAGGGTTCCTTCCTCTGGAACTTGATCTTCAGGAAGGACATCTAGGTTATTTAATGGTTTTCATAACCAATCTTCTTCTTCTTCAGTCTATTTTCCATTCCTAAGTCTAGGCATTGTGCTTAAACTTAGATTTCAGAAAATATATATACCTATATATATATGCGATAGGCTTGAGAGGTATATATTTTAATTATATACCTACTATAAAAAGGAAATGTTTTGATTTTTGTTTTTTTTTTGTTTTTGTGTTTTATAATATTATTATAAAGATAACAAATAGCATTCTAGTTGCAAATAAAAATAGTAAAAAGAATGAATTAGTTTTCTATAAATAGTTTATGGATATCATTAATAGGATCAAGTTCATCAAGAGTCATGAAATGCTCCTCTTCAAATTGGAAATGGTTTTTCAAGAGTTTGACAAAGTGTGCTATAGTAATATGATCTGATTCAGACTCTGACCTATAGAAATAAAGTTCATGGCAATACTCTCGATATAACACAACTCTAGGAACTCTATTCCATCTCTTTCTATCCGTAAGAATGACTTCTTGATCCTCTATACGAGATAGAAATTTGTGTACTACAACTGCATTCTTGAGGTATTCCTCAAAGGTGTATAATTCAGAAGACACAAGTGCTCTCTTATCGGCTAACCACCTATGGCAAGCTCTCTAAAGTTCATGGTACAAAGTCACCTGATCAGAATACAATATTCTATCTAGGACAAACCTCTTAATTTACCTAAGTTCTGTTGATCTAGATGAAATAACATCCAATCTCCTATCAAGTTCATCCCACAAAGGTTGGACTCTATTTGTTTGAGGTACTATAAGCACAGACGTAATCTCTATGGTTGTTAATTGATTTTCAACATTTATGGTGACAGCTCGTATTTTATTATAATCTACCATCTAAGTCTGATATGCAATTTTAATATTTTTCTAATGATTCTAGATGTTCTTAATAATGCATTTATAATTTTATTTATTTGTTTTCAAAAGGCTTTTAGTTTCATGTCGGGTTCACCAAAATGTACTGACCCAAAATTTTTGCACCCTTACCTTCAGGCTAAGGGATCTGTGCCCAAAAGGAGGATGCGATAAGGATGGGACAATACCTCGGATTGAGAGGCCCTTTGAAGGTCGTACCTATCGGGGGAGGGGTATAAGGGTGAATTTTTGACGGATGGTGGGGTTCACCAAGAAACTTTGAGTGGCAGTTTCCATGTCTAGGTTGAGAATGGGTTTGATGTGTTCATTTTATACTCAATCATTCATATACATAGGTTGGCCAAAATGAATATAAGCTATTCTATATGAAAATGTCAATTTATATGAATACAGAAAGCATGAATGAATCCTAAATACCAGGAATATGTTAAATGAAAAAGAATGCACCTGATTCTAGATGTCTGATGAAGATTATGAAGCTTGTAGGAGTCCAGATCATCCCGAATATGATAGGATCATCTGCAATTGTACAGAATCATCCTAGATCATAGGTGATCATCTAAGATCAGACAAGATCATCGTCGATCTGATGAATTCATCAAAAACCTGCAATCATAGAAACAGACACCAAAAACCAAAAATGCAACTGCAAGAATAATGCAAAATGATAGAAATGAGAGTATAAATGCTTAAATGATAAATCTAGATAGCATATTAAAGGAAATGCATTTTTTTAATAACTTATTTTAACTTTATCATGTATTTATGCTAAATGAGGTGAACTCCAAGATGCGTAATGAAAATAAATCAAGCTAATGCATAATAAAATAAGGAAGATGAGAAATGCAAACTCAGGGCTTTGATTGCACCAAATCTGAACTACAGTCAAGATCACCTCCAATCGTATGAGATCGTCACCAATCTTTGATAGGATCATCCGAAATTGTGTGGAATCGCCTGCAACGATCCGAGCTTCCTCTAGCTAAAGCACAGTGAAAACCTACAATGAAAACTTAAAACTATGAGTGCAAACAATGGTAGATAGGACGTCTTAGCATAGCAAAGCTAAGTGGCAGGGAAAATCAACCAGGGAGAGAGTTAGGAGGAGAGCCAGGGGGATAAACTGAGAAAATTCAAGTTTATATAGAATTAGGGGGAGGTTAGGAGGTTGGGGATCATCCCAATCTGGGAGATCTCCAACGGAGGAATCTCCAACTGCGCAGACACTCTTCCCCCAAGTTGGAGAGGTTGTTAAAACATAAGCTAATTATGAAAATTTAGTTTTGGGATGAAATTGTCTGGATGTTTTGTTCCATACGAATTCGTCCGATCTAAGATGATTTCGTCTGATCAACGGCGATATCGTCCAATGGTCAAAACAACTCCTAAAAATGGCACAAAAAATGGGGGGAGCGGTTAACGGGTGGTTTCGGGGTTAAAATTCAAATTTTTATCTTTTTACTAAGGGTTTAATTGCACCAATTTTAAGGTGCTACAACCTTTTTCCTCATTTTTTTCTTCTTAACATCTAAAAATATGTTTGGAGAATCATCACTTGAATAATGACTAGAACTGCTTTGTTTGGGACTATTTGAAGAGCTGGTTGGTGGACTTGGTGGGATTGATTTTAAACTGGGCTACACATTAGAAGAACTAGACTACACATTAGAAGAACTGGGTTGCACATTAGAAGAACTTCCACCATTACTGTCATCATCAATATAATTTTTTTATGACCATATACTACGTCTTCATCAAAAATCACATCTCTAGACACCACCACTTTGCGAGTTTTTGGATTATAAATCCCATAGACATTAGTATTTTCATAGTAGCTAATAAATATATATTATTTACTCTTAGGATCAATCTTCTTCCTAAGTTCATTAGCCACATGAGCATAATCCAAACAACCAAAAACTTTGAAGTGGTTAACATTGGGCCTCTTTTCATACCATACCTCATAATTATCAATGCAAATGCTGAAGTTTGGATGAATTTGATACTCTTACTCAGTATGAAAGTCTAATGTAGATTATGTTTCTTATTGTAGGCAAGATCGTATACTGCAGGGCCAAGATAATACGTACGATCCGTAATCGTACCCACTGATCAGTGATCGACAGATTTGATCATAGCAAAAAACTGTAGTTTCATAAGTACATTGTATAAAATAGAAAAGTATAGTATACTACAAACTTTTATTTGAGAAGAGATTATATCGTACAATATTTATCAAATGTGCTAAAGGGAACTAACATGTATATGGATAAAACTGTATGAAGTATGCAATTGAATACAAAATGGTGAACTCCAAAATGATAATATTAGAATAATTTTCTATATGAAATGACAAATGATAAATATAATGTAAAAATACAAATTTGAAACAACAAGAATGCAAACCAGAGCTTGGAGTTACCCCTAAATTATCTATAGGTGAGATCATAACTACATAGCAAGATTGGATACAGATAGAATGAGATTGTATCTACGATCTATGATCATATCCTCATGCACCTATGATTGTACTCCTGATCTTGTAGAAAAATAGCAAAATATGAAGGGCTAATGAAAAAATTAAGCGACTAAAATGTGGAAATTGGTTGACAAGGTAAGAGGAATTCGAGGGAGGAAATGCCTGATTAAATAGGCTAAAATAGAAGGTGAAATTTAGCTAAAAACAAAATGGATTGTAACTTCTTTCAAGTTGGGACTGATTGGCGGAACCTATCCCGTAACCATCGTATAGTTGGATAGGTAAGGACAAAAAGTGTTATAAATTGTTTATCATTTTACTTAATTGAGCCTTTTCTATTTTTGGACAAGATCATATGTACGATCTCAAATATCGTACGTATGATCTCATCAATTTAGACCCGATATCACTAGGAGGGCATAAAAATCAAGGCAATAGGTTAGGAAGCAATTCTTGCAAGTTTTTGACTTTAATGCAAATTATTATGGGTCAATTTTAAGGCAATAGGTTCACTTTTTCTTCTCTTTAAGCCACTACTAAAAGTATCTATCAATCCTAGAGTCCATGCTCTAGGTGCTTGTTTAAGGCCATACAATACCTTATTCAATTTGTAGACATGTTCTTTATATTTCACCTCAAATACTTGATTTTTCTATGCATACACTTCCTCATCTAAGTACCCATTCAAGAAGGTAATTTTTACATATAAGTTATGTACAGTCTACTGCTTTTGAGTAGCCAAAGCAAGTACCATCCTTTATATTTCTTATCTAGCTACAGGAGAAAATTTTTCTTCATAGTTAGTTCCATAACTTTATGTGAAGCCTTTAGCCATTTCTAGCCTTGTGTCTTTAAATGCTACCATCACTATTATACTTAATCTTATAGACCCACTTATAACCCACACATTTCTTTTCCTTGGGCATTTCTACAACCTCCCAAGTATCATTCTTCTCAATGGAATTGATCTTCTCTTGTATTTCTTACATCCAAACACCATTAGTACAAGATTCTTCTTAATAAGAAGGTTCAAAATAAGCAATAGTCATCAAAGCATAATTAACAACATCTCCTTTTGGTTCACCATAATATTCATCACCATACATGTGTATCTTCTCAAGCATTTGAACAACTTGGTCAATTTATTGAGCTTGGCTTCTAGTAAGTCTTCTATGGAAATTATTGTCCAAAACCTGAGTAGGAGGATGAATATAAAGTACCTTTTTCCTTATTTTTGTCTTCTTAACATATGAAAAGATGTTTGTAGATTCATCACTTGAAGAGGGACTAGAACTAATTTAATTGGGACTATTTGAAGAGCTAGTTGGTGGACTTTGTGGGACTGATTTTAAATTGGGCTGCATATTAGAAGAACTAGACTTAGGCATGTGGTGGAAATGCCACAAATTCTAGTTGAACTCAGATTACTCATAGCCTTAGCAGAGATGTGGTATCTGTAATCATCAGGTTTCTAGCTACAGACAAGGGAGATGGCCCCTACTTTGGAGGATGTTTGGAGGATCCTTAGGGTGCCATTGAGGGGTATGTTTATATCTACATCTAGTAATAAAGGCTAGGAATTAAGGATATTGATAGCAGACCCTAGATTCATACTGAAGAAGGGTGTAGTCAACATTTATAAGCTTGGGGTGATAGATGAGGTTTCACATTTGACAACTCTATTGACTGGCATGGTGGGAGGCCTTGTATTGTGCCACCTCAGTGGATGCCACATACCATGGACATTAGTAGAGGTGATCTGTGATATGTGAGACCAGAGTGTATGGTTTTTTTGGGGCCTATTCATTCTCTACAGACTTTATAGATTTCTACATTGGGTGGTTTACAAGGAGGATAAGGAACTGGTGCATACATCCTTTCTACAGGTGTAGTGCTGGGAGCACATAGCTATCAGGTGACCTGTAGGGCTTCTTTTAGCTCGATTAGGAGATGAAAAACTTGAGGTAGAGGAGGATAGATTGATCATATTCTATTGGCCTATATAGAGAAGGAGCCAGGGATAAATTAGCCTTAATGTAGCGAGGTGACTCTTTGATGAGTTATTGGTTGAGGATATCAGGTGGAGGCCCTAGAGAGAGTTACCAGGGTGGGGAGGGGATGCATTTGAGCTGGATCATGTAAGGTAAGTCATTTGTATAAGGATGGACCAGGGGGATCTGGAGCTATACTACATGGATCGAGTGATGCACTAGTTTGGGTTGCAGCAGGTCATTCCACAAGTATATGAATGTCACTTATTTTAGGGTGAATCAAGATCACACTACTATTAGTGGTGCTCCCAACATGGCTAATTTTTTGGACCCTAAACTAGATGATGAGGTACTACCCATAGCAAAGGGGGATGATGTTGGGATTACAGATAGGTACCAAAAGTGGTACGCCAACATTTGCCGTACCTGATTGACTATACTGAGGAGCACAGTGTAGCAAGTAGCTAATTGGGTTTTAAGATAGTGATGTAAAACCAGCTATTAGTAGTAGTATGAGACACGGGTATCCTCTAGGAGAGAGGGGCCTCACACTAGAGATGGACATCAGTATCGTATGAGGTGGGAGACGGTATCTGGGACCAGTGAGAGAGTCAAGGGTACTAGGGGAGAGATGAGAGCATCTTATCAGAAGGTGAGGGATGAAACAATGGAGGAAGAGCACGTAGCACCTCCTCAATAGTAGGTTATGTCTAACTTGACCAAGAAGGGCATCATGATAGAGGAGGTAGAGGAGAGAAATGATATGGTAGCTCTATGGGTAGAAGTCACTAGTTTGAGGGAGGAGATTGTAACTCAAAAGACCAGGATTATAACCCTAGATAGAGATAATGTGAGCCTAAGGGCTAGAATTTAGACTCTATAGGTATATTTAGCACAGGCTAGAGCACAGGTGGGGTAGGAACCTAGGGCTCCTACTCCTTCATATTCATAAACAACTCGATCTATGAAGAGTAACTCAATGGATAAGCTAGTTTGGGCTACTGAGGGAGCCATTTTCTATCATATGCTATACTTTATAGTAGTACCTATAGAGGAGAGACAACCACTTCCTATGATGTATGAATCTTTGACTACTTTGAGTAACTTGAGATCTCACTCAGCTACCAGGACAACTACTACTATAGGAGCAGGAGGGTTCTGAGCACCATGACCCCCTGGTGGATATGATGATGCCCAGAGTTCTAAGGCTTCTAGAGGATAGGGGCTGACCTATGCAGATATTATTTTTGTTATATACTTTTGATGACTAAGTATGTTGATGTTGGAGATTGTGGCATATCAGTCGACTCTATTTTGTATATAGACTTTGATATATATATATATATATATATATATATATATATATATATTGATATTATTATCTTATGTGACTTTGAATTATTTGATTGTTTTGATTGTATTTGTTTTATGATGTTTAAATTTCTTATAATCATGCTTTCTATTTTAAATATTTTAATCATGCTTAACATAAATGGTTTGGATTTTTGGTAAGGAATATTTTTGAAAAGGATGTTTTTGTGTAATGATAGATTTAATAGATTAATAATGAACCTCAAAGGATATTGTGTTGTTATATGACCATTGGTGGAGATAAAATGCTCGCTAGGTCATGAAGTGAATCCTATTGTGAGGAATTTTGTATTACTAAAAATAGAAATATTTTTGTGGGGCTCAAGAGTGATCTTAAGGCTTATGATAATTTAAAGAAGATGTTTGCTTTTGTTTTTGAGAAAATTTGATTCTTAAGAAATATTTTGATAAAAATTATTGTTTTGTGAAAATAGTGTGATTTAAGCATGAAAAATTAGGAAGGATGACTTGCGCTAGGCATAGAATTCCTAGTGTGAAAAATTTGAGGATAATAGTTACTAGGAATTATACCATCATCGCAAAGTCAAAAATGCAATTCATGATAATATGAAATTGTTTGTTGTTAAATACCAATTGATATGAAGAAAATAATCGTACCACATGTTTTAAGAATATTGAGAAATATGAAGTGATTTAGACCTAAAAATTTGAGAAAGATGACTTGCACTAGGCATAGAATTCCTAGTGTGAAATTTGAGAAAAATAATTACTAGGAATTATACCATCATCATGAAGTCATGATGTAATGCATGATAAATGATTTTGGACTACAAGTTCTTTTGGAATAAGTTATTTTTGAAGATTTTGAAAATTTTGAAATATCTATGTGATAATGATAAACTAATGTTGTTCAAAAAAATTTAGAGAAATATTTTAACTTATTTCTAAGACAAAGTTAAATTTATCAAGAACCAGTGTGTGACGTGTGAGTTCATTATCCATCTTGATTTTTCATAATGATACAAAATATCTCAAGGATCAAATGTGTGTGCTTGTGAAATTGATTTACCAATTTTGAGTGAGGTAGTGATACAAGCCAACTTATATGAACCAATGTGTGTGCAAGTGAAATGTTTATTAACCATGATTTTGTGCATGCCATTGTACCAAACTACTATGTAAGTCAAGTTACCAAAATCTAGATAATCCACAAGTGGACATCGATATATAAAAAATGAGGTCACTAATGTGACAAAAATATCGCCATGTGAAAGGCTTACTCAAGGCCAAGTGGGTTGGGCACAAACTACGAGTTATAGAGCTCACCTCATGGCTTTCGAATAACTGAGGAATTCTAGGGATTCAAGCTCAATACCCCTTTCTGTTCTTCTAATTTTTGAGTAAGGATTCTTGTTCATTTTTTAACAAGGGGATTTATTGTTTTTTTTTTTGATATTCTTGCCTAGATTATACGTAGAGCAAGGGATTTTATTCGGGTAGGGGGAGCTTTTCATTTTTCCAATTCTTAGTATTCTATACCATGAGCATAATAGAATAACAATGGAAACTTTTTTCTTAAGGAACTAAGACTACTATGTAGTATCATTTTCGAAATTACAACAAATCATTTTTAAGATGTGAGAATGTGCTCTTGGTTCAAGAATTAACAAGATCATTTCCCAAAACTCAATATTTTATTTAGTGAAGTAATAGTGCTTTCTAATACAAGCGATATTTATAATCAAAGTGACAAAATAAAAATTTATTAAATATGCATTAAGTGGGTAGTTCAAGATAAATTTTGAGTTTATCTAAAATAAAAAAAAATATAACTTGAATTTTAGAAAAAAACACACTGATGCAAAGAATGAGATCTTAAAAATTTAAAATATTTTTGGAAATTTTCATATGTTTTTTGATTTTTTGATTTTGGTGTTTGATAATATGGTAATTGCAAACTGAATGATGAAGTTATTTACAAGTATATACATAAATAGAATTTTTTTAATGCATAATATCTTTTGAGATGTTTGATATTCATTGGCTCCTTAAGATCTTTTCCCTCCAAGGTAGCCAAGTGATATGCACTTGATCCAAAATTAGCAATGATGAAAAATAGTCCAAGCCAATTAGGTTGAAATTTACCTTTTAAATATTTTCTAGCATTTGTATTTTTTTTGTTTTCTTTGAGTACTAAATCATCAATTTCAAAATATCAACTATAAAATTTCTTGGCATATGATCTTTTGAGTTTATCTTGGTAAGAGCGCAAATGCTCTAGGGCATGAATACACTTCTCATATAGAAGTTCTAAATGACTTAGTCTACCAGTACGATATTCATCCCCTACTTCAGCATCTTGAAATAGGAGAGATAGAGAACGAACTTCTAACTCAAATAAAAAAATTACTTCAGTACCATAAACCAATACAAAAGGTGAAGCACCTATAGGAGTACGGACACTAGTTTGATAAGCCCACAAGGCAGGATATAATTGCATATGCCAGTCACAACCCAATTTATTAACCAATGTTTTTAGGATTTTGATCAAGATTTTATTAGAAGCTGTAGCCTGGTCATTTCCTTGTGGATAGTAAGGAGTAGACCATCGATGTTGAATTTTATATTTTTGACATAATTTCTTAATATCTTTGTTTTTAAAGCATGTTCCATTATCAAAGATAAGAGTTGATAGAATTCCAAATATATAGTTGATTTTATTAAAAATGAATTTAGAAACCTAAACTCCTGTGCAAGAAGCTAATGGCATAGCTTCTACCCACTTTGTAAAATACTCTGTTGTTGTTATGATAAATTTATAACCATCAAAATAAATAGGATTAATTTTACCAATGATGTCTAAACCCCATTTAGAGAAGGGCCAAGGAGATGATATAGCTTGAAGTTCCTTCGTAGGAGAGTGAACAAGGTTTGCATGTCTTTCACACTTGTCACAATGATGCACATAATAATTAGCATCCTTTTCCATGGAAGGCCAAAAATATCCCATTTGAAGGAGTTTCTTCGCAATGGTACTTCCACTAAAGTTTCCTCCACAGGATCCACCATGGTCTTCACTTAAGGCTTTCTTATACTCTTCTAGATTTAGATATCTTAATAGGATATATTCAAAAGATATTTTGTATAGGGTATTACCAAAATTTTTAAAGTGAATAAATAACTTACGTAATAGCATATGTTGGTTTCTATATAATCCTTTTGGGAAGGTTCCATTTTGTATAAAATTAAATATATCTATGTACCAAGGTTCAGGGGTTGTTTCATTAACTAAAAACACATCTAATGGCTCTAGACATGACTTAGAGGAAGCTGGTTCTTGGAGTTGATGAATAATTATAGTAGCTTATTCATAATCTAACTCCAAAGGTAACAAAGAGACAAAACCAACCATGGCATCAGTCGTACGGTTGCTAGTACGAGGGATAGCCTCTAAAGTTACTTTCTCAAACAATGAAATAAGCTTAAGAATATACTCCTTATAATAATGAAGTTTCTCATCATGTGTTTGATAAACTTTACTAATTGGATTTATCACAAGCTAAGAATCTCCAAAGACTAATAATATTTTAATTTTTAAGGCTAAAGCGACTTGTAACCCAAGGATTAGAGCCTCATACTTTGCAGTATTATTAGTACAAGTAAACTAAAGTTTAAAATATAAAGGGAATAAGGTGCTTTTGTAGAGATATTAATATAATACCTACACTTGCACCACTCATGAATCTAGCTCCATTAAAATACAAAGACCAAGATTCAAAAAGATCTTCTAAGTTAAGACACTCATCAAGAAATTCTATGGTTATAGGATGAGTTGATTCTAGAGGTACAATAGCTAATTGATCAGCTATAACTTGGCCTTTAATAGATTTTTGGACGATAAATGTAAGTTCAAAATCACTCAAATAAATAACCCACTTAGTTGTGCATCCTAACAAGTAAGTTCTACTCATCAAGTACCTTAATGGATCAGACATAGAAATAACAAATGTTTTCTGACTGAGCATATAATGACATAACTTTTGCATAGAAAACACATTTGTAAAAAAAAACTTTTCTAATGGAGTATAACGGTTTTCATAACTTATTAATGTTTTTCTTATATAATATGCAGATTGTTCTTTCTTTTCATCATCCATTTGAGCCAACATAGCTCCAAGTGCAAGTTCCAAAGTAGAAATATACAAAATAAAAGGATAATCAGGTCTAGGAGGGGCAAGCACTAGAGGAATAAGAAGATATTGTTTAAGATTTTCAAAATTTTCTTAACATTCCTTATCCCATTGGAAAGGGATGTTTTTATTAAGTAATTTTTGGTATTTTTGCACTTTACCAAATTGGGATTTTTGTTGGAGCATTTTTTTATTGTAATGCGATGGTATTTATTTTGAAATGTTATTATGGATCTATTTCATATGTTAATTTTCTATTTTAGCATCAAAGCTATAAATGTTTAAAAGGAAAATAAAATATAAAAATTCATTTGGAATTCAATTTTGCTATACTCAAAGGGCACTATAAACTGGAGATGTCTTTGGGCCTATACATTTTGCAAAAAATGAGAAATAAATATTAAGAAGAAAAATGGGAAGATTCAAACGTGCCCAAAAATATGGAACATAAAAGATCATTCACCCCAAAGATGGGCTGAAAGCTCCATTCGCCCCACCTTGGGGTGAATGTGATATCAAAATGTTAGGAAAGGGAGATAAGATAAAAAATGGTACAAAAAAAATGAAATCGTGCTCACCTTGGTCGAGGGGTGAACATCCTATTTTCATCTCCCATGGGAGAATGTGCTCCAAAAAAAAAAATGAAATCATGTTTTCCCTTGTTAAGAGATGAACATACTTTTTGCCTCTCCCATGGGTGAACACACCCCAAAGACAAAAATGAAATCACGTTCACCCTAGTCAAGGGGTGAACATCCCGTTCGCCTCTCCCATGGGTGAACGCGTTCCCAAAATGGAATAACATAGATGCACCAAGTAACAAAATTTTGGGTGAATGTGATTTGTGTCAAAGGGTGAACACAATTAGTTTTTCCATGATTCATGAGGAATATAGTCAAGCAAAAATGTGTTCTTTTGAGGTATCTTAGTTTCAAAGTCACCTAGAGTAGGATTTGACGAAAATTGAATAATGGTGGCAACGAGTAACTCAAGTGATGAATCCCAAGCGAAGAAGAAGCCATGTTAAAAGTATAAGAAGATTTTAATGATTTACATGGTGGGGATGCATTTTCAAGGTAGTGAATATCTCTTAATTTTCTGTGCATCGATGCCCAAAATATTGATTTCATAAGAATTCTTTCTTAAAATATGGATCATTATTCCAAAAGGATGGGTTTTAATATTTCCAAGGAGGAATTCCATCACTCTGGTTCCTGATATGTGATCATTTTTTCTTCATGTAAATTTAATGAAAGAGGCAAAATACTCTATAAATACTAATAAATTTTCCATTGTAAGTAGGTTAGACATTTTGTGAGAAAAATTTCCAAGTTCTCTGCATCAATAAAAGACACCAGGATTCTAAATTTACAAGTATTTTATGTGCAATTTCCTTCTGTATTCATGCACTTATATTTTACATTCATGTTCCTTATTTGCTATGAATTTTAAAATTCTAAATTTAAATTTAAATATTGCTAGTGAGGGAGTGAGTGCTAGAGTGCTATTTTGAAGGTTGTTTCTACAAATTTACAAGTAAATTCTACTGCTTTTATTTTATTATATGCTATTTCATGCTTGGGTGATTTCTTGTTGTTAGTCTACCCCAAATCCTACGCATTCGGCTTGTGGCTATATTTCCCATTTCTTTTCACATTTTTTAATTTCTTTGCTACAACTCTAGTCTTCAACCAGTGTAGGATTTAGTTTGGGATCCAACCCTTTCTTGAGATTGACATGGAGGACATTCCTTTCCTCTGATTATTCAATATTGGTTGTATCTAGGGAACACAAATGTAATCTTTGTTGATTAGGTAGATATTTGACAAACAATTTTTGGCATGCCCTATGGGACCCTAGAAAGTTCCACTTTCACAATATTAAGGTTTGATGTTCACCTTTGTGCTATAAAATTAGAACATTTGGCGACTCGATTACACCCATAAATCTCCAAATGTGAGTACAGTTAAAGTTGTGTCTCATGAATACAAGATCGAAGGCCAAAAATCTATATCATCAAGTTTATTTCTATAAATTGGATATTCAAAGGCTAGGGGAACATCCTCAATTAGCCACTTTATAATGTACATCTTCATTACCTCATACATCCCATATATCAACTTCCATCTCATCATGACTAGTCAGTGTATTCTTTGCTTCCACAAGTCTAGTTAGCACCTCTACTAGTGTTCCTTGAGATCCATCCCACACACCAACCCACATGGATCAAAATCCACCACTACAGTAGCCATAGCCACCTAGGCAGTTCGCAACATGGAATAGATTAGGGGCCTTGAACTTACAAGCACAAAATCCAATGCCCCAAGTAGCTTTGAAGGCTTTGTCGACCTATGATGGTACTGGTAAAATGACCTATGAGCATATTCAAGAGGTAACTTCTTTGGCTATGATCCATGGAATAACGGATGAATATGTAATGGTAAAGTTGTTGGTATTGTTACTGAGAGGGAAATTGTTGTATTGGTACCGATCAATGCAACCTGGTACTATTACCTCATGGGATAAGTTGGCGGAGTTGTTGATTAAAAATTTTCATGAACAAGCTGACCCATACTCCCTGCTACATCAGTTTACAATAATTCAAAGACATTCATAGGAGGAGATAGTTGTTTTCAACATCAAGGTTACTTGAAGTTGGCAAAGAGTTATTGATGGTTTGCAGCCTAGACATGAACAAGATCCATTCTACTACCTCAAGGTATTTAGAACTAAAGTTGGTATGGTCGTGCAACAAGCCAATGTGACTACGTTCTCAGACCTATATACACAAGCACAAAAAGCTGAATCTGACTTAATTTTTGTAGGCATACTTCCCTCAAAAATGACTATGCCCATTCTTCCTAACCTCCCATAATATTTTTATTCCAGCATGTTTTCATAGCCCATGCCTTCCATGTACCCAATTCCCTCATGGAGTTCAAGCCTGCCTCATATGGCTCCGATCCCTATCCCACAACGTCCGGCTCCAAGTTTTCCATAGTTGCTCACTCAATCAGTACCCCAACTACCATCATCTATTCATTTTCTAGCATTACTAGTGCCACTGGTTCCATTATCGTTGCCTACGCTGCTAGCACATTTACCTTTTCCAGTACCCCTCGCATCATATAATCTTGATCCTTTATGTAATTGTTGCAAGATGTGAAGTCTAATAATTTGTCCTTAAGGACGATATCAAACGAGCTTACAGTGATGAGAAAAAAATAAGTTGAGGCTAAATTATAGTTGAGGAGATTTCAAACTCCACCAATTACCTGAGAACAAGCGTCTGCTAGTAGAGGCCCTGAGAAGAGCAAAATGATGCTAGCAAATGAGGATACCAGTGAAACAAAAAATACATACTAGTGTTCAACGTGTAATAATCCTCATGGAGAATAAACCTGCATGGTGCATATAAATTATGTGCAAATTCTAGCGAAGAGTTTGACCAATGGACAAGTCAATATTATCAAGGAAGTTGATCACAATTTTATGATGCTATCTTTAGAGAAAGTTTTGGTTCTTACAAGATATAGGAAAAAGCTAGTAACTATAGATCCAGCTGAGCTTGAACCTTTGAAGGTTCCTACAGAGCCAAAGGTGCAAGATAAATAAAAGGAAACCCCTAGAAAAAGTGCCTGGTGTAAGGGCTAGGGAACAATATGAAAGCATGAGATTTCGGAAATAAAACACCGAGATGCAATAAAAAAACAGAACTAGTTTAATGCATGTAATAACACAGATGTAATCATATCAAAAAGTAAGAGCACACGCCTTTTTATTAATGTAATTCCAACTCGGTTACAATATTCTCTTCGATTTGTTTTATTACAACAGATGAACAAGTGATCTCTTTCCGCATGCCCACATGTAAAATGGGCGGGCTGTAGTGTTGCCGCCGCTTGATGTTTAATGAGTCTTGTTAGCCGTTGCCTATCTTGCGTTCAGCCGCTTACCCTGCATTCAGAAACACGAGAAGAACGTTAGTAGCACCAGTAATAAGAGGGCAGAACCTTCCGACTTTAGCATACATATGAAGATAGATCGGATGCATGAATAAAACAACTCTTCGTGAAACCGCAACTTTTGCCGAGAACAGAGAACAATATACATTCGAAATGGCATATATCCGAGGATGTAAAACGTAAACTGTTATTTTTATTCTACTTGAAGACAACACAATACATGAGACATGGACAGTCATTAAAATAATCAACCGATTCTAATGCTATTGCCTGCAAGTTAGCACTTCATTGTGTTGCATGACAATATTCGATAAAACGTATTGCAAGACGCATTCGAGCATATAACGTATGACACGATATATTCTAACGTAAAGTTTATTTGAACAACGTAAAGAATAAGCTATTTCGATACTGTTAGTTTTTGCAATGTATTTCAAAAGAGAACAACATATATTGCATTAACTAGAAACGTTCATGGGCTGCCCAAGCGGGCCACCCCTGGTTTACACTTAGTCTCGACGCCAATCCACTAGGAATGGGCTCGAGATCTAAGGTTGTGTGTTGTCGTCGAATTAGTGGGATGCAGTGATCCACTGTCGGGTGTGAAAGTCCGGTTCACTCTTCTAAGAATCACCCACCAACCTCTATTTGTGAGAGATTCTAGATGTAAAGAAGGTGAACTTAGATTGATACAGTCGGATATCCAAATGAGCAGCACTTCGTTGTGTTAACAAAATGCTTCGCAGTCTTCTTTTTTCGTTGCATGGAGGGAGTTTTTATAGAGGAATTTTGCCTCTGGGACATTAATGCCAAACCCTAAGTCCGTAGGCGCCGCTCAAATTTGATCCTTATCGGGCCATTATGGGACATGGCTCGCACTGACAGATCGTAGTTATGAGGCGTGGCCTCGGATCGGATATTTTGCTAACACCGCTTGTCTCATTAATGTCCGCTGTAAAATCCGCCGTTTTACAGAGCCATGGGGTCTCTTCGAGAAGGGACACGTAGAGGTGCCACGTGGCGGTCGTTCCTTGGATGGTCGAATGTATGCTTTTGATTGGTGACGTGTCTGCTTTTGACTTTGGCCAGGTGTTGGCTTGAGGCCCAAAGTGTCGCGATATCGCGACGCTTTGGGCCGGCTTTTGCTCGGGGCCCAAAGTGTCGCGATATCGCGACGCTTTGGGCCGAGTCGGGGCCCAAAGTGTGGGATATCGCGAGCTTTGGGGTTGGGCCCAAAGTGTCGCGATATCACGGACGCACATTTGGGCCCGCTTGGTCGGGGCCAAAGTGTCGTCACGATATCGCGAACCTTTGGGCTTCGGGGTATCGTGACACTTCGGCAGGGCTTGGTTTTTGACAAAAGGCTTGGCGCGGATAAAGGCTTTGAAGTTTGTTAAAGGCTCTAGAACGACCGACTTTGCTCTGCTCATTTTTTGATCTTTTAAATTGCTGTGTGAGTGGTTAAGACCACTATTTGACCTCTAAGGGCTGCCCTAAAAGCTGTGATATCAATGTGATCAATGTTTGTAATCACTTAATCGAAATGGTGCTGTTTTGGTGTCTACAGATGCCCCTTTTTGGGAAGCGCTGCGGGTGACGCAGTGCTGAGCAAAAATATACGACCAAAGCACTAATGATTAGGGTTTCTTGGTAACCTAACCAACTTTTAATGCCCCAAGTATGGAAAGGGCATGCATTCTTGAATCCTTGCTTCTGACGAGCTAAGGAATTTGATTTCAAGTGTTAACCTGTTTTGGTGAGGTGTGACTTGAGCTTGGACATTGATCAGTCATGATTAGGCAAAGGGCGTAACCTTTTATCCACAGGGGAACCTTGTGTTCATGCTTCAGGAAATGCCAAGTGTTTGATTGATTTGATTGTTGCTTGTTTACTGCCCCAAGCAGGAGCGTGATTGTCTTTGTCAATGATTCTTTGAATGCATGTCATTGCCTTGATTGGGTGTGTGCTTGTTGATTGGTGACTAAGTGTGACTACCCCCTCAAGCGACGAATCGATGAGGGAATGACCTTCGTGAGAAAAGCGACGAGTCGCTTGACCCAAGATGACTTAGGTTAGGGTGCCTTTAGATGTTTTTCCATTTGAGCACGTGCAATTTCCCGACATTTGGACCTATTTTTGGTGGGTGTTAACCCTTTTGGTGATGCCATAATGGGGTGAAATCATCAAAAACCCGTCTTCCCGTGGAGCGGTCCGGCTATGATAGCCTTCTTGGGGAAGTAGGAGAATGAGAATTTGAGCCCCGACATCGATTTTCTATGCCAAGAGGTTGAGTGCAAGAGCACTCGTGTCCGGCAATGCTTATTGCTTCTTTTTGTGTTGCATTTTTGTGATGTTTTTGTTGTTTTGATTTTCTTTCTTTACGTAGATGTCATGATTTTATGCACAATGATTGATGTTGGTGGATGCATGCTACTTGATATGGATGGATGCATATGGTATGATAATTACCAATGTTGTATGTTGATTTATTTTGATGGATGCATGATGAATGCAAATGCATGTGATATGCAGAAATGAAATGGATGTATGGACTTGGTGATATTTGGTTATGGCACCATAGACTGTTTAGAACTCCATTACTTTGCTATGTACAAATGTGGTGTTTCTTTTTTTTGTATTTTCTGATGGTATTGCAAGGATGAAAAGTAGTGTAATTGGTTTAGAAATGTAGCTAAGGTTTTCCGAGACTCAGACGGTTTTAACTCACTAGCCATGACTGTACTTTATCTTACAAGACTTTTGAACAAGGTATGAATCGGACTTGTTTTTGACCAAGTTATTTCACATCCCTGTGTGTGCAATTGAGTTCATTTATGTGGTATTTGTCAGGATACCGCCAGTGCCAGATGGGCTTTCAACCGAACTCGTACTGAGGATCACCTAATTAGCTCCACTAACTCCTTTGTTGTATGTAGTTAGATTAATCTGCGGTGTCCTCCAGGATACCATAAGCTAGCTCATCCACATGCAAACATTGATCTATACACAAGTTAATGTGATAGATATATCGTCATGCGAGAAGTTTACCGCCAATGACCGATAGGCTATCAACCAAACCGGTACTGAGGCTTGCCTCATGACCTGTCAGAATGCTGAGAGTTCCAGGGATTCAAGGTCAACTCCCTTCTTTTCTTCAATTGTATTGGGATACTTGCTCGTTATAGTGATAATAATCACTGTTTATTTTGATTTATTTTTCTTTTCTCTTGAGCAAGGGATTTGGATATGGAGTGACGATAATCACTATTCTTTGTGCTTTTTGAGATGTGCACTGTAGGGTGTCAAATTTTGAAGTTTTGACATTTTGCAAATTTTTGACGTTTTGCAACTTTGGGATTCTTAGGGAATTGGGTAGGGAGGATGCTTGTCCTTTTGCCAACTCTCAACATTCTTGGGGTCATTCGCACAGGGGGATGAGCAAGATAACCGTTTCGCTTATGGTAACCTGGATTACTGTGCAGGTTTCATCCTTCGTTCACACAACTCGGGAATTTTTATGTGTTTTAATTTGTGTTGGGATGTTACGTAACAAGGTGTATTGCAAGTGTAACTCTACCTTCGTAAAATCTGTTTGACTTGATACATTTCATTGCTAAAGAGCAAAATGATGACCGAATCACGAAAAACTCTTGATACATTAAGAGACCACCGACTCTAGTGTGGTAAAGTGCATGGTGTTTTTGCTGTTTTTGTAAAATGGAACAGTGTGGAACAAGATGGACTAGTAGAACCATGATAGCCTATGGTGCCTTTGACCTATACGACCATGAATATGCAATGTATGGATGCAATGCTTGGATGCAGCTATGTATTTTTGTATTTTTGATGGATTGATTTTGGTGAATATGAAGATGAATTGCGAGAAGAACTCTCTATTTGATGAATTTGAATATGCCTAGAAATGAGATGCAAATTTTTGTTGTTTTTGATGATTTTTGTTGTTTTTGAATTTTCATGATTTTTGACCAAGTGATTGTGGAAATCCTTGGAGCGTTTTGGGATTGACCAAGCGATTGCGAGAATCCTTGGAGCATTTGGGATTGACCAAGCGATTGCAAGAATCCTTGGAGCCTTTGGGATTGACCAAGCGATTGTGATAATCCTTGGAGCATTTTGGGGGATTGACCAAGCGATTGCAAGAATCCTTGGAGCCTTTGGGGTGACCAAGCGATTGTAATAATCCTTGGAGCCTTTGGGATTGACCAAGCGATTGTGATAATCCTTGGAGCATTTTGGTTTGACCAAGCGATTGTGATAATCCTTGGAGCTTTTGGGGATTGACCAAGCGATTTTAATAATCCTTGGAGCTTTTGGGGTGACCAAGCGATTGCGATAATCCTTGGAGCTTTTGGGGTGACCAAGCGATTGTGATAATCCTTGGAGCTTTTGGGGTGACCAAGAGATTGCGATAATCCTTGGAGCTTTTGGGGTGACCAAGCGATTGTGATAATCCTTGGAGCTTTTGGGATTGACCAAGAGATTGTGATAATCCTTGGAGCTTTTTGGTTTGACCAAAGGGTTGATGGACACCTTTGGAGCATTTGGTGTAATCCACTTGCTCTTCAGGGAATAGAGGTACCCCCAGCTTGACAATCTTTGTGCACCGGATCTGGCTCTGTAGGAATTGGCACGAATGGATCGGCCTTATGCACGGATAGGAGGACAGGGGTCCGCCTTCGACACTGATGGTGCTATGATATCTCTGGGTGGAAGTTGCTCGCGACCTTCCCCAAGGAGTGGGATGGACATGTGATGTCGGTGGGCTGGGTCTATGCGCCACTCATGCCCTAGTATTATGTTTATCATTTGACATGCTTCATCGATATTTACAGGGTGTCGATGCTGCCGTATGTGATTGTTGTGGGCTATCTCTGTTTCATCCTCACCTTCGGACAATGTGTATAGCTCTTTAGAATCTGGGGATTCTGAGACATGAAGGACTGCATCATCAGGTAGTCCTACAACCAAGGGTTGATCCTCTTCGAAAAGAGCCTCATGTACGTTGGGCCTTGGGAGCTCTAAAATCTTGGTCTCTACCGACTCTGAGTGTTCTAGCACTTTGTATGTATCGGGAGATTTGAGCTCCTCCTCTTTGATTTGTTCTTGTTGAGGAACTTGGGGTTCATGGAGGGGTAGCTGAATAGCACCCCCCATGTCTTGGTGGGGCTGTTCATCCCGCTCTTCTTCTTGTTCTGATTCCTCAGAAGCTTCGAACAATGTGTATAGCTCATCGGGATCCGTAGATTCCGAGATATGGAGGACTGCATCATCGGTGAGTACAGGTTAGAGGTTGATCCTCTTCGAAAAGAGCCTCATGTAAGTTGGGCCTTGGGAGCTCCAAAATCTTGGTCTCCACCAACTCTAAGTGCTCTAGCTCTTTGCATAGATCGGGAGATTTGAGCTCCTCCGCTTTGATTGGTTCATGTTGAGAAACCGGGGACCTATGGAGGGGTAGTCGAATAGCACCCCCATGTCTTGGTAGGGCAGTTCATCCAGCTCTTCTCTTTGCTCCGATTCCTCGGAGGCTTCTTGGTGACTTTCTAAGGGTGGCCCATAAACTCGAGTGGGTTCTCGAGGAAGGCACTCGTCATTGTTTATAGGAGTAGCCTCCTGCTCATGTCTAGGAGGCATCGGGGGTGATGCTTGATAAGGTCGCAGAGACTCGTCTCGCACCCGGGGGTTGTGCTCCTCATACTGTTGTGCTCTTTGGATGCAAGGGGTTGGCGCCTTCTCAGGTAGTTTATAGCGCAACTTATCCGCTTTGCGCTGCATGTATAAGTTTTCTAACTCCTGGCGACCTTGTTCAACCTGCGTTATTTGAGCTTGGCGGATGACTTTTTTGGTGACTGTCGGGTCGATGTGGTCTACCCTATTTTGCTCAAGAGGTTCGGATTTGTGCCTCTCATAATGTTTTGTCTTATGTGTGTGAGGGGTTGGAGTCCTCTCCTGCATAGTGTGTTGGAACAACTCATCCTTCTGGCGTTGAAGGCGCTCTTCGTTAATATGGTACAGTTTCTCTAATGGTAGTCGGTCTAGCTCAAGTTGCGTGAGTTGCACCCGACGTGCGAAATGCTTGACAGGCTCTAAGATAGTTGGTCTTGTCGCCTCATGTCTCGAAGGCCTAGACGTCTCTCCGACATATCTATCTTGGTCGTAGTGATCCAAGATCTCTAGAGGCCATCTCTCTCTGATGGGGGTAGCGGCATTTATCTGAGGCGCTGGCCTCAGAGTGTGACCATGATATTTAGCAGGTGCAGAGGCGTATTGCGCCCGCGATGTGTATTGTTTATGAGGAAGGTAGGAATCTTCCTCATGCTCTCTTTCATAAGTGAGCACGATTTGGCGGACGGAGTTGGCTTGGCCTGCCTGAGGAGCCTTGTGCTCTGGATTTGTCCTTGTAGTCCTGACAACTGGAGGGGTTGAAAGAGGGATAGTGTAACCATGTGGTTCCTCTCGTCGAACCCTAGGTTGACTCAGCGCTTCATCGCGCGGTGACCGCTCATAACGAGCATCTAAGGGAGCTCTCCTATGGATGTACCCCTCATGGGAGGGTGTGTGTTGAGTGCTATGCTGAATAGGAGTGCTCCTAGAAGGGGTACCCCCATAGTCCTTATCTATTAAGGTGTGGAGGGGACCGCCTTGTGTGTCAGGCCGCCAAGGTGGTATGACCAAATCCTTGGGGTTAAAGCGAAGGCGACTGGCGCCCTCCCTTTGTGCACCTTCCACAGCGTCCGCCCTTGATTGGGCTTGGCTACGGGTGTACACCATTGTGTTGCTTCTCTACTATCTAAGCAGATTTTATCTCGTTTATGATGATTTGTCTTTTTGTTTACACTAAGCAGAAATGAACACACACATACACAAAACCGTGATTATCTCTTTTAAGGATTGATAGTGTGTCCTAAACTGGTTTAGTGCATTTTGATGTTTCGTTTTGTGTTTGCAATTTTGGAAGAACGTTTAAATGCATAATGTTGGCTCATATGACTCCCATAAATGGTCGCCCCTTCAATATACCATTGTCGGACCGATATACCAACCTCTCTATATACCCGCCCTTACGTGAGGGAGACTATAGGTACGTGAGAGCAGATGGTACGTGGAACATAGGCGGTACGGAAGGGGAATCGCTCTGTTTATGACACCTACCATAGAAGACTTATCCTCGCGTGCATGGGAATCACCCCAAGCAACACTCGGTCAGCTTTCGTCAGGATTTACGTCTAGCAACAGTCGCGATCGAGGTAATGGATGCAATATCTCAAGCCAAAGTGATAATGGAATCCACCTTTGGTCTTGCTCAAGGGTTGGGGTTTTACGACCAACGCCTTGGTTTAAAGTACCACGTGGTGTGTGGGATTCATTTTACTTTGCAAATTTGAAACAAGCAACCGAAAAAGAAATCTTTCCCTATGCCAGACAGATAATACTAACTGAAAACAGCAAGTAAAAATTGCAAAGAAATTTTCTACCTTTCTTTAAAATTTTTTTTTTTTTTTAATTATTAGATGAATAATTACGCAGATAACTACATAATTAAATAAAGCAAGAAAAATATTTAAGAAAAATTTCTCTACCTTACTGTAATAATTAAAAGAAATTAAAATGTCAGTAAATGAAATAACCCGAAACTTCGCAACAGAAAATGATATGGACGGCTAGAATCGTTACCTCCTTTCTGCCCGAAATTGCTGTTTCTGACCTCCGGTTAAAAAGAAGTACCTATTAAGCACAAGACACAACAAGTTTAATTAACTTCTGTGATTTTTAAAAATATGGGAACCGGTCCCACCGTGATCGCCACTGAAAGCATGAGATTTCGGAAATAAAACACCGAGATGCAAATAAAAATAGAACTAAATCGATGCATAAAATAACACGGATAGAATTAAATTAAAAACAAGAGCACCGCCTTTTTATTAATGTAATTCCAACTCGGTTACAATATCTCTTCGATTTTTTTATTACAACAGATGAACAGTGATCTCTTTCCGCATGCCCACATGTAAAATGGGCGGGCTGTAGTGTTGCCGCCGCTTGATGTTTAATGAGTCTTGTTAGCCGTTGCCTATCTTGCGTTCAGCCGCTTACCCTGCATTCAGAAACACGAGAAGAACGTTAGTAGCACCCGTAATAAGAGGGCAGAACCTTCTGACTTTAGCATACATATGAAGATAGATCAGATGCATGAATAAAACAACTCTTCGTGAAACTGCAACTTTTGCCGAGAACAGAGAACAATATACATTCGAAATGGCATATATCCGAGGATGTAAAACGTAAACTGTTATTTTTATTCTACTTGAAGACAGCACAATACATGAGACATGGAAAGTCATTAAAATAATCAACCGATTCTAATGCTATTGCCTCGCAAGTTAGCACTTCATTGTGTTGCATGACAATATTCGATAAAACGTATTGCAAGACGCATTCGAGCATATAACGTATGACACGATATATTCTAACGTAAAGTTTATTTGAACAACGTAAAGAATAAGCTATTTCGATACTGTTAGTTTTTGCAATGTATTTCAAAAGAGAACAACATATATTGCATTAACTAGAAACGTTCATGGGCTGCCCAAGCGGGCCACCCTTGGTTTACACTTAGTCTCGACGCCAATCCACTAGGAATGGGCTCGAGATCTAAGGTTGTGTGTTGTCGTCGAATTAGTGGGATGCAGTGATCCACTGTCGGGTGTGAAAGTCCGGTTCACTCTTCTAAGAATCACCCACCAACCTCTATTTGTGAGAGATTCTAGATGTAAAGAAGGTGAACTTAGATTGATACAGTCGGATATCCAAATGAGCAGCACTTCGTTGTGTTAACAAAATGCTTCGCAGTCTTTTTTTTCGTTGCATGGAGGGAGTTTTTATAGAGGAATTTTGCCTCTGGAACATTAATGCCAAACCCTAAGTCCGTAGGCGCCGCTCAAATTTGATCCTTATCGGGCCATTATGGGACATGGCTCGCACTGACAGATCGTAGTTATGAGGCATGGCCTCGGATCGGATATTTTGCTAACATCGCTTGTCTCATTAATGTTCGCTGTAAAATCCACCGTTTTGCAGAGCCATGGGGTCTCTTCGAGAAGGGACACGTAGAGGTGCCACGTGGCGGTCGTTCCTTGGATGGTCGAATGTATGCTTTTGATTGGTGACGTGTCTCTTTGACTTTGGCCAGGTGTTGGCCTGAGGCCCAAAGTGTCGCGATATCGCGACACTTTGGGCCGGCTTTCGGGGCCCAAAGTGTCGCGATATCGCGACGCTTTGGCGCTTTGGGGCCCAAAGTGTCGATATGGTGCTTGTTGGGCCAGTTCGGTTCGGCTTGCAAGTGTCCGATATCGCGTTTGGGCGCTTCGGGGCCCAAAGTGTCGCGATATCGTGACGCTTTGGGCCGCTTTGGATGCTGGGGCCCAAAGTGTGGATATCGGACGCTTGGGTGGGGGGGATATCGCGACGCTTTGGGCCCGCTTGGGTCGGGGCCCAAAGTGTCGCGATATCGCGACACTTCGGCCAGGGCTTGGTTTTTGACAAAAGGCTTGGCGCGGATAAAGGCTTGAAGAAGGCTTTGAAGAAGGCTAAGAAGGCTTTGAAGTTTGTTAAAGGCTCTAGAACGACCGACTTTGCTCTGCTCATTTTTTGATCTTTTAAATTGTTGTGTGAGTGGTTAAGACCACTATTTGACCTCTAAGGGCTGCCCTAAAAGCTGTGATATCAATGTGATCAATGTTTGTAATCACTTAATCGAAATGGTGCTGTTTTGGTGTCTACACAAGATTCTATCAAGCTAAAATATTTGTTGCCTAAGCAAGCTCAAGAAAAGGTACAAACTAAGGCATCAACTTCGCAACCTATAGTAGCTACTCAAACACAAAATGAAATGAAAGAGCAGGCCAAGGAGCGACTCAAGTACCCATCATTGACAAAGAGACAAAGGGTAGAAGCTACTCAGCAGTACCAAGACAAGTACGAATGGGTTATAGAAGAGAAGGCTTTGACCATCTCAAATTATAATATTATGGAAGAAATGAAGAAGATACCTATGAAAGTAAGCTTGTATGATGCACTACAGTTGCCTAGGCAAGTTGACCTGCTACAAGAATCTTTGAAGACTTCTAAAGATCAAAAGAAAACTCCTTCTCAAATAGTCTTGGCGCAAGCACTACCAACTTTGACAATGGGAAATAATAGACCACCCCCATTTTATTTGTCACTCAGAATGGAGGGGTGGATCGTACATAATTGTATGATTGATTTCGGTGTTGCGACTACTGTCATGCCAAAGGTAGTATGTGAAGTGATGGGGATGGAATATACAAGAAGTAGCCTAGGAGTGTTGTATTTGGATGGAACTCCAGTCAAAATGGTGGGAGTAATCAAAGATATTCCCATTGTCCTTCATAGTATGCCACAAATCATGATCATCCAGGAAGTGGTAGTGGTTGACCTAGAGCCATACTTTAGCATGTGCCTCTCAAGGGAGTTCATAGATAAGTTGGGAGGATATCTTTCCTTAGACTACTCGCATTTGGAGATACCATTTAAAGGAAATAGGATTCACATTTATAATGAAAAGCCATCAACTTTTCACATTGAAAAGTTGGAGGAGGAAGAAGAATCTCTAGGTGCAGTTAACATGATGACTGAAGAGCTAGAAGAGGTTGACTTGATGGAAGAAGTGCTTGGTGAACTTCACCTTGAAGATGAGTTTTCCCTCACATATTTTAATGCAATGATTGGAATAGACATTGGTTGTTATACAATAACCAAGCCAAAGCAAATTGAAGAAAAAGTCCCTGATTCCCTGGATCCTAACATAGATCAGTTATGGAAGCTATATTTTGATGGTGCTAGATGTAAGAATGGTGCAGGAGCTGGTGTCATGTTGATCTCCCCACATGGGTTACAGAAGACTTATTCTTATAGATTGACTTGGAGTTGCACAAATAATATAGCTGAATATGAAGCATTGTGCCTTGGATTGAAGAAGGCTAAAAAATTGGGCATCAAGCAATTGCAAATTTTTGGTGACTCTAAGCTTATTGTTAATCAGACTACTAATAAGTGTGTATCAAAGTAGCATTACCTGAAATCTTATCACAATAGAGTGTGGGATTTATTTGAATCCTTCACAACTTTGAACATTCAGGTGATTTCCTAGGAGTAGAACAAACATGCAAATATTCTAGCCTCTCTCGGTGCAAATTATTCTCCCATGGAGCAAGTAGTCAAAAAGCCCAAGACTATCAGGGTGATCTATAGACCTTCAGTCCTTGATAAGAATATTTATTGGCAAGTATTCGACAATGATGAACAAATAGTTAATTTCTTGCTTAGAGAAGCTGCTAGCGTAGATGATAGAGTGCTTGTTGATGAAGAGAGAGAAGGAATGATCCAATTGAAGAACAATCATATTCCTAGAGGATTGATTTCACTGGAGAGTTTGTTTGACCATAATGATAGGTTTGAAAAGCATAGGATCAAAGTGGATGTGAAGGAGTATAAGGAATTATAGCTAGAGCCTGAAAAGATCATTAAAATTAGAACTGATTGCATGCCTGAGGAGTTGGAAGATATTAAGAACTTGTGCTATGAGTACCCCGACATCGTGGCATGGAGCTATCAAGATTTGAAGGGATATGACAAGAATGTGATCCAACATACCATTGAGTTGCAGGAGGGGGTGAAACCCTTTCGAAAAAAATAGTGCCCTATCAATCCCAAGATAGAAGTACTCATGAAGGCAAAATTGTTGAAGATGTTGGAGGTAAAGATAATTTATCCAATCAAGCACTCAACATGGGTGGCAAACCTGGTCCCAGTGTGGAAGAAGAATGGAGACATTCGGTTGTGTGTTGATTTTCGCAACTTGAACTAGGCATCATTAAAATATCATTACCCTCTACCGTAGATTGATCAAATCCTTCATGTGGTAGCCAACGCGTAGAGATTCTCATTGCTAGATGGTTTCTCTGGATATAATCAAATATGGGTGAAGGATGAGGACCAACATAAAATAACATTCACCACCAAGTGGGGCACATTTGCCTACCAATGGATGCCATTTGGACTCTCAAATGCCGATGCTACTTTCCAGAGGGCCATGGACATCGCTTTCGATGAGTTATTGAATAGAATTATTGTAATCTATCTTGATGATATGACTATGTTTTCACATCACAGAGAAGACCACGTTGCTCATTTGAGGTAGGTGTTCGAGAAGTGTCATGAATTTAGGATTTCTATTAATCCGAAGAAGTCAATATTTGCTGTTAAAGAAGGGAAATTTTTGGGTCATGTGATCTCACAAGAAGGATTGGCAATTGACCCTGCAAGAGCTGAAGCACTCTTGAAGTTACCATTGCCTGCTAACAAAAAGGACCTGCAATATTTCTTCGGCCAAATAAACTTCATCCACAAGTTTATTGCTAACTTTGCTCAGGTTGTGAAACCCATGACTGAGCTCTTAAAGAAGAATACTGAGTTTAAGTGGATGGAAGCTAGAAGATGAGCTTTTCAAGAAATCAAAGAAAGAATCACACAAGCTCCAATTTTAATTAATCTTGACTATTCAAAAGATTTCATTCTCTATGCGATGGGTGAGCAAGAGAGCTATGTTGCAGTGTTAACATAGAAGCAAGAAGATGGAGAAGAGAAGCCAATTGCCTTCTTGAGCCAAGTTATTGCACCCCACCAGGAGAAGTATAATTTCATCGAGAAACAAGTGTACATGGTAATGAAATCATTGAAGAAGTTTCGACACTTTGTTTCCCAGAGCAAAACTATGGTTTATGTTATACATCCTGATGTTCAAAATTTCATACTCCAAGGAGAACTAGGTGACAAAAGGGTAGGTTGGGTCTCAAAAATTCAAGAATATGATATGGAGATCTGACCAACAAAGCTAGTTTATGGGCGAGCTTTATGCCATGAGTTAGCTAAAAGTGCTGCCTCTGAATCATTGGATGTGGTGCATGAAGAAGGTATTGGTGAGAACATTTGTGCAAATCATACTATGGGTGATCATGATTGGATAGAAGAATTAGTTGATTATTTTACTTTAGGAAAATGTCCAGCCTACCTTGATGCTTCACAACATCGGAGGTTCAGGTTGCAAGCTCTCAAATATGTTCTATTGCCTAATGGATTATTTCACAAGAACATTGATGGAGTTCTTCTCAGGTGTGTGAAGGAGTTCAAGAAGGAGAAAATATTGGAGGAATTTCATTCTGGGCTATCTAGTGGTCACTATGCAGGAAGGCCCATGGCCTTGAAAATTATTCGAGCAGGCTATTTCTAGCCCACTCTGTTCGTCGATGCTCATAAAGTAAGTCAACATTGTGATAGTTGTCAGCGATACGTTGGTAGAGTCAGAAAAGGAGCATTGCCTCTATGCCCAATTCAAGTGGAAGCACCTTTTCAGTAGTGGGGTCTTGACTTCATCGGAGTCATTGATCCACATTCTTCCATAGAGCACAAGTACATCTTGACGGTGATTGACTATTTCACTAGATGGGCGGAGGCTATTCCTACCAAGAAGGCTGATCAAGCAACTGTTATCTCTTTTCTAGAAGGGATCATTACTCATTTTGGCATCCCAGATTCAATTGTAACTGATAATGGAACTCCATTCATTGGGGCCAAAATCACAGATTTCACTAGAAAATATGGCATTTATCTTAAGACATCATCCAATTATTATCCGCAAGGGAATGGGTTGGCCGAATCTACCAATAAAAATTTGTTGCAAATTTTAAAAAGGATGTTGGGCAGTAATAAAAGAAGTTGGCACTTGTTGTTGAACCAGGCACTTTGGGCAGACCGCATCTCCGTGAAGAAATCTATTAAAACTTATCTGTACACCTTGGTTTATGGGAAAGAAGCCATTCTCCCTACTCACATTGAGCTTCTAGTACTCCAAACATTGCAGTTATTTCAATATGAAGATGAAGAATATGATCCTATGAGTGCAAGGTTGGCACAATTGTTATAGTTAGAGGAGGATAGAGAGCAGTCCTATCAAGCATTTTTTGAGCACATAAAAGAAATGCAGAAGTGGTTTGGGAAGAAAACAACTGAACATAGTTTTCAGGTGGGAGATTTAGTTCTAAAATGGAATGAGAAGAAGGCTAAGCCAGGGAAACACCATAAGTTTGATGCTATATGGGAAGGCCCTTTTCAAATTTCTATAGTAAATTTAGCAAATGCCTATCACCTTCGTGATATGGAGGGTTGCGATCTTCCTATCCCGATGAATGGTCTTCATTTGAAGGCCTATATTCAATGACGAGGTTCTGAGGAGGTACCATCTTGTACATATGTAAATATTCTTTTTAGTATGTTATTTGTTTTAAATTGTTGATGCTATATATATATATAAAAAAAAAAGAAAAATAAAGAAAAGAAAAGATGGCAGCCCCTTTTGAGAGTTAAATTGGGCATTAAAAAGCAAAGTTTCATTCTCTCTCAAAGCGTTACAACAAAGCTAAACCGAGAGGCGCTTCTAGGCACTTTCACCCAAGAAGAGAATACAAAACCACAAGATCTTCCTTGGGGGTGAATGAAAATAAAGCAAAGTATATTTTTGAAGATGCATTCACCCTAGGTGATCGACGCAGTGACCGTTCACCCTTTGGTTGGGGTGAACACGTTGATGGCTTAGATATTCTATTTGAGCAAAGATGAATGTATAATTGTTAGCATGTTCACCCTAGGAGATGGGTGTAATGGCCATTCAACTTTGTTTTGGGTGAACGTGTTATAAAAAAAATGGAGTGATAAGGATTGATTTAAAAAAAAAATGAGTTCATGCATTTTGTTTTATTAATGAATCCTTTTTAGGAAAGGAGAATATATAAAAAAGGGGAAAAAGCTACTTTTTAAAGCAATTTTGTTTTTTTAGAAAATTATATTTTCTAAGTATGGGAAAAATGGTAGAAGGGAAAATTTTATTAAAGGGGGTTATTTTCCATATATTTTCGAATCAAAATCGAAGTCGTACCAAAATGAAGAAAGAGGAAACTAGTTACTCTTATTTTTGAAGATACAGTGAAAAGGGAAGAGTGGTGGGGCACCCATAAAATGAGTTCACCGAAGAGAAGAGAGTCAGGGCATTTTTTTTTCTAAAGCACATTGCAAAGACAATTGTGCCCTTGAATACGTGATAGCTATTAGAGAGCATGAATGCAGGTGAAGATGGATTTTGAATGCATTTAATTAAAAAACGTGCACCCTACATAATATTTATGTTCTTGAGGAGCAAGAGAATACCTATCATTGGTTTTCAAGTGATAAGTTTATTTTTTCAAGCAAGCTTTGGTCACCAGGGCATGATTTACAATAAACTTACGTGACAAGGAGGGCACTCTTTCCTAGGATGATTTGGCAACGAATCAAAGGCGATACCGTTACAACATAGGGAATGGTGCCAGGTGAGCGAATCCATGCTTATGATCTTCCAAAGATGCCCAAGTTAATTCAACATTTATTATGATAGTTGGGGAGAAGCTCTATATAAATGATGAGGTAAAAGGCTCACAATTTATTTTTCTTTTAAATTTTTATTGTTGTATATTTTGAACTGTAGTTGCAAAAGTGTCTAGAGAGTGTTTAGAGTATTTATCAGAGAAAAGAGACAATGGGGAAGTGAAGCAAAGAGCCTAAGGATGTTACAGAGGCTATAGAGTCCAAGAAGTCAAAGTCTAGAGCTAAGAAGGCTAGAAAGAATGATTACATCGACTTGGACCCGTATGATGACACAATGGCAAAAATCGGTGACTATCTCATTACCCATAAAGGTGTGGAAAGGTTATGGTAGGATGTCGAGTTAGCAGTAAATCAAGGGGTGACATCACATAGCTGGTTGACAGTGCCCTATCATTCATAGTTGTTCTGGTACCTATGCCCATCGATTCATCCATACCCTGAGCTAGTGTGTCTCATCGCTCAGTTTTACGACCCATTCACTAGAGTAGTGAGAAATGCTAGGAGGGAAATTCTCTTCACCATCACTCTGGATGAGGTTCAGGAGGCATTTGCTTGTGGACTGAAGCCCCCTTCTTATGCGGTTAATAAAAAATTACATATTGATGAGCAAGAAGATAGATATGTCTCCATGGTAATAATGCACCAATTTATGGAGACTCAATTGATTAAAGAGCCATCATATGGGGCAACTTCCCAATTTACCAAAGCTACTCTCAAATTTCAAAAGTTTAGATATTTATTCGATGTTGGCATGGGTCACCGGTTTGCCTTCAGATGATATTGTGCATAAGTGGCAGGTGGCTTTAGCACAATGTATTTTTCGGGTGGAGTTCTATTCCCCTATAGCTATGAGGCAAGGAACCAACCTGATATTTTTTTATTGGGCTGATTTTATTTCTCGGAGGTTGAATTTTTAGTTGGAGAAGTTGCATATTGGAGAGGCAAAGTCATTCAGGCACACTTCATTTTTGGTATGGTTTTTCTTTTTTCAGCTTCAGTGGTGCTTTCCTTTTATTGTAGTGATGTAGATGGGTGAGAAAAATGAACCCTTGCCAGTCTATATGTGGACTCCCGTTTTGTCAAGAAGGGAGTCATTTTATAGTTTTAATAGTTGGTTTTTGGGCCCAGTAATAGAATTGCTTTGCGGCACATGTGAGAGGGTGCCATGGGAATTAAGGGATGTAGTCATCACCCAAGAGAAAGGAGATATATTTCTGCTTACCCAGGGTGTAGTTGTAAGAATTTTTGGTTTCATGGGTAAGCCATTTTTGTTGCCCTATTTTGCTATAGAGCATGTTTTTGCTATGGAAGTAGTGCGCTAGTCAGATTATGTAAATGATGTGTATGGAGCTGGGCATGGGAAGAAAACAACATGCAACATGCCATTTAAATTTGGTAGTATAGAAGTGAGCCAAGTTGGGCAGAATTGGCTCTTGATAGTAGCATTGCAAGATTTGGGACTGATAGAGCTACCGTAGCGTTGGAGGTATGACCCTTTGGGTAAGTTTTTAGCTATTATAAAGGCCAAATATTTTCATTGTTGCCCTCGACCAGATATTCAGAAGAATAGAAATAACTTTGATGGGCTTGATATGAATTGGCATATTGAGAAAATGATGACGCTTCCACCTTGGCATGACTATTATGAGCAAGAAGCGAAGTATAATCCAGCTCGGTATAAGTCTCAAATCCCTCCATCGGGTTTATTCAGCCAAGTAAAAGAAAGTGAGCCTAAATGGATTGAGGAGAAGATTATGAATTGGTGGATAATGCGGATTCACCGAGGGAAGCTGACTACTCCTTATGGGCTGAAGTTGGATGAATAATTTTTGGAGAATTATGATGAGTATGTCGATTTGTATCATCCCATCACCTTCACCAATATCTTACCACAAAGTTTTCAATATTTTGATAGTGGTGAAGGTGAAATTGAAGGGAAATATTTGATGGTCGAGGAGGAGATTCTAGAGGAAGAAGAGCAACAATACATGTTTAAATGGAGATCTCAATGGATGAAATAAAAAATTGAAGAGGCACCTACATCAGAGAAGCAAAATGTGTCGAAAGTACCACCATTTCCCAAGGTGGTAAAAAGACCAAGGACTAGCACTGTAACTACTTCTGTCATCGAGGTTTCAGTTGCTATAGTTTCTACAATTCTGATTGTTTTGGCCATAGTTGTTAATCCTTTGCCAAAGCTCCCAATGAAGGTTGCACAAATATTTTAGATGGCCCAAGAGCAAGTGGAGGATCATCAGTCGGAGAGCTCCCAAGTAGAGGTCATAGATGGCAAAGAGAATGTGGACATTGAAGAGAGGGTGGAAACATAGCAAGATGAAGTAATTTCATAGCCACCCCCATCACCACATCACACAGCACTTGCACCCAAAGGTACATCTTCTCTCCCTCCTTCTTCTTCCCCGGAGCATGTAGTGACTTCTGTTTCACTTCCACCATCTTCTATCTCCATTTCTCCACCATTTGGTATGCCTTCCGTATCTATTTTGATTCCATATTCTTCCATTCCTGAAGTCACTACTGCTCCTTCTTCTATTCCCATTTCTTCGGCCTCCATTTATTTTAGTTTGTATGCATCAGGGCCGAATCCCTTTTTGTGCCCTTCCCATTATCACCACCACCACCATTGAGGCTGTAAGTATGCAAGCTCCTCCTAGAGTAAGTGTAACTACAACCAAACCCGATTCATCCATCCAAACTACCATTTCAGTTCCCCCTCTTCTCACCATCTCATCCACTTCCCTTGAGCCTAGCCGCTCAGATGTTTTGGTCCCATTCACCCCATTTTTGGAATTGTAAACATTGCTCGATGTTTAGGTGGCCCAAAAACAACCTGATATGGAGAAAATTAATTGGGTGCACTTGAGTTCTTCATAGTGGTTGAAGAGCATGAGGTGCAAAGAAGCATTGGCACCAACTCGACCGATCAAGAAAGTTACTTTCGACCCAGTTGCGATGGAAGCTCACATGACTAAACTCACTCCCTTGGTTCAAAAGTTGCAAGGAGAAATGTTGTCGAGTGATTACGTCAGTGAGACTATCATGGAAGATCTTACCAGGATAAATCCGATAGAGAAGATGGGCAATATACAGGTTGACATGAGCTCAGTATACTTGCACGATGAGTATTATAAGGAGAAGTATTTTGAAAATGAAAATAAAATTATTGAGCTCGAAACTGCCCTGGCAAAAAGTAGAGCGCAAGAGGAAAAGACTGCCACTAAAAATGAGTACTTGCACCGATAGGTTGGAGTGCACCTGAAAGAATGAGATACCACTAGGATAGAGATGCATAAGCTTCAACAGCAACTTGAGGATATGAAGAATCAGTTAGTAGAGAAGGTTGCATAGGCTACTGGTTTCTCACCAAAAAGTGTCAAGGAGGCCCATCTTCGCTCTACCCAAAACTGTGAGAAGTTGGCCGCACAAGCAGTTCAGGTGTTGCATTATTTGTGGGAAGCCCAAATATAGATCTAGTTAGGGTAGCAGTTAATTGATAACATAGAGGAGATGCTAGAGCCATATATGGAGATGGCAGTAAAAATTTAGGCCCTAGCTAATGCTAACCTACGTATTCACCCTCTAAGTGAAATGGATCATGCCTGGTCGACTGCCAAGGTCACGCTGCATAGTTATTTTCAAAGGATGGACCTGGTAAGAGAAGGTCGGACAATCCTCAACACCATCGAGCGAGAGCATACCATTTCCATGACTCACTTTGATACTCTTGTCGAGTTGGGATTTTTGGACTTTACGGATGAGTGGGGTGAACCCTTGCCACTAGAGCAATTGGAGGTGCTCTGGAAGAAGTTCATGGAAGATACCTCCGAGATTGATGCATGGGAGGAGCCTCTCATAGAAGTGTAGGTATTTCCCTTGATGCAAAAATATACGTGCCTAGAGCTATCATTGTATGAGTTGGCTCAATGAGCGAAGCACCTCAGCTTGATGGATGTTCAAAATATTTGCTTTGTTTATGAGTCACTCAGTGTCCCATGCCTATTCACTACTCATGCTTGGAAGGAGGTAGTCACAACCTATGAAGTAATTTCTGAGACCCTCAAAGAATAGGAGGAGCAGGTAGCATCATAATGTGCAGTGGTAGAGAAAGCATCAGAAGAAGCGAAGCGAGCCAAAGTGCTCAAAGTGGTAGCCAAAGCAGAAGAACAGGAGAAGGCTAAAGAGGAAGCACATCAGAAGGCAGTTACAGCAAAGGTGCCAGCCAAGGTGGCTGGTAAGAAGACTCCATGACAGCCCAATGGATAAAGGCCTAGGATCACTTGCATCCATGCGAGCTGGATACCCCGTGAGTCACTAAAAATATTGGTAGTTTTGCACTTTGCCACATTGGGATTTTTGTTGGAGCATTTTTTATTGTAATGCGGTGGTATTTATTTTGAAATGTTATTATGGATCTATTTCATATGTTACTTTTTTGTTTTAGCATCAGAGTTATAAATGTTTAAAAGGAAAATAAAATTTAAAACTTCATTTGGAATTCAAGTTTGCTATATTCAAAGGGCACTGTGAATTGGAGATGTCTTTGGGCCTGTACACTTTGCAAAAAAGGAGAAAGAAATATTAAGAAGAAAAATGTGAAGGATTAAAAGATTCAAGCATACCCAAAAATATGGAATGTAAAAGCGCGTTCACCCCAAATATGGGGTGAAAGCTCCGTTTGCCCCTCCTTGGGGTGAATGTATTTTAAAAGTGATGTAAAATGTAAGATATATAAGCATGTAGACAAATATGAAATATGATTCACCCCAAGGATGGGGTGAATGTCCTGTTCACCTCACCTTGGGATGAATGTCAAAAGGTGCACTGCAAAGGTGCAAAAAATGAAATCATGTTCACCCTGGTCGAGGGGCGAACATCCCGTTCACCTCTCCCATGGGCGAACACGTTCCCAAAGAAATATTCGTGTGAACACGTCGAGTAACAGGTTAGACATCGGGTGAATGTGATTTTTGTTGAGGGGTCAATGCAGTTTTAAAGCAAAAGGGGTGAACGCAGTTGCAAATTTCAAGTTGTTCAATGGTTAAGTTTTGTCCAAAATAAGAAAGGGTGGTTTGCCATAATCCATGAGGAATATAGTCAAGCAAAAATATATTCTTCCAAGGTGTCCAAATTTCAAAGGCGCCCAGAGCAGGTTTTAGCAAACATTAAATAATGGTGGCAACGAGTAACTCAGGTGATGAATCCCAAGTGAAGAAGAAGCCATGTTAAAAGCACAGGAATATTTTCATGATTTCCAAGGCAGGGGTGCATTTTCAAGGCATTGAACGTCTCTTAATTTTCTGTGCACCGACGCCCAAAATACTGATTTCCTGGGAATGTTTCCTTAAAATATGGATCATTGTTCCAAAAGGATGGGTTTTAATATTTCCAAGGAGGAATTCCCTCACTCTGGTTCCTGATCTGCGATCATTTTGTCTTCATGTACATTTAATGAAAGAGGTAAAATCCTCTATAAATACTAATCAAATTTCCATTGTAAAGGAGGTTAGACATTTTGCGAGAAAACTCTCCAAGTTCTCTGCATCAATAGAAGACACCAGGCTTCTGAATTTGCAAGTGATTTTGTGTGCAATTTCCTTCTGTATTCATGCACTTCTATTTTACATTCATGTTCCTTATTTGTTGTGAAGTTTAAAATTCTGAATTTGAATTTAAATATTGCTAGTGAGGGAGTGAGTGTTGGAGTGCTATTTTGAAGGTTGTTTCTGCAAATTTACAAGTAAATTCTGCTGCTTTTCTTTTATTATATGCTATTTCATGCTTGGGTGATTTCCTACTATTAGTCTACCCCAAATCCTATGCATTCGGCCTGTGGCCATATTTCCCATTTCTTTCCACATTTTCTAATTTCTTTCCTGCAACTCTAGTCTTCAACCAGTGTAGGATTTAGTTTGGGAGCCAACCCTCTCTGGAGATTGACATGAAGGACATTCCTTTCCTTCGGTCATTCAATGTTGGCCATATCTAGGGTGCACAAATGCAAGTTTTTGTTTGATTAGGCAGATATTTGACCAACAATAATTTAAGGAAAGGTCCTATTTTATCTGCCAACTTGTCAATGAAGCAATGGATAGAAAGTAATTTACCTTGTAAACTTCTTAATTTTGATATGTTTTTATGTGGTGGTAAATAAAGGCTAGACTTAATTTTTAGGGGATCTATTTCTATACCACGCATAGAAATAATAACCCCTAACAATTTTCCTGATTTAACTCCAAATACACATATGTCTTGATTTAAGCGAATCATATATTCTCTTAGTCTATCAAAATTTTTTCTTAAATCATTCATATGCACTCATTCCTTAGTTGAATGAGCTATAATATCATCTACATATGTAGAATATCGTACATCATATCATGAAATATATATGTCATAGCTCTTTGATATGTTGTTCTTGCATTATTTAAACCAAAAGGTATTACTTTCCAACAAAAGGTACCCCAAGGTGTGATAAAAGCTATTTTGGGTTGGTCTTCAAGAGCTATTCTGATTTGGTTGTATCCTAAAAAATCATCCATGAGGGATAAAATCTCACTCCTAGCTGTAAAATCTATGATTTGATCCATATTAGGGAGAGAAAAATCATCATTAGGGTATGCATCATTAATGTCTCTAAAATAAATACAAACCCTAATTTTAGTGGCTTCTTTTTTGGATACTAGAACAACATTTGATATCCATTCATCATAATCAATAGCTTGGATAAAAAATACATTCAAAAATTTTTCTAACTCATTTTTAACTAGTAGTGCTACTTTGGCATGCATTTTTCTAAGCTTTTGCTTTACAAATTTCACATTAGGGCACACTACTAGATGATGCATGACCACAGAAGGATCTAGGCTTGGCATATCTGCATATGTCCAAGAAAAAACATCAACATATTTTGTGAGAAATGCTATATATTATTTATGTCTTTCTTCACTTAATTCTGCTCCAATTTTCACCATGCGAGGGTTTTCTTCAGTTCCAATGTTAACTTGTAAAATATTTTCTACCACAATATTTAAGTCTCTTTCAAAATTAGGAAGATCAGGTGATACATCCATTTCTTGTAATTCCTCTAAGGTTAATTTAGCTAACTCTTCTTAAGGGTTAGTTGCTTCAACATGGTGTATAGATGATATAGACCCATTGAAGAAGAATTTATTCTTAAAAACTTCATCAAGAGAAATATCATGTAATATATCTCCCTCCAAATATTCATATGGTTCAACAATCATGTCTGGGCATGCTATAGATAGCATATTACAAGAATATATTATTCTACTTGGTTTAAAAAATTCTTTATGTGCTAAATATTCTTGATATGTTAGATCATCATTCTCAAATGGGAATGGTTGGGTTTTTGTAGGAATATAACCAATACCACATCGGGTAGGCCATTCCTTAACTTCTAAAGGTTCTTGTATTCCATTTTCAAGAGGTCCTAAACCTTTAACTCTATAACCCATATAACACATAATTTATTTTGATTTTATATATCCATTAGAAAAATAACATTTAGCAAAACCATTTTGATCAATTATGACACTCACAATATTAATTTTACCATAATCATACCCTGCGTAGATAAAGGCACAACTCCAAACATGATAGATACTTCCCAACTTTTGTGGCAAGCCCATAATTTGAGGAGATGGCAGTAATGTATATAACACCAAGGAATCTTGAGTGGTAAAGTTATTATGTTATGAATTTGTGAGTATTGAAGATAAATCCGGTAATACTTCATCTAAATTAGGATATGAAGTAGAGGGACTATCTTCTTTAGTTGTAGATTTAGATGGTGTAGTTTTATATGATGAAGGTGTTGATGTTGAAGGTGTTGATGATGAAGGTGTTGATGATGAAGGTGGACTAGGATGTGTTGAAGATATAGCAAGAAAAAATGGGACTCCTATTGGTTCTGCCATAACACACATGTCAAATGGTCTAGGATCACCATGGATAGTAACTAGTTGATTTTTAAAATTAAAATTAACACATTGATGTAATGTAGATGGTACCAATATCATTGTGTTGATCCAAGGTCAACCTAAACGTATGTTGTATGATGCAGGATAATGTACAACAAACACAGTCATATCTAAGATCCTTGGACCAACTTGTAATGGAATCGAAAACACTCCACATGTTCCTTGAGTTCCATCATTAAATGCTTAGATAATAATTTTAGCTAATTTTAAATCTTCATTCCTAAATTTAAATATTTGGAAAAATTCATATGTGCATATGTTTAATGATGATCCATTATCAATTAAAACTCTTTTGACACCTACATCCCCAATTACTATTGTAATGTATAAAGGATTATCCCTATACATGCTTTGAGGAGGAATTTCCTTATCTGAAAATCTATATAATTTATTCCATGAGAGATTACAATATTAACCATAGCATCAAGTTCTATATTTTGTGGTACCATAATTTTACTTAAGGTACTCATTAATTCTTCTCTATGGATGGATGAAGTTCTTCGAAGATCTAAAAGAGAAATTCTAGTTGTGATATTTTCCAATTATTCATTAATATTATAAGGAGTTTTTTTGTTGTGTATTGGATATATTATTTTCTTTTGTAGGCACTTTTAACACAAATGGAGTTGAATTCTCATTTTGAGTTTGAGTTTGTGATTGAGAATTTTGATTTTGGGCTTGTTGTCTAGTGATGGCTCCAATAGTACCCACAACCTTATTATTTTTTAAACAACCAAAGTGAGGTCTAGCATTTTTTTCTTGTTCATTTGTAAGTATTTGTTGATATGAGGGTCGAGCAGTCATTCTCCTAGAGAATGGTTCTTCTGGAACTAATAAATCTGTGATGGGAGTAATTCGATCTAACTCATATTCAAAACTATTTGAGATGATGTCTAGTTCACTTCCTGTTTCACTTTTTGTGTTTTTTGTATCACTTCTAGTATCTTCTAAATATGAAGATTGAAAATATTATATTGGTCTAGTTGTGACTACAGATAGAGTAGGTACATAAGAGGTTTGCACATCTTGTTGTGGTAAAACTTTTCTAATGGTTCCCACATACTTTGTTGGAGGAGGAACATTATGATGTTCTAATTGATTTACAACCTATTTACCATGTTTGGGTAAGGATGTTGAAAAATATCTAAGTTTTGATTTGCATTTTGAGTTGGTTGTTTTTTGGTATAATTTTGAGTATTATTGTTTGCAGGAAATTTTTGTACTTCCATTTTACCTTTATCAATAAAATCTTGTATCATATGTTTCAACCACTTACAATAATTGGTTGAGTGTCCATCCACTTGATGAAAATTACAATGTAAATCAATCCTATATACAACTGCAGTGGTATCTGGTTGTCTTATCTTAGGTAACCGTATCAAAACTTGTTCCAATAATTGAGGTAAAATCATAGTTAAGGGTTGATTTAATCTTGTGAATTCTCTTGGTTTCTTATTAGGGATTTTCAATACAAACTTCTTTACAACTTCGATAATGTTAACATTTGAGGTTTTTCCGCTATCAGTAACTCCATCACCTACTACTTTTTTATTCTTATATTGGTTTTTAGAAGTTTTTTCCTCATATTTCTTCTTAAATTATCCTCTTCTAATGAGTGCATCTTCTACCCTCCTAGCTAGATTAATGGCTTGATCAAATGAGGTTACTGTAGCAGTAGAAATCTCATAAGATAGTTGTTCTTGCAAATTAGCAATGAATATGTCCAACATTTCATGGTGAGGTAATACAAAATGTAATTTGTCTAAGAGTTATCTCCACTTAGTCAAGAATTCAGAAAAACTCTCATATTTACCTTGTTTCAAATTGTATAAATCATTAATGGTCACATGTCTCTCTATATAGGCACTAAATTAGTGGACAAATATTTCCATTGTCTCTTCAAAGTTTCTTAAAGAATTTGTAGGTAGTTGATAATACCATTCTAGAGCCATGCCTTCAAGACTTTTATGGAACATTTTTAGTAACAACAAGTCATCAAAATAAATATCATAACATGCTATCCTAAATATGTGAAGATGCTCAATAGGATCTTTGGTTCCTTTATATATCGAGAGGACAGGCATAGGGAAATATTTTGGGTATGGTTGGGAAACCATAATAGGATCCAAGGGTTGGCTACACATATCTCTATAACTGTATGAAGGATGATAAGGATCCATTTGATCTAGTCATGAAGCCAATTGTTTGACCATGTCTTCAAGGCCCTGTGGTTGTCCACCAAATTGATTTTGTTGCACCATGTTGTTGTGTCTTTGATGATAAGTTGGTGTTTTTGTGTAAGGATTTCCAATTGAAATATTGTTGTACAAAGTGTTGGTAGGAAGGGTGTTATGAATATGATATGGGATTGTATTTTGTTGAATTTTTTTTTGATGATTGGTATTTTGCATTTTTTTAGCTTTTTGTTGGTTTGATATTTGTTGATTAATATCTTGACAGAATATAGAAATAAAAAGTTGTTTTTATTGTTTAGGATTGGTTTTGGTGTTGCTAGAAGCAATTTTAGATGATTGTGCCATTGGTTTTTGAAAATTTTGATTTAAAGGCATCATGTTTTTCTTAGATGGTTCTACTTGATCATTATCTTGGTTTGTTGGATTGGATTTTTATGCATCTGGAAAGAAAATTCCAAGGTTGATTCCATAGAACCTTCTCCTAATTTATCCATTTGTACTGCTTGATTGAACTCTTCTATGTTGCTCTTTATAAATTGGGTAAAATGTTCAATAGACTTGAAATTAACATTTCCTTTTTGATCTAATGTAGGTTTGTTAGGATCTTCTATTTCATATTCTCCATTATCACCTTCATATTGTTTTGAAGGTACATCATATTCAATAAGTACCCTATCATCAAGGTTCTTGGTCTTGTTCATCAGACTCTATTTGTTTACCACCCCAAAATTCTAGGTATCTTAGTTTTAGGATTTTTATCTTGGGGTATATATGTTATATATATACCTAAATAAATAAATATATATTATACTTTTTTTTGTTTTTATTTTTTATTTTTGAAACAAATCAGAAAATAGAAATTATAATATCCTAAATATTATACTTTAGTCTTCCTGAAAGAGTTTATAGATATCATTAATGGGTTCAAGTTATTCAGGTGAAATATAGTTTTCTTACTCAAAATAAAAGTTGGATTTCAAAAACTTGACAAAATGGACTATGGTGATATTATCAACTTCAGATTCTTGACCATAAAAATATATTTTGTGACAATATTCATGATAATGGACTACCCTAGAAGTTCTATGAAATATTATCCTATTATCTAGGACTATTTCTTGATCTTCTATATGTGATAGAAACTTGTGTACTGTTATAGCATTTTCAAGGTAATCATCAAAGGTATAAACAGTTGAAGAAATACTTGCTGTTTTATCCATCAACCACCTCTCACATACCTTTTGAATATCAAATTAGTGATAAGCATTCTCTAGATCTAGGATTCTATCTATGTCAAACCTTATTTTTTGGCTAAGTCTTGGTTCATTGGTTTTTATAATGTCTAATATTCTCTAGAGTTCAGTCCATTGTTCTTAAGATGGGAGACTAGAGTTTTCAACTATTTGAGAAATTTCCAGTGTAGATAATAATATTCTAATGTTTATGCGTACAACACTTCTTATGTTGAATTCTAACATTTATGAAATTTACTTAAAATGTGCAAATTTGACTAATGATGTGCAAATTTGACTAATGTGCAAAAATTGGTTGACGAGGTAGGAGGAATTCGATGGGGGAATGCCTAATTAAATAGGCTAAACCAGTAGGTGAAATTTGGCTAAAATCAAAATGGATTGTAACTTATTCCAAGCTAGGACTGATTGGTGGATCTGATACCATAACTGCTGCATAGTTGGATAGGTAAGGATAAAAAGTGTTATAACTTGTTTTTCATTTTAATTAACTGATATTTTTCTATTTTTGGACAAGATCGTATGTACAATCTTAGATATTGTACGTACAATCTCAGAGATCATACGTACGATCTCGTTAGTTTAGACCCGATCTCGCTAGGAGGGTGTAAAAATCAAGGTAATAGGTTAAAAAGTAATTCTTCCAAGTTTTTAACTTTAATGCAAATTATTATGGGTAAATTTTAGGGTGTTACAGTAGGTTCACTTTTGCTTCTATTGAAGCCACTCTACTAAAACTATCCATCTATCCTAGAGTACCATGCTCTAGTTGCTTTTTTAAGGATATACAATGCCCTAATACTGAAAATGGAAACAAATATAGATACTTCATGATGAAATAAAGGAAGCATAATCATTTTTATGTTTATATATATATATATTTATTTTTTTAATTTTTATATATATATAGATATATATAATTATATTATTATAATAATTTTTTTTTCTTTTCAAAGAGAGAGTTTATTGAATAGTAACTGATTGCAGTTCAAAAATACACTGCAAATCAGTGTGTTGTCTAAACTGATGTATAAATTTTTCCTTAGATAATGGCTTCTTATAAAGTTTAATCCTATGTCCATTTACTAGTAGTTTTCTTGTTGAATTATCTATAGGCTTAAGCTTGATTGTACCGTTTCCAAATATTTCCTCAATTTCATAGGGTCCTAGCCATCTTGTTCTTAATTTACCTTGAAAAACTTGGTAACGAGAGTCAAATAACAAGGCCCAATCTCCTGATTGAAATGTACATGGTACAATGTGTTTATAATGCTATTTCTTTCATTGTTGTTGAGTTATTTTAGTTCTATGTAATGCTTCTAATCTTTGCTCATCCAGAATATTTAAATTTTCCAACCATTCTTTTTGTGCATTATCCAAATTCATGTTAAGTTGTACCGATGTGCGTAGGGTTTCTATCTCAAATTCAATGGGCATGATGGCTTGTTTTCCATAAACCATTTTATATGGTGATAAAAATGTAATTTTCCAAGTTGTATTATATGCCCATATAGCTTATTTTAATCTCTCAGACCAATCACCCCTATTAATAGTTACAATTTTTGTGATAATATTTTCAAGCTCTCTATTTGTAACTTCTACTTGTTCATTAGCCTGAGGGTGATATGGTGAGGTTTTATTATGTTTTATCTAATAGATGTTGAAAAAATGATCAATTACATTGGAATTAAATTGAGGTCCATGATCTGAAACTAATTCTCTTGGTGCTCCAAAGCGTTGTATTATGTTTTCATAAAGAAAATCAGTTATTGGTTCATCTTGAGCTCGAGGAAGAGCTTTAACTTCAGCCCACTTGGTAACATAATATGTACATACAAGTATGTGTTTATTACCATCACTTGGAGGGTATATTGGTCCAACAAAGTCAATTCTCCATTTTTCAAATGGTTCAAGAGCTATCTATGGAATCAAAGGCATTTACATAGAAGGTGTAGGCTTGCTAGCTCTTTGACAAGCATCACATCTATCAATAAATTGATGAACATATTTAGTCATAGTAGGCCAAAAGTACCCAGTTTGAAGTATTTTCATAACTATTCTTTGAGTGGCATAATGACCTCCATAAGGTTCTTCATGTGCTGCCCTGATAATATCATATACATCATTTTATTGAACACATCTCCTAATGATTTGGTCAGGACATTTTTTAAACAAAATTCCATGAATCTATGTAAAAGGAATACTTTGATGTATTAATTTCCTATGCTCATGCGGTGTAAAATTTTGAGGCATTTTTCTTGTTACTAAATAATTTACAATATCAGCATACCAAGGGGTAAAAATAGAAGTAGCAAACAAGTGCTCGTTTGGAAAATTGTCAGGAATTAACTTGTTATCATCAAAAATTTGCATGCGAGATAAGTGATCTGCAATAACATTATCTTTCCTACCTTATCTATAATTGTGACATTGCATTCTTGTAGTAAAAGAAGCCATCTAATCACTCTACCACCCATTGTTTCTTTTTTTGTTAAGTATCTAATGGCAAAATGATCAGTGTGAACAAATACTTCATACCCTGTTATGTAATGTTTAAATTTATTGGGAGCATTAATTACAGCTAAAAATTCTTTTTCTGTAACAATGTAGTTAAGCTTAGCTCTATGCAAATTTTCGCTTACATAATAGATAACATAAGGTATTTTATTTTCTATTTGTTGCAATACTTCTATTGCATAACTTGAAGAATCACAATGAATATGGAATGGTAATTCCCAATTTGGTCCTCTCAATATTGGAGTAGTAGTCAATTTCTCTTTTATTTACTCAAAGGCTTCTTGACATGCGTTTGTCCAATTGAATTCACTATATTTAGTTAAGAGCTTAAGCATGGGGGTAGCAACTTTACTGAAATATTTAATGAACCTACGGTAGTATCTTGCGTGTCCTAAAAACTTCTCACCCCTGTTTTTATTTTTAGAGGTTGAAGGGTTTGAATAACTTGTATATTTGTAGGGTCTACTTGAACTCCATTTTCTGATATATAATGGCCTATAAAATTGCCTCCTTTCATCATCATAAAGCACTTTTCATGACTTAGAGAAAGTTTTTGCTCTTGACATCTTACCAAAAAATTTTGCAAGCTTGATAATGTTTCCTCAAAGATAGTACCGTATACTGTGAAGTCATCCATATAAACTTCCACACATTCATTAGTTAAATCAGCAAATATAGCCAATACAACTCTTTGAAAAGTTGCAAGTGCATTACATAGTCCAAAAGGTAGAACATTATAAGCATAGGTTCTTGCAGGACATGGGTTGTTTTTTCCTGATCTTCTGCAGCTATGGAGATTTGATTATATCCCCTAAAACCATCTAAAAAGTAGAAATATTTCTTTCCAGCCAATGTATCTAAGACTTGATCAATGAGTGGTAAAGGAAAATAATATTTCTTCATTACTTTATTTAATTCCCTATAATCAACACAAATGATCCATTTACCATTCTTTTTAGGGACTATCACCAGAGGTGATACCCTTTGGCTGTCAAAAATTGGGTATATAAATCTTGCATTTAAGAGTTTAATGATTTCCTCTTTAACTATTTATTTCATAGCTGGATTTAATCATCTTTGGGGTTGTCTTACTAGATTACAACCTTCTTGAATAAATATACGATGGTACAAATATTTGGATGAATACCTATCATATCCTCATAGTTCCATGCAAATGCAGACTGACGCTTTCTAAGAACATCTACTAATTGAGATTATTGCATTCATGTGAATTCATTACTAATGTTAAAAAATTTTCCTGATATAATATCTGCTTGTTTATATTTTTTTGTATTTTCATCTATCCCATTTATCTCATGTTCAAAAATATTGAAATCATAACCATATGGTTCCATTTGAGATTGACTTGTGCTTGCCTCATAAATGGAAGATTGAGATGAACAACTATTGTCTTGACCTTGATTCTCTTGTTGATTTTGAAATTTTAGAAGCCAAATAATTCCATTACCTTAGGAAAAAATACAAAGGGCTATATAGTGTAGAGGTCGGAATAACCGCTAACTATAAAGCCTAATTTGAGGAGATGCTAATTCAATTAAAATCAAACACTCTAACCTATATGTCGACCATGCCATCATAGATATTATTTTTTAAATATCTAACCTTAAAAACTTATATGCTAACATTCTCCCCCTTAAAGTTGAGAGGGATGACAAGATAGTCTCTCAGCTTTACATATTGAGCTTTAAAAACTCCTTTGGTGAAGATGTCTTCCATGTTGTCCAAAGTGCTACAATGTTGAAGCTCAACTACCTGTTTCTCCACCATGTCACGAATGAAGTGATACTTCATATCAAAGTGTTTTGACCTGCTATGATGGATAGGATTATGTGCCAATTGGATGGCACTCATATTGTCACAGTACAATCTTGTAGGACCATATTGTTGTTCTCCAATCTCTTCAAGGACTTTTATCAACCATAGAGCTTGAGTACTAGTATGAGTGATTTCTATATAATCAACCTTAGTATATGACAATACAACAGTCTAATTTTTGGAACTCCATGTAATTAGTCCTGATCCAAGACTAAAATAGTTCCCAGATGTAGATTTTATATCATCTATATTGTTGTCCCAATCACTATCACTGAATCCAACTAATTTTATAGAATTACATTGATGGTAATGGATCCAAAAATCCAATGTACCTTTTATATATCTCATAATTCTCTTAGTTTCTTAAAAATATAGTTCAGATGGATCAGCCATAAACCTTGAAATAAGAGAAACGACATACTGAATATCAGGTCTTGTGTTGGTGAGAAACATTAGACTCCCAACCATGCTCTTGTAAGTGGTCATGTCAACCTTCAGTGCTCCATAATCTTTGCTCAATTGGATCCCATGACCCATTGGAGTTGTAATAGGCTTGCATTGTTCCATAGCAAACTTCTTAATCATATCTTGAGTATATTTGTGTTGACATATGAAGATCCCTTTTTATTTTTGATGAACTTCCATGCCTAGGAAGTAATGCATTAAGCCTAGATATTTCATTTCAAATTCACTCATCATGGAGTGTTTGAACTCCTTATTCATCTTGTCATTACTACCCATAAATATTAGATCATCCACATATAAACATACAATGAGAATATCTTTACCTTGCTTTAGGTAGTAGAGAGTAGGTTCACTTTTGCTTTGAGTGAATCCATACTCTTTAAAGTAGCCATCAATGCGAGAGTACCATGCCCTTGGTGCTTGCTTGAGGCTATATAGTGATTTTTTTAGTTTGTAGACAAGGTTCTCCTTACCTTTTTCTTGAAAACATTGAGGTTTTTGCACAAAAACATCTTCATTCAAGTACCCATTGAGAAAGGCACTATTTACATCCATGTGCTGAATTTTCCATCCTTTGTGGACAACCAAGGAAAGTACTACCAGATCCATAGATTCCCATTCCCCCAAAGTCTCACCGCAAGCATGGAAGGGAAGCCCTTAAAACAAAATTACACCCATGTGGTCCTGAAGATTTCATCCCATCCATCAATACAATATTCATTGATTTGACCACTCTACTTCATAGCCCAACAGATCCCACTAAACCTTTGTGCCTTGACACACATGCTATTCATTGGGATCTCTCTAATTCACCAATAGAGCCTAAAGATATTTTCCCTAATGAAGAGATGTTATAGCCATTCCATTTTGCATTAGGTTGTGCGTATGATGTATTCCAGCTAGTTTGGATCATGAGTCAGTAGGACCTATAAATCCTATTGATGACATTAATTTGATACCCACACCCCACCAGTTAGAGAATGGGTCACATATGGCTATGGAATCAACTTTTGAGGTGGACATCAGGGATGATCCTAACCAACCAAGGAGAGTCAAGTTCAGAGAAAGTCTATCTCCAAAGGAACAAGCCATCCTGATTCCTCTCCTCAAAGAGAGGTCGAATATTTTTGCTTGGACTTACAAAGACATGTCAGGGAGAGATCCAAATTTAGTCATTCACAACCTTTCATTGGATCCCATGAAGAATCCAATCAAGAAAAAGCTAAGGAAAATACATTCAACTATCGTTTTGATGGTGAAGAACAAATTGAAAAAACTATTGGATGCAGTGTTCATAGTTCCTATCGACTACCTTGAATGGGTGTCGAACATGGTACCCATGGGGAAACTCAATGAAAGAGTTCATATCTGCACAGACTTCAGATATTTAAATAGGGCAACACCAAAAGATTCATTCTTGTTGCCAAACATAGATTCCCTGGTAGATGCAATCGCAGGTCATTAGATGCTCTTTCTAATGGATGATTTTTTTGGATACAACCAGATCTAGATTAAGCCTGAATATCAACACAAGACTGCTTTCATTACTCCATGGGGAATATTATGTTACAAATTGATGTAATTCAATCTTAAAAATTCTAGTGCCACATATCAGCAAGTCATGACATACATATTCCATGACTATATGCATAAAATATTAGAGGATTACATGAATGACTTATTGGCCAAGTCCCTATTATGGTAAGAGCACACTGAAATCCTTAGACAAGTCTTTGACCGCCTCATTGAGCATAATGTTTGATTGAATCCTAAGAATTATGTATTTGGCGTAACTTTTGGAAAGATTTTGGGATTCATCGTATCCAAGAGGGGCATTGAAGTTGATCCTGCAAAGGTAAAGGCTATATTGGAAATGGCCGCCCCTACCAACATTAGGAATCTAAGGAGCCTACAAGGCAAGATAACATCCATAAAAATATTCATCGTGTAATTGTCAAACAAATAATAACCCATGAATCGGTTGCTACGCAAGGAGGTCCCCTTTCATTGGGATGAAGAATGCCATCAAGCCTTTGTAGAGATAGAAACTTACCTGGCAACACTACTAGTATTGGCTCCACTGATGCCAAGCATACCATTTTTACTGTATATATCAGCTACTGATTTCGCATTGGGCACCATGTTAGCACAGAATAGTGCACAAGATAAAGAACAAGCCATATATTACATTAGCCAAACCTTGATGAGTTACGAGCTAGGATATGCGTATGTCGAAAAGTTGTGTTTAGTAGTGGTCTTTGCAACTCAAAAGTTGTGACATTACATGTTGAGCCATATGACCTACGTCATATCAAAATAAAATACTTTGTAGTACATGATGAGTAAGACATATCACAATATACATATCGCAAAGTGGATCATGCTATTTGTAGCGATCTCGAGAATGCACGCATCACCCCTTTTTAACCCTACTTGCAATGTTATTAAAAAAACCTAAGATGAAATGGAAAGACAAGAAGAAAAAGCATATAACATGAAATAACAAAGATAGATCTCTTTATTGATATTGAAGCTCGGTTACATGTCAATCCCTCTTAGGGATACCCATTTTGATACAATAAGTTAAAAATAGGCAGAGTGTCCCTTTCATGAAGAGGTGGTGTGCTTATAAATGCTTTCTAGTTTTGTACATGAAAATGTACGAGGTCTTACAGATGTCTCCTTCTCCAGGCCTATTTCCTAGAGGGATCCCTTTTGCTCTCGTATGTTGCAAACTTCGTTCGATGAACCTGTGGCCCTGTAAGAAATGAAACAACAACACAAATTTAGGTGTCTAAGATTGCCTCCCCAGATGAGCTTATTAGTAATAAAATAATTTAATGGAAATATGATTAAGCTATGTCATGAAATCATGTAAATTTGTGCTAATGATATGAAAACATAAAGAAATAGAATAAAATATGCTATATCTAAAACCTAAGCTAAGCTCGTGGGCCACTGTCCAAGATAGCGACCGCTAAGGTGAACCTTGCTCTCTTTGGCCCAAAGCTATGGGTCAAAGCCTATACCTGATTTCGAAATAATAGGTGTTATGCTCTTCAATCCGTCAGTGCTTCGTCATACACGTGATCTCAAATATAACTATCTAAGTCTTGAAATCTCCCCTAAAAAAGATGTCTTAATGATAGTTGATTAAAATATGTCTTGGTGCTCTTAGGCTTGCACCTTTTATAGTGTGAAACCCTAGGTCTATGTCCAAGCCCTAGAAATAAATTTCTCATGCGTAGTGTAAGTTAGCATGAGAAGCTTTTGTCCATTGTCTATGTTTGAAGGCTAGTTAATTAAAATCTAACTACCCACTTGAGTATTCTATGAGAATTGGTTGTTATCATGAGAAGCTTTTGTCCTTTGTTTATGCTTGAAGATCATTTAACTAAAGTTTAAATGCAAACTCAAATCTCCTATGTGAACTGGTCATGAAAAGGAATGCAAAGTGACTCTCGCTCACCTTTATTGCATGCAGACTGCCACATCCACCTGAGATTAGGCCTGTTTGTCGGCAAACTGCTTCTTATGTCTTAGTCGTTGTCATCTACAATAGCTAAGATCTGGCCGCTATTGTCTACAGTGGCTAAGGTTTGGCCACTCTAGGCTTGAGTGGCTAGGATTTGGCTGCTCTTGGCTTGAGCGACTAGACTTGGATGGCTTGAAAAGGTCCCAAATGAGTGGTGAGAACCACTATTGATGCTTGGAAAGTCCAATATTATGTCTTATGATCTTATGAGTATGTCTATGTGAGTAGGTCCCCTAAGCATGACATGATTTAGGTGTCTATATATGCCAATTTTTGTGACGCGCTGTGTGAAAAACATAATGCTAAGAAAAAATGTATACCAATATGTTTGTAGTGTGTATGATGATCAATGGCCTGATCAACGTTGGATGGACCAATCATGCAAGATGGCGTGCATCCCTTGAATCATTGCCTCAATGTTTGGAGGACTTAGCTTAGTGGATTTTGCATGTTAAATTGCACTCATTCCTCAAACTCAATCAGGTAGCTTCAACTGCTACAACAATTTTGACTAGTAGAAGAGCTACAATTGAAGATGTCATGTCTGCTTACGTTCCCAAAAAATAAGGGAAATTTGTAATTGTTGTATGCAATTATTCATAGGATGAACATGATTTTGTTATGATCGAGTGATCTTTTGTTGATTTTTATTATGATTAAGTTGAATTTTTGAACTACTTCCTCACACAATGAATTGGTGAAGAAATGATAATGAATGAAGTGACAAGTCGCTTGACCAATATGACTAATCTGGTTCCTTTCTAGCATTTATTGCTTTTAATGGGCAATCCCACATCCAAGTGTGATTCCAATTGTTTATGATGATCATCCATCCTTATCCCAAGGAGTGGTTCGACTATCAATAGCCTTCTTAGGGAGTTAGGATGAGTGATTCTATTTATGTTTAGATTGTATCACTTTGACTTAATGTTTTTGATGTCATAGGGGAATTAGGATGATCCTTTCGCACCTATGGAGAAGTCCGACCATCTTGGTATTCTTTGGGATTGAAGGGTGGCACATCATAATTCCAAAATGAGTTTTTTTTTTCCAAGTGGCCTTATGGTTATCTACTCATATCACCGAAATACATGGAGTGTGAATTGCTACAATCATCGAGTTGATAGAGTAAGTAACTGGGTATGAGGCCTACCTAAGATTGTGCTTTTATGTGATTTTTTTATTATTTTGAATATTACGATGATCTAAAACCACCAAAGTGTGTTTATTTGTCATTTTTATGGGATCCCTCAAAGAGAAAATCCCTTATTTTACTCTATGGATCTGGCCGCTGTCAGTTCCAGTGGCCTCTAAGTTTCTACCCGTGGCCGCTATCGCCTTGAGCAGCCAAGAAGTTTGGGCTGTTGACATCAATGGTGGCCAAGGTATAATTAAGGAAATATAAAATTTGTTTTTCTAGGGTTTGACCTATCACTTTCATTGTTTGAAGATTCACTTTGGGAGCTTTGGTGTGACAATGACGGTTGCGACTTTGAAACTTGCTGGTGTTGAGGACATGGCTATGTAGGGTGAGACATCAACTATTGGAGGAGCCAGAGCTTCTCAGGTATTTCTCTCTTCAAAACCCTAGCTCCATTTTCCTTATCTATAGAAAACTAAACCTCACTAAGTAATGGGCAAACTAAAACTCACTAAACCTATTGGCAATGAACAAACTTCGTAATTAGGCTTAGCTTCCCCTTTGCTATGGTGGGTTAGTCCCCAATTTTTTTTTTGTTAGTGGCTTTAGCCTAGGGTTTTTGAATTTTTTTGTTATTCACCTGCTGCCACCATTTTGGGCATTTTTAATTTATCTTAGTTTTGATGCCTGGGTGGGAATATTTGCTTTCCATTTTGTTTGTTTTCCCTCCCTCTATTGATTTGTTTAAGTTATTTTGTTATTTTGCAATTTTTTTGATTTTTTGGCCAAGGGTTCACGGGTTTGTCGTGCTACCCCTTTGCTATTGTCACTCAGAGAGATCGGCTCTAAGCCACTATCACTCAGAGCGGCCAAGCTTGATTTGATCGTTGGGTCTTGGTCGCTACTACTTCCAGCGGCTAGGTTTCGACCACTATAGGCAACATCGACTAAACCCTAAGCCTTGTTTTCTTGCATTTTGTTGAATTTTTATGACATTTTTTATTTTGTTTTATTAGGTGTAATCTTATCCTTTTTTGCTTAGACTTAGAATAGTCCATACTCTTTTGCACCGTTTTCATGTTTATTGCAAATTATGCCTTAGATGCACTGTAGTTATGCTTTGTTTTTCTTCTACTTTGCTTAGATCCTTACTACTTGGGCTCGGGACTTGAAGCTCTTGATTGACTTACTTCCTAGCTTTGATGATACGGACTGGGCATGGTTCAAATCCTGTAGGTTGCAATATGTCATCAGGTTGCCTTACATCATGGTATATCAGGCTTACCTTATGACTCTGGCCCATCGCTGGGACCTGCGGACTAATACCTTCCACCTCTCGATCGATAAGATGACCATCATGTCGGAGGATGTATATAGGATATTTTAGATTCCATTTGATGGGGTGGCCATTGTATCTTTGGCAACTAATGATCAGGTGGATTTCTTCACTTGGGTGTTTAGAGGGTACTCTGTGAATACTCTCAAGGACACCAAGTCTAGAGGAGTGTCCATCAACCATTGGCATCAAGAGGGTATCTTTATGGTGAGGCATGTCGTATTGTTGATGGTGATCAACAATGTTCTTATCCTAGACTACTTAGGATCTATGGAACCTTCTAGCGATGGTGTAGGATCTATTGGATAGTGAGGAGCCTATCATCTATGCATGGGATAGATTGCTATTGGCTCAGTGCTGTGATGAGTTGTACCACATCCATCAGTGAGGACGTGTTAACATTACCTGTAGCTTGCTCCTACAGGTTTGGATATGGGACCATATTGTGGTAGATTGCTCTAAGAGGCTCCCAACCAAGTTTACAACAATTGACACTCAGACACAGTGTTATGCTGCTATATGGGCTCGAGAGCATGAGGAGCATAAGAGCCACACTTTCATAGGGGAGTTTTCCCACTATACTGATGCTTTCACTAGACTTTTGGTCGGAGATGTCATGTGGTATCCTTACTATGAGTGTCCTACTTAAGATGATCTAGCTAGCTTTATTGCCAGAATATGGTGCGAACGATGGCTCGTTGGCTGTAATATTGCCATCCAAGATTATTTATTCTACTCTAGGGTTCTTCGTCAGTATGGATTGCAAAAAGATGTGCCCTTGATACCATTATTATATAAGTGCGTCATAGCAGAGAAGTACCTACCTCCATGATAGATCACAGAGATTTTATACGAGGATACCCCAACTGTTGATCCTATAGTGGCTGGGGGAGTTATAGAGGCCTAAAATCAGTGGTGGGGTGATCATATATGGCATGGCATTGGCAGCCTAGGGTGCAAGGATGATGGTGGGGGTGATGGCATAGATCTGATAGGACGTAGAGTATGAGCCAAGACCGAGGTATGGGTCCAGCCAGTAGAGCAGGTGGCAATGGAGGATCCTGATGTTCCTAAGGAGGAGGAGGAGTTAGATCTTGAGGAGAGAGACTCTCCTATGAGAGCATAGTTGCATGAGGTCAAGGCTGAGCTTCAATCCACTAAGATCTAGGTATAATGGTGAGATGCTACCATTGAGTAGCTCTCAGCATAGATACAGGCTTTGCAAGCTACTATTGGGGGTGGTGATGTCAGGATGCAGTTTGTTGTTCCTCCTTCTACAGCATAGGAGGTTCCAGTGGTAGGTTCAAGAGAAGATGTGGGACATCTTCAATCTCTATTGGATGAGCATGAGGTGCGGATCCAAGGACTTGTGGATCATGTTACCCTTCTTCAGATGTAGCTTAGGAGGCACGAGATTGTCCCTAAGGATCCAACAGGTGCAGGTAGTTCGTAGATCAGTGGGTGCTCCACCTTTGATCAGTCTTTCACCCATCCTAGCTAGAGGACCCATACTCAGACAGAGAGACCGATAGGCTCGCGTTACTCAACTCGTGACACTACCATAGGGGGAGGTGGCACTGGAGGAGGTGATGTAGGGGGCTCAAGACTTGTATTTGATTGATGCTTTACTTGGTCCTTGATCCATTTTTGAGGTCAACTGACCTAGATGACTATAGCCCACGAGTATTTTTGTACATCCATTGGACTTGACACACATACTTTTATGATAGCTTTGCATTATGACTTATTATGTGTATCATTTATTGCTCATGTTTTTTTTGTTATTTTGTTTTATGATATGATGCGATGATGGTATTATGATGATTTGATGGATATGTTAGATGATAGATGATATTGAAGATGCTTATATGGATGTGTAGATGCTTATATGATTTGATGATATGATGCGATGTATTTTGATGATGAATGATGAATTTATGATTGTATGCAAATGGATATTGCCTATATGTTTTATGATGTGCTTTATGTATTTAATGACTTGTTTTTGTTAATGCGATGTTATTGTTAAATGCATGTTTTAAGTTTACTTTAATTGTATGCATCTAACTTATGTGGTGGAATGGTATAAATGAAACTGTATGCTCTAATCACTTAAAACATACAGAATGCATATGACATTGTCAATCTTAATGGGTGATACAAAAAAAAGTAAAAAAATAATCATAAATTTAAATAATCAGTCTTATCATAAGAATTGATTAAGTATTCATATATGAGATGTAATGGTGTGTAATGTTTTTTCTTAATAAGTTTCTGTAAATTAAAAGATATAAAGTAATCAGTGGCCATCTATAAACTATTTCTAATAAATATGCGGTATATGTTCTACTATGTTGATACCCCCTAATTTATAGAATATAATAAAGAAAATTATTGTGTGAGTGATGTTATGATTTGTTGCTATGTAAGAATTTTTGGGCTTTGTGGAGATTCAAACACTCTAGTTACCCTATCAATAGTTGTCTACTTACCACTTAGAATTTTGAGAAGGCTTTTACCATGGACCTGGTTTTTCATGATCTCTATGTGTGCAAGTGATTGTATATTTTGAGATAGAATTCAAGCATTTCCTTTGATGTCAGGCGGTATTCTTTTAGCCCATTTCTAAGATCAAGGATCCTCAAGTGTTCATATCATACTTATGTTGGATGTAGTTGGACTATACCACTAGGAAATATTGGGTTACCTAAGCTAGCTAATCCACATTCAAACATTGGTCTACACAAATGCATGAAGCAATTGTAATAGACATATCATCATGCGTAAGGATTTCTCCTTCCAGTTTTGTACAATGCTAAGAATTCCAGGGACAAGCTTTATTCCCTTTTGGCTTATTTTTGGATTTGGATATTTGCTCATATGTAGTGATGAAAATAACTTTTTATTGATTGATTTTTTTCTTTTGAGCGGGGATTTTTGTAGTGATGATAATCACTATTTATTTTTCTCATATGTAGTGATGTAAATCACTGTTTATTTTTTATTAATTTTTTTTTAGCTATGTTTTTTTTTGAATTTATGATTTGTGTATCGGATTATTGCTTTGAAATTTGGACTGTATGCTTGGTATTTTGAATATGTTCTTTGCTTTGGGATTTGCTTATTTTTATTTAAGCAAGGAATTTGGATAGGGTAAAGCTTGTCCTTTTGTCAATTCTCAGCACCTTTAAACCAGTTGCACAGGGGGATAAGCAAGGAATTTTTTTTTTTCTTAAGGTAACCTAGACCGCTTTGCAACTTTCATCTTTTCCTTGTACCAGCTAGGGTTTTAGTGTTTTAATTAGTGATGGGATCTTAAATATCCAAGGCATTATCATGGCTAGACCTTACTTTCTACTAATCAAAGTGGTTTTCCTCAAAAGTTGACAAGATCACTAGGTGTGGTTGATTAACCAAAAAATCTTAGTATATTATGTATAACAACAAGTAATGGTTGTGTTGAAAAATATAATTACACACATGTATTTATGGTTGTATGGATTTGAATTATTTGTGCGACAAACTGTGGTATCTATTGTAAGGCTCTCATGATCTATGCAATTGTAGTGAATATGAAAATGCAATGCAATGTTGTGGATGCAAGATGTGAGATGCAATTGTTTTTGTATTTTTGATTTTTATGTTGTTTTTGTATTTTTGCTTAATTTGACCAAAGGGATTTAAGATGCCTTTGGAGCTTTTGTTTGATTTTGACCAAGTGGATTGGGTACCCTTGGAGCTTTTTGAATTGATTTTGACCAAGCGGTTTGAATTACCCTTGGAGCCTTTGAATTGATTTTGACCAAGCGGTTTGAATTACCCTTGGAGCATTTTGAATTGATGGGATTTGACCAAGCGATTTGAATACCCTTGGAGCTTTTTGAATTGATTTTGACCAAATGGCTTAAATGCCCTTGGAGCATTTTGAATTGATGGGATTTGACCAACCAATTTGAATACCTTTGGAGCTTTTTGAATTTATGTTTGACCAAGTAATTTGAATACCTTTGGAGCCTTTTTGAATTGATTTTTTGACCAAGCGGTTTGAATTACCCTTGGAGCCTTTTGAATTTATGTTTGACCAAGCGGTTTTGAATACCCTTGGAGCCTTTTTATGTTTGGATTTGACCAAGCGGTTTGAATTACCCTTGGAGCATTTTTGAATTGATTTTGACCAAGCGGGATGAATTACCCTTGGAGCCTTTGATTGTATTTTGACATATTTGAATGTTTTTGAATATTGAGAGATTCAGGCTCTTCAAAACCATCTAATGATATAATGCAATATGCTCCAGGCCCAACTCTCTGTGAAATCATGTATGGACCTATCCAGTTTACCATGAAATTATCTCGCAGATGCGATGACAAATTTAAATTCTATTAGTTTTATTTGAGCACTAGATCTCCAACCTTGAATTCCCTTAAATGGAATTTACTATTATAAGCTCTTGCAAGGCAATATTGGTAAATGCAAAGATGCTCTAAAGCATTGACTCGACGTTCATCAAGAAGAATCAACTGATCAAGGTAGCCTTGCCATGTAGCATCATCATCTATGAAGTCCTTTAATGCTATGCATAGAGTCAAAATTTCTAACTCTAGCGGCATGATGGCCTCAGTTCCATATACTAGTGAAAACGATGCTACCCCAATGGGAATACGTATACCGGTTCTGTATGCCCATAGTGCAAGAGGCAACTACATGTTCCAATCCTTGTGATTGTCTTACACCGTATTCCTAAAAATGGAGACTATTATTTTGTTTGAGGCTTCTTCTTGCCCGTTTGCTTGCGAATAATGAGGCATTGAAAAAATATGCTGAATATGGTGTTTGTTAATTAAAGCATGCACATTTTTGTTCTTGAAATATGGTCCATTATCCGATATTATATTTGAAGGGACCCCAAAATGACATGATATTTTGGAGTATAAACTTCATAATCCTTGGTCTAGTTGTTGATGTTAATGGGATCTCTTCTACCCATTTAGTGAAGTATTCTATGGCTGTTATGATGAATGTATGTCAGCCTGAGGATAGGGGTGAGATTCTCCCAATCAATTCAAGTCCCCATTGCGAGAATGGCCATGCTTCCTGATGGGTTGTAAAGCTTGCGATGGTAAGTGCATTATATTCACATGATGCTGGCACTTACTACATTTCTTAACATACTCACATAAGTCCTTTTCCATAGTGGGCCAATAGTAACCCATTCTCAAGTTGCATTTAATTATGACCATGCCATTTAAATTCCCTCCACATGTATCGTCGTGAGCTTACAAAATTTACCAAGATGCTTCCTAGGGCTCAAGACAATGGAGTAATATTCCATCATATCCTTTTCTGTAGAGGATTTCTCCTAGAAAGATGTATCTTTTTGCTCTCTGTTTGAACGTTCACCTTTCAGGATGTGAAAAACCTTGAGGTACTATTCAAAGCTTCAGGAAGTCCCATAGTTAGGAAAACCAATCCTGATAAGCCATGACTTCTATAGAAAATATAGCTCACTCTTCCTGTATTTTTGAGCTAGTGAACATGGATTGAGGAAAAAATCTATGGTGTATGGTTGCACCACACTCCATAGGTCCATGGGAGATAAAAGACCCCCAAGGTGCCATTTGAAAGAAATATTTGGCTACGAAGGACCAATATTGATTTGGATTGATGTTGATCATGTTGATTGATTCTTGATTATCAAAAGCTTCACGGCATATTGTTGAGTGTGAAAGCACTTTCACATGGACGGTTGTAAAATCAATAGACAGATTCTAAGGGATTAAGTGTCCCAAAGAGGCCATGGTATCTGTAAATTTATTCGACATATGAGGGATTGCCTTGATGTTGTATCATTCCATCCAGACTAGGTAGGTGTCAACAAGTTCCTTGTAAGTCTTCAGGAGTGGGCACCTACATTGGAATAGTCCTTTGACCTAGTTTACTGTGAGCAAGGAGTCATCAAAGATATTCAATCTTTTAATACACATTGCTATGGTTGCTTGGAGTCCCAAGATCAATGCTTCATATCCTATATTGTTGTTTGTGCATGAGAAGTCTAGTTTGAATGATACAGATAATGGAGCACCTTGTGGTGTGATAAAGACAATCTGTGCTCTGCCTCCTTGTTCACACTTTGAACCATCGAATAACAATGACATGTCTCTTTGTTTCTTAGGTTCTTCAATCTTTGGAGGATCTGATAATGCAAAGACTACATCATCAGGAAATTCTATAGTGAGAGACTTATTATCTTGAAGAGGTGCCTCTACTAATTGATCTACTATGACTTATCCCTTGATGGAATTTTGGCTTACAAACTCTAGATCAAATTTTGTCAATAGCATGATCCACTTTACGGTACATGTATTGTGATATGTCTTGCTCATCATGTACTACAAAGGATTTTGTTTTAATATGACATAGGTCATATGGATCAACATGTAGTGTCACAACTTTCGAGTTGCAAAGACCATTGCTAAACACAATTTTTTGACATACGCATATCCTAGATCATAACTCACCAAGGTGCGACTAATGTAATATATGGCTTGCTATTTGTCTTCTTAATTCTTTTGGGCTAACATGGTGCCCAATGCGAAATCGATAGCCAATATATATAGTAAAAATAGTATGTCTAGCCTTGGTGGATCCAATACTGGTGGTGTTGCTAGATAATTTTTTATCTTTGCAAAGGCTTGACGACATTCTTCATCCCAATGAAAGGGGACCTCCTTATGTAGCAATCGATTCATAGGTCAACATTTATCTGATAATTGCATGATGAATCTTTTGATGGATGCTATCTTGCCTTGTAGGCTCCATAACTCCCTAATGTTGGTAGGGGCGGCCATTTCTAGTATAGCCTTTACCTTTGTAGGATCTACTTCGATTCCTCTCTTGGATATGATGAATCCCAAACTCTTGCTAGAAGTTAGGCCAAATACACACTTCTTAGGATTGAATCAAACAATCTAATATGTGACATCAGCATTTTTAAGAATGAATGGCATCACTTTATAATAGAATGTTCCCCATGGAGTAATGAAAGCAATTTTATGTTGATCTTCAGTCTTAATATGGATTTGGGTGTATCCAAAAAAACCAACTATTAGGGAGAGCATTTCATGATGAACGGTTGCATCTACAAGAGCATCTATGTTTGGCAATGGGAATGAATCCTTTGATGTTGCCCTATTTAAATTTCTAAAATCCATGCAGATATGGACTCTTTCATCGGGTTTCCCCATGGGTACCATGTTTGACACCCACTCAAGGTAGTCAATAGGAACTATGAATACTGCATCTAGTAGTTTTTGTAACTTGTTCTTTACCATCAAAGTGATGGTTGGATGCATTTTCCTCAGTTTTTGCTTGACTGGCTTCTTCATGGGATTCAATGAAAGGTTATGAACGACTAACTTTGGATCTATCCCTGACATGTCTTTGTAAATCTAAAAAAAAATATTTGGTCTCTCTTTGAGGAGAGGAATTAGGATGGCTTGTTCCTATGGAGATAGACTTTCTCTGAACTTGAATTTCCTTGGTTGGGTAGGATCATCATTGATATCCACCTCAAAAGTCGCTTCTATAGCCATATGTGACTCATCCTCTAGATGATGAGGCATGGGTATAAAATGAATGTCATCGACAGGATTTATAGGACCTAGTGACTCAGGTTCTAAACCAACATGGAATATGTCATATGCACAACCTGATACAAAATGGAATGGCTATAACATATCTTCATTGGGGAAGAGGTCATCTAACTCTATGGGTAAATTAGCGCGATCCCAATCAATAGCCTCTATATCAAGATGTAATGATTTGGTAGGCTCTATGGGATTATGAAGTGGAGTGATCAAATAAATGGAGACCATGTTGATGGATGGGATGAAGTCTCTAGGACCACATGGGTGCAATCTTGTCTCAAGGATATTCCTTCCATACTCATGATGAGGTTATGGAGGAATGGGAATTTTTGGATCTAACCCATGAGTGATGAGCACCAGAAATGCTCATATTTTGTACACATTTTCTTGATCATTATGCGGATGTATAATAAGGATTGCATACTTTTATAAATGATTATATAGATATTTGATGAAATTATGCGTGTTATCTAATTTGTGTGTTTTCAGTGTGTTTTGTGGAATTGCAGTTGGTTTAGTTAGATTTGGATCAGTCGAGGTCTTTTTGATGGACCTGGCACTTTGTTTCTTTGGGGGTCAATGCAGAGAACATAGGCACCTTCCTCTTCCAGGAAGGCGCCAAGAGAAAGTAGGTGCCTTCCTCTTCCAGGAAGGCTCCAAGAGAACGTAGGCGCCTTCCTCTTCCAGGAAGGCACCAAAAGTAAGTAGGTGCCTTCCTCTTCTAGGAAGGCACCAAGGAAAGAAAAGTGCCTTCCTCCTCCAGGAAGGCGCCAAAGGGAAGGAAGCGCCTTCCTCTCATAAGGAAGGCACCGACGGGAAGGTGCCACGACAGGCAAAGTGCCTTCCTCCCATAAGGAAGGCGCCACTAGAAGACGTGCCTTCCTCACAGAAGGCGAGCGCCTTCCTCCCATAAGGAAGGTGCCACTAGAAGGCAAGCGCCTTCCTCCCACAGGAAGGCACCAACAGAAGGTAAGTGCCTTCCTCTTCTAGGAAGGTGCCATGATAGTAAGATACCTTCCATATAGGGAAGGCACCCGATATACTTAGGTGCCTTCCTCATAGGGAAGGCACCTCTGTTCTTCGCCCGTTGACCAGATTTGCATGACGTGGACAATAGTGGTTGGTGCAGTTCCAACTCTACGTCATGTAGAGCTAAATTGGAGATCGCACCAACGTATGAAAACATCTTACCAATGCCAGGTGAAGCACGAACCAATCAGCGAACACGCCGCCATTAGAACCAAATGCCAATTTTAAGCAGACATCGATTGCATTCACTAGACTATCTTAATTTAGTCTGGGATGAATCGACTGTTGTAACCTCTTTGTAACAGAAGTTCTATGGGTGTGTTATATAAACATGCACAGACCGCTCTGAGAGATATAGATTGATATAGATTCATATAGAGATACAGAGACAGATAGAGATTGTAACACTTTGATAAATATATTACAGTTCTAAGAGTTCTAAGCACGTGTTCAGTTGGGAGGAAGTTGCTGGAGCCTGGGCCCACTCCAAGCCAATATTTCTTCCCCACTTTTCTTCTATTTTCTAGATTAGTTTATTGCTTTTATAAGGTCATTTACCACATTGCTATTTCCAGTATTTGTAGTAGATTCATTTTCGGGAATGTGTGAATGTTTTATTTTCGTAGATTTAATTATTTTTCTTCTTACGTAAATTATTGAGGAGTGCATGAATGATTGACAACCATTTTGAAAACACCCCCCAATAGTAGGATTAGCGGACTCATCTCAAGTGGTATTGTAAGAAATCTTATTCAGACCCTTCGCAAGTTTACAAAGCTCCCTGGGTTGATAATTAAATGCATGGGCATGTGACAAAAGTAGGAAAAAGTTAACCTTGTTTGGCCCGCAACATTTTGGCGCCGTTGCTGAGGAAGCATCTCAACTAGATTATTTACAATACCCTAAAACCTTCCATCTGACCTTGTATGAGTTCTTTGAGAAGAAGAGGACCGGACGGTCGGTTTATAAGAACCAATCCATCAGAACCAGAGTCAGTCGAGCATTCTGAATTTGAATTAGACTCACCCAACCCACCAGCAATCCATTGGAGTGAGGAACCACACTTTGTGCAAAGTGCCTCCTCATCCCATCAATGTGGGGAAGAATGAATCATCATAAATCCCCTATTTAATAGGACTCCCTTAGAGGAAGCCCTATTGTGGAAGGTTGTAGAAGATCGGATGATCTCACCAGACAACCTTAGAGCTTTGACTCAAAAAGTCTTAAATGACCGTAAGGCCATAAGCACTGCATTAGAAACCACATTTCTTGAAAAAATGGTTGATAACGATGAAGTCTCATCTAGATTTAGTTTCTCGATAGAGGAAGGAGTAGGAGATGCCAAAATGAAAAACATATCCCCTGCTCACCTTTCGTCCTTCAGAGGATACCCGACTGAGGACCCTGACCTATTTTTATTTAAGTTTGATGTCTTATGCAGGTCTGTGGACTACAAATCCGATACGCAGAAGCTGAAACTCTTTCCTTCTACATTAGACGATGCAGCTCTACGATGGTTCATCGGTCTGGGAGACAAACACATTGCCACGTGGGACCAGATGAAGAGGCTCTTTTTAGAGCAATACCAAGATTTTGGGAGAGTAAGAGACTCCAGGGAGGAGGTCCTGAGCATGACACAAAAAGAATATGAGTCTCTCGAGGAGTACTAGGAGAGATTCAACTTTAATCTTCAATGATCTCCTCATGCGAGACTATCTGATAAGTCCCTCAAAAGCATCTTCTTGAGAGGACTTACCAATGAATCACTGGAGGCTCTTAACATGATCTCCGGAGGTGATGTCTACCAACATGCTATGGAAGACATCCGAGAACTATGTCGAAACTACTCAAGAAGGCGAGGCAAGGCCACCTCCAGAACCATGAAAGCAATTTATTTAGTCACAAAGATAAAAATAGGTAACATGTTGGAGGATTTAAAGAGTGAAATGCTCTCATCTCTAGCATTGCAGATGGATACATTGTTGTTAGAGAAAAATAAGCAAGAGAATGACATAGCATTGGCTTATTTCTATCCAAAATGTAGAGGGAGGCATGCAAAGAATGCATGCCCAGAGAACAAAGTTAGAGTATGCACAGTTTGTAGGCTGAATCATAAAACTTGATTGTGCCCACAACTACCCAGTAATCAGGAGGAGGCTGAAAGCATGGATGCCTATTTCATAGGCAATCGAAAGAGTTGGCCATAGCCCCCCATGGGGAATATGCCAACCGGAATGCCGCCATATGGGGGAGGGCCATACATGCACCAAGGACTGCCTCAACCACCTAACATGGGGTGGTGGGGGCCATCACCCTGGTCTAACGCACCCCCAGCAGCATTCCCAAACCAGTAGCCATGGATGCCATATCCATATCCTGGGCAGCAGTGGAGAGGCCACACTACGTGGAATCAGGCTCCATAGAACATAGCACCTGCTCACCCCCAATAGAATTTATCGACATTTCCAGTAGTGAGACCTATGTAGCTACCCACACAACCGACGACAAATCCAAATAATAGAGTGAACCAGCCAACATACAACATGGAGGGTGAGATGTATCCTATGTACAATATTCAGCTTAGGTCAGGTAGGCAGCTAGGAGTAGGAACACCTCCACTAGTAGAAGAGGAGGAAGAGGTAGAAGAAACACCTTTGGTAGAGGAGGAAGAAACACTTGAGAGAGTGAAGGCTCCATTCCCTAATTGGCTACAAGAATAGAGAAAAGTAACATAGCCATAATTTGACATCTTGTCAAGCTTGAAGAACCTCACAGTGACAATTCCATTATTTCAAGCAATCCGAGATGTTCCAATATATACCAAGGCAATCAGAGAGATGTGTCTGAGGAAGCCGGGATGAAGAGCAACCCAGACTATCAACGTCATGGGTAAACTAGCGGATTTGATGATGGGTAGAACATGCCATCCAAAGTATGCAGACCCAGGCAACCCGATGCTAATTGTAAAAATTGAGGGACATTCCCTGTCCAATACGTTGGTCGATCTCGGAGCAGCCATCAATGTAATGCCTCAGGAGACCATGCAGAGGCTATAGCTCATGAACCTAAAACCCACCATGATAGTGCTACAGCTAGTCGATCGATCGACCATATCACCAGAAGGGATGTTGGAAGATGTGATAGTAACGATCAGCGCATGGGAATACCCAATCGACTTTTTAGTTTTGCAATCCAAAACTAGGCTAGGCGGTTACCCGCTCATCTTGGGGAGGCCATGGCTGGCAACAACTGACGCTTACATCAGCTACTGGGATGGGCTGATGACCATCTCCGATGGGCGAAACGTTAAAAGGTTGACCATTTCACCCCTAGCATAGTCTGTCGACTCAGTAGGAGAACCCATGTTCACCGAGCATGGAAATCCAGAGTTGTCCATAATCCAGCCAATGATGACATTGGAGGAGTTGATAGAAGAAGATGAAGATGGTGCTATTGTGGAGTTTCTCCATGGAGAGCCCTCCATCTCTGCACCTGGATCACCATTGAATGGTGCCCAAGATCACCACGTTCGGAAGATACACGTTGGGCCAGGAAGAACATTAAATGTCAGCAGTAGGTTGACGCCCACACAACTGACAAAATTAGAAGAGCTCCTAGTAAGGCACCAACAAGCATTTGCATGGGAATACTCAGATATGCAGGGCATCAGCCCAGAGATATGTACCCATCAGATTTATCTAGATGATCAGGCAACTCCAAGCCGGCGGCCGTAGAGAAGAATGAACCCAACAATGAAAGACATTGTCAAGGAAGAACTGCACAAACTCTTGGCTTTCGGATTCATATATCTAATTTTTGACAGTGAGTGGGTATCACCGTTAGTGGTGGTCCCTAAAAAGAATGGGAAGTGGCGAATCTGTGTGGACTACAGAGCATTGAACAAAGCAACCAAGAAAGACCACTTCCTGCTCCCGTTCATTGATCAGGTCTTGGACACACTCTCGGGGAGGAAGTACTTCTCCTTTCTGGATGGATTCAGTGGATACAACCAGATCTAGATAGGAGAAGAAGATTAGGATAAGACAATGTTCACCTGCCCATGGGGAACGTTTGCCTATAGGGTATTGCCTTTCGGACTGTGCAACACACCTGCCACCTTTCAAAGGGTGGTGCTTAGCATATTCTCAGACATGATGGGAGACGGGGTCGAGGTATACATGGATGACTTCACCATCTATGGAGAAACCTTTGAGGAGGCAATGACGAACTTGGAAAGAGTGCTCGATAGAAGCAAGAAAAATAATTTGTCCCTAAGTAATGAAAAATGCTTTATGATGATGCAAGAAGGCATCGTACTAGGGCACCACCTCTCTGTAGAAGGAATAAAAGTTGATAAAAGGAATATTGAGGTCATCAGAGACCTACCCAACCCCAGAATGCAAAAAGAGGTAAGGATTTTTCTTGGATCAGTCGGGTACTATCGGCGATTTATCGCCAAATTTAGAAAAATTGCCAAACCACTGCACACTCTATTATCTAAGGATGTGGATTTCAATTGGATAGAAGACTATGAAGAAGCATTCCAATTGCTTAAGGAGAAACTAATATCTACACCAGTTTTAAGAGGACCAAATTGGGCCATACCATTCCATATCTATTGTGATGCATCCAACGGTGCGATTGGAGCAGTCCTCGAACAAAAATATGGCAAAGAATTTTATGCCATTTATTATGTCAGTAAAAACTTGGCAGGAGCAGAGCTCAACTACACGATGACAGAGAAGGAGTTCCTCATAGTTGTCCATGCTATAAACAAATTCTACCACTATATCATCGGATATAAGGTATTTGTCCATACGGACCATGCAGCCATCAGATACCTAATGAGCAAGCCGACCATTGGTGAAAGAATTATCAGATGGTTGTTGCTACTATAGGAATTCGACATCACCATAGTCGACAAACCAGGCAAGGATAACGTCATGGTAGATTTTCTATCCAGATTGATACTAGCAGACCATCAAGTAGTGGAAGACCAGTTTTTGGATGAACATTTGTTCACTATTAGTGAGCAAACCCCATGGTATGCAGATATAGCCAATTACTTGGCCACCGGAAGGACCTCACCTGCTCTCTCTTACCAAGAAAAGCAGGCGGTCATAGAGAAAAGTGCATCATTCCTATGGATGGATGGCCTCCTATTTAAAATAGGACGTGACCAAATTATAAGAAGATGCATAGCAGAATAGGAGTTCTCAGAAGTACTCAAAGCATGTCACGATGAACCATGCGGAGGACACTTTGCAGGGAAACGAACTGCCTACAAAATCCTACAGGCTGGGTACTTTTGGCCCACTTTATTTAAGGATGCGGCTGCATACGCCAGCAAGTGTGACGAATGCCAAAGGATGGGTAGACCAACCCATCGAGATGAAATGCCCCTCCAGCCTCAGGTACACCTGGAACCTTTCGATAAGTGGGGCATGGACTTCGTGGGACCGTTTAATCCACCTTCGATGGGGAGGAGGTTTATTTTGGTCTGTACGGATTATGTTACCAAATGGGTTGAATTTTAGGCATTGAGGGATTCAAAGGAAAGAATGGTCACCGATTTCTTATTTGCCCATATTTTTACATGATTTGGGGTCCCTAGGGAGATAACAATAGACCAAGGGCCTCAATTTACCTCCAAGTTGATCGAGGAGCTGATGGAGCAATACAGAGTTTGGCACAATAAAACTACGCCCTACCATCCACAGGCAAAGGGGCAAGTGGAAGTGACAAATAGAGAAATAGAGAACATCCTGACAAAGACCGTGCAGCAACATAGGAAATATTGGGCTACATGGTTGTCGAAGGTAGTCTGGGCATATAACACCACGTGGAAATCCACCATAGGTTTTACACCTTTCCAACTAGTCTATGGGAAAAATGTGATGATGCCCATCGAATTTGAAATCAAGACGCTGAGAACGACTTTAGAATTGAACTTGAGCTTGGATGAAGCTCAAAAACAAAGGATTCGATAGCTAGATCAGCTGGATGAAATCCGATTAGATGCTTTGTAGAGAACGGAAATTATACAGAAGCAAAGAAAGTGGTGGCATGATAGCCACATTAAGCTAAAGCAGTTCCAAGAAGGGGAATGGGTACTGTTGTACGATTCTCGGTTCCAGGAGAGGAAAGGCAAATTAATGCAAATATGGATGGGGCCATATGAGGTGGTAGAGCTCATCAAGAATGGGGTAGTGCATGTTAAGACAATTGACGGTAGCAACACCATGTTCATAGTCAATGGCCACCGACTATGCCCCTATAATACGTCCGAAACATTATAGGTAGAATCCAGAATAGGCATGGGGGAGACCCCATCTTGCTAGATCTAGACCGAACTCTCACAGGTGAAATGGTGGGCATGGAAGTGCTCACCCAAAATTAGTTAATGTAGTTTTTTTATATAGTGTGTTTTTGTAGGGACAACGCCCGCATGCAAGCTGCAGGCATCCTAACCCAGGGCCTAACAGGCATGGAATGCGTCTAACTACCTTTATTTTCCTTTCTTTTTTGGTTTCTTTTTGTAGGTGGAGGACCTGACAGCATGAGGAATAGGTATCTAGGAAACCAGGCCTGATTCGGCTCAACATTCCGACACCGGCTCGTAGGTAGAAGCTGAGGCAGCATGAAGCAAGACTGGGAAGGCTTGATCACCCTTTCCTAGTCAATCGCAACATGATTGCCGAGAACAAGGTGCCTTCCTTATAAAGAAGGCACCCCACAAGAAGAAGGTGCCTTCCACATCTAGAAGGTGCCCTGCCAGATAAATGTGCCTTCCTTATAAAGAAGGCACCCCACAGAAGAAGGCACCTTCCACATCCAGAAGGTGCCCAACCAGAAGAAGGTGCCTTCCACATCCAGAAGGTGCCCAACCAGAAGAAGGCGCCTTCCTTATAGAGAAGGCACCCCACCAAGGGAAGGTGCCCCACCAAGGGAAGGCGCCTTCCTTATAAAGAAGGCGCCCAACCTAGTAAGAGTTCTAAAAAAAAAAATATATATATAGGCGCCTTCCATGGGTGGAAGGCACCATAAAAAAATCCAAGGCGCCTTCCACATCGGGAAGGTGCATCCAGCCAGAGGTGCCTTCCACATCGAGAAGGTGCATGCATCGAGGCACCTTCCACATAGGGAAGGTGCATGTAGACCGAGGCACCTTCCACATCGAAAAGGTGCACCCAATCAGGAGCACCTTCCATAGCAAGAAGGCACCATCATCAAGAAGGCACCTTCCACCATCGGACGACACATCCAATCAGAGGTGCCTTCCATCACCAGAAGGTACATCCATTCAGAGAGCACCGACAACATTGGGAAGGCACCACATCAGTGCCTTCCACATGGGGAAGGTACCAAAGAATGCCTTCTACGCAGAGCCAGCACTCATGCCTCTCGGACACCTCGAGCAGAACGAAGCATCACACGAATGAGCGGCACCAGATGACCATACCCCTCCCCCATGTCACAAATCGATGAATCAACGGCCTTCACGATGCCTAAAACACCGAATCAGGTATGCGCATGTTAATTCAAATTTTTATATAATTATTTATAAAATATGCAGTACCAAAAAAGATACCATCGTCATAAAGATCATATCCCCCCATAGCCGAAACCGCGTGCCAATGATATGGCACCTTCCATAACTGCTAGGGTTAGGCGCCTTCCCTATAAGAAGGTGCCTTCCTGAGGAAGGAAGGACAAAAAAAAATAGCAGTAGTAAGGGAAGGCACCATGGGAGGAAGGTCTAAGAATCACGCAGTGAAGAAGAATGAACCAGGTGATACGAACGAAATCAGAGGAGCGGTGAAGACACAGTTCGAGGCCGAGGGATGGCTCGAATACTGTACCCTGGTCAGTCAAGGCCAGGACATGGAGGCAGCCAGGGAGTTCACTACCTCCTTGAGGGGTGATGTGGCCCAAGTACGAGGGGTAGAAATTCTAGTCACCCCCGAGTTCATCTCACAAGCAACTAGATTGCCCCTCATAGGGGAATGTGTATATAAGGGCGGACTGTTAAAGTCGTATGCCAAGGTGTTGCTACCAGGAGAGAATGTGCAGATAGACAAGGAGGGGTTACCCAAAAATAGCCTCCCCATGAATCTACAAAAGATATTCAAGCAGGTTGCTTGATTCTTCACATGCATCGGGAAATATACCCATCTGCATGCTAATCATGTGCAGTTTCTCAATCACCTGGTGCATGGAAGGAAGTTGAACGTGCCCTTCTACTTGGAGAATGCTCTGAAGGATGAAGTGGCTCGGTACCAAAAGGGGGCACCATCCACCTTAGCCCACCATGGGCTGATATCGGCACTGGCCCGCCATGCAGAAGCGTAGAGGCAGAATGCAGGGGGAGATGGTGGCCAAGAAAGGTGACACGATGTTGTTGCCAAAGCAGGGCAAGACGAGAGATGCCCTACAGAGGAAATAGTGAGTATCAGGCAATTGGCATTGCCCTATTTCATAGAGGAAAGAGGGCAGTCACCAGTGCCCAAAAACATGGAGGAAAGAGGGCATTCCCCAGTGCTCGAGCGTGAGGAAGAAGGAGCACCGCTTGCTAGCGGTGAGGACGAGTTTTGGCCAACAGAACCAGTCCCTAAGAGGAAACGTCTGCGATGACTCCTCTCGACAGAAGAAGAACAGAGCGACCCGAAAGTAGACGTTGCAGCCCAAACCCTCCAGGAATTGATGAACCGGAGCCCACAAGATGTAGGGACTTTCGGGAACAATGACCAGGTCGATGCGGCCTTGGAGGAGGCACTCGAATGGCAAACCAATTGCTGGATGACCCAGCAAATTTTGGAGGACTGCTAGAACAAGCATGAAGGGGAGTTGAAGGAATGAGACAGATGGATCGCCCAACTCAAGCAGCTAGTCCGGCAGTTGTAGGAGGAAAACCAGCTGCTTCAGGATAGGGGAACGGAAAGAAGGGATGCGTACACTCAAACTGATTGGGCGAAAGAAGTCCCGATGAATTCTCCCACATCTGCCAAATGAGTATTCTCTTCGGGGGAAATTCGATCGGACACCCGATAGAGCAGCCCGGAGGCAGGGGAGAATTCCTCTGTCTTTGGGAGTGAAGGGGAGAGAAGTCCCACAATACCCCCTATCATCGTCTTGAGTGATACAGAGCAGGACGAGGGCCTCTAGCAGTAGACAAGACCAGAGGATAAGGAGGAACTCCCCAGACCTGAAGAAGGAGAAGAGCCTGAGGGGTCGACATCAAACAGACAGGAGAATGAAGGATCACCCCCAGAGATAGCAACATAGAATGAAGAGAACACTCCAGAGCAGGCCCCTCGAAGTGAGGAGATGTCCACCAAGGAGAAAGAGAAGACCCCTATTCGAGCCGCCACATTTTTCATAGAGGCCAGAGGAAAAAGGCCCAGGACGGCTCGAAAGAAGGTGAAGGTGACCTTCACCGAGCCAGAAGAGGACGAGTGGGATATGCAATCATTCGTCGAAAGGCGAAAATAGTTTGAACGACTACTCAAGGAGATGAAAGCAGCCAAAGAGGCTAGGAAGGCAGCCTCGAGGATGCGAGGAGACTCTGGCATCTGCGTTAATCCGGTAGAGGACAGCCAGTTCTGGGATATTTACGGTTCATCCCGGGGATGACCCTCCATGATGAGGAGGTATTTGGAATGATGGGGGGTATATGGCCCCCAATTGGAGGCCGCTACCATTGCAAAGGAGAACATAGGGCTTACTCCTGAAGTGGCCAGATTATACAAGGCCCAAGTAGTACCTTCCAGGAGGGATAATTTAGATATCCCTCTGGCAACGATCAGACCTCCAGACGTTGACCTCTGGCAAGCTGCCAAAGCTGCATTCCAGTCAGCAGAGATGACGCTGGCTAGATCACCACCAGTAGCGGCCAGAATGAGAAAGGGACAGTCGACAGCCGCACCCTCAGTTCCACATAGGAAAAGGCGAGCCACACCTTCAGATGCCAGCGTGCAGAGGAGACAGACTCGGGCCACAGGGGCAGCCGAATCCTCCAAGAAATGGCAATGATGAAGGGTCAACAGGGCTACCTGCAGTTTGGATGCCATGAGGGCATGGCATATGTTAGGCGTGGGGGGATGATGAGCACCAGAAATGCTCATATTTTGTACACATTTTCTTGATCATTATGCGGTTGTATAATAAGGATTGCATACTTTTATAAATGATTATATAGATATTTGATGAAATTATGCATGTTATCTAATTTATGTGTTTTCAGTGTGTTTTGTGGAATTGTAGTTGGTTTAGTTAGATTTGGATCAGTCGAGGTCTTTTTGATGGACCTGGCACTTTGTTTCTTTGGGGGTCAATGCAGAGAACATAGGCACCTTCCTCTTCCAGGAAGGTGCCAAGAGAAAGTAGGCACCTTCCTCTTCCAGGAAGGCGCCAAGAGAATGTAGGCGCCTTCCTCTTCTAGGAAGGTGCCAAAAGTAAGTAGGTGCCTTCCTCTTCCAGGAAGGCGCCAAGGAAATAAAAGCGCCTTCCTCCTCCAGGAAGGCGCCAAAGGGAAGGAAGCACCTTCCTCTCATAAGGAAGGCGCCGACGGGGAGGCACCACGATAGGCAAAGAACCTTCCTCCCATAAGGAAGGCGCCACTAGAAGACGCGCCTTCCTCACAGAAGGTGAGCACCTTCCTCCCATAAGGAAGGCGCCACTAGAAGGCAAGCGCCTTCCTCCCACAGGAAGGTGCCAATAGAAGGTAAGCGCCTTCCTCTTCCAGGAAGGTGCCACGGTAGTAAGATACCTTCCATATAGGGAAGGCGCCCGATATACTTAGGCACCTTCCTCATAGGGAAGGCACCTCTGTTCTTCGCCCGTTGACCATATTTGCATGATGTGGATAGTAGCGGTTGGTGCAGTTCCAACTCTACGTCATGTAGAGCTAAATTGGAGATCGCACCAATGTATGAAAACATCTTACCAATGCCAGGTGAAGCACAAACCAATCAGTGAACACGTCGCCATTAGAACCAAATGCCAATTTTAAGCAGATGTCGATTGCATTCACCAGACTGTCTTAATTTAGTCTGGGATGAATCGACTGTTGTAACCTCTTTGTAACAGAAGTTCTGTGGGTGTGTTATATAAACACGTGTAGACCGCTCTGAGAGATATAGATTGATATAGATTCATATAGAGATACAGAGACAGATAGAGATTGTAACACTTTGATAAATATATTACAGTTCTAAGAGTTCTAAGCGCGTGTTCAGCTGGGAGGAAGCTGCTGGAGCCTGGGCCCACTCCAAGCTAGTATTTCTTCCCCACTTTTCTTCTATTTTCTAGATTAGTTTATTGCTTTTATAAGGTCGTTTACCACATTGCTATTTCCAGTATTTGCAGTAGATTCATTTTCAGGAATGTGTGAATGTTTTATTTTCGTAGATTTAATTATTTTTCTTCTTACGTAAATTATTGAGGAGTGCATGAATGATTGACAACCATTTTGAAAACACCCCCAATAGTAGGATTAGCGGACTCATCTCAAGTGGTATTGTAAGCAATATTATTCAGACCCTTCGCAAGTTTACGAAGCTCCTTGGGTTGATAATTAAATGCACGGGCATGTGACAAAAGTAGGAAAAAGTTAACCTTGTTTGGCCCGCAATAATGAGCAGGGTAGACATTAGGATCATTGGTCTCTAATCGCTCTCTAAATGTACGCGAAGGAGGATTTACCATCCGATGAATGGAAACTAGGTCAATAGGTCTCCCCAAAAATTAGAGATGAGGGTCTATGGCATGGAGTGACGCCTCTCTCTCTACTAGCTCATTCACTTGCCACAAGTGGTGAGGTCCAAGATAAGCGATCTCGGTCTCACCCTCAAAATCATCATCACTTATCTAGAAACCCCTAGCATTGGTATGCGGTCCTAAGATGATGGGATCATATCTTGGTCCCAAGTAGGCCATCTATGTTTCATCTTCATATTCTTCGTCACTTATGAAGAATCCATTTGCATTTGTCTTTTGACCCAAAGTCATGGGTTGATGTCTTAGGCCTAAGTAGGCTCTTTTTGTTGAGTCTTTTGATTCATAGTCATTTTCATCTAATGCATATCCACTCTCATCATGGATGGACCATGTGAATCTTTGTAAATACTGAGGCCCCTGATAGGCTAAGCCAATTTGTGCCTCATCATTACTTGCTTTATATCCATACTCCTCATCCCATGAGTTGTACCCTATTGGGGTGGAATCAATTGAGATGTTTGGATGATAAGTTTTTGGAGATGGTATGTTTACCATGGCCACTTGTCTGTTGCTCAAATTTCCTATTCTTAGGAGATGATAAGGAATGAAATCAATGTATTCTCCTAACCCTAAGATTAATATTTCCAATGTCATTGTAAGCGAGTCATCTCGACCTTCACTATAATAGCCTAAGCCAAATACATTGGAGGGAAACTAATATTATGGCTCGTATGACCGCCTGCACCCCTGCTCATATATGCCAAGTCCATAGCCATGCCAATGGTAACGCTCAAAGTAGCTTAGAGAAAACTTGGGGTTAGAGAGGTAACAAACATTGACCATGAATAATTCGTCACTATCCTCTTCTATATCTGAAGACTTATGAGTAAGTCCAGGCTGGCATAGACAAAATTAGTTTGGTTGGAGGGAATTCCAAGTGGAACCATTGTTCCTACTGGCGACCTCAAGTCTTTAGGCCTTACCATGTCTTGTGCAGAATTAATTATAGGCATAAAGGTGATGTTCTACACAAGGTACTCTCATATGCCTATGCTTGCCAAGTGTATTGATGCATGTGACATGGATGACCTTACGGATGATACTGGCAAAGCAGGGTGATAATCACTATCTTCATCTTGATCTTGAAGATCTTCCTCTTCCATAAGACTTGGCATTTCAACAATATCTACAGTTGGAAATTTCTTGGGCCTTTCTTCCTTAACTAAGGCCATCTTTAGCTTCTGATTATCTTTTGATTTTGATGTTGATGGTACTTTAGAAGCATTGACTATTTTGAGTGCACCAGGAGGTGTTGATGTGCATGGGTATTTTCTTACCCCTTTGTCTTCGTTATCCACTTGTGTGTTTGGGTATGAAGGTGCCATGTACAAGTGAGTAGAAGGGATTACAAATTATCCTAGAATGTCCACCTGATTGACATATTTAAAATGCTCTTCATCAGCTAGAACCACATAGAATTTGTTCTCGTGCACATACTTGACACATTGGTGCAAGATCGAAGGTACACACTTCATGGACCTTATCCAAAGGCACACTAAGAGGATGTTGTACTGCATAGCTCCTTCCAAGACATGACACATCATAGGTATGGTCTTGTGCCCCACCTTGATGGGCAAGACTATCATTGCCATAGTATTGCATAAAGCAACATTAAAATCTCTCAATGTGTAAGCTCTTGGAATGATATTGGACTTGGGGATTTTGAGGTGCTCTATTGCAGTTGTTGTAATTATGTTTATTGATGAACCTCTATTGACCAAGACCCTCTTGAAAGGTAAGTCATTGATTGCCACTACAATGTTTAGCGGAGGGTCTGGTAAGGCAGCATGTACTATCTTAATCTCATGATCATAGAATCGTATTACAAGCTCCTGAAATTCTTGTACTTGTCCCACAAAGTGAGTGAAGGCATTCACATCTTGTGGTTGAAACTTAATTTTTCTTAAAATCTCCATTAGAGTCTCCATATGCTTTGGGGATTATTATATGACCTCATAAATGGATAAATTAGTTGGAGTCATCTGTAGGTTTTACTCCAATCTACTCCTAAAGTTACCAAATGTCTTTTTGGTGGACCTAGAAGGTTGTATTACCTTTTCCTAGGAGTGGCTGGGATGTTCATGGGGGCTACAGGTAGTTGTGGTTGACCATACTGTATAGTCCTTATTGATATGTTAACAATATCAACCATCCCAATGCATCCGTGGGTAGGTATGTCAACTCGAACCTAATTGACTTGGGTCCCTTGATCTCGAGGGGCCTCATGATTGGGCAATGGGTTTCTATATATGCCCATGTCTCTATTATCGATAGCCATTGGGTTGTCAACTTTGAGTTCTCCCGCCTCAATCATGTTTTGCACTTGATGCTTAAACCCAATGCAAGTGTCAATGTCATACCCCAGTATCTTGTGACAAGGGTAAAATTTATCTTCCCCATATCCTTTTATCTTAGTATGGTTGGGATTTATAAGAGGTATATCAGGAAATCTGATCCCCTTGGCCTCGCTCAACTGATTAAATATTGATTACATTGATTCTGTCAGAGGCATGAAATAACAAGGCGAATTGCATTCTTGGTTTCTTCCCTGATTGTTCTTTTGGTCATAGTTGGCCGGTGGGGGATGTGCTTAATAGTTTTGGGGTTGTTGTGCACCCCCATCCTTGGGTGTAGCCAATACGACTTGATTGACTGGAGTAGGGTTGACCTGCTTCTACTTATACTTGTCATTATTACCATTATTGTTCCACTCCTTTTTGTTTTAGAGTTTAATGGTTCCCTCATCTACTTTTATTTCTTCGATGAGCTTGGCCTGTTCCAAAGCTTCCTCAAATGAAAGATACTACTGAAGATGTAGCAAGAGGAAGATATGTTTAGATCAAATTTTGGTGAACATGCGAATGATCTCTTCTATGGGAATGAAGAATGATAATTTTTCCATAATTTTTTTCCATCTATTCCCATAATCCATTACTGGCTCATCATCATACTATTTCAAGTTGGCTAGGTCTAAAAGGTTCACCTTCTTCTTAGCACCAAAGGAGAAATTCTTTAGGAATGCATTTACTAGTTGCTAAAAGTTGGTTATGCTGTGCTTAGGTACTTGGTTGAACCATTGAGTGGCAGCACCTGAAAATGCCATTATGAATGTTCTTAGCATGAGAGTGTGATCATCTTCAATATGAAAATAGGTGTTGATAAAATTTGTGACATGCTCTTGTGCATCCTCTTCACCCTTAAAATTTTCTATCCTATGCATCTCAAAGTGCTTAGGATATGGAGGTCTAGGGATTGATGGGCACAATGGTTGGTTGTGTATTTTGCTCAATGTTGGTGAGTTCCTAGCTACCTCTTGTTTCTCAAAGGTTTTCATATTTTCAGCAAGCTCTTGAAATGCATTTGATGCATAGATTTGCTCATCTTGTAAGCCTATTCATAGTGACAATGGAGGTAACCCTCAATCCATTTGATTTGTTCCATTTTCCTCCCTCCTACGAGGGGACTCAGGATTGTGATCCCGATTTATTATGTTTTCCCTTCCTCCATTAGTTGAATTTCATTCATGATTTGATGGGGGATTTCATTGTGGGCTATCTTGTCTAGTGCACCTCTCCTTAGGTGAGTTAGTGCGTCTTTTTCATTGGTGGTCACCACCATTTGTTTGTAAATTAAGAGCTAGCTGCTCAACTTGCTCTCTTAAACGTTGATCATGTTGGTGCAAGAGTCTTTCTCTTTGCTTATCTTGTTCAAGAGCTTCAACTAGATCTTACTCTTTACGTAATGCATTTTTTAACTGCCTCATTTGGTAAGTTTGTATTATTACATATGAATCATGTTTATCTGACTATGTTATTTTTGTCTAGACTCAAAGATTCCTCGAGGAGGTTTCTACTGTATTTGTACTCTTGCTAGCTAATGTGACTTATTCAGTGTACTATTAAGTATCCCTATGATTAGACTCCATGAGTCTACTGTGGGATTTCTTTGAGGTACACCCAGACTGGAATGTGTATTTAAAAGTCATAGTTCATGAGCTTCGAGATGTAGAGTTCTCAATAGCTGCATTTCTTTAAGTTGGTCGTGTAGGAAACTAATCCAACCTGTCTAGTTTTATTGTTTTCCATGGCTAGTCCCATGGGGTGCCATTCACTCCTATCAGGTCATATTCTATGGGAATATTTCATTTTGTGTGAAGGGATTCTTTTATTTTATTCCCATGGCTAGATGTGGCTCTGGTTTCCTACCATTCAGTGGGTAGACTTGTTTCATATGTTTCTTGTGAGTCTTGAGGTGTTGCAATTCTTGTTTGCCTTCTTGATGAAGAGAGATTTGTGGTAATATTTTTTCTTCATGTGTATGGAGATGTGGCAGTCTTGTCATCCCTATGTGAAGAATGAGTATTATAACCTTCTTTATGTCCATGTGATGAGGAAGCCCTTGAAGCTTCCTCATGTCTTTGAGATGTTTCTATGTGTTTAGAGGAGGCCTTTGAGGTCTCCTCATGTCTCCTTGATGAGGATGGTTGTAAAGCCTTTTTTTTTATGTGAATTTGTTCCATGATGTGGTTCCTTACTTGGGTTTTCTTGAGGATATCTCCCAAGGGTTGAGTTATCACCCCTTAGGCTCATGGAGCTACGTCTCATGGTTTTATGGGTAGGTCGTTCAATGTTACTATGACTCTACCTATGGGTATGAGTTGCTTCTATCTCTCCCTCGGTATCATACCAAGGGTTCTTCTTATTTTGACCATGTTGCCGTATTAATTGATCTTTTGAGTTGCAATTTAGGAATAACCACACAATACCAAGCAAATTTTTATCTTGATTACCAATTTGAGTGTGCCCTAAACTGTTTGGTGTGTTTTGATGTGTTGTTATTTTGATTTCTTACTCTTGTTCTTGGATTAAGAATGAGAAGACTCATCCATAGTTACGATCAAGTACACTCATGCCAAACATGATTTTCTCAAAAGAAGATAGGGTACACCATGGAAGACCCAATGGAGGGTTCGCCTAGCTCTTCCACTCTGAACCAATGATTGTTCTAATAGTGGGAGATAGTTTGAGCACAAGGAACTTAGTATCACTATAAATAAGTTTCTCAATCCATTTCTAGGAAGCTCTAAGGGGTAAACTAGTGGAATGAGATGAATTCCAATATCACTAGATTGGATTAAAGGTTGGTGATGAAATCTAACTCCCCAATGTTGAAATGAGATGTGCATGTGTGGTGTTTATTTTAAGCTTGCATAACATAAAGTGCATCATATAACAACAATGAATATTTACTATATGCCTAAGTGCAAAAATATGTTTCAATATTCAGAAAGATGCATGAAATACTATGATTTGTATTAGCACACTTCACTTCGTGCAAATATGGCCTCTAGAAGGGCCTCAAAGCAAGAAAACAACATACAATGTCTAGCACATTGGATTCTATGGTGAACTTTTCAGGCATAAGTCGTTGTTCCTAGCAATACCTAGTGGAAAATTGAAAAGAGGATCTAAGATATGCGAAAGGCTTAATTATTTTTTCTTTTATTCTTTCAATTTCCAAATATAAATGTGCTTTAGGTTCTCTATTTTAGACACATAGAAGCAGACAAAAAGCTGTAAAATATTAGAGAAGCTATACCAACCTTTGATCCAACTCAGAGAGTCGGTGTTTTGACCTCTGTTGCACTCTAGTTCTAGTTGATTTTGACAAGAGTGGTTGGTTCTTGGCTGTTGTAGCTTAGAGTGGCTAAGATATATTGGCCATTGTAGCTCAGAGTGGCTAGTTTTTGGCTACTGTAGCTCATAGAGGCAAGACTTGCACACAAAACTAAGTTAGTATTCCAACAAAAAATAAAAAATTAGTGGTGGTCCCACTGTGATCGCCATATGTAGCGACCCCAAGAATGCACACACCACCCCTTTTTAACCCTACTTGCAATGTTATTAAAAAAACCTAATATGAAATGGAAATATAAGAAGAAAATGCATATAACATGAAACCACAAAGATAGATCTCTTTATTGATATTGAAGCCCGGTTACATGTCGGTCCCTCTTAGGGATACCCATTTCAATACAATAAGTTACAAATAGGCAAAGAGTGCCCCTTTCATGAAGATGTGGTGTGCTTATAAAATATTCCCGATTACGCACACAAAAATGTATGAGGTCTTACAGATGCCTCCTCCAGATTTGTTTCCTAGAGGGATCTCTTTTGCTCTCGTATGTTGTAAACTTCATCTGATGAACCTGTGGCCATGCAAGTAATGAAACAACAACACACGTTTAGGTGTCCGAGATTGCATCCCTGGATGAGGTTGTTAGTAATAAAAGAATGTAATGAAAATATGATGAAACTATGCCATGAAATCATGTAAATCTATGCTAATGATATGAAAAAATAAAGAAATAGAATAAAATATGTTATGTCTAAAACCTAAGCTAAGCCCGCGGGCAACTGTCCAAGACAACGATCACTAAGGTGAACCTTGATCTCTTTGCCCCAAATATATGGGTCAAATCCTATACCTGATGTCAAAATAATAGGTGTTATGCTCTTCAATCTGTCAGTGCTTCACTATACACGTGATCTCAAATAGAACTCTCCAAGTCTCGAAAGCTCTCCTCAAAAATATGTCTTGATGATAGCCGATTAAAATATGTCTTGGTTCTCTTAGACTTGCAGATTTTATAGTGTGAAACTCTAGGTATATATCCAATCCCTATAAATGAATTTCTCATGCGTAGTGCAAGTTAGCATGAGAAGCTTTTGTTCATTGTATATGTTTGAAGGCCAGTAAACTGAAATCTAACTACCCACTTGAGTCTTCTATGTGAACTGGTTGTTAGCATGAGAAGCTTGTCCTTTTTTTATGCTTGGAGGTCAGTTAACTAAAGTTTAAATGCAAACTCAAGTCTCCTATGTGAACTGGTCATGAAAAGGAATGCAAAGTTACTCTGACTCACCTTTATTGCATGTAGACTACCACTTTCACCTGATATTAGGCCTATTTGTTAGCAAACTGCTTCTTATGGCTTAGCTGCTATCATATATAGTAGCTATGATCTAGCCATTGTCATCTATAGTGGCTAAGGTCTGGCCGCTCTAGGCTTGAGTGGCTAGGATCTAGCCACTCTAGACTTGAGCGGATAGACTTGGATGCCTTGAAAAGGCCCAAAATGAGTGGTGAGAACCACTGTTTATGCTTGGAAAGTCTAATATTATGTATTATGATCTTATGAGTGTGTCTATGTGAGCATATCCCCTAATCATGACATGATTTAGGTGTCTACAGATGCCCCTTTTTGCGATGTGCTATGTGGAAAACACAACGCTGAGAAAAAATGTAGACTAATATGTTTGTAGGGTGTATGATGATCAATGGTCTAATCAACACTGGATGGCCCAATCATGCAATATGGTGCACATCCCTTGAATCATTGCCTCAATGTTCAGAGGACTTAGCCTAGTGGATTTTGCATGTTAAATTGCACTCGTTCCTCAAAATCAATCGGATAGCTTCATTTGCTACAATAATTTTGATCGATAGGAAAGCTGCAATTGAAGATGTCATGTTTGCTTACGTTCCCAACAAACAATGGAATTGTTGTATGCAATAATTCATAGGACAAACATGATTTTGTAAGGAACTTCCTAAAACTTGGAATAATACCTCAAGGTCTGTCACATAATGAAAGGTGAACGTTCAAACATAAAGCAACAAGATACATCTTGGTAGGATAAATCCTCTACATATGAGGATATTATGGAGTGTTACTTCGTTTTCTTGAGCTCCAACAAGCATCTTGGGTTATTTTGCAAGCTCACGACACCACATGTGGAGGGCATTTTAGTGGCATGGCCATCATTAAGCGTATCATGAGAATGGGATACTATTGGCCCACCATGGAAAAGGATTGCTGCAAGTATATCAAGAAATGCATTAAGTTCCAGCATCATGCAAATCTAATGCACTTACCATCGCAAGCCTTGCAACCCATCCAAGCAGCATGGCCATTCTTGCAGTGGGGACTAGACCTAATTGGGAAGATCTCACCCCCGTCCTTAGGTTAACACACATTCATCATAATGGCCATAGAGTACTTCACTAAATGGGTTGAAGCGATCCCCTTAACATCAACAACTAGACCAAGGATTGCGGAGTTTATACTCCACAATATCATAAATCATTTTGAGGTCCCTTCTAAGATAATATCGGATAATGGGCCATCTTTAAAGAAACAAATGTGCATGTTTTAATGAAAAAATACTATATTTAGCATATTTTTTCAATGCCTTACTATCCACAAGGAAATGGGCAAGCAGAAGCCTTGAAAAAAACAATAGTCTCCATATTGAGGAAGATGATGCAAGACAATCACAAGGATTGGCACATGTAGTTGCCTCTTGAACTATGGGCATACAAGACTACTATACAGATGCCCACCAGGGAAACATTGTTTTCACTAGTGTATGGAACTAAGGCCATCATGCCACTAGAGTTAGAAATTCCAACTCTATGCATAGCATTAAAGGACTTCATAGATGATGATGTCGCATGGCAAGGCTACCTTGATCAATTGATGCTTCTTGATAAACGTCGAGTCAATGCTTTAGAGCATCTTCACATCTATCAAGATCACCTTGCACGAGCTTACAGTAGTAAAGTCCACTCAAGGTAATTCAAGGTTGGGGATCTAGTGCTCAAAGAAAACCAACAAAATTTGAATCTGTCGCCACAATTGTGAGACAAGTTCACAAAAAATTAGATAGGCCCATACATTATTTCACAAAGAGTGGGGCTTGAAGCATATCACCTTATATCATTAGATGGTGTTGAAGAGCCTGAACCTCTCAATATCATTCACTTGAAGGCATTCTACACATAAAACACAAAAAAATTCAAATATGTCATAAAACACAAAAAACATTCAAATATGTCATAAAACACAAAAAAAATCAAATATGTCATAAAACACAAAAACATTCAAATATGTCATAAAACACAAAAACATTCAAATATATCAAAAATACAAACAAATCATAAAAACATAAAAATTTAGATCCAATCAAAAATGCTCCAAGGGTATTCAAACCGCTTGGTCAAATTCAATCAAAATGCTCCAAGGGTATCCAAGTCGCTTGGTCAAAAATCAAATCAAAATGCTCCAAGGGTATCCAAGCCACTTGGTCAAAAATCAAATCAAAATGCTCCAAGGGTATCCAACCTGCTTGGTAAAAATCCAATCAAAATGTTCCAAGGGTATCCAAGCCGCTTGGTCAAAAATCCAATCAAAATGATCCAAGGGCATCCAAGTCGCTTGGTCAAAAATCAAATCAAAATTCTCCAAGGGCATCCAAGCCGCTTGGTCAAAAATCAAATCAAAATGCTCCAAGGGCATCCAAGCCGCTTGGTCAAAAATCAAATCAAAAGTACTCCAAGGGCATCCAAGCCGCTTAGTCAAAAATAAATCAAAAAGATCCAAGGATATTTCATGCTACTTGGTCAAAAATTACAAAGCCCCAGAGGCACAATAAGCCCTTTGGTCAAATTAAGAAAAAATACAAAAACAACATAAAAATATACAAAAACAATTGCATCTCACATCTTGCATCCACATAATTGCATTACATTTTCATATCCATTACATTCACATATGTCATAAGAGCCTTAAAAGTGATGCCACAGTTTGTCTCACAAACCAGTCAAATCCATACCTCCATCAACATATGTGTGTAATTATGTTTTTCAATACAACCATTATCTGTTGCTATACATAATATACTAAGGTTTTTAGTTATTCAACCACACTTAGTGATCTTATCAACTTTTGTGGAAAACCATCTTGTTTAGCAGAGAATAAAGTCTATTGGTGACAAAGCCTAGCATATCTCAGAATCCCACCACTAATTAAACACTAAATTCTAGTTGGAACATGGGAAGATAAAAATTACAAAGTGGTCTAGGTTACCAAAAGAAAAAAGGAACTTTCTTGCTTATCCCCTTGTGCAACCGGTTTAAAGGTGTTGAGAATTGGCAAAATGAAAATTTATGCCCTACCTAGAAATGAGTGATTATCATCATTGCATACATCCCTTGCTTTCATAAAAATAGGCAAAATCCCGAAACAAAGCCAAATTCAAATCTCAAAATTGAAAGTTCAAATTCTTCAAAAGTCAAACATCAACGCCCAAAGTCATAGTTCAAAATATCAAAAGAACAAAATCAAAATAAAAAGTGATTATCATCACTACAAGAATCCCTTGCTCAAAAGAAAACAAAAAAAAATAGTGAAAATAAACAGTGATTTTCATCACTAAGTATGAGCAAGTATCCCAATTGAATGAAGAAAAAAGGGAATAGAACTTGAATCCCTAGAATTCTCAGCATTGCACAAAACTGGAAGGATAAATCCTTACACATGATAATATGTCTATCACAAAAGCTCCTCACATTTGTATAGACCAATGTTTGAATGTGGATGAGCTAGCTTAGGTAACTCAAAAATACCTAGTGGTATAGTCCAATTAAGTCCAACATAAGAATAATATGAATACTTGAGGATGCTTGATCTTAGAAATGGGCTAAAAGAATCCCACCTAAAATTGGAGGAAATGTATGGGTTATATCTAAATATATTTATTTAAACACACAAGGAGTTAGGACCATGATGAAAGCCTAATTTTCAAAATACTTAAATGATCAGTACACAGTCATTGATAGGGTAACTAGAGTGTTTGGATCTCTGGAAAGCCCCAAAATTCTTACATAGCAACAAATAATATCATTATTCACACCATCACTTTCTTTATAAGATTCTATAAATTAGGGGGTATCAACATAGTAGGACAAATACCACATATATATTAGAAATAGTATATAGACGGCCACTGACTACTTTATATATTTTAATTTATGGAAACTTATCAAGAAAATACATTTCACACCATTACATCTCATATATGAATGCTTAATCAATTTTTATGATAAGAGTGGTTATTTAAATTCATGATAATTTTTTACTTTATGTGGTATCACCCATTAATATTGTCAATGTCATATGCATTCCTTATGTTTTAAGTGATTAGATCATACAGGTTCATTTATACCATCCCATCACATAATTTAGATGCATACAATTAAAGCAAAATTAAATATGCATTCAACAATTATATCACATCCACAAACACAAGTCATAAAACACATCATTAATCATTCATCATCATATCATAAAGCACATCATAAAACATATAGGCAATATCCATTTTCATACAATCATAAATTCATCATTTATCAACTCAAAATACATCACATCATATCATCAAATCATATAAGCATCTACACATCCATATAAGCATCTATAATATCATATATCATCTAACATATACATCAAGTAATCATAATGCCATCATCACATCACATCATAAAATAAAATAACAACAAAAATATGAGAAATAAATGATACACATAATGAGTCATAATGCAAAGATATCATAAAAGTATGTGTGTCAAGTCCATGGATATATAAAAATTCCTATGGGCTACAGTCATATAGGTCAGCCAACCTCAAAAATGAATCAAAACCAAGTGAACCATCAATCAAATATTGGTCCTACACCCCTTGTAGTACCACCCCCTATGGATAGATCTCTGGGAGAATGGTGCGAGCTGGACCTTGCTGGTCTCTCAGTACGAGTCTGGGCCCCATGACTAGGTCAGATGGAAGACTGCCCTACTGTAGAGCTCCTACTGACCTGTAACCCACTTATGGCTCCTCTCTCCCTAGGGATGGCTCCTAGCCTCTTGATCTACCTCGAGAGAGCGACAATATGAGTTGCATCCTCAACAATCTATACATCACTCTCATCCAAAAAACCCTATAAATGACTAATCTCATCCTCGATAGCTACCCTTGAAGGAACCTTAGAAGCAAGAGGAGAAAAATCAACCTACATCCAGGTAGCTCCTCCCATAGTGGCATGTAAAGTCTATATCTGGTCTTATAACTACACTATAGTGGTATCCTGTTGAGCTATGATAGCGTCACATTGTTGTACCTGTATCTTGGTCGACTAGATCTCAGAATCCACATCATGTAGCTATGCCCTAAGAAGATAATCTCTCTCCTCAGGCTCCATATCCTCCTCCACCTTCTCAGGAGCCTATTGATCCTCCACTACCACCTACTCTACCTGATGACCCCATATCGCAGTCCTAGAACAAACCCTACATCCCAATGGATCTACCCCATCTTCACCATCATCCTCTCAACTCAGATTGCACTCACCGTGCCACATCAGGTCACACCACAACTATGAAAATGCATTTTTGACTCCACAAACTACTCTACGATCAACAATTGGGGCATCCTCCTCATCAGCTAACTCTATAATATATTATGGAGGGAGGTCTCTCTCTACTCCAATGCACCTATATAGAAATGGTACTAATGACACATCCTGCTACAACTCATACTGACAAAGAACCCAAGAGTAGAAGAAGTACTCCTAGATGTTGATCTTGTAGCTGATGAGCCATCGATCATGTCGTGTCCTAGAAGTAAAGTTTTCAGGGTCATCTTAAGTGGGACACTCATGATACGGGCACCATATGATATCTCCATCCTAGAGTCTAGTGAAAGTATTAGTATAATAAGTCAACTTCCTTACAAAAGTGTGAATCTTTCACTCCTCGCTCCCTCTAGCCCATATAGCACCATAGCACTGCATCTACCCATACACAACAGTGATCTTAATAGGAAGCCCCTTAGGGTGATCTACCCTAATGTTCTTCCATCCCAGATCTTCAAGAGCCAATTGTAGGCGATGTTGGCATGACCCCTATAGAGGATGTGGTATAGCTCATCGTAACACTGAGCCAATAGAGACCTACCCCATGCATAGATTATGGGTGCCTTGTTGTCCATCAGGTCTTGAACCATCACAAGGAGGTTTTAAGGGAACCTCAAGCCTAAACAATCTAGGATAAGAATGTTACTGCTGACCATCGATAATACCGCATGCCTCACTATGAAAAAACGCTCTCGATACTAGTGGATGGTAGACACTCCTCCAGACTTGATGTCCTTGAGGGCCACCTTAGAGTGCCCTATGAAAACCCAAGAAAAAATAGCCACCTATTCATTAGTGGACGAAGAAACAATCGCCACTCCATAAAAAGGGATTCAAAAGATCCTGTACACGTCCTCCAACGTAATGGTCATATCACCAGGTGGGAGGTGGAAGGTATTAGTTCAAGGATCCCAGTGACGGGCCAAACCCATAATGTAGGCTTGGTATGACATAATGTGAGGCAATCTAGTAACATACTAGAGCCCACGAGCCTTAAGCCACCTCCAATTAGTGGCATCCAGAAGGGGTAGAAGGCCAGTCATGAGCTTCGGGTCTCGAGATCTAGCAATAAGGATCTAAGAAAAACAAAAGAAAGATAAAACATAAATACAGGGCATCTAAGGCATAAAACATAAAAAATCTGACACTCTCCTAAATATAAGCAAAGAGGGGGGAATAAATGCACCTAGACATGCAACACATGCTAAAAAGTAGTTCAAAATTCTAAAAAAAATTATTATTAAATTATCTTAGAAAATCCAATAAAAAGAAAAAACTTGTGCAAACTCGTCTAAGGGGTTTAGTCGTTCTCACCTACAGTGGCAAGAATCTGGCCACTAGATACAGTAGTGGCCAAAGCCCAATGATAAATTTATGATCGTTGGGGTTCAAACCTAGCCGCTCTGAGCGACATCGACCAAATTTCCACTGCTATGAGCGACAACGGCTGAAAGGTAACATGGAAAACCCATGAATCCTAGGCCATAAAATACAAAAATATTGGAAAAAACAAAAATGGGGACCAACCCACCACTTAAAAATCTATACTAAGCCTAACTACGGATTTCATTTGTTACCAACAGGTTTAGTGAGGTTCATTTACCGATTACTTAGTGAGGTTTAGTTTTACCCAAAAAAGAAAAAGAGGTTAAGGTTTGAAAAAATACCCGAGAAGCTCTGGCTCCTCCAAAAGCTGATGCCTCACCCTATGTAGCCATGTCCTCGATGCAGGTATCTTACAAAATCACAAACTATCACTGTCTGACCAGAGCTCTAAAAAGTGAACTGACAACAAATGAAAATGACAGGTCAAAACCCTAAAAGTGCATTTTTATATTTTCAAGTTATGCATTGGTTGCTGTTGATATCAGTGGCCCAAAATTCATGGCCGCTCAAGTCGACAACGACTACAGGTAGAGACTCAGAGGCCGCTGGACCTGACAACGACCTGCTCCATAGATAAAAAACAATAAAATTCCTTCCATGGTAGATAAAAAAAATGTTAAATAAACACATTTTTAAGACTTCTAGTCATCATAACGACCAAAATAATATTAAAATCACATAAAAAAAATTCTCAAGAAGGCCTCATATCCAGTTACTTACTCTATCCACTCAAAAATTGTAGTGATTTGTACTCCATGCACTTTGATGAGATGAGTAGGTTACCATAAGGCCACTTGGGGCAAAAACATTTCATTTTGGAATTACGATGTGTCACCCTTCAATCCTAAAGAAGACCAATATGGTCGGATTGCTCCACAGGTGCAAAAGTATCATCCTAATTCCCCTATGATACAAAAAAACATTAAGCCAAAGTGATACAATATGAACATAAATAGAATCATCCTAACTCCCTAAGAATGCTATTGATAGCTGGACCGCTCCTCGAGATAGGGATGGATGATTATCATAAACAATTGGAATCACACTTGGATGTGTGATTGCCCATTAAAAAAAAAAATGCTAAAAAGGAACTAAATTAGTCATATTGGTCAATCGACTTGTCGCTTCATTCATCATAATTTCTTCACAAATCCATTGTGTGAGGAGGTAGTTCAAAGATTCAACATAATCATAATCAAATCAACAAAAGATCACTCAATCATAATAAAATTATGTTTTTCCTACGAATCATTGCATGCAACAATCACAAATTTCCCTTATTTGTTGGGAATGTAAGTAGACATGAAATATTTAATCATAGCTCTCATACCGATCGAAACTATTGTAGCAGTTGAAGCTACCCGATTGAGTTTGAGAAATGAGTGAAATTTAACATGCTGAAGCCACTGAGCTAAGTCCTCCTAACATTGAGGCAATGATTCAAAAGGTGTGTGCCATATTGCATGATTGGGCCATTCGGTGTTGATCAGACCATTGATCACCATACACCCTACAAACATATCAGTCTACATTTTTGCTCAACGTTGTGTCTTCCACACAGTGCATCGCAAAAAGGGGTATCTGTAGACATCTAAAACATGTTATGTTTAGGGGAGCTACTCGCATAGACACATTCATAAGATCATATGACAAATATTAGACTTTCCAAGCATCAACAATGGTTCTAACCACTCATTTGGGTCATTTTTAAGCCATCCAAGCCTAGCCGCTCAAGCCAAAAGTGGCTAGATCTTAGCCACTATAGATGATAGTGGCTAAACCCTAAAAGCAGTTTTGCTGACAAATAGGCCTAATCACAGGTAGAAGTGGTAGTCTTCATGCAATAAAGGTGATCAGGAGTAACTTTGCATTCTATTTCATGACCAGTTCACATAGGAGACTTGAGTATTTAGACTTTAGTTAACTAGCCTCCAAACATAGACAAAGGACAAAATCTTCTCATGCTAACAACTAGTTTGCATAGGAGACTCAAGTTTGCAGTTAGATTTTAGTTAACTGGCCTCCAAATATAGACAAAGGACAAAAGATACTTATGCTAACTCTCACTATGCATGAGTAGGTCTTGGGCATATACCTAGGGTTTCACACACTTTAAAAGGTGCAAGCCTGAGAGTACCAAGGGGGCATTTTATCATGAATTTTCCAGAACAGGTCATTTAGGAGAGCTTTCAAGACTTAGAGAGCTTCTCTTCAAGATCACATGTACGGTGAAGCCCTAACAAATTATATAGCCAAAGCAACCACCATTTCAATATACAATATAATCTTTGACCCATAGCTTTGGGGCAAAGGGAACAAAATTAACCTTAGCGGTCGTTGTCTCGGATAGTGGCCTGCAGGCCTAACTTAGGGTTTTATACATTAGTCTCATTATTTTGTTTAGCATATCATTAGCATAATATCATTTCATTCATTTAACTTCATAGTATAGGTTTAATTTGCACTTGCTTTCATTTGATATATTTAGTGCTAACAACATCATCTGGGGAGGCATTCCCAAACATCTAAGCGTGTGTTGTTGTTTCATTGCTTACAGGGCCACAGGTTCATCTGAAAAAATCTGCAACATACGAGAGAAAAATGGATCCCTTTTGGAAATAGGCTTGGAGAAGGAGGCATCTATAAGCCCTCATACATTTCCCTGTGCAGAATCGAGAAGCTTTTGAAAGTGCACCTCCTCTTCGCAAAAGGGGCACTCTTTGTGGTTTGTGAGAGAAAAATTAGGAGCGAATAGAAAATAATATATATTGAACCTTAGAAAATTGAGATTACAATGGTATTTATAATGGTAACTCCAAAAGACTTTAGGGAATATAGGGAAGTTAGGAAAATAGGAGAAATAGGGAGGAAAAGAGAAAGGGAAATAGAATTGGTTCACCTTGCCACCCTTGCCGTCCAATCCACCTAGTCAGCTGCCATCCAAGTCAACCTACCTGCCCAGTCAGCTGTCGTCTAAGGAGGTAAAAGGGTAAGATCCAAATCTTACATTTGAAATAAATTTTTACACATTTTTACTCCTTTTAACTCCTGTTACTAGCTTTATTTCCAAAATTCTCCCCCTTAAAGTTGAGAGGACTGACTATACAGTCTCTCAGCTTTATATATTGAGCTTTAGCTATACCTTTTGTGAAGATGTCTACAATATTATCCAAAGTGTTACAATATTGAAGCTCAACTATCTGTTGTTCCACCATATCTCGAATGAAGTGATACTTCATATCGAAATGCTTTGATCTGCTATGGTGGACTGGATTGTATACCAAATGAATGGCACTTATGTTATCACAATACAGTCAAGTTGGACCACTCTGAATTTCTCCAATCTCTTCAAGAACTTTTCTTAACCATAGGGCCTGAGTACTAGCATGAGTGATGGATATATACTCAGCCTCAATTGATGACAATGCTACAACAATTTGTTTCTTGGAACTCCATGTAATTAGTCCTGATCCTAGACTAAAACAATTCCCTGATGTAGATTTCCTGTCATCTATGTTGCTGCCCCAATCACTGTCACTGAAGCCAACTAATTCCACATAATTGTATTTTTGGTAATGGATTCCAAAATCCAATGTACCTTTTACATATCTTAAAATTCTTTTAGTTTCTTGTAAATGTAGCTCATATGGACTAGTCATAAGCCTTGAAACTAGAGAAACAACATATTGAATATCGGGCCTACTGTTGGTGAGAAACATCAGACTCCAAACCATGCTTCTATAAGTGGTCATGTCAACCTTTTATGCTTCATCATCCTTGCTCAATTGGATCCCATGTCCAGTTGGAGTTGCAACTGATTTGTACTGCTCCATGGCAAATTTCTTGATCATGTATCGAGCATACTTGTGTTGACATATGAAGATCCCTTTATTTTATTGATGCACTTCCATGCCTAGGAAGTATCACATTAAACCAATATATTTCATCTCAAACTATTTCATCATGGAGTTTTTGAACTCCATATTCATTTTATTGTTACTACCCATAAATATTAGATCATCCACATACAAACAAACTATGAGAATGTCTACTCCTTGCTTTAGATAGTACATATGTAGTTCAATTTTGGTTCTAGTGAATCCATACTTTTTGAAATAGCCATCAATGCATGAGTACCAGGATCTTGGTGCTTGCTTGAGGCCATAAAGTGCTTTTGTCAATTTGTAAATAAGGTTCTCTTTTCCTTTTTCTTGAAAACCTTGACGTTGTTGAACATAAACCTCTTCTGTCAAGTATCCATTCAAAAAAGCACTATTCACATCCATGTGTTGTACATTCTATCCTTTATGGGCTACTAAGGAAATAACTGATCTGATTGTCTCTTGTCGTGCAACAGGAGCAAAGGTTTCATCATAGTCAATGCCAAATTTTTGAGTAAAACCCTTTGCTACTAGTCTCACCTTATGCCTTTCAATGCTTCCATCAACATTGTACTTGGTCTTGTAGACCCATTTACACCCAACACATTTTTTTCCTTTGGGTAGAGTTACTAGCTCCCATGTATCATTATTATTTATAGAGGTTATTTCCTCTTTCATGGCTTCTTGCCATACATTTTGAGTACATGCCTTCTCATAGCTAGCTGGTTCTAGTTGTGTACTAGTCAATAAAGCATAATTGACTACATCTCCCATTGGATCATGGGAGTCATCATCTCCATACAATTGTAAATTTTCAAGTTATTGTAAAACTGTATTCATCTCACTAGCTTGACTTCTAGTGAATATTTTCTGGAAATTCTTATCCAACATTTGAAAGGATGGATGATTTTGTAATATTCTTCTGCCTCTTGATGGAGAGACTCTATCGATGTCCATCAGTGAAGAACTTACTGATCTCTGTGGAGAATGACTTGGAGTGTTTGTTGAAGTACTTGATGTAGTACTCCTATATGGGCTTGGAGGAGGTAGTGTGCCTTTGCTTTTCTTTGGAGACACCTGTTGTACTTGTGAAGAACTTACATCTTGGGACTCATCATCAACAAAAATTCTTTGATGATCCCATTCTCCCCCTTCATCAAAAATTGCATCCCTAGAGATTACAACTTTATGAGTCTTGGGATTGTAGAGTCTATATCCTTTTGTAGACTCACAATACCCTACAAATATACATGCTTTACTTTTTGGATCAAGCTTCTTCCTTTTATCATCAGGAATGTGTACATATGCTAAAGAACCTAACACTTTGAAATGCTTTACATTAGGTTTCTTTTCGTACCACACCTCATAAGGAGTGACACCATCTAAAATAGAAGTTGGACTTCTATTTAGAATATATATAGTAGTTCTTATAGCCTCTACCCAATACATATGAGTTAGATGCTTAGAATGTAGCATTGATCTCGCCATATCAACTATGGTGTGGTCTTTCCTTTCTGCCACACCGTTCTACTGTGGGGTATAGGCAGTGGTAAATTGCCTTTTGATCCCACTTGCTTTACAATATTTCAAAAAATCTTTTGAGGAGTATTCACCTCCTCGATCTGTCCTAAGTTATTTTACATAATTCCCATTTTGATTGTTTTTAAAATATATGAGGCAATCAAAAGCTTCATCTTTGTGTTTCAGAAAGTAAATCTAGCACATTCTAGAGAAGTCATCTATGAAAGTGAGAAAATAAGAACTGTTTCTAAGACTCTGTGTTTGCATTGGACCACAAATGTTTGAATGTACTAACTGTAGTGGATAGTTGGCTCTCCACGCTTGTCCTATCGAAAACTTCAACCTTGAGTGCTTTCCCAAAGCACATCCTTCACATACCTCCTTTTGTTCATTGATTTTGGGAAGTCCTGTCACCATAGCTTGAGAAGTTAGAAGTTTCAAGCTAGCAAAATTAAGGTGACCATATCGCAAGTGCCAAAGGACACTTGGATTTATTATAGCTACATTTGCAATTTGAGCTCCCCCTAGCTCATCAAACTTGAGAGGGAATAACTTGTTCTTGGTCATGGGGACCTATGTGATGACATGATTATAATTATTCTTATAAAAATAATACATTGTACTTCATCAAATACAAGCTTGTAATTGTTCTCCATCATTTCTCCAACGCTTAGTAGATTGTGTTGGAGCTTTGGAGTGTAATAGATGTCATGCACTTTCTTTAGTCTCTGTTTGGTTGGAACCTCCATGGCTCCAATACCCTCTACTTGCAATGTCTTATCATCCTCTAATTTCATTTGGGATTTATAAGTGGAATAGAGAGTAGAAAATAAATGTTATTTACCACTCATATGGTTGGAAAAACAAGTATCTAGAATCCACGTGTCCTTTAGATTCTATTCTGATTGGCCATATGACATAAAAAGATTAGAAATATCATCTTCTTCTCCATAATTACCATATTGACTGTTGTTGCCTTGTGAAGATTTTGACCAGCAGTCATGAGCGAAGTGACCCAACTTGCTATAGTTGAAACATGCTGATTTGGACTTGTCACTTCCTTGCCCTTGATTGCCACTTTGTCCTTGATTTCCACCTCGATTATGATTTCCACCTCTTTGTTGGTTGCCTCCTCTGTATGATTTGCCTCCTCTATTCTAGTTGCCTCCTCTGTAGTTGCCTATGCCTCTACCTCTTTGCTTACCTCTACCTTGACATCTTCGCCATCCTCTTCCATTACTTTAATTGGAATTGGATGTCTTAACATCGCCTCCATAGCTTGTTGAAGGAGTTTTAGGAAACCTCTCTTCATGTGACATTAACGATCTGATCAATGCATCAAATGTTAAAAGGAAAATATCTTTGGATTATTCTATTATTATGGCAATATGGTTCCATTTCTGTGTAAGTTTTCTCAACACTTTTGTTACAATTATCTCAGGCTTTATTTCTTTGCCTAGTGTAACCATTTTATCTACAATTGCTTTTACTATAACACAATAATCACCAACTTTTTCATCATCTTTCATTCAGAGATTTTCAAAATATCACTTCAATGTTTGAAGCCTTACTTGCTTAACTTGATTACTACCCTGGAATCCATCACTCAATGCTTTCCATGTAGCTTGTGCAATCGTACAAGCAACGATTTTGGGAAATATGCTTTTCTCCATTACAATTTGTATATGAGAAAGAGTAGATGAGTTGCTCTTTTTATCTTTTTTTTGTGTTTTCTTATCTATGACACTAAGTGTTGTCTAGTATGAGGGTTCTGTGTAGCCCTCTTCTATGATGTCCCACAAACCTCTACCTATGAGCAAGGTCTTCATATTTATAGACCAATACTCATAGTCATAACCATTAAATTCTGGTATAGGTAAGCTATTGTGTGAGGCCATAGTTACCAAAAAACTCTCTTTATTTCATGATTACAATAAAGTACTTTTGTTGTTTGAAATAAGGAAAGAAGAAGAAGAAAGAAGGAAGAGCTTACAAATTTAAGTCAAATCTGACTTGTTCTACTCTATCATTGATTGTTTGTTCCTCTTCATGTGGGGATGCTATCTCTTGATTTACAAAGTTATTTGCCACTTCTTTGTCGTCACTTATCTGTATGATTTTTGGTGATTATGGTTCTAGGATTTCTACTAAAATACTATAGTGTGTGTACTCTGATTCTTGTGGTGCAGTTTTTATGGATTCTGATTGTTCAAATTGACTCCTGAATGAGTTATCTTCAAAATTCACTTTGTACCCTAAGTCAGGATGCCTTTGATGTGTGATTACTACATTTTGGAGTTGACTAAACACAATTTTGAGTCCATAACCTCTTACCTTTTCATCAAACCTTTCTCCACCTTCTCTTGCTAGAATTGCACATAAGGCATGATAACAGCCATTCGGTCTTATCATCAATGACCTTTACAAAAAAAACTAAGCCTCTTAGGCTTATTACACACTATTTCCTCTTAGGAAAGTTTTAACCTCTTTTACAATCTCTGAAATTTTCACAAAATGTAAAATTTACAAGGCTCCATTAATTGACAATATCAAGCCTCTAAGGCTTTTACAATAATTTTTTTAAAATTTAAACTTAATAAAAAAATTAAATATTCATATTTAATAAAAAATAACTTTATAATTATTAAAAACCTAAGTTTTAAAATAATTATAAATTATTTTTAATTTTATTAAATTAATATTTAATAAATTTAAATATTCTAAAGTTTAAATGATAAAAACAAATTTTAATAAAATTTACCTCTAGCCCATTCGAACCCGTGACATCTTGACTATCACAAAAATTTTGACCAATGCACCACGATGTCTATTTGAAACATAAAGGATTCATTATCCTTTTCTAGCTTGTGCTTCCCAGAGATTAAAAAAAAACAAACTAAAAATGTGCCTGGCGGGATTCGAACTCGAGACACCCTACTCACAAGCGCTCCTCCTTAGCCGCTCGAGCTATGCCCATAGGTGGGTATGAAGGAGGAAGATTTTATATTTGAAATACAATGGACGGTGATTTTAATAAAAAAAATTGAAATTATTTTGTCCCATATTGAGTAGGATGGGGGTAAAAATAGGGTTTACAGCCCTGGGAGGGCGAGTAATGAAGCGATTGCCTTTGGGAAATCAACGATCACCCCTTTTGCCTCCTTTCGACCAACCGCTCCTCACCATGTTGCTCCCTTTGTTGCCACATTGCTCCTCCTCCTTGTGCCACATGTCTATCCACGTCAGCTCCTGAGTCGTCCTCCTCTCACCACATGTCACTTTGTGATAGGTCCTCCTACATCGCTCCTATCTTCATGTGCTTATTGTGCTAGCCTAATCCAAAATTTACCTCGATCTACATGCTTCAAGATTCTCTCACCTTGAGCTACGTGCTACAAGCCCCACCTCAACCTCACTTCAGGCTATGTGTTACGAGCTTCTCTCACCTCGATCCTCGGGCCTCCCTCACCTTGATCCTCATGCCCTATCGACTTTGACTCTGATACACTGTTAGTCAAAAAGTGACTAACTACAGAAAAACATCTGATGCTCCTTTTTGCATATTTTCCAAGAGGACCGAAGTGGCCCATATGCTAAATATCAAAGAAAATGCAAAACACCGCAAGGAGGAAAAAGTGTCGCGATATCGCGACATGTTGCATTTTCGCGGTTCAAAGCAAAAAGAAAAGCAAAAGGGAAAAAGTGTCACGATATCGCGACATGTTGCTTTGTCACGGCCAAAAGGGAAAAAGTGTCGCGATATCGCGACATGTATTTTCGTGGCTAAGAGCAGCAAAAGGGAGCAAGAGGGAAAAGTGTCGCGATATCACGACATGTTTCATTTTTGCGGCTAAGAGCAGCAAAAGGGAGCAAGGAGAAAAAGTGTCGCGATATCGCGACATGTTTCATTTTTGTGGCTAAGAGTAGCAAAAGGCACAAGGTGGCAAAAGTGTCGCGATATCGCGACATGTTGCATTTGTCACGGCTAAAGAGCAAGAGAAAGAGCAAAGAGGAAAAAGTGTCATGATATCGCGACATGTTGCTTTTTCGCGGTCCAAAGCAAAGAGAAAGAGCCAAGAGGAAAAAGTGTCATGATATCGCGACATGTCTCATTTTCATGGTTGGAAGCGGCAAAAGAGAAAGCAAGAAAGAATGTCATGATTTCGTGACATGTCTCATTTTCTGGAAGCGATAGAAGAGCAAAGCAAGAAAGAATGTCACGATTTCGTGACATGTCTCATTTTCACGACTGGAAGCGGTAGAAGAGCCAAGCAAGGAAAAAATGTCACGATTTCATGACATGTCTCATTTTCATGGCTGGAAGCGACAGAAGAGCAAAGGAAGGAAAGAATGTCACGATTTCGTGACATGTCTCATTTTCGTGGTGGAAGCAAAGAAGAGCTGAAGACATAAAGGAATGTCATGATTTCGTGACATGTCTCATTTTCGTGGTGGAAGGCGAAAGAGCAAAGGAAGGAAAGAATGTCATGATTTCATGACATGTCTCATTTTCATGGTGGGAAGCGGCAGAAGAGCAAAGGAAGAAAGAATGTCATGATTTCGTGACATGTCTCATTTTCACGGTGGGAGGCAACAAAGGAGCAAAGGAAGAGACGAATGTCACGATTTCGTGACATGTCTCATTTTCGTAGCTAGAAGCGGCAGAAGAGCAAAGCAAGGAAAGAATGTCACGATTTCATGACATGTCTCATTTTCACGATGGGAGGCAACAAAGGAGCAAAGGAAGAGACGAATGTCATGATTTCGTGACATGTCCCATTTTTGCGGCTAGAAGTGGCAGAAGAGCCAAGCAAGGAAATGAATGTCATGATTTCGTGACATGTCTCATTTTCACGGTGGGAGGCAACAAAGGAGCAAAGGAAGAGATGAATGTCATGATTTCGTGACATGTCTCATTTTCGCTGGAAGCGAGAAGAGCAAAGCAAGGAAACGAATGTCATGATTTCGTGACATGCCAGTTGATAAAGGAATAAAGTATATTTTTGGCAACTGGAGACGAGCACTGACATCAGGTGCTAATTTTTGAAGAATGGTCTATTGATTATAACCTGGAAGGTCTGCTTTGGATGATTGCCAATCTATCCAATCTATGGGAAATCCATTGTGTATTGTTAGAAACTATAGATGATTGCTTGTAAAATAAGTAAGATGTACTTAGGAAGATACTCTTTTAGGGTATATATAGGGGTGAGCGACTCCAAAAAAAGGGTCGGCTCTTGGACGTTTACAAGACTGTGTGTACGTACTTCGAATACAAGCAATAAAATCACATCTCCCATTGGCTTTCGGTTCATATCGTGCAAGTGTATGTATTAATGTTCTTTATTTCTGCTCACAATATTGAATTGTAGATTGAGTCTGTTCTTGTATCTGAACTTTCGCAATACATAAATCATATTGCTGGAATAAGAATCTAATATATACGCATGCTAAACGAAACATCAGAAATCATATCTAGAATTATATAATTTCTGCTTTGGAATGTGTTTTTAAATGCTTTGGATAGAAGTAAGTAAATCTGTCTTTGATGTTGTCTAACTTTGCACCATATAAAAGTTCTAGCTTAGGCTATATTTCCCTTATCTCTTGTTTCCCCTTTTCTCTAAAAAACTTCAAAGGAACCAGCCTTCTCTGGAGACTAGACAGATGATCTCAAGCAAGATCTGTCTATTCAATGTTGGCAAAGTCTAAGGCGCATCACTATTAACCGAAGGCAAATTTTGTTCCAACAGTTTTTGGCATGCCCGATGGGACCAGCAATCCCACAGTATTGTATAAGTTTTGGTGTTTTACCTTCAGAGCCTTTTGTTTGCAAAATCTCAAGAAAAAAATCACTCGTTGCATTTAGACCATAAAAGAAAGACCTTGTCTAGAAGCCTTCTGGTTATATAGCCATATGATAACCAGATCCCGAGCTAGAAACTCTGAAGAACCTATCAAGTTTTTTGAACTACATCTCGAAAGCCTAAAAGCACACCCTGTGCTAGCCACAAGATCAAATCCTCCCGACACCATTAGCACCTCTTTAACACCCACTGTAGGAGCATCTGCAAGCAATCCCATAGCAGTTGTAACTCCTTTAGCAATCATGGCAGCCGCCCCTACCCCAACGCATCTTGTATGGAATCAAACTGGCCCTTTGAACTTGGGAACACACCACCAAATTCCACAAGCTGCATTAAAAGCCTTACCGACCTTTGATGGAATAGGCAAAATAGTAGATGAGCACTTGTTTAGATGTTTCAGTGCTAGCATCTATTTACAACATCACTGAGGAAGATGTAATGGTCAGATTGTTGATCATATCTTTGAAAGGAAAGATGCTCTATTGGTACAGAGCGCTTCCCACTGGATCCATTACTTCTTGGGCAGTACTAGCTAGCCGTCTGGTCGATGAATTCAATATACATGCGGATCCTTTCACATTGCTGAATCAATTCACTTGTCATTGAGAGGCATCCACAAGAAGAAATCCAAGATTTCAACATTGGGTTTACCAAAACTCGTGATAGAGTACCGCAAGGCCTAAAGCCCACGAAAGAACAAGCTATATGCTATTATCTAAGGGCTTTTGATTCAGAACTCGGTATGATAATAAGGCAATCCCGTGTAACCACTTTTCCTGGGATCTATGTAGAGGCAGCAAAGGGCGAAGCTGATCTCATCGCTACAAAAAGATATCCATCAAAAACTCTATTGCCAATTTTACCAGAGTTTTCCCAAGCATCAATCTCTAAACTGCCTGTACTCCCATCAACGCAGGCCCTCCCAGCTATAGCTACACCCCTTGCATCAGCTCCCCCCAGTGATCAATACACGACCATAATTGATACAATGAAGGCATTGTCAAATGAAATGGCATCCATGAAAAAGAGAGAGGCTGAAAGGAGTTTTCCGCCAAGAAGGTTCCCTCAGGTAACAGGAGATGCAGCACAATCAAGCAATAGGGGACATGTAAGACCGAGCACGGTATATACAAATGAGACAGTGGAGGCCGATGAGCCTCCCACTGATTCTAACTCTTGGTGTACTACATGTAACGATCCACATGGGGAAAGTTCGTGTATAATACACCAACATTATGTACAAAGTATAGCAGGTGAAAAGAGTAAAGAAAAAATGAAAAGCCATGTAAATATAATTAGAGAGGAGGACCACAACTTCATGATGCCTACGGTAGAACGAGGTTTCGGTTTTGACAAGATCGGGTAAGAAACCACTGCAAGCGAGACCCTAAAGAGCTTTAGCCATTGGATGTTTCCCCTGCTCCCAAGGAAGTTCCCAAAGAAAATCCTAAAGGAAGTCTCCCTTAGGAAAGAGAATATCAGTTTCCAGCCAAAAGTCAAGGGCAAGAAACACACAAAGAATTTTTTCCTCGGGGGAAAATGAAACCCAAGAACAGGCTAGGGAAAGGTTGAGTTTCCCCTCGCTGACAAAAAGGCAAAGAACTGAAGCTACCCAGGGATACAAAAATAAATGTGAAACTTTTGCCAAAGAAAGAGAAAGGATAGTTGATTCACCTATATTGAGTATAGTGGAGGAAATGAAAAAGACTCCTTCTAAGGCAAGTATGTATGATGCTTTTCAAATCCCAGGTCAAATCAATCTCCTACAGGAATCCCTAAGGACAATGAAAAATGGAGGTGGGACTGCATCATCTTCGAAAACGGTTCTAACGAACTTGACATCTGCCACTGGTAAGAACAGGCCCCCCCTTTTATTTATCCCTTCAAATGGAAGGATGGGTTGTCCACAACTGCATGATAGATTCAGGCGCTGCTACCACTGTGATACCCAAAGCGAGTATGTGATATTATGGGAATGGAGTACACTAGGAGCAGTGCAGGCGTCCTACAGTTAGATGGTACTCCAGTAAAAATTGTAGGAGTGATAAAGGATATTCCCATACGGTCGCATAATTTGCCTCAGATGACAGTCATACAAGAGGTAGTAGTCGTAGACTTGGAGCCCTATTTTGGTATGTGTCTATCCAGAGAGTTCACAACAAAGATAGGAGGATACTTATCCTTAGATTATTCTCATTTGGAGATACCTTTCAAAGGTAGAAGGGTCAAGATTTTTAATGAGAAACCATCGACGTTTCATGTAGAAAGGATTGGTGAAACTGATCGTGTAAATATGATGATTGAAGAAACAATAGAAGAAGACCTGATGGAAGAAACATTAGAAGAGCTCCAAGCTGAGGACGAGTTTTCTCTACAGAACTTTAATGCCATGATAGAAACAGAAATAGGAAACTATTCTATTGAGAAACCAAAAAGAAAATTGGTACCCTCCCTAGAAGAGGATGGTTCTGTGAATCATTTGTGGAAGCTTTTCTTTGATGGGGCTAGGTGCAAGAATGGAGCTGGTGCCGGAATAGTTTTGATTTCTCCCACTGGAGAGGAAAAGGTTTTCTCTTACAGAGTTGACTTGGAGTTGCTCCAACAACACAGCAGAATATGAGGCCCTGTGCTTAGGGTTAAGAAAGGCTGAGAAATTGAGAATCAAACAGTTACTCATCTATGGAGATTCAGAACTTATTGTGAATCAAGTCACCAAAAAAGGTATAAGTAAACAGGATTATTTGAAGGCTTACAGGAACAAAGTGTGGGATCTCTTAGAGGCCTTTGAGGCCCTAAATATAAAGTTTATCCCTAGAGAACAGAATACCCACGCAGATTTGTTAGCTTCAATGGGAGCTAATTTTTGTCCTGTAAGTAATGTTATTCGAAGTCTAAAACTGTTAGACTTATATACGGGCCTTCGATGCTCGATAAAAATATTTTCTGGCAAGTTTTTGAAAATGATGAACAGGTACTGGATTTCTTAATCCCTGAAATGAATTGCTCAGCCAACCGGGATCTACGGGATGAAGAGGAAGGGAACCAGATCAGAGAAGTGCGTAAAAAAGGAGCTAAGCCTTTTAGGCAAAAGCAAAAAAGGAATTATATGTACAGTATAATATAAGCATATTCAGACAATATTTGTAAATATTACCATTTTTTCGGCCTTAACACAAAAAAAATATTTTCAATCGTAGCCAATCAAAAGTCGACATTTTTTTTTGAATAGAGATACTAAGGTATAAAGGGAGTTTTGGCGAGGTAATGTTCACGTTTGATCTAAGTGCATTTTCCTGTGTTCTTTGTCTTTCTCTAAAAGATTCTTTTTACAACTGCGTTGTTGACTCCGATACCCAATGGATAAAGGCCTGGTTCAAAATTTTTGCAAGCAAAAAATCCCCCGGAAGGCGCCAAGAATGTTAGTCAAAAAGTGACTAACTACGAGAAAAACATCTGATGCTCCTTTTTGCATATTTTCCAAGAGGACCGAAGTGGCCCATATGCTAAATATCAAAGAAAATGCAAAACACCGCAAGGAGGAAAAAGTGTCGCGATATCGCGACATGTTGCATTTTCGCGGTTCAAAGCAAAAAGAAAAGCAAAAGGGAAAAAGTGTCGCGATATCGCGACATGTTGCTTTGTCACGGCCAAAAGGGAAAAAGTGTCGCGATATCGCGACATGTTGCTTTTCACGGCTAAGAGAAAAGGAAAAAGTGTCGCGATATCGCGACATGTTGCATTTGGCTAAGACACAAAAGAGAAAAAGTGTCGCGATATCGCGACATGTTGCATTTGTCGGGTAGGAAAAGAGAAAAAGTGTCGCGATATCGTGACATGTTGCTTTGTCATGGCAAAAAGAGAAAAAGTGTCACGATATCGCGACATGTTGCATTTTCGTGGCTAAAGAGCAAGAGAAAGAGCCAAGAGGGAAAAGTGTCGCGATATCGCGACATGTCTGCTTTTTTGCATTCCAAAGCAAAGAGAAAGAGCAAAGAGGAAAAAGTGTCGCGATATCGCGACATGTCTCATTTTCGGTAAGGCGAAAGAGCAAAGCAAGAAAGAATGTCACGATTTCGCGACATGTCTCATTTTTGTGGCTAGAAGCGGCAGAAGAGCAAAGAAAGAAAGAATGTCACGATTTTGCGACATGTCTCATTTTCTTGGAAGCGGCAAAAGAGCCAAGCAAGGAAAAAATGTCACGATTTCGTGACATGTCTCATTTTCGGCTGGAAGCGGCAGAAGAGCAAAGCAAGAAAGAATGTCACGATTTCGTGACATGTCTCATTTTCGTGGTGGGAAGCGGCAGAAGAGCAAAGGAAGAGACGAATGTCACGATTTCGTGACATGTCTCATTTTCGTGAGGAAGCAGAAAAAGAGCAAGGGAAGAGACGAATGTCACGATTTCGTGACATGTCTCATTTTCATGGGAGGCAGCAAAAGAGCAAAGGAAGAAAGAATGTCACGATTTCGTGACATGTCTCATTTTCATGGCGGGAGGCAGCAAAGGAGCAAAGGAAGAGACGAATGTCACGATTTCGTGACATGTCTCATTTTCGTGGTGGAAGCAGCAAAAGAGCAAAGGAAGAGATGAATGTCACGATTTCGTGACATGTCTCATTTTCACGGTGGGAGGCAGCAAAGGAGCAAAGGAAGAGACGAATGTCACGATTTCGTGACATGTCTCATTTTTGCGTGGAAGCGATAGAAGAGCAAGCAAGGAAAGAATGTCGTGATTTCAGTACATGTCTCATTTTGGGGGAGGAAAAGGAGCAAAGGAAGAGATGAATGTAATATTTGAACATGTCTCATTTTCTGGTGGAGTAGAAGACCAAAGCAAGGAAAGAATGTCATGATTTCGTGACACGCCAGTTGTAAAGGAATAAAGTATATTTTTGGCAACTAGAGACGAGCACTGACATCAAGTGCCGATTTTTGAAGAATGGTCTGTTGATTATAACCTGGCAGGTCCGCTGGATGATTGCCAATCTATCCAATCTATGGGAAATCCGTTGTGTATTGTTAGAAACTGTAGATGATTGCTTGTAAAATAAGTAAGATGTACTTAGGAAGATACTCTTTTAGGGTATATATAGGGGTGAGCGACTCCAGAAAAAGGGTCGGCTCTTGGACGTTTACAAGACTGTGTGTACGTACTTCGAATACAAGCAATAAAATCACATCTCCCATTGGCTTCTGGTTCATATCGTGCAAGTGTATGTATTAATGTTCTTTATTTCTGCTCACAATATTGAATTGTAGATTGAGTCTGTTCTTGTATCTGAACTTTCGCAATACATAAATCATATTGCTGGAATAAGAATCTAATATATACGCATGCTAAACGAAACATCAAAAATCATATCTGGAATTATATAATTTCTGCTTTGGAATGTGTTTTTAAATGCTTTGGATAGAAGTAAGTAAATCTGTCTTTGATGTTGTCTAACCTGCACCATATAAAAGTTCTAGCTTAGGCTATATTTCCCTTATCTCTTGTTTCCCCTTTTCTCTAAAAAACTTCAAAGGAACCAGCCTTCTCTGGAGACTAGACAGATGATCTCAAGCAAGATCTGTCTATTCAATGTTGGCAAAGTCTAAGGCGCATCACTATTAACCGAAGGCAGATTTTGTTCCAACAATACCAGATGTGGTTTGTGAGAGAAAAATTAGGAGAGAATAGAAAATAATATATATTGAACCTTAGAAAATTGAGATTACAATGGTATTTATAATGGTAACTCCAAACAACTTTAGGGAATATAGGGAAGTTAGAAAAATAGGAGAAATAGGGAGGAAAAGAGAAAGGTAAATAGAATTGGTTCGCCTTGTCGCCCTTGCTTTCCAATCTACCTAGTAAGCTACCATCCAAGTCAACCTACCTACCCAGTAAGCTACCATCCAAGGAGGTAAAAGGGGTAAGATCCAAAGCTTATAGTTGAAACAAATTTTTACACCTTTTTACTCCTTTTTACTCCTTTTACTAGCTTTATTTCCAACACTCTTTGCCTATTTGTAACCTTATTGTACTGAAATGGGTATCCAAGGGACCAAAATGTAATAAGGTTTCAATCCAAATAAAGATATTTATCTTTGTTATTTCCATGTTATATGCTTTTCATTGTCTTCCACTTCATTTTGGGTTTTTAATATATTGCAAGTAGCATAAAAGGAGCGGTGCGTGCGTCCTGGGGTCGCTACACTAACAAACTATATATGTTGTCCCACACTCTAGATTAGCAGCCCCCAAGACATGAAATATTCATATAACAGAGCACAAACAGAGATATATCCCAAGAAGCAATTTCAATATCCAATATATTGACAATCCAATTTAGCAGAATAGATCAATATTCAGATTTTATAACAATAAACTTCCTACCAACATGAATCTAACTATGAACATATTTCAATTACTTTAACAACTAGTAATCCAAAGCAAATGGAATGAACTAACAATTGTAGCATTTACAGAAATGTAATTCATAGTTTCAAACCTCTTAAATGAAAGATAGCAAATATTACAAGTCTTGAGTCAAAAATCCAAGTAATGTTCCTTCCATTAGTTGTAGAAATATTTACACAATAGGGCAAGCAAATGCACTAGAGCCAAACCTAAAAATAAAGGGTTCAACCTCTATTTATAGTTTACAATTGAAATAATAAGAGGAGATATTACAAGAATTTAAGAATTTATAGATCAACAAAGAGCTATGCTGGCATTATCTCATTTGCTCATTGAGTCCAAGAAATCCATTGGGAGTAATCTGCCATAGTAGCTCAGCTTTGCAACTTGCTAGTTTTTTTTTTATGGTAGTTAGGCCTCAATCTACTATGAAATAAATCTAGACCGCTCATCGTTCTTAGAAACTCCTTTCCACTATAGATCTATAAGCTCTGGTTCTTGGCCTTGAAAACCCTTCAACGCTTTGCCTTCTCACCTTTGAACTGACTGTTCTTGAATCTGGTAAGATTTTACCTTTGTATACTTCATAACATGTCATAAAAATCTATGCCATCGACGTTCTTAGTGAACAGTTGTGATTATATCTCAAAAATGCTCTACAAATTAGTGGGGAAGAAACAAAATATCATTTTGCACTTTATCAATGCTGACATCAACTTTGGTGGCTTTGGATAGTGGAATCAAATTCTAGTAAGAAATGCACTGATATGTGAGTGGAATCAAGTCCACTGTCAATCCACTACTAAGACTTTAAAAATTTCTAATTTCTTTCTCACATTCATGGCATAAATTAAGTCATAATCTGCTAAAAAATTTTACTGACATCATTGCTAACTCGATTTGACTGCAAAGTTACCAATCCACACTGGAAGTAGTGTAAATAGCCCTTGTCATCATTCCACACTTTTAAAATGCTTCTAACCTTATTATCACCATTATACTCCACCTTATTATTGGAACTTAATGGAATACATCTTATCAACACTTAGTCGTTGGAGTGCACGAAACAAAGAGAACTTGCCATTCCATACTTTAGAATTTTTTGACATCGTCAAATCTCAAAAAATTTGTAGATTGGAAACCTCACTAGAATCCACTACCAATTACACTAGACATCAAGCAAAATCAAGTACTTAGCTTGTTATGACAAAAAAAAACTAAGTGTTGAGCGGATTAGAGAACTCTATTGTGAATCTGCTCCAAAATTGATGAGTGCTAAAATGTGCATGTATTATGGAACATTTTATATGTCTTTTATCTACAAATATGTGAAACTGAATGCATTTTGATAATGGTTATATCTTATTTGCATGATTTATGACTAAATTTTATTTATAATGTTAAAATAATAAATACATGAATTTTACACGAAATATGTGCAAGTTTTGTATGTTTGGAAAGAATAATGTTGAAGAACACTTCATGGAAGATTAATGCGGCAAAACAGGATTAGAACCAGATGTTGAGCATATGAGAAGATGGTCATAGGAATGACGAATTACGAAGACTATAGATGCAGGTTATAGACGGATGTTACTGAAGTATATTACTGAAGGTAGTTACTGAAGGTAACTATTGAAGGTAATTATCGAAGGTAATCACTAGAGACAGTTACTGGAGAGTATTACCAGTAGTTACTATTGACCATGGATGACACAATCAAGTGGATGACACATTACAATGGACGACAACAAATATCTTCACTTTTCAACATACCTTGCTTCTCGCATATTATCTACGAGAATATCTCCAGTTGACAAAGTTTTATAAGATTTGTAATGTGTTTATTTTGGGACATTTGAAATGTAATCGCAAAATATTGTTAAGACTTCCTGGAATAAAGGAAATAAAGTCTTAACATCTATCCTACGAGTTAGTTAGAATAGGTAGTATCTTGATAGGATTATATGTAGATGCCACTTGGACCAATAGGAACATTTAGAAGTCCAAGTCAAAATAAATATTATATTAGGTTTAGATTATCTTTTGATTCATGTACAGTCACCAGTCCACAAATTAAGCATGACAAATACGTGGAAGAAATTGTTCGCATTGTATTAGTTTTAGTATAAATTACATAGAAGACCTTGAGAGAGGTCTAGCCAGCCGAACATTATTCATTACAGTTTACAGTTTGCTCTGAATTACAGCTCTGAGGAAGTATGTACAGTTGAAGCTCAAATAATAAGACAACACTTTCTTCAAATATGGTAATCTGTGTCAATCTTGTGAATTGTTTGAATTTTGTTTTGTAAGTTGTAGATTTGTTACCTGCATTCACAGAATATGCATAAATATTAGTATGAAATATAAAACTTAGTTACTGATAAGGTAAATAAGGGGGAAAAGACTTACACTATCCTTTAGGAGGTAGGGCCCACTCCTATAAGATAGTCCCTGAGCTCTTTCACCCCTGCATTAGATTAGGATTAGTTAGACTTGCATTTTAAATTATATAAAATAAAATATATTGCACGAGGATCCTCACACTTAGATTAAAACATCTCATAAATTAGTTTGCAAGTAATCAGATGCATCAGTAAATTACATCATTAATAAAAGTTAGATTGCATTTATTTATCATATCTTGCATAATTCATCCCTGCATAATTTTTATATTTCTTTTTGTACACGTGTACGCATGAATTCTGGATAGGAAATTGAGCTAGACTTAGTATTAACTCCTACGATATAATCTATATGGGATTGCTACTTTTTAAATCTAACCTTGATTACCCTCGGATTGATAAAATTAAATGTAAGCTTCTACAACCGATCATTTTGGCATCATTGTCGGGGAAAGTAGCGTCGTAGTAGTTGGTCAGAAAAGTTGCTTGGTAGTGCAAAGCGAGTGGACTTACTTGTACGCATGAGATCATGTGGACACATGGGCCCTTGGTGTGCATACGAGTCAGAGTAGATATTTACGTAGATGGTACACATGAGACCTCCCTACTGTAGATAGGCTACAAAGAGCCCCACCTTACGACGTTGCCAGGTTCATTTTTCATAAGGATTTCATGTTTTACTGCTTTCATAGATTAAATTTCAATTCCTGCAAATTTTAATTTTTGCAAATTTCTTGCTTTGGGTAATTATTATTGTTAAACTAGTTAGGACCTATAAATAAAATTAGGAAGTAGGTGAACGCCGAAAGTAACACCCTATTTTTATTCTATAGGAAGTAGTTACATTGAGTGACACAATTGTAATGAAATCCTCCTATCCAAGAAACAATAAGAAGTTACCTTTTATTTCAGCAATTTTATTTTCACCTAATTATTACTAAATTTAGTTGTATGGATTCATAGACCATGGATCACACTTAATTTTAGTAGCATTAGGTCATACTTTTTCCCTAATTTTACTAAGTTTGGCTGTATGGATTCATTGACCGTGGATCACACCTGAATTCAGTAGCATTAGGTTTTCCCTAATTTTGCTAAAATAGGTTGTATGGATTCATAGACCGTGGATCACATCTTATTTTAGTAAGCATTAGGTCTGTTTAAAATTATACATATTTCTTTTCTTTTTCATTTTGTTAAAAGTAAAATTCTGAATTTTATATTTAAGTAAACAGTAGGATTGAAACAGAAAAACAAAATCACAAAACTTTTGCACAATCAAAATAGAAATTTACAGCTCAACGGTGATCCTAGAGTTTTGCCATTATGATCTAAATATTGTTAGGGTTTTACCATGCTAAACCGCAACCTCACAATTCTTAGCCTACAAAGACAATAGTTGATCTCATTAGAGGTGATCCTACTTGATAAGTAGTTGATCTGCTAAGTTGTACACTTCCTGTCTTGTTGTGCAAACCAAAAAAAAATAAAAATCTCCTAAACCGGTATAGATAGTCATAGGGAGAGATTGTTGATTACCTCTCATACTTGAGAAGAATGGAATTCTAGAAGATAACACCAGTCTCAAGAGATAACAACATCAGCTTCATAGAACACACTAAAATGCTTGAGGCTAAAATAGCAGAATTGCAAACAGAACTTGAAAAGCAAAAATTATACATTGCACAATTACATTCACAATCAACAACAAACAATGTAGTTCAGGAAAGAGTGCCTTGTGATTCTTCTACCTCCCTTGATGAATTCCACCAATTTGGACAACCTTCCCTTCCATTTGTTCAAACTATACCTAATAAGGTTGAAGTGCCCCTATCTAATAACCTGCCATATGAGTCTGTAATACCTTTGCAGTTCCATGCTCCCTCTAAAGAACAATATTCTCAAGCTGAACAAAATCCTTATATCTCAAAAATATTTGCCAATTCAATATTCACAACTTTGATGAAGTCAGCTTTTTCAGTGTTCATCTTTGTCATGATAACAAATGGATGGTCATTTTTGTCTACCCTTGATGAATTACCAGTTTTTGAGCTGATTTCATACTTAAAGTTTCAAGCATATCGTGAGGAAGGACTATGCTTTCTCTATGGTGATGGTTTTGTGAGATATGTTGCCTTACAAGAAGGGAGTACTGAGTGGCATCACAAGCACACTTATGGAGCAGTGGAAATTCACAAAATTCATTGGGTTTGTAGTTTTCAAAAAACAAAGAGGGTATGGATCTCCCAGAAAACTTGGACAACAATGAGTTTCTTGACATATGGTATGATGTTGTTTTCCAAGTTTCAACACTTTTTAGAAACTATATTGATACAATGGAAAGGTCCATACAGACTCAAGAGCATGTTCTGACATCATTTGTCCCTTCAACCATAAAAAAATAATAAAAAAATATAAAAATAATAATAAATAAATAAGTAAATAAATAAAAATAAATCTGACTTTGAAAACCTTCTCGGAGGTAAAGTTAGACAGGGTATAGGTGAAAACTAGCATAGTTGGCAGTCATACTCTGATATATATATATATAAATGATTAAAAAAAAAGGAACAGTTAATATATATAAATATATATAATAATATAATTATTATATAAAAATGATTATGCTTCCTTTATTTCATCATGAAGTATCTACATTCTTTTCTATTTTCAGTCTTAAAATTTTTTCAAGAAAATTCCTTATTACAAACTCTGTAGAGAAATGATGACCACATGATGTATAGTACCTTGTTGATAGATGAAATCTAGGTATTTTTCAAATACTCAAATTATATCTGGTATATTGAACAAAATTCTCATTGAAAATAGAATAAATCTTTTGAAATGTTATGAGTAACTTCTAGATGATTAAGTTTTCTCTTTTAACCACACACACATACACATTTAAAAGACATTGTGACGTTTTGGAAAATTAACTCATGTATTATATTTGCCATAAGTAAAAAGTTTCCCTTGCTCATCTATTTATACGCATGGTCTAGATTACTAATGAATTGGCAAAAGGACAAGCTCGCCCTCTCCCATAAAAGAGAAAAAAAAATTCCCTTGCTCCTCATCTAATCGAGCAAGTATCCCCATAAATTCTTGTTCTCTTCAAAATAAACAAGAATCCTACAAAGCAAAACACATACTCTTGCTTCTCTTCTAAAATAAGCAAGAAGCTCAAAAAGCACTACAAAATCCCTTGCTAAGCAAGTATCCCAAATAAAGCATAAAAAAAAAGGGCAAAAGAGCTTGAATCCCTGGAATTCTTAGTATTTCAAATACCATGGGATATTCTTTATTAAGATATCCTTACGTATTAGCAATAAGTCTGGACAAGACCTCTAGATGCTTATAAGATCAGCTAGCTTTTGGCATATATAATCCTTGTTGTTTTTAATCCTTACTCATAATGAGGAATGAATCTTCACTGCACACACAGTTGGTTTTGAAAGAAAACTTGAACATACTAGGATAACTTTAACACTAAATTGATTTGTGTTAGAAGTAAATGGAGTTTATTTCAGCATGCCTAGAATGTTATTTGATGACTTTGAACAATCCACCTAGAAACATCTTATGCAAAAACCAATAGTAAATCATTATGACGATACTATGATTTCAAAATTCTCTACAAAAACATGGCTTATATCCATTATATTTTTCTTTACAAAGCCTTATGTATTATCCATTTTCTTCTAGATGACTAACAATAGAAACTTCTTAATGACATACAGGAAGCATAATCTCAAAAACTTATAAATCCACCCCATACATAAAAATACTCTTATACATAAAATAGGTACCTTTTCCTTTGTTTTGGCTATATAGCCAAAATTACAGTTTGGGGGGGAGGTATAGGCTTAATACAATAAAGTTTATAATATAGTTTGGGGGAGTAATATAGAAATATAATATTAAAATAAATATATATATATATATATATATATATATATATATTGAACATTTTTCTTAATTAATATATATAAATTTTGCCATCAAAATTAAAGCCCTCTTTTATCTTGTTCATCTTCATGGATAGATTATTTTCTATAATCATACACAACAAGCACATGCATTACTGAGATTGATGCACTTAAAAAAACTAGTTGTCCACTAGTAGATATTTCTAAATTGGATTGTCCACCCGTAGATATTTCCAATGTGAGAGGTCAATTGGTAAACTTGAGTTATCTGAACCTTGAAAAAAAAATTGTTATTCAAAATTAAATTGTTTTTAGTTGGATACGTTTTAAATATTTTAAAATTAAGTAATCTATTATATATATATATATATATATATATATATATAATTAAAAAAATAATAATTAAATTAAAAATTACATGCATTAATATAATAATTGTAAAAGGGGAATAATGAAAAATTTATCTATTTTACATCGAGAGACTTTGGGTTCAGAAATCAAAGTCAAGAATCTGACCTCAAATGAAAAATAACCAGAAATCAAATCAAGAATCTGACCTCAAATGAAAAAAAAAAATCAGATGCTAGCTATTATTCTCTTTATTGTAGGCATGAAATCATGGAGGATTTTTACCCGCCTTTGTAAGAACGGAATCAAAATGGCGATCATAGAAGGGCATAGCCTGGAAATTGTAGATGCCATCATAGATGAGCATAAAACTCAAAGTAGATCCCCTATGTTTTTTTTCCAATGGTTATCTAAGGTTAACAAAAGTGGCAAATGAAAAGATATATATGGGTAAGCGTGCACATATATGGGTAAGCGTGCACAATAATAATAATAATAAAATAATAATATATAAATTATTTTATGAACAGAAGTTGCAGATCCAATTATTGTTACCTTGTCTGAGAGTTCTTTACCCCCAACAACCACTGCACCACTAGCTCCTTGCTCCTCTGTAAACTGTTGTATTGATTTGATTTGTTCAAGTTAAGTATTCCACTCTAAGTCATCCAATAGATAATTTCAAAGATAACTCTAAATATGGACAACCAACGGAGAAGAGAAGTGACGGATTGTTGGCAAGTATTAATAATATACTATATTTAGCACAAAGGAGATAAACACTTAATATATGATAAAGTATACATATTAACTCACGTGTCCATTTCATAATTGTTCATAATATTATTAGTTTATAATATTATTACTATTATTAGTTTATAATATTATTAATATTATTATATTATAATATTAATATTATTCTTAGTATTTATATTTTATAATAATTTATTTATTATAATTAATATAATAATATATTATATTAATATTATGAAAAAAATATATAATATATTAGAAGTGACATTTTTTCTCTATATTATTAATAGTAATATTAGCTTATAATATTATTTCTATAATTACATTATTATTATTAAGTTTATAATAATATTATTATATTATTAAAGTTTATAACTATAATATTATAATTATAATTATTATTAATTTATAATACTATACTTATAATTATATTACTATTATAATGTTTATCACTATTATATTATAATATTATTAGTTTAAAATATTATTAAGAAATATTTTATTATTATAATAATAATAGTTATCTCTTATAATACTAATTTTATTATATTTGTACTAGTTTACTATTTATTGATTTTCATATTTTAGTTATTTATTTATTTATTTAATATGCTCTACTAATATTATTATTATATTAATACAATACTATATTAATTAATAATAGTAATATAAATAATGGGGTTTTTGAACACCAAATACTGCAAACCATCTGGTGAGGAAAAGAGGGTTTTGAAGGGTTTCAGATGACGGCGGGCGGGAAAGCTTTTGTGGGAAAGCACGAAAACGCCAACAAACTGAACCAGGGGCACAACAGGGTGGAGGGAGGGCAGTCAGATACCAGGGGCGCTAAGGAGTCCTCTCCAACCAAAGAGGATGTAGGTCATGACAAGGATCCACCAGACAAATGGGGAGGTGGACCTCAGAAGTCGTACGCTCAGGCAGCGGCTTCAAAAACCCTTAGCGGTTTGCTCTCCAAGGAGTTGTTTCCTACCGGGGATGAGTTGGACATCCCGACAAAAATTCTTTCAAGCTTTGTGGAATTTGAAAAATTTACCCTCATCGGTAAGTTTATTGGCGGTCGTCCCGACATGGAGACCATTCGCAAGTGGGCGACAGGTAAATGGCGAACCTCTGGTCACATGGAGTTGGCGGCCTTAACCCGGGGTTTTTTCATGATTAGACTGAATAACAAGGAGGACTATTATAAAATCCTGGCTGGTGGTGCCTAGTTCCTAGGCCGCAGAAGTATCTTTCTAAGGAAGAGGGGTATGGACTTCAACCCCGATACCCAAAATATCAACATTGCTCCAATATGGGTTAGACTCCCGAGTCTCCCCTCTTTGTTGGCATGAAAATGTAATCAGAGGAATTGCACGCTCCATTGGTGAGTTGGTTACCATTGACCCTCCCACCAAAGCTCGAACCAGATTTATTCAAGCTCGGTTCTGCGTGCTGGCGGACTTGGAGGCTGACCTTCCATCATCCATCACTCTCCGATCTGGAGATATCATTCTCCACAAGCAAGCCATTGTGTATGAGAATAGACTAGCTTTCTGCCCCCAGTGCAGTTCTCAAGGGCACCTCCAGTCCAACTGTCCTCTTCAAAATCCAAGGATGAAGAAACGAGATTCCAGCAACCCCTTGGAACATAGTGAAGGTCAGACAAAGCACCTTGTTGCGAAAGGGCATGAATCTCTAGGCCCGTCTAGGGACCATCCCAAATCCTCCCACCCGGTGGAAGCAGTCTCCCCCTAAACGGTCTCTGAGCCGTGTGGTGCAAGCCCTCACCTTGGACCACAGGAGGAGAAGGACTAGTCCCTTCCCCAAATCACCACACAGGCAGATTCACCCAAAATCCTGGACCATAACCACCCCGAGTCCCAAAATGTGCTAGAAGATTACCTACTAGGAAGAAGGGGTGAGCAGTCTGGTAATATCAGCCCTCGTAATACGAGGAGCCGAAAGCAAGGTGTTGATTTTGGTAGCAAAAGGAAGCAAGGTCGTCCCCCCAACAAATACAGGTGAGAGAAGGAGACAACGACAGATGTTGCAAATGGTACTCAACGACTACTTTTTCAGGATGATTCTGATTCCCAGATGGGTGACTCGTCTGTCCCAAAACCTCCCCTCTAGCAAGGAAAGGGAGGTAAGAAGAATATCAAAATGTTGAGATGAAAGTCCTCTCATGGAATGTGAGAGGGCTTAATGCAGCTGCCAAACGAAGATTGGTGGCTAATCTCAGAAAGAGGACAAATCCGTCCATCCTAATTTTGCAAGAGACTAAGACCGATGCTATCTCTTCTGCCAGAGCTGCTAAGGTCATTTGGGCTAAGGAAAAATTCCTCTCTAGTCCTGCGATGGGAACGATAGGCGGTCTCATGATTCTTTGGGATCCAGAGATTTTTGAGGGTAGCCTTCTCTCAACTTCCAACAGGATTATCAATGTTTTGTTTCATTCCAAAGCCATTAAATTTTCTTGGATCCTATCCAATGTGTATGCCCCAAACTCTGTCTCGAAGAGAGCAGAAATGTGGAAGGCTATTTCCTAGATGAGGGAAACGTTCTGTAATTTCCCTTGGGTTCTAGGGGGAGATTTCAATTGTCCTCTTCACCCATCTAAAAAGAAAGGAGGATCATACCACTCTAGCCACAGTATGAAAGACTTTCAAGATTTTTTTTCCACCAATAACTTGCTTGACATTGACCTCAAGGGGGCATCCTTCACTTGGAGCAACAGGAGGATTGGAAGCAATCTTATTCAAGTCAAGCTTTACAGATTCTTCATATCCCAAGAGGCTATTCCCATACTCGGTGTGGCAACTCTCTCGGCCTTACCGAGGATTGGGTCTGATCACAATCCTATTGTCCTGGAGACGGTTGATGGGCCTATTTTTAAAACCCCATTCATATTTGAGTCCATGTGGATTTCTCACAAGGACTTCAGAGGGTTGGTTACGGCCTGGTGGCAGCAGAAGGTAGCAGGTTCCGCTTCCAAGAGAATGGCCTTAAAACTCAAGTTAATCAAAAGGAATTTGAAAACATGGAACAAGGAGGTGTTCGACAACATTTTTGAGTCCAAAAGGTCCATTTCTATGAACCTGAAATTGGTGGAGGAGAGAATGGAGCTTGAAGGTTACATCGATTGCCTCAGGGAGGAGGAAAGGAGGCTCTTGGTGGATTATCATTCTATTCTTGCAAGGGAAGAAACTTTCTAGCGCCAAAAATCTAGGGACCTCTGGTTGAGAAATGGAGACTCCAATACGAATTTTTTTCATGCGTCAACTTTGCGACACAGAGGGGCTAACAAAATTAGGGAAGTGGTGTGCAAGGATGGACGCGTTACCAAGGATATTGAGGAAATCCGAAGTGAAGCGGTGACTTCTTCCAGGATCTACTCAGTGTTCCTCTCGATAGTGATCTCTAGGTTCAAAAATCTCTGCTAGATAACTTCCCAGTCAAAGTTCCTCTTGAGGTAAGATTTAAGCTTCTGAAGCCTTTTTCTATGTCCAAGATTAAAGAAGCTTTGTTCTCCATGCAACCAGACAAGGCCCCTGGGCCTGACGGTTTTCCCCCCCATTTTTTTCAAGTTATGTGGGATGTTGTGGGCTCGGATGTGTGCGAAGCAATTCAAGAGATTCAAGCCTCCAGATCCATCCATCCAAAACTAAATTCTACCTTTCTTGCTCTCATCCCTAAGTCTTCCGCCTGCAAAAGTTTCTCTGATTATCGTCCCATTAGCCTGTGCAATGTTTTTTATAAAATCTTAACCAAGTCCATAGCCAACCGTCTGAGGTCCCTTCTTCCCTCCTTGGTTGGTCCTTCTCAGGGAAGCATCGTGAAAGGTAGAAACATTCTCGATGGTGTCATCACCATCCATGAAACCCTCCATTCTGCTCACCGCTCCAAAAATGCTGCTCTTTTCCTCAAGCTGGACATGAATAAAGCTTTTGACAGAGTTGATAGGAGGTTCCTCTGTGCTGTCCTCTTCAAGTTTGGCTTTCACCCTCACTGGATTGACCTTGTCAGTAGTTGCATATCCACTCCCTCCTTTTCTATTCTAATCAACGGATCCCCTGATGGGTATTTCCAAAGCGCCAGAGGCCTCAGACAAGGTGACCCTCTGTCTCCTATTATATTCATCCTTCTAGTTGAGGTTCTGAGTTGGTATTTGAAAGAGGCTCTTTGCCAAAATAAGATCTTCGACATTTTACCCACCTCCAGAGTCGATCCTGTCTCTCATCAGCAATTTGTGGATGACACCCTCATCTCCACTGGGGCATCCGTCACTCAAGCCAAATCCATCAAGCGAATCCTCTTCTGTTATGAAAAGGCTACTAGATAGAAAGTCAATTACATCAAAAGCAAAATTTATTTTATTAACACTCCTATGTGAAGGCAGCTTCGCATAGCCAGAATTTTGGAATGCACTATTGATTCCCTACCTGCGTCTTATCTAGGTTTGCCTCTGGCTTGTAATGGCTGGGCCAATGGAAGCATGTGGGACATGATCCTAGATGTCTTCACAAAAAGTTGAGCACTTGGAAAGGCAAATTCCTGTCGCAAGCTGGGAAAGACACCCTTACCAAAGCTTGTCTCCAAGGAATCCCAACTTACTTCATGTCTGTGTTCATGATGCCTGTTTCTGTCCACTCCAAGATTGAAAAGATTCAAGGGACCTTTCTGTGGTCTGGCAATGAAGAAAAATCTAGAATCCCTCTTATGGCCTGGGATAAGGTTTGCTTGTGAAAGGACCAAGGCGGCATGGGAATGAGGAGATCAAGACTCATGAACACTGCTTTGATCACTAAGCATGCTTGGAAGATCCTGACTAATGACCCAGTAGAGTGGGTCAAGCTGATTAAGAGGAAGTATCTTGGATCGAGTTCTCTTTTTGATGTTGGGATTCCTCCTGAAGCATATGCCTTTTGGAAATCAGTGCTTCAAGCCTACTCTCTGATCAGCTCTGGTGCTCGCTAGATTTTGGGTGATGGCAACTCCTCTCTTCTGGAAGGATAGGTGGGTTACTGATGGAGCTCTCGAGTTGAGAGCGAACCTTGCTGGCCTGAAAGCCCAAGTGGATCCAAATTCCCAACTCAAGGTTGCGAACTTCATTGATCGGAGCTCTCTTCCCCCTCGGTGGAATTTGCCAGTCCTGGACGGCTTTAACAATGAAATGACCTTTTTGTCTAATATTCTTCGATCTATTTTAATTCCATCTATTAGAAGAGACGACAGAATCATCTGGCGTGGCACGAAGGATGGTCTGTTCTTTGTCAAGACCGCCTATGACCTTCTTACTTATGAGATTGCCATGGATCATCGGTGGAAAGTGATTTGGAGGAAGGGTATTATTCCTAAAGTTAATTACTTTGCATGGTTGCCTTTCATAATAAAGCCTTAACCATCGACAACCTCCATAAGAGGGCTTTTGCTATTCCCAACAGGTGCTTCTTGTGCTTTGTTGATTGTGAGATGATAGACCACTTATTTTTGCACTATCCTGTCTTCCTTTCAAATCCTTTGGTGCACTCCCTGCTCCCTCAAATATGCCTTCCACCAATGGCCCAATCCTTTCAAGAATCCTAAACTCTGCTTCCTTCTTGAGGCCTCTTTCCACCACTCCATTTGGAAGATTTTGCTAGAGAGGAATGCCAGAGTCTTCGGCAAGGTCCCTAGAGTACCTCCCTGTGTCACTCAGAGAGCCTTATCCTTCACCATTGAGAATTCTAAAGTTGTTCCTAGTTCTCGTCCCCGCATTCCTGGCGAAGCAACGATCTTCAAAAGTTTAGGCTTCTTCCATTTTCATGATGATGTTTCTAAGTCTCAACGTGGGGATGTTATTTGGACCAAACCCCCTATGGGCTAGATTAAATTAAACTTTGACGGTGTGGCCAAAGGCAATCCTGGCCCCGCTGGTTCTGGTGGTGTGGTTAGAGAGAATAACGGGAATCTCGTGTTGGCTTATTATGAAGATTTGGGCACCCAGACTAATCACTATGCTGAAGCCAAAAGTGTTTTGAAAGGTATCCAGATCCTCTCCGAGGATCCTCGACCTTTGATAGTCGAAGGTGATTCACTCAATATAGTCAACTATCTGCTAGGCTCTAAAGACCCATCTTGGAGGGTCTACAACATCATTCTTAAGGCTAGGATTTTCCTCTCTCAATGTGACAGGTGGAAGGCATGTCATATTTTCAGGGAAGGAAATCACGTGGCAGACCACATGGCCAACAAAGGGCTTGTGACCACGTGTCCTATTGTGTGGTGCTCACACTTCCCATCTAAGGTGGTGAGTTTGGCCAATGCGGATATCCTATCATGATGTTCTCCCCACTTCAGAAGGTCATTCGTTTGGTTTGGCTGTTTCTGCTTTCGATGGTCAAATTTCTTCGGCTAGTATTTTTGTTTTCCTTGGTAAAATATGGTTTGTTTCCAGGATATTCAGGTATAATGGCCCTACTTGTAGCCTTCAAGCAATTAGCAATTTTTGTTTTCTATCATCAGTTTTATTCCTCCAGCCACAAGGCATGATGCACATTCTAGCCAGGCTGATTTTGTACATAAGGTTTTGGGATCCTCTATAAAAACCCACTGTTAATCTATTAAAATAATTACCAAAAAAATAATAGTAATATAAATAATATTATATATGCTATTAATAAGATTACAAAAAATATAACTTTTTTCAAGGTTATTTAAACATACCACTAAACTTCTTTTAGATCTGAATTCGCATGCGATCTAGTTTTACTTGCAAAGCTCTGAACTTCACAGTTTCTAATTGCCCTGAACGACACACCCTGGTCTTGGCGGGACTTACAACGAAACTCTTCTTTACACAGCTTAATAGAGAATTATACCAAAATATGACACGAAGTCTAAGATATTTTTTGAAGATAGAAACATATCTATTCACTCTTTAAAAAGGTTACAAACTGAATCGTTTTACTTCTTTTAGAAAGCGGAAGGCAATCCTGATTTTTCAACGATAGACTAAAAGCTTGATTCTAAAATCCAATAATTACAATGAGGTCCAACCCTCTCTTAAATACAATGAAATATGAGCAAATAAGGGCTCAGATCTTTCTTGATGATCTACGGTCTGAGTGTGACATGAAGATAAGAAAGAATAATCTTTATGTCAACATCTGCCGACATTGTTGACCTGAAAACAAAGTTTTGTCGACTTTTGAAAAATAATCACACGTGGAACATGGGCCTGGAGAGAGACGCCTTATCCTTTTGCCGTCATAGGACATACATCAAGACAGTGATGGTATTTTTATCAGAGTACAAAGCTACGAATCATAGCTAAAATGTCTGAAGGATAAAACTGTTACATTGGAGATGCTTATTAGCCGTTAAGCCTCCAGAAATGGTCAATGATTTTTGGGATAATCATTAATGAAACCTTACGTAGCTGCTTGATAACGGTCAAGACTACGAGAAACCGTTAATGGTTTATGGTTAACCATTAATGAACCATGATGACTATAGATCTAGTCATCATCATAAGGATAGCCGTGGAATCCTCTAGAGCCATCAGAATAATGTCCTTCTGATTCATGATCAGAAGATGAATCTTTATTGATGTTAGTATGGACTGTTCTGTCAGGTAGCCAACCATCATGTTTAATCGTCCATCTCTTTCTAACCTTGTAGGCAATCTAGTTCTGGTGCCAAAATTCACAAGGTTCTAGAAGTAGAGTAAAATCCATAACCTTCCATGGAGTAGTATAATTGATATACCTTGTGATCATTTGTTCCTCTGTCTTTTGTTCTTCATTCTTTTTTGGTGCAAACCTACAAAACCATTCTTTGAGAAAATTAGGAAATATGAATGGAAAATACGGGAAAGTAAATTCAGGGATCCAAGGCCAATCTGCTGCAGCAGTGATTAGAAAATACCAAGCAGGTCTCTTCATTGTATTATAGGTTGCATCTGCCAAAAGATTAGTCTCATCAGAATTAGGATTAGAATAATCCCAATTTAGGACTGTGTGTCCTGATCCAGAGATGTCTGGTAGATGATGAGAAGAAAGGAATGCTACTTCTTTCTAAGTTAAGTGATGAGTTCTTTCCCAACAGGATTTCTGTCTGCAATTTTCTTTTTCAATAGCGATGTAGTGGAGTGCTACTAGAAAACTTTTTTTGTAGAGATCTTGGTGGAATTATGTCCTGTACTCTGTTACTGAGAACATGCTGAGACTATTCCCTATTTTTTTTCTGGAGCTGGTTTTCCAATCAAAAATTCTCTGGAGAGAAAATCTGGCAGAGTGTTAGTTTCTCCTAAAATATGTTCTATGCTGAAATCAAACATAGAAAATCTAGATTGCCATCTAGCAAATATGGCTGAGTTAGCAAATGACTCTTGGTCCTTTGAAATTGTTCCTGCCATTGACTTAATATCTGTTCTGATGATGAAAGGTGTATTAGTAAGATAGTATTGAAATTTTGATATGGCTTTATGAACTGCTAAGATTTCCTGTTTTGGAGTGCCATATTTAGTTTGGGCTTCATTCCATTTTCCTGAGGCGAAGCATACTAAGACCTCTTTTTGTTCTCTTTTTTCTTTGAGTACTGCCCCCCATCCAACCAGACTAGCATCGATTTCTAGTATCTTAGATGCATTAGATGGTTGAAATAAGATAGGAAGTGAGGGAAGATGGATCTTTATCCTTTTTATTACTTTGGTATGTTCTTCAGTCCATGGTGGTGGAACTTTATTTAGTCTATTTGTCAAAAGAGCTGTATCTATTGCAAGGCATTTATAAAAATCTGTTACATAATTGAGACCTCCCAAAAATATTTTTAGCTATTTTTTATCAAGGATCTTATCAGGGAAGTTTTTTGCAAATTCAATGGCATGATCCATCAATTTTAAAGTTCCCTTTGAGATATGATATCCCAAATATGTAATGGATGTCCTGAACAAATCCATTTTTGTGGGTGACAAGACAAGTCCTTCTTGGATGACTGTTTTCATGAATCCTTGTAGATGTTTGATATGTTGATGAAAGGAATTACTGAAAACCAAAATGTCATCTATATAGACTATTATATGATCTCTGAAAGGTTTGAATATTCTATCCATAAGATTCTAAAATTTTGATGGGGCATTTTTCAAGACAAAAGGCATAACATTCCATTGGTAATGACCCTGAGGAACTACAAACCCTGTTTTGTATCTATCTTCTTGATGTATTCCTATTTGCTAGAAACCTGACTTGAGATCAAACTTTGAGAAGATAGTGGCTTCTCTAAGACTGTTAAGTAAAGAATTTCTATAAGGCATTGGATGTGAGATCCATTTTAGCATATCATTTAGCCTTTTGAAATTAATAACAAGTCTTTTCTTGTTTCTAGTTTGTTCTGACCTTTTATTAACATAGAAAGCTGGTAAAGCAAAATTGGATGTGGAGGGTGAAATCAAACCTCGCTTAAGTAAAGCATAAATTTATTTTTGGCAGAGAACTCTGTCTTCTTCATCCATTGCTATTGCCCTGGCTATCATTCTTATAGGAGTCTTTTCATCAATTAGTGGAAGAGATACAAAATGTTGTTTTTTGGACCAAAAAGCATCTGTATTTTCTGTTGTACATGTGTCTATGAACTCTTTCCTGATATTAGAGATGATGGCAGAATTTTGTTTGATTTGTAAATCAGTTGAAAGAACATGCAACTGATTTTTTACTTTTGTTTTCCTTTTGTATAAAACAGAAATTTTCTTATGCCCTTTATCTAGAAAAGTAGATATCATCTTAATTTTGATCCTAGATGGTTCTTCTTGGAGAGGCATATTTTCTTGATCTGAACCTATCGTGAAGGTTAGATGTTTGTCAGAGATAATTATAGGTTTGTATTTCTGTAATTCTAATGCTTGTTCTAAATTGTCATCTTGTAGCTGATAAATATTTCTTCTGCAGTTTGATGCTATGTGTCATTTCTTTTTGCATTTATAGAAAATTATATCCTTATTGTCTTTAAAGGATACTTTATTTCTCTCAGGTTTTTTCTTTGATCTTATTCTAGATCTTGAAAACCTTTCACTCCTAGGTTTCATTTTTGTAGATCTAGTTTTGCATCTATTTATCTTCCCCCTGGAAGAAAACTATTGAGAATGAGCTCCTGGTGTCCAATCACCATAGCCATATTTTTTACAGAGTGTTTTAGTAACATGTGTCTGGGAACTCTGTTTTAATGTTTTCTGTAGTCTACGTTCATCACATGCATCTTCTATGGTTGAACGAACTCTTGACTATAATTCTCCCCAATTAATAGATGATAAATCATAATTTTTTGGGAGTTGTTTGATTAACTTCTTGCTGAAGTTTTTTGGAATAGCTGCAAGAAATTTCTGCTTCCACATTACATTTGTTGGGTTACTTGTTCTAAGTAACAAATATACCCATTGTATATAGAAGGTATCAAAATACCAAATATCTTTGCATGTTAATCTCATGAGCTACTTTGCTGCTCTTTCATACATATCTGAGGGTGGTCCTATGAAAAATTTTGTAAGGCCTGTTGCCAATGCTATCATGGGAGATGATTTGGGAGGTGTAGTATTAGGGACTATATATCCCAATATATCAGTCATCTCTTGTTGTGTTAAAACACCACTCCACCAAGATGCTAAGTTACCATTAAAGGCTCCTATGATCTTCAAGACTGCTTGATCAGGCTCCTTGCCATCAGCAATAATATGATTGTAGGCAGATGTCATCTGTTCTATTCTTTTTCTTACTTGATTGGGTGACAACCCATCAATGTCCCATAGAGTCATTCCTTTGGGGGTGATAGAATTTAGCTGTCCTAATTGAGATTCTTCCCAATCTGGATTTGACTGACCTGCTAGGATTTTTGGAACTTCCCTGGGATTTTTATCTGTCCATACAGATAATGAAGAACCTACTTCTTCCATTTGTGACTGTGGTGGTGTAGAGGGTTGTGGTCTCTGTATTTCTTCTTTTACTCCAGCTTGTTGGAGTTCTAATATCTCTTGCTCGCTCAAAGATCCTTCTTGATCTCGGGCTTCTTCCTTGAAAATCCTAATTTGATTGTCAATGTATAGTTGTCTTAAACCATCAGTGGTTGACTTTGTATTATGGTTTATGACTTTCAAGAGCTTCATTTGCTCTTCATGTTTTTTAGAAAGACCATATAATGCAGTATTTGTCTAATTTGTTAGACTAACCTGCTATGTCCATATTTTTTGGTCTACAGTTTCTACTAGAGTAGGATATTTTACTCTGTATGTCAATGTAGTATTGACAGGACTGTCTTTGTGTTTAAAGACAATTGTTTTTTGGGGTGGAAACAATGTTTCAGTCTAGACTGGTTTGTCATCAGGTGTATCCCATACAAAATCTAATAAATGCTTCTGCCTTTTCTTTTCTGCCTCTAGTTTGTCGTAAGCTTCTAGACCATGTTTAAAAACATAATCTAACTTTCTTTGAAGTTTAATGTTATTTTTGAACTGAGCTAATCTTGGCCCACATTCTGACTCTATGTTTGTCTCACATTGTTTGCAGTTTTCTAATATCTCCACAGTCAAGACATTCATGGTTAGAATGAACAACTGTTTTATGAAGACAGGTTGTTCTGTTATTGTGAAATTTCTTTCCATAATCAGTGCAAATATTAACTTTTGGATTCTTTTGCACTACTATTTGGTGTTTGCAGGTGACAAACTTCTGGTCCTTTCTATTACCGTTTGTCTTGCTAGGGATAATTTCTGGTCTTCTGATAGACTGGCTGGTGAAGAGATCATTTCTTCTAGGTCCAAACATATCTATGATGGCTTTCCCATCTGGAGTATATTCAACTAAGGTATTTGACAGAGTTCTACTAGATTTTGGAACTGGTTGAAGCTAGTTTGTATCTGTAATCCATTTTCTAGGAAATTCTACCTCATTCCAAGAAATTATTTTGGGTTCCATCTCAAACCCATGTTCATCACATTCTACTACTACTGAAGATTTTCCTTTCCCTTTAGCTTCACTTTTTAGGGCTGGATTCAAGGTATTTTTTAACCTTGTTATCATTCTAGAAAACATACTTACAGAATGACTTTTCTCTTTCATATCAAGACCTTTAATAGATATCTTGACTTTGAGGACTTCAAGTAGATTTGGATCTGCTAAGCTGACTGTATAATTTGGATAAATTCTCAACTATCCTTTGAGATTGAATAATGATAACTGACTCCCCCTAATGAAGGTAGCTTCATATTGGTTATTTCTGGTGTCATATACACCAACAGCAAGTGTTGCGTTTAAGCCAGGTTTGAATAGACCTTGGAAATTTAGGATAATGGCTCCTAGATGCATGTATTTAAGATATTTCTTATTTTTTTTGACTAGATCTATATACTTTTGGTCTAGTAGACTTATAATAACCTTTGAATCATCATTTGAGATATTATAAGTTTTCTCATGAACTTTATAAACAGAAGTAGCTTGAAGTTTAAATAACTTTGAAATTGCTGATTTCTTATAAACATCATCTATTGAGGGCATTTTTAATGTCCATTCAGGATTTGGATTTTTTTCATCAATTGCTAACACTGCTTATGTTCCAGCTAATTCAGATGCAAAAACAAAATCATCTACCATATCATAACTACAACTTGCTGTATCATCTGTTGTAGATAAATAATTCGTATTATTAACAGTCTCAGATTCTAGTAGATCTAACGTAGATTTATGTCAATTAGATGACTACCATTAACTGTCAACTGGCTCTGATACCAATATCGTCACTGTCTTGATGTATGTCCTATGACGACAAAAGGATAAGGTGTCTCTCTCCGGGCCCATGTTCCACGTGTGATTCTTTTTTAAAAGTTGACAAAACTTTGTTTTCAGGTCAACAATGTCGACAGACATTGACATAAAGATTATTCTTTCTTATCTTCATGTCACACTCAGATTGTAGATCATCAAGAAATATCTAAGCCCTTCTTTGCTCATCTTTCATTCTATTTAAGAGAGGGTTGGACCTCATTGTAATTATCAGATTTTAGAATCAAGCTTTTAGTCTATCGTTGAAACATCAGGATTGCCTTTCGCTTTCTGAAAGAAGTAAAACGATTTAGTTTGTAACCTTTTTAAAGAGTGAATAGATATGTTTCTATCTTCAAAAAATATCTCATACTTCGTGTCATATTTTGGTATAATTCTTTATTAAGCTGTGTGAAGAAGAGTTTCATTGTAAGTCTTGCCAAGACCAGGGTGTGTCGTTCAGGGTAGTTAGAAACTATGAAGTTCAGAGCTTTGCGAGTAAAACTAGATCGCATGTGAATTCAGATCTAAAAGAAGTTCAGTGGTATGTTTAAATAACCTTGGAAAAAGTTATATTCTGTATTTTTCTATTATTTCTTTTAGCAAAGATTCTATTAGAGCAAAGGTCTACAAGATTGAATTGAATTGGTATCAGAGCTAGTTGACCAGTTAAGGGTAGTCATCTAATTGACATAAATCCATGTCAGATCTACTAGAATCTGAGACTGTTGATAATATGAATTATTTATCTACAACAGATGATACAACAAGTTGTAGTTATGATATGGTAGATGATTTTGTTTCTACATCTGAATTAGCTGGAACACAAGCAGTGTTAGCTAGAACTCATATGATGTATAGTATTTTTGTTTCCTCCTTGCATGGAGATGTTTAGCTTAGTTTGATTTTTGAAGCTTGGCCCTTCTTTGATGTATATTTGTTGTTGGTTATTTAATATGACAGTTTTATATTTCATATATATATATATTATTAATAATATTAGTAGTAATAATATTATATACATAACATTACTATTAATAATAGTAGTCATATTATTATATTATTAGCCTAAAAAATAATTTATAATATCATAATAATATTATATTATTATTAGTTTATAGTATTATTAATATTATTACATTGATAATTATAATATTATAATTATATTACTATTAGTTTATAAGATTATCATTATATTATTAAATTTATAAATTATAATATTATCTATATTATAATATTATTATTATTAGGATTAAAAAAATGGAAAATAAATAAATAAATAAAACCTTATTTATTGCACTTTTAGTTTTATATCTGCAATAGTTTCTATTATAAATATATTGCCTTAATTATTGTATTCCTAAGTGTTTTATTGTTATAACTGCAACATCTTATCTGTTAAAATTATAGTGCTTTAAATTCCATATCTGCAGTGTTTATTATATTCAAAGTAATTCATCTACCTACATCTTCAGTGTTTTTCCTGATTATCTGAAAATAGTTGTCTATTATATCTGCAGATTTAATTATGTTTTCAATGTTCTTGCAGAATGATTTGTTATGTTTAAACTATCATACTTTATGCACTGATAGATTGTATAGTTTTTAATGAAAGAAAAATTGTTTTTATGATATTCGTTCAATTGCAGCATTGTTATTTTTCTTGAAGTACTATTTTGTAAAACTGCAACAACCATTTATCTATTATAATCTGCAAAATTATCATCCTTTACATTTGTAAAACTGTTAATGTATTCAAAAAATTGTTGCAAAAATCCATAAGAACAAAAATTGTAAATTTTGAATTCATGTGCATGAGGACATGCACTCCCTTCAGTTTGGGGGAATGATGAGTGCTAAAATGTGCATGTATTATGGAATATTTTATATGTATTTTATCTGCAAATATATGAAACTGAATGTATTTTGATAATGGTTATATCTTATTTGCATGATTTATGACTAAATTTTATTTATAATATTAAAATAATAAATACATGAATTTTACACGAAATATGTGCAATTTTTGTATGTTTGGACAAAATAACGTTGAAAACTTCACGAAATATTAATGTGGTAAAACAGAATTAGAACCAGATGCTCATCATATGAGAAGATGGTCATAGGAATGACGAATTATGAAGACTATAGATGAAGGTTATAGATGGATGTTACTAAAGTATATTACTGAAGGTAACTGTTGAAGGTAATTATCGAAGGTAACCACTAGAGAAAATTACTAGAGAGTATTACCAGTAGTTACTATTGACCATGGATGGCACAATCAAGTGGATGACACATTACAAGGGGCGACAACAAATATCTTCACTTTTCAACATACCTTGCTTCTCGCATATTATCTATGAGAATATCTCTAGTTGACAAAGTTTTATAAGATTTGTAATGTGTTTATTTTGGGACATTTGAAATGTAATCTCAAAATATTGTTAATACTTCTTAGAATAAAGGAAATAAAGTCTTAACATCTATCATGTGAGTTAGTGAGAATAGGTAGTATCTTGATAGGATTATATGTAGACCACTTGGACCAATAGGAACATTTAGAAGTCCAAGTCAAGATAAATATTATTCATTACAGTTTACATTTTGCTCTGAATTACAGCTCTGAGGAAGTATGTATAGTTGAAGCTCAAATAATAAGACAACACTTTCTTCAAATATGGTAATTTGTGTCAATATTATGAATTGTTTGAATTATGTTTTGTAAGTTGTAGATTTGTTACCTGTATTCACAGAATATGCATAAATATTAGTATGAAATATAAAACTTAGTTAATGATAAGGTAACTAAGGGGGAAAATACTTACACTATCCTTTAGGAGGCATGGCCCACTCCTATACGATAGTCCCTGAGCTCTTTCGCCCCTACATTAGATTAGAATTAGTTAGACTTGCATTTTAAATTATATAAAATAAAATATATTGCACGAGGATCCTCACACTTAGATTAAAACATCTCATAAATTAGTTTGCAAGTAATCAGATGCATCAGTAAATTACATAAAAGTTAGATTGCATTTATTTATCTTATCTTGCATAATTCATCCCTACATAATTTTTATATTTATTTTTGCACATGTGTATGCATAAAATCTGGACAAAAAATTGAGCTAGACTTATTATTAAATCCTATGATATAATCTATATGGGATTGCTACTTTTTAAATCTAACCTTGATTACCCTCAGATTGATAAAATTAAATGTACGCTTCTACAGCTGATCAAAAATACTCTATGACCTTAGCAGATTAGAGATTTCATGCCTTAGAATAAATTTTTCAAAGTTTTATAAGGATGTGGTCATTTTGGACCTACATTCTAGCACCTCTCAAGTGGATTTGCTCACAAAGCCATCGAACTTAGAGTCTTATCCATTGGGCATCAGGAGTCAAAAAATTAAAATCTTCAAAAAATGCTTCAAAGAATAATTTCCATATGAATACTACCCTCTAAAAACTTTATGGGCATCATAGAGGGTAATGGTTCATATCGATATCACACTGGAAATATAAATATCTCCACTACTCCTTCAAAATTATTCCAAGCTTATGTCCTCTTTATAAAGCTTCTTAAAAATAAATTATATGAATGCCCTTACAAAAAAACTTATTTTTTGCCTTCTAGCTTCATGATTTTATTATGGTATTCTAACAATGTCAGAGTAAAAAAAAATAAAAAAATGCAAAACTTCTACATGACTACAAAAATGTACAAACAAAAATATTCTACTCTTGTGTCCCTTTAGGGTCTGCAGCAGCTCTGTTTTGTTTTGCCTCTTCTTGCTGAGCCTCTTCAACATTATCTTCTTGCTCTTTCTCAACTTCTTCCTTAGGTGATTCACATTCCTTATTTTTCTCTTAAAAATCCTTTCCAAACAATTGTACCATCAACTTCAAAGTTTGTAGGGCCTATTTCCAAAATTCTTCAGAGGGGTTGGAAGTTTCCTTTATCTACTTATAAATATACTCCAACTCACTAATGTCTTCATAATTTGTAACACTTAATTTATTCACTAAGTCCTCCATTAGATCTCTGAGTCTGGTAAAATCAATAATAATTTGTGAAACCTGCTCTTGATCAATCATTTCATTCAGAGCATCAATATCAGATTCATCTTGCAAGCTCTCGACAACACTCTTCTTAATCTCTTCTATTGACAACAAAGTGTTATTATCCATCCACAACCCCCTAAATCCATTTTGAATCATTTCTTTATTTATGTCCACTACATCCTGAATCATATTCTCAACCTTATCATACAACAACCAAGCCTTTTGGAGGGCTCTATGCTTCTTTACTACAACCCTGGAGGCCAATCTAGAAATATTCGATTCTTTGTTAGGAATAGGTTTAGCAGTATCACTGAGTCTGCTATCTACCAAATTATAAATGTTCTTAGCTAGAATTACCATAGGTTGAAGTTCTCTAATGAATCTATTCAAGTCTTCCTCAATATTTTGAAGTAGGTGACTGGCATCATCCATGTAATCAATAATGGGCTATAACTCTGAGTATTTTTCTAGAACTTCAGACAATAATTCTTTCCTTACTTTCTTTAGCCCTGCTTTAGAGAAACCTGAAGACTTAGTCTTTGTAATATGAAGATACGACTTCAAGCTCTGTATTTCCTTGGATTTTTCTTTTTTTTCCTTCTTCTATTCCTCTATATGCTCCTTGAACTTATTGGCTTCTTGAAATTTGTCCTACTAATTCTAAGCTTCCTTTTTGAGATATTTCTATATTTCTTTTTGGTTGGTGATTGTTTTTTCAAGATTTTCAATTTTCTACTCTAGCTTATCCACTTTATCTTTGTATATATCACCCTCGACATAGAAAGTTTCCAAGTGAGCCTTAACTATCACAAACTCATATTTAGCAGGTAACTGCTCAATATCTTTTGTGTATTCCTCTAGACGGTAGTATTGAGTACTCATTTCAGTCTCAATCTTGCTTACTAGAGGAATTATGGATCTGGATGTCCTTTGCCTAGAAACTGGATCAACATATATGTTTCTCCTCTTCATAGCCATCCTTTTGTAAGATTTGGACAACTTATCTGCCCAAAAATCTTGAATTTTTTATGAAGCTTCCTTCTCCTTTTGCATAATTGCTAGTGTAGGATAACTCACAGAAGGATGAGAAGAAGTTATAAGGTAAGAGAGTAGAAATAGTAGTTGATGATGGCTTGGAAGAAGTGACTACAGTGGAATATGTGACCACCACTACTTTTGTAATTGGAAAACTCATGGAAACTACAATATGACCATGGAAAGGTGAGTAGGTGTGGATGAAATAGATTGATTTTCGGATGATGGGGGTGGTTGTAATGGTAAATATGAAATTATGGGAGATTATGCAGAGGGAATTTTAGATAATGAAGAAGTAAACTTAGGTGACTTTGGAGGAGATGGGTTGGTTTACCCCTCAGTATTGACTGGTGAAACAGGTGGTGAACTATGAAGGGGAGAAGGAAATTTTGTTACAACCTTTTTCTCATAAGGGGAGGGGGATTTTTTTGGGGAATCTAAAGGAGGAGGAGGAGGATAAGAGGGGATAGAGGACATACCTTTTGCTACATATGTAATATGTTCTGGATTTGTCTCTTCACTTTGCTACTGTATTTGTTGCATCAATTATTTTGTAGCTTAAATCGATGTCTCTTTAGTAATATTATCTTTATTCAACTTTTATTTCTTAGAAATATCCTTCTTATATCTTTCTGGTTCTCTTTTGGCCTTTCTTTAAAGACTTTCAAGGCTACTTATTTCTCAATTTATATGTCTTATCTAGAATTTACTTCCTACAATGGTTCCTCCTGCAATGTTTCTTCAATAATAGTATTAGTCTCCACTATCACTGTAGTGGTGAAACTTATCGGTCTGAACACAAAGTCATCCTTCTTATTTTAGTCTATCTCTATAGTAGGGGGTTGTCCACCCAGGGCTAGGCACATGGACCTACTTACTATATCAATTACTGGTGTGTTAATAGTCCTCTCATTAGAACAATGCATCTTACTCATTAATGGTGCCCCTTTTTGAAAATTAATCGTAACGGTCCTATATGAAGCTCTCAAACTTGAAGAACCAGAGAACAATGCTAATATGACTCTGTTCTTCGATGGTTCAAAGTGTAAGAAAGGAGGTGGTTCTAGAATAGTGTTCTTAATGCCGTAAGGAGCTCCAATGCCCTTGTCGTTCAAGTTGGACTTTCTGTGCACCAACAACACTGAGTATGAAGCCCTACTACTAGACCTCCACACAACCGTCACCATGAACATTAAGAGATTGAACATATTTGGTGACTCCTTGATCATAGTAAATCAAGTTAAGAGTGTTTTTTAGTGTCGATGTCCCATACTGAAAGCCTATAAATATCTAGTTGACACATATTTGACCAAATTTGAATGGTATGACATTGAGGCAATCCCTCGATCGTCAAATATGTTCATAGATACCATGTATTCTTTAGGATATTTAATACCTCAAAATATGTTTGTTTATTTCACTACCATCCATGTCAAGATGCTCTCGCATCCAGCAACAGAGCGTGCAACCTATGATAATAGAGAATCGGTCAACATGATTAGTTTAGAACCAAAAGCTAAATGGTTTTACAAAGCTGAAGACTTTCTTAAGAAGGCACCCTGGGGGTCATTAACCTCTCAAAGTCCTATGGGGAGTGGTACTACCATTCACCATAGGTTTTTTTTTTAGTCTACATTTGCAAAGGTAAATACGCATGGGGATCAAGTCCTCTTAGCAGTCGAAGCTAAGATTTATCAAAATTGGATGTAGTAAATTAAAGACTTCCTAAAGCTTAGGGTAATCCCAGAGGGATTATCGCATGCCACAAAGTACACATTTAAATATAAAACAACTAAATATGTCTTAATAGGATATATCCTATATTGACGAGGCTATGATGGAGTTCTCCTTCGTTGCTTAGAGCCCCAAGAGGCATCATGGATAATTTTGCAAGCCCATGATGGTACGTGCGATGGCCATTTTAGCAGCATGGCCATCATCAAGCACATCATTTTAATGGGATACTATTGGCCCACTATGGAGAAGGAGTGCAATTTGTATGTCAATAAATACGTTAAATGCCAGCATCATGCTAATCTTATGCACTTGCCATTGCAGGCCTTACATCCCATTCAAACGGTTAGGCCATTTGCTTAGCGGGGACTAGATCTTATAGGCAATATCTCTCCATCATCGGGTTGACATACATTCATAATTATGGCTACTAAGTATTTTAAAAAGTGGGTGGATGCAATACCCTTAACCACAATAATTGGAGCTCGTATAGTAGAGTTTATACTGGAGCATATCATAAGTCATTTTGGGATTCCATCCAAAATAATATCGGATAATGGAACATATTTCAAGAACAAAACTATGAGAGCTTTGACATCTAAATATAGAATCAAACACAGTTTTGTGACTCCACTATCCATAAGAAAATAGGCAGACTGAGGCTTCAAATAAGACAGTGGTGGTCATATTGAAAAATATAGTATAAGAAAACCACAAAGACTAGCATATCTAGTTGTCCCTTGTGTTATGGCCTTATAGGACTAGTATTCGAACGCCCACTAGGGTAACACCATTCTCACTAGTATATGGTGCTAAGGCCATTATGCCCTTGGAATTAGAAATTCCAATGTTGCGCATCACATTGAAAGAGTTCATCAATGATGACACTATGCAACAAGCTTGACTGGATCAACTGATGCTACTTGATGAATGTCACGTGAATGCCTTAGAGCATCTCCACATTTGTCAGGAGTGACTAAAACTAGCTTACAATATCAAAGTCCACCAGAGAGACTTTGAATTTGGGGATCTTATCTTGAAAGAGAACCAACATAACTCTAATTTACCACTAGATATGTGAGACAAATTCATGGCTAATTGGTTAGGACCCTACATCATATCTAAAAATATTAGTTTGGGTACTTATCGCCTAACATCGCTAGGGGGTTTTGAAGAGCCTAAACCTCTCAACATCATCCATATTAAGGCATTTTATGCTTGAATAACATAGTAAAAGGCTCTAAGAGTTTCTTGTAACTACTCGGTCATCCTAAAAATCTCCAAACACTATCATAAGTAGTTTGGTCAAATCAAAAAGCTCCAAAGGCATCTGTAATCCCTTTGGTCAACCTAAAAAGCTCCAAGGGTTTGTTTAAAAATGCTCGATCATCCCAAAATGCTCCAAGGGTTCCTAAAACTTCTTGATAATGTCAGTTAAAAGGCCCCAAGGGTTTGCTTATAATTTATCAGTCATCATAAAAGGCTCCAAGCTCATCTGTGAGTAGCTTGGTCAATCAAAAGACACCAAGAGTTTTTGAAAAATTGCTTGGTCAACCTAAAGGCTCCAAGGATTCTAAAAAATTGCTTGGTCATCCCAAAATCCCCCAAAGGTACCCATAATCCCTTTGGTCAATCCTAAAAGCTCTAAGGATTCCTAAAAGTTGCTTAGTCAATCTAAAGGCTCCATAGGCATGTAGTCATCGTTTGGTCAATTATGAGGCTCAAAACCCATAAAAATTATAAAATAAATAAAATATAAAAAAATTGGTAAAGCATAAAATCCAAAAATGTTTGCATTTTGCATTTGAATTTTGCATTAACACATGCATTCGTTGCATCATTGCATTGCATATAGAAATTTTTCATTCATTGCATTCCGTAGTAGAAGACATTTTGTTTGTCAGTATTCCAAATAACACCATCTTTGTGTTTAAATCATGCATCTCTACATTTATCATGATCCATCATTTATGTGAGTAATTATGTTTTTCAACACAACCTATAATGTTGCTATGGAGATATACTAGGGTTTTCTGGTCACTCAACCATACCTAGCGGTCTTATCAAGAGTTGGTAGAAAGCTTACTTTGCTTTTGTAGCTAAGGTTCAGTTAGTATAGTCCTTAGCATATCAGAATTCTATCACTAATCAACAAATTTAAACAATCCTAACAAGGACTAGGGAAAGATGAAAGTCGCGAAGCAAGACCAGGTATCCTAAAGTGAAAATATTTATTCTTGCTTATCCCTCTGTGTAGATGGTATAGAAAATATTGGTTGTTGGCAAAAGGATAGGTTAGTTCCCTATTTTGAATCCCTTGTTTACGATAAAATGAGCAATATCCCAAAGTGATATCCCATATCAATCCTCATGATTGATACCCTAGATCGATATCATATATCGACTTCCCATATTGATATCATAAGATCGATATTCTCAATCGATATACTAGAAACAATTTTCCCAAATAAATCCCCCAAAGGAAAGTTCCTGAAGAAAATTATCAAATGTAAATGCTAAAAAGTGAAGATCGAGTGAATATAAAAAAATAGGCTTAAATCAAAGTTCAAAGTGAAGATCAAATGAAGATCATAAATAAAAGTTCAAGTGGAGATCAAATGAAGATCTAAAATCCATCTCAAAGAGAGATCAAATGAATATCCAAAGATAGTTTAAAATGAAGATGGAATCGACTCCCTTGCTTTAGTACATATGAGCAAGTATCCTACAAATTGAAGGATATAAATGAATGACCCTAAATCCCTGGAATTTTTGGCACTACTGTATCTAATGCATGATGATATATCTGATGCATTAGCACCTCCATTATGAACAAGATCAATATTTGAATGTGGAAGAGTTAGCTTCAGGTGTCCTACATTGCCTAGTGTCTTAGTCCAACTAAAATCTAAACTTGGGATTGGATAAGACATTTTTGGAACCCTTATCTTAGCAATGGGTTGAAAGAATCCTGCTTGACATTGGGGAATGCTCATATCTTATCTTAAAATAATCATGTGCACACACAGGAATAATGAATAGTTAGGGCCTATCCTAGCAAAATCCTTTTATCTCAGAAGTCTAGTGTGGTTAGTATGCAACTTTTGATAAGTCTATTAGGGTGTTTGAGTCTCATGGAAAACTTCAAAAATTTCTCTCATAGCAATAAAATGTCAAATATCACAACCAAATAAATCATCAAATGGTAAAGTATCAAATCTATGATACATCATCATATAGAGCACAATCAAAATATAGGATAGATATCGGATGGATATTAGAAATAATATTTAGACGACCACTGACTATATCATGCATATTTTTTAAAATTGCAAAAGAAAATAGAATGACACATTATATCATTCACATCATACAATTGCATTCATTGCATTTCATATATGAGTGATTAATTGATTAAATTCTTATCTTAAGGATTTTCATTTACATTCATGATTTTTTTACATTATGTGGTGTCATCCATTAGATTGATAAACATATTTATATTCATACCTTATGTTTTGAGTGCTTAAAACATACAGGTTCATTTACATTAGATTACCATCGTGTAAATAAATAATTACATATATTAATGCATACACTAAAGCAATATCAAATATATGTTAATAAAAAAAATTGCATCAATATGCATCCATCATAAATTACACATCTAAACATCTAGATCATTGCATATAATCATCATCATAAATTAAATAGCTATCTAGTGCATGTCATCCATACATCACATCACATAGCATCAAATTAACATAAGTATTGCATCCATGTGCATCAAATAAACATAAAATTAAAAATATATAAATCAAGTAAACATCATGAGCCATAAATGATCATATATAAATATGTGTCTCAAAGTACATCAGATGAGTACAAAATTCCCGCAGGCTACAATTGTGTAGGTCCTTTACCTTACACCAAAATTATACATATACCAAATGTAGTTGTAATCTGAGTCCTAGCTCTGGCCAACTCCCCCTAAACTAGATCTCTCACCACCTCCCTCAATCTCGTGACCTAGATCCTACTCTTCAGTTAGATCTGGCCCCTATTGTGTGCCCTGCTGAGGGTCCTGTGTACCACCTAGCCTAAAGAAGCCTAGCACATGAGAGACTGGTATCCAATGGCTAGAGGTCTCGCCTATCTCCCTATGGATCCTGTGCAAGCTACCACCATGTGTGCTAGAGGACCTATGCATCCTCTCTATCCTATGGGTCCATTGGCTAGAGATAGATGTGGACTACCCCGTAGTCCTGGACTTGGTCCATTGAGACCCTACAACATGAGAATCCTCTAGGACCATACCACCAATAAAACTGATTTATCCCTCCATCTAGTCTATATGGGATACCCTATTAGTATGTATGTCATTGCCCTCATCCATGAGGACCTGTAAATGTTGGATCTCTGACATGGGATCGTGACCACCAAGTAGCACTGACACTAGTGCTGCAGGTGGTGCCATGATAGCATAGGAAGATGAAGGATCTCCTATTTGAGCTAGGGCCAAGTCCCTCTCTGCTATAGCTATACCTAGTCATGCCTCTACCAAATCACATGCACTAGTAAGATCCTGGACCCTCCCCTCTACTATCATAGCTTGTGTAGTTAGGATAGTTATCTATTACACTGCCTCGATGAGTCTGCAGTCCTGGTTAGTCAATTGTGCCTATAGAGTAGCAATAGTAGTGTCTCGCTCCATCTTTTGCATGACATATTAGTCGAGCTAACTCTATAAGTCAACAACCTAAGGTAGGAGTAGCCCCTCTACATTGTCAGGAGGGACCTCACCCTCCTCTAGAGCCTCTTCATCTGGATCAACCTCGGGAGCCTTGTCGATGGTGGACTTTATGCCCCATTTTCCCTCTTTTTACTGGTGCACCCTACGCCCATCAAGGTCCACCTCTACCTCTGCTTGATCTGGCACTCTACCTAGAGACCTCGATCTATGCCACCAGAGCATGGACCACCATCCATTGTATGCAGGGGTGGTAACAGCCCTATCAACCCTAGTCTCTTAGAAGTTATTTGGCTTGTATCCTAGATCCAGAGGTAAAATCCATGGAAGATCATACTCTAAAGCCAAGCACCTGTATGAAAATGAGATATTCGAGATGTCCTGCACTATCCCAAATTGACGTAGGATGCGAGAGTAGAACTGACACTCTAATATCGACCTTTCGATCAAGTAGCCACCTATCTCTACGAGTCTATCAAAGCCACTCGCCCACCTCAGCCCATGCTTGGAAATCCATATATGGTCACCACTCAATATCATCTGGGTTGAGTCTTGAGAACTAGGTAATGTAATTTTGAATATCACCAGCATGGGTCCTGCTCCTAAACCCCTCCTCCTCTCAAGACTAGTAGGTGGCATAACACTGGTGATCATCATAAATATTTGTTGTGTAGTGGTAGCTCCTTAGGACGCTCTATCCTGATATGATACCAGCCCCAAATCTGAAGAAGTAGGCTATAGTTAATGCCATGGAAGCTCCGATCAGTGATCTAGTATAACTCTCTATACAGCTGGTAAAGTAGGGTGTTCCCCTAGGCCAGTCACAATGGCTAAATTATAGAGTTTCGAAACACTCTCTGGATAGTGGCTAGGAGGTTCTAGGGAATCCTAGTACCATAGGAATATGTAAGAATAACTTGCACCACTAGGTGCATAAATATGACCTCACATATAGAAAATATGTTCTTATCCTACTAGTATCTGATATGGACTCCTCCACGATTGATACTGTGCTGAGCCTCCTAGCTCTGGTCACCAAAAATAGCATAAAAAATGGCATCTTTGGCCCAAAAAATAGAAGATACGATGGCCTCACCATCAATGGGGATCTTGAATATATTATAGATATTCTCTAATGTAACAGTCATTTCACCTGTGGGCAGGTGAAATGTGTTGGACCGCGCATTCCAATTTTAGGCCAATGCAGTAAGGTAAGCTTGATCTACCATAATCATGGGTAGATATAGGATGTAGCCAAACTTGATAGCTTTGAACCATCCTTGCTCCCCAGGAGTGAGCTCTCTGTAAAGAGTCTTAATGATGTCGGACTCTCGAGCTCTAGAGGTAAACCTCTGTAATAAAAGCATAGAATAAGAAAAAAGGTAACTAAAAACAAGCAAAAACATTTAAAATGACGTAAAAATCATCAAAACATCTTAAAACATCTAAAAGTGCAAAAAAATGTCATCATGCAGTCATAAAAATAAAAAATGTCACTTAGACAAAAAAATGCATTAAACAACATTGTTTGCCTATTAAACCTTACGAAAATTAAAAATTTGATAAATTTTTCCTAAAGTTGGCAAACCGCGGGTCAACCTTGCCGTCCGCATGCGGTCAAAAATTAACCGTTGGGATTTTAAATGTGGACTACAGTTGGCAGTTGCAGTCCCCAATTGATCAATTGGTAACCCCAGCTGGTACCTACGGTCTTTGACTGAGATTCCTCCTGGTCCTTTTTCATGGTTAAAAACAAAAAAGAAAAAGAAAAAAAGCTTAAACTAGCCTAACATAGGGTGTGGTTCATTGCCAATAATTTAATATGATTGATTAACCAATTAATTAATTTGGTTCATTTTATTGGTAATGGATGAGAGGTCTTGGTGTCTAATTACCTTGCCCTCGCCTCGGTCGCCTCGGCTGTAGGAAGCTTACCCGCGCTTTGCCATCGTGCGGTGTGTAGGTGTGAGTGTAGAGTTTGGTAGGGTTGCAGGTTAGTTTTTAACTGTCACTATCAAGCTCTCCAATTGCAATTCATTGTCATGGAATAATGAAATAAGTTTGAAAATTGAGCTTTTATAAGCTTTTCTTATTTCGTGTGGACCGCAAGCCCTAGCCGTGGTTCCCAAAATTACAAATGGGAACTGTAGACCCTAGTCGTGGTTTGTAATTAGTAGCAAATCTGGTCAAATCCCACCGTGGGAAGGTCTAAAAAGGTAAATTAATGGCTTCCATTGGATAAAATTTTCAAAAAGAGCAATCAATGTTATAGATTTGGTGATGTTCAAAGCACCAGGATCAATTAAAAAAATCAAAATTAACAATAAAAAAATCTAATAATTCAAAACACCAAATGTGTTTTGTATTCAGTAATTTACCCTATACAGTTGGCAGTTGCAACGACTTGTGATCCATGCAATATGATAAGATGAGTAAATTACCATAAGGACATTTGGGGTAAAATTGTCATCGTTGATCTGATGTGCTTCTTTTCAATCCCTAAGAAGACCTTTGCAGCTGGACTTATCCATGGGAACGAGGCATTTCATGTCATGTCTTCTATGACATCTTTCATCAAATCATCGATAATTTTATTCAACACAAATCTAATTGGATTTGTATCAATTTTATTCCCTAAGATGACTATTGCAGCTTGACTGCTTCATGGGATAGAAATGTACAAATACTATTAACAATTAGAATCAAAAGTTGAACTAGGCCTAGCCAAGGCATTAATATTCTTAAATCTAAATTTGTTCAGATCATCCATGGTGGTCAAATGACATCGTCACTTTAATCATTGTCATTACCCTCATCGACTCGTCACTTGAGGGGGTAGTCATAATATCAAATCATAATCAAAATCAATAGAAGATCTCAGAGATCGTAGATTTCTTGATCTTGTCAAAATTGCGTTCGTCCCTATGAATCATTGTCAACAACTATCATAAGCTTAACCCTTTGCTTGGGGTAAATAAGAAATATGATAATTTATTTTTATCTCTTCTCCTTTCGTTACAATAGTTCTAACTCCTATTGTAGCATCAAACGCTACCCGAATGACTGATGGTGAGTGCAAGCTTTTCAAATGTAATCCTGTTGTGGAGTTTCCACAACCACCCCAAAATTCTTGGGGACCCACTTGTCATATTTTGATATGAAAGGTTTTTGGTTTTCTTTGGTTTGTAAGAATAGGGATGTTTGACCGTTTTGTTTTAATGATTTTAATTGCTTTGGTTATTTGATATTTAATGATTAATTAATCTAGGCATTAATGCTTAGATTAATTAAAATCCATTTTGATGAATAAGAGTTTAATGTTCTTCATACTATCTAAGGTGATGGAATGTGTTTAACAAAGCAAGGCCTGACCTAAAACAAAAAGAGGATACAAAAGGTACAAAGAAATTGAGATAGAAGCCAATATGCTATTATCTACCTAATATAATTGCATTAACTATATTATGTACATAATAGTAATATTTTTAAGATTATGTTATAAGGTTCTAAAATGTTATCATTATAATAATATTATTATGATTATATTATAATGTTATTATTATAATAATATTTTTGTGATTATATTCTTCTAAAATGTTATTATTATAATAATATTATTATATTGTATATAATAATATTATTATAATGTACTTTATAAAAGATGTGATAATAATATTTATGATAAGGTAAAGTTTAACGTCGTTTCGTTTGATTGTAGATAAGGCGATGGTGGCTATTTGAAAAATTTGAAGACATGAGTGGCTAGTCCAAGAACGTTCAACGCTATGGCAGCGAAGCTTCATGGAGCAACGTCGACAAAGAAGAGGTGGTCCAAGATGGCGTTAGGGTTTTATAAGAACAACATGAAAGGCATCGGAGTTGTTAGTGAAATGGTCGAGAGGTAGAGGTATGCCATCGAACAAGGAAGGAAGAAGCGTTATTAGGGCAACCTGTGATGCCAATTGATGGAGTTAAAGGTCAGCCTCAAAGAGCATGGAAGGTTTTAGTGTTGCATCTATTTCATTACGCTATGGCAGCATGAGTGTGAGAGTAGGGAGTTGAACAATGCCATGGCTACGTAGGTTTGGCAACACCATGACGTCGATGGTAGCATCGATGGCTACGTAGGTTTGGTAGCACCATGATGTCGATGGTAGCATCGATGGCTGCATAGGTTTGGTAGTACCACGATGATGATGGCAGTGCTATGGCTGCGTAGTCTTGGCAGTGCCATGGCTATGTAGGTTTGGCAGTGCCATGACATCGATGGTAGTGCTATGGCTATGTAGTCTTGGTAGTGCCATGGTTGCATAGGTTGGGCGCTGGTGATGTGGGTTGGTGGGTTGGTGTGTGGTGGGGTGTGCTATGGCTGCGTAAGTTGGATAGTGCCATGGCTGCGTAGGCAGTGTGATGGTTTCATTTGGTTACATGGAAACCAAAGTGCCCAGGATGGGGGAATGCCATCCCAGTCCTTGGGCACATTGGTATGGCTTAGGAGAAATACCATCGGGTCTCAGCCTCAAAAAGTGACAATGAAAGTTTCACTGAATAAGATTGGCTTGTATTATTTTAGTTAATGTGAATGTGGTTTGATCACGTTCAATGTTTTAAAGGAGGTCTAAAATCGTAGGGGTTATAAGGTATAGTTAATGCTTTTATCATTCGTTTGATGGATGTAAAGGGGTATTCTTGGGTAGAATGCTTATAAGAGAAAGGGGAGATATAAGGAGTCATGCAAGGTTATGTTTTTGTTGTTAGTTTTTTAAAAATAAATAACGTTTAGAAGTGTTATGTTTATTAAATCATAGAAAATGATGATGGATTATTTTCTTATATCCATTCATTATTTTGGTTGTGAGAGAAGATGAAGCGAAAGGACTTCTAAGCATTATTTATACCTTGCTATCCTACCTTTTTCAAGGGGGGCTGGAAATGATGTAACATTCCGAGAAAGCAATAAAGAAAGAGCATTTTTCAGATTTTGAGAGGGTAGCAAACTTCTGTGAGCAAAATCAAAAGGAGGGTTTTTATCATAAAACTAACATTTTTAGTGTCTTATCATTTCTGCATTTTAGTGACTTCTAGCCATTGTCTTATGCCATGAAATGGGTTGCAATAGGCGAAGGTCAAGATTATGCAGTTTCTTTATGTTTCCTTTGAGTCTCGCACTTGATTTAATGGTATTGTGCTTATGTTGCAGGTCCATTGATTCAGGTTGTTTTATGATTACCTCATAACTTGGGATTTTGCAGGGAGGAGCTTGCTAAACTAATTCAGAATTTGACTTTTTCAGCTAACCAAATTTACATGTTTATTTCATTTACTGTTCTCAAAGTTTATTTTATTTCAAGCATTCAAGCATTCCATTCTGGTCCATCCAGAATTTTAGTTTCTTTCATTTCCATTCTGGTCCTTTTCTAGAATTTCTGCTAATTTCCTGTTAGTTTCATTTTTTTTGGTCCATTTCCAGAATTGTTAAGCTTTCAAGTTATTTCCATTCTGGTCATTTTCCAAAATTTTTGCACCTCCAAGTTTCATTAATCTAAAGCTTTCAGATAAAACACATGGTTTAGGAGGGATACTAACCTACTATTTCACATTAAACTAAGATAAGAAATGAAAGCTAACTTTGCTAACTTTGCTAACATTGCTAACATGCTAACTTCTACTAACCACTATTAGGGTAGTGACATCAACATAAGGAAGATAAAATGAACCCAACTATCTAAAATTTACTTCATCTTAAAGGCACGGGCATTAAAATGAGGTGGAAAATTCCACATTTTGTCATTTGAAACCTTTTAAATGAAGATAAAATACTCTACTAACAAGGATTCAAGGTAGCACCAATTTAAAAAAACCCTAAAAAGAACTGCTTTTATTTTTAGTTAGATCTTTCAAATCACTAAGCATTGTTTAGAACCAGTAAAGGCCCCTTGTTTATGGTCACATGCATTATTGAATTATTTCTGGCACTATTGTAATCTTTTAGATATTTTACCAGAACCTTGGAGAAGTTGAATGTTTGTCATTTGGTTTCTTTTCAAGAGAGAGTTTTCTATTCAATACTCTGCATGTGGTGGTATTTTGCAATTGGGAAAAATATACACTCAACATCTTTGGCGCTAGAAGGAGGGCCTTCTTTTATGCTTTGTGATTTAGTTTTTTGCTAATGCTAACGTGGTCAGTTTTGGTTCAACAGTATTGTGTTTGTAGGTGCAACATTTTACTCTTGACTAGTTTGTGAGAAGCCTTAATAGAATAGATTTGAGTTTTCCCAAGCTGGACCCACCTAGACGCATTGCTACTAGGTCTAAAACCACTGAGGAAACCATTTTTCAAAGTCTTTCTCCCAAAACTAGGAAACCGAGGTACAAAATCTAGGAGATTAAAATCTCGTCCGAGCTTTCTGATACGTTAGGTTTAGAGATGCTTTGCCAAGATTTGGAAAGGCTAGCTCTCAGACCTCTGAATCTGAATACCTTCAGTGGATGTGCACCCATTAGTTCCACCACAAGAGCTACATCAAGTGTACCCATATCCGTCATCCCGAGTGTATCAACTGCTTTAGTAGGGTCATTACCTTTGGTTAATATGGCCCAACAACAACAACAACAACAACTAGTTCCCTGGTTTGGTACCCAAAGTTCTCCGTTAAGTATACCTAGGGATGTCCATGACATACCTAGGCACCTTGAGAGGTCTATCCCTAAGTTTTTCCATGATGGTCCCATTTCAGCTGAAGAGCACGTTCAAATTTACAAGGACCATATGATTAGGTAGGGAGTCAGTCATGAAGACGTCACTTGTCGACTCTTCCCTAATAGCTTTGACCAAATGGCTCATGAATGGTACAAGAATCTTCTTGCAGGGTCCATTACATCTTGGGCCCAGTTGGAAGCTACCTTTGTTAATCAATTTAGGTCATTTCTAGATCCTACCATCATGTATAACCAATTCATGTCATGCAAGAGGTATCCTAATGAACCTATCAGAACATTTAATGCCAGATTCCAAAAGCTTTACACAAATGTGACTCATCACTTTGCAATAGATGTTGTTGTGGCATTGCAATTATACCTCACAGCCTTAGATCCGATGACAACCATGTTTACCAGGAGAAATCCTCAAGTTACAATGCTGGCCTTAGCCTATGTTGAAGCCATGACTATTGAGCAACAAATGACACCGCAAGGTGGCACTATGCCTCAATTTCCCATGTTAGGGCAATATGGCCCTTACAATAAATTTGCCATGATGAATCAAGTTGTGACACCTCAGATGCCCATGATGAATGCTTTGCCATATCATCAGTCATACCCATTCACTCCCATACTTCCATATTTTTTGACATACCCTAGTGTTGCCATTCCACCCACTCCAAAAATGATGGTTGCTAATCAGATAACCTTACCAAGATTTGAGGTGAGTAGTACTCAAGCCTCAAATGCCTATCCCATGGTTGCACCTCTTCAGGCCAAGGGTCCATGGTGGACCCAAAACACCTAGATTCAAACCTTAGTGCCTAATCTAGAGGTTGCTAATGTCAAAAATGTTAGTGGATCTAGGGCTGTCATGCCCTAGCCACAAGGACCCAATTCTGAGCTAGAAGAGCTCAAGAGAATGACCATCAAATAGGGCAATGACATCATTCGGTTATAGAAACAAGTTGCCCAAAATCACATGCCCAATAGAAACCATGACCATAGGAGAATAGGACCGTACAATACGTAGCCTAATAATGGGCGCATACCCAATCCGATAGCCAATCAGGCTGATGCGTTAGGAGATTGTGATGAGTCAAAGTCATGTGATGAGGAAATGCATCACTGTTGCCATAGAAAGTCAGACTCTTTGGTGTCTAAAGTCATTCATTATTTAGAAAATGATGAGATGGAGGAAGATATGAATGTGTTAGGAGAGGAAGAGGATGAAGCTTTGGAAGCCTAGGACTACTAAACATTTTGGGAAAGCTAATCACAAGTATTTTACTAGGAGTTCTAAGGATCCCAAAACCTCCTCTACTCCCCCAAACAACCCTTTAGTTCCTCTTGATACAAAAGGTGATGTGAATCCACCACCTCCATTTTTGGAAGCACCTAGGACAATGCCAAAAGTGTCAAATCCTGGAACATCCACTTATGACTTGGAAGAAGATATGAAAAGGACCAAGGCCAATATCTCAATGTATGAGGTCTCTCTATTGTTGGGGTAGGATAAAATCATGGGGAAGAGATTAAATTCCTCGAGTCAAATTCATGAGGTTAAATCTGTAGAACCCCAACTTGCTATGATGAAAGAGAAACCAGAGGTACCTCCTTTTCTCATAACTATTAGGATCATAGGCAAGAATTTACACAACTGTTTGATTGATTCTGGTGCCTCGGCCAACATCATGCCTCTTGAGATAAGCCAAAAGCTAGGACTTAAGCCTGTTCATTCGAATAGCAAAGTGGTCCAATTAGATAGATCTATGGTGGATGTAATAGGTGTTGTAAAATATGTCCTAGTTCAGATCAACTCAGAGCCTAGGGTCCAACATTACATGGATATCCTTGTGCTAAATATTGCTGCCAAGTATGGCATGGTGTTGGGCAGGGATTGGAGCAAAAATCTCAATGGTTATGTGGTGACTGATTCCTCCCATATGTGGTTGCCATGGAGAGGAGTTGCAAACCAAATATGGGTAGACAGAGAGCCCAGACTTAGGGAAATGATTACAAAATATAATAAACCCAATGAGATTCAGTTTACTAAAATAGAATTAGGGGTTTACAATTTTGACATAGAGGACATAGCCGAAGGGTCCCAAAATGATAATCTTTACCATTGTACTTCGGAAGAAAACAAGAGGGTGTGGACCCTAAAGTTTGATGGGTCCAAATCAAAACAAGGTGCGGGAGCTGGGGTAGAGCTCACATGTCCTGGTAGTAAGCCTTTGCTTGCTGCCTACAGATTATAGTTCTCGGCCACCAATAATGTGGTGGAGTATGAAGCCCTAATTTTTGGACTTCAGTTGGCCCTAAGAGAAAAGGTAAAATGCCTTAAGGCATCGGGAGACTCAGAGTTAGTAGTCAAATAGGTCAAGGAGCAATATACCTGTAGAGACAAGAGGTTGAACCTCTATAAAACTAGAGTGAGGGAATTAATTAATGAGTTTGATGCTTTCAATATTTCCCTCATCTCAAGAAAAAATAATAAAATGGCTGATTCGTTAGCCGTAGCGGCCAACATGCTTTCGCCTGCCAACCATAAAAAATGTAAAAAAATTTCCATTGAGTTAGTGCCTTGCCCCTCCATACCAGACAATGTCACGAACTTATAGGTCTTTGATAGTGATAGACACATTTTTAGTTTTGTCACTAATTCTGGTATATTTGAAAATCAGGTTATAGACGAAGAAGAGAGGAGGCAAGTAGAAGTAGGAACAATTGGAGTATGGAACGAGATGCCAAGTGATAGGGCCTCTCTAGAAAAGTTGTTTGATATTGGATATCAAAAGAAAAAAGAAATAAAAATACCATCCCCCAAGGAATCATGCAATTCAATCAATTTGGGGAGTGCAGTAGATCCACGTGAAGTGTTCATTGCAAAGGCATGCACACAATGAGAGAAGGAATCAATAGCTCAGGTTTTAGGAGAATACATTGATTGCATAGCTTGGAGCTATGAAGAGCTGAAAACTTATGACCCGAATGTAATCATGCATACTATTCCTCTGAAGCCTGATTCCAAGCCTTTTAGACAGAGGTAAAGAACGGTTAACCCAATCCTAGAGCCCCTGATAGAGAAGGAAGTGAAGAGGTTGCTGGAAGCCAAAATCATCTTCCCTATTAGGCATTCCACATGGGTGGCTAATCTTGTCCCTGTTAGGAAGAAGAGTGGAGAGATTCGGTTGTGCATAGATTTTAGAAATCTGAACAAAGCTTGCCAAAAAGACAATTACCCATTACCCACCATTGACGAGATACTCCAAAAGGTAAATGGGTCTGAAATGATGTCATTCTTGGATGGATACTCGGGATATAATCAAATTCTCATACATCCAAATGATAGGATGAAGACGACCTTCACCACGAAGTGGGGAACATTTGCCTACCGGAGGATGTCGTTTGGTTTGTTGAACGTTGGAGCCACTTTCCAAAGAGCCATGGATTTTGCATTCAAGGGGCTCGAGTGGTAAGTGCATTATTGTCTATGTGGATGATATTCCTGTCTTCTCCAAGAAGAGGGAAGATCATGTTAGAGACTTGAGGAAAGTGCTCCAAAGGTGCAGGGAACATGGAATTTCCCTAAATCCAAAAAAGTGCATCTTTGGGGTAACGGAGGGTAAGTTGTTAGGACATGTCATTTCGAAATATGGGATTGCTATAGACCCAGAGTGGATAGCCGCTATCCGGGATATTCCTCATCCCAATAGCAAAAAGGAGCTTAGGTCCTTTTTCGGTAAGATTAACTTTGTGAGAAAATTCATTTCAGGTTTTGCTGAAATCGCCAAGCCCCTAAATGACATGCTGAAAAAATATGTTCAGATAAAGTGGACCAGTGAGAATAGGGATGCCTTCACAAGCATCAAGGATGCTATTTCCAAAGCCCCTATTCTCATTAGTCCAGACTATGCTAAACCATTTTATATTTACACATTTGCTTCAGATCATTCTTTTGCAAGTGTGTTAACTCAAAAAAGTGAAGACAACATTGAAAATCCTATAGCCTTTCTGAGTTCTCCTTTGAAGGATGCAAAACTGAGGTATTCTGTCCTAGACAAGCAAATGTATGCCTTGTTTAAAACTATAAAAAAATTCAGGCATTACATTGTGCATAGTAAAGTTTTTGCTATAGTTCCTGACCCGACAATAAAGTCCATGTTCTTACAGAGTGAGCTAGGTGAAAGAAGGGGGAAATGGCTTTCCACCCTTCAAGAATTTGACTTAGAGATAAAGCCCATGAAGATAGTGCATGGACAAGGTTTGGTCAAGGCTATCACAAAAATTGACCCTTTAATAACGTGCCAAAACTACGAGGTTAATGATATCACTACAGAGGAATGGTACGTAGATATTGTATATTTTTTGTTGCATGGTAAGTGCCCTTCTCATTTGAATTCCACTCAGTGTAGGGCACTACATTTAAAATCAGCTAGATTTCTGATTAAATCTGGTGTGTTGTACAGGAAGAATCATGAAGGAATTTTCCTTCATTGCATTACTCAAGAGGAAGCAACCCAAGTACTCAAAGACTTCCATGGTAAGTATGGAACTGGACATGGGTCAACAAATGTGACAACACACCAAATTCTTAGAGCTGGGTATTATTGGCCCCACTTGTTTAAAGATGCACATGCACATGTAAGAACATGTCACATATGCCAAGTGGTAGCCAATAGAGAGTGGAATGCAACAATGTCATTGCAGTCAGTGGTAGAGACGAGACCATTTGCACAATGGGGATTAGACTTTGTTGGGGTGATAAATCCTAACTCATCCGATTCCCATAAGTTCATCCTCACCGCTACTGATTACTGCACAAGGTGGACAGAGGCTATACCTACTAAGAATGCCACCTCCGAGGTTGTGATTAGATTTCTAGAGGAAAACATAGTCACTCATTTTGGAATGCCTAACTCCATAGTAAGTGACAACGGTTCTACCTTTTCCTCTTTAGAATTTGCAAATTGGGCGTACGACAATAAGGTGAGTCTAAAATTCTCTTCCAATTATTACCCCCAAGGCAATGGTTTGGCAGAATCATCAAATAAAAATTTATTATGCATAATCAAAAAATTACTTGAAAAGAACCCTAGAGATTGGCATAGTAAGTTAAAATTTGCCCTTTGGGGAGATAGGACCAGAAGCAAGGAGTCAATTGGGACATCTCCTTATCACTTAGTCTATGGGCAAGACCCTATTTTTCCTACTAATCTGAAATTGCAAACTTTACATTTTATAAAAGACTATGTTGGGACTGATGATAAACTTGAAACCAGATTAACCCAATTAATGCATCTTGATGAGAAAAGGGAGGAAGCCATGCTTCATTTCAGCAAACATCAAGACATAATCAAAATGTGGTTTGATAAACGGTCCAAAATTAAGGTCTTTAAAGTTTCAGATTTAGTTTTGTTGTGGGATAAAAGGCATGAAAAAAAGGAGAACATGAAAAGTTTGATTGCTTGTGGTTGGGACCCTATCTAATATCCGAAGTCCTAGGTGAAAATAGTTTCAGATTAAAAACCTTGGATGGAAAATATTTGGCCTTACCCATCAATGGCCTTCATTTAAAGCATTATTTTCAGGCCTAAGGGTAGAGTCATTGTATTATATGTACACTAATCAACTTGCTTAATTGTTTGTCTTATCAGTTTTATTTCCTGTTTATTTGATCTTGTTTCTTTGATTTCAGAAGTCTTTAGTATGTCAAAGTGGTCCAGTTTTGGATTTGATTGTAGGAGTAAGAGGTCAGCCTATGTGTATACGAATGTCAACCAAGACTAAAAGGATGTGAAAAATTGGAATCATATGGCAAAAGGCTTGAACATGTGAAATATTATTTGCAGCTCATGAAGCATGAAGTCGTTGATCTTGCATATCATCCACCCATGTCTCAAAGGCACATTCTTATTACATAAACATCATATGCTAAACCCAAACACTGAAAGTGATGTCCAATTATCTTGGGATCAAAGGCACAAAGAACACTAAGAAGATCTTAGGTTTGGAAGTTGTTGCCGAAGTTGTCGTAGGTCTATCACATTTCTGTCCATGTCCAACATCTTGGGTAAAATAATATGAAACCATACTTGGATGGGGATGTGAGGTGAAAAGATAATTCTGGTCTATCCCGCCCTGCACATAGTCCATAAAATAATGGTTTTTACCACTTTCGCAATACTTGAAAGCCCAAAATCAGAGTAGTAAGGATAGGGTCAAATTCTCATCATGCTTAGGTTGAGAATCTGATTCCCCAAAGCTTTGATTTTGCCTCCATCACACCATGGATCATTGGGTTGTAAGGATCATACTACGTGTCCCTCAGAAGGATGGGTAGTCATCCCAAGATTCAAGAAATCCAAAGCAAAATGTTCACCACTCCATTTCCATCACACCATTGACTATTGGGTTGTAAGGATCGTACTACGTGTCCCTCAGAAGGATGGGTAGTCATCCCAAGATTCAAGAAGTCAAGAGCAAAATCATGGACTATGGAGTTAACCTCCATCGGGGCTATAGACGCTTGACTGGCAGTGGAGTACACTCATGCCTGGTGACATGACTCCTGTAAGGTTGAGATTTATGGCCACCATGAGGATAGATTAGTCTGATGACCTCATCCATAACCGGTTTAATTATTTTGGTCAAATATGAGAGCAGTAAAGGATAGGGCTATATTCTCATCACACCTTGGTTGAGAATCTGATTCCCCAAAGCTCTAAGGTACACTTGCACACACTTGTCCTTGATGATGATGACTCATAACCAAGCCCTAGATCTAGTCAATGAATTCATCGCACACACAGTTGATCCTAAGATGGTTAGACATTTTTGAGGTGTTTGCTCAAGCCACCATAGAATGTGTTGCTCATGCTATAAAAATTTTTACCCTCAAAGCTCTCCATATCCATTGCCATAATTCTAGTCAGGTAAAATTGATGATGCAATGCGGAAAAGTTACAAAAAAAATAAGGTGTGGAGTGCTACACACACCCAGAGCTAATATTGCATGATTCTAATATTTTACTATTCTTATAAGTCTATTGACATTATTCATGCATTTGTTGATGCTTGCTGCTTTCTGGTTTGGAGTGTGTTTTCAGATTTTCTTTTTGGGTTCTCACCAAAATGCTCAGGAGCATTTCCCAGCAGAGTCACCATTTGTTGTGGAGTTTCCACAACCACCCCAAAATTCTTGGGGACCCACTTGTCATATTTTGATATGAAAGGTTTTTGGTTTTCTTTGGTTTGTAAGAATAGGGATGTTTGACCGTTTTGTTTTAATGATTTTAATTGCTTTGGTTATTTGATATTTAATGATTAATTAATCTAGGCATTAATGCTTAGATTAATTAAAATCCATTTTGATGAATAAGAGTTTAATGTTCTTCATACTATCTAAGGTGATGGAATGTGTTTAACAAAGCAAGGCCTGACCTAAAACAAAAAGAGGATACAAAAGGTACAAAGAAATTGAGATAGAAGCCAATATGCTATTATCTACCTAATATAATTGCATTAACTATATTATGTACATAATAGTAATATTTTTAAGATTATGTTATAAGGTTCTAAAATGTTATCATTATAATAATATTATTATGATTATATTATAATGTTATTATTATAATAATATTTTTGTGATTATATTCTTCTAAAATGTTATTATTATAATAATATTATTATATTGTATATAATAATATTATTATAATGTACTTTATAAAAGATGTGATAATAATATTTATGATAAGGTAAAGTTTAACGTCGTTTCATTTGATTGCAGATAAGGCGATGGTGGCTATTCAAAAACATTCGAAGACATGAGTGGCTAGTCCAAGAACGTTCAATGCTATGGCAGCGAAGCTTCGCGAAGCAACGCCAACAAAGAAGAGGTGGTCCAATATGGCGTTAGGGTTTTAGAAGAACAACATGAAAGGCATCAGAGTTGTCAGTGAAATGGTCGAGAGGCAGAGGTATGCCATCGAACAAGGAAGGAAGAAGCGTTATTAGGGCAACCTATGATGCCAATTGATGGAGTTAAAGGCCGACCTCAAAGAGCATGGAAGGTTTTAGTGTTGCATCTATTTCATTACGCTATGGTAGCGTGAGTGTGAGAGTAGGGAGTTGAACAATGCCATGGCTGCGTAGGTTTGGTAGCACCATGGCAACACCATGACGTCGATGGCAGCATCGATGGCTACATAGGTTTGGCAGCACCATGATGATGATGGTAGCGCTATGGCTGCATAGTCTTGGTAGTGCCATGGCTATGTAGGTTTGGCAGTGCCATGACGTCGATGGCAGTGCTATGGCTGCGTAGTCTTGGCAGTGCCATGGTTGCATAGGTTGGGTAGTGCCATGGCTGGATGGTTGTTTTTTGTAGTGCATGGTGCATCGTTGGTAGCGCTATGGCTATGTAAGTTGGATAGTGCCATGGCTGCGTAGGCAGTGTGATGGTTTCATTTGGTTACATGGAAACCAAAGTGCCTAGGATGGGGGAATGCCATCCCAGTCCTTGGGCACATTGGTATGGCTTAGGAGAAATACCATCGGGTCTCGGCCTCAAAAAGTGACAATGAAAGTTTCTTTGAATAAGATTGGCCTGTATTATTTTAGTTAATGTGAATGTGGTTTGATCACGTTCAATGTTTTAAAGGAGGTCTAAAATCGTAGGGGTTATAAGGTATAGTTAATGCTTTTATCATTCGTTTGATGGATGTAAAGGGGTATTCTTGGGTAGAATGCTTATAAGAGAAAGGGGAGATATAAGGAGTCATGCAGGGTTATGTTTTTGTTGTTAGTTTTTTAAAAATAAATAACGTTTAGAAGTGTTATGTTTATTAAATCATAGAAAATGATGATGGATTATTTTCTTATATCCATTCATTATTTTGGTTGTGAGAGAAGATGAAGCGAAAGGACTTCTAAGCATTATTTATACCTTGCTATCCTACCTTTTTCAAGGGGGGCTGGAAATGATGTAACATTTCGAGAAAGCAATAAAGAAAGAGCATTTTTCAGATTTTGAGAGGGTAGCAAACTTCTGTGAGCAAAATCAAAAGGAGGGTTTTTATCATAAAACTAACGTTTTTAGTGTCTTATCATTTCTGCATTTTAGTGACTTCTAGCCATTGTCTTATGCCATGAAATGGGTTGCAATAGGCGAAGGTCAAGATTATGCAGTTTCTTTATGTTTCCTTTGAGTCTCGCACTTGATTTAATGGTATTGTGCTTATGTTGCAGGTCCATTGATTCAGGTTGTTTTATGATTACCTCATAACTTGGGATTTTGCAGGGAGGAGCTTGCTAAACTAATTCAGAATTTGACTTTTTCAGCTAACCAAATTTACATGTTTATTTCATTTACTATTCTCAAAGTTTATTTTATTTCAAGCATTCAAGCATTCCATTCTGGTCCATCCAGAATTTTAGTTTCTTTCATTTCCATTCTGGTCCTTTTCTAGAATTTTTGCTAATTTCCTGTTAGTTTCATTTTTTCTGGTCCATTTCCAGAATTGTTAAGCTTTCAAGTTATTTCCATTCTGGTCATTTTCCAAAATTTTTGCACCTCCAAGTTTCATTAATCTAAAGCTTTCAGATAAAACACATGGTTTAGGAGGGATACTAACCTACTATTTCACATTAAACTAAGATAAGAAATGAAAGCTAACTTTGCTAACTTTGCTAACATTGCTAACATGCTAACTTCTACTAACCACTATTAGGGTAGTGGCATCAACATAAGGAAGATAAAATGAACCCAACTATCTAAAATTTACTTCATCTTAAAGGCACGGGCATTAAAATGAGGTGGAAAATTCCACATTTTGTCATTTGAAACCTTTTAAATGAAGATAAAATACTCTACTAACAGGGATTCAGGGTAGCACCAATTTAAAAAAACCCTAAAAAGAACTGCTTTTATTTTTAGTTAGATCTTTCAAATCACTAAGCATTGTTTAGAACCAGTAAAGGCCCCTTGTTTATGGTCACATGCATTATTGAATTATTTCTGGCACTATTGTAATCTTTTAGATATTTTACCAGAACCTTGGAGAAGTTGAATGTTTGTCATTTGGTTTCTTTTCAAGAGAGAGTTTTCTATTCAATACTCTGCATGTGGTGGTATTTTGCAATTGGGAAAAATATACACTCAACAAAGCCTTTCACCCAGTTGGAAGCAATGATTCTAGGATGCGCATCCTTTTGTTGTACAAGAGGCATATAATGTTGATCTGTCTAATGATCATCATAGAACCTTCAACATCATTTTAGGAGGTATATTTTTGCTCAGTGTTGTTCGATCTCACAATGCATCTTAAAATGGGCATCTATAGACACCTAAAATGCATCATGTCAAGGGCAACTACTCATATGGACATGCTACAAGACCATATGGAGGATATTGGATAGACTCCAAGATAGAGTAGTGGTTCTAACCACTCAATTTGGGCTCCTTGGCCTAATCAGTCTAAACCGCAGCCCAGACCTGCAGTTTACCAACTGAACTATGGTTGAGACCCATGGTTTAAAGTCTAGACTGTAGTTGTGACCTGTGGTCTTAACTGAAGTTTAGTTGGCTTTCAATCTGATCCAAATCAGTTTAAACATCCATTTGTTCTAGAAGAAGGTGGTTAGAGGACGAAAGCTTCTAATCTAACTGTCCTAACCAGCCCTTCTTTATCTTGGCTTCTCCATGAATCCATCCCTACCCCTTGGGTAGTCCTATAAGTACCCCTCAGAATTAGGGTAAACTATGAAAGAGAGCTTTGGATATTTGAGCAGTGGAGCCCTATCGAATTGTACACTCAACTAAGTATACTACGAGATTTATTGCACTTATCCCCTACCTACTTACCAATATCTATGATGAATTGTATTATGGATGCCCTAGGAGACTAGGAGAGCCAAGAAATGCAAATCCAGGCAAACAAAGGCCCTTCATAGTGAATCAACAACCAAATCAGTATAAGGACACCAAATGTGACCATTGAACATCAATTTGGACAAGGAGGTCAAGCCCACTACCCTTGAAATTAAGGGTAAACCTGTCATATTGCTAACCGCAGGTTTCAGCCGTAGTTTACAGTGTAGACCACTCACCAGAGTTGCGATTTGTAGTAGAGGTATCACCGCCTTACTTATCTCATTTATGTTTGGTTAATTAGCTTAGTTTAGCTATTTCCATGGTTCAATTATAGTTTAGCAAATTTTTGACCAGTAGAACTAGGTTAGAATATTTTCTGTGTTATGCATCAATTAGGACATTAGTGGATTATTTATACACTTTCATGCTTTATTTCACATAATTGATCTATGCATAGTGTAGTTGTTGTCTTCCTTTATACAATTCTATAAATCTTGATGCAATTAACATACTTTAGAAGTGTTTTCTACGCTTTCTTGATTATACATGCTTAATGGTGTTTTTATGCATTTTTCCTAAAAGGGCATCATCATGAGAGGCTGCCTATATTTTTGACACTTTCATGTTGTTTTTTGATAGTAGAGAATAGATTCAAAGGAGAGTCAACCATCAAGTTCCTTACCCAATGTGAAGAAGAGGGCACCTCCACCCTAGAGCAGTTTGTGACTAGTTGAAAAGCAACATTAGTGCGCCTACCCTGTTGAGGTCTTTGGTATTGTATTAATCGTATCATCATTTGGGTGACCCTAAGAGGGGCATGATTGTAATCGATATTATTTGCAATTTTTAATACAAGAAATGTTTATTTTGTTGAATATATGCAATATTATCATTTTTATGCTTTGAATGAAAGAATATGACATAGTATAGTAGATAGGTGCACGCTTTTTGGTTGGATCAGAAGGCAATAATGGTGGAACTCCAAAATTCTAGCATCTGAATGTGTATTTTTCATTTTTGTGACTTGCAGGTACAGACCACAGCTACCAGGTATGGGCCAAAAATTTACGAATAGGTTCAACCTGTAGCCCACAGTCAGAACCATAGCCCAGACCTATGGTTTCCAACAGACATAGCAGATAGTAGAGGGATAAATCTCATTCAAATGTGGACCTGAGGTAGGCCCTATTTTTCACTCTCTGTGATTTTTTCTATCTTTGTGTTTTTCCAAAAAGTCAAATTTGAAATACAATTAAGAATTAAGAAAGAAAAATAAATGAATTAGGTCTTAATTTGCATTTATCTTTCATTTCATTAGAAAGACACTACTAGGAATAGTAGATCTTTGATTTTAATCCACCCTAGAATCCAATGTGCTTGATAGAATTTATGTGATTGGTTTGCATGTATGAGGCCCAATTAGTGGCCAGTTATCATCGTAATGTGCATGGTATCAAAGAGCATCTAGAATAGCTTGCATTTTCTAAATTTGAAATGTTCTTTCATTTGCATAGTATTTAAAAAATGAGCATGAATGCTATATGATGCATTTATTTTATGTACATTAAAAGGAACCACACACACCACTTGGTACTTAAATGCTAGTGATTTGGGCTTGACATCCAACCACTAGTAGGGTTAAACGACGATGGGCGTAACTTCCATCCATTGGCCCAAATCTCATGAACCTTTTGGATACTAGACCAATACCAGATTTGAGAACCTTTCATACCTTGGAAAATTTATATGTATTCTCTTTGGAGGGTATAACACTGACTGGGGAAAAACGTGTGAGGATCTAGGAAGACCTATGCTCCCTGACCGTGTGTGGGCTTCATTACCACACATTATAGGTTGGATTATGTGACATGGAGTTCATGTCCAAGTTGTAGAGCTACGAGCGTATAGGTGAAAGCCATTAAACTAAGAATAAAATCCAACAAGTTTTGCAAAATATGATAAGAGTTTCTACACTGATACAACATATATTGAAAACACATAAAACAGTTTAGGACTCACTTTCAAAATTTAAAATGATATAATCATTATTGTATACCTTATTTACTTAATAATAAAAGATACATCTAGATGCTAGGTACACAATGGTGGATACACGGGGTGGTCAACAAAGGTCTAAACCTAACATCGATGACCAACCCCTAACCAATTCACAATAGCACGTGTCAATTCCTCAACCACATGAGCAAACTAAACGTCGTTCGACTAGCATTAGAGGAGATAACTCAACACGAGGGAAGCCTATAGAGCATACCTTGGATAGAGGAGCTTCAGTACACTCCTCTAGGCATAGGATATAATAGGAAGCCTTCTAGCATAAGGGTGTTCCACTCAAGAGCCATTATTGAGGCTGCAATGCATGCACATCCATGAGATTGGCCAAATATTTTGTTGTGTAGGGGACCAGGTTGGTGCCCCTATATACTAAGTCCATAGGAGGATCCATAGCTCCAAATTTTGAGTATAGAAGGACTAGAGTTCAGCCCATTTAGGGGTAGATAGATAGGCTCACTACTGAGCATAGGTCTAACCATACTCTCATGCGTGGTATACCATGCAAGATCACCATTGATATATCAAAGGTGGGAGATAATGGAACACCACCACATGAGTGATGGTAGTCTAGATAGTTATAGGGTCTAGTAAGTGTGTTATATCAGCTAGGCTACAAGCCTTTTACTCCACCCACTCATGCCCCGAGTGAGCGTAGCGTGAGTATCTTCAAAACTACTAGAGAGAATGGAGAGGCTTCTAACCACCCTCATGTCACACATCCACTATCTACGTATGGTGGTTCATAGTATAGGACATAGTAGGATGAAAATTCCATCTTCATAGATAAAGGCAAAGGTACAACATATCAGTTTGATGGGTACAGAACCCACAAGGTCACTTGTATAGAGTAGGGATACCAGAGGCCTCCCAAGGTCGATAAGATCGATAGATCACATAGACTGGTATCAGAGCAGAAATGAAAACTCCTCCAAGATCAATTGGAGGATGCTCACCTAGAGAGATAGTGCATTTAAGATGAAAATATTCAAGCACAAAGGCTCATTAGATAGAGTTTATATGAGCAGTGCATGCACTAAGAGCGTATCCTTACCCATAAGGAGTGCATGGAGTAGAAGGATAGTTTAGCTAGGGTTGGCCTATATCCTTATGATGAGCATAGATAGCATGTATATAGGAAGGCTTTATCTCAGGCCGATATGCATCAAGAGCATAAGTATGCTCGTACTCATGATAGTACCAAACATATGGAGCAGCCATCACTGCTCGATAATCAGAGGCAAAGGCAACACGAAGAAGTAGAGGGAGATGGATACGAGTAAGAATATCCTGAGAGCTCTCGAGCTGAGGAGGAAGAGCAACACCCTCCATCTCGTACAAGGAATACAATACCTCCTAAGCCACCTCCATGTCAACTTAGGGAGGAGGAATTTCTATATTTGGAGGCCTATAAGGCCTTAGTCGAGAAGATCAAAGCCATTGAGATACAAGGCATGGCTATTCAAAAGATGACATTAAGTAAAATTCATAATGAGCCTTTGGATCCTTTTGTGCCTACTCCGGTTACCCTGAATATTTTGATATGCCTAGGTTTGACAATTTTAAGGGTGATGAAGATTCACAGGAACATGTCACAAGCTTTCTAGATGCTTATTTTCAGATAGCAAGCAATGATGCATTGTTGTTATGTACGTTCATCATGACACTTTTTGGTCCCACCCAAGAGTGGTTCAATCAGCTAAATAAATATAGCATAACCAGTTTCAACAATTAGCTAATGCCTTTCTTGAATGCTATTCCTTTGACATCAAGAAATAGGCTAATATTTTTGATCTAGTTGTGCTAGCACAACGCGATGAAGAGCCAATACAACAATACAAAAGATATGGAGGAGACTAATGGCGAATTTGCCATTTCCTATTCCTACCATAGAGTTAACCTGAATGTTTATGAAGAGTTGTACCAAGTACATCTCGCTACTACTACAGATACAGTAGTATCCTACATTCAAAGAGGATTTGGCACAAGCCAAAGTGATTGAGGACATCAAGTTATAGGAAGGCAACTTGAAGCTCAAGAACAGGAGAGAGGGAAAAAATAAGAGTGCAAAAAAAAATAGGGCAAGCAAGCCCATGTGAATCAAGTAGTGCTAAATCTCCAACAGGAGGACAAGGGGCAACATAAATAGAATTATCAAGCCCAACCTCCTCCTACACAATATGACAAGCACAAAAACAATTATAAGGGCAAGAACAAAGATCAATGCCCACCTTGCCATTTCACACCATTTATGGAATCGCTGACATTTATTTTCCATCAACTGTGTGAGGCCAAGATAATTAGACTGCCCAAATTCAAGATGGTATATCCCAATCAATCCAAATCAAAGGGGTACCAAGAAGATCTATTTTGCATTTTTCATTGAACGAAAGGCCACGATATTGAGGTGTGCTAGACTTTCAAACACATGGTGCAAAATATTATTGACAAAGGTGAGCTTGTAGTGCTGCACAATCTATAGGTGCCCAATAATCAGAATATGGGGATTTACAAAACCCCTTGCCAAATCATGAGGCACCTCAGAACAACATTGGCTAGGTCAACCAGGTGTGAGTCAAACCACATACTCAAGGGTTCCTAGGCATGGTGAACATTTTCACTAGGCATGGGAGATATGAACAATAGAATCAACCTCGTGCTCCCATTCAAATACAAGCCACACCGAATCAACGACCAGTGCAAAATATTCCAGGCCCACCAACAAGACTGATGGTGACCATAAGGAGCAGGTTGGTCCAAAACCTACAAAAAACTCCCATGAAGTTGTCAATATATGAGATAATACAATAGTACCCAAGGTACAAGGAGACTCTTATGGAAATTTTGAGGTCCATTGAATTACAATCCTAGGATGTGCAGGCATTCACTAATTTTGTGGGATATGTGCAGGAGTGTCAAGAATCGATGATCCAATTTTATGATCATGATATAAGGATAGTTTCTACAACCACTACCGACCCACTGTTGCACATAATTACATGTATTAATCACATGCCATTTAAAAGGGTCTTGATCGATACTAGCTCATAGATCAACATAATAATGACCAAGGTGTTGGGTCATTTGAAGATACCTAAATCACACATTGTACCCACTAAATTTACATTGAGAGCATTTAACGATGCATTATGTTCGACTGTTGGCATAATTATCCTACCCATATAGGTAGGCTTGAAGACCATATCATTAATGTGTCATGTGATAGAAGGGGCCATGCAGTACAACATATTACTCGATAGACCATAGATTCATGAAATGCATTGCATTCCCTCAATATTGCATCAGTGTGTGAAGTATATTCATGAGGGATATGTTCATGTAGTGGTATTAGAAGACGAACCATTTAAGTTCATGAACCTAGCAAATTTTCCTGGGGGTTTCATACTCCCATAAACACACATGTATGTTCAGACATCATCACCAATAAAGAAGCTAGGAGGTAAACTAGTTGTACGTGCTCAACCAATGCCATATGTGTCACACAGATAAGAGCACACCACTGCTACTTCCTTAAAATCATCAACATCAGTCATGCATCAGGATGATAGGAAGTTGAACGTGAAAATGAGTAAGAAAGAGGAGCATGAGCCTGAGCCATTCATCAAGGAGGTTCCCACTCCTATGGAGGTCGAGGAACCACAAGATAAAGTTGAGGAGGCACCTCAACCTGCCTTGCCTATATCTTCAGTAGGGTCATCTACATTACGGGTGACAATACATCTCGCTAATACCAAATTAGGTGAGTACCTTCTGTAGAATGTAACCTTCGGACCGATTCTGAATACTGCACAAGATATGGGTCGACCATCCACTCATCATTACCTGGTTAGATCAGTGGTTCCATTGGGAGATCTGCCTAACCAGATTAAATTCATCTATGCGAGGCTAGACTAGCTTCCAACATGAGAGCCCATGGATGAAGATTATGAGGAACATTTTGCTGTAAACGCTCATTATCTATCCAATCCAAAGTATGCCATGCATATTTTTGAGCTATATCATTGGTATGGATATGACCTTGATCTCTTTGATCAAGGATGGAGGACTTTGCTAGAACCTCATTATCAGTTAATCACTGATAGGTTTATCTTAGGGTTATAGATACGGGGGCAAGATGATTTGCTTCCAGTATCCCTAGATCATCTGTACCTCAATATGGCAGATGATGTAGATTTTAATCCATATTATTTGGATCCTTCCAAATTATGGAGGAGTCACCCTATGATATATGTCATCATCACTGAGCCACTCGAAGATCATCAGGAAGGGCTCCTTGAGTAGACTGAGACAAAAAAAAACCCCAAAGATCACTTGGGGCACCAAATCCATGATGCAGTCAATGACACAGACATGCATGGGTGTAGCCCCATTACTGTATGCGATCTCGATCTAGGAGATCTTTGTAATAAATATGGAGCGGAGTCCACCTCTAATATGAGTGGACCAAGCTATGACGTAGATGAAGAATCCTCAAATGATAATGAATATGAGGATTAAGTTGAAGGTGCCTATGAAAGGCCCCAACATGCACGTCATTTATTGCTTATTGAGTCGGTACAGGTTACGAAAGAGTTCCTTTTGAATGTTGATCATTCAAGGGAAGAAGCAGAGCTAGATTTCTTGGTGATGTCACAATTATGATATAATTATCCATTTTATCTATATAGTAATGACACAGATCAAGTGGTTAGATTCATGGGGCCGCATTTTCCAGAGCACCCCCTAGGAGTAGGGATGAATGAAGGATTCTATTATGATATTGATGAAGAATATGAGCTAGAGAGGGCCTACCTTGGTCCTCCTTCTTTGTGTTACCACCATCAACCCATAGACATAGATGAGGTCTATCAACAGCTACATGTTGGTCCTCTTCTAAGAGCAAGACGGTTAAACTTAGATCAAATTCATCGGTTGGTTAATCCCCTTCTACCAACCTAAATGGAGATTCAAGATCCAAATGATCCTATTTTGTAGGTAGTGGATAGGGAGTATCCAATTATTCACAGTCCTCATAGAGAAGACACCTTTGTATCTATGCCATTAGATCCAGATCGTGGGTATGAGGACTACACATATTTTGTAGAGGTTAGTCCGTGTGGTCCTACAGATCAATTCCATTCTATAAACATGGTCTCCATTGATTTGACCACTCCACTATACAATCCAATAGATCTATCCAAACTATTGTATCTTAACATAAATGCTATCGACTAGGATCATGTTGATTCACTCATTGAGCCTGAGGATTTGTTCCCCAATGAAGAAATGTTTCAACCTTTCCCTTTTACACCAAGTTGTGCATATGATGTTTATCATACCAAAAAAGCTTCCAATGCGAAACCAATCAACATGACTGATGACATCCATATGATTCCTACGCCTCACAAAATTGAGGAGGGATCGCATATGTCAGTAGAGGAAACATTTGAGGTGGATATTAGTAATGATCCTACCAGTGCAAAGAAGGTTAAATTTGGAGAAAGTCTCACTCCAAATGAATGGGCCACCCTCATCCCTATACTGAAAGAGAGACAAAATTTATTTGCTTGGTCATACAAGGATATGCCAAGTCTAGACCCAAAATTAGTTACGCATAACCTTTCGCTAGATCTGATGAAGAAGTCGGTCAAGCAAAAGCTTAGAAAAATACACCCAAAAGTAGCCTTAATGGTGAAATATGAGCTAAAAAAGTTGTTGGATGTGGAATTTGTGATCTCCATCGATATCCAGAATGGGTGTCCAATATGGTACCCATGGGAAAATCTGATGGAAGAATATGTATTTGCATGGATTTTAGAGACCTAAGGCAAAACCTAAAGATTCATTTTTTTTCCCAATATTGATGCTCTCGTAGATGCAACTACAAGTCATGAAATGTTCTCCTTAATGGACGGTTTTTCTGGTTATAATCAAATTTGGATTAATCCCGAAGACCATCATAAAACTATGTTTATAATGCCATGGGGAATTTTTTGCTACAAAGTTATGCCATTTGGACTCAAAAATACTGATGCCACATATCAATGGGCCATGACATACATTTTTCATGACTATATGCACAAAATTATAGAAGATTATATTGATGACTTCTTACAAAAAGTATTCGATCACCTGATAGAGCATAATGTTAGGCTGAATCGTAAGAAGTGCGTATTTGGTGTAACTTCTAGAAAATTATTAGGATTCATCGTCTCTAAGAGAGGCATCGAAGTAGACCCAGTGAAGGTCAAGTCCATTTTTGAAATGCGTCCTCCCACCAATATTAAGGAATTAAGAAGCATTCAAGGTAAGGTAGCCTTGATAAAGTAATTTATCACTCAACTATTGGATAAATGTCGACCCATGAATCGACTGCTACATAAGGGAGTCCCAATAAACTAGGACAAGGACTGCAAGGAAGATTTTTTTGAAATAAAGCAATACTTGGCGATACTGCTAGTGCTAGCTCCACCAAGGCCAGATGTGCCTTTTCTACTATATATATTAGCAACTAATTTTACACTGGGAACCATGTTAGCCCAAAATAATGTGCAAGGCAAATAACAGGTCATATATTACATTAGTCGAATCTTGGTGAGCTATGAACTCGGGTATGCATATGTGGAAAAATTATGTTTAGAAGTAGTGTTCACTACAAATAAATTGTGACACTATATGTTAAGTCATACGACGTATGTTATATCCAAACAGAATCCTTTGTAGTACATGATGAGCAAAACTTATCACAATACATGTACTACAAAGTGGATCATGCTATTGACAAAATTTGATCTAGAATTCATAAGCTATAATTCCATTAAGGGATAGGTCATAGCAGATAAATTAGCTGAGGCACCACTATCAAACAATAGGCCTCTAATAATTGAGCTTCCGAATGATGCAGTCTTAGTCATATCTGAAGCTCTCAAACTCAAAGAACCAGAGAACAATACTGATATGACTCTATTCTTTGATGGTTCGAAGTGTGAACAAGGATGTGGTGCCAGAATAGTGTTCTTCATGCTGCAAGGAGCTCCAATCCCCTTGTCATTCAAGTTGGATTTTATGTGCACCAAAAACAACGATGAGTATGAAGCCCTACTGTTGGGCCTCCACACAGCTATCACCATGAATATTAAGAGATTGAACATCTTTGGTGACTCCTTGCTCATAGTAAATCAATTCAAGGGGCTTTTTTAGTGTCGATGTCCCGTACTAAAAGCCTATAAAAATCTAGTTGACACATATTTATCCAACTTTGAATGGTATGACATTGAGGCAATCCCTCGATTGTCAAATAGGTTTATAAATACCATGGATTTTTTAGGATATTTAATTCTTTAGAATCCATCTACTGATTTCACTGCCATCCATGTCAAGATGCTCTCACATCCAACAGCAGAGCATACAGCCTATGATAACAAAGAATCGATCAACATGATCAGTGTAGAACCAAAAGTTGAATGGTTCTACAAAGCTGAAGACTTTCTTAAGAAGGTACCCTAGGGGTCATTAACCTCTCATAGTCCTATGGGGAGTGGTACTACCATTCACCATAGGGTTGTTTTTGGTTCTACATTTGCAAAGGTAAATACGTAGGGGGAGCAAGTCCTCTTAGCAATCAAAGCTAAGATTTATCAAAATTGGATGTCACAAATTAAAGACTTCCTAAAGCTTAGTATAATTCCTAGAGGGATTGTTGCATGCTGCAAAGTACACATTTAAATAGAAAGTAGCCAAATATGTCTTAATAGGAGACATCCTGTACCGAAGAGGCTACAATGGAGTTCTCCTTCATTTCTTAGAGCCCCAAGAGGCATCATGGGCAATTTTGCAAGCCCATGATGGTACGTGCATCGACCATATTAATGACATGGCCATCATCAAGTGCATCCTTCGAATGGGCTACTATTGGCCCACTATGGAGAAGGAGTGCAATGTGTATGTCAAGAAATGTGTTAAATGTCAGCATCATGCTAATCTTATGCACTTGCCATCATAGGCCTTACAACCCATTCAAGCGGCTTGGCCATTTGCTCAGTGGGGATTAGATCTTATAGGCAAGATCTCTCCTCCATCATCGGGCTGCCATACATTCATAATCATGGCTACTGAGTATTTTACAAAGTGGGTGGAAGCAATACCCTTAACAATGACAACTGGAGCTCGTATAGCAGAGTTTATATTGGAGCATATCATAAGTCATTTTGGGATTCCATCCAAAATAATATCGGATAATGGAACATCTTTCAAGAACAAAAATGTGAGAGCTTTGACATCTAAATATAGAATCAAACATAGTTTTGCGACTCCATACTATCCACAAGAAAATGGGTAGGTTGAGGCTTCAAATAAGATAGTGGTGGCCATATTGAAAAAGATGGTACAAGAAAACCACAAAGACTGGCATATCCAGCTGCCCCTTGCATTATGGGCTTACAGGACTAGTATTCGGATGCCCACTAGGGCAACGCCATTCTCACTAGTATATGGCACTGAGGCCATTATGCCCTTGGAATTAGAAATTCCAATGCTGCACATCGCATTGAAAGAGTTCATCGATGATGACACTGCATGACAAGCTCGACTGGATCAACTGATGCTACTTGATGAACATCGCGTGAATGCCCTGGAGCATCTCTGTGTTTATCAAGAGCGACTAAAATGAGCTTACAATATCAAAGTCCACCAGAGAGACTTTGAAGTTGGGGATCTTGTCTTGAAAGAGAACCAACATAACTCTAATTTACCACTAGATATGCGAGACAAATTCGTGGCTAATTGGCTAGGACCCTACATCATATCTAAAAATATTGGTCCGGGTACCTATCGCCTAACGTCGCTAGGGGGTGTTGAAGAGCCTGAACCTCTCAACATCATCCATATTAAGGTGTTTTATGCTTGAAGAGCATAGTAAAAGGCTCCGAGGGTTGCTTGTAACCGCTCGGTCATCCTAAAAAGCTCCAAACACTATCATAAGTAGTTTGGTCAATCAAAAAGCTCCAAAGGCATATGTAAGCCCTTTGGTCAACCTCAAAATATTTTGAGGGTTTGTTTAAAACTTCTCGATCATCCCAAAATGCTCCAAGGGTTCCTAAAACCGCTTGGTCATGTCAGTTAAAAGGCCCCGAGGATTTTCTTATAATCGCTCGGTCATCCTAAAAGGCTCCAAGCTCATCTGTGAGTAGTTTGGTCAATCAAAAGGCACCAAGAGTTTCTGAAAAACTACTTGGTCAACCCAAAGGCTCCAAGGATTCTCAAAATCGCTTGGTCATCCCAAAATGCCCCAAAGGTACCCATAATCCCTTTGGTCAATCCTAAAAGCTCCAAGGATTCTTAAAAATCGCTTGGTCAATATAAAGGCTCCAGAGGCATGTACTCGCCGTTTGGTCAATTATGAGGCTCAAAACCCATAAAAATTATAAAATCAATAAAATCCAAAAAAATTGGTAAAGCATAAAATCCAAAAACATTTGCATTTTGCATTTGAATTTTGCATTCACACATGCATTCGCTACATTATTGCATTGCATATAGGCATTCGTCATCCATTGCATTCCGTAGTAGGAGGGATTATGTTTGTCAGTATTACAAATGACACCATGTTTGTGTTTAAATCATGCATCTCTGCATTTATCATGATCCATCATTCATGTGAGTAATTGTGTTTTTCAACACAACCTATAATGTTGCTATGGAGATATACTAGGGTTTTTGGTCACTCAACCATACCTAGTGGTCTTATCAAGAGTTGGTAGAAAGCTTGCTTTGCTTTTGTAGCTAAGGTTCAGTTAGTATAGCCCTTAGCATATCAGAAGCCTATCACTAATCAACAAATTAAACAATCCTAACAAGGACTAGGGGAAGATGAAAGCCACGAAGCAGGACCGGGTATCCTGAAGTGAAAAGAGTTATTCTTGCTTATCCCTCTGTGCGGATGGTATGGGAAATGTTGGTAGTTGGCAAAAGGATAGGTTAGTTCCCTATTCAGAATCCCTTGCTTACGATAAAATGAGCAATATCCCAAAGTGATATCCCACATCAATCCTCATGATTGATACCCTAGATCGATATCATAGATCGACTTCCTAGATTGATATCCCATATTGATATCATAAGATCGATATTCTCAATCGATATACCAGAAATAGTTTTCCCAAGTAAATCCCCCCAAAGGAAATTTTCTGAAGAAAATTATCAAATGTAAATGCCGAAAAGTGAAGATCGAGTGAAGATCAGAAAATAGGCTCAAATCAAAGTTCAAAGTGAAGATCAAATGAAGATCATAAATCAAATTTTGAGTGGAGATCAAATGAAGATCCAAAATCTAGTTCGAAGAGAGATCAAATGAAGATCCAAAGATAGTTCAAAATGAAGATGGAATCGACTCCCTTGCTTCACTACATATGAGCAAGTATCCCAAAAATTGAAGGATAGAAAGGAATGAGCCTGAATCCCTAGAATTGTTGGCACTACTATACCTTACGCATGACGATATGTCTGATGCATTAGCATCTCGCTTATGAACAAGACCAATGTTTGAATGTGGAAGAGCTAGCTTCAGGTGTCCTACATTGCCTAGTGGCTTAGTCCAACTAAAATCTAAACTTGGGATTGGATAAGACATTTGTGGAACCCCTATCTTAGCAATGGGCTGAAAGAATCCTGCCTGACATCGAGGAACGCTCGTGTCTTATCTTAAAATAATCATGTGCACACACAGGGATAATGAATAGTTAGGGCCTATCCTAGCAAAAGCCTTTTATCTTAGAAGTCTAGTGTGGTTAGTATGCAACTTTTGATAAGTCTATTAGGGTGTTTGAGTCTCATGGAAAACCTCAAAAATTTCTCTCATAGCAACAAAATGTCAAATATCGCAACCATATAAATCATCAAATTGCAAAGTATCGAATCCATGATACATCATCATATAGAGCACAATCAAAATATAGGATAGATACCGGATGGATATTAGAAATAATATTTAGATGGCCATTGACTATATCGTGCATATTTTTCAAATTTTGCAAAAGAAAATAGAATGACACATTATATCATTCGCATCATACAATTGCATTCATTGCATTTCATATATGGGTGATTAATTGATTAAATTCTTATCTTAAGGATTTTCAATTACATTCATGATTTTTATACATTATGTGGTGTCATCCATTAGATTGATAAACATATTTGCATTCATTCCTTATGTTTTAAGTGATTAAAGCATACAGGTTCATTTACATTAGATTACCATCGTGTAAATAAATCATTACATACATTAATGCATACAATAAAGCAATATCAAATATGCGTTAAGAGAAAAAATTGCATCCATATGCATCCATCATAAATCACACATCTAAGCATCTAGATCACTACATATAATCATCATCATAAATCAAATAGCTATCTAGTGCATGTCATCCATACATCACATCATATAGCATCAAATTAACATAAGCATTGCATCCATGTGCATCAAATAAACATAAAATTAAAACATATAAATCAAGTACACATAATGAGCCAAAATGATCATATATATATATATATATATGTGTCTCAAAGTACATCAGATGAGTACAAAATACCCATAGGCTACAATCATGTAGGTCCTCGACCTTACACCAAAAATGATACATATACAAAAAGTAGTTGTGATCTGAGCCCTAGCTCTGGCCGACTCCCCCTAAACTAGAGCTCTCGCCACCTCCCTCAGCCCCATGACCTGGAGCCTACTCTGTAGTCAGATCTGGCCCCTATTGTATACCCTACTAAGGGCCCTATGTACCACCTAGCCCGAGGAAGCCTAGCACACGAGACTTGGTATGTCCAGGGCTAGTCCTATGGCTAGAGGTCCCACCTATCTCCTTGTGGCTCCTGTGTGAGCTATCACCATGTGTGCTAGAGGACCTGTGCATCCTCTCTATCCTATGGATCCACTGGCTAGAGCTAGCTGTGGACTACCTCGTAGTCCTGGACCTGGTCTGCTGAGACCCTATAGCATGAGAATCCTCTGAGATCATGCCACCAATCAACCTGATGTAGCCCTCCAGATGGTCTATGCGGGCTACCCTACTAGTATGTCTATCATTGCCCTCCTCCATGAGGGCCTATAAACATTGGATCTCTGACATGGGATCATGGCCACTAGGTAGCACTGGCACTAGTGCTACAGGTGGTGCCATGATAGCATGGGAAGATGAAGGATCTCCTCTCTGAGCCAGGGCCAAGTCCCTCTCTGCTATAGCTATAGCTAGTCATGCCTCTACCAAATCATGTGCACTAGTGAGCTCCTGGACCCTCCCCTCTGCTATCATAGCCCATGTAGTTAGGCTAGTGATCTATTGCGCTGCCTTGGTCAGTCTGTGGTCCTCGATCAGTCAGTTGTGCCCATAGAGTAGCAATAGTAGTGTCTCGCTCCATATGCTATGTGACATATCAGCCGAGCTGACTCTACAAGTCAACAACCTAAGCTAGGAGCAGCCCCTCTACACTATCAGGAGGGACCTCACCCTCCTCTAGAGCCTCGTCATCTGGATCAACCTTGGGAGCCTCCTCGATGGTGGCCTTTATGCCCCATCCACCCTCTATCCGTTGGTGCACCCTACGCCCATCAGGATCCGCCTCTACCTCTGCCTGATCTGGCACTCTACCTAGAGGCCCCGATCCATGCCACCAGAGCATGGACCACCATCCATCATATGCTGGGGTGGTAGCAACCCTATCAACCCTAGTCTCTTAGAAGTCATCTAGCTCATCTCCTAGAGCCAGAGGTCGAATCCATGGAAGATCCCACTCTAAATCCAAGCACCTATATAAAAATGGGATCTCTGGGATGTCCTGCACTATCCTGAACTGATGTAGGATGTGAGAGTAGAACTGATACTCTCTAATCTTGGCCTTCCAACTGAGTAGCCACCTATCTCTACGAGCCTATCGAAGCCACTCGCCCACCTCAGCCCATGTTGGGCAATCCATGTATGGCCACCACTCAATGTCATCGAGGTCGAGTGATCCAAACTATGTGATATAATGTTGGACGTCACCAACATGGGTCCTACTCCTAAACCCCTCCTCCTCTCGAGGCCAATAGGTGGTATAACACTGGTGAGCATCATCAATCTCCGTGATGTGCAGTGGTAGCTCTCTAGGATGCTCTATCTTGATGTGCTACCAGCCCCAAATATGAAGAAGCAGGCTACAGCTAATGCCCTGGTGGCTCCGATCAATGATCTGGTATAACTCTCTATACAATTGGTAGAGCAGGGTGCTCCCCTAGGCCAGTCATAGCGATTGAGTCACTGAGCTCTGAACCACTCTACGGATAGTGGCTAGGAGGTTCTAGGGAATCCTCATGCCCGAGGAGTCTGGAAGAACAACTTGCACCACCAGGTGTATAAATATGACCTCATGTATAGAGAAGATGTTCTTCCCCTACTAGTATCCGATATGGACTCCTCCATGATCGATACTGCGTTGAGCCTCCTAGCTTCGGTCACCGAAGATAGCATAAAAAATGGGCCCTTTGGCCCCAGAAGTAGAAGAGACGATGGCCTCGCCATCAATGGGGATCCTGAAGATCCTGTAGACATCCTCTAGGGTCACAGTCATTTCACCTGTAGGTAGGTGAAATGTGTTGGTCCACGCATTCCAGCGTTGAGCCAATGCAGTCAAGTAGGCTTGATCTACCCTAATCATGGGTAGATCTAGGACATAGCCAAAGCCGATAGCTCCGAACCATCTCTGCTCCCTGGGAGTGAGCTCTCCATGAAGAGTCTTAAGGATGTCGGGCTCTCGAGCTCTAGAGGTCAACCTCTAAAATAAAAAGCATAGAATAAGGAAAAAGCTAACTAAAAACAAGCAAAAACATTTAAAAATGACCTAAAAATCATCAAAAACATCTAAAAACTGATAAAAGTACAAAAACATGTCATCATGCAGTCCTAAAAATTAAAAATGTCACTTAGACAAGTCAAAAATGCATTAAATGACATTATTTGCCTATTAAACCTTAGAAAAATTAAAAATTTGATAATTTTTTCCTAAAGTTTGCGAACCACGGGTCAACCCTGCGATCCGCATGCGGTCAAAAATTGACCGTTGGGATTTTAAATGCGAACCATAGCTGGAAGTTGCGGTCCCCAATTGATCAATTGGGAACCACAACTGGTACCTATGGTCTCCGACTGAGATCCCTCCCGGTCCTTTACCATGGCTAAAAACAAAAAAAAATAAAAAAAAAGAAAGCCTAAACTAGCCTAACCTAGGGTGTGGTTCATTGCCAATAGTTTAATGTGATTGATTAACCAATTAATTAATTTGGTTCATTTTATTGGTAATGGATGCGAGGTCTTGGTGTCGAATTACCTTGCCCTCACCTCGGCTGCCTCGATTGGAGGAAGCTTGCCCACGCTCTGCCATCATGCGATGTGTAGGTGTGAGTGTAGAGTTTGGTAGGGTTGCAGGTCAGTTTGTAGCTATCACTGTCAGAGCTCTCCAATTGCCAAGTCGTTGTCAAGGAATAATGAAAGAAATTTGAAAATTGAGCTTTTATAAGCTTTTCTTATTCTACATGGACCGCAGGCCCTAGCCACGGTTCCCAAAATTGCAATTGGGAACCGTAGGCCCTAGCCGTGGTTTGCAACTAGTAGCAAATCTGGTCAAATCCCACCGTGGGAAGGTCTAAAAAGGTAAATTAATGACTCCCATTGGATAAAATTTTCAAAAAGAGCAATCAATGTTGCAAATTTGGTGATGTTCAAAGCACCATGATCAATTAAAAAAAATCAAAATTAACAACAAAAAAATCAAATAATTAAAAACACCAAATGCGCCTCGTATTCAGTAATTTACCCTATACACTTGGCGGTTGCAGCGACTTGCGATCCATGCAATCCGACAAGATGAGTAAATTACCATAAGGACATTTGGGGTAAAATTATCATTGTTGATCTGATATGCTTCTTTTCAATCCCTAAGAAGGCCTTCATGGCTAGACTTCTCCACGGGAACGAGGCATTTCATGTCATGTCTTCTATGACATATTTCAGCAAATCATCGATAATTTGATTCAACACAAATCTAATTGGATTTGTATCATTTTGATTCCCTAAGATGGCTATTGTAGCCTGACTGCTCCATGGGATAGAAATGTGCAAATACTATTAATAGTTGGAATCAAAAGTTGAACTAGGCCTAGCCAAGGCATTAATTTGCTCAAATCTAAATTTGTTCAGATCATCCATGGTGGTCAAGTGACATCGTCACTTTAATCATTGTCATTACCCTCATCGACTCATCACTTGAGGGGGTAGTCATAATATCAAATCATAATCAAAATCAATAGAAGATCCCGGAGATCGTAGATCCCTTGATCTTGTCAAAATTATGTTCGTCCTTGCGAATCATTGTCAACAACTATCATAAGCTTACCCCTTTGCTTGGGGTAAATATAAAATATGATAATTTGTTTGTATCTCTTCTCCTTTCGGTTATATAGGCCTAACTCCTATTGTAGCATCAAACGCTACCCGAATGACTGATGGCGAGTGCAAGCTTTTCAAATGTAAGCCTTTCACCCAGTTGGAAGCAATGATTCCAGGATGCACATCCTTTTGCTGGACAAGAGGCATCTAATGTTGATCTGACTAATGATCATCATAGAACCTTCGACATCATTTTAGGAGGTATATTTTTGCTCAGCGTTGTTCGATCTCACAACGCATCTCAAAAGGGGCATCTGTAGACACCTAAAATGTGTCATGTCGAGGGTGACTACTCATATGGACATGCTACAAGACCATATGGAGGATCTTGGATAGACTCCAAGATAGAGCAGTGGTTCTAACCACTCAATTTGGGCTCCTTGGCCTAATCAGTCTGAACCGCAGCCCAAACCTATGGTTTATAGGCTAAACCATGGCTGAGACCTACGGTTTATAGTCTAGACCATAGTTGTGACCTACGGTCTTAACTGAAGTTTAGTTGGCCTTCAATCCGAGCCAAATCGGTTTGAACGACCATTTGATCTAGAAGAAGGTGGTTAGAGGATGGAAGCTTCCAATCCAACTATCCTAACCACCCCTTCTTGATCTTGGCTTCTCCATGAAGCCACCCCTAGCCCTTGGGTAGTCCTATAAGTACCCCTTAGAATTAGGGCAAACTATGAGAGAGAGCATTGGAGATTTGAGCAGCGAAGCCCTATCGAATTGTACACTCAACCGAGTATACTAAGAGAGAGCTATTGCACTTATCCCCTACCTACTTGCCAAGATTCATGATGAATTGCATTATGGATGCCCTAGGAGCCTAGGAGAGCCAAGAAGTGCATATTCAAGCAAACGAAGGCCCTTCACAGTGAATCAACCACCAAATCAGTCTGAGGACACCAAAGGCGACCATTGAACATCAATTTGGACAAGGAGGTCAAGCCCACTACCCTTGAAATTGAGGGTAAACCTATCAGATTGCTAACCATGGCTTTCAGCCACGGTTTATAGTGCAGACCGCTCACCAGAGCTGCGGTTTGCAGTAGAGGTATCACCGCCTTACCTTTTTCATTTATGTCTAGTTAATTAGCTTAGTTTAGCTATTTTCATGGTTCAATTGTAGTTTAGCAGATTTCTGACCGATAGAATTAGGTTAGAATAGTTTCTTTGTGTTAAGCATCAAATAGGACATTAATGGATTCTTTATGCACTTTCATGCTTTATTTCACATAATTGATCCATGCATAGTGTAGTTGTTGTCTTTCTTTATGCAATTCTATAAATCTTGATGCAATTAACATAGTTTAGAAGTGTTTTCCACGCTTTCTTGATTATACATGCTTAATGGTGTCTTTATGCATTTTTCCTAAAAGGGCCTCATCATGAGAGGTTGCCTATATTTTTGACACTCTTATGTTGTTTCTTGACCACAGGGAACAGATTCAAAGGAGATTCAACCATCAAGTTCCTTCCCCAATGCGAAGAAGAGGGCAACTCCACCCTAGAGCAGTTTGTGACTAGTTGAAAAGCAACATTAGTGCACCTACCCTATTGAGGGCTTTGGCATTGTATTAATCGTATCATCATTTGGGTGACCCTAAGAGGGGCATGATTGTAATCGAGATTCTTTGCAATTATTAATACAAGAAACATTTATTTTGTTGAATCTATGCAATCTTGTCATTTTTATGCTTTGAATGAATGAATACGACATAGTACAGTAGATGGGTGCACGCTTTTTGGTTGGATCAACATAAACTAGGGTCTTGCTTTGAACCAAATATTACCTAAATTTTTTCAATGATTTCATTACAAAAAATACTTGTTTCTCAATGAAATTATACTTGACTTGATATTCATGAAGAGTCTAGCTCCAAAATAATATAGGATGCTCCTCTCCTTGATCATTCTTCTGAGTGAGCACTGAGGCATAGCTTTCCTCATCTCCATAAGTATAAAGAATGAAGTATTTACTAAAATCTAGATTTACTAGCATTGGAGCTACAACAATGGATTGCTTGATTATTTTGAAGGCTTGATTTCTTACCTCAGTCCACTTGAAATCTACATCCTTTTTTAGTAGTTCAGATATAGGCCTCACCTTCTGAGCAAAGGCAAAGATGAATTTATTGACAAAGTTTATCTGACCAAAGAAATACTGCAATGCTTTCTTGTTCACAGGAAGTGGAAGAGCAAGAATGGATTTAATTATATTTGGATCAATGGTCATACCTTCTTTGGAGACCACATGGCCTAGAAACTTTCCCTAATGAACTACAAAAAATGACTTCTTATGATTGAGGGAGATGCTAAATTATCAACACTTCTGGAAGACTTGTTCTAGGTGTGCCAAGTGGTCTTGCTTATCATGGGAAAATATATTCATGTCACCTAAATAAATTATAATGACCTTGTTAATTAGCTCCCCAAAAACATAGTCCATTGCTCTTTGGAATGTGGCCCTTGCATTAGATAGCCCAAAAGGCATTCTTTGATATGCAAAGGTTCCCCATTTTATGGTGAATGTTGTCTTAAACTAATCTTCATTTTTCACCCAAATTTTGTTATATTCATAGAAACCATCTAGTAGTGAGAATATTTCTACTCCTACCATAATATACAATATTTGATGAATCTATGGTAGAGGGTAGCAGTAATTTAGTGACACTTGATTAAGATTTCTAAAATCTACACACAGGCATATTTCACCATTATTCTTCCTTACAAGTACCAAGTTGGCTACCCAAGTTGAATATTTTATTGGATAAATGATCTTAGCCTTTGGCAATTTCAATAGTTCTTCTCTCATTATGGCTTTGATCCTAGGATTCATAAGCCTCTATTTCTACTTGAATGGTTTTGCGTTAGGCTCTAGCTCAATAGTATGTTGGATAACCTTCTTGTCATATAATTTGAGGTCCTCATATGACCAAGCTACAATGTATTGGTACTTCAGGCATAAAGCTTTGATATCCTCCTCTTCTTTTGGGGAACATCAGATTCCAATCTTGAGCTTCTTTTATTTTTCTATTTCAACTTCTTTATAGGTTTTCTCATTGAATTCCATGGATTTGATCCTTTTCCTATATTCATTATTGAACAAGCTCCCTAGAGTAACCAAATCTCTAGGTATGTGATTGTTATTGAGTTGAATGATATCTTGTTGATTAATATCATATGGATTTTCCTCTTGAACAGTGGATAAACATGATTCCCTCACCATAAAATCAATGATTTGTTCATCACATTAAAAGACCTACCAAAATTTTTGTTTATCTGCATACCTAAAAATCATCTTGATCCCATTGTCCTTCTTAATTCTTATGTCTATAGAAGGGTTGAATTTAGCTCTCCTTACTGCCAAGGAATATGCCAAGGTATTATTTCCTCTAGGAACAAAATTAATTTTTAGGGCGTGAAAGGATTCCATAAAATACCATACCCTATTTCTATATGCTTTCAGGTAATGATGCTTACTATTGTACCTTTCCCTTATCTGGTTTATGATCAATTTAGAGTTGCCATATATTTTTAAGATTTTGATACCGATGCTTTTGACTTGCATCAGTCCTAGGCATAGAGCCTCATATTATGTAATATTATTAGTGCATAACCATGTTAGCCTATAGGAGAAACTCTTTGCCCCTTCTAATTGGGATTGTAATACCACATCAACACCAACACCATTTTTGCATCTAACACCATCAAAGTCCATGGTTCATACTTATGTTTGTCTCAGAGGCTAATTAGATATAGCAGGACTCTTTTCTCTATCTCTATAGAAATACTATATGTGCCCATACCTATCCCAAATTGACTATAATCCTCCCTAAAAGGTAGTTCATATTCAATTTCTAACTCCTCAAATTATCCAAAAATTCAAATTCCTCTATAGGAGTGATATTGCACATGTCCTTTTTTATTTTTTCAATGTGGTAAGACACAGGCTTCTCAAGTTTTATTCTTATCCTCTTTTCTTTGAAAGGAATAACCACGCTAGAATAGTCCATATACATGCATCCACCCAACTATGGAGTAAACTCTCTAGAAATACGTAAGCCAAAATAGGGCTCTAGATACACTACTACTAAATCTTGCACTATAGTTACCTCAGGTTCTCTATGTAGCCTCATCAAGATATATTTTATTACTCCCACTATATTTATAGGTGTTCCATATAATTGTAGAACTCCAGGGTAGGATTTGGTGTATTCCATATCCATCTCCTCATAAACTGCTTTAGGCATGATTATAGTAGATGCCCCTAAGTCAATCATACAATTTTGGAAAAACCAACCCTTCATCCTTAGAGATATATAAAAGGGAGGGAGTTTTGTGTTGGCCTGCTTATCCTATGGATATTTATTCAAATAAGCTTTTAGTAGGTATATTTGTACTAGAATAAAGATATTATCATATAGACTAGCTTTGTATGGTATCTTCTTAATTTCCTTCACAATGTTATATTCATATTTGGTAGAGGTAGGCCTCTCAGTGCTTCTTTCTGGCTCACCATATTTTCTTTTATACTACTGAGTGGCCTCAATTCTCTATCTTTTGGTAATGGAAGGAAATATAATGTGAGACAAGCAAAGTCTCCCTAAGATTGAAGAATGCTCCACAATATCAATCACACACAAAAGAGGAAAACCCACAACACCAATATTAAGTGGTAAAACCCTACTTCAAATGAATAAGGGAAACATCCACTATGAAGCTCACTATATTACTCATTTGATTCAAAAATACAATAATGCTTCAATGTTATGCAAAAATATGCATCAACATGATATTACAACACAAGTCAATATGAAAAAATATGTAAAGATGTAGTAGACAACACCCCTATTTAAAGAGAAGCTTTTCTACTACAACCCTAAATCTTATCACAATCTAATCTTATCACAATATAATCTTGAGATGTGTGACAAGTGGCATCTATCAAATATTAGAAAGTGCTTAGTTACTTTCTAATATTATCATAATATAATCTTTGAGATGTGTGATAAGTGACATCTATCAAATATTAGAAAGTGATTAGTTACTTTATAATATTTTCTAGAAAGGGAAAATAACTTTTTCCCATAAATTAAATATTCCTAGCACCCTTATTTTATTTATTAATTAGGTGGGAATATTTTTACATAAAATAGAATTATTTTCTAATTAAAATATTATTCTTTAGACTTTATATTTTAGTCTAAGAATAATTTACACAATGTTGCATTACATATTCCAACACTCCCCCTTAATGCAATATTGGGAAAAGGAATTATGAAACAAAGAAATATTCTCCCCCTAAAGATACAAATGGGGATGAGAATAAAATGAGTAATATAGTTACAATGAGATTTTATGACCAAGAATGGTCTAAAATTAGGCACCAATACAAAATGGGCCAAAATGAGACTGCAAGCCCCCAATGGAGTAGCTTCAGATACAAGCAGCTTACAAATCCATCCATCAACCACAAGTGGTTGCAAATGACAAGAAGAAAACATGACAAGGATGTATTCAGTAACCCTGCAAAATCCCAAATAGAAGTACCTGCAAGCTACAAGCAGCTCAATATAAGATCAGTTAGATACATCATCATAAATATATTCACCACAACATATATGAATATCCAAATATGATAACAAAACTGATCTAACAAATAGTGAACTATAAGTCATCACAAAAATATGCCAAGCCATACTTATAGTCACGTGCTATATAGTTGATAAAAAAATATCATGATCAAAGTTACATAAAGCAAACAAGGAGTACCATGATAATGCAAACTCTAAAGTACCATGTACAAAATTTGCAAAAGGTATATGAAAATAATAAAGAGTGCGCACTGGTTGCATAAAGCCAACCATAAAATATCATGTACAAAAGTAGCATAAATTCTAACAAGAAAGTACCATGATAAACCAATTGCATAATGCCAACAACATAAAAACATGTACAAAGTTGCACAAGGCAATAAGAAAGTACCATGTAAAAGAGTCACATAAAGCAATTGCATCATATACCATAATTGCACAATGCCATCTACAAAGTAACATGTACAAAAGTTGCACAATGCATACAAGAAAGTACCATGTTCAAAAGAGATGTAAAAAGAAATTATACCACTAAAGATCAACTCATATATATAGCACAAAACACCTCATAAGGATGAAGTTGTCATCACACAAGTGTAACTATACTTCATTCCCCCTTGAGGACAACTTCACCAAACCAAGTGAGTCCCCCAGCTTACAAAACTGCTCCTTGGGAAGAGGTTTGTTGAACAAATTAGCATAATTAGAAGATGATGGGCAATACTCCAAATGAATAGTCCCATCCAATACCTTCTCTCTGATAAAGTGGGATTGGATTTCAACTTACTTTGTCCTTTGATGCATTACAAGATTTTTAGCCAAGGAAATAGTTGATTTATTATTGAAGAGCAAACATGAAGGACCAAATTGCTCAAATCCAATTTCCTTCATGAGGGTACGAAGCCAAACCACTTCTTGTGCAGCTGCTTTCATAGCCTTATACTTCACTTTCGTTGTAGAAAGAGAAATTGTATCTTGCTTCTTGGAAGACCAAGAGATAGCTACAGACCCAATACTAAAAACATATGTTGTGGTAGAATTTTTGTCTATTCTATCCCCTCCAAAATTAGAATCAGCATAGCCAGAAAGAGCAAAGGAAAGAAGCCTAGAATACTTGAATGCCAAATCTCTAGTACCTGAAAGGTAATTCAGAATCTTCTTGGTAGCTTGTAAGTGCTCAATATAAGGTTTCTGCATGAACCTAGCCATCATACCAACTATAAAAGTAATATCTAGCCTTATGATGGTAACAAAAAGAAGACTACTAATGAGCTGCCTATACAATGTAGCATCAGCCAACTGAGATTTTGTACTTAATTCCAACTTAACCCCTATAGAAATAGGAATGGAAGTAGGATTGCCATCCTCCAAATCAAACCTCTTAAGAAGATCTCCAATATACTTGAATTGAATCTAAAAGATACAATCCTCATGCTGATAAACTTGCATGCCAAGATAGTAGTGTAGAAGACCAAGGTCAGTCATTTCATACTCTGACTTTAATTTGGAGATGAAATAAAAAATGACCTCATTCTTATTTCAATCACAACAAGGTCATCAACAAATAGAGCAATTAAAATGACCAAGTTATCCTTCCTAAGCACATAGAGATCTGTATCTGAATAGCATTTATCAAAACCAAGAGACAAGAAGTAACCTAAAATCTTCATGTACCATGCTCTAGGTGCTTGTTTCAGACCATACAAGGTTTTCTTTAGTTTACACACAAGTGTTTCCTTAACTTGTACAACAAATCCTTGTGGTTGAATCATGTAGATATCCACATAAAAATCACCATTTAGAAATGCACTTTTCACATCAAGCTAAAAAATCTACCAACCTTAAGCAACAACAATAGCAATGAAAAGTTGAATGGTGGGAGTTTTGGCAACTGGTGCAAAGGTTTTATCATAGTCAATGCCATGTTTTTGAGCATAACCCTTAGCAACAAATCTAGCCTTATACTTTTCTATCTCTCCATTAGAATTGTACATGATTCTATATACCCACTTGTTCCCAATAATATTTATCTTATTAGGATAAGGCACTAGATCCCATGTTTTATTCTTTAGAAGAGAGTCCATCTCAACCTTCATGGCATCAACCCAACAAGAGTGTCATGAATCTTATTGGTAAGAAGTAGGCTCATGATCATTCTCTATCTTAGCTAGAAGAGACATGTTAAGGGTCATACTTCTAGTTATCCTTTGGCTAACTGAATTCTACTCTTTAGGACCCCTAGAATGATCCAACCACTTGGTCCTTTTGACACAAGGCCCACCCTTTTCTAACTCAAGAAGATATTCATTGAATTTGACATCTCTTGAAACAAATACAATGCATGAAGAAGGTGAGTATAACTTGTATCCCCTATGTTCTGCATCATAGCAAACAAAGATGCATTTTTGAGACTTTTTGTCCAATTTCTTCCTCTTTTCTAAATGAATATATGAAAATGCATCACATCCAAACACTCTTAAGTGTGACAAATTTGGCTTCTTACCATTCCAAAACTCATAAGGAGTCTTCCCCTCAACTAATTTTGAAGGACACATATTAAGAATGTAGATTGATGTACTGGCTGCTTCACCCCAAATAAATTGAGGTAAGTGGTCACCAAGCATGCATCTTACCATCTCCATGATTGTCCTATTTTTCCTCTCTGCAAAACCATTTTGTTGAGGAGTGTATGGACAAGTAAACTACCTTTTTATCCCATGAGAAGAACATAACTCATTGAAATCATTGCTATTGTACTCCCCTCCATTGTCACTTCTAATCATTTTGATATTTGCTCAATTTTGATTTTCTACCAAACCTTTGAACTCCTTGAATGTCTCAAAACAATCTGATTTATTCTTAAGTAGATACCCAAAGATCATTCTTGAATAATCATCTATAAATGTGAGAATATAGGATGCACCACCAAGTGATCTAACATGTAATGGACCCATAATATTTGTATGAATGAGTTGAATAATTTGTGTGGCCCTTGTTGACTTGTCCTTTGCAAAATTTTGTTTGCTCATCTTGCCTAAGATGCATGTTTCACACAAACCATGAATAGGTGAAATGTTAGGCAAGCCTTCAACCAAATTTTTGGACTTCATCATTTGAATATTTTGATAGTTTGTATGGACTAACCTTAAGTGCCAAATCTTGCTACTAGGAGAAACATTAGTTGCTAAACACACTTGAGGAGGAGCATCACCTAACACATAAATATTATTCATCACATAACCTGTAATGATTGGTAGCATGCCTTTCCTAATGCTCCATGAATTTGCATTGAAATCAATAGTGTGATCACTTATAGCAACTTGTAAAACTGAAATTAAATTTCTCCTAAGGTTAGGCACATATAGGACATTATCAAGTAATTTCCCTTCAATTACAACATTGCCAACACCTTCTACTTGAAGTCTAGTATTATCACCAATGAAAACTAAATATGAAGAGTTCTTATGAAAGTACACAAACTTATCCTTTTCAAAACACATATGGTTAGTGCATCTAGAATCTAACACCCATTAATTATAAGTAGATGAGTCAATGGAGTAGAGGGCACAAACAAAGGCATTTTTATTAGAATTTTGCTTTACATTTTTGTTCTTTTTCTTTCCCTTGCCAAACCATTTCTTAGGTCCTTGTCCCTTAGCCTTTTCTTGCTCTTACTTTTCTGCAATCTTCTTCTTCTTGAAACAATTTTATTCCTTGTGGCCTTTCTTGCAACAAAAGTTGCAAGTGAAATCAACTCTAGGCTTGTTGGGTTGGAAATTTTGAATTTTCCTTCCCTTGTATTTCTTCTTGAAGGAAGCCTTAGTGGCACTCAAGTCAAAATTATTCTCCTTGACAAATTGACCATTCACTTTGTCTCTATTAAGAGACTCTTCATGTTAAACCAATAATTGTGAAAGAGTGTTGAGAGGAATTCCATCCTCTTCTTGCTCTAGCCTAGTCTCAATAATGGTGATAAAATTCTTGAACTTGCTTGACAAGTTCCTAAAAATGATAAAGCTTAAGAGCTTCTCACTTATACAATCACAATTACAATCCAATAGTTGAGTTCTCATGTCTTTTATTTTTGAGAGGAATATCAAGGAAATTTCTTCTTCACCTTGCATAGTGCTAAGAATTTTGGACAATAAAGTGAATTTCCTTGATGTGTTGGACCCTATATGGACTTGTTTTAGCAAATACCATGCATATTTAGCATGCTCACAATGGCTTATAGTGAGCAATATCTCATCACTCACACTATTGATAATCATAGAAAGTGCAAGGTGACTCTTGTTGTTGTATGTCTCAAGTGCCCTTGCCTGGGTTGGGATTGCTTCATCTCCATTCACAATGAGCCATAAACTTATTGCTTGAAATTAAGTCCTCATCCTTGGTTACCATATTCTAAAATTTGATCCATCAAGGATGTGCTTACATGTGAAGGAGATTCCATGATCAACAATTCTAGAAAGTGAACATAATCAAAACATAAGATGCATTGACAAAGGAAATAAATGATTCAATAAGAAAGTAGATAAACATACTTGCATATATAAAAAAACATAACTTTGAAGTAATCTACTTTTCAATCATCAAAATAATCATCATGAAATATAAACATCATGAAATATAATTAAAATTAAGCATCATCAAGAGAGATAAGCATCATCATGAAAGATAATCAACATTATCATGAACTACTATAACCATATTGCAATAAACAACTATAACCATATTACAATTGAATAAAGGAAATAAACCAAGATCAACTTACAATATATTAACTTGCAATAAGAAGGTAACTAATCATAACAACCATCTTGCAACAAAATAAACTAACTTGAATTGAACCATAAAACATTTGTTAAATGTTAGATAGTCAATAAGTTAGTAAGTTAGTGTTCATTTTAAGGTTGTGCTATAGCCTAATGAATTGCCAATTCATCTCACCCAAGGTCAACCAAGCTACCCAAAAGGGTATGGGTACGAGGACCCGAAAATGACTTGCTACCAATAGAACGGATTCTTTTGGATTCAATAGGTGTTTAAAAAATATAAACTGTGTTGCAAGATTAAGTAAATTTTAATCAAATACTAAAGTTGTGGTTAGTAAGTTGATTCATTTTTAACCTTCTTGATTAATATGAAAATTAGTAAATTGCAAGTTAGTTGGTTAGTAGATTGTTTAGTAGCAAGTTAGTAAGTTAGTAGTTAGATTAGTTGAGATGCAAAATGCAAAAGGTGCAAAAAAAAAATGTAAGAAAGATGAACAAGAGATAGTGGAAACACAAAGCAAAACACAAATACACTCTTTCTCCCTCTCTTTCTCTCTCTCTATCACTCTCACTTTCATTTTTTTTACTTTCATTATGAGAGATACAAGTTACATTAATTTACATTATACTTCAAGCAAATATTTGAGAGAGATTAGAAGAAATGAATAAAAATAGGGGAAGAGAGTGAAAAAGTTGATCCGAAATTGCCTTGTATACTCCAAAACATACTTGGATAACCTTGCAAAACAAACAAACTCACAAACAACCATTGTTAATGTGAAACACAAAAATATTGCGTTTTAACGAAAATAAAAATAATTTTTTAATACAAAAATTGCTTAAAAAAAATGCAATTAAATTAATAAAATTTATTTTATTAAATAATTAATAAAAAAATCGCATGAAAAGTTTAAAGATTTTTTTAAAGCAAAAATTAAAAATTAAAAATTAAAAGTTTTTCAAACTATATAGCCGATTGTTTATATATATATAGTCGACTGTTTTTTTATATATATAGCTGACTGTTTTTTTATATATATAGCCGACTATTTTTTTTATTTAAAAAAAAAATGACTATATATGGAAATAGGGGTTTTGGGTCTTTCGGATGCAACCATGGGGTCTGTTTGGTTCCAAAACCCTTCCAGAAAAAGGTCAATGCCAAAAAATAAATTATAGATTTAAAATAAAAATACTATTTGCAAAAGATATAACAACTAGATCTAAAAACACAATAAATATATAAACCCTAATGGTAGATTTGCAAAATAAGTTTGCATAAAATACCCAAATATCAAATGCATGCAAAATATATATATATACCTTAATGAATTTTTCACTTCAAAAGATTGAATACACTTGATGGAGATCCCAACCGCTTTGATACCAAATGTGAGACAAACAAAGTCTCCCCAAGATCAAAGAATGCTCCACAAGATAAATCACACACAAAAGAGGAAAATCCACAACACCAATATTAAGTGGTAAAACCTTACTTCAAATGAAGAAGGGAAACATCCACTATGAAGCTCACTATATTACTCATTTGATTCAACAATACAAGAATGCTTCAATGTTATGCAACAATATGCATCAACATGATATTACAACACAAGTCAATATGACAAGATATGTTAATATGTAGTAGACAACACCCCTATTTAAAGAGAATATTTTCTACTACAACCCTAAATCTTATCACAATCTAATATTATCACAATCTAATCTTGAGATGTGTGACAAGTGGCATCTATCAAATATTAGAAAGTGCTTAGTTACTTTATAATCTTATCACAATCTAATCTTTGAGATGTGTGATAAGTGGCATCTATCAAATATTAGAAAGTGATTAGTTACTTTCTAATATTTGCTAGAAAAGGGGAAATAAATTTTTCCCACAAATTAAATATGCCTAGCACCCTTATTTTATTTATTAATTGGGTGGGAATATTTTTACATAAAATATAATTATTTTATAATTTAAATATTATTCTTTAGACTTTATATTTTAGTCTAAGAATAATTTACATAATGTTGCATTACATATTCCAACATATAAGCCTCTCTTGAACTTTGTTATTATATCTCATTTTGTCTCCCTCATTTTCTTTCTTAAATATCTTGGGAAGATTGACTTATTTTTCTTTGGCTTGGGGAATATGAAAAGCATCACTACTTTGGGGAGGTGAATCCTTCTTATTTTTTTGAGAGGGGATGTGAAATTGACCCATCTTCTATGGATCAACTTGTAGTGTTTCTTGTCTGACCTTGTCATGACAGTAATAGGTCCATCCTCATCAAGATATTTTCCAACCATGATATACTTTGGTTGCTAGAGCATAATCACTCTTCCATTTTTATTTCTTTCTGCTTTCTCCATAACCTACTTTACATGGTATTGGTACATAACACAAGATTATGAGTCATGAGGACCATTGAACACTAAACACCATACATTCACTAGACTTGTTTCTGAAGAACACTCAGACTCTTCATATGTTGCATTTACTCTAACCCCAATACTATTGTTAGGACCAGGTCTTTAATATTTATTCACATAAGGGAATATTCTTGGTTGATACCTCTCCATATATATCTTTTCCATTGAATTCTTCTCGTTGCTAAGAGTTTTTATAGTATTTTGGATATCAAGGATGAAAAAAACTTCTTGAGGAATTTGAGAAGGGAATGGGGGGAAAGGATTTGTAGCAGATGGTGATTTTGACTAAGGAATGGGAGTCATTTGTGGGAATGGGGATGAAAAAGGAGGAGGTTACATATAAGATGAAGTAGTAGTTTGACTTTAGAAATTAGTGGTTTCTAAATTGTATGCCAACACAACTTTTGGAGGTAATATTCCCACATTAATAAGGATATTTTTTGCATGAATAGATACATTATAACCCTATGGAAAAGTTTCATCCCCATATTGTTGGGTTTTTAGGCCTAAATCTAATCCAAGAGCTCTAATATATTACATGTAAGCCAGAATTATGGCTGGTCTAGCTGTAAGGGGAATTCTCTTCTAGGTCCTTTTGAACCTCAAATTGAAATCTAAAATAATTTCTTGCTAATTTTTCTACATAGATGTAAACTTATTGAGAAGGGAAAAAGGATTAGAAGACATTAAATTCCTCCACAAAGGGATCATATAACGTTGCCCATGAGGTAATAGTGTTATATTCAAGGGTCCTAAACCAATGCAAAATATTTCCTCTAAAATATAGGGCTAGGATCTTGATAATAACATCTTCATTTTTTATATTGTGTATTACTCTCAGATTCAAAATATCTTGGTAGTGCTCATATAGTAGATACTACAATTATGTAAATAGAATAATATTGCTAATTCACCACTCTTATCAACATCGTATGACCCCATTTGGCAACCCTTAGGGGTTAATTAGGGCTCCCAACCACTTTTGGGAAGGTTTACCCCACTTTTGGATGGTTTTGGGGTATGTAGCCATGGTCTTCCCACCTAGCGATGGCCATAGTTCATGGTTGTCCCATCCAGGGATGGCCATATGTAGCCATCCTTGGGTGGGATGACCATGACCTAGATCCCTCAAAAGTTAAAGGGTGGGACAAATGGAAATCAATTTCTACCATTTATTCCACCCAATCAATCATGACAGATTGGGAGGTTGCATGGCCTTTAGGGCCTACAAATTAGAGGCCCTAAATAGAAGGCATCTTCCCTCCTATGCATAGCAAAGGTATTTAAAAGTGGTGGCACTTGCCTTGCATGCTAGAACTTACCCATTTTCCTCCTATACCCTCTTGGGCTATAAATTGAAGTGTTTTTACCTAATTCAGAAAGAGAGAACTTTACCACCTATTTTCCTTGGAAACATATTCAATCGAAGGTGCTTTTAGGGTGTGCTAGGAGACTTTCATTTGATCCAAAACCAATAAATTTTGAGAGTTAGTTTCCCAAATTCGATGACAACATCCCTAGGAATATTATTGACCAAATCCAAGTGGAATTGGTGGCAAAAACCACCCTAATTTATGGTTTTCCCCCCCAGGTATGATTAGTAGGTCTTATTGGAACTCCTAGGGATGGCCATGAAATGGCCCACAATTTTGATCTAATTTCTATAGCATTATATTAGCATCATATCCAAATTTGGTAAAGTTTTGAGTAGATTTTATGGGTTGATTAATGTTTTTATGATTGCAGTATTATTTGTTCCTACCAAGAATGGCCACAAGTTCTACTAACAATTTCACTATGATTTCTACTCAGATCATTCCAAAATAACCTATTAAACATCATACTAGAATTTCAATTCATTTGGAGTTGTTTATAATATTTACAAATATATTTAATATTCATAGATGCACACTTTATATGGTTTTCATAGTTTTCATAACTAAATGTATATGCTATTAACAACATTAAATCTCTTGTGTATAGGTGTAGTTATTATATGCATGAGGGAGGAGCTAAGGATTTGAATAAACATAGCCTAATTATAGCTCTCAATTATGGGTTACAAGAAGAACACTTGATGTGCACCATTTAAGCTCATGGAGGGATTTGATTACTCAAGTCTTGTAAATTGAAATGTATCACATTGAAAAGCCATCAATGGGATTTATTGTAATCGTTGAATTGATAAATAATGAATACAAGGAGAACCCCCATTTTCACTTAACACATTTATAAATTTTAGAGCTCACTTTATTATCTTTCATATGCATGCTTTAATTTAGTAATTACATTAGATTTCATTTCAATTAAATATGTTAGGAATATTTTTTGTTCTTTCTTCTTCAGTGGTGATCACGGTGGGACCTAGTCCCTTGTATTTGTTTTTCATTTTCTATCATTTTTAACCTTGTTTTTATGTTTTGGATGTTGCAAGTTATAGTCATTCTAAGCAGGAAAGGCCACTGAATTCCTAATTATTACTACCAAGGAGAACCCCCATTTTCACTTAACACATTTGTCATTTTTAGAGCTCACTTTATCATCTTTCCTATGCATGCTTTAATTTAGTAATTACATTATATTTCATTTCAATTAAATATGTTAGGCACATTTTTTGTTCTTTCTTCTTCAGTGGTTATCACGGTGGGACCTAGTCCCTTGTCTTTGTTTTTCATTTTCTACCATTTTTTACCTTGTTTTTATGTTTTGGATGTTGCATGTTATAGTCATTATGAGTAGGAAAGGCCACTAAATTCCTAATTATTACTACCAAGTATGGCCACAAAAACCATCCCACCTAGGTATGTCCCCTAAATTTGTAGCCGTCCCACCCAGGGATGACCATAAAACTAGGGTTTTTTTGCAAAAATGTCTAGAAACAACAGTTTCTAGAACAGACAAGGTAAGTTCTAAAACTTTCAATTTATAGCTAGGTTGTTTAAAAAAGGTTAAAATTTAGTTTTTCATGTATTTTATGTGTGGTTTAAAGTTATATTTACATTTCCTAAATTCCACATTAAAAATTTGAAGAAAAACTAGAAAAATAATAGCTTTAGATATGCATTTGAGTGCTTTTCCTGCTTGTGACCTGCCTAAGGGTTAGGGTTTCATATTGGTAAAATATTTTGTAGGTTACTTCTTTATATATGCATATGATTTTTAAATTAAAATGCTCTTTGTTGCATTTAATGAAAAACCATTGAATGTTATCTTATTTACTTTCAATCACTTTAAAAGGACCCACACACACCATGCTTCTTTTTAAATTTTAGTGAGTTCGCTCCAAATTTTTTGCATCCTTACCCTCAGGCTATAGGATCCATGCCTAGAAGGAGGATGGGAGAAGGATGGGACAATACCTCAGACTGAGAGGCCCTTTGAAGGTCCCGCCTCTCGGGGGAGGAGTATAAATGTGAATTTTCGACGGATGGTGGGTTCACCAGGAAATTTTTGAGTGGCAGTTTCCACGCCTAGGTTGATAGTGGGTTTGATGTGTTCATTTTTATACTCGATCATTCAACTCCTAGGTTTGGCCAAGATGAATCTAAACTATTATATCTACCAATGATAATTTAAATGGATATAGAAAACAAGAATGAGTGCTAATAATAGAGAATATGCTAATTAGAATGTGTCATACCTGATTTCGGATGTTTGATGAAGGTTCTGAGTTTTGTAGCAGTCTAGATTGCCTCAGTTCATAGGTAATCATCTGAGATCAGACAGGATCGTCTGATATATGACGAATTTGTCAGTTGAATTTGTAAGAAACCTGCAATCACAGAAATAGATGCGAAATACCAAATATGCAAGTGCAAAAGCAAAAGATAATGGTAGAAATAACAACAAACATGCCTAAATAATGGATTCCAATAACAAATAAGGAAATGGAGTAGATTTAATGATTTATTTTAACCTTACCATGCGATTATGCTAAATGAGGTGAACTCCAAGATGCAAAAACATAATAATTCAAGACAATGCAGAAATACAATATAAAAAAATGTAGACGAAGCTAAGGGAATGCAAACTCTGGACTTGAATTTGCCCCCAATATGGACTACAGTCAGGATCACCTCCAATCGTACGAGATCGTCCGTAATCATCCGAGATCGTTTGTGATGATCCGAGCTATATTCGACTGCAAAACAATAGAATTCCTGCAAGAAAATGCAAAATATAGAACACAAACAGGAGTGCGAGGGAATAAGGAATTAAATCTGTCAACTAAGGGGTTTAGGGAAATCAGAATCAAGGGGTCATGCAGAGTCGGGGGGGTAAACTAGAAAATCCTAGTTTATATAGGCTTAGGAAGAGGTTTAAGAGGTTAGGGATCATCCCAATATGGGAGATCTCCAACAGGGCAATCTCCAACTGCACAGATGTGCTTTTGCCCAAGTTGGAGAGGCTGTTGAAATAGAAGCTAATTATGAAAATTTGGTTTTGGGACAAAATTGTCTGGACGTTCTGTCCATGATTATTTCATCAGATCTGGGATGATCTCATCTAATCTGCGACGATATCGTCCAACGATCAAAACAAATCCTAAAAATGGCACGAAAAATGAGGAAATGGGTAGCAGGCAGTTTTGGGGTTAAAATTTAGATTTTTATCTTTTACCTTTTACTAAGGTTTTTAACCTTGCCAATTTTAGGGTGCTACATTTTGCCCCCTCTTTAGCGAATTTTTTAAGAAAATGCGTTAAATACGAGTTTTTCCCATTTTACGAGAAAGCAAAAATGTACTCAATTTTTTAGACGATGATTCTTTTTCGAATCATACAACTGCTGACTATGGTGCCCCCTCCGTGTTTTTACCCAAATCGAACGTTTGAGGTAAAATGTAGAAAGGTAAAAATTAAAATTTTGACTTTTAAAAAAAAAAATAGGGTAAAACCCTAATTCATTTTGATTGTTCATTTTCTTGTTTCAAAGTTCTGCAGAGAGAAAATGGTGGAGATAGCGCACAGAGTGACAGAGGTCCGACGCGGGCTACGGGTAAGGATCTAAGCCTAGTAGATTAGTTTTGATTTTGCTTTGTGCAATTTTTGGATTTAAATTTTGATTATTTGGGACATCATGGCCATTTTTAGGCCGTCGACGACGTCCAGACGAAATCGTCCCTATTTCGTCAGAATCGTCCCTAGATCATCGATTTCGTCCAAGGGCGAAGTCAAAGAATTAGAGGCGATCCCATTCAACAAGGGGTGATCCTTGAGTTTGCAAAATCGGAGATGAATTCATCCTATAAAGGACGATTTTGCCAAATTTAGGATGATATCATCCAATGGTGGATAATAACATCTTTAACTTGATTTTAAAATGTGTTTAATTTTATTTTACTGATTGGTTATTAATAAATTTTGTTGTTATTATTTGTTTTGCAGAGGGGATTACTAAAGATCCAAGAATGGAAATACGATGGACTAAGAGACGACATAGCCGTGCTTGACCAGGCAACACGTGATTGACTAGGACAGGTCGGGCTACAACATGTGGTAGAGATGCCACAAGTACCGACTGACATGGGGCTACTAATAGCCCTAGCAGAGAGATGGTATCCGGGGTCATCCTATTTTTGATTACCGATAGGGGAGATGGCTCCCACACTAGAGGACGTATGGAGGATCATGAGGATCCCCATACAAGGACGACTCATGATGCCTACGGCCAATCAAGGCCAGGTGATGATGAGGCTGACTGGAGACCCGAGCTTTGCCATGGAGAAGGGCGAGGTGAACATCGAGTCTCTACGGCAGATGCCTAGGGCATCTAGGCTGACTCAGGTTTTGGCAAGGGTGGTAGGTGGCTTACTGTTGTGCCACCAGAGCGGGTGTAGGCTACCATGGCTCCTCTCAGATATAGTCTATGACATGAGAGACCACAAGTACAAATTTGCATGGGGCAACTTTGTACTCTACCGCTTGTATAGTATCCTGCATGGGGTTGTATACAAGGGAGGTCGATGTCTGGTCTTGACATCGCTGCTATAGGTTTGGTGCTGGGAGCACATTGTGATGCAATGGCCGGTAGGGCTCCCTTTGATAGGGATTGACCAGGAGATACCCCGGGTTTTCTATTGGTGGCTACAGAGAGGTTCATAGTGATGGATAGATCTGTCGATGTCTCGAAGGTTGCTAGACAACCTCATCCTAGACCAGATCACCTGGAGGCCATGGCGAGAGCACCCCGGGTGGGCAGAGGATGGGCAGGAGCTAGCTTGTATCAGGTGAGTCTACTGGCTAAGGATGGAGTGGGGAGAGGTAGAGCTCCACCGCTACGATCGAGTACTATGATAGTTCGGTCTACAATAGGGTATCTCTTCTCTCAAGGATTATGAATACTCCCAGACTATTTGGGATAGTACTATGTTGAGCAGGGCTCTAGATATGCAATGATTATAGAGTCAGGATGCAAATGATGCCCCCATACATCCAATGGATGGTGACGATGCTGGGGTTGTAGATAGCTACGATGCCTGGTATGCAGGCATCTGCCCTCCTCAAATTATGAGGGCACAGGGTTCGATGCACACAATTGTGCAACAGATGGGGAGGTGGCACCAGGCGACCATTGAGGTAGTGCAGAGTCATGATGGGAGAGAGCAGCGGTGGTCCCCATAAGAGAGATGCCAATGGATAGGTCAGGCTTTGTAGAGGCCACGAGAGACAGGGTGGAGGGAGGGGAGACTCCCTTTGCAATAGGGGGAGAGACCACCATCGCTTGATAAGGGCAAGGGTGTTGAGGTAGGGGAGAGTAGCGAGACAGCGACTCTCTGGGATGAGGTTGCCCACCTCCAGGCTCAGGTGCAGACACTGCAGGATGAGGCTACATGGCTCAGAGATCAGGGCAGAGGAGTAAGCACTAGGGATCTGGTGCGGTCTATTGCTCAGACCACATTTTACCAGGGGTTGTACTAGCAGGCGGTCCCAGAGGGACAGAGGATATCATTTCTAGCCCCCATTGTAGAGTCGGTTATGATGGGATCATCAAGGACATCCTCACGATCGACGACGAGGACCCGAGATACGGCCTAGACCTCTATGGGACCACCTCCTCCATGTCAGGGTGGGGGAGGAGATGAGGCTAAGAGCTCAAGGGCTTCTTGAGGCTAGCTGCTGTAGAGTGTAGATTTATGATATATGTATATATATTTGTTTTTGAGGGGATTGAGTATGCCAGAGTTTTGATTGTGGCATACCAATCCAGATGATGTAGATCATTGATTGATGATATAAATAGATTATTTTTGATGATATGACTTGTGGATATGGTGTATTATGATGCTTTAATTGTTGATTCATGTAATTATGTCATTTGGAAATAAATTAAAATGTTATGTCATGCCATAAAATTTGTAAATGAAATAATCTGATGTGTATAAATTGCTTTTTTTGGTGTGATTTGATGAAAAATAAAAGAGACTTCTAACAATAATTTCAAACGACATTGTCGCTATTATAGACCGTTTCATGGAGTCACCACTCGCTAGGTCGTCAAGCTAATCCTGGTATAGAAATATTGCTAAAAGTAAAAGAGTGCTTAAGATACTGGCTTAAGACTTGGTGTTGTGATGATGAAAATGATGATGGTGATGATTTGTTTTCAGATTTTTCACAAAATTATGCATGAAATATGTTTAAAAGTGATTTTTTCTAGGCATAAATTTCTAAGTGAGATAAAATTTTGAATAATTCCTTAGAAATTATACCATGGTTGCAATATGGAATGTTTGACATAATGACATGAATAAGTGTTCGTTCGTTTTGAAGCACAATTGTGTAATAAAATGATGTAAGCCATATGTGTTTTTAAAATGGATGGGAAAAATAAAATTAGAACAATGGTTTGCGCTAGGCATAGAATTATAGGTATAGACTTATACCATCATCGTGAAATCCAAAGATAAAATAAATATTTTAGTTTTATTGCATGATTGATTTTTGATTTTTGATAAACAGAAAATAATAATATGATGAACATGTTGTTTGCAATCGTTTTGCAATTTTGTGACACAATGTATATAATTGTTTTTATACAAAACAAAATTTTGAAATAAGAGGATAAAATTATTTTGAAAAGAATTACATAAATATTTTAAATTATCTCAAAACAAATGTAGGTTTATAAGGAATCCTCATGTGCAAATGTGAGTTCATTACCGATCTTGGTTTATCATGATGATACAAAATCTCTCAAATACAAATGTGTGTGCAATTGTATTGTTCATTTACCAATTTTGAGCAAGATAATTTGATACAAGCAATTTGCTTTAACCAAATGAATGTTTGTTAACCATGATTTATATGCATATAACCGTACCAGACTATTGTGCAAGTTAGGTTATCAAGAGCTAGCTAATCCATAAGCCGATATAGGTCTGTACAAAAGAAGGTCGCTAATGTGACAGACAGATCACCACGCTAGGAATTACCCAAGGCCAAGCAGGTTGGGCACAAACCACCTGTTATGGGGATTACCTCACAGTTTTTGAATAATTGAGAATTCCAGGGATTCAAGCTCATTCAACATTTTTTTTTTTTTTCAAGGGATAGGGAAAGGATTTTATTGCATTTTGTTTTTGCTTTTCTCTTTTGCTCTTTTTTTTTTTTTTTTTTTTGTATTTTTGCTTGATGTTTGAGATAATGCTGAAATATTGCTGTGATGATACTAAAGAACATTTTCCTTTTTCTCTTTTTCTTGCATTTTTATTTTCTTCCTATGCTAGGGATACTTGCTCAGATTATCTATAGAGCAAGGGATTTTTATTCTGGGTAGGGGTGAGCTTGTCCTTTTGTCAATTCTCAAAGATTCTAGACCATGTGCGTGATAGGATACTAGGGGAAACTTTTCGCTCAAGAAACCACGTCTGCTATGTAGCATCGTATTGAATTTGCAATGAAATCATTTTAATGTGAAAAGATATACTTGGTTCAAGTAAATAACAAGATCTGTTCTCTATGCTCAAAATGTTATTTAATGCCAATGTGGACTTTGATATAAGAGAGATTAATAATCATAAAAAAAAAATCAAGATATTTATTCATGTGAGTTTGAAAGTGTGGGATTCCAAATAAATGCTCATTTATCTAAAATAATTGAAAATATAACTGTAAATTCCAATAATTGACAGGTATATATAAAAAAATGTTTTTGAAGATTTTGACAATTTTGATGTTTTTGTATTTTTATATTTTGATTTTGATTGATGAATTGCAAGAAGAAATATTATTACTGTTCTTGAAAAATATTTTGATAGAAATGGCTAAAATGAAACAATATGCAAAATACAGTATATACAAATGATGAAATGACTCAATGTTTTATGCATAGTAGCATTTGAGATGCATAATGTTCATAGGTTCTTTAAGTTCTTTACCATTGAAGGTAGATAATTTGTATGCTCCTGATCCAAATTTAGCAGTGATGATATATGGTCCAAGCCAGTTGGGCTCGAATTTACCTTTAAGGTCTTTAGTAGCATTAGTATTTTTTTATTTTCTTTTAAGACAAGGTTGTCGATCTCAAAGGATCGAGGGTGAACTTTCTTGAGATATGCTCTCTTAAGCTTGTTTTGGTAGGCACGAAGATGCTCCAAAGCATTGATGTGTTTTTCATCTAGGAGCTCCAACTGACTAAATCTTCCAACACGATACTCATCTCCTACTTTAGTATCTTGAAGTAGTAGAGCCAAAGAAGGAACTTCTAATTCAAATGAAAAAATAGCTTCAGCGCCATAAACCAAAACAAAATGTGAAGTTCCAGTGGGAGTGCGAACACTAGTTTGATAGGCCCATAAAGCAGGATATAATTGGATGTGGCAATCTCGACCGAATTTATTGACCAGTATTTTGAGAATTTTAAGTAATGTTTTATTAGATGCTTCTGCTTGGCCATTACCCTGAGGATAATAAGGAGTGGACCAACGATGTTGATTTTTATACTTTTGACATAATTTTTTGACATCTTTATTTTTGAAACAAGTTCCATTATCGAAAATGAGATTAGCAGGAATGCCAACCCTACAAATAATTTGATTAAAAATAAATTTGGAAACTTGTGTTCTAGTACAAGAAGCTAAAGGCATAGCTTCAATCCATTTTGTGAAATACTCCGTAGCGGTGATGATAAATTTGTGTTCATCAGATGACACAGGGTTGATTTTCCCAATGATGTCTAAGCCCCATTTTGAAAAGGGCCAAGGAGATGAAATAGCCTGTAGCTCTTGTGCAGGCGCATGGACAAGGTCAGCATGTTTCTGGCACTTTTCACAATGGTGTACATAATCATGTGCATCATTCTCCATGGTATGCCAAAAATATACTATTCGAAGGAGCTTCTTAGCAATGGCATTACCACTAAAGTGTCCTCCACAAGATCCATCGTGGGCTTCGCTCAAAGCTGATCTAGATTTTTCTAGATTTAAACATCTTAATAATATGCCTTCAAAAGATCTCCTATACAAGGTATTACCCACAATTACGAAGCAACTTGCTCGTCTACATAATAATCGACGCTGGTTGCTAGTATAACCATCAGGGAAGGTTCCATTTTGTAAAAAAATAAATATATCAATGTATTATGGTTTGGGAGTAGTTTCGTTGATTAGAAAAACATCCAAGGCTCTAAGCATAATTTTCTTGAAGCGGGTTCCTGGAATCAACGAATAATGATGGTAGCATATTCATCGTCTAACTCCAAGGGTAAAAGAGATGCAGCTACAGCCATAGCATCAGCCGCACGATTGCTAGTTCGAGGAATAGCTTCCAAAGTAACTTGATCAAACAAGGATAATAACCGCAAAACATATGCTTTATATGGGCATAATTTATCATCTCCTGGTCTGATAAACATCATTGATTTGATTTATGACAAGTTGGGAATCACCAAAAACCAATAAATTTTTAATTTTTAGGGCCAAAGCAGCTCGTAAGCCAAGGATAAGAGCCTCATATTCAGCAGTATTATTAGTGCAAGAAAATGTTAGTTTAAAGGACAGAGGTATAAGATGTTTTTATGGAGATATTAAAATAATACCCGCACCAGCCCCAATCATACATCAGGCTCTGACAAAGTATAGGGACCATTGTTCAGGATGGTCTGCCTCTAATTTAAGGCATTCATCAGGAAGCTCAATGATGAGGGTATGGGTAGACTCTAAGGGTGCAGCAGCTAATTGATCGGCTATGATTTGACCCTTAAAAGACTTTTGTCCTATAAACATGAGTTCAAACTCACTTAGCGCAAGAACCCACTTAGCTGTGCGACCAGATAAATACGGTCGACTCATAAGATATTGCAAAGGGTCGAATTTGGCAATAACATACATTTTTTGACTAAGCATATAATGTCGTAGTTTTTGTGTGGAAAATACGACTGCAAGACATAACTTCTCTAATATGGTATAGCGAGTTTCATAACTTATTAGGGTTCTGCTGATGTAATAAGTAGCATGCTCTTTCTTCTCATTGTCAAGCTGAGCTAACATAGCTCCTAAGGCAAAATCGAAAGCAAAAATGTATAGAATAAATGAACGATCAGATCTAGGTGGGGAAAGCACTGGTGGGTGGAGGAGATATTACTTGAGGATTTAAAATGCTTCTTAGAATTCTTCGTCCCAAGAGAAAGAGACATCTTTCTTAAGAAGTTTAAGAAAAGGTCCAATTTTATCTGCCAACTTATCAATAAAGCGGTGAATAGCTTGAAGCTTACCTTGTAAACTTCGTAATTCAGATATATTGGTGGGTGCGGGCATATCAGTGATAGCCATGATCTTGAGAGGATCAATTTCAATGCCATGTAAGGAAACTATAACCCCTAATAATTTACCGGACTTAACTCCAAAGATACATTTGGCGGGATTCAATCGGATAAGATACTCCCTTAACCGATCAAATACTTTTCTCAAGTCATGTAAATGATCATCTTCTTTGAGAGAACGAGCTATAATATCATCTACATAATCATGTAGAATATCATGCATCATATCATGAAAAATAGAAGTCATAGCTCGTTGATAGGTTGCGCCTACGTTCTTTAAACCAAATGGCATTACTTTCCAACAAAAGGTTCCCCAAGGAGTAATAAAGGCTGTTTTAGCCTGATCTTCAGGAGCTATCCTGATTTGATTGTAACCAGAAAATCCATCCATTAGGGATATCATTCCACTTCCAGTAGTAAAATCAATGATTTGATCCATGTTAGGAAGAGGAAAATCATCTTTAGGATAGGTAGCATTAATATATTTGAAGTCTGTATAAACCCTAACTTTAGTGGCTTCTTTCTTGGTTACTGGAACTACATTTGAGATCCATTCAGCATAATCAATGGCTTGTATAAAAATAACTTTCAACAGTTTTTCTAGTTCTGTTTTGACTAGTAAGGCCACTTTAGGATGCATTTTTATAAGTTTTTGTTTAATAGGTTTATCATCTGGATGGACTACTAGATGATGCATGACTACAGAAGGGTTCAGACCTGGCATGTCTTCATATTTCCAGGCAAAGACATCCTCATAGTATTTAAGAAATGAAATGTATTCATCTTGTTTTTCTTGACTTAATTCTTATCCAATATTGATTATGTGAGGGTTATGTTCGGTTCCTATGTTAATTTTTATACCGTTTTTTACTTCCATATGTAAATCTCTCTCAAAATTAGGTGGGACGGGTGAAACACCCAATTCTTGCAATTCTTCCAAGGTTAGCTTGGATAATTCATCTTGAGGAGTCGAGGCCTCAAGCTGGGCTATACTAGGTATAGAGCCATCAAAATAAAATTCATTATGTAATAAATCATCAATGGAGACATCATGGAAGATATCCCCTTCCAACTCATCGTCGGATTCGGAAATCATCTCAGGGTAGGCGAGAGATATCATATGACATGTAAAGGGATTATTTTTTGAAAGCAAAGAATCTTGTTTATTGAGATAATCTTGATAACATGTAAGATGGTCATCCTCCTCAAATGGGAAGGGTTGAACTTTATTAGGAAATAGGCCCACATCGCATCAGGTAGGATATGGTTCTACCTCAATAGGTTCCTTCATACCATTTTGGAAAGGTCCCAAACCTTTCCCTTTATAGCCCAATTTAAGTATTATGGGTTTAGCTTTAATACATTCATTAGAAAAATAGCATCGAGCATATCCATCACAATGTGTCTTGATATTTCGGGGTATTCTTCCCCAATCATATCCCTTATAAACAAAAGCACAACTTTCAACTTGGTAGATACTTCCCATAGGTTGTGGGAGGCCTAAGGTACGAGGAGAAGGTGGGAGTTTATTTAAAACAAGGGAATCTTGCACGACAGTGTTGATCTCTTCTGATATAAGAATTTTAGATAAATTGGGTAGGAGTTCCTCAGTAAGAGCGTAAGAGGTAGAAGGAAAATTTATTAGATCTTCTAATGTGGAAAGGATGCTTTTAGGAGATGTTATAGGGATATCGATGGATGAGTCTATCGGTGTGGAAGTTATAGGGGTAAAACAAGAAGCATTGGTTGTAGTTCTGGGATATTTTCGAGGTCCTAATGAGGTTTGTTCAGAAAGTGGTTGAGCTATATGTAGAGGTGTAGTTGATGGGGTAGATGATGTTATGGGTGTGTGTTTCACACGTTTGGACAGTTGACAAGAATTAGGATGTGTGGATGACAAAGCAAGGCAAAATTGAACTCCAACTGGTTTTGCCAAAGCACACATATCAAAGGGTCTAGGGTCACCATGAATGGTAACCAATTGGTTTTTGAATTCGAATTTAACACATTGATGTAAAGTAGATGGAACTGCTCGCATCGTGTTGATCCAAGGGTGACCCAAAAGTATATTGTATAATGCAGGGCAATGTACAATAAACACGGTCATATCTAGGGTTCTAGGACCAACTTGCATGGGTATAGTAATGACTCCACACGTTTCTTTTGTCTCATCATTGAAGGATTTTATGATCATATCCGTTCTTTTCATTTTGTCACTCCTAAAGCCAAATATTTGGTAGAAGTCAAAAGTGCATATGTTTAAAGATGAACCATTATCAATCAAGATGCGTTTAACGACTACATCCCCAATTAGGGCAGTAATATATAAAGTATTATCCTTATGCAAACTATGTTGTGGTATATCTCTATCTCAAAAGTCAATACAATCAAATTCTTGAGTGATGATAGTATTGGTCATGGCTTCAGGCTGAATGTTTTGTGGTACCATCATTTGGCTTAATGTGAGCATTAATTCATCCCTATGGGTAGGGGAAGATCTTAAAAGGTCCAAAAGGGAAATTCTAGTTGTAGTGTTGGATAATTGTTCATTAATATTATACGGAGGCTTAGGTTGAACATTAGACATATGATTCCCTTTATTGGGATTTTTCAAAATAAATGGAGCTAATCCATCATTCTGAGTTTGATCCTGTTGAGAATTTTTAGCCTATTGTCTGGTAACGACTCCGATGGTACCTACAATGTTATTTTGAGGGTGATTAATTGGTCTCGGTCTAGCGTTTATGGCTTGTTCATTAGGAAGGAACTTATGAGAAGAGGGTCGAGTAGTAACTCTTCTAAGAAATGGTTCTTCCGGAACCATAGAATCTGTGATAGGTTGAATAGGATATGATTCATTTTTAGAACTATTCGATTGATTTGAGGTGATGTCTATTTCACTTTCAGTATCAGATTCTACATCACTAAGATCAGGTGTTTGAGTATTATATAGGGGTCTGGACATAACCATGGATAAATTTGTGTCAAATATTTCTAGATCATGGATAGGTAAATGCCCACTAATGGCTCCTACATATCGGGTAGGAGGGGGAACATTATGATGTTCAATTTGATTAGCCACCTCTTTGCCATGTTTTGGTAAAGGATGTTGAAATATGTCCAATGATTGATTGGCATTCTGGTTCTGACTTTGAAGGGTGTTCTTTTGAACATTACTAGTAGGAGTTTGTTTAGGTTGAAAGGCTTGTACCTCCATCTTGTTGTTATCAATTAAATCTTGTATTTTATGTTTTAATCATTTACAAGAGTTGGTAGCATGTCCGGGTCCTCTATGGAAATCATAATGTAAATAAGCTCTATATCCGGGTATGGTTGGATCAGGTTCCCGGATAGTCGGTAATTGGATCAATCCTCATGCTAGTAATTGCGGGAGAATGGTTGATAAAGGTTGATTTAACCTAGTAAATTCTCGAGGTGGTTTATCGGGAGGTTTCAATATGAACTTATCTGTTGTTTTTGCAGTATTAATATTGGCAATGTTTTTGCTGTCAGTGACTCCGTCACCCACAACTTGTTTATTTTTGTATGGATTTTTGGATGTTTTCTCATCATCTTTCTTTTTGAGATGACCTCTTCTAATGAGAGCATCTTCCACTCTTCGGGCTAAATCTATAGCTTGATTGAAGGTGGTCAAGGTAGCAGTTGATAATTCATAGGATAGTTGCTCTTGTAAATTATTGATAAAAATATCCAACATTTCCCGATAAGGTAACACAAAGTGTTATTTTGCTATCAACTGCCTCCATCGAGCTAAGAAGTCAGCAAAACACTCATCTTTGTCTTGTTTTAGGTTGTACAAATATTTAATAGTTACATGTCTTTCAATATAGGCACTAAATTGGTGCACAAAAGACTCATCGGTCTCTTTGAAATTTCTCAAATAATGAGTGGGAAATTGATAATACCACTCCAATGCCATCCCTCCTAAACTTTTCGAGAACATTTTTAGTAATAACAAGTCATCATGTGATATATCATGACATGCTATCCTAAACATACGAAGATGCTCTATGGGATCTTCGGTTCCTTTGTATATAGGTAGGACAGGCATGGGAAAGCGTTTAGGATATGGTTGTGCTACAACTATAGGATCTAGAGGTTGACTACACATCTCTAGGTAATTGTACGAGGGACGGTAGGGATCTATTTGGTCCATACGGAAGGTTAACTGTTTCACCATGGCTTCCAGATTGCCAGTTTGCCCACCATATTGGTTCGATGGTACATAAGCATGGGATTTGTGAGTGTAGGAAGGTGAAACATAAGGATTAGATGCTATGTTGCTATTATGCAAATGATTGGTAGGAAGAGTATTATGAATAATATTTGTGGTAACATTATGTTGTATCCCAAATTGTTGGAAATTGACATTTGGTTTTGTTTTAGGTTTTTGTTAATTTGAGGTATATTGGTCGATAGCTTGGCGAAGTAGAGAAGTGAATGAAGGTTTCTTTTGTGTCGAAATAACCCTTGGTTTAGTAACAGGCACTCTAGGTAGTTGGGTAACCTGTTGTTGTCGGGTGTTTTGGATTATAGTAGCCATGTCCAAATTGGACGATCCATCTTGATCACTCTCTTGATCAACGAAGGACAAAGGATTAGTGTGTGTGTGATATATGTCTTCTAGGGTTGCTTGAGTGTCACTAATTTGATCTTTATCCATATGAACTGCTCTATTAAGAGTGCCAATATTGGTATGGAGAAATTTCCAAAAATGTTCCATGTTTTCAAAAGTAACAGTTCCTTCTGGAGTTATTTTAGGATATGAGGATCCTTCCTCTCTATCATTTTCCTTTTGTTCATTTGCATCAACATAATCTTCTTCTTGTTGGTCTAAAGTTCCTTCTTCCTTAATTGGGTCTTCAGGAAGGACATCTGGGTTATTTTCTCGTTTTCCTTAACCAATCTTCTTCTACCTCAATTTGTTTTCCATTCCTGAGTCTAGTCATTATGTCTAAATCTTAGATTTTAGCAAATATATATTGATATATTTGGAACAGATTTGGGAGGTATATATTTTAATTATATACCTACTATAATGCTTAAAAATAAAATGTTTTAATTTTAATTTTTTTATGAATTGTTTTATAAAGACAACAAATAGCACACTAAATGCAAGAAATAACAATAATAGAATAATATCTTAGTTTTCTAAAAATAGCTTATGAATGTCATTGATAGGATCAAGTTCATCAGGAGTCATAAAATGCTCCTCTTCAAATTGGAAATGGTTTTTCAGGAACTTAATAAAGTGTGCTATAGTGATATTATCTACTTCTGACTCTGATTTATAAAAATATATTTCATGGTAATACTCTCGATATAACACAGCTTTGGGGACTCTATACCATCTTTGTCTATCCATAAGAATGACCTCCTGATCCTCTATACAAGACAAAAATTTATGTACTACAGCTGCATTATCGAGGTATTCCTCAAAGGTATACAACTCGGAAGACACAAGGGCTCTTTTATCTGCTAACCACCTATGGCAAGCTCTCTGAAGCTCATGATAAAAATTCACTTGATCAGGATCCAAGATTCTATCTAGGACAAACCTCTTGATTTGCCTAAGTTCGGTTGCTCTAGATGAAATAAGATTCAATATCCTATTAAGTTCGTCCCACAAAGGTTGAACCCTATTTGTTTGAGGTACGCTAAGTACATAATTAATCTCTATAGCTGCTAATTGATTTTCAACATTAATGGTGACAACTCGTCTTTTGTTATAATCTACCATCTAAATATGACATGCAATATTTGATTCTAAATGCATTTATGTTTTGTTTTTGTTTTTGTTTTTGAATTGTTTTCAAAAGGTTTTTAGTTTTCACGTCGGGTTCACCAAAATGTATTGCTCCAAATTTTTCGCATCCTTACCCTCAGGCTATAGGATCCATGCCCAGAAGGAGGATGTGATTAGGATGGGACAATACATCGGACTAAGAGGCCATTTGAAGGTCCTGCCTCTCGAGGGAGGAGTATAGAGGTGAATTTTTGATGGATGGTGGGTTCACCAGGAAACTTTTGAGTGGCATTTTCCACGCCTAGGTTGATAGTGGGTTTGATGTGTTCATTTTTATACTCGATCATTCAACTCCTAGGTTTGGCCAAGATGAATATAAACTATTCTATCTACCAATGATAATTTAAATGGATACAAAAAATAGGAATGAGTGCTAATAACAGAGAATATGCTAATTAGAATGTGTCATACCTGATTTCAGATGTTTGATGAAGGTTCTGAGTTTTGTAGCAGTCAAGATCACCTCAGTTCGTACGTAATCATCTGAGATCAGACAGGATCATCTGATATCTGACAAATTCATCAGTCGAATTCATAAGAAACCTACAATCACATAAATAGATGTGGAATACCAAATATGCAAGTGCAGAAGCAAAAGATAATGGTAGAAATAACAACAAACATGCCTAAATAATGGATTCCAATAACAAATAAGGAAATGCAGTAGATTTAATGATTGATTTTAACCTTACCATGCGATTATGATAAATGAGGTGAACTCCAAGATGCAAAAACATAATAATTCAAGACAATGCAGAAATACAATATAAAAAAATGCAGAGGAAGTTAAGGGAATGCAAACTCTGGACTTGAATTTGCCCTTAATATGGACTACAGTCAGGATTGCCTCCAATCGTATGAGATCATCCGTAATAATTCAAGATCATTTGTGACTATCCGAGCTATCTTCGACTACAAAATAGTATAATTCCTACAAGAAAATGCAAAATATAGAACATAGACAGTAGTGTGAGGGAATAAGGAATTAAATCTATCAGCTAAGGGGTTCAGGGAAATCAAAATCAAGGGGTCATGCAGAGTCAGGGGTGGTAAACTAGAAAATCCTAGTTTATATAGGCTTAGTAATAGGTTTAAGAGGTTGGGGATCATCCCAATATGGGAGATCTCCAACAGGGCAATCTCCAACTACGCAGACACGCTTCCGCCCAAGTTGGAGAGGCTGTTGAAACAAAAGCTAATTATGAAAATTTGGTTTTGGGAAAAAATCGTCTGGACGTTCTGTCCATGACAATTTCATTAGATCTAGGATGATCTCATCTAATCTACGACGATATCATCCAATGGTCAAAACAAATCCTAAAAATGGCATAAAAAATGAGGAAACGGGTAGCAGGCGGTTTTGGAGCGGTTTTGGGGTTAAAATTCAAATTTTTATCTTTTATCTTTTACTAAGGTTTTTAACCGTGCCAATTTTAGGGTGCTACAATCCCCAACCACTGATAGAGTTCAAAAATAGTGGGTTTCATCTCCATCCATTAGCTCAAATCCCACATACCCCATTTTTAGCCAAAGCTAGATCCAATATCTGATGTATCTTGGAAAATTTACATGTACTCCTCTTCGAAGGGTATAACTATGACCAAGTGAGTACCGGATGAGGACTGGTAGGACCTATGCTCCCTAATCAGGTATGGGTTCCATCTCCATACTTTTGTTGGTACACATGACCAGAATTTTATTGCTGGTTATTGAGCTACGAGTGTATAGGTGAAATCCATTTAAATAATTGAGAGTTACATCAACAAACATTCAAAACATGTGAAAGAGATTATTTACAAAAGCAATAAATTACAAACACATTAAATAGTTTAGGAACACATAATATTTAAAAGAGATAATAATTTGTATTATTGTGTGTTTGAATCCATAAAACTTGTAAAGGAGATAATCACATAGAGATTAGAAAAAGTAGTTATGGTATATACCCATAGCCAAGCCCACTTAAGGGCTAACGCTATAGGTATTAGGCAAGGAGACATGGATAATCTCCAATTTGACCCCAAGGATATGGTTATATCTTCTTGGTAGCCATCTACTCTCCCAAGTCCTAGAGTGTCAAAGAGGGGACCTAGATTACAAGGAACTCCTACATGGGGTACCCCTACAGGTCATAGTTCCACTTTGGGAAATTACTTTCCAAGTATGGATACTTCCAATGCCTTCTTTCAAGAAAGGGAACTATGCAATGAGGTGCCTCCACATAGAGCAATACCACACATTTGCATGCCTACTTCATATAATCCTTACACTTGTGTGTAGTATCAAGAATATACACTAAGGGTAGGGTTAAATAATCATATTATACTCTCAAATCACCCTTCCAAAAAGTGCAAACATCAATATAAGTATGATACCCATTGCATTAGGTGGGCTAATTCTACCCTGCCCTTCCTCATTTTTAAGGGAAGACTTGAGGAAGATCCTAATAATCCTTGGTCGCATCATTCCATGCAAGCACCATGTGCCTCTACACCAGTAGATTACCAAGAGCATATGTTTAGGGGTGAGCCTCAAGTTAATATGACTTCCCTAAATCAAGGGAAAGTTGTAGTAGATCTCACAAATATCCTTTAACAAGATAGGTATCAGGGCAATAATGCTAAGGCACATAGACCTAATACAACTGATCAAATAAATCAACTAGTCAAGAGACATGTTGATCATCAAGTTAAGTTTAATCAACTTTGGTCTAATAAAAAATGCTTCAATATCCTAGAGCAGTGATAGCAATTAGAAAGACAAATACTTGACCAACAAATTCAAGAAACATTACGTAATAGAATTCCCACTCCAAGCACACATAGATAGGAGGCTTAGCAAAGGCAACCTGTAGACACCTAAAATACATCATGTTGAGGTGACTACTCATATGGGACATGCTAAAAGACCATATGAATGATATTGGATAGCTCCAAGATGAAGCAATGGTTTCAACTACTCAATTTAGGTAGAGTTGGCTAACTCAGCCTTAGCCGTGGCTGAAACCCAAGGAAAACAAATTTGGTTGTGGTTCAGAGCCATGGCTAGCATCAAAACTATTTTGAATTCCAGGTCGATCCAAATTTTGGTTACAACATCCTGGGAAACGGATATTCAAATAGTTTTGGGTGGGGAAGCTTTGAGAGTTTTTCTCCCAACTGATCCAACCTCCTGGATATTGATCTTGGATTCCCAAGCAAGCCAATATTAGAGATTAGGAGTCCTATAAGACCCCCCTCCAAATTTGGGAGAAGTCTAGAGAAATTTTGTATTTGAACATAGTGAAGCTCTATTGAAATGGATAGCAAATTGATAACCCCTTGAGGAGAGTCAAAATGCTACCCAATTGTGGAGTGATAAGCATGAATTCATCAATGGATATTCCAAAGGACTAGGAAGCATAATCACACAATTAAGCCAAATCAAACATGAATCTCAAAAAATTCAATCGACAATCCATCTTGGGACATGGAGGGGACCCTTGATAATCAATTCCTTGGAGATAATTAGAGATCCAAACCTTGATTACAAGAGTAAGGTTATTTTTGGCTCAACCATGGTTGTCAACCATAGCTAATAGTGCTCACCATGCCTTAGATCCACGACTAGGGTTTAATCTCTGATATCCTCCATTTTAGCATTATATTTGCTCTTTCATTTCTGTAATTAGATTAATTTAGCATAGATTTATATTTTAGCAGATATTTGATTGGTTAATTCTAGGATTTAGTGGTAGATTTGCTTCCATTTTCCTTGCAATTGTCAATTTAGACTAGTTTCATGTAATTCAAGTTTCTAATGGCTAATTAGGTTGCTTATTACCTATATTACATGCTTTATTTCTATATTCATAGTAATTTGATGATTTTATGCTAATATTCATATATTTATATGCTTTATTATTTTTTTTTATCATCATTTATGCAAGTTTCCATCAAAAGCCTCATCAATAGAGGTCATATTTGCTTTAAATCCTTTCTTGTTGTTTCTTGAATGCAAGGTTTACATGATCCATTATTTTCAATGCATTCAAGGTAACAAATACCTCTTTCATGAGATAAGAAGGTCACCATTGATCTTGAGCAGTTCGTGTCTTTGTGGAAAGCCTATGAATTACACCTCCCCCTTGTTTAGAGGGTTTTCAATATTGTATTAATTGTATCAACATTGGGTATCCCTAAGAGGGATGTATATGTAATTTGTATTTGAAAAAGATTTAATAAAATAAACATTCTCTTTATTTTTGAATTTATTATTGTCAATATTTTATGCTTTAATGTTTGATATCAATTGATGCATTAGTTAGGTGTATGCTTTCTACAAGGTTACAAATGGCAATCATGGCGAAAACCCCACAAATTCCATAGTAACTAATGGATTTCTTTTGTTTTGTTATTGTTGGTTTTGGATATGGTTAGCATTAAAGCAGAAAATAGACAATAATTAGACTGCCTCTCCATCGAATAAGGACTCCAAGTAATTCTAATCCTCTATGTTTTTTTGTTTTGCTGTATTTTTGGTTTTTTTTAGTTATTTAAAATCACATAGAGAACAGTAAAAGGAAAGTAATCATGAAAATATTCTACTATCCGTCAACCATGGCTGACAGCCATGGCTAGCACTATTAGTTGTGCTTGTCAATCGTGGCTAAGATCTTTGTACCATGGCCAGTATTGTTACCTATGGTTCTGTCCCACGACTAATAGTTAGAGTCTATTTGTAAAGTTTTTTGGTTGTATCCCAATCAGATACCTATTAGAACATTTTATAGTGCATTATATGAAACAACATTTAGTCAATTAGATGCATCTTTTTGAACATTAAATGCTTTTATCATTAGACATTTAGGAAAGAACATTGCATGATTGGTGTTGCATTTTTACTTTCTTGTAAAATATAAAATGAACAAACACACACCACAAACTATCTAAACGATAGTGAGTTAGAAGTCATATCCAACCACTAGTAGGGTTCAATGATGGTGGCAGTAATTTCCATTCATTGGCCCAACTTTCTCAAAACCTGTTACTAGACCAATACTGGCTCCAGGAACCATCATAGCCCATGGAAACTCTACATGTATCTCTCTTCATAGAGGTATATCACTTAATGCATGTGACCTGGGTGAGGATCAGGAGGACCTATGTTCCTTGTCCATATGTGGACTTTATTACCACACATTATAGGTTGTATTACATAGTCTAGAATTTCATTACTAGGTTATCGATCTACAAGTATACAGGTGAAAACCTTAAAATATTGAGTATATCATCAATAATTTCAAACACGATGAGAGTAGTTTAAGTTTCAACAAATTTCAAAACACATAAAACCAGTTAGGGATCACAAAGAAAATTTAAAAGAGATAAATCATCATTGTTTGCTTTAAAATATATATGAGATAATACAACATCATGGTTATCACATAGAGTGGTTGATCTTAGCATAGAACCAAGGTTGAATTTGGGGCTCCACTCAATTCATAACACAATGTGGAGAACCCTCAATTACAAGATCCTCCCAAATGATGTTCGGTAAGCATTAAATGGGATAACTCTATGCACAGGGGTTCTCATCAGAATACCCTACTTAGAGGAGGAAATGCACATGCCTCGTAAGATAGATCCAAGTATGGAAGATCCCAACATGGGCCCTTTGAGCATATGAGTATATATCATGATCGTACACCTCATGGATCTACTAGGTTCACTAAAGAGTACATCATTGAAGACAAAACTATAACTAAGTTAGTGCCCATTTGTACTCAATATAAGGGAGGTTCAAGGCCCCCACCAATCCAAAATAGGCAAGTAGAAAATCCACCCAGTCAGGGGTAGGAAGAGAGGGATGCTTCAAGTCATAGGCCCTCACAGAATCCAAACAACAATCAACTTAGCAATTTCACATTTGACATGTCTAATATTGGATTCAATGGTATCCCACCACATGAGTTGTGTGTTGGACATTTTGAGTTACTAAGTCAAAGTTGTCATTGATGTCACCAGATGAAGTTAGCATTAATACCAAATATTTTAGCAAGAAATAAAGGGGACAAATATGGTTATTTGATATCCAGAAAGAAGGCCAAAGATCAAGTGAAATAGTGCAAAATACAGAAGTTAAAAAGGAGTTGTAATATTTATTTTATAAATTATTTAAATTTAGTATGAATTTAAATTTTATAAATAAATATTAAAGGTACATTATCGAAGGTTAATATTATAATAATGGTTATTATAATATTAAAATGTGCCATGGTGAAAACCCAAATAAAACATTTATAATTTTTATTATAATGTTTTAAAAGGCAAAAGTGGGTTTTATAAAGTCAAAAAATATTTTAATAAACCCAAAGGTTGGGTTTACGACCAAAGACCTTGATAATCCTCTCCGACGTCATGAGGGTTAATTACGTTTTGAAGCATCGATGTTCTAAGAAAAGGAGGAAAAATTAGTATTTAAACCTATGCCCAAAGGACATTAAAATTATCCTTGCTCGATTGGAAAAAGAATAGCATACGAATTAATGCAGAGCTCATGAAATGAATGTGCAAATTTTGTGTTTGTCTTGATGGTGAAAGGAAACAAAATAAAAAGCGTTGATTAGTTGGAAGCCAACAAGGCACCTTGGCCTAGTGGAAAGTGGGCTGCAAGCTTACATTTTGTGTGCAAGAGGACAACATTCGAATCTCGATGGAAGCGCTTTGGTGGGTGTGTTGAAAGCGCCAAACGTAAGGTGCACCTTTTTGCAAGGCAAGGAAGGCATAACATTTTGAAGCACATGGTGCTTCTTCCTCTCCAATGAGCGTGTAGCTCGTGTGGTGGTTTGCACCATGGGAAAGACATTTGTGTGGGCTGCGTTGAGAGTTCAAAACTCTCCAAAGGCAAAGGTAACATTTTTATATTTTATTTTATTGAATACCTAAGTTGGAGGTATAAGGTGTTTGATGGTTGAAATTTGGAAAGGTTGCTTTGTAATAAAGTGTGGTAGTTGAGAATTACCTTTAGGAGTTATAAGGAGAATTTTGTTTTTATTTCTTTAAAGTCTTAAAATTGAAATTGTGGAATATTGAAAGGTTAAGACTTTGTGAATGGTATGTTATTTTGAATTAAGGGTTTTTGTGACTATTGTGAGGATATTGATTATTATTCAAGTTGGAGTGATAAGGTGTAATTTTGATATTATTTTTGTGATATGTTTTGTTGAAGAAAATTATCCTCTAACCCTTATTGAGATTGGAAAAGAGAAATTTGTGAGTGTGGCAGATTTGTGAGATCAACTCCTCTTCAAGAAAAGGTATGGGCAAAATTCTTCTTTATTGAGTTGGTTGATTGGCTTGATTGAAAATTAAGTTTGGAGTGAAAAGGATTTGATTAGGGTTTCCTTTTCAAAATTTTTGAGTTGATGCTTCAAGGTTTTCTGAATTGAGAGTTGTGATTAAACCTTGTTTGATAAGCATTGTTGTTGAGACCATTGGTTGAGTGAAGTGTTTGAGTTAATGCTTCAAGGTTTTCTAGAATTAAGTGTTGTGATTAAAACCTTGTTTTATTAGCATTGTTGTTGAAGCCATTGGATTGTGTGAGGAACTTGAGTTAGGGTTTGAAAAGAACATGAGTATCATTGTTATGTGAAGATTGTTTTATGAGCATTGTTGTTGAAGTGAGTTGTTGTGCAAAGAACTTGAGTTAGGGTTTGAAAATATCATGAGTATCATTGTTATATGAGATTTGTTGTTGAGCATTGTTGGAAACATTTTGAGTTGGATGATACATGCTTGGACTAGGGTTTGTGAGCAAAGGTTGTTTCTTGAAGTGATTGGTTGAGTAGAGTTGATTGAGCCTAGTCAAGTGGATGTATGAAGTGGTTGTTCAAGTTCCATAAAACAAACTATTTTATATTCTGATTTGAGTTGATATTGAGTTGAGTTGAGATTGAGTTTTTGAGTATAGAACATATTGAGTCTCTAACAATTCTCTTTATGCTTCTATGAGATTGAGTTGAGAAAGAGATTGAGTTTTGAGTATAGAATATATTGAGTCTCTAAAAATTCTCTTTATGCTTCTATGATATTGAGTTGAGAAAGAGATTGAGTTTTGAGTATAGAACATATTGAGTCTCTAAAAATTCTCTTTATGCTTCTATGAGATTGGTTTGAGTTGAGAAAGTGATTGAGCATATTTGGACAAGTTCTGTGTGAGATTGTTGAGAATATTTGGATAGGTTCTATGTGGACCTGTTGAGAATATTTGGATAGGTTATGTGTGGACCTATTGAGCAGATTTGAGCAAGTTCTGTGTGAGCTTGTTGAGCATATTTGGATAGGTTTTGTGTGGACCTATTGAGCAGAGTTGTGCAGGTTCTGTGTGGACCTATTGAGAATATTTGAGCAGGTTCTGAGTGAACCTATTGAGCAGATTTGTGTAGGTTCTGTGTGGACCTATTGAGCATATTTGAGTAGGTTTTGAGTGGACCTATTGAGCAGATTTGTGCTAGACTAACTGGACTATGTTTAGTGTAGATTTGAGTGGACTTGTGCTAGACCGACTAGAATGTGTTTAGTGCAAGAGATTGAGCAGAGTTGTGCTAGATCGACTAGACTATGTTTAGTATAGAATTGAGATAGAGCTTTGGAGGTGATAGAGCAGTGAGGATAGAGTCTCTAGTGGATAGAGATCCATCAGCCAAGACATTGAGGATAGGTCTTCTGAGTGAGGACAAGAGTCTTCAAGTGGAGAGAGATCCACCAGTCAGTGTAGTGGAGGTAGAGTCTTCTAGAGGATCACCAACCATAGCAGAGGAGAAAGAGTTCTCCTATGGATAGAGATCCACAAACCAGATTTAGGGGATCAACATCTCCTTTGGATAGAGGTCCATAAACATTGTAATTGGGAAGGATTCCCAAGAGATTGATTGAGAAAATTTAGTGAAATATTTTCTCCATGGAAGTAGCCATATTTGGGTGAACCACGTAAATTGTTGTGTCTCTATTGTGTGTGGTGTTGTGTACATTGCTTTGATTACTGCTATTGATATTGCTATATTTACATTGCATATATTGGTTTGAGAGAAAAAGTAAAAAGTGCTCTTATACTTTTCACCCCCCTCTCAGTATAAGCTTGTGTTCTTCAATTGGTATCAGAGTGGGTTCCTTCAGAAGAGTTTGATAGCTTGAAGGAAAAGTGGTCAAGAACACAATGGATCAAAAGGATCAAAGGGATGGATCCATCAATAATACAATACCAATATTTTATGGAAGTGACTTCTTGTATTGGTGTATGTTGATGAGGTTTCACTTGATGGCACTTGGCAATGAAGTTTGGGATGCAGTGGAACTTGGATATGATTCAGCAGTCAATCCTCCTACATATAAGGAAGGTAAGCTTCTAATGCATGCAAATTCAAGAGCTATGAATGCAATTATAAAAGGGTTGCATAGATCAGAATCTATGAAGGTTATGGATTGTAAAACAACAAAAGATATGTGGGAACTATTGCATACTATATATGAAGGAGATAAAGGTGTCAAGAAAGCTAAGATCAAAAATCTCAAAGGAGAGTTTGAAAATTTAAGAATGCGGGATGATGAAAATATTCGTGACTATCTCAGTAAGATTGATGAACTTGTACATGAAATGAGAGGTCTTGGAATGAAGGTTGATGAATCTGATGCTTGTGATAAGATCTTGAGAACTCTTCCAAAAAGGTATAGTGAAAATGGTTTCTGCTATAGAAACATCAATTGATAGTGATTCTCTGACAAGGAATTCTTTGCTTGGCATGCTTACGACTTTTGAGATAAGAACAAAAGATCCTATCCCTCCAAAAGAGGTTGCATTCAAAGTGAACAAGAAGATGAAGGGTAAGTAGTGAGTCATCTAGTGATGAAGAAGCTAACTATGGTAGAAGAGATAAAGGTTCTAGAAGACCCATAGATCTAAGATCTGTTAAGTGTTTCAATTGTGGAAAGTATGGACATTTTGCAACAGATTGTAAAGAGCCAAAGAACAACAATGATGAAGAAAAATAGGATCACAGGTACAAGGAATCAAAAATATACAAGCACCAAAAGAAAAGCAAGGATGGACAAAGCAGACAAGGAAAGAAGTTCTTCCAGAGACAAAAGAGAAGCTACTATGTGGATAATGCAAGTAAGTACTCAAATGATAGTGATGCTAGATTTTCAGACAATGATAGAGATGAAGTCCTATTTATGGTTGAAGAGAAAGAACCAGTTAAGAAAAAGACTCCAGTTATTCTCAAGTGTTTTAGATGTGGTAGATTTGGACATCTTGAAGATGATTGCACAAGGGATGGTTATAGTTTCAGTGATGATGATTTTGAAGATGCACTTGAAAGACCAGATGAAAATATTCTAATGGCATTAGAAGAAGAAGTGAGTGATCCTATAGAAGACAAGCCAAAAGAAAGTAATGATGTGAACAAAGGTAAAAAAATAGAGGATTATTCAACAAGAAAATGGTTATGATCTCAAGGGAGAACTTATCTATGCCCTTGACATGGTAAAGAAGGTAAGAAAGCAACACTCTAAGCTTGAAATTCAGTTTCAAGAATGTGATGAAGAGAGATTATTGCTCATAGAGGATTTAGAAAAATCAAAGGCTAAGGCAAGCAAGTTCAAAGATAAGCTAGAAGCAAAGATCTTGGAATGTGAGAAGTTAGCACAAGAAGTGGCACTACTAAAGGAAGATGTAGAAGACTCCAAGAATAAACTATACAAGTATGTAAATAGTGCAAAGAGTGTGGATAAAATAGTCAAGATACAAAGAGGAGCAACAAACAAGATAGGTCTTGGTTCAAAATAGGTTCAAAAGAAAATGGAAGAAGAGTCTACTTCAAGTCTTGAAGAAGAAGAAACTTCAGATGAAGATACATCAAAAGAAGATAGTGTAAGTGGGAGTGAGACATCAGAGGATGAGTTGGACAACAAAGAGTTCAACAAAGATAGGAGTAATGCACAGAGAAGATACATATGGAACAACAATCATAACAGGAGACCAATGAGGTCAAGACAAGGAAGCTTCAATGGAAGATGTTTTTCATGTCACAAGTTTGGGCACATGGCTTCACAATGTAGGACACATGAAAGATAGGAATATGGGAAAGGATAACTTTTCCATGGGTATTGCTACTCATGTAATGAGTTTGGTCACAAGGCAATGGATTGCAGGGTTCATGACAGAAGAAGATATGGCTTCACTAGGAGAAATCCTAAGACATTTGCACCTCCAAGGAATAATAACATTAAGTGTTATAAGTGCAATAATGATGGTCACACAACAAGATGGTGTAGAACAAATATTCCAAAAATAGGTATGAACAAAAATAGGAACATGAACAGGAACATGAATATGAATAGAAATAGGAACATGAACAGGAACAGGAATATGAACAGGAACATGAACATGAATAGGAACAGGAACATGGATGAGAATAGGAACATGAATAGGAATAGGAACATGAATGATAAATAGGAACAAGAATGATGTCAGGAACAAGGATGATGACTTGAATAGAAATAGTCAGAGGATTCAAAAAACTCAGAAAAGAAGGGAAAAAGATAAAGGTAAAGAACAGTGCTTTCAGGGAGTAGAAATACTCCCACCCCAGAATTAACCACCTCATGAGGAGGTGGGGGAGGGGCTAAGCTAAGAGGCTCATTCTTAGCCCCGAGCCCCAAAGGTGACCCTTTGCCATTGATGTCAAAGGGGGAGAGATTTGTGTGATTTGTGTATTGGGGAGAGATTTGATATTTGAGAGAGCATTGAGCCAGGGGGAGCAATGTCCCAGGGGGAGCAGAAGAAAAAGGAAGGTCAGGTTTCAGTAAAAGGATATGGGTTGCCATCAATGACAAAGGGGGAGATTGTTGGACATTTTGAGTTACTAAGTCAAAGTTGTCATTGATGTCACCAGATGAAGTCAGCATTAATACCAAATATTTCAGCAAGAAATAAAGGGGACAAATATGGTTATTTGATATCCAGAAAGAAGGCCAAAGATCAAGTGAAATAGTGCAAAAGACAGAAGTTAAAAAGGAGTTGTAATATTTATTTTATAAATTATTTAAATTCAGTATGAATTTAAATTTTATAAATAAATATTAAAGGTACATTATCGAAGGTTAATATTATAATAATGGTTATTATAATATTAAAATGTGCCATGGTGAAAACCCAAATAAAACATTTATAATTTTTATTATAATGTTTTAAAAGGCAAAAGTGGGTTTTATAAAGTCAAAAAATATTTTAATAAACCCAAAGGTTGGGTTTAAGACCAAAGGCCTTGATAATCCTCGCCGACGTCATGAGGGTTAATTACGTTTTGAAGCACCGACGTTCTAAGAAAAGGAGGAAAAATTAGTATTTAAACCTATGCCCAAAGGACATTAAAATTATCCTTGCTCGATTGGAAAAAGAATAGCATACGAATTAATGCAGAGCTCGTGAAATGAATGTGCGAATTTCGTGTTTGTCTTGACGATGAAAGGAAACAAAATAAAAAGCGTTGATTAGTTGGAAGCCAACAAGGCACCTTGGCCTAGTGGCAAGTGGGCTGCAAGCTTACATTTTGTGTGCAAGAGGACAGCATTCGAATCTCGGTGGAAGCACTTTGGTGGGTGTGTTGAAAGCACCAAACGTAAGGCGCACCTTTTTGCAAGGCAAGGAAGGCATAACATTTTGAAGCACGTGGTGCTTCTTCCTCTCCAACGAGCATGTAGCTCGTGTGGTGGTTTGCACCATGGGAAAGACGTTTGTGTGGGCTGCATTGAGAGTTCGAAACTCTCCAAAGGCAAAGGTAACATTTTTATATTTTATTTTATTGAATACCTAAGTTGGAGGTATAAGGTGTTTGATGGTTGAAATTTGGAAAGGTTGCTTTGTAATAAAGTGTGGTAGTTGAGAATTACCTTTAGGAGTTATAAGGAGAATTCTGTTTTTATTTCTTTAAAGTCTTAAAATTGAAATTGTGGAATATTGAAAGGTTAAGACTTTGTGAATGGTATGTTATTTTGAATTAAGGGTTTTTGTGACTATTGTGAGGATATTGATTATTATTCAAGTTGGAGTGATAAGGTGTAATTTTGATATTATTTTTGTGATATGTTTTGTTGAAGAAAATTATCCTCTAACCCTTATTGAGATTGGAAAAGAGAAATTTGTGAGTGTGGCAGATTTGTGAGATCAACTCCTCTTCAAGAAAAGGTATGGGAAAAATTCTTCTTTATTGAGTTGGTTGATTGGCTTGATTGAAAATTAAGTTTGGAGTGAAAAGGATTTGATTAGGGTTTCCTTTTCAAAAGTTTTTGAGTTGATGCTTCAAGGTTTTCTGAATTGAGAGTTGTGATTAAACCTTGTTTGATAAGCATTGTTGTTGAGACCATTGGTTGAGTGAAGTGTTTGAGTTAATGCTTCAAGGTTTTCTGGAATTAAGTGTTGTGATTAAAACCTTGTTTTATTAGCATTGTTGTTGAAGCCATTGGATTGTGTGAGGAACTTGAGTTAGGGTTTGAAAAGAACATGAGTATCATTGTTATGTGAAGATTGTTTTATGAGCATTGTTGTTGAAGTGAGTTGTTGTGCAAAGAACTTGAGTTAGGGTTTGAAAATATCATGAGTATCATTGTTATATGAGATTTGTTGTTGAGCATTGTTGGAAATATTTTGAGTTGGATGATACATGCTTGGACTAGGGTTTGTGAGCAAGAGTTGTTTCTTGAAGTGATTGGTTGAGTAGAGTTGATTGAGCCTAGTCAAGTGGATGTATGAAGTGGTTGTTCAAGTTCCATAAAACAAACTATTTTATATTCTGATTTGAGTTGAGATTGAGTTGAGTTGAGATTGAGTTTTTGAGTATAGAACATATTGAGTCTCTAACAATTCTCTTTATGCTTCTATGAGATTGAGTTGAGAAAGAGATTGAGTTTTGAGTATAGAACAGAGTAACTAGTGGATAGATATCCATCAACCAAGACATTGATGACAGGTCTTCTGAGTGAGGACAAGAGTATTCAAGTGGTGAGAGATCCACCAGTCAGTGTAGTGGAGGTAGAGTCTTCTAGAGGATCACCAACCAAAGCATAGGAGAAAGAGTTCTCCTATGGATAGATATGTACAAACCATATTTAGAGGATCAACATATCATTTGGATAGAGGTCCATAAACATTGTAATTAAGAAGGATTCCCAAGAGATTGATTGAGAAAATTTAGTGAAATATTTTCTTCGTGGAATTAGCCATCTTTGGGTGAACCACGTAAATTGCTATATCTGTATTGTGTGTGGTGTTGTGTACATTGCTTTGATTACTACTATTGATATTGCTATATTTACATTACATATATTGGTTTGAGAGAAAAAGTAAAAAGTGCTCTTATACTGTTCACCCCCCTCTCAGTATAAGCTTGTGTTCTTCATTGTGGCACACTAGACAATTGGATGGTCTAGATAAAGTCTTAGGGAAACTAGGGTATAAATCCTTAGTTAAACATTCTCATTCTATGAGTTCTTATAGTGAGAGCACATGTTGTACCATTAGAGAACTAGGATAATTCTCTAAGCATCCTCATAGTGTAATTTCCCCATAAACCCATGCAGGCACAGAGTACAAACAACACCAGAATGTGAATGTTGTCTATATGAACAAGGGTAAGAGTATGGTAAACTAGTCTATCATAGGTTATACCAATAAAGCTACTTGGACTGAATGAGTACACCAAACACCACACATGGTCGATATTATATATAAATAACATAAATTGGTGTTGGAAGAACGATATAAGATTCTCCAATATCAATTGGAGGATGTCTATGTAGAGCGTGAGATCTTTGAAAATGAGGATACTCAAAGGTAGAGGTTGCATAGGCAACATATTTGTGAGCAATGCATGTGTGAATAATGCATCCTTGATCAAAAAGAGTGTGTTTAATGAGAGGATAAATTAGCTCAGGCCAATTTACCCCCTCATAGTTAGTATAGGGAGTGCACTCATACATGAGCTACTTCACATCCTGATCTGTACCCTGAGCATATTGAGAACCATACTCACCACACGATCCAAAACATGATTTAGCATCAAGAATTGGAATATCATGGGCGTACGTATTATGAAGAAGAAGTGGGAGATGATCAAGAATAAGAATATCCTGAGATATCCCTAGTATATGTGCAGGATGATCCCATTCCACCACCTTGTTTGAAGAATAATTTGCCTCCCAAGGCTCCTTGTGGACCTCTCAGAGAAGAGGAAATCCTATCTTTGAAGGTCTATCGGGCCTTGGTAGATAAGGTTCAATAAATAGAGAAGCAAGGGATGGCTTATCAAAATCTGACTTTGAACAATATTCATAACGAACCTTTATTTCCATCCATACCCATTCTAGCATATCCCAAGCATTTTGAGATGCCAAACCTGGAGAATTTTCAAGGTGAGGAAGACACTTAGGAAAATGTTATGAGCTTTATGGACATGTACTTTCAGATCAAAAGAAATTATTCTCTATTGCTAGGAATATTTATCACAACCCTTTTAGGCCCTACCCAAGAGTAATTTAATAAAATTAAGAAGCACAACATAACCATATTTGAATAGTTGGCTAATGCATTTCTTGAATGCTTCTCCTTAGACATCAAGCATAAGGTAAAACTATATGATATAGCTAATTTAATGCAACATGATGATAAGCCAATCATGGATTATGAAAAAGTATGGAGAAAGCTAATGGTGAAGTTGCCATTTTTCATTTCAACCACCAAACTAACTTGGATGTTTACCAATAGTTATGTGAAACACATCTCGTTACTGTTGTAGTTGCAATAGTATCAAATGTTTGAGGAGGCCTTGGTACAAGCCAAGGTAATAGAGGACATCAAGTTATAGGAGGGTAACTTGAAGCTCTAGAACAAGAAGGAATGGAACAAAAAGAACACCCACAATCATAAGGAATTGGCCAAGCCAGTCCATGTTAACCAAGTGGTGTTAAACCTCTAGAAATGGATAAGGGGAAACACTAGAATTATCAAGCCCAACCTCCTCCTATGTGATATGATTAGTGCAATAATAAGAAAAAGGGTAAGAATAAAGAACAATTTCCACCTTGCTAGTTCACACCTTTGTCATAATTTATGATATCAATATTCCATAAATTGTATGAGGCCAAGGCTCTCAAATTATCAAATATAAAGTTAATAGACCCTAATCAACCCAAGCCAAAGGGTATAGGGATGATCTGTACTATGCTTTCCATAGGGTGAAAGGTCATGACATTGAAGGATATTGGAGTTTTAAACACATAGTACAAAACATGATCGAAATAGAAGAGCTAACTATGGAAAAACATTAGGCTCCAGACAACCAAAATATGGGGATCTTCAAGAACCTCTTACTGAATCATGAGCCACCAAGGATCAATGTCGATCATGTGAATCTAGTGCGAGTGGAACTGCCAACTCAAGGATTTGTTGACATGGTTAATGTTTTCATGAGACAAGGGAGGTATGAAAGACCAAATACACCTCTATCTCCAATTAGAGTGCATTCTACACCTCAAAAAATGCCAACTCAAAATATACCAGGCCCACCTGCAATATCGATGGTGACTATTAAGAGTAGGCTAGTTCAAATCCTGTAGATAAATCCAGTGAAATCAATATATGAACTGATTTAGTAGTCTCCTAAGCATAAGGAGACACTCATGGATATTCTAATATTAATTGAATTTTAGTCCCAATACCTTGAAGCATTTATGAACTTCCTAGTACATGTGCAATAGTGCATCAAACCGGTCATTCAATTTAGTGATCATGAGATTAAAATCATTTCCACTACCATAGCGCATCCACCGCTACATATAATTGCATGTGTTAACCACACACCATTCGAATGGGTTTTTATTGATACATGGTCGTCAATAAATATAATTACAACAAAGGCATTAACATATCTGAAGTTTCCAAAGACACATTATACCTTCCACTTTCACCTTGAGAGCATTCAATGATGCACTATGCTCAATGGTAGGTACCATAGTTATTTCAATTTAGGTTGGACTTAAGACCATCCCTATGATGTGCCATATTATTGAAGGTGCCATGCAGTATAACATCCTTTTGGGAAGACCTTGGATTAGATAAATGCATTGTGTTCCTTTGATCTTACATCAGTGCATAAAATATGTACATGAGGGATAAGTTCACATGGTTCCTTATGATGAAGATCCATTCAAATATGTGAACTTAGCCAACTTGTCAGAATATTTTATTCGTATCTCAATGCATCTGGATATACAGTCAACATCACTAATCAAACATCCATAAGGTAAGTTAAAAGGAGTGTGTGCAGCCCCTTCCATGGTAGAACCACATTTATCATAGCACATAATAGCAGATTTAACTAAACCTATGGCATCCATAGTGCTTAGAAATGATAAGAAGCTCAAGGTGAAACTGGGTGAAAAAGAGATAAAGAAAGCACCCAAAGTAGCCATTGTTAGGGGTACTAATACCATGGACGAAGGGGAAATTCAAAATCAAGTTGAGGAGGCACCTTAGCTTACCTCAACTACTTCTTTAGTAGGGTCATCTGCACTGCAGGTGACCGCACATTTTGTTAACCCTAGATTATAAAATATATTATGTAGAACATGATGTTCACACCATTTATCAAAACTACACAGGATATGGGCTAACCTCAAGCCTATAACTTTCCCATGGGTATAGTGGTACCACTGGGGGTGCCACTCAACAAAAAAAACTTTATTTATGGAGGACTATATCAACTAACAAATCACATGGCCATAGATGAGGATGATGATGAACCATTCATGGTGAATTTTCATTACATTTCTAACCCTAAATTCATCTTGTACTACTTCAAATGTTACCATTGGAATTGTTAAGACTTAGGCTTCTTTGATTAGGGGTGTAGAGTTCCCATTGAACCATAGTATCAGCTACCAACTGATAGGTTTGGTTTAGGCTATCATATCTGAGGGCAGGATGAGCTCCTAGCAGCATATTTAGATCATCTAAACCTTACTTTGGGGGATGATGTGGACTGGAATCCTTATCACCTTAACCCATATTATCTACAAAGGAGTAATAGGATGGTAACCTATTTTTTAAAAGTGACACCAAATATCTATCATGAGCACATCATGGTAGAGGTAAATCAAGGATACAATCCAAGAGTTGACTTGGACAATGAAAGTTGTGAAGCTACCGATGACACATGTATGCAAATTTGGAATCTGGGTATAGCAGAGTCTATCATCAAAAGTGATGGACCAAATTGAGATTCTAAAATAGATGATGATGAGCTATCCTCACACAATGAATGATATGAGGATGAAATTGAGTTGGCCTACTCAAGCCTTCTAAATTTACATCATCTATTATCCCATGGAACAAATGTGTAAGATTTAATAATACTTCATGGTTGATAGTGACTATGAGGATGAAATAGAGCAGGCCTATCTTGGGCCCCATATTGCTAATTGCCCAATCCCAATGGGTATGGGTGAAGGATTCATATACGATAGCAATTCCAAGGATGATACCGATAGAGATTATCTCAAGCCTCACTATTTATGCCATTTTCATAAAATGGTTGACATCAATGATATGTATGCTTTAATTTTTGATATCAATTGATGCATTAGTTAGGTGTATGCTTTCTACAAGGTTACAAATGGTGATTATGGTGAAAACCCCATAAATTCCATAGTAGCTAATGGATTTCTTTTGTTTTGTTGTTGTAGGTGTTGGAAGCGGTTAGCATCAAAGTGGAAAATAGGCAAGAAGTAGACTACCTCTCCATTGAACAAGGACTCCAGGTAATTTTGATCCTCTATGTTTTTTGTTTTTTTGTATTTCTAGTTTTTTTAGTTAATTAAAATCACATAGAGAATATTAAAAGGAAAGGAATCATGAAAATATTCTACTATTTTTTAGTCATGGTTGATATCCACAACTAGCACTATTAGCTATGCTTGTCAACTATGGCTAATATCCTGGCCTACGACTATATCTTGTGGCTAGCATTGTTACCTATGGTTCTGTCCCACAACTAATAGTTAGAGTCTATTTGTAAAGTTTTTTGGTTGTGGCCCAATAAGAGACATATTAGAAAATTTTACTGTGAATTCTCTGAAACAACATTTATTAAATTAGATGCATATTTATGATGTTTGGTAAGCATTATAGGGGATAAATCTATGCGTGGGGGTTCTCGTTAGAATACCCTACTTAGAGGAGGCAATGTACATGCCTCAAAAGATAGATCCAAGTATGGAAGATCCCAACATGGGTCCTTTGAGCATGGGAGTATATATCATGATCATACACCTCATGGATCCATTGGGTCCATTGAAGAGTACATAATTGAAGAGGGAACTATAACTAAGTTAGTGCCCATATGTACTCAAGACAAGGGAGGTTCAAGGCCCCCACCAATCTAAAATAGACAAGTAGAAAATCTACCCAGTCAAGGACAGGAAGAGAGGGATGCTTCAAGGCATAGGCCCTCATATACTCCAAACAACAATCAACCTGGCAATTTCATATTTGACATGTCTAAGATTGGATTCAATGGTATACCACCACATGAGTTGTGGCACACTAGATGATTGGATGGTCTAGATAAAGTCTTAGTGCAACTAGGGTATAAAACCTTAGTTACACATTCTAATTCTATGATTTATGATAGTGAGAGCACATGTTGTACCATTAGAGAGCTAGGATAATGCTATGCATCCTTGTAGTGTAATTTCCTTTTCAACCCATGCAGGCACATAGTACAAACAACACCAAAATTTTAAGATCATCTACACCAACAAGGGCAAGAGCATGGTAAACCAATCTATCATAGGTCATACTGATAAAGTTGCTCAGACTAAATGAGTACACCAAAGACCACACATGACTGATCTTATAGATAAATAATAGAAATTTATGTTAGAATAATGATAGAAGATTCTTCAAGATCAATTGGAGGATGTTTACATAGAGCATGAGCACCTAAAAAATGAGGATACTCAAAGGTAGAGGTTGCATAGGCAACATATTTTTGATCAATGCATGTGTGAATGAGAGCATAAATTGGCTTGGACCAATTTACCCCCTCATAGTGAGTACATGGAGCACACTCATAGCCAAGCTGCTTCACAGTTTGATCTATACCCTAAGCATATTGAGAACCATACTCACCATACATTCCAAAACGTGATGTAGCATTAAGCATTGGAACATCATGATCGTATGCAGTACAAAGAAGAAGTGGGAGATGATCAAGAACATGAGTATCCTAAGTCTTCCTAGTAGATGTGGAGGATGATCCCATTACATCACCTTGTTCAAAGAATAATTTGCCTCCCAAAGATCCTTGTGGACCTCTCAGAGAAGAGGAAATTCTATCTTTGAAGACCTATAAGGCCTTGGTAGATAAGGTTCAAGAAATAGAGAATAAAGGAATGGATTATCAAAATATAACTTTGAACAAGATTCATAACAAACCTTTATACCCATCCATGCCCATTCCAGCATATCCCAAGCATTTTTAGATGCCAAATTTGGAGAATTTTCAAGGTGATTAAGACGCTCATGAACATGTTATGAACTTTATGGACATGTACCTTCATATCGAAAGAAATGATGCTCTATTTCTAAGAACATTTATCACAACCATTTCAAGCCCTACCTAAGAGTGATTTAATCAAATTAAGAAGCACAACATAACCATATTTGAATAGCTAGATAATGCATTTCTTGAATTCTTCTCCTTCGGCATAAAGAAGAAGGTAAACCTATTCGATCTGGCTACTTTAATGCAACATGATGATGATTCGATCATGGATTATGAAAAAATATGGAGAAATATAATGGTGAAGTTGTAATTTTCCATTTCAACCACCAAAATAACTTGGATGTTTACAGAGAGTTATGTGAAGCATGTCTCGTAACTGTTGTAGCTACAACAGTATCAAATGTTCAAGGAGGTCTTGATGCAAGCCAAGGTAATAGAGGACATCAAGTTATAGGAGGGTAACTTTAAGATCCAGAACAATAAGGAATGGAACAAAAAGAACACCCACAATCAGAAGGAATTGGCTAAGCCAACCCATGTTAACCAAGTGGTGTTAAACCTCTAGAAAGAGATAAGGGGCAACACCAAAATTATCAAGCCCAACATCCTCCTACGTGATATGATCAACACAATAATAAGAAAAAGGTTAAGAATAAAGAACAATGCCTACCTCACCAGTTCACACCTTTGTCAAAATTAATGATGTTAATATTCCATCAACTATGCAATGCCAAGGCTCTCAACTTACTAGAGATCAAATTAATAGACCCTAATTAGCCCAAGTCAAAGGGTTATAGGGATGATTTGTACTATGCTTTCCATAGGATGAAAGGTCATGATATCAAAGGATTTTGTAGTTTTAAACATGTAGTATAGAACATGATCAAAAGAGGAGATATAACTATGGACAACCCTTAGGATCTAGACAACCAAAATATGGGGATCTTCAATAACCCCTTACCGAATCATGAGCCACTGAGGAACAATGTTGGTCATGTGAATCAAGTGTGGGTGGAATTGCCAACTAAAGGATTTTTTGACATGGTTAATATTGTCATGGGATAAGGGAGGTATGAAATATGAAATCCACCTCTAGCTCCAATTAGAGTGCATGCTATGACTTAGCAAAGGCCAACTCAAAATATACTAGGCCCACCTACAAGATCGATGGTGACCATTAGGAGTAGGCTAGTTCAAAGCCTGTAGATAACTCTAGTGAAGTTGTCAATATATGAACTGATTCAACAATATCCTAAGCACAAGGAGAAACTCATGGATATTCTAAGATCAATCAAAGTTCATTCCCAGGACCCTGAAGCATTTATGAACTTCCTGGGACATGTGGAACAGTGCAGCAAACTGTTCATTCAATTTAGTGATCATGAGATAAAAATGATTTCCACTACCATAATGGACCCACCACTACATAAAATTTCATGTGTTAACCATACACCATTCAAATGGGTTTGATTGATACATAGTCATCAATAAACATAATTACAACCAAGGCATTAATGCATTTGAAGTTGCCAAAGTCACACATTTTACCTTCCACTTTCACCTTGAAAGCATTCAATGATGCACTATGCTCAATGGTAGGTACCATAGTTATTCTGATTTAGGTTGGACATAAGACCATCCCTATAATGTGTAATGTGATATAAGGTGCCATGCAGTATAACATCCTTTTGGGGAGGCCTTGGATTAGAGAAATGTATTGCATTCCATTGATATTACATTAGTGCATGAAATATGTACATGAGGGATAAGTTCACATGGTTCATTCTGATGAAGAGCCATTCAAATACATGAACTTAGCCAACTTGTTGGGAGATTTCATTCATCCCTCAATGCATCTGGGTATACGACCAACATCACCAATAAAACATCCAAAAGGGAAGTTACAATAAGTGTGTGCAGTACCTTCCATGATATCACCACATTTATCATAGCACATAATAGTAGCTTTTACTAAACCTACGACATCCATACTGCTTAGAAATGATAAGAAGATCAAGGTGAAATTGGGAGAAAAGAGATAAAGCAAGCACCCAAAGTAGCCACTGTTGAGGGTCCCAATCCCATGGATGAAGGGGAAATTAAAAATCAAGTCAAGGAGGCTCCTCAGATTACCTCACCTACTTCTTCAGTAGGGTCATCTACACTGCAGGTGATCTTACATTTGGTTAAACCTGGATTAGCAGAATATATTGTGCTGAACATAATGTTCATGTCATTTATCAAAACTGCACACGATATGGGCTGACCTCAATCCCATAATTTTCCATGGGTACGGTGGTACCACTAGGTATGTCGCCTAACCAAATAAAAATTATTAATGGAGGGCTAGATCAAATAATAAATCACATGCCCATAGATAAGGATGATGATGAACCATTCATGGTGAATGTTCATTACCTGTATAACCTTGAATTCACCTTGTACTACTTTAAACGTTACCATTGGCATGGTTATGTCTTAGGCTTATTTGATTAGGGGTGTAGAGTTCCCATTGAACCATAGTATCAACTACCAACTAATAGTTTTGGGTTAGTCTATCATATCCGAGGGTAGGATGAGCTCCTAACAACATCTTTAGATCATATTAACCTTTCTTTGGGGGATGATGTGGACTATAATCCTTATCACACTAACCCATATTATCTATGAAGGATCAATAGGCTAGTAACCTATGTCTTAAAAGTGCCACCAGATATCTATCATGAACACATCGTGGTAGAGGTAAATCAAGGAGACAATCCAAGAGTTGACTTGGACAATGAAACCTATAAAGCTACTGATGAAATAGGTATGCAAATTTAAAATATGGGTAGAGCAGAGTCCATTAAAAGTGATGGACCAAATTGAGATTCTAAAATAGATGATGATGAGCTATCCTCAGACAATGAATGATACGAGTATGAAATTGAGTTGGCCTACTCAGGACCTCTAAATTTACATAATCTATTACCCCATGAAACAAATGGGTAATATTGAAGAATACTTCATGGTTGATAGTGACTATGAGGATGAAACAAAGTGGGCCTACCTTATGGCCCATCTTGCTAATTGTCCAATCCCAGTGGGTAGGGGTGAAGGACTCATATACGATAGCAATGACAAGGATGATACTGAGAGAGGCCTCGCTATTTGTGCCATTGTCATAAACTGGTTGACATCGATGAGATATATCAGTGAGTCTATTCTGGCCTACACCTCAGAGGGAGACCACCCAATTTGGATATGATTTATGATAGTATTCCCTGATATGCCAATGTACATGAAGCTACTTGAGCCCAACGATCCTATTTTTGAGTATGTTCATAGATTGGATTCAAATATCCCCATACCCCAGAGCCACATCTCAAGGATGGAAGTTATATCAATGTATATTCATACACACATGGTATTCGAGATCTAATCCATTCCATCAATATTATCTCCATTTATTTGACCACTCCACTTTGCAATCCAATCAATCTCTCCAAACCATTCTATCTAAATATAGATGTTATTGGTTGGGATCTCACTGATTCACCACTAGAGCCTAAATATTTCTTCCCTAATGAAGAAATATTGCAACATTTCCATTTTGTGCTAGGTTGTGCACATGATGTTTATCACACTAAGGAAAATTTTGATGTAGGATATTTAAACCTAGCTGATGACATCCACTTGATTCCTACATCTCACTAGCTTAAGGAGGGATCATATATGTTAGTAGAGGAGACCTTTGATGTGGATATCATTAATGATCCCACTAATACTAAGAAGATCAAGTTTGGAGAGAGTCTATATTTTTATGAGCATGCCATACTCATCCCTCTATTGAAAGAGAGACCTGGCCTTTTTTCTTAGACATATAAGGATATGCTGAGACTTGATCCAAAATTGGTTACTCATAACCTTTTTCTAGATTCCTCCAAGAAACCTATCAAGAAAAAGATCTAAAGGATGCATCCAAAAGTTCCTTTAATGGTTATAGAGTATATGTATAAGCTATTGGATATATATTTCATTATCTCCATTGACTATTCGAAATGGGTATCAAACATGGTACCTATAGGAAAACCTGATGGAAGGATTCATATTTGTATAGATTTTAGAGACCTCAACAAGGCAACACCAAAATATTTATTTTTGTTGCCCAAAATAGATGCTCTCATAGATGCAACTATAGGTCATGATATGCTTTACCTTATAAATGGTTTTTCTGGTTATAATTAGATTTGGATTAAAGTCGAAGACTAGCACAAAACCACATTCACAATACCATGGGGAACATTTTTCTACAACATTATGCCATTTAGCCTTAAAAATATTGGTGCCACATATCAGTGAACCATGTCATATATTTTTCATGACTACATGCATAAGATCTTGGAATATTATATTGATGACTTGTTGGAAAAGTTATTACTACGATAAGAGTATGCAGAGGTCCTGAGGAAGGTCTTTGATCACCTGATAGAGCATAATGTCAGGTTGAATCCCAAGAAGTGTGTATTTGGCATAATTTTAGGAAAGCTATTGGGATTCATCATTTTAAAACAAGGCATCAAATTTGATCCAGTGAAGGTCAAGGCCATATTAGAAATGCTTCTACCCACAAATATCAAAGATTTAATAAGACTTCAGGGAAAAGTAGCATCCATAAAGTGATTTATCACACAATTATCAAAAAAATGTTGACCCATGAATTGAATACTATACAAAGGGGTCCATTTCAATTGGGATGAGGACTGTCAAGCAACCTTCACTAAAATTAAGCAATACGTAACAACACCGCAAGTGCTAGCTCTACCATGATGAGATGCGCCTTTTCTGCTATATATATTGGTGACCAAATTTACGTTGGGAACCATGTTAGTCCAAAATAATGTGTAAGGTAAAGAGCAATTCATATATTACATCAATTGCACCTTGGTGAGTTATGAGCTCGAATATACATATGTGGAGAAGTTGTATTTAGTAGTGGTGTTCACAAAAAATAAGTTGTGTCATTACATTTTAAGTCATACAACGTACGTCATATCTAAAAAAAATCCTTTGCAGTATATGATGAGAAATACATATCATAATACACATACTACGAAGTGGATCATGCTATTGATAGAATTTGATTTAGAATTTATTAGCCAAAATTCTATCAAGGGATAGGTCATAACTGATCAAATTGTAGAGGCACCTCTTGAGAATAGTAGGCCTCTCACCATAGAGCTTCTTGATGATGTAGTCTTTACATTATCAAGATCTCTTGAACTTGAAGAACCAGATAACAAAGCTAATATAACTATGTTCTTTGACGGTTCAAACTGTGAGAAAGGGGGTGGTGTAGGAATTTTCTTCTTCACGCCACAAGGTGCTCCAATGCATGTTGGGCACTGAATTGCATCGAGTTTTACTAAATAATATGGCTGTCTATATTCATATTTTTTGTCTAGGATTGCACTCAATAGCTACAAATTAGCACTCAACATTGGATGGACCAAAATAGAGTTTTCGATCCAACCTCTAGAGTAGGCTGGTTTCTTTTCAACTTAAATAGGATTTTGACACCATTATGCTCACTTAGGGTTTGAATATTAGGGTAAGAAAAGGTTAGGGTTAGAGAAATGTGAACAATAGTGGATGGATAGGCTAACAATATTGTACCACAATAAAAATCTCTAAAAAACTAATCCAAAGAAACATAACTTAGACCAACATTATCTCAAATTGGATGATTCTTCATTCATTAATGCATAGTAGAGAAATATTGTAGACAACGATTTCAATACCCAGACAATGATAATCCAAATAACATAATTCACCAATATCTATATTTTATAGAAATACACTTTCTAGAAATAAATATCAATCTCAGAAGTAGATTTCAATGACTTTAACATCTAGTAATCCATTATTTGGAACAAACTAATCACTTAAGTATTCACAAAAATAAAACTAAAGAATTTGAACCTCTAATATCAAGCATGAAGATACAAATTTTGAGGTGAATATCAATGTAATGCTCCTTCCATTAGCTCTTGGGAATATTTATAGTAGCATAGGCAAACATGCTAGAGCCAACTCTTTAAAAATGAGGGTTCGAACTCTACTTATAGTTTTGCAAAATTAAAATTATCAAGAACATTATAAAGATCAATTTTTGATAGTCCAGCAGAGAGTTCTTGCTAGTATTTTCTTACTGGTACACCCTTCGAGAAATCTGATGTATGTGGACCGCCATGGTAGCTCGAGGTCTCTACAACTTGCTGGTCACTTGGCACAAACTAGAGTTCAGGTTGTTGGATATCACGCATTATTATTGATTCTTCTTGGAATACATCTACCATCATCGATCTGTAACCATCTCTGGTTCTGTCTTCTTGAAAACCCTCGATGCTTTAGCTTCCTTTCCAACTGACTATTACAAATTTGGTGAAGAAATGTCTTTAAATACCTTATATTATTTGACATAATTCCCACCATTGATCTCCCCCATTGTATGGCTATGATTCATTCTAATATAAGCTTATTATAATGGTGGGGAGAACACAACACCATTTCGCTTTGAAACATTGATGATGTCATCCTTTATATCTTAGAAACTATGGAATGATAAAATCCGCTCTTTATTCTTCAAGTTTCCTCGTCGTCTAAAAAATATTTGTTAATCCACACAAAAAGATCAATGATATCATCTCTTCTTAAAAAAATTTTTGGATTCCATTCTGGGCTGTGCAAGTGCATTGGTGTATGACCATCATTCTGGATCTGTAACAATGTAAAAAGACTCTTCTTCCATTCTGTGTTGTCTTTAGAGTAAAACACTGCTTATCACCATTCTGAAAAAGAGGTATTCAAAAATACCCATTTTTCCATTCTGCCTCTACTACATTTACAACATTCTGCCTTGTCACTATTCTAGACAAAAATATTTTGTGTTCTCCAAAATCATGCACTCCAACACGTAGCTGCTCATGGATATTTAAAATATCAAGCGATCACCAATCCATACCTTTTTTATGCTTATGTCATCCTTTATCAAACTATTTTGCAAATTTGGGATGCATTGCTATTCTGGAGCCAAAAATAAAAGAAGTCTTCCAAAACTACTTCGAGCATGAAAATTTACTAAGTGTTGGGTGTGCTCGTGGATTCTATTGCGGATCCACTCCAAAATACACTGTAAGGTGTACGGAATGAGGACTTTATGACTTAGGAAAAAATTGTAAATTTTTCCTAAGTATGTGGCCATTTTGGGCCTACATTTTGGCACCTCCTAGGTGGATTTGCTTGCAAAGCCAACGAACTTAGAGTCTTATCCATTGGGCCTTGGGAGTCAAAAAAATACTTGTCTCTAAAAATATGCTTTAAATAATAACTTCCATATAAACACTACCCTATAAAAATTCAACAATCTGCTTAGAGGGTAAAGTTTCATATGGAAATCATGCCAAAAACATCATGGCTCATCCATCTATAATGAGATTATACCAAAAACATAGACATGCTTTCATTGTCTTCAAAAATCAAGCATAACTCTACTCTTATTATAAGACCTTATTAAAAAATACCTTTACACACAGTCTGTTGCTCTTCTGCCTCTATAGTCTTCATGCCTTTATTGCTCATTTCTGACAATTATCAAAGTCAAAACAAAAATACAAAACTCGTTCATATGTACAAAATAAAAATGAACTAAGTGTGAGCCTCTTCTGGGCCTGTAACTGCTTCGTCCTACTCTTCTTCTTCATGGGCCTCTTCATCAGCCTCTTCTTCATATTCTTCTTTTGGAGCAGGTTCTTTCTGACTTCTTCCTTCAAAAGTATCACTAAACAAATGAACCATCAATTTTAAATATTGTAGAGCCTGTTTCCAGGATGCTCCAAAGGGATTTGATATTTCTTTGAGCTTCTTATAAATATATTGTATCTCTCCAATGTCCTCATAGTTAGAAATATTCCCTCTTTTTACCATATCTTCCATGAGATCTCTCAACTGAGTAAAATCAATAATCAATTGAACAACTTGCTCTTGGGGTAGTGGCTCTTCCAAAGTATTTATTCTAGATTCATTTTGCAAATTCTCATTAATGCTTTTTCTGGATCTCTTCCATGGATAACAAGTTGTGGTCCTCCATCCATAGGCCTTTGAAGACAACTTGCATCATTTCTTTGTTCAATTCAACAACATCCTTAATCACACTTTCAATCCTGTCAACCAACAACCAAGCTCTTTGAAGTGCCATGTTATTTTTCACCACAATTCTAACAACAACTCTGGTGAGATTTCATTCTTTATTAGGAATAGGTTTAGAAGAATCACTGAGTTTACTATCATCCAACCTATACATTTGCTCTGCTAGAATCACCATATGCTACAACTCTCTAGTGATCTAATTTAGCTCTTTCTTAATATTGGAGAGTAGGTGGCTAACATCATAAATATAATCAATATCAAGTTGAAGCCCTCAATATTTCTCCTAGATCTCAGAAAGTAACTCTTTTCTAATAATTTTCAAATCATTCTTAGAAAATCCTGAAGACTTAGCTATATTGACTTGAAGCTGATGCTTTAAATTCTGAATTTCTTTCACCTGATCTTCATTCAACTTATTTTTCTCTTCTAATTGGTCCTTTAGTTTATTGGTTTCTTTAAACTTCTCTTGCCAACCCTTAACCTCTTTTCTTAGGGCCTTTTCCACTTCATTTTGATTACTCAGACTCTTCTTGAGTTTTTCAACATGTTTCTCAAAATTTTCCACCTTCTCTCTAACTATATCATTTTTCACATTAAAGGTATCCAAGTGGGCTTTGGCTATAATCAGCTCATCTTCCTCAGGAAGCTTGTCAATATCTTTTGTGACCTCCTCCACTTGATAATCTTGAACAGTCATCTCATTTTCATGTTTGCTCACTAGTGGAATCATAGATATTGATACTATCTATCTATAAATAGGGTCAACATACATGCTTATTCTTCTGACATCCATCCTACTGGAAGGCTTAGCAAGCTTCTCTACCCAATAATAATTTATACTTTGAGTGGCTACCTGCTCTTTTGATATAGTGACAGGTCTTGAAAAACTAGCAGCCAAGGGATATGAAGATACCAAAAATGAAAGGGTGGACTAAACTACTAATTATGGGGGTGTGGAGATAGTTACAGTAGCTTCTATGACAATAGTGGACTCTGTAACTACTACTGTTGTTGTTATTGATAGAATCATAGATATCGACACAATATTGACAATTGGATGGATGGTGGTACTTGGAAAAACATGTACCATAGATGGTGATGATAGCAACGATGAATATGGAATGATAGGAGATGATGAAGTGGGAACCTCAAATGCTGAAAATGTATTTTGAGGTGTCTGTGATGAAATAGAAGTGACTTGTACCTCAATGGCTACCGATGATATATGTGATGGATTGTGAGAGGAAGGAGGTACTCTTGTCATATCTTCTTGGTCAGAAAGGGAGGGATATTTCTTTAGGGATTCATGATTATGTATAGGAGAAGAGGGATTAGAAACCATACCTTCACCTATAGATGTAGGGTGCTCTTGATCTATCTCTATTTCTTGTTGCTCCTCCTAATGAATCAATTCTTCTACAACAAAATCAGCTACCTCTTTTGCAATCTCCTTCATATCCATTTTTTGTTTCTTTGAAATTTCTCTTTCCTCTCTTTCTGGAAATATTTCAGTACTTATATGAACCAATTGGAAGGTATTCATATCACTCTCAATTCCTCTTCTAATTCATTTTCTTACACAGATACAAAAATTAGAACTTGCTCAAAAATAGAATGTAATTGTACTAACGTTGCAAGGGTAAAATATAGGGGTTTGAACTTGAAACTTTCATCCTTCTTCTAGTCAATATATTTGTCTGGAGGCTAACCTCCTAGATCTAAGCATTTAGGCCTAGATATTATTTTAATAACTAGAGTACTAACAACCTTTTCTATAGAATATTGAATTTTTCTCATCAGTTGAGCCCCCTTAGGAAACTTCCCCACTTGCTCAGTGGTAGGATGAAAAGTTTTTAATACTTGGGCTGCTATCAAAGGAGTTTTCAGATCTTCTAGTTGAGCTTATTGATATGTTAGTGGAGGGATGGTTTCAGAGCCATTTTGGGATTTTTCATATGTCAATACTATGTTTCTGACATCCTTCTGTCTCGAAGTTCTAATATTTTCATTATATATTTTTGAAAACTCTTTATCAATTTTCATTTTGAACTTGGACTTAGGTTTTCCAATTTCAATCCTCATTCTCCACCAATATAATATTTTCACTATATTCCATTGTCCTTCTTCCTCAGATTCTTAAATAGCTTCTCCCTCAGGCTAACGATCCTTTTTCTTTGAAGTCTCCCCTTCAATATTACTAATTGTAGCTTTTGTAATTTGATGACTTGGCTTCTTGTCAGGATCAAAATCAACAATTTGCTTGTAAAAATCCAACCATGGAGGTAGCTAACCCATATTTGAGATATTCCACTATAAAATATTAGTCTCATAATTTTTTTTGACCTATTCAAAAGAATATCTAGGCCTCTTTTCAAACTTATAGGTCTTTTATCCATTTAGGGATATATTTCTTTCAGTAAAAATACCATCAAGATCATAGCTCCATATTTGGGGGATATAAAATAGACATAACCTGTCAAGGTATTGGTTAATTAGTTGGATTTGGCCCTTCTTGGGTATGGTAATGTCCTCCATAGTGTGGTGGGTAAGCCAAGACTTTCTCTTTCTCCCATAACCATAGTTTGCATCAATGTACACCGCCTGCCTCAAATATTCTAAGGCAAAATGCCTCTCCATGACAAAGTGGGGCAAGAGGAAAGGTTTACCCATGAAACCATATAATCTGATAACTGTGCCCTCGATCAAAAAATACCAGTATCCTTCTACATCATTTATTATCAGTATCTACTCAGCCAAGGGTGGCAATCTAGGGTACTTTCCATACATTATCCTTAGGGCAGGTCCAAGAAATTCTAAATTGAATCTATAATAAAACTCATTGTCTCTCAAATAACCTATATAGTAATAAACCGAAAAGGGTTCCCCATCGTTGGTTTTATCCTTGATCGAAATAAAAGGCATTTTATCTTTAGTGGTGGCAAAGAACATCCACAACAAACTTGAGCAAAGCCTAAAACTAGGAGCATCAGAGCCCCTTTTATACTTACTAGCTGCTCATGTATCCTCTATGCGAGAAAAATTGGCTAGTCAAAATAAATCACCCTAGTCTCCTTTTCTCGCACATCTTTCTCATACATTATTTCGTTAGAAATATAATAAGCTACGGTATATTTCTAGCCATATACCATTATGTTAGATTCTAAACCCTCCATACAAGCCAACATAGAAAATAGGATAGGGTTTGCAAACTTGTCAATAGAGATAAGGACCTCAGGCAATTTTTTCTTGGGCTTAGTATCAAGCTGCTTATAAACCCATATTTTAAATGACTCATTATCATTATCTCGCTTCTCCAAAGAGTAAAAACCAGCCTTCTTAGTGACCCTAACTGGTTTTGGTATTACTAGAAGTTTAGACCCTTGGGCAAAGAGTTTATGACAAAATGAGGCGGTGATATTGAAAAGGGTTTCATCCTCAGAGGTCTTTACTGCTTTGGCCAATGGTTCATAGTATTTAACTATGGTAGCTATTAATTTGAATAGGGATGAACCAAATCATAGATATAAAAGAGAGATAAGAAAGGACAACACATGTACCTTCCACAGACAAAGTAGCTCTCTTCTTGTATCTATCATTCACATTCCTTCTTAGCTTTGTTATTTCTCTGAGGACCATTTTTGTGTCTGCCATGACTTTAGATTTGTTGAGGTATGGTACCACCACATTTTTATCTAGAGATTCAAACTCTTGAACATCTTTCGAAGCCATTCTAATAGTGATAAATATGGTTCTCTCTGCAATTTGCAACAAATTCTTCAGAGTATCACTTCACCTTCTAACCACTTTGTGGATGCAAATAGCTACTAAATGAGCCTCGTGTATGCTTTTTCATCACTTTTATTTTCTAGAGTGAGTGTATCTTCCACAATTAATGTAGTTTCTATGTGACCTCCCCAAAGGCACACTTTCCAACCTCTAATAATTACCTTCAGTGGCTCATCGATGGCATTCTACCTTTTCATTGGTTGAAAATTCAAACTGCACTACCACCTCATTGCACCTCTTTGGCTAATATTTGGATATAGCATGAGTTTGTTAGCATTGAATGTGGGGTCGTTATTTTATTTCCATGTGGCATAGTCATGAAATCACTACTTGGCTTCTCTTTGATTTTGAAACCAGTGAATTAAGAGCCTTTTGATTCTACTAATACTTACTAAATTCCATGTGCGAGTTTACATATTGGTTTTTCTCTGCCTTGCATTAGCTTTGAAAGGTTCCCAGATCAAAAATGCTTTTACTCTCTTTTGACCATTGGCTCTATTTTCGTACAGGATAAAAACCTTAACACCATTCCATAGGGAACTTAGTGTATTTCATTGCGGCTTCAAGTGTTTGTAATTCTTGAATAATTTACATTCATTCAAGTGTGAAATGGAACTTTGTTGTGTACTTAGTCAACACTTAGTCATTTTTGCAAAAAAAGAAAAATTCAAGATTTTTCAGAGAAGACTGATTACAAAGTGTAGAAAGAATTTAAAGTACAAAATGTAGAAAGGAGGGGAAATAATTATACAATGTATATACATATGTTATAGTGAGCTCATTTTTTATACATAGTAGAGCTTGAGATGAAAACCATTCACTAGAATCAGTTGTATGTTTTCCTCTAGATACTCCAGCTGAAATACATTGGACTCCTTGGCTTCTACTATTTTTAAAGGACCATCCCAAAAAGAATAAAACTTTTCATGCTTGCCTGGCCTTTCTCTATCAAAATTCCACTTGAGAACTGAGTCTCTAATTTAGAATTTTATGAATCTGGCCTTCTTATCAAACCATGCTTTGATATCTGAGGCATATTTTTGAAAATTGTCATATGCCTTAGACATATTCTCTTCCAATTACAGCAAGTGTGTCAACTTGGTATTTATGGTATCTTCTTCTCACTCTTCCTCTGTATTGACAATCTTAAGTGTTGGGATCTCCAAATGAATGGGTAATACTGCCTCCTTGCCATATACTAGTGCATAAGGAGAAGTCCTGATGGAATTTTTTTATAGTAATCCTATATGCCCATAGAGCCTGGTCTAGCAATAGGTGCCAACTTCTTTTGTTACCTTAAAGTGATTTTCTCAAAATACTTAACAAGTTTTTATTGATAGATTCTACTAGTCCATTACCCTTTGGATAGTAATTTGAAGTATTCTTAAGAGTAATGCAATATTTGCTGGTAAACTCAATATACTTGGCTCCTATGAAAGCTGGGTCGTTATCACTTACCAAGGCCTCTAAAACCCCAAACCTTGAAATCATAATTTCCATAAAATTGATCACAACTTCTTGATATGATTTCTTGGTAGGAATAGCCTTTACCCATATTGTGAGACAATATATGGCAGTTAGGATAAACTTGTGTTCTATTGAGAAATTGGGGATGATGACTCCAATGAAGTCCAGTCCCCATTGCTAAAAAGGTTCTTCAACTTGTATTGGATTGAGGGGAAATGCAGTATTCCTTGTCCTTCCAAAATATATTTGAAATTTATCACAGGCTCTGGTTATCCTGAAAACATCAGTGAATACAATAGGCCAATAATAGCTTGCTCTTATAATTTTCAAAGTTGTAACTATACCTGAGCTATGTCCACCAGCTGATCCTCCATGGAACTCTTCCATGAACTTATTTTGTTGATCATATTTTAAGCATTTTAGAAGAACTCCATCCAAATTTCTCTTATATAGGCCCTCTGATAGTAATGCATATTTTAAAGCATGAAGCCTATATCTCATCCTATGGAAAGCATTTATATTTGGGGGACATATTCTAGTTTGGAAATACCTGATCATCTAGTCAACCCAATTAGAATTTACAGTTTGTGCTTCTTCTACCTGATCTTCATCTATTATTTGGTAAGCTATCATTTCTACTAATAATGCAACCTCTGTTAGACCTTGGCAAAGGGCTCTACCCCTTACCAATTTGGTGGGATGTATTTCTACATCATATTCTTAGATTTTGGTAATCCACCTGGCTATTTTATCTCCCAGATCACCCTATAGAATAAAACTTCTTACATCTGGATGATCCACATATACCAGGGTCTTGCTCTGTACCAAATACTGCCTGAACATCTTCAATGACTTCATCATGAAAAACACTTTTCTTTCAATAAATTTTTATTTAACTTGATAATCATATAGTGTCTAGCTCCAAAATAACATAGGATGTTCTTCCCCTTGATCATATTTCTAGTTGAGTATTGAGGCATAACTTTCTTTAGCTCCATATGCATAAAGAATAAAATCTTTACTAAAATTTGGGTTTACTAGTACTGGGGCTGTTGCAATGGACTATTTGATAATCTCAAAATCTTGTTTCCTAACTTTAGTCCATTTGAACTCAAAATTATTCTTGAGTAACTCAAAAATAGGCCTAACCTTTTGTGCAAAGTCAGAAATTAATTTCCTAAAAAAATTAATCTGACCTAGGAAATACTGCAAGGTCTTCTTATTTATACGTAAAGGAAGAACAAGAATTGAAATGATTCTGTTTGGTTCTATGGCCATGCCTTCTTTTGATACCACATGACCTAGTATTTTTATTTCATGGACTGTAAAGAATGACTTCTTAGGATTGAGTGAAATACCAAATTCTTTGCACTTTTGAAAAACCTACTCCAAGTGTGACATGTGTTCATTTTTATCATGATAAAACATAGTCATATCATCTAGATAAATTAGAATGACTTTATTTATTATTGCACTAAAGGCATAATCCATGGCTCTTTGGAATGTAGCTCCTGCATTGGATAGCCCAAAAGGTATTCTCTGGTAGGAAAATGTACCCTATTTTGTGGTGAATGCTATTTTATACTGGTCTTCATCTTTCACCCAAATTTGGTTGTATTCAGAGTAACCATCCAGTAGTGAGAACCTGTTTGCTCCTGCCACTATCTACAAGATCTGATCAATTTTAGGGAGGGGGTAGTGATCCTTAAGGTATTCTTGGTTTAGATTTCTAAAGTCCACATACATGCATATATCCCCATTTTTTCTTACGGGTGCTAAGTTGGTTACCCAAGTAGAATGTTTTATTGGGTATATGATCTTAGCCTTTAATAAATTTAAGAGATTCTCTCTCATAATGGCCTCGATCCTTGGATTGAATGGCCTCTACTTCTGCCTAAATGGTTTTTCATCAGACTTTAGCTCAATAGTATGCTGGATAACCTTATTTTCATACACATTGAGGTCCTCATATCACCAAGCCACAATGTCTTGCTATCTTAAGCATAAAGCTTTGATATATTCTTCTTCCTTTGGTGAACATCAGACTCCAACATTGAGATTCTTTTCTATACCGACTTCAACTTCTTTATAGATTTTTCATTGACTTGCATGGCTTTCATATTTTTTCTATCCTCATTGTCAAAAAAACTCTCAAGGGTGACCAACCCTCTTGGGATATTATTGTTTCTTAGTTGAATAACATCTTGATGATTAGTTTTTTTTAAATATTCTTCTTGGACATGGAAATACATGCTTCTCTCACCAGAAAGTCAATTATTGTTCATCACTTTTAAAAACCTACCAAAAAATATGCTTGTTTGGTATTGCAGGTCTGAAAATCATTTTAATTCCCTTGGCCTTCTTGATTCCAAAGTCTATATAAGGGTTGAAGTTAGCTCACTTTGTTGCTAATGAATCAGCTAGAGTATTCTTTCCTTTGGGAACAAAATTTAAATTCAGGGTATCAAAATATTCCATTAAATACCATACCCTATTTTTGTAAGATTTTAAGTAATGGTGCTTAATGTTGCACCTATTTCTTACTTGATGGACTATCAACTGAGAATCACCATATATGTTCAAAATATTAATGCCCATGCTTTTGTAATAATGTCAAACATAGTTGCCATTGAATTGATCAAATAAATAGTACATAGCAGCCTGAGAATAGCCCGTAGGTTACGGAACCACCTAGGTGCCAAATAGCCATAGTTATAACAATATAACCAATATAGCCTATAATGTAATAACTAACATAGTTACGCTAACATCCCCCCTTTATTACATTATTTTACAATACATAAAGAGCTACGAAATAATTCAAATTTGACACGTGAAAGTGCCTTAGTGAAAATTTCTACAACTTGAGCATTGGTGGAGATGTACTGAAGCTGAATTCGGTGCCTTGGAACTTAATATCGAATTAAGTGACATTGTGTGTCAATGTGCTTGGTTTTATCATGATGCACTGGATTCTTAACAAGGTTGAAAACACCCTAGTTGTCGTAGAACTAGTGTATTGGAGATTTTTATGGATGATCCATACTTGTCAAAATGTGATGCAACCATATCACTTCACACACAACTTCACGTGTGGCACGATACTCTGCCTCTGTATATGAGATAGCAACCACCTGTTGCTTCTTGCTGTGCCAAGAGACAGGATCGGATCCAAGATGAAATATATATCTTGACATTGATTTACGATCATCATATGACCCAGTATAGTAAAATTCTGTGTATGCTTGCAAGAAGAATTTATCATTCCTCTTGTATTCTAGGCCATATTCCATTGTGCCACGGACATAGTGAAGAACACATTTTTGCTACTTTCCAATGAGTAGTATTAGGTTCCTACATGAACCTCGAAAGATAGTTGACAACAAATACGATATCTGGTCTAGTATTAGTCATATATATGAGACTCAAAATCAGTTGTCAATAGAGAGTACCATATACCTGAGGTGAATCATCATACCATGATAATTAAAGTCCTTATTCCATCAGATTTACCATCGAATTGCAATCATTCATGCGATATTTTTCTAACAATATCTTGGCATATTTTTTTTGAGACACTTTGATGTAGTGCTCCTTCTGGGTCACTTACAGACCAAGAAAATAATGGAGAAGTCCAAGATCTATCATCTCAAAATATTTACACAAGTCTCTTTTGATAGCAGAGATCATAGTTTTTGAACTCCCTGTAATAAGAAGATCATCAACATAGAGTACAAGAAACACTATCTCAAAATCTTGTTTCTTGAAATAGAGGTTTGCATCTAATGGACATCTCTTAAATCCATGTTGTAGGAGGTGATTATCCATTTTTATATACCAAGCTCGAGGATCTTGTTTTAAACCATATAAGGATTTGACCAACTTGCACACTTTCTGCTCTTGGCCTTCCACTTCAAATCCTTTAGGTTGAGTCATGTAGACTTCCTCTTGGATATCACCATTTAGAAAAGCACTCTTGACATCCATCTGGTGAAATTTCCACCCATACTATGCTGCCATATCACAAATAACTCGAATGGTGGTCATCCGAGTAGTAGGTGCAAAAGTTTCCTCATAGTCAATACCTTCCTTTTGCGCATAGCCCTTTGCAAAAACATGGGCCTTATGCTTATCAATTGTCCCATCTACCTTATACTTGACTTTGTACACCCATTTTCAGCCAATGGGCTTCTTTTCATGTGGCAGATCGACAAGCTCCCAAGTTTTGTTCTTTTTTAGAGACTTATACTCAGCATCCATAGCAACCTTCCATTGTGGCTCACTAAGGGCATCTTGCACAGAAGCAGGTTCATGTTCATTCATTGAAGACATAAAAACCCTGTCATCATCTATATCCATATCCTCTATTTATCTCTTTGGATCTACAAAAATTTCCTCAAAATATTGAAAAAGATCATCAACATCAGTAGTTTTTGTTACTGCTCTCTCTTGTCGAGCCATGCTATGAGTACGAGGTCAATCCAAAGTTAAATATGGTGGAGTGGATAAATTTGAGTCCCTGATTTTACTTGTATACCATTTTGGATTCTTATTATGTGGTGATGAAGAAGATGAAGAAGTAGAAGGACCTCTAATCTGTGATGATGAAGGAGACTTCTCAAATTTTGATTCCACAAGGTCTAGGTATACATAAAATGTGCTTTGTGATGTGAAAGCCTCATCAAAAATAACATCTCTACTGACATGGATCTTCTTGGTCAAAGTATCAATCAAACGATAGCCCTTAGACTGCTCATCATAGCTAAAAATAATACACTTCAATGTCTTCTCATCTAGCTTCTTCATTTTCTCTTTCGGTATGTGCATAAAAGCTTTACATCCAAAAATGCAAATATGAGATATGGAGGGTTTTTGAACACTCCATGCTTCCTGTGGAGTCATTCCTTTTAGGGCCTTTGTGGGTGCCCTATTCAATAGATATACTATAGTGGTGACAACTTCTATCCAATATTGTTACCCAAGACTAGCTCCTGTGAGCATACAACAAACCATTTCCATGATAGAACAGTTCCTCCTCTCAGCAACTCTATTTTTTTGAGGAGTGTAAGAAGTAGTCAATTGTCTTGTGATCCGATGTGTAGTAAAGAATGTAAAAAACTCTTTAGAGGTAAAATCCACCTCAATATGAGTGGAGGGTCTTTATATAAGTCCTTGAATCCTTCTCAACAGATTTCTTGAATTGTTGGAAGAAACTAAAGGCTTCAAATTTCAGCTGAAGAAAGAACACCCACATATTTCGTGAGTAGTCATCCACAAAAAAATGAAAATACCTCTTCCCCACACAACTAATTGGTGTGAAAGGACCGCACATATTAGTATGAATAAACTCTAGAGGTTTCTTGGCTCTTGTAGAGCTCTTCTCAAAAGGTACTCTATGCTACTTCCCTACCAAGCAGTCAGATCACACTAGCAATGTGTAAGAAAGGGAAGGAATACCCTTTACCATCTCATACTTACTTAGCTCAAGTAAGCAGCTAGAACTAAGATGCCCATATCTCTTGTGCCATAGGGAAGTGGCCTCATTTTTAGAGAATGTCATGGCAACATGGGGAGTAGAGATAGCATCTAAGGAAAATAAACCATGCTTATATGAAGTTGTGGAAATCTTATTACCCCTCCTAGTAATAGAACAACACTTATTGCCATCCTCAACATGAAAGTTCACAACCATATATTTATCCATAATTTGTGTGACTGACAACAAATTGTTCACAAATCCTGTAACATAGAGGACTTTGTCAATATAGCACTTGCCATTAGGAAGAGTGACTGAAACTATACCTTATCCCTGAACCTTGTGGGTTTTTTCATCAACAATAGTGATAGGTTTGCCCTCCTTGGCCTAAAAATATTCAAACCATGATTTATCGCAAGTCATATTATTACTAGCACCAGAATCGACATACCATACATGATTCTTCTGCCTGGAGACTATGGTAGTCATGACCTTGTGTGCCCACTCAGAATCTAAGTTATATTCTTCAACAACAACATTCACCTTGGGTTTCTTGTTCTTGTTTTGTATTTTGTTCTAGCCTTTCTATTTAGGTTGATTATTCTTGTGCCAACATTTGTTTGTATCATGATTTTGTTTATCACAGATTTTGCAATATCTCTTAATTTTTTAAGGTTGTTTTTCTTTTGAATATTTGTGAGAATTTTTTCCTTTCTAAAAATTACCCTTCTTCTTAGAACCCTTCCTGTTATAATAGAGGGTTGTGTTAGAAGAATCATCTCTCTGGAGTTAGCGTGCCTTCTCTTCTTGAAATAGATTGACCAAATCAACAAAGTTAACTTTGTGACACCTGAAGAGAGGTGATAAACACCCTATAAGAATCAGGTAAATCTCTCAATACAATTGAGGTAAGGAGCTTGTCATCAACAGGTTCTCCCAAAGAATTCAATTTTGCTTTCAACTCAGACACTCTGTAAAGAAAGAGTTCAACTGTATCTCCTTGCTTCATGCTCAGATGATGTAATTAATATTGAAGGTAAAGAATAGTGGAGTCATTATTTCCCTCATATATAGTTTTAAGGGCATCCCATGCCTCTTTAATATGTGCACAGTCAGCAATGTGGGGTTGAACTTCATCTGAAACATCAAGCAAGATGAGCACTTTTGCCTTGCTATCTTTATTGTATCAATCCAAGATACAGGACCTCATATTTTGTAGTATTGTAAGTACATGACCATGTCAGTATGTAAGAAAAATTCTTTGTACCTTCTGATTGGTATTGTAGGACCACACCAGCTTCTACACCATTTCTACATTTAGAACCATAAAAGTGCATGATCCATGTTTCTTTCTCTCTTAGATATTGGTTGGATATAGCAGGGATATTCCTCTCTAATTCAGTTGAGATGCTATATGTTCCCATAGTAGTTCCAAACTGACTCTAATATTCTCTAGAAAGGCAACGCATCCTCAATTTCCAGATCTTCAATGTTCTCCACTAGCTCAAATTCTTCCATGGGGTTAATATTACACATATCCTCCTCAATAATTTCAATGTGATAAGCTATTGGGTTTTCAGGTGTTATCCATATTCTTTTCCCTTTTAAAGGAATTACCATGCTAGAGTAATCCATGTAGATACATTACCCTAGATTTGTAGTAAACTCTCTTGAAATACATAAACCAAAATAGGGTTCTAAGTTGACCACAACTATTTCTTGCACTATTTTCACCTTAGGGGCTATGTGCAACCTCATTAGTACATCCTTAATGACTCCAACTATCTTGACCAGTGTCCCATCTAATTGTAACACTCCAGGACAATATCGGGTATACTCCATACCCATATACTCATAGACTGCTTTAGGCATAACTATAGTTGGCTCCTGAGTCAATAATACAATTTTAGACTACCCAACCTTCCATTCTTAGGGATATATAGAAAGGAGGAGGCTTATTTTTTAGAATAGTAGGTGTCATTTCTTTATTTTCTAATGACATACTAAGTATTGTAGTGGCAAACCTATTCTGTGGATTTTTGTTGAGGGAAGCTTTAAGCAGGTCAATCTGACTAAGAATGAACATAGTGTCATACAGGCTAGCTTTTGATGGAATCTTTTTCATCTCTTCAACAATGTTGTATTCAGACTTAGTCAAGGAGGGTTTTTCTAGCCTTATTTTTGGCTCACCATATCTTCTTTTATATTTTTGGGTGGCCTCTAATATTTATATTTTAGTAATAGAGGGGAACCTAAGCCTTTCTTGATCTTCATATTTAGATCTCATTCAGTATCCTTACATTTTCTTTTTTGATCTCTTAGGAAGACTATCTATCTTCTCTTTTCCATTAGCTTGAGGAATAGGAAAAGTGTCACTACTTTGAGGAAGGGTATAAACTCTCTTTTGGTAAGGGACTTGAAATTGCCCCATTTTTTGAGGATCTACTCGCAAAGCTTTCTTCCCAGACCTTGTCATAATGTAAATTGGGCTTTCCTCATCTAGTTCTTTCCCAAACATGATTTGATCAGGGTGCCATAACATATTAACTCTCCCCTTCTGATTCATTTCAGCTTGATCCATAGCTTGTTGAACATGGTGTTGGTACATCATGCAAGACTGCGAGTCATGGGGGTCATTGCATACTAAACACCAAACATTCACAAGAGTAGTATTTGAAGAACATTCTGGCTCCTCATATACTGCATTCACCCTGACCCTAGTATTGTTACTATGACAAGTTCTCTGATATTTATTTAAATATAGAAATATCCTCTATTGTGACCTCTCTTGGTCTCTCTTTTCCATTGAATTCATTCTATTACTCATTCTATTACTCAGAGTTTTTAGAGTATTTTGTATATCCAGGATAGCAAAAAACTCCTAAGATGATTGAGAAGGAAGGGGAGGAAAAGGGGTTGCAAAGGATATAGGCTTTGGTTGAGGGATCACATTAATTTATGGATATGGAGATGATAAAGAAAGGGGGTCCATGTGAGAGGGGTTCATGGATTGAATTTGGCTACCAGTGGTCTCTGAGTTGCAAGGTAACACAATTTTGGGGGGAAGTCTTCCAACATTAATTAAGATATTTTTAGCATGAACTGTTGCATTATAAAATTGGAGGAATGTTTCTACTCCTGATTGATGTTTTTGCAGCCCTAACTCTGATCCAAGATCTCGAATATAATACATATAAGATAAAAATGTAGCCATTATGGCAATAGGGGGAATTCTTTTCCATGTTCTACTAAATATCAAATTGAAATCCAAGATAGTTTCTTGCTAGGTTTTCTGCATGGATGTAAATTGGTTAAGCAGAGAAAATGGGTCAGTAGATTCATTAAATTACTCTATGAATGGTTTGGCTAACACTTGCCATGAAGTGATAGTATTGTATTCCAAATTTCTAAACCAATACAATATATTTCCTTTGAAGGATAGGGCTAGAATCCTTACAATAATATCCTCTTGTTTTATGTTGTGGATTACTACCAAATTCAATATATCCTAATAGTGCTCATAAGTTTTTTCCCCATATCCATAATAAGTGGGGATAGCTTTAGATACATCTTGGGGGATGGCATTCATTTGGGCTAATCTACAAGGACCGACTATGTCCCAGCTGGGGTACTTTTGTAATGGCTGATTAGGAGCTATATTTTATGCCATATTTCTAGTTGTAGGTCTTATTGGGGGGACTATTGGATGGACTTTAGGGTTTTCTTCTAGAATCTCTTCTTTTGTGAGGAAATTTTAATCCAAACTTCTGGTAATAGTAGCCCCTCTATAAGGTAACTCATAGTAAAAATAGAAGTTATAGTTATTCCTTTTGAAAGACCTGGTGTACATGAAAGGGCACTGGTATACATGGATAATTCTTTTTCTGAGTCTAAATACCAGGGAGTCACTAGGTGAACTTGCTCTTCTCTACTTACAAGGTCAAGAAAATTCACCAAATCTTGATTCTTTCATATTGAGATAATAATAACTCATTTTATGGGTTTCATGTTCTTGTGAACTGGTCCCATCGAGCATGCCAAAAACTATTGGGCACTAAATTGCATCGATTTTAACTCAATATTGTGGATTTCTATCTTCCTAATTTCTTACTAGGCTTACACCCAATAACTACAACTCAACACTCACTATTGGATGGACCAAAACAGAGTTTTCGATCCAACCTCCAAAGTATGCTAGTTCTTTTTCAACTTAAATAGGATGTTGAAACCATTATGATCACTTAGGGTTTGAATATTAGGGTAATAAAAGGTTAGGGTTAGAGAAATGTGAACAATAATGGACAAATAGGCTAACAAAATTGCACCACAATAAAAATCTCCAAAAAACTAACCCAAAGAAACATAACTCATACCAACATTATCTCAAATTGGATGATTCTTCATTCATTAATACACAGTAGAGAAATATTGCAGATAGTGATTTCAATACCCAGACAATAATAATCAAAATAACAAAATTCACCAATATTTATATTATATAGAAATATGCTTTCTAACAATAAAGATCAATCTCAGAAGAAAATTTCAATTACTTTAATAGCTAGTAATCCATTATTTGGCATGAACTAAACATTTAAGTATTCACATAAATGCATCTAAAGAATTTGAACCTCTGATATCAAGCATGAAGATACAAATTTTGAGGCAAAGAAAAATGTAATGCTCCTTCCATTAGCTATTGGGAATATTTACAATAGCATATGCAAACACACAAGAGCCGACACTTTAAAAATGAGGGTTCAACCTCTAATATTTTTGCAAAATTAAAATTATCAAGAACATTACAAAGATCAATTTTTGATACTGCAATAGAGAGTTCTTGCTGGCATTTGCTTACTAGTACACCCTCCAAGAAATTCACTATAGGTGGACCACCATGGAAGCTCAGGGTCTTTGCAACTTATTGGTCTCTTGGTGTAAACTGGAGTTCAGACCATTGGAGATCACGCATTATTATTGATCCTTCTTGGAAGCCATCTGCCACTGTCGATCTGTAACCATCTCTTGTTCTATCTTCTTGAAAACCCTTGACATTTTAGTTTCCTCTGGAATTGACTATTACAAATATAGTGAATAAATATCTTTAAATACCTCATATTCTTTGACACAATTTCCACCATTGATCTCCCCCATTGTATGGATATGATTCATTCTGATATAAGATTATTATAATGGCAGGGAGAACACAACATCATTCTACTTTAAAATATTGATGATGTTATCCTTTATATCTTATAAACTGTGGAACGCCAATCCAACTTTGAAATGCCTTTAAGGCTAAGTGGGATCGAATCCGCTCTTTATTCTTCAAGTTTTCTCATTTTCCACAAAGCATTCATTAATCCACAAAAAAATATTGATGATGTCATCTCTTCTTAAAAACTTTTGCAAATTACATTTTGGGCTGGGCAAGTGCATTGGCATATGACCATTATTCTAGACCCGTCACAATGTAAAATGACTCTTCTCCCATTACACACTATCCTCAGAGTAAAACACTTCTTATCACCATTCTGGAAAAGAATTAGTTAAAAATACCCATTGTCACCAATCCACCTCTACTACGTTTACAACATTCTACCTTGTCACCATTTTGGGTAAAAATATTTTGTGTTCTTCAAAATCGTGTGCTCCAACACTTAGCCACTCATGGATATTTAAAATATCAAGCGGTCACCAATATGCACCTTTTTTCTTCTAACGCCATCCTTTATCAAACTATTTTGTGGATTTGGGATGCGTTGCTAGTTCGAAGCAAAAAATAAAAGAAGTCTTCTGGAACTGCTCCGAGCATGAAAATTTACTAAGTGTTGGGTGGGATCATGACTTCTGTTGTGGATCCGCTCCAAAATACACTATAAGATGTGTGGAATTAGGAATTTATGACTTAGGTAAAATTTGCAAAATTTTCCTAAGTATGTGTTCATTTTAGGCCTACAATGCCCTTGTCATTTAAGCTAGACTTTCCTTGTACCAACAACAATACTGAACACAAAGCCCTATCTTATGCCTTCAAAAAACCATCACCATGAATATTAAATGATTAAATATCTTTGGTGATTCCTTTCTTATTGTCAATCATGTGAAGGGACTTTTTCAATGTAGGTGTCCCATATTGAAAGCTTACAAGGATATTGTTGATACTTATCTAGCCCAGCTAGAGTGGTATGACATTAAGGTAATCCCTCATTCATCAAAAAAATTTTTAGACACTTTGGCATCTTTGGGATCTCTAATCCCTCATAATATGTCTATCGATTTTACTAACATTCATGTAAAGATGCTATCACATGCCACAATGCAGCATGCAACTTTTGATAATAAGGAATCAGTCAACATGATTCATATAGAACCAAACTATGAGTGGTACTATAAATCTAGATACTTTCTCAATAAGGCATCCTAGGGGTCTTTGATCTCACAGGGTCCTATGGGGAATGACACCACCATTAACCATAAGGTTGTATCCCAGTCTCCATTTGCACGTAGTGAAACACCAGGGGAACAATTTGTGCTATCAGTCAAGGCAAAATATTATTAGGATTGGATGTCATAATTACATGACTTCCTCAAGCTTGGTTTAATCCCACAGGGATTATCACATGTGATAAAATACACATTCAGATAGAAGGTGATAAAGTATATCTTTTTAGGAGACATATTGTACCATAGAAGCTATGATGGAATTATCCTTCATTGTCTTGAGCCCCAAGAATCATCTTGGAAAATTTTGCAAGCTCACAATGGTATATGTGGTGGCCATTTTAGTGGCATGGCCATTATCAAGTGCATCCTTCGAAGGATTGCACCACATATATCAATAAATGCATCAAATGTTAGCATCATGCTAATATTATAAACTTGCCATTGCAGACCTTATAGCCTATTCAAGTAGCTTGGCCATTTTCTCAGTGGGTTCTAGATCTAATTGGTAATATATCCCCTCCATCATCAGGCTAGCATACATTTATTATAATGGCTATTGAGTATTTTACAAAGTGGGTGGAATTAATTCCTTTAGAAATGACAACTAGAGCATGTATTGCGGAGTTTATACTTCACAATATCATTAGTCATTTTGGGATACCATCCAAGATAATCTCGGATAATGAAACATCATTCAAGAACAAAACTGTGAAGGCTTTAACATCTAAGTACAATATACAACACAATTTTGTAACTCCATACTATCCATAGGAAAATGGGTAAGTTGAGGCTTCAAATAAGATAGTGGTAGCCATATTAAAAAATATGGTACAATAAAACCACAAATATTGGTACATTCATCTACCCTTTGCATTATGGGCTTACAGGACTAGCATACGGATACCCACTAGGGAAACCCTATTTTTGCTAGTATATGGTGTTGAGGCCATTATGCCCCTAGAGTTGGAGATTCCAACATTGTGCATCGCATTAAAAGAGTTCATTGATGATGACACTATACAACAAGCTCACCTAGATAAATTGATGCTTCTTGATGAACGTCATGTGAATGCCCTTGAGAATCTCCAAATTTACCAATAATGCTTAAAGTGAGCTTACAATAGTAAAGTCCATATGAGGAACATTAAGGTTGGTGATATTATGCTGAAAGAGAACCAATAGAAATCAAATCTACCACCGCACTTGTGAGATAAATTTGTGGTTAACTGGTTAGGTCCTCACATCATCTTAGAGTATATTGGACATAAAACATATCACTTCACATGGCTTGAAGGTGTTGAAGAGCCTGAAACTCTTAATATCCTTCATCTTAAGGTTTTCCACACATAATAATTCAAAAACTAAAAAAAATATGGAAAATTTTCAAAATCCATAAAAATCAAAAAGTAATAAAATCTAAAAATATTGCATTTCATTTGCATCATGCATTTTCATTTTGCACATGCATTTTATTTAATTGCATTGCATTAGGTATTTCCATCCATTGCACTTGCATTAGGATAGGTTGTTTTTGCAATATTACAAATGAAACCATGTTTGTATTTTAATCATGCATCTATGCATTATCATCATCAGAGTAATTGTGTTTCTCAACACAACCCCTCATGTTGCTATGAAGAATATACGAGGGTTTTTTAGTAATTCAAACATACTTAGTGGTCTTCTCAGATTTAGTAGAAATCTTGCTTTGCTTTTTTAGATGAGGTATAGTTCTAATAGCACTTAGAATATCATAATACCATCACTAATCAAACACATTAATAATCCTAATTAGGGTAAGGAAGGATGAACACTACAAAAGTGGTCTAGGTCACCTTAGGTGAAAGGTTTTGTTACTTGCCCATTTTGTAAGGTGCAATGGTCTAAAGTAGTGGTCATTGGAAAAAGGACAAATTTACCCCCTACCCAAATAAATCTCTTACAAAAAAAGGAGCAAAAATCCTAGAAATCAAATCAAATCCCTTGCTCAAAACAAAATACAAAATAAACAGTGATTTTTATCACTATATATGAGCAAGTATCCCAATAAATTGAAGAAAAAAAGGGAGTGATCTTGAATCCCTAGAATGATAAATGCTTGAAAATCATAGGGTGATCCCCAATATAGCAATGGGCTGAATGAATTTGACATAGAAACAAAGCGTGATGAGAGATAAAACCACAGAAAAGATCGAAAGCATTCACAAAAACACAATGAAATACAGATTCATTTGAATATAGGGTGCACACAACCGATTTCCATTATATATTATACTTAATTCAAAATATTTTACATGACTTCTTACAATTCTGCAACCAGAATTCCACCACCTACCCTTCTCCTTTCCGTCTAGTTCCTTTTATCTCCTTCTCGATGCCCTATCTTTCTTCAAAACTTCTAGATATCCTTCCCACATTTAATGCTCAAAACTACCCTAACTACATTCTATTTCTTTACATTCTATTTCTTTTAGAAATGGGGGAGGATACGCCCAATATGTTGGGGATATATGCCCAACACCCCCTTGGTATACGCCCCAATACTTATATTTTTATGATATACACCCAAATTATATTTATTACATTTCATTCCATCAAAACGCACTCTGGGTAGATACGCACAACAAATATTCCCACCTGTATATACATCCACAAATCTGCTATATCATATTTTGTTTACACACGTTACAATGAGATACACCCAATATGATCACCTATATATGCCTAAAATTATCTATAATATATATTTTTACTTGCAAAATGAGCTACACATGTATATACGGCTAGGTTTATGTGACTAGGAGATATGCCCAAGTTAGTATCCTCGTAAATACACCCCAGATATCTACCTTGCAGTTCTAAAATTCAGAAATTGCCCTGTTTCACTTTGTTCCAGCTCCTGCGTCAATCTCCCTAGGGTGAAAGAGGCGTGAGATCCTACTGATGCACTCATGGAGGATATTATTGTTTTCTCAAGCATGCAAACTCTTCTTCAATGATCCATTCATCCTCTGATGGATTTCTCCCTTTCCAATGAACAAGATATTCTTTATATGCCTTGTTTCTTGTTTTCCATCCTATTATTTCACCCAAAACTTTTTCAATCTCCTCACATTTCTTTCCAGATATATGTTTTGCCCAGTCATCCATATTAACTACTTCATGTATGTTTTCTAACTCATCATTATATTTGAAAGGATGAATATCAGCAACATTAAAAATTGGAGAGATGTCCATACCTTTTGGGAGTTCTACTTTATATGCATTATCTAAAAACTTTATCAAAATTTTGCAGGGACCAATTTTCTTATATTTTAATTTGTTGTAGGTACCTTTGGGAAATCTCACTTTTTTCAGAAAAACCATTACCTTTTCTCCCACTTCAAATGATTCGTGTCTTCTCTTCTGATCTGCATACTCTTTATAAATTTGATTGCTTCTTTTAATCTTCTCTCTAATTTCATTTTGGAGTTGTTTCATATACTCAGTGAGGTTTTATGCTTCAACATTTTTCCATTCTGAGACAATTTTGACTAAGTCTGTCACTCCCTTGGGTGATCTTCCATATACGATTTGGAATGGTGAGGCTCCTGTAGATCGATTAACTAAATTGTTATAGGTAAATTCTCCTTTGGTCTATCCCCAACCAAGCTCCTCAACAAGTTACCCAAACTTCGATTCACTGCTTCTGTCTAGCCATCCGTTTGTGGATGATATGCAGAACTAAAATCCAATTTTGTGCCTAATATTTGCCATAAAATTCTCCAAAAATATCCCATAAACTTAGTATCTCTATCTGCTATAATGCTTTTGGGTAATCCATGTAATCTAACTACATCTTGAAAGAAATTTTTTGTAATTTGTGATGCATCATTGGTCTTTTTGCAAGGAATAAAATGTGCCATCTTTGAAAATCTATCAACAACAACAAATACACTATCATTACCTCATTGTGTTCTTGGTAATCCCAATACAAAGTCCATGTTGATGTCTTCCCAAGGTCCATTTGGCACTAGTAATGGCTGGTATAATCCGGTATTTCTTTTTGTCCCCTTAGCTAGCTGGCAAATTCTACATTGAGACACAAATTTCTCCACATATCTCAGCATATATGGCCAATAATACTTTTCTTACAATTTTAACAATGTTTTATCTCTTCCAAAATGTCCTCCTAGGCCTCCACCATGAGTTTCTTGAATTAAATTCTCTCTAAGTGATCCCCTTGGAATACATAATTGCTGATTTTTAAAGAGGAATCCTTCTTGAATAAAATATTCCTTCCATACCTGATTGCCTTTGACACTTTTGCCAAATCTCTTTAAAATATGGATCTTCCTTGTATTGGTCTTTCATTTGGTTCAACCCAACAACTTCTACTTCCATTGTTTTCAGCAATAAACTTCTCCTACTCAACGCATCTACAACCTTGTTTGTTATTCCAGCCTTGTGCTTCAAAACAAAAGTGTAGCTTTGTAGATAATCCACCCATTTGGTCATTTTGGCACTCAACTTCTCTTGGCTGTTAATGTATTTCAAGGCTTGATGATCGGTGTAAATCACAAACTCTTTGGGCAGTAAATAATGCCTCCAATATTTAAGTGCTTGCATAATAGCATACATCTCCTGTTCATAAACTGAATATTTTTATTTTACTTCATTTAATTTTTGGCTAAAATAAGCAACTGGCCTCCCTTCCTGGCTTAACACAACACCTATTGATATACTAATTGCATCATAGTCAACTTGGAATACTTTATTAAAATCAAGTGCCACTAATATTGGCTGCTCACTCGTCCTTTTCTTCAACAATCTAAAACTTTCCTATGCCTCTTTAGTCCATTGGAACACACCTTTCTTCATGCAAGATGTCAATGGAGCACATATTTCACTAAAATTCTTTATAAACTTCCTATAAAAATTAGCTAGGCCATGAAAACATCGAACTTCTGTTATATTCTTGGGTGTTGGCCATTCTCTAATAGCTGCAACTTTTGAAGGGTCCATATTTAAACCGTCTTTAGATATAACAAACCCCAAATACACTAATTCTTGTTTCATGAAAGAACACTTTTTCAAGTTTATCATCAACTTCTCTTCTTTTAACTTGTCTAACACTTGTCTCACATGTTTTAAATGCTCTCCTCTCTCTTTGCTATAAATTAAAATGTCATCTTGATAAACAACCACAAATTTCCCAAGAAATGGTTTCAATACTTCACTCATCAATCTCATAAATGTACTAGGAGCATTTGTTAATCCAAATGGCATTACCAACCATTCATAAAGTCCATATTTAGTCCTAAATGATTTTTTCCATTCATCCCCATCTATTATCCTAATTTGATGATAACCACTTTTTAAATCTATCTTTGAAAAATACTTTGCACCACATAAACAATCCAACAAATCATCCATGCGGGGAATAGGAAATCTATACCTGATAGTGATATTATTAATAGCTCTAGAATCAGTGCACATTCTTCATTTGCCATCCTTCTTCGGTTACAACACTACAGGAGCTGCACATGGGCTTAAGCTCTCTCTAATCAGTCATTTTCTCAGCAACTCTTGCACTTGTCTATTCAACTTTGTAGTCATCTTTGGATCCATATGATGTGGTGCTTTGTTTGGTAGGCCAGCTCCTGGTATCAAGTCAATTTGGTGTGATATCTTCCTCACTGGAGGTAATCCAAGTGGTACTTCATCTGGAGTAATCTCTTCATACTCAGCAAGCATCTCTCTTATCTCCTTAGGAATCGGTTCTTCTCTTTGCTCCTCTCTTGGTACAACAATATAACACATGGCTACATCTCTACATTCTTGTAAGAATTCTTTCCTTACCAATAAAACCAACCCACTTCGAGCTTCATCCTCTCTAGGCCTTAATGGCTTCAAGGTGGTTCTAACACCTTCTTTCTCCACTGTAATGGTGTTCAATCTGCCATCATATATCATCCTCCTATCATATTGCCAGGGTATTCCTAGTAAAATGTGACAAGCATCCATAGGCACTACATCACAAATAAACTCATCTTGATATCTACCTATCCTCATATTAATTTTACATCTCTCACTCACTAAAACTTGACACCCTTTCTGTAGCCAAGACACTTTATAGGGTTTTGGATGCAAAAATGTTTTCCATTTCAATTGTTTTACAATATCTTCAGAAACTAGATTGTTTGTACTACCTCCATCAACAATTACATCACATACCTTGTCTCCCACATGACATCTGGTTCAAAATATGCTCCTTATTTGCCATGGCTCTTCTATTTTCTTGGCAACCCATAGTGTTCTACACACCATCAATTTTTCTCCTCTTCCTACACTACTTTTAGGTGATGTTGATCCCTCTGGGCTCTCTATAGATTCAGAAACTTAAGCTCTATTTTCTATCCTATGATTTCCTCTTGCAAGCTTGGGACATTCAAAGGATCGGTGGCCCTCATTACCATAGTTTTAGCAAGTAAAAATTTGGTCTCCTCCAATCCTGACCTCGTCCATGGTATGTATTCTCATGATAAGTATTGCCTCTTCCATGATTTTCATTGTCTCAAACTTGGTAGGGCTGATACCGTCCTCTTGATGTGTAACCAGTATTGCTACTCCATTCCTTTTCCTCCATTTTATCTTTCCTAGCTAATTGTTTACCTCTTCCTCTTATTCTATTCATGGTCTAAGTATGTTTTCTATTTAACTTCTCCTCTGCCTTAACAACATATTGATAGGCATCCTCCATGGTTTTAATATTTAATAAACCTATCTCATACTGAATGGTGAATCTTAGCCCATTAACATAATTGGAGATGGTGGTATTCATGGATTTTGGTTGTCCAGTCCTTATGAACAATTTTTGAAACTCTTCGGTGTAATATTTGACACTAATCTCCTTCTGGCTCAAGTTTTGCATCTTCCTGAACAACATCTGCTCATAGTCCTTTGGAATGAATTGCTTCCTCAGTTGGCTGGCCATTCTTGACCATTTCTTGATCCTTTGTTTCCCATCTTGCACTCTCTTCCTTTGCACCTGATCCCACCATAACACAACATGGCCCTTCAATTTGGTCACTGCAAGTTTCACCTTCTTGTCCTCTGTTATTTCCTCCAAATAAAAATATTTCTCCATCTCTGAAATCCAATCAACAAGCTCATCTGGGTTTAAAATACCTGAATAATTTGGCAAATCTAGTTTTGGCTTACTCACATGCTTGGAAAAGCTTCTTGCAAGGTGTTCTTTAGGGCTTTCTTCCTCTTCTTTAGAACTTGATTCAACTTTTGTGGGTTTAGCTTCACTCTCAGCCTCTCCTCTCTCATATTTCCTCCTATGATGATCTTCCACTACTGCAAATATCTCACGTAACTCTCTAATCTCTTCTTGAATTGCTATCTCTCAAATATTGTGGGTATTCTACCTTTCTCCTCTAACCCTTATTCTCCCTTGTTCCTCTGATTCACTTTTTTTAGCCCTTTATTCTATCTCTACCATTTCCTAATCTCATATCCTCCATAAATATAAACCCTTTTCACTATTCTTATCTACCTAGTGAACGACAACAAGCTCTAATACCAATTGACATAGAAACAAATCATGATGGTAGATAAAACCACAAAATATATCGAAAGCATTCAAAAAATCACAATGAAATACGAATTCATTTGAAGATAGGGTGCACACAACTGATTTCCATTATATATTATACTTCATTCAAAATATTTTACATGGCTTCTTACAATCCTACAGCCAACATTCCACCACCTGCCCTTCTCCTTTATGTCTGGTTCCTTTTATCTCCTTCCTGATATCCTATCTTTCTTCGAAAATTTTGGATATCCTTTCCACATTTAATGCTAAAACTACTCTAACTACATTCTATTTCTCATTTTTAGAAATGGCAAAGGATACACCCAATATGTTGGGGATATACGCCCCAATACTTATATTTTTATGATATACGCCCAACTTATATTTATTACATTTCATTCTGTAAAAACACACTCTGGGTAGATACACCCAACAAATATTCCCACCTGTAGATACGTCCACAAATCTACTATATCATATTATGTTTACACACGCACTTTACAAGGAGATACACCCAATATGATCACCTATATATGCCTAAAATTATCCATAATATGTATTTTTACTTACAAAACAAGTTGCGTAGGTATATAAACCCAGGTTTATATGACTAGGATAAATGCCCAAGTTAGTATCCTGGTAAATACACCCCAGGTATCTACCCTACATTTCTAGACTTCAAAAATTACCCTGTTTTACTTTGTTCCAGCTCCTGCGTCAGAATCACATTTGACATTGGGGTAGGTATAAGTAATTTACACATGAGCTAGCTTTAGGTGGCCTATATTTCCTAGTGGTTTAGTCTAATTAAATCCAAACCTAGGATTGGGTGAACATTTGAGGATCCTCAATACAACAATGGGATGAATGAATCTTACCTAGAACTGGGGTATGCTTATGTCTCATCTAATATATTCATTTGCACACACAGGGGTAATGAATAGCTTGGTCTTTCATAACAAAATTTTTATTTTTTAGAAGTCTAATTAGTCATTATACAACTTTTTATAAGTCAAATAGGGTGTTTGAGTCTCATGGAAAACCTAAAAAATTCTCAAATAGTAATAACCATATCAAATCAATCAATTATCAATTTCCTTTTATGAGGGTTTATTTGTTAAGGATTGTTCATAATATAGGATATATACCAAATGGATATCAGCAATGATGTTTAGATGACCACTGACTATGTTGTGCATGTTCTTTTAACTTACCAAAAGCTTATGAATAGAAACAATACAAAATTTCATAGCACATATGGATGTTTAATTGATTAATTCTTATGATAAGAAGTATCAATTACATGTCATTATTATTATACATTATGTGGTGTCATCCGTTAGATTGTCAAACCCATATTGCATTCATACATTGTGTTTTAAGTGATTAAAGAATACAGGTTCATTCACATTATATCAACATCATGTAAATAATGCATTATATACATTGCATTCATTATATCATAGCATCATAAGTTAAATGCACACAAATAAATCACATTAAACATGCATTTAAGTACATCCATATGCATACATCATGATAGTACATCTACACATCTAGATCACAATATCTAGTAATACATCCATCATCTAGCTAGAAACAATACAATATTTCATAACACATATGGATGTTTAATTGATTACTTATTATGATAAGAAGTATAAATTACATGTCATGATTATTATACATTCTGTGGTGTCATCCATTAGATTTTCAAACCCATATTACATTCATACATTATGTTTAAGTGATTAAAGAATACAGGTTCATTCACATTATATCAACATCATGTAAATAATGCATTATATACATTGCATTCATTATATCATAGCATCATAAATTAAATGCACACAAATAAATCAAATTAAACATTCATTTAAGTACATACATATGCATACATCATGATAGTACATATACACATCTAGATCACAATGTATGTCATCCATACATCACATCATATAGCATCAAATCAAAATAAAATATAAGAATTGCATCCATATGCATTTCATAAACATAAAATAAATAAATCTACACATATAATGAGTCATAAATCAATGTCTGATTATATATATGTGTGTTTCAAAAAATAGAGTATATAGGTATATGTCCAAAATGCTCATAGGCTACAACTATGTAGGTCCTCGACCTTACACTTAAAAATGGTATAAATATCTATCAAGATCTATGCTAGGCAGTACCTATACCCTTAATATATGAGGCTCTTTTGTCGCCTCCACCCTTTCAGTGAGTCCACCTGGAGTTGAAACCGATGGATCTCTCTGACCTATGAGTCCTGTGACTAGGCTGTTTTGATGACTACCTTATCTCCTATGTCCTAGTCCATTGGGTTCCTACAATAGTAGTCCTCTCTAGCACCTCATTCCCAAGTAGTCTAATATCTTCCTCAAATAGAGCGATGCAGACCACATCTGAAGAATTTTGTTTTTTAGCCTCTTGAAAGAGGACATGTAATCTTTGGATCTCTATACCCACATCCAAACCTGCTAGTCTCGATATGGCTGGAGCTATAGGAGCATCTTGTGGAGTCGATGGCTCACATCACACACTCCTCACTGGATTCCTATAATGAGTCTTGAGTTTTAGTTGAGACTATGCAAGATCTTGATCCAGTGTTATATTTTCTAAAGCTATAGTGGCACTCGTAATCTACACTAGGTAGAGAGTCCTATCCTCCTTGTAGCTCTACCACTACTCCTATACCCATCTTAGCTGATCCTATGTGGCTCTCAACTGTACCTATAAAGTAGCCATGGAAGTGTCCCTCTTGGATCTATTTTTGAAGGTTACCCACCCATGTCTATAAGCTAGCAACCTAGGCCTTAAGCTAGGACACCTCATCATCAAGCTCTTCCTTACCCTCCTTATATGTAGCCTCATCCTACATACACTTTGTACACTGGTGCACTCTGCACCCATGAGGATCTATCACCTATAGATGTGTCCTCTCTACCTTTGCTATTGCCTCACCATATATAGGTCTACCTAGAGGGCCATCACCCCACCATAGCCTAGTAGTCCACCAGGTGTCATAATTTATTGTAGTCCCTATATCCTCTAGTCCAAACTCCTAAAAATCATTATCCTCATCTCCTAGTGGAGTAACCTATAGCCATACCAAGTCCTTCTTCACCTTAAGGTGGTGGTAGATAGTGGGAGTGGGAGAGATATCCTAGTGAATCCTTAACTACCTAGTCACACAAGAGAATTAGAAGAACTCTTGTATCTCAAGCTTACACTCAAGAAGCCATCTATTGCATTGAGTCCTCCTTAGGTACCTATCTACATTTGGCCATATAGGATAGTCCATGTAGGGCCTTCATATCACCTACCAAATCTATAGCCATGCAATATGATCAATATAGTACTATACATCTCCTGCTTGAGTCTTACTCCTAAACCCCTTAGCCTCCATGGGTTAGCAAGTAGCATAGCATTAACTCTCCTTAGTAATGTTAGCAATTCAAAGAGGTAGTGGTGTGGGCTACTCAATGATGATGTACTACCATACCTAGATCTATAGTAGTAGACTGTAGTTGACTCCCACTCGGGTCCTTTGTGTGATCTAGTAAAACTCATCATAGAGCTATGTAAGTAGGGTGTTCCCCCAGGATAGGATTAGTGGATCTCTAGTGCTGCTCACCAGCACATCCTACATCATGGCCAAGAGGTTCCAAGTGAATATCACTACTAATGTATTCGATAGCATAATATGAACTATCAAGTGCATAAATATAGCTTCCCACCATGATAAGATATTATCATGGTACCAGTCCTCAATGTGGACCCTACCATGGTATGAATTTACCTACGTTGCTACACTCTGGGTGTCAAATATCTATCAAAAAATGACATAATTTGTATTTGTGGATAAATATGTGATGGCCTCACCATATATTAGGATCTGGAAGATGCAGTAGACATCCTCCAAAGTAACAGTATTCTCTCCTGTGGGCAGGTGGAAGGTGTTGGTCCTCGCATCCTAGTGACGGGCCAAAGCGGTCATGTAAGCTTGATCGAATCTGATAGATGGTAGCCATAGCACATAGCCAAATATTATAGCTCTAAAATAGGCCTACTCAGTATCATTGAGACCATTATGAAGGGTACAAAGGATGTCTAATTCCCTCACCCTTACAATCAAAGTCTAAAGAGAGACATAAATAATATACATAAAATCAATCAAAAACATCAAAAATTGACCTAAAAAAGTCAAAAAAATTAAGAAAAAATATTCAAAAAGATAAAAAAATTCAAACAAATCAAGATTGCATGGCAAAAATTAAAAAAAATATTAATTAAATCAGTCAAAAACTCAAAATAATTAAAAAATTGGGAAATGTTTCTAAAGTCTGCTAACCACGGTTGGAACCTGTGGCCAGTGGCAAAGGTTAAAATTCTAACCATTGGGATTTAAATCCTAGTGTGACTAACAACCATGACCCCAAATATACCAATTGGGAACCACGACTGCCACCCACAGCTAAGAGCAGTGACCTTTTTAGGGTCACATCCCATCCCGAAAAAAAATAAAAAAAATAAATTAACAACCCATCCATCTAATATAACCTAGTCTAAATATAACTATGGTGTGGTTCATTACTAGCAGTTTAATGTGGTTTAGTTAACCCGTTACTTAATGAGGTTTATTTTAAGTTGCTAACCCTAAGCTACAGTGAGGTTCTTTATCGACAGTTTAGTGAGGTTCAATTAACCCATTAATTAATAAGGTTCATTTTAATTGGATAAATTAAATGAGAGAGTTGTAGTGCTACCTTTCTAGCACCGGATCTACCACTAGTGGATGCATCCATTGGATCCACCATGGGGGTGTGTCATGAGGTTTGTGGCAGCGTTCTGTATCAAAAATTCAACCTTGCCTCTTAGAGATCTCAGTTTTGCAAGTCGACAATTGGAAAATAATGACATGAAAATGATAGATTTTATTTTATATTTTCCATTTTATCCTTGACCATGTTTGGCAAAAATAGGTGTAGAATTAGGGTTTGCTGACCGTGGATCAGGGCTATGGCTATGAAAATTGTAAAAACTGGCTGTGTCTGACACATGTGACTAGTATTTGGACATAGATACCCTCAAAATTTCACCATGAGGGGATTCAAAATGTAAAATAAAAAATATCTAATGGGCAAAAATCCTCAAAATTTTTAAAATAACAAAAAAATCTAAATAATTCAAATTTCAAATATTCCTCATATATGTATTTACCCTATACACTTGAAAATTATAGTGACTTGCGATCCATGCAATATGACAAAATGAGTAAATTACCATAAGGCCATTTGGGGTAAACTAGTTATCACTGAATTGATATGCTTCACTTCAATCCCTAAGAAGGGCTAGATGGTCATACTGCTCCATGGGAATGAGGTATTCATATCAATGCTTCTATGACATTTTCAATAGATCATCGAACATTATGATTCAACATAAGTCTAATTGGAATTGCTACCATCTTGATTCTATAAGAAGGCCACAATATTTGGACTGCTCCATGGGATAGAGATGTACAATTACTATTAACAGTTATAATCATGGTTGAATTAGGTCTTGCCAAGTAATCAAAGTGCTAAAACCTTAAATTATTCAAATCACTCATGGTCGTCAAGCGACTCATCTCTTCATTACATTATCCTACTCTCATTGACTCATTGCTTGAGGGGGCAGTCATTATATCATTTATCATAATCAAATTCAATAGGACCCTATCATCGACTCATTTCTTTAGGGGGTAGTATTATCAAATTATATTCATATTACGAATCATTGCCAACAACTATCATAAGCTTACCCTTTGCTATGGCAAAAAATAACTATAATAATTAAGTTAGTAGCTCTCCACCTATCGGTACTGTTGAGTGTTAATTTTACCCAATTTTGAAATTACACTCTTCCTTAGGATTTGTTTCTAAAATCCCCTCTTGCAAAGAAGTTAAATAAAATAACTTCTCCAAGGTCTCCACTATATTAGAATTTTCATATGCATATTAGTAATCTCAAATAAAGATATATCAATTCAATGCTTGGAACACCTTAGTGATTGCAAGTAACTGTAAACAAGGGGTAATGTTGGTTTATTTTACCATGCTACTTTAATGATTGTTCATGAAACAAAACAAAAAGTAAATGTGAATTGGCCCTCATATGACCACAATGTAACCTTAATTCATTTTATCTTGAGAATTTTAAAGTAGATTTTATCTTCCCTTATTAAGTGGATTTTAATCAAATTTTATCTTGCACCAAATCCTATTTTAAATGTGAAAGTAAAGATCAAATCTATCCATGAATATAAATCCAAAATTATGAATAGGCTCCTTGAATATAGCTTCTTATCATGAATATAAAGATAGCTTTTGATGTGAATAATAAATTATTCCTCTTTGGTGAAATTAATTTTCACAAAGAGATAATAATTTATTGCTTGAAAATTGTGACCTCAAAATGTCATCATAAATTATCCCTCTTTCATGAAATCAAAATTTTCATAAAGAGACATAATTTAATGCTTTAAAACACTATCCTTTGATATGGTGACAAATTACCCCTCTTCAATGAAATTAGAATTTTCATGAAGAGAAGTGCATTTATTGCTCCGAAAATGATCACTTATGAAACGCCATAAAATTGACCCCCTTCAATGAAATTGATATTTTCATGAAGGTAAGATCATCTTATACTTGCAAATAATGTATGAAGCTGAAAAAATCTGATTTGGCTTCAAAATTAAAAAAATATGAATTTCCGAAATTATAAAAATCTGCATCAAACAGTCATTTTAAAAAATTAATATAAAATCAAAATGCAAAATTAATATATAAATTTTTTTATCATTTTATTTTTTTACAATTTTTATTTTAATACCTAAAGTTTTAAAAAACAAAATGCAAAATGAAAATTTCAAAAACAGAAAATAAAATCTAAAAATAAATTTAAATGCTGAAAACAGACATATGCAAAGCATTTCCAGTTTGATGGCACCCCGTCCTGCAAAACCGAAGCTATGAGAAACTCTTACATGCAACCTATTATATTCCAACCTGCATTCACACAATCGAAATAAAACAGGTGCTAGCTCCTACGGATCTTGTTGTGGCTGATCCACAACGTACCCCAAAATTGGGGACCCACCTTTTTTGCATGTGTTCCAAGAAGACCGAAGTGGCCCATAGGCTAAAGTTCAAAGAAAAAAAGCAAAACACCACAAGGAAGAAAAGTGTCACGATATCGCGACATGTTGCACCATCGCGGCCCAAAAAGAAAAAGTGTCGCGATATCGCGACATGTTGCACCATCGCGGCCCAAAAAGAAAAAGTGTCACGATATCGCGACATGTTGCACCATCGCGGCCAAAAAAGAAAAAGTGTCGCGATATCGCGACATGTTGCACCATCACGGCCAAAAAAGAAAAAGTGTCGTGATATCGCGACATGTTGCACTATCACGGCCAAAAAAGAAAAAGTGTCGCGATATCGCGACATGTTGCACCATCGCGGCCAAAAAGGAAAAAGTGTCACGATATCGCGACATGTTGCACCATCGCGGCCAAAAGGAAAAAGTGTCACGATATCGCGACATGTTGCATCATCACGACCAAAAAAGAAAAAGTGTCGCGATATCGCGACATGTTGCATTTCGCGGCCAAAAGAAAAAAGTGTCGCGATATCGCGACATGTTGCATTTTCGCGATCAAACAAGCAAAGAAAGAAGAAGAAAGAAAAGTGTCGCGATATCGCGACATGTTGCATTTTCGCGGCCAAAAAGGAGAGAGAAAAAAGTGTCGCGATATCGCGACATGTTGCATTTTCGCGGTTAAAAGCAACAAAATACAGAAGGAAAAAAGTGTCACGATATCGCGACATGTTGCATTTTCGTGATTAAAAGCAACAAAAGACGGAAGGGTGCACATGTTACATTTTCATGGCTAAAAGCAACAAAAGATGGAAGGGGCCAAAAGTGTCGCGATATCGCGACATGTTCCATTTTCGCGATTCAAAGCAACAAAGGAGAGCAAGGAGGCAAAAGTGTCGCGATATCGCGACATGTTCCATTTTTGCCAAGGTAACGGACCTGCATAGTGACGTGGACATAAGGACAAAATCCAATGAAGAAGACAAAGCGTTACATAAGGAATATTTAATGATTTGAAATCATTTAAGATGGTCGTTACACATGGAGGGAAACGGACGCAAGCCCATGTGGAGAAATCGCAGCGAAGGGCCACAAAATGGAAAGCAAAGCACACGCATACAAGGGAAGGTGAAATGAACAACCATCGACAAATGAAATGAACCGTCAGGGAAGGAGAAACAATGTTTTCACAAGTTTAAATACGCCATTCAAAGAGGCCAGAAGGGGGTGGAAAACTGCTGCAAGTAGCGTTGCAGGTTTGAAGGCGATAAGGCCATTCTGGACCTAGTTGGGCTGTTTTTCTTTCGTAGACTGGTTTTTCTTCTTCATGGACATGGGTTGGAAATTACGGTGAGCAAGTTGCAGACTTGAAGGCGATAATGCTATTCTGGGCCTGTTTGAGTCGTTTTTCTTCCATGGACTGGTTCGGGAAAACCAAAAATTTTGCTATTGTAAAATGACACATTTTTAATGCAGAAGTGTTCAAAAATTTGCATCTTGTGGGCAAGAAAGAAGGAGATTTTCTTTGCATGCTATGGATTTAATGTTTATTCTTTCATCTTTTCAGATTTCGAATTTATAGATAATGTTGATGCCATTTCTTTGGGTTACATTAGGCGAATATTTGAAATCTGAATTTTATTTCGTACCCTAGGAACCAACACTTAGCTTATGGGGATTGTGCTTGTTTTGCAAGTCCAATAGGTTAGGTTGCATGCACGGAGACCTCACATCTTCGGTTTTGTCGAAATAGGATAGCATCATACTTGAATGCATTTTATTTTCGGTTTTCGCATTTCATTTTCATTTTTCTCGCATTTTATTTTTTTCAGAAGTTTTAACTTTTCAAGGCATTAAAATAAACATCTAAAAAATATCAAAATCCAAAAAAAACAATGAACAATCACTAAAGTTTCATGATGAAATAAACCAACATTGCCCCTTGTTTACGAGTTACTTGCAATCACTAAGGTGTTCCAAGCATTTAAATTGAATATCTTTATTTGAGATTACTAATACACATATGCAAATGCTAATACAACAGAGACCTTGGAGAAGTTGTTTGTTTAACTTCTTTGCAAGAGGGGATTTGGAACCCAAATCCTAAAGGAGAGTGTACTTTCACAACTGGGTGAAAATACCACTCAACAGATTGGCGCTAGAAGGAGGGCCTGAATTGTTTTATTTCGAGTGTGATTTAAATGCTATAGGGATTTAAATTTTGAATATTTCATGCCCTATTGATTATTATCTTTAGCCCTCTTTTAACAATACAACCTTGTAGTGTTAAAAGGAGGACATGAATTGCTATGCATTGTTCTAACGCTTTTGATTGTTCATACAGGAATAATGTGTCTTGATTTGATTTAAAAAAAATAAAAATCTTGACTAACGAGGTTGTCTCCATGCAATTACTTTCATTCGATTTTAATGGATACACCTCTTGGTTGATGCTAACATGATTATTCATACGTTACATGTTTGATATTTGCTAGTCATTTCATGCTTATTTGTAAGGAATTATTTTGTCTAAAATGTATTTGTTGTCGGTATTATGCTCTTCACCTGCGCGTAATGCGATCTTGTGAATCAGAAAGCCTACAACACTAGGAGTATGCTCTTCACTTGCGCATATGCGATCTGGTGAATCGAAAACTAATTTACATTTTTAGAATACTTGCTTTGTCAAGGTTCCTTCTTTCATGACTAACAAATTGATTTTGAAGTTATTCTTTGAATTTCATTAATTGCAGGATTTTCTGTGTGTCGCAGGTTTTCTTTGAGGTACTAAGAGTTTCGTCATGTTCTTGTAGGGTTATCATCATTGATTTTGAATCAAATGGCCCAACCTCCACCACCTCCTTGGTACGGAGCCAATAACATTCCTTTGAATATTGTAGGGGATATTCACGAGATCCCTAGGAATATAGAGAGATTTTTGCCCAAATACAAATCGGATGGCCCAAGGACCACAGAAGAACATATTCAGGCCTATAGGGATGTTTTGATAAGATTGCAAGTTCAACATGAAGATGTGGCTTGTAGACTCTTCCCCATGAGCCTAGACCCAGTGGCCTACGAATGGTACATTTGCTTACCTACTGGTTCCATTACGTCATGGACGCAAATGGAGAATGCTTTTGTCAACCAATTCAGGTCACCATTAGATCCCACAATCATCTATAATCAGTTCATTACATGCAAAAGAGGCCAGGGTGAGCCAATCCAAACTTTTAATCAGAGATTTCAGAAGTGCTATAATAGAGCAATTCGACATTTTGCCATTGATCCCGTAGTAGCTTTGCAAATATATTTTGGGGCATTGGATCCTATGATGACAATGTTTGCAAGGCGAAATCCTCAAGTTACCACGCTTGCTCTAGCCTACAATGAAGCTATGACCATTGAACAACAAATGACACCACAGTGTTATGGGTTTTCCTAGATGCCTATGGTAGGACAATATGGTCCATATGGTCAAGCTCCTATGATGAATCAGATCATGGCACCACAAATATCAGGCATAAATGCTTTGCCTTATCAACAACCATATTCATCAACACCCGCTTACGCACCCAGTCCAATCCCGATTCAAAGTGTGAATCCCTACGCAAATCAAGTGGCTCAAAATCCAACTCAAATGTTAAGTCAAGATCTCACCAATTACGCAAATCCTATTGGAACTAGCAATAACATAGCTCAACCAAAAGAGATTTATTCAGAGGTTGAAGAACTCAAAAATATGGTTCACAAATTGAGTAATGATTTGGTTCAAAAATAGAAGTATGAATCCCATGCCCCTCACCCAAATCAAAACTTCAACGATAGAGGGAGACAGTGGAATACGAAGCCAAACAATGGGGGTGTGCCTTCCCCTATTGCTAATCAGATAGATACTTCTGCAGGACCAAGTCACTCTAGTTCCATTCTTAATATTTCTGATTTTGCGTGGGAAAAGGGGTGTAGATTGCATAATACAAAGGAGCATAATGAAAGGAATTGTCCCAAAATTGCTATGTATACCCATTGTCTCCAAGCTCAAGTGGATGATTTGGAACTTGTGCCAAATAGGGGTCCATCCCAACATCAACAAGGGGAGGACAACATTTTGGTGGTGGAAACTCTATATCATCAAGAGAGTGATGACCAAGAGGATCCACACCTTCCAAATTGTGATAAAATTGAATCATGGGTTACAAATTTGGATTATGATAGCTTTACCAATTTGAATTCAAGAAATAACCCACTTTTGGAAATAACTGGACCATCTATGGAAGGTGAAGATGAATTGGATGAGAAACATGTTGATGAATCAGAAGATGAAGAAGAAGTAGTTGAACATCACAATTTGAACTTGGAGGATGACTACTATGATTCATGGAAGAAGTGGGAAGACTACACTCACTCCAAAACTGCTAATGAAACTTGTGTGCCAATTGATATACAGGACAACATAATCGCCTACTCAAAGGAAGATATTACAACTCCTGTGCAATTTGAGGATGTTTTGGAAGAGATACCATGGATAGTGAACAAAGAATTGGAATTAAATGACAAAGTGGTTGATCTATTGGAAGCAACGAAAGCGATTGATCATGAAGATGAGTTACTTGACATACACTTCGACCAAGAATATTTGAGGGTTGAAAAGGATGGGCATGTTTTTAATTGGGTGCCCAATTTTGGTATGTTTGATGAACAAGTAATCAATGAAGAATATGAAGACCATGAGGTAAAAGAGGAAATTGCAAATCCTCACCAAGTTTTGGTAAATGAAAATGTGAAAAAGGTAAAATCTAAACCTTTGTGTCCAAACATCCAAGATTTAGGTGAAGATTTGTATAATTCAAATGATATTTATGATGAAATGCCATTGAAGGTGAATGAAGAACAAGGATTAATTTCTAACCACACCTTTGATAACATTACTTTAATGAATGAAAAGGAGCTTGATGCACTTAAATTGCTAAATCAAATTCATCAACAATTAATTCTTGAATCTAGGATAAAAATTCTTAATGATCCCCATTTAGTAAATATCCTAGATGCTTGTAAATTGTTGCACAATTTTGATTGGCCTAAGAACATGGAAAATGAATTAGCTTTGAAATTTTTAGAAATAGGCTCTTGCTTACAAAATTTCATTTTGAATAAAGAAAGCCTAGTTCTAAATCATGAATGGGATTATGAAATTTGCACCTTAAAGAATAGACAAGAAAGAATTGAAAATCAACCATTGTCTAATCAATCTGGTAATTTGAATCTCACCTATGAGAATACTAATGGAACTAAATCTAATTGGTGGGGTGAGAGAGGAAAGTTGAAGTTGGTTGCATTGTTTGGTCTAATCTTGTTTTCGTTTGATTCCTTCCACATTCGGCATGTGTATCATATTATATGTCTTTTGGAATGCTCTAATCAGGTTTGGGATCCGGAGAAAATGATAATCCAAATTTTTGCATCATCTTGTATTATATTGTATATACTTTTGGTTTTCGTGTTTTGGTTTTGGATTAGATCTCATTTTGGTTTTAAGTTTTGTGTGTTGGTCCTTTGGACATTTTTGGTTTGTTAATTTAGGTCCTTATGAATGTTGACTAAGACTAGGAGAATATGAAACATCGGAATTGTATTGCAGAAAGCTCCACGAATTTCGCAAACACATTAAAGAATATCGTTTGGAACTTATGATGCAGGAAGTTGTCAGTTTTATAAATTATGGCAAAGTAGGTGGTATACTTCATCCGCATTTCAAAAGGAGCAATGCATTCATATCTCATGTACATTCCGCATTGCATATACATTCCATCTCAGTTGCATCTTCATTTCATGTGCAATCATTGAAAAGGTGTCGAATCCTCTTAGGGTTATTACATAACATATATTAAAAGGATCCTAAGGTTGGGAACTGATGCCCGAACTATCTTGAACCAAGCACGTTCTACACATATTAAAGAGAATCTTGAGCAAAATGGTCAAAACCATACTTGGAAGAAAAGGTGAGGCGAAAGGAGTATTTCGTGTCTGTCCTATCATGCAACATAATCCTTAAAATAGTGGTTTTTACCACTCCCATAAGTGCTTAAAGCCTAAAATCATAGTAGTAAGGATAGGGTTAAATCCTCATCGAACTTAGGTTGAGGATCCAACTCCCCAAAGCTCTGATTTGACCTTCATGGAGTAGTAAGGATAGGGTCTAATTCTCATCTCGCTTAGGTTGAGAATCCGATTCCCCAAAGCTTCTATTTTGCCCACTCAAGAACTTGAAATTCAAAAGAAAATATTTTTCATTTCTTTATTAATATTGGATTGGAAGGATCGTACTACATGTCCCTTGCAAGGATGGGTAGTCATCCCCAAGGTCCAAGAAATCAAAGTAGAGCCAAATCATGGATTATGGGGTTAATCTCCACCGGGGCTATAGACGCCTGGCTGGCAGTGGAGTATGCTCATGCGTGGCAACATGTCTTGTCTAAAAGCAAGACCACTGACTGCTCAAACGGACAGGCTAGCCTGACAGTTTCATCCATAACAGGTTAAATCATTTTGTTCAAGATGAGGTAATGAATTCCGGATCAGAGTAGTAAGGATAGGATTAAATTCCCATCTCGCTTAGGTTGGGAATCCTATTCCCCAAAGCTCTGATTTCACTTACACCTGCACATGGGTTCAAGATGGTAGTGACACATAACCAACTTTGGGATCTAGTAAATTAATTCAGTATACATATATTTGGTCCTAAGAGGGTTTGACAGTTTTAATATGTTTGTTCATGATACTAGAAGGTCCGAGCCTTTGCAAAGCAGGTTGTTATATCTCTAACATAGTTGTCATACATCAAATCCTGCACAAATCATTCATAGCCTTGCATACGAATCATAAGTGAAGCTGACAATGGAAAGTTGAATGAATTTCAAACGATAGGGAATGAAGCACATTGCACACACCGAGCTGATGCTTAATAATTCTAATGTTTCATGTATTTCTCGTCTAGTTTCATTCTTGGGATATTTGCTAACGCTTGTATTTGAGTCTATGTGTTTTCAGGTTGAGTTCTCACCAAAATGCTCAGGAGCATTTCCCAGCAGAGTCACCATTTGTTGTGGCTGATCCACAACGTACCCCAAAATTGGGGACCCACCTTTTTTGCATGTGTTCCAAGAAGACCGAAGTGGCCCATAGGCTAAAGTTCAAAGAAAAAAAGCAAAATACCACAAGGAGAAAAAGTGTCGCGATATCGCGACATGTTGCACCATCACGGCCAAAAAAGAAAAAGTGTCGCGATATCGCGACATGTTGCACCATCACGGCCAAAAAAGAAAAAGTGTCACGATATCGCGACATGTTGCACCATCACGACCAAAAAGAAAAAGTGTCGCGATATCGCGACATGTTGCACCATCGCAGCCAAAAAAAAAGTGTCGACGATATCGCGACATGTTGCATCCGGCCAAAAAAGAAAAAGTGTCGCGATATCGCGACATGTTGCACCATCGCGGCCAAAAAGGAAAAAGTGTCACGATATCGCGACATGTTGCACCATCGCGGCCAAAAAGAGAAAAAGTGTCGTGATATCGCGACATGTTGCACTATCGCGGCCAAAAAAGAAAAAGTGTCGCGATATCATGACATGTTGCATTCTCACGGCCAAAAGAAAAAAAGTGTCGCGATATCGCGACATGTTGCATTTTCGCGATCAAAAGCAAAGAAAGAGAAGAAAGAAAAGTGTCGCGATATCGCGACATGTTGCATTTTCATGGCCAAAAAAGGAGAGAAGAAAAAGTGTCGCGATATCGCGACATGTTGCATTTTCACGGCTAAAAGCAACAAAAGACGGAAGGGGCCAAAAGTGTCGCGATATCGCGACATGTTGCATTTTCACGATTCAAAGCAACAAAATACGAAAGGAAAAGTGTCGCGATATCGCGACATGTTACATTTTCGCGGCTAAAAGCAACAAAAGATGGAAGGGGCCAAAAGTGTCGCGATATCGCGACATGTTCCATTTTCACGATTCAAAGCAACAAAGGAGAGCAAGGAGGCAAAAGTGTCGCGATATCGCGACATGTTCCATTTTCGCCAAGGTAACGGACCTGCATAGTGACGTGGACATAAGGACAAAATCTAGTGAAGAAGACAAAGCGTTACATAAGGAATCTTTAATGATTTGAAATCATTTAAGATGGTCGTTACACACGGAGGGAAACGGACGCAAGCCCATGTGGAGAAATCGCAGCGAAGGGCCACAAAATGGAAAGCAAAGCACACGCATACAGGGAAGGTGAAATGAACAGTCAGGGAAGGTGAAACGAACAGCCATCGGCAAATGAAATGAACCGTCAGGGAAGGAGAAACAATGTTTTCACAAGTTTAAATACGCCATTCAAAGAGGCCAAAAGGGGTGGAAAACTGCTGCAAGTAGCGTTGCAGGTTTGAAGGCGATAAGGCCATTCTGGACCTAGTTGGGCTATTTTTCTTTCGTAGACTGGTTTTTCTTCTTCATGGACATGGGTTGGAAATTACGGTGAGCAGAGTTGCAGACTTGAAGGCGATAAGGCTATTCTGGGCCTGTTTGAGTCGTTTTTCTTCCATGGACTGGTTCGGGAAAACCAAAAATTTTGCTATTGTAAAATGACACATTTTTAATGCAAAGTGTTCAGAAATTTGCATCTTGTGGGCAAGAAAGAAGGAGATTTTCTTTGCATGCTATGGATTTAATGTTTATTCTTTCATCTTTTCAGATTTCGAATTTATAGATAATGTTGATGCCATTTCTTTGGGTTACATTAGGCGAATATTTGAAATCTGAATTTTATTTCGTACCCTAGGAACCAGCACTTAGCTTATCCGGATTGTGCTTGTTTTGCAAGTCCAATAGGTTAGGTTGCATGCACGGAGACCTCACATCTTCGGTTTTGTCGAAATAGGATAGCATCATACTGAATGCATTTTATTTTCAGTTTCTGCATTTCATTTTCATTTTTCTGCATTTTATATTTTTCCAGAAGTTTTAACTTTTCAAGGCATTAAAATAAACATCTAAAAAATATCAAAATCCAAAAAAAACAATGAACAATCACTAAAGTTTCATGATGAAATAAACCAACATTGCCCCTTGTTTACAGTTACTTGCAATCACTAAGGTGTTCCAAGCATTCAAATTGAATATCTTATATTTGAGATTACTAATACACATATGCAAATGCTAATACAGCGGAGACCTTGGAGAAGTTGTTTGTTTAACTTCTTTGCAAGAGGGGATTTGGAACCCAAATCCTAAAGGAGAGTGTACTTTCACAACTGGGTGAAAATACCACTCAACAGGTACAAACATAAATTTCAGATCCCAAATATTCACCTAATTCAACCCAAAAAAATGACATTAACATTATCTATAAATTCGAAATCTGAAAACAGAAAAATAAGACAATGAAAATCCAGCATGCAGAAAATTTTCTCCTCCTATTTTGACAAACAAAAACCAAATTTCTGAAAAGGCTTTTGCATTAAAAATATTCCCTGTTACATTCCGACAGCATGTGGCCTTCAAAAGGTCCAGCCCGGTTTCAATGACCTCAACCGATATTTAAATTTTTCCATCAAAACCTTCTATCTCTGTTTCTGGTATATGGACACTTTTCATCTTCCTTTTCCATCCTTCGTCATCTCCAACGTTTGAAGGTCCAGCCCGGTTTCAATGACCTCAACCAATATTTAAATTTTTCCATCAAAACCTTCTATCTCTGTTTCTGGTATATGAACACTTTTCGTCTTCCTTTTCCATCCTTCGTCATCTCCAACTTTTGGTTTTCCAGGCTTCGTTATGTTTTCCTTTCTCACTGTTTAACTGCATGCAGTTTCAAATGCTTCGCTTGTTTTTCATTTTCAAACGTAACGCTCCTCATGAAAATGATTCGCTTCCTTAATTTTTTTTTTTTTTTTAATAATGGCCACATTTATGTCATTACACAATACAATGAGTTTTCATAGCCTTTTCAATGAGTGGTGACGTGGTCTATGTCTTTTTTTTAATATATATATTTTTATTTCTCACCCCACCGTGGATTGATTTTTATAATACCTTTCTACTCTGCATGCGTATTTGGGCCTCGAAAGCTTCCCCATATCCCCTTAACTTTATAATAAATATTTTTATTGGTCTATACCATAAAGTAAGGGACTAGTCTTTAAACACTTACGGTGAGGTTCTCCAGCCACTCTATTACCATCACTCAACAGGCCATTTGGCCTTACTCAGTGAAACGGTCTTGGTGCATTTCTACATGCTCGGGCCCTCTGCACATTCTTTGTATGTGTGATTGAAATACTGCCGCCCTACGTTATCACTGCACTGCGATGATATTACCATCAACCAAGTGATGTTCTTCTACAAGCACCGATTTCATCTTCGATTAAGATGATTTTCTGATAATAGTGCTTCCATGAGGTGATGCTTTGGCTATCGAAAATCAGAATAAACCCATCTGTATCCTACCTACGGTCATTGAAGTGGTGTGTTTGTTTTTTTAGAAGCAGGCAAGCTCCACTACTTTCCCATCATTTACCGTGAACTTCCATTTCATACATCTGGTGTTTGTTATCTTCTTAATCTGAGCATGATGTTCGATTCTCGCTCCATGCTTACTCAACCTCCGAGTCTACCATATAAACCCCACTGTACACCTTCTGATAAATGTTGTCATTTCATTAAAAACCCTTGACGGTGTCACAACTAAGAACATCCATGGGTTCCGCCACTTTCGACGCTTGTAAACCGCATACTATTATCTCATGATTAACCCCACTGCATACACGATGCGTTCTGGGAATCCACCTCATCGATGTCAGTCGATGAAATTTGTCTACCGCCAAATACAGCCGAGTCCACCAAGTTGTCTACTGTGAGGTTATTTACAGTGGCACATTCATATGTTGGAATTTCGTTCTACTTTAATACCTCATTCTTCTAGTTTTACCAGTGATACGCGAATTCCCACTACGATGCTAGCTTTGATTTCATTGGCCGCGGTTTCTAGCATGGCTAAATTGTAATATCCAACCTGGCACTACCGCTGCTTTCTCGACATTGCTTGAATCTGCCCACTGCTCGGTGTCAAATTCCCGTCAGAGTTTCCATCACGGTATGCCTTCGTTAGTCTTGGCCTCCTAACACCTATTGCGATCACCGCATGCAAAGCCAACTATGCTCCCTCGTATGGCAATCTTCGTCTGGTCTCATTCATGGTCTCATTCAACATCGGATGTGATCCATTGCTTATGCCGACACACCAAAAGAAGGGCACTGTATAAGTTTCAAAAATAAAACAAAACCCTTATTAATAACACCAAACATTAAATTTCTCTTCGAACCAAAACTCTAAGGCATGGGAAGCACTAATGTCCCATTTCAAATTGCCTATATGTCTAATTTTTATTTTGTAGGTTTAACTTTATTTAATTATATTTATATATTATATAACCATATGATTATATATATATATATATATATATATATATATATATATATATAAATATTGCCTTGTGATCAAGGCAGACGTAATGTACTTTATTTATTTTCGTTTTTTTTATTTGATTTTGATTATGATTATATTTATATATATATATATATATATATATATATATATATATATATATATATATATATATATATATATATATATATAAGTATTATATTTATTCTCATATATGATTGTTTTGTTTATTTTTTATTAAAATATTTATATATATAACATTTTGCATTTTCATTTTTTATTTTTATATATATTTTTATTGCATTTATTGAACCAATAGATGGCTATGTCTGACATTAAAAAAAGGAACAACCAAAACCCACTAATATCAATATAAAAAATGACCAAAATCTCAATAACAATGAAAATGACGATAAATATTTTCAACAAAATTTTGACGACAAAAAGTCGTCGACAAGAAAATGACGACAAAAAAGTCATCGACAAGAAAAAGTCATAGACAATAAAAAATCATCAACAATAAAAAGTCGTCGACAATAAAAAGTTGTCGACAATAAAATATCGTCGACAAGAAAAAGTCATCGACAATAAAAAATCATCGACAATAAAATATTTTCGACAAGAACCGACAACAATTGCAAAACCCACGACAAAACGAAGGCATAGACCCTTAAAAAAAACTACAAACATCGAACTTTCAAAACAAAAAGGTGGGTCCCCAATTTTTTTGGGGCTAGTTGTGGAGCAGCCACAACAAGTACTATTGTAGTACCGAAGCTACCTGATCACCGCTGGAGCTTGCAAAATCTTTCTCAAATTTAGGCCTCCCCTTAGTTGGAAGTAATGGTTCTAATATGTGTACTCTTTGGCAAGACTGGACATCTAATATTGATCAGATCAATGATCATCATTCAACCTATGACATCATTTTAGATCTATTTTTGCTCAACATTGTTCATTCTCACAATGCATCTCAAAAGGGGTATTTGTAAACACCTAAAACATGTCATGTCAAGGTGACTACTCATATGGGACATGCTAATAGACCATATGAATGATCTTGGATAGCTCCAAGGTGAAGCAATGGTTTTAACCACTCAATTTGGATAGAGTTGACTAACTCAGCCTTAGATATAGCTGAAACCCATGGTTAATAAATATGGCCATGCTTCAGAGCCACGAATAGCATCAAAAATATTTTGAATCCTGGGCTGAACCAAATTTCACTTACAATGGCCTAGACAATAGAGATTCAAATGGTTTTGGATGAGGAAGCTTCGAGAGTTTTCCTCCCAACTGATCCAACCTCTTGGATCTTGATCTTGGCTTCCAAGCAAGCCAATATTAGATATTAGGAGTCCTATGAGATCCCCCTCCAAATTGGGAAGAGGTTTGGAGAAAGTTTACATTTTAACATAGTGAAGCTCTACTGAAATGGATAGCAAATTGATAACCCCTTAAGGAGAGTCAAAATACTGCCCAATTGTGGAGTGATAAGCATAAATTCATCAATGGAGCTTCTAAAGGACTAGGAAGCATAATCGCACAATTAATCCAAATCGAATGCAAATCTCAAAAAATTCGACCACCAATCCATCTTGGGACATGGAGGTGATCCTTGATCATCAATTCCCTAGAGAGAATTAGAGATCCAAGCCCTGATCACAAGAGCAAGGATATTTTTGACTCAAACATGGTTGTTAGCCATGGCTAACAATGCTCACCACACCTTAGACCTAGGGTTTAATCTCTGATCTCCTCCATTTTAGCATTAGATTTGCTCTTTCATTTTTGTAATTAGCTTAATTCAGCATAGATTTACATTTTAGCAGACATTTGACCGATTAATTCTAGGATTTAGTGGTAGAGTTGCTTCTATTTTCCTTGCAATTATCAATTTAGACTAGTTTCATGTAATTCAAGTTTCTAATGGCTAATTAGGTTGCTTATTACCTAGATTACATGCTTTCTTTCTATGCTTCATAGTAATTTGATGATTTTATGCTAATATTCATAGATTTATATGCTTTCTTGTTTTATTTATCATCATTTATGCAAGTTTCCATCAAAAGCCTCATCAAGAGAGGTCATATTTGCTTTTAATCCTTTCTTGTTGTTTCTTGAATGTAGGGTTTACAGGATCCATTCATTTCAATGCATTCAAGGCAACAAATACCTCTTTCATGAGAGAATAAGGTCGCCATTGATCTTGAGCAGTTTGTGTATTTGTGGAAAGCCTAAAAATTACACCTCCCCCTCATTTAGAGGGTTTTCAAGATTGTATTAATTGTATCAACATTTGGTATCCCTAAGAGGGGCGTATATGTAATTTATATTTATCAAAGATTTAATAAAAGAAACATTATCTTTCTTGTTGAATTCATTATTGTCAATATTTTATGCTTTAATGTTTGATATCAATTGATGTATTAGTTAGGTGTATGCTTTCTACAAAGTTACATAACCTACTTTCCATCAAGATAGGTCTTAGACCTAATCAAATGCTATTACCTCAACCTCATAGGCCTGATCATAACTTACCTACTAGGCCTAATATAGATCACCTTCAATAGGCATTAGTTCCTCCTTGTAGGCCCATTCATGAAACACTTATGGGGCTTATGATGATTTAGAATAAAATAAGGAATACCTAGAAGCACCATTTAGAAGCATGGTTGATGATAATCCACTAGATCAACATATGCTTAACATTCCTCACCCTCCTTTGTGGGTCCAAAATAAAGAAGATGATATTAAATCCTCTAATGCATATCAAGCATTGATTGAACACTTAGAAACTATAGAGAGTAAGACAACTGGGACTGGGCTCCAAAATCCCACCTTACGCAAGTTGCACAGTCAACCATTGCATCCATCTATACCTTAACCTACATACCTTGAGCATTTTAAAATGCCTAAATTAGACAAATTTAAAGGGGAAGAAGATGCTCAAGAGCACATCACCAAGTTCATGAACTAGTTTTTCAACATACAAGAGAATGTGTAGACACCCAAAAGTTGCACATTGTTATACCTACATACTTTTAGATCCTTTTGAACACTTGTAGGTTTACATAGGCTATCCTAGGTACCCCTAGGCTATTGTAGACCAGCGTAGACTATTGTATATTCTCCTATACATGAGTATATTGTTGTAGTCATGTGTAGTCATACGTAGATGACCGTATTCATGCATAGTCATGCGTAGATCACCATAGATTGTCATATCATTGTGTAGACTCCCATATACCACTCGATCAACTTTCAAGTCCTAAACCCTTATAAGCCTTCAAAATCACATCCCATTCACTGGGATATCCTTCGATATCCTATTTGCACTCAATTGAGCCCCCACAGGGTATTAGTTGACCAAAATAATTAACAAGTCAATACCTAAAATCTAATTTAATTTTGAATTCACTTAAGTCACCTTTTTAGGGCAAAATTGATTAAAATAACCCTTAATCTTGATTAACACTAATTACATCCTCCCACATGTGTGTAATTAGGGTTTCTTAGGATATTCCTTTAAACATGTCCTAAATTGACTTAAAAACCTCCTAATCAGGATTAGCCCTAATCCATCCTCACACATGTGTGAGAATAAGATATTTCATATAAGGAATGTGATGTTGCCACATTGTTTTTCCTAACCTAACCCTAGTCATAATTCAACCTAGGTTTAGTCCATCTAACCCTCCCTACACCTTGCCATTTTCTATAAATATTGTGTCTTAAACCCCTAATTAGATCTCTCTCCCAAATTCAAAAAAGCACATAAACTTTGCAAAAATGAAAAGTGGACATTGAACAGTCAGTTTTCAGTGCACACAGTCAAATTTCGATAGCATACATGCACATATTTATATCAAATAGTAAAACGATAGTCAAATCATGTCAGAATGATTTCAAATTTTAACAGAGGTATTAGGATATCATCTAAGACATATTGCAAAAATAATAGTAAGGAAATCATGCACATATTTCTAATCACTCCGGGGTGGGACGCTGGGGACTGCAACAAAACTTGCAAAAAGTGACATTCCAAATGTCCTACCCAGGGGCCTCCAAAACTCTTGCAAAATTTGTAGTTAGACTAAAGACATCATTTTAAGATGACCCATAAGGTCAGATTTAGCATATTATGCCCAGGATGTCATGCATATGAAGGCGCTCCCTGTAGGTTAGTAGACGCATAAAATGACAGAAACCAGGTCAAATCATGTCAGAAAGCAATGAAATTTGGACAGTAACATAAGTATATCAAATATAAAATAATGCGAAAAGAACTGTATCACTCCAAATTTTTTGCATCCTTACCATCAGGCTATAGGATCCGTGCCCAGAATGAGGATGTGAGAAGGATGGGACAATACCTCAAACTGAGAGGCCCTTTGAAGGTCCCGCCTCTCGGGGGAGGGGTATAAGGGTAAATTTTTGACGGACGGTGGGTTCACTAGGAAACTTTTGAGTGGCAGTTTCCACGCCTAGGTTGATAGTGGGTTTGATGTGTTCATTTTTATACTCGATCATTCAAGTCCTAGGTTTGGCCAAGATGAATCTAAACTATTCTATATGCCAATGCTGATTTAAATGAATACAGAGAACATGAATGAATGCTAAACATAGAAAATATGCTAGTTAGATCATAACATACCTAATTTTGGATGTTTGATGAAGATTTTGAGTCTTGTAGCAGTTCAGATCGTCTCAACTCATACATAATCATCTGAAATTACATCGAATCGTCCTAAATCATAGTCGATCGTCTGAGATTAGACATAATCATCTGAAATCTGACGAATTCGTCAAAAACCTGCAATCACACAAATAAATACAAAATACCCAAGATACAACTACAGAAGCGAAGGGAAATGACATAAATAACTATAAATTTGTCTAAATGACAGATCCAAATAGTAATTAAATAGGAAAAGCATCAACTTCACAATTTATTTTTATTTTATCATGCATTTATATTAGATGAGGTGAACTCCAAGATGCATAAACATAATAATTTAAGATAGTGTAGAAATACAATAGAAAAATGCAGAAAGGCTAAGGAAATGCAAACTCTGGACTCTGATTTCCCCCAATCTGGATTACAGTTGGGATCGCCTCCAATCGTACGAGATCGTCTATGCTCCTCGACAAGATTGTTCGAAATCATCTGAGATCGCTTGCGATGATCCGATCTAGCTTCGAATGAAAAAAAGTAGAGTTCCTGCAAGAAAATGCAAAATACAGAATGCAAATAGTAGTGTGAGGATGCTCTAATGAATAAGGAACTAAATTTATAGGGAAATCCGTTAGCTAAGGGGTTCAAGGGAGTTAGGGGGAATCAGAATCAAGGGGATAAACTAGAAAAATCCTAGTTTATATAGGATTAGGGGGAGGTCAGGAGGTTGGAGATCATCCCAATCTAGGAGATCTCCAATAGGGAAATATCCAACTACACAAACATGCTTCTACCCAAGTTGGAGATGTTGTTGAAATAGAAACTAATTATGAAAATTTAGTTTTTGGACAAAATCGTCTGGACGTTCTGTTCCAGACGAATTCATCAGATCCGGGACGATTTCGTCTGATCTGCGACGATATCGTCCAACGGTAAAAAAAAATCCTAAAAATGGTGCGAAAAAGAAGGGAAGTAGGTAACAAGCAATTTTGGGGTTAAAATTTAAATTTTTATCTTTTATCTTTTACTAAGGTTTTAACCGTGCCAATTTTAGGGTGCTACATTTTGCCCCCCTGTTTAGCAAATTTTTCGGAAAAAATGCGTTAAAGACAAGTTTTTCTTGTTTTACGAAGAAGCAAAAATTTATTCAAATTTTTAGATGACGATTCTTGGTCGAATCGTACGATTGCTGACTATGGTGCCCCCTCCATGTTTTTACCCAAATCGAACGTTTGAGGTAAACACGCGGAAAAGTAAAAAAAAAAAAAATTTAAAAAAAATGTTTTTTTTAAATAAAATTAAGAAAAATGTTTTTTTTAAATAAAATTAAGAAAAATAGGGAAAACCCTAATTCATTTTTTTTTTTACTATTCATTTTTACTTGTTCTAGAGCTCTGCAGAGAAAAAATGGTGGAGACAGCGCATAGAGTGACAGAGGTCCGGTGCGGGCTACGGGTAAGGATCTAATCCTAGTAGATTAGGTTTGATTTTAAGTTTGTGCAATTTTTGGATTTAAATTTTGATTGTTTGGGGCATTGCAACCGTTTTTAGGTCGTCGACGCCATCGGGACGAAATCGTCCCTATTTCTCTGAAATCATCCTTATTTCTTCGAAATCATCTCTAGATCATTGATTTCGTCTGAGGGCGAAATCGATGAACTAGGGGCGATCTCATCCAACAAGGGGCGATCCGCGAGTTACGAAATCAAAGATGATTTTGTCCTAACAAAGGATGATGTTGCCCAATTTGGGAACGATATCATCCAATGGTGGACGATATCATCTTTAAACTTGATGTAAAATGTGTTTAATTTGATTGCAATGATTGATTTATTAATAAATTTTGTTGTTTTATTGTTTGTTTTGTAGAAAGGATTACTAAAGAGTAGGGAATGGAAATATGGTAGGCTGAAAGATGACTTGGCCGCTCTCAACCAAGTAGAGCGTGACCAACTAGCATAGGTTGGGCTACGGTATGTGGCAGAGATCCCACAAGTACCGATGGATATGGGGCTACTGACATCCCTAGTAGAGAGGTGGTATCCAAGGTCATCCTATTTTTGGTTATCGACAAGGGAGATGGCTCCCACTCTAGAGGACGTATGGAGGATCATGAGGATCCCCATACAGGGACGACTTATGATGCCTACGGCCAATCAAGGACAGGTGATGATGAAACTGACTAGAGACCTGAGCTTCACCTTGGAGAAGGGCGAAGTGAACATCGAGTCTCTACGATAGATGCCTGGGGCATCTAGGCTGACTCGAGTTTTGGCAGGAGTGGTAGGTGGTTTACTGTTGTGCCACCAGAGTGGATGCAAGATATCATGGGTGCTCTCAGACATAGTTTGCGATATGAGAGACCACGGGTATAGGTTTACATGGGGCAGCTTTGTACTTTGTCGCTTGTATAGGATCCTACATGGGGTTGTATACAAGGGAGGTCAATGTCTAGTCTTGACATCACTGCTACAGGTTTGGTGTTGGGAGCACATTGTAGTGCGGAGGCTGATAGGGCTCCCACTAATAGGGGTTGATCGAGAGAGGCCTCGAGTTTTCTACTAGTGGCCACAGAGGGGGTCACAGCAGTGGATAGATCTTTTGATGTCATGGAGGTTGCTAGATGACCTCATCCCAGACTAGATCACATAGAGGCCATGGCGAGAGCACCCTAGGTGGGTAGAGGATGGGCAAGAGCTGGCTCACATCAGGCGAGTCTGCTAGCTGAGGATGGAGCAAGGAGAGGTAGAGATCCATCGCTATGATCAGGTACTATGATAGTTCGATATACAGTAAGGGATCCCTTCTCTTAGGCACTACGAGTACTCCTAAACTGTTTGAGATAGTACTACATTGAGCGGGGCTCCAGACATGTAGTGGTTCTAGAGTTAGGATGCTGACAATGCCCCCATCCAGCTAGTGGATGGTGACAATGCGAGGATTACAGATGACTATGATGCCTAGTACGTAGGCATCTACCCTCCTCGAATGACGAGTGTGCAGGGTCCAATGCATGCCATGGTGTGCCATATGGGAAGGCAATGGCAGGATACCATTGAGGTAGCACGGGGTCACGATGGGAGAGAGCAGCGATGGTCCCCACAGGAGAGATGCCAGCGGATGGTTCAAGCTCCATAGAGGCCATGGGAGACAGGGTGGAGGGAGGAAGGCTCCCTTCACAGTAGGGGGAGAGACCACCATCGCCTAGTAAGGGCAAGGGTGTGGATGTAGGGGAGAGTAGCGAGACGATGGCTCTCTGAGCTGAGGTTGCCCACCTTTGAGCTTAGGTGCAGTCACTATAGGACAAGGCTACTCAGCTCAGGGGTCAGGTACTAACACTACAAGATGAGACTACACGGCTTAAGACACGGAGCGGAGGGGCGAGCAGGGATGAGCTAGTGCGGTCTATGATGTAGACCACATTCTACCAGGGAGTATACTTTTAGCTAGCTCTAGAGGGTCAGAGGGTACCGTTGCCAACGAACATTGCAGAACCAATCCGGATGGGATCGATGAGGACATCCTCATGATCGACAATGAGGACCCAAGACACAGCACAGACTGCTATGGGACCACCTCCTCCATGTTAGGGTGGGGGAGGAGATGAGGCTCAGAGCTTGAGGGCTTCTCAAGACTAGCTGGCTATAGACTGCATAGAGATTGTATAGATTTTTAAGAGGATTGAGTTTTCCAAGGTATAGATTATGGCATACCAATCCAATTTTGATATGATATATATAATTTTTGTGATATATATATATATGTGATCTTTTTGTGATATGAATTTTTCATATATTTTTATGATGCTTCAATATTTGAATTGTTTATTTGTTTGATTGATGATTCATGTAATTATGTCGTTTGGAAATATTATAATTTGATATCATGCTGTAAAATTTAAATGAAATAATCTGATGTAAACAATTGGTTGTTTTTGTGTGATTTGATAATAAAAAAAATTAAAGAGACTTCTAACAATAATTTCAAAGGACATTGTCGTTGTTATAGACCATTTCATGGAGTCGTCACTCGCTCGGTCGTCAAGCTAATCCCAGTATAGAAATATTGTTAAAAAAGTAAAAGAGTGCTTAAGAGACTGTCTTAAGACTTTGTGTTGTGATGATGAAAATGATGAGGGTGATGATTTGTTTTCAGATTTTCATAAAAATAGTATGCATGAGATACTAAAAGAAATATGATTTTGCTAGGCATAAATTCCTAAGTGTGATAAAATTTTGAACAATTCCTTAGAAATTATGCCATGGTTTGCAAAATTGAATGTTGACATAATGAAATGAAATAGAATAAGTGTTTGTTCGTTTTAAAGCATAATTGTGTAACATAATGATGCAAGTCATATGTTTTTATGAATTTGTTTTTAAAATAAATGGAAAATAAAATTAGAACAATGGTTTGCGTTAGGCATAGAATTTATAGGTATAGACTTATACCATCATCGCGAAATCCAAAGAAGAAAAATGGATATTTTAGTTTTATTGCAAGATTAATTGTTGACTGTTGATAAACAGAATAATAATAATATGAACATGTTGTTTGAAATCATTTTGTGATTTTGTGAAACAAAGTATATAATTTCCTGAAAACAAAACAAAAATTCTGAAATAAGCGGATAAACTATTCCGAAAAGAATTACAGAAATAGTTTAAATTATCGCAAAGACAAATGTAGATTTATTAAGGGATCCTCTTGTGCAAATGTGAGTTCATTACCGATCTTAATTTATCATAATGATACAAAATATCTCAAATACAAATGTGTGTGCGATTGTATTGTGCATTCACCAATTTTGAGCAAGATAATTTGATACAAGTAATTTGCCTTAACCAAATGAGTGTTCGTTGACCATGATTTATATGCATGTAACCGTACCAGACTACTATGTAAGTTGGGTTATCAAGAGCTAGCTAATCCATAAGCTGACATAGGTCTGTACAAAAGAAGGTCGCTAATGTGACAGACATATCACCATGCTAGGAATTACCCAAGGCCAAGCGGGTTGGGCACAAACCACCTGTTATGGGGCTTACCTCACAGTTTTCGAATAATTGAAAATTCCAAGGATTTAAGCTCATTCACCCTTATTTTCTTTTCAAGGGGTAGGGAAAGGGATTTTATTACATTTTGCTTTTGCTTTTCATTTTTATTTTTTATTTTTTTCTTGGAATTGAGATAATGCTGAAATATTGTTGCGATGGTACAGAATAATATTTTTCTCTTTTCTCATTTTCTTTGACTTTTTTTTTTCTTCCTATGCTAGGGATACTTGCTCATATTGGCTGTAGAGCAAGGGACTTTTATTCTGGGTAGGGGTGAGCTTGTCCTTTTGTCAATTCTCAAAGATTCTAGACCATGTGCATGATAGGATAGCAGGGGAAACTTTTCACTCAGGAAACCATTTCTACTATGTAGTATCATATCAAATTTGAAATGAAATCATTTTAATGTGAAGAGATGTACTTGGTTTAAGTAAATAACAAGATCAATTCTCTATGCTAAAAACTTAATTTTATGCTAATGTGGACTTTGATATAAGAGAGATAAATAATCATAGAAAATAAAATCAAGATATTTATTCATGTGAGTGTGAAAGTGTGGGATTCCAAAATAAATGCTAATTTATCCACAATAATTGAAAATATAACTGCAATACTTCAAGAATTGATAGGTATGAAATAAAATATGTTTTTGAAGATTTTGACGATTTTGATGTTTTTGTATTTTGATTTTAAGTTATGAAGTGAAATAAATACAATGTGATTGTCTTTGAAATGTTTTATATAAGTAACTAAAAGGAAATATATATGCAAAACAAATATATACAATAATGAAATGACCAAATTTTATTCATAGTAGCGTTTGAGATGTATAATGTTCATAGGTTCTTTAAGTTCTTTACCATCTAATGTAGATAATTTGTATGCTCCCGATCCAAATTTAGTAGTGATGACATATGGTCCAAGCCAGTTGGGCTCAAATTTACCTTTAAGGTTTTTAGTTGCATTAGTATTTTTTTTATTTTCTTTTAAGACAAGGTCGCCAATCTCAAAGGATCGAGGATGAAATTTCTTGAGATATGCTCTCTTAAGCTTGTTTGGGTAGGCATGAAGATGCTCCAAAGCATTGATGCACTTTTCATCCAGAAGTTCTAACTGACTAAACCTGCCAGCATGATATTCATCTCCTACTTTAGTATCTTGAAGTAGTAGAGCTAAAGAAGGAACTTCTAATTCAAAGGGAAAAATGGCTTCAAGGAAGGTCCCATTTTGGAGAAAATTAAAGATATTAGTGTACCAATTTTCAGGAGTAGTTTCGTTGATTAGAAACACATCTAGAGGTTCTAAGCATGATTTTCTTGAAGCAGGTTCCTGGAGTCGACGAATAATGATGGTAGCATATTCGTCATCTAACTCCAAGGGCAAAAGAGATGTCGTTGCAGCCATAGCATCAACCACACGATTGCTAGTTCGAGGAATAGCTTCCAAAGTAACTTGATCAAATAAAGATAATAATTGCAAAACATATGCTTTGTATGGGTGTAATTTATCATCTCTGGTCTGATAAACATCATTAATTTGATTTATGACAAGTTGAGAATCACCAAAAACTAATAAATTTTTAATTTTTAGAGCCAAAGCAGCTCGTAAGCCAAGGATAAGAGCTTCATATTCAGTAGTGTTATTGGTGCAAGAAAATGTTAATTTGAAGGACAAAGGTATAAGATGTTTTTTTAGAGATATTAGAATAATACCTGCAATAGCCCCACTCATGCATCAAGCTCCGTCAAAGTATAGGGACCATTGCTCAGGATGGTCTGCCTCTAGTTTAAGGCATTCATCAGGAAACTCAATGATGAGGGGATGGGTAGACGCTAAGGGTGCAGCAGCTAATTGATCTGCTATGATTTAACCCCTAACAAACTTTCGTCCTATAAATGTGAGTTCAAACTCACTTAGCACAAGAACCCACTTTTTTGTACAACCAGATAAGTACGGTCGACTCGAGATATCATAAAGGGTCGAATTTGGCAATAACATACGTTTTTTGACTGAGCATATAATGTTGTAGTTTTTGTGTAGAAAATACAACTGCTAGACATAATTTCTCTAATATGGTATAGCGAGTTTCATAACTAATTAAGGTTCTGTTGATGTAATAATTAGCATGTTCTTTCTTCTCATCGTCAAGCTAAGCTAACATAGCTCCTAAGGCAGAATCGAAAGCAAAAATGTACAAGATAAATGGACAATCAGATCTAGGTGGGGAAAGCACTGGTGGTTTAAGAAGATATTGCTTCAGGAGTTCAAATGCTTCCTGAAATTCGTCATCCCAATGAAAAGAGACATCTTTCTTAAGAAGTTTAAGAAAGGGTCTAGTTTTTTTTTCCAACTTGTCGATGAAGCGGCGAATAGCTTGAAGCTTACCTTGTAAACTTCGTAATTATAATATATTGGTGGGTGTAGGCATATCTATGATAGCCGTGATCTTGAGAGGGTCAATTTCAATGCCACATAAAGAAACTATAACCCCTAATAATTTATCGGACTTGACTCCGAATATGCATTTGGCTAGATTTAGTCGGATAAGATATTCCCTTAATCGATCAAATACTTTTCTCAAGTCATTTAAATGATCATCTTCTTTGATGGAACGAGCTATAATATCATCTACATAATCATGTAGAATATCATGCATCATACGTGAAAGATATAAGTCATGGCTCGTTGATAGGTTGCACCTGCATTCTTTAAACAAAATGGCATGACTTTCCAACAAAAGGTTCCCCAAGGGGTAATAAAGGCTATCTTAGCCTAATCTTCAGGAGCTATCCTAATCTTATTATAACTGGAAAATCCATCCATTAGGGATATCATTCCACTTTCAGTAGTAAAATCAATGATTTTATCCATGTTAGGAAGAGGAAAATCATCTTTAGGGTAGGTAGCATTAATATCTCTGAAGTCTGTACAAACCCTAACTTTAGTGGCTTCTTTCTTGGTTACTGGAACTACATTTGAGATCCATTCAGCATAATCAATGGCTTGTATAAAAATGACCTTCAATAGTTTTTCTAGTTCTCCTTTGACTAGTAAGGCCACTTTAGGATGCATTTTTCTAAGTTTCTGTTTAATAGGTTTAGCATCTGGATGGACTACTAGATGATGCATAACTACAGAAGGGTCCAAACCTGGCATGTCTTCATATGTCCAAGCAAAGACATCTTCATAGTTTTTAAGAAATGAAATGTATTTATCTTGTTTTTCTTGACTTAATTTTGATCCAATATTGATTATGTGAGGGTTATGTTCGGTTCCAATGTTAATTTTTATAACATTTTCCACTTCCATATGTAAATATCTCTCAAAATTAGGTGGGGCGGGTGAAACACCCAATTCTTGTAATTCTGCCATATTTAGCTTGGATAATTCATCTTGAGGAGTCAAGGCCTCAAGCTGGGCTATACTAGGTATAGAGCCATCAAAATAAAATTCGCTATGTAACAAGTCATCAATGGAGACACCATGGAAGATATCCCATTCCAACTCATCGTCGGACTCGACAATCATCTTAGGGTAGGGGAGAGATAGCATATTACAGGTAAAGAGATTATTCTTTGGACACAAAGAATCTTGTTTATCCCGATAATCTTGGTAACATGTAAGATGGTCATCTTCCTCAAATGGGAAGGGTTGATCTTTACTAGGAAATAGGCCCACACCACATCGGACAGGCCACGGTTCTATCTCAATAGGTTCTTTCATACCATTTTGGGAAGGTCCCAAACCTTTCCCTTTATATCCCAATTTAAGCATTATGGGTTTAGCTTTAATACACTCATTAGAAAAATAACATCTAGCATATCCATCACAATGTGTCTTGATGTTTCTGGGTATTATTCCCCAATCATATCCCTTATAAATAAAAGCACAACTCCGAATTGGTAAATACTTCCCATAGGCTGTGGGAGGCCCAAGGTATGAGGAGAGGGTGGGAGTTTATTTAAAATAAGTGAATCTTGCATGGTAGTGTTGGTTTCTTCTGATAGAAGAATTTTAGTTAAATCGGGTAAGAGTTCATCAGTAAGAGCATAAGAGGTAGAAGGAATATTTCCTATGTTTTTGGATGCAAAAATCATGTCTTTGATAGGCGTAGATGTTGTAGAGATGTTGATGGAAGGATCTAAAGGTATGGAATTTATAGGGGTAAAACAAGAAGCATTGGTTGTAGTTTTGGGTTCTTTTCAAGATCCTATTGTGGTTTTTTCGGAAGATGGTTGAGCTATATGTATAGGTGTAGTTGAAAGAGTAGATGATGTTATGGGTGTGTGTTTCACATGTTTAGGTGGATGATGAGAATTAGGATGTGTGGATGACAGGGCAGGGTAAAATTGAACTCCAACAGGTTTTGCCAAAGAACACATGTCAAAGGGTCTAGGATCACCATGAATGGTAACCGACTGATTTTTAAATTTGAATTTAACACACTGATGTAAAGTGGATGGAACCACTCGCATTGCGTTGATCCAAGGGCGACCCAAAAGCATATTGTATGATGCAGGGCAATGTACAATAAACACGATCATTTCTAGGGTTCTAGGACCAACTTGCAAGGGTATAGTAATGACTCCACATGTTTCTTGTGTTTCGTCACTAAAGGCTTTTATAATCATATCCGTTCTTTTCATTTCGTCACTTCTAAACCCAAATATTTGGTAGAAGGAAAAAGTGCATATATTTAAAGATGAACCAGTGTCAATCAAGACCCGTTTAATTGCTACATCCCCAATTAGGGTAGTAATATATAAGGGGTTATCCTTATGTAAACTATGTTGTGGTATATCTCTATCCCGGAAGTCAATACAATTGACTTCTCGAGTTATGATAGTAGTAGTCATGGCTTCAGGCTAAATATTTTGTGGCACCATCATTTGGCTTAATGTGAGCATTAATTCATCCCTATGGGTAGGATAAGATCTTAAAAGGTCCAAAAGGGAAATTCTAGCTTTAGTATTGGATAATTGTTCATTAATATTATAAGGAGGCTTAGGTTGAACATTAGGCACATAATTCCCTTTATTAGGAATTTTCAAAACAAATGGAGTTGATCCATCGTTCTGAGTTTGATTATGTTGAGATTTTTGAGCCTGTTGTCTAGTAATATCTCCGATGGTTCCTACAATATTATTTTGCGGGTGATGAATAGGTCTTGGTCTAGCGTTTATGGCTTGTTCATTAGAAAGTAACTAATGAGAAGATGGTCGAGTAGTAACTCTTCTAGGGAATGGTTCTTTCGGAACCATAGAATCTATGATGGGTTGAATAGGATCTAATTCATCTTCAGAACTATTTGATTTATTTGAGGTGATTTCCATGTCACTTTCGGTATCATATTCTACATCACTAAGGTCAGGTGTTCAAATATTATATAGAGGTTTGGACGTAACCATGGATAAATTTGTATCAAATATTTCTAAGTCATGAATAGGTAAATGCCCACTAATGGCTCCTACATATCGGGTAGGAGGGGGAACATTATGATGTTCAATTTGATTAGCTACCTCTTTACCATGCTTTGGTAAAGGATGTTGAAATATGTCCAATGATTGATTGGTATTCTAATTCTGACTTTGAGGGGTTGTTATTTTGAGCATTATTAGGAGGATTTTGTTTAGGTTGAAAGGCTTGCACCTCCATATCATTGTTATCGATTAAATCTTGTATTTTATGTTTTAATCGTTTACAAGAGTTGGTAGCATGTCCAGGTCCTCTATGGAAATCATAATGTAAATCAGCTCTATATCCGGGTATAGTTGGATCAGGTTCTTGGATAGTTGGTAATTGGATCAATCCTCGTGCTAGTAATTATGGGAGAATGGTTGATAAAGGTTTATTTAACCTAGTAAATTCTTGGGATGGTTTATTAGGAGGTTTTAATATGAAATTCTCTGTTTTTTTTGCAGTATTAACATTGGCAATGTTTCTGCTATCAGTGACTCCATCACCCACAACTTGTTTATTTTTATATTGATTTCTGGATGTTTTCTCATCATCTTTCTTTTTGAGCTGACCTCTTCTAATGAGAGCATCTTCCACTCTTTGGGCTAAGTCTATATCTTGATCGAAGGTGGTCAAGGTAGCAGTTGATAATTCATAGGATAGTTGTTCTTGTAAATTATTGATAAAAATATCCAACATTTCTCGATAAGGTAACACAAAGTGTAATTTTCCTATCAACTGCCTCCATCGAGCTAAGAAGTCAACAAAACACTCATCTTTGTCTTGTTTTAGGTTGTACAAATCTTTAATGGTTACATGCCTTTTGATATAGGAGCTAAATTGATGCACAAAAGACTCAGTGGTCTTCGAAATTTCTCAAAGAATGAGTGGGAAATTGATAATACCAGTCCAATGCCATCCCCCCTAAACTTTTCAGGAACACTTTTGGTAATAACAAGTCATCATGTGATATATCATGACATGCTATCCTAAACATACGAAGATGCTCTATGGGATCTTTAGTTCCTTTGTATATAGGTAGGACAGGCATAGGAAAGTGTTTGGGATATGGTTGTGTTACAACTATAGGATCTAAATGCTAACTACACATCTCTCGATAATTATATGAGGGATGGTAGGGATATATTTGGTCCATACGGGAGACTAACTATTTCACCATGGCTTCCAGATTACCAGTTTGTACACCATATTGGTTTGGTGGTACATGAGCATGGGATTTATGAGCGTAGGAAGGTGGGACATAAGGATTAGATGCTATATTGCTGTTATGCAAATGGTTCGTAGGAAGAGTATTATGAAGAAGATTTGTTGTTGTATTATGTTGTATCCCAAATTGTTGGAAATTGGTATTTGGTTTTGTTTTAGGCTTTTGTTGATTTGAGGTATATTGATCAATAGCTTTGCAAAATAGAGCAGTGAATGAAGGTTTCTTTTGTGTGGGAATAACCCTAGGCTTAGTAACATGCACTCTAGATGGTTGGGTAACCTGTTGTTGTTGCATGTTCTGGATCATAGCGGCCATATCCAAATTGGATGGTACAACTTGATCACTTTCTTGATTAACGAAGGACAAGATTAGTGCGTGTGTGATATATGTCTTCTAGGGTTGCTTGAGTGTCACTAATTTGATCTTTGTCCATATGGACTGCTCTATTAAGAGTGCCAATATTAGTACTGAGGAACTTCCAGAAATGTTCCATGTTCTCAAAAGTAACAGCTCCTTCTGGAGATATTTTAGGGGATGAGGATCCTTCCTCTCTATCATTTTATTTTTGTTCATTTCCTATAGCAAATTCTTCTTATTGTTGGTCGAAGGTTCCTTCTTCCTGAATTGGGTCTTTAGGAAGGACATCTGGGTTATTCTATGTTTTCCCTAACCAATCTTCTTCTACTTCAATTTGTTTTCCATTCTTGAGTCTAGTCATTATGTCTAAATCTTAGATTTTAGCAAATATATATTAATATATTTGCAACAGATTTGGGAGGTATATATTTTAATTATATACCTACTATAATGCTTAAAAATAAAATGTTTTGATTTTTTGTTATGATTTTGTTTTTTTGTTTTAGTTTATTTTTATTTTATTCTTATAAAGACAACAAATAGCACACTAAATAATAATAAAAGAATATCTTAGTTTTCTATAAATAGTTTATGAATGTCATTGATAGGATCAAGTTCATCAGGAGTCATAAAATGCTCCTCTTCAAATTGGAAATGGTTTTTCAAGAACTTGATAAAGTGTGCTATAGTAATATTATCTGTTTCAGATTCTATCTTGTAAAAATAAATCTCATGGCAATACTCTCGATATAACACAGCTCTGGGAACTCCATTCCATCTTTGTCTATCCGTAAGAACAACCTCTTGGTCCTCTATATGAGACAAAAATTTATGTACTACAACTACATTATCGAGGTATTCCTCAAAGGTATACAACTCAGAAGACACAAGGGCTCTTTTATCTGCTAACCACCTATGGCAAGCTCTCTGAAGCTCATGATACAAAGTCACTTGATTGGGATCCAAGATTCTATCTAGGAAAAACCTCTTGATTTGCCTAAGTTTGGTTGCTCTAGATGAAATGAGATTCAATATCCTATTAAGCTCATCCCATAAAGGTGGGACTCTATATTTTGGAGCTACTCTAAGTAAAGAATTAATCTCTATAGCTGCTAATTGATTTTCAACATTAATTGTAACAACTCGTATTTTGTTATAATCTACCATCTAAATACAATATGCAATATTTAGTTCTAAATGCATTTATTTTTTTTGTTTTTTTTTTGGATTGTTTTCAAAAGGTTTTTATTTTTCACGTCGGGTTCACCAAAATGTATTGCTCCAAATTTTTCACATCCTTACCCTCAGGCTATAGGATTCGTGCCCAAAATGAGGATGTGAAAAGGATGGGACAATACCTCAGACTGAGAGGCCCTTTGAAGGTCTCGCCTCTTGGGGGAGGGGTATAAGGGTGAATTTTTGATGAATGGTGGGTTCACTAGGAAACTTTTGAGTGGTAGTTTCCATGCCTAGGTTGATAGTGGGTTTGATGTGTTCATTTTTATACTCGATCATTCAATTCCTAGGTTTTTCCAAGATGAATCTAAACTATTCTATATGCCAATGCTGATTTAAATGAATACAAAAAACAGGAATGAATGCTAAACATAGAAAATATGCTAGTTAGATCATAACATACCTGATTTCGGATGTTTGATGAAGATTCTGAGTCTTGTAGCAGTTCAGATCATCTCGACTCATACGTAATCATCTGAAATTACATCGAATCATCTCAAATCATAGTCGATCATCTGAGATCAGATAGAATCGTCTGAAATCTGACGAATTCATCAAAAACCTGCAATCACACAAATAGATACGAAATACCCAAGATACAACTACAGAAGTGAAGGGAAACGATAGAAATAACTACAAATTTGTTTAAATGACAGATCCAAATAGTAATTAAAGAGGAAAAGCATCAACTTCACAATTTATTTTGATTTTATCATGCATTTATATTAGATGAGGTGAACTCCAAGATGCATAAACATAATAATTTAAGACAATGCAGAAATACAATAGGAAAATGCAGAAAAGCTAAGGAAATGCAAAATCTGGACTCTGATTGCCCCCAATCTGGACTACAATCGGGATCACCTCCAATCATATGATATCATCTACGCTCCTCGACAAGATAGTCCAAAATCGTCCGAGATTGCTTGCGACGATCCGAGCTAGCTTCGATTGAAAAAATAGTAGAGTTCCTGCAAGAAAATGCAAAATACATAATGCAGACAGTAGTGTGAGGATGCTCTAGTGAATAAGGAACTAAATTTGTAGGGAAATCTATCAGCTAAGGGGTTCAGGGGAGTCAGGGGGAATCAAAATCAAGGGGATAAACTAGAAAAATCCTAGATAATATAGGATTAGGGGGAGGTCAGGAGGTTGGAGATCATCCCAATATGGGAGAGCTCCAACAGGGAAATCTCCAACTATGCAGACGCACTTCTGCCCAAGTTGGAGAGGCTGTTGAAACAAAAACTAATTATGAAAATTTAGTTTTGGTATGAAATCGTCTAGACGTTCTGTTCTAGACAAATTCGTTAGATCGGGGATGATTTCGTCTGATCTACGATGATATCATCCAATGGTCAAAACAAATCCTAAAAATGGCACAAAAAAGAAGGGAAGCGGGTAACAAGCGGTTTTGGGGTTAAAATTTAAATTTTTATCTTTTATCTTTTACTAAAGTTTTAACCGTGCCAATTTTAGGGTGCTACAAGAACAATAGCAAAATGATGCAAAGATTTCTAATCACTTTGGGGTGGGGCGATTAAGACTGCAATTAGTTTGGGGAGCACCCGGGGGTGGGATGCCCACCGTTTAGGGCCTAGTTTTGACACCAATCCAAGTGGGATGGGTCCAAAACTTCCTAGGGGGTTGTGTCAACGAGTTTGGGGTGGGATTGTGGCTGATTGCTTGGGTTTTGGATCTGGATTGTGTTCCTAGTGTTCACTCGACAACCTCTCTTCTAGAAGAGAGAGATTAGGGATGTAGGAAGCACAAAGAGGAATGGGTGTACAATTTGGCAGCACTTCGTTGCTCCAAATGCTCCAACTCTATTCCTTTTTGGGGTGAGGAGGCTCACATTTTTATAGACCTAAGGGTCTCCTTTGCATGCGCATGTGAGGGCACCACTTGGCTCATTATGCCTTTTTGGGGGAGAGAAGGTTCCTCCCTGATTAGGGGCTCCTTGATTGAGGCCTCTCTAATTTTGAAACGTTCCCTCGCACTCCCATGCCTTGAAGGTGGAGTTAGGTGGTGGATTTGGGCTGCCATTTGTCAAGGTTTGACTTTTTTCCAGTCAAACCTGCTAATCATCCCACCCTGGAGTGATTGTTGCTAATCGTCCCGGGGTGGGGTGAATAGGATTCTAATCATCCCAAGGTGGGACGAATAGGGAGCAAAGTGCTTAAAAGGTGCAAAACTGACCTCTGACCTTCCAAAACTAATTTGGGAGTGGTTAGGACCACTGTTTAACCTCTAGAGGCTGCCCTAGGGGGTATGTATGCCAATTTGGTCAGTGCTTGTAGTCACATAATCGGATTGGTGTTGTTTTGGTGTCTACAGATGCCCCTTTTTGGGATGCGCTATGTGTGGCGCAGTGCTAAGCAAAAATAGATGACCAAAGCACTTAATGATTAGGGTTTCTCAGTAACCTAACCAAATTTTGATGCCCCAAGTATGGGAAGGGCACACATTCTTGAATCCTTGCTTCTGACGAGCTAAGGAGCTTAACTCAAGTGTAACCTTTTTCAGTGAGGTGTACTTGATCTTGGACATTGTTCAATCATGAATAGGCAAAGGGCACAACCTTTTGTCTGAGGAACCTTTTCTTCATGCTTCCAAAATGCCAAGTGTTTGTTTAGCCTGTGATTATTGCTTGTTTGCTACCCCAAGAAGGAGCGTGATTGTCTTTGTCAATGATTCTTTGAATGCATGCCATTTCCTTGATTGGGTGTGTATTTGTTGATTGGTGACTAAGTGTGACTACCCCCTCAAGTGACGAATCGATGAGGGAATGACCAAAAATGAGAAAAGCGACGAGTCGCTTGACCCAAGATGACATTTGTAAGGGTGCCTTCAGTTGTTTTTCGTTGAACGCTTATGCAGTTTTCCAACCATCGGACCTATTTTTGGTGGGTTTTGACCCCTTTTTTTATGCCTATTGGGGTAGAAATTATCAAAAATCCTCCTTCCTGTGGAGCGGTCCGGCTATGCTAGCCTTCTTAGGGAGTAGGATAGTGAGTATTTGTGACCCCGATGATGGTTTTTCATGCCATGAATGTCAGGTGCAAAGGCACCTTTGTTCAGCAAATTTATTGCTATTTTTGGTGCATTTTTTGGATGCAATTTTTGTTGCTTTATTTCTTGCTCTATAATCGTCCTAGGGTGGGATGAATACCAATTTTGTAATCATCCTAGGGTGGGATGAGTACTAACTAGAGTGCTCGTCCTAGGGTGGAATTATTACAGGCCTAACAGCCTATATAAGGACAAAAACTAGGTTTTGGGCTCATTTGCAATATTTTTTTCTTGGCGATTTGGAGCAGTGAGGAGTGCGAGTGTGTAGCGAAGCGCTACTGAAATTTCACGGACATCATGAGTGTGAGAACCAGATATTCGAGTGGAGGAGCCGAGGTGAGACCGATATGATGTTCCTTCTCTCTGCCTATTATTCGTGCGTGTTTTATGTTTTGTGTCATTTTGCGTTCACATTAAGGTTGAAACCCTAATATGTTTTATTTCATTTTTATTTTTGCCATATTAAGGTTGAAACCCTAATATTTTTTTTTAATTTATTTTTTTTGGTTCACATTAAGGTTGAAACCCTAATATGATTTTTGTTGTTTTATGTTGATTGTATAGTTATTTTCATGTATGTTGTCGTTGTTGTACAATTTTATTTTGATGTTTTTGTTTATATTAAGTATGTACTTAATATCCCTTTTTGTTTTATTTTGTTTTTAGGTTGTAAAGAGTCGGTATCGCTAGCCGACTATTTTATCTGATGCCCGAGATGCCCTAATAGTTGTGGATTGGGAGTGGCTTGATGCCCTTGGGCTCAAGCACGTGATGCTTCTGGAGCCTATGGTGGGGGATCGGGCATATTTGACTGCCCTGATCAATCTATGGGATCCCCGCACCAACACTTTTCATCTCCCAATAGGGGAGATGACTATTACTCTGGAGGATGTGTATCGGATTCTGTGGATTTTGATAGATGGATTGCCTATCTAGATGACCCACCGTGACCAGCGGACAACGGTATTGACATGATGTTTTGGTTCGATGGTGGAGAGGGGGGTGGAGAGGGTTGTGGAGAGGGCAGAGGCTGACTTCCAGATAGGTGGTATTATGGTGTGGTGGTGGTTGGAGAAGGGCGTATTAGGGGTGAGGCATGCTTTGCTCATGACCCTCATTTCCAATATGCTACTTCCTGACTCCTCAGGTGCGAGGTTCCCTTGGAACCTTCTTGAGTTGGTTTTCACATTGGTGGAGTGTCCGACATCAGATCCACTTATTATGAGATGGAGTCAAATGTTATTGGTGTAGTTGTACGACGAGATGTACGAGGTCCATTGCCAAAAGCAAAAGGGGATCGGGTGCAGCTATCTCTTGCAATGTTGGGGGTGGCAGCACATAGCTGTGGAGTGGCCATAGGGTTTGCCTTGGACCACTCGAGGTGAGATGGTGGATCAGGAAATTGGATATGCCAATTTATGGTGGAGGTCAGAGGATCATGGACAGAGTCGGCGATGGGAAGGTGATGTAGGTCACTATACATCACTATACTTATGCCTTCTCTCATCTAGTGCCAGGGCAGGTGTTCTAGCGGCCGTATCGGGACTATCCAGCCTGGCCTGAGGCTGGAGAGTGGCTCCGACATGTGCGTAGGGGTAGATGGTTGATTGGGTAGCACGGGATAGAGTAGGGAGGTGGGGGTGTAGAGGCATCGATGGAGGGTTGGGGGGCTCCACTTGATGATGTTGACATGGTGGAGGTTGATGACTTCATCGGCGATGGAGATGATTTGGGGGTTCCAGAGCAGTCGAATGTACAAGATGTCCTAGAGCAATGGGTGCTAGAGCAACAGGCCATCCTGGAGGTGCCCATGCCTCAGGCTATCTTAGGGGATGTGGAGGTTGGGCTTCATGCTGAGATAGCATGATTGGAGGGTCTCCTATGGATATGGGAGGAGGAGCATAGAGATGCTTTGGTGGAGGTAACGTAGGAGAGGGATCTCCTACGGACTCAGTTGGCATAGCGGGATAGTGCATTGGCTGTGTATCACCAATGAGATATGGAGTGGGGTCGGTACCGGATAGAGTTAGAGACAGAGGTTGTCCGCCTCGATGGACAGTTGCCTATGCTTGATGGAGGTGGTTCATCATGTCGTACGAGGGGTAGTGATACTGAGTAGTCTGCATCATCTCCTCATAGGTGGCTAGGTGAGGGTAGTGTTGGTGGTCAAGGGGCGAGGGCTGGCAGCAACCGCCTTGAGAGGTCCCATAGGACCCATACTACTGGGGGTAGTTCCAGTCGCACCGATCCTACATGATCATGGTGGCCGACTCCCTAGGCTTTGGGGATTTTGAGTTTTTGGTTTTTTTGTGAGGTCAGAGGACCTTCTTATTGTAGCCTGAGGGCATTTTGACTTGATATATATACATGACTCTTTTTGGTTTGATTATATATTTGTCATGGTTTATTGTTTTTTATGCACATTTATTTATGTTGATGTATGCATATGCTATTATGACTACGGATGATTTTAACTATATGATATAGATGTATGCATATGGAATGGATGGAATGATTTGTTGGTATACAGGCGGTGGCACCATAGACTGTACAGGATTTACTAGCTTTTTGTACTATGTGATTGCTTTATGAAATAACTTTTGCATTTGTAATAATTGTTTTGTATTTTTTGATGGTGATGTAAGTAATGAAATGTACAACAATTGTTTTAGAATGTAGTTAAGGTTTTTCTGAGACTCAGATGCTTTAACTAACTAGTCAAGACTGTACATTATCTTACAAGACTTTCAAACAAGGTACGAATCAGACTTGAGTTTGACCAAGTTATTTCACATCCTTGTGTGTGCGATTGAGTTCGTTTATGTGGTATTCGTAAGGATACCGCCAGTGCCAGGTAGGCTATCCACCAAACTAGGACTGAGGATCACCTTATGACCTTTTGAATGCTGAGAATTCTAGGGATTCAAGCTCAGACGTCTTTCGGTTGTTCAATTTGTTGGGATACTTGCTCTCACATATAGTGATGAAAATCATTGTTTATTTTCTTTTTTTTTCTTCTCTTGAGCAAGGGGTTTGAGTAGTGGTGATAACCACTGTTATTTTTATTGTTGCTTTTTTTTTGAGGATTTAGATTTTGAATTTTGATTTCAAAGTTGAGCTTGTGGGAATTTTGGCTTGTGAATGGCATTGATCCTTTAGGCCTTGGGGATGACTACCCATCCTTCTCAAGGGCATGTAGTATGAATCCTTACGACTTTGGGGATCAAAGGTGTTTGGGAATTTTGATGGTGAACTTTTGAGATTTTGCTTTGGAATGGTATTGATCCTTTAGGCCTTGGGGATGACTACCCATCCTTCTCAGGGGCGTGTAGTACGAATCCTTACGACTTTGGGGATCAAAGGTGTTTGGGAATTTTTATGGTGAACTTTTGGGATTTTTCTTTGGAATGGTATTGATCCTTTAGGCCTTGGGGATGACTACCCATCCTTCTCAGGGACGTGTAGTATGAATCCTTACGAATTTAGGGATCAAGGGTGTTTGGGATTTTTGATAGTGGTGAAAAACACTATTTATTTTGGGGAATTGGATGGGGAAGAGCTTGTCCTTTTGTCAATTCTCAGCATTCTTGAAACCATTCGCATAGGGGGATGAGCGAGATAATATTTTCACTTATGGTATCCTAGACCACTTTGTAGGTTTCATCTTTCTTTCACACAACTTGGGAATTTTTATGTGTTTTAAGCTTGTGTTGGGATGCTATGTAACAAGGCGTGATCCAAGTAAAACTCTACCTTGTAAAAATCGGTCTGACTTTGTACAACATTTGACTAGAAATCTAAAGACAATTAAATGACGAAAACCCTAAAGACATTAGAAGACAACTGACTATGATATGGCAAAAATGCGAATGGCGTTATTCTTGATGGATCTTTTACAAAATGGACTAAATGTGGAAAATGATGGAATTGCCGAGTAATTACAGTCTATGGTGCGTTTGACATGTATGACCAACAAATATGCAATGTATGTATGTGATGCCTAATGCAACTCTTTTTTTTTGTGTTTTGATTTTTAAGATTATGCATGAAAGTGAGGTGCAATTTTTTTGTTATTTTTGATTATCTGTTGTTTTTGAATATTCTTTATGGACGGTTTAACCCGAATGGGTGTGGACCAAGTGATTCTTATGGATCCTTGGAGGCTTTGACCAAAGGGATTATAGATACCTTTGGGGCATTTTGGGTGACCAAGCGGTGGCGAGAACCCTTGGGGCTTTTGGTTTGACCAAAGGGATTATAGATACCTTTGGGGCATTTTTGGTTGACCAAGCGATGGTGAGAACCCTTGGAGCTTTTGGTTTGACCAAAGGGATTATAGATACCTTTGGGGCATTTTGGGTGACCAAGCAGTGGCGAGAACCCTTGGGGCTTTTGGTTTGACCAAAGGGATTATAGATACCTTTGGGGCATTTTGGGTGACCAAGCGATGGCGAGAACCCTTGGGGCTTTTGGTTTGACCAAAGGGATTATGGATACCTTTGGGGCATTTTTGGGTGACCAAGCGGTGGTGGGAACCCTTGGAGCTTTTGGTTTGACCAAAGGGATTATAGATACCTTTGGGGCATTTTTGGTTGACCAAGCGATTGTGGGAACCCTTGGAGCTTTTGGTTTGACCAAAGGGATTATGGATACCTTTGGGGCATTTTGGGTGACCAAGTGATTGCAAGAATCCTTGGGGATTTTGGAGTGGGCCATGGCTCTCTAAATGTTGAATGGCCTCAAATTACTGATGTTCAAGGGTTCTAGTTTCTTTATTCCTTCAAGAGAGGTGAGTCGGTATGTTCCAGGTCCTATTTTACTGTCGATTACATAGTGACATAATAAATTTACTATGAACTTGTCCCTTAAATGGGGCAGCAAGTTAGAATTTTGTTGGTTCTCTTTTAAGACTAGGTCACCGACCTGAAAGTCCCTTAGGTGAACTTTCATGTTGTATGCTTTCTTAAGTCGCTCTTGATAGATACATAAATAAGCATTGGAGGGTGTGAAAAACATGATTCTGTGCCACCCCTTGCTCACATTTAGAACCATAAAAAATAAGGTTATGTTGGCGTGACTCAGGCTCATTAGAATCTGGTGATTCTGAGACATGGAAGACCCCATCATCAGGCAGTTCTATGGTCAGAGGCTGATCGTCTTCAAGAGGAGCCTCTGCTAGTTGATCTACGATGACTTGAACTTTGATGGACTTTTATCCAATGAATTTGATGTCAAACTCCATCAACAACATGATCCATTTTGTCGTGTGACTACTGTGATAAGTATGACTCATCATGTACCGCAATGGATTCTCCTTAGACACAACATACATCGTATTGCTCAGCATGTAATGGCATAGCTTTTTGGTGGCAAATACCACCGCCAAGCATAGCTTCTCAATGTATGCATAGTTAAGTTCATAACTGACCAGGGTGCGGCTAAGATAATAATTAGCCTGTTCTTTATGTAATTCATTTTTTGGGCTAGCATGGCGCCCAGTGCCACCTCAGTAGCCGAGATGTATAAATAGAATGACACTCCTGGTCTAGGTGGTGCCAATACTAGCGATGAAGCCAAGTATTGTTTGATGTCGTCGAAGGCTGACTGGCACTCGTCATCCCAATGAAATGCTACCCCCTTGTGTAATAATTTATTCATGGGTTGGCACTTGTTAGATAACTGTGCTATGAAGCACTTGATCGATGCGACCTTACCCTGCAAGCTTCTGAGCTGCTTGATGGTGGTTGGGGGAAGCATTTCAAGGATTGCCTTGACTTTATTTGGATCTACCTCGATGCCTCATTTTGAGACTATGAAACCCAAGAGTTTTCCAGATGTGACACCAAATACGCACTTCTTGGGGTTTAGCCTAACCTTGTGTTCGATGAGGCGATCAAGGATCTTGCGTAAGTCATCGAGATGATTTTGGCGCAAAAGATATTTGGCCAACAAATCATCCATATAATCTTCCAAAGTTTTATGCATGTGATCATGGAAGATGTATGTCATAGCACGTTGGTAAGTGGCGCCAGCATTTTTAAGGCCAAAGGGCATGACCTTATAACAAAATGTCCCCCAAGGCATTATGAACGCCATTTTTAGTTGATCATCGGGATTGATACGAATCTGGTTGTATCCCGAGAAACCATCCATGAGGGAAAGCATTTCATGGCCTACTATAGCGTCTACCAATGCATCAATGCTAGGCAAGGGGAAATCATCCTTGGGACTCGCTTTGTTTAAATCTCGAAAATTGGTGCATATGCGAATCCTCCCATCAGGATTTTTGATGGGTACCATGTTGGACAACCATGGTGGGTAATCTACGTAGATGACAAACTATGCATCCAATAGCTTTTGTAGCTCATCTTTGACCATTAAGGCCACTATTGGGTGCATCTTACGTAGCTTTTGCTTGATTGGCTTGACTATCGGATCAAGTGTTAGATTATGCGTGACTAGCTACGGGTCTAGCCCCGACATGTCTTTGTAGGACCATGCAAAAACCTCCTTCTTCTCTTTGAGAAGGGCAATGTAATTGGCTTGCTCTTCGGGGGATAAACTTACCCCCAGCTTGATGATTTGTGGATTCATTGGATCAGAACCGATGTCTATGTCAATCATCTCTTCGATTGACATGTGGGATCCATCCTCCAACTGGTGTGGAGTTGGGATCAGGTGGATATCATTTGCTGAATTTAGATCTATGTTGGGAATGTCGGGTTCCTCTTCAACATGGAAGATATCCTGAGTCTATCTTGGGGTGAAATGAAACATCTCACCGCAAGGCCATTACTATGATGGGGATGGTGGTGAGTCAACGCGATCCCAGTCTATGGCATCTAGGTCTAGATACAATGGTCATGTTGGATCGGTTGGATTGCGGATGGGGGCGGTTAAATCAATGGAGATCATGTTGATGGAATGAATTTGGTCTCCATTGCCACGTGGGTGTTGATTCAGACATCCTTGGTGATCCTTGTACCCCAGATCTGGCTCTATGGGTACTGGCACAAAAGGATCGGCCCTATGTGTGGATAGAAGGATAGGGTCTGCCCTAGGCACTGATGGCCCTATAGGGTCTCTAGGTGGGAGGTGCTCCCTGTATGCCCGAAGTGGTGGATGAAGCACTTGGTTTAACTGTACTTGGTTTAAATGCCACCTATGCCTTGGTCCCATATTTAGATGTTCAAACATATCATCGATGTCTATGGGGTATTCTTGTTGCCTCATATGGTTGAGATATGCCATCTCGGTCTCATCCTCATAGTCGCTATCGGAGATCCATAGGCCTTCATTGGCTCCGACAACTATGTGCCCCTCTGGCTGGTATAGCCTCCCACTAGGCATTTCTTGATCACTATCCTCACTCTCTATGAGAACCAAAAATCTGGTACATAGGTAGTCGATGTTGAAGAAGATATTTGGATCTTCTTCCTCCGGTGGATCACTTGGCCTTATGGCCGGCATGGGAGGCTCGTTTTGTTCGAGCAAGTTGATTTGGTCCCTTCTGGGTTGTTCCGCTCTCTACGGGAGGGTTGGATTCTCTGGAGGTGGCAATTGCCCGATTGGAACATTAAAGGGGAACATTGCCACGAAGTTCTCCTGATAGTCGTCAATGGGTGTCACCTGTGAGTGATTGCTATCGGACTCAAAAGGGTCCCAAGGTGCTACCTCATAATCTGACTCATCTTCAGAAGACCCCCCTTGATCTTGTTCATATCCCTCTTGGAGGTTACTTCTTGAACTTTCCCCTTCCTCGATCAAAGGGGAGGGGTTGTTGAGGTCAACAAGGTTTGTTGTTAACAATGGGAGATAATCCCCCAATGTGTATGTAGTGTTGGGATTGGCATATGGATCTTGTGCCAACCCATCCCTATTGCCTAGACCTAGGCCTTGCATGGTTTCTACCAAGATGTCAAGGGGCAAAGGGTGGTTGAACCCTACTCCTAATTTATCATATGGCATCTGGTATCTCGGTTGACAAAGAATGCGCATTCCTTGTTCGTATCTTCCCAATCCATATCCATGCCAATTACATTGGTCTAGGTATTTCAAGGCAAATTTTGGGTTGGACAGATAGTCAACATTCTCAGCAAATGGCTCTTCATCCTCTTCCTCTTGTAGGTAGGGTTCAATGCCGATTCTCGAGGCCCCCATATACAAAATTGGTCTGATTTGGTGGGTAGCCTAAAGGGACGATAGTGCCGATGGGGAGGCGAGGTCTCCCCATGTCTTGCATGGATTCGAGCATGGGTGTTGCCACAATATTCCACACTAGGTACTCCCCCAGGCCTGTATTGGCCATCTCAATGGTAATCATCGATGGTTGAGGGGGAGGGAATGGGAGTTCTCCCTGAGTCCACTCCATGTTGGGTGAACCGGGTGTCTCGACTTCCATTCGGTTGGGCACCTCTTCGGTAGAGATGGTTGAGACTAATGGTGGTACCTCCTCTAGGGGCTTCTTCCCATTGTCCTTCGGTGTGGCCACCATAGGTGGCATCGTTGGTGAAGGAACAGACGATGAAGATGGGCCAGGTTGGTGAGTTGAGGGACTCAACAGCGAGGATGTAGGCAAAATCGAACCCTGTGTGGATGGATTCAATTGAAAGTCCAAATGTGTCGATGGGAGGGTCGATTGTGGCATCAGCTGCACCGCATTGCAAAACTTAAAGGGCTCTAAGTCCATTGGGACTACATGTACTTGCCCTTCGTATGTGTATTTGAGGCATTGATGGGCTATCAAAGGGACACACTTCATGTCCCTGATCCAAGGCCGGCCTAGCAAGATATTGTAGGCCATCTCACCCTCAAGGATGTGACACAATGTAGGAATGGTCTTTTGTCCTACTTGGATGGGCAGGACAATTGTGCCAACCATCGAGCATAACGCGTCGTTGAATGCTCGAAGAGTGTAAGTGGATGCCACAATGTGGGATGCTGGCAGCTTAAGGTGTTTTAATGCCGCTATCGTGATTATGTTGCTGGACGAGCCAGTGTCCAACAACACCCTCTTGAATGGAATCCCGTTGACCCATGCAATGACGTGCAAGGGTGGATCCACCATATCACCAGTCACCAATTTTAGTTCATCTTCCCTGAAGGTTATGACTGGTTCTGTGCATTGTCTCACATGTCCCACAAAATTGTTGAAAGAATTGGCTTCGTGGGGTTGTAGCTCAATGGCTTTGAGTATCTCCATCAGAGCCTCCCGATGGGGCGATGATTGTTGGATGAGCTCATAAATGGAGAGCCTAGCCGACGTGGTCCTTAAACTTTGAGTAAGTTTAGTCCGAATCATGGCCACTGGTCTAGGCGGGGGAGGTTGCGTAGGGTGTTGTGGAGGTTGTGACGTTGATGAAACATCTCCTGTAGCTACAGTGGGTGCAACCATGTTTGGGTATCTTTTGTTCCATGTCACGATGCTTATCATCCCTACGTATCCTTGCATGGGGTAGTTTTGTGTTACCTCATTCACTTGTAAAGTCTTTGCCTGCGCATCATGGGCAGGCAGGGGTCTTTGAAGACCTCCATCTGTTGGTTGCTCAGTGCTACGGGATTATCTACCGTGAGCATTTTGTTGTCTATCAAGTCCTGCACTAAGTTTTTGAATTTCCAACAAGTGGAGATTTCGTGTCCTTTCTGCCGATGAAATCTACAATATAAGTCTTCCCTATAGCCCTTGGGTTTTGGCATGTTGGGGTCTATGGGTCGACTTTTCGGCAAGTTTATCAGGTTTACCATGAACAAGCGGTCAAACAAGGAGTCTCTAGACTCCGTGAATTGTGTGAATTGTCGCCTAGGGTGACGCTGCTGATTTTGCTCTTGTTTATGATTTTCCTTTTCATAGTTATCAAGAGGAACTACCTGATAATTAGCCTTTGGGGGCTGTGTCATTTGTGCAGGCTTTGGTATAGTTATGGCAACCTGATTGACCGTGGTGGGTTTCGGTTGCATGGGCCCAGTTTTAGCATTTTTGGGCCACTCTTTCTTGCGTGGCTTGGCAATCTCGCCATCTTGTATTTTGATCTCCTCAATTATCCTGGCTTGTGCCAGGGCTTCTTCGAGGGTGGCATATTGCTGTAGCTACAATAGCATGGAGATCGACCTTAAGCAACTCTTTGAAAACATTTGAGTCATGTCGGCCATGGGAGGGAGGTAAGGTAGCCTTGAAAGCAATGTCCTCCACCGATTCCCATAAGTAGCCATGGTCTCATCATCATACTGCTTAAGGCTAGCTAGGTCACTTAAGGATGCCTTCTTCTTGGTGTTGAAGGCAAAATGTTCAAGGAACGCGTCCACTAGCTGGTCTAGATTATTGATGCTATGCTTCGGCAACTCGGGTAAACCAATCCGAGGCAGGGCCTACGAACGTGGTTATAAACGTTCTCAAAAGAAATGCATCATTGTCCTGAATGCCAAAGCATTGACTCAAGAACCTTGTTACGTGCTCTTGGGCATCCTCATCCCCTCTAAAAATTGCCAATTGAGGCACTTTGAAGTGGTCGGGGTATGGGGGTGCTAGAACTGAAGGATGCACAGGGTGACTACGGAGTTGGCGTAAGGTGGGCTTTTGGGGCCCCAAAGTCTTAGTCTCCATAGACTCTAAGCACTCTAGCAGTGCTTTGTATGCATCAGAGGATTTGATTTCCTCTTCTTTGGTTTGTTCCCATTGTGAATTGCGAGGAACTTGAGGCCTATGGAGGGGTAGCCGGATAGCGCCCCCTGCCTTGGTAGGGCATTTCAGCCCGCTCTTCTTCTCGCTCAAATTCCTCATAGGCCTCTTGAGGAGTTTTTGGGCATGACCTATAAACATGGACGGGTGCCCGAGGAAGGCACCCATCATTGGTTCTAGGGGTGGCCTCCCGCTCAGGTCTAGGAGGTCTTGGAGGCAATGCTTGATAAGGTCATGGAGACCTGTCTCGTACTAAGGGGTTGTGCCTCTCATAAATTTTTGTCCTATGCATGCGAGGGGTTGGAATCCTCTCATGCATAGTGTTCTAGAGCAACTCATCTGTCTGGCACTGAATGCGCTCTTTGTTAAGATGATACAGTTGTTCTAACTACTATTGATCTTGCCTAAGCTGCGTGATTTGCGCTTGGCGGGCGGCTTGTTTGGCAAATGCCAAGTCGATTTGTTCCATCGTCCTAGGTCTAGGAGGCCTAGATGCCTCCCCTACATATCTATCTTGGTCATGGTGATCCGAGATCTCTATGGGTCGCTTTCCTCTATCGAGGTTAGCAGCATTCACCCGAGGCTCTGGCCTCAATAGGTGATCTTGATAATTAGCAGGTGCGGAGGCGCATTGCTCCCGCGCGGTGTATTGCTCTTGAGGAATATACTAGTTTTCCTTATGCTCCCTTTCGTACATGTGAAAGGGACGGGCAGAGTTGGCTCACCCTATCTGAAGAGCCTTGCACTCTAGATTTGGCCTATTAGTTCTAACAGTAATGAGGGGTGGAGGGGGAATGATATAATCATGTGGCCCCTCCTTATGAACCCTATGCTGCTCTAGCGCTTCATCATGCAGTGGCCACTCATAATGAGTGTCTAAGGGGGCCTTCCCATGTGTGTACTCCTCCTGAGAGGGTCTGTGTTGAATGGGAGTGCCCCTCAAAGGGGTGCCTCTATAGTCCTTTTCTGTAGTGGTATGGTGTGGACTATGTTGTGGGTCAGGTTGCCAAGGTGGTATAACCAAGTCCTTGGGGCTATAACGGAGGTGACTTGTGCCTCCTTGCATACTTTCTGCAGCTTCTGCCCATGATTGGGCTTGGCTATGGGTATACACCATGGTGGTGGTTTTTCTAAAAAGATATGTATATTTTTATCTCCTTTACAATTTTTATGCTATACCAAACAAAAGGGGACCACACAAACAAAGAAATGATTATCTTGTTTACAGATTAAATGTGTGTCCTAGATCTGGTTCAGTGTGTTTGATTTTTGTTATGTAACTCTTGTAAAGAAAACTTTGTTATACATGCATAATGAGGGCTCTTGTATCTCCAAAATGGTCGCCCCTTCAATATACCATTGCCAGGCCATTATACCGAACCTCTCAATATACCCACCCTTACGTGAGGGAAACTATTGGTACGCGAGAGCAGAACAGTAAGTGGAACATAGGCGGTACGAAAGGGGGATCGCTCTATTTTTGACACCTACCTTAGAAGACTTATCCTCATGCATGGGGAATCACCCCCGCTACACTTGGTCAGCTTTCATCAGGATTTACGTCTAGCAACAGTCGCGATCAGGGTATATGTATGCAAAATCCAAGCCAAGGTGGTGATGAAACCCACCGTTGGTCTTGATCAAGTGTTGGGGTATTAAGACCAACTCCTTGATGTTAATTTTATTAGGTGGTGTGTGTGGTTCCTTTTAATTGTGTAAAGAAAGAAAACATACAACAAAAGATGATTTTCACTAATGCAATGCTTTAAAGTACGTTTTATCTTTCAGAAACCATTAGTAGCAAAAAGGAAATCACAAAACCTAACTAGAACTAAAACCTATAATGAGGACTTGCCATTTGTGCAAGTATCATGCAAGCAAACCAGAGAAGAATGCATTCCTAATCAAGTTCCTTCCATTTAATTTACTCTATGTTTTTTATTTTTTTATTGCAAGAAAGGAAAACAAACTACTTAACCTTTCTATGCAAGTGTCTAAAAATAAAGCAAAGAAAGCAAAAATTTGCAGAAACAAAAAGTAGAAAAACACAGAGGATGTTCAGAAGGCCTACCTCTTCTCTATCTAAACCAGATGCCTCTGAGTTTCTGCTCAAAAAATGCACAGAGCTCTAATCATCCTAGGGTGGGATGAATAGCAGGTCTGCATTCGTCATAGGGTGGGACGAATATGCATTCATCCCGGGGTGGCACGAGTAGCAGTCCAGTGCCCGAATGAGTAACACCTGCAAAGAAAAACCACAAAATTTGGATCAAAAACTTGATCCTAATAGTAGGGGATAGGGTCCCACCATGATCACCACTGAAAGCATGCATAAAAATAGTGTACCGATATGATGCAAACAAAAGTAGATACAGATGCTAAGTCCTACGAATGCATGAAGGAAATGACACAGAAACAAGATGTAAGCAAACAAAGTGGGGCCTCCTTTATTGATATTGCTTTTAATATGATTACAATACATCCCCCCTCTAGGGCTCAGAACATTTGATACAATTTGTTACATTAATGGATGCATGGATGAAGCCATGCTTCCAAGATCGGATGGTACGCTTCCAACGTCTTCCGCGTGCCCACATTCAAAGTGGGCGGGCTAAAGGTTTCCACCACTTGTGTCCATGTGTTCATCATTCCTTTCTGCCCCTCTAGTATTCCTGGTGGTGAGATCCTATGCACAGAAAGACAACAAATCGTTAATAGCATATGCGTATCTAGAAAAACATGCAATCCCCAAGGCCTCCAGTGGGCGCTTGTGGAATATCAGTGATAAGATTGATAAATCGATTACATAATGATATATAAATGTAAAGGACAACATCTAGACTTGGTATCACCTAATTTTGCATCGAAGCGACGTCGGACGGCCCCGTTATGCTCATTTGCCCGTCGGGGGCCTCTCCAAAGTGAGCGCTCCAATGTCCCACCTATGCTCATCCAAATCACCTAAAAATCATGAGTTAGGCATTATATGTCATCCTAAGACTACCCAGATGCCCAAAATTTGCACATCCTACCCATATTCTCCTGTATGTGACAGGGGCGCCCTACGAGCTAGTTAACACATAAAATAGTAAAACGATAGTCAAATCATGTCAGAATGAGTTCAAATTTTAACAGAGGCATTAGGATATCATCTGAGACATATTGCAAAAATAATAGTAAGGAAATCATGCACATATTTCTAATCACTCCGGGGTGGGACGCTGGGGACTACAACAAAACTTGCAAAAAGTGACCTTCCAAATGTCCTACCCAGGGGCCTCCAAAACTCCTACAAACTTGTGGTTAGACTAAAAACAACATTTTGAGATGACCCAGAAGGTCAGATTTGGCATATTCTACCTAGGTCATCCTGTATCCGAAGGCGCTCCCTGTAGGTTAGTAGACGCATAAAATGACAGAAACCAGGTCAAATCATGTCAGAAAGCAATGAAATTTGGACAACAACATAAGTACATCAAATATAAAATAATGCAAAAATAATAGTAAAAAAACCATGCACATATTTCTAATCACTCCGGGGTGGGGCGATTAGGACTGCAACAGTTTGGGGGGCACCCGGGGGTGGGACGCCCACCGTTTAGGGCCTAGTTTTGACACCAATCCAAGTGGGATGGGTCCAAAACTTCCTAGGGGGTTGTGTCGATGAGTTTGGGGTGGGATTGTGGCCGATTTCTTGGGTTTTGGATCTGGATTGCGTTCCTAGTGTTCACCCGACAACCTCTCTTCCAGAAGAGAGAGATTAGGGATGTAGGAAGCACAAAGAGGAATGGGTGTACAATTTGGCAGCACTTCATTGCTCCAAATGCTCCAGCTCTATTCCTTTTTGGGGTGAGGAGGCTCACCTTTTTATAGACCTAAGGGTCTCCTTTGCATGCGCATGCGAGGGCGCCACTTGGCTCATTATGCCTTTTTGGGGGAGAGAAGATTCCTCCCTGATTAGGGGCTCCTTGATTGAGGCCTCTCTGATTTGAAACATTCCCTCGCACTCCCATGCCTTGAAGGCGAAGTTAGGTGGCGGATTTGGGCTGCCATTTGTCAAGGTTTGACTTTTTGCCAATCAAACCTGCTAATCATCCCACCCTGGAGCGATTGCTGCTAATCATCCCGGGGTGGGACGAATAGGATTCTAATCATCCCAGGGTGGGACGAATAGGGAGCAAAGTGCTTAAAAGGTGCAAAAATGACCTCTGACCTTCCAAAACTAATTTGGGAGTGGTTAGGACCACTTTTTAACCTCTGGAGGCTGCCCTAGGGGGTATGTATGCCAATTCGGTCAGTTCTTGTAGTCACATAATCGGATTGGTGCTGTTTTGGTGTCTATAGCCTCTAGCCCTCAATTAGTTTCCATGACCATAAGATAACAGAACTCGTAGGAGAAGGAGCAGACCGCCCTCTCCACATACAAGCCAATATCAATGATATCACCTATAAGTTGGTACTCGTTGATATGGGCTCATCCATTAGTATCATATCCATAGTAGTACTGCATCACCTACACCTTCCTCCAACCCATTTTTCCATGCCTTCCATAGACCTTCATGCTTTCAATGGATCCATGAGACCTACCATAGGATCCATAGTCTTACCAATATACGTAGGCATCTGTATGATCCCCATCCTCTTTCATATCATCCAAGGAGAAATGTAGTGCAATATTCTCCTTGGTTGCCCTTGGATTAGATATATACAATGTGTCCCATCCAAACTACACCATTGCCTTAAGTACATCCACAATGGACTAGTTCACTGTGTTTCGATCGATGGATACCCATTTAAGTTTTACAATGTGGTAGAACTTATGCTTGCACCATCATTCTCATCATCCCAATTGTTACCTATATCTTCTCACCAGTCTGTAGGAGCATCGATATACTACTCAACCTCCACATCAATGTCCCAATGTTCATCAAGAGCACAAACCTTGATGTCTGCACCATTTGCACCATATTTTAGGGGATCCAAAACCTCTACCATGCCTTTTTAACCACCATCCTTATGGCCTCCAAAATCATCCCAACCTCTACCATTTCAATTTCACCTGTGGTACCCTAACCACCATCATCATCCATTACACAAACTATTATTGTACCTTCCCCACCTTTACATATGGAAGCCCCTATCCTACCTACACCACAAACACCTCCTCTTCTCTTTCGACCAAAACCTAAGACATTCAAATCTCCACGTATCCCAGCACCTACGTTGATGTCATAACCTACCTAGAATAAACAACCTATTCAAGACACAACAACCAAACATATTGAATTGGAACAACCAACATCAAATTTAGACATAGCATTTAGCTGCAACCATCAGGGAATCTCAAATTTCTCATTCCTCAACTAATTATATACCCCAAATCAATCACCAGAGCATACCACACCATGCATATCCATATTCATGACAAATTCAGGCCCAAGATACTATAATGTATGCGACGCTCGCGTATGTGACCCTATGATCCAATCCACCCATGATTTTAGTTACCCTTAAGATTTGGTCCTCACCATTAGCACCGTCATACAGTTAGGAAGTCCCAAAAAACACACCAACTTTGTGTATGCAAGGTTTGATTCTTAGATCCCCCACAAACTACTCCAATACCACAATATAGCTCTGGTGATGCAATTACACATCTAGCCAACCCTCAATTTACCTTGCACCACTTACAGCATTTTTATTGCCATGGTTCTGAGCTAGGCCGTTGATGAGGCCCAAAAATGCCTCATTATTGCACAATGTTTGAATACCATATGATAAGTTAATTTCCAAATAGTTGACTAAAATATACTATTTTTTAAGTGTTTACATGATTTTATGTTAGGAATACTATATCTCTGTTTTTGACTATTTTCAGCATTTTATGACTGATTTTGCTTGATTAAGTAGCAGGTAAGAACATGCATTTCAATTAACCAAATGTGGTATGCTGATATCCATTAACTTCTAAATGGTTTTTGAATGTTTTTCTGCCATTAAACTTGTTTCAAATCCACATTTGAAGACAAAATTTTAGGACTGTCATAAATCTAAAAATCTAAAAAAAATAGCCATATAAAAATCAGCAAGCTGTCACTTTATAAGAACACCTTGAAGTTGTCAAGCAAAGCATGAGGATATGGATGGAATGAGTTCAGAAGGACTACAAAAGACATATTACCTATTTATAAGCATTCCCACATGGTCTAAATAGGCAACAATAGGGTATAATAGAGTAGGGACAATTATGCAACATTGTTGCACTATTTCAACATGGTTACTTGGTGAATGAAGTGTATAAATTCAGTAGCAACTTGATGTACTTCTTCATGTTGATATTTGAATAGTTTTTCCATGTTCTAATTTATTTTAATTTTCAATAAATGCCAATATTTTACAACTGTGCATCAAAAATGGAAAATGTAGTAATTTACCATGTAAATTCCAGCAAGCTACCAATGAATGGCAAGGCATGAAATTCACATCCAAGGAAGAATGAAGATTATTGCAATATGATCCTAAGGGCTAATCCACCTTATAAATGCAGCCAAAACCATTTGGATTCAACACAATTGGTCATTCTAAAGATCTTCGGAATGAACACAGTGTCTTCGGAATGAACATAATGTCTTCAAAATGAGAATTGCAATATCTTCAAAATGAGCCACTTATCTTCGAAATGAAAACATAATGTACTTTTTGACTTGTTGACTAAATTTTGGTGGTGGAAAAGGGGATAAGAAGGTTGATAAAGTTAAGGGAAAATATCTCCCATCTGATTTTGCCATCCTTGCCGTCCAAAGCCACCATTCATGAAAAATATCAATTTTGATCCTCTTCTAGGATAAACCCAAAAAAACTGTAGCATAATAGAAAGTTGTTTGCAAGATAGGAATGGCATATTATGAGGTGGATAATTATGTGTGAGATATTTATAGACTCATACCATGTACTCCCACCACTGAAGATGCTTTCTAAGGGCCAATGACTACTACTGCAACACAAACTGTCCAGATTTGCATTTATTTCAGATCCAAAATTATTGGCAAATCATTGTAAAGCAGCACATAGGCTGATTTGAGCATGGGATATGTTGTAAATATTTATATAAATAACATAGATCCCTCCTTGGTTGATCCAATTAGGAATTAGGATAGAGGAGAGTTTTCAATTGTAGCAATTAGGACTGTACAGTAATTTTTTGTAACAATTTTCAGCATGTTTTGTCATCAATAAAAGTGTAGCTATTTTATCATTTTCTATTCTGAGTGTTAATTAGTTAAGGAGTTCTTTTCACCGCCTTATAGATAAGAAATTATGGGCCCACTTTTAGATCTAGAAGGAGGGATTTTATGGCAGGTTTTAATCTATAATTTTGCTACAACAGAATTAATAGATTGCTTGTCAGATTTCATTTTCTTGTTTTTATTTTGTATTATGTGATTTATGTTTTCTATTATGTTTGTGTATAGCATTTGTGTGTATGTCAGCTGAAAAATTATATTAAGCATTTTTTCTTTGCTTTCCATGTTTTCCCTACTTTCTATTTTAGCAACTTTCTATTTTTAGCATATTTCATTTTGCTGTCAATTCCTGTAGCAGAAGCTTGACGACCTTTTGTGGCAGGGCATTGATAGGTGTTTTTAGAATAAGTTTCATTTACAAGAATCATTTAAATTATGCAAAAGTAACTAGATTTCAATTCTGCAAATGTAACTTAGGATTTCATTTTAGCAATTTCAATTCTGCAAAAGTAACTTAGGATTTCATTTCAGCAATTTCAATTATGCAAAAGTAGATTAGATTTCAATTTAGCAATTTCAATTCATGCAATTGTAGTTAGATTTAAATTCTTGCAACTTAGAATTAGTTTTCAATTCTTGTAATTTATTTCAGTTTCCATTCTTCAAACTAGGTTTAGTGTGACACCAAAAGGCTAAACCAAAATCTGCTTCACCAATAAATGCTTAAAATCTGAATGCCTAAATTGTACTCTACCCTAGCCTTCTATCGTAGACAGCCTTGGACACCACCCCGAATTGATAAATCATTGAGATTAAATGATGAGATTCAACGACACTCATCATTTTGGCATCGTTGCCGGGGATCATGGTGTTGTTAGATGGGTAAAAGCAGTCAAATAATTATTATTGTGCTAAAATATAAAGTTTAGAGTAAAATCTGAATGAATAGCTGGTATAAATAATAATTATTGATAGTTGCATTTCAGTCCATTTAGAAAACAAGCAACCACAGGGGGGTGATCTTCACACTTGGGGGTTAAATTGCCTATGTTTGAAATTCTTGATAAAAATAGAAAGAATTCATCATCCTCATTATCAAGAAATATAAGATATTTTAAAAAAATAAGATCCATCTGCTAGTACTGCCCTTTTTATATCCATATCATCAGGGTAGTATAAACAAATTTATACTAGGTGTTGGAAATATATCATGGTAGATATACAAGACTATCCCTTGAACAAAATAGCCATATCAATTGCCTGTAGCATTTGTTCATAGGGACATATCATTGATGAATGCCATTTACTTTCATAACTTAGAGATGCAAAATATGTTGCCTAGTCTGAATTCTTCTCAAAGAGAGACCCCAACAACAACAAACAGGGCAAGTAAATCAACCACCACCTTCAGCCCAACCTGTGGCCAATATACAGGATAGACAACCCCTATCTATGTAAACTGAAAAAAAAAATCACAAAAAAACTTTTGCACAATCAAAATAGGAGTTTACAACTTAATGATGATCCTAGAGTTTTCCATTATTCCTTAAATATTGTTAGGATTTTACCATGCTAAACCACAACCTAGAAATTCGTAGCCTACACAGACAATAGTTGATCTCATTAGAGGTGATCCTACCTAACAAGTAGTTGATATGCTAAATTTGTACACTTCTTTTATTATTGTGCAAACCAAAAATATTTATTTTTTAGCCCAACGTGTGATCAGTATGAATAATACAGGATAGGCAACCCTTGTGTATGTAGCTAAATATGATATATAAAAAAAAAACATGTAGGAAATGTTATTTATTGTAGCAACATCCAACTGTGCTAAAACAAGAACTTACCTGAGCTTGAAGAGACAAAAATCAATGGAGATACACAGAAAACATTTAGTCCAAACACACAGAAATTAGCCTTGGATAAAGGAGAAAAACTAGAAAAACTGCACATAGAAAATGTACTTCCATTTTACAAAGGGGTAAATTATGTCCTCCTAGGAATGAAACAAATTGAAGTGCAGCCAAGAAAATTATTGAACATTATTAGTTGGTTGACTTATAAACAAAAAGCAAAATTGTTGCTATTTTGAAACAATATTTCAATCCCTTTACATGGAATTACAACGGTATATCAAGATTTTATCTTGATGTAAGCACTTAACATCTTTTGGAAATTAATATTTAATTATTTCAAGAACATATTGACAAGATTTTGCAGACTAGGAGCCATAGACAACACTTTATTGAAGAAGTTTTCAGATATGGAGTAGTGCTTCTTTCTCCCATTGGTAATTAATTGAGGATGTTAGTGGTGAATGGACATTGCCTTCAGGTATACCATGCACCATTAACTAAGGAGGAGTTCTTGAAGGAGATTCTATTGGATGTACACATAATGGAAGATAATTTCTCTTCAATATCAGATTCAGAGTGATGATAAAAAGTCTGACAAAAAGAAAAAAAAATACAAGAAAATAAAAAAGAAGAATAGTCTTGTTTGTGAACTTCCTTTTTGGGTACAAGCAAGACAAGAAAATTTGAAAAAAAAAAAGAGAAAAAAAAAATTCAGCAAAGTCATGTCCCACAAAATGGGGATACATGAGGACAAACATCAATTTCAACAAGAAAGAGGAACAATGAAGCCAATATTTCATTTCCAGCAATAAGGAGGCAATGATGATGTAAGAAGATTCTTACTGGTCATCTAGTAAGGAAGGTTGCATCAATGTTGCAGGTTTCAATAGAAAGATATGGTGTTTTCATAAAATAATTGACATGTTTTTGCAGAATAAGGATTGGTCTTATCCAAATAAGAGTGAGATATGTTCTCTCTAATTGAAGCACTTGAAAAAAAAAATAGGACTAAAGTTGGTTGAAAACCAGAAATGGCAACCTCTTTTGATGAAAAAAAATGAAAAAAAAAGAGAAAAAAATGAAAAATATATATAAAAAATGAATAATTCAGTAGTGAAAACCTTCTTGGAGGTGCTACTAAGTTGGCTTGCATGAAAACCTATTTTTCGGCATGCATTGCCTTGTTGATCTACCCATCATTGTTCCACCATTGTAAAAATCTCACACTGCACATGTGTTATGTTTGTTTATGTTTTCAGATAGCCTACTAACAATCATCAAAAGCAACTTGTAAGGTGCATGACCAATTTTCAGGATAGTAAGATATGTGTTTCTTGCATTTAATTCATAGTAAACATTTAGCATTTAGTGTATGATAGTCGGTATTTGGCATAAACTATTCATACAATAGTGACAAGTTGAAAAAAAAGAACATGTTCAAGATGTCAAGAAACACCCCCTTATGCCCTTAATTGCATGGAAATTTCAAAACTATGCAAAAACTTGATTTTGGGACAGACATGGCAGCAATTCTATTTCAATTTGTAGGGAAAATTTTAGAAGGAGAACTGCAATTTTATATCTCATAATTGTCTGATAAATTGAAGGAGGATAATCAACAAAATGCACCCGAAGGTTCTATTTTAGTACTACTGGAATAAAATAACAACATACAAAACAAAGAATAGCATCTAAACAAAAGGATGAAGAAGGGATTTTTGATGTTATGGAAGGCTTATACACTCTAGATATGGACCCACAATAGAATCTGTAGCTAACTTTTGCATAGGAGGTCATTTCTAAATTTTTTGAAGATCTTCAGAATGAGAAATGCAGTCTCTTCAGAATGAACAAACATCTTCAAAATGAGAAATGCAGTCTCTTCAAAATGAACAGACATATTCAAAATGAGAAATGCAGTCTCTTCGAAATGAACAGACATCTTTGGAATGAGAAATGCAGTCTCTTCGGAATGAACAGACATCTTCGAAATGAGAAATGTAGTCTCTTTAGAATGAACAGACATCTTCAAAATGAGAATACAGTCTCTTCAAAATGAGCAGGATATCTTCGAAATGAGCAGAAACTGTACCAAAATTGCTGAAAATGTTATATAATAGCAAAAAGAGTAGGGTCAAATATTGAGGTTTATAAGGCTCTTCCACAAGTAAGTACATCCCTCAAGCATTTCAAAAAAAAAAAAACAATTTAATTTTGTTCAAAAGGTGCAAACAATAAAAATAAGCATTCAGGCTGAAATGTTGTTAAGAACAAAAAATTCCATCAGTAGTAGTGCATCTGCCAAATACGGTTCCACAATAAGACTATTGCAAGATGAATCATATGATATCAAGCCTTTAAGAGGTACCTTGCAACACTAAAACTTGTAAAAAAATAGAAAAATAGTCATATATGTGCTTAATTGCAAAATACTTGATATAGTGCAACAAGGAGGAATTTCTCAGTTAGTAGGTAGCAAAGGATGTTGTTCACAAGAATAAAACCTGCATATTACTATGGCCTACTAAGATGCATGAGGGCATGCATCAGTTCAAGTTGGGGGGATGATGAGGCCCAAAAATACCTCATTATTGCACAATGTTTGACTACCATATGATAAGTTAATTGCCAAATAGTTGACTAAAATATACTATTTGTTAAGTGTTTACATGATTTTATGTTAGGAATATTATATCTTTGTTTTTGACTATTTTCAGCATTTTGTGACTGATTTTGCTTGATTAAGTAGCAAGTAAGAACATGCATTTCAATTAACAAAATGTGGTATTCTGATATCCATTAACTTCTCGATGGTTTTTGAATGTTTTCCTACCCTTCAACTTGTTTCAAATCCACATTTGAAGACAAAAGTTTAGGACTGTCATAAATCTGAAAATCTGGAAAAAATAGTCATATAAAAATCAGCAAGTTGTCACTTTATAGGAACACCTTGAAGTTGTCAAGCAAAGCATGAGGATATGGATGGAATGAGTTCATAAGGACTACAAAATACATCTGAACTATTTAGAAGCATTACCACATGGTCTAAATAGGCAACAATAGGGTATAATAGAGTAGGGACAATTATGCAACATTGTTGCACTATTTCAGCATGGTTACTTGGTGAATGAAGTGTATAAATTCAGTAGCAACTTGATGTACTCATTCATGTTGATATTTGAATAATTTTTCCATGTTCTAATTTTATTGAATTTGCAATAAATGCCAATATTTTTCAATTGTGCAGCAGAACTGGAAAATACAGTAATTTACCATGTAAATTCCAGCAAGCTACCAATGAATGGCAAGGCATGAAATTCACATCCAAGGAAGAATGAAGACTATTGCAATTTGATCCTAAGGGCTAATCCACATTATAAATGCAGCCAAAACCATTTGGAGTCAACACATTTGGTCATTCTAAATATCTTCGGAATGAACACAGTGTCTTCGAAATGAACACAATGTCTTCGGAATGAGAATTGCAGTATCTTCGAAATGAGCCACTTATCTTCGAAATGAAAACATAATGTACTTTTTGACTTGTTGACTGAATTTTGGTGATGGAAAAGAGGATAAGAAGGTTGATAAAGTTAAGGGAAAATATATCCCATCTGATTTTGCCGTCCTTGCTTTCCAAAGCCACCATTCATGGAAAAGATCAATTTTGATCCTCTTCTAGGATAAACCCAAAAAAACTATAGCATAATAGAAAGTTGTTTGCGAGATAGGAATGTCATATTATGAAGTGGAGAATGATGTGTGAGATATTTCTAGACTCCTCCCACGTACTCCCACCACTGAAGATGCTTTATAAGGGCCAATGACTACTACTGCAACACAAACTATCCAAATTTGCATTTATTTCAGATCCAGAATTATTGGCAAATCACTGTAAAGTAGCACATAGGCTGATTTGAGCATGGGATATGTTGTAAATATTTATATAAATAACACATCTCCCTCCTTGGTTGAGCCAGTTAGGAATTAGGATAGAGGAGAGTTTTCAATTGCAGCAATTAGGACTATACAATAATTTTTTGTAATAGTTTTCAGCATGTTTTGTCATCAATAAAAGTGTAGCTATTTTATCATTTTCTATTCTGAGTGTTAATTAGTTAAGGAGTGCTTTTCACCTCCTTATAGATCAAGAAGTATGGGCCCACTTTCAGATCTAGAAGGAGGGATTTTATGACAGGTTTTAATCTATAATTTTGCTGCAGCAGAATTAATAGATTGCTTGCCAGATTTCATTTTATTGTTTTTATTTTGTATTATGTGATTTATGTTTTCTATTATGTTTGTTTACAACATTTGTGTGTATGTCAGCTGACAAATTATATTAAGCATTTTTCCTTTACTTTCCATGTTTTCCGTGCTTTCTATTTTAGCAACTTTCTATTTTTAGCATATTTCATTTTGCTATCAATTCCTGTAGCAGAAGCTTGACGACCTTTTGTGGTAGGGCATTGACAGGTGTTTTTAGAATAAGTTTCATTTACAAGCATCATTTCAATTATGCAAAAGTAACTAGATTTCAATTCTGCAAATGTAACTTAGGATTTCATTTTAGCAATTTCAATTCTGCAAAAGTAACTTAGGATTTCATTTCAGCAATTTCAATTCTACAAAAGTAGATTAGATTTCAATTTAGCAATTTCAATTCATGCAATTGTAGTTAGATTTCAATTCTTGCAACTTAGAATTAGTTTTCAATTCCTATAATTTATTTCAGTTTCCATTCTTCAGACTAGGTTTAGTGTGACACCAAAAGGCTAAACCAAAATTTGCTTCACCAATAAATGCTTGAAATCTGAATGCTTGAATTGTACTATGCCCTAGCCTTCTATCGTAGACAGCCTTGGACACCACCCTGGATTGATAAATCATTGATATTAAATGATGAGATTCGATGACACTCATCAATCGTTATGAGCAAGGGCTACGTACACCCATAAACCCTCATGTTCGATCACCCACTAAAAAAATTAGCCTAGGTTATCACCCAACCACCATCTATACATTAGAATATGAGATCCAAGATTTATCCCTACATCCTCCTCCATACCCAACACACACCTTGGAAGAGTACATCGATATGGATATATTAGAAGACATGCCTTCACCCACTTCAACCATCACAGTCCCCTATGACTTCTTCCAAGAATCTCCTACAATCGATACCTCTTTATTCTGTGATGTTGAGAGATTGGTAGAACACTTTGCTACCTTATCCCTGGCTGCCCCACCAATAGAGCCTGATCCAATCCCACCTGATCCACCACCGACATGGATAGTCATGTTCCTACCTATACATAGGCAACTCTAGAGAGCAGCTCCTCATCCTTGTTCACCTCCAGTTGTCCTACGACCTCCCTTGAGCCTCTTAAGACATGCACAAATCATTGAACCTCCCTCACCAGAGTCTTCCCCACCTACTTCACCTACATCATCGGTCAACATGGTCGAAGTAGACTTACGCTCTCCCCTCCGCTATAGCCACCAACTAATTCGAGATGATACCCCAAACCCAAAATTTATCGATCTTGCACATATCTCACACATACCAGTACCTGGAGACTTCCTTCTTTCTCCTCACATCTTACGGGTGGAAAATACCCCTTCCTCATCCACGTCATCCCAAGCCCCTCAGGTCCATCACACGGGCATTTACATAGATGATGAATACGAGTTCAGCGAGGCCATTGATGACTTCAACCTCATTCCTATCCCCGAATAATTACGTGATGGATCTCACATGCTCATCGAGGACACAATCGACGTCGACATCGGTGATGATCCAAAAAATCCACACATCCTCAAATTAGCCGCTAGCCTCTCACCCGAGGAGTGCATCGCCTTCACGAACTTCCTATGCAAGTACATAAAAGTTTTTGCATGGTCATACAAAGACATGTCGAGACTCGACCCTACTGTGGTGGTTCATAATCTTATACTAGATCCCAATGCCAAACCAGTAAGACAAAAGTTACGATGCATGCATCCAACTATCACATTGATAGTGAAATCTGAGCTCCAAAAGCTCCTAGACGTTGATTTCATAGTACCCATCGACTATCCCGAGTGGGTATCCAGCATGGTCCCTGTACCCAAGCCATCCGATGACGTTCGTGTTTGCACAAATTTTTGTGACCTAAACAAAGCTTGTCCCAAAGACAACTTCCCTCTACCCAACATTGACTCCCTCATTGACTCCATCGTGGGTCACGAAATGATTTCCCTCATGGATGGATTTTTAGGATACAATCAAATCAGAATCAACCCAGCCGATCAACACAAAACTTCCTTCACAACACCTTGGGGGACCTTTTGCTACAAGGTCATGCCCTTTGGCCTCAAAAATGTTGGGGCAACCTATCAACGAGCCATGACCTACATATTTCATGATTTAATGCACAAAAATATTGAGGACTATGTGGACGATCTTATCGCTAAGTCCAAGAAATGTGTCGACCATCTCAAAGATCTCCATCAGATTTTTGATCGATTGTTAGAACACAATGTGCGCCTCAACCCTAAGAAGTGCGTGTTTGGTGTTACATCAGGAAAAATACTAGGGTTCATTGTCTCCCAATGAGGCATTGAGGTAGATCCTAGTAAGGTGAAAGCCATCATCGAGATGCCTCCTCCTACCACACTAAAGCAATTGCGTAGCCTCCAGGGCAAGATTACTTCTATCCATAGATTTATAGCACAATTATTAGACAAATGCCAACCATTCAACCATCTCCTCTAGAAAGGAGTAAACTTCAAATGGGATGATAACTGTCAAGCAGCATTCGATGCTATCAAAACTTACCTTACATCATCGTCGGTCATGTCACCACCGCACCCACAATTACCACTGACTCTATACATTTCAGCTACAGAACTTGTGCTAGGTACACTCCTAGCTCAAAAGAATGCTCTCGACAAAGAGTAGGCTATCTACTACATCAGCCATACACTAGTTAGTTATGAAATAAGATACGGATACATGGAAAAGCTATGCCTAGAAGTAGTATTCGCTACTCAAAAGTTAAGACACTACATGTTAAACCACACAACTTTTGTCATCACCCGAGATAATCCCCTTCGGTACATGATGAACAAAAGTTATCACAATTCACGCACAACCAAATGGATCATGCTCCTAACTGAATTCGACCTAGAATTCGTATCTCAAAAATCCATCAAAGGGCAAGTCATCACCGACCAACTGGTTGAAGCCCCTCTAACTGACAATCAACCCCTACTCATTCAACTCCTCGATGATTCCATATTCCACATAACCAAAGAGGAAGAATATGTCGAACCCAAATTCGTGGCTGATCTCACCATGTTCTTCGATGGTTCTAGGTGTCTCCACGTTGGGGGTGCAGGCATTGTCTTCTTTACACCAGAAGGAGAACCGCTCCCCTTTTCATTCAAACTCGATTTCCCTTGTACCAACAACAATGTAGAATATGAAGCCCTAATCCTAGGACTAAAACAAGCACACTCCATGCACATCAAATGCCTCCACATCATAGGTGATTCACTCTTGATAGTAAATCAAGTACAGGAACTCTAGCTATGCAATTTCCCAGTCCTCCAGTAGTACAAGAAAATCACCCAACAACTCTTATCCCAATTTGAGTGGTATGACCTCGAAGCCGCTCCACGATCATCAAACCATTTTGCAGACACTATGGCCTCCTTAGGGTCCCTCATTCCACAAAACCCAACATCCGACACAACATCTGTATCCATTCATACACTTACACAATCTGCTATATCACCCACACCTCCCACAGATGATGGTGGTGTGTATGTGGTAAACACCGAACCTCACGACCCATGGTTCTCACAGATCAAAGAGTACATCAAACTAGGTTTCCTACCATGTGATTTACCCCATGCCCAATGCCAAACCTTTAAACAAAGAGTGATCCACTACACCTTGTTGGGGGACATCCTTTACCACCATAGCTATGATGGCATACTCTTGCATTGCCTAGAACCACAAGAATCACAATGGGTTGTACAAGAAACCCATGATGGTACTTGTGGTGGCCATTTTAGTGGCATGGCAATCACCAAATGCATCCTTCGTATGGGCTACTACTGGCCCAAAATGGAGCAATATTACTATGAATATGTCAAATATTGCATCAAATGCCAACAACATGCCAACCTAACACATTTACCATCCCAAGCACTTCAACCTATCCAGTCCATGTGGCCTTTTTCCCAATGGGGCCTGGATCTAATTGGAAAAATTACACCTACCTCCTCTAGCAATCACAAATTTATCATCACAGCAATAGAATATTTTACCAAGTGGGTCGAAGCCATCCCACTGGTTCAAACTACAGGAGCCAAAATTGCAGCATTCATCATAGAGCATATCATATGCCGCTTTGGAATTCCCTCCCAAATCATTTTTGATAATGGGAAATCCTTTAAAAACAAGACTATCTGAGCCCTGTGTGACAGATTTCACATACACCATAGCTTTTCGACCCCATATTACCCTCAAGGAAATGGCTAGGTAGAAGCCATGAACAAAACCATCTGCTCCATTCTCCATAAAACTGTAGCAGAGTCTCACTAGGATTGGCATAATCAAATACCCCTAGCATTATGGGCATATCATACCAGCATTCGTACCCCTACTGGGGCAACACCTTTTTCACTTGTATATGGGGTAGAAGCTATCATGCCCCTTGAGCTTGAGATACCTTCCTTAAGGATATCTATGAAGGATTTCATTGATGATGACACTGCTCGCCAAGCTCGTCTAGATCAATTAACACTCCTCGATGAACATCGCATCCATGCCATCGAGCACACACGAGTCTATCAAGATCACCTTTTCCATGCCTACAATAGTAAGGTGCATCAATGCGAGTTCAAAATTGGTGACCTGGTTCTCAAAGAGAACCAACAAATCACAAGTCAACCTCACCAACAGTGTGATAAATTCACCCCAAACTAGTTGGGCCCATTCATTATCACACACAAATATGGCTCAGGAGCATATCATCTAGCCAATATTGAAGGCCTTAATGACCCTGAACCCATCAACATCTTACACCTTCATGCATTCAATGCATGATGCACAAGCACATTCACCATCACGAGTGCCACACAGTACTAGTAATAAATCACTAAGCACATCACCATGTAGATCTATTACTTTACTTTATTATTTCACTATACATGTACTTTCATCTTTATATCATTTTTATGCTATAGGTATTTGTTTTTCCTTTTGTAGGATCCACATCATCAGTAGGAGAGTACTACAACATCCTCACTCACCACCATGCAGGACCATCCACAGCCACAATATATACCCATCACATCGGCTGATCTAGCCCGACCACCAGTCACCCTTCACACTAGGCGCTCTCTACATTCATCCCATTCAGGCCATCATACCTCACCTCGACACCATTCCCCTCACCAATGAGGTCCATCCTATTCACCATGCTCTAGAGACAGCCAGGTCACCTTGTCCTCTTTTGATGAAAAAGAGGAATCCACCCAACCCCAAGAACAAGGGTCACCCTCCCATCCATCCGATGATCTCAGACATCACTATTCACCAAAAAATCATCCCCTTCACCCCCTAGGAGATTATCATCCTCCTAATAGAGGATACACCCATCATCCGGCTCATCCATCATGCCTACCCACCCCACTACCCAATGGTGAGTCCACCTACTCCCAAGCTTTGCAAGCCCACATGGCCCAAGCTGCTCAAGCTGGTCATGCAAACATGCCCCCTTCCCACTCACACCATCACTTAGAGCCATCACCTATGCCACCGGTCCTCAAGATGCCACCTTCCCCTCTATGAGGCTTGTCTTTTCGATAAGCTCTCCAATCCTTGAGACCTTTTCATTCTTCCCCATCATCATCGAGACCTCATCCACTATCTCATGCCTATCAGGCCACACCACTCACATCAAGGTCTCGATCACCACCTTCACCAACACTATCACCATAACATCATGAGATACAACATCTCTTCTCCTACGTAGAGGCTCTAGAGCTACATATGAGCCACTACCATTGCCATGTTCACCCATGATAGTCTCCCATGACCCATCCATCCTCACCACCACATAGATCCCTCCTTCGACCTCGGACTCGACCCATGCCGGATCCTAGACCCATGCCTCCATTATCGGATCACCCTTCACCCAGGCCCCGCTCACCTCCAATGGACCCATACATTTATCCTATGCCTATTCCACACACATCGCTATCCAAAATGTTTTACCATCTCATGCATCAGGGCCTTATCGACCTACCCAAGATTCGACCCATTGATCCCTCACATCCCAAACCATGCAACTACAATGAGAATCAATTTTGTATTTACCATCACCAACCAGGTCATGATATTGAAGAGTGTAGATCATTCGAAACCCTGGTGCACAACATGTTGCATGGTGAGCGTACCCCATCACCAGAGCATTCCCTCCCATTTAGCCGACTTCTCAGTCCTCCACATTGCCTCACTCCCAGAACCTTACCACCTCATAGCACTCTGACAGTGCCATCTCATTACATCCATAACATATCCAATTATAGTAGCAATCACAATCCTAGCCACATCATCACTTCACCATCCCACTCCCAACTAGACCCATGCCACTTCACCCGATAGTAGTCTCAAATTACTTCCCTTCTTCTATCTTATTTCTTCTACTTCTTACCTACATTGACTCATTTCTTCTCTCCTATCTTCGTTGGCTTTTGGTAATCCCCTTATCTTGATTGGTTACCAAAGTCTATTTCTTCTCACTTCTTCCATCTGTACATTCCACTCTCACATCTTCCTTCTCTTGGCGACTATTACATACATCTGTACAACTCACAGCTTATACATCTACTACACACACACACCCCACACGCTGGGGCAACCATGATCATAGCATCATGCTTTTTGTCATCATTACACACTTTACTCATCTGTAAATAGGTTCTTCTAAAATTCTCCTTCTACACAACGTAACTTTCCTCTTGTAGATATTGCATTCCCCCACTTGCATCATTTACATTTACATCCATTGCACATATTCATATGCTTTATATTTAGAATTTTAATTCATGTTTGTACATTCTCCCCCAAAATGCGCCTTAGCAGGAGTAATAAATGCACTTGTTAGCATCACCACCTGGATGTCCATTCCCCCTTTTTAGGATCAGGGTATACATAGGTGTCATGTTTAATTTTGACCACTCTATAGTTCAGGCCATCAAGTGTCACCCTTACCTAACGAGTTCTTGTACATTCTTCTTATGGTCCTTTAGGCTGGTTCAACTTCTCTCATGAACTACTCACAATAGGTTACACATTAAACAATTTTGAGCCTAGGAAAGAGGACATCTTGAGTAGATATCACCATCTAGCGAATGGTATCCCCTACTCATCCTATCACTTGCATGGTCAACATACGACCTAGGGATAAACAAAGGGATCAAGCATAAGAAAAAATAAATGATTGGGTAGAAAATAAACTTCATTGCCCTTACAATAGATGAAAAAAAATCATAGAATAGCAAAAAAGAAGAAAAAAAGAAAAGAGCACTACCACACAAATAGGTCAACACTAGATGAGGGGCATAAAACAAAAGGCAATGCCTCTTGATATCACCAATGTTATGCTTATCGCCTTTGGTCCTTAGGTTCAACATAACACCATGGGATGATTTCCATCACTAGCAATAGGCTCCAAGAGCCTGCCTACCAATGGAATAGTCTTACAGGTGGCAACACATCTGTAACATTAGCATCTCGCTTTTGTATAGATCACTATTGCGGATGGATGAGCTAGCTAGTTCGGTAGCATCTACAATGGGTTAATCCTACCTCCCTCAAAATGGATAAATGAACCTTACACATTCACACACATAAGTCCAAGATAGACTTTGAACCAGCCCGATTATGTTATAAGTTGCCACAAACACTTGTATAGCTAAGGGTTTGAGATTTGATTGTCACAACTATGTTGGTCAAAACAATTACACATGCCTTACATTATCCACCATCCCTAAAATCATGGAATGGATCACATCCATACAGGTAAATGCCATGATACAAGTGCTTCCTTGGTGCATTTCAGTACGTTCATACATGCATCCATGCATCTATGCCATATACATTTCATACACATTATAGCATTGCATTCATACTACATGCATCTCACAAATCACATTACATTATTCCATCCATGCTACATGCATTTCAAAAATTGAATCACAACATTACATTTACTCTACATGCATTCATTACAAAATCACATCTGATATCACTTCATATTGCATTTGAAATACAATCATCATACTATTCTACAATTAATTCATACCACAGAATGATAATAGATCTAAACCATTCACACATGTATATCTATTTATCATACATACCTACAAATTATACTATGCTAATCTATGCAAACATAAACAAGAACACATTTCAAACCATCAAAATGACACATGTATATATAATAGCCAAAATCAAATATATATATATATATATGTCAATACAAAATGCTCGAAGGCTACAATCTGGGACCATGCCCATCATCATCTAGCAATAAAAATACTCGTAGGCTACAATCAACATAAGAATATCCTAACTCCCACTAGGAGTCTCCCCATGGCCCTCATGGCTAGCTCGCATCTCCATAGCCCAACTCGACTCTACCCTAAACTCTAAAACTAGATCCATAGTAGGCTGATCCTGCACCTCAGCCCTAGCACCAATCTATCCCATCGTAGTAGCACTACGCTGGCTCTGATGTGATGGTGCCCACACTCATGACTATGACCCAGACTATGACACCACTCGATCATAGTCAAGGAGAGGAATCCTATGCATCGATAGAGCAGTCTCACACATCATCTTCTTGGTAGACTCAACTACTAACTGACTAGTCAAATTGTCAATCATCTACTCCTACCTAGCCATAGCAGCCCTCATCTCCACCATCTCAGCCTCCAACTATTGAACTCTATCATGTAGTCCCGTGCCTCCTCCTCTATAGCCTGCCTCTCCACGATATCAATAGGAATATATTATGCCATCCCAAAAAATGCACCAATATCAATGGTATCATCCATACCACCTATACCAGCCACCTCACCTCCCTCAGCCTCGGCTCCAACAACCTATCCCATACCAATGTCTACATCTACATGCACCTCCTCCACCCTCACATCTTGGGTGCTCACTCCACCACCCAAGTGACACCATGACCATCATAGAGGAACCTCCTCCTCATCACCAGCCACACCCTCCACCCTAGCTCGAGTTCCCCTACTAGCTCTCCCCTCTGGTGGAGGTGCCCCAGTAGTAGGTGCCACCCATCGATCAACTACACCTCTCCTAGGCTCCCAAATCTCCATACCCACCATGCATCAAACTCTAGAGTCATCCCAACATCCTCTACATCTAGGATATCCATAGGAGGATCCCTCTCCCCAACCCAAGGCAACACCATAGGTTGATCCCCTCTGTCTCCCCATCACCTATAATAAATTATAGGAGCCCCTAGAACATCCTATTGTAACCCAAACTATCACCTCACTCTATCAAACTAAAAATACTCAGTCTATCGAGTGTACCACCCCACCAACCATCTACCACATCGGATGGCCCATAGCTACTCATCATCCTCATCCCAACTCACCCCACCCAACCAGGGCCTCCATCTAATATCACCAAGAGTCAGGCCTCCAAACTTATCCCTCCACAATAGTGGGTCACCCTCATGTGGCCTCTTGATACCCTGCTCAGCCATTGTACTCCATCTCAAAGCATAGGGTAAATACTCTTTGCCCTCCACATGTATAGGGTGAGGTAATAAAGATGGCCTCTCGATCACTATGTGCTCCCATGCCCATACCTACAACAAGGGAATCACACTCAATCCTGTCCTCCTACCCCAAACAACATCGAATAACTCTCGATAAACTTGGGCCAATAGTGCAGGTGCCCATGCAAATACAACCTTCCTCTCCACCAGGTCACTCACTACATCCAACATATTCTAGGTAAACAACACCCTAGAACTATCAGGTAGAGCATACATGGAGATCATCATCATAGCCACACACTATCGATCTGATATCTTATCCTGTACCCATAACCACTCATAATCCATCTTCGAGATATCTATGTCCCTCCAATCTACCCCAAAGAATCTCTCCAACATAATCTCCTTACTCTCATCTACTGCCGCTCTCACAGGAACACCCTCAATCGATAACCTATAGATCCGATACACATCCTCTAATGTAATAGTCATTTCCCTAGTAGGAAAATGAAAGGTGTTCCTATCTGCATCCCACCACTCACACAATGCAGACACATATGCTCTATTAGTATGGATACTCTTACATTCCCATACACCTCAAAAATATATGTCATCCAACCAAGATAACTCCTCTTCCATACTCATCAGTTCCTCAAAACCCTCCTTAAATTTCCTCACCCGATGATGGGGCTCAAGCATCTTCACCTGTTCATCCATAAAAAAATACAATAAAACATATGTTAGACATCCACATAACAATCCAATCAAATAAAATTGCATCAATCATAATTTTCAAATTAAACCTATTTAATTTGACACACACTTCAAAGCAAAACAATGCACAAAACACACGACAAAACACATCAACATAACAGTCACACATTTGGATACCCATTTTGTCATTTCATGGCAAAAGTTCAAACTGACATGACAAACAACATAATTTGAACTCCCAACAACTCAGTTCAAATTTAACACTACCTATTAATTGGCACACAAATCAAACATAAGCCAAACAACAACATCTACAAAAACAAATATTATTTTTGGATACCCATTTGCCCACTTAGCGGTAAATGTGTCGACAAAATTCAAAAACAACATACCAATCTACACAGATCTAAAAGTCAACTCTATCATAAATACACCAAAACTGAACACACATCAGAAGACATAATTCAAAAATAATAGTCATATTTTTGGATACCCATTTGCCCACTTAGCGGTGAAAGTTCAAACAGATGTTGAATACAGTCTAAATCGGGCTCCCTACAACTCATTTTCAGTTTAACATCATCTACACCTTGGCACGCAAATCAAAGGTAGGCCAAATGAAGTCATTCACCAAAACAAACAACATTTTTGGACACCCATTTTGCCCTTCTACGATGAAAGTTTCATCGGTTTCCAAAAATTCTACCTCTAACATGACAAATCTAACAGCCTAGGTTTGATAAATTACACCTAAAAGCGACATATTCAGAAATCATACCAAACGAAAACAAAAAAATATAACAGTCGCATAACGGGATACCCATTTCCTACTTTAGCGGACAAAATACAATAACATGTCAATGTCAGTACACCGTTACTTCAAAAACTGACAGTCAAACTTCACACCTACTCTACCCATTACCCGGTCAAATTGGTGACAAAACAAGTCCAATTCAAAAATTGATCATATTTTTGGGTACCCATTTGGCTCGTTTATCACTATGTATTCAAATTTTAATTAAAAATTATAAAAATTTTTAAATCAGGATGAAAACCTCCCCCCCTCATTCACATTTCTCTAGAAAAATTAAAACAAAATCAAAACAAAGCAAAAGATCACTTACCGATGGGTCCCCATGCCTGCTGCCAGCCACCTTGCATCCCCTCATCATCGTCACTCTCACAGTCATCACCCACGCTCTTCTCGTGCCATCGAATGCCTCCACAAGTCACTTTCCAATGTCGTGCACCATCAAAATGAGCCCATTCCATGCAAATCAGGGCTTAAATATACCTTAATCACCGATTCACCCCTCGAGGGGTGAACTGAAACCCAATTCACCCTCGGGTGGTGATTTAGGTCAAAATCACCCCTCGGGTGGCGAACTCAACCAAAACACCCCAAAATGCACCCAAAACCCTAGGAAAGTAGGCACATGTCCCCTAAAACCCTAGGAACCTTCCAAAATTATCTTTTAACTTCATTTGCAATCATATTCATCATGCATTGGTATCTTATCAATCGTTGCATCATCAAATCACCACATTCCATTCACCTCATTGTTGATTCCTCGTTTGAGGGGGTATTCATATCCAAAGTCAGCTTTGCATGCAACCACAACATCAAAAATCCAAAAGTGCGATTAGCACATTTGTCTACAAAATTTTTTGCTGAATATTATCATACGATCATAATCTCAATCCCAAACAGACATGGGTTACATCATGAGAGTTATGCGTTACCATGGAGAAGTCAATCTAGCATTCATGTACGTCGAGTACATAATGGATGATACATTTGACATAATCCTAGCGCAACATTTGGAAAATGATTTCATGACCACGCTGATCTGGTCACGATTTAATAATCCAAATGTCAACTAACTCGAGTGGTTTGACACTTGTCACCATGTTCTCATCAATCAATCAACAACAAAAATTTAGATAGGCTTTTGTCCTATTCATACTTTTGGACCATGCTGATCTGGTCGCAAAAGCAAAGCAGTCAAAAGTTGCCATTCTCAAGCAACTAGTATGGCATCGTAAATGTCATACGGACTCAACAAAATCACATCATTGCATCCATAATCATTCATTTTCATTCACCAACATTGTTTTTATTTCTTTCCTCTTCTCCTTCTTTCCTTCCTCTCTTCTTTCCCTTGGATATTCGATCAATGTTGTATGGTCACGCTTTACCTCTTTGATCCTCAGTTAATGTTGTATGGTCACGCTTCGAGTGGCTACATACCTTTGATTGGATTCCATTCCCCTTCTATCCCTTTTCCTTCTACACAAACCCTTCACATTTTTGTATTAAACTGTGTTCCACATAGTATAGTACAAAAAGGGGCAAATGTAGACACCCAAAAGTCGCACATTGCTATACCTACGTACTATATTCCATAGGTGATTCTAGATATCCCTAGGCTATTGTAGACTATCTAGACTATGTAGTTCCTCCTAGACATGCGTAGTGTAGTCATGCATAGTCATACATAGATGCATGCGTAGTCATGCGTAGATCGCCATAGATTGCCATAGCATTATGTAGACTCCCATATACCACTCCATCGGCTTTCAGGTCCTAAACCCTCATAAGCCTTCAAAATCACATCCCATGCATTGGGATATCCTCCGACAGCCTATTTGCACTCAATTGAGGCCCCCACGGGGTATTAGTTGACCAAAACAATTAACAAGTCAATACCTAAAATCTAATTTAATGTTGACTTCACTTAAGTCACCTTTTTAGGGCAAAATTGATTAAAAGAACCCTTAATCTTGATTAACACTAATTACATCCTCCCACATGTGTGAAATTAGGGTTTGTTAGGATATTTCTTTAATCATGTCCTAAATTGACTTAAAGACCTCCTAATCAGGATTAGCCCTAATCCATCCTCACACATGTGTGAGGATGAGATATTTCTCATAAGGAATGTGATGTTGCCACATTGCATTTCCTAACCTAACCCTAGTCAGAATCAAACCTAGGTTTAGTCTATCTAACCCCCCTGCACCTTGCCTTTTCCTATAAATAGTGGGTCCTAAACCCCTAATTACCTCTCTCTCCCAAATTCAACAAAGCACAGAAACTCTACAGAAATGGAAAGTGAACATTGAACAGTCAGTTCTCGGTGCACACAATCAGATTTCAACAGCATACAGAGGCACCCAAGCTGCCTAGGAATCGATCCACCAGAGGGATTTTGCAAAAGAGACCTCACAGCTCAGATCACCCCTTGCCCCATGAATCCGGCCTCAGTTCGCCCCTCGGGTGGCGAATTGGGTCTACAGGCCCCAAATCACCCCCAGATTTGGGAGGTAAGCTCTGTTTCACCATATTATCACCTTCTGCATATTTTATTCCAGTTTTTATCATGTTTTCATGGTCATTTCATCTTCCTAAATATGGGGCCTGACTAAGGCAAGCCCCCCATCACACTAACCCCCTTTTGCAGGTTCTTCACAGGTTATTTAGCAAATCTGAAGAGGAAGAACAACATCAAACAAACAACAACCCGATGGTGGCCCACATACAAAGAAGCCCACCTACATTGAGGGACGATTGAAGAAGACATCAAATTGATTGTAACATTGTTAGGAAAAGAAATGGATAAAGGGCATCATGTCCCTCTTGTAACACGTATCTCTTAATATCAATGGAATTACAATTTCTTTGTATAGACACTAAAATATGGTAAATCTGATTAAGCACCCACAAACGATGATCAAATTGACATCATATGACCCCTTGTGCAGCCCTCAGGAGGCTCACAATGGTTCTAGCCACTTCAAAAAGGTTTTTGGAGGCTACCAACTCAATTTTGAAAGGTTTTGGATCAAAATTCACCACCGTGCCACCTTGGGATGGTGGTAGATTCCCATCGTCCCACCTTGGGATGGTGGTGAGCCATCATCCCAGGGTGGGACGGTGAGCAAGTTTGACCCATAAAAAGTCAAATTTGGGCCAAATGGCACCCAAAAACTGCCATTTAGCATGCCATATGGAGCATGCAGGTCAGAGGGCACTGAAGCCTTATGACACACTTCATAATGAAGGCCCAAAATAGAGATTCTCTTCCCCATCCAGTGCATGCCTCCGTCTTGACAAGTGACACCTCCCGCCATGCATGCCCTTTCATGCCTTTTTGTACATGAGTCCCTTTGGGCTATAAAATAGATTCAATATCCACATAAAAACATAGAGATGAGTTCTAGGATATGCAATGGAGTCTTGCCAAGATTTCCCCTCACCTTATTGCATCTATTTTCCCTTAAAATCTCCCTTTTGCCAAGGAGGTTACCGGGTGACTTCAAGAAGGTAATCCGAGCATAAATTTTCCATCCGGGTGAATTTATTCACCCAATTCAATGAAAACACACCTTATACTATTTGGGAACATTTTATAGTGATTTTTAGCAAAAAGTAGCTAGAATTGGTGGGTATCCCCTCCCAGGGTGCCCCCAAAATACTTGCAGTCACCACCGTCCCCCTTGGGATGAGGGTAAAATCTTGCACAATTTCACTACTATTTTTAATTATTATTTTTCTATATTATCCCATTATTCTACATTTCAAATTGCATGTTATTTGGAGTTAAATTGAAGAAGTTATAGCATTTTTAAGTTTTTGCAGGCTCGTAGGGCCCATCTGGGAACCCCAGTTTGATGCAGGTGTATCTGGAATCCAATTTGAAATTCTAACCATATGGGTTGTCTTTAAATGTCAATTTATGTATACTTTCAAAATTTCATGATTTTTGGATATGTTTAGGTTCAGTATTTTCTTGTCTTATTCTTCATAGGTTATAGGCGAGTGACGCTAAATCGAGGGGTCTACGGGTGCTATTTATGACATTTTTTTATTATATCATCTCAAAACCTCCTCTTTAACATCTCTTAAAATTTTCAAGTCATTTGGACATGTTTTGATATATTTTTAATATATGTGCTATTTTGCCCCTATGGGGATTGCATGTTTTCACCATACACCCTTGCTATTTGACCCCCTTTGGCTTCCTTGTGTGCAGGTTTGGGTTATTATAATGCATTGGGAAGGAATATAAGACCTCAGATATTATAGATACAAGCAGTGGCATCATTGACCCGCCCACCTCGATTGTGGGTATGCGGAGAAACATTGGATGTGCACCTTGATTCCGTGAAATAATTGGTCTTTGGGAACCTAATATTGTAAAAATTGTATCACATTTTGAGCCCTAAATGGTACTGCTGTGTAACCTTGGATCTGATCCAAAAAATTAATGAGAAGATACTTGCTTTACTTCATTTCCTTTTGTTTGGTATTCTTTCCTTTTCACATGCATGCTTCCTTTTTTATGCTCATGAGTGATATGGGGTAGATACGCATATTTTTTTACATAATTTGGTGCACTATTTTTCCCTACTTTATTTGTGATCATGGTGGGACCCTTGTCACTTTTGATTTGGGTGAAAATTTGACCTCTTTCTTGCATTTTTTGCCCTTTTTGTGTTGCAGGTGCTCCCCTACCCACCCTGGAATGGTGGCAGAGGATTTATCTGGTACACCCTAGGATGGTGGCTTCACCATCCCACCCTAATATGGTGGTGAAGCTTCTACTCACCCCACCCTAGAGTGGTGGTGAAACAGAGAGATTTTTGCCCAAAAATTCAGAATTTGGAGAGCTCAAAATGGACAAGGTAAGTGCCTAAACCCTCTGATTTTCTGTTGCATTTATAGAGACTACAAAATTTGGTTTTTATCACATTATTTTGTTTGCATAGAAAGGTTAAATGTCACTTTTTACTTTTATTATCACATAAAGTAGCAAAAATAAGGAGAAAAATAAAAAAGATCTTGTAGTAGCAATGCTTCTGTTTGGTTTGATTCCTTGTGGCTTACCCATTGGGTAAGTTAGCATGTAGGATTTGCATTCATAAAGTTAATTTGTAGGTTATATATCCTAATTTTCTGAAATTAAAACACACTTGTTTGCATACATTTAGTGAATGGTCCTTGATTGTTTCTTTGCTTACTTTCTTGGATAATAAAGAACCTCACACACCACGATTCATATAAATGCTAGTGAGGTGGACTTCATTACCATCCACTAGTAGAGCGCAAGTGACTGTGGGTTTCATCTCCATCCACTTGGCTAAAATCCCACAAACCTGGTTCATCTTGCCAAGGTCAGTTCCAATATTCATCAAATCTTGTGGGTTATAGCATGCATCACCCTTCGGGAAGGTGTGTCACAGACTACAAGTGGACTGGGTGAGGAACTGGTTGGACCTATGCCCCCTGGTCACGTGTGGACCTCATAACCACACATTATAGGTGGGATAACACAACCTAAAGTTCATAGTTGGGTTTTCGAGCTACGAGTATACAAGTGAAATCCAATTGAACATGAGATTGCAATCCAACAATATTTCAAACATGTGACATAAGGTCATTCTTTATAAACAATACATCTGAAACACATGAAACAATTTAGGGATTCAAACTTAAAACTTAAAAGAGATAATCATCTATCTTATTGAGTATTTCTTTGTTGTATACTATTTCATTAAGAATTTGTAAAGAAAATAATAACTTGGGATACTAATAGAGGAGCACAATGGTGTGCACCTACAACCAAGACCAATCATGGGTGGAAGCTATGGAGAGTGGATTAGGAGACACGAATCATCTTCGATATAGCCCTAGGGACTTGGTTATACTTCCCTGGTGAGCCTCCACTCCACATAGCCCCAAGATAGTAGGTCATGAGCATCATCTCCAAAGGGATCCTCTACAGGACACCCCGAGGGATGATGAGCATTACTTGAGAGAGTGTTCCCAGTATCTAGATATTTCATAGGCCTTCCTTGGTGAAATGTAACTACGCGTTGAGGCACTAATAGATAGAGTGGTGCCATGCATCTGCATACCCATCAGGGCTAACACACCTAAGAAGAGGTAGGAGTATGATTTCACACATTGGCTAGAGCAAGTTGACATGACTCTACCTCCGTGCCACATTGATAGGATACATCAGCTCATGCATCTCGCTGAGAATGACACTCGTCAGTCTAGGTGAGCCAACTCAACCCTACATTTCCTCGTTCAGGAGGAAAGACATGAGGAGATCCTAGAATTTCCTCATGACCAATATTATGTGCATGCCCTATGTGCTTATGCGCCAGCTGAGTGTAATGAACACATGTTCCAGCCCAAGCCTCAAGTCAATGTGGCAAACCTCAAGAGAGGCAAGCGCCCTATGGAGAACATAGAGTACCTTGGACAAGGTCAACCCCAGGGTGAGACTCCTAGGCCTCCTAGGACTCGCACTATGGATCAAATTAGGCAAGTGATTGTGAGATATATAGAATTCCAATCTCATTTCAAGAAGCTTTGGTGGGATAAAGAGCAACTAGACCGCTTGCACCAGCTTGAGAAAGAAAGGATCAAATGACAGACCAACGAGATGTTCTAGAAAAATTTGAGAGAGAGGGTCCCTACCCCTAAGATGTATAGGCAGGAAGTCCATCTGAGGTAACCCATGATTGTTTGAGAGAGGTCCCTGAGACCTTATCAAATGTTATTTCCATGACCTCCTAGGCCAAATCTAGAGATGTCTCCTATGCTGAACATAGGATGCCCACCATGGGTAGACACCCCCATTTATAGGCTGACTCGAGAGATGCTTCACGGGGCTTATACTAAGCATGAGCCAGAAGTAGAATATGTTGAGATGTCTTACCGAGGCAGGGGGTGACTTACCACCACCTTGCCCTAGGTTGGAGGATCCTAGACCTCCACCACAATATGTGAACAAATATGAGGAGATCAAGTCCTCAGGCCCTTATAAAATATTATTAGAATACCTGGAGTCAGTAGAGAACAAGACCTCTGGGTCAGGATCTCAAAATACCACTATGCATCAATTGTGTAGTCAACCCATCCATCTATCAATACCTATGTCTCCCTATCCGAAGAAATTTAAGTTGCCTCAATTGGCTACCTTTAAGGGAGAAGAGGATGTGCAAGAACATGTCACTAGGTTCTTAGGTCAATGCTTCAGCATTCATGATGACAATGCTTTGTTTTTGAAAACATTTGTGACTACCCTCTCTGGCCCTGCCTTCGAGTGGTTTTACCAACTCCCTAAGCATAGCATCCATAATATGGACCAACTTGCGGATGCATTTCTAGAATGATTTGCCTTCAATATCAAAAGGAAGGCAATGTTGGCCGATGTATCTGGGTTGTAACAATATGATGATGAGTCAATAAAAAATTATGGCAATAGATGGTGAACCCTGATCGCCAAGTTGTCTTATATTCTCCCCATGTCAAATTTGACTCAGATGTTCTCCAAAAGTTGATTAAAGCCAATATATTTGTTGCTATAGTTGCAAAAATACCCCACTCTTGAATATGCCTTAGCCCAGGCTAGGATGATCGAAGAAATCAATATTCAAGAGGGTGAGATTTTGAAGCCTCACAAGGAGTGGAACAAGAATGCTAAGAATACCCCAACACAACCTAAGTCAGCAATAGTAAATTAGGTTGCATTAGCATCTCGAAGCTAGTGCCAGTCGATCCACCTCAAAAGCCTAATTATCAGGCCATCCCTAGGAACTATGCCAAGGATAACCAGAATGGTCAAGGGAAAAATCAATAACATCACCCCAAGTGATAATTCACACCCATTGCAGAGTCTATGGATTCAATATTTGATCACCTCTTGGTGGCTAATGCAATCCATTTGCCTAATAGTCGACCTATCGACCCTAATACACATAAGCCCAAAGGATACAGAGAAGACCTATATTATAAATTTCATAGGTAAAATGGGCATGATGTGCAAATGTGCTATAAATTCAAACACTTGATGCAAGACCTGATTGATATGAATGCCCTCTGGGTCGATAACCCTATTGCACCAAGAAACCAATAGATGGAGGTATTTAATGATCCTTGCCTACCCACACAGATTAAGCTAAACTAGTTCCCTAGGTGAACGAGGTTCACCATGCCCCTCTTAAGCAAGGATATGTTGGCATGTTGAGTATTGTGACAAGAAATAGGCGGTATCCAAGTCCAACCGCACCACCTGTGGCTCAAAGTGATGTCCCTTCAACATCGCATCCTATACCACCTCCTGGATCAAGCCTCCCACCTAGGCTTATAGTCATCATTCAGATCAATCTTGCTCAGAGCTTAAGAACAACATTTGGCTGACTCTCCATCTATGAGCTCATACAACAATTGCAACCTCATAGATAAGCCTTGATGGAGATCCTTAAGGCAATTGAGCTTCAACCCGAGGATTCTAACTCCTTCAACAACTTTGTGGGGCATGTGTGGTAATGCACAAAACCGGTAATAACTTTTTAAGAAGATGAACTTAAATTGTTTCCACATGATATGGTTGATCCTCGTTTACACATTGTCGCACATGTGAATGGGACACCGTAAAAGAGAGTGTTGATAGATACTGGGTCTTCAAGAAACATTATAACTACAACTCTAAAATACCTAAAGCTCCTAGCATCTCATATTATCACATCTACTTACACCCTCCGAGCATTCAATGATGTCATATTCTTAATAGTTGGTACAATAATCCTACCTATTCAAGTAGGAGAAAATATCATCTCGACGATGTGCCACATCCTGGAGGATGAGATCATGTACAACATTTTGTTAGGAAGACCATGGATCAGGGACATCAAGTGTGTCCCTTCCAACCCTCACCAGTGCCTCAAGTACACTCACAAAGGGCAATTTCATATCATCCCCACAGACCTAGAGCCCTTCAAGTACTGCAACATGGTACAACAATTACCCGAGTCGACCTTGCCATCAATACATCTGGATTTTCAACCAAATAAATTTAGCTGAGGTTCGATCCCACCAATATAGCATACCATGCCCTCCTCATCGTCAGCCCCTCCCTAGATGTCTAATACACCATTGGATTCTTTTCATAAGAACCCATAGAAGTGGCCCATTGAGGAGGACCAACCGATCATATCCACTATCTCTACAGAGGAGATACTTAGCCCAGATGATGAAGAGACACCACACAAGGTAAATGATGAGCCAGATCAAGTCTCACTCTCATCCCTCTTCTATCTGTAGGCCCAAGTGATAGTACATATTGTTTCTACTATATTGAAGGAATACATGATTAGGAATGTTAACACTACTCCTACTTTAGAGTCGATGCAAGACATGGGTAGACCCCGTATTTCCATAGGCAATATTGTTCCTCTTGGTATTCCTCCTAATCAAATGAATTTTTTATATGGGGGCCTTGACTATGGCATCAAACCTTACCAACAGTAGGAGGAGGATGTTGAGAAGCAACACACCCCCACTAAAAAAAATGAAATTCCATCCTTTGAAAATATTTAATTTTCATTTTTCCGCAGGGACCCTCTTGATTTTTTCGGGTTTTAATTCCAAATTTTGCTTGCATCCTTTTAAAATTTTGCCTACATTAAAGTGTCCAAGTAGTCTTGCATATGGCATTGATTTCAATTTAAATTTTTTGAAATTTTGCATTTTTAATTTTCAATAGCATTTTCTATTTCTGGCCAACAAACTTATAAATGCATTTTCTCTTAATACATGAAGAATTTTAAAGTTCCGTTTGCATATTTGGATACCCTTTGGGCTTATTTATATTCTTGTAAATTTTCATCAAATTTTGGGCGCTTTGAATTTTCATCATTTTTCTACACCATGTGAAGCTGACCATTCTCGAGCAATTTAAAATTCATTTTTCAAAGTTTAAAATAATTTATGAGTAAGGAATATCCTTCACCAATGTGTAAAAATGCCAAATACAGATGCACAAAGTCACTGGAGTCAACCTACATTTTTTGGAGAATTTGCAATGTGAAAGAAAAGCTTGAGGGAAATGTCGCAATATCGCGACATGTTCCATTTTCGGACTTCTCATTTTCGCGAGGGCACAAGCTTGGAAGAAATGAATTGAAGGAAATGTCGCGATATCATGACATGTTCCATTTTTGGACTTGTCTCATTTTTGTGAGGGCACAATCTTGGAAGAAATGAATTGAAGGAAATGTCACGATATTGCGACATGTTCCATTTTCGGCCTTGTCTCATTTTTGCGAGGGCACAAGCTTGGAAGAAATGAATTTATGGAAATGTCGCGATATCGGGACATGTTCCATTTTTGTACTTGTCTCATTTTTGCGAGGGCACAAGCTTGGAAGAGAATCTTGAGGGAAATGTCGCGATATCACGACATGTTCCATTTTCGGACATGTCTCATTTTCGCGAGGGTGCAAGATTGGAAGAAATGAATTGAGGAAAATGTCGCGAAATCGTGACGTGTTCCATTTTCACAAGGGCACAAGCTTGGAAGAAATGAATTGAGGAAAATGTCATGAAATCATGACATGTTCCATTTTCACGACTTGTCTCATTTTCGCGAGGGCGCAAGCTTGGAAGAAATGAATTGAGGAAAATGTCGCGAAATCGCGACATGTTCCATTTTTGTGACTTGTCTCATTTTTGCGAGGGCGCAAGCTTGGAAGAAATGAATTGAGGAAAATGTCGTAAAATCGTGACATGTTCCATTTTTGTGACTTGTCTCATTTTCGCGAGGGTGCAAGCTTGGAAGAAATGAATTGAGGAAAATGTTGCGAAATCGTGACATGTTCCATTTTCGTGACATGTTCCATTTTTGCGACATGTTCCATTTTTGCGAGGGCACAAGCTTGGAAGTAATGAATTGAGGGAAATGTCACGATATCGCGACATGTTCCATTTTCACAAGGGCACAATCTTGGAAGGAAATCTTGAGGGAAATGTCGTGATATCGCGACATGTTCCATTTTCGCGAGGGCAAAATCTTGGAAGAAATGAATTAAGGGAAATGTCGCGATATCGCGACATGTTCCATTTTCGGACGTGTCTCATTTTCACGAGGGCAAAAGCTTGGGAGAAATAAATTGAGGGAAATGTCGCGATATCGCGACATGTTCCATTTTTGTGAGAGCAAAATCTTGGAAGAAATGAAGTTAGGGAAATGTCACGATTTTGCGACATGTTCCATTTTCGCAAGGGTGAAAGCTTGGAAGAAATGAAGTGAGGGAAATGTCACGATATCACGACATGTTCCATTTTCATGAGAGCACAAGCATGGGAGAAATGAAGTGAGGGAAATGTCGTGATATCGCAACATGTTCTATTTTCAGACTTGTCTCATTTTTGTGAGGGCAAAAGCAAGGAAAAATAGCTTGAGGGAAATGTCACGATATCGCGACATGTTCCATTTTCGGGACTTGTCTCATTTTCGTGAGGGCACAAGCAAGGAAAAAGTAGCTTGAGGAAAATGTCCCGAAATCGCGACTTGCTTTAGTTTCATGACATCACCCATCCAAAGGAAGTGGAAGCTTTTCAACATAGTCCAAACCCTAGAAATATTTAAATGAAAAAAATTAATTAATTAAATTAATTAATTAATTAAAAGTAATAACATTAAAATTCTAACCTTTGCTTTTCTTTTGCAAAATGTGGTCCAACAGTTGCATAATGGCAAAAGTAATGGTGAGAAATACGGACAAACCTAAATTTCGGCACAAATCAAGCAAGGACCATTAGATGGAAATAGGAGATGCCAAGAATTTTTAATCCGTCCAGATTTTGCAAATCTGGCTGCAAATAATACTTTAAAGAATTTTCCAGTGGATGCATTTTTCGAGAAATTTATGGCAAAAGTAATGGTGGACAGAGAATTTCAACAACCAAACAAAGGTGGTTGTGTGAATATAGAAGGCCCGAAAAGTCAGTGACTCATCCAGATTTTGCAGATCTGGCTGCAAATACAGACTTTAAAGAATTTGTCGATGGATGCATTTACCAAGAAAATTTATGGCAGAAGTAATGGTGGACAGATAATTTCAACTCGAACCAAACAAAGGTGGTTGTGAGAGGATAGAAGGCCCGGGCAGTCAGTGAATCATCCAGATTTTACAGAGGAATTAATGAGATGCTCTAACGGCTTATCAAAATATGAAGATACATTTATACACGATGTCCATTTGATGAGGATGAAACCAAGTCTTATCTTCTCCATTTATGGCAAGATCCACGAGAATATTTTCAGAGTAATTAGGGCTTATCAATAACTCTATATTAAAATGCCTTATATTGCAAAGCCTCGACGATGGGATTTTTATGATAATATTTAGATATTTGAAAGAAGATATTTTTGAAAAGATCAGGGTCTGTCCTGATTCTATATATACTTCTTTTGAATGTAAAGTCCAGATGTGAAAACTTAGAATAAAAGACATTTTAGCAATTTCCTGCAAATCTTGTTTGAATGCTTTGTTCTGTTCCTGGGTTTGGTGTGACATCATTTTTATATGATAGAATGGCCAGGAGCCTAATATCTTTTGGATTGCGACAAGTACATCTTATTTTGTTTTCGTCTAGCTAAGGTTTATTTATTTTATTTGTAAATCTATGTTATCAAGATTGAATATGCTACTAGGCTTCATTCCGTTTGTTGTATGCTAGGGAAAATTAAATATTTAAGGTTTAGGTCTATTCTAATTGCTCTATCCTCACTGTGTGAGCTAGGCTACTGGTGAGAGATACCAGTTGACACTGACTTCCCTTCTATTTATTGTTTTCTTTTACATCTATGTCATCTTTGTCTTATGCTCTTAGTAGAAGGTGATATTAGAAAGTTGGGCAACTTCCTCTTCGATTGGTCTTATTGTGAAGCTAAATAGTGTAACTGAAACTGGTAGTTTTGATTTGCAACTAAGTTAGATAAGCTTCTCTTTTCTACCCTACCCTACTCTCTCCATTCCATTGTTAAATGATCCATTTTTATTTTCTTTCAAATTTGTCTTTTATTTAATCTGCTAAAGCATAAAGAGCTATATCAAAGAACTCATTGTAAATTCGATTGTCAACAAAGATAAAAATAGCTAAAAATTATTGAACAAAGGTCAAACCCGTTTTAAGGTAACAGATAGTCTACTTGAAACTATTCTAGAAGTGGAAAATAGTGAATAGCCATTCGACCCAATAGTGTTATTGATATTTTATGCTCATTCTTCATGGGGTGTGTATGAAAGATGAACCAACAGAGGATGAGGAACCTTTTGGAGAGGATATTAACTACTTTTATAACCCTAACTTCACCTTAAAGTACCTTGACCTATGCAACTAGCACGGTTATGGGTTAGGCCTGTATGAGCAAGGCACCATAATCCCTTGTCAACCACAATATCAAATTCCCTATGACAAGTTGAGAGTGGGACACAACAATCCCTTGCCTCTAGATGTCCTCTTAGATAGCCTAAATCACTTGAATATAGGCTACAAGGGTAGGTTGGCCCAAGACCCTTATGCCAATCCCAATACAGTCTACTCCCTAGGGGATTACTTTCCATGGCTATATGGGAACCCTGTGATCCCTAATGACATTCCCCCATATTTTGAGAGAGGAGAAGGTTCATGGAGTTCTCCCCATGTCTATGATGAGTCAGATCAAGGCACCTCATATGAATGGACCTCAGAGGATGATTCGGGTTATGAGGTAGCACCATATGACCCTTTTGAGTTGGATAGTGATCATTCACAAATTATCCCTATTAACGACCAATAGGAAGGCCTCATACATTTTTTCCCTTTCCCTGATCCTATATGGTGATAGCTCCTTCCTCCTAAAGAGCTAGTTCACCCATAGGAAGATAGACCTCCTAGGGAGGGAGCAATTAATTTACTTGAGCAGTTGGGTCCTCGTGAGCCTGAGGCACTACGAGATGAGAATGAAGGAATCCTCATCCACGATGATGATTATGAGGAATTAGCATATATGGGACCACACCTACCTGATCACCCGATCCCAAGGGGCAACAATGAGGTTCCCATATATGACAGTGACTATGAGGATGAAATAGAGAGGGCATACCTTGGTCCTCATTATTTGCATCATCATCATGAGCCCATCGACATAGATGAAGTCTATCATCAGTTACATGTTGGCCCATGCTTGAGGGCAAGGCCTATCAATCTAGGCTAGATTCACCATGAGGTCTTCCCTGACCCACCCACACACATGGAGCTCCTTGAGCCTAATGATCCCATCCTACAGTCTGTTCCTAGATAGGATCCGGAGATCCCCATTCCCCCAGAGCCACATCTAGGGGTGAGAGATGACACCAATACATAGTCACATGCACGTGGTCCTAGAGAGCAGACACATTCCATCAATATGATCTCCATTGATTTGACCACACCACTTCACAACCCAACCAATCCTTCCAAGCCATGCCATCTAGATCTAGATGCTATTGACTGGGATCGCGTTGATTCACCCCCATCACCCTCTGAGTATTGGGCTTGCGGTGGGTTGTTTCACTTTTCCACTGGCCCAACTCATGATGTCTTCCATGCTGAGGAGGGACCTAAAGTTCCCATCGAGGATTTAAATCCAGCTGACGACATCCATTTGATCCCTACTCCCCATCAGTTGGAGGAGGGGTCTCATATGTCAATCGAGCCTACGGTTGACAAAGATATCGGCTCAGATCCTAAAAACCCATAATGTATCAAGCTAGGGAAAAGCCTATCCCCTAAAGAGCAAGCTAATTATATAGCCCTTCTCACAAATAAGAAGGCAACTTTTGCATGGTCTTACAAAGACATGCCGGGACTAGATCCAAATCTGGTCACCCATAATCTAACGCTTGACCCCACAGTCAAACCTGTCAAGAAAAAGTTGAGAAAGATGCACCCAACAGTGGCCTTGATGGTCAAATATGAGCTACAAAAACTTTTGGATGCCAAGTTTGTCATTTCTATAGACTATCCACCATGGTTGTCCAACATGGTCCCCGTCAAGAAGCCTGACGGGAGGATTCACATTTGCACCAATTTTTGAGACCTAAACAAAGCGAGTCCTAAGGATGATTTTCCTTTGCCAAGCATAGATGCCTTGGTAGATGCCACCATAGGACATGAAATGCTCTCCCTTATGGATGGCTTCTATGGGTATAATCATATTCGTATCAACCCTAAAGACCAGCTCAAAATGGCGTTCACAACGCCTTGGGGAACATTTTGTTACAAGGTCATGCCATTTGGCCTTAAGAATGTTGGTGCCACCTACCAGCGTGCCATGACATATATCTTCCATGACTACATGCATAAAATTTTGGAAGATTACATGGATGACTTATTGGCTAAATCTCTATTACGTCATGAGCACCTAGATGTCTTGTGCAAAGTCCTCGATCACCTTATTGAACATAATGTGAGACTGAACCCCAAGAAGTGCATCTTTGGCATCACATCTAGAAAGCTCTTGGGATTTATAGTTTCCAAATGAGGCATCGAAGTGGACCCTAACAAAGTCAAGGCAATCCTTGAAATGCCTCCCCTGACTACCATCAAGCAACTTCGTAGCTTGCAGGGGAGGATTGCATCCATCAAATGCTTTATAGCACAACTGTCGGACAAGTGTAGACCCATGAACAAACTTTTGCACAAGGGGGTCACATTCCACTGGGACGATGAATGTCAGGATGCCTTTGATACAATTAAACAATACCTGGCTTTGCCACCAGTGTTAGCTCCACCTAGACCAGGGGTGCCATTCTGATTATATATCTCAGCTACTGAGGTTGCATTGGGTGCCATGTTAGCCCAAAATAATGAATTTCATAAGGAACAGGCCACATACTATCTCAGTCGCACCCTGGTGAGCTATGAGATTAAGTACGCATACGTTGAAAAGTTATGTCTAGCGGTGGTTTTTGCTACCAAGAAGCTATGACACTATATGCTCAACCACACTACGTATGTTGTATCTAAAGAGAATCCATTGCGATACATGATGAGTCATACTTATCATAGTAGTCACACGATGAAATGGATCATGTTGTTGACAGAATTTGACCTGGAATTCATAGGACAAAATTCAATCAAAGGTCAGGTCATTGCTGATCAACTTGCAGAGGCTCCTCTCTAGGAGGATCAACCTCTTAGCATGGAGCTTCCCGATGATGGAGTCTTCCAAATATCAGAATCGCCTAATTCTGATGAGCCTGAGTCACAGGAGGATATGACTCTTTTCTTCGATGGCTCCAAATGCGAGCAAGGGGGTGGCGTAGGGATCATGTTTTTCACACCGCATGGGGCTCCCATACCCCTATCATTTAAACTCGATTTCCCCTACACCAATAATAATGTCGAGTATGAAGCCTTACTCATAGGGCTTAAAATGGCTATCACCATGAAAATCACCAAGCTCAATATTTTTGGTGACTCCTTGCTCATTGTCAACCAGGTCAAGGGAATATTCCAGTGCAAGTGCCCAGTTTTGCAAGCCTACAAAGCCCTTGTGGACAAATCCCTAGAAAATTTTGAATGGTATGACATCGAGGCACTCCCTCGATCGTCTAATAATTTTGTGGATACAATGGCCTCTTTAGGATCCTTGATTCCACAAGACCCCATAGGGGAGATGACAACCATTCAAGTCAAGATGCTATCACAATCAGCGGTTGAGCGTGAGAGCACTCAAGCCATGCCATAAGTCCACTTGATTCAAATAGAACCTCATCAAGAGATATTCTCACACATTCATGAGCGCTTGAATCATGCCGCTTGGGGGACTCTATTCCCCCAAACCCCTTTTGATAGCAGCACAATGCTATTCTTACAAGTTCTATCCCAATCTGCATTTTCTTGGGATGAACTTCATGAGGGATAGGCAATTCATGCAATCGAGGCTTCCACATAGTAGGACTGGTCCACACCAATTAGAGAGTACCTAAAGCTTGGTAACCTCCCTCCTGGATTATCGCATGCTACCAAAAGGACATTTAAATGGAAGGCAGCAAAGTTTGTCTTGTTAGGAGACATCCTATACCGTCGGAGCTATGAAGGAATCCTCCTTCATTGCTTAGAGTATCAAGAATCGACTTGGGCAATGGCCCAAGCACACGATGGTACTTGTGGTGGCCATTTTAGTGGCATGGCCATCGCAAAGCGCATTCTCCGCATGGGCTATTATTGGCCAACTTTAGAGTGAGATTGTTGCGCATATGTGAGGAAGTGCATGAAATGTCAACACCATGCTAACTTGACACATGTACCTTCTCAGGCCTTACAACCGATCCAATCGGCTTGGCCATTTTCATAATGGGGGTTGGATTTAATCAGGAAAATCTCCCTTGCATCCTCGGGCCATCACACATTTATCATCATGGCTACCAAGTATTTTACAAAGTGGGTGGAAGCAATCCCCCTTACCACTACGATAGGACCCCGCATAGCGGAGTTCATATTGCATAATATCATTTGTCATTTTGGTATTCCATCCAAGATCATTTTGGATAATGGGACATCATTCAAGAATAAATATGTGCATGCTTTGATAGCAAAGTATAATATCCAACATAACTTTTTGACACCTTATTATCCACAAGAAAATGGGCAAGCAGAAGCATCAAACAAGACATTAATTGCCATATTGAAGAAAATAGTCAAAGAGAATCATACCGATTGGCACACGCAAATGCCGCTTGCCCTTTGGGCTTACCGCACTAGCATTCGGACGCCCACTAGGGCAACTCCATTTTCACTAGTGTATGGTGTTGAGGCAGTCATGCCTCTAGAGTTAGAAATCCCATCATTACGCATATCCATGCAGGAGTTTATTGATGATGATACTACATGACAAGCTCACCTAGATCAACTTACGTTGTTGGATGAGCATCGCATTAATGCACTTGAGCATCTACGTGTGTATCAAGAGTGGCTCAAAAGAGCCTACAATATGAAAGTCCATCTCAGAGACTTTCAGGTTGGTGATCTCATCCTGAAAGAGAACCAACAAAATTCTAGCTTGCCGCCCCACCTACAGGACAAATTTATGGTAAACTGGTTAGGTCCCTTTGTCATCACTAGTCAAATAGGGCCTGGAACTTATCACCTAGCTTCACTTGAAGGTGTCAAGGATCCTGAACCCTTGAACATCCTTCACTTGTGGCCATTTCATGCTTAGAGAGCACCCAAAAGGCTCCTAGCGGGTTCTCACCATCTAGGTCAAGTAAAAATGCTCCTAGACTATCTACGATCATCTAGGTCAACCCTAAAAGCCCCAAAGGCATCCATAAGCCCTTTGGTCATAGCCAAATGCCCCTAGGTAGTCATAGACACTTTTTAAGTGTCATCGCATGTCTAGGTCACCCAAAAGGCTCCTAGCGGGTTCTCACCATCTAGGTCAAGTAAAAAATGCTCCTAGACTATCTATGATCATCTAGGTCAACCCTAAAAGCCCCAAAGGCATCCATAAGCCCTTTGGTCATAGCCAAATGCCCCTAGGTAGTCGTAGACACTTTTTAAGTGTCATTGCATGTCTAGGTCACCCAAAAGGCTCCTAGCGGGTTCTCATCATCTAGGTCAAGTAAAAAATGCTCCTAGACTATCTACGATCATCTAGGTCAACCCTAAAAGCCCCAAAGGCATCCATAAGCCCTTTGGTCATAGCCAAATGCCCCTAGGTAGTCATAGACACTTTTTAAGTGCCTCTACACATCTAGGTCACCCAAAAGGCTCCTAGCGGGTTCTCACCATCTAGGTCAAGTAAAAATGCTCCTAGACTATCTACGATCATCTAGGTCAACCCTAAAATCCCCAAAGGCATCCATAAGCCCTTTGGTCATAGCCAAATTCCCCTAGGTAGTCGTAGACACTTTTTAAGTGTCATTGCACGTCTAGGTCACCCAAAAGGCTCCTAGTGGGTTCTCATCATCTAGGTCAAGTAAAAATGCTCTTAGACTATCTATGATCATCTAGGTCAACCCTAAAAGCCCCAAAGGCATCCATAAGCCCTTTGGTCATAGCCAAATACCCCTAGGTAGTCGTAGACACTTTTTAAGTGTCATCGCATGTCTAGGTCACCCAAAAGGCTCCTAGCGGGTTCTCACCATCTAGGTCAAGTAAAAATGCTCCTAGACTATCTACGATCATCTAGGTCAACCCTAAAAGCCCCAAAGGCATCCATAAGCCCTTTGGTCATAGCCAAATACCCCTAGGTAGTCGTAGACACTTTTTAAGTGTCGCCAAACATCTAGGTCACCCAAAAGGCTCCTAGCGGGTTCTCACCATCTAGGTCAAGTAAAAATGCTCCTAGACTATCTATGATCATCTAGGTCAACCCTAAAATCCCCAAAGGCATCCATAAGCCCTTTTGTCATAGCCAAATACCCCTAGGTAGTCATAGACACTTTTTAAGTGTCGTTGCACATCTAGGTCACCCAAAAGGCTCCTAGCGAGTTCTCACCATCTAGGTCAAGTAAAAATGCTCCTAGACTATCTACGATCATCTAGGTCAACCCTAAAAGCCCCAAAGGCATCCATAAGCCCTTTGGTCATAGCCAATTACCCCTAGGCAGTCATAGACACTTTTTAAGTGTCATCGCACGTCTAGGTCACCCAAAAGGCTCCTAGTGGGTTCTCACCATCTAGGTCAAGTAAAAATGCTCCTAGACTATCTATGATCATCTAGGTCAACCCTAAAATCCCCAAAGGTATCCATAAGCCCTTTGGTCATAGCAAATACCCCTAGGTAGTCGTAGACACTTTTTAAGTGTCGCATGTCTAGGTCACCCAAAAGGCTCCTAGCGGGTTCTCACCATCTAGGTCAAGTAAAAAATGCTCCTAGACTATCTACGATCATCTAGGTCAACCCTAAAAGCCCCAAAGGCATCCATAAGCCCTTTGGTCATAGCCAAATACCCCTAGGTAGTTGTAGACACTTTTTAAGTGTCGTCGCATGTCTAGGTCACCCAAAAGGCTCCTAGCGGGTTCTCACCATCTAGGTCAAGTAAAAATGCTCCTGGACTATCTACGATCATCTAGGTCAAACCTAAAAGCCCCAAAGGCATCCATAAGCCCTTTGGTCCCCCCAAATGCCCCAATGGCCCCCAAATAAGCCCGTTGGTCACATGTGTATACATATCAATCAAAAATTCAAAAACATCATCAAAACATCAAAATACAAAAACATTGCATCGCATTGCACTTTCATACATATATCAATCAAAATTCAAAAAAACATTATCAAAATTTCAAAATTTCAAAAATATTGCATCACACCACATTGCATCCCATTGCATTTTATCGTCACTTGCATTTAGGCATATTCATCATTAGCACTTTACATTTTAGAGTTGCTCATACATGTCTAGCACCATGATGGTACATTACTTACCACTCAAAATAAATGTTGTGAAAGTACTCATAGTTCAATACCGCAATTATCATCTTCACCCACATTTTTTACATTTCCATAGTCATGTCTATTCCCTTCACTTAGCCATTTGTTTTAAAATAATATCAGTAGGGTTTTTGGTCACTCAGCCATATCTAGTCTCTACTCAGATTTTGTAGAAGGCTAGCTTGATTTTTAGGAGGTAGAGTCTTGCATTGATTATGCCTTGTGTACATCATATCCCAAACACAATTAATCATTAACAATCCAAGTTTTGCACAAAGACAGATGAAATCCATGAAGTGGTCTAGGTTACCTTAAGCGAAAAGGTCATCCTACTCATCCCCCTATGTGAATGGTTCAAGAATGTTGAGAGTTGGCAAAAGGACAAGTTCTCCCCTACCCAATTCCCCCCACAAAAATAAGTGGTTTTCCCTCATTTTTGTCAACAATATCCCACATTTTCACATGTTTGCAATAGTCTAAATTTGCAAACCCCCACAAAGAAAAAATTCCAAGTACAAAAATACAAAAATAAAAAAGTGCACACGTCAAAAAGCACAAGAAATAATGATCCCCATCACTCAAAATTCAAATCCCTTGCTCAAGAGAAAAATAAAAAGAAAAAACTCAAAATAAATAGTGATTATTATCACTAAAAAGAGAAAAATAAATAGTGATTCTTATCACTTCATATGAGAGCAAGTATCCCAATAAAATTCAAGAAAGTAGGGAGTCGAACTTGAATCCCTGGAACTCTCAGCATTTGGAAAACCATCAGGTGATCCTCATTACGGGTTTGGTGGATAGCCTATCCATCAATGGTGGTAGCCTCCCGCATGATGATATGTCTGCCATATTAGCTTTTGGGCGTATGTGTAGACCAATGTTTGCATGTGGATGAGCTAGCTTTGGTAACCTAGATTGCCTAGTGGTCTAGTCATACTTAGTACAAAACCTACGATGGTGGCATTCATTTGGTGATCCTCAGTACAGGTTTGGTTGAGAGCCTACTTGGCACTGGCGGTATCCTTATGCATCTCATAGGAATGAACTCACTTGCACACACAGGGATATGAAGTACCTTGGTCATCCTAGCAGATTCATACCTTGTCAAAAAGTCTTGCATGGTTAGTATACAACTTTTGATGAGTTGACTAGAGTGTTTGAGTCTCATGAAAACCTAATGGGCATTCCCTAAACAACATGTCATTCATATCACTTCACCACATTCATTTCAATTACATTATTCACAAATCCATTATATAAGTCTCATGACAACATTACATATGAGTTGGTGCAAAATACATCATCTATGGTGCTAGCATAATATGGCATATAGTCTACACATTTTATCCGCTAAATCAATAAATCATCCATCTCACTATACATCCATGCATGTACAAAATAAAATCAAATCAAAATCACAAAATATGCATACATAGGCATTCATCATCATTACATAAATCAAATTGCATACATTTCATAAAACAATAAACACATGATGATAAACCACATAAAAAGCTCATATATATTTTTTTTTTTTTTTTTTTTTGTGTATATGTATGGGACAAAAATATACATCATGTTGCCCATCGGCTACAATAAAGTGAGTCCTCAGACTTCACACTGCTAAAACATCCAAAAACACAAAAAGAGTCATGCGAGCCACTACCATGGTCACGTAGGACCGGTACTATGACTCGCACTCCCACCTATAGTCGGAGTCCTCTATGAACTCCCATACCTGCTACCACCTACCCTATCAACTCTCCACCTAGACCCTGGTGCCTCCATCCTAGAGGAAGACTACCCTGTCCTACTATGGTGACTCTGGTATGACCCACTAGCACCTACATCATCTCGTAGATGCCCACCAAGGTGCACTACCTCAGTCTCCAACTCATCCGCATAAGCCTACCCCTATCGACACCATGCCTGGTAAGTCTCCACCATAGAATGGAGTCATGTCACCTCTACCTATAGCCTAGTCACCTCCCCACTATTGGAATCCTCCCATGTAGGGCTTTAAGATCACAACTGTGCCTAAAGAGATGTTATCTCAGCCTGAGCCACCTGTACCTCGACTCATTGTGCTGCTAGCTCTACCTATACATCATGCACTTGTGTCCATAGGAGATCTCTCTCCTGCCTCACCCTGAGTAGCTCATCTCGTAGCTCTACCTCTATATCCCTCGGTGCCATCGATGGTGCCTGCACCTCCTCATCCCCAACATCATCATCCCCCAAGTCACCTCGATCTCCTAAGTCTAGGAGATCCACATGCTCCCCTACCCTGTGTCCCTACCAATCACCTGCCTCACCCTGGTCCTCACCAAAAATATCTTGATGTGCCTCCCTAGCTGCACCCCTCCCTAGTGGCCCCTCTCCATGCCCCTGGCCTATCACCCACCAAGCATCATACTCCACTGTAGTCCCGACATCATCCACATCTGGAATGTCTACTATGAGATCCGTATCCCGTGCCACTACCTCTACCATCGGCCATGCCAATGTCCTCTCATCCCCATGATTTCGATAAGGCATCGACTCACTAGGCACCCCTTAGCATAGCCCAAACTATCGCATCACCCAAGCAAAATGGAAGTACTCCCACTCTGTGCCATGTCATCCAACTAGCCATCTACCTTATCGCACCCTATGGAGCTATACAGTAGCATCTGCCCACTCTAGGCAATCCTTGTATGGCCTCTAGAACACCTAGCTGATCTCGAGTCATGAGAACAGATCTGCATAGTGACCCACCTCACCTATGAATTACTGACTCTGTCCCCTCTCCTGAGCCCTCTGCCATAGGATGCCATATCCTATCTCCCTGTCTGCTAGCTGTGCCCGAGTCATCCATGGTAGCCCCTGTGGTCACCCCATAGCTATGTGCTACCATCCCCAGCACTACAACAAAAAGCTACACCCCACACCCTTCCTTCGATGGTAGCGGATCTCGTACAACTCATCATAGAGTTGTGCCAGTAGTGTAGTACCCCATGCCATCACCAGTGGCTCCGCCATAGTACACCTCACCAGTGCAAACACTATCTCCACTAGGTTCCATGGGAACCTCACTCTAGAAGAATCAGGTAGTAGCATATTGGAGATGAGCATCATGAGTAGTGTATGCCTCACCCCCAATACCTTCACCTCATGCCATAATCCTACCAGCATACCCCCCTTCAAGCAGTCCAGCTCTACCGTCTCTAGATCATAACTGAAGTACCTCTCGAGCACTGCCTATCTCTGGTCTCGTGGTGTCATGCGGATCGACCACCCTTCTATCAAAATCCAAAGAATCTGATAGATGTCCTCAAGCATCACCATCATCTCCCTAGTGGGTAGGTGGAAGGTATTGGTGCATGGATCCCATAGATCAATCAGGGCAGTCAGATATGCACGGTCTCCTATAACAACCTCTAATCGGGTCACCTGCTTGAGGTCGATGGCATCCAACCACTCCCAGTCCTCTATGGTCAAGGCATCCCTCATGGAATCAAAGAGATTAGGTACTCGATACCGACTCCTCACCACCTGACAGGGATAAGCAACTCAATAATACACCACCAAAATGGCCTCGCATGGCCCCAAAAACATTCAAAAGAAAAGACTCAAAATGGCCCCTCTTTGAGGCCAGTTTGTGGCCATTCCCCCTAGGAATGGCCCCCAAACCTATGGCCAGCCCATCAAGGGATGGCCTATGACCAGCCCACACTAGCCATCCCACCTAGGGATGACTCCAAGAAATTGGGCTCAAAAAGGCCTTTCAGGCCATCAAAAATAGCAAAAATAATGCAAAATTGGACCTATAAAATGCAATCTAATTGCACAAAAACATGGGTAAAACATAAAAGTTGGTACATATCTCATAAATTAGGTTTAATTACCTAAAATTTAGTGTGATATACTTCCAAGTCAAAAACATACCATAAAAGCAAAAAAATCAACTCCTAACACTAGGAAAATGCAATAAGAGAGACTTGGCATACCTGTCTCGCACTGGCTCCTCCACTGGCTGAGTCTACCTGCTGACTCATGGTGACTGTGGGATGAATTTGATAGCACTCCACTACTTAGAATCACTCTCCTACTCCTCACCTCTCAAACTACCAAAGAAAGCATGCACAAATGAGCCTAACCTTCATATTTTGGGTTTATATAAAGATGCAGGGGTCACCACCATCCCAGGGTGGGATGAGCACACATTTGGCTGATCGTTCCACCCTGGGATGGTGGTAGAACATGCCCTCATCCCACCCTAGGATGGTGGTAGCAAAAATAGGCCAAAACAACCCAAAATGACCCAAAATAGGTCCAAAACTGCACCAAAACAGCTCAAATTGGGTCCAAATTTCACATAGATCAAAATGCAACCATGAGGATCCTAGGAGGGATGGAAAAGTTGTTAATTCATGCCCTAATAAGGCCATTGTGGCTGGACCACCCCTTGAACATGCATTTTTCAGCTCCTTTCCTCCAGGAAAACTCAACAAAGTCACCAAAATCCTCTCCAAATTGCCCTATTTTTCAAGGGACAAAGCTGAAGGTAAGCATAACACAAGTCAATTGGGTCAAGTGACTCATCACTTTTCTCATTGGTCATTCCCTCATAGACTCATCACTTGAGGGGGTAGTCATACTCAGTCCAAATCAGCAAGCACACACTCAATTATGCGAATGGTATTCGTTCAACGAATCTTCGATAAAGACAATCATGCTCCTGCTTGGGGCAGCAAACAAGCACACAATATCACATCATAATGCTTGAAATTACTGGCATCATGAATACATGGGCCTTAGCCTTTCATGATAGACAATTTTCAAGCATAGGCATGCTCATTTAATGAGTCAAAAACAAGGATTCAAGAACACACACCCTTTTCATGATTGGGGCATCTAAAGTTGGTTAGGTTATCGAGTAACCTTAATCATTCAACATTTTGGTCATCTATTTTTGCTCAGCATTGTGCTACACACAATGCATCTCAAAAAGGGGCATCTGTAGACACTAAAATGTGGTAAATCCGATTAAGCACCCACAAACAATGATCAAATTGACATCATATGGCCCCTTGGGCAGCCCTCAGGAGGCTCACAATGGTTCTAGCCACTCCGAAAAGGGTTTTGGAGGCTACCGGCCCAATTTTGGGAGGTTTTGGCCCAAAATTCACCATCGTCCCACCCTAGGATGGTGGTAGATTCCCATCATCCCACCCTAGGATGGTGGTGAGCCATCATCCCAGGGTGGGATGGTGAGCAAGTTTGACCTAGAAAAAGTCAAATCTGGGCCAAATGGCACCCAAAAACTGCCATTTAGCATGCCATATGGAGCATGCGGGTCAGAGGGCACTGAAGCCTTATGACACACTTCATAATGGAGGCCCAAAATGGAGATTCTCTTCCCCATCCAGTGCATGCCTCTATTTTGACAAGTGGCACCTCCTACCATGCATGCCCTTGCATGCCTTTTTGCACATGAGCCCCTTTGGGCTATAAAATGGATTCAATATCCACACAAAAACATAGAGAGGAGTTCTAGGATATGCAATGGAGTGCTGCCAAGATTTCCCCTCACCTTATTGCACCTTTTTGCCCTCGAAATCTCCCTTTTTGCCAAGGAGGTTACCGGGTGACTTCAAGAAGGTAATCCGAGCATAACTTTTCCATCCGGGTGAATTTCTTCACCAAATTCGATGAAAACACACCTTAGATTGTTTAGGAACATCTTCTAGTGATTTTGGTAGCAAAAAGTGGCCGAAATTTTGTGGGTTTCCCCCCCCTGGGTGGCCCCCCAAATAGTTGCAGTCACCACCGTCCCCCTGGAATGAGGGTAAATTATTACACAATTTCACTACTATTTTTAATTATTAATTTTCTATATTATCCCATGATGCTACAGTTCAAATTTCAGGTGATTTGGAGTTAAATTGACAAAGTTATAGCATTTTTAAGTTTTTGCAGGCTCGTAGGGCCCATCCAGGCACCCCAGTTTGATGCAGGTGGATCTGGGCCCCAATTTGAAAATATAATCATATGGGTTGTCTTGAAATGTCAATTTATGCATACTTTCCAAATTTCATGAGTTTTGGATATGTTTAGGTTCAGGATTTGCTTGTCTTCTTCTTCGTAGGTTGTAGGTGAGCGACGCAAAATCGAGGGGTCTACAGATGCAATTTCTGATCTATTTTTGGTGATATCCTCTCAAAACATCCTCTTTAACATCTCTACAAATTTTCAAGTCATTTGGACATGTTTTGATATATTTTTAATATATGCGCTATTTTGCCCCTATGGGGATTGCATGTTTTCACCATACACCCTTGCTATTTGACCCCTTTGGCTTCCTTGTGTGCAGGTGCAGGTTCTTAGAAGGCATTGGGAAGGAATATCAGACATCAGAGATCAGAGATACAAGCAGCGGTGGCATTGGCCCGCCCACCTCGATTGTGGGTACGCGGAGAAACATTGGATGTGCACCTTGATTCCGTGAAAGACTTGGTCTTTGGGCACCCAATATTGTAACAATTGTATCACATTTTGAGCCCTCAAGGGGACTGCTGTGTAACCTTGGATCTGATCCAACAAATTAATGAGAAGAGACTTGCTTTACTTCATTTCCTTTTGTTTGGTATTCTTTCCTTTTCACATGCATGCTTCCTTTTTGATGCTCATGAGCAAGATGGGGTAGATACACATATTGTTTTACATCATTTGGTGCACCATTTTTCCCTACTTCACTTTGTTTAATGAATAATTATGTTTTATGTTAAATTATCAAATGTCATTTCCTATCTATTTCATAATGATGCATTACTCCTAAGAATATTTTTAGTTACCCTCTCTGGCCCACCCATTGAGTGGTTTAATCAGCTTCCAAGGCATAGCGTTTATACCTTTGAACAGTTTGCAAATGCATTCTTGGAATGTTTCACCTTTAATACCAAGAGGAAGGTGAACTTAACTAACCTTACGGGGTTAAAAAATATGATGATGAGTCTATCACTGACTATGGAAATAGGTTTCAAACGCTTCTAGCTAGCTACCCTATCTATTGCTAGTGTCTAAGTTGACTTAGATGTTTTCAAAGAGCTTCTTAAAATAGATATATTTATTATTGTAACTCCAGCAATATCCCACTCTTGAGTATGCTCTAGTGCAAGCTAGAACCATAGAAGAGATCAAAATCCTAGAGAGGAAGATAGCAAAACCTTAGAAGGAGTGGACTAAAAATCCAAAGAGAAATCCAGCACCATCAATGCCAAAAATGGTCAATCAAGTGGCCATTAATTTTATAAGGTCTACGCAAATGATACCTCCTCAAAAGTTAAATTATCAAACCCAACCTCCTCCTACAAGTTATAATAATAATACTCAAGAGAATCAGGGCCAAAATTAGCAACGTCATCCTAGGTGACAGTTTACACCCTTCATTGAGTAAATGGACTCCCTCTTTGATATTTGTGGGCTGCAAAAAATGGTTAATTTACTATAAATCAAGCCTATAGACCTGAATACAAGCAAGTAAAAGCCTATGGGACATCAAGAAGAGTTATTTTGTAAATATCATAGGCAAAATGGCCATGACTTGCCTATGTGATATGGTTTCAAGAACATAGTGCACGATATGATAAAGAGGAATGAGCTCCAAGTGGATAATACTCTTGCCCCAAATAATGGGGGTTTTCAAAGACCCCTTACCTACTCATGATGTACATGTAGCTCCTTATAAACAAATGAATGAAGTCAAGATGGCACTCCCTTTACAAGGGTACATCAGGATGGTTAGTATTGTGACTAGGAATAGATGCTACCCAAGTCAAGATGCACTACCTGTAGCTTGAAGTGATGTTCCATAAATGGCATAGCTTCCACCACCTCTAGTACAAAGCCTTCCACCTAGGCTAGTAGTGACAATAAAAATTAATCTTGCACAAATATTAAGAACAACATCAGCTATATTATCCATATACAAGCTCATTCAACAATATCTATCTCATAGAGAAGATCTAATGGATATTCATAAGTCCATAGAGTTACAACCCCTATGATTCTAACTCATTTATCAATTTTATGGGGCATGTGCAAACATGTAAAGAACCAGTGATCATGTTCCATGAGTATGAACTCAAATCCATAGCAAGTGATGTGGTGGACCCTCCTTTGCACATCATTGCATGTGTGAATGACATACCATATAAAATAGTTTTAATAGACACTGGTTCATCAAGTGACATAATAACCACTAGTGTTCTTAAGTACCTAGGACTTATAGCATCTTATGTTGTAGTATCTACCTACACCCTCCAAGAATTCAATGATATGCTATTCTCCACAGTCATGACTATAGTCTTACCCATACAAGTGGGATGGAAAACTATATTGATATTGTGTTATATTTTGGAGGGGGCAATGGCCTACAACATATTTTTGGAAAAACCTTCGATATGGGATATGAAGTGTATCCCTTCCATAACCCACCAATACCTAAATTACACTTATGAAGAGAAGGTACATGTAGTCTATACAAACCTTGAGCCCTTTAAGTATTGCAACATGGTGCAAAAAATCCTCGAGTTGACCTTACCATAAACGCATGTGGAGTTTCAACTGAAAAAATCCATAAAGGGTCCACTACCATATCAATTTCCTTCTATTACCCCATTACCATCTTCATCCATGTCATCATTATCATTGTCATATCCTCTATAGAGGAACATGTTGAAGAGGCAAATCGATGAAATCCCTCCCATCATTTCCACTATATCTATGAAAGAGATCCATAGTCTAGTAGACTAGGAGCCATCTCAAGAGGTACATATTGAGTCATCTCAAGTATTTCTTCCATCTCCTTCACCTTCATCATCCTAGGTTACAATCCATATGGCTAGTACAGGGATAGGAGAATACTTAGTCAAGAACATAACAATAGTTCTATAAATAGAGACATTGCAAGATATGGGATGACCTCATCTTCCTATAGGTAGCATTGTACCTCTAGGTATACTTCCCTACCAAATAAATTTCATATATGAGGGATCGTGTATGGAACATTGCCAGTTCCTCAGCAAGAAGAAGATGATGAACCTTTCATTGAGGATATAAACTACATGTCAAATATTGACTACATCATGTGACATCTACATTGTTGCAATTGGTATGGTTTTGGTCTAGAGTTATATGAATAGGATAATCATGTTCCTTTCCAACCATAATATTAGTTACCATATGATAAATCTGGGTTGGGATACAACAAGCCAGTACCTTTAGATGTACTCATAGAAGGTTTAGAATGCCTATGTCTGAATTACAAGGATGAGCTTGTGCGTGATCCCTATGCCAATCCACATCTTATCCACTCATTGGGAGATTATTTTCCCATAAACATGGTAGATCAAGGGTTATCCAGTGATTTATCTCAACCTTATGAAGTATGAGAGAGTTTGTACACCCTTGAATATGATAGTAACGAAGAGGATCAAGGTCCTGCTCATGAATGGACAATAGATGATGAATAAAACTATGGCATAGCTCCCATTAATTATCCAAGTTCAAATAAGGAATAATCAATTTGTCCCCTTGTATGATTAATAAAAGTTCTATATTTACATATTCCCAGTATAACATCCTATTTGGCAATAAATTTTACCACTAGAAGAGCAAGCTCATCATCCACCACAACCATCCTAGCAAGTCTATCGATAACCCATAGATAGGGGGGTCTATAGATAGGGGGTTTATAGACAAGGGATCCATCCAAAGGCCCTAAAATGCTCCTAGGAAGTCTACAACTATCTAGGTCACCCTAAAATGCTCCTAGGCAATCTATGACTATCTAGGTCACCCTAAAATGCTCCTAGGTAGTCTACGACTGTCTAGGTCACCCTAAAATGCTCCTAGGTAGTCTACAATTGTCTAGGTCACCTTAAAATGCTCCTAGGTAGTTTACGACTATCTAGGTAACCCTAAAATACTTCTAGGTAGTCTGACTATCTAGGTCACCCTAAAATGCTCCTAGGTAGTCCATGACTATCTAGGTCACCCTAAAAATGCTCCTAGACAATCCACAACTATCTAGATCACACTAAAAAATGGTCCTAGATAATCTATGACTATCTAGGTCACTCTAAAATACTCCTAGCTAGTCTACGACTATCTAGATCATCATAAAATACTCCTAGGTAGTCTATGACTATCTATGTCACCCTAAAATGTGCCTAGGTAGTCTACAACTATCTAGGTCACCCTAAAATACTCCTAGATAACCTATGATTATCTATGTCACCCTAAAATGCTCCTAGATAGCCTATAATTGTCTAGGTCACCCTAAAATACTCCTAGGTAATCTATGATTATCTAGGTCACTTTAAAAAACTCCTAGGTAGTCTACAACTATCTAGGTTATCCTAAAATGCTTTTAGGTAGTCTAAGACTATCTAGGTTACCCTAAAATTCTCCTAGGTAGTCTACGACTATCTAGGTCACCCTAAAATTTTCCTATATAGTATATGACTATCTAGGTCATCCTAAAATTCTCCTAGGTAGTCTACGACCATCTAGGTCACCTCAAAAATCCCCAAAGGTGTCTATAAGCCCTTTGGTCACCCAAAAGTCCCAATGGCATCCACGAAGCCCATTGGTCAAATGGTATATACATATATATATTGTAGCGACCCCGGGAATACACGCATCGACCCCTTTTCTAACCCTACTTGCAATGTTATTAAAATATCGAAGATGAAATGGAAATACAAGAGGAAAAAACATATAACATGAAATAACAAAGATGAATCTCTTTATTTATATTGAACCTAGGTTACATGTCGGTCCCTCTTAGGAATACCCATTTTTATACTATAAATTACAAATAGGTAAGGAGTGCCCATTTTGCGAAGAGGTGGTGCGCTTATAAAATCTTCTTGGTTCTACACACATAAATGTATGAGGGCTTACAGATGCCTGCTTCTCTAGGTCTATTTCCTAGAGGGATCATTTTTGCTCTTGTATATTGCAATATTCGTTCGATTTACTTGTAGCCTTGCAAGCAATGAAACAACAATGCACGTTTAGGTGTCCTAGATTGCCTCCTCATATGAGGTTGTTGGTAATCAAAGAATGTAATAGAAATATGGTAAAACTATGCCATGAAATTGTGTAAATCTATGCTAATGATATGAAAACATAAAGAAACTAAATAAAAGAAGCCATGTCTAAAACCTAAGCTAAGCCCATAGCCCACTGTCCAAGATAGTGGTAACTAAGGTAAACCTTGCTCTCTTTGCCCCAAAGCTATGGGTCAAAGCCTATACTTGATGTCAAAATAATAGGTTTTATGCTCTTCAATCCATCAGAGCTTCATCGTACATGTGATCTCAAAGAGAACTCTCCAAGTCTCGAAAGCTCTCCTCAAAAATATGTCTCTCACTCTTTGATTCTCCCTCATATCCTTTGGTGCTCTTAGGCTTACATATTTTATAGTGTGAAACCCTAGGTCTATGTCCAAGCCCTAGGAATGAATTTCTCATGCGTAGTGAAAGTTAGCATGAGAAGCTTTTGTCCATTGTCTATGTTTGAAGGCCAGTTAACTTAAGTCTAAATGCAAACTCAAGTATCCTATGTGAACTGGCCATGAAAAGGAATGCAAAGTTATTCTCGCTCACCTTTATTTCATGCAGACTACCACTTCCACCTGTGATTAGGTCTATTTTTCAATAAACTACTTCTTATGGCTTAGTCATTGTCATCTACAATGGTTAAGATCTAGATGTTGTCATCTGCATCGGCTAAGGTTTGGCCACAAAAAGCTTGAGCGGCTAGGATGGTCACTCTTAGTGTGAACGACCAAGCTTGGATGGCTTGAAAAGGCCCCAAATGAGTGGTGAGAACCACTGTTGATGCTTGGAAAGTCTAATATTATGTCTTATGATCTTATGAGTATGTCTATGTGAGTAGCTCCCCTAAGCATGACATGATTTAGGTTTCTATAGATATCCCTTTTTGCGATGCGTTGTGTGGAAAACACAACGTTGAGCAAAAACGTAGATTGATTTGCTTGTAGGGTGTATGGTGATCAATGGTTTGATCACTACTGGATGGTCTAATCATGTAATATGGTGTGCATCCCTTGAATCAGTGTCTCAACATTCGGAGGACTTAGCTCAGTGGCTTGGGCATGTTAAATTGCACTCATTCCTCAAAGTCAATTGGGTAGCTTCAGCTGCTACAACAATTCCGACCGGTAGGAGAGCTACAATTGAATATGTCATGTCTACTTACATTCCTAGAAAACAAGGGAAATTTGTGATTATTGTATGCAATGATTCATAGGATGAACATGAATTTTCTATGATTGAGTGATATTTTTCTAATTTTGATTATGATTATATTGAAGTTTTGAACTACTCCCTCACACAATGAATTGGTGAAGAAATGACAATGAATGAAGCGACAAGTCACTTGACCAATATGACTAATCTGGTTCCTTTCTAGCATTTTTTGCTTTTAATGGGTAATCCCACATCCAAATGTGATTCCAATTATTTATGATGATCATCCATCCTAATATAGAGGAGAGGTCCAACCATCAATAGCCTTCTTAGGGAGTTAGGATGAGTGATTCTATTTATGTTCATATTGTATCACTTTGACTTAATGTTTTTGATGTCATAGGGGAATTAGAGTGATCCTTTCACACCCGTGGAGTAGTCCAACCATCTTGGTATTCTTTGATATTGAATGGTGGCATAGTGTAATTCCAAAATGAGTTTTTTTTGCCCCAATTGGCCTTATAGTTGCCTACTCATCTCACCAAAATACATGGAGCGCAAATTGCTACAATCGTCGAGTGGATAGAGTAGGTAACTGGATACGGGCCCTAGCTGAGATTGTGATTTTATGTGATTATTTTGTTATTTTGAACATTATGATGATACTAAACCATCAAAGTGTATTTATTTTTTGTTTTTGTGGGATCCCTCAAGGAGAAAATCCCTTATTCTACTCTATGGATCTAGCCACTATCAGGTCCAGTGGCCTTTAAGTTCTTGCCTATGGCTGTTGTCACCTTGAGAAGCCAAGAATTTTGGGCCACTGACGTCAGAAGTGACCAAGGTATAATTAAGGAAATATAAAAACTTGCATTTCTAGGGTTTGACCTGTCACTTTCACTATTGAAGATTTGTTTTGGGAGCTCTGGTGCAACTGCAATGGTTATGAATTTGAAACTTGCTGGTGCTAAGGACATGGCTTCAGGGGACGAGACATCAGATACTAGAGGAGCTAGAGCTTCTTGACTATTTTTCTCTTCAAAACCCTAGCTCTCTTTTCTTTTGTCTGTGTAAAACTGAACCTCACTAAGTAATGGGTAAAATGAACCTCACTAAACCTATTGGCACTGAAAAAAATTTGTAATTAGGCTTAGGTTACCCTTTGCTATGGTGGTTAGTCCCCAATTTTACTTTATGCTCGTGGATTTAGCCTAGGATTTTTGAAATTCTTCCATTATTCACCTGCTTCCGCCATTTTGGGAATTTTGAACTTAGCCTAGTTTTGATGCTTGGGTGGGAAATTTTACTTTCCAATTTGTTTTTTTTCCCTCCCTATGTTGTTTTTTTAATTATTTTGTTAATTTTGTAATTTTTTTATTTTTTGGCCAAGGGTTCATGGATTTTCCATGTCACTCCTTGGCCACTATCGCTCAGAGCAGTCAGCTCTAAGCTGCTGTCACTCAGAGCGGCCAAGCTTGAATCCCAACGGTCAAAAATTTGACCGTTGGGTCTTGGTCATAGCTACATCCAGCAGCCAGGTTTCAGCCATTGTAGGCGACATCGGCTAAATCTTAAGCCTTATTTTCTTGTATTTTGTTGAATTTTCATGACATTTTGACTCTTTTTTGAAATTTTTGAAAATTTATTTGCTTGATTAGGTGTAATCTTATCCTTCTTTTGCTTAGACTTAGAATAGTCCATTCTATTTTGCACCATTTTCATGTTTTTTGTGAATTATGCCTTAGATGCACTATAGTTATATTTTTTGTGAATTATGCCTTAGATGCACTGTAGTTATGTTTTATTTTTCTCCTTCTTTGCTTAGATCCTTACTGCTCAGGCTTAGGACCCAAAGCTCCTGCTTGACCTACTTCCTAGCTTTGATGATATGGACTGGGCATGGTTCAAAGCCCACGAGTTGCAGTATGTCATCAAGTTGCCTTACATCATGGCAAATCAGGCTTACCTTATGGATTTGTCACATCATTGGGACACATGGACTAATACCTTCCATATCTTGATCGGTGAGATGACCATTATACTAGAGGATGTATATAGGATCTTTTGGATTCCATTCAATGGGGTGGCCATTATATCTTTGACCACTAATGATCAGGTGGCTGTCTACACTCAGGTGTTTAGAGAGTATTCTATGGATTCTCTCAAGGACACCAAGTCCGGAGGAGTGTCCATTAGTCACTGACATGGGGAGGGCATATTTATGGTGAGGCATGTCGTATTGCTGATGGTTATCATCAATGTTCTTATCTCGAACTGCTCAAGTTTGTGGTTCCCATGGAACCTTTTGGCTATGGTGTAGGATCTATTGGATAGTAAGGAGCCTATCATCTATGCATGGTGTAGATCACTATTGGCTTAGTGCTATGATGAGTTGTATCACATCCATCAATGAGGATGCATTAGCATTGCTTGTAGTTTGCTCCTACAGGTTTGGGGATGGAGGCACATTATGGTAGATTGCCCTAAGGGTATCCTAGCCAATATTATAGCTATTGATGCTTGGACATAGTGTTATGTCACTAGATGGACTCGAGAGCATGAGGAGCATAAGAGCCACACTTTCATAGGGGAGTTGTACCACTATACTGATGCTTTTACTAGAATGTTGGTCGAAGATGTCATGTGGTGGCCTTACTATGAGTGTCCTACTTGGGATGATCTAGCTAACTTTACTGCTAGGACATGGTGCGAGCGATGGCTCATTGGCTGTAAGATTGGCATCTGGGATTATTTCTTCCACTCTCAGGATCTTCATCAGTACAAATTGTAGCAGGATGTGCCCTTGATATCTTTCTTGTATAGGTGCCTCATAGCAGAGAAGGAACTATCTCCATGGTAGATTATCGAGCTCTCAAATGAGGACGATGCCTCAGCTATTGACCCTACAATGGCTGGGGGATTTACAGAGGCCTACACTCAATGGTGGGGTGATTGAATGTGGCATGGAATCATTAGCCTAGGTTGCAAGGATGATGGCAAGGGTGATGGCCAAGATCTGACAGGACATAGAATCCAAGCCAAAATCAAGGTAGGGGGCCAGCTAGTAGAGTAGGTGGTAGTAGAGGATCCTGATGTTCCTAAGGAGGAGGAGGAGTTAGAGCTCGAGAAGAGATACTCTCCTCTGAGAGCACAACTACATGAGATCAAGGCTAATATTCAGGACACTAAGATCTAGGTACAGTGATGAGATGCTACCATTGAGCAGCTCTCAGTATAAAAATAGGCTTTACAGGCTACTATTGGGGGTGGCGATGTCAGGATGTAGTTTGTTGTTCCTACTTCTACACCATAGGAGGATCCAGTGGAATATTTAGGGGCAGATGTTGGACATATCCAGTATTTTTTGGATGAGCATGATATGCAGATTTGGGGACTTGTGGATCATGTTACCCTTCTTCAGATGTAGCTCAGGAGGCACGGGATTGTCCTTAAGGATCCAAAAGGTGTAGGTGATTCATAGGTTATTTGGGCTCCACCTAGGGGTAGTCTTCCACCCATCCTAGCCAGAGGACCCAAACTCGGATAAAGAGACCGATAGGCTCACATAACTTGACTCATGACATTGCCACAGGGGGAGGTAGCACTGGATGACGTGATGCAAGGGGTTTAGGCCCGACATTTAATGGATGCTCTACTTGGTTCTTGATCCATTTTTTAGATTGACTGACCTAGATGACTGTAGCCCACGAGTATTTTTGTATATCCATTAGACTTGACACACATACTTTTATGATAGTTTTTCATTATGACTTATTATGTGTATAGTTTATTGATCATGTTTTTGTTATTATTATTTTTTATAATGCAATGATGATATTATGATGATTTGATGAATATGTTAGATGATAGATGATACTTGAAGATGCTTATATGGATGTGTAGATGCTTATATGATTTGATGATATGATGCGATGTATTTTGATGATGAATGATGAATTTATGATTTTGTATGCAAATGGATATTGCCTATGTGTTTTATGATGTGCTTTATGGATTTAATGACTTGTTTTTGTGGATGTGATGTTATTGCTAAAATGCATGTTTTAACTTTGCTTTAATTTTATGCATCTAACTTATGTGGTGGAATGGTATAAATGAACCTGTATGCTCTAATCACTTAAAACATATGGAATGCATATGACATTGACAATATTAATGGGTGATACCACAAAAAGTAAAAAAATAATCATGAATTTAAATAATCACTCTTATCATAAGAATTGATTAAGTATTCATATATGAGATGTAATGGTGCATAATGTATTTTATTAATAAGTTTCTATAAATTAAAAGATATAAAGTAGTCAGTGACCGTCTTTATACTATTTCTAATATATATGCGGTATCTGTTCTACTATGTTGATACCCCCTAATTTATAGAATATTATAAAGAAAGTGATGGTGTGAATGATGTTATGATTTGTTGCTATGTAAGTATTTTTGAGGATTTTCGAATATTCAAACACTCTAGTTACCCTATCAATAGTTGTCTACTTACCACTTAGACTTTTGAAAAGTAAGGCTTTTACCATGGACCTGGTTATTCATTATCTCTATGTGTGCATGTGGTTGTATATTTTGAGGTAGAACTCAAGAATTTCCTCTAATTTTAGGTAGGATTCTTTCAGTCCATTGTTGAGATCAGGGATTCTCAAGTGTTCATCTCATCCTTATGTTGGACTTAGTTGGACTATACCACTAGGAAATTTTGGGTTACCTAATCTAGATCATCCAAATTTAAATATTGGTCTACACAAATGCATGAAGCAATTATAATATGCATATCATCATGCATAAGGATTTCTCCTTCTAGTTTTGTACAATGCTAAGAATTCTAGGGATTCAAGCTTTATTCCTTTTTGGCTTATTTTTGGCTTTGGATATTTGCTCATATGTAGTGATGAAAATCACTTTTTATTTTGATTGATTTTTTATTTGAGTAGGGATTTTTGTAGTGATGATAATCACTATTTATTTTGCTCATACATAGTGATAAAAATCACTATTTATTTTTTATTGATTTTTTTTTAGCTTTGATTTTTTTTTTTGTAATTGAATTTATGATTTGTGTATCGGATTATTGCTTTGAAATCTGGACTGTATGCTTGGCCTTTTGAATATGTACTTTGCTTTGGGATTTTTGCTTATTTTTATTTAAGCAAGGGATTTTGATACGGTAAAGCTTGTCCTTTGGTCAATTATCAGCACCTTTAAACCAGTTGCATAGGGGGATAAGCAAGGATAATCCTTTTTGCTTAAGGTAATCTAGACTACTTTGCAGCTTTCATCTTTTCCTTGTACCAGCTAGGATTTTAGTGTTTTAATTAGTGATGGGATATTAAATATCCAAGTCTTTCTCACAACTAGACCTTACCCTCTACTAATCACAGTTATTTTCCACAAAAGTTGATAAGATCACTAGGTGTGGTTGATTAACCGAAAAACCTTAGTATATTATGTATAGCAACAATTAATGGTTGTGTTGAAAAACATAATTACACACTGAAGTAGATGGATGTATGGATATGTTTGACTTTTGTGACAAATTATGGTATCACTTTTAAGACTCTCATGACATATACAATTGTAGTGGATATGAAAATGCAATGTAATGATGTGGATGCAAGATGTTTTTGTATTTTTTGTTTTTATATTTTTGATTAATTTGACCAAAGGGCTTATTATTCCTTTGGGGATTTTGTTATTTATTTTGACCAAGCAGTTTGAATTACCCTTGGAGCATTTTATTGATGGGATTTGACCAAGCAGTTTGAATTACCCTTGGAGCCTTTGATTGTATTGGTTTTGACCAAGCGGTTGAATTACCCTTGGAGCCTTTGATTGTATTGGTTTTGACCAAGCGGTTGAATTACCCTTGGAGCCTTTGGTTGATTTTGACCAAGCGATATGAATTACCCTTGGAGTTTTTTTATTGTATTGGTTTTGACCAAGCGGTTGAATTACCCTTGGAGCCTTTGGTTATTTTTAGATTTGACCAAACAGTTTGAATTACCCTTGGAGCCTTTGATTTGATGTTTTACCAAGCAGTGTGAATTACCCTTGGAGCTTTTTGATTGTATTGGTTTTAACCAAGTGGGTGAATTACCCTTGGATCCTTTGGTTGTTTTTGGATTTGACCAAGTGGTTTGAATTACCCTTGGAACCTTTGATTTGATGTTTGACCAAGCAGTGTGAATTACCCTTGGAGCTTTTTGATTGATTTTGACCAAGTGGTATGAATTACCCTTGGAGCCTTTGACTGTATTTTTGAAATTTTATGTTTTTATGATTTGTTTGTGTTTTTGACATATTTGAATGTTTTTGAATTTTATGGAATATTTGAATGTTTTTGTTTTTATTTGTAAAATGCCTTTAAGTGAATGGTATTGAGAGGTTCAGGCTCTTCAACACTATCTAATGATATAAGGAAATATGATCCAAGCCCAAATATCTATGAAACTATGTATGGACCTATCTAGTTTGTCGTGAACTTATCTTGCAAATGCAGAAACAGATTTGAATTTTGTTGGTTTTCTTTGAGCACTAGATCTATAAACTTGAATTCCCTTAGGTGGACTTTGATATTGTAAGCTCACGTACGGTGATCTTGGTAAACATGAAGATGCTTTAAAGAATTGACTCGACGTTCATCAAGAAGAATTAACTGATCAAGTTGACTTCATCATCTATGAAGTTTTTTAATGCTATGCATAGAGTCAGGATTTACAAAATCTAGAGGCATGATGGCCTCAGTGCCATATACTAGTGAAAATGGTATTTCCCTACTGGGCATACGTATACTAGTCCTGTATACCCATAGTGCCAGAGGCAACTACATGTGCCAATCCTTGTGATTTTCTTGCACTATCTTTCTCAAAATGGAGACTATTGTTTTGTTTGAGGCTTCTACTTGCCCGTTTGCTTGTGGATAATAAGGCATTGAAAAACTATGCTGAATATGGTATTTGTTCATTAAAGCATGCATATTTTTGTTCTTGAAAGATGACCCATTATCCGATATTATCTTAAGGGACCCCAAAACGGCTTATGATATTGTGGAGTATAAACTCCACAATCCTTGGTCTAGTTGTTGATGTTAAGGGAATCGCTTTTATCCATTTAGTGAAGTACTCTATAGATTTTATAATGAATGTGTGTTGGCATGAGGCTAGGGGTGAGATATTCCCAATCAATTCTAGTCCCTATTACAAGAATGGCCATGCTTCCTAGATGGGTTGCAAAGCTTGTGATGGTAAGTGCATTGTATTCGCATGATGCTAGCACTTACTACATTTCTTGACATACTCGCAGAAGTCATTTTCCATTGTGGGCCAATAGTAACCCATTCTCAAGATGTTCTTAATGATGGCCATGCCACTGAAATGGCCTCCACATGTTCCATCTTGAGCTTGCAAAATTGACCAAGATGCTTCCTGGGGCTCAAGACAATGAAGTAATACTCCATCATATCCTCGTCTATAGATAATTTATCCTAGCATTATATATCTTGTTGCTATCTATTTGAACATTCACCTTTTAGTATGCGATAAAACTTGAGGTACTATTCCAAGCTTCAAGAAGTCCCATAGTTGGGAAAGCCAATCCTGATAAGCCACAACTTCCATAGAAAATATGGATTGCCCTTCCTATATTTTTAAGCTAGTGAACACGGATTGAGGAACACCTCTATGGTGTATGGTTGCACCACATTCCATAGGTCCTTGGGAGATCAAAGACCCCCAAGGTACCTTTTGCAATAAATCTTTGGTTGTGAAGGACCAATCCTGATTTAGCTCGATGTTGATCATGTTGACCGATTCTTGATTGTCAAAAGCTTCATAGCGTATTACTGAGTGTGAAAGCACCTTCACATGAATGGTTGTAAAATTAATAGAGGTATTTTTAGGGATTAAGGATACCAAAGAGGCCATGGTGTCTATAAATCTATTTTATGTACAATGGATTGCCTTGATGTCGTACCATTCTAGCCAGGCTAGGTAAGTGTCAACAAATTCCTTATAAGTCTTCAGGAGTGGGCACCTACATTGGAATAGTCCTTTGACCTAGTTTACTATGACCAAGGAGTCACCAAATATATTAAATATTTTAATGCCCATTGCTACGTGTTGTGGCTGATCCACAACGTACCCCAAAATTGGGGACCCACCTTTTTTGCATGTGTTCCAAGAAGACCGAAGTGGCCCATAGGCTAAAGATCAAGGAAAAAAAGCAAAATATCACAAAAAGGAAAAAGTGTCGCGATATCGCGACATGTTGCTCCATCGCGGCCAAAAAATGAAAAAGTGTCGCGATATCGCGACATGTTGCTCCATCGCGGCCAAAAATGAAAAAGTGTCGCGATATCGCGACATGTTGCTCCATCGCGGCAAAAAATGAAAAAGTGTCGCGATATCACGACATGTTGCTCCATCACGGCCAGAAAATGAAAAAGTGTCACGACATCGCGACATGTTGCTCCATCACGGCAGAAAATGAAAAAGTGTCGCGATATCGCGACATGTTGCTCCATCGCGACCAAAAATGAAAAAGTGTCGCGATATCGCGACATGTTGCTCCATCACAACCCAAAAAGAAAAGTGTCACGATATCGCGACATGTTGCTCCATCATGGCTAAAAATGAAAAAGTGTCGCGATATCATGACATGTTGCTCCATCACGACCAAAAGCAAAGGAAAAGAGGAGAAAGAAAAAGTGTCGCGATATCGCGACATGTTGCATTTTTGCGATTCAGAGCAACAAAGGAGAGCAAGGAGCCAAAAGTGTCGCGATATCGTGACATGTTCCATTTTCGTGATTCAGAGCAACAAAGGAGAGCAAGGAGCCAAAAGTGTCGCGATATCATGACATGTTCCATTTTCGTGATTCAAAGCAACCAAGGAGAGCAAGGAGGCAAAAGTGTCACGATATCGCGACATGTTCCATTTTCGCCAAGGTAACGGACCTGCATAGTGACGTGGACATAAGGACAAAATCCAGTGAATAAGGCAAGCATTACATAAGGAATATTTAATGATTGAAATCATTTAAGATGGTCATTACACACGGAGGGAAACGGACGCAAGCCTATGTGGAGAAAACGCAGCAAAGGGCCACAAAATGGAAACCGAAGCACACGCATGCAGGGAAGGTGAAACGAACAGTCAGGGAAGGTGAAACGAACAGCCATCGGAAAATGAAAATGAACCGTCATGGAAGGAGAAACAATTCTTTCGAAAAGTTTAAATACGCCATTCAAAGAGGCCAGGAAGGGGAGGCAAAACTGTTCAGAGAAGATTGCAGTAATGAAGGCAAGGCCTTAGCACTGGGTTTCTCTAGATATTTTCTTCCACATTGGACTGGTTTTTCTTCTTCATGGACATGGATTGGAAATCCCGACGAGCAGAGTTGCAGACTTGAAGGCGATAATGCCATTCTAGGCCTGTTTGAGTCATTTTTTCTTCCATGGACTGGTTCGGGAAAACCAAAAATTTTGCTATTGTAAAATGACATATTTTTAATGCAGAAGTGTTCAGAAATTTGCATCTTGTGGGCAAGAAAGAAGGAGATTTTCTTTGCATGCTATGGATTTAATGTTTATTCTTTCATCTTTTCAGATTTTGAATTTATAGATAATGTTGATGCCATTTCTTTGGGTTACATTAGGCGAATATTTGAAATCTGAATTTTATTTCGTACCCTAGGAACCAACACTTAGCTTATCCGGATTGTGCTTGTTTGTAGGTCCAATAGGTTAGGTTGCATGCACGGAGACCTCACATCTTCGGTTTTGTCGTAATAGGATAGCATCATACTGAATGCATTTTATTTTCAGTTTTCTGCATTTCATTTTCATTCTTTCTGCATTTTGTTATTTTTATTTTATTTTCAGGAGTTTTAACTTTTCAAGGCATTAAAATGAACATCTACAAAATATCAAAATCTAAGAAACAATGAACAATCACTAAAGTTTCATGATGAAATAAACCAACATTGCCCCTTGTTTACAGTTACTTGCAATCACTAAGGTGTTCCAAGCATTTAAATTGAATATCTTTATTTGAGATTATTAATACACATATGCAAATGCTAATACAGCGGAGACCTTGGAGAAGTTGTTTGTTTAACTTCTTTGCAAGAGGGGATTTGGAACCCAAATCCTAAAGGAGAGTGTACTTTCACAACTGGGTGAAAATACCACTCAACAGATTGGCGCTAGAAGGAGGGCCTAAATCGGTTTATTTCAGTGTGATTTAAATGCTATAGGGATTTAAATTTTGAATATTTCATGCCCTATTGGTTATTATCTTTAGCCCTCTTTTAACAATACAACCTTGTAGTGTTAAAAGGAGGACATGAATTGCTATGCATTGTTCTAACGTTTTTGATTGTTCATACAGGAATAATCTGTCTTGATTTGATTTAAAAAAAAAAAAAAAAAAATTCTTGACTAACGAGGTTGTCTCCATGCAATTACTTTCATTTGATTTTAATGGATACATCTCTTGGTTGATGCTAACATGATTATTCATACGTTACATGTTTGATATTTGCTAGTCATTTCAAGGTTTCTTTCATGCATGACTAACAAATTGGTTTTGAAGTTATTCTTTGAATTCCATTAATTGCAGATTTTTCTGTGTGTCGCAGGTCTCCTTCGAGGTATTTTCCATGGCCCTTGTAGGATTATCATCATCGATTTTGAATCAAATGGCCCAACCTCCACCACCTCCTTGGTACGGAGCCCATAACATTCCTTTGAATATTGCAGGGGATATTCATGAGATCCCTAGGAATATAGAGAGATTTTTGCCCAAATACAAACCGGATGGCCCAAGGACCGCAGAAGAACATATACAGGCCTATAGGGATGTTTTGATAAGATTGCAAGTTCAACATGAAGATGTGGCTTGTAGACTCTTCCCCATGAGCCTAGACCTAGTGGCCTACGAATGGTACATTTGCTTACCTACTGGTTCCATTACGTCATGGATGCAAATGGAGAATGCTTTTGTCAACCAATTCAGGTCACCATTAGATCCCACAATCATCTATAATCAGTTCATTACATGCAAAAGAGGCCAGGGTGAGCCAATCCAAATTTTTAATCAGAGATTTCAGAAGTGCTATAATAGAGCAATTCGACATTTCGCCATTGATCCCGCAGTAGCTTTGCAAATATATTTTGGGGCATTGGATCCTATGACGACAATGTTTGCAAGGAGAAATCCTCAAGTTACCACTCTTGCTCTAGCCTACAATGAAGCTATGACCATTGAGCAACAAATGACACCACAGAGTTATGGGTTTTCCCAGATGTCTATGGTAGGACAGTATGGTCCATATGGTCAAGCTCCTATGATGAATCAGATCATGGCACCGCAAATATCAGGCATAAATGCGTTGCCTTATCAACAACCATATTCATCAACACCCGCTTACGCACCCATTCCAATTCAACCAATCACATCCATTCCCCCCATTCCTTCATTTTTGCAAAATAGTCAACAGACTATGCAAGGAGCTAGTCCGGTTAATTCTCAGGCTATAGTTCCTTTTCCCAATCCAATCCCAATTCAAAGTGTGAATCCCTATGCAAATCAAGTGGCTCAAAATCCAACCCAAATGTTAAGTCAAGATCTCACCAATTACGCAAATCCTATTGGAACTAGCAATAACATAGCTCAACCAAAAGAGATTTATTCAGAGGTTGAAGAGCTCAAAAAGATGGTTCACAAATTGAGTAATGATTTGGTTCAACAACAGAAGTATGAATCCCATGCCCCTCACCCAAATCAAAATTTCAACAATGGAGGGAGACAGTGGAATACGAAGCCAAACAATGGGGGTGTGCCTTCCCCTATTGCTAATCAGATAGATACTTCTGCAGGACCAAGTCACTCTAGTTCCATTCTTAATATTTCTGATTTTGCATGGGAAAACGGGTGTAGATTGCATGATACAAGGGAGCATAATGAAAGGAATTGTCCCGAAATTGCTATGTATACCCATTGTCTCCAAGCTAAAGTGGATGATTTGGAACTTGTGCCAAATAAGGGTCCATCCCAACATCAACAAGGAGAGAACAACATTTTGGTGGGAGAAACTCTATATCGTCAAGAGAGTGAGCATGAGGAAGGTGAAGATGAATGGGGTGAGAAACATGTTGATGAATCAGAAGATGAAGAAGAAGTACTTGAGCGTCATCACTTGTTCTTGGAAGACACTCTCGATGAGAAGCTTGGAATTAATGATCAAAAATTTCTTCACCCTCCAAATTGTGATAAAATTGAATCATGGGTTACAAATTTGGATTATGATAGCTTTACTAATTTGAATTCAAGAAATAACCCACTTTTGGAAATAACTGGACCATCTATGGAAGGTGAAGATGAATCGGATAAGGAACAGGTTGATGAATCAGAGGATGGAGAAGAAGTATTTGAGCATCACAACTTGAATTTGGAAGGTGACTACTATGATTCATGGAAGAAGTGGGAAGACTACACTCACTCCAAAACTGCTAATGAAACTTGTGTGCCAATTGATATACAGGACAACATAATCGCCTACTCGAAGGAAGATATTACAACTCCTGTGCAATTTGAGGATGTTTTGGAAGAGATACCAGGGATAGTGAACAAAGAATTGGAATTAAATGACAAAGTGGTTGATCTATTGGAAGCAACAAAAGTGATTGATCATGAAGATGAGTTACTTGACATACACTTCAACCAAGAATATTTGAGGGTTGAAAAGGATGGGCATGTTTTTAATTGGGTGCCCAATTTTGGTATGTTTGATGAACAAGTAATCAATGAAGAATATGAAGACCAAGAGGTAAAAGAGGAAATTGCAAATCCTCACCAAGTTTTCATAAATGAAAGTGTGAAAAAAGTAAAATCTAAACCTTTATGTCCAAACATCCAAGATTTTGGTGAAGATTTGCATAATTCAAATGATATTTATGATGAAATGCCATTGAAGGTGAATGAAGAACAAGGATTAATTTCTAACCACACCTTTGATAACCTTACTTTAATGAATGAAAAGGAGTTTGATGCACTTAAATTGCTAAATCAAATTCATCAACAATTAATTCTTGAATCTAGGATAAAAATTCTTAATGATCCCCATTTAGTAAATATCCTAGATGCTTGTAAATTGTTGCAAAATTTTGATTGGCCTAAGAACATGGAAAATGAATTAGCTTTGAAATTTTTAGAAATAGGCTCTTGCTTACAAAATTTCATTTTGAATAAAGAAAGCCTAGTTCTAAATCATGAATGGGATTATGAAATTTGCACCTTAAAGAATAGACAAGAAAGAATTGAAAATCAACCATTGTCTAATCAATCTGGTAATTTGAATCTCACCTATGAGAATACTAATGGAACTAAATCTAATTGGTGGGGTGAGAGAGGAAAGTTGAAGTTGGTTGCATGGTTTGGTCTAATCTTGTTTTCGTTTGATTCCTTCCACATTCGGCATGTGTATCATATTATATGTCTTTTGGAATGCTCTAATCAGGTTTGGGATCCGGGAAAATGATAATCCAAATTTTTGCATCATCTTGTATTATATTGTATATACTTTTGGTTTTCGTGTTTTGGTTTTGGATTGAATCTTATTTTGGTTTTAAGTTTTGTGTGTGGTCCTTACGAATGTTGACTAAGACTAGGAGAATATGAAACATCGGAATTGTATTGCAGAAAGCTCCACGAATATCGCAAACACATTAAGGAATATCGTTTGGAACTTGTGATGCATGAAATTGTCAGTTTTATAAATTATGGCAAAGTAGGTGGTTTAATCCATCCGCATTTCAAAAGAAGCAGTGCATTCATATCTCATGTCACATTCCGCATTGCATATACATTTCATCTCAGTTGCATCTTCATTTCATGTGCAATCATTGAAAAGGTGTCGAATCCTCTTAGGGTCATTACATAACATATATTAAAAGGATCCTAAGGTTGGGAACTGATGCCCGAACTATCTTGAACCAAGCACGTTCTACGCATATTAAAGAGGATCTTGAGCAAAATGGTCAAAACCATACTTGGAAGAAAAGGTGAGGCAAAAGGAGTATTTCGTGTCTGTCCTATTATGCAACATAATCCTTAAAATAGTGGTTTTCACCACTCCCATAGTGCTTAAAGCCTAAAATTAGAGTAGTAAGGATAGGGTTAAATCCTCATCGAACTTAGGTTGAGGATCCAACTCCCCAAAGCTCTGATTTGACCTTCATGGAGTAGTAAGGATAGGGTCTAATTCTCATCTCGCTTAGGTTGAGAATCCGATTCCCCAAAGCTCTGATTTGACCTTCATGGAGTAGTAAGGATAGGGTCTAATTCTCATCTCGCTTAGGTTGAGAATCCGATTCCCCAAAGCTTCCATTTTGCCCACTCAAGAACTTGAAATTCAAAAGAAAATATTTTTCATTTCTTTATTAATACTTGACTGGAAGGATCGTACTACATGTCCCTTGCAAGGATGGGTAGTCATCACCAAGGTCCAAGAAATCATAGTAAAGTCAAATCCTGGATTATGGGGTTAATCTCCATCAGGGCTATAGACGCCTGGCTGGCAGTGGAGTATGCTCATGCATGGCAACATGTCTTGTCTAAAAGCAAGACCATTGACTACTCAAACGGACAGGCTAGCCTGACAGTTTCATCCATAACAGGTTAAATCATTTTGTTCAAGATGAGGTAATGAACTCCAGATCAGAGTAGTAAGGATAGGGTTAAATTCCCATCTCGCTTAGGTTGGGAATCCGATTCCCCAAAGCTCTGATTTCACTTACACCTGCACATGGGTTCAAGATGGTAGTGACACATAACCAACTTTGGGATCTAGTAAATTAATTAAGTATACATATTTTTGGTCCTAAGAGGGTTTGATAGTTTTAATATGTTTGTTCATGATGCTAGAAGGTCTAAGCCTTTGCAAAGCAGGTTGTTACATCTCTAACATAGTTGTCATACGTCAAATCCTGCACAAATCATTCATAGCCTTGCATACGAATCATAAGTGAAGCTGACAATGGAAAGCTGAATGAATTTCAAATGATAGGGAATGAAGCACATTGCACACACCGAGCTGATGCTTAATAATTCTAATGTTTCATGTATTTCTCATCTAGTTTCATTCTTGGGATATTTTCTAACGCTTGTATTTGAGTCTATGTGTTTTCGAGTTGAGTTCTCACCGAAATGCTCAGGAGCATTTCCCAAGTAGAGTCACCATTTGTTGTGGCTGATCCACAACGTACCCCAAAATTGGGGACCCACCTTTTTTGCATGTGTTCCAAGAAGACCGAAGTGGCCCATAGGCTAAAGATCAAGGAAAAAAGCAAAATATCACAAGGAGGAAAAGTGTCGCGATATCGCGACATGTTGCTCCATCACGGCCAAAAATGAAAAAGTGTCGCGATATCGCGACATGTTGCACCATCACGGCAAAAAATGAAAAAGTGTCACGATATCGCGACATGTTGCTCCATCACGGCCAAAAATGAAAAAGTGTCGCGATATCACGACATGTTGCTCCATCATGGCCAAAAATGAAAAAGTGTCGCGATATCGCGACATGTTGCTCCATCGCGGCAAAAAATGAAAAAGTGTCACGATATCACGACATGTTGCTCCATCACGGCAAAAAATGAAAAAGTGTCACGATATCGCGACATGTTGCTCCATCACGACAGAAAATGAAAAAGGTGATATCGCGACATGTTGCTCCATCGCGGCCAAAAATGAAAAAGTGTCGCGATATCGCGACATGTTGCACCATCACGGCCAAAAAGAAAAAGTGTCGCGATATCGCGACATGTTGCTCCATCACGGCCAAAAATGAAAAAGTGTCACGATATCGCGACATGTTGCTCCATCGCGGCCAAAAGCAAAGGAAAAGAGAAGAAAGAAAAGTGTCGCGATATCGCGACATGTTCCATTTTCGTGATTCAAAGCAACAAAGGAGAGAAGGAAAAAGTGTCACGATATCGCGACATGTTCCATTTTTGCGATTCAGAGCAACAAAGGAGAGCAAGGAGCCAAAAGTGTCACGATATCGCGACATGTTCCATTTTCACGATTCAAAGCAACAAAGGAGAGCAAGGAGGCAAAAGTGTCGCGATATCGCGACATGTTCCATTTTTGCCAAGGTAACGGACCTACATAGTGACGTGGACATAAGGATAAAATCTAGTGAATAAGACAAAGCGTTACATAATCATTTAAGATGGTCGTTACACACGGAGGGAAACGGACGCAAGCCCATGTGGAGAAAACATAGCAAAGGGCCACAAAATGGAAATCGAAGCACACGCATGCAGGGAAGGTGAAACGAACAGTCAGGGAAGGTGAAACGAACAACCATCGAAAAATGAAACGAACCGTCATGGAAGGAGAAACAATTCTTTCGAAAAGTTTAAATACGCCATTCAAAGATGCCAGGAAGAGAGGTGGAACTGTTTAGAGAAGATTGCAGTAATGAAGGCAAGGCCTTAGCACTGGGTTTCTCTGGATATTTTCTTCCACATTGGACTGGTTTTTCTTCTTCATGGACATGGGTTGGAAATCCCGATGAGCAGAGTTGCAGAGTTGAAGGCGATAATGCCATTCTGGGCCTGTTTGAGTCATTTTTTCTTCCATGGATTGGTTCGGGAAAACCAGAAATTTTGCTATTGTAAAATGACATATTTTTAATGCAGAAGTGTTCAGAAATTTGCATCTTGTGGGCAAGAAAGAAGGAGATTTTCTTTGCATGCTATGGATTTAATGTTTATTCTTTCATCTTTTCAGATTTTGAATTTATAGATAATGTTGATGCCATTTCTTTGGGTTACATTAGGCGAATATTTGAAATCTGAATTTTATTTCGTACCCTAGGAACCAACACTTAGCTTATCTGGATTGTGCTTGTTTTGCAGGTCCAATAGGTTAGGTTGCATGCACGGAGACCTCACATCTTCGGTTTTGTCGTAATAGGATAGCATCATACTGAATGCATTTTATTTTCAGTTTCTATATTTCATTTTCATTCTTTCTGCATTTTGTTTATTTTCTTTTATTTTCCAGAAGTTTTAACTTTTCAAGGCATTAAAATAAACATCTACAAAATATCAAAATCTAATAAGAAACAATGAACAATCACTAAAGGTTTCATGATGAAATAAACCAACATTGCCCCTTGTTTACAATTACTTGCAATCACTAAGGTGTTCCAAGCATTTAAATTGAATATCTTTATTTGAGATTACTAATACACATATGCAAATGCTAATACAGTGGAGACCTTGGAGAAGTTGTTTGTCTAACTTCTTTGCAAGAGGGGATTTGGAACCCAAATCCTAAAGGAGAGTGTACTTTCACAACTGGGTGAAAATACCACTCAACACTATGGTTGTTTGGAGTCCCAGGATCAATGCTTCATATTTGGTATTGTTGTTTGTGCATGGGAAGTTTAGTTTGAATGATAAGGGCAATGGAGCACCCTGTGGTGTGATAAAGACAATCCCTGCTCCACCTCCTTGTTCACACTTTGAACCATCGAAGAACAATGACATATCTCTTTATTTCTTAGGTTCTTCGATTTTTGATGGGTTTGATAATGCAAATACCGCATCATCAGGCAATTCTATGGTGAGAGGCTTGTTATCCTAAAGAGGTACCTCTACTAATTGATCTACTATGACTCATACCTTGATGGAATTTTAGCTTACAAACTCTAAATAAAATTATGTCAATATCATGATCCACTTTGCGGTATGTGTATTGTGATATGTCTTGCTCATCATGTACTGTAAAGGTTTTTGTTTTGATATGACGTAGGTTGTATGGCTCAACATGTAGTATCACAAATTTCAAGTTGCAAATACCACTGCTAAACACAACTTTTTGACATACGTGTATCCTAGCTCATAGCTCACCAAGGTGCGACTAATGTAATATATGGCTTTCTCTTTATCTTGTGCATTATTTTGGGCTAACATGGTACCCAATGCGAAATCAGTAGCCGATACATATAGTAAAAATGGTATGTCTAGCCTTTGTGGAGCCAATACTGGCTATGTTGCCAGGTAAGTTTTTATCTCTGCAAAGACTTGATGGCATTCTTTGTTCCAATGAAAGGGGACTTTCTTGCATAACAACTGATTCATAGGTTTGCATTTATCTAATAATTGTGCGATGAATATTTTTATGGATGCTATCTTGCCTTGTAGGCTCCTTAACTAGCTAATGTTGGTAAGGGTGGTCATTTCTAGTATAGCTTTTACCTTTGTAGGATCTACTTTGATGACTCTCTTGGATACGATGAATCCCAATAGCTTGCCAGAAGTTATGCCAAATACACACTTCTTAGGATTCAATCAAACATTGTGTTCTATGAGGTGATCAAAGACTTTTCTAAGGACTTTGGCATGCTCATGCTACAACAAGGACTTGGCTAGTAAGTCATCCATGAAATATTCTAAGATTTTATGCATATAGTCATGGACTATGTATGTCATGGCTCGCTGATATGTGGCACCAGCATTTTTGAGACCGAATGGCATCACTTTGAAAGCAATTTTATGTTGATATTCAAGCTTAATCTAGATCTGGTTGTATCCATAAAATCCATCCATTAGGGAGAGCATTTCATGACCTACGGTTGCATCCACAAGAGCATCTATGTTTGGCAATGGGAATGAATCCTTTGGTGTTGCCCTATTCAAATCCCTAAAATATATATAGATACAGACTCTTTCATTAGGTTTCCCCACGGGTACCATGTTCGAAACCCACTCAGAGTAGTCTATAGGAACTATGAATACTCCATATAGTAGTTGTTGCAATTCGTTCTTCACCATCAAAGTGACAATTGGATGCATTTTCCTTAGTTTTTGCTTTACTAGCTTCTTCATGGGATCCAATGAAATATTGTGAACAACTAACTTTGGATCTATCCCTGGCATGTCTTTGTAAGTCCAAGCAAAAATATTTGGCCTCTCCTTGAGAGAGTAATTAGGATGGTTTGTTCCTCTGGATATATACTTTCTCTGAAATTGACTTTCCTTGGTTGGGTAGGATCATTGTTGATGTCCACCTTGAAAGTCACTTCTATAGCCATATGTGACCCATATTATAGCTGATGAGGAGTGGGTATCAAATGAATGTCATAGGTGGGATTTATAGGACCTAGTGACTTAGGTTCCAAGCCAACATGGAAGATGTCATACGCACAACCTGATCCAAAATGGAATGACTGTAACATATCTTCATTTGGGAAGAGGTCTTTAGGCTCTATGGGTGAATTAGCATGATCCCAATCAATAGCCTCTACATCAAGATGCAATAATTTGGTAGGATCTACTGGATTATGAAGTGAAGTGGTCAAATAAATGGAGATCATGTTGATGGATGGGATGAAATCTCCAAGACCACATGGGTGTGATATTGTCTTAGGGGTTTCCCTTCCATACTCGTGATGAGGTTCTTAAGGAATGGGAATTTCTAGATCTGGCCCATGAGTAGGGTGGACAATAGGATCATTGGGATCTAATTGCTCTCTAAATGTAGGTGGAGGGGGATTGACCATTCGATGAATGGTTGCTAGGTCAATAGGTCTCCCCAAAAATTGGAGATGAGGGTCTATGGCATGGAGTGCTACCTCTCTCTCTACTAGCTTGTTGACTTACCACAAGTGGTGAGGTCCAAGATAAGCCATCTCGGTATCATCTTCAAAGTCATCATCACTTATCCAAAAATTGTTAGCATTGGTATGTGGACCTAAGACAAGGGGTTCATGTCTTGGCCCCAAGTAGGCCATCTCTATTTTATCTTCATATTCTTCATCACTTATGAATAATCAATTTGCATTTTTATCTTGCCCCAAAGTCATGGGTTGATGGATTAGGCCTAAGTAAGCTCTTTTTGTTGAGTCTTTTGATTCATAGTCACTTTCATCTGATATATATCCACTCTCATCATGGATGGACCATGTGAATCTTTGCAAATAGCAAGGCCCCTGATAGGCTAAGCCAAGTTGCACCTCATCATCACTTGCTTCATATCCATTCTCCTCATCCCATGAGTTGTACCCTATTGGGGTGGAATCAATTGAGGTGTTTGGATGATAAGGTTTTGGAGGCGATATGCTTACCGTGGCCACTTTTCTATTGCTCAAATTTTCTATTCTTAGGGGGTGATAAGGAATGAAATCAATGTCTTCTCCTAACCCTATGCTTAATATTTCTAATGCCTTTGCAAGAGAGTCATCTTGACCTTTGCTATAATAGCCTAAGCCAAATATGTCATAGGGAAGCTGATATAGTGGCTCATATGGCCACCTGCACCCCTGTTCATATATGCCAAGGCCATAGCCATGCCAATGGCAATGATCAAAGTATATTAGAGAAAACTAAGGATTAGAGAGGTAATGAAAATTGACCATGAATAATTATTCACCATCCTATTCTGTATCTGAAGACTTATGGGTGTAGTCCAGGCCGACATAGACAAAGTTGGTTTGGTTGGGAGGGATTCCATGTGGAACCACTGTTCCTACTGGCAACCTCAAGTCCTTAGGCCTCCCTATGTCTTGTGCAGACTCAATGATAGGTGTAAAGGTAATGTTCTACACAAGGTAATCCCCTATTCCTGTGCTTGCCAAGTTTATTGATGCATGCGACATGGATGACCCCACGGATGATATTGGAGAAATAGGGTGATAATCACTATCTTCATATTGATCTTGAATATCTTCCTCTTCCATAGGACTTGGAATTTTAGCAATGGCTATAGTTGGCACTTCCTTGGGCCTTTCATCCTTAACTAAGGGTGCCTTTAGCTTCTAATTGTCTTTTGGTTTTGAAGTCGATGGTACTTTAGAAGCATTGATGATCTTGAGTGCACCAGGAGTTTTTGATGTGCATGGGTCTTTTATTACCCCTTTTTCTTTGTTATCCACTTGTGTGGTTGGGGATGAAGGTTCCAAATACAAGTGAGTAGAAGGTATCATGAATTCTATAGGAATGTCCACCTAACTAATGTGTTTAAAAGGGTCTTCATTGGCCAAAATGACATAGACTTTGTTCTCATGCACATACACTGGTGCAAGATCGAAGGCACACACTTCATGGCCCTTATCCAAGGGCACCCTAAGAGGATGTTATACTGCATAGCTCCTTCTAATACATGACACAACATGGGGATGGTATTATGACTCACCTTGATGGGTAAGACTATCGTTCCCACAGTATTGTATAAAGCATCATTAAAATCTCTCAATGTGTAAGCTCTTGGAATGATATTTGACTTGGGGATTTTGGGGTGCTCTATTGTAGTTATTGTGATGATGTTTATCGATGAAACTATATCGACAAAAACCCTCTTGAAAGATAAGTCATTGATTGCCACTACAATGTTTAGCAAAGGGTCTGGTAAGGTAGCAGGAACTATCTTAATCTCATGATCATAGAATCAGATTTTAGGTTCTTGGCATTCTTGTACTTGTCCCACAAAGTGAGTGAATGCATTCACATCTTGCGGTTGGAGCTCAATTGATCTTAAAATATCCATTATAGTCTCCCTATGCTTTGGGGATTGTTGTATGAGCTCATAGATGGATAACTTAGCTAGAGTTGTCTGTAGGTTTCACTCCAATCTACTCCTAATAGTTACCACAGGTCACATTGATGGACCTATAAGGTTGTCTTGTCTTTGCCTAGGAGTGGCTGGGATGTTCATGGGAGCTACAAGTGGTTGTGGTTGACCATACTTTCTAGTCCTTGTTGCTATGTTAAAAATCTCAACCATCCTAATGCATCCATGGGTAGGTATGTTATCTCAAACTTGATTGACTTGGGCCCCTTGCTCTCAAGGGGTCTCATGATTGGGTAATGGGTTTTTGTATATGCCCATGTCTCTATTATCGAGAGCCAGTGGGTTGTCAACTTTGAGTTCTCTTGCGTCAATAATTTTTTGCACTTGATGCTTAAACTCAATGCAAGCCTCAATTTCATGCCTTGGTATCGTATGATAAGGGCAAAATTTATCTTCCTTATATCCTTTTGGCTTAAGATGGTTGGGATATATAAGAAGTATATCAAGAAATCTGATCCTCCTAGCCTTGCTCAACTGATTAAAGATTGATTGCATTGATTCTGTTAGAGGCATGAAATAACCATACGACTTGCGTTATTGGTTTCTTCCCTGATTTTTCTTTTTGTTGTAATTGGCCGATGAGGGATGTGTTTGATATTTTTGTGGTTGTTGTGCACCCCCATCCTTGGTTGTAGCCAATACAACTTGATTTACTGGATCAGGATTACCCTACTTCTGCTTATACTTGTCATTTTTACCATTCTTGTTCCACTCCTTTTTGTTTCAAAGTTTAATGGTTCCCTCATCTACTTTTACTTATTTTATGAGCTTGGCCCATGCCAAAGCTTACTCAAATGAAGGATACTTTTGAAGTTGTAGCAATAGGGAGATATGTTTAGAGCAAATTTTTGTGAACATGCGAATGATATATTCTATGGGAATGAAGAATGATAATTTTTCCATGACTTTTCTCCACCCATTCTCATGACTTCAAGTTCTCCAGGTCTGAAAATCACCTTCTTCTTAGAACCAAAGGAGAAACACTTTAAGAATGCATTTACTAGTTGTTCAAAGTTGGTTATGCTATTCTTAGGTAGTTGGTTGAACCATTGAGTGGCAACACCTGAAAATGTCATTATGAATGTTCTTAGCATGATAGCATAATTGTCTTCAAGATGAAAATAGGCATTGATAAAATTGGTGACATGCTCTTGTGCATCCACTTCACCCTTAAAATTTTCTAACCTAGGCATATCAAAGTGCTTAGGATATGGAGGGCTAGGGATTTATGGGCACAATGGTTTGTTGTGTATTTTTCTCAATGTTGGTGAGTTCCCAGCTGCCTCTTGTTTCTCAAAGGTTTTCATCTTTTCAAAAGGTTCTTGAAATACCTTTGATGCATGGATTTCCTCCTATTGTAAGCCTATTCACATTGGTAATGGAGGTAAATCTATATCTATTTAATTTGTTCCATTTTCCTCCCTCCTACAAGTGGATCCAGAATTATGATCCTGGTTTGTTATGTTTTCCCTTCCCCCATTAGTTGGATTTCATTCATGATTTGGTGGGGGATTTCATTGTTGGCTATCTTGTCTAGTGCGCCTCTCCTTAGGTGAGTCAATGCATCTTGTTCTTTGGTGGTCACCACCATTTGCTTGACCTGCTCTCTTAAGCGCTACTCATGTTGGTGCAAGAGTATTTCTCTTTGTTTCTCTTGTTCGAGATCTTCCACTAGCTCTCGATATTTACGTAATGCATTCTCTAACCACATCATTCGATCAGTTTATGCTATCATAGAAGACTCATGTTTATCTAAATCTGTTCTTGTTGTCTTGACTCACAGATTCCTCGAGGGGGTTTCTACTATATCTATACTCTTGCTAGATAATGTGACTTGTTCAATGTACTATCGAGTATACCTATGGTCAAACTCCATGCATCTACTATGGGATCTATCTGAGATACTCCTAGATTGAGAAACATGTTTAGAAGTCACTGTTCATGAGCTTACAGATGCATAGTTCTTAGTAGCTATAGTTCTTTGAGCTAGTCATGTAGGAAACCAATCCAACCCATCTAGTTGTCTTGTTTTCCATGGCTAGTCTCGTGGGGTGCCATTTAATCCTATGAGGTCATATTCTATGGGAATATTTCCTTTTGTGTGAAGGGTTTTTTCTATATGATTCCCATGACTAGATGTAGCTCTAGTTTCCTGCCCTTCAGTGGGCATACTTGTTTCATATGTTTCTTGTGAGTCTTGAGGTGTTGCAATTCTTGTTTACCTTCTTGATGAAGAGGGCTTGGTGGTAACATTTTTTCTCCATGTGGATGGAGATGTAGCAGTATTGTCATCCCTATGTGAATAATGAGTCTTACAACCTTCTTTATGTCCATGTGAGGAAGAAGCCCTTGAAGCTTCCTCACATATTTGAGATGTTTCTATGTGTTTAGATGAGGCCCTTGAGGTCTCCTCATGTCTCCTTGATGAGGATGGTTGTGAAGCCTCTTTTTTTTATGTGAATTTGTTCCATGATGTGGTTCCTTACTTGGGGTTTCTCAAGGAGATCTCCCAAGGGTTGAATTATCACCCCTCAGGCCTGTAGAGCTACGTCTCACGGTCTTATAGGTAGGTCATTCAATGTTACTATGACTCCACCTATGGGTATGAGTTTCTTTTGTCTCTCCCTCAGTATTATACCGAAGGTGCTTACTTATTTTTTTGAGCATGTTGTCTTATGAATTGATCTTTTGAGTTGCAATTTAGGAATAAACACACAATACTAGGCAAATATTTATCTTGATTATCGATTTAAGTGTGCCTTAAATTGTTTTATGTGTTTTGATGTGTTGTTCTTTTTATTTCTTTGCTTTTGTTCTTGGATTAATAATGAGAAGAATTAGCCATAGTTACAATCAAGTACACTCATATGCAACATGATTTTATCAAAAGAAGCTAGGGTACACCACTGAAGACCCAATGGAGAGTTCTCCTAGCTCTTCCACTCTGAACCAATGATTGTTCCAATAGTGGGAGATAGTTTGAACATAAGTAACTTAGTATCACTATAAGTAAGTTTCTCAATCCATTTATAGGAAGATCTAGGGGGAAAACTAGTGGAAGGAGATGAATTCCAACATCACTAGATTGAATTGAAGGTTGGTGATGAAATCAAACTCTCCAATGTTTAAATGATACGTACGTGTGTGGTGTTCATTTTAAGCTTACATAACATAAAGTGCATCATAAATTAGAAATGAATTCTTCCTATATGCTTAAGTGCAAAAATACATTTCAATATTCAGAAATATGCATGAACTATTATGATTTATATGAGTGCACTTTATTTCGTGTAGCTATGGCCTCTAGAAGGGCCCCAAAGCAAGAAAACAACATACAATGTCTAGCACTTTGGATTCTAGGGTGAACATTTTATGCATAAGCCATTGTTCCTAGCAACGCCTAGTGGAAAATTTAAAATAAGATCTAAGATATGAGAAATGCTTAATTATTTATTGTTTTATTCCTTCAATTTCTAAACATAAATGTGCTTTAAGTTCTCTTTTTTAGACACATAGAAGCAGATAGAAAGTTGTAAAATATCAGAGAAGCTATACCAACCTTTGATCCAGCTTAGAGAGTCAATTTTTTGACCTCTGCTACACTCTAGTTATAGCCGTTGTTGACAGAGTGACTGGTTCTTAGCCACTGTAGCTTAGAGTGGCTAAGCTCTATTGGGCTGTAGCTCAGAGCGGATAGTTTTTGGCTATTGTAGCTCAGAGTGGCTAGACCTGCACACAAAATTAAGTTAGTAATCTGGTAGAAAATGAAAAATTAGTGGTGGTACCACGATTATCACCATCTGTAGTGACCCCAGGAATGCACGTATTGGCACCTTTTCTAAACCTAATTGCAATGTTATTAAAATACCAAAGATGAAATGGAAATACAAGAGGAAAAAGCATATAACATGAAATAACAAAGATGGATCTCTTTATTGATATTGAATCTCGGTTACATGTCGGTCCCTCTTAGGGATACCCATTTTGATACTATAAATTACAAATAGGCAAGGAGTGCCCCTTCCACGAAGAGATGGTGCACTTATAAAAGCTTCCCATTTTCGTACAAAAAAATGTATGAGGTCTTACAGATGCCTCCTTCTCCAATTTTGTTTCCTAGAGGGATCTCCTTTGCTCTCGTATGTTGCAATCTTCATTCAATATACCTATGGCCCTGCAAGAAATAAAACAATAACGCACATTTAGGCATTCGAGATTGCCTCCCTGAATGAGGTTGTTAGTAATCAAATAATGTAATATAAATATGGTAAAACTATGCCATGAAATCATGTAAATCTATGCTAATGATATGAAAACATAAATAAATAGAATAAAAGAAGCCATGTCTAAAACCTAAGCTAAGCCCATGGGCCACTGTCCAAGACATCGACCGCTAAGGTAAACCTTGCTCTTTTTGCCCAAAATATATAAGTCAAAGCCTATACCTGATGTCGAAATAATAGGTGTTATGCTCTTCAATCCATCAGAGCTTCGTCGTACATGTGATCTCAAATAGAAATCTCTAAGTATCAAAATCTCTCCTAAAAAATATGTTTCTCACTCTCTGATTCTCCCTCATATCCTTTGGTTCTCTTAGGCTTGCACCTTTTATAGTGTGAAACCCTAGGTCTATGTCCAAGCCCTAGGAATGAATTTATCATGTGTAGTGCAAGTTAGCATGAAAAGCTTTTTTTCATTGTCTATGTTTGAAGTCCAGTTAACTTAAGTCTAAATGCAAAATCAAGTCTCCTATGTGAACTGGTCATGAAAAGGAATGCAAATTTACTTCCGCTCACCTTTATTGCATGTTGACTACCACTTCCATCTATGATTAGTCCTGTTTGTCAATAAAATGCTTCTTATGCTTTAGCCCCTATCATCTACAGTGGCTAAGATTTGGCCACTATCATCTGTAGTGGCTAAGGTCTGGCCGCTCTAGGATTGAGCGACTAGGATCTAGCTAATCTTAGTTTGAGTGGCTAAGTTTGGATGGCTTGAAAAGGCCCCAAATGAGTGGTGATAACCATTGTTGATGCTTGTAAAGTCTAAGATTATGTATTATGATCTTATGAGTGTGTCTATATGATCAGCTTCCATAAGCATGACACGATTTAGGTGTCTACATATATATCAAAAATCCAAAAAATACTATTAAAACATCAAAACACAAAAATATTACATTGTGTTACATTTTATATCATTGCATTACAACATAACTTGCATTAGGTATCATCATAATTCCATTATGCATTGTTAGAATTTGATCATACATGTCTAGCACCAAGTCTGTACACTAGAAATTTGTCACAATCCATGTTTCCAAAGGTTATTTTACCACCTATTTACATTATATTTTTCATTTTCATCCACATTCCATATTGTGTGTTTGTCTCCCTTCACTTAGCCATTGTTCATAAGGTATTTTTTGGGTTTTTAGTCACTCAACCATCTCTAATTTTCTTTTCAGATTTTGTAGAAAGCTATCATGATTTTTAGAAGGTAGAATCCTACTTAGATTATACCTTGTATATGTCATAATCCCAACATATTTTCACATTAATAAATCCAAGTTTAGCACAAGGAAAGATGAAATCTACAAAGTAGTCTAGGTTACCCTAAGCAAAAAAGTTTATCTCACTCATCCCCTTGTGTGAATGGTTCAAATATATTAAGAATTGAAAAAAGGACAAGTTCCTCCTTACCCAAATAATTAAAATACCTTGCTTCACACCCAATTTGGGTAAGTATCCAAAATAAAAAATAAATAGTGGTTTTCACCATTAGAAAAATGAAAACTAAACAGTGGTTTTCAACATTAGCAAAAAGTAAAATAAATAGTGGTTATTACCATTACCAAAATCCATTGCTCACCATAACAAAAAATGAGCAACTCCCTAACACAATTCAAAGATAAAATAAAATAAGGGAGTACTAAACTTGAATCCCTAGAATTCTCAGCATTGGATAACCAAATTGTGATCCTCATTACAGGTCAGGTGGTCTCAAGATTAATTGGAAATGGCGGTATCCTTACACATGATAATATGTCTACCACATAAGCAACTTGCTTTTTCATAGACCAATGTTTACATGTAGATGAGCTAGCTTTTTGTAGCTTGTATTGTCTAGCAGTCTAATCCAACTACATACAAAACTTAGGATAATGATACTCATAGAGTGATATCTAGTACATATGAGCTACATAAATCTTGTTTGGCACTAGGGCAACTTTATGTGTCATCATAGTAATGAACTCACATGCACACATAGGGATATTTAATATCTTGGTTATCTTAGTAGATTCATACTTTTCCAAAATTCTTGCACTATTACTATACAACTTTTGATTAGGTAACTAGAGTTTTTGAGTCTCCTGAAAAACCCAAACATATCATATGACATCATATTATTCATTTCATTTCATACCATTTTATCACATGTTTGTTACATTAGATTACACAAGCCATTACATAGTATCATTATAACATTACAATGATGAGATAAATTTTGTGTAGTTTATGGTGCTAGCATCTAGTATGTCAAATAGTATTCATAATCCCTCATACAAAAATAATAAACCATTTCATTTCATTATGCATATACATATACACATATCAAATAACATCATATTATAATACATGCATCCATTATAAGCATCCATTACATGCATTAGAAAACTAATAAGCAGATATAAATACACATATTTGCTCACCACAAGGATCTTCATAAAGGACAATTAAGCATATCTACTAGTCCAAACTCAAAAAAAAAAATTATAAAGTAAAAAAAAAATCAAATAAAGAAAAATCTCAAGTGTGCCTCGTACCCAGTTATTTAACCTATAAACTTGGAGGTTACAACAAATTTCACTCCATGCAATATGGCAAGATGAGTAAATTACCATAAGGCTACTTGAACCAATTATTCATAGTCGAACTGATATATCTTCACTTTGATCCCTAAGAATGCCATTGCGGTGAGAATGCTCTATTGAAAAGAGGTCTAATTTTATTTCTTCTATGAAATATAATAAAAAGTAAAAAATTCAAAAACAATTTCAAAAAAAAAATACCCCACAAAAACAACTAAAACAATATCACAAAAATGGCCTAAAACCCACCAAAAACAAGTCAAATTTGACCAAATTAACAAAGGATCAATATTGAAAACAAAAGGGTCCATGGATGCTCTAAAAAGTCTCTAATTCACTCCCCAAGAATGCCATTATGGTTGGAACACTCCACGGGAATGAGGTATTTAGTCTTTTGCTTCCATGAAATATCATCAACACGATCAAAATATTCACATAATTGATAATTCTTATAATGGGTAAAATTGATGGTTATCCCAATTAATTCATATGGGTCAAGTGACTCATCTATTTATCATTTCTCATTGAATCATTTATTGAAGGGATAGTCATAAATATGAATTCACAATCAAATCAACACTTAAAACACTCAAAAGTACAATTTTTATACATTCAAAAGAATCATTGCCAAAGATAAATTTTCAAGCCCATGTTGGGGCAAACAAACAAAAAATGTAATAAAATAAAGTCTTGGCCCCCTTGAAGCCTCAATAATTTACCCATATAAAGGATTACAAGGAAACAAGGAACCAAGACCAAGTATACCCTAATCCCCAAAAATTCTATGGCAAGCATGGCTGAAAGGTATACCAAAATCATTCCTTCAACTATGACAAAATCAAGGATTCCAAGAATGTATGATATTTCCTTAATAGAGGCATCTAAAATTGGTTAGGTTATTTAATAAAATCAATTATTTAATAATTTAGTCATATATTTTTGCTCAGTGCTCTGTTGCATATAGCGCATCTCTAAAAGGGGCATCGATAGACACTAAAATCATGTAAATAAGATAATATTGCTAATGTGCCACTCTTATCAACATCATATGGCCCATTTTGATAACCTTCATGGGTTAATTAGGGCTTCCAACCACATTTTGGAAGGTTTGCCCCACTTATGGAGGGTTTTGGGGAATTTTGCCATGGTCGTCCCACCTAGGGATGACCACAGTTCATGATCGTCCCACCTACGAATGACCACATACAACCATCCCTAGGTGGGATGACCATGATCTAGACCCCTCAAAATTCAAAGGATAGGATAAATGGTAATCAATTTCTACCATTTATCCTACCCAATAAATCATGGAATATTAGGAGGCTATCATAGCCATTAGGGCCTACAAATTAGAGGCCCCAAATGGAAGGCCTCTTCCCCCTTATGCATGGCAAAGGCATTTCCAAGTGACAGCACTTGCCTTGCATGCCACAACTTGCCCCTTTGCCCCATATGCCCTCTTGGGCTATAAATTGAGGTGTTTTCACCCAATTCAAAAAGAGAGGACTTTGTTATTATTGACCAAGAAGTGCTACAAATATTTGCCCTCAACCTTTGACCACATATTTACCTTGGAAACCTCTTCAATAGAAGGCACTTTCAAGGTGTGCTAGGAGACTTATTTTTCTCCAAAAACAACCAATTTTAATATTTAATTTTCCAAATTCAATGACAACATCCCTAGTAATATTATTGACTAGATCCAAGTGGATTTGGTGGCAAAAACCACCCCAATTTGTGGTCATCCCCCTAGGTATGGTTAGAAGGTCTTATTGGAACTGCTAGGGATGGCCATGAAATGGCCGATAATTTTTATCTAATTTTTGTATAGATCATTTCTATAGCATTATATTAGCATCATATCCAAATTTGATAAATTTTTGAGTAGATTTGATGGGTCGATTAATGCTTTTATGATTGCAATATTAATTTTTCCTACTAGGAATGGCCACAAGTTTTGCTAACAATTTCAGTATGATTTTTTCTCAGATCCTTCCAAAATCAGATATTAAACATCATACTAGAATTTTAAATCATTTGGAGTTGTTTAGAATAGTTGCAAAAAAATTTCATATTTATAGATGCATACTTTCTATGGTTTTCATAGTTTTAATCACTAAACACATATGCTATTAATATTATTCAATATCTTGTGTGTAGGTGTAGGTATTATATGCATGAGGAAGGAGCTAAGGAGCTAAATAAACATAGCCTAAGATTAGCTCTCAATTATGGGTTGCAAGAAGAACACTTGTGTATACACCTAAAATGTGTCATATCGAGGCGAATACTCATATGGGACATGCTAATAGACCATATGAATGATCTTGGATAGCTCCAAGGTGAAGCAGTGGTTTTAACCACTCAATTTGGGTAGTTGTCTAAATCAGCCTTATCCATGACTGACACCCATGGCTAACATATTTGGTCATGCCTCAGAGTCGTGGCTAGTACTAAAACTATTTTGAATCTTGGGCTGAGCCAAATTTTGGTTACAATGGCCCAGGAAATAGAGATTCAAATGGTTTTGGGTGGGGAATCTTTGAAAGTTTTCCTCACAACCAATCCAACATCTTGGATCTTAATTTTGGCTTTCCAAGAAATACAATATTAGATATTAGGTGTCCTATAAGACCCCCCCTCCAAATTGGAGAGAAGTTTGGAGAAAGTTTGCATTTGAACATAGCGAAGATCTACCAAAATGGATAGCAAATTGATAACCCTTTGAGGAGATTCAAAATGCTATCCAATTTATGGAGTGATAAGCATGAATTCAACAATGGAGCTTCCAAAGGATTAGGAAGAATAATCACACAATCAAGCCAATTGAACATAAATCTCAACAAATTCGATTGCCAATCCATATTGGGACACAGAGGCAACCCTTGATCATCAATTACATGGAGTGAATTAGAGATCTAAGTCCTGATTACAAGAACAATAGTATTCTTAGCTCAACCACAACTATCATCTACAACTAACAGTGCCCACCACACCTCAGACCCATGACTAAGATTTGATCTCTGATTTCTTTTGTTTTAGAATTAGATTTATATTTTCAGTTGTGCAATTAGTTTTATCTAGCATAGATTAGTAGTTTAATATATATTTTAATGGTTAATTCTAGGATTTAGTGGTAGATTTACTTCCATTTCCTTTCATTTGTTAGTTTAGCATAGTTTCTTGTTATTTCATGCAAGTCAAGTTTATAATGGCTAATTAGGTTGCTTATTACTTAGATTACATGCTTTATTTCTATGCTTCATAGTAATTTGATGATTTTATGCTAATATTCATAGATTTACATGTTTCTTGTTTCTTTTATCATCATTTAGAAAATTTTCCATTAAAATCCTCATCAAGAGAGGCCATATTTGCTTTTAATACTTTCTTGTTGTTTCTTGAAAACAGGGTTTACAGGATCCATTCATTTCAAGACATTTAAGGCAACAAATGCCTCTTTTCATGAGAGAAGAAGATCACCATTGATATTGAGCAGTTTGTGTCTTTGTGGAGAGTTTACAAATTACACCACCCCCTCATTTAGAGGGTCTCCAATACTGTATCAATTGTATCAATATTGAGTATTCCTAAGAGGGATGTACTTGTAATCAAATTTGATAAAATATTTAATAAAAGAAGCATTCTATTTCTTGTTACAGTTATTATTGTCAATATTTTATGATTTAATATTTGATATAAATTGATGTACTAGTTAGGTGTATACTTTCTACAAGGTTATAGATGGAGATCACAACATAAACCCTATAAACTCCGTAGTAAGTGATGGATTTCTTAAATTTTGTTATGACAGGTGTTAGCCATAGCATCAGAGCAAAAAATAGGCAGGAAGAAAATTGCCTCTCCATCGAATGAGGACTCCAGTTAATTTTGATCCTGAGTGTTTTTGGTTTTTGTTGTATTTCTAGTTTTTAGATAATTAAAAGGGAAAAGAATCATGAAAATATCATGATGTTTGTTAGCCACAGCTAGCACTATTATCTGTGCCTATCAACCATGGCTAAGATCTTAGACCATGGCTCTATCCCATGACTCTATCTCATGACTAGGAGTCAAAGTTTGTTTATAAAGTCTACATGTTGTGGCCCAATCAAAGACCTGTTAGAATATTTTATTGTGTAGTCTCTAAAACATGTAGATTTTTTAGATGCATCTTTCTAAATATCAAATACATTTATCATTGCATATTTAGGAAAGAGCATTGAGTGATTGGTGTTGCATTTTATTTTCATGTAAAATTAAAAATGAACAAACACACACCATGCACTATCTAAATGTTAGTGAGTTGGAAGTCATATCCAACCACTGGTAGGGTTCAACGATGGTGGCAGTTATTTCCATCCGTTGGACCAACTCCCTCAAACTTTGTTACTTGGCCAATGCTAACTCCAATATCTGTCCTAATCATGCAAAATAGTATGCATTCCTCTTCGTAGGGGTGTATCACTATGCACGATATGTTATATGAGGATCGGTAGGACCTGTGATCCCTACCTGGGTGTGGATTTCATATCCACATTTTGGGGGGTTTACATGACTATGACTTTTATTATCGATTGTCAAGTTGTGAGCATACAGGTTAAAACCCTTAAACTATTGAGTATATCATCAAAAATTTCAAATAAAATGAGAGTAGTTTAAGTTTTTAAAACATTTCAAAACACATCAAACTAGTTAGGGCTCACAAAAAAAATTTAAAAAGATATAATCATCATTGTTCACTTTTTTTACCTTAAAATATACATACAAGATAATACCATATCATGGTTGTCACATAGAGTGGTCGATATCGACATAGAACCAAGGTCAGGCTGAGGCTTCATCCAATTCAAAACATAACATGAAGAACCCTCAATCACAATATCCTTCTAAATGATGTTTGATGAGCATTAGAGAGGATAAATCTATGTGTGGGGGTTCTCATTAGAATACCCCACTTAGAGGAGGCAATACACATGCCTCACGAGATATATACAAGTATGGAAGATCATAATATGGACCCTTCGAGCATGGCAGTATATATTGTGATTGTACACCTCTTAGATCCATTGGATCCATAGAAGAGTGCATCATTGAGGAATGAACTATAACTAAATAAGTGCCCATTTGTACTCGAGATAAGGGAGGCTCAAGTACCCCACCAATCTAAAATATACAAGTAGAAAATCCACCCAATTAGGGGTAGGAAAAGAGGGTTTCTTTGAATCATAGGCCCTCATATACTCTAAACAATAATCAACCTAGCAAGTTCACATTTGACATGTCTAAGGTTGGAGTCAATGGTATGCCACCACATGAGCCATGGTGCACTAGGAAATTGGATGGTCTAGATAAAGTCTTAGGGTAGCTAGGGTATAAATCCTTAATTTTTCATTCTCATTCTCTAATTTCTCATAGTGAAAGTACACATAAAACCATTAGAGAGCTAGAATAATGTTCTAAACATGCTCATAGTATAATTGCACTATTGATCCATGCGGGCATAGAGTACAGACAACACTAGAATATGAATTTCATTTACATAGACAAGGGCAAGAGCATGGTAAACTAGTCCATCAGATGTCATACCTATAAAGCTTCTCAGAATGAACAAGTACACCAGATATCACACACAACTGATATTATAGATTGATCATATAAATTGGTGTCAAAACAACAATAGTAGATTCTCCAAGATCAATTGAAGGATGGCTGTATAGAGCATGAGTGCCTCACAAAAGAGGATACTCAAAGATAGATGTTGCCAAGGGAATACCTTTTTGAGAAACACATGTGTGAGCAATGCATCCTTGAGAAAAATAAGCATGTTTAGTGAGAGGATCGATTGGATTGAGCCAATTTACCCCCTCGTAGTGAGTACAAGGAGTGCACTTATAGACGATATAATTTACAGCCTGATCTATGCCCTGAGCATATTGAAAACTATACTCATTACATGGCCCAAAATATGATGCAGCATCAAGTGTTGGAACATCATGGGCATACATAGTACAAAGAAGAGGTAGGAGAAGATCAAGAATAGGAATATCCTAAAATATCCCTGGTATATTTGGAGGATGATCCCATTCCCCCACCTTGTTTGAAGAAGAATTTTCCTCCCAAGGCTCCTCGTGGACCTCTAAAAGAAGAGGAAATTCTATCTTTGAAGGCCTATCAGGCCTTGGTAGACAAGGTTCAAGCTATAGAGAAGCAGGGTACAACCTATAAAAAACCAACCTTGAACAAGATTCATAACGAACCTTTATGTTGAAGTTGGAGAAGTTTCAAGGTGAGGAAGATACTCAGGAACATGTTACAAGCTTTATGGACATGTGTTTTCTTATTGAAAGCAATGATGCTTTGTTGCTGAGAACATTCATCACAAATATTTTAGACCCTATTTGAGAGTGGTTCAATCAACTTAAGAGGTACAACATAACCAAATTTGAATAGCTAGATAATGTATTTCTTGAATGCTTCTCCTTCGGTATCAAAAAGAATGTGAACCTATCCAATATAGCTTCTTTAATGCAATATGTTGATAAGTCGATCATGGATTACAATAAAATATGATGAAATATAATGGTAAAGTTACCTTTTTCTATTTTGACCACCGAACCAACTTAGATGTTTACAAAGAGTTGTGCAAAGCACATCTCATTACTACTTTAGCTGCAACAATATCAAATAGTTAAGGATGCCTTGGCACAAGCCAAGGTAATAGAGGACATCAAGTTATAGGAAGGTAACTTGAAACTCAAGAACATGAAGGAATTGAACAAAAAGAACACCCATAATCAGAAGGAATAGACCAAGCTGGCCCATGTCAACCAAGTGGTGTTAAACCTCCAGAGAGGAGATAAGAGGAAAAAATAGAATTATCAAGCCCAACCTCCTCCTCCGTGATATGATCAGCACAATAATAATAATAAGGGTAAGAATAAAGAATAGTGACCCCCTCACTAGTTCACACCTTTTTTTGAATTGATGACATCAATATTCCATCAACTGTGTGAGGCCAAGGCCCTCAACTTACCAAAGATCAAGTTAATAGACCCTAATAAGCCCAAGCCAAAGGGGTATAGGGATGATTTATACTACGCTTTCCATAGGGTAAAAGGACATGACATCAAAGGATGTTGGATTTTCAAACACGTAGTACAAAACATAATTGAAATAGGAGAGCTAACTGTGGACAACCCTCAAGCACCAAACAACTAAAATATGGGAATATTAAATAACCCCTTACCCAATCATGAGCCATCGAGGAATAATGTCAGTCATGTGAATCAATTGTAGGTTGAACTGCCAAGTCAAAGATTCATTGGCATGGTTAACGTTGTCATGAGACAAGGGAGGTATGCATGTCTAAATCCACCACCAACTCCAATTACAGTGTACACTGCACCTCAGCAAAGGCTAACTTAAAATATGCCAAGCCCACCTACAAGACCAATGGTGACCATTAGGAGTAGGCTATTTCAAATCCTGCAGATAACTCCAACAAACTTTTTGATCTATAAACTAATCCAACAGTCTTCTAAGCATAGGGAAACACTCATGTATATTCTAAAATTAATCAAAGTTTTGTCCCAAGATACTGAAGAAATTATGAACTTTGTGGTATATGTTCAATAGTGTAGTGAACCGGTCATTAAATTTAGTGACCACAATATTAATGTGATCTCCACTACTATAGCAGACCCACTGCTACATATAATTTCATGTGTTAATCACACACCATTATAATGGGTATTGATTGATACAGTGTCATCAATCAACATAATTACAACCAAAGTACTAACATATCTATAGTTTATGAAGTCACATATTGTACCTTCCAATTTAACCTTGAGAGCATTCGATAATGTGTTATGCTCAATGGTAGGTACTATAGTTCTCCTAATTTAGTTTGGACTAAAGACCATCCCTATGATGTGTCATGTGATCGAAGGTGCCATGCAGTATAATATTCTTTTGGGGAGGCCTTGTATTAGATAAATGCATTGCGTTCCCTCGATATTACATCAATGCATAAAATATGTACATGAGGGACAAGTTCACATGGTTCCTTCTGACAAAGAGCCATTAAAATACATGAACTTAGTAGATTTGCTAGGGGATTTCATTCTCCCCTCAATGCATCTAGATATATGATCAATGTTGCCAATCAAACATCCAGAAGGTAAATTAAAAGGAGTGTGTGCAGGATCTTCCGCGATAGCACCATATTTATCATAGCACACAATAGCATCTTCGACTAAACCTATGGCATCCATAGTTATTAGGAATGATAGAAAGCTCAAGGTGAAACTAGGTGAAAAAAGATATGAAGAAAGCACTCAAAGAAGCAACTTTCAAGGGTCCCAGTCCCATGGATGAAGAGGCCATTCAAAATCAAGTCGAGGAGGCACCTCAGCTTGTCTTACTTGCATATTTAGTAGGGTCATATGCACCATAGGTGACCATAAATTTGGTTAACCCTGGATTAGCATAATATATTATGCATAATGTGACATTCACGTCATTTATTGAAACTACACAAGACATGGGCCGACATCAAGCCCATAATTTTCCTATGGGGATAGTGGTACCATTGAGGGTGCTGCCTAACCAAACAAACTTTATTTATGGAGGGTTAGATCAACTAAAAAATTGTACGTCCATATATGAGAATGATGATGAACCATTCATGGTGAATGTTAATTATCTATATAACCCTAAATTCACCTTGTGCTACTTTGAATGTTACCATTGGAATGGTTACAACTTGGGCTTATTTGAGCAGGGACGTTGGGTTCCCATAAAACCACAATATCATCTACCAACTGATAGGTTTGGGTTAGGCTATCATATTCAAGGATAGGACGAGCTCCTAGTAACATCTTTAGATCATCGAAAGCTCACTTTCAGGTATGATGTGGACTGTAATCCTTATCACCCTAACCCTTATTATCTAAAAAGGGGTAATAGGCTGGTAACCTATGTCTTAGAAACACCATAACATATCTATCATGAGCACATTAGGGTAGAATTAAATCAAGGAGACAATCCAAGAGCTAATTTAGACAATTAAAGTTGTGAAGCTATCGATGACATAGGTATGCAATAATCTGGGTATAACAGAGTCCATTGTCGAAAGTGATGGATTAGATTGTGATTCTAGAATAGATGATGATAAGATATCCTCACATAATGAATGATATGAGGATGAAACTAATTTGTACTACTTAGGCCACTTAAATCTGCATCATATGTTACCATGGAACAAATGGGTGATAATGAGCAATTCTTTAGGGTCGATAGCAACTATGAATATGAAACAGAGTGAACCTACCTGGGGCCTCATCTTGAAAATCATCTAATTCTAGTATGTCAGGGTGAATGACTCATATATGACAATGATTATGAGGATGAGACCGAGAGAGCCTATCTCGGGCCTCACTATTTGCACCATCGACATGAGCTAATTGACATTGATGATATGTATTGGTGAGTCTATCCTATCCCATGTCTTAGAGGGAGAACACCCAATTTGGATATGATTCATAATATAGTATTACCTAATTTTTCAATGTACATACAACTCTTAGAGTCAAGCGATCCTATTTTTGAGTTTATTCATAGACCAGATCTGGATATCCCCATACCCCCATAGCCACATCTTATGGATGGAAGTTATATCAATGTAGAGTCACACACACATAGTCTTGGAGATTTAATACATTCCATAAATATGAAATCCACTGATCTGACAACTCCATTTCATAATCTAGCTCACCCCTCCAAACCATTGTATTTGAATGTAGATGCTATTGATTGGGATCACATTGATTCACCAATAGAGCCTAAATATTTCTTCCCTAATAAACTTTTCATTTTGCACTAGGCTATGCACACGATGTTTATCACACTAAGGGAAATTCTAATGTAGGACCCTTAAACCCAGTTGATGACATCCACTTGATTCCTACACCTCATCAACTTGAGGAGGGATCACACATGTTAGTTGAGGAGACCTTAGACATGGATATTAGTAATGATTCCACTAATCCTAAGAAGGTCAAATTTGGAGAGAGTCTATATCCTGATGAGTGTGCTATACTCATCCCTATATTGAAGGAGAGACATGACCTTTTCACTTGGACATACAAAGATATGCCAGGACTAGATCCAAAACTGGTTACTCATAACCTTTTGCTAGATCCTTCTAAGAAACCTGTCAAGCAAAAGCTCAGGAAGATGCATCCAAATTTTGCTTTAATGGTTAAATATGAGCTACATAAGTTGTTGGACGTATATTTTATTATCTCTATTGACTATTTAAAATGAGTATCAAACATGGTACCTATAGGAAAACCTGATGGAAGGATTTGTATCTATACAAATTTTAGAGACCTCAATAAGGCAACACCAAAGGATTCATTTCTATTGCCCAACATAGATATTCTTGTAGACGCAACTGTAGGTCATGAGATGCTCTCCCTTATGTATGGTTTCTCTAGTTACATTTAGATTTATATTAAATCCAAATACCAACACAAAATCATGTTTATAATGCCATGGAGAATATTTTTCTATAAAGTTATGTCATTTGGCCTTCAAAATGTTGGTGCCACATATAAGAAAACCATGACATATACTTTTCATGACTACATGCATAAGATCTTTGAAGATTATATTGATGAATTTTTGGTAAAGTCATTACTCTATTCTGAGCATGTAGAGGTCTTGAGGAAGGTCTTGAATTTCTTGATAGATCATAATATCAGGTTGAATCCCAAGAAGTGTGTATTTGGCATAACTATAGGAAAGCTCTTGAGGTTAATCATTTTAAAATGAGGGATCAAATTTTACCCAACGAAGGTCAAGGCCATATTATAAATACGTCCTCCCATAAATATAAAAGAGTTAAGAAGCCTATAGGGCAAAGTAGCATCCATAAAGTGATTTATCACACAATTATCAGATAAATATTGACCTATGAATCAACTACTACACAAGGGGGTCCCATTTTATTGGGATGAGGACTGTCAAGTAGCCTTCATTGAAATAAATCAATACATGGCAACATCACTAGTGCTATCTCCACCAAGACTAGATGTGCCTTGTATACTATAAATTAGCTATTGAATTTGCATTGGGAACTGTGTTAGCCCAAAAGAACGTGCAAGATAAATAGCAAGTGATATATTACATCAGTCGCACCTTTGTGAGTTATGAGCTTGGATATGCATATATGGAGAAGTTATGTTTAGCAATTGTGTTCGTAATGAATAAATTGTGCCATTATATGGTAAGTCATATGATGTATATAATATTCAAACAAAATCCTTTATAGTATATGATGAGAAATACATATCATAATACACGTACAACAAAGTGGATCATGCTATTGATAGAATTTGATCTGGAATTCATCAGCCAAAATTCCATCAAGGGATAGGTCATAGCTGATCAACTGGTAAATGAACCTCTCAAAAATAGTAGAACTCTCACCATAGAGCTTCCTAATGATGTGGTCTTCATATTATTAGAAGCACCCAAACCTAAAGAACCAGATAACAAAGCTGATATGACTTTGTTCTTCGATGGTTCAAAGTGTGAGCAAGGGGGTGGTGTAGGAATTGTTTTCTTCATGCCACAAGGTGCTATAATGCCCTTGTCATTTAAGTTAAAATTTCCTTGTACCAAAAACAATGCTAAATATGAAGCCCTAATCTTGGGCCTCCAAACAACTATCACCATGAATATTAAATGATTAAATATCTTTGGTTATTTCCTTCTTAGATTCACCATAAAAGTGTCACTCTCTAGAATTTGTGTTTGGAGGATCCCTACGTATTTCTATAATATCACAACCTAGGCCTTGAGCTAGGACACCTTATCATCAAGCTCCTCCTAACCCTCCTCTACCTGGGGCTCCTCCTCAGTTGTAGCATCACTCCATCCACCCTCTATCCACTGGTGCACACTACACCCATGAGGATATACTCCATATAGATGTGCCTCCTCTACCCCTATTGTAACTATACAATATATAGGTCCACTTAGTGGGCCATCACCCCATCACAACCTGGTAGTACATCGGGTGTCATAATCTATTGTAGTCCTTGCATCCTCTAGTCCAAAATACTAGAAATCATTTTCCTCATCCCCTAGTGGAGTAACCTGAGGCCATGACAAGTACTTCTCCACATTAAGGTGATGGTATATAGTGGGAGTGGAAGGGATATCTTGGTGAATCCTAAAATTTTTGGTTGCACAAGAGAAGTAGAAAAACTCTCGTATCTTGGGCTTGCACCCAAGAAGCCATATGTCCTGTCGAGTTCTCCTGAGGTACTTTTCTACCTCCTCCCATGTTGGGCAATCCATGTAGGGCCTCCATAGCACCTACCTAGGTTGTAGTCATGCAATTTGATCAATGTAATACTACACATCCCCTACTCAATACCTTCTCCAAAATCCTTTGGACTCTCAAGGCAAACACAAAGTATAGCACTGGCTCTCCTTAGTGATGTTGGTATTTCGAGGGGTAGTGGTATGGGGTACTCAACTATGATGTATTTCCACACCAAAATGTATAGAAAAAAACTACAACCAACTCCCACTTGGGTCCTCTGTGTGATTTGATATAGCTCATCATAGAGCTATGCAAGTAGAGCACTCCCCCAGGATAGGATTAGTGGCTCTCTGGTCCTAATCGCTAGCACATACTATGTCCTGGACAAGAGGTTCTAAGGGAACCTAACTCTTGATGTGTCTAAAATAACAAACTAAACTATCAAGTGCATGAGTACAACTAATTTCCATGATAATACATTCTCATGGTACTAGTCCTCGATGTGGACCCTACTATGGTCTGAATATGCCTATGTTGTAGCACTCTAGGTGCCAAATATCTATTAAAAGATAACATCATTTCCCTATGTGGGTGAATAATTTATGGAATTGCCATCAATCAAGATCTATAAGATGTAGAAATCCTCCAAAGTAACAATAATACCACCTTTGGGTAGGTTGAAGGTGTTGGTCCTCGCATCCCAATGACGAGCCAAAGTGGTCATATAAGCCTGATTGGCTCTAATAGAAGGAAGATATAGCATGTAGCCAAATCTAATGGCTCCAAACCAGGCCTTCTTAGTATCATTGAGGCCATTATGAAGGGTACGAATGATATCTGATTTCCTCACCCTCGCGGTCAAAGTCTGAAGAGAGACATAAATAATATACATAAAATCAATCAAAAACATCAAAAAATGACCTTAAAAAGTAAAAAAAAACAAAATTCTTCAAAAATATAAAAAAATTTACAAATGCATGCAACACATTTCAAAAAATCAATATTGCACTTCAAACATTCAAAAAGACTCAATTAAATCAATCAAAAACTCAAAAAATAAAAAAAATTGATTTTTTTTCGAAAGTTGTCTAATCGCAGCTGGGACCCATGATTGGTAGCAATGGTCAATTTTATGATAATTGGGATTTGATTCCCATCACGGTTGACAACTATAGCCCCCAATTTACCAATTGGGGACTGTGGCTGCCACCCACGACTAAGAGCAATGACCTTTTTGGGGCCACGTCCCATCCCACAAAATCATGAAAATTAAAATACCCTACCCTCTAAGCTAACCTATGCTAAATCTTAACTAAGGTGAGGTTATTTACTGATAGCTTAGTGAAGTTTAATTAACCCATTAATTAATAAGGTTCATTTTAACTGGGTAAATCAAATGAGAGAGTTGTAGTGCTACCTTTCCAACCCTTGATCCACCACTACTGGATGCATCCATTGGATCCACCATGTGGGTGTTTCATGAGGTTTGCATAAGCATCCGTATCAAAAATTTAATCTCACCTCTTAGAGCTCTCAGTTTGCAGTTGAAAATAATGACGTTGAAAATGAAAGATTTTATTTTATATTTTCAATTTTACCCTCGATCGTGGCTGACACCCGCAGGCACAAAATGATGGTTTTATGACCGTGGCTCAAAGCCACGACTAAAGAAATTACAAAAATTGGTTGTGGTTGACAAGCGCAGATAGCATATAGCAATAAATACCCTTAAGAAGGCCTAGATGGTGGAACTGCTCCACGAGAATGAGGTATTCATCTCAATACTTCTATGATATTTTTAGCAGATCATCAAACATTATGATTCAACATAAGCCTAATTGGAATTGCTATCATTTTGATTCCCTAATAAGGCCACAATGGTTAGACTACTCCATGGAATAGAAATGTACAATTACTATTAATAGTTGTAATCATGGCTGAATTAGGCCTTGCCAAGTAATGAAAGTGCTAAAATATTCAAGTGGTCAAATCACTCATTGTGGTCAAGTGACTCATCACTTCATTCAATTATCCTACTCTCATTGACTCGTCGCTTGAGGGGGTAGTCATTATATCAATTATCATAATCAAATTCAATAGGATATCACTCAATATTTTCAAATTGTGTTTGTCTTATGAATCATTTCCAACAACTATCATAAGCTTACCCTTTGCTAGGGCAAAAAGAAACTATGATAGTTAAGTTAGTAGCTCTCCACCTATCAGTACTATTGTACCATTGAAGCTACTCAATCTTCGTTAGAGCTTACAAAAGCTTTTTCAAATTTAAGCCTTCCCTCAGTTGGAAGCAATGATTCTAAGATGCATATCCTTTGGCAGGATTGGGCATATAATGTTGATCATATCAATGATCATAATTCAACCTATGAAATTATTTTAGGAGGTCTATTTTTGATTAGTGTTGTTCATTGTCACAATGCATCCCAAAAGAGGGATTTGTAGACACCTAAAATGTGTCATGTCAAGGTGACTACTCATATGGGATATGCTAATAGACCATATGAATGATCTTGGATAGCTCCAAGGTGAAGCAGTGGTTTTAACCACTCAATTTGGGTAAATTTGGCTAAATCAACCTTAGATGCAACTAAAACCCATGGCTAATAGATCTGGTCACACCTCAAAGCCATAACTAGCATCAAAACTATTTTGAATATCAGTCCGAGCTAAATTTTGGTTACAATGGCCTAGGCAATGGAGATTCAAATGGTTTTGGGTGAGGAAGCTTTGATATTTTTCCTCCCAACTAATCCAACCTCTTGGATCTTGATCTTGGCTTCCCAAGCAAGCCAATATTAGATATTAGGAGTCCTATAAGACCCCCTCCAAATTGGGGAGAAGACTGGCAACATTTACATTTGAACATAGTGAAGCTCTACCAAAATGGATAGAAAATTGATAACCCTTTAAGGAGAGTAAAAATGCTACCCAATTTTGGAGTGATAAGCATGAATTTGTCATTGGGGCTTCCAAAGGATTAGGAAACATAATTGCACAATAAAGCCAATCGAATGTGAATCTCAACAAATTTGACCATAAATCCATCTTGGGACATAGAGGCAACCCTTGATCATCAATTCCATAGAGGGAATCAGATATCTAAGCCCTCATTACAAGAGCAAAAGCATTCTTGGCTTAGTCATGGCTATCAATCGTGGCTAACAGTTCCCACTACACCTCAGACCTATGACTAGGTTTTGATCCTTGATTTATTTTGTTTTAGCATTATATTTATATTTTTAGTTATGCAATTAGTTTAATCTAGCATATATTAATAGTTTAATAAATATTTGACCAATTAATTCTAGGATTTAGTTGTATATTTACTTCCATTTCCTTGCATTTGTTAATTTAGCATAGTTTCTTATTATTTCATGTAAGTCAAGTTTCTAATGGATAATTAGGTTTCTTATTACGTAGATTACATGCTTTCTTTCTATGCTTCATAGTAATTTGATGATTTTATGCTAATATTCATAGATTTACAAGTTTCTTGTTTGCTTTATCATCATTTAGGAAATTTTCCATTAAAAGCCTAATCAAGAGAGGCCATCTTTTATTTTAATACTTTCTTGTTGTTTCTTGAACATAGGGTTTATATGATCCATTCATTTCAATGCATTCAAGGCAGCAAATACCTCTTTTCATGAGAGAAGAAGATCACCATTGATATTGAGCAGTTCATGTCTTTGTGGAGAGTTTGCAAATTACACCACCCCTTAGTTTAGAGGGTCTCAAATACTGTATCAATATTTATTATCCCTAAGAGGGGCATACTTGTAATCGGATTTGATAAAATATTTAATAAAATAAGCATTATATTTATTTTTAAAGTTATTATTATCAATCATTTATGCTTTAATGTTTGATATCAATTGATGCACTAGTTAGGTGTATGCTTTCTACAAGGTTATAACTTGATGTGCACCATTTGATCTCATGGAGGGATTTTATTCCACAAATCTTGTAATATTAATTTATGACATTGAAAATCCCTCAAGGGGATGTATTTTAACCATTGAATTTATAAATTAATGAATACAAGGAGAACCCCCATTTTTACTTAGCATATTTGTTAATTTTAGAGCTCACATTATCATTTTTCTTATGCATGCTTTAATTTAGTAATTACATTATATTGCATTTCTATTAAATCTATTAGGCACATTCATTGTTCTTACTTATTCACATATGCAGTTTTACCAGATCCATCATAGGTGGGAATGGCCTTAGACACATCTTGGAGAATATCATGCATTTGGGCTAGTCTAAGGGGTCCATATGTGTTCCAGCTGGGGTACTTCTACAAAGGTTGATTTGGAACTACATTTTGTGCCATGTTTCTAGGTGTAGCTCTTGTTGGATGTGCTATTGGATTAACTGTAGGATTATCCTCAGTAGGATTTTCTTCTAAATGAAAATTTTGGTTTAAATTCCTTATAATAGTAGACCCTCTATAAGGTAGCTCATAGTAGAAAAAGGATTTTGGATTATTCCTCTTGAATGACCTGATATACATGAAAATTATGATCTATAGGGATAACATTTTTTGGGCTTATAGACAAGGGAGTCACTAGGTGAATTTTCTAATCAACACTTAGCAAGGTCAAGACAATTCACAAAATATTGATTCCTTCAAGTAAAGATAAAACAGTAAAGCATGATATGGTTTTTAGTGTTTCTTTTAAACTTATCCCACCAGGCATGCCAAAAACTATTGGTCACTAAATTGACATCAATTTTTACTTGACACTACAATTTTTAATCTTCCAATTATCTATCCAGGCTTACACCCAATAGTCACAGCTTAGCACTCAACATTGGATGAACTAAAGACTACTTCAATCCAACCTCTAGAGTAGCCTAGTTTCTTGACAACTTAGTAATATGTTAACTCAATTAATATCAATAAGGGTTTGAGAAATATGGTTAGAAAAAGTTTTAGGGTTAAAGAAATATGCATTAGCAGTTGTTGAATAGGCTAACAACATAGGTATCCATAGGTAAAACTTTTGATAAACTAATTTTGATGTCCCACACTCCATATTAGCAACACCCAAAACATGAAATATTCATATAACAGAGCATGAACAAAGATATGTCCCAAGAATAAATTTAAATATCCAATATATTGACAATCCAAATTAGCAGAATAGATCAATATTCAAATTTTATAGAAATAAACTTCCTACCAACACAAATCTAACTATGAATAGATTTCAATTACTTTAACAACTAGTAATCCAAAGTATATGGAATGAAATAACCATTGTAGCATTTATAGAAATGCAATTCATAGCTTAAAATATCTTAAATGAAAGATAGCAAAGATTACAATTCTTGAGTTAAAAAATCTGAGTAATGCTCCTTCCATTAATTGCAAAACTATTTACACAATAGGGCAAGCAAATGCACTAGAGCCAATCCTAAAAATTGAGGGTTTAACCTCTATTTATAGTTTACAATTGAAATAATAAGAGGAGACATTAATAGAATTTAAGAATTTACAAATAAAAAAAGAGCTACACTAGCATTATCTCATTTGCTCATCTAGTACAAGAAATCCACTAGGAGTAATCCACCATGGAAGCTAAACTCTATAACTTGATGGTTTGTTGATGGTAGTTCAACCTCAAGCCTCTATGAAATAGATCTGTACTGCTCATAATTCTTGGAATATCCTTTCTACCATAGATCTACAACCAATCTAGTTCTTGGCCTTGAAAACCCTTTGATGCTTCACCTTTCCACCTTCGAACTTATTGTTCTTGAATTTCACAAGATTATACCTTTGTATGCTTTGTAAAATGTTAGAAAAATCTATGTCATCAATGTTCTTAGTGAACAGATATGATTATATCTCAATAATGCTCTACAAAGTAGCAGGGAAAAAACAAAACACCATTCCACACTTTATCAATGTTGATGTCATCTTTGGTGGCTTTGGCTAGTGGAATAAAATTCCGGTGAGAAATGCACTTATATGTGAGTGAATCAAGTCCACTATCAATCCACTACTTAGCCTTCAAAAATTTCTAACTTCTTTCTCACATTCATGGAATAAAGTAAGTTGTAATCTACTAAAAAATCCTACTGACATCATCGCTAACTTGTTTTGACTATAGAATAACCAATCTACACTGGAGGTAGTGTAAATATCCCTTATCATCATTCCTTACTTTTACAATGCTTTCAACCTTCTTCTTGTTGTTCCGCTCCACTTTAGTTTTGGAACTCAATAGAATACACCTTTCAACACTTATTCATTGGAGTGTGCAGAACAAAGAGAAGTCGCTCATTCCATACTTTAGAACGCGTTGATATCATCAAATCTTGAAAATTTATGGATTGGAAACTTTGCTAGAATCCATTGCCAATTACACTAGACATCGAGCAAAATCAAGTACTTAGCTTGTTATGACAAAAAAACACTAAGTATTGATAAAATTGGATAAATATATTGTGGATCCACTCCAAAATACTCTATGACCTCAGTGGATTAGAGATTTCATGCCTTAGAATAATTTTTTTAAAGCTTTCTAAGGATGTGGCCATTTTGGGCCTACAATTATAGAGCTTAGAATATATATTTTTTTGTAGTGTCAAGCTCTATCTGTGATTGTCTCTAGTCCAGATGACCCATTTTTGAGGTTGTACCTAGTTTAGATGGCCCTTTTATATGGCCATATCTATGATAGACAACCTCCATTAGAATTTGTCTCTATGCAGGATGGCTTTAAACCTATCACTATTTGGCTTACCTATTATTGCTTGCTCATAGGCTAATATCACGTAGTATTTTACACTTACAAGTTTTGTTACTTTGTGGATGCATTAGTGAATGAGCATGTAATACTTTTTTAATTTATTTTATTTTACATAAATACAAAGAAACCCAGACACAATGATATATTTTAACATCAATGAGTTGTATTTCATCACCAATAGTTGATCGATACTAGCAACAATGGGCTTCATCTCCACTAGTTTGTTTACACCATAGAAATCGTAGTTACCAAAAGTGAGTGGCTTTCTAGACTTCATCACCATAAGGTCCCCTACTATTGGGTGTTCCTAGAGTGGGAAATATTAGTGAGCCCCTTTACCACAAGGCTATTAAAAATAATTAGTGGATGCAATTGTCATTATTATCCATACCTTAAACATGTGGGTTAAGCAAAAGCTAGGCTTGGCTAGTAGAAAAACATTAGATAGTGTAGCCCCTTCAAGGGTTACTTTATTCCCTTAAGTTTACTTTGAAACAACCTCCATAAGAAGCCATTTTTTTCATTTGAGTTACATTCCCTGATAGGGGGTGTGCTTGAACTACATTTTAATAGTTTACTAGTTTTTCACCTTCAGTGTTCATAGATATAAGATATTTTCAACATCAAAATACATTCAAATAGTATAGGTAATCACACTTAAAATTTAAATGAGATAATCACATTATTTACTAGTGTGTTTCTTTACTTTTTGTTTAATCAAGTCCATGGTAACAACACATGGCCAATATTGATCAAGGTCTAGTGCCACAAAATATTTCCAAGGAGGCATGGAATGCCTCTACATAAATCTAGAGGATATGGCCATTCCTGATTGGCATCCTAGTTTTTACAGAGAGTCTGACCTAAATGAATCCCCATTTAGGATACATCTACCCATCCTATATATGATCAAAGTGATGACCTCCATGGTCAAAATACTTTTCATGCTTACCCTAGATAAAATATTCAGCATAAAGATGATCCTAGTAGATCGATATCATGAGTTTATATTTTGACTCACTCTATACACCAGTTAGAGTATGATAAGGAGTAAACTCCATATTTAATGTTAGATGTTCAAGCAACTTTGTTTGATAATCCATGTATGAGTCGATAATATGCTCATTTAGATAGGTATGACACTCACCATCCTACTTAGATAGCCATGTTGGCTTTTACAATCCTTATCAATGAGGAGGAGGGAGATTTTGATAATCCCCCTCTTCAAGAAGAGTATTCCATGTAGAAACATTGTGCTTCTATGTTACCTGAGTATATTGAGCTTACATTTAAGCTTGGATACTAGGTCAACATGACTTCCCTTGATCATGGAAAAAATATAGTCAACCCTTCTAGGGTTACAAAGCAAGCCAAGTTCCTTCATATTAATACAAAGGCCAATCGACCCTACACTATTGACCAACTAGATCAAAACCTTAGGAAGAATGCTAATAAACAAGCATTGTTAAACCAATTATTATTGGATAAATAATGCTTATATGAGCAATATTAGTTGAGTTTATAGAGTCTACAAGAACAAATGTTGCACCAAGAAAGGCTATATCAAGAGAAATTATAGAAAGCCATGCATGAGGTGGTTCATACATTGAGTACCTATAGGTAGCAGATCCATAAAAAGCACCTTGCACACCACTAGAAACTACCACCTAGATCCAATCAGGACCATCCTCCTCGTGCATCTCCTCAACACCATAGACCCCAACAACATCAACCAATTTTTTTTTAAAAAGAGCATGAGGTCTATGAATATTTAGGTTAGAGTATCAAGATCAGAGGTACCTTGAGTTATTTTATGGGGATATGGTTGATGACTACAATCAACCACCTCAACCCATTAGACATATTCTACCTCCCCCTCCTCGAGGTCAAATATGAGGAGATGATATCATTTCATATAAAGCTTACAAGGTATTTTTTAATTGCATTAGATTATTAGAAAAACAAGCTTCAAGGATTGGTTATCAAAAACCCACATTGATTCAACTTTGTAATCAATTGTTCTATCCTTCTGTCCCATCTCCTCCATATCCAAATCATTTTAAAATTCTCAAGTTAGATAAGTTTAAATTAGATTAATATGCATAAGATCATATCACTAGTTTCATGAACCTTTGCTTTCAACTTTAGGATGATGATGCCTTGTTACTGAGAGCCTTTTTAATAATTCTCTTAGGCCCAAACCTAGAGTGGTACAATAATCTACCAAGTTATAGCATTCATAGATTTGAACAACTTGTAAATGCATTCTTAGAACGTTTCTAATTTAGCATAAAGAAGAAAGCAACCTTGACTGATTTATACAATCTTTACCAATTTGATGATGAACTAGTCTTGGAATATGGTAATAGGTGATGAGTAGTCATTTCAAAGTTATCATTTACCTTACCTATGATAGAGCTAACTTATCTATTCACAAGGAGTTGTTCAAAATAGATTTCATTGTTGTTACAACTCTAGCAATATCAGATATTTGAGGAAGCCTTAGGTCAGGATAAGGTTATAAAAGAGATTAAGGTTTAGGAAGGGGACATAAAATATCAAAATATGGAATGGAAAAAAAACCCAAAAGGTAACCACACTCAATAGAAACTGTTAGTAGTTAATAAATTTGTCTTGAATGTTCCATGGTTTTTAAAACAAAATCTACCACAACAAACCAATTATTAGGCCTAACCCCCTCTTGCACAGTACAATCAACCTTAATAGAATAAGGGGAAATGACAACAATATTGCTCACTTTGCAATTATACACCATTTCTTGAGTCCTTGGAATCATTTTTTAATCAATTATGAAAGGCAAAGACCATTAATTTGCTATATATTGACCCCTTCGATCCTAATAACCCAAATCCTAAGTGGTATCGATAGGATATGTACTATCCTTACCATCGACAAAATGGTCATGAAATTCAACCATGTTACATATTTAAGAACAAAATACATGATATGCTTGACCATAATGAACTTGAAATCGATAATCCTCTTGCTACCAACAATAAAAATGGGTATATTTAAGGATCTACTATCTACACATGAGGTGTAGGTAAATTAAACATGACAAGTCAATGAGATCCACATAGCCCACCCAATTAGGGGTGTATAGGGATGATTAATATTGTGACAATGAACAAGAGGTATTCTAATCAAGTTGCACAACTTGTAGCTTTGATAAATATTCCTTCCATATCACAACCTTTGTTACAAAAAAATCTTATCCAAGATCCTCCACCTAACTCGATAGTGAATATTAAAAGTAGACTTACCCAAATTCTATGAATGACATGAACAAGACTCTCCATGTATGAATTGATACAACAATCACCACCACACAAATAAGCTCTAATGGAGATTCTAAAATCAGTTGAATTACAACCCTAGGATCCCAAATTTTTTATCAATTTTATGGGGCACATTCAACATTGTAGAGAGCTTGCTATCACATTTCATGATCATGAGATCAAGGTAACTCCCACTACTAGGCCTGATCCCCCACTGCACATCATTGCTAGTGTGAATCGAATTCCCTACAAGAAGGTCTTGATCAATACATACTCCTAAATCAACATGATTACAACTAATGCACTACACCATCTTTGTCTTCCAACCTCGCATATTGTGGCATCTACATTCACCCTTCAAGCATTTAATGATGTTTTATGCTCTACCATAAGTGATGAGAACTAGAAATACTTAATTTATATACATTATTAAAAGGCATCATCACTAGTTTAATTAGCATTAGAGATATATTTTTATTTAACTTATGCATATAATTGATAAAAAAATCTGGTATTATGCTTAACGGGTGTTTTTAGTGGAAACTGTGTATAAATGCAGGTTTTGTTACTAATATGGTGTTTTCCATTCTACACCCCACTTGGACCTGGTATGCTTCTTCTTCAATGATTCTAAGGCATATTGGGAAGGCACCTTACTCTGGCGCCTTACTCCCATACATGGGGAGGCACCTTACTGAGGTAGGCACCTTACTCCCATACATTGGAGACACCCACATTGGAGATGCCATATGACCAAGTCAACATTGATCAGGTTGACCAAGGGGCTAAGGAGGAGGTTGCACGTGAAGACAAAGAACTATTTTAATCATGCATTTATTAAATAGAATAAAGTATTTTTATTATTATCAATCGATTGGCCGATTGACCTTGTAAAGCTCTTAAAGCATTATTTTTAGGATGCATTAGTTTAGTATTTATTTGTTACATACACCTAAGGATTTGTTTAAGGTAAAGAAATGAAAAGAAAAATCATAGCAGTACACTGGTATATGAAAAGAGAGAAACTTAGCACAAAAAAAGTTTTGTATTTGAAAAGAAATTTTAACATAATGGCATACACATAAAAATTTTTACAATAATGATTGCAAAAACTTGAAATGCTCTATAAAAATGCTTCACACCTATGTGCTCATTAGTACGGTTGATAAAAATTTTTACAACCACATTTGTGTGTATAAAAATGATTTCGATCTCACGTGGATACCAATGGTCATGCCACGTGACATAAATAAAGTATACCTATGGAAGCATGATCTAGGGATATGCCAATAATAAATGGCAGTGATAGCCAAGATCCACTAAAATAGTCGCTAAACCTTCTTCTAAGTGTCATGAAGAATAACAAAGTGGGATATATCCAAAATTTGGATAGTGATAGCCACTAGTTATTAATTACAATAATTAAAATTGCACAAAGTTTTAAAATTTAGAATTACATAGAATTCTAAAAATAAAATATTACATGGGTGACTACACATATTTCTAAGAGTAAAAAATATAACAAAGTGGGATATGTCCAAAAGGTGGACAGTGATAGCCACTTGTTATTTATTACAATAATTAACTTTGCACAAAACCCCAAAATTAAAATTGCAAAAATAATTAAAAAATATAACAAAGTGGGATATGTCCAAAAGGTGGACAGTGATAGCCACTTGTTATTTATTATAATAATTAAATTTGCACAAACCCCAAAATTAAAATTACAAAAATAATTAAAAAAATAACTATGCATGGGCTGCCATGTTTTAAACAAAATGTTTGACTACATCAACAACTAGCATAGAGTTGCACCAACGACTAGCATTATTTTTCTTGAACGATTGAGATTAAATGTGATGAAAACTAAAAGATTTTATTTTTGCAAAGTAAGTCCCTCAAAGACTTTCTATTTTCCCAACATATAATTCCTTTGCTAAAAAGTTATAATTCTTGATTTGCAGCACAAGCATCAAACAAAGGATTAAGAACCATTTCTTTGATACACAAATTTCTGGTGAACTCATAGTTAACTAGCTTCAACACAATGGGGGTGCTATGATGTCTGCTTCTCTATCTGTTATGCAACCTACCTATAATTTTTTTCAATAAGGTTGGCCTGTGTGAAAAATTGACTTCTGTAAATAAAGGTAGGAGAAAGGCTACAAGATAACCTCTGGCTCTAAGTCTATGGAATAAATTATGCTTCATGGCACTGAAACCCTCAATTTTGTCTTCCCTGGCAATGATACTGTGAAGTTCACTGAGGATGAATGCTTTATTATGATGTCGTGGGTGAAAGGAGGTAAATGGAATGCATTGATATACATTCATGGATTTTTGAAACAACCTTGTGGACAATTTTCCTACTATAATTAACTCGGTAGATTTATAAATGACAATATCCAAAATGTTTACCTTAAGAGTCTGAAACTGTGGTAGTGATGTTAATGTTGTCATACATGGCTCCATAACAATATAAAAATTGTGGAAGAAGAGACCTATATCCATGCCACACTCCAAAAGCATCATCAATATACCTTTTGTATAAACATAAATTATTTGCAACATGTGGCATTCTCTCTAGAATTTGATTTTCCAGATAATAGAGGAAACAATAAGCATAAACAACTACAAAGTTACTAGCCATTGTAGTACCTCTTCATTGTCTATAGATTTTACCATCAAATTTTAAATAATGTTGATTTAGCACTAGGTCCACTATCTTCAAAATGAACCTAATTTTACGTGTAGAAATTTTTTCCTTGATAAAAAATTTAATGGCCAAGATACCTACTGCAATAGAGATACTTGGATATAAAATTCAACATCAAAAGAAAAATGGATGTAGTCTTGAGGGAAGTTTTTTTATTGTATGAGACTTAGGATTGAATCTGAATATTCCAAGTGGTTTTTTGCTCCAACATCTACTAAGTTAATTGCATCCGAATAAAGTTTTTTATGTGTATGCCATCATGTTAAAATTTATTTTCGAATAAAAAACTTGTTTTGTGCTAAGTTTATCTCCTTTCATATACCACTATACTACTGTGATTTGTATTTTCATTTCTTTACCTTAAAAGAGTCTTCAATGGCCTCACACGCTGCACTGGTTCAATATGATTCTTGCAACAATAATGCACAGATTCCAGATCTATCAAGCAAAAATCCACAAACATCCATAGGATCTGGAGAGCCTTGTAGAAGTTCCCATGCCACTAGTTTGGGAAATAATTTGCATTTAACACCATTGTCAGAGGTGCCATAGAATCTCTTAAAAATTACCAATAATTTTTGGGAGACATATAAATCCTCTTTTTTGAAAGCAATAAAAACTAATGAGTTCATGGAGAAACTTATAAAATTTTTGAAAGAAGTCATCACTCCACATAGTCTTCGTATAAAAAAGCTAAAAGTGAAGATTTAAAATGCCTCTATTCAACAAGATATGGAGAAATATCTTGAAGCCCTAGTTGCACAACATCAAATGTCTTGCATAGAAGTCTACATTGCAGCTCAAGTTAAACTACATGATTCATTGAAGCAAGAATGAACAGCAGTGGAGAATAAATTCAATGATCATATGGTGGAGCTGTTTAGACCATTTTTTGTTCAAGACTCTGAAATAGCATCTGGATGGAAATTGTGCATTGAATGAGATTTTAATAGCAAAAATAAAGCCCTCATATTGGAGTGTTGAGTTAACAAAGAAATAGCCAAGAAAGTTGTTGCTGCCAAAGCTACTATAGAGCAACAAGTGGAATACACAGTCATGGGAGAGGCTTCCACCTTAATCTCTTCCTTGATAAAGAAAGAGTGTGCTCCACTTTATAAAGAACTACATACTTTGAAAAAAGTTGTACTAGATAATTAGATCTAAAAACTCTCCTAGCCATAATTCTCCATGCAATAGATTCGGTAACAAAAATGACCATTTTACATCAAAAATGGGTTCAAAAAAATAGCAACGAACCTCATGTACATTCAAGTACACCCCAATCTTGTGGAAGACAATCATGGAGGCCAAAAATGACTAGCACAACCGATCACTGAGAAGACAACACCCTCACTCTCAGAGTAGATTCAAATGGGAAGATCACGTACCCACACCTCATGTGTGTCAACAATCGCATCGGGAGTATGGAAGTTCAACCCCAATATTTGGTTTGAAAAATCAGAACTCTGTGAGATTTGCAAGGAGGCAACAAGGGCATGGTTGGTAGTATTTTCATGGCCAGCCACCAAGAAATGGCGCAAACCAAAACTAAACTAGTGGGGGGTCGTCTTCACACCAATAAACTGTTGCTTACATATTTTTAGTAGAAGTAGTGTGTATGTGATAGACGACATCATCACCAATGCCACCATGCATAATTTTTTTGATAAAAAATTGAGTGTAGAAAAAAAATAACTTCTAGGCTTAGGGTTGAAACTTCTCCCCAAACCTCCTACAATTACAGTGGATTCTATTCATAGAAATTTTTGAATACATGGTCCGTATTCTTAAAATAAAATGGTTTTTTGGACTTTCGAGTAAAAATCCAACCTCTTGGGTGGACCGTCCACCTCCAGTATTCAGAGAATACAACTTGGAATCCACCAGAAGAGTACCAACCCATTTTGGGGATCCTGGACTCTAGTAGAAGACAGTTGGAAAAACAACTCATAGCCACTCCGAGGCTATCACCATAACCTCTTTCTAGAAGACTCTCTCATACTTTGAGAGACCTTTGGATAGATCACTCCATTGTCATAAGACCTATAGATAAAAATTTAGGTCTCACAGTCTTCTCTAGAGATTGGTATCTTTTAGAAAGCCTTAGACAGTTATCAGATGCTGTAGTTTATGATTAGGTGACATTAATTCCATGGGCTACTCTTTTTAATTCTCTTATGCTTTCAGTTAATAGTCTACTTTTAAAATCAGATGTAGGCATGTGGGAGACCCCACCTTCATCAATGCTACCAACAACACAATGGATGCTATTTACATTTTTCATGAAATAAAAAGAAAAAATAAATATTTTGCTGAAAAGGCTCCAAATTAAAATGTAAGAGCTGAAACAAAGTTTTTTTGCTACCTATTGGAAGAGAGTATCCTCTTTCCCGAGGACCAGCTTGGTCTAGAAGGGAAATGAGAAATCTCCAACCTGTAGCTAAAAAAAACAAGGTAGGAGCCTGGAAGATATCATATGTCAAATATCTACATGAAGGCCACATGGTGCTTGAGCACGAAAACAAAAATGTGAATTGAGCTCATAGTGGCCAGAGAAAACAAAATAGCACATAAAACTCAACGGTGCATCTTAAGAAAATTTCACACATGAACACCTGATAGATGTTGTGGATGATGATGGGTAAAAATATTTTTTACCTCACTCCAGGAAATGAAACAAAGAATCATAGTGCTGCTCTGATTCTTCCTACGGAAGAAAAAAATTCAGAGTGGAAGATCATTCAATTTGGGGCATATGTGTGTCAAGACAGCATAAAGTTCAAATCAATTAAAAAAATGTGATATGATTAGGATCACACTATGATATTAATGATGCACAAAGCTATTTTTAATTATGACAATATTTGCAATACATCAAAAGAGTTAGTGCTCTTGAGATATATCAAAAGTGGAATTAAAATACTTTTACTTGTGTTGTTAATGAGGAACTGGGTATTGCAAATTTTTGGAGCTACTGGATGTCATAAATCCTTCATAGTGGTACATGGAACATAATTTTTGCACACCAGGTTGCATAGTGTCTGACTCAATTATACACAGTCTCCACTTCCTAATGCACAATGTCAATATGGTAGTTTTTACGACAACATTGCAGTCTATTAAAAAATGTGAGAAAATAATACAGGGAGGAGACAGAGTCTCACTATGGTGGAAGAAAATGCCATATTTGCAAAGAGATGGTGAGGATCTGAAATCATGGAAGAAATCTGCTATCATAATGCAAATTTCTCACAAACAGATTGGTGGAGAAGATGTTCTAGTACACAACACGAAAAATTTCCAGGATGGGGTAATTGACAGACCTCCAGCTTGGCCACCTAAAATCCCTAGCTCACATTGTTGTAGTTGACATTCTGTTATCTGATGTAGATGATGAAAAAAAAAGAGAAAAAAATTAAATTAAATTAAAAAAATGATAATCCAAGACCTGTTCTGGTCATGGAAGAATAGACGAAAAAAAAAGAAAAAAAATAGTTAGAATTTTATTAATGCTTTTTAGTTTAGTTTTTTTATGTTTTGTAGGACAACATGAAGTGCAGAGATGTCATACCAAAGTTTTTTATAAGTGCCTTAATCTACAAGCAAGCACCTTACCATGATGCCTTACTCTAGTGGCGCGATAGTGGTGCGATGCCTTACTCGGGTGGCACGGTGGTGGTGCGGTGCCTTACTCAGGTAGGCACCTTACTGAAGTAGGCACCTTACTAAATTATGAAGAACACAAGCTTATACTAAGATGGGGAGTGAACAGTATAAGACCTCTTTTTAATTTTTCCTTTATACTTCAAAACAGTAAAGCAATATACCCAAAGCAATATCAAAGCAATGCACAATATCATCCACAAAGTGACACCAATTTTAATGTGGTTCACCCAGAATGGCTGGGCTACGTCCACAAAACTTTTCTCTAAAAGTTATCTCAAATTTCTTTGGGAATCCTTTCCAATTACAATGTTTATGAGCCTCGTCCCAAAGGAGATACCTTCCCCTAATCATAATTTATGAGCCTCTGCTCAAAGGAGATACCTTCCCCCAATCAAAATTTATGAGCCTCTGCTCAAAGGAGATACCTTCCCCTCTACTCTGGAAATGTTCCCTCAGAAGATCAACTGCCTCTACCTCTTGCCAACACATGGAACTCCTTTCCACCGAAGACCTCCTGTCCTCAATGCTTAGCCTAAGAGACCTCTGCCTTCTATTATCACGTCCACAGTAGCTCAACAACCTATACCAAACACAGTTAATCGGTCTAGTACAAGTCTTCCTTTGTCTGTCAGATCTGTCCAACTCTTGAACAAATCAATCCTATGCATACAAGCCTTCTCAAAAACTTGCCAAAACTATCCTCAGGTTCTTCTCATAGAACCAATGCACCTCTATCCTCAAGTTCTTTAATAGAACTATCAAACTCAACTCACAAGTCCTCTACTAGGACCTATCCAAATCTGCTCACAAGTCCCCATCGAAACCTATCCAAAAAATTGCTCACAAGTCCCCACTGAAACCTATCCAAAAACTACTCACAAGTCTCCACCGGAACCTGTCCAAAAATTGCTCACAAGTACCCACTAGAACCTGTCCAAGAACTGCTCACAAGTCCCCACTGGAACCTGTACAAAAACTCAGCAAGCTCACCAAGAAAAACTTTCTCAGTAGGAAATCACAAAGTGAATTGTTAGAGACCCAATGCGATTTTTCAAACTCATAGAAGCATAAAGAGAATTTTTAGAGACTCAATATGTTCTATACTCAAATCCCAATCTCAAAACTCAACTCAAATCAACTCAGCTCAATCTCAATCTCAAATTTGAAAACTCAACTCAATATCTAAAATGGATAGGATAGAATATTTTCTTTCAAGAACATGAAACCCCAAAAATTGCCAACTATGCAAAGAATCACATAACAATGATACTCATGTTATTTTCACCATCAATTAGGGTTTCAACAACAATGCTCATCAAACAAGGTTTAGTCAACCAACACCATTCAACTCAACATCAACCTTGAAGCATTCAACCAATCATCACAAGAAAAGGAAACAAGTAGAAATCCTTTTCCCTCCAAATATATTTGAACAAAATAGCCACCAACACAATATCACCAAATGCAAATAATAACTTGCTCAAATCAACTCAATGGAGTAAGCCCAATATCATGAATCAAGTAAAGCAATAACTTGATCAAACAACCTCTATGGAAGCAACTCAACCATCAAACTCAAAACAACCAACCAAGGGTTCCACCAACTCAATGCAAGTAGCTATACTCACAAATATAAACCCTAGTGCATAAAGCTTCCACTATCTCAAACTAGAAACTATGCATTCACCAAAAACTCTCCTTAAGGATAACAATGCATAAGTAGTCTTCAACAAACCAGAAAATAGGATTTACACCTAGCCAAAGGATACCTAGTAGAATACCTTTTCACTCCAACCTTATTTCAGAAACATACACCAATCATACTCATAAGAAGAATGTGCCCATACCTTATTGGAGTAGAAGATAATTGAACCTTCAAGCTATCACCACACACAACTCTCAAACTTATAAATCGCTGTCCAAGAAACTCTGAATTTTGTGGCATAAAGATGTTTTAATAAAAACGTGTGTTACTCTAGCAAAGCACCCCTACGAGACTCGAAATTGCGACCTCCGCCAATGCAGTGCCCAATAGCAGCCTTCGCTGCCACTAGCCCACGTGGGCTACAAAGTTCACAAGTGAACTTCCCTCAACTTCACCCTCAAAAAAACTCCCAAAGACTTTTCAACCGCACGTGCTTCTAAGTCTTCCTTCGATCGCAACGAATATAGAGCACAAACACCGCAAATTGCATTTAGGGAATTTCTAATTAAATAGCCTTCCAACCTTAGGAGTTGGAGAATAAATAATCTCTTCGAAGACACCTTGACATCGATGGAAATAAAGACCATTTCGAAATTAATCAAAAGTCTTTTCAAAAAGCGTTTAAAAACCCTTAAATAATTTTAATAATTTAAGAATAAAAAAAGGTTTAAAAACCTTTAAGTATTTTTAATAAATTAAAAATAATTTCTCCCTTAATTAATTAAATAATTAATTAATTAAAACCTTGAAGGGTTTTAAATAATAATTGAATAAATAATAAAGAGAACCTCCATTGGTTTTAATAAAAACCATTTAACTTGGTTTTAATGAAAAACCCTTGCCAATGGAATCTCTTCGGATTCTCTTAAAAAGATTCTCTTGGAATATTCCACCTTTGAAGCCAACACATCCTCTTAACATTAATGCCATTTCCTTTTGACATCAATGACAATTCATAGACATGAAGCTAGGATCTCAAACCCAAAATTGCCAACAAAGTAAGCACCTTACTCAAGTAGGTGCCTTATGCACCTTACTGAAACAAGTGCCTTACTCAAGTAGGCACCTTAGTAAGGTGCCTTACTGAGGTAGGTGCCTTATTAAAGTAGGTGCTTAGTAGGCACCTTACTCAAATAGGTGCCAACCAAGCACCTTGGTCCATCAGCAGAATAATGCATTACTCAATGTCCATCAGCAAAGGTATGCGTTTTTTAGTCAGCGGAGGGACACGTCGCTCAATGTTCATCAACGAAGGCACTTGATCACTGTTGAAAAAAAATTTAAAATTTGGGAGGTGCCTTACTTCAAAAATTCTGGAGTAATTGCCACACACCCCACTCCTAAAAAAAAAAATTGGGGAGGCACCTTACTCTACAAATTTTGGAGTAAGGCACCACACACCCCACTCCTGAAAAAAAAATAATAAAAAAGAGAGCCGCACAGAATCTTTCCTACCTAGCATAAAATTGTTCCCTGATTTCATGTGTTGTAGTTATTTATATTTTTGTAGAAGTGACCTGATTGTACGAAAAATAGGCATCTTGGAGACAAGATCTAAATTAGCTCAGCATCCATAAACCTACACCTTTTTTTAGGAGGTAGAAACTCAATTGTTTTCATCCAGAGGAGATAGTCCCCATATGGGCATTGACGTGGGTATTAATTTATTGCAAAGGGAAGAGGTACCCACCTTTGTGCTTGGACGAAGCATATGCTGATGTAGTACAAAAAAGAAAATTGGAGGACCTGATCAACTCTTCAATAATAGACGTGTTAGAAATTGCTCATTTTTCAACACCAAGAGGGCACCTTGATTTCATGCGTTCTATTTTCTAGCACACTGGCTATTGGAAAGTTTGAAAAAAAAAAAATCTAATATCTAGGAAAGAAAAAGAGTGCTTAAAAATATTTGCAGCTCTTCCTGGAGAAGAGAACTACATATCCACTTTATCACAGCATTGCTCAAACTCTTCTCCCTAGATTGTGGGTTCTTATTGCTCAATGTGGGACCTAATGTTCAGAGGGCTACAGACCTATTGCATAGAAGGACCTGTTACTGGTGACAAGGGTGTCACCAATTTAAGTGGGGAATAATTTGGGTGAACCTGTTACTAGTGACGATGTCGTCACCAATTTAAGTGGGGGAGGAGTTGGGTAAACTTGAATCCCCTACAAATAAAATATGGGAAGAGTGTGAGCTAGTTTCCATATTTTATGATAACACACTCATTCTCAAATGGAAAACTATCATTGCATGGCAACACCAATACGAGAGAGTTCAAGTTGAAAAACAAATAGTGGTGATGTGGGAACTTGTTTAAAATTCCATACCTACAAAAAAATACAAAAGCTACGTAGGAAGGAACTGTCAGTGGGAATTTAAAATGCATCATTTTCCAGACCTTCACGATCATGGGAAATGAAATCTTCATTGATTTTTGAAGGTATTTGAATGAAAACTAGCTAAATATACATAATTTATTTTGAGCAATGAAGTGATGAAGAGCAAACTGGAAATCAATGAATTTTATGGTGGCTATTATTTGGTGGTTTACCCATAGTTCAATGGCCGATCACAACTTGTTCAATCTACCAGATTCATGATAGAAGCAACAATACTCAAAGTCAGAACAATAACAAATATTAGTGGTGTGAAGGTAGCTAGACATAAAAAAAGAAATATATATATATATATATATATATATATATATATATATATATATATATATATATATATATATATATATATATATAATTATCCATATGCAGAGGTAGAGGTAGGAGTAATTGCAGAAGAAAACATTGGCCTCACTCCTGAAAACTTTGATTTTACAAGGTGTTGAGTGGTATTTTCACCCAATTGTGAAAGTACACTCTCCCTTAGGATTTGGATTCCAAATCCCCTCTTGCAAAGAAGTTAAACAAACAACTTCTCCAAGGTCTCCGTTATATTAGCATTTGCATATGTGCATTAGTAATCTCAAATAAAGATATTCAATTTAAATGCTTGGAACACCTTAGTGATTGCAAGTAACTGTAAACAAGGGGCAATGTTGGTTTATTTTACCATGAAACTTTAGTGATTGTTCATTGAACCAAAATAAATCAAATGTGAGTTGGCCCTCATATGACCACGATGTAGTGCTTTAATTCCTTTTATCTTGATGGTTTTAAAATGGATTTTATCTTGCATTAAATCCTCAATGATGAATAGAATCTTCAAAATGTCACTTTAACTTATCCCTCTTAAATGAAATCAAATTTTCATCAAGATGAACAATTAAGTGCTTTAAGGCAAAGACCTTCAATATAATACTCAAATTATCCCTCTTTCGTAAAATTGGAATTTTTATGAAGAAAGGGTAATTTTAGGCCCGAAAATGGAAATTTGTGAAAATGCCGTAAAACATAACTCCTTCAATGAAATTGGAATTTCCATGAAGGGAATGTCATCATAGGCTCATGAATGCAAAACAAAACTGGAAAAATGAAATTTGACCTTGAAATGGAAAATTTCTATTTTCGGATTTTTAAAATCTGTTACAAAGCAGCAACTTCGGTGAATTTTAAAAAATACTAAACAACTCCGAAAATGAAATTTCAAAGTGCGTAATGGAAATCTGAATTATAATCTACGCAATGGTGAAATTATTTTTGGATTTTGAAATTTTTTAAATGTTTATTTTAATGCCTAAAAATAGGAAAAAATTCTGAAATAAAAATTTCAAAAACAGAAAATTGAAATTTTGCATCAAAATAATTTTTGGAAATGCAGCAATGCAAAAGCTCCTTCAATTTGATGCTCAAATTACCCCTCTTTCGTAAAATTGGAGTTTTTATGAAGAAAGGGTAATTTTAGGCCAAAAATGGAAATTTATGTAAATGCCATAAAACATCACTCCTTCAATGAAATTGGAATTTCCATGAAGGGAATGTCATCATAGGCTCATGAATGCAAAACAAAACTGGAAAAATGAAATTTGACCTTAAAATGGAAAATTTCTATTTTCGGATTTTTGAAATCTGACAAAACAGCAACTTCGGTGAATTTTAAAAAATACTAAACAACTCCGAAAATGAAATTTCAAAGTGCGTAATGGAAGTCTGAATTATAATCTACGCAATGGTGAAATTATTTTTGGATTTTGAAATTTTTTTAATGTTTATTTTAATGCCCGAAAATAGGAAAAAAATTCTGAAAATTAAAATTTTTGAGAACAGAAAATTAAAATTTTGCATCAAGATAATTGCTGGAAATGCAGCAATGCAAAAGCTCCTTCAGTTTGATAGCACCCCGTCCTGCAAAACCGAATACGTGAGAGTTTCATACATGCAACCTAGCCTATTTGATCTGTACTACACACAATCAAAGTAAACTAAGTGCTTGACTTCTAGGGTTTAAAATAATTTCCAAATTGCAAACATTCACATGAAATAACCCATCCCATGGCGTAAATTTCACATACAAATCTGAAATTTGGAAGGGGAAAGATAAAACAATTAAAATAGAGCATGCAGAAAATTTCTCATTCTTTCTTGCTAACAAGGCCTGAAATTTCTGAAAAGAAGCTTTCCCATTCAAATTATATTCCTCTTTTACACATCAAATTTTGCCGCATTTGGCCATGCCAAAAGTTCCTCCCTGTGCATGCATTTCAATGGGTATTTAAAGATTTTCCTCCATGGCTTTTCGTTTTCTCCTCCATGACTTTTCGTTTCTCCTCCATGGCTTTTCGTTTCTCTCTTCCTTTCTTCCATATGCAATACCTTGCAAAAAAAACAAAAAACTAAACTTTACTTAAACCAACATGAAAAAATTAAAAACTAACAAAAAACAAAAAAGCTAAAAATAATCCTATTTTATTTTTATTATTATTTTTTTGTTTTTTTTGTTTTTATTTTATGTTCATTTGTTTATATATATATATATATATATATATATATATATATATATTTTACTTATTCCCTTTTTCTTTTTTCTTTCTTTTGTTCTATTAATTTATTTATTATTATTTTTTTTTTTATTCCTTTTTTTTTTTTAGTTTATTTATTTTTTTAAACATGAATTAACCCAAAAGTTAATGTTTGAATTACAAACACATTAATAGACAAAAAAAACCACACCAAAAATTTATCAAAAAAATGTGGGTCCCCAAGCTTAGGGGCTAGTTGTGAAATAGTCACAACAAATGGCGACTCTATTGGAAATGCTCTCGAGCATTTCGATGAGAACCCAAAAAGAAAACCCGAAAACACACTTCAAAAATTTAACACAAGCATCAACAAATATCCAAAGAATGCCAATAGATCAAAAATACATGAAACATCAGAATCGCTAAGCATTAGCTCAGTGTGTGCAATGAATTTCTTTCCTCATCGTTTGAAATTGATCAACATTCCATTGTCAGTTTTGCATGAATGCATATGCGAGATTGTGAATGATTTGTGTACCCTAATGAATATGCCATGAGATTTTGCTTTTATAAAATGCATAGTCACTCTTCTAGTATTATGTACAAACATTCAAGACTGCCAAACCCTCTTAGGATCCACTAGTGAATGGTTCATTATATCCCAAAGTTGGTTGTGAGTCCCTACTATCTTGAACCCATGTGCGAGTGGATGTGAAATCAGAACTTTGGGGAATCAGACTCCCAACCAACCGAGATGAGAGTTTAACCCTATCCTTACTATTCTGATTTAGAATTCTTTACCTCACTTTGAGCAAAATAATTAAACCAATTATGGAAGAAATGGTCATGCTAGTCTAACCCTCTGGGCAATCAGTGGTCTTGTTTTTTGGCAAGACATGATGCCATGCATGGGCATATCTAACCCCACAATCCAAAACTTATCTTCATTTCTTTGGACCTTGGGGATGACTATCCATCCTTTGCGAGAGGACAAGTAGTACGATCCTTACAATCCGATATAAATATGAGATGGGAAAAATTATTATTTTTACTTCTTGGACCTTGGGGATGACTACCCATCCTGGTTAGGGACAAGTGGTACGATCCTTACAATCCAAAATTTAAATGTAAATGGAAAATATTAATTTTGTTACTTTAGACCTTGGGGATGACTACCCATCCTTTGCGGAGGACAAGTAGTACGATCCTTACAATCCAAGATTTACTATGAAATGAGACATAAGAGCTTTGGGGAATCAGATTCTCAACCTAAGCGAGATGAGAATTTATACCCTATCCTTACTACTCCATGTGGGTCAAATCAAAGCTTTGGGGAATTGGATCCTCAACCTAAGTTTGATGAGGATTTAATCCTATCCTTACTACTTTGATTTTAGGCTTTAAGCTCTATGGAAGTGGTGACAACCACTGTTTTAAGGATCATGTTGCATAATAGGATAGACAAAAACTTCTTTCGCCCAACCTTTTCCTCCAAGTTAGGTTTTGATCATTTTGCTCAAGATCCTTTTTAATGTATGAAACGTGCTTGGTTCTAGATATTTCAAGGCTCAGTTTCCAACCTTAGGATTTACTTAGATTTATGTTATAACATAACCCTAAGAGGATTTGACATACTTAAATAATTTGCACCTAAGATGCATATGCCACTAAGATGAAATGTATGAAAAGTGAGATGGAAAATGAATGTATTATTTCTTGAATTGCAAATGAAATGATTTGTCATGCAAAACTGACTCTTTCATGCATCACAAGTTTCAAATGATATAAATTAACTGTTTGTATTACATGTGGAGCTTTTACAACACAATTCCAATGTTTCATATTCTCCTGATCTTAGGCATAAGTTGACATCTCAAAAACACACACACACACACACACACACACACATATATATATATATATATATATATATATATATATATATATATATATATATATTTAAACAAACCAAAAAAATCCAAAGGGTCAACACACAACTTAAATCCAAATCCAAATAGCAACTTCAAAAAACGAACTTGAAAACACAAACCAAAACCAAAACTAAAATTTATATACAATATAGTACAAGATGATGCCAAGCTTGGACTATTACTTTCCTGGATCCCAAACATGATTAGAGCATTTCAAAAGACATATGTCACCATACACACGCCAAATGTTGTAGGAATCCCCCAACGACAATAAGATCATACCAAGCAATGCAACAAATTTCAACTTCCCTCTCTCACCCCACCAATTAAATTTAGTTTCATTAGTATTCATATAGGTGAGATTCAAAATTTTAAATTGATCAGACAATGATTGATTTTCAATTTTATCATGCCTATTCTTTAAAGCGCAAATTTCATCATTCCATTCATAATTTAGAAGTAGGCTTTCCTTTTCAAATGTGAAATATTGCAAACAAGAGCCTATTTCTAAAAGTCTTGAATTCAAAATATTTTTCAAGATTTTAAAGCAATCCAAATCAATCAAGACTTGACAAACATCACCAAGATTTGACATTTCATCATTAATGACATTAGCATCCAAAGGGACATCATGTAATCCATCATTTGAAATTTTGGTAGCTACTACCAAAGGTAAAGATTTCACCTTGTCATCCCTACTCAACCCATCATGGTTAGAATTTACCACAACTTGATGAGTGTTAGTAGCTTTTTCTTCTTCCTCATTGTCTTCTTCATCATCCAACACCTGTTCAAAAACACCAAAGTTAGGCACCCAATCAAACATGCATCCATCCTTTTCAAAACAAGAGCCTAGTTTTTCAAGATATGTGTCACGTGACACCTTTCCATGATCAATGGCTTGAGTTGCCTCAAAATTCATATTTTCATTAGGATCATCAACATTATCAAACCCACACCACTTAGGTTTTGTAATTTCATGATTTTGAGATGGCATGGACATTGTAGAAACAATAGGTGGATCAAGATTTTCTATTTCTTGCCCCTCAAGGGGAACAAAAACAATTGATTCTCCTTCTTGATCCATGGTAGTAACATCATTATCCTTCTCAAACCTTTGATGAGATTCCAATCCTTCTTCCAAAACATTTTCAGATTGCACAAGACTTGTAATATCCTCATGTGAAAGGGCAATTGTATCATCCTGCATATCAATAGGCATACAAATTTCATTAGCAATTTTGGAGTGAGCATACTCTTCCCAAGAATCATAATGATCATCTTTCAAAATTAAATTGTGATGCTCAACTATTTCTTCTTCATCTTTTAATTCATCAACATGTTTCTCATCAAATTTATCTTCACCTTCCTTAGATGGTTCAATTACTTCCAAAATTGGGTTATTGCTTGTATTCAAATTGATAAGGCTATCATAATCCAAATTTGTAACCCATGATTCAATTTTATCACAATTTGGAAGGTGTGAATTTTCTTGGCCATCATTTTCAACAATGTCATCCGAAACAAATTCATCCTCATAGAATTCATCTTTTGGTGAGTCAAGGGTTTCCAATTTGTCACATGTTTCAATACTAGTTGGATCTAGCACTCCTCCCTTGCTTAAAATCATCTTCTTATGAAAATCATTAAAATCGATTTTAGAACCATCTTTTGAATCAAGATGAGTACTTTGAAGTTGATTCATACTTAAGAAAGATGGTTGATCTTGCATAGTAAGTTGAGGATTTTGAAATTGATTGAAGCTTGGGAATGATTGTTGATTCTGAAATTGATTCACATTCGAATTTGGTTGAGGTGGATAAATCATTGGGTGGGTAAAGGAAGTATTAAATGATTGAAGATTACATGATCCAAAACCCACACCATAATTTTGACAACTCAATTGTTGCTCAATTGCCATTGCTTGAGCATAGGCTTGAGACAAAGAAGTGATTAGGGGCATCCCTCGCAAATATGTGGAAATGAGTGGGTCAAGAGCATTGACATATATTTGGAGAGCCACTTCTTCTTGCAAAACATAACATGTCACTAATTGAGCATATAATCCAAAGAACCTTTCAGAAAATGACTTCACATTTTCACTTGGTCCTTTTCTGATGGTGAAAAATTGCTCATATATGCGGATTGGGTCAACTTGCTTTTTGTTGAATTGATTAAGAAATGTTGCCTCTAGTTGAGCCCAAGAAGTGATAGACCCTAAAGGTAGACTTGTAAACCAATCAAATGCCACTTTGTCCAAGGTGTAAGGGAACATTTTACAAACAACATCATCATGCCAAATTGTTAAGTGATTCACAACAAATTTGAATGCTCGAATGTGTTCTCCTGCAGTATTTGTCCCATTAGACAAAAATCGAGGAAGACAACTCTCCCAACCGACGGGCAAATAATGTTGAACTCCTGGTGTGTTCAATGGGCTACCTGTCATCCATGGTGAAAACATAGCCATTAGTGAATCTTAAAGAATATAACTTTAATACCCAAAATTTTTTTTTTTTTTTTTATTTTTATTTTTATTTTTTTAACATCAAATCAAATCCCATTATTCTTGTATGAACAATCAAAGCGTTAGAACAATGCATAGCAATTCATGTCCTCCTTTTAATAGTACCAATTTGTAATATTAAAAGAGGGCTACGAATAATAATCAATAGGGCATGAAATATTCAAAATTTAAATCCCTATAGCATTTAAATCATACTAAAATAAACCAATTCAAGCCCTCCTTCTAGCGCCAAAATGTTGAGTGGTATTTTCACCCAATTGTGAAAGTACACTCTCCCTTAGGATTTGGATTCCAAATCCCCTCTTGCAAAGAAGTTAAACAAACAACTTCTCCAAGGTCTCCGTTATATTAGCATTTGCATATGTGCATTAGTAATCTCAAATAAAGATATTCAATTTAAATGCTTGGAACACCTTAGTGATTGCAAGTAACTGTAAACAAGGGGCAATGTTGGTTTATTTTACCATGAAACTTTAGTGATTGTTCATTGAACCAAAATAAATCAAATGTGAGTTGGCCCTCATATGACCACGATGTAGTGCTTTAATTCCTTTTATCTTGATGGTTTTAAAATGGATTTTATCTTGCATTAAATCCTCAATGATGAATAGAATCTTCAAAATGTCACTTTAACTTATCCCTCTTAAATGAAATCAAATTTTCATCAAGATGAACAATTAAGTGCTTTAAGGCAAAGACCTTCAATATAATACTCAAATTATCCCTCTTTCGTAAAATTGGAATTTTTATGAAGAAAGGGTAATTTTAGGCCCGAAATGGAAATTTGTGAAAATGCCGTAAAACATAACTCCTTCAATGAAATTGGAATTTCCATGAAGGGAATGTCATCATAGGCTCATGAATGCAAAACAAAACTGGAAAAATGAAATTTGACCTTGAAATGGAAAATTTCTATTTTCGGATTTTTAAAATCTGTTACAAAGCAGCAACTTCGGTGAATTTTAAAAAATACTAAACAACTCCGAAAATGAAATTTCAAAGTGCGTAATGGAAATCTGAATTATAATCTACGCAATGGTGAAATTATTTTTGGATTTTGAAAATTTTTAAATGTTTATTTTAATGCCTAAAAATAGGAAAAAATTCTGAAATAAAAATTTCAGAAAACAGAAAATTGAAATTTTGCATCAAAATAATTTCTGGAAATGCAGCAATGCAAAAGCTCCTTCAGTTTGATGCTCAAATTACCCCTCTTTCGTAAAATTGGAGTTTTTATGAAGAAAGGGTAATTTTAGGCCAAAAATGGAAATTTATGTAAATGCCATAAAACATCACTCCTTCAATGAAATTGGAATTTCCATGAAGGGAATGTCATCATAGGCTCATGAATGCAAAACAAAACTGGAAAAATGAAATTTGACCTTAAAATGGAAAATTTCTATTTTCGGATTTTTGAAATCTGTGACAAAACAACAACTTCGGTGAATTTTAAAAAATACTAAACAACTCCGAAAATGAAATTTCAAAGTGCGTAATGGAATTCTGAATTATAATCTACGCAATGGTGAAATTATTTTTGGATTTTGAAATTTTTTTAATGTTTATTTTAATGCCCGAAAATAGAAAAAAAATTCTGAAAATTAAAATTTTTGAGAACAGAAAATTAAAATTTTGCATCAAATAATTGCTGGAAATGCAGCAATGCAAAAGCTCCTTCAGTTTGATAGCACCCCGTCCCGCAAAACCGAATACGTGAGAGTTTCATACATGCAACCTAGCCTATTTGATCTGTACTACACACAATCAAAGTAAACTAAGTGCTTGACTTCTAGGGTTTAAAATAATTTCCAAATTGCAAACATTCACATGAAATAACCCATCCCATGGCGTAAATTTCACATACAAATCTGAAATTTGGAAGGGGAAAGATAAAACAATTAAAATAGAGCATGCAGAAAATTTCTCATTCTTTCTTGCTAACAAGGCCTGAAATTTCCGAAAAGAAGCTTTCCCATTCAAATTATATTCCTCTTTTACACATCAAATTTTGCCGCATTTGGCCATGCCAAAAGTTCCTCCCTGTGCATGCATTTCAATGGGTATTTAAAGATTTTCCTCCATGGCTTTTCGTTTTCTCCTCCATGACTTTTCGTTTCTCCTCCATGGCTTTTCGTTTCTCTCTTCCTTTCTTCCATATGCAATACCTTGCAAAAAAAAACAAAAAACTAAACTTTACTTAAACCAACATGAAAAAATTAAAAACTAACAAAAAACAAAAAAGCTAAAAATAATCCTATTTTATTTTTATTATTATTTTTTTGTTTTTTTTGTTTTTATTTTATGTTCATTTGTTTATATATATATATATATATATATATATATATATATATATTATTATTTTTACTTATTCCCTTTTTCTTTTTTCTTTCTTTTGTTCTATTAATTTATTTATTATTATTTTTTTTTTATTCCTTTTTTTTTTTAGTTTATTTATTTTTTTAAACATGAATTAACCCAAAAGTTAATGTTTGAATTACAAACACATTAATAGACAAAAAAAACCACACCAAAAATTTATCAAAAAAATGTGGGTCCCCAAGCTTAGGGGCTAGTTGTGAAATAGTCACAACACAAGGCCAGTGTGGTTTTTTGAAAGAGAAACAACTCCAATATTCCCTTTGAATAATTGCACCCTCAACACACTGACCTGTGATAGGAAGCAGAGTCGACATTCTAGGGAGGAGATATGACTATAGCCATAGCACCCAGCACAAGTGTTGGGCCAACATATCAGGGAGGCATAGCCAATGTAATAAGAATCTTATGCAAAATGAAATCCAACCTAGCACTACCAGAAGCTAGCGTAGCCAAAGGACAACACTAGCATGCTATAGATTAGAATCTACAAAATTCACCCAAGTATGTATTGAGTTTTTCATTAATTATGTGTACAGTTATTTTAAAAATTATTTCTCTGCCAAATATCAGTAGATACCCTCATAAATTATTCATCAAAATCTCCCAATAGAGATCAGTCACATGACATGCTTCGGATATGCAAAAATTCATTACCTCGAAAAGAAGAAAGAAAAAAATTTGATTGAAGATTTTAAAACCACAAACAGGATGGCATAGGAACACATACATCAAGTGGAAAATAGATATAAATTGAAGCAAAATAAAAAGAAATAATTTTTTGGTTCCAATATGGCAATGGATTCATGGAGAAGAACACTCGCTTCAATTCAGAGCAATTGCAGCTTATCCAACAACACTTATTTTTATGCTGCAATTCTTGAGCGATATGGAAATATGTGAAAATATTTGGGAGTGGAATGGCATTCAATGGAAAAGATAGTGGACTGGAGTTACAATTATCTCACATAACCCTTTTGGTTTGAAACTAAGTGGAACAACAATCCGCTGGAAGATACATGGGGGCAGAAGTTGACTATAAAACCATTGAAAAAGAAAAAAAAAAAGAGAAGAAAAAAATTGTGGCATTCAGATGAATAAATTTGGCACTGCCACATTGTGACAAGGGCATCCAGCTTGTACGAAGACATAATTTTTTATATATGAATCAAATGCGTTCCAGACATGGGCAAACGCAACGACAGGCAACCAAAGTTATTTTTAAATTTGGTCTCACCAAATTTGATCACCGTGCAAAATAAGTACATCTGCTTCTACTTCTCGTAGTTTGATGGTTGGTTGTGATGTATTTTTTACTCTTGCTGGTGCAATAATTCTCCATGAAATAAAAAATAGTAGCACTCAACGGAGGAAAAACATTAATGCCCAATGAAAAAAAATAGTTCTCAATAGAAAAAATTAGCCGCACTCAAAGGAAGAAAAAAAATAGAGTAGCGCTCAATGAAATGGCAGCGCTCAAAAAAAGATAAATAACAGTGCTAAAAGAAAAATAGTAGCGCTTAATGAAACGATAGCTCTCAACAAAAAAAAAAATAATAGCTACGCTCAAAGGAAGAGAAAAAAAATAGAGCAGTGTTTAATGAAAAAAAATTATTTCGACGATTATTTTCCAGGGGCTATTGTCATGAGGACATGACAATATTTAGGCATGGGGGATGATGAGCACCAAAAATGCTCATTTTATATACACTATTAAGAGGCATCATCACTGGTTTAATTACCATTAGAAATATATTTTTATTTAACTTGTGCATATAATTGATAGAAAATTTGGTATTATTAACAGGAGTTTTTAGTGGAAAATGTGTATAAATGCAGGTTTTGTTACTAATATGGTGTTTTCCATTCTACACCCCACTTGGACCTGGTATGCTTCTTCTTCAATTATTCTAAGGCATATTGGGAAGGTGCCTTACTATGGCACCTTACTCCCATACATGGGGAGGTGCCTTACTGAGGTAGGCACCTTACTCCCATACATTGGAGACACCCGCATTGGAGATGCCATATGACCAAGTCAACATTGACCAGGTTGACCAAGGGGCTAAGGAGGAGGTTGCATGTGAAGACAAAGGAGAACTATTTTAATCATGCATTTATTAAATAGAATAAATTATTTTTATTATTATCAACCGATTGGCCGGTTGACCTTGTAAAGCTCTTAAAGCATTACTTTTAGGATGCATTAGTTTAGTATTTGTTTGTTATGTACACCTAAGTATTTTTATATATTTATCCTTATGTGAATGGACATGCTTTAAAATAGGGAAATAAAATCTGTGTAGAAACCAATTGTAACTAATCATGTCACGTGATTAAATTAGATTAATTGTTATTGTAACAATATCTGGATGTGCTTTATATAAATACTTAGGCAAGATGAACAGGGAGATAAATGATTAATTTACACAGAAATTATTCTTCATTTTATTCTTTGTTTAATTGATTAAGAGTGCAACTCCTCTTATTCGAGCAAGCTCTACGTAGCTAGTCGGGTGGACTATTTGCGGGAGCTTGGGCCCACTCCCTGCAATAGTCCTCCCCTGTTTCATTTCTATATTTATTTTTTGTAGATTATTTTATTGTTTTATTTCTTGCTTTAATTAATTTAGTTGTGTTTTATTTTATTGCATTTTATTTCCATACTTTATTTTTAGCACTTTAATTTTATCTTGTTATTTATTTATTTAATTTTTCTACACTTAGTTTATTTGGTTTGGATAACTTTAAAATGCATGAACATCCTCAACCAAACTAAATAAGTTAGAAATGGATTCATTCCCCAATACTATAGGCATATACTATGCATGACACTCATAAGTTTACGGACTTACCGAATTGATAATTTATGGTAAAATAAATGACTATTTTCTAAACATAATTTATGCTCACCAATCAACACGATAGTCCTTATTTAGGTTGGGCTAAATACTATTCCTATGTTATGCCATATCTTGTAAGGTCCAATGTATTATAATATACTACTTGGAATATCTTGAATGAGATACATGAAGTGTGTCCCATCCATTTTGCATCAGTATCTTAAGTATATACATGAAGTGAAAGTTCATGTGGTTCATGCTGACCTCAATCCCTTTAAGTATTGCAATGTGGTGCACCATATCCAATATTCTACCTTGTCATCCAACCATCTAGACATATAACCTAATGATCCCATAAAAATTCTAGATCCAATACCACACTCAACCATTGAACCCCCTCCATCTTTGACATTACCATCAGTTTCTCCCTATATCCCTTCTTCATCCTCTAATCCTTTGAGCAATAAAGTGTTGAAGGATCCAATCAAAGAGATTCTGCCATCTATTTCCACAATTTTAGTATGATATATTTCAACTCTTACAAATGAGGAAGAATTATCTATTGGTATGGAAGATTCATGTTAGGCCACATCATCCTTATCTACCGCATCGCAAGTCATGATTCATTTGGCTAATCCTAGGCTAATTGAGTATCTAGTGTAGAATGTCATATTTACTCCACTCATAAAGTTTGTGTAGGACAAGGGTATGTCTCACTTACCATAATTACTCATTGGCATGATTGCACCCTTGGGAGTTCCCCTGAACCAAATAATTTTTTTTGTGGGAGTTTTTATGATTCTACAAGTTTGTTCTCTATGGAGGATGATGATGATGAGCCATTTTTAGGGAATTTCAATTATCTATCAAACTTGGATTTCACCTTGTGATAATTTTACTACTTCCATTGGCATGGGAATGGTCTTTTCCACTATGAATAAGGTCTTCAAACCCCTTACCAGGAATAGTATCAGCTCCCTATAGATAATTTTGGCTTAGGGTATTTTGTGTGTATGTTGGATGAAATCCTTGTAGACTTCCTCCAGCACCTAACCATAGGATTTGAGGATGAGATTTGTGATAATGACTACATCGATCCAAGCTACATTCATCTACTAGGAGATAATATTCCTATCACAATGGTTTATTTTGAGCCCTTTAACTCTTCCAATGAGGCATCTGAAGAAGATGAGGATGAGATAATTTTAGCATATCTCAATCCTAGCCACATTTAGTGGCTTAGTGATTAGGTTTCTATGGACCATATTTTTTCCTCTTTTAGAGAGCATACCAGTGGTTGGAGATTTGATGTAGAAGAAGATACCAATGAGAAAAAATAGTACAGCATATACAATGACTCTAAGAATAAGTGGATCAAAGAGGATAATGGATCTAATAAATATCATGATGATATATTCATTTATTCATCTTAACATGAGTCTGTTATGATATCTATTACTTCAGATATTTTGTAGTATGAATCAATAGCTATTGAACACCTCAATAATCTTGATGAATTCTACCTTTATCTATTCCCAAGGAGGATGCCCATTTTATTTTAGGTACTACCAATAGAATATCTAATTATCCTGGATCCTCATAGGCCTCATCCAGTCATTCCACCTCTACCTTAGCCACCTCGAATGTACTTGAGACCACCCATATTTGATAGTCTCTTCCCACCCATGAATGGAATCTATCCACCATCCATCAATATGGTTTCCATTTATTTGATCATGTCACTCCATAATCCTAGTGACCCTTCAAAACCTTTGCACCTCAACCATGAGGCCATTTATTTTTATCATGTTGTGATTCCACCATCACTCATAGAGTTCTTCCCTTATGAAGAGATGTTACAACTATTTCATTTCTCCCAAGGGCCATATAAATATGTTTTTCAATATAATATTAAACCTAAAAAAATGATCGATTATCCAAATCTAGCCTATTATATCCATTTAATCCCTATGCCTCATTAGATCAAGGAGGTATCCCACATGTTAGTTGAGGATATAATTGATGTGGATATCAACATCAATCTCATCGTTCCTAAAAATGTCAAGTTGGGACATAGTCTATCCCCACAGGAACATGTTGATATTATAGCTCTCTTGAAAGAGAAGAGAGATGTATTTTCTTGGTCTTATAAAGTTATTTTGTATCTCAATCCAAGTTTGATCATGTACAACCTCACACTCTGGTGAAGATCACGTTACACAAGCAACACTAAACAAATGATACACGTGTTTTTCCTTTGAACTACTCAGAGAATCAAACATTTCCTTACTTTCATGCCAAAAATTAGGATGCAAAATAAAGAGTCCTTTTAAAATTTCTAAGCGGGGCAGAACTTGGTTCTTTGCGCTCGCGTCTAGCTGAAAATCCTCAAATTCGACCTCTAAGACCTTCAAAAATCTCCTGCAAGTTAAACTAGTTTTACTAGTTTTACAAAATTAAACAATTACATTTTTTTTTTTGGGTGATGCAAGATCACTCTTACACCACTGGATGCTCCTACATTAGACACCCAGGGTAATTTTGAGAAGTGACCTTCACTTCTCTGTTGTTGGAAGAAAACCAAGGCGTTCAACCTCAGCCTTCGACAACCAAGATGAATCTTCAATAGGTCTGCCCTTTCACTTAACCATATATTCTACTTACTGCCTATTTTTGGTACTTTTGCCAATGCAGGTATCCAAGATCTCTTCTATCTCTTTCATCTCTAGAGTATATTCTATAATATTCCACAATTCTGCTACTGGTCCCTCACCATTGTCTCCTTCATGGTATTCTGCCAAATATGAAATGTCAAAAACATGTGATATGTTAAGCCCACTTGGAAATTGCACTTCATACGCATTGTCTGAATCCCATTTTTTTATGATTTTGCATGGTCCAAACTTCTTCATTTTTAACTTGTTATAGTTTTTAGCAGGAAACCTTTCTTTTCTCATATGGACCATAACTTCATCTCCCTCTTCAAATTTCTTAAACCGTCACTTCTGGTCTGCCATTGTCTTGTACTGAGTATTCATATTAGTAATATGCTTCTTAACTTCTTCATGTAAGCTCTTCAGATGCTTTGCAAAGTCCTCAGCCTCAACACTACACTTTTCCCCTGTATCCATCTTCCTCAAATCAGAAGCATTTCTTGGATTGCTCCCATGTATTATCTGGAATGGATATTTGTTAGTACTCCTATTGACAAAATTATTGTATGCAAATTTTTCCTATAGCAAAATGAAATCCAATCCCTTGGGCTTATCTCCTACCAAGCATCTCAGTAGATTTCCCAAACTGCTATTCACCACATCTATTTGTCCATCAGTCTATGGGTGGTATGCAGAACTAAATTTCAAATATGTCTTTAATTTCTTCTATAAGGTTCTCCAGAAATACCCAATAAACTTGGTATCTCTATCAAAAACTATACTCTTTGGTAGACCATGAAGTCATACCACCTCTTTGAAAAATAAACCTACAACATGAACTGCATCATTAGTTTTACGGCAGGGAATAAAATGTGCCATATTTTAAAACCTGTCAACCACCACAAATATGGAGTCATTTCCCCTCTGTGTCCTTGGTAGTCCAAGAAAAAAATCCATGCTGATGTCCTCCCATGGTCTCTCTGGTACAGGTAATGGCTGATATAATCCAATATTTTGTCTCACACCCTTGGCTAGCTGGAATACTCTACAAATTTGCACAAATCTCTTCACATATTTCTGCAATTGTGGCCAATAGTAGTTCTCACTAACGAGGGGAATGGTATTATCTCGACCAAAGTGTCCAACCAAATCTCCAATGTGCTTCTCCTTGACCAGATTCTCCCTCATTGAACTCCTTAGAATACATATTTGGTTTCCTCTAAATAAAATTCCATATTGGATTAGAAAATCCAACCACTTAGTCCTGTCCAAAGTAACAGGTGCTAAGCAAGCTCTCCAAACCATTACAAAATCAAGATATTTAGGATACAAACCCTTAAGTTCATAAAACCCTACAACTTCCACCTTCATTTTTGTCAATAAACACTACCTTCTACTTAAGGCATCTACAAATTTGTTTGATTTTCCACTCCTATGCTTTAATACAAAGGTATAACTCTATAAAAAATCAACCCACTTCAAGTGCCTCTAATTTAGCTTCCCTTGGCTATTAATATACTGTAAGGCCTGATGATCAATATATATAAAAAAATATTTTGGCAAAAAATAATGCCTCCACTTCTTTAGAGCCTAAACTATAGCATAAAACTCTTGATCATAAACTGAATACTTCTTCTTGGTATCATTGAGTTTCTCACTAAAATAAGCAACAGGTTTACCTTCTTGACTCAATACAGCTCCTATGGCACTACCACTAGCATCACAATATACCTAAAATACCTTATTAAAATCTAGAAGTGCCAAAATAGGTTGCTCTGTGACCTTATTCTTCAACATATCAAAGATCTTATCTGCTCCCAAGGTCCACTTAAATTATTTCTTATCCCCTCTCATTGTTTCTGTAAGGGGTGCACAAATACTGCTAAAATTTCTAATGAATTTTATGTAAAAACTTGCAAGACCATGAAATGATCTTACCTTAGTTATGCTCCTTGGAGTAGGCCACTCAATGATAGCCCTCACCTTTTATGGGTCCATTTTTAGGCCTTCAGTTGAGATGAAAAAATCCAAATACACTAACTCCTTCACAAAACTATACTTCTTCAAATTAATCAGCAACTGCTCCTCCCTCAACTTCTTAAAAACCCTTCTGATATGCATTAGGTGCTCTTCCAAGGTCTTGCTAAATATTAAAATGTCATCCAAATAGACAAAGAAAATTTTTCCTAAAAACTCCTTGAATACCTCATTCATCAACCACATGAATGTTCTTGGTGCATTGGTTAGCCCAAATGGCATGACCAACCACTCATACAAACCCTATCTGGTCTTGAAGGATGTCTTCCATTCATCTCCTTCTCTGACACGAATCTAAAGGTACCCACTCTTCAGTTCAATATTTGTGAAGTACTTGGCTCCACTCAAATAGTCCATAATGTTATCCATCCTTGGCAATGGGAATCTATATTTTATGGTGATCTTGTTAATAACTCGAGAGTCTGTACACATTCTCCACTCTCCATATTTATTTGGTGCTAGTACTATAGGTACTGCACATGGACCCAGGCTCTCCCGGATCAGTCCCTTTTTTAGAAACTCTTGGACTTGCCTATTTAGCTCCTCACTTTCTACATGAGTCATTCTATGGGCTGCCTTATTGGGTAAACTAGATCATGGTACAAATATGGTGACTGATCTTCCTCACTAGTGGCAAACCCTCAGGCACATTATCTGATATAATATCTGGAAATTCTTCTAACAGACCTGAGACTTCTACCGGGGTATCTTTGCATTCTTCTTCTGTAACTCTATTCAAACCATCCAAAAACCTTCTACTTTCAACTAAACATATTTTGGCACTGCTACATACCTTTTCCTCCATCTCATTCAGGAGCTTTAGATTACAGCGCACTCCATTATTTTTTAGGGAATAAGTGTTGGAACGACCATCATGCACTGCACATCGATAAAACTACCATGGCCTTTCCAATAGCAAATGGTAAGCATCCATAGGTAGGATGTCACATAGGACCTCATCATGGTAATTCCTAATATTAAATTTTACCAAGTATTGCTCACTAACCAAAGCCCTATGGTCCTTTTGCAACCATGCAATATGATATGGATGTGGGTGTCTCTTCCTCTCTAATTGCAATTTGGTAACCATTACTTCTGAAACTAAGTTATTTGTGTTACCATTGTCTATGATAATATTACAAACCTTACCTACACATTTACACCTTGTGTGAAATAAGCTCTTCCTCTAATCTAGGTCTCTCTCCTCATTCAAAAAATCTCTCCTTGTGATTAGCACTTCTCCTCTTTTTACTTCTTCAAAGGGCTCAGATTCAGCATCTTCATCAATAATAGCAGCTCGGGTATTACCTTCGGGCCTCTTATTTGTCCTTTATTGGTGTTGTGGACACTCGTATGCTTGATGTCCTTCTTCTCCACAATGTAAATAGGTTCTACAAAATCCTCCTCTTCCAAACACTCATCCAAACCTTCCTCTTCCTCTTTTGTAACCATTGTTTTGATCATAAGGGTGGTTTTAGTCACAAATCTGCCATAGGAAAGGATTTTATATGTATACGCGCTCTAGACTTGGCCAACATTGAAATGTCGAGAGAGAGAGAAGTCTCCCGGGCCAATCTCCAGAGAGGGCTGGCTCCCAAACTAATCTAAACTGGTTTTGAAGATAAGGATGCAGGAAAGAAATGGGAAATAACAGAAAGAAAGGGAAATAACAAGAAAGAGATGGAAATATGGCCACAGGCCAAAGTGTATAATTTGGGGCAGACTAACAGCAAGAATTCCACCAAGTTTTATGATAGCATCTAATAAAGGGAAAGCAGCAGAATTGAACTCACACCTTTGTAGAGATAACCTCCAGATCACATTTCAAAATCTACTCACTAACCAGCAACGTTCGAATTCAGAATGCAGAATTCAAAACTTAACAGCAAGAGCATGAGCATAAACATAAATGACTTTTAAAATAGAAGGAAATCACACACAGAAGAATGCTTGCAAATTTTAGAAGTCGAGTCTCTTCTATTGATGCAGAGAACTTAGAGAGTTTTCTTGCAAAATGTCTAACCTCTTTTGCTTTAGATATACATGAATATTTATAGAGGTCTTCCCTCTCTCTTTTGCATCACAACATTTAAAACATACAACAGATTTCAAAGAGGTGATCCACAAAATGTGCACTTGAAAGGAGAAACAATCCCCTTAATCTTCCTCGGAGAAATCACATTTTGTTTTTTATTGAAAAAAAAACAAGGGACCATATTTCTTCATTAAATGACCATTATCAGGGCAAGCCAGAAATTGTTAGGAGATCACGAACAAGAGCTTTTAATATTAGAGGCATCTTTAATTTTGGTGGCGTCGAAAACTGCCTCATGTTCTTCTATCTTGCGCACATCGGTAATCAACAACATTTAATCTTGGAGCCTCTTTGACCATGATCTCAAAATCAGTTGGAGAGCCTTTAATTGATCCTTATCTCCTCCGCACGTTCTCCTATGCAATTCTAAAGGAAAATGCAAACAAAATTGTATCGGGCCTTTGTTATTGCTTTGGTCATGAAAATGTGACAGGTCACGAAAATGCGACATGTCACGAAATCGTGACACTTTTACTTTGCTACCTTCTCTCTCTGCCACCAGTCGATGAAAATGTGACATGTCGCGATATCATGACATCTTCTCTTAGTTTAGCTTTGTCTTCTTGACATGTCATGAAATCGTGACATTCTCCTTTGTTTGGGCTTCTTTCCTCAACATGTCATGAAATCGCGACATTTTCCTTTGCTTGCCTTCTTCGCTACTCCAAGTCACGAAAACATCACCATGTCATGAAATTGTGACATCTTCTTCCTTTTGTGTCCTTTTCTTCTATGTACCCGTGAAATCGCAACATGTCACGAAATCGTGACATCTTTCTCTTCCTTGGCCTTCATCTTCCTACAAGGAGTAAAAATGGGACATGTCACGAAATCGTGACAGTCCGTACTTAGCATTGTCTTTCGGGCTCCTTCATCATGAAAATGTGACATGTCGTGATATCACGACAATTTTTGTTTGCCTTGTACTTGTCAACTTTCATTCCGCAAAAATGCGACAAGTCGTGAAAATGTGACATGTCACGAAAACGTGACATGTCATGAAATCATGACATTCCTTTGCACTTGGTCCTTTCACCCCAATATGTCATGAAATCATGACACTTTTCGGTCTTCACCTTTGCTTTCAGCCCTTTCCATGATAACGTGACATGTCGCGATATCGTGCCAGTCCGTACCATTTGCTCCTTTCTTGTTTTTCTGTCGCGATATCAGGACATTTTCATTAACATTGCCTTTTGCTGCTTTATGTCGTGATATCATGACATTTTCTATCATTCTACTTTGTGGCCATCGCAAGTCATGAAAAAGCGACATGTCACGATATCGCGACAAATTTTGCCTTGACTGCTCCCTCACCGCAACAAGTCACAAAACTCCAACATGTCACGATATCATGATAGTTTGGCCTCTGTGCTTCCATTGACCGTTTTGACCGTAAAAATGTGATAGGTCATGAAAATGTGACATGTCGCAATATCGCGACAGTTTCACTAAGATATTTTCTGCATTTGGCACTATCAAACTATGATAGGTCACAAAAATGCGACATGTCATGATATCGCAATATTTCACTTTTGCACAAACTTGGTTATTTTGCATGAACAACAACAACAAAAATAATGTGGCAAAAATGCCAACATTCTTGGTGGCTCGTGGGGTATATAGTTCTGTTGTATGCACGAACCTCAGGCCTTTATCCATTGGGCAACAGAGTCAAGAAACTGGAGGAGCAGAAAAAATGAGTGCTGGTTGATGTTGGACGTCTCTGCAGGCTGCTGCAACAAGCTCTTGCTGGTACTCGACTCTCAAAAATAGGACCTTCAACAGAAATTTATGGAAGAATAGAACTTCCTTTATTTCTTTAGAACTACTACACTTTGCCTAGCTCGGTTGAGCTAGGTAATCACCAGGTGCTATGCAAGGATCTCCATGGTAGTAGTGAAAAGCACTTGAATTACAAAAAGGAAATGAATGGAATGATGGCCATCGGATGTGCAGGCCGTGGAATGGGAATGGGGAATGATGGAATGGTGGAAGATGAAGGAGTAGAAGTGGTAGATACAACAATAGGGTGCTACTGTGCTGCTGATTTTTGATGAAAATAGATAATGAAATGGAAGTGGATGGAATGGAGATGGTGGTAGGAAGCTGTGGAGAAGTACTCACAAGACAAAGGACTAGAAGAAAGGGAAAGTAGAAATGGGAACATCAGAGAGGGGAGTAGAAACAATAGTAGTGGCTTGATTATGTACAGAGGAACAAGGAGTAAAAGAGGAAGGGAATGAATTAAGGAAGTGGAGAAAGAAGTAGAGGGGAAGCCACTAACTGCTAGGAAGGAAGGAAAAAGAAATAGAAATAAGCGTACCTACGGGCTCGTGCAAAAGGAGCCGAAGTTGAAAAAACTTTTTTTTCTTTTTTTTTTTTTTATGTACAAGGTAACTCCTCAAATTTAGCTGTGAACTCTTGGGAGAGACACATACCCAAACATGGCTCTATGATCTCCTGGATCCCAGACCTTGGACAGACACTCATTGGTCTCCTGATTGATAATCAGCTCGGAGTCACCAAAGATTTGCAACTGTCGCACTCCAAGTGTCTCAGCCTTCTTGAGACCTAGGCATAAAGCCTCATCCTCTACGGTATTATCTATGCAGCTCTAAGTCAAAGTACAAGAAGGTAATACTAGAACAGTCCCAGTGCCATTTTTTCATTGTGCTCCATCAAAATAGAGCTTGATCTTGCACCTTGCCATCATTACGTTCTTGAGCCTTTTCAGTCTTTGGAATAGAATAACAACCAATCTCAGTTTCCACCATGGCATTAAAATCGAGCATTGAAAACTCATCCTCTAAGCGAAGCTCATCCAGGACTTCATCCATCAAATCAGGATCTTCCAATTCTTCAGTTATCATGTGAATAGAATGTTTGGACTTTTCTTCTTCTTCCATCTTCTCTATATGAAAAGTAGAAGGCTTCTTATTGTAGATCCAGATTCTTCTTCCTTTGAAAGGAATCTCCAAGTGAGAATAATCCAGAGAAAGGTAGCCTCCCAACTTGGCAGTAAATTCTCTCGACAAACACATACTAAAATATGGTTCCAAATCGACCACAACTATCTCTTGAATTACTGTAATCTGAGGCATACTATGTAGAACAATAGGAACATCCTTGATTACACCCACTATTTTCATGGGAGTCCCATCCAACTGCAAGACACCGGGGCTACTTCTTGTATACTCCATACCCATGACTTCACAAACTGCCTTTGGCATGACAGTTGTCGCAGCACCAGAATCAATCATGCAGTTGTGCACTATCCAACCCTCCATCCTGAGTGACAAATAAAATGGGGGTGGTCTATTTTTTCTAGTGGCTGAAGTAGTTAATGTTTGAGCAAAAATCTTCTGGGTAGGATTCTTCTCATTATCTTTCATAGACTTCAATGATTCTTGTAACAGATCAACTTGCCCAGGTAATTGTAATGCATCATAGAGACTAACCTTGGCTGGAATCTTCTTCAATTCTTCAACAATATTGTATGTAGATGCACCAGACTCCCTCTTTTCATTAATGTCTTCATATTTGCTCCGATATTGCTGAGTGGCTTCTACCCTCAGTATTTTAGTCAAAGATGGGTACTTGAGCTTTTCTCTGGCTCGGTCCTCTGTTTCAGCTCTTGCCTATGAAGCTGAGGCTTTTTCTTGCAATATTTCCTTTGCTCGTGGTGGCAAAAGATCTTTCAATAGAATAGGTGAATCTGGCTTTGGTACTAAAATAGGAGCTTTCACTTGTACTTGTTTCCTCTCATTTTGCATCTTCGGATCAGCCGGTACCCTTAATGGTTCCATCTCTGCTGGATCTACAGTGACTGGCTTCTTCCCAGTTCTCGTGAGAACTGAGACTTGTTCTTTAGATGGAACCATAAAATTATGATCTACCTCAGAAATCATATTAACTTGTCCTCCAGAAGAGCTTGCGGCCAATGTTTGCACATAGTTCAGATGAACCATACAAGTGTCTTCGCCGTGTGGATCATTACATGTAGAGCACCAATATGTTCTTTCTGCAGGGCCAGCTTCCTCATTCGTCAACACAGTCGGGTTCTTTTCAAGCACTTTACTTGTTGAAGCCGCTTGTTCTCTAGTGATCGGCGAAGGTTGAAATCTCCTGGGTTGGAAATCTCTCTCGGCCTACTTTCTTTCAAGAACTGTGATTTTATTTCCCATCGCTCTTATAGCTGAATTAGCCGATTGTACCTCTTGTAATAGGATTGTGAAAGGATCAGGATTTGAGGGCGCAGGAGGTGCCGATAGAGGTAGAGGTGCTGGCAGTGTAGGCAATGCTGGGAATGAAGTGGGAGCTGGTAATTATGGAATGATTGGTGCAGGCAACTATGGAATAGTTGGAGCAGGGAGCTAGGGAACTAGAATGGGTGCGATTTGAGGCGCACTTGAGCTCCATGATGGAATAGGATACATGGAAGGCATAGGCTATGAAAATGAACCAGAATACAAATGCTTAGGAAGATCAGGTAAGATGGGCATTGTTACCTTTGGAGGAAGCCTACCTATGGCAATCAAGTCAGCTTCCACCTTTTGCGCTTGTTCGAATAGTTCTAGAAATGTAGTCACGTTGGACTATTGGATAGCCAAGCCGATGTCTGTGTTAAAAGCTCTGAGATAATAGAATGCAGCTAGCTCATGAGTGGGCCGAAGACCATCAGGAATTCTCTGCCAGCTTCTGGTAAATCTGACATTGAAGTCGGCTATCTCCTCCTGTGGGTGCCTTTGAATTGCATTAAATTGATGCAACAAGGAGTATGGATCAGCTTGTTCATGAAAGTTTTTGACTAACAGTTCTCCTAATTGATCCCATGATGCAATGGTGCCTGGTTGCAATGTTCGGTACCAATACAACAATTTCCCTCTCAATGATAACACCAACAATTTTACCATCACGTCTTCATCGGTTATGTCATGGATAGCCGCCAAAGAGGCTACATCATTAATATGCTCATAAGCAGTTTTACCAGTACCATCATAGGTCGGAAAAGCTTTCAAAGCAGCTTGAGGGACTTGATTTTGTGCTGATAAATTCAAGGCTCCCGAATCATTCCATGCCGAGAACTTCCTTGGTGGAGGATGTTGGGCCATTTGGACTGGTGCGTATGGTTGTAGAGGTGGAAAACTAGTAGCAGTACTAGATGAATTTGAAGGAACAGAGAACACACCAACAATTTGTGAGGATGTTGCAGAGGATATAAGTGGTGGGGAGACCAACTTAGGGTGTTCGCTTAATATTTGGTTGTCAAGTTCAAAAAATTCAATGGGATTTTCAGATTTTTGGCCTTCGATCTTGTGATCATGAAGTACAGCTCTCACTGTATCCACGTTCGGAGGCTTCTAGGTAGTGCTGAGTCACCAAATGTTCTAATTATACAGCATGAAGGTGAACATTAAACCTTAATACTATTGGAAGTGAAACTTTCAGGGTCCCACTAGGCGTGCCAAAAATTGGCGGGGGTCGTTCCACCGGGCGTGCCAAAAATTTTTGGTCACAAATCTGCCACAGGAAAGGATTTTATATGTATACGTGCCCTAGACTTGGCCAACATTGAAAGGCCGAGAGAGAGAGAAGTCTCCCGGGCCAATCTCCAGAGAGGGCTGGCTCCCAAACTAATCTAAACTGGTTTTGAAGATAAGGATGCAGGAAAGAAATGGGAAATAACAGAAAGAAAGGGAAATAACAAGAAAGAGATGGAAATATGGCCACAGGCCGAAGTGTATAATTTGGGGCAGACTAACGACAAGAATTCCACCAAGTTTTATGACAGCATCTAATAAAGGGAAAGCAACAGAATTGAACTCACACCTTTGTAGAGATAACCTTCAGATCGCATTTCAAACTCTACTCACTAACCAACAACGTTCGAATTCAGAATGCAGAATTCAAGAGTTAACAGCAAGAACATGAGCATAAATAGAAATGACTTTAAAACAGAAGGAAACCATACACAGAAGAATGCTTGCAAATCTCAGAAGTCGAGTCTCTTCTATTGATGCAGAGAACTTAGAGAGTTTTCTTGCAAAATGTCTAACCTCCTTTGCTTTAGATATACATGAATATTTATAGAGGTCTTCCCTCTCTCTTTTGCATCACAACATTTAAAACATACAACAGATTTCAAAGAGGTGATCCACAAAATATGCACTTGAAAGGAGAAACAATCCCCCTTAATCTGCCTCGGAGAAATCACACATTAAATGACCATTATCAGGGCAAGCCAAAAATTGTTAGGAGATCACGAACAAAAGCTTTTAATACTGGAGGCGTCTTTAATTTTGGTGGCATCAAAAACTGCCTCAGGTTCTTCTATCTTGCGCACATCGGTAATCAACAACATTTAATCTTTGAGCCTCTTTGACCACGATCTCACAATCCGTTGGAGAGCCTTTACTTGATCCTTATCTCCTCTTCACATTCTCCTATGCAATCCTGAAGGAAAATGCAAACAGAACTGTATCGGGCCTTTGTTATTGCCTTGGTCACAAAAATGTGACAGGTCACGAAAATGCGACATGTCACGAAATCATGACACTTTTACCTTGTTGCCTTCTCTCTCCGCCACCAGTCGCGAAAATGCGACATGTCGCGAAATCATGACATCTTCTCTTAGTTTAGCTTTGTCTTCTTGACATGTCACGAAATCGTGACATTCTCCTTTGTTTGGGCTTCTTTCCTCAACATGTCACGAAATCATGACATTTTCCTTCACCTGCCTTCTTCGCTACTCCAAGTCACGAAAACTTCACCATGTCACGAAATCATGACATCTTCTTCCTTCTGTGTCCTTTTCTTCTGTATACCCGTGAAACTGCAACATGTCATGAAATCGTGACATCTTTCTCTTCCTTGGCCTTCATCTTCCTGCAAGGAGCGAAAATGGGACATGTCACGAAATCGTGACATTCCATACTTAGCATTGTCTTTCAAGCTCCTTCATCACGAAAATGTGACATGTCATGATATCGTGACAATTTTTTTTGTTCACTTGTCACTTTATGTCACAAATGTGATATGTCACGAAAATGTGACATGTCGCGAAAACATGACATGTCATGAAATCGTGACATTTCTTCACACTTGGTCCTTTTGCCCCAATATGTCATGAAATCGTGACACTTTCTTGCCTTGTGTTTTTCTTTCAGCCCTTTCGTGATAACGCGACATGTCGCGATATCGCGCCAGTCCATACCATTTGCTCCTTTCTCATTTTTCTATCGTGATATCATGACATTTTTCATTGACATTGCCCTTTGCTGCTTTATGTCATGATATCATGACATTTTCTATTATTCTACTCTATGGCCATTGCAAGTCATGAAAATGCGACATGTCACGATATCGCGACAACTTTTCATTTGAGTGCTCCCTCACCGCAACAAGTCACGAAACTCCAACATGTCACGATATCGCGACAGTTTGACTTCCCTGCTTCCGTTGACTGTTTTGATCGTGAAAATGCGATAGGTCATGAAAATGCGACATGTCATGATATCACGACAATTTCTTTACTTAGCTCTTTTCTGCATTTGGTGCCGTGAAACTATGACATGTCGCGATATCGTGATAGTTTCACTTTTCACAAACTTGGTTATTTTGCATGAACAACAACAACAAAAACAATGTGGCAAAAATGCCAACATTCTTGGTGGCTCACGGGGTATACAGTTCTGCTGTATGCATGAACCTCAGGCCTTTATCCATTGGGAAACAGAGTCAAGAAACTAGAGGAGAAAAAAATGAGTGTTGGTTGATGCTGGACGTCTCTGCAGGCTACTGCAACAAGCTCTTGCTGGTTCTCGACTCTAAAAATAGGACCTTCAACAAAAATTTGTGGAAGAACAGAACTTCCTTTATTTCTTTAGAACTACTACACTTTGCCTAGCTCGGATGAGCTGGGTAATCACCAGGTGTTGTGAAAGGATCTCCATGGCAGTAGTGAAAAGCACCTGAATTACAAAAAGGAAATGAATGGAGTGATGGCCAGCAGATGTGCAGGCCGTGGAACGGGAATGGTGAATGATGGAATGGTGGAAGATGGAGGAGTAGAAACGGTAGATACAACAATAGGGTGCTACTGTGCTATTAGCTGCTGGGATGCTATGAAAACAGATAATGAAATGGAAGTGGATGGAATGGAGATGGTAGTAGGAACTGTGTGACGAAGTACTCACAAGACAAAGGACTAGAAGAAAGGGAAAGTAGAAATGGGAACATCAGAGAGGGGAGTAGAAACAACAGTAGTGGCTTGATTATGTACAGAGGAACAAGGAGTAAAAGGGGAAGGGAATGAAGTAAGGAAGTGAAGAAAGAAGTAGAGGGAAGCCACTAACTACTGGGAAGGAAAAGAAAAAGAAAGAGAAATAAACGTACCTACGGGCTCGCATGCAAAAGGAGCCGAAGTTAAATTTTTTTTTTTTTTTTTTTTTTTTTTTTTTTTCTATGTACAAGGTAACCCCGAATTAGCTGTGAACTCTCGGGAGAGACACGTACCCAAACATGGCTCTATGATCTCCTAGATCCCAGACCTTGGATAGACACTCATTGGTCTCCTGATTGATAATCAGCTCGGAGTCACCAAAGATTTGCAACTGTCGCATTCCAAGTGTCTCAGCCGTCTTGAAACCTAAGCATAAAGCCTCATCCTCTATGGTATTATCTGTGCAGCTCCAGGTCAAAGTACAAGAAGGTAATACTAGAACAGTCCCAGTGCCAGTTCTGCATTGTGCTCCATCAAAATAGAGCTGATCTTGACTTCCATCATTCTGTTCTTGAGCCTTTTCAGTCTTGAGAATAGAATAACAACCAATCTCAGTTTCCACCATGGCATTAAAATCGAGCATTGAAAACTCATCCTCTAAGCAAAGCTCATCCAGGACTTCATCCATCAAATCAGGATCTTCCAATTCTTCAGTTATCATGTGAATAGAATGTTTGGACTTTTCTTCTTCTTCCATCTTCTCTATATGAAAAGTAGAAGGCTTCTTATTGTAGATCCGGACTCTTCTTCCTTTGAAAGGAATCTCCAAGTGAGAATAATCCAGAGAAAGGTAGCCTCCCAGCTTGGCAGTAAATTCTCTCGACAAACACATACTAAAATATGGTTCCAAATCAACCACAACTATCTCCTGAATTACTGTAATCTGAGGCATACTATGTAGAACAATAGGAACATCCTTGATTACACCCACTATTTTCATGGGAGTCCCATCCAACTGCAAGACACCAGGGCTACTTCTTGTATACTCCATACCCATGACTTCACAAACTGCCTTTGGCATGACAGTTGTCGCAGCACCAGAATCAATCATGCAGTTGTGCACTATCCAACCCTCCATCCTGAGTGACAAATAAAATGGGGGTGGTCTATTTTTTCCAGTGGCTGAAGTAGTTAATGTTTGAGCAAAAATCATCTGGGTAGGATTCTTCTCATTATCTTTCATAGACTTCAATGATTCTTGTAACAGATCAACTTGCCTAGGTAATTGTAATGCATCATAGAGACTAACCTTGGCTGGAATCTTCTTCAATTCTTCGACAATATTGTATGCAGATGCACCAGACTCCCTCTTTTCATTAATGTCTTCATATTTGCTCCGATATTGCTGAGTGGCTTCTACCCTCAGTATTTTAGTCAAAGATGGGTACTTGAGCTTTTCTCTGGCTCGGTCCTCTGTTTCAGCTCTTGCCTGCGAAGCTGAGGCTTTTTCTTGCAATCTTTCCTTTGCTCGTGGTGGCAAAAGATCTTTCAATAGAACAGGTGAATCTGGATTTGGTACTAAAATAGGAGCTTTCACTTGTACTTGTTTCCTCTCATTCTGCATCTTTGGATCAGCTGGTACCCTTAATGGTTCCATCTCTGTTGGATCTACAGTGACTGGCTTCTTCCCAGTTCTCGTGAGAACTGAGACTTGTTCTTCAGATGGAACCATAAAATTATGATCTACCTCAGAAATCATATTAACTTGTCCTCCAGAAGAGCTTGCGGCCAATGTTTGCACATAGTTCAGATGAACCATACAAGTGTCTTCACCGTGTGGATCATTACATGTAGAGCACCAATATGTTCTTTCTGCAGGGCCAGCTTCCTCATTCGTCAACACAGTCAGGTTCTTTTCAGGCACCTTACTTGTTGAAGCCGCTTGTTCTCTAGTGATCGGCGGAGGTTGAAATCTCCTGGGTTGGAAATCTCTCTCAGCCTGCTTTCTTTCAAGAACTGTGATTTTATTTCCCATCGCTCTTATAGCTGAATTAGCCGATTGTACCTCTTGTAATAGGATTGTGAAAGGATCAGGATTTGAGGGCGCAGGAGGTGCCGATAGAGGTAGAGGTGCTAGCGGTGCAGGCAATGCTGGGAATGAAGTGGGAGCTGGTAATTGCAGAATGATTGGTGCAGGCAACTATGGAATAGTTGGAGCAAGGAGCTGGGGAACTGGAATGGGTGCGATCTGAGGTGCACTTGAGCTCCATGATGGAATAGGATACATGGAAGGCATAGGCTATGAAAATGAACCAGAATACAAATGCTTAGGAAGATCAGGTAAGATGGGCATTGTTACCTTTGGAGGAAGCCTACCTATGGCAATCAAGTCAGCTTCCACCTTTTGCGCTTGTTCGAATAGCTTTGGAAATGTAGTCACGTTGGACTACCGAACAGCCAAGCCGATGTCTGTGTTGAAGGCTCTGAGATAATAGAATGCAGCTAGCTCATGAGCGGGCCGAAGACCATCAAGAATTCTCTGCCAGCTTCTGGTAAATCTGACATTGAAGTCAGCTATCTCCTCCTGTGGGTGCCTTTGGATTGCATTAAATTGATGCAACAAGGAGTATGGATCAGCTTGTTCATGAAAGTTTTTGACTAACAGTTCTCCTAATTGATCCCATGATGCAATGGTGCCTGGTTGCAATGTTCGGTACCAATACAACAATTTTCCTCTCAGTGATAACACCAACAATTTTACCATCACGTCTTCGTCGGTTATGTCATGGATAGCCGCCAAAGAGGCTACATCATTAATATGCTCATAGGCAGTTTTACCAGTACCATCATAGGTCGGCAAAGCTTTCAAAGCAGCTTGAGGTACTTGATTCTGTGCCGGTAAATTCAAGGCTCCCGAATCATTCCATGCTGAGAACTTCCTTGGTGGAGGATGCTGGGCCATTTGGACTGGTGCGTATGGCTGTAGAGGTGGAAAACTAGTAGCAGTACTAGATGAATTTGAAGGAACAGAGAACACACCAGCAATTTGTGAGGATGTTGCAGAGGATATAAGTGGTGGGGAGACCAACTTAGGGTGTTCGCTTAATCTTTGGTTGTCAAGTTCAAAAAACTCAATGGGATTTTCAGATTTTTTGGCCTTCGATCTTGTGATCATGAAGTACAACTCTCACTGTATCCACGTTCGGAGGCTTCTGGGTAGTGCTGAGTCACCAAATGTTCTAATTATACAACATGAAGGTGAACATTAAACCTTAATACTATTGGAAGTGGAACTTTTAGGGTCCCACCGGGCATGCCAAAATCCCACTGGCGTGCCAAAAATTGTTGGTCACAAATCTGCCACAGGAAAGGATTTTATACGTATACGCGCCCTAGACTTGGCCAACATTGAAAGGCCGAGAGAAAGAGAAGTCTCCCGGGCCAATCTCTAGAGAGGGCTGGCTCCCAAACTAATCTAAACTGGTTTTGAAGATAAGGATGCAGGAAAGAAATGGGAAATAATAGAAAGAAAGGGAAATAACAAGAAAGAGATGGAAATATGGCCACAGGCCGAAGTGTATAATTTGGGGCAGACTAACAACAAGAATTCCACCAAGTTTTATGACAACATCTAATAAAGGGAAAGCAACAGAATTGAACTCACACCTTTGTAGAGATAACCTCCAGATCGCATTTCAAAATCTACTCACTAACCAGCAACGTTCGAATTCAGAATGCAGAATTCAAGACTTAACAACAAGAACATGAGCATAAACAGAAATGACTTTAAAACAGAAGGAAACCATACACAGAAGAATGCTTGCAAATCTCAGAAGCCGAGTCTCTTCTATTGATGCAGAGAACTTAGAGAGTTTTCTTGCAAAATGTCTAACCTTCTTTGCTTTAGATATACATGAATATTTATAGAGGTCTTCCCTCTCTCTTTTGCATCACAACATTTAAAACATACAACAGATTTCAAAGAGGTGATCCACAAAATGTGCACTTGAAAGGAGAAACAATCCCCCTTAATCTGCCTCGGAGAAATCACACATTAAATGACCATTATCAGGGCAAGCCAAAAATTGTTAGGAGATCACGAACAAGAACTTTTAATGCTGGAGGCCTCTTTAATTTTGGTGGCATCGAAAACTGCCTCATGTTCTTCTATCTTGCGCACATCGGTAATCAACAACATTTAATCTTTGAGCCTCTTTGACCACGATCTCACAATCCATTGGAGAGCCTTTACTTGATCCTTATCTTCTCTTCACATTCTCCTATGCAATCCTGAAGGAAAATGCAAACAGAACTATATCGGGCCTTTGTTATTGCCTTGGTCACAAAAATGTGACAGGTCACGAAAATGCGACATGTCACGAAATCGTGACACTTTTACCTTGCTGCCTTCTCTCTCCGCCACCAGTCACAAAAATGTGACATGTCATGAAATCGTGACATCTTCTCTTAGTTTAGCTTTGTCTTCCTGACATGTCATGAAATCATGACATTCTCCTTTGTTTGGGCTTCTTTCCTCAACATGTCACAAAATCATGACATTTTCCTTCGCCTGCCTTCTTCGCTACTCCAAGTCACGAAAACTCACCATGTCACGAAATCATGACATCTTCTTCCTTCTGTGTCCTTTTCTTTTGTATACCCGTGAAACTGCAACATGTCACGAAATCGTGACATCTTTCTCTTCCTTGGCCTTCATCTTCCTACAAGGAGCGAAAATGGGACATGTCACGAAATCATGACATTCCATACTTAGCATTGTCTTTCTGGCTCCTTCATCACGAAAATGTGACATGTCGCGATATCCGCGAACATTTTTTTCTGTACTTGTCAATTTGTTTCTGAAATCATGACAGTCCAAATGTGACATGTCATGAAAAGTGCCATGTCATGATATCGTGACAAGTTTCTTCGCACTTGGCTCCTTTCCAAAATGTCATGAAATCGTGACATCTTTCTTGCCTTGTGTTTATCTTTCAGCCCTTTCGTGATAACGCGACATGTCGCGATATCGCGCCAGTCCGTACCATTTGCTCCTTTCTCATTTTTCTGTCATGATATCATGACATTTTTCATTGACATTGCCCTTTGCTGCTTTATGTCACGATATCATGACATTTTCTATTGTTCTGCTCTGTGGCCACCGCAAGTCACGAAAACGCGACATGTCGCGATATCGCGACAACTTTTCATTTGAATGCTCCCTCACCGCAACAAGTCACGAAACTCCAACATGTCACGATATCACGACAGTTTGGCTTCCTTGCTTCCGTTGACTGTTTTGACCGTGAAAACATGACAGGTCATGAAAATGCGACATGTCACGATATCACGACAATTTCTTTACTTAGCTCTTTTCTGCATTTGGTGCCATGAAACTGTGATTCGCGAAAATGCGACATGTCGCGATATCGTGACAGTTTCACTTTTGCACAAACTTGGTTATTTTGCATGAACAACAACAACAAAAACAATGTGGCAAAAATGCCAACATTCTTGGTGGCTCGTGGGGTATACAGTTCTGCTATATGCATGAACCTCAGGCCTTTATCCATTGGGAAATAGAGTCAAGAAGCTGGAGGAGCAGAAGAAATGAGTGCTGGTTGATGCTGGACGTCTCTGCAGGCTGCTGCAACAAGCTCTTGCTGGTACTCGACACTCAAAAATAGGACCTTCAACAAAAATTTATGGAAGAGCAGAACTCCCTTTATTTCTTTAGAACTACTGCACTTTGCCTAGCTCGGTTGAGCTGGGTAATCACTAGGTGCTTGTGAAAGGATCTCCATGGCAGTAGTGAAAAGCACCTGAATTACAAAAATGGAAATGAATGGAATGATGGCCAATGGATGCGCAGGCCATGGAATGGGAATGGTGAATGATGGAATGGTGGAAGATGGAGGAGTAGAAGTGGTAGATACAACAACAGGGTGCTACTATACTATTGGGTTTTGATGAAAATAGAGAATGAAATGGAAGTGGATGGAATGGAGATGGTAGTAGGAAATGTGTGATGAAGTACTCACAAGACAAAGGACTAGAAGAAAGGGAAAGTAGAAATGGGAACATCATAGAGGGGAGTAGAAACAATAGTAGTGGCTTGATTATGTATAGAGGAAGAAGGAGTAAAAGAGGAAGGGAATGAAAATAAGGAAGTGGAGAAATAAGTAGAGGGGAAGCCACTAACTACTGGGAAGGAAAAGAAAAAGAAAGAGAAATAAACGTACCTACGGGCTCGTGTGCAAAAGGAGCCGAAGTTGAAAATTTTTTTTTTTTTTGTCTTTTTTTTTTTTTTTTTTTTTTTATGTACAAGGTAACTCCTGAATTTAGCTGTGAACTCTCGGGAGAGGCACGTACCCAAACATGGCTCTATGATCTCTTGAGATCCCAGACCTTAGAGAGACACTCGCTGGTCTCCTGATTGATAATCAGCTCAGAGTCACCAAAGATTTGCAACTGTTGCGTTCCAAGTTTCTCAGCCTTCTTGAGACCTAGGCATAAAGCCTCATCCTCTGTTGTATTATCTGTGTAGCTCCAGGTCAATAGATACAAGAAGGTAATACTAGAACAGTCCCACTGCCGATTTTTGCATTGTGCTCCATCAAAATAATTCAAGAGTTGGTCTTGACAACTTGCCATCATTATGTTCTTGAGCCTTTTCAGTCTTGAGAATGGAGTAACAACCAATCTCAGTTTCCACCATGGCATTAAAATCGAGCATTGAAAACTCATCCTCTAAGCGAAGCTCATCCAGGACTTCACCCATCAAATCAGGATCTTCCAATTCTTCAGTTATCATGTGGACAGAATGTTTGGACTTTTCTTCTTCTCCCATATTCTCTATATGAAAAGTAGAAGGCTTCTTATTGTAGATCCAGATTCTTCTTCCTTTGAAAGGAATCTCCAAGTGAGAATAATCCAGAGAAAGGTAGCCTCCCAGCTTGGTAGTAAATTCTCTCGACAAACACATACTGAAATATGGTTCCAAATCGACCACAACTATCTCTTGAATTACTGTAATCTGAGGCATACTATGTAGAACAATAGGAACATCCTTGATTACACCCACTATTTTCATGGGAGTCCCATCCAACTGCAAGACACCAGGGCTACTTCTTGTATACTCCATACCCATGACTTCACAAACTGCCTTTGGCATGACAGTTGTCGCAGCACCAGAATCAATCATGCAGTTGTGCACTATCCAACCCTCCATCCTGAGTGACAAATAAAATGGGGGTGGTCTATTTTTTCCAGTGGCTGAAGTAGTTAATGTTTGAGCAAAAACCTTCTGGGTAGGATTCTTCTCATTATCTTTCATAGACTTCAATGATTCTTGTAATAGATCAACTTGCCTAGGTAATTGTAATGCATCATAGAGACTAACCTTGGCTGGAATCTTCTTCAATTCTTCAACAATATTGTATGCAGATGCACCAGACTCCCTCTTTTCAATAATGTCTTCATATTTGCTCCGATATTGTTGAGTGGCTTCTACCCTCAGTATTTTAGTCAAATATGGGTACTTGAGCTTTTCTCTGGCTCGGTCCTCTGTTTCAGCTCTTGCCTACGAAGCTGAGGCTTTTTCTTGCAATCTTTCCTTTGCTCGTGGTGGCAAAAGATCTTTCAATAGAACAAGTGAATCTGGATTTGGTACTGAAATAGGAGCTTTCACTTGTACTTGTTTCTTCTCATTCTGCATCTTCGGATCAGTCGGTACCCTTAATGGTTCCATCTCTGTTGGATCTACAGTGACTGGCTTCTTCCCAGTTCTCGTGAGAACTGAGACTTGTTCTTCAGATGGAACCATAAAATTATGATCTACCTCAGAAATCATATTAACTTGTCCTCCAGAAGAGCTTGCGGCCAATGTTTGCACATAGTTCAGATGAACCATACAAGTGTCTTCGCCGTGTGGATCATTACATGTAGAGCACCAATATGTTCTTTCTACAGGGCCAGCTTCCTCATTCGTCAACACAGTCGGGTTCTTTTCAGGCACCTTACTTGTTGAAGCCGCTTGTTCTCTAGTGATCGGCGGAGGTTGAAATCTCCTGGGTTGGAAATCTCTCTCGGCCTGCTTTCTTTCAAGAATTGTGATTTTATTTCCCATCGCTCTTATAGCTGAATTAGCCGATTGTACCTCTTGTAATAGGATTGTGAAAGGATCAGGATTTGAGGGCGCAGGAGGTGCCGATAGAGGTAGAGGTGCTGGCGGTGTAGGCAATGCTGGGAATGAAGTGGGAGCTGGTAATTGTGAAATGATTGGTGCAGGAAACTATGGAATAGTTGGAGCAGGGAGCTAGGGAACTGGAATGGGTGCGATCTGAGGCGCACTTGAGCTCCATGATGGAATAGGATACATGGAAGGCATAGGCTATGAAAATGAACCAGAATACAAATGCTTAGGAAGATCAGGTAAGATAGGCATTGTTACCTTTGGAGGAAGCCTACCTATGGCAATCAAGTCAGCTTCCACCTTTTGTGCTTGTTCGAACAGCTCTAGAAATGTAGTCACGTTGGACTATCGGACAGCCAAGCCGATGTCTATGTTAAAAGCTCTGAGATAATAGAATGCAGCTAGCTCATGAGCGGGTCCGAAGACCATCAAGAATTCTCTGCCAGCTTCTGGTAAATCTGACATTGAAGTCGGCTATCTCCTCCTGCGGGTGCCTTTGAATTGCATTAAATTGATGCAACAAGGAGTATGGATCAGCTTGTTCATGAAATTTTTTGACTAACAGTTCTCCTAATTGATCCCATGATGCAATGGTGCCTGGTTGCAATGTTCGGTACCAATACAACAATTTCCCTCTCAATGATAACACCAACAATTTTACCATCACGTCTTCATCCGTTATGTCATGGATAGCCGCCAAAGAGGCTACATCGTTAATATGCTCATAAGCAGTTTTACCAATACCATCATAGGTCGGAAAAGCTTTCAAAGCAGCTTGAGGGACTTGATTCTGTGCCGGTAAATTCAAGGCTCCCGAATCATTCCATGTCGAGAACTTCCTTGGTGGAGGATGTTGGGCCATTTGGACTGGTGCGTATGGCTGTAGAGGTGGAAAACTAGTAGCAATACTAGATGAATTTGAAGGAACAAAGAACACACCAACAATTTGTGAGGATGTTGCAGAGGATATAAGTGGTGGGGAGACCAACTTAGGGTGTTCACTTAATCTTTGGTTGTCAAGTTCAAAAAACTCAATGGGATTTTTAGATTTTTTGGCCTTCGATCTTGTGATCATGAAGTACAACTCTCACTGTATCCACGTTCGGAGGCTTCTGGGTAGTGTTGAGTCACCAAATGTTCTAATTATACAACATGAAGGTGAACATTAAACCTTAATACTATTGGAAGTGAAACTTTTAGGGTCCCACCGGGCGTGCCAAAAAATGTTGGCACAGGTGGGTTTGTCAATTTGGAATAACACTTGTCCCACCGATTATGGATCTTTTTGAGACCAAAAAGTCTGTCCCATCGGGCGTGCCAAAAACTGTTGGTCACAAATCTGCCACAGGAAAGGATTTTATATGTATATGTGCCCTAGACTTGGCCAACATTGAAAGGCCGAGAGAGAGAAAAGTCTCCCGGGCCAATCTCCAGAGAGGGCTGGCTCCCAAACTAATCTAAACTGGTTTTGAAGATAAGGATGCAGGAAAGAAATGGGAAATAATAGAAAGAAAGGGAAATAACAAGAAAGAGATGGAAATATGGCCACAGGCCGAAGTGTATAATTTGGGGCAGACTAACAACAAGAATTCCACCAAGTTTTATGACAACATCTAATAAAGGGAAAGCAACAGAATTGAACTCACACCTTTGTAGAGATAACCTCCGGATCGCATTTCAAAATCTACTCACTAACTAGCAACGTTCGAATTCAGAATGCAGAATTCAAAACTTAACAGCAAGAGCATGAGCATAAATAGAAATGACTTTTAAAATAGAAGGAAATCACACACATAAGAATGCTTGCAAATTTTAGAAGCCGAGTCTCTTCTATTGATGCAGAGAACTTAGAGAGTTTTCTTGCAAAATGTCTAACCTCTTTTGCTTTAGATATACATGAATATTTATAGAGGTCTTCCCTCTCTCTTTTGCATCACAACATTTAAAACATACAACAGATTTCGAAGAGGTGATCCGCAAAATGTGCACTTGAAAGGAGAAACAATCCCCTTAATCTTCCTCGGAGAAATCACACCCCTTTTTGGCTTTATTAAATGACCATTATCGGGGCAAGCCGGAAATTGTTAGGAGATCACGAACAAGGAGCTTTTAATACTGGAGGCGTCTTTAATTTTGGTGGCATCGAAAACCGCCTCATGTTCTTCTATCTTGCGCACATCGGTAATCAACAACATTTAATCTTTGAGCCTCTTTGACCACGATCTCAAAATCAGTTGGAGAGCTTTTATTTGATCCTTATCTTCTCCTCACGTTCTCCTATGCAATCTTGAAGGAAAAATGCGAACAAAACTATATCGGGCCTTTGTTGTTGCTTTGGTCACGAAAATGAGACAGGTCACGAAAATGCGACATGTCACGAAATCGTGACACTTTTACCTTGCTACCTTCTCTCTCTGCCACCAGTCATGAAAATGTGACATGTCACGAAATCGTGACATCTTCTCTTAGTTTAGCTTTGTCTTCCTGACATGTCATGAAATCGTGACATTCTCCTTTGTTTGGGCTTCTTTCCTCAACATGTCATGAAATCATGACATTTTCCTTCGCCTGCCTTCTTCGCTACTCCAAGTCACGAAAACTTCACCATGTCACGAAATCGTGACATCTTCTTCCTTCTGTGTCCTTTTCTTCTGTATACCCATGAAACTACAACATGTCACGAAATCGTGACATCTTTCTCTTCCGTGGCCTTCATCTTCCTACAAGGAGCGAAAATGGGACATGTCATGAAATCACGATAGTCCGTACTTAGCATTGTCTTTCGAGCTCCTTCATCATGAAAATGCGACATGTCGCGATATCGCAACAATTTTTGTTTGCCTTGTACTTGTCAAATTTTGTTCCGCAAAAACATGACAGGTCGTGAAAATGTGACATGTCGTGAAAATGCGACATGTCGCAAAATCATGACATTTCTTCGCACTTGGTCTTTTCACCCCAATATGTCATGAAATCATGACACTTTCTGGCCTTCGCCTTTGCTTTCAGCCCTTTCCACGATAATGTGACATGTCACGATATCGCGCCTGTCTATACCATTCGCTCCTTTCTCATTTTTCTATCGTGATATCATGACATTTTTCATTGACATTGCCCTTTGTTGCTTTATGTCATGATATCACAACATTTTCTATCATTCTGCTCTGTGGCCACCACAAGTCATGAAAACATGACATGTCACAATATCATGACAACTTTTGCCTTGACTGCTCCCCCATCGCAACAAGTTGCAAAACTCCAACATGTCGCGATATCATGACAGTTTGGCCTCTGTGCTTCTGTTGACTGTTTTGATCACAAAAATGTGATAGGTCGTGAAAATGCGTCATGTCACGATATCGTGACAGTTTCACTACTTAGCTCTTTTCTACATTTGGCACTGCAAAACTGTGACAGGTCACTTTTGCATAAACTTGGTTATTTTGCATGAATAGCAACAACAAAAACAATGTGGCAAAAATGCCAACAGGTGGTAAGTATTATCTCCCTTTTGGTCTTGACTACTTCTGGCTTCTCTATTTTTCTTATGATCTTCATTTCGTCCTCCATTTGTTCTTCCATCAGTTATTCCACCATGACCTCTTCCTCTTTGCTTGCTCTCAAACCTTCTGTTCAACTTCTCTTCAACCCTCAGGGCAAAATGGTAAGCATCCTCTATGGTGGTCATCCTGACCAGAATTAACTCCTCTTGAATACATGCTTCTAACCCATTAATATAATGGGCTACCTTCTCCTTGTTGGCCTTAGAATGGCTTGTTCTGATTAAAATTTTATAAAACTCCTCTATGTATTCTTTGACATATTTACTTGACTGCCTCAAACCTTACATTTTATTTAGAAGATCCAACTTGTAGTCATATGGAATGAACTATCTCTTCAACTTCTCCAACATCCGCTCCCATTTTGTTATCCTTTCTTTTCCTCTTTTATTTTTGTCTAGTTGCACTCCCTTCCACCATACGCTGACTGATGAGGCAGAAAATTGCCTCATAAAAGACTACTTTGATAAACTTTTAAACCCATTTGGAACTGCTTATGTTGTGATTTTATGTTAATCTTAGAGATACTATGCATTATGTGATGGTATTTACATGTTAAGATGATGAAAGTGCATATACTCTATTTTGACTAATTTGTCCATGTTTTATATTCTATTTTGGTTGTTTATTTCAGTATATTCTGCATTAATTTAGGTATTACAATATTTAGGTACTTCATTCATAAGGTTTATGTTTCTTCCATAAGTGTATTTCACCATTTGCCCATTTTTTTTAAATTACTTTAAGGCACCAAGAACTCTATCAACAGTTGACTGTGCAGGAAACTAGACTTTTTCCATACAAATTCCAGCCAATTGTACATATACAACATGGCATGGAATTTGTCCACTCCAACTCAAACCAAAAGTGGAATTAGTCATCTAGGTGCTCAGAGAAACCATATCCGCCACCACAGTTGGTCGCATGTGCTTCTATTGCCAGATATAACAACAACCTTGTTCTATTGCCTGATATTTCGGAGCTACTCTGAAATAAGCGTAGAGGGTTTAAAACTGATTGAATGCATCTTTAATCACCATAAACAGGAGGTAAATGATGACTACAATCATTTTAGGAGTATCCTTATCCATTCTTACAACTGTCCCTCATTGGTGGAAGCCAACAACTTGAGTGGAGAAGGCCTGAAGGGTCAAAACCCTGCATTTGTGGAAGAACAAAATTGAAACAGTTGTAACAGTCCTATGTAACAACATTAAACCTTATCTTTAATGTACCTTATTTGTATAAATAAAGTGCTCCCATCTGGTTGAAGAGGGAGAGAAGGGAGGAAGTAAGTAATAGGAGTTTTAGATATTGTAATTGTGTATTACAGTAGCACAGTAGTCTATAGGTCTTTCCCTGCACTACTGTTATGTTGCTGGGAATGAAATAAAGGTGCATCATTTGTCATTTATTTATGTTCAATTCTGCATTGAGTGTGAGGACTTAATAGTTTAGAGCAAGTTTATTTGCCCTCTTTTGGTTCAGGAAGCAAGGGCCACTTCCAGGTCTAGAGGAGGGTTTTTACCTGATAGAATTTTGCTATTTTTGGCTACAGTAGGTCAGTAGAGATCTGACAGTTTTTGCATGGTTAGTGATTAGGATAATGTGGCATTTGAATGCATGGTAGGTAACTCATCTAGAATAGATTTTATAGCATAACATTTTCTGTTTCAGCTTCAGCATTTCTAGTTATATTTCTAGTTTGCATCAGAGAATTTTTGGTTAATTTAGTTTGCTACAGATTTTGCAATATTTGCTTACCAACCTTTGAATTTCATCATTGTCTTAGGTTTCATTTTTTACAGGTGTGAAGTTTCAATTCTAAAAAGTTTCATTGTTGTTATAGTTAATTCTATGATTTCAATTTTGTTATTTTAAATTCTGTCAATTAAATTCTGCTATTTTTAGCTTTGCAATAGTTTAGTTTTATTTTTCTGCAATAGTGTGAATTTCAATTCTGCAAGGATAAGTAGGAGTTTAGTTTTAGTTTTTAGGAGTAAGAAAGGAGACCCCAAACACCCCAATCTCTAACTATTCCATGAATAAAGCCATGATCTAAATGAACTAAAATTCAGTCTGTTAACCCCTGCTTTCGTATATAGCCTTGGACACCGCCCTGGATTGACACATAATGATTAAATGATGAAGATTTGATGACACTCATCATTTTTGGCACCATTTCTGGGGAAACTTAGGTGTTGTTAGGAGAGGTCTAGCAGTCCAAAAACTGTCCTGTTTTAGGAAATAGTTTTTGGAAACCTGAGGTTTAGTTTATTTAGTAAATAGGCATGAATGCATAGGCCAAGAGATGAAAGAGGAAGGTTTATCAAAGCTGGCTCTTTTCCACCAAGGCGTTCTTCATGATCAGGTGAAGATCTGCCTGTGTATGAACTTCCTGAAAGACTTAAAAGAGAATCATCTTCTTCATCAACTAAAATTGTAGGATCTTTGCAAGAAGAGCTCTTAGAGGCACTTGCTTCTAGACATACCCATAGGGCTGATCCATCTGAACCAGTTGAACAAATTAAAGTTGAGGAAGCACCTATGGCAGAACAAGGAGAACATGATAGGGATATTGTTGGTCATGATGCTGACAATCCTCCTGTTAGAACTTTTGAATACCCTATTCATCTGAATCCTACTCAGAATGCTCCTATGAAAACAATTTCACCCTCAGTATTACCAATATTTAGGGGAGTTGTTTCTGAAGATCTTGATCAATTTCTGTTTGAATTCAAGGTCCTGTGTCAGACTTATGACTATGTCAATGATAACCAAAAACTGAAGTTATTTCCCTCTACACTCAAAGATGCAGCCTTACGGTGGTTTATGAGCCTTGAACCAGATTCAATCCGCACTTGGGATCAAATGGAAACTGCATTTTTGGATAAGTATCAGGAGTATTGTAGAGTGAGAAATAGGAAGGATGAGTTATTTCGGATAAGACAAGAAGAGGATGAAAACTTAGAGGATTATCTTGATAGATTTACCTTTATCCAAAAGAGATGTGGTCCTGTGGAAACTGACTTATTAAAAACTATATTTCTGAGAGGTTTGCAGGATGATTCTAGAGAAGTATTAGACTTAATGGGAAAAGGAGATATAAACCAACTTGATATTAATGATATTGTAGAGTTGTGCAGAAATTATTCCCGCACTAGGCAAAGAAGAAGGAAAAGGAATCCTGGTAATACTGATATAAAATATTTGATGGAGGAAATGGCTAATATGAAAACTGATATACTTGTTCAACTAAACACTGCTTTAGGAGAAAGGAATACAAGAGCCAATTCTTCACCACCCCTATCTATCTATTGTCCTAGGTGCAAAAATAAGCATGCTCTGCAAGATTATCCTTTGGACAAGACCTCAATTTCAGCAATTTGTGGCATTTGCTCAAAGGATCATAAAATTGATAAATGTCACCTTTTGCCCCATCTTCGAAGTGTTTTAGAAACCCAAGTTGAAGAACTTCATGCTATTGGGCAAAGGCCAGGAGGCAACTTCATACAAAACCAAAATGCCCCTCGCTTTTCTTCAAATTGGGGATAAAATCCTTGGAATATGCCATGGGCATATACCGAACCTCCTCCCCAAACTTGGAATCAATCTTGGGCAGCCCCTCAAGATTGGTCACATTCTAGTTGGAATCAGCCATGGCATTCAGTTAATCCATCTTGGGTACCAAATCAGTCAGGGCAAATATGGGGGCCACAATACCCATCCTATCAAGGGCAACAGAGGTATCAATCACCAAATCAACACTTGCTGCCAACCCCTAATCAAAATTTTTAGGGAAGAGTTCAACCACAACAACCACATCCAGTTAAGCAACCTCCACTTCTAGCTCAGCCTATGGCTAACCCCAATAACAATAGACAAGCAACCCCTATTTATGGAGTTGAGTCTGAAGAGACTGCTGTAGTCCATGTCCTTGATTGTAGTAACATCCAGTTACGTTCAGGGAAGGTTTTACCTGACCTTGCACCACCCACTATTGAAGAAATTGATGGAAAGCAAGAATTTTCAAGTTCAAAAAAACCACAAATAGAGCAAAAAGAAGAAAAAATAGAAAGTTTACAAGGAAAAATTGAACCTGCCTCGATAGACCTACCGTATCCTGAAAGGTTTGACCACACTATCACTGCTCCTGAATCAGAATTAATCATAGAATTGAGGAAAATGTCTATCTCACTCCCTTTGTTGTAGGCAATAAAGGATGTACCTCTGATTAGGAAAACCATTCAGGAGTTGTGTATTAGGAAACCTGGCAGGAAGAAGAAAGCCTTTCCTAAGACTGTACAAGTAGAAGGTAAGTTGGCTGACCTACTTTCTGGAAAACTAGTACCCCCTAAATATGGTGATCCAGGGAGTCCAATAGTTACAATTACTATTGGGTTAGTTCAAATTCCAAATGTACTTATCGATTTAGGAGCTGCAATCAACGTGATGACTAAGGAAACCATGCAAAAATTGTAGCTCAATAACCTTAGTCCTACTACCATAGTTTTGGAAATGGCAGATAGGTCAGTGGCTAAACCGAAAGGAATTCTGGAGGATGTTGCCATTGAAGTGTCTTCTTGGGAATACCCTATAGATTTCTTAGTGTTGCAGCCTAGAAACTCAGCTAATGGCTATCCTATTATTCTAGGATGACCTTGGCTTGCCACTACAACTGCATTTATAGACTGCAGGTCAGGTGAGATGACCATTTCAAATGGTGTAGACCTAAAAAATATTTCCTTGTATCCACCAGCCCAACCTTCAGCCAAATTTTTTGGATAGATATGGTATCCTGAGTCTGATGAAGAACAGGAAACTATTGTCACCTTGGCCACCATTGTAGTAAAAGAACATATTGAAGAACTTAATTCACCAAGAAAGAGAAATCTTTGAACATGAAACAATTTTGGTGAAAACATTGCAAGAAGAAGGCCTTAGGGATGATCAAATTCTTGTCCATCATTTGTTATGGAAATATGAAGAACAAACTATTGAACATCTGTCATCTATTCCACTACAAGAAAGCTCCTTCACATTGCCACATGGATGGCATCATCATCTTCTGACTTCTTTCATCTGTCCTATGCAAATGATCCCATCAGGTATCACATTTACACTAGAATCAAGAGTATTTCATACTCTACAGCCACATCATTGTCCCTTAAATGCTTTAATCAGTAAATATGAGGCTGTCAACTCTGTTTATCTAGGGATTAAGCAGATTGAGATACAACCAAGAAAATTTTTGAACATTAATAGTTGGTTGACTAATGAGCAAGAAGCCAAATTATTTGTTGTTTTATAGAGACATGTTCAAGATTTTGCTTGGAGTTATAAGGACATGACTGGAATTCACCCTGATGTGTGTACACATAGGATATACACTGAAGATGTCAAACCAGTAAGACAACCACAAAGGCGTCTGAATCCCGCTCTGAAGGATATTGTTAAGGAAGAAATCAAAAAACTATTGGATGTAGGATTCATTTATCCAATTTCAGATAGTAGGTGGGTTTCACCATTGGTCATTGTTCCAAAGAAAAATGGGAATATGAGAGTATGTGTGGACTACAGGGAATTGAATAAGGTCACACATAAAGATCACTTTCCATTACCATTTATAGACCAAGTGTTGGACACCCTTGCTGGTAAGAAATTTTTCTGTTTCCTTGATGGTTTTAGTGGTTATAATCAGATCCAGGTTGCACCAGAAGACCAGGAAAAGACAACTTTCACATGTCCTTGGGGAACATTTGCTTACAGAGTATTACCCTTCGGTTTGTGCAATGCACCAACAACATTTTAGAGAGTTGTTTTGGCTATCTTTTCTGATCTAACAAATGAAAGTGTAGAGATTTATATGGATGACTTCACAGTGTTTGGAGATACATTTGAATATACTTTAGAACAACTTGAAAAAGTTTTAATACGTTGTGAAACATATCATTTGTCTCTGAATCCTGATAAATGTTTCTTGATGATGGAAGAAGGAATTGTTCTTGGACATCATATTTCTGCTTATGGAATTAAAGTTGATCCTAAAAAGGTAGAGGTCATCAAGAACCTTCCTCCTCCAAAAACTCAAACTGATGTCCATAGTTTCTTAGGACATATTGGCTTTTATCGTAGATTTATTGCTAATTTCAGTACCATTGCTAATCCAATGTTCGCATTGTTAACAAAGGATTCTGAATTTGTTTGGTCTATTGGGTGTCAACAGTCCTTTGAAGTTTTAAAGGAAAAGTTAACAACTCCACCTGTATTGAGAGGTCCTAATTGGGAGTTACCCTTCCATATTCAAACTGATGCTTCCAATACTGCTATTGGAGCTGCATTAGGGTAGATTGAAGATGGACAACACTATGCCATATACTACATTAGTAAAAATTTGATTGGAGCTAAAAAGAATTATACCACAACCGAGAAGGAATTTTTAGTTATGGTGTATGCTATTAACAAATTCTGACACTATATCATAGGATATCCCGTATTCATCCACACAGACCATGTTGCTATAAAGTATTTTATGAATAAACCCTTGGTTAGTGCATGAATTATTCGTTGGTTAATACTATTGCAGGAATTTGATATTACTATAGTCAATAAACCAGGGAAAGCTAATGTAGTGGCAGATTTCTTGTCAAGATTGTCAAATGCAGATACGGAGGAATTGGTTGAGGATGCATTTCCTGATGAGAAATTGTTTGTTGTTTCTATACAATCTCCATGGTTTGCAGATATAGCTAATTATTTAGCTACAGGGAAGATTCCTCTTCACTTTACTCCTAAACAAAAGAAATAGTTGATCAAGCAAAGTTCTTCTTTTGAATGGATAGGAGGTTTATTGTTTAAATGCAGTCCTGACCATGTTTTGCGTAGGTGTGTTCACAAGGATGAGGTATATGACATCCTACGAGCATGTCATGATGAACCATCAGGAGGGCATTATTCAGTGAAAAGTACCATTCAAAATATTTTGGGTACTGGTTACTACTGGCCATCCTTGCACAAAGATGTCAAAAGGTATGTCAAAAATTGTGATGCATGCCAAAGGATGGGTAAGCCTACTTTTACTAGTGAAATGCCTTTACAACCTCAATTAGGTACAAAACCATTTGAAAGGTGGGGGCTAGATTTTGTAGGACCCATTGATCCACCTTCCCAAGGGAAAGTGCATATCTTGGTATGTACTGATTATGTAACCAAGTGGGTAGAAGCCCATGCTTTTAAGCATGCCCGAGAAGAGAAAGTTGTTGATTTCCTGTATTCACAAATATTTCTATGATTTGGAGCCCCACATTCTATCACCACTGATCAGGGACCTCAGTTTACCTCAAAATTTGTTGAAGCCTTTACAAAGTTGTATGAAATCAAACACCAAAAATCCTCACCTTACCATCCGCAAGCCAATGGCCAAGTTGAAGTGACAAATAGGGAATTAGAGAGGATCTTAACCAAAACTGTAGCAGCCCATAGGAGGAATTGGGTGGAGAAGTTACCTGAAGCAATTTGGGCTTATAACACCACTTGGAAATCCACTATTGGATTTACTCCCTATGAATTGGTTTATGGTAAAAAGCCTCTTTTGCCTATTGAGTTTGAATTACTAACTCTTCGAACTACTTTGGAAGTTGGTATTGATTTGTCACAGGCACAAATGGACCGGATTCTGCAGCTCAATGCATTGGATGAGCTAAGGAGGGATGCATTGCACTAGATCGAGGTGATCCAATCACAATGCAAGTTGTGGCATGATAGTCATATCCAACAATGGAAATTTCAACAAGGCGATTGGGCTTTGTTGTTTGACTCACGATATGAAGACTATCCTGGCAAGTTGCAGACTCGATGGCTCGGACCTTATGAGATTGAGGAGGTGTTTGCAAATGGAGTTGTACGTCTTTCACCAATAGATGATTCAAGAAGGAAATTGGTGGTCAACGGTCATCGTCTTCGGATCTATCACAAACCGTTAACCAAGGAGGAGTTTCTCAAGCAAGTAGGAAACTTGGATGTATTAGTATTGGAAGAAAATATTTCTTCCAAGATGAATTCCATCAAGTGACATGAACAATTTATAAAAAAAAATGAAAGAAAATAAAATATATATATATATAAAATAAAAAATAAATCAGAATGTGAAAACCTCTTTGAGGCACATCTGAGTTGAGTTTACCTGAAAACAGGGTTGTCCGACATGTTTGCCTCACTCTCCACCATTATTCCATTCACTCTTCATCATTCCATTATTCCATTCACTCTCACTATTACTCACCTTTGGTCCATTCATTTTCACTTCACTCCATCATTGTTAACGTTTGTTCCACTCATTTTCCCCTTTGTTTCACTATAGTTCAGATTGCACCATGTAAAGAGTTAGCGCAGAATCAGCCAAAAATAACATTTGTACAAAATGTGGATAAACAAGTTTCTTCAGGTATGTGCCTTTTTCTATTTTAATAGTGTGAATACTTCTTGTATGATGTATGATATCCCTAACTGGCATAAAAGCATACATAAGTTAGTTTTGAAAGGTTATCAAAAGAAATCCTCTTGAAATGATAAAACTGCTCTAGAATAAACCTGCTGCATACAAATACTCTCGAATGAAAACTTTGGAAGATGTCTTGCTCAGGAATAAAGCTAATGATAAAAGTTGGTAAAATGAATTAACAAATGGTTAATTCATTTTAAACTCTGGAACCACGAGGCTCAGGCTCAAAAGTCAATTAAAATTTTTGTGGGTTCGTAAAAGTTACGCCAATCAGGATTGGAAGTTGTACCAAGGTGCAGGTTTCAAATTGGAGGTTCCAAGGCATGGATTCTATGAAAATATTTTACCGCATGTAATTGGTTGGCACACAACTCAATGGGAGGTTATTTTAAACCAAGTAGTTTCCATTAATAACTGTTTGCCATATCATCGCAAACGTCGTAACAAATTAATTGCATGCGGGAAGAACAGGAGTAATGATGAATTATGTGCCACCACCTGCCAAGATTTACCTCATGTCACATGATTTCTCATCATTCTGGCACTGCTTGCATGTGTTTATCATCCTCAAGTTTCATTCTTTCCCTGACAGAAGTATTCCAGAATGAGAGAGAAAAAACCTGTGACATATTTTCAAATTAAAGCAAACAAGGTACGGGAAAATTCACCATGGGTGGACAAAAGAACAAAATTGAACCAAGAAATATAGAGTTTTTGTAGAGGGACGAGGAGTGTATGCGAATCTTCATGGAAGGGGGTTTTCTGCCCTTCTTGCACAAATTTTATGGGCATTCAGAAGGTTTAACAACAGAGTTCACGCGCACTTTTCACAGCAACAGAGTTCAAATCAGCGGCATGACTATTCAAGTAAGTCCTAAAATTCTTAGCCAAGTCACTGAATTGCCTCTGCAAGGGATTCACATAGGCAAATCTAGAAAAAATACATTAATAGAATTAGTTAATCAATTTAGAGGGGAAAATGACAGACCTACTGAGTTCATAATAAGCAACAATATTTGCAAAGGAGTTAAGAGAACCAGTCTGCAACCACCGTGGGATGAAGTTGCAGTCTGGGTCATCAGGTTTCTAACCTATGATGGTCAATTCCCTATTCTTTCTGGTCATCATTTATGAATTTTAACTCACCTCCGCTATGGTCATTTAAACACTGAATTAAGAGTCAATTTGCCTCTGTATTTGTACCAAGAACTTGCAAATATGGCTAAAAAGTATCAGGTAGGTAGGGGGTCACCCAAGCATCATGGGTTAGTCAAAATTGTTTGCAAACATCACTTTAGGGGGAATCCTAGGAGTTTTGACCACTTTTTCCATACTTGGGATGAGTTTGCTAAAGAAAACATTGTTGAGAGTCCCACTTATGGAGAAGAGACAGAGGAGGCTAACCCTAACCCTGAGCATACACCTGGAGCTTCTATCAGCACAACCCCTTCATCTCCAGAAGGACCTCCCTCATCATGAATGAGAACACAAAGGAATGTTGGCTCTGACCGAAAGAGAAAGGTCACATTTTTAGAGGATGTACAAACATTCCACACTTCTGAAGAAGGGGAACCCTCTAATCAGCAAGAAACTAGAATTTTTGAGTCTAGGTCTCCTAGTTCTAAAAGAAATAGGAAGCAATCTATTTCAGGGTTGAGGAGATCCTCAAGGCTTCAGAAAGTTGCTGATACAAAGGATATGCAAACAGAGGAGAGGATGGAACAGAATGATGTTTCTGAAACCAATACTCAGCTTGTGGAGGAAACTATGCAAGAAGCTGAGGCTATCAGTGGCCAAGATGTAGATATCTCTGGATAGAATGTGGACACTACAGTAGAAGAGGAAATGCCTTCCATTTCTCTCAATTATTCATCAGATTCTGAGGAACAAACTGAAATAGGGGAAGCACAGGAAGACACAACTATTACTGGTCTACCAAGATCCCTTGTAGATTACCCTGACTCTGAAGAAGAGCTTGAGGTAGCAGCAGATGAGAAAGATGATTCAAGTGCAGAGGAAGAGGAGGAAGTTGATATTAAATCTCAGTTACATGCAGCCAGAAGTGTGATCAAGACCCAAACAGGCTGGATTGAGCAAAATGAAGCCTCCTTAAAGGAGAAGGACAATATCATTGCCAAGTTATGGTAAGAGATAGAAGTTGTAAAGGCTAGGCTCACACTTTTGGAATAACAACCTTCTCAAATAGACTCAGGGGATGAATTGGCTAGTTTGTTAATGAATTTAGCAGGAAATGCAGAAAGAAGTTCACCTGGCAGAGTTGCACCTGACGAAGCACAAGAGGCACAACAGAATTCAGGGGATGAGCAACCAGGGGCACTTGTGCAGGTGTCCAAGGAGCCACAACAGATGACCATGGCAACAACACCCCCAGAAGCAGCCATAATAGTCCAGGAATAGGTAAATCCACAAATTCCCCAAAATATTGTTAATGTGAACATTCCTAAAATTAAGCTAGTTGAAGTTGGGATACAAACAGAATCCCCTGTAGTAGAAAAAGTAAATGTTGGCATTCAGGTTAATATTGTACCTCAGATGCAACCTATGAATAGGTCACCTAAAATAATTTCATTAGTAAAATATAATGAGGATATAGCATATTGGATGACCAAATGCCATCAATTGGAGGGAAAGGTCTCCTCATTGTAGACCTTAACAGAAGAAATAAAGTAGAAAGACTCTAAAATTGAGAAATTAAAGGGGCAAGTACAGGACATATGTCAGATTGTTGAATGCATGGTTCAATGTCGGAGGCCTGCCAGATTTTATAGTTTAATTTTGAAGGAGAGGTACCTCCGATGGCAGACAATGAGAATTACCTCTGGTCTCTCCCACACATTTGAGACACCAGGTGAATTCTTGGAAGCTTTCTGGCAGAACTCTGGAGAACACCAAAATTTACTATGTGAGTTATTTCTTCATAATTTCTTTCTACCAACTGAAGTTATTTTCCTCCCCCACATATTTACTGGCGATATTCAGCTGAGGGCTTTTCAATCAATGCTTCAGAATCAGATTTACTGGGAGCAGGAGAAAAGGGCTAGTAAATCCATAGAATCCCAAGTTGTTTTTCTCATTAGACCTATCCACTTAAATCATAGAACTTCCACCAATCAACATTATACACTAATGAGAAATGACAGGGTAAGGAAAATGTACCTGGGAAATTTGCAGGCATGCATAGATGGTTTTCAAACATTTTGTGCAACATCATTTGCTGACGCTTTGTCAGCCTACAAAAGTAGATGGGGTGAGTTACCCATATCTTTGCAGAAGAGAGAACCTGTCACACCTAACAATTTAATATGGTCAAGAAGAAGGGCTACAAGCATAATCCAAACCATATTTGAGGTCAGGGAGCAGTGGATTGGACTCAGGTACAGAATGCCAACTATAATCACTCATGTTCCATACTACTTTGATAATGATTCTCAGTCGAAAGAACAGTTTTAGGAATGGCTCGGGGAGATTCAGATGCACAAAGGATACTATCAGGTTGGAAGCATATTGTGGAAGTATGATGAGCGATACCTGGATGTGGATCTTTGTGCTATTATGGCAGAACAAAATGCATGAGGACATGCATTAGAACAGGCTGGGGGGAAATGATGAGGCAAAAAATTGCCTCATAAAAGACTACTTTGATAAACTTTTAAACCCATTTGGAACTGCTTATGTTGTGATTTTATGTTAATCTTAGAGATACTATGCATTATGTGATGGTATTTACATGTTAAGATGATGAAAGTGCATATACTCTATTTTGACTAATTTGTCCATGTTTTATATTCTGTTTTGGTTGTTTATTTCAGTATATTCTGCATTAATTTAGGTATTACAATATTTAGGTACTTCATTCATAAGGTTTATGTTTCTTCCATAAGTGTATTTCACCATTTGCCCATTTTTTTAAATTACTTTAAGGCACCAAGAACTCTGTCAATAGTTGACTGTGCAGGAAACTGGACTTTTTCCATACAAATTCCAGCCAGCTGTACATATACAACATGGCATGGAATTTGTCCACTCCAACTCAAACCAAAAGTGGAATTAGTCATCTAGGTGCTCAGAGAAACCATATCCGCCACCACAGTTGGTCGCATGTGCTTCTGTTGCCAGATATAACAACAACCTTGTTCTACTACCTGATATTCTAGAGCTGCTCCGGAATAAGCGTAGAGGGTTTAAAACTAACTGAATGCATCTTTAATCACCATAAACAGGAGGTAAATGGTGACTGCAATCATTTTAGGAGTATCCTTATCCATTCTTACACCTGTCCCTCATCGGTGGAAGCCAACAACTTGAGTGGAGAAGGCCTGAAGGGTCAAAACCCTGCATTTGTGGAAGAACATAATTGAAACAGTTGTAATAGTCCTATGTAACAACATTAAACCTTATCTTTAATGTACCTTATTTGTATAAATAAAGTGCTCCCATCTGGTTGAAGAGGGAGAGAAGGGAGGAAGTAAGTAATAGGAGTTTTAGATATTGTAATTGTGTATTACAACAACACAGTAGTCTGTAGGTCTTTCCCTGCACTATTGTTATGTTGCTGGGAATGAAATAAAGGTGCATCATTTGTCATTTATTTATGTTCAATTCTGCATTGAGTGTGAGGACTTAATAGTTTAGAGCAAGTTTATTTGCCCTCTTTTGGTTCAGGAAGCAAGGGCCACTTCCAGGTCTAGAGGAGGGTTTTTACCTGACATAATTCTGCTATTTTTGGCTGCAACAGGTCAGCAGAGATCTGACAGTTTTTGCATGGTTAGTGATTAGGATAATGTGGCATTTGAATGCATGGTAGGTAACTCATCTAGAATAGATTTTATAGCATAACATTTTCTATTTTAGCTTCAACATTTCCAGTCTATATTTCCAGTTTGCATCAGAGAATTTCTGGTTAATTCAATTTGCTACAAATTTGCAATATTTGCTTACCAACCTTTGAATTTCATCATTGTCTTAGGTTTCATTAGGTGTGAAGTTTCAATTCTAAAAAGTTTCATTGTTGTTATAGTTAATTTCAATTTTGTTATTTTAAATTCTGTCAATTAAATTCTGCTATTTTTAGCTTTGCAATAGTTTAGTTTGATTTTTCTGCAATAGTGTGAATTTCAATTCTGCAAGGATAAGTAGGAGTTTAGTTTTAGTTTTTAGGAGTAAGAAAGGAGACCCCAAACACCCCAATCTCTAACTATTCCATGAATAAAGCCATGATCTAAATGAACTAAAATTCAGTCTGTTAACCCCTGCTTTCGTATATAGCCTTGGACACCGCCCTGGATTGACACATAATGATTAAATGATGAAGATTTGATGACACTCATCATTGGCATGACCATTTAGCTTGGTCTTAGAAAACATGAACCTATCAGGATCTTCAACCTCCTCATACTCAAATTGTTCTTCCAAATTATTTATCCATTCAATCAACTCCTCTGGATCAAGATTTCCATAATACATAGAAACCTCCATCTTTAGTCTCTTTCCAATCTGAGATATGGCTATGTATAACCTGGATTGTGCAGGATTCATTGCATCTTCTTCTTCCTCAATCTGGTCTTCTTTTTCTTTGACTTTATCTTCACTACCATATTCTCTCCTTGGCTCAAAACCTCTATGTAGCTCCTCTTGCAAAGCCCGAACCTGCCTCTGCAAAGCCCTGAAATATTTTTTTGGCACCATATTTCTCCCATCACCATGGTTTCTTCATGGAGGAATTTTGCTCACTTCTCTCACAAACCCTGATAAACCCTGATCACAGATCCTGGTGTAAACTACCTCACGTTTGGTGATCTATTTACACACTCAAGAACTCCCACTCTGATACCACTTGGTGAAGATCATGTTACACAAGCAACACTAAACAAATGATACACAAGTGTTTTTCCTTTGAACAACTCAGAGAATAAAAAATTTCCTTACTTTCATGCCAAAAATGAGGATACAAAAGAAAGAGACCTTTTACAATTTCTAAGCGGGGTGGACCTTGACTCTTCATGCCAAGGCCTGCGTCTAGCCGAAAATCCTCAAATTCGACCTCTAAGACCTTCAAAAATCTCCTACAAGTCAAACTAGTTTTACTAGTTTAACAAAATTAAACAATTACAATTTTTTTTTCGGGTGATGCAAGATCACTCTTACACCACTGGTGCTCCTGCATCACACTCGATCCAAAAAGAAAATTGATCAAGCCAAATATTAGAAATATGCATCCAACAATTGCATTAATTGTTAAATATGAATTACAAAAGTTGTTGGATGTAGAGTTCATTCAACACATCGATTATCCTAATTAATCTCCAACATGGTACCTGTAGGAAAACCCAATGGGAGGATTCACATATGCATAGATTTTCACAATCTTAACAAAGTGACTCCTAAGGATGAATTTCCTCTCTTGAAAATTGATTATCTAGTCGATGCAACTACAGGTCATGAAATTTTATCCCTCATGGATGGTTTCTTAGGCTATAATTAGATTCGGGTCAATCTTGAATATCAGCCCAAGACAACCTTTACCACATCTTGGAGGAATTTCTATTACAAATTAATGTCATTTGGCCTAAAAAATGATGGTGCAACATATCAACGGGTCATGACATACACATTTGATGACTACATGCACAAAATGTTGGAGGATTACATAGATGATTTACTAGCTAAATCTCTATTGCATCATGAACATGTCGATGTTCTAAGGAAGGTCTTCATTCGCCTCATTGAGCATAACATTAGACTTAACCCTAATAAGTGTGTCTTTGGAGTTACATATGGAAACATATTGGGTTTTATAGTCTCAAAATGAGGCATCAAATTTGATCCCACCAAATTCAAGTTGATACTCAAAATTATTTCCCCTAAAAACCTTAAGCAAATTTGTAGCTTACAAGGGAAGGTGACATCTATTTGACACTTCATAGCACAAATTTAAGGTAAATTTTGACTAATGAATCATCTATTACAAAAGGGGGTCCCATTTAATTGGAATTTTATACACCAAAACATATCCACTTATCCTACATCCATGCCTTCCCATCATCTAATGGCCCACCATACCATTTTTTCGCAAATTTTGACCCTAATTTATATTTATATTTATTTTATATATATTTAAATATAATATTTTAATATATATATAATAAAATATATATTTATAAGTTAAATTAACCCCAACCATAAGATCTATTCTAATATTGACCATACATTTACATCAATCCATGCAACACTCAAAGTTAAATGTTAGCCCTTGGATTTGCTTTAATTATAGCCACACGATTAAAGTGTTGGTAAAAACCCTGAAGTAAACCCTAAGTTTGACTATTTATATGAGCATATTTTATGTTCAACGGGAGGGAAGGGGATTTTTGATACCTGAGGCCTCTAATTATGATTCTACCTAGATTCTAAATTGTATCTATCAAATTGCTTTCATGGTGTTCTTTGATTTGCATTCTGAAGATCTAGTGTTTCCCAGCAACCAGGGATTAATAGCAGAGAAAAGAATATTGCTTCTAGATTTGAATTCAATATTGATAAATCCTAATTTCATTGATTACTATAGTCTACATAGCTTCCACTATTGTCAAACCATAGCTCATCCTAATATTTTTGAAGTCTCATCTTGAGTACCTGATCTTCCTACAAATGGAGGCTACCCATGTTTGTATAGGACTGCACAAACTACCCAGACTATTTTGGCCATATCTCACTCATCCAAATTTGGAGTGAGCCAAAATTTTAATTTTAGGTTATTGATACACTCTAGAACATCTCCACAAATTTGTAGATATATTGGAGCTACAGAGATCACAATTAAACATTATATTTGTACATGATTCTACAGTGCATCTCCAGATCAGACAACAAAATGGTAGAATAGCAAGGTAAATCATTCATGTATTTTATTTCATATTGTTAAATTTTGCATCATTATTTTATCAGATATAGGGTGTTTAGAACTAATTTTTGAGGACTCACACTATGGATCCCTCATTTTTTTTTATTGATTACCCTACTTATTTGTGTGCATGTTTAGAAATACAATAAAGAGCATTGTGTAGTTGTTTAATTTGGAGTGGTCTAGCCAAAGGATAACTAAGAAGCCCACACACACCTGTTGTGAGGAAAACACACATTTTAAGACACTACATTCCATCATAGCTAGGGTTTTGGAGAATCCTAGTAGTCTATAATAACTATATCAAGTTCACATTGAACTATTGATTGTATCAAAGGAGTTTTTCAGCTCCCCCATTATTAATATAATACCTCTTTCATTTGTGCAATCTATAGTTCTTTGAGTTCTATTTTATATTTCTTGTTTTAGTATCATTATTTTTACTGTACAAATGGTTATCATGGTGGTACCCCTAAGGGTTTCATTTGTTGATTTACCTTGATGTTCTAACTTGTTTTTGTTGTCTTGTTTTGCAGGTTTTCAAAATTATAAAAGGGACCATTTTTCTAGTTAGGGTTTTTGGAAGTTCTATGGAAGTTGCAGGAGGTGTGCAAAAACTTTGAAGCACTTGAAAATCCCCATAAGAAACCTGTGGTGTTTACAAAGGTGCCCTGCAGTTTTTAGAAATGAGTTGGAACAAAATGTAGGTTGTCCGATAAGTCCATCAATTCCCTCTCATTTTTGCTTTATTTTTTTGGGTATTCTACTCTATTTTTCATATTTTAGACATAAAATGAACACAAACTAAGTAATATGGAAAATAATTCATGGTAGATTGCATCTTAGGATATTTTACATCCATTCCCCACACTTTGTTTTAGGGTTATCTGTTTTAAAGAAATTTGCAAATTTGAATGAATGTTGCATTTTTGAATGCATGTGAAATTATAAAAACATACATTATATTTGCATCTTACGGTTGAAGATTTATTATTTTTCTTATCTAAATAAGAACAATACTTGAGTGTAAAAAGTATTCATGCCATTGGGTGATTCAAGGTAGAGAGGTGGATGAACCCTCCAGTTTCTATTTAGGTAGGAGGTCTTAAGTGGTGTATTCCACTCTCTTTAGAAGAAATTTGCATTTCATGTGTTGGCTTCTAATTTAGGTCTATGAAATTTGTTATATTTAACATTGTTTGATCACAATACAAAATAGGAAACTTAAAATAAATCACACACTACATGTTTCACATAAAATAGTGGTGGCTGGATTTCATCACCAGCCATTGCTTGATATTTGGTGATGGTGGATTTTATCTCCATCCACCAATATCTGCCCTAGAAACCATAGGATCACCCCTAAGAAAACTTGTTGGATTTCATCACCAAAAAGAATCTCGTTGCCCTTGCCTAGCCTTAGTTTTTTACCTTTGATTTTCATTAAGTAATATTAGAACATCAGAACACACAAAACTATCACTCTAAAAAGAATACACATTAATGAAGAAAATAATTAATGTATGAGGTAATCCACACAAGGTGAAAACTTAGCATTGATTGTTTCTTCCATTTTAAATTATGTAAAAATTTTAATTTTTGTGATTATTTTGATAGTTTTAAGTTTTAATTTATTTACTTTATAGTATTAACACGTAATTAGAAGAAATTAATAAATCAAAATAAATTAATGGAAAATACATCCAATTCAACTGCTACTTTTGTGGCAAATCCTTCTAATGTGGCACAGACCAGTTTGTCTAGGCCTCCTTACCATCCCTACCATAATATGGATCCCTTCCTCATAACATTAAACAACCTTCCACCCACATAGATATGGACAAGGTAGAGGCTCTTTATAGATCCTCTAACTATGTTCTTGAGCCCCTTAGCCAAGGTATTGCTTCACAACAGGAATTGGCTACTTCCCAACCATCCAACCTCACCCAAGTGTATACTAGTTTTTCTCATGAGTAATATGGTATGAATTCTTCCTCCATTCTATCTCACAAATACCCAAGTGTTTCTAACAATTCCCTCCCACTTGGTTATACCTATGGTTGCTCTAACCCTTTGTATGAGGATCAAGCAATTGCTGCCTCACAGGTGTCAGCCACCCAAGTTGCCATGTCAAGTGCAACTTGCCCCATGCCCATGTCTTCTAGTCCATCCACATCCTTTCCTATTTATTTTATCTCATCTATGTCTGACCAAGAGCTTCATGATACATTTGGCTTCATGAAAAAATTGCTTCAACAACATAAAAATGCTGGAAAAAAATACATGCAAGTCCTATGCCTCATACAATCTCCACCCAACCAACCATCGTTAACCAAAACCCCACTTGGGTACCACAATATTTGGTGGTTGCCATTCCAAAACCCCCACCAATACAAAATTCAACTCCTCCCATTACAATTCCTTCTACCCAACCAAATCAACTCATCCACAACTTTCCTCCACACCAAAATTCTCCATATTTCAATAATTAATATTCCCCTCATCAATTCTAAGCCATTAAATTTCATCAATAGTAACAATCACCTCATTTGATCACTCAAAATTTTTCATCTAGCCCATCCCCCAATCATCAAGTAATCCAAGGCTTCCATATTCCTAGGGAAGACCCTAATTTAAGACCATGCAACAACAAATCAATCAATTGACTCGGTTTGACTGTAGAATAACCAATCTACATTGGAGGTAATGTAAATAGCCCTTATCGCCATTCCTTACTTTTATAATGCTTTCGACCTTCTTGTTGCCATTCCGCTCCACCTTAGTCTTGGAACTCAATAGAATATGCATTATCAACACTTAGTCATTGGAGTGTGCAGAACAAAGAGAACTCGCTCATTCCATACTTTGGAACGCATTGATGTCATCAAAGCTTGAAAAAATTATGGAATGGAAACCTCACTGGAATCCATTACCAATTACACTAGACATCAAGCAGAATCAAGTACTTAGCTTGTTATGAAAAAAAATACTAATTATTGAGAAAATTGGATAACTCTATTGTGGATCTGCTCCAAAATACTCTACGACCTCAGTGGATTAGAGATTTCATGAATTACAATAATTTTTTTAAAGCTTTCTAAGGATGTGGTCATTTTGGGCCTACAATAATAGAGCTTATAATAGAATTTTTTTTGTAGTGTTAGGCTCTATCTGTGATTGTCTCTAGTACATATAACCCCTTTTTGAGGTTGTCCCTAGTTTAGATGGCCCTTTTCTATGGCCATATCTATGATAGAAAACCTCTATTAGAAGTTGTATCTATGCAGGATGGCTCTAAACCTATCACTATTTGGCTTACCTATTATTGCTTTCTCATTGGCTAATATCACGTAGGATTTTGCACTTAGAAGTTTTGTTACTTTGTAGATGCATTAGTGAATGAGAATGGAATGCTTTTTTATTTTATTTTATTTTGTATAAATACAAAGAACCCCACACACCACAATATATTTTAACATCATTGAGTTGTATTTTATCACCAATAGTTGATCGATACTAGCAATGGTGGGCTTCATCTCCACTAGTTGGTTTGCACCATAGAAACTCTAGTTGCCAAAAGTGAGTGGCTTTCTAGACTTCATCACCAGAAGGTCCCCTATTATTGGGTTTTTATAGAGTGGGAAATATTAGTGAGCCCCTTTACCACAAGGCTATAAAAAATAATTAGTGGATGCAACTGTCGTTATTATCCATACCTTAAACATGTGGGTTAAGCAAAATCCAGACTTGGCCAGTAGGAGAATATTAGACATTGTAACCCCTTAAAGGATTACTTTATTCCCTTAAGGTTACCTTGAACCAATCTCCATAAGAAGCCATTTTTTCATTTGAGTTACATTCCCTGATAGGGGGTGTGCTCGAACTACCTTTTAATAGTTTACTAGTTTTTCACCTTCAGTGTTCATAGATATAAGGGATTTTCAACATCAAAATACACTCAAATAGTATAGGTAATCACACTTAAAATTTAAATGAGATAATCACATTTTTTACTTGTGTGTTTCTTTATTGTTTGTTTAATCAAGTCCATGGTAACAACACATGGCCAAGATTGATCAAGGTCTAGTGCCACAAAACATTTTAATGGAGGCATGGAATATCTCTACATAAATATAGAGGATATGGCCATTACGGATTGGCATCCTAGTTTTTACAGAGAAAGGAAATCCCAATTTATGATACATATACCAGTCCTAGGTATGATCAAAGTGATGACCTCCATGGTCAAAATATTTTTCATGCTTACCCTAGATAAAATATTTAGCATAAAGAGGATCCTAGTAGATCGATATCATGAGTTTATATTTTGACTCACTCTGTACACCAGTTAGAGTATGATAAGGAGTACACTCCATATGTAATGTTAGATGATCAAGCCACTTTGTTTGATCATCCATGGATGAGTCGATAATATGCTCATTTAGATAGGTATGACACTCACCATCCTACTTAGATAGCCATGTTAGCTTGTACAGTCCTTATCAATGAGGAGGGAGATTTTGATAATTCTCCCTCCTCAAGAAGAGTATTCCATGTAGGCACATTGTGCTTCTACATTGCCTAAGTATGTTGAGCTTACATTTAAGCTTGGATACCAGGTCAACATGGCTTCCCTTGATCATGGAAAAGAGATAGTCAACCCTTATAGGATTACAAAGTAAGCCAAGTTCCTTCATATTAATACGAAGGTCAACCGACCCTATACTATTGACCAAATAGATCAAACCCTTAATAAGAATGCTAATAAACAAGTATTGTTGAACCAATTACGATTGGATAAATAATGCTTATATGAGCAATATTAGTTGAGTTAGTAGAGGCTACAAGAACAAAGGTTGCACCAGGAAAGGCTATATCAAGAGAAATTATAGAAAGCCATGCATGAGGTGGTTCCTACATTGAGTACCTATAGGTAGCAGATACATCAAAAGTACCTTGTACACCACTAGAAACTACCACATAGATCCAATCAGGACCATCCTACTTATGCATCTCCTCAACACCATAGGCCCTAACAATGTCAACCAATTTTTTTAACAAGAGCATGAGTTCTATGAGAATTTAGGTTAGAGTATCAAGATTAAAGGTACCTCAAGTTATTTTACGGGGATATGGTTGATGACCACAATCAACCACCTCAACCCATTAGACATCTTCTACCTCCCCCTCCTCGAGGGTAAATACGAGGAGATGATATCATTTCATATAAATGTTACAAGGTATTTTATAATTATATTAGATTATGGGAAAAGAAAGCTTCAAGGATGGGTTATCAAAAATCCACATTGAGTCAACTTTGTAATCAATTGCTCTATCCTTCTGTCCCATCTCCTCCATATCCAAATAATTTTGAAATTCTCAAGTTAGATAAGTTTAAATGAGATTACGATTCATAAGAGCATATCACTAGTTTCATGAACCTTTGCTTTCAATTTTAGGATGATGATGCCTTGTTACTAAGAGCCTTTTTGATAATTCTCTCAATTCCAAACCTAGAGTGGTACAATCATCTACCAAGATATAGCATTCATAGCTTTGAACAACTTGTAAATGCATTCTTGGAATGATTCTTATTTAGCATAAAGAAGAAAGCAACCTTGATTGATTTATACAATATTTACCAATTTGATGATGAACTAGTCTTATAATATGGTAATAGGTTACGAGCAGTCATTTCAAAGTTATCATTTACCTTGCCTATGATAGAGCTAACTTATTTATTCACAAGGAGATATTAAAAATAGGTTTCATTGTTGTTACAATTCTAGCAATATCAGACATTCAAGGAAGCCCTAGCTCAGGCTAAGGTTATAAAAGAGATTAAGGTTTAGGAAGGGGAAATAAAATATCAAAAGAAAGAATGGAACAAAAACCCAAAAGGTATCCACACTCAATAGAAACTATTAGTGGTTAATCAATTTGTCTTGAATGTTCCATGGTTTGTAAAACAAAATCTAGTACAAAAAACCAATTATTAGGCCTAACCCCCTCTTGCACAGTATAATCAACCTTAATATAATAAGGGGAAAATGAAACACTATTGCTCATTTTGCAATTATACGCCATTTCTTGAGTCCTTGGAATCACTTTTTAATCAATTGTGAAAGGCAAAGACCATTAATTTACTAGATATTAACCAATTGGATCCTAATAAGCCAAATCCTAAGTGGTATCAAGAGAATATGTACTATCCTTATCATCGATAAAATGGTTATGAAATTTAACCATGTTACATATTTAAGAACAAAGTATAGGATATGCTTGACCATAATGAACTTGAAATCGATAATCCTCTTGCTACCAACAATCAAAAAATGGGTATATTTAAGGATCTATTATCTACACATGAGGTGTAGGTAGATTAAACATGACAAGTCAAAGAGATCCACATAGCCCCATCCAATTGGGGGTATATAGGGATGATTAATATTGTGACAAGGAACAAGAGGTATCCTAATCAAGTTTCACAACTTGTAGCTCTGATAAATATTCCTTCCATATCACATTTTTTTTGCCAAAAAATCCTATCCAAGATCCTCCACCTAACTCGTTGGTGAAGATAAAAGTAGACTTACCCAAATTCTACAAGACTCTCCATGTATGAGATGATACAACAATCACCACCACATAGAGAAGCTCTAATGGAGATTCTAAAATTAGTTGAATTACAACCCTAGGATCCCAAATTTTTATCAATTTTATGGGGCACATTCAACATTGTAGAGAGCCTGCTATCACATTTCATGATCATAAGATCAAGGTAGCTCCCACTACTAGGCCCCATCCCCCACTGCACATCATTTCTAGTGTGAATAAAATTCCCTACAAGCAGACCTTGATCAATATATACTCCTCAATCAACATGATTACAACTAATGCACTGCATCATCTTTATCTTCCAACCTCACATGTTGTGGCATATACATTCACCCTTCAAGCATTTAATGATGCTTTATGCTCTACCATAAGTGATGAGCAATATAAATGCTCATTTTATATACACTATTAAGAGACATCATCACTGGTTTAATTAGCATTAGAGATATATTTTTATTTAACTTATGCATATAATTGATAGAAAATCTGGTATTATGCTTAACGGGTGTTTTTAGTGGAAACTGTGTATAAATGTAGGTTTTGTTACTAATATGGTGTTTTCCATTCTACACCCCACTTAGACTTGGTATGCTTCTTCTTCAATGATTCTAAGACATATTGGGAAGGCACCTTACTCCCATACATGGGGAGGCACCTTACTGAGGTAGGCACCTTACTCCCATACATGGGGAGGCACCTTACTGAGGTAGGTACCTTACTCCCATACATTGGAGACATCGAAATTAGATATGCCATATGACCAGGTCAAAATTGACTAGGTTGACCAAGGGGATAAGGAAGAGGTTGCACGTGAAGACAAAGGAGAACTATTTTAATCATGCATTTATTAAATAGAATAAAGTATTTTTATTATTATAAATCGATTGGCCGGTTGACCTTGTAAAGCTCTTAAAGCATTATTTTTAGGATGCATTAGTTTATTATTTATTTGTTACATACACCTAAGGATTTTTATATATTTATCCTTATGTGAACGGACATGCTTTAAAATAGGGAAATAAAATATGTGTAGAACCAATTGTAACTAATCATGTCATGTGATTAAATTAGATTAATTTGTTATTGTAACAATATCTGGTTGCACTTTATATAAATATGTAGGCCAGATGAATAGGGAGATCAATGATTAATTTACACATAAATTATTCTTCATTTCATTCTTTATTTAATTTATTAAGAGTGCAACTCCTCTTATTCATGAAAACTCTACGTAGCTAGCCAGGCGGACTATTTGCGAGAGCTTGGGCCCATTCCTTGCAGTAGTCCTTCCCTATTTCATTTCTATAATTATTTTCTGTATATTAGTTTATTGTTTTATTTCTTGCTTTAATTAATTTAGTTGTGTATTTTATTTTATTGCATTTTATTTTCGTACTTTATTTTTATCACTTTAGTTTTATCTTGTTATTTATTTATTTAATTTTTTTGCACTTAGTTTATTTTGTTTTGTTGAATTTCAAATGTATGAACATACTCCACCAAATTAAATAAGGTACAGAAGGATTCATTCCCAAACACTGTAGGCATATACTATGAATGACACTAATAAGTTTAAGGAATTACCAAATTGATAATTTATGGTAAAAGAAATGATTATTTTCTAAACATAATTTATGCTCACCATTTCAGTGACGTTGTTGGAGAGTGTCTAAACTGTAGTGTTATGATTTACAGGTCAGATAAAAATCCCATTTAAAAATACCTATAGATATTTTACCTAAGAAGTGTGAGTCCACCAAGGGCCTTTTTATAAAGACAAAAATAGTTGTCGGCATAGTCACAGCCAAATCCCATAGGCAACAATTTAAATTTATAGCTTCTTAGGTAAATACGGGAATGAACCTGATGTACCAAATTAAGTGTAGAAGTAGGAATAAAATGTGTTGTTGAAGAAAATTTAGAAAAATCTGGCAATGAAGGATTTCTATCATGTTCTAAATGGTTTCAAGAAATCAAAAGAAATAGCACAACCCAGGTCTGATTGAAATTTTTTAGGGATGTGTTTTTATACAAAAACCATTGAAAAATTGTGCCTCTAGAAGCTTGGTTTTAAATTAATTTTTTTTACAGGCTTAAAACTTTACAACGTATTGGTAAATTCTTTCAATGATGCAGGGAGCTAAATTTAAAAAATATGTTGTTATGGAGTATGCTCTTCACTTGTGCTTAAGGCAACTTGGTGAATAAAAAACAAACACATGTTTTTAAAAGATTACTACATCCTATTTTCTTCAAGGTTATAGCCTATAGATAGTCATTTGTCGACCTGCACATTTTTCCATAATGTTGAAAGAGTTTTGTTGTGAGGCCATAAAGGAAAATACTCTTCTCATGCTCCAACATATTAGACTAGTTGATAAAAAAGGATATGATTTTTAGGAGACTAGTTCAGATGTAGGCATGGGGGAGACCCCACCTTCATCAATTATGCCAATAGCACAATGGACGTTGTTTATAGTGTTCATGAAAAAAAATGAAAAAATAAATCTTCTACTGAAAAGGCTCCAAATTAAAATGCAAGAGCTGAAACAAAGTTTTTTTTTTCTTGCTACCCGTTGGAAGAGAGTATCATCTTTTCTGAGGACCAGATTGGTCTAGAAAGGAAATGAGAAATATTCAACCTATAGCTAAAAAATATAGGGGAGGAGCCTGGAAGAGATCATATGTCAAATATCTGCACGAAGGCCACATGGTGCTTGAGCACGAAAAAAAAATGTGAATGGAGCTCATAGTGGCCAGAGAAAAAAAATAACACATAAAACTCAACGGTGCGTCTCATGAAAATGTCACACCTGAACACCCAATAGATTCCACAAATTATGGGTAAAATTATTTTTTACCTCACTCCAAGAAATGAAACAGAGAATCACAGTGTTGCTCTCATTCTGCCTGTGGAAGAAAAAAATTCAGAGTGGAAGATCATTCGATTTGGGGCATATGCGTGTCAAGACAGCATAAAGTTCAAATCAATTAAAAAAATGTGACATGTTCAAGAGCACACCGTGAGAGATTAATGATGCACAAAGCTATTTTTAATTACGACAATCCTTGCAATACATCGAAAGAGTTAGCGCTCTTGAGATATATCAAAAGTTGAATTAAAATATTTTCACATGTGCTGTTAATGAGGAGTTGGTTATTGCAAATGTTTGGAGCTACTGGATGTCATAAATACTTCATAGTGGTACATGAAACATAATTTTTGCACACCAAGTTGCATAGAGACTGGCTCAATTATACGCAGCCTCCACTTCCTAATGAACAGTGCCAATATGGCAGTTTTTATGGTAGCATTCATGTCTATTAAAAAATGTGAGAAAAAAATACAGGGAGGAGACAGAGTCTCACTATGGTGGAAGAAAATGCCATATTTGCAAAGAGATGGTGAGGATATAAAATCATGGAAGAAATATGCTATCATAATGCAAATTTCTCACAAATAGATTGGTGGAGAAGATGTTCTGATACACAACAAGATAAAATTTCTAGGACGGGGTAATTGACAGACCTCCAGTTTGGCCACATAAAATCTCTAGCTCACATTGTTGTAGTTAACATTATGTTATCTGATGCATATAATGAAAAGAAAGAGATTTTTTTTTTAATTTAAAAAATGATAATCCAAGACCTATTATGGTCATGGAATAATAGATGAAAAAAAGAAAAAGAAAAAAAATAAAATAGTTAGAATTTTATTAATGCTTTTTAGTTTAGTTTTTTATGTTTTTTAGGACAACATGAAGTGCGGAGATGTCATACCAACAATTTTTAGAAGTGCATTAATCTACAAGCAAGCACCTTACCACGACGCCTTACTTTGGTGGTGCAGCGCTGGTGCGACACCTTACTCAGGTGGTGCAGTGGTGGTGCAGTGGTGGTGCGATGCCTTACTCAAGTAGGTGCCTTACTTAAGTAGGCACCTTACTAAAGTAGATGCCTTACTCAGGTATGCACCTTACTCAGGTAGGCACCTTACTAAAGTAGGCACCTTACTCAGGTAGACGCCTTACTCAAGTAGGCGCCTTACTCAGTAAGGCACCTTACTGATGTAGGCGCATTATTGAAGTAGGCACCCAACAGGTGACTTACTCAGGTAGGTACCAACCAGGCACCTTGGTCCATCAGTGGAAGAATGTGTTACTCAATGTCCATCAGTAGAGGTATGTGTCACTCAGTCAATGGAAGGACACACCACTCAATGTTCATCAATGAAGGCACTTGATCACTATTGAAAAATTATATATATATGTATATTTGGGAGATGCCTTACTCTAAAAATTCTAGAGTAAGGCGCCACACACCCCACTCCTAAAAAAAAATTGGGGAGGCACCTTACTCTAAAAATTCTGGAGTAAGGCACCACACACCCCACTCCTAAAAAAAAATGAAAAAATAAATAAAAAAGAGAGCCGCACAAAATATTTCCTACCTAGCATAAATTTTTTCCTAATTTTGTGTGTTGTAGTTATATTATTTTTGTAGAAGTGGTCTTATTGTACAAAAACTAGGTATATTGGAGACAAGGCTTAAATCGGCTCAACATCCGTGAACCTGCACCTTTTTTTTAAGAGGTAGAAACTCGACTGTTTTCATCTGGAGGAGATAGTCCCCATCTGGGCATTGACGTGGGTATTAATTTCTTGCAAAGGGAAGAGTTACCCACCTTTGTGCTTGGATGAAGCAGATGCTAATGTAGCACATAAAATAAAATTGGAGGGCCTGATCAACTCTTCAATAGTAGACATGTTAGCAACTGTTGACTTTTCAACACCAAAAGGGTGCGTTAATTTCATGCGTTCTATTTTCTGGCGCACTGGCTGTTGGAAAGTTTAAAAAAAAAATCTGATAGATAGGAAAGAAAAAGATTTTATAAAAATATTTGCAGATCTTCCTAGAGAAGAGAACTGTAGATTCACTTTATCCCAACATTTCTACACTTCTTCTCCCTATACTGGGGGTTCTTGTTGCTCAATGTGGGACTTGACGTTCAGAGGGCTACAAACCTGTTGCATAAAAGGACCTGTTACTGGTGATGAGGGTGTCACCAATTTAAGTGGGGGAGGATTTGGGTGAACCTATTACTGGTGACGAGGGCATCACCAATTTAAGTGGGGGAGGATTTGGGTAAACCTGAATCCCCTGCAAATAAAATAGGGGAAGAGTGTGAGCTAGTGTCTATATAACACGCTCATTCTAAAATGGAAAACTATCATTTCATGACAACACCAATAGGAGAGAGTTCAGGTTGGAAAAAAATAGTGGTAAATGATGGTTGTGATGTGGGAACTTGTTTAAAATTCCACACTTACAAAAGAATACAGAAGTTGCGTAGGAAGGATCGGTCAGTGGAAATTTAAAATGCATCATTTTCTAGACCTTCACGATCACAAGAAATGACATATTTATTAATTGTTGAAGGTCGTTGAATGAAAACTAGCTCAGTCTACATAATTTATTTTGAGCAGTAAAGTGATGAAGAGCAAACTAGAAAGACATTATTTTTATGGTGGTTGTTATTTGGTGGTTTACCCACAGTTTAATGGTCGATCACAACTTGTTCAATTTACCGGCTTCACTGTAGAAGCAGAAATGTTCAAAGTTAGAACAACAATGAATATTAGTGGTGTGAAGGTAGCTAGAAAAAATAATATATATATATATATATATATATATATATATATATATATATATATATATATATATATATATAATTCTCCATATGCAGAGGCAAAGGCAACAATAATTGCAAAATAAAACGTTGGCCTCACTCCTAAAAACTTTGATTGTACAAGGCCAACGTGGTTTTTTGAAAGAGGGACAACTCCAATATTCCCTTTAGAGAATTACACCCTCAACACACTGACCTATGACAGGAAGTAGAGGTGGCGTTCGAGGTAGTAGAGATGACTATAGTTGTAGTACCCAACACAAGTGCTAGGCTAGCATACTAGGGAGGCGTAGCCAGTGCAATCATAATTTTATGTAAAATGAAATCCAACCCAACACTACCATAGCAGAGCTGAAGGACAACACCAGCATGCTACAGACCAAAATCTACGAAATTCACCCAGGTATGTACTGAGTTTTTATTAATTATTTGTATATTTATTTTAAAAATTATTTATCTGCTAAATATCAGTAGATGCCCTCATAAATTCTTCATCAAAATCTCCTAGTAGATATCAGTCACATGACATACCTCGGATATGCAAAAATTCATTACCCCAAAAAGAAAAAAAATAAGAAAGAAAAAAATTTGATTGAAGATTTTAAAACCACAAACAGGATGGCATAGGAACACATGCAACAAGTGGTATATAGATATAAATTGGAGTGGAATAAAAATAAATAAATGTTTGGTTCCAATATGGCAATGGATTCACGAAGAAGAACACTCGCTACAATCCGGAGCAATTGCAACTTATCCCGCAACACTTCTTTTTTTGCCACAATTCTTGAGCGAGGTGGAAATATGTGAAAATATTTGGGAGTGGAATGGCATTCAGTGGAAAGGATAGTGGAATAGAGTTACAATTATATCACATCACCCTTTTGGTTTGAAACTAAGTGGAACAACAATCCACTGGAAGATACGTGGGGGCATAAGATGGCTGTAAAACCATTAAAAAAGAAAAAAAAATTGTGGCATTCAGAAGAATATATTTGGTACTACCGCATTGTGAAAAGGGTGGCCAGTTTGTACAAAGACAGTTTTAGAGATGAATCAAATGCATTCCAGACATGGGCAAATACAATGGTAGGCGATCAAACTTATTTTCAAATTTGGTCTCACCAAATTTGATCACCGTGCAAAATAAGAACATCTGCTTCTGCTTCTCGTAGTTTGATGGTCAGCTATAACGTATTTTTGACTCTTATTGGTGCAACAATGCTCCATGAAATAAACAAAATAGTAGCACTCAATGGAGGAAAAACATTAATGCCCAATGAAAAAAACAATAGTTTTCAATAGAAAAAATTAGCCACACTCAAAGGAAGAAAAAATATAGAGTAGCGCTCAAAGAAATGGCAGCTCTCAACAAAATACAAATAGCAGTACTAAAAGAAAAATAGCAATGCTTAATAACGTGGTAGAGCTTAAAAAAAAAAAAAAATAGCCACACTCAAAGGAAGAGAAAAAAATAGAGCAATGCTCAATGAAAAAAAAAATTATTCCAAGGGTTGTTTTTCGGGGTTGTTGTCACGAGGACGTGATAATATTTAGGCATGGGGGGATGATGAGCACCATAAATTCTCATTTTATATACACTATTAAGGGGCATCATCACTGGTTTAATTAGCATTAGAGATATATTTTTATTTAACTTGTGCATATAACTGATAGAAAATCTGATATTATGCTTAACGGGTGTTTTTAGTGGAAACTGTGTATAAATGCAGGTTTTGTTATTAATATGGGGTTTTCCATTATACACCCCACTTGGACCTGGTATTCTTCTTATTCAATTATTATAAGGCATATTGGGAAGGTGCATTACTCTAGCACCTTACTCCCATACATGGGGAGGCACCTTACTAAGGTAGGCACCTTACTCCCATACATGGGGAGGTGCCTTACTGAGGTAGGTGCCTTACTCCCATACATTGGAGACACCCGCATTGGATATGCCATATGACCAAGTCAACATTGACCAGGTTGACCAAGGGGCTAAGGAGGAGGTTGCACGTGAAGATAAAGGAGAACTATTTTAATCATGCATTTATTAAATAGAATAAAGTATTTTTATTATTATCAACCGATTGGCTAGTTGACCTTGTAAAGCTCTTAAAGCATTATTTTTAGGATGCATTAGTTTAGTATTTGTTTGTTACGTACACCTAAGGATTTTTATATATTTATCCTTATGTGAACGGACATGCTTTAAAATAGGGAAATAAAATTTGTGTAGAACCAATTGTAACTAATCACGTCATGTGATTAAATTAGATTAATTTGTTATTGTAACAATATCTGGATGCACTTTATATAAAGACGTAGGCCAGATGAACAAGGAGATCAATGATTAATTTACACAAAAATTATTCTTCATTTCATTCTTTGTTTAATTGATTAAGAGTGCAACTCCTCTTATTCGAGCAAGCTCTACGTAGCTAGTCGGGAAGACTATCTACGGGAGCTTGGGCCCACTCCCTGCAATAGTCCTCCCCTATTTAATTTCTATATATTAGTTTATTGTTTTATTTCTTGATTTAATTAAATGTAGTTGTGTATTTTATTTTATTGCATTTTATTTCTGTACTTTATTTTTAGCACTTTAGTTTTATCTTGTTATTTATTTAATTTTTCTACACTTAGTTTATTTGGTTTGGTTGACTTTCAAATGCACGAACATCCTCCACCAAACTAAATAAGGTACAGACGGATTCATTCCCAAACACTGTAGGCATATACTGTGCATGACACTAGTAATTTTATGGACTTATCAGATTGATAATTTATGGTAAAAGTAATGACTATTTTCTAAACATAATTTTTGTTCACCGATTAGCATGATAGTCCTTCTTATTTAGGTTGGGCTAAATACTATTTCTATGTTATGCCATATCTTGTAAGGTGCAATTTAGTATAATATACTACTTGGAAGATCTTGAATGAGATACATGAAGTGTGTCCCATCTATTTTGCATCAGTATCTTAAGTATATACGTGAAGTGAAAGTTCATGTGGTTCATGTAGACCTCAAGCCATTTAAGTATTGCAATGTGGTGCACCATCTACAATATTCTACCTTGTCATCCACCCATATAGACATCTAACCTAATGATCCCATCAAAATTCTAGATCCAATACCACACTCAACAATTGAACCCCTTCCATCTTCGCCATAACCATTAGTTTCTCCCTATATCCCTTCTTCATCCTTTGATCCTTTGAGAAATAAAGTGTTTAAGGATCCAATAAAATAGATTCTGCCATCTATTTCCACCATTTTAGTAGGATATATTCCAAGTTGTACAAATGAGGAAGAATTATTTGTCGGTATGGAAGACTCATGTCAAGCCACATCATCCTTATATACCGCATCACAAGTCATGGTTTATTTGGCTAATCCTAGACTTGACTATCTAGTGCAGAATATCATATTTACTCCACTCATCAAGTTTTTGTAGGACAAGGGTATGTCTCACTTGCCATAATTACTCATTGGCATGATTGCACCCTTGGGAGTTCCCCTGAACCAAATAAATTTTTTTGTGGGAGTTTTTATGATTCTACAAGTTTGTTCTCTATGGAGGATGGTGATGATGAGCCATTTTTAGGGAATTTCAATTATCTATCAAAATTGGATTTCACCTTGCGATAATTTTACTACTTCCATTGGCATGGGAATGGTATTTTCCACTATGAATAAGGTCTTCAAACCCATTTCCAATAATAGTATCATCTCCTTACAGATAATTTTGGCTTACGATATTTTGTGTGTATGTTGTATGAACTCCTTGTAGACTTCCTCCAACACCTAACCATTGGATTTGAGAATGAGATTTATGATAATGACTACATCGATCCAAGATACATTCATCTACTAGGAGATAATATTCCCATCATAATGGTTTCTATTGAGCCCTCTAACTCTTCTAATGAGGCATCTAAAGAATATGAGGATGAGATAATTTTAGCGTATATCAATCCTAGCCACATTTAGTGGCTTAGCAATTAGGATTCTATGGACCCTCTTTTGTCCTCTTGTAGAGAGCATACCAGTGGTTGGATATTTGATGTATAAGAAGATACCAATGAGCAATAAGAGTATGGCCTAGACAATGACTCTAAGAATAAATGGATCAAAGAGGATGATGGATCTAATAAATATCATGATGATATATCCATTTATTCATCTTAACATGAGTTTGTTATGATATCTATTACTTCAGATATTTTGGAGGATGAATCAATAGCTATTGAGCACCTCAATAATCTTGATGAATTCTACCTTTGTCTATTCCCAAGGAGGATGCCCATTTTATTTTAGCTACTACCACTATAATATCCAATTATCCTGGCTCCTCCTAGGCCTCATCCAGTCATTCCACATCTACCTCAACCACCTTGAATGTACTTGAGACCACCCATATTTGATAGCCACTTCCCACCCATGAATGGAATCTATCCACCATCCATAAATATGGTTTCCATTGATTTTATCATTCCACTCCATAATCCTAGTGACCCTTCAAAAACCTTTGCACCTCAACCATGAGGACATTTATTTTGATCATGTTGTTATTCCACCATCACCCATAGAGTTCTTTCCTTCTGAAGAGATGTTACAACCCTTTCATTTCTTCCAAGGGCCATCTAAATATGTTTTTAAATATAATATTAAACCTAACAAAATGATAGATTCTCCAAATCTAGTTGATGATATCCATTTAATCCCTATGCCTTATTAGCTCAAGGAGGTATCCCACATGTTAGTTGAGGATATAATTGATGTGGATTAAAACATAAATCTCATCGTTCCTAAAAATTTCAAGTTGGGACACAATATATCCCCACAGGAACATGTTGATATTATAGCTCTCTTGAAAGATAAGAGAGGTCTTTGCTTGGTCTTATAAAGTTATGTTGGATCTCAATCCAATTTTGATCATGTACAACCTCACACTCGATCCAAAAAGCAAATTGATAAAGCTAAATTTTAGAAATATGTATCCAAAAATTGCATTAATGGTTAAATATGAATTACAAAATTTGTTGGATGTAGAGTTCATTCAACACATCGATTATCCTAATTAGATCTCCAACATGGTACCCGTAGGAAAACCCAATGGGAGGATTCACATATGAATATATTTTCATGATCTTAACAAAGTGACTCCTAAGGATGAATTTCCTCTCTTAAACATTGATTCTCTAGTCGACACAACTACAAGTCATGCAATTTTATCCCTCATGGATGGTTTTTTAGGCTACAGAAAAATTCGGTTCAATCTTGAAGATCAGCCCAAGACAAACTTTACCACGTCTTGGAGGACTTTCTATTACAAACTCATGCAATTTGCCTAAAAAATGTTGGTGCAACATATCAATGGGTGATGACATACATATTTCATGACTACATGCACAAAATTTTGGATTACTACATAGATGATTTACTAGCTAAATCTCTATTGCATCACGAACATGTCGATGTTCTAAGGAAGGTCTTCGTTCACCTAATTGAGCATAACATTAGACTTAACCCCAAGAAGTGTGTCTTTTGAGTTACATATGGAAAAATATTAGGTTTTATAGTCTCAAAATGAGGCATAAAAGTTGATCCCACCAAATTCAAGTTGATACTCGAAATTCTTTCCTCTAAAAACCTTAAGTAGCTTACAAGGGAAGGTGACATCTATTTGACACTTTATAGAACAAATTTTAGGCAAATTTTGACCAATGAATCATCTATTACAAAAGGGGGTCCCATTTAATTGGAATTGTAGACACCAAAACCTAGCCACTTGTCCTCCATCCATGCCTTCCCACCATCCAATGGCCCACCATACCCTTTTCCCACCATTTTTGACCCTAATTTATATTTATTTTATTTTATATATATTTAAATATAATATTTTATATTATATTTTAATATATGTATAATAAAATATATATTTATAAGTTAAATTAACCCCAGCCATCAGATCTATTCTAATATTGACCATCCATTTACATCAATCCATGCCACACTCAAAGTTAAATGTCAGCCCTTGGATTTGCTTTAATTACAACCACACGATTAAAGTGTTGGTAAAAACCCTAAAGTAAACCCTAAGTTTGACTATTTATATGAGCATATTTGATGCTCAAAGGGAGGGAAGGGGATTTTTGATACCTGAGGTCTCTGATGCTGATTCTACCTAGATTCTAAATTCTAGCTATCTGATTGTTTTCATGGTGTTCTTTGATTTGCATTCTTAAGATCTAGTGTTTCCCAACAACCAGGGATTAATAGCAGAGAAAAGAATATTGCTTCTAGATTTGAATGCAATCTTGAGAACTCCTAATTTCCTTGAGCTCTAGAGTCCACATAGCTTCCACCATTACCAAACCCTAGCTCATCCTAAGATTCTTGAAGCCTCATCTTGAGTCCCTGATCTTCCTACAGATGGAGGCTACCCACGTTTGTATAGGACTACACAAACTACCCAGACTATTTTGGCCATATCTCACTCATCCAGAGTCGGATTGAGCCAAAATTTTGAGGGTAGGTTCTTGATACACTCTAGAATATCTCCAAAAATTTTTAGATCGATTGGAGCTATAGATATCATAGTGCAACCTTATATTTGGACGTGAGTCTATAGTGCATCTCCAGATCAGACAACAAAATGGTAAAATAGCAAGGTAAATCATTCATGTATTTTATTTCATATTGTTAAATTTTGCATGCATTATTTTATCAGATCTAGGGTTTTTAGCACTAATTTTTGAGGGCTCACACTATGGAGCCCTCATTTGTTTTTACTGATTGCCCTACTTATTTGTGTGCAGGTTTAGCAATACAATCAAGAGCATTGTGCAATTGTTTAAGCTGGAGTGGTCCGGCCAAAGGATAACTAAGAAGCCCACTCACACCTATTGGGAGGAAAGCACACCATTGAAGACACTACATTCTATTGTAGCTAGGGTTTCAGAGAACCCTAGCAGTCTATAATAACTGTATCAAGTTCACATTGAACTATTGATTGTATCAAAGGAGTTTTTCAGCTCCCCCCATTATTAATAAAATATCTCTTTCATTTGTGCAATCTGTAGTTCTTTGAGTTCTATTTTATCTTTCTTGTTTTAGTGTCATGCTTTTTACTCTACAAATGGTGATCATGGTGGGACCCCCTAAGGGTTTCATTTGTTGATTTACCTTGTTGTTCTAACTTGTTTCTGTTGTCCTATTTTGTAGGTTTTTAGAAGCATAAAATATGTCATTTTGCTAGTTAGGGTTTTTGGAAGTTCTATGGAAGTTGCAGGAGGTGTGCAAATGCTCTAAAGCACTTGGAGATCCCCATAAGTACCCTATGGTATTTACAGAGGTGCCCTACAATATTTAGTAGTGAGTTGGAACAAAATGTAGGTTGTCTAGTAAGTCCTTCATCAATTCCCTCTCATTTTTGCTTTACGTTTTTGGGTCTTCTACTGTATTTTTTAGATTTTGGATATAAAATGAACATAAACTAAGTAATCTAGAAAATAATTCATGGTAGATTGCATTGTTAGGATATTTTGCATCCATTCCCCACACTTTATTTTAGGGTTTTCTATTTTAAATAAATTTGCAAATTTGAATGAATGTTGCATTTTTGAATGCATGTGAAATTATAAAAGCATACATTAGATTTGCATCTTAGGGTTGAATATTTCTTATTTTTCTTATCTAAATAGGAACAATACTTGAGTGTGAAAATTATTCTTGCCATTGGGTGATTTCAGGCAGAGAGGTGGACAAACCCTTAGGTTGCTATTTAGACAGGGGGTCTTAAGTGGTGTACTCTACCCTCTTTAGAAGAAATTTGCATTTCATGTGTTGGCTTCTGATTTAGGTCTATGAAATTTGTTATCTTTAACATTGTTTGATCACAATACAAAATAGGAAACTTAAAATAAATCACACACTGCACGTATCACATAAAATAGTAGTGGCTGGATTTCATCACCAACCATTGCTTGAGATTTGGTGATGGTGGCTTTCATCTCCATCCACCAATATCTACCCTAGAAACCATAGGATCACCCTTGTGCAAACTTGTTGGATTTCATCACCAACAAGAATCTCGTTGCCCTTGCCTAGCCTTAGTTTTTACCTTTATTTTTCATTAAGTAATATTAGAACATCAGAACACACAAAACTATCACTCTAAAAGGAATACACAATAATGAAGAAAATAATTAATGTATGAGGTAAGCCACACAAGGTGAAAACTTAGCATTGATTGTTTCTTCCATTTTAAATTCTGTAAAAGTTTTAGTTTTTGTGATTATTTTGATAGTTTTAAGTTTTGATTTATTTACTTTATGGTATTAACACGTAATCAGAAGAAAGTAATAAATCAAAATAACTTAATGGAAAATACATCCAATTCACCTGCTACTTCGGTGGCAAATCCTTCCAATGTGGCACAGACCAGTTTGTCTAGGCCTCCTTACCCATCCCTACCACAAGAGGGATCCCTTCCTCATAACATTGAACAACCTTCCACCCACATAGATATGGACAAGGTAGAGGCTCTTTATAGATCCTCTAACTATGTTCTTGAGCCCCTTAGCCAAGGTACTGCTTCACAGCAGGAACTGGCTACTTCCCAGCCATCCAACCTCACCCAAGTGTATACTAGTTCTTCTCATGAGGAATATGGTATGCCTTCTTCCTCCATTCCATATCACCAATACCCAAGTGTTTCTAACACTTCCCTCCCACCTGGTTATACCTATGGTTGCTCTAACCCTTTGTATGAGGAGCAAGTCAATGCTGCCTCACAGGTGTCAGCCACCCAAGTTGCCACATCAAGTGCAACTTGCCCCATGCCCATGTCTTCTAGTCCATCCACATCCTTACCTATTTCTTCTATCTCATCCATGTCTGACCAAGAGCTTCATGATACATTGGGCTTCATGAACAAATTGCTTCAACAACATCAAAATGCTAGACAACAAGTACACGTAAGTCCTATGCCTCATACAGTCTCCACCCAACCAACCATCGTTAACCAAAACCCCACTTGGGTACCACAATATTCGGTGGTTTCCATTCCAAACCCCCCACCAATCCAAAATTCAACTCCTCCCATCACAATTCCTTCTAGCCAACCAAATCAATTCATCCACAACTTTCCTCCACACCAAAATTCTCCATATTTCAATCATCAATATTCCCCTCATCAATTCCAAGCCACTCAATTTCATCAACATCATCAATCACCCCATTTGATCACTCCTCAACATTTTTCTTCCAGCCCATCCCCCAATCATCAGGTAATCCAAGGCTTCCACATTCTTGGGGAAGACCCTAGGATTAAGACCATGCAACAACAAATCGATCAATTGATGCAAAACACTCCTGGCATGTCCAACCAAAGACCAACCTTAAGCCAATTGATCCATCAACCCATTCATCCTTCGGTGCCATCACCGCCATATCCGATAGATTTCACAGTACCAAAGTTTGATAAATTTAGGGGAACCGAGGACCCTAAAGAGCATGTTAGCACATTTGTCCATGCTTGCTTTCGAATTCAAATAGATAATGCTCTCATGCTCTAAAATTTTCCTCAAACATTGGGGGGAGATGCCATTGAGTGGTTCAATCAATTGCCTACTCATAGTATTTACACTTTCAAACAATTGATTGATCTTTTCTTTGAACGTTTCATCCTCAATATCAAGAAGAAGGTCTCATTATCTGATGTCTATGCTTTAAGACAATGGGATGATGAGACAATCTATGATTTTAGAAACCGTTGGAGGGCAGTCATCACAAAATTGCCATTCTCCCTACCAATGGATGAAGTAATAAAACTATTCACCAAGAGTTGCTTAAAACCCATCTCTTGGATGCTTCAGCTTCAGACATATCGATCATTTGAAGAAGCTTTAGCTCAGGCTAGCATCATTGAGGAAATAAAAATCCAAGAAGGCATAATTAAGCCCAAAAATAAAGAATGGCAAACCAAGGGCCAATACAAAAGTAACTATTTAGGCCAAAATAAATCATCTCAAGCCACTTCGGCTAACCAATCAAATCAAGTAAATCAAGTGGTCATGAGCCAACCGGTAATGGCTCAACAACCTATGCAACATCAACCACAACAAATTTCTTATCATGTGGTTCCCTCAGTCACCCAAGCACCAACAGTGCAAAACACAGCACCAACTATGAACAACCCTCCCCGTCGACAACCTGTTCGACAATACCACCAATACACTCCTTTAACGAGTCATATTCTTCTCTTTTTCGTAGGTTGTATGACACAAACAAGCTGGATTTACCTAAAATTAAGCCTGATGACCCCACTAAATATGGAAGAAATTACAAAGAACACCTATTTTATCCATACCATAGACAGAATGGTCATGATATCAATAATTACCACGTGTTCAAAAACATTGTTCAAGATCTCATAGACTTGGGGGCCATTAAGGTGGATAACCCCCTCGCCCCACAAAATCAGAACCTTGGGATATTTCAAACACCTCTTCCCAACCATGAAGAGGCACAACCTAATGTAGGGGGTACTAACATTCCAACACCTCCTAATCAAGTCAACCACGTTCAACAATTCCAAGGTTTTGTAGGAGCAGTCAATGTGGTAACTAGAGGTCAACGACAAAATCAGCAAAATGCTCCTCAACCAAGTGTGTCACAACCTTCACCTCCACCCATACAAACTTCTCCAAATCCATCTCCACCAATTCATATTTTTGATCCTCCAATTCATCCCACCTATCATCCTTTGAGGCCAATGGTATCTTTGAGTAGTCGGTTAACCACTAGTTTAAAAATAGCTTCAGCCAAATTGTCTATTTATGAGCTTATACAACAATCTCCCCGGCATAGAGAAGCTTTAATGGAAATTTTGAAATCTATTGAGGTTCAAGCCCAAGACTCTAATGCCTTTAACAACTTTGTAGGGAGTGTTCAAACATGCATGGAACCCTCAATCACCTTTTATGACTTTGAGATTAAGTCAACATCATCAGAATCTATGGATCCTCCATTGCACATTATGGCTCTAATTGACAAGAAGCCATTCAAAAGAGTCCTGATTGATATCAGTTCCTCCATCAATATCATCACCACCACTACCCTCAAGCATCTCAATCTTCCTCCATCTCACATCACCAAATCATCCTTCACCCTTAAAGCATTTAATGATGCTTTATGTACCACAATTTGTTTTACCCATAGAAGTAGGGGTCAAAATGTTGCACACAATGTTCCACATCTTGGAAGGGGCCATGGCATACAATGTACTCCTTGGAAGACCTTGGATGAGAGAAATGAAATGTGTTCCTTCAATTCTCCATCAATGTTTGAAATATGTTCATAATGGCCAAGTCCATTGCATCCCAGCTGATGTAGAACCTTTCAAATATTGTAACTTCATTTCAAATCCTTATGAGTCCATGTTACCTTCCACTCATATTTTCTTATCTCCATCATCTTCTACTCCATCCACATCTTCTTCTAAAGCTCCCATTCCTGAGGAGTTACCCATCACACATCCCCCTCAATCATCCATTTCTTCTTGCACATGTGGTCATAGTCAATCCACTTTGGCCACATCATCAACATCAACCACTCCTTCTACCATCCTTTCTTCCACATCATCATTGTCTCATCCACCAACTTCCAATTCTTAGCCATCATCCCATCCTTCTTCATCAACCGATATTTCACAAGTCGAACTGATGGATTGTGAAATATTCCATTCCCCACCATCGCCTAAGCCATCATCCAATCTTGAGCCACCCATTTCCACATCTTCCACCACCTCAGCCCAAGTCGAGGTTCACCTCACTAGTCCTGGTATTGGTGAATATGTGGTCCAAGACATCACCATCACCCCATTCACCATCCCAATAGCCAAGGATTTTGGTCACCCACGTGACCCTCCTTTATCCATAGGGGCCATCTATGATATGGGTTCCACTCCAAACAACATCAATTTTGTTTATGGAGGGCTTGACTCCTCAATTGGGACAAATCCTCCCAAAGAACCCAAAGAACCAAGACTTACCAATATCCAAAACATGATGGGATTCCCATCTCGTTATTTCCATATAGTTAATTGGCAAGGCCAAGGCTTAGGTTCCCATGAGCAAGGAATACATGATATAATCGATGTTCCCTATCGAGAGGCACATGACCATTCAGGCTTGGGATACACCCCACTTTCTTCCACCTCTTCTCTTGAGCATGCCTTCCAAAGGCTTAACCTCAATGTAGGAGAAGATCCCTACCCACTTGATGACTCTGATGATGAGAGTTATGAAGAGTATGAATTAATGTCAATCACTTCTGATGACTCTGAAGAAGAATCTCAACCCATCATTCCTCATACCCAATAGGATGAGTTTTATCTCAGAATGTTCCCCATCAATGAGCCCATATTTCACTTGCTTCTTCCACAAGAACAAGTCGATCCACCTGGTGAACCACCTCCACCCCAATTCTATTGAGCCATTCCACAAGCCAAATTTGTAACATATGTACATAAAAAAATTCAAAAATATTCAAAAAAATCAAAATCAAAAACAAATTTTACTTCGCATGTACATAAAATTTATTTTGTGTTTGTTGTTGCTATCCAGGGTTAACAAGACTTAGCATCGGTTCCTAGTTCCACCATCCATCCATTCCACCTATCCATCCATTCCACCCATCCATCAATTCTTCCAATCCATCCATTTTCCTCTAAGTCAACATGAATCCTGCTGACTTATTCACCCCACTCCGCAATCCATACAATCTGGCTAAGCCAATTCCCATTGACATAAGCCTTATTGACATGGACCATATTTCTTCTCTACCCTCCTTTTCAGAGTTTGTCCTATCCGAGGAATTGTTAAGGGCTTCCACCAACTACATTCCTCCTTCCCCTCCACCTTCACCTCCATCTTCAGCCAAGAATCTCGAGGTTTTTTAGGCAGAGCTAGATGACGATAAGCAAGAAGAGTTGGATGACATCTTAGATGATATTCATCTGATCCCAACACCCCATCAACTTGAGGAAGGTTCTCATATGTCCATTGAAGATACCATCGAAGTGAACCTTAGTTCAGATCATGACAATCCACAAATTGTCAAACTTGGAAAAAGCTTATCATCCGATGAACTAGAGCAATTCATCACTCTCCTCAAGAGAAAGAAGGATGTGTTTGCATGGTCCTACAAAGACATGCCTGGTCTTGACCCTAACCTTGTGGTCCACAATCTCACCTTACATCCCGATGCCAAACCGGTCAAGCAAAAACTTAGAAGGATGCATCCTACCATTGCCCTCATAGTCAAGGAAGAGCTTCAAAAACTCCTAGACGTCAACTTCATTGTTCCTATTGACTATCTTGAGTGGCTTTCAAACATGGTACCCATTCGCAAGCCTAACGGGTCGATACACATTTGCACTAATTTTTGATATCTTAATAAGGCGTGTCCTAAGGATGATTTTCCTCTTCCAAACATTGATACTCTTGTCGATACCTGCGCTGGCCATGAAATGCTTTCCTTAATGGATAATTTTTAGGATACAACCAAATTCGAATAAATCCTGATGACCAACACAAAACAACATTCACCACACCTTGGGGGACCTTTTGCTACAAGGTCATGCCCTTTGGCCTTAAAAATGTAGGTGCTACCTATCAACGAGCCATGACTTACATCTTCCATGACTACATGCATAAGATTATCGAAGACTATGTAGATGATCTCTTGGCTAAATCTAAAACTCGACAAGAGCACATTGGTGTATTGGAGAAAATATTTGACCGACTAATAGAACATAAGGTGAGGTTAAATCCCAAAAAGTGTGTCTTTGGTGTTACCTCAGGTAAACTTCTAGGATTCATTATCTCCAAAAGAGGCATTGAAGTGGACCCAAACAAGGTTAAGGCCATCATGGAAATGCCTCCCCCAACAAACATTAAAGAATTGCATAGTTTACAAGGAAATATCCAATCTATCCGATGTTTCATTGCGCAACTTTTTGATAAATGCAGGCCCTTCAACCACCTGCTACAAAAGGGGGTGCCATTTGTTTGGATAGATGAATGTCAAAAAGCCTTTGATGATATCAAGCAATATCTAGCTTCTCCCAGTCTTAGCTCCTCCTCATTCGGGGGTCCCTTTCTATATTTATGTCTCAGCAATGGACTTTGCATTAGGGACAATGCTTGCACAAAAGAATGAACAAAATCGAGAGCAAGCTGTTTATTACATTAGTCGAACATTGGTGAGTTATGAAACCCGATACGCTTATGTAGAGAAGTTGTGCTTAGCAGTGGTTTTTACCACTAAGAAACTTTATCATTATATGCTTAGCCATACAACTTATGTCATACTAGAGAAAATCCTCTATGTTATATGATGTCTCGCACTTATAATAACACTCATACCGCTAAATGGATAATGCTCCTTACTGAATTTGATCTTGAGTTTATAAGCCAAAAATCCATTAAAGGTCAGGTTATAGCCGATCAACTTGTAGCAACTCCACTACCTAGTGATCATCCTTTGATTATAGAGCTCCCAGATGATTCAGTATTTTCTATCACATAATTAGAAGAATATGTCATTCTAGAAGAAGATGTCGATATCACATTATTCTTTGATGGATCTAAGTGTGAGAAAGGTCAAGGTGCTGGAGTTGTCTTTCATACACCTCATGGGATACCTATCCCTTTATCATTCAAGCTAGACTTTCCATGCACAAATAACACTGTAGAGTATGAAGCCTTAATCTTAGGTCTTCAATCAGCTATAGCTATGGGCATTAAGTGTATTAGGATATTTGGGGATTCTCAACTTGTTGTAAAATAGGTGAACGGAGAATACCAATGCAAAGAATCTACCATTAAGCTTTATCATGAAGTAGCAATGAAATTGCTCTCTAAATTTGAATGGTATGAAATCGATAACTTGCCATGTTTGACTAATAGATTTGTAGATGCAATGGCCTCTCTTGGATCATTGATTCCAAAGGACTCCTTAGGAGAGGTACAACCCCTAATAATCTCAACAATCTCTAAGTCTGCAATTTTCTGTACTGATCCTAAGGATGGAAAAGATGTTTGCTTTATCCATTCGGAACCATATGAGTCTTGGTCAAGCCAAATAGTAGACTTTCTTAAATTTGGAACACTCCCATCGGATATGTCACGGTCTTCCAAACACACTTTCAAGAAAAAAGTAGCCCATTTTCTTCTTTTGGGGGACATGTTGTATAGATGTGGTTATGATGGAATTCTCCTTCGTTGTCTCGAGACTAATGAGGCTCAAAGAGCCATAGCTGAAGCCCATGATGGTACTTGTGGTGGTCATTTTAGTGGGATGGCCATTGCAAAGCGTATTCTATGCATGGGTTATTATTGGCCCACAATGGAATATGATTGTTGCAACTACATCAAACATTGTAAGCAATGTCAATCACACACTAATTTAACTCATGTACCATCACAAGAGTTACAACCTATCCAAAGCCTTTGGCCCTTTTCACAATGGGGTCTTGATCTAATTGGAAAAATCTCACCTCCTTCCTTGGGACAATATACTTTCATCATCACAACCACTGAATACTTCACAAAGTGGGTTGAGGCAATTCCTCTAACCAGTACGACAGGACCTAGAATTGTGGACTTCATACTCCATCATATCATTTGTCATTTTGGTATCCCCTCTAAAATCATTTCAGACAATGGAAAGTCTTTCAAAAACAAGGATGTTCGAGCACTTTGTGAGAAATATAATATCCAACATAGTTTCTCGACACCTTACTACCCACAAGAAAATGGACAAGCCGAAGCTACCAATAAGACCTTAATTGCTATTCTCAAGAAACTTGTCAATAAAAATCATAGAGATTGGCATACAAAAATCCCTTTGGCACTATGGGCTTATCGAACAAGCATCCGAACGCCAACTAGAGCAACACCATTTTCCTTGGTCTATGGAGCTAAAGCTATCATGCCTCTTGAGCTTGAGATTCCCTCCTTGCAAATTTCTTTGCAGGAATTCATAGATGATGATACCGCTAGACAAGCACGTCTTGACCAACTCACTCTTCTTGATGAGAGGTGAGTCAATGCACTAGAACACTTACGAGTTTATCAAGACCGCCTAAAGCGTGCTTACAATGCCAAAGTCCATCTACATGAATTCCAAGTAGGAGATCTTGTCCTTAAAGAGAATCAACAAAACACCAATGCCTTGCCACACCTTCGAGATAAATTCATGGCTAATTGGTTAGGTCCATACATAATTTCTCAAAAAGTGGGTGATGGTACTTATAGACTTGCCGATTTAGAGGGGGTTGAGGAGCCTGAACCACTTAATGTTATCCATTTGAAAGCATTTTATTGTTAATGTGATGTTTATATATATGTATATACATGGCTAAAAAAAAAACAAAACAAAACAAATAAAAACAAATTTTCAAATTGCATGCCATATGCATTTGCATACATCCTACTTGCATTCACTTTTGCATTCACATACATTTTCACATGGCATTTACATACATTTCATTGCATTCACAAATTCCATTGCATTTCAACATCTCATTACATTTTGCATCACCCATTTGCATTCATTTCCCCCATGTTCGAAAATCATTTATTAGTAGTGATGAAAAGGTCAAACAAAAAGTCAAGTTACCTTAATCAGGGGCATCTACAAAGGCATCTATGCACTTTCCTCTAAATTTCCTAAGCCAACATTCCCTTTTACAAAGTCCATACACCCTAGGTTTTCGGTCACTCAGCCACTCCTAGTGTTTTAAGCAAACTCCAAAAATATGTCCGGTTTTCTTTAGGACCAAATCACTTTATCACATTAAGAAAATATTGAGTCTTGACAACTGATTCCAAAAACATTCTTGAACCAAACACACATCTTCACATCTTAAAAACATCTTGTGTCAAAGAGGGTGTAGACACCTAAAACATATCATGTCAATGGTGACTACTCATATGGACATGTTACAAAACCATATGGAAGATCTTGGATAGAATCCAAGATAGAGTAGTAGTTCTAACCACTCAATTTGGACTTCTTGGCCTATTCATTCTGAACCAAAACTGAGACCTGCAGTCTATAGATTGAACCATGGATAAGACCTATGGTTTACAATCTAGACTGCAGCTATCACCTATGGTCTTAACTAAAGTTCAATTGGTCTTCATCTAAGCTAAATCAGTTTGAATGGCCATTTGATCTAGAAGAAGGTGGTTACATAATGGAAGATTCCAATCCAACTGTCCTAACCACCCATTCTTGTTCTTGGCTTCTCCATGAAGCCACCCCTAGCAATTGGGTAGTCCTATAAGTACCCCTAAGAAATAGGATTGGATATTAGAGCATCAAATACCTATCGAATTATGAACTCACTTGAGTACACTAAGAGAGATATTTGTGGCTATCACTTTGCCAACTCAAGCATCATGTAAAATTGTGCCATGGATGCCCTAAGGAGCTAGAACACCAAGAAATGCTAATTTGGGCAAACGGAGGCCCTATCGAGAAATTCAACCACAAAATCTGCCAAAGGACACTGAGGTGACCCTTGATCATCAATTGGACAAGAAGGATCAGTACCATACCCCTAATTTGGAGAGAAAAACTACTTGGTTTCTCACCATGGATTTCATATGTGGTTTACAGTGTAGATCACTCATCAGATCTGCGGTTTGCAACAGGTGATAGATCTCCTTACTGTTTCTTTTCTAGTATGCTTAGTTAGGTTAGATTAGTTAGTTTAGTGGATTAATTAATATTTAGAGACAATATGACCGACATATTTAGGGTTTAATCAATCTTGGTTTCATCATAGCAAGTAGGACATTAATGGCTTCTTTTCATGTAATTGATCCATTAGATAGATAGTTGTACTTCCTTATTTCATGTTTTTAGCAATCTTTATGAATCTTGCACAAGTTTAATATGTTTTATCCATATTCTTGATTTCATAAGTTGTTATGATATCTTTACACATATTTTGCTTGAAGGGTCTCATCATGAGAGGTTGCCTATTTGTATAATGCTTTTGTGTTGTTTCTTGACCATAGGAAAGTAGGTTCTAAGGAGAATTAATCATTCAATTCCTTCCTCAACGCAAAGAAGAGGGCTAACTCCACCCTAGAGCAGTTTGTGACTATTTGGAAGAGCATTAATAGTGTGCCTACCCCGTTGGGGGATTTGGAATTGTATCAATTGTATCAACATTTGGGTGACCCTAAGAGGGGCATGATTGTAACTGAGATCCATTTTCAATATTAATAAAAGAAACATCCATTTTAGTGTTATATGCAATATTTTTTGTCATTTTATGCTTTTATGTTGGTTTCATTTGATGCATGATATAGGTGCACTCTTTTTGAGATAGGTCAGAAGGCAATCATGGTGGAACTTTGTAATTTGTGCAACTGATCTCAAATCTCTATGTTTTTTGATATCAGGTAAAAACCTTAGGTTACAATTGCGGTCTCATTATTGGCCCATGGATTCAAGGTGTGGTTTATAGTATGGACCGCAAATCTTACCTACGTTCTATAGCAGGTAGATCAAAAAATAGAGGACAAAGTACAAACTAGATGTGGACCTGATATAGGTCCCATTTTTTACCCTCTGTCACCTTTTTCATCTCTGTATTTTTCTAGAATGCCAAATTTTCAATGCAACTAGAAAACTAAAAAAAAAGGAAACGAAATTAGGTCCTAGAGTGTATTCATTTTTACATCATTAGAAAGGTTCTACTAGGAACAACAGATATCTGGGTGCAATCCATCCTAGAATACATCATGCTTGATAAAAATTATGTGTTGGTTTTCATGCTTGAGGCCCAATCAACGACTATATCATAGTAATTGCATTTTCAAGAATCATTTAGGATATAGCACGCATCTCTTCTAAAATGAAACATTTATTTTTGCATATCATGTAGGAAATAATCATTTATGTTATATTATGCATTTTACTTTATGCAAAAAGATTAAAACAAAATGCTAGTGAGTTGGGAGTCACATCCAACCACTAGTAGGGTTCAATGACAGTGGGCATAATTTCCATCCGTTGGCCCAAATCCCACATACCCTTGGATACTAGACCAATACTGGATCCAAGAACCATCTATAGCCCATAAAATTTGCATGTACTTCTCTTCATATGGTATAATGCTGACTGGGTGAGATTGGGTGAGGATCTTGTAGAACCTGTGCTCCTTGTCTAGGTGTGGACTTTCATTACCACACATGGGGGATTTACGCAGCTTGGAAGTCACATCCAAGTTTTTGAGCTATGAGCATACAAGTGAAAGCCAATTTAAATTGAGAATATCATTCAACACTTTTTAAAATACGATAAGGAGTTCTATACTGATACTACAAACTTGAAACAACATTAAATAGTCTAGGGATTACTTTTAAAAATTAATATGAGATAAACACCATTGTATACCTTATTTGTGTAATAAATAATAAATATAGATGCTAGGTACACCATGGTGGATACATAGGGCGGTCGAAAAAGGCACAAGCCTAAAGCCCATGACCAAGCCCCAATAGATTCACATCAGCACATGTCGAATCCTCACCCACATGCACTTCTTGAATGTCATTCAACAAGCATTAGAGGAGACAAATCAACAAGAGGGGAAATTACTGAGCATACCCCAATAGAGGAGTTTTTTTGCATTCTTCTAGGAACATAATAGAGCAGGAAGCCTCTCAGCATGAGGGTGTTCCACTTGGAAGCCATTATCAAGACCGCATTGCACATGCATCCATGAGATAGGTCGAAGAGTATGTTATCAAGGGGTTCAAGTTAGTACCCTTACATCATAGGTCTATAGGAGGATCCATGGCTCCACCTTCGAAGTACAAACAGGATCAAGATTTGCCCATTCAAGGGCATGTAGACAAGGCTACCATTGAGCATAGGCCTGTGCAGACTCCCGCACATAGTGAACATCAAAATATCACTATTGATATGGCTAAGGTAGGAGCCAATGGCACACCACCACATGAGCGATGGAGATCTAGATAGTTGGATAACTTAGGTAGCATCCTTGAGCAGCTAGGCTATAAGCCTTCGGCTCTGCCCACTTGTGCCTCAAGTGAGCATAGTGTAAGTTCTATTAGGACTGCTAGGGAATATGGAGAGGCTTCTAAGTGTCCTCATGTGACACATCCACCATCCATACATGGTGGTATAAAGCACAAAGATTAGTAGGATTCCAATGTCATATTTATAGACAAGGGAAAAAGCATCACAAATCAGTCATATGGGTATAGAATCCATAATATCACTCACACAGAGCATGCATACCAGAGGCCTGTCATGGCCAATGACCTTGATATATCACATAGACTAGTATCTGATCAGCGATGATAGCTCCTCTGATATCAATTGGAGGACGCTCACCTAGAAATATAGTGCATTGAATAAGAGAATCTTCAATCACAGAGGCTCATCAAAAAAATACTATACGAGCAACGCATGCATGAGGAACGCATCCTTACCCAAAAGTAGCATGTAGAGTAGGAAGATAGGTTAGTCCATGTTGGTATATATACTCATATGGAGAATAGAGAGCACATTCAGAGAACAATCCAATGTGCAATAGGAGCATAGGGATGCTCATACTCATATTAGTGCCCTCCTACCAAGGGAACGACCACCACCATTCGAACATGAGAGGCAACAAAAATATAAGGAATAAGGAGTGGGAAATGATCAAGAGTATCTTGAAGACTCCCAAGTTGAGGAGGAGGAAGAGCAATGCCTTCCACCTCAGCAGAGGAAGAATGTGCCTCCAAGACCACACCACGGTAGCTTAGGGAGGAGGAATTTCTATCCTCAGAGGATTATAAAGCCTTAGAAGCTAAAATAAAAGTTATTGAGAGGCAAGGCGTAGTTGTTCAAAAGTTGACATTAAGAAATATTTACAATGTTCCTTTGGACCCCTTGATACCTACTCCTACCTATCCTAAGCATTTCATTATACCTAGGATAGACAAATTTGAAGGTGACAAAGATGCACATGAACATATCACAGGATTTTTGGATGCCTATTTCCAAATTGTGAGCAATAATGCCTTGCTTTTGCACAAATTTTTCATGACCCTATTAGGCCTAGCTTGGGAGTGGTTCAACCAACAAAAGAGGCACAACATTACCAATTTTGAGCAACTGGCTAATGCTTTCCTTGAACGCTTTTCTTTTGGCATCAAGAAATAGGATAACCTTTTCGATTTGGTTGTGCTAGCTCAGTGCGATGACATGCCAATTGAACAATACAAAAATATATGGAGGAGGTTAATTATGAAGCTACCATTACCTATCCTTGCTATGGAATTGACTTGAATATTTACCAAGAGTTGTGCCAAGCACATCTCACTATAGTTGCAATTGTAGCAATATTCAACATTCGAGGAATTTTTGGCACAAGCCAAAGTAATTGAGGATGTCAAGTTGCAAGAAGGCAACTTGAAGCTTAAGAAAAGGAAAGAGGGGCACAAGAAGAGATCCACAAAACATAAGGGCAAGCAGGCCCATGTCAACCAAGTGGTTCCAAACCTCCAGAGAGAGCATAAAGGGTAGCAAAAGCAGAATTATCAGGCACAACCTCCTGCTACGTAGTATGAAAATTGTAATAATAACTATAAGGGCAAGAACAAAGAATAATGCCCACCTCACCAATTCAAACCTTTGAAGGAATCACTGACATCGAAATTCCACCAATTATGTGAGGCCAAGGCAATCAAATTGCTCAAAATTAATATGGTCGATCCAAATCAACCCAAGTCAAAATAGTACCAAGATGATTTATTTTGCATCTTTCATCAAGGAAAGGCTCATGACATCGAATTATGTTGGTCTTTCAAGAATATTGTGCAAAATATGATAGAAAAATATGAACTTGTAGTACTAAGTAATCCGCTAGTGCCTGACAACCATAACATGGGGATTTATAAAAATCCACTTCCAAACCATGAGGCACCGCGCAACATCGTTGGTCACATCAACCATATGTGTGTCAAACAACCTACCCAGGGTTCGTAGGTATGGTTAATATTGTTACAAGGCATGGGAGATATAAGTAGCCAAATCAACCGTGTGCTCCCATAAGAATACAAGCCACATCGAATCAATAATCAGCACAAAATATTCTAGGCTCGCCAACAAGATCGATGGTGACCATACAGAGTAGGCTAGTCCAAAACTTGTAGATAGCTCCTACGAAGCTGTCTATATATGAACTGATACAACAGTCCCCTAGGCATAGGGATACTCTCATGGATATTTTGAGGTCTATCAAAGTAAAATCCCAAGATGCTCATGCATTCACAAATTTTGTGGGACATGTATAGTAGTGCCAGGAATCGATGATCCAATTTTATGACCATGAAATCAGGATAGTTCCCAATGATACGGCTGACCCACCATTTCATATTATTGCATGTATCAACCACATGCCATTCAAAATTGTCTTGATCAACACTGGTTCATCAATCAAAATCATAATGACCAAGGCATTGAGTCCTTTGAAGTTGCACAAATCACACATTATACCAACTGCATTCACGTTGAGAGAATTTAATGATGCATTAAGTTCAACGGTTGGCACAATTGTCCTACCTATTCAGGTAGGCCTATAGACCATCCTTGTGATGTGTCATGTGATATAATGCACCATGTAGTATAACATCCTATTGGGAAGACCTTGGATTCGAGAGATGCATTGCATTCCCTTGATATTACATTAATGCGTGAAGTACATCCATGAGGGATAGGTTCACATGGTGCCATCAGATGGAGAACCATTTAAATTTGTGAACATGGATGATCTTCTAGGGGGTTTCATACTCCCATAAACACACTTGGATGTTTGGCCAACATCATCGGTTAAGCATCTAGAAGAAAAAAAAGAGTATGTTCTCAACCATCAATATCTATGTTACACTAATCTGAGCATACTACTGCTACTTCCTTCAAACTGACTACATCAATGATTCTTCGAGACAACAAGAAGTTAAAGGTAAAAATGGAAAAAAAATAGAAGAGACATATGCCTGAATTAGTCATCGAGGAGGCTCCCATCCCCATAAAATTAGAGGAAGCCCAAGACATGGCCAAGGAGGTACCTCAGCCTACATTTCTTGCATCATCAGCAGGGTCATCTGTATCGCGGGTGACTGTACATCTCACCAAAATAGGGTTAGATGAGTATATTGTGTAGAATGTAACCTTCAAACCTATTTTGGAGACTGTGCAAGAGATGGACTGATCGCATGCCCATCATTTTTGTGTTGTATCGATGGTACGATTAGGAAAGCCACCTAATCAAACTAACTTCATTTACGTTGGGTTGGATCAGCTTCCAGCATGAATGCCTATGGATGAAGATGGTGACGAACCTTTTGTAGTAAATGTTCATTATTTATCCAAATCAGAGTACTCCATGTGTATTTCAAGTTATATCACTAGCATGAGTACATAATTGGCCTGTTTGAACAAAGGGCATATGAATTCGCTCGAGCTACGTTATCATCTAGCAACTGATAGATTCATCTTGGGATTATAGATACAATAACAAGATAATTTGCTCATAGCATCCTTATATCACTTGTACCTTAGTCTGGGGTATGACATGGACTTTAACCCATATCATCCTGATCCATATAGCTTCTAGAGGACTCACCCAATGGTATCTATTGTCACCACTGAGCCACTTGAAGATGATCATGAAGGACTCTTAGAGTGTACTAATATAGAGTGGAACCCTAGAGACAACCTAGGTCATCAAATCCATAATGCAACCAATGATAGAGGTGTACAGGGGCATAACCCCATAGTTTTAGTCAATCTCAAGTTAGGAGGTCTATATAGTGATGATATAGAGGAGTCCACCTTTGAGATGACTAGACCAATTTATGATGCTGACAGTGAATCGTCAAACAACAATAAATTTGAGGATGAAGCTAGGGGGGATATCTAATGCATTTGTATGCGCATCACCTACTACCTACAGATTCGACACATACTACCAAAGATACTCTTACCAACATTGATCATTTTGGGGAAGAGGTAGATCCAAATTACTAGGCAATATTACATTTACGGTATAATTATTCAATTTTTTTGAATAGTGATGACAACAATCAGGAAGTAAGATTCATGGGGCTGCACTTGCTAGAGTTCCCCATAGAAGTAGGAGCGAATGATGGATTTTGGTTGTCTAACAGTGAAGAGGAATATGAGTTAGAGAGGGCCTACCTTGGTCCTCCTTATTTATGTTACCATCATCAACCCATCAATATAGATGAGGTCTTTCACCAGGTATGTGTTGGTCCTCTTCTAATAGCGATATGACTAAACCTGGATCAAATTTATTGGTTGGTTAATCCCCTTCCATATATCTACATGGAGATCCTTGAGCCAAATTATCCTATTTTGCAATTAGTGCATAGGGAGGACCTAGTCGTCCATAGTCCACATAGAGAGGACCCATTTGTGCCCGTTCCATTAGAGCTATATCTTGGGTATGAGGACTACATCGATTATGTAGAAGTTTGTCTATGTGATTTTGGAGACCATTCCATCAATATGGTCTCCATTTATTTGACCAATCCACTCTGCAATCTAGTAGATCCATACAAACTGTTGCATCTCAATGTAGATGCTATTAACTGGTATCGTGTTGAATCACCTCTATAGCCTAAATATTTCTTCCCTAATGAATAAATGATGCAACCATTTAATTTTGCATTGGGTTATGATTACGATGTGTATCATGCTGACGATGCTTCCAATGTATAACCTATGAACCTAGCAAATGACATCCATTTGATTCCTACACCTCATCAGCTTGAGGAGGGATTACATATATCAATAGAGGAAACCTTCGAGGTGGATATCAGTAATGATCCCACCAATTCAAATAAGGTTAAATTTGGAGAGAATCTCACTCAAGATGAGCGGGCCACCCTCATCCCTGTATTAAAAGAGAGACCAAATTTGTTTGCTTGGATATATAAAGATATACTAGGTCTAGACCTAAAATTGGTTACTCATAACATTTTGTAGATCTAACGAAGAAGCCGGTAAAGCAAAAACTTAGAAGCCTTGATGGTGAAATATTAGCTACAAAAGCTATTGGATGTAGAATTTGTAATCTCCATCGACTATCTGGAATGGGTGTCCAATATGGTACCCATGGGAAAAATTGATGGAAGAATATGTATTTGTACAGATTTTAGAGACATCAATAATGCAACACCTAAAGACTTATTTTCATTGCCTAATATTTATGCTCTTGTAGACGCAACTACAGGTCATGAAATGCTCTCCTTAATGGATGATTTTTTTGGTTACAATCAAATTCAAATTAAACTCGAAGACCAGCATAAAATCACATTTATAACGCCATGTGGAACATTTTTCTATAAAGTTATGACATTTTGCCTCAAAAATTCTAGTGCAACATATCATCAGGCCATGACATATATTTTTCATGAATATATGCATAAGATTCTATAATATTACATGGATGACTTGTTGGCCAAGTCATTGCTACGTGTTGAGCATGCATAGGTCTTAAGGAAGGTATTTGATCACCTAATATAATATAATATTAGGCTAAATCCTAAGAAGTGTGTATTTGGAGTAACTTCTAGTAAGCTATTAGGATTCATCGTTTCAAAGCGAGGCATCGAGGTTGACCCAACGAAGGTCAAAGTTATCTTAGAGATGTGTCCTCCCTCCAATATTAAAGAGTTAAGGAGCCTTCAAGGCAAAGTAGCATTGATAAAGTGATTCATCACTTAGTTATCGACTAAATGTCGACCCATGAATTGATTGCTACATAAGGGGATCCCATTCAATTGGTATGAGGGCTTTCAAGCAACTGTTACTAAAATAAAGTAATAACTGGTGATGCCACAAGTGCTAGCTCCACAAAGACCAAATATACCTTTTATGCTATATATATTGGTGATTGACTTTGCATTAGGGATCATGTTAGCCCAAAATAATTTACAAGGCAAGGAAAAAGCAAAATATTACATTAGCTGAACCTTGGTGAGTAATGAGCTAGGGTATGCATATGTAGAGAAACTGTGTTTAGCAGTAGTGTTCGCTACAAAGAAATTGTGATACTATATGCTAAGTCATACAACATATGTTATATCAAAACAAAACCCTTTGTAGTACATGATGAGTAAGACATATCATAATATGTGTACTGCGAAGTGGATCATGCTACTGATAGAATTTGATTTGGAATTCATAATCTAGAAGTCCATTAAGGGACAAGTCATAGTTGATCAATTAGTTGAGGCACCACTATCAAATAGTATATCTTTGACCAGTCAGCTTCCATATGATGTAGTATTCATCATATTTGAAGCTCCTGAACTCGAAGAACCAAATAATAATGTTGATATGACTCTGTTCTTCAATGGGTCAAAGTGCGAGCAAGGAGGTGGTGCAGGAATAGTTTTTCCATGCTGTAAGGAGCTCCAATGCCCTTGTCATTTAAATTAGATTTTTTGTGCACCAACAACAATGCTGAGTACGAAGCCCTACTACTGGACCTCCACATAGTCGTTGCCATGAATATAAAATATTAAACATCTTTGGTGACTCCTTGCTCATAGTAAAACAAGTTAAGGGGCTCTTTTAGTGTCGATTTCCAATACTGAAAGCCTAAAAATATCTTGTGATTACATATTTGGCTAAATTAGAATGGTATGACATCAAAGCAATCCCTCGTTCATCAAACAGGTTTGCAAACACCATGGTGTCTTTGGGATCCTTAATCCCTTAGAATTTTTCTGTTGATTTCACTACCATTCATGTTAAAACACTCTCGCATCCTGTAGAACTCAAATTTACCACCAGATATGCAAGATAAATTTGTGGCTAATTGGCTAGCATCTTATATCATATTTGAAAATATTGGTCTAGGTACCTATCACCTAACATCGCTAGGGGGTGTTGAAGAGCCTGAACCTCTCAACATCATCCATATTAAGGCATTCTATACTTGAGAGTGTAGCAAAAGCTCCAAGGGTTCCTGAAACCACTTGGTCATGTCAGTAAAATACTCTGAGAGTTTTCTTAAAACTGCTCGATCAATCCCAAAGGCTTTAAGGGTTTTCTAAACATCACTCAATTATCCTAAAAGGCTCCAACCTCATCTATGAGTAGTTTAGTCAATAAAAATGCACCAAGAGTTTCTAAAAAACTGCTTGGTCAACCCAAAAGCTCCAAGGATTCTTAAAAATCGCTTGGTCATCCCAAAATGCCCCAAAGGTACTCATAATCCCTTTGGTCAATCCTAAAAGCTCCAAGGTTTCCTAAGAATCACTTGGTCAATTTAAAGGCTCCGAAGGAATGTACTCATCGTTTGGTCAGATATGAGGCTCAAAAACTCATAAAAATTATAAAATCAATAAAATACAAAAAAAATTGGTAAAGCATAAAATCCAAAAACATTTGCATTTGCATTATGCATTTTCATTCACACATGCATTAATTTCATTGCATTGCAAATAGGCATTCATCATCCGTTGCATTCCTTAGTAGAAGGATTTTTTTTTTCAGTCTTACAAGTGACACCATGTTTATGTTTTAATCATGCACCTTTGCATTTATCATAATCCATAATTCATTTGAGTAAATGTGTTTTTAAACACAACTCATAATGTTGCTATGAGAGATATACTCAGGTTTTTTGGTCACCCAACCATACCTGGTGGTGTTATCAAGAGTTTATAGAAAGTTTGCTTTGCCTTTGTAGCTAAGGTCTAGTTAGTATAGCCCTTAGCATATCATAATATTATCACTAATAAACAAATTAAGAAATCCTAATAAGGACTAGGGGAAGATAAAATCCACGAGCAGGACCAGGTATCCTGAAGTGAAAATATTTATTCTTTCTTATCCCTCTATGCGAACGGTATGGGAAATATTTGCAATTGGAAAAAGGACAAGTATATTCCTTACTCAAAATCCCTTTCTTATGATAAAATGAGAAATATCCCAGAGTGATATCCCACATAAATCCCTAATATTGATACCCTAGATCGATATCATAGATCGACATCTCGGATTGATATCCTACATTGATATCATAGATTGATACACTCAATCGATATTATAGAAATAGTTCCCCCCAAAGTAAAATCTCCAAAGGAAAGTTTTTGAAGAAAAGTATCAAATGTAAATTCCAAAAAGTGAAGATCAAATGAAGATCATAAATCAAATTTCACATCAAGATCAAATGAATATCATAAATCAAAGTTTAAATCTAGATCAAATGAAGATAACAAGTTCCAATGAAGATCAAATGAAGATTCAAATAAATTCAAAGTCAAAATGGAATCGACTCCCTTGCTTCACTACACATGATCAAGTATCTTAAAAATTTGAAAAAGAAAAAGAGAGGGACAAAAGTTGAAACCCTTGAATTGCCAGCACTACTGTAACTTACGCATGATGATATGTCTGATGCATTAGCACCTTACTTATGAACAAGACCAATGTTTGAATGTGGAAGAGATAGCTTTAGGTGTCCTGTATCACCTAGTGAATTAGTTCAACTAAAATCTAAACCTAATATTTGATAAACACTTGTGGATCCCCAATATTAGCAATGGGTTGAAAGAATCTTTCCTGACATCAGGGTATGCTTGTACCTTATCTTAAAAGTATTCATGTGAACACACAGGGCTAATGAATAGTTAGGGTCTATCCTAGTGAAATCCTTACCTTTCATAAGTCTATTATGATCAGTATGCAACTTTTGATAAGTCAAATAGGGTGTTTGAGTCTCATGGAAAACCTCAAAAATCTCTCTAATAGCAAAAAATATCAAATATCACAAACCATCAAAGGTGAAAGTCATTGCAAATTATCAAATTGCAAAGTATCCAATAAGTGATACATCATTACATAAAGCACAACCAAGATATAGGATAGATACCATATGGATAACAAAAATGATATTTAGATGACCACTGGCTATATTGAGCATATCATTCAAAAGTGCAAAAATAAAATAGAATGACATATTGCATCATTTGCATCATAACCGCTTCATATCATTGCATTTCATATATGGATGATTAATTGATCAAATTATTATTATGAGGATTTCCAATTACATTCATGATTTTTACATATTCTGTGGTGTCGTCCATTAGATTGTTAAACATATATTGCATTTATTCCTTAAATTTTAAGTGATTAAAGCATGCAGGTGCATTTACATTAGATTACCATCATGTAAATAAAGCATTACATATATTGTACCAACATAGTGTGACATCATCACAAAGTAATGCATACAATAAATCAATGTCAAACATGCATTAAGATAAAGCATTGCATCCATATGCATCCATCATCAATAAGCACATCTAGACATCTAGATCATTGTATATCATCATCATCATAAATACATTAACTATCTAGTGCATGTCATCCATACATCACATCATATAGCATCAAATTAACATAAAATTGCATCCATGTGCATCACATTAATAAAAAATACACAAATAAATGAGTACATATAAAGAGCCAAAATGATCAAATCTCATATATATATATATATATATATGTATCCGAAATGAGTATATAAAGTATATCAAAAATATTTGCAGGCTACATCCATGTAGGTCCTCAACCTTACACATAAAAATAATACATCAAAATAGCAACCCATGTGTATTCTATGGAGGGCCTACACCCCCAATAGGAGAGTCACCAGTCTCATCTATGTCATCCATGTGCCTCTCATGTGAGATATCACCATGTGTACTAGAGGACTTGTGTGTCCTCTTAGTCCTGTGAGTCATGTGACTCTAGCTCATGGATGACTGCCCTATAGTCTTGGATTTGGTCCACTGGGACCCTGAAGCATGTCGATCCTCTAGAACCTACCCACCTATCAGTATAACCATCCCTCTAGCTGAGATATTCGAGCTACCCTCACATTGCATAAATAATTCCCCTCCTATACGAGGGAAGTAAGCCACCTAATCTCAGCCATAGGATCACGGCCTCCTAACAGTCTGAGTGTTGGTGCTGAAGGTGGTGCCATGATAGCACGAGAAGATGATGGGTCACCTCTCTGAGCCTGGGACTAAGCTAAGTCCCTCTCTAATATAGTCACTTCCCATCATGCCTCTACCAACTCAAGTGCTCTAATCAGGTCTTGAACTTGCCCCTCTACTATTGTAGCACACTTTTTCATAGTTGTGGCCTAATCTCGGGCCTCCTAAAGTTACCTCTCCCTATTAGATAACTTCACCTCTAACATGGTGATAGATGTATCTCATTGTCACTGCTGAGACTGTAGCCTCCCAAACTGGCTTTGCAAATCTGCTACTTGGCCTAGTAGCTACCCTATTGTAGCACCCTAAAATTGGCACGATTAAACCTTAGTAAAAAGATAAAAATTCAAATTTTAACCTCAAACTGTCCATTAACCGCCCTTTACCTGCTTTCCTTGTTTTTCGTGCCATTTTTTAGGATTTTTTTTACCATTGGACTATATCATCATAGATTAGACGAAATCATCCTAGATCTGACAAATTCATCTGGAATAGAACGTCCAGACGATTTCATCCCAAAACCAAATTTTCATACTTAGCTTTTGTTCCAACATCCTCTCTAACCTAGGCAGAAAGCGTGTATGTGCAGTTAGAGTCTCCCCCATTGGAGATCTCCCAAATTGGGATGATATCCAACCTCCTAACCTCTCCCTAATCCTATATAAATTGATATTTTCTCAGTTTATCACCCTGAACCCCCTGACTCTCTACCTGAAACTCTGCTTAAACCCCCTGAACTTCCACGCACCTCAGAGCATCCTCACACCATCATTTGCATTATGTATTTCATGTTTTCTTGTAGGAACTTTACTATTTTTTAGTCGAAGCTAGCTCGGATCATCGCAAGCGATTCCAGGTTATTTTGGATGATCCTGTCGAGAAGCGCAGATGATATCGTACGATTTGAGGCGATCCCGACTATAGTCAAGATTGGGGGCAATCAGAGTCCAGAGTTTGCATCTCTTTATTGTTTTCTACATTTCTTTATACATTATTTTAGTTATTATATTTATGCATCTTGGAGTTCACCTCATTTAGTATAACTGCATGATAAATTTAAAATCAATCATTAAATCTACTACATTCATCTTATTTGTTAATTGAATCTATTATTTATGCCTGTTTGCTATTATTTCTATCATTCTCCTTTGCTTTTGTAGTTGCATCTGGTATTTTGTATCTATTCCTGTGGTTGCAGGTTTCTGATGAATTCGTCTGATGAATTCGTCAGATTTATGATGATCTCGTATGATCTCAGATGATTACGTACAAGTTGAGACGATCTGGACTGCTACAAAACTTAGAATCTTCATCAGACATCCGGAATCAGGTATGTATTGTTCTAGTTAGCATATTCTCTGTGTTTAGCATTCATTCCTATTTTTTGTATTCATATAGAATAGTTTAGATTCATCTTGGCCAAACCTAGGAATTGAATGATTAAAGTGCAAAATGAATACATCAAACTTACTATCAACCTAGGTGTGGAAACTACCACTCAAAATTTTCCTGGTGAACCCACCATCCATCAAAAATTCACCCTTATACCCCTCCCCCGAGAGGCGAGACCTTCAAAGGGCCTCTCATTTCGAGGTATTGTCCCATCCTTATTGCATCCCCCTTCCGGGCATGGATCCTATAGCCTGAAGGTAAGGATGCAAAAAATTTGGAGCGATACATTTTGGTGAACCCGACGTGAAAACTAAAAACCTTTTGAAAATAATCCAAAAAACAAAATATAAATGCATTTAGAATCAAAGATTGCATATCACATTTAAATGGTATATTATAATAAAATACGAGTTGTCACCATTAATGTTGAGAATCAATTAGCAGCTATAGAGATTACTTATGTGCTTAGAGTACCTCAAAAAAATAGGGTTCAACCTTTGTGGGATGAACTTGATAGGAGATTGGGTATCATTGGATCTAGGGCAACAGAACTTAGGCAAATTAAGAGGTTTGTCCTAGATAGAATCCTGGATCCTGATCAAGTGGCCTTATATCATGAACTTTAGAGAGCTTGCCATAGGTGGTTAGCAGATAAAAGAGCCCATGTGTCTTCAGAGTTGTACACCTTTGAGGAATACCTTGAGAATGTAGTTGTAGTACATAAATTTCTATCTCATATAGAGGATCAAGAGGTCATTCTTACGAATAGAAAAATATGGAATAGAGTTCCTAAAGCTGTGTTATATCGATAGTATTGCTATGAACTTTATTTCTATCAGTTAGAGTCTGAAACATATAATATCACTATAGCAACACTTTATCAAGTTATTGAAAAACCATTTCTAATTTGAAGAGGACATTTCATGACTCCTGATGAACTTGATCCTATCAATGACATCTATAAACTATTTATAGAAAACTAAGATATTCTTTATTATTTTTATTTCTTGCATTCAGTGTGTTGTGTGTTGTCTTTATAAGCAAAAAAAAAAACAAAAAAAAATAAATAAATAAAATAAAAACAAAACAAAATCATAACAAAATCAAAACATTTTCTTTTAAGTATTATAGTAGGTATAAAATATATATACCTCCTAAATTTGTTGCAAATATATTAATATATATTTGCTAAAATCTAAATTTAGACATAATGACTAGACTCAGGAATGGAAAACAGACTAAAGTAGAAGAAGATTGGTTAAGAAAACTAGGAAATAACCTAGATGTCCTTCTTGAAGACCCAATTCAGGAAGAAGGAACCTTTGATCAACAATAATAAGAATTTGTTGTAGGAAATGAACAAAAAGAAAATGATAGAGAGGAAGGATCCTCATCCCCTAAAATATCTCTGGAAGGAGCTGTTACTTTTGAGAACACAGAACATTTATGGAGGTTCCTCAATACTAATATGGGCACTCTTAATATAGCAGTCCATATGGACAAATATCAAATTAGTGACACTCAAGCAACCCTAGAAGACATATATCACACACGCACTAATCCCTTGTCCTTCATTGATCAAGAAAGTGATCAAGCTGGACCATCCAATTTGGATATGGCCGCTATAATCTAGAACACGCAACAACAATAGGTTACCCAACCACCTAGATTGCCTGTTACCAAGCCTAGGGTTATTCCCACACAAAAGAAATCGTCATTCATTGCTCTATTTTGCCAAGCTATTGATCAATATACCTCAAATCAACAAAATCCTAAAACAAAACCAAATACCAATTTCCAACAATCTGGGATACAACATAATGCTACAACAAATCTTCTTCATAATACTCTTCCTACCAACCATTTGCATAACAAAAATATAGCATCTAATCCTTATGTCATGCCTTCCTATGCTCACAAATCCCATACTCATGTACCACCGAACCAATATGGTGGGTAAACTGGTAATCTGGAAGCCATGGTGAAACAATTAGTCTCTTGCATGGACCAGATAGATCCCTACCATCCCTCGTACAATTATCGAGAGATGTGTAGTTAGCCTCTAGATCCTATAGTTGTAGCACAACCATATCCCAAACACTTTCCTATGCCTGTCCTACCTATATACAAAGGAACTAAAGATCCCATAGAGCATCTTTGTATGTTTAGGATAACATGTCATGATATATCACATGATGACTTGTTATTACTAAAGATGTTCCCAAAAAGTTTAGGAGGGATGGCATTGGAGTGGTATTATCAACTACCCACTCATTCTTTGAGAAATTTCGAAGAGACTGCTGAATCTTTTGTGCATCAATTTAGTGCCTATATTGAAAGGCATGTAACTATTAAATATTTGTACAACCTAAAACAAGACAAAGATGAGTGTTTTGTTGACTTCTTAGCTTTATGGAGGTAGTTGATAGGAAAATTACACTTTGTGTTACCTTATCGAGAAATGTTGGATATCTTTATCAATAATTTACAAGAACAGTTATCCTATGAGTTATCAATTGCTACCTTGACCACCTTCGATCAAGCTATAGACTTAGCTCGAAGAGTGGAAGATGCTCTTGTTAGGAGAGGTCAACTTAAAAATAAATATGATGAGAAAACATCCAAAAATAAATATAAAAATAAACAATTTGTGGGTGATGGAGTCATTGATAGCAGAAACGTTGCTACTATTAATGTTGCGAAAACAATAGAGAAATTTATACTAAAACATCCTGATAAACCACCTCAAGAATTTACTAGGTTAAATCAACTTTTATCAACCATTCTCCCACAACTATTAGCACGAGGTTTGATTTGATTACCAAATATCCAGGAACCTGATCAACTATACCCAGATACAGAGCTGATTTACATTGTGATTTCCATAGAGGACCTGGACATGCTACTAATTCTTGTAAAATATTAAAACATAAAATACAAGACCTGATTGATAACAATGAGATGGAGGTGCAAGCCTTTCAACCTAAACAAAATCCTTCTAATAATGCTCAAAATAACATCCCTCAAAATCAAAATCAGAATGCCAATCAGTCACTGGAAATATTTCAACATCCTTTACCAAAGCATCGTAAAGAGGTGGCTAATCAAATTGAGCATCATAATGTTCCCCCTCCTACCCGATATGTAGGAACTATTAGTGGACATTCACCTACTCATGATGTGGAAGTATTTGACACAACTTTATCCATGGTTACGACTAGACCTCTATATAATATTCGGACCCTTGATCTTAGTGATACCGAATATGAGACTGAAAGTGACATGGAAATCACCTCAAATCAATCGAATAGTTCTGAAGATGAATCAGATCCTATTCAACCTATCACAAGTTTTATGGTTCTAGAAGAACCATTTCCTAGAAGAGTCACTACTAGACCATCTTCTCACCAATTACTTTCTAATGAACAAGCCATAAATGCTAGACCAAGCCCCATTCATCATCTGCAAAATAATATTGTAGGTACCATCGAAGCCGTTACCAGAAAACAGGCTCAAAAATCTCAACAGGATCAAACTTAGAACGATGGATCAGCTCCATTTGTTTTGAAAAATCCCAATAAAGGGAATCATGCACCTAATGTTCAACCTAAGCCTCCTTATAATATTAATGAACAATTATCAAATACTACAGCTAGAATTTCCCTTTTGGACCTTTTAATATCTTCTCCTACCCATAGGGATGAATTAATGCTCACATTAAGCCAAATGATGGTACCACAAAATATTCAACCTGAAGCCATGTCCAATACTATCATAACTCGAGAAGTCGATTGTATTGACTTCCAAGATAGAGATATACCACAACATAGTTTACATAAGGATAACCCCTTATATATTACTACCCTAATTGGGGATGTAGTCGTTAAACGAGTCTTGATTGATAATGGTTCATCTTTAAACATATGCACTTTTGACTTCTACCAAATATTTGGGTTTATAAGTGACAAAATGAAAAGAACTGATATGATCATAAAAGCCTTCAATGACGAAACACAAGAAATGTGTGGAGTTATTACTATCCCCTTGCAAGTTGGTCCGAGAACCTTAGACATGACCATGTTTATTGTACATTGCCCTGCATCGTACAATATACTTTTGGGTCACCCTTGGATGAACGTAATGCGATATTTTCCCTCAACTTTACATCAGTGTGTTAAATTCAAATTTAAAAATCAGATAGTTACCATTCATGGTGATCCTAGACCCTTTGATATGTGTGCATTGGCAGAACCTGTTGGAGTTCAATTTTGCCTTGCTTTGTCATCCACACATCCTAATTCTCATCAACCATCTAAACATGTGAAACACACACCCATAACATCATCTACTCTTTCCCCATAAACTACACCTCTACATATAGCTCAACCATATTCCGAACAAACCACATTAGGACCTCGAAAAGATCATAAAACTACAACCAATGCTTCTTGTTTTACTCCTATAACTTCCATACCTATAGAATCATCCATAGATATCTCTATAGCATCTACATCCACTACAGGCATACTTTCCACATCCGACAATGTAGGAAATGTTTCTTCTACCTCTTATACTCTTACTGATGAGCTCTTGCCCGATTTATCTAAAATTCTTATATCAGAAAAAAAAAACACTGCCATGCAAGATTCCCTTATTTTAAATAAACTCCCACCCTCTCCTCATACCTTGGGCCTCCCACATCCTATGGAAAGTATTTAGAAAGTCAAGAGTTGTGCTTTTATTTATAAGGGATATGACTGGGGAAGAATACCTAGAAATATCAAGACACATTGTGATGGATATGCTAGATGTTATTTTGCTAATGAGTATATTAAAGCTAAGCCCATAGTGCTTAAATTGGGATGTAAAGGGAAAGGTTTGGGACCTTTCCAAAATGGTATGAAAGAACATTTTGAGGTAGAACTATGGCCTGCACGATGTGGTGTGGGCCTATTTCCTAGTAAATGTTAGCCCTTCCCATTCGAGGATGATGACCACCTCATATGTTACCAAGATTATCTGGATAAACGAGATGTATTACATTTTAAGCCTCTTACATGTAATATGTTATCCATAGCTTACCTTGATATGATTTCCAAATCTGACGATTAGTTAGAGGGGGATATCTTTCATGATGTCTCCATTGAGAAATTGTTACATAACAAATTTTATTTTGATGGCTCTATACCTAGTATAGCCCAGCTTGAGGCCACGACTCCTTAAGGCAAATTATCCAAGCTAACCTTGGAAGAATTACAATAATTAGGTGTTTCACCCACCCCACCTAATTTTAAGAGAGATCTACACATGGAAGTAGAAAAAATCATAAAAATTAACATTGGAACCAAAGATAACCCTCACATAATCAACATTGGATTAGAATTGAGTCAAGAAAAACAAGATAAATACATTGCATTCCTTAAACAATATGAAGAAGTCTTTGGTTGGACATATGAAGATATGCCAGGATTAAACCCTTCTGTAGTTACACATCACCTAGTAGTCCATCCGGATGCTAAACCTGTTAAACAAAAACTTAGAAAAATGCATCCTAAAGTGGCCTTACTAGTCAAAGGAGAATTATAAAAATTCTTAAATGTTATTTTTATACAAGCCATTGATTATGCTGAATGGATCTCAAATGTAGTTCTAGTAACTAAGAAAGAAGCCACTAAAATTAGGGTTTTCACAGACTTCAGAGATATTAATGTTGCATGCCCTAAAGACGATTTTCCTCTTCCCAACATGGATCAAATCATTGACTTTACTACTGGGAGTGGAATGATATCCCTAATAGATGGATTTTTTGGTTATAATCAGATCAGGATAGCTCCTAAAGATTAGGCTAAAATAGCCTTTATTACCCCTTGGGGAACCTTTTGTTGGAAAGTGATGCCATTCGGTTTAAAGAATGCAGGCGTAACATATCAACGAGCCATGACTTATATCTTTCATGATATGAGGCATGATATTCTACATGATTATGTAGATGATATTATAGCTCATTCCATCAAAGAAGATGATCATTTATATGACTTGAGAAAAGTATTTGATCGGTTAAGGGAGTATCTTATCCGATTGAATCTAGCTAAATGTATATTCAGAGTTAAGTCCGGTAAATTATTAGGGGTTATAGTTTCTTTACGTGGCATTGAAATTGACCCTCTCAATATCATGACTATCACTGATATGCCCGCACCCACAAATATATCAAAATTATGAAGTCTACAAGGTAAGCTAAAAGCTATTTGCCGCTTTATTGATAAGTTGGCAAAAAAAACCGGACCTTTTCTTAAGATTCTTAAGAAAGATGTCTCTTTTCATTGGGACGACGAATGTTAGGAAGCATTCGAACTCCTCAAAAAATATATCCTTAAACCATCGATGCTTTCACCACCTAGATCTGATTGTCCATTTATTTTATACATTTTTGCTTCCGATTTTGCCTTAGGAGCTATGTTAGCTCAACTTGACAATGAGAAGAAAGAACATGCTAATTATTACATTAGCAAAACCTTAATCAGTTATGAAACTCGCTATACCGTATTAGAGAAGTTATGTCTAACAGTCGTATTTTCTACACAAAAACTATGACATTATATGCTCAGCCAGAAAACATATGTTATTGCTAAATTTGACCCTTTGCGATATCTCATGAGTCGATCGTACTTATCTGGTTGCACAACAAAGTGGGTTCTTACGCTAAGCGATTTTGAACTCATGTTTATAGGATATAATTCTGTTAAGGGTCAAATAATAGCAGATAAATTAGCTTCTACACCTTTAGAGTCTACCCATCCCCTCATCGTTGAGTTTCCTGATGAATGCCTTAAAATAGAGGCAAACCATCCAGAGCAATGGTCCCTATACTTTGACGGAGCCCGATGTATGAGTGGGGCTGGTGCAGGTATTATTTTAATATCTTCATAGAAACATATTATACCTCTATCCTTCAAACTAACATTTGCTTGTACTAATAACACTACTAAATATGAAGCTCTTATCCTTGGATTACAAGCTGCTTTACCGCTACAAATTAAAAATCTATTGGTTTTTGGTGACTCTCAACTTGTCATAAATCAAATCAATGATGTTTATCAAACTCGAGATGATAAATTACATCCATACAAAGCATATGTCTTACAATTATTATCTTTGTTTGATCAAGTTACCTTGGAAGCTATTCCTCAAACTAACAACCGTGCGGCTGATGTTATGGCTGCAACTGCATCTCTTTTGCCCTTGGAGTTAGATGATGAATATGCTACCATCATTATTCATCGACTCTAGGAACCTGCTTCAATAAAATCATGGTTAGAACCTTTGGATGTGTTTCTAATAAATGAAACTACTCCTAAACATTGGTACACTGATCTATTTAATTTTTTGCAAAATGGGACCTTTCCTGAAGGTTGTAATAGCAACCAGCGCAGGTTATTACGTAGACGAGCAAGTCGCTTCATGATTATTGATGAGGCCTGGAAATGCCTCAATCATAACATGTTTTGAACACTAAAATTGCCTATAAACTCTTATGTTTTATCTGATATGTTAGTTAAGTTGATTCAATATGTTGTATATTAACCATTTTGCATGATCAATGTATTTGGAATATTATATGCTGATTTTTACAGCTTTTTGCATAGTTTTGTGTTCTTTTTGCTATGACTTGCTAAAATGGGATATGCTTAGAATAATAGCAGCATTTCACTAATCATGTTTTGATTTGTCTCAAGCATTTATTTCACCTAAATCTGGCAACAGTGCAAGCAAACTGTTGCTGTGCAGCAAAAACTAGTCTTTCCCATGTAAATTCTAGCCAACTGTCCATAAATAGCAAGGCATGGAATTCACATGTGGAAAGAGATGAAGACCATTGGAATTTGATCTTAGGAGATAACCCACCTGAGAGATGCAGAAGAAATCACTGGAAAAGCACACATTTTTTCATTCCAAAGTATCTTCGGAATGAACAGATATCTTCGAAATGAGAGAAAACAGTGTCTTCGAAATGAGCGGATCTTCGGAATGAGTGGATCTTCGAAATGAAGAATGCAATATCTTAGAAATGAGCAATATTTGGAATGAAGAATGCATTATCTTCAGAATGAGCGATCTTCGGAATGAGAATTGCATTGTCTTCGAAATGAAGCCACTTATCTCCGGAATGAAAACAGAATGCATTTTTTTGACTTGTTGACCGATTTTTGAAGCTAGAAAAATGGAAATAAAGGTCGAAAAAGGTAAAGGAAAAGATCTTCCATCTGTCTTTGCCGTCATTGCCGACCAAAGCCATCATTAATGGAAAGATCAAAGAATAAACCCAAATTTGTTGCAGCATAGTAGGATTAGATCTTTTGAGATATTCTTTATTTGTAATCAGATCATAGGACAGCTATAAATATTGCTCCCATTCAGGTTGAGCCTAGTAGGTAGTAAGTAGTGAGAAAAGAGTAAGGAAGCTAGAAGAAAGTAGAAAATACAGAGAATAGGTAGAAATTGATTCGTTACAATCCTGTAACAATTTTTCAAGCAGAATTATTGTAATCATGTTCTTTAATCAATAAAGTGCACCAGTTCTATTTCATATTGCTTGTAAATGAGTGTGATTAAGATCTATAGAGAGAGAGAGACTCATACCTTCTTCTGGACAAGGATGCTGGCCACTTCCAGACCTAGGAGGAGGACTAACAACAAGTTTTTATTCTAATTTTGTTGCAGCAGAATGAGTTGTAGAACTTGTTATTTCAATTGCTTGTAAATAGCTGACAATATCTGTAGTCTTAGTTTATTTATGCTTAGATTAATCTTGTGCTTAATGTTTTAGTTGTAATATTTACTTTCAGCAAAGCTTCCATTTTATTTCAGACTATTATTTCTAGAATTTGCTATTTTCTATAATTTCTTGCATTTTGTGTTTTGTTGTCAACCCTTGCATAGAATATTGACAACCTTCTATTATAGAGTCTTGACAGGGTTTTATTTTCCATGCTATAATTAGATTTCCATTGCTACAAAAGTAAATAGATTTCCTTTCTACAATTAGAATCAGACTTTCAATTTTGCAACTGTTATTTTTGCAACATAATTAGGTCTCATTCTGTAATTGTAAATTAGGATTTCATTTCTGTAGTTAATGATTAGTTTCCATTTTTGCAATTAGATTAAGGTTTAATTTATGCAATTAGAGATAGGAATGTCCTAAAACCCCCCACACAATCGGTTCCACCAATAAGACCTGTTGCTCTAGATTGACCTAAGTTATAGTTGTTTCACTTCTTCTTCCATAGATAGCCTTGTACATAGCCCTAGATTGACAAATTCATTGAGAATTAATGATGGTATAACGACTACGCATCATTTTGGCACCATTGTTGGGGAATAGTGTTGCCAGAAGAAAACAAATAGTCCAATAGCCATAATCAGACTAAGCTGTGAAAATTCAAGTTAAAATCTGAATACAACAGCTGAGGAAGGTAACAACTATTGACTTAATTTATGTCATTCAAGAGTAAACATGAATGAGTAAGTCTAGGGATGAATGAGTAAGTCTAGAACTACCCCAAAGGATCCCTGGCTTGTTCCATTAAGGAGATCTTCATGCCTAAGGGGTGAATCACCTGTGTTTGAACTACCAAAAAGATTGATAGAAAAATCACCAGTCTCACCATCATTAGAACATTTTGAGAAAGGAAAATCACCAATTTTATCATCATCAGAATATCCTAAGGAAGAAAATTCATCGGACTCATCATCAACAGAGAGGCTTGGACCTCTTGAGAGAACAATTTGGAAAGCTTTAACTTCTCCTAGGAAACATGAAACTATGGCAGAAGGAGGCAATATAGATGGCCAACATGGCTATGTCCATAATGAAGGAGATGATCAGGATATGCCCCAACCTTCCAGAACATTTGAATATCCTATCCGTCTGAATCCAACACAAAACTCTCCCATGAAGACCATTTCACCTTCAATACTTCCAACCTTCTGAGGTGTTGTATCCGAAGATCCTGATCAGTTTTTGTTTGAATTCAAGGTAGTGTGTCAGACCTATGATTATATAAATGACAATAAAAAACTTAAGGTTTTTCCCTCAACACTCAAGGATTCAGCATTACGCTTGTTCATGAGCTTAGAGCCAAATTCCATAAGAACCTGGGATCAAATGGAAACTGTGTTTTTAGATAAATATCCAGGAGTATTGTCGTGTAAGGAATAGAAAAGATGAGTTATTCAGAATTAAGCAAGAAGATGATGAAACATTGGAAGATTATCTTGATAGGTTCTCCTTTGTTCAAAGGAGATGTGGACTTGTAGAACTGGAATTATGTAAAACCATATTTTTGAGAGGATTGCAAGATGAATCCAGAGAAGTTCTGGATTTGATGGGAAAAGGGGATGTAACCACTCTCAGTAATGATGAAATTGTGGATCTCTGTAGGAATTACTCTCGCACTAAGCGAGAGAAGAAGAAAAAGCTATACAAATGGCACTGATGTGAAGGACCTGATAGAGGAACTTGCAAATTTCAAAACCGATATTCTAGTGCACCTAAACACTACTTTGGGGGAAATGTCTGCAAAAGCAAAAAACATAGAACCTTTGGCAATTTATTGCCCAAGATGTAGAAATAAACATGCTTTGCAGGAATGTCCTTTGAATAAAACATCTATCTCAACCATTTGTAGTATCTGTTCAAAAAGGCATTCAACTGATCAATGCCACCTGCTACCACAACTCAAAACTGTGTTAGAAAATTAGACTGAGGAACTCAACTATATTGGACCAAAACAAGGGGGAAATTTCTCTCAATACCAAAATCCCCCTCGTTTTCCTACAAATTGGGGGCATAATCCCGGTACTATGCCTTGGGGACAACCAGAACCACCCCAACGTCCTTGGAATAATCCTCAATGGACAAATTCCCAAGAATGGCCACAAGCAAATTGGAGTAACCCAACCTGGAATCAGAATCAAAACAACCCCTCATGGAATCAAAACAACCCATCTTGGAATCAAAACAATCCAGCCTGGAATCAAAATTAGACTAATCCACATTGGATGCAAAACCAACCACAGTGGAGTCAACAATACCAGTCCTATCCAAGGCAGCAAAGGAATCAAGGTCAAACTCAACATTTGTTGCCTGCACCTAATCAAAATTTTCAAGAAAAACAACAGCAAACACAACAAGTGAAACAACCTCAAATGCCAGCTCAACCAGTCACTAATCCAAACAACATGAGACAGACACCTCCTGTCTATGTGGTTGAAGCTGAAGAAAATGTTGAAATTAATGTTCTTGATTGTAGTAACATCCAACTTCGTTCAGGAAAAGTTGTACCTGAACCAGTTTCAAATGAAATCAAAGAAAATGAAGAGCAAGAATCATCAGAACCAGAGAAAATCCAACCAACAATAGAGACAGAAGAAAAATTGGAACCGAGAAAATCCAACCAACAATAGAGAAAGAGACAAAAAACCACAGGTAGAACAATTACCAAGGATAATTCCATATCCTGAAAGATTCAATGCAATACCAAAAATTTCGAGTCGAACTGGTCAAAGAACTCAAAAAGTTAACTATATCATTGCCCTTATTGCAAGCCATTAAGGAAATACCAGAGATTAACAGTACTATCCAAAATTTGTGCATTAAAAGAGCAAGAAGAAAAAAGAAAGCATTTCCCAAGGCTGCAGGTTGAAGGGAAGATAGCTGATCTCTTATCCGGAAAACTAGTACCTCCAAAGTATAGTGATCCAGGAAGCCCAGTTATCATAGTCACCATAGGTTCAGTACCAATATCAAATGTCTTAGTAGATCTAGGAGCTGCAATAAATGTCATGACCAAGGATACAATGAAACAATTACAACTCAAACATCTCAGCCCCACATTTACAGTTTTAGAAATGGTTGATAGGTCAGTTGCAAAACCTGAAGGTATCATTGAAGATGTCCCTATAGAAGTTTCTTCTTGGGAATTCCCTGTAGATTTTTTGGTTTTATAGCCAAGAAATTCAGCACATGGATATCCCATTATTTTGGGAAGACCTTGGCTTGCAACTGTAGCAGCCTTCATAGACTACAGATCTGGAAATATGACTATTTCAAATGGTATTGATCTGAAACATATTTCTTTATATCCTCCTGCAAAACCATCTAGCAAATTTTTAGGTCAGTTATGGTTTTTTGACTCAGATGAAGAACCAGAAGAGGTCATTTCTACACTAGCTACCTTAGTAGTAAGAGAACACACAAAAGACCTCAGTGACATAGAAAATTTAGAAAATGAAACAATCCTGATGAATGTTCTACATGAACAAGGTTTAGAAGGGGAAGCAACAAATATCCAACAGTTGTTAAGTAATGAGGAGAATCAAAAATCTAAAGATGAACCATCTGTACTATCACAGGGAAACTCTGTTTCACTACCACATGGATGGCACCATCATCTGATTTTTCCTTCTCACTGTTCTATACAAGATATGCTTCCCTCAAGCAACAATAAAACAGAACTGCTTCTCTTCTCCCATCTCAGCAATGTCCTCTTAATCCCCTAATCACCAGGTATGAAGGAGTGAATTCAGTCCTTCTAAATACAAAACAAATAGAAGTCCAGCCAGGCAAATTTTTGAACATTTACAGCTAGCTTACTAGGGAAGAGGAAGAAAAATTGATAGTTGTCTTGCAGAAGCATGTTCATGCTTTTGCTTGGAACTACAAAGATATGTCAGGAGTTCATCCTGATATATGTACCCACAAAATCTATACTGAAGAAGTCAAGCCAGTTAGACAACCCCAGAGAAGATTGAATCTTGCCTTAAGAGATATTGTGAAAGAAGAAATTGAAAAACTTATGGAAGTAGGATTCATTTACCCAATTTCTGATAGCCAATGGGTTTCTCCATTGGTAATAGTTCCTAAGAAAAATGGAAAAATGAGAGTATGTGTAGACTATAGAGAGTTGAATAAGGTGACATACAAAGACCATTTTCCATTACCTTTCATAGATCAGGTGTTAGATACTCTTGCTTGGAAAAAGATACTTTTGTTTTCTTGATGGATTTAGTGGATATAATCAAATTCAGATTGCACCTGAAGATCAAGAGAAAACAACTTTTACATGTCCATGGGGAACATTTGCCTATAGGGTTTTACCTTTTGGTTTGTGTAATGCCCCAAAAAATTTTCAATGAGCAGTCCTAGCAATTTTTGCTGATCTGACCACCAAAAGTGTTGAAATATACATGGATGATTTCACAGTATGTGGACAGACTTTTGATTTTACATTGGAAAATCTTGACAAAGTCTTAACTCGTTGTGAAACATACCAGTTATCCTTGAATCCAGAAAAATGCTTCATGATGATGAAGGAAGGGATAGTTCTTGGTCATCACATCTCTCCTAAAGGGATCCAAGTTGATCCAAAGAAGGTGGAAATTATCAAGAATCTCCTTCCTCCTAAAACTCAGACTAATGTCAAAAGCTTCCTAGGACACATTGGTTTTTACCGTAGGTTTATTCCCAACTTTAGTACAATAGCCAGTCCTATGTTTGCCCTATTGACTAAAGATTCTGAATTCTCTTGGACTGCAAAGTGTCAGGAAGCATTTGAAGCTCTGAAAGAGAAATTAATAACTCCACCTGTGCTCAAAGGACCTAATTGGACATTACCATTTCACATACAGATTGATGCCTCCAATACAGCAATTGGAGCAGCATTAGGACAAATTGACAATGGTGAACACTATACCATCTACAACATTAGCAAGAACTTGACAGGAGCCGAGAAAAATTATACAACTGAGAAGGAATTTCTAGCAGTAATTTATGCCATCAACAAATTCAGGCATTATATCATAGGTTATCAAATATTTATTCACACAGATCATACAACCATTAAGTATTTGATGAATAAACCTATGGTAAGTGCAAGAATTATTCATTGGTTGCTGTTGCTACAAGAATTTGATATCACTATAATCAACAAACCAGGGAAAGCTAATGTTGTGGCAGATTTCTTGTCCAGGTTGCAGAACACAGATGAAGGGGAATTAGTTGATGACACTTTTCTTGATGAAAAACTATTTGCTATATCAGTCCAATCACCTTGGTTTGCAGATATAGCCAATTATTTGGTCACAGGGAAAGTTCCTCCACATTTCACTTCAAAACAGAAAAAAAAATTGATCAAACAGAGTTCTTCTTTTGAATGGATTAAGGGTATGCTTTTTAAGTGCAGTCCTGACCATGTGTTACGTAGGTGCATCCGAAAGGATGAAGTGTATGATATCCTTAGAGCTTGTCATGATGAACCCTCAGGTGGACACTATTCTATAAAAAGCACAGTTAGGAAAATCTTAGGGATAGGATATTATTGGCCATCTCTTCACAAGGATGTGAAAAAGTACATCAGGCATTGTGATGCATGCCAAAGAATGGGGAAACCCACTCATACAAATGAGATGCCATCGCAGCCTCAAATGGTTTTAGAACCATTTGAGAGGTGGGGGCTTGATTTTGTAGGACCTATTGATCCACCTTCTCAAGGAAAGGTGCATATTCTAGTATGCACTGATTACCTGACAAAGTGGGTAGAGGTGCGTGCTTTCAAACATGCTCGTGAAGAGAAGGTCGCTGATTTCTTGTATACTCAGATTTTTTAGAGATTTGGAGCTCCACGGTCTATCACCACGGACCAAGGACCCCAATTTGCATCCAAAGTCATAAAGGCATTTACAGAATTGTATGAAATCAAACATAGGAAATCATCACCTTACCACCCACAAGCAAATGGCCAGGTTGAGGTAACAAACAGGGAACTAGAATGCATCTTGACAAAAATAGTAGCTTTTCATAGGAGGAATTGGCTAGATAAATTACCTCAAGCAGTTTGGGCCTACAATACTACTTGGAAGTCCACTACTGGATTCACACCTTATGAACTAGTCTTTGGTAAAAAGCCTCTCTTACCTATTGAATTTGAGCTACTAACATTGCGCACAACATTAGAAATTGGAATTGAATTGTCGTAGGCACAGACAGACAGGATTCTACAACTGAATGCATTGGATGAACTTAGATTGGATGCTCTGCACCAAACTGAGGTAATTCAGGAGCAGAGGAAGCTATGGCATGACAGTCACATTCAGCAGAGGAAACTTCAACAAGGAGATTGGGCTTTACTGTTTGATTCTCGCTATGAAGACTTCCCTGGAAAATTGAGAACTAGATGGTTGGGACCTTACTGGATTGAAGAGGTATTTGACAATGGAGCAGCTCGTCTATCTCCTATTGATGGATCACAAAGAAAGTTGGTAGTAAATGGACATCGCCTCAGGGTGTACCATACACCTCTGACTAAAGAAGAATTCTTGCAACAACTTGATAGTTTGGATACACAATAGGTGGAAGAGATTCCCTCTTCCACTTCAAAACAATCAGCATGATCATGGATTTCAAGAAAAAACAAAAAATACAAAAAAATCAAAAAAATAGAAAACAAAAAGATGAATAAATTCTGATTATGAATTCCTTCATGGGCATGGTTTCAGGGGAAATCATGAAATTCCTTCATGGGCATAGTCAGAATCAAAAAAAAAAAAAGAGAAAAGGAGAGGTAAAAATAAAAAAAAAAAGAGAAAAATGAATAACTCAGCAATGAAAACCTTTTCTAAGGCATTACTGGGTTGGTATGCATGAAAACCAGTTTTCTGGCATGTATAACCTTGAGAAATTTTTGAACCATCATTGTACAAATTCACCAAGTGCACTTGTTTTGAAATGTTGCAGAAAATCTCAGTAGAACATCAACAAAGGCAGTCATTCTTCAAAACTGGCATTAACTATTTTTATCAGGTATATATTTCTTACATTTCTTCATTGTAAAATGATTGGTGTATAGTATATGACAATTAACCATTAGCATAAAAGGTATTCATAAGAGTTGGCATACTTAAAACATGTTTTGAAAATGAAAATATTGATTTCTGCCTAATCTTCAGAACAAGAATGCCAAACACAGTGCCTGTTGTATTATCTTCGGATTGAAATTGTCTTTGGAATGACAGCAGAATGAATGTTGCACTTTGTCTTCAGAAAGAAGCTTTGTCTTCGAAATGACAATTTGTCTTCGAAACGAAACTTTGTCTTCGAAATGACGACTTGTTGCATCATCTTCGGAATGAAGATCTATCTTTGAAATGAAGTTCTGTCTTCAAAATGAAGATCTGTCTTCAAAATGACGATTTACCTTCGCAATACAGCCTGATCTTCGGAATGAGGATTAATCTTCAGAATGAAGGCCTGTCTTCGGAATGAAATTATAATCTTCGAAATGAAGTTTTTTTGCAATTAAATTATAATCTTCGAAAAGAGCATTTCCACGTGGCATCCAAGAAAGACAAGGTACGACAAAATCAAATTCTTTTAGTTGCATACGATAAAAAGGAACACGTGTCAGCAAGGATATGGTTTATTTTGCATGGTACTAGAATCAAGGAAGACATGGTTTATTTTGCACATGAGAATCTATGGACTAAACAAAAAAATTAAAACCAAATGAGGTGGATCTGACGGCAAGGACATCCATGCAATCATTGACGGACAGGTGTTCGATGCAATAGTAGAAATGCATGCCACCTTTCTTTTCGAAGACGTGTTTGCGAAGTACAATGCTCAGGTTACGGTTCATTCCGAAGAAGAAGACGAGAAACAGGGCAAGAAAAGACTTAGAGCTAAACCTTGCAAATCTGCAACATAAAAACTAGAGATCCAGTAGAGGAATAGCAGCAGTAGTGAATGATTTTTAAACAGAAAATATGGGGCGAAAGATCAGAACGAAACCAAGAGTTAACAGAGAAAATTGATTTTTAAGATGGAGGCTTATGATTTTTGGATAAGTTTAATGGGTCCTCGAATATTTGATGATTTCCCTACATTGAAGGACAAGATGTTAACGACATGACTATTGGGTAACCCAAATTTAGTCATTACAGCTCCATTAGAAGGGATTTCAATTTCTAGATTTGGCAAGAATATTGGCAAGTGTAGTTAATCAATTTGTATAAGAAAATGATAGAGAGCTAGAGTATTTAACCCATAACAACACATGCAAAGGGTAAAGCCTAGAGCATTTATGTCTACTTTGCAGAATCAACTTTACTAGGATCAAGAGAAAAAGCAGAATAAAGAGATTGAAACAAGGGCTGAATTGTTAGTCAGAGCAATCTAGCCAAACCACCCAGTTATCACCAGACAACACTTCTCAATGATGAACAGGGATGATGTAAAGAGGATGTACTTGAACAACTTAAGGGACTGTGTGGCCAGATTCAAAAATTTTAGTGATCACAATTTTTTCCCAGCTTTGTCAGTGTGCAGAAATAGATGGGATGAACTTTCCATGTCTTTGCGAAAAGAGAACCCATCTCCCCCATCAACTTAGAATGGTCCAGAAGAAGAGCAGAAGGTGTAATCCAGCTGATTGAAATCATGCAACATAACTGGATAGGTCTTAGGTTTAGGCCTCCAACCATCATTACTCCAGTTCCATTCTACTTTGAGGAAGATGCCCAACCTGATGAATAGTTTGAAGACTGGCTCAGAAACATTCAGGAAAATAGGGGGTATTATATAGGCAAGAAATTATTCTACAGGTCATGGAATCTAAACATGGACATATGTGATTCCATAGCCCAACAGAATGCATGAGGGCATGCATTAATATAAGTTGGGGGGAAAATGATGAGGCCTAGAAATGCCTCAATCATAACATGTTTTGAACACTAAAATTGCCTATAAACTCTTATGTTTTATCTGATATGTTAGTTAAGTTGATTCAATATGTTGTATATTAACCATTTTGCATGATCAATGTATTTGGAATATTATATGCTGATTTTTACAGCTTTTTGCATAGTTTTGTGTTCTTTTTGCTATGACTTGCTAAAATGGGATATGCTTAGAATAATAGCAGCATTTCACTAATCATGTTTTGATTTGTCTCAAGCATTTATTTCACCTAAATCTGGCAACAGAGTGCAAGCAAACTATTGCTGTGCAGCAAAAAATGGTCTTTCCCATGTAAATTCCAACCAGCTCGTCCATAAATAGCAAGGCATGGAATTCACATGTGGAAAGAGATGAAGACCATTGGAATTTGATCTTAGGAGATAACCCACCCGAGAGATGCAGAAGAAATCACTGGAAAAGCACACATTTGTTCATTTCGAAGTATCTTCGGAATGAACAGATATCTTCGAAATGAGAGAACACAGCGTCTTCGAAATGAGCGGATCTTCGGAATGAAGAATGCAGTATCTTCGGAATGAGCGGATCTTCGAAATGAAGAATGCAGTATCTTCATAATGAGCGATATTTGGAATGAGAATTGCAGTATCTTCGAAATGAGCGATCTTCGAAATGAGAATTGCATTGTCTTCGAAATGAAGCCACTTATCTCCGGAATGAAAACAGAATGTGCTTTTTGACTTGTTGACCGATTTTTGAAGCTGGAAAAAGGGAAATAAAGGTCAAAAAAGGTAAAGGAAAATATCTTCCATCTGTCTTTGTCATCATTGCCGACCAAAGCCATCATTAATGGAAAGATCAAAGAATAAACCCAGAATTTGTTGCAGCATAGTAGGATTAGATCTTTTGAGATATCCATAGTTTGTAATTAGATCATAGGACATCTATAAATATTGCTCCCATTCAGGTTGAGCCTAGTAGGTAGTAAGTAGTGAGAAAAGAGTAAGGAAGCTAGGAGAAAGCATAAAGTAGAGAAAATAAGTAGAATTTGATTGTTATAGTCCTGTAATAGTTTTTAAGCAGAATTATTGTAATCATGTTCTTTAATCAATAAAGTGCACCAGTTCTATTTCATATTGCTTGTAAATGAGTGTGATTAAGATCTAGAGAGAGAGAGACTCATACCTTCTTCTAGACAAGGAGGTTGGCCACTTCCAGACCTAGGAGGAGGACTAACAATAGGTTTTTATTCTGATTTTGCTGCAGCAGAATGAGTTGTAGAACTTGTTATTTCAATTGCTTGTAAACAACTGACAATATCTATAGTCTTAGTTTATTTATGCTTAGATTAATCTTGTGCTTAATGTTTTAGTTGTAATATTTACTTTTAGCAAAGCTTCCATTTTATTTCAGACTATTATTTCTAGAATTTGTTGTTTTCTATAATTTCTTGCATTTTGTGTTTTGTTGTCAACCCCTGCACAGAAGATTGACAACCTTCTATTACAGAGTCTTGACAGGGTTTTATTTTCCATGCTATAATTAGATTTCCATTGCTACAAAAGTAAATAGATTTCCTTTCTGCAATTAGAATCAGACTTTCAATTCTACAACTGTTATTTCTGCAACATAATTAGGTCTCATTCTACAATTGTAAATCAGGATTTCATTTCTGTAGTTAATGATTAGTTTCCATTTCTGCAATTAGATTAAGGTTTAATTTATGCAATTTAGAGATAGGAATGTCCTAAAACCCCCCACACAACCGGTTCCACCAATAAGACCTGTTGCTCTAGATTGACCTAAGTTATAGTTGTTTCACTTCTTTCGTAGATAGCCTTGTACACAACCCTGGATTGACAAATTCATTGAGAATTAATGATGGTATAACGACTACGCATCAATTATTGGTAATACCTTGTATAGGAGATATTTTGAAGGCATCTTACTGAGATGTTTGAATCTAGCAAAATCTAGATCATCTTTGATTGAAGCGCATAATGGATCTTATGGGGGGCATTTTAGTGGTAGCGCCATTGCTAAGAATCTCCTTAGGATAGGATATTTTGGGCCTACCATGGAGAATGATGAACATGCTTATGTGCATAATTGCGAAAAGTGCCAGAAACATGTTGACCTTGTCCATGCACCTACATAAGAGCTACAAGTTATTTCATCTCCTTGGCCCTTTTCAAAATGGGGCTTAGACATCATTAGAAAACTCAACCCTGTGTCATCTGATGGACATAAATTTATCGTAACCACCACTGAGTATTTCACGAAGTGTGTTGAAGCTATGCCATTAGCTTCTTATACTAAAACCCAAGTTTCCAAGTTTATTTTTAATCAAATTATTTGTAGGTTTGAAATCCCTACAAATCTCATTTCAGATAATGGAACTTGTTTAAAAAATAAAGATGTTAAGAAATTATGTCAAAAGTATAAAATTCAACATTGTTGGTCCACTCCCTATTATCCTTAGGGTAATGGCCAAGCAAAAACATCTAATAAAACATTAATCAAAATCCTTAAAATATTGGTCAACAAATCTGGCCATGATTGGCATATTCAATTATATCCTGCTTTGTGGGCTTATCGAACTAGTGTTCATACTCCCACAGGCACTTCCCCCTTTGTTTTGGTCTATGGCACTGAAGCAGTTTTTCCCTTTGAATTAGAAGTTCCTTCTTTGGCTCTACTACTTCAAGATACTGAAGTAGGAGATGAATATCATGCTGGAAGACTTAGTCAATTGGAACTCCTAGATGAGAAGCGCATCAATGCTTTGGAGCATCTTCGTGCCTACCAAAATAAGCTAAAATGAGCATACCTCAAGAAAGTTCATCAACGATCCTTTGAGATCGGTGACCTTGTCTTAAAATAAAATAAAAAAAATACTAATGCAACTAAAGACCTTAAATGTAAATTTGAGCCCAACTGGCTCGGACCATATGTCATCACTGCTAAATTTGGATTGGGAGCATATCGATTAGCTCCCTTAGATGGTAAAGATCTTAAATAACCTATGAACATTATGCATCTTAAGCATTATTATGCATAACATTTGGTCCTTTTTCATCATTTATATATATTGTGTATTTTGCACCTTGTTTCATTTTAGTAAAATTTCAAAAAAAAAAAATCAAAATATAAAAAAAAACATCAAAATCGTCAAAATCTTCAAAAACATATCTTATTTTCATACCTTTCAATTCTTGAAAGTATTGCAGTTATATTTTCAATTATTTTTGATAAATTAGCATTTATTTGGAATCCCGCACTTTCACATTCACATGAATAAATATCTTGATTTTATTTTGTATGATTATTAATCTCTCTTATATCAAAGTCCACGGTTGAATTAAATAAATTTTTGAGCATAGAGAACTGATCTTGTTATTTACTTGAACCAAATATATATTTTCACATTAAAATGATTTCATTGCAAATTCAATATCATGCTACATAGTAAAAGTGGTTTCTTGAGCAAAAATTTTCCCCTACTATCCTATCATGCACATGGTCTAGAATATATGAGAATTGACAAAAATACAAGCTCACCCCTACCCATAATAAAAATCCCTTGCTCTACAGCTAATCCGAGCAAGTATCCCTAGCATAGGAAGAAAAAGAAAATTCAAAGAAAATGAGAAAAAGAAAAATATCGTTTTGTACCATCGCAGTAATATTTTAGCATTATCTCAAGTTCCAAGCAAAATACAAAGAAAAAAAAAAACAAAAGAGAAACGACAAAAAACAAAATGCAATAAATCCCTTTCCCTACCCTTTGAAAAGAAAAGAAGGGTGAATGAGCTTGAATCCCTAGAATTCTCAATTATTCGAAAACTGTGAGGTAAGCCCCATAACAAGTGGTTTATGCCCAACCCACTTGGCCTTGGGTAATCCCTAGCGTGGTGATATGTCTGTCACATTAGTGACCTTCTTTTGTATAGACCTATGTCAGCTTATGGATTAGCTAGCTCTTGATAACCTAACTTACATAGTAGTCTGGTACGATTACATGCATATAAATCATGGTCAACGAACATTCATTTGGTTAATTCAAATTACTTGTATCAAATTATCTTGCTCAAAATTGGTGAACGAACAATACAATTGCACACACATTTGTATTTGAGATATTCTCTATCATTATGATAAATCAAGATCGGCAATGAACTCACATATGCACATGAGGGTTCCTTACAAATCTACATTTGTCTTTGAGATAATTTAAAATATTTCTGCAACTCTTTTGGAATAAATTTTATTCTTATTTCAGAACATTTGTTTAGTATAAAAGCAATTACATACATTGTTTTCAAAAATCCAAAATTCTTTTAAACAACATATTACAAAATCTAGTAAATAAAGTCAAGTTATATATTATTATTTTCTGTTTATCTCAAAATCAAAAATCAAATCATGCAATAAAACTAAAATATCAATTTCTTCTTTGGATTTCGTGATGATGGTATAAGTCTATACCTATAATTCTATGCCTAGTGCAAACCATTGTCCTAATTTTATTTTCCCATTCATTTAAAAAAAACAAACATATGGCTTACATCATTATGTTACACAATTGTGCTTTAAAATGAACGAACACTTATTCTATTTCATGTCATTATGTCAACATTCAATTTTGCACCCATGGTATAATTTCTAAGGAATTGTTCAAAATTTTATCACACTTAGGAATTTATGCCTAGCAAAATCATATTTCTTTTAGTATCTCACGTATAATATTTTTATGAAAATCTAAAAAAAAATCATCACCATCACAACACAAAGTCTTAAGACAGTCTCTTAAGCATTCTTTTACTTTTAGCAATATTTCTATACTGGGATTAGCTTGACGTCCGAGCAAGCGGCAACTCCATGAAATGGTCTATAACAGCGACAATATCCTTTGAAATTATTGTTAGAAGTCCCTTTTATTTTTCATCAAATCACATCAAAACAACCAATTGTTTACATCAGATTATTTCATTTAAATTTTACAACATGACATAGAATTATCATATTTCTAAAAATGACATAATTACATGAATCATCAATAATCAATTGCAAAATTCAACATTAAAGCATCATACACAAGTCATATCATCAAAAAAACCATATATATATATCAACAAATTATGTACATCATATCAAAACTAGACTGGTATGCCATAATAAATAGCCTAGCATACTCAATCCTCTCAAACAATATATAATAAAAAATACAATCTCTATGTAGTGAGCGTCTAGTCTCGAGAAGCCCTTGAGCTCTCAGCCTCGTCTCCTCTCCCTCCCTAAGGTGGAGGAGGAGGCCCCATAAGAGTTCACCCTATGTCATGGGTCTTCGACATTGATCGTGACGATGTCCTCGATGACCCCATCCTAATCGACCTTGCAATGTTGGCTGGCAGTTATAACCTCTAGCTCTTTGGAACCATCTGGTAGTATGCTCCCTGATAGAACACAGTCTAAGCCATAGACCGTGCAAAATCTTGCATGCTCGCTCCACCCTAAGCTCTGAGCCATGTAGCCTCATCCTATAGTGTTTGCACCTAAGCCTGGAGGTGGGCAACCTCAGCTTGAAGAGCCACTGTCTCGCTGCTCTCCCCTACCTCGACACCCTTGCCCTTATCGGGCGATGGTGGTCTCTCCCCTTGCTAAGAAGGGACTCCCCTCTCCTTCATCCCTATCTACTATGGTCTCTATGGATCCCGTGCCATCCTCTAAGTCTCTCTTGTAGAGACCATCGTTTCTCTCTCCTGTCATGACCTCATGCTACCTCAATAGCAGCCTGGTGCTGCCTCCCCATTCATTGCACAATAGCATACATCGGACCCTGTGCCCTCATCATCTGAGAAGGGTGGATGCTTGCATACTAGGCATCGTATCCATTGATAACCCTAGCGTCATCACCATCCACTAGTTGTATGGGGGCATTATCTGTGTCCTAACTCTAGAACTGTTGCATGTTTAGAGCCCCGCTTAGTGTGGTACTATCCTAGACAGTTCGAGAGTACTCATAATCCTTGAGAGAAGAGATCCCCTACTGTAGACCAAAATATCATATAACTCGGTCATAGTGATGGAGCTCTACCTCTCCCCACTCCATCCTCATCAAGCAGACTCGCCTGATGCAAGCTAGATCTTGCCCATCCTCTACTCACCATGGGTGCTCTCGCCATGTCTTCCATGTGATCTAGTCTAGGATGAGGTCGTCCAACAACCTCTGGGACATCGACAGATCTATCCACTACTATGAACCCCTCTGTAGCCACCAGTAGAAAACTTGGGGCCTCTCTTGGTCAACCCCTATTCGTGGAAGCCCTATCGACATCCGCACCATGATGTGCTCCCAGAACCAAACCTACAACAACGATGTCAAAACTAGACATCGACCTCCCTTGTATACGACCCCATGCAGGATCCTATACAAGTGGCATAGTACAAAGCTGCCCCATGCAAACCTATAACCATGGTCTCTCATGTCATAGACCACATATAATAGGAGCCATGGTAGTCTGCACCTGCTTTGGTGGCACAACAGTAAGCCACCTACCACCCCTGCCAAAACTTGAGTTAGCCTAGATGCCCCAAGCATCTGCCTTAGAGACTCGATGTTCACTCCGCCCTTCTCCAGGGTGAAGCTCGGGTCTCTGGTCAATCTCATCATCGCCTGGCCCTGATTGGCTACAGGCGTCATCAACCATCCTTGCATGGGGATCCTCATGATCCTCCATATGTCCTCTAGTGTAGAAGCCATATCTCCTATCAATAACCAGAAGCAAGATGACCCTGGGTACCACCTCTCTGCTATGGCTATCAGTAGCCCCATGCCCGTCGATACTTGTGGCATCTCTACCACATGTTGCAAACCAATCTGTGCTAGTCGATCATGCTCTGTTTGGTTGAGCGTGGCTATGTCATCTCGCAACCCATCGTATTTCCATTCTTGACTCTTTAGTAATCCCCTCTACAAAACAAACAATAAAACAACAAAAATTCATTAATAAACCAATCATTAAAATAAAATTAAACACATTTTAACCAAGCTTAATTTCATCAAGTGATGATATCATCCACCATTGGATGATATCATCCCAAATTGGGCAAAATCGTCCTTTTTAGGATGAAATTGTCTTTGATTTCACCACTTGGGGATCATCCCTTGTTGAACGAGATCGCCCCTAGTTCAATGATTTCCCCCTCTGATGAAATCGACAATCTAGGGATGATTTCGAGGAAATTGGGACGATTTCATCTCGATGTCGTTGACGGCCTAAAAACGGCCGTGATGCCCCAAACAATCAAAATTAAAAAAAAAAAAATTGCACAAATTAAATTCAAACCTAATTTACTAGGATTAGATCCTTACCCGTAGCCCGCGCCGGACCTCTATCGATCGGTGTGCTGTCTCCACCATTTTTTTGTCTGTAGAGCTCTAAAAACAATAACAATGAACAATAACAATGAATTAGGGTTTTACCCTATTTTTCTTAATTTTATTTAAAAACAACAACATTTTTTTTTAATTTTTTCTTTTTGTGTTTTTACCTCAAATGTTTGATTTGGGTAAAAACACGGAGGGGGCACCATAGTCAGCAGTCGTACGATTCGACCAAGAATCGTTGTCTAAAAAATTGAGGACATTTTTGCTTTCTTGTAAAACAGGAAGAACTCGTCTTTAACGTATTTTCTTTGAAAAATTTGCTGAGGGGGAAAAATGTAGCACCCTAAAATTGGCATAGTTAAACCTTAGTAAAAAGATAAAAATTCAAATTTTAACCTCAAACCACCCGTTAACCACTCGTTACCTGCTTTCCTTGTTTTTTGTGCCATTTTTAGGATTTGTTTTGACCGTTGGACTATATCGTCGTAGATTAGACGAAATCATCCTAGATCTGATAAATTTGTCTGGAACAGAACATCCAGACGATTTCGTCCCAAAACTAAATTTTCATACTTAGCTTCTGTTCCAAAAGCCTCTCTAACCTGGGCAAAAAGTGTGTCTGCATAGTTAGAGTCTCCCCCATTGGATATCTTCCAAATTGGGATGATCTTCAACCTCCTAACCTCTCCCTAATCCTATATAAACTAATATTTTATCAGTTTTTCCCCCTAAACCCTCTGACTCTCTGCCTAAAACTCTACTTAAACCCCTTGAACTTCCATGCACCTCAGAGCATCCTCACACCATCATTTGCATTCTGTATTTCATGTTTTCTTGTAGGAACTTTACTGTTTTTCAATCGAAGCTAGCTCGGATCGTTGCAAGCGATTCCAGGCAATTTTGAATGATCCTATCGAGAAGCACAGATGATCTCGTATGATTGGAGGCGATCCTGAATATAGTCTAGATTGGAGGCAATCAAAGTCCAGAGTTTGTATCTCTTTATTATTTTCTGCATTTCTTTATACATTATTTTAGTTATTATATTTATGCATCTTGGAGTTCACCTCATTTAGTATAACCGCATGATAAAGTTAAAATCAATCATTAAATCTACTACATTTCTCTTATTTGTTATTTGAATCTATTATTTAGGCCTATTTGCTGTTATTTCTATCATTCTCCTTTGATTTTATAGTTGCATATTTGGTATTTTGTATCTATTCCTGTGATTGTAAGTTTTTGATGAATTCGTAAGATTGATGACGATCTTGTCTGATCTCAGATGATTAGTACAAGTTGAGACGATCTAGACTACTACAAAACTTAGAATCTTCATCAGACATCCGAAATTAGGTATGTATTGTTCTAGTTAGCATATTATCTATGTTTAACATGTATTCCTATTCTATGTATTCATCTAAATATGTATTGGCATATAGAATAGTTTAGATTCATCTTGGCCAAACCTAGGAATTGAATGATTAAAGTGCAAAATGAATACATCAAACTTACTATCAACCTAGGTGTGGAAACTGCCACTCAAAAGTTTCCTAGTGAACCCACCATCCGTCAAAAATTCACCCTTATACCCCTCCCCGAGAGGCGAGACCTTCAAAGGGCCTCTCAATCCGAGGTATTGTCCCATCCTTCTCGCATCCCCCTTTCGGGCGCGGATCCTATAGCTTGAAGGTAAGGATGTGAAAAATTTAGAGTGATACACCTACCTTGTTTATTAGAGGTACCTCACCCTCATCAAGACCCTCATCCTCAACCTCCACTGGTGGTGTATCATCTACAACCCATCCACCCTTAGTCTATAGGTGCACATTGTGCCCTTATGGATCAGCCTCCGGTATCTCCTTAACTTGACTAAGAGGCCCAAATTCCTACCACTAAAATAGGGACCACTAAGTATCATACGCTAGGGTGGTCCCAACAATAACAAATCCAAACTCTTTGAAATCATCTACAACATTGCCTAGAGGTGTTTTCTACACCTATTATAGATTGGTCTCTAGAACTAGTCGCCTATAGATAATAGGTAGCTCTAGAATATCCTATATCATGTTGAACTGTCACAGGACCCATGAGTAGAACTGATACTCATGGATATTGTCCTTATGGTTGAGTAACCATCTGTCCCATTGAGCCTGGTGCAGCCACTCACTAGCCTTCATCCACATAGGGCAATCCATGTATGGACACCACTCAATGTCCCCAGGGCTTAGTGCTATAAACCGACTAATGTAATGATCAATATCCCTAGCATGGGACCTACTCTAGAACCCCTCCTCCTCATGAGGTTAGCATACCGCATAGCACTGGCATACGATAGGAATATAATTAATCTCTAGGGGTAGCTCTACATGTCACTCGATCCAGATGTGCTGCCAACCCCTGATTTGCAAGAGTAGACTACAACTAATGCCTACTCAGCTCCTACTAGTAATCTAAAATAGCTCCTGGTTAGAGTTGGCATAGTAACATGCTCCCCTAGGCTAGGAGTAGTGGCTCAGCTATAGATATTTGAATGACACTCCTGAAATAGGCCAAAATGTTCTAGAGGATCCTCACACCCGAGGAGTTTGGAAGAACAATCTGAATGATTAGGTGCATTAAAACTTCCTCTTGGATGGAGAAGACCTACTTTTCGTACTAGTATCCAATGTGAACTCCTCCATGATCGATCTTCTGTTGGACCTCTAGGCTCTGATCACTAAAGATCTCATAAAAAATAGCTCCCCTACTCTGAAAGGTAGAGGAAGTGATGGCCTCACCATCAATAGGGATCCTAAAGATCCTGTAGACGTCCTTGAGTGTAATGGTCATTTCATTTTTTGGTAGGTGAAATGTGTTGGTTTGGGCATTCCAGATTTGGGCAAACGCAGTCATGTAAGCTTGATCTACCCTGATAGTGGGTAGATCCAAGACATATCTAAAGCCTATGAATCTAAACCACTCCAAATATTTGTCAGTCAGTAGTGGGTACTGAGTGTTTAGGAGCTTTGGCTCCCTCTCTGGAGGTCAATCTCTGCAAAGAGATATAGTATAAGGAAAAATATAACTATAGGCTAATTAAACAGCTAAAAATGACCTAAAAAGAGATATATCAAGCAAAAAATAGCTAAAAATACAAAATTATGCTAAGCATGATCAAAAATTTTAAAAATACATCTCATAGGTGCAATAAGTGGCATTAAATGCCAAGAAAATCACAAAAAAATTGAAAATTTCAAAGAATTTTCATAAAAAAGGGAACTTTAGGTCAAACCTGCGGTCCGCCCAATGGTCTATTTTTTTACCGTTGTAATTCAAATCTAATCGCAAATGATACATGTGGTCCCCAATTGGTCAAAGGGGAACTGCAGCTAGCAATTGTGGTCTAGGGATACGACCCATTCCAGGTCTTTTCCTAGCCGAAAAACAAAAAAAAAATTATTAAAATTTATCTAAGCTTGCCTAACCTAGGGTGTGGTTCATTTCCAATAGTTTAGTGTGATTAATTAACTAATTAATTAATTTGGTTTGTTTTATTGGTAATAATTGCAAGGACTCGATATTGAATTACCTTACCCACACTAAGGCCTCGGTTGGAAGAAGGTTGTCCACAGTCTGCCATTATGATGTGTGAAAGGTAATAGGGTTTTAGTTACATCAATTTTAACTCTCGCACCTCTCAGAGCTCTTCAAATTGTAGTCACTATCAAGGAATAATTAGGAATTTTGAAAATGAAATTTTTTTAAACCTTTTCTTATTTTTGTCAGACCACAACTGACACCCACGATCCCGAGATTAGGGTTTTTTGCCCATGGGTCAGACTTGCGGTTCCCAAAATTTGAAAATTCTAACCACAAAATACACCTGCAATTTACAAATGGTATCAAAAATAGCAAAATCCCACCATGGTAAGGTATTAAATGATAAATACATGTCTCCTAATGGATCAAATTTCAATAAAAGCAATCAATTTGAAAATTTGGTGATTTTCAAGCACTGGGATCAATTTAAAAAAATCAAAACATTAAAAACAAAATCAAATAATCAAAAGCCAAATGCACCTCATATTCAGTTATTTATTCTATATACTTGGCGGTTGTAGCAACTTGCACTCCATGCAATACGACGAGATGAGTAAATAACCATAAGGACATTTGGGGCAAAATTGTCATCGTTGATTTGATATGCTTCTTTTCAATTTCGAAGAAGGCTTTTGAGGCTAGATTGCTCCACGAGAACGAGGCATTTCATGTCATTTATTCTATGACATATTTTTTAGAAAATCATTGACAAAATTGATTCAACATAAAACAAATTATATTTATATCATTTTTATTTCCTAAGATGGCTATTGTATCCCGAATGCTCCATGGGATAGAAATGTGCAAATATTATTAATAGTTGGGATCATAAGCTAAACTAGGCATAGCCAAGTAATTAAGTTTTCAATTCTAAGTTTTTTCAAATTATTCATTGTGGTCAAGTGACCTCGTCGCTTCATATATTTTCATTACCCTCATTGACTCATCGCTTGAGGGGGTAGTCATAATATCAAATCATAATCAAAATAATCAAAATATCTCGAAGATCGTAGATCCTTTGATCTTGTCAAAATTGTGTTCATCCTTGTGAATCATTGTCAATAGCTATCATAAGCTTACCCCTTTGCTTGGGGAAAATAGAAAATATGATAATTAGTTTTTAACTCTCATCCTTTCGGTTATATAGGCCTAACTCCTATTGTAGCACCAAATATACTCGAATGTTTGATGACGAGTGCAAACTCTTTCAAGTTTAAGCCTCCAAAGAGTTGGAAGCAATGATTCCAGGATGCATGTCCTTTTGCTGGACCTGAGGCATCTAATGTTGATCCGACTAATGATCATCATAGAACCTTCAACATCATTTTAGGAGGTTTATTTTTTCTCACGTGTTGTTTGATCTCACAATGCATCTCAAAAGGGGTTTCTGTAGACACCTAAAATGCGTCATGTTGATGGCAACTACTCATATGGACATGCTACAAGACCATATGGAATATCTTGGATAGACCTCAAGATAGAGTAGTGGTCCTAACCACTCAATTTGGGCTCCTTGGCCTATTTAGTCTGAATTGCAGCTGAGACTTGCAGTCTACAAATTAAACCACAACTAAGACCTACAGTTTACAGTCTGGACCGCAGCTATCACCTATGGTCTTAACTAAAGTTTAGTCGGCCTTAATCCAATACAAATTAGTTTTAACAACCATTTGATCTATAATAAGGTGCTTAAATGATATAATCTTCCTATCCAACTATCCTAACCACCCCTTATTATTATTGGCTTCTCCATGAAGCCACCCCTAGCCCTTGGGTAGTCCTATAAGTACCCCTTAGAAATAGGGCAAAAGTATCAAGCAAGCATTGGATATTAGAGCAACAAAGCCCTGTCAAATTGTGAACTCACTTGAGAAAACTAAGAGAGCAATTTTTTACTATACTCAAGCATCATGTCAAATTGTTCCATGGATGCCCTAAAGAGCTAGAACGCCAAGAAACACTAATTTAGGAAAACGAAGGCCTTATCAAGCAATTCAACCACCAAATATGTCAGAGGACACTAAGGCAACCATTGATCATCAATTGCACAAGGAGGATCAATACCATACCCCTAATTTGGAGAGAAAAACTACTTGGTTGCTCACTACAGCTTTCAGTTGTGATTTACAGTACAGACCGCTCATTAGAGCTATGGTTTGCAATAGGTGATAGATCTCCTTACTTATTTTTTAGTATTCTTAGTTAGGTTATATTAGTCATTTTAGTGTATTAATTCATATTTAGAGATAATCTTATCAATATATTTAGGGTTTAATAAATCTTGGTTTCATCATAGCAAGTAGGAAATTAATGGCTTCTTTTCATGCTAACATGCTTAATTTCATGCAATTGATCCATTAGATAGATAGTTGTACTTCTTGCTTTCAGGTTTTCAACAATATTTATGAATCTTGCACAATTTTAATATGTTTTATCCATATTATTGATTTCATAAGTTGTTATGATATCTTTACGTATATTTTCCTCGAAGGGCATCATCATGAGAGGTTTCCTATTTGTATAATGCTTTTGTGTTGTTTCTTAACCGTAGGAAAGCAGGTTTGGAGGAGACTTAATTATTCAATTACTTCCTCAACATGAAGAAGAGGGCTAAATCCACCCTAGAGAAGTTTGTGACTATTTGGAATAGCATTAATAGTGTGCCTGCCCCATTGGGGGCTTTGGAATTATATTAATTGTATGAATATTTGGGTGACCCTAAGAGGGGCATGATTGTAACCGAGATCCATTTTTAATACTAATAAAATAAACATCCATTCCAGTGTTATATGCAATATTTTTTGTCATTTTATGCTTTTATGTTGGTTTCGATTTATGCATGAGATAGGTGCACACTTTTTGGGATAGGTCAGAAGGTGGTTAAAGCCCCAAATTGTATCAAACACACATCTTCATATCTTAAAAACATTATTGAATCAAACACACATCTTTATATCTTAAAAACATCTTGTGTCAAAGAAGGATAATACCATACTTGGGTTACACCTTGAAGTGAAAAGGGTATTCTTCACTTGTCCCATCATGCAACATAGTCCAAAATAAAAAATAGTAGTTTTCACTACCATGACAATTAATTCTAATAAAAAATATATATTAAGGATAGGGTCAAATTATCATCACACTTCGGTTGATAATTTGATTCCCCAAAACTCCAAATTTCACTTACACACCACATATCCATAAAGCTATAAGGATTGTACTACATTTCCCTTCGAAATATTAGGTAGTCATCCCCAAGGCCTAAAAGATCAAATTATTGGACTATGGAGTGAGCCTCCATTGGAGCTATAGACGCTTGACTGGTAGTGGAGTAAGATCATGCGGAGTGACATGTCTCTCTTACAAAAAGAGAGACCTCTGACCACACATACAAACAAGCTAGCTTCTTGGTCCTCTCCATAATAGGTCATGCCCAATTTACTCAATATGGGTTAATGAACTTCACTTGCACACACACTGGTTCATGATTGTCTAGGGTCATTTTCGTGCTCAATATTAGGTACATGAATTCACTGCACACACATTGGTCCTAAAGAAAATTAGATAGCCTTTAGTGAGTTTGGTTGATATCACTAGTATGTTTGAGTCTCTGAAAATCATTCAGTCTTCCATATCAACATTCATATCTTCTTCCATATCAACTTCCATATCTTCTTCCATATCAACTTCCATATCTTATTCCATGTCAACATCCATGTCTTCTTCATGGATCATCCCACCTAAATGCCACCAAGTTTGGTGCCCCTGATTAAACAACAATGAACAAAAATGGCCAACAAAATTTTGAACTATAAATGATCAATAGAACATCATGCATACATACATCATTTAGCTTGAATTTCATATACCATTTAGCTTGCATTAATCATCCATACATATACCATTTAGCTTGCATTAATCATCCATATACATATCATTTAGCTTGCATTAATCATCCATAAATCATCCATAAAAACATTCATAAACATGCATTGCATACACAAAAAGCATTCACACAAAAATAACACAAAAATATAAAGCCATGTATATATATATAAAATATTGTATATACAATGAGTGCTAAACTAAGTGCTACATACAATGGAGCACCAAGGATAATATACAAAAAGTGCATCTAAGTACTACGCAAATATCCATGAGAAGACCCCTGCGACCTAGTAGGAGCTCTAGACTTAGAACTTTGTCTAGACTCAACATGCCTAGGTTACTCGAACCTAGAGGATGCAATATACAACCTCAAGAGTAATAGTAATGTCCCCAGTCAGTAGCTGGAAGGTATCACTATATGAATCCCACCTCTCCATAAAATTTGAGAAGTACCCTTCATCCGCCCTCACCACATTCAATCATGCCACCCCCTCCAATATCACCTTCTTCAATAACCCCTAATCCGCTTCCAAAAGCTTCTTCCTCATCCTAGGAATTAACGAAGAAAAATAATGTTGAGGCTCTATATCCCTCAACTGAAACAACACATTTTTTGCATTAGTATTAATTAAAAAAAACAACAAATCAAAATTTTACACAAATAAACAAGTGTTTTTAGCAACAATACTTGAGCAAACTATGCCTTAGCTCCAACAACAACATTCGCTCCCTCCACCACCATAGATTTCATGCCAAATTCCACTAGCATAACTTCAATCTCCACTCCACTCCACTCCTCAGACACAACTCCTAATTCATTATCAATTATTATACAATTTTCCAAATTACAAGTGAATCTCATATATAATGGTTTATTCTATATACTTGGTGATTGTAGCGATTAGTGTCCATGCAATATGGTAATATGAACGAATCACCATAAGAAAATTTGTCATCATAATCATTCCATGTCTCCTAGTTCGAAAGCCTAATCAAATTTGGTCACTCACAATCCAAGTGAATCCTTGACAAGATGAATTTTGCTTAAAAGTATCATTGATGGCCTAGTCTGTGGGGCTTAAAACATGGACAAAAAAATCAAATCATTTCATTCAAAAACTCCATGACAAGTCATCATAGTGATTGGCACTAGCTAGGGTGATTGGTTCTAGTGGAAGGAATTATCCTACAATCACTAGTAGGCCCTCTAAATATTGACTTCTTTATGATTTATGTTTTGCATCTCATATTGCATATCAATGATGCCATACGGTAAAATTCTTCAAAATCATGGAATTACCCAAAATTTGGGGCAACCACATTTGATTCCAAATTTCCCATGATGGGATACATCTTACATGATCATGACATCTACATTTGACATATAACACTCCATTTTTTGGGGCAAAAATAGATGCAATCATCATTCCTCATTCCACAAATCCCTTCAACTGTTGGGGCAAAAATGGTCACACATTTCATCATTCCCATTTCCTTCTTTTGCACAAATATTCTTCCATTCATTTTTTTCAATTGGCTCATGAGGTCATCCACATATCATTTGCCAATTGATGGGGTAAGCTATGTAATAACTCAAAAATATTTATTTTTTTTGGTCTTCAATATTGATCTGCAAATCCAACAAGAGATAGAAGTTACCTTTGTGCCCAAGCCCAATCATGTGTCTCATGTTTTTGCACTATATTGTGTTTCACACAATGCAGTACAAAAAGGGGTATATGTAGACACAAAAACCTAGCCACTTGTCCTCCATACATGCCTTCCCACCATCCAATGGCCCACCATACCCTTTTCCTACCATTTTAAATCCTAATTTATATTTATTTTATTTTATATATATTTAAATATAATATTTTATATTATATTTTAATATATGTATAATAAAATATATATTTATGAGTTAAATTAACCCCAACCATGATATCTATTCTAATATTGACCATCCATTTATATCAATCCATTCCACACTCAAATTTAAATTTCAGCCCTTGGATTTTCTTTAATTACAACCACACGATTAAAGTGTTGGTAAAAACCCTAAAGTAAACCTTAAGTTTGACTATTTATATGAGCATATTTGATGCTCAATGGGATAGGAGGGGATTTTTGATACTTGAGGTCTATGATTTTGATTCTACCTAGATTATAAATTCTAGCTATATGATTATTTTCATGGTGTTATTTTATTTGCATTCTTAAGATCTAGCATTTCCCAGCAACCAGGGATTAATAGCAGAGAAAAGAATATTGCTTCTAGATTTGAATGTAATATTGAGAAATCCTAATTTCTTTGAACCCTATAGTCTACATAGATTCCACCATTTCTAAACCCTAGCTCATCCTAAGATTTTTGAAGCCTCATCTTGAGTCCCTAATCTTCCTATAGACAAAGGCTACCCATGTTTGTACAGGACTGCACAAACTACCCAAATTATTTCAACCATATCTCACTCATCCAGATTCGGATTGAGAAAAAATATTGAGGGTAGTTTCTTGATATACTCTAGAATATCTCCAAAAAATTTTAGATTGATTGGAGCTACAGAGATCATAGTGCAAACTTATATTTGGATGTGAGTCTACAATGCATCTCCAGATTAGAAAACAAAATGGTAGAATAGTAAGGTAAATAATTCATTTATTTTATTTCATATTGTTAAATTATACATGCATTATTTTATCAGATCTAGGGTTTTTAGCACTAATTTTTGAGGGCTCACACTATGGCGCACTCATTTTTTTTTATTGATTGCCCTACTTATTTATGTGTAGGTTTAGCAATACAATCAAGAGTATTGTACAACTATTTAAGCTGGAGTGGTCTGGATAAAGGATAACTAAGAGGGCCACTCACACCTATTGGGAGGAAAGCACACAATTGAAGACACTAAATTCTATTGTATCTAGGGTTTTAGAGAACCCTAGTAGTCTATAATAACTATATCAAGTTCACATTGAACTATTGATTGTATCAAAGGAGTTTTTCACCTCCTCCCCCATTATTAATAAAATATCTCTTTCATTTGTGCAATCTATAGTTCTTTGAGTTCTATTTTATATTTTTTGTTTTAGTGTCATGCTTTTTGCTCTAAAGGAACGACAAGTGTCAAAAGGCCTTTGACAAGATCATACAATACCTAGTGTCCCTACTAATTCTAGCTCCACCTCGACCAGGTGTGTCATTTGTTTTTGGTAGGTAAATTATTATAATTAATTATTGGGTTGAAGGGATCTAATACCTATTACATAGGGCATTCAAAATGCCAATAGTATAAAATTTGAAGCATCCCAACATCACAGGGATGGACATGAGGACAACCAATAGTCTGTAAAAGCCTAATACAAACTAGCTCCAAAAACTAAACTAGAAAATTAAAATAGACCCATAGACTAGAAACCCTAAAATGGGGAAATGACACCATTATGTAATTCAAAAAAATATTGGAAAACCAACTACCAACTACCCCAATCCTAGTCCAGTAGGGAATCATATTCATCCTTCTATTCGGTGCCACCATTACGATCCTTTGCAAGGAGGACATTGAGGGCAGTCAGGAGTTCCTGGAGCTCTTTGATGATGTACAAAAAGATGACACCCACATCCCTGACCATGTTAGCTACTACCTTGAGTTGCTCCACTACTCTAGATACATTATTGATGGTGTTGTTCCAAAGTGCATCATCAAAATTACACCTGACATCTTCCTCATCATCTAAAATAATCTCGGTTGTGAGTCACAATCCATCAACACCCTTCCTTTTAATGCATCATAAAATTATACTAGGAGAGGGTCAAATAGATTTCCTTTTTCTCCTCAGGGATCTACTTTTGGCTTTGGTATCTTGGGACTCTACAGGGGCTAAATCCTTTGGTTTGTGTGGTGAAATTTCCTCATCTTTGTTGCTGGACTGAATGGGATTGATAGCTTTTGAGACACCATCAAAAGGGGTAGAGAAATACAGGGGAAATTCAGAAATAGGGCTATAGTAGAGGGGAACAGTGCCAGGGGACTCACTCAGTGGATTAGGATCATAGGACTCAGGACCAAGAGCTGGCTCAGGAGTGGTGAGTAGAAATTATGTCTCGAAAAATAATTATTTCTCTTCCATAAATTATCAATCCAGTAAGTCCATAAACTTACGAGTGTCACACACAGTATATGCCTACAGTTTTTGGGAATGAATTCCTATGTACCTTATTTAGTTTGGTGGGGGATGTTCGTGCATTTGAATTTTAGCCAAACTAAATAAACTAAGTGCAGAAAATTAAATAAATAAATAACTAAATTAAAGTGCTAAAAATAAATGTACAAAAATAAAATGCAAGGAAATAAACACAGACAACTAAATTAATTAAAGTAGGAAAAAAAAAAAAATCTAAGCTATAGAAAATAAATATAGAAATAAATAGGGGAGGACTACTGCAGGGAGTGGGCCTAAGCTCCTACAGATAGTCCGCTCGACTAGCTACGTAGAGCTTGCTCGAATAAGAGGAGTTGCACTCTTAATAAATTAGAGAAGAAATAAAATGAAATAATATTCTATGTAAATTAATCATTGATCTCCTTAGGGAAGACCTATGCATTTATACAATGCACAACCTTCCTCTGTTACAAATTTAGGCAAGCCTATTATGGACTTGCGGTTACAATAGATATGCAATGAATATTGCAGCCATTTAATTATAACAATAATATATTAATTAAAATAGCCACGCACTAATTTTACCCCTTGTAGGATAAATCAGGCGTGTTTTATTTTATCAAAAAAAATTATAATAAGGCTGGAAAAATCCATTTGTGTGGCTTCCCACATTGAATGCTAGAAAAATCATTGCTCTGGTTTGTTCGTGAGCGTGAGAATGACTCTCACATTACAAAGATATCTAGCCAATCAAATAATAGAAGTGTTTATTATATTTTAATAGTGCATAAAATAAAATTTATTACTTTTTATTTTTATGTGCAACCTCCTCCTTATCCTTCTGGTCAACCAGTCAATCAGTTGATAATAGGTGTTATAGATTAAAGATACAACGCCAAACAGAAATAAAGAAATCACAATAAAGGAATGCAGAACAGTTGTACAAAATGAATGATTTTTATTAATCAATGGAGTTTAGAAACTCTTTTTAAGTACAACAGGGCCTGTAACCCTTTTCGTGATACAAAGTTACAATTTGTGCTAGGGTTCTCCGAAACCCTAGCCGGCACAATGTGGTGGCGTCTCCGAAGAATGTATCCTTAACCTCAACAGAATGAGTGGGCTTCGTTGTATCCTTTGGCTCGGACCACTCCAGCTTAAGCAGCTGCTATCAACAAATCAGATCTACCACTAGAATCCTGCACACATTTAAAATTATCAAAGAGTTAGAAACTAATAAGAGGGCTCCACTGTGTGAGCCCTCAGAAACAGTCTAAAACCCTAGATTTATGAAATAAAAATAAACAGAATGCAGAATTCAACAGCAGATTAATACATAAAGAAAGATTACTTGCTTTAGACGAATCTATACCTTTTCCTGTTAACGCGGCGAGACCAGGCGGCGGCGATGGATGCGGCGAAAGGGTTTAGTTCAGACTTAGGGCCGTAGAAGACTCGAGATTAACAGCAATAGCCAACTCCGGACTTAGATTGGAAAGATAGGTAGGTTTAGCCAAAGAGATAGAAGTAGGGTTTGAGCCATCAAGGTGACTCAATTTATAATCTACTCTTAGGGCACACTTTAGGGTTTTAACGACACTTTGAACGTGTGGCTAAGATTAAAGTGGATCCAAGGGTAGAGAATAAATCTAGGTTGTGAAACGGATTAAGATGGATGGACGGATGAGATTAAATGAAGGATGGACGGCTCAGATTAAATCACTTAAACTATTATTTATATATATATTAAAATATTAAAATATATATATAAATATTAATTTAAATAAATTTGGGGATGAAAAATGGCGGGAAAAGTGAAATTGGGCCAAATAATGGTGGGAAAGTGTGGATTTGGGCCAAATAATGGCGGGAAGGATGGATGACTGACACGTGGCTGACAGGAAGGTATAGATGACTTACAAGTGGCTGGATTTTGGTGTCTACAGATGCCCCTTTTTGAGCTGCTTTGTGTGAAGACACAATGCAGCACAAAAACTTAAGACACCTGAAAAGTTGGATCAGACGCAACTCTCTCTCAAGACTAAAGCACAACTTTGAAGACCAAAGAATAAAAGAATATTTAAAATTTTTCAGCTTACCCCCTCAATTGGCGAGCGAGAATGGTTCTCACAAGCCAATTGGAAGAAATTCGAAAGAAAATGAACCGTTTTTGCCCCAACGGTGAAAAAAGGGGTTGGTGTATGAACCATCTGTTTATGTCCCAACAGAAAAGGGGTTGGTGTACAAACCGAGAAAAGAATATGATTGAAGACGATATGAGTGATGTGAAAGATGGACCGTTTTCTGCCCCAACGGTTATAAAGGGATTTTTGCCAAATTGTAAATTCCATGATCATGTAAGATGAATTCCACTATAGGAAAATTAGAAATTGATAACGGATGCCCCAACTCCTGTGTGTGAATCCATACTGTTGATGAAATTGCCTTGTTGGCGCCATTGATATGCAGAGATGAAAGATGCATGAAAGAGTCCAGAACTCAGAGATGCTCCTAGTGACTGTATGGATAATTCCTCGGGTCGGAACCAATCAACCTAGGTAGCCTCAATCTCTAGCAAGACTTAAAATAATGATGATATGAAAGATTGTCCATGTTTAAGGCCCCATGAACTAGGCCATCAATGACAACTTGTTGAGCAAATTAATCTTGGTATGAGGTCACTTGAAAAGTAGAATACCCAAAATTGATTTCCAATTTTCAAACAGTGAAATAATTGATGATGATAAATGGTAAGTGTCCTTATGGTGGTTTAATCCTCTTACCGAATTGCATGGATGCAAATCGCTGCAATCGCCAAGGTGATAGAATATACCACTAGATACGAGGTTTACTTTAATTTGATTTGGCAAAAATATGCATGATGAAAGAAGAATGAATGAAATTGATGATAGATCAAAAGAATTGATGAATGTGGTTAATTTTGTGAAGGTTTTGAATATTTTTAACCCAATTTGTAAAACAATGATGAATGATGCGCTTTTTGAGCGAAATGACAAAATTTGTGTCCAAAACTGTTGTAACCTTCACAAAATGTTTTATTATGATAAGAAGAATGGATGAATGCAATTTGATGAAATTTGGAGGAGGTAAGCTTCAATTTTGTAAGTTTTGTTCCTTTATTCAATACTGACACCAAACGTCGGTCTGCATTTGGGGTTGGCAGAGACGCCCGTCGGTGTTTAGGCACTCTGCAGATGCAGGATCGCATCCTGAATGCGCCATGAAATGCCCCACTGCATTTCAGGGCGCCAAAACCAGCTATTTAAACAGTTTCAACGAGAATTTCGCTCATTTGTGCGTTCGAGCTTGAGAGAAGTGCGTCTGAGGGAGTGGAGTGAAGTGGAGTGAAAGGTTGTGTGGGAGAGTGAAGCACGCGGGAGCTATGGCGGAGATGGGAGCGGACGCGCCAGTGCAGCCAGCTGAGGTATTTGTTCATTTAAGCAAGTACTTATTATGTGTTTTTTTTTTTTTTTGGAAAAATTTGTAACAAATTTTTGTTTTGTTGTTTTGCAGCTTAGGGTGTTAGAGGCACGACACCGATTCTCCCCTATCATTCCGGGGATGAGGAGGTCATTGTCCCAGGAAGACTGGGAGATATTGGAGGTAGTGGGGCTAGCGGAGGCAGCCCGGTTGGAGGTAGTTCGGGCGGATGAGGGGTACCTCTCGGCTTTGGCCGAGAGGTGGGATCCAGATCGAGGGACGTTCCAGCTCCCGACTGGAGAGATGACGGTGACGCTTGAGGATGTATACCGCATCCTCAAGGTGCCCGTGGAGGGGGCACGGGTGGAGGTTGGATGAGATAGGGCCACGGAGATGGCCAAGGTGTTTGGGGATGACTGGAGGGAGATCCGAACGGAGAGCGGGGGGATCCCATACTTGGCCATGTATACGGCCAAGGAGTTGGGAGCGGTGGAGGCTCTGATGATGTTCGTGTTGGCCAACATTGTGGCCCCGAACAGCACGGGTGCAGGTTCCCATGGAACCTGATGGGTGTAGTGAGCGAGATGCTCACTAATAGGGTAGTGTATGCCTGGGCGCCCGCTTTATTGGCACAGGTGTACCGGGAGTTGTATGAGGTTCGGAGACGGGGCCGGAAGGGCCTAGGTTGCAGTGTGGTTCTCCAGTGCTGGGGCTGGGAGCACTTCAGAGTGGCCCGACCGGAGGGGTTGCCATGGGCTCACTGGGACATGAGCCAGGCTTATGGTAGGAGATGGCCAGTGGCGGAGGAGAGACAGCCGAGCCGCCCCGTGAGATCGGGGCAATGGTATAGGAGACTATGGGCAGACTTGACAGATGCCCAAGTCATTTGGAGGCCCTGGCGGGAGGCGAGGTGGATCGGGGATGGAGAGCACCTGAGATGGGTGCGACAGGCCGGATGGGTAGTGGGGTGGGGCCATGGTGAGGCGGAGTACATACGGATGTCTCGAGTACTCCGCCAAGTCGGATTGAGGCAGGATGTCCCCGGTGAGCCAGTGCGCTATCGGAGGCACGGATCAAAGGGGGATTTGCCGTGTGCCGAGCCATGGAGGGAGGCGGCAGAGGACGATGAGGACATGGAGATCCCCGACATGGACGACGTCGGGGTGACAGCTGAGTATGCAGCATGGATGGCCGCAGAGCCGAGGTGGGAGCCACCATTGGTGGCTGGTGGAGCCGGAGAGCCCGAGGCTGGGGCTGGAGAGGGCGAGGGAACCGCGGAGGTTCCCAAGCACAGGGAGGGTCCCCGCCTTCGATCTGACAATCGAAGGCGAAAGGGGAAGATGGCACGGTAGGCTCTGAGGAGCGAAGATGATGGGGAGGATGGCGGAGAGGGCCTAGGAGAGGCCACAGGAGAGGCTAGGGAGGTACCCCCTAGCGGGCACGAGAATGAGCTGGCGCAGCTACAACAGCAGATAGCAGAGCGCGATGCTATGCTAGCTACCCGGGACGAGAGGATAGCTCGGCTGGAGCAGCAGGCGGCAGAGCGGGATGCCCTGTTAGCTGCTCAGGAGGAGAGGATGGCCCAGCTGCAGGCGGACTTGGATGGAGCGACCAGGGTGCCCCAGGATGACAGGGTGACGAGACTCCAGGCAGAGCTAGCGGAGCGGGAGCGACGACACGGGATAGACATAGCTAGGCTTAGGTCTAGGACTCGTTACATTGAGGCTCTAGAGGACACATTGTTTAGGCATCACATTGTGTTGCCTGATCCTCCATCCTCCTCTGTCTCTAGGCGTAGTGAGTCTAGGCACACCACTAGGTCTAGGGCTCCTACTAGGTCTCAGGGGTCCTCTTTTGATGGTTAGCTTAGTGCTTAGATGCACTCTTTATGAGCCTTGGTGCTCTATTGTATATTGTAGCCTTTTGGCATTCATTGTACAGTTTGTCCTTTATACATATATATATATAACATGGCTTTTATTTATTTGGTGTTTTACTCTCTTTTGTGTGAATGCCTATGTTTTTGTGATGCATGTTTTTATATGTTTTAATGTTTTTGATGCATATGTGATGGAATGGAATGCAAACTTATAGATGATTAATGCGAGACTAAGTATATAACATGCAAATCTATGGATGATTAATGCAAGACACTAAATGAATGTGTGTGGTTGTATGGGACTAAGTAAATGAAATATGCACTAAGAAGCACTCATATTTTTAGATAGTTAGATTTAGCCAACTGTTATCATAATTGTTTAATCAGGGGCACCGAACTTGGTGGCTTGTGAATGGATGACGTATGGAATGACATGAATATGGAAGAAGATATGGAGGGTGATATGGAAGAAGATATGGAGGAAGATATGGAAGACTATTTTACAAAGACTCAAACATGCTAGTGGTATCAAACAAACTTACTAACACTGCCTAATTCAACTAGGACCAAATGTGTGTGCATGCGAGTTCATTAACCAAATCAGAAGCATGGTAGTGACTCTAGGCAATCAAAAACCTGTGTGTGTGCAAGTGTGTTCATTAACCTCATCTTGCATAAATTAGGTAACTCTGTTATGGAGAAGACCCCGAAGCTAGTTTGTCCGTATGAGCATTCAGAGGTCTCTTTTTGAGGAGAGACATGTCGCCACGCAATGAGTATACTCCACTGCCAGTCAAGCGTCTATAGCCCCGGTGAAGGTTAACTCCATAGTCCATGTTGTTTTTGACCTTTGTAAGCCTTGGGGATGACTACCTATCCGTATGACTGGACAAGTAGTACGATCCTTACAACTTATTTGGGATCAGTGGTGTGTGAAAAATGTTCATTTCCTTAGAGCTTTGGGGAATCGGATTCTCAACCGAAGTATGATGAGAATTTTACCCTATCCTTACTACTCTGTTTATATTTATATTTTGTGATTGCTTGTGATAGTGGTAAGAACCACTATTTTATGGACTATGTTTGCATGATAGGACAAACGAGGATTACCCTTTTCACTTCAAGGCACAACCCAAGGATGGTGTTATCTCTCTTTGACACAAGATGTTTTTAAGATGTGAAAATGTGATAGGTTCAAGACCGCTTTTGAAATCATTTCCCAATACTCAAGATTTTATTTAGTGTAATTTGTGATATGGCCCTAGAGAACTTTGACATGCATTTCGAAGTTTGCTTAAAACACTAGGAATGGCTGAGTGACCGAAAACATTTTGGCAATGTAAATATGTGCAAATGGAAAATGGGTGTACGAATGACAATTCGGTTTGATGGATTTTATGAAGGTGCCCCTGATTAAGGCAACATGACTTTTGCTTGACCAAATTTTATATCCAAAAGATAGAATGGTCTCTAACATGATATGCAACTATGGCTGAAAATGAAATGTTATGGTTTTCAATGAGATGTATGCACATGAAATGCAATGTTTTTGAATGAGATGTATGCAACTAACAATGAAATGCAAATTCTTTTTATTTTATTTGTTTTTTTTTTTTTTTTTTGTACAAGCCATGTATATATGTACATATAAAATTCAAACTATGCGTAGAATGCCCTCAAGTGTATAACATTAAGTGGTTCGGGTTCTTCCTCTCCCTCTAAACTGGCAAGTCTATAAGTTCCATTACCCACTCTTTCAGTGACCATATATGGACCTAACCAATTAGCCGCGAATTTATCTCGAAGATGCGGCAATGCATTGGTGTTTTGTTGATTCTCTTTAAGGACAAGATCCCCTACTTGAAATTCTCTTAGATGAACTTTGGCATTGTAAGCACGTTTCAATCGGTCTTGATAAACTCGCAAATGCTCTAAAGCATTGATTCATTTTTCATCTATGAGTGTGAGTTGATCAAGACGTGCTTGTCTAGCAGTATCATCATCGATAAATTCCTACAAAGAAATTTGCAAGGAAGGGATCTCGAGCTCAAGAGGCATGATTGCTTCAGCTCCATAGACCAAAGAAAATGGCGTTGCCCCAATGGGAGTTCTGATGCTTGTTCTGTAAGCCCATAATGCCAAGGGGATTTGTGTATGCCAATCTTTATGATTTTCTTTAACAAGTTTCTTAAGAATAGCAATTATGGTCTTATTGGAAGCTTCAGCTTGTCCATTGGCTTGTGGGTAGTAAGGAGTTGAGAAACTATGTTGGATATTATACTTTTCGCAAAGAGCTCGAACATCCTTATTCTTAAAAGACTTGCCGTTATCAGAAATGATTTTAGAGGGAATACCAAAATGACAAATGATATGGTGAAGTATAAACTCCACAATTCTAGGACCTGTAGTACTGGTTAGAGGAATAGCTTCAACCCACTTTGTGAAGTATTCAGTGGCTGTAATGATGAAAGTATGCTTTCCTGAAGAGGGGTGAAATCTTGCCAATTAAATCGAGACCCCATTGTGAGAAGGGCCAAAGGCTTTGGATGGGCTGTAAAGCTTGTGATGGTATATGGGTTAAATTAGCGTGTTCTTGACACTTTTTACATTGTTTAACATATTTGCAACAATCTTGTTCCATAGTGGGCCAATAATACCCCATACGTAAAATACGCTTCGCAATGGCCATTCCACTAAAATGACCACCACAAGTACCATCATGGGCTTCAAATAGCTCTATGTGTTTCACCTTCTAGAAAGGAGGAGACTCCATCATATCCACGTTTATACAACACTCCCCCAAAAGAACAAAACGAGCTCCTTTTGCTTAAAACAAGGTGGGTTCGAATTCGGTAAGCAACATTATCCATTTAGAGGGGTTATTATAAGTGCGAGACATCATATAACACAGAGGGTTTTCTCTAGCTATGACATATGTTGTATGGCTAAGCATATAATGACGAAGTTTCTTAGTGGCAAAAACCACAGCTAAGCACAACTTTTCCACATAAGCATATCGGGTTTCATAGCTTACCAATGTTCGACTAATATAATAGACAGACTTGCTCACGATTTTGTTCATTCTTTTGTGCAAGCATTGTCCCTAAGGCAAAGTCCGTTGTTTGAGATATAAAGATTGAAAGGGACCCCCGGACGAGGCGGAGCTAAGACTCGGCGGAGACGCTAAGTACTTGCTTGATGTCATCAAAGGCTTTCCGACACTCATCTCGTCCATGAAAATTGTACCCCCTTTTGTAGTAGGTGGCAAAATGGCCTACATTTATCAGAAAGTTGTGCAATAAAGCGACGGATTGAATTAATCTTTCCTTGCAAACTACGCAACTCCTTCAAATTAGTTGGGGGACACATTTCCATAATGGCTTTGACCTTGTTTGGGTCCACCTCAATACCTCGTTTAGAGATAATAAAACCTAGGAGTTTGCCTGAGGTAACACCAAAGACACATTTCTTAGGGTTCAACCTTACTTTATGCTCTAGAAGTCTATCAAAAACTTTTTCCAATACATCAAAATGCTCTTGTCGAGTTTTAGATTTTGCCAATAAATCATCCACATAATCTTCGATAATCTTATGCATATAATCATGGAAAATATAAGTCATGGCTCGTTGATAGGTTGCACCTGCGTTCTTAAGGCCAAAGGGCATCACCCTGTAACAAAAAGTTCCCCAAGGTGTGGTAAATGTTGTTTTGTGTTGATCTTCAGGGTTTATTCGAATCCGGTTGTATCCTGAAAATCCATCCATGAACGAAAGCATTTCATGACCAGCGCAGTGTCGACAAGAGTATCAATGTTTGGAAGAGGAAAGTCATCCTTAGGACACGCTTTATTTAGATCTCGAAAATCGGTGCAAACACGTATCCCCCGTTAGGCTTGCGAACGGGTACCATGTTAGAAAGCCACTCAGGATAATCAATCGGGACGACAAATTTAACATCCAAAAGTTTTTGAATCTCCGATTTAACTATGAGGGCCACGGTAGGATGCATTTTCCTAAGTTTTTGTTTGACAGGTTTAGCATCTTTTTGTAAGGTGAGGTTATGGACAACCAAATTAGGGTCTAGGCCTGGCATGTCTTTGTAAGACCATGCAAATATCTCCTTCTTCCGCTTGAGTAGAGCAATCATTTGCTCTTGTTCCTCTGATGATAGACTTTTAGCCGGTTTCACAATTTGGGTGCCATCTTGGTCTGGACTAAGGTCTACATCGATAGTTTCTTCAATAGACATGTGGGAACCTTCCTCAAGTTGATGGGGAGTAGGGATCAGATTTATGTCATCTAAAATGTCATCAAGCTCCTGTGCCTTGCTCTCGTCTATGTCTACCTGGAAGACCTCTGGCTTAGAAGATGAAGGTGAATGTGGAGGTGAAGGAGGAATGTAGTTGGCGGAAGCCCTTAACAATTCCTCGGAAAGGATGAACTCTAAAATAGATGGAGGGGATGAAATCCGATCCATGCCAATCAGGCTTGGGTTGATCGGGATTGGCTTATCCGGATCATATGGATTATGGAGCGGGGTGAATAAGTCTTCAAAATTCATTGTCGACTTATGGAAGAAAGGATGGGCGGAATGGAAGGGAAAACCGGTGAAGACCTCGGAAGACCTGAAATGCAAAACAACATAGTTTTTCAGTTTTTTTTTTTTTTTTGTAGTGGTGAAAACCACTATTACACACATACATAAAGCAATAAAGTATTTTTATATATTTTGATTTTTTTTTTTTTTGGGAATTTTTTGATTTTTTTTTTTTTTTGGTAGTGGTGAAAACCACTATTTTAGTATATACATATAATACAGGTTTGGATTATGGCTTATGGATGTGGCGGAGGGGGTGGTTCACCTCGTTCTTGTGGAAGAAGCAAGCGAAAGATGGCCTCTTGGAGAGGGAACAATTGGAGATAAAACTCGTCTTGTTCAGTGAGGGGAACAATGGGCGCCGACTCTTCTTCAGATTCATCACCATTTGACATGACGTCAAATTCTTCATAGGCTTCATCTTCGGATTCGTCGGGGTGGAGGATTTCTTCTTCTGAATTAAGATTAATGCTTTGAAAAGCTTGTTCAAAAGAAGAAAGGGATGGAAGTGGTTGGTAGCCCAGACCAAAACGCTCAGTGGGTCTCTGGTATGGCATATCGATGCGTTCAGTTACCCCTTGCTCGTATCGACCTAGGCCAAATTGCTGCCAATTATGTCTGTGGAAATAGCGAGAGGGAAAACCCTCCATCCTTTCGATATTGGCAGGGACTGGATGCTTGGGTTCTAGTATGGTGGTAGGACTAGAAGATGACTCTATTCCCCCATATACAAAATTAATGGAATTTGGCATAGAACCCATGTTATAAACCGATCCAATGGATAAATGTTGGTCATGTGGACGACCAAAATATTTAACTATTTGCACATTGAACGGTGTGATGTGGACATCTTGAATGGCATACTCACCAATACCTGCATCGGTGAGATGGACCTTGACTTGGGAGGGAGATGGACTAGATGATGGAATAGAAGAATGTGGGATAGAAGAATTGGAAGGATTTGGTTGGGTTGATGCTTCACTGACTTGTGAAACATCAGCTGGTGATGGTTGGGAAGATGGAGGAATAATAGGTGATGTTGAAGAAGGTGTAGAAGAAGGGGGTAATGACATGGAAAGAGATGATTGGTCATGGCCACATGTGCATGTGGTCACTGATGAAGAAGAAGGAAGATTAGGAGATGAAGAAAGTGGTGAATGAGATGGAATAGCGGAAGAGGAAGATGGTTGCGATATGATGGGTAGCTCCTCAGGAATGGGAGCTTTAGAAGAAGATGGTATAGAAGAAGTAGATGGGGTCAAGAAAAGATGAGTGGATGGCAACACAATCTCATAAGGATTTGAGACATAGTTGCAATGTTTGAAGGGTTCAATGTCAGCAGGTACACAATGAACTTGTCCCTCATATACATACTTCAGACATTGATGCAGTATAGAAGGGACACATCTCATCTCCCTAAGCCAAGGCCGTCCAAGCAATACATTGTATGCCATGGACCCTTCCAAGATGTGAAACAAGGTATGCAAAGTTCGGGCCCCTACCTCAATGGGCAAGATAACCGTGCCAACCGTGGAAGATAAAGCATCATTGAATGCTTTAAGAGTAAAAGTCGACTTGGTGATAAGGGATGGCGACAACTCTAGATGACTCAACGCCGATGTTGTAATGATATTGATTGAGGAACCGGTGTCAATTAAGACTCTCTTGAATGGCTTGTGATCGATCTTGGCCATGATATGCAGTGGAGGATCTATACTTTCTGTTGACAAAGGTTTGATTTCAAAATCATAGAAAGTGATGGAGGGCTCCATGCATGTTTGAATACTCCCCACAAAGTTGTTGAAGGCATTAGTATCTTGAGTTTGAAGCTCGATTGACTTTAATATTTCCATTAATGCCTCTCTATGCGGGGGAGATTGTTGAATGAGGTCATAGATCGATAACTTGGCAGAAGCCATTTTTAAACTGGTAGTTAATCGGCTACTCAATGACATGATGGGTCGTTGGCATTGAGTAGAATGATTTAGCGGTTGTTGAGAAGTACTAGCACGTCGTTGGGTCACTGTTACCTGAGGTGGACTGGGGGTTTGTACAGGTGGTTGTGGTTCAGCCTGATTTGGTTGGTTCGCCCTTTGACCCCGGGTTACTACGTTAATAGTACCCACAAAACCTTGGTATTGTTGTACATGGTTGACTTGATTAGGAGGAGTTACCTGAGTTACTCCCCCCGAAGTTGTTGGAGCTTCCTCCCGATGTGGAAGGGGTGTTTGAAATATACCAAGATTTTGATTTTGTTGGGCTAAGGGGCTATCCAATTTAATGGCTCCAATCTCAATAAGATCTTGGATCACATGTTTGAAAGCTGTACAATTATTGATATCGTGCCCATTTTGCCTATGATAAGGACAAAATAGGTACTCCTTGTAATACTTCCCCCTTCTAGATGGTTCTAAAGGTTTAAACTCAGGTAAAGTTAACTGATTTGTGCTATATAACTTGTTGAATATGACCGCATATGGTTCATCTAAAGGTGTGAACTGTCGCTTGGGATGATTTGTTTTGCCAAGGTCGAGTTTCCATGGTTGGCCCAGTATTGTGAGCTGGTTGAGGAGGGGCGGGTACCGCATGATAAGCAATTGGTTGCGGTTGACTTTGCATTACTTGTTGTTGTTGAGCCATTACGGGCTGGCTCGCCACCACTTGATTAACTTGGTTAACATTTGAGGTCGTACTAGCCTGTGCTTGTTTGTTTTGGCCATAATTATTATTTCGTTGTTGGCCCTTTTGTTGCCATTCTTTTCTACGGGGTTTTAAAACACCCTCTTGGACTTTAATGTCTTCTATGATACTTGCTTGGGCCAAAGCCTCTTCAAAAGTCCTGTATTGTTGTAATTGGAGTAACCAAGAGATAGGTTTTAGACAACTCTGGGTGAACATTTTGGTTAACTCCTCCATTGGTAGGGAGAATGGCAATTTATTAATGATAGCCCTCCAACGGTTTCCAAAGTCATAAATAGTCTCATCGTCATGTTGCTTGAGCTTGTATAAGTCGGACAATGAGACTTTCCTTTGTACATTTAGGGAGAATCGTTCTAAAAACAGATTAATCAATTGCTCGTAAGCATAAATGCTATGGTGAGCTAAATGATTGTACCATTGTACAACATCTCCTCCTAATGTCTGAGGAAAAGTTTTGAGCATAAGAGCGTCATTATTTTGGATTCTAAAGCGAGGCATGCATGAATGAGCTCACATGTTCATGAGGATCCTCAGTTCCTCAAAATTTGTCAAACTTCGGTAATGTGAAATCAGTCGGATATGGCGGTGAAGGTACCGAAGGATGAATTGGTTGATTGATCAACGACCTTAGCGTAGGTTTCTAACTAGATGAGCCAGGCATGTTGAGCATAAGGTTGTCAATCTGTTGTTGCATAGCATGGAGTCGAGAATCTTCATGAAAATTTTGATTCGTTTGATGATTATGATGATGCAATGGAGGAGTGGAAAAATGATGAGATGGGATGAAATTGCCTGGATTAGGCGGTGTGGAATGGACAGGTTGTTGGTATGGATGATACCGAAAAGAAGGTGATTGGGGTGAATGATGAACTGGACCGGGTTGGGAGAAAGGTGGGGTAGGAATGGACACCACCGAAGATTGGGGTACCCGGTGGGGCCTGAGCTAAGAAAAGCTGGTCGGGTAGAAATTGGTTGGGGTGTAGGATTTACTACGACAGGTGGTTGGGCATTTTGTTGCTGTTGTTGCTGAAGCAACTTGTCGAGGTACTCCCTAACCTTATTAATTTCTAACCCAAGGGAGGTGGGATGATTGGATGAAGGTGGAGGGCAGGCTGCCATGGTAGTCATAGGAGACTGCGTAGCAGGGGCAATGAAGGTGGCTGAAGTAGGCGGTACCTGGGAAGAAACAGTAGACCGTGCCCCAGGTAGGGTGAAACCATAAATGGTTTGGGAAGAAGAGGGTTGAAATTGGTCATGGCTAGAGGAGGTTCCACCAGCCTCATAGAGAGAATTGGTGTACACCCGGTAAATGGAGGAGAAAGTGGTCGGGAAGACACTACATTTGTCTCCAAAGGAGGACAATTGAGCATCTGGGAAGATGTTGGAGATGAAGCCGACTAAGCAGATACAACATTAGCCTCAAAAAAAGGGTTAGTGTAGACCTGAGTGAAACCAGCGGGTATGGTTGATGCAATATCCTACTGAAAAATAGAATCTTGCATAGGGGAATCTTGGATTGGCTCAAGGACATAACCAGTGCCATCTCTTAAGTGAGTTTGCACTTGGGCCATATCAATGTGGGTAATATGACAGGAATTGTCTTCCTCCATGGGCATGGCCATGCGATAGACGGTAGAAGGACGTGAAAGACCTGCAGGCGAACCTGCCTGAAATTCACTAGGATAAGTGGCCATGTTGGTGGTGGGGATGTTCTGTGAATTATTCATTTGATTATTTAGATTTAACACTTTAGATTGATTCCTTGTTAAGACCATAAAGCAATAAATCTAAACAAATTCAGAAAAGAAGAATGCAAAACTTGAATGATAAATTTACACTAAAGAAATTATCGAAAACAAGTCACAACCTAGGTTTCAACCAATGTGTCTTACCCGCGGTTAATTAATTATTTTCTGATCTTAATCGTAGTAAATTTTAAGTGTCCGGTTTATGAGTTTTGCATGTGATCTAATCTTGAATTATTCACAAAAAAAGGTAAAAACTATGGCTAGGAACGGACAACGAGATTCTTATCGGTGATGAAATCCAAGCAAGTTTGCTCGGGGGTGACCTATGGTGTCTAAGGCAGAAGTTTAATGGATGGAGATGAATTCCACCGTCACTAAACTTCAAGCAATACCTGGTGATGAAATCCAGATATTACTGTTTTAAATGCAATATGAAATGCAATGAATTTTATTTTAAGTGTTTTAGTTGTCTAATGTATACATACAAAGCTATAAATCAAAAGTTCTAATGATCTAAGCAAGAGGCCACTGAAAACATGCCATTTCCTCTGAAGAAGTGGAGTACACCGTTTAAAACCCCCTGCCTACCAATGATATCGGATATCAAAGGAGCAACCGGAAGGTTCGTCCACTTCTCTGCTTGGAATCACCCAATGGCAGGAGTACTATTGACATCCAATCAATAGTCCTACTTAGATAACTAAAACAGATAATTCGTAGCTATTCTAATATGCAGCTAGGTATGCAATTTTTTTTTTTTTTATGCAAGCAACAACCAATAATGCAATGCAAAAAAATGTAACTAAAAATGTAAAAAAAAATGTATTTAACTGTTCTTTTCCAGATTACTTAGTTTTTGTTCATTTTAAAGCAATGATCTGAAAAAGAAACAGAATACAGCAGAAAAACCAAAAACGTAAAAAGTACAGTTTAACAAAGAAAAAAAAAACGCACTTACTCGGAAGCCTACGCTTTTTCTGTAAAACTGCCTTCAAACGCCCAAGGGAGTCTACGCAGGCTGAAACGCACCTCTGCGTTTCGGATCGGACTTCCAGACGCCGCTCTGCGTCTGTCGCATTTTCTGCAAACTCCTCAGAAACCCTAGTTCGCTGGAACAACGAATTTCACGATTTTCGAAACCTGCAAAATAAAACAAAAACAGGAATAGATCAGTAAAGCAAGTATTAAAAACATGAAACCCTAGGGGGTCCCACCGTGATCGCCATTTGTAGATTAAAGATACAACGCCAAACAAAAATAAAGAAATCACAATAAAGGAATGCAGAACAGTTGTACAAAATGAATGATTTTTATTAATCAATGGAGTTTAGAAACTCCTTTTAAGTACAACAGGGCTTGTAACCCTTTTCGTGATACAAAATTACAATTTGTGCTAGGGTTCTCCGAAACCCTAGCTGGCACAATGTGGTGGCGTCTCCGAAGAATGTATCCTTAACCCCAACAGAATGAGTGGGCTTCGTTGTATCCTTTGGCTCGGACCACTCCAGCCTTAAGCAAGTCGCTATCAACAAATCGGATCTACCACTAGAATCCCGCACACATTAAAATTATCAAGGAGTTAGAAACTAATAAGAGGGCTCCACTGTGTGAGCCCTCCGAAACAATCTAAAACCCTAGATTTATGAAATAAAAATAAAGGAATGCAGAATTCAACAACAGATTAATACATAAAGAAAGATTACTTGCTTTAGACGAATCTATACCTTTTCTTGTTAACGCGACGAGACCAGGCAACGGTGATGGATGCGGCGAAAGGGTTTAGTTTAGACTTAAGGCCGTAGAAGACTCATAAGACTCAGGATTAACAGCAATAGCTAACTCCAGACTTAGATTGGAAAAATAGGTAGGTTTAGCCGAAGAGATAGAGTAGGGTTTGAGCCATCAAGGTGACTCAATTTATAATCTACTCTTAGGGCACACTTTAGGGTTTTAACGACACTTTGAACGTGTGGCTAAGATTAAAGTGGATCCAAGGGTAGAGAATAAATCTAGGTTGTGAAACGGATTAAGATGGATGGACGGATGAGATTAAATGAAGGATGGACGGCTCAGATTAAATCACTTAAACTTTATTTATATATATATATTAAAATATATTAAAATATTAAAATATATATATAAATATTAATTTAAATAAATTTGGGGATGAAAAATGGCGGGAAAAGTGAAATTGGGCCAAATAATGGCGGGAAAGTGTGGATTTGGGCCAAATAATGGCGGGAAGGATGGATGACCGACACGTGGCTGACAGGAAGGTATAGATGACTTACAAGTGGCTGGATTTTGGTGTCTACAGGTGTCTTATTCTATTTTAATAACAATGCATAATTAAAATATTCCTAATTTGTCTTCATGTGCAATAACCTCCATAGCTTACTGGTCAACTTGGTCAAAGCTGGCTTGGTCAAAGTAAGTTGCCTCAGTAAGGCAACTCCCATGTATGGGAATAAGGTGCCTATTTGGCACCTTACTAAGTAAGGCGCTTGCCTGACTAAGGCACCTGCCTAAGTAAGGTGCCTACCTGAGTAAGGTGCCAGAGTAAGGTGCTAGAGTAAGGTGCTAGAGTAAGGCGCCAGAGTAAGGTGCTTTTTGACTTATTGAAGCAGGAGCATGCTAGGTCCGAATGGGATGTATATTGGAAAACACCATATTAGTAGGAAAACCTAAATTTATACACAATTTCCACTAAAAACACCAGTCAAGAATAATACCGAACTTTCTATCAATTATATGCATAAGTTATATAAAAATACATCTCACATGCTAATTAAACTAGTAATGATGCCCCTTAACAATATATATAAAATGAGCATTTCTGGTGCTCATCATCCCCCCATGCCTAAATATTATCACGTCCTTGTGACAAAAACCCTAAAAAAATAGCCCCCGAAATAGTAATAATTTAATTTTTTTTTCATTGAGCATTGTTCTATTTTTTCTCTTCCTTTGAGCACGACTATTTTTCTATTGAGAATTGCTATTTTTTTCATTAAGCACATCTGCACCAGTAGAAGTTAGAAACATGTCATGATTGATCACTATGGGAAAATGGGTAAATCATGATCACACTGTTCAGACCAAATTACCACTGCACTGTATTTTTATTTATTAAGCACTGCGGCACCAATGAAAGCACACTACACTACTATTTTTTTCATTCAACACTGCTTATTTTTTCAGTGAGTGTTGCTATTTTTTTTCTCATTGAGCATTGTGGCACCTGCAAAAGTTAGAGTTGTTGGACCAAGCATGACAGGAAGGTGCAATCAACGCTACAAGAAGCCAACACAACCAACAGTCAAAAACCATCCTAGTACAACAAGGAACTAGAGTCATAGGAAACAATGCAACCTGAAAGCATCGCACAACCACTAAGCATCTATGTTTTTCTATATTTAGCAGTATTGTTTTTTTATCGAGTGTTCTTGTTTTTTTTTCTTCTTCCATTGAGCGTTGTTTTTTTTTTCTCTTCTACTGGGCACTGATATTTTTTTCATTGAACACTGCATTTCAACCCTTAAAGTCAACCACTTTAAAAATATATTTTTTTCTTCTTTTTTTCTTTTTCCTTTTTTTTTTCTTTGGCACTTCACCTTACGTATTTCTCATAATGTGGCAATCAAAAAATTGCAAATATTTTAACGTGAATGCCATAGGCATTTTTTTTTTGGAATGGAGGGGGTGTTCTTATGCTCCTCGATGAATCCGTTGCTAAATTAAAACCAAGCATTCTTATTCCTCTCCAGAATATAGGCCTAAGTCAAGAAATGGGGAAAAATATCTGAACTGCTATTCTTCCCCCCATACCTAAATATTGTCATGTCCTCATGACAACAACACCCCCCCCTCCAAAAAGTTGTTTATTTATTTATTTTTCAATTGTTCCTGGGTTACTAAAAAATTTTATATCTGAGGTATATCATGTGACTGGTATATTTTGATAGAAAGAATTTATAAAGGGCATCTACTGAGTTTAGCATAGAAATTATTTTTAAAATAACCGTACACATAATTAATGAAAAACTCAGTACATACCTGGGTGAATTTTGTAGATTTTGATTTGTAGCATTTCGGTGGTGTAACAACGTTTCCATGCTACCCATAACCAAGGTGTTCTAGAAAAATGATATTGTTGGTTATGTTCATGCTCTTGGGGGATTTATTATTATTTTTATTTTATTTATTTTCTCTCTGGCTGCCTTCATCATCCACACTGCTAAACATCTTTGTTCTTCCTCTGAGTGTTGAAAAATCATTGAGGTATTCTTCTGTAAGTGTGGACTTTAACAAGTCCAGCTTCACAGCCACTTTTTTTTTTTTTAACTTCAGCCTGAGCCCTCTTCTGCTGGTGTTCCCGTACAAGCTCTGTTTCTAATTTGTATTTCAATTGGGAGTCTAACAACATAATATTTTTATTTGTGGGAGATTCTGGTTCACCCAAATCCTCCCCCACTTTAAATTGGTGATGCCCTCATCACCAGTAACAGGTTCACCCAAATCCTCCCCCACTTAAATTGGTGATGCCCTCATTTCTAGTAATAGGTCCCTCTGTGCAATAGGTCTACAGCCCTCTGAACATCAAGTCCTATATTTATTAAGAGGAGACCCCAATATAGGGAGAATATGTTTAAGCAATGTTGGGATAAAGTGTATCTATAGTTCTCTTCTCTAGGAAGAGCTATAAATATTTTTTTTAGTAATCCTCTCTTTCCCAACCATCCAATTATCTCTTCTTCTTATTTTTTAATTAATGCACCCTTGATGCATAACATCAAGGTATTTTTTTTCTTATAACTTTCCAACAGCCAATGCGCTAGAAAATAGAACACATGAAATCAAGGCACCCTCTTGGTGTTGAAAAGTGAGCAGTTGCTAACGCGTTTGTTGTTGCAAGGTTGATCAGGCCCTCCAATTTTCCTTTTTAATACTACGTCAACATCTGCATCACCCAAACACAAAGGTGGGTACCTCTTCCCTTTGCAGGAAATTAACACTCATGTCCATGCCTAGATGGTGACTATCTCCTTCGGATGTAAATTGTCAATTTTCTACCTCCCTAAAAAAACATGTAGGTTCATGGATGCTGAGCCGATTTTAGGCCTTGTCACCAAGATGCCTATTTTTTGTACAATCAAAAAATTTATTTATTCCATACCTTCAGTTTGGATTTTATAGACCGCAACTTTTGAGTAACTTGGTTAGTGACAGATCTTGAGAAACTCTCTCTCCACCACTTAGTAATGTTTGCTTTAAGGTCTGGGTGCTAGGTCCACATTGCCTCAAAATGAAAGAGAGTTTTGAAAGGAGGTATTTTGGAAGTTTTAAAAATTAGGGGGCTGTGATCAGACCTAATATTTTGTAGGGCTTGTAAACTGGCATCTCCAAATAGTAGTGCATCCTGAGAAGGAAAAAAATGGTCTAGACTTTTTTGAATGAGATCACCCCCTACCCTTCTATTACTCCAAGTAAACTGAGATCCCCTTAGCTGCACATCCATTAACTCATTTGCATCCACAAAATTGCTAAAATCCCCCATGATCTTGGGAGTGATCTCGTTTGCTCCCTTTTTCTTAGAGGGATATAGCGAAGTATTGAAATCCCTAACAAGGATCCATAGGATATTATTGAAAGCCTCACACATATGAGTGAGAGTATTCCAAAGGTTTAGCCTATCATGATAAATATTCAAGGTATAGATGTTCATCAATACCCAAGAGTGCTTAGTAATAGAATCATGAAAAAATATGTTGAAGATTCGCCCTTCATTAGAAATCACTTTTCCTTCCACCTTGGTTGGGTCCCAAAGGTAGAGGAGTCTGCCAGAAGTTCCAAAGGTAGGACTAAAGAAAAATTCACATTTTCTCCATATAAGTTTGGTAACTCTAGGCAATGAATACATGCCTAATTTGATTTCTTGAATTAGAAATATTGTAGTATTTGAATCCTTTCACAATGAAGTAGCGATTCTCTATTTTGTTGCTCCATTTAATCCTCTCACATTCTAGGAGAGGATTATCATTTGGAACTTTTGGATGTTTTTCTACCTCATTTGCCTTGTTGTACAGGAGGTTTGGATCTCTTTGATTCTTCTCTGTTGGAAATTCCCAATTCTTGAAAAATATTTTTTGAGTGCCTTTGGCTATGTCTTTCGCTATATCTCTATTTCTTTAGTTCGTAATAGAGGGTCTACCCTTATTTTTGTTACTTCCTACATAAATTAGATATTTTATAAAACTTTTGATCTATTTAGAGCTCCAAGATTTAGGATAATCATGATATGGCTTAGGGCTCTCAACCTCATTACCATGGGGGTTGGGTGGGGGATGAGAAGGACCAGACCTATTGGAGGAAGGGGGAGCTAGATGGGGGATTATATGGCAATGGGAGATTATTCAGTGGGGACTGGGGAATAAGTTCCATGGATGACAAGGATTTTAGACATAGATCAGGGGATGGATGAGGAGGTAGCAGGGGAGGGTATGCCTTCTCAGAGGATTGGTCAGGGTTATTTGAGCTAGGGAATGCTTCTTTGGGAATCTCCTCACTATCATCATTTGCATTGAGATATAAATTGTTGAATAAACTAAACCTATTAGAAAAATCAAATAGGGAACTTGCCTTATTATTTTTGCCATTTGGATATGGGGGAGAAGGTTGCTTACCTTTGGTCTCATAACGTGGACCCACTTTAGTTCTCATTCTCTAAAACCCTCCTTTAGGTGGGCATTGTCTCCTGGTGATCATTTAGAACAAGCCTCAGTTTTGGACACTAGCTTTGAAGGTACCGTTAGGTGTGGCACTTAGTGCAAAAGGAGGGTTTTTTCTCATACTCCACCACTTGGAAACAATGGTATGATCCATAACTCAAATTCACATAGGTCAAAAGCTAGGATTTTGAATTCGTATTAACATAGATACGAGTCTGTATCATTCTCAATCGAGCCTACATGGTAGGGTCAATAGTGACAAGCTTCCCAATCACTCAGGCTATCCCTTGTAGAACATCCTCATGCCAAAAGTGAGAGGGTAAATTTGAAATATGGACCTAGATGGAAGCAGAGTTGATTCTTTAGGTTTCTAGATCAAAATCCATGCCCCAATTATAGAGGAATAGGCTCCTTCTTCCAAATAACCATGGACCCCCGAACAAAATACGATCCACATCCTCTTGAGGATTGATCTTAATCATGAAGAAGCCTCTTGACATTGCAACCAATTCTAGACAACCCCTAGTTTTCCATTTCACCATCACCCATCACTAGATAGCCTCCATATCAGGTCTTCCCCCTATAAACTTCTCAACTAGGAAAAAGGAATCAAGGGAAATGTACCCAACCATGACTTATTCCTATAGGATTACATCACATCCATCAGGGAAGAATGTGCATGATGCCATTGATAAGGTTTTGGACCTTCCCTTGAGAGTTTCTAGAAATGATGTAGCTTGGGATTTCTTGTTTCCCACCACTATTTGGTCTAGGGGTTCTTTCCCCCTGAAAATATTGTTTTCATCATTCAAATTTGTAGAGTTGAGATTTTTTGGTGACCCATTCCCTTTTCTCTGGCTACCCATTCCACACCTGGTCCCACTTCTATGCACACCCATTTTTTTTCTTACTCTCGAACTACATCTTCTCTACTTCCTACTCAATGAAGATTCAAAAAAAGGTATTTCGCTCACCATCGCTCCTACTCTTATATTAGTTAAGCTTTTTTTATTTCCTAGTCATCCCCTTATAATTCCTATAGAAATGGAATTTTTTTGGGTCCTCATATCCCCTAAATTAGAAGATGAATCTTCCAAGTGTGTAATTTTTACTATACATATTAGCTATTGATTTTATTTTAGGGACCATGTTAGCCCAAAATAATGAAGTAAATAAGGAGCAAGTTGTTTATTACATCAATCACACCCTGGTTAGCTATGAGCTCAAGTACGCATACGTTGAGAAGCTTTACTTAGCGGTTCTATTCACCACCAAGAAGCTACACCATTATATGTTGAATCAAACAACTTATGTCGTATCTAAAGGAAAATCATTTATGGTACATGATGAGTTAGATGTACCATAATAGTCATACCATAAAATGGATTATGTTGTTGATAGAATTTGACCTTGTATTCATAAATCAAAAGTATATTAAAGGTCAAATAATTATTGATCAACTAGCAAAGGCTCCTCTTCAAGATAATCAACCTCTAATCATCAATTTGCCTGATGATGTTTTTACATTATCAAACTCGACAAAACTAAAAAAGCTTAAAAATAAAGTTGATATGATTTTTTTCTTCAATGGTTCCAAGTGTGATCAAGTGGATGGTGCAGGAATCATGTTATTCACACCATAAGGGGATCCTATACCTCTTTCATTTAAAATTGATTTCCCATGCACCAAAAATAATGCTAAATATGAGGCCCTCATTTTGGGTCTTCAAGAAACTATCACCATGAAAATCAAGAAGTTAAATATCTTCAATGATTTCTTGCTCATTTTTAACCAAGTAAAGGAAATATACCAATGTAGGTGTCCAATATTGCAATCATACAAAGCACTTACAGATAAGTTATTAGCTAAATTGGAATGGTACAACATCGAGGTAGTCCCTTTATCATCTAATAATTTTGTGGATACCATGGCTACCTTGGGATCTTTAATTCCACATAATCATTCAAATGATATTACAACCATTCATGTCAAAATGCTTTCACAATCAATGATTTTGCATGAGGCTTCAAAATATGAAGAAGTTGTCCACATGATTCATATTGAACTGTACCAAGAATGATTCTCTCACATACATGAATTTTTGAAACATGCTTCTTGGGGGTCTATGATCCCAAATATTCCTTTTGATAACAACACAATAATTTATCTTAAGGTTCTCTCCCAATCAACATTTGTGCAAGATTAATCTCAAAAGGAGCAAGTAGTTCATTCAATCAAGACTCAAAAATATCAAGATTGGTTCATCCAGCTCAAATATTTCCTAAATCTTGGTAGTATCCCCTTAGGATTATCGTATGTCACAATATGAACATTCAAGTAAAGAGCAATAAAATATATCTTGCTAGGAGAAATTTTGTATCATCAAGGCTACAATGGTCTTCCCCTTCATTTTTTAGAGTCCCAAAAATGTGCTTAGGTAATTTCACAATATCACAATGGTACTTGTGGTGTCCATTTTAGCAGCATGGATATCATTAAGCACATAATTTGAATTAGCTATTATTGGCCTAGTATAGAGAAATATTGTTGTGCTTATATCAAGCAGTGTGTGAAATGTCAACATCATGCTAATATTTTGCATGTACCTTCTTAGACCTTAAAAAAAAATTATTTGATGTGGCATTTTTTGCAGTGGGGCTTTATTTATCTTAAAAACCATTAATTACTTCACCAAGTGGGTGGAAGCTATCTCTCTTACCACTATGACTAGACCAATAATTGTGGAGTTCATACTTCATAATATCATGTCATTTTGGTATTCCATCCAAGTGATCGATTGTAATAGCTTACATTTAATCTATCAATATGAGGGTAAATCAAGGTTAGATTTAAAGAGTAGGAATCCAGTATAAATTGTAACATGGGGATCAATGCTAAGCTTAATTCAAAACTCTTTTTAGTTTTAGGTGGTTGCAGAAAATATAATAAATAAAAATTAAATTATGTAGGAATGAAAATAGAATGCAATTTATGATTTTTGTAGTAAATATGATAATTACTTATTAATGATTTAATCTATTGATGAATTTATCTATTTTTGAGTTTAACTAATAGTAATTTTCTACTGATGAATTGATCTATTAATGAGTTTATCTATTGTTGAGGATCCTCATGCAATTAGTTTTATTTATCTATTTTGAATTTATATTTTATGAAAATGCAATTTACTTTATTTTATATTCTAATATTAATTAACTATTTCTAACCTATTGTAGGATTGAGAGCTTAGGGACTAGTGTTAGGAGTGGGCCTTGCCTCCTAGAAGACAGTGTAAGTATTTCTTCCCTAGTTTACTTTATCTCAATAAATAAAATGCGTTTATCTCAATAAATAAAATGCATAACTATTCCTAACATTATTTTATTCTATGTATGCAGGAATGTACGGTTAAAATTACATAAATGAAATTAAATAGTAAATATAAATGACACAGTTACCATATGCAAAGAATGAAGTGCTACTTTTATTACTTGAAATTCAAATGTACATGTTGACACAGTTATTCAGACAATTGTACAAACATTAGACATTTTGACATTAGCTATTTCTTCATTAGAACATGGGACATTAGAATTTTTCAAAGGTCTCCCTATGTAATATATTATGACTTGAACAATTCTAAATAAACTCTTCCACGTATTTTGCCATGTGAAGTTGTGGAGTTGTAATGCGACAACTATGCACTTAAAAAATAATATAAACTATTGAAATTCCTAATTCTACTTGGACTCAGTAAACATCCTAAGTGGTCCAAGTGGTATTTTATAAATGCACTTAACAAAACTATACTAATTTAAATATTTTGCAAGATGTACAATATAATCATGTCCTTTATTTTTGGAAAAAGGTATAACAATCTTGCATCTAAATCTAATCAACCTAACAAGATTTCAATTATAAAATATTTATGAAATAAAGTGATAAAAACTTTATTAATAACAATATCCTCATGGAGAATATGTAATAATTCAATTAATATAAGCTAACTATAATCCTTTATTGCCATGTGAGAGTGCCATGTTATTGCTGATGTGGTGTACGGTGTTGGTCAACTCTCTTCTTTGGTAACTTCTGGTAAGAATTCTTCTTTGATCATAGCCTTTAGTAGTTGCCTTCTGTAACATGCTTCAGTAACTATTTTCCATAACATACTTCAGTTACCACCTTCTGTAACCTTTCTTAGCCACTATTCTGTCATCATGCCTAAATCTTCCTTAGTATTTTGTTCTTATGTTCATCTTCTTGTGTCCACAGTATATCCTGAAGCTTGTGCTACTGCATTATGGAACATACTTCAATACTTTCCTACATTATTACTCATAACTCAGACATATTTTACATAAAATACACATATTTGTCAAATTCAACTGTATTAATATTTTTACTAATACTTCACAAAAATAAACACAAACAACTAACTTAAGATACATTATAATCACTAATTAGGTATAAAAATGGAACAAACTAATATGAAAATATGTACCAAATAATCACTGATCATTTTCCTCCAAACTAAAATACATGCATGCCCTCATGCATGGGAAGAAAATGAGACAACAAAAACTTACAAATTTCACACATATATCAACTATCATCATCTAGAATTTTGCAAAATGAATGAAATATTAACATCAATCAAGATTTACGTTCTCTCAAAAAGTCATTTGCAAAATCATAAAACAAACATCAAAATTATATTTCAAAAACAAAAATTAAGTTATTAGATATTATCTCCATAGGTCATTGGTAATAATACTAAAAGAAAGAAATTTTTAGTCATACCAAACAGAGCAAGTTATAACAGAGCACACAATTGCAGTCATACAACTACAATAGAATACAATGTTTTATATTTTTTCAAATCATTTTTATGACAACCTAAATGGTACAGAATCTATCAATCATATTGAAGTACTAATATCTACAGTTTGAAAATAAAAAATTTTGGGTTATCATATATCATTCTTTTGACAATACATATTCTCTGAAAAGTAGATTAGAAAATGATGACTTCTAAATTTCTTATAACATAAACAGTTTCATCAATCTCATACAAAACATTTGATCATATTTAGGGAAATATATTATTCATGATTGATTTTCAAAGAATAGTTCTGCAACATAACAATCCTTTGTAGAAAATGTTTTTTTCCAATTTATCTTACTGCAACAATGTACTAAAACTGTGATCATAGACATTAAACACTGCATTATACAGAACAATTTTACAAATAAAAATACCATTCACAGTATTATCTTAGAGATACATATACATACATACATACATACATATATATATATATATATATATATATATATATATATATATATACTGCTAAAATATTTATAGATAGAAACATTAAATATGTTACAAATACTAATATATAGATCAAATACTAAAGTCTTAAAAATCATAAAATATTAAACAATTTTTTTGCAATTCAGTTTATTTGACTTGTATCCACAAGGTGGAGATTCTTGAATATGGGGGTCTTGCTGGTGGTAGCTTGCATTCCCTTTTCACTTTTTGTACCTGCTCTTTGGCCTTCTGGTCACCAATTGGTGTCTCAACCATGATAGTCTTGATATGCTCAATTTCATGGGAATCCTTTCTCTGCTCTACATCCTGAGTTTGAGAAGGTAGAGGTTTCTTGACTGTTGCAAAAATATTGTCTATCGCTGCATTAATTTTTGGAGGCATCCCAATATTTAAGACAAGATTATCAAGTGTAGTTCATCTTTTTATGGGAGAAACAAATTTCTTTGGTTGGTTTTGTTGCATTAGGTTGATTAACGGTTGGGAATTATCTTCCTCAAGAAGTTTAGAAAATTCAAAGGGCTTATTTATGTGGGCCACTTTGTTGAAGTCAACTAAATTTTTCTACTTTTTATCGATGGTGGAGTTGTTATTAGGGGAAGCATCAATAGGTGGTGATCGATTGATGGAATAAATAGGTTTCTTCACCTTATCCACTGAGAGATATTTAATCATATCTATATGAAGGGTAAGAGATTGCTAAATTAATTTTGAATGTTCTACAAAATCCTCTCTTAGTTTATCAATTTGTATTTGTAGAACCATATTTTGCGCTCATAGGTGAGACAAGATTTCAATAGTTGATTCAAGTGCAGGTAATTCAAATTCATGTCCTATCATTTTTTCTTTCTTAGGGTTTTCGAGATTATAATTCTAATGCCAAAATTTTTGTGTAGGTCGATTTAGTTTAACATATTTGGGAGGTTGGAATTTATGTTTTAGGGATTCAGGTTCCTACTCCTAGTTGTTTGAATCTTGGTTTTCCTCAGTTGAACTATCTTTCTCAAGCTCATTTTTAGTCGACTCAAATTACTCTGGTAGGTTTGATTCTGTTACTATCCTATTACAGGAAATTTTAACTTTGTGTGATTTCTTTAGAACTATCAATTTAATAAGGCCATGATGTGCAAGTAGATATAATTTAGGCTTTTCTTGAGGATTTTTAGGCTGCACACAAATAATAATAGACTTTAGAGATTGAAATAGGAAGTATGGTAGATTAATAACACAATCATTGTTCTCTAAAAAATTTTAGATTTATCAACCTGCGAATATAGTAGGCTACATAGGTGGACATACATCCTTCTAGGATGAAAATTTTAATAATCAAAACAACTTCCTGCCACATGAGAGGGAGTGAAACAATGGCAACACCCTTAATCTAAACCTCCTTATCTCATATAATAATGCACTTTTCCTCGAACTTTTACACTAGCTGGGTGACACTCGTAGAAGGATTTTTGTAATATGGTAATCCTACCTCAAGTAATTCTAATACTTTAGAAATAATGCTTGGATTTAGGTCAAATTGAATATCTCCAATGTGGGTAGTCATGTTCATGGGATTACAATTTAGGATAAATTGTTGGGCTACCCCTTGGTCTTGCCCTCTAAACTTTGTGAGGGCTTCCCACCATCTGGAAATTTGGAATAGTTCTGTTATAGAATAACTTGGATTTTGTGTTCCAATGTGTAGCAATCTAGGATGCATACACCTAAGCTAATAATAACTAAAAATCACACAAAGCATAAAAGAATGGACGAATTTGCAAATAACCACAAAGAAGGGCTTATTTTATTAAATTTCCAATGAAACTCGATTACAAATCCATCCCTCTTAGGGATACCCAATGTGATACAATTATTACAATCATAGAAAATCCCCACGCAAGGGTAGGTGTAATCCATAGGCTTCCTAGGTTGACACGAACTGCTCCAAGGCAAATGTGGCCTTCTTCTCCATGATTAGAGGTATTTGTTGCTTTGAATGACAAGACCCTATTAACCCTACATTCAAGAAACAACAAGAAGCAATTAAAAGCAAAGGAGGCCTCTCTTAATGAGGCTTTTAGAGGAAATTATACAAAATAATGTCATGAAAGCTTGAAATCAAGAAAATGTATAAAGCATGGTAATCTACTCTAAACATGATAATTGACCATCAAGAAATGTAAAGGAAACATAGATCAATCCATCTGATGTCCTATTTAAACAATTGGAAGCATGAAAACATAAGAAATAGCCACAACTAATCTAGCTACCAAATGACAAGAAATGAAGGAAACAAGTCTTAAATCCCTACTTCTACCGCACAATTATCTCTAATAAAACAAATCTAGATTAAATGCATCTAATCTACTACAAATAAAATGTAAACTACTGCTAAAACCAAGGGAAAAAGGAAATTGAACCTGATCGTGGGTCTACGATGCAGCTAGCACTGTTAGCCATGATGACATGGCTGAGCTAAAAATAAAGTTGCTCTCAAATGCCGGTCTTAGATCTCCAATTCCCCTTGATGAATTGATGATCAAGGGTCACCACGATGTCCTCTAATAGATTTGGTGGTTGAATTGCTCAGATTGGTGATGGAATGGGCTCAATTGAGTTTCTTGATTCCTCCTAGCCCTCCATAGCCTTCTTGGTTCCAAGTGCCATGTGATCTCCAATTAGGTAGCAAAAGTATTCCTCTCAATGGATACAAGTGAGTATGCAATTTGATAGGGCTTCACTGCTCTTCAACTCGAGATTCTTCTAGGATTTTCCCCAATTTGGAGGGGGTTTTATAGCACATGGGAAGGCCATGTCTTAGCTTCATGGAGAAGCCAAGATCAAGAAGGGATAGTTGGGGTAGTTGGATGGAAACTTCTAGAACTTTCCACTCTCTAACTACTTGGATCTTCAACCAATTGGCCATTGTAACCGATTTTGGGTCGACCAAGGTCCAACTAATTTTGAAGGCTAGCCATGGCTCTGAGGCATGATCAACTCTGTTAACCATGGGTGTCAGCCATGACCAACACTGATTAGGCCAAAATGCCTAAATGAGTGGTTAGAACCACTGCTACACCTTGGAATCTATCCAAGATCTTTCATATGGTCTTCTAGCATGTCCCATATGAGTAGTCACCTCGACATGACACATTTTAGGTGTCTACAGATGCCCCTTTTGAGATGCATTGTGAGATCGAACAATGCTGAGCAAAAATAGACCTCCTAAAATGATGTCGTAGGTTGGATGATGATCATTAGTCTGATCAACATTAGATGCCCAAGGTCCTGCAAAAGGATGCACATCCTAGAATCATTGCTTCCAACTGGATGGAAGGCTTAAATTGAAAAAGCTTGCACTCATCATCAGACATTCGGGTAGCTTCAGTGCTACTATAGGTTTCTGAGCCTATGTATCCGAAAGGAGGAGAGCTACAAACTAAACTATCATATTTGCTTTTTCCCCAACAAAGGGTAAGCTTATGATAGTCATTGGCAATGATTCGTAAGATGAACATAATTTTGACAAGATCAAGGGATCTACATCAAGGGATCTTTTGACTTTGATTATGATTATGATATTATGACTACCCCCTCAAGCGATGAGTCGATGAGGGTAATGATAATTAAATGAAGCGACGAGTCACTTGACCACTATGAATGACTTGAATAATTTAAATTTTAGCACTTGATACTTGGCTAGGCCTAATCAGCTATGATTACAACTATTAATAGTAATTGTATATCTCTATCCCATGGAGCGGTCCAGCCATGAAGGCCTTCTTAGGGAATCAAAATGATAACAATTCCAATTAGGCATGTGTTGAATCATATTATTGATGATCTGCTAAAAATGTCATAGAAGAATTGACATGATTGCTTCATTCTCGTGGAGCGGTCCAACCTCCAAGGCCTTCTTCGAGATTGAAATGAAGCATATCAATTTAACGATGATGAATTTACCCCAAATGTCCTTATGGTAATTTACTCATCTTTTCGGATTGCATGGAGTACTAGTCATTACAACCGCCAAGTGTATAGGGTAAATAACTAGATACGAGGCACATTTGGCTTTTGAATTATCTAATTTTTTTGTTATTTTTAATATTTTGAAGGTTTTGGCCCATTAGATATTTTTAATTTTACCTTTTGAAACTCCTCATGGTTGGATTTTTGGAGCATTTATTGTAGGTTGCTAGCCATGCTTGTCAAACGCAGCCAATTTTTCAAATTTCCTTAGTTGTGGCTCTGACCCATGATCGAAAAACCCTAATTCTGTGCCCATGGGTGTCAGCCATGGTCAGGAGCAAAATGGAAAATATTTAAGAAAAATCTATCATTTTTGACGTCATTATTTCCAATTGACAACTTTGCAAACCTGAGTGCTCTAAGAGGTGAGTTACCAAATTTGATGCGAAATGCTACTACAAACTCGACCTCACTACCACCTATACTGATGGCAGACCAACCTGGAGGTGTCGATGCTACTAAGGTAGAAGCACACAAACCCTCATTTTTTTAATTATTGGATAAAATTGAACCTCATTAAGTAATGGGTTAAATTAACATCATTAAACTATTAGTAATGAACCTCACCCTAGATAGGTTTAGCCTAGGTTAGATTAAAGGGGAGGGTTTAATTTTTTTTGGGGGTCTTGGGATGGGAAATGACCTTAAAAAGGTCATCTCCCTTAGCCACGGCTGGTAGGCATGGTCCCCAATTGGTAAATTGGGGGTCATGACTATTAGTCATGGTGGGATTCAAATCCCAATGGTCATAAAATTGACCATCATCTCGATCGTGGGTCTGAACCATGGTTCGACAACTTTAGAATTTTTTTAATTTTTAATTTTTTTTTTTAAAGAAATTAATTAGTTTTTTTTTACTTTTTTGAAGTGCTTTGTCCATTTTTTTTGAGTGTATTTTTTGATGTTTATGTGTTTTTGAATTTTTTGTGATTTTGTTTGACATTTTTAAGTCATTTTTTTTTTGGTTGATTTTTAATCATTTTTGCCTTATTATTCTACTTTCGACTAGACTCTGACTATGAGGGTGAGGGAATCGAAGATCCTTCGTAACCTACATGGTGCCCTAACATAGGTAGAGTAGGATTGGTTTAGGGTCATGGGCTTTGGCTACGTCTTGTGCCTCCCCACTATCTAGGCTGATCAGGCCTACATGACTACTTTGGCCCGATGTTGGGATGCGTGGACCAATACATTTCACCTACCTATAGGTGAGATGATAGTGACATTGGAGGATGTGTATCACATCTTTTGACTCCCTCTGGATGGTGAGGCCATCACATATTTCCTTGATAGAGGTGAAGAAGGTAGTTTTGATCAGATCTTTGACCATCGTAGTGATGCGACACAGCATTCGGACCATGGAGGGGTCCACATTGAGCATTGGTACACTCAGTAGGTCTTCTCTCGGTGAGCAGCCATCTTCATGCACTTGATTGTGTAGATCATGCTCCCTGATACTTTTGGAGTGAGGTTCCCTTGGAACCTCTTAGCTAGGATGCGAGATGTCCTAGTGAGCACCATTTAGTAGCCCTTGATCCTATCTTGGGGAGTGCCCTATTAGCATAACTCTATAATGAGTTGTATCATATCACTTAGAGGAGTAGAGTGGGCATCGGTTGTAGCTTACTTCTTTAGATCTAGGGGTGGTAGCACATCAATATTGAGTGCCCTACTAGGATTGCCACTCAATATTATAGATATTGAGGATGAGGATCACTAGTGCTATGCAATGTGTTGGCCTAGATATTAGGAGGGCTTCTAGAGTAGGTCTCATGTAGGGGACCTAGGCTACTACATAGAGCAGTTTGCATGGCTACAGGTGGATCAGATTGAGTGGTACCCCTACCTAGACTACCCTCCATGGATAGAGGTTGATGAGTACCTATGATGGGCATGTAGAGATAGATGGCTCCTCGGATGTAAGTCTAAGGTACATGAGTTCTTCTACTTCTCTCGTATCACTAGATAGTTTGGTATCAGGTAGGACATCCTAGAGCTCCCTACCATCTATCATCGTCTCACTCTAGAGAGGGACTGACATGGCCTAGGGTGACTCTACTAGGTGATGAGGATGATGATTTTTAGGAGTTAGGCTTGGTAGATGTAGGGACTACTCCTAACTATGACACTTGGTGGATGACTAGGGTATGGTGGGGCTTGGAGGGCCCCTTGGGTAGGATAGTAGATGAGACTACAATAGAGGGCATAGAGGGAGTAGAGGTCGATCCTCATGGGCATCAAGTCTATCAGAGGACTAAGGGTGGATGGGGTGAGGGAGTAGCTATAGAGGAGGCCCCCTATATTGAGGAGGATGAGGCTCTAGAGGAGGGTGAGGTACCTCTTGATAGTGATATTGGATAGCTCAAGGCTTAGGTGGCTAGCCTACAGACTCAGGTAGGCACACTCCAGATATAGATGCTAGGGAGAGACACCTCCATAGCTACCTTACAGGCATGGGTTAGTGACCTGTAGTCACAACTTACAATAGGGTAGTCTCAATGGCATGAGTATGCAGAGGATAAGGTTGCTCTCCAGGAATATATCACTACTACACATAATGAGATCCAAGGGATTATAGGCCATCGCATCCTCTTACAATCATTGTTAGATGCCATCATCACAGTTCAGGACTCGCTCAGGGCTACGAGGGAGGACCCCTCAGATTCATAGGTTGTTCTAGTGGCTCCCATTATTCTAGAAACTCAAACATTACTAGAAGTGTCAATAGTGTAGGGACTAGCAGTGATGGACCCACTGGCAGATATCAGGAGACTACGGGCTTTGGTGCAGTAGCACATCAGTGATAGATCATCAAATGTTGCCTACATCTCTACCTTGAGGGGAGAGATTGAGCTACTCGAGGGTGAGGTTCTTGAGAGGTCCATAGCTCTAGGATCTCAGAGGACTCAGACTAGGAGATAGGGTAGTCCTCAGCTCACTCTAGTCATAGGTCACATAGGACTGAGAGGACCTTAGGTGCCAGCTCCAGATGGACTCATAGGGAGGGTGGAGGTGATGGTGGAGCCTCATAGACTAGGGGTGTAGGTGCTACTTAGTATAGATCTATGCTAGATGTTGTACCATTTTTGAGTGTAAGGTCGAGGACCTACATAGTTGTAGCCTACGGGTATTTTTGACATATGTCGATGTACTCTTTATTTTTGATACACATATATCTATATGATCTGACATTTGAGACTTATTATATGTGTAGTTTTTATTTGTTTTATGTTTATGAGATGCATATGGATGCAATGCTGATATGTTATGTTTATTTTATGCTATATGATGTGATGTATGTATGACATGCGTTAGATAGCTATGTGATGTATGATTAGATGTAGTGATATATATGTGTAGATGGACTACTTATGATGAATGTATATGAATGCAATGTTTGATGTTAAATGCATGTTTAATTTATTGTACTTGTATGCATTTAATTTATGATGCTATGACATGCTTCATACTATGTATGTATTGCATAATTTTCATGATGATGATTTTCTATAAATGGACATGTATGCTTTAATCACTTAAAACATAATGTATGAATGCAATATGAGTTTGACAATCTAATGGATGACACCACAAAATGTATAACAATCATGAACTATAATTGATGTATCTTATCATAAGAATTTATCAATTAAACACCCATGTGTGCTATGAAATGATGTATTGTTTCTATTCATAAGATTTTGTAAATTAAAATAATATGGATAACATAGTCAGTGGCCATTTAAATATCATTTCTGACATCCATCCGGTATCTAACCTATATTATGAACATTTCTAATAAACAAATTCTCATAAAAGAAATTGATATTTGATGATTGCGATTTGATTGTTGCTATTTGGGAATTTTTGAGGTTTTCCATGAGACTCAAACACCCTAGTTGACTTATCAGAAGATGTATACTGACTATACTAGACTTCTAAAAAATAAAGTTTTCACTAGGATAGACCCAACTATTCATTATCCCTGTGTGTGCAAATGAATATTTTTGATGAGACACAAGACTTACCTCATTGCCAAGCGGGATTCATTCAGCCCATTGTTGTAATGAGGATCACCCCATGCTCACCCAATCCTAGGTTTGGATTTCAGTTGGACTTAGACTACTAGGTGATACAGGACACCTAAAGCTAGCTCTTCCACATTCAAACATTGGTCTACACAAAAGCAAGATGCTATTGTATTAGATATATCATCATGCATAAGGTTCGATAGTGCTGATAATTCTAGGGATTCAAGTTCACTCCCTTATTTTCTTCAATTTATTGGGATACTTGCTCATATATAGTGATAAAAATCACTATTTATTTTGTACTTATCTCTTTTTTCTTTGAGCAAGGGATTTGATACTGATTTGATTTTTTTGAATTTGATCTTGATTTGACTTGATTTTGGTTTTTGGGATTTATTTTGGGATTTTTCTGGATTTTCTTCTTTTGATAAGCAAGGGATTTATTTGGGTAGGGAGTAAACTTGTCCTTTTGCCAATGTCAACATTTCTTGGATTGTTTGCACATGGGGATAAGCAAGATAAAATTTTCACCTCAGGATACCTGGTCTCACTTCGTAGCTTTCATCTTTCCCTTGTCCTAATTAGGATTTGTTTAATTTTTTTATTAGTGATAGGATTCTGATATGCTAAGTGCTATCACAACTAGACTTTATCTACAAAAGCAAAGCAAGCTTTCTACCAACTCTTGAGAAGACCACTAGGTATGGTTGAATGACCAAAAAACCTTAGTATATTCTTCATAGCAATAGGAGGGGTTGTGTTGAAAAACACAATTACTCACAAGGGTGATGGATGATAATGATAGTGCATAGATGCATGATTGAAATACAAACATGGTGTCATTTGTAATATTGTAAACACAACCTATCCTAATGCAAGTGCGATGGATGGAAATGCCTAATGCAATGCAAAATGAAATGCATGTGCAAAATGAAAATGCTTGATGCAAATGAAATGCAATGATGCAAATGAAATTGTTTTCAATGTTTTTTAGATTTTATTGCTTTTTAATTTTTATGGATTTTTGAAATTTTGATTTGACCAAAGGGCTTATAGATCCTTTGGAGCCTTTTATGGGATGACCAAAGGGCTTACAGATGCCTTTGGAGCCTTTTAATGGTTTTTAGGCATAGAACACTTTAATATGAAGGATGTTGAGAGGTTCAGGCTCTTCAACACCTTCAAGCGATGTTAAGCGATATGTCCTAGGTCCAATCTTCTCAGAGATTATATAAGGACCTAACCAATTAGCTATAAATTTGTCTCATAATTTTAGTGGTAGATTTGAGTTCTGTTGGTTCTCTTTCAGCATAAGATCACCAACCTCAAAGTCTCTCAGATGGAATTTGTTATTGTAAGCTCATTTTAAGCGCTCTTGATAAATGTAGAGATGCTCAAGAGCATTCACATGATGTTCATCAAGTAGCATCAATTGATCTAGGTGAGCTTTCCATGCAGTGTCATCATCAATGAACTCTTTCAATGCGATGCACAACATTGGAATCTCCAACTCTAGGGGCATAATGGCCTCAACACCATATACTAGTGAAAATGGAGTTGCCCTAGTGGGTGTCTGAATGCTAGTCCTATAAGCCCATAATGCAAGGGGTAGCTGGATGTGCCAATATTTATGGTGCTCTTGTACCATATTTTTCAATATGGATACCATTATCTTGTTTGAAGCCTCAGCTTACCCATTTGCCTATGGATAATATGGAGTCACAAAACTATGTTTGATCCTGTACTTGGATGTCAAAGCCCTCATAGTTTTGTTCTTGAATGACGTTCCATTATCTAAAATTATTTTGGATGGTATCCCAAAATGACTTATGATATTGGTGAGTATGAACTCCGCAATACATGCTCTAGTTGTCATTGTTAATGGGATTGCTTCCACCCACTTAGTAAAATACTCAGTAGCCATAATAATGAATGTATGTCGACCCGATGATGGAGGAGAGATCTTATCGATTAGATCCAAACCCCATTGAGCAAATGGCCAAGCCACTTGAATGGGTTGTAAGGCCTATGATGGCAAGTGCACAAGATTAGCATGATGTTGACATTTAATGCATTTCTTGACATACACATTGCAATCCTTCTCCATAGTAGGCCAATAATAGCCCATGCGAAGGATGCACTTGATGATAGCCATGCCACTAAAATGGCCATCGCACGTACCATCGTGAGCTTGCAAAATTGCCCAAGATGATTCTTGGGGCTCAAGACAATGAAGGAGAACTCCATCGTAACTTCGATGATACAAAATATCTCCTAACAAGACATACTTTATCACTTTCTATTTAAATGTGTGTTTTATGACACGCGATAATCCCTGAGGGATTACACCAAGTTTTAGGAAGTCATGTATTTGTGACATCCAATTCTGATAGACCTCAGCCTCAACTGACAAGACAACATGTTCCCCCTATGGTTTAACATTCACAAATGCAGACTGGAAAACAACCTTATGGTGAATGGTAGTACCATTCCCCGTAGGACCCTACGAGATCAATGACCCCCAGGATGCCCTCTTGAGAAAGTCTCTGGCTCTGTAGAACCATTCATGGTTTGGTTCTATATGAATCATGTTGATTGACTCTTTGTTATCCAAAGCTTCGTACTACATGATAGAGTGTGATAACATTTTTACGTGGATGGTAGTAAAATCGGTAGATAGATTCTGAGGAATTAAGGATCCCAAATATGCCATAGTGTCTATGAATCTATTTGATGAATGAGGGATTGCCTCGATGTCGTACCACTCCAACTGAGCTAGATAAGTATCAACAAGATCTTTGTAGGCCTTCAGGATAGGACACCTACATTGAAAAAGTCCCTTCACTTGGTTGATAATGAGAAGGGAATCACCAAAGATATTTAACCTTTTGATCTTCATGGTGATAGCTGTTTGGAGGCCCAAGATTAGGGCTTCGTATTCAACATTATTGTTAGTGCAAGGAAAGTCCAACTTAAATGACAAGGGCATGGGAGCACCTTGCAGTATGAACAACACTATTCCTACACCACCCCCTTGCTCACACTTCGAACCATCGAAGAACAAGGTCATATCAGCTTTGTTATCTAGTTCTTTGGGTTTGGGTGCTTCTGATAATGTGAATATTGCATCATCAAGAAGCTCTATGGTGAGAGGCCTACTATTTTCTAGTGGTGCCTCCGCTAGTTGATCAACTATGACCTATCCCTTGATGGAATTTTGGCTAATGAATTCTAAATCAAATTCTATCAATAGCATGATCCACTTTGTAGTACATGTATTATGATACATCTTGCTCATCATATACTACAAAGGATTTTGTTTTGATATGACATACATCATATGACTTAACATATAATGCCATAATTTCTTTGTAGCGAACACTACTGCTAAACATAACTTTTCCATGTAGGCATATCCTAGCTCGTAACTCACCAAGGTTTGGCTAATGTAATATATGGCTTGCTCTTTGTCTTGCACATTATTTTGGGCTAACATGGTCCCTAATGCAAAGTCAGTTGTCGATATATATAGCAAGAATGGTACATCTGGTCTTGGTGGAGCTAGCATTGGTGGCATCACTAGGTAGTGCTTAATCTCATCAAAGGCTACTTGATAGTCCTCATCCCAATTGAATGGGACCCCTTGTGTAGTATTCGATTCATGGGTCGACATTTATCCGATAATTGTGTGATAAATCACTTTATGGATGCTACTTTGCCCTGAAGGCTTCTTAATTCCTTGATATTCATGGGAGGATACATTTCTAAAATGACCTTGACCTTTGCTAGATCAACTTCGATCCCTCATTTTGAAATGATGAATCCCAAGAGCTTTCCTGAAGTTATACCAAATACACACTTCTTAGGATTCAACCTGACATTATGCTCTATCAAGTGATCGAAGACCTTTCTCAGGACCTCTGCATGCTCTGAATGTAGCAATGACTTTGCCAATAAGTCATCGATATAATCTTCCAAGATCTTATGCATGTAGTCATGAAAGATGTATGTCATAGCCCATTGATATGTAGCACCAACATTCTTAAGGCCGAATGGCATAACCTTATAACAAAATGTCCCCCATGGCATTATGAATGTGGTCTTATGTTGGTCTTCGGGCTTAATCTAAATTTGGTTGTAACCAAAAAAACCATCCATTAGGGAGAGCATTTCATGACCCGTAGTTGCATCTACGAGAGCATCTATGTTTGGCAATGGAAATGAATCCTTTGGTGTTGCCCTATTGAGGTCTCTAAAATCTATACAGATATGGATCCTTCCATCAGGTTTTCCTATAGGCACCATGTTTGATACCCATTCTGGATAGTCGATGGAAATGACAAACTCTACATCCAATAACTTTTGCAATTCATCTTTAACCATTAAGGCTACTATTGGATGCATCTTCCTAAGTTTTTTCTTGACTGGATTTTTTGAGAGATCTAGCGAAAGGTTATGAGTAACCAATTTTGGATCTAGACCCAACATGTCCTTATAAGTCCAAGCAAAGAGATCAGGTCTCTCTTTCAGTAGAGGTATGAGGTTGGCATGCTCATCAGGAGATAAAATTTCTCCAAATTTAACCTTCTTAGGATTCATGGGATCATTGTTGATATCCACTTCAAAGGTTTCCTCTATTGACATGTGGGATCCCTCCTCAAGTTGGTGAGGCGTAGGGATCAAGTGGATGTCATCTTCTAGGTTTATGGGTTCCATATTGGAAGCATCCTTAGCATGATAAACATCATGTGCACATCCTAGTGCAAAATGAAAAGGTTGCAACATTTCTTCATTAGGGAAGAAATATTTAGGCTCGAGTGGTGAGTCAATATGATCCCAATCAATAGCATCTACATTAAGACACAATGGTTTGGAGGGATCGGTTGGATTGTGAAGTGGAGTGGTCAAATCAATGGAGATCATATTTATGGAATGGATTATGTCTCTAGGACCACATGCATGTGACTCTAAATTTATATAACTTCCATCCTCGAGATGTGGTTCTAGGGGTATGGGGATCTCTAGATCCGATCTATGGATAGACTCAAAAATAGGATCACTAGGCTCTAGGAGCTCTCTATATGTCGATGGATCAGGGAAGACCATATGATAAATCCTATCCAAATTAGGTGGTCTTCCTCTAAGGTGAGGGTGGAGATTGATATCTCTATACATATCCTCTATAGTGTATGGTGCATTATGATGATGCAAGTAGGGAGGCCCCAAATAGGCTCTCTCTATTTCATCTTCATCATCACTATCATAATAAAAACCTTCATCACTACCTACTAGAATTGGGAGATTAGGAATATGGGGCCCCATGTAAGCCCACTCTTGATAGCCACTATCATCAATGGAGGATTGCTCATCCTCGATGACTATCTCCAAGGGTAATATATGATATAAATTTAGAGGGCCTAGGTAGGCCAACTCAGTTTCATCCTCATATTGCTCATTGTTTGAGGACTCATCATCATCATCACTCTCATACATGCAACTCGGTCCACCTCTCTCAGATATGGACTCTGCTATATCCTCATCAGAATGATCTTCTAACTCAGAATTCTACTATACTAACATTCTGAACTTGTAGGCTTGTGTCATCGATTACCCCATAAATTTGTTCATCCAAGTTGTCTCTTGGTATGTGCTCTGGATTGGTCTCCACCAAGATGTCTTCATGATATATCTCAGGTGGTTCTATAGTGATGTAAGACACTAATCGGTTATCCCTTCGAAAGGAGGAGGGATTGGGGTGATAAGGATTGAAGTCGACTTCACCCCCTAGACTGAGGTATAGGTGGTCTAAAGATGCCATGAGGAGTTCATCCTATCCTCTGATATAATATCCTAACCTAAACCTATCAGTCGACAACTGATATTATGGTTCGTAAGGCCTCCTACGCCCCTACTCGAATAATCTGAGACCGTAACCATGCCAATGGTAATGCTCAAAATATCGTAAGGTGTATTCTAGGTTAGAGAGATAATGAACATTCATAGTGAATGGTTCATCATCATCCTCATCCATGGGAGTGCGAGATGCAAGTTGGTCGAGCCCTCCATAGATGAAATTGGTTTGATTAGGAGGTACCCCCAGTGGTACCACCATCCCTATGGGAAGGTGATGGGCTTGTGGTCAGCCCATATCCTATGCAGTCTCGATGATCAATGTAAATGTCACATTCTACATAATATACTCCCCTAATCTAGGATTAACCAAATGAATGGTCACCTATGGTGTAGATGACCCTATTGAAGATGCAGGTGAAGCAGGTTGAGGTGCCTCTTCGACTTCTCCTTGAGCATCCTCTACTTCCATGGGAGTAGGGACCTCGATGACAACTGGTTTGGGTGCTTGCTTTATCTCTTTTTCACCCATATTTACCTTAAGCTTCTTATCATCCTGATGCATTATGGATGCAGATGGTTTGGTAGAAGCAGTTATCATGTGCTCCGATCATTGAGATGCAGATATTGTAGGTTTGGCACACACTTCCTTCATTTTACCTCTTGGCTCTTTGATCAATGATACTGGCCATATGTCCAGGTGCATTGAGGGGAGCATGAAGTCCCTCGACAAATCTACTAAATTCACGTATTTGAATGGTTCTTCATCTGAAGGTACCATGTGAACCTATCCCTCATGCACGTATTTAATACATTGATGGAGAATGGAAGGGACACAATACATTTCTCTTATCCAAGGCCTACCTAGAAGTATATTGTACTGCATAGCACCTTCAATCACATGACACATCACCGGGATGGTCTTCAGTCCCACCTGAATAGGTAAGACTATAGTGTCGATAGTTGAGCATAATGCATCATTAAAAGCTCTCAACGTGAAGGTAGAAGGTATGATATGCATCTTTGGTAACTTCAGGTATGTCAATGCCTTGGTCATGATTATATTGATTGATGATCCTGTATCAATAAAAACCCACTTGAAAGGTTTATGATTTACACATGCAATGATGTGGAGCGGTGGGTCCATTGTGATAGTGGAAACCATCTTGATTTCATGATCATAAAATTGTATAATCGGTTCTTGACACTATTGCACATGTCCCATGAAGTGTGTGAATGCTTCGAGATCCTAGGACTACACTTCTATGGACCTTAGAATATCCATAAGCATCTCCCTATGCTTGGGAGACTATTGAATCAACTCATAAATTGACAACTTCATTGGAGTCATCTGTAGGTTTTGAACTAACCTACTCCTGATTGTCACCACCGGTCTAGTTGGTGGGCCTAGCACATTTTGGGCTAGCCTTGGAGGAGGTGCATCTTGGACCCTAATAGGCAATGGAGGTTGATTTGGTCTTTCATACCTCACATGTCTTGTGATGATGTTGACCATTCTGATGAACCCATGGGTTGGTGGTTCGATGCATACTTGATTGACTTGGCCAACATTGTTCCTTGGTACCTCATGGTTGGGTAGAGGATTTTTGTAAATCCCCATATTCTTATTGTCTGGCACTTGTGGGTTGTCCACAAGAAGCGTACCTCTTTCGATCATATTTTGCACTAAATGTTTGAAATACCAACATACCTCTATGTCATGACCTTTCATTCGATGAAATATGCAATATTGATCATCCTTATACCCCTTAGGCTTGGGTTGATTAGGGTCCACTAATTTGATTTTTGGTAAGTTTATTGCCTTTGCCTCACATAATTGATGGAAAATCGATGTCAACGATTCTAATAATTGAGTGAATATGTGAGGAGGGCATATTTATTTATCCTTACCCTTCTGATTGTTGTTGTGCTGCTCATACTATGCAAGAGGAGGTTGGGCTTGATAATTTCATTGCTGCTACCCCTTATCCCCTTTTTGAAGGTTTAGAACCACCTGATTAACATGGGCCGACTTGGCCTATTGTTTCTCGGTGCTCTTCTTGTTCCATTCCTTCTTACTTCTGAGTTTCAAGTTACCCTCCTGTAACTTGATATCCTCTATCACTTTGGCTTGCACCAAAGCCTCTTCAAATGTTTGATATTGCTACAACTATAATAATAATAAAATGTGCTTTGCACAACTTTTCATAAACATCTAGGTTAATTCAGAAGTAGGGATGGAGAATGGTAACTTTACCATCATATTTCTCCATCATTTCCCATAATCCATAACTAGCTCATCATCATGTTGCATTAAAGCAGCCAGATCGGATAAGTTCACCTTTTTCTTGATGTCGAAGGAGAAGCATTCAAGAAATGCATCGACCAGTTGCTCAAAGTTGGTGATGCTTGTGCCTTTTGAGTTGATTAAACCACTCTCAGGATGGGCCTGAGAGGGTTGTAATGAAGGTCCATAGGAGCAAAGCATCATTGCTCTCGATCTGAAAGCACATGTCTAGAAAACTCGTGACATGCTCCTGAGCATCCTCCTCTCCTTTAAAATTTTCCAGCCTAGGCATCTCAAAATGCTTAGGATAGGCTAGAATAGGCACTGATGGGCATAAAGGTTCATTATGAATCTTGTTTAAGGTAGGATTTTGATAAGTCATTCCTTGCTTCTCGATAGCTTTAACCTTTTCTGCCAAGGCCTTATAGGCCTATGAAGATAGGAACTCCTCTTCTCTGGATTGCCTTTGAGGCACCTTTGGAGGCACATTCCTCTTCGGTCTAGGTGGAGGACTAGGCTCATCATCCACTTTGACTTGGGAGATTTTAGGATATTCTTGATCTAATTCATCTCCCACTTCTTCTTCATACTACCTATGCCCATGATGTTCGGATGTGGGATGTCGATCTCTGTGTTGGGTCATATGGTGAGTATGGGTGTCTATATGCTCAAGGTGCAACTTGAACTGCGAAGTAGCTCATCTATCAATGCTCTCCCTATACTCACTATGGGGAGGTAAACCAACACTAGCCAATCGGTCCTCCCTCTCAGCATGCTCCTTTTGATCAAGGATGCATTGCTCATGCATGCACTATTCATATAAGCATTGTCTTATGAACCTTTGCCTCTGAGTGTCCTCATTTTTGAGGCATTCCCACTCTACATGAACATCTTCCAATTGGTCTTGGAGGATCTGATATCTCTGCTCTGACACCAACTTGTGAGATCTATCTATGTGATCAATCGTATGAGGCCTCTGGTGTGTGCACTCTATTCGAGCGGCTTTGTGGGTGTGTCCCCCAATAGACTGATTTGCTATGCTCTTGCCCTTATCTATGAAGATGACATTTGCATTCAGCTATCACCTATACTCTATGCCCGCATGGGATGCAGGGGTATGCATATCATGAGAATTCTTGGAGCATTCTCTAGGTTCTCTGATGGTCCTAATTGTACTTTCACTATGCACACTCATAGAATGAGAAGGCGTAAGAAGGTTTATAACCTAGCTATCCTAAGACTCTATCTAGACCATCTAACTATCTACTATGCCATGGCTCATGAGGTGGCATACCATTTGCTCCCACTTTAGACATGTCTATGGTGATCCTACAAGGTTCACTTCTATTGGGAGTTTGCATGGGCCTACGCTTGAAAGCGGCCCTCTCTATTTACCCCTGAATGGGTGGATCTTGAGCCTATCTATACTCATATGGTGGGGGCCTTGAGCCTCCCTTAGCTATAGGTCGAAGGGGTACCAATCTGGATCCCTCTATGACATACTCTTTAGTAGATCCTATGGATGCATGTGGAGTGTGATCATGGTAAATGCTACCATGTTTGGGACCCCCATGCTGGGAAGCCCCATGCTCTAATCTATGTCTCGAGGAGTGTCTAGTGGCTCCTCTAATCGGGGTATTCTCAATAGGATCCCCATGCATAGAATTATCCCCTCTAATACTCATCGAATGATGTTCGAGAGGATTCTATGGTTGAGGGTTCTACGCATCTTGTTGTGCATTGGGTGGAGCTTCAGCCTCGACCTCGGGTCTATGCCCGGATCGGCCTCTCCATGTATGCACCATGATATTATATTATCTCGTATGTAAATTTTAAGGCAAACAAAGTAAACAATGATGATTATCTCTTTTAAATTTTTTATTTGTGAGCCCTAAACTATTTTGATGTGTTTTGAGATTTGTTGTATCATAAAGTAACTCTCATCATGTTTTCAATAAGTTGATGATATACTCAATTGTTTAATGGTTTTCACCTGTATACTCATAGCTCGACAACCTGGCAATGAACTCCAAGCCATGTAATCCCACCTATAATGTGTGGTAATGAAGTCCACACATGGTCAGGGAGCACAGGTCCTCTCGGTCCTCACCCTGTTCACCCGTAGTCAATGATATACCTCTTCAAAGAGAGATATGTAAATTTTCCATGGGCTATGATGGCATCTTGGATCCGGTATTGGTCTAGTAACAAAAGGATCAAGGGAGTTGGGCCAACGGATGGAAATCACTGCCACCATCGTTGAACCCTACTAGTGGTTGGATGTGACTTCCAACTCACTAGCGTTTACAATGTGTCATGGTGTGTGTGGTTATTTTTACTTTGCATGAAAATAAAATGCATAAAATAACATTCACATGATTTTCCCTACATGCTTTTCAAAAGAACGTTTGATTTTAAGAGAATGCACGACTATGCTAGATGATTTTTTAGAGAATGCAATTATCTATGAAGAAAATGGCCACTGATTGGGCCTCATACATGCAAAATCTAAACATAGAATGGCCTAGACCACTAGAGACTAGGGTGAACTACAATCAGAGATCCGCTATTCCTAGCAATGACTAGTAGAAAACTAAAAATGAACTAGGATTTTCCCATTTCTACTTTTCATTAAGTTTTCTAATTAATCTAACATTTCTGCATTCTAGAAAATAAAAACATAGACATAAAAAAAACATAGTAAAATGAAGCCTACCTCAGATCCAAGTCTGATGAAGTTTTGGATTCCTATTGTATGCTCTATTATTTGCTGACCATGTCTATCAGGAGTGGCTGCAACTATTGCCCATGGCTCTATGGCGTGGCTACAACTTTTAACCATGGTTGTCAACCATAGCTAAGGCCTATCATCACAAAACATAGTAAGTTAGTATTCTATGGCATAAAATGTGGGGTTCCATCATGATCACCTTCTATAGCAATCTAGGATGCATACACCTAAGCTAATAATAACTAAAAATCACATAAAGCATAAAATAATGAATGAATTTGCAAATAACCACAAATAAGGGCTTCTTTTATTAAATTTCCATTGAAACTCGATTACAAATCCATCCCTCTTAGGGATACCCAATGTGATACAATTATTACAATCATAGAAAATCCCCATGCAAGGGTAGGTGTAATCTACAGGCTTCCTAGGTTGACACGAACTGCTCCAAGGCAAATGTAGCCTTCTTCTCCATGATTAGAGGTATTTGTTGCTTTGAATGACAAGACCCTATTAACCCTACATTCAAGAAATAACAAGAAGCAATTAAAAGCAAAGGAGGCCTCTCTTAATGAGGCTTTTAGAGGAAATTATACAAAATAATGTCATGAAAGCTTGAAATCAAGAAAATGTATAAAGCATAGTAATCTACTCTAAACATGATAATTGACCATCAAGAAATGTAAAGGAAACATAGATCAATCTATCTAATGTCCTATTTAAACAATTGGAAGCATGAAAACATGATAAATAGCCATAACTAATCTAGCTACCAAATGATAAGAAATGAAGGAAATAAGTCTTAAATTCCTACTTCTACCGCACAATTATCTCTAATAAAACAAATCTAGATTAAATGCATATAATATACTACAAATAAAATGTAAACTACTGCTAAAACCAAGGGAAAAAGAAATTGAAACCTGATCATGGGTCTATGATATAACTAGCATTGTTAGCCATAGCATGACTGAGCTAAAAATATAGTTGCTCTCAAATGTCGGTCTTAGATCTCCAATTCCCCTTGATGAATTGATGATCAAGGGTCACCACGATGTCCTCTGATAGATTTGGTGGTTGAATTGCTCATATTGGTGATGGAATGGGCTCAATTGAGTATTCCTTGATTCCTCCTAGCCCTCCATAGCCTTCTTGGTTCCAAGTGCCATGTGATCTCCAATTAGGCAGCAAAAGTATTCCTCTCAATGGATACAAGTGAGTATGCAATTTGATAGGGCTTCGCTGCTCTTCAACTCGAGATTCTTCCAGACTTTTCCCCAATTTGGAGGGGGGTTTTATAGCACATGGGAAGGCCTTGTCTTAGCTTCATGGAGAAGCCAAGATCAAGAAGGGATAGTTGGGGTAGTTGGATGGAAACTTCTAGAACTTTCCGCCCTCTAACTACTTGGATCTTCAACCAATTGGCCGTTGTAACCGATTTTGGGTCGGCCAAGGTCCAACTAATTTTGAAGGCTAGCCATGGCTCTGAGGCACGGTCAGCTCTATTAACCATGGGTGTCAACCGCGGCCAACACTGATTAGGCCAAAATGCCTAAATGAGTGGTTAGAACCACTGCTACACCTTGGAATCTATCCAAGATCTTTCATATGGTCTTCTAGCATGTCCCATATGAGTAGTCACCTCGACATGACGCGTTTTAGGTGTCTACACAATGGACTGGGGCTCACTATGTTTTTGGAACATATCTTGGGGCATGGCTTCTTAGGGTAGAAGTTTTTTTTTTTAATTTAGGAACCTACAACAATTTCATCCACACAAAAAAATTTATAATTTTATTGGAGACAATATATTATCTGAATTAATAAAAAACATGCAATTCAACTGAAGCAAATATTTTAAAACAATTATGACCTATCTTATTTGAATTTTTTTTGTTATCAACATAAACAATCGATGATTATGACCTGTATTCTACATATTCCCTAAAAAATTTGCTAATCACTTGTAAAAAGAAATATGTTAACTTAAACCTAATCCTCTACATTATTCGCTAATCATTCCTGTAAAAAAAACATGTAAATCTAAACCTAATCCTCTGCATAATTTTTAAAAATTATTCAATAATCATTCCTATAGTAGAGTGAATAGGGCATATATTTTTTAAGATATCAAATCCTATGAAAAAAAATGGATAGTAAAATATTACCTATTGTCACTTTTGCTCTTTTGTTGTGCCCAAATTCTATCACCCTATGTTGTTGCTTTCCAAGTCATTCCACACTTATTTTTCCATAATTCCACCTCTATCCGGTGTTTTCCCCTTCTATATTTTAGTTTCAAACTCTCAATTTAGCCTTACTAAGAAATTTTAGTAGAATTTTGACCAAGTTGTAGAGGTTACTTCGACGCCTACTAAATTCTACGAAAGGGAATTAGGATTTGTTTTCCTTTATGTCATGCGATTGTCATGCAGTAAATCATGACCATTTTCTTACCCTAAATCAATGACGACAATCTTATTGCAGTCTACAAATTTTAGTCCTTGATTCTTGTTTTAATTGACGATTAGAATGGCAAATCTACATCACCTTCATATAATTGGTTGGAAAAAACTTGTGTTAGTGTTGTTATGAATTTAATAACCCTAGCATAATTTTTTCTTAAAATAATGGCCCTTCATCAAATTTTAATCGACAGTTGATGCTTTCCATCCATAGCATTGCTGATTATTGGTTGCATGCATCACACATTGGTCATCACTAACTGTAGACACCTAAAACATATCATGTGTAGGGGACTACTCATATGGGCATCCTAACAAACCATATGAATGATATTGGACCATTCCAAGATAGAGCAGTGGTTTTAACCACTCAATTTAGGTAGCTTTGGCCTAATTAGTTTTAGTCATAGATAGCATCCACAACTAAGGTCTCAACCGTGGCTGACACCCATGGCTAAAAGAGCTAGTTGTACCTCAGAGCTGTGACTAGCCCTAAAACTATTTTGAATTTTTGAGCCAAGCCAAATTCAATTATAATAGCCATGGCAATGGATTTCAAGTGGTTTTAAGCAAGGAAGCATCTATAACATTACTACCAACTATTCTAGCCTCCTGGTTCTTGATCTTGGCTTCCAAAGCAAGCCAAGATTAGGAATTGAGAGTGTTATAAGACCCCATTTCAAATTGGGGAAAAGTCTAGAGAGAGTTTCAATTTGCATGCAGTGGCCCTACCAGATTGGAGAGCCAATTGCAACCTTCTAGGAGTACCTATATGCTACCAATTTGGAGATCATGATTGTATGTGAAGCTATGGAGGTTTTAAGAACTTGAAGAAGATCAATCATCCTAATTGAGTCACTTCCACCATAATTTTGAAGAATCTACATCACCAATTCATTTTAGAACATAGAGGTTACCCTTTATCATTAATTCCATGAAGGAAATTGGAGATTCAATCCCTTATTAAAAGAGCAAGAACACTTTCACCTCAATCATGTCTTTCAATCATGGCTAACAGTGCTAGCTGCACCTTAGACCCGTAGTGAGGGTTTTATTCTCATTTTACTTTATTTTAGCCATAGGATTTCCATTTTAAATGTGTATTTAAGTATATCTAACATATATTAGCTTTCCTTCATGCATTTGTGTGATTAAATCTAGGAATTAGAAGTAGATTTGTTCTTCTTTCCTTGCATTTATCAATTTAGACTAGTTACTTGGGATTTGATGTTTTCAAATTTTTAAAAGCTAATTAGATTGTATAGTTATTATATATTTCTTTATGAGATCTATAGTAATCTAGATATTTATTGCATTTCTTAATAATTTTATATGCTTTCTTGCTATATTTTTCATCATTTATGCAATTGCCTATCAAGAGCCTCATCAAGAGAGACCTCCTTTGCTATTAACTCCTTTTATGTTGTTTATTGAATTTAGGTTTATAGGATCTGAATATTTCAAAGTATTCTTAGCAACATATTCCTCCAATCACATGAGAAGAAGGCTTCCTTAATCCTTGAGCAATTCGTGTCCATTCTAGAGAACCTACGGATTACACCATCCCTTTTTAGGGGCCTTCAAATTTGTATCAATTGTATAAATAATTTGGGTATCCCTAAGAGGGATGTATTTATAATTGATATTTGGAAAATATTTAATAAAATAAACCTTAATTTCTTTTTAAATTCATTGTTATCCATATTTTGATGCTTTAATGCTTGATGTTAATTGATGCACTAGTTAGGTGTATGCTTTTTATATTTGTATAGATGCTAATCATAGCCCCAACAATTACATTGTAGATGATTGATTTTCTATTTTTTTTGTTTCAAATCTCAACCATGGTTAGCAACCATGGTGAAAAGTCTCATCCATGCTTGACAGCCATGACAAGTAGCTGAATAGAAAAGTAGATAGTAAGAAGCATGTCTCTCCATCAAATGAGGATTTCCAGGTATTCCTAATCCTCTGGTTATCTGGTTTTTTATTTCTACCTATAAGTAGGTAATTAATTCACCTAGAAAAACTATAGATGGAAAATTTAATAAAAATATTATGTCATCTGTTAGCCATGACTAACAACCACAGCTAGAACTGTTAGTTGTTATTGTAAACCGTGGTTAAGTTCTTGCATTGAAATTTTGTCCCATGGTGAGCACTATTACTTGTGGTTATATCCTATGGCTAATAGGTAAAATTGTGTGTATATTTTGATTGATTTAGGCCCAATCAAAGGCTAATTTTATCATGTAAATGCATTCTCTAAAATCTCATTTAGTCAAATACATGCATCTTTCTAAATTTAAAATGCTTTTATTCTAGGCATGTAGGAAAGAGCATGTTTGCTTGGTGATGCATTTTTATTCTATACACAAGTTAAAATGAACACACACACACCACACAACATTTAAATATTGGTGAGTTGGAAGTCATATCCAACCACTAGTAGAGTTCAACAACGATGGCAATTATTTCCATCCATTGGCTCAACTCTCGTGAACCTTGTTTATTTCCCAAAACCAACTCCAAGATATATCCTAACCATGTAAAATAGCTTACATTCCTCTTCAGAGGGGTGTATCACTGCACACAAGATGTTAGGTGAGGATTGAAAGGACCTGTGCTCCCTGCCTAGGTGTGGATTTCATCTCCACACTTTGGGAGGTTTACGTGATCATAAATTTCATTGTCGATTGTCAAGTTGTGAGTATATAGGTGAAATATAATTAAACTAAACAAGTATGTCATAAAAAAATCTAAAAACATGATGAGATTTAGTTTATGATACAACACATCTAAAACACACTCAAAGTAGTTTAGGTCTCACAAAGAAATTTTAAAATAGATAATCATCCTTGTTTTCTTTGTTTGCTTTAAAATCTACATATGATATAATACACATCATCATTGTTCCACGAAGAGGCTGATCTTAGTATAGAACTGAGGTCAAATCTGAAGGTCCACCTAATGTACAACATAATGTATTGAACCCTTAATCGCAAGATCCTCTTGAATGACATTTGATGAGCATTATAGGGAATAAATCTACACACATGGATTCTATTTAGAATACCCCAGTTAGAGGAGGTAATGTACACTCCTCGTGAGATAGATACAAGTATGGATGATACCAACATGGGTTATTCAAGCATGAGAGCATATATCATAATCATACACCTCATGGATCTACTATATCCACTAAATGGTACATCATGGAGGAAGAAGTTATAACCAAGTTAATCGTCATCCATACTTGAGCTAATGGTGGCTCATGGCCCCCGCTAGTTCAAGATAGACAAGTAGAAAATACACCCATTTAGGGGTAGGAAGAGAGGGTTTCTTCAGATAATAGGCTCGCACAGACTCCAAAAAATAATGAACTTGATAAGTTCATGATTCATATGTCTAAATTTAGAGTCAATGGTACACCACCACATGAGTCATGGCAAACTAGACAACTTGATGGTCTTGATAAACTCCTAGGGAAATTAAGGTATAAACCCTTGATTGTGCACTATCATTCTGCAAGTTCTCATAGTTAGTGCATACGTAGGACTATCAAAGAACCAAAATAATGCTCTAAGTGTTCTCATAGCATGCGTGCCCCATCAACCCACATGGGTATAGATTACAGACAATAGCAAAATACAAATGCCATCTATATAGAAAAATGCAAGAGTGTGGTAAAAAAGTCTATTGGGGTTCACACCAAAAAAGTTGCTTGAATAGAACAAATATACTAGAGACTACATACGGCCAATATTATATATTGATTGCAAAACTAGTATCAGAACAATGATAGAGGATCTTCCAAGATCAATTGTAATATTTCCACACAGAGCGTGAACTCCTCAAAAATGAGGATACTCAAATATAGAGGTTGCCAAGGCAACATATATATGAGCAACACATGCATGATAAATCCATCCTTGACCAAAAGGAGCATGCTAAGAGATATAATCGATTGGCTCTCACAAATTTATCCTCTCAAAGTGAATAGAATGAGGACCCTCACAGATGAGCTACTTCATAATTCGAATTACACCTTGAACACATTGGAACTCATACTCTCTACACAACCCAAAATATGATGTAGTTCCAAGTTCTTGAACATCATGGGTGTACATAGTACAAGGAAGTAGGATGAGATGAGCATGAGCAAAAATATCCCGAGATCTCCTTAACCAACATGGAGGATGATCCTAGTCCTCCACCTTGAATTAAGAAGATTTTACCTCCAAAGGCTCCTCAAGGACCTCTAAAGGAAAAGGAGATTTTATCTTCAGAGGCCTACAAGGCATTGGAATAAAAGGTAAGAGCAATAGAGAAATAAGGGATGGCTTATCAAAAGCCAACCTTGAAAAAAATACACAATGATTCTTTATGCCCTTTAATTCCTAATCCAACATATCCCAATCACTTCAAGATGCCAAAGCTAGATAAATTTCAAGGAGAGGAAGATGCTCTGGAGCATATAATGAGCTTTATGGGTATGTGCTTTAATATAGAAAGCAATGATGCTCTATTACTAAGAACCTTCATCACAACCCTTTCAAGTCCTACTCGAGAGTGGTTCAACCAACTTAAAAGGCATAACATAACCAACTTTGAACAACTAACTAATGTGTTTATTAAATGCTTCTCCTTTGAAATCAAGAAGAAGATAAACCTATCCTATATGGTTGCTCTAATGCAATACAATGATGAGCCATTTATGGAATTTGGAAAATATGGATAAAGTTGATGGTAAAGTTTCCATTTTCCATTCCAACCACAGAACTAAATCTAATGTTTATAAAGAGTTGTGTGAAGCACATATCGCTACTACTACAGTTGCAATAGTATAAAATATTTGAGGAGGCCTTGGCACAAGCCAAGGTAATTGAGGACATCAAGATACAGGAGGGTAACTTGAAGCTCCAAAATTAGAAGGACTAGAAAAATAAGAACACCCAAAATAAAAATCACCAGGTCAATCCAGCCAAAATATGGGGATCTTCAAGAACACTTATCAAATCACAAGCCACCAAGGAATAATGTTGGTCATGTAAATCATGTGTGTGGAACTGCAAACTCAAGGATTCATCAGCATGGTCAATATTGTCACAAGACAAGGAAGGTATGAGTGACCAAATCTACCTCCAACACCAATCAGAGTTCAATATTTACCCCCACAAAAGCCAACACAAAATGTTTCAGGCCCACCAACTAGAACGGTGGTGACCATCAGGAGTAGGCTAGTTCAAAGCCTATAGATAGCTCCAAAAACGTTGTCAATATATGAACTGATACAGTAGTCTCCTAAGCATAGGGATATGCTCATGGACATATTGAGGTCTATTGAAGTTTAATCCTAGGACCTTGAAGCATTTACAAATTTCATGGGACATGTGCAACAGTATAGTGATTCGATGATTCAATTTCATGACCACGAGATTAAAATTGTCTCTACTACTATAGCAGACCCACCATTGCATATAATTGCATGTGTTAACCACACATAATTTAAATATATTTTAATTTTCATAGGGTCATCAATAAATATTATTACTACCAAGGCGTTGGCATATCTGAAGTTGCCAAAATCACATATTATAACTTCTACCTTCACTTTGAGAGAATTTAATGATGCACTATGCTAAACGGTAGGTACTATAGTTCTTCCAATTTATGTTGGACTAAAGACCATCCCTATGATGTGTCATGTAATAGAAGGTGCAATGCAATATAACATCCTCCTAGGGAGGCCTTGGATTAGATAAATGTGTTATATTCCCTTAATTTTACATCAATGTATTAAATATATATATGAGGGACAAGTTCACATGGCTCCTTATGAAGAGGAACCATTTAAATATGTGAACCTAAAATATTTGCCTAGATATTACATTCTCCCTTCAACGCACCTAGATATATATCTGACATTGCCCATAAAACATCTAGAAGGTAAATTAAAATAAGTGTGTGTAGGACCTTCCACATAAACACCATAGATAGCAGAGCACACAACAACAAATTCAAAAATACCTATGACATCCATAATGCATAGGAATAACAAGAAGCTTAAGGTAATTGTGGGTGAAAAGGAGCCAAAGGAAGTGCCCAAAGTAATTACTATTGAGGTTCCTAGTCCCATGTATGAAGGAGATGCTCAAAATCAAGTCAAGGAGGTACCTCAGCCTATATGACTTGCTTCTTCATCTAGATAATCAACATCATAGGTGATCATACATTTTGTTAATCTCGAGCTAGTAGAGTATAAAGTATAGAATGTGACATTCATACTATTTATCAAGACTTCATAGGACATGGGCCGACCTCAATCCCATCACTTTCTCGCAGGGATGGTGGTACCACTAGGGTGCCACCCAACCAAACAAATTTCATCTATGGAGGGCTTGACTAATATGTTAATCGCATACCCATAGATGAGGATGATGATGAACAATTCTAAGTGAATGTTCATTATTTTTTTAACTCAGATTTTGCCTTGCATTATTTTGAATGTTACCATTGGCATGGTTATGGTATAGGATTATTCGAGCAAGGGTATCGAACTCTCTATGAACAACAATATCAACTACCAACTAATAGGTTTAGGTTAGGCTACCGTATAAGAGGACATAACGAGCTTTTAGTAGCATCTCTCGATTATTTGAACCTAAATTTAGGGGATAACATGGATTGTAACCCTTATCACCCTAACCCTTCCTACATGCAAAGGGGAAATTGGTTGGTGACCTATGTCTCTATAGAGCCACCTGAGATCTATCACAATAACATCATGGTAGAGGTCAATCCAATAGATATTCCAAGATCTAACTTGGAGATTGAAAGTTGTAAAGCTACCGATGACAATGGTATATAAATCCAGAATCTGGGTATAGCAATAGACACTAAATCAAAAGTTGCTTTTGAGGAAGTTCAAGAAAAATCCACTGTCGAAAGTGATGGACCAGAATGTGATTATGAGATTAATGATGATTATTAGTCATTAAACAATTAATAATATAATAATGGGACTGAGTTGACCTACTTAGGCCCTCTACATTTATGTCATCTATTACCCATGGAGCCAGTGGGTGAGAATGATGCCCCTTATGTGATTTAGGTGTCTACAAATACCCCTTTTTGGGATGCGCTATGTGCAACAAAGCGCTGAGCAAAAATATATCACTAAATCATCGAATGATTAATTTTGTTCATTAACCTAATCAAATTTGGATGCCTCCATTATGTAAAAAACATATATTCTTAGAATCCTTTCTATTGACATAGTCAAAGGATCGATTGCATGTATACCTTTCAGCCGTGTTGTAATGATAGTCTTATGGGGCTTAGGGCATACTAGGTCTTGGTGCCTTGTATTCTTGTAAACCTTTACATGGGCCAATTATCAAAGTTTCAAGGAGGTCAATCCTATATATTTTATTCTTATGCTAATTATTTTCCCCAACATGGGCTTGAAAATTTGTCTTTAGCCAAGATTCTTTCGAATGCATGTAATTTACACTTTTGAGTGTTTTAATGTTGATTCAATTTTTTAATTCATTATTATGACTAACCCCTCAAATGATGATTCAATGAGGATATTTCCAATGATAAAGTGATGATTCACTTGAAATATATGAATTTATTGGGGTAACTCTCTGTTTCACCCATGGTACTAAATACCTGTTTGGGGTGATTTTTGATTGTTTTGATGAATAGTTTTGGAGGAAAAAGGTCAAATATCTCATTCTCGTGGAGTGGTCCAGATAGGGAGGCTTTCTTGGGGACTAAAATAGAGTATTATGATGCATACAAAAATACTATAGGGTCATTCTAGATCCCTCTGATTTTCTTGACCATTCTGCCTTTTTTTTTGTAGGTTTTTAGCCCATTTTTTTATATTTTTAAGCTTTTTTTATAAGATTTTTTTTTTTGTATCTTATTTCATTGATCTAGTCAATTCTAGATGCCCCAATCATGGAAAGGGTATGTATATTAGAATAATTACCTTTGACAATTTAAGGAACTTGATTTTGGTAGTCTTTGGGATACTATCAAACAAGCTTAAATCTAATCCTAGCCTTGGCGGCAATTAGGAGACAAGCTTAAGAAGACAGGCTTAAGTCAAATCCTAGCCTTAATGTAAATTAGGAGACAAGCTTAAGAAAATAGGCTTAAGTCAAATCCTAGCCTTGATGGTGATTAGGAGATAAGCTTAAGTCAAATCCTAGCCTTGACAACAATTAGGAGATAATCTTAAGTCAAATCCTAGCCTAGGCAGAAATTAGGTGATAAGCTCAAGTCAAATACTAGCCTAGGTGGCAATTTGAAGACAAGCTACTATGTTTTATTGAATCTAATTTTGATATTTGTCTTATTTATCCCAAGCACGAAGGGTACATGATCGTCTATAGCAATTATTCGTTCATGAATGCACTTAGCAATGATTGAGTTATCAATTGTTTATTTGAATTATACAATGTATGCAATGATGTGAATATGCTATATGTATGCAATGGATGATGTCTAACATGGATGCATGTATTGATCATATGAATTGAGTTGATGATATGTAGATGTGTAAGTTTTCTTTATATGCTTCTGTAAATTAAAATATATGCATAAAATAGTCAGTGGCCGTCTAAATATTATTGCTAATATTTATCCAATATATATCCTATTTCATGAACATCACTTAAGAAATGAAATTTTATAAGGAAAAATGTGTATTATTTGATGTAATGATTGATGTTATTTAATTTTGTATGATGGATTTGCGATGACTATTTGACTCATTACATGCTAGCACCGTAGACTATAAAAAATGTATATTTGTTATTTTCATGTTATTATAATACTATATACTAGATTTTGTAACTTGAAAAACATGTGACAACATGATGTAAAATGAAATGAACAATGTAATATGATATGATATTATTTGATAGTTTTGAAGAGACTCAAACACTCTAGTTACCTAATCAAAAGTCATATACTAACTATACAAGATATTTTGGCAAAGTATGCACCTATTAAGATAACCAAGATAATAAATATCCCTATGTGTGCACATGAGTTCATTACCATGATCATGCATAAGGTTATCCTAGTGCAAATGGGATTCACTCAGCCCATCGACACTAGAAGTTGCCCTACGAGTCTCATTATCCTGAGTTTTGTACTTAGTTGGATTAGACTACTAGGTAATATAGGTTACAACAAGCTAGCTCATCCACATTCAAACATTGGTCTATACCTAAGCAAGTTGCTTAAGTGATATACATATCATCATGTAGGAGGATACCACCATTGACAAGTAGGATATCCACCAAACCTATAATGAGGATCACCTTATGGTTCTCTAATGCTAAGAATTCCAGGGATTCAAGTTCAATACTCCCTTATTTTCTTTTAACTTCTCAAGGGAGTTGCTCATTTTGATTTGATGAGCAAGGGATTTTAGTAGTGGTGAGAACCACTATTTCTTTGTGCTTTTCCTAGTGATAATAATTATTGTTTCTTTTGCATCTTTTGAAGTGATAATAATCACAGTTTCTTGTTGGAGAACTTTGAAGAGATAGTAATAATTATTGATTTTTCTCTTTGGGATACTTACCCCAGTGTAGGGAAAGGGATTTTTGGGTAATTAGGAACTTTTAATTTTGTCAATTATCAGCATATTTGAACCATTCACATAGGGTGATGAACAGGATAACCCTTTCACTTGAAAGTAACATAGACCACTTTATAGTTTTCATCTTTCCTTATGCTATACTTGGATTTATTAATGTAAAAATGTGTTGGGATTTTTATGTATACCAAGAATTATCCAAGAAGTATTATACCTTCTAAATATCATGATAGCTTTCTACAAAACCTGAGAAGATAACTAAATATGGGTGAGTGACCAAAACCTTTAACTATGTCTTACTAACAATGGCTAAGTGATGGGAAACAAACATATAATATGGAATGTGAATTTAAATGGTATATGTAATGTAAATAGGTGGTAATATTGACTCATAATAACAATTATTTGAACCGATTCCTAGTGTACAAACTTGGTTCTAGACATATATGATCAATTTTGAGCGATGCATAATGCAATTATGAGTATACCTAATGCAGTTTAGATGAAGTGAAATGAAGCAATTTTTTTGTATTTTGATAATTTTTGATGATGTTTTTGTATTTTTGATATATATGTATATACATGTTGACAAATGGGCTTAATGAACACCATTGGGGATTTTTTAGGTGACCAAAGGGCTTATAAATGCCTTTGGAGCATTTTGCGATGACCTAGTCAATCGTAGACTACTTAGTGTATCGCTCCAAATTTTTTGCATCCTTACCTTCAGGCTATAGGATCCGTGCCTGGAAGGAGGATGGGAAAAGGATGGCATGGTACCTCAGATTGAGAGGCCTTGCGAAGGTCCCGCCTCTCGAGGGAGGTGTATTATGATGATTTTTTGATGGATGGTGGGTTCACCAAGAAACATTTGAATGGCAGTTTCCACGCCTAGGTTGGGAATGTGTTTAATGTGTTCAGTTTTATCTTTAAACATTTGAGTCCTAGGTTTTGGCCAAATGAATATAAGTTGTTCTATTATGAAAATGCAGACTAAATGAAATACAAAAAATAGATTTGAACATAAAACAAAGAGAAAAAGCTAAATTACAGAGCCATACCTGATCCGGATGTCTGATGGAGGTTCTGATTCTTGAAGTAGATAGGATCGTCTGGAATTTGATGGGATCATCTTCGACCTGCAGGATCATCTGAGATCTGATGAATTCATCAGACGAATTCGTCAGAGACCTACAAATAGATAAATAGGCACAGAATACAAAAAATACAGCAATACAAACAGAGGGCAATGATGTGAAATAATAATAAGAATGTTAATAAGATAATCCTGAATAGGAATGCAAGTAAGTTACAACACTTTAATAGCTAATCATGACCTTATTATGCAATTAAACTACATGGGTGAACTCCAATATGCAAAATAGCAAAAAATAATAAATAAACTGACTAGATGCAGAATAAAACAATAGATGAGAAGAGAAAAATGCAAACTCTAGGCACTAATTGCCCCCAATGTTGATTGCAGTCAAAATTGTCTTGGATTGGTACGAAATCATCTCGAATTGAATAGGATCGTCTGCGACAATCTGAGCTTGCTCTGGCTAAAAAATACTAAGGTTCCTACAAATAAATTTGGACAAATATGGAGGCAAATAATAATTTAAGACAATCTAATGCACATAGAACTTGTGTTACAGGAAATTTCAGCCAAGGGGATGCCAAGGGGGAGTCCTAAGTTTAAATAGGCTTAGGAGGGAGGTTAGGAGGTTGGAGATCATCCCAATTTGGGAGATCTCCAATGGGGAGGGTCTCTAACAATGCAGACACGCTTTTTCCCAGATTAGAGACGTTGTTGGAACAGAGGCTAATTGAAAAAAATTAGTTTTGGGACAAGATCGTTTGGACGTCCTAGTCCAGAAAAAATCATCCGATCTGAGGTGATATCGTCTGATCAACGACGATATCGTCAAATGGTCAAAACAAACTCTAAAAATGGTGTGTGAAAAGAGGAAACAGGTTAAACAACGGTTTGGGAGTGGTTTTGGGGGTTGAAATTTGAATTTGAATATTTACTAGAGTAATTGTAATTATTTAAGATTTTACTGCACCAATTTTAGGGTGCTACATTTTGCCCCCTCTTTAGCAAATTTTTTGAAGAAAATGCATTAAAGATGAGTTCTTCTCGATCTACGAGAAAGAAAAAATTATTCCCATTTTTAGGCGACGATTCTAGGTCGAATCGTACGACAACTTACTATGGTGCCCCCTTTGTGTTTTTACCCAAATCGAATGTTTGAGGTAAAAACGCGAAAAAGAAAAAATTTAAAATATTTTTAATTGTTTTTTGAATAAAATTAAAAAAAATAGGGTAAAACCCTAATTCATTGTTATTGTTCATTTTCCTAGTTTTTAGAGCTCCGAAGACAAGATGGTCGAGACAGCGCACAGATCAACAGAGGTCCGACACGGGCTATGGGTAAGGATCTAAACTTAGTTTAGAATGCTTAATTTTTAGAATTTCATGCTTTTTAGATTAAATTTGATTGATTTTTGAGCATTGCGGACATTTTTGGGCCGTCGATGTCATCGAGACAAAATTGTCTCGATTTCACCAAAATCATCTCGATATCGTCGATTTTGTCTAAGGGCAAAATTGGCGATAGGGGGACGATTTCGTCCAATAAGGGACAATTTCCTCATGTGAAATTGGAGACGAATTTTCTCAAATTGGGGACGATATCGTCCAATTGTGGACGATATCGTCCAATTGTGGACGATATCATAATTTATAAAATTGAACTTATTTTGACTTGCGTTTTTAATTAATGAATTATTAATAATTTTTATTGTTGATTTTGTTTATGTTGGAGAGAGGATTACTAAAGAGCAGAGAATGGAAATACGGCAAACTAAAGGATGACTTGGCCACTCTATCTCAAGTAGAGCGAGATTAGCTAGCTCAGGTCGGCTTGCAGCATGTGGCAGAGATGCCACAGGTTTCTATAGATATGGGGCTATTGACAGCCCTAGCAGAGAGGTGGTATCCGGGTTCTTCCTATTTTTGGTTACTGACAGGGGAGATGACTCCCACACTAGAGGATGTATGGAGGATTTTGAGGATCCCCATATAATGACGGTTGATCACTTCCACAGCCAATCAGGGCCACGTGATGATGCGATTGTGTGGAGATCCGAGCTTCAGCCTGGAGAAGGGTAGAGTGAATATCGAGTCGCTGTGCCAGATGCCTGGGGTATCTAGACTCACACAAGTTTTGGCTGGGGTTGTAGGTGGTCTGTTGCTATGCCATCAGAGTAGATGCAAGGTACCATGGGTACTGATAGATGTGGACTATGACATGAGAGACCACGGGTACAGGTTTGCTTGGCTGAGCTTTGTACTCTATCGATTGTATAGGATCCTTCATGGGGTCATATACAAGGGCGGCCAGTGTCTGGTTATAACATAACTACTACAAGTTTGGTGCTGGGAGCACATCACGGTGTAGAGGCTGATAGGACTCCCACTGATAGGGATTGACGAGGAGAGGCCTCGAGTTTTCTACTAGTGGCTTCAGAGAGGGGCACAGCGGTGGATAGATTTGCTAGCATCTCGAAGACTACTTGGCGACCTTGTCTCTAACCAGATCACCTAGAGGACTTGGAGAGATCATCCAGGGTGGGCCGAGTATGGACAGGAGTTGGCTCACATCAGGTGAGTCTGCTGGCTGAGGATGGAGAGGGGAGAGGTGGATCTCCACCGATACGACCGAGTTTTAAGATAGTTCGGTCTACAATAGGGGATCCCATCTCTCAAAGACTATGAGTTTTCCCAGATTATCTAGGATAACACTAAAGTTAGTGGAGCTCTAGATATGCAGTGATTCTAGAGTCAAGATGCGGATGATGCCCCCATTCAGCCAGTGGATGGAGATGATGCTAGGGTAGCCGACGGCTACGATGCCTAGTACACAGGCATCCGCCCTCCTTATATGATTAGGGCTTAGGGTTTGATTCATGTAGTTGTGCATCAGATGGGGAGGTAGTGCCAGGTAGCCATTAAGGTGGCACAAGGTCATGACGAGAGAGAGTAGAGGATATCACAGGCTCAGTAGAGGCCATGGCAATGGGAGAGGAGGGAGGAAATACCCCCTTCTCCATAGAGAGAGAGACCACCATCGCCTGATAAGGGCAAGGGTGTGGACACAAGAGAGAGTAGTGAGATGGCTATTGTCTAGGTGAAGGCTGTCTATCTCCAGGCACAAGTGCAGACTTTATAGGAGGAGGCTGCACGACATCGAGTAGAGGCTACACAGCTCAGAGATGAGGTTGCACACCTCAGAGCATGGAGTGGAGGAGCGAGCACTTAGGAGCTGATGCGGTTGATTACTCAGACCATGTTCTACCAGGGTATGTACTTCTAGATGGTGCTAGAGGGTCAGAGGGTACAGTTGCCAGTCGACATTTCTGACCCGATCAGGATTGGGTCATCGAGGACTTCATCTCGATCGACAACTAGGAATCGCAGTACCACACATACTACGATGGGGCCACCTCGTCCACCTCAGGGTAGGGGAGGATATGAGGCTAAGAGCTCAAGGGGTTCTCAAGACACTGCATAGAGAATATATGATTGAGAGGATTGAGTATGCCAAGATGTAGATTATGGCATACCAATCTATTTTTGATATGATGTACATATATTTGATATATATATATATATATATATATATATAGATGAGATATTTTTTGATCATATGACTTGTCTTATGATGATACGACTTGTTTATATGTTTTTATGATGCTTTAATGTTTGAAGTGTGATTGATTTTATGTCGTTGGAAAATATTATGGTTGAAATGTCATGCTTTAAAAATTTAAATGAAATAATTTGATGTAAACAATTTGGTTGTTTATGATGTGATAATTTGATAAAAATAAAAGGGACTTTTAACAATAATTTCAAAGGACATTGTCGCTATTATAGACCATTTCATGGAGTCGTCGCTCACTTGGTTGTCAAGCTAATCCTAGTATAGAAATATTGCTAAAAGTAAAAGGGTGCTTAAGAGACTGTCTTAAGACTTTGTTGTGATGATGCAAATGATGATGATGATGATTTGTTTTTTAGATTTCCATGAAAATATTATGCATGAAATATTTTAAAATAATTTTTGTTAGGCATAAATTCCTAAGTGTGATAAATTTTTTTGATAATTCTTTAGGAATTATACCATCATTGCAAATTGGAAGTTTGACATAATGACATGAAATAGAATAGGTGTTTGTTTGTTTTAAAGCATAATTGTGTAACATAACGATTTAAGTCATATGTTTTTATGATTTTAAATAAATGGAGAATAAAAATTGGTACAATGGTTTTCACTAGGCATAGAATATGTAGGTATAGACTTATACCATCATCGTGAAATCCAAAGAAAAAGTTGACATAATAGTTTTATTGTATGGTTGATATGAAAATAAACTGAAAATATGAAGAGGAGGACTTGCGCTAGGCATAAGACTCCCATTTAAGTTCTATAACTATACCATCGTCATGAAAGTCGACAATATATATATATATGTGTTTTTATTGTATGGTTTGAAAGAAATTTTGATTTTTGATTTTTGATTTTTATTGTTGATTTTTATTGTTGATTTTGTTATATTTATACAAAAAAAAAATATAACAAAATCATCATTTCAAGTTTATATGTTTTAGATTCAATTCTAAATAGTAGATATTAAATATTACTTTTAGAATTGCTAAAGAAACCATGAGTTTTTACTCAAATCAATATGAGCCCATCAATAATGTTGGAAGAATTTAGCCAAATACATTTGTTGATTATGACCAACCTCATCCCTATTCAACATCACCTCCATCACACTCTTCTCATTTTTCATTTTTAACCCTACAGGACAATCCCTTTTCCAATCCTCTTCATAACTCTCCCATATATCCATATTATGTCTATCAATCCACATACAATTCTCCTCCACCTTTTCAATATTCTTCTTTCAATACAACACATTCATTTCAACAAGAAAATACTTATTCTTCCAATTCTAACATGCACTCACCTCCTCCTTCGCAATATTCCTGTCATCATTCTTCCCATAATAAAGAAAGTAGAGGTGAGAAACCATTAGGCCCTTTTATGATTGAATTCCTAAGGCACGTATTAAAAACCTCTCGAAAACCTTCATCACGTACATTTACAAAGCTCAATCCTCCAATGGATATAATTCTCAAGTATTTACTTGACACAAATAGGATTGAACTCCCTTCCATAAGACAACCTAAACCCCCTTACAATATTAATGAGCAATTATCCAATACTATAGCCAGAATTTCCCTTTTGGATCTATTAATATCTTCTCCTTCCCATAGAGATGAATTAATGCTTACATTAAGCCAAATGATGGTACCTCAAAATATTCAACCTGAAGCCATGGCCAATACTATCATCACTAGAGAAGTCGATTGTATTGACTTCGGGATAAATATATCCCACAACACGGTTTACATAAGGATAATCCCTTATATATTACTGCTCTAATTGGAGATGTAGTTGTTAAAAGAGTCCTGATTGATAATGGTTCATCTCTAAACATTTGCACTTTTGACTTCTACCAACGGTTTGGCTTTAGAAGTGATGAAATGAAGAAAACTAACATGATCATAAAAGCTTTCAATGACGAAACACAAGAAACATGTGGAGTTATCACCATCCCATTGCAAGTTGGTCCTAGAACTCTAGATACAACCGTGTTTATTGTACATTGCCCTGCATCGTACAATATACTTTTGGGTCATCCTTGGATCAATGCAATGCGGGTCGTCCCATCCACTTTACACCAATGTGTTAAATTCAAATTTAAAAATTAGTTGGTCACTATCCATGGTGATCCTAGACCCTTTGATATGTGTGCTTTGGTAGAACCTGTTGGAGTTCAATTTTGCCCTGCTCTGTCATCCACACATCCTAATTCTTATTTTTCATCTAAAACTATGAAACACACACCCATAGATTCACCTATTTCTCCTCCATTCATTTCACCCTCATATATAGATCAACAATCTTCTAAACAAACCACTCTAGAACCTCAAAAAGATCTTCAATCCACAACCAATCCTTCATGTTCTATCCCTATAATTTCAAAACCTATAGACCCATTCATTAATACTTCCACATTATCAACATCTATCATACCTTCCACATCTAAATATATAGGGAATGATCCTTCTACATCTTATGCTCTTTCTGATGAACTTTTACCAGATTTATCCACAATCCTAATATCAGAAAAAACAAATGCTTTTATGCAAGATTCAATTCTTTTAAATAACTTGTCGCCATCTCCTCGTACCTTGGGCCTCCCAAAACCTATGGGAAGTACTTACCAAGTCAGGAGTTGTGCCTTCATTTATAAAGGATATGACTAGGGAAGAATACCTTGGAATATCAAAACTCATCATGATGGATATGTTCGATGTTATTTTACTAATGAGTATATTAAAGCTAAACCCATAATTATTAAAATGGGATATAAAGGGAAAGGCTTGGGACCTTTCCAAAATGGTATGAAAGAACCTATTGAGGTAGATCCATGGCCCGCCCGATGTGGTGTGGGCCTATTTCCTAGTAAGGGTCAACCCTTTCCTTTTGAAGATGATGATCAACTCATATGTTATCAAGATTATTTGGATGGGCGTGATGATTTGCCTCTAAAAAATAAGCCATTTACATGTAACATGTTATCCATAGCTTACCTTGAAATGATTGCTGAATCCGATGACGAGTTGGAAGGAGATATTTTCCATGATGTCTCCATTGAAGAAATGTTACACAATGGATTTTATTTTGATGGTTCTATACCAACTATAACCCATCTTGAGGCCACTAATCCTCAAGATGAATTATCCAAGTTAACCTTAAAATAATTACAAGAACTGGGCATCTCACCCGTCCCACCTAATTTTGAAAGAGATCTACACATGGAAGTAGAAAACGTCATTAAAGTTAACATTGGAACTGAGGATAATCCCCACATAATCAATATTGGATCAGAATTAAGTCAAGAAAAACAAGAGCAATACATTGCATTCTTTAAAGAATATGCAGATGTCTTCACTTGGACATATGAAGATATGCCAGGTTTGGACCCTTCTGTAGTCATGCATAATCTAGTAGTCCATCTAGATGCTAAACCTATTAAACAAAAACTTAGAAAAATGCATCCCAAAGTGGACCTGCTAGTCAAAGGGGAGTTAGAAAAACTCCTAAATGTTATTTTCATACAAGCTATTGATTATGCTGAATGGATCTCGAATGTAGTTCCAGTCACCGAGAAAGAATCTACCAAAGTTAGGGTTTGTACAGACTTTAGAGATATTAATGTTGCATGCCCTAAAGATGATTTTCCTCTTCCAAACATGGATCAAATCATTGACTTTACTGCCGGGAGTGGAATGATGTCCCTAATGGATGGATTCTCTGGCTATAATCAGATCAGGATAGCTCCTGAAGATTAGGCTAAAATAGCCTTTATTACCCCTTGGGGTACCTTTTGTTCGAAAATGATGCCATTTGGTTTAAAGAATGCAGGCACAACATATCAACGAACTATGACTTATATCTTTCATGATATGATGCATGATATCCTACATGATTATGTAGATGATATTATAGCTCGCTCTATTAATGAAGATAACCATATAGATGATTTGAGAAAAGTTTTTAATCGGTTAAGAGAATATCTTATTCGATTAAATCTAGCCAAATGCATATTCGAATTTAAGTCCAGTAAGCTATTAGGGGTTTTAGTTTCTTTACGTGGTATTGAAATTGACCCTCTCAAGATTGCGGATATCACTGATATGCCTGCACCTACCAATATATCTGAATTACAAAGTTTACAAGGTAAACTTCAAGCTATCCGTCGCTTCATCGATAAGTTGGTAGACAAAACTTGTCCCTTTCTTAAGCTCCTTAAGAAGGATGCCCCTTTTAATTGGGACGATGAATGTAAAGAAGCTTTTGAACTTCTCAAACAATAACTCCTTAACCCACCTGTGCTTTCACCGCCTAGACCTGATCGCCCATTTCTCCTGTATATTTTAGCTTCAGATTATGCCTTAGGAGCTATGTTAGCTCAGCTTGATGATGAGAAGAGAGAATATGCTAATTATTATATTAGCTGAACTCTAATCAGTTATGAAACCTGCCACACAACATTAGAAAAACTATGTCTAGCAGTCGTGTTTGCTACGTAGAAATTACGCCATTATATGCTTAGTCAAAAAACTTATGTCATTGCTAAATATGATCCCTTGTGGTATCTCATGAGTTGACCTTATTTATCGGGTCGTACAACCAAGTGGGTTCTTGCTTTAGGCGAGTTTGACCTCACGTTCATAGGAAAAAAGTCTATTAAGGGTCAAATCATAGTAGACCAATTAGCTGTTGCACCCTTAGAGTCTACTCATCCCCTCATCATTGAGTTTCTTGATGAATGCCTTCAATTAGAGGTAGACCATATTGAACAATGGTCCTTATACTTTGATGGAGCCCGATGCATGAGTGGGGCTAGTGCGGGTATTATTTTAATATCCCCGTAAAAACATCTTATTCCTCTATCCTTCAAATTAAAATTTGCTTGCACCAACAATACTGCTGAATATGAAGCTCTAATCCTCGGATTATGAGCTGCCTTGGTGCTAAAATTACACATCTGCTAGTTTTTTGTGATTCTCAACTTGTCATAAACCAAATTAATGAAGTTTATCAGACCAGAGATGATAAATTGCGCCCATATAAAGCATATGTTTTACAATTGTTATCCCTATTTGATCAAGTTTCCTTGGAAGCTATTCCTCGAACTAGCAACCGTGTAGCTAACGCTATGGCCGCAGCTGCATCTCTTCTGCCCTTGGAGTTAGATGATGAATATGCCACCATAATTATTCGTTGACTCTAGGAACCTGCTTCAAAAAATTCATGCTTAGAACCTTTGGATGTGTTTCTAATTAATGAAACTACTCCTGAACCTTGGTATACAGATATATTTGATTTTCTTCAAAATAGGACTTTCCCTGCCAATTCTAATAGAAACCAGCATCGATTATTACATTGATGCGCAAGTCGATTTGTAATAATTGGCAATACTTTTTATAGGAGATATTTTGAAGGTATCCTATTGAGATGTTTGAATCTAGAAGAATCCAAATTATCTTTAAGTGAAGTCCATGATGGATCTTGTGGAGGACACTTTAGTGGTAGTGTCATTGCTAAAAAGCTCCTTAGGATAGGATACTTTTGGCCTACCATGGAGAATGATGCACATGAGTATATGTGCCATTGTGACAAGTGCCAGAAACATAATGACCTTGTCCATGCCCCTGCATAAGAGCTGCAGGCTTTTTCATCTCCTTATCCCTTTTCAAAATTGGGCTTAGATATTATTGGCAAAATTAATCCTATGTCATCTAATGGACACAAATTCATCATAACCACCACTAAGTATTTCACGAAGTGGGTTGAAGCTATGCCTTTAGCTTCCTGCACTGGAACTCAAGTCTCTAAATTTATTTTTAATCAAATCATTTGTAGGTTTGGAATTCTTGCAAATATCATCTTTGATAATGGAACTTGTTTCAAAAATAAAGATGTCAAGAAATTATGCCAAAAATATAAGATTCAACATCGCTGGTCCACTCCTTATTATCCTCAGGGTAATGGTCAAGTAGAAGCATCTAAAAAAACCTTAATCAAAATTCTTAAAAGAATGGTCAATAAAGCCGGTCGCGATCGGCACATTCGATTATATCCAGCCTTGTGGGCCTATCGAACTAGTGTTCGAACTCCCACTGGAACTTCACCTTTTGTTTTGGTTTATGGTGCTGAAGACATTTTTTCCTTTGAATTAGAAGTTCCTTCTTTGGCTCTACTACTTCAAGATACCGAAGTAGGAGATGAATATCGAGCTGGCAGACTCAGTCAGCTAGAACTCCTAGATGAAAAGTGCATCAATGCTTTGGATCATCTCCGTGCCTACCAAAACAAGCTTAAAATATCATATGCTAAAAAAGTTCATCGATCCTTTGAGATCAACGACCTTGTTTTAAAAGAAAATAAAAAAAATACTAATGCAACTAAATACCTTAAAGGTAAATTTGAGCCCAACTAGCTTGGACCATACATTATCACTACTAAATTTGAATTGGGAGCATACAAATTAGCTACTTTAGATGGTAAAGATTTAAAAGAACCTATGAATATTATGCATCTTAGGTGATATTACGCATAAAATTTAGTCATTTCATCATTTGTACATATTTTGCATGTTGTCTTATTTTAAAATATATCAAACTGTTTACACAAAAACAAAAACAAACAAAAATAATAAAAATAAAAATAGCAATATTCTTGACTCTTTTGAAACCAAAACAAAATAAAAAAGAAAGAGAGAGTCAACATTCTCAAACTTCTCAAAAAGTATTTGTATATATTTCTTCTTACAAATGTTGCAGTTATATATTTCAAATTATTTTGGATAAATTAGCATTTATTTGGAATCCCTCACTTTCACAAACACAAAATAAATATCTTGATTTTTATCTGGCATGATTACTAATCTCTCTTATATAAAAGTCCACAAAATTCAATTAAATAAAGTTTGAGCACAAAGAATTGATCTTGTTATTTACTTAAACCAAGCATATCCTTTCATAATAAAATGATTATATTTGTAATATCCTCGCTATGCTACATATTAGAAGTTGTTTCTTGAGTGAAAAGTTTCCCCTACTGTCTTATCATGCACATGGTCTAGAATCTTTGAGAATTGGCAAAAGGACAAGCTCACCCCTACCCAGGATAAAAATCCCTTGCTCTATAGCTAATCCGAGCAAGTATCCCTAGCATAGGAAGAAAAGCAAAGTTCAAGAAAAATAGAAAAATAAAAATGTTATTTTATATCATTACAGCAATGTTTCAAGCATTATCTCAAAAATCAAGCAAAAATACAAAAGAAAAGCAAAAGAAATACAAAAGAAAAGCAAAATAAAAGCAAAAGAAAGCAAAAGAAAGCAAAATCAAAAGCAATAAAATCCCTCTCCCTACCCTTTGAAAAGAAAAGAAGGGTTGATGAGCTTGAATCCCTTGAATTCTCAATTATTCGAAAACTGTGAGGTAAGACCCATAACAAGTGGTTTGTGCCCAACCTCGCTTGGCCTTGGGTAACTCCTAGCATGGCGATATGTCCGTCACATTAGCAACCTTCTTTTGTACGGACCTATGTCCGCTTATGGATTGGCTAGCTCTTGATAATCCGACTTACATAGTAGTCTGGTATGGTTATATGCATCTAAATCATGGTTAATGAACACTTATTTGGTTCATTCAAATCACTTGTATCAAATTATCTTGCTCAAAACTAGTAAATGCACAAAGAAATTGCACACACATTTGTCTTTGAGAGATTTTGTGTATCATTATGATAAATCAATATTGGAAATGAACTCACATATGCACATGGGATTCCTTATAAATCCAACTTTTGTCTTCGAGATACTTTGAAATATCTTTGCAAATTGTCTGGAATAATTTCATTTTTCCTTTCTCGCATAAAGACAACTACATGCATAATCAAAAATCAAAATTTCTTTCAAACCATACAATAAAAAAACACACACACACACACACACACACACACACACACACACACACACACACACACATATATATATATATATTGTCGACTTTCGCGATGATGGTATAGTTCTAGAACTTAAATGGGAGTCTTATGCCTAGCGCAAGTCCTCCTCTTCATATTTTTATTTTATTTTCAAATCAACCATACAATAAAACTATTATATCAACTTTTTCTTTGGATTTCGTGATGATGGTATAAGTCTATACCTACATATTCTATGCCTAGCGCAAGCCATTGTACCAATTTTTATTTCCCCACTTATTTAAAATCATAAAAACATATGACTCAAATCGTTATGTTACACAATTATGCTTTAAAATAAACAAACACCGATTCTATTTCATGTCATTATGTCAAACTTCAATTTTGCAATAATGGTATAAATCCTAGGGAATTATCCAAAAAAATTTATCACACTTAGGAATTTATGCCTAGCAAAAATCATTTTAAAATATTTCATGCATACTATTTTTATGAAAATCTGAAAAAAAATCATCATCATCATCACAACAAAGTCTTAAGACAGTCTCTTAAGAACCCTTTTACTTTTAGCAATATTTCTATACTGGGATTAGCTTGACGACCGAGTGAGCGGCGACTCCATGAAATGGTCTATAACAGCGACAATGTCCTTTGAAATTATTGTTAAAAGTCCCTTTTATTTTTATTAAATTATCACATCACAAACAACCAAATTGTTTACATCAAATTATTTCATTTAAATTTTTAAAGCATGACATTTAAACCATAATATTTTTCAACGACATAATTACATGAATCATCAAATCAATCACACCAAAACATTAAAAGCATCATACAAACACATAAGACAAGTCATATGATCAAAAAATATCTCATCTATATATATATATATATCAAATATATGTACATCATATCAAAAATAGATTGGTATGCCACAATATACATCTTGGCATACTCAATCCTCTCAATAATATATCCTCTGTGCAGTGTCTCGAGAACCCCTCAAGCTCTCAACCTCATCTCCTCCCTTGCCCTAAGGTGGATGAGGTGGCCCCATCATAGTATGTGTGGTACTACGAGTCCTAGTTGTCGATCGAGATGAAGTCCTCGACAACCCAATCTTAATCGGGTCAGCAATGTCGGCTGGCAGCTATACCCTCTGATCCTCTGGCACCATCTAGAAGTAGATACCCTGGTAGAATGCGGTCTAAGCAATTGACCGTGCCAGCTCCTAAGTGCTCACTCCTCCGCTCCATGCTCTGAGGTGTGCAACATCATCTCTGAGTTGTGTAGCCTCTGCTCGGTGTCGTGTAGCCTCCTCTTGTAAAGTATGCACCTGTTCCTAGAGACGGACAGTATTTGCCCGGAGTAGCCATCTCACTACTCTCTCCTATGTCCACACCCTTGCACTTATCAGACGATGGTGGTCTCTCTCTCTATGGAGAAGGGGGTCTCTCCTCCCTCCTCTCCTGCTACCATGACCTCTACTGAGCATGTGGTCTCCTCTGCTCTCTCCCATTGTGACCCTGTGCTACCTTAATGGCTGCCTGGCACCGCCTCCCCATCCGATGCACAACTACGTGAATCGAACCCTGAGCCCTCGTCATCTAAGGAGGGCAGATGCCTTTGTACCAAGCATCGTAGTCATCGGCTACCACAGTGTCATCCCCATCCACTGGCTGAATGGGGGCATCATATGCGTCTTGACTCTAGAATCACTGCATATCTAGAGCCTTGCTAACTATAGTGTTATCTTGGATAGTCTGAGAAAACTTGTAGTCTTTGAGAGATGGGATCCCCTGTTGTAGATCGAATTGCCTCAAAACTCGATCATACCGATGGAGCTGCACCTCTCCCATCTCCATCCTCAGCCAGCAAACTTTCCTGATGCGAGCTAGCTCCTGTCCATCCTTGGCCCACCCTAGATGATCTCTCCAAGGCCTCCAGGTGATCTGGTCGAAGACAAGGTCGTCTAGTAGTCTTCGGGATGCTGGAAAATCTATCCATCATTGTGCCCCTCTCTGGAGCCACCAGTAGAAAACTCGGGGCCTCTCCCCATCAATACCTATCAATGGGAGCCCTACCGGCCTCCACACCACAATATGTAAAACCCTAATTCATTGTTACTATTTATTTTCCTAGTTTTTAGAGCTCTAGAGACAAGATGGTTGAGACAGCACACATATCAACAGAGGTCCAATGCGGGCTATGGGTAAGGGTCTAAACTTAGTTTACAATGCTTAATTTTTATAATTTCATACTTTTTAGATTAAATTTGATTGATTTTTGAGCATCACGGCCGTTTTTGGGCCGTCAACATCGTCGAGATGAAATCATCTCGATTTCATCAAAATCATCTCGATATCGTCGATTTCGTCTAAGGGCGAAATCGACGATAGGGTGACGATTTCATCCAATAAGGGATGATTTTCTCATATGAAATCAGAGATGAATTTGCTCAAATTGGGGACAATATCGTTCAATTGTGGATGATATCATCATTTATAAAATTGAACTTATTTTGACTTGCATTTATAATTAATGATTTATTAATGATTTTTATTGTTGATTTTGTTTATGTTGCAGAGAGGATTACTAAAGAGTAGAGAATGGAAATACGACGGACTAAAGGATGACTTGGCTACTCTATCTCAGGCAGAGCGAGATCAACTGGCTCAGGTCAGCTTGCAGCACATGGCAGAGATGCCACAGGTTTCTACAGATATGGGGCTATTGATAGCCCTAGCAGAGAGGTGGTATTCAAGTTCTTCCTATTTTTAGTTATCGATAGGGGAGATGACTCCCACACTAGAGGATGTATGGAGGATTTTAAGGATCCCCATACAAGGATGGTTGATCACTCCCATGGCCAATTAGGGCCACATGATGATGCAACTATGTGGTGATCCGAGCTTCACCCTGGAGAAGGGTAGAGTGAATATCGAGTCGTTGCACCAGATGCCTGGGGCATCTAGACTCACATGAGTTTTGGCTAGGGTTGTAGGTGGTCTACTGCTATTCCATCAGAGTGGATGCAGGGTACCATGGGTACTGAAAGATGTGGTCTATGACATGAGAGACCATAAGTACAGTTTTTCTTGGGGGAGCTTTGTACTCTATCGGTTGTATAGGATCCTTCATGGGGTCGTATACAAGAGCGATCGATTTCTGGTTATGACATCACTACTGCAGATTTGGTGCTAGGAGCACATCATGATGTGGAGGCCGGTAGGGCTCCCATTGATAGGGATTGATGGGGAGAGGCCCCGAGTTTTCTACTGGTGGCTCCAGAGAGGTGCATAGTGGTGGATAGATCTGCCAACATCCTAGAGACTACTAAATGACCTTGTCTCCGACCAGATCACCTAGAGGCCTTGGAGAGATCATCCAGGATGGGCCGAGGATAGACAGGAGTTGGCTCGCATCAGGCGAGTCTACTGGCTGAGGATGGAGAGGGGAGAGGTGGAGCTCCACTGGTATGACCAAGTTTTGAGGTAGTTTGGTCTACAACAAGGGATCCCATCTCTCAAAGACTACGAGTTTTCTTGGACTATCCGAGATAACACTACAGTTAGCGGGGCTCTAGATATGTAGCGATTCTAGAGTCAATATGCAGATGATGCCCCCATTTAGCCAGTGGATGGGGATAAAATTGGGGTAGCCGACGGCTATGATGCCTAGTACACAAGCATCTGCCCTTCTCAGATGACGAGGGCTCAAGGTCCAATTCATGTAGTTGTGCATCAAATGGGGAGGCGATGCCAGGTAGCCATTGAGGTAGCACAGGGTCACAGTGGGAGAGAGTAGAGGAGACCACAGGCTCAGTAGAGGTTATGGCAGCAAGAGAGGATGGAGGAGAGAACCCCTTCTCCATAGAGAGAGAGACCACCATCGCCTGATAAGGGCAAGGTTGTGGACATAGGAGAGAGTAGTGAGATGGCTACTCTCTGGGAAGAGACTGTCTATCTCCAAGCACAGGTACAGACTTTGTAGGAGGAGGCTACATGACACCGAGCAGAGGCTACATAGCTCAGATATGAGGTTGCACGCCTCAGAGCATGGAGCAGAGGAGCAAGCACTCAGTAGCTAGCATGGTCGATTGCTCAGATCATGTTCTACCAAGGTATGTACTTCCAGATGGTGCTAAAGGATCAAAGGGTATAGCTACCAGTAGGCATTGCTGACCCGATTAGGATTGGGTCGTCAAGGACTTCATCTCGATCGAAAACTAGGACTCACAGTACCACACATACTATGATGGGGCCACCTCGTCCACCTCAGGGCGGGGGAGGAGATGAGGTTGAGAGCTCAAGGGGTTCTCGAGACACTACACAGAGGATATATGATTGAGAGGATTGAGTATGCCAAGATGTAGATTGTGGCATACCAATCTATTTTTGATATGATGTACATATATTTGATATATATATATAGATGAGATATTTTTTGATCATATGACTTGTCTTATGCGTTTGTATGATGATTTTAATGTTTTGGTGTGATTGATTTTATGATTCATGTAAATATGTCAAAAAATATTATGGTTTAAATGTCATGCTTTAAAAATTTAAATGAAATAACCTGATGTAAACAATTTGGTTGTTTGTGATGTGATAATTTGATAAAAATAAAAGGGACTTTTAACAATAATTTTAAAGGACATTGTCGTTGTTATAGACCATTTCATGGAGTCGTCGCTCACTCGGTCGTCAAGCTAATCCCAATATAGAAATATTGCTAAAAGTAAAAGGGTGCTTAAGAGACTGTCTTAAGACTTTGTTGTGATGATGCAAATGATGATGATGATGATTTTGTTTTCAGAATTCCATGAAAATATTATGCATGAAATATTTTAAAATGATTTTTGCTAGGCATAAATTCCTAAGTGTGATAAAATTTTTGGATAATTCTTTAGGAATTATACCATCATTGCAAATTTGAAGTTTGACATATTGACATGAAAAATAGAGTAAGTGTTTGTTTTGTTTTAAAGCATAATTGTATAACAAAATGATTTAAGTCATATGTTTTTATGATTTTAAATAAATGGGGAAATAAAAATTGGTACAATGGTTTGCGCTAGACATAGAATATGTAGGTATAGACTTATACCATCATCGTGAAATCCAAAGAAAAAGTTGATATAATAGTTTTATTGTGTGGTTGATCTATATATGAGGGTGAAATGAATGGAGGAGAAATAGGTGAAGCTATGGGTGTGTGTTTCACAGTTTTAGATGAAAAATAAGAATTAGGATGTGTGGATGACAGAGCAGGGCAAAATTGAACTCCAATAGGTTCTGCCAAAACACACATATCAAAGGGTCTAGGATCACCATGGATAGTGACCAACTAATTTTTAAATTTGAATTTAACACATTGGTGTAAAGTGTATGGGACGGCCCGCATTGCATTGATCCAAGGACGACCCAAAAGTATATTGTATGATGCAGGGCAATGTACAATAAACATGGTTGTATCTAGAGTTCTAGGACCAACTTGCAATGGGATGGTGATAACTCCACATGTTTCTTGTGTTTTTCCATTGAAAGCTTTTATGATCATGTCAGTTTTTTTCATTTCATCACTTCTAAAGCCAAACCATTGGTCGAAGTCAAAAGTGCAAATGTTTAGAGATGAACCATTATCAATCAGGACTCTTTTAACAACTACATCTCCAATTAGAGTAGTAATATATAAGGGATTATCCTTATGTAAACTATTTTGTGGGATATCTTTATCCAAAAAGTCAATACAATCAACTTCTCTAGTGATGATAGTATTGGCCATGGCTTCAGGTTGAATATTTTGAGGTACCATCATTTGGCTTAATGTAAGCATTAATTCATCTCTATGGGTAGGAGAAGATATTAATAGATCCAAAGAGGGAAATTATGGCTATAGTATTGGATAATTGCTCATTAATATTGTAAGGGGGTTTAGGTTGAACATTGGAAGCATGATTCTTTTTATTAGGATTTTTCAAAACAAATGGAGCTGATCCATCATTCTAATTTGGTTCTTGTTGAGAATTTTGAGCTTGTTGTCGAGTAACGACTCCAATAGTACCTACAATGTTATATTGAAGACACTGAACTGGTCTCGGTTGAGCATTTATGGCTTGTTCATTAGGGAGGAATTGATTAGAAGAGGGTCGAGTAGTAACTCTTCTAGGAAATGGTTCTTCTGGAACCATAGCATCTGTGATGGGTTGAATAGGATCTGATTTATTTTTAGAACTATTCGATTGGTTTGAGGTGATGTCTATTTCACTTTCAGTATTTGATTCTACATCACTAGGATCAGGTTCACCAAAATGTATCGCTCCAAATTTTTTGCATCCTTACCTTCAAGCTATAGGATCCATGCCCGAAAGGAGGATGGGAAAAGGATGGCGCGGTACCTCAAACTAAGAGGCCTTGCAAAGGTCCCACCTCTTGGGGGAGGTGTATTATGGTGATTTTTTTACGGATGGTGGGTTCACCAGGAAACGTTTGAATGGCAGTTTCCATGCCTAGGTTGGGAATGTGTTTAATGTGTTCAGTTTTATCTTTAAACATTCGAGTCCTAGGTTTTGGCCAAATGAATCTAAGTTGTTCTATTATGAAAATGCAGACTAAATGAAATACAACAAATAGATTTGAACAAAAAATAGATAGAAAAAGCTAAATTATAGAGCCATACATGATCTGGATGTCTGATGGAGGTTCTAATTCTTGAAGTAGATAGTATTGTCTGGAATCTGACAGGATCGTCTCCGACCTGCAAGATCGTCTGAGATCTGATGAATTCGTCAGACGAATTCGTCAGAGACCTACAAACAGATAAATAGGCACAGAATATAGAAAATACAGCAATACAAACAGAGGGCAATGATGTGAAATAATAATAAGAATGTTAATAAGATAATCTTGAATAGGAATGCAAGTAAGTTGCAACACTTTAATAGCTAATCATGACCTTATTATGCAATTAAACTACATGGGTGAACTCCAAGATGCAAAATAGCAAAAAATAATAAATAAACTAACTAGATGCAAAATAAAACAGCATATGAGAAGAGAAAAATGCAAACCCTGGGCATTGATTGCCCCCAATGTTGATTGCAGTCGAAATCGTCTCGGATTGGTACGAAATCGTGTCGAATTGAATAGGATCGTCTGCAACGATCTAAGATTGCTTCGACTAAAAAATACTAAGGTTCCTGTAAATAAATTTGGACAAATATGGAGGAAAATAATAGTTTAATACGGTCTAATGCACGTAGAACTTGTGTTATAGGAAATTTCAGCCAGGGGGATGCCAAGGGGGAGTCCTAAGTTTAAATAGGCTTAGGAGGGAGGTTAGGAGGTTGGATATCATCCCAATTTAGGAGATATCCAATGGGGAGGGTCTCTAACGACATAGACATGCTTTTTCCTAGATTAGAGACACCGTTGGAATAGAGACTAATTGATAAAAATTAGTTTTGGGACAAGATCGTCTGGACGTCCTAGTCCAGACGAAATCATCCGATCTGAGGTGATATCGTCTGATTGACGATGATATCGTCAAACAGTCAAAACAAACTCTAAAAATGGTGTGAGAAAGGAGGAAACAGGTTAAACGATGATTTGGGAGTAGTTTTGGGGGTTGAAATTTGAATTTGAATATTTACTAGAGTAATTGTAATTATTTAATATTTTACTGTGCCAATTTTAGGGTGCTACACTTAAGAACATTATAGTTTGATCTAGATGGTCATAGACTATCTAGGGATGTTTTATGGGGATAAAATAGCTTATATATGCCTTTGGGACTTTTTGGATTGACCTAGATGATCGTAGATTATGTAGCAACATTTTATTTTCACCTAGACGGTCATTGATCGCTAGGAGAATTTTGGGTGACCTAAACGGTCATCGACACTAAGGAAGTGCCATAGACTACCTAGGGGTATTTGGTTCTGATAAAAGATCTTATAGATGTATTTGGAGCATTTAAGGTTGACCTAGATGATCATAGATAGTCTAGGAGATTTTTATTTGACCTAGATGGTCATTGACCACTAGGAGCATTTTAGGTGACCTAGACGATCATCAACACTAAGGAAATACCATAGACTACCTAGGGGCATTTGGTTGTGACCAAAGGGCTTATATATGCCTTTGGAGCTTTTAAGATTGACCTAGATGATCATAGATAGTCTAGGGGCTTTTTTATTTGACCTAGATGATCATTGACTGCTAGGAGCATTTTGGGTGACCTAGATGGTCATTGGCACTAAGGAAATGCCATAGACTACCTAGGGGAATTTGGTTGTGACCAAAGGGCTTATATATGCCTTTGGATCATTTAATGTTGACCTAGATTATCATAGATAGTCTAGGGGTTTTTTTTTATTTGATCTAGATGATCAAAGACCACTAGGAGCGTTTAGGGTGACCTAGACAGTCAACAACACTTAGAAAGTATCATAGATTACCTAAGAGAATTTCATTGGTGTTGTAAGCATGAAATGGCCACAAATGACTTATATTCATGGGTTCAAGCTCTTTAATTGCTTCTATGGATGATAAGTGATAATTTTCAGGTCCAATATGACTTGTAATGATGAATGGACCTAACCAATTGGCTGCAAATTTATCTCATAAATTGGAGGGCAAATTTGAGTTTTGTTGGTTCTCTTTTAGAACTAAATCACCTACTTGAAAGTCTCTTTGATGTACTTTCAATTTGTAATCTCTCTTAAGTCATTCTTGATAAATGTGTAGATGCTCGAGGGCATTTATACGTCGTTCATCAAGTAACGTTAACTGATCTAAATGAGCTTGCCTAGTTGTATCATCATCTATGAATTCCTGCATGGAAATGTGTAGTGATGGAATATCTAACTCCAGAGGCATGATGGCTTTAGCACCATACACTAGTAAAAATAGATTTTCCCTAGTGGGCATCTGAATGCTAGTGTGATAAGCTCAAAGGACAAGAGGTAATTAATTATGCCAATATTTATGATTTTCCTTGATGGTTTTCTTCAAGATTACTACTACTATCTTATTTGATGCCTCTGCTTGCCCATTGTCTTGTGGATAATAGGGCATGGAAAATATATGCTTTATGTTATACTTTGTTTTTAATGCATGCACATCCTTATTTTTAAATGGTGTTCCATTATCCAATATTATTTTGGATGGAATACCAAAATGACATGATATTATGTAGCATGAACTCCGCAATGCAAGGTCCAGTCATTGTGGTAAGGGGAATTGCTTCCACCCATTTTATGAAGTACTTCGTTTTCATTATGATAAACATGTGATGGCTCGATGAGGTAGGTGAGATTTTCCCAATTAAATCAAACCCCCATTTTTCAAATGGCCAGACTGATTGAATTAGTTTTAAGTCCTGTGAAGGTATGTGTGTCAAATTTGCATGATGTTGACATTTCATTCACTTCTTAACATAAGTGCAACAATATTGCTTTAAATTTGGCCAATAATAGCCCATGTGAAGAATGTGCTTAGTGATGGCCATGCTGCTAAAGTGGCCACCACATGTACCATCATGTGCTTGGGTGATGACCCAAGCTGACTCCTATGATTCTAGGCAATGAAGGAGGATACCTTCATAACTCTGATGATACATTATCTCTCCTAATAAGACATATTTTACCACCTTTTTTTTAAATGCTTGCTTTGCACCATGTGACAATACAGGTGAAATATTACCCAACTTAAGATAATATTTAATCTAGATGGTCCAATATTGCTTTGAAGAAGCCTCAATATTATGAATCGTGCTATCCTTTTGATGTTTGTCTCATGTGAATGTTGATTGAGAGTGAACTTGGAGATATAGCATTGTGCTAGTATCAAAAGTATTATGAGGGAACAAAGCCCCCTAGTTAACATTATCCAAATATTGGTGTAGTTGAGAGAACCTTTCATGGGAAGGCTCAATTTAAATCATGTGAACAATTGGTATAGCACTATGCTCATCACACTTAGTCACAGATTGTGCTAGCATTTTTACTTGGATATTTGTGATATCATCTAAAGGGTCATGCAAGATTAGCGACCCTAGGGAAGCCATTGTGTCCACAAAATTATTAGATGAACGAGGGAGTGTCTTTATATCATACCATTCAAATTTGACCAAGATTTTGTCCACTAGGGCTTTGTAGGCTTGCAATATGGGACATCGACACTGGAAAATTCCTTTAACCTAATTAACTATGAGCAAGGAATCGCTAAAAATGTTTAACTTTGTTATTTTCATGGTGATCACCATTTGAAGGCCTATGATGAGGGCTTCACACTCCTAGTCATGGTGGAGCCAATACAGGTAGTGAAGCTAGGTATTTTTTAATTTCATAAAAGGCATTTTGACATTCTTCTGAGACCCCCTTGTGTAGAAACCTATTCATGGATCGACACTTATCTGATAATTATGCTATAAAGCATTTTATGGATGCAATATTTCCTTACAAATTGCATAGTTTCTTAATGGTTGTGGGGGGAGGCATTTCTAATATTGTCTTGACCTTGTTTGGATCTACCTCTATGCCTCGCTTGGAGACTATGAATCCAAAAATTTTACCAAATGTGACATCGAAGACACACTTTTTGGGATTAAGCCTAACATTGTAGGATCTTACATAGTACACCGATATACTCATGACATTCTAAATATCTCACCAATAAATAATCCATGTAATCTTCCAAAATCTTATGCATATAGTCATGGAAGATGTACGTCATGGCTCGTTGATAGGTGGCACCAGTGTTCTTAAGGCCAAAGGGCATGACATTATAATATAATGTTCCCCAAGGCATTGTAAATACCATTTTGATTTGATCTTCTGGATGAATGTAAATCTAATTATATCTAGAGAAACCATCCATAAGGGAAAGCATTTCATGTCCTACTGTAGCATCTACCAACGCATCAATGCTATATAAGGGAAATTCATCCTTAGGACTTGCTTTGTTAAGATCTCTAAAGTCAGTGCAAATGTGAATCCTCTCATCAGGCTTATTTATGGGAACCATCTTTGAAACACATGGCGGATAATCTACTGAGATGATGAATTCAGCATCCAACAACTTTTGTAATTCATATTTCACTATTAAGGGTACTATTGGGTGTATTTTACATAATTTTTGCTTGACTGGCATGATATTTGGGTCCAGTGTAAGATTATGCATGACTAGATTTGGGTCTAGTCTTCGAATGTCTTTATATGACCAAGCAAAATATTTCATCCTTTCTTTTAACACTCTTGTAAAATCATCTCTTTCAACTAGGGATATACCTTCTCCTAGTTTGATAATGCAAGGATTATCAGGATCTATATCGATATCCTTGTTAATTGTTGGCTCAATTGACATATGAGACCCATATTCCAACTGATGTGGCATGGGAATCAAGTGGATGTCATCAACGAGGTTTGCTTCATCTGTAGGAAATTTAGGATCGACCTCGGCTTGATAAAATTCCTAAGAAGTGCTTGGAGAATATTGAAATGGTTGTAACATTTCCTCGTAAGGCCAATACTCTGAGGACAATGAGGGAGAATCTCCCTGATCAAAGTCAATTACCTCAATATTGATATGCAATAGCTTTGATGGGTTATTCAAATTTATCAGTGGTGTAGTTAGATCTATGGAAATCATGTTGATGGATACATGATCTCTTTCTCTAGGGCAAGTGGGTCTAGAGACCTGATGTTGTCTCATGACTCACAGGTGTGGCTTTTGTAGAAGTGGAATTGATGGTGGTGGCCTATGTAGAAGAGGGCAAGCTTGCTCTTCACATGGAAATAGCTAGCATTATATGGGTCCTTGTATGTGGAATAACATAAAAATATAATACTCATCATCATCATACAAGGGGAACATGCACTCGTATTCATCATTTGAGCTAAGGTAGTTAATTAGTGCGATGCCATAGTCATCATCGTCATCACTCATCCATTCATGAGGAGGACCTTGGTATTACTCCTCACTATTATATGGTAAGGTGTGTGATCTCTCCCCCACTTCATGGGGTTGGGTGACATCACTGGATAGACCTCAATTTGTCATTTCTATGAGGAAATAATGCCCCAAGGAGTGAATGTGATTCAGATTAGCATATGGGTCACGGGTGAGCTTATCCTGATAACTTAGACATAGGTATTTGAGACTCTCAGTGAGGAAATCCAACAGTACCAGTTTATTGTGTCCCAACCCAGATTTATCATATGAAAGTTGATATTGGGGCTGACATGGAACACGAGTACCCTACTCATATAGGTCAAGACCAAACCCATGCCAATTGAAGCGATCTAGGTATTGCAATGCATATTCTGGATTTGATAAATAGTTTACATTCTCAAAAAAGGGTTCATCATTGTCTTCCTTCTGAGGAATGGGCAAAGCTCCATAATCTAAACATCCATATATGAAATTTGTTTTATTAGGAGGTAGACCAAGAGGTACAATTCTACCTATGGAAATATGAGGTCTTCCCATATCTTGCACTATCTCAAAAAATGGAACTATCATGACATTTCTCACCAGATATTCCCCTATCCCTGTACTAGACATCTAGACTGTGACCTGGGATGGCAAAGATGAATGAGATGGAATGGAGGTTTGAGGTGATTCAGTGTTCACCTCTAGAGGTAATTCCTCATTAATGACACAAGGAAACTCCTCCATGGATATGGTGGAAACTAATGGTGGGATCTCATCAATAGGTCTCTTCGACATGTTCCTCGATGGAGGGTTTGATGATGTCGAAGCCTTATCTAAAGGTGTCGATGATGAGGATGGAGTGGATGATGATGAAGGTGGTGGAATAGAAGGTGATGGTGGAATGGGTAGACTCTAAATAGGTGTATTTAGTTGGAAGTCTATGTGAGTCGAAGGTAATATTGACTTTGGCATCTGTTGCAACATGTTGCAGTATTTGAAGGGCTCTAGATTGGTAGAAACTATATGCACTTGCCCTTCATGAGTGTATTTAAGACATTGATGCATAATGGAGGGGACACACTTCATATCCCGTATCCAAGATCTACCTAGTAAAATTTTATAGGCCATCTCACCTTATAGCACATGGCACAACATCGATATAGTATTTTTCCCCACTTGAATGGGTAAAACTATGGTATCGACAGTAGAGCATATTATGCCATTGAAATCATGAAGAGTGTAAGTTGACACCACAATATAAGATACTAAAAATTTAAGGTGCTTTAGTGCTTTAGTTGTTATGATATTACTTGAGGAACTAGTGTTTATGAGCACTCTCTTGTATGGTATCTCATCTATATATGCAATTATGTGTAAAGGAGGATCTACCACGTTGCTAGCTATTTCCTTAAGCTCATGATCATGAAATTGTATGACTAGTTCCTTGCACTGTTGCACATGACCCACAAAATTTATGAAGGAGTTGGACTCCTATGGTTGCAACTCTATTGACTTTATAATGTCCGTAAAGGTGTCCCTATGTGGAGGTGATTGTTAGATCAACTCATATATGGAAAATCATGCTAATATTGTCCTCAAGCTTTGTGCAAGCTTGCTCTTAATTATCACTGTTGGCCTAGAAGGAAGACCCTATACTATAGGTGGTGTAGTTTGTGACATAGTTGGAAAATCATTCAAAGTTGTAGGTTATGCAAATTGACTTTAATATATTTTTTTCCTGGTCACAATACTCACCATCCCAACATACCCTTGAATAGGATGTTTTTGCTTCACATCATTCATCAGTTTAGCAGGCACTGCCTATACCTCGTGAGTTGGTAAAGGGTCTTTGTATATACCCATTTGTTGATTTGTAGGAGCTAATGGAGCATCCACTTGAAGATCATTCATCTCAATAATGTCTTGTATTATGTGTTTAAAACCATAGCATGATTGTAAATCATGGCCACATTGCCAATGAAACTTATAATATTGATCCTCCCGGCATCCCATATGCTTGGGTTTTCCTGTTTCCAGTTCGTTGGGTTTAAGATCTGGTAAATTAACCATATTTGCTACCCACAATAAATTGAAAAGAGAATCCATGGATTCAGTGATGGAAGTAAATTGTCGTTGAGGGTGACGTTATTGTTTTTGTCCCTGATTCATTGTACCATTATTGTTATAACTCACAGGAGGAGGTTGGGCCTGATAGTTCACATTTTGGGGAGGCGTCACTTGAGGAGGCATAGGGACATTTATGGCCACTTGATTAATCGTATCTAGCTTTGTAGGTGTCAATATATTCTTAGGATTCTTTGTCCACTCCTTCTTATGAGGTTTTGTTATTTCTCCCTATTGGATTTTTATTTCCTCTATGTTTCTAGCCTATGCTAGAGCTTCTTCCAAGGTAGGGTATTGTTGTAATTGCATTGTCAAATAGATGGGTTTCAAGCAACTCTTTGAAAACAAACAAGTTAATTCAATCACTAGAAATAGATAGTGTATCTTAGCCAAAATAATTCACCACCTATTTCCATATTCAATAATTGACTCATCCTCAGTTTGTTTCATCCCTGTGAGGTCAGTTAATGTCGCCTTCCTTTTGGTGTTAAAAGTGAAACATTCCAAAAATGCATCAATAAATTGTTCAAATGTGTAGATGCTATGTTTTGGAAGTTGGTTGAACCACTCAATGGCAGGACCAGAGAGGTTACTCAAGAAAGTTCTTAGGAGGAATGCATCATTGTCCTATATGTTGAAGCACATATTTAGAAATATAGTGATATGCTCTTGAGCATCTTCTTCACCCTTGAATCTATCAAATTTGGGCATTTTGAAATGCTCAGGATAGACTGGGGAAGGAATGGATGGATGTAACAGTTGGTTTTTAGCTAACACAAAGTAGGTTTTTGAAGCCCATTGCCAGTTGTCTTACCTTCTATAGTTTCTAATCATGCAAGAAAATCTTGATATGCATATGAGGATTTGATCTCCTCTTGCTTGTTTTGAAATCATAGAGGTGGATGAGGAATATTAAGCCTAGGTTGGGGTGGTTGATTGACATAAACAATGCCTCCATAAGGTTCTTCTACATAATCCTCATTCTATTCCAAATCATCGTAAACCCCATAAGGTGTTTCAGGTATGGTCCTATAAGGAGGAACAAATGCCTGTTGAAGGTGATCTATATTTGGCCTATCATATGCATTCTATTCAGGCCTATGAGGTCTAGGAGGCAACACAAGATTAGGTCCAGGAGACCTATCATGGGCAAGCCTCTTATCTATGCATTCTTGGAGTTACAACTCCATGATGTAAAGTTTCTTTAATTTGTCATTCAATATTTTCTTTCTCTACTTGCTGCTACTACTCTAAGAGATCTAGGTGATGTTTATCCGACCTAAGTCGATTAAAATCAGTCTGGTTGTCAGCATATCTCTAGACCAAATTATTAATTTGATCAGTTGTATTAGGTTTAAGAGCCTTAGAACTATTGCCTTGTTGTCTATCATGTTCAGGAGGTTCTATGAGATCAATTGTGTGCTTCCCTCAATCAAGGGTAGTTGCATTGACTTGAGGTTCTCTCCTAAACAAGTATTTATAAGAGACTACTAGAGCAGAAGCACAACGTGCTTGCATTGACACATTTTTATTAGGATAATCTGGATGTTCCTCAGGTATTCCCTTGTAAAAAAGGAAATATAAGGCAAAATAAGGTCGCCTAAGTTGATGAGTATGTTGGAAGTTAAAATGGTAAAATGTTAAAAAATTGTTTTACAACTGTAAGCTTTGGACCTTACCCTTTTACCTCCTTAGACGAAAAACTAGTCAGAAGGTTTGGACGACATGGATGGAAGGAAGAGTTTGATTCCAAATTCCTTTTTTTCCTTTCCTCCTTATTTTCCTTCCTCCTTAATATTTCTCCTAAGATTTATAAGTATTGGTTATTAGTTTATGTATTTAAGCAATGTATTTTCAAACCTTTCAAGGCAAATTAATATCAGAGATTATATTTTGAGTTCCTAAATTTTTGGTTATATATATGGTATCAAAGTAGAGGATGTCTAGGGCTTCAAAGCAAGCTAGGCATGGATCCCGAGGAGGCCCTAGGAGACCCATAGGTGAGGCACAAATCTCGAGGAGGTCAAGAGGGCCTGTAGAGTGTGAACCAAGGTGAGGTCAAGAGGAGGCCCATAGAGAGCACATAGTTTGAGGTTGGCTAGCTAACTAGAGAACACCAGGCATGATTCCCCAGGCGATTGATAGGTGATTTGGTAGAATGCAAACCAAAGGTGGACACGTGGAAAGCAGACAACTAGGTAGACACATGGACCAGAGGAGAGTTGACTGGATGTAAGGCGACATGGTGGGTGATGTGGCAGAAAAGGAGAAACTATGGTGATTTCATGCGAGGATATTGGCTAAGAAAGTTTGCAAAATGGTGGTCACCAATTACCCAAAGGTAATAAATAATATTTGTGCATCTTTTTTATTATATAGTGCTATTTTCCCTTCACACAATGAATGTGGGATAAAAGCACAAGTTGTTTTTTGTTGTTTTGCATAGGCTGTGATGAAACAAAGGAGGCAAGCCTCCCTTGCATCCTTGTTAGGCCACACAGCTCGACTGGATCGAGGATCCAACCTTAAGGTGCTTGCCCCCAGGAGGACATGAGTTCAAAACCCCGTGATGACAAAGTTTTTAAATTTTTTTTTGGTACACTTGCCTCAAAAGCTTAGAAATACAAGTGTATGGTGCTTGAGTCCCATCGACGGTGGAAGCTAAGCTGGTAAGAAGACTTTTTTTAGTGAGAGGAGTCGCAGGTTCGACTCCTGCAGGCTTGAAAAAAATTTAAAAAAAAAGTTTTTTTTTCTTTCTAAAGTTTTTTTTTATATATTAAAAAGAATAATTTATATTATATTTAATAAATTAAAATAATAATTGTTTTTAAAAAAAAATTATAAAGCAATTTTTTTTTTTATTAAATAGAAATATAGATATCTTTTTAGTACAATAAAAGGAGAAAAAGAACATTGCCTAAGAGGCAATTTATGTAAGAGGACTCAAAGGTGGAAAATTATGACAATTTCATGAATCAAGAAATAGCAGTGCCACAACAAGAGGAACAAGCACGCATTGAAAGAGTGAATCAAGTCATATTTGACTTAAATTTGTAATCTCTTATTTCTTCTTCTTTCTTCTTTCTTCCTTATTCCTTATTTGAAAAAAGCAGAGTGCTTTATTGTAACTAAGAAATAAAAAGAGTTTTTTAGTAACTATGGCCTCACATAACAATCTACCAATTCCAGAATTCAACGGATATGATTACGAGTATTGGTATATCAAATGAAGACCTTACTCATAGGGAAATTTTTGTGGGACATAGTGGAAGAGGGTTACACCGAACCCACAGACTGGACAACATTAAGTACCGTAGATAAAAAACCAAAGAAAGAAGCATATAAGGACAATTCCTCTGCTCTTTATCATCTCCAAGCAGCATTGGAGAAGAGTATATTCTCTAGAATAGTCACTTGTATAACTATACAAGATGTGTGGAAAGCTTTGAAATATAGATTCTAGGGAAGTGATCAAGTGAAGCAAGTGACGCTTAAAACACTAAAACGAGATTTTAAAAATATCAAAATGAAAGAAGATGAAAAAGTAGGTGCTTATTGTGTCAAAGTGAAAGTAGTAGTTGATAAAATGGTTATTCTTGGCAAAAAAATTAAGCTTGAAACAATTGTAAAGAAAGTGTTATGAACACTTCTTCAAATATGGAATCACATAGCCATAATCATAGAAGAGTCAAAAGATCTTTCCACTTTAACATTTGATGCATTAATTGGGTCGTTAATGTCTCATGAAGAGAGATTACAAGAATATCCTTCAACCAGCTATGGAGGTGATGATAAAGCCTTCACATCCAATGAAAATATTGGAAGAGGACATGGAAGAGCTCAAGGTAGAGGTCAGTGAAGAGGTAGAGGTAAAGGCAACTACAAAGGAGGTAATTAGAATAGAGGAGGTAACTCCAATAGAGGATGTAATCAGAATAGAGGTGGAAACCAAAATCAAGGAGGAAATATAGGATGAAGTCAAAATCAAGGATGAGGAAGTGACAAATCCAAAACAACTTGTTTTAACTATGGCAAGCCAGGTCATTTTTCTCGTGACTGCTGGTCAAAATCTTCTCAAGGCAGCAGCAGTCAATATGGAAATTATGGTGAAGTAGATTATACCTCTAATATTTTTCTCTCATATGGACAATCAGAACAAAATCTAAATGACACGTGGATTTTGGATATTGGTTGCTCAAACCATATGAGTGGCAAATAAAATCTATTTGCTCCTCTAGATTCCACTTATAAATCCCACATCAAATTAGGGGATGATAAAGCTTTGCAATTCGAAGGCATTGGATCCATGATGGTTCCAACAAAAGAAGACCTAAAGAAAGTGAATGACCTCTACTACATTCCAAATCTCTAACACAATCTGCTAAGAATTGGGAAAATGATGGATAATAATTACAAACTTGTTTTTGATGAAGGAAAATATATAATTCTTGATAAAAAATTGTAATCATGTCATCACACAAGTCCCAATGACTAAGAATCGGTTATTCCCTCTCAAATTTGGTGAGCCAGGGGGAGCTCAACTTGTAAATGTAGCTATAAATAATCCAAATGTACTTTGGCACTTGCGATATGATCACATTAATTCTACTAGCTTGAAACTGTTAACTTCTCAAGATATGGTGATAGGACTTCCCAAAATCAATGAACATAAGGAGGTCTGTGAAGGATGTGCTTTTGGAAAGCACTCAAGGTCTAATTTTCCAAAAGGACAAGCATGGAGATCCAGCTATCCACTTTAGTTAGTGCATTCGGACATTTGTGGTCCAATGCAAACAAAGAGTATAAAAAAATTCCTATTTTCTCACTTTCATAGATGATTTCTCTAGAATGTGCTAGATTTTTTTCTTGAAACATAAAGATGAAGCTTTTGATTGCATCATAGATTTCATAAACAATGTAGAGAAACAAAGTGAGTATTTTGTAAAATGTCTTAGGACAGATCGAGGAGGTGAGTACTCATCAAAATAATTCTTGAAATATTGTAAAGCAAGTGGGATCAAAAGGCAATTCACCACTGCCTATACCCTACAATAGAATGGTGTGGCAGAGAGAAATAACCGCACCATAGTTGAGATGGCAAGAACAATGCTTTAGACTAAGCATCTAACTAATATATACTGGGATGATGTTGTAAGAACTAGTGTATATATTCTAAATAGAAGTCCAACTTCTAGTTTAGATGGCATCACTCCTTATGAGGGGCGGTATGGAAAGAAACCAAAAGTAAAGCACTTAAAAAGTTTTTGGTTCTTTAGCATATGCACACATTCCTAATGAGAAAAGGAAGAATCTTGATCCTAAAATTCAACCTTGTATATTTGTAGGGTATTGTGAGTCTACCAAAGCATATAGACTCTACAATCCCAAGACTCATAAAATTGTACTTTCCAGGGATGTATTTTTTGATGAAGGGGGAGAATGGGGTCATAAAAGAATTTGTGTTGATGATGAGTCTCAAGATGTAAATTATTCATAGGTACAACATGTGTCTCCCAAGAAAAGCAAAGGCACACCACCCCCTCCAAGCCCAAGTAGGAGTACTACATCAAGTACTTCAACCACCACTCCAAGTCCTTCTCCACAGAGATCAGTAAGTTCTTCACTGATGGACATTGATGATGACTCTCCATCAAGAGGTAAAATAACTTTACAACATCATCCATCATTTTAAATTCCGGATCAAAAATTCTAGAGAAGACTCACTAGAAGCCAAGCTAGTGAAATGAATACAGTTTTGCAGCAACTTAAAAATTTGCAATTGTATGGGGATGATGACTCCCATGATCCTAAGGGATATGTAGTCAATTATGCTTTATTGGCTAGTGCACAACTAGAACCAGCTAGCTATGAGAAGGTTTGTACTCAAAATGTATGGAAAGAAGCCATGTAAGAGGAAATAACCTCTATAAAAAATAATGATACATGGGAGCTAGTAAATCTACCCAAAGAAAAAAAGTGTGTTGGATGTAAATGGGTCTACAAGACCAAATACAATGCTGATGGAAATATTGAGAGGCACAAGGTGAGATTAGTAGCAAAAGGTTTTACTCATAAATTTGGCATTGACTATGAGGAAACTTTTTCTCCTATTGCACGACAAGAGACAATCAGATCAGTTCTTTCCTTAGCTACCCATATAGGATGGAACATTCAACACATGGATGTGAAAAGTGCTTTTCTAAATGGATAATTTACTGAGGAGGTTTATGTTCAACAACCTCAAGGATTTCAAGAACAAGGAAAGGAGAACCTTGTTTACAAATTGAAAAAGGCACTTTATGGCCTCAAGCAAGCACCAAGATCTTGGTACTCATGCATTGCCAACTATTTCAATGAGTATGGATTCACTAGAAGTAAAATTGAACCAACTCTGTACTACCCAAAGCATGGTGTAGACATTCTCATAGTTTGTTTGTATGTGGATGATATAATATTTATGGGTAGTAACACTAAAATGAATATGGAGTTCAAAAACTCCATGATAAAGTAGTTTGATATGAAAGATCTCGGTTTAATGTGATACTTCCTAGGCATGGAAGTGCATCAATCAAATAAGGGGATCTTAATATGCCAACACAAGTATGCTCGAGACATGATCAAGAAATTTTCCATGGAGTAGTGCAAATCATTTGCAACTTCAACTGGACATGAAAACCAATTGAGAAAGGACGACGAAGCACCAAAGGTTGACATGACCACTTACAATAGCATGGTTGGGAGTCTCATGTTTCTTACCAACACAAGGCCCGATATTCAATATGTTGTTTCTATAGTTTCAAGGTTTATGGAAAGTCCATATGAGTTGCATCTACAAGCAACTAAAAGAATATTAAGATATATAAAAGGTACATTGGATTTTGGAATCCATTACCACAAATGTAATTCTGTGAAATTAGTTGGTTTGAGTGATAGTGATTGGGGCAGCAATATAGATGATAGGAAATCTACATCAGGGAAATTTTTTAGTCTAGGGTCAGGACTAATCACTTGGAGTTCCAAGAAAAAAACTGTTTTAGCATTGTCATCTACTGAGGCTGAGTATATAGCCATCACACATGCTAGTACTCAAGCCCTATGGTTGAGAAAAGTCCTTGAAGAGATTGAAGAAAGTTAAAGTGGTCCAAATCGACTGTATTATGATAATATAAGTACCATTAATTTGGCATACAATCCAATCCACCATAGCAGATCAAAGCATTTCGATATGAAGTATCACTTCATTCAATACATGGTGGAGCATCAAATAGTTGATCTTAAATATTATAGCACTTTGGATAACATTGCAGATATCTTCACCAAAGGCATAGCTAAAGCTCAATATATAAAGCTGAGAGACTGTATAGCAAGTCCTCTCAACTTTAAGGGGGAGAATGTTGGAAGTTAAAATGATAAAATGGTAAAAATTTGTTTTACAACTGTAAGCTTTGGACCTTACCATTTTACCTCCTTGGATAGCAACTGAGTTAGAAGGATTGGACGACATGGACGGTAGGAAGAGTTTGACTCCAAAATCCTTTTTCCTTTCCTCCCTATTTTCATTCCTCCCTAATATTTCTTCTAACATTTCTAAGTATGGGTTATTAGTTTATGTATTTAAGCAATGCATTTTTGAACCTTTCAAGGTGAATGAATATTAGAGATTATATTTTGAGCTCCTAAATTTTTTGTTCTATAGAGTATCATACTCATCATGGTTTTGATACCTTGGAGTAGGGTGAATTGAAATCTTGAGATGATCATTCAAACCTACTCGAGGTGTGAGATCTTGCTCTTGTGCATGAACAAGAGTAGAGGATCGAGTAGGAATGTGAATGTGTGGTATTGCTCTATGTGGTGGTGCCTCATTATGTGGTGACTCTTCTCCAAAGAAGGTATTTATAGCATTTGAATTAGGGAAATATTTTCCCATACTAGGACTATGACCTATAGGGGTACCCTACGAAGGAGTCCCTTATAAGCTAAGCCTTCTAGTTGAAACTCTAGGACTAACCATCCACTCATCTGTCGGTCTATGACTAGGGAGAGCAACTAATTTCTAGGGAGGAATAATCATATCCCTAGGATCAACACAAGGATGTTCCTATATCCTCTTCTCTATTGCCCATAGCTTCTACCCCCTGAATGGGCTTGGCTATGGGTACATACCATAGCTATGTACTCTAACTACTATGTGTTTATATTCTTTACAATTTCTATAAATTTTAAACAAACAAAAAATAGAGACACGCAAGCATAGAAGTGATTATCTCATTTTAAATATTTTAAATGTGAATCCCTAAATTGTTTGTTGTGTTTCAATGATGTGTTGCTTTGTAAAGAAAATACTTGGTGTGTTTGATATTTTGTTGGATGATATTATCAAATTTTAAAGGATTTCACCTATATACTCGTAGCTCGACAACCGATATGGTGATAAATTTCATATTATTCTGGTCATGTAAAAAAATATAAGATATGGTGATTAATTCCATTTCCCACCGTGATCGCCACTGAAGAAGTGAAATTCACAATATTGCCTTAAGGGCACTCTATTGCAATGTATAGCAGTTGTAAAGCATTCAAAAGGAAAGATGACATAAACTTATAATCTAATGAAATGAGACAACATAGACAATAAAGGTAATGAAATTATCTGTCTATTCATTTATCCATAGCTTCAAAACTAGATTACAAGACATCCCCTTGAGGGCTTTACAAATGTGATACATTTCCATTACAATCTTCAAGGGATCTAGTCCCTTGGAAGGAGGCCTTTAAGGCGATAAATAATAGTTGTGAATCTTCGCTTCCCACACTCAAGAGCTAGTATTGGGCTAAAAATATTATGCCTCTTTAGCTCCTCCTCTTGCCTAGCATTCCTATTCCTAAATACAAGGGATTGAAAAGGGGTTAGTAGCACCTGCATTATAGAAGAAAACCATAAAACCATGAAAAAGGAGTTTCATCTACAACATTAAAAAGTGATCTACATGCATGGAAACTGATCTAAATAGAGCATAAACATATTATAAACTAATATAAATGCAAATAAGGATATTTGAAAGCAAGATTAAAGGTGAAACAATGCAAAAATAGTGACCATCCCTGGGTGAGCCAAATAGACCTGCAACATTGGGGACCTCAAATTTGGCATCAAAACTGCTCCAAATTGCACCAAATTTGGACCAGAGGTTCATCTAGGCATCCTAAAGGGGTTTGTGGAATAATTTATCTCAAATTACAACATATTTGGTGACCATACCTAGGTGTGACACCTATAGACTACTAACCATCCCCAGGTGGGATGGTCACAAAACTAGCTTAATTTTATCACCTATGTCAATGGGATTTGGTCCAAAACTTGGTTAGGGGTGTTTTCTATAGATGGGAAAAAATATTCCTTCAATTTGGCTATTTTGGAATGGGTATATCAAGTTATATTACCCCTAAAATTTCCTTCAAGTGAAGAGGGTTTCAAGGATAGGATAGAGCGAGTTTTGGTTTTCAAAATATTAGGGTTTATTTGTGCAGACTTCGTTGCATAAATTCTCCAATCCTCCTTTTTGAAATTGGGTGTTTGCACCTCCTTTTATAGCCCAAAATGGCATCTAGGGCAAAGGGGTAAGTCTTTCCATGCGAGGCAAGTGCCGCCATTTATCACATTCTTCAACATGCATTAGGGAGGGAAGGTTGCCCATTTAGGGCTTCCAATATACTATCCTTGAATACATTTGCAGGTCCCCAATAAATTTGGGGTGATTGGACATGTTAATGGCAGTATCTACTTGCCATTTATTGCATCCTTTGACTTTTTTAGGGTCTTCTTGGGGGTCGTACTACCTAGGGATCGTTATGTATGGTCATCCCTGGGTGGGATGATCACCAACTATGACCATCCCTTGGTGTTATTGTCACTAGTAGAAGCCCCAAAACTACCCTAAACTGTTAGGAACCCTCCAAACTAAGTTTTGAAGCCTTATGGAAGCCTTTTTCTAGCCTATAGGGGTGCCCAATAGGGCCAGATGTTGTCGATAAGAGGGCATATACGATGCACTGATAGTATTATCCGATTTACGTGATTTAGGTGTCTACACTATTCACCCCAAAACCCTCCCCAACTAAGATAACCTAGTCTAATCCTGAATAGGATTAGGTTCGTTACCAAAAATTTAATGTGTTAATTTAGCCCATTAATTAATGTGGTTAATTTTAAGGTTGGTAAATGCAATAAGTGAGGTTCACAATGCTACCTTGGTAGCACCGACTTTGCAATTGGTGGAAACCTTCGGTTGGTATGGGTGGAATTTTGGTAGCATTTTGTGTCAAGTTTTCAACCTCACCTCTCAGAGCTCTCTTATAAGTTGTAGCAAACTAGAAATAATGAATCTAAAAATGATAGATTTTTGTTTTCTATTTCCAAATTTTTCCATCACCACGGTTAGAGCCATGGCTAAGGAATTTTCCCAAATTATTTGTAGCTAACAACCATGACTAGTAGCCAATAATAAATACCCTTAAATTTTTACCATGAGGGGTATCAAAATTCCAAATCAAAAATATTCAATGGACCAAAACCTTCAAAAATTTCAAAAATAACAAAAACATTAACATAATTCAAAATTCAAATGTGCCTTGTATCCAGTCATTTATTCTATACATTTGGTAGTTGTAGTGACTAGCACTCCATGCAATATGGCAAGATGAGTAAATTACAAGAAGGCAATTTGGGGAAAATTAGTCATTTATTTAATTGATATGCTTCAATCTGGTACATCATTCTATGTGCATGTGGACTGGAATTGAAAGGACATCATACACCGTGGTGGAGATCCCACTCTCTCTTTAACACTACAATCCCTAGCATTAAAAATTTAATCTTGAAGAAGGCCACAATGGGAAGACTACCCCATGGGAATGAGGATTTATCTTAATTCTTCTATGATATTTTTAGCAGATCATCAAACATAGTGATTCAACATAAGCCTAATTGGAATTACTATCATCTTAATTCTCTATGAAGGCCATTACGACCATATTTCTCCATAGGATAGAGATGTAAAATTACTATTAATGGTTGAAATCATGGTTTAATTAGGCCTTTCCAAATAATAATAATAGTGCAAAAGTCTTCAATCATCCAAATTATTCATCTGGGTCAAGTGACTCATCGTTTCATCAAATGCCCTATCCTCATCGACTCGTCACTTGAGGGGGTAGTCATAATATCAATAATCATAATCAAATTCAACAAGAGATCACTCGATCTTGTAAAAATTGTGTTTGTCTTATGAATAATTTCCAATAACTATCATAAGCTTACCCTCTTCTAGGGAAAAATTCAACTATGATAGTTAAGCTAGTAGCTTTCCACTTATCATAACAATTGTAGCATCGACTACCCGATCATCATGGAGCTTGCAAAAGCTTTGTAAATTTAAGCCTTCCCTTAGTTGGAAGCAATGATTCTAAGATGTGTGTCTTTTTTCAAGACTAGGGCATCTAATGTTGATCAAATCAATGATCATAATTCAACCTACAACATGGTTTTAGGAGGTCTATTTTTTCTCAACGTTGTTTATTCTCACAACACATCCCAAAAGGGGTATCTATAGACACCTAACATATGTCATGTGTAGGGGAATACTCATATGGGCATATTAATAGCCCATATGAATGATCTTGGACCATTCCAAGATATAGCAGTGGTTTTAACCACTCAATTTAGGTAGCTTTGGCCTAATCAGTTTTAGTTGTGAATGGCATCTACAGTTAAGGTCTCAAACATGGATGACACCCATGACTAACAAATCTAGATGCACCTCAGAGCCATGGCTGCCCCTGAAACTATTTTGAATTCTTGAGCCAAGCCAAATTCAATTACAATGGCCATGGCAATAGATTTCAAATGGTTTTAAGGAAGGAAGCATCCAAAACCTTCCTCCCAACTATTCCAACCTCCTGGTTCTTGATCTTGGCTTCCCAAGCAAGCCAATATTAGGAATTGAGAGTGTTATAAGACCCCATTAAAATTGGGGAAATTATGGAGAGAGTGTCAATTTGCATGCAATGAATCCCTACCAAGTTGGAGAACCAATTTCAACCTTCTAGAATTACCTATATGATACCAATTTGGATATCATGACTATATGTGAAGCTATGGAGGTTACAGGAACTTGAATAAGATCAATCATCCTAATTGAGTCACTTCCACAATAATTTTGAAGAATATACATCACCAATTCATTTTAGAACATAGAGGTGACCCTTGATCATCAATTCCATGGAGGAAATTAGATATTCAAGTTATGATTCCAAGAGCAAGAACACTTTTGCCTTAGTTATGATTGTTAACCATGGCTAACAGTTCTAGCTACACCTCAGACCCATGATGAGGGTTTGATTCTCATTTTCCTTTGTTTTAGCCATAGGATTTCCATTTCAAACATGTATTTAGGTAGATCTAACATAGATTATGTTTCCTTCATGCATTTGTGCGGTTAAATCTAGGAATTAGAAGTATATTTTTTCTTCTTTCCTTGCATTTATCAAATTAGACTAGTTACTTGCGATTTGATGTATTTCAAGTTTTAAATGGCAAATTAGATTGTATAATTTCTATATTTCTTGCTTTATTTACAATATTTATAGTAATCTAGAGATTTATTGCATTTCTTTATAAGTTTACATTCTTTCTTGCTGTCTTTTTTATCATTTATGCAATTACATATCAAGAGCCTCATTAAGAGAGGTCTCCTTTGCTATTAACTCCTTTTATGTTTTTTTTTTTAATGTAGATTTATATGATATGAGAATTTTAAAGAATTCTTGGTAATATATTCCTCCAATCACATGAGAAGAAGGCTTCCTTGAGCCTTGAGTAGTTCATGTCCATTCTAGAGAGCCTATGGATTACACCATCCCCGTTTAGGGGCCTTCAAATTTATATCAATTGTATCAATAATTTGGGTATCCCTAAGAGGGACATATTTGTAACCAGGATTTGGTAGATTTAATAAAATAAACCTTGATTTCTTGTTAAATTTATTGTTGTCCATATTTTGATGCTTTAGTGCTTGATGTTAATTGATACACTAGTTAGATGTATGCTTTTTAGATCGGTACACCAATGTCCTTTGCTAAATCGTTTATCACCTTGGAGGGTAGTCGTAGGTTGGTGAACCTTAAAATATTTATTAAATTTCCCACATGTGGCATGCATTTGTAGGTTGTTTTAAATTTTTCCTATGTATATATGCCACATGTATTTTTAATTTTTGTTCCCTTCCATCATGTCACCACTTAGAATGGTCCATGGTAGATTCTATCATCTTCTAGTATCCACGTGTACCGATAATTATACCATTGAAACCTTACAATGGGTATCATAAGTGGTGATCTTCAAAAGGAGAATTAAGGGAGTCGTTACGTGGCATTGTATTGAACGTGCTCACCCTATGCCTAATTTTTGGTATATTTACTTAACGTAAGGGAGGGTTTCAAAATTTTAATTTTTAATTTCTAATATCTTAGTCCATATGCCACAGGTATAAAAATATTATAAGTGTTTTTACCTCCCCAAACCTTTATGAATACCCTTTTAAAATTTTATGTCATATTATTTCATTTTTAACATTGGCACATTCATCCATAGTTTTGGCTGACACGTTCTGTCAAGGCCAATTTTAAATATTGATACTTAGAAGTATTTCCTAATATGTTTTATGGGTATCATCTATGGATGGTGTTTACATAATATTACTACAAAATATTGGTAAATTTTTATTACATAATATTGTTATGGAAGATTACTACATAGGATTATTACATAAGATTATTACAAAATATTACTAAAAAATATTACTACTAAAATTATTTTACAAAAGACATTTATGAAAGACATCTACATAAGACCTCTACAGAAGACCTCTATAGAAGAACTCTATGGAAAACATCTACGGAAGACACCTATGGAAGATACCTAACATAATATACCTATGGAAGGCATCTATAGAAGACACCTACATAAGATACCTATGGAAGACATCTACAGGAGACATCTACTAAAGATGTCTAGGGGACTATAGTTTCTAAAGTTTGAGAAAATAATTTACCTATTTCTCCCCCCCAAACTGTATTGTGAAATTCATATACCTCTATTTACTTCCCTCTAAACTGTATTGTGAAATTCGTATACGTCTATTTACTTCCCCCCAAACTGTAATTTTGGCTATATAGCCAAAACAAGATGAAGGATGTTTTATTTATATTGATGGATAATATAATAATAAGTTTTATTTATGGGGGTTTATTATAATTTTTGTGATTGTGCTTCCTAAATTACATTAAGGAGTATCCACGTGAGAGAAATATAATGATTATAAAGCTTGATATCAGTAATCAATGTATAAAAAAATAGATATCTATCAAAGACTTAGAGTATTTTTAATCATTTAAAAAATGGAATAGATATTCAAATATTGTGATGGCTTCTATTAAAAGTTACAATATTTTGAGAGATGAAAGCCAAATTTTGGTAGGAGAAAATAAGCCATAGGAATTTGCTTCTGAATTTTGCCTACTCAGGATATTCTAGAGCTATTTCTCAAAGACTTCAAACATCCTAGTGATTTTTAAACAACTTCATCTATTCATTTCATAAATCATCATGGGGTTAAAGTTATCCTAATGTTTTCAAGCTTATTCAAGGACCAACTGTGTGTGCATTGAGTATTCATTTCTCATTATGAGTGAGGATTGAGTAACAATAAATATCACTTATGCCAACAACCTAGCTTATCTATGAGCATCCATAGGTCTTGTCCAGACTATGTGCTAGTATGGAAGGATACCTTATTTCTAGGTGGATTTCATTCAATCTATCTCTGTAATGAGGATCACCCCATGGTTTTCGAGATACTAAGAATTCCAGGGATTCAATATATTTTACCCTTCTTTTAATTTTCTTGGGATACTTGCTCATTTTGAGAGGGAGCAAGGGACTTTTATTGGGGTTCTTGCCTATTTTTACGATAAGCAAGAAGATACTTTTTGGGATACTTGCTTTATTAGATGAGGAGCAAAGGATTTTTTTTTCATGGAGTAATAACTTTGGGGAATTGGATTCCCAACCACTCTATCAAAGTCCTAATGGTAATTTGATCCTATTATTACTATTCTTCTCATTTTCTTATTTTTATATAGGGATGAAGGACGAGCTTGTCCTTTTTCCAATTCATTAGTACTCTAGACCATGTGCATAGATGGATAAGCAAGGGAAACTATTCACTGATGGCAATAGTAACACATGAGTTAATCTCTCCAATATCACAATGTTTATATATATTCAAATGTGTGTAGTCCAAAAAAAGGTTTGATTGACTAGGGATAAGTTACAACATCAACATATTGCTTGAATTTCAATGAAAATTACTCAAAACACTAATGTTGTTTGAGTAATTGAAAAACATCTAGATTTTATCTAGCAAACAAAGTATTCTGGAACATATGATAGTTATTTCCTACAAACATTTTTAGAGAAATACCTCTTGGGCTATTTTTGAAACATTGAGACTGAAAATTGATAAGAATAAGATAGAAATACTGCAAATATAGAAACTTCATGATGAAACAAAGGAAGCATAATTTTTTTTTGAAGTGATAGAAATTATTATTCAATAGTGGTAGATTGCAGTTTAGAAATATACTACAATTCGGCTTGTTGCTTAAGGTGGTGTATGAATTACTCCTTATATAATGGCTTCTTATAAAGTTTAAGCCTATGCCCATTTACTAGTAGTTTTCTTATTGAATTATCTATAGGCTTAATATTGAATATACCATTTCTGAATATCTCTTTGATTTCATCGGGTCATAGCCATCTGGTCCTCAATTTACCTTGAAATTCTTGGTAACAAGAATCAAACAACAAAGCCCAATATCCTGATTTGAATGTGCATGGTACAATGTGTTTATCATGCAATTTATTTCATTTTTGTTGGTTTATTTCAGTCCTATGTAATGAATCTCATATTCTTTCATCCAGAATGTTTAAATTTTCCAATCTAGCTTTCTGTACTTTATCCAAATTCACGTCAACTTGTACCACTGTGTGAAGAGTTTCTATCTCAAATTCGATGGGCATGATAGTTAGTTTACCATAGACCATTTCATAAGATGATAATATTGTGGTAGTTTTCCAAGTTGTATTGTATGCCCATACAACTTATTTCAATATCTCAGACCAATCACCCATATTAATAGTTACGGTTTTTGTAATGATCTTTTAAAGTTCTCTATTCGTAACATCTACTTATCCATTGGCTTGAAGGTGATATGGTGAAATTTTCCTATTTTTTATTTGATAGGTGTCAACAAAATATTCAATCACTTTGGAGAAAAATTGGGTTTCATGATCTAAAACTAACTCTCTAGGTGCTCCGAAGTGTTGCATAATATTTTCATAAAGGAAATCAGCAACTGGTTCAACTTGCACTCGTGGTAAAGCTTTAACTTCAGCCCACTTAGTAACGTAATCTATAAACACAAGTACGCATTTATTACCTTCACTTGGAGGGTCTATTAGTCCAACAAAGTTAATTTCCCATTTCTTGAAATGGTTTAAATACTACTTGTAGAACCAAAGGCATCTCCATCAAAGGGGTAGGCTTACTAGCTCTTTCACAGGCATCACATCTATCAATAAATTTATAGACATCTCTATTCATGGTAGGACAAAAGTAAAAAATTTGAAGTATTTTATTGAATTTCCTTTGGGTGGCATAATGGTCTCCACAAGTTTCTTCATGTACTTCTCAAATTACATCATATGCATCATCTTATTGCACACATCTCCTAATTATTTTGTCAGGACATCTCCTAAACACGACTCTAGGAATCCACATATAAGGAGTGCTTTGATGTATTAATTTTCTATGCTCTTGTGATGTATAGTTTTGAGGCATTTTTCTAGTTGCTAAGTAATTTATAATATTAGCATACAAAGGGATAAAAATAGAAAGAGCAAACATATATTCATCTAGGAAATTATCAGGAATTAACTTGTCATCATCAAATATTTGCATACGAGATAAGTTATCTGCAACGATGTTATCTTTCCCTACCTTATCTATGATTGTGACATTGAATTGTTGTAGCAAAAGAATCCATCTAACCAATATACCTCCTATTGTTACTTTGTTCATTAAGTATTTAATGGTAGAGTGATTAGTGTGAACAAATACTTCATACACCGTTATGTAATGTTTAAATTTATTGATGGTATGGACCACAACTAAAAATTATTTTGTAGTAATAGTGTAATTAAGCTCAGATACATGCAAATTTTTACTTACATAATATATAGCATAAGGTATTTTGTTCTCAACCTATTTTAATACTGCTCCTATCATGTAACCTGAAGCATCACAATGTATATGGAATGGTAATTTCCAATTTGATCCTCTTAGGATTGGAGCAGTAATAAATTTATCTTTTATAACATCAAAGTCTTCTTGACATGCTTTAGTCTAGTTGAATTCACTTTCTTTAGTTAAGAGCTTAAGCATGGGAGTAGCAATTTTACGGAAGTCTTTAATGAACCTATGGTAGTATCCTGCATATACATCTCACCTCCTTTTGTGTTTTCAAAGGTTGAAGGGTTTGAATAACTTTCATTTTATAGTATCTACTTTAACACCTTATTTTTATATGTAATGTCCTAGAACAATGCCTCCTATCATCATCATGAAACACTTTTCATGACTCAAAGAGAGGTTTTGCTCTTGAAATTTAATAAAAAAAATTTGCAAGCTTGACAAGGTTTCTTCAAAGGTATTATCATAGACTGTGAAGTCATCCATATAGACTTCTACACACTCATTTATTAAATCAGCAAAGATAGCCAAAACTGCTCTTTGAAAAGTAGTAGGTGCATTACATAATCCGAATAATACTTTATAAGCATAGGTACCTACTGTACATGTGAAGGTTATCTTTTATTGATATTCCTTAGCTATGGAAACTTGATTATAGCCACTAAAACCATCCATAAAACAAAAATATTTCTTTCCAGCTAATGTATCAAGATCTTTATCAATGAATGACAAGGAAAAACAATATTTTATTATTATTATTTTTAATTCCCTATAGTCCATGTAAATCTTCCATTTTCCATTCTTTTTAGGGACTATCACAAGAGGTGACACCCATTGACTATCGAAAATAGGATATATAAATATTGCCTTCAAGAGTTTAATGATTGCTCCCTAAACCAAGTCTTTCATAGTCAGATTCAATCTTCTTTGGGTTTGTCTTACTAGATAAAATCCTTATTGGATAAAAATATGATTGATACAAATATTTGGATGTATCCCTTTCATATCCTCATAGTTCCATATAAATACCGATTGATATTCCTTAAGCACGTCTATTAATTGTGACTCGTGTATGCTTATGAGCTCATCACTAATATTCAAGGTTATTCTTGGTGTGATATCTATTTTCTTGCATTTTTTTGTGTTTGCATATATTCCCATTATCTCATGTTCAATAATATTTAAGTAACAGTCATATTGTATCATTTGTTGATACTAACTTGTGCTTTCTTCATTAATAGCCATGGAAAATTCATTTGAACAACCATTATATTGACTTTGATCCATGCTTTGATTTCCTAATAGTAGTGGTAATGGTCCCTCGATCTCTTGTTGAAGATGTTCACTCAGAACATTTATTGACAAGGTTTATATTTCATCAAAATCATGAGGGAAATCATACCACAATTTTTTTAGAAACTCATATTCTATTGTTGATTTAGGGAATAGGCTAAGGTCTTTAGTATTTTTGCCATTAGAAATAGTCATATTTCCTATTATATAGCTAATGTAAGTATCAACTATTGCAAGCCATGGGTACCCTAAAATTAAGGGATGTCCCCCTAAAATTTTCTTAAGTTGTAAGACTATAAAATATACAAGGTATTCCGATGAACTTATGGAGAATATAATGTCTTCTAGTTTTCCCTTTGGCTTAATAGTAGACCTATCTACGATTGGAGTACAATAGAAGTTGATTGTAATTTATGTAACCCTAAATATTTTGTTGACTCTTTAGTCATGATATTAATAGCGCCTCCTAAATCGACCAAGATATTTTGCAAGGCTATGTCACCAATGTGCACCGTGAGTATAGGTATTCCAAGATCTATATATTTTGGTAATAACCCACCTTTCGTTATTATCTCAAACACTTGTCCAATGACTTGAATAGTTTGGACTTCGTTCTTCTTCTTCCTTACTAAATTTGTACACATATTTTTAATGATCTTGGAATAGATGGGTATATCCCTAATAGCTTGTAACAAAGGGATATTGATAGTAACATTTTCTATTTCCTGAAGGAAGTTAAAGGTTGGCTTAGGTGGTTTTTTTGTTATTGCTAATATTTAAGGAAAAGGTAACTCTACTTCCTTCCTTTGAGGAAATTAGATTTATTGTTGTTTTGTTGAAATGTTTTCTAGTGAATTTTCCATTTCCTTTTCATTTTTATCCTCCTTTTTGAACAAATTTTAGTTGGGTTTTCAAGCTCTATGAGAGTTACATTATTTTTCAATGCTTTTTCGATCTCAATTGAATATGTTGACAAGGTACTACAGATATAGAACATGTATCACTAGTTTCATAGGCTTGTTGAATGTTATTGTTATTGTTAGGATTAGGGACTGATTGAGCCGGAATAGGAGGTTTCTTAGGAGGATTATTATTATTAACTAAAGGTGGAAGAAGTCTATTTTGAGGTAGATTTTGAGGGGCTTGTCCCCTAAATTGATTTTTAAATTTTTGTTGTTGTGACAGATTTTGAGACCAACCAGATCCTCCCTGGTTATATTGGCCACTATTATTCCAATTGTTTTGATTGGATATTCCTTGATTCCATGGTGGATTTCCATAGGTATTGGTCATAAAGTGGGCCCATGGAGGTGTGTTCTAGTCTTCATTGTATAAATAATAATTCCAATTTACCCAGTTTGGTGCATTAGACCATTGATTAGGCCTTTGCAAGTTGGAATAACTAGGATTTGACCAATTTGGTGGTCCATTGAATGGACCATTCCTTGTATAGTCTACAAAATAAACATATTATACCTCTTCAACTTTAGGTTCTTTTATGGAAGCTTTAATAGTAGAGATGTATTTGTAGTTTTTAGTTTTATGACTTTTATCACAAATTTTACAAGTAGAAATATTTGAGATGTTGGTAATGTTGAGAGGGAATTCTCTTAGATTGTGCTTTTTACTACATCTGTGATAGTAAATCTCTTCACTATCTTGTCCTTTTGGATTTTTATCCATTAAATCCAAATATGTAGTCAATTTACTTAATAAATAAGTTTTTAAACCTTCCAACATGTTTCCAATTTTTTCTCTTGTCACTCCTCCTATAGATGTATACTTGTTACCCCTTAGAGGTTTTTTTCTTAAATAGTTTCTACAAAGTTTCACAATATCTTCAAATGATATAAGATATATATCTCATTTTTCCATAAGGTTCAAAACCTCAAGGACATCTTCTTTTAGTCCTTTTAGAAAGAGTTCTTTTAAGATTTCTTCATCAAGGTATATATTTATTCTAGATCCAACAAATAGAAATCTCTCAAGGTAATCCTCTAAATATTATTCTTCTTTTTTATTCATGCAGAATAGCCCAGCTTTCTTATCCCTAACTCTATAGTAATCCTGATATCATCCAAGGAATAGCTATTTTAATCCATGTTATCCATCCCATTGATTACAAATATTTTCTCCTAGACCCATGAACAATATTAAAGTGGCATCTTTAAGAGTAGAGGGAAACAACCTTAGCTTTTGTTCATCGTTAGTGTAAAATTAAGCTTGGCACACTACTTCAAATTTGAGGAGAAAAGCATCTGGATCTTCATGTGGTTTCCCATGGAAGGTGGGTAATATAGAAATAGATACTGATTTAGGTTCTCTTATTGTCCCATTTGTATGTAATATTGGGAAGGCAAATGTCTACCTTTGTCAATTTCTTCTTTGGTCTATATTTTGTCTTTGTTCATTCCCTCTTTGGTTCTCTTCTACTCCTTTCCCACTTTACTAGTTAGCCATGACTGAATGTAATATTTCAAGAATTAGACCAATATGGGTTTAGGAAAAATAGAAGAAGGATATATGTGATTATCAAATTTTGGATCAAGTAATAACTATGAGTCAAGATCTTGTTCTAGGATCTCATCTTGATTGGTTGATGTTGTTATTTCAAATTCTTAAAACTTATAAATTCTAGGCTGTCTACTAAATTCTCTTTGGAAATTTCCTTCTGATTTGTTGATCTTGATAAATATTATCTTATATTCTCTAGGTCTACTCATGAATTTTCTAAGCTCTCTTATTTTTGTAAAACATATAATCTTCCTTAAATAGTCTATGAATATCGTTTATCAGATCAAGTTTTTCAAGTTTCATGAAGTGTTCTTCTCCAAAATTAAAATGGTCTACCACAAATTGAATAAATTGAACAAGAAAAGCTTGAGTTGTAATGGGTTTGGGATTTCCAAATTGTAAATCACAACGTAAATCTTGACACAGCTCCCTAAAGTGCATAGCTCTAGGTATCTTTTGATATTTCTTTCTATATTCTAGGGCTACTTCTTTCTTTTTTAGGTCTCTATGGAACTTTTGAATGAGGAGGGAGTCTTCAAAATATTGATTCCAAGGGTAAATTTTTGGATTTACTATTGCTCTTATATCCCAAAGACAACATTCAAAATTTCTTTTAAGATCCAGGTAATATGAATGGTAGTTTGTCCCTAGATTTTTAGCTATCTCAATCCTTTTGATTTCCTTTAATTCATCTAATTTTTCTTTAATAATATCAATATATTCATACAGACACTCCCAATCCTTACTGGATTCTCTATTTTCTTGCTCAAAAATAAGCTTAACTTCTTGGTTTATTAATAGTTCTCTAAGGTCTATAAGTTCAAACTAATTCAGACTATTTTCCACCATCTAGCAACTTATTTTTATTTTCTTTTTCTCTCTCTAGTTTTGGTTTTGGTTTTGATTTTCTATTTTAATCCCACTGTTATCAAGTTTAGATACAAATCACAACAATTGAGTTTATAACTATCCTTAATATAGTAGGGAATAATTGAAATAAAATTTCACAATAATCCTAATATTTTTCTAAAATTATATGTGACTCACATTCATACAAATCTTTAGACAACCAATCTTAGCACATTAGGAGCAAAATGAAATACTACAGGAAAAGTAAAATTTACAGGAAAAGTAAAATTTACTGAAAGTAAAAAGTTAAACTATTACCATTTGTTTGATTTCTTAGGAGGATTTCAATATGGCTATGTCACTCAGCCTTACCTACTTCCTACTTTTGATAGGGTCCTAAACCAATGTTTAGGTATTTTTCAATGTATACTTACTTCCTATTTTTCTTACAGGGCCTAAATAAAACTAAACAATAATAATCACCCAAAGCTGGAAATATGCAGAAACAAAATTTTTTAAAATAAAAGGTAAAGTATTACTGTTTCTTTGAATATTATGAGGGTTTCACTATAGTTGTGTCACTCAACCGTACCTACTTCCTACTTTTGACAGGTTTCTAAGCCAATTTTAGGTCTATTTTAGTGTGTACCTACTTCCTATTTTTCTTATAGGTCCTAAGTTAGCTAAGAAATAATAATTACCCAAAGCAAGAAATTTGCAGGAAAAAAAAATTGCAAGAATTAAAATTTATAGGAAATAAAATTCTAATTAAGAAAACAGTAAAACTGATTCATCAAGAGAAATGAACCTGGAAGTGTCATACAAAGGGGCTTTTTGGGACCATATCATGCCACTATGACTCATATGCATGCCAATGACTCATACGTACCTATTTTTGCATACAAGTAAGCCCCACCTAACTGCACTACCAAACAACTTTTTTGATTAACCACTACGGTGCTACTCTCCTCAAAAATGGTGCCAAAATGATTGGGTATAATAGCTTACGTTTAATTTATCAATATGAGGGTAAATAAAGGTTAGTTTAAAGAGTAGGAATCCAGTATAGATTTTACCATGGGGATCAATGCTAAGCTTAATTCAGATATCTATTTAGTTTCAAGTGGTTGCAAAAAATATAATAAATAAAAATTAAATTGTGTAGGAATGAAAACAAAATGCAATTTATGATTTTTGTAGTAAATATGATAATTACTTATTAATGATTTAATCTATTGATGAATTTATCTATTGTTGAGTTTAAATAATAGTAATTTCCTACTGATGAATTGATCTATTAATGAGTTTATCTATTATTGAGGATCCTCATGCAGTTAGTTTTATTTATCTATTCTGACTTCATATTTTATGAAAATGCAATTTATGTTATTTATATTCTAAGGTTAATTAACTATTTCTAACCTATTGTAGGGACGAGAGCTTAGGGACTGGCTGTAGGAGTGGGCCTTGCCTCCTAGAAGACAATGTAAGTCTTTCTACCCTAGTTTACTTTATCTCAGTAACTAAAATGCATACTATTCCTAACATTATTTTATTCTATGTATGCAAGAACGTAAAATTAAAATTACATAAATACAATTAAACACTAAATACAAATGACACAATTACCATATGTGAAGAATGAAGTACTACTTTTATTGCTAGAAATTCAAATGTACATGTTGGCGCAGTTCTTTAGGAATTGTATAGACATTAGGTTTTTTGACATTAGCTATTTCTTCATTATAACATGGGACATTAGAACCTTTCAAAGGTCTCCCTATGTAATATATATTATGACTTGTACAATTCTAAATAAACTCTTCCACGTATTTTTCCATGTGGAGTTGTGGACTTGTAATGCGACAACTATGCACTAACAAAAATAATCTAAACTAATGAAATTCCTAATTCTACTTGGACTCGGTAAACATCCTAAGTGATCCAAATGGTATTTTATAAATGCACTTAACAAAAATATACTAATTTAAATATTTTACAAGATGTACAATATAATCATGTTATTTATTTTCTAAAAAAACATAACAATCTTGCATCTAAATCTAATCAACCTAACAAGATTTCAATTATACAATGTTTACGGAATAAAGTGATAATAAATTTATTAATCACAATATCCTCATGGATAATATGTGACAAGCCAAATAATATAAGTTGATTGTAATCCTTTATTGCCATGTGATATTGTCATGTTATTGTTTATGTGGCATATGGTGTTGGTCAGCTCTCTTCTCTGGTAACTGCTGGTAAGAATTCTTCTTCAGTAACAACCTTTAGTAACTACCTTTTGTAACATGCTTTGGTAATTATCTTCTATAACATACTTCAGTTACCACCTTCTATAATAGTAATCAGCCACTATTCTTCCACCACATCTAAATCTTCCTTAGTCCTTTGTTCTTACGTCCATCTTCTCGCGTCCACGATATATCCTGAATCTCGCATTGCTTCACTATGGAACATTCTTCAAAACTTTCCTGCATTATTACTCATAACTCAAACATATTTTATGTAAAATGGACACATTCATCAGATTCAAATGTATTCATATTTTTACTAATAATTCATAGAAATAAACAAAAACAACTAACTTAAAATACATTATAATCACTAACTAGATATAAAAATGGAACAAATTAATATAAAAATATGTACCAAATAATCACTCATCACCAAGATCATTTTGAATAATTGGCCCACATTTAAGAATAAATATGTGCGAGCTTTGACTACAAAGTATAATATTTAGATCAAATTTTCTATGCCCTATTATCCACAAGCCATAATACTATTCTCAAAAATACTATCGAAAATAATCACAAAGATTGGCATCTCCAACTACCTCTTGCATTATGGGCTTATAGAACTAGCATTAGTATGCCTACTAGGGCAACTTATTTTTTGCTAGTATATGGCACTGAGACCATTATTCCCTTGGAAATATAAATTTCTTCATTGTGCATATCACTCCAAGATTTCATCGATGATGATAGTGTGTGATAAGCTTGCCTTGACCAATTGACTATTTTTGATGAACGATGCGTTAACATTCTTGAGCACCTCTGTGTTTATCAAGATCACCAAAAGTGAGCTTATGATATGAAATTCCACCTTAGGGACTTTAAAGTTAGGGATATTTTGCTTAAAGAAAAATATTAGAACTCCAACTTGTTATTGGGCTTCCAATACAAATGTATGGCAAACTGGTTAGGCCCATTTATCATCACGTAGAAGATAGGGCCTAGGACTTGTAGATTAGCTTCTTTTAAGTGTGTTGAGGAACCTGAACATCTCAACATTCTTCACCTATAAGCATTTTATGCATAACATGTAATGCATATACAAATAATTAGAAAAAAAAAATCATAAAAACATTAATAAAACATAAAAAACACAAAAAAATGCCTTCTCATTTGCATTGCATTCCATCATGCATTTCATGTCACTACATTTTCTTACTTGCATTAGTCATGTTCTTTCATTATATTAGCATTAGGACTAGTTTTGATCTTACATGCTAGGACCTAGCACCATGCCTGTACATTTGTCATCTTTGTTAATCAACCTTTTTGATCATCATTATTTATAATTTTTCTTATGAGATTTTTCTTTTTAATGGATCCCTGTAAGACAGGGTAGATATCAAATGAACATTAGCAACAATGTTTATATGGCCACTAACTATTTTACGCACACTTTTTATTTTGAAAAAAGATCATATGGAAAACCCCCACATTCTAAACATCATACCATCCACATTCCCCTTTGTGAGTAACTGTATTTTTCAAAACAACTAATAAGTTGCTATAGGGTATTCACTATGGTTTTTGGTCATTCAACCATTCCTAGTTTTCTTTTTTAAATTTTGTAGAAAGCTATATTTTTTTTTGAATGTAGGGTCTTGCTTTGATTGTGCCTTGTATAAATAAAAATCCTAGACACACATTCATGCATTAAAATTCAAATTTGAACAAGGAAGGATAAAATTATAAAGTAGTCTTTGCTACTTAAGCAAAAGGTTTCACTTTCTCATCCTATTATGTGCATGGTCTAGGATGCTAAGAATTGACAAAAGGACAAGCTCCCCCCTACTCAAAGTAATAATATACCTTGATATTCCACAAAATGATCAAGTATCCCTCAAGAAAAAAGAAAGATAAAGTGGCTTTCACCACTAATAAAATAAATTCCCTTGCTCCTCATAAAAAATGAGCAAGTATACCAAAGAAATCAAAAGAAAATAAGGGGGTAATGAGCTTGAATATTTGGAATCCTTAGTTACTCAAAATCCATGGGGTAATTTACATTACAACAATGGATTGAATGAAAACCTCCTGATAATTGGGTAGTCTTATGCATGGTTATATGTCTGTCACATCAATAACTTTCTTTTGTACATATCAATGTCAGCTTGCAAATGAGCTAACTTTTGGTGGCTTGTACTGCCTAGTAGTCTAGTTCAACTACATCCAAAATTAGAATCAAAATGACCATAGGGTGATCCTCATTATAGAAATAGGCTCTAAGAGCTATCCTAGCAATGGGGTAGTCATATACATCATAATGAACATCACATGCACAAACATGAATATTGAATATTTGGGTCTTCCTAGTATATCGTTATCTTTTAGAGTCTTTTGTAGTATACATATTTTGACTAGTCAACTAGGGTGTTTGATTATTATGAAAACCATGTTGTTTCCTCATAGGATCTTATTGGTAACCCATCCATCATTTATATTTTTATAATATTACATACGATTGGCTTTCAAATGTATGAATTTTGTGAAAATTTAACATTTTTACTGATGACTGTATACATTCTATGGTGCTTATAGTTAGATTAATATATATGGATTCATTCATTATGTTTTATTACTTAAAACACACATTTCATATTTTACATTATTCATATCTCATATCATTAGTACATCTCATACATGCCTAGGTCTATGCATACATACTAGATTTGTTAAATCAATAACAAGAGTTACATAAATTCATTATTACATAAAAATATCAAAATGCATATAAACATTAGTCATTGCATCCATAACCACATCTACAATTGCATCCATGCATAAAATAAAATAAAAACATGCAATAAAAACATGATAGGCCACAATAAAAGATATATCATATATATATGGTAAAATCTGATACATTATGATATAAAAATGTCTATAGGCTACAATAGAGTGGGTCCTCAGACCTCACACCCAAAAAGAGAACAATTCATGAGTCCCACTCAAATAGGTCTTGCACCCCTAGAACCACCACCACCCATGACTGCATCTTTGTGAGCCCCCTTGATCTATTGGTTATTTTCCTCTTAGATCTAACTATATATCTAAGAGCTTGTAGCCTCACTGAAGGTTATCCAAACTTATTGTATTGACTCTATTGGGATCCTCCTACTAACGGGTGAATAGGTAGGTGACCACCAAGTTGATATACCACATCCTCCAAGTCCTATATGTACATACCATCTAATAAAATTCAAGCCTTATGGTCACTCAACACCATCTACAAGCTATCTATAGTAGCCTAGCTACCTGTACCTACCTATCCCTGAGTTATAGTTAAAGCCACCACCTAATTTTATAGAGCATCATGTTATATGATTCGAGTCATCACCTATGTTTGTAAAGCATCTCAATTTGCTATCACTCTATCCACCTCATCCTAAGATATTTGTAGTTGTTTAATCATAAGGTTCTCCTCAGAGAAGTTCCTCCCTTACTATATCTCCCTATCTAATTGGCTCTATAGAATTGCAACTGTGGTATCCTTCTCTGCTAGCTATGCATGTAGTGACCAAACCCACTCTCTAATTAAAACATCCTTATCCTAGGGATCCTCATCATCCTACCCTCATCCTATGGCTTGACACATGCCTTTGAGGTTTGATCCCACTCCCACTTCATTTGATGATGCACTCATTGCTCATTCTTGGCCTTTGCAATGCCCTCATCCCATATCTCTCCAACCTATTCATCCACAGGTCCATCACCCTACCATAGCTAAGTCATCCACCATGCATTGTACTCTATTGTAGTACATGAATCATCCATCCCTAGATCCACCACTCACTAGTTTTGAGTTCTCACCCACTACCTCTACGTGAGGCCAAGACAATTCTACCTCATCACCCTAATGTTAGTAAATGATGGGCTTAATAGGTATACCCTAAAAAAACCTGAACTACCAATAAATGTGAGAGTATTGGATGTACTCCTACTCTATACAATTCCAACCTAGAACCCATCACTCATGCCTAATGTGCCTCAAGTAATCAACCACTTCTATCCAAGGTGAGCAATCCTTGTATGGCCACGATGTCACCTACTCTAGCCTCAGTCTCTCAAAAGACTCCTTGTAATGAGTAATCCTACCCAATTGGGGTTGAATTTGATCCAAATCCTTGTACTACCTCCACTGCATCCCATAGCCAATCTCTTGGTATACCATTTTATCCCACCCTAACCAAGGGAGACCCTCTACTCTATCCATCTGGATGTGCTTCCAATCCCAGATATGCAATAGGAAACTACAATCCAATATAGGATTGCATAATTGGAAAATATCTTAGAGATCATCTTACAAATGAGCCAGTAGCATAGTCTCCAAGGCCATAATCAATGGCTCCTCAGTTGTGCACTTGACCAAATCCTATACTATCTTAAGTAGGTTCCATGGGAACCTCGTTCCTGAAGATTTTATTTGTAGTATGTTAGACATGAGTGACATTAGCACCACATGTCTAGTCATGAGCACATAGACCTCTACCATACCTCCACTAGCACATTTTTGATATCCAAGATACGCTCAACAACCTCCTAATCCTTAGAAAATACCCTTTGTAGTACTCTATTCCATTGAATAGTGGGTGTAGAGACGATGGGGTATCCCTCAATTAGAATGTGGAGTATCCTATAGATGTCCTCTAGGGTGACTATGATTTCACCTATAAAAATATGAAAAGTGTTGGTTTGACTATCCCAATGATCAATCAAGACTATCATGTTGGCCTAATCTGCAGTCACTTCCTCTAGCCTCACCACTTGATTAATATTAATGACCTCAAGCCACTCCCAATCATAATTAGCAAGAAAATATTGTGTTTTCTTATAGACCGTGTGATATTTATGGCAATACCTTACACAATGAATGCACAAATTGAAAATTTTATAATCAAGTTAAAAAATCACAAAAAAAAAGAAACACAAAAATCACTAAACAATGAGGTCATATCGAATCAAGGCAATCTCCGGTTGAGGTTGTCTTAGGTCAAGACAACCTCCACAATGGTCATATTTTTTATCATTGGATTTTGAACCATGATCATCTCACCTCAAGAAAACCCCTAGTATCACAAGAGGGACCGTCTCACCTTGAGATAGCCCCTAATTGGGGTAATTTTAAATCAAGATCCTATGCCCTAAAAATAAAAAAAGCACAAATAAAAGAAAAAATTTGAAGTACACAAACAAACTACACTATATATTAGCCTAAGCTGTGTTCCTTGCCTTAATTATTTTTAGTTAGGTTCATTCCTAGCTTTAATTAGTGTGGTTCATTTTATTTTTTGAGGTAAAAAAGGAGATAATATGGTATTTACCTTTATCCTTTCAAATCCTTTGGTATTCAAGGTCTCGGGTTGGTCCATGGTGGAATTTTATGAACAATTCAGTAGCATTTTATTTGAAAAATAATTCTCCTCCTCCTAGCCTCATTTTTCCTCCAATTTATAGTTGTGCAAATTATGTCAAAAATTTCCTAATTTTCATTTTATATTTTCAAATCTATGTGATCATACTAAGGTCAGATGGTCACAATTACTATGACCATCCCACCAAGGGATGACTTCCAAATTTGGTAAAAAAAGAGACAACAAAAAGCTCCCAAGGAACCCCCTTGGTCAAATCCCTTCCTTTGGTCATAATTTCAATCAAAAATCTCCAAAGGGAACCTACCTCCTTGGTCAAATCAATCCAAACGTCTCCAAAGAAACCTGACTTCCTTTGGTCATAATTTCAATAAAAATATCTAAATGAACCTGACTTCTTTTGGTCACATCAATCCAAAAGACCCCAAAGTAACTTCATGCCTTTGGTCACATCACTCCAAAATGCTCCAAAGACACCTAAACCCTTTGGTCACATTCATTCACAAAATTTGAGTGAATCTCGTATCTAGTGATTTACTCTATACACCTGGCAATTGTAGTGATTGGTTGTCCATGCAATTTGGTAGGATGAGTAAATTACCATAAGATCACTCACCAAAAATAGTAATAAAATGGATCAAAATAAAGTTTTTAATAAGGACATGAGCCCTCTAAACTATCATAATGGTCCTAGAAAATCTAAATCAAATGATCTTGGTCAAGCAACTCGTTACTTTCATCATTTTTTTCATTTTATCATCAACTCGTTGCTTGAGGGGTAGTCATATAATCACACAATTCATAATCAATTCAATAATCAAACACTCAATCATGCAAATTGTATTAATTCAAGAATCATTACCAAATATAATCATACCCTTCTTGATTGGAATAGACAACAAGAAAAATTATCAACCAACACAAATGCTTGGCATTCTTGAAGCATAGGGCCTATAGACCCTTGTGTATACCTATGACTAAAAAGTGTGCCAAGATCAAGTATATGCCAAATCCATGAATAGTTGGATGAAAGGTTTACTAAAAATCAAGTTCTTCAACTTGTTAGAAGCAATGGCTAATGAAGTGAATGCTCTTTCTATGATTGGGGCATCTAACATTGATCATATCAATGAACATCATCAACCTTCAATTTGACTCTAGGTCATCTATTTTTACTCCATGTGCTTTCACACAAAAATCACCAAAAATGGGTATTTGTAGACACCTTAAATGCACCATGTTGAGACTACCTATATGGACTCCCTATAGACCATATGACCCACCATGGGTAGCCCTAGGGCTAAAACAGGGGTTTTCACCATCCAAAAAAGGGATATTTTTCTTTTACAACCCTGATATACCTCTGAGGGATGGCTCCTAAGGATGTCTCACCAAGGGATAGTCCTGAGTTAGGGTCGTCTCACCCCAAGATGATTGCACCAAAAGTAAGAGATTAAAAAGTGAGTAAGACATAACTTGCAGTCAAGAATACTAGTTAAACCCATGCATGAACTTGCATCATAATTTAGCATGTGCATGAGCCCAGATTAGAAAAAATACATGATGAAATTAGTTTACATTGAGATTTCAAATATAGGCATTCACTTTTCTTAATGCGAACTGCCTCTTCACTTTTTCATGCACAAGGTTGTGCTATTATTAGATTCCTTTCAAGGAATCTATATAATAGCACTCACCCCTCATTCAAAATATATCAAGTTTTCAAATATTCAAGCAATGAAGTGCTACCAAAATTTGACCATGAGCCTCCAAGTATTTTACCTTCTTTCCTACATAGAAATCATGATGTTGTTCTGCTCCAAAGGTTGAAGATCACATATACATCCATTGTGCAATTTCCATATATTTTCTTTGAAGACTGATCTAGACCCACCAAGCCATTTCCACAAACACAAAAATCCATCGAAAATACTATGGATCAAACCTAGAGTCACCTCTACATCAACCTCGAGAAAAGGAATTACAAATTAGTGATCATATTACTCAAATATGGCCTACAGGTACGACCGTCCTGCATAGAGATGACCTCTAGGGCATATATTTATTTTCTTTATTTTTTATTTTAATAATTTTTAACAAATTTCTTATTTACTGTTTAGCATAGCTAGGTTTTATTTATGCATGCATCTATCATATTTCAATTTATTTACCACTTTCACTATCATTACATCAAGCCCTATCTCGAAGGTCTCTACATATGCTACTAATTACTTTTCTTTCCTTGTTAGAAATATATTATATTACATTATTTGAGGCCATGTAAATGTACCTTCCCAGGTATATACTAGGATATTAGATTACTTGAGGGAGAATTTATCTAGTTACTTCATGCAGTGTAATAAATGCACAAGTGTCAATGTGCAAGTTGTATATGTGCAAGATGTCCATTGCACAGCTAGGTAGAGTGTTGGATAGTGAACATATCTTCTTATATAAAGGGCATCATACCTCTACTGGAATGAATCAATTAATTTTAAATAATATATGTTTCTTTCTTCTCTCGATATTATGAGAAGCTATTAATTCCATTAATGGTATCAAAGCTACTATAGATATAGCCATAGGAAAACCACCATTATAATTGAGTCTAAGTTTTTTGTCATCCTGATGCACCATTAGATCAGTCATTATCAAAAAATCTCAAAAGAGTCTAGGTAGTAGAATTAGGAAAATTCACTACCAAGGAGAAGTCCCAATAGTGAAGGACTTGGGACAATTATTTCCATCTAAAAATAAGCCCAAGAAAAGAAGAATTTAGCAAGTAGTGTGAAATACCATAAGAAGATCCTACTTGAAGCCAGATTTCTCCCGCAAGATCCAAGATATTTGAATATTGTTTCTTCTTCAAGTCTACAGTAAAATGAGGAGACTGTAAAAGAGGAAAAGCCACCAAATTATAGGCTCATGAAGGAAATTTTTGAGACCATATTTTGGTGAAGAAGGAACTATTTGGGATAATTTACAGAAAGCAACAAAATCTACATCCTCCATAGAAGAGGTGGAAGAGCTACAAAAGCTTTCAAAAATATATGCAACTATTGGTGCAAGTAGATTCATTAATTGGTTTCCTTATCAGATTTGTTAGCATAGGTAGCATATTATTACATTATTTTATATTTATATGAATAAGCACTTTTTTATTAAGTGCTAATCCATTTAGGTAGTTGATGGGCTAGTTTGGTAGTTGCATAACCATACGAATTACCACCGCTTGTTATTTAACATTGCTCAATGATCAATATGAATCTAATGTTATGGAATATTAAGATGGTATCAAAAAAGTATTCATTTTTTTTTGGGTAATATACTTTTTGTGTAATGTGGTTTAGTTTTAGGCACCATTCCATAACCTGCCAAACTTGAGCAGACCAAACACTCCAAGTTCATAGATTGAGGTGATTCTCTACACGTACATTAACCAAGGATATTCTCAAGATGCACACCGATCAAGGAGATTATTTACATGTATGCTATTGGAAGATATTATCTACACATAGACCAAGATGATGTAGTAATGTTACTAACATGGTAGTGGCTGACTGGGTGGCTGACATGGTGTCTCTGGCAGTTTTGCTGACATGGCATGAATTGATTGGATCTGATGTGGCCATATCTGATTTTTTGGAGTGTTGCAATATTGGTGACCTCTCATGCGAACACATGGCTATTAATTTTCTCCTCTAGGAAAAAAATAGTGGTCTTCGATGCTAATTTATTGAAGGTAATACAAGTGCTTTCTGCACTCTCCTATTTTTAAAGTGTAAAAACATCACTACATAGGCGATGTGGGACTAAAATTCTCAAAAAAAAAATTATCGTTAGGTGAGAACAATAAAAAATAGATAACTCGTTACTTTTCTCTCATATGATATAGAAAATGGATTGGTTAGGCACCCGTAGTAAGTAAGATGTCACCGACAAGGTCGTGGGTTCCAACCCCACAACTATCCATTTTTTTTTGTCACAACAAGACCCATAGGAATATAAAAGCATCCTGGATCTTCTATGATTTCAACAATTGTGGTAGCCTAGTTGTTTAGGTGCTTTGTGCAAGAATATTGGCTACCATATTGGGGGTTCAAACCCCACAAATTTCACAAACCATTTCTTTGCATGACAAAGATATTTTTATATACCTTAGTTTTTATTGCAAAATTCATTTTTTCTTTGCAATTGAAACCTATATATGAAAGTGGCAAAATACATATTTTTTTTGGAGGGATAAGCAATTTTTTTTTTGAAACCCACAAAAATATCAATTTTTTTTTTCCACTCACACAAAGCAAGCAAAACCTAGTACATTTTGTTGAAACCTTGAGCATTTTTTTTGTGCCATGGAGGGATAAGTGAATTTTTGCACTTAATTTTTTTTTTGGAACTTGAAAGGGTATATCACAATTTTTCATCCTTGTTTATTTTGCAATAAAAAGGGGGGATAAAAAGAATTTTTTCTCTTGCAAAATTCTAAGATAAGGAGGGGGGATAAAATTGTGGATTTGAAAAGAAAATTTGGATTTGAATATCATTTTTGCAAACCAAAACCTCATATATTTTACAAAAATCATTGTAAAAAAGATGCATTTTTGATGGAAACCAACATATTAACAAAATTGGCATTGTAATAGGTGCATTTTTAGTGGAAACTGACACCTAAGTGTTTAAAATTTGTGGGCACCTGTGGTTATTTTTACATTTAAATTTCCTATTTTTGTGCATTTCAATCATAAGGTAAAATATACAAAGCAAAGAAAATATCCCTAAATTTACACCTATTTGTGTAATTTATTGCACTGTAGTATTTGGTATATGTGATACCTCTGGCCTACACTTACAGGTAATGCTATCGTGCTTTGGGCTATTGTATATATTGCCTAACATAGCTATAAAAAACATGTCTTAGATTGTTCTCTATAAATTTTTAGGGAGAAATAAGGAAGTTCAGCTTTGATATTCACTTCATTTTATACCATAATTATTTTTTATTGTTTGTCTTAAAATCCTCCAACTCATTATATTTTTTTAGAAATTTTTTGAGGTAGGTGCCATCAATTTAATTGAATTCTCTTTTAGTACTGCTTATGTGCCATAGATCGATCTTGGTCCACGTACATTAAAGTCTCCATCACATACAATCATGATTATAGAGGGGACCAACTTATTTCATGTACCGATGGGTATATCAAAATAGCAAGTATATCAAATAGATCAGGTCTATCAGTCTAATGGTATATAGAAAGAGGGACCATTTGGTTTTATAAGGAACATTCACAATGGCCATTGTTCACAAATATTTGTCATATTCATAGTTGCTCAAAGGTTCTAATTTTACACCATGGAATACAAATATGAGAGCTATCTTTTAGGTTGAATATTTGTGGGATGTACTGACTAACACCACAAAACATCCTTCAAAAATAGGGCTAGATCAAGAGGCATTTGATAATAAATATAGAAGGTTTCTCATGTTTATTCTGCTTGCTACTACAGATGAGGTACAACCTCATATTTGTGATGCAAAAATTGGTAAAGAAGCTTGGGATGCTTTGATTACCATTTATGAAGGAAAGAATCAATCCATTATTCTTAACCTTCAATATAAACTACATACACTTAGTACTGGTGAGACAATTGAACTGTTCCTATGCAAAGTGGTAGAATTGAAAGCCAAATTGAATGCTATGGGAGGAGTGGCAGATACTATCTTGAATTTAGTAATTTTGAGAGCTTTGCCAGAATCCTACAAGGTGTTGATCACATATCTATAAGTGTATGGTAGATAATTTAATTTTGTGGAATTGGTAAATTTACTTCAAACTGAGGAGGGAAATTAGCTTCAAATATATGAAGTACCAAATAATGCACTTTACTCAAAAAAAGGGGGAAATAAGTAAGGTAACTTTTATAAGGGATGATCTTCATCCAAAGGCAAAGGGAAACAACCTCAACAAAAAGAAAAGCAATATTGCAAAATCTATGATATGAATAACCATAACACCAATAGGTTTTGGTTTAAGAATAAACAACCCAATGAACAAGATCACAAGAAAAAAGGAAAAAGGAAATACAAAACATAGAATAATAAGCAACCAAAGGGACATGTTACTTATGAGGAATCAAACTCAAAATCTGATACATTTGATTGGTGATAGATCTGCCAACAAAAACATGATTGGTGATAGACAATGGTTTGATACATTTGAAGCAATGGAAAATAAGCTAGTGATAATCAATGATGATAAGACATATCGAGTCCAGGGTGAAGGAGATATTTTTATTACTCTTCTAGATGGAAAATTTCATATTGAGAAGGTGCTCTATGTTCCTCGATTGGTAAACAATTTGTTGTTCATCCCTTAGATCTTGGATAGAAATATGGATGTTGTTTTTAGTGTTGATGATGGTAGAAATATATGCTTCATTACCAAAAAGGGTAAGCATGTAGTAATAGGTTCATACAAGCATGGATTTTTTATCTTATATGCCATTTCTATGCCTCATGTTGCCATGGCAACAAACACAAAATATGCCACTTCTATTTGGCACAAGATATATGTACATCTAATTTTAGGATATTTTATCGAGTTGAGCAAATATGAGATGGTGAAAGGCCTTCCCAACCTTTCATCCACATTGCTAGTTTTCTCAAATTACTTAGTAGGGAAGCAACACCAGGTAATGTTTGAGGTTAGATCTTCATGATCTAAGAAACCTTTGGAGTTGGTACACACTGATCTGTGTAGTCCTATGCCAAATAGTTATGGTGGAAAGAGGTATTTTTAATTGTTTTTTAATGATTACTCACCAAATATGTGGGTTTTATTTTTACAATTGAAATCTTAGGCACTTCTATACTTTCAAAAATTCAAGAAGAGTGTTGAGAAAGAGTTAGGATGTTCCATCAAGATCCTTCACTCAAATCAAGGGGGGAATATACCTCCAAAGAATTTTCATCATTTCTAAATGCACATGGGATTAAGAGACAACTGAAAACAACCTATACTCCACAAAAAAATGGAATTTTTGAGAGGAGGAACCATTCCATCATGGAAATGGTTCACTGTATGCTTAAGGGGGCACATCTTGAGCAATATTATTGGGTAGAAGAATTGAATACAACAACATAGCTCTTGAATAGAGCACCCACAAAATCTATATAGGGTATGATTCCATAAGAAGCTTGAAGTGGAGGAAACCCTCCATTTCTCATATATGGGTTTTTGGTGTTAGGGTTTCATGCACATTCTAAAATAGAAGAGAAAGAAGTTAGATGAGAAAACCTTAAAATATATGTTTCTTTTTTATGATGAGCATTCAAAGGGATATCGGTTGATCGATCCTCAAACCAAGAAAACACACACCAGTAAAGATGTGGTATTTGATGAAGCTTTCACATCAGATAACAAATCTACAACTATATACCTAGATGAAGAGAAGCCTAAGAAAGAGAATCAAAACCCACAAAACAAGGTTCCAAAATGGTATACTAGCACATTGAGAGATTCAAAGTTGACTTCATTTCCAAATATAACTCTAGATCAATCTTGTACTCGTAGCATGATTCAACAGATAAGAATAGAGGCATCAAATTCAAATTTTGACAAGCTTTACCAAAAAATTGATGAACTATTTGTAGATGCAGAGGAATATAGAGAAGCAAATTTGGATGATGAAAGGGTTTATATGATGAAAGGGTTTATATGTCTGCATTGGATGATACTAAACCTATAATAGTTCAATATGCACTTAGTGAGCCTCAGTGGAATGCTACTATGGATGTTGAACATACATATATCATGAAAAATAATACATGGATGCTAGTTAATTTACCTCCATGAAATAAGCCCATTGGCTGCAAATGGGTGTTCAAAGTGAAGTATAAGGTAGATGGAACTATTGATAATCATAAGGCCCATATTGTTGCAAAGGGTTATGCTAAAAAATAAGGTATATATTATAAAGAGAATTTTGCACCCACTATAAAAATGACTACCATTCGAGTACTTTGTGCCATGGTAGCTCATTTTGTATGGAAGTTACATCATATGGATGTCAAAAGTGCTTTCTTTAATGGTGACTTGCAAGAAGAAGTGTATATGACCCAACTAGAGGGATTTGTGGTTGAAGACCAAAAGCAAAAAAATTACAAGTTGGTTAAATCATTGTATGGGTTCAAATAAGCTCCACGAGCTTGGTACATCAAAATAGATAGTCACCAATTATAGAATAAATTCAAAATAAGTCCTTCATATGTTATTCTCTATATCAAGAATAATGGTTCTGACATAGTAATTTTGGTACTCTATGTGGATGATCTGATCATCATTGGTAGTTAACAGAACATGATTTATGTAATGAAATATGACTTGAAACAATATTTTGAAATGACATATCTAGGACTTCTTCACTATTGTCTTGGTTTATAAGTGGCTCAGAAAAAGAATCATATTAGAGTAATACAAAAGAAGTATGCCAAGACATTGATTGAACGGTATCACATGACTAATTATAATCCTAAAGCAACTCCAATGGAACCAGGGCTTAAGTTATCATGATATGATAAATATCCATAGGTAGATGATACTCTCTATCACTAGTTTATTGGGAGTCTCATATATCTGACAAATACCAAGACATATCTTAGTTTTGTGATGGGTTATATTTCAAGGTTCATGCAGGAACCTAAGGTGAGTCATTGGAAAGTAGCAAAATAGGTTCTCCATTATGTCTGTGGTAGTACAAAATATAACCCAAAGTACAATAGGAATAACAATTTCTTCTTAAAAGGATACACAGACTCAGACTATGCCGGATTCATTGATGATCGAAGTCAACTTTTGGATACATTTTCCATCTTGGATCTAGACCTATCTCTTGGCATAGTAAGAAGTAGTAGGTGGTTGCTTTATCTTCTACAGAGGTAGAATATCACATAGCACATGGAGCCATTTGTGAAGTAATATGGTTAAATCACATTCTTACAAACATGGGCCTTCCAAAAAATATTCCACTTCATTTGTTTTGCAACAATCAAGGTGTTTTGAACCTTGTCAATAATCCAGTATTTCATGAGTGTACCAAACACATTGACACTCAATGTCATTTCATTTAAGATAAATTTCCAAAGCACCACATACAACTCTAGTACATTCCCACTAATGAACATGTTGCAAAAATTTTCACTAAGGTACTTGCACGTGTCAAATTTTAATTGTTTCACACAGTATTTGTATTTCAAAATAATGTAATAAGAGGGGTATGTTAGCATAGGTAACATATTATTATATTATTTTATATTTATATGAATAAGCACTTGTTTATTAAGCACTAATTAATTTAGGTAGTTTGTATGATAGTTAGGTAGTTGCATAACCATATGAACTACCACTACTTGTTATTTAACATTGTTCAATGATCAATATGAATCTAATTCTACATAATATTCAAAATAATTATTAAAGCACCTTAATTTGGATCAAAGTTGCAATAAGAAACATTGGATTATAGACTTCAAAAGTGCAAAAAGAAAACAATTTCTTTTAAGGTTCATTTACACATTAGTATTTGATTAGATTTATGTATTACAACTATCTATCAATTACCTATCATCTACTTTGAAAATAAAAATAAGACTAAGTTCCTACAAATTTGTTTGTAAGGAAATTGTAAAACAATTTCTGAAGATTCATTTATTCTTGATTAGTTGAAGTAAATTGATTAAGTGTGTTAATTTTGAGAGTTAATTGGAGTGATAAGGTGAAATGTTTAGTGCATTAAAAGTGAAATTTTATTAGATTCATTTACACTATTATATTGCTCTCAAAATATTGTTATTTGTGTTCTTGAGAAAGGTACAAAAATAGAATTTGTCAAAGTGTCTAAAGATACAATTAGTGCACAAAGATATACAATATTTATTATCTTGGAGAAGCCACAAAATAATTTCAATCCTCCAAGTATTGGAGAAGAAAGTATCCACCAAACATCAACAGAGGAAGCCTCAAACGAGACTTGGTGAGTCTCAAGTTCAAATCACAATCAGTTTTCTACAAATAAATAGTATAGAAAAATATAGAAAAATAGAGATTCTATCAAGTGGTTACAATATTGGATTCATTTGTAAAATATCCTAGAAAAAATAGGAAGGTGTCTAATAAAATAGACAACCTTAAAATCCCTTATATTGCATTCAAAATTCTACCACAAAATAAGAAATTCAGACCTAAAAAGGGGTGCAAAAGAAGGTGCAATAAAGGCTATTTTATACATAAATATATTACATTGCATTGCACTATCCTAATCTGGTTTATATAGAAAAAGGAGGCATATTTTAAGGTGTATCAAAGGCATAACATCTACTAGAAATACTAGCTGAAGATGGTCACTCACTAACATCTTTCCAAGAACAACAAAGGAGCCACTCTAAGGACTCTTACTCCCTCATATTGGATGACTGAACCTACAAGATACAAGATGAAAAATAAAATGGAGACAATGGTGTTATAATCAAGAGAAATATTATCTAGAAGGAGGATGTATAATAGGTTAGAAAATAGGAAGATAAAAGCACCATTGAAGTGTTCCAATCTCCACATATTTAAGGCTAAAAATCGATGCTCAGATTGATGCTCCTCAACTCAGTATGAAAAAATCTACAAGCAAGTGCAATTGATCAAAAAAGTAACTACAAATTTTAGAGGTTTTAAAGAACCTCCAAGAAGGATACATTGAAGAAGGATGCATGGAAGCAAGGTGAGAAAGAGCCTTCAATGCTCTGGTCAAGGAAGGTCAAAGAAAGACATTAATGATACCACATTTGGAATATAAAATCCCGTGAATGTTTTAAGAAATATTATTGGAGGAACAACCAAAGCAACAATGTCTATATTGTAGCCCATGCACAATAGAAATAGTTTCAACTATTGAATGATATAAGGTAATATTTATTCCCACTATAATATGTTTTTATTTATTAGGAGTTATAAGGTTAAACTTAGAGGAATTTAACTATATTGAAAGTCATATCTTAAAGGGGAATAATATATCATATCAATATAATATTTGCAATATTAAACATAGGAGTAATAAGGATTTATACTGAAATTTTTTTATAAAATATTTGCAAATATTATTGTAGTCTAATTTTTCCATAATATGGGAGTTATAAGGGTTACTACATCAAATTGACTTATTGGAAGTTAGATACACTATAATTAAAATCCTAAAGAAATATTAAAAGAGGCTATTAAAGATTTTTTTCTAAGGTTGGAAATTTATTATTCTTGTCCCAAAAACTTAAAAAAAAAGAACAAAAGAAATCCAACACTAAAACCTCTTCAAAATTGAAAGTGCTTAGTTCAATTGGATCAATAAGGGATAATAAAATTTGATTTCTGATATTTACAAAACTTTATAAAATCAACTAGTTTATAAAAACACTATTTTATATACCAAAAATGCTAAGGAAATACATGGTTTTATTCACAAATCATGATTATGGATTATTGGTATATATATTTAGGTGCAAGTAAGCATATGATAGGAAACATACATTGGTTCAATTCTCTAAAGAAGATAAATGAAAAACCAATTGTTGTAGAAGATAGCAAAACATATGAGGTAAAAGGAATTGGAAATATTCTGGTAAATATTAAATATGGAAGAGGCATGATAAAAAATGTACTGTATGTTCCAGGATTAACTACTATATCTTATTTCTTTCTCTCAACTCATGCATCAAGACTTAACTATTGAGTCCAAGGTTCTCACTGGCATAAAATAAAACCACATATATACAAGGAAGAATGATAGCATCAAGATCATATAAAAATGGTCTATTTGTCCTAGACTCTACTATTCACTCAGCTCTTTCATTCAATGCTATAGAGTTATGGAACAAATTACTAGGACATATCAGTGAGACATCAATGAAGGAATTATATAGATATCAAATGGTAGAAGGACTACCCAATTTATCTTCATAAACTACTGTATGTCCAAAATGCTTAGCAGGAAAATAATATATAATTCCTTTCAAAATTCATCAACACATAGCTCAAAATCCTCTAGAAATAATATATACATATTTATGTGGTCCAATGAAAGTTTATAGTGTTGGAGGAAATAAATACTTTCAATTATTTTTTGATGATCATACTAGAAAAATGTAGGTATATTTTATGAAGTACAAATCATAAGCTTTCAGTTATTTCAAACAATTCAAACTTCAAGTGGAAAAAGAATCAAGAAATACCATAAAAGCACTTCATTTAGATAGAGGAGGAGAATTTATTTCCAAATAATTTGACTCATTTATTGAAGAAAATTGAATTAAAATATAGCTTACCATAACATATTCACATCAAAAAAATGGAATTGTAGAAAGAATAAGTAGATCAATAATGGAAATGATAAGATGTATGTTAAAAGAAGCATAAATTGGTCACAAATACTGGGTTGGAGTAGTACAAATACATACAAAACAAACTATCAAAAATAGTACTCAATCATATTACACCAGAAGAAGCATGGTATGGACAAAATCCAAATATAGAAAAACTAAAATTCTTCAGATGCAAAGCCTACATGCATGTTACAAAACAAAAGAGGACTAAACTAGATGACAAAACTATGATATAAATATTTTTTGTCTATGATAATAAATCTATAGGTTAAAAAATTCCAGATCCACCTAAAAATAAAGTCTATATTAGTAGATATGTAATATTTGATGAAAAATTTAGAATTGACACAGATGAATCCAATGGTGACACAGAATTCCTCCTACATATACTTTAATAAGACTCAAAATTAGAATCTCAAGAACAAGATACAGAAGTATCAACAATATTGGCTATAAAAGAACCAATATGGCTCAAATATACTCTCATAGAATCAAATCTAGAAATAATTCCAGATCTTAACTATACTAGACCTCAAACTCGTAGTATAAATAGAATGAACAGAGGAATGCTGAGTAACACAGTAGAACCAACATCAACTTCTCAAGAACTGAAGGAATCATACTAGAAAGTGGCTATGGAATCTGAATATGCATCACTAAAAAATAATAGAACATGGGATCTAGTAAACCTACCTCTAAGTAAGAAAATAGTGGGTTGCAACTAGGTTTGCAAAGTCAAATACAAAGTAGATGGAATAATTGACAAATACAAAGCTTTATTAGTAGCAAACTGGTATACTTAGACAGAGGAAATTGACTATGAAGAAACATTTGCACCAATATCTTGAATGACTACTATTCAAACAATCTGTGTGCTAGCAGCACATCAGGGATGGAAACTTCATTAGATGGATGTAAAAAGTGCATTTATTAATTGTGACTTAAAATAAGAATTCTATATGACACAACTTAAATACTTTATCATGCAAGGACAAGAAAAAAAGATATATAAATTGAATAAATATCTATATGGCTTAAAACAATCTCCTAGAGCATGGAATATAAAGATCAATAATCACCTAGTATATCATGATTTCAAAAGGATTTCATTAGATCCCAATCTATATACCAAGAAAATTGGAAATGATATATTGATCCTCATTGTATATGCTTATGAGATAGTGATTACTAGAAGTTCAAAAAATTAATCAGTGACATCAAAAAGGATATAGAAAAAGCTTTTGAAATGATAGATCAAGGACCAATAAACTATTGTCTTGGTCTAGAGATTTATCAAGGAAAGGACAAAATAATTATTACTCAATCAAAATATGCAAAAGATCTTGAAAAATACAAAATGATAGAGTGTAAAACCAAATATACACCAATGGAACAAGGAATTCAACTATCCAAAAATGATAAAACACCATTGGTTTCAGCAACAATGTATCATTAGTTGATTGGGAGTCTTCTATACTTGAAAAACAACTGACCAGACATAGCATTCATAGTAAATTATATTTCATTATTCATGCAACCAAGATAAATTCATTGGAAAGCTACAAAAATAATATTACAATATATCAACAAGACTACAGACTATGGATTAACTTATATGAAATATGTCAAAAATAAATTCCTATAGGGATACTTAGACTTAGACTATGTTGGACCTATTGATGATAGAAAATCTACTTCAGGTTATGTCTTCTATCTCGGATTAGGATCCATATATTGGCACAAAAATAAATATCATACAGTAGCATAATCATCAATTGAATCATAATATAAAGCAGTAAGAGGTACAACCTATGAAGCTCTATGGTTAAAATACATACTATCTGACATGGGAATTAGACAAACTCCAACTATAATATCTAGTGGAAATCAAGGAGTATTGAATCTAACCAAGAATATAATCATACATGAATGAACAAAGCATATATATATATATATATATATATATATATATATATATATATATATATATATATATATATATATATATATATATATATATATATATAAAAAGCAAAAAAATCCTTGCGAGTGCCGCCTTGGTCTAAGAGACCACGAATAGGGGGTTCTACACCGTCAAAGTCACCCGGGAGTTGCACCCAACCATGCCCACACCAACATTATCAATTGGATTTTGGGTACCCAATTTAACTTTTTTGTAGGGTGGAGATTCGAACATGGGACCTCCCTTGGAGGATTGCCCTCTTCTCTCCAACTCACCTACAACACTTGGGTAAGAAAAAAGCATATTGAAGCTTAGTATCATTTCATCAAAGAATATTTTTAGATTAAGTGCATCATCCTAAAATATGTTCTTACAAAAGACCAGTTAGCTAAAATTTTTACAAAAGCACTTGGAAAAATAAAATTTTAAACATTAAAAGATCATTTATGTGATTCAAGAGAACTTCATACCCAAATAATGTAATACAGAGGGTGTTAGAAATATATTATATTACATTATTTGATACTATGTAAATGGAACTTCCTAGGTACATACTTAGGATATTGGATTACTTGAAGGGGAAGTTATCTAGTTACTTCATGGAATGTAATAAATGCACAAGTGTCAATGTGTAAGTTGTATATGTGCAAGATGTTCATTACACAACTAGGTAGAGTATTGGCCTAGGAATATATCTTCATATATAAAGCGCATCATATCTCTACTTTAATTAATCAATTCATTCTCAATAATATATGCTGCTTTCTTCTCTTGATCTTATGAGAAGCTACTAATTCCATAATTCCTTGTATGTAGACTACAGGTTTTCTACAAGGAAGGAAGAGCACAAGAACTTAATATCATCAACCCTTGTGATGGTCATGAGAAATCTACTTCAAAATGGTTTGTGGGTGTGAAGAATATCCTGTGCATGACATCTAAAAGATTCTTATTGTAAATAATTTTATCAAAATCAGTAGCAAATCCCTAAGAGGAATTTTATTGTAATCCCATTGAAGGAATGAATAATATTATTAATAAAAGGGCACCCTAACTCATTTTATATATATTTTGTTCTTAATATTAGTGGTTTAATTGTTATTTCTATCTTTCCATATTTAATTTGCTTGGATGTATGGTCTTTTTCTACACTTCAAGACCTTTAAACTATTAAAATACTAAGACACATTTGGTTAACTATAGATACATTCTTCATTTTTACCACGTTGAAAAAAGACTTGGTTAATGTGAAAGGCATTTTGATAAGTGATAGGTCTCGTATTTTTATTTTGGGACTAATTACCATTTTTATTTTGATAATTTTGATTCCCTCCTTTGTTCTCTTGATTAGAATTATATCCATGATTTTTATAGTTTTTTTGGCCACCCAAGTTAGATACTTGACCCTAATTTTGACTCACTCCATGTTGTTTATTTATAATTTGTTGTTCATGGTTTGGGAATGGGATGTTAGAGGTACGTGACCTTTATTTGTAAGGGTGATTAAATTTTTTCTAGATATTATTTTTATTTTTGTGAAATAAAACAATCCTATCATTGTTAACTTGATTAGTATTGAATTTAGATCCAAAGGCTTTCCTAAGAAAAATATTTCATAATTATACACATGGAATTATCATTAACATATGTTCCATTCCAAAAGCAAAACATGTTAGAATCATGCCATACATGATCCTCAAACTTATCATTAATTTGATAGTTTTTCTACTTAGAAAGTGGGTAGATTATGAAAATATCTTCATGTGTCCATTAAGACATCATATTCTTAGGTTTTTAACCACCCCCAAATTTAATCAATATATGAATAAGAGTTCCAAATATCCCTAAATCATGAGAGGTATCTTGGATAGCTCTACTAAAAATCCCATTCCTTATAGTATTTTTTTAAGGTTTTTAGGTTTTAAATATTTTTGACCTTTCTTTTCCCACTGTTCAAGGATTTTAAAAAAATGAATAACTTTAAGGGAAGGCAAATTACAAGGATTATGTTCCTAAATATTATATTAAAATAGGGTTTAATATTATTTACAAACACTACAGTAGTAGCCTCTTTAGTTAAATTGATATTTGCATTACATTTTAAGTCTTTCCCATATTTTGTAGAGATGAGTAACAAATTCATTAGGGTCTTGTTTTATGTTTACAAAATTATTTATAAACTTCATGATATTAATGTCATAATAAAATTATTGTTTTAGTTAATAAAAGTATGTAGGGGTTCAATGGAATTTTTAAGCAAGGATGCAAATTGCAGCTGCCAAATTTGGACACACCTCCAAATTACTATAGTCACTAAAATATCATAATTACCCTAATAACATGTATGTCACCCTCAAAAATCCCTACCTCAATATTCATGCTAAAAAAAAAATAGTTTAATTACACCTTCCTCAATAAAAATGGATGATCCCGACAAAACCAGATGTATCCGACAAAAATAGATGCATCATATTTCATTAAAATCACATGTGCACCTAATTTAGGTGTCCATACTAGATTTTGAACCTAATCTAGGCATCGCTAGCCACCTAATGAAAACAAATGATCCGATAAAATCAGATACAACCATTTTCATACAAATCAATCCAAATACCTTATTTGGTCTAAAAAACTAACTTCTTCCACCACTCACTTGATCCCTCAAATGGAGACAATCATTTTAATCCCTTAGATCCACTATAATCAGCCTAGTTGATGATTTTTGTAAAAGATCTTAGAAAAGAGAAGAAGTTTGGAGCTTTTTTACAGGTTGCAGTAGGATATATCACTATCAAATCATCATCCAAGGAGCATACAACCATGGCATCACTTTAAATATACTCAGATATCTCTTTCACTTAATTTGTATTATATTTTATCACTATTTGTATGAAAATAGATGTGTTTGTTTTCGTCACTATTACATCCGTTTTTGTTTTCTGCTTTACAAAACTAGTCATTGCATTAAATCGACTATGTACAATTTCATGCTTTGTGTGTGGTTTCGTACTTAGCATATGATTTCATACTTGTGTCCCTTTGGGGGTAAAATACTACATTCTAGACTTTCTATTTTACATTACTAGCATCATAGCATTGTTAATTTCTACAATTTTATATTATAAACTTCTGTCATTACTAGATCTAGTATGCTTTTTCATTTATGATTAGAATAATCAACTTTCTACTTTCTTTATGGTTTGCTAAAAGAACCAAGGGGATTTGACTACCACAGACCATGATCTACTGTGGCTTATGCATATCCCAATTCTCTAATTCCAAAATATAATGTGTTGCTGTAAAATTATAGGTTTTGAAAAAAAATGTATGCATCCATTTTTGTCAGATGAAATCATACACCCATTTTCATTCTGTTTGCATCTGATTTTGTGTAGCACAACCAATTTCATCCATAATCAAACTTTTGAGTCAGGTAAGGGCTCAAAATTCATTCTTTTACTATCAAATTTATATTCTCTATTCTATAGCCATATGTCATTAATCAAAATATAGAAAAAATCTAAAAACATAGATTTATTACATCCTTTTACAAAACATGGAAATACCAAAAGAAAACATGTTAACTTAGAAACCTTGCATCATAGTTAAATTTTATAAATACTTTTAGATAGACCTATGTGCCTTGTCTTCATCTGAAGCTAAATTGCATATAGCTAGGTAGAAATTGCATTCTAGCCAAACCTAGGTTGTATGTGAGACAAAACAATCAAATCAAAACTACCACCTCACCTAGGTATGGAAACTGCCATAGCAAGTATTTCCTGGTGAACCCCACCCTATTTATTGATAAACACCAAAGAGAGTGAAACAAAAGAACTTCTCATCTAAGATGCAAAGTCATCATTTTCCCTCCCCCTTTTAGGCATGAATCTATTATCCTAGGAGAAAGGGGCACAATTTTTTTTGGGTCTACATTCTTTGGTGAACCTAACGTGAACCACACCTTCATTATCAACTTTGGTATATTTTACTTTTTAAAATTAAAAAAACAAAACAAAACAAAACAAACAAAAAAATATCATTAAATAGTAGAAAACAAACTTAATGCATCCTTCTATATAGATCTTAGGAGAATACTTATTGAACAAGAGGTTAATATCTCCTATGAATGTGATGGAACATAATGCCAAGTAAATTTGTGGAAGCACTTTGGTATCTTTGAAAATAAATCTCAATAAATTAATGACATTAGGATAATTGATGTTACTAGAGCCTTAGGACTTAGTTATTATTCTCCTTACTTTGAAATCAAAAGAGGGTGTGAGAATTGGCTTGCAAACAAATGAGCTGGTGTCCACACAGATTTTTATCCTTGGGATAATTACTTGGAAGAGGCCTTAAACATCCATAAATTCTTAGCATATCTAGAAAATTACAAAGTGACCCTAGAAAAAAGAATAAGATTTCAAAAGGCATCTAGGGTGATATTGTTTCGAGAATATAGCTACGAGTTATAAATTCAACCTATTAACTTAGAAACTAAAGAATTTATATTTGTTTATTTTATTCAACTTCTAATAGAGGATTTCTCTTTTGAGGAATAACATTACATGAGCCTAGAGTATTTGGAACCTATAAATGATATCCATAGTCTCTTTGGAGAATATTAAAACCATTCAATGTCATTTTTTTAAATCTTGTAAATATTTGTATTAAAGTACAATAAATTGTTTGCTCAAAAACATTAAAAAAAAAAAACATTTTTAGCATCACTAGGAAAGATGCCTAAAAACCTAAGAAGTGGTAAACAAGTAGCAATTGGCTCCAAATATGAGCTGGAAATTAACCCTAATTCAAAAGCAGAAATGGAAGAAGTTTTAAAAGAGCAAGAACATCAAATAGTACAAAGTGAAGAATATGAAACCACTAATGATATAGATCTAGAATTAGGACCTCAAGGAAGTGTCCATTTTTAATCCATGCAATATATATGTAATTTTATAAATCAAAATTGAGCAGCCATCACTAATGTGTTGGAAATAGAATATCAACTTGAAAAGGATGATTTTTTGATGGAGGCAGCCTTAGAATCCACCTTTCGACTTCACCCACAACCTGAAACATATATGAACACTTCATTACAACGTACCATTGACAATGATCTTCCTTTAGATAATGCTAAGGATATGCCTCCTCCAAAGGATAACTCCCAAGAATAGGTGCCTAAACCACCACCAAAATAATCCATTGGTGCAAATGTTGCAACTACCTCTAATAAAAAACAACCATCTAAAAACCCTACTTTACTTTATCAATATTTTGAACATGTATTTGCCCTAATTTTTCTTCTCAAAAAAATAATAAAAAATACACAGGTTCCAACTTTGCCTTGACCAAATATTCAAAAAAATATGAATCCTTATAAACTCCAATATCCTTCTTGTACTTCGAACCCTATGCATATTAGTGTTCCCACAAAAACTCCCTATGCGGTAGTGAAACAAATTTATTACCCACCACATGACAACATCATAAACCAAAATAAAAGTAATGATCCATCACATCATCTTGAAGCTATAATGAAGCAGTTAGCTTCATGCTTAGATCAAATTGATTCATATTTTCCTACATATATCTATAAAAATATGTGTAATCAACCATTAGATCATGTGTTCACTGCTAAGGCATACCCTAAATGATTCCCTATTCCTATTCTTTTGATCTACAAAGGAACAGAAGATCCCATAGAAGATATTTGTATGTTTAGAATGACATGTCATGACATCGCCTATGATGATACACTATTGCTAAAAATATTCCCAAATAGTTTAGGAGGAATGGCATTAGAATGGTATTATCAGCTACAAACACATTCTCTAAGAAATTTTGAAGAAACCATAGAGATGTGTGTAAATCAATTTGGTGCTTACATAGAAAGGCATGTTACAATAAAATATGTATATAACCTTAAATAAGGAAAAGAAGAAATTTTTGGAGAATTCTTAGCCCGATGGAGGAAAATTTTGGGAAAATTACATTTCACCTTACCTCCAAGAGAAATATTAGATATCTTTATTGGAAATGTGCAAGAACAATTATCTTATGAGTTAGCCATGACTACCATGACTTACTTTGAGCAAACTATAGATTTAGATAGAAGTGGAAGGAAGCCCTAATTATAAGGGGATAAATTAAAAAGAAATATGAAGAAAAATCTTCTAAAAATTATTACAAAAACAAACATGTGGTAGGTGATGGGGTCACAGATAATAGACCCCCTCAAAATGTTAATACCACAGATACTACCAAAAAATTTGTGTTAAAAGCACCCCAAAAACCTCCATTTCACAATTTTACAATATTGAATCAATATTTGACAATGGTTTTACCACAACTAGTAAAAAAAGGTCTGATAACATTACAAGAGATATGATAACCTGATCCTTCTCAACCATGGTACAGACTTGACAAATATTGTGACTATCACCAAGTTTATGGACATCCAAAAAATACCTGTAGCAGATTAATACATATAGTAGAAGACCTAATTGATGGAGGAACATTAGAAGTGGAAATCCCACCACCAAATAAAAACCCTCCAACAAATACTCAAATAAAATAGACACAAAATGTAAACCAAAATTTGGATATCTTTCGAAACACATTTCCAAATCATGGCAAGGAAGTTGTGAACCAGCTAGACTATAAAAATACACCTCACCCAACAAGATATGTTGGAAAAACTAGAAATTATTTGCCATATCAGACTCCACCAAACATTATTGTACCTACTCAATCCAATATGAAAATTAAACAACTTCAAGGAAGAAGACCACAATCATCATCCTTATATGAAACAAAAAGTGAATCAGAATCTGAAATAGATATTAGCTCACAACATGATAATAGTTTAGAAGATGAGTTAGGGCCAATATTACCTATTACTGATTCACATATTCCATATGAACCATTTCCAAGAATCATAACCACTCGTACTTCATCACAATAAATTCTTTCTCTTGAACAAAGTTCAACTACAAGACTACATGTTGTCCAACCAAACAATATTGTAGGTACAATTGGGGTTGTTACTTGACAACAAGCCCAAACCCAAACTTCTCAACCTCCCACTCAAACAAATAATATTGATCAATCACCTATTATTCTAAAATTACATCATAAGAGAACTCTCTTTGATATCAATGATCAATTGGCTAATACAATAGCTAGGATCTCTCTTTTAGACCTTATTAGAACTTCAACCATCCATAGAAAGGAATTAATGAATACATTAAGTCAAATGATGGTACCTCAGGATATAGAGCTGACTGTTGTAGTTGATGATGTAGATTCTCATTAAACCAACTACATTGATTTCCATGATAAAGACATTCCTCACCATAGTATCTTTAGAGACAATCCTCTTTATATAACAACTTTAATTAGGGGATTTTGCATAAAAATAGTGTTAATTGATAATGGTTCATATTTAAACATATGTACATATGACTTCCTCAAAATATTTAGATTTAAGAAAGAGGATTTAAGATAAACTAAAATTATTACAAAATCCTTCAATGATGAAACACAAGAGGCTTGTGGTGTGATATCCATTCCACTACAAGTTGGTCCTAGGATTTTAGACACATCCATATTTGTTATACCATGCCCAACATCATATAAAATCCTTTTGGGATATCCTTGGATCAATGCCATGAGGGAAATACCTTCTAATTTGCATCAGTGTGTTAAATTAAAATTTAAGAATCAATTGATCACTTTCCATGGTGATCCTAGGACATTTGAAATGTGTGCAATAGTGAAACATGTTAACGTTCCCTTTTGTCTTGCTATTTCATCATTGGAACCTAAAACTTCAAAAACTTCTTTAACTAAATTAGAACCATCACCCTCTTTCATCAAAACCTTCTGATAATGATAATCCCTCTACATCCTATCCTTTAATAGATGAAGTTTTACAAGATTTATCTACTGTATTAGAGCCCACAAAATAATATGACTATAATGTACAAGATTCCATTATTTTATCTTAGTTACCACCATTCTCATGCACATTTGGGATACCACAAAAACAAAGAAACATTTATCATGTTGGAAGTTGTACTTTCATTGATGTTGGATGTGTTTTAGAAAAAATTAATACTAGGCAAATAATCTTTACATGTGATGAATATGCTTATGCTCGATGCTTATTTTCTAATAAATTTATAAAATATAAAAAAATGATGTGTGATATGGGATACAAAGGTAAAGGTTTAGGTCCCATAGAAAATGGGATAATTGAACCCATCGAAGTAGAAGAATGGCATACCCATTGCGGAGTAGGCTATATCCCCACAAAAAATCAACCTATCCCTTTTTATGAAGATGATCATATTAAAAAAATATGAGGAATACTTAGAAAAATAAGAACAATTAAACATAAGATATCCTGTCAGTTTTCTTACAATATGTTATCAGTGGTACATCCAAATATGATAGCTAATTCAGATGAATGTGTAAAAGGGGATGTATTTTATGGCATTCCTCATGAATAAATTATGATAAATAGGTTCTTCTTTGATGGATCTATCCCATGTATAGCTCACATTCAAATAACTACACAGGACAAACTAGATAACTTATCTCTAGAAGAACTTCAAGAGTTGGGTGTTTCACCCACTCTTAATTTTGAAAGAGATCTAAGAATCAAAGTAGAAGCCATCCTAAAAATTAATATTGGTACAAAAATAAATCCCTAAATAGTTAAAATCAGGACTAATTTAAATAAATAAGAATAAAACAAATATACAAAACTTCCCAAAAAAAACCCTGACATCTTTGCTTGGACATACTCTAATATGCTAGGCCTAGACCCTTTTGTGGTTATGCATTACTTAGTGGTTTTCCCTGATGCTAAACCTATAAAAAAAAAACGTAGGAAAATGCATCCTAAAGTAGCCTTGCTAGTTAAAAATGAATTGCAAGAATTCTTAGATGTAACTTTCATTCAAGCTATAGACTATTACGATTAGATATCCAATGTTGTGCCTGTAACTAAAAAAGAGACTACTAAAATTAGAGTTTGTACTAATTTTTGGGATATTAATGTTGCATATCCCAAATATGACTTTTCCCTTCCTAATATGGATCAAATTATTGATTTCATAGTTGGATGTGGAATGTTATCACTTATGGATGGATTTTTAGGATATAATAAAATATATATAGCACCAGAAGATCAACCTAAAGCCACATTCACAACACCCTAGGGAAATTTCTATTGTAAAGTGATGCCCTTTGGTATAAATAATGCAAGGTAAATTTACCAATGAGTTGTGATGTACATATTTAATGATATGATGTATGATATCCTACATGATTATATGGATGACATCATAGCTCAGTCTATAAAATGAGATCATTTAGACACTAAAATCATGTAAATCGGATAAGACTACTAATGCATCACATGTGCCACTCTTATCGACATCATATGGCCCCATTGGGCAGCCCTCTAGGGTAATATAGAGCTCCATAGCACTTTTGGGAAGGTCCCCAATAGTTTTGGGAGGTTTTGGGGCATATCCTTATGACCGTCCCACCAAGGGACGGTCACATATGGTGACCGTCCCACCCAGGGATGGCCATCCAAAACCATCCCTGGGTGGGATGGTCCCTAAATAGACACCCCAAAAGTCAAAGGGATGGAGAAATGGCAATCAATTACTACCATATTCTCCACCCAATCACCAAAAATTGATTGGGAGCCTATCATGGAGACCAAGAACTCCCAATTAGAGGCCCCAAATGGGCAACCTCTTCTACCCAATCGTGGCAAGGGTTTTGACAAGTGGTGGCACTTGCCTTGCATGCCAAGACTTGCCCCTTTGCCCTAGATGCCCTATTTGGGCTATAAAATGAGGTGTGTTCACCCAATTTAAAGGAGAAGAGTTGAAGCATTTTGACAATGAAGTGCTGCCCAATTCTACCCTCACCTTTTGCCATCACATTTACCCTCACTTTTCCTTGAAACCCTCTTCATTCGAAGGCGCTTTTAGGGGCATCCCAAATCCACTAAAACCATTCCAAAACTAGTCATATTGGAGAGCAATTTGACCCCATTTTCCGACACAACCTTTAGGAGAGTTTTAGACCAGATCCCATTAGAATTGGTGATAAATTCCAAGCAGATTTGTAACCATCCCACCTGGGGACGGTTAGTAGTAGCTAGTTGCACCTATTAGGGATGGTTAGAAAATAGTAGGGAATTTTGAGTAAATTCCACCATAGATCTTTTAGGAATGTCTATATTAGCCTTCTGTCCAAATTTGGTGAGATTTGGAGCAGTTTTGATGGTCCAATTGGAGGTTTCATTGTTGCAGGTCTAGTTGTCCCTATCAGGGATTGTCACAATTTCTGCTAATATTTTCCCTTCATTTTATGCTTAGATATTTCCAAAATTATCTAGATAACATCATGCTTGAATTATAGATCATTTGTAGTTGTTTTGATTTATTATAGATAAGTTTTGTTATTTCTAGATTCATGCTTTTCTATGTTTTCAAGGCTTTATATCTATAAATGCATATGCTATTAACCCAATTTCAATCCCTTGTGTGTAGGTGTAGGTATTCTAGATATGAGGGAGGAGCTAAGAGGCATATAAGGATAGGCCCAAGACTAGCTCTCGAGTGTGGGAATGCGAGATGAACATTAGAGCACGCCATTAAGACCTTGCAAGGGATTAGATCCCTTGTATATTGTAATGTTGAAATGTATCAAATTATAAAGCCCTCAAAGGGGGATGTATTGTAATCTTATTTGAATCCATGAGTGAATGAATACAAGGAGAAATCCACCTCTTTTATTGCATATTACTCTTCATTTCATAGATTACTTATTGTGCACTTTCCCTTTGAATGCTTGCTTTAATCTACTTTACATTTCAATAAAGAGCCCTTAAGGTGATGTCGTAAATTTTTCTTCTTCAGTGGTGATCATGGTATTTGAGATTATTTATCTCTCCCCTTTGAATGTGTCAATTTTTACCTCCATTTTCTATTTTGCATGTTGTAGGTTTTGACCGTTCTGAGCAGAAATGACCCCTTTTTTGCTAGGTGACATAGGGTGGGATGACCAGCTAGGTGACACTACCAGGGATGGCCCCAAAATTCTAACCATCCCTACTAGGGATGGTTACAAAACTAGAGGTTTTCTACAAAAATTTGTAGAAATAGAAAGTTCCAGGTCAGAAATTACACCTCTCTCAACCTTCAATTTGCATTTATACTATTTAAATTAGCTTAAATTTCAATTTTTCTTGTCTTCTTTGTGCATGTGAAGGTTAGATATCATATTTCTAAATTTTGCATTAATAAAATTAAGAAAAATAGGAAAAATAATAGTATTTTATATGCTTTTTGTCTGGTTTGCATGCTTGCAACTTACCCAAAAGAGGTTAAGTTCATATAGGATGTCAATTTTGTAGTTTCCTTTTATTACTACTAATAATTCTGAATATAAAATGTACTTTCATGCATTTAGTGAATCATCATTGAATGTTGTATTATTTTATTTCAATATTTTAAAAGGAACACACACACACCATGATCTACTTAAATATTGGTGAGTTGGACTTCATTCCCAACCATTGATAGAGTACAATGAGTGGGTTTCATCTCCATCCATTGACTCAAAATCCTATGTACCTTATTTTATTTGCCAATACCAACTCCAAGATCTATCCTAACCATGCAAAATAGCATGCATCCCTCTTCGGAGGGGTGTATCACTATGCACGGGGTGTTGGGTGAGGATCAGTAGGACCTATGCTCCCTGATCGGGTATGGACTTCATCACCATACTTTGGATTGGTTTACGTGACTAGAATTTCATTACCGATTGTCGAGCTATGAGTGTATAGGTGAAAACCTTTAAAAATTTGAGTATTACATCAACAAAATCAAACATACCAAGTATTTTCTTTACAAAGCAACACATCTTGAAACAACAACAAATAGTTTAGGGATTCACATTTAAAATATTTAAAAGAGATAATCACTTCTATGCTTGTGTGTTTCTATTGTTTGTTTGTTTCAAATTCATAAAAATTGTAAAGGAGATAATCATATAGTAGTCTAGAGTACATAGCTATGGTACATACCCATAGCCAAGCCCATTTAAGGGTGGAAGTTGTGAGGAGTAGGGAAGAGGATGTACAACATCTTCGCCTAGATCCCAAGGACATGGTCATACCTCCTTGGAGACCACCTACTCTTCCTAGCCCTAGAGGGGCTGATAGGAGACCTAGCCAACAAGGGACCCCTACATGGGGCACCCATAGGTGATGGTCTCAACTTAGGAAGTCATATCCCTAATCATCGAGTGGTAGATGAATGGATGGTTACTCCTAGAGTAGCAAGAAAGGGACCTAGCCAACAAGGGACTCCTACATGGGGTACCCCCATAGGAAATAGTCCCATTTTAGGGAATTATTTCCCTAATATAGATGTTTCTAATGCCTTCTTTTGAGAAGAGTCACCATGCAATGAGGCACTTCCCAATAGAGCAATCCCATGCATTCGTGTGCCTGCTCGGTCTACTCCTCGCACTACTATGTAGGAGTATGACTTGTCACCTAAGGTAGGGTTGAATGATCATCTTATGATTTCAAACCACCCTTCCCCATGGTGCCATGATCATGATGAGTATGATACTCATCACCATAGGTGACCTTATTCCACCTTACCTTTCCTTGTTTATGAGGGAAGACCTGAGGAGCATCTAGATTATCCTCATTCAAATGTGTCAATGCAAGCATGTTGTGCCTCTACACTAGTAGATTATCAAGAACATCTATTTAGGGGTGAGCCTCAAGTCAATGCAGCCTCCCTCAATCGAGGGAAAGTTGTAATAGATCTCATGAACCCCCTTGAACAAGATAGATATCAGGGTAATAGTGCTAAGGCACTTAGACCTAATATAATTGATCAGATCAATCAGTTGGTAAAGAAGTATGTTGACCGCTAGGCCAAGTTTAATCAACTTAGGTCTGATAAACATCACCTAGATCTCTTAGAGTAGTGGCAACAATTAGAGAAAGAAAGACTTGAATGCCAAATTCAAGAAACTTTGCGTAATGGAGCTTCTACTCCAAATACGCGTAGATAGGAGGCTCACCCAAGGCAACCAAATCTCCAACAAGATAGGTCTCCTAGACCTAATCCAATGTTACCTCCTAGACCTCATAGGCCTGAATAGAATATATATGATAGGCCAAACATAGATCACCTTCAAGAGGCTTTCGTTCCTCCTTGTAGGCCCATACCTGAAACACCCTATGGGGCTTACGATGACTTGGAACAAAATGAGGATTATGTAGAAGCACCTTATGGAGGTATGGATGATGTCAATCAACCACCCCAACCTATGCTTAATATTCCTCATCCACCTCTACGAGTTCAAAATAAGGAAGAGGAAATCAAATCCTCAGATGCGTATCAAGCTTTTCTTGCACGCTTAGAAACTGTAGAAGGTAAGACAACTGGCAATGGGCTTCAAAAACCCACTTTGCATCAGCTAAAGAATCAACCATTACATCCATCCATTCCTTCCCCGATATACCCTGAGCATTTCAAAATGCCAAAATTGGATAGATTCAAGGGGGAAGAAGATGCTCAAGAGCACGTTACTAGATTTTTAAATTTGTGCTTTAACATACAGGACAATGATGCATTGCTCCTCAAAACTTTTCTAAGTACCCTCTCTGGCCCTGCCATTGAGTGGTTCAACCAACTTCCAAAACATAGCGTCTATACATTTGAACAATTTGTTGATGCATTTTTGGAATGTTTCACCTTTAACACCAAAAGGAAGGTGACATTAACAGACCTCACGGGGTTAAAACAAACCGATGATGAGTCGATTACTGATTATGGAAATAGGTGGTGAACACTTTTGGCTAAGCTACCTTATCTATTGCTAGTGACTGAGTTAACTCGTTTGTTTTCAAAGAGTTTCTTAAAACCCATCTCTTTAATATTGCAATTACAACAATACCCTACCTTGGAAGAAGCTCTAGCATAGGCTAGAAATATAGAAGAAATAAAAATCCAAGAGGGAGAAATAGCCAAACCTCACAAGGAGTGGACAAAGAACCCTAAAAGTAGCTCGGCACCTACAAAGCCAGCAATGGTCAATCAAGTGGCCATAAATGTCCCTGGGCCTACACAAGTGATGCCTCCTCAAAAGGTGAACTATCAGGCCCAACCTCCTCCTACGAGTTATAATAGTAATGGTCAAGCGAATCAGGGATAGAACCAACAACGTCACCCTAAGCGACAATTTACTCCCTTCACTGAATCCATGGATTCTCTATTCGATCGATTGTGGGTTGCAAAAATGATTAATCTACTAGATATCAAACCCATCGATCTAAAAATAGGTAAACCCAAGCCTATGGGATGTCGAGAGGATCAATATTGCAAATTTCATCGACAAAGTGGCCATGATTTACCAACGTGCTATGGTTTTAAACACCTAGTACAAGATATGATTGAGAGGAATGAGCTTCAAGTAGATGCTCCACTAGCCCCTACCAATCAGCATATGGGTATATACAAAGACCCATTACCAACTCATGAGGTACAGGCAGTGCCTGCTAAACCGATGAATGAGGTGAAGACAACACCCCCTATCCAAGGGTATGTTGGGATGGTGAGTATTGTGACCAGGAATAGAAGATATCCAAGCCAAGTTGCACCACCTACAGCTTCAAGTGATGTTCCAACTACATCACAAACTACACCACCTATAGTATAGGGCCTTCCATCTAGGCCAACATTAACAATAAATAACAAGCTTACACAAAGCTTGAGGACAACATCAACATGATTGTCCATCTATGAGCTAATCCAACAATCACCTCCACATCGGGATGCTTTGATGGACATTCTAAAGTCAATAGAGTTGCAACCATAGGAGTCTAACTCCATTGATTTTGTGGGTCATGTGCAATAGTGCAAGGAACCAGTAATAACATTTCATGAGCATGAGCTTAAGGAAATAGCCAATGATATGGTAGATCCTCCTTTGCACATCATTGCATGTGTAAATGATGTACCATACAAGAGAGTGCTCATAGACACTGGTTCCTCGAGTAATATCATCACAACCACAACATTAAAACACCTAAAATTACTAGCATCTCATGTTGTTGCATCAACTTACACTCTTCATGCATTCAATGACACAATATGCTCTACCATCGGTACCATAGTCTTACCCATCCAGGTGGGATGCAAGACTATACCAACATTGTGTCATGTGTTGGAAGGTGATATGGCCTATAACATTTTTCTAGGTAGACCTTGGATACAGGATATGAAGTGTGTCCCATCCATTGCACATCAATGTCTCAAATACACTCATGAAGGGCAAGTGCACGTAGTCTCTATAGATCTAGAGCCCTTCAAATACTACAATATGGTGCAATAGATGCCAGAGTCGATATTACCTTCGACTCATGTAGACTTTCGACTGAATACACCTATTCAGGGTCTACCCATTCCACCATCACCTTCCATTTCACCATCTACATCTTCATCCATCCCATCCTCATCATTACCAACTTTAGAGATGCCTTCGACATCATCAGATCCTCCATCGAGGAACATGTCAAAAAGGCCAATTGATGAGAGCCCACCTCTAGTTTCCACCATATCCATGGAGGAGATTCCTTGTTTAGTAAATGAGGAATCACTTCTAGAGGTTCACATTGAGTCACCTCAAACCTCACTTCCATCTCATCCACCTTCGCCATCCCAGGTCATAGTGCATATGTCTAGTATAGGGATAGGAGAATATCTAGTAAGAAATGTCACAACGGTTCCATCTATAGAGATAGTGCAAGATATGGGGTGACCTCATCTTCCCATAGGTAGCATCGTGCCTCTTGGTCTACCTCCCAATCAAACTAATTTTGTATATGGGGGTTTAGAGTATGGAGCTCTACCAATTCCTCCGAAAGAAGAAGATGATGAACCCTTTTTTGAGGATGTAAACTATTTTTCGAATCCATATTATGCATTGTGGTACTTAGATCACTGTAATTGGCATGGTTTTGGTTTAGGCCTATATGAGTAGGGTACTCATGTTCCATGTCAGCCCCAATATCAGCTACCTTATGATAAATCTAGGTTGGGACACAATAAGCCAATACCGTTGGATGTCCTCATAGATAGTCTAGAACACCTATGTCTAGGTTATCAGGATAAGCTTACACGTGATCCATATGCCAATCTGAATCACATTCATTCCTTGGGGGATTATTTCCCCATAGATATGATAGATCAAGGACTATCCAATGATGTTTCCCAACCCCATGAAGTGGGGGAAAGCTCACATACCTTGAAATATGATAGTGAGGAAGAGGATCAAGGTCCTCCTCACGAATGGATGAGTGATGATGAAGATGACTATGGCATCACACCAATAAACTATCCTAGCTCAGATGATGAACATGAGCGAGTGTTCCCCTTGGATGATGAGGATGAATATTATCTTCACATGTTATTCCCCATCCAAGGCCCCATCTGATGCCAACTCTTTCCATGTGAAGAGCAAGCTCATCCTCTTCCATATAGGCCACCACCAGTTATTCCACTTCCACTAGAGCCACCCCCATGAGTTATGAGACAACATCAGGTCTCTAGACCCACTCACCCTAGAATGGGAGATCATGTATCCATCAACATGATTTCCATAGATTTAACCACACCATTGATAGATCTGAATAACCCATCAAAGTCATTGCATCTCGACATTGAGGTAATTGAATTTGATTGAGGAGATTCTACCCCATCACCATCATAGTATTGGCCTTGCGAGGAAATGTTACAACCATTTCAATTTTCTCCAAGAACTACTCAGGATGTTTTTCAAGCTGAGGTTGATCCTAAATTTCCTATGGATGAAGCAAACCCAGCTGATGACATTCACTTGATTCCCACTCCACATCAGTTGGAATATGGGTCTCATATGTCAATTGAGCCAACAATTGACAAGGATATCGGTACAGATCCCGATAATCCCCATATTATCAAACTAGGGGAAGGTCTATCCCTAGTTGAACAAGATGATTTCACAAGAGCATTGAAAGAAAGGATGAATGCTTTTGCTTGGTCTTATAAAGATATGCTAGGACTGGACCCAAATCTAGTCATGCATAATCTTACATTGGACCCAAAGATCAAACCAGTCAAGCAAAAGTTGCGTAAGATGCACCCAATAATAGCCTTAATGGTGAAATATGAATTGCAAAAGTTGTTGGATGCTGATTTCATCATCTCAGTAGACTATCCACCATGGGTTTCAAACATGGTTCCCATCAAAAATCCTGATGGGAGGATTCACATTTGCACTGACTTTAGAGATCTCAACAAAGTGAGTCCTAAGGATGAATTTCCCTTACCAAACATTGATGCATTGGTAGATGCTACAATAGGACATGAAATGCTATCCCTTATGGATGGTTTCTCTGGATATAATCAAATTTGTATTAATCTAGAAGACCAAATCAAAATGGCATTCACAATGCCTTGGGGGACATTCTATTATAAGGTCATGCCTTTTGGCCTTAAGAATGTTGGTACCACCTATCAATGAGCCATGACATATATCTTCCATGACTACATGCATAAGATTTTGGAATATTACATGGATGACTTATTGGTAAAATCCCTATTGCACCATGAGCATATCGATGTATTATGTAAGGTTCTAGATCACCTCATTGAGCACAATGTTAGGCTTAATCCCAAGAAGTGTGTCTTCGGTGTCACATCTGGTAAAATTTTGGGATTCATAGTCTCCAAGCGAGGCATAGAGGTAGATCCAAACAAGGTCAAGGCAATATTAGAAATGCCTCCCCCCACAACCATTAAGCAGCTACGCAGCTTGCAAGGAAAGGTCACATCCATAAAATGCTTCATAGCACAATTATCGGATAAGTGTCGACCCATGAATAGGTTGCTACACAAGGGGGTCTCATTTCATTGGGATGAAGAATGTCAAAATGCCTTTGATGAAATTAAGCAATACCTAGCTTCATTGCCCATATTGGCTCCTCCATGACCAGGAGTGTCATTCTATTTATACATCTCAGCTACTGAGTTGGCATTGGGCACCATGTTGTCCCAAAAGAATGAATTTCATAAAGAATAGGCTACATATTATATTAGCCACACACTGGTCAACTATGAAATCAAGTATGCATACATTGAGAAGCTATGCTTAGCAGTGGTCTTTGCCACTAAAAATCTATGCCATTACATGCTCAATCATACCATGTATGTCATATCTAAGGAAAATCCATTGCGATATATGATGAGTCGAACATATCACAATAGTCGCATGATGAAATGGATAATGTTGTTGATAGAATTTGACCTAGAGTTCATTGGACAAAAATCAATCAAAGGATAGGTCATAGTCGATCAACTAGTAGAGGCTCCTCTCTAGGATGACCAACCTCTGAATGTAGAACTTCTCGATGATGGAGTGTTTCATATCTCAGAATCACCTAATTCTGTAGAGCTTGAGTCACAGGTGGACATAACTCTATTCTTCGATGGTTCTAAATGCGAGCAAGGGGGTGGCATAGGTATCATGTTTTTCACACCACAAGGGGCTCCAATACCTCTTTCATTTAAACTTGATTTCCCATGTACCAACAACAATGCCGAGTATGAAGCCCTCATCATAGGCCTTCAGATGACAATCACCATGAAAATAACTAAGCTAAATATTTTTGATGATTCCTTGCTCATAGTTAATCAGGTTAAAGGGATATTCTAGTGTAGGTGTCCCATATTGCAAGCCTACAAAGCCCTAGTGGATAAAATTCTGGTACAATTTGAATGGTATGATATTGAGGCACTCCCTCGGTCATCTAATCATTTTGCGGATACAATGGCTTCCTTAGGGTCACTAATCCCACAAAACCCTTCAGATGATATTACTACTATTCAAGTAAAAATGCTAGCACAATCTGTGACTGAGCATGATGAGCATAATGCCATACCAGTTGTTCACATGATTCAGATTGAGCCTTCACATGAACGGTTCTCTCAACTACACAATTATTTGGATAACTCTCGATGGGGGACTCTGTTCCCTCATAATTATTTTGATACTAGCACAATGCTATATCTTCAAGTTCATTCTCAATCAACATTCACATGAGATGAATGTCAAAAGGATTGCATGATTCATAATATTGAGGCTTCTTCAAAGCAATATTGGGCCATACAGATCAAATATTACTTAAAACTGGGTAATATTCTACCTGGATTGTCGCATGCCACAAAGCGAGCATTTAAGAAAAAGTGGCAAAATATGTCTTATTAGGAGACATAATGTATCATCGGAGCTATGAGGGTATCCTCCTTCATTTCTTAGACTCACAGGAGTCATCTTGGGCCATTTCCCAAGCCCATGATGGTACATGTGGTGGTCATTTTAGCGGCATGGCCATCGCTAAGCGCATTCTTTGCATGGGCTATTATTGGCCAAATTTAGAGCAAGATTGTTGTGCTTATGTAAAGAAGTGCGTGAAGTGTCAACATCATGCAAATTTGACACATGTACCTTCATAGGCCTTACAACCGATTCAATCGGTCTGGCCATTTGCACAATGGGGGTTTGATTTAATTGGGAAAATCTCACCTACCTCTTTGGGCCATCACACGTTTATCATAATGGTGACTGAATACTTCACCAAATGGGTGGAAGCAATTCCCCTTACCACTATGACTGGACCTCGCATCATGGAGTTCATGCTACATAACATCATATGTCATTTTGGTATTCCATCCAAAATAATATCGGATAATGGAACACCCTTCAAAAATAAGGATGTGTATGCATTAACAACAAAGTATAACATAAAGCATAACTTTTCCATGCCCTATTATCCATAAGCCAATGGGCAAGCAGAGGCATCAAATAAGATAGTAGTAGCCATCTTGAAGAAAACCATTAAGGAAAATCATAAATATTGGCATAATCAATTACCTCTTGCCCTTTGGGCCTATCGCACTAGCATTCGGATGCCCACTGGGGCAACTCCATTTTCACTAGTGTATGGTGCTGAAGCTATCATGCCTCTAGAGTTAGAGATTCTATCGCTATGCATTTCCATGCAGGAATTCATCGATGATGATTCCGCTAGGCAAGCTCATTTAGATCAATTAACATTGCTTGATGAATGACATGTCAATGCCCTTGAGCATCTACGTGTTTATCAAGAATGCCTTAAGAGAGCTTATAACTTGAAAGTACACTAAAGAGACTTTTAGGTTGGTGATTTAGTTCTAAAGGAGAACCAACAAAACTCAAATTTGCCATCCAATTTGTGGGACAAATTTATAACAAACTGGTTAGGTCCATTCATCATTACAAGTCATATTGGACCTAGAACTTATCGCTTAGCATCCATCAAAGGAAGTGAAGAGCCTAAACCAATGAATGTTAGTCATCTATGGCCTTTTCATGCTTAGAGCACCATAAAATACCCCTAGGTGTGTCTATGACCATCTAGGTCAACCTAAAATAGCCCTAGGTGGTCTATGACCATTTAGGTCCTGTTCTCGTTTTTCTTTTGTTTTTTTTGCTCTTTGGTCATTTCCTAGGTGGTCTATGATCATCTAGGTCAACCTAAAATTCCCTAGGTGGTCTATGACCATCTAGGTCAAAATAAAATATTCCTAGACTATCTATGATCATCTAGGTCAATCCAAAAAGATCCAAAGGCATCTATAAGCCCTTTGGTCAACCATAAAATACCCCTAGGTAGCGAAAAAACTAGTACTATCTATGATCATCTAGGTCAATCCAAAAATCCCCAAAGGTATCTATAAGCCCTTTGGTCACCATAAAATGTCCCTAGGTGGTCTATGACCATCTAGGTCAAACTAAAATATTCCTAGGTAGTCTATGATTGTCTAGGTCATCCCAAAATTCCCCAAAGGCATCTATAAGCCCTTTGGTCACCCAAAAATCCCCAATGGCATTCATTAAGCCCATTGGTCAACCTGTATATACATATATATCAAAAATATAAAAATATCATTAAAATCATCAAAATACAAAAATATTGCTTCATTGCACTTCATATAAATTGCATTAGGCATACTCATCATTGCATATATGCATCGTTCAAAATTGATCATACATGTCTAGCACCAGGTCTGTACACTAGGCATCTATTAAAATCATTGTTATTATATGTCAATATTACCACCTATTTACATTACATATACCATTTACATTTACACTCCATATTATATGTCTGTTTCCCATCACTTAGCCATTGTTAGTAAAACATAGTTAAGGTTTTCGGTCACTCAACCATATCTAGTTTTCTTTTCAGATTTTGTAGAAAGCTATCATGATTTTTTATAAGGTAGAATCCTACTTAGATTATACCTTGTATACATCAAAATCCCAACACATTTTCACATTAATAAATCCAAGTCTAGCACAAGGAAAGATGAAATTATAAAGTGGTCTAGGTTACTTTAAGAGAAAAATTTTATCTTGCTCATCCCCCTGTGTGAATGGTTCAAATATGCTAAGAATTGACAAAAGGACAAGTTCCTCCTTACCCAAAAATCCCTTGCCCTACACTAGGGCAAGTATCCAAAAGAGAAAAATCAAACAATGATTATTATCACTTCAAAATATGCAAAAATAAATAGTGATTATTATCACTAGAAAAAGCAAAAATAAATAGTGGTTCTCACCACTACCAAAATCCCTTGCTCAACAAAAAAAATGAGCAACTCCCTTGAATACTTCAAAATTAAAAGAAAATAAGGGAGTCTTGAACTTGAATCCCTAGAATTCTCAGCATTAGAGAACCATAAGGTGATCCTCATTACAGGTTTGGTGGATAGCCTACTTGTCAATGGTGGTAGCCTTACGCATGATGATATGTCTATCACATAAGCAACTTGCTTAGGTACAGACCAATGTTTGAATGTGGATGAGCTAGCTTGTTGTAGCCTATATTACCTAGTAGTCTAATCTAACTAAGTACAAAACTCAGGATAATGAGACTCATAGAATGATCTCTAGTACATATGGGCTGAGTGAATCCCATTTGCACTAGGGCAACCTTATGCGTTATCATGGTAATGAACTCACATGCACACACATGGATGTTGATTATCTTGGTTATCTTAGTAGGTGTATACTTTGTCAAAAATTCTTGCATAGTTATTATACAACTTTTGATTAGGTAACTAGAGTGTTTGAGTCTCCTAAAAACTACTAAACATATCATATCACATTACATTATCCATTCCATTTTACATCATGTTGTCACATATTTGTCAAAATTACAAAATCCATTACATAAGTGTCATAATAACATGAAAATAATAAAGATACATTTTGTACAGTCTATGGTGCTAGCATATAATGTATCAAATAGTCATCATAAATCCATCATACAAAATTAAATCACATCATCCATTGCATTATGCATATACACATCTACATATCATCAAATCACATCATAGGATAAATACATGCATACATGATAGACATCCATCATAGCATCATAAAGCATAGAATAGCATACATATCATAAAGTAGTAAAATATGACATAATGATCAAAGCAAAGTCATACATATATATCCATATGTAAAAGCCAAAAGCTACATCATAGTCCATAAGCTACCCGTAGGCTACAATAAATGTGAGTCCTCAGACTTCACACTCCAAAAACCAAAAAGTCCAAAAAGAACCATCAGAGTCTCCTAGCCATGGTCACGTAGGACCGACACCATGACTCTCTCCTCTACCCTCAGTAGGAGTCCATCATGAGCTCCCAAACCTACTACCCCTAGACCTACTACCCCTAGATGTGTCCATCCTCCATGTAGAACTAGGAGCCCTCATCCATGTAGATGACTATCCTATCTCGCTCCTCTGGCTATGCTATGATCCAATGGCCAATGCCCGATCTGGTATGCACCCCTTAAGGTACACTATCTCATCCTCCATCATATCCATATAGGTCTTATCCTCTCTAAACTAAGTCTGATAGGTCACCACCAAACCTTAGAGATGTACCATCTCCTCTCACATCATGGCTACCTCACCACTATTGGACTCCCCATGGCTAGGGCCCTGTACACCAACCTATGCCTAAAGAGTAGCTATCAAAGTTGCCTATCTCTCCATATCAATCTGTGCACTCTACACCTATGCCTATAGAAGAGCTCTCTCCTTTAAAAAATCCTATTGCACCCTACTGAGATCACCCTATAACTCTACAATCATAGCATCTCATGCTGCTAACTATGCCTGCATACCCTGATCTCCAAGGTCCTCCCCATCAAAGTCTAGTGGATCCTGTACATCAATCAGCTCCACCCTATCTATTACCACATGATGATGCACAAATCACTCACCTATGTCTACCTCCTCATCATCTGGAGACTCATCCTAACCCTCCTCATCTAGAGCACCCCTAGCTACATCCATTACTCTAGCAGCTGCATCCCCTCCTAGTGGTCCCTCTCCTCACCACTATCGTATGACCCACCAAGCATCATACTCCTCTATCATACCTACATCATCCAACTCAAAAACTACCACCATAGGATCTGACTCCTCTCCTAGTGCCTCCATAATAGGCCATGCTAGAGTCCTCTCATCCCCATGATGATGATAGATCATCGGCTCCCTAGGCAACCCCTAGCATAGCCTAAACTATCATAGGACATGATCATAAGGGAAGTACTCTCACTCTATCCCATGTCACCCTATCAACCACCTACCTCACCGAACTTGGCGTAGCTATGTCTCAGCCTCCCTCCATGCAGGATAATCCCTATAGGGTCTCCATACAATGTCTACCACTCTAAGCCATGCAAAAGCCTCTACATAGTGCTCAACCTCCCTAGCATGTCGATGGCTATGACCTAACTCATGTGACCTCTACCATAGCACCCCATAACCAATCTCCCTATCTGGTAGCTCTACTCGAGTAGTCCATGGTAGTCCCCATGGTCACTCCACAATAATATGCTACCAACCCCAAACCTATAGTAGGAAGCTGTAGCCCAATCCCTTCCACCCATGAGAGTGGATCTCATATAACTCCTCATATAGCTACGCTAATAAAGTAGGACCCCAAGCCATCACTATAGGCTCATCCTCTGTACACTCCACAAGAGTGAACACCAACTCTATAAGGTTCCATGGGAACCTGGCACCTAAAGAGTCAGGAGTAACATGTTGTTGATCAATTTCATCAATAAAGTATGCTTAATCTTAAGCACATCAGCCTGAAACCATGAGACCACTAATATCCCTCCATTGAGAAGATCAACCACTGCATCCTCCCAATGCACCCCAAAGTACCTCTATAGTATGACCTCTCATCACTCTATAGGAGTAGATACTATGGGATGCCCCTCTATCAGAATATATAGTATCTAATATACATCCTCTAATGTCACTATCATCTCCCCTATAGCTAGATGGAAAGTATTAGTATGAGGGTCCCACAAATCTATCAGTGCAGTCAGATAGGCATGGTCGCTCACTATGGGATCTAACCGTGTAACATGCTTTAGGCCAATGGCATCAAGCCATCACTATTCTATAGTATTCAATAGGTCTCTAGTGACCTGAAAGAGATTCAAAACCCTATACTGACTCTTCACTATCTGATAATGTAAAATAACTTGTCAAAAATGCCATAAAAATGCATAAAAATACTCTAAAAATACCAAAAAATGCCTAAAAAAGGGCCCTTTTTGGCCTAGTTTTTTGCCGTCCCACCTAGGGATGGCCCCCAATTTGGTAACCTTCCCACCTAAGGATGGCCACTAGTGACCGTCCCTTATGGGGATGGTCCCCAAAAATGGCTAAAATAGGGTCATTTTGACCCCTAAAATAGCCTTAAAAAACATAAAAAATAGCATAAAACCTTAATTTTAAGCATCTAAATCACAAATAATAGCTCAAATTCATACATTACACTATTATTAAGGTTTCTTAAACTTGATTTAGTGTGTATTATGAAAATTGTAGTAGAATTTCCAATTTCACAATAAAATAGGGAAGAGAAGGAAATGTGTTCCATACCCGTTTTGCATCGGCTCCACTGCCCGTCGCATCCACTGGCTGGATCATGTTGTTGGGTAGATATTTTTTTAGTGCTCCACTTCATAAAATCACTCTCCTACCTCTCTCCTCTCCAAATCCTCCAAGCACAATGCACAAATGAGCCTATTTGCCCCATTTTGGGCTTATATAGCTCCAAAAGAAGCCGATCGCCCCTAGGTGGGATGAGCACATAATTGGCTGGCTGTCCCACCCTAGGATGGTTATAAAATATGTACTCATCCCCCTAGGATGGTCACCAAAAAATTTGACAAAAACAACTCAAAAACCTCAAAAATTGGGTCCAAAACCCACCAAAAATAAGGCAAAATGGTCACCAAATTAGCAGGGATCAAGATTAAACCAATAATATTTATGGATGCATTAAAAGTATTTATTTTATTCCCCAAGAAGGCCTCCATGGCTGGACCACTCCCTGGGAATGAATTTTTTAGCCTTTTGCTTCCAGAAATGCTCATCAAAATGATCAAAAATCCCCTCCAAATAGGTATATAGTACCATGGGAAAAATAGAGAGTTATCCCAATTCAGTCATATGTGTCAAGTGACTCATCACTTTATCATTGGTCATGCCCTCATCGAATCATCACTTGAGGGGGTAGTCATAATAATGATTTCATAAATCAAATCAACACTAAAACACTCAAAAGTGTAATTTCCATGCATTCAAAAGAATCTTTGCTAAAGATAAATTTTCAAGCCCATGTTGGGGAAAATAATCAGCATAAGAAAAAAAAATAGGCTTGAACTCCTTGAAGCCTCAGGAATCCACCCATGTAAAGGCTTACAAGAACACAAGGCACCAAGACCTAGTATACCCTAAGCCCCTACAACTGTCATTACAACGTGGCTGAAAGGTATACCCAAATGAATCCTTCGACTATGTCAAAAGCAAGGATTCCAAGAATGTATGCTCTTTCCACAATGGAGGCATCCAAAGTTGATTAGGTTAATGAACAACCTTAATCATTTAATGATTTAGTCATCTATTTTTTCTCAGCGCTTTGTTGCACATAGCGCATCCCAAAAAGGGGCATCTGTAGACACTAAAATCACGTAAATCGGATAAGACTACTAATGCACCACTTGTGCCACTCTTATCGACATCATATGGCCCCATTGGGCAGCCCTCTAGGGTAATATAGAGCTCCATAGCACTTTTGGGAAGGTTCCCAACAGTTTTGGGAGGTTTAGGGGCATATCCTTATGACCGTCCCACCCAAGGACGGTCACAGATGGTGACCGTCCCACCTAGGGACGACCACTCCAAACCATCCCTGGGTGGGATGGTCCCTAAAAAGACACCCCAAAAGTCAAAGGGGTGGAGAAATGGCAATCAATTACTACCATATTCTCCACCCAATCACCAAAAATTGATTGGGAGCCTATCATGGAGACCAGGAACTCCCAATTAGAGGCCCCAAATGGGCAACCTCTTCTACCCAATCGTGGCAAGGGTTTTGACAAGTGGCAACACTTGCCTTGCATGCCAAGACTTGCCCCTTTGCCCTAGATGCCCTATTTGGGCTATAAAATGAGGTGTATTCACCCAATTTAAAGGAGAAGAGTTGAAGCATTTTACAATGAAGTGCTGCCCAATTCTACCCTCACTTTTGCCATTGCAATTTACCCTCACTTTGCCTTGAAACCCTCTTCATTCGAAGGCACTTTTAGGGGCATCCCAAATCCACTAAAACCATTCCAAAACCGGTCATATTGGAGAGCAATTTGACCCCATTTTTCGACACAACCTCTAGGATAGTTTAGGACCAGATCCCATTAGAATTGGTGATAAATTCCAAGCATATTAACCCCTACTGGCACTTTGCCCTTTATCTTAGTATATGGCACTAAAGTTGTATTCCTATTTGAGCTTGAAGTCCCTTCTTTAGGTCTTCTACTTCAAAATGCTAAAGTAGGAGATGAGTATCATGCCAGACGATTAAGCCAATTGGAATTATTAGATGAAAAGTGTATAAATGCTTTAGAGCACCTTCATTCATATCAAGATAAACTCAAAATATCATATTCTAAGAAATTCCATACTCAATATTTTGATATTGGTGACTTAGTTATTAAAGAAAATAAAAAAAATAAAATGCTCAAAATTATTTAAAATAAAAATTCCAACCAAATTGGTTAGGACCATTTATTATTACTACAAAATTTGGATCTAGTGCATATCAAGTCGCAACTTTATATGGAAAAGATCTTAAGGAACCTATAAATATAATGCACCTAAAAATATATTATACATAATCACAAACAAACTCATCATTGTACATATTTGTAAATACTTTGCATCTATTTCAAATTTATCATATTTCAAACCATATATCAATTAATTACATTTATCACATCTACTTATCCAGATTAATATATATATATATATATATATATATATATATATATATATTGGGAACTCAATTTCATATGTCATATGGTTGCATCCATTTAATTATATATTAGACCGATGTTGTCAAAATTCATAGTTAATTTTGGTTTACTTTGGGAGAACTCAAATATTATCTTGAACCACTCACATAATACACATTTTAATAAAATATTGATTCTCAATATTGATTATAAATATCTTTTGAACCAAAAATACTATTTTCTTCACTAAATAAATTTTTTAATTTTTGGGAACTTATCTTGCAACTTTTTGAACCAAGAATCACTTACACATATTAAAAATGATTTTTCACAAGGGAAGATAACACTACATAGTAGTCCTAACTCCTTAAGTGAAAGGTTTCCCTTACTATCCTATTATGTGCATGGTTTAGAATACTGAGAATTGGCAAAAGGACAAGATCCTTCCTATCCAAATAAAATCCCTAGCTCTTTGTCTAATCTGATCAAGTATCCCTTGAAAAAAAAAGTGAAAAAAAAAGAAAAATAAGATTTATCACAAAGTAATAAAACCCCCTTGTTCTGAAAAAAAATGAACAATAATACCCACTCAAATAAATCAAAATAAAATAAGAGGCTAATCAACTTGAATTCCTAGAATTCATCAGTTATTTGAACACCATGGGGTGATCTTCATTACAAGTTAGGTGGCATCAAGCCGACTTGACAATGGTAGTATCCTTACGCATGGTGACATGTATGTCATATTGGTGATCTTATTTTGTATAGATCAATTTCAGCTTGTGGATTATCTAAATTTTGGTAGCTTACATTACATAGTAGTTAAGTGTAACTGAGTGTATACAATCATGGTAAATGAACTCATCATTTGCACACACATTGGTTCTTAAAACTGGCTTGCATCACTACCTTACTCAAAATTTGTTAATGAATTTCATAAGCACACACATTTGTGTTGGAAATATGAGCAAGTTTTGTTGTGATTGATGTCAAGAGTCAGTTTTAGTGAGCAGCATAAGATCAAGCATTAATTTTTGTGAGCAGTGCAAATAAAAATATTGCTTCTAGGCCTAAGGTAAAATAATATTATAATATACTTATTATAATATTTAAGGTGGACAAATAAGGTCTAAAAGGGCAATTGGAAGGCCCAAGAAAATAATATTTTAATTAATATTATAATATTAAATGTCTAAAGTAGAGACCTAAATAATTAAATTAATTATAATAACTTTGTTATAAATTAATTTATAAATTAATTTAATTTTAATAACCCTAAGGTAAGGGTTACAAAGGGCAAGTAATAAAATTCAAGGTGTCAACATCGACTATCCTTTCCACCCATGAACGTGTAAAAGGGAGAGAAAATTTATTATATATACCATATTCTTTGGAACATAAATATTATCCTTCGAAAAAGATTAATCGAAGTACATGCAAAATTTGTGAACTGCGTGGAAGAAGAGGAGAAGAGGATAAATATCTTTGCTAATGTGGTAGTAAACGAGTGCATAAAGTGAAGGAGGCTTGGATCCTCATAGCCAACCATGGTGGTTGGGCCAATGGTATGCGGCTATTGTGTAGAGCACTAACTAGTGGGAGGTCTTGTGATCGAAGACCAGTGGCAGCATTTCTTTTGAGGTGCATGTGTTTGGTTTTTGGCACCAAGGCAAGTTTCAAAGTGCACGAGGTACTTTTTGGTTCTAAGCTGAGAACCTAGCTCATGTGGCACGTGGGCCATGGCTAGGGAACTATGCAAGATGCATGTAGAAGTTTGAATCCTGCCAAGGAAAAAGGTACTTAAATTTTGAATATTGATTGTTTAAAAGGTTTAAAAGGTGGTATGATTTATTTTTATTAAGAGGGATTTATAAGGATTTTTAAAGGTCAATTGTTTTATTGTGATTTTTGATAAAGTGAATTTAAATAGGAGTTATAAGGTTGAAAAAGATAATTATATTTTAATTGGGATAAGCTATGGTGTGTTAAAGAGATAAGGGTTTATAAAGAAAAAATATTATGATTATTTTTCTTTACACAAATTGTTGGTTTGCATTTTGAAGTGTTGAGATTATAAGGTGTAAAAAGGATTTATTACTATGTATGGTGAAATATTTTTAGGGATCAAATTGAGTGAATGATTGAGAATATATTGGTACCTAACCTTTGAAATTGGTAAAGAATTGATTTTGATTGAGATAGGTGTTTGAAGTCAAATCTTCTTCGAACAAGAAGTAAGGGCATATTATCCTTGAGAGTGATTGTTGGATGTTGTGAATGCTAAGTTGGAGTGAAAAGGATAGTTTGATAAGCATTGTTGATTTTGGTGTTCTAGAATGAAATTTGATACTAGAAATCTCGTTTGATAAGCATTGTTGGAAATATTGAGTAAGCTTTAATATGCTTGACTAGGGTTTATGAAAGAACATGAATATCATTATTATGTGAAGTTGTGAACTATCCTAAACTAGGGTTTGTGAAAGATCATGAGTATCATTGTTATGTGAGGATTTTTTGATAAGCATTATTGACTAAGCTTTCATTGAGTGATTGGTTGAGTGGAGTTTATTGAGCTTAGTTGATTGGAAGTGTTTGAGTGATAGTTAAAATTATGTGAAATAAATTGTTCTTATAGACACCTAAATCATGTCATTATTAGGTGAGCTGCTCACATAGACACACTCATAATATCATAAGACATAATATTGGACTTTCCAAGCATTAACAATGGTTCTCACCACTCATTTGGGGAATTTTTAAGCCATCCAAGCTTGGCCACTCAAACCAAGAGCGGCCAGATCCTAGCCACTCAATCCTAGAGTGGCTAGACCTTAGCCACTATAGACAACAATAGCCAGATCTTAGCCACTGTAGATAATAGTGGCTAAGCCATAAGAAGCAGTTTGCTAACAAACAGGCCCAATATCGGGTGGAAGTGGTAGTCTGCATGCAATAAAGGTGAGCGAGAGTGACTTTGCATTCCTTTTCATGACTAGTTCACATGGGAGGTTTGATTTTGCATTTAAACTTAAGTTAACTGACCTCCAAGCATAAACAAAGGACAAAAGTTCCTCATGATAAATACCAGTTCACATAGAAGGCTCAAGTGGGCAATTAGATTTCAGTTAACTGGCCTTTGAATATAGACAATGGACAAAATATTCTCATGCTAACTTGCACTATGCATGAGAAATCAATTCCTAGGGCTTGGACATAGACCTAGGGTTTCACGCTATAAAATTTGCAAGCCTAAGAGCACCACAGAGAATCATACATATAGAGGATATTTATCATATCAGAGAGACATATTTTTAAGGAGAGTTTTTGAGACTTGGAGAGTTCTATTTGAGATCACATACACGATGAAGCTCTAATGGACTGAAGAGCATAACATCTATTTCAACATCATATTACAGTATTTTACCCATAGCTTTGGGGAAAATAGGGTGAGGTTTACTTTAGCGGTCATTGTCTTGGATAGTGGCCCGTAGGCTTAGCTTAGGATAGACATAGCTTCTTTTATTCTACTTCTTTTCATATCATTAGCATAGATTTACATGATTTCATGGCATAGTTTTATCATATTTCTGTTACATTCTTTGATTACTAACAACCTCATCTGAGGAGGCAATATCAGACACTTAAATATGTGTTGTTATTTCATTGCTTGCAAGGCCATAGGTACATCATACAAATATTACAACATACGAGAGAAAAAGGGATCCTCTAGGAAATATACCTAGAGAAGGAGGCATCTGTAAGTCCTCGTACATTTTCGTGTGTAAAATCGGGAATCTTTTATAAGCGCACCACCTCTTCGCAGAAGGGGAAATCCTTGCCTATTTGTAATTTATAGAATCAAAATGGGTATCCCTAAGAGGGACCAACATGTTACTGAGCTTCAATATCAATAAAGAGATCCACATTTTTTTATTTTGTGTTATATGATTTTTCCTCTTGTATTTCCATTTCATATTGGGTATTTTAAATAGCATTGCAAGTAGGGTTTAGAAAAAGGATCAGTGCGTGTGTTCTTGGGGTCGCAACAGATGGTGATAACGGTGGGACCGCCACTAATTTTTCATTTTCTACTAGAATACTAACTTAATTTTATGTGCAAGTATAGCTGCTCTGAGCTACAATGGCCAGAAACTAGCTGCTATGAGATACAACAGCCAATAGAGCTTAGCCGCTCTGACCTATAGTGACTAAGAACCAGTCGCTTTGGTCAACAACGACCAGGACTAGAGTGCAACAGAGGTCAAAACACTGACTCTATGAGCTGGATCAAAGGTTGGTATAGCTTCTATGATATTTTATAGCTTTCTGTCTACTTATGTGTGTTTAAAATAGAGAACTTAAAGCACATTTATGTTTGGAAATTGAAAGAATAAAAGAAGAAATAATTAAGCATTTCACATATCTTAGATCTTCTTTAAATTTTTTCACAATAGCTTATGCCCAAATTTTTTTCCCTAGTTAGAATATATTTCAATATTTACTCTCTCTAATTAATTTGATCCTAAACAATCTTATATTGTTGGATTTGATTAATTTAGGCTAGTTGTTATTTGTTGCAAGCATGCCTATTTTGGCCTCAGGTGGTTCAACAACCTCCAGAGTAATCTTGGCTTGAATTTATTATTTATATTTCATCACATTAATGAAATCTTGTTCCGCTTCTCACATGGTATTAGAGCCACTTCTCCACTCTCTCCGGCACTCTCATTTTTTAATTATCTTGTAGTAGTAGTAGTTTTGAGAATGAAGCTTTGGAGGCAATTTTATTTTGGAGGTTTTTTTTAAATGTGGGATATTATTCCAATTTTTTGGAACTCGTGCCCTTATAATTCCAAAAATTGGGCTTCGACCAACAACCGGTCGATGAGAAGGTTGACAAGTGAAAGGTCAAAGAGAAGATCGAAGGTCGACAAGCCAAAGGATCCACCAAAAATCGATCGAAATCAAAATCAGGGTCGAACTACAGAAGCAAAGACAGTGACAGCAAGCCATGAGTGGCAACAATCATAGTAGTCAACTCAACGTGGGAGGAGAGCCTACACCCTCTCAGGGGAGCATCTCCCTGAGAGGAGATACTCCTCATTAAAGGCTAAGGTTATTTAAAAACCTTAGCACCTCGATATCCCATCCATATGGGATATATGGTTTATTTAAAAAAAAAACTTTGCAACCTGTCACCAGCGTCGCGGGTATCATAGCAAGTAACTAGTTCAAAATTTTCATTATCATCACAGATGGTGCATTCGAAACCCATTGCATTTGAAGACATCTGAATGCAATTTTGTTCAATTTAACTAGTTTACTTTCTAAATTTGACCTCATTTCTTTCCTGTTTGACCTTGTTTTTGTCCTGGCAGGCATCATAATCAACCATGGCAAACATTTTTTTCTAGGAAAATTGATTTTTTCCAAGTTCTGAAGGGTTGCAAATTGATTCTATGTAGAGCGCTTAGTTTTTTGGTGGAATAGCACCTCAGATCGTAGTTGGAAGTGATGGTTTTTTGGTGGAAAACCACTTAGTATTCCAGAACCGCCACCCCTTCCTATTGCCTTGAGCACCGCGCGCCACCTTGCTGCCACCACAAACCACCGCCCGAGTGGTTCCTGAGCTGCAACCAAGGTGGAAGAGTCGTCATGAGCTATATTTTGGCTCGTGGTTAAGCTTCTTATAAGAGGTCACCGATATTAAGTCTCGGATCAGCCCATTGGGTCACTGGTTGTGAGCCAAGTGGTAAGGGCTCTCAGAGCCCTGAGGTTGAGGGTTCAAATCCCGCTGACCCCCCCCCTAAGCAAAGGTATAAATTTTTTTGATTTTTCAAGTTTTTTTTAATAATATTTTTTTTCTAAAGTTAAAAATTATATAATTTTTACATTATTTTTTATAGTTTAAAGTTATTTTTTATTTTTTAAATAATTTTCTACTATATGAAATAATTTTTTTTTTTAACTTTAGTTATAAAAAAATGTTTTAAAAATGCTTTAAAAGGAGAAATATTTTTTTAAGGGGGGGTATTTTTTCAAAAATCAAGGGGGGATAAAGAGTAATATTTTGAGAAAATGCAAATTTTGGCATTATTGTAAAGGTGCATTTTCAGCAGTGCCCGAAACCTAGTGGTTTATTTTTATGGGCACTTTTATGTTGTATGTTGCATTTTTTCTTGCTTTGCACTACATCATTAAAATTTAAAATCAAATTCACTCCCTAAGTCCCCGGAATAATTAAAACCCATCCGTGCAATTTATTGCACTGCAACATTCGGTATTTGTGATATCTCTGGTTAGCCCTTACAGGTAAAGCTATCGCGATTGTACTACTGTATCTGCCGCCTAATATAGCTACCAAAAAAATGTTTGAGCTTGTTCTCTATTAATCATCGGGGAGAAATAAGTTTACCATTTTTCTATTTTTTTTACTCCATCCACTACCCAAATCACTCTCCTGTTTAGGCTTAAATCCAGATGAAATTTTGAATATCCAAAGTGTTTAGGGAAGTTACGCCCCACACATGAGGATTGAAGGCTTTCTAAGGTTAGTGCCATCAACGAGGTGATTCCATTTTAGTACCGCCTATGTACCACGTATCGTATAATCATTAAAATTACCTATAGTCTCCCTCATGTAAGGACGAGTAATTTTTCTGATTTTTCAAAATACCTATAGTTTCCCTCACATAAGGGCAGGTATTTTGTACAATATAACAACCTGGCATTAAGGTATATCGAATGCGAGACCATTTGGTGTTATAAGGAACCTTCACAATGTTTGCAAAACTAATGACTGATGCTCATAAGTTGTTGAAAGGTCCAAACTATACACCATGGAAAAACAAAATGAAGGCAATCCTAGATATGGATGATATTTGGGATGTTGTTTCTGGAGCAATAGTAAGACCTTCATCTACAGCTGGAGCCACAAATCTCACTAATAATAAAAAAAAAATTGATAATATAGATAGCAAGGCAAAAGTGCTCATTTTGCTTGCTATCTCTAATGAAGTTCAACCCCATATTGCTGATTGTCAAAATAGTAAAGAGGCATGGAATGCCCTTAAAACTATATATGAAGGAAAGAATGATTCCACCATTATATTTCTTCAATATCAATTACACAGTCTAAGCATGAAACAGGGAGAGATAGTTGAACTCTTTCTTTGCAGAGTGTCTGAGTTGAAAGGAAAATTGAATTCCTTGGCAATACCAATTGATGATAAGCTTCTTACATCAGTGGTAATGAGAGCATTACCTGATTCTTTTAGAGTGTTGATCACCTCACTTCATGTATCACAGAGACAAGTTACCTTTGTTGAGTTGGTAAATTTACTTCAAGAGGAGGAGGCATGCCAACTACAATGAGACGATTCTTCTAACATTGCCCTCTACACAAAATATAAGGGCCAAAACAAGAAGAAGGGTAATTTTTATAAGGGAGGGAGTTCTCAAAAGGATTCAAAATGGAAACAAAATAAACAAACTCAACAAACTAAGATATATTGCAAGATTTGTGACAAGGAAGGTCATGATACAAATAGATGTTGACATAAGAATAAACAACCAAAATAGAAAGGCCAAAAAAAACCACAAAAGAATAAGCAATAGAAATTGAATGTTGTTATTGAGGAATATGATACATATTTTGAACGATCATAAAAAGTGCTCATGACTACCATAGTATCCAAGTAGACGGATCCTATTTGGTATGTCGATTCTAGAGCTAGTAAGCACATGACTGGTGAAAAATCATGGTTTGAGTCTTTTGAGGCCAAAGAGGGCAAACCTGTCACTATTGTCGATGATAAAACCTATAAGGTTCAGGGATAAGGTATAGTTGTTGTTACTCTTCCTGATGGCAAGTGCCATATTGAGAAGGTTCTCTATGTTCTAGGATTGGCGAACAACTTGTTGTCAGTCAAACAAATTTTGGATAAGGATATGGTTGTATATTTTACTGTTGATGGGGGCAAGAAGTGTTGTTCTATTACCATGAGGGGTAAGAACATTGCAATTACTTCATATAAGCATGGCTTATTTTCCCTAGATGCTACCTCTAATCCAGATGTAGCCATGAATGTCTCTACAAAGGATGCAACTTCCCTATGGCACAAGAGATATGGACATATGAGTTCTGGTTACTTACTTGAGTTAAGTAAGTATGAGATGGTAAAGGGTCTTCCTTCCATTTCTACCACATTGCCAATTTGCTCTAACTACTTGGCAGGAAATTAGCATAGAGTACATTTCAAGAGGAGCTCTATAAGAGCAAAGAAACCTTTGGAGTTGGTTCAAACTGATCTGTGTGATCCTTTAACACCCAAAATTTGTGGGTGTAAGAGGTATTTTTAGTTATTCGTGGATGATTACTCATGAAATATGTGGGTATTCTTTATTTAACTAAAATTTGAAGTGTTTGGCTTCTTTCAATAATTTAAGAAATTTGTTGAAAAGGAGTCAGTGACTTCTATAAATACCCTCTTCTCAGATCGAGGGGGAGAGTTCACCTCTAAATAATTTTCTACATTCTTGACTAAAAATGGGATCACACGATAGTTAACTACTGCTTATACTCCTTAGAAAAATGGAGTTGCTAAAAGGAGGAACCGTTCTATCATGGAAATGGTTCGTTACATGCTCATAGGAGCTAGAATTGGGCAAAAATATTGGGTAGAAGCTGTCACCATAGCAGTATATCTATTGAAGAGGGCACCCACTAAGTCCCTACAAGGAATTACTCCATAGGAAGCATGGAGTGGCAAGAAACCCTCCATCTCTCATCTACACATTTTTGGTTGTAAAGCATTCATGCACATACCGAAAGAAAAAAGGAAGAAGCTAGATGAGAAAACATTGAAGTGCATTCTTCTTGGGTATGATGAGCACTCTAAGGGTTATCAATTGATTGATCCTTTGACCAAGAAAATTCACATCAGTAGAGATGTAGTTTTTGATGAGGCTTTCACATCAGAAAATACATTATATATATACCTAGACCTTGTGGAAACTAAGGTTGAGAAGTCTCCTTCATCAAAGGGTGGAGGTCCTTCTTCATCTTCTTCATCACCATAGAATAAGAATCCAAAGTGGTATACAAATACAATCAGAGACTCTAATCTATCCACTCCACCATATTTAACATTAGATAGGCCTCGTACTCATAGCATGGATCGACAGGAGAAAGCTACAACAGAGATTACTAGGGTTGATGATCTTCATCAATATTTTGAGGAACTTTATGTATATCCAGCAAGAGATATAGAAGATATGTATATTAATGATGACAGGGTGTTTATGTCTTCAATATATGAACTTGAACCTTCTTCAGTGCAATATGCTCTTAGTGAGTGTTAGTGGAAGGCTGATATGGATGCAAAGTATAATTCTCTAATGAAAAATAAAACTTGGAAGCTTGTCGATCTGCCATACGGAAAGAAATCCATAGGCTGAAAATGGGTGTACAAATTCAAGTACAAGGAATATGGGACAATAGATAAGAATAAGGCCCAACTTATTGCAAAGGGCTATGCTCAAAGAGAAGGCATTGACTATGAGGAAAATTTTGCACCTACTGCTCGAATGATAACCATTCGAGTTCTTTGTGCTATGGTAGCATAGTATGGGTGGAAAGTGCACCAAATGGATGTCAAGAGTGCCTTTCTAAATTGTGATCTCCAAGAGGAAGTCTACATGACTCAACCAAAAGGATTTGAAGTGGAATGCCAATAGCAAAAAGTTTGCAAATTGGTCAAATCCTTATATGGTTTGAAACAGGCCCCTTGGGCTTGGTATATAAAAATGGATAATCACCTACTATAGCATGGATTTAAGAGATGTCCGTCAGATGAAAACCTCTATTTTAAGAAGCAAGGCTCTGAAATAGTGTTGCTTGTACTCTATGTTGATGATCTACTCATAACAAGGAGTTCAAAAATAAGGATTTCTACCGTTAAATAGGATTTGAGCAAATCTTTTGAAATGACAGATCTCGGACTTCTCCATTACTATCTTGGTCTGGAAGTGAACCAGAAGGAGCACTACATCAAAGTTTCCCAAAAAAATATGCCAAGACACTACTAGATAAATATCACATGACTGATTGCAAGCCGATGGCAACACCAATGGAATCAAGAATTCAGTTATCGTGATATGACAAATTGCCTCAGGTAGATGCTACTCTCTATCATCAGCTGATTGGGAGTCTTATATATCTAACCAACACTAGGCCATATATCATATTTGCTATCAACTATCTTTCGAGGTTCATGCAAGAACTAAAGACTACACACTAGAAAGCAACAAAGAGAGTTCTTCACTATGTCTATAGCATAATGGAATATGGCCTAGAATACAAGAGGAACAACAAATTCTTCTTATAGGGATACATGGACTTCGATTATGTTGGATCATATGATGATCGTAAATCAACTTCAGGATATTTTTTTCATCTTGGATCTGGTCCTATCTCTTAGCACAACAAGAATCAACAGGTGGTTGCTATCTCATAAATAGAGGTAGAATATCACACCGCATGTGAAGCTATGTGTGAAGTGATATGGTTGCATCACATCTTGACAAGTATGGGTCTTCCATCAAAATCTCCAATACACTTGTTCTGCAAAAACATGGGTGTTTTGAACCTTGTTAAGAATCCAGTGCATCATGAAAAAACCAAGCACATTGATACACAATGCCAATTTATTCGAGACGAAGTACCAAGGCACCGAATTTAACTTTAGTACATCTCCACCAATGCTCAAGTTGCAAACATATTCACTAAGGCACTTGCACATGTCAAATTTGAATTGTTTCGCAATTCTCTATATATTTCAAAATAATGGGGGATATTAGTATAGCTAGTAGTTATATGTTTCCTCAAATATTGTAATAAGGGGGGATGTTAGAATATATTTCAATATTTACTCTCTCTAATTAATTCGATCCTAAACAATATTATATTGTTGGATTTGATTAATTTAGGCTAGTTGTTATTTGTTGCAACCATGCCTATTTTGGCCTCGGGTGGTTCCACAACCTCTGGACTAATCTTGGCTCGAATGTATTAGTTATATTTCATCACATTAATGAAATATTGTTCCACTTCTCATAGAATCCAATGTGCTAGATATTGTATGTTGTTTGCTTGCTTTGAGGCCCTGCTAGAGGCCATAGCTACATGAGATAAAGTGTGCTCATACAAATCATAGTAGTTCATGCATATTTCTAATTATTGAAATGTATTTTTGCACTTAGGAATATAGGAAAGATTCATTGCTTCTATATGATGCACTTTATGATACACAAGCTTAAAATGAACACCACACATGCATGTCTCATTTAAAACATTGGAGAGTTGGATTTCATCACCAACCTTCAATTCAGTCCAATGACATTGGAATTCATCTCCTTCCATTGGTTTACCCCCTAGAGCTTCCTATAAATAGATTGAGAAACTTATTGATAGTGACACTAAGTTACTTGTGTTTAAACTATCTCCCACTATTGGAACCAAAAGTGGAAGAGCTAGGCGAACCCTCCATTGGGTCTTCAACGGTGTACCCTAGCTTCTTTTGATAAAATCATGTTTGGCATGAGTGTAATTTATTATCACTATGGATGAGTATTCTCATTATTAATCCAATAACAAGAGAAAATAAATCAAAATAACAACACATAAAAACACACTAAACAGTTTAGGGCACACTCAAATCAGTAATCAAGATAAACATTTATTTGGTATTGTGTGGTCATTCCTAATTTGCAACTCAAAATATCAAGTCATAAAACAACATGGTCAAAACAAGAAGTAAGCACCCTCGGTCTGATACTGATGGAGAGATAGAAGCAATTCATGCCCATTGGCAGAGTCATAGTAACATTGAATGACCTACCTGTAAGATCGTGAGAGGTAGCTCTGTGAGCCTAAGGGATGATAACTCAACCCTTGGGGGATATCCTAGAGAAACCCCAAATAAGGAACCACATCATGGAATAAAGTCACATAAACAAAGAGAGGCTTCACAACCATCCTCATCAAGGAGACATGAGGAGAACTCAAGGGCCTCCTCTAAACACACAAAAACATATCAAAGATCTAAGGAAGCTTCAAGGGCTTCCTCCTCACATGGAAATAAAGAAGGTTCTAAAACCCATTCTTCACATAGGGATGATGAGACTGCTACATCTCCATCCAAATGGAGAAAACATGTTACCACCAAGCCATTTTCATAAATAAGGTAAACAAGAATTGCAACACCTCAAGACTCACAAGAAACATATGAAACATGTATGACCACTAAAGGGTAGGAAACTAGAGCTACATATAATCATGGGAATCATATAGAAGAAACCCTTCACACAAAAGGAAATATTCCCATAGACTATGACCTCATAGGAGCAAATGGCACCCCACGAGACCAACCATGGAAAACAAGACTACTAGATGGGTTGGATCAATTTCCTACTCAACCAACTCAAAGAACTGTAGCTACTGAGAACTCTACATCTAGAAGCTCATGAATTGTGACTTCTAAACATACCTCTTAGTCTAGGGGTACCTCATAGCAACCCTACAAAAGACGTGGAGTCTGATCATTGGGATACTCAATAATACACTAAATAATTCACATTAACTAGCAAGAGTACAGATACAACAGAAACCACCTCGAGGAATCTGCAAGTCAAGACAACAAGAACATAGTCAGATAAACATGATTCTTCTATGATAACACAAATTGATTGAATGTGTGTTGGCAATATTGGGTACCTTGGCTACATTGCCTTTGCTCAAGTGTAAATGTTGTCATTGATGTCAAGAAGTTCTTGAAGCAATTTGATTTGATGTCAAGGAATTTGTTTTGTTGAAGGTTATTCAGAGCATGATCAATGAGTTTCCAGGAAGTTCTTAGTAGCCCATTTGCAAAAGATCAAGAAAAAGACAAGAAAAAGTATGCAGTAGGCTGGAAAAACTATTGCAATTTCATGACATGTTTGAGGAGAGAGAAAGTGCTGGAAAACTGTCGTGATTTTGCGACATGTTTTAGGAGAGAGAAAGTGCTGGAAAAACTATCATGATTTCACATGTTTGAGGAGAGAGAAAGTGTTGGCAAAACTGTCATGATTTCATGACATGTTTGAGGAGAGAGAAAGTGCTGGCAAAACTGTCATGATTTCGTGACATGTTTGAGGAGAGAGAAAGTTTTGGCAAAACTATCATGATTTCGCAACATGTTGGTAGAGAAGGAGAGCAAGATGGAAAGTGTCGCAATTTCACAACATGTCGCATTTTCATGACTCAAAAAGTGCAAGAAGGCAGAGAAGGAAAAGTGTCGCGATTTTGTGACACATTGCCATGATAGTTGTATGGATGAAAAGGTGTCGTGATTTCGTAACATAATGCTAAAAAGAGAGTCCGTAGTGTGAATTTTCATGATTTCACGACAAGTTAGAAGAGAGAGAAAGTTACATGAAAAATGTCATGATTTCACGACATGCTGTAGAGGTCAAGGTAAGGACTATCGCAATTTCACGACATGCTAAAAATCTTGAAGTGAGGACTGTCATGATTTTGTGACATGTTGAAAAGCTCGAAGTGAGAACTGTCACAATTTCATGACATGTAGCAAAGGGAAGAGTCTGAAATGAGAAGCATCATGATTTTGTGATAGGCTACAAAGAAGTTGTACGGATGCAAAAAGTGTCACGATTTCACGACAGGTTGAAGAGAAAGCTTGCAAATGCAGAAAGTGTCATGATTTCACGACAGGTTGAGATGGTAGCATTCAGTTGGAGAAAGTGTCACGATTTTAGGACAGAAATAGTTAGCAAGTCTTCAACAGAAGAAGCGTCATGATTTTGCGACGAATTCAAGAAGGAAGAGCTCGAAGGCAAAAGTGTCATGATTTTGCGACATGTTCTAGTTTTGTGGGTGTAAGGTAGAGAGAAGCTCAAGGCAGCGAAAGTGTCACAATTTTGCGACATGTTCCATTTTTGCTAGTGCAAGCAGAGAAGAAGGCCATGAAGTCAAAAGGGTCACTATTTCATGACAGAGTTGAAGATGACATCAGCAGAAGCAGATGTGTCAAGATTTTGTGACAAAAGTAGAGAAGAATGCAATGAAGACTAAAGTGTCACGATTTCATGACAGGAGTGAAGATGACGTCAAAAAAGACAGAAGTGTCACGATATCACGACAAGAACGTAGTCAAGGCAGTAGCAAAAGTGTCACGATTTCACAACAAGAGTGAAGATGACATCAACAAAGACAGAAGTGTCACAATATCACGACAAGGATGTAGTTAAGGCATACAAAGGCAAAAAGTGTCACGATTTTATGACAGCATACAAAAGAAGGTGTACGATAGGAAAAGGTGTCGTGATATCGCAACATGTTGTAGTTTTGCAAGAAAAACTACAGAACCAGAGGCGGTTGAAGGACAGAGTTAACCTTGAGCCGACAGAATTAAAATTTGGGCCGACGCAACGTAGGGTTTTGCAGCTGACGTAGTTTGAGGGTTCAGCTAACTAAGTTTGAGAGTTTTGATCATAAAATTTATTCTATAAAAGGAGGGCTATTTTGAGATTGAAGGCATCGAATGTGTGTATCAAAATTGCACAAGTGAAGTTCACGGTGCGCAAAGAGCAGTCGTATCGAATCAATCAAAGTGTGCATTTGAAGTGCGACTTTCATAGAAGGAGAGTGTGGGAGAAGTTTGATCGTCGAGGAGCAAAGTGTGCAAATACTGTGCTATTGTGGTTGCGTAGAGGTGCATAATTTGATGTTCGATCGAGTGTTGCAGTGTTTGCACGTTCAATGCAAAAGTTGGTTTCAACCAAGTGCGGCTATAACATAACAAAAAAAGGAAGAAGACAGACTTGTGCCAGACTGAAGGACCATGTTTGGTGTAGACCAGAGAAAGAGGAAGAGGACAAACTTGTGCCAGACCGAAGGACTGTGTTTGGTGCATTTTTGAGGACCATTTTTGCGATGATAGAGTTGAGGACAGAGATCTCCATCCAGAGTAGGGAAGACAGGTGTTTTCTGTGGATAAAGTTCCACTTGCTAAGGGCAGAGGAGGTAGAGGTCTTCTAGAGGATCACCAGTTAGAGTAGAGCTAGGGGAAGGTATCTACTTTGGGTTGGTGCCCATAAACATTGTAATTGGGAAAGGTTTTCCAAATTCTAAATTAATAAAATTTAGTGAAAATTTTATCCGTGGAGTAGCCCGCTTTGGGTGAACCACATAAATTGTTGTGTCTCTTTTGTGGATGGTTTTTTGTGCATTGCTTTGATTACTACTTTTATACTGCTATCTATTCATTGCATAATTTTGATTTGAAAGTTGTATTGAAGTAAAAGTGAAAAGTGGTCTTATACTGTTCACCCCCCCTCTCAATATAAGCTTGTGTTCTTCAATTGGTATCAGAGTGGGTTCCTTCGGAAAGGTTTAATAGCTTGAAGGAAGAACTGGTTAAGAACACAATGGATTATTCAAGTGGCAATGCAGCATCTATTCTTGATGGATCAAATTTTGGTCTGTGGAGTGCAAGAATGAAAGTTTATCTAATGGCACTTGGTAATGAGGTTTGGGAAGTGATTGAAGACGGGTACACTATTCCTAAAAATGGTCCTTATACTAAATAAGACAGGCTCCTACATCATAGCAATTCAAAAGCAATGAATGCAATATTGAAGGGTTTATAGAAGGTAGATCTTACCAAGGTGATTCACTGCAAGACAGTTAGTGAAATGTGGAAACAGCTGTAGGTGGTTCACACAGGTGATGTAAATGTCTGAAATGCCAAGTTGAGACACTTAAAAGGTATGTTTGAAAAACTCAAGATGAATGATGATGAAAAAATTAGTGACTACATGCTTCGTATAGATGAGGTTGTTAACTCCATGAAAGACTTAGGTCTTGAGCTTGCTAAAAATGATGTGTGTGATAATATTTTAAGATCTCTTCCTAATAGATTTAGTGAAAATATTTCTACTATTGAGGAAGCTAAAGATTTAGATAATTTGAAAAAGGATGAACTCCATAGTATTCTTGCAGCATTTGAGCTGAGAACTCAAGTGAAAGTTGATGTCAAGAAAGAGGCAGCTTTCAAAGCTACCAAGAAATCAAAGGGCAAACAGATTCAAGAGAGTGATGAGTCTTCTAGTGATGAAAAGGAATATTACAGCAAGAAAGACAAGTTCTCTAGAAAGCACAAAAGCATGAAAAATATAATATGCTTCAATTGTAGAAAGTTCGGTCATTATGCTACTGACTGTACTATTTCCAAGAATGAAAGTGATGAAGAGAAATAGGATGTTAAGAGCAAGGATTCTGAAAAACATAGGTATTACAGAAAGAACAAAGATGATCACAACAATCAAGGAAAGAGGTATTCACACAAGAACAAGAAGAGTTTCTACCTAGACAAAGCAAGTAAGTGTTCTAGCAGTGATAGTGAAAGCTCTTCAAGTGATGAGGAAAATGAGATGTTGTTCATATCAGAAAAAGAGGAAGAATCGAAGCATAGATTCATTATTATGAAATGTCTTAGATGTGGAAATTTTGGTCACCTTGAGGATGACTATAAAAATAATGATTTGGTTTCTAGTATGTATAAGGATGCTTCAGAAAACTATCAAGAAGATGCTTGTATGGTTTTTGAAAAATGTAGCACCTCTAGTGATAAGAAATCTAGAAAAGGCCTTGAGGATTCAGAAAGCAAACAAATAAAAGATCTTGAAAGTGAACTTAATAATGCTCTTAGTGTTTTGAAAAAGGAAAGAAAGAAGAATGATAGACTCAAGGATAAGTTAGATGAATGTTGTATGGAGAGAGACGATCTTATAAAAAGTCTTAACTTTTCTATAGCTAAAACACAGGAACTCAAGGATGAGTTAGAGTCTAAGATTCTTGAGTATAATAAGTTGGAATAGAAAATGGATTCTTTAGAAGTGGAAATTAAAGAGTACAAGGAAAAGCTGTACAAGTTTCAAGATAGCTCCAAAAGGGTTAAGTCTCTCATCAAAAGTCAAAGAAATCCATCAGATAAAACAAGTATTGGTTTTGTTAAACTGAACAAAGAACAGGTTGGGGAATCTAGTAAGAGATTTCAAAAGGAAGAATTTTTTGATGAAGAAATTACTTCAGATCATGATTTCGTCAGTGATAGATGCGTAGAAACAAAAAACAAAATTTAGATTGAGAAGAAGAAGTTTTCGGGACCCAAGAGGTCGAATAAAGGAAAATTTCATGGTAGATGTTTTGCGTGTCACAGGTTTGGTCACATGGTTGTACATTGCATGGCTCAAGTGAGGAAAGTAAATGACAGTTTCAGGGGCCATAATTTCTTTCAAGGGTATTGCTACTATTGTAAACAGTTCGGGCATAAGGCAATTTTCTACATGACTAATTACAAGAACATGTTTAGTCATAACAGGCAGATTCAAAGAACAGGTATGCCGAACAGAAATAACAGTGTTACTTGTTATAAGTGCAACAATGATGGTCACATAGCTAGACAGTGCAGAGCTGATCTTCCAAAGTATAGGAACAAGAACAAGAACAGTGGTATAAACAGGTCCAAGGATCAAGGCATGGACAAGAACAGGGATGAGAACAAGAACAAGAATAGTGACAAGAATAGAAATATTGACAAAAATATTAAGAAAAGGCCGAGCAAAGAAATTATAGACACTGATGATGATCAGTGCCTAATGGGAGTTTTACTCCCACCCCAGTTTTAATCTCCTCATGAGGAGGTGGGAGAGGGACTAAGCTAAGAGGCTCATTCTTAGTCCCAAGCCCCGAAGGTGACCCTTTGCCATTGATGGCAAAGGGGGAGAGATTTGAGTAAGGAGGAGAGATATGAGTAAGGGGGAGAGCTTCTTTATGAATAGGAAAGCTTCAAGTCAGGGGGAGAAAAAATTCAACAAAGAGATTCTCAGTTGTTGGCACATTTGGTTTCATTTTTGGCTCCTAATATGTGTTTCAGTAAAGGTTTTGCCATCAATGACAAAGGGGGAGATTGTTGGCAATTTTGGGTACCTTGGGTACATTGCCTTTGCTCAAGTGTAAATGTTATCATTGATGTCAAGAAGTTCTTGAAGCAATTTTATTTGATGTCAAGGAATTTATTTTGTTGAAGGTTATTCAGAGCATGATCAGTGAGTTTCCAAGAAGTTCTTAGTAGCCCATTTGCAAAAGATCAAGAAAAAGACAAGTAAGAAAAAGTATGCAGCAGGCTAGAAAAACTGTCACGATTTCGTGACATGTTTGAGGAGAGAGAAAGTGTTGGAAAAACTATCATGATTTCATGACATGTTTTAGGAGAGAGAAAGTACTGGCAAAACTGTCATGATTTTGTGACATGTTTGAGGAGAGAGAAAGTGTTAGCAAAACTGTCGCAATTTCGCGACATGTTTGAGGAGAGAGAAAGTGCTAGCAAAACTGTCAAGATTTCATGACATGGTTGAGGAGAGAGAAATTTATGGCAAAACTGTCGTGATTTCGCGACATGTTGGCAGAGAAGGAGAGAAAGATGGAAAGTGTCACGATTTTGTGACATGTCACATTTTCACAACTCGAAAAGTGCAGGAAGACAGAGAAGGAAAAGTGTTGCAATTTTGCGACACATTGCCAGGATAGTTGTACGGATGAAAAGGTGTCGTGATTTCATGACATAATGCAGAAAAGAGAGTCTACAGTGTTAACTGTCATGATTTCATGAAAAGTTAGAAGAGAGAGAAAGCTACATGAAAAATGTCATGATTTCGTGACATGCTATAGAGGTTGAGGTAAGGACTGTCGTGATTTCACGACATGCTAAAAAACTCGAAGTGAGGACTGTCATGATTTTGTGACATGCTAAAAAGCTCGAAGTGAGAACTATCATGATTTCATGACATGCAGCAAAAGGAAGAGTCTGAAATGAGAAGCATCATGATTTTGCGACAGGCTACAAAGAAGTTGTACGGATGCAAAAAGTGTCATGATTTTGTGACAGGTTGAAGATAAAGCTTGCGAATGCAGAAAGTGTCATGATTTCACGACAGGTTAAGATGGCAGCATTCAGTTGGAGAAAGTGTCATGATTTCATGACAAAAATAGTTAGCAAGTCTTCAACAGAAGAAGTGTCACGATTTCGTGATGAATTCAAGAAGGAAGAGCTCGAAGGCAAAAGCGTCGTGATTTTGCGACATGTTCTAGTTTCATGGGTGTAAGGTAGAGAGAAGCTCAAGGCAGCGAAAGTGTTGCAATTTCGTGACATGTTTTGTTTTTGCTAGTGCAAGTAGAGAAGAAGGCCATGAAGTCAAAAGGGTCATGATTTCATGACAGAGTTGAAGATGATGTCAGCAAAAGTAGATGTGTCATGATTTTGCGACAAAAGTAGAGAAGGCAATGAAGACTAAAGTGTCATGATTTCGTGACAGGAGTGAATATGACGTCAGCAAAGACAGAAGTGTCGCGATATCATGATAAGAATGTAGTCAAGGCAAAAAAAAGCAAAAGTGTCATGATTTCATGATAGGAGTGAAGATGACATTAGCAAATATAGAAGTGTCGTGATATCACGACAAGGACGTAGTCAAGGCAAACAAAGGCAAAAAGTGTCACGATTTCACGATAGTAGGAAAAAGAAGGTGTACGATAGGCAAAGGTATCGTGATATCATGACATGTTGTAGTTTCACAAGAAAATCTATAGAACCAGAGGCGGTTGAAGGACAGAGTTAACCTTGACCCAACAGAGTTAAAATCTGGGCCGACACAGCGTAGGGTTTTGCAGCCAACGTAGTTTGAGGGTTCAGCTGACTAAGTTTGAGAGTTTCGATCATGAAATTTATTCTATAAAATGAGGGCTATTTCCAGATTGAAGGCATCGAATGTGTGTATCAAAATTGTGCAAGTGAAGTTCGCAATGCGCAAAGAGTAGTCATATCAAATTAATTGAAGTGTGCGTTCAAAGTGTGACTTTTGCAGAAGGAGAGTGTAGGGAGAAGTTCAATCATCGAGGAGGAGAGTGTGCAAAGACTGTGCTATTGTGGTTGTGCAGAGGTGCATAAGTTGATGTTTGATCGAGTGCTGCAGTGTTTGTGCGTTCAGTGCAAAAGTTGGTTTTAACCAAGTGCAGCTGTAACAAAATAGAAAAAGGAAGAGGATAGACTTGTGCTAGACTGAAGGACCGTGTTTGGTGTAGACCAAAGAAAGAGGAAGAGGATAGACTTGTGCCAGACTGAAGGACTATGTTTGGTGCATTTTCAAGGACCAATTTTGTGGTGATAGAGTTGAGGACAGAGATCTCTAGCCAGAGCAGGGAAGACAGGTGTCTTCTGTGGATAGAGTTCCACTTGCTAAGGGCAGAGGAGGTAGAGGTCTTTTAGAGGATCACCAGTTAGAGTAGATCTAGGGGAAGGTATCTCCTTTGGGTTGGTGCCCATAAACATTGTAATTGGGAAAGGTTTTCTAGATTTTGAGTTGATAAAATTTAGTGAAAATTTTATCCGTGGAGTAGCCCGCTTTGGGTGAACCACATAAATTGTTGTGTCTCTTTTGTGGATGGTGTTTTGTGCATTGCTTTGATTACTACTTTTATACTGCTATCTATTCACTGCATAATTCTAATTTGAAAGTTGTATTGAAGTAAAAGTAAAAAGTGGTCTTATACTGTTCACCCCCCTCTCAGTATAAGCTTGTGTTCTTCAATGCGGCAATAAGAAAATGTATTATGTAAGGAGTGAGAGCTAGTGGAAGCTCTCAAACAATAGAAACAAATAGAAATACTCTTGTGCCAACATGAGTAGTGCTTAAGAGAGCAAGTTGAGTGGCTAGCTATTAACAATTTACAAATAAATGGTGGTGACCAACAAAGAACAAGACATGCTGAATTACCTAAGGAGAGGCATACTAGATAAGATAGCCCACAAATAAACCCCCCATAAAATCATGAATGAAATCCAACTAATGGGGGAAGGGTAAACATAGAAAATCAAGATCATAATCCTGGGTCCCCTCCTAGGAGCGAGGAAAATGGAATAAATCAAATGGATAGAGATTTACCTCCATTGGATAGAGAGTTACCTCATTTGAGAAACAAGAGGTATCTGGGAACTCACAAACATTGAGAAAAATACACAATCAACCATTGTGCCCATCAATCCCTGGCCCTCCATATCCTAAGCACTTTGAGATGCCTAGGTTAGAAAATTTTAAAGGTGAAGAGGATGCACAAGAGCATGTCACCAACTTTATCAATGCCTATTTTCATATTGAAGACAACTACGCTCTCATGCTAATAACATTCATAATGACATTTTTAGGTGCTACCACTCAATGGTTCAACCAACTACCTAAGCACATCATAACCAACTTTGAACAACTAGTAAATTCATTCTTGAAGCATTTCTCCTTTGGTGCTAAGAATAAGGTGAACATTTCAGACCTGGCTAACTTGAAATAGTATGATGACAAGCCAGTAATGGATTATGGGAATATATGGAGAAAAGTCATGGCAAAATTATCATTCTCCATTTCCACAGAAGAGATCATTCGCATGTTCACCAAAATTTGTTCTAAATATATCTCCCTCTTTCTACAACTCCAAAAATATCCTTCATTTGAAGAAGCTTTAGCATAGGCCAAGCTCATAGAAGAGATAAAAGTATATGAGGGAACCATTAAACTCTAAAAGAAAAAGGAGTGGAACAAGAATGGTAATAATGACAAGTATAAGCAGAAGCAGGGCAACCCTGCTCCAGTCAATCAAGTTGTATTGGCTACACCCAAGGATGGGGGTGCACAACAACCATAGAACTATCAAGCACATCCCCCACCAACCAACTATGACCAAAATAATAATCAAGGAAGAAAATGAGAATGCAAGATACCTTGTTATTTCACGCCTCTGACAGAATCAATGCAATCAATATTTAATCAGTTGAGCGAGGACAGGAGGATCAAATTTCTTGATATACCTCTTATATATCCCAACCATACTAAGCCAAAAATATATAGGGAAGATCAATTTTACCCTTACCATAGGATACTAGGGCATGACATTGAGGCTTGTATTGGGTTTAAGCATCAAGTGCAAAACATGATTGAGGCAGGAGAACACAAAGTTGACAACCCACTAGCTCTCAATAACAGATACATGGGCATATACAAAAACCCATTGTCCAATCATGATGTCCCTCGACAGCAAGGGGCCTAAGTCAATTAGGTTTGAGCTAACATACCTACCCATGGATGCATTGTGATGGTCGATATTGTTAACATAGCAACAAGTACTAGGCAGTATGGTCAACCAAAACCACCTATAGCTCCCATGAACATCCCAGCTACCCCTAGGCAAAGGCAAGACAACCTTCCAGGTCCACCAACAAGACTTGTGGTAACTATTCAGAGTATATTGGAGCAAAACCTATATGAATCCAGATAAGTTATCCATCTATGAGCTCATACAATAGTCCCCAAAGCATAGGGAGACTCTAATGGATATTTTAAGAACAACTGAGATTCAACCACAAGATACAAATGCATTCACTCACTTTGTGGGACAAGTGCAAGAATTCCAGGAACCTGTAATCTGATTCTATGATCATGATATTAAGATAGTTTCAACTACCTTACCAGACCCTCCATTAAATATTATAGTGACCATCAATGACTTACCTTTAAAGAGGGTTTTTGTCAATATAGTTTCATTGATAAACATCATCACAACATCTACAATAGAGCACCTCAAGATACCCAAGACCAATATCATTCCAGGAGCTTACACATTAAGATATTTTAATGATGCTTTATGCAATACTATGGGAACGATAGTCCTACCCATCAAGGTGGGGCACAAGACCATCCTCGTAATGTGTCATGTCTTGGAAGAAGCTATGCAATATAACATCCTCTTAGGGTGCCCTTGGATAAGGGCCGTGAAGTGTGTTCCTTCAATCTTGCACTAGTGTTTCAAGTATGTGCACGAAAACAAAGTCTATGTGGTTCTGGCCGATGAAGAGTCCTTTAAATATGTTAATCAGGTGGACATTCCAAGATAATTCATGATCCCTTATACTCACCTATACGTGGCACCTTCATCCCTAACCACACAAGATGATAACAAAGACAAAGGGGTAATAAAAGACCCATGCACATCAACACCTCCTAATGGACTCAAGACGGTCAATGCTTCTACAATACCATCAATGTCAAAACCAAAATACAATCAGAAGCTAAAGGTGCCCTTAGTTTAGGAATAAAGACCCAAAGAAGTGCCAACTGTAGCCATTGTTGAAATACCAAGTCCTATGGAAGAGGAAGATCCTCAAGATCAAGATGAAGATAATGATTATCACCCTGCTTTATTAGTGTCATATGTGGGGTCATCCATGTAATATGCATCAATACACTTGGAAAGTATAGGTATACGGGAGTACATTATGTAGAAAATTACCTTTATTCCTATCATTGAGTCTACACAAGACATAGGAATGCCTAAGGACTTGAGGCCACCAATAGGAATAGTGGTTCCACATGGAATCCCTTCCAACCAAACCAATTTTGTCTATGTTGTCTTGGACTATGCTCATAAGTCTTTAGATATAGAAGAGGATGGTGATGACTTATTCACAGTCAATTTTCATTACCTCTTTAATCCTGAGTTTGATCTAAGCTACTTTGAGCATTGTCATTGGTATGGCTATGGCCTTGGAATATATGAGCAGGGGCACAGGCGGCCATACGAGCCACTATATTAGCTTCCCTCTGATATATTTGGCATAGGTTATTATAGCAGAGGTTGAGATGACTCTCTTACAGTAGCATTGGAAATATTAAGCATAGGGTTGGGAGAAGACATTGATTTCATTCATTATCACCCCTTAATAATAGTAAATATGAGCAACAGATAAGTAGCGATGGTAAATATACCACCTCCAAAAACTTATCATCCAAACACCTCAATTTATTCCACCCCAATAGGGTACAACTCATGGGATGAGGAGAATTGATATGAGGCAAGTGGTGATGAGGTGCAACTTGGCTTAGCCTATCAGGGGCCTCACTATTTACAAAGATTCACATGGTCCATCCATAATGAGATTGGATAAACATCAGATGAAAGTGACTATGAATCAGAAGACTCAACAGAAAGAGCTTACTTAGACCTGAGCCATCAACCCCTATCTTTGAGGTAAGAGACAAATGGAAATGGGTTCTTCATAAGTGAAGAATAATATGAAGATGAAATAGAGATGGCCTACTTTGGACCAAGACATGAGCCCCTTGTATTAGGGCTGCATACTAATGTTAAAGGTTTTTGGATAAGTGATGATGAATTTGAGGATGAGACCAAGATGGCTTATCTTGGAACTCACCACTTGCGGTAAGTCAACAAGCTAGTAGAGAGAGATGTGGCACTTCATGCCATAGACCCTCAACTCCAATTTTTGGGGAGACCTATTGACCTAGCTGCCATTCATCGGATGGTCAACCCCCCTCCACCTACATTCAGAGAGCAGTTAGATCCCAATGATCCTATTTTCTGCCCTGCTCATGGGCCAGATCCAAAAATTCCCATTCCTCCAGAACCTCATCATGAGTATGGAAGGGAAACCCCTGAGACAACATTGCATCCATGTGGTCCTAGAGACTTTATTCCATCCATTAACATGGTATCCATTGATTTGACCACTCCACTTCATATACCAGTATATCCTACCAAATAATTGCATCTTTATGTAAAGGCCATTGATTGGGATCACACTAATTCACCCATAGATCTAGAAGACCTCTTCACCAACGAAGAGATGTTACAGCCATTCTATTTTGCATCCAGTTGTATGTATGAAATCTTCCATGTTGGTTTGGAACCTAAGTCACTAGGTCATATAAATACCATTTATGACATTCATTTGATACCCATGCCTCATCATCTGGAGGATGGGTCACATATGTCTATAGAAGCAACTTTCAAGGTGGACCTCAATGATGATCCTACCCAACCAAGGAAATTCAAGTTTAAAGAAAGTCTATCTCCAAAGAAACAAGCCATCCTAATTCCTCTCCTCAAGGAGAGGTCAAATATTTTTGTTTGGACTTACAAAGACATGCTAGGGATAGATCCAAAGTTAGTCATTCAAAACCTTTCATTGGATCCCATGAATAAACTAGTCAAGAAAAAACTGAGGAAAATGCATCCAACCATTGCTTTGATGGTGAAGGACGAATTTCAAAAACTACTGGATGCAGTATTCATAGTTCCTATAGACTACCTTGAGTGGGTGTCAAACATGGTACCCATAGGGAAACCTCATGGAAGAGTCCGTATCTGCATGGATTTCAGATATTTAAATAGGGAAACACCAAAGGATTCATTCTCATTGCCAAACATATATGCTCTTGTAGATGCAGTCGTAGGTCATGAAATGCTCTCCCTAATGGATGTTTTTTTTGGATACAACCAAATCCGGATTAAGCCCGAAGATAAACATAAAATTTCTTTCATTACTCCATGGGGAACATTCTATTACAAAGTGATGCCATTCGGTCTCAAAAATGTTGGTGCCACATATCAACGGGCCATGATATACATATTCCATGACTATATGCATAAGATATTAGAAGATTACATGGATGACTTACTAGCCAAGTCCCTCTTGCGGCAAGAGCATGCTAAAGTCCTTAGACAAATATTTGATCACCTCATAGAACATTATGTTTGATTGAATCCTCAAAAGTGCGTATTTTTGCGTAACTTCTGGAAATATTTTGGGATTCATCGTATCCAAGAGAGGCATCAAAGTAGATACTGCAAAGGTAAAGGCTATACTGGAAATGGTCACCCCTACCAAAATTAGGGAGTTGAGGAGCCTACAAGGCAAGATAACATCCATCAAACAATTCATCATGCAATTATCAAACAAATGTAGACCTATGAATAGGTTGCTATGCAAGGAAGTCCCCTTTCATTGGGATGAAGAATGCCATAAAGCCTTTGCAAAGATCAAAACTTATCTAGAAACACCACCAGTATTGGCTCCATCAAGGCCATACATACCATTTTTACTATATATATTGGCTCCTAATTTCACATTGGGCACCATGTTAGCCCCAAATAATGCACAAGACAAAAAGCAAGCCATTTATTACATTAGTCACACCTTGGGGAGCTATGATCTAGGATATGCATATGTCAAAAAGTTGTGTTTATCAGTGGTCTTTGCAACTCAAAATTTGTGACACTACATTTTGAGCCATACGACCTACATCATATCAAAACAAAATCCTTTGCAGTACATGATGAGAAAGACATATCACAATACATGTACCACAAAGTGAATCATGCTATTGACAGAATTTGATCTAGAGTTTGTAATCCAAAAGTCCATCAAGGGAAAATTCATAGCAGATCAATTGGCAGAGGCACCACTTTAGGATAACAATCCTCTCACCATAGAATTATCTTATTATGTGGTCTTTGCATTATCAAATCTACTAGAACTTGAAGAACCTAAGAAAGAAAGAGACATGTCATTATTCTTAAATGGTTCAAAGTGTGAACAAGGAGGCGGGGTAGGGATTTTCTTTATCACACCACAGGGCACTCCATTGACCTTATCATTCAAACTAGACTTCTCATGCACAAACAACAATACAAAATATGAAGCATTGATACTTGGACTCCAAACAATCGTAGTAATGGGTATTAAAAGATTGAATATCTTTTGTGACTCCTTGCTCATCATAAACCAGGTCAAAGGACTATTACAATGTAGGTGCCCACTCCTGAAGACTTACAAGGAACTTGTTGACACCTACTTATACCAGGTGGAATGGTACACCATAGAGGCAATCCCTTGTACGTCAAATAGATTTGCAGACACCATGGCCTCTTTGGGATCCTTAATCCCTCAGAATCCATTTGCTAATTTTACAACCATCCATATGAAAGTGTTTTCACACTCAGCAATATGCCTTAAGGTTTTTGACAATCAAGAATTAGTCAACATGATCAACATCAAACCAAATAAGGATTGGTCCTTCACAGATAGAGATTTTTTGCAAACAACACCTTGGGGGTCTTTGATCTCCCAAGGACCTGTAGAGTGTCGTGCAACCATATACCATATATTTTGTCCTCAATCCATGTTCACTACCTCAAAAATGCAAGAAGAGCAAGTTGTCTATTCTATAGAAGTTGTGGCCTATCAAGATTGGTTTTCCCAACTATAGGACTTCCTGAAGCTTGGAATAATACCTCAAGGTTTATCACATATTGAAACGTGAAATTTCAAGTAGAGATCAACCATATACATTTTTTTAGGATAAATCCTCTACATACGAGGATATGATGGAGTATTGCTTCATTGTCTTGAGCCCTAGGAAACATCTTGGGTAATTTTGTGAGCTCACAATGGAACATGTGGAGGCCATTTCAGTGGCATGGCCATCGTTAAGCACATCTTGAGAATGGGTTACTATTGGTCGACCATGGAAAAGGACTACTATGAGTATGTCAATAAATGTAGTAAGTGGAAGCATCATGCAAACCTAATGCACTTACCATCACAAGCTTTGCATCCCATCCAGGTAGCATGGTCATTCTCGCAATGGGGACTAGACTTGATTGGTAAAATATCATCCCCCTCCTCAGGTCGACACACATTCATCATAACGGACACAAAATACTTCACTAAATGGGTAGAAGTGATCCCATTAACATCAACAACTAGACCAAGGATTGTAGAGTTTATACTCCACAATATCATAAGCCATTTTGGGGTCCCTTCTAAGATAATATCGGATAATGGGCCATCTTTCAAGAACAAAAATGTGCATGCTTTAATGAAAAAATACCATATTCAACATAGTTTTTCAATGCCTTATTATCCATAAGAAAATGGGCAAGCAGAAGCCTCATAAAAAACAATAGTCTCCATTTTAAGGAAGACAGTGCAAGAAAATAACAAGGATTGGCACATGCAGTTACCTCTTGCACTATGGGCGTACAGGACTAGTATACGGATGCCCACTAGGGCAACATCATTTTCACTAGTATATGGCACTAAAGACATCATGCCTCTAGAGTTGGAAATTATGACTCTACACATAACATTAAAGGAATTCATAGATGATGAAGCTACGAGGTAAGGCCGCCTTGATCAGTTGATGCTTATTGATGAATGTCGGGTCAATGATTTAGAGCATCTTTGTGTTTACCAAGAACACCTTGCGTAAGCTTACAATAGTAAATTCCACCTAAGGGAATTCAATGTTGGATATCTAGTGCTCAAAGAAAACTAGTAGAATTCGAATTTGTCACCAGATTTGCAAGATAAGTTCACAACAAATTGGATAGGTCCTGTTGGCATTTTTGCCACATTGTTTTGTTGTTACTATTAATGTAAAAGAATGCACAAATTGTAGAGATACTAATTCTTCTATTTGTCCCTCCATGCATTTTGAAAGGGAAAATGTAAAAAATCTCTATAATTTTTGTGTTAGAGAAAGCAAAAATGTAACTATCGCGATATCGCGACATGTAGTTTTGCAGCATCAACTGCAGAAATCAGCTAAGTATGAAAATTGTCATGATATCGCGACATGTCGCATTTTCGTGACCTGTCACGTTTTTGCGGTCAACGTAGTCAACGAAGTAGGGAAGCCAAACTATCATGATATCGCGACATGTTGGAGTTTCACGGTCAATGCAGTCAATAGAAGCACTAAAATGAAAATGTCGCAATATCACGACATGTTGCAAAATCGTGACTTGCGGTGGCCATGGAGTAGAGTGATAGAAAATGTCACGATATCACAACATAATTGAGCAAAGGGCAATGTCAATGAAACTCATCGTGATATCACGACAGAAAAGAAGAGAGGGAGCAAGTGGAGAAAAACGTCACGATATCGCGACATGTCGCGTTATCGCGGTGGGGTTGAAAGATAAACTCAAAGCGGAGAAAAATGTCATGATATCGCGACATTTTTGAGGATGAGGCCAAGTAAGAGAAACTTGTCGCGATATCGCGACATGAAGCGGTAATGATGAAGAAGGCCAAAAATTATCATGATTTCATGACATGTCATGATTTTGCGAGGTAAAAAGTGCAAAGTGCGAGAAGACAAAAAGTGTCACGATTTCGTGACATATTGTGGAGAAAAGGCCAAATGGAGAAACATGTCGCGATTTCGTGACATGTTCCATTTTTGCGTTGCAAAGGTGGAAATAAGGAGAACATAGAGACCTGTCACATTTTTGCGGGTTGAAAGCTAAACCATACAAGGCAGTGAGAAAGTGTCACGATTTTGTGACATGTCGCATTTTCGTGACCTATCACGTTTTCACAGGTAAGAAGGAGGAAAAGATAGCACAAGAGAAAGATGTCACGATTTCACGACATGTTTCATTTTCGTGATAAGGAGCAGTGAAGAATCCAAAGTAGAGGTGAATGTCATGATTTTATGACATATCATACAGGCCAAAAGAAAGGAAGATGTCATGATTTCGTGACATGTCATGTTTTCGCGACTGGTGGCAAAGAGAGAAGGCAGCAAGGTAAAAGTGTCGCGATATCTTGACATGTCGCATTTTTACGACTTGTCTCATTTTTGCGATAGAAGTAGTAACCAAGACCCGATACAGTGCTATTTGCATTTTTATTCAAGATTGTATAGGAGAACGTGCAAAAGAGATAAGGATCAATTAAAGTCTCTCTAACTGATTTTCTAATCATGGTCAAAGAGGCTCAAGGATTAATGTTGCTGATTATCGATGTGCGCAAGATGGAACAACCTGAGGCAATTTTTCGATGCCGCTATAATTAAAGACACCTCCAATATTCAAAGCTCCTATTCATGATCTCTTAACAACTTTCAACTTCCCTTGATAATGGTCATTTGATGAAAAGATATGGGCCCTTGTTTCTATTTCATTCTCGGTTGTAATCCATTGAAAATAGGGACTATTATTTCTTCGAGGTGGATTAAGGGGATCATTTCTTCAAACTCTATTTCATGTATCAAATGTTGTAATACGAAAGGAAGAGGACGGACCTCTATAAATACCAATGTAAAACTCAAAGGAGGAGGATCTTGTTGCAGAAATTGAAATAGAAATCCTAGATGCAATTACTTCTATTCTTAGTGTCTTTTGGAGTTGGTGATCTAATTTGTTGTGTATGTTTGGCTTTCTATGTGATTTAATTCTGTGTAGTCCTGTGTAATATCAGTTTAATTTTGTTGTGTTGAATTTGGCTGTATTGGCATTTGAATGTCTAAAGTTTATTTGGAAGCAAACTCACGGCTAATGCATGATCCAATTTCTGTATATGTGTTCTAAGAGTCAGTTGCTGCTTAGCTTTAGGATTTAGCTAAGGTTATTGCTGTTCGAGGTTGTTCTCCCCATCAAAAATTGACTTTGGCCATATTTACATCTCTTTTCATTATTTCCATTTCTTTCCACATTTCATCTCTTTCTATTATTTCCCATTTCTTTTCACATTTTCCCATTTCTTTCCTACATCCCTAGTCTTGAAACCAGTTTAGATTAGTGTGGGAGCCAGCCCTCTCTGGAGATTGACCCAGGAGACATCTCTTTCTCTTGGCCTTTCAATGTTGGCCAAGTCTAGGGTGCATATACATATAAAATCCTTTCCTGTGGCATATTTGTGACCAACAATTTTTGGCACGCCTGGTGGGACAGACTGTTTCTATCTTAGAAAGATCCATACCCAGAGGAATCAATATTTTGATGAACTGTCTTGACCTCAAAGCGGATATTGTAAGTTCATCTGGTGACTCTTATGAAGGTGATAGTACCTAAAAATTTCCAATCCTAAAGCTGGTGAAAATTTTTGCATCCTTGCTTCATGATCACGAGATCAAGTGCCAAAGAATCGGAATATCCAATCGAATTCTTCAAGATTGATGTTCAAAATTGGAGGGAGTGCTCAAGATTGGTAAGTCCTGTGAACCCATCATTTGTTATCTCATCACAGGCTACAAGGTAGTTTGTGCCATCTTCGACTCCTCCCAGTACTGCTACGAGCTTGCTACATCTAGATCCAGTAGTTCAAATGGCCCAGTAGCCTCCACCAAGGAAGTTCTCAGCATGGAATGACTCGGGAGCCTTGAATTTACAGACACATAATCAAGTTCCTCAAGCTGCTTTGAAAGCTTTGCCAACCTATGATGGTACTGGTAAAATCACTTATGAGCATATTAATGACGTAGCCTCTTTGGTGGCTATCCATGACATAACGGATGAGGATGTGATGGTAAAGTTGTTGGTGTTGTCACTGAGAGGTAAATTGTTGTATTGGTACCAAACATTGCAACCAAGCACTATTACATCATGGGATGAATTAGGAGAGCTACTAGTCAAAAATTTTCATGAAAAAGCTGATCCATACTCCTTATTGCATCAATTTAATGCCATTCAAAGGCACCCCCAGGAGGAGATTGATGATTTCAATGTCAGATTTACCAGAAGCTAGTAGAGAATTCTTGATGGTCTTTGGCCCACTCATGAGCTAGCTGCATTCTATTATCTTAGAGCTTTCAACACATACATTGGTTGGGCTTTCTGGTAGCCCAACGTGACTACATTTCCAGAGCTATTCGAATAAGCACAAAAGGTGGAAGCTGACTTGATTGCCATAGGTAGGCTTCCACCAAAGGTAACAATGCCCATATTACATGATCTTCCTAAGCATTTGTATTTTGGTTCATTTTCACAGCCTATGCCTCCCATGTATCCTATTCCATCATGGAGCTCAAGTGTGCCTCAGATCATACCCATTCCAGTTCCCCAGCTCCTTGTTCCAACTATTCCATAGTTTCCTGCACCAATCATTCCGTAATTACCAGGTCCCACTTCATTCCTAGTATTACCTGCACTGCTAGCACCTCTACCTCTATCAAAACCTCCTGTGCCCTCAAATCTTGATCCTTTCACATTCCTATTACAAGAGGTACAATTTGCTAATTCAGCTATAAGAGCGATGGGAAATAAAATCACAATTCTTGAAAGGAAACAGGTTGAGAGAGATTTCCAACCTAAGAGATTTCAACCTCTTTCAATCACTAGAGAACAAGCGGCTTCAACAAGCAAAGTTCCAGAAAAGAACCCGATTGTGTTGACGAATGAAGAAGCTGGCCTTGCAGAAGGAACATATTGGTGCTCTACATGCAATGACCCACATGATGAGTCCACTTGCATGGTCCACCAAAATTATTTGCAAGTTCTTGCAGGGAGCCGTGTAAACATGATTCAAGAGGTAGATATTAATTCTATGAAGTCTCTTGAGGAACACATAGTAGTCTTGACGTGCAGCGGCAAGAAACCAATGTTGGTAGATCCGGCTAAGATGGAGCCATTAAAAGTGCCTCCTGTACAAGCAACAAAGTAGTAAATACCCACAAAGGCTCATGATCCTTCGGCTCCACAATAATCACCTGTTTTACCGAAGGATCCACTTCTACAACAAACAAAAGAGAAGGAAAAAAGTTCTACTTCTCAGTCGTAAGTAGAAACAAAGGAACAAGCTAGAGAGACGTTGCGGTATCCATCATTGACTAAATAGCAATGAGTGGAGGCCACCCAATAGTACAAAATAAAATTTAAATCTACCAATGGAGGGAAAGAGCAGATCTCAATGGAGTACAACATAGTTGAAGAACTCAAATGGATACCAGCTAAGGTAAGTCTGTATGACACCTTACAGCTGCCTGGATAGGTAAATATCTTACAGGAATCCCTAAAAACCATACATAGTAAGGGGAAGGCTCCAGCCCAGATAGTTATGTCTCAAACATTGACCACTTCAGCCACTGGAAAGAATAGACCACCCCCATTTTACTTGTCACTCAGAATGGAGGGTTGGATTGTGCATAACTACATGATTGATTCTGGTGCTGCGACAACTATCATGCCAAAGGCAGTTTGTGAAGTCATGGGTATGGAGTATACAAGAAGTAGCCCTGGTGTCTTGCATTTGGATGGGACTCCCATAAAAATAGGGGGTGTAATCAAGGATGTTCCTATTGCTCTACATAATCTACCTCATATTACAGTAATTCAAGAGATAGTTGTGGTTGATTTGGAACCATATTTCAGTATGTGTTTATCAATAGAATTTACTGCTAAGCTAGGAGGCTACCTTTCTCTAGATTATTCTCACTTGGATATTTTGTTCAAAGGAAGAATAATCCGTATCTATAATCAGAAGCCTTCTACTTTTCATGTAGAGAAGATGGAAGAAGAAAAAAGATCCAAACATTCTGTCAATATGATAATTGAGAAATTGGAAGATCCTGATTTGATGGATAAAGTCTTGGATGAGCTTTGCTTGGAGGATGAGTTTTCAATGCTTGATTTTAATGCCATGGTGGAAACTGATATTGGTTGTTATTCTATTCTCAATACTGAAAAGGCTCAAGAACAGAATGATGGAAGTCAAGATCAACTCTATTTTGATGGGGCATAATGCATAAATGACACTGGCATTGGGACTGTTCTAATGTCACCTTCTGGAATTCAATGTTCTTCTTTAGACAAGTTAACCTGGATTTGCACAGACAATACAGCAGAAGATGAAGCTTTATGCCTAGGTCCCACGAAGGTTGAGACACTTGGAGTGTGACAGTTGTAAATCTTTGATGACTCTGAGCTGATTATCAATCAGGAGTCTACTGAGTGTCTGTCTAAGGTCTGGGATCTAGGAGATCATAGAGTTATGTTTGGGTACATGCCTCTCAAGAGAGTTCATAGCTAAACTCAGGGGGTTACCTTGTACATATTTAAAAAAAAAAAAATTGTTAACTTCGGCTCTTTTTGCATGCGAGCCTACAAGTACGCTCATTTCTTTTCCTTTTTCTTTTCTTTTCTAGCAGATAGTGGCTTTCTTCTACTTATTTCTTCTTCTTCCTTACTTCATTCCCTTCTTCTTCTCCCTCTCCTTCTTCTTCTACAAATAATCAAGCCACTATTGTTGTTTCTACTCCCCTCTCTGATGTTCCCTTTCCTTCACTTCCCTTTCTTCTAATTCTTTGTCTTTTGAGCATTTTTCCACACTTCTCACCACCTCCTTCATTCCATCCACTTCCATTTCATTATCTATTTTTAGCAAAATCCCACAGCTGGTAGCACAGTAGCACTTTGTTTCCGTATCTACCGTTTCCACTCCATCTTTCACCATCCCATCATTCCTCATTCTCGTTCCTGCATATCTGCCGATCATCCATTCCATTCATTTCTATTTTGTAACACAGGTGCTTTTTCACTACTACCATGGAGATCCTTGCACAACACCTGGTGATTACCCAGCTCAACCGAGCTAGGCAAAATGCAGTCGTTCAAAAATAAAGGAAGTTCTGTTCTCCCATAAATTTTTGTTGAAGGTCCTATTTTGAGTGTCGAGTACCAGCAAGAGATTGTTGTAGCAGTCTGCAGTGACGCGTCCAGCATCCATTAGCATTCACTTTATGCTCCTCCAGTTGCTTGACTCTGTTGCCCAATGGATTAAGGCCTAATATTCATGCATACAGTAGAACTGTATACCCTACGAGCCGCCAAGAATGTTGGCATTTTTGCCACATTGTTTTGTTGTTACTATTAATGTAAAAGAATGCACAAATTGTAGAGATAGTAATTCTTCTATTTGTCCCTCCATACATTTTGAAATGGAAAATGTAAAAAATCTCTATAATTTTTGCATTAGAGAAAGAAAAAATGTAACTATCACGATATCGCAACATGTTGCAATTTCATAGTATCAACTGTAGAAATCAGCTAAGTATGAGAATTGTCGCGATATCACGACATGTCGCATTTTCATGACCTGTCACGTTTTTGTGGTCAACATAGTAAACGGAAGTAGGGAAGCCAAACTGTCATGATATCATGACATGTTGGAGTTTCGTGGTCAATGCAGTCAATGGAAGCACTAAAATGAAAATGTCACGATATCGTGACATGTTGCAAAATCATGACTTGCGGTGGCCATGGAGCAGAGTGATAGAAAATGTCACGATATCGTGACATAATTGAGCAAAGGGCAATGTCAATGAAACTCATCGTGATATCACGATAGAAAAGCAGAGAGGGAGCAAATGGAGAAAAACGTCACGATATCATGACATGTCACGTTATCGCGGCGGGGTTGAAAGATAAACTCAAAGCGGAGAAAAACGTCGTGATATCGTGACATTTTTGAGGATGAGGCCAAGTAAGAGAAACTTGTCGCAATATCGCGACATGAAGTGGTAATGATGAAGAAGGCCAGAAATTATCGTGATTTCACGACATGTCATGATTTCATAGGGTAAAAAGTGCAAAGTGCGAGAAGACAAAAAGTGTCACGATTTCATGACATATTGTGGAGAAAATGCCAAATGGAGAAACATGTCACGATTTCACGACATGTTCCATTTTCGCATTGCAAAGGCAGAAATAAGGAGAACATAGAGACCTGTCACGTTTTCGTGGGTTGAAAGCTGAACCATACAAGGTAGCGAGAAAGTGTCACGATTTCACGACATGTCGCATTTTCGTGACCTGTCTCATTTTCACGGGTAAGAAGGAGGAAAAGATAGCGCAAGAGAAAGATGTCGCGATTTCATGACATGTTTCATTTTCATGATAAGGAGCAATGAAGAAGCCAAAGTAGAGGCGAATGTCATGATTTCGTGACATATCATAGAGAAGATCCAAAAGAAATGAAGATGTCATGATTTCATGACATGTCATGTTTTCACGACTGGTGGCGAAGAGAGAAGGCAACAAGGTAAAAGTGTCGCGATATCGCGACATGTCGCATTTTTATGACCTGTCTCATTTTCGCTACAGAAGTAGTAACAAAGGCCCGATATAGTGCTATTTGCATTTTCCTTCAGGATTGCATAGGAGAACGTGCGAAAGAGATAAGGATCAATTAAAGGCTCTCTAACTAATTTTTAGATCGTGGTCAAAGAGGCTCAAGGATTAAATGTTGCTGATTACCGATGTGTGCAAGATGGAAGAACCTGAGGCAGTTTTTGATGTCGCCAAAATTAAAGATGCCTCCAATATTCAAAGCTCCTATTCATGATCTCTTAACAACTTTCAACTTCCCTTGATAACGGTCATTTGATGAAAAGATATGGGCCCTTGTTTCTATTTCATTCTTAGTTGTAATCCATTGAAAACAGGGATTGTTATTTCTCCGAGGTGGATTAAGGGGATCATTTCTTCAAACTCTGTTTCATGTATCAAATGTTGTAATACGAAAGGAAGAGGACGGACCTCTATAAATACCAATGTAAAACTCAAACAAAAGGAGGAGGATCTTGTTGCAAAAATTGAAATAGAAATCCTAGATGCAATTACTTTTATTCTTAGTGTCTTCTAGAGTTGGTGATCTGATTTGTTGTGTATGTTTGGCTTTCTATGTGATTTACTTTTGTGTAGTCCTGTGTAATATCAGTTTAATTCTGCTGTGTTGAATTTGGCTGTATTGGCATTTGAATTTCTAAAGTTTATTTGGAAGCGAACTCATGGCTAATGCGTGATCCAGTTTCTGTATATGTGTTCTAAGATTTAGTTGTTGCTTAGCTTTAGGATCTAGCTGAGGTTATTGTTGTTTGAGGTTGTTCTCCCCATCAACAATCGGCTTCGACCATATTTACATCTCTTTTTGTTATTTCCCTTTCTTTCTGCATTTCATCTCTTTCTGTTATTTCCCTTTCTTTCCACATTTTCCCATTTCTTTCCTACATCCTTATCTTGAAACCAGTTTAGATTAGTTTGGGAGCCAGCCCTCTCTGGAGATTGGCTTAGGAGACATCTCTTTCTCTTGGCCTTTCAATGTTGGCCAAGTCTAGGGTGCATATATGTATAAAATCCTTTCCTATGGCAGATTTGTGACCAACAGGTCCATATATGATTTCAAAAAGAGTTGGGCCTGGAGCATATCACCTTATATCATTAGATTGTTTTGAAGAGTCTGAACCTCTCAATATCATTCATTTAAAGGAATTTTACACAAACACAAAAACATTCAAATATGTCATAAAACACAAAAACATTCAAATATGTCAAAAACACAAACAAATCATAAAAACATAAAATTCCAAAAATACAAAGGCTCCAAGGGTAATTCATACCGCTTGGTCAAAAATCAATTCAAAAGGCTCCAAGGGTAATTCATACCACTTGGTCAAAATCAATTCAAAACGCTCCAAGGGAATTCAAGTCACTTGGTCAAAAATCAATTCAAAGGCTCCAAGGGTAATTCAAACTGCTTGGTCAAATCCAATCAATCAAAGGCTCCAAGGGTAATTCATACCGCTTGGTCAAACATAAATTCAAAATGCTCCAAGGGCATTCAAGCCACTTGGTCAAAAATCAATTCAAAGGCTCCAAGGGTAATTCAAACCACTTGGTCAAATCTAATCAATCAAAGGCTCCAATGGTAATTCATACCGCTTGGTCAAACATCAATTCAAAATCCCCAAGGGTATTTAAACCACTTGGTAAGAATCAATACCAAAAGCCCCAAAGGCATAATAAGCCCTTTGGTCAAATTAATCAAAAAATACAAAAACAACATAAATCAAAAATACAAAAACAATTGCACTTCACATTTTGCATCCACATAATTGCATTGCATTTTCACATACATTCAAATTGAAAATTTCATGAGAGCCTTAAAAATGATACCACAGTTTATCGCACAAGTCATTCATATCCATACCTCCATCCATATGTGTGTAATTGTATTTTTCAACATAACCATTATTTGTTGCTATGCATAATATACTAAGGTTTTTTGGGTAGTCAACCACACCTATTGATCTTATCAAATTTTAAGGAAAACAACTTTGATTAGTAGAATGACCTACCTGTGACAAAGCCTTGGATATTCAAGATCCCATCACTAATTGAAACACTAAAATCCTAGCTGGTACAAGGAAAATATGAAAGCTGCAAAGTGGTCTAGGTTACCTTAGGTGAAAAGGATTATCCTTTCTTATCCCCCTGTGCAACCAATTTAAAGGTGCTAAGAATTGGCAAAAGGACAATCTTTACCCTATCAAAATCCCTTGCTTAAATTAAAATAAGCAAAAAAAAAATCCCAAAGCAAAGTACATATTCAAAATACCAAGCATACAGTCCCGATTTCAAAGCAATAATCCTACACACAAAGCATAAATTAAGAAATTCTGAAAAAATCAAGCTAAAAAAAAATCAATCAAAAATAAAAAGTGATTTTCATCACTACATATGAGAAAAATAAACAATGATTATCATCACTACAAAAAAATCCCCGCTCAAAGAAAAAAATCAAATCAAAATAAAGAGTGATTTTCATCACTACATATGAGCAAAAATCCAAAGCCAAAAAGAAGCCAAAAATAAGGGAATAAATCTTGAATCCCTAGAATTCTCAGCATTGTACAAAACTAGAAGGAGAAATCCTTACACATGATGATATGTCTACCACAACTGCTTCATGCATTTGTGTAGACCAATGTTTGAATGTGGATGAGCTAGATTAGGTAACCCAATATTGCCTAGTGGTATAGTCCAACTAAGTCCAACAAAAGGATGAGATGAACACTTGAGGATCCCCGATATTAGCAATGGGCTGAAAGAATCCCGCATGACATTGAAGGAAATGCTTGGGTTCTACCTCAAAATATATAATCACATGCACACACAGAGATCATGAAAAACCAGGTCCATGGTAAAAGCCTTACTTTTCAAAAGTCTAAGTGGTAAGTAGACAGTTGTTGATAGGAGAACTAGAGTGATTGAATCTACGAAATTCCCCAAAAGTTCATATAGCAATAAATCATAAGATCATTCACACCATCATATTATTTATAAGATTATTTAAATTAGGGGGTATCAACATAGTAGGATAGATACTGCATATATATTAGAAATAGTATATAAATGACCACTAAATACTTTATATCTTTTAATTTATAGAAACTTATTAAGAAAATACATTACACACCATTACATATCTGTATCGCTCCAAATTTTTTGCATCCTTACCTTCAAGCTAAAGGATCCACACCTGGAAGGAGTATGGGAAAAGGATGGGATAATACCTCAGACTGAGAGGCCCTTTGAAGGTCCCGCCTCTCGGGGGAGGGGTATTAATGTGATTTTTCGACGAATGGTGGGGTTCACCAGGAAACATTTAGTGGCAGTCTCCACACCTAGGTTTGGAATGAGTTTAATGTGTTCATTTTTAGCTTTAAACATCCAAGTCCTAGTTTGGCCAGATGAATCTAAGTTATTCTATATGAAAATGCAAATTAAATGAATATATAAAATAGATTTGAATAGAAAATAGAGAGAGTAAGCTAGATTAAAGAGACATACCTGATCCGGATGTCTGATGGAGGTTCTAATTTTTGAAGCAGTCAGGATCATCTGGAATTTGACAGGATCATCTCCAATCTGACAGGATCATCTAAGATCTAATGAATTCATTAGACGAATTCGTCAGAGACCTGCAATCAGAGAAACAGATACAAAATACAAAAAATGCAGCTATGCCAACAGAGGGCAATGATGTAGAATGATATCAATAATATTAAAATGATAATAATAAACAAGCATACAAGTGCATTACAATGATTTAATGACAATTTATGATTTTATTATGCATTAAGACTATATGGGTGAACTCCAAAATGCAGAGTAATAAGGAATAACCATAGAATTAACTAAATGCAGAATAATGCAACAAAAAAGAGTGGAGAAAATGCAAACTCTGGGCATTGATTGCCTCCAATGTTGACTACAGTAAAAATCATCTCGGATTGGTATGAAATCATCTCAAATTGTATAGGATTATCTGTGATGATCTAAACTTGCAACAGCTGAAGAATAACAAAGTTCCTGCAAGAAAACTCGAGAAGGGACAAAGGCGAACAATAGTCTAGGATATTCTGAAGCATGTAAAACTCGAAGTGCAAAAAATTTCAACCAGGGGGATGTCAAGGGGAGGGCTCAAGATTAAATAGGCATTGGAAAGAGTTTGGGAGGTTGGAGATCATCCCATTTTGGGAGATCTCCAACGGGGGGAAACTATAACGGTGCAAACGCATCTCTGCCCGAGTTAGAGAAGTTGTTGAAATAGAAGCTAATTATGAAAAATTAGTTTTGGGATGAAATCATCTGGACGTTTTGCTCTAGACGAAATCGTCCGATCTGAGGCGATATCGTTTTATCATAGATGATATCGTCCAACGGATGAAACAAACTCTAAAAATGGCATAGAAAATGAGGAAACGGGTAGCAGGCGATTTGGGAGCGATTTTGGGGTTGAAATTTGAATTTGAATTATTACTAAGGTAATTTTAATTATTTATTAAATTTTACTACGCTAATTTTAGGGTGCTACATTTTGCCCCCTCTTTAGTGAATTTTTTGAAGAAAATGTGTTAAATACGAGTTCTTGATTTACGAGAAAGCAAAAATTTATTCCCATTTTTAGGCGACGATTCTAGGTCGAATTGTACGACATCTTACTATGATGCCCCCTCAATGTTTTTACCCAAATCGAACGTTTGAGGTAAAAACATGAAAAAGCAAAAATTAAATTTTTTTTAATTGTTTTTGAATAAAATTAAAAAATAGGGAAAAACCCTAATTCATTGTTACTATTCATTTTCATTTTCTGGTTTGTGGAGCTCTACAAACAAAATGGTCGAGACAGCACACAGATCGACAGAGGTTCGATGTGGGCTACGGGTAAGGGTCTAAACACCAAAATGTATCGCTCCAAATTTTTTGCATCCTTACCTTCAAGCTAAAGGATCCATGCCCAGAAGGAGGATGGGAAAAGGATGGGACAATACCTCGGACTGAGAGGCCCTTTGAAGGTCCCGCCTCTCGAGGTACTGGTATGAAGGTGATTTTTCAATGGATGGTGGGGTTCACCAGGAAACATTTAGTGGCAGTCTCCACGCCTAGGTTGGGAATGAGTTTAATGTGTTCATTTTTAGCTTTAAACATCCAATTCCTAGGTTTGGCCAGATGAATCCAAGTTATTCTATATAAAAATGCAAACTAAATGAATACATAAAATAGATTTGAATAGAAAACAAAGAGAGTAAGCTAGATTAAAGAGGCATACCTGATCCGGATGTCTGATGGAGGTTCTAATTTTTAAAGCAGTCAGGATCGTCTAGAATTTGACAAGATCATCTTCGATCTGACAGGATCGTCTAAGATCTGACGAATTTGTCAGAGACCTATAATCAGAGAAACAAATAGAAAATACAAAAAATGCAGTTATGCCAACAGAGGGCAATGATGTAGAATGATATCAATAATATTAAAATGATAATAATAAACAAGCATACAAGTGCATTACAATGATTTAATGACAATTTATGATTTTATCATGCATTAAAACTATATGGGTGAACTCCAAAATGCAGAGTAATAAGGAATAACCATAGAATTAACTAAATGCACAATAATGTAGCAGAAAGAGTGGAGAAAATGCAAACTCTGGGCACTGATTGCCCCCAATGTTGACTACAGTCAAAATCATCTTGGATTGGTACGAAATCATCTTGAATTTGACAGGATCATCTACGACGATCTGAACTTGCTTCGGTTGAAGAATAACAAAGTTCCTACAAGAAAACTCGAGAAGGGACAAAGGTGAACAATAGTCTAGGATATTCTGAAGCATGTAAAACTCAAAGTGCAGAAAATTTCAGCCAGGGGGATGTCAAGGGGAGGGCCTAAGATTAAATAGGCATAGGAAAGAGGTTGGGAGGTTGGAGATCATCCCATTTTGGGAGATCTCCAATGGGGGGAAACTCTAACGATGCAGACGCATCTCTGCCTGAGTTAGAGAAGCTGTTGAAACAGAAGCTAATTATGAAAAATTAGTTTTGGGACGAAATCATCTAGATGTTCTGCTCTAGACGAAATTGTCCGATCTAAGGTGATATTGTCTGATTGGGGATGATATCGTCTAACAGACGAAACAAACTCTAAAATTGGCATGGAAAACAAGGAAACTGGTAACAGGCGGTTTGGGAGCAGTTTTGGGGTTGAAATTTGAATTTGAATTATTACTAAGGTAATTTTAATTATTTACTAAGTTTTACTGTGCCAATTTTATGGTGCTACAATATCATATATGAATACTTAATCAATTATTATGATAGGAGTGATTATTTAAATTCATGATTATTTTTTTACTTTATGTGGTATCACCCATTAAGATTGTCAATGTCATACGCATTCCGTATGTTTTAAGTGATTAGAGCATACCGTTTCATTTATACCATTCCATCACATAAGTTAGATGCATATAATTAAAGTAAAAATTAAACATACATTTAACAAAAACATTTGCATCCACAAAAAAAAGTCATTAATCATCCATAAACCACATCATAAAATATATATGCAATATCCGTTTGCATACCAAATCATAAATTCATCATTCATCATCAAAATACATCGCATCATATCATAAAAACAAAGAATCATCTACACATCCATCTAAGCATATTCAAATATCATCTATCATCTAGCATATTCATCAAATCATCATAATACCATCATCGCATCATATCATAAAAAAAAAATAATAACAAAAACATGAGCAATAAATGACACACATAATAAGTCATAAAGCAAATCTATCATAAAAGTATGTGTGTCAAGTCTAATGAATATACAAAAATGCTCATGGGCTATAGTAATATAGGTCAGTCAACCTCAAAAATGAATCAAGGACCGAATAGAAAATCAATCAAGTACCAGTTTTGAGCCCCCTACATCATCTCCTCTAGGACCACCTCCACTTATGGCAGTGTCACAAGTCAAGTGATGCGAGCATATCGATCTCTCTGCCCGAGTTTAGGTCCTCTGGCTAGGATGGGTGGAAGACTACCCTGAGGTAGAGCGCCCGCTAACCTGTAAACCACCTATACCTGTTGGATCCTTAGGGATAATATTGTGCCTCCTGAGATGCATCTAAAGGATGGTGACATGATTCATAAGTGCTCGGATCCACTCCTCATGCTCATCCAAAAAATACTGAAGCCATCCCACATATACCCCTAAACCTATGGTTGGAACCTCCTGTGGTGTAGAATGAGGAACAACAAACTACATCCTAACATCGCCACCCCCAATAGTAGCCTATAGAGCATATATCTATGCTGAGAGTTGCTCAATAGTAGCATCTCACCATTATACCTGGATCTTAGTGGCCTGAAGCTCAGCCTTGACCTCATGCAACTATGCTCTTAGAGGAGAGTCTCTCTCCTCGGGCTCCAACTCCTCCTCCTCAGGAATGTCAGGATCCTTTATTGCTACCTACTCTACTGACTCGAACCATACCTCAGTCCTAGATTGAACCTTACATCCTACCAAATCTACACCATCACCCCTGCCATCATACTCATGCCTTAGGCAACTGACACCATGCCACATATTATCACCCCACCATTGAGAGTAGGCCTATATGACTTCCCCAACCACTGTAGGGTCAATAGCTAGGGCATCCTCCTCATATGAGAGCTTGGTAATCTATCATGGAGGTAGGTCCTTCTCTACTATGAGGCACCTATACAAGAATGGTATCAAGGGCACATCCTACTGCAATCTATATTGACAAAGAACCCGAGAGTAGAAGAAATACTCCTGGATGGAAATCTTATGGCCAACAAGCCATCGATCACGTTGTGTCCTGGAAATAAAACTAGCAGGATCATCCCACGCATGACACTCATAGTAAGGTTTCCACATGACATCTCTGACCAACAGTCTGGTGAAAGCATCAATATAGTGGGATAGCTCCCCTGCAAAAGTGTAGCTCTTACACTCCTCATGCTCTTCATCCCATCTGGCAGCATAGCACTATGTCTGAACATCGACTATTGTGATATCAACTAGGAGCCCCTTAGGGTGATCTATTATAATGTGCTCCCATACCCAAACTTGTAGGAGCAAGCTGTAGGCAATGATGACATGTCCCCACTGATGGATGTGGTACAACTCATCGTAGCAATGATCCAATAATGATCTACCCCATGCATAGATGATAGGCTCCTCGCTATCTAGTAGGTCCTGCACCATCGCCAAGAACCTTAAACCCGATAATCTAGGATAAGAATGTTATTGATTACCATCAAAAACATGGCATGCCTCACTATGAAAACATGAACATCATACCAAGCTTTGATAGATACTCCCCTGGACCCAGTCTCTTGGAGGGCCTATGCAGAGCGTGCTCCAAAAACTCGAGCATAGATGATGACCTAATCATTAGTGGCCTACAAAACAATGGGCACCCCATCGAACGGGATCTGAAATATCCTATAAATGTCCTCCAGCGTGATAGTCATCTCATCAGGTGGAATGTTGGAAGTGTTGGTCCATGGGTCCCAACGATGGGCTAAGGCCTTAAGATAAGCCTTTTTAGCAATAATATAGGGTAACCTGATGATGTACTATAGCCCACGGGCCTTAAACCACTCCCAGTTAGTGTCATCAAATCCAAGAAGCAATTCAAGTAGGAGCTTCGAGTCTCAGGCCCGAGCAATGAGGATCTAAGCAAATCAGAAGAAAGACAAAACATAACTATAGTGCATCTAAGGCATAATTCACAATAAACATGAAGACGGTGCAAAAGAGTATGAGTTACTCAAAATATAAGCAAAATAAGAATAAATTACACCTAATCAAGCAAAGCAAAAAAATAAAAAATGTCATAAATTCAAAAAAAACAAAAAAATAAGGCTCAAGCTTTAGTTGTTGTTGCCTACAGCAGCCAAAACCTAGATTCTATAGGCAGTAGCGGCCAAGACCCAATGGTAAATTTTTTTGATCGTTGGGATTCAAGCTTGGCTGCTCTTAGTGACAATGGCTCAAAGACGACCACTCTAAGCGACATCGACCAAGGGGAAACATGGCAAACCCATGAACCCTTGGCCAGAAAATCAAAAAATTACAAATTTAACAAAATAATTTCAAAAAAACAACATAGGAAGGGAAAGCAAACAAATTGGAAAGTAAAATTTCCTACCCAAGCATCAAAAATAAGCTAATTTTGAGAACGTCCAAAATTGCGGCAACAGGTGAATAACTAAAAAAATTTGAAAAACCTTTGGTTGAAGCCACTAACAAATAGCAAAATTTGGGAATAACCCACCGTAGCAAAAGGGAACATAAGTCTAATTACAAAGTTTATTCGTTGCCAGTAGGTTTAGTGAGGTTCAGTTTTACTTAGACAAAGAAAAGAGAGCTAGGGTTTTGAAGAGAGAAATACCCGAGAAGCTCTAGCTCCTCTAGTAGCTGATGTCTCACCCTATGTAGCCATGTCCTCAGCAACAACAAGTTTCAAAGTCACGACTGTCATCGTTGCATTAGAGATCTGAAAATGAATCTTCAAAAGTGAAAATGATAGGTCAAACCCTAGAAAAACAAATTTTTATATTTCCTTAATTATGCCTTAGCAGCTACTGACGTCAATGGCCCAAACTTCTTGGTTTCTCAAGGCAACAGTGGCCACAGACAAAAAATCATAAGCCGTTGTACCTGACAGCGGCTAGATCCATAGAGAAAAATAAGGGATTTTCTCCCTAAGGGATCCCACAAAAACAATAAATAAACACACTTTGGTGGTTTAGGATCATCAAGAATATTCAAAAAAAAAAAATCACATAAAATCACATTCTCAAGCTGACCTCGTATCCGATTACCTATTATATCCACTCAACGATTGCTATGATTTGCACTCCATGTATTTCGATGATCATTTTTTAATTACGATATGTCACCCTTCAAACCTGAAGAAGATCAAGATGGTCGGACTACTCCACGAGTGCAAAAGGATCATTCTAATTCCCCTATGACATCAAAAACATTAAGTCAAAGTGATACAATCTAAAAATAAATAGAATCACTCATCCTAACTCCCTAAGAAGGCTATTGATAGCCGGACCGCTCCTCGGGATAAGGATGGATGATCATCATAATCAATTGGAATCAAACTTGGATGTGGGATTGCCAATTAAAAGCAACAAATTCTAGAAAGGAACCATATTAGTCATATTGGTCAAGCAACTTGTTGCTTCATTCATTGTCATTTCTTCACCAATTCATTGTGTGAGGAAGTAGTTCAAAACTTCAACTTAATCATAATCAAAATCAACAAAAGATCACTTGATCATAACAAAATCATGTTTGTCCTACAAATCATTGCATACAACAATCACAAATTTCTCTTATTTGCTGAGAATGTAAGCAGACATGACATCTTTAATTGTAGCTCTTCTACCGATCAAAAATTGTTGTAGTAGCTAAAACTACCAGATTGAGTTTGAGGAATGAGTACAATTTAACATGCAAAATCCACTGAGCTAAGTCCTTCGAATGTTGAGGCAATGATTCAAGGGATGCACACCATCTTGCATGATTGGGCCATCTAGAGTTGATCAAACCATTTATCACCATACACCCTACAAACATATAGATCTACATTTTTGCTCAGCATTGTGTTTTCCACACAAAACACCACAAAAAGGGGTATCTATAGACACCTAAATTGTGTCATGCTTAGGGGATTTTCTCACATAGACACACTCATAAGATCATAAGACATAATATTGGACTTTCCAAGCATCAACAGTGGTTCTCACCACTCATTTGGGGTATTTTTAAGCCATCCAAGCTTGGCCACTCAAACCAAGAGTGGATAGATCCTAGCCACTCAAGCCTAAAGCAGCCAGACCTTAGCTGCTATAGAAGACAACGACCAGATCTTAGCTGCTATAGATGACAATGACAAAGCCATAAGAAGCAATTTTTTGATAAACAGGCCCAATCTCGGGTGAAAGTGGTAGTCTACATGCAATAAAGGTGAGCGAGAGTGACTTTCCATTCCTTTTCATGACCAGTTCATATGGGAGGTTTGAGTTTACATTTAGTCTTAAGTTAACTGACATCCAAGCATAAACAAAGGATAAAATATTCTCATGCTAATGACCAGTTCGCATAGAAGACTCAAGTGGGTAGTTAGATTTTAGTTAACTGGCCTTCAAATATAGACAATGGAGAAAAACTTATCATGCTAACTTGCACTACGTATGAGAAATCCATTCCTAGGGCTTGGACATAAACCTAGGGTTTCATGCTATAAAAGGTGAGCCTAAGAGCACCATAGAGAATCATACTTACAGAGGATCTTTATCATATCAGAGAGAGACATATTTTTTAGGAGAGCTTTTGAGACTTGGAGAGTTCTCTTTGAAGAACACAAGCTTATACTGAGAGGGGGGGTGAACAGTATAAGACTTAACCAATTAACAATTTTAACTCTAGATAACAGAGGCATCAACACAACATTAATCAAGACAGAAAGCATCACACATTGAAGACCCATTTTAACGTGGTTCACCTAGAATGGTTGGGCTACATCCATGGATAAAATATTTCACTAAATTTTATCAATCAATTTCTAGGAATACCTTTCCCGATTACAAAGTTTATGGGCACCAACCCAAAGGAGACACCAATCCCCTAAACTCGAGTTCATGGGCACCAACCCACAGGAGACATCGATCCCCTAGCTCTGCTCTGGCTGGTGATCCTCTAGAAAACCTCTACCTCCGCTGCCCTTAGCAAATGGAACTCTATCCACAAAAGACACCTGTCCTCCCTGCTCTACTGGAGACCTCTGTCCTCAACTCTATCACCTCCAAAGCTAGTCCTCGAATTTGCACTAAACATAGTCCTTCGATCTAGTACAAATGTCCTCGTTCGTCTTTTCCTGTTGCACTCACTCTGCACACTTCGACATCATCATGCCACTTCTGCACTCTTGCGCTCTTTCGACTGCATCTCGCACACTTCGACGCACATTCGACTATCTCACAATTCACACTTAACTCTTCAAAACAATCCTCCTTTTATACTAACACTTTCAAGATCAAAACCTTGATCTTAGTCGGCTGCACAACCCTAAACTACGTTGGCTGCAAACCCTAATCTTTGTCGGCCCAAATTTAACTTTGTCGACTTCACTGCCTCTGTGGTTCTGTAGCTTTTCTCGTGAAACTACAACATGTCGCGATATCACGACACCTTTGCCTCCGAACACTTTCTTTTGGCTTTTGTCACGAAATCACGACACTTCTGCCTCTACTGATGTCATCTTCACTTCTGTCATGAAATCATGACATTTCTCGCTTTCTCAACCTCTTCTCGGCTTGCACCAGCGAAAATGAAACATGTCACGAAATCATGACACTTTCGCTGCCTTATGCTTTTCTCTGCCTTACGCCTACGAAAATGGAACATGTCACAAAATCATGACACTTTCACCTTTGAGCTCTTCCTTCTTGAAATTGTCGTGAAATCATGACACTTCTAGCTTTCGTACGTTTCTATCACCTATCGTGAAATCGTGACACTTTCCCAGCTTCCGTACAACTTCTCTGCAACCTATCACGAAATCATGACACTTCTCATATCGAACTCTTCCCTTTGCTACATGTCACGAAATCATGACAGTTCTTACTTGGAACAATTTCATTTGTAGCATGTTGCGAAATCGTGACGGTTCTCACTTTGAAATCTAAAGCATGTCACAAAAATGCGAAGCTTCTCACTTCGAACTCTATAGCATGTCACGAAATTGCAATAGTTCTCACTTTGAACTCTGTAGCATGTCGCGAAATCGTGACACTTTTTGAGTTACTTTCTCTCTCTTTGAACTTGTCGTGAAATCATGACAATTCTCACTACGGACTCTCTCTTCTGCATTATGTCATGAAATCGCAACACTTTTCCTTTTGGACTCCCTCTCCTGCAACATGTCGTGAAATCGCGACACTTTTTCGTCCGTACAATCTTCCTTGCAATATGTCACGAAATCATGACATTTCTGACTCGAACATTCTCTCTCCTCTTTGAGTCGCGAAACTGCGACATGTCGCGATATCGCGACACTTTTCTAAAAAGCTTTCTCTCGCCTGCTTAAGTCGCGAAAATGTGACATGTCACGATATCGTGACACTTTTCTAAAAAGCTTTCTCTCTCCTGCTTAAGTCGTGAAAATGCGACATGTCGCGATATCGCGACATTTTTCCAACTTACTTTCTTTCGAACCTGTCATGCTCGAAACCTTCATCAAAAAATTATTTTATACAAATCAAATTCCTTCAAATAGATTCTTGACATCAATGACAACTTATTCACTTGAGCAAATGCAATGTACCCAAGGTACCCAAAATTGCCAACAATCTCCCCCTTTGTCATTGATGGCAAACCTTTACTGAAAACACGTCTCAAGAGCCAAAACTAAAACCAACTGTGCTAACAACTGAGAATCTTCCTTTGAAGTTTTGCTCCCCCTAACTTGAAGCTTTCCTCTTCACTTGAAGCTCTCCCCCTTACTCATATCTCTCCCCCTTTGTCATCAATGGCAAAGGGTCACCTTTGGGGCTCGGGACTAAGAATGAGCCTCTTAGCTTAGTCCCTCCCCCACCTCCCTGATGAGGTGATTAATTCTGGGGTGGGAGTACAACTCCCAATTTCTCCCTTAGATACTCAAACGTATCTCTTGGAAGAGGTTTGGTGAAGATATCTGCAATCTACTCTTTAGTAGGCACATACTCTAGCTTGACCTGCTTGTCTTGCACTTTCTCCCTTAGAAAGTGATACTTGATGGAAATATGCTTTGTCCTTGAGTGCATTACCAGATTTTTGGAAATACTTATGGCACTCGTATTATCGCAAAATATGGAGATGGGTTGTTCATGCTTGACTTTGAAATCCTCCAAGGTGGTTTTCATCCATAAAACTCTGTGTACACCCAACCATTGCTGCTATGTATTCAGCCTCTGTTGTAGATAAGGAAACTGAAGGTTGTTTCTTACTTAGCCAAGAAACCAAACTCTTTCCCAGAAAGAATGCTCCACCACTAGTGCTCTTCCTGTCATCAGTATTGCCTGCCCAATCTGCATCTAAATAGGCCGTGAGGGTGAAATCATCACCTTTGGGATACCAAAGCCCAAAATCCATAGTGCCCTTCAGATATCCGAATATCCTCTTAACTCGTCGTAACATGAGAATCTTTTGGAGCTACCTAAAATCTTGCTACTAACCCAACTCGCCTACATGATATCCGGTCCGGTAGTCGTAACATATAATAAACTCGCCAATCATTGATCTGTACAACCTTTGATCTGTCGTTGGAGATTCATCATCTTTACTCATCTTACACCCTGTAATCATTGGAGTACATACTGGTTTGCTGTCCATCATCCCAAATTTCTTCAACATTTCTTTGATATACTTTCCTTGAGAGAGAAATACATCGTCTTTTGATTGAGCAATATGAAGACCTAAAAAGAATGACAACTCTCCAATCATAGACATCTCAAATTCCTTCTGCATGGTGTTAGCAAAAACTTTGCACATCTGAGTATTATTCCCCCCGAAAATAATATCATCAACATAGACAACCATAATCAACATATCATCACCTTCATTCTTAATATACAGATTGCTATCTACCATGCCTTTCTTGAAGCCTTGCTCATGAAGATAACTGTCAAGTCTTGAGTACCATGCCCTTGGTGCTTGCTTTAACCCATATAAAGCCTTTTTCAGTTTACACACATAGTCTAACTGTTCTATGAGAGACACTCCTTCTGGCTGTTCTATGTAGACTTCTTCTACCAACACCCCATTTAGAAAAGCTGACTTTACATCCATTTGATATACCTTGAATGATTTGAAGCTTGAAAGGGCCAAAAACATTCTGATAGCTTCAAGACGAGCAACAAGAGCGAACGTCTCTTCGAAATCAACACCTTCTACTTGAGCATAACCTTTGCAGACTAACCTAGCTTTGTTTCTAACAATATTTCCATCCTCATTGAGTTTATTTCTGAATATCCATTTTGTGCCAATGACATTCTTGTCCTTAGGTCTTGGAACCAAATCCCAAGTTTCACTTTTCTCTATTTGATTTAGCTCTTCATCCATCGCTTTTACCCAAAATTTATCTGCACATGCTTCACTAAAATATTTTGGCTCAATCTGAGATAATAATGAAACATTTGTAGAATCGTGTGAAGGAATGACTCTTCTTCTTGTTTGCCTACTGTTTGGATCACCAATGATCAAATCTTTGGGATGATGTTTCTGAACATATCGTGAAGGAGTTTTGGGAAGCAGTTGCTGTCTTTCCTCTTCTTCATCTGAAACCTCTCTGAATTCTTCTTGACAAATTTCATCACTGAGTTCCTTGACTGGTTCTCTTATCCCTATATTTTCATCAACTGTTACATTTATGCTCTCTACGACTGTATGCGTTCTTTTGTTGAAGCATCTGTAGGCCTTGCTTCTATTGGAATATCCAAGAAATATTTCCTCATCACATCTAGGATCAAACTTACCCAAATTCTGATCTTCCCTTCTGATGAAGCACTTACTCCCAAACACTTTGAAGTATTTTATTGTAGTTGGTCTCCCTTTCCATAACTCATAAGGAGTTTTATGATGATTGACTCTAAGTTGGGCCCTGGTGATAATGTAGATCGTTGTACTGACTGCCTCTTTCCAAAATCCATCTGAAAGTTTTGACTCATTTAACATAGCTCTAGCCATATTTTCAATAGTTCTGTTTTTCCTTTCAACTACTCCATTTTGTTGAGGAGTTCTTGCTGCTGAATATTCTCTTTTGATTCCTTGTTGCTCACAATATTCCACAAATTCATTTGAAGTGAACTCTCCTCCTCTGTCTGATCTTAAGCATTTGATTCTCTTGTCAGTCTCATTTTCAATCATTTCTTTGAAAGCTTTAAATTTTTCAAAAGCTTCAGATTTTTCTTTGAGAAAAGTAACCCACGTCATTCTAGAATAATCATCTATAAACAACATGAAGTAGCTTTCTCCCTGAATGCTCTGAGTTCTGGTGGGGCCACATAAATCAGTATGAATAAGATCCAATGGTTTTGAAGAAGTATACCCTTTTGATTTGAAACTGGTTCTGGTCTGTTTTCCATGTTGACAGGGACCACAAATGATATTATGGGGCCTTTTTATTTTGGGCAAGTCTCTAACAGCTTCCTTGTTACTAATATTGACAAGATTATCAAAGCTCAAATGCCCCAATATTTTATGCCATAGCCAACTCTCATCTTCTTGAGTTAGAAAACACTTTTCCCTTTTTATCTCACTTAGCATGTAAAGATTGTTTGGAGTCCTTGTAGCACTCACAATGAGTTTTCCATTTTTTTCTTTACTTATCTCACATCTATCTAAAAAGAAAGATACTATGTGCCCTTGATCACAAAGTTGACTCACACTTAGAAGATTATGTCTTAGGCCTTCTACATAAAGCACATTTTCTATTTTGGATTTCCCATCCAAACTAAGAGTCCCTTTACCACAGATTTTAGCTGACCTATTATCTCCAAAACTGACTGTTCCTCGGTTTGTTTGTTTTAAGACCAAAATTTTTTTCCTTTTCACCAGTCATATGTTTTGAACAACCACTATCAAGATACCATTTTTCTACTTTGTCTTGAGCATGAAAAGCAGTTTGAACTATCATTGACTTAGATTTGATCTCATTTTTCTTTTTAGTGAACTCAAGGCTAGATCTATCCAAACCGCACATCCTTGCTGTATGCCCAAAATTCTTGCACTTGAAACACATGAAATTTTTATTCATAAGAGGTGCAAAAGAGTTAACATTTTCCTTACTATGGCTATTCAAGGATTTATTGCAATGCATAGCTTTGTGACCAAAATTCTTGCAGGAAAAACAATAGCCATGGAAAGTATTATGTAACCTATTTTGATGCCTTGGATGATTGTTCTTCTTGTGACCAACTGGAATCCACCGCTCTTCAGGATGAAGATTGGTCTTGCTCGAAGACCCTATTTCATGAATAGTGATACCATCCTTCTTTTGCTTGTCATACGGAGTATTCTGTCTGAGAGCCAATTTTTCCAACTTCACTCTAAGAGACATAACCTCTTCTTCTAGTTTCTCGCAATCAGTTTCCTTTCCTTTTAAAGCCTCTGTCAGAACCTGTTCAACCTTCTTTCCTTCTTCATCTAGAATTTTGAAGTCTATAACTCTTTGAGACAATCTTGATCTTGCAATCTCTTCTTCCTGAATTTGATGCTTGAGAACAAAATTTTCTTCCCTAAATTTCTCAAGCCTTTTTAAAGCCAAGAAGAATTCACCTTTGAGATCAAACCCAACCTCTTCATCTCTTTTTGAATCTGTATGTTCCTCTAATAGATCCTTCTCCAAGTTGTTAGGCTTTTTTTGGAGAAACCCGCTCTGATACCAATTGAAGAACACAAGCTTATACTGAGAGGGGGGGTGAATAGTATAAGACTTAACCAATTAACAATTTTAACTCTAGATAACAGAGGCATCAACACAACATTAATCAAGATAGAAAGCATCACACATTGAAGACCCATTTTAACGTGGTTCACCCAAAATGGTTGGGCTACATCCACGGATAAAATCTTTCACTAAATTTTATCAATCAATTTTTGGGAATACCTTTCCCGATTACAAAGTTTATGGGCACCAACCCAAAGGAGACACCAATCCCCTAAACTTGAGTTCATGGGCACCAACCCACAGGAGACACCGATCCCCTAGCTCTGCTCTGGCTAGTGATCCTCTAGAAAACCTTTGCCTCCGCTGCCCTTAGCAAATGGAACTCTATCCATAGAAGACACCTATCCTCCCTGCTCTGGTTGGAGACCTCTGTCCTCAACTCTATCACCTCCAAAGCTAGTCCTCGAATTTGCACTAAACATAGTCCTTCGGTCTAGCACAAATTTCCTCATTCATCTTTGCCTGTTGCGCTCACTCTGCATGCTTCGACATCATCATGCCACTTCTGCACTCTTGCGCTCTTTCGGCTACATCTCGCACACTTCGACGCACATTCGACTATCTCGCAATTCATGCTTAACTCTTCAAAACAATCCTCCTTTTATACTAACACTTTCAAGATCAAAACCTTGATCTTAGTCGGCTGCACAACCCTAAACTACGTCGACTGCAAACCTTAATCTTCGTCGGCCCAAATTTAACTTTGTCGGCTTCACTGCCTCTATGGTTCTGTAGCTTTTCTCATGAAACTACAACATGTCACGATATCATGACACCTTTGCCTCCGAACACTTTCTTTTGGCTTTTGTCGTGAAATCATGACACTTTTGCCTCTGCTGATGTCATCTTCACTTCTGTCATGAAATCGCGACATTTCTCGCTTTCTCAACCTCTTCTCGGCTTGCACCAAAGAAAACGAAACATGTTGCAAAATCACGACACTTTCGCTACCTTATGCTTTTCTCTGCCTTACGCCCACGAAAATGGAACATGTCACGAAATCGTGATGCTTTCACCTTTGAGCTCTTCCTCCTTGAAATTGTCGCGAAATCATGACACTTCTAGCTTCCATACGTTTTCTTTGCAGCATATCGTGAAATCGCGACACTTTCAGCTTTCATACGACTTCTCTGCAACCTGTTGCGAAATCGTGACACTTCTCATATCAGACTCTTCCCTTTTCTACATGTCGCAAAATCATGACAGTTCTTACTTGGAACAATTTCATCTGCAGCATGTCATGAAATTACGATGGTTCTTACTTTGAACTCTAAAGCATGTCATGAAAACACGATGCTTCTCACTTCGAACTCTACAGCATGTCACGAAATCGTGACAGTTCTCATTTTGAACTCTGTAGCATGTCGCGAAATCGCGACACTTTTCGAGTTACTTTCTCTCTCTTCAAACTTGTCATGAAATCACGACAATTCTCACTACGGACTCTCTCTTCTACATTATGTCATGAAATCATGACACTTTTCCTTTTGGACTCTCTCTCCTGCAACATGTCACGAAATCGTGACACTTTTTCGTCCGTACAACCTTCCTTGCAATATGTCACGAAATCGCGACATTTTTGACTCGAACATTCTCTCTCCTCTTTGAGTCGCAAAACTACGACATGTCGCGATATCGTGACACTTTTCTAAAAAGCTTTCTCTCACCTGCCTAAGTCGCGAAAATGCGACATGTCGCGATATCGTGACATTTTTCCAAAAAGCTTTCTCTCTCCTGCTTAAGTCGCGAAAATGCGACATGTCGCGATATCGCGACATTTTTCCAACTTACTTTCTTTCAAACCTGTCATGCCGAAGCCTTCATCAAAAAAAATTCCTTCAAGAGCTTCTTGACATCAATGATAACTTATTCACTTGAGCAAATGCAATGTACCCAAGGTACCCAAAATTGCCAACACTCTTTACGATCACGTATACGGCAAAGATCTGATAGATTGAAGAGCATAACATCTATTTCAACATTAGATTAGAGTCTTTGACCCATAGCTTTGGGGAAAAGAGGGTGAGGTTTACTTTAGCAGCCGCTGTCTTGGATAGTGGCTCATAGGCTTAGCTTAGGATAGACACATCTTTTATTCTGCATATTTTCATATCATTAGCATAGATTTACATGATTTCATGGAATAGTTTTATCATATTTTTGTTACATTTTTTTATTACTAACAACCTCATCCAGGGAGGCAATCTCTAACACTTAAATGTGTGTTGTTGTTTCATTTCTTGTAGGGCCACAAGTACATCAGATGAATATTGCAACATACGAGAGCCAAATGGATCCTCTAGGAAACAGACCTAGAGAAGGAGGCATCTATAAGCCCTCATATATTTCCATGTGCGAAACCGGGAAGCTTTTATAAGCACACCACCTCTTCACAGAAGGGGTACTCCTTGCCTATTTGTAATTTATAGTATCAAAATGGGTATCCCTAAGAGGGATCGACATGTAACCGAGCTTCAATATCAATAAAGAGATCCATATTTTGTTATTTTGTGTTATATGCTTTTTCCTCTTATCTTTCCATTTCATCTTGGGTATTTTAAATAGTATTGCAAGTAGGGTTTAGAAAAGGGACCAGTGTGTGCGTTCTCGGGGTCACTACAGTTCTTTATTTCTGAATTAAGTTGAAGGAAATATTGAAAGTTATTAAGCATTGTTGTGAGTGAAACATATTGAGTCTCTAACAATTATCTATATATTTTTGTGATAAAAACAAGAGATATATTGAAAGTGATTGAGAATTGTTGTGAGTGTGAATAATATTGAGTATCTAACCATTCTCTATATGTTTTCTATGATATTAAACAAGAATTTAAGTGAAACTTTTTTGTGTGATTGAAGAGGTTTTTTGTGATAGATTGAATTGATTTGAACAAGCTTTTATGAAATCTAGTGAGCAGATTTGAGTAAGTCCTAGAGAGGACTTAAGGACATAATTGAGGAAGATTTTGTGAAAGTTGAAGGATAATATTTGTTTGGGATTTTGTGGAAGCTTACAATCATATTAGATAGAGTTTAGGTAAGTCTTGGTGAAGACTTGTTGAGAAGATTCAAGATACATCTTGGTGAAGACTTGTTGAGCATTTTGAACAAGTTCTAGTGAGGAATTGTTGAGCATATTTGAAATAAGTTTTGGTGAAGACTTGTTGAGTAGATTGAACAAGTTCTAGTGAGAAATTGTTGAGTAGATTTGAGACAAGTCTTGGTGAAGACTTGTTGAGCAGATTGGACAAGTTCTAGTAAGGACTTGTTGAGCATATTTAAGATAAGTCTTGGTGAAGACTTATTAAGAAGATTGGACAAGTTCTAGTGAGGACTTGTAGAGAAAATTTGAGGTAAGTCTTTGATAAGACTTGTGAGCAAATTTTATTGATTGATTTTTTAAAACCATGAGTTAAGGTTTGGGGTAGATCTAGCAAATTTTATTTGAGTCAAGCTTTGTGTTAATGCTTGAGGATAGAGATTGGGTAGGATGGTCACCATCTATGACCGTCCCAAGGTGGGATAGTCATAAGAATATGATCCTAAACCTCCAAAAACTATTGGGAACCTTCCCAAAAGTGCTATGGAGCTCTATATTACCCTAGAGGGCTGCCCAATGGGGCCTTATTATGTTGATAAGAGTTCCACATGTGATGCATTAGAATTATTATTCGATTTACATGATTTTAGTATATACAATTGGTATCTAAAGAAGGAAAATACAACAAATTTTTAGACTTGGAATCAAGTGAAAAAGAAATTCATTGAGGAATTTTGACCTTTAAAGGATGATGGAGATATTTTTATGGAAATTTGTATGACGAAGCAAAAATCTGACAAAGATGTAAAATCATACAATCGTAGACTAAATAAGGTAGTAGATAATATGCAGATACCTTTTGTAGATGTATTGGTAAATCAATGGTTTGTAGATGGATTACTATCGAAATATTAAAAAAAAAAAAGATGAAGGCGATACCATCAAAAATGTATGGGGAAGTTGTAAAGCATGTAAATAATTTTGAGAGTGAATAAAAATAAATGTACAAAGGTATTTTGTATCATCCCAAGTCCAATGATTTATATAGTTAATAATATGACACTATACAGAGGATAGTAGCATCATTTCATTAGGATTTCAATAAGATCATGAAAGAACAAAGAAGAAAACCTGATAGAAATGATATTTGATGCATAAAATGCAAGATGAAAGGACATACAAATGTAAAATATCCATGAAATGACTACTATCATATCTATAATATGATGGGACATGAGGTAATGTTATGCTCATATAATTTAAGAGTATGTCCATATGTCCTGACAATCCAAGAGCAGGAAGAGAAATTGAATATCATAGGGATCAGGAAACAAGCAACAAGTGGTGGTTATAGAAACAGTCGATGAGGTGGAAGGCCGAATAAGGGAAATTGGTAAGGAGGATAGAGCTATTTGCAGTATGAATCGAAAGGGAGGCCAATAATATAGTGTCATAATTTCTAATAGTGGGGGCATTTTATGAAAAATTATCCTTCACCTTAGAGATAGGAAATACCATAAGAAAACACTACACGTGTGTGTAGGTGGTGTGGTCCAAGTAACCACAAGGAGGTAAATTGTCCCAAGTAGGTGAGTTCAAGTAACCCATAGAATGTAAATTATTTAGATATTGAGGGTCCTCAAGTTAAGGAGGAAACCTAAACATTTTTAGTCATGAAAAGAAATCAAGCTAAAAAGGATAAGTATTGAGAGCCAACAAGGTAAAAGCAATGTTGGTAAGTAGCAAATAAAATACTACAAGAGGAAGCACAAAAAGCTAAACAAGTAAAGTTAGCTGAAGAAAAGGAACTAGAAAAACCATCAGAAGAAAAGGTAATTGTGTAGAGTCTAGAAGCACAGGTTTTAGACACAACAATAGAAATCAAAGTGGCTAACCTGATGTAAGCTATTCCATTATTATAGAAAGTGATGGTGGAAGATATACAACCACATAAGATGATGGAAGTGCACATTCAACCAATTAAAGAAAATAAATAGAAATATCAATTCATGGATCCTACTATATTTATGATTGATATGGGAAAGAAACCTGCATTAGTGCATATGGAAATCCTAGGGAACAAATTGATACAAGTTATCATGGATGGAGGATCCAATGTCAATGTGCTACCTGAAAGGACCTGGATAGAATTGGGCACTCCATATTTATGGACACTAAGCTTCTGATTATATGGTGTTGACTAGCATGGTATAGATAAAAAGGTAGTCTTGACAACACAACAAGTGGTAATAGCTAACTAAGAGTTTGTCTTGGATCTCATTATGATTACTATGTAGAAACCTACATACAATGCTCTATTGGGATGAGGATGGCTATGTGTAGCCAAATTTAATCACAACTAGGGAAAGAATGAAATCACTTTCAAGAAAGGACAACACAAATATATTATTAGTCTAACTAACCAAAAATTTAGTGAGGATGTAGCTATGATCGATAAATAAAAAAATTCCTTAGGTGATGAAGTATATGAACATATGGAGAAGGAATGTTGTACTTGGATGAATGTAGTGAAGATGAAGCTAGATCTAATAGCAAGCTACGTCATTGGTAAATGGAGTACAAAATTTTTCAATCCAACTACCTCTATATTGAATCTTTAGACACCTAAAAAATGCCATGATGATGGAGACTACTCATATGGGCACCTTTGCAGACCATATGAATGACCTTGGACCTTTCCAAGACCAAGCAGTGGTTTTAACCACTCAATTTGGACTCCTTGGCCTATTTAGTGCTAACTGTGATTGACACCTGCAGTTAGAAAAATCTTGCATGCTAACTATGGATGACACATGTGGTTAGCAAAATCCTACATGATAACTATGGCTAACACCTACGATTAGCACTATAACAAAATCGGGTGACCAGAGCTGAGTCAAATCAGTTGCAATAGCCGAATTGCAATGGTTTTCAAAGCAATTTGTGTTGGGAAGCATCCATAAGCTTCATCTCAACTGCCAATATTGTTCTTGTCTTCTCCATGAATCTAGAGCAAGTATTTTGGGAGTCTACTTAAGACCCCAATTTTAGAGAGCAACTAACTAGAAGAATAGCTCAATTGCACATAGCGAAGCCCTGTCGGATTGGAGAGCAATTTCATATCCCCTTGAGGAGTAACAAAGTGTTGTCCAATTGATCGATGAAAATTGTCCATGCAACAATGGAGATATCAAGATATTGAGGAGCAAGCTTGAAAATTGACACACATCTATTGTTAATTCCATTGAATTCAACCGCCAATATGTTCCAAAAAACACAAGTAACCCTTGACCATCAATTCCTTGGAGGATTTAAGATTTTTTGGCCCTAGTTGCAAGAGAAAGGATAATTTCATCTTAACCATGGCTATAAGCCATGGTTAATAGTGCCAACCACACCTTAGACCTACATCTAGGGTTTGATGCTCTCCTCCCTCCATTTTAGCAGTATATTTCCATTTTTAGTGATGCAAATAGCTTAATCTAGCATAGATCTACATTTTAGTAGACATTTGACCGATTAATTTAGAATTAGAGGTAGATTTGTTTCACCTTTCCTTACATTTTTTAATCTAGATTAGTTTCATACAATTCAAGTTTTCTAATGGTTAATTATGATGTTTTTTTAGCTAGATTCATGCTTCTTTACATGCTATATTACAATTTCCTCATTTCTTGCATAGATTGATAGTTTTAAATTTTTTCTTGATTTCATGCGATTCTTTATGCAAGATTCCTCCAAAATCCTCATCAAGAGAGGCCTCATTTGTTACTAATTACTTCTTGTTGTTTCTTGATCACAAGGAATAGGATTTGAAGAAGAGATAAAGCATACAATTCCTTCCTCAACGCGAAGAAGAGGGTCATCGACACCCTAGAGCAGTTCGTGTCACCCTGAGGAGCATTTTTATCACACCTACCCTTGATAGGGATTAGACACTATTGTAATTGATGTATTAAATGGGTATCCCTAAAAGGGATGAATCTGTAATTTGACTCCATTGAAATTAATAAAGGATTCCTTGTATTCATGTTATTTCTAGTTATCAATTTATGCATGCCTATTTGTGTATATTTCTTCAATTGCAATAGTTAGATCGGGTGTGAGCATTTTTGGTGGTTACAAAAGGTGATCATGGTGGAAACCCCAAAAATTCCATGATCATTGATGTTTTTCTTTATTTTTTGTTGTAGGTGCTAACCACAGTTCACACTTGTGGTTCACATTGCTAACCGCAGTTCACACCTACGATTCATAGTACTAATTGTGGTTCACACCTACGGTTCACAGTCGTAGCCATGCCTGAAAGACGCGATCAATAGAGAACAAAAAAAGAAAAAAATCAGACATCACCAGTAGACTTGGACCTAAGGTAGGAGCACTTTTCCCTCTCTGTATTTTTCTATCTGTGTTTTTACAAAAGCAAAATGCTAATTAGGAAAATATAGCAAAAAGCAAAATGGCAAAATCTTAGATGCTTTTTAGTTTTCCACTAGTCACTGCTAGGAATAGCGGATCTCTGATTACAGTTCACCCTAGTCTCCAGTGGTCTAGGATATTGATAGTTTAGAGTTTGCATGTATGAGGTCCAATCAGTGGCCATTTTCATCATAGATAGTTGCATTCTCTAAATATCATCTAGCATAATTGTGCATTCTACGAAAATCAAATGTTCTTTTGAAAAGCATGTAGGAAAATCATGTGAATGTCATTTTATGCATTTATTTTTCATGTAAAGTAAAAATAACCCCACACACCACGTTTTATTTAAACATTAGTGGCGTTGGGCTCTCACATCTAACCCATTTGATTGAGACCAACAGTGGATGTCATTACCACTTGATTGGCTCATTTGAAATTGTATATCGGGACCCGCTCATGGCCAAGGCCAACCCAAGAACTATCCTATCCATGCAAAATAGCACGCACTCATCTTCAAAAGAGTGTATCGTTGTGCATGGTGTGCTGGGTGAGGGTTGGTAGTACTTATGCTACCTTGTTGAGTATGGACTTCACTACCATATTCGTCTTGTGCAAGTATATAAGTGAAAACCTTTGAAAAATTTGAGTATAACATCAACTTATGAAAAACACAATAAGAGTTCAGAGTATATTCACAACAAATCAAATGCACTAAACAAGTTTTAAGACACACATTTAATCCTTAAAAGAGATAATCATATTGTCTAATTTGCATGTTGTATTGTTATTTGGGTAATCATCATAAGATACTTGATCTGGGCCCAAACCCTAACCCTAATAATTTTTTTTTTTGATTATACATTCAACAGTTCAAGAATCATACAAATCATATCTATAACGAAGATTTTATTTTGGTTTTATGATTACTCTATTTTCGACCCCAAAAACTGAGAAAAATTACACTAAAACGGTCATAAAATGGTCTAGACAACTCCAAAAATTGCCAAATTTGTTTTGTTGTCTTAGTTGTACCCTTGTTCACCTCTCACAAAAATTTTGGGTCCTAACTCTTCATGGTTAAAAATATCCCAAAAAATCCTAAAAGTGAGAATTTCTCCATGAGCCCCGGTTGGCCAATTATTTCAAAAATACAAAATTTTGACCCAAAAATCATATTTTTGAGTTATAGCTCATTATGATCAGCTCATCACACTGATCATTTTGATATATAACACTTTTAATATTTTTTTGGAAGCCAACAATTTTTTTATATGGCTGGGGGACCTCCCATGGTGAGCAAGACCTCCAATCTAGAGAGGAAATTAGGTTATATGACCACTGAATATATTAATATCAGTCTAGAGGACATGGCCATCCCTAAATGGCATCCCAGGTATTATCATAGCATCAATACCATCCATAGGGGTCAAACCTTTTTGATATCCCCATTAGGGAAGCACCCATAGGTCCTACAGGAAACCTTCCTGACTGTAATACCTTGCTAGAATTCTATATAAGGAATAATCCACCCACTGAGGAGCCTAGTAGTTCAATACCACATGTTCCCATACTCGCTTGCTCTATACATCAATAAAAAAGTGATCATGAACATACACCATGGCCTAGCTTGGGTGAGCAAACCACCCCATCGGGTCAAGCAAGCCACCCCCCTACTCCTCATAGGGAGCCTTCTGTGCAACCTGAATATACAGAGATTACATCTGAGCCTGAGTATGCATCATTTCTCATAGATGAGGAAGAGAACCCAAGTCATCCTCTTATTCCTTGTGAAGAGTACATGGGACAACCACATTGTGGCTCTACATCGTCAAACTATACAGAGCCCACTCATAGCTCAAAATATCAGGTTAATGTAGCTTGTAAGGAGTGTGGAAAACAAGTAATAGATACTACTAGGGGGAAAATACATGATAAACCCATCCATAATTCAAATACGAGGGTACATAGCCCCCATACAACTAAACAATGGGATCATACACATTAGGCACTGAGACCACAACTTGACCAAAAACGAACAGATCAAATCCCATTGGATAAAAAACAACTAAATCAGCAATGGGTGGACTTGCCATGAGCACACCTACAAAATTTGTATCAAAAAAAGATACAAGAATGACAAGAGATATAACAATATCAAGTTCAAAATACATTGCGTAAAGTGGCACTTACGCCTAGCAACAAGATGATGCAACAACGCATAAGACGCCCAGTGCAATCTCAAAATATTTCACTGAGGCCATGCAAAAATCATGTTCAACATCATAGGTTGGTTTCTGATTATCATCAGGAACATCATACTCCTCAAAAGTACCAAGATCAATACGATGAGGAATCATATGTAAAGTCCCAATGGGAACATCAGGATGAAGTGGGTGCTTACCCTAAATCCAATTATGATGAGGTACCTAATGATTATACTTATCATCCACCTCAACATCAAAAGTGGCCTCCTCTACCTAATCGAGGGTGATGAAATGAAGATCATATCATTTCATCAAGGGCATACAAAATGCTAGTTTATCAGATAAATGCATGCGAAAAGCAAAATCAAAGATTGGTTTATCAAAAACCCACACTAAAATAGCTTAGAAATCAACCTTTGCATCCCTTAGTGTCATCACCGATGTACCCAACAAATTTCAAGATGCCTACACTTGAAAAGTTCAAAGATGATGAATATGCAGAAGAGCACATGACAAGCTTCATCCATATGTTTTTTTATTTTCAATAAAATGACCCCTTGATGTTGAGAACCTTTGTGACAACATTAGCTGGGGATGCTTTAAAATAGTATAATAATTTACCACATCATAGCATATACAACTTTGAGCAATTGGCTGATGCATTCTTACAATATTTTGCCTTTAGTGCTAAGGAAACGACAAACTTGACTGACTTGGTTAGCTTGCATCAACTTGATGATGAGCCAGTCATTGAGTATGGTAATAAATGGAGGAAGGTGATGTCAAAGTTACCTTTTGATTTACCCATAGTAGAGCTTATTTGAATGTTTATGAGAAGTTGTTCGAAACATATCTTTCTTCTCTTACAATTACAATAGTATCAAACATTTGGGGAGGCCTTAACACAGTCCTAGGTCATTGAAGACATCAAGATACAGGATGGTGATATTCAACTCCATAAAAAGGAATGGCCAAACAAGAATATTATAGGTGGCAGTGTGTAATGAAAGGTGACCCCAATCAATCAAGTTGTTTTGAGTACCCCCAGATCCTCAAACCAGGGTGCACCGCATGCACCAATGTAGCATAATTACCAAGCTCAGCCTCCTTTGGTCCAAAATCATATGCAAAATAATCAGATACAGGGCCAACAACATCGACCACAATGACAATATATTGATTTTCCAGAGACATTAGCATCACTATTTGATCGATTATATGAGGCAGGAAGGATTAATATTCCAGAGTTACATCCTTTGAAACCTAATAAGTGTATATCAAAGGCACATAGAGAAAATCTATATTGTGTTTACCATTGACAAAGAGGTCATGACATATAGACATGTTATCCCTTTAGAGATGTAGTGCAGGATATGATTGAGAGGCAAGAACTTCAGATAGGAGTCTTCCATGACCCCTTGCCTACACACAAAGTAAACATAGCACCTGTCAATCAAGTTGAAAAATCTAATCAGGTGCACATTAATATGCCTCCCCAAGATTTTTTGGGAATGACTAGTGTTGTAACAAAGAAATAGGATTGTCAAAATCGATCTTCGCAATCGATGGCATCTTCCAATGTTTCAACTTCTCTTATCTCATCTCAATGGGACACTGGCACTGCATAAAATTGCACATCATGGTAGGGGGAATCAGTTTATACTACGCCTCCTAGTCAAGCCAATCATGGCACATCCAACACAATGCACATTGGGGGTCTTCAAGGTGTCACACCTTTCCCATCATCCACATCATGATCAATGAGGTAAAGTGAGACTTCTAAAGGTATCACACCTTCCTCACTTTTATTGAGTGACACACACACTGCAGGGTACTTAAGGTAGCATACTTTCCCCTTTAAAAACATAAAATTAAGAAAAAAATCATAAAATATCAAAATACAAAAATATTCAAAACATTCAAAAATTTTAAGGGAAATGTGAGATAAGCGAAGTTGAAACATTGGAAGATGCCACTGATTGTGAAGATCGATTTTGACAATCCTATTTCTTTTTTACAACACTAGTCATTCCCATAAACTCTCAGGGAGGCATATTAATGTGCACTTGATTAGATTGTTCAACTTGATTGACAGGTTCTATGTTTACTTTATGTGTAGGCAAGGGGTCATAGAAGACTCCTATTTGAAATTCTTGCCTCTCAATCATATCCTGCACTACATCTCTAAAGGGATAACATGTCTATATGTCATGACCTCTTTGTCAATGGTAAACACAATATAGATTTTCTCTATGCACCTTTGATCTACACTTATTAGGTTTCAAAGGATGTAACTCTAGAAGATTAATCCTTCCTGCCTCATATAATCGATCAAAGAGTGATGCTAATGTCTCTGGCAAATCAGTATATTATCATTGTGGTCGATGTTGTTGGCCTTGTAGCTCGATACCAATTGTTAGTCTCACAATGACACTAAGAGGGGGGGTGAATCAGTGTAGCTCTTTAAAACTTAAATCTTCAACTCTTAAAGCTGAAACAATGAAAACTTAAAACCAAATAAAGCAAGTATAACAAGAGAACATCACACAACACAAGATGTATCGAGGTTCACCAATTTGGCTACTCCTCAAAATGATTGATTGGAATCCCATCCAAATCTAGCCTTTGTAAAGCACTAACTTTACAATCAATTTACCAACACCCACTGGAAGGAGCACCAACCCCTAATTTATCTACACCAATAGAAAGGATCACCAACCCCTGATTTACCATCACCAACTGGGAGGAGCACTAACCCCTGATTTACCAGCACCAACTGGAAGGAACACCAACCCCTAATTTATCTACACCAATAGAAAGGAGCACCAACCCCTGATTTACCAGCACCAACTAGAAGGAGCACCAACCCTTGATTTACTAGCACCAACTAGAAGGAGCACCAACCCCTAATTTATTTGCACCAATAGAAAGGAGCACCAACCCCTAATTTACCAGCACCAACTGAAAGGAGCACCAACCCCTAATTTATTTGCACCAACAGAAAGGAGCACCAACCCCTGATTTACTAGCACCAACTGGAAGGAGCACCAACCCCTGATTTACCAACACCAACTAGAAGGAGCACCAACCCCTAATGCTAAGCACCAACTTGGACTTCAATTTTGAACTAGAATATTGACATAAAAGTGCCTTCACTTTTATAGGACCCTTACTGGTCTATTGCTTACCCAACATCTCCCTCAATTCACACAACACACACCCTTCTCGCTTGCCTATCACACGCCTCTCGCTCTCCTCTCGCGCTCCTCTCGTGCACTTCACCGAATAAATTCCCCACTCAAATTCTCCAAGAAACACTCCTTTTATAACCATATTATCAATTGTAATGCCTTCTTTCAATATTCTCATATGCCACTTGTCAATTGTAACTCCTTTATGTAACTCCTTTTGTATATATTTAGTAGGCATTTTGTCAAACACGTTACATGCAAATAACTGACACCATATTCTCCTACCATGACTGTTCGTCTTCTCGATCATGACTGTTCGTTTTCTCCTTTGTAACTGTTCATTTTCTTTTTGCATGTCTGTTCATTTTCTCTTTTGTGCATGCATGCGTTTTGGTTTCTAAAAAGACTTTTTGTTTCTATTTTGACGACTGTTCGTTTTCTCCTTCCACGACTGTTCATTTTCTTTACATGGGCATGCATCCATTTCTTTCCATGTGTAACGACCATCTTAAATTATTTCAAATCATTAAAGATTCCTTATTGGTCCACGTCACTATGTAGTCTTCAGTTTCACCATCCTGGTGTTCATGTCGCGATATCGCGACACTTTTGTTTCTATGACTGCCTACCCTTTTTGAGTCACGAAAATGCACCATGTCACGATATCGCGACACTTTTTCTTTCTCTGCCTGCCTGCCCTTTTTGAGTCACAAAAATGTGACATGTCACAATATCGCGACACTTTTTATTTCTCTGCTTGCCTGCCCTTTTTGAGTCGCGAAAATGCGACATGTCGCGATATCGTGACACTTTTTATTTCTCTGCCTGCTTGCCCTTTTTGAGTCACAAAAATGCGACATGTCACGATATCACAACACTTTTTCTTTCTCTCTCTTTCTCTTTGCATCGGACCACGAAAATGCTACATGTCGCGATATCACAACACTTTTTCTCCTTGCTCTTTCTCTTTGCATCGGACCGTGAAAATACATGTCATGATATCACGACACTTTTTCTCCTTGCTTTTTATCTTTGCTTTGGCCCCTAAAAATACAATATGTCATGATATCGTGACACTTTCTCTCCTTGCTTTTTCTCTTAGCTTTGGACTATGAAAATACATGTCGCGATATCGTGACACTTTTTCTCCTTGCTCTTTCTCTTAGCTTTGGCCCGCAAAAATACAACATGTTGCGATATCATGACACTTTTTCCTTCTTGCTCTTTCTCCTTGCTTTGGCCCATGAAAATACAACATGTCACGATATCTTGACACTTTTTCTCCTTGCTCTTTCTCTTTGCTTTGGCCCGCAAAAATACAACATGTCGCGATATCGTGACACTTTTTTCTCCTTGCATTTTCTCTTTGCTTTGGCCACGAAAATGCAACATGTTGTGATATCGTGACACTTTTTCCTTTGCTTTTTCGCTTCTCTTTTGGACGCAAAAATGCAACATGTCATGATATCGTGACACTTTTTTCTCTTTGATTTTTTGCTTCTCTTTTGGCCGTGAAAATGCAACATGTCGTGATATCACAACACTTTTTTCTCTTTGCTTTTTCACTTCTCTTTTGGCCGCAAAAATGCAACATGTCGTGATATCATGACACTTTTTTCTTGATGCGGTGTTTTGCTTTTTATTTGATCTTTAGCATATGGGCCACTTCGGTCTTCTTGGAAAACTTGTAACAACTTCAACCAAACATCAAAAACATCCTCATAAGCATTTAAAATCACTTGTACATACTCTAAATAACCTCTAAAGTCCTGTCCACTGCATCAACCGATCTATCTGACTGTGTTGCCAACAATTCCAAAGGGGGAGATTGTTGAGCAAGGTGCAACGATAGTATTTTCATGAGGATGTTTTTGATGTTTGGGTGAAGTTGTTATAGGTTGTCCAAGAAGACCAAAGTGGCCCATATCCAAAAGAGAAACAAAAAAGAAAAGAGGAAAAAGTGTCACGATATCGCGACATGTTGCATTTTCGTGGCCAAAGAGAAGAGAAAATGCAAGGAGAAAAAGTGTCACGATATCGCGACATGTTGCATTTTCACGGGCCAAAGCTAAGAGAAAATGCAAGGAGAAAAAGTGTCACGATATCGCGACATGTTGTATTTTCACGGGCCAAAGCAAAGAGAAAGAGCAAGGAGAAAAAGTGTCACGATATCACGACATGTTGTATTTTCACGGGCCAAAGCAAAGAGAAAGTGCAAGGAGAAAAAGTGTCGCGATATCACGACATGTTGCATTTTCACGAGCAAAAGCAAAGAGAAAATGCAAGGAGAAAAAGTGTCGCGATATCGCGACATGTCGCATTTTCCCGGGCCAAAGCAAAGAGAAAGAGCAAGGAGAAAAAGTGTCACGATATCATGACATGTCACATTTTCACGACTCAAAAAGAGTAGGCAGACAGAGAAACAAAAGTGTCATGATATCGTGACATGTCACATTTTCATGACTCAAAAAGGGCAGGCAAGCAGAGAAACAAAAGTGTCACGATATCATGACATGTCACATTTTCACCAAAAGAACAGAGTAGTAGTTGATAGTGCGTCTGATATTAGTGATGAAGACCAGGATGGTGAAACTGAAGACTACATAGTGACGTGGACCCATAAGGAATCTTTAATGATTTGAAATCATTTAAGATGGTCGTTACATGTGGAAAGAAGTGGATGCATGCCCATGTGGAGAAAATGAACAATCATGGAAAGAAATGGAGAAAATGAACAGTCGTGGAAGGAGAAAATGAACAGTCGTTAAAATAGAAACGAAAAGCCTTTTTGGAAACCAAAATGCATGCATGCACAAAGGAGAAAATGAATAATAATGAAGGATAAAACAAATATTCATCGAAGGAGAAAATGAACAGTCATGATCGAGAAGACAAACAGTCATGGTAGGAGAATATGGTGTCAATTCTTTGCATGTAACGTGTTTGACGAAATGCCTACTCTATATATACAAAAGGAGTTACATAAAGAAGGCGTTACAATTGACAAGTGGCACATGAGAATATGAAAGGAGTTACAACTGGAGTTACAAAGAGAAAGGATGGTTATAAAAGGAGTGTTGCTTGGAGAATTTTAGTGGGGAATTTATTCGATGAAGTGCGCGAGAGGAGCAAGAGGAGAGAGAGAGGCGAGCGAGAAGGGTGTGTGTTGTGTGAATTGTGAGATGTTGAGTAAGCAATAGACCAGTCAGGGTCTTGTAAAAGTGAAGGCATTTTTATGTCAATCTTCTAGTTTCAAAATTGAAGTCCAAGTTGGTGCTTGGCATCAGGGGTTGGTGCTCCTTCCAGTTGGTGCTGGTAAATTAGGGGTTGGTGCTCCTTTCTGTTGGTGTAGATAAATCAGGGGTTGGTGCTCCTTTCTGTTGGTGCAGATAAATCAGGGGTTGGTGCTCCTTCTAGTTGGTGTTGGTAAATCAGGGGTTGGTGCTCCTTTCTGTTGGTGTAGATAAATCAGGGGTTGGTGCTCCTTTCTGTTGGTGTAGATAAATCGGGGTTGGTGCTCCTTCCAGTTGGTGCTGGTAAATCAGGGGTTGGTGCTCCTTTTTTGTGCGATAAATCAGGGTTGGTGCTCCTTCTTTGGTGGGTAAATTAGGGGTTGGTGCTCCTTTCTGTTGGTGCAGATAAATCAGGGGTTGGTGCTCCTTCCAATGGGTGCTGGTAAATTGATTGTAAAGTTGTTGCTTTGCAAAGGCTGGATTTGGATGGGAGTCCAAATAGTCAATTTTTGAGGAGTAGCCAAATCGGTGAACCTCGGTACATCTTGTGTTGTGTGATGCTCTCTTGTTATATTTGCTTTATTTGGTTTTAAGTTTTCATTGTTTTGGCTTTAAGAGTTGAAGATTTAAGTTTTAAAGAGCTACACTGATTCACCCCCCCTCTCAGTGTCATTGTGAGACTAACAATTGGTATCAGAGCCAAGTTCCTGAACAAGCTTAACCGGCTAGGGTGATCTTGGAAGTAACACAATGGCAGGTGGTGAAGGCTTCTCATCAAACAAAGCACCATTGTTGGATGAAACTAATTACACATTTTGGAGACTCAGGATGCAGACATATCTTTGTGCTTTGGGATACGACATTTGGGATTCAGTAGATAGTGGATACACAATACCCACCACTTCTCCAACCGATGTTGTCGGTAAGAAACTGTTTGAGAATAACTCAAAAGCAAAGAATGCTATCATGTGCGGATTAGTGGACAGTGAACTAGTAAAAATTATGAGTTGTAAAATGGCAAAAGAAATATGGGACAAATTGAGGAGCATTCATGAAGGAGACGATAAGATCAAGGAGGCCAAGTTACAAACACATCGAGCTCAGTTCGAAGTATTAAAGATGAATGACGATGAGAACATAGAGGCATATATGCTGAGAGTTAATGAAGTAATTAATGCGATTAGAGGACTCGACGAGGAAATCAAAGATTCTGTCATCATGAAAAAGGTATTAAGATCTCTTCCCCAAAGATTTGATTCTAAAGTTTCAGCTATAGAAGAAGCTAAAGATCTAAATTCTTTTAGTATGGATGAGATGCATGGTTCTTTGACTGCATATGAGATGAGAATAGGAAAATCTAAACCCACAGACAGAGAAGCTACTTTTAAAGCCCATAAAAATATGAAAGCAAAACAAGAATCCGAGGAAGAAGAGACATCAGATGAAATGGAAGCAAACTTTGTTCGAAAACTAAAAATGGGAAAAGGAAAATACAGAGGAAAGTTACCATTTAAATGTTTCAATTGTGGAGGCATTGGGCATCTTGCAGCTAAATGTCCACTTAATGAGAAGAACAAAAGTGATGAAGGATCGCACCAAGAAAGAAGTGACTGGAAGAAAAAAACAAATTTCAGAAAAGGCAACTTCAAGAAGAAAAGTTTCATCTCCAAGAATGTCAGTTCATCAGAAGACAGCTATAGTGAGGATTCTGAAAAGGAAACAGGTGAAGCTCTTTTTATGGCACTCAAAGAAGAAAAAATAGAAAAAGAACAAGTATGTGATGAAAACCTTGAGGTTGAAGTAGATCTAGAAGGTGAGTTGATCGCTGCACTTGAAGAGTTGAATATAGAAAGGAAAAAGAACAAAAGACTGTCCAAGAAGTTGGAAGAATATGGGGATAATATTGAAGATCTCTTCTTACAAATTCATAAAGCCAAGAAAATAGAAGAAGCCTTGAAGTCACACCTGGATGATAAAGGCGATGTATGTAGCAAACGTGAAGAGGAATCTAACAAAGTTATTAGTGATCTAAAGCTGCAAGTAGAAGAGTCCAAAAGGATTGAAGAAACTCTCAGGTCACAGATCAATGAGAAAGAGATTGTTTGCTGCAAACAAGAAGAGGAGATTGTTTTATTGAGGAAACAACTAGAAGAGGCCAATACAAATCTCAAATTTGAGAAGAGCACAAAGTTGCTAGATAAAATGATAAGGCAACAAAGAAGCCCCATGTGTAAGCTTGGTCTTGGATATGAAGCTGAACAACCTTCATCTTCTAAATCTACAGAGAAGAAGAAGTCCACTGCTGAAGGATCAAAGCAAGAAAAGTTTGAAGCTGAATCTTCAAAAGGAAGAAAATCTCAAAGGAGATCTACAGCAAAGCAACCACAACAAAAGAGGTTCTATCACTCTCACTTTATTCATAATAATGCTTTTAATGGCTATTGTTTTAGATGCAACCATTATGGTCACAAGGCAATTTATTGTGGATTGAATAATAAATCAAAGAGTTATGCTGGTAGAAATACATCTGTTGAACACCATGTGCAATGTTTTAAATGTAATGGTCATGGGCACATAGCAAGGTTTTGTCCAAGAACTTTTGTATCTAATCTAAGGCAAGACAATAGATTTCATGAGACACAAAGAATGCAACACAGACAGGGAAGAAATCATGTGCATCAAAGAAAGGAAAATAATCATCCATCAAGGATGCACAAGAGACAACCACCCAAGAGAAATGTTCAAGTTCACGAAAAGGTTCAAAATAGGGATGCAGTTGAAAAACTCAAGCCCAAGTTCAAGAAATATTGGAGAAAGAAAGAAGAGAGGAAATCGTGTCTCCTTGGACTGAAGGAGACTACTCCTCTATTGCACTAAGCAACTCCAGGTAGCACATCCTCAGGGGAGCAATCTTAAAGTTTTATTTTAATGCTCCTATGTTGTTTGGTTATCTGAGGATGAAAGGCAAGTAGTCAGGGGGAGTTGTCGTATAGTTGTCAAAGTGTGTTTCAGTTCATGTAGTTGTTTGTGGAGGATTCTTCGATACCTCAAGGGTACTATGGAGTATGGGTTATGGTATCCAAAAGGTAAGGACTTCACCCTTATTGCATATTGGATGCAAGTTGAGCAAGGATGTGTAGATGATAGAAAGAGTACCAGTGGAGGTGCATTCTATCTTGGAGATAGGTTGGTCACATGGCACAGTAAGAAATAAGAGTCAGTCTCCTTATCCATAGCAGAGGCAGAATATATTGCAGCGACAATGTGTTGTACATAGGAGAAAGTTGCGGAAGGTGAGGTTAAGTTGGATTTTGTTCCAACAATAGAGCAAGTAGCGGATATCTTCACAAAATCGTTGCCCAAGGAAGTCTTTGAGTACCTTCGCAATAAATTGGGAGTGGTCACGCTTCCCAAGAATTGACTAGCTATCGGGACCACATTCTCAGGGGAGCATTTGTGTATTTGTTTATCTTTTTGCTCATGTTTGTGATTTTTTCTAAGTGTAATAATTTTTGCCTGAGAATGTTGTGCATGGACTCAGGGGGAGTTTACAGCAGCCCTTTGATATTGTTGTCAAAGGGGGAGAAGAGTTACAAGAAATTGCACGTGTGTTGCCAACAATTCCAAAGGGGGAGATTGTTGAGCAAGGTGCAGCGACAGTATTGTCATTGTTGTCAACACAGTCAGATAGATCGGTTGATGCAGTGGATAGGAGTTCAGAGGTTATTCAGAGTATGTACAGTGATGTTAAATGCTTATGAGGATGTTTTTGATGTTTGGGTGAAGTTGTTACAAGTTGTCCAAGAAGACCGAAGTGGCCCATATCCAAAAGAGAAGTGAAAAAGCAAAGAGGAAAAAGTGTCGCGATATCGTGACATGTTGCATTTTCGTGGCCAAAAGAGAAGAGAAAATGCAAGGAGAAAAAGTGTCACGATATCGCGACATGTTGCATTTTCATGGCCAAAGAGAAGAGAAAATGCAAGGAGAAAAAGTGTCGCGATATCGTGACATGTTGCATTTTCGTGGCCAAAAGAAAGAGAAAATGCAAGGAGAAAAAGTGTCACGATATCGCGACATGTTGTATTTTCATGGGCCAAAGAAAAGAGAAAATGCAAGGAGAAAAAGTGTCGCGATATCGCGACATGTTGTATTTTCGTGGGCCAAAGCTAAGAGAAAGAGCAAGGAGAAAAAGTGTCACGATATCGCGACATGTTGTATTTTCGTGGGCCAAAGCAAAGAGAAAGAGCAAGGAGAAAAAGTGTCACGATATCGCGACATGTTGCATTTTCGGTCCAATGCAAAGAGAAAGAGCAAGAAGAAAAAGTGTCGCGATATCGCGACATGTTGCATTTTCATGACTCAAAGAGGAGAGAGAAAGAAAAGAAGAAAAGTGTCGCGATATCGCGACATGTCACATTTTGTGACTCAAAAAGGGCAGGAGAGAGAGAAAGAAAAAGTGTCACGATATCGCGACATGTCGCATTTTCGTGACTCAAAAAGGGCAGGAGAGAAAGAAAAAGTGTCGCGATATCGCGACATGTCGCATTTTGTGACTCAAAAAGAGCGAGAGGTAGAGTAACAAAAGTGTCACGATATCGCGACATGTCGCATTTTCATGACTCAAAAAGGAGGAAGGATAACAAAAGTGTCATGATATCGCGACATGTTGCATTTCACAAAAGGGTACGGATGGTGAAATCGAAGACTGCATAGTGACGTGGACCCATAAGGAATATTTAATGATTTTAAATCATTTAAGATGGTCATTACATGGAAAGAAGTGTGGAGAAAGTGATGTGGAAAGAAATGTGAAGAAGGAGAAAATGAACAGTCATTAAAATAGAAAATGAAAAGCTTTTCGAAAACCAAAATGCATGCATGCACAAAGGAGAAAATGAATAGTCATGACGAGAAGAGGTCATGGTAGGAGAATATGGTGTCAATTCTTTGCATGTAACGTGTTTGATGAAATGCCTACTCTATATATACAAAAGGAGTTACATAAAGAAGGCGTTACAATTGACAAGTGGCGTATGAGAATATGAAAGGAGTTACAACTGGAGTTACAAAGAGAAAGGATGGTTATAAAAGGAGTGTTGCTTGGAGAATTTAATTGGGGAATTTATTTGGTGAAGTGCGCGAGAGGAGAGCGAGAGGCGAGCGAGAAGGGTGTGTGTTGTGTGAATTGTGGGAGATGTTGAGTAAGCAATAGACCAGTCAGGGTCTTGTAAAAGTGAAGGCATTTATATGTCAATCTTCTAGTTTCAGAATTGAAGTCCAAGTTGGTGCTTGGCATCGGGGTTGGTGCTCCTTCATTGTTTGTGTAGTATTGGGGTTTGTGCTCCTTTCTATTGGTGGATAAATAGAGGGTTGGTGCTCCTTCGTTGGTGGATAAATCGGGGGTTGGTGCTCCTTTGTTGGTGGATAAATCGGGGTTGGTGCTCCTTTGTTGGTGTAGATAAATCGGGTTGGTGCTCCTTCTGTTGGTGTAATTATATTATGGGTTGGTGCTCCTTTCTATTGGTGTAGATAAATCGGGGTTGGTGCTCCTTTGGTTGGTGCTCCTTTCTTGGTGCAGATAAATCAGGGGTTGGTGCTCCTTCCAGTGGGTGCTTGGTAAATTGATTGTAAAGTTGTTGCTTTGCAAAGGCTGGATTTGGATGGGAGTCCAAACAGTCAATTTTTGAGGAGTAGCCAAATCGGTGAACCTCGGTACATCTTGTGTTGTGTGATGCTCTCTTGTTATATTTGCTTTATTTGGTTTTAAGTTTTCATTGTTTTGGCTTTAAGAGTTGAAGATTTAAGTTTTAAAGAGCTACACTGATTCACCCCCCCTCTCAGTGTCATTGTGAGACTAACAATTGGTATCAGAGCCAAGTTCTTGAACAAGCTTAACCGGCTAGGGTGATCTTGGAAGTAACACAATGGCAGGTGGTGAAGGCTTCTCATCAAACAAAGCACCATTGTTGGATGGAACTAATTACACATTTTGGAGACTCAGGATGCAAGACATATCTTTGTGCTTTGGGATACGACATTTGGGATTCAGTAGATAGTGGATACACAATACCCACCACTTCTCCAACCGATGTTGCCGGTAAGAAACTGTTTGAGAATAACTCAAAAGCAAAGAATGCTATCATGTGCGGATTAGTGGACAGTGAACTAGTAAAAATTATGAGTTGTAAAATGGCAAAAGAAATATGGGACAAACTGAGGAGCATTCATGAAGGAGACGATAAGATCAAGGAGGCCAAGTTACAAACACATCGAGCTCAGTTCGAAGTATTAAAGATGAATGACGATGAGAACATAGAGGCATATATGCTGAGAGTTAATGAAGTAATTAATGCGATTAGAGGACTCGGACGAGGAAATCGAAGATTCTATCATCGTGAAAAAGGTATTAAGATCTCTTCCCCAAAGATTTGATTCTAAAGTTTCAGCTATAGAAGAAGCTAAAGATCTAAATTCTTTTAGTATGGATGAGATGCATGGTTCTTTGACTGCATATGAGATGAGAATAGGAAAATCTAAACCCACAGATAGAGAAGCTGCTTTTAAAGCCCATAAAAATATGAAAGCAAAACAAGAATCCGAGGAAGAAGAGACATCAGATGAAATGGAAGCAAACTTTGTTCGAAAACTAAAAATGGGAAAAGGAAAATACAGAGGAAAGTTACCGTTTAAATGTTTCAATTGTGGAGGCGTTGGGCATCTTGCAGCTAAATGTCCACTTAATGAGAAGAACAAAAGTGATGAAGGATCGCACCAAGAAAGAAGTGACTGGAAGAAAAAAACAAATTTCAGAAAAGGCAACTTCAAGAAGAAAAGTTTCATCTCCAAGAATGTCAGTTCATCAGAAGACAATTGCAGTGAGGATTCTGAAAAGGAAACAGGTGAAGCTCTTTTTATGGCACTCAAAGAAGAAAAAATAGAAAAAGAACAAGTATGTGATGAAAACCTTGAGGCTGAAGTAGATCTAGAAGGTGAGTTGATCGCTGCACTTGAAGAGTTGGGTATAGAAAGGAAAAAGAACAAAAGACTGTCCAAGAAGTTGGAAGAATATGGGGATAATATTGAAGATCTCTTCTTACAAATTCATAAAGCCAAGAAAATAGAAGAAGCCTTGAAGTCACACCTGGATGATAAAGGCGATGTATGTAGCAAACGTGAAGAGGAATCTAACAAAGTTATTAGTGATCTAAAGCTGCAAGTAGAAGAGTCCAAAAGGATTGAAGAAACTCTCAGGTCACAGATCAATGAGAAAGAGATTGTTTGCGGCAAACAAGAAGAGGAGATTGTTTTATTGAGGAAACAACTAGAAGAGGCCAATACAAATCTCAAATTTGAGAAGAGCACAGAGTTGCTAGATAAAATGATAAGGCAACAAAGAAGCCCCATGTGTAAGCTTGGTCTTGGATATGAAGTTGAACAACCTTCATCTTCTAAATCTACAGAGAAGAAGAAGTCCATTCGCTGAAGGATCAAAGCAAGAAAAGTTTGAAGCTGAATCTTCAAAAGGAAGAAAATCTCAAAGGAGATCTACAGCAAAGCAACCACAACAAAAGAGGTTCTATCACTCTCACTTTATTCATAATAATGCTTTTAATGGCTATTGTTTTAGATGCAACCATTATGGTCACAAGGCAATTTATTGTGGATTGAATAATAAATCAAAGAGTTATGCTGGTAGAAATACATCTGTTGAACACCATGTGCAATGTTTTAAATGTAATGGTCATGGGCACATAGCAAGGTTTTGTCCAAGAACTTTTGTATCTAATCTAAGGCAAGACAATAGATTTCATCAGACACAAAGAATGCAACACAGACAGGGAAGAAATCATGTGCATCAAAGAAAGGAAAATAATCATCCATCAAGGATGCACAAGAGACAACCACCCAAGAGAAATGTTCAAGTTCACGAAAAGGTTCAAAATAGGGATGCAATTGAAAAACTCAAGCCCAAGTTCAAGAAAGATTGGAGAAAGAAAGAAGAGAGGAAATCGTGTCTCCTTGGATTGAAGGAGACTACTCCTCTATTGCACTAAGCAGCTCCAGGTAGCACATCCTCAGGGGGAGCAATCTTAAAGTTTTATTTTAATGCTCCTATGTTGTTTGGTTATCTGAGGATGAAAGGCAAGTAGTCAGGGGGAGTTGTCGTATAGTTGTCAAAGTGTGTTTCAGTTCATGTAGTTGTTTGTAGAGGATTCTTCGGTACCTCAAGGGTACTATGGAGTATGGGTTATGGTATCCGAAAGGTAAGGACTTCACCCTTATTGCGTATTCAGATGCAGATTGGGTAGGATGTGTAGATGACAGAAAGAGTATCAGTGGAGGTGCATTCTATCTTGGAGACAGGTTGGTCACGTGACACAGTAAGAAACAAGAGTCAGTCTCCTTATCCATAGTAGAGGCAGAATATATTGCAGCGACAATGTGTTGTACGTAGGAGAAAGTTGCGGAAGGTGAGGTTAAGTTGGATTTTGTTCCAACAATAGAGCAAGTAGCGGATATCTTCACAAAATCGTTGCCCAAGGAAGTCTTTGAGTACCTTCGCAATAAATTGGGAGTGGTCACGTTTCCCAAGAATTGACTAGCTATCGGGACCACATTCTCAGGGGGAGCATTTGTGTATTTGTTTATCTTTTTGCTCATGTTTGTGATTTTTGCTAAGTATAATAATTTTTGCCTGAGAATGTTGTGCATGGACTCAGGGGGAGTCTGTAGCAGCCCTTTGATATTGTTGTCAAAGGGGGAGAAGAGTTACAGGAAATTGCACGTGTGTTGCCAACAATTCCAAAGGGGGAGATTGTTGAGCAAGGTGCAACGACGGTATTGTCATTGTTGTCAACACAGTCAGATAGATCGGTTGATGTAGTGGACAGGAGTTCAGAGGTTATTCAGAGTATGTACAGTGATGTTAAATGCTTATGAGGATGTTTTTGATGTTTGGGTGAAGTTGTTACAGGTTGTCCAAGAAGACCGAAGTGGCCCATATCCAAAAGAGAAGCGAAAAAGCAAAGAGGAAAAAGTGTCGCGATATCGTGACATGTTGCATTTTCGTGGCCAAAAGAGAAGAGAAAATGCAAGGAGAAAAAGTGTCACGATATCGCGACATGTTGCATTTTCATGGCCAAAAGAGAAGAGAAAATGCAAGGAGAAAAAGTGTCGCGATATCGCGACATGTTGTATTTTCGGGCCAAAGAAAGAGAAAATGCAAGGAGAAAAAGTGTCGCGATATCGCGACATGTTTTATTTTCATGGGCCAAAGAAAAGAGAAAGTGCAAGGAGAAAAAGTGTCGCGATATCGTGACATGTTGTATTTTCGTGGGCCAAAGATAAGAGAAAGAGCAAGGAGAAAAAGTGTCGCGATATCGCGACATGTTGTATTTTTGCGGGCCAAAGCAAAGAGAAAGAGCAAGGAGAAAAAGTGTCACGATATCGCGACATGTTGTATTTTCACGGTCCGATGCAAAGAGAAAGAGCAAGAAGGAAAAAGTGTCGCGATATCGCGACATGTTGCATTTTCATGACTCAAAAAGAGAGAGAGAGAAAAAAAAGTGTCGCGATATCGCGACATGTCCATTTTTGGACTCAAAAAGGTAGGAGGAGAGAAAGAAAAAGTGTCGCGATATCGCGACATGTCGCATTTTGATGACTCAAAAAGGAGAGAGAGAAAGAAAAAGTGTCACGATATCACGACATGTCACATTTTTGTGACTCAAAAAGAGAAGGTAGGCAGAGAGTAACAAAAGTGTCACGATATCGCGACATGTCACATTTTGCGACTCAAAAAGGTAGGAGCGAGATAAAAAAAGTGTCACGATATCGCGACATGTCGATTAAAACACGATGGTGAAGCGAAGACGCATAGTGACGTGGACCCATAAGGAATCTTTAATGATTTGAAATCATTTAAGATGGTCGTTACAATGGAAAGAAGTGAGATGCCCATGTGGAGAAAATGAAAGATGGAAAGAGGAAAGAGAAGGAGAAAATGAATAGTCGTTAAAATAGAAATGAAAAGTTTTTCGAAAACCAAAACACATGCATGCACAAAGGAGAAAATGAATAGTCATGAGGGAGAAGACGAATAGTCATGGTAGGAGAATATGGTGTCAATTCTTTGCATGTAACGTGTTTGACGAAATGCCTACTCTATATATACAAAAGGAGTTACATAAAGAAGGCGTTACAATTGACAAGTGGTGTATGAGAATATGAAAGGAGTTACAACTAGAGTTACAAAGAGAAAGGATGGTTATAAAAGGAGTGTTGCTTGGAGAATTTATTGGGGAATTTTATTGGTGAAGTGCGTGAGAGGAGCGCGAGAGGCGAGCGAGAAGGGTGTGTGTTGTGTGAATTGTGGGCGATGTTGAGTAAGCAATAGACCAGTCGGGGTCTTGTAAAAGTGAAGGCATTTATATGTCAATCTTCTAGTTTCAGAATTGAAGTCCAAGTTGGTGCTTGGCATCAGGGGTTGGTGCTCCTTCTGTTTGGTGGTAAATGGGGTTGGTGCTCCTTTTATTGGTGTGATAAATCGGGGTTGGTGCTCCTTCTAGTTGGTGCTAAATTAGGGGTTGGTGCTCCTTTCTGTTGGTGTAGATAAATCAGGGGTTGGTGCTCCTTTCTATTGGTGTAGATAAATCAGGGGTTGGTGCTCCTTCCAGTTGGTGCTGGTAAATCAGGGGTTGGTGCTCCTTTCTGTTGGTGTAGATAAATCAGGGGTTGGTGCTCCTTTCTATTGGTGCAGATAAATCAGGGGTTGGTGCTCCTTCCAGTTGGTGTTGGTAAATTAGGGGTTGGTGCTCCTTTCTATTGGTGCAGATAAATCAGGGGTTGGTGCTCCTTCCAGTGGGTGCTGGTAAATTGATTGTAAAGTTGTTGCTTTGCAAAGGCTGGATTTGGATGGGAGTCCAAACAGTCAATTTTTGAGGAGTAGCCAAATCGGTGAACCTCGGTACATCTTGTGTTGTGTGATGCTCTCTTGTTATATTTGCTTTATTTGGTTTTAAGTTTTCATTGTTTCGGCTTTAAGAGTTGAAGATTTAAGTTTTAAAGAGCTACACTGATTCACCCCCCCTCTCAGTGTCATTGTGAGACTAACAATATTCAACTCCATAAAAAGGAATGGCCAAACAAGAATATTATAGGTGGAAGTGTGCAATGAAAGGTGACCCTAATCAATCAAGTTGTTTTGAGTATCCCAAGATCCTCAAACCAGGGTGCACCACCTCCACTAGTGTAGCATAATTACCAAGCTCAGCCTCCTTTGGTCCAAAATCATATGCAAAAGAATCATATACAAGGCCAACAACATCGGCCACAATGACAATATACTGATTTTCCAGAGACATTAGCATCACTCTTTGATTGATTATATGAGGCAAGAAGGATTAATCTTCTAGAGTTGCATCCTTTGAAACCTAATAAGTGTAGATCAAATGTGCATAGAGAAAATCTATATTGTGTTTACCATTTACAAAGAGGTCATGACATAGACATGTTATCCCTTTAGAGATGTAGTGCAGGATATGATTGAGAGGCAAGAACTTTAGATAGGATTCTTCCATGAACCTTTGCCTACACACAAAGTAAACATAGCACCTGTCAATCAAGTTGAACAATCTAATTAGGTGCACAATAATATGCCTCCACGAGAGTTTGTGGGAATGACTAGTGTTGTAACAAAGAAATAGGATTGTCAAAATTGATCTTCGCAATTGGTGGCATCTTCCAATGTTTCAACTTTGCTTATATCATCTCAATGGGACACTGGAACTACATAAAATTGCACATCACAGTAGGGGGAATCAGTTTATACTACTCCTCCTAGTCAAGCCAATCATGGCACATCCAACACAATGCACATTGGGGGTCTTCAAGGTGTCACACCTTTCCCATCATCCACATCATGATCAATGAGGTAAAGTGAGACTTCTAAAGGTATCACACCTTCCTCACTTTTATTGAGTGGCACACACACTGCAGGGTACTTAAGGTAGCATACTTTCCCCTTTAAAAACATAAAATTAAGAAAAAATCTTAAAATATCAAAATAAAAAAATATTCAAAACATTCAAAAAATTTAAAAACAATTGAAAATTTTCAAATTTCAAAAATATTCAAATAAAACATTTAAAATTTCAAAAACAATTGAAAAAAAAAAATTCAAATATCAAAACATCAAAAATATGGAAAACATCAAAATCCATACACATGCACAAAAAGATCCAAAGGTAGCATAAGCCCTTTGGTCAATTCACAAAAGGCCCCAAGGGCATTTTTAAGCCCTTTGGTCACCACATAAAAAGGCTCCAAGGGTTCCTAAAAACCGCTTGGTCGTGTTAATAAAAGGCCTCGAGGGTTTTCCTAAAACTGCTCGGTCATCCTAAAAGGCTCCAAGGGTTTCCTGAAAACCACTTGGTCATGTCAGTCAAAGGCTTCGAGGGTTTGATTTGAAAATTGCTCGGTCATATCTAAAATCTCCAAATGTGCCTATGATCCCTTTGATCAAACCAAAAGCTACATGTGTGTTCTAAAAAACTGCTTGGTCAATCCAAAGACTCCGACAACATGTACTCATTGTTTGCTCAAATATAAGAGCTCAAAATTTAAAAAAATTAAAATAACCAAAAACCCAAAAAAAAAGTGGGTAAAGCATAAAATCCAAAAACATATGCATTTGCATTTTGCATTTTCATTTGCATTCACACATGCATTCGCTACATTACATTGAATATAGGTATTCTTCATTCATTGCATTCTGTAGTAGAATGGATCATGTTTGTCAGTATTACAAATGACACCACATTTGTGTCTAAATCATGCACCTCTGCATTTATCATAATCCATTGCATTCATACACAATGCTTGTTGCTATAAAATACATAAGTATCCAAAAGTTTTCCAGTCACTCAACCATACCTAGTGGGTTTCTCAGATGTCATAAAAAGTTTGCTTTGCTTTTGTAGGTGAGGTCAGTAGTTGGGATAGTACTTGACATATCAGGATCCCGTCACTAAGCAAAACAATATAAAATCCTGCTAAGACAAGAGATGATGAAAGCTACAAAAGCAGTCTTAGGTATCTAGAGAGATGGGTTTCATGACCTGCTTATCTTGCAAATAGGTCGGTCTAGAGTGGTGAACTTTGGCAAAAGGACAAGAATTTCCCCTATAAATTTAAATCCCAAGTTACAAAGTGCAAATTTCAAAATACAAAGTTCAAATCAAATGTAAAGTGACATAGTGAATCAAAAGCACTATAAAAATCCCTTGCTCAAATAAAACGGTAACACGTGGAATAACAATGATTTTTATCACTACATATGAGCAAGTAAGAAGGGTGAGAACTTGAATCTCTAGATTTTCCATATTTTGAAATCCATAGAGTGATCCCTGATCACAACAATGGATTGGAAGAGTCCCACCCACAATAAAAGGGGTAGTTCTATTGGGTGATCCCCAAACATAGCAATGGGTTGAAAGAGTCCCACCTAGATTTGGAGGGGTAGCCCTGATCAATTTGCAAGATGAGCTAGCTCTAGGTACCTAGGATTATCTAGTTGTATAATTTTAATCAAAGTTGAAACAAGGATGATACGAACATATGAGAAACCCAATCTCACATATGGGTTGAAAGAGTCCTGACTAACATCTAGGGTATGCCTATGGTCTATCTGAAAATAATCACATGCACACATAGGGGTAATGAATAGTTGGGTCTTTCACAGTGAAAGCCTTGTCCAACAGAAGCCTTGTACAATTAGTATGTGATATTTGAGAAGTCTACTAGGGTGTTTGAGTCTCATGGAAAACCTCAAAAAGTTCTCTAATAGAAAAAAAATACCAAATATCACAAACCATACAAAAATGAGTTATTCAATCATCAAACTGCAAAGTATCAAATCTGCGATACATCATTACATAAAGCAAAATTTTTCAAGATATAGGATAGATACCGGATGGATATCAAAAATGATATTTAGACGACCATTGACTATATCATGCATAAAATTTCAAAAATTGCAAAATAAGTATAGAGTGACATATGATATCACCCATTTCATACCAGTTCATATCATTGCATATCATATGTGGGTGTTTAATTGGGTAAATTATTGTAATGAGAATTTCCAATTACATTCATGATTTGTTATACATTTGTGGTGTCGTCCATTATATTGATAAACACGTATCACATTCATTCCGTGTGTTTTAAGTGATTAAAGCATACAGGTTCATTTACATTAGATCATCATCATGTAAATAATGCATTACATGCATTGCATTCACCATGTCATAACATCATAAATTAGATGCATACAATTAAATCAAATTGAACATGCATTTAACATCAAAGTTTGCATTCATATGCATACATCATAGTAGTCCATCTACATATATAGATCACAATATCTAGTCATACATCCATCATCTAGCTAGTACATGTCATCCATACATCACATCATATAGCATCAAATCAACATAACATATGAGCATTGCATCCACATGCATCTCATAAACATAAAATCAAAACAAAAATATTTGCAAGCATCAACTGGGGTATTATCAGTATCAATCCCCAAATGCTCCAAAGAAGTCTAAATCATTGGTCTTTTCATTCAAGTCATAAACGCAAACATTTACTCACAATAAGGAGTTTTAAAAATGGACAATTAAGCAAATCTACAGGTCCAAAATTTCAAAAAATTACAAAATTAATAAAAAAATTAAATAAATCAAAATTCAAAATGATTCAGCAAATCATCGAACATAGTGATTCAACACAAGCATAATTGGAATTGTTATCATCTCGATTCCCTAAGAAGGCCTTCATGGCTGGACCACTCCATGGGATAGAAATATACAATTACTATTAATAGTTGCAATCATAGCTAATTAGGCCTTGCCAATAATTAAAATGCTAAAACTTAATTTGTTCAAGATCATTCATAGTGGTCAAGCGACCTAGTCGCTTCATTTAAGTGCCATTACCCTCATCAACTCGTCGCTTGAGTGGGTAGTCATAATAACATATTCATAATCAAAATCAACATTTAAATGCTCAATCATTGCTAAGTGCATTCATTCAAAAGTCATTGCCAAAGACAATCATGCACCCTCCTTGATTGGGGCAAATAAAAAAGATATCAAGATCAAATTCAAGCAAACTGGGTAGCTAGTCTCCTAATTTAGGATTGGACTTAAGCTTATCTCCTAATTGCCATTAAGGCTAGGATTTGACTTAAGCTTGTCTCCTAATTGTCGTTAAGGCTAGGATTGGACTTAAGCTTGTCTTCTAATTTCTGCCAAGGCTAGCATTTGACTTAAGATTATCTCCTAATTACCGTCAAGGCTAGGATTGGACTTAAGATTGTCTCCTAATTGACATAAAGGCTAGGATTTTGACTTAAGCTTGTCTCCTAATTGCCGTCAAGACTAGAATTGGACTTAATATTATCTCCTAATTGTTGTCAAGGCTAGGATTTTGACTTAAGCTTTCCAGAATCAAGTTCTTCAACTCATCAAAGGCAATGATTCAACGATGCATGATCTTTTCATGATTGGGGTAGTTAATGTTGATCATACTAATGATCATCATGCAACCTTTGACATTATTTTAGGAGGTCTATTTTTTCTCATGCATTGTTCAATCTCACAACACATTGCAAAAGGGGTATATGTAGACACATAAAATGTGTCATGTCGATGGAGACTACTCATATGGGCACCTTTGCAGACCATATGAATGACCTTGGACCTTTCCAAGACCAAGCAGTGGTTTTAACCACTCAATTTGGGCTCCTTGGCCTATTTAGTGCTAACTACGACTGAAACCTATGGTTAGCAAAATCTTGCATGCTAACCATAGATGACACCTACGGTTAGCAAAACCCTACATACTAACCGTGGCTGAAACCTACGGTTAGCACTGTAACAAACTCGGGCAACCAGAATCGAGTCAAATTAGTTGCATTAGACGAATTGCAATGGTTTTCAAAGTGTCTTGGGATGGGAAGCATCCAAAAGCTTCCTCTCAACTACCAATCTTGTTCTTGGCTTCTCCATGAATCTAGAGCAAGTATTTTTGGAGTCTACTTAAGACCCTAATTTCAGAGAGCAACTGGCCAGAAGAATAGCTCAATTGCACATAGCGAAGCCCTGTCGGATTGGAGAGCAATTTCATAACCCCTTGAGGAGTAACGAAGTGTTGTCCAATTGATCGATGAAAATTGTGCATGCAACAATGGAGATCTAAAGATATTGAGGAGCAAGATTGAAAATTGACACACATCCATTGTTAATTCCATTGAATTCAACCACTAATTTTTTCTAGAAAACACAGCCAACCCTTGACCATCAATTCCTTGGAGGATTTAAGAGTTTATGGCCCTGGTTTCAAGACAAAGGATACTTTCATATTAACACAGTTAATAGTGCCAACAACACCTAAGAAATATGGCTAGGGTTTGATGCTCTCCTTCCTCCATTTTAGCAGTAGATTTCTATTTTTAGTGATGCAAATAGCTTAATTTAGCATATATCTACATTTTAGTAGACATTTGACCGGTTAATTTAGGAATTAGAGGTATATTTGTTTCACATTTCCTTACATTTGTTAATCTAGATTAGTTTCATACAATTCAAGTTCTATAATGGTTAATTAGGATGTTTTTTTAGCTAGATTCATGCTTATTTACATGCTATATTACAATTTCCTCATTTCTTGCATAGATTGATAGTTTTAAATGCTTTCTTGATTTCATGCTATTCTTTATGCAATATTCCTCCAAAAGCCTCATCAAGAGAGGCCTCCTTTGTTACTAATTGCTTCTTGTTGTTTCTTGATTGCAAGGAATAGGATTTGAAGGAGACATAAAGCATCCAATTCCTTCCTCAACGTGAAGAAGAGGGTCATCGAAACCCTAGAGTAGTTCATGTCACCCTGAGGGGCATTTTGATCACACCTACCCTTGATAGGGATTAGACACTATTGTAATTTATGTATCAAATGAGTATCCCTAAGAGGGATGAATCTATAATTTGACTCCATTGAAATTAATAAAGGATTCCTTGTATTCATGTTATTTCTGGTTATCAATTTATGCATGCCTATTTGTGTATCTTTCTTCAATTGCAATAGTTAGATCGGATGTGATCCTTTTTGGTGGTTACAGAATAAAATGAGATCAAGAAAAAATAAGATGAACCCAAAGTCATCCAAGAGTCTAAGAAAGAGATGAAATAGAAATGGATATTTCCAAATATTTTTGTAGAGTATACAGTAGGATATGCAAAAATTGATGCAATATCGACACACCCAAAGAATATAAAGAAGGTAGTAAGTAAGTCATAGAATATTAAATATGAAGGACCTCAAATAGTGGGATATCAATCTAGGGATGGAGGATGAACCTAGGATGATTCACTATGGTGATGATTGGAATATTGTACTGAAAGCGGTAGATTTTAAGATATTCTTAGAATATGAGGATGTATTTGCATGGAAATATAAGGAATTGAAAGGGGCACCACCTAAGTTATGTGTCCATAATATTACACTAATTATTGGAGCACAACCTTTAAGGAGGAGACCATATAGAATGAACCCAAAATATGATGTATTAGTGAATGTAGAGAGAGAAAATATGTTGGAGGTAGGAATCATATTCATGATTATTACCAGTGAGTGGGTATCACCTATAGTGGTCACCTTGAATAAGGAAGTGAAAAAAATTAGAATATGTGTGGAATTTAGGTGTTTAAACACAGTAACTATCAAGGATCCCTTTCCTATTCCCTTCACATATTCTATCTTGGAAGAAGTTGCAGGACACAAGATCTATTTATTTTTGGATGGATTTTCGGGTTACAATAAAATAGGTATAGCTAAGGAGGATAATATTAAGACCATATTTATTTTTTATAATGACATCTATGCATACAATAAAATGCCATTTGGGCTCTATAATTCCCCAGCCACATTTTAGCGTATCATATTGTATATATTTGATCAGTTGGCAACATGGAACTTCAAAGAATTTTTGTATTATTGGTCCATTTATGGGAAGATCAAGGAGTATCTTCCTACCCTCGATGAATGTATGAGTAGATGCAAAAATGCATGAATATCATTAAACCCTAGGAAGTGTTACCTAATGGTACCATATGGAAAATTTTTAGGACGTCTAGTGTGTAGTGAAGGATTAAAAATAGATCCTGATAAGATCTATGTGATATTGCACATGGAAGAACCATATTATGTGAGTTTACTTAAAACCTTTCTTAGATCGACGGGGTATTATCGAAGGTTTATTAGGAACTATGCACATGTATTCAATCCATTGGATTCATTTACAAAGAAGAATGTTCCTTTCATATGGACAAAGAAGCACCAAGGAGCCTTTGAGGAGTTGAAGGTCATGATTGTGAGTAGCTTGATTTTAGTGTTCACAAACTAGGATAAGGAAATCCATGTCCATATTTATGCTTCAAATTTTGCAATCGAATGTTCTTTGGCACAAGAAGGATAGTTTAAGCTAGATCAACATATTTTATTTTCTAGTTACCTATTGTTAGGGTGAAGAGAAATTATAGTACAATAGAAGAAGAAGCTTTGGGTATGGTATATGCGGTCCAAAAGTTTAGGAATTACCTACAAGTAAACCCCTTTGCTTTTTATGTAGATCACCAAGCTCTGTTGTAATTGATAAACAAACCAGTGATACAAGGATGGGTCAAAAGGTGGCTTGTCACCCTACAGGAGTTTGTATATCAAGTAGTAGTGATACCTAGTAAGAAGCATGCCATTGCAGATCATCTATCTTAGATACGATCAAAATAGCCTACAGGAATAGGGGTTCCAGATGAATTCCCTGATGCACAATTATTTGCCATCAATGTTGTTTCATTGTGGTACAAGTTTATTGGCCAGTACCTTTCCACATGAGAGTTACCACAAGAGATTATGGTAACTAAGAAAAAAAATGATCATAAAGTCAGCACCCTTCCAGTTAATAGCAAGATTATTGTATATAATGGTAAGTGATGGTATCTTATGAAGATGTGTGATGGAAGAATAAGTCAAAGTGAAATTGAAAGAAGCTCATGAAGGCTTAGTAGGAGGGAATATGGGACTAGATGCAACCACTAGGAAATTATTACTAGTAGGATTATGGTGGCCCACACTGTATAATGATACAAAAGAGTATGTAAAAGCATGTGACACTTTTCAAAGGGTAGTGTTGGTCCGGCTTTCATACACACTCCGTGAAGAATGAGCATAAACACCGATAACACCCACGGGATGAATCCCACTCACTTTAGGATCTAGCTGGTTATCCAAGGTGTGAGTTACAGAGTCGGGTCGAATGTCTATTCACTCTTTTCCACTTCTGGAATAGATTTCAATATGGACTGTCTGTTACCTTACGGGGGTTCTTGAACTTGTTCAGTAGTTGCAGAAGTTGTTACTTGTTAACCATCATATTTAACTTGATTCTTGATCTAGCTCTCATGGGTCAGCAGATTCAAATAAAAGACAAATAAAGAAAGTAAAAATGGATCATTTCATCGAAAAAAAGAGAGGGTAGGGTAGGACAGAAAGAGAAGTTTATCAGACTTTAAACTGTAAAACTTAAAACTACCAATTTCATCTATACTATCAGCTTCACAATAGAACAAATCAAAGAAGAAAGCGTCCAGATTTCTAAGATCACTTTCAACCAAGAGCACAAGGCAAAATGGAACAGGTATAGCAGAAAATTATAAACCGAAGGGAAGTTGGTTAAAACTGGTATCTTTTACCGGTAGCCTAGCTCACACGGTGAAGACAGAGCAATTAGAACAAACTTGAACCTCAAATCTGTAATTTCCCCTAGCAGACAATATAACAACTAAAGCCTAACATCATATTTAATTTTGGTAATGGTAGATTTACAACATATATCTAACAAACTTAAATGGAATGGATAACAGAAGAAGATACACTTATCACAAATCTATAAAATATTAGGCTTCTGGCCATGCTACCACAGAAAATAGCAAAAGCACATCAACTCCCAGTCCATAAAACAAAGGATTTCAAAAAATTTGCAAGAAATTGCTTATAAGCCTTTTATTTCTAAGTCTCCGCCTCCCGCGATTACATTTTGCAGTTGTATTTATAGACTCAGGACAAATCCTGATCTTTACAGAAAATATCTTTTCTTAACTGCAAATCTTATCATCTTAAACCCTCGGACCGGGTTTTACAATAAAAGCCATTTTAAAACAAAGATCGGATAAAACCCAACCCTTCTGCAAATCAGGGCGATCAACTGTCATAAATGGAGAAGATAGAATCAAATGCAGCTTGCATTCACCTGCAACTACAAATAAATTCCATCATTAATTTCCGTTGGTGAGCCGGATGAGTCACCACTTCTTCGCTATTCCATCTCTTCAAATCTATCCCGGAGTTGAAAATATCTACCTATTATTAACTCTGCCATAAATCCTCATTGAATGCCTTCACCGGTAAAATCTGGCAGCTGCTTAGTCATTTGTGGGCAGATCGGTAAATACTGGAATGAAACATCAACTCTCGGCACCTTCATTTTCAACATGGCCGCCTTTAATTAAATTGCATTTGAATTTTTCTTTATGGCCATTTTCCCGCTATCCCGCAAGTGACAGATGGATTCCTGCATGAAAGACAAAAAGATTAGATTAGCAATTTAATAAACATTAAATCAATACTTTAACATTAAAACATATCAAAATCCTAATCTTTCTTGCACGTCGGCCTCTGTTTCATCTGATACGTGTCTTGACATGTGTCACTATCCCAGGACGCCTTCTGTTTACAGTTGTTTTGCATTTTCAGGCCTTTCATGTAACTTTCTCTCTCCTACCGTGATTCTACGACATGTCATGATTTCGTGACATGTCATGAAATCATGACGTCCCTGGCGCTAGCAGCTCTTCTTCCCAACTTGGTCACGAAAATGTGACATGTCACGATTTCGTGACATGTCACGATTTCGTGACATGTCACGATTTCGTGACACTTCCTGGCCGTCGCACAACCTTTCCTTTGCAAGCCGCGATACTGCGACATGTCACGATTTCGCGACATGTCACAAAATCGCGCCTACCCTTGCACTTGGCTTCCCCTAGATTTTTCATGCAACTTGATTTTGCTTCCTGGGTACGATTTTCCTCTCTCTCCAAAAAGTGTCACGATTTCGCGACATGTCGCGAAATCGCGACCATTTTCATACTTAGCCAATTTTTTATTCTTGCAACCCTTCTTCTCTCTCCTAACGTGAAATTGCGACATGTCGCGATTTCGTGACATGTCACAAAATCACGCCCTTCCGCACAACTTTCCTTCTCTCTCCTCCTGCCGGTAGCGATTTCGCGACGGTTTCCAAAAATGGAAACGTTGCGATATCGCGACACTTCCAAAAATGGAAACGTCGCGATATCGCGACACTTCCAAAAATGGAAACATCACGATATCGCGACACTTCCAAAAATGGAAAGTGTCGCGATTTCGCTACACTTTTCCGACTTAGCTGCTTTTGCCAAAATTCGTCGCGATATCGCGACATTTCCGAAAATGAAAGTGTCGCGATATCGCGACACTACCAAAAATGGAAATTTTTGGTTTTCAGTGAATTTATGCAACTGTTTTCTAGATTTTTCTCGGTATCGGTGTGAGATTTTCTTTGTGCATGAATTATTCTAGCATGTAGAAAGTTAAGCTTGAAATAAAAATGCTAGAAAGACTTGGAAAAAGGCACAACTTTAACAAAGAGGCAAGCAAAATTGGATTTAAACCTAAAAATTATCAAGAGGGTCCCTGCTGCAAAAATGGAAGTTCAGGGCTTTCTAAGGATGGAATCTCATTTTTCAGTGGGGGTGTGTTGCTTCTCAACAGGTAGGAAATCCAGTAAAGAGTTACTTTATGCAATTGCGTCCATCACAATCCCAAGAACTATTTGAAAGGTGGGGATTGGACTTTGTCGAACCATTAAAGACATCACATAGAAGGAAGTGTAGGTATATTATAGTAGAAGTGAAATACTTGATAAAATGGATTGAAGCGAGGGAATTACCTGATAACTCGGCTAAAAGTACAATAAAATTCTTGTACAAGAAGGTAATTACAAGATTTGGTATTACACTATAGATAATGAGTGACCAAGGAGGACACTTCATCAATGAAATCATCAAAACACTGACAATGGAATTCAGGATTTGCACTCATTGTCTATTCCAGATTACCCTAGAGCGAATGGGCAGGTGGAAGCAACAAACAAAGTATTGGTATCTACTTTGTGTAAAACCTGTGGAATAGAAGGAGCAGATTGGGAGGAAAGGCTACCATCTATTTTATGTGCATATAGAATAACTTTTAAACCAACAACAAAGCATACACATTTCCAATTGATGTATGGATAGGAGGCAGTGGTGCCATTTGAATTCTTGATACCAAGTTTGAGAGTTTTGGTAGAGCATTGCTTGGGTGATCAAGAAAGTTTGGAAGAATGATTGAAAACACTGATCAAGTTAAATGAAATAATATTTATGGTATAATTATTAATTAAGGTAGAAAAAAAAATAAGGAATTCATGGCATGACAAAAACTTGATAAAGTTAGAACTTATTTTGGGTGACTTGGTTCTAAAGTTTAATGGAAAGAGGGAAATCAAGCCCAGTAAGTTGAGGACTTTATGGCTTGGTCCCTACAAAGTGGTAGAAGTAATTAATAATTGAACAATCAAGTTATAAAACTTGATCAAGATGGAGGTAACTGATACTGCAAATGGCTCAAAGTTAAAGCCTTACAAAGTACAGTTCTTATTCATTTCTTTAGAAGAGATCAAACAAATAAGATGAGCATAATATCAATAGAGCACTCAAGGATAGCAAGGTATATCATAGGAAGAGCTTGACATAGGACTCACATAATTATTTGTAGAAGAAAAAGATACAATACCAACCATAGAACATTAGGAGTTGGCACCTCGACCTAGAGAAATAAGAATATTTCGGGTACATGTAAGATTTGTAGATGGGACCGAATGAGTCATAGAGGAAGATGAAGAATGAATTCCTCCAAATTGAAGAGGACATCAAGAGATATTACTATTACCCAAAAATAGGGTAAGGCAATAAGAAGTACCCCAAGTGAATAGAAATATGATGTATCCTCGAGTGGAGCATAGAGAACTATCCCAATAAGTTGGAAGTCAAAGAAGGATACAATTGATAGTACGATATGAGGATAGAGTGGAAAATTTTTAAATGGAAGTTCTAGAAGATGATAGAAATGAGACCATCAATGAAGAATTGGTTGGACTTAATCCATTATCTTATATAGGGATATTATAACAGAGAATGTGATTGCAGACTTAGAATCTATAGGAAGAATATCATATATTATGAGGTTATAATGTAAGGTTGAGAGAACAAACCATTCACAAAATGGATAGCACAATACAAAGGTTGTATGAACAAATAACATCTAGGATATAGGAGCTAGAAAGATAACATGAAGATAATGAGGGGACAACTCCAAGAAGTGGTATAAGAAATTATAGTGCAAGCACAAGTTCACAAGTACCACCAAGTAATATGCCAATGACAAATGAAGATGCAGATATGCTTTAGCAAGACATTGAGAAAGCAACCACATCATCTAAATCACAAGGTAATGCATGGATGGATTTGAGTGACTCCAGTGATAAAGGAATACCTTGGCTAGTAAGGGAATCTAGCACAAAAAGTAGTGATGATGATGATTTTCCATGGAATCCGTAGAATCCTTAGGATAATCGTGATCCCCATGTATAACAACACATCGATAACTAGGGAGATCACGGGAGCATCAAACCAACCTTGATCTATAATATTATTTAATAGCCTATCAACATCTAAGAAGATAAAGGAAATAAGTGAGGAGATTGAAGAGATTAATGAATTTACCAATATATTGGGTGGAAGAGAGAAGATAATCAAAACGACTTAAGTTTTGAGATAAATGTTTTTGACGCATATAGAGAGTTCTTGACAACATCATTTGCACAAATATGATTTAAGAAAAGAATATGGATATATCACTTAGCACATGTAGATTGCAGAATCAAAGCACTGTGACAATTATCACCAAGTACAAGATAAAATAGAAGTCCACTAGCTAACATTGAGTTGGTAGAGATAACTCTTGATAACCAAGCAATGGGGGGAAGGAATAGACAAAGGCCCCTAAGGATTCATCCAAAAAGAGGAGGTATTTGACCGCAGAATGATCAAAGGCAAGGTGATGTTATAATTAGAGGAGGAAGAGGATGAAGAAGTTTCTAACCCCCTACTCCTAGATGGTCAGGAGATACACCCTTGAACTCTTTGAACTAGACAAGGAATTTGTAAGGTTTACCATGTATGAGAGGGATCTTACCAAATCCCACAAGGTAGTATCCATGGAGATAACTACCCCTAATTTTCTAAGGAAATCGAAGAGTGGTAGGTGGTAGAGTATGACATAAATTAAGGTAAGAATAAGCACTGGTGGAGAGAAGCTCAATGTCAAGAGGAATAGGATGGGGAAGACACTCACATGGTAGAGGCATTTATAGTAGAGGAAGAGTTCATTTTATAGGTGAAAGAAACTAGGGATAATAAAGTATCTGATCGCCAAGTCTAGAGAAAGAATTTATTCAAGAATATAGGCAAAGAAGTCGCTTGAATGATAATACAGTGGTAAGGGCACCACTACCGAGGGATCAATAACATATATGATAAGAGGAAGGGACAACAGGTGAAGAGACTTCAGCTTGCAGTTGTACAATCCTAAATTATACGCATGGCACAGGAAGTCCAGAGAACTCAATAACATCACAAGTGAATATGAACCATCCTAGAGATCAAGTGGCACTAGATGACACAATCACTCAAAATGTCATGGTTGAAACTCCAAGAGAAGAATCATATGGGATCGTACAAGTGAATGTCACTATGCGATTTCCATGATGGTAAGTGTAAATAGGTTAGAAAAAAATAATAAAAAATAAATAATAAAATAAAATGTCTTAGTTTTGAAAATACCTTGAGATGCAATTAAGAAGGAAGTGGTTTAAAAATTGGAAATGACGACCTATTTAAAGAGAGAAAAATAGAAAAATTATCTAAGTGATAGATCTTACAAGTCAAATTTAAAGCTAAAAAAGCATAAGTGAGAGATTGTACAAGAAAATTTGGAAAAAGTACATGTATAATCATACAAGAAGGCATGTTGTATGATTTAGATCATACAATTTACGGTTTTGGGTGTATGATTTTCAACTATCGCATTTAATGTTCGCATGTGTGGAATGATGTGTTGTCAGAAAAGCATAATAAAAAGTTAAAATTGCATGAAGAAGTAATGAGTTTTTGATCATATGGAAATGAATATGAAAGGTCATGCAAAGTGGTGCAATTTCAAATTTTGAGCAATTAGGGTTTGAGAACAATTTAAATACAAGGCTACTCTTAGCAATTTTACAAACCTTAAAAATAGGAATTCAAAATTTGTAGGATGACAAAGGTGGAAAGCATGCAAATGAATAGAATCAATGGGATGGGCATTAAAATTCATCAGTAAGCTACAATAATCCATGACCCATTTTTAAATTTGCACCAGGGAGACTTTTCACACTTTAGAAAATCAAAACAAAGAATAAAAAGCAAGGGTTTGACTCCATTAAAAGCAATTTTTGAGTTTAGTCGAAGGGAAAAAAGGGTTTGCAATAGAAGGCATCCAATTATGAACTGAACTATGTAAAAATGTACACCAAGGTTTGAGGAGGTTGTAGATTAAAGTTGGAGTAGAGAAATTGTAGGAAAAAGAGGCTTACAAACCCTAATATGACAAAAGAAACCAAAGAGGAACTAGAGAATATAAAAGGAAGGAAAATAATGTACATCACTATTAAAATGGCCAGGAAATTTTGTGTTTAGGGATAAATTGTGCCAAGTGTAAAAAATTTGAAATATTGGTCCTGAAAGGCATTGAAAAGATAGATTGGGATATTTCGACAAATGGGTTGGTGAGAAATCATGGAGAAGAGGTGAAAATGTGATTTTTAAGAAAAAAAGGGTTTCAAGAGATGTATTGTATGATTTGGAGGTAGACTGTATGATCTCGAGAAAAATATTGTATGATTTCAGGTAATTTTTGGGTTGTTTTAAGCTTTTTGAGCAAATCGTACAAAATTGTATGAAAGTGTACAAATTCAAAAAATGGGAGTAGCTAGATGGGTATATTGTATGGAGTGGTATGGCACTGTACATTTTTTTGCTGCAATTGTATGAATTTCTAAATATTGAATGGTTTGAATATTGAATAGCTGTATGATCTAGAGGTGGTTGTTGATTGGGAAGCCATACAATAGCAAGTGGGAAAGCATATTATATGATTTATAGTATACTGTACAATTTATATAACACTTCTAAATATATAATTGGTGATGTTTTATTAGCAATATAACCAGAGGAATGGTGAGAAAATGATTTTAGTTAAAGAGTTCAGATATAGGTTAAGAAGAATTACAACCAATAGGGTGGAACGATCACCAGGACCCCTGCATGAGAGAGAGTCACATCCATGGTAATAAAAAGGGTGATAGTTTCAGTCTTGAAGTTGGTGTGGTACTTGTCCTTGGAGGAGAGGAGGATATAGGTCATGGAGAGGGAAAAGGTACTCAAGGGTTGATCGAAGAAGAATGCCACCAAGATACTAAGAGGAGGAAATGGCACAAGAGAGGATCTCCAAGAGGAAGTTGAGGAGTGAAGTATATTTTCTAGATCTGAATGATGATATAAGTAGTAGACCTAAGTAAATCTAGATTGAGATAACAAATATATCATTTGTACAACATGGAGGAGAGACATGCAAGAGGTGGTGGAGTAATAAATAAAACAAGACCAACCCTTGGACAAAATAGTTTTAGGAGGTTGGTGTAGCTGTAATAGTGCAAGTGCCACCACATTAGAAGATATTATTCTATAATTATTTGTTTCAAATGCTTCAAGCATATAATATTGCAACCAGAATTACCCATATCAATGTAGGCAAGCGATCGATGAAAGTAGAAGTTACGACAGAGGCATTCAAAAAAATATTTGAATTTCCAACATATGGTACAGAGGTAGTTAAGAATTTGGTTGATTTTATTGAGACACATCACATCATCACTTCACTTACTAATATGAAATCATCGATATATTTAAAGATATCAGGTGCAAGGACTTGAGGAATTAAATAGAACTAGTTGAAAGGGAAATATTGGCCATGTGCTATGAATACTGTGATGGCTCGACTGTCAGGGGATACATGATCCATAGATATGCCAATCTATATGGCTCAGGTATGTAGAAGGCATAACCAAAGGAATTAGATATGATTGGGGTACCTATCTAGAGAAGAAGATTCATGAAGTACTGATAAAGAGGTCAAAGAATTTTGGGATGACTTTCGACACCATTGGATTATTCTTAAATGTTGTTACAAATATGGGAATCCACTTTCTAGGTTTGAAAATGTTAATACGAGACAAAAAACCATTTTGAGGTGGACAAAGTCAGTACCGGTCTAGTGAGAGACTCCAGATAAGTCTCAAACAAATAAAGAATAGAAAGTCAATGTAGTATATAAAGATACTTCATCATATGAGGATGTACACCCTCAAAGAAAATATTTAAGAATTTGGAACCTAAACTGGAACAAAAAGCAATTCAACAATGAAAGCAGGAGCAATCGTTAGTTCAGGAAAGGGAGGAAAATATGGAGATGAAATCTAGCCCAGTATGAGTACAAACAAGGAGACAATGGGAAAGAATAATGAATAATCCTGTACCAAAAAAATAAGATGAGACTGTATAGAAAAATTAGCAAGAAGAGGAATAGTTAGACTCAGAGAAGATAGATCTGCATGAGTGGAATTGGGCAAGAGTAGAGGAAATGGTGGAATCCCCATAGATTTTCTAGCATGATGAATTTGAAATTTTGGACTCTTCAAAGATGTTGGAGGATACATAAGTGAGGCAGATAGCATAGGAAGTAGTAGCCACTACTCAAGAGAAAAAAGAGAAATTTGAGGTGGGAGTGGAAGCCTCAGAGGAAGAGTCTAGAGAAAATAATAAGCCTCATTTAAAATTTGTGATGGGAGGAATCTTGAACCAAAATAATTAGAGTGATGCACAAGAAGAGATGAAGGCATCACAAGACAAAGAAAAATGTGTTGTTGGAGAAGTCATGATAATGGAAACTTGGTAGAATCATGAATAAGAGCAGGTGACCAAAGAGCAATAGGTGGGTTTGATTGAACCAAAAAAAGCCTAGAAATCGATAAAGTGATAGCAATATTAGTAGGAGATTGTGAATATAGAAGAATATGTGAAGGTGGATAAGACAATAGAATAGACTCCACCATAGGAAAAGATAAACATAGAGAGAGCACTACTAGATCTTGGGGGAAGCTCTAGCCACCACATGGAAGAGGAAGAAGAGAAAACTCCTATAGAAGAGGAACCGTGGATATTGAAAATAAGTTATCTCCTCGAAGTACTGCAGTTCACAAAAATTGAAACTAAGGATGATGCGCAAGGAGTAGAAGATAATGTGGAAAATTTCTTCTCTCAGATAGGCAATGCCATAGCTAGCACAAAACTACAATTTTTTATTGGATGCATGGGAGAGTTGAAACTATGGGAGGAACAAATGTTTCTCAATTTGGAGAAGATAATAGAATGTGTGAGCAATGAAGAGTGTACAAGGGGAATTGCATACATTCATGTACAACACCCATGTAAGTTAACCAGGGAAGAGGTAACCACGATGTTGGGAAGAGACGACTTGCTATAGGGAGTGATAACCAATTATAGGTAGCATTTGAGGTTTTACCTGGATAGAGACAATTATCCAACTTATCCCATAAATACAATGGAGTTGGAGCATAAGAGGGTCACAACAAGATTGTCTATCACTATGAGGAAGTTGAAATTCCTAACACATTATATAGAGTGGTTGAGCATAGGATTGGAGTAGATCTATCAACTCAAGGAAGCTCAAAAGGAGGAGACAAGCAACTCGGAAAGAAATGATTACAATGGAGGAAAAATTGCAAAAGAGTAAGGCTATGGTAGAAGAGAAAATAAATAAATTGGAAGATGAATTGCTAAGTACCAGGGCTTATTTTTAGGCCAAAATTAGTTTGCTTGAAGAGGAGAAGTGACAAGTCTCACAAACGGTAGAAGATAACATTAAGGAGTTGGAGGCTCAACTCAGAGCAAAGGATGAATAGCTAAAACTACATTTGGCCAAAAAATATGAGCAACTGGAAACCTAAGCTAAGAAGGTAGAAGAGATCACATAGGATAATAAAATATATAATTAGATAATCCTAGAGAAGCAACCATAGTTGAGTACTAAGGAGGATATTGTTCATGCTTTGGAGGCAGATATTCATCACCATCTATAGACCATTACTTATAAGAAAGAATAATTACAAGAAGTAGTCGAATAGAAGTACATTTGTAGGAGATACTAAATAAGAGTGCCACTGATCGTGAAAAGCAATTGAGGGAACTCCTAAAGACTATCAAAGAAAAATCTAATCACCATGGGTTAAAAGCAGTAGAAATGGGTAACTACGCAGCCAAGTTGAAGAACCAACGTGCAATTTTTCAATCCAAAGTGGATGACCTGAAAGTGGTAGTCATGGATTATGAGGCACATTTGAAACAAAAATACGAGTCGGTGAGGATACTGACCAAAGTAAAGGGGAGGGTAGATGTAGGCAGCAAATCCACCTCCCAGAAGAAGAAGTGATAAAAGGATTTTCCCAAGTTTGACAATTTTGACAAGTTTTGTAAATCATACAGGTAGGAGTAAACCATACAACTAGAAGGGCAAACCATACAAGGTGAAGGTAAACCATACAATGTGCAATGAAATGAAATGAAATGCATGGGAAATGTAATTTAAGTTGTAATTGCGCATGATTTTGATAATTAAGGTGTTAGACTTAGTAAAAGTCTTAATTAATGTATTTCGTTATGCATGGGCAGTTGTAAATAATGAATTGCCTCAGGAACCACTTTGGAATGGCCTAGGAAATGTTATATAAGGCCCCATTTTCAATTTTGATAGTCTGGTTATGATCTGGTGATATTCTAGTTATATTTAGGTTAGTTTGGAAATGCTATGAGTTTTGGTTGTGAAGTGTTATTGCATATCTCTGATTTTTGATTGACATTGTTGAACAATAATAAATCTTGAGCATAGTTCATGGTTTCTCTCATGTATTGTATGATCCTGGAATGGTAGAATAGCATTTGATAGTTTATCTCTATTGCATGTACTTCTTTTTGGTTGTTATGGCTATTTAATGCATTGCTATGGAGGAATTGGATTAAACCAACACTGGTGTGGCTCTGATGAATGATCTATGATGATGATGATATCAAGGAAGATGTATTGAACACTATTGTATGATTTTTGGACGTCGCCATTGGATATAGAACTCTCTCAACCCTGATAAAGTACTTTGCATGTTGGTAGAATTAGGATTAATTGCCATATTAAATCCTTACAAAACTTATCTGAGAGAGATTGGTCTAGGAGAATATCCAATTTGGCACTTGGTTGTACCTTCATTTCATACAAATCGTACACCAGAGTCTTACAAATCGTACAGAAGATAATTACCCGATTTGGTAGTTTATGCGATTGAAGGAAATTTACCCGATTTGGTAGCATTGGGAAATCGAATAGTTTAGTTACAAAATTATGTATGACAGCTTGAAAAACCAAATATGAAGGATTGGATAAGTGTGAAATCATACAAGATCTATCACTGTATGATTTGGGATCATACAGTGGTACGATTTGGGTTTCATACAAGTTATTTAGTTGTCGCACATTGCTAGTTGTAGAGACTGTACGATTGTACGATTTGGTCCATCGATTGGGAATAGCAAATTGATCATTCTAAGCCTTGGAAAACACCTCCCCATTAGGAATACTACACCCCTATGCTACATTTGGCATCATTGCCTTATCAAACTTGGCATTTTTGTTAAAACGGGTCAAATTGACAAGTAAGAATACTACAAAATTGGAGGTGAATGACAGACACCAGTGTGCAAAGGCGTAGGAGATGGGAAGTATGAGAGAAAATTCTAGTAAGAAGGAGCACGAGGATTTCTCAAAGAGAGAATGCAAGTAACTCAGACCATAGTACACATGAACCAGAAATAGAGCAAGTTTGGGCATCTGAAGAAGGAGATTTTGAGGCACTGTTGATAGAGACAGAAGAGGAGGTACCAGAACCACCTAGTGTAGAGGCACGAGTTGATAGAGAAGTAGTGCATGAGGAAGGAGAGTGGATGGTGACACCTGAGAAAGTGATGGAAGGGTTGCAAGGGAGTGCAGAGGATGGGAGTCAGGCACCAGAGCAACAGGGCATGAGGTCTCAGGAGGAAGGACCAAGACCATCTCCCTCACATCAGTGAAGGAAGTCATGGAGTGAAGATGCACGTGAGTTTGGTCAATGATTGGTGGGACAGAATAAGATACCTCGGATAGAAACTTCTGATGATGATTGTAGTAAAACACCCCCAAGGAGGAATCAGATAGAGATTCCATGGGAGACCTCAAGTGACGAGGATGATTCTCCGAAGATGGCTAATAAGGCAGCCAAATAGAGATGTCCACCTTTTATAGGTGAGGGTAAGGAAGACCCCACAAGACATATTAGAACTTGTATAACCATTTGGAGGGCAAATGGTGTAGACTAGCCAGATGACTGGGTAACTTTATTTCTTGCTACCTTGAGAGGATTGGCGATGGATTGGTATCTAAAGAGGGAAAATACAATAGATTTTTGGACTTGGAATCAAGTGAAGGAGAAATTCATTGAGGAATTTTGACCTTTGAAGGATGATGGAGACATTGTTACGGAACTTTGTATGACGAAGCAAAAATCTGATGAAGATGTAAAATCATACAACCATAGACTAAAGCAGTTAGTAGATAAGATGCAGATGCCTTTGGTAGATGTATTGGTGAAGTGGTGGTTTGTAGATGGATTACTACCAAAATATAAGAAAAATATGAAGGCAATACCATCAGAAACGTATGAGGAAGTTGTAAAGCATGCAAAGAATTTTGAAAGTGAATCAAAATAGACGTACACAGGAATTTTATCTCATCCCAAGTCCAATGATTCAGATAGTGGAGAAGATGACACTATACAGAGGATAGTAGCATCATTTCATTAGGAGTTTGACAAGATCATGAAAGAACAAAGAAGCAAACCTGACAGGAATGACATTTGGTGCACATAATGCAAGACTGAAGGTCATACAAATGTAAAGTATCCATGGAATGACTATTGTCATATCTGTAATGTGATGGGACATGAGGTGATGCTATGTCCATATAATGCAAGAGTACATCCACAGGTCCTGACAATCCAGGAGCAGGAAGAGAAACCAAATACCCTAGGAAGTGGGCAACAAGCAACAAGTGGTGGTTATAGAAATAGTCGATGAGGTGGAAGGTCAAACCAGGGCAATCAACAAGGAGGACAGAGCCATTTGTAGTATGACTCAGAAGGGAGGCCGATCATACAATGTCACAATTGCCAAGAATGGGGGCATTTCATGAAAAATTATCCTTCACCTCAGAGGTAGGAAATATCGCAAGCAAACACTACACATATGTGTAGGTGGTGTGGTCCGGGTAACCACAAGGAAGCAAATTGCCCCAAGTAGGCGAGTTCAAGTAACCCGTAGAATGTAAATTATTTAGATATTGAGGTTCCTCAAGTTAAGGAGGAAACCCAAGAAGTTTTAGCCATGACAAGGAATCAGGCTAAAAAGGATAAGTATCCAGAGCCAGCAAAGGAAAAGCAATGTTGGCAAGTAGCAAAGAAAATACTACAAGATGAAGCACAAAAAGCTAAACAAGTGAAGTTAGCTAAAGAAAAGGAACTAAAAAGCCATCAGAAGAGAAGGCAATTGTGCAGAGTCTAGCAACATAGGTTTTGGACACCACAGTAGAGATCAAAGTGGCTAACCTATTGGAAGCTATTCCATCATTACATAAAGTGATGGTGGAAGAGATACAACCGCATAAGGTGATGGAAGTGCAGAGTCAACCGATTCAGGAAAAGAAATAAAAAGACCAATTCATGGATCCAACTATATTGATGATTGATGTGGGAAAGAAACCTGCATTAGTTCATATGGAGATCCTAGGGCACAAATTGACACAAGTTATTATGGATGGAGGATCCAGCATCAATGTGCTACCTGAAAGGACCTGGCTAGAACTAGGTGCTCCATCTCTATGGGCACCGAGCTTCCGATTATATGGTGCTGACCAATATGGTATCGAGACAAAGGGAGTCTTGACAACACAACAAGTGGTGATAGCTGACCAAGAGTTTGTCTTGGATTTCATTGTGATTACTATGCAGAAGCCTGCATACGATGCTCTATTGGGAAGAGGATGGCTACGAGTAGCCAAAGTTAATCACAACTAGGGAAAGAATCAGATCACTTTCAAGAAGGGACAACACAAATATATGATTAATCTGACTAATCAAAAAGTTAGTGAGGATGTAGCTACGATCGACGAATCAAAAAATTCCTCAGGAGATGAAGGATATGAACCAGATGGAGAAGGAATGTTGTACCTGGATGAATGTAGTGAAGATGAAGCTAGATATGATAGCGGGCTTCTTCATTGGAAAATGGAGGAGTACAAATTTTTTCAGCCCAACTACCTCTGTATTGACTCAGAGGAGATCAAGGAAAAACAAGATGAAACCAAAGTCATCCAGGAACCTAAGAAGGAGGTGGAAGAGAAATGGACATTTCCAAAAAGTTTTGCAGAGTATACAGTAGGAGATGCAGAAATTGATGCAAGACTAGCACACCCAAAGAATGTGGAGAAAGCAACAAGTGAGCCAGAGAATATCAAATATGAAGGACCTCGGATAGTGGACATCAATCTAGGGATGGAGGATGAACCTAGGATGATTCACTATGGTGATGATTGGAACCCTGTACTAAAAGTGATAGCTTTTAAGATATTCTTGGAATATAAGGATGTATTTGCATGGACATACAAGGACTTGAAGGGAGTACCACCTGAGTTATGTGTCCACAAGATTACACTAATTCTTGGAGCACAACCCGTAAGGAGGAGACCATATAGAATGAACCCAAAATATGCTGCATTAGTGAATGCAGAGATAGAGAAGATGTTGGAGGTAGGAATCATCTTCAGGGTTACGACCAGTGAGTGGGTATCACCTATAGTGGTCACCTTGAAGAAGGAAGTGGACAAAATTAGAATATATGTGGACTTTAGGAGTCTAAATGTAGTAACTATCAAGGACCCCTTCCCTATTCCCTTCACAGATTCTATCCTGGAAGAAGTCGTAGGACACGAGATCTATTCATTTTTGGATGGATTTTTGGGTTACAATCAAATTAGTATAGCCAAGGAGGATAAGTTGAAGACCACATTTATTGTGGAGAATGGCATCTATGCATACAATCGAATGCCATTCGAGCTCTGTAATGCCCTAACTACATTTTAGCGCATCATACTGTATATATTTGATCAGTTGGCAATAGGGAACTTCAAAGCATTTTTGGATGATTGGTCCATTTATGGGAAGATCAAGGAGCATCTTCCTACCCTCAGTGAATGTATGAGTAGGTGCAAAAATGCACAGATATCATTAAACCTTAGGAAGTGTTACCTGATGGTACCATATGGAAAATTGTTAGGACACATAGTGTGCAGTGAAGGATTAAAAATAGATCTTGATAAGATCCATGTGATATTGCACATGGAAGAACCATATGATGTGAGTTCACTTAAAACCTTCCTTGGATCGATGGGGTATTATCAAAGGTTTATCAGGAACTATGCACATGTATCCTATCCATTGGATTCGTTGATGAAGAAGAATGTTCCTTTCAGATGGATAGAGGAGCACCAAGGAGCCTTTGAGGAGTTGAAGGCCAAGCTTGTGAGTAGCTCGATTTTGGTGTTCCCAAATTGGGATAAGGAATTCCATGTCCATATTGATGCTTCAAATTTTGCAATCGGATGTGCTTTGGCACAAGAAGGATAGTTCAGGCTGGATCAACCTATTTTCTTTGCTAGTCGCCTATTGTCAAGGGTGGAGAGAAATTATAGTACAATAGAAAGAGAAGCTTTGGGAATGGTATATGCAGTCCAAAAGTTTAGGCATTACCTACTAGTGAATCCCTTTGCTTTTTATGTAGATCACCAAGCCCTATTGTACTTGATAAATAAATCGGTGATACAAGGATGGGTCAGCAGGTGGCTCATCACCCTACAGGAGTTCGTATTCTGAGTAGTAGTGAGACCTGGTAAGAAGCATGTAATTGCAGACTAGTTGTCTCGGATACGATCAGGAGAGCCTATAGGAACAGGGGTTCTAGATGAATTCCTTGATGCATAGTTATTTGCCATCAATGTTGTTCCATCGTGGTACAAGTTGATTGGCCAGTACCTTTCCATAGGAGAGTTGCCACAAGAAATGATGACAATCAAGAAAAATAAAGTGATTATGAAGTCAGCACCCTTCCAGTTAATAGCAGGATTGCTGTATAAAATGGGAAGTGATGGTATCTTACGAAGATGTGTGATGGAAGAAGAATTCAAAGCGACATTGAAAGAAGCTCATGAAGGCTTAGCAGGAGGGCACATGGGACCAGATGCGATCACTAGGAAAATATTACTAGCAGGATTATGGTGGCCCACATTGTATAATGATGCAAAAGAGTATGTGAAAGCATGCGATACTTGTCAAAGGGTAGGAAAGCCAATAAAGAGGGACTTTATGCCTTTGCATCCATCACAACCCTAGGAACTATTTGAAAGGTGGGGATTGGACTTCATTGGACCATTGAAGACATCTCGTAGAAGGAAGTGTAGGTACATCGTAGTAGCAATGGAATACTTGACAAAATGGGTCGAAGCGAGAGCATTACCTGATAACTCAACTAAAAGTACAACAAGATTCTTGTACGAGCAGGTAATCACAAGATTTGGTATTCCACTATAGATAATGAGTGATCGAGGAGGACACTTCGTCAATGAAATCATCAAGATGCTGACAATAGAATTCAGGATTTTGCACTCATTGTCTAGTCCGTACTATCCCAGAGCAAATGGGTAGGTGGAAGCAACAAATAAAGTCTTGGTATCTACTTTGTATAAAACCTATGGAATAGAAGGAGCAGATTGGGAGGAAAGGTTACCATCTATTTTGTGGGTATATAGAACAACTTTTAAACCAACAATAGAGCATACACCTTTCTAGTTGATGTATGGATAGGAGGCAGTGGTGCCAGTTGAATTCTTGATACCAAGTTTGAGAGTCACGGTGGAGCATCGCTTGGGTGATCAAGAAATTTTGGAAGAGCGATTGACAACACTGATCAAGTTAGATGAAAGAAGAGTCATGGCACAATGGGTGATTGAGGTAGCTCAAAAAAGAAGGAAGTTGTGGCATGACAAACACTTGAGGAAGTTAGAACTTAGTTCAGGTGACTTGGTTCTAAAGTTTAATGGAAAGTGGGAAATCAAGCTCGGTAAGTTGAAGACTTTATGGCTTGGTCCCTACAAAGTGGTAGAAGTAATGAATAATGGAGCAATCAAGTTGTAAAACTTGAATGGGATGGAGGTACCCGACACTGTAAATGGCTCAAAGTTGAAGCCTTACAAAGTACAATGCTTATTCATTTCTTCAGAAGAGATCAAACGAAGAAGATGAGCAAAAGCTCAATGGAGGACTCAAGGTGAGCAAGGTCCATCATAGGAAGAGCCTGACACAGGACTCACATATTTATTTGTAGAAGGGAGGAGACAAGACCAACCATAGAACAGTAGGAGTTGGCACCTCGACCTAGAGAAAGAAGAAGATTGTGAGTGCATGTCAGATTTATGGATGGGATCGAATGAGTAATAGAGGAAGATGAAGAATGGATTCCTCCAAATGAAAGAGGATATCAGGAGATAGTACTATTACCCAAAAATAGGGGAAGGCAAGAAGAAGCACCCCAAGTAAATAGGAATATGATGTATCCTCGGGTGGAGCATAGAGAACTACCCCAACAAGCTGAAGGACAAAGAAGGATACGGTTAACAGTATGATATGAGGATAGAGTGGACACTTTTGAAATGGAAGTTCTAGAAGAGAATAGGAATGAGACCATCGATGAAGAATTGGCTAGACTTACTCCATTAGCTCAGATAGGGCTATTACAGTAGAGAATGTGATTGTAGACTCAACAACTATAGGAGGAATATCAGACGTTGCGAGGTCATAATGCAAGGTTGAGAGAACAAACCATCCAGAAATTGGATAGCACAATACAAAGGTTGGATGAACAAAGAACAACTAGGCTACAGGAGCTAGAAGGGGAACCTGAGGATAATGAGGGGATAACTCCAAGGAGTGGTATAAGAAATGATGGTGCAAGCACAAGTTCACAAGTACCACCAAGTGATCCACCAATGATGAATGAAGATGCAGAGATGCTTTGGTGAGACATTGAGGAAGCAACCACATCACCTGAATCATAAGGTAATGCACGGGTGGATTTGAGTGACTCCAGTGATGAAGGAATGCCTTGGCTAGTAAGGGAACCTAGCACAGAAAGTAGTGATGATGATGATTGCCCAGGGAATCCCCAGAATCCTCAGGATAACCGTGATCCCCCAACATGTACAACAACACATCGACAACTAGGGAGATCACAGGAGCATCAAACCAACCTTGATCCACAAGCATATATAATAGCCCATCGATATTTGAGAAGACAAAGGAGAGAAGTGAGGAGATTGGAGAGATTGATGAATTTACCAATAGATTGGGTGGAACATAGAGAAGATAATCAGAATGACTCAAGTTCTGAGATAGATTTTTCCGATGCATATAGAGAGGTCTTGGCAAATTCATCTCCACAAATATGCTTCGAGGAAAGAATATGGAGATGTCGCTTAGCACGTGCAGATCATAGAATCAGAGCACTACGACAATTATCACCAAGTACAAGATGAAGTAGAAGTCCACTAGCCAACATTGAGTTGGTAGAGATAACTCCTGATAACCAAGCAATGGGAGGAAGGAATAGACAAGGACCCCTAAGGCTTCAACCAGGAAGGGGAGGAGGTATTCGACCATGGAATGAGCAAGGACAAGGTGATGTTACAATTAGAGGAGGAAGAGGACGAGGAAGGTTTCGACCCCCTACTCCTAGATGGTCGAGAGATACACCCTTAGCATGTTTGAATTGGACAAGGAATCTGTAGGGTATACCACGGATGAGAGGGATCTTACCAAACCCCACAAGGCAGTATCCATTGGGATGACCACCCCTAATCCAATGAGGACCTCGAAGAGTGGTAGGTGGTAGAGGATTACTCCAAGAAAGGGAAGGAATCACCACTGGCGCAAAGAAGCCCGATGTCAAGAGGAATAGGATGGGGAAGACACTCATATGGTAGAGGCCTTGCTGGTAGAGGAAGAGTGCATTTTGTAGATGAAAGAAACCAGGGATAACAAAGGATCTGATCACCAAGTTTGGAGCAAGAATTGATCCAAGGAGATAGGTGGAGAAGTCACTCGAATGATAGTAGAGTAGTAAGGACACCACTACCAAGGGATCAATCACCTACATGACAAGAGGAAGGGACACCAGGTGAAGATACTCCAACTTGCAATTGTACAATCCCAAATTGTACACATGGTACGGGAAGGCCAGGGAACTCGGTAACATCACAAGTGGAGATGAATCACCCTAGAGAGCAAGTGGCACCAGATGACACAATCACTCGAAATGTCACGATCGAACCTCCAAGAGAAGAATCAGATGGGATTGTACAAGTGAATGTCACTGTGCGATTTCCATGATGGTAAGTGTAAATAGGTTAGGAAATGAAAATAAAATAAAATAAAATGCCTTAGTTGTGAAAATCCCTCGGGACGCAATTAAGAAGGAAGTGGGTTGAAAACCAAAAATGGCGACCTCTTCAAAGAGAGAGAAAATAGAAAAATTCTCTAAGTGATAGATCGTACAAGTCAAATTTAAAGCTGAAAAAGCATAAGTGAGAGATCGTACAAGAAAAATTGGAAAAAGTACATGCAAAATCATACAAGAAGGCATGTTGTACGATTTGGATCGTACAATGTACGGTTATGGTGCAATTGTACAATTTTCAACCTTCGCATTTAATGTTCACATGTGTGGAATGATGTGTTGTTGGAAAAGTATGAGAAAAAGTTAAAATCACATGAAAAAGTGATGAGTTGTCGATCATCCAGGCAAGGAAGATGAAAAGGCATGCAAAGTGGTGCAATTTCAAATTTGGAGTGGTTAGGGTTTGAGAACAATTTAAATACAAGGCTACCCTTAGCAATTTTACAAACCGTACAAGGAGAAATTCAAAATTTTTAGGAGGACGAAGGTGAAAAGCATGCAACTAAATGGAATCAATGGGATGGGCATTAAAATTCATTAGTAAGCTACAATAATTCATGACCCATTTTTAAATTTGCACCAAGGAGACTTTTCACACTTGAGGAAATCGAACCAGAGAAGAAAAAGCAAGGGTTTAACTCCATTAAAAGTAGAATTCAAGTTCAACCAAATGGAAATGAGGGTTTGTAGTAGAAGGTGTCCAAGTATGAACTGAACTATGGAAAAACATACACTAGGGTTCAAGGAGGTTGCATATTGAAGCTAGAGCAGAGAAATTGCAAGAAAAAGAGGCTTACAAACCCTAATTTGACAAAAGAGGCCAAAGACAAACTGAAGAAGATAGAGGGAAGAAATAAGAAGACTGTACAACCCTATTAAAATAGCCACAAAATTTCATTTTTAGGGATAAATTTTTCCAAATATGGAAAAATTGAAAAATTGCTCCGAAAGACATTAAAAAGATAGATCGGGACATTTTGGCAAATGGGTCAGTGAGAAATTTTGGAGAAGAGGTGAAAAATGTGACTTTTAGGTGAATAAGAGTTTGAAGAGATGTAATGTATGATTTGGAGGCAGACTGTATGATCTCGAGAAAATATTGTATGATTTCAGATATTTTTTGGGCTATTCTAAGCTTTTTGAGCAAATCGTACAGAATCATACAAAAGTATATGAATTCGGCAAGGGAAGCACCTCGAAAAGGATATTGTATAGAGTGGTATAGCCCTATACATTTTTGTACTGCATTTGTATAAATTTCTAAAAATTGAACGATTTGAATATTGAATGGTTTGAATATTGAAAAGTTATACGATCTAGAGGTGGCTATTGATTGGGAAACCATATAACAGTAAGTGGGAAAGTATACTATATGATTTGTAGTATACTATGTGATTTTTGGAAAACTTCTAACTATAGAATTAGTGATGTTCGAGTAGCAAACCAACCAGAGAAATGGTGAGAAAATGATTTCAGCTGAAGAGTTCGGATATAGGTTAAGAAGAATTACAGCCAATAGGGTGAAATGGTCACCAATACCCCTACATGAGAGAGAGTCACATTCACATAAATACCAAGGGTGATAGTTTTAGTCCCATAGTTGGTGTGGTACTCATCCTTGGAGGAGAGGAGGATACAGGCATGGAGAGGGTAGAGATACTAGAGGGCTGATCAGAGAACACCACCAAGATATCGAGAGGAGGAAATGGCACAATAGAGGATCCCCAAGATGGAGTTGAGGAGTGAAGTATATTTTCTAGATCTGGATGAGGATTTGAGTAGCGAACCTGAGGAAGGTTAGGTTGAGATAACAAATATATCATTTGTACAACATGGAGGAGATACATATAGGAGGTGGTGGAGTAATAAAGAAAATAAGACCCACCCCTTGAGGAAATATTTTGAGAATGATCATGTAGTTCTAATACCACAAGTGCCACCACACTAGAAGACCTTATTCTATAATTATTTTTTGTAGATGATTTAGGCATATAATATTGCAACCAGAATTGCCTATGTCAATGTAGGCAAGTAGTAGGTGAAAGTAGAAGTTATGATAGAGGCATTCAAAAAAATATTTGGATTACCAACATATGGCAAAAATATAGTTAAGAATTTGGTTGATCTAATTGAGACACATCGCATCATCACTTCACTTAGCAATGTGAAATCACTGACAGATGCAAAGATCTCAGGTGTGGGGACTCAAGGAATTAAACAAATCTAGTTGAAAGGGAAATATTGACCATGAGCTATGAATACTATGATCACTCAACTATCAGGGGATACATGAGCCACATAGATGCCAATCTAGATGGCTTAGTATGTAGAAGGCATCACCAAAGGAATTAGGTATTTTTAGGGTACCTATTTAAATAAGAATATTTTTAGGGTACCTATTTAAATAAGAAGATGCATGAAGTATGGAAAAAGAGGTCAAAGAATTTTGAGATGAATCTCCATGCCATTGGATTTTTTTTATATGTCATTACAAATATGGGAATCCACTTTCTAGGGTTTACAAAACCCATGAATTTTAAGGTAGGACAACCAACCATTTTGAGGCAGGCAAATTCAGTAACGGTCCAGCAAGAGACTCCAGAGAAGTCTTGAAAAAAGAAAGAATAATAGGCCACTATAGTATAGGAAGATACTTCCTCTGATGAGGATGTACACCCTTGAAGAAAAAGTCTTAGAAAGTAGGAACCTGAATTGGAACAACATGCAATTCAGCAACGATAGCAAGAGTAGTGTAGAGATATTTCTATCTCTTGCACAATGAAATACAAATAAACAATTATTATACAGACAGAGGACGAAGCGAATAAGAATAAGGAATTACGGCAAACGAAATAAAATAAAACAATGGCCACTTAAGGTGGGCACACCCTTGCGCAGAAGCAGCAGATGAAAAAATATAAAAGATATGATGATTCTTATTCAAACCAACTACGGTGAATATATATACTAAATTTCTATCTCTTGGAGAAACATAGCCGACGCTGCTATGTTTGGACTGCAACATGACTCCCCTCTCGAAAAGCTTTGTCCTCAAAGCTGGAAATGTCCTGGAAGATACTTTCGTGTTCCCATGTTGCATCTTCCTCTCGATAAATCTTGCCATTTAATGAGAAATTCATGAATCCGACGTGATCTCGCTTGTGGACTCGATGTTGTAGTATATCTTCTCGGTTGGAGATGTATGCGTCCTTCCTCATCGAGCACCGGTAATTCTGATTGACTTTGTACTTTCTGACCAATTACTTTTTTGAGACAAGAAACATGAAATACCGGGTGTATTCGTGAAGATGTCGGTAGCTCTAATTGATAGGCTACTTCTCCAATGCGGCGCACAATTTTGTAGGGACCATAGAATCGTGGGGCCAACTTCTGGCTGGACTTTATCTTTAATGAGGCTTGTTTGTAAGGTTGCAACTTGAGGAACACCCAATCTCCTATATTAAAAGTTCTCTCTGATCGGTGCAAGTCTTGTTGTTGTTTCATACGATTCTGTGCTTGGGCCAAATTCTCTTTGAGGATGGTAAGCGTAGACTCGCCTTTGTTGGAACCAATCATCCACTTTAGCTACTTTAGATGATCCCTGTACGTAATCTGCAACTTTTGGAGGTTTGGTGCCATACAATGCTTCGAATGGAGACATCTTAATTGAGTAATGGTAAGAAGTGTTGTACCACCATTCCGCTAATGCTAACCAATGGCTCCATTGGTATTGTTTATCTTGAGCAAAACATCTTAAGTATGTACCCAAACATTTGTTAACTACTTCTGTTTGACCATCCTGTTTGTGGATGGTATGTCAAGACATGTTCAATTTGGTACCACTAAGTCGAAATAATTCCCGCCAAAAGTTACTAGTGAAAATGGGATCTCTATCACTTACAATATTCTTTGGCATACCATGTAATTTGAAAATTGAATCCATAAATACCTTTGCCACCTTGCTTGCGGAAAATGGATGTTGTAAAGCCTGAAAGTGAGCATATTTGGATAACCGGTCTACGACGACGAAGATTACTGTCCTGCCTTCTCGATTTTGGAAGACCTTCAATGAAATCCATGGATATATGTTCCCACCGTCGCTCAGTGGATGGGTAATGGTTGTAATAATCCCGGTGATTTGACTCGTTTCTCCTTTATTGCGCCGGCAAACTTCACATTCTCGCTACCCATTGTTTGACTTCTGCTTTTAATCCTTTCCAACAAAATGATTGTTTGACCCTTAAATATGTCTTCAAAAATCCCGAATGTCCTGTTGATGGAGAAGCGTGTGATTCGTCGAGGATTTTTGATTTGAGTTCTGAATTATGTGGAATGTAAATGCGGTTCTTCTTCCGGAGGATGTTATCTTCATAAGAGAACCCAGGGTGTTTGGAAGACCCTATAGATAATTCATGAATTATCTGGGCAGTTTCACTATTGGACAGCCATTCAATTTGTAATTGAGTTACCCATTGGGAACAAGGACCTGAAATAGCATTGATGACTACTTCATCTTCATATTTTCTGGACAGTGCATCGGCAGCTATATTTTCCTTCCCTTTCTTATATTCAATAACGAAATCATAGCCTAGAAGTTTGGTTAACCACTTATTTTGTTCTGGATAAGAAAACCTTTGCTCCAAAAAATGCTTGAGGCTACTATGATCTGTTTTGATAATGAAGCGGCTACTGATTAGGTAGTGTCTCCATTTTTCTACTGCATGAAGAATAGCCAACATTTCTTTTTCATATGTTGATCTTCCCAAATTTTTTCCGGAAAGTCGTTTACTTTCAAATGCCAAAGGATGACCTTCTTGCATTAATATAGCCCCAATTCCCTGTTCCTGATGCATCACATTCGATAATAAATGGTTTGTGAAAGTTGGGAGTTGCTAAGACTGGAGTTGTACACATGGCTTGCTTAAGAGCTTCAAAAGCTAAAGTAGCCTCGTCCGACCAACGAAAAGCATCCTTTTTTGTGAGTGCTGTGAGAGGTGCTGCAATCTTACCATAATTCTCGTACAAACTTGCGATAGTAGCCTGTGAGACCCAAAAACCACGAAGTTTCTTGATGGTTTTAGGTAAAGGCCACTCTTGAATTGCCTTAATCTTATTGGGATCGACTTTGACACCCTCATGTGAAACTATATGACCAAGATACTCGACTTCTTGAACACCAAATGAGCATTTGGAGCGTTTAACAAATAATTTTTCTTTGTGTAGGATGTGAAGGACTTTATCCACATGATGTAAATGGTCCGCCCAAGTTTTGCTGTATATGAGAATATCATCAAAAAAAAACTAACACAAACTTACGGAGGAGTGGACGAAACACTTGGTTCATGAGACTTTGGAATGTGGATGGTGCATTAGTGAGACCAAAAGGCATGACCAAAAATTCGTAATGACCTTCATGAGTACGAAAGGCCGTTTTGGGAATATCTTCTTCTCTAACACGGATTTGGTGAAAGCCAGAGCGAAGGTCTAATTTTGTAAAAAATTTTGCACCATGCAACTCATCTAATAGGTCATCTATGACAGGGATAGGAAATTTGTCCTTGATAGTGAGTTTATTGAGAGAACGAAAGTCAGGACACATACGCCAAGAGTTATCTTTTCGTCTAGCCAGGACTACAGGTGAGGAATAAGGACTAGTGCCGTGACGAATGACTCCATGATCCAACAAATCCTGAACGATCTGTTCGATTTCTGTCTTTTGTGGCTGAGGATAGCGATAAGGACGACTGTTAGGTGGGACACTTCCCGGCATCAAATGGATGGCATGATCATGAGATCGTTTAGGTGGTAATCCTTGAGGTTCTTGGAAAACCTCGTCGTAATGTGTGATGATATCTTGTAACTCATGTGCAATAATATCCGAAGTTGCTGCCGATTGTTTTTCCAAACAATTAATTTGAGCTATAAACCCATATCCACCCTTTTTTAACATCTTTTCCATACTATGAGAGCTCACCATTTGTGTTGGAGGAGTAGTAATGCCTTGTAAGTGAATGACTCGTCCATTTTCCTTCCATTCCACAAATAATTTTTTGAAGTTGAAGCTAACTGTGTCTAATGTTTCCAACCATTCAACCCCCAAAATGACATCATAATTTCCCAAATTCATGACAAAAAGGGAACCTAACTGGTATAAGTTCCCATATTTATGGAAACTTGAGATGTGCGACCCACGCATTGTGCGTTCACCCCGTTGGCCACTAAAACCTGGAATTTGTCTTTGTTGGAAGAGTTAATGAATAAATTCAAGGCTTTTGCTGTTTTGATGTCGATAAAATTGTGGGTGCTACCGTAATCAATTAGCACATTCACCTTTTTCTGGCGGAGAAAACCCGGTACCTTGATGGTATGGTGGGCGGTTAAACCCATGAGAGCATGCACTCGAAATCGCCATTGTATCCTCTTCTTTTTCGTCTATAGTACCTGGTAGGTCTTCTGGCATAGGTTCTTCTGATTGGTAAGGTTCATCCTCTTCCCCTTCACCTTGATCACCTTCAATATGAAAGTTTTGTTTTTGGGCACAAGCTTGTTCCCTGGGGTGATTAGTGCGACATTTATAACAAAAATATCTTGATGGTTGATCATTTCTACGAAAGGAATTGTTGCGGTATGAAGGACGATTATATGTTTCCCGCTGTGCAGACAACTGGTGTCTCTTCTCGGCCAACTTGGCTATTCTTATACAACTGTTTAACAAGGTTGGATCGTGCATGTCTACCTCTACTCGAATACTTTCTTTCAAACCATTGCGAAAGGCACCTACCACTGTGTCGGGACTAAGGTCTGAAGTGTATGGTAGTAAACTGGTAAACTCCGAAACAAATTCACTAACTGACCCTTTTTGTTTAAGAGATAACAATCTTACTGTGTAGGATGATGTAGCTCCGTCATCAAATCTTTCTAAAAAAGAGGTAGCAAATTTTCTCCAAGTAATAATGGCTCCATTCTCTTGTTTAAGCCATACAAACCATTGGTAGGCCTCAGTGCCTAATTTTGAGGCAGCAAAAGGAACTCTATCAATTTCCCTAATTTGATATAAGTCAAGGCTGCCTTCCATTTTGGCTAACCAACCACGAGGATCATGACCTTCAAAAGTGGGCATATCAATTCGTGGAAAGTTAATATTAGGGCCTCTTGGTTGGTGATAACCCGTGTCCCTTTCTTGATTTTGGTTATACCGTTGTCTTTGATAGGGATCCCTGTAATTATTCGCATCACCTCGTTGTTGTTGCCAATCATCATTAGGATCGACAGTTTCTACATTCTGTTGGGCATGGGAGTGATTTTGGGGATTAGTATTGGGATTAGGTTGTTTTTGTGCTTGCACAAGTTCTTTTAGGGTGAGACCCATGTCGTGTAGACTCTCTAGTATGCTGTGAAGAGACTCCTTATCGGACATGGCTGAATTACTTGAGTTTTCTTGCGTGATGTTTTCGTGAGATGGGGAAGGATTAGTAGCCATAGGATCTACTAGTGGGTGATGTGGATTATAACTACCAATTTTAAAAGGAGAAAGAGAATTTTTTGTACCTGGGCTGCGATGAGCTCTTCTTATGTTGGTATTAGTTGTGTCTGAGCTGGATAATCGACCGTTAGGACCCTTGCTCCAACTTTTACTCATGCACTGCTTACAAACTCTTGCTTAGTAGTCTTTGAACTTCAAAATTTTGGCCACACTGAATTATAAAAATTTGTGTTGTTTTCCGCCTTGCTACCACTCCAACTGTGGTGCGGAACTGGATTTCGTTGGCTCACCTTCCTGATGAAAGCTGTTGACCACTTGACTGCAATGAAGCCACCTAACTCGAAATGGACACAACGGACCCTCGACACGATGCGCGAAAGACAACAGACGTGACACACACGACACACGACGACAGAACACGACGGACCCTCGACACGATGCGCGGAAGACAACAGACGCGACACACACGACACACGACAGACTCGACACACGACGACAGAACACGACGGACCGAGACACGAGGCGCGGAAGACAACAGACGCGACACACACGACACACGACAGACTCGACACGCGACGCGACACGACAGACTCGATACAGGACGCGACAAACAACAGACCACAGAAAACCGACACGTGACCACGCGAATACCACAGCGCCGGGGAGCTCAACGTGTGACCGTAGTCACACTTGAGAATGCGCGACACACGCTATAAAAACCACTCGGCGTGCTTACCACACCACATGTGGGATAAACGTTCTAGCCAAACTCGCAACCAAGTTTCTGCTGACGTCAGCCGGCGAATAATAAAAAGAAACCTTAGAAACTGTTTAATTAGAAAATATTTCATGATTTTCTATTGGACGCCGATGGTGGATTTGCTGGCTGCGTTTGTAACGATGGCGGTGATGTGCAGAGCTCGGTTGCTTTCGAAACAGTAGCTGCGAAAGGAATTGCACCGATTTGCCGTTAAAATGGCTACGGACGGAGGAAGATGAATGGTAACAAGACGAAGGAAGACGAACGAACGAATGGAGCGGCCGTTGTTGCTGAGGAAGACGAAGGAAAATGACGGGTGACAGCGGAAGGAAGGATTAGCCACTGAAGCGGATGGAACGGACGGCGACAGGAACCAATAGATCGAAGCGGATGATACCACTTGCAGAGATATTTCTATCTCTTGCACAATGAAATACAAATAAACAATTATTATACAGACAGAGGACGAAGCGAATAAGAATAAGGAATTACGGCAAACGAAATAAAATAAAACAATGGCCACTTAAGGTGGGCACACCCTTGCGCAGAAGCAGCAGATGAAAAAATATAAAAGATATGATGATTCTTATTCAAACCAACTACGGTGAATATATATACTAAATTTCTATCTCTTGGAGAAACATAGCCGACGGTGCTATGTTTGGACTGCAACAAGTAGCCATTAGTTTAGGAAAGAGAGGAAATTGTGGGGAGGCAATCTAGCCCAGTACGAGTTCAAAAAAAGAGACAAAAAAAATAATGGTGAATAATACCATTCTACAAAAACAAGCCAATATTGTACAAAAAAAGTAATAAGAAGAGGAATAGTCAAAATCAAAGAAGTTGGATCTGCATGAGTGGAATTGGATAGGAGAAAAGGAAATGGTGGAATCCCCATAGATTTTCTAGCATGATGAATTTGAAATTTTGGACTCTTAGAAGATGTTGGAGGATATAGAAGTAAGGCAGATAGCATAGGAAGTAGCAACCACTACTCAAGAGGAAAAAGAGAAATTCAAGGTGAGAGTGGAAATCTCAGAGGAAGAGTCTAGAGAAAAGAAGCCTCGTTTGAAATTTTTTATGGGAGAAAGCTCAAACCAAAATAATTAGAGTGATGCATAGGAAGAGATGAAAGCATCACAAGAACAAGAAAAAGTTGTTGTTGGAGAAGTCATGGCAATGGAAACTCAACAAAATTAGGAACAAGAGCATGTGATCGAAGAGCAGTAGGTGGGCTTGACTAAAAAAAAATAAGCCTAGGAATTAGTCAAGTAGCAACAATCTCATCAGGATATTGTGAATATAGAAGAAGATGTGGAGGTGGAGAAGACAGTAGAACAAAATCCACCATATGAAAATATAAACATAGATAGAGAACTACTCTAGCTTGGGGGAAGCTCTAGCCACCACATGTAAGAGAAAGAAGAGAAAAATACCATATATGAGAAACTACGGAGATTGCAAACAAGTTATATCCTAGAAGTACCATAGTTCACAAAAATTGAAACTGAGGAGGATGCGCAAGGAGTAGAAGATAAGGTGGAACATTTCTTCTCTTACATAGGCAATGCCATAGCTAGCGGTAAACTACAGTTTTATATTGGATGTGTGGGAGAGTTGAAACTATGGGAGGAAACATGTTTCTCGAGTTGGAGAAGATAATGGAATGGGTGAGCAATGAGAAGCGTACAAGGAAAATTGTGGACATTCATGTACAACACCCATGGAAGTTATCTAGGGAAGAGGTAACCATGATGTTGGAAAGAGATGACTTGCTAGAGGGAGTAAGAACCAATTACAACTAGCATTCAAGGTTGTACCTGGATAAAGCCAATTATTCAACTTTTCCCATGGATACAGTGAAGTTGGAGCATAAGAGGGTCACTACAGGATTGACTATCACTCTACGAAAGTTGAACTTCCTAACACATTGGATAGAGTTGTTGAGCATAGGATTGGAGTAGATCTATCAGATAAATGAAGCTTATAAGGAGGATATAGAAGCCACTCAAAAGGAAATTATAGCAATGGAGGAAGAATTGAAAAAGAGTAAGGTTGTGGTAGAAGAGAAAATAAAAAATTGGAAGAAGAACTGCTAAGTACTAGGGCTAATTTTGAGGCCAGAATTAGTTCGCTTGAATAGGAGAAGCGACAGGTATCATAAATGGTAGAAGATAATATTAAGGAGTTGGAGGCTCAACTCAAAGCAAAGGATGAACAACTGAAAACATAGTTGGTCAAAAAATATGAGCAACTAAAAACCCAGGCTAAGAAGGCAGAAAAGCTCACACAAGACAATAAAATATATAATGAGATAATCCTAGAGAAGTAAGTGCATTTGAGTGCTAAGGAGGATAATTTTCCTACTTTTGAGGTAGATATTCATCATGATATATAGACCATTACAAATAAGAATGAAGAATTACAAGCAAAAACCTGAATAGAAGTACATTTGTAGGAGAAGTTGAAGAAGAGTACCACTGATCATGAAAAGCAATTAAGGGAACTCCTGAATACTGTTGAAGAGAAAGCTAATCACTATGGGTTGAAAGAAATAGAAATGGGCAACTACATAGCCAAGTTGAAGAACCAACGTTTAATTCTTCAATCCCAAGTGGACGACCTGAAAGTGGTAGTCATGTATTATGAGGAACAATTGAAATAGAAATATGAGTCGACAAGGACACTGACCAAAGTAAAGGGGGGTCAGATGTAGGCAACAAATCCACCTCCTGGAAGAAGAAGTGATAAAAATATTTGCCCAAGTTTGATAATTTTGACAAGTTTTTTAAATCGTATAGGTAGGAGTAAATCAAACAACCAAAAGGGCAAACCATATAAGGTGAAGGTAAACCATTCAGTGTGCAATGAAATAAAATTAAATGCATGGGAAATGTCATTTAAGTTGTAATTGCGAATGCTTTTGATAATTAAGGTGTTAGACTTAGTAGAAGTCATAATTAATGTATTTCGTTATGCATGGGCAGTTCTAAATAAATAATTACCTTAGGAACTACTTTGGAATGGCCTAGGAAACATTATATAAGTCCCTATTTTCAATTTTGATAGTTTGGTTAGAGTATGGCTATGATCTAGTGATATTATGGTTACCTTTTGACTAGTTGGGAATACTATGAGTTTTGGCGATGAATTAATATTGCATATCTCTTATTGTAGATTGATATTATTGAAAAATAATAAAACATGAGCATATTTTATCATTCCACTCATGTATTGTATGATCTTGGAATGGAGGAATAGCAATTAACAATTTATATCTATTGCATGTACTTCTTTTTGGTTGTTATTGTTATTTAATACATTGTTATGGAAGACTTGGATTAAACCAGCATTGGTGTGGCTCTAATGAATGATCTATGATTATGATGATATCAAGAAATATGTATTGAACACTATTGTATGATTTTTGGATGTCACCATTAGATATAGAACTCTCTTAACCCTGATAAAGTACTTTGCATGTTGATTGGATTAGAATTAATTGACATATTAAATCCTTAAAAAAATTATCTGAGAGATATTGGTCTAGTAAAATATCCAATTTAGAACTTGGTAGTACCTTCATTTCCTACAAATCCTACACCAAGGCCATTAAAAATCATATAGAAGATAATTACCCTATTTGGTAGTTTATGCGATCGAAGGGAATTTACCCGATTTGGAAGCATTGGGAAATTGAACAGTTTGGTTACAAAACTGTGTACGACAACTCACAAAACCAAATATGAAAGATTGAATAAGTGTGAAATCATACAAGCTTCATCATTGTATGATTTGGGTTTCGTACAAGCTATTTAGTTGTCACACATTGCTATTTATAAGGATCGTACAGTTGTACAATTTGGTCCATCGATTGAGGATAGCAAATTGATCATTCTAAGCCTTGAAAAACACCTCCCCATTGGGAATAATGCACCCCTATCCTACATTCATGTGATGTAACCAACTTTGTACATGATGAGTGTGCACATATGAAACCCCTTTTTCATCTTGTAGAAAGGCCATAGTCGACCAACAAATGAATAATAAGTGACCTTCTATATCTTTCAACCAAATTCTATCCATATTATATATGTAGTAATAAAATTTCTTAGTTGTTCTTTGTTTCTAGTCATTAAAAGCATCCTTATCATGTACAAGGAAATCAAATTCCTATTCAAAAATTTCTTGGTAATGGAAATGATTAAGCTTCATTGACCATATTAGCTAGTATCAGAGCACATTCTAGCTAGGAATTCAAGTTTTATTTCTTTTTATCCCTTGGCTTGGGTTTTCTAAAGCTCTTTTCAAATATTTATAGAGTTGTTACTCATTTATAAAAAATGCTACATTATGTATTCTTTACTAGGTAAGGGTATTCATAAATATACCATATCTTGGGTTCAAAGATATAGTTTAATGACATTTTTTCCATAGGTTTTTGCTATCTAGTGATGACAAGAAACTCATATTTTTTCTTTCACTTCCATAATACTCTTGTACTCATTCTATTCTATTCACATGATGTATCCAACTTTGCACATGATGAATGTGCACATATAGAACCCCTTATTTATGCATGACATGTGTCCTATGTGCATCCTCTTATGCACCGTTATCACTTGTGTGCATTGGACTATTGCCATGTGTGTGTTGCTAACATGAGACCTACACTACCACATAAACGAATTTAGTAGCTATTCACCATCTTAGATTGTCAAATTTATATCAGTACATGAAGACACCATCTCCTTCTCTATCTAATTCTAATAGAATGCTTGTGCATGCCACCTTCATGCATTACCTCCTACCTATATGAGTTACCTTTGTGCACTCTATTTCAAATCATGCAAATACACCATATAATATTTACCTCTCACATAAAAACCACATCATGCACATGCTTCATAGTTTCACTACTTTGTGTTTAGTGGCACTATGATAACTACAAAATTGGGCTATAGTTCTTACCTCCATATACTTCAATCACCTATTTTTCTTATTAAACTTTACTTCACCATATCAAATTCCAACAAAATATATACTACACCATTGATTGAAATGTTATTAGAAACTACTTGTAACAATGTTGGTAGCTTGGGAATGGATTTTATAGACTTTATGGGTATTATTATAGTGGTTTGAATTGTTTAACTCAGTCTTGAACCACAAAAGGGATAACTTTGCTATTGAAAACTCAAGAATGAGATCTTGGCCTTCATATCTTTCATACGAAGTGCAATGCCACCCTATGCACTCTCCTAACATGTTATCCAAGTGCATATATGCACTTTTGATGTCATTTTAGCCTTGCCTTGGTCATCCCTTGAAGCACAACACCAATATAGCTTATATTCTAATTTCTATTGCATTACACTTTGGTGCATCTCTAGCATGAAACATCATAGAGTTCCCATTATTAATCTTCCATGTTATCCTTCATGTGATCCATTCATATTTTTTCCTAGCTCTTCCACATTCCATTGAGCTCAAATGTATTCTCCTTTCTACCAATGTCATGCCATCCAACACTAAAACTTTAGAACATGTATCAAATGCAGTTTTGGGCCATGTTTTTGGATCTCATGGGTGAGTGGCTATCCCACATGAATTATGAGAGGGTATATTTATTTCCTAATATTTTATTTATTTCCTTTGGTTAGTTGCACACATGGAAAATGAGGCCATATAAAAATTTAAAACATAGGAACATTTTGAAGAATATGCTCAAAAGTTTTTATTGTAAGGAGAATATCTCCAACTTTATTTTTTTCCAACAAGACTGCCTTTCTCATGTTTTGAGGCATATATCATTTACCAAGTATAGTCTTATATATACTTATTGAAAATTATTTTCCAAGGCAAATCGAGTGGCAGCCAATTTTTCTAGTTTTATAAATGTCTAATATGCCTAGTAGTGCATCAAAGTTTCTATTATAATAGGGAGTGCATTCTTAGTAGTACCTAACACTCCTAAAAAAAATATCAATGGTCTACTTTATAAAAAAATTCCATTTCAACCCTCCCTCTCACATTGACTAAAAGGGCCATGGATACTAGTTTGGTAGATAATATAGTGGAGTTAGATGCCATAGTTAGTGCATTAGAAAATAAGGTAAATAATATTCATGTCTAACCAGATGTCAAAATAAATACTCACACTCAAGATAAATATGAAGTTAAAATCTATTATGGCTTTAGGGACCATGTAGTCCTAAATAGTTGGATCCTAGACATGGAAACATGGTTCTTTAGTCAAATTCTGAAGAGGACAAGGTCCCTTTTTCCAAGTTCAAAAATATTGATCTTTAGGCGAAAACATGCATAAAAACCTATCACCAAATGGGATGAATTAGTCACTGCTTTGAAAGCCACTTTTTATCCCTCTAACTATGATGATGATTTGCTCATTAAATGTATTTACTTGATATAATTGATCCAATATATCTATGTAGGACTATATCTACCAATTTAATAGGTTGTACATCCTCCTTTGCATACTAGATCCAGTACTAGCTCTCATAATGAAGTTTAAGAGCAAACTTCAAGAACATTTGTTTAGAGAGTTGAAGTACACTTCCTTTGTGATATTGGATGCATATTTCAATAAAGCACAATTAACAGGGGATAATATTGAGGTAAAATCAAGGGGATATTAGTAGTCCATATCACCAAGAGTTTTTAAACCCTCTAGTCAGTACCAATAAACATAAAAGATACACAAGTATATTTATTCTTCCTATTCATTCTCTTCTTTGCCTTCCTCTTCTCCTCCTCATCATTCTTCTTCATCCTATTCTCAAAATCATTCTCCTTTATTTGATGTTAAACTTTTTGTTCTTATTTTAAAAGAAAGGGTTATGAAAAATCTAACTATTTTTAGCTAAAGAATAAGAAATTGATTGTATAGTCATCCAATGATGAGAAATAAAATAATGTTTCCATAAAGGCTTATGGGAAAGACATACGCTATGATAATTTAAAATGTAGAATAAAAAATTTCAAGTTACTCAATGATCATTCTTCTATAGGGTAATGTGACTCTTTATTCATCACATTTGCTCATCTTAATCATGATTTTTCTATATATTGTATCATCATTAATGTCTCATAGAAAAACTTGATTGTGAAGTATATCATTGACAAGTTGTAGTTATCAATATCCCCACATACTCATCCCTATTCACTTGGATAGAATAATAGTAATACCACCTCAAACATACATGCACTTGCATTGTATCCTTTGTTTTTATCCTAAATTTTGTGGATACTATCACTTGCGATGTGACCCCCATGGATTATTGTGGCTTATTGCTTGGAAAAATCTATCAATATCATAGGAAGGCTAAATATCATGCATATATTAACACATACATTTTACAACATGATCATAAATCCTTCCTCATCCATGTTAGTCTTACAATGGCACTGAGAGGGGGGGTGAATCAGTGTAGACTTTTAAACTTAAATTCACAACTCTTAAAACTGAAATAATGAAACCTTAAAAATAGATAAAGTAAGTATCACAAGAGAACATCACACAACACAAGATTTAACGAGGTTCACCAATGTGGCTACTCCTTAAAAAGGACTGCTTGGACTACCATCCAAATCCAGCCTTTGCAAAGCACCAACTTTACAATTAATTTACCAGCACCAACTGGAAGGAGCATCAACCCCTGATTTATCTACACCAACAGAAAGGAGCACCAACCCTTGATTTACCAGCACCAACCGGAAGGAGCACCAACTCCTGATTTACCAGCACCAACTAGAAGGAGCACCAACCCCTAATGCCAAGCACCAACCTAGACTTCAAATTGAATATTTGGGTTTAACAATAAGATACCTTCACTTTTACAAGACCCTGACTGGTCTACTTCACCTTTGCATTCTCTACACACTCTGCTCACTTTGCGCAATCACTTCACACACTTTGCTTCATCACAGTCAAACTTCATGATCGTCTGCTCCCTCTCTGTGCACTACAACAAAAATTCACACACTCTACTTCATCACAGTCAAACTTCATAATCGTCTGCTCCATCTCTGCGCACTACGACCGAACTTTGCACACTCTGCTTCATCACAGTCGAACTTCATGATCGTCTTCTCCATTTTGTGCACTTTGTTCTCTCTACGCAATCATAGCACACTTAGGACAATTCGATATGACTCTTCACTCACTTTGTGCACTTTGCCATCATCTCGTCGCTTCTGTGCTTTTTGTGCTCTTACGGTCGCATTTCACACTTTGACATGCATTCAACGATATCGATAATGACGCTCAATTCTCCAAACAACCATGCTTTTATAACAACATTTTCATGATGAAAAACTCTAATCTTAGTCGGCTGTAACCCTAATCATAGTCGACTGCAAACCCTAATCTTCGTCGGCTAACATCGGTCTTCATCGGCTTCAACTGCCCCTGTAACTCTTATGTTGTTGTTGCTGCAAAAACACATGTCACGATATCGTGACACTTTTGCCTCCTTGCTACTCTTCTTGGCTTCAACCATCGAAAACACAACATGTCGTGATATCGTGACACTTTTTCTCCTTAGCACTTTAACTTGCCTTTGGGTTGTGAAAATGCGACATGTTGCGATATCATGACACTTTTTCTCCTTAGTGCTTTATCTTGCCTTTGGGTCACGAAAATGTGACATGTCGCGATATCACGACACTTTTTCTCCTTAGCGCTATTACTTACCTTTGGGTCATGAAAATGCGACATGTCACAATATCGCGACACTTTTTCTCCTTAGCGCTTTTTCTTGCCTTCGGATCGTGAAAACCCAACATGTCACGATATCGCGACACTTTTTCTCTCGGACTCTCTCTCCTGCAACATGTCATGAAATCATGACACTTTTTCTCTCAAACTATCTCTCCTGCAACATGTCACGAAATCATGACACTTTCTTTCGGACTCTCTCTCCTGCATTATGTCGTGAAATCGTGACACTTTTTCTTTCGGACTCTCTCTCCTACAACATGTCATGAAATCATTACACTTTTTCTCTTGGACTCTCTCTCCTGTAACATGTCACGAAATTGTGACACTTTTTCTCTCGCACTCTCTCTCCTACAACATGTCGTGAAATCATGACACTTTTTCTCTCGAAGTCTCTCTCTTGCAGCATATCACGAAATCGTGACACTTTTTTGTTCGTACAACCTTCCTTGCAATATGTCACAAAATCATGACACTTTTTCATCCGTACAACCTTCCTTGCAATATGTCACGAAATCGCAACACTTTTTTGTCCGTACAACCTTCCTTGTAATATGTCACGAAATCATGACACATTTTTGTTCGTACAACCTTCCTTGCAATATGTCGCAAAATCGTGACACTTTTTCATCCGTACAACCTTCTTTGCAACATGTCACAAAATCGCGATAGTTTTTCTTTCTTCTTCTCTCTCTTCCAACATGTCACGAAATCGCAACAATTTTTATTTCTTCTCTCTTCTAACATGTCGCAAAATCGCAACAGTTTTTCTTTCTTCTTCTCTGTCTTCTAACATGTCATGAAATCACGACAGTTTTTCTTGCCTGTTGTATATGTCGTGATATCATGACACTTTTCTTACTTGGCTTTATCTTTGACATTTTGCAAGTGGTCCACTTCGGTCTTCTTGGAGAATCACTGTACATACTCTGAGTAACCTTTGAACTCTTGTTTTTTGCATCTGACTAGCTTTTGAACTTCCCATCCACTGCATCAACAGATCTGTCTGACTGTGTTGACAACAATGACAATACTGTTTGCTGCACATTGCTCAAAAATCTCCCCCTTTGGAATTGTTGGCAACACATGTGCAATTTTCTTGTAATTCTTCTCCCCCTTTGACAATAATACCAAAGGGCTACTGCAGACTCCCCCTGAGTCCATGCACAACATTCTCAGCCAAAATTTATTACATTTAGCAAAAATCATGAACATGAGCAAAAAGATAAACAAATACTTAAATGCTCCCCCTGAGAATGTGATACCTGTAGCTAGTCAATTCTTGGGAAACGTGACCACTCCACATTCTATTGTTGGAATGAAAATCCAACTTAACCTCACTTTCTACAACTTTCTCCTGTGTACAACATGCTATCGCTGCAATATATTCTACCTCTGCTATGGATAAGGAAACTAACTCTTGTTTCTTACTGTTCTATGCGACCAAAATGTCTCCAAGATAGAATGCACCTCCACTGGTAATCTTCCTATCATCTACACATCCTGCCCAATATGCATCTTTAGGATACCATAACCCATACTCCATAGTACCCTTGTGATATTATAGAAGACTTTGTCTCTCTACTGCATTGACTGGTGGACCTCTTCTTCACTTGAAGAATCCTCACTCAAATCTATCTTCAACTATGTTGGCTGCTAGATTTCTATCCATTTAGACTCTATCCTCTGTACTCTGTCCAAGTCTGCTCCACCAAGCTCACTTAGAACTTGTCCAAATCTTCTCTAGCAATCTCACCAAGAACTTGCCCAAATCTGCTTAGAAATTTGTCCCAGCATTGTCCTTAAATATTTCCCAAGGGTCTTCTCAAAGACTCAACTAATAATGCTCAAGTAGTACTCAAAATGAACTTAATAATGAATGGTGATCTCAAATCAAATTCATTTCAAAAAATCACTTCAAACATAACTTGACTAGGGTCAATCAAATCAACTCAACCAAACATCACAAGGGACATCTCTCTCTCACACAACCCTAGTTCAAGTATGTATCAACCAACTCAAATAATTCCAACAATGCTCAACCACAAATATCACATAACAATGATACTCATGTTCTTTTCTAACTCAAGTTCTTTCACAACCAATGGGCTTAAACCACTATGCTTATAACACAAGGTTTAAACACAATTCTCAATTCAAAAATCCTTGATGCATTCAACCAACTACTTTCGAAAAAGAAAACCACAAACAATCATTTACCCTTCAATGATATTTCAAAAATCAACCACCATAATGTTGTCACCTGAGTCTCCTTGGGATTAGCTTGAAATCATGCTACCGTGCATACTGCCTACAAAATATCTGGTCTGATAGCTGTCAGGTACAGTAAGTTTCCAATCAAAATGCTGATTTCACATCTATCAACAAAATTGACAAGTGACTCACACTTGTATCGACTTTTGTCCAACACTATAATTTTACCGCCAAATCTATGCAAGCATCGAACACTGTACCACAACACAACCAAAACCCCTTTTTTTATATATATTTTCAACTTGGTCTATGTTTCCTACAGTCATCGCTGGTCACACCTTACTTTCAACTGTTCGAATCAGGAGACAAAATTTGGTTAAATACTTCACAACCAGCTATAGTGCACCTTACTCAAATTCATACTTCTGGACCTCGGATAGGTATGATTCATAAAGCAAAGTTGCTCATCTTGAAGAGCTAAACATGATTCAATGATCAAACTTCAATATTTTTTGCCACAGCATCATAATAGATCTAACAATTATTACGTCAATGTGTAGTTCCAATGCACACTGCTTTTATCGAAACACATATATGTGGCTAAGGCAACATTCTTTCACTAACCAGATTATCTGACCTGTTGTAATCCTTAAATTTGGATAGTAGAAGTAGGAACCATTAATAGTACAACAATGACATAGCAATACTGCCAATAATGACAACTCTCAATTTAATCACCACCCTTCATGACACTTCCACAAACAACTACATGAACTGAAAACACACTTCGACAACTATACAACAACTTCCCTAACTACTTGCCTTTCATCCTCAGGTAATCAAACAAATACATAGGAGCATTAAAATGAAACTTCAAGATTGCTCCCCCTGAGGATGTGTTACCTGGAGTTGCTTAGTGCAATAGTGGAGTAGTCTCCTTCAGTCCAAGGAGACACAATTTCCTTTCTTCTATCCTTCTCCAAACTTTATTGAACTCGGGCTTGGATTTTTCAACTATATCCCTGTTTTACACCTTTTCATGAACTCGAACATTTCTCTTGTGTGGTTGTCTCTTGTGCATCCTTGCTGAATGATTATTTTCCTTTATTTTATGTACATGATTTATTCCCTGTCTGTGTTGCGTTCTTTGTGTCTGATGAAATCTACTATTTTTCCTTAGATTAGATACATAAGTGCTTGGACAAAACCTTGCTATGTTCCCATGACCATTACATTGAAAACATTGTACATAGTGTTCACTCAGAAACGCAGATGTATTTCTACCAACATAACTCTTTGATTTATCATTCAATCCACAATAAATTACCTTGTGACCATACTGGTTGCATCTGAAACAATAGCCATAAAAAGTATTATTATGAATAGAGTGAGAGTGATAGAACCTCTTTTTTTGTGGTTGCTTTGTTGTAGATCTCCTTTGATATGTTCTTCCTTTTGAAGATTCAACTTCAAACTTTTCTTGCTTCGATCCTTCAACAATGAACTTATTCTCTGTAGAGTTGGAAGATGAAGGTTGTTCAACTTCATATCCAAGACCACGCTTATCCGTGGAGCTTATTTGTTGGCTTATCATTTTATCTAGAAACTTTGTGCTCTTCTCAAATTTGAGATTTGTATTGGCCTCTTCTAGTTGTTTCTTCAATAAAACAATCTCTTCCTCTTGTTTGCAGCAACCAATCACTTTCTCACTTATCTGTGACTTGAGAGTTTCTTCAATCCTTTTGAATTATTCTACCTGTATTTTCAAATTGGTTATTATTTAATTTGCATCCTCAAGCTTTCTTGAGATCTCCTTATTCCTTTTTCTTTCTATCTTCAATTTATCCAGAGCTGCAATTAGTTCCTCTTTCAAATTTATTTCTGCATCAATTTCTTCTTCATCACATTCCTATTATTTTTCTATTTCTTCTTCGAGTGTCATGAAAAGACCTTCACCTATTTCCTTTTTAGAATCATCCTCTATGTTCTCATCGTCACCTTCATGAATACTCCTTAGTTTTGTTGAGTGAATTTTTGTCCCATTACAAAATGAACACGCAACTGGAGTCTTATAACAGAAGACTCTTTCTTGCAAAGAAATATGTTATTTTTCTTTAATTTCTCCAAGCTTCTTGTGAACAGACCTCTATATGCTTAAAACCAATTTTGACTTAATGCAAATAAATGAATGTATCCCAGAATAGCTCAGATCCTGCAAGTAATCGTTAACAAGGGGCCTTTGTTGATTCACAACAAACTTTGTAACCCTAATTTGTTAAAATAACCAATCATGTAACAAAAGAAAGAAAAATCCTTTTATGTTCTGACATTAATGAAATTAACATGCGGTTTATTTTAATGTTAATTGGTTCATTTTATCTTTTGTTTAATTGTTCTGCTATTTTAACGTTAGCTTCTAAATGAGATTAAAAATATATCAGAAACTAAATCAAAAATGTTCTTATGCGAATCAGCTGGAAAACCAAAGAAGGACGTTAATCTGGTTAGCAATCTCCTCCCTGCAAAACCCCAAGTTATGAGATGAAGCTCTAAAACAACCCGACCTAACGGACACTGTAATAAACACAGTCAAATCAAATCAGATGCTAGACTCTAAGGAAATAAATAATTTGCATTGTTTTGTCATTCACCTATCGCAACCCACATTACGGTGTAAACGAATAGATACAAAACAAAATAATGCAAAGGAAAGATATACAAGAAAACAGTAGTCTTAGCCTTCAATCTCCTTTTGGTTTCACACACAAAAGTTACTCTCGCCAAATAACTCCTTTATTCAATAAAATAATGCTTTTCTGTTTACAATTTCCAGCCCTGTATCTATCTACATTTTTGCTATTTAAACTTTCTGTTGCTGCTCTCGGCTGCTCTGTGACGCTTCGTTTCAGTTCCCAGGACGCTTCGTTTCAGTTTCCCGCCTTTTGGTGTTTTTAACCCTTCGCTTGAATCTGCAACGCTTGATCTTCTCTGCGGCCAGTAACTGTCGATCTGAAGCGTTACTCTGATCCTCATGCATTTCTGCCACGTGTTCGGTGCTCTCTGCATGCTCAGTAACGGTCCCATGAAAATCGTGACTAAAAATAACCCGCGGCCTTGCTCCTTCGCTTTCACAGTGAAAACGTGACATGTCGCGAAATCGCGACATGTCGCGATATCGCGACGCCTTTGTTCTCCGTACGCTCCGACCGAAACCTGTCATGAAATCGTGACCATTTTCTCCTTCGGGCCCTCTCGCCGCAATCTGTCACGATTTCACGACGCATTTTGATCTTCGTACGCTTCGACCGCAACATGTCACGATTTCGCGACCATTTTCTCTTTCGGACCATCTCTCCACAACCTGTCGCGATTTCGCTACCGTTTCTCTGTTTTGGGCATGGTCTTCATTTTCTGTCACGATTTCGCGACGTCTTCTCTGTTTCGTACACTTTGCCAAAACCTGTCGTGATTTCGCTATCGTTTCTCTGTTTTGGGCATGGTCTTCATTTTCTGTCATGATTTCGCGACGTCTTCTCTGTTCCGTACACTTTGCCGAAACCTGTCGCGATTTCGCTACCGTTTCTCTGTTTTTGGCGTGGTCTTTATTTTTTGTCATGATTTCATGACATCTTCTCCTGGCTGGAACGCTTCACCAAAAGTTGCGCGAAATCGCTACCGTTTTGATACTTAAGCTTTTTATCCACTTGCACCGTGAAAACGCGACACGTCACGATTTCGTGACGCCTTTCAAGCTATGCACCTTTGTCTCAGTTTTGTCACGATTTCGCGACCATTTTCTACCTTGTGCCTCCTGCCCACTTTCAAGCCGCGAAAATCAAACACGTCGCGATTTCGCGATCTTTTGCCCACTGCTCGTACCCGTTGACCGTGATTTCACCGTCGCGATTTCGCTATGCTTTTCATTCTCTCTTTCTCTCTCCTCTCTCGGCCGCGACGGAGCAACATGTCACGATTTCGCGACAATTTCTATTTTTCCGCAGGAGGACATGTTTCGAACCTTTCGGACGGAGCGACATGTCACGATATCGCGACACTTTTCTTTTTGGACGGAGCGACATGTCGATTTTGTTTGGGAGGCATGTCGCGATTTCGCGACACTTTCTTTTTGGGCATGTCGCGATTTCGCGACACTTTCTACACTTGTGCATTTTGCCCCTTTTCTTCATTTTTAGCATCCTGGGTCACTGAGATTTTCTCTGAAAACCTGCAAAAAGGTGGGTCCCCAATTTTGGGGTGTGTTGTGGATTAGCCACAACAAATGGCGACTCTGCTGTCAAATGCTCCAGAGCATTTTGTGAGAACCCAACCTGAAATATACGAGCTTAGATACAGGCGTTAGCACATAAAAGATAAACAAATACCGACCGATCAGAAGTACATGAAACATCAGAATCATTAGTATTAGCTCGGTGTGTGCTATTTGTTTTCATTCCATATCGCTTGGACTTGATCAACATTCCATTGTCAGTTTTACATGCATGCATGTGTGAGATTGTAAATGATTTGTGTAACCTAATGAATATGCTTAGAGATTTTGCTTTTACAAATGCATAGACCTTCTAATATCATACACAAATATTCAAGATTATCAAACCCTCTTAGGATCAACCATGTATATAATGAATTGTTTTATTAGATCCCAAAGTTGGTTATGAGTCACTACTATCTTGAACCCATGTGTAAGTGAAAGTGAAATCAGAGCTTTGGGAAATCAGACTCCCAACTTAATCGAGATGAGAGTTTAACCCTATTCTTACTACTCTGATTTGGAATTCATTACCTCACTTTGAGCAAAATGATTTAACCAATTATGGAAGAAATGGTCATGCTAGTCTAACCCTTTGAACGAGTCGGTGGTCTTGTTTTTTAGACAAGACATGTTGTCATGCATGGGCATACCTAACCCCATAATCCATGACTTAACTTCCTTTCTTTGGACCTTGGGGATGACTACCCATCCTTTGCAGAGGACAAGTAGTACGATCCTTTCAATCCAATATAAATATGAGATGGGAAACATTAATTTTACTTCTTGGATCTTGGGGATGACTACCCATCCTTGCTAGGGACATGTAGTACGATCCTTCCAATCCAAGTCTTAGATGAAAATGGAGAATATTAATTTTATTACTTGGACCTTGGGGATGACTACCCATCCTTTGCAGAGGACAAGTAGTACGATCCTTCCAATCCAAGTTTTATCATGAAATGAGACATAGGAGCTTTGGGGAATCGGATTCTCAACCTAGGCGAGATGAGAATTATGCCCTATCCTTACTACTCCATGTAGGTCAAATCAAAGCTTTGGGGAGTTGGATCCTCAACCTAAGTTCGATGAGGACTTAACCCTATCCTTACTACTCTGATTTTAGGCTTTAAGCTTAATGGAAGTGGTAAAAACCACTGTTTTAAGGATCATGTTGCATAATAGGATAGACATGAAATATTCCTTTCGCTTGACCCTTTTCCTCCAAGCAAGGTTTTGATCATTTTGCCCAAGATCTTTTTTAATGTGTACAAAATGTGCTTGGTTCTAGATATCTTGGGGCTCAGTTTCCAACCTTAGGATTTTTTCTTTATTTATGTTATAGTATAACCCTAAGAGGATTTAACACACTTTAATGATTTGTATCTGAAATGCATATGCAACTAAGATGGCATGTATATGCAAAGTGAGATGTACTATGAATGCATTGCCCTTTGAATTGCAGATGAAGTATTGCCATAATTTGTAAAACTGACTACTTCATGCATCACAAGCCTCAAACGATATTAATTAACTGTTTGTGTTATATGTGGAGCTTTTACAACATAATTCCAATGCTTCATATTCTCCCGATCTTAGGCATGTGTTACCATTTCAAACTTTTATTCCTTTTTTTTTTTTTCTATATAAGACAATGAAAACATGTCAAATAAACACACCACCTAAACGTCCAACCTGCACACACAAAAGAAACAAAGCACAACATTAATACAAAACCTAAACATGTCAAAAACACACAACTTAAATATCAAATCTGCACACACAAAAGAAACAAAGCATGGCATAATTACATATAATACAAAACCCAGCTGCCTCAAGCCTGGAAGTAGTGTTTCAAGTGCAACCCATTGACAGGTAATGCCAAATCCTTTCCATCCAAGGTTCTTAGTCTAAAACTGTTTTCCCCTAGGACTTCTAAAACTTGGTACGGACCCAACCATAAGTAGTCAAACTTATCATGATCCCCTTTCTTCTCATGTCTTTTGTCCCATAACAACACTAGATCTGATATTTTAAAGGCCTTGGCTCTAGACTTTTTGTCAAACCATCTCTTTACTACATCCTGGTGTTTACTAAAATGAAGCATAGCCTCATCCCTTTTTTCATCCAGATGCATTAATTGTGTTAGTCTAGACTCAAGTTTATCATCAGTTCCGAAATAATCTTTCATGAAATGCAGCGTTTGTAACCTGAGATTTGTAGGAAAAATGGGATCTTGTCCATAAACCAGATGGTAAGGAGATGTTCCTATTGCTTCTTTGACTCTGATTCTGTCAGCCCAAAGAGCCAACTTAAGCTTGTTATGCCAGTCCCTCGGATTTCTTTCCAACAATTTTTTTATGACATTTAACAAATTCTTGTTAGATGATTCGGCCAATCCATTACCTTGCGGATAATAATTGGAAGAGAATTTTAAACTCACACCGCTGTCAAATGCCCAATTAGCAAATTCCAAAGAAGAAAAAGCTGAACCATTATCACTTACAATTGAGTTAGGCATCCCAAACCGAGTGACAATATTATCCTCTAGGAATTTAATAACAACCTCCGACGTAGCATTCTTTGTGGGGATAGCTTCAGTCCACCTTGTGCAATAATCCGTAGCTGTCAAAATGTATTTGTGGGAATCGGATGAATTGGGACTGATAATCCCAACAAAATCCAGGCCCCATTGCGCAAAAGGTCTAGACTCAATTACGGATTGTAAAGGCATGGCAGCACCCCTGTCTCTATTGGCTGCAGTTTGACATATATGACATGACCTCACATGAGTATGGGCATCTTTGAATAGTCGAGGCCAATAATAACCGGCTCTGAGGATTTGATGGGCCGTGGCATTGGCGGACCCATGTCCTGTTCCATGTTTACCATGAAATTCCTCGAGAATTTGCACTGCCTCTTTTTGGTCAACACAACGAAGGTAAATACCTTCATGGTTTTTCTTGTATAACGTGCCGGATCTAATTAGGAAATTAGCAGACTTCAAGCGCAAGGCTCTTCGTTGAGTAGAATTCAAGTGCGGTGGACATTTACCATTTAGTAGAAAATACACCACATCTGTATACCACTCATCTTTGGTTATATCTGCGACTTCATAATGTTGACATGAAATTGTGAGATCCTTTTCTGCTATTGCCTTCACCAACCCTTGTCCCCGCACTATCTTCATCGACTGAATCTCAAGATCAAACTCCTGCAAAGTTGAAACCCACTTACCACGTCTTTCACCTAATTCATTCTGTATGAACATGGCTTTGACTGCAGGATCCGGGACGATAGCAAAGACCCTACTGTGGACTATGTAATGCCTGAATTTTTTCACAGTCTTAACCAGAGCATACATTTGCTTGTCCAAGATGGAGTATCTCAGTTTCGCATCTTTGAGAGGACTACTCAGGAAGGCAATAGGATTTTCAATGTTGCCTTCACTCTTCTGAGTTAGAACACTCGCAAAGGAGTGATCTGAAGCAAATGTGTAGATATAGAAAGGCTTCGTATAATCGGGACTCACTAAAATCGGGGCTTTAGAAATCGCGTCCTTGATGTTTTTAAAAGCATCTCTATTTTCATCTGTCCACTTGATCTGGACCTCTTTCTTTAACATGTCGTTCAAAGGCTTTGCTATTTCTGCAAAATCTGCAATAAACTTTCTGACGAAATTGATCTTCCCAAAAAATGATCTCAACCCCTTCTTGTTGTTGGGACAAGGAATCTACTGTATGGCCTCTATTCTCTCAGGGTCAATGGAAATTCCATCCTTAGATATTATATGTCCCAATAACTTCCCTTTTGTCACCCCGAAAATGCACTTCTTTGGGTTGAGAGAAATGCCATGTTCCCTGCATCTTTGAAAGACTTTCTTAAGATCCCTGACGTGGTTTTCCCTGTTCTTAGAAAAGACAGGAATGTCATCTACATAGACGATGATGCACTTACCTATGAGTCCCTTAAAAGCAAAGTCCATAGCTCGTTGGAAGGTGGCACCTGCGTTCAATAGTCCGAAAGGCATTCTCCTGTATGCAAAGGTGCCCCACTTTGTGGTGAAAGCAGTTTTCATCCTATCACTAGGATGGATAAGGACCTGATTATATCCCGAATAACCATCCAGGAATGACATCATCTCCGACCCGTTTACCTTTTGGAGTATTTCATCAATGGTGGGCAACGGGTAGTTGTCCTTTTGTGAGGCTTTATTAAGATTTCTGAAATCGATACATAACCTTATTTCTCCATTCTTTTTCCTCACGGGGACCAGGTTAGCAACCCATGTGGAATGCCTAACAGGAAAGATGATCTTAGCTTCTAACGATCGCTTCACCTCTTTCTCTATCAAGGGTTCTAATAATGGATTGACTCGCCTTTGTCTTTGCCTGAAGGGTTTGGAATCTGGCTTCAACGGAATCGTGTGCATTATGACATTCTGATCATAGGTTTTCAACTCCTTATAACTCCAAGCTATGCAGTCTATGTATTCCTTTAATGCATTGACTATGGAATCCTTCTCCTGCTTGGTACATGCTTTTGCTATAAATACTTCTCGAGGGTTTTCTGCACTTCCAATGTTAACCAAATCACAGGCTTCTCTGGGAGGTGGAACCTTTTTACCCTCTCTTGGTTGGTATCCGATATCGAAAGTTTTTTCTAATGAAGCCATCTCATCTGGCATCTTATTGCATTTTCCAATAGCTTTTTCTTCCAAATCTTCCTCCTCTAGATCCCTCTCATCTTCATCTATAACCTGCTTTTCAAATATACCAGAATTAGTGACAAAATGGAATATGTGCCTGTCACTATCAAACACTTGGAAATTCGTGACATTATCTGGTATCGAGGGACAAGGGACCAGTTCTATGGAGAATTTCTTGCATTTCTTATGATCCACTGGTTTCAACATACTCGCGGCTACGGCTAGAGAGTCTGCCAGACGATTGCCTTTTCTAGAGATCAGAGATATGTTAAAAGCATCAAACTCATCTATTAAATCTCTAACCCTGGTTCTATAAAGTCTGAGCCGCTTATCTTTACACACGTATTGTCCCTTCACTTGTTTTACCACCAGTTTCGAATCACCAAGGACCTTGATACACTTAACTTTCTTTCGAAGGGCCAATTGAAGTCCGAGAATCAAGGCCTCATATTCTGCCATATTGTTGGTGGCAGGGAACTGCAGTCTGTATGCAGCGAACATAGGCTCCTTATCCGCACATGACAATTCAACACCGGCTCCTGCTCCTTGTTTGGACCTGGATCCATCAAATCTTAAAGTCCAAATGTCCTGATGTCCTTCAGTAACGTTGCACCCAATATTTTCATTTTGGGAACTTTCAGGTGTTTCTATGTCCAAACAATATGCTCCCAGCTCTGCCTCAATGTATTGGATCTCATTCGGTTTGTTGTACTCCGTGATCATCTCCTTGAGCCTAGGCTCACTATCAATCCGAATTTGGTTGGCCACTCCCCTCCACGGCAACCACATATGTGAAGAATCTGTCACAATGTAACCATTCAGGTTTTTACTCCAATCTCTTCCCAAAACCATGCCATATTTGATAGGAATGTCGAGCACCAATATGTCTATGTGATGTTGAACCCTGGGTTCTGAATTGACCTGAATGAGAACATCCCCCACTTCTCCCACTGCCTCCATGGTTGATCTATCCAGTTGCACCACCCTGCTTCTAGAAGGTTTTGGTGTAAGTCCCAATTTTTTATAGATTTCTAGGGGCATGATGGTAGCCGAGGCCCCTGAATCTATTAAACAATTGTGCAGGTTTTTACCTGCAATTCTAATGGTTATCAAAAAAGGAGGTATATCTCGTTTTTCCTTTTGTAAAACCAATCGGGACTCAACACTTTTAGCTTCATGAACTTGGGCAGATGGATCTAAACTTTTTGGTGGACTTACCTCTTGGCCTAATAATCGGGACATATCATACATTGAGACATTGGCCTTAGTTTTCTTCATGTCTTCCACCAAGTCATAAGTGGGTTTTTCTGGATTTGACATATTTTGCACCATCTTAGACTTTTCCACTTTGGATGGAGGAGGGGGATTGACATCTCCTTTGAAATCAGGAGGGAGTAATTGGTTGCTTGGAGGAGTAGAGGAAGTTTTGGGCTCCTTAGAACTCCTAGTGTAATACTTGTGATTTCCTTTCCCAAAACGTTTGTTGGCATGAACTTCCAATGTTTCTTCATCTTCGTTTCCAAAAAATTCCACATCCTCCTCTTCTTCACTTTCTTGGGAATGTATAACCTCAGTCAATATAGACTCATGCTTCCCGTGGCCACAGTGCATACAATCGTTATCACAAGGTCCCGATTCTCCAAAATCTTCCGAGACATCTGCCTGATTGGCTACGGGATTGGGTACTCGCCCATTATTCGGCTGCGTGTTGTACGTTCCTTTTCCTCTATGGTTATGAGGCCGGTTATGACCCATGGCTTGGTCCACTTTTTTATTGACATTTCCCACCGTGACCAAAACTTTGGCCAAGGTTTCCTTCATGTTTTCTATGGCGGATTCGGACCCCTGTGGTTGAGGCACTATAATTCCGGGTCCAGTTGTGTTTGTTGCATTAGCCACCTCTGGAATAGGTACAATGGCTTGGGTCTGGGCAGGTGGATTCCATCCTGGATTCACACTTTGAATAGCTTGGGTCTGGGCAGGAGGATTCCACCCTGGATTCACACTTTGAATGGGAGTGATTGTTGGATAGGTCATTGGGCTTGGCGTGCTAATCGGAGCAAACCCCGGCAAGGTCAACAAATTACTGCCCATGCCGAACCCAGGCAAACCCATCGGGCTATTTTGAATTAATCCCTGCGTTTGCACGGAGGCATTCGGATAACTTGGAAATGGCGCCACTTGGGTGGGTGTTTGGAAATTGTTCATCATAGGAACCTGTGGTGCCATTAATCTGGTTCATCATGGCAAATTGACTATATGGGCCATATTGTCCCATCCCAGTCAATTGAGACAATCCTGCTCCTGGCAGGTTCATCTATTGCTCGAGAGTCATTGTCTCTGCATAGGCCAAAGGAAGCGTCGTAACCTGAGGATTCCTTCTAGTCAACAAAGACGTTAAAGGATCTAAGGCTCCGAAATATAATTGCAAAGCGACCGCAGGATCTACCGCAAAGTGACGAGTCAGATTCGTGTATAGTTTTTGGAACCTCTGGTTGAATGTTCGTATGGGTTCATTGGGTAATCTTTTGCATGATACGAACAAATTGTAGATTATGGAGGGATCCAATAACATTCTAAATTGGCTTATGAATGCGGTTTCTAATTGGGCCCATGAAGTGATGGACCCTACTGGAAGATTTCGATACCATTCATTGGCCGTGGGGTCTAGACTAGCAGGGAAAACTCGGCAAGCAACATCCTCGTGAGTAACCCCTTGCCTAAACATGTAATCTTTGTAGATTTGGACATGATCTTCTACTGTTGTGGGACCATCGTGAATGAATTTGGGTAATCCCCTTTCAATGTTTCTAGGCAAGTCATGGACTGCCCCGGGAATATCTAAGGGGGAACTTTGAGCACCATACCAAAGGGCAGGTGGCTGTTGTTGTTGTTGTTGTTGTTGGGCCATGCTGTTCGAAGGTGTTAACCCTGTGGGAACAATGGAAACGCTTGGAACTATGGAGACAGATACAGCTGGTGTTACTGTCGCACTTGAAATTAAGGGCTCAAGCCCGCTAGACGTACTTGAGTCTAAAGAAATCCCTAACTCAAGTATACTGGGTGGTATTTCGATCTCTAATGTTTTGTTTTTTGGCCTCCTAGCAGTGGGAGAAAGGCTTTGGAAGATAGTTTCCCCTGTGGTTTTAGACCTAGTAGCAATGTACTCAGGTTGGGCCAGCTTGGAAATTCTAGAACTCAAAAGACTTCTCTCAACTTACTTGCAAAATACAAGTATCTAAATGTTATACCTGCAAGCACAATAAGTGGAAACAAAACTACCCACATTAATTGTTAGAACAAATCAAAAATCACAAAGCAATAAAGAAGGCCCTCCTTCTAGCGCCAAAATGTTGAGTGAATTTTTGTCCCATTACAAAATGAACACGCAACTGGAGTCTCAAACCAGAAGACTCTTTCTTGCAAAGAAATATGTTATTTTTTTTTATTTCTCCAAGCTTCTTGTGAACAGATCTCTATATGCATAAAACCAATTTTGACTTAATGCAAATAAATGAATGTATCCCAGAATAGCTCAGATCCTGCAAGTAACTGTTAACAAGGGGCCTTTGTTGATTCACAAAAAACTTTGTAACCCTAATTTGTTAAAATAACCAATCATGTAACAAAAGAAAGAAAAATCCTTTTATGTTCTGACATTAATGAAATTAACGTGCGGTTTATTTGAATGTTAGTTGGTTCATCTTATCTTTTGTTTAATTGTTCTGTTATTTTAACGTTAGCTTCTAAATGAGATTAAAAATATACCAAAAACTAAAACAGAAATGTTCTTATGCGAATCAGCTGGAAAACCAAAGAAGGACGTTAATCTGGTTAGCAATCTCCTCCCTGCAAAACCCCAAGTTATGAGATGAAGCTCTAAAACAACCCGACCTAACAGACCTGTAATAAACACAGTCAAATCAAATCAGATGCTAGACTCTAAGGAAATAAATAATTTGCATTGTTTTGTCATTCACCTATCGCAACCCACATTACGGTGTAAACGAATAGATACAAAACAAAATAATGCAAAGGAAAGATATACAGGAAAACAGTAGTCTTAGCCTTCAATCTCCTTTTGGTTTCACACACAAAAGTTACTCTCGCCAAATAACTCCTTTATTCAATAAAATAATGCTTTTCAGTTTACAATTTCTAGCCCTGTATCTATCTACATTTCTGCTATTTAAACTTTCTGTTGCTGCTCTCGGCTGCTCTGTGACGCTTCGTTTCAGTTCCCAGGACGCTTCGTTTCAGTTTCCCGCCTTTTGGTGTTTTTAACCCTTCGCTTGAATCTGCAACGCTTGATCTTCTCTACGGCCAGTAACTGTCGATCTGAAGCGTTACTCTGATCCTCATGCATTTTTGCCACGTGTTCAGTGCTCTCTGCATGTTCAGTAACGGTCCCATGAAAATCGTGACTAAAAATAACCCGCGGCCTTGCTCCTTCGCTTTCACAGCGAAAACGTGACATGTCGCGAAATCGTGACATGTCGCGATATCGCGACGCCTTTGTTCTCCGTACGCTCCGGCCGAAACCTGTCGCGAAATCGTGACCATTTTCTCCTTCGGGCCCTCTCTCCGCAATCTGTCGTGATTTCGCGACGCATTTTGATCTCCGTACGCTTCGGCCGCAACATGTCGCGATTTCGTGACCATTTTCTCTTTCGGACCATCTCTCCGCAACCTGTCGCGATTTCGCTACCATTTCTCTGTTTTGGGCATGGTCTTCATTTTCTGTCATGATTTCACGACGTCTTCTCTGTTCCATACACTTTGCCGAAACCTGTCACGATTTCGCTACCGTTTCTCTGCTTTGGGCATGGTCTTCATTTTCTGTCATGATTTCGCGACGTCTTCTCTGTTCCGTACACTTTGCCGAAACCTGTCGCGATTTCGCTACCATTTTCTCTTTCGGGCATGGTCTCACTGTCGTGATTTCGCTACATTTTCTCTTTTGGGCATGGTCTTCACTTTTGTCATGATTTCATGACATCTTTTCCTGGCTGGAACGCTTCGCCAAAAGTTGCGCGAAATCGCTACCGTTTTGATACTTAAGCTTTTTATCCACTTGCACCGCGAAAATGCGACACGTCGCGATTTCACGACGCCTTTCGAGCTATGCACCTTTGTCTCAGTTTTGTCACGATTTCACGACCATTTTCTACCTTGTGCCTCCTGCCCGCTTTCAAGCCGCGAAAATCAAACACGTCACGATTTCGCGATGCCTTTCGCCCACCTGCTGTCGTTGACCATGTTGACCGCGATTTTGTGACACGTCATGATTTCGCTATGCATTTTCATTCTGCCTTTCTCTCTCCTCTCTGGGCCACGACGGAGCAACATGTCATGATTTCGCGACACCTTTCTATTTTTGGCTACAACGGAGCGACATGTCGCGATATCGCGACACCTTTCTCTTTTTGGCCGCGACGGAGCGACATGTCGCGATTTCGCGACACCTTTCTGTTTTTGGCCGCGACGGAGCGACATGTCGCGATTTCGCGACACCTTTCTATTTTTGGCCGCGACGGAGCGACATGTCGCGATTTCGCGACACCTTTCTATTTTTGGCCGCGACGGAGCGACATGTCACGATTTCGCGACATGTCGCGATTTCGCGACACTTTCTACACTTGTGCATTTTTGCCCCTTTCCTCAATTTTTAGCATCTGGGTCACTGGGATTTTCTCTGAAAACCTGCAAAAAGGTGGGTCCCCAATTTTGGGGTGTGTTGTGGATTAGCCACAACAATTTTGTCCCATATTTCTTTTGCCGTTTTACAACTCATGGTCTTTACCAATTCACTGTCTGCTAATCCGCACCTGATAGCATTCTTTGCTTTTGAGTCATTCTCAAACATATTCTTATCGACAACATCGGTTGGAGGAGTGATGGGTATTGTGTATTCACTAACTACTGAATCCCAAATGTCGTATCCCAAAGCACAGAGATATGTCTACATCCTGACTCTCTAGAACGCATAATTAGATCCATCAAATAATGGTGCTTTGTTTGATGAGAAGCCTTCACCACCTGCCATTGTGTTATTTCCAAGATCACCTTAGCTGGTTAAGCTTGTACAGGGACTTAGCTCTGATACCAATTTTTAGTATTACAATGGCACTGAGAGGGGGGGTGAATCAGTGTAGACTTTTAAACTTAAATTCATAGCTCTTAAAACTGAAATAATGAAACCTTAAAAATAGATAAAGCAAGTATCACAAGAGAACATCACACAACACAAGATTTAACGAGGTTCACCAATGTGGCTACTCCTCAAAAAGGATTGCTTGGACTACCATCCAAATCTAGCCTTTGCAAAGCACCAAATTTATAATTAATTTACCAGCACCAACTGGAAAGAGCATCAACCCCTAATTTATCTACACCAACAGAAAAGAGCACCAACCCCTGATTTACTAGCACCAAATTGAAGGAGCACCAACCCTTAATTTACTAGCACCAACTGGAAGGAGCACCAACCCCTAATGCCAAGCACCAACCTGGACTTCAAATTGAATCTTTGGGTTTAACAATAAGATACCTTCACTTTTACAAGACCCTGACTGGTCTACTTCACCTTTGCATTCTCTGCACACTCTGCTTGATCTGCACAATCACTTCACACACTCTGCTTCATCATAGTCAAACTTCATGATCATCTGCTCCCTCTTTGCACACTATGACCGAACTTCACACACTCTGCTTCGTCACAGTCAAAATTCATGATCGTCTTCTCCCTTTTGTGCACTCTGTTCTCTTTGTGTAATCGTAGCACACTTAGGACAATTCAATATGACTCTTCGCTCACTTTGCACACTTCACCATCATCTCATCGCTTCTACGCTCTTACGGTCGCATTTCACACTTCAACATGCATTCGATGATATCGACGACGATGCTCAATTCTCCAAATAGCCATGCTTTTATAACAACATTTTCATGATGAAAAACTCTAATCTTAGTCGACTGCAACCCTAATCATAGTCGGTTGTAAACCCTAATCTTCGTTGGCTAACATCGGTCTTCATCGGCTTCAACTACCCCTATAACTCTTTTGTTGCTATTGCCATGAAAACATAACATGTCGCGATATCGTGACACTTTTGCCTCCTTGCTACTCTTCTCAGCTTCAACCAGCGAAAACACAACATGTTGCGATATCGTGACACTTTTTCTCCTTAGCGCTTTAACTTGCCTTTGGGTCGCAAAAATGTGACATGTCGCGATATTGTGACACTTTTTCTCCTTAGTGCTTTATCTTGCCTTTGGGTCACGAAAACGTGACATGTCACGATATCGCAACACTTTTTCTCCTTAGCGCTTTTACTTGCCTTTGGGTCACGAAAATACGACATGTCACGATATCACGACACTTTTTCTCCTTAGCGCTTTTTCTTGCCTTCGGGTCGTGAAAACCCGACATGTCGTGATATTGTGACACTTTTTCTCTCGGACTCTCTCTCTTGCAACATGTCGTAAAATCATGACACTTTTTCTCTCGGACTATCTCTCCTGCAACATGTCACGAAATCGTGACACTTTTTCTCTCGGACTCTCTCTCCTGCATCATGTCACGAAATCGTGACACTTTTTTCTTTCGAACTCTCTCTCCTGCAATATGTCGTGAAATCGTGACACTTTTTCTCTCGGACTCTCTCTCCTGCAACATGTCGTGAAATCACGACACTTTTTCTCTCGGACTCTCTCTCCTGCAACATGTCGGGAAATCGTGACACTTTTTCTCTCGGATTCTCTCTCCTACAGCATGTCACAAAATCGTGACACTTTTTTGTTCGTACAACCTTCCTTGCAATATGTCACGAAATCGCGACACTTTTTCGTCCGTACAACCTTCCTTGCAATATGTCACAAAATTGCGACACTTTTTCGTCCGTACAACCTTCCTTGCAATATGTCATGAAATCGCGACACTTTTTTGTCTGTACAACCTTCCTTGCAATATGTCACAAAATCGTGACACTTTTTCATCCGTAGAACCTTCCTTGCAATATGTTGCAAAATCACGACACTTTTTCATTCTTCTTCTCTCTCCTCCAACATGTCACGAAATTGCGACAGTTTTTATTTCTTCTTCTCTCTTCCAACATGTCGCAAAATCATGACAATTTTTCTTTCTTCTTCTCTCTCTTCTAACATGTCACGAAATCGTGACAGTTTTTCTTTCTTCTTCTCTGTCTTCTAACATGTCATGAAATCATGATAGTTTTTCTTGCCTGTTGTATATGTCGCGATATCGCGACACTTTTCTTACTTGTCTTTTTCTTTGACCTTTTACAAGTGGTCCACTTCGGTCTTCTTGGAGAATCATTGTACATACTCTGAGTAACCTTTGAACTCTTGTTTTTTGAATCTGACTAGCTTTTGAACTTCCTGTCCACTGCATCAATAGATCTGTCTGACTGTGTTGAAAACAATTATAATACTGTTTGTTGCACCTTGCTCAACAATCCAATGCATTAATAACACCATATATATAGTCCATATCACTCTCCATTAGGAATAAAATATTGCATTTGTTTTTAGCAAGCCATAGTATGAGGACACCCAAGCAAAATGCCTCTTGTCCACTCAACATATTGTACCTCTTTAGGAAAATATCAATAGAAAACTCATAATCACTCCTACTCCTACTCCTATTCCTACTCCTACTCTTGCTCTCATTTTTGCTCCTACTCTAGCATATTTCCTCTTCCACCCTATAGGATTTTAAGATCTAGAATGCATATCCTCTATTTTATGATGGTAATTTTGGCAATCCACTCACACCACCTCCTTTACAACATTTTTCATAAGCCCAAATTCTTTAGTAGAAGACTTCCTCATCACAATCATCATTCATGGATAGTTTTCATGTTTGGCTTGGAGGTAGTACTTGGTTTTCCACCTATCATAATGAAGATTCATGAGACCCACCTTGAGTTATTCCATATTTTGCATTTATATGTTTGTTCTCTCACTAGATAAATCATGATTTTCTTCCTCTTTTGTATGCATTGGGGTTCAATGCTTTTTTTTTGGTAAGAATTATAAGGAATTAAAGACATAAATTAAAATATAAAATATAATAGTCTTCCATAAAATATTAAATATATGTAATATTAAGCATATGAAAGGATAACAATTTCCTTATACAAAGACCATAGTTGGCCAACACATGAATAATAAGTGACCTTCTACATCTATCAAAAACCTTCTAGTTGCCTTCTACATGTAGCAATAAATTCTCTCTTTTTTATTGGTTTTTGGTTATTCAATGCATCCTTATCATGTACAAGGTAATCGGATGCCTATTTAAAATATTCTTGGTAATGCAAATGATTAGGCTTCATTGACCATATCATTTATTCAACACACAATAAAAAGTAGTAGATAACATAAACCCTATAATAGCTAATCTATTAAACCCTAAGGGCTAAAAATGAGAGGAATGCCTCAAAAGAAGGTTCATATTAGGTTCACCAAAATGTTTATTTAAAAATAAATATCTAATATAATTATTCAAATTAATTCCAAATAAACCAATATGTTAAAACTAAGATAAAAAAAAATAGTAAACTAACAATAAATTTTGAAAGCTATCCTAATTCAAGCATAAATAAATTTAAATTATTCGATCATAACTATATAAATTATCCACAAAATGCTAGCAATATAGGAATAAGCCTAATCCATTAAAAATAATTACTTGACACCTAGGGCATCAAGGACCAAATCATCTCATAATAAGCATAATAAAATTCTCACTCTTATTCCCACTTGCTTATAATATCACCATAATATATAAGGATAGATCACACTTGGGATGTTTGCAAAGATTTTGACCTACCTTATAATTGAGTCCTTGAATGATAATATATGACCTTTGTCTACAAATCCTTTTAGAGTGTCATGTCCTCCTCTATGGAAGGTAGTGAACCAATAGTTGATGGCTTTGGTTTTACTTGCAATCATGAGATAGAGAGAGAGAGAGAGCATGGAGTAGTAGCAAAAAAGAAAAATTTTGAGAGTACAATTAACATAAAATATTTTATGCGCATTTAGTAATTATTTGGCTACTAAAAAAATACTTTGGTGAAGAAAAAAAGAAGTTAAATGGGTATTTATAGTATATGAATTGTAATAAAGTTTCCTTTGGAGCCAATAATTAATTTTTATACCTCATAACAATAAATCAAAAACCCTAAAATTAGTCAGATAATATTGGCACCACTGAATTTTAGGATATATGCTTTGAGCATTGCATGTTAAAATATCCCTTAGTATGGACTATATCCTTTTTATTTTTGTTTTGGAAAATTTATAAGGTAAAAGCATCATGATAGATGAAAGCAAAGTGGTAATTGGGTGAAGAAAGGGAACTAAAACCACTAGTCAACATGAATCATTGTTGTCCTACCCAAGGACTAATAAAATTAGTCCATAATTGTATAATAAATAGGAGGACATGACTCTACACCACCTAAAAAGTCAATTGTTAGTGCTATTTTTACAAATACACAAATATTGGTGTAGGAAATAGTAATATAAATATGTGTTAGTTGATATTATATTTCCAGACGTGCTTGATGATCAAAAAATTCTCCTCGATGATGGAATTTTCAACATTTATTGAAAAATATAATTCCAAGGATGAAGCTAAATCAAATGATAGGGCATATTAAATAGTTGAGGGCTTTGTTGCATAAGCTACATGGGATGGTCGAAAGACAAGATGGGTTATTAGAGAACTCGTAAGCGGACCTAGTTAGAGACACTACAAAAGTAATATATCTAAGGCTAGTGGGAGATGAGGAGTTGTATAAATTACTAAATCTACTTCCTTGGAGAAGACATGGAAACCACCAATTTTGTAGTTTTGTGGCAAAATGATCTTAACATTGCAGACTTTGTGCCCTAAAATAAAAACATGATTTGAAATCTCTTTTTAATGGAACTTGGTGCCCAATAACTTAATAGAAATATTTATATTATCAATATTTAGAATATTTAAACAATATTTTTTATTCATTGAGGTCTCTAATACACCTAATGTTTTAAGGTTTTGATCAAAGGTGTGATTTGCTCAAGGTGGAGCGATTGGCTCTTGAGAATACAATCACTAGAAATCATGAAGCAATTGATCCTCTAGGAGAAATAACTCTTATATGGAATCATTTCACTCCTTCCTAGAGTGAGTTGCTCATTTATAGGTCCAAGTGCAAAAGGAAACACACAAATCCTAAGAAAGATTTGTAGAAAGCAATATTTTAGCATGTACTAGTACCACCAAGAATTTTGGAAGCTTTATAAGTAGTTTAGGTGTGTATTTATAGGTATGCAACATTTAAAGGTGCTTCATTTCACTAAATATACCCCAAAATATTTACTAGGAAGTAACAATTTCTTACCCAAGGTAACTTGTGGGTGAATTCTTTCAATAAATCAGAGTTATGGGATCCATTGTAAACACCTTTTGAACTTGAGAGAATCAGAGATACACTTTGTGAACCTCACATTATAATCTATCTTTGCTCTTGGATTAATGAGAAATTAATGAGATTTGTTTTCTATCTATGGCACTACCCTCTTGTATTGTGGAATGCATGATGATTGTGATAATGCTCTTTTGTTATCTAGTCAATTCTTTTCATATCCATTTTATACAATGGTATCTATTGTTATTTAATTTTATTATGAGTTTATTGATCATACACTCTCCTTGCTACAATTATGGTTGTATTTACTTTGGATTTATCACACTCTAAACTTCAAAAATAATTTTCATACTTTTTAATTTCATGTATTTTGTGCAAAATAGCTAGAATTATGAAGGATGGTTAGGATTCAACCTAAATATATATATTGAGAGGGGCATAGTCTCTTTCTTCCATTTTGTTTGAATGAATTTATGGGTAATTAAGAAGTTCAACCTTTTGACTATTCAACACTCTCATCTAATATAAAAAAACAACTACATTTCATGAAGCATTCCAACTATGTGTTATCACTACAAATACTTTGATTTCATTTAATTTCAATAGTTTCAAAAAAGTACTACATTTATTTTTTTATTTCAAAAATTGTAACACCCTTAGGAAGTAGGATAAATCTATGAAGTTTCTCTAAATAATGGACACAAAAAAATAGAAAATGTTACAAATGTAGCTCCATAAAAAATTCTACTGAATTAATCGCATGTGTATGACAACAATAATAATATCTAGCTTTGACACCATGTTAGTTACAAAAGAGAAAACTAGAAAATCCATTGTTTAAAATTTCACATACAAGAATCAATCACACAAAGACAAGACAAGTTTTTAAGGAAGAACCCCCAAATGAAAAAATTCATGAATTAACTAGGAAGGTAAATGGTCAAAGCCCTACTATGTAATATTAAAACTAATAAGTAAAAACTTATTTTAGATTTTATAAATTGACTCTATCACAAATTTTACACATTCATGTTGCTAGGAAGCATCCTACACTCCACATCTATTTATAGATAAATAAGAGAAATAAATGACCTACAATATTTACATCATGGATTCTTATCTTCCCACTTAAATTCCCTACATATAGGAATATTGAGTGACATGTAACTTGGAGTTACTAAGATAAGTCACTCAATCAAATTCATGTAAAACCTTTCTTAGAATTACATATGATACATACCACTTTGACATACTTATATCGAACCTGTATAATGAGTTATATAGGAGGTGTTAAGACAACTTTATCATGCATAAATGAGTGGCATCTCACTTAGAGGGTATTGGAGAAATATTTTTCCTATAAATATTAATACCATAAAAGAGAGTAATACATATTTATTTAAGACTATAATAAATCATGTATAAACAAATACTAACATTCCTAGTACAAACAAAGTATACAATTTGTTCAAACATTTTATTGTAAGCATAGTTAGATCACAAACCCATCCTCTTAAGATTTTATCCACTTAGTAATAGTCATCCAAATCCATTTCTTTTTCTAGTCAATATGGCTTGAAGTCCCTATATTTTTCTAAATGGTTATTTTATGGTGGGAAGAAGGTTTGAATGACCATGTATATAGTCTTTTCAAAAGTAATGATCATATGTCTAGGTTTGTTCAAAATATGAAATATCTAAAGTTATAAATGAAGGTTTCAAATGTCAAATACTTTGGTATAATATTTAAAATGAATAATAAATTTAAATCCAAGGTCAAAAATTTATAAAAGGTAGGAGAAATCAATGGTGTGGATAAAGATATTGACTACAAGAAATATAATTACTTTAAAATCATCATAGTGCATTACAAAATGAATTGTCACATTTTTTTAAAAAAATACAAGAAGATATGAATAAATAAAGAGGATAGAAAAACCAATACATCATGCTACTAATAATTTTTTTTTTGTTAACTTAAAAATATTAAAAGTTATTTCCACTCTAGATGGAAGAAGTATTATGAAAGAATAAATATTATAAAGGAAGTAATTAATTATTTTATTTTAAAAAATATTAAAAGGTATTTCCACTCTAGATGGAAGAAGTATTAAGAAAGAATAAAATATTAGAAAGGAAGTAATTAATTATTTGAAATATATTATATCATAATTTGGGTAAGATAGGGGCATTAGGATAATATTTTCAATCATATAAAGACACAAAGCTTGATGAGGAAAATCTCGATGGAGGAAAGGTAAGAGTAAATTTTGCATTTCCACCCTAGTAAAGCAACTAAACCCAATGGATTTATAATTTTTTTTTTTTAGGATTTACTACAAAGTGATATGTTGGTTATGGTTGAAGAGGGTAGGAAAAATAAATTTATTATAGTGTTACCGTTATTATATATTGGTTTCCAAAAAATATAAGAAAAAATATTTAAAGAGTTGTCATTAAATTAAAGTTTGTGATATGATTTATAAGAACATTTAAAAAAATATGGCAAGTATATTAAAAATGATTCTAAAATGTTCCAGTAGAAAAGGTGATTTTGTTTATGTTAAACAAATCCTTTATGGTGTCATTACATAAGAGGTCATACATTCTCTTCATTCCATAAAAAAATATGTATACTTATAAGACTAGATATGAACAAAACATGTAATCTATGGTTTGTTTGAGTTGTCTATATGATATTGTCATAAAATTTGGTTTTTATCTAGGTTGGCATGAATGGATTATATGTCGTTATATCACTCCAAAATATTTTATTTTAATCAAAATGTCCCCCACTAAATATTTTAAATAATTCTATGGATATTTCTAGGGTGACCCATTATCTCCTTATTTATTCCTTATTATTGCTAAGATACTAGCAAGATATTTGCAAAATCAAAACCATTCAAGTTTAAAAAAAAAAATGATTCTCATATATAATTTGTTGATGACTCTTTTATTTTGGGTAAATTATTAGTTAGTGAGAGAATGAAATTTAAAAAATTTCAATGATTTTACACAAATTTTTATGAGGGGTTCCGGTCCTCTCATATTGAGTGTAGTTCGAACCTTGGATCTCTCAATGAAATTCTAAATATGTTACCATTGTAGGAAGCTTGCAACTTAAACCTATTATATTATTATTATTATTAGGGTGGAAGAAGAGGTTTTGAAAGGGGCCCAAAACATTTTACAAGAAAGCACCTACAAATCTACTAACAATATCAAAATTGAGACATCACAAACAAGACGACCCATAAAACTAAAATATTCTAAAGTGCAATAGTCCATCATGTAAAAAGGTCTCCCAAAACCAAATAGAACAAGAACCCAAAATATCAAAACACCCATAAGCAACTAGATTAAAAACACATAACACCTTAGGGGATAGATAAATCTCTATTCTCAAACTCAACATGGCCTACATTATTATATTTTTCCTATTTTCTTTAGCATATTTTTACTTCCCCCATCCAAGGATATTACTATTTGGATTCCATTGGAAATATTTGTCTCTATCCTTTTTTCTCTAATTTTCCAACTGGAAGGTCTCCCTTGATATTTAATAGTACCCACATCAATTTATAACTTATTTTGATGTTTGGTTTTTGGAGTTTGGGTAATTTTTTTGGATTAGCTAAACTTTCTAGGTTCTTTTTTATTTGATCTAACCACTTTTCAAAACTATTTGGTTATGCTTATCTTCACCTCATTTTCTAACTGAAGATTTTCATCATTTACTTTTTTCAAGAGGTCATAACCTTCATCTCCAAAAGTAATCTCTTGAAGCAAACCAAAGGATTTTGGAGATAAAACAATATTCATTTGTGAGGAGGGTAGAGTATCACATACCTTCATCTTATTTACCATAACTTGATCCTCAAAGGAAGAATCCTTCTACATATAAGCTTTATTTACTTTATTTTTAGGGATCTTAACATCCAATATATCTTCCTTTCTAGAACCCTCTAAGGATTAGGCCATTTTTTTTAGTCTCAAGGTTTTCAACTTCCAAGATACCATTCTTCTTGGAACCCTCTTCTTAAATTTATCTTTGTTGTCATAATTTATGACCTTGGGAAGGAGGCTTCTAGTTTGGGAATTTTTGCATCAAGTGCCCTAATTTCTTACAAACCCCACATTTAACAAGTGATTCTCATATTTTAAATATTAATTTCAAACACCCAATATTGAGACCAATCGAATTGTATCTGGTAAATTTCCCCCTAGATCCACATTAACATATATTCTAGCATAGGTAAAGTGAGATTTGGGCTTGGTGGCTAGATCCACAATAATCAGAAGGTCCATTTCCCTAGAAATACCATACAAAAACCTCCTCATTCTATTAGTGAAAAGGGAGATTTGGTAATCTCACCCAAACTAGAACCTACAAAAATTTGGGGTCTCTTGATTGAAATCATGTCCCTATCTCCTTATGGAAAGGTCATACCTTCCAAAGAACCAAGCCCCACCCAAACAGTTCTTTTTGAATAAAAAACACTTGACCATAAAAAACCCCTAGATAGGGCAACAATCTTCATATGACCATTCAGACTCCACTTAGCAAAAGCCCATTTTTTTACTACATATAGGTTAGGTCTAACCCCCATAAATTTGCCTACCAAGTTATGAAAACCTTGTTCAATGGCCATATTAACCAAGTCACCAAAAATAAAAAGTTGACCCTTTTTAGAAGTAGATTAAACTTAGTCTTTGGGGACTTAGACTTTCCCAATACCACTAGAGACCAAGACAATTTTCACTTATCTTATGGGCCCAAAACATTAGCATCCTGAAGAACTTTTTCATTATCAAACTTTGTCTTGCCATTCCTAATGCCACTAGGACCGCAACTTCTACTAGTTACTATATCGCTACTAGACACATTCCCATTGGCTTGTATTTCAAAAGAATCAACTCTAGCCTAAGTTTGATCCATAAAATAGTGCAATATCTCCTTGTGCACCTAAAGTTCCAAATTGCTCAAGTCCTCCATAAATAATTATAGTAATTTCCTCAACACCACCAGTGATATATCATCTAATACTATGTTATCAATGAAAGCCTTAACATTCTGAACATGATTATTGGATAGAATGGGTGCAAGTATGAGTTTTTATTACTTTATTTTTTAACTTGTAATCAGTAATGGCTACTGTGAATTGTAGAGCATTCATAATATCACCCACCATTTTCATCCTTCATGAAAACCCTAGGTATTCTTAAATTTTTATAACTTGTATACACTAGTCATCTTTTTTCAATGAGTTTACACAATTTTTTATGAGGGGTTTTAGTCTAATCGTACTGAGTGGGTTTTGAACTTTGGACCTCTCAAAGAGAGGCCAAATCCTGTACCATTGTAGTTAGATTGTAGGTAATTTTATTTTAATGAGTTTATACAGGTTTCTATGAGGGTTCCTCATCCCCCTCATACTAAGTGGAGTTTGAACCTTGGACCTCTCAAAGAGAGGCCAAAGCCTTTACCACTGTAGTAAGCTTGCAACTAATGAAGTTTAAATTAATACTACCCTAATACTTGAATATTCCTATAGAATTAATTAATACTATATAATCTAATATTTTCATTAAAATTACACTATACAATTACAATAGATGGTTGTGGATATTTTAGGGTTTAAAGTTAGAAAATTTCAATCAACATATCTTAATATTTACTTTTCCAATAAAGGAAAGAGGAAGCAGTTTTAGGACTCAATTTTTGATCAAATGAGATCTTGTTTATTACGTTGGAACCATAAGTTTTGAAACATACCCAAAAGAATACAACTCATAAATATTTTATTACAATCCACTCTATAATTATGATATCATTTCAAGATTCGTAGGAGGTATAACATTTGAATTTGAAAAAATTCAAAGAGATTTTATTTAGAAAGGTTGTGAGGAAAGATGTAGGATTTCTTTTTGTAATGGGATAGGGTTTATAAAGAAAATAATATGATATGGAAAATTATATATTTAAGTGTTTGGCATTAGGGGAAAATATTGATTTGATATTTTACTTCAAAATATATAAGGTCTTATGATGTAATCAAATTGTTTAAGAAAATAAATCCTATGTGGGGATTCAACAACTTGGAACTTCATATTAGCTAGAGTTTAAAATTAATAAAGACATATATTTGTGGCTAGTAAATAATGAGTATTCATTAATTTTTGGTTTGATTCTTACTTGAAGTCTTATAATCATATTTCTAATCTAAAATGACAATCATCAGCTTAGGCTTATTTATCTTATATAGAGTTAAATATCAAAAAATATATTTATGCAAGCAAGAATTCTAGACCATGGATTTCTATTAACAATCTAGTGGAGAAAGGATCTCAAATAAATACTAAATGAGTTTCAAAGGATGATTCAAGAGTTCTATTTGTCCATTTTATGCAAAAGGATATGTTAGTTTAGAATTTATCAAAAGATAATGGCTACTCTATCAAGTTGGGATATGAGGATCTAAAGAAAATAATGCTTCCTACTCCTAATTATTTTCCTTGGAAGAATACGAGCATTAAGGCCGATCCTAAGGCCTCAACATTCCTTTGCATTATTAGTTCAAAGATAAAATTTAAATATGAGAGTCCACAAAGAAGAGGATATCATAGAACTTTAGATATGGCTTGCATGAGAAGGATCTAAAAATATAATTTACTTCCTCATTGTCCCTTTGTTTATATCATTTTGGGATACTTAAAAAAATAATAATACATGATGTAAGCCGATGTTGATAAAATATTGAATTAATTGTTTCAATGCTAAAGCATTATGAATTTTGAAATATTGGATTAATTTATTTAATGCTAAATTATTGTGATTTTTTTTGTAGGATTGGTCATACCATATTTTGTTGGAATAATGATTCAAAAGCAATAATAAAATTAAGAAAAAAATATATCAAAATCAATCCCAAATCTGAGATCATATTATTTTCTTTTTCAGAGAATGCTCATAAGAATGGGGGTCATTATAGGAAGTCCCAAGTATGGGAAAAGAGATGTTAGCCTCATGATTATAGGAATTTGATATACATATAAGGGCCATATATGAAAATGGAGTTAACATAAAGAATTTATTTTTATCTATGATAAAATAAAAATATAAACAATATAGGTTTATCAAAATAATTTTGATGGTGCTTGTATCGCTCCAAATTTTTCACACCCTTACCTTCAGGCTATAGGATCCGTGCCCGGAAGGAGGATGGGAAAAGGATGGTGCGGTACCTCGGACTGAGAGGACTTTGCGAAGGTCCCGCCTCTCAAAGGAGGTGTATTTTGATGATTTTTCGACGGATGGTGGGTTCACCAGGAAACATTTAATGGCAGTTTCCACGCCTAGGTTTGGAATGTGTTTTGATGTGTTCATTTTTAACCTTAAGCATTCATATCCTAGGTTTGGCCAAATGATTCTAAATTAATCTAAATGAAAGTGCAGATTTAATGAATACAGGAAACATATTTAAAGATAGAAAACAGAGAAATTACTGGACATTAAAAGCAGAATACCTGATCCGGATGTCTGATGAAGATTCTGGTGTTTGAAGCAGTCAGGATCGTCTGGAATTCGACAGAATCATCTGAGATCAGACAAGATCGTCTGAGATCTGACGAATTCGTGAGATTTGTGAGATCAGTCATGTGATCGACGAATTCGTAAACCTGCAAATAGAAAAACAGATGCAAAATACAAAGAATACAACAATGATAACAGAGGAAAATGACATAAAATAACAACAGTGTTATCAAACTGAAACTTAGGCACAAAAATAGAAATAAATCATGCTAATTAGATGATAATTAGGATTTAATTATGCACTTAATCTAAATGGGTGAACTCCAAATGCAAAATAGTATAAAATACTGAATAAACTATCTAATTTGCAGAAGAAAATAGTAGAGAAAAGGTTGAGAAATGCAAACTTCAGGCACTGATTGCCTCAATGTGGACTGCAGTCAAGATCATCTCGTATCAGTACAAAATCGTCTCGCATTTGACAAGATCACCTCCGATCTTAACAGGTTCGTCGACGACGATGTATGCTTGCTCCGGCTGAAAAATAAGGTGGTACCTACAACAAAATTGATAGAGAACCAATGCAAAATAGAGTTTGAGATGTTTTAACGTGTAGACAGTCAGTTTATAGGGAATTTCAGCCAAGGGGGTGCTAAGGGGATAGCTTAGGATTAAATAGGCTTAGGGGAGTAGTTAGGAGGTTGGAGATCATCCCAATTTGGGAGATCTCCAACGGGGGAGGGTCCCTAATGGCACAGACACGCTTCTGCCCGGATTGGAGACCCGTTGGAACAGAAGCTAATTTTGCAAAATCAGTTTTGCGACAAGATCGTCTGGACGTCCTAGCCCAGACGAAATCGTCAGATCTAGGGCGATATCGTCTGATCGACGACGATATCGTCAAACGGTCAAAACAACCTCTAAAATTGGCATGAAAAAGGGGGAAACGGATTACCCGGCGGTTAACGAGCGGTTTGGGAGGTTAAATTTGAATTTAAATTATTTACTAAGGTGAATGTAATTATTATAATTTTACTGCGCCAATTTTAGGGTGCTACATTTTGCCCCCTCTTTAGCAAATTTTCCGAAGAAAATGCGTTAAAGATGAGTTCTTCTCGATCTACGAGAAAGCAAAAATTATTCCCATTTTTAGGCGACGATTCTTGGTCGAATCGTACGATAGCTTACTATGGTGCCCCCTCCGTGTTTTTACCCAAATCGAACGTTTGAGGTAAAAATGCGGAAAAGAAAAAATTATTTTTGAATAAAATTAAGAAAAATAGGGTAAAACCCTAATTCATTTTTACTGTTCATTTTCTGGTTTTTTAGAGCTCTGAAGCAAAAATGGTGGAGACGACGCACAGATCAACAGAGGTCCGATGCGGTCTACGGGTAAGAGTCTAGACTTAACTAGAATGCTTTAATTTAAATTTACATGCTTTGTAGGTAATTTTTAGGTGAATTTTGAGCATCGCGGCCGTTTTTGGGCCGTCGACGTCATCGGGACGAAATCATCCCGATTTCGATGAAATCGTCTCAATTTCGTCAATTTCGCCCAAGGGCGAAATCGACGAAAGGGGGACGATTTCGTCAAATTAGAGACGATTTCGACTTGCGAAATCGGAGACGATTCTGCTCAAATTTGGGACGATATCGTCCAATAGTGGGCGATATCATCAATTGCATAAAATTGAATTTTAACTTGCATTATTGTTTATTTGAATTGTTTATTAATGATTGTTATTGTTTTGTTGTTTATGTTTGCAGAGAGGTTTACTAAAGAGCAGGGAATGGAAGTATGGAGGTTTGAGGGATGACTTGGCCGCTCTCACATAGGCAGAGTGAGATCAGCTGGCACAGGTCGGCTTGTAGCATGTGGCAGAGATGCCACAGGTATCCACAGATATGGGGCTACTGACGACCCTAGCAGAGAGATGGTATCCGGGTTCTTCATGTTTCTGGCTACCGACAGGGGAGATGACTCCCACTCTAGAGGATGTATGGAGGATTCTAAGAATCCCCATACAAGGATGGTTGATTACTCCTGCGGCCAATCAGGGCCATGCTATGGGACGACTGTGTGGTGACCCGAGCTTTGCCCTAGAGAAGGGCAAAGTTAACATCGAGGCACTACGCCAGATGCCTAGGGCATCTAGACTCACACGGGTGCTAGCTGGAGTAGTTGGTGGACTTTTGCTATGCCACCAGAGCGGGTGCAGGGTGTCGTGGATGCTCGTAGATGTGATCTACGATATGCGAGACCACGGTTATAGGTTCTCTTAGGGCAGCTATGTGCTATGCCGGCTGTACAAGATCCTATATGGGGTCGTGTACAAGGGCGGCCAATGTCTGGTGATGACATCGCTCTTACAGGTTTGGTGTTGGGAGCACATTGCAGTGCGGAGGCCGATAGGGCTTCCTCTGACAGGGGTTGACGGGGAGAGGCCCCGAGTCTTCTACTGGTGGCTCCGGAGAGGGTCATAGTGGCGGATCGACTTGCCTATGTCCCGAAGGCTATTGGATGACCTAGTCCCGGATCAGATCACCTGGAGGCCATGGAGGGAGCATCCAGGGTGGGCCGAGGATGGACAGGAGTTGGCTCATGTCAGGCGAGTCTACTGGCTATGGATGGAGAGAGGAGAGGTGGAGCTCCACCGCTATGACCGAGTTTTGAGGCAGTTCGATCTGCAGCAGGGGATCCCATCTCTGAGGGATTATGAGTTTTCTTGGACTATCCGGGATAACACCATAGTTAGCGGGGTGCCAAACATGCAGCGGTTCTGGAGCCAAGACGTAGACGATGCCCCCATCCAGCCAGTGGATGGTGACGACGCAGGGGTAGCCGATGGCTACAATGCCTAGTACGTAGGCATCCACCCTCCTCGGATGACGAGGGCACAGGGTTCGATTCACGCGGTTGTGCATCGGATAGGGAGGTAGCGCCAGGCAACGATGGAGGCAGCCCAGGGTCACGATAGGAGAGAGTCGAGGAGGCCACAGGCACAGGAGAGGCCACGACAGAGGGAGAGGAGGGAGGCGAGACCCCCATCTCCATAGAGGCCACCATCGCCCGATAAGGGCAAGGGCATAGACATAGGAGAGAGTAGCGAGATGGCTACTCTTTGGGTGGAGAGAGATCATCTCCAGGCACAGGTGCAGACTCTATAGGATGAGGCTGCACGCCACCGAGCTGAGGTGGCACAGCTGCGAGACGAGATTGCACGCCTCAGGGCACGGGGCGGAGGGGCGAGCTCTAGGGAGCTGACACGGGCTATTGCCCAACTTACATTTTATCAGACATTGTATTACCAACTAGTGCCAAAGGCGGATAGACTACCCCTACCAGCCAACATTGCAGATCCGATTAGGATCGGGTCATCGAGGACCACGTCCCGGTCGAGGACTAGGACTACTCAGACGGTGATGGGGCCACCTCGTCCACCTCAGGGTGGGGGAGGAGATGAGGCGGAGAGATCGAGGGGCTCTCGAGGCTAGAGGGCTGCATAGCTTTGTACAGACTGACATTGTATTATATTATTATTATTTTGTTGATAGAGGATTGAGTATGCCAAGGTACAGATTGTGGCATACCAATCCAGTTTTGATGATGTACATATATGTTGTTGATATATATATGATATGAGATATGTTTTTGATCACATGACTTGTATAATGGTATGATGCTTATGATGCTTTTTTTGATTGATTGATTGATGGATTTGATAATTCATGTAATTATGTCGTTGGAAATATTATAATTTGAATGTCATGCTTGTAAGATTTTAAATGAAATAATCTGAAGTAACAAATTGGTTGTTTGTGATGTGATGATAAAAATAAAAAGAGACTTCTAACAATAATTTCAAAGGACATTGTCGCTATTATAGACCATTTCATGGAGTCGTTGCTCACTCGGTCGTCAAGCTAATCCCAGTATAGAAATATGGTTAAAAGTAAAAGAGTGCTTAAGAGACTGTCTTAAGACTTTGGTGCAATAGTGCAAATGAGGATGATGATGATTTGTTTTTCAGATTTCCATGAAAATATTATGCATGAAATATTTTAAAATGACTTTTGCTAGGCATAAATTCCTAAGTGTGATAATTTTTTTTTTTTTTGGATAATTCTTTAGGAATTATACCATCATTGCAAATTGAAGTTTGACATAATGACATGAAATAGAACAGGTGTTTGTTTGTTTTGAAGCATAATTTGTGTAACAAAATGATTTAAGTCATATGTTTTTATGATTTTAAATAAATGGAGAATAAAAATTGGTACAATGGTTTGCGCTAGGCATAGAATATGTAGGTATAGACTTATACCATCATCGCAAAAATCCAAAAAAAGATAGTTTTATTGCATGGTTGATTTTTGATAAATAGAAAATATGAAAATGAGGACTTGCGCTAGGCATAAAATTCCAATTTTGGTGTTGGAACTATACCATCGTCGCGAAAGTCAACCAGATATATATATTTTGATTGTATATTTTTGAAAGAAAATTTTGATTTTTCTATTATATAGTTGTCTTTATGGTAAACAACTGTACTTGATTTATTCCAAACAGGTTGCAAAAATAATATTTCAAATTATGTTGAAGACAAAAGTTAGATTTATAAGGAATCCCATGTGCATATGTGAATTCATTTCCAATCTTGATTTATCATAATGATACACAAAATCTCTCAAATACAAATGTGTGTGCAATTGCTTTGTGCATTTACCAGTTTTGAGCAAGATAATATGATACAAGTGATTTGAAGAAACCAAATAAGTGTTCATTAACCATGATGTAGATGCATATAACCATACTAGACTACTATGTAGGTCGGATTATCAAGAGCTAGCTAATCCATAAGCAGACATAGGTCTGTACAAAAGAAGGTCGCTAATGTGACGGACATATCACCACGCTAGGAGTTACCCAAGGCCAAGCAGGTTGGGCACAAACCACCTGTTATGGGGCTTACCTCACAGTTTTTGAATAATTGAGAATTCCAGGGATTCAAGCTCATCAACCCTTCTTTTCTTTTCAAAGGGTAGGGAAAGGGATTTTATTGCTTTCTTGCTTTCTTTTGAACTTTGCTTATTTTTCTTTTTGTATTTCTTTTGTATTTTTGCTTGATAATGCTTGGAACATTGCTGTAATGATATAAAAGAACATTTTTCTTTTCTCTTTTTCTTGAACTTTTCTTTTCTTTTTCTTTGCTAGGGATACTTGCTCGGATTAGCTGTAGAGCAAGGGATTTTTATTCTGGGTAGGGGTGAGCTTGTCCTTTTGCCAATTCTCAAAGATTCTAGACCATGTGCATGATAGGATAGCAGGGGAAACTTTTCACTCAAGAAATCACTTCTACTATGTAGCAAAGCATGGAAATTACAAATATAATCATTTTATTGTGAAAAGATGTGCTTGGTTTAAGTAAATAACAAGATCAATTCTCTATGCTCAAACTTTATTTAATTGAATTTTGTGAACTTTGATATAAGAGAGATTAGTAATCATGCTAGATAAAATCAAGATATTTATTGTTGTGAGTGTGCAAGTGAGGGATTCCAAATAAATGCTAATTTATCCAAAATAATTTGAAACATATAACTGCAATACTTGTAAGAAAATATATATAAACACTTTTGAGAAGTTTTGAGAATGTTGACTCTCTCTTTCTTCTTTATTTTGTTTTGGTTTCGAAAGAGTCAAGCATATTGTTGTTTTTATATTTTTATCATTATTTTGTTTTTTGGTTTTATTTTTGTTTTTGAGCAAAAAATTTAACAAGTGCCATAAATAAATGCAATAAATAGTTTTGAAGATTTTTGATGATTATGAATATTTTTGATGTTTTTGGATTTTATAAATTTGAAAGAAATATAAGATAGTGATTTTGAAATATTTTAAACAAATATATACAAGGATGAAATGACCAAATTTATACATAGTAACGTTTAAGATGCAAAATATTCATGGGTTCTTTAAGTTCTTTACCATCTAAGGTAGATAATTTGTATGCTCCCGATTCAAATTTAGCAGTAATAATGTATGGTCCAAGCCAGTTGGGCTCAAATTTACCTTTAAGGTCCTTAGTTGCATTAGTATTTTTTTGATTTTGAGGATTTTGATTTTTTGTATTTTGATTTTAATTTATGAATTGAAATTGGTGGTATATACAAGATGATCTATATACACTATACAAGGTTATTTGAGTATAGCATGTCTAAGGTTGCTTCAAAATCAAAGGAGGTTTTGAAGGATAATCCGGTTGAGTTGAAGGTAAGAACAAAAGGTGATGAATAAAAGGTAGTGATAACAAAAGCTTTGTTATAATGTAGAATAATGTAGCAAAATATTTTACTTTTATATGTGTAAAATTGATCATGTTACAAAATAAAATGTAAGAAGGATAAGAAAGTTCTTGATTCTTATCACTATATTCCAAGTCTTGATAAGATGGAGGGAGCATATATAAAATATATGCATGGGTGTTATTTGGTAAACAAGGATGATCATATATGAATGAAGAAAAGTGATGGATAGAAGATAATTGTGACAATAGAGAATGTATAGAACTTGATGTTTCAACCGTTAAATATTCTTCAAATGGTGTTGGGTCACCATGTATGGTAACACTTTTATTTGCAAGTTCAAACTTCAAACATTGGTGAAGAGTGGAAGGGAAAACCCTCATCGTATGAATCCAAGGACTCTGGAGAAGTAGGTTGTAAGGTGAAGGACAATATCCTACATAGAATAAAATATCCAGGATCTTGGATCCAATATTGAGGGGAAAAATTATAGTACCTTGAGCTTCTTGAATTTCATTGTTAAAAGATTTTATAATAACATTTGATTCATTAAGATCTTCTTCCTTTAATTTGAGTTTTTGGAATAATTGATAAGTGCATAAATTAAGAGAGGAGCCATTATCTACCATGATAGTTCTAACAAGTGTTTCTTTACTAGATCCCGTAATGTAAAGATAGGAGTCTTCTTGTGGAGTAGAGGAAGGAATATCCTCATCATAGAATGAAATATGGTTAACCTCAAGAGGGTTTACACCATTAATTATGTTCTTAGAGAAAATATGATGAGGAACAAATTGTTGGCTAGGTATTTTGAACAAAATTTCCTTGTGATAAATTTGTAATACTTCTAAAAGGGATATCTTTGCTTGAGGATTAATCACTTGTTGTTGGCTATCAAAGGGGATTTCAGATTGAGATTTTGATTTTAAAGATGAGCTTTCTATGCTTACATTCCATTTTGGATCATTATCTAGAGTCAAAGATAGTTTTGAAGGTTGGTCAAATGAGGAATCCATATCTTGAATATCAGATTGAGTTGATTGAACTTGAGGTTGCTCATTTGTAGTTTCTGTTACAATATTAGTAATATCATCATGAAGGGACACATTAACATGCAATATTTGATTGGTTTCTTGTTGTTGATAATTGAATAGGGGTTCTTGGGAGATCCCCATGTCTTGATTGATTATTGGTATTTGTTGTGTAGGAGTTTGATTGTTTACTGGAGATTTATAATCAGTTGTAGATTGTAATTCCTTTATATTAAAAAGACCCTTATCAATCAAATCTTGAATTGCACATCTTAAATCTTTACAATTTTGTGTCATATGTCCATCTACTCTATGATATTCACAATGTAGCTCAGGTTTAAACCAATCTCTTGTGGTGTCAGGTTGTCTTATGGAAGGGAGTTCAATCTTATTTGTGTCAAGTAAATACTTGAGAATTATATCCATTGGTTGATTGAGCTTTGTAAATGTACGTGATGAAGGTTTTTGAGAGGTTTTTGATAAATGCCTTAGGAATTTCATCATAAAAGGGCCTAATGGTTTCTCACCTCTACTTTCTTTATTATGGGTAGAATGATGATAGGAAGATTGCGATGTAGGAGGTGAGTGCATGGTAGAATTGGAAGAATAAGTATTTTCTTGTTGAAATGGATGTGTTGTATTGAAAGAAGAGTATTGAAAAGGTGGTGGAGGATTATATGTGGATTGATAGACATAATATGGATATATGGGAGAATAGATAATATCATTATGAAGAGGATTGGAAAAGGGATTGTTTTGTTGGGTTATGGATGAAAAATGAGAAGAGTGTGATGGAGGTGGTGTTGAATAGGGATGAGGTTGGTCATAATCAACAAATGTATTTGGCTGAATTCTTCCAACATTACTTGATGGGCTCATATTGATTTGAGTAAAAACTCATGGTTTCTTTAGTACTTCTAAAAGTAATATTTAACATCTACTATTTAGAATTGAATCTAAAACATACAAACTTGAAATGATGATTTTGTTTTTGTTTTTCTTGTATACATATATATATTTTTATATATTTTTTTATATATTTTTTTTTTTTTTTTTTTTTTTTTTTTTGTTTTCAAAAGGTTTATGATGCATTCACGTCGGGTTCACCAAAATGTATCGCTCCAAATTTTTCACACCCTTACCTTCAGGCTATAGGATCCGTGCCCGAAAGGAGGATGGGAAAAGGATGGTGCGGTACCTCGGACTGAGAGGACTTTGCGAAGGTCCCGCCTCTCAAGGGAGGTGTATTTTGATGATTTTTTGATGGATGGTGGGTTCACCAGGAAACATTTAATGGCAGTTTCCACGCCTAGGTTTGGAATGTGTTTTGATGTGTTCATTTTTAACCTTAAGCATTCATATCCTAGGTTTGGCCAAATGATTCTAAATTAATCTAAATGAAAGTGCAGATTTAATGAATATAGGAAAAGAATTTAAAGACAGAAAAAAGAGAAATTACTGAACATTAAAAGCAGAATACCTGATCCGGATGTCTGATGAAGATTCTGGTGTTTGAAGCAGTCAGGATCATCTGGAATTCAACAGAATCGTCTGAGATCAGACAAGATCATCTGAGATCTGACGAATTCATCAGACGAATTCGTCAAAGACCTGCAAATAGAAAAATAGATGCAAAATACAAAGAATACAACAATGATAACAGAGGAAAATGACATAAAATAACAGCAGTGTTATCAAACTAAAACTTAGGCACAGAAATAGAAATAAATCATGCTAATTAGATGATAATTAGGATTTAATTATGCACTTAATCTAAATGGGTGAACTCCAAATGCAAAATAGTATAAAATACTGAATAAATTATCTGATTTGTAGAAGAAAACAACAGAGAAAAGGTTGAGAAATGCAAACTTTAGGCACTGATTGCCTCAATGTGGACTGCAGTCAAGATCATCTCGTATCAGTACAAAATCGTCTCGCATTTGACAAGATCACCTCCGATCTTAACAGGTTCATCGGAGACGATGTATGCTTGCTCCGGCTAAAAAATAAGGTGGTACCTACAACAAAATTGATAGAGAACCAATGCAAAATAGAGTTTGAGATGTTTTAACATGTAGACAGTCAGTTTATAGGGAATTTCAGCCAGGGGGGTGCTAAGGGGATAGCTTAGGATTAAATAGGCTTAGGGGAGTAGTTAGGAGGTTGGAGATCATCCCAATTTGGGAGATCTCCAATGGGGGAGGGTCCCTAACGACGCAGACATGCTTCTGCCCGGATTGGAGACCCGTTGGAACAGAAGCTAATTTTGCAAAATTAGTTTTGTGACAAGATCATCTGGACGTCCTAGCCCAGACGAAATCGTCAGATCTGGGGTGATATCGTCTGATCGGTGATGATATCATCAAACGGTCAAAACAACCTCTAAAATTGGCATGAAAAAGGGGGAAACGGATTACCCGACGGTTAACGGGCGGTTTGGGAGGTTAAATTTGAATTTAAATTATTTACTAAGGTGAATGTAATTATTATAATTTTATTGCGCCAATTTTAGGGTGCTACAGTGCTTTCAAGAAAAATATAAGAAAATATGGGTAATTTGGTATTTTTTTAAATAATAAAGGAAACCATCTCCTCATATACTCAAATTCATATGGAACTTCATCTAATAGTTGTGTAAAGGCTATGCCATTCTTTGGAGATCAAGTTTTTTGTGTGGATTTATAGTGTGATAAACCCCTACGACTATCGCATAGGACTGAGCAAGATCAAGATTGATAATGAAAACAAATACAAATGTATTTCAATGGAAAAAATACAGTACCAAAGTAAAAATTATGGACTAGAATGGAAGAGCTAGAGGTTCCAATTCACTACAGGGCAACAGTTCACAAACTATATGAGCATGTAAAGGGTAGGAAGGGTTATCTGAATGTTTTGGTAGTGACATAGGTTTCAAAAAAGTTTACCCTCTATCTTCGACCTTATTTGGGTTGTACATTGACAAGTTAGAAGAATGGATAAACAAATTTGGGGGAGTGGGTGTGCACTTAGCCAAATATGTGGTAAAACTCCTCATGTATGCAGATGATGTAATTCGTGTGGCCAAAAAAACAAAATATCTAGAAGATCACCTTTGAGATCTATAACTCTTTTATAAGGAAGTTAGGATGCAGGTGAACACAAGCAAAACAAAAATTATGATTTTTTAGCAAAAAAGAAGAAGCAACAACTTGAATTTTAGTTTGTTGGAGAACTGCTTGATGTAGTAGTAGAATGCAAATACCTGGACATAGAATTTCATGACAAACTTAATTGGAATACATTTAGGATGAAAAGAACTCAAAGTGGTTGGAGAGAACTATATGCACTTCAAAATAGGTGTAGGAATGTCGAGTTGTGGGACTGGAAGACCACCAAGGTCTTATTTGGCCTACTTGTTACACCGATTTTGTTGTATGGTTGTGAGGTGTGGGCTAGTGGCACAAAAAATGCAAAATGGACGCAAATAGAAAGGATTAAAAATATCTAATCATAAATTTTCTCAAAATTAAGGCCACAACCCCTTATGAAATTATTCTAGCTAAAACTGGAATGTTCCCTTTAGAAGCAATTGCTATGACCAAGCTGTTATGTTACTTGAAAAAAATAGAAAACATGAAAAATAACAGATTGCCTAGGGTAGCTAGGGACGAAGCGTTGCATAGGCAGAAGAATACATGGATGAAACAAAATCAAAAATGGATGAAACGTTGGGAGATCAATATAAATGAATGCCCAAATGTCAACAAAGACATAAAAAATTATGTGAATGAAAATTTTAGAAGTGGAATGTGGAAACATGCAAGTATGAAAAGACAATATTGTATTCCAAAGTTTAACCCAACGTATGACCACAAAGAAAAAATGTCTATAGGCGCTAAAATCAAGTGGAAGGAAAAAATCCTCATTTCTCAAATAAGGACTAGCTCTCATAGGCTTAGATGTGAAACAGGGAGACAGACAACGCCCAAAGGACAATGGGAAGAAAGGATATGTACTCTATGCAGCACAAGGGTAGTAGAGGCAGTAGAGATAGAGGAACACTTCATCTATAAATACCTAATTTTTTTAGATATTCGTGACAAATACAAAGAAACACTTGGAAATGGATCTATGACAGGGTTATTGAAGACAGTAAAATAAAAAAATTTGGAGAATTGCTAACCCAAATCAGCAAGAGAAGGAACAACCTTCTCAAATATATTAAAAATCATATGATATGATTTTTTTTGATGAAAAGCTAAATTATATTAATAATAAAGTTTAACATGAAAAAAGTGGCGGGTGGCAATGATCACACCCCTGGAAGAAACAAACCAACCCTAACCATGGGTTGGGAAACCACAAACCAGAGCTCACTACAAACTAGGCAACATCAATCAAACAGGCAGTGAAACTTGCATGCAATCAGAAAGTTTGTGGCTGCACGTCTATGTTGGAGTCTCATGGAATGGCCAAGGTATGTGGTAATCCATCTGTGTGTCCCTGATCCTCATGAAAATTTGAATCTCCCTAGCCCTATCCTCGAGATCTACCAAGCTGGTGATTATGTGCACTTATATCCCCTGCATTCCAGGCACGATCCTATGTGCCACCATTAACTTCCACCAACTCATCCCAGGCACCTCTGGGTGGAGAAAATTATGGTGATTGAATTGGATGTGCATTCCATCCATCATTGTAGGTAAAATTGTCATGTCCCCAACCTCCTTGTGCATGCACCAGACATGGCAGTTGATGAGACCTCGAGCGGGAATAGGACGTCTATTGTGCATTATTTGGAGAAATCCTGCTAACTGAGAATGGTGCATTTTTCTAGTCATCCAAAAGTGCCTTCATGTGTGCCTGCTCAATGTCAAGTTTAGCCTACTGATTGCAAATCTGGAACCAAGTATCTTGAAACACCTCTATTTTGTCAGCTAGAGAAAATTCATCAGAAGGATTTTGATACTAAAAAACTATCTTGTTTCTAGATTTCCACATGTGAAAAAGAAGAATAATTCAAAATATGTGCCACACTTTGGACAAGGTAAGAACAAATTTAATCTTATCCCCTAACAGAGCTTGCTGCCATGTAAGGGATTCATCCTGGAATTGGGAAAAAAAAGACCATCCCCATTCCCGGGCACTCCTTGCTCTTGTGCAGAACCAGAAAATATGAGGAGAAGATTCATCCTCATTACAGAATGCACATTTAGGGTTTGCAACTCCCAAGTGCTTGAGTCTGTATCCTAAGGGTAAACTTTGAAATAGAAGGCTCCAAGCAAAAAATGATTATTTTGGCTCAAGAAAAGAAGACCAAACTATCTGAAATCGAGCCTTCCAACCAGAAACCGCCACTGGATCTCCCCATTTATCATTAAGTCTAGGGACCATTGGCAACATTGGGGAGAGCCACTTGTAACCCAATTTAGCTAAGTAATTCAACAATGGTATATCCAAAAACCAGGACCAATATTTCCACCATGGCCTCTGAGAGTGCTACCCACACTTGTGCCACATGGAAAAGGGGATAATGTCAATTACTAAGTCATAAGTGAGCTTGTCACCAGTGCTCAACTAAAATTGTTGTTTAAAAAGTGGCCAAGGGATCCAATCCCTCGAGGTTTGAGGATAAAAATAAAAAACTGTAGATATACCTTTTTTAAAAAACTTTTGGGCATGAATCCACTGGACCTGAGCAAGAGGAGTTCCCTGAATGTTAATCATCGAAGACCACCAGATGTTTAAAGAATTGATGGACAGTCCTTTATGGCCTCTATTCCCTTTCCACTTAAGCCAAGGATTGAATTGCTGCCATGATTTCCAAATACTTTTAATCACAAAAGAACCAGATATTTTCACAAAGATTGGCATTACAATTAGGGAAGGGAGGTCAATTCCTCTCTAGGCTTGTTTGTTCAAAGGCAGCCCTGAAGAAATACAATGTCTGATGAGGATTTTCCAGGCATTCGAGCCTTTAAGGGCTCGTATGATCCATTTGGCATAGAGAGTCATGCCTTGTATTTTAGATTCAACCATGCCCATTCCTCCTGAAGCTTTAGGTAAACAACACATATCCCAAGCAACCCGGTGAAAATATCTCTTCTCAGTTGAGTTTGCCCACAAAAAATTCCTCAATAGTCTTTCAAGCTTAAGGTAGCATGCTTGTGAAGGGACCCAACAAGAAGAGTAATACACATGAGTAGAGGCAAGGACCTTAGAACAAATCTAGAATTTTCCCCGCCGAGACATCTTTTTAGTAATGTAATACTCAAGCTTTTTCTCAACTTTCTGCAGAACATAGTTCCATAACTGAACAGGGGAACCATAAAAGGCAAAAGGGATCCCTAGAAATTTGAACACTTCTCCTGGCAAAATCCAATGCCATTGAAACTGTTCTAGCCAAGGAGGGAGCGGGGTAGGGGACTGCAGATAACAAGAAGTTTTTCTCCACTGAATACTAGAACCAGAGGCCTGACAAAAAACTTCCAAACATCTGAGTGCTTCCTTCACTAAGTGTTCCTCCTCTAAAAGAGTGAGAAAAGAGTCATCGACAAAGTGACCATTAATGAGCTGACCTTGGTTATCAGGGAGAGAAATACCCTTAATTTGGTCCAAAGAAGCATGTCTAGCAAGCAAATATCCAAAGGCTTCAGTAGCAAGGATATACAGAGAAGGAGCCAAGGGACAACCTTGTCGAACAGATCTGAACAAATCGATTGGCCTAGTTTGATGATTATTCAAAGTTAAAACAACCGAAGCATCCTGAAAAAGAATATTGACAGATTGAACAAACACAAGCCTAAACGCTAAAGACTGTAACATGGAAAGAATGAAGTTCCATTCAATTCTATCATAGGCCTTTTCAAAATCAATTTTCAAGAAGAGGGCTTGCTGACCAGACCATATGATATGATTTGAGTAGTTGTACTTGCATATTTGAGGTTCCATAGACCATATTTGGGTCTCGCAGCAGACGTAATTAAAATATTTCATTTCATTTCAATATATCCATAAATTATTATTAATGTTCTTATGAAATGTGGATTTATGGATTAAATCAAAATATAGCATTATTTCTATGTCGTGAACTATTGGAAATAGTATCTTGAAAATATAAGCATGTATTTATAAAGAGTAAATTTGGTAGTTAATAATTTATCTTATCTATCTATTGATGAAAATGATATCAAATAGTTGATAGACAAAACATAATATTTTTAGGAACATAAATACTTAATAGAAAGGTTGGAAATAGTATCTTGAAAATATAATCCTGTATTTATAAAGAGTAAATTGGGTAGTTAATAATTTATCTTATCTGTCTATTGATGAAAATGATATCAAATAGTTGATAGAGAAAACATAATATTTTTAGGAACATAAATACTTAATAGAAAGGCAAGCTAAATATGTTCTAATCTATAGCCCCTAGTAGAAGCCACGTGTATCTTATCTAAAATAAATAAAAAATTGTAAAGAATATTTCATAATTTTTAATATAAAATATTGTTGAAAATATTATATTGAAAATATAAGCATGTATTTGAAATTGGGTAGTTAATAATTTATCCTATCTATCTATTTATGAAAATGATATCAAATAGTTGATAGAGAAAATATAATGTTTTTAGGAATATAAATACCTTAATAGAAAGGCAAGCTAAATATGGTCTAATTGGTAGTTAAAAAATTGTAAAAAATATTTCATAATTTTTAATATAAAATTGATAGTGGTGTATATTAAATATTTTTTAAAATTTGGTTAGTGTGAGAAACCCCTACTACCAACTCAAAGGGTTGAGAAATATTCCCCCAACCATGACCCCTCGTAAATCCAAGATTATCAATAGGGAATTTAACACACATCCACCATACACCCAACCCCTCACACACTCGTACATACCACGGTGTAAATCACCTGAACCATTGGGATGTCCCCCTCGGTTATATTTATATTATTTTTACTAATATTTGTAGATATTTAATAATATAGCTTCTTATAAATAAATAAATTTAAAAATTATTATCCACAAAAAACTATTACGAGAAGAGGTATTAAAGTGGAACAAAATTTCATCATAGAAATATGTTATTGAAAATAAATAGCCTATCATAAAATAATGTCACAAGAAAACAAATTATATTTACACAAACTATATAAAAGTTATTATTAATATTTACAAACCTTTAATAATACAATTTCCAATAAATTAAAAAAAATCAAATTAAAAAAATATTATCCATAAAAAAAATTTAGATATTTTCATGAGAGGAAAAAGTTAAATATTTTCATCATATTCCATTTTTGAAATAAGTCATTTTCATACAAATATATTTTTAACAAAGATACTAACATTATTTACTTTTATGAGAAACATCCTTGTGTTAAAATGTGGATGTATTTTTTTCTCTCTTTGCACTAAAGGTGGTCATTGATTTGATAGTATATTATTTAGGGTTGAAATTTTCATTATTTATTTTAAAAGGTAGTCATTCTATATCCTGTCATATCTACTTATTTTAATTTTAGACAAACTCAATCTCATGATTTTTCCTTTGAAACTTTTATTTAAATTTTTTTTTCTTCAATGTTAAATTTATGACTACTTTATTTTTATTTTTCATTATATTCTTAATTTTAGGTTGATGTTATTATCATACTATTTAGATATTGACTATGAAATTAATGACTATTTCATATTATTTGACTCATTGTATTCATAATTATAAGTTTGTGTTATTATTGTATGGCTCAATTCCTTAAATAATATAAATGACATTATATTGCTTACCATGATGCCACTTGCATGGGGTTCAATCCCCATGGCGAATGTGTATAAGAATTATATATATATAGATAATCCATTATAATGTCATTTGATATATATATATATATATATATATATATATATATATATATATATATATATATATATATATATAGATAATCCATTATAATGTCATTTGATAAATGCTAATATTTACATATGAAACTTAACTTTGGTACTAGATATAGAAATTTTCAATCGCCCTAAACCTATGGGCTTTGCAAGAAGATATTTGATATACATAGCTAAGTTACGTTTATCTTTTCTTAAACATGTCTTTTTAAATTTATACAATTTTATTTATTATTGAAATCTAATTTACATTTTGTAAAGACTAACATCGTTTTTTTATAAAATTATAATATAAAAATTTATGAATGAAATTTTAATGAAACTAAATCAAATATATAAATGCAATAAAGAACCTTATATATGCTTAATGTATTGATTTCCCTTGGATAGTGTAAGAAAGACATTATATTTTTGTCATATTTCAAAATATAATATTTGATCTATTTTAATTAATTAATTATAAGACATCTATTGAAATGCATAACTAAATTACTTTTATTTTTTCTAGACCATATCTTTCAATCTTCATGCCATATGATTTACTTTATATATATATATATATATATATATATATATATATATATATATATATATATATATATATATATATATATATATATATCCCCGCAATAAAGAACCTTATATATGCTTATTGTATTGATTTTCCTTGCATAGTGTAAAAAAAATATTATATTTTTATCATATTTCAAAATATAACATTTAATCTATTTTAATTAATTATTTACAAAACATTTATTTAAATGCATAACTAAATTACTTTTATTTCTTCTAAACCATATCCTTCAATCTTCATGAGATATGATTTACTTTTTATAAATATTATAAAAATATTCTTCATATGAAATATATATTAAATTAACTATGAATAAAGTTTTAAATGAGACAAATTTATATGTAGTAATGCACATAAAACAAAACAATTGATGCATCAAATAATTAAAGTTCCATGATGTAATGACCTATTAGTTAAATATTATAAATAAATAAAAATGAATTGATGCAAATATACAAAAGTTTTATTGATTTTAATTATTAATCTACATGGATACTTCTACAATAATCAAATTATGTATATATATTTGTCAAATCCTGGACCAACTAAAAGTTAATTATTACAAGGGACCCATACTTATTATATTTTAAAAATTAAAATTTAAACTTAAAAATTAGTTTTAGATTAATTCATTTAAATGAAAGTAGTAAAGATATTAGATGTATAGTTTTATGTAAAAATAAATAAATAAATTGCTAAAACATAGTTACCTTTAAATCCTTATATTTTATTATTGAATGATTTTTCTTCAAAAATAATTTACCTCTTTATTAAAATTTATATTTTAAATTTTATAAATATATAAAAATTTAAAATAAAGATTTAACATGCCATATAGATGGATAGATGTGTATGTGTATATAGCATATGTATACATATGTACATACAAGTTATAGGTTTAAAATTAAAAAACTAAAGTTAAAGAGCATTATATATATAATTGTCATTAAGTCTCTTGTGTCTTTATTTAAAAATACTATTGAGAGGTTTATTCATGTAATTAGGTTCCAAATTCTTTCAAGTAATGTTTCATTATGTGATGATGCAAGTCTAGTGGCATATTTTATGATTGGAATTTCCTTCCAGGTTAATATCTATCTATCTATATGACTTAATTCATTTTTAAGATCAATTATTGCAAGTAGTGTTATTTTCTTTATTTTTTTAATTTTATTTATTTATTTTTATAATAATGATGATAATGTTTCAATTAATATTTTTTTATACTTTGAAAATTTATATAAGTTTATTATATTTAATATTTTTAATAAAAATTTAACATTTATATAATTTTAAAAGATTTATTTAATTTTTTTTTTTTATCATTATACTAAAAATATTACCATTTTTCATTAATATATTTTATTTACAGTCATAAAATTTCAATGTATTAAATCACTTTATAATCAATGTCCTTTGAATGAATCTAAAATAATTTGAGAGATGGATATCATATCTAACAATGTTAATTTAATTTACTAATAATATGCCTTAGAGTACTTAAAAAATTATAAATAAATCTAATATTTCTTTAAACCTATTATATAGTAAATAAAATATGTTACTGTGTATCTATTATATTTTATTTTGTTGGGTTAATTACAATAATCATTTTTTTTTTCAAATTAAATAGCTACAAATAATTATAAATTAATTTATGATAAAAGAAAAGAAATAATGATTGTTGAAGGGTGGAAGGTAAAACAATTCAACCCATGCATAATGGACTCAATCCAAAAAATAATAAACACAAGATGGATAAAACCAAGACAAAGTTGGATAATACTTAACTTTCATGGGGAAGCCAAAGGAAATCCAAGAAGAGAAGGGGGCAGAGTGATTAGAGATAATAAATGATAAATTTTATGGGCTTATGTAGAGGATTATGGAATTCATACCAACCATATGGTAGAAGCCAAAGCTATTTTTTCAAGAGTTCAATAGTTATATGATAGAGGTTATAGAAAATTTATGGTACAAGGTGACTCTCTAAACATTATTAGAGATTTAAAATCAAAAGAAACAAAGAATAGGTTTATACTTAACATTATAAAAGACACTTCAAGGATACTAAAAGAGATGAGTGATGTTGTAGTTGATCATTTCTATAGAGAATGTAATCATGCTACTAATGTTATGACCAATATGGGATGGATAGTGGTCAAAATAGAATTTAGGATGACAACTTTTCACCGCCATTACAAAGAATAGTTGCATTAGAGGGTGAAGGTTAACCTATTAGAATGAATAATGTTAGAAATTGAATGAAGTGGGTTGTCAATTTCTATCAAGGTCATTGAGTTGAAAGACAATACTTAATTTGAGTCTAGTCTATCTCGGTTCATATCTTTGTAATTCATTTTTTTGTTAATCTATCTTTAGCATCATTCATTCCTAAGAGGAAAAGGGTATGCTTTTTTCTAGGATCTCTTTTGTTAGCCTGTGGTTTTTATTTTTCAATATGATCAGGCCTCTCTTGTAAAAGGGTTAGGCCCCCTTTCAAAACCCTATTTTTTTGGATCTTTCAATCGATTTAAGATAAATAACTCTTAAAACAAATAAACATATTAAGAATGTTTTTTTTCTTTATATATGTTATTTATATAAAATTGTTTGCATTACTGATTATGTGACATGGGTTCAATCCCCACGGCAGATGTGTATGAGAAGTATTACTCAAATAAATAAAAAAATTGTTTGTGTTATATTTTGATTCTTTTATGTAAAATCATAAACTTTAAATTATTTAATCATAATTAGATATGCATAAAATATTGTATTATATATAAAAAGAAGAAGATCACATCCCTCTTGGTTTGCATAAATATATAAATATTATATATTTTAAATTATGTGTAACTAATTGATATAGTATATCTTTAAAAATCTTATTTTATTTAAAATACATTAAAATCTACTTTAATTGATTTTTTTGGTCCTTATCTACTCATTTGTAGATATTCTTTAAACTACTTTTAAATTTTCATCATTCTCTTTGAATATTTTTGTATACTGTCAACCATTGTATTAATAAAGGGTCAATATTTATTTAATAGTAATATCACTTTCTAAAATTTGTCATGAAATGCTATTTATGTGAAATACACATTATAGTGCTTTGTAGGTGTTTTATCTCCATATGATTAGTATTGTATGTATATATGAAATTTTGTTATTGGAAGATAATTCCTATTGTATAATATATTAAAAATTTATGTTTTTTAATTTTAATTTTTAAAATATATTTAAAACTATTCATATTATATTATATTAATAAATTAATAACTAAATGTTATCAATTTGAATTAATTCATTAACTTGGATTTTTTTTTTGAGCGATATTTTTTTTAACTTGGCATATTACTTTGTTTTGATATTATTTTAAATGTTATTTTTAATAATAATAACAAGTTAATTCACTTAAAAACAATTTTTTTATAAGTGTTTAAAATATTTATTAAAAATTTAAATATTATAAAATTTATTGTGATAAATATTATTTTAGCAGTTCAAATTTTTTTTGATAAAAATTTAATATTTACTTTTAACATTTATTTATAAATTATATAAAAATTCTCTAACACTTATGATTATATTGGTTTATAAGATTTTAACTTAGTTTTGTCAAGGAAGTTCACATTTTTAACTAAAGTTTGTGTGACACTTATAATTATATTTGAATTAAAATAAAATTGTTTTTTAATGTCATATGTGGAAGACTTAAAAAGAGAACAAAATATTAGATAACTTTTAAAAAAACTATCTATAATATATTTCAATAATGTCACGAGGGGCTTGGTGGATTGGTAAATTTTGTCCATCCTACCATATGCACATTGGGTACCCAAAATTCGGTTGATTATGCTAGTGTGATTAGGATCAGAGCCGAGCGTGACTCACCCTTGATCTTGGTTTTTCAAACCTGGCAAGGGTTTTTTTTTGCTAAATAAAAAAAAAAATCTTATTATAAAAAGATAATAAACACTAATCAAAATTATTTATGAATTTGTATTGCATAGTAATATTTTAATAGCTTATCAAGTATATATGTATTATTTGGGAAGGTTTAAACCTAAGTTTCTTCTTGAAAATTGAGCTAACTAGTTGAGTTGATAATTTTTTTTTTATTAATTATAAAGATTTTATCACATATATTTAAAAATATTTAAATACAAATATTAAAATCTTACATGTATTTTGTATACTATTGTTTTAATCAATTTTAATTTTATAAAACTGAAACAACTCCCTCTTAACACATTATTACCTAAAAATAAAAAAATAAATAAATAAATAAATAAATAAATAAAAATAAAACTAAAAATAATATAAAACTCAATTAAATTTCCAAAGTACTTTTAATACCTTGTTGTTGTTAAAGAGTGTACAAGGTTGTACATTCAAAACTTACCAAAAACTCTTCATATTTAATTTATAATTACTTTTAAAAATAAAATAAACTTTAATAAAAATCTATTTACAATCATACAAAATATAAATACAATTAATGCATATAAAATTATTAATCATGAATTTGATTTTAATATTAATATTTTCATTAAATTATTTTGTTTTAAATCCATAACATTATCTATATTTTTATTTTTAAAAATTTTAAAACTACTATACAGTATTCCATATTAATTAGTCAAAAAAATTATAAAATAATGTTACTTTGTGATTGTAGATTGAAACAAATAACTTCAATAATAGTTAAAAGAAGTAAAATATTTTTTTTTTGAGGGTCCACCAACATTATAGATATATATATTTTTTCTCGTGGTAAATGTTCTTCTAACGATTGTCTTCAATGTTTATGTGTATCGGTTTATATTTTTAAAAATATATATAATTATTTTTTATTATTAATTATATTTTAAAAAATTAATAAAATATTATAATAGTTATATACACGAACACACAAAAATTATAACCGGCCTTATTCTTTTACACACGTAAATTTAGAAAGATATATTACTTCAATTTTACATTTTTCTTATTTCATATTTGAAAAAATACTTCCCCTATAAGGGGTTTGATGACATACACCGTATTTGTATTATCTTCCTATGACAGCAATGAATCCTTTATAATAACAAATTAATTAAGAAATAAAAGCTAAAGGCTTGAAACTTTAAAAAACAGCATATTCAGTCCTTTAACAAACACGGAATAAAATGGGATACGAAGGTTCAATCATAAACACAAAATTATTAGTAACGAAAGCTGAAAATAAGCCATCCAGGAGATTCTCTCAGTAATACTTATTTATATATATATATAAGATAATTTGTAATATATTATTATTAGTAATAATAGAACACAATGCATAAGGTGTATAGCTTTACCTTTGGGACTGTTTCAAAGGACTTGATGTTCCACTCCAAACATTTGACTGTCCAAAATGACATTATAAATACAGAAAAATTTAGTCCTTAAGATCTAAACATTTCAAATCAGAAGGCTAGGCACCAACATGTTTTATTAGTTTTTTTATTTAAATTATTTAATTCTGAAGGTTATAACGCACTTTAGCATTTTTTATAACGTGAAGGAAGATTTGGGGATGAGAGCTGATGCCACATCTTTAAAAGGCGAAAATGCGTTATTCTTCTTCCTCGTGTTATTAGCTAACACAAAAGTGCTAATTTGGCCGAATATGTTGAGATTTAGTAATGACACTTTAATATATTCATTGCTCCAATTTTAAATTAAAAAAAAAAAATGGTATAAAGCACCCCTGGCTGTAAAAGCGCGGCTAGTTATAAAAAAAAAACATTCCATCCAACAAAAAAAAGTTCAAAAAGAAACATTCTGATGATGGTGAGTAATTGATAACTCCTCTAGAGCGACTCATCGCCGTTAGGGCATTAAAGCATAGGCTAGAGAAGCATCATTGCAATGACCACGATTTTGACCTACCAACCGTTCAATTTGGTGTTAATGAAGCAAAATAATTGCTCTTAAATTTAAAGCTATGACTATAACATAACATATTTAATCTTGCAATAAGCTCATGGTGGACTAGTAATAGTCTAGGCTACAAATTAGGAGGTAGACTTTACGAATACTTATCCTGATTATTATGCAAAAATAAGGTCTAGGTCTATCCTTGTGTCGGTCAGAGACACAAGTGCTTCTGGGAGACCCTTGGAATCATGGGTATAGAACAAAACCTTTGGAATAATAATTTTCTACTGTAGTGTCCTTGCAATCCTTTATATTTGTCACGTTCTTGGATTGAGAAAGCCCCACAAGGTCTACATCAAGGGGTAGGCCTGATTTCAAACCCACACTCGATTATTTTCCCCCGTCATTGGCCGTAAGGGGGTCCTTTATTTCCCTTTGGATGCCTGCGAGACCCCGGCCTCACCAATCCCGATCACCCCCCACCCAACCCCATAAGCACCATCACCACCCGCTTTGCTTGAGCTGGCAGCAAATAAGGGGAAAAAAAGAAAAAAAAAAAAAAACCTCTCAACACAAAAAGACAAACCACGTCCATGTTCATGTTAAAGTTCCACTTCTCCTTCCTTCGTCCCCTCCCCGTCGCCTTGTCCCCCCCTTTTTTTTCTTTTACGTAAGTCGTAATATTCTTTTTTTTGCCCGTAATCATTTTCTAGAAATCAAGCCATCATGCGCGCCGCATGGCCCCCCACGATGCCCCCTGCCATGATTGAAGGACGGACGCCCCCGCGGGAACGCCATCGTCGCGTCCACATTGGACGACCGCGCCGTCCACGTCGGCACGAGTGAGCTGTCCGCAGGCGAGAGGGGAGTGCTCATACGGGAGTCAAATGAAACGGGCCGGGTCAAAAAGGGTATAGATATGGGGGACGATGACTCACCGCATAGTGTGCACCATCATCGTCTACATGCCAGGTCACGTCTTTCCGGTGTGACCCGATGTAAGCGGTTGCAGTTGTAGGGCGGGCCACGCACGAGTTAAAGAGAGCCGTTAAACATGACGGCGCCGTTTACAGTCATGGGGGTGGTTTCAGTTGTTGTCTCTTCTTTTTCTTTTATGTCAGGGTATGACAAAAAAAAAAAAAAGACGAAAGAAATGGGAATGTGCAGGGAGTTTTTAGGGTGTGTTGTTTAACGGCCACCAACCAATGCTGTTAGTGTCAGACTCATCGTGTGCTAATGGGAAAACGCAGGGGTGGTGTTCCAAAGAAATCGTCCTCATTTCTTGTGCAATTTTTTTTTCCTTGAGGATTGCGCCGCGGAACCGGGGGCTAGTCAGTTTAGGCGCCTAAGAATTTGAGATAGTATAAGGCTCTGAGATTTTGTGCATGTTTTGATGCGTGCGAGGGCTTTTGGGTGGGCAAGATGCAGATTGGGGAACAATATGGGCTGGCGGAGTTGCAGCAGTTAATGGTAGGGCGCAGTCAGATTCTGAGTTTAGCGCAGGAAATGCCGCCTGAAATCCATCTTCAGTACCACCAGCAGCCGCAGCAACAGTTCCACGCCGCCTTTCAGCGGCACCAGATCGAATCCCACCAGCAGCAAAATCACCACGTTGCTAGAATTTACCAGGCTGCTTCTTCCCAGCACGAGGAGAATCGACAAAACCACCATTCCTACCATTTTCATAGACAAAGCAGTAATCCTAGTAGTAATACTGCTACTAATAATGGTGGTATTGCGCACCAACTGAGTTTGGGCTCGGATTCTCCTCCGGGGGCGCCGTCTCTGTCCGTTTCGCCCCCCTCTAAGCGCACGATATCGCCCCCTGGGATTGTGAGCAGAACGCAGTCCGTGAATGTTAATGGTGCGGCGACAGATCCGGCGCCGTTTGAAGATTACGACGAGGGTTTCGACGAGGGGGATAGAAGTGGCGGCGGCGGCGGAGGCGGAGGAGGAAATACCAGATGGCCGAGGCAGGAAACTCTCACGCTGTTAAAGATCAGATCCGAAATGGATCAGAAGTTTCGCGAGGCCACGCACAAAGGTCCCCTGTGGGACGAAGTATCAAGGTAAATTTACGATGCGTAAGAGCAGTAATGGAATCTCTTTTCTTTTCTTGTAAAACTCGTGGAATTCTTTGTTAAAATGGACAAAATTTTCTTCCAGAGAAAAACAATTTACGGGAGAGCTAAAATCTGAGAGTGTGGATGCCCGGCATTATGAAGCCTTTGTGCATTTAGTGTTGGCCAGCATTTATTTTTGTAGAATGTGAAAAAGATAGGGTTCGAATCTTGTCAGTGCTAGAACAAAGCTAACTTCTCCTGCATTTGGGTTTTGCTTTAATCTTTCTAGTTTCAGATCATAGAATAACGGAAAAACAGCAGAGTTCGTTTCATCCCTTGTTTACTTGAAACTATGAAAGGTTCAGCAGTTGCTTCGAGATTCTTTTTACACAACAAGTAGTGCCGGTGCTAGTGCTAGATCGGTGTGGAATTTTCTGTAAACTTGCATTAGGTCTCGTCTTATTGATCTATACTGAATATTTCTGAGCCTTGATAAGAGAAATTTAGGATTTTTTCAACGTCTGACTAGGCATGAGTGATTGTAACAATGGAAACGCTAGAAAAATACAACTATAATTCTAACTACTTGAAATAATCTGTGTAAAGCTTCATAAACCATAATGAATTTAACAATGATATGTGCATAAGTTTAGCCAAGCCGCATAGATGTTAAAAAAAAATGAAAAGGATTCGTATGGAATTGACAAAACATTCCCTGCGAGACATTTGATCTTTAAGTTGCTGTTTACATCTGTAGCGAAGAAATAGTTTATGGCAAAACTTGATATTTATGGTGTAACACGCGTTAAAATAGTTTATGACAAAAACAATCGAATCTGCAGTTTCTTTTAACTAAAATCAGTAAGCTAGCTTAGAATTTAAAATAGCGGAAAGAACTTATCTTGGCACTGAGAACGTTACGAAGTGAAATGCCGTCAAAATCTTTTCATTTAGAGCAAAGTAGCACCTTGTATACTGAAATGTAGGGAACTATATATTTATTTGAGGTAATATGCAATCAAGTTATAAGTTTTGCGCTGTTGATGCAGTGTTAGTCGTGTTTAATTGTTGACAATTTGTATAGTGGTTCGTAAGACTTTGTTTTCACTGTTTGCAGGGTTCTGGCAGAGCACGGCTACCAGAGAAGCTCGAAGAAGTGCCGGGAGAAATTCGAGAATCTTTACAAATATTACAAGAAAACAAAAGAAGGCAAAGCCGGAAGACAAGACGGAAAGCATTACCGTTTCTTTAGCCAGCTTGAGGCTTTATACGGAGGGACCACGATCGATGCCGCCGACAGTTGTTTACGAACAAATTTTACCGAGAACTCGGCCGGTATGGACTACAACGGAGACGGAGGAGGAGGACGAGCAAGCTCACAAAAGTTCGCCGACACATACAACAACAGCAGCCCTGGCTTCAGCTGGTCATCTGTTTCTTCTTCCGACGAGGACGACCAGTACAGTCACGTCAAAGAGGAGGAAGAGCAGTTAACTTCTTCCAGAGGTAAAAGAAAGCGCAAGCACTGGAAATCGAAGATCAAAACCTATTTCGACTCTCAGATGAAGAAATTCATGGCCAAGCAAGAGGCATGGCTGCACAAGGTTCTCGAAACCCTAGAACAAAGAGAGCAAGAAAGAATAAGGCGCGAAGAAACCTGGCGCCGCCAAGAAACCGCTCGCCTGGACCGCGAGCACCAGCTCTGGTCGCACGAACGAGCCCGCGCGGCGAGCTGCGACGCCGTTTTTGTCACCGCCTTACAGAAACTCACCGGCCAAAGTTTCCAGCTCCCGGAAATAATCTCGCCGGCCGCGGCTTCCGGTCCGATCAACATGAATCCGGACTCCTCCCTCTCTCAAGATCCGCAGGACATCCTGAATTCATCGTACGATCCGAATAATAAGCGGTGGCCGAAGCCGGAAATTCTGAGCTTGATACGCCTGCGTACCAGCATGGAGGCACGCTTTCAAGAAGCCGGCGCCAAAGGGCCTCTCTGGGAAGAAATCTCGGCCAGCATGTCTTGTCTTGGATACGACCGTAGCGCGAAAAGATGCAAGGAAAAGTGGGAGAACATAAACAAATATTTCAGAAAGGCCAAGGACAGTAACCGCAAGAGGCCGGAAAATTCCAAGACGTGTCCATATTTTCAACAACTCGATTCTCTGTATCGCCAGGGAGCCTTGGGCTTTTCCAACGGCGGTACCAGCACCATGTCAAATACTACCGCCACGACTGCCATTGGTACAAAAGCTACAACCCATGGACAGCTAGACAACCAGACGGCCGATGAAGTTGTGTTCACAAGCAGCCATGAGAACGATGAGGTCCGTGAGGCCGTAGAAACACTAGGGTTGATGCCGTCTGAAGACGGCATCACTAATGAGGGCAATAATGATAATAATGCAAATCATAACAGCAGCAATAATAACAGCAGCAGTAACGGACCTGGAGCAGTAGCTGCTTCCAATAATTGTGTGCAGTTCTTCGAAAACGGATGCAACTGGGAAGGCTATCCCATGAAACTGAAGATGAAGCAGTATCAGCAGCAGCAGCATGCAGTGGAAAATAATGGCGGCCGCCACCACCACCACCAGAACACTCTGTGAGAGCTGCATCATCTCTCAATAGCTAGCCTTTTATTACAAATTTTCGTGCTCTCCATTGTTCTCTCCCACTTTGAATTCATATTATTTGTGCTTCTTCTCCTTCGTTTCCGATTATCTTATTACATTCCAGGCAGCGGCTTTGCACGTAGTTAGGAAGTTGGTGAAACATTATTATTCCTTCACAATATGCATGCTCCTCCGCTAAGTCCTCCTTTTTGTATAGTCCTATGTATCAGTAATTATCCTTTTTTTTGAAGGACAAGATATGATTTTTGTATTGTTGCTTACAGTGGCTGCCGTAATTTTTATGCAGTTTCTTCTACATACCTTTTCAATGTTTGTTTTTAGTAAATGTTTAAGTAAAGGACAACAATATCGAGGGCCACGACTGAAACTAACCAACGTTGGCCATTTTCTTTAGAGACGTCACAAACTAATATTAGGCTTTATCACGTAGACCGTCAAGTGCATAAATGTTTTTGAAACCCGAGGGAAAGAATTCTGTGAGAAGTAGGTAAAAAGTCAGGCAGGTCTGTGTTTTGGCCTATAAAATTTCGTTAAAGCGTACGCTGATGTACTCTTCAGAAACTTAATCCGAGAAAGATATAGGAGTTCGAATTTAATTTCAATGTAAGCTTGACAGACACCACTGACCAGTACGAACGATTACGGTGATCAGGGAGCAATTTCTTTTTTTAAATAAAGCAACTTTGGTAGAACTCTCTGCTAGTTGTGGTCTCTCCTTAGGAACGCCAAGGTTTATTAGAATTATAAGCTCCATTTGATCTTGCTCGGTGGAAATGCAAAATGATATATTGAACTATTTAGGTGACTTCAACTGGGTGGAATATGATTGTTGGTGGCCTCTTCTTCTAGCTCGTATGGTTATAAGTTTAGAATATATATATGTATAATTTAAGGATTACATTTTGGTAGAACTCTTTGCTGGTTGTGGTCTCTCCTTAGGAACTCCAAGGTTTATTAGAATTATAAGGTCCATTTGATCTTGCTCGGTGGCAATGCAAAGTGGTATATTGAATTATCTAGGTGAATTCAACTGGGTGGAATTTATAAGCTCCATTTGATCTTGCTCGGTGGCAATGCAAAGTGGTATATTGAATTATCTAGGTGAATTCAACTTGGTGGAATGTGATTGGGGTGGCTTCTCCTTATGGTTATAAGTTTAGAATATATATAAAATTAATTTTTTAGGTAAGAAGAAGTAAAATGGGTGGTGTAATTTAGGATTATATTTTTCAAACGTAAGGAAACTCCCTTCCTAAAATAAATAATTAAGATTAAACATGAAAATGTATGGCTTAAGATTAAGAAGTATTATGTTTATTATATCAAGTTTATAAGTCTATTATGGATAGACAATCACTTTTATTGTGTTATTCATCTAAATCTAATGAGTACATACCTATCTTTTTGGAATTATAAAATTTGAATCTTCTAAACCTTTTTTAGAACCTTTTGGAATTTACCTCTTGAATATATATATATATATATATATATATATATATATATATATAGTATTTACATGGTGGAATCGGTAGCCGCCACGAATCCAGGCAGGTTGTCCAGCCTTTTATGGCCGCCACAGTATTCTACATTGTCCGCCTGAAAGCCGCCACATAGATCTTTGCACAATCCGCCCTTATAACCACAATGCCACAATCATTTTAAACCTTTTACGCCCCTGAAAGCATCCGAAAAGGGACAAGCGTTCAATCCGACGAGGCCCGAGATTTGAACCTTGGACCTCCTCCCTCTTATGGGGTTTGGATGAACCAATTGGTCTACACCTAGGACCTACCTCTCGAATATATTAAATAGTATTTTAATTTATATTAATATAATTTTCATATTCATATTTTTAAGTTTGTTATTTTTAAAATATAAAATTATAATTTAAGTAAAGAAAAAATATAATTTTTAATAGATATGATAACATGTATTATATTGAAATGAATAATTTTTATCTTGTTAAATGAAATAATAAGTACTTCAAATGTAATAGTAATATAGGCACCTTTTATTTTTTAGATAAAAGTATTAATTGTTTCTGGATATAAATTTGTTTATCTACAAGAAGTTAATTTTTTTTGTTTTAATCTAGATTGCACCTATAATTTTTTGTGGCCGTATGGTTGCTTTCATGCAACCCGTAATACTCCTTGTAAGGGAGGAGCTGTTATTTTTGTCTCTTCCAAGTAGATGACATATGTGGTTTCTTAGGGGGTGGACCCCTAAAATCAAGCTGTCTGGACTCTGTTTGAGTTTTAAGGTCAACCTTTTGGAATAATTAATCTGTATGCATCTAATAATACTTCTAACCATTGTAGTATGTGACAGTGGCTAGATTTTTTTCTACTGCATGGTGTCTGGGTAATTTGTGGTGACTTTAACATGATTGAGAAACCCCAAGACAAGGCTGGGCACATGCCAATGCGATAGAGACTATTTGGGCGTTAGACGCACTATTGTTAAGCAACTCCCACTTTCACAACAAACCATTCTCCTTCCTAAGTATAACTAACCTCTTCCTTTAGACAATACTATCTCAACATCCAAAATATAACACCAAATCTCTCGTTAAATGAAATAATAAGTACTTCAAATGTAATAGTAATATAGGCACCTTTTATTTTTTAGATAAAAGTATTAATTGTTTCTCATCTATAAATTTTAACAAGTAAAAAATATTTATATTTGAAGCTTGTGATTTTTTTTTAATGTATTTTCAATACTTACTGTAATGTAATGTCTAAGGATGTAATCTAGAGTTCTATGAGGATGTAATCGAGTGTTCTATGCAAATAAAATTCATTTTTTTTAGTATTTTGAGAGTATTTGTCATTTATCATGCTTGTTTATGAAGTTTATTTTTTCCTAAACATATAAAATATTTATTTTTTGGTTAAATAGATTTTATTATTAATATTTTAAAATTATATTCCATCACATAAAATGAGTTATATATGTATTTATTCATAATTGAAAAATTATATGATCCAATATATCAATTTAGTATTTTTATAATTTTTTTCCATTATAGTTGATTTATTTTCAATTTTGAAATCTTTTTGTATAGAAACATTACTTTAGATTTGAAATTGTCAATGAAAATGATTCATTGATTTTCAAATAAGGACATCAAGAAATTACTTGTATCATTTTAAATGTCAAATTGTTGAAAGATATTGATTGTAGAGCTTGGTCCACAGGATTTTTAGATACATGTTTGCTAAATACTTGACAACAATTTCAAATTTATTTTTATATAAGAACATCAAAAAATTAATTTGTATCATTATAAACATCAATTTGTTGAAAGATACTAATTACAGAGTTTGGTCCACAAGATTTTTGGATGCATGTTTGTTATATACTTGTCAATAGTTTTAAATTTGTTTATATATATTGACATCAAGGACTTACTTTGTATTATTATAAACATCAAATTATTGAAATATACAATTGCAGAGTTTGGTCTACAAGATTTTTAGATACATGCTTGTCAAATACTTGATAACAATTTCAATTTCTTTTTAATTACAAAATTATTTTACTATGCTCAAATTGTCTAGATGAGTTATGCTACACTTTTCAAATTATATTTTGATATTCATACTTTTTAGAATATTTATTTATTTTTATTTAAGATATAATATATATTTTTGCTATCTTCTAGTCAAATTACAATAGTTTGCCCTATATTATATCTTACTGAGTAATTTGTATAATTTTTTATTGATATCTAAAAGTAATTATTCAATTTACATATAAAATGATTTAACTTCTTCTTTTTTGTTTTTTTAAATAAGTTATATGTGGCTTCTTGGGACCACTTCCATAAAAATACTAAAATATTACCTTGGTTTTTAGGCCAATTAAACCTTATCCAACATGCCTTTTATCACAAATATTATTTTTTTATCAAATATTTCTTCATCTTCCTTAAAGTTCTGCATATCCACAATCAACTCTTGTACATCATTTTCATTAAGAGAAAATATCTCTTGATCAAATGCCTTCTAGTATTTGAATTTTGCTTCAATAATAGATGATTAACATTAACAATAATTTTATTTTCTATCCAATCCCCACATCCATTTTTGTGATAATATTAATGATAATTTTTTAATATCGAAAAATATTTTCGTCATTTTTCTATTGCAATTTTAATTTTGTTAAGAAGTGCCTTTGGCTCTAAATAGTTGTTTTTTGAAATTTCTTATGATTACGAGTAAGTGAGAAGAATTTTACCTTTATTATTTCAAAAAATACCACCTCCACTAGCTTCTCCCATATTTCCTTTAGAAGTGTCATAAAAATAATTTTGGTAAACCCAATTTATGGTCATTTCTATCTTTCCCTAGATTGAAGTAGATCCTTTGTTTTAATACCATTATCACATATGACTTTTGTGTTTAACTATTGTATCAAATTTATTGTCATCGTGTTTTCCACACTTTTGAATTCCCATGATGAGCAACATATATGTAAACATTATATAAGGGAGACAATAATATAATTTCAAATTTGCACATAATTTTGAGATTTTTTTTAATTTCTATCATTCTTTTCAAGCCATAAATTTTAACAAATAATAGGACCAATTCTCCACAAAATACAAAATGCTTTATCTTTTACATAATTAATCCAACATTCTATCAACTCTTTCAATGTTGGTGGAGATACCTAATATATTTTTATATTTTAAAAAAAGTAAATCCAAATGGTATGAGCAATAGGAAAATGAAGAAGTAAATGGTCTCATGTTTCTAAACCCTTCTCATACAAGACATATCTAAAAGTTCCATGATATCCTCTTCTTTATAGAATTTCTCTTATAAGAATTTTCCTTTGAGTTGCTAGCCAAAGAAATGTTGAGGCCTTAGGGAGATCCTCTAGTGTCCAAACATTCTTTAAATGAAAATATTTGGGAGTAAAAAATTTGGATTACTCTGGTTGAGTATCCACCATCTTTTGATAGGTTCCAAATGGGCTTATCCTTTCATGCAAAAATAAACAAATAAAACTCTTGAGGTATATTTTGAAGTTCATTAAGACAAAAATTTGAGTTCCTCTCCTTCATCTAGGTCACTAATAGAAATCCATGATATGGAATTGTTGTTCATATCAATATAGTCCTTGACCTTTAGAATTTTACAAGTTAGGCATGCCCAATCCAATGGTTACTATATTGAGTTAGACATAAGAGGATAAAGATTCAACCAAGCATCAAACCAAAAGTTTGCATAATTCCTCTCATAAATGACCATATAATATATTTCTTGGTTAATTGTAAACTATTTGATATGAATTTCCATGTTTGAGATCCTTTAGATAGAATTATTTTCCTAAATATTTTCATTGAATCAATAGAACCTATGTATTTTTGAAGTAACATTTTTTCTCAATCCATCTTGATCTTTGAATAATATCCACCCAAATCTCCACCCAAGCTCTCACCCTAAGGCCAAACTCATATATTTGCAATTTCACAAGTCTACTCCTCCAATATTATTTCCTTTGCAAACCCTATTCCACTTACAAAGAGAAAAAAAAAAAAAATTCCTTAAATCCTTTCCAAAGAAAATCTCTTTGAATTTTATAATTTTTTTATGTTTTACCTATTGCAATGTAGTCTTTATGAGTTGAAGCCTTCTTGCCATGGTTAGGAACTTACCTTTCTAACCTACCAAACAAGATTTCATTCTATCCAAACAAGAGATCCAAATCTCCTTTCTATTTTATTTATGAGATAAAGGAATATCCAAGTAGGTTGATGTAAATTTTTTAATTTTAAATCCTAAAATATACACAATAGTTCATTATAAATCTAGAGAATTTTTAATGAAAAATATTGGATTTTGTAGTATTAACCAACTATTCAGTAGACTTCTCGTAGCATGATAAAATTGATTTAAACTCCATGATCTCACTAGCTAAGGGATGGCCCAAATAAAAGTATCATCAATGAATTGAATATGATATTTGAAAGGACCTTTCACAACCTGAATACCTTTAATTTTTCTTCCATTTTTGCCTTTGATAAAGCTCTCCCTAATGCCTCCATAAGAATAATGAATAGATAAGGAGGTAGTGGATCACCTTAGAGGTATCCATAAGATGAATTAAAGTAACCAAAAAGAGAACCATTGATAAAAATATAATATTTTGTAGTATTGTTACTACATTTAACCCATTTACACCAACTTTAATCAAAACCAATTGTTTAATAATATCATGTAGAAAACTCTATGAAATCATATCACATTATTTGTTCATATCTAATTTCATAACCATACGTATTATTTTCATGGAATGAAGAGAATATATGGCTTCCTATACAATGATTACACCATCAAGAATTTCTTCATCGTGAGAAAAATCATTATGGTCCTCTGAAATAACATAATCTAGAATACCTTTTAAATTGTTTTCCATAATTTTTTAAATGATCTTATAAATCATATCACAAATGCTTATTGGACAAAAATTATAAAAATATTTTGCCTTTCCTTCCTTGGTAACCAACGTAGTAAAAGTTGTATTAATATCATTTTTTGTAGCCTTCCTTTTCTGGTCTTGTCCAACCACAACCAATATATCAATCCTTGATAAATCCTAACTTTTTTGAAAGTAAATTGCACATTAGGTTCATATGCCTTGATAGAAGAGAAATAAAAAATTGCTTCCTGTACCTCCATAAATATCTTCTTCATCAAGCTTTCATTTTTCCCTTGTCTGATAATTAATGGAATATTTTGTAAAACCTTATCTTGTACCTCTTTATCTTTCCTAGTATCTAACTAAGTATTTTGAAATAATTAGCCGCTTCCTTATATATTTTTCTTCCTCAACATTTCTTCCATCTGGAGTTAAAATGCTTTTGATGTGATGAAAATAATATCTTTATTATATCATAAATTTCTTTTGTATCTCTATCTCCTTCCTTAAGCCATTTCTCCTTAGATTTTTGGAACTAATATGACTCCTAATATTTCATTGCATTATGAAAATTAGAAAGTCATTTTTTTATTTTACATAAGAATCCTAATCCATTCCATTGATTTTAATTATCTCATGTAAATTTTTGAGCTTGGATTCAATTTTTTCTCTTTAAGAATGTTACCAAAATATTTGACATTCAAAATCCTCATTTGATCTTCTAAATATTTCATCTTTTGAACATACTTACGTATACAATCCTTCAAAATTTGCTTCATCCCACCATAAAATAACCATATGAAAGAAATCAAGGTCTTGAAGCCATATAGATTGGAAGCAAAATGGATTTGGATGACCATTACTAGGTAAATAACAAGTTAAAAGAATGGGTTTGTAATTCAATCCTACTCACATTAAAATATATAAAGAGATTATATACTATGCTTGCAACCATGTATTGGATAACAAGAATCTATCCAATATTTCTACTATATAAGTTTTTCCAAATCTATCTATCATCCTGTGTATATTGAAATCTTGAAGGACTAACATCCTAAAGGATATTTTAATTGATAAATAAAGCAACATCTTACATTGATTTAAACCATCCTAGATTTTCACCCTTTTTTTTCAAAGGAGAGAATTATTTTGAAATCACCCCTAAGAATACATAGATCATAATTATGAATCATCATTGTGTTTGATAAGATATGCTAAGGTCATTCCAATGTATTTCATAGGAAGTAACTATAGTTGTAGCATATACATTTATAACCTCATTTTTTTATGTTTTTATCTTTCTTGCAAAATAGCCTAGTAACCCAATTGCTTTTTACTTGTAACAATTGTCCATCCCATTTGTGCTTATCCCATATTGTTGTAATACCACCTAAAGCTCCTATAGAAGAGACTGCTAGATAATCATCCATCATCCAAATATTTTTAAGAGAATCCTTACATTCCTCACTACTTAATTTTATTTCTTGTATTAAAATAAACTTAGGACTATCACAACCTATTAATTTCATGATAACTTTTTTAGGGGTCTTATTCATACCCTAATATTCCATGATTTTATTTTCATCATCTTCCTTTTTTATTTTTATTAATGGGTTTATCCCCACTTCTTATTAACACCTATGATGTTTTTATTTGGATTCATGTTGGTCAAGAATCTGCCTTAGGTATGGAATGTTTCATCCATATGCCCTAGACCCGACCAATAATGAAAGGTTGAAAGGAAGAAATGCCTTTCATGCTAATCTCTGGAGAGGTTTCGTTCCCTTGCTACTTTAAACTTGGGGATTTGAGATTAAGGAAACAAGAAAGGAATGATAAATGACTGAAAGGGATGGGAAATATGGTTGCAAGCTAGATTAACAAGGGGTGATGAACAAACAACACAATAACTCAGTTATATTTAAACCAATAGCAATTAGCACAAAGGATGTAACATAAATTAAAACTAAATACTCTTACAATATGCAACCTCGAGAATTATTCCAGCATTTACTCTTTATCAGAAGCTAAATCCAGACATAGAATTATAACTATGAGACAAAGAAGCAATTTAATAGAAATAAATAATAGAAGGCATACACATGAAAGAGATTCATATTTAGAGCCAAGGATCCTTTTTATTCATAGCAGAACTTAAGCACAACAATTTTCTAGTAAAACCTCCATCATTTTACATTAGAATTGCTAGTTTTTATAGAGGATTCTATCTTTGAGTCATAAATACCCAACCGCAAAACATCACAATGGCAGCAAATATTTGATTCTAGCACTCATTAGAAAGTAATGAAACATGGCTAGTTGCACATCTTCAATGCACTGACGTGATTCACCTATAATGCCATCTCCTCACTTGGTGGAACTGCCTCTATGGTGAAGATTAGATTCTAAGAAGATTTTGATTCTTCTTAGACCTACTGCATTTAAACGGGTGAAAGTGCACCTTCAAAACTCAATTTCATCATTGAGAAGTATTTCTAGGGTATTTTTGTTGAAGTATGGAAGTTTGAATGAGAAAGAGAAGCTTCACTGATGTGGGACCCATTTGCGTTTTTTCCATATAAGCTCTAAAAAAATCTTGTGCTCTAAAGTGGGGTGAAAGTATTTGGGCCCCACTTGTGTTTCACTATCAGCTAGCCTGAAATGGGCTTGCAATCTCGAATTGGGGTGAAAAATAATTGGGCCCCACTTTGTATTTGTTTTGTGCAATTGAGTTTCACCCATATTGAAAGCACGATGATCCGGAAGAAAAACAGAAGGGAAATGCAATGCTAAGTCCTACGAACAAGAATGCATGAAAAGAAGGAAAACCAACGAACTAAAACGAGATTAAAAGCAAGTGTAAAAGTGTGGCCCTTTATTTTATTAATTTTCTCCAAATCAGGTTACAATACGTCTCCTCCATTTTTAGGGGCTAGGAGCATTAGACATATTTTGATTACACCATGAATGATATATTCCCCTTTGAGATCTTTCACGTGCCTACATTGAAAATGGGCGGACCAAACATCGCCGCCGCTTGCATGAATATGTCTATGGTTCCTTGTTGCCTCTTTAATGTCGATATCCTACGTTTAAAGAAACAGTAAACGATTAGTAGCACTTGCAGATGGAGAGAAACATGCGATCCCCAAGGCCTACGGTTAGTGCATGCATAAAATGATTAAAACGATAACTGAAACATATCAGAATGAGCTAAAAATTTGACAGAAGCAATAAAACATTACCAGGAACCCATTACAAAAGGAACAGTTGAGAAATCTGTCATAGATTTCTAATCGCTCAAGGGTGGGATGATTAGGACTATCATAAGTTGTCTGAAGGTGACATCCTAAATGTCTGGTCCATAGGCCTTAAAAACACCTGCAAAGTTAGGGTTAGGTAAAAAGGGGTATTTTGGAGAGACCTAGAAGGTTAGATTTTGCCAATTTATCCTCTATCACCCATAATATGATGATGCTCCCTGCATGTTAGTGAAAGCGAGAAATAACAAAAGCATGATCAAAACTGCTCATAATAACATGAAATTTGAATGAGAGCCTATCTGAACAACCTAGAAACAAATGCAAGAAAAACAAAAATGAAATCTGCTATAGATTTATAATCACTATGGGGTGGGGCGATTAGGACTGTAGCAGTGCGGGGGGCACCCGGGGACAGGATGCCCACCGTTTGGGGCTCAATTTCAGCACCAATCCACTTGGGATGGGTCCAAAACCTCTTGTGGGGTATTGTCAGCAAATTTGGATGGGATATTATGGCAAAATTTTGGGTTTTTGGTCCAAATTGTGCTTCCAACAATAACCCAATGACCTCCCTTCCAAAAGAGAGATCAAGGATGTGAAAGGCATAAGCAAAAGGGTGAGGACGTAAATCGACAGCACTCCATTGCTCCAAATGCTCCTCTCTGTCCTCATTTTTGGGGTGAGAAGACTCACCAATTTATAGACCTAGGGTCTCTCTCTTTGAATGCGCATGTGAGGGCGCCACTTGACTTGCTTGCCCTATTTTGGGAGAAAATATTATTCCCTGATTTAGAGTCTCCTTGCATGAGGCCTCCATAATCAAGGCATGCATGACTAAAGTCTCTCTCTCTTATTTGAGGTCTTTCCTCGCAATTGCATGCCCTGAAGGTGCAGTTAAGTGGCAAACCTACCGAGGTTTGACTTTTTGCCAGTCAAACCTGCTATTCGCCCTACCCTGGGACGAATGCTGATAATCGTCCTGAGGTGGGATGAATATAAGTTTGTAATCATCCCGGGGTGGGACGAGTAGAGAGCAAAGTGCTAAAAAGGTTCCAAATTGACCTTTGACCTTCCAAAATACTGTGGGAGTGGTTAGGACCATTGTTTAACCTTCGAGGGCTGCCCTAGGGGCTATGCATGTCAATTCGATCAGTGCTTGTCATCACATAATCATATTGGTACTATTTTGGTGTCTACAAATGCCCATTTTTGGGATGTGCTGTGCGTGGCATAGTGCTAATAAAAAATAGATAACCAAAGCACTAATGATTAGGGTTTCTCAGTAACCTAACCAACTCTTGATGCCCCAAGTATGGAAATGGCACGCATTCTTGAATCCTTGCTTCTGACAAACTAAGGAGCTTAATTCAAGTGTTAACCTTTTTTAGTGAGGTGTTACTTGATCTTGGACATTGTTCAGTCATGAATAGGCAAAGGGCACAACCTTTTATCTGTGGGAATCTTGAGTTCATGATTCTAGAATGCCAAGTGTTTGGTCAAATTGTGATTATTTCTTGTTTGCTACCCCAAGTAGGAGTGTGATTGTCTTTGTCAATGATCGTTTGAATGCATGCCATTTCCTTGATTGGGTGTGTTTTTGTTGATTGGTGACTAAGTGTGACTACCCTCTCAAACGACGAATCAATGAGGGAATGACCGACATGAGAAAAGCGACGAGTCGCTTGACCCAAGATGACTTGTGTAAGGGTGCCTTCAGTTGTTTTTCATTGAATGCCTATGCAGTTTTTGAACATTTTGACCTATTTTTGGTGGGTTTGAACCCTTTTTGTGATGCCATGTGGGGATGCAATTTTTGAAAATCCGTCCTCCTGTGGAGTAGTCCGGCTATGGTAGCCTTCTTAGGGAGTAGGATAGTGAGGATTTGTGACCCCAACATCGGTTTTGCATGCCAAGAATCACAGGCGCAAAGGCCCCTTTGTTTGGCAGGTTTATTGCTATTTGTTTGTGCATTTTGGTGCAGTTTTTGTTGTTTTTGAATTTTTTGCTCTGTAATCGTCCCTGGGTGGAACGAATACCAGTTGAGTAATTGTCCTAGGGTGGTACGAATGCTAACTAGAGTGGTCATCCGAGGGGGGAACGATTACAGACCTAAAATCCTATTTAAGGGCCAAAACTAGGTTTTGGGCTCATTTGCATTTGTTTTTCCTAGCATTTGGGAGCTGTGATGAGGAGGTGATCGAGTTTGCGTAGCGGAGCACTGTCAAATTTCTCAGACACCATGAGTTCATGGACTGGATCATCACGTAGCGAAGCCGAAGCGAGACCGGTATGTGATCCTCCTCTGTATTTTGCTTGGTTTGCGTTACAGTTTAAAATCGTAATTTGTTTTCTTTTGTATTTTGTTTTTAAATTTAAAAATGAAAACCCTAGTTAAATGTTTGTTGTGTGTGTGAATTTGTGTTTTGTTGTAAGCTAAAAAAGAAACCCTATTTGAAACTAATATTGAAAACTTAACTTAAAAAAATGTTTTGATGTTGTTTTCTATTTTTGAGCAGTTTTAGACTAAGGTTAAACCCTAGGAACTAAAAACTTTTGTTATTGTGTGTTGTATTTTTCAGTTTGATAGTAAAATGAAAACCCTAGGTTAAAGTGTTATTTTTGTTTAACTAGAGTTAGAAACCCTAGTTGTGATTTTGTTTGATTTTTTGGTAGGTTAAACCCTAGGTTAAAATTTGATTTTTGTAAACTAAGTTAAAAAAACCCGAGAGTTGTTTGTAATGATTTTTTTTTAGTTTTAAACTAGAGTTAAAAACCACCGTGATTTTTTTTCAAAAAAAAACCACTGTGATCGCCACCATGATTTTTTTTGTTTGTAATACCCGAAAAGGGATTCCCACAATCGCTTGGTCAAACCCTAAAATGCCTCAAAGGTATCAATAAACCCTTTGGTCAAACCCAAATGCCCCAATGGATTCTATGATAAGTACGACTCATCATGTATCGTAATGGATTCTCCTTAGACACAACATACATCATATTGCTCAGCATGTAGTGGCACAAATTTTTGGTGGCAAACACCACTGCAAAGCATAGCTTCTCAACGTATGCATAGTTAAGTTCATAACTGACCAGGGTGCGGCTAAGATAGTAATTAGCCTATTCTTTATGTAGTTCATTTTTTTGGGCTAGCATGGCACCCAATGCCACCTCAGTAGCTGAGATGTATAAGTAGAACGACACTCCTGGTCTAGGTGGTGCTAATACTGGCGATGAAGCCAAGTATTGTTTGATTTCATCAAAGGCTGACTAGCACTCGTTATCCCAATGAAATGCTACCCCCTTGTGCAATAATTTATTCCTGGGTCGACACTTGTCAGATATCTGTGCTATGAAGCGCTTGATTGACGCGACCTTTCCCTATAGGCTTCTGAGCTGCTTGATGGTGGTTGGGGGAAGCATTTCAAGGATTGCCTTGAATTTTTTTGGATCAACCTCGATTCCTCATTTGGAGACTATGAAACCCAAGAGCTTTCCAGATGTGATGCCAAATACACACTTATTGGGGTTTAATCTAACTTTATGTTCAATGAGGTGATCGAGGATCTTGCTTAAGTCATCGATATGATCTAGGTGCAAAAGAGATTTGGCCAACAAATCATCCATGTAATCTTCCAAAGTTTTATGCATGTTATCGTGGAAGATGTATGTCATGGCATGTTGGTAGGTGGCGCCAACATTTTTAAGGCCAAAGGGCATGACCTTATAACAAAATGTCCCCCAAGGCATTGTGAACGCCATTTTTAGTTGGTCCTCGGGATTGATACGAATCTAATTGTATCCTGAGAAACCATCCATGAGGGAAAACATTTCATGGCCCATTGTAGTGTCTACCAATGCATCAATGCTAGGCAAGGGGAAATCATCCTTAGGACTCACTTTGTTTAGGTCTCAAAAATTGGTGCATATGCAAATCCTCCCGTCTGGATTTTTGACGAGCACCATGTTGGATAGCCATGGTGGGTAATCCATGCAGATGACAAACTGTGCATCCAACAGCTTTTGTAACTCATCTTTGACCATTAAGGCTACTATTGGGTGCATCTTATGTAGTTTTTTCTTGATTGGCTTGACTGTCAGATCAAGCGTTAGATTATGCATGACGAGTTACGGGTCTAGCCTTGGCATGTATTTGTAGGACCATGCAAAAACCTCCTTCTTCGTTTTGAGAAGGGCAATGTAGTTGGCTTGCTCTTCGAGGGATAGACTTACCCCCAACTTGATGATTTGTGAATTCATTGGATCAGAGCCGATATCTACGTCAGTCATCTCTTCAATTGACATGTGGGACCCATCCTCAAACTGGTGTGGAGTTGGGATCAGGTGGATATCATTTGCTGAACTTAGATCTACGTTCGAAACTTCGGGTCCCTCTTCAGCATGGAAGACATCTTGAGTTTGTCCTGGGGTGAAATGAAACATCCCACCACAAGGCCAATACTCCGAAGGGGATGGTGGTGTGTCAGCACAATCCCAGTCGATAGCATCTAAGTCTAGATACAATGACTATGTTGGGTCGACTAGGTTATGGATGGGGGCAGTTAAGTCAATGGAGATCATGTTGATGAAATTATTTCGGTCTCCATTATCACGGGTGTGGTGACTCGAACATCCTAGGTGATCTTTGTGCTCTGGATCTGGCTCTATGGGTAGTGGCATAAATGGATCGGTCCTATGTGCAAATAAAAGGATAGGGTCTGCCCTTGGCACTGATGGCTCTATAGGGTCTCTAGGCGGAAGGCACTCTATGTATGCCTAAAGTGGTGGGTGTAGTAATTGGTCCAACTGCGCCTGGTTGAGGTGCCACCTATGCCTTGGCCCCATGTGTAGTTGTTCAAACATGTCGTCAATGTCCACGGGGTATTGCTGATGTCGCATATGATTGAGATATGCCATCTTAGTATCATTTGCATAATCACTATCAGAGATCCATAGGACTTCGTTGGCTCTGATAGCTTTTTGTGACATGTGAGGCTCATCTTGCTCGAGAAAATTGATCTGGTCCCATCGGGGTTGTTATTTTCTCTACGAGGGGACCTGATTCTCTTGAGGTGGCATATGCTCGATTGGAGCATCCAAAGGGAACATTGTCATGAAGCTCACCTGATAATCATCTATGGGGGTCACTTGTGAATGATTGCTATCAGATTCGAAAGGGTCCCAAGGTGCTACCTCATAATCTGACTCGTCTTCTAAAGACCCTTCTTGGACTTGTCTATATCCCTCTTGTAGGTGAGTCCTCAAACTTTATCCTTTCTTGATCGAAGGGAAAGGGTTGTTAAGGTCAACAAGGTTGGTTGTTAGCAATGGGAGGTAATCCCCCAATGTATATGTTGTGTTAGGATTAGCATATGGATCTAATGCCAACCCATCCTTGTTGCCTATCCCTAGGCCTTGCATGTTCTCTACCAAGATGTCAAGGGGAAGGGGGTGGTTGAACCCTACTCCTGAATTTTCGTATGGCATTTGATATCTTGGTTGGCAAAGAATGCGCACTCCTTGCTCATACCTGCCCAACCCATATCCATGCCAATTACATTGGCCAAGATATCTCAATGTGAAGTATGGGTTGGACAAATAGTTGACGTCCTCAGCAAAGGGCTCTTCATAAGTACGAATCATCTGAGTCAGTGGGTTTTTGGTGATTTTTTTTTGTTTGTAATACCCGAAAAGGGATTGTGCTCTCTAGTTGGGGTGAAAATAAATTAGGCCCCACCTTGTAGTTTGGCCATATTTTAACCCAAAATGGGATTGCACTGTATTTTGGGGTGAAAGCGATCGGGTCCCACTTGGTTTCAACTATCTTCTAGCCTGAAATGGGCTTGAACTCTAAGATAAGGTGAAAGTGCTTGGGCTCCACACTGTATTTTTTGTTTGAAATGGAATTGCGCTGACTTTTAGAAAAAAAAGGCACTTTCACCCATACAAGCCCTGAAACTGAGTTGCACTCTAAAGTGGGGATGAAAAGGTTTGGGCCCCACTTGGCATTTTGGGGGAAACTAAGTGGTGCTGGACCTAGGAAAAGTCAAATGTACTTTCACCCATACAAGTCCCAAAGTGGGTTTACATTGAGGAGTTGGGGCGAAAACACTTAGGCCCCCCTTGGCTTCAGCTGACCTATAGCCCGAAATGGGCTTGTGCTCCACTATTTATTTGAAATCAATCTGCACTGAAGCATGCATGAAATTAATCTCACCCATGCCTTAAAAATAAATCCCATGCATGATGAGTAAAAGGAAAGGACTACATTCTTACTTGAGCGTAGCCAACAAATCATGATAGCAAAACATAGGAAAAAGGAACACACTCTAAGAAAGAAGAGTTTTTTAGGTAAGAAGAGATCAATACATAACAAAATTTCTTACAAAAGAAACAACGTGGTAGGGATGCCAAAATATTTGGCATCTAGCAAGGGGATTGAGCTCACCTCAATGTGAATATCCCAGGCCTAATATATTGGGCTCAAAGTCATCATCACTCTCCTTTTTTAAATAGTCACTACTAGTAGCGGACTCTTCCTCCAACTTCTCTTTTTCTCCTTCTTGTTCTCTTTTGTGCTCATGGTCCCCTTATTCTTCTTGGTCTCATTCTTTCTCTCCTTGATATTCATAATTATGGGAAGACTATAATTATGGGAGACACTCATAGATGTGATCCTAGGTTTCTTAAACCAGGGCCTAAGCATCTTCTTGAAGTGTAGCATGGTCTTAGAGCTCCCTACCTAGGTATCTGAAGGTCTCAAGCTGGTCTATGTCAACGAAGTTATCCCTTTGGTTGAGATCCACCAAACAAGATTTGATCCATGTGAAACTTATCAATAATTGCACTACCTAGGATTTTGTAATAGGCTCACCCCAACTGTTAATATTAGAAGGATTTCCTTCAAAGGTATCCCAGGCTAGGTTCAGTTCTTCCTTTGTTAGAATAATGCCATCATCATCAGTTAAGTTGGGGAAGTCGAGTTGTGTGAGGGCTTTGAAATACATCATAGAAATTAACCTTTCCTACTTGAACACTTCTAACAATCTTCTAGCCTCTCAAGCTCTTTCCACTTTTGCAAAGTAAGCCCACAGTGTTACCTTTGTGGTTTCCTATGACCGAGCGAGTGGACTCATAAGAGTAAGCTGGAGGTCCATTTTTTCTAAGGTTTGCACCTTCATAGCTAGTTATAGCTATCGATCTATATTCTTTTCAACATCCTCCATGATAGTTTCATCTTGAGTAACTGTGCTTGGCCTCCCAAATGAATGTGAGGACTGCTATTACTTTTGATGCCTTAGCTTAGAAGTTAGCCAAAAAGTAACAACAAACCTCCTTAATGCAATATTTTATGAATACCTCCACTTGTACCATATTTCCCATCAACTAAGCTTGTAGTTCTAGAATCTGGGCATTCAAGGCTTACACCTGGCCCTCTGTCTCTATGTGTGCCTTGAGGTGATGCTCATTTATCCTTTTTTAATTACCCACTTCTTACTCCAAGCTGGCCACACACTGTTGTAACTACTCAAATTGGACCGAGCCTCTTCGAGTTGTGCCTTTGTCTGCACTAAGGTATTCTTGAGCTCCACATTTTTAGCCTAAGCCTCGAAGAAGTAAGATTTGTAGTGCCCCCATAAAAATAGATAGATCCCATTTCAACTTGGATATTCCCCATCTTCTCTACTACATCGATTATTCTTAAGTATTAAATCATATGATGATAGGAGTAATACGTAGGTGTCATCTGCTCTAGGGGCTTCTAAACTTTGGGTATCTTCTCCATCTTATGGAGTTCCATATTCTTTGGTTGAACATAGCCCTTTTTCCACCTTGGCTAAAGCTTGCATGTTTTTCTTTTCTGGTCCTTGAGCCAACTTGAGGAATTATAACATGTTCGAAGTATGCTCTTCATAATAGGGTGCTCCTATAGAACTTCTAGCTCTATTTCTAGTAGCTCTTGTACTCTAAAGAGTGGCATGAATGGGAAAAGAGCACACTAGGGGTTTTCTTTGGTGGATGGATAAAAACAAATGGGGTAGTGACTACAGTGAATTTGGTATTTGGATAACAGTGACTAAGGTATTAGGATCTAGGAGTGTAATATCATGGGATGTCACTACAAATGAGGAGATGAGTGAGAGCAAAAATAGGCTTGTATTAGCGATGACGATGGACGTAACGACTAGATTAATAGAAACCTGAGGAGGTGCAGGGGTGCATGACATAGGAAACATAAATGCATTTGCAATGGATGCAAAGGAACTAAACATTTGAGAGACAAGAGGGAATGATAAAGGGAGTAATAACTGGGATGCATGGAAAGGTATGGCCAGCATGGGGATGATAAATGAAGGTTGAATAGAAATGAGTATTTTGATGTTGGAAGACATAGTCTCTAGAGGCTCAAAAGCAAGTGAAGTAGAAAGAGATAGCACACCTATGGGTTTGAGAACTATCAGAGCTAAAATGGTGAACTGCTATGTGATCAGGCTTGCTTTTCCTTCTTCTCTATTTGATGCATCCACCTTTAGGTAAATTATCTCCACCTATTACCACTCTTACTGCATTGGGATAGGAACTTTAGGGATGCTCACTTCCATGGCTTTCATCATTGTATAAGGGTTTGTGTTGAAGAGTTGGGATACACCATCCTGAGGCTTCTTTGCAACATGAGGAAGAAAAAGTGCTACACCAACGCTCTTCTTCCTCAGAGTGACCTATTATTTAAGGGGAAGTTACTCGTCTTTCTCTGTGACAAGTGGATATTGTTTAATCAGCTGCCCCTATTCTTTCATTGTGTCTTCCACTCTACCAAGGCTCTAAGTGCTTTGAGGTGTGATATCGATGAAAGATATAGGTTGGTACATGTCAAAATTCATGTCATATATTATGGAGAAATTTTCATCCAACATGAGTAACTAATTGGATGCCTACTTTTTGTTGTGGAACCTCATGATCCACTAGTTGGTAATCTTGTCATCTAACCAATCGAGAAACCTATCCTTTATTTACTACAATAACTCCTTGTTAGGTACATGTGTTGGATTATGTGTAGGATCATATTTGACCTCCATCGAAAGTAACATCTTCTCTATGTGCCATTCCAGAGGTGAGGTGCATGTGTGTAGCTTTCTCCTCTCGTGCCCATAAGTATCATCAATGAAGTCACTTTGTCTAGTAACTTCAAGGGAAAAAAGGTACTCTGTGGTGTAGTATGGCAACATAAAGGGTTTTCCAATAAACCCATAAATCCTGATAACAAGGCCCTGCGTAAGTTGGAACACATCACCCAACTTCTTCTGCACTATCTCATATCTCATTTGCCTCAACACTCATTCATAAGCATCGTAGATGAGCTCCAGAGCTGAGTTGAGAAACATCCTATTGAAATTATAGTAGGACTCACTTTTTATTATGGAGAAAAGATATATACATACCAACAAAATTATATACATAGTTAATAAACTTTTACTACGACCTCTTACTGGTAGTAAGCCTTCAGATGAAGGCCATTGACTGATCTTGGAAGATTTAAACCCCCTAAATATTGGAGAATGAAAGAGTTTACCTGATTAACCCCAAAAATTTGAAATGGACCCTTCCATAATGCATCAAACTTGTCGTGATTTCCTAGTTTAGATTTTCTCTCATTTTATTTTAACACCAAGTCACCAACTTGGAAGGTTCGGTCGGAGGTTCTCTTATCGAACCAATTTTTTATGGTCTTCGCATACCTCATAAAATATTCATACACCTTTTCTCTTTGTTCTTCCAACTGTAGCAATTGGACCATCCTAACACTAATGGAATCAAACTCCTCGTCCTTACCATTTAACGATTTGAGAGACTACAATGTAGGCAACTCAATGTATGTGGGGAGAACTACTTCCTTCCTATACACCAAGGAATATGGAGATGTATTGATCAATTTCTTAATTGATATGTGGTCAGCCCATAAGGCTAGGTCCAGGAGTAGATGGCAACTTCGCTTGTTCCATTCCAAGGTTCTCTTCAAGATATTTAGTAGGTTTTTGTTCGTGGACTCTGCTAAACCATTTCTTGTGGGTAATAGTTAGATGAAGTTTTTAAGTAAATTATATAGTTACTCACAAAACATATATTTTGGCACCAGTGAAGTGGGTGCCATCATCGATTATGATTGCATATGGTATCCTGAAGCGGGTTATCAATCCTTCCAAGAAGGCAATGACTACATCCTGGTTAGCTTGCTTAGTTGGCATTGCTTCTACCCACTAGGTAAAATAGTACATAGTCATTAGGATATACTTATGCCCCATAAAGGAATTAAGATCTATCACCCCAATGAAATCTAAACCCCATTTCTAAAATGGATCTTCAACCAGAATTGGGTGCAAAGGTAAAGAAGCATTCCTGCTCTGTCTAGCGTATCTCTAGCACTTGTCACAATTCTGGCTGACCTCGAATGTATTGACAAAAATAATGGGCCAATAATAGCCTACTTTAATGATTTTTAAGGCCATAAACCTTCCTATGAAATGTTCTCCTGACATCCTAGAATGAAACTCATCAAGGATCCTTCGTTTCTCTATCTCTCTAACACACCTTAGAATAACCCCATCGATGTTCTTGTGAAACAAACCATTTGATAGAAATACATACCTATAAGCTTGAAGAATGAAACTTATCCTTTGCAAAGCATTGAGGCAATAAGGGCACCTTCCAGTATTGAAGTATTTGACAAGGTCCTTTATCTAATATTTTCCATCTACAGACCAATTCGCAAGGTTGATTTCTTATGCTAGATCATCCCACTGGTATGCTATTACCTTGGATGTGATGCTTCTGGCAATTTCTTAGCACAAGCTTGATCACAGACCAATTTAGTGGGCATGAATTCTATGTCAAACTCTTGGATCTTAGAGACCCATCCTACTCTTTTATTACTAATCTCACCTTGGATGATAAAGTTTCTAATGTCAGGGTGTACTACGTACACTATTGTCTTACTCTAGGACATGAAATGATGAAACCTCTTCAATGATTACATCACTGCAGATGGATGAATTGTATTAGGAACACTATCAGTTGTTCATGCCCATCCCTATTCTTCTAAGTAAGGACAGTTGCATAATTCTCTGGTTCATCGATGGTGTAAAGGATAAATTCTTTAGAGTAATCAAGGTTTACCAAAATAAGGGCTTGAGTGATTATCTCTTTGATTTCTATGAATGCTAGCTTCCTTTCCTCAGTCCATTGAAACTCAATGTCCTTCTTTAGGAGTTCGGTCATTGTATTTACCACCTAAGTGAAATCGGATATGATCTTCCTAAAAAACTTGATCTTCTTGAAAAAGGATTGGAGGCCTTTCTTATTTGTTGGCAGAGGTAGCTTGAGGAGGGATTCATCCCTAGAAGGATCTATAGATATTTCTTTCTCTAATTACATGGCCCAGGAGCTTACCTTCCTTCACTGCAAAAATGGAATTTTTTGAATTTATGGAAACTTCAAACTCTCGGCACTTCTCAAATAGTTAACACAAATGTAGACCGTGTTCTCCCCTTTTTTCGAATAAAATAGTCATGTTATCTAAATAAATTACAATGATGTGATTTAGTAACTCATAGAAGACTAAGTCCATCACTCTTTGGAAATTTTCTCCAGCGTTCGAGAGGGCAAACGACATTCGTTGGTAGGTGAAAGTGCCCCACTTGGTGGTGAAAGCAGTTTTGTACTGATCCTCATCCTTCACCTAAATTTGAATGTATCTGGAGAATCTATCTAGTAGAGAGAACCTTTGTGCTCCTACCACTACATGAAGAATTTGATCAATTTGGGGCAATGGGTAGTGGTACTTTAGAGATGTTTGATTGAGATTTCGAAAGTCAACACACAAGTGGATGTATCCATTCTTTTTTGTATTGGGACCATGTTTTCCACCCAAGAAGAGTGTTTGATAGAATAGATAATCTTTATCTCCAACATCTTCAGGAGCTCAGCCTTCATTAGCACTTCAATATTTGGGTTGACCAATCTTTGTTTTTTTTTAACATATTTGACCCCTTCCTACAACTCAATCGTGTGTTAGAAAACGCTCTTATCATATCCCTTCAATTCCTGATAACTCCAAGTGACAATATCCAAGTATTCCTTGAATAGGATCCTAATTTTTTTTATCTCTATCAGCGTACAATCGGTTCCAACCTTGATCACCTTTTCGAGTTCTAGCTCTAGTTCCTTATATTATCTCACATCCACTTTGATCTTATGAGCAAGTGACCTGTCATCTTGATCAAATAGACTTTCAAGCATGATCAATCCCTTTGGAATATTATTATTTTTCAACTGTATTAATCCCGCATACTCTTCTTCATCAAAGGTCCTATATTTGATAGTGTTGGCTTCATTAACAAAAAAATAACAATTTATTCATGATTTTCGAACACTTGCCAGTGGATTTTCTTGTCTGATATTGAAGGCATGTAAGTCACTTTTACCATATTTGGTTTCTACATCATATTTTTAGTGGGGCAGAATCTAACTCCAATAGACACTAAGATGTCAGCATGCTTATTTCACTCTCACAAAATAGCTTGGATATTCAGCGTTGTGAAATATTCGAGTAGGTCCCATACTTAGTTATGGTATAACTTCAAGTAATGTTGCTTTACCATACACTTATTGGTGAATTGATTGCAGATCAACTCTAAATCTCCAAAGATCTATAACTGCTTGATTCTATTTTCATCTACTTTTCTTAATCCCAGGAACAAGGCTTCATACTCAGTTGCACTATTAGTACAACTCCATGTGAGTATGTAGGAGTAGATTCTCTACTTTCTTGAAGGAGAGATAAGAAAAATCCCTACCCTAGTGCCATTCTTACATCGCACACCATCAAAGAAGAGCTTCCATAGTTGGTCGGAAATAGGATCTTCATCACTTGGAATCTTAGCCTTTTCGAGCCTAGTGATCAAGTAGCACCCTATCTATAATTTGATCATGGCATTGAAATCATGCATGGAAAATTCATCTTCTATGAAGATCTCATCTAGGGCTTCTTCGATCATTTCTACTCCTCCTTACTCCACTTCCTTAATTATATTGCCTAAGTCCACTTGCTTCTCCACATATTGGATCCTTTTGATATGAAAGGTAGAGGATTTCTTGTTAAAATTTTTAATTCTTATTCCTATGAAGGGGATTTTTAGATGTGAATAATCTAAATAAAAATAGCCTCCTAGTTTGACGATGAATTCCCTTGATAAGAACATACTGAAATATGACTCTAAATCCACCACCAAAACTTCTTGTATCATGGTGATTTATGGTATATTATGCAACATGATCATAATATCCTTGATCACCCGTACTATATTGACCAAAGTTCTATCTAGTTAGAGCACTTCAGGACTACTCCTCGTGTACTCCATGTCTATAACCTTGTAAACAACCTTATGCATCATAGTGGTTGCAATGCCCAAGTTGATCAGGCAATTATGCATAACCCACCCCTCCATCTTGAGAGACGAATAGAATGGTGATGGCATGTTCTTCCCGATGGCCGAGGTAGTCAATATCTAAGTCAAGATAATCTAGGTTGGCTTTTCATTACCTTTAGCAAACTTTAGTGATTCTAACAATAGATTGACTTGGTAGGGTAGCTGAAGCACATCGAAGAGGCTTACCGTAGTTGGAGTTTTCTTTAGTTATTCAATAATATTGTATGCTCTTGTACTAGACTCACCTCCCTCCTTCGTAGTCTCAAATTTGGTTTGATACTGCTACATCACTTCTACCCTATGAAAATTTATCAATGAGGGATACCTGAGCCTTTCTCTTGCCTAGTCCCTTGTCTCAATTTTGGGTTGGGAGGGAGAAGCTTGGGATTGAGGAACTCTCCCCCTAGCTCTTGAAGGCAAGAGATACTTCAATAATATGGGTTCCTCTAGCTTTGAAACTTGGGTAGGCACATTTGCTGGTACTAGTTCCTTCTCGCTTGATAGCTTGGAACTAATAGGTACCTTTAATGGTTCCATTTGAACTAGATCAACTTCAATGGGTGTTTTACTTTTCCTCATAAGAATGGAAACCTGCTCAATAGGGGGAATCATAAATTTGTAGTCCACTTCTTTGATCATATTCACTTACCCATCAGGAACCATGTCTACTAGGGTCTACACATAGTTCAAATAGACCATGCAAGTCTCCTCATCGTGTAGGTCATTGCAGGTGGAGCACCAATAAGCTCTATAAAATTGACCAACTTCTTCATTAACTAACACCACTACATTTCTCTTGGGAGCCCTACTAGTGGAAACAACTTGCTCTCTAGTAATCACGGGAGGAGGAGCAAATATCCTTGGCTATAAACTCTAATAAGATTGTCTTATTTTTAATATGGTGATCTCATTAACCACTACCCTCATTTATGATCGCATATCCTGTATCTCCTTGGTCTGGTCCATATTTGCAGGTGTTGAAGGTGCGGGTAATGGTAATGGTGCCAATTATGTAGGTAATTCCATATATGGAATAGGAACTAGAAGGTGAGTAATAGCAAATGCTTGAAAATGCAATGTGGGTACAATCTAGTTCTAATAAGTATTGGGATTCCATGATGGAATAGGGTACATTGGGGATGCAAGCAATTACTGATAGGATGCACTATGATATAAATTTTGAGGTAAGTCCAACAAAATTGGCATAGTAATATTCAGAGGTAACTTACCAATAGTGATTAGATTGGCCTCAAATTTTTGTTCCTGAGCATACAAGACTGGAAATGTGTTGGCATTAGCGTGTTGGATGCTCATGCTAATTTCAGAATGGAAAGCCCTTAGGTAATAAAATGTTGCTTGCTCCGTGGTGGGCCGAATGCCATCAATAACTCTCTACCAAGTCCAAGAAAACCTGACATTAAAATATTCTACCTCTTCATAAGGATGCCTCTAAATGGTGGTGAATTGGTGCAACATTGAGAAAGGGTCCACCTATTCATTGAAATCCCTTATCAATTATCCTGCTAACTAGTCCCATGTAGCAATGGTATCAGGTAGCAGCAATAGGTACTAGTAGAGAAGCTTAACTCTAAGCGAGAGTACTAGTAATCTTACCATGATGTATTCTTATGTGATGCCATGGATAGTTTCTAGTGAAGCAACATCTTGGAAATGCTTGTAAGTTGTCTTTCTCATACCATCGTACATGGGCAAAGCCTTTAATGTTGCAGTTGGAATCTAGTTATGAGCCTATAGATTGAGTGGTCCCAAATAATTCCAGGCTAGAAAATGCCTGGGTGAATTCTATTCCATATAGACTAGATTTATTGGTTGAGGGGGAAATCTAGTTGTGGTTCTGGAAGGACTTGGAATTTGTAAAATTATACCAGCTACTTGCAAGGATGTCCCAACCAATGGGATATTCAAGGAAACTACTCTAGGATGTTCTTCTAAATTGTTGATGTTAAGCTCAAAGAACTCAATTGTATCTTCTGTATTTCTAGCCTTCGATCTTGTGATCATGATAGGGAGTGCTTTTAATTAGCTTAAAGATTCAAATTCTTATGGGTTTAGATGAGACACTAGATGTTCTTATTTGATAGTAAAAATATGAACATCAATTCTTAGTACTGCTTGATGTGGAATGTTTACATCTTGGAAAATGTGCTAGAAACTATTGATCAATAATATGCCTTAGATATGGAATATTTCATCCATACACCCTATAGTTGACCAACATTGAAATGCCAAAAAAAAAAACCTTTTGTGCCAATCTCTAGAGAGGGCTAGTTCCCTTGCTACTTTAAACTTTGGTATTTGAAATTAAGGAAACAAGAAATAATGATAAATGACTGAAAAGTATGGGAAATATGGCTACGAGCCAGATTAATAGGGGGTGTTGAACAAACAACACGATCACTTAGTTATACTTAAACCAATAGCCATTAGCACAAAGGATGTAATAGAAATTAAAACTAGATACTCTCACAATATGCAACCTCCAAAATTATTCCAACGTTTACTCTTTATCAGAAGCTAAATCTAGACATAGAATTATAGCTATGAGATAGAGAAGAAAATTTAATAGAAATAAAGAATAGAAGGCATACACATGAAAGAGATTCATATTTAGAGCCAAGGATCCTTTGTATTCATAGCAGAGCTTAAGCACAACAATTTTCTAGCAAAATATCCATCATTTTACATTAAAATTACTAGTTTTTATAGAGGATTCCACCTCTGGGTCATAAATGCCCAACCACAAAATGTCATAGTGGTAGAAAATATTTGATTCCAGCACTCATCAAAAATTAATGAAGCATGGCTCAAATTTGATGACTCCTTGAAAAGTAGTTGCACATCTTCAATGCACCGACGTGATTCATCTATAATGCCATTACCTCACTTGGTGGAACCGCCTTGATGGTGAAGATCATATTTTGAGAATATTTTGATTCTTCCTAGATTGGATGCATTTAAATGGGTGAAAGCATACCTTCAAAACTCAATTTCATCTTTGAGAAGTACTTTTGGGGGATTTTTTTTTTAAGCACAAGATTCTGGATGAGAAAGAGAAGCTTCGCTGATGTGGGACTCATTTGTGTTTCACCCATACAAGCTCCAAAAAGAGTGGGGATGAAAGTAGTTGGGCCCCACTTGTGTTTCATTATCTTCTAGCCTGAAATGGTCTTGCGCTCTTGAATTGGGGTGAAAAGGAATTGGGCCCCACTTTGAATTTTTTCTATGCAATTGAGTTTTGCCCATACAAGGCCCAAAAAGGGATTGCACTCTCTAGTTGGGGTGAAAAGGAATTGGGTCCCACCTTGTATTTCAATCATATTTTAACCCAAAATGGATTGCATTATATTTTGGATTGAAAGTGATCGGGCCCCACTTGTTTTCAGATGTCTTCTAGCCTGAAATGGGCTTGCACTCCAATTTGAGGTGAAAGTTCTTGGGCCCCACACTACATTTTTTTTTTAAATGGAATTGTGCTAACTTTTAGAAAAAAACAAAGGCACTTTCACCCATACAAGCCCCAAAACTGAGTTGCGCTCTCAAGTGGGAGAAAATGTTTGGTCACCACTTGGCATTTTTGGGGGAAACTAAGTGGTGTTGGTCTTAGGAAAAATCAAATATGCTTTCACCCAAAATGGGCTTGTCCTAAGGATTTGGGGTGAAAACACTTGGACCCCACTTGGCTTTGGTCGACCTATAGCCTAAAATGGCCTTGCGCCCCACTCTTTATCCAAAATAAAGCTTTGTTGAAGCATGGCATGAAACTACTCTTGCCCATGACTATAAAAAAATCCCCTACATGATGAGTGAAATGAAAGAACTGCATTCTTCCTTGAGTGTAGACAAAAAATTGTGATAGCAAAACATGAAAAAAAAGGAACACACTCTGAAAAAGAAGAGTTTTTAAGGGAAGAAGAGATCATTACATAGAAAAATTTCTCACAAAAGAAAGAATCTAGTAGGGATGCCAACAATTCCAAAATTTATATCCCTTTGAGTTTCTTTCTCTCTTCATTCATGTTTTAATTCCATTCCTCCCCTTTTTCATTCCTATCAACACTTTCATATTCATTAATATCTTCTATTTTTCAGTATTAATTATAATGAGACTTATTTTCTAAATAGTTATGTTGTCTTAAAGAACCTGAAATGAAAGAAATAGCCTCATAAACACTTTTATCTTTATGTTTCCCTAAAAACCCTAAAGTGCATGAATGATCCTCCATAGTCATTATGTTCATATGTTTCCTTAGAAACCCTAAATTTTCGGTGATATCTTGTTAGGACTTAATGTTTTGATGATCTATATTATGAGATGGTAGATATTTAAATACATAGAATATCTATTTTAAGCATAAAAAACCTCTAACTAAACATGCAACTACCTTTATTCTATAGTACATGCATAGAACTTGTGATGGTTGGTTAGACCAGATGCCATTTCACATGGACTATGATGTAATAAGTCCTAATATACCCCCCCTTAACATCATAGTCATAGCTATATCTAGGTTTTGAATTGATGAAATATTCTAGGGTTATGTTGGAATTTGAGAGAGAAATTTACCCCTTAATGTAGAATTTCTACTATGATACTTAGGAGTGACATATTCCACCGATCATGCACTCCAAAAACATATTTATTGAAAATACTCATTCAATATTTTCTTATACATATAGAATTCAATGCACGGATTGTGCCTCCTTCAATATCTTCAAGTGAAGTATATGCTACCATGCATCTAGTGTTGACTATTGAATTGATTGGTCACCAATTTTTATCTTGCATGTGATGGAAAGAAAGTTGTGTAAGGCTTCTTCTATTGCTTTACCTTATTTTGCTTTTCATTTCTTTCATTGTGATAAAATCCTAGATTCTTTGCAAGTTCTCCTTGATAAGTTCTTTGATATGATAAATGAGATGTATATTTTGAATACATTATTTAGAAATTCTATGTTCTTGTTTTAGACATTTGAATGATCTTATAACTACCATAATTTTTCCTTGAACAAGAATTTGACAACCCATCAGGTGCTCTATAGCCTTTAGAGTTGAACCATTAGGGCCCAAAAACTACTAATATTATTTAACAAATCTTCCTTTATATTGCATTATGTTTTCAATATTGATGGTATCACAATGCATCTTATCACTTAGTATATTGATTTCTTATAGTGCTAGTACACTCCTTGATAAGAGTTTTATGAGATCATTGGTTTTGATAATTATGTATTGATCTCTTACTCAAGTTGCAAAAATAGATAATATTATTTTAACTAGATCAATTTTACAAGCTATACCATGCTTCTTTGAAGCTCTTCTCACAATAGGTCATTCATTCTATAAATTATTTTCCTTTGTACTTGGGAAAATGAGTGGAAACATTATTAACTTTGAACATACCATATTCATTCTAGTAGGTAATGAACTTATTGCCTTAAAGGTATCCCATGGCTTGTGCTTATAATGGTTGCTTTTATATTTTTATAGTGTTCCATCATTTTGATTCCATGGCATGGAGTGATCAAATGATGTAATATTTCTTGTATAACAATTTGTATTATTTGAATAGATCTAAAAAAAATTACCTATCATATTTTTGGTTGATTTGGAGTCACACCAAACATTATAGTGCTATCTCAACTATGCTTGTGTAATAAACACATGTTATTCTTCTTCTTGATCATTTTCTTCTTCTTCTTTAACTTGGTTTTCCTTAGTTACATTATTTTGATGTGCCTTTCTCCCAATTTAATTTTTCCTATTTGAAGATGATCTATCTTGTTGTTGGTTCATCTCTCATGATGGAGATCCATTTTTATTATATTATGTCAAAATTCCTTCATGTGACCATTTCTACTATATACACCTAAAATGGGTAATAACAAGGAGACTCTAAAAGATCTCCTTCTAACTTGTCTAACCCACCTAGGGCAACCTTGAGGCTATTTGGTGCCTTTCCTAAGAAAAAGTGCACTTTTTCCTCATGGGAAACAAGACCATATTAGCCAAGATGATCTTAGAGTTAGGTCTATCTCACTATGATATGGCCACATGCATATAAATACAAAAAGAAAACTTAGGTGGCAGGACTTCTTGTCAATATGGTGGTGGATTTCTCACCACCCCTGATGACCTACAATCACACTTGATGACCTACAATTGTCCTTGCCACATACAAATTGGCAATTAGGGCTACCCTTTATTGTCACTTACCTATTTGGAACCTAGAAAAGGAGGCCATAAAATGGAGGATTCCTCTCCTGATTAAAAAATCTATAATTCCTTGACTTAAGCAATGATGTGTTGCAAAAATTTGACCATACATCTTTGTTTCTTGAACCAATGCTGTTATTTTGCCACATGAGTTTTAACATTGCATCCACAAACTTCTCTTGATCAATACCACAATTTTTAAATCTTGAATATATGCACTTGCTTGTTGATTACCATCAATTTTCTAATAAAACCCACCCTCGGATCATCCCAACATCTCCTCGACCTAATTTCATAAAGTTGTAGGTCCACGACAAATATTGTCTTTGATGAGATAGTCTCATAGGTAAGACCATCTCTATTGATATGGTCCCATAGGTAATACCATATCACTTGAGATGTCCTTAATAAGGTGATCATATTTTAGTATTTTCTTGTATTTTCCTATACTTTTGCATTTTATAGATTAGTTTTGATGGTATATTCTTCATTTTGAGCATTTTACTTTATTGTATTAGTCTATATCTTCATTATTTCATGCATGTATTTACTATATTTCACTTATCTCTTGATTGATATGGATCCAACCCTAGTGGGCCTTGTAGATGCTATTTATCTCTTCTATTGTTTCATTGCACGTAGGTGACAAGATTCAAGGTAGCCAAAGAATTTAGACCTCCCCTTCGTATCACGATACCAAGGAAACCCACCTCCAAAAGATATTTTTGTGGGCATGAAAATCACTTGGATTGCACCAATAAATCTATTGTAAAAATTGTATCATTGATAAAAAACCCTAAAGGGGATCATATATAACACGGTTTGAGAAATTAATGCAATATTGATCTATATAGATTACGTTGCCATTTGATCTCTCTTTATTTCATGTTTTTCTTGCATTGTGTATTTTATTTCAACATAGAATTTCATTTTACGTCTTTATCACTTGCATGATGCACGTTATTTTTATGCTTTCAAATGACAATCATGATGGGATCCCCTATGGATCCCCCTTTTTCACTTTTTTTTGGTTTATTACACCCACAAAATTGCTAATTTTTTGCTTGTTTGTTGGTTTTTGTAGGTACACAGTCACGACCATCTCAGATGAGACAACCCCTTTTATAAAACCATATTAGGTGAGGCATCTCTTGTTCTATAATCCTCTCTAGTGAGACAACCTTAAACTAGAGGTAAAATTGCAAGTATCTATAGGAGTGACATCAAATGAAATGATTCTAGGTTATTTCTTTACATCTTAGGATAGCTTGATTTCATGTTTTAGATAGAAAAACTAAGGAAATAACAAAAATATACATCTTGGTTGCATCCATGCATCTGTATTCTTAGTTTTCAACTTGTCATACCATGATCATCTCAGTAAATATGATCTAATATCTGTGGTCATCTCATTCGAGATGGTCTTGCTATTTTCACTATATTTTCCTACATTGTTGATTGATGAAATATTGAGCATTGTTAAAGAAATATAGATGCATTTTACCTTACAATTTGTATTTTTCTTATATAATCATTGTATGCTCTCTATTTCTTTTCTGCAATAAAAGGAATCCACACACACACATATCACATAAACATTGGTAATGTTGGCCTTCATAACCAACCCCCAATCAAGATTAGTGATGTTAGATTTCACCTCCTTCCACTGGATCGCCCCCTACATAGCATAGTAGCCCCCATGAGTGGTTTCTTGGACTTCATCATCAATAAATCCCCTCCTTTTGGGTGTTTCCTAAGGTAGGTAAGGCTTAGATGTCCCTTAACCACAAGGCTTAATAATTTGTGGAACGTAGTTATCATTCATATCCAAGCATGTCTGATTGTGAAGAAAAATATCAACTAGGCAAGTAGCAGGATTTAGATAGCGCAACCCCTCCTTGGGGGGGTATTTTTCTTCCTATAGTGTTACCCATTTGCCAATTTATCCTTATAGGAATCCACTTTTTCTATTTGCGTTACATTCCTCAATAGAGGAGGTGCACAAACCACCTTATTATAGAGTTCTCTTCATTTCCTTTTAGTATTTTAGTAATAGAGGTTCTAAAAATAGAAACACACAAAATCAACTCAAGAATAAAACAAAAAAATCATAAAAAAAAAATCAAAATAAATAGTGCTTTCTTGTTTTCTTGTTTTCTTGTTTACTTGTTTTGCATAGCTTAGATAGTGCTCACGAGTATAGTCATAGTTATTTATGACTCATTTTACTAGCATATAGTTGTAGCACATAGCCAAACTCATTCATGAGCTTAGGATACTAAAACATCACCTAGAGTAATGGATCATCTTCAAATTGATCCACAAGATCTCATTATTCTTGAGTGGTGACTTGATTGTTATGAATCAAATGCCATCCACCACTCCATGAATCCTAAGATATTAGATGTCCAAATGCACAATTAACCCATGAGTACTAAATATAATCAAGATATGGATTATCCTAATCAAGATACCTTGTGTGCCTTTTACAAGGATAACTACGACCAAGTTGAGACATCTAGAAAACCCCTACCCTGCATTTGTATCCTAGATCAACTTACAACTCCCCTAGACCAGGATCAGGGGTACATCTCACAACAATATAGGAATGTTCAACCTAATTAATATGATCATCCTTGAATGAGTTGCAAGTATGATTATTTGAATATATACATTGATCAAGGTAATCATAATGCTACCACATTGACTTGTAAACCTAGGGATGATGATTTACATCCTCCCACTACACCGTATGATATGTAGTATGGTCAAGAATGGTGTGGTTGGGAACCTCTTGATTACAAAAAACCTATATTTTGATAGCAATACCAAGTTAATGCGACCTCTTGTGACCTTAGAAAACAAATCATCAATCTCTCTAGGGTTGAAGTGCAATAAATTCCTATTCATGTCGCTCACACATGGGTGAATAGGCCACACACCACTGACCTGGCAAACCAAAAACTGGTACCTAGGATGACAATGGACCATCAAATGCAACGAGTGATACATGAGAGGTTGCCTACACCCATGCAACAAATGCAACCAACCCAAAAACACCCAAGGAACTAAGGACAATGGCACAATATTCCACTGTGCCTACACCACAATCTTCCACCTCACTCATGCCTAAATCCCACTCATTATCAGTATCCTAGACCACCACCCATCCATCATCATCAACTCCACTCACCAGAATATTATCAAACATACCCCTACCAACATGATAATGAAGCCTATGAGGAAAACTTGAGTATCAAGAACCACTTGATATATATCTCGAGGTAACCTATGGTGACATACCTGTTGGTACCACTTTCCAACCACATCATCCACATCAAAACCTTCAAAAACATCAAGGATATAGATGGGTATATGTCATCATATTATTTGAGGCCTACAAATAGTTTATAGAGCACCTTAACACATTATAAAAGCAAACCTCAAGTTTAGGTTATAAAAACCTACCTTACATCAGCTTACAAATCAACCTCTACCTGTCAGTTCTATCACCACCCTATCTTGAGCACTTTTAAATGCTAAATTTAAACAAGTTCAAGGACAATGAAGATGCACAGGAACATGTGACAAGATTCATGAACACATAGTTCCATCCTCAGGATAGTGACCCCCTCATACTACAAATGTTTCTCATAACACTTGCTAGGGGTGCTTTAGAGTGGTATAATCATCTACCATACCATAGTATCTTGACCTTTAAATAATTGGTAGAATATTTTATAGAATTCTTTGCCTTCAGTGTTAATAAAAAGGCCACTGTGATTGATTTATGCAATATTCACAAATTTGAGGATGAATTAATTATGGATTATGGGAATAGATGAAGAGTAGTAATAACAAAACCATCTTTCAATCTACCTATACTAGAGCTAACTTGAATTTTCACTTAAAGTTGCACCAAGAAAATATCATTACTATTACAACTTCAAAAATATAGGACTTTCAAGGAAGCCTTGGCCTATACAAAGGTAATAGAAGACATCAAAGTCCAGGAAGGAGAGATTAAGCTCCGAAAAAATAATGGCCTAAAAAAAATGCAAAAGGTGGCTAAAATTAGCCTAAGGTAGCTTTGATAAATCAGGTTGTCTTAAATGCTCCTAGACCCTCAAATTGGGCTCTAGTGTTGCCACCTAATTATTAGGTCCAACCTCCACTGGTATAATACACTACTCAAGTGACCAATCCATCGCAAATAACAACCCCAAACTCAACCTCGTCGGTCACCTCACCAATATATGCCATTTCTAGAGTCTTTGGCATCAATATTCAATCGATTATGCAATCCATAAGCTATTATGCTCCCTGAGATCCAACCATTGGATCTGAATCATCCTAAGTATAAATATTACAGGGAGGATTAATATTGCAACTATCATCGACAAAAAGGGCATGACATTTAGTCATGATATGCATTTAAAAACATAGTGCAGGATATGATCAAGAGGTAAGAGATTCATATTGTTAATCCTCTTGCCTCCAATAACCAAAACATAGGTATCTTCCAAGACCCCTTACCCCAATGAAGAGCAAACCTGACACCTACTATCAAAATAAAGCAACCAATGTAGGTTAATCAGGGCATGTTGACCCACCTAACCAAGGATTCATGGGAATGATTAACATAGTGATGATAAATATATGGTATTCCATTCAACCCACACAACTTGTGAATCCTTCTAATGTTTTGTCAATGTCACAAGCACCATAGTTCCCCTTGGGTCTTACCCAAGGTAAAATAATTTTGTCTATGGAGGTATTGACACCCCATAGATGCATTGCCTATAGTAAAGTACAAAGAGCTATTTCAGGCCAATATCAATTATCTATCAAATCCATCCTTTGCTATGAGGTATTTCCATCACCATAATTGGCATGGGAATGGTTTGGGGTGATACAATTAAGGCCTCTACATTTATCTAGAATCGCACTATCAACTACCCATAGATAAATTAGGTTTAGACTATAATGCACGTATGCCTAATGAGCTTCTTGTTGATTACCTACAATACCTTAACTTAGGATTTGGGGTAGACATCAATGGTAATGAGTATATCGATCCTGGTAATGCTCATCTACTTAGCGATCATTTACATATCATGACATTAGTTGTTACTAATAGTGACTCATAAGAAGAAGAATTTAAAGAAGAGCAAGAGTTAGAGCATGACTAGGTATTGAAATCCAACTGGGAAACCTTATCCATTCCATCTTTTAGCTTAGAATGTTTTACCCCTAATGATTCTCTTATGGATCTAGACAAGTTCTATCTTTATATTTTTCCAAGATTATCCCTAACCCTCTAGCACTAGCTCCTTCCACTTGAGGACCTTCTTGTCTTGACTCCCCATAGATATCCCCTCATTGTATTAGTTCCACATCAACCACCCCCAATACATTTGCATCCCCATATATTCAATCATCTCTTATCATAGTATGGAGATCATACACCATCCATCAATATGATCTCTATTGATATCACCATTCCACTCCATTATCCCAATTATACTTCTCTATCATTACCTCTCAATCCTGAGGCTATTGATTTTGATCACACTGTATTTCCACCCTCAGCATTCAAGTTTCTCCCTTCTAAGGATATGCTACAATCATACCATCTACCATCCCATCCAACATTAGCTATCCTCCAAACTAAGATAGATTCTGATAGCTCATCTAATTGTCATAATCTGGTTGACAAAATTCACTTGATTCCTACTCCTTATCAATTGGAAGAGGTGTCACATATGTTAATAGAAGAGATATTTGATATCAATGTCAGTGATGATCCCGAGCACACTCATATTATCAAACTAGGGAAGGATATTTTAACCGATGAATGTAAGGTAATTTTTGCTCTTCTAAATACATACAAAAATAATTTTGCTTGGTCATAACAATATATGCCTAGTCTAGACCTAAATTTAGTTATCCACAACTTGATACTAAATCCAAAAGTTAAACCCACCAAGCAAAAAATCCATAAGATACATCCAAAAATTGCTATAATGATAAAAAATGAATTACAAAAAATATTGGATGTAGGATTCATCCAATATATTGACTACCCCGACTGGGTTTCCAATATGGTTCCCATTCAAAAATTGAATGAGGGGCGTACGTATGCACATATTTTCATGATCTTAAAAAATTGAGACCCAAGGATGAAATTCCACTACCAAACATTGATACATTGGTAGATGCATCTGTAGGCCATGAAATGCTCTCTCTCATGGACGTCAGATACAATAAAATCTAAGTCAATGTTGAAGATCACACCAAAAAAACTTTCACTATGCCAAGAGGGACATTTTGCTATAAGGTAATGCCCTTTGGATTAAAGAATGTGGGTGCTACCTATCAACGGGTAATGGCATATATTTTTCATTATTATATGCATAAAATTATTGAGGATTATGTCAATGATCTTGTGGCCAAATATTTATTGTGTTAGGACCATATTGGTGTTCTTGAAAAGATATTCGATCATCTCCTAGAGCATAATGTATGATTGAACCCCAAAAAGTGTATTTTTGGAGTAACATTAAAAAAATAGTTAGGTTTCATTGTATCCAAATAGGGCATAAAATTTAACCCTAAAAAGGTTGAAGCAATCATAAGCATACCTCCTCCCATTAACCCTAAGCAACTTCATAGCTTGTAGGGGAAAATACATGCCATTCAATGGTACATCATGCAATTATCAAACAAGTGATAGCAATTCAATCATCTTCTATAGAAGGGGGTGACCTATAATTGGAAAAAATATTACTAAGAAACATTCAAATATATCAAATAATACTTGGCTTCCATGCCAATATTATCCCCATCGAGGCATGGTGCACCTTCTCTCTTATACATCTCAGCCATCGATTTTTCCTTAGGGATCATGTTGGCACAAAACAACAAGGTAAATAAGGAGCAAACTATCTATTACATTAGTCACACCATGATCGCGTATGAAATAAAGTATACTTACATCGAGAAGATTTTATTAGCGGTGGTCTTCACCATAAAAAATATCTATCATTACATGATAAATCAGACAACATACACCATATATAAAGAGAATACTTTGTGATACATGATGAGTTGTACTTATCATAATAGTCAAACCTCAAATTGGACCATGCTCTTTATGGAGTTTTACCTAGATTTTATTGGATAAAAATATATTAAAGACTAGATCATTGTAAATAAACTAACAAAAGCATCACTTTAAGATGATAAACCTATAACATTTGAGCTACCTGATGATGCCATCTTAGAAGAACCATAAGAACCAGATCACAAAGAAGATCAATCTTAGAAGAACCATAAGAACCATATCACAAATAAGATCTTACACTATTCTTTAATGGTTCAAAGTGTGAGAAAGGCGGTGGTGCAGGAATCATATTTTCACACCTCAAGGGGCTCATATTCTCTTTCCATTCAAACTTGATTTACCCTACACTAATAACAATTTTGAATATGAAGCCCTCCTTTTGGTTCTTCAAATAGCTATCGCCATGAATTTCAAGAGACTCAAAAGCTTTGGTGGCTCCTTGCTCATGGTGAATCAAGTAAAATAAATCTACCAATGTAAATGGTCGGTATTGAAAGAATACAAGACCATTGTGGAAAATTTACTTATAAAGTTTGAATGATATGACATTGAGGTCATCCCTCAGTTATCCAATCATTTTATGAATACCATGGCTTCCTTGGGATCCTTAGTTCCATAGAATCCATCATATTATGTTACTCCTATTCATGTAAAAACACTCGCACAATCCACAATATTATGGGATACCTCTATAGAAGAGCCAATTGTTCACATGGTAGACATTAAACCACACTAGGATTGTTTCTTACAAATTCAAGACTTCTTGAACTTTTATTCCTAGGCATCCTTAATCCCTTAGGTCCCTTATGATAATATCACAACCATATATCTTAAGGTTCTCTCACAATCCATATTCATGTGAGATGAGACAAGAGAGGAGAGAAGCATTCATTTAGTCCAATTTGAGCATTATCAAGAATGGTTCTCCCAGGTTAAATATTTCTTAAAAATTGGTAGTCCTCCTATGGTTTTATGCTCAATTGCATATCACCTAGCTACATTATATGGTAATAAACATAAATAGCCTATCAATAGAATACATTTAAAAATATATTATGCTTGAATTTTCATGTTTTCCTAGTCATGTTCCTAATTACATGATTGGTTGTATGTATGGTTGTGTTGTAATACATTTGTGCTTATCTTCATATGCCTAAATTTCATGTTTGATTACATTTTTCTATTCATCCTATAAATTCACAATGAGACATCTTGTAATGAGGTGATGATGATACTAGGTAGAATATAGTGTCACTTACATTGCACTTGCAGTAGGTAGCTGAGCTAGTAGACTCCCTCAATGACTTCACTAAGATCCTCCTCAATCCTTTTTATATTTTAAACTTTTGAAAAGCAACCAAGTTCTTAATGGCATATAGCAATCACCAATTATGAATCAAAAACAACTTGATGCCTTGGATTCTCTTTATAGAATCAAAAATTTCTAAATAACTTATATGCATCAATTTTCTTGATCATATGTTTGTTTGTTGCATAATCAAATGATAATCTACTTGCTCATGTTCATATGCTTACTATTTGTATATGGGATTGAGATGATTTTTCATAACCAGTGATGATCCTAGTCAAGATAGATTGCGTTAGAGAATTTCATCTTAGTTACCTAAGGTAACAAATATATTTGATGTCTCCTTTTGGATGGATAACTCATCATTTCAAACATATTCTTTATTTCATATCTTCTCATCAAATGCTTCCTCCAAAATTAGCACTCAATGATGATGCTAATAATACAATTTCAACTTGAGAGTATCATATAAAATGGTAAGTATGAACTAAGTTATACCCTAAGCTAAGTTATTTTTCACCTCTTTTATCAATGTATATTTAGACCCAACACTATATCTAAGAAATATGGATGATAGGATTATTCAATACCTAGTGAATGTTGGAAACTAGAAGCATTCATCTACATTTAGTAATCCTATCAAACATATTTTCTTTGTATAAGGATCTATCAAAAATTTTAATCTCATCTCTTCAATCATTTCTTTCCAAACATTATTTTTATCAAGTTAAGGTTCACCCTTACATCTAAATAGGAAGTTTGGTAGAATTATTCACCACTTGGTAAGCATTAGCAATTTTGCTACACCCAATGAGCGAGGAATGATTCTATCAAACATTCTTATTAAATATAAGGTTCTATCATACATCATAAATAATAACAAACATGATGGTATCAATATATCAATCTATGATCAATTTGTAATTCATTCTTATATCCATATAGAAGGTGGGATAGAATGATTTGACACTTGGTAAGCATTAGCAATTCCTATATACTCAACAAGTGATGAGTTATTCTATCAAACTTTCTTCCTTGATATAAGGTTCTATCATAAATTCAACTTTATAAATTATCAACACTATCATTGTACCTAACATAGATGAATGAAATATTATTACCCAACATCCAATAAAGTGTTTAAAACACCTAAAGATATTGGATAATTAAATTAAAAAATACTATCTTGGTATGAACCTATATCAAAATTATCATATAACTACCTTATATTTCTAAATCATGGCAATATGATAAAGCATAATCACTAAAAACCCTATAACATCAATATTTTTAACATAAATATAACACAAATTGGCTCTAAATGTTTTTAATCATTAATTAATTTCACATACATGATGTATTCCTTGTGGAAATTTGCACAATTGTATGATTACACATACACATAGACTTCATGTCTTGACTCGTTGGTTACCTTACTCCATAAAAATGTGATGATTACCATATTCATATTATATTAGGGATTATATTCTAATAGAAACTAGTTTTATTGCATGGCATAGTCTTTTTAAATAGATATTGATGAAGGTAATTTCATGTTCGAGATAGCATCAACATAGAGTAAACTATACACATAGGCACAAAAGGCAAAATTATATTTGATTGCCATAGGCAAGCTTCCTCTATAAATGACCATGTCTATCCTTCTCGATCTTCCATAGAATTTGTATTCAAGTACATTTTCATAGCCCATGCCATCTATGTACCCAATTCCCTCATGGAGCTCGAGTTCACCTCAAATCGCTCTGATACCCATTCCACAACTTACTACTCCAATATTTCTACAATTATCCACTCTGGTAACACCACAATTGCCAACACCTGTTCCTTTCCCAATATTTCCAATGCCACCAATTCCATTGCCATTACCTGCACCACCAGTACCTCTACCTTTATCGGCATCTCCTGCACCCTCCAATCCTGATCCCTACGGTGCTATTATAGGAGGTGAAATCTACTAATTCAACTATAAGGACAATACCAAATGTACTTATAGTAGTAAGGAAGAAGTAAGTTGAGGATGATTTCCATTCTAAAAGATTTTAAATATCATCAATCACTTGGGAGCAAGCAACCACTAGCAAGGGCCTTGAAAGAAACATGACTATGTTAGCAAATGAAGAAACTAACACATCTAAAAAGGTGTATTGATGCTCAATTATCCTCATGGAGAAGACAAGTGTATGGTGCATTTGAACAATGTACAGATGCTACTAGAAAGTTTTATTGGTGCTTAAGTCAATATGATAATGGAGGCCGATCACAATTTTATGGTACCTTCTCTAGAGAAATTTTTAGTTCTCACCAGATCTTTAAAGAAGTTGATGAACATGAATCTAGTAGATTTGGAGCCTTTGAAGGTTCCTACAAAATAGAAGGTGCAAAATGAAAAAGTGAAATCACAAAAAAAATTTCCTAGTGCGATGGTGAAACAACAAGATCCTATCCTATTGAAATATTTACTCCCCAAAAAGGCTCAAGCAAAGATCAAAATGCTAGCCACACAGCTTGCAACTGCTCCAAAATAGAATGAGGTAAAATAATAAGCCAAGAAATGCCTTCGCTACCTATCATTGACCAAGCAGTAAAGCGTGGAAGCTACTCAACAATACTGGGACAAATATGAGTGGGTTGTAGATGAAAAATCTCCTAGTGTTTCTAATTATAACATTGTGGAAGAGATGAAGAAGATACCTGCAAAAGTGAGCTTATATGATGTATTGCAGTTACTTGGGAAATTTGACCTGCTACAAGAGTCCCTCAAGACTGCAAAAGAACAAAAGAAAATTTATTCTTAGACAGTGTTGAATCAAACTCTACCTACATCTACCACTAGAAATAATAAGCCACCCTCATTCTATTTGTCACTCAGAATGGAGGGCTGGATTGTGCACAACTGTATGATCGATTTCGGTGTTGCAACTACTATCATACCAAAGGTAGTATGCAAAGTTATGGGTATGAAGTACATCAGAAGTAGCCCAGGAGTATTGCAACTGGATGGAACTTCAATCAAAATAGTAGGAGTAATTAAGGATATTCCCAACATTCTATATAGTATACCGTAAATAACTGTTATTCAAGAAGTAGTGGTGGTTGAATTAGAGCCATACTTCAACATGTGTCTCTGAAGGGAGTTCACAACAAAGCTAGGATAATACCTTTCCTTGGACTACTCGTATTTTGATATTCCATTTAATGGAAATATAATCTATATTTATAAGGAAAAGACATCGACTTTTCATATTGAAAAGTTGGAATAAGAAGAAAAATCTCCAAGCATAGTCAACATGATGACTAAAGAATTAGAGGAAGTTGACTTGATGGAAGAAGTGCTTAGTGAACTTCACCTTGAAGATGAATTCTCACTCATATATTTCAATGTGATGGTTGAAACTAACATCGGTTGTTATACGATAACCAAGCCTAAACAAATTGAAAAAAAGGTCCCTAAGTCCCTAGACCTTGTTGTAGTTCAATTATAAAAGCAATACTTTTATGGTGACAGGTGTAAGAATGGTGCAGGGGCTGGTATTGTTCTTGTTTCTCCTATAGGGTTACAAAATACATACTCATATAGATTAACTTGGTATTGCACGAATAATGCAACCGAATATGAAGTATTGTGTCTTGGTTTGAAAAAGGTTGAAAAGTTAGGTTTTAAATAGTTGCAAATTTTTGGTGACTTTGATCTTATTGTCAATCAAACCACAAATAAGTGTGTGTAAAAGAAGCACTACTTAAAGGCTTATCGCAACAAATTATGATATTTATTTGAATCCTTCACATCCTTGAATATCCAAGCGATCTCATGGGAGCAAAAAAAACATGCTAATATTTTAGCCTCTTTGGGTACAAATTACTCTCCCATGGAGCAAGTAGTTAGAAAACCCAAAATATTTATGGTAATATATAGACCCTCAGTCCCTGATAAGAATCTCTATTGGCAAGTGTTCGATAATGATGAGAAAATAGTCAAATTTCTAATTAATTAAGCTACAAGCATAGATGATATAGTACTTGTCAAAGAGGATGTGGAGGGGATGATTCAGATAAAGAATAACCATATTCCCAAGGGTATGATTTCACTGGAGAGTCTATTCAACCAAAATGATAGGGCCAAGAAGCATAAAATCAAGGTATATGTGAAGGAATATAAGGACTTGCAGCTAGATTTTGAGAAGATCATCAAGATCGAAATTTATTACATGTCAAAAGAATTAGAAGATATCAAGAACTTGTGTTATGAATTCCTTGACATTGTTGCATGGAGCTATCAAGATTTGAAGGGATATGACAAGAATGTGATCTAGCATACCGTTAAGATGCAGGAGGAAGTAAAACCCTTTTGATAGAAATAGTTGCCCATAAATCTCAATATCAAGGTGCTCATGAAGGCAAAACTATTAAAGATGCTGGAAGTGAAGATCATATATCCAATTAAGCACTCAACATGGTTGGTGAACCTAGTGCTAGTTCAGAAGAAGAATGGAGATATCTATTTGTGCATTGATTTTCAAAATCTAAACCATGCATCACTAAAATATCATTACCCTCTATCATAGATTGATCAAATCCTTCATGTGGTTGCTAGAGTGCAAATATTTTTATTATTGGATGGTTTCTACGGTTATAACCAAATCTGGGTGAAGTATGAATACTAGTACAAAATGATGTTCACTACCAAATGGGGCACATTTTCCTATCAAAAGATGTCATTTGATTTGTCGAGTATCGGTGCTACCTTCCAAAGAGACATGGACATCACTTTCAAAGAGTTATTAAATATAATTATTGTAATCTATATTTATGACATGATCATGTTTTAACATTGTAGAGAAGAGCATATTTCTCATTTGAGGTAGGTTTTCAATAAATGTCATGATTTCAGAATTTCTGTTAACCCAAAAAAGTCTATATTTTCTATCAAAGAAGGGATATTGTTGGGTAATGTGATATTACAATAGGGACTGGCAATTGATCCTGTAATATCTAAGGTGCTCCTTAAGTTACCACTACCAACCAATACAAAGGACTTGCCATCTTTCTTTGGTCAGATAAATTTCATTCAAAAGTTCATCATTGACTTTGCTCAGGTGGTGAAACCCATGATCGAGCTCCTGAAAAAGAATGCATATTTTAAATGCATTGAGGTGAGAATATGAGATTTTTTGTAGATAAAATAAAGGATCACCTAGGTTCCAGTATTGATTAATACTATCTATTCAAAATACTTGATTCTCTATGCAGTGGGTGAGAAAGAGAGTTATATTGTAGTTTTGATGCAGAAGCAAGAAGATGGAGATGAAAAGCCAATTGCATTTTTTATTCAAGTCATTGTGCCTCACCAGGATAAATATAATGTTATTAAAAATAGGTGTGCACGGTGCTAAAATCATTGAAATTTTTTTGATACTTCATCTCGTAGAGTAAAACGGTTGTTTATGTTATACACCCTGATCTCCGAAACTTCATTCTCCAGGGAGAACTAGGTGACAAAAGAGTAGGTTGGGTCTCAAAAATTCAAGAGTATGACATGGAGATCCAACAGACAAAGTTAGTTCATGGACAAGCTCTCTATCATAATTTGGCCAAAAGTGCAGCATCTGAATCATTGGATACAGTGCAAGAAGAGGATATTAGCTAAAATGTTTGTGCAAATTTTGCTATGATAGGTCATGACTAGATAGAGGATATTTTTGAATTCTTTAATTCTAGAAAGTATCCACCACACCTTGATGCTTCACAACATTAGAGTTTCAGGCTACAAGTGCTTAAATATGTCTTACTACCAAGTGGATTGTTCTATAAAAATATTGACAGAGTGTTCCTCAGGTGTGTAAAGGAATCAAAGAAGGAAAAACTATTGGAAGAATTTCATTCTGGTCTATCTGGCGATCATTATGTAGGAAGTTCCATGGCCTTGAATATCATTCGATCTAGCTACTTTTGGCCAACTTTGTTCACCGATGCTCATAAAGTGATTCAACACTGCGATAACTATCAGTGGCATATTGGTAGAATTAGGAAATGAGCACTCCTCCTGTGCCCAATTTGAGTGGAAGAACCATTTTAATAATGGAGCCTTGAATTCATTGGAGTCATTGATCGACATTCCTCCATAGAACATAAATATATTTTAACAATAACTGATTATTTCACTAGGTGGGCAGAGGCTATTCCTACTAAAAAGGTGGATCAAGCTATTTTCATCTCTTTCCTGAAGGGATTGATCACTTGTTTTGGTTTCCTAGATGTTATTGTAATAGATAATGGAAATCCATTAATTGGGACCAATATTACTGAGTTCACCAATAAATACAAGATCTACCTTAAAGCATCATCCAAATATTATCCCTAGGGAAATGGGTTGGCCAAATCTACAAACAACAATTTGTTGCAAATCTTGAAAAGGACACTAGGTAACAATAAAAGGAGTTGACACTTGTTGAACCAGGCTCTATGGACAGACCACATATCGAGCTTCCAGTGCTCCAGAGACTACAATTATTAAAGGATGAAGATGAGGAGTATGATCTAATGAGTGCAATGTTGGCCTAATTATTGCAGTTGGAGGAGGACAGGGAAAAGGTATATCAATATTTCATCGAATATACCAAAATGATGTAGAAGTGGTTTGAAAATAAGACAATCGAGCGTAGGTTTTAGGTGGGAGATTTAGTTCTTAAAAGGAACAAGAACAAGACCAAGCTGAGGAAACACCACAAGTTTGATGTGACCTGGGAAGGTCCATTTCAGATCTCTGCAGTAAATTCAGCAAATGCATACCATCTTTGGGACATAGATGGCTAGGATCTTCCTATTCTAGCAAATGGTCTTCATCTGAAGGTCTATATTTAATGATTGAATTTTAAGAGGTACCATATTGTAATTATGTACAAAATTTTCTTTTTAGTATTTTATTTACTTTATATGGTGACAGATATAAAAAAAGAAGAAAAAAGAAAAAAGAAGTGTTCTTTTTAAAATCAGTTTCGCTCCAAATTCATTGTTGTGTTGAAAGACTTGGGCTAAAAGAGACGGCATTACAAAACTCCTAGCGAAGAATGCACCTTTGAAAAACATGTTATTCATGATAAAAATAAAAGTACTTTCACCCACTCCCAAAGCATATGATCATGATTAAATGAAAAGGCACTTTCATGTGCTTTCGCCCAAGAAAGGGGTAGAAGGCCTTAGTCACTCCCTTTGAGAGTGAATGAGCAAAGAGAAAATAGAAGTGCCAGGTCAATGCGCTATTAAAACAGTCAAATTCATGTTCACCCCAAATATGGGGTGACACGTTTATTCACCCAAAGTTGGATTGAATGCATTAATTAAAACATGCATCATTAATTTGAAGGTTATTACAAGGCGATTAGAGGTGTTTTCACTTGGTGTAAAGCGACAAAGATTTAATATGTAAAAAAAAATACATGCATCTTAGTTTTTATGGAAAAAGATTTAAATATTGATATAAGGTACCAATGAGAGAAAAATATAAAATAAGGTAAAATCCCTAAAATTCAATTGCATTTTATTTTTATAAAATCAGGTTTTTCACTATTGGGTGAAAAAAAAATGAAGAAGGGTTTAAAAGAAGGCCAATCACTATGGAGTTGTACCAAGTGATTCGAAGGTATTTTTAGAAGCAAAAGAGAAGAAAACAAGTGTGCCTCAAAAATTCTTTTGCCCCATCACTTTTCGGAAGCATTTGATTTTGAAAGCACTCTAGTAGAGGTATTTCACCCCTCGATATGTGGCAGATATCAAGAAATTTGCATGCAAGTTAAGACACCTTCCTGAGGCTTTTAATTCAAATGTGCACCCGAATTTGCATAGGAGGAAGATTTTATGTTCCCAAGGAGCAAGAACACACATCATTGGTTTCCAAGTGGCTGATTTATCTTTCCAAGTAAGCTTCAATAGCCAAGGCATGTTTTATGACAAAATTATGCGGTGAAAGAGGGCACATTTTTTTAGGGTGATCTTGTAGTAAATAAATATGATATCATTAAAATATTGGAAATAGTGTCAAATGAGTGAATCAATGCACACATTCTTCTAAAAGCACCTGATAGGAATTCAATATTTATTGAGGTAGTTAGAAGGGCACTCTATATAAAGGACCAGGTAAAAGCTCCATAGTTTATTTTTTTTATTTTTACTGCTGTTGGTTTTCAAGTTGTTGCAGAGGTTTTTAGAGAAAATTTAGAGCACTCATCAGAAATAAATAATGAGGAAACAAAGCAAAGAGACAATAGAGGTTGTAGAGCCTAAGAATTCTAGGAAGAGAGAAGGGGGTTTGAAATCCAAGAAGGCTTGAAGGAACAAAAATGTTGATTTGCACTCATACGCTAACACAATGGTAGAAATCAACGACTATGTAATTACCCACAAAGACATGGAGAAATTATGGTAGGATGTGGAATTCATAGTTAGCTATGGGTTTTCATCAAAAATTCCATTGATAGTAGCATATCATGCATAGTTATCCTGGTATCTATGCACACCTGTACACCTTTGTCCTAATCTGGTGAAGATAATTGCCAAGTTCTACAATCTGCTTACCAGGATAGTATGGAAAGCAAATAATGAAGCACTTTTTACTATTACCACTGAAGAAGTATGAGAAGCATTTACCTGTGGATGGAAATCTCCTTCATATACGATTAACAAAAAGCTACAAATTAAAGAGCAAGAGGACAGATATGTCTCCACCATAACTATGCATCAATTTATGGAAACACAGTTGATTAAAGAGCCACAAATGGGGCAACTGCCAAACCTACCAAAGCCACTCACAAAATTTAAGAGCCTGAATATCTATTCCATGTTAACATGGATCATTGGTTTATTTATGGATTCTATCATTCATAAGTGGCAAGTGGCCATAGCGCAATGCATTTTCTAAGTGGAATTTTACTCTTCGTCAACCATGAAGAAGGGCACCAATCCAATTTTATTTGATTGGGCTGATTTTATATCTATAAAACTGTATTTTTAGCTAGAAATATTGTAGACTAGATAAGAGACATCATTTACGCACACTTCCTTTTTGGTATGGTATTTCTTAATTCAACTACACCAACATTTATCTTTCATTGCAGCGAGGTAAATGGACGAGAGATATGATCTTTTGATAGTCTTCATGTGTACTTCCTCTCTGTCGATCAGGGAGTTGTATTATAGTTTCAATTATTTGTTTTAGGACCCATGATAGAACTGCGTTGGGGTATATGTGAAAGAGTGGCACAAGAGTTGAGAGAAGTAGTAGTTATAGAAGAAAAGAGAGACATCTTTCTAATTACTCAAGGAGTGGTCATAAAACATTTTGGCTTCACAGGTAAGTCATTCTTGCTACCCTATTTTACCATTGAACATGTTTTCACTATGGAGGTGGTGCACCAATCAGACTATGTCAATGATGTATACAGAGTAGGGTGTGGTAAGAAGATGACTTGCAATATGCTATTCAAGTTTAGTAGTATAGAAGTGAGCCAAGTAGGGTAAAATTACCTGCCCATAGTAATGTTGTAGGACCTAGTGTTTATAGAACTACCACAATGTTGGAGGTACGACCCATTGGAAAAGTTTTTAGAAATAGTAAAGGCCAAGTCGTTTCACTATTGTCCTCATCTTGAAATTGAAAAAAGATGAAATAATTTTGATGGGCCTGACATGGAGTGGCATATTGGAGACATGACGATGCTTCCCCCTTGGCATGACTACTATGAACAAGAGGTTGAATATAATCCAACAAAGTACAATAATTAGATTCCTCCATCTGGCTTGTTCGGTCAGGTAAAATAAATTCAACCCTTGTGGTCTGAGGAGAAAATTATAAATTGGTGGATAATGTAGGTCCACCAAGGAAATACCATGTCTCATTACGGGTTGAATATGGATGAGGCATTTTTGAACATCTACGATGAGTTTGTTGACTCCTATCAACCCATTGCTTTTGCAAAGATCTTGCCCCAATTTTTCTAACATTTTGACAACAAAGAAAGTGATGTAGAAGGAGAACACCCATCCATTGAATAAGATATTTTGGAGGAAGAACAACAATATATGTTTAGGCGAAGATCATAGTGGATAAAGCAAAAATTTGAAGAGACACCTCTTCTAGAGAAGAAAACTATCTGAGGCAAAACCCCATTTCCTAAATCTACAAAGAGACCAAGGACTGGCACCACCTCCTCCTCTATTTATAAAGTTTTAGTGGCTATAATTCCCATAGTTCTAGTTGTTTAAGTGAATGTTATTTCTTCTCCACCAGTGGTAGAGGCTCAGATGATGGTTGCACAATTATTTCCAATAATTTACGATCAATAGGAGAACTAGTAGTTAGATATTCCTCAGGTGGAGGTCTTGGACGTCGAGGAGAATGTGAATGTTGAGGAGAGAGTGGAATAGCAACTGAAGAAATAGGAAGAGATTATTTTACAATCGCTCCCATAACCATAATACATGACATCCACACCTGAAGGTATGTCTTCTCTTTCTACTTCTCTTTCTTCAAAGCATGTAGTGACTACCAGTTCACTCCCATAATTTTTTGTGTCAGTATCTTCCCCTTTCTTTGGCCCCCCTTTCTTTTAGTTTTTTTGCATCAGGGTTGAACCCATTTTTGTACCCTTCCTCTTCCATTTCTACCACCACTTCTACCAAGGTTGTAAGTATGCAGGATCCTCCCAGAGTGAGGGTAACTATAGTTGAACCTAGCTGCTCCATACATTCCACCATTTTTGTCCCTCCTCTTCTAGCCATATCATCCACTTCCTTTGAGTCTGACTGATCAGAAGTTTTGATATCATTCACACCAATTTTGGAGCTGCAAGTACTACCTAAAATTTAGGTGGCACCAAAGCAGCTCGACGTACAGAAAATCAATCGGGTGCACCTGAGTTCATCATAGTGGTTGAAAAGAAAGAGGTTAAAATAAGCTATGGATCTATCTTGACCACTCAATAAGGTTACCTTTGATCCAGTCACCATGGAAGCTCACACAACTAAAATCACTCCCTTGGTTCAAAAGCCACAAGGAGAAATGTTATCGAGTGATTATGTTTGTGAGACCATAATAGAGGACCTCACCAAGATTGATCCTACAGAGAATATGGGAAACATATAGGTTGATATGAGTTCGGTATACTTGCATGGCAAGTATTATAAGCAAAAATATTTTTATCAAGAAAGTAAAATTATCAAACTCAAAAATACCTTGGCCAAAAGTAGAATGCAAGAGGAAAGGACAACCATAGAGAATGAACACTTGTGCCGATAGGTCGGAGTGCACTTAAGAAAATATATGCTACAAGGATAGAAATGCATGCACTCTAAATGTATCTAGAGGCCATACAAAATAAATTGGAGGAGAAGGTCACATAGGTTACAAGTTTTTCCCCAAAAAGTATCAAGGATGCACACTTTCGTAAAAGCTGGTAGCATAAGCAATTCAAGTGTTGCATTATTTATTGATGGCCAGAATACAGATTTATATGGGGCAGTAGTTGATCAATACTATTGAGAAGATTTTGGAACCATACATGGAGATGGCTATAAAAAGTAAAGCTTTGGCTAATTCTAGCATACATATTCACCCCCTGAGTGAAATGGATTATGCTTGATAAACTACAAAGGTCACCTTGCATAGTTAATTTTAGAGAATGGGCCTGGTGAGGGAAGTTTAAAATATTATTAATGCCATAGAGTGAGAGCATACTATTTCTATGACTCATTTTAACACTCTCATAGAATTAGGATTTTCATACTTTATTGATGAATGGGGTGAACCTCTGCCAAAAGAACAATTGGAAGAGACCTGGAAGAATATCATGGAGGATACCTCAAATATTGATGCATGGGAAGACCTCATAAAATAAGCACAAGTGTTGTCTCTTATGTAGAAGTATACCTACCTGGAGCTTTCACTGTTCGAGCTAGCCCAACGAACGAAACACCTCAGCTTGGAGGATGTCCAAAATATCCACTTTGTCTATGAATCATTGAGTGTTCCCTATTTTTTTACCACTCATGCTTGGTAGGAAGCAGTTATAGTTTATGAGGTAACCTTTGAGAGCCTCAAATAATATGAGGAAAGAGCAACAATGGAGCACGTAGTGGTAGAGAAAGCAGTAGAATAAGTAGGGTGGGTGGAAGTACTCGGAGTTGCAAAAAAAATTGAAGACACTGAGAAATAAAAATAGGATGTGTGTAGAAAGGCATCCACATCAAAAGTTCCAGCTCAGGAATTCAGCAAATAACCTCTATAAAAACCCAATGTATAAAGGCTTGGGATCACTTGCATCCATGCGAGCTGGATACCCCGTGAGCCACTAGAAATGTTGACAATATGCCACATTGAATTGATATGAAGTTTTTATTGTAATGTAGAAAAATATGTTAATATTATAATACAATATTTTTATCGAGTTGATATATTGCAGTTGTTTTATTTTTCTCTTTGTTTTTATACCCCTTTTTGGCTTGGAAATAATAGGCTTTTAGTAAAAAGGTTGGAAAAATGAATTGGAGACTTTGTTTTGTGTCATATATAACATCGCTAAGGAAGGATGCATAAAATACTAAGAGCTTGAAGTGAAAACTTCTCTGAGTAATGAAAATGTGTTCATCCCAACCAAGGAGTGAAAGGTCCTTCACAACCCTCATTGAAGCAAAAGAAAGAAAAGGAAATTGGAAAATGATGAAGTATCAAAAGTAATGACGATGCCCAAAGATGAAGTTTGGGAGAATCACGTTCACCCCAAATTTGGGACAAAAGCTTCATTCACCCCACTTTGGGGTGAACATCCTTAAAAAAATAAAAAAATACACCCACCTTTCATGAAGAAAATAGGTTTGGTGAAATTCTAGAGTTGAAATGGACTTAGAAAATTTTAGCTTAAAAGAGGGTGTGTTCGCCCCAAATTTGGGGTGAAATATCTGTTCACCCTACTTTGGGGTGAATGCCATTGAAGGCGCGATGTTGAAAATTTAAAATCAGGTTCACCCTAGTTGAGGGGCAAACGCTCCATTCGCCCCTCCTAGGGGTGAACGTCGCCTAAAAATTTTGAAGTCAGGTGAACGTGCTATAAAGTTTGAATTCGAGAAAAAGCAATGAAGGATAAAGTGACATTGAAAATTCAAAGTTGCGTTCACTCCAAAAATAAGGGTACCAACTCCTTTCACCTCTTTTAGGGATGGACATGGTTTTAAAAGAAAAAAGTGTAGTTTTCAATAGTGTTTTCACCCGACAAGGAGGAGAAATATTGTTGTTGAAGATATATGAGCTATTAAATCATCAAATATGCCTTCTCCATGATATAATATAATAAGGGAAAAATATTTGTATTCACTAGCTATTTAATTTGAATGAAATATACTGTTGATGTTGTTGCAGGTTTTCAAAAAGTGCCCAAGGCAAGCGAATGGAAGGCATTAAATAATGGAGGGAAGGTGCAATCCAAGTTGTGGATATCAAGCATATGGGAAGCAACAATATTAAAAAAATCAAGTCATTTTTATTATTTCTAAATTAGCAACGTGTTTTCAATATAACAAATGTCTCTAGTCAAAGACCAAGCCTTAAAATTTTATGTGCATCAAACCCGAAAATGCATATTTCATGGAGGAATTTTCTTAGAAGTTGGATCGTTGTTTCAATAGGATGTATTTTCAATATTTTCAAGGAAGAATTTTCTCATATTGGTCTCTGATCTATAAACATCCTATCTCCATATGCATTTAATGAAAAATGCAAATTCCTTTATAAACACTACTCAGTTCTCATTGTAAAAGGGAGGTTAGACATTATGTAAAAAAAATATTTAAGTTTTTTGCATCAATAGAAGATACAGGGCTTCTGAATTTACAAGTGATCTTGTGTGTTTTTTCATTCTATCTTTGTGCATTTCTATTTTATGCTCATATTCATTATTTATTGTTTAGTTTAAATTTTGCATCTAAATTTGAACATTGTTGGTGAGGGAGTGAGTTCTGGAATGTAGTCCTAGAGGTTTTTTATGCAAGGTTATAAGTAAATTCTATTGCTTTATTTTATTACATGTTTTTTCCATGCTTGGGTTAGTTTCCTACTACTATTCTATCCCAAATCCTAAGCTTTGGCATGTGGCCATATTTCCCTTTCTTTCCGTCATTTCCAATTTCTTTCCTGCAACTCCAGTCTTAAACTTGTGTAGGATTTAGTAAGGGAGTCAAACCTCTATGGATATTGGCACAGAGGACATTCCTTTCCTCTGGCATTTCAATGTTGGCCATGTCTAGGGTGCACAAACATTAGTTTTGTTAATTAGGCAGATATTTGACCAACATTAACCTTACTCCATAAAAATGTGATGATTACCATATTCGTATTATATTAGGTATTGTATGCTAATAAAAACTAGTTTTATTGCATGGCATAGTATTTTTAAGCAAGGAGTGATGAAGGTAATTCCATTCATAATATTCCTTCCATGAAAAGGCATAAGCTCATAGCTTCTATGGAAAGGGAGAATAAGAATTATTTCTTGTTCATATAATTTTCATAGCTTTGAAAATATCCAATGGGAAATAATTATTATTTCTACTCCTTCATTGAGAAACATTGAGACATTTCTCATTTGTTGTCCATCATCTAACCATTACTATAATGATTGTATACCCACATTTATGCATTGACTACGTGTACATTTAGAAATTAGGGAATCTTGCAATCAGGTAATGGTGACCAGTAGTTAAGATAACATTTATATGTGTTGCATTCATGTTAGGTCTTTTATGCTAGCGAATCCCCACTCCTAGGATCACGTATTTACTTTAAATATTTTTATTGCTTTCATCTAGAATGATACGCTTATTTTATTTATGACATATTAGCATTACACATCAATTTATTTCATTGGATTTGTCCCATGCAATAGATTTAACAAAGCTTAGCACATATAGGGCATTATTTGTTATGTTGTTGTGGGAAAACAAAATCATGAACTAAATCACCCAATATTCTCCATGCACTCTTCATATGATAAAACATGTTTATCCAAGATAATGCAACCTTGTTATGGTCATAAAAAATGCTTCCATGGTCCTAAATTCTAGTAGTAAATCAATAAAGTAAATAATAATTCTCATGTTTGCTTATTTGTATTAGTTGATTGTTTCTTGCTTTGATTCATATATACACCAAAAAATAAAATAAAAAGAAATTAGTTCAAATAAAAACATACCCACTTTTCAAATTATGTCATTACTAATGTCATTAGGGTTATTTGCATTGTAATAGTTCCCAAATATGAAATAGCTATAATATGATAATAACAAGGTCATAAATAATAATAATATAAGTAGAATAATATGAACAAATTAATATGTATATGAATATTTATAATAAATCAAATAAAATTCAATAATATGCTAAAATATGAATGTAAATAGCCTAAATCATACATGTACTATGCATGTAGAACAACTTACAATATTAATTACTCAAAATGTATACAAGTTTTATTACTCCTCTTTCTCTTACAATTGTATATGATAATAATGATCTTGATGCTTGTGATACTTTTTTAAGGAGAATTGTCTTCATAACATATGTATATGGTAGTGGTGTAGTATTCCCAAAGGGGTAGGTGGTTAGGGAGCTCTGGAAATGATTATCACAATCTCAGAATCCAACTTGCACAAATCATACAGCTTGTGCGAGCTCCACCGTACACTATGTAAATCTACCAAAATAGCTTGTACGATCACCGAATAATATAGTTGTATGATACAAATCATAAAACACAATACCTTGTACAATTTGGTACTCAACCAACTCACTGAAATAGGTTTTGCAAGTTAAATTGATCAGTTTTGTTATTTATTTCTCCAAACTAGCGTTATTTTCTTAATTAGTAGGTTTTGGGTTGCAGTCTTATTACCAAATTAGATAAACGACTATTTGTATGATTTGGGTACATCACTTGTATAATTTATACGAACAGTTACTACAAATAATACTCAAATCTATCACTCTGCTCAACCAATCCTTCCAATATAGATTTTAAGAAGTTTCTATATGTCAATTGCTCTAACTCTTCATAACATGCAAACCCTAAATCCATGACAATGAATTGTATTCATCCTAGGTAATTATAGAAATTGTACAACTACCTAGAAACATTAAATATATCTGTAATTCTTAATACAATCACTTCCATTCTCCACACTAAGTCTAGAAAGTAATCAGGTTCATTCACAATGCAATTCCATCTATATACATGCTAGGTTATGCATCAAACATGAATTACACAACCTACAATAGTAAAAAAATATGGTGGAATTCACAAGGTAAAGGAAATAAGGAAATTTGCTATAATATCTAGATTATGAGGAATCATGTACAATATAGCCATTAGCTTTACTCACAATCACCACAAAAATCATAATGAACAATATGTAACCTGACAATCAATACTCCATAAATTATGTATTAATATATCAACAATAAACTACGAACATCAAAGAACAACTAAAAAATGAATGGGAGACTATATAATGCATACCCAGACCATTCCAAAGTGGTTTCTAAAGCATCACACTATTTTAAACTACCATCCTGAACTAATTCTAAAACAAATATTTTACAAGGTTTACTAAGGTCTAATTTGATTTTTATTAAATTCACCCCAAATGTATGTTTCACCTAATTTCATTTACATTTCATTTCATACATTTGCAACCTTGTATGTTTTTCTCCTACTTGTACATTTTCACACTTGTACATTTTAATCAAAATTGAGCAAAACTAGACAAAATTGTACAAATCCAAGGATCATTTCTTCTTCTTCTAGAAGGTGGATTTACTGCCTACAATATAGCCATAGTAGTGTGACTCTTTCTATACTTGACTATTTCTCACCATATTCCAAGTCTCATGACTCTTGGATTATCTACTTACCACTTGCATACTTGATGAACACTTGACTCTATAACATATGCACACCTATATATGACTCTTACACTTCTAATTTCACTCTTTAACCTACGACACTTGTGCACATAGACTCAACTTACACTTGCACTCTAACTCACATGATACTTGTGAATTTCTTGTACATTTACACTTACATAAAAAGGAAAATATAAATCACACTCTAAACTATTGACTCAACCCCAATCTATTATTTACAATGTACAATGTACAATGAAGACATGAGGGTACATTAGCATGTACCAAATAAATCAATATACTCCAACACCCCCTTGTATTAAATTATTTGGTTATTGAATAATTTAGTCTTCAATCATGGTCTTCATATTTTTATTCAATCTTCAAGTGGCCTTGCATTTTATATGATCTCTTGCTTGCAATCCATTAGGTTCATCTTCTTGCTTGACATCTACTTTGAGTTCATCTTCAGTTGCTTTGAATTCAATTGTCTTTAGACTTTGATTCTTTTGGATAATGAACTATTTGAACTTTCTCATTATCATCAGGTTCATGTATGAGAAATTTTCCTTTGTTTTGTACTTTTGGTTCAATTGATTCTTGTTTTATTTCTTTGTAAAATATATTTTGACCATATCTAACCCATTTCTCTTTTCCTTGTTTTCTATTCATTATATCATAATTTTTTTTTCCTTCATATAATTTATATATTGAACACTCTGCTTTATTGTTATAAGATGATTCAAAAATAAGTTGTGCAAAATGTTGCCTAAATTTAACAATAGTGTTCTTTCAAATCTTCTACAATAATTTTCTTTGTACCAACAAAATACTAGTGAAAGTTTTTCTTTTGCAATACTTACATGGATAAATATTCCAACAATTAGTTTTTACATGACCAATTTTATTACAATAGATGCACCTTGAACATATTTTATTTATATTTTCATCCTTCTTAGTGCTTCAAGTTCTATTTTCTTGATAAAACAATATAACCATTTATGCACGACCATGGATACTCTTTATTTATTTTCCTTGTAGATAAGTTGTAGAATGTGATAATCTTCAATATTTTTAGTAGTTACAAATTTTGTAATGGAATCTATTTTAGATGAACTACTAGAATAAGATTTTGTAGTAACAAGATCTAATTTTGAGTCCTCAAGAGTATTTAGTGATCTTGTTATTTTCTTCTTTCTATCAAGATCATATATCATTCTTTGAAAATAAAGCTTTAGTTCACTATCTTTTTACTATCTTTATTGACTGCATTTTCAATAATTTCTTTCATGATATACAATGTTATGATCTATTTCCTATGAAGTAGACAACCTTATAACTCATAGGTTTAAATAATTCAAATTCAATAATTTAACTCCTATGGAATAGAAAACCTTATGACCCCCTAGTTTAGAAAAAGAAAGTAAAATATGCTATTTTTTTGTTTTTCCTAATCCTTTGAAGTTGAAAACATTTTACCTCCCAAATATTTAAATTTGCAGAATTTTTTTTTTAATTTTCTCAAAAAATTTCAATCAAATACACTAGTTGAATTCCTTCTCACTCCAAATTTACAAAAATTAAAAAAATAAATCAATAAATTGACTCCAAACTTCAAAAAACTCAAATAATTAAAAATAATTTTATCTAACTTTTATTTTTTTTATTAGTTGGATGAAAGGAGTTTTGAAAGGACCTCCAAACCTTATAACAAAAATAAGATAATATCCAACCACTAAAATACTGAGGACAATTCAAACATTAAATACAACCAGCCCTTGAACACAACTACCTACACCCAGACCAACATATACTAGCCAAACAAAACCAAACACATAGGCCAAACTAAAATAAAATCTAGGCATGCAGGACCTCATGGATAAACAAAGACAAAAAAATGGGCACGCAAGCCCAACCAAAACATTCAAAAACCAACATCCAATGGAACAGCCCACCCTAAGTATTCTGATTTGATTTTGACCTTTTCTTGAATTCATTGTCCAAAGGCTATATGGGAATTTACCTATCCAAATGTGAAGATATTGCTATGTAAGACCTTGATTAGCTAGGAAGTCCATAGCTTTGTTACCTTCCCTAAACCGGTGCTTGAATTGGACTTCTAAATTTTGAATCATTCTCCTAGCTTCAATTATAAAATTTGCAATAGTCCAGGAGGGATTTTGGTTGCCATTAATCATGTTGATAACATTGAGTGAATCTCTTTCTATGATTAGTTTCCTTTAATTCACCCAGTTTAGTTGGGAAACACCCTAAAATAATGCTCAAGATTCAGTGAATGGTTGGTTTGGTGACCTAAGTTTTTAGCAAAAGCAAGAAGGGTTTTTCCCTTTGAGTTTCTAAACAAACCCCCTGTAGCTACCAAACTCAGGTTCCCTTTAGAAGATTCATCAAAGTTATATTTCAGCCAACCCGATGGAGGGGATTTCCAAAATTATGCTAGCCTTATCCTGACTCACCCTGCCTACTGTATTCTGAGGCTGAGTTAAAAAACCCAACGATCTCTCCAAACCAATATTCCTTTCACAAGTTATTGAATCCAGTTTTAAAGCTTTCACATTTTCCACTGTATCTACAATGGTCCTCGAGGAGATCAATGACTCAAGATAGCAAATATTTTTAAACACGTGAGCATTCCTTTCCTTCCATACCCACCACCAAATATGAAGTAACCCAAATTTCTAGAACTTGTGTAGGTGGGAAGAGGAGAAGAGGGATATCCATTGAACAACTAGGTCCTCCATTGAGTTTGGAGGAACCCAAGAAACACCCAAATCTAAAAGAATTGATGGAATACTTCAAGGGTATAGGCACAATGATAAAATAAGTGGAAAGGTGATTCAAAATCCCTATCGCACATGAAGCACTTATTAGGGAAAATCATTCCTCATTTTTGAATATTATCAAAAGTAAGGCACTTTTCCTGAATTGCCAACCAGAATAGCACATTTACTTTAGGGGTTAGACATTTAATCCAAACTTGATTCATTAGGAATCGGGGATCCAAATCATAGTCCAAGAAACCATAAGAAGACTTAACTAAAAATTGGATATCTTTATCAAGACCCAAAACTAACCTATCATGAAGACCATAATCTAAGGTTAAGAACCATTATATGATTTTTTTTAAATTTATAAAAGCAATTTTCTCCTCCTAAGAAATATTTGGGAAGTTAAAGGACTTCCACTAAATATGACCATTGAATAATTCTAAAAATTTAGAAACTTTGGGACTAAAAAACCTATCTATAATTGGTTTTAGATAGGTGAAGGTCAGAAAACCTTCAAGAGGGGATGGTGAGGCCCAAGAATCTCCTTAAAAATGAATGGAATAACCATCCCCACCACCCAAAAAAGGATTTTATGCACATCCACCTAAATACAAACTGTGTTGGACCAAAAAGTAGACCCCACGAAGGGAGCTTGGGATTTCAAGAAATTACTACCATCACTAAGATACTTAGCCTTCACAATATTAACCCAATGAACATTGTCATCCTAAAATAATTTCTAATATTGTTTTGCAATCAAGGCTCTATTAAACATTTTTAGCCTTCTCAAATCTAAGCCTCTTTCTTCTCTCCTACTGCTGACTTGATGAGCAAGGTGCAGCAACAGTATTTTCATTGTTGTCAACATAGTCAGACATATCGGTTGATGCAGTGGACAGGAGTTAAGAGGTTCTTCAGAGTATGTACAGTGATTTTCCAAAAGATCGAAGTGGCCCATATACTAAAAATCAAAAGAAAATCACAAGGAAGAAAACTGTCATGATATTGCGACATGTTGAGCAAGAAAGAAAAACTGTCACGATATCATGACATGTTGAGCAAGAAAGAAAAACTGTCGCGATATCGCGACATGTTGAGAAGAAATAAAAACTATCGTGATTTCGTGACATGTTTGGAGAGAAAGTGCAAGCAAGCAAAACTATCATGATTTCATGACATGTTCGGAGAGAAAGCGCAAGCAAGCAAAACTATCACGATTTTGTGACATGTTCGGAGAGAAAGCACAAGCAAGCAAAACTGTCGCGATTTCATGACATGTTTGGAGACAAAGCACAAACAATAAAAACTATCACAATTTCATGACATGTTCGAAGAGAAAGCGCAAGCAAGAAAAATTGTCACGATTTCATGACATGTTCGGAGAGAAAGCGCAAGCAAGAAAAACTGTCATGATTTCGTGACATGTTTGGAGAGAAAGCGTAAGCAAGCAAAACTGTCACGATTTCGTGACATGTTCAGAGAGAAAGTGCAAGCAAGAAAAACTGTCACGATTTCGTGACATGTTGGAAGAGAGAAAGGCAAGTAGAAAAAGTGTCGCGATTTCATGACATATTGCAAGAGAGAGAGTCCGAAAGAAAAAGTGTCACGATTTCATGACATATTGCAAGAGATATTGTATGAAAGAAAAAGTGTCACGATTTCATGACATATTGCAAGAGAAAGAGCAAAGGAGAAAAAGTGTCACGATATCACGACATGTCACGTTTTCATGACCCGAAGGCAAGAGAAAGAGCAAAGGAGAGAAAGTGTCACGATATCACGACATGTCACGTTTTCACGAGAAGGCAAGAGAAAGAGCAAAGGAGAGAAAGTTTCACGATATCATGACATGTCGCATTTTCATGACCCGAAGGCAAGAGAAAGAGCAAAGGAGAGAAAGTGTCGCGATATCGCGACATGTCACATTTTTGTGACCCGAAGGCAAGAGAAAGAGCAAAGGAGAGAAAGTGTCGCGATATCGCGACATGTCGTGTTTTCGTGACCCGAAGGCAAGAGAAAGAGCAAAGGAGAGAAAGTGTCACGATATCGCGACATGTCGCATTTTCGTGACTAAATGAGGAGAGAGAAAGTAAGAAGGAAGAAGTGTCACGATATCGCGACAAAAGTAAAGAGGAAGAGTACAGAGGCGAAAGTGTCACGATTTCGTGACATGTGTTTTCACGGGTACAAGCCAAGAAAAGAAGCAAGGAGGTGAAAGTGTCGCGATATCGTGACATGCTGTGTTTTCGTGGGTACAAGCAAAGAAAAGAAGCAAGGAGGCAAAAGTGTCACGATATCACGACATGTGTTTTTATAGGTACAAGCAAACAAAAGAAGCAAGGAGGCGAAAGTGTCATGATATCGTGACATGTTGTGTTTTCATGGGTACAAGAAAACAAAAGAAGCAAGGAGGCGAAAGTGTCGTGATATCACGACATGTTGTGTTTTCGTGAGCTAAGAAGAGAACCCAACCAAAATAAGATATGTGACAGTTAACTAAAGTTATACAACAGTTATAGGGGCCGTTGCAGAATAAAATCATGCAGCTAAAATAAGAAGAGTTAACTAAAGTCAATACGTCAGTTACAGGTGCAGTTATAGAGAAAAATCATGTAGCTAAAATAAGAATAGTGAACTGAAGTCAAAACGATAGTTATAGGGCCAGTTATGGAGTGAAAGCATCAAGCAATGGTTAAACTGAAAGTCATCAATCGAAGACCAAACAAAGAGTCGTAACTATTAATAGGATGCATGAGAGAATACTGTGTGATAAAGGAGTTACATATAGAAGTTTCTATTAATAAGTTGCATGCAAAAATATGGAAGTTAAAAATAGAATCAAAACTTTGTTATAAAAGGAGGTTTGCATGGAGAATTACAAGCTGCTAAAATAGGGTGAAAGTGCTACAAAAAGAGGGTTGGAAGAGTGCCGTAAGAGAGCGTTAAGCAGAGCCTTGAGAGCCATAAAAGTGTAGTAAGCAGAGCCTTAAGTGTGTGTGGTGTTTTGGTGAATAGCGAGAGAGGTTGGGTTAGCAATAGACCAGTTAGGGTCTTGAATAAGCGAAGGCATTTTTATGTCAATCTTATAGCTTCATAATTGCAGTCCAAGTTGGTGCTTGGAATTAGGGGTTGGTGCTCCTTTCTGTTGGTGAAGATAAATTAGGGGTTGGTGCTCCTTTCTATTGGTGCAGATAAATTAGGGGTTGGTGCTCCTTTCTGTTGGTGCAGATAAATCAGGGGTTGGTGCTCCTTCTAGTGGGTGCTGGTAAATTGATTGTAAAATTGGTATTTTGCAAAGGCTAGATTTGGACGGTAATCCAAGCAGTCATTTTTGAGGAGTAGCCAAATTGGTGAACCTCATTACATCGTGTGTTGTGGAATGCTCTCTTGTTATGCTTGCTTTATCTGATTTAAATCTTCATTATTTCAGTGTTAAGAGTTGTAGATTTGAATTTAAATAGCTACACTGATTCACCCCCCCCTCTCAGTGTCATTGTGAGACTAACAATTGGTATCAAAGCCAAGTTCTTGAACAAGCTTAATCGGCTAAGGTGATCTTGGAAGTAAGACAATGGCAGGTGGTGAAGGATTCTCATCAAACAAAGCACCATTGTTTGACAAAACTAATTACTCATTTTGGAGACTTAGGATGCAGACATATCTATGTGCTTTGGGATACGACATTTGGGATTCAGTAGATAGTGGATACACAATACCCACCACTCCTCCAACCGATGCTTTCGGTAAGAAACTATTTGAGAATAACTCTAAAGCAAAGAATGCTATCATGTGCGGTTTAGTGGACAACGAACTGATAAAGATTATGAGTTGTAAAATGGCAAAAGACATATGGGAAAAACTAAAGAGCATTCATGAAGGAGACGACAAGATCAAGGAGGCCAAGTTACAAATGCATCGAGCTCAGTTCGAAGCATTAAAGATGAATGATGATGAAAACATAGAGGCATACATGTTGAGAGTTAATGGAATCATTAATGCGATTAGAGGACTCAACGAGGAAATGGAAGATGCTATCGTCATGAAAAAGGTACTAAGATCTCTTCCCCAAAGATTTGATTCTAAAGTTTCAACAATAGAAGAAGCTAAAGATCTAAATACTTTTAGTATGGATGAGATGCATGGTTCTTTGACTGCATATGAGATGAGAATAGGAAAAACTAAACCCACAGATAGAGAAGCTGCTTTTAAAGCACATAAAAATATAAAAGCAAAACAAGAATCCGAGGAAGAAGAGACATCAGATGAAATGGAAGCAAACTTTGTTCAAAAACTAATAAGGGGAAAAGGAAAATATAGAGGAAAGCTACCATTTAAGTGTTTCAACTATGGAGGCGTTGGGCACTTTGCAGCTAAATGTCCACTAAATGAGAAAAACAAAAGTGATGAAGGTGCACACCAAGAAAGAAGTGACTGGAAGAAGAAACCAAATTTTAGAAAAGGCAACTTCAAGAAGAAAAGTTTCATATCCAAGAATGACAGTCCTTCAGAAGACAACTCCGGTGAGGATTCTGAAGAAGAAATAGGTGAAGCTCTTTTCATGGCATTCGAAGAAGAAAAAATAGAGGAAAAATAGGAGTGTGATAAAAAACTTGAGGTTGAGGCTAAAGTAGATCTGGAAGGTGAGTTGGTCGCTACACTTAAAGAGCTGAGTATAGAAAGGAAAAAGAATAAGAAAAGTTCAAGAAAGCTTGAGGATGCCAATGAAATCATAACCAACTTGAAAGTATAGATAGACAAATTTAAGAAAATATCTGAAGATATCAAAGTTCAATTAATCATGAAAATAGATGAGTGCAACAAGCTAGAAGAAGAGATTGTTGGTTTAAGGATGCAACTAGAAGAGATGAATCGAAAAATGAGTTTTATCACAAACTTGAAGAAAGTTCTATGAAGCTGGATAAGATTATAAATAACCAAAGGACTACATGCATCAAATTTGGTTTAGGCTTCGTCGAAGGAGAATCATCAAATGGATCAAAGGCCATAACTATAGAACCCATAAAGAATGAAGATAAGATCAGGGTTGATCAAGAAAAAATGAATCATGCTAAAGAAAGCAATAATGCCAGGCACGAGAGGAGTATAGACAATGATGGATTCACCAATGTCACTCATCAAAGGAGAAGAAGATTTATGGCTCCCACTACAAAATGGCAAAGACCATCACCCAGGTTCACTCATTCCTTTTCTGGTTATTGTTTTAAATGCAATGGTTATGGACATAAGATTTTAGATTGCAAATATAATGTAGGACAAAAGAACTTTACCAGTAGAAATGTTTTTTCACCGTTGATGGATTATGTAGTAGAATGTTATAACTGTCATAATTTTGGGCACATTGCAAGAAATTGTCAAAGTACATTTGCAGCAAATAAACATCATGGGAGAAAATTTCAACCAAATGGTTTGAGACAAAATAGAAAATTTCTCAAAAAATATGCACAGGCTACTGACAAAGAAAAGTCAAAACAAGTGACTAAAATTGTAATCAAACCAGAGTGGAAATAAAAGGAGCGACCCAAGGAAGAAAAGGAATCCTTGATCATGCAGACAATATTTAAAGCACAGAACAAATCTGCACCATGGATACTTGATAGTGGATGCTCCAGTCATATGATAGGTGACAAACAAAAATTTGAGAAGTTACAGAAATATGAAGGTGGTTCTGTAAAATTTGGAAATAATGATGGAGCTAAGATAGTTGGAAAAGGATCAGTCAAGATCAGTGATGGAAAAATCAAGTCAAAAGAAGTCTTGTTTGTGATTGGTCTGAAGCATAACTTGTTAAGCGTAAGTCAGATTTGTGACAGAGGTCATGAAGTAATTTTCAAGAAGTAGGGCTGTGAAGTTAGAACAACAAAATGTGGAAAGTTGATAGCAACTGGATCAAGGACATCTAGAAACCTATATACTCTCTCAGATACTTTAGAAGGAGCATGCTTGATTGGGTAGGAAGAAGAAAATTGGCTATGGCACAAGAGGCTCGGTCATATAAGTTTTGACAATCTAGTAAAAATCAGCTCAAAAAGGGTAGTGAGAGATATTCCCACCATTGGCAAACCATTAAATAGCATTTGTGCTTCATGCCAAAATGGGAAGCAAACTAGAGCCACATTTAAAAAAAAAGAGTACTTCACAAGCAAACCTTTAGAACTAATACATATTGATTTATGTGGACCCATGAGAACGCAAAGCATAAATGGTGACAAATACTTTATGTTGTGCATAGATGACTATTCCAGGATGACATGGGTACTATTTTTGAAGCTTAAATCAGATGCCTTTGAGATGTTCAAGATTTTCAAAAAATAAGTTGAGAATCAAACAGGAAAAAGGATTAAATGTTTAAGATCAGATAGAGGAGGAGATTTCATTTCAAAGGAGTTTGCAGAGTACTATGAAAAATATGGGATTAGGAGACAGTTTTTAGTAGCAAGGACACCTCAGCAGAATGGTGTGGTAGAAAGAAAGAACAAGACAGTGCAGGAAATGACATGGACTATGTTGACTGAGAGCAAAATAGTAGATAGATTTTGGAAAGAGGCAGTCCATACTGTAGTATACATCCAAAATAAGTGCATGTTGAGGACGCATGAAAGAAAAACTTCGTATGAACTATGGTAAATTGACTCGGATAGAGTTGATGAAGGTAGTTTCTTGGCTATTCGAAAAGAGGAAGCCTACACATGCTAAAACAAGAGGCTAATTCAAAATATGCGATTGCTAGAAAAATCATCCTAGAGAGCAAATAATTGGAGACCCCACAGTTGGTGTTCAGACAATAAGAAGAGTAGTAAGTAACTACTCTCTATTATCCAACATTGAGCCCAAAAATGTTGCTGAAGCAAGCAAAGACGAAAGTTGGATGACAGCAATAAATGAAGAATTAGATCAGATCAAGAAAAACAAAACTTGGGAGTTAGTACCAAGACCTGCAAATAAAAATATAATCGGTACTAAATGGATTTTTCTAAACAAATTGAATGAAGATGGATAGGTAGTCATAAATAAAGCAAGATTGGTCCCGTAAAGGCTATGCACAAGTTGAAGGTATTGACTTTGAGGAAACCTTTGCACCAAGTGGCCGGACTAGAGGCAATAAGAATGTTTCTGGCTTTAGTAGTTCACAAGAATTTCAAAGTTTATCAAATGGACGTGAAATCAGCATTTCTGAATGGAAAACTTGAAGAAGAGGTCTATATTGAACAGCCAGATGGTTTCCAACTCGATGATAATCCCAACTTCATCTGCAAGTTGAAGAAAGCATTGTATGGCTTGAAACAGGCACCCAGAGCATGGTATGCAAGGCTAGACAACTATCTTACTCAACAAGGGTTCAAAAATGGTATGGTGGATAGCAATTTGTATGTCAAAACAGAGAATGGCCATCTCATTTTCCTTGTTGTATACGTAGATGATATCATTTTTGGCAACAACAATGATGATTCATGTAAAGATTTAGCAATTAAGATGCAGAAAGAATTTGAAATGTCAATGATTGGTGAACTTTCGTATTTTCTCGGACTGCAAGTTAATCAAAATGAGAAGGGCATATTTATTTCTCAAGTTAAATATGTGAAAGAGATGCTAAAAATGTTTACAATGGAGGATTGTAAGCCTGTTAGCACTCCCATGATGACAGGTTGCAAGTTGAGCAAGGATGACAAATCTCCAGATGTTGATCAAACCATGTATAGATCTATGATTGGGAGCCTACTGTATTTGATAGCTACTAGACCAGATATCTTGCAGGTAGTTTGCATGGTAGCACGATTTCAGGCGAGTCCCAAGGAGACTCATGTGATAGCAGTGAAGAGGATTCTTCGGTATCTGAAGGGTACTATGGAGTATGGGTTATGGTATCCGAAAGGTAAGGACTTCACCCTTATTACGTATTCAGATGCAGATTGGGCAGGATGTGTCGATGATAGAAAGAGTACCAGTGGAGGTGCATTCTATCTTGGAGACAGGTTGGTTGCATGGCATAGTAAGAAACAAGAGTCAGTCTCCTTATCCATAGCAGAGGCAGAATATATTGTAGCAACTACGTGTTGTACGCAGGTCTTATGGATGAAACAAACCCTAAAAGATCTTGGCATTAACTTTAGTGAGCCAATTTTAGTTAAGTGTGATAACACCAATGCCATTAACATCTCAAAGAATCCGGTTATGCATTCTTGCACAAAACATATTGCTATCCGATATCACTTTTTGAAGGAGAAAGTTGCGGAAGGTGAGGTTAAGTTGGATTTTGTCCCAACTACAGAGAAAGTAGCGGATATCTTCACAAAACCGCTTCCCAAAGAAATTTTTGAGTACCTTCACAATAAACTGGGAGTGGTCACGCTTCACGCTTCCCAAGAATTGACTAGCTATCGGGACCACATTCTTAGGGGGAGCATTTATATATTTGATTATCTTTTTGCTCATATTTGTAATTTTTGCTAACTGTCATAACGTGTGCCTGAGAATGTTGTGCATGGACTCAGGGGGAGTCTGTAGCAGCCCTTTGGTATTATTGTCAAAGGGGGAGAAGAATTACAGGAAATTGCACGTGTGTTGCCAACAATTCCAAAGGGGGAGATTGATGAGCAAGGTGCAACAACAATATTGTCATTGTTGTCAACACAGTCAGACAGATCGATTGATGCAGTGGATAGGAGTTAAGAGGTTCTTCAGAGTATGTACATTGATTTTCCAAAAGATCAAAGTGGCCCATATACTAAAAATCAAAAGAAAATCACAAGGAAGAAAACTATCGTGATATCGCGACATGTTGAGCAAGAAAGAAAAACTATCGCGATATCACGACATGTTGAGCAAGAAAGAAAAACTGTCATGATATCGCGACATGTTGAGAAGAAAGAAAAATTGTCGTGATTTCATGACATATTCGGAGAGCAAGTGCAAGCAAGCAAAACTATCATGATTTCGTGACATGTTCGGAGAGAAAGCGCAATCAAGAAAAACTGTCGTGATTTCGTGACATGTTCAGAGAGAAAGCGCAAGCAAGCAAAATTGTCACGATTTTGCAGACATGTTCGGAGAGAAAGCGCAAGCAAGAAAAATTGTTGTGATTTCATGACATGTTCGGAGAAAAAGTGCAAGCAAGCAAAACTATCGTGATTTCATGACATGTTCGGAGAGAAAGCGCAAGCAAGCAAAACTATCATGATTTCGTGACATGTTCGGAGAGAAAGTGCAAGCAAGCAAAACTGTCACGATTTCGTGACATGTTGGAAAAGAGAAATGCAAGTAGAAAAAGTGTCACGATTTCGCGACATATTGCAAGAGAGAGAGTCCAAAAAAAAAGTGTCACGATTTCGTGACATATTGCAAGAGATATTGTACGAAAGAAAAAGTGTCACGATTTCATGACATATTGCAAGAGAAAGAGCAAAGGAGAGAAAGTGTCACGATATCACGACATATCGCATTTTCATGACCTAAAGGCAAGAGAAATAGCAAAGGAGAGAAAGTGTCGCAATATTGCGACATGTCGCGTTTTCACGACCCGAAGGCAAGAGAAAGAGCAAAGGAGAGAAAGTGTCGCGATATCGCGACATGTCACATTTTCATGACCCAAAGGCAAGATAAAGAGCAAAGGAGAGAAAGTGTCACGATATCGCGACATGTCACGTTTTCATGACCCGAAGGCAAGAGAAAGAGCAAAGGAGAGAAAGTGTTGCGATATCGTGACATGTTGTGTTTTCGTGACCTGAAGGCGAGAAAGAACAAAGGAGATAAAGTGTCCGATATCGTGACATGTCGCATTTTCGCGACTAAATGAGGAGAGAGAAAGTAAGAAGGAAGAAGTGTCGCGATATCGTGACAAAATTAAAGAGGAAGAGTACGGAGGCGAAAGTGTCACGATATCGTGACATGTTGTGTTTTCATGGGTACAAGCCAAGAAAAGTAGCAAGGAGGCGAAAGTGTCATGATATCGCGACATGTTGTGTTTTTGCGGGTACAAGCAAACAAAAGAAGCAAGGAGGCGAAAGTGTCACGATATCACGACATGTTGTGTTTTCATGGGTACAAGCAAACAAAAGAAGCAAGGAGGCAAAAGTGTCGCGATATCACGACATGCTATGTTTTTACGGGTACAAGCAAACAAAAGAAGCAAGGAGGTGAAAGTGTCGTGATATCGTGACATGTTGTGTTTTTGTGGGTACAAGCAAACAAAAGAAGCAAGGAGGTGAAAGTGTCACGATATCATGACATGTGTTTTCGTGAGCTAAGAAGAGAACCCAGCCAAAATAAGATATGTGACAGTTAACTAAAGTTATACAACAGTTACAGGGGTCGTTGTAGAAGAAAATCATGCAGCTAAAATAAGAAGAGTTAACTAAATTCAGTACGTCAGTTACAGGTGCAGTTATAGAGAAAAATCATGCAGCTAAAATAAGAATAGTGAACTAAAGTCAGAACGACAGTTACAGGGCTAGTTATGGAGTGAAAGCATCGATTTGTGGTTAAACTGAAAGTCATCAGTCAAAGACCAAACAAAGAGCCATAACTATTAATAGGATGCATGAGAGAATACTGTGTGATAAAGGAGTTACATATAGAAGTTTCTATTAATAAGTTGCATGCAAAAATATGGAAGTTAAAAATAGAATCAGAACTTTGTTATAAAAGGAGGTCTGCATGGAGAATTACGAGCTGCTGAAATAGGGTGAAAGTGCTACAAAAAGAGGGTTGGAAGAGTGCCGTAAGAGAGCATTAAGCAGAGCCTTGAGAGCCGTAAAAGTGTAGTAAGTAGAGCCTTAAGTGTGTGTGGTGTTTTGGTGAATAGTGAGAGAGGTTGGGTTAGCAATAGACTAGTCAGGGTCTTGAATAAGCGAAGGCATTTTTATGTCAATCTTATAGCTTCATAATTGCAGTCCAAGTTGGTGCTCCTTTCTATTGGTGCAGATAAATTAGGGGTTGGTGCTCCTTTTTGTTGGTGCAGATAAATTAGGGGTTGGTGCTCCTTTCTGTTGGTGCAGATAAATCAGGGGTTGGTGCTCCTTCTAGGGGGTTGGTAAATTGATTGTAAAATTGGTATTTTGCAAAGGCTAGATTTGGACGGTAATCCAAGCAGTCATTTTTGAGGAGTAGCCAAATTGGTGAACCTCGTTACATCGTGTGTTGTGGAATGCTCTCTTGTTATGCTTGCTTTATCTGATTTAAATCTTCATTGTTTCAGTGTTAAGAGTTGTAGATTTGAATTTAAATAGCTACACTGATTCACCCCCCCCTCTTAGTGTCATTGTGAGACTAACAAGACTTGATCCCATACCACCAGGTGGAATCTCTTCTCCTCTTCAACCCTTGACCATAAGAAGGATCATTGGATTTGCTCTAACTTATTGATAACTTTCCTTGAAATCTTGAACAAGGAGAGGAAGTACACTGGGATGCTTTGTAAAGTGGCTTTGACCAATAAAATCTTCCCCACTTGACTTAAAAGGGCACCTTTCCACCCTACTAACTTCTTCTAAACTCTTTCAACTACTTAATCCCATAGTGATGGTTTTGATGCACTAGTGGTATCCCAAGGTAAACTGAGAGAAGGGAACCTATGCTACACCCTATAATATCTACTATCTTACTCTGCCTATCAAATGAGGTGTGGAAGAAAATAAGAAAACATTTTCTAAATTCACCTTCTAACCGGCCACATTCTCAAAATCCACCAAAATTGATTTAATCGCTTTAGCCTGGGGGATTGACACGATGAAGGAAAGAAGAGTGTCATTAGTAAATTGGTGATGGGATATGGGATCTATTGATTGGGTTGTATTCAAACCTTGAATAACCTAATTATCTTTGATGGAACTATTTAACACCTCAACCATAAGAATAAAAAGGTAGGGTGATAAAGGGTCTACTTGACATAGACCTCTATTGCTATGAAAGTAGCCCACAAAATATCCATTAATAATTATGAAAGACATGGCTGAATATGTACAAGATTTAGTTAGTCTCAACCAACACTGGGTAAAGCCAAACCTGTCAAGGACCCTAAGAAGAAAATCCCAAGATACTATGTCATACTTATTATTCATGTCCAACTTGAGAGGAGTCCCAAACCTCCCACTTTTATCAGTAGACTAGATGATCTCATTAAAAACAATAACACCATCTAAAATTTTTTGGTGGGGCATGAAACCACTCTACGAAGCATCAATGATAAAATGGAGAAATTTTATCTATTGGCCATGAATTTAGTCAAAAATTTTATACAAGATAATTGGCCTGAAATCTGTAAATTCTTTGGCACCTAGTGATTTAGGTAGTAAAACCAAAAAGGTGGGATTTACATCGATTGGGATAAAATTAGGTCTTTGGACCACTCTGATTGTATTATAAATATCAGGACCCATAATATGCCAAAACCTCTAAAAACTATAGGCAGGAAACCATCTGGACCTAGAGCGTTAAGACCTACCATTGAGAACACCGCATTTCTAATATTGTCATCATTGGGATCACATAGGATCTTGTTTATATCTTCAAATACTAGTGCTGGGATGTTAGAGAGAAGGCAATTTTTTGGGAATCAAGGAGTATAACAAGTCTTTAAAAAAATCCACAACACTTTCCTAATTTAATTAATTTCCTTAGTAACCTCACCATCCACATTTATGATTTCTTTATCTTGTTGTGACTCCTATGCCTCAACATAGACGTATGAAAAAAAATTGTGTTTTAGTTTCATTCTTTGAGCCATAAATTCCTTGATTTCTAATGCCATATAATCTCTTCTTCAGCCAAGATATTATGCAAATCTGCAAGCAAAATTCTTTCTTTTGAACTCACCACCTCCACTACCTCTAACCTGGCTAAAATGGCTTCCAGTTATTTGAGCTACTTATTGAGTTCATTTTTCCTTAACAAAATATTACCAAAAATGAATTTATTCTATTCCTTCAACTTTACCTTAATATACCTCAAATTATATGTAACTTGAGCAATAGGGTGGCCTAAAAATCCCTTAGCCTACCATTCCTTTATCTTACCTTCCAAGTTTAGGTGAGGGAGCCACATGGCCTCGAATCTGAAGGGCCTAGGAAAAAATAAATAATTTTGAACTTGCTCCAGCATAAGAGGAGAATGATCAGAGGCCACTTTAGGAAGAGACTACAAAGATGCATCTCCAAAAAAGGCAAACCTTCCTTAGATATGAGGACTATTTCTAGCTTGGCTTGAATATTTTGGCATCCCAATCATCAATTGCTACGCGTATACCTAGACCCCTACAAATCAAAATCCATAATCCCTTGGGAATTCACAAAAGAGGTAAAGTATTCCATGCTTTTGTATATTGGAGTCCCTCCTTTCTTATCAGATGGTTATAAAGGGGTATTAAAGTTTCCTAACAAAATCCATGCTTCCTTGTTAAAAATATCTCTCATAACTCGCAAGGAGTCCCAAAATACCATCCTATTTTGAGGAGAGTTAGGGGCATAAATATTCTAAGTAACTCACTTGATCCCTAATACGTTGGAAGAAAATAAAATATTTACAACTCTATCAGAAACTAGCAGAGTCAATCCTTAAATAGATTTTAGGTTTCTCATACATAACAAACCTCCTAAAGCTCCATTTTTTGAGCTGACAACAAAAATTGATTCTCTCCAAATTTTCTTTTTAACTAATTCAGAATTGTAACTATCCATTTTTGTTTCCTATACAAGAATAATATCCAACTTAAACTCTTTCCTTAGAGAGGCCAACGCTCTTTGTTTAGAAATCTCATTTATGCCTCTAATAATTCATGTGATGAGTCTCATTTATGATATTTGGAGTGGTTACCCACCTTAGGAGAATGGGATGAGTGACAAAATGAATTCATTATAGTTTCTTCCATTTAAACTCTTTCTCAAATTTAAATTGGCTTTGCAAGCCATCTACAATATATGCTTCTGTCTCCCTATTTATTATATATATTTTTAGAGGGTTTACCCACGTTCTTGGGCACTCCAACATCATTCAATATCTTTTAAAAACTTGTTTTTGGATGAGAATATTTCACCCCTAATGAACTTTCTCCCCAGTTTGGTGACTTGGCTATATTTGGCTTGGGAGAAGAGCTAGAGTCTTTCACCATATTTTGAGGTGATACAAGCACCTCTGGCTCATCTTGATTTACTTTCTCCTCCTTAGGGTTAGCATCTTCAATATTTAAGCATTCAAAGGAATTATGAAGAAAATGTGATAGGATACCTATTTTAGTCACCAAATCTGCTTTATCCACCTGCAAGAGGCTAGAATAAACACTGTACTGATTGATAGTAGTTGGCTTTGGATTGCTAACTTCCATAACCCTAGAATAATTCTCAATTTGGTTGGGTCCTAAGTTCTTTTAAGCAAACTTATTAGGACCTAAGGCCTCAGAAGGCCCCGATTGAGGATGGCCCTGAGACTTAAAATTTCCTTACTTTCTAACCCATTTCCCCTTGGAAACATACTTTCTAGTTGGACATGAACTAGCTAAGTGGCCCAACCTCCTACAAACTAAAAAATTAAGAATCATATTTTCGTAGACTATCATTTGAGTCCATTGACTGTGTTTCAAAATAAGATCGATATGACCTAGAAACTCTACCTCCAGGTCCGCCATTACACACATCTGAGAAAAAATCATTTTTGGATTTTTATCTAGTGGCTAAGTCTACTAATACTAACTCACCAATCACCTTAGCTATACCCCTTAGGATATCTTCATACTAGATATGAAAGGGCAAATCGAGAATACATACCCATAAATGAGAATTGATCTTCTGGGTTCGTGGATTAAAATTTGACCCTCACTTACATAGAAAAAATCATTTTATTCTAAATAACCAGGGACCCCCTCTAAGGATCCACTTTGAGTCCTCCTTGCAATTGAGTTTAATAAAGAAGAATGTGTTATAAACTGCAACAATATTTAGACAATATTTCAGTTTCCATTTGACCGTATTCCATCTTCCTATGCCATCAATATCAGGTTTACCACCATGGAATTTTCCAATAAGGTTCCATGAGCCCTCCTCCATGGTGACTGCCATAAGATCATTCGAAATGACCAAATTATATCCAGTAGGAGAGAGGTCAAAAAGAGAATAAAATTTTTGAAACCCAAAATCCTTAGTTGTGATCATGGCAAAGGACAACTTACCTGGCTTGAGGAAGGTACCAAAACTTAGGAATCCACCTAAATTACTAGAAAATAAAGTCTCATGAACCACTGAGCTGGGAGACTCACCACCAAGAACAGTTACCTCAATCATTAGGACCTCAAAGCCTGAATTGCTAGGTAAACTCACCTCCCTAGGAATGACAAATTTCTCACCATTATCCTGCCCACTAGCAGCTACCTGATCACTTGAATCCTGCAAACTAGAATCACTCCCTATCCTACCACCTCTTGTAAATAAATAGTAACTTCACCCTTCTACCCATCATCGAGCCCTACCCTTAAAAATCCCAAGTCAAACATAATTAAACTTCAAACCTTAGCTAAACCTTATAACTCCAAAAACTTTAAATATTAAACTAACCTTATAAAGCCTCCTTCAAATTTGCTTTGACTTGTGCTTGCATGTATTTGCTTCACAATTCAACTGTGCCTCTACTATATTACTTGTATGAACCTTATTCATATACACTAGGCACATGCAACGTGGATGTTTGCATGTAGTAATGTTAAAAAATATGTCACTTCCTTCTAAAATGTGCCACTCAGAGTGTTGTCTGGTGAATTTCCTTTCCAATGTGCTTTGGTGCTAATAAAAATCCTTATTATTGTTTATTTCAATAACGAGTAAACTATTCTCCTTCTTTGCTCACTTTTTGGCATTGTTTTCCTTAATAGCTCATTGTTTTGACTTCTATTTTGTTTGGCTTCTATGTTGTATGATTACTCTGACTTTCATTGTGCTTATTCTCTATTTTAGCACACTATAATGACTTCCATTATGCTTATTATCTATGTTTGCTTGTTTTAATGGCTTCTTAGCTTCTTGAGATTCTATTTTACTCATTTCCAATGATAGCTTGTATTAACTTAGATTTTGTGCTTGCAGGTCCATATTTTCAAGACTATGACTGCACTCTTGAAGCTTACATTTATTGTAATGTGTAGTGTTACTTTTCCTTTTCACTGTTGTAGTCAAATTATTAATTCATTGAATGTAATGCTAATATTTGTGATTCCTTTACTTATTTTTTTGTGGTTCCTTTGCTATTATTCTATGGTTCCCTTGTCTTTGCTATTCTTCTATGGTGCCTTTGCTATTATTTTGTGGTGTATTTTTTATTCTTCATGATGCCTTATTGAACTGCGTATTTTTTTAGTTCAGTTATTTATATTTTTAATGAATGCTTTAGAATTTTATGTTTCTGTTCTGTTGTATATCCAAATTGCACACTCATTTTCTTTTTCCACATTGCAATTTCCTTTGTAATGTATCCATATGCAATATAAAACTTTCATTCTTCCTAGAATCTTGATATGAATCTATATCAAATACTTTAAAATTATTTTTCTCTTTTAATTTCTATCAAATATATCTTTGCATAAATAATCTATTTTCTTCAAGGTTGGCTTCTTGGGCCAATATCTAGGTCAATATGACCTGAAACTACTTCTATTATCAAGGTCAATATTTATTGTAACCTAATTCTCTTTCTGGTGTCAAGGTCAATATCTCTGTGACTTGAATCTTATTGATATATCAAGGTCAATATCTTTATGACCTAAATCTTATTAATATGTCAAGTTCAATATCTTTGTGGCCTGAAATCTTCTTAATATGGTGTAACTCCTTAACCAATGTAAATTTTAAACCAATGCTTGAAGCTATATAAAGTAAGTTATATGCTTCTTTATATTTCTTCAAGACTAATATATCAGAGATTGATATATATATCTTCTTTATTTCTACTACCTTCTTGTATCTATCTTAGTAAGCTTTGAATGCTTCTCAATCCACTATAACTTTTAAATCTGATTCTCTTTCTTTCTTCTTTCTTCTTTGCTTTTTTATGCTATTTTTTTTATTTCTACTGCTATATTATTTTCTCTACTTTGTTATCTTTGTACTTAAAATCTAAAACTATTCTCTATTAGATGTAGGAAGCTTCTTAAACTTTTATTGTTTTCTTTGGTATCCTCAAAAGTTTGAAATCTTAAATTTTTAAACTTTAATATTCTTTCTTCCAATATATTGTCAAGGTAACTTTAAATATCCTTGAATATTCATTTTTATTTTAATTTGGCTATAATCAATGTCAAGGGATATCTATGCCCCTGAATATTCAACTTTCTATTAATATAATTGAGTCCTAGTCTTCATTTGTTATTATTCAATCGTGGAAAGACTCTAACTTTTCTACTCAACATGATCTTTAAAATGGAGTTTGAGTCTCACTATCTTCAAAGTGTATAGACTCTTAATCAACATTATCAAACTGGATAAACTCAATTAATAATGGTGGTTAAAATAAACTCTATCAATATAGATAAAGACTAGTGGTAGACTTGATACCATTGATGGCCTTTTAAGTCTCATAATATCACAAAATGTCTTAGGTTATATCACATAGATTCCAATTATGAAATAGTTACAATATAATAATAACAAGGTCAAAATAATACTAATATGAGTACAATAATATGAGAAAATTAATATGTATATTAATATTTATAATAAATCAAATAACATTAAATAATATGCTAAAATATGAATTGAATAGCCTAAATCATACATGTACTATGCATGTAGAACAACTTACAATATTAATTACTCAAAATGTATACAAGATTTATTACTCCTCTTTCTCTTACAATTGTATATGATAATAATGATCTTGATGCTTGTGATACTTTTTTATGGAGCATTGTCTCCATAATATAGCCATAGTAGTGTGCCTATTTTGATACATGACTATTGCTCTCCATATGCCAAGTATCATGACTCTTGGCTTATCTACTTGCCACTTGCATACTTTATGAATACTTGACTCTATAACATATGTACACCAATTCATGACTCTTACAATTCTAATTTCACTCTCTAGCCTAAGACATGTGTGCATGTATTTATGTTACATATTTACACTCTTACATATAAGATACTTGTTCACATATACTAAACCTACACTTGCACTTTAACTCACATGACACTTGTACATTTAATGCACATTCACACTTACATAAAAAGGGAAATATAAATCACACTCTAAATAATTGACTCATCCCTAGTATATTATTTACAAATATACCATGTGTTATCTTTTGATAATATATGCATTTGAAGAGCTCTAACATAGGTCCTAATAATATGCAATAAATATGAAAGCAAGTGAATCTGCAATATGATTGAAATATACTATAAATAGAAATGACAAAAATACAATGCAATATGGAGGAAATGGTCACTCCATTAATATGGACTAGAGAGCTATATTGTACTCCATATAGAAGCACTACTACTATATACTACAATGCACTATAATAAATTGTTATGGATTTGATATATAATCTATCGCTATGAGACCCTTTATATAGGAAGATAGATTCCTTGGCCAACACTCTACTTAGTTGTATAAGAAGACACCTTGCACATTACAACTTGCACATTGCCACTTGTGCATTTATTACATTGCTTGAAGTAACTAGATAACTTTCCCCTAAAGTAATATCCTACTCTAACTATGTACCTAAGGTGGTACATTTACATGATCCAAATGATGTAATATACTCTAACTCTAACACCCCTTGTATTACATTATTTGGGTATTGAATATTTTAATCTTTAATATGAATCTTATTTCCTCTGATGTTATTTAGTTTGATGTGGTTCTTCGTATCCTATTTAATTCACATTGCACTGTATAACTTATTGCATTGGTTTTTCTTCTTCTTCTTTATTGGAGTCAATAATTTCATAGGTGGATGTGCTATCACCTAATTCTTGCAAGGGTATTTTCTCTTTACTTTTGTTCTTTTCATAATTCTATGTGTCCTGTATAGAAGCTTCTAAACATAAACTTAGAGCATCATGATAATATTTTGAGTTAGTAGAACTTGAAGTACTAATACTGCATGAGGATTGAAATATGTTTTCTAGTGATGATTCATTCATTTATGTTCTATATTTTCATCCTTATAATATTTGAATGTAAGTAGTACCATGTATAGTATGCTTCTATATTGTAAAGGAATTTGAATGTCATTATTTACATTATCAATTGCTTTAGTGAGTCGAGAATGTAGATAGTGCTCCATCATTTCAAACCTGTCTTTCAAGGCTTTATTTTGTATCTTTTTGGAAGTAGGATCTAGGTTTCCTTCAGATTCTATAAGTGAACTTTTGATTCCACTTTTTATGACACTTGCTCTTTCTTTCCTAATAGTGTTGTTCATATCATTTTTTACTATATTACTTGATGTGGACATCTTTATAGCTTATTGGAATGGAGTATAAAGTGCTTTGATAGAGCTAGTATCTTATGGGATAGAATATTCTTATGTGATCTACCTTATGACTCTCTAGTAGTATGAGCTTGATTTGATAAAATATTTTTAGAGCTTAGGTTTTTGTAGGCTTTCTTATGACTCCTTAGTTAAGATATGTGATTTAGTAAAATCCTTGTAAGATTTGTAGACACTTTATGATTCCCAAAAAGATTGAGTACTTGATAGTTTTTTAATGAATGCTATTATTATCAAGTTTTGTAGAATAACTTATGTATCCCTAGTAATTTTGGATATGCTGAAAGATAGATAAAGTGCTTTTGCAAACAGTAGTTCAATTTTGGGTTGATTTTATAGTTTTGTGAATAGCAAAAATCAACTTCTTTTACACCTTATTTCTCCTATTGAACTTAAGCACTTTCTAATTTTTATGAGGTTCTAATAGTTGGATCTTATTTGTCCCTTTAATGTAAGCTTGAAACAAGTATATCAATTAGTTTCCAACTCTTGACTTTCCTTAATAAACCTACTTTTATAGCCTTTAATAATTTGATATTTAATGTTTCTAAATTTTAATTACCTACTTTAGTATAGTATTCCTTATAAATCCCTAATTTGGAATATTAGAAAACAATGATATTTGAAATATTAGATGTTTAATATATCCAAGTAGAAATCCTTATTTCTCCTATGTTTTAGATTGTAAATATTAGGCTATTTAATATATATTTTACTTTTTAACATTGTTTTCAAATATGGTTGATTTTCTTTAATGTTTCAACCTTATATTATACCTTATATCTCCCTATTAATGAAAGCAAATTGGAATAAGGTAAAGTCTTACCTTTGTAATATTCCAAATATATATGTATCTAGCACTGATTTTTAGACATAGATAAAAACACTTTTTAGTTCTCTTTTGACCATTATCTCCAATGTATGAGCATAGGCTTTAGTGCTTCTCTTGAATTCAGATGGCAGTTGGTTTTTTTATACCTTTTATGGCAATACCTAGACAGTGGATACCTCATGTTTGACCACTTTGACCAGGAGCTTTAATTGCTTTCTTTCTATTGTTGCTATGAATGTTGATGCTACTTCATAAATATACCATAAAATTGACTTTTAGTGCTGCTAAAAATTCAACATTGAATGTTGTTCCTTGGTCTTTGGCACCTCAAATAAGAGCTAAATCTTGAAGTGAGTGAAAAGTGTCAGAATGGTTATATTTGAACGCTTGAGGGATGAGAAGATGCTTATTACCACTTGTAAATTTTTACCAGGTAAAGGATGAGCATTACAATATTGGATGAGCACTCATACCAACCTTATTTTCTATAATATTTTCTTGGTCAAGCTTACAATGAATGGACACTCATGTGGGAAATGTTAGGGTTTCCTTATAGGTTATAAGTGTCACATTATATTTGTGTATGAGCATTTTATGTAACGCCTCTTCAATGTATCTTTGCAATACAATTATTAACAATAAAACACATACAAATCCAACTTTGTTGTATGCATTTGATGGTATTTGAAGTGAGTTATTTCTAGTTGGAATGGTGAGCAATACCTTGGGAACTTGGAGCAATGATTTTGAAGGCTTCAAGTAATGCTATGGTGGAGTTTGAAATACTCCAATGATGCTCCTTGGACGTACGTCTAGTGTAATATTTTATGCCTTCTTTTTCAACCTATTATGAAAATCCCTTTTGTAGATAATATTCCCCTATAATGTTTCTTCTTTATTTGTGTTGTTTTCTTGCAGGTTCGGCTATCCAAATCATATAAGATATGAACCTTTTGGAAGATCCTTTTACCTTGATTGGATAATACTTTTACGATTTCCTTGGACTATTTTTCTCCTTGTGAAGAGTGTGCCCTTTTTGCACCAAAAAAATTTCCTTCTTCCTATGTAGGGAATATTAGAGTAGTGCAATAAAATATAAATAATTTTGAGAATATAATACCTCTTTGCACCTCTTTTACAATATTTTGTTTTATGGTAGCTTTTGAAGTAGGCAATGGGTAATTTGATATTTTCTCTTTTGATAGACAACTCTCTCCTTTGCTTGTTTACTTTGGTAATAAATCCAAGGTAATAACCACTAAGAAACTTTTTTTAGAGGTAATTTTTGCACTATTTTTCCTGTAAATAGATTTTAGTGCACTTTGAATCTGAGATTCACCAAGTATTGATTTGAAGCTTCTATTGCTAATTTTTATGGTGGATTTCTTCTCCACTCCTTGGAGGAATATGATCTAATTTTTATGGCTTATTTGGGACATGAAATGTTGTAGGTTATGTGCACCAAATAGTATCTCTAGACACTTTGATAATCTACTTGTTTTTGTGTCCTTGATCTTTAACAATCAACAAACACAAACTAACCCTTTTTGAGAGTAACTAGTTAGAGATCAACTAGTATAGTGCCAATGAATTAATAATGCACTTTTAATGGTAAAAATAATCTCACCTTATTGATCCTATATATGAAATCTCAAAATAATTTCAGATGCACTTAATAATCTCTACGACTTTGAAGAGTAATTTGTAATTACCCTTAATGAATACTCTACAATTTTTTTTACTATAATAAATATTGTAGGATATAGTTTTCTTACTTTTTAGATAGCAAATAGTAATATGATAATTTTATTTATTTCAAAAATATCCAACTCCTATTTAATGTGCAAATAATACTTAAAATAAATTTTCCATTTTTGCACTTGAAGACTATGTTGGACATTTTGAGGAATGTTATTGTCATTGATGTCAAAAGCATTGTTGAGCAATGTTCGTCATTTTTGAGGACATTAGGAGAGCTCAGAAAATGAAGATCTAAGAAGGAGAAGTCAATTTAATTATAATTTTTTTTTTTTTTTTTTGGCTCCAAGATCAAGTTAAAGGAGATCAAGGACAAAGTTGAAAAGACCCACATGTTAATTTAAATTAAAATATTTTAATCCCTGATTAAAATTTTAATTTAAATATTGATAAGTGCTAAGGTTAATTTAAATATTTATTTAATATTTAAAATTAACTTTACTACAAATCTAGTTTAAATTAAAGTATTTTAATTATTGATTAAAACTTTAATTTATTAATGTTGGGTGCTAAAGTTAAGTTAAATATTTATTTAATATTTAATTTTAACTTTCCAAATCAAATTCAAATTTGAAATTCGAAATGTGTCGACGTTGAAGGAAGCAAACCTTAGGTATATATATGCCAAAATATTGGCATTCGAATTATCCATGCGACTTATGGTTGGCTCGTGAAAAGAGAAGGGAATTTTGCATGTGAAAATCGAGCAAGGGAAAAAGACAAGAGTTTGGCATCCTCCAAAAAAGACACGAAGTGCTTGCAGCTTAGTTGGCAGCCAAGGGCTGCGTAAGACGTCGGTGGGATAGTTGAGGCAGGTTCGAAACCCGCACACACCGATTTTTGGGAAGAAGGTCTGCGTTTGTCTTTTGCGCCGAACGTGGGGAGAAGGTAAAGGCACCGAAGTGCCTTTTGGCTCTTGTGGAGCCACGCAGCCCAAGCGGTGGGTGCTAGCGCTGCGAAAGCATTGGGGGAGAACCAACGAGGGTTCAAATCCCACCAAGGCCCTTTTGAGTGCATTGAGGTATGTGATTTAATTTGGTTGTCTTGGCCTGCGAAAAGTTAAAGGGAAAAATAATGTTTTTATTTTTCTAAAGTAATTTTAATTAAAGTACTTTGCATGTTATTTGGTGTGTAAGTTATTAGGGGAGTTAAAAGGAAGTGCAAAGCTTTAATTTCTGAGTTGGAATTTTAGAGGCTAAGGAGTTATAAGGAAGGTTGAATTTTATATTTTGAAATTGAAGAATGTTGAATATTATTTATTTCAAGTTGGAGATTATAAGGAGTAATTAAGTGCTAACTTTTGTATTGAAGAAAAGTTTTGAAGAAGAGTTAGAATGATATTTTTGTCATCTAACCTTGGTGTTTGGTAAGGAAAGTGGTTATACTTGAGACAGGTTTTAAAGACTATTCTTCATCAAGAAAAAGGTATGGGCACATTCTTCCATAGTTGAGTTGATTGATTGTTTTCTGGAAAACAAGTTTGGAGTGAAAAGGATTTAATTAGGTTTCCTTATTGAGTTGTTGAGCTATATGTGAGATTGGTTTATAAGCATTGTTGTTGAAGTGATTGATTGAGTGAAGAACTTGAACTAGGGTTTGCAAAGATCATGAGTATCATTGTTATGTGAGATTGGTTGATAAGAATTGTTGGAAATATTTTGAGTGAGTGTTCATATGCTTGGACTAGGGTTTGTAAGCAAGGATTGTTTCATTGAGTGATTGGTTGAGTAGAGTTGATTGAGCCTAGTCAAGTGGATGTGTGAAGTGATTGTTCAAGTTCTATAAAATAAATTATTCTATATTTTGAATTGATTTGAGAAAAAGGTTGAGAGTTGATGAGTGTGAAACATATTGAGTCTCTAACAATTCTCCATATGTTTCTATGATAAAAGAGTGAGTGAAAGTGTTGATATGAAAGTGATTGAGCATTGAAGTGAATGTGAAGCATATTGAGTCTCTAACAATTCTCTATATGTTTCTAAGAGAGTGATTGAAAGTGATTAAGCATTGTGATGTGTGTAGAGCATATTGAGTCTCTAACAATTCTCTTTATGTTTCTATGAGATTGGACAAGTTCTAGTGTGGACTTGTTGAGCATATTTGAGGTAAGTCTTTGAGAAGACTTGTGGATAGATTTGTGTGAGCTTTTGTGGAAGCTTACAATACATATTGAGAGTATATTTGGATAAGTTCTAGTGAGGACTTATTGAGATATTTGGACAAGTTCTAGAGAGGACTTGTGGATAGATTAGTGTGAGATTTTGTGGAAGCTTACAAGGTAGATTTGAGATAAGTCTTTGAGTAGACTTGTGAGCAGAGTTGATTGATGATTTGTTCAAACCTTGAGTTAAGGTTTGGGGTAGATCTAGTAGAGTTGATTTGAGATTGAGTCAAGCTTTGAGTTAAGGCTTGAGGATAGATATTGAGGATATATTTGTGCTAGACCGAAGGACTATGTTTAGTATAGATTTGAGGATAGAGTTTTGGTGCATATTTGAGGATAGGTTTGTGCTAGACAAGAGACATAGATTGAGAAGATTTGTGCTAGATCGAAGGACTTATGTTTAGTATATATTTGACATAGAGCTTTGGAGGTGATAGAGCATAGAGGATGATAGGTCTCAGTGATAGAGATCCATTAGCTAGGAGTGAGGATAAGAGTCTTCTATGGATAAGTTCCATTTGCTAAGAGTAGTGGGAGAAAGAGGTCTTCTAGAGGATCACCATCTAGAGCAGAGTTAGGAGATTGGTGTCTCCTATGGATAGAGATCCACAAACTTGATTAAGGGGATTGGTGTCTCCTTTGGATAGAGGTCCATAAACATTGTAATAGGGAAAGGATTCCCAAGAGATTGATTGAGAAAATTTTTAGTGAAATATTTTCTCCATGGAGTAGCCCACATTGGGTGAACCATGTAAATTTGGTGTCTCTATTGTGTGTGGTGATTTGTGCATTGCTTTGATTATTGCTATTGATATTGCTATCTATACATTGCATAATATTGATTGGGAAAGAAAAGTAAAAAGTGGTCTTATACTGTTCACCCCCCTCTCAGTATAAGCTTGTGTTCTTCAATTGGTATCAGAGTGGGTTCCTTCGAAAGAGTTTAACAACTTGAAGGAAAAGCTTACAAGAACACAATGGATTCTAAGAATGGATCATCAGATAATTCAGCACCAGTATTTGATGGAAGTGATTATATATATTGGAGTATGAGAATGAAGATTTACCCGATGGCACTTGGCAATGAGATTTGGGAAGCAGTTGAAAATGGATACGTACCACTAGTTGATCCACCTACAGATAAGGAAGGTAAGCTTCTACAACATTACAATTCAAAAGCAATGAATGCAATTTTGAGAGGTTTGCATAGAACAGAGTCCATAAAAGTTATGCATTGTCAAGATGCAAAAGGAATGTGGGATAAGTTGCAAAGTATATATGAAGGAGATAAAGGTGTCAAGAAAGCAAAGATACGAAATCTCAAAGGATAATTTGAAGAGTTAAGAATGAAGGATGAGGAAAACATTAGTACTTATCTACTTCGAGTCGATGAGGTTGTTAATGCTATGCAAGGACTTGGACTTAAGGTTGAAGAATCGGATGTTTGTGATAAGGTCTTAAGATCTCTTCCAAAGAGATTTAGTGAAAATATTTCTGCTATAGAAGAATCAAAGGATGGTGATTCTTTGACAAGAGATATGTTGCTTGGTATTCTTACAACTTTTGAGTTGAGAATAAAAGAACCTAATCCCTAGAAGGAAGCAACCTTCAAAGCAATCAAGAAGACAAAGGGTAAGAAGTCAGAATCAAGCAATGAGTCATCCAGTGATGAAGAAGCAAATTATGGCAGAAGGAATAAGGATTCAAGAAGATTTAGAGATACAAAATCTGTTAGATGTTTCAATTGTGGAAAGTATGGTCATTATGCAACTGATTGTCAAGAAGCTAAGAATAACAATGATGAAGAAAAATAGGATCATAGGAACAGGGAATCAGAAAGATACATGCACCAAAAGAAAAGCAAGGATGGACAAAGCAGACAAGGAAAGAAGTTCTTTCAAAGGCAAAAGAGGAGCTACTATGCAGACAAGGCAAGTAAGTACTCAAGTGATAGTGATAATAGTTTCTCAGATAATGATAAATATGAAGTCCTATTTATGATTGAAGAAAAGAAGAAGTCAAGAAAAGGTCACCAATAATTCTCAAGTGTTTTAGATGTGGTAACTTTGGACATCTTGAAGATAGTTGTACAAGGAATGGTTATAGTTTTAGTGATGATGAATATGAGGATACACTTGAAGGACCATAAGAGAATATTCTAATGGCTCTAGAAGAAGAAGAAAGTGATCCTATAGAAGACAAGTCAAAATAAAATGAAGATGTGGACAAAGGTAAACAAATAGAGGAAGAATCAGATAAAGAAGGATATGATCTTAAGGGAGAACTTATTTATGCTCTTGAAACAGTAAAGAAGGTAAGAAAGCAAAACTCTAAACTTGAGTTTCAGTTTCAAGAATGTGATGAAGAGAGAAGAATGCTTATAGAGGATCTAGACAAATCAAAGGCTAAGACAAAGAAGTTCAAGGATAAGTTAGAAGCAAAGGTCTTAGAATGTGAAAGGTTAGAACAAGAAGTAGCCCTACTAAGGGAAGATTTAGAAAAGTCCAAGAGTAAGCTACAAAAGTTTGGAAAGAGCTCAAATATTATGGATAAGATGATCAAGGTACAAAGAAGGTCAACAAACAAAATAGGTCTTGGTTTTGAACAGGCTCAAAAGAAACAAGAAGAGAAGTCAACCTCAAGTTCTGAAGGAGAAGAAACTTCAAGAAGAAAGAAGAAGATGTAAGAGAAAGTGAGACATCTGAGGATGAGTTGGACAATAGAAAGTTCAACAAGGAAAGGAACAATGCACAAAGGAGAAACAGATGGAACAACAATCAGAATAGGTTAAGAGAGACTAAGAGACCAATGAGGTCAAGACAAGGAAACTTCAATGGAAGATGTTTTTCATGTCACAGATTTGGGCACATGGCTTCACAGTGTAGGACACATGAAAGATAGGAATATGGGAACAAACAACTTTTCCATGGGTATTGCTACTCATGTAATCAGTTTGGTCACAAGGCAATGAATTGCAGGGTTCATGATAGAAAAGGATATGGCTTCACTAGGAGAAATCCCAAGATATTTGCACCTCCAAGGAATAATAACATTAAGTGTTATAAGTGCAATAATGATGGACACACAACAAAGTGGTGTAGAGCAGACATTCCAGAATCAAGTATGAACAAGAACAGGAATAGGAACAAGAAAATGGATATGGATATGAATAGGAATAGGAACAAGAATGTGGACATGGATAGGAACAGGAACATGGACATGGAAAGGAATAGTCAAAGGAATCAGAAGGATCAGATAAGAAGAAAAGAGGATAAAGGTAAAGACCAGTGCTTGCTGGGAGTAGAAATACTCCCACCCCAGAATTAACCACCTCAAGAGGAGGTGGGGGAGGGGCTAAGCTAAGAGACTCATTCTTAGCCCCGAGCCCCAAAGGTGACCCTTTGCCATTGATGTCAAAGGGGGAGAGATTTGAGTAAGGGGGAGAGATTTAGTATTTGAGTAAAGAGGAGAGATTTGAAGAGAGCATTAAGCCAGGGGGAGCAATGTCCCAGGGGAGCAGAACAAAGAAAAGGTTAAGTTTTTAGTAAAAATAATTTGGGTTGCCATCAATGACAAAGGGGGAGATTGTTGGACATTTTGAGGAATGTTATTGTCATTGATGTCAAAAGCATTGTTGAGCAATATTCATCATCTTTGAGGACATTAGGAAAGCTCATAAAATGAAGATCCGGAAAATAAAAAAATATTTTTTTATTATTTTGCCAAGACAAGTTAAAGGAGATCAAGGACAAAGTTGAAAAGACCCACATGTTAATTTAAATTAAAATATTTTAATCCTTGATTAAAATTTTAATTTAAATATTGATAAGTGCTAAGGTTAATTTAAATATTTATTTAATATTTAAAATTAACTTTACTACAGATCTAATTTAAATTAAAGTATTTTAATTATTGATTAAAACTTTAATTTATTAATGTTGGGTGCTAAAGTTAAGTTAAATATTTATTTAATATTTAATTTTAACTTTTCAAATCAAATTCGAATTTGAAATTTGAAATGTGTTGATGTTGAAGGAAGCAAAACCTTATGTATAAATATGCCAAAATATTGGCATTTGAAATTATCCATGCGACTTATGTTGGCTCGTGAAAAGAGAAGGAAATTTCGCATGTGAAAATTGAGCAAGGGAAAAAGACAAGAGTTTGGCATCCTCCGAAAAAGACATGAAGTGCTTGTAGCTTAGTTGGCAGCCAAGGGCTGTGTAAGATGTTGTTGGGATAGTTGAGGCAGGTTTGAAACCCGTGCACATGATTTTTGGGAAGAAGGTCTACGTTTGTCTTTTGTATCGAACGTGGGGAGAAGGTAAAGGCACCGAAGTGCCTTTTGGCTCTTGTGGAGCCATGCAGCCCAAGCGGTGGGTGCTAGCACTATGAAAGCGCTTGGGGGAGAACCAACGAGGGTTCAAATCCCACCAAGGCCCTTTTGAGTGCATTGAGGTATGTGATTTAATTTGGTTGTCTTGGCCTACAAAAAGTTAAAGGGAAAAATAATGTTTTTATTTTTCTAAAGTAATTTTAATTAAAGTACTTTGCATGTTATTTGGTGTGTAAGTTATTAGGGGAGTTAAAAGGAAGTGCAAAGCTTTAATTTCTGAGTTGGAATTTTAGAGGCTAAGGAGTTATAAGGAAGGTTGAATTTTATATTTTGAAATTGAAGAATGTTGAATATTATTTATTTCAAGTTGGAGATTATAAGGAGTAATTAAGTGCTAACTTTTGTATTGAAGAAAAGTTTTGAAGAAGAGTTAGAATGATATTTTTGTCATCTAACCTTGGTGTTTGGTAAGGAAAGTGGTTATACTTGAGACAGGTTTTAAAGACTATTCTTCATCAAGAAAAAGGTATGGGCACATTCTTCCATAGTTGAGTTGATTGATTGTTTTCTGGAAAACAAGTTTGGAGTGAAAAGGATTTAATTAGGTTTCCTTATTGAGTTGTTGAGCTATATGTGAGATTGGTTTATAAGCATTGTTGTTGAAGTGATTGATTGAGTGAAGAACTTGAACTAGGGTTTGCAAAGATCATGAGTATCATTGTTATGTGAGATTGGTTGATAAGAATTGTTGGAAACATTTTGAGTGAGTGTTCATATGCTTGGACTAGGGTTTGTAAGCAAGGATTGTTTCATTGAGTGATTGGTTGAGTAGAGTTGGTTGAGCCTAGTCAAGTGGATGTGTGAAGTGATTGTTCAAGTTCTATAAAACAAATTATTCTATATTTTGAATTGATTTGAGAAAAAGGTTGAGAGTTGATGAGTGTGAAACATATTGAGTCTCTAACAATTCTCTATATGTTTCTATGATAAAAGAGTGATTGAAAGTGATTGAGCATTGAAGTGAATGTGAAGCATATTGAGTCTCTAACAATTCTCTATATGTTTCTAAGAGAGTGATTGAAAGTGTTTGAGCATTGAAGTGAATGTGAAGCATATTGAGTCTCTAACAATTCTCTATATGTTTCTAAGAGAGTGATTGAAAGTGATTGAGCATTGTGATGTGTGTAGAGAATATTGAGTCTCTAACAATTCTCTTTATGTTTCTATGAGATTGGACAAGTTCTAGTGTGGACTTGTTGAGCAGATTTGAGGTAAGTATTTGAGAAGACTTGTGGATAGATTTGTGTGAGATTTTGTGGAAGCTTACAATACATATTGAGAGTATATTTGGATAAGTTCTAGTGAGGACTTATTGAGAAGATTTGGACAAGTTCTAGAGAGGACTTGTGGATAGATTAGTGTGAGATTTTGTGGAAGCTTACAAGGCAGATTTGAGATAAGTCTTTGAGTAGACTTGTGAGCAGAGTTGATTGATTGATTTGTTCAAACCTTGAGTTAAGGTTTGGGGTAGATCTAATAGAGTTGATTTGAGATTGAGTCAAGCTTTGAGTTAAGGCTTGAGGATAGATATTGAGGATAGGTTTGTGCTAGACCAAAAATAGAGATTAAAGATTAGATTTGTGCTAGATCGAAGGACTGTGTTTAGTATATATTTGAGATAGAGATTTGGAGGTGATAGAGTATAGAGGATGATAGTCTCCAGTGGATAGAGATCCATTAGCTAGGGTAGTGAGGATAGGTGTCTTCAGTGGATAGAGATCCATTAGCTAGAGTAGTGGGGGCAATAGGTCTTCTAGAGGATCACCAACTAGAGCAAAGTTAGGAGATTGGTGTCTCCTATGGATAGAGATCCATGAACTTGATTAAGGGGATTGGTGTCTCCTTTGGATAGAGATCCATAAATATTGTAATAGGGAAAGGATTCCCAAGAGATTGATTGAGAAAATTTTTAGTAAAATATTTTCTCCGTGGAGTAGCCCACATTGGGTGAACCACGTAAATTTGGTGTCTCTATTATGTGTGGTGATTTGTGCATTGCTTTGATTACTACTATTGATATTGCTATCTATACATTGCATAATATTGATTGGGAAAGAAAAGTAAAAAGTGGTCTTATACTGTTCACCCCCTCTCAGTATAAGCTTGTGTTCTTCAATTGGTATCAGAGCGGGTTCCTTCGAAAGAGTTTAACAACTTGAAGGAAAATCTTACAAGAACACAATGGATTCTAAGAATGGATCATCAGATAATTCAGCACCAGTATTTGATGGAAGTGATTATATATATTGGAGTATGAGAATGAAGATTTACCTGATGGCACTTGGCAATGAGATTTGGGAAGCAGTTGAAAATGGATACGACCCCTCAGTTGATCCACCTACAGATAAGGAAGGTAAGCTTCTACAACATTACAATTCAAAAGCAATGAATGCAATTTTGAGAGGTTTGCATAGAACAGAGTCCATAAAAGTTATGCATTGTCAAGATGCAAAAGGAATGTGGGATAAGTTGCAAAGTATATATGAAGGAGATAAAGGTGTCAAGAAAGCAAATATATGAAATCTCAAAGGACAATTTGAAGAGTTAAGAATGAAGGATGAGGAAAATATTAGTACTTATCTACTTCGAGTCGATGAGGTTGTTAATGCTATGCAAGGACTTGGACTTAAGGTTGAAGAATCAGATGTTTGTGATAAGGTCTTAAGATCTCTTCCAAAAATATTTAGTGAAAATATTTCTGCTATAGAAGAATCAAAGGATGGTGATTCTTTGACAAGAGATATGTTGCTTGGTATTCTTACAACTTTTGAGTTAAGAACAAAAGAACCTAATCCCTAGAAGGAAGCAACCTTCAAAGCAATCAAGAAGACAAAGGGTAAGAAGTCAGAATCAAGCAATGAGTCATCCAGTGATGAAGAAGCAAATTATGGTAGAAGGAATAAGGATTCAAGAAGATTTAAAGATACAAAATCTGTTAAATGTTTCAATTGTGGAAAGTATGGTCACTATGCAACTGACTGTCAAGAAGCTAAAAATAACAATGATGAAGAAAAGGATCACAGGAGCAGGGAATCAGAAAGATACAAGCACCAAAAGAAAAGCAAGGATGGACAAAGCAGACAAGGAAAGAAGTTCTTTCAAAGGCAAAAGAGGAGCTACTATGCAGATAAGGCAAGTAAGTACTCAAGTGATAGTGATAATAGTTTCTCAGATAATGATAAAGATGAAGTCCTATTTATGATTGAAGAAAAAGAGGTCAAGAAAAGGTCACCAATAATTCTCAAGTGTTTTAGATGTGGTAACTTTGGACATCTTGAAGATAGTTGTACAAGGAATGGTTATAGTTTTAGTGATGATGAATATGAGGATACACTTGAAGGACCAGAAGAGAATATTCTAATGGCACTAGAAGAAGAAGAAGGTGATCCTATAGAAGACAAGTCAAAATAAAATGAAGATGTAGACAAAGGTAAAAAAATAGAGGAAGAATCAGATAAAGAAGGATATGATCTCAAGGGAGAACTTATTTATGCTCTTGAAATAGTAAAGAAGGTAAGAAAGCAAAACTCTAAACTTGAGTTTCAGTTTCAAGAATGTGATGAAGAGAGAAGAATGCTTATAGAGGATCTAGACAAATCAAAGGCTAAGACAAAGAAGTTCAAGGATAAGTTAGAAGCAAAGGTCTTAGAATGTGAAAGGTTAGAACAAGAAGTAGCCCTACTAAGGGAAGATTTAGAAAAGTCCAAGAGTAAGCTACAAAAGTTTGGAAAGAGCTCAAATATTGTGGATAAGATGATCAAGGTACAAAGAAGGTCAACAAATAAAATAGGTCTTGGTTTTGAACAGGCTCAAAAGAAATAAGAAGAGAAGTCAACCTCAAGTTCTGAAGGAGAAGAAACTTTAGAAGAAGACAGTGTAAGAGAAAGTGAGACATCTGAGGATGAGTTGGACAATAGAAAGTTCAACAAGGAAAGGAACAATGCACAAAGGAGAAACATATGGAACAACAATCATAATAGGTTAAGAGAGACTAAGAGACCAATGAGGTCAAGACAAGGAAACTTCAATGGAAGATGTTTTTCATGTCATAGGTTTGGGCACATGGCTTCATAGTGTAGGACACATGAAAGATAAGAATATGGGAATAAATAACTTTTCCATGGGTATTGCTACTCATGTAATCAGTTTGGTCACAAGGCAATGAATTGTAGGGTTCATGATAGAAAAGGATATGGCTTCACTAGGAGAAATCCCAAGATAGTTGCACCTCCAAGGAATAATAACATTAAGTGTTATAAGTGCAATAATGATGGACACACAACAAAGTGGTGTAGAGCAGACATTCTAGAATCAAGTATGAACAGGAATAGGAAAAGGGATATGGATATGAACAAGAATAGGAATAGGAACATGGATATGAATAGGAACAAGAATAGGAACAGGAATGTGGACATGGATAGAAATAGGAACATGGACATGGAAAGGAACAATCAAAGGAATCATAAGGATCGGATAAGAAGAAAAGAGGATAAAGGTAAAGACCAGTGCTTGTTGGGAGTAGAAATACTCCCACCCTAGAATTAACCACCTCAAGAGGAGGTGGGGGAGGGGCTAAGCTAAGAGACTCATTCTTAGCCCCGAGCCCCAAAGGTGACCCTTTGCCATTGATGTCAAAGGGGGAGAGATTTGAGTAAGGGGGAGAGATTTGGTATTTGAGTAAAGAGGAGAGATTTGAAGAGAGCATTAAGCCAGGGGAGCAATGTCCCAGGGGGAGCAGAACAAAGAAAAGGTTAAGTTTTTAGTAAAAATAATTTGGGTTGCCATCAATGACAAAGGGGGAGATTGTTGGACATTTTGAGGAATGTTATTGTCATTGATGTCAAAAGCATTGTTGAGCAATGTTCGTCATTTTTGAGGACATTAGGAGAGCTCAAAAAATGAAGATCAAGTTAAAGGAGATCAAGGACAAAGTTGAAAAGACCCACATGTTAATTTAAATTAAAATATTTTAATCCCTGATTAAAATTTTAATTTAAATATTGATAAGTGCTAAGGTTAATTTAAATATTTATTTAATATTTAAAATTAACTTTACTACAAATCTAATTTAAATTAAAGTATTTTAATTATTGATTAAAACTTTAATTTATTAATGTTGGGTGCTAAAGTTAAGTTAAATATTTATTTAATATTTAATTTTAACTTTCCAAATCAAATTCGAATTGGAAATTCGAAATGTGCCGACGTTGAAGGAAGCAAAACCCTATGTATAAATATGCCAAAATATTGGCATTTGAAATTATCCATGCGACTTGTGTTGGCTTGTGAAAAGAGAAGGAAATTTTGCATGTGCAAATCGAGCAAGGGAAAGAGACAAAGTTTGGCATCCTCCGAAATCAACACGAAGTGCTTGTAGCTTGGTTGGTAGCCAAGGGTTGCGTAAGACGTTGTTGTGGAAGTTGAGGCAGGTTCAAAACCCATGCACGTGATTTTTGGGAAGAAGGACAAGTGTTTTGTCTTGTGCATCGAACGTGGGGAGAAGGTAAAGGCACCGAAGTGCCTTTTGGCTCTTGTGGAGCCACGCAGCCCAAGCGGTGGGCGCTAGCACTGTGAAAGCGCTTGGGGAGAACCAACGAGGGTTCAAATCCCACCAAGGCCCTTTTGAGTGCATTGAGGTATGTGATTTAATTTGGTTGTCTTGGCCTACGAAAAGTTAAAGGGAAAAATAATGTTTTTATTTTTCTAAAGTAATTTTAATTAAAGTACTTTGCATGTTATTTGGTGTGTAAGTTATTAGGGGAGTTAAAAGGAAGTGCAAAGCTTTAATTTCTGAGTTGGAATTTTAGAGGCTAAGGAGTTATAAGGAAGGTTGAATTTTATATTTTGAAATTGAAGAATGTTGAATATTATTTATTTCAAGTTGGAGATTATAAGGAGTAATTAAGTGCTAACTTTTGTATTGAAGAAAAGTTTTGAAGAAGAGTTAGAATGATATTTTTGTCATCTAACCTTGGTGTTTGGTAAGGAAAGTGGTTATACTTGAGACAGGTTTTAAAGACTATTCTTCATCAAGAAAAAGGTATGGGCACATTCTTCCATAGTTGAGTTGATTGATTATTTTCTGGAAAACAAGTTTGGAGTGAAAAGGATTTAATTAGGTTTCCTTATTGAGTTGTTGAGCTATATGTGAGATTGGTTTATAAGCATTGTTGTTGAAGTGATTGATTGAGTGAAGAACTTGAACTAGGGTTTGCAAAGATCATGAGTATCATTGTTATGTGAGATTGGTTGATAAGAATTGTTGGAAATATTTTGAGTGAGTGTTCATATGCTTGGACTAGGGTTTGTAAGCAAGGATTGTTTCATTGAGTGATTGATTGAGTAGAGTTGGTTGAGCCTAGTCAAGTGAATGTGTGAAGTGATTGTTCAAGTTCTATAAAATAAATTATTCTATATTCTGAATTGATTTGAGAAAAAGGTTGAGAGTTGATGAGTGTGAAACATATTGAGTCTCTAACAATTCTCCATATGTTTCTATGATAAAAGAGAGATTGAAAGTGATTGAGAGTTTGTGAGTGTGAAGCATATTGAGTCTCTAACAATTCTCTATATGTTTCTAAAAGAGTGATTGAAATTATTTGAGCATTGAAGTGAATGTGAAGCATATTGAGTCTCTAACAATTCTCTATATGTTTCTAAGAGAGTGATTGAAAGTGATTGAGCATTGTGATGTGTGTAGAGCATATTGAGTCTCTAACAATTCTCTTTATGTTTCTATGAGATTGGACAAGTTCTAGTGTGGACTTGTTGAGCAGATTTGAGGTAAGTCTTTGAGAAGACTTGTGGATAGATTTGTGTGAGCTTTTGTGGAAGCTTACAATACAGATTGAGAGTAGATTTGGATAAGTTCTAGTGAGGACTTATTGAGCAGATTTGGACAAGTTCTAGAGAGGACTTGTGGATATATTAGTGTGAGATTTTGTGGAAGCTTACAAGGTAGATTTGAGATAAGTCTTTGAGTAGACTTGTGAGCAGAGTTGATTGATTGATTTGTTCAAACCTTGAGTTAAGGTTTGGGGCAGATCCAATAGAGTTGATTTGAGATTGAGTCAAGCTTTGAGTTAAGGCTTGAGGATAGATATTGAGGATAGATTTGTGCTAGACTAGAGATAGATATTGAGTATAGTTTGTGCTAGACCGAAGGACTATGTTTAGTATAGATTTGAGATAGAGCTTTGGAGGTGATAGAGTATAGAGGATGATAGTATCTAGTGGATAGAGATCCATTAGCTAGGGCAGTGAGGATAGGTGTCTTCAGTGGATAGAGATCCATTATCTAGAGTAGTGGGGGCAATAGTTCTTCTAGAAGATCACCAACTAGAGCAAGAGGAGAAAGGAGTTCTCCTATGGATAGAGATCCATGAACTTGATTAAGGGGATTGGTGTCTCCTTTGGATAGAGATCCATAAATATTGTAATAGGGAAAGGATTCCCAAGAGATTGATTGAGAAAATTTTAGTAAAATATTTTCTCCGTGGAGTAGCCCACATTGGGTGAACCATGTAAATTTTGGTGTCTCTATTGTGTGTGGTGATTTGTGCATTGCTTTGATTACTGCTATTGATATTGCTATCTATACATTGCATAATATTGATTGGGAAAGAAAAGTAAAAAGTGGTCTTATATTGTTCACCCCCCTCTCAATATAAGCTTGTGTTCTTCAATTGGTATCAGAGCGGGTTCCTTCAAAAGAGTTTAACAGCTTGAAGGAAAAGCTTACAAGAACACAATGGATTCTAAGAATGGATCATCAGATAATTCAGCACCAGTATTTGATGGAAGTGATTATATATATTGGAGTATGAGAATGAAGATTTACCTGATGGCACTTGGCAATGAAATTTGGGAAGCAATTGAAAATGGATACATACCCCTCAGTTGATCCACCTACAGATAAGGAAGGTAAGCTTCTACAACATTACAATTCAAAAGCAATGAATGCAATTTTGAGAGGTTTGCATAGAACAGAGTCCATAAAAGTTATGCATTGTCAAGATGCAAAAGGAATGTGGGATAAGTTGCAAAGTATATATGAAGGAGATAAAGGTGTCAAGAAAGCAAAGATACAAAATCTCAAAGGATAATTTGAAGAGTTAAGAATGAAGGATGAGGAAAATATTAGTACTTATCTACTTCGAGTCGATGAGGTTGTTAATGCTATGCAAGGACTTGGACTTAAGGTTGAAGAATCGGATGTTTGTGATAAGGTCTTAAGATCTCTTCCAAAGAGATTTAGTGAAAATATTTTTGCTATAGAAGAATCAAAGGATGGTGATTCTTTGACAAGAGATATGTTGCTTGGTATTCTTACAACTTTTGAGTTAAGAACAAAAGAACCTAATCCCCAGAAGGAAGCAACCTTCAAATCAATCAAGAAGACAAAGGGTAAGAAGTCATAATCAAGCAATGAGTCATCCAGTGATGAAGAAGCAAATTATGGTAGAAGGAATAAGGATTCAAGAAGATTTAAAGATACAAAATTTGTTAAATATTTCAATTGTGGAAAGTATGGTCACTATGCAACTGATTATCAAGAAGCTAAAAATAATAATGATGAAGAAAAATAGGATCACAGGAACAGGGAATCATAAAGATATAAGCACCAAAAGAAAAGCAAGGATGGACAAAGCAGACAAGGAAATAAGTTCTTTCAAAGGTAAAAGAGGAGCTACTATGCAGATAAGGCAAGTAAGTACTCAAGTGATAGTGATAATAGTTTCTCAGATAATGATAGATATGAAGTCCTATTTATGATTGAAGAAAAGAGAAGTCAAGAAAAGGTCACCAATAATTCTCAAGTGTTTTAGATGTGGTAACTTTGGACATCTTGAAGATAGTTGTACAAGGAATGGTTATAGTTTTAGTGATGATGAATATGAGGATACACTTGAAGGACCAGAAGAGAATATTCTAATGGTACTAGAAGAAGAAGAAGGTGATCCTACAGAAGACAAGTCAAAATAAAATGAAGATGTAGACAAAGGTAAACAAATAGAGGAAGAATCAGATAAAGAAGGATATGATCTCAAGGGAGAACTTATTTATGCTCTTGACATAGTAAAGAAGGTAAGAAAGCAAAACTCTAAACTTGAGTTTCAGTTTCAAGAATGTGATGAAGAGAGAAGAATGCTTATAGAGGATCTAGACAAATCAAAGGCTAAGACAAAGAAGTTCAAGGATAAGTTAGAAGCAAAGGTCTTAGAATGTGAAAGGTTAGAACAAGAAGTAGCCCTACTAAGGGAAGATTTAGAAAATTCCAAGAGTAAGCTACAAAAGTTTGGAAAGAGCTCAAATATTGTGGATAAGATGATCAAGGTACAAAGAAGGTCAACAAACAAAATAGGTCTTGGTTTTGAATAGGCTCAAAAGAAACAAGAAGAGAAGTCAACCTCAAGTTCTGAAGGAGAAGAAACTTCAGAAGAAGACAATATAAGAGAAAGTGAGACATCTGAGGATGAGTTGGACAACAGAAAGTTCAACAAGGAAAGGAACAATGCACAAAGGAGAAACAGATGGAACAACAATCAGAATAGGTTAAGAGAGACTAAGAGACCAATGAGGTCAAGACAAGGAAACTTCAATGGAAGATGTTTTTCATGTCACAGGTTTGGGCACATGGCTTCACAGATGCAGGACACATGAAAGACAGGAATATGGGAATTCAAATACATACTTTTCCATGGGTATTGCTACTCATGTAATCAGTTTGGTCACAAGGCAATGAATTGCAGGGTTCATGATAGAAAAGGATATGGCTTCACTAGGAGAAATCCCAAGATAGTTGCACCTCCAAGGAATAATAACATTAAGTGTTATAAGTGCAATAATGATGGACACACAACAAAGTGGTGTAGAGCAGACATTCCAGAATCAAGTATGAACAGGAACATGAATAAGAAAAGGGATATGGATATGAACAAGAACATGAATAGGAACATGGATATGAATAGGAACAAGAATAGGAACAAGAACATGAATGTGGACATGGATAGAAATAGGAACATGGACATGGAAAGGAACAGTCAGAGGAATCAAAAGGATCAGATAAGAAGAAAAGAGGATAAAGGTAAAGACCAGTGCTTGCTGGGAGTAGAAATACTCCCACCCCAGAATTAACCACCTCAAGAGGAGGTGGGGGAGGGGCTAAGCTAAGAGACTCATTCTTAGCCCCGAGCCCCAAAGGTGACCCTTTGCCATTGATGTCAAAGGGGGAGAGATTTGAGTAAGGGGGAGATATTTGGTATTTGAGTAAAGAGGAGAGATTTGAAGAGAGCATTGAGCCAGGGGGAGCAATGTCCCAGGGGGAGCAGAACAAAGAAAAGGTTAAGTTTTTAGTAAAAATAATTTGGGTTGCCATCAATGACAAAGGGGGAGATTGTTGGACATTTTGAGGAATGTTATTGTCATTGATGTCAAAAGCATTGTTGAGCAATGTTCATCATTTTTGAGGACATTAGGAGAGCTCAAAAAATGAAGATCAAGTTAAAGGAGATCAAGGACAAAGTTGAAAAGACCCACATGTTAATTTAAATTAAAATATTTTAATCCCTGATTAAAATTTTAATTTAAATATTGATAAGTGCTAAGGTTAATTTAAATATTTATTTAATATTTAAAATTAACTTTACTATAGATCTAGTTTAAATTAAAGTATTTTAATTATTGATTAAAACTTTAATTTATTAATGTTGGGTGCTAAAGTTAAGTTAAATATTTATTTAATATTTAATTTTAACTTTCCAAATCAAATTCGAATTGGAAATTCAAAATGTGCCGACGTTGAAGGAAGCAAAACCCTATGTATAAATATGCCAAAATATTGGCATTTGAAATTATCCATGCGACTTGTGTTGGCTCGTGAAAAGAGAAGGAAATTTTGCATGTGCAAATCGAGCAAGGGAAAGAGATAAAGTTTGGCATCCTCTAAAATCAACATGAAGTGCTTGTAGCTTGGTTGGCAGCCAAGGGTTGTGTAAGACATTGTTGTGATAGTTGAGGCAGGTTTGAAACCCACACACGTGATTTTTGGGAAGAAGGTCTGCGTTTGTCTTTTGCATCGAACGTGGGGAGAAGGTAAAGGCACCGAAGTGCCTTTTGGCTCTTGTGGAGCCATGCAGCCCAAGCGGTGGGTGCTAGCACTGTGAAAGCGCTTGGGGGAGAACCAACGAGGGTTCAAATCCCACCAAGGCCCTTTTGAGTGCATTGAGGTATGTGATTTAATTTGGTTGTCTTGGCCTATGAAAAGTTAAAGGGAAAAATAATGTTTTTATTTTTCTAAAGTAATTTTAATTAAAGTACTTTGCATGTTATTTGGTGTGTAAGTTATTAGGGGAGTTAAAAGGAAGTGCAAAGCTTTAATTTTATGAGTTGGAATTTTAGAGGCTAAGGAGTTATAAGGAAGGTTGAATTTTATATTTTGAAATTGAAGAATGTTGAATATTATTTACTTCAAGTTGGAGATTATAAGAAGTAATTAAGTGCTAACTTTTGTATTGAAGAAAAGTTTTGAAGAAGAGTTAGAATGATATTTTTGTCATCTAACCTTGGTGTTTGGTAAGGAAAGTGGTTATACTTGAGATAGGTTTTAAAAGACTATTCTTCATCAAGAAAAAGGTATGGGCACATTCTTCCATAGTTGAGTTGATTGATTATTTTCTGGAAAACAAGTTTGGAGTGAAAAGGATTTAATTAGGTTTCCTTATTGAGTTGTTGAGCTATATGTGAGATTGGTTTATAAGCATTGTTGTTGAAGTGATTGATTGAGTGAAGAACTTGAACTAGGGTTTGCAAAGATCATGAGTATCATTGTTATGTGAGATTGGTTGATAAGAATTGTTGGAAATATTTTGAGTGAGTGTTCATATGCTTGGACTAGGGTTTGTAAGCAAGGATTGTTTCATTGAGTGATTGATTGAGTAGAGTTGATTGAGCCTAGTCAAGTGAATGTGTGAAGTGATTGTTCAAGTTCTATAAAATAAATTATTCTATATTCTGAATTGATTTGAGAAAAATGTTGAGAGTTGATGAGTGTGAAACATATTGAGTCTCTAACAATTCTCCATATGTTTCTGTGATAAAAGAGAGATTGAAAGTGATTGAGAGTTTGTGAGTGTGAAGCATATTGAGTCTCTAACAATTCTCTATATGTTTCTAAAAGAGTGATTGAAAGTAATTGAGCATTGAAGTGAATGTGAAGCATATTGAGTCTCTAACAATTCTCTATATGTTTCTAAGAGAGTGATTGAAAGTGATTGAGCATTGTGATGTGTGTAGAGCATATTGAGTCTCTAACAATTCTCTTTATGTTTCTATGAGATTGGACAAGTTCTAGTGTGGACTTGTTGAGCAGATTTGAGGTAAGTCTTTGAGAAGACTTGTGGATAGATTTGTGTGAGCTTTTGTGGAAGCTTACAATACAGATTGAGAGCAGATTTGGATAAGTTCTAGTGAGGACTTATTGAGCAGATTTGGACAAGTTCTAGAGAGGACTTGTGGATAGATTAGTGTGAGATTTTGTGGAAGCTTACAAGGTAGATTTGAGACAAGTCTTTGAGTAGACTTGTGAGTAGAGTTGATTGATTGATTTGTTCAAACCTTGAGTTAAGGTTTGGGGCAGATCCAACAGAGTTGATTTGAGATTGAGTCAAGCTTTGAGTTAAGGCTTGAGGACAGAGATTTGAGGATAGGTTTGTGCTAGACCAGAGACATTGAGATTTGTGCTAGACCAAAGGACTGTGTTTAGTACAAATTTGAGATAGAGCTTTGGAGGTGATAGAGTATAGAGGATGATAGTCTCCAGTGGATAGATATCCATTAGCCAGGGTAGTGAGGATAGGTGTCTTCAATGGATAGAGATCCATTAGCCAGAGTAGTGGGGGCAACAGTTCTTCTAGAAGATCACCAGCTAGAGCAAGAGGAGAAAGGAGTTCTCCTATGGATAGAGATCCACAAACTTGATTAAGGGGATTGGTGTCTCCTTTGGACAGAGGTCCATAAACATTGTAATAGGGAAAGGATTCCCAAGAGATTGATTGAGAAAGTTTTTAGTAAAATATTTTCTCCGTGGAGTAGCCCACATTGGGTGAACCACGTAAATTTGGTGTCTCTATTGTGTGTGGTGATTTGTGCATTGCTTTGATTACTGCTATTGATATTGCTATCTATACATTGCATAATATTGATTGGGAAAGAAAAGTAAAAAGTGGTCTTATACTGTTCACCCCCCTCTCAATATAAGCTTGTGTTCTTCAATTGGCATTAGATTGGGTTCCTTCAAAAGAGTTTAACAAATTTAAAGAAAATATTATAAGAACACAATGGATTCTAAGAATGGATCATCAAATAATTCAGCACCAGTATTTTTGGAATTTATTATATATATTGGAGTATGATAATGAAGATTTACCTAATGGCACTTGGCAATGATATTTGGGAAGAAATTGAAAATGGATACATACCACCAGTTGATCCACATACAAATAAGAAAGGTAAGCTTATACAACATTACAATTCAAAAGTAATGAATGCAATCTTGAGAGGTTTGCATAGAACAGATTCCATAAAAGTTATGTAAGCTTCTACAACATTACAATTCAAAATAAATGATTGCAATATTGAGAGGTTTGCATAGAACAGAGTCCATAAAAGTTATGCATTGTCAAGAAGCAAAAGGAATGTGGGATAAGTTGCAAAGTATATATGAAGGAGATAAAGGTTTCAAGAAAGCAAATATATGAAACGTCAAAGGACAATTTGAAGATTTGAGAATGAAGGATGAGGAAAACATTAGTACTTATCTACTTCGAGTTGATGAGGTTGTTAATGCTATGCAAGGACTTGGACTTAAGGTTGAAGAATCAGATGTTTGTGGTAAGGTCTTAAGATCTCTTCCAAATAAATTTAGTGAAAATATTTATGATATAGAAGAATCAAAGGATGGTGATTATTTGACAAGAGATATGTTGCTTGGTATTATTATAGATTTTGAGTTAAGAATAAAATAACCTAATCCCCAGAAGGAAGCAGCCTTCAAAGAAATAAAGAAGACAATGGGTAAGAATTCAAAATCAAGCAATGAGTCATATAGTGATGAAGAAAAAAATTATGGCAGAAGGAATAAGGATTCAAGAAGATTTAAAGATATAAAATCTATTAAATGTTTCAATTGTGGAAAGTATGGTCACTATGCAACTGACTATCAAGAAGCTAAAAATAACAATGATGAAGAAAAATATGATCACAGGAATAGGGAATTAGAAAGATACAAGCACCAAAATAAAAGCAAGGATGGACAAAGCGGATAAGCAAAGAAGTTTTTTCAAAGGCAAAAGAGGAGCTACTATGTAGATAAGGCAAGTATGTACTCAAGTGATAGTGATAATATTTTTTCATATAATGATATAGATGAAGTCCTATTTGTGATTGAAGAAAAGAAAGAAGTCAAGAAAAGATCACCAATAATTCTCAAGTGTTTTATATGTGGTAACTTTGGACATCTTGAATATAGTTGTACAAGAAATGATTATAGTTTCAGTGATGATGAATATGAGGATACACTTGAAGGACCAGAAGAGAATATTCTAATGGCACTAGAATAAGAAGAAGGTGATCCTACAGAAGATAAGTCAAAATAAAATTAAGATGTAGACAAAGGCAAACAAATAGAGGAAGAATCGGATAAAGAAGGATATGATCTCAAGGGAGAACTTATTTATTCTCTTCACATAGTAAATAACGTAAGAAAGCAAAACTCTAAACTTGAGTTTCAGTTTCAAGAATGTGATGAAGAGATAAGAATGCTTATAGAGGATCTAGACAAATCAAAGGCTAATAAAAAGAAGTTCAATGTGAAAGGTTAGAAGAAGAAGTAGCCCTACTAAGGGAAGATTTAGAAAATTCCAAGAGTAAGCTACAAAAGTTTGGAAAGAGGTCAAATATTGTGGATAAGATGATAAGGTACAAAGAAGGTCAAAAAAAAAATAGGTCTTGGTTTTGAATAGGCTCAAAAGAAACAATAAGAGAATTCAACCTCAAGTTCTTAAGGAGAAGAAATTTCAGAAGAAGACAGTGTAAGAGAAAGTGAGACATCTAAGGATGAGTTGTACAACAAAAATTTCAACAAGGACATTAACAATGCACAAATAAAAATAGATGGAAAAACAATAAAAATAGGTTAAAAGAGACTAAGAGACCAATGAGGTCAATACAAGTAAAATTTAATGAAAGATGTTTTTCATGCCATAGGTTTGGGCACATGGATTCACAATGCAGGACACATGAAAGACAAAAAAATTGAAATTTTAGAAATCTATAGCTTTTACATGGGTGTTGCTACTCATGTAATCAGTTTGGTCACATGGCAATGAATTGCAGGGTTCATGATAGAAAAGGATATGAGTTCACTAGGAAAAATCTCAAGATAGTTGCACCTCCAAGGAATAATAACATTGTGTGTTATAAGTGTAATAATTATGGACACACAATAAAGTGGTGTAGATCAAACATTCCAAAATCAAGTATGAATAGGAATATGAATAGTAACAAGAAAAGGGATATAGATATGAATAGGAATAGAAATAATAATGTGGACATGGATAGAAATAGGAACAAGGACATGGAAATGAATAGTCAGAGGAATAAGAAGGATCAGATAAGAAGAAAAAAGGATAACGATAAATACCAATGCTTGTTGGGAGTAGAAATACTCCCACCCCAGAATTAACCACCTCAAGAGGAGATGGGGGAGTGGCTAAGCTAAGAGACTCATTCTTAGCCCCGATCGCCAAAAGTGACCCTTTTACATTGATGTCAAATGGGGAGAGATTTTAGTAGGGGGGAGAGATTTTATATTTGAGTAAAGAGGAGAGATGTGAAGATAGAATTAAGCTGGGGGGAGCAATGTACTAGGAGGATCAGAACAAAGAAAAGGTTAAGTTTTTAGTAAAAAGGATTTGGGTTGCCATCGATGATAAAGGGGGAGATTGTTGGACATTTTGAGGAATATTATTTTCATTGATGTCAAAAGCATTTTTGAGCAATGTTCGTCATTTTTGAGGACATTAGGAGAGCTCATAAAATGAATATCAAGTTAAAGGAGATCAAGGACAAAGTTGAAAATACCCACATGTTAATTTAAATTAAAATATTTTAATCCCTAATTAAAATTTTAATTTAAATATTGATAAGTGCTAAGATTAATTTAAATATTTATTTAATATTTGAAATTAACTTTACTATAGATCTAGTTTAAATTAAAGTATTTTAATTATTGATTAAAACTTTAATTATTAATGTTGGGTGCTAATTTTTTTTTTTTAAAGCGAAAAACTCCTTATGGGGCCACCTTGGTCTGAGAGACCATGAATAGGGGGTTCTACATCATCAAAGTCACCCGGAGTTGCACCTGACCCTTCCTGCACCGACATTATCAATTGGATTTTGGATACCCAATTCAGATTTTTGGTAGGGTGGAAATTTGAACCTGAGACCTCCCTTGGAGGATTGCCCTCTCCTCTCCAACTCACCTACAACACCTAGGTATGTTGGGTGGTAAAGTTAAGTTAAATATTTATTTAATATTTAATTTTAACTTTCCAAATCAAATTTTAATTAGAAATTTAAAATGTGCTGACGTTGAAGGAAGCAAAACCCTATGTATAAATATGCCAAAATATTGGCATTTGAAATTATCCATGCGACTTATTGTTGGCCCATGAAAAGAGAAGGGAATTTCACATGTGAAAATCGAGCGACAAGAGTTTGGCATCCTCCAAAAAAGACACGAAGTGCTTGCAGCTTAGTTGGTAACCAAGGACTGCATAAGAAGCTAATGGGATAGTTGAGGCAAGTTCGAAACCCACACACGCTAATTTTTGGAAGAAGGTCTATGTTTGTCTTTTGCATCGAATGTGGGGAGAAGGTAAAGGCACCAAAGTGCCTTTTGGCTCTTGTGGATCCAAGCATCCCAAGCAGTGGGTGCTAGCACTATGAAAGTGCTTGGGGGAGAACCAACAAGGGTTCAAATACCACCAAGGCCCTTTTGATTGCATTGAGGTATGTGATTTAATTTGGTTGTCTTGTCCTATGAAAATTTAAAGGAGAAAATAATATTTTTATTTTTATAAAGTAATTTTAATTAAAGTACTTTGCATGTTATTTGGTGTGTAAGTAATTAGGGGAGTTAAAATGAAGTGCAAATCTTTAATTTATGAGTTGTAATTTTAGAGGCTAAGGAGTTATATGGAAGGTTGAATTTTATATTTTGAAATTGAAGAATGTTGAGTAGAGTTGAGTGAGCCTATTCAAGTGGATGTGTGAAGTGATAGCTCAAGTTCTATTAAATAAATTATTCTATATTTTGAATTTATTTGAGAAAAGGTTGAGAGTTGATGAGTGTGAAACATATTGAGTCTCTAACAATTCTCCATATGTTTCTATGATAAAAGAGAGATTGAAAGTGATTGAGAGTTTGTGAGTGTGAAGCATATTGAGTCTCTAACAATTCTCTATATGTTTCTAAAAGAGTGATTGAAAGTAATTGAGCATTGAAGTGACTTTGAAGCATATTGAGTCTCTAAAAATTCTCTATATGTTTCTAAGAGAGTTATTGAAAGTTATTGAGCATTGTGATTTTTGTAGAGCATATTGAGTCTCTAACAATTCTCTTTATGTTTCTATGATATTGGGCAAGTTCTAGTGTGGACTTGTTGAGCATATTTGAGGTAGGTCTTGAGAATACTTGTGGATAGATGTATGTGAGATTTTGTGGAATCTTGCAATACAGATTGAGAGCAAATTTGGATAAGTTCTAGTGAGTACTTATTGATCATATTTAGACAAGTTCTAGAGAGGACTTGTGGATATATTAGTGTGATCTTTTGTGGAAGCTTACAAGGCATATTTGAGATAAGTCTTCGAGTAGACTTGTGAGAAAATTTGATTGATTGATTTGTTCAAACCTTGAGTTAAGTTTTGGGGTAGATCTAGCAAAGTTGATATGATATTGAGTCAAGCTTTGAGTTAAGGCTTGAGGACAAAGATTTGAGGATAGGTTTGTGCCATACCAAAGATAGAGACTAAGAAAATTTATGCTAGATTGAAGGACTATGTTTAGTACATATTTAAGATAGATATTTGGATGTGACAGAGTACAGAGAATGATAGTCTCTAGGGATATAGATCCATTATCCAAGTAGTGAGGATAATTTTTTTCAGTGGATAGAGATCCATTAGACAGAGTAGTGGGGACATTAGTTATTCTAGAATATCACCAACCAGAGCAAGAGGAGAAAGGAGTTCTCTCATGGATAGATATCCACGAACTTGATTAAGGGGATTGGTGTCTCCTTTGGATAGAGTTCCATAAACATTTTAATAGGGAAAGGATTCTTAAGAGATTGATTGAGAAAGTTTTTAGTAAAATATTTTCTCCGTGGAGTAGCCCACATTGGGTGAACCACATAAATTTGGTGTCTCTATTGTGTGTGGTGATTTGTGCATTGCTTTAATTACTTATATTGATATTTCTATCTATACATTACATAATATTGATTAGGAAAGAAAAGTAAAAAGTGGTCTTATACTGTCCACCCCCCCTCTCAGTATAAGCTATTGTTCTTCATACTATAATGCAATCTATCCTTCTGCAAATTATAATATAAATATGGTGTCTTAATGAAGTTTGATAATAATCCAATTTGAGGTTTAATCAATGAACCTTATTGCACCTAAGTTGTTTACCTATTTTATGACTTTTGAATTATATGTATATCTTGGTGTTTTTGATTCACTAAGTTTTTGCCTTGTAATGGTTGAATTTGTAGCTTCTTTTTGGCTATCTAGATTAACTTCCTACTTAACCAAACTATACCTTAAACTTTCTATCTTGAGCCTTGTATTTGGTGGCTTGATCCTTACAATGATATTTTTATTTTCTATTGTAGATTCATAGAATTCATTTATCTAAAATATGTCTTCTTTTTGTGAGAGGTAATATCCAAATATCCTAGATTTCGTAAGCTTATTTTGTTTGAATATTCCTTCAAAATTCTTATCGAATTCTCACTTCAAACAAGATATTTTTCTTCTCAAGATTCTAAATTTCTTGAGGTCTTCATTGGATTCTTATTTTGGTATTTGGCACTCCATGCCAAATTCTTATTCTCTTGGGCTTATTTTCGGATGGTGAAAATTGTCCCATGTCCTTCTCTTTTAGGTGATTTCTCCAATGGGTTCTCCTAGGAATATTTTTTATGATGCTTCTACAAGCTCTACAATAAGGCTCTCCAAGCCTTATTTTTTTTGAGACCTCTCCAAGGTCTTCTATCTTACAACTTCTACGGTATTCCAACTGAGATATTTTCTTCAACCTTCTACTTCTGGAAGCGTTAGTGGTGAGATATTATTCTTGTATCTCTAATTATGTTGATTCTAGATGTGTACATGACTCTCCTAGTCCTTATATTTCTTCCAATAATGGAATTTCTTCAATGATATCTTCTCTTGATCTCTTAAACTCCTTGAAAAAAATATTTAAATTAGTAAAGGAGATCACCAATATCATATTTCTTGGACTCTTCTCTGTAGTCTTCTTCAGGAACTCCTTTCTAAATTTTTCTTCTAAATCAGGAAATCTTCTTTGAAGTATTCTTCAAGAACTCTTCTTTGGAGTATTCTTATGAATTAAGAATTTATCTTCTAAATCAGGAATTCTTTTTTGAAGTATTCTTCAGGATCACTTCTTTGGAGTATTCCTATGAATTAGGAATTTATCTTCTGAATCAAAAATTATTTTCTAAAGTATTCTTTAGGAACTCTTCTTTGGAATATTCTTTTGAACATCAAGAATTATTTTTTGAAGTCTTATTCAAAATTAAGGCTTCTACAAACTTCTTCTTAATCAAGGCTTCTATGGCCTTTTATACTTTTGTACTTTGTAAGTATTGATCTTGAATGGAGATCACCAATCTCCTATCTCCGTATTTGACTCAACTTCTGGAGTCTCTTCTTCCTTGAGTCTACTATAAGGATATTGTGGTCTTTTATTCACTTCTGCACTTTACAAGATTACATCTCTTGTAATAGGATCTTTCTCAAGGTATTTGAAATATTTAGTCTTCTTCTTTGTTATCGCAAGTGCTGAAATAATTCTAAGAATATATTCTTTCTAACTCTCTTGTAGGAAGCTTTCCAACCTTTTATTGAATCTCCTTTTCCTGCAACAAGCTGTTAGAAACTAGAATTGAAGAATTTATAATTTTGGAGATAATAATCTTCACTAGTTGATTTATCAATCTAGTGGCTTGAATGTTGAATCCTAGTCTTCATGAGTTATTATGCAAATCTATGGAAATAATATAGCCAAATATAATATTCAAAGTTTTACAACTAATATGTATTTCAGTCCTCACTTGTGACTCTCCCTATTCCTCTTGACTTGCTAGAATTCTCTTGTGATGACTTATGTAAGTGGTGGTGCACACTATAAAATCTGATTTACAAAAGTGCAAAGAGGAACTATGATGGAATTAGGTCCTCTTATATCAATTTACCATGGCTCTGATACTACTATTATATTTTGAGGATATATGCAGTGGAAGATATCTAACATAGGTCCTAATAAGATGCAATAAATATGAAAGCAAGTGAGTCTGCCATATGAATGAAATATACTATAAATAGAAATGATGAAAATACAATGCAATATGGATAAAATGGTCACTCCATTAATATGATCTAAAGAGCTACATTATACTCCATACAAGAGCACTACTACTATCTAATATAATACACTTGATAAGAACTTGATATGGACATGATATATAATCTACCACTATGAGGTCCTTTATATAGGAAGATAGATTCCTTGGCCAACACTCTACCTAGTTGTATAAGGGGACACCTTGCACATTACAACTTGCACATTACCACTTGTGCATTTATTACATTTCTTGAAGTAACTAGCTAACTTCCCCCTAAAGTAACATCCTACTCTAAGTATGTACCTAAGGTGATACATTTACATGTCCCAAATGATGTAATATACTGTAACTCTAACAAGGGGAAATATAAATCATACTCTAAACAATTGAATCATATTTAATCTATCATTTACAAATATACCATGAAGGTACCATGGGGGTACATTATCATGTACAAAATAATGTAATATACTTCAACATATTTTATGGTAGAATAAAGCTTATAAAACCTTAAGTGGCATCAGAGCTACCATCAAACTCTATCTAGATTGATAGAATTTATTGAAGCAACCATTATTAAATGACTTTATCCATATTTGATAAAGTCAATTAAGAGAATATCCACTTTGAAGGTAGTGAGACTCAAACTATATTTTAAAGGTAATGTTGAGTAGAGAAGCTAGGGTATTTTCATGGTTGATGAATAACTAGTGAAGACTAGAACTCAACTATATTGATTGATAGGTGTACTAAATCAAGATTATTTGGTCATTCAAGGATAAATCCAACCCTGACATTGATTTGAAAAATTTGAAGCTTTTGCAAATTAAAGATTAAAATATGAATAAAATTTGAGAAATATGGTCATCCAAGGATAAAACCAACCCTTAAAATTGAAGACTAAGGTAAAACCAACTCAAATAAAGTTGGTCATTCAGGGCTAAATCCACCCTAAAATTAAAAATTGAAGAAATTAGAATATAGCAGTAGTAGAAAATCAAGCATATAGATAAATATTAAGAGCAAGTTCAAAAATATACATTGAATATAAAAGGTTATAGTATCCTATTTTGGAAGAATCCTCCATTGAAGGAGAAGTTTTTTAAAATAATAGAATTTCAAAAAGTAGAAAAAAACCATAGAAGTATTACATAGAAGAATAGAGAAGCCAAGCAGGCTTACATAAGGATGAAAGGCTACAACAAAATATAATATAATAATCTCTTATACTATTGGTTCTAAAATAGCCTACTATCATCTATTAGATATTTGTTAAATAAATTTAGAAAGAGATTCAAGTAATAAATACAATCTAGAAGAAGTATTACCAGTCATCATTGTATTTGAAGTGTTGCTAGAAATGAAATTGACCAAATATTAAAGTGAAGCAAGTAAGATAGACCAAAAATTAAAGTGAAGAAAGCAAACCAAGATAAAGATGATTAAGCATGAAGTAAAGCAAGTGGACTAGGTTAGAGGTAAAGAAATAATCAGTCCAAGGGAACTACGCAAACCAGTTGCTTATGATAATGAAATGACTAGAAAAATTGGTTACCTATGATACTACAAGGACTAGGTGAACCAGTTGCCTATAACATTACAAGGTCCAAGAAAACCAGTCACCTATGACATTATATGGACCAGAAAAACTAGTTTCTTATGACATTATAGGTACTAGAAAAATCAATCGCTTGTGACAATAGTGAAAATGAGATGAATCAATCGTCTATGACAATAGTAAAAGGTAGGTAAACTAGTTTCCAAAGACAACAGTGAAAATGGGATGAACCAATTATCTAATATAAATGAAATTAAACTAAAGTGCATGGTGATGGAGAGGATAATTATGTTGTAGCTCAAAGCTAAGGAGAATGCAAAACTTAGTAGTAAGGTTGTCACATCATGTTAAGCTGAGAAGCTTACCATCCACTAGAGGCACATGAACCAAGAACGAGAATAGCAAGGTGAAGCAAATAATCTAAATGCAGTAGTAGAAGGTCAAGATAGTAAGAAGATAAATGAACAGATTAGGGTAAAATTATTGGAAGCATAGTAGAAGGAGTAACATCTTGAGCTAGGATGAAACAATTGGAAGCACAACAAAAAGAGTAGCATCATAAGTATTACATAATCAATGTTGATTTTGAGAATAATATGCAACACTAATCACATTGAGAGGTAACAAAATTTGCATTATGTTAAATTCTAAGGTTTTAAAAAAAATTTAAAGTCTTTTGAATTATTTTTGTGCTTAATTTTTTTTTTTATAGGAGAAAAAATATTAATTGGTTTAAATATTTCCTAAAGTAGAGATTAAAAAGTTTAAAAGGAGATATAAGGAGGTATTTAAAATTTTATTTTTTGATATTTGAAAAGTATGAGTAATAAGGCATATTAATGGTTACTTAAAGTTTTTAAAGCTTTTAGGACAATTGAAAAACTATAAACTTTAAAATTTTGAAATATTTGAAGTTTTAAAAAAATTGCAAATCAAATTGGGGAGATAAAAGGTCTTGAACATCAAAGGTTAAAATTTTTAAATTTGCAAATTTCCTATTTGAGTAAACTAGGGGGCTATAATATTTCCTAATTCAAAGGAAATAAATCATGCAATTGAATTGAATACCATGGAAGAAATTATTATAAATGCATTCAATGAAGATAGTGAAGAAATTGTGCGATGGAAAGAAACAAATGACCAATGATTTAAAAGAGAAGTTATCTTTATTTATCAAAGATGAAAAAAATAAAATTTCACCATGGTTATAAGTTATCTTCATGAAAAAAATATTAAGAACATGGTTGAATTCACAAAACATCATTTTGTTCTCTTCAAAAGAATGTTTAATGATGTATTTATCATTACTCATTTTTGATTCTTTTCAATAAAAGAAACAAGAAGAGAAAGATAACATATACAACTTGAATGAAGTCTATGTTAGCTTCAATGAGGAATAATTGAAATTAAAGTTGTATTATTATGATGATTTACTAACTCAATGTTTAGAAGGTACTTCACCAGGTATATCACAAATGAAGATGTGAAAGAGAAGAAGAAGAATAGAAGAATAGAAGAAATCACACAAGGATAATAAAGGACCTAAATCCAAAGTCAAAGAAAATTTGTATATTTTTTGTTTAATTATTGATCTAAAAGAGATAGACTAAATAAAAATATCAAGCCAAGGTTTGTGAACAATGCAACGTCACTTGAAGATTGAAGATAAAGACAAATACTAAGATTAAACACTAAAGTCTTCAATAACCAAATAATGTAATATATGAGGTTGTTGGATAATATTACATTATTTGGTACATGATAATGTACCCCCATGGTACCTTCATGGTACATTTATAAATAGTATATTAGGGTTGATTCAATTGTTTAAAGTGTGACTTATATTTTTCCTTTTATGTAAGTGTGAATATGCAAGAAATGCACAAGTGTCATGTGAGTTAGAGTGCAAGTGTAGGTTGAGTAAATGTGCACAAGTTTCATGTATGTAAGAGTGAAAATATGTAATGTAAATATGTGTACAAGTGTCCTAGATTATGGAGTGTCAGTATAAGCATAAGATTCATGTATAGATATGTAAGTATTATAGATTCAAGTGGTCATCAAGTATGCAAGTGATAAGTAGATAAGCCAAGATTCATGAGACTTGGAATATGGAGAGCAATAGTCAAGTATCCAAAGATTCACATTACTATTGCTATATTATGGAGACAATGCTCCATAGAAAGGATATAGAAATATAAATAAAGATCAATGAGGTATTGTAAGTTCAATAAGATGAGCAATAAATCTTGTCAGTTGTTCTTCATGCATTGTACATGAATTATTCTTGATATTTACATTCATATTTAAGTATATAAAAGAATGTTATATGATTTATTATAAGCCTTGATATACATATTAATTTTCTCATCTTATACTACTTATATTATTTTTATCTTGACCTTATTATATTGTGGATATTTTATATTGGGACCTGTGTGATATTTCTCAAGTTAACCTATGATATTTTGTGGTAGTATAAGGCTTATAAATCCATGAATGGTATTAGAGCTACCACTAGACTCTGTTCACATTGATAGAGTTTACTGAGGCCACCATTATTAATTGATTTTATCCATATTTAATAAATGCAATTAAGAGGTATTTCACTTGGAAGACAATGAGACTTGGACTCTATTTTAAAGGTGATATTGAGTAGAGAAGCTAGGGTTTTTCCATGGTTGAAGAATAACTAGTGAATACTAGGACTTAGCTATACTGATTGATAGGCATACCAAATAAATATTAGCTGGTCATTCAGGGATAAATCCAAACCTAACATTGATTTCAAAAATTTGAAGTTTTTGTAGATTAACAATTAAAAGGTAAATCAACTCTGAGAAATTTGATCATTTACAGATAAATCCAACCTTTGATATTGAATACTAGGGTAGAACTAGCTCAAATAAAGTTGGTCATTCAGGACTAAAGCCACCCTGACATTGAATATTAAAGAAAGTAGAAGATATTAGTAGTAGAACAAAAAGCATACATATACAAAGTAAGAGCAAGTTCAAAAATCTACATTGAATATAGAAGGCCATAGTAGCCTATTGTGGAATAATCATGAATTGGAGGAGAAGTTTTTTAGAAGAATAGAATTGTAGAAAGTAGAAAAGGCCATAGAAGTTTTGCATAGAAGGATAGAGAAGCCAAGAAGGCTTACATGAGGATAAAAGTCTACAAGAAAGTATAATAGAATAAGCTCTTATACTATTAATTCTCAAACGACATACTATCATCTATTAGGTATTTGTTGAATCAATTTATAAAGAGCTTCAAGTAATAAATATAAGCCTAAGGAAGTATTAAAAACCATAATTATATTTGAAGCATTGTTGGAAGTGAGCCAGACCATAGATTAAAGTGAAGCAAGTAAGCTAGGATATATATTAAGGTAAAGTAAGCAGACCAAGCCAAATATGATTAAGCATGAAGTAAAGAAAGTAGACTAGGATAAAGATAAAGAAATAATAGTTCCAAGGGAATAAGGAAAATCAATCACCTGTGACAATAAAAGGACCAAGTAAACAAGTCACATGTGATAATACAAGGACTGTGTGAACTAGTCATCTATGATAATACAAGGACCAAGCGAACTAGTTGCTTATGAAATTACAAGAACCAAATAAACCAATCACCTGTGAAATTATAGGGACTAGGAAAATTAGTTTCGTATGACAATAGTGAAAATGAGGTAAATAAATCACTTGTGATAGTAGTGAAAAGTAAGCAAATCAGTCATCTATGAAAAGGAAACAAACTAGTCTTTAGAGACAATAATGAAAAGGAGGAAAACTAGTCACCTGATACAAACAAAAGCAAACTAGAGTGTATGGTGATGGAAAGGATGATTTTATTGTAGTTCAAAGCTAATGAGAACATAAAAATCAATAAAAAATATGCAACATCAAGGTTGTCATGCCATATAAAACTAAGAATCGTACAATCAACTAGATCCACCTGAACAAAGTAAGAGAACAATAAGGTGAATACAATTATCTAAACATAATAGTAGAAGGTCAAGATAATGCGAAGAGCAATGGATAGATTAGGGCAAAATGATTATATGCACAACAAAATAAGTAACATCTTGAGCTAGGGTGAAATGATTGGAAGCGTAGTAGGAGTAATGCCACAAGCATTACACAGTCAATATTGATTTAAGGAGGAATGTCCAAAAATAATCACACCAAAGGGTAACCAAATATGCATTATGTTACATGCTAAGGTTTTGGAAAATATTTAAAGTATTTTGAATTATTTTGGCGCTTAAGTTTTTTTTATCAGATAAATAAAGATTAATTGGTTTAAATATTTTCCAATGTAGAGATTAAAGAAATTAAAAGGAGAGATAAGGAGGTATTTTAAGTTTTATTTTTTGATATTCAAAAATTATGAGTAATAAGGTAGATTAATGCTTATTTAAAAGTTTTAAAGCTTTTAAGAAAATTTAAAAACATTAAACTTTATTTTTTTTGAAATTTAATTTTTTTAAATATTTGAAGTTTTAGAAAATTTGCAAATCAAACTAGGGAGATAAAAGGTCTTCAACATCAAAGGTTAGAAAATTTTAAATTTGTAAATTTCCTATTTGAGTAAACTAGGGAGTCATAAGGTTTTCTACTTCAAAGGAAATGAATCATAGAATTGAATTGCATACCATGAAATAAACTATTAGAAATGTATTCAATGAAGATAGTGAAGAAATTGTGCACAAATGTAAGCTTTATCCTCAAAATTTAATAGATGATTTTGATGGAAAGAAACAAATGACCAATGCTTTAAAAGAGAAATTATCTGTATATCTCAAAGATGCAAAAGAAGAAAATTTCACCATAATCATAAGTTATCTTCATGAAAATATCTTTACAACAAGGTGGAATTCATTAAACACCATTATATTCTGTTCAAAATAATGTTTAATGATGTATCTATCATTACTCATTTTTGAGTCTTTTCAAGAAAAGAAATATGACATGTACAATTTGATTGAAGTTCATATTAGCTTCACTTGGGAATAATTACAATAAATTTTGTATTATTGTGATGATTTGCTAATTGAATTTTTAGGAGGCACATCATTAGGTATATCACAAATAAATATGTGAAAGAGAAGAAGAAGAAAGAAAAATAGAAGAAATCACACAAGGGAGGCTTATAAAGGATCTGAATCCAAATTCAAAGAAGAGTCATTTATTGTTGGTTTAATGATTGATCTAAAAGAGGTCAACTAAATACAAATCTCAAGCCAAGATTCATGAACAGTGCAAGGTCACTTGAAGACTAAAGATAAAGATAAAGACCAGGATTGAAGACTAAAGTCTTCAATAACCAAATGTACCCCCATTATTTGATACATGCTAATGTACCCCCATGGTACCTTCACGGTACATTTGTAAATAGTAGATTAGGTTTGAGTCAATAGTTTAGAGTGTGATTTATACTATCCATTTTATGTAAGTGTGAATGTGCAGGAAATGAACAAGAGTCATGTAAAGTTGTAATGTGCAAGAAATGCACAAGAGTCATGTAAGTGCAAGTGTAGCTTGAGTAAATTTGCACAAGTATATTGTATATAAGAGTGCAAATATATAATGTAAATATGTGCACAAGTGTCCTATATTAGGGAGTGCAAGTAGAAGTGTAAGAGTCATGTATAGGTGTGCAAGTATTATAGAGTCAAGTGTTCATCAAGTATGCAAGTGGCAAGTAGATAATCCAAGAGTCATGATACTTGGCATATGGAGAGAAATAGTCAAGTATCCAAATATTCATATTACTATTGCTATATTAAGGAGATAATGCTCCATATAAAATATATAGAAAGATAGAGAAATATCAGTGAAGTATTGTGAGCTCAAGAAGAGGAGCAATAAAACTTGCCATGACCCACCTTGGTAGGACTCTTTTATGAGATAAACTATGTATTGATAAATGATGATTTAATACTTAGTTTTGATGCATTTGGATGATTTTATGCATTTTTTTTTATGATTATATGTTATGTGGATATGGTACTACTAATGTTGTTCTTAATTGTAGGATCAAGTGCTCTCGTGGGTGGGAGAGGAAGAAGACCATCGAGAACAAGATACTAGAAAAGGGAAATGATGTGACAATAGCTCTAGGGTAAGAGTTACCCAAGGTAACATGTGGTTACTGCATATAGTTGCATTTCATGTTTGCTTGCTTAGAAGACAAACCATCGGTAAGGAAAATTGCTATAAGCAATGGAGGTAAGTCGTAAAAGTTGATAACTTGGTACTTATCATAATTCTTTTATGTTTTTAGGTGACAAATGCTTGCGTTGGTTTATCTAATATAGGTGAATGACTATCTTCACTGGTAACTATTTTTGGTTGCTCGACAAAAAAAATAATTATTTTTTGATATTAACTTATGAAGCAATATGTCATTTTAGTTGCTTTATTAATATAAATTGATATATAAAATATTTTGTTTGAAGAGGTTAAATATTCCTTTGAATATAATTTAAATATTATTACATTAATATCATATTCATATAATTTAAATATTATTACATTCATATCATATTCATATGATAAGGATTGATATTAGGAATGATCCATCATTAAATTATAAGAAATGTAATTAAATATTTCCTTTTTACTTTGAAAAGAATGGAATTTTAAAAATAGTGATGAGCTTGTGTCATTCTAATGTTATGTGAATACTAGAAAACCAATATATTATTCATGAGAAAAGTTGTGAGTGAATTATTAAGGGTGTTGTACTGAATGTAATGTGCAATGTGAAGGAGTTTTGGACAAAATACTTTAATATTAAAAAGGTGGGATTCTTTTAATTATGGGAATAAGTTTCCTTTCTTTTACATATTTTTGTTAAAAAAAATAATAATTAAAAAATATTATAGTTAGGAAATTGGTTAAGGATTGTCTTCTTATTTGTGGAGAACAAGAGAAGGGAAAAACGATGGGAGAGGATAGAAACATATTTTTGAAAAACAAGAACGTAGTGTGGACTGTAGAAGGGAGGGGAAGGGGAAGAAGTAGAGATGTGTGCAATTTGGAATGATGTTTTTTTTAGCTCCTTGATAATAAGCTTATGGAAAACTTGAGGTATGCCTTGTTTTCCATGGTTAAAAATGATTGGTAAACTATTTATGTTTGCACTATGTGATGGTTTTTAATCTTTGTCAACGCATCTTATTGCCAAGTTTGCTTTGTAGAGTTTTAACCTCTAAGGGCATCCATAAAATAGAACAAATCTTCTTGTATTTAAATGTAAGTCTCTTTAAATCTTTTCTAATGCATCACCGAATTAGTTTGCCTAAAAATGTTCCCTGAATGCAATTGGTTATATAATGGTTATTTTATTTTTGAAAGTCCGTTTAAAAGAATTGCTTCATAGACCAACCTATTACCAGGATCGAAACTACCTGAATATTGCGTAGAGCATTGTGGAGTCTTTTTTTTTATTTATGGCTGAGTTTAGGTAGTGCCAAACTCCGTAGAACAATGTTAAACCCTTGTTTTGTTTTAAGGTTCTTCCTTGTGTTATGCTTTAAAATATTTTGTGCTTGATTCTAATCTGCTATACGTTGGTGTTTGGTAATGGGTAGTAATTCCTTTTAGATTTAATAAATATGTTGGGCTATATTATTCTTTATTGAGGTGGTTTTTATTGAGGTGGTTTAATAAAGATTGAAATGCTGCATAAATCATTGATTGATAATAATGCTTTAATTATATGTGAAAAGGCTCTTTTGTTTAAGGTTTTATTTTAAATTAGGGTTTATCCTTAAAGTAGTTTAATAAAGATTGGAATGTTTTTTTTTTTGGACTTGTCTTCTAAGATTTAAGTAGATTATTTTATGGTTTTTTTTATCTATTATTATATAAATGATATGTTAAAGGTTGGACTGAGTATACTATTTAATTGTTACATAGAGGAATTGGAAACTATATTTCCTTCAATTGTAGAGTTAAATCATGGTGTTACCACTATAATCTCTATCTCACCTTGGTAAATATGATCCGGAGTGAAGGAGACCCCGAGTGAAGGAGACCCCCGGTGGCTCGAGGTTGGTACCATCATCATCAAGTTGGTGCACATTCAATGGACTCAGGTTAGACTACTACCTTTGCCCAGATTGAGCATGCCCCCGAGGTTTGAACCTAGGTCTCCTCTTGGTAAGTGCCCAACATCTTACCAATCCACCTAGATCTTAGGAACAACATACTACTTTACTATAGGGGTAATGGAATATATTTATTTAGATATTATGAATTGTCTTTAAATTGAGTTGACAATTGTTGGATACTTACTATTAAAAATATATTGGAATGAAACAAGGTTTATTTTTTTAGAGTGGCTTTCAGTTATTTTAAAAGATGTTCTATTTACTTTGATAAAAGTGAATTAGAATGTAAGAGGGTTTATTTTCATAAATAAATATAGAGGTATTTTTAAAAGGAAAAAAAAGAAATATTATATTGGTAAAATCTTATTGGGAAGTTTTTATTATTTCTTTAGAAAAAAAAATTTGGGATGTTTTTATTTTTATTTAAATAAATAAATTATGGAGTTTTCTTTATAGTATTGTTTTAAAGAAGTTTTATGGAAAATATTTCGGGTATGGAGTCCATTTGCATAAAGGTATTATAGGGTCTGTTTATGGCATTGTTTTAAAGAAGTTTTAATGAACAATATTATTTTGGACGTGGAGTTCATTATGAAATATTATGGGGTATTTAGCCAACTGATATGGAGTCCATTTAAAGAAAACTATGGGGGTTTCCTCATAGAAATTGCTTACGTTGTGTGTGGAATCCAATTGTTTGTATATTATGCATTGAAAGAAAATAGCATGTAGAAATGCATTATCATTTGGATCTATCTTGATCCCTAAACATATTCATATCTCAGAAAAGTTCAAGGAGAGCTCGATCAAGGATAATTCTTATATGGCTTATGAGGAGTATTCTATTTTGATTAATATGTAAAGAAAGAGAGGAATTTGTGGCTAAATATTGAATGATTAGCTTTGTTTCAAATGATATCCTTTAATTGGAAATAGACTTTGTAAATTAAGATTATCTAAATATAAAATAATGAGATTCTAGCTCCTTGTGCAAAATGAATGGATGAGTTCTAAATGAATGGTAAAGTAGAAGTTATTATAATGTTTTCATTGATTAAAAGCTTTATTATGGTTTATGTTTCTCTCCTTATAGGTTGAATGCTTTATAGTTTAAATACATATTTTGAAAGAGTAGATGTTACATTTGATTTTATGCATAAATGGTATTAATATGGTGGGTGATATAATGTTTAATGCTATAATGAGAGAGAGAGAGAGCGAAAGAGAGTGGTTTGAATAGGTTCTATGATTTTTTTTGGGTTTTGGTTTTTTCTATGGGGCCACTAATAGTTATCATAGTCTAGATGAACCTAAAGCATGGAACCAAACCTGAGGTAGTTGTGGAAAACAACACTTGAAGGTCTTGTGATGGGCACTTTCAATAAAGGATCTTTGAAGTGAACCCAAATATAGGGAGTCTATGAAAAATATTTAAATGGTGTAGCTTGAATATTTCTTCCAACCATGAAGGTTTGGAATGTATTAGCAAGAAGTATGTAGTGATGGTAATATGAGTAGGTAGGCTCATAGATCCCATGTTAATCAACTACACAGAGTGGTGATCACCTTGGTAAACCCATTGTAGATATGAAATAACCAAGTATGAAGTGCTAGTAGTTCACTATGGAGGTGCAACTAACTAGGCAAAGAGGCATTACACCCAAGGAACCATCATAGACTGTCTTATGATGGTTTATGTAAATATGGCACCCTTTTTCTCTAAATACTAAGATGGTGTTAATTCAATGCTATGGTCAAGTTGTCCTGTATTCATAGAGAGTGTAAGGAATGGGGAGACCATGTGAAATAATACTTTAAGCTACAAAGGTGTACAAGGTAAACCCCAAATATATCACATGATGAGTGTCATCAAATCTTCATCATTTAATCATTATGTGTCAATCCAGGGCGGTGTCCAAGGCTATATACGAAAGCAGGGTTTAACAGACTGATTTTTAGTTCATTTAGATCATGGCTTTATTCATGGAACAGTTAGAGATTGGGGTGTTTGGGGTCTCCTTTCTTACTCCTAAAAACTAAAACTAAACTCCTACTTATCCTTGCAGAATTGAAATTCACATTGTTGCAGAAAAATAAAACTAAACTATTGCAAAGCTGAAAATAGCAGAATTTAATTGACAGGAAATTACTAAATTGAAATTGCAGCATTAACATTCAAACTGGTAAATAATGAAACTTTCTAAAATTGCAGAAAACAATGTCACTTTCTGAAATGGAAAAAAATAACATTCAAAAATCGATAAATAAAGTTGCACAATTTGTAACAAATTAGGTCGACAAGAAATTATGGAAATATTGCAAATTCTGAAACAAATTAGAAACAGAAAGTACTTGTGTTAAATTCTACCCTAGATGAGTTACCTACCATGCATTCAAATGCCACATTATCCTAATCACTAACCATGCAAAAACTGTCAGATCTCTGCTGACCTACTGCAACCAAAAATTAGCAAAATTCTTGCGAGTATAAACCCTCTTCCGACCCTGGAAGTGGCCCTTGCTTCCTGAACCAAAAGAGGGCAAATAAACTTGCTCTAAACTATTAAGTCTTCACACTCAACTCAGAAGCAAACATGAATGTCAAATATTGCACCTTTATTTCATTCTCAGCAGCATGACAACAGTGCAGGGGAAGATCTGCAGGCTATTGTGCTGTTGCAATACACAGTTACAACACTTAAAATAGTTCTAACTCTTATCACTTATTTCCTATATTCTTCTATATGCTCAACCAAATGGGAGCATTTTATTTATACAAGTAGGGTACAACATTGATAAGGTTTTGTGCTACCATGTAGGAATGTTACAACTGTTACATGACTGTTTCCCAAAATGCAGGGATTAGGTCTATTATCTCTTATCCATTCCATCTGTTGGGCTTCATCCAGTGAAGGGATAGGTGTTGGAAAGGATAGGGATATCCCTAAAATAGTTGCAACCACCGTTTACCACCCTCTATTGCAATTAAAGGTGCTTTTGACCCAAACTATTGCTTCTACACTTATTTCGGAGCTGCTCCAAAATATCAGGCAGTAGAACATAGTTTATATTAATTCATGCTCCAGAAGCGCATGAGAATAGTTGTGATGGTGGAAATAGTCTCCATAAGTGCCTAGAAGACTGATTCCATCTTTTGCATGAGCTGGAGTGGACAAATTCCAAGCCATGTTGTATATGTACAGCTGGTTGGAATTTGTATGGAAAAGTTCCTATTTTCTGCACAGTCAAACTGTTGACAAAGTTTTGGCACCTTTTGGTTATTTAAAATGGTTAAACGATGGGGAAAGCTTATGAAAGAAGCACAAAACCAAATAGGTAGCAGCACCTTAATATTACAACATTAACTTAATGCAAAATATACTAAATAATACAACTGAAACAGATTATAAAACATAGATAAATAGTCAAAACAGGTCATATGCACTTTATCATTCCAATATGCAAACATCATCATATAATGCATAGTATCACTAAAATTAGTACAAAATCATATCATAAGTGGTTCCAAATAGTTTAAAAAGTTATCAAAAGTAGTCTTTGTATGAGGTAATGTTCTGCCTCATCATTTCCCCCCAACCTATTGTAATGCATGTCCTCATGCATTCTGTTCTGCTACAACAACACAAAGATCTATGTCAAGATAGCGCTCAACATATTTCCATAGTCTACTTCCAACTTTGTAATATCCTTTGTGCTCTTTGATTTCCCTGAGCCACTCCTGGAATTGATCGTCTGATTGAGGGTCATTATCAAAGAAATATGGAACATGGATGATAATTGTTGGATTCCTGTACCTGAGACCTATCCATTGCTCCTTTACCTCAAATATGGTCTGGATTATACATTCTGCCCTTCTTCTAGACCACATCAGGTTATTTGGTGAGATGGGTTCTCTCTTCTACAGTGATATAGGTAACTCTCCCCATCTGTTTTTGCAAGCTGATAAAGCATCAACAAAAGATGTTGCACAAAAAGTTTGAAAACCATCTATGCATTTCTGCAAGTTCCCTAGATACATTTTTCTTACTCTGTCATCCCTCATTAGAGTATAGTGCTCACTGGTGGAGGTCCTATGGTTCAGGTGAACAGGCCTAATGAGCAAAACTGCCTGTAATTCCATGGCTTTGCTGGTTTTCTTTTCCTGCTCCCAATATATTTGATTCTGGAGTGTAGACTAAAAATCTTTAAGCTGAAGATCACCAGTAAAAATATGGGGAAGGAAGATAACTTCGGTTGGCAAGAAGAAATTATGCAGGAACAATTCACATAGCAAATTTTGGTGTTCTACAGAACTTTGCCAAAAAGCTTCCAGAAACTCACTAGGTGTTTCCAATTTGTGAGAGAGGCCAGAGGTGATCCTCATCGTTTGCCAACGGAGGTATTTTTCTTTCAACATTAAGCTATAGAATCTGGCTGGCCTCCGACACTGAACCATACACTCTGCAATCTGGCATACATCCTGCACTTGTTCCTTCAATTTTTCAATTTTTGAATTTTTTTGTTCTAGCTCTTTTGTTAAGGTCTGTAATGATGAGACCTTTCCTTCTAATTGATGACATCTTGCCATCCAATATGCCACATCTTCATTATATTTTTCTAATGTAACTATTTTTGGTGACCTAACTATTGGTTGCATTTGTGGAATGACATTAACTTGGATGCCTACATCCACCTTTTCAATTACAGGGGGCTCTGTCTATGTTCCAATTTCTACTAGTTCAATCTCAGATGCATTCAAATTAACAATATTTTGAGGAGACTATGGAATTACCTCTTCTTGTACTGTTATTTCTCCCTCTGTAGGTGTTATTGATTCGGTTATCTGTTGTGTCCCTGGATGCTCATCCTTTGTTCTATCTTCAACTTGTTGTGGTGCTTGTGCAACTTCTTCCTCTTCAATTGCTGCCCTAATTGGTGAGTTCCTCTCAGATAAGGCTGCATCACCAACCAAGTTCAATAGAATATTGGCTAATTCATCTCCAGAGTCAGACTAAGGAGGATGCTACTCCAGAAGTGTGAGTCTAGCCTTTACAACCTCTATCTCTTGCCATAACTTAGCAATAATATCATATTTTTCCTTCAAATAAGCTTCACTTTGTTCAATCCATCCTGTCTGTGTTTTAATTACACTCCTGGCTGCATGCAACTGAGTTTTTATATCCATTTCATTCTCCTCTTCGGTGCTTAAATCATCCTCCCCTTCCTCAGCTGCTACAGATTCTTCCTCAGAATCAGGATAATCTACAAGTGGTGCAGACATTTCTGCAATAGTGGTGTGTCCCCCTGCTTCCTCTGTTATGGTTCTATCTTCTAATTCTGATGAGTAATTGAGGGACATTGTAGGCATAGCCATATCTATTGCACTATCTGTGCCCTTGGCACTTATAGTTTCTTCCACCTATAGGGTATCAACATGTGTAGTTCCTTCTTCCTTTTCCACATCACCTATGTTGGTGGATTTTTGAAGTCTTGAAGACCTTCTCAATCTCGAAGTTGATTGCTTTTGTTTCTTTTTATATTGTGAAATGGAGCTTGTCAATCCTAGGGTAGGGTCTGCTTCAGGTGTTCCCTTCTCCATCTGCCCTTCCCTGCTTGAACTTCCAAATTGCTTAGTGGACTGAGTGGGAAAAATAGTTACATTTTTAGAAAATGTAACCTTCCTCCTCTTACCTATAGGATCAATCTTAGATTGTTTCTCTCTTTGCTTCCTTGTCCTGGAGGATGGAGGTCCCTGTGGTGAGGAAGGAATTTCTTTTTTAGAGGATTCAGTTTCAATTTCATGTTTAGAACTTTCAATTTCTATTTTTGCTTTAGATTCAAGGCTTTCAACTGCCTCTTCCTCAATCAACTCATTCCATGCATGAAAAAACCTATCAAAGCTTCTAGGGTTTCCCCTGAAGTGATGTCTGCATATAATCTTGATTAGGCCATGGTGTTTGGGAGACCCTTTTCCTGCTTGGTACTTTTTGGCCATATTTACCAGCTCCTGGTATAGATACAGAGGCAGATTTACCTTCAGTTTAGGGTTTGAGCGGTCGTGACGAAGATGGGTTAAAATTCGCATATGATGTCCTGAGAGGACAAGGAATTGCCCATCATAGGTCAAAAACCTAATGACCCATACTGCAACTTCATCCCAAGGAGGTTGTAAACTTGTTCTTTTGACCCCCTTGTAGATATTATTACTCAATATAAACTCAATGGGCCTATCCTCATTTCCCCTAAATTGATTTACAAGTTCAACTAAAGTATTTTTCCCTGATTTTCCAATTTGAACCCCATGCAATGACAATTCAGTAACCTGGATGAGAATTTTGGGGCTTACCTGGATGGTCATGTCATTGATATGAATTTGGTTGTTGCGGAAGGTACGTGCGAACTCAATAGCCAACCCTTCTGAATACCCATCGAACTTGTGCAAGAAGGGCATAAATCCCCCTTCAATAAAAATTTGCATGCATTCCCCATATTTCTACAAATATTCTATGTTATCTGGCTCAATTTTATTCTTCTGTCCTCCCATTATCAATGATTGGGGTTCTACGTATCTTAGGTCTAAAAATTTTACTACAGGTTTTTCTCAGCTTTGGAATACTTGAGTCTGTAAAGAGTAATGCTCGAGGGTGAAGAGTAAATGAGTGCAGTGCCAGAATAACTTCCAAACGTGCTAGGTAACATGAAATTGGCATGTGGTGGCAATTCATTGCATGCAGAAGTTACCATCAACCGGATGTTACTACGTGTCATCGTATAATTGTAGCTATCGGGAGTGATATGGGATAATTAAATTTTTACGAGAGTCCTCCTTTTCAATAGGCTTTGAGTTGTGTGCCATACTGGTCACATGCGACAATTTTTGAAACTCCATGCCCCCTCAAATATTTGCTTTGGAACTCGAATTTGAAACCTGCGTTCCAAATACTATTTCCAACCCAATTGGCACAAAACCTTCAAAAATTTTAATTTATTTGACTTTTTAGCCATGTGATTCCGGAGATTAATGAATTAACCTTTTTGTTAATTCATTCCAATCGGTTTTATTGCATAGTCCATTCCAGAGCATATACCCTTTTCATTCCGAAACTAATTCTAAAGCTTCTTCATTCGGAAACTTGTTATGTGTAGCAGGTTCGTTCTAGAGCAGTACCTTTCAAGAGCATTTGAAGAGCCTTTTCTGCCTTAGACTACCTTGATAACTTTCTGGAACCAGACCTTATGTATGCTTTATACTAACTAGGGATATCATACACTACATAATAAATATTTACAATATTAAAATAGAAAAAGGCACATACCTGAAGAAACCATTCTATCTACATTTTGTACAAATGTTGTTTTTTGCTGATTTTAAGTTGACTCCTCATAGAGTGTAACAGGTGCAATCTAAAAAATAGTGAAACAGAGGTGAGAATGAATGGAATGGTAAATAGTGAAACAATGGTGAGAATGAATGGAATGGTGGTGGGTCCATGAGGCAAACATGCCGAAAAAACTGGTTTTCATGTAAGCCCAATTCAGATGCGCCTCAAAGAGGTTTTCACATTCTGAATTATTATTATATATATATATATATTTTTATATATATATATTTTGGTTCATGTCACTTGATTGAGTCCATCTTGGAAGAAGTGGTTTCTTCCAATACTGATACATCCAAGTTTCCTACTTGCTTGAGAAACTCCTCCTTGGTTAACGGTTTGTGATATATCCGAAGACGATGACCGTTAACCACCATTTTCCTTCTTGAATCATCTATTGGTGAAAGACGTACAACTCCATTTGCAAATACTTCCTCAATCTGATATGGTCCAAGCCACCTAGTCTGCAACTTTCCAGGATAGTCTTCATATCGTGAGTCAAACAACAAAGCCCAATCGCCTTGTTGAAATTTCTGTTGTTGAATATGACTATCATGCCACAACTTGCGTTGTGATTGGATCACCTCGGTCTGGTGCAATGCATCCCTCCTTAGCTCATCCAATGCATTGAGCTATAGAATCCGGTCCGTTTGTGCCTATGACAAATCAATACCAACTTCTAAAGCAGTTCGAAGAGTTAGTAATTCAAACTCAATAGGCAAAAGAGGCTTTTTGCCATAAACCAATTCATAGGGAGTAAATCCAGTAGTGGATTTCCAAGTGGTGTTATAAGCCCAAATTGCTTCAGGTAACTTCTCCACCCAATTCCTCCTATGGGCTGCTACAGTTTTGGTTAAGATCCTCTCTAATTCCCTATTTGTCACTTCAACTTGGCCATTGGCTTGCGGATGGTAAGGTGAGGATTTTTGGTGTTTGATTTCATACAACTTTGTAAAGGCTTCAACAAATTTTGAGGTAAACTGAGGTCCCTGATCAGTGGTGATAGAATGTGGGGCTCCAAATCATAGAAATATTTGTGAATACAGGAAATCAACAACTTTCTCTTCTCGAGCATGCTTAAAAGCATGGGCTTCTACCCACTTGGTTACATAATCAGTACATACCAAGATATGCACTTTCCCTTGGGAAGGTGGATCAATGGGTCCTACAAAATCTAGCCCCCACCTTTCAAATGGTTTTGTACCTAATTGAGGTTGTAAAGGCATTTCACTAGTAAAAGTAGGCTTACCCATCCTTTGGCATGCATCACAATTTCTGACATACCTTTTGACATCTTTGTGCAAGGATGGCCAGTAGTAACCAGTACCCAAAATATTTCGAATGGTACTTTTCATTGAATAATGCCCTCCTGATGGTTCATCATGACATGCTCGTAGGATGTCATATACCTCGTCCTTGCGAACACACCTACGCAAAACATGGTCAGGACTGCATTTAAACAATAAACCTCCTATCCATTCAAAAGAAGAACTTTGCTTGATCAACTGTTTCTTTTGTTTAGGAGTAAAGTGAAGAGGAATCTTCCCTGTAGCTAAATAATTAGCTATATCTACAAACCATGGAGATTGTACAGAAACAACAAACAATTTCTCATCAGGAAATGCATCCTCAACCAATTCCTCCGTATCTCGCATTTGACAATCTTGACAAGAAATCTGCCACTACATTAGACTTCCCTGGTTTATTGACTATAGTAATATCAAATTCCTGCAATAGTATTAACCAACGAATAATTCGTGCACTAACCAAGGGTTTATTCATCAAATACTTTATAGCAGCATGGTCTGTGTGGATGAATACGGGATATCCTATGATATAGTGTCAGAATTTGTTAATAGCATACACCACAGCTAAAAATTCCTTCTCGGTTGTGGTATAATTCTTTTCAGCTCTAGTCAAATTTTTACTAATGTAGTATATGGCATAGTGTTGTCCATCTTCAATCTGCCCTAATGCAGCTCCAATAGCAGTATTGGAAGCATCAGTTTGAATATGGAAGGGTAACTCCCAATTAGGACCTCTCAATACAGGTGGAGTTGTTAACTTTTCCTTTAAAACTTCAAAGGACTGTTGACACCCAACAGACCAAACAAATTCAGAATCCTTTGTTAACAATGCGAACATTGGATTAGCAATGGTACTGAAATTAGCAATAAATCTATGATAAAATCCAATATGTCCTAAGAAACTACGGACATCAGTTTGAGTTTTTGGAGGAGGAAGGTTCTTGATGACCTCTACCTTTTTAGGATCAACTTTAATTCCATAAGCAGAAATATGATGTCCAAGAACAATTCCTTCTTCCATCATCAAGAAACATTTATCAGGATTCAGAGACAAATGATATGTTTCACAACGTATTAAAACTTTTTCAAGTTGTTCTAAAGTATATTCAAATGTATCTCCAAACACTGTGAAGTCATCCATATAAATCTCTACACTTTCATTTGTTAGATCAGAAAAGATAGCCAAAATAGCTCTCTGAAATGTTGTTGGTGCATTGCACAAACCGAAGGGTAATACTCTATAAGCAAATGTTCCCCAAGGACATGTGAAAGTTGTCTTTTCTTGGTCTTCTGGTGCAACCTGGATCTGATTATAACCACTAAAACCATCAAGGAAATAGAAAAATTTCTTACCAGCAAGGGTGTCCAACACTTGGTCTATAAATGGTAATGGAAAGTGATCTTTATGTGTGACCTTATTCAATTCCCTGTAGTCCACACATACTCTCATCTTCCCATTTTTCTTTGGAACAATGACCAATGGTGAAACCCACCTACTATCTAAAATTGGATAAATGAATCCTACATCCAATAGTTTTTTGATTTCTTCCTTAACAATATCCTTCAGAGCGGGATTCAGACGCCTTTGTGGTTGTCTTATTAGTTTGACATCTTCAGTGTATATCCTATGTGTACACACATCAGGGTGAATGCCAATCATGTCCTTATAACTCCAAGCAAAATCTTGAACATGTCTCTGTAAAACAACAAATAATTTGGCTTCTTGCTCATTAGTCAACCAACTATTAATGTTCAAAAATTTTCCTGGTTGTATCTCAATCTACTTAATCCCTGGATAAATAGAGTTGACAACCTCATATTTATTGATTAAAGCATTTAAGGGACAATGATGTGGCTGTAGAGTATGAAATACTCTTGATTCTGGTGTAAATGTGATACCTGATGGGATCATTTGCATAGGACAGATGAAAGAAGTCAGAAGATGATGATGCCATCCATGTGGCAATGTGAAGGAGCTTTCTTGTAGTGGAATAGATGACAGATGTTCAGTAGTTTGTTCTTCATATTTCCATAACAAATGATGGACAAGAATTTGATCATCCCTAAGGCCTTCTTCTTGCAATGTTTTCACCAAAATTGTTTCATGTTCAAAGATTTCTCTTTCTGGTGAATTAAGTTCTTCAATATGTTCTTTTACTACAATGGTGGCCAAGGTGACAATAGTTTCCTGTTCTTCATCAGACTCAGGATACCATATCTGTCCAAAAAATTTGGCTGAAGGTTGGGTTGGTGGATACAAGGAAATATTTTTTAGGTCTACACCATTTGAAATGGTCATCTCACCTGACCTGCAGTCTATAAATGCAGTTGTAGTGGCAAGCCAAGGTCATCCTAGAATAATAGGATAGCCATTAGCTGAGTTTCTAGGCTGCAACACTAAGAAATCTACAGGGTATTCCCAAGAAGACACTTCAATGGCAACATCCTCTAGAATTCCTTTCGGTTTAGCCACTGACCTATCTGCCATTTCCAAAATTGTGGTAGTAGGACTAAGGTTATTGAGCTGCAATTTCTGCATGGTTTCCTTAGTCATCACGTTGATTGCAGCTCCTAAATCGATAAGTACATTTGGAATTTGAACTAACCCAATAGTAATTGTAACTACTGGACTCCCTGGATCACCATATTTAGGGGGTACTAGTTTTCCAGAAAGCAGGTCAGCCAACTTACCTTCTACTTGTACAGTCTTAGGAAAGGCTTTCTTCTTCCTGCTAGGTTTCCTAATACACAGCTCCTGAATGGTTTTCCTAATCAGAGGTACATCCTTTATTGCCTACAACAAAGGGAGTGAGATAGACATTTTCCTCAATTCTATGATTAATTCTGATTCAGGAGCAGTGATAGTGTGGTCAAACCTTTCAGGATACGGTAGGTCTACCGAGGCAGGTTCAATTTTTCCTTGTAAACTTTCTATTTTTTCTTCTTTTTGCTCTGTTTGTGGTTTTTTTGGACTTGAAAATTCTTGCTTTCCATCAATTTCTTCAATAGTGGGTGGTGCAGGGTCAGGTAAAACCTTCCCTGAATGTAACTGGATGTTACTACAGTCAAGGACATGGACTGCAACAGTCTCTTCAGACTCAGCTCCATAAATAGGGGTTGCTTGTCTATTGTTATTGGGGTTAGCCATAGGTTGAGTTGGAAGTGGAGGTTGCTTAACTGGTTGTGTTTGTTGTGGTTGAACTCTTCCTTAAAAATTTTGATTAGGGGCTGGCAGCAAGTGTTGATTTGGTGATTGATACCTCTACTTCCCTTGATAGGATGGGTATTGTGGCCCCCATATTTGCCTTGACTGATTTGGTACCCAAGATGGATTAACTGGATGCCATGGCTGATTCCAACCAGAATGTGACCAATCTTGAGGGGCTGCCCAAGATTGATTCCAAGTTTGGGGAGGAGGTTCGGTATACGCCCATGGCATATTCCAAGGATTTTGTCCCCAATTTGAAGAAAAGCGAGGGGCATTTTGGTTTTGTATGAAGTTGCCTCCTGGCCTTTGCCCAATAGCATGAAGTTCTTCAACTTGGGTTTCTAAAACACTCCGAAGATGGGGCAAAAGGTGACATTTATCAGTTTTATGCTCCTTTGAGCAAATGCCACAAATTGCTGAAATTGAAGTCTTGTCCAAAGGACAATCTTGCAGAGCATGCTTATTTCTGCACCTAGGACAATAGATAGACAGGGGTGGTGAAGAATTGGCTCTTGTATTCCTTTCTCCTAAAGCAGTGTTTAGTTGAACAAGTATATCAGTTTTCATATTAGCCATTTCCTCCATCAAATATTTTATATCAATATTACCAGGATTCCTTTTCCTTCTTCTTTGCCTAGTGCGGGAATAATTTTTGCACAACTCTACAATATCATTAATATCAATCTGGTTTATATCTCCTTTTCCCATTAAGTCTAATACTTCTCTAGAATCATCCTGCAAACCTCTCAGAAATATAGTTTTTAATAAGTCAGTTTCCACAGGACCACATCTCTTTTGGATAAAGGTAAATCTATCAAGATAATCCTCTAAGTTTTCATCCTCTTCTTGTCTTATCCGAAATAACTCATCCTTCCTATTTCTCACTCTACAATACTCCCGATACTTATCCAAAAATGTAGTTTCCATTTGATCCCAAGTGCGGATTGAATCTGGTTCAAGGCTCATAAACCACCGTAAGGCTGCATCTTTGAGTGTAGAGGGAAATAACTTCAGTTTCTGGTTATCATTGACATAGTCATAAGTCTGACACAGGACCTTGAATTCAAACAAAAATTGATCAGGATCTTCAGAAACAACTCCCCTAAATATTGGCAATACTGAGGGTGAAATTGTTTTCATAGGAGCATTCTGAGTAGGATTCAGACGAATAGGGTATTCAAAAGTTCTAACAGGAGGATTGTCAGCATCATGACCAACAATATCCCTATCATGTTCTCCTTGTTCTACCATAGGTGCTTCCTCAGCTTTAATTTGTTCAACTGGTTCAGATGGATCAGCCCTATGGGTATGTCTAGAAGCAAGTGCCTCTAAGAGCTCTTCTTGCAAAGATCCTACAATTTTAGTTGATGAAGAAGATGATTCTCTTTTAAGTCTTTCAGGAAGTTCATACACAGGTAGATCTTCACCTGATCGTGAAGAACGCCTTGGTGGAAAAGAGCCAGTTCTGATAAACCTTCCTCTTTCGTCTCTTGGCCTATGCATTCATGCCTATTTACTAAATAAACTAAACCTCAGGTTTCCAAAAACTATTTCCTGAAACAGGACAGTTTCTGGACTGCTAGACCTCTCCTAACAACACCTAAGTGTCCCCAAAAATGGTGCCAAAAATGATGAGTGTCATCAAATCTTCATCATTTAATCATTATGTGTCAATCCAGGGTGGTGTCCAAGGCTATATACGAAAGCAGGGGTTAACAGACTGATTTTTAGTTCATTTAGATCATGGCTTTATTCATGGAACAGTTAGAGATTGGGGTGTTTGGGGTCTCCTTTCTTACTCCTAAAAACTAAAACTAAACTCCTACTTATCCTTGCAGAATTGAAATTCACACTATTGTAGAAAAATAAAACTAAACTATTGCAAAGCTGAAAATAGCAGAATTTAATTGACAGGAAATTACTAAATTGAAATTGCAGCATTAACATTCAAACTGGTAAATAATGAAACTTTCTGAAATTGCAGAAAACAATGTCACTTTCTGAAATGGAAATGAAAAAATGATAACATTCAAAAACTGATAAATAAAGTTGCACAATTTGTAACAAATTAGGCTGACAAGAAATTATGGAAATATTGCAAATTCTGAAACAAATTAGAAATAGAAAGTACTATGTTAAATTCTACCCTAGATGAGTTACCTACCATGCATTCAAATGCCACATTATCCTAATCACTAACCATGCAAAAACTGTCAGATCTCTACTGACCTGCTGCAACCAAAAATTAGCAGAATTCTGGCAGGTATAAACCCTCCTCTGAGCCTGGAAGTGGCCCTTGCTTCCTGAACCAAAAGAGGGCAAATAAACTTGCTCTAAACTATTAAGTCTTCACACTCAACTCAGAAGCAAACATGAATGTCAAATATTGCACCTTTATTTCATTCTCAGCAACATGACAATAGTGCAGGGGAAGATCTGCAGGCTACTATGCTGCTGCAATACACAGTTACAACACTTAAAATAGTTCTAACTCTTATCACTTATTTCCTATATTCTTCTATATGCTCAACCAAATGGGAGCATTTTATTTATACAAGTAGGGTACAACATTGATAAGGTTTTGTGCTGCCATGTAGGAATGTTACAACTATTACAGGATTGTTTCCCAGAAATGCAGGGATTAGGTCTATTATCTCTTATCCATTCCATCTGTTGGGCTTCATCCATTGAGGGACAGGTGTTGGAAAAGATAGGGATATCCCTAAAACAGTTGCAACCACCGTTTACCACCCTCTATTGCAATTAAAGGCGCTTTTGACCCAAACTATTGCTTCTACGCTTATTCCAGAGCTGCTCCAGAATATCAGGTAGCAAAAAAGAGTTTATATTAATTCATGCTCCAGAAGCGCATGAGAATAGTTGTGACGGTGGAAATAGTCTCCATAAGTGCCCAAAAGACTGATTCCATCTTTTGCATGAGCTGGAGTGGACAAATTCCAAGCCATGTTGTATATGTACAACTGGCTGGAATTTGTATGGAAAAGTTCCTATTTTCTGCACAATCAAACTGTTGACAAAGTTTTGGCACCTTTTGGTTATTTAAAATGGTTAAACGGTGGGGAAAGCTTATGAAAGAAGCACAAAACCAAATAGGTAGCAACACCTTAATATTACAACATTAACTTAATGCAAAATATACTAAATAATACAACTTGAAACAGATTATAAAACATAGATAAACAGTCAAAATAGGTCATATGCACTTTATCATTCCAATATGCAAACATCATCATATAATGCATAGTATCACTAAAATTAGTACAAAATCATATCATAAGTGGTTCCAAATAGTTTAAAAAGTTATCAAAAGCAGTCTTTGTATGAGGTAATGTTCTGCCTCATCCAATGCTATGGTCAAGTTGTCCTGCATTCATGGAGAGTGTAAGGAATGGGGAGACCATGTGAAAGAATCCTTTAATATATAAATGTGTACAAGTTAAACCCCAAAGATATCATGAGAGTTTTACCTCTCTTTTCCACTTGAGAAACATCAGCAGCATTGAAATCTCAAAATTTGGTTATGCCTTATGATGATAAGTTTTGTATTGGAAATATATTGGAGAGCCCTATCAAGTTTTTTCCTAATATATATATATATATATATATATATATATATATATATATATATATATATATATGTGTGTGTGTGTGTGTATTTATCTCTTCTAGGTTGATTAGTTTTAGGTTGTTATAGTTGGTATTAAAGCTCTAGGTTGTAGGACTAGAAAATTTTTGAAGGATAGATATCCCACTAGGGATGGCACCCTATGGGGAGTAAGAGTGACCATCAATATTACCAGTAAATGATAATACTTTGTTGTTAGATCACTTGAATGATGTAATAAATTAGGGGTTAAAAGTGCAATTTATAATCTAACATGACCCTCTTTTTGTGTGATTGGTAAATATGACACCAGGATTAGGAAGAGGAAGACAAGGATCTTTCCAAACTCCAAGGTAACCTAGATAGGACATTGCCAAGGCTAGACCCCAAGGATAAATTTTGGAAAATTCAAACAAAGAGGTAGATAATCTCTCTATTTTTGTCTCTCTATTGTAAGAACAAATAGAATAGTAGAGGGATCAAATAAACTAACATAAGTAGATGTTCGAAACCATAGTGAGTAAAAACTCACAAACTAGATGTCCTAAAGCTAGGGAGTATGAAACTATTATTACTAGAGATAAGGTCAGGATCCTTATTGAGGTAGAACTAGCTAGGTATTTGAATAATGTAAAAATGACCAAGTTCACTAGGAATTATGGGGAGATTTGGTTGAGGTTTGGTTGAATAAGTTAACAACCTACTTCTCCATAAAGAACTACTCCTCAGTGACCCAAAAAATTTGGACCACTATCCATTTATAGGAGATAGTGTTGGAATGGTGGAACACTTTTAAAGCTAAGAAAGATATTGAGGCAATTCATCTAATGTGGGAAGGTTTTGTAAAAGCCTTTTAGAAGAGTTTTATTATTGAACAAAAATATGTGGAGAAATTCGAGGAATTATCCACACTCATCCAAGGAACAAATATGATAGAAATATACTACCTAAAATTTGTGAAGTTTCATAAGTATGTACCCTCATATGAGAAGGATTATAATATGAAGGTACATAAGTTTATCTTAGGAATGGTCCCTAAGATTTGATCAGTAATAATTTTGCATAAGAATGAAAGTCTATAGAAAGCTTATGATATAGGTTGGCAAGTAGATTCCAACCTATAGATAAATACGACTCACGTTGATTATATAGCATTTTTAGAGGAGGATCGACAATCACTAAGAAAAATAAAAGCACTGGTTTTATGAAATGGGAGCAAGAACAGAGCAAGAAAATCAAAGGTAACCTAACGTTTAAGAAGAAGAATTATGGGAAATAGGGAAATTTCAAGAAGAAATTCCAAAGTAGGGATAATAATAATAACAATCCTCAACCTCGAAGGTAGGCCAAAGTAGCTTAGACAAAAAATATAGGATAGAAAAACCAAGAAAGACACCTAGGTCCCAAGGGTGGTTGCTATGATTGTGGGGGTCCACACTATGCAAAATTATGTCCAAATTGGATAGGACCAAGAAAAAGGTAAGAAGAATCCAAAAATAGCTACAAGAAACCGAAACCTAGATGGGTAAGCCACACCTATGATCTTGAATGGTAATTTTTTATAGATAGTGGAGCTACAGATAGTTTCATTTCTTCTATTATAGTTAGGGATATGCCAAAAAGACCAATATTTTTAGCACAAGGTTGGAAATATAAGTATGGATCTAGATAGACCTACTCAATGGATCAATATTTTCATATAGTCTAAATCACCTTACCCAATGACTCTACATTTTGGTATCTTTATGTAGCACCACTACATGGCTTCAATATTATCTTGGAAATAGATTGGTTAAAGTCTCATGAAGCCCTAATTAACTTCAAAGATACATGGCTAGAATTTACAGATAAAGATAAGTAGAGAGCATGACTTTATAGTGATCAAGGATATTTTTAACCCTAGTTGACCTAAATAATGCAACTAAAGAAATATATTAGAAAGGGTGGAATAGTTAATGTCATTAATTTTAACCATAATACTAGGAATGATAGAAAGGAGGAATTGTTTAGGAATCATCAAATTTTGCATGAATTTGTAGATGTATTCCCTAAATATCTCCCTAGACTACCATCTATGTGTGAATTTGATTTCACTATCGAGTTGATGTTGGGAGTGGAACCCATTCATACAACTCCTTATAGGATGAATCCTATTGAGATGTAGGAGTTAAAAGTAAAACTTCAAGGGATTTTGGAAAAAAAGGTTGATTAAACCTAGTGTGTCACCATGGGGTGCACCTATTCTTTTTGTCAAAACTAAAGATGGTTCACTAACGTTATGTATAGACTACAAAATAATGAATAAAACAACCATGAAGAATAGGTACCCTTTACCTATAATTGAAAATATTTTTGATCCACTTAAGGATGCCATTATATTTTCAAAAATTGACTTAAAATCAAGATACCATCAGTTGACGATACAAGAAGAGGATACTCACAAGACTAATTTTAATATTAGGTATGGACATTATGGGTTCATATTACTACCTTTTGTTTTGATCATTGCACTGACAACATTTATGAATTTGATGAACAATGTGTTCATAAAATATCTTGATCAGTTTATATTCAAATTCTTGGATGATATCTTGATATATTCCTAGAATAAGGAGCATGATAGGCATTTGAGAATCATGCTTGAGTTGTTAAGGAAGAACCAACTCTATGGGAATTTTTCAAAGTGTGAATTTTATGTTCTAGAGGTGAAGTATTTGGGATATATCATATCTACAGAAGGGATAGATATATATCCAAATAAGATAGATTTGATTTTGAGTTGGCCACCACCTACTAATGTGCTTGAAGTGTAGAGCTTCATGGGCATGATAAGGTATTATAGATGTTTTGTAAAATATTAATGTAAAATAGTCTACTCTATCACTAACCTCCAAAGGAAAGGTAAGGAATACATATGGAGAGAAGAGTGTAAAGTCACATTTGAGTTGCTTAAGCAAAAGCTTACTATTACACCTATTCTAAAAATTGTATATGCTCAAAAGGATTTTTAAGTTTGTACTGATGCTTCCTTGGAAGGTTTGGGAGGAGTTGTATCTCAAGGTGATTCAATCATAGAATATAAGTCAAGAAAAATATAAAAATATGAGTTAAACTATGCTATGAATGAATTAGAGCTAGCGGTAGTAGTGCAGACTCTTAAAATTTGGTGGCATTACCTACTAGGGAATCCTTTTGAATTAAGGATCGATCATCAAATTTTGAGGTATAGTTTTACTTAGCCAATGCTTAATTCTAGATAATGATGATGGATTGAGTTCTTAATAGAGTATGACTTTGATATAGAATATATCAAAGGTAAGGAAAATAAGTTCATTAATGGCTTAAGTAGAAGAAGATATATAGCTACTTTGACTCGTAGTCACATAGACTTAATGGACCAAGCAAAGAAAATTTAATCTCAGGACCAGTATTGTAGTGACATTCAAGTTAAGATGGAAAGAAATCTTGGTGAGAATAAGAATTTTAGGATAAAATATAGTCTTTTATGTTTTAAATATAGGGTAGTTATACCCAAAATTAGTGATTTAAGGAGATTGATAATGCTAGAAGTGCATAGATCTCCCTACTTTGTTCACCCTGGAGGGGCTAAAATTAGGGAGAATATGAAAAATACCTTCTATTGGATAGGTATGAAGAAGGATTTAACTAATTTTATCACTCAATTCCTGGAATGCTAGGAAGTGAAAGTTGAGCATAGGCATCCAGTAGGGCAATTATACCCACATGATATACCTATGAAGAAATGGCAAGTCATATCAATTGAATTTATTGTGGGATTACCCAAGAATAGGCACTTTATACCAAGGATTACCAAGGATGATGCTTTAGTGGTGGAAAATAGGTTTGCCAAAGAAGTATTTAGGTTACATGGGTTTCTTGAAGTGATTATTTTATATAGGGACTCTAGATTTACATCTGCATTTTTGTAAGCTTTTCATCATAGGTTGACATAAAGCTAAATATAAGTTTTGCATATCATCCTAAAATATATGGTCAAACTAAAAGGTTAAACCAAGTCTTGGAAGAAATGCTTCACATGTATCGCATGGACCATAAGTCTCAATGGGAATAATTTTGCATCTGGTAGATTTTTCTTATAATAATGGTTATCATGCTTCCTTGAATATGGCCCCATTTGAATACTTGTATGGTAGGAGATGCATGACTCCTTTATCTTGGGATAATCTATATTATCGATTTGTCATCAAATCAGATGTGGTTCAAGTGATGGAGTAACAACTGTCATTATTAATCATTAGAAGAGCTATGTTGATCTAAAAAGATCACCTAGAGAGGTCTCTCAAAGAGATAGAATACTCTTGAGAGTCAAACCTATGAAAAATGCCATCAAGTCTACTAAGCTGGATACCTAATATGTTGGGCCTTTTGAGATCATTGAGAGAATAAATCTAGTAGCCTATCATCTCACCTTGTCACCCAACCTATCAAATATCCATGACACTTTCCATGTATCCCTGCTTGGAAAGTATATTGTTGTGGGATGTTTCCAAATTGTATATTATAGATACATCGATCATTAAGGTGAAACCAGTGAATATTCTAGATTTTTATTCCAAAATGACGAGGAAAAAAATCTAGAACAGTGCAAGGTCCAATGGGACCAGTATTTTGATAAAAGTGGCACTTGGGAAAAAGTGGATGAGATAAAGAAAATATTTTCTTATTTATTTGAACTAAAATGATATGTAATGTTTATTGTAGAGAAAACACAAAGGACTATGTTTAGTCCAAGGGGGTAGTATGTCATAGACCACATTGGTAGGACTCTTTTATGAGATAAACTATGTATTGATAAATGATGATTTAATACTTAGTTTTTATGCATTTAGATGATTTTATGCATTTGTTATTTTGATTATATGCTATGTAGATATGGTATTGCTAATGTTGTTCTTAGATGTAGGATCAGGTGCTCTCATGGGTGGGTAAGGAAGTCAACCACCAAGAATGATATATCAAAAAAGGGAAATGATGTGACAATGGATCCAAGGTAAGATTTACCCAAGGTAATAATTTGTTATCGCATATAGTTGCATTTCATGTTTGCTTGTTTGGAAGAAAAACCAGTGTTAAGGAAAATTGCCATAAGCAATGGAGGCAAGCGATAAAAGTTGACAACCTATTAGTTATCATAATTATTTTGTATATTTGGGTGACAAATGCTTGTGTTGGTTTGTCTAATAGATATGAATGACTATCTTCTCTGTTGACTATTTTCTATTAACAAAATAAAATATAATTATTTTATGGTATTAACTTATGAAGCAATAAGTCATTATAGTTGCTTTATTAATATAAATTAATAAGGAAATATATTGTTTGGATAGATTAAGTATTACTTTGGATGTAATTAAAATATAATTTTATTAATATCATATTCATATGATAAGGATGGATATTAGGAATGATACATGATTAAATTATAAGAAAGGTAATTAAATCAATCCTTTTTGTTTTTAAAATAATGGAATTGTTTTAAAAATAGTGATGAGCTTGCACCATTCTAATGTTATGTGAATATTATAAAATCAATAAATTATTCATGAGTGAAGCTACAAGCGAATTATCAACGGTATTGTGTTGAATGTAATGTGCAATGTGTAGATATGTAAAACATGTCATATTGAGGAGACTACTTGAATGGACTCCTTTAAGACCACATAACTCATTTTGGGTAGCCTCAAAGCTAAAATAATGGTTTTCAACACTTTAACAAGCATAATTCCCCATAAAACCATGGCCATATCAACCTAATATGGTTGCCAAACCATGGTCGTCTTGACCCGATATGACCACCAAAAAGCAAGTTTGAAAATAAAAATGGGTGCATAAATGGCAGTTGAAATTACTATTTAATCCTGCGCATGATCTGAAAAAAAGCATTAAACACCCCACTTGGGCCAAATTAGAAAAACATATGCCATTATCAATCACATGATATTTTAGAGATAAGCATTCACTTTTCTTAATGTGAAATACCTCTTTGCTTTTTCATGTAGGGTGTTTAGTTTTCATTTGAGAAGTCTATAAATTAACACTCACCCCTCAGTTGAAAGATATCCACAATTAATTTTTTTGATCAAGTGCTACAAAATCATACCTCAAGCTCAAGCTTTCACAAAATGAAGTGCTACCCATTTTTGATCCTCTAATCCCTCCTCTTGCTGAGACCATATTGTTGGTAAGATATCAAGGATTGGAAGTTGCACTTTTGTTCTTTGTGCAATCAAACATCTTCACACTAATGACCAATCCAACCCATAAAGTCACTCTTCCAAACCAAAAATCCATCAAAAACACACCTTGAGATATCTCAAATGCCACTCAAACTTGGTCTCAAAAAGACACAATCCCAAGATAGTGGTTGTCTTGACTCAATATGGTCTATAGAAAAGGTCATCTCGACCCGAGATGCTCTTGACCAGAGACCTAATTTTTCCAAATTTCTTTTTAGAATAACAGAAAAAGCAATAAAATGAGTTTTGCATTTATTTTACATTTATTTCATGCATCTACTTTCTTTCTATTTTAACATTTATCATCTTTAATATGGTTCCAACCTTGGTGGCCCCTACATATGCTTTTGATACATTTCCCATTTCTTTGTGTGCAAATAACAGGACCAACACATTGAAAAAGAAAATTTCTAATATAAAAAGCACTTCATATTTTACTATTTTATCATCATGTTATATATATATATATATATTACTATCTATACTCTGTTTTTGGTGCACATTTTTTTATTTCAAGTGGTGATCATGATGCAACCTAGTCCTCTTTAAGAATTTTGATTGATTTCTAATAATTTTTGCATTTTATTGTACTCATGCTTAACCATATTAGGTTGAGATAACCCCTATTCTGCAACCATATCAGGTCGAGACAATCCCTATTCTATAGTCATATCAGGTTAGGATGGACTTTGGTCAAAAGAAAAAACAATAACAAAACTAGATCTTCTACAAACATAGGCTCTCATGGTAAGTTATGCTATATTTAACTTTTTTGTTTCTTAAAAAAACAAGTAGAAAAATATAGATTTAAAATATCTACAAAGATATATTGGTTTAAAACAATCAAACAACAACCATCTTAGGTTGAGATGATCTCTATCTATGATCATCTTAGGTCAAGATGATCTCTGTCTGTAGCTATCTCAAGTCGAGATGATCTCTATTTATAGCCATATCAGTACGAGATGATCTCTATCTACATATTTTTGGTTTTCTTACCTTTTTACCTACTCAAAGGTTGAATATCATATAGGATTTTTTGAATATTAAATTTACATTTTTGCATCTAGTGAAATATCATTTGCATGCTCTCTATTTTATTTTTACAAATTTTTTAAAATAAACCCATACACTCATGAGGTAATATAATATCAGTTAGTTGGATTTCATCACCAATATGAGGTGATTGATAATAATCACACGATATGGGTATTCATCTACCATCATGGATTGGCCCCTTTAAAAACCATAGCAGCCCCCTCAGTGGCTTTTCAAACTTCATCATAGAAAATTCCCCTACTCTTGGGTGCATCCTGAGGTAGGTTAGGATTAAACACCCCTCAACCATAGGGCTCAATAATTAGTGTATTGTAGTCATTGATATTGTCCAAGCACGTCCGAGTGTGAAGCAAAAGCCTAGCTAGGCAAGTAACAGGACTTAGATAACATGACATATTTCGGGAGGTAACATATTTCCTTATGATATCCATTAGCCATATCCAACATCCTAAGAAGACATTTTTATCATTTGTTTTACATTCCTTGATAGGGGTGTGTGCGTAAACTACCTTTCATTAGTTTTCATTTCATTTACCTACTAGTTTTTATAGGAATATAATCTAAAACCAAAACACACAAATACAAAAAAAAATAAAAACAAAAAATAAAATCAAGAAAATCATCAACAAAAAAATAAAAAATACAAAAACACAAAAAACATTTCTTTTTTTTTTGTTTATTTACTGTTTGCATAGTTTAAAAAATGGTAACAACATGCAGTTAAGCTCAATCAAGATCCAGTGCTACTAAATACCCATAAGGAGACATATAATATCTCTGACATAGTCTAGAGGACCTTGCCATCCTTGAATAGCACCCTAATACACATTATGACTTGAATCTTTCATATATGGAATCCGACCTTCAAGAAATTCCTATTCGAGAGGTACCCATAGGTCTTGAGTATGATAAAAAAGGAGACTTTCCTAATTTAGACACTTTACTTGATTTCTACAAAAAGAATCATCCACCCATTGAGGGGACTAGTAGGGCTATGTCATACATTCACATCTCCACTCTCCTTAGAGATCCATTAGAAGTAGTGCAAGAGTACATCTTATACCAATATGATTGCTACTAGGATTCCCCAAATGAGCATCTATCTATAAATCAAGAATATGATAAAGAGGATATGTGTGTTAATCACCATTCTCATAAACAAACCATGTTGGATATCTCATTTATTATAGATGAGGGTGGCATAAATCCTAATATATTTCAAGAGAGATCATTCATTCAAGAATGTCGTACCTCTACACTTCCTGATCACATAGAGCTCACTTTCAAATTGGAATACCAAATCAATGCCACATTTAGGGATCACAAATAATGGGTTATAGATCCTACTAGGGGTGAGAGATAAGACAATCCCATCCATATTATAGATACAAGGGTAAATAGACCCCATACATTTGAGCAAATAAATCACACTCATCAGTAACCTAGGTCAAACATTAACTGACAACAATAGTTGGATCAACTACAATTAGACCACCAATGATTAAATCAGTAATGGGTGGACCAACAATGATCACACCTACAAAGGTTGCATCAAAAAAGGGTATAACAAGAGTAATTATAAAATGTATTGCATGAAATTATACCTACACCTAGTACCCACAGGCTGCAACAATGCATAAGGTGCCCTGTGTAATATTAAAACCTTCCACCATGATTGAACCAAAATCATCTACCTCATGCATGACCAAATAAACTGACCATATATCCTCAAAGGCACCAATTTCCTGAATAAAATAGGACATACACTTATCCAAAGGAGTATTAACCTTATGAGGAACTATAGTAAGAATATCAAGAACCAATCGACACATACCCTAAATTACCTTATAGGGATGCACATGTTGACAACACCCAACCACCTTCACTTCCTCCTCAAGGGAAAATGAAAGAAAATAAAATAATTTTTTTTCTTGCATATAAGTTGCTGACGGACCATATTAATTCCTTAGAGAAGCAAACTTTAGGCATAGGTTACCAAAAACCTATCTTGCATCAGCTTTACAACCAAAAATTGTACCCATCCATGTCATCACCTCCATATCTTAAGCACTTTGAAATGCCAAAATTAGATAAATTCAAAGGAGATAAATATGCTCAAGAGCATCTCACTTATTTCAATAATGTATTCTTTCATATTCAAGATGATGATTCCATCATGCTAAGAAAATTCCTAATAACTCTTACAGAGCCTGCTTTAGAATGGTATAATCATCTACGATGACATAGCATTTGTTCCTTTGAACAAATTGCAAATGCATTCTTAGAATTTTTTAATTTAGTGTTAAGAAAAAGGTAACATTATTATTATGCTAAAGAATAAAAAGGGATTGAAAACTGTTATAATCACAGTGACACTGAGAGGGGGGGTGAATCAGTGTGATCTTTTAAAATTCAAATATACAGTTCTAAAACCAGTAGTAGTTTAAAACTTATAAACAGATATATCAAATACAGCAAGAAAGCATTACACACAACACAACATTTAACGAGGTTCACCAATGTGGCTACTCCTCAAAAATGACTGCTTGGACTACCATCCAAATCCAGCCTTTGCAAAGCTACAACTTTACAATATCTTTTACCAACACCAACCTGGAAGGAGCACCAACCCCTCAGATTTTTTTTGTACCAAACAGAAAAGAGCACCAACTCCTAATTTACCAGCAACTACTGGAAAGGAGCACCAACCCCTTATGCCAAGCTGCAACTTGGACTTCAATAGAAACAATAAAAATTATAGAATAATACCTTCACCTTATTGCACATAGTCTATAGTTTCTATGCACTCTGCTTCTTCTGCGCAAACGCTTCGCACTATCTGATTCTGAGCTGACTGCTTCTGTGATAATGCTTCGCACTCTCTGCTTCTAAACAGTTGATCGATCACTTCTGCCCCTTTGCACTTTTCTACTCTCTGCGCGCTATTACTTCGCACTTGGCTTGGTTCGACACGATTCGCTTTATGCACACAACAGACTTAATTCGCACAAAATCGAGATGACCAAATCTCCCAACAACCCTCCTTTTATAACAAACTTTTCATGAGCAAAGATCTAATCTTAGTCGGCTGAAATACCCTAATCTTAGTCGGTTGCAAACCCTAAACATGGTCGGCTACAAACCCTAAATTTGGTCGACTGCAAACCCTAAAATCTATCGGCCTGCATCGGTCTTTGTCGGCCTCGACTGCCCCTACAACTCTTCTATTGTTGTTGCCGTGAAAACACAACATGTCACGATATCACGACACTTCTGCCTTTAGAGACTTCATCTTCACTTTTGTCACGAAAACGTGACACTACTGCTATAAAAGACTTGCGTTCTGTTCCTGTCGTGATATCGCGACACTTTTGTCTTTGACAGCCTCTGCTTTGCTTTTGTCACGATATCGCGACACTTCTATCTCTTTCTGCCCTTCTCGCCTTTTACCCGTGAAAATACAACATGTCACAAAATCATGACATTCTCGGCCTCCTTGTTCACTTCTTCGCTTGCAACCATGAAAACCAGACATGTCACGAAATCGTGACATTCGCCCTCTCGCTACTCTACTTGGCTTGCTCTAGCGAAAACAAAACATGTCATGAAATCGCGACATCTTTCTCTGCCTTGTGTCTTTTTTGTCGTTCGCCGAAATCGAAACATGTCGCGAAATCGCGACATCTTCGCTGCCTTGTCTCTTTTCTGTCTTTGGCCCATGAAACCGAACATGTCACGAAATCGTGACACTTTTTCTACTTGGCACTTTCTCTTCAAACCTGTCACGAAATCGTGACACTTTTCATCCTTAGCACTTTCTCTTCGAACCTGTCATGAAATCGTGACACTTTTCATCCTTAGCGCTTTCTCTTCGAACCTGTCATGAAATCGTGACACTTTTCATCCTTAGCGCTTTCTCTTCGAACATGTCATGAAATCGTGATAGTTTTCCTTGCAAGCGCTTCTTCTCCGAACATGTCATGAAATCGTGATAGTTTTCTTACTTGCCTTCTTTGCTTCCAACATGTCGCGAAATCACGACAGTTTTCCCACTTGGCTTCTTTTCCTGCAACATGTCACGAAATCATGATAGTTTTGTTTGTGCCTTCTCTCTCCTTGTCCATGTCATGAAATCATGAAATTTTTGTGCCTTCTCTCTCCTTCCATGTCATGAAATCATGACAATTTTGCTTGTGCCTTCTCTCTCCTCGGCCATGTCACGAAATCGCGACAGAAAACATGTCGCGATATCGCGACAGTTTTCTTACTTGTCTTTTTCTTTGATTTTTTGAATCTGGGCCACTTCTGTCTTCTTGGAAATTCACTGTACATGTTCTCACTGACCTCTGAACTCCTGTCCACTTCATCAACTGATCTATCTGTCTGTGTTGACAACAATGACAATACTTTTGCTGCACCTTGCTCAACAATCTCCCCCTTTGGAATTGTTGGCAACACACATGCACTCTCCTGTAAATCTTCTCCCCCTTTGACAATAATACCAAAGGGCTGCTACAGACTCCCCTTGAGTCCAAACACAACATTCTCAGGCAAAATTTATTACACTTAGTAATAAATAAAGACATGAGCAAGAAGATGATCAAACACTTCAATGCTCCCCCTGAGAATGTGATCCCTATAGCTAGTCACTTCTTGGGAAGGGTCACCACTCCCAGTTTATTGCGAAGGTATTCAAAAACATCCTTGGGCAAAGGTTTTGTGAATATATCTGCTACTTGCTCTGTAGTTGGAACAAAATCCAGCTTAACCTCACCTTTAACAACTTTCTCTTTCAAGAAGTGATATCTGATAGCAATGTGTTTTGTCCGTGAATGCATTACTTGGATTCTTGGAGATGTTAATTGCACTGGTGTTATCACACTTAACTGATATTGGTTCACTAAAATTAATACCAAGATCTTTCAGAGTTTGTTTCATCCACAAAACTTGTGTACAACAAGTTGTTGCTGCAATATATTCTCGCCTCACCTGTTGATAAAGAAACTGACTCTTGTTTCTTGTTGTGCCAAGCAACCAATCTGTCACCGAGATAAAAAGCACCTCCACTTGTACTCTTCCTATCATCAACACATCCTGCCCAATCTGCATCTGAATAAGATATAAGGGTGAAGTCTTTACCTTTCGGATACCATAACCCATACTCCATAGTACCCTTGAGATACCTGAGAATCCTTTTTACTACTTGTCACATGAGTCTCTTTGGGACTGGCCTGAAATCTTGCTACCATGCAAACTGCCTGCAGAATATCCGGTGTCCGTAGCTGTTAAATAAAGTAAGCTTCCAATCATTGATCTGTACATGGTTTGATCAACAGGTGGAGATTTGTCATCTTTGCTTAACTTACAACCTGTCACCATAGGAGTGCTAACTGGCTTACAGTCCTCCATTGTGAATCTTTTTAGCATCTCTTTCACATATTTGACTTGGGAAATAAATATGCCTTTCTCATTTTGATTAACTTGTAACCCAAGAAAGTAAGACAGTTCACCAATCATAGACATTTCAAATTCTTTCCGCATTTTATTTGCTAAGTCTTTACATGATTCATCTTTGCTGCTGCCAAATATGATATCATCTACATAAACAACAAGAACAATGAGATGCCCATTTTTTGTTTTGACATACAGATTACTGTCCACCATACCTTTCTTAAACCCCTGTTGAGAGAGATAGTTATCTAGCCTTGCATACCATGCTCGGGGTGCCTGTTTTAAGCCATATAAAGCTTTCTTTAATTTGCAGACAAGATTGGGATCTTCACCAATTTGGAAACCATCTGGTTGTTCAATGTAAACTTCTTCTTCAAGTTTCCCATTTAAGAAAGCTGATTTTACATCCATCTGGTAAACTCTAAAATTCTTATGAACTGCTAAGGCTAGAAACATTCTGATTGCTTCTAATCTGGCCACAGGTGCAAAAGTCTCTTCAAAATCAATGCCTTCAACTTGTGCATACCCTTTACAGACCAATCTAGCTTTATTTCTAACTACCTGTCCGTCTTCATTCAATTTATTTCGAAATATCCATTTGGTGCCGATTACATTCTTATTTGCCGGTCTAGGAACTAATTCCCAAGTTCTGTTCTTTTCAATCTGATCTAACTCTTCATTTATTGCCTTCATCCAACTATCATCTTTGCTTGCCTCAGCTATATTTTTGGGCTCAATGCTGGATAAAAGAGAGTAGTTACTTACTACTTTCTTTCTTGTCTGAATACCAGCTGTGGGATCTCCAATTATTTGATCTCTGGGATGATTCTTCTACCAGCTGCTTGTTTTGAATTTCTTGTTTTCTTCCACCTCTGAGTCATCAATTAAGTCATCTGAGTTAAGAGTTGGTTTCTTTTATGTTTCATTTTCCTCATCTCCTTCAATGACTTCTTCATAAATTGGGTAGTTTTCTTCATAGTTAACTGTTCTTTCCCTTCCTTCATCAAATTTAACATCAGCACTGTCCACAATTTTCTTGAGTCTCTTGTTGTAGCATTTATAAGCTTTGCTTTTTATCGAATACCCAACAAAGACACCTTCATCTGCTCTATTTTCAAACTTCCCAAGATTGTCTTCAGTTTTTTTGATGTAACACTTACAGCCAAAAACTTTGAGGTGTTTTGTTGTTGCCTTTCTACCAAACCACAGCTCATAAGGAGTTTTGCTTTCATGAGTTCTCAGCATGTACCTGTTTTGGATGTATACTGCAGTGTGGACTGCTTCTTTCCAAAATCTGTCTGCTATTTTGTTTTCAGCCAGCATAGTACGTGCCATTTCCTGTATTGTTCTGTTCTTTCTTTCTACCACGCCATTCTGCTGGGGTGTTCTAGCTGCTGAATATTGTCTCCTGATACCATGCCGTTCACAGTATTCTATAAACTCATCTGAGATGAATTCTCCTCCTCTATCTGATCTCAAACATTTAATTCTTTTTCCTGTTTCATTCTCAACTAGATGTTTGAAAGATCCGAACATTCCAAAAGCTTCTGTTTTATTCTTTAAGAAGAATATCCATGTCATTCTGGAATAATCATCAATACACAACATAAAGTATTTGTCACCATTTATGCTTTGAGTTCTCATGGGTCCACACAAGTCTGTATGTATAAGATCCAGAGGTTTTCTGGTGTGGTACTCTTTTGTTTTGAATGAGGTTCTGGTTTGCTTTCCCTTTTGACATGAAGCACAAATGCTATTTGAAGGTTTTCTAATGGTTGGAATGTCTCTTACTGCCTGTTTCGAGCTGATTTTCACTAGATTATCAAAACTAATGTGTCCAAGCCTCTTGTGCCATAGCCGCTTTTCTTCTTCCTGTCCAATGAAACAATTACCTTCTGAAGTTTTTGAGAGTGTGTACAGGTTGCCAGATGTCCTTGATCCAGTAGCTATCAATTTTCCACTGTTTGATTTCCTGACTTCACAACCCTGCTTCTTGAAAACAACTTCATGTCCTTTATCACAGATCTGACTGACACTCAACAAGTTATGTTTCAAACCATCCACAAACAAAACTTCTTCTGACTTGATCTTCCCATCACTAATTTTAACTGATCCTTTTTCGATTATCTTAGCTCCATCATTATTTCCAAATTTTACAGAACCACCCTCATATTTCTGTAATTTTTCAAATTTTTGTTTATCACCTGTCATATGACTTGAGCATCCGCTGTCAAGTATCCATGGTACCCTTTTACTCTATGCCTTGAAAGTTGTTTGAACTATTAGGGATTCCTTTTCTTCCTGAGGTTGCTCTTTCTATTTCCACTCCGATTTGGCTACCGTATTGGGCTCTAGTTTGGACTTTCCTTTTCCAGTATCTTGAGTATATCTTTCAGAAGGATTTCTATTTTGTCTTGTCCTATTTGGTTGAAATTTTCTTTTTTGAGGTTGATTTGCAGCTAAAGGACTACGACAGTTTCTTGCAATATGTCCAAAGTTATGACAATTAAAACATTCTACTGCATAATTTAATGGTGAAAAAGCATTTCTACTTGAAGAGATTTCTTGGTCCTACATTATACTTGCAATCTGCAATTTTATGCCCATAACCATTACACTTGAAACAGAAACCAGAAAAGAAATGATTGAACCTGAAAGATGGTTTTTGCCAGGTTGTTGTAGGAGCCATAGATCTTCTTTTCTTTTGATGTGTGACCTTGGTAAATCCATCATTGTCAGTTCTCCTTTCGGTCCTGGCATTACTGCTTTCATTTGCCTGAGTTGTTTTTCTTTCATCAGTTTGTTTCTTCTCTTCATTCCTTACAGTTTCTACATTTCTGGCTTTTGGTCCATTTGACGATTCTCCTTCCACGAAGCCTAGACCAAATTTGATGCCAGCAGGTCTTTGATCACTTAAAATTTTATCCAGCTTCATCGAACTTTCTTCACGCTTTTGATGGCAGCTAATTTTTTGATCCAGTTCTTGCATCTGCATTCGTAGACTGACATTCTCTTCTTCTAGTTTACAGCAGTAATCTATCTTCATGGTTATCTGAACTTCGAGATCCTCAGACATTTTCTTGTATTCTTCTGTCTATATTTTTAAACTGGTTATGATGTCATTTGCATCCTCAAGCTTTCTTGAAAGTTTATAATTCTTTCTTTTCTCAGATTTCCATTCTACAAGAGCAGAGACCAGCTCACCTTCTAGATCTACTTCAGCCTCAGGATTTTTAGCAAAAACTTTAGAATTCATTACTTCCCTCTTTTCTTGATTGTTCTACCTCTTTCGATTTTTTTGATTCAAATGCCATGAATAGAGCTTCACCTGTTTCTTCTTCAGAATCCTCACTAGAGTTGTCCTCCGAAGAATTTGCATTCCTGGAGATGAAACTTTTCTTTTTGAAGTTGCCTTTCCTGAAGTTTGATTTCTTCTTCCAGTCACTTCTTTCTTGGTGCGAAGCTTCCTCACCCTGGTTCTTCTCATTGAGTGGACATTTTGTCGCAAAGTGCCCAATGCCTCCACAGTTAAAACATTTAAATGGTAGCTTTCCTCTGTATTTTCCTTTTCCCTTTCTCAGTTTTTTGACAAAATTTGCTTCCATTTCATCTGATACCTCCTCTTCTTCAGACTCTTGTTTTGTGTCTTTGCCTTTTAGGGCTTTAAAGGCTGCTTCTCTATCTATGGGATTAGACCTTCCTATTCTCATTTCAAAAGTAGTCAAAGAACCATGCATCTCATCCATACTAAAGCGATTTAGATCTTTAGCTTCTTCTATGGCTGAGACTTTAGAATCAAACCTTGGAGGGAGTGATCTTAATACCTTTTTCACGATCGTAGCATCATCCATATCTTCGTCGAGACCTCTGATTGAATTAGTGATTCCATTGACTCTTAGCATGAAAGCCTCTATGTTCTCATCATTGTCCATCTTTAAGGATTCGAATTGAGCTCGATGTGTTTGAAGCTTGGCCTCCTTGATCCTATCGTCTCCTTCATGAATGTTCTCTAGTTTATCCCATACATCTTTCGCTGATTCACAATTTATGATCTTGACTAGCTCACTGTCCACTAATCCACACATGATGGCATTTTTTGCTTTCGAATCATTTTCAAATGCCTTTTTATCGATAGTGTCTGTTGGAGCAGTGGTGGGAGCTTTGTAACCATTAACTACTGCACCCCAGATGTCAAAACCCAAAGCACAGAGATATGTCTACATCCTTATTTTCTAGAAAGCATAATTAGTTCCATCAAACAATGGTGCTTTGTTTGAGGAGAAACCTTCACCACTTGCCATTGCGTCACTTCCAAGATCACCCTAGCTGATTGAGCCTGTTCAGGAACCTTGCTCTGATACCAATTGTTATAATCACAGTGACACTGAGAGGGGGGTGAATCAGTGTGATCTTTTAAACTTCAAATATACAGTTCTAAAACCAGCAGTAGTTTAAAACTTATAAATAGATATATCAAATACAGCAAGAAAGCATTACACACAACACAACATTTAACGAGGTTCACCAATGTGGCTACTCCTCAAAAATGACTGCTTGGACTACCATCCAAATCCAGCCTTTGCAAAGCTACAACTTTACAATATCTTTTACCAACACCAACTGGAAGGAGCACCAACCCCTCAGATTTTTTTTTACCAAACAGAAAGGAGCACCAACTCCTAATTTACCAGCACCTACTGGAAAGGAGCACCAACCCCTTATGCCAAGCTGCAACTTGGACTTCAATAAAAACAATGAAAATTATAGAATAATACTTTCACCTTATTGCGCATAGTCTGTAGTTTCTATGCACTCTGCTTCTTCTATGCAAACGCTTCGCACTATCTGATTCTAAGATAACTGCTTCTGTGATAATGCTTCACACTCTGCTTCTAAACAATTGATCGATCACTTCTACCCCTTTGCACTTTTTTGCTCTCTCTGCGCTATTACTTCGCACTTGGCTTGGTTCGACATGATTCGCTTTATGCGCATAGCAGACTTAATTCGCACAAAATCGAGATGACCAAATCTCCCAACAACCCTCCTTTTATAACAAACTTTTCATGAGCAAAGATCTAATCTTAGTCGGCTGAAATACCCTAATCTTAGTCGGCTGCAAACCCTAAACATGGTCGGCTGCAAACCCTAAATTTGGTCGACTGCAAACCCTAAAATCTATCGGCCTGCATCGGTCTTTGTCGGCCTCGACTGCCCCTACAACTCTTCTATTGTTGTTGCTACGAAAACACAACATGTCGCGATATCACGACACTTCTGCCTTTAGAGACTTCATCTTCACTTTTGTCATGAAAACGTGACACTACTGCTATAAAAGACTTACATTCTATTCCTATCATGATATCATGACACTTTTGTCTTTGATAGCCTCTGCTTTGCTTTTGTCATGATATCACGACACTTCGTCTCTTTCTGCCCTTCTCACCTTTTACCCACGAAAATATAGCATGTCACGAAATCATGACATTCTCGGCCTCCTTGTTCACTTCTTCGCTTGCAACCATGAAAACCAGACATGTCATGAAATCATGACATTCGCCCTCTCGCTACTCTACTTGGCTTGCTCTAGCAAAAACAAAACATGTCACGAAATCACGACATCTTTCTCTGCCTTGTGTCTTTTCTGTCGTTCGCCCGCGAAATCGAAACATGTCACGAAATCGTGACATCTTCGCTGCCTTGTCTCTTTTCTATCTTTGGCCCATGAAACCGAAACATGTCACGAAATCGTGACACTTTTTCTACTTGGCACTTTCTCTTTGAACCTGTCATGAAATCGTGACACTTTTCATCCTTAGCACTTTCTCTTTGAACCTGTCATGAAATCATGACACTTTTCATCCTTAGCGCTTTCTCTTCGAACCTGTCATGAAATCATGACACTTTTCATCCTTAGCGCTTTCTCTTCGAACATGTCATGAAATCGTGATAGTTTTCCTTGCAAGCGCTTCTTCTCCGAACATGTCATGAAATCATGACAGTTTTCTTACTTGCCTTCTTTGCTTCCAACATGTCATGAAATCATGACAGTTTTCCCACTTGGCTTCTTTGCTTGCAACATGTCATGAAATCATGATAGTTTTGTTTGTGCCTTCTCTCTCCTCGTCCATGTCATGAAATTGTGACAATTTTTTGCTTTCTCTCTCATGTCACGAAATCATGACAATTTTGCTTGTGCCTTCTCTCCCTCGGCCATGTCACGAAATCGTGACAGAAAACATGTCGCGATATCGCGACGCTTTTCTTACTTGTCTTTTTCTTTGATTTTTTGAATCTGGGCCACTTCTGTCTTCTTGGAAATTCACTGTACATGTTCTCACTGACCTCTGAACTCCTGTCCACTTCATCAACCGATCTATCTGTCTGTGTTGACAACAATGACAATACTTTTGCTGCACCTTGCTCAACAAAAACTAAATATAAAAATGCAATAGTTGGAAAGATAGATACAGGTTAGAATTTGATCCAAAGACACCTATAATTTAGCTAAGAACAATGAAGTGTTCTATGTAAATATCCTACAATTGAACTAAAACAAATATTAGTGGACCTAATATCAAATAGAGAATTATAGAGTATAGACATTAAGCTCATGCTATGGATTCTTTAACATTCCAAGAATTTTATAAAAAGTAATCCAAACAATAATTCAAGGTTGAAAGAATTTTCTTAATAAAATTCACAATACTTAAAGCATGACCAAAAATGCATTAAGACACATAACTCACATATGCATTAAATTTTGAAATACTTTCTTCGATAGAATCCAAATAAAATTTGATTATATTAATTGTAGAGTGAAATTATACAAATTACAATAGAAAAATGATAAAGTTTCAACCCTCATACTAAGGAAACTTTTAGTTGTTTATAAGACTATACAATGTGTTATGTTATGCTTGATCATTGCATTGAAAGCTTGTTGTAGGCCTAACATGGATAGGTATAGATTGGTTAGCACACTTGAAGGGTGTGGATGTTACTTTCCTAGTATATATTAACTATCTTAGATAACTATCTTGATTTTAATATAATGACATGGTCAATATTGATTCCTTCCACAACTTTGGCATCCACATGTCCTCAATAGGCTCAGACATATTTGGTAGCTTAGATTTCTTCAACTATGCTTCATTTTTGTTCTAAATATAAGGATGGTAGATCCAAATTAACTACTTTGATATATATGGCTAAGAAATGTCCATGATATTTAGGCTTCTAATACACATGATCCTTACTAAAAAGGATATGTCTAAGAGCTTTTTACTCATTATCAAGGCTCAAAGGTCTTGTCTAGATGTTTTTATTGTTGTATGGTCCATAGAGATCGAACCATGATTTTTAGAAGGCTTTGTTAACATCACCATTTGAAATCCCTAGCCATTTTTCCTTCTACTCTCTTGATTTGACTAGGCTAGGTCTTTTGAAGATTTGTTTATGGATTGATTAGAAACTATAGGACAAAAACTTGGCTACATCCATACCTAGCCAAAATTTTATAGAAAACTGACTAAGTATGAGGAAAAACACAAAAGCGCTAAAATTGAGCCGAAACAAAGAAGTGCTGAAAATAGAGTACAATGAAGAAGGAAGGCAAGCTGCACTTCTTAGTGCTTTTTGTAAGGTCTGCCACATTGCAAAACTTAAATAGGTCTCCATAGTCTAGGACACAATGAACAAGTCCATTGTGGACATACTTAAGGCAATGGTGTAGTGTGGATGGGACACACTACATATCTCTAATCCAAGGGCGATTGAGGAGAATATTGTATTGCATTTCTCCTTGGATGATATGAAAGAGGATGGGAATGGTACGGATTCCTACATGGATATGTAGAACTATGGATCCTACGGGAGGTCTCATGGAGCCATAAAAAGCATGCAGGTCAAAGGAAGGCATGGCAAAATGGGCTTGCAGAATGTGCAGGTGATGTAGAGCTATTGTGGATATGACACTAATGGATTAGCCCGTATCAACGAGTATCCTCTTGTAGGTGATATCATTGATATTGGATTGTATGTGGAGAGGGTGTCTGATCCTTTTCCTACGAGTTCCATTATCTCATGGTCATGGAAACTAATCAAGGGATGGAGGCAGCTAGGGATATTTCTAACAAAATTTATAAAGGTATTGGTGTCATGTGTCTCTAGGTCAATTGACAAAGGCATTCAATACCTCGCGATGGGGTTGAGACTATTGTAGGAGATAAAAAATGGATAGTTGCATGGGAGCATTACGTAGCTAATGGGTTAGGCTACCATAGATTGTAATCACATTTTGAGGTGGTGGTGGTACAATATTAGGAATTTGAGATGTTTATGGGGACATAAACTAGACAGGGGGAGAAACAATAGGTGTTGTATGGTGTGATGGGTAACGTTGGTTCCTCGTAGTAAGGTTTATCATACCTACTATACCACATGATGGAGGATCACACTGGACATTGTTAACTTAATGAGGTGGAGTCGGGGGATTTTTTAAGAGTCTAGGAGGGTTGGGTATTCTATGATCCAGTAGGGAATTCTAAAATATTCCTAAGTTTTGGTTTTGTAGGGCTAGAGGGTTTTCTACCTGAATAGTGCCCCTATCGATTAGATCTTGAACTTACCCATGAAAGGAGCAACACAAATCGATATTATGGCCACACTGTCTATGGAAAGGATAGAAGAGTTGCTCATTTTAGTCATGAGGCTTAGGTGAATTTGGATCCAATGGGTGGATCTCAAGTAGAATGAGATGGTTACCCTCGTACAATCTATGGAACAGGGCTGGTAATGGATGGGATAAGGTTGTGAAGTTACACGGTGGACCTTGTTGGCACATGCCTCAGTATTGCTATGGTTAAGGTTGGGTAGGAGAATTATATTGGAATGCTTGTGGTTGTGGTGTATAGGGTGGAGGAGTCAGTGCTAGTGCTAGGGTAGTAGTTATGACTTGGTTGGCTTGCAGTGGCCATGGGTAAGGTTTATTTGGTGTGGGTTTGTTGAAGCAGAAGTTGGAGTTATAGTTGGATTTGGTTCTCAACTTAATCTTCCCATACTAAACCTTAATGTATTCAATCACTTTTGCTTATGAGATGACATCTTCAAAAGTACAACTTTAGTGAAGTTGGAGGGAAGTGGAAATGTGTTTGTGGAAACTCTTGGAAAAGAGTGTCATAATATTTGAAGTGAGGAGGCTATAGGTGAGGTCATGGATGATTGCTCTCCATATAGCAACAAAATCAGTAATGAGTTCATCATCCACCTATCGTAAGGCATAGACATCATAAAATATGGTTTCTTCTTGATGTTGATGGAAAATTGCTCTAGGAAGGAGTTGGATAGCTTCTCAAAGGTATGTAGGCTATGGTGTGGGAGCATGTTGTACCAATATAGTGTTGGCCCAGTGAGGGATAGGGAAAAGGTACACAAAATAAGAGGGTTACTATTGTGAAGTTGGTAGCAAGATGAGCGATAGTTGCTCATATGTTCTCTAGGATCTTCCTTACCTATATACTTGTCGAATTTTGGTATTTAAAAGTGATAAGGATAGGGAGGAATGGGAACTAATGGGTGAACTAGCTCATTGCACAATTTATCATAACAGGGCTTTTGTGGCTCGTAGCTAGAGGTGCATAGGTTCAACATTTTGACTTCATCTCGTAAGAGTTGAAGTTCGAGTGTCATAGTCGTAGGGGATTGAGATAGGGTAGGCTGACCCTATGGATGTGGAAGATATTGGTATTGTTGTTCTTCACAATACTATGGGGAATATTGTTGTTATTGATCATGATAAGGTGGGTACTGGGTGATATGTGTTGTCATGTCCACTGGTACACTAGGTTGTGGGGTAGGTGTCTATTGACGATAATAGTGTTCTTACTAGGAAACATGTGGTTGTGGCACAGGTACTTGTTGGGTTGGAGCCTACTATAATGGTTGGGCCGTAGGCAGTGATGACCAAGTTAGAGGAGGCATAAAGAAGCTAGGTGCAACTGGTGGTAGTGTAGGTGTCGAAACTACCAGTACTAGGGGTGGTCAAGATGAGGTATCAAAGTATGGGATCTATATTTGTCCTAGAGGGTAATAAGTAGGGAAGCTAAACTATGTGTAATAGCTTGGCTGAGTGGGTGGGTAAGTTACCGGTCTCGGTCCATAGGTTGGATGGATATTTGTAGTGGAAGCCTGAAAAGGAGGAGATGGTAGTATCCTAATGGTCATCGCAGGCAAAGGTGGCTCCAAAGGTTGGGTATCATATAGTTAGGATACCTAGGAGATTTGCGGGAAATATTTTGAAAAGGTGGGATAAGCTACCAAGGTAGGATATTGGATCGAGGGGAAAGTGTATGTGTACACTCCCTCTTGGGTTTGTACAAATTGCTCCTGAAGGAGCGGTTGGTAGATGCATTTAGATATGGTGAATAATGGCTCTTGGGAAGATGATGGTTGGTACTCTTGTGAATATTATGGATGTGAGGTTTGAAGGAATGCCTATGGTTCCTACTAGGAAGGGATATGTTGTGCAGTTTGGAAGGATGGCTTCTAGATTCCTACAGTAGAGGAGGATGGGTCAGACACCATTCTTACGACAGGGGTGAATGATACAACCTCAAGAAGGGTATAGTTTAGGAGGGATGAGTTATACTCAAAAATGGATTGAGATAGATTTTGGAAGAAGGGATGTATGAAGGTAGGTGAAGTAGGCATGACATCCTCCTCTATTGTAAAGAATGGAGGAGGTTTTCCTAGTGCTATTTAGATTACATGGTCATAGAACATGGTCGGTGGATTAGGTAAGGATGAGGCTGAAAGGAGTGGGTAATCCTCTACGAGTGAAGTAGCAAGGGCTTCACTCAAGGTTGATGTATCATCACAAGGCATCATGTGTGTGAGTTGTACATCAGATTCTATGTGTAAATCAGATGTGTTTATGGTCTTCCCCTTAATGATCAAAGGAGTAAGAGTGGACTGACTAGAGGAAGGGGGAGGCCATTCCTTCATAGAGCGTGCTTGCTCACGCACTCTACTATGGATGACCACAAACATAGTAGCATGTGTAAAAGGGGTTTTTAGGAATAAAACTTATGTGATGTAGACTCAACTGTGTCTAATGTGAGTGTAAAGTAAATGACATTTTGTGTGTAGAAAAACAATATATAGTGTGATGTGTTGAGATCGGTATTTGATCATGCAAAAAATGATAGACCGGAATCAATTCTAAATGCTAAGAAAGTAAATGTATTTTGTTCATTTTGTGTGTTGTAATGTTGATACTCCCTATGTATAATCATGGGTAATGGCGTGAGTACTCTATAAAATTGGGAATGTCATCAATATCAAACCTCCTACAACACCCAAAGATGCATACAATAGAATGGTACCACAATGTGTGAATGGTGATCTGTATGGAAGGTACGGATAATGATATCCTAAAGGGGGATAACCCACTATACTGAAGTGAGTTCACAATATCCTCTCATGAGAAGAGGTGGCACTGTCTGTGACATGCTAGGTATGGTTGGCGTACCCCATGCTTTCGCTTCACCCTCGAATGGGCTTGGTTAAGAATGACAATTACCGTGTCCATAAATTATATGAACCTTATGGAATAAGGCATTTAATCCTATCCCACTCTATAGGTAGCCACTAGTGATGAAATCCAAGGCCCAGTCACAAAAGTGGGGGTTTTCCAGTGATGAAATCTAGAAACCCGCTCTTGTGGGGCTGCTAGGTGTCTAGGGGGATGAGTTGGTGGAGAGTGAAACTCGATCCACACCAGTCTCGAGCGATGGATTGGGAATGAATTCCAATCTAACCACTTGTTTAAATACAATGTGATTGTGTGTGGGTTTGTGTTTTTCTAATAGTGTATGCAAGGTAAGAAACTAACTAGTTGCCTTTTCAAAAGAAAACTAACCCTAATGACTTTTCGAAAGCAAATGATTAGATAACTTGTATTCTTTACAAAGAAATGGTCTAGTCCTAAATTTTTTTTATAAAGAAAATTAATCTACTTTGAAAAACATGGAAACATGCAATCCAAGTGTGTGAAGTAAAAGGGGATTAGGAAACCCTAATTTAAGCTATAGATTATAGTATGCTTCAGAAATTAGATGACATAGAAGAAGGGGATTAGGAAACCCTAAGTTTAACCATTAGAATGCTATAAACAAAGGGAGAAATAAGGTAGGATTTTACTACATGCAAACAGCAAAAGAAAATATAAATTTATTTGAAAATAAATTTTAAGAACTTGCTGGAAAGTTGCAGGTCTTGAAACTTTAGAGAAATTTAACAATCCCAATAACTTGAAATGAAAGCATATCTACACCTAGAAATTGTTATTTGACTAGTGCATGCTTTGTGCTTTCAAAATATTATAGAACAGAGGTGTAAAATGAGGCATACCTGCATTATAATGCTATGGGGGTTTTCTTGGCTCCTGAAAGAGTCACCCTTGTGGATTTGGAGGTTTTTGAGGCTTCTATGCTCAAATCAGCACCCGAGGGGTGAATTCGGTTTTGAAGGTTCAGATCTAATATCAAACAGTTCAGAAGGCCTCTGGAGGTTGTAAGGAGGTATGAGAAGTCAATATTGTGGGGTTTTGGGACTCTTAGATGTAGATTGCCACTTAGGGGGTGAATTGGTGACTGGTTTATGGGGCAGGGTACGAATATAGTTTAGAGGCTCCAAATATAAAATTTGATGGCCTAGGGTGGTTCCTAGGTCTTTGAAGATCTCTATGAAAATAGATACAATACCTAAAAACATAGAAAATAGAGAAAAAGTTAGATTCACTTAAAATAGTTAACCTAGCATTATCCATTGTGGGGGTCCCACCGGGTGTGCCAAAATGAAACGGGTAGAAAATGACATTTGATAATTTAACACAAAACACAATGATGCATTAAACAAAGAAACTATAATTTCATTGATATTAAGAGATACGTGTTACAAGAGGGACATGATGCCCTTTATCCATTTATTTTCCTAACAATGTTACAATCAATTTGATGTCATCTTCAATTGTCCCTCAATGTAGGTGGGCTTCTTTGTATGTGGGCCACCACCAGGTTGCTGTATTTTTGATGTTGTTCTTCCTCTTTGGATTTGCAAAATAATTTGTAAAGAACCTACAAAATGGGATCAGTGTGATGGGGGACTTGCCTTAGTCAGGTCCCATATTTAGGAAGATGAAATGACCATGAAAACATAACAAAAACTAAAATAAATTGTACATAAGTTGATAATATGATGAAATAGAGCTTAGCTCTCAATTCTGGAGTGATTTGGGGCCTGTAGACCCAATTCCACACCTATGGGATGAACTGAGGCTGGATTCACGGGATAAGGGTGATCTGAGCTGTGAGGTCTCTTTTGTAAAATCCCTTCGGTGGATTGATTTTTAGGTAGATTGGGTGCCTCTGTATGCTATCAAAATCTGACTATGTGCATCAAAAACTGACTGTTCAATATTCACTTTCCATTTTTGTAGAGTTTTTATGCTTTGTTGAATTTTGGGAGAGATTCTAATTAGGGTTTTAGGGCCCACAATTTATAGGCAGATGCAAGGTGCAGGCGGGGAGTTAGATAGACTAAACCTAGGTTGAATTCTGACTAGGGTTAGGTTAGGAAATGCAATGTGGCAACATCATATTCCTTATGGGAAATATTCCATCCTCACACGTGTGAGGATGGATTAGGATTAATCCTGATTAGGAGGTCTTAAGTCAGTTTAGGACATGATTAAAGAAATATCCTAAAAAGCCCTAATTACACACATGTGGGAGGATGTAATTAGTGTTAATCAAGATTAAGGGTTATTTTAATCAATTTTACCCTAAAAAGGTGACTTAAGTGAAGTCAACATTAAATTAGATTTTAGGTATTGACTTGTTAATTGATTTGGTCAACTAATACCCCGTGGGGGCCTTAATTGGGTGTAAATAGGCTATCGAAGGATATACCAGTGCATGGGATGTGATTTTGAAGGCTTATGAGGGTTTAGGACCTGAAATCCGATGGAGTGGTATATGGAAGTCTACATATTGCTATGGTGAACTATGGCAATCTATGCATGACTACACATGACTACGCATGACTATGATAGCCTACAATATCCTATGGATATCTGTAATCACCTATGGATACGTAGAAACAACAATATGTGACTTTTGGGTATCTACAATATGATAACCTTCCTCAAGTTGATGGGGTTTTGGGATCAAATTAATTTCATCTATGACATTATAAAAATATTATGACTCAACCTCGTCTATGTATTTCTAGAAAACCTCAGAATATGGGGGTGAAGGTGAAGGTGAAGGTGGGTATGATGTAGGAATGTAGTTGGCTAAATCCCTTAACTATTCCTTGGATAAGACAAACTCAAAAAATGATGGTGGTGAGAAAATCCACCCCATATCAATAAGGCTCATATCAATTGGAAATAGCTTTGCGAGATTGTATGGATTGTAGAGTGGGATGAATAAGTCAAAATAATTCATGTTGGCTTAAGGGGAAAATGGATGACAATGGGAAGGATGGGTAGATCCTGTTTTCTAGAACTGATATTAGAACACTAGTAAACTTGATAGCAACAAGAAACACAAATAAATGCAATGTACATGTAATGCAAAAAATATATATTTTTTAGTTTTTTTTTTTTATAAAATTGAGTTATGTACATATATTACAAGTAAAATGGTCGGTGATGTGGATCAATATAATGTAGGTGGTCCTTCATTGGTTTGTTCAGCTCGCTATTGTGGAAGAAGCAATTGAATGATGAGCTAATGGATGGAGATCATTCTAACATAAAGCTCATCCTGTTAAATGTGTGGGATGATGGTATATGATTAATTTTCATATTCATAATAAATTATCAACATAAGGTCAAATTATTCATAAATTTCTTCTTCAAATTCATCGGGGTGATGGTCATATTCTTCTGAATTCAAATTAAGCCTTTGAAAGGCTTGTTCAAAAGAATATATGGAAGAAAACATATGGTAGCCTAGACCTGAATAGTCATGCACTTCTCAATATGGAGTATCAATGAGCTCATGCACTCCCTATTCATATTGGTCTAGGCCATTTCTTTACCAATTATATCGATGAAAATAATGATATGGAAAACCTGCTATTTTTAATATATTGGCAGTTGTTGGTTGCTTGGGTTCATCTAGAGGAGAAGGATTGGATAATGACTCAATTCTCCCATAAACAAAATTTATGTTATTTGACATGTTACATATATTATATACTGCACCTATAGATAAGGGTGGGTCATGTGGGTGATCGTAATCCTTGGTAGTTTTGATGTTGAGTGGTATGATTGTAATGTATTAGATCACGTATTCACCAATATTGGGATTAGTAAGATGGACCTCAACTTGGGGTGACATGGATGTGGATGTGAAAATGGATGACTCATTTTTGGCTTGGGGTATGGACTGAGATGGTGTCTCACACCTTGTTAACTTGACTTGTGAAACATTGGATAATGTGTATGGTGGTAGATTAGATTGAGATGATTGTTGAATTGGCAATGATGTAGAAGGAATGGTGGAGGATGATTTTGATGATGATGATGAAACTGATGTGGATTGAGTTTGGCCACATGTTCATGTAGTCAAATGTGATGAATATGGGGGCATGGAAGTGGAATTTTGATGTGATGTGGTGATGGGAAGCTCCTCAGAGATAGGATATTTAGATGATGGTCTAGATTGGGAGGATGATGAAGTGGTTGATGGTGTTAAAAATAGATGAGTGGAAGGAAGTATGGATTCATAGGGATTGGAGATGAAGTTGCAATACTTAAATGGTTCAACATCCATTGGTATGCAATGTACTTTTCCCTCATGTACATATTTCAAGCATTGATGTAGTATAGAGGGGACACATCTCATTTATCTCATACAAGGTCATCCAAGAAGTACATTATATGCCATGAACATGGTATGCAACATTTTGACCCCCACTTCAATGGGTAAAACATAAGTGCCAACTATGGAGTAGATATCATTGTTAAATGCTTTCAAGGTGAAAGTATATTTGGTGATGTGGGATGGAGGGTGATTGAGATGATGAAGAGCATCTATGGTGATGATGTTAATCTAGGAGCCTATATCAATTAAAAATATTTTGAATGGCTTCCTATCAATTTGAGCCATGATGTATAATGGAGGATCCACCGATTCTGATGATATTGGTTTAATATAAAAATTATAGAATGTAATGGAAGGCTCCATACATGTTTGAATATTCCCTACAAAATTATTAAAGGCATTAGCATATTGATATTGGAATTCATTGGATTTTAGAATATCCATTAATGCCTCACAATGTGGGGGAGATTTTTGAATGAGTTCATATATAGATAGTTTAACCAAAGCTATTTTAAGACTTGTGGTTAACCGAATACTCAAAGAAATAATTGGTATTGATGGATGATTGATGGAATGAATGGAGGGATTTGGATGACTTGGAATATGGATGTGTTTAGAAGGATTGGTAAAAATTTGGATGGGTGATGATGAACTTGCAGGTTGAGACACACTTTCTTGTGGTGGTATGGGTGATTGAATAGACTACTACTAAGCATTTTATTGATTAGTGTGTTGTTGTTGACCTCAGGTTACTACATGAATAACACCCACAAAACCTTTGTATTTTTGGACATGATTGAATTGACTAGGATGGGTTTTAGTATTCTTCTATTGTTGGTTTCACCTCATCATGATGAGGAAGTGGTGTTTAATAAATTCTAAGGCTTTGGTTTTGCTGAGATAAGGGACTATCAAGCTTGATTACCCCTAATTCAATGAGATCTTACACTCTATCCTTAAATACATGGCAGTTGTTAATACCATACCCATTTTGCCTATTATAAGGGAAAAAAATACTCCTGGTAGTGTTTACCATGTTTAGTGGGATCATCTAGTTTAACCTCAAGCAAAGGAATTTGGTTGGTGTCATATAACCTATAGAATATGGAAGCATAATATTTAGTAAATAAGGTGTATTTATGGTTCTATTGAATATATTGTCGATGTGGTCAGTTTTCCATAGCTAGAATTATGTTTTGACATGATTGAGTTGTTGAAGAAACCGCATGATATTCAATTAGTCATGGTTATTGTTGAGCCATTATCGGCTGGCTATGGTTTTGTTGCATAGATTATTGTTGAGCCATTATCGGCTGGCTATGGCCACTTGATTAACTTGGTTAGCTTGGTTGACTGGATTGGCCTAGTTTGAATTTGAATGGCTAGAATATATACCTTTATATTGGCCCTTATTTTACCATTATTTATTTTTAGGCTTAAGCATACCTTATTGGATAGTTATCTCCTCAATTGTGCTAGCCTGGGAAATATTTTCATCAAATGATCTATATTTTTGTAATTATAAATACCAAGATATGGGTTTTAAGAAAATATTATTAAACAATCAAATCAACTCCTTCATTGGTAGGGCAAATGGAAATTTGGTGATAACGACCCTCCAACGGTTACCAAAGTCATAGACAAACTCATCGTCAATTTTTTTTAGACCATATATATCTAGATAATGGGAATTTCTTTCTAACATTAAGGGAAAATATTTCAAGCAATTGGTCAATAAATTGCTCAAAAGTATAAATACTATGGTAAGGAAAATGATTATACCATTCTACAACATCTCTACCCAATGCTTGAGGAAATTTTAGAAGTATTAAAGCATCATTACTTCATATTCTAAAGCATGAATGGATAAATGTGCTCACATGTTCTTTAGGGTCCTCAGTCACTTTAAATTTATCAAACTTTGATACTATGAAGTCTGTTGAATATGGCAAGGATGGTACTGAAGGATGGATTGGTTGATTGATCAGTTGACGTAAAGTAGATTTTTGGTTTATCATACCAGGAGTATGTTGTATCAGAATTTCAATTTGTTGTTCAATAATCTAAATTCTAGGGTCCTCCTCAAGAATTTAGAAGCCCTAAATTACTTGATGATTTTGTGGAGGTAGAGTTGAAAGATGTTGAGGTGTAATGAGATGATTATGACTTGGTAGAGTGGATTGGAATTGGTGATGATGAGGTTGATGAAATGATTGTGATTAAAGAAACAAAGAAGATGCATGAGGACTATGGATGAATTGACCCATATAATGGGTATGGGTTGATGGTGATTTTGGAATGGAAACCATAGAATATTGTGGTACCCATGATGGATATTAGATGACAAATATGGGTTGAGTAGAAATAGGTTGAGGCTTAGGATTGGCCACATGAACTTGCTATTGAGGATAGGACTAAGCATTCTATCGCTTCTTAAGCAATTTATTAAGGTGTTCCCATGCTTCATGTATTTCCATATCTGAAGTTGAAGGCATGGATGTGGTGGCTAGGGTATATGAAGGACAAGTTGCAACTGTAGTTATAGCTAAATGGGTAATATTGGTTGAGTTGGAAGTTGGCATCTATGAAGAATTATTGACATTTGCTTTATATAAAGGGTTGCCATAGGTAGTAGTGTAAGATGATGGAATGAATGTACTTTGAGCAGATGATGATTGGGGTATGGACCAATGTTGGAAAGGTGTAGTTGATGCCTAAAAAGGAGGATTTTTATACACCTAGGTAAGGCTTAAATGTTGGGAGGAAATAAGTTCCTTCTAGAAAAAAGGATCATGCCTAGGTGAGCTATGTACTGGTTCCAAGATATAGTTAGCGGATCTACAAAGAGCCTCCACTTTGGCCATGTCTATATGGGTTATGTGGTGGTCAATGGTAGGTGAAGATGATTCTATTTATGGAATGGCCATGTGAATTTACTGTGTGGATGACATAGTGTGTGAGGGACCCACATATAAATCTAAACAACTTGTCTGTATCACACTAGTGGGATGGACCACAAAAGTGGTAAGGAAAGATGATGAATAATCCAAGGATGAATTGTCTTGGTGGAAGGAAGTTTGATTCAATACTTTATTTTAATTTATAGTTAATACCATAAGCTACTTAATCAAATATGCAATGTGCAATAAATAAAATGCAGAAGAAAAATTCACAAAATAAGTAATTCACTTCTATGTTTTGCAACAATGTTTCTTACCTCCTTTTTTTTAATCATGTTTCAATTTTTTTTTTTGTGTTTTGTGTGTTTTTGATGTGCTAATATAAATTATGAAGGATGAAATCTATGGTTTGGCTGGGCAATGATATTATTTCTGGTGATGAAGTCCAAAAAATTTGCTCATGGATATCCTATGGTGACTAAGGGCAGAGATTGGCGGATGGAGATGAAACCCGCCTTCACCAAATGTCAAGAAATTGTTGGTGATGAAATCCAAATCATTATTGTTTAATGTGAAATGTGTTGTGTGTGATTCATTTTAAAAATTTCATGTTTTCTTTTATGTTTTATACAAATGTCAATAATAACCAATTTTACAAGCCTAAATTAGAAGCCAAAAATAGAAATTCTAAGCACCTCAAAATATGTAAGGTACACTGCTTAAGACCCACTTTGGACAGTGAAGGGTTCGCTTACTCTTCTTCATTGAATCACCAAATGCGGGAGTATACTTAGTTATCCTGATTTTTGTTCCTACTTAGACAAGCAAAAGAGGAATTCTTGACCCTATTGTGCAAACTATTTTATGCAATTCTCATTTTACATGAAAATAGTATGCATATCTTTGAATGAAGAACACATTAGAAAACAACAAAATTTTAAATCTAAATGTGTGCTAATGTGAATATGAATGCCAAGTGAATCTAAATGTAATGTAAAAAAAATCAAGTGCCTAAAATGCAGATGTAATATAATTTTTTTAATATACATTGAATGATGTTATTTTTAACAATTAATTTATAAAAATGTAAAACAAAAATGAAATAGAGGAGTTAGGATTTTGATTTAGACTTATGTAAAATCCTATGTATCCTTTTCCCACTCTGTGAAACACCTCTTAAAGTCTATGAAATGCGCCAAGGCACCTTCTAAACTCTTAAGGGTGTCCCTCGAGCACTGTAGGGCATCTATGCAATCATGGATTAGCTTTTGTAGCTCTAGAAATCCTAGTTTAGTGAAAATTGCATGATAGAATTCCAAAAACCTACAAGAAAAAAACAATGGTGATTTAATGACAATATTATTAGCATAAATAACCCATTGTGGGTCCCACCATGATCACCATTTGTGAAGACAAAAATCAAGCAACAACAAACATAAACTATAAAATAAATAAATAAGCAAAGTAACACAAATTATTGTGTAAAGAAATGAACTCTTTTATTATTACTGGTGGATCTCCTATATTACAATAAATTTACCCCAAATGGGGGGTTTACAATGCTTATTATTTTGATACAATTGTTACAAAGCACTAGGGTTATCCGAAACCCTAGTCAGACATAAATGGTGGTGTCTTCACACTTGATTCAATCCCAACATAGTGGTGAGTGGGCTTTTGTATCCTATGCAAGACAACCTGAGCTTCAAAATATTCCAAATAATATAGTCTTTACACCCTTACACAAAAAAAAATATCAAGGATTAGTAATATCTGTGAGGGCTCCACTGTGTCAGATCCTCAAAAAAAAAAAAAAAACTAAACCCTAGTATTGCAGTGAAAGCTATGAACAATACTGTAAAAACATAAAATAAATGTGCAATAAACTTTTACCTTATCGAATAACACTATTTTTATCTTCATCGTTGATGTAGGGAGTGATTATGCAGATGCCCTAATGGTCGCTTGAGGGTCGTAGGGCTACATATTTGAATAGGAAATGCCCACGAGAACTTGATGTTGAGTAAAAATTCCTAGAGGCACTCTATAGACTCTAGTGGGCACTCGGGAAGCTCTAGAGGGTGTTCGATGGCTAAGGAGAAAGTTGTAGAACCAGATTTGGTTCACATAGAGTAGGCAGTTATAGATGCAAAGGATGCAAATGATGGCAAGGGGATGCAAGGATGGGTATTATGGAGATAGGGTTTGAACTCTATAAATATCTCAAAGAACTTAGGGAATTCAAAAACTTAGGGGTTGAGTCATCAAAATGATTCCTCTTTATAATCTCTCCTTAGACATGTTAGGGTTTTTATGACATAATTTGAGTAGTTGATATTAAAACATGAGAAAGGGTGAATATTAAAGTGGGTTAAGTGGCATGGATTAAGGTCTATGGATGACTAAGATTAAAAACATGATGGATGACTAGTATTAATTTATATAAATATATATACATTTATTAAATATATATAAATATAATATATAAAATATTATTATTATTTAAATATATATTAAATAAATATATATAAATAATGTATAATGTGTGGTGGGAAGCTATGGATGGAGGACAAGTGGTTAGATTTTGGTGTCTCAAATATTACTAAGATAATGTTCCTAGATTAGGAAAGGGATAATTAAATAATAAGGTTTGGATGAGGTCCTCACATGTCCTTCCCCTTTAAAATTTTTTATCCTCAAATATGGATATGAGGCTCCCATGAAGCATTTTCTAACTGTAAACCCCACCATTGGACCTATTGGGCACTGAATTGCACCAAGTTTTCACTCAGTACTATGGTTGTCTATCTTCCTAGTTTCTATCCAGGCTTGCACCCGATAGCTGCAGCTCAACACTCAACATTGGATGGACCAAAATAGGAGTTTCTGATCCAACCTCCAGAGTAGGTTGGTTCCTTGTCAACTTAGCAGGTTGTTGACACAATTATGCTCACTTAGGGTTTGGAGTTTAGGGTAAGAGAAGGTTAGGGTTAGAGAGATGTAGATAACAGTGGATGGATAGGTTAACAACATTGCACCATCATAAAAAGCTCCCAAAAAACCATATTAAGGACATACACTCAGATCAACATTTATCTCACAATAGATCATTTCATATATTAAAGCATAATAGAGAAATGTTATAGCAAGCAATTTCAATACCCAGGGAATGATAATCCAAATAACAGAATTCACCAAACACTTAGATTTTATAGAAATATACTTTCCAATAACACAGAACGAACTCAAAGTAGATTTCAATTACTCACAACAGCTAGTAATCCAAAATAGGCACAAACTAACCATCTAAGTATTTACAGAAATGCAACTATGAAATCCGAACCTCTGACATCAAGCATGAGAATGTGAACTTGAGGTGAAGATCAATGTATTGCTCCTTTCATTCAGCTCTTCAAGAATATTTACAATAGTATAGGAAAACACGCTAGAGCCGACCCTTCAAAATGAGGGTTCAACCTCTACTTATAGTTTTCTTATTACAATAATCAAGAAACAATACACATAATCTTGTTACAATAGTACAACAAAGATCTTAGCTGGCATCAGCTCATTGGTCCATCCTCCGAGAAATCTATTGAAAGAAAATCCGCCATGATAGCTCGGGGTCTCTGCAACTTGTTGATCGTTCAGTGGAACTGAAGCTCAGGCATTAAAGATCATGCATTTTCATTGATCCTTCTTGGGAGTGAATTACCATCATCGATCTATAACCACCTCTAGTTTGATCTTCTTGGAAACCCTCGACGCTTCATCTCCCGATAGACTGTTACAATTCTGATACAACAATGTCTTTAAAACAACCAATATTTGGTAGCTTAACCTCAACCATCGATCTTCTTCATCACATGATTCAGATTCAATCCAACATAAGCTAAATGCCATTCCACTTTAAAAATTATGACATCCTCTTTCTTATCAAAAATAATAGAATCTCCAATCTGGACCTCTGAACCTCGAATCCACTCTGGATATTAATATTCATCATTATATCCTTCAATCTGGGTCTGGAGCTAGTCACATACTTCTTCTATCATGAATCCATACTTTCATTATTCCACTACCCCGTCTTATCTTCATTCTGGAAAGGGAAGACTTGTCCATTCCGGAATCACCATTCCACACTTTTCTACCACTGACATCATCATCTCTTAGGAACTTTTGCGGATTTTAAAATTTGTCTTCATCCCAAGTCAGAAACAAAAGGACCTTCCTGGAATTGCCATTCCACACTTTTCCATCGCTGACATCATCATCTCTTAGGAACTTTTGTGGATTTGAGATATCTCTTCATTCTGGAGCCGGAGTAAAGTCACCCGAAATCGCTCCAAACAAGAAAACTTCACTAACTATTGAGCGGATTCATATCTTCTAACCTGGTTCTGGATAAAAGCATACTGCAAGGTTTGTGGAATGATGATTTTATCACTTAGTCAAATTTATACAAAATTTTACTAAGTATGTGGCCATTTTGGGCCTACATTCTGGCACCTCCCGGGTGGATTTTCTTGCAAAGCCAATCGAATCCAGAGTCTTATCCATTGGGCCTTAGGAGTCAAAACAAGACTTATCTTTAAAGATATGTTTTAAGGAATAATTTCTATACAAACACTACCCTCTGAAAGCTCAAATTCTGCCTAGAGGGTAAAGGTTCATATCGAAACCATGCAAAAAACATCATAGAACTCACTTGTTCCACTAGAGACTGCATCCATAATATCAGTATTACTACTACCTTCAAAACTATACATAACTCTACCTCCTTTATAAGGCTTCACTTCAAAAATGCCTTCACAAAAATGTTGTGCTATAGACTTCATGCCTTTATTACTTGTTTTTGACAATTGTCAGAGTAAAAAAGAAATACAAAACTATTGTATTAGAAACACAAAAACTATGCATATGTACAAATATAAATGAAATGATTTTAAGTGTGAGCCTCTCTTGGGCTTGTAGCTGCTCAATCCTATTTTCATTCTTCTACAACCTCTTCGTCATCACCTTCTATAGCCTCTTCCTTATCATCTTCTCTCGAAGCCTGTAGTCTCTGATTATCTTCATCGGAGGTGTCCCCAAATACTTGGACCATTGATTCCAAAGATCGAAGAGCCTATTTCCAGGCTTGCTCAGAGGGATTTGATGTCTCTTTAAGCTGCTTATAAACATATTGTAGTTCCCCAACATCCTCATAATTAGCAGCATTCCCTCTTGTCACTAGATCTTCCATGAGATCTTTTAAGTGGGTGTAACTCATAATTAATTTGGTAGCTTGTTCTTGGGATAATGGCTCTTCTAATGAATCAATTTCAGCTTCATCCTATAGGTTCTCCTTGATGCTTTGTTGGGCTTCTTCCATAGATAACAAGTTGTGATCCTCCTTCTAGAGCCCTTTGAAACCAACATGAACCATCTCCTCATTTATTTCAATAATATCTTTAATTCCCCTGTCCATCCTATCAAACAACAACCAGGCTCTCTAAACTACCCTATGCTTTTTCACCACTATCTTGGAGGCTACCCCGGCTAGATTCCATTCTTTATTAGAAATTGGTTTAGCAACATCACTGAGCCTACTACCAACCAACCTATACATTTGTTCTATTGAAATCACCATAGGTTGTAACTCTCCAGTGATTTGATCTAAATCCTTCTGAATGGTAGATAATAATTGGCTGGCATCCTTCAGGTAGTCGATTATGAGTTGAAGACCTGAACATTTTTCTTGAACTTCAGAAAACAACTCCTGCTTTATCCTTTTCAAATTATCTTTGGAAAATCCTGAGGACTTGGCTTTCTCAATCTGAAGTTGATGTTTCAAATTTTGAATTTCTTTTGCCTGATCCTCATTCAACTTCTTTTGTTCTTCTAACTGATCTTTCAACTCATTAGCCTTTTGAAATATTTCCTGCCAACTCTTAGCCTCTTTCCTTAGAACTTTCTCTACTTCTTTTTTATCATGGAGGCTCTTCTTAAGCTTTTCAACTTATTGTTTCAACTTTTCTACCTTATATTTTGCTATATCAGTCTTCACATAAAAGGTATCTAAGTGAGCCTTGGCCATCCCTAACTCATCTTCAGTAGGAAGCTTGTCAATATCTTCTATGATTTCCTCTACTTTATAATCTTGAGCAGTCATTTCATTTTTAGGTTTTCTTACCTATGGAATCAAAGACCTTGAAACCCTTTGCCTAGTGATAGGGTTAACATACATACTTTTCCTTGTCATGGCCATTCTGCTGGAAGGCCTGGTAAGCTTCTCTACCCAATAGTCATTTATGCTCTGAATGGTTGCCTATTCTTTTGATACAACAACAGACCTTGAAACATCAGCAACCAAAGGAGATAATGACATCAAAAACATAAGGGTGGACTGACTTGCTGTTGATGGGGGTGGAGATACATTGACAACAGCCTCTGTTACAATGGTAGATTCTGTGACTACCATTGCTGTAGACATAGGTAAATTCAGAGAAATAGGGACATAACTGATAGTAGAAGGGATGGATGAACTTGGAACGCAGTGTCCCATGGATGGTGGTAATGAAAGAGATGAGGATGCAACAATGGTGGATATTGAAGTGGATATCTCAGAAGTGGAAGGTGGGTTTGGAGGAGACTGTGACACAATAGAACTAATTGGTACCTCCATAGCTACTTATGGGATGAGGGAAGAACTATGAGGTGGAGGAGGTAAATTTACCACATTCTCTTGACTAGAAATGGAGGGAAATCCTTTTGGGGATTCATGGAGATGAGAAGGAGAAGAGGGATTAGAAACCATACCTTCACCTATAGATGTAGGGTCTTCTTGTTCAGCTTCTGTCTCATGTTGTTGTTCTTGTTCAACTAACCCTTCTGTATTAAAAGTAGCTACCTCTTCAACAATTTCCTCCATACTCATCTTCTACCTTTTGGAAAGCTCTCTCCCTTCTATTTTTGGGGTTCTCTTAGCCCTTTTATGAACTAATCGAAAAGCATCCATCTCATCTCCGAAATATTCTTCTGATAAATCTCCTTGCACTTCCCTAGGAAGTAATGATTGTTCAGTAATGGATTGCGGCTTAGATGATGTTGTAGGAGCAAAAGAAAGTGGCCTGAACCCAAAACTCTTATCCTTCTTCTTCCAACTAATATCTTTGTCCTGAGGCTGCACCCCTAGAGCTAAACATGTAGGCCTAGATCTTGTTTCAATAACAGGGGTACTAACAACCTTTTCTTTAGAATACCTCATTTTGCTCATCATCCTAGCTCCTTTAGGGAATTTCTCCACCTGCTCAGAAGTAGGACTGAAGGTTCTCAATACTCCAGTGGTTGTTAAAGAAGCCTTTTGATTTGTAGAAGGTTGGAGAGATTCGGAATCCCCCTGGGGATTTTCAACCATTAATACAATGTGCCTCACATCCTTTAGCCCCCAAGTATCAATATTCTCATCATATCTTTTTGAAAACTCTTTATCAAATTTTATTCCAAATTTAGATTCAACTTTCCCAATTTCAACTCTCATACGCCACCAATCCATGATCTTGGCATCCTCCCATGGTCCCTTAAAATCCTCCTCTTCTACTTCTTCTGTAACTTCCTTTTTAGATGACATGTCTTTTTTCTTTGCCGACTTTGACTTGGAGGAGGGCCTACTTTTCTTTGTAGTTTCTGCTTTAATCTTGTCGATCATATCCTCTATAATCTGATGATCGGGTTTGTGGTCAGGATCAAAATATTCAATCTTCTCATAAAAATCCAACCATGGAGGTAACTGATCCATATTGGAGACATTCCACTCTAAAAGAGTAGTCTCATCATTGTTTCTTCCCTGTTCAAAATGAGCCCTGGGCCTTTTCTCAAATTTGTAGGCCTTATCTCCATTCAGGGTTTTATTTTTTGTAGTGAAAATATCATCAGGATCATAACTCCACTTCTGAGGAATATAAAATAGACCTAACCTATCTAGGTATCGGTCAATTTTCTGACTCTACCCCTTCTTAGTAATGGTGATATCACTCAAGGTGCGGTGGGAAAGCAAAGACTTCCTTTTTCTCCCCGAACCATATTTCGAGTCAATGTACTCTACCTGCCTCAAATATTCCAAGGTGAAGAGTCTCTCCATGACAAAGTGGGGCAAAAGAAAAGGTTTACCCATGAAACCATATAATCTGATGATCGTACCTTCAGTTAACAAATACCAGTCCCCTTCCTCTACATCTTTATTCCTCAGAATCTCTTTGGCTAGGGGTGGCAATCTGGGGAAATTTTCATACATTATTTTGAGGGCCGGTCCAAGAAATTCCAAATTGAACCTATAGTGAGACTCACTACTTCTTAAATGGTTTTTCCAATAGTAAACTGGCATAGGTTCTCCTTTATCAGTCTTATCCTTGACTAGAATCCATGACATTCTATCTTTAACAATGGCATAAAACATCCATACCAAGTTTGAGCAATGCCTAAAGCTAGGAGCGTCGGAGCCCCTCTTCAAGCTTACTAGTTGTTCATGTATTCTTTGGGTGAGAAACGCTGGCCAGTCAAAATAAATCACCCTTATCCCTTTCTTTGCCACCTCCTTTTCATACATCCTTTCATTAGAGATACAGTATGCAACGACAATTTTCCAACCATGAACCTCTTCATCAGAGTCCAAACCCTCCATGCAGGCCAACATAGAGAATAGAATGGGGGTTACAAATTTTTGATAGAAATGGGGACCTCAGGCAACTCTTCCTAGGGTTTGGTATTCAGCTGCTTATAAACCCAATTCCTAAATGACTCATCATCATTTGCCCGCTTCTTTGTGGAATAAAACCTAGTTTGTTCAACAATTTTGAAGGGTTTTGGTGGTACTGGTGGGTCAGACCCTAAGGCAAAAATCTCATGATAGAAAGAGGTAGTGATGCTAAAAAGGGTCTCACCCTCATAGGTTTTTACTACCTTGGCTAGCGGGTCATAGAATTTAACTATTGCAGCTATCAACTCAGGACATGGGTGAATGGAATCACAAATGTAAAAGGATAGATAAGAAAGGATGGAGCATCTACCTTCCATCGATAGAGCAACATTATTTTTGTATCTATCATTCACACTCTTTCTTAGTCTCGTCCTTTCAGTGATGGTCATCATCGTGTCCGCTATAGCCTCGGCTTTATCAAGGTATGACATCGATGTCCTGTCATCTAGAGTTTCGAATTCTAGAACATCTTCTAAGGCCTCTATGGGTGATTTCTTAGGAGCCATCTTGCAGTAGTAGGACTTTGCACACTGGAATAAGTGAGGAGAAATTCAGAATGTTGCTTATGTCTGCTATAGCCTCATGGTCACTAAATGAACCCTATGCAAGACTTCATCACTTTTTATCTCTTGGAATGTGCGTATCATCCACCATAAATGTAGTTGTTGCATGATATCTTTGTTGGCACACTTCGCCATCCTTCCATTATTTCTTTGGTGGCTCAAAGGTGACGTCCTATCTTTTTATTGGTCAAATTTTGAAATTGTGCTGCCAGCTCATCACATCCCTTCGGCTACTCTTTGGTTCATGCATGAGTTTATTAGAATTAAATGTGGGAGCACTCTTTAGCCTCCATGTGTCATATTGGGACTTGTTGTTCGGCTTTGGCCTGATTTCACTCAGTGTCTTAAGAACCTTTTGAGTCCACTTTGGTACTTGAAGCTTGCATGCATGGCACACTACTTCGATTCCACTTCGGCTATCTCCAGCTTTGAAAGGTTCTCGGATTAGCATCATTCTTTGTCCTTATTTATGCGGGATAGAAACTGATAGACCACTCCATGGAAATCTAGATTTAACCATGCGGACTTGAGAGTGGAATGCCATTTCGGAGAGTACTCAACACCATGTGCGGAATGGAACATTACCATGCATTTTGGCCAACACTTAATCATTTCTTGCAAAATTTCTTCTCTCTCTTTTTTTTTAGCATTTCTTTGAAAAAGAACTAATTACAAAGTGCAAAAAGAAAATCAAATAGAAAGTGCATAAAGGAAGGGGAAATATTTGTACAATGTATATACATATGTTACAATGAGCTTACTTCTTACATATAGTAGAGCTTAAGGTGGAAACCATTCATCGGAATTGGTTGTATGTTTCCCTCTGGATCCTTCAACTAAAATACATTAGACTCTTTAGCTTCCACTATTTCGAAAGGACCATCCCAAAAGGAATCAAACTTTTCATGTTTGCCTGGTTTTGCCCTGTCAACATTCCACCTGAGAACTGAGTCTCCAACTTGGAGTTTTCTGAACCTGGCCTTTTTATCAAACCATGCTTTAATGTCTGATGAGTGCTTTTGAAAATGATCATATGCTTGAGTCCTGCTCTCTTCCAATCGTAGCAAGTGTGTCAACCTGGTTTTAACTGGATCATCCTCTAATTCTTCTTCTGTACTGACAAGCTTAAGTGTTGGGATCTCTAAGTGAATCGGCAATACCACCTCTTTTCCATATACCAGTGCATAAGGAGAAGTTTTGATGGAATTTTTAATAGTAATCCTGTCTGCCCATAGAGCATGGTTGAGCAATAGGTGCCAACTCCTTTTGTTACCTTCCAAATATTTTCTCAAAATCCTTAATAGGTTTTTATTGGTAGATTCTGCAAGTCCATTACCTTGTGGATAATAATTTGAAGTATTTTTAAGAGTGATGCCATACTTGTTGGAAAACTCAATGTACTTGGCTCCTATGAAAGCAGGGCCATTATCACTCACCAAAGCTTTCGGGACTCCAAATCTGGAAATCAAACTCTCCATAAAGTTGATCACAACTTCTTGGTCTGCCTTCTTTGTAGGAATGGCCTCTACCCATCTGGTAAGATAATCTGTAGCTGTCAAGATAAACTTGTGCTCTACTGAAGAATTAGGATTTATAACTCCTATAAAATCTAATCCCCATTGTTGGAAAGGCTCTTCAACTTGAATAGGCTTCAGGGGAGATGCAACATTTTTGGTTCTTCCAACGTACCTCTGACACTTATCACAAGCCTAGGTAATTTTAAAAGCATCATTGAACATAGTAGGCCAATAATAGCCTACTCTTATTATCTTCAAAGTCGTAATTCTTCCTGAGCTATGACCACCTGCTGACCCTCCATGAAATTCTTCAATGACTCTTTTTTGTTGGTCCTCCTTCAAACATTTTAGGAGAATACCATCCAAGTTTCTTTTGAACAACCCTTCAGGTAGTAATACATATTTTAGAGCATGAAGTCTATACCTCCTTCTTTGAGAAGAATTCAGATCAGGTGGGCAGATCCTAGTTTGGAAATACCTGGTCATTTGCTCAATCCAATCAGAATCTGGAGTGTGTACAATATCTATTTGATCTTCTTCTGTTATCTGACAAGCGGTCATTTTGGCCAATGTTGAAGCATCTGTCAATCCTTGGCACAAGGCTCTACCTCTTACCAGCTTGGTGGGATGTATCTCCACATCATATTCCTGGATCTTAGTAATCCAACCAACCCTTTTATCTCCCAAGTCACCTTGTAAAATAAAACTTCTTACATCTGGATGAACCACATATACCAGGGTTTTGCTCTGTACTAGATATTGTCTAAACTTCTTTAGCGACTTCATTACAGTGAACACTTGTCTTTCAATAAAGTTATATTTTACCTGATAATCATGTAAATTCTGACTCCAAAAGAACACAGGGTGCTCATCCCCTTGACTATCTTTCTGGGTGAGTACCGAGGCATAGCTTTCTTCAGCTCCATAAGCATAGAGAATAAAATATTTAGTGAAATTAGGATTTATCAAGACTGGGGCTGTTGCAATGGATTGCTTGATGACCTCAAAAGCTTACTTCCTAACCTCAGTCCACTTGAACTCTACCTTTTTCTTGAGTAGTTCAGATATAGGCCTCACTTTTTGTGCAAAATTAGAAATAAATTTCTTGATGAAATTGATTTGACCTAAGAAATACTGCAAGGTCTTCTGATTAGTAGGCAAAGGAATAGCTAGAATTGCTCCAATTATTTTTGGATCTATGGCCATACCTTCCTTTGAGACCACATGGCCTAATAGTTTTCCCTCATGTACTGCAAAGAATGACTTCTTAGGATTAAGTGAGATACCAAATTCTCTGCATTTTTGAAAAACCTGTTCCAAATGAGATAGATGATCATTTTTATCATGAGAAAAGACCGTCATGTCATCCAGGTAAATCAGAATAACTTTGTTTATAAGTGTACCAAAGGCATAGTCCATGGCCCTCTAAAATGTAGCTCCAACATTAGACAGCCCAAAGGGCATTCTCTGATAGGCAAATGTACCCCATTTTGTGGTGAATGTTGTTTTGTATTGGTCTTCATCTTTTACCCAAATTTGGTTATATCCAGAGTAACCATCCAATAGTGAGAATATTTCCGCTCCAGCTACAACTTGTAAGATCTGGTCAATCTGAGGGAGGGGGTAGTGATCCTTGAGGGATGCTTGATTCAGATTTCTAAAATCTACACATAGGCGTATATCCCCATTCTTCTTTCTTACGGGTACCAAATTGGCTACCCAAGTGGAATGTTTTATTGGATATATTATCCTAGCCTTCAGTAGCTTTAAGAGTTCCTCTCTCATAATGGCTTCTATCCTCGGATTGGCAGGCCTCTATTTTTTCTGGAATGGTTTAGCATCGGGTTCTAACTCAATAGTATGTTGGATAATATTTTTGTCATACACCTTAAGGTCTTCATATGACCAAGCCATAGTGTCTTGGTATTTTAAGCATAAAGCTTTAATCTCCTCTGCTTCCTCAGGTGAACACTGGATCCCAACATTGAGCTTCTTTCCTATTCCGACCTCCACTTCTTTATAGATATTTTTACCGACCTTCATAGCTCCAACCTTCTTTCTATCTTCATTATCAAATAGACTTTCAAGGGTGACCAATCCCCTTGGGATATGATTGTTTCTTAGTTGGATAAAGTCTTGCTGATCTATTTCCTCCAAGTCTTCCTCTTGGATAGTTGAGAAGCATGCTTCTCTTATCATAAAATCTAGAATTTGTTCATCACTTTCAAAAACCTACCAGAATATCTGCTTGTCTGGCATCATAGGTCTGAAAACCATTTTAATTCCCTTGGTCTTCTTAGTTCCAAAATCTATAGGAGGATTGAAATTAGCTCCCTTTGTTGCCAATGAATCTGCCAGGTGATTATCTTCTCTAGGCACAAAACTTAGATTCAGGGCATCAAATGAATCCATTAGGTCCCATACCCTATTTTTGTAAGCTTTCAAGTAATGGTGCTTACTGCTGCACTTATTCCTTACCTGATGGACTATCAACTCAGAATCACCATATATGTTCAAAATCTTGATGCCCATGCTTTCTGCTTGCATCAATCCGAGGCACAAAGCCTCGTATTCTATAACATTGTTGGTACATGACCATGTCAGTCTATAAGAAAAATTATTTATCCCTTCAGACTGTGATTGTAGAACCACACCAACCCCTGCACCATTTCTACATTTAGCACCATCAAAATGCATAACCCATGTTTCTTTGTTTCTTAGGGATTGATTAGAAATAGTAGGGAGTTTCTTTTCCAGTTCAGTTGTGATGTTGTATGTACCCATACCAGTTCCAAATTGACTATAGTCTTCTCTGAAAGGCAACTCATCTTCAATGTCTAGCTCTTCAATGTTTTCCACTAGCTCAAATTCCTCCATAGGATTAAGATTGCATAGATCCTCTTCAATATTTTCAATATGATAAGCAACTGGTTTCTCAGGTGTTATCCTTATCCTTTTTCCTTTGAAAGGGATTACCATGCTAGAATAATCCATGTACATACATCCTCCTAGTTTTGTAGTAAATTCTCTTGAGAGGCATAACCCAAAATAAGGTTCCAAGTCCACCACCACTATTTCCTGCACCATTGTTACCTCGGGAGCTCTATGCAACCTCATCAGTACATCTTTAATAACCCCAACTATTTTGATAGGTGTCCCATCTAATTGCAACACTCCAGGACAAGACGGGTATATTCCATACCCATTTCTTCACAGACCACCTTAGGCATAACTGTGGTTGATGCTCCTGAATCAATCATACAATTTTGGACTACCCATCCTTCCATTCTTAAGGATATGTAGAAAGGGGGAGGTTTGTTTTTTAGAATAGTAGGTGTCATTTCTCTCTTTTCTGGTGGTATACTGAGGATGGTGGTGGTTGGTCTGTTCTAGGGATTTTTGCTGAGGGAAGCTTTAAGCAGGTCAATCTGGCTCGAGATGAAAAGAGTATCATATAGGCTAGCTTTTGATGGAATCCTTTTCATCTCCTCAACAATGTTGTACTCAGACTTGGTCAGGGATAGTCTTTCTAGCCCTCTGTCTGGCTCACCATATTTCCTTTTGTATTGTTGGGTTGCCTCTAATATTTATCTTTTGGTAATAGAGGGGAACCTGAGCCTTTCTTGATCCTCACCCTTGGATCTCATTTTGTCTCCTTCTGTTTCTCTTTCAAGATTTTTAGGGAGACTATCTGTCTTCTCCTTCCCTCTAGCTTGAGGGATAGGAAAAGTGTCATTGCTTTGAGGGGGAAGTCAGCTTTCTTTTGATAAGGGACCTAGAATTGTCCCATATTCTGGGGGTCTACTTGTAAAGCTTTCTTTCCAGATCTTGTCATCACAACAATTGGGCTTTCTTCATCCAACTCTTTTTTGGCCATGATCTGATCAGGGTGCCATAACATATTAACCCTCCCCTTCTGATTCCTTTCAGCTTGATCCATAGCTTTTTGAACATGGTGTTGATACATCACACAATATTGTGAGTCATGGGGGTCATTGCATACCAAACACCAAACATTTGCAAGAGTGGTATCTATAGAACACTCTGGCTCCTCATATGTTGCATTCACCCTAACCCTAGTACTATTACTAGGACCAGGCCTTTGATATTTGTTCACATATGGGAATCTCCTCTATTGTGACCTTTCTTGATCTCTCTTTTCCATTGAATTCATTCTATTACTCAAAGTTTTCATGGTATTTTGTATATCTAGAATAGCAGATAATTCTTGAGAAGGTTGGGAAGGAAGGGGAGGAAAAGGAGGTGTAGAGGCTATCGGTTTAGACCAAGGAATCAGATTCATTTGTGGAGATGGAGATGGTAAAGAAAGGGGGTCCATGTAGGAGGGCTTTGTGGATTGCTCATGGCCACTATTGGTTTCTGAGTTATAGGGCAACACGGTTTTGGGGGAATTCTTCCCACATTGATTAGGATATTTTTAGCATGGATGACTGCATTATAAACTTGGGGGAAGGTTTCTACTCTAGATTGTTGTGTTTGCAGACCTAGCTCTGATCCCAGGGCATGAATATAATACATATAAGCCAAACATGTAGTTGGTCTAGTAGTGGGGGAATTCTCTTCCATGTTCTGCTAAATCTCAAATTAAAGTCTGAGATAGTTTCTTGTTGGGTTTTTTGCATGGCTGTAAACTGATTCAGTAGGGAAAAGGGATCAATAGATTCATTAAATTCTTCTATGAATGGCTCAGCCAATGATTGCCATGAAGTGATAGAATTATCTTCTAGAGTTCTAAACCAATGCAATATCTTTCCATGAAAGGACAGGGCTAGAATTCTGACAATAATATTTTCTTCTTTTATGTTGTGGATTGCTGCCAGATTCAGGATATCTTGGCAGTGCTCATAAGCTATTTTCCCAAATCCATCATACGTGGGGGTTGCCTTAGATATATCCTAGGGAATGGCATCCATTTGTGCTAATCTAAGGGGCCTAGTTGAATCCCAGTTAGGGTACTTCTGAAGTGGTTGATTAGGAGCCACATTATGTGCCATGTTTCTGGTTGTAGGTCTTCTTGGGGGAACTATTGGGTTTTCTTCCAGAAGCTCTTCTTCTTCAATAAAATCTTGATCCAAAATTCTGATAATAGTAGCCCCTCTCTGAGGTAACTCACAATGAAAGAAAGAATCAGGGTTGTTCCTCTTGAAAGACCTGGTATACATGAAAGGGTACTGGTCTACAATACTTTTTTAGGGTCTTCTGACCAGGGAGTCACCAGGTGAACTTTCTTTTCTCTGCTAACAAGGTCAAGATAATTCACCCAATCTTGATTCCTTCGGGTTGAGATAACAATAACTCTTTTGATGGGTTTCATGTTCCTTGTGAACTGGTCCCATCGGGCATGCCAAAAATTATTGGGCACTAAATTGCACCAAGTTTTCACTCAGTACTATGGCTGTCTATCTTCCTAGTTTCTATCCAGGCTTGCACCCGATAGCTGCAGCTCAACACTCAACATTGGATGGACCAAAATAGGAGTTTCTGATCCAACCTCCAGAGTAGGTTGGTTCCTTGTCAACTTAGCAAGTTGTTGACACAATTATGCTCACTTAGGGTTTGGAGTTTAGGGTAAGAGAAGGTTAGGGTTAGAGAGATGTAGATAATAGTGGATGGATAGGTTAACAACATTGCACCATCATAAAAAGCTCCCAAAAAACCATATTAAGGACATACACTCAGATCAACATTTATCTCATAATAGATCATTTCATATATTAAAGCATAATAGAGAAATGTTATAGTAAGCAATTTCAATATCCAAGGAATGATAATCCAAATAACATAATTCACCAAACACTTAGATTTTATAGAAATATACTTTCCAATAACATAGAATGAACTCAAAGCAGATTTCAATTACTCATAATAGCTAGTAATCCAAAATAGGCACAAACTAACCATCTAAGTATTTATAAAAATGCAACTATGAAATCTGAACCTCTGACATCAAGCATGAGAATGTGAACTTGAGGTGAAGATCAATGTATTGCTCCTTTCATTCAGCTCTTCAGGAATATTTACAATAGCATAGGCAAACATGCTAGAGTCGACCCTTCAAAATGAGGGTTCGACCTCTACTTATAGTTTTCTTATTACAATAATCAAGAAACAATACACATAATCTTGTTACAATAGTACAACAAAGATCTTAGCTGGCATCAGCTCATTGGTCCATCCTCTGAGAAATCTGCTGAAATAAAATCTGCCATGACAACTTAGGCCCTCTATAACTTGCTTATCGTTCAATGTAACTGAAGCTCAGGCATTAAATATCATGCATTTCCATCGATCCTTCTTGGGAGTGAATTACCATCATCGATCTGTAACCACCTCTGGTTTGATCTTCTTGGAAACCCTCGACGCTTCATCTCCTGGCAGACTATTACAATTCTGATACAACAATGTCTTTAAAACAACCAAGATTTGGCAGCTTAACCTCAACCGTCGATCTTCTTCATCACACGATTCAGATTCAATCCGGCATAAGCTAAATGCCATTCCACTTTAAAAATGATGACGTCCTCTTTCTTATCAAAAATAATAGAATCTCCAATCCGGACCTCTGAACCTCGAATCCGCTCTGGGATATTAATCTTCAATATTATATCCTTCAATCCAGGTTCGGAGCTAGTCACGTACTTCTTCTATCGTGAATCCACGCTTTCATTATTCCGCCACCCCATCTTATCTTCATTCTAGAAAGGGAAGACTTGTCCATTCCAGAATCGCCATTCCGCACTTTTTAGCCATTGACATCATCATCTCTTAGGAACTTTTGCGGATTTTGAGATTTGTCTTCATCCCAGAGTCGAAAACAAAAAGGACCTTCCTAGAATCGCCATTCCACACTTTTCCACTATTGACGTCATCATCTCTTAGGAACTTTTGTGGATTTGAGATATCTCTTCATTTCGAAGCTAGAGTAAAGTCACCCGAAATCGCTCCAAACAAGAAAACTTGACTAACTGCTGAGCGGATTCATATCTTCTGACCCGGTTCTGGATAAAAGCATACTGCAAGGTTTGTGGAATGATGATTTTGTCACTTAGTCAAATTTGTACAAAATTTTACTAAGTATGTGGCCATTTTGGGCCTAGAGGACCAAAACTTTAGTGATGATGTAGTTACAAAGAGTGTGGTTCTTTGATCCAAAATATTTTTAGGATCCAATATGATCAAGCCTTCATCATCTAAATCAAGGAGTTTTGATTAGACTTGAATGTGATTGTCAAGTACCTTCTTGAGAGAAGAGACATGGAATATTAGATTGATATTGGTAGAAGTTGGTAATGCAAGCTTATAGGCCACTTGTACAACCTACTAAAATATTTGGTAGGGTCCATAAAATTATGCCATTAATTTTTTATGATCTAAAATTTGCATAAAATAATATTAGTAAGGTTGGAGTCAAAGAAATACCATATTACCTATTGGGCACTGAATTGCACCAAGTTTTCACTCAGTATTGTGGATGTCTATCTTCCTAGTTTCTGGTCAGGCTTACACCTGATAGTTGCAGCTCAACACTCAACATGGGATGGACCAAAATAGGAGTTTCCAATCCAACTTCCAGAGTAGATTAGTTCCTTGTCAATTTGGCAGGTTTTTGACACAAGTATGCTCACTTAGGGTGTGGATTTTATGGTAATATAAGGTTAGGGTTAGAGAGATGTAGATAACAATCAACATATAGGTTAATAGTATTGCACCATCATAAAAAGCTCCCAAAAAACCATATTAATGATATACACTCAGATCAACATTTATCTCACAATAGATCATTTCATATATTAAAACATAACAAAGAAATGTTATAACAAGCAATTTTAATACCCAAGGAATGATAATCCAAATAATAGAATTCACCAAACACTTAGATTTTATAGAAATATACTTTCCAATAACATAGAACAAACTCAAAGCATATTTCAATTACTCACAATAGCTAGTAATCCAAAATAGGCACAAACTAACCATCTAAGTATTTACAAAAATGCAACTATGAAATCCGAACCTCTAACATCAAGCATGCGAACGTGAAATTGAGGCAAAGATCAATGTATTTCTCCTTTCATTCATCTCTTCAAGAATATTTACAATAGCATAGAAAAACATGCTAGATATGACCCTTCAAAATGAGGGTTTGACCTCTACTTATAGTTTTCTTATTACAATAATCAAGAAACAATACACATAATCTTGTTACAATAGTACAACAAAGATCTTAGCTGGTATTAGCTTATTGGTCCATCCTCCAAGAAATTCGTTGAAAGAAAATCCACCATGATAGCTCGGGGTCTCTGTAACTTACTAATCATTCAGTGGAACTAAAGCTCAGGTGTTAAAGATCATGCATTTTCATTGATCCTTCTTGGGAGTGAATTACCATCGTCGATATGTAACCGCATCTAGTTTGATCTTCTTGGAAACCCTCGATACTTCATCTGCCGATAGACTATTATAATTTTGATATAGCAACATCTTTACAACAACCAATATTTGGCAGCTTAACCTCAACCTTTGATCTTATTCATCACACAATTTAGGTTCAATCTGGTATAAGCTAAATGCCATTCTACTTTAAAAATGATGACATCCTATTTTTTATCAAAAACAACAGAATCTCCAATCCAAACCTCTGAACCTCGAATCCACTCTAGGATATTAATATTTAGTATTATATCCTTAAATCTAGGTCCAAAGCTTGTCACGTACTTCTTTTCTTGTGAATCTATGTTTTTATTATTCCACTGCCCCATCTTATCTTCATTCTAGAAAGAGAAGACTTGTCCATTTCAAAATCACCATTCTGCACTTTTCAGCCATTGATGTCATCATCCCTTAGGAATTTTTGTGGATTTTTAAATTTGTCTTCATCCTAGAGTTAGAAACAAAAAGGACATTTCTAGAATCACCATTCTACACTTATATTCTACTGATGTCATCATATCTTAGGAATGTTTATGGATTTGAGATATCTCTTCATTCCGGAGCCGAAGTAAAGTCACCCGAAATCACTCCAAACAAGAAAACTTTACTAACTGTTGAGCGGATTCATATCTTCTAACCTGATTTTGGATAAAAGCATACTGCAAGGTTTGCAGAATTATGATTTTGTCACTTAGTTAAATTTGTACAAAATTTTACTAAGTATGTGGCCATTTTGGGCCTACATTCTGGTGCCTCCCGGGTGGATTTGCTTGCAAAGCCAATCGAATCCAAAGTCTTATCCATTGGGCCTTAGGATTCAAAACAAGAATTATCTTTAAAGATATGTTTTAAGGAATAATTTCCATACAAACACTACCCTCTGAAAGCTCCAATTCTACCTAGAGTGTAAAGGTTCATATTGAAACCATGCAAAAAATATTAGAGAACTCACTTGTTCAACTAGAGATAGTATCCATAATATCAGTATTACTACTGCCTTCAAAACTATACATATATCTACTTTCTTTATAAGGCTTCACTTCAAAAATGCCTTCACAAAAATATTGTGTTATAGACTTCATGACTTTATTACTTATTTCTGATAATTGTTAGAGTAAAAACGGAAATACAAAACTGTTGTATTAGAAACACAAAAACTATGCATATGCACAAACAAAAATGAAATGATTTCAAGTGTGAGCCTCTCTTGGGCTTGTAGTTGCTCAATATTATTTTCATTCTTCTATAGCCTCTTCATCATCACCTTCTATAGCCTCTTCCTTATCATCTTCTCTTGGATCATGTAGTCTCTGATTATCTTCATCGGAGGTGTCCCGAAATACTTGGACCATTGATTTCAAAGACCGAAGAGCCTGTTTCCAGGATTGCATAGAGGGATTTGATGTCTCTTTAAGATGCTTATAAAAATATTGTAGTTCCCCAACATCCTCATAATTAGCATCATTCCCTCTAGTTACCAGATCTTCGATGAGATATTTTAAGCGGGTGTAACCCATAATTAATTTGGCAACTTGTTCTTGGGATAATGGCTCTTCCAATGAATCAATTTAAGCTTCATCTTGTAGGTTATCATTGATGCTCTGTTGGGCTTCTTCCATAGATAACAAGCTGTGATCCTCCTTCTAGAGCCCTTTTAAACCAACATGAACCATCTCCTCATTTATTTCAATAATATATTTAATTCCCCTATCCATCCTGTCAAACAACATCCAGGCTCTCTAAAATACCCTATTCTTTTTAAACACTATATTGGAGGTAAAAAATACCCCGAATAGATTCTATTTTTGATTAGAAATTGGTTTAGCAGTATAACTGAGCCTACTACCAACCAACCTATACATTATTTCTATCGAAATCACCATAGGTTGTAACTATCTAGTGATTTGATCTAAATCCTTCTGAATGGTAGATAATAATTGGCTGGCATCCTTCAGGTAGTTGATTATGAGTTGACGACCTGAATATTTTTCTTGAACTTTAGAAAACAACTCCTACTTTATCCTTTTCAAATTATATTTGGAAAATCCTAAGGACTTGGCTTTCTCAATATGAAGCTGATGTTTCAAATTTTGAATTTCTTTTGCTTGATCCTCATTCAACTTCTTTTGTTCTTCTAACTAATATTTCAACTCATTACCCTTTTGAAATATTTCATGCCAAATATTATCCTCTTTCCTCAAAACTTTATCCACTTATTTTTTATAATGGAGGGTCTTCTTAAGCTTTTCAACCTATTGTTTCAACTTTTCTACCTGTTGGAACAAAATCTGCCTTCGGTTAATAGTGTTGCGCCTTAGACTTTGCCAACATTGAATAGACAGATCTTGCTTGAGATCATCTGTCTAGTCTCCAGAGAAGGCTGGTTCCTTTGAGTTTTTTAGAGAAAAGGGGAACAAGAGATAAGGGAAATATAGCCTAAGCTAGAACTTTTATATGGTGCAGATTAGACAACAACAAAGACAGATTTACTTACTTCTATCCAAAGCATTTAAAACACATTTCCATGCAAAAATTATATAATTCCAGATATGATTTCTGATATTTCGTTTAACATGCGTATATATTAGATTCTTATTCCAGCAATATGATTTATGTATTGCGAAAGTTCAGATATAAGAACAGACTCAATTTACAATTCAATATTGTAAGCAGAAATAAAGAACATTAATACATACACTTGCACGATATGAACCAGAAGCCAATGGGAGATGTGATTTTATTGCTTGTATTCGAAGTACGTACATTCAGTCTTGTAAACGTCCAAGAGCCGACCCTTTTTTTGGAGTCGCTCACCCCTATATATACCCTAAAAGAGTATCTTTTTCTAAGTACATCTTACTTATTTTACAAGCAATCATCTATAGTTTCTAATAATACACAACGGATTTCCTACAGATTGGATAGATTGGCAATCATCCAGCGGACCTGCCAGGTTATAATCAATAGACCATTCTTCAAAAATCGGCACCTGATGTCAGTGCATGTCCCCAGTTGCCAAAAATATACTCTATTCCTTTACAGCTGGCGTGTCGCGAAATCGCGACATTCTTTCCTTGCTTTGCTCTTTTGCCGCCTCCAACCGCAAAAATGAGACATGTCACGAAATCGTGACATTCGTCTCTTGCTTTGCTCTTCTACCGCTTCCAGCCGCGAAAATGAGACATGTCACGAAATCGCGACATTCTTTCCTTGCTTTGCTCTTCTGCCGCTTCCAGCCGTGAAAATGAGACATGTCACGAAATCATGACATTCGTCTCTTACTTTGCTCTTTTGCTGCCTCCCACCATGAAAATGAGACATGTCACGAAATCGTGACATTCTTTCCTTGCTTTGCTTTTCTACCGCTTCTAGCCACAAAAATGAGACATGTCACGAAATCGTGACATTTGTCTCTTGCTTTGCTCTTCTGCCGCTTCCAGCCATGAAAATGAGACATGTCACGAAATCGTGACATTCGTCTCTTACTTTGCTCTTTAGCTGCCTCCCATCGTGAAAATGAGACATGTCACGAAATCATGACATTTCTATGTCTTCAGCTTGATTCTTCTTCTTGCATCGTGAAAATGCGACATGTCACGAAATCGTGACACTTCTGCCTCTTTGCTCCCTTTTGTTGCTCTTAGCCATGAAAATACATGTCACGATATCGTGACACTTTTTCTCTTTTGGCCGTGACAAAGCAACATGTCATGATATCGTGACACTTTTTCCCTTTTGGCCATGACAAAGCAACATGTCACGATATCGCGACACTTTTTCTCTTTTGGCAGCGACAATGCAACATGTCACGATATCGCGACACTTTTTCTCTTTTGGCCGCGACAATGCAACATGTCACGATATCGCGACACTTTTTCTCTTTTGGCAGTGATAATGCAACATGTCGCGATATCGCGACACTTTTTCTCTTTGGCCACGACAAAGCAACATGTCGTGATATCGTGACATTTTTTTTTTGGTAGCGACAATGCAACATGTCATATCACCTTTTTCTTTTTGACAAGCAACATGTCTTCTGCTTTCTCTTTTGGTAGTGATAATGCAACATGTCGCGATATCGTGACACTTTTTCTCTTTTGGCCGCGACAAAGCAACATGTCGCGATATCGCGACACTTTTTCCCTTTTGGCTGTGACAATGTAACATGTCGCGATATCGTGACACTTTTTCTCTTTTCTTTTTCTCTTTGCTTTGAACCACAAAAATGCAACATGTCATGATATCGCGACACTTTTTCCTCCTCGCTCTTTCTCTTTGCTTTGGACCACGAAAATGCAACATGTCGCGATATCGCGACACTTTTTCCTCCTTGCGGTGTTTTGCATTTTCTTTGATCTTTAGCATATGGGCCACTTCGGTCTTCTTGGAAAATATGCAAAAAGGAGCATCAGATGTTTTTCTGTAGTTAGTCACTTTTTGACTAACATTCTTGGCGCCTTCCGGGGGATTTTTTGCTTGCAAAAATTTTGAACCAGGCCTTTATCCATTGGGAAACGGAGTCAACAACGCAGTTGTAAAAATAATCTTTCATAGAAAGACAAAGAACACAGGAAAATGCACTTAGATCAAACGTGAACATTACCTCGCCAAAACTCCCTTTATACCTTAGTATCTCTATTCAAAAAAAATGTCGACTTCTGATTGGCTGTGACTGAAATTTTTTTTTGTTAAGGCCAAAAAATGGTAATATTTACAAATATTGTCTGAATATACTTATATTATACTGTACATATAATTCCTTTTCTGCTTTCTCAATAGAAATATAACTTTAGGTGAAATGCATTCACCGTGATGGGAAGAACCAAACCATCTTGATCTTTCAACTCGAAAGCATTGAACTGTTTCTCTGAAACAATTAAAAATGGTCCTTCCCAGAAAGCATCAAATTTATCATGGTTACCTGGCTTAGCTTTCTTTACATTCCATTTCAAAACCAAGTCTCCCACTCTAAATTTTTTGGCAGTTGTCTTTTTGTTGAACCATCCTTCAGTATCTGCCATATGCTTCTGATTGTGATTGTATGATTGCTCTCTTTGTTCTTCTAACTGTAAGAGCTGCATAACTCTTGCAATTGTGTGTAGCATTTGGTCAATATGAGTTAGCGGGTAATGATATTTGAGTGATGCTCTGTTCAGATTTCTGAAATCTACACACAATCTGATATCTCCATTTTTCTTCCTAACTGGTACCAAGTTTGCCACCCAGGTGGAGTGTTTAACAGGGTATACTATTTTAGCTCGAAGGAGTTTTAGCAGTTCTTGTTTCATCAAAGATTCTATCTTCGGATTCCTTGGTCTTTGCTTTTTCCTAAAAGGCTTAGCTCCTTATGATTCTATGGTATGTTGAATAACATCCTTATTGTACACTTTTAGATCACTATATACCCAAGCTATGATGTCAGGGAATTTTTTACACAATTCTCTGATCTGGTTCACTTCCTCTTCTATACAACCGATTCCAACCTTAATCATTTTCCTGGCTCCAACTCTACATCTTTGTATCTTCGTTTATCGACCTTGATTTTTTGGCCACTGCTCTATCATTGTTATCAAACAGGCTTTCAAGGGTGATGAGACCCTTAGGAATATGATTGTTCTTTAACTGAATAATATCCTCTTCCTCTTCATCCTGCAGATCCCGGTTGGCTGAGCAATTCATTTCATGGATTAAGAAATCAAGTATCTGTTCATCATTTTCAAAAACTTGCCAGAAAATATTTTTATCAGGCACTGAAGGCTTGTATATAAGTCTAACAGTTTTAGACTTCTGAATAACATTACTTACAGGACAAAAATTAGCTCCTACTGAAGCTAACAAATCTGCGTGGGTATTCTGTTCTCTAGGGATAAACTTTATATTTAGGGCCTCAAAGGCCTCTAAGAGATCCCACACTTTGTTCCTGTAAGCCTTCAAATAATCTTGTTTACTTATACCTTTTTTGGTGACTTGATTCACAATAAGTTCTGAATCTCCATAGATGAGTAACTGTTTGATTCCCAATTTCTCAGCCTTTCTTAGCCCTAAGCACAGGGCCTCATATTCTGCTACGTTATTGGAGCAACTCCAAGTCAACCTGTAAGAGAAAACCTTTTCCTCTCCGATGGGAGAAATCAAAACTATTCCGGCACCAGCTCCATTCTTGCACCTAGCCCCATCAAAGAAAAGCTTCCACAATTGATTCACAGAACCATCCTTTTCTAGGGAGGGTATCAATTTTCTTTTTGGTTTCTCAATAGAATAGTTTCCTATTTCTGTTTCTATCATGGCATTAAAATTCTGTAGAGAAAAATCATCCTCAGCTTGGAGCTCTTCTAATGTTTCTTCCATTAGATCTTCTTCTATTGTTTCTTCAGTCATCATATTTACACGGTCAGTTTCACCAATATTTTCTACATGAAACGTAGATGGTTTCTCGTTAAAAATATTGACCCTTCTACCTTTGAAAGGTATCTCCAAATGAGAATAATCTAAGGATAAGTATCCTCCTATATTTGTTGTGAACTCTCTGGATAGACACATACCAAAATAGGGCTCCAAGTCTACGACTACTACCTCTTGTATGACTCGTCATCCGAGGCAAATTATGCAGCCGTATGGGAATATCCTTTATCACTCCTATAGTTTTTATTGGAGTATCGTCTAACTGTAGGACGCCTGTGCTGCTCCTAGTGTACTCTATTCCCATAATATCACATACTGCTTTGGGTATCAAAGTGGTAGCAGCGCCTGAATCTATCATGCAGTTGTGGACAACCCATCCTTCCATTTGAAGGGACAAATAAAAGGGTGGTGGCTTGTTCTTACCAGTGGCAGACGTCAAGTTCGTTAGAACCATTTTTGAAGATGATGCAGTCCCACCTCCATTTTTCATTGTTCTTAGGGATTCCTGTAGGAGATCGATTTGACCTCGGGATTTGAAGAGCATCATGCATACTTGCCTTAGAAGGAGTCTTTTTCATTTCCTCTACTATACTGAATGTAGGTGAATCAACTATTCTTTCTCTTTCTTTGGCAAAAGTTTCATATTTATTTTTGTATCCCTGGGTAGCTTCAGTTCTTTGCCTTTTTGTCAGCGAGGGGAATCTCAACCTTTCCCTAGCCTGTTCTTGGGTTTCATTTTCCCCCCAAGGAATAAATTCTTTGTGTGTTTCTTGCCCTTGACTTTTGGCTGGAAACTGATATTTTCTTTCCTGAGGGAGGCTTCCCTTAGGAGTTTCTTTGGGAACTTCCTTGGGAGCAGGGGAAACATTCAATGGCTAAAGCTCTTTAGGGTCTACTTGCAGTGGTTTCTTACCTGATCTTGTCAAAACTGAAACCTGTTCTACTGTAGGCATCATGAAGTTGTGGTCCTTCTCTCTAATTATATTTACATGGCCTTTCATTTTTTCTTTACTCTTTTCAACTGCTATACTTTGTACATAATGCTGGTGTATCATACACGAACTTTCCCCATGTGGATCGTTACATGTAGTACACCAAAAGTTAGAATCAGTGGGAGGCTCCTCGGCCTCCACTGTCTCATTTGTGTATATCGTGCTCGGTCTTACTTGTCCCCTATTGCTTGATTGTGCTGCATCTCCTGTTACCTGAGGGAACCTCCTTGGCAGAAAATTCCTTTCAGCCTCTCTCTTTTTCATGGATGCCATTTCATTTGACAATGTCTTCATTGTATCAATTATGGTCGTGTATTGATCACTAGGGGGAGTTGATGCAAGGGGTGTAGCTGGTAATGCAAGGAATGTAGGAGGTGCGGCTATAGCTGGGAGGGCCTGCGTTGATGGGAGTACAGGTAGTTTAGAAATTGATGCTTGGGAAAGCTCTGGTAAAATTGGCAATAGACTTTTTGATGGATATCTTTTTGTAGCAATGAGATCAGCTTCGCCCTTTGCTGCCTCTACATAGATTCCAAGAAAAGTGGTTACACGGGATTGCCTTATTATCATACTGAGATCTGAATCAAAAGCCCTTAAATAATAGCATATAGCTTGTTCTTCCGTGGGCTTTAGGCCTTGAGGTACTCTATCCCGAGTTCTGGTAAATCTGATGTTGAAATCTTGGATTTCTTCTTGTGGATGCCTCTCAATGATAGTGAATTGATTCAGCAATGTGAAAGGATCCACATGTATATTAAATTCATCGACCAGACGGTCGACCAAGCACTACCCAAGAAGTAATGGATCCAGTGGGAAGCGCTCTGTACCAATAGAGCATCTTTCCTTTCAAAGATATAATCAACAATCTGACCATTACATCTTCCCGAGTGATGTTATAAATAGATGCTAGCGCCGATACATCTAAACAATGCTCATCTACTATTTTGCCTATTTCGTCAAAGGTCGGTAATGCTTTTAGTGCAGCTTGTGGAATTTGGTGGTGTGTTCCCAAGTTCAAAGGGCCAGTTTGATTCCACACAAGATGCGCTGGGGTAGGGGCGGCTGCCATGATTGCTAAAGGAGTTACAACCGCTATGGGATTGCTTGTAGATGCTCCTACAATGGGTGTTAAAGAGGTGCTAATGGTGTCGGGTGGATTTGATCGTGCGGCTAGCATAGGGTGTGCTTTTAGGCTTTCGAGATGTAGTTCAAAGAACTCGATAGGTTCTTCAGAGTTTCTAGCTCGGGATCTGGTTATCATATGGCTATATAACCAGAAGGTTTTTAGACAAGGTCTTTCTTTTATGGTCTAAATTGCAACGGAGTCGCCAGGTGGTTTTTCTTGAGATTTTAAAAAAAAAGGCTCTTAAGGTAAAACACCAAAACTTATACAATACTATGGGATTGCTGGTCCCACCGGGCGTGCCAAAAACTGTTGGAACAAAATCTGCCTTCGGTTAATAGTGTTGCGCCTTAGACTTTGCCAACATTGAATAGACAGATCTTGCTTGAGATCATCTGTCTAGTCTCCAGAGAAGGCTGGTTCCTTTGAGTTTTTTAGAGAAAATGGGAACAAGAGATAAGGGAAATATAGCCTAAGCTAGAACTTTTATATGGTGCAGATTAGACAACAACAAAGACAGATTTACTTACTTCTATCCAAAGCATTTAAAACACATTTCCATGCAGAAATTATATAATTCCAGATATGATTTCTGATATTTCGTTTAACATGCGTATATATTAGATTCTTATTCCAGAAATATGATTTATGTATTGCGAAAGTTCAGATATAAGAACAGACTCAATTTACAATTCAATATTGTAAGCAGAAATAAAGAACATTAATACATACACTTGCACGATATGAACCAGAAGCCAATGGGAGATGCGATTTTATTGCTTGTATTCGAAGTACGTACATTCAGTCTTGTAAACGTCCAAGAGCCGACCCTTTTTTTGGAGTCGCTCACCCCTATATATACCCTAAAAGAGTATCTTTTTCTAAGTACATCTTACTTATTTTACAAGCAATCATCTACAGTTTCTAATAATACACAACGGATTTCCTGCAGATTGGATAGATTGGCAATCATCCAGTGGACCTGCCAGGTTATAATCAACAGACCATTCTTCAAAAATTGGCACCTGATGTCAGTGCATGTCCCCAGTTGCCAAAAATATACTCTATTCCTTTACAGCTGGCGTGTCACAAAATCGCGACATTCTTTCCTTGCTTTGCTCTTTTGCCGCCTCCAACCGTAAAAATGAGACATGTCACGAAATCATGACATTCATCTCTTGTTTTGCTCTTCTGTCGCTTCCAACCATGAAAATGAGACATGTCATGAAATCGTGACATTCTTTCCTTACTTTGCTTTTTTGTCGCTTCTAGCCAATGAAAATGAGACATGTCACGAAATCATGACATTTGTCTCTTACTTTGCTCTTTTGCCGCTTCCAGCCATGAAAATGAGACATGTCATGAAATCATGACATTCTTTCCTTGCTTTGCTTTTCTGTCGCTTCTAGCCGTGAAAATGAGACATGTCATGAAATCATGACATTTGTCTCTTGCTTTGCTCTTCTGCCACTTCTAGCCGTGAAAATGAGACATGTCGTGAAATCGTGACATTCGTCTCTTACTTTGCTCTTTAGCTGCCTCCCACCGCAAAAATGAGACATGTCATGAAATCGTGACATTTCTATGTCTTCAGCTTGATTCTTCTTCGTGCATCACAAAAATGCGACATGTCACGAAATCATGACACTTCTGCCTCTTTGCTCCCTTTTGTTGCTCTTAGCCATGAAAATACATGTCACGATATCGTGACACTTTTTCTCTTTTGGCCGTGACAAAGCAACATGTCACGATATCGTGACACTTTTTCCCTTTTGGCCGTGACAAAGCAACATGTCACGATATCGCGACACTTTTTCTCTTTTGGCAGCGACAATGCAACATGTCACGATATCACGACACTTTTTCTCTTTGGCCGTGACAAATGCAACATGTCGCGATATCGCGACACTTTTTCTCTTTTGGCAGCGACAATGCAACATGTCGCGATATCGCGACACTTTTTCTCTTTTGGCCGTGACAAAGCAACATGTCGCGATATCGCGACACTTTTTCTCTTTTGGCAGTGACAATGCAACATGTCGCGATATCGCGACACTTTTTCTCTTTTGGCCACGACAAAGCAACATGTCGCGATATCGCGACACTTTTTCCCTTTTGGCCGCGACAATGCAACATGTCGCGATATCGCGACACTTTTTCTCTTTTCTTTTTCTCTTTGCTTTGAACCGTGAAAATGCAACATGTCGCGATATCGCGACACTTTTTCCTCCTCGCTCTTTCTCTTTGCTTTGGACCGCAAAAATGCAACATGTCGCGATATCGTGACACTTTTTCCTCCTTGCGGTGCTTTGCATTTTCTTTGATCTTTAGCATATGGGCCACTTCGGTCTTCTTGGAAAATATGCAAAAAGGAGCATCAGATGTTTTTCTGTAGTTAGTCACTTTTTGACTAACACTACCTTATATTTTGCTATATCGGTCTTCACATAAAAGGTATCTAAGTGAGCCTTGGCCATCCCTAACTCATCTTCAGCAAGATTCTTGTCAATATCTTCTATAATTTCCTCTACTTTATAATCTTGAGCAGCCATTTCATTTTTAGGTTTACTTAGCTACGGAATCAAATACCTTGAAACCCTTTGCCTAGTGACAAGGTTAACATACATCCTTTTCCTTATTACGACCATTCTTTTGAAAGGCCTGGTAAGCTCCTCTGCCCAATAGTCATTTATGCTCTGAATGGTTGCATGTTCTTTTGATACAACATAACTTGAAACATCAGTAACCAAAGGAGATAATGGCATAAAAAACATAAGGGCATACTGACTTGTTGTTGATGGAGGTGGAGATACATTGACAGTAGCCTCTGTTACAATGGTAGATTTTGTGACTACCACTGCTATAGAAATAGATAAATTTAGAGAAACAGGGACAAAAATGATAGTAGAAGGGATGGATAAACTTGGAATGCAGTGTCCCATGGATGGTGGCAACGAAAGAGATGCAGGTGCAATAATGGTGGTTATTGAAGTGGATATTTTAGAAGTGGAAGGTGGATTTGGAGGATACTGTGACATAATAGAACTGACTGGTACCTCCATAGATATTGATGGGATGAGGGAAGAACTATGATGTGGAGAAGATAAATTTACCACATTCTCTTGACTAGAAAGGGAGGGAAATTCTTTTGGTGATTCATGGAGATGAGAAGGAGAAGAGGGATTAGAAACCATACCTTCACCTATAGATGTAGGGTATTCTTGTTCAACTTCTGTCTCATGTTGTTGTTCTTGTTCAACTAATCCTTCTATATTAAAAGTACCTACCTCTTCAACAATTTTCTCCATACTCATATTCTGCCTTTTGGAAGCCTCTCTCTCCTCTATTTTCAGGATTCTCTTAGTCCTCCTATAAACTAATTTGAAAGCTGCTATTTCTCCTTCAAAATTTTCTTCCTCTTCATCTTCTTGAACAACTCTTGAAAGTAGAGGCTATTGAGATATGGGATGTAGATCAATTGATTTTGTAGAGATGATGGAAAAAGGTGGAGATCTTATTTCAATTAGCGAAATATTGATAGCTCTTTCTTTAAGGAATTGCATTTCATTCACCAATTTGTTAGAATTAAATGCAGGAGCACTGTTTAGCCTCCATGTGTCAGATTGGGACTTGTTTTTTGGCTTTGGCATGATTCTACTCTGTCTATTAAGAACCTTTCGGGTCTACTTTGGTACTTGAAGCTTGCACGCATGGCACACTACTTCGATTCTGCTATGGCTATTTCTAGATTTGAAAGGTTCCAAGATTAGTGCACTTCTTTGTCCTTCATTATGTAGGATAGAAACTAATAAACCACTCCATGGAAATACGGATTTAACTATGTGGAATTGAGAGCGGAACACCATTCCGAACAGTACTCAGTGCTTTGTACGAAATAGAAAATTACCATGCATTTTGGCCAACACTTAATCATTTCTTGCAAAATATCTTCTTTCTATCTTCTTTGTTTAGAATTTCCTTGAAAAATAACTAATTACAAAGTGCAAAAAGAAAATAAAATAGAAAGTATAGAAAGGAAGGGGAAATATTTGTACAATGTATATACATATGTTACAATGAACTTACTTCTTACATATAGTAGAGCTTAAGGTGGAAACCATTCACTAAAATTGGTTGTATGTTTACATTAGACTCTTTAGCTTCCACTATTTTGAAAGGACCATCCCAAAGGGAATCAAACTTTTTTTGTTTCTGGTTTTACCTTGTCAACATTCCACCTGAGAATGAGTCTCCAACTTGGAGTTTTCTGAACCTCACCCTTTTATCAAATCATGCTTTAATGTCTGATGAGTTTTTTTGAAAATGATCATATTCTTGAGTCCTACTCTCTTCCAATCGTAGCAAGTGTGTCAACCTAGTTTTAACTGGATCATCCTCTAATTCTTATTTTGTATTGATAAGCTTAAGTGTTGGTATATCTAAGTGAATCGGAAATACTACCTCTTTTCTATATAACAATGTATAAGGAGAAGTTTTGATGGAATTTTTAATAGTAATTATGTCTGCCCATAGAGCATGGTTGAGCAATAGGTGCCAACTCCTTTTGTTACCTTCCAAATATTTTCTCAAAATCCTTAATAGGTTTTTATTGGTAGATTCTGCAAGTCCATTACCTTGTGGATAATAATTTGAAGTATTTTTAAGAGTGATTCCATACTTTCTGGAAAACTCGATGTACTTGGATCCTATGAAATAAGGTCCATTATCACTCACTAAAGCTTTCGAGACTCCAAATCTAGAAATCAAACTCTCCATAAGTTTGATCACAACTTCTTGGTCTGCCTTATTTGTAGGAATGGTCTCTACCCATATGGTAATATAATATATAGTTGTCAAGATAAAATTGTACTTTGTTGAAGAATTAGGATTTATAACTCCTATAAAATCTAATCCCCATTGTTGGAAAGGCTCTTCAACTTGAATAGGCTTTAGGGGAGAGGCAAATTTTTTGGTTCTTCTAATGTACCTCTGACACTTATCACAAGCCTAGGTAATTTTAAAAGCATCACTGAACACAATAGGCCAATAATAGTCTACTATTATTATCTTCAAATCTATAATTATGCCTGAGCCATGACCACCTGTTGACCCTCCATGAAATTCTTCAATGAATCTTTTTTGTTGGTCCTCCTTCAAGCATTTCAGGAGAATACCATCCAAGTTTATTTTGAACAACCCTTCAAGTAGTAATACATATTTTAGAGCATGAATTATATACCTCCTTCTTTGATAATAATTCATATCAGGTGGGTAGATCCCGATTTGGAAATACCTGGTCATTTGCTCAATCCAATAAGAATCCGGAGTGTGTACAATCTCTATTTGATCTTCTTTTGTTATCTGACAAGTTGTCATTTCGGCTAATGTTGAAGCATCTATCAATCCTTGGCACAAGGCTCTACCTCTTACCATCTTGGTGGGACGTATCTCCACATCATATTCCTAGATCTTAGTAATCCAACCAGCCATTTTATCTCCCAATTTACCTTATAAAATAAAACTTCTTACATATGGATGAACCACATATACCAAGGTTTTGCTATGTACCAGATATTATCTAAACTTCTTTAGTGAATTCATTATAGTGAATACTTATCTTTAAATAAATTTATATTTTACTTGATAATCATGTAAATTCTAACTCCAAAAGAACACAATGTGCTCATCCCCTTGACTCTCTTTTTGGGTGAGTACCAAGGCATAGCTTTCTTCAGCTCCATAAGCATAGAGAATAAAATATTTAGTGAAATAAGGATTTATCAAGACTGGGGTTGTTGCAATAGATTACTTCATGACCTTAAAAGCTTGATTCCTAACCTTAGTCCACTTGAACTCTACCTTTTTCTTGAGTAGTTCAGATATAGTCCTCACTTTTTGTGCAAAATCAGAAATAAATTTCCTAACAAAATTGATTTGACCTAAGAAATACTGCAAGGTCTTTTGATTAGTAGATAAAGGAATAACTAGATTTTCTCCAATTATTTTTGTATCTATGGCCATACATTCCTTTGAGACCGCATGGCCTAATAGTTTTTCCCTCATGTACTGCAAAGAATGACTTCTTAGGATTAAGTGAGATACCAAATTCTCTGTATTTTTGAAAAACCTGTTCCAAATGAGATAGATGATCATTTTTATCATGATAAAATATTGTCATGTCATCCAAGTAAATAAAAATAAATTTGTTTATAAGTGTACCAAAGGCAAAGTCCATGGCCCTTTGAAATGTAGCTCTAGAATTAGACAACCCAAAGGGCATTTTATGATAGGTAAATTTACCCCATTTTGTGGTGAATGATATTTTGTATTGGTCTTCATCTTTTACCCAAATTTGGTTATATCCAGAGTAACCATCCAATAGTGAGAATCTTTCCACTCCAGCTACAACTTGTAAGATCTGGTCAATCTGAGGGAGGGGGTAGTGATACTTGAGGGATGCTTGATTCATATTTCTAAAATCTACACATAGGCGCATATCCCCATTCTTCTTTCTTACGGGTACCAAATTGGCTACTGATGCAGGAGCATCCGGCGGCACTAGCAACAGAGGCCTCAAGTGTCGAGAAAAATAGTGCTGAAGAGTCGGCACAGGAAGAAAAAGTGGCAAAGACAGAAAACCGTCGCGATTTCACGACATGTCACGAAATCGCGACAGAAATCGGCAAAGAGGAAGTGCAACAGAAGGGGCCGCGATTTCGCGACGTGTCGCGAAATCATGACAGTTTTTCGGAGAGGGACGAAGGCGCAGAAGGGGGCACGATTTCGTGACATGTCGTGAAATCGTGACTCTCGATTTTGCAACATGTCGTGAAATCGCGACAGGTTGCAGAGCAGAGGAGAGAACGAGAAAACGGTCGCGAAATCACGATGCGAATTGGACAAGTGGGTGCGGAGGAAAAATGGTCGCGATATCGCGACATGTCGTGATATCGCGACCAAAATGAGAAGCAGGTGTAGGAAGCAAAATGGTCGCAATATCGCGACATGTCACAATATCGCGACCAAAATGGGAAGCAGGCACAAGGAGCCAGAAACGTCGCGATATCGCGACGGAGAGAGAAAATGGCACGGGAGAAAGAGGAAAAGATGGCGGGAACGGTGTTTTCGGGGACTGTTCGAAATGGACACGTGGACTGCCACGTGTATCCTCGAAGTTGTAAAGGGCACGTGCCTTGAAGATTGCGCATTAAGGAGAGGGCAAGCCGAATTTAAACACGTGATTAGCTACGTGTTTAAATTAAAAAGTGGAGAGCACGTATTCGGGTTGTTGAGAATGGCCGCGTGCATTAAAAATAGCTATTTCAGAGCATGGCCGGTATGGAGGAGACGGCAGTATAGAGTACGGTGGTGGTTGCAGGTCGAGGGAGACCACATATGCAAACCACAGTGTAGATCGGGTAGAGATTGCCATTAATGACAATTTTGAAAACCCGAGAAGGAGGGAAATTCGAGCGAGAAGGTTGGTAGGTGGAGGCATTAATTGTGTGAGAGGGTCGGGGCCTCTATAAAAACCCATTTTATTGTTTTAATCGGGACGGCGGACCGGAGAATACCCTGAGAGCTTAGGAGTGAGGAAGCAGAGAACCGAGCCGAGGACCGGTGATTGTAAGCCTGCGGGCTGTGATTTTTTTTTCTGCATGTAAATTTTTACTTGTTTTTAATGAAAAAGCAGGGTTTGTGCAGAAGGGTGTTTTTCGTGCCCCGTCAGCTACCCAAGTGGAATGTTTTATTGGATATATTATCCTAGCCTTAAATAGCTCTAAGATTTTTTCTCTCATAATGTATTATATCCTCGGATTGACATGCCTCTATTTTTTCCAAAATGGTTTAGCATCGGGTTATAACTCGATAGTATGTTGGATAATATTTTTGTCATACACCTTAAGGTCTTCATATGACCAAGCCACAGTGTCTTGGTATTTTAAGCATAAAGCTTTAATCTCCTATGCTTCCTTAGATGAACACTGAATCTCAACATTGAGCTTCTTTCCTATTTTGACCTCCACTTCTTTATAGATCATTTTACCGACATTCATAGCTCCAACCTTCTTTCTATATTCATTATCAAATAGAATTTAAAGGGTGACCAATACCCTTGGGATATGATTATTTCTTAGTTGTATAAAGTCTTGTTGATCTATTTCCTCCAAGTATTTCTCTTGGACAGTTGAGAAGCATGATTATATTATCATAAAATCTAGAATTTGTTCATCACTTTCAAAAACCTGCCATAATATCTGCTTGTCTGGAACCACAGGTCTAAAAAATAATTTAATTCCCTTGGTCTTCTTAGTTCCAAAATATATAGGAGTATTGAAATGATCTCCCTTTGTTACCAAAGAATATGCTAGGTGATTATATTCTCTAGGCACAATATAGGCACAAAACTTATATTCAGGGCATCAAATGAATCCATTAGGTCCCATACCCTATTTCTGTAAGCTTTCAAGTAATGGTTCTTACTGTTGCACTTATTCCTTACTTGATGGACTATCAACTCAGAATCACCATATATGTTCATAATCTTGATGCCCATGCTTTCTACTTGCATCAATCTGAGGCAAAAAGCCTTGTATTTTATATTATTTTTGGTACATGACCATGTCAGTCTATAAGAAAAATTATTTATCCCTTAAGATTGTGATTGTAGAACCACACCAACCCCTGCACCATTTCTACATTTAGCACCATCAAAATGCATAACCCATGTTTCTTTGTTTCTTAGGGATTGATTAGAAATAGTAGGGAGTTGCTTTTCCAGTTCAGTTGTGATGTTGTATGTACCCATACCAGTTCCAAATTGACTATAGTATTCTCTAAAAGGCAACTCATATTCAATGTCTAGATCTTCAATGTTTTCCACTAGCTCAAATTCCTCCACAGGATTAAGATTGCACAAATCCTCTTCAAATTTTTCAATATGATAAGAAATTGGTTTCTCATGTGTTATCCTTATCCTTTTTCATTTGAAAGGGATTACCATGCTATAATAATCCATGTACATATATCCTCCTAGTTTTGCAGTAAATTCTCTTGAGAGGAATAACCCGAAATAAGGTTCCAAGACCACCACCACTATTTCCTGCACCACTATTACCTTGGGAGCTCTGTGCAAACTCATCAATACATATTTAATAATCCCAACTATTTTGACAGGTGTCTCATCTAATTGCAATACTATAGGACAATATCGGGTATATTCCATACCCATTTCTTCATAGACCGCCTAAGGCATAACTATGGTTGATGCTCTTGAATCAATCATACAATTTCAGACTACCGATCCTTCCATTATTAAGGATATATAGAAAGTGGGAGGTTTGTTTTTTAGAATAGCAGGTGCCATTTCACTCTTTTTTGGTGGTATACTGAGGATGGTGGTGGTTGGTTTTTTTTGGGGATTTTTGTTGAGGGAAGCTTTAAGTAGGTCAATCTGGATTGGGATGAAAAGAGTATCATATAGGCTAGCATTTTATGGAATCCTTCATTCCTCAACAATTTTGTACTCAGACTTTGTTAGAGATAGTATTTCCAGCCCTCTTTTTGGCTCACCATATTTCCTTTTGTATTGTTGGGTTACCTCTAATATTTATATTTTGGTAATAGAGGGGAACCTGAGCCTTTATTGATCCTCACCCTTGGATCTCATTCTATATCCTTTTGTTTCTCTTTCAATATTTTTAGGGAGACTATCTATCTTCTCCTTCCCTCTATCTTGAGGGATAGGAAAAGTGTCTATGCTTTGAGGTTGGGAAAAAACCTTCTTTTGAGAAGGGACTTTGAATTATCCCATATTCTGGGGGTTTACTTGTAAATATTTCTTTCCAAATCTTGTCATCACAACAATTGGGATTTCTTCATCCAAATATTTTTTGACCATGATTTGATCGGGGTGCCATAACATATTAACCCTCCCCTTCTAATTTCTTTCAGTTTTATCCATAGCTTTTGAACATGGTGTTGATACATCACACTATATTATGAGTCATGGGGGTCATTGCATAGCAAACACCAAACATTTGCAAGAGTGGTATCTACAAAACACTTTGAATCCTCATATGTTGCATTCACCCTAACCCCAATACTATTACTAGGACCAGGCCTTTGGTATTTGTTCACATATGGGAATATACTCTATTGTGACATTTCATGATCTTTCTTTTCCATTGAATTAATTCTATTACTCAAATTTTTCATGGTATTTTGTATATCCATAATAGCAAATAATTCTTTAGAAGGTCAGGAAGGAAGGGGAGGAAAAAGAGGTGTAGAGGCTATCCATTTAGACCAAGGAATCAGATTCATTTGTGGATTTGGATATGGTAAAGAAATGGGGTTCATGTAGGGGGGCTTTGTGGATTTCTCATGGACACTATTGGTTTCTGAGTTATAGGGTAACATGGTTTTTAGGAGAATTCGTCCCACATTGATTATGATATTTTTAGCATGGATGACTGCATTATAAAATTGGGGTAAGGTTTCTACTCTAGATTGTTGTGTTTGTAAACCTAGCTTTGATCACATGGAGAAAATATAAAATACATATAAGCCAAACATGTAGCTGGTCTAGTAGTGGGGGGAATTCTCTTCCATGTTCTGCTAAACCTCAAATTAAAATCTGAGACAGATTCTTGCTGGGTTTTTGGCATGGCTGTAAACTGATTCAGCAGGGAAAATGGATCAGTAGACTCATTAAATTCTTCTATGAATGGCTCAACCAAGGATTTCCATGAAGTAATAGTATTATCTTCCAGAGTTCTAAACCAATGCAATATCTTTCCATGAAAGGATAGGGCTAGAATTTTGACAATAATATTTTCCTCCTTTATTTTGTGGACTACTTCCAGATTTAGGATATCTTGGCAATGCTCATAAGTTGTTTTCCCAAATCCATCATACATGGGGGTTTCCTTAGATACAACCTAGGGAATGGCATCCATTTGTTATAATATAAGGGGCCCAGTTGAATCCCAATTAGGGTACTTTTGAAGTGGTTGATTAGGAGCCACATTATGTGCCATGTTTTTGGCTGCAGGTCTTCTTGGGGGAACTATTTGGTTTTCTTATAGAATATCTTCTTCTTCAATAAAATATTGACCCAAAATTTTGATAATAGCAACCCCTCTTTGAGGTATTCTGAAATACCTGGTATGGTCTACAATACCATGAAAGAAATAATCAAGGTTGTTCCTCTTGAAAGATCTGGTATGTTCTACAATACTTTTTTAGGGTCTTCTAACCAGGGATTCACCAGGTGAACTTTCTTTTCTCTGCTAATAAGGTCAAGATAATTCACCCAATATTGATTCCTTTGGGTTGAGATAAAAATAACTCTTTTTATGGGTTTCATGTTCCTTGTGAACTGGTCCCACCAGGCATGCTAAAAACTATCGGACACTGAATTCCACCAAGTTTTCACTTAGTATTGTGGCTGTCTATCTTCGTAGTTTCTATCCAGGCTTGCACCTGATAGTTGCAATAAAGCACTCAACATTGGATTGACCAAAATAGGAGTTTTAAATCCAACCTCCAGATTAGGTTGGTTCCTTGTCAATTTAGTAGGTTTTTGACACAATTATGCTCACTTAGGGTGTGGATTTTAGGGTAAGATAAGGTTAGGATTAGAGATATGTAGATAATAGTGGATGAATAGGTTAAAAAAATTGCACCATCATAAAAATATCCCATAAAATCATATTAAGGACATACACTTAGATCAACATTTATCTCACAATATATCATTTAATATATTAAAGCATAACAGAGAAATGTTATAGCAAGCAATTTCAATACCCAGGGAATGATAATACAAATAATAGAATTCACCAGACACTTAGATTTTATAGAAATATACTTTCCAATAACATAGAACAAACTCAAAGAAGATTTTAATTACTCACAATAGCTAGTAATCTAAAATAGGCACAAACTAACCATCTAAGTATTCATAGAAATGCAACTATGAAATCTGAACCTCTGACATCAAGAATGAGAATGTGAACTTGAGGTGAAGATCAATGTATTTCTCCTTTAATTCATCTCTTTAGGAATATTTATAATAGCATAGGCAAACACACTAGATTCAAACCTTCAAAATGAGGGTTCAACCTCTACTTATAGTTTTATTATTACAATAGTCAAGAAAAAATACACATAATCTTGTTACAATAGTAAAAAGAATATCTTAGCTGGCATCAGCTCATTGGTCCATCCTCCAAGAAATCCACTGAAATAAAATCTACCATGACAGCTCAGAGTCTCTACAACTTGCTAATAATTCAATGGAACTGAAGCTCAGGTGTTAAAGATCATGTGTTTTCATTGATCCTTCTTGGGAGTGAATTACCATCGTATATTTGTAACCACCTCTGGTTTGATCTTCTTGGAAACCGTCAATGCTTCATCTCTCGATAGACTATTACAATTTTGATATCTTCCAGAGTTCTAAACCAATGCAATATCTTTCCACGAAAGGACAAGGCTAGAATTATGATAATAATATTTTCCTCCTTTATGTTGTGGATTGTTGCCAGATTTAGGATATCTTGGCAATGCTCATAAGTTATTTTCCCAAATCCATCATATGTGGGGGTTGCCTTAGATACAGCCTAGGGAATGACATCCATTTGTGCTAATATAAGGAGCCCAGTTGAATCCCAGTTAGGGTACTTTTGAATTGGCTGATTAGGAGCCACATTATGTACAATGTTTCTGGATGCAATTCTTCTTGGGGGAACTATTGGGTTTTCTTCTATAAGATCTTCTTCTTCAATAAAATATTGATCATAAATTCTGATAATAACAACCCCTCTCTAATGTAACTCACAATGAAAGAAATAATCAAGGTTGTTCCTCTTGAAAGACCTGGTATGGTCTACAATACTTTTTTAGGGTCTTCTGACCAGGGAGTCACCAGGTGAACTTTCTTTTCTCCGCTAATAAAGTCAAGACAATTCACCCAATCTTGATTCCTTCAGGTTGAGATAACAATAACTCTTTTGATGGGTTTTTTTTCCTTGTGAACTGGTCCCACCGGGCATGCCAAAAACTATTGGGCACTAAATTCCACCAAGTTTTCACTTAGTACTATGGCTTTCTATCTTCCTAGTTTCTATCCAGGCTTGCACCTGATAGTTGTAGCTCAAAACTTAACATTGGATGGACCAAAATAAGAGTTTTAAATCTATCCTCCAAAGTAGGTTGGTTCCTTGTCAACTTAGCATGTTTTTGACACAATTATGCTCACTTAGGGTGTGGATTTTAGGGTAATATAAGGTTAGGGTTAGAGAGATGTAGATAATAGTGGACGAATAGGTTAAAAACATTGCACCATCATAAAAAGATCCCAAAAAACCATATTAATAACATACACTTAGATCAACATTTATATCACAATAGATCATTTCATATATTAAAGCATAATAGATAAATGTTATAGCAAGCAATTTCAATACCCAGGGAATGATAATCCAAATAATAGAATTCACCAAACACTTAGATTTTACAGAAATATACTTTCCAATAACACAGAATGAACTCAAAGCAGATTTCAATTACTCACAACAGCTAGTAATCCAAAATAGGCATAAACTAACCATCTAAGTATTTATAGAAATGCAACTATGAAATCCAAACCTCAGACATCAATAATGAGAATGCAAACTTGAGGTGAAGATCAATGTATTTCTCCTTTAATTCATCTCTTTAGGAATATTTATAATAGCATAGGCAAACACGCTAGAGTCGACCCTTCAAAATGAGGGTTCAACCTCTACTTATAGTTTTCTTATTACAATAATCAAGAAACAATACACATAATCTTGTTACAATAGTAAAAAAATATCTTAGCTGGCATCATCTCATTGGTCCGTCCTCCAAGAAATCTACTGAAATAAAATCTGCCATGATAGCTCGAGGTCTCTACAACTTGCTAATCATTAAATGGAACTGAAGCTTAGGGTTTAAAGATCACGCATTTTAGTTGATCCTTATTAGGAGTGAATTACCATTGTATATCTATAACTACCTCTAGTTTGTCTTCTTGGAAACCCTCAATGCTTCATATCTCGGTAGACTTTTACAATTATGATATCTTCCAGAGTTCTAAACCAATGCAATATCTTTCCATGAAAGGAAAGGGCTAGAATTCTAACAATAATATTTTCCTCCTTTATGTTGTGGACTGCTGCAAGATTTAGGATATCTTGGCAATGCTTGTAAGTTTTTTTCCCAAATCCATCATACGTGGGGGTTGCCTTAGATACAACCTAGGTAATGGCATCCATTTATGCTAATATAAGGGGCCTAGGTGAATCCCATTCAGGGTACTTTTGAAGTGGTTGATTAGGAACCATATTATGTGCCATGTTTCTGGCTACAGGTCTTCTTGGGGTAACTATTGTGTTTTATTCTAAAAGCTCTTCTTCTTCAATAAAACCTTGATCCAAAATTTTGATAATAGCAGCTCCTCTCTGAGGTAACTTACAATGAAAGAAATAATCAAGGTTGTTCCTCTTGAAAGACCTGGTATGGTCTACAATATGTTTTTAGGGTCTTCTGACTAGGGAGTCACTAGGGAAACTTTATTTTCTCTGCTAATAAGGTCAAGACAATTCACCCAATATTGATTCCTTCGGGTAGAGATAACAATAACTCTTTTGATGGGTTTCATGTTCCTTGTGAACTGGTCCCACCAGGCATGCCAAAAACTATTGGGCACTAAATTTTGCCAAGTTTTCACTCAGTACTGTGGCTGTCTATCTTCATAGTTTCTATCTAGGATTGCACCCGATAGTTGCAGCTCAACACTCAACATTGGATGGACCAAAATAGGAGTTTTTGATCCAACCTCCAGAGTAGGTTGGTTCCTTGTCAACTTAGCAGGTTTTTGACACAATTATGTTCACTTAGGGTGTGGATTTTAGGGTAAGAATAGATCTTTCATATATTAAAGCATAACAGAGAAATGTTATAGCAAGCAATTTCAATACCCAGGGAATGATAATCCAAATAACAAAATTCACCAAACACTTAGATTTTATAGAAATATACTTTCCAATAACTCAGAATGAACTCAAAGCAGATTTCAATTACTTATAATAGCTAGTAATCTAAAATAGGCACAAACTAACCATCTAAGTATTTATAGAAATTCAACTATGAAATCCGAACCTATGACATCAAGAATGAGAATGCGAACTTGAGGTGAAGATCAATGTATTGCTCCTTTAATTTAGCTCTTTAGGAATATTTATAATAGTATAGGAAAAAACACTAGAGTCGACCCTTCAAAATGAGGGTTTGACCTCTACTTATAGTTTTCTTATTACAATAATAAAGAAACAATACACATAATATTGTTACAATAGTAAAAAAAAAATCTTAGCTGGCATCATCTCATTGGTTCGTCCTCCAAGAAATCTGCTAAAATAAAATCTGCCATGATAGCTCGGGGTCTCTACGACTTGCTGATCATTCAATGGAACTGAAGCTCAGGCATTAAAGATCACACATTTCCATTGATCCTTCTTGGGAGTGAATTACCATCGTAAATCTGTAACCGCGTCTACTTTGATCTTCTTGGAAACCCTCGATGCTTCATCTCTCGGTAGACTGTTACAATTATGATATAGCAATGTATTTAAAACATCCAATATTTGGCAGCTTAACCTCAACCATTGATCTTCTTCATCACACGATTTAGGTTCAATATGGTATAATCTAAATGCCATTCTACTTTAAAAATAATGACATCCTCTTTCTTATCAGAAACAACAAAATATCCAATCCAGACCTCTGAACCTCGAATCCGCTTCGGGATATTAATCTTTAGTATTATATCCTTCAATCTGGGTTTAGAGCTAGTCATGTACTTATATCGTGAATTCACACTTTCATTATTCTACCATCCCGTATTATCTTCATTTCAAAAAGAGAAGACTTGTCCTTTCCAAAATTGCCATTTTGCACTTTTCAGTCGCTGACGATATCATCTCTTAGGAACTTTTGTGGATTTTGAAATTTGTCTTCATCCCAAAGTCAAAAACAAAAAAGACATTCCTAGAATAACCATTCCACACTTTTCTATTGTTGACGTCATCATATCTTAGGAACTTTTATAGATTTGAGATATCTCTTCATTTCGGAGTCGGAGTAAAGTCACCCAGAATCGCTCCAAATAAGAAAACTTGACTAACTACTAAGAGGATTCATATATTTTGACCCTATTCTAGATAAAATCATACTGCAAGGTTTGCGGAATGATGATTTTTTCACTTATTCAAATTTGTACAAAAGTTTACCAAGTATGTGGCCATTTTGGGCCTACATTACCTACATTGAAGATATGCTTAAAATAGTGTTAGTCAGTCTACTATTGCATCTATTTTTGAGCTAGCACCAAGTTCTCCTTAAACTACTACAAATGTTGGGCATACTTTTAAAGAGTTGCATTGACCACTTGAACTTTGGAGTTTCTAGAAACATATGAAGAGGGTGACAAAGGTGAGTACCCATAAATTCCTTAAAAATAAGTCATTCTACAAGATATGTGGAATGAAGTGTTGTACCACTACTCATCCAAAGACAACCACTTAGCCTACTATGCTGGGTGCACAAAGGTAAAACAATGAAGGTACAATTCTAAGAACTTGTTGACAACTTTAGTTATTTGGATGGTAGGTTGAGCTCATATGTAGTTGTGTTCCTTATAGTTTAAATAATTCTTTCCAAAATAAACTAGTAAAAGTAGGGTCACGATAAAAAAAAATGAATTTGGGCATATCATAGAGTTTTAAAATATAGTACATTAATATTTGAGTAATTATGGAGGAATGGTAAATGTGGGCGAGGGAAAAAATGAGTATACTTCAAGAGATGGTCCATAACCACAAAAATGACCAATTTTTCTATGGATTTAGAAATACCTTTAATAAAATCCATGGAGATAATAGTCCATACATTGTCTAGGATTGGCAATGATTGTAGAATGAATGGATTACAAATTGTTTCTCCTTTCATTTGTTGGAAATTTCACATTTGGTCATAAAATTTTAAATCATTTTTATTCCCTCTCAATAGAATGGTGTTTTAGACCATTCATATGTATTCAAGAATCTTGAATGGCCTATAGTAGGTGAAGAGTGAATTTCCTTTATGATATCTACATAGAGCGATGAAATTTTAGAGACAATAATTTGAATTTGATATCTTAGTTGGTGTCCATCCCATGAATATCTAACATACAAATTAGGATCCCTTTGGACTTTTTCTTGCAAGGTCTATAAGGAGTGGTCCTTGGTTGAGTCTTCTTGAAGTTGGGAGACCCATTAAGAAAGTGGGGATGAAAGAGCACACACTATCACTTGATCCTAAAACTAATGGGAGAGGGCATCTACCATAATATTTTCTTTTTCTTTCTTATACACAATATCATAGTCACACCTCAATAATTTTAAAACTCATTTTTATTGTGTTGGAGTAGATACCCTTTTTTCAATGAAATATTTTAAACTTTGTATATCTATTTTGATAGAGAAATACCCCCCAATGTGATATGGTTACCAGTTACTAACAACATGGAGGATGGCCATCATTTCTTTTTCATAAGTAGATTTTTCCAATTTTTTGTATGATAATGTTTTACTGGTAAAAACTAAGGGTCACCCTATTAGAGTTAGAATATATTACATATTTTGATCATGTAAATGTACCACCTATGATACATATCTAGAATATATTGTATAAGAAAGAGAAAGGACCAACAAAGTCCTATTCTAGAATCCATAAGCAACAAAATCAAAGATCCGAGAAGAAAATATCATCACCAACACTTCTAGAAGTAGAAGGTTGAATAAAATGTCTCAATTGGAAGACCAAAGAAGCTATAAAATAAAATACCTTGGAGAGGTCTCAAACAAAAAAATAATAATACTTGGAGAGCCTTACTACAAAGCTCATAGAAACATCAATAAAATGAGTTCCTAGGAGAAATCATTGGAGAAATCCACTATCAAGGAAAATATCCTGATAGTGAAGGACTTGGGACAATTTTTGCCATCTGAAAACAAGCCCAAGATAAGAATAATTTGGCAAGGAGTGTCAAATCTAGAAGAATAATCTAGTGAAGACCTTAAGACATTCAGATTCTTGAGAATAATAATATCCTATTTGAAGTTAGAATTCGACAAGAAGGTTGAAAAAATATTAATATAGAATAAGCCTACCAAATCCAAGATATTTGGATATTACCTCTCATAGAAATAAGGCACAAGTTTAGAGAAAGAAGTTCCAAAAATCTATAGTAGAAGGTAGAAGATCACTGGAAGGATCAAGTCACCAAACCTAAGGCTCAAGAAAAAAAGTTCAAGACCTCAGTTTGGTGAAGTAGGAAGCTATTATAGAAAACCAATGAAAAAATATGAATTCACACACTACAAGGTAGCAACTTGGTGAAACAAAATACCAAGATCTACATCTAATTAGAAAGCCATTAATGGTAAGCAAGTTGGGTGCAATCAGTTAAACTTAAATTAGGTTTCATTATCAAATTACATTATGCACCATATTTGGATAAAATTTGTAAGAATAAGGGCTCATATTATAGTCTTCCAAAAAGTGAAAAAAGAAGAATTCATTTTAAAATATATTTGCACATGAATACGATTTGGATATTTTTGAAAGAACGAAAATTATCACCTACCTATTATCTATCTAGAAATCAAGAAGACTACATCCTACAATATTGATTGTAGTGAAAATTGCAAAATATTATTGAGTGCATTCTGAGATTTTATTATATTTTATGATGCATTATTAATTTATTAAACACTATACTAGTTTATATTTAACTAGTTACTCTCAAGAAATTAGTTTGTGTTACTAAAGGCACAAAACTAGCACAAGAATCTATAGCACTATGTGGCAAAATGAAGCCACTAATACAAGAAAAAAGGTTAAGAAGGAAGCCACCATTAACATCTTTGAAGGAAGCCTTAAATAAAGACTTGGTGACTCTCAATATTCAAGGATAATATAAGGATTTTATTTAAGTGCAGAGTGCATAAATCCTTACTTCAAAATAAGATTTCATTAGCTTGGATTAAATATCATTAAAAAATCCAATAAAATAGATTAAAAGAGGCGAGAAGGATTTCATCAAAGGTCCTTCGCATTGTTGCAAATCTAACTATTACAAAGCACCTCTTTTGTTCCTTTGAAAGGATAAAAGCTATTACATTTACATAAAGCAACGTAGGCATCATATTTTGTAGGTTTAAGGGAAGAGCTCAAGCAAAAAGAAGGCACCAAAAAAGATCTCACACATCTAAGAATCAAGATGTTTAAAAACACCATTTCACTATATCTAATCTAGCCATATAAGTGAGAATGTCACCTACGATATTGGATATATTAAGAAGCCATCTAAATATATGTACATAAAATGGTAGCATACAAAGGGAAAATATCTATGTAAATACGTGCTATCAAATCCAATAAAAAGGCTAATAATAAGTTGTTATAAAAGACACAAACAACACATTACAGACATAGAAATACAAATAAATGAATGCTATATCCAATATTTTTACTTGGAGAGAATGTCAAAAGGCTACCATAGTACTGCCATTGGAGAGTGCCATAGAACCAAGAAGCTATACAACTGGTGCCATCCATAATACTCATCAATATAGTGTGTGAACGAGAAGAGGGGTTGCCTGCATTTCAAGAAACATAGCAAACCAACACACATTTCAAAGATATAGGTAAAGATAGGGCATAAATGCCCATCATTGGAGCATTATAAAAAGGCTTACATGCATAAGCCATGAGTGCCACTTGGCACAAAAGTTATAAGCATTCAACATTCATAAATATTCCAACACTCACCCAGGAGGAGTTACAAGTCTTTAGGCTATTATTACCAAACTCATAATTGCATACATTGGAATATCAATGCCTACAAAGTAACACTCAAGTGACACTTTTCTAAAAGTCCCAAGGAAGCAGTCCTATTTTAGGCATCTATATTAAATAATAAGCACCACCAAAGGTCAAAGGAAAAGACCAACATTGAATGGTGTGAAGAGGATGAAGGTTAATCCAAGCATGTGCGCCATTCAAAGGAATGCTAGAATTAATGAAACTATCATAATATCAGCATAGACACCACCTCATTCAAATAGTAAGTGAGCATCCAATCCATGGAAGGAATATGTCATAAAACTGCCATATCATCATGTTATTTGTAAAATATTAGACCAAGCATTCGTGAAGGAATAATAGTGCCGGTTACAGAGAAAGGAAGCACTATGTAAGGGATATTTCAACATCGATCAAAGAGGGCACTGACTACCATTGCAAAGAACTCAAACCTTCCACCTCACAGTGCCAAGGCCAAAGGATATGAAGGTAACTCATATACCATTTATTTCTTGCTATAGACTAAGGATATATTGGAGTTATAAGGACACATTATATTTACTATTGTATTGAAAATCTATTAAGCAAGCATATTCCAAAATATTTATATTTGCAAATAATAAAGTAGGAGGAATAAGGATTTTCAACTTGGAAATTAAAAATCATATTATTGCAAATATTATGTTGTTTTCGAATAATATTAGGGAGTTATAAGGAATACTACATCAAAGTAGATAATTGGAATTTAGAACATTAAATATTAAATATCAAAATCTATAAAGGAGGTCTATTAAGGAAAAACAAGAATTGATAATAAACTGGCATACTTTTCTCAAACCATATTAAAGGGATAAAATAAATCCAACCAGTAGAACCTCATCTAATTAGAAATTTCTTAATTTCAATAGGAGTAATCAGGTGTAATAGAAGTTGTTTTTTACCACTTACAAAACATTACAAAATCAATTCAAAATTGAACTACTATTCTCAAGAAGCACTTAATCCATTACATAGCATATCTAAAAGTACTAAATATTCATAAGGTATACTACAAGACTTGATAATAATATCATTCATTAAGATTTATCAAGTTCATAATCCATTTGGGAATCATAAGAATTCTACAAAGTCTACATGTATTCTACCAATTCACATCTCTTAACTAGGGAGATATAAGAAAGCCTATAAAACTGAACCAAAAAAAAGGAGGAATATCTTACCATATCAAAATTAAGGTATACTACTATAAAGTTTCTATGGAAGGAAGAACATATTTTCACACAAAGAAACAAGAACAAAGCACACACTATATATCATGCTATAAATGCAAAAATAATTCTAGCATGGAAAACTCAACAAATCAGAAGAATACATGGCACATTGACTCAGGAGCTAGTCATCATATGACTGGAAATATTCAATGGTTTGACTATCTTGAAATTACTAATGGATACAAACTAAGAATTGCAGATAGCCAAACTTATCCTATACATGGATATGGATGTTTAACACTAAGAAAATCATTTCCAAACTTTCTATTGCAAAATGTATTACATGTTCTTGGTTTAACATTCAATCTCATTTCAGTAAGCAAATTAGTATAAAGTAGTTGGACAATCAATTATAGATATATGAATGGGATCAATACATGTCTTATCATAAACCAAAGTTAGATAGAAGCAACAAGATCAATCCATGAAAATACATATATACTATATTCAATGGAAATATCATAATATATTGTTGTATTTAAAAATACTGATTCATTTCCTTAGGAATAGGTTGAAGAAAATAAAGAACCACTATACCACAAAGGCAAGCAAATAAAAATCAAAATAAAAAAATATGAGAGGTCAACAAAACTATGCCTTAACCAACTGCAGCCTGAAGGAGCAATAAGACTATATGAAGATACTCACAAAGAAGAAAATAAAGGAGGATGGATAGAAGAAATTAAATATCTAGAAGAATATACATATGATCATGAAATTAAAACACTTTCAGAAAAAACAATAGGTTATGAAGACACTAATTACTTGCTTGAATAGGTTACAAAATCCAGAGAAGAAGAGTACAATGTCCAAGACAAAAAAAAAGATCCATATTGAAGATTGAAATCTTCGATACCCAAATAATGTAATATAGGGGGGTGTTAGAGTTAGAATATATTACATCATTTGGTCATTTAAATGTACCACCTATGGTACATAGTTAGAGTAGAGATTAATTTAGAAGGAAGTTAGCTACTTACATCAAGCAATGTAATAAATGCACAAGTGTCAATGTGCATGTTGTAATGTGCAAGGTGTCCACTTGTACAACTAGGTAGAGTGTTGGCCAAGGAATCTATTTTTCTATATAAAGGGCCTCATAGTGATAGATCATAATATGTAGCATATAGATATCAAGAGCATTGTATTAGAGAGTATTTTGTGGTAGATATTCTATATGGAGCACAATGTAGTTCTCTAGCTTATATTAATGGAGTGTTCTTATCCTCCATGTTGCAGACTCACTTCTTTCATCTTATTAAGACCTGTGTTAGATCCCTCCCTCTTCATATATCTTAAAAAGCTATCAAACCCTTCTTTCATTAATATAATCCCAAAGACATGACCTAAAGCATAACATTTAATTATAAATGGCTTGAAAATTTTAAGAGTGGCCAATATTAGGGTTAAAATCATAGCCTCCTTAAGATCTATAAATATTTTTTCTATTAGATTTGACCACATAAATGAATTCTTTTTTAACATGGTTGTTAAGGGGATGAATATTTTCTAATTATTTTATACAAACAAATGATTATAGCCCATGAGACCAAAAAATCCTTGAATCTCCTTGAGATTTTATGGCTAGATTCAATTCTAGATAGCTTCAATTTTCTTGGGGTTAACCTTGACTCCCTCCTGTGAAATAATATACCCCAAGTATTCAACCTCTTGCATGCAAAAGTAATATTTGGATCATTTGATAAATAACTAATGGTTGATATTCTCACAATGACACTGAGAGGGGGGGGTGAATCAGTGTAGCTATTTAAATTCAGATCTACAACTCTTTAAAACTTAAGCAAGGAGAACTTAAAAATAGATAAAGCAATTAAACAAGAGAGCAATCCACAACACACGATTTAACGAGGTTCACCAGTTTTGGCTACTCCTCAAAAATTAGACTGCTTGGACTCCCATCCAAATCCAGCCTTTGCAAAGCACCAACTTTACAAACAATTTACCAGCACCCACTGGAAGGAGCACCAACCCCTAATTTATCTGCACCAACAAAAGGAGCACCAACCCCTGATTTACTCGCACCAATGGAAGGAGCACCAACCCCTGATTCCAAGCACCAACTTGGATTTCTATTTTGAATCTTAGATTGACATAAATATGCCTTCACTTTTACAAGACCCTCACTGGTCTATTGCTCACCCAACCTCTCTTTCAATCCAGGAAACACATATTCCTTCTCACTTACAACCGCTCTCTCTCTTCACTCTCTCTATATTTTTGCACACTATCTATTATCTTTCATAGTCTTTTCCACCACTTTTACTCGACAATCCACAACACTCATGCCTCGTGCAGAGCTCAACCCTAACCCTAACTTACTGTACATGAAACATTCTTTCGGCTTTCTTCTCTTACTATCTTTAAATTTACTTTTATCTTTACCTTCCTCGTGAACATTTACTCTTTCAGTAGAACAACTTTAACTCTTTACAGTGGCACTCTTTTCAATTTTGAGCCAAACTTTACTTCTGCATGCAATCCTCTGAACATTTACATCTTTCTGACACTTTACACTCTTTTCAATTTTTCTTCTTCTTATATGCCAAACTATCGTGAAATCGTGACATTTTTGCCTCTTTTAACTTCTCTTTACCGTGAAAACATGACATGTCACGAAATCGTGACAATTTGTCCTTGAGCTCTTCTCTCTTGCCCATGAAAAATGGACATGTCATGAAATCGTGACACTTTCACTTCCTTGCACTCTTCTCTGCTTGCACTAGCAAAAACATGACATGTCACGAAATCGTGACACTTTTCGCTTTCGTACACTCTTCTCTGCATGCACTAGCGAAAACATGACATGTCATGAAATCGTGACACTTTTGCTCCTTGTGCCTTTCTCTTTGCCCGTCGAAAATGAAACATGTCATGAAATCGTGACACTTTCCCCTTGTGCTTCTCTCTTTCCGAAATGACATGTCATGAAATCGTGACACTTTTCTCCTTGCTCTTTCTTCTCATGGGTCACGAAAACCCGACATGTCACGATATCGTGACATATTTTCTCCTTAGAACTTCCTCTTGCAAATTGTCATGAAATCGTGACACTTTTCCTTGCAAGCTCTTTCTCTCGAACATGTCGTGAAATCATGACACTTTTTGTCCGTACTCTTCTCTTGCAATATGTCATGAAATCGTGACACTTTTCTTTGCGACTCTTTCTCCTCGAACATGTCGTGAAATCGTGATAGTTTTCTTGTGCCTTCTCTCCAAATATGTCATGAAATCATGATAGTTTTCTTTGCCTGTGCCTTCTCTTCCAACATGTCTGAAATCGTGATAGTTTTCTTCGCTTTCTCTCCAACATGTCACGAAATCATGACAGTTTTCTTTTCTTCTCTTCAACATGTCATGAAATCGTGATAGTTTTTCTTTTTCTTCAACATGTCAAATGAGTTTTTTCTTCTTTCAACATGTCATGAAATCGTGACAGTTTTTCTACTTGGCTTCTTCTGCAACATGTCGTGAAATCATGATAGTTTTCTTGCCTGTTGTTTATGTCACGATATCGTGACAGTTTTCTAGCATTTTCTCTCTCCTCCGATATGTCACGATATCATGACATTTTTGTCAGCATTTTCTCTCTCCTCTGATATGTCACGAAATCATGACAGAAAACATGTCGCGATATCGTGACAGTTTTCTTACTTGTCTTTTTCTTTGATCCTTTGAATCTGGGCCACTTCTGTCTTCTTGGAAATTCATTGTACATGCTCTGATTGACCTCTGAACTCCTGTCCACTGCATCATCAATTGATCTATCTGTCTGTGTTGACAACAATGACAATACTATTTCTGCACCTTGCTCAACAATCTCCCCCTTTGGAATTGTTGGCAACACATGTGCAATTTCTAGTAATTCTTCTCCCCCTTTGACAATAATACCAAAGGGCTACTGCAGACTCCCCCTGAGTCCATGCACAACATTCTCAAGCACACAATATTACAGTTAGCAAAAATTACAAACATGAGCAAACAGATAATCAAATATATAAATGCTCCCCCTGAGAATGTGTTCCCGATAGCTAGTCAGTTCTTGGGTAGTGTGACCACTCCCAACTTACTGCGAAGGTATTCAAAAACTTCCTTGGGCAACGGTTTAGTGAAGATATCCGCTACTTGCTCTGTAGTTGGAACAAAATCCAATTTAACCTCACCTTCTGCAACTTTATCCTTCAAAAAGTGATACCGGATTGCAATATGTTTGGTGCGAGAATGCATAACCGGATTCTTTGAGATGTTAATAGCCTTGGTATTATCACATTTAACTGAAATTGGCTCTTTGAAGTTAATACCAAGATCTTTCAGGGTTTGTCTCATCCATAAAATCTGCGTACAACATGTTGTTGCTGCAATGTATTCTGCCTCTGCTGTGGATAGAGAGACTGATTCTTGTTTCTTGTTGTGCCATGCTACCAACCTGTCTCCAAGATAGAATGCACCTCCATTGGTACTCTTTCTGTCATCTATACATCCTGCCCAATCTGCATCAGAATATGCAATAAGAGTGAAGTCCTTACCTTTTGGGTACCATAACCCATACTCCATAGTACCCTTGAGGTACCTAAAAATCCTCTTCATAGCTGTCACATGAGTCTCTTTGGGACTAGCCTGAAATCTTGCTACCATGCATATTGCCTGTAAGATATCTGGTCTGGTAGCTGTCAAATACAACAGGCTTCCAATCATAGATCTGTACATGGTTTGATCTACATCCGGAGATTTGTCATCCTTGCTCAACTTGCAACCTGTTGTCATGGGAGTGCTAACAGGTTTACAATCCTCCATTGTGAACTTTTTCAGCATTTCTTTCACATATTTAACTTGAGAAATAAAAATGCCCTTTTCATTTTGGTTAACTTGCAGTCCGAGGAAATATGAAAGTTCACCAATCATAGACATTTCAAATTCTTTCTGCATTTTATTTGCTATGTCTCTACATGACTCATCATTTCTGCTGCCAAAAATTATATCATCTACATAAACAACAAGGACAATAAGATGGCCATTGTCTGTTTTGACATACAAGTTACTATCCACCATACCTTTCTTGAACCCTTGTTCAGTGAGATAGTTGTCTAGTCTTGCATACCATGCTCTGGGTGCTTGTTTCAAGCCATACAAAGCTTTCTTCAACTTGCAAACAAAGTTGGGATTATCATCGAGTTGAAAACCATCTGGCTGCTCAATATAAACTTCTTCTTCAAGATTTCCATTCAAAAATGCTGATTTCACGTCCATCTGATAAACTTTGAAATTCTTGTGGACTGCTAAAGCCAGAAACATTCTGATTGCCTCGAGTCTAGCCACTGGTGCAAAAGTTTCCTCAAAATCAATACCTTCAACTTGAGCATAGCCTTTACAGACCAATCTTGCTTTATTCCTTACAACTTGTCCGTCTTCATTCAATTTGTTTCAAAAAATCCATTTAGTACCGATTATGTTTTTATTTGCAGGCCTTGGTACTAACTCCCAGGTTTTGTTTTTCTCAATCTGATCTAGTTCTTCGTTTATTGCCTTCATCCAACTTTCATCTGTGCTTGCTTCAACAATATTTTTGGGCTCAATGCTGGATAATAGGGAGTAGTTACTTACTACTCTTCTTCTTGTCTTAACACCAACTGTGGGGTCCCCAATAATTTGCTCTCTGGGATGATTTTTTTGCCAACTTCCTGTTTTGAATTTATTGTTTTCTTCTACTTCTGAATCAATACTTAAATCATCTGGGTCAATTTTCTGATTCTCTTCTGTTTCCTTTTCTTCATCTCCTTCAATAACTTCTTCATAAATAGGGTAGTTTTCTTCACAGTTGACTGCTCGTTTCCTATCTTCATCAAATTTAACATCGACACTGTCTACAATTTTCTTTAGCCTTTTGTTGTAGCATTTGTAAGCTTTGCTTTTTGATGAATAGCCAACAAAAATACCTTCATCAGCTCTATCTTCAAACTTACCAAGATTATCTTCAGTTCTTTTGATGTAACACTTGCTTGCCAAAGACTTTGAAGTATTTTGTTGTTGCCTTCTTGCCGAACCATAGCTCATAAGGGGTTTTGCTTTCATGCGTCCTCAACATGCACCTATTTTGGATATAAACTGTAGTATGGACTGCCTCTTTCCAAAATCTGTCTGCAATTTTGCTCTCAGTCAACATCGTCCGTGCCATTTCCTGCACAGTTCTGTTCTTTCTTTCTACAACACCATTCTGCTGAGGTGTCCTTGCTGCTGAAAATTGTCTTCTGATCCCATATTTTTGATAGTATTCTACAAACTCCTCTGAGATGAACTCTCCTCCTCTATCTGATCTTAAGCATTTGATCCTCTTTCCTGTTTCATTCTCAACTTGGTTTTTGAAAGTCTTGAACATTTCAAAAGCTTCAGATTTTTGCTTCAAAAAGAATATCCAGGTCATTCTGGAATAGTCATCTATGCACAACATAAAGTATTTGTCACCATTTATACTTTGTGTTCTCATGGGTCCACATAAATCAGTATGTATTAGTTCTAAAGGTTTGCTGGTAAAGTACTCCTTTGATTTAAATGTGGCTCTAGTTTGCTTCCCCTTTTGGCATGAAGCACAAATACTATTTAGTGGTTTGCCAATGGAGGGTATATCTCTTACTGCCCTTTTTGAGCTTATTTTTACCAAATTGTCAAAGCTGATATGACCGAGCCTCTTGTGCCACAGCCAATTTTCATCTTCCTGTCCAATCAAGCATGCTCCTTCTGAAGTCTCTGAGAGAGTATACATGTTTCCAGAAGTCCTTGATCAAGTAGCAATCAACTTCCCACTGTTAGCTTTTCTCACTTCACAACCCTGCTTCTTAAAAATTACTTCATGACCTCTGTCACAGATTTGACTTATGCTGAGCAAGTTATGCTTCAGACCAATCACAAACAAGACTTCTTTTGAATTGATCTTTCCATCACTGATCTTGACTGATCCTTTGCCAACTATCTTTGCTCCATCATTATTTCCAAATTTCACAGAACCACCTTCGTAATTCTGTAACTTCTCAAATTTTTGCTTGTCACCTGTCATGTGACTGGAGCATCCACTATCAAGTATCCATGGTGCAGATTTGTTCTATGCTTTAAAAGCAGTCTGAACAATCAAAGATTCCTTTTCTTCTTGGAGTTTCTCCTTTTCTTTCTGGAGTTTCTCCTTTTCTTTCCATTCTGGTTTGATAGCAGTTTTGGCTACTTGTTTTGCCTTTCCCCTTTCATTAGCTTGTGCCTATTTTTCAAGAAATTTTTTGTTTTGTTTCAATCCATTTGGTTGAGATTTTCTACCCTGATATTTATTTGCTGCACAAGTGCTTCTACAGTTTCTTGCAATGTGTCCAAAATTATGACAGTTATAACATTCTACTGCATAATCCATCAATGGTGAAAAGACATTTCTACTGGTGAAATTCCTTTGTGCTACATTATAACTGCAATCTGAAATCTTATGACCATAAGCATTGCATTTAAAACAATAACCAAAAAAGGAATGATTAAACCTGGGTGAAGGTCTTTGCCATTTTGAAGTAGGAGCCATGAATCTTCTCCTTCTTGGATGTGTGACTTTTGTGAATCCATCTTTGTCAGTACTCCTCTTGAGTCTGGCATTATTGCTTTCTTTGGCATGATTTGTTTTTTCTTGATCAACCCTGATCTTATCTTCTTTCTTTATGGGTTCTACATTTATGGCCTTTGATCCCTTTGATGATTCTCCTTCATCGAAGCCCAAACCAAATTTGATGCCTGAAGGCCTTTGGTTATTTATAATTTTATCCAGCTTTACAGAACTTTCTTCAAACTTATGATAACAACTCAATTTCCGATTCATCTCCTCTAGCTGCATCCTTAACCTAACAATGTCTTCTTCTAGCTTGCTGCACTCATCTATCTTTACGGTTAATTGTACTTCGAGAACTTCAGACATTTTCTTAAATTTGTCTGTCTATACTTTCAAGCTGTTTATTATTTCATTGGCATCCTCAAGCTTTCTTGAAACCTTTTTATTCTTTTTCCTTTCTGTGCTCAGCTCTTTAAGTGCAGCAACCAACTCACCTTCCAGATATACTTCAGCCTCATCCTCAGGTTTTTCATTACATTCCTATTTTTCCTCTGTTTTTCTTTCTTCAAATGCCATGAACAGAGCTTCACCTGCTTCTTCTTCAGAATCCTCACCGGAGCAGTCTTCAGAAGAGCTGACATTCTTGGATATGAAACTTTTCTTCTTGAAGTTGCTTTTTCTAAAATGTGGTTTCTTCTTCCAGTCACTTCTTTCTTGGTGTGACCCTTCATCATTTTTGTTTTTCTCATTCATTGGACAATTAGCTGCAAAGTGCCCGATGCCTCCATAGTTGAAGCACTTAAACGGTAACTTTCCTCTGTACTTTCCTTTTCCCTTTATTAGTTTCCTAACAAAGTTTGCTTCTGTTTCATCTGAAGACTCTTCTTCCTCAGATTCTTGTTTAGCTTTTATATTTTTGTGTGCTTTAAAAGCAGCTTCTCTGTCTGAGGGCTTAGTTTGTCCTATTCTCATTTCGTATGCAGTTAAAGAACCATGCATTTCATCCATGCTAAAAGTATTTAGATCTTTAGCTTCTTCTATAGCAGAAACTTTAGAATCAAATCTTTTGTGAAGAGTTCTTAGTACCTTTTTCACGACGACCGCATCTTCCATTTCCTCGTCGAGTCCTCTAATCGCATTAATGATTCCATTGACTCTCAGCATATAGGCCTCTATGTTCTCATCGTCATTCATTTTTAATGCTTCGAACTGAGCTCGATGCGTTTGTAGCTTGGCTTCCTTGATCTTGTCGTCTCCTTCATGAATGCTCTGCAGTTTGTCCCACATGTCTTTTGCCATTTTACAGCTCATGATCCTTATCAGTTCACTTGTCTACTAACCCACACATTATAGCATTCTTTGCTTTAGAGTTATTCTCAAACTTTTTCTTCTCAGCAGCATCTGTTGGAGGAGTAGAGGGTATTGTGTATCCACTGTCTACTAGACTCCCAAATGTCATATCCCAAAGCACATAGATATGTCTGCATCCTGAGTCTCTAGAAAGAGTAATTAGTTCCATCGAACAAAGGAGCTTTGTTGGATGAAAATCCTTCACCACCGGCCATTGTGTTTCTTCCAAGATCACCTTAGCTGATTGAGCTTGTTCAGGAACCTTGCTCTGATACCAATTGATATTCTCACAATGACACTGAGAGGGGGGTGAATCAGTGTAGCTATTTAAATTCAGATCTACAACTCTTTAAAACTTAAGCAGGGAGAACTTAAAAATAGATAAAGCAATTAAACAAGAGAGCAATCCACAACACACGATTTAACGAGGTTCACCAGTTTTGGCTACTCCTCAAAAATTAGACTGCTTGGACTCCCATCCAAATCCAGCCTTTGCAAAGCACCAACTTTACAAACAATTTACCAACACCCACTGGAAGGAGCACCAACCCCTAATTTATCTGCACCAACAGAAAGGAGCACCAACCCCTAATTTACCAGCACCAACTGGAAGGAGCACCAACCCCTGATTCCAAGCACCAACTTGGATTTCTATTTTGAATCTTAGATTGACATAAATATGCCTTCACTTTTACAAGACCCTCACTGGTCTATTGCTCACCCAATCTCTCTTTCAATCCAAGAAACACATATTCCTTCTCTCACTTACTCGCTCTCTCTCTCTCCTCTCTCTATATTTTCACTCTATCCTTTTATTTCTTTTCACAGCTTCTTTTTCTTTTATTCGGCAATCCACAACACTCATGCCTCGTGCAGAGCTCAACCCTAACCCTAACTTACTATACATGAAACAATCTTTTGTTCTTCAACAACCTTTTCTCAGCACATTTATTCTTTTATCAGTGGCACCTTCCCTCTTTATGGTGGCACACTTTTCAATTCTGAGTAGACTTTATTTCCATGCAATCGCCTCGTCGATGCATTTACTCTTTTAGTAGTGCACTTTAACTCTTTACGGTGGCACTCTTTTCAATTCTGAGCCAAACTTTACTTCTGCATGCAATCGCCTAGCACACATTTACTCTTTTAGCAGCGGCACTTTAACTCTTTATGGTGGCACTCTTTTCAATTATTATTTATCTTCTTATTTTTGCATATTCTTTACATGCTGTAATATGTACATTAACTTTCTTCTTTCTTCTTCTTCATCATGCCAATGCAACCTGTCATGAAATCGTGACACTTTTCCTCTTTGTAATCTTCTCACCTTTTACTCGCGAAAACATGACATGTCATGAAATCGTGACACCTTTCACTGCCTTGAGATCTTCTCTGTCTCTTTCTCACAAAAATGGAACATGTCGCAAAATCGTGACACTTTCACTGTCTTGTGCCTTTCTCTGCTTTTCCCCATGAAAACGAAACATGTCATGAAATCGTGACACTTTCGCTGTCTTGTGCTTTTCTTCTCATTGGGTCATGAAAACCGAAACATGTCATGAAATCGTGACATATTTTCTCCTTAGCACTTCCTCTTGCAAATTGTCATGAAATCATGACACTTTTCCTTGCAAGCTCTTTCTCTCGAACCTGTCATGAAATCATGACACATTTTTGTCTGTACTGCCTCTCTTGCAAATTGTCACAAAATCATGACACTTTTCTTTGCGAGCTCCTTCTCTCAAACATGTCACAAAATCATGATAGTTTTCTTTGCTTGCTCCTTCTCTCCAAACATGTCACGAAATCGTGACAGTTTTTCTTACTTGCCTTCTCTTCAAACATGTCACGAAATCATGACGATTTTTTTTGTGCTTTCTCTCTCTTCAAACATGTCATGAAATCGTGATAGTTTTTCTCTTGCTTCTTTCTCCAAACATGTCATGAAATCATGATAGTTTTTCCTTGGCTTTTTCTCTCCAAACATGTCACGAAATCATGACAGTTTTTCTCTTGGCTTCTTTCTCCAAACATGTCGCGAAATCATGACAGTTTTCTACTTCTTCTCCTCCTCCAACATGTCACGAAATCATGACATTTTTTCTTGCATCCTTCTCTCTCCTCCAATATGTCGTGAAATCATGACATTTTTGCCAGCATTTTCTCTCTCCTTCGATATGTCACGATATCGCGACATTTTTGCCAGCATTTTCTCTCTCCTCCGATATGTCACGAAATCACGACAGAAAACATGTCGCGATATCGCGACAGTTTTCTTACTTGTCTTTTTCTTTGATCCTTTGAATCTGGGCCACTTCTGTCTTCTTGGAAATTCACTGTACATGCACATGACTGACCTCTGAACTCCTGTCCACTGCATCATCAATTGATCTATCTGTCTATGTTGACAACAATGACAATACTATTTCTGCACCTTGCACAACAATGGTCCCATAATAATTTTAAATTTTGATTCATATGTTGTAAGTTCTTGGCCCAAGTGCAACCGTAGATAAAATTATCATCAAAGAAAATAAAAAAACATGCAAAGAAATGAACAAAATATATTATTCATCAGGTTTTAAAATGTTGATGGTGCATTAGTTAGGTAAAATGGCATAACTAAGAATTTGTAATGGCCTTTATGAGTTTGGAATGTTATTTTGGGGATCTCTTCCTCCTTAATAATTATATGGTGATATCCAGAGCAAAGATCCAACTTGGAGAAAAAAATTGTGCCATGTAACTCATCCAACAACTATTCTATCATAGAGATAGAAATTTTTTTCTTAATGGTGATCTTATTGAGCTTACAAAAGTCTATACATAGCCACCATGACCCATATTTATTTTTTACCAATAGTACTAGAGAAGAATAAGGATTATTACTAGGTTGAATTACCCCTATTTAAGTAACTCTCAAACCAACTTCTCAATTTCTAACTTTATTACATAGGGTTATCTGTAGATTTTGATGTTAAGTGGAAAACTACCTATACCAATAGTATTGCATGATCATGGGAATAATGTAGAGGTAATTCTATTAGTTCTATAAAATTTGCATTATGTTTAGTCTAAATGAGTTGCAAATCCCCTTAGGGTTCATTTGTTTCTAAAATTTATAGTTGAATTGAAAAAAATTGGGCTATTATCCCATGTAAGGATTTATTTAATAATTTCTCCATATGGATTGAATTTATAACCTATAGATATCATGTTGGTTAACCATGAATATTAAAGGATATTTCATTCTGCAAGAATTGCATCTATAATTTAAAAAATTTCTAGACTACCATTCTAAAGGTATGGAGCCACTATACTCCTAGCACAACATCACATCCTCCAAGTGGAACATCAAATGGATTATTTTTTATTTTATCGTCCCCTATCTTCAACTTAACAATTTGACATTTAATTTACAAGGCAATGTTCCTCCATTCTCTAACATAACTTCAAAAGAGATTCATGCATGCATGTAATAATTCACTTAGCTAATCTGGGATAAATGAAATTGTGTACTATATAAATCAATAAGAATTATAGTTCTTTGCCCTTTGAGGAATCCTACTACATTCATAGTTTGAGGGTTTGATATTCCTACAAGTGCATAAATAAAAATCTCTAGATGTGGTTCTTCTTATGATTCGCCCTCAACCTAAGGTTCTTCCTCATGTGGTTCTACTTCTCCATTAGGTATTTCATTCACAATTGAGTCATCCACATCCAACAAAATTATTTTTTGTTGTACACATTTATGCCCTAGTGAATATTTCTCATCACAATTATAACTTAAACCTTGTGCTCTATGAGCATTCATTTCCTTCCTAGTCAATTGATTGATTGGTGGATATTTATTGCTAGTATTCAATGTGAACATAGATGGAAATGTAGGTTTAGCCTATGGAAATTTTGATGATCACCTCTATAAAAAATATTTCTTCCGCGAGTCTAGCCAATCTTATGGCTTGCATCATAGATTGTGGTTTGAACATTTTTACTTTTTCCTGGATATCATATTTCAACCTATTAATAAAAAATTTCTAAAAATCCTTGAATAGTACAAGTCTATTTCAATTTTTTTAATGCTCCCATAAAGTCCTCGTACTCATTAGGGCTAAAATTAGTGAGTAATTGGGACTCCTTCTCAAGAAGGGTTAGAAGTTGGATTATATAACTACTTATACAGTTGTAGGGCCTCAAATTCAAATTTAAATGATGCCATAGTGACCCATAAATATCAAGGAATATTATGGAGTTTGTATAAATTATCTACCTAACACAACCAACCATTGATGTCATTTCCATTAAACATAGAAATGTCCAATTTGGAATTTTAAATGGGGTATTAGTGTCAAAAAGGGTATGATGGATTTATTTATCTCTATTTATTGAACTACCACCTAGTCCTTTAGTGTTAATATATTGGTATAATTTTAGGCCTTCCTTTAACCACTCTCTAACCTTAAGGAAATTTTCCTCACTCCCTGTTTTGACTTTAAGTTGGTCAATTTTTAGGACTTGCATGTGATCTTTCATATATTTAATTTTTGTTCCAATGTTTGACATTTAGATCTGTAAGTTACCAAATATTTTATTTAATTGTTCCATATATTGTCTTTGTTCCATCTCCCTCATTGCTCCTCTGGTACCTCCAACCATATACTTGATATTTGGACCACCCCAATTGACTTACTAAAAAGAGAAGTGTTGTTCCAAAGGTTACTATTTTTAGTAATGGTCCAAAAAACTTGTTTGGATGCTATATACAAAAATGATCAAAATGATCTATTTGAAAATATTATCATAATGGATTGTCTCAAAATGATAAATTTGGAACCCCAAAAAAGTGTGTGGATGCTTTATAGCAAAATGATCAACTTGGTGAGATGATAGCAATAGGCTATGTCCCACATTGACATTTTATGCCAACCCTAGACTTGCAAAATTTTATTTTTTATATTTTTTTTGGCTACCTAGTTTGACAATGACTTTGTCAAATATTATCCCCAATTGTTACTAGCAACTACCCTATTTGAGACTATCTTGTTTGTTAATAATAAATGTCATATCTACTATGTTTCTCAGTTGCTACTAACAAACATTGTCTAACACTATTACTAATTGTTACTGACAACTATCTCTTCAGACTCTACTTTGACTATTATTGATAATTATCTTATAAAACATTGTTTTTGTATATCACTAATAAATACCCCTTATGACCCTATTTTCAACTATTATTAACCTCAACATTTTTTTCCATCAATAAGTTTTTCATTATGATCAAATCACGATACATGTAGTCTTTTTAGTATGGTTAAATTTGTGGTTAGGGTTTTGGAGGTTTCACATATGACCATGAAAGGCTAAAAATAGGTCAAGGTGTGTGCACTATCCATAGCCTCTATTATATCACAATGATGAATGCTAATGCTTGAACCAATATTGTAGGTCCCTACTCAAGGAGGGTTTCACACATACCATTGAGAACACTACCCACCTATCCAATAGTACAAGAGGATAATGTTATTGAGTGCTATTATCAATGCAATATGGATAGATACATATTAATAAAAATTCCTATGGCTAAATATTTGTACTAATCCTAAGGGTCTCTTGATATGCCTAAAGATATGTGGCAGCTCAAATTCATATATGGGTGTTATTTGAGGCCTGGATATTGAAGTCTTATCAACCCTCACTTCACTAAAAAAATTATGGATAATATTTCTTAGCCAATAATGATAGGTCCTCTATGATATTTTAAAACCCTCGACATAGGTTTTCTCATATATTAAAGTAAAATAGAGAGGAGAAATGGCTTAATTTTTTAAATTTTTACCTAACAAGTCAAATGGTAGGACATGAACTATTTGTAGTATAACAAGATGCAACTCTAGAAAGTGCTTTGATACCACTTGTAATAAACCTTGTAGTAAAATAAAAGCACATCCATATAATATTGCAATAATAACAAAAAATGAACTTGAAATTAACAATATTGCAATATGGAATGGAAATGCAACACACTATATTGTAGAAAGAAAGAATACATTATAAAATCATAGACCTCTTTCAGGTGAAAATATCATTATAAGTAGAGTTTTGATACAAAAAAACATGAGATACCTTCATCTATGCTCCCTTTCCTTTCTAAATACTATTTTTAACCCTAACTATAATATTCGAGGGTTAACTTCACATGCAAGTACCCACCCAAGCTATAATCTTCTACCAAACAAGCAGTTGCATTATTTATAATAGTTACATTAAATGTACCCACTTATCTAGGCACCTCAAATACCACATACACATTATAAAACATTACATAATATTATTAATATAGGTTTCCCATGTTAGAAATGGGGTGATTAGATAATAAGTTTAGGATGGGATCCTAACATATTTCAAAAATATTTTATCTGATACTAGGCAAGATAAGGAGGCACACGATAAAATTTTCTAAAAATATTCCATCAATTATCATATAGGTAAAAATGAAAACCTTTATGAATAATATATCTATGGAGCAGCTACATGAATAATTTTTATTTTCCATCCTAATAAGGCACTTGGTCCTGATGGATTTTTTGTAAAACAATTTCAAAAAATATAAGACCTATTGAAGAGTGATATGTTGGTAATGATTGACTAGGATTGAAAAATATGGCTATAATAAGTGATATCAATGCCACATTTATTACATTGGTTCTTAAGAAAGGTGAAATAAAATATTTTAATAAAAAAATTATTAAGCCTTTCTAGTATGATTTATAAGATCATTTAAAAAATTATGGCAAACAAGTTGAGAACCATTCTAGATTTATTATCTTAGATGGAAATTTTTTTTAGTTATGATAAAACAATTCTTGATGGTTTAATCATTTCATAGGAGGCCATACTTTCTCTTCATTCTATGAAAAACTAAGTATGCTTATAAAATTAGATATGAATAAAACATATGATAGGGTTTCCTATTTTATTTTAATTATTTTTGATGTGAATGGATTAAATATTGTTATAGTACTAAAAAATATTCTATCTTGATCAATTTATCTCATGTTGGTTACTTTAGTTTATCTTGTGGACTTTTCCATGTGATCTATTATCTCCTTATCTATTCATTATTCTTATAGAGGCATTAACAAGAGCTTTCTTAAAGGCAAAAATAGAAGGAAAAATCAATGGTATCCAAATTGTAAAAAAAGTTTCCTTTGAATATCATCTCTTATTTGTTGATAATAGTTTTCTTTTGGTCCATCCCTTAGTTAGTGAATACATGGAATTTAAATCAAAATTATCATGCTATGATAAGGATACTAGATGGTTAATGCTACAAAATCTAGGATTATTTTAATTAATGTTGCCCTAAATTTATAACGAATTATTATTGATATTTTAGTGCATAAAATTAAAAAAAAAAATTAGAATCAATATTTTTGTATTGTAAAGGAAATTAAAAAGGATTTTAATATCTCTTGTTTATATAGAATAAAATCTTGCTTGCTAGGTTGGAATTCTTAACCATGGAAGGAAGGCTACAACTCATAAAAATTAAATTACAATTTATCCCTATTTATATGATGTCACTTTTAAGATTACCAGTACGTATAGCATCAGAAATTGATATAATTCAATGAGACTTTATTTGAAAATAATACAAGAAAAATGTAGATCTCCTGTCTCAATGTTAGTATCCTCAATCCTAACATTATTAGTTAGTATTAGTTAGTATTATTAATCATTTAATTATTATATTATTAACTTATAAAGTGAACCATCACAACCCTTCATAACGTGAACCATCATGTCTCTTCACCAACGTAGCTTTAGGGTAGATATATATATTAGGTTGGCCATCCATATCAAATCATCCAAGAAGTAGAATAATAAGCATAGATTCTAAGGAGGGAACCCCCTATAGTGGCAAAGTGATTACAAGGGAGCCCCCTTTGAGTGGCCTGCGATTAAATTTACATTAATTTGTTAATAATTTTATAGTAAGACCTTGGGGTCTTACCATTTGGTATCAGAGCCATGTGGGATCCAACCATGTGGTATTTGCTCAAAGATCTTCATCAAATCACTTCTTTGCATGGGTATCAAACTCGGTTTGAGGATATCAACAAACACAACACAAGATTGTATGAATCAATTCTCATCAATGGCTTCATTAGGGGATTAAAAGAGGAAATTAGAATGGAGGTGACAAGGTTCAATCCCTATACCATGATGCAGACCTATGGATTGGCAAAATTAGCTAAAGATAAAATCAATGCACAACAATGATTAGGGAAACCACTTATGGAAAAATTGTCGACCACTTACATCGCTCCCAAACCTATGCATAATGGAAGGGCACAAATCACTTACACACCCCCCAAATCTAACCAAAATTTATGAATTAAACATCTTAGCTTTGAGGAGATGAAGGAACGATGAGCAAAAGGACTCTGTGATAATTATGATGGACAATTTGGACCCCACCATAAATGTGCTACACTAACATTGTATTTATTGAAGTAAGTTGATCCCTATATCTTCATAGAGCAAGCAGATGATGTAGTTGTGTCTGAAGCGACCAGTGCACCTACTTACCGTAATGAAGACAATGAGGTCGATGTGCAAGAAGTGATTGATGTACCAAGCAAGGATGATGTAGACATACCCAAAGTGATCAATGCTAGCCATTCATGCACTCTACAAGTCCTACACATACCTTCCTCATGAATAGTGAGTTCTTACCATATGACCAAACCTATTCGGAACCAATGCAGAGTGGCTACACACTCCTTCTCTGTTGGCTCTACCAAGGAACCAAAAAAGGATATGAAATCATTACCACCACTTTTGATGCATCATTCTGAAGTATTTGAGGAACCCCAAGGGTTGCCCTCCCATCGTCATCATGATTTTCCTAAGGAATATTCTACTATTGTTCTTGGAAACCCCTCGCTAATGCTTCATCCTTCTCGATATCCCTGCCTACGAAAGGATACCATTAAAAGAGTCCAAGAACTTACACAAATCCTTCTTGGAAAACAAAGGACAAAGCTTCTCACTTTGAGATTTGAGGACAAAGCTCTTTTTAAGGAGGGTGGCATGTTAGGATCCTCAATCCTAACATTATTAGTTAGTATTAGTTAGTATTATTAATCATTTAATTATTATATTATTAACTTATAAAATGAACCATCACAACCCTTCATAACATGAACCATCATGTCTCTTCACCAATGTACTTTTAGGGTAGATATATATATTAGGTTGGCCATCCATATCAAATCATACAAGAAGTAGAATAATAAGCATATATTCTAAGGAGGGAGCCCCCTATAGTGGCAAAGCGATTACAAGGGAGCCCCCTTTGAGTGGCCTGCGATTACATTTACATTAATTTGTTAATAATTTTATAGTAAGACCTTGGGGTCTTACCACTCAAAGTGTGATAGGATTTGCATATAAAATAATATTGGAGGACCAGGCTTATGGAATTGCATACTTATGTGTATCTATGACTTAGGAGTATCATAGATGGAAAAATTATGTATCTATGAATTTCTTATGTGTATCTATGGCTTAGGAGTATTGTAGAAGAAAAAATAATCTCCAAAATAGGCTTATGGAATTGTAGCTATGGGTTAGGATTATTGTAGAAGAAAAAATGGAGAGGTCAACCATTAATAAGTTCAATGGGTATAACTTCAATATGTAGAAATGGAATATGGAGTATATTCTAGTGGAGAGAGACTTGAAGTAAGCAATTATGCATGATACAAAGTCGAGTGTAGTGTCCCAAGAGGATTGGGACAATAAAAATTAAAAAGCCACTATATTGATAAGGGTAAATATTGCTTATTCAGTTCTCTCAAATGTCATCATAGCCAAAAAAGCCAAGGAGATTGGGGATAAGTTGGCACAGTTGTACGAGTCCAAATATCTGATGAACTTGATCCTATTAAGTAAAAAGTTATATGGGTTATGGATGGTCTATGGAGAAAGCATGGAAGAGCACTTGAACACCTTCAATACCCTAATCAATCAGTTGAGGTCATCTATATATCAAATCAAATATGAATAATAATATATCTATTTATTGCGTAGTCTCCTAAACTATTTGAATAATATGATCATTGTGATCAGTGGGAGCACAAATGTGACTAATATAAATATGGATGTCATTATGTGATAGATCCTACAAGAAGAGACAAGGAGAAATACCATAGAATCTAGAAAGAGTGTTGAGGCCTTTACTATGAGAGGTAGGAATAGAGAAATGAAATATTATGAGAAGGCAAAAGGAAGAGAACATAGATCAAAATAGAGAAAGTGATTTACAAGCAAAGGCAAGAAGCAAGATTTGGTGTTTTGGAAGTACAAGAAGAAAGGACACATCAAAAGTGAGTGTAGAGATAATTCGTAGGGAGAGAATGAAAAATCTATAGCAAAATATACCTTAGAAGGAGTTGTAGGAATTATTATATGCTTGGCAAATAATTCCTAGGAGTAATTATAGTTGATTGATTTTGATGCATCATTTCATATGACACCCCACAGAGAGTGGTTTGAGGAGTACCATAAGGGTCACTATGGGAGAGTATTTCTTGGGGATAACTATCATTATGACATGATAGGAAAATATAGAGTGAGATTAAATATTAGAGATGTATGGGAAAAGTACAACAATAATGTGAGACATTCCTAGACTGATAAGAAATTTGCTCTCAGTAAGCCAATTTATTTTATGCTGGTTTGGAGATTAATTTTGATAGAAATATCTACAAATTGGTAAATGGAGCCATGGTAATGATAAGAGTAAGGTAGGTATCTTGATAGAAGTTGGATGTAGAACCTATTAGTATTATCAGTTCATACCTAAGTGCAACAATAAGCAATAGTACAACATAAATTATGTTGTGGCACAAAATGATGTCACACATAGGTGAAAAATGTTTGAAAAATATGTGTAGAAAACAACTGATACAAGGCCTGGAAGGTAAGAAGTTTGATTCCCTTGATTTTTGCAAAGCCTCTATCATGGGGAAGAAAAAAAGAATTTCCTTCTGTTCTAGTGAGTATAGGAGTGATGATATTTTGGAGTTAGTGAAATAAGACATCTGTGGACCCCTAGAGGAGTAGTCCATGATAGGGTCCAAATATTTTATCAACTTCATTGATGATTTTTCTAGGAAATATTAGGTTTTCTTCATGAAGCAAAAGAGTGAAGCATTGGAGAAATTCAAAAACTTTGTTGTCGAAGCAATGAGGCAAATCGATAATAAGGTTAAAGTGTTGAGGATAGATAATGGAGGTGAGGTTTTCTCTGGAGAGTTTGATGCCTTCTACAAATTGCATGGGATTGTAAAGTAGAAAACCACACCTTAAACTCCATAGAAGAATGGTGTGGTAGAGAGTATGAATATGATTCTCATGGAGAATACACAAAGCATAAGAGTAGACACATTTCTAGAAAAGAGGTTTTGGGATGAGATAGTTCACACTTCCAATTATGTTAAAAATTTATCCCCAAGTTTAATCATGGTAGGAATTACTCCATAGGATAAGTGGAGTGGAAATAAACCCACTATAGAGCATCTGAGGGTGTTTGTATGCGAAGCTTACATGTATGTTCCAAAGGAGAAAAGGAGTAAGTTGGCTAGTAAATATATAAAATACATTTTTGTGGGTTATCTTAATGGTGTGAAAGACTACAAATTATGGATACCATAAAAGAGATATCATACTATGAAGAAACATTATCTTCACATCCATCTGCTCAACATCCCAATCATTTTTTATTGCCATTATCAACAATAATAAAATTGAATCTATCTTGGCTACAAGTGAAAATGTCTCAATGTAATCAATGCCTTCAACCTAGATATAACCCTTTGCAACTAGCATTAGCCTTAGATATAATCCATAAATGGTAATGATTTATGGATACCTTTAAAGAAAGAAATCTACATGCAATAGATTGAAGGGTTTGAAATTAATGGGAGCAATCTAATTTGTAGATTAAATAAATAATTGTATGACCTAAATAAATCACTAAGTGAATGATATAAATGAGTTGAATATAATGTGATTGAACATGGTTTTGTTAGGAGCAATGTAGATCATTGCATTTACTACTTGAAAGATTCAAGTGGGTTTGTTATACTTGCATTGTATGTTGATGACATACTATTGCTAAGTAGTTCATAGCATGCAATTTAGAAAGTAAAGGTAATATTATCAAAGGTATTCAACATGAAGCATTTGGGAGCCCTTCATTACTTTATAGAAATTGAGGTTAGGAGGAACTACTCAATGAATATGAAGAACATGTGCTTATACGAAGAGGGGGGATGAAAAGCATACAATATATATATATATATATATATATATATATTTATTTATTTATTTAATCCAAATAATATCATCGACAATATTAAAGCAGTAAACATCACACAAAGCATCACACACATGAGAGACATGATTTTACGTGGTTCACCCAATGCGGGCTACTCCACGGAGAAAATATTCTTTATAAATTTTTCTCAAATAAATTCTCTTGGGAATCCTTTCCCTACAATGTTTATGGACCTCTGTCCAAAGGAGATGTTGATCCCCTAAATCAAGTTCATGGATCTCTATCCACAGGAGAACTTCTTCTCCTCTACTCTGGCTGGTGATCCTCTAGAAGACTACTACCTCCACTGCACTGGCTTGTGGATCTCTCTCCACTGAAGACTCTTATCCCCACTCAGAAGACCTGTCTTCACTACCCTGGTTGATGGATCTCTATCCACTGGAGACTACTATCCTCTCTGCTCTATCACCTCCAAAGCTCTATCTCAAATCTACTCAACAGGTCCACTCAAACCTTCTCAAATATGCTCAATAGGTCCACTCAGAACCTGCTCAAATATGCTCAATAGGTCCACTCATAACCTACTCAAATATGCTCAATAGGTCCACTCAAAACCTGCTCAAATCTGCTCAATAGGTCCACTCAGAACCTGCTCAAATATGCTCAATAGGTCCACTCAGAACCTGCTCAAAATTGCTCAACAAGTCCACTCAGAACTTGTCCAAATCTGCTCAACAAGTCCACTCAGAACTTATCCAAATCTGCTCAACAAGCTCACTCAGAACTTGTCCAAATCTGCTCAATAAGCTCACACAGAACTTAACCAATCTCATAGAAACATAAAGTGAATTGTTAGAGACCCAATATGTTTCAACTCAATGCTCAAACACTTTCTCAACTCAAATCAGAATATAGGATAGTTTGTTTTATGGAACTTGAACAAACACTTCACACACCCACTTGACTAGGCTCAACCAACTCTACTCAACCAATCACTCAAGAAACAACCCTTGCTCACAAACCCTAGTCCAAGCATATAAACATCAACTCAAAATGTTTCCAACAATGCTTAACAACAAATCTCACATAACAATGATACTCATGTTCTTTTGCAAAACCCTAACTCAAGTTCTTCACACAACCAATGGCTTCAACAACAATGCTTATAAAACAAGGTTTTGACAACAACTCTTTATTCCATAAAACCTTGAAGCATTAACTCAAACACTCTCAAAAAGGAAACCCTAATCAAATCCTTTTCACTCCAAACTTTGTTTTCCAGAAAGTCAATCAATCAACTCAACTATGGAAGAATGTGCTCATACCTTTTTCTTGATGATGAAGGGATCTCATAAATCTACCACACTCACAATCACTTCTTTGCCAATCTCAAAGAAAGGTTAGAAGATAATAATTTTCTCAATGAATCACAATACAAAATGATATCAAACAAAATACACCTTATCACTCCAACTTTAAAATAATATCCAACATCTTCATAATAATCTCTTTGGCAAAAATCCCTTTACAAATAAAATCAACACTCTTAAAGTCTTACTCCTCCAATATGCAAATATAATAATTAAGACTTTATTTAAAAATAAAATCAAACTCCTTATAACTCCAAATTTTATTAAAAATAATTTCCAACAAACACCAATTTTCAACTAGCAACCCTTTCAACTATTTCCAACTAGCAACCCTTTTAACTCCCAACTTTAGGCAATATTAAAAATAATCAAAATTTAATTACCTTGCCTTTGGAGGGATTCGAACCCTCAACGCAGCCCATGACCAACGCCTTTGCCATGGCTCCAACCGTCGCTCGAGCTAAGTGCTTGCTTGGGAAGTGGAGAGCACAACGTGCTCAATGAACCTCCCTCTCTCTGCCAAATAAAAATGTGCACCGTTCCTTGGCGCTTCCAACACAATGCAAACACTATCATCCATGTTTCGAATGTAGGCCACTCGGTGCCTCAACATTTTAGCCAATGCCTCCTCGCCACTAGGCCACGCTGCCCAACTGGCTCTCAAACTTTCGATGCTTTCGATTTGTTCTCAATCGCTGTCACACAAAATATGAATTTGTTGTCTTTTCTCATGAGCTCCTCTTCATTCAATTCACATACAAAATAACGTTCGAAGCAAGGATGATTAAAATGCCTTTAAGGCATGGTATATATATAGCCTTTCATCCTTTATGCAAACACGTCGATGCTCCTCCAATCTTATTCGACGTCGACGTTCAAATTAATTTATAAGTGATTTAAATTTATTTAAATTTAAATGTTATAAATTAATTTAATAAAACCTTTGGTTTTATTAGGGCCTTCTCTTATTGCACAACTTGGTATTAATGATATTTATTTATAAAATTTAAATTCCTTTTGAATTTAAATATTTTATAAAATAAATATTAGGCCTCCTTTTAACTTTGCAATAAGCCTCCTTAGGTTTTTATGAAACACCTTTTAAACTAAGCTTCCATATAAAATTAAAATATTATGGAGCCCTTTTGCCTTTAACTTTTGCACTGATTCTCTTGACCTTTGGTGTTATTTGAAGCTTCTTCCTGGATATCAAATGACAACCTTGACAACTTTGTTTCTTGACGAAGTCCTTGACATTAATGATGACTTCATCTGGTGACATCAATGACAACTTTGACTTAGGGACTCAAAATGTCCAAAAATCTCCCCCTTTGTCATTGATGGCAACCCAAAACCTTTTTACCGAAAACTTGACTTCTTCTTCTATGTTGCTCCCCCTAGGACATTGCTCCCCCTGGCTCAATGCTTTCTCAAATATCAAATCTCTCCCCCTTACTCAAATCTCTCCCCTTTGACATCAATGGCAAAGGGTCACCTTTGGGGCTCGGGGCTAAGAATGAGCCTCTTAGCTTAGCCCCTCCCCCACCTCCTTTTGAGGTGGTTAATTCTGGGGTGGGAGTCTCACTCCCAATTTTCCTCGAAGATACTCAAAAGTTTCCTTTGAAAGTGGCTTAGTGAAAATATCTACTATATGTTCCTTTGTAGTGACATATTCCAATCTGACCTATTTATTTGTCACTTGTTCTCTCAAAAAATGGTACTTAATCGAAATGTGCTTTGTCCTAGAGTGCATCACTGGATTTTTTGAAATACTTATGGCACTAGTATTATCACATAGTATAGGAATGGGATGATCATGCTTTATCTTGAAGTCTTCTAGAGTTCTCTTCATCCATAACACCTGTGTACAACTGGCTACTTCTGCAATGTATTCTGCTTGTATTGTAGATAAAGATATTGAAACCTGCTTCTTACTTAACCAAGAGACTAGACATTCTCCAAGAAAGAATGCTCCTCCACTTGTACTTTTTCTATCATCAATGTTGTCGGCCCAATATGCATCTATATATGTTGTTAGTGTGAAACTGTCACTTTTGGGATACCAAAGCCCAAAATCCATAGTCCCTTTTAGATATCTAAAAATTCTTTTTACTTTTGCCACATGTGTTTCCTTAGGTGTTGCCTAAAACCTTGCCACTAATCCCACTGACTGTACTATGTCTGGTCTCGTAGTTGTAACATATAGTAAGCTGCCAATCATAGATCTGTATAATCTCTAATCTACCTCTGGAGATTCATCATCCTTACTCAACTTGCATCCTGTGACCATGGGAGTACTTACCGGTTTACAATCTTCTAACCTAAATTTCTTTAACATTTCCTTTATGTACTTGGCTTGTGAGAGAAACACTCCCCTTTCTGATTGTGAAATCTGAAGTCCAAGAAAGAAGGATAATTCACCAAGCATAGACATCTCAAATTCATTCTGCATGTTCTTAGAAAATTCCTTACACATCTTATCATTGTTTCCCCCAAAAATTATGTCATCAACATAAACAACTACTATTAGAAGATCACTCCCTTCATTTTTGATATATAAATTACTGTCTGCTATTCCTTTTCTGAATCCCTGTTCTTGAAGATACTTATCCAATCTTGAGTACCATGCTCTAGGAGCCTGCTTTAAACCATACAATACCTTTTTCAACCTGCATACCTGATCTGGTTTATCTGCTAGTATGAATCCCTCTGGTTGTTCAATATAAACCTCTTCTTCTAGAACCCCATTTAGAAATGTTGACTTGACATCCATCTGATATACCTTGAAGTTCTTGAAACTTGAGAAGGCTAAAAACATCCTTATAGCTTCAAGTCGTGCAACTGGAGCAAAAGTTTCATCAAAGTCAATTCCTTCTACCTGTGCATAACCTTTGCATACTAACCTTGCTTTATTTCTGACCACTTGTCCATCTTCATTTAATTTGTTTCTGAATACCCATTTTGTGCCAATCACATTTTTGTCCTTTGGTCATGGAACAAGTTCCCAAGTTTTGCTCTTCTCTATATGATCCAATTCCTCATTCATTGCCTTAACCCAAAATTCATCCTCACTTGCTTGAGTGAAGTCTTTTGGCTCAATCTTAGATAGCAAAGAAAAATTTGCTTGTTGAGATGGTTTTATTATTCTTCTCCTTGTCTATATTTCATCTGGATTCTCGATGATCTGTTCTTTTGGATGATGTTTCTGTACATACCTGGATGGAGTTTTGGGAAGAAGTCTTTGTGTTTCTTCTTCTTCTTTATCTGATTCCTCACAAAATTCCTCTTGACAACATCCATCTTCTTGATACACAATTTGTTGAACTGGTTCTCTGGAATCTATCTTCTCATCAATTGTTACATTTATACTTTCCACCATAGTGCGTGTTCTTTTGTTGAAGCATCTGTAGGCTTTACTCTTTGTGGAATAACCAAGAAAAATTCCCTCATCACATCTTGGATCAAACTTACCCAAGTTTTGATCTTCCCATCTTATGTAACATTTGCTTCCAAAAATTCTGAAGTGTTTTATAGTGGCAGGTCTTCCTTTCCAAAGCTCATATGGAGTCTTGTGATGATTTACCCTCAATTGAGCCCTAGTGATTATGTATACTATTATGTTTACAGCTTCTTTCCAAAAACCATCTGATAACTTAGATTCATTTAACATAGCTCTAGCCATGTTTTCAATAATCCTGTTTTTCCTTTCAACTACCCCATTTTGTTGAGGAGTTCTTGCTGCTGAGTACTCTCTCTTGATTCCATGTTGTTCACAAAATTCTATGAATTCATTTGAAGTAAATTCTCCTCCTCTATCAGATCTTAGACACTTAATCCTTTTGCCTGTTTCATTTTCAACCAATTCCTTGAATGCTTTGAATTTTTCAAAGGCCTCTGACTTCTCTTTTAGGAAGGTTACCCAAACCATTCTAGAATAATCATCTATAAACAACATAAAGTAACTCTCACCCTGAATGCTTTGTGTTCTGGTAGGACCACACAAATCAGTATGTATTAGGCTCAATGGCTCAGATGACATATAGCCTTTTGGCTTAAAGGTTGTCCTAGTTTGCTTTCCATGTTGACAGGGTGCACAAATTATGTTTTGAGGTCTTCTTATTTTGGGTAAATCTCTAACTGTCTATTTATTGCTTATATTGACTATGTTGTCAAAATTCAAGTGACCCAATATTCTATGCCACAACCAACTCTCATATTCTTGTGATAGAAAGCACTTTTCCCCTTTGATCTCATTGAGCATGTATAAGTTGTTTGGGGTTCTTCTTGCATTGGCAATGATTTTTCCAGTTTTTGATTTCCTTATCTCACATCTATCTGGATGGAAGGTGACCATGTATCCTTGATCACAAAGTTGACTTATACTCAATAGATTGTGTTTTAACCCTTTAACATACAAAACATTCTCTGTTTTTGTTTTTCCATTGTCTAAACTTAGAGTTCCTCTTCCACCAATCCTTGCTGATCCATTATCACCAAAACTTACTGATCCTCTATTTGTTTCTTTTAGTACAATGAATTTGTCTTTGTATCCTGTCATGTGACTAGAGCAACCACTATCAAGATACCATTGTTCTTCTTTATCCTGAGCATGAAGGGTTGTTTGCACTAACATTGATCTAGCCTTAACATTTTTCTTTTCATCTTTCCTAGTTGTTGAAATTGTTTTTCTAGACTCAGGAAGTATCATTTTACACCATCTAGCCTTGTGCCCAAAATTATTGCATTTGTAACATATAACATCATCATCCATGAGAGGTGCAAAGGAATTGAAATTTCTATTGTATCTTGCATAATGAATACAATGTGCAACTCTATGACCATATTTATTGCAAGAAAAGCAATGACCATGGAAGAAATTATGTAACTTGTTTGGATGTCTTGGAATTTGTGGAGAAGTCATATTTCTCTTGTGATTAACTCTTATCCAGGGTTCTCCTTTGCTTTCTTCCTTTCTGATATCCTTTGCTTGCTTATCCTTGTTTGAAGTTTTTGCTTTCTGAAGACTTGATTCCTCTTTCTGTTTCTCATATTCTGGATCTTGTAGTACCTTGGTCCTTTCAACTTTATTCCTTAGGAGAACAATTTCTGCTTCCAATTTTTCACATTCTGTTTCCCTGGCTCTCAATAGATCTATCATATCTTGCTCAATCTTCTTTCCTTCTTCCACCCTAATCTTGAGTTCTGTGAGATTTTGTATAAGTTCCATCCTTGCTTCTTCATCTTCTTGAACTTGTTCCTTCAGGCTTGAATTTTTCTCTCTAAGTCTTTCCAATTTTCTGAGAGCAGCAAAGAATTCTTCTTTTATGTCAAACATAGTCTCTTCTTCACTTTCTGAAGTCATGTGAGCTACCGATGGATCCTCTTCCAAGTTGTTAGACTTTTCATGGAGAGACCTGCTCTGATACCAATTGAAGAACATGTGCTTATACTGAGAGGGGGGTGAACAGTATACAATAAAATTTTTGCTTTTTAATCCAAATAATATCATCAGTAATATTAAAGTAGTAAACATCACACAAAGCATCACACACATGAGAGACATGATTTTACATGGTTCACCCAATGCGGGCTACTCCACGGAGAAAATATTCTTTATAAATTTTTCTCAAATAAATTCTCTTGGGAATCCTTTCCCTACAATGTTTATGGACCTCTGTCCAAAGGAGATGTTGATCCCCTAAATCAAGTTCGTGGATCTCTATCCATAGGAGAACTTCTTCTCCTCTGCTCTGGCTGGTGATCCTCTAGAAGACTATTGCCTCCACTACATTGGCTTGTGGATCTCTCTCCACTGAAGACTCTTATCCCCACTCAGAAGACCTATCTTCACTACCCTAGATGATGGATCTCTATCCACTGGAGACTACTGTCCTCTCTACTCTATCACCTCCAAAGATCTATCTCAAATATTCTCAATAGGTCCACTCAGAACCTGCTCAAATCTGCTCAATAGGTCCACTCAGAACCTGCTCAAATATTCTCAATAGGTCCACTCAGAACCTACTCAAATCTTCTCAATAGGTCCACTTAGAACTTGCTCAAATATGCTCAATAGGTCCACTCAAACCTGCTCAAATATGCTCAATAAGTCCACTCAAAACTTGCTCAAATCTGCTCAATAAGTCCACTTAGAACTTGTCCAAATATGCTCAACAAGTCCACTCAGAACTTGTCCAAATATGCTCAACAAGCTCACTCATAACTTATCCAAATCTGCTCAATAAGCTCACATAGAACTTAACCAATCTCATAGAAACATATTTCTCAACTCAAATCAGAATATAGGATAGTTTGTTTTATGGAACTTGAACAAACACTTCACACACCCACTTGACTAGGCTCAACCAACTCTACTCAACCAATCACTCAAGAAACAACCCTTTCTCACAAACCCTAGTCCAAGCATATAAACATCAACTCAAAATATTTCCAACAATGCTTAACAACAAATCTCACATAACAATGATACTCATGTTCTTTTGCAAAACCCTAACTCAAGTTCTTCACACAACCAATGGCTTCAACAACAATGCTTATAAAACAAGGTTTTAACAACAACTCTTTATTCCAGAAAACCTTGAAGCATTAACTCAAACACTCTCGAAAAGGAAACCCTAATCAAATCCTTTTCACTCCAAACTTTGTTTTCCAGAAAGTCAATCAATCAACTCAACTATGGAAGAATGTGCTCATACCTTTTTCTTGATGATGAAGGGATCTCATAAATCTGCCACACTCACAATCACTTCTTTGCCAATCTCAAAGAAAGGTTAGAAGATAATAATTTTCTCAATGAATCACAATACAAAATGATATCAAACAAAATACACCTTATCACTCCAACTTTAAAATAATATCCAACATCTTCATAATAATCTCTTTGGCAAAAATCCCTTTACAAATAAAATCAACACTCTTAAAGTCTTACTCCTCCAATATGCAAATATAATAATTAAGACTTTATTTAAAAATAAAATCAAACTCCTTATAACTCCAAACTTTATTAAAAACAATTTCCAACAAACACCAATTTTCAACTAGCAACCCTTTCAACTATTTCCAACTAGCAACCCTTTTAACTCCCAACTTTAGGCAATATTAAAAATAATCAAAATTTAATTACCTTGCCTTTGGAGGGATTCAAACCCTCAACGCAGCCCACGACCAACGCCTTTGCCATGGCTCCAACCGCCGCTCGAGCTAAGCGCTCGCTTGGGAAGTGGAGAGCACAACGTGCTCAATGAACCTCCCTCTCTCTGCCAAATAAAAATGTGCACCGTTCCTTGGCGCTTCCAACACAATGCAAACACTGCCGTCACGTTTCGAACGTAGGCCACTCGATGCCTCAACATTTTAGCCAATGCCTCCTCGCCACTAGGCCACGCTGCCCAGCTAGCTCTCAAAATTTTGGCGCTTTCGATTTGTTCTCAATCGCTGTCACACAAAATATGAATTTGCTGTCTTTTCTCACGAGCTCCTCTTCATTCAATTCGCATACAAAATAACGTTCAAAGCAAGGATGATTAAAATACCTTTAAGGCATGGTATATATATAGCCTTTCATCCTTTATGCAAACACGTCGATGCTCCTCCAATCTTATTCGATGTCGACATTCGAATTAATTTATAAGTGATTTAAATTTATTTAAATTTAAATGTTATAAATTAATTTAATAAAACCTTTGGTTTTATTAGGGCCTTCTCTTATTGCACAACTTGGTATTAATGATATTTATTTATAAAATTTAAATTCCTTTTGAATTTAAATATTTTATAAAATAAATATTAGGCCTCCTTTTAACTTTGCAATAAGCCTCCTTAGGTTTTTATGAAACACCTTTTAAACTAAGCTTCCATATAAAATTAAAATATTATGGAGCCCTTTTGCCTTTAACTTCTGCACTGATTCTCTTGACCTTTGGTGTTATTTGAAGCTTCTTCCTGGATATCAAATGACAACCTTGACAACTTTATTTCTTGACAAAGTCCTTGACATTAATGATGACTTCATCTGGTGACATCAATGACAACTTTGACTTAGGGACTCAAAATGTCCAACCGAAGAAGCTATGGATCAACCAAAAGAAGTATGTGTCTAATAAATTAAAACTATTTGGGATGGAAACATGCAAACTAGTAATCACTTCATTCCTAATGTGTGCTACATTGTCTAATGAACAAAGTCCAAAGATTGAAGCAAAAAAAAATGAAATGGCAAAGGTGCCATATGCAAGAGCGGTCAAAAAGTTGATGTATAAAATGGTGTGTACAAGACCTGACTTGGTTTACATAGTGGGAATTATGAGTAGATTTATGTCAAATCTAGGCAAGCAACACTAGATAGTTGTAAAGAGGATATTTTGGTATCTACAATATACAAAAAAAATTGCAATTTGTTATCAGGATATGGGAGATAGCTATTTGAAGGTATATATAGATGTTGATTTTGTAGATGATGTGGATGAACAAAAATCTAGAATTGCATATGTATTTGAATTATCTGGGGGAGCCATTAGCTGGAGAAGAAAGAAGTAGGAGGTTGTTGCATAGTCAACAACAAATACTGAATACATTGTAGCAATGGAGTCTTGCAAGGAAGCGGCATGGCTAAAATTGCTATGTACAGATATTGGTGTGCAGTAGGATCTAATTCCATTGTGTTGTGACAATAAAAGTGCTATAGCCCTTGCTATAAATCTAGACTTCCATGGAAGGACAGAGCACATTAGGGTAAATACTCAAAAATTCAATTGGTGTTGAGACCAAAGTGGGATAAGAACTTGGTTGCAGTAGTCACCTAGTGGGAGATTTCTAATATTGGAAACTACTACAATATTGCAATTGTGGTTGTTTTTTGTGGGTAGTTGTTCACAAGGTAAAAATTAGGGTTTCCAAGATAACATAAAATAATAATATATTTTAGGGTTTCTTGGGGGAGGATCATATTTATATACTTTAGGGTTTTAGGGGAAAATATCCAATATTTATGCATGTAATCACTATATTAAAGGAAATACAATCTTTCTCAGTGGCCTGCAATCTATGTGTTAATTATTTTTGTTCATGCATGTTTTTTATTTCCTTCTATAATGTTATTTTCTCTTCAGTGCAATACATTTTTAAGTTCTGCATTATTCAATTATTTTTATTTCTTCTATGCTTATCTTCTCTGCCAACAAGGGTGTGTTTGACTATAGATACATGGTCAATTTGGGATCTTAGGAGTTAAATTAATCCAAATTTTCTACTCCAAAGTATTTTCCTTCGAAATTATTTCATCACTAGGGACTCTCCCTAAAGACTCAATATTCTTTTCTTTAATAGTTCAAAGTAAGATTCTTATAGGAGAGTCTACAAAGAAGAGGATAGTATGGACCTTTTAGATGTGCCTTGTGTGAGAAGGATATAAAAAAATTAGACCATTTAATTCTTCATAATCCCTTTGCTCACAACATTTGGGGTTACCTTTTTTATAATATAAAAATATACTGGGTAGATCCATAAATAATGAAAGAGTTGATGAAATATTATATTAGTTATTTCAAATCTAAAACATTATGTGCTCTATGAAGGATTGGTACTATCATTATTTGTTAGAATTTATGTCTTGAAAGGAATAATAGAATTTTTAAATAAATCTCAAAATCATGCCCAAGTTGAAATCATATTATTGTCTCTCTTGTAGAATGTTTACATATATGATGCTTATCATGCGAAGTCTCAAGTGTAGAAAAAGATGTGGTAACAATTTGGTTACGAAGAGTCGTTATGATAATAGCTTTAAAACAAAGGATCTACTTTGAACTAGGGTTAAATAGAAATGTCTAGAAATTGGATTTATCAAAACTAATTTTGATGAATATTCTAAAGAAATTTTGAAAAAAGCCAATGGAGGTGGTATTTTTCAAAATAATGAAGGCAAAAATATTCTTACGTACTCATAATCCTATGAAACACCAACTAACAAGAGTATTTTATAGGGGCATACTCTTGATATTAAGGCATTATTATATATTTTAACACTATAAGTATTTCTTGAGTCATTATCTCTCTTTTGGATATCTTTGAATGTGAGGTCCACTAAAAGTATATGAAGAAATCCTTGCAAACATAAGTATTAACCAAAATATATACATGTATTATTTAATTAAATTTATTTAAATACATAATATTATTGTCCTTATAGATTGAATAAATCCTTGTAGTGATTAAAATAATTTCCATATGATTGGTATATAAATATCAATAACTATAAATCCATATTTAGGTAGATTATTAAGGAGTTTCACATTTTACATCAAGGTTACAATACCATGGGTCACCCTTAATATTTTATTAAGGGTTAAAATATCTATTTCAAAGGGCCCATGTCCAAATATTGTTTAACAATATATGTATAACTATAAAAATACCAATTTGTAATTTGTTTCAATATGTATAACTTATTCAATCGGTTCCAAGAGTAAAAAACCTGACCTCTTCCTTGAACTTGATATCAGAAAAGCCTTTGAAAGGGTTTCTTGGGACTTCCTCTTTGCAATTTTAATGAAATTTGTTTTTCAAGAGTGGGTTGCCTTAATCAAGGAATGCTTAACATCTGTCTAGTTATGAATAATTGTAAATGGTTCAGCAATAGGATACTTTAAAATTTTCATAGGACTCAAGTAGGGTGACCATTTATCACCCTTCCTCTTCATTATCATGGCTAAATCACTTGGTAGATACCTTAAACATGCTTGTTATGTGGGTGTTATTTGTGGTATCAAGCCCTCATCTATTTCTAGGCCCATTACTCATCAACAATTAATGGATGATACTATCCTAACAACTTTGTCCTTAGTTCCTAAAGCCAAAATAATCAAATTATTCTAAATTTTTCTAAAGAAGATTTTGGGCAGAAAATTAACTTTGTGAAGAGCAAAATCTATTTCCTAAATCATTCGTAGATAGCTTAATATTTCTAGGATTCTAGGTTATACTATTTCTTACCTTCCTTCTACTTACCTTGGGCTCCCTTTTTTTCATGGCAATCCTGCATAATTTTTATGGAGCAATGTCATTGAGTGAATCAAAAAGAAGTTGGCAGTGTGGAAAAAAATAATGTCAAGCCAAGTGGCTAAGGCTACTCTTGTGCAAGCATGCCTTCAAAGTATTCCAATTTTTTTCATGTCAATATTCAAAGTTCCTATTTTTGTTTTCCATAATATTGAACAAATTCAAAGGAGATTTATTTGGGCTGGAAATGAAAATCAGAATAGATTCCCTTTAGTTTCTTAGGATAGAATCTACCAGAAAAAAGACCAAGAAGGTTTAGGCTTTAGAGAAATCCACAAAATAAATTTGGTACTCATGGCAAAGCAAGACTAGATAATTATCACTAAGGCTCAATATACTTGGATTGATATAGTAAAAAAGAAATACTTCCAACAAACCTCTTTCATGGATAACCAACCTCTTCCTCAAGGTTCATGCTTTTGAAATTCTATCATTCAATGCAGGGACGTCATCAGGAAGGGAATGAGATGGAAACTTGGTTGTGGTAATTTTATCAGGTTCTAGGAAGATGTTTGGCTTAAGTATCACCCCCTCATATCTGAGCCAAATCTAGCAATTCTCAAGACCTTCATAGACTAAAACTTAAAAAGTAGAGTGATTAATTTCATTTCTCAGTCTTCTAACCAACGTCTATGGAAATCCATTCCCACCAATTATTTGAATTTCAATTTCATATCTACTTCTATAATCCTTCAAAATTTATTGCAAGTATTTGTTATTTCGAACTCCTAGTCAAAAGACAACCTCATATGGAAGTTTAGTGATGATGGTAAGTTCATGGTTAAATCTGCTTACTATATTCAATATACCCCCTCAACTATTTTGACCCTTGCTAAGTATGTTTGGGTTAAAAAACTGATTCCAAAAATTGATTTCTTTTCCAGGATTTATTCTCAAAATTGAGTTTTTACTATGGATAATTTAATCATCAGAGGCATTTTTATCCCTAACTATTGCCCTCTTTGCAAGTTCAATTGGGAATCAACTATCCATATCTTCCTGCAATACCCTTTTATCTTTTCATTTTGAATTCTCTATTTGATTTGGTCAATATTACCTGGGTTAAACCATCTTCCATCATCCTTTTGTTTGAGCAATGGCCTAACCCTTTCTTTAATTCCTAGTTAAAATTCCTATGGTCCACATGCCTACACCACTTCCTTTTGCAGATTTTGTTGGAATGTAACAACAAAGTTTTCAAAGGAGTTGTCAAAGACTCTCAATTCATCTTCCCTCACATCACCATATTTTCATTTGAAAATGTCCATATTGTCTCATCGAATGGGATCACCAAACCTAGTCTTGAATCTCACCTATTTGTAAGTTTCAATATAAAAAATTGTGTTGCAATAACTTCTTGCACCGTTGTTGACAAATCATGCATCACTTGGAACCCTCATCCTATAGGGTAGATAAATATCAACTTTTATGGAGTGATTAAAGGAAATATTGAAAGGGATGGGAGCAGAGGCATAATCAAGGATGACAAAGAGAAAATCATTGTAGCTTATGCAGAGAATAGCAAAGTTCAAACCAAAAACATGGCTGAGGTGAGAGCTCTTTATCAAGGTATTCTTGTAATAGAAGGCTTTGGCTCCAAGAACTTAATCGTTGAAGGATATTCCTTGTTGATCATCAACTGTATCAAATCTTCTCAATCCCCTTCATGGAGCCTTTCCAATATCATTTATGAATGTAGGAGGCTTGTTAACATGTACTCTAATGTCATTATCCAACATGTGTTAAGATAAGGAAATAATTTTTTTGACTCACTTGCTAATATAGGCATTGAGTCAAAAAAAAATGATTGTTAAAACCACCAAATATGTAAGTAAGATTGTTAAAACAAAAAAAATGATATATATATATATATATACACGATATGGTTTATATATTACACTTATGATGTAATATATGTGAGGTTTATTTCCATTCTATTTACCAAAAATATTTTACACTATAAACCAAGGTTATAATCAAAGGTCTAAATGGTTATAATGTAATGGGAGAAATCATTTCAATTACAAATATAAATGTAATCATGATATTTATGTCACACCATTTTAATATTGATAACTTATCTTAAATAGAAATAATATATTTATTGAGTTAATTCAAAATCAAATACACATTAAAATACTACTTTTGGGGTGTTTTTTACTTCATTAGATGAAATATTTGTCTTATCTCACGTATATAATCAACTGGCTAAAAGCACTTCTAAATGAAAATTTTCATCCTTACTCAAATATCATAATTAAAAGATCAAAAAAACCTTTTTTTTTAATAAAAGGGTAAACATTTATTGATAAAAATTTTGGATTACAGAGTACGATTGAGCTTTCAACTAGGACTCAAATACACAGCCAAACAGGCTAAAACCACTAGAATATATTGACACCTAAAGAAGACAACAAGAACGATGAGGCCAGAAAATTGCCTCATTCATGGACCATTTTTGGATATTTGATAAACTATTTGATAAACCTTATGTTATGTTTTGATGCTAATTATGGTGATAGAATGCATTATGTATTAGTGTTTACATGTTTTAAATGTTGAAGAGCATATATTCTATTTTGACTATTTTTCTGTACTTTCTGACCTATTTTAGCTGAATTCTTTAAGCAAAGTAGGATTTATTTGAAGTTGTAATAATAAGTGTTGATATGTATTTAGTTCTGAAATCATTTCATTAGCTTTCCCCACCGTCTAACCATTTCAAATGGCCAAAAAGGTGCCAAAACTTGTTCAAAATAGTTTGACTGTGCAGAAACAAGAAATTGTCCATTCAAATTCCAGCCAGCTGTACATATACAACATGGCTTGGAATTGGTCCACTCCAGCTCATGCAAAGGATGGAATAAGTCTTCTGGGAAATTATGGAGACTATTCACGCCGTCATAATTGTTTTCTTGCCCCTTTGGTGCATGAATTAACACAAACTCTGTTATCCTCCCGATATTCTAGAGCAGCTCCAGAATGAACGCAGTAAGAACAGTTTTGGTCAAAAGTGCCTATAAAAAATAGAAGGGTGGTAAATGGTGGCTGTAGCTATTTAAGGGATACCCTTATTCTTTCCAACACCTGTCCCTCAATGCATGAAGCCCAACAGAAGGAATGGATAAGGAATAACAGAACAAATCCCTGCATTCTGGAAACAGTTCTGCAACAATTGTAGCAGCCCTACATAGCAGCACAAAATCCTATCAATATTGTAACCCATTAGTATAAATAATATAGCTCCCATTTTGTTGAGCATATAGGATCTAGAGGATAGAAAAATAGCATAATTTTAAATGTTGTAGCATTGTACTATAGTAGAATAGTATTCTGCAGGTTTTCCTCGTAATATTGTTATGCTACTTGTATTTAATAAAAGGTGCAATTTCATCATCTATGTTGGCATTCTAATGAGTTTAGTGTAAGGTTTAGATAGTTTAGGATAGGTACTTTTCACCTTCTTCTAGTTTAGGGAGCAAGGGCCACTTCCAGGCCCAGGAGAAGGGACAACATTGACAGGTTTTCTGCTCTTTTCTTGCTGCAGCAAATTAGCAGAAACCTGACTCTATTTCACATTTTTAGTTGTGTTATTTTAGAATGCATGTGATAATTTGTAATATAGGAAGTGTGTGTGCATGTCAGCTGACCACTTAGCATAGATTCTTGCATCCTACAACATTTTATGAAATTCCCTATTTTTCAATAGTTGTTTCAGACTTTGACAGTTCCAGTTTGCATCAGAGAATTTCTTGATGTTTCAGTTCTGCAACATTTGATTACTATCCTTTAAATTCTGTTATTGTAATTAGGTTCTACTTCATGCAAGTGTGATTTTCAATTCTGCAAGTTTCATTTTTGCTATTTCCATTTCTGCATCCTTTCATTACTATCATTTTAAATTCTGCAATTTAAGTAGTTTTCTTTTTCCTGCAAAATTTCAATTCTTGCAATTTCATTTCTGTAAAGGTAAATAGGAGTCAATTTCAGTTCATAGGATTTAAAGGTGACATCAAACCCCCAACATTAACTACTCTACCAATAAATCCCTCCTCTGAATGAACTGATCCTTTAACTGCTTGCCTTTCCTATCGTATACAACCATTGGACACCGCCCTGGATTGACAAGAATAATGATTAAATGATGAATAATTGATGACACTCATCATTTTTGGTGCCATTTTCGGGGAAAACTTTAGGTGTTGTTAGGAGAAGTATAGCAGTCCAGGAACTATCCTGTTACAGGTAACAGTTCTTGAAAACTGAATTCTAGTTCATTTAGTGGATGAGCATGGATGAATAGGCCAAGAGACGAAAGAGGAAGGTTTATCAGAACCGGCTCTTTTCCACCAAGGCGTTCTTCATGATCTGGTGAAGATCTGCCTGTGTATGAACTTCCTGAAAGACTTAAAAGAGAATCATCTTCTTCATCAACTAAAATTTTAGGATCTTTGCAAGAAGAGCTCTTAGAGGCACTTGCTTCTAGACATACCCATAGGGCTGATCCATCTGAACCAGCTGAACAAGTCAAAACTGAGGAAGCACCTATGGCAGAACAAGGAGAACGTGATAGGGAAATTGTTGGTCATGATGCTGACAATCCTCCTGTTAGAACTTTTGAATACCCTATTCATCTGAATCCTACTCAGAATGCTCCTATGAAAACAATTTCACCCTCAGTATTGCCAATATTTAGGGGAATTGTTTCTGAAGATCCTGATCAGTTCCTGTTTGAATTCAAAGTTCTGTGTCAGACTTATGACTATGTCAATGACAACCAAAAACTGAAGTTATTTCCCTCTACACTCAAATATGCAGCCTTACGATGGTTTATGAGCCTTGAACCAGATTCAATCCGCACTTGGGATCAAATGGAAACTGCATTTTTGGATAAGTATCAGGAGTATTGTAGAGTGAGAAATAGGAAGGATGAGTTATTTCGGATTAGACAAGAAGAGGATGAAAATTTAGAGGATTATCTTGATAGATTTACCTTTATTCAAAAGAGATGTGGTCCTGTGGAAACCGACTTATTAAAAACTATATTTCTGAGAGGTTTGCAGGATGATTCCAGAGAAGTATTGGATTTAATGGGAAAAGGAGATATAAACCAACTTGAGATTAATGATATTGTAGAGTTATGCAAAAATTATTCCCACACTAGGCAAAGAAGAAGGAAGAGGAATCCTGGTAATACCGATATAAAATATTTGATGGAAGAAATGGCTAACATGAAAACTGATATTCTTGTTCAATTAAATACTGCATTAGGGGAAAGGAATGCAAAATCCAATTCTTCACCACCCCTAGCTATCTATTGTCCTAGATGCAGGAATAAGCATGCCCTACATGATTGTCCTTTGGATAGAACCTCTATCTCAACTATTTGTGGCATATGTTCAAAAGAGCATAACACTGATAAGTGCCATCTCCTACCTCACCTTAAAAATATTTTGCAAACCCAAACTGAAGAACTTAATGTTATTGGGCAAAGGCCAGGTGGCAACTTTTCACAATACCAGAATGCCCCTCATTTTCCTATAAGTTGGGGATAAAATCCTTGGAATATGCCTTGGGGATATTCAGAACCACCTTCACAACCATGGAATCAATCTTGGTCAGCCCCAAGATTGGTCACATCCTCCATGGAATCCTGTTAATCCACCTTGGACACAAAATCAACAATATGGGCAAAGATGGGGGCCACAATACCCATCATATCAAGGGCAGCAGAGGTATCAAGGATAGAATCAAAACCTGCTGCCAGCTCCTAATCAAAACTTTCAAGGAAGAATACAACCTCAACAAGCACAACCAGTTAAGCAACCCCCACTTCCAGCTCAGCCTATTGCTAACCCAAATAATACCAGACAAGCAACCCCTGTTTATGGAGCTGAGTCTAAAGATTCTGTTGTAGTTCATGTACTTGATTGTAGTAATATCCAGTTGCATTCAGGGAAAGTTTTACCTGACCCTGCTCCACCCACCATTGAAGAGATTGATGGAAAGCAAGAATCTCCACATTCAGAACCAGTGCAAACAAAATAAAAAGAAGAAAAATCAGAAAATGAGCAAGAAAAACAAGAATCCCCTGTAGGAGAAGTACCATACCCTGAAAGATTTAAAAATCTTGCAACTATTCCTGAATCAGAATTAGTTACAGAACTTAAGAAAATGATAATTTCTCTTCCTTTGTTGCAAGCAATAAAGGATGTGCCCTTAATCAAGAAAACCATTCAGGATTTATGTATCAAGAAACCTGGTAGAAAGAAGAAAGCCTTTCCTAAAACTATGCAAGTAGAAGGGAAGTTGGCTGACCTGCTATCTGGAAAACTAGTGCCTCCCAAATATAGTGATCCAGGAAGTCCAGTAGTCACAATTACTATTGGGTTAGTGCAAATTCCAAATGTACTAATTGACCTTGGAGCTGCAATCAATGTAATGACTAAGGAAACAATGCAACAACTGCATCTCAATAATCTCAGTCCTACCACTACAGTTTTGGAAATGGCAGATAGGTCAGTTGCCAAGCCAGAAGGAATCCTAGAAGATATTGCCATTGAAGTTTCTTCTTGGGAGTATCCTATAGATTTCTTGGTGTTGCAACCTAGAAATTCAGTTAGTGGTTATCCCATCATTCTAGGGTGACCTTGGCTTGCTACTGCAACTACTTTTATAGACTACAGGTCAGGAGAAATGACTATTTCAAATGGCATTGACCTTAAGAAGATTTCCCTATATCCACCAGCCCAACCTTCAACCAAATTTTTTGGACAAATATGGTATCCTGAGTCTGATGAAGAACAAGAAACTATTGCCACTTTGGCTACAGTAGTAGTGAAGGAACACATTGAGGAAGTCAATTCACCAGAAAGGGAAATTTTTGAAGATGAAACTGTCCTAGTTGCCACATTACAAGAAGGACTTAAAGATGATCAAATTCTTGTTCATCGCCTGCTATGGAAGGATGAAGAACAAAATTTAGAACATCTGTCACCTATTCCCATATAGGAAAGCTCTTTCACACTGCCACATGGATGGCATCATCATCTTCTTACCTCTTTCACATGTCCTATGCAGGGAATGATTCCATCTGGCATCACTTATGAAATAGAATCCAGAGTATTTCATACTCTATAGCCACATCACTATCCATTAAATTCTTTAATCAGCAGATATGAAGCAGTCAATTCTGTTTATCCAGGGATTAAACAAATTGAAATACAACCAGGGAAATTTCTAAATATTAATAGTTGGTTGACTAATGAACAGGAAGCCAAACTGTTTGTTGTCCTACAAAAACATGTTCAGGATTTTGCTTGGAATTATAAGGACATGATTGGCATTCATCCTGATGTGTGTACACATAGGATATACACTGAAGATGTCAAACCAGTGAGACAACCTCAAAGGCGCCTGAATCCTGCTCTGAAAGATATTGTTAAAGAAGAAATTGAAAAACTTTTAGATGTAGGATTCATTTACCCAATTTCAGATAGTAAGTGGGTTTCTCCATTAGTCATTGTTCCAAAGAAAAATGGGAAAATGAGAGTGTGTGTGGATTATAGAGAGTTAAACAAGGTAACACATAAGGACCATTTCCCATTACCTTTCATAGACCAAGTGTTAGATACCCTTGCTGGCAAGAAATTTTTCTGTTTTCTTGATGGATTCAGTGGTTATAATCAGATACAAGTTGCACCTGAAGACCAAGAGAAAACTACTTTCACATGTCCTTGGGGAACCTTTGCTTATAGGGTTCTACCTTTTGGTTTATGTAATGCTCCAACAACATTTCAAAGAGTTGTTTTGGCCATATTCTCTGATTTGACAAATGAGAGTGTAGAAATTTACATGGATGATTTCACAGTATTTGGAGATAGTTTTGAGTATACTTTAGAACAACTTGAAAAAGTTTTAATACATTGTGAAACATACCATCTGTCTCTTAATCCTGAGAAATGCTTCTTAATGATGGAGGAAGGGATTGTCCTTGGTCATCATATCTCCTCTTATGGGATCAAGGTTGATCCTAAAAAGGTGGAAGTCATCAAAAACCTTCCTCCTCCAAAAACTCAAACTGATGTAAGGAGTTTTCTGGGGCATATTGGTTTCTACCATAGATTTATTGCCAATTTTAGTACCATAGCCAATCCAATGTTTGCATTACTAATGAAGGATTCTAAATTTTCTTGGTCTACTGAGTGTCAAAAGTCTTTTGATGAATTGAAAGAAAAATTAACCACTCCCCCTGTATTGAGAGGACCTAATTGGGAATTGCCCTTCCATATTCAAACTGATGCTTCCAATACTGCTATTGGAGCTGCATTAGGACAAATTGACAATGGGGAGCATTATGCCATTTACTATATCAGTAAAAACTTGATAGGAGCTGAAAAGAACTACACTACTACTGAGAAGGAATTCTTAGTTGTAGTATATGCTATCAATAAGTTCTGACACTATATCATAGGATATCAGGTATTCATTCATACAGATCATGCTGCCATTAAATACCTGATGAATAAACCTCTGGTTAGTGCAAGAATTATTCGTTGGTTAATATTGTTGCAGGAATTTGATATCACTATAGTTAATAAACTAGGGAAAGCTAATGTAGTTGCAGATTTTCTGTCAAGATTGCAAAATGCAGATACAGGAGAGTTGGTTGAAGATGCATTTCCTGATGAGAAACTATTTGCTATTTCTGTGCAGTCTCCATGGTTTGCAGATATAGCTAATTATTTGGCTACAGGAAAAATTCCTCTTCACTTTACTCCTAAACAAAAGAAATAGTTAATCAAGCAAAGTTCTTCTTTCAAATGGATAAGAGGTTTACTTTTCAAATGCAGTCCTGACCATGTTTTGCGTAGGTGTATCCGCAAGGATGAAGTATATGATATCCTACGGGCATGTCATGATGAACCATCAGGAGGACATTATTCAGTAAAGAGCACCATTCAAAATATTTTGGGTACTGGTTATTACTGGCCATCTTTACATAAAGATGTGAAAAGGTATGTTGGACATTGTGATGCATGCCAAAGGATGGGAAAACCTACCTTCACTAGTGAAATGCCATTACAACCTCAAATAGGAACATAACCATTTGAGAGATGGGGGTTAGATTTTGTAGGACCCATTGACCCTCCTTCCCAAGGGAAAGTGCATATCTTGGTATGTACTGACTATGTAACCAAATGGGTAGAAGCCCATGCTTTTAAGCATGCTCGAGAAGACAAAGTTGTTGATTTCCTATATTCATAGATTTTCCTGCATTTTGGGGCCCCACAATCCATCACCACAGATCAGGGACCTCAGTTTACTTCAAGAGTTGTTGAAGCCTTCACTCAACTATATGAAATCAAGCATAGGAAATCCTCACCTTATCATCCACAAGCCAATGGTCAGGTTGAAGTAACAAATAGGGAACTAGAGAGAATCTTAACCAAAACCATAGCTTCCCATAGGAGGAATTGGATGGACAAACTACCTGAAGCAATTTGGGCTTACAACACTACTTGGAAATCCACTACTGGATTCACACCATATGAATTGGTTTATGGTAAAAAGCCTCTTTTGCCTATTGAATTTGAGTTATTAACTCTTCGAACTACTTTGGATGTAGGTATTGATTTGTCATAGGCACAAACTGACTGAATTCTGCAGCTCAATGCATTAGATGAGCTACGGAGGGATGCATTGCACCAGACTAAGATGATCCAAGCACAACAAAAATTATGGCATGATAGTCACATTCAGTAGAGGAAGTTTCAGCAAGGCGACTGGGCTTTGTTGTTTGACTCACGTTATGAAGACTATCCTAGAAAGTTGTAGACTAGGTGGCTTGGACCATATCATATTGAGGAAGTATTTGAAAATGGAGTTGTTCGCCTTTCACCCATTGATGATTCATGATGAAAATTGGTGGTTAATGGACATCACCTTCGGATATATCATAAACCACTATCGAAGGAGGAGTTTCTCAAGCAAGTGGAGAACTTGGATGTACACATGTTGGAAGAAAACACTTCTTCCACACCGAACTCAGCAGAGTAACATAAAAGAAATTAAAAAAAAATAATAAAAATGATAAAAAAATGAATAAATTCAGAAAGTGAAAACCTCTTTGAGGCGCCTCTGAATTAGGCTTGCATGAAAACCGGTCTTCCGGCATGTTTGCCTTAGTGACTCACCATTTGTACCCACCATCATTGTTCCATATTTTCTCACAATCACTGTTTCACCTATTTTCAGATTGCACCTGTCTTAGTCCATAGAGCAGCCAGCTGAGAATCAGTAGAAACAACCACTGTACAATTGTGGATAAATGGTTATATCAGGTATGTGCCTTTTTCATTTTAGAATAATGTTGATATCTAGTATGTAGTGTATAATATCCCTAGTTAGTATATGAGGCATACATAAGGTTAATTCAAAAAGTTATCCATCTAGTCAATGGAAGATGTGAAAAGGGCAGAAAACTTTTATCCATAACCTTCAAATGTTTCAGCATGATAATGCTCCGGAATAAATGGTACTCATAACTGCTTCGGAATGATGATAACTCCGGAACCAAAACAAAGAGAAAATACAAGAACAGTTTCAGAATAAAAATAAACATATGCTTAGGAATGAAGGAATGTTCATACTTCAAGAAAAACTCTGGAATGAGTAAGAATAAGGACGAAATGACATGTGGCATCACAATCAAATTTCTATTGTTTGGAGTAAGGAAAAATTATGGCACAGATTTCAAGACGTAGGTTTCCAACACAATGATGGAAATGAGGTTGTTGGGAATCATCGCACATTTCACGATATGCAAAATCTTCGGCACACTTCACAAGGACTTCAAGAAAAAGGGAAGTTCTGTACATTGTCCATAACCCAACCAATAGATGACTACCACATCAGTGCATCGTAATCATTTAATCAAACACAACAGATCACGTTCCTATGGGAAATAGGAGTCTGCCACGTGATATAGAAGAAGGAAATTTAATTTCCAAATGTTCCAACACGTTTCGAAGCATTTTTTTGATGCTGTAAAAATTTAATTTCGTAGCCCAAAACCATTTTGAGCCCTGCAGTTGCAAATAGTTCGATTCAGACCCAAGAACGACGTTGTCTTTCGACACTGAGAAGAGATAGAACACAGGAAGATTAAAAATGGGGGGTAAGAAGAATCGGATTGAGCCAAAAAATGTAGATTGCCTATAAGGAGATCTTGAATCACTACGTATTTTTATAGAAGGAGGATTTCTGCCCTTTTTGCACAAGTTCGATGGGCATTCAGAGGGATTGGCCACTGAGTTTGCACGCACCTTTCACAACAATCAAATTCACATCAGCGGCATGACAATCTAGGTAAGCCCTAAAATTCTCAGTCAAGTTACTGAAATGCCATTGCATGGGGTTCAAATTGGGAAATCTGGCAAGAATACTTTAAATGAATTAGTAAACCAGTTCAGGGGAGATGAGGATAGGCCCATTGAGTTTGTATTGAGTAATAATATCTGCAAGGGGGTCAAAAGAACAAGTTTACAACCTCCTTGGGATGAAGTTGCAGTATGGGTCATTAGGTTTTTGACCTACGATGGGCAATTCCCTATCCTATCTAGACATCACATGAGAATTTTGACCCATCTACGCCATGGCAACTCAAATCCTGAGCTTAGGGTAAACCTTCCTCTGTATTTATATCAAGAGCTGGTAAATATGGCCAAAAAGTACCAAGCAGGAAGAGGGTCTCCCAAACACCATGGGCTCATCAAGATCATCTGCAAACATCACTTTAGAGGAAACCCTAGGAGTTTTGAATGGTTCTTCTCTACCTGGAATGAATTGGAGAGTGAAAGCCCTGAATCTGAGGAAGAGGTAGAAGGTGAGAAGTCTGAATCTGAAGATGAAGCAGAAATTACAAGATCTGAACCTGAAATTGAAATTGAATCCTCTGAAAAAGAAATCCCCTCCTCACCACAAGGACCTCCATCCTCTAGGACTAGGAAGCAAAGGGAAAAATAATCTAAGTCTGGTCCTGTGGGAAAAAGGAGAGTTACATTTTCTGAGAATGTAACTATTTTTCCAACACAACCTATTAGGCAACCTGGTAGTTCAAGAAAGGAAGGGCGACTAGAGAAAGAAACACTTGAAGTAGGTTCTACTCCAGAATCATCAGAATTTGTTCCAGAGTCACCAAAAAGGGTTAAACAAACTCTTGTGGGGTTACGAAGGTCTTCTAGACTTCAAAAACAAAAAGTAACAGAAGAAATAGTGGATGAAGAAGCGACACCACTATTTCAGCAGTTAAATACAGAGCAGGAGCAAGAAGTGCTTGTAGAACAATTTACAGAAGAAAGATCAGAGGAAGTATATATGGACATAGAAGAATTGGAGGTAGAGACAACAATCACAGATACAAAAATACCTACAGTCTCACTTGTTGACTATTCAGACTCTGAAGATTCTGATTCTGGCAAAGAATCACTAAGAGAAGAGGAAGAGCCTGATATGCAAACCCAGTTACATGCTGCTAAAAGTGTCATTAAGACACAAATGGGTTGGATTGAACAACATGAAGCCTCTATCATAGAAAAAGATAAGCTTATTGCTAATTTGCAGGAAGAAGTGAACAAACTAAAGGCTCGGTTGTCCACTCTGGAGCAACAACCTACAGAATCTGATTCTGAGGATGAATTGGCCAGAATTTTGTTAGAATTGGTAGAAGATCATAGGGAGATAGCCCTACCTGAGGAAGAATCACCCATCAGAGGAGTGGAAATAGAAGAGACAACAACACAAATCTTCCAGCAGGATGTCAGCATGACAGATTCAGGAGCTTCTGCAGAACATTCTAAAAATTTACAAGGGGCACAAACATCACAAGCAGTTGAGGAGGCCAATGAACAGGGAGAAGTGCAAGAATAGGTAAATATACATTCTCCTCAATTATCTGTTGAATTAATTACAGTTGAATCACCTCAAGTTGAAACAACAGAAGTTGGAGTACAAGTAGATCTACTCTCTGTTAACACATCAAAAATTGGTATACAAGTGGACTTACCTCCAAAAATACAATCAATCATAAGGCCCCCACAAATAGTTACAATGACAAAATATAATGAGGACATAGCACATTGGATGCTGCAGTGTCAACAGATGGAGGCACAAATTTCAGCCTTAAAACCTTTGAAGCAGAAGCTAGAAGCCCAAACTGTAGATATAACTAAGTTACAGGAACAAATACAGGATATGTGCCAAATTGTAGAGTACTTAGTTCAGTGCAGAAGGCCTACAAGGTTTTATACTTTGATCCTAAAAGAAAAATACCTCCATTGGCAATTAATGAGGATTATTTCCAAACTTCCTTACAAACTGGACACTGCTGAGGAATTTGTAGAAACATATCTGCATAGTCCAGAGGAACAGAGAAATCTGCTTTGTGAATTATTTTTGCATAACTTCTTCTTACCTGAGAATGGAACCTTCTTGCCACACATATTTACAGGAGATATCCAGTTGAGAGCCTTCATATCTCTAGTGCAAAATCAGATTCATTGGGAGGAGGAGAAAAAGGCAAGCAAGGAAATGGAGTTGAAAGTTGAGTTACTAATAAGACGACCCATACTAATTATAGGGAATCCATAAACCAACATTTCACTATGATGAGGGAACAAAAAATTAGAGAATTATATAAGAGCAATCTTACTGATTGTATCAGGAGTTTTTAGGTCTTTTGTAACCAACATTTTGGTAATGCTCTATCATCTTGTAAGAGCAGGTGGGGAGAATTACCAATATCACTTCAGAAAAGGGAACCTATCTCACCCAACAATTTATTATGGTCTAGAAGAAGAGCAGAAGGTATAGTGCAGGTCATCCACAAGCTGCAAGATCATTGGGTAGGTTTGAGGTATAGGTTGCCAAATGTTATAACCCCTGTTCCATATTTCTTTGATAATGATCCCCAATCAGATGAGCAGTTCCAGGAGTGGCTCAAGCAAATACAAGCAATCAGAGGATATTATAAGGTTCCAGGACCAAAACTGAGTTATGAAGAATAGAATATGGACATAGATCTCTGTGTTGTTGTGGCTTCACAGAATGCATGAGGACATGCATTATAATAGGTTGGGGGAAAATGATGAGGCCAAAAAATTGCCTCATTCATGGACCATTTTTGGATATTTGATAAACTATTTGATAAACCTTATGTTATGTTTTGATGCTAATTATGGTGATAGAATGCATTATGTATTAGTGTTTACATGTTTTAAATGTTGAAGAGCATATATTCTATTTTGACTATTTTTCTATATTTTATGACCTATTTTAGCTGAATTTTTTAAGCAAATTAGGATTTATTTGAAGTTGTAATAATAAGTGTTGATATGTATTTAGTTCTGAAATCATTCCATTTGCTTTCCCCACCGTCTAACTATTTCAAATGACCAAAAAGGTGCCAAAACTTGTTAAAACAGTTTGACTGTGCAGAAATAGGAAATTGTCCATTCAAATTCCAGCCAGTTGTACATATACAACATGGCTTGGAATTGGTCCACTCCAACTCATGCAAAGGATGGAATAAGTCTTCTGGGCAATTATGGAGACTATTCACACCATCACAACTATTTTCCTATGCCTTTGGTGCATGAATTAATACAAACTCTATTATCCTGCCTGATATTCCGGAGCAGCTTCGAAATGAACGCAGTAAGAATAATTTTGGTCAAAAGCGCCTATAACAACAATAGAAAGGATGGTAAATGGTGGCTACAGCTATTTAAGGGATACCCTTATTCTTTCCAACACTTGTCCCTCAATGCATGAAGCCCAATAGAAGGAATGGATAAGGAATAATAGAACAAATCCCTACATTCTGGAAACAGTTCTACAACAGTTGTAGCAGCCCTACATAGTAGCACAAAATCCTATCAATATTGTAACCCATTAGTATAAATAATATAGCTCCCATTTGGTTGAGCATATAGATATATATATAGAGGATATAGAATTGCATAATTTCATAAGCTTTCCTTGTAATCATAGTAGAATAGTATTTTGTAGGCTTTTCCCTGCATTACTGTTATGCTACTATAGATTTAATAAAAGGTGCAATATTTTCATCATCTATGTTGGCATTCTGAGTTTAGTGTAAGGTTTAGATAGTTTAGGATAGGTAATTTTCACCTTCTTCTAGTTCAGGGAGCAAGGGCCACTTCTAGGGCCAGGAGAAGGAGCAACTTTGACAGGTTTTCTGCTCTTTTCTTGCTGCAACAAATTAGCAGGAATCTATCAAGTTTATACTTCATAATTTTAGTTGTGTTATTTTAGAATGCATGTGATAATTTGTAATATAGGAAGTGTGTGTGCATGTCAGCTGACCACTTAGCATAGATTCTTGCATCCCACAACATTTTATGAAATTCCCTGTTTTTCAATAGTTGTTTCAGACTTTGACATTTCCAGTTTGCATCAGAGAATTTCTTGATGTTTCAGTTCTGCAACATTTGATTACTATCCTTTAAATTATGTTATTGTAATTAGGTTCTACTTCATGCAAGTGTGATTTTCAATTCTGCAAGTTTCATTTTTGCTATTTCCATTTCTGCATCCTTTCATTGTTGTCATTTTAAATTCTGCAATTTAAGTAGTTTTCTTTTTCCTGCAAAATTTCAATTCCTGCAATTTCATTTCTGTAAAGGTAAATAGGAGTCAATTTCAGTTCATAGGATTTAAAGGTGACATCAAACCCCCAACATTAACTGCTCTACCAATAAAGCCCTCCTCTGAATGAACTGATCCTTAAACTGCTTACCTTTCCTATCGTATACAACCATTGGACACCGCCCTGGATTGACAAGAATAATGATTAAATGATGAATAATTGATGACACTCATCAAAGAACAAACCACATTAAGTCTATACATCCTTATGGATCAACTCCCATAGGCATTGAGAGTCCCTAGATGGGATACTCTTCCAATTATCGATAATCCAAGGATCCAACAGCTTAGAAGCCCTTTTGACTAGGTAATCAACAACCACATTCCATTCCCTTTGAATGTGCACAAAGGATATAAATCTGAAATCTTCACTCATTATGAGAATCTAAATGGCTACAAAGACCAGCTACCAATTAACTTCCTCCACCCATTTACTTTTTAAAATATTAACCATAATTTGAGAGTCAGACTCGTAGATAATCCTACGCCAACCAAGAGAAAACACCCTTTACAAGGCCTCAAGAATTTCAAGAGCTTCCATAAAATTGTTGGATTGAACACATTTATAAATGGAAAAGAAAAAATTGACACCACCAGTAGAATCTCTCCCAACACCACCAATTTTAGCATGTCCAGGATTACCCTTGGATGATCCATCAGTATTAATTTTTAAAACTCCTCTAGGGGGTGGTCTCCACCTACCATCTCTCCTAACCTTCTTGCTAAGCTGAGGAACCCTACTAGGGCTAAAAGAGTTCACACCATCCCAAAAGATACCAAGGGCTTGTTGTACCTTCTCCTCCCTAAAATCCAAAAGAGGGTCCACATCACATTTGCTATGGATGGTTTCCTGAACCATATACAAGATCCTTTTCTAGATCTGTTGAATAGCCAAATAATTGCCCTGAAATATGCACCAATTTTGTTTGAGCCAAATTTTCTAGATGATGCAAGAAGGCTCCAAATTCCAAGCCACCCGAAGGAAGGGGGCCTTGGCTAGAGGTCTGCCTAGACTACTCCAAAACTCCACTAGGGATAGCACATGAAAACATGGATGGTTCTAGGTGCTCCACCAACGGTGCCAAATATCTTTGGCAAAGGAGCATTGGAAAAATAAATGAGAAGAGTCATCCTCATTCTTACCACAAAGGACACAAAAAGAGGGACCCTAAAATTCCCTCTTCCTCACATTATCCCAAGTGAGGCATTTATTACGAGCTACCATCCAAAGAAAGAAGTTACATTTTGGCCAAGCAAATTTGTTCCACACCTTTTTCCAAGAAGTGACAGGAAGACTCCCATACTTTTTCTTATCAAGAACTTGATAACCATAGGCTACCAAGTAGGTTCCCTTGGGATCAGGGTTCCAAGCTAGAATATATTTACCCCTCAATGAATAACATGCCCTCCCTATAATAATAAGAGCAAGCACCTCTTTGTCCTTGGCCAATCTCCCCTGGGGCTATTCTTGTGGATATTTCCACCTATACATATTCATATTTCCAAAAGACTCTAATTTTTAAAATCCACATGAGACCAGCTTGATTCCAAGAAACAAATACTTAGGTAACATAACCTGGGATATTGATTCAAGATAGGAGGGTGGCCATCCCAAGAATCCTCCCAAAAAAGAGCATTTGATCCCCGATTGTAAATCTAGAACAATGATTGTTAAAACCACCAAAGGATAGGAATAGGTCCAAGGATAAAGGCATGGTTAAGAAAAAGAACAGTGATAGGAATAGGAAAAGGAATATGGACAAGGATAACAAGAGAAGACATGGCAAGGTAGCTATAGACACTGATGATGATCAGTGCCTAATGGGAGTTTTACTCCCACCCCAGAATTAAACACCTCAACAGGAGGTGGGGGAGGGACTAAGCTAAGAGGCTCATTCTTAGTCCTGAGCCCCAAAGGTGACCCTTTGCCATTTATGACAAATGGGGAGAGATTTTATTAAGGGGGAGAGCCTCAAGATAGGGGGAGCTGTTTATGTTGAGTTTTCGTGTTGTTGAGAAGCATGGTTTGCCATCAATGACAAAGGGGGAGATTGTTGGCAATTTTGGGTTTGAGATCCTAGCTTCTTGTCTATGAGTTGTCATTGATGTCAAAAGGAAATGGCATTAATGTTAATAGGATGTGTTGGCTTCAAAGGTGGAAGATTCCAAGAGAATATTTTTAAGAGAATCTGGAGAGATTCCATTGGCAAGGGTTTTTCATTAAAACCAAACCGGTTTTTATTAAAACCAAGTTGGATAGGGTTTTTATTAAAACCAAGTTAAATGGTTTTTATTAAAACCAATGGAGGGTCTCTTTATTAATTATTTAATTAATTAAGGGAGAAACTATTTTTAATTTATTAAAAATACTTTAAGGTTTATAAACCTTTTTTTATTCTTAATTTATTAAAATTATTTAAGGGTTTTTAAACCCTTTTTGAAAAGACTTTTGATTAATTTCGAAATGGTCTTTATTTTCGCCAACATCAAGGTTTCTTCGAAGAGACTATTTATTATCCAACTCCTAAGGTTGGAAGGCTAATTAATTTGAAATTCCCTGAATGCAATTTGTGGTGTTTGTGCTCTGTATTTGCTGCAATCGAAGGAAGACTTAGAAGCACGTGTGGTTGAAAAGTCTTCGGGAGTTTTTTCGAGGGTGAAGTGGAGGGAAGTTCACTTGTGAACTTCATAGCCCACGTGGGATAGTGGCAGCGAAGGCTGCTGTTGGGCGCTGCATTGGCAAAGGTCACCATTTCAAGTCTCGTGGGGGGCTTTGCTAGAGTAACACACGTTTTTATTAAAACGTCTTTATGCCGCAAAATTTAGAGTTTCTTGGACAACGATTTATAAGGTGTGATTAAATTTTATGAGTTTTTGCTTTTGTGATTAGCATTGAATAAAATCTTAGGAGAAATAAGGGCATATTTCTTTGGATGTATTTTTAAGATTATTCTTTGCTATGCTAAAATTAAAAATGGAGGTATAAGGTGTGAGTCTGTGATTGTTGATTTATTGGCATGTTATGGTGGTTGTGTTTAAAGAAGTGGAGCTAAAAGGTGTAATAAAGGAAGTTTATATTATTGCTCATTTCTTTTTATTCTAACCCTAACTTGGTTGGAAGTTTGAGAGTTGTGTGTGGTGACAGACTTGAAGGTTCAATTATCTTCTACTCCAATAAGGTATGGGCACATTCTTCTTATGAGTATGATTGGTGTATGTTTTCTGAAATAAGGTTGGAGTGAAAAGGTATTCTACTAGGTATCCTTTGGCTAGGTGTAAATCTTATTTTCTGGTTTGTTGAAGACTACTTATGCATTTTTATCCTTAAGGAGAGTTTTCGGTGAATGCATAATTTTTGGTTTGAGATAGTGGAAGCTTTGTGCACTAGGGTTTATATTTGTGAGTCTAGCTACTTGCATTGAGTTGGTGGAACCCTTGGTTGGATATTTTGAGTTTGATGGTTGAGTTGCTTCCATAAAGGTTTTTTGATCAAGTTATTGCTTTACTTGATTCATGATATTGGGCTTACTCCATTGAGTTGATTTGAGCAAGTTATTCTTTGCATTTGGTGATATTGTGTTGGTGGTTGTTTTGTTCAAATATATTTGGAGGGAAAAGGACTTATACTTGTTTCCTTTTCTTGTGAATAAGAGGAGGGGTATTGAAGAAGAAAATAGAAGACTTATCCTCATTAATAAATTTTCCAAAAGCATCAAGATATATGTCAAGATACTGTCTAATATTTCCAGCTTCCCTAATAGTGGCAACTCCCAATAAAATAGTATCATCAACAAATTGAAGGTGGAAAAGATGTGGTAAACTACTATCCCACTTCCACCCCTGAATGAGACCCTGCCTGACTTGAGACTTGAGAAATATTCCCAACCCTTATGCCATAATGATAAAAAAATAAGGAGATAAAAGATATCCTTGCCTCAATCCCCTTGAGGCCTCAAATAGCTCTGATGGCTCATTATTAACAAGAACATAGAACGAGGAAGAAGAAACACAACTCATCACCCATCTAATCCATTCCTCCTGAAATCCAAAAGTAACAAGAACTTTTTGAAGAAAGGACCATTTGACACGATCATAGGCTTTGGCCATGTCCAACTTAATGAACATAGTTTTCTCCTTAGAAGTTTCCATCAAGTGAATAGATTTTGTAGAAATAAAAACCCCATCCAAGATTTTTTGGCCAACAACAAACCATCCTTGCTCCTTAGAGATGATTTTGCTCAACCATATCTTTAGCCTCTCAACAATCATTTATGTGATGATCTTATACACAATATTGTAGAGAGCAACAGGCCTAAACATATAAAAGGAATTTGCTCCTTAGTTTTTGGGAATAAGCACCACAAAGGTAGCATTTAGGGCCCTCAGCATATTTTTGTTCTTTTGGGACTCATGGACCACCTCTAGAAGATCAAATTTTATTAAATCCCAAAACTCTTGATAAAACTCAATTGGGAATCCATCTGGACCTGGGGCTTTTACTTTTTTCATCTTGAATACAATATTTTCCAACTCCTCAAGGGAAATTGGACCCATCAAGTGCTCATTCATCTATCTAGAAATAATCGATGGAATACAGTTTAGAATAATCTTTTCATTCTCATCATCTGAGATGGAATCCTCCTTGAAGAGAGAGGAAAAATACCTCTTGGTCTCTTCTGAAATATCCCTGAAAGAAGAGAGCAGGGAACCATGAGAATTCAAAAGAGAGGTAATCAGGTTACCATTACGACGAGCCTTAACTGAGTTATAAACGAAGGTTGTGTTCCTATCCCCTTCCTGAAGCAAATCTACTCGAGATTTTTGTTTCCAAAAAATTTCTTCCCTCAGTTCCCATTCAACAAGGTCTTTCGCAGCCTCAGATTCCTCAACGAGAAGATCCTCCGTGAGTCCATGATCTCTAATCTTCCTTGAAGCTTCTTCCACCCTCCTAAGAGTTGCCAGCTTAGCCAAGGAAAGGTTCCTAAAATTCAGTCTATTCTGTCTCTTCAATTTATGCTTTATTGTTGGCAATTTTGGGTTTGAGATCCTAGCTTCTTGTCTATGAGTTGTCATTGATGTCAAAAGGAAATGGCATTAATGTTAAGAGGATGTGTTGGCTTCAAAGGTGGAAGATTCCAAGAGAATATTTTTAAGAGAATCCGGAGAGATTCCATTGGCAAGGGTTTTTCATTAAAACCAAACCGGTTTTTATTAAAACCAAGTTGGATAGGGTTTTTATTAAAACCTAGAGTTAAATGGTTTTTATTAAAACCAATGGAGGGTTTTAATTAATTAATTATTTAATTAATTAAGGGAGAAATTATTTTTAATTTATTAAAAATACTTAAAGGTTTTTAAACCTTTTTTTATTCTTAATTTATTAAAATTATTTAAGGGTTTTTAAACCCTTTTTGAAAAGACTTTTGATTAATTTTGAAATGGTCTTTATTTCCGTCGACGTCAAGGTGTCTTCGAAGAGACTATTTATTCTCCAACTCCTAAGGTTGGAAGGCTAATTAATTCAAAATTCCTCGAATGCAATTTGCGGTGTTTGTGCTCTATATTCGCTGCGATCGAAGGAAGACTTAGAAGCACGTGCGGTTGAAAAGTCTTCGGGAGTTTTTTTCGAGGGTGAAGTGGAGGGAAGTTCACTTGTGAACTTCGTAGCCCACGTGGGCTAGTGGCAGCGAAGGCTACTATTGGGTGTTGCATTGGCGGAGGTCACCGTTTCGAGTCTCGCGGGGGTGCTTTGCTAGAGTAACACACGTTTTTATTAAAACGTCTTTATGCCGTGAAATTCGGAGTTTCTTGGACAGCGATTTATAAGGTGTGATTAAATTTTATGAGTTTTGGCTTTTGTGATTAGCATTGAATAAAAGCTTAGGAGAAATAAGGGCATATTTCTTTGGATGTATTTTTAAGATTATTCTTTGCTATGCTAAAATTAAAAATGGAGGTATAAGGTGTGAGTCTGTGATTGTTGATTTATTGGCATGTTATGGTGGTTGTGTTTAAAGAAGTGGAGCTAAAAGGTGTAATAAAGGAAGTTTATATTATTGCTCATTTCTTTTTATTCTAACCCTAACTTGGTTGGAAGTTTGAGAGTTGTGTGTGGTGACAACTTGAAGGTTCAATTATCTTCTACTCCAATAAGGTATGGGCACATTCTTCTTATGAGTATGATTGGTGTATGTTTTCTAAAATAAGGTTGGAGTGAAAAGGTATTCTACTAGGTATCCTTTGGCTAGGTGTAAATCCTATTTTCTGGTTTGTTGAAGACTACTTATGCATTGTTATCCTTAAGGAGAGTTTTTGGTGAATGCATAATTTTTGGTTTGAGATAGTGGAAGCTTTGTGCACTAGGGTTTATATTTGTGAGTCTAGCTACTTGCATTGAGTTGGTGGAACCCTTGGTTGGCTGTTTTGAGTTTGATGGTTGAGTTGCTTCCATAGAGGTTGTTTGATCAAGTTATTGCTTTACTTGATTCATGATATTGGGCTTACTCCATTGAGTTGATTTGAGCAAGTTATTCTTTGCATTTGGTGATATTGTGTTGGTGGCTATTTTGTTCAAATATCTTTGGAGGGAAAAGGATTTCTACTTGTTTCCTTTTCTTGTGATGATTGGTTGAATGCTTCAAGGTTGATGTTGAGTTGAATGGTGTTGGTTGACTAAACCTTGTTTGATGAGCATTGTTGTTGAAACCCTAATTGATGGTGAAAAGAACATGAGTATCATTGTTATGTGATTCTTTGCATAGTTGGCAATTGTTGGGGTTTCATGTTCTTGAAAGAAAACATTCTATCCTATCCATTTCAGATATTGAGTTGAGTTTTCAGATTTGAGATTGAGATTGAGCTGAGTTGATTTGAGTTGAGTTTTGAGATTGGGATTTGAGTATAGAACATATTGAGTCTCTAACAATTCTCTTTATGCTTCTATGAGTTTGACAAATCACATTGGGTCTCTAACAATTCACTTTGTGATTTCCTACTAAGAAAGTTTTTCTTGGTGAGCTTGCTGAGTTTTTGGACGAGGTTCCAGTGGGGACTTGTGAGCAGTTTTGGACGAGGTTCCGGTGGGGACTTGTGAGCAGTTTTTGGACGAGGTTTCGATGGGGACTTGTGAGCAGATTTGGACAGGTCCTAGCGAGAGGACTTGTGAGCTGAGTTTGATAGTTCTATCGAGAGAACTTGAGGACAGAGGTGCATTGGTTCTATGAGAAGAACCTGAGGACAGATTTGGCAAGTCTTTGAGAAGGCTTGTATGCGAGAGGATTGATTTGTTCAAGAGTTGGACAGATCTGACGAGACGAGAGGAAGACTTGTACTAGACCGACTGACTATGTTTGGTACAGGTTGTTGAGCTACTGTGGACGTGATCATAGAAGGCAGAGGTCTCTTAGGCTAAGCATTGAGGACAGGAGGTCTTCGGTGGAAAGGAGTTCCACGTGCTGGCAAGAGGTAGAGGCAGTTGATCTTCCGAGGGATCATTTCCGAGAGCGAGAGGGAAGGTATCTCCTTTGAGCAGAGGCTCATAAATCTTGATTGGGGGAAGGTATCTCCTTTGAGCGAGAGGCTCATAAATTCTGATTTGGGGGAAGGTATCTCCTTTGGGCCGAGGCTCATAAACATTGTAATTGGGAAGGATTCCCAAAGAACTTTGAGATAACTTTTAGAGAAAAGTTTTGTGGACGTAGCCCGACCATTCCGGGTGAACCACGTTAAAATTGGTGTCACTTTGTGGATGATATTGTGCATTGCTTTGATATTGCTTTGGGTATATTGCTTTACTATTTTGAAGTATAAAGGAAAAAGTAAAAAGAGGTCTTATACTTGTTCACCCCCCCTCTCAGTATAAGCTTGTGTTCTTCAATTGGTATCAAAGCGGGTGCCTTCAAAAAGTTTAACAGCTTGAAGGAAAAGCTAGTAAAGAACACAATGGATCATTCAAGTGGCAATGCAACACCTATTCTTGATGGGTCAGATTTTGGTCTTTGGAGTGCAAGGATGAAGGTTCATCTAATGGCACTTGGGAATGAGGTTTGGGAAGTGATTGAAGATGAGTACACTATTCCTGAACATGGTCCTAATACTAAAGAAGAAAGGCTCCTACATCACAGCAATTCAAAAGCAATGAATGCAATCCTGAAAGGCTTACGAAAAGTAGATCTCACCAAAGTGATTCACTGCAAGACAGCTAGTGAAATGTGGAAACAGTTGAAGGTGGTTCATACGGGTGATACAAATGTCAAAAAGGCCAAGTTGAGACACTTCAAAGGTATGTTTGAACAACTCAAGATGAATGATGATGAAAATATTAGTGACTACATGCTTCGTATGGATGAGGTTGTTAACTCCATGAAAGACTTAGGTCTTGAGCTTGCTGAAAATGATGTTTGTGATAAGATTTTAAGATCTCTTCCTAATAGATTTAGTGAAAATATTTCTGCTATTGAGGAAGCTAAAGATTTGGATAAGTTGAAAAAGGATGAGCTCCATAGTATACTTGCAGCATTTGAGTTGAGAACTCAAGTGAAGGTTGATGTCAAGAAAGAGGCAACTTTCAAGGCTACCAAGAAATCCAAGGGTAAACAACTTCAAGATAGTGATGAGTCTTCTAGTGATGAAGAGGCATATTACAACAAGAAAGGCAAGTTCTCTAGAAAGCACAAAAGTATGAAAAATATAAGATGTTTCAATTGTGGAAAGTTTGGTCATTATGCTACTGACTGTATTGTTCCCAAGAATGAAAGTGATGAAGATAAACAGGATTCTAAGAGCAAGGATTCTAAAAAGCACAAGCATCACAGGAAAAACAAATATGAGCACAACAATCAAGGAAAGAGGTATTCTCACAAGCACAAGAAGAGTTTCTACCTAGACAAAGCAAGTAAGTGTTCTAGTAGTGATAGTGAAAGTTCTTCAAGTGATAATGAAAATGAGATGTTGTTCATATCAAAAAAAGAGGAAGAACCGAAACATAGATTCATTATCATGAAATGTCTTAGATGTGGAAATTTTGGTCACCTTGAGGATGATTGCACAAATAATGATTTGGTTTCTAGTATGTATGAGGATGCTTCAAAAAACTATAAGGAAGATGCATGTATGGTTTTTGAAAAGGGTAGCACCTCTAGTGATAAGAAATCTGAAAAAGGCTTTGATGATTCAAAAAGCAAACAAATAGAGGAAGATATAGAGGAAGGTGAAGTAGATCTTGAAGGTGAACTTATTAGTGCTCTTAGTGCTTTGAAAAAGGAAAGAAAGAAGAATGCTAGACTCAAGGATAAGTTAGATGAATGTTGTATGGAGAGAGATGATCTTATAGAAAGTCTTGACTTCTCTATGGCTAAGACACAAGAACTCAAGGATGAGTTAGAGTCTAAGGTTCTTGAGTATAGTGAGTTAGAACAAAAAATGGCTTCTTTGAAAGAGGAAACTAAAGAGTACAAGGATAAGCTTTACGAGGTTTCAAGATAGCTCCAAAAAGGTTAAGTCACTCATCAAAGGTCAAAGAAAGACAACGAGATAAAACAGGCCTTGGTTTTGTTAAGCCACACAAGGAACAAGTTGGAGAGTCTAGTAAGAGACTCCAAAAGGAAGAGAGTTCTGATGAGGAAAGTATTTCAGAAAAGGAGTCCTTGAATGATAGATGCACAAAAATAGAAAACAGAATTCAGAATGAGAAGAAGAAGTTTTTAGAACCTAAGAGGTCAATTAAAGGAAAGTTTCAAGGTAGATGTTTTGCTTGTCACAAGTTTGGTCACATGGCTTCACATTGCATGGCTCAAGTGAAGGAGGTAAATGATAGTTTTAGAAGTGCTAGTTACTTTCAAGGGTATTGCTACTCTTGTCAACAGTTTGGGCACAAGGCAGTTTATTGCAAGGCAAATAACGAGAACAGGTTTGGTCAGAACAGGTTTGGCCGAACGAGTTTGGTCGGAATAGGTTTGGTCAGAACGAGGTTGGTCGGAACAGGTTTGGTCAAAACAGGTTTGGTCAAAACTGGTGGATTCAAAGATCAGGTTTACCTCAGAGAAACAACATCGTCAAGTGTTTCAAGTGCAACAATGAAGGTCACATAATTAGACAGTGTAGAGCTGAAATTCTAGAATACAAGAACAGGAACAGTGGCATGATCGGGTCCAAGGATCAAGGCATGGACAAGAACAAGGATGAGAACAAGAACAGGAATAGGAACAGGAATATGGACAAAGATTTCAAGAGAAGGCCCAGCAAGGAAGTTATAGAAACTGATGATGATCAGTGCCTAATGGGAGTTTTACTCCCACCCCAGAATTAATCACCTCATCGGGAGGTGGGGGAGGGACTAAGCTAAGAGGCTCATTCTTAGTCCCGAGCCCCAAAGGTGACCCTTTGCCATTGATGACAAAGGGGGAGAGATTTGAGTAAGGGGGAGAGCCTCAAGATAGGGGGAGCTGTTTATGTTGAGTTTCTGTGTTGTTGAGAAGCATGGTTTGCCATCAATGACAAAGGGGGAGATTGTTGGCAATTTTGGGTTTGAGATCCTAGCTTCTTGTCTATGAGTTGTCATTGATGTCAAAAGGAAATGGCATTAATGTTAAGAGGATGTGTTGGCTTCAAAGGTGGAAGATTCCAAGAGAATATTTTTAAGAGAATTCGGAGAGATTCCATTGGCAAGGGTTTTTCATTAAAACCAAACCGGTTTTTATTAAAACCAAGTTGGATAGGGTTTTTATTAAAACCAAGTTAAATGGTTTTTATTAAAACCAATGGAGGTTCTCTTTATTAATTATTTAATTAATTAAGGGAGAAATTATTTTTAATTTATTAAAAATACTTAAAGGTTTTTAAACCTTTTTTTATTCTTAATTTATTAAAATTATTTAAGGGTTTTTAAACCCTTTTTGAAAAGACTTTTGATTAATTTCGAAATGGTCTTTATTTTCGCCAACGTCAAGGTGTCTTCGAAGAGACTATTTATTCTCCAACTCCTAAGGTTGGAAGGCTAATTAATTCGAAATTCCCCGAATGCAATTTGTGGTGTTTGTGCTCTGTATTCGCTGCGATCGAAGGAAGACTTAGAAGCACGTGCGGTTGAAAAGTCTTCGGGAGTTTTTTTGAGGGTGAAGTGGAGGGAAGTTCACTTGTGAACTTCGTAGCCCACGTGGGCTAGTGGCAGCGAAGGCTGCTGTTGGGCGCTGCATTGGCGGAGGTCGCCGTTTCGAGTCTCGTAGGGGTGCTTTGCTAGAGTAACACATGTTTTTATTAAAACGTCTTTATGCCGCGAAATTCGGAGTTTCTTGGACAGCGATTTATAAGGTGTGATTAAATTTTATGAGTTTTGGCTTTTGTGATTAGCATTGAATAAAAGCTTAGGAGAAATAAGGGCATATTTCTTTGGATGTATTTTTAAGATTATTCTTTGCTATGCTAAAATTAAAAATGGAGGTATAAGGTGTGAGTCTGTGATTGTTGATTTATTGGCATGTTATGGTGGTTGTGTTTAAAGAAGTGGAGCTAAAAGGTGTAATAAAGGAAGTTTATATTATTGCTCATTTCTTTTTATTCTAACCCTAACTTGGTTGGAAGTTTGAGAGTTGTGTGTGGTGACAGCTTGAAGGTTCAATTATCTTCTACTCCAATAAGGTATGGGCACATTCTTCTTATGAGTATGATTGGTGTATGTTTTCTGAAATAAGGTTGGAGTGAAAAGGTATTCTACTAGGTATCCTTTGGCTAGGTGTAAATCCTATTTTCTGGTTTGTTGAAGACTACTTATGCATTGTTATCCTTAAGGAGAGTTTTTGGTGAATGCATAATTTTTGGTTTGAGATAGTGGAAGCTTTGTGCACTAGGGTTTATATTTGTGAGTCTAGCTACTTGCATTGAGTTGGTGGAACCCTTGGTTGGCTGTTTTGAGTTTGATGGTTGAGTTGCTTCCATAGAGGTTGTTTGATCAAGTTATTGCTTTACTTGATTCATGATATTGGGCTTACTCCATTGAGTTGATTTGAGCAAGTTATTCTTTGCATTTGGTGATATTGTGTTGGTGGCTGTTTTGTTCAAATATCTTTGGAGGGAAAAGGATTTCTACTTGTTTCCTTTTCTTGTGAATAAGAGGAGGGGTATTGAAGAAGAAAATAGAAGACTTATCCTCATTAATAAATTTTCCAAAAGCATCAAGATACTGTCTAATATTTCCAGCTTCCCTAATAGTGGCAACTCCCAATAAAATAGTATCATCAACAAATTGAAGGTGGAAAAGATGTGGTAAACTACTATCCCACTTCCACCCCTGAATGAGACCCTGCCTGACTTGAGACTTGAGCAATATTCCCAACCCTGATGCCATAATGATAAAAAAATAAGGAGATAAAGGATCTCCTTGCCTCAATCCCCTTGAGGCCTCAAATAGCTCTGATGGCTCATTATTAACAAGAACATAGAACGAGGAAGAAGAAACACAACTCATCACCCATCTAATCCATTCCTCCTCAAATCCAAAAGTAACAAGAACTTTTTGAAGAAAGGACCATTTGACACGATCATAGGCTTTGGCCATGTCCAACTTAATGAACATAGTTTTCTCCTTAGAAGTTTCCATCAAGTGAATAGCTTTTGTAGAAATAAAAACCCCATCCAAGATTTGTCGGCCAACAACAAACCATCCTTGCTCCTTAGAGATGATTTTGCTCAACCATATCTTTAGCCTCTCAACAATCATTTATGTGATGATCTTATACACAATATTGTAGAGAGCAATAGGCCTAAACATATAAAAGGAATTTGCTCCTTAGTTTTTGGGAATAAGCACCACAAAGGTAGCATTTAGGGCCCTTAGCATCTTTTTGTTCTTTTAGGACTCATGGACCACCTCTAGAAGATCAAATTTTATTAAATCCCAAAACTCTTGATAAAACTCAATTGGGAATCCATCTGGACCTGGGGCTTTTACTTTTTTCATCTTGAATACAATATTTTCCAACTCCTCAAGGGAAATTGGACCCATCAAGTGCTCATTCATCTATCTAGAAATAATCGATGGAATACAGTTTAGAATAATCTTTTCATTCTCATCATCTGAGATGGAATCCTCCTTGAAGAGAGAGGAAAAATACCTCTTGGTCTCTTCTGAAATATCCCTGAAAGAAGAGAGCAGGGAACCATGAGAATTCAAAATAGAGGTAATCAGGTTACCATTACGACGAGCCTTAACTGAGTTATAAACGAAGGTTGTGTTCCTATCCCCTTCCTGAAGCAAATCTACTCAAGATTTTTGTTTCCAAAAAATTTCTTCCCTCAGTTCCCATTCAACAAGGTCTTTCGCGACCTCATATTCCTCAACGATAAGATCCTCCGTGAGTCCATGATCTCTAATCTTCCTTGAAGCTTCTTCCACCCTCCTAAGAGTTGCCAGCTTAGCCAAGGAAAGGTTCCTAAAATTCAGTCTATTCTGTCTCTTCAATTTATGCTTTATTGTTGGCAATTTTGGGTTTGAGATCCTAGCTTCTTGTCTATAAGTTGTCATTGATGTCAAAAGGAAATGGCATTAATGTTAAGAGGATGTGTTGGCTTCAAAGGTGGAAGATTCCAAGAGAATATTTTTAAGAGAATCCGGAAAGATTCCATTGGCAAGGGTTTTTCATTAAAACCAAACCGGTTTTTATTAAAACCAAGTTGGATAGGGTTTTTATTAAAACCAAGTTAAATGGTTTTTATTAAAACCAATGGAGGGTTTCTTTATTAATTATTTAATTAATTAAGGGAGAAATTATTTTTAATTTATTAAAAATACTTAAAGGTTTTTAAACCTTTTTTTATTCTTAATTTATTAAAATTATTTAAGGGTTTTTAAACCCTTTTTGAAAAGACTTTTGATTAATTTTGAAATGGTCTTTATTTCCGTTGACATCAAGGTGTCTTCGAAGAGAATATTTATTCTCCAAATCCTAAGGTTGGAAGGCTGATTAATTCAAAATTCCTCGAATGTAATTTGCGGTGTTTGTGCTCTATATTCGCTGCGATCGAAGGAAGACTTAGAAGCACGTGCGGTTGAAAAGTCTTCGAGAGTTTTTTCAAGGGTGAAGTGGAGGGAAGTTCACTTGTGAACTTTGTAGCCCACGTGGGCTAGTGGCAGTGAAGGCTACTATTGGGTGCTGCATTGGCGGAGGTCACCGTTTCGAGTCTCGCGAGGGTGCTTTGATAGAGTAACACACATTTTTATTAAAACGTCTTTATGCCGTGAAATTCGGAGTTTCTTGGACAACGATTTATAAGGTGTGATTAAATTTTATGAGTTTTGGCTTTTGTGATTAGCATTGAATAAAAGCTTAGGAGAAATAAGGTCATATTTCTTTGGATGTATTTTTAAGATTATTCTTTGCTATGCTAAAATTAAAAATGGAGGTATAAGGTGTGAGTCTGTGATTGTTGATTTATTGGCATGTTATGGTGGTTGTGTTTAAAGAAGTGGAGCTAAAAGGTGTAATAAAGGAAGTTTATATTATTGCTCATTTCTTTTTATTCTAACCCTAACTTGGTTGGAAGTTTGAGAGTTGTGTGTGGTGACAGCTTGAAGGTTCAATTATCTTCTACTCCAATAAGGTATGGACACATTATTCTTATGAGTATGATTGGTGTATGTTTTCTAAAATAATGTTGGAGTGAAAAGGTATTCTACTAGGTATCCTTTGGCTAGGTGTAAATCCTATTTTCTGGTTTGTTGAAGACTACTTATGCATTTTTATCCTTAAGGAGAGTTTTTGGTGAATGCATAATTTTTGGTTTGAGATAGTGGAAGCTTTGTGCACTAGGGTTTATATCTGTGAGTCTAGCTACTTGCATTGAGTTGGTGGAACCCTTGGTTGGATGTTTTGAGTTTGATGGTTGAGTTGCTTCCATAGAGGTTGTTTGATCAAGTTATTGCTTTACTTGATTCATGATATTGGGCTTACTCCATTGAGTTGATTTGAGCAAGTTATTCTTTGCATTTGGTGATATTGTGTTGGTGGCTATTTTGTTCAAATATCTTTGGAGGGAAAAGGATTTCTACTTGTTTCCTTTTCTTGTGATGATTGGTTGAATGCTTCAAGGTTGATGTTGAGTTGAATGGTGTTGGTTGACTAAACCTTGTTTGATGAGCATTGTTGTTGAAACCCTAATTGATGGTGAAAAGAACATGAGTATCATTGTTATGTGATTCTTTGCATAGTTGGCAATTGTTGGGGTTTCATGTTCTTGAAATAAAACATTCTATCCTATCCATTTCAAATATTGAGTTGAGTTTTCAGATTTGAGATTGAGTTTGAGCTGAGTTGATTTGAGTTGAGTTTTGAGATTGGGATTTGAGTATAGAACATATTGATTATCTAACAATTCTCTTTATTCTTCTATGAGTTTGACAAATCACATTGGGTCTCTAACAATTCACTTTGTGATTTCCTACTAAGAAAGTTTTTCTTGGTGAGCTTGTTGAGTTTTTGGACAGGTTCCAGTGGGTACTTGTGAGCAGTTTTAGACAGGTTCTGGTGGGGACTTGTGAGCAGTTTTGGACAGGTTTCGATGGGGACTTGTGAGAATATTTGGATAGGTCCTAGCAGAGGACTTGTGAGCTGAGTTTGATAGTTCTATCAGAGAACTTGAGGACAAAGGTGCATTGGTTCTATGAGAAGAACCTAAGGACAAATTTGACAAGTCTTTGAGAAGGCTTGTATGCAAAGGATTGATTTTTTCAAGAGTTGGACAGATCTAATAGACAGAGGAAGACTTGTACTAGACCGACTAACTATGTTTAGTATAGGTTGCTGAGTTACTGTGGATGTGATCATAGAAGGTAGAGGTCTCTTATGCTAAGCATTGAGGACATGAGGTCTTCGGTGGAAAGGAGTTCCATGTGCTAGCAAGAGGTAGAGGCAATTGATCTTCTGAGGGATCATTTCCAGAGCAAAGGGGAAGGTATCTCCTTTGAGCAGAGGCTCATAAATTATAATTGGGGGAAGGTATCTCCTTTGAGCAGAGGATCATAAATTCTTATTGGGGGAAGGTATCTCCTTTGGGCCAAGGCTCATAAACATTGTAATTGGGAAGGATTCCCAAAGAAATTTGAGATAACTTTTAGAGAAAATTTTTGTGGACGTAGCCCAGCCATGTTGGGTGAACCATTTTAAAATTGGTGTCACTTTGTGGATGATATTGTGCATTTCTTTGATATTGCTTTGGGTATATTGCTTTACTATTTGAAGTATAAAGGAAAAATTAAAAAGAGGTCTTATACTGTTCACCCCCCCTCTTAGTATAAGCTTGTGTTCTTCAATTGGTATCAGAGCAGGTGCCTTCGAAAAGTTTAACAGCTTGAAGGAAAAGCTAGTAAAGAACACAATGGATCATTCAAGTGGCAATGCAACACCTATTCTTGATGGGTCAGATTTTGGTCTTTGGAGTGCAATGATGAAGGTTCATCTAATGGCACTTGGGAATGAGGTTTGGGAAGTAAAATTATTTAAGGGTTTTTAAACCCTTTTTGAAAAGACTTTTGATTAATTTTGAAATGGTCTTTATTTCCACCGACGTCAAGGTGTCTTCGAAGAGACTATTTATTCTCCAACTCCTAAGGTTGGAAGGCTAATTAATTCAAAATTCCTCGAATGCAATTTGCGGTGTTTGTGCTCTGTATTCGCTGCGATCGAAGGAAGACTTAGAAGCACGTGCGGTTGAAAAGTCTTCGGGAGTTTTTTCAAGGGTGAAGTGGAGGGAAGTTCACTTGTGAACTTCGTAGCCCACGTGGGCTAGTGGCAGTGAAGGCTACTGTTGGGTGCTGCATTGGCGGAGGTCACCGTTTCGAGTCTCGCGGGGGTGCTTTGCTAGAGTAACACACGTTTTTATTAAAACGTCTTTATGTCGTGAAATTCGGAGTTTCTTGGACAACGATTTATAAGGTGTGATTAAATTTTATGAGTTTTGGCTTTTGTGATTAGCATTGAATAAAAGCTTAGGAGAAATAAGGGCATATTTCTTTGGATGTATTTTTAAGATTATTCTTTGCTATGCTAAAATTAAAAATGGAGGTATAAGGTGTGAGTCTGTGATTGTTGATTTATTGGCATGTTATGGTGGTTGTGTTTAAAGAAGTGGAGCTAAAAGGTGTAATAAAGGAAGTTTATATTATTGCTCATTTCTTTTTATTCTAACCCTAACTTGGTTGGAAGTTTGAGAGTTGTGTGTGGTGACAACTTGAAGGTTCAATTATCTTCTACTCCAATAAGGTATGGGCACATTCTTCTTATGAGTATGATTGGTGTATGTTTTCTAAAATAAGGTTGGAGTGAAAAGGTATTCTACTAGGTATCCTTTGGCTAGGTGTAAATCCTATTTTCTGGTTTGTTGAAGACTACTTATGCATTTTTATCCTTAAGGAGAGTTTTTGGTGAATGCATAATTTTTGGTTTGAGATAGTGGAAGCTTTGTGCACTAGGGTTTATATTTGTGAGTCTAGCTACTTGCATTGAGTTGGTGGAACCCTTGGTTGGCTGTTTTGAGTTTGATGGTTGAGTTGCTTCCATAGAGGTTGTTTGATCAAGTTATTGCTTTACTTGATTCATGATATTGGGCTTACTCCATTGAGTTGATTTGAGCAAGTTATTCTTTGCATTTGGTGATATTGTGTTGGTGGCTATTTTGTTCAAATATCTTTGGAGGGAAAAGGATTTCTACTTGTTTCCTTTTCTTGTGATGATTGGTTGAATGCTTCAAGGTTGATGTTGAGTTGAATGGTGTTGGTTGACTAAACCTTGTTTGATGAGCATTGTTGTTGAAACCCTAATTGATGGTGAAAAGAACATGAGTATCATTGTTATGTGATTCTTTGCATAGTTGGCAATTGTTGGGGTTTCATGTTCTTGAAAGAAAACATTCTATCCTATCCATTTCAGATATTGAGTTGAGTTTTCATATTTGAGATTGAGATTGAGCTGAGTTGATTTGAGTTGAGTTTTGAGATTGGGATTTGAGTATAGAACATATTGAGTCTCTAACAATTCTCTTTATGCTTCTATGAGTTTGACAAATCACATTGGGTCTCTAACAATTCACTTTGTGATTTCCTACTAAGAAAGTTTTTCTTGGTGAGCTTGTTGAGTTTTTGGACAGGTTCCGGTGGGGACTTGTGAGCAGATTTTGGACAGGTTTCGGTGGGGACTTGTGAGTAGGTTTTGGATAGGTTTCGGTGGGGACTTGTGAGAAGATTTGGACAGGTCCTAGCAGAGGACTTGTGAGCTGAGTTTGATAGTTCTATCGGAGAACTTGAGGACAGAGGTGCATTGGTTCTATGAGAAGAACCTGAGGAAAGATTTGGCAAGTCTTTGAGAAGGCTTGTATGCAGAGGATTGATTTGTTCAAGAGTTGGACAGATCTGATAGACAGAGGAAGACTTGTACTAGACCGACTGACTATGTTTGGTACAGGTTTTTGAGCTACTGTGGATGTGATCATAGAAGGTAGAGGTCTCTTAGGCTAAGCATTGAGGACAGGAGGTCTTCGATGGAAAGGAGTTCCACGTGCTGGCAAGAGGTAGAGGCAATTGATCTTCTGAGGGATCATTTCCAGAGCAGAGGGGAAGGTATCTCCTTTGAGCAGAGGCTCATAAATTATGATTGGGGGAAGGTATCTCCTTTGAGCAGAGGCTCATAAATTATTATTGGGGGAAGGTATCTCCTTTGGGCCGAGGCTCATAAACATTGTAATTGGGAAGGATTCCCAAAGAACTTTGAGATAACTTTTAGAGAAAAGTTTTGTGGACGTAGCCCAACCATGTTGGGTGAACCACGTTAAAATTGGTGTCACTTTGTGGATGATATTGTGCATTGCTTTGATATTGCTTTGGGTATATTGCTTTACTATTTTGAAGTATAAAGGAAAAAGTAAAAAGAGGTCTTATACTGTTCACCCCCCCTCTCAGTATAAGCTTGTGTTCTTCAATTGGTATCGAGAGCAGGTGCCTTCGAAAAGTTTAACGACTTGAAGGAAAAGCTAGTAAAGAACACAATGGATCATTCAAGTGGCAATGCAACACCTATTCTTGATGGGTCAGATTTTGGTCTTTGGAGTGCAAGGATGAAGGTTCATCTAATGGCACTTGGGAATGAGGTTTGGGAAGTGATTGAAGATGAGTACACTATTCCTGAACATGGTCCTAATACTAAAGAAGAAAGGCTCCTACATCACAGCAATTCAAAAGCAATGAATGCAATCCTGAAAGGCTTACGAAAGCAGATCTCACCAAAGTGATTCACTGCAAGACAGCTAGTGAAATGTGGAAACAGTTGAAGGTGGTTCATACAGGTGATACAAATGTCAAAAAGGCCAAGTTGAGACACTTCAAAGGTATGTTTGAACAACTCAAGATGAATGATGATGAAAATATTAGTGACTACATGCTTCGTATGGATGAGGTTGTTAACTCCATGAAAGACTTAGGTCTTGAGCTTGCTGAAAATGATGTTTGTGATAAGATTTTAAGATCTCTTCCTAATAGATTTAGTGAAAATATTTCTGCTATTGAGGAAGCTAAAGATTTGGATAAGTTGAAAAAGGATGAGCTCCATAGTATACTTGCAGCATTTGAGTTGAGAACTCAAGTGAAGGTTGATGTCAAGAAAGAGGCAACTTTCAAGGCTACCAAGAATTCCAAGGGTAAACAACTTCAAGATAGTGATGAGTCTTCTAGTGATGAAGAGGCATATTACGACAAGAAAGGCAAGTTCTCTAGAAAGCACAAAAGTATGAAAAATGTAAGATGTTTCAATTGTGGAAAGTTTGGTCATTATGCTACTGACTGTATTGTTCCCAAGAATGAAAGTGATGAAGATAAACAGGATTCTAAGAGCAAGGATTCTAAAAAGCACAAGCATCACAAGAAAAACAAAGATGAGCACAACAATCAAGGAAAGAGGTATTCTCACAAGCACAAGAAGAGTTTCTACCTAGACAAAGCAAGTAAGTGTTCTAGTAGTGATAGTGAAAGTTCTTCAAGTGATAATGAAAATGAGATGTTGTTCATATCAGAAAAGGAGGAAGAATCGAAACATAGATTCATTATCATGAAATGTCTTAGATGTGGAAATTTTGGTCACCTTGAGGATGATTGCACAAATAATGATTTGGTTTCTAGTATGTATGAGGATGCTTCAAAAAACTATAAGGAAGATGCATGTATGGTTTTTGAAAAGGGTAGCACCTCTAGTGATAAGAAATCCGAAAAAGGCTTTGATGATTCAAAAAGCAAACAAATAGAGGAAGATATAGAGGAAGGTGAAGTAGATCTTGAAGGTGAACTTATTAGTGCTCTTAGTGCTTTGAAAAAGGAAAGAAAGAAGAATGCTAGACTCAAGGATAAGTTAGATGAATTTTGTATGGAGAGAGATGATCTTATAGAAAGTCTTGACTTCTCTATGGCTAAGACACAAGAACTCAAGGATGAGTTAGAGTCTAAGGTTCTTGAGTATAGTGAGTTAGAACAAAAAATGGCTTCTTTGAAAGAGGAAACTAAAAAGTACAAGGATAAGCTTTACAGGTTTCAATATAGCTCCAAAAATGTTAAGTCACTCATCAAAGGTCAAAGAAAGACAACCAGATAAAACAGGCCTTGGTTTTGTTAAGCCACACAAGGAACAAGTTGGAGAGTCTAGTAAGAGACTCCAAAAGGAAGAGAGTTCTGATGAGGAAAGTATTTCAGAAAAGGAGTCCTTGAATGATAGATGCACAAAAATAGAAAACAAAATTCAGAATGAGAAGAAGAAGTTTTTAGAACCTAAGAGGTCAATTAAAGGAAAGTTTCAAGGCGAGATGTTTTGCTTGTCACAGGTTTGGTCACATGGCTTCACATTGCATGGCTCAAGTGAAGGAGGTAAATGATAGTTTTAGAAGTGCTAGTTACTTTCAAGGGTATTACTACTCTTGTCAACAGTTTGGGCACAAGGCAGTTTATTGCAAGGCAAATAACAGGAACATGTTTGGTCAGAACAGGTTTGGCCAGAACAGGTTTGGTCAGAATAGGTTTGGTCAAAACAGGTTTGGTCAGAACAGGTTTGGTCAGAACAGGTTTGGTCAGAACTGGTGGATTCAAATATCAGGTTTACCTCAGAGAAACAACATCATCAAGTGTTTCAAGTGCAACAATGAAGGTCACATAATCAGACAATGTAGAGCTGAAATTCCAGAATACTGAGAACAAGAACAGTGGCATGATCAGGTCCAAGGATCAAGGCATGGACAAGAACAGGGATGAGAACAAGAACAAGAATAGTGAATAGGAACAGGAATATGGACAAAGAGTTCAAGAGAAGGCTTGGCAAGGAAGTTATAGACATTGATGATGATCAGTGCCTAATGGGAGTTTTACTCCCACCCAAGAATTAATCACCTCATCAGGAGGTGGGGGAGGGACTAAGCTAAGAGGCTCATTCTTAGTCCCGAGCCCCAAAGGTGACCCTTTGCCATTGATGACAAATGGGGAGAGATTTTAGTAAGGGGGAGAGCCTCAAGATAGGGGGAGTTGTTTATGTTGAGTTTATGTGTTGTTGAGAAGCATGGTTTGCCATCAATGACAAAGGGGGAGATTGTTGGCAATTTTGGGTTTGAGATCCTAGCTTCTTGTCTATGAGTTGTCATTGATGTCAAAAGGAAATGGCATTAATGTTAAGAGGATGTGTTGGCTTCAAAGGTGGAATATTCCAAGAGAATATTTTTAAGAGAATCCGGAGAGATTCCATTGGCAAGGGTTTTTAATTAAAACCAAACCGGTTTTTATTAAAACCAAGTTGGATAGGGTTTTTATTAAAACCAAGTTAAATGGTTTTTATTAAAACCAATGGAGGTTCTCTTTATTAATTATTTAATTAATTAAGGGAGAAATTATTTTTAATTTATTAAAAATACTTAAAGGTTTTTAAACCTTTTTTTATTCTTAATTTATTAAAATTATTTAAGGGTTTTTAAACCCTTTTTGAAAAGACTTTTGATTAATTTTGAAATGGTATTTATTTTCGCCGACGTCAAGGTGTCTTCGAAGAGACTATTTATTCTCCAACTCCTAAGGTTGGAAGGCTAATTAATTTGAAATTCCTCGAATGCAATTTGTGGTGTTTGTGCTATGTATTCGCTGCGATCGAAGGAAGACTTAGAAGCACATGCGGTTGAAAAGTCTTCGGGAGTTTTTTCGAGGGTGAAGTGGAGGGAAGTTCACTTGTGAACTTCATAGCCCATGTGGGCTAGTGGCAGTGAAGGCTGCTATTGGGCGCTGCATTGGTGGAGGTCACCGTTTCGAGTCTCGCAGGGGTGCTTTGCTAGAGTAACACATGTTTTTATTAAAACGTCTTTATGCCGCAAAATTCAGAGTTTCTTGGACAGCGATTTATAAGGTGTGATTAAATTTTATGAGTTTTGGCTTTTGTGATTAGCATTGAATAAAAGCTTAGGAGAAATAAGGGCATATTTCTTTGGATGTATTTTTAAGATTATTCTTTGCTATGCTAAAATTAAAAATGGAGGTATAAGGTGTGAGTCTGTGATTGTTGATTTATTGGCATGTTATGGTGGTTGTGTTTAAAGAAGTGGAGCTAAAAGGTGTAATAAAGGAAGTTTATATTATTGCTCATTTCTTTTTATTCTAACCCTAACTTGGTTGGAAGTTTGAGAGTTGTGTGTGGTGACAACTTGAAGGTTCAATTATCTTCTACTCCAATAAGGTATGGGCACATTCTTCTTATGAGTATGATTGGTGTATGTTTTCTAAAATAAGGTTGGAGTGAAAAGGTATTCTACTAGGTATCCTTTGGCTAGGTGTAAATCCTATTTTCTGGTTTGTTGAAGACTACTTATGCATTGTTATCCTTAAGGAGAGTTTTTGGTGAATGCATAATTTTTGGTTTGAGATAGTGGAAGCTTTGTGCACTAGGGTTTATATTTGTGAGTCTAGCTACTTGCATTGAGTTGGTGGAACCCTTGGTTGGATGTTTTGAGTTTGATGGTTGAGTTGCTTCCATAGAGGTTGTTTGATCAAGTTATTGCTTTACTTGATTCATGATATTGGGCTTACTCCATTGAGTTGATTTGAGCAAGTTATTCTTTGCATTTGGTGATATTGTGTTGGTGGCTGTTTTGTTCAAATATCTTTGGAGGGAAAAGGATTTCTACTTGTTTCCTTTTCTTGTGAATAAGAGGAGGGGTATTGAAGAAGAAAATAGAAGACTTATCCTCATTAATAAATTTTCCAAAAGCATCAAGATATATGTCAAGAGACTCGTCTAATATTTCTAGCTTCCCTAATAGTGGCAACTCCCAATAAAATAGTATCATCAAAAAATTGAAGGTGGAAAAGAGGTGGTAAACTACTATCCCACTTCCACCCCTGAATGAGACCCTGCATGACTTGAGACTTGAGCAATATTCCCAACCCTTATGCCATAATGATAAAAAAATAAGGAGATAAAGGATCTCCTTGCCTCAATCCCCTTGAGGCCTCAAATAACTCTGATGGCTCATTATTAACAAGAACATAGAATGAGGAAGAAGAAACACAACTCATCACCCATCTAATCCATTCCTCCTCAAATCCAAAAGTAGCAAGAACTTTCTGAAGAAAGGACCATCTGACCCGATCATAGGCTTTGGCCATGTCCAACTTAATGAACATAGTTTTCTCCTTAGAAGTTTCCATCAAGTGAATAGCTTTTGTAGAAATAAAAACCCCATCCAAGATTTGTCGGCCAACAACAAACCCTCCTTTCTCCTCAGAGATGATTTTTCTCAACCATATCTTTAGCCTCTCAACAATAATTTTTGTGATGATCTTATACACAATATTGTAGAGAGCAATAGGCCTAAACATATAAAAGGAATTTGCTCCTTAGTTTTTGGGAATAAGCACCACAAAGGTAGAATTTAGGGCCCTTAGCATCTTTTTTTTCTTTTGGGACTCATGGACCACCTCAAGAAGATCAAATTTGATTAAATCCCAAAACTCCTGATAAAACTCAATCGGGAATCCATCTGGACCCGGGGCTTTTCCTTTTTCATCTTGAATACAATATTTTCCAACTCCTCAAGGGAAATTGGACCCATCAAGTGCTCATTCATCTCTCTAGAAATAATCGATGGAATACAATTTAGAATAATCTTTTCATTCTCATCATTTGAGAGGGAGTCCTCCTTGAAGAGAGAGGAAAAATAACTCTTAGTCTCTTTTGAAATATCCCTGAAAGAAGAGAGTAGGGAACCATGAGAATTCAAAAGAGAGGTAATCAGGTTACCATTACGATGAGCCTTAACTGATTTATAAATGAAGGTTATGTTCCTATCCCCTTCCTGAAGCCAATCTACTCGAGATTTTTGTTTCCAAAAAAATTCTTCCCTCGATTCCCATTCAACAAGGTCTTTTGTAGCCTCGGATTCCTCAACAAGAAGGTCCTTCGTGAGTCCCTGATCTCTAATATTCCTTGAAGCTTATTCCACCCTCATAATAGCCGCCAACTTAGAAAAGGAAATATTCCTAAAATTTAGTCTATTCCATCTCTTCAATTTATGCTTTATTGTTGGCAATTTTGGGTTTGAGATCCTAGCTTCTTGTCTATGAGTTGTCATTGATGTCAAAAGGAAATGGCATTAATGTTAAGAGGATGTGTTGGCTTCAAAGGTGGAAGATTCCAAGAGAATATTTTTAAGAGAATCCGGAGAGATTCCATTGGCAAGGGTTTTTCATTAAAACCAAACCGGTTTTTATTAAAACCAAGTTGGATAGGGTTTTTATTAAAACCAAGTTAAATGGTTTTTTATTTAAAACCCTTCAAGGTTTTAATTAATTAATTATTTAATTAATTAAGGGAGAAATTATTTTTAATTTATTAAAAATACTTAAAGGTTTTTAAACCTTTTTTTATTCTTAATTTATTAAAATTATTTAAGGGTTTTTAAACCCTTTTTGAAAAGACTTTTGATTAATTTCGAAATGGTCTTTATTTCCGTCCGACGTCAAGGTGTCTTCGAAGAGACTATTTATTCTCCAACTCCTAAGGTTGGAAGGCTAATTAATTCGAAATTCCTCGAATGCAATTTGCGGTGTTTGTGCTCTGTATTCGCTGCGATCGAAGGAAGACTTAGAAGCACGTGCGGTTGAAAAGTCTTCGGGAGTTTTTTTCGAGGGTGAAGTGGAGGGAAGTTCACTTGTGAACTTCGTAGCCCACGTGGGCTAGTGGCAATGAAGGCTGCTATTGGGCGCTGCATTGGCGGAGGTCACCGTTTCGAGTCTCGCGGGGGTGCTTTGCTAGAGTAACACACGTTTTTATTAAAACGTCTTTATGCCACGAAATTCGGAGTTTCTTGGACAGCGATTTATAAGGTGTGATTAAATTTTATGAGTTTTGGCTTTTGTGATTAGCATTGAATAAAAGCTTAGGAGAAATAAGGGCATATTTCTTTGGATGTATTTTTAAGATTATTCTTTGCTATGCTAAAATTAAAAATGGAGGTATAAGGTGTGAGTCTGTGATTGTTGATTTATTGGCATGTTATGGTGGTTGTGTTTAAAGAAGTGGAGCTAAAAGGTGTAATAAAGGAAGTTTATATTATTGCTCATTTCTTTTTATTCTAACCCTAACTTGGTTGGAAGTTTGAGAGTTGTGTGTGGTGACAGCTTGAAGGTTCAATTATCTTCTACTCCAATAAGGTATGGGCACATTCTTCTTATGAGTATGATTGGTGTATGTTTTCTGAAATAAGGTTGGAGTGAAAAGGTATTCTACTAGGTATCCTTTGGCTAGGTGTAAATCCTATTTTCTGGTTTGTTGAAGACTACTTATGCATTGTTATCCTTAAGGAGAGTTTTTGGTGAATGCATAATTTTTGGTTTGAGATAGTGGAAGCTTTGTGCACTAGGGTTTATATTTGTGAGTCTAGCTACTTGCATTGAGTTGGTGGAACCCTTGGTTGGCTGTTTTGAGTTTGATGGTTGAGTTGCTTCCATAGAGGTTGTTTGATCAAGTTATTGCTTTACTTGATTCATGATATTGGGCTTACTCCATTGAGTTGATTTGAGCAAGTTATTCTTTGCATTTGGTGATATTGTGTTGGTGGCTATTTTGTTCAAATATCTTTGGAGGGAAAAGGATTTCTACTTGTTTCCTTTTCTTGTGATGATTGGTTGAATGCTTCAAGGTTGATGTTGAGTTGAATGGTGTTGGTTGACTAAACCTTGTTTGATGAGCATTGTTGTTGAAACCCTAATTGATGGTGAAAAGAACATGAGTATCATTGTTATGTGATTCTTTGCATAGTTGGCAATTGTTGGGGTTTCATGTTCTTGAAAGAAAACATTCTATCCTATCCATTTCAGATATTGAGTTGAGTTTTCAGATTTGAGATTGAGATTGAGCTGAGTTGATTTGAGTTGAGTTTTGAGATTGGGATTTGAGTATAGAACATATTGAGTCTCTAACAATTCTCTTTATGCTTCTATGAGTTTGACAAATCACATTGGGTCTCTAACAATTCACTTTGTGATTTCCTACTAAGAAAGTTTTTCTTGGTGAGCTTGCTTGAGTTTTTGGACAGGTTCCGAGTGGGGACTTGTGAGCGAGTTTTGGATAGGTTCCGGTGGGGACTTGTGAGCAGATTTGGACGAGGTCCTAGCGAGAGGACTTGTGAGCTGAGTTTGATAGTTCTATAAGAGAACTTGAGGACAGAGGTGCATTGGTTCTATGAGAAGAACCTGAGGACAGATTTGGCAAGTCTTTGAGAAGGCTTGTATGCAGAGGATTGATTTGTTCAAGAGTTGGACAGATCTAACAGACAGAGGAAGACTTGTACTAGACCGATGACTATGTTTGGTATAGGTTGTTGAGCTTATGTGGACGTGATCATAGAAGGCAGAGGTCTCTTAGGCTAAGCATTGAGGATAGGAGGTCTTCGGTGGAAAGGAGTTCCACGTGCTGGCAAGAGGTAGAGGCAGTTGATCTTCGAGGGATCATTTCCGAGCGAGGGGAAGGTATCTCCTTTGAGAGAGGCTCATAAATTCTGATTGGGGGAAGGTATCTCCTTTGAGCGAGAGGCTCATAAATTCTGATTGGGGGAAGGTATCTCCTTTGGGCCGAGGCTCATAAACATTGTAATTGGGAAGGATTCCCAAAGAACTTTGAGATAACTTTTAGAGAAAAGTTTTGTGGACGTAGCCTGACCATTCCGGGTGAACCACGTTAAAATTGGTGTCACTTTGTGGATGATATTGTGCATTGCTTTGATATTGCTTTGGGTATATTGCTTTACTATTTTGAAGTATAAAGGAAAAAGTAAAAAGAGGTCTTATACTTGTTCACCCCCCTCTCGGTATAAGCTTGTGTTCTTCAATTGGTATCAGAGCGGGTGCCTTCGAAAAGTTTAACGGCTTGAAGGAAAAGCTAGTAAAGAACACAATGGATCATTCAAGTGGCAATGCAACACCTATTCTTGATGGGTCAGATTTTGGTCTTTGGAGTGCAAGGATGAAGGTTCATCTAATGGCACTTGGGAATGAGGTTTGGGAAGTGATTGAAGATGAGTACACTATTCTTGAACATGGTCCTAATACTAAAGAAGAAAGGCTCCTACATCACAGCAATTCAAAAGCAATGAATGCAATCTTGAAAGGCTTACGAAAGCGAGATCTCACCAAAGTGATTCACTGCAAGACAGCTAGTGAAATGTGGAAACAGATTGAAGGTGGTTCATACAGGTGATACAAATGTCAGAAAGGCCAAGTTGAGACACTTCAAAGGTATGTTTGAACAACTCAAGATGAATGATGATGAAAATATTAGTGACTACATGCTTCGTATGGATGAGGTTGTTAACTCCATGAAAGACTTAGGTCTTGAGCTTGCTGAAAATGATGTTTGTGATAAGATTTTAAGATCTCTTCCTAATAGATTTAGTGAAAATATTTCTGCTATTGAGGAAGCTAAAGATTTGGATAAGTTGAAAAAGGATGAGCTCCATAGTATACTTGCAGCATTTGAGTTGAGAACTCAAGTGAAGGTTGATGTCAAGAAAGAGGCGACTTTCAAGGCTACCAAGAATTCCAAGGGTAAACAACTTCAAGATAGTGATGAGTCTTCTAGTGATGAAGAGGCATATTACAACAAGAAAGGCAAGTTCTCTAGAAAGCACAAAAGTATGAAAAATATAAGATGTTTCAATTGTGGAAAGTTTGGTCATTATGCTACTGACTGTACTGTTCCCAAGAATGAAAGTGATGAAGATAAACAGGATTCTAAGAGCAAGGATTCTGAAAAGCACAAGCATCACAGGAAAAACAAAGATGAGCACAACAATCAAGGAAAGAGGTATTCTCACAAGCACAAGAAGAGTTTCTACCTAGACAAAGCAAGTAAGTGTTCTAGTAGTGATAGTGAAAGTTCTTCAAGTGATAATGAAAATGAGATGTTGTTCATATCAGAAAAAGAGGAAGAACCGAAACATAGATTCATTATCATGAAATGTCTTAGATGTGGAAATTTTGGTCACCTTGAGGATGATTGCACAAATAATGATTTGGTTTCTAGTATGTATGAGGATGCTTCAGAAAACTATAAGGAAGATGCATGTATGGTTTTTGAAAAGGGTAGCACCTCTAGTGATAAGAAATCTGAAAAAGGCTTTGATGATTCAAAAAGCAAACAAATAGAGGAAGATATAGAGGAAGGTGAAGTAGATCTTGAAGGTGAACTTATTAGTGCTCTTAGTGCTTTGAAAAAGGAAAGAAAGAAGAATGCTAGACTCAAGGATAAGTTAGATGAATGTTGTATGGAGAGAGATGATCTTATAGAAAGTCTTGACTTCTCTATGGCTAAGACACAAGAACTCAAGGATGAGTTAGAGTCTAAGGTTCTTGAGTATAGTGAGTTAGAACAAAAAATGGCTTCTTTGAAAGAGGAAACTAAAGAGTACAAGGATAAGCTTTAGAGGTTTCAAGATAGCTCCAAAAAGGTTAAGTCACTCATCAAAGGTCAAAGAAAGACAACAGATAAAACAGGCCTTGGTTTTGTTAAGCCACACAAGGAACAAGTTGGAGAGTCTAGTAAGAGACTCCAAAAGGAAGAGAGTTCTGATGAGGAAAGTATTTCAGAAAAGGAGTCCTTGAATGATAGATGCACAGAAATAGAAAACAGAATTCAGAATGAGAAGAAGAAGTTTTCAGAACCTAAGAGGTCAATTAAAGGAAAGTTTCAAGGGAGATGTTTTGCTTGTCACAGGTTTGGTCACATGGCTTCACATTGCATGGCTCAAGTGAAGGAGGTAAATGACAGTTTCAGAAGTGCTAGTTACTTTCAAGGGTATTGCTACTCTTGTCAACAGTTTGGGCACAAGGCAGTTTATTGCAAGGCAAATAACAGGAACAGGTTTGGTCAGAACAGGTTTGGCCAGAACGGGTTTGGTCGAAACAGGTTTGGTCGAAACAGGTTTGGCGAACGGTTTGGTCAGAACAGGTTTGGTCAGAACTGGTGGATTCAAAGATCAGGTTTACCTCGGAGAAACAACATCGTCAAGTGTTTCAAGTGCAACAATGAAGGTCACATAATCAGACAGTGTAGAGCTGAAATTCCAGAATACAGGAACAGGAACAGTGGCATGATCAGGTCCAAGGATCAAGGCATGGACAAGAACAGGGATGAGAACAAGAACAAGAACAGTGACAGGAACAGGAATATGGACAAAGAGTTCAAGAGAAGGCCCGGAAAGGAAGTTATAGACGCTGATGATGATCAGTGCCTAATGGGAGTTTTACTCCCACCCAAGAATTAATCACCTCATCAGGAGGTGGGGGAGGGACTAAGCTAAGAGGCTCATTCTTAGTCCCGAGCCCCAAAGGTGACCCTTTGCCATTGATGACAAAGGGGGAGAGATTTGAGTAAGGGGGAGAGCCTCAAGACAGGGGGAGCTATTTATGTTGAGTTTATGTGTTGTTGAGAAGCATGGTTTGCCATCAATGACAAAGGGGGAGATTGTTGGCAATTTTGGGTTTGAGATCCTAGCTTCTTGTCTATGAGTTGTCATTGATGTCAAAAGGAAATGGCATTAATGTTAAGAGGATGTGTTGGCTTCAAAGGTGGAAGATTCCAAGAGAATATTTTTAAGAGAATCCGGAGAGATTCCATTGGCAAGGGTTTTTCATTAAAACCAAACTGGTTTTTATTAAAACCAAGTTGGATAGGGTTCTTTATTAAAATCAAGTTATAATTATTATTTAAAACCCTTCAAGGTTTTAATTAATTAATTATTTAATTAATTAAGGGAGAAATTATTTTTAATTTATTAAAAATACTTAAAGGTTTTTAAACCTTTTTTTATTCTTAATTTATTAAAATTATTTAAGGGTTTTTAAACCCTTTTTGAAAAGACTTTTGATTAATTTCGAAATGGTCTTTATTTTCGCCGACGTCAAGGTGTCTTCGAAGAGACTATTTATTCTCCAACTCCTAAGGTTGGAAGGCTAATTAATTCGAAATTCCTCGAATGCAATTTGCGGTGTTTGTGCTCTGTATTCGTTGCGATCGAAGGAAGACTTAGAAGCACGTGCGGTTGAAAAGTCTTCGGGAGTTTTTTCGAGGGTGAAGTGGAGGGAAGTTCACTTGTGAACTTCGTAGCCCACGTGGGCTAGTGGCAGCGAAGGCTGCTGTTGGGCGTTGCATTGGCGGAGGTCACCGTTTCGAGTCTCGCGGGGGTGCTTTGCTAGAGTAACACACGTTTTTATTAAAACGTCTTTATGCCATGAAATTCGGAGTTTCTTGGACAGCGATTTATAAGGTGTGATTAAATTTTATGAGTTTTGGCTTTTGTGATTAGCATTGAATAAAAGCTTAGGAGAAATAAGGGCATATTTCTTTGGATGTATTTTTAAGATTATTCTTTGCTATGCTAAAATTAAAAATGGAGGTATAAGGTGTGAGTCTGTGATTGTTGATTTATTGGCATGTTATGGTGGTTGTGTTTAAAGAAGTGGAGCTAAAAGGTGTAATAAAGGAAGTTTATATTATTGCTCATTTCTTTTTATTCTAACCCTAACTTGGTTGGAAGTTTGAGAGTTGTGTGTGGTGACAGATTGAAGGTTCAATTATCTTCTACTCCAATAAGGTATGGGCACATTCTTCTTATGAGTATGATTGGTGTATGTTTTCTGAAATAAGGTTGGAGTGAAAAGGTATTCTACTAGGTATCCTTTGGCTAGGTGTAAATCCTATTTTCTGGTTTGTTGAAGACTACTTATGCATTGTTATCCTTAAGGAGAGTTTTTGGTGAATGCATAATTTTTGGTTTGAGATAGTGGAAGCTTTGTGCACTAGGGTTTATATTTGTGAGTCTAGCTACTTGCATTGAGTTGGTGGAACCCTTGGTTGGCTGTTTTGAGTTTGATGGTTGAGTTGCTTCCATAGAGGTTGTTTGATCAAGTTATTGCTTTACTTGATTCATGATATTGGGCTTACTCCATTGAGTTGATTTGAGCAAGTTATTCTTTGCATTTGGTGATATTGTGTTGGTGGCTATTTTGTTCAAATATCTTTGGAGGGAAAAGGATTTCTACTTGTTTCCTTTTCTTGTGATGATTGGTTGAATGCTTCAAGGTTGATGTTGAGTTGAATGGTGTTGGTTGACTAAACCTTGTTTGATGAGCATTGTTGTTGAAACCCTAATTGATGGTGAAAAGAACATGAGTATCATTGTTATGTGATTCTTTGCATAGTTGGCAATTGTTGGGGTTTCATGTTCTTGAAAGAAAACATTCTATCCTATCCATTTCAGATATTGAGTTGAGTTTTCAGATTTGAGATTGAGATTGAGCTGAGTTGATTTGAGTTGAGTTTTGAGATTGGGATTTGAGTATAGAACATATTGAGTCTCTAACAATTCTCTTTATGCTTCTATGAGTTTGACAAATCACATTGGGTCTCTAACAATTCACTTTGTGATTTCCTACTAAGAAAGTTTTTCTTGGTGAGCTTGTTGAGTTTTTGGATAGGTTCGGTGGGGACTTGTGAGGTTTTGGAGGGTTCGTGGGGACTTGTGAGTAGTTTTGGATAGGTTCGGTGGGGACTTGTGAGGTTTTTGGATAGGTTCGGTGGGGACTTGTGAGCAGATTTGGACAGGTCCTAGCGGAGGACTTGTGAGCTGAGTTTGATAGTTCTATCAGAGAACTTGAGGATAGAGGTGCATTGGTTCTATGAGAAGAACCTGAGGACAGATTTGGCAAGTCTTTGAGAAGGCTTGTATGCGAGAGGATTGATTTGTTCAAGAGTTGGACAGATCTGACAGACGAGAGGAAGACTTGTACTAGACCGACCGACTATGTTTGGTACAGGTTGTTTGAGCTACTTGTGGACGTGATCATAGAAGGCGAGAGGTCTCTTAGGCTAAGCATTGAGGACAGGAGGTCTTCGGTGGAAAGGAGTTCCACGTCTCTGGCAAGAGGTAGAGGCAGTTGATCTTCCGAGGGATCATTTCCGAGAGCGAGAGGGGAAGGTATCTCCTTTGAGCGAGAGGCTCATAAATTCTGATTGGGGGAAGGTATCTCCTTTGAGCGAGAGGCTCATAAATTCTGATTGGGGGAAGGTATCTCCTTTGGGCCGAGGCTCATAAACATTGTAATTGGGAAGGATTCCCAAAGAACTTTGAGATAACTTTTAGAGAAAAGTTTTGTGGACGTAGCCCGACCATTCCGGGTGAACCACGTTAAAATTGGTGTCACTTTGTGGATGATATTGCGCATTGCTTTGATATTGCTTTGGATATATTGCTTTACTATTTTGAAGTATAAATGAAAAAGTAAAAAGAGGTCTTATACTGTTCACCCCCCCTCTTAGTATAATCTTGTGTTATTCATTTACAAATTGTAGTCACTTCATAAAGGAATACATAGCGGTGCCATGAGGAGGTTTGCCTGTCCCCTCTCTTCTTCCCGAGTTGATAGGCCAATGATCAGATCCCCTACCCTCTAGAATCACATAACTAGCACTTCTATTATTACCCATCCAATAACTGGATATCATAAACCTATCCAAAATCTCTAAGATGGAAGCTTCCCCACACCTTCTAGTGTGCCAAGTAAAGATCCCATTATCTAGCTTGATGTCAACCAAGTTCAGGGCCTGGATATGAGCAATAAAGAAAAAAGAAAAAGGCTTGAGATGGTCAACCCCACCACGTTTCTCCTCCATACAAGTGATAGAGTTGATGTCTCCAGCCAAAATCTATGGGTACGGAGGAGTTTGACTTCTCACAAAGAAAATGTGCTCCCACAAATTCACTTTACCATTGTAATAAATAAGAGCATAAACATTTGTAAGTAGGATGGTTTCACCAGATTTATTATCATGCCTGACCATCGAAATAGACCACCTACTGGAAATCCAAGTAAGAGGGGATATCTTAACCGGATCCCATAAAAAAATGACACCACCAACATATCCACATGCACCAATACACTGGAATTACCTCCTTCTCCACAAATTGGGAGCAATATTGAACATACTATCAATAGCCAATTTAGTCTCCTGAATAAACACCACATCCGGAGAATGCACATGAACCAAATCACGAAAAACTTTTTATCTAGGGATGTTGTTCAACCCCCTTACATTCCATGAGAGGATAATCATTTTTTGGGGTTAGAAAAATGGGATTCCAATGTTCTCACCAAGCCCGACTCCACCAAAGTCTCCCCCATTAACTTAATTTTATCCTGGTCCTTCTTCGACCCACCTTCATATTCTTATCCAAAAAACTTTTTTTAATTATTTTTTGCAGCAATCCCAACACCGTAGGAGTTTTGCAGTCCAAGGATGATTGCATTAGTTCCTAGAGTAGGAGAGGGCATAACTAAATATGTACCACTTTCCAAAATATTTTCCCTTATAGGGCTAGATCCAACCATGTCCCCTATACTTGGATCCAAAGCCCTTTGTTCTTCATTTAAACCCCCTAGATCTTATTCCTTAAGTTCCACCTCAAGAAGAGGCATCTGATTCGGCCCTATTATATTTGCATTAGGTAGTGACGATTCAGGTATCTCCATGCAGTGATCAAAATCATTTAATATTTCAAAACGGTTAAGTAGAGCATCTGGTTGACTATATTAAGGTCTCTATTTGCCCTTCATCCTCTGTTTTGGGCTTTTACTGAAATAAAGTCTTCCTTATCCTGTTCCCTTTTCTTTATCAGGGATTTTTATTTATCCAAACTTTGTCCATACCGAGAGGGCCTAGGATTTGAAGCCACAGGCAGGATAAGCTTAGGCCATTTTCTTTGTAGGTGGCCATATTCACGGTAAATCTAGCAACGAAACGAAAGAGCTTCATAGTCAAATTTTTTAACCCATGTAGTTGATCCAAATTGTATTTCAATAGAATCTGAAATAGGATTATTTAAATCAATTTCAACACAGATATGAGCAACGGATATTACCTTTTTATCCATTATATGTTGTGACGGTCCAACCGGCTTCCCAAGAAGGAGGGTAATCTTATGCAAGATATTAGTTCTCCAGAATTACAATGGGAGCCATGGAAGCCGAACCCATATTGGAACCCGCGACCACTCGCTGGGTTTACCCTCATGCTAGGGTTTAAAAAAGAGTCTCGCTTGGTTATAGAAATAAGGACCCCTTCAAATTCTTTGTTATGATCTGCAATACAAGAGAAAACCACCATAAAATAGGTGTTCGCACTCAACATCACCTCCACATCGCCTTCAGGATTCCAAGTCTTCATGACCCAAGCCTCCACAAAGGGGAGAGAAATTTAGATGCCCAAAAATTTTCCAATAAGGGCATGTTTGGTTAGATACTCCACATCTTTCGCCACCGAGTCTGGTTGAACCACTAGAACTAGCCTGGCTTCACATCGTTCCAAACATCAATTGTTCTTTAACAAGTGATTCTTGACATGCACCTGGAAATCCTATTCCTTCTAGTCATTTTTAGATGAAAAAACATCATGAGCATGCACTCTCTGTGACGGATCCGATGCCATCACGACATTCCTCCAATTTTTCAGACCTCCTCCAGAAGCTACTGCCATCCTCGTAGAGCAGTTGTTCCTCATCAAATCCTATAGAAGTTGTTGCCATCCCCGTAGAGCAGTTTTTTCTCATCAAATCCTATAGAAGTTGCTGCCATCCCCGTAGAGCAGTTTTTCCTCATCAAATCCTAAGAGAATAGTTTTTGAATAGTTCCCTCTTCCTAAAATCAATTCTCCAATCAAATCAACCTAGAGCACAAATCAATAAACAAATTAATACAACTCTGTGCAGACTACTAGTTCGAATATTAATCGATAATTTGTTATTGTATTTATTGAGACACTTATGTCAAGATTAACAATGATTGGAAGACAGCGGAGCAAATTATAAGTTACCATAAAAAGCCTTCCATGCTAAGGTGAAATATGCTATCAATTCACTATATCAAATTTTGGTGTGGGTTGAAATAAATCTAATTTAAGATATGTTCTTCATTGTTGTTTCCAGCTATATTGTTTATTTGCTCAAGTAGTTTCTTGAACATACATTTTTCCATGAGATGGAATCCTAGCATCTACAATTTAGCACAGTCGACTGCGACAATTGGTTTGGAAAACAAAAGTGCCTTTAAAATTTACCGTGAAAGAGCGGAATTTGAAAAATGTATTCTCTCTGCAAGAAAATATCTTCTTCCCTCAGTCCAAGGATTAGATAAGAAAAATCAAGCCATCAACATGACATCCTCATACGGTTATAGATATGCTAAACTCTATATCTAGATATAGAATTATTATAAGTGTAAGATACAATTATGGTGATAACATATTTGAGAATGGTGAAGTTCTATTCAACTTCATACCTGTAATCAATGCGAATGATTTTGATTAGATTTAATAAGTTGTTCATCATGTTCGTCCAATACTTGCATTTGAACCATCTGGAAGTGATCACGGACTTTAAAACCCAACCACTCTTCCAGGTCAAAAGTGCCTCAAAATCACAACATTTTTCTGTAAGAAACAGTTACAGGTATTGTACTGATGTACGTCCTATAATTGCAGTCTCACAACGCTCCAAACTTCTTGCTGACATTTTAATGTAACAAGTCTCACAACGCTCCAAACTTCTTGCTGACATCTTAATGTAACAAATCCTATAATTGCAGTCTCAGAAAACTCCAAACATCTTGCATTGGACCACTTTTATTCGTGTCTCAATGCTTTGTTTTTTTCTTAAACAGGACCAAGGTCACAAGAAGTTTTGAATCTTTCACTTGTCCTAATAAATGTCCCACTCACCACTCCTTCAAAATCTCTCAGTTTTTTTTTTTTGGGTAAGAACTAGTTAGAGGTATTGTACTGATGTAAGTCCTATAGTTGTAGTCTAACTACACTCCAAACTTCTTGCTGACATTTTAATGTAATAAGTCCTATAATTGCAGTCTCACAACACTCCAAAGTTCTTGCATTGGACCACTTTTTTCCTGTCTCAATGCATTGTTTCTTGTTTTAAAACGGGACCAAGGCCACAAGATAGAAGAAGATTTGAATCTTTCACTTCGTCATAATAAATGCCCCACTGACATATTCCTTCAAAATCTCTCAGTTTTCTCAACGTTAAATCCCTTCTCTCTTTCAATCTTGATAATAAACCAGAAAAATTAAGTCCTATAATTGCAGTCTCACAACAATCCAAAGTTCTCGCTGTATATCATCCTCCTCTTGCATTGGACTACTCATTGTTTTTTTCTTTTAAAACGGGACCAAGGCCACAAGATAGAAGAAGATATGAATCTTTCACTTCGTCATAATAAATGTCCCACTCACCATTCCTTCAAAATCTCTTAGTTTTCTCAACGTTAAATCCCTTATCTCTTTCGATCTTGATAATAAACCAGAAAAATTAAAGATAGAGAAGAGGACGAGCCAAGTGCCATCACATGTGGAACTTTGTTAACCAGGGGAACTGCATGGGACTCCTTTACTACAAAAGTACATTGAACTGAAGGGCTAGCTGAAACGTCGTTGGCTTTTATAATTATTTTTAATTATATATTTATTTATTTTGTTAATTATATGGAGAATAAGGTTTATACAAATTGATTCAATTCTCATGTTATAGTTATAACTAGATACATTATTTTTCAAAAAAATGTTTAAATTCGTGATTTTCATTTTTATGATCTTCTTCAATTTTTCAAATTTTTTATGAATACACATATTTTGGAATTCAGCATCCTTCTTCTTAACATTTTTCACAAAACTTTTACAATACCAAAACATTACTTATATTGATTATGTATTGCATCTTAATAGAGTAATATTTCAGAAACATTACTGGTTTCCTTCCTGAACTATAAGTGCAACCACAAAAATTGTAATAAATAGTTTGCAGGAAAATCTTATAAAATAAAACAAATATTTCCAATGAAAACATTAAAGTAAATCTTAACTATTATAGTAAATCTTAACCATTATCTGATTCAGCTAGTCAATATTTCTTGTCAGCTTTAGCTAAACTTAGTACTTCCTGAAAACATCCTCAATTAAAACCCCTCTCTTGGCTTGCACATTTGTTTTATGTTTCTTCTCTTAAGGTATATGTAAACCTAATTTTTTCAAACTCTAAAGTAAGGTCTTGTATTTCCACAATTATCTCTTGTATGCTAGATTACATTTATTACTATTAGTGAATCACCTTCCATCCATACTCTTGCTCCATTTTTAACCTTTCTAAAGTTGCTAAGCTAAACCTAATGAGACAAAATCTCTACTCTATTATTTGTAGTTATTCCTCTTCCTATTTTACTTTATTTTTATTTTTATAATTTTTTTAAATTTATATTTAAAATCTATTTTTTATTTTAAATTAAATAATTTAATATTTTAAAAATAATTGAATCTTATGGGTATTTTTTTAATATTTATAATCATAACTTCCTTAATAAAAATGTATTAACAGGTACTCATCTACCAACTAACCTATCTCTTTTTGGGTCATCTTATGTTTTATTTTTAATGTTGAATTTAAAAGTGGCTAATCTTTGTTTTATTTTTAATATTGAATTTAAAAGTGGCTAATATTTCGCACATACTGAGTATGAGTAGGTGATTTGGAGAGGGTAGGGCAATCCTCCAATGGAGGTCTTTGGTTTGAATCTTCACCCTACCAAAGGTACATAAGGCATCCAAAATCTAGTTGATAGTTGATAATGTTGGTGCGGCCATGCATAGGCATATTGAGTAGGTGAGTTGGAGAGGGTAGGGCAATCCTGCAAGGAGGTCTCTGGTTTGAATCTCCACCCTACCAAAGGTACATAGGGTACCCAAAATCCAGTTAATAATTTTGGTCCCTACCAAAGGTACATAGGGTACCCAAAATCCAGTTAATAATGTTGGTGCGGTCAGGGCCGGTCTGGGCGCTACTCTCGGGTGATTTTGATGGTGTAGAACCCTTGGTCATGGTTTCTTAAACCAAGGTGGGGCTACAAAGGGTTTTTCGTTAAATTAAAAAAAAAAATTAATTTATTTATTTTAATGATAGATGCAATTGTGGTGGGCACAAAGTAAAGAGTAAATAAGTTGTCATGGAATAATTATAGATTAAATTTAATAGTAATTTATTAAATTGATGTTTTTTCTGTCTTTGCAATTTTAATCTTTATGTTAAAAATGTTTATAATAGTTGTTTAAATATAGTTATAACCTACAAGGGTTAAGTGGATTGGTACCAAGAAGAGACCTGGGTTCAAACCTTGGGGGCAAGCTAACCCTTTGCAAAGGTAGTAGTCCCAATCCTCTAAGTGTGAGCCAACCCTTTGCAAAGGTAGTAGTCCCAATCCTTTGAGTGTGTGCCATACCGACAACTACTATATGAACCCCGAGCTAGAGCAAACGATGGTCCCCATATCACGTCGGGTCAACAAAGATGAGATGGATAAGGAGAGAGATAGGTTTTCTGGGAGCAGTCCCTTTTGTTTGAACCCTGAGCTGACCAATTACTAAAAATAGTTATTGTAACCAACTCTCGTTCATATATATATATATATAACAATTATTAATATGCATATAATTTTTTTATATATTCATATTTTTATTCTATATTACACATATTGCACATGGAGAGCATTCTACTTATTTTTAAGGGTAGAAAAGTAGAATTATGGAATTAAAAAATTATTAGGATCTTTTTTAAATTTTTAGTTATTTCAATGGTGTTTTAGGAGTGTGAAGTGAGGGTTAGTAATACATAAAATTTAAAATAAATATAAATAGAAATAATTCAAAAGCAATTGTTTACAAAAAAAACAAAAAAAAAAAATTAAAGTTAAAATTAAAACATGAGTTTCATTTATTAAGGTGCTTAAAAAAATAGAAAGAATGCATGATAGCATGATGCCAAAATGGGTAATCAAAGAAACAATGAATATAAGAAAAGACAAGTAGATAAAAGATTACAAATAGATGGAGAAATGGAATATTAAATTTCATGAGATTAAAAAATCCAATAATATTTGAGGAAAATTTTTAGACTTGTCATGTGGATTGAAAACATAAGAAGGAAAAAATAGTTATAAATCAACGAGTTCAACATAAATTATGAACATAACCAAAAGTATATAAACGCAAAGATCAAATGCAAGGAAAAAATGTTTATATCCCATCTAAGATCCAATTCACATCATCTTAGATGCAAAATTAGGAAATGGAAAATACCTCAAGAGACTTAGTCAAAATTGATATGTATCTTTTGGACAACAATAGTAGTGGGAACCAGAAAATATTCTGTCATGGAATTCTAAGCTTGCAAGGACACTCTAAGAGTGAACTCACTAATGAATTTTTTTGAAGATATAGAATTAAAATATAGAGAAAATCTCATCAAAATAAAAAACAAAAAACAAAAAAGAAGAATGTTTTTTAATGTTGGAACTCTAAATTGGAGATTTAAGGATTGAATCCAAAAGGGAATAGGGTTGAACATCATACCCCCACCTTGTATTAAAGCTCTTGCTCCTATAGACTATTTTGGTCTCATGAACTTAATTAAAATTTTAATAACTATTTTTTTTGAGAAATTTGAAAAAACATGTATTAAAACAAAGAACATTTACAAGTTGGGATGAGACTTTTCCTAGACTTAGTCAGAGAGAACACAAGATTACAACAGTAAAAGAAGATTTGCAATGGAGCCAAATCTCTTAAACCATTACCTAGCTAACCGAGGAGTCGGCAAATCTGACATTCAAGTGTGGAGAGACTCCTTCCCCATTGGCCTAAGGCACGATCCTACAAGTTTCCATGTTTGCACAATGTGAGATGTTGCCACAGGGATCGGTTTGGTCTGTTGATGCAACTTGTCGTGAAATCATGAAACTTTTTCCTTCTTCTCCTTTGGTCGTGAAAATGCAACATGTCGTCACGATATCGCGACATGATGCATTACCGCGGCCAATGGAGGAAAAAGTGTCGCGATATCGTGACATGTTGCTTCATCACGACCAAAGAGAAAAAGTGTCGCGATATCACGACATGTTGCATCATCGTGGCCAAAGAGAAAAAGTGTCGCGATATCGCGACATGTTGCATCGTCATGGCCAAAGGAGGAAAAAGTGTCGCGATATCGCGACATGTTGCAACGTTGCGGCCAAAAGAGGAAAAAGTGTTGCGATATCGTGACATGTTGCATTTTTGCGGCCAAAAGAGAAAAGTGTCGCGATATCGCGACACTTTTCTCTTTTGGCCGCAAAAATGCAACATGTCACGATATCGCAACACTTTTTTCCTCTTTTGGCCGCAACGTTGTAACATGTCGCGATATCGCGACACTTTTTCCTCCTTTGGCCATGACGATGCAACATGTCGCGATATCGCGACACTTTTTCTCTTTTGGCCACGATGATGCAACATGTCGTGATATCGCGACACTTTTTCTCTTTGGTCGTGATGAAGCAACATGTCACGATATCGCGACACTTTTTCCTCCATTGGCCGCGGTAATGCATCATGTCGCGATATCGTGACACAAAATTTTAATAACTATTAAAGTAATAGTCTTTTAATTCTACTATTTTCTTATGTCATTTATTAAGAAATTATTTATATATTTTATTTCAAAATTAAATAAATAGTTAGTAAATTTTAATATTTTAAATATTGAATGTAATAATAATCATAGTTTTAGAGTAATTGGTTAGAAGTCAAGAGTATCATGCATTAAAGCCATATGAAAATCAGAAACCCTGATTTGACCTAAATGAAAATGGCATGAAAAATATTTTTCAAAACCCATGATGAAGGGTGTACTGTGAAAGAAAAACTTGTGATTGAAATTTAATATTTATTCCTAGACTTTAAAGGAGGAGATTAAGCTTCAAATCTTGTCTAGTGATACATGTATACTTTTTAAGTTAACTTTTTATAATACTGTAAATGTGTAAAATATATAATACAAATTTCATAACATAATGAAAAATCCATAGCGGTTTTATATGGGTTGGCCTAATTTTTTAATTTTATGTTATTTAATATGTTTGTGATTGATATATATATATATATAAGAAATTTTTTGAATTTCATATTTATTTTTATAAGAATATCAATCATTTGCTTCACATAGCTTAAAGCATGATAGTAAGATCCATTAAGTGAGTTATTCAAATTGATATAGAAGCTTATGATGCATTACCATGATTAGTTTAAATATTTTAAGGTTTTTCAACTTATCAACATATATATTACATATAAATAGTTACAATAATATGTAAAATGTTTGTTATATAAAAGAAAGTACATACATATCACATCATCTCATCTCACATTTGGATGTTTAAATGATTAATTCATATTATAGGAATTATTATTTATTCATGATTGTTATACATTCTGTGGTGTTGCCCATTAGATTGTTAAAATCATATCACATTCATCCATTAAATCATACATGTTCATTTACATTAGATCACCATCATGTAAATAATGCATTGCACACATTGCATTCATCATATCATAACAACATAAATTGAATGCATACAATTAAATAAAAATTAAACATGCATTTAACAATAAGCATTGCATCCATAAATGCATACATCATAAGTAGTCCATCTACATCTAAGTCACAACATCTAATCATGCATCCATCATCATAATGCATCTATATATATATCATAGTATCTAAGCATGCATATTTCATCTAGCTAGTGCATGTCATTAGTACATTACATACATATAGCATAATCAAATCATTATCTAGGCATAACATCCATCATTGCATCCATAACATAAAATCATAAAAAAAAAATTTGCTAAACATCAATTGGGGTATTATTGTTATCATACCTACCCTAATCAGCAATCAAACAGTTAAGCAATCAATTTCAAAAGGCCCAAAATGTATCCATAAACTCTTTGGTCACCCAAAAGGCTCCAAAGGTATCCATAAACCCTTTGGTCAATCCAAAATGCTCCAAAGGTATCCATAAACTCTTTGGTCAACCCAAAAAGCTCCAAAGGTATCCATAAACCCTTTGGTCAACCTAAAATGTTCCAAAGGTATACACAAAACCTTTGGTCACCCAAAAGACTCCAAAGGTATCATAACCCCCTTTGGTCAACTCACAAAAGGATCAAAAGGTATCAGAACCCCCTTTGGTCAACTCACGAAAGGCTCAAAAGGTATCCATAAACTCTTTGGTCACCCAAAAAGCTCCAAAGGCATCATAACCCCCTTTGGTCAACTCACAAAAGGCTCCAAAGGTATCATAAACCCTTTGGTCAACTCACAAAAGGCTCCAAAGGTATCATAAACCCTTTGGTCAACTCAAAAATAGATCCAAAGGTATCATAAACCCTTTGGTCACCCAAAAATCCCCAAAGGTATCCATAAACTCTTTGGTCACCCAAAATGATCCAAAGGTATCATAACCCCATTTGGTCAACTCACAAAAGTCTCCAAAGGTATCATAACCCCCTTTGGTAAACTCACAAAAGGCTCCAAAGGTATTCATAAACCCTTTTATCACCAAAAATATCCAAAGGTATCATAACCTCCTTTGGTCAAATCACAAAAGGCTCCAAAGGTATCCATAAACCCTTTGGTCAACCTAAAAATACTCCAAAGGTATACATAAACCCTTTGGTCACCCAAAAGGCTCCAAAGGTATCATAAACCCCTTTGGTCAACTCACAAAATGCTCCAAAGGTATCATAAACCCTTTGGTCAACTCACAAAAGGCTCCAAAGGCATCATAAACCCCCTTTGGTCAACTCACAAAAGGCTCCAAAGGTATCATAAATCCTTTGGTCACCCAAAAAGCCCCAAAGGTATCCATAAACACTTTGGTCACCTAAAAGGACCCAAAGGTATCATAAAACCTTTGGTCAACTCACAAAAGGCTCCAAAGGCATCATAACCCCCTTTTTTCAACTCACAAAAATCCCCAAAGGTATACATAAACCCTTTGGTCACCCAAAAAGCCCTAAAGGTATCCATAAAACCTTTGGTCACCCAAAAAGCCCCAAAGGTATCTATAAACCCTTTGGTCAACCAAAAAGCCCCAAAGGTATCCATAAACCCTTTGGTCACCCAAAATATCCCAATGGCATCCACTAAGCCCATTGGTCATAATAAAAACATGTACAATTCAAATAAACAATTAAATGCTTAATCATTGCTAAAGACAATCATGCACTCCCTTGCTTGGGGTAAATAAACAAAATATAAAAAGCAAATTCAAGAAAACTAGGTAGCTTGTCTCCTAATTACCACCAAGGCTAGGATTATACTTAAGCTTATCTCCTAATTGCTTTCAAGGCTAGAATTTGACTTAAGCTTATCTCCTAATTACCACCCAGGCTAAGATTCGATTTAAGCTTATCTCCTAATTATTGCCAAGGTTGGGATTAGACTTAAGTGTGTCTTCTAATTGCCACCAATGCTAGGATTAGAATTAATATTATCTCCTAATTGTCACGAAGGCTAGCATTTTGACTTAAGATTACCATAAATCAATTTATGCAACTCATAAAAGGCAATGATTCTAGGATGCATGTCCTTTCTTATGATTGGGGTATCCGATATTGATCAGATCAATGATCATCACACACCATACAATGTGGCCCTAGGTGGTTTATTTTTGCTCCATGCTATGTTTTCCCACAATGCATCCTAAAAGGGGTATATGTAGACATCTAAAATACATCATGTTTATGAGACTACTCATATGGGCACATCCATAGACCATATGATCAATATTGAATCTTTAAAAGAGCAATAAGTGGTTCTAACCACTCAAAAGGGGTAGTTCTAGCCCATTTAGGCCTAGCCGCTATCTATCAGAGCAGCTGTTAATCCTGGCCACTCAAGCTGAGAGTGGCCACATCTAGCCATTGTTGTCGACAACAGCTAGAACTAAAACATAGACTACCATCAAGGAGAGCCCAAATCATGGGTGAAGATAGCATTTTGTATGGTTTGCAAAGCAATTTTAGTGAGGAAATCCTAAAGTTCCTCCTGACTGTCCCTTCAATGCCAGTTTGTGATTGAACCTTCTTCTTTGATGGTTAGTTTGCATGCAGATCTAGATCTAGATCTAAAACCAGGAAGGCTACATATGTATACTTCTAGGATGAAAAAAAAATATATATATATAGATATATATATATATATAAGTTCAAATTGTGTGCAACGAAGCCCTATCGAAATGAAGAGCCAATCTATGTCCCTTGAGGAGCATTGGAGCACCGTCTGGTTGAGCCACGTCCATACATCAGTATTCAAACCCATCATTCCCAAGCACCAACTAGTGTAGGAGACACACCTGGTGACCCTTGAACATGAATTCAAGGGATCAATTGCCATAGCTCATAAAACCCTGAGGTAAACCTTTCAGTTAGTGGCCATTATCTTCGACAATGGTCCATAGTCACGACCACTCTGAGCAATAGCGTCAAGGGTCTGAGTAGTCTTTCCCTTGGTTTTAGCCTAGATTTAATATTGCTCTCTACTTTATTATTCAGTTTTAGTATAGATTTCCTTTTTGTACTACATTTACATTAATATTGTTGAGTTTTACACATGCACATTGCTTAGATCTACTGCATTTTAGGTCACATTATGCTTATTTATCTTGATTATCATATTTTCTAATAAGAGCCTCCTTCGGAGATGTGGCCCATGCTACTTATTATGCTATGTTGTTTCCATGCATGTAGATATAGGTTCACAGGATTAGTTCAAAGTATCCAGAGCACAAGATCCCTCTAGGATAAAATTAGGAGAAGGAGGCATCTATAAGCCCTCAAATATTTTGGTGTGTGAGATCGAGAGACCTATGAAGGTGCACCATTCCCTTGCGAGGGATGCATTCATTGTTACTCCACTTGTAATATATTGTATAAAAAATGAGTATCCCTCAGAGGGACGTACATGTAACCAATATATAGAAGCATTAATAAAAGAATATTTCTTTGTTTGTTAATTTCATGTTATATGTGCTTGTGTGCTTCTTTATTTTTATTTGATATAATAATATTGCAAGTAGCGTAAATGTGGTGTGCGATTCCTGGGGTCGCACAAGATGATCTTGACTATGAACTATCTAGGGTCAAATGGTGGTAACTATGAATCATCTAGGGTTGAACAATCGAATATTGTGCTATCCAAAATTAGATGAAATTTGTAAAGGACCTCTAATAAAGTGTCAAGAGCCTCTGATTACAATATAGAGCTAATTGGATACTTCACCTATGAGCAATTTCATAAACAACAAATGTGCATTTGGAAGCATACAATGATTACCATGGTTATTTTACACATAAGGGGTGAGCACACAAAAGGGTTCAAAAGAAATTTTGGAATATGTTTTGGCATATAATTTCTTACACTTATGAAATTGAAGGAAATGAGGGGGTATTTATAGAATTTTAGAAGGGATAGAGGGTGGTGATATGGACATGACTTAACAACCATGTGGCATGGGTAAGAGGAGGTATAATATATAGAATTTTCCTCTTGCATTGTCAAAGGGACATGTGCACCATACCTCATTAATCTCCTTGGGTGGGGAGAGTCCTCATGCCACTCAAGTGGTATGTGCACACCATTCCTAATTAATTCCCTTAGGTGGGGAGGATCCTTACCATTCCTAGGTGGTATTAAGAGGTATGGGGATGTGGAATGTAGGGGTAGGCTATGCTAGAGTGATGTGCACCTAAGATATGGTTCAAGGGGGTAGGTTAGGGATATGTGCACATGGTATAGGGGGAAGGTAAAGTCACATGGTTTCTAAGGTCTTAGTGTAGGAGAGAGCTAATTATGGAAAGAGGGCCAAGGAGGATACGTTCTAATTTTTGTAAAGTTGCATGGTGCCATGATGTAATTTTAGGAATATTTGGAATATTTGTAAAATTATTAGAATGTGACCTTAGGAAAATATAAAATTGACACTTTTTAGGTGTCTACATTTTCCTCTTTTTATACCACATTATGTTCACACACAATGCAGTGCAAAAATAGATGACACTGAGTGACTCGATTGGTTATGGATGAAAATGGGTGGTGATAGATAATGATAGATGATGATGGATGACCATGGATTTTGGTGCACTACAATGATAGCTTGGTAGGGGAGATGCAATATTATCTCAAATTAGGGACAATGTAGGATGTCACAATTATGGAAGGGACAAGTGCCCTTGAAACTTTACCTTTGATAAATTGATGAGATCATTTGATGTGGCAAGTGAAAGCATGAGATTTCGGATGAAAGAAACACTAATTGCGATGTATTCAAAATCAAACACGCTTAAGTCCTAAAATGTAGAATGCATGAAGTGAAAGAGACGAATTGAACGGAGATACAAGAAAATGGAGAAATCACAGCCCTTTTATTTAACTCTCTTGATCTCGGTTACAAAGACGCCTCCTCCCTTTTCAGGGGCTAGGAGCGTTAAATGAATTTGGTTACAATCAAGACTTAATGTTCCTCCTTCCGCGTGCCCACATTTGAAATGGGCGGGCCAAAACGTTGCCGCTACTGGTGTTGATGAGTCCTTAACCTTTGCTGCTCCTCCTGCGATCAAAGAAACAACAAAGATGTTAGTAGCACTTGCTGCAAATAAGAAACATTTGTTCTCTAAAATTAATGAAAGATGCATGTAAAATATTAGCCAAATCGATAGACAAAATGACTCTAAATGACCTGTAAATTTGACGGAGACCGGAAAACATTACCAGAGGGCCACCGCCATCGAAACAATCGGCCAATTCGCATTAAACCGCAATTCGTCCCTGGTCAGGATGAATTCGACTGTGATTCGTCCTCGGGTAGGACGAATTAGACTGTAATTCATCCTCGGGTAGGACGAATTCGACTGTGATAAAATGCCGAGATGATGCTGTCCAAATGTCACATCTCGGGATCTCCAAATGACCTGCAAACATAGGGGTTAGCTAATTGGGGGCATTTTGGGACGACCCAGATGGTCGGATTCTCCCAATTTGACCTCCATCAGCGGGAATTTGACGTCGCTACCTGCAAGTTAGTGGGACAACAAAAGCGATGAGAACATGATGAAATCTGATCAAAACATTATGAAATCGAACATATGAACTATCTAGACAGCATAAAATGAAATGAAAGATGAACAAATGACAAAAGAACAAATTAGAATGAAACTTAAAAAGTGCGGGGTGCCCAAGTGGGCCGCCCACCGTTGGAACTTGATTTTGGCACCAATCCACTTGGGATGGGCCCAAAATCTCTTAGGATGGGGTTGTCAACAAATTGGTGGATTAAAGTGGTCAAATGTCGGGTTTTTGGGTCCGAATTCACACTTCCAATAGCCACCCAATAACCTCTCTTGCGAAAGAGATTAAGGATGTGGAAAATGTAAATCAAAAGGGTAAAGGCGTGGTATCAAATCGGCAACACTTCGTTGCTTGAAAATGCCTCCTACTTGTTTCTTTGGGTGGGAAAAGTCCACCATTTTATAGACCCAGGGGGTCTCTTTGGAGAGGCATGCATAAGCGCCATGTGGTGGTCATAGGTGCCATGTGGCGGTCATGTCTTCTCATGAGAGAGGAAAGTCCTCCATGACTTGGGCTTTCATGACTGCCCTTGTGACAGTCCCCTAACGGCCCATCTGCCCACCTACACACGCGTGCGAGGTAAGAGTCATCAATTGAATGTCTTTGGCTGCCACTTGGCGCCATTCCTCTTTTTTCCCGTTAAACCTGGAATTCGTCTTGACCAAAGATGAATTAAGAATTCATCCCTGGGTGAGACGGATCCTGCTTTTAATTCGTCCCCGGGTGAGACGAATACCGAGCAAAGTGCCCGAATGTGCCAAATTGCCTTTTGACCTTACAAAATTGCTATAAAAGTGGTTAGGACCACTGTTTGACCTCTGAGGGCTGCCCTGGGGGCTGTGTGTGTGTCAAAGTGATCAGTGTTTGTAGTCACATAATCGGATTGGTGTTGTTTTGGTGTCTATAGATGCCCCTTTTTGGGATGCGTTGTGCATGGCGCAGCGACGAGCAAAAATAGATAACCAAAGCACTAATGATTAGGGTTTCTCAGTAACCTAACCAACTTTTGATGCCCCAAGTATGGAAAGGGCATGCATTCTTGAATCCTTGCTTCTGATGAGCGAAGGCACTCAATTTCAAGTATTAACCTATTTTGGTGAGGTGTGACTTGAGCTTGGACATTGATCAGCCATGAATAGGCAAAGGGCGCAACCTTTTGTCCATGGGGGAACCTTGTGTTCATGATTCACAAAATGCCAAGTGATCTGATCAGATTGTGATTGTTGCTTGTTTATTGCCCCAAGCAGGAGCGTAATTGTCTTTGTCAATGATTCTTTGAATGCATGTCATTGCCTTGATTGGGTGTGTGTTTGTTGATTGGTGACTAAGTGTGACTACCCCCTCAAGCGACGAATCGATGAGGGAATGACCTTCGTGAGAAAAGCGACGAGTCGCTTGACCCAAGATGACTTGTGCAAGGGTGCCTTTAGATGGTTTTAGCGTTAAGCATATGCAATTTTTTGACATTTAGACCTATTTTTGGTGGGTGGTAACCCTTTTTGCGATGCTTTTTATGGCTAAAATTGGCAAAATCCCATCTTCCCGTGGAGCGGTCCGGCTATGGTAGCCTTCTTAGGGAGTAGGATAATGACAATTTGTGACCCCAACGTCGGTTTTGCATGCCCGGGATGTCAAGTGCAATAGCACTCTTATCGGGCAAGTTTATTATCTGTTTTAGTGCATTTTAGTTCATTTTTTGATGTTTTTGAAGTTTCTGGCCTGAATTCGTCCCATGGTGGGACGAATTCCAGCTTTAGAATTCGTCCCTGGGTGGGACGAGCGCTAACCAGAGCGCTCGTCCTAGTAAAGGATGAATTCCAGCTCAAAAGGCTTATTTAAGGTGCAAAACTAGGGTTTGGGCTCATTTGCATTTGATTTTTCTTGCGATTTGGAGCTCTGGGGAGGAGGAAGTTAATTCTGCGAAGCGAAGCGCTGTCGAGATTTTCCCTGCCATCATGAGTGCACAAACCGGATCGAGCGGTAGAGCCGAAGCGAGACCAGTAAGTGCTCCCTAGAGTTTATTACTTTTTGTTTAAAATTGCAATTGTTTTGTTTAATTGTTTTTGTGATGTTATTTTTCAATATATATATATATATTTTAAAACTTAAACCCTGAAACTTAGCTTAAGACAACTAGGACTTAGTGTACAACTAAACGTAGCGCAAAATCTAGGTAAAGAATTTTTTCTTCAACTAAACCCTAGGATAAACTGAACGTGAACCCTAAGACTCAATGTTTGTATTTTTGAATTTTTGTTTTGTTTTTAAATTAATCAGTTAGGATTAGAAACCCTAAGACTGAAAAATTAATTTTTAATTTTGTTTTTAATTGTTAGGATTAGAAACCCTAGAACTAAAATTTAATTTTTTTTAATTTTTGTTTGTTTTTGTTTTAAATTAACAGTTAGGATTAGAAACCCTAGAACTGAAAATTTAATTTTTGTCTGAATTTTTGTTTGTTTTTGTTTTAAATTAATCAGTTAGGATTAGGAACCCTAGAACTGAAAATTTAATTTTTGTCTGAATTTTTGTTTGTTTTTTTTTTTTTGGCTGTACATTGATAGGCAATGTTGTATATGCATGTTATTGCTGTACAGTTCTTTTCCATGATTTTAATTTTTTTGAATTGTTTTCTTTTGTAGGTTGTTAGGAGCCGGTACCATGTATCCATTGCTTTCTGAAGCACATGGGGGGCTAACTGAGGCTGATTGGGAGTGGCTTGATGCCCTTGGGCTCAAGAAGGTGGCTCGACTAGAGCCAGTGGTCGTGGATCAGGCTTATTTGATGGCCCTGATCAATCTCTAGGATCCACGGACCAACACCTTCCATCTCTCGACAGGGGAGATGACTGTTACTTTGGAGGATATCTATCGGCTTCTACGGATTCTGATAGATGGATTTCCCATCAGGACATCATCGTGTGATCAGCGGACGACTGTATTGACGAGATGCTTCGGGCATGGGGAGGAGTTGGGTGTGGAGGAGCCACTGGAGAGGGCAGAGGGCGACTGCCATATTGGTAAGATTTTGGTCAGATGGTGGCAGGAGAGGGGGGTGTTGGGAGTGAGGCACGCATTCCTTATGGGCCTCATTTCCAACATGCTATTACCTGACTCTTTAGGTGCGAGGTTCCCATGGAACCTACTAGATTTGGTTTGGCAGTTGGTAGAGTGCCCGATAGAGGCACCGCTTATCTTGAGATGGGGATAGACATTGTTGGCATAGCTCTATGGGGAGTTGTATGAGGTTTGCTATCGACGGTAGAGGGGGATCAACTGCACTTATCTGTTGCAGTGCTAGGGTTGGCAGCACATAGCAGTTGAGAGGCCAATAGGGTTACCATGGATGACTTGGGCGGCGATGGAGGATAAGGAGATAGGGTATGTAGTTCTATGGTGGCGGTTCGAAGAGCAGGGATAGAGTCGATGTTGGGCAGGTGTTATAGGGCACTATTTTGATACCTTCTCTCGGCTCACTCTTGGGGAGGTGGTTTGGCATCCTTATCGGGACTGTCCAGCTTGGCCGGAGGTTGGAGAGTGGCTTCGACAGGTACGTAGAGAGCGATGGTTGATTGGGCGACATGGGACCGAGCATGAGTTCTTCGTATATCCGGGTTACATGACAGTTTGGGGTGCGCCAGGGGTTGCCTGGTGAGCCCGTGGTCTATCGACATTGGGGGGATGAGAGGACTCTAGATCGACCGGTCATCGTGCCATTGGGTGAGGATTCAGATACGATGATCGACGTCCCAGATGTGGATGATGTCGGGACTATCGTAGAGTACGACCAGTGGTGGGTACTACGACGATGGCGGGGAGAGGGGCCACTGGGAGGCACGGAGGTGGCAACGATGGGTGGGGAGGGTGCTGAGGCACCAGGGGATGATTGGGGAGCTCCTTTGGAGGACATGGTGGAGGTGGAGGGTGTTGATGCAGATTTGGGGGCTCCGGATCAGCCGAAGATGCAGGACATGGTAGAGCAATGGGAGCCAGAGCAGGCTATTGTTCTAGAGAGTCCCACGCCTCTAGCATATGTGAAGGACACAGAGTTCATGGTATGCACTGAGAATGCATGGTTGGCGGAGCTACTGAGGAGGCGAGATGAGGAGCTGGGGGATGCACTATGGGAGAGGGATCTCCTACGGGCTTAGCTAGCAGAGCGGGAGAGTGCACGGGTGGCGTCTCGCCGACAGGAGGGTGATACTGATGCTGCACGGGAGAGGGATCTCTTACGAGTGCAGCTGGCATAGTGCGACGATGTAGTCATGATGTATCGTAGGCGGGAGGTGGAGTGGTGCCAACATCGGATGGATTTGGAGGGGGAGATCATCCACCTTGGGGGGCGGGTACCTGAGCCTTTGGGAGGTGGATCTTCACGCCGGACGAGGGACAGTGTTACTGAGCAATCAGCATCATCTCGTCGCAGGCGATTGGATGAGGGAGGCGACAGTAGGCATGATGTTGGGGCTAGCGAGTAGCCACCCTACGGGGTCCCATAGGACCCACACCACGGGGGTAGTTCCCGTCGCACCGATCCTGCATGATCATGGTGGCCGACGCCTTAGGCTGGGTGGTTTTGTTATGTGATTGCGGGGTCAAAGGACCAGTTTTGTAGCCTACGGGCATTTTTTTGATGATATATATATATATATATACCGACTTTATTTTGTTTATGCACATGTGATGATTTGATCTTATGTATGATGGTTGATGAATATGGATGTATGCATGTTAATTTATTTTGATGGATGCATATGTTATGTTGAATGCAAGTGTTTTTTATTTATATGTGATATGCAAGAATGAAGTGGATGAATGGAATTTGTGATGTTTGGTTAGGGCACCATAGACTGTTTAGGACTTTGTTTATTTTGTTTTTAAGCCATTGCTATAATAAATGACTTTGTATGTATACATGTGGTTTTCCTTTTTTTGTATTTTTTGATGGTATTGTAAGGATGAAAAGTAGCACAGTTGGTTTAGAAATGTAGCTAAGTTTTTTTGAAACTCCGACGGTTTTAACTCACTAGCCACGATTGTGCTTTATCTTACAAGACTTTTGAACAAGGTATGAATCGGACTTGTTTTTGACCAAGTTATTTCACATCCCTGTGTGTGCAATTGAGTTCATTTATGTGGTATTTATCAAGATACCGCCAATGCCAGATGGGCTTTCAACCGAACCTATATCGAGGATCACCTAATTAGCTCCACTAACTCCTTTATTGTATTTAGTCAAATTAATCTGCGGTGTTTTCTAGGATACCATAAGCTAGCTCATCCACATGCAAACATTGATCTGTACACAAGTTAGTGTGACAGATATATCGTCATGCGGGAGGTTTACCACTAGTGACCAATAGGCTGTCAACCAAACCGGTACTGAGGTTTACCTCATGACCTATCAAAATGCTGAGAGTTCCAGGGATTCAAGTTCGACTCCCTTCTTTTCTTTTATTGTATTGGGATACTTGCTCCTTTGTAGTGATAAAATCACTGTTTATTTTTGTTTTATTTGTTTTTCTTTTGAGCAAGGGATTTGGATATGGAGTGACGAGAATCACTATTGTATGTGCTTTTTGATGTATGCACTCTGGGGATTATGTCAAATTTTTGGAGTTTTGACGTTTGCAAATTTTTGATGTTTTGCAACTATAGAGAATTTTGGGATTCTTGGGGAATTGGGTAGGGAGGATGCTTGTCCTTTTGCCAACTCTCAGCATTCTTTGGGTCATTTACATAGGGGGATAAGCAAGATAACCGTTTCGCTTATGGTGACCTAGATTACTGTGCAGGTTTCATCTTTCGTTCGTACAACTTAGGAATTGTTTTATGTGTTTTAGCTTGTGATAGGATGTTACGTAACAAGGCGTATTTCAAGTAGAACTCTACCTTCGTAAAATCTCTCTGACTTGGTACAGTACGTGGCTAGAAAGCAAAATGATGACTGAAAGACGAAAACTCTTGATACATTATAAGACCATTGACTCTATTGTGGTAAACAACAGTAAATGGCGTTTGTTTGTTTGTTTTGTAAAATGGAAAATTATGGAACAAGATGGACTAGCAGAATAATTACAGTCTATGGTGCCTTTGACCTGTACGACCACAAATATGCAATGTATGGGTGTGATGCTTAATGCAGCTACATATTTTTGTATTTTTGATGGATTGATTTTTTTGTGAATATGAAGATGAGATGCGAGAAGAGCTTTGTATTGATGAATTTGAGCATGCCTAGAAATGAGATGCAAATTTTTGTTATTTTTGTTGATTTTTTCTTTTGACCAAGCGATTGCGGGAATCCTTGGAGCTTTTTGGGTTGACCAAGTGATTGCGGGAATCCTTGGAGCTTTTGGGTTGACCAAGCGATTGCGGGAATCCTTGGAGCTTTTTGGTTGACCATTGCTTTTTGATCCTTGGAGCTTTTGGTTTGACCAAAGGTTGCGAATCCTTGGAGCATTTTGGTTTGACCAAGCGATTATGAGAATCCTTGGAGCTTTTTGGGGTTGACCAAGAGATTGGGAATCCTTGGAGCATTTTGGTTTGACCAAGCGATTGGGAATCCTTGGAGCATTTTGGTTTGACCAAGCGATTTTGAGAATCCTTGGAGCTTTTGGTTTGACCAAGCGATTGATGGAATCCTTGGAGCATTTTGGTTTGACCAAGCGATTGATGGAATCCTTGGAGCTTTTTGGTTTGACCAAGTGATTGATGGAATCCTTGGAGCATTTTGGTTTGACCAAGCGATTTCAGGAATCCTTGGAGCATTTTTGGGATTGACCAAGTGATTTCAGGAATCCTTGGAGCATTTTTGGGATTTACCAAGCGATTTTAGGAATCCTTGGAGCCTTTTTGGGATATGGCTCTCTTAGATATAGAATGGTCGCAAATGACTGATATTCAAGGGTTCTGCTTCCTTGATCCCGTCAAGAGAGGCTAGCCGGTACGTCTCGGGTCCTATTTTTCTATCAATGACATATGGACCTAACCAATTTGCCATGAACTTGTCCCTTAGGTGGGACGGCAAACTAGAGTTCTGTTGGTTTTCCTTCAAAACCAAATCACCAACCCGAAAGTCCCTTAGGTGAACTTTCATGTTGTAAGCTTTCTTAAGTCGCTCTTGATAGATACGTAAGTGCTCGAGAGCATTAACGTGTCGTTCGTCAAGCAACGTAAGTTGGTCTAACCGGGCCTGCCGTGCAGCGTCATCATTGATGAACTCTTGCATTGATATGCGCAGGGAAGGAATTTCCAACTCTAGAGGCATGACTGCCTCGGAGCCATACACGAGTGAAAATGGAGTAGCCCCAGTGGGCATCCGAATGCTAGTGCGATAAGCCCAAAGGGCAAGTGGAATTTGGATGTGCCAATCCTTATGACTGTCTGCGACCATCTTTTTAAGGATGGCAACTAGCATTTTGTTTGACGCCTCTGCTTGCCCATTTGCCTGCGGATAATAGGGTGTCAAAAAACTGTGCTAAATTTTGTACTTTGTGGTCAAAGCACGCACGTCTTTGTTCTTGAATGGTGGCCCATTATCCGAGATTATTTTGGATGGAATACCAAAATGACATATGATGTTATGCAAAATGAACTCCACAATGCGGGGTCCTGTCATAGAGGTCAGCGAAATTGCTTCCACCCACTTGGTAAAATATTCTGTGGCCGTTATGATAAACGTGTGACGGCCTGACGACGCAGGGGAGATCTTTCCAATTAGATCGAAGCCCCACTACGAAAATGGCCAAGCATACTGGACTGTCTGCAAGGCCTAGGAAGGTACATGCATCAAATTGGCATGATGTTGACACTTCATGCACTTCTTGACATATGCGCAACAATCTCGCTCTAAAGATGGCCAATAATAGCCCATGCAAAGAATGCGCTTTGCGATGGCCATACCACTGAAGTGGCCACCACATGTACCATCGTGCGCTTGGGCGACTACCCAAGTGGACTCTTGCTGGTCCAAGCAATGAAGGAGGATCCCTTCATAGCTGCGACGATACAAAATGTCTCCTATCAAGACATACTTAGCCGCTTTTTGCTTGAATGTTCATTTTGTGGCATGCGTCAATCCAAGCGGGAGATTACCTAACTTGAGGTAGTCTCTAATGGGTAAATACCAGTCCTGTTGATCGAAAACCTCGATAGTATGAACAACCAATCCCTCTTGAAGTTCATCCCTAACAAATGTTGAGCGGGATAGAACTTGTAAGAATAGTGTTGTGTTGCTATTAATGGGAGTAGGGGAGAACAAGGACCCCCGTTTGGCATGTTTTAGATGATCGTGGATTCGAGAGAACTTATCCGAGGATGGTTCAATCTGGATCATGTGGATTCTTGACGTCAAGTCAAATCTTGCACGCTCCATCACGGATTGCGATAGGGTTTTGACTTGAATGGTTGTCATATCACCAGAAAGGTCTTGCGGGATTAGTGACCCCAAGGAGGCCATTGTGTCCACAAAATGATTCGATGACCGAGGGAGTGCCTCGATGTCGTACCATTCAAGTTTTGCCAGGAATTTGTCCACAAGGGCTTTATAAGCCTACAGAACTGGGCATTTGCATTGGTATACCCCTTTGACTTGATTGACAATTAACAACGAATCACCAAAGATGTTCAGTCATTTGATGTTCATGGCGATTGTTGTCTGAAGACCTATGAGCAAGGCTTCATACTCTGCATTATTGTTGGTGCATGGGAAATTTAATTTAAATGACAGGGGCATTGGAGTGCCCTGCGGTGTGAAGAATACTATTCCCATGCCACCACCTTGCTCACACTTAGAACCATCAAAAAATAAGGTTATGTCGGCCTGTGACTCAGGCTCATCAAAATCTGGCGATTCTGAGACATGGAAGACCCCATCATCGGGTAGTTCTATGACTAGAGGCTGATCGTCTTCAAGAGGAGCCTCTGCTAGTTGATCGGCTATGACCTATCCTTTGATAGATTTCTGTCCAATAAACTCTATGTCAAATTCCATCAACAACATGATCCATTTCACCGTGCGACTACTATGATAAGTACGACTCATCATGTATCGCAATGGATTCTCCTTAGACACAACATACGTAGTGTTGCTCAACATGTAGTGGCATAGCTTCTTGGTAGCAAACACCACTGCCAAGCAGAGTTTCTCGACGTATGCATAGTTAAGTTCATAACTGACCAGGGTGCGGCTAAGATAGTAAGTAGCCTATTCTTTGTGAAGTTCATTCTTCTGGGCCAACATGGCGCCCAATGCCACCTCAGTAGCTGAGATGTATAAGTAGAACGACACTCCTGGTCTAGGTGGTGCCAATACTGGTGGCGAAGCCAAGTATTGTTTGATGTCATCAAAGGTTGACTGGCACTCGTCATCCCAGTGAAATGTAACCCCCTTGTGCAATAATTTGTTCATGGGTCGGCACTTGTCAGATAGCTATGCTATGAAGCGCTTAATCGACGCGACCTTTCCTTGCAAACTTCTGAGCTGCTTAATAGTAGTTGGGGGAGGCATTTCAAGGATTGCCTTGACTTTCTTTGGGTCCACCTCGATGCCTCGCTTTGAGACTATAAAACCCAAGAGTTTTCTAGATGTGACGCCGAATACGCACTTCTTGGGATTCAGTCTGACCTTATGCTCCATGAGGCGATCGAGAATCTTGCTTAAGTCATCGATATGATCTGAGCGCAAAAGAGACTTGGCTAACAAATCATCCATGTAATCTTCCAAAGTTTTATGCATGTAATCATGGAAGATGTATGTCATGGCACGTTGGTAGGTGGCGCCAGCATTTTTAAGGCCAAAAGGCATGACCTTATAACAAAATGTCCCCCAAGGCATTGTGAATGCCGTTTTGAGTTGATCCTCAGGATTGATACGAATCTGATTGTATCCTGAGAAACCATCCATGAGGGATAGCATTTCATGACCTGCTGTAGCATCTACCAACGCGTCGATGCTTGGCAAGGGGAAATCATCCTTAGGACTCACTTTGTTTAGATCTCAAAAATTAGTGCATATGCGAATCCTCCCATCGGGCTTTTTGACGGGCACCATGTTGGACAGCCATGGCGGATAATCCATGCAGATGACAAACTATGCATCCAACAACTTTTGCAATTCGTCTTTGACCATCAAGGCCACTGTTGGGTGCATCTTACGTAGTTTTTGCTTAACTGGCTTGATTTTCGGGTCAAGCATTAGATTATGCGTGACTAGCTGCAGATCTAGCCCCGGCATGTCTCTGTATGACCATGCAAAAACCTCCTTCTTCTCTTTGAGAAGGGCAATGTAGTTGGCTTGCTCTTCAGGGGATAAGCTTACCCCCAGCTTGATAATCTATGGATTCATTGGATCTAAGCCGATGTCTACGTCAGTCATTTCTTCGATCGACATGTGGGATCCGTCCTCCAACTGATGTGGAGTCGGGATCAAATGGATATCATTAGCTGAGTTTAAATCTGCGTTTGGAACCTCGGGTCCCTCTTCAGCTTGAAAAATATCCTGAGTTGTCCCTGGGGTAAAATGAGGCATTTTACCGAAAGGCCAATACTCTGATGGGGAGAGCGGTGAATTGACGCGATCCCAGTCGATGGCATCTATGTCTAGATGCAATGACCATGCTAGATCGGCCGGATTGCGAATGGGTGCAGTCAAATCAATGGAGATCATGTGGATGAAATGAATTTGGTCTCCATTACCGTGGGTGTGATAACTCGAACATTCTGGATGCTCCCTATGCTCTGGATCTGGCTCTGTAGGGACGGGCATGAACGGATCGGCCCTATGTGTTGATAGGAAGACAGGGTCTTCCCTCGGCACTGATGTCATTATAGGGTCTCGGGGTGGACGGTGCTCGTCGTAAACTTGGAGCCATGGATCCAACACTTGGTCCCACCCCGCTGGGTCTACGTACCATTCATGCCCTAACCTTATGCCTAGTTGTGCCATCAGTTCTTCATGGGTTATAGGGTGATTGTGCCATCGCGCATGATTAAGATATTCCATCTCAGTTTCATCTTCGTAATCATTGTCGGTGATCCAAAGGCCCTCGTTGGCCCTGACAGTTGTCTGCAACATATTATGCTCATCTTGTTCGAGCAAATTAATCTGATCCCATTGTGGTTGTTCCACACTCGATGGGGGGACCTGATTCTCTTGACATTGCACTGGTTCAATTGGAACCTCTAAAGGGAACAATTTCAAAAAGATATCTGGACACTGTTTGTGCTCTCCTTGGAAGTTAGTGTCCAAAATTTCACCTCTCTCTATCAATGGAGAAGGGTTATTGATGTTACCAAGGGTGGTTGTTGACCATGGGAGATAATCTCCCAATGTGTACATTGTGTTTGGGTTGGCATAAGGATCTGATGCCAATCCACCCTTGTTGCCTATTCCTAGGCCTTGCATGTTTTCCACCAAGATGTCTAAGGGCAGGGGGTGGTTGAACCCTACTCCCGACTTATCATAAGGCATTTGATATCTTGGTTGGCAAAGGACATGCACCCCTTGCTCATACCTACCTAACCCGTATCCGTGCCAATTGCATTGGCCGAGATATCTCAGAGCGAAGTCCGGGTTCGATAGATAATTGACATTTTTGGCAAAAGGCTCTTCGTCCTCGTCCTTTTGCTTGCATGGTTCGATACCATGATCAAGGCCCCCATACACAAAATTTTTCTTGTTTGGTGGGTAACCTAAAGGAACAACTGTCCCTATGGGAAGGCGAGGTCTCCCCATGTCCTGCACTGATTCTAGCGCGGGCGTTGCTACAACATTCTACACTAGATATTCCCCTAGGCCCGTACTGGCTATTTCAACAGTAATTGTTGACGATTGAGAGGGAGGAAATGGAAGGCCTTCCTGATTCCATTCCATGTTGGGTGGATTAGGAGCCTCAGCTTCCATTGTGCTAGGTATTTCTTCTATTGAGACAGTTGATATCGTTGGCAACACCTCTTCTAGGGGTTGAGCCTCTTCCAGGATCTGTTTTCCTTTGTCCTTCTGTTTAGCCATGATAGGTGGCATTGGTAATGAAGGAGCAGATGATGAAGATGCACCTAGCTAGGGTTTTGATGGATTAGTCACCAGTGGTGCTCATGGCATCGAACCTTGTCTAGATGGATTTAACTGGAAATCCAAGTGCATCGACGAGAGGGTCGATTGCGGCATCAATTGCACTGCATTGCAATATTTGAAGGGTTCTAAGTCCATCGAGACTACATGTATTTCTCCTTCAAATGCATACTTCAGACACTAGTGAGCTATCGAAGGGACACACTTCATGTCCCCGATCCATGGTCGCCCTAGCAATATGTTGTATGCCATCTCGCCTTCCAAAATATGGCACAATGTGGGTATCGTCTTTTGTCCTACCTGGATGGGTAGAACAATTGTGCCGACTGTCGAGCATATCGCATCGTTGAATGCTCATAGTGTGTATGTGGAAGCCGTGATATGAGAGGCTGGCAGCTTTAGATGTTTTAATGCTACAGTGGTAATGATGTTACTGGACGAGCCAATATCTACCAACACTCTCTTGTACGGGATCCCGTTGACCCATGCGATAACGTGCAGGGGTGGATCTGCCATGTCATTCGATACTATTTTAACTTCATCCTCTCTGAAGGTAATGACTCGACTCCGTACATCATTTTACATGTCCCACGAAGTTATTGAAGGAATTCGCTTCGTGAGGCTGTAACTCGATGGCTTTCAAAATTTCCATGAGAGCTTCTCGATGGGGCATTGACTGCTGTATAAGCTCATAGATGGAAAGCCTAGCCGATGTAGTCCGCAAACTCTATGTGAGTTTGGTCCGTATCATGACCTCGGGTCTAGGCGGAGGCAACTGCACAGTGTGTTGTTGAGGTTGCGACGTTGAAGGAACTTCTCTTGTAGCTGCCTCAGGGGCAACTCCTGGGTATTTCTTGTTCCTGGTTACTATGCTGATCATTCCCACATACCCTTGCATGGGGAGATTTTGTCACACCTCATTGACCTGAAGAGGTTTTTCCTATGCCTCGTGGGTAGGCAAAGGGTCCTTGAATACCCCCATCTGCTGATTATTTGGCGCTATGGGGTTGTCCACTGCCAATGTTTGATTATCAATCAAATCTTGTATCAATCCCTTGAATTTCCAACATGCGTTTAGGTCATGTCCCCTTCGCTTGTGGAACCTACAATACAAATCCTCCCTGTATCCCTTAGGCTTGGGAGCGTTAGGATCTATGGTTTGGATTTCTGGAAGGGTGATTAGATTTGTCGCTGACAAGCGGTCAAATAGGGAGTCCCTGGACTCCGTATAAGGGGTGAATTGTCGCTTAGGGCGACGCTGCTGATTTTGCTCCTATTTTTTATTTTCTCTTTCATAATTAGGAGGCACTGCCTGATAATTAGCCTTTTGAGGCTGTATTTCTTGCATAGGCTTGGGGACATTTATCGCAACTTGATTAACTACAGCAGGTTTTGGTTGCGTAGTCCCTGTCTTTGTGTTTTTGTTCCACTCTTTCTTTTTGGGCTTGGCGATTTTGCCCTCCTGTATTTTGATCTCTTCGATAACTCTGGCTTGCGCCAAAGCTTCTTCTAGGTTGGCGTATTGCTGTAGCTACAATAGCCCAGAGATCGATCTCAGACAACTCCATGAAAACATTTGTGTGAGGTCGGACATAGGGGGAAGGTAAGGTAGCTTAGAAAGCAGAGCCCTCCATCGATTCCCGTAAGCCACCATTGTCTCTTCCTCATATTGCCTGAGGCTGGCCAGATCACTCAATGATGCCTTCTTCTTGGTGTTGAAGGCAAAGCATTCCAAGAACGCATCTACTAATTGATCCAAGTTATTTATGTTGTGCTTCAACAACTGTGTGAACCAATCCGAGGTAGGACCTACGAATGTGGTTATGAATGTCCTTAGCAACAGCGCATCATTATCCTGAATGCCAAAGCATTGGCTCAGGAATCTTGTCACGTGCTCTTGAGCATCCTCTTCACCCTTAAAGACTACCAACTAAGGCAACTTGAAATGTTTGGGATAAAGAGGTGTGGGCACTGACGGATGCACTGGATGACTGCGGAGTTGTCGTAACATGGGCTTTTGGTGCCCAGAAGCTTTAGTCTCTACAGACTCCAAATGCTCTAATAGCACTTTGTATGCATCAAAAGATTTAATCTCTTCCTCTTTTGTTTGCTCCCGTTGTGAGTTGTGGGAGACTGGAGGCCTATGGGGGGGTGGCCGAATGGCAGCCCTCCCACCTTGATAGGGCATTTTGGCCCATTCTTCTTCTGGTTCATACTCCTCATAAACTTCTTGAGGAGTCTCTAGGCGAGACCTATGACCCTGAGTGAGTCCCCACTGAGGGTACCCATCGTTGTTTTGGGGAGTGGCCTCCCTCTCAGGTCTATGGGGTCTCGGAGGCAAAGCTTGGTGAGGTCGCGGAGACCTATCCTGCACCAAGGGATTATACCTCTCATATTGTTTTGCTTTTTGAGTGTGAGGGGTTGGCACCCTCTCAGGTAATTTATAAAGCAGCTCGTCTGCTTCGTGCTCGAATGCGCTCTTTGTTAAGGCGGTATAAGCGCTCTAACTGCTGATGATCTTGCTCAAGCCGCGTGATCTGGGCTTGGTGGGTGGCATGTCTGGCGACTACCAGGTCAATTTGATCCGCCATATTGGGCTTAGGAGGCCTGTATACTTCTCCTATGTTTTTGCCTCGGTCGTGATGATCCGAGATTTCAATGGGTCGCTTCCCTCTGTCGAGGTTGGCGGCATTTACTTGAGGCTCTGGCCTTAATGTGTGATCATGATATCTAGCAGGTGTAGAAGTGCAAGGCTCCCATGCTATATATTGCTCTCGAGGAATGCGATGATCTTCCTCGTACTCCCTTTCATGGGTGTGAAAGGGGTGGGCGGAGTTAGCTCGCCCTGTGTGGAGAGCCCTGTGCTCTGGGTTTTGTCTTTCAGTTCTAACAATGATGGGAGGCAAAGGAGAGATGCCATAGTCATGTTGTCTCTCCTCATGGACACTGTGCCTCTCTAGCGCTTCGTTGCATGGTGGCCACTCATATCTAGCCTCTAAAGGCGGTCTTCTATTTGCATTGAGTGTCACACATAAAGGTTCTTCCCGAAAGGGGCTATTCTGAATGGGCATATCCCCCAGAGGGGTGTCCCTATAATTCCACCTAGACATGGAATGATGTGGATTCTCTTGTGGCCTAGACCGCCAAGGCGGTATGGCCAAGTCTTCAGGGCTAAAGTGAAGGCGACTTGTGCCCGCTCCTTGTGCACCTTCCGGAGCTTCTGCCCTTGATTGGGCTTGGCTACGGGTGTACACCATTGTGGTACCTTTCTACTAGCTAAGCAGATTTTTATCTTTTCGTTTATGATTTTTGATTTTGTTTTTTTGTTACACTAAGTAGAAATGAACACACACATACACAAATGGTGATTATCTCTTTTAAAGATTAATGGTGTGTCCTAGACTGGTTTTAGTGCATTTTGATGATTTTGTTTTGTTTTTGAAAGTTTTGAAGAACGTTTAAATGCAGTATGTTGGCTCATATGACTCCCATAGATGGTTGCCCCTTCAATATACCAACCAGGCCGATATACCAACCTCTCTATATACCCGCCCTTACGAGAGGGAGACTATAGGTACGTGAGAGCAGATGGTACGTGGTACGTAGGCGGTATGGAAGGGGGATTGTCCTGTTAATGACACCTACCATAGAAGACTTATCCTCGCACGCTGGGAATCACCCTAGCGACACTCGGTCAGCTTTCATCAGGATTTACGCCTAACAATAGTGACAATCGGGGAAATGGATGCAAAATCAAGCCAAGGTGGTGATGAAATCCACCGATGGTCTTGATCAAGGGCTGGGGTTTTACGACCAACTCCTTGGTTTAAAAATGTTGCGTGAAGTGTGTGTGATTCTTTTTATTAAAAAAAAATGAAACAGGCAGAAACAACTTTCCCTAAGAAGGCAAAATTAATAGAAAATAGAAACAAAAAAATAGAAAATAACAGGAACAGTTTTAAAACCCTTACCTTTCTCTACCTAAACCTGCTGTTTTTGATCCTCGGCTCTAAAAATTCACAGACAAAAATTCGTCCCTCTGTAAGATGAATTACAGAACAGAATTCGTCCCTGTCTGAGATGAATTAGAATTCGTCTCAAGGTTAGACGAATTTCAGTAAAGTAATCGCCATAGGCAAAGACGAATAACAGTCAAAAATTGAAAAAGGTACCTATAAGCACAAAAACACAAGTTTTAATCAGTTTTGTGATCTCAAAATTTAGGGGACAGGGTCCCACCGTGATCGCCACTGAAAGCACGAGATTTTGGATGAAAGAAACACTAATTGCGATGTATTCAAAATCAAACACGCTTAAGTCCTAAAATGTAGAATGCATGAAGTGAAAGAGACGAATTGAACGAAGATACAAGAAAATGGAGAAATCACAGCCCTTTTATTTAACTCTCTTGATCTCGGTTACAAATATGCCTCCTCCCTTTTCAGGGGCTAGGAGCGTTAAATGAATTTGGTTACAATCAAGACTTAATGTTCCTCCTTTCGCGTGCCCACATTTGAAATGGGCAGGCCAAAATGTTGCCGCCGCTGGTGTTGATGAGTCCTTAACCTTTGCTGCTCCTCCTACGATCAAAGAAACAACAAAGATGTTAGTAGCACCTGCTGCAAATAAGAAACATTTGTTCTCTAAAATTAATGAAAGATGCATGTAAAATATTAGCCAAATCGATAGACAAAATGACTCTAAATGACCTGTAAATTTGATAGAGACCAAAAAACATTACCAGAGGGCCACTGCCATCGAAACAGTCGGCCAATTCACATTAAACTGCAATTCATCCCTGGTCAGGATGAATTCGACTATAATTCATCCTCGGGTAGGACGAATTAGACTGTAATTCATCCTCAGGTAGGACGAATTCGATTGTGATAAAATGCCGAGATAATACCATCCAAATGTCGCATCTCGGGATCTCCAAATGATATGCAAACATAGGGGTTAGCTAATTGGGGGCATTTTGGGACGACCCAGATGGTCGGATTCTCCCAATTTGACCTCCATCAGCAGGAATTTGACGTCGCTACCTGCAAGTTAGTGGGACAACAAAAGCAACGAGAACATGATGAAATCTGATCAAAACATTATGAAATTGAACATATGAACTATCTAGACAGCATAAAATGAAATGAAAGATGAAAAAATGACAAAAGAACAAATTAGAATGAAACTTAAAAAGTGTGGGGCACCCAAGTGGGCCGCCCACCGTTGGAACTTGATTTTGGCACCAATCCACTTGGGATGGGCCCAAAATCTCTTAGGATGGGGTTGTCAGCAAATTGGTGGATTAAAGTGGTCAAATGTCGGGTTTTTGGGTCCAAATTCACACTTCCAATAGCCACCCAATAACCTCTCTTGCGAAAGAGATTAAGGATGTGGAAAATGTAAATCAAAAGGGTAAAGGCATGGTATCAAATCGGTAGCACTTCGTTGCTTGAAAATGCCTCCTACTTGTTCCTTTGGGTGGGAAAAGTCCACCATTTTATAGACCTAGGGGGTCTCTTTGGAGAGGCATGCATAAGCGCCATGTGGTGGTCATAGGTGCCATGTGGCGGTCATGTCTTCTCATGAGAGAGGAAAGTCCTCCATGACTTGGGCTTTCATGACTGCCCTTGTGATAGTCCCCAAATGGCCCATCTGCCCACCTACACACGCGTGCGAGGTAGGAGTCATCAATTGACTGTCTTTGGCTGCCACTTGGTGCCATTCCTCTTTTTTCTCGTTAAACCTAGAATTCATCCAAACCAAAGATGAATTAAGAATTCATCCTTGGGTGAGACGGATCCCAGTTTTAATTCGTCCCTGGGTGAGACGAATACTGAGCAAAGTGCCTGAATGTGCCAAATTGCCTTTTGACCTTACAAAATTGCTATAAAAGTGGTTAGGACCACTGTTTAACCTCTGAGGGCTGCCCTGGGGGTTGTGTGTGTGTCAAAGTGATCATTTTTTGCAGTCACATAATCAGATTGGTGTTGTTTTGGTGTCTACAACAAGCTAACCAACCATTTGTAGGTATCCTCATGATACTTTGTTTGTGTGTGTGAGTAACTATAGGCATGGGGTGTACCAAGTTGATTGAGTTGGAGTTTGAGTTGAGAGGAGAAGTTCTACTTTTGTCCTAGTAGAGGAGGGCTAATGATAGCTTCCAGAAAATATTATTTAGATAAATGTAATTATAAATTTTGATGTTTGGGTATTGGACCTATTTGGGATAGAATTTTGTGGTTAATGTCTACCCTCTCAAGTGGTGAGTTGATGGATGAGGGAAATAGAAAACAAAAACAAAATATTTTGACAAAAATTCCTTATGTAGTTGAGAAAGTGGGCAGACGAGGAGTGGGGATGATGAACAAAGAGCCCAGGAGAAGATTAGTGATACAACTATGGGATAATAGGATGTTTTGCAAGAGTGAGTCTAGCTAATTGAGTTGTATTGCATAGAGTAGGATACCACATTCATAGTGAAGAGAGATGAGTGGTAAGTTGAGAGGGAGAGATTATAAGAGGAAAGAGATCTGTTATAGACCTAGAGGAATAATTTATAGGAGTGAGATAAACTAAAGGGGTAGTTGGAGGTTGTGACTATTTATATAGATGTAGTAATGGTAGAGAGAGAGAGAGAGGATAAGGAGCGGGATAGATGAGATCCATAAATAGGTGAATATGGTGTGGTCACAACCAAATATAATGGATAGAGGAATGGATAGTACTATAGTGGATGTATTTCTAGTGAAGAGTAGGCAACTACAATAGTGGATGGAGGAGTACATATGGGTTTGGTCAGATGTGAGGGACATAGTATGAGCATATACTGATGTAATGATTGCTCAAGATGTACCTATCCTAGCACATACAGGGTCATCATCTCAGCAAATCCATGAGAGTACAACATTGGTGGTTCTAATAGTGTCTCAATTTGTAAAGCCTTCCATGGTATGGAACATTATCTACATGAATGACTTCATGAAGCAATTGATAATGGGAAAAGTTACATTCTACTTTCATTAGAATTTGTAAGCATATTGTATATGATATTACTTATATACAAATGATACAAGGATGAGAATGTGGAATAAAAATTATTGATAGAAGCTCTTAAAAAGAAAATAGAATTTCGTTAATCATACTTGAAATATATTTCAATCCTAATTTAGTATTGTTTCTTCAAGTTCTACTAATTCATGATCTTTTCATGATGCTTTGAGTATTTTTTCAAAATCCTCTATACATAATAAGGACAAAGAAGTAAAATTACATTTACAAGAATCAGATTGTAGTACAACCACTTATGAAAGTATAGAAATATGATTTAAAACAAAGGATAAAGAAGAAGAGGAAGAATTAGGCCAAAGAAGGCATGCAATGCAAGCCAAAGAACTATCCAAGATAAGTCCTCCATATTGAGGACTAAAGTCTTCAATACCCAAATAATGTAATACACGGGGGTATTAAAGTATATTAGATCATTTGGATCATGTAAATGTACCAAACTTGGTACATAACTATAGTAGTATATTAATTTAGGGGGTAGTTAGCTAGTTACTTCAAGTAATATAATAAATGCACAAGTGTCTATATGCAAGTTGTAAATGTGCAAGGTGTCCCCTTGTATAGCTAGGTAGAGTGTTGGCCAAGCAATCCATATTTCTATATAAAGGGCCTCATAGTGAGTGATCATATATTGTTGTAGGTAGTAATAGGTATATTGGGTATATCACCATATAGATTGGCGAGGGAGTACAATATAGTTCTTTAGCATTAGTTCTAGAGTATTCATTTCATCCATATTGCATTGTATCATTTTTATCACTTTCTATTAATAGCATATTTTGGAATCTTACATTTCTGCATATTTTGCATCCTATTATTACATTCTCCCATAGTTCACATTATCCAAAGCTAACACTTTGCAATGGTATAACCATCTACCATGCCATAGCATATACACCTTTGAGCAAATAGCAGATTCATTTTTGGAGTGCTTTACCTTTAGAATTAGAAAAAGGTAATTTTGACTGACTTATCTAGACTTTGTCAATTTGATGATGAGCTAGTCATGGAATACGATAATAGGTGAATGATTATGTCAAAATTATCCTTCACCTTACCCATAATGGAGCTTACTAGGATCACTAGGAATTATTCAAAATATATATCACTTCTATTGCAACCCCAATAGTATAGGAATTTCGATGAAACCTTAGCCTAGACCAAATGAATTGAGGATGTTAATATACAAGGAGAAATTAAGCTTTAAAAGAAAGAATGGTTAGGAAAAAATACTAAAGGAAGCCAAAACCAAACCCAAAAACAACTGGCTCTAGTGAACCAAATTTTTTTGAGTGTCCCTGGGCCATCAAATTGCAATGTGCCTCAACCATAAAACTATCAGGCTCAATCGTCACATGTGCAATATCATACTCAACAAGTTCAACAACCTCAATAAAATCAAAAACCCACTCAAAAGAGGCATCCCCCATGCTAGTATATGTCATTGCTAGAATATTTGGCAATGATATTTCATCAGTTGTGCATGGCATAAGTAATAACCCTTCCTAAGATTCACCCATCGGATCCTAATCATCCTAAATCTAATTCTTATAGGGAGGATCAGTACTACATCTACCATAGGCAAAAATGCATGGCATTCAATTGTGCTACATCTTTAAAAACCTAGTGTAGGACATCATAGGTAGGAGATTCAAATCGATAATCCTCTTAATGCAATTAATCAAAATATGGGGTATATCAAGACCCCCTACCTCAATGTGAACAAAATATAATACCAAAAATTATAGTAGTGCAACCAAAATTGATCAATCAGGTTCGTGTCACCCCATCTAACCAAGGTTTCATGGGGATGATTAACATAGTGATAAGAAATAGAAGGTATCCAATGCAACCCATACAAAATATGGGCCCATCCATTGTGCCTTCAATATCATAAACACCATAGTAACCAATGCAAATCATACCTCATCCACATCACTTGATGCTTACATTATGAGGTAGACTTACTCAAAATATCAAAATGGCATTAGAAATATGACAACAATCAACCCCACATCAAGAAGCTTTGATATAGATTTTAAAATCGATTGAACTACAAACCCAATATTATTATTCTTTTTTTAACTTTTTTGGGAATGTTCAAATGTGAAAGGAGCATGTGATTACATTTCATAATCATGATATCAAGATAATACTTGTAGATATAGCTGATCCATCATTGCATGTCAATGCTACTGTGGATAGGATATTTTATAAATGTGTCTTGATAGATATAGGTTCCTTAATTAATATCATCACCACTGTGATCCTCCAACATCTTAATCTACCACCAACACACATTACAACTTCCACTTTTACCCTGCATGTCTTCAATGACATGTTTTCCACCATTGGCATAGTCATTCTCCCTATTCAGGTTGGACTAAAGACTTCCTACATTGTGAAATAAATTGGAAGGTACTTTTTGGTCCGGATTTCATGCACACCCCGGGAAGGATGAAGCAAGGAAGCTTCGGAGACACCCACGGGATGAATCCCACTCACTTTAGGATCTAGCTGGTTATCCAAGGTGCGAGTTATAGAGTTGGGTCGAATGGCTATTCACTCTTTTCCGCTTTTGGAATAGATTTCAATATGGACTGCTTTGTTACCTTACAGGGGGTTCCTGAACTTGTTCAGTAGTTGCAGAAGTTGTTACTTGTTAACAATCAGATTTAACTTGAATTCTTGATCTAGCTCTCATGGGTCAGCAGATTTAAATAAAATACAAACAAATAAAATAAAAATGGATCATTCACCGAAAACAAAGAGAGGGTAGGGTAGGGCAGAAAGAGAAGTTTATCAAACATCAACTATAAAACCTTAAACTATCAATTTCATCTATGCTATCAGCTTCACAACAAAACAAATCAAAAAAGAAAGTGTCCAGTCAGTCTAAGATCACTTTCAACTAAGAGCACAAGGCAAAGTGGAACAGATCTAGCAAAAAATTATAAATCCAAGGGCAACTGGTTAAAACTGGTATCTTTCATTGGCAGCCTAGCTCACACAGTGAAGACAGAGTAATTAGAACAAACTTAACCTCAAATCTATAATTTCCCCTAGCAGACAATAGAACAACTGAAGCCTAACAACATATTTAAACTTGATAATACAGATTCACATCATATATCTAACAAACTTTAATGGAACGAATAACAAAAGAAGATACACTTATCACAATCTCGCAAAATATTAGGCTCTTGGCCATGCTACCACAGAAAAAAACAAAAGCACATCAACTCCAAGTCCAGAAACAAAGGATTTCACAAAATTTGCAAGAAATTGCTTATAAGCCTTTTATTTCTAAGTCTCCACCTCCCGCAATTACATTGAGAAGAAGTATTTATAGACTCAGGACAGACCCTGATCTTTTCGAAATATCTTCTTCTCATAACTGCAAATATTATCACATATAAACCCTAGGACCCGAGTTTTACAATAAAAATCCATTTAAAATCAAAGTCCAGATAGAACTTAACCCTTCAGCAAATCAAGGGAGTCAGCTGCCATAAATGGAGAAGATAAAATCTAAAGCCACTTGCATTCATCCGCAGCTGCAAATAAATGCCTCCATTAATTCTGCTGGTGAGCCGGATGAGTCACCACTTCTCCATCAATTTGATCTCCGCAAAGCCATCCTGAGTTGAAATTATCTCCATGCTATCAATTCTGTCATAAATTTGCTATTGAATGCTTTTACCGGCATCTTCTCCTCTAGCATGGCGGTCCTCGATCAAATCTGCACTTTAACTTTGACTTTATGGCCTTTCTCGGTTGTCCCGCAAGTGCCAGATGGAATCCTGCATGAAAGACAAAAATATTATATTAGTACTTTAAAATCATTAAATCAGAAGCTTTAAAGGTTAAAACAGATTAAATTAGGCTAAAAACCCTAAAGCAAGCTTGCATGTCGGCTTCTATTTGTCTGCCTCACGCTTTGACACGTGTCGCTACCCCAGGATGCCTTCTGTTTCTCGCTGGAATGCACTTTCAGGCCTTTAGAGGACTTTCTCTCTCCTATCGTGAAAATGTGACATGTCACGATTTCGTGACATGTCACGAAATCATGACATCCCCAGCGCTGCGCTGCTTCTTCCCCTGTCGGCCGCGAAAATGTGACATGTCACGATTTCATGACATGTCACGAAATCGCGCCTCCTGCTAGCGACCGTACAACTTTTCTCCAGCATGTCACGATTTCGTGACATGCTTGTCTTGCAAGACTTCTTCGAAACGTGCAGCGCGTCGCTACCATTCTCACCCTTCGACTTCGAAACATGCAGCGCATCGCTGCAAGCTCCAGCCCATGATTTTGAAGCACGCAGCGCATCGCTGCACCCTTTACCTCTCGACTTCGAAACATGCAGCGCATCGCTGCAAGCTCCAGCCCACGATTTTGAAGCACGTAGCGCATCGCTGCACCCTTTACCTCTCAACTTCAAAACATGCAGCGCATCGCTGCAAGCTCTAGCCCGTGATTTTGAGACATGTAGCGCATCGCTGCAACTTTTGGACTTAGCCACTTTTTCTCCTTTCCAGTTGCGAAAATGTGACATGTCGCGAAATCGCACTGGTCCGTACTGATTTCTTCTCTCTCCTCCGACAGACAGCGATTTTGTGACACTTTTCAAAAATGGAAATGTCATGATATCGCGACACTTCCAAAAATGGAAAGCGTCGCGATTTCGCTACACATTTGCAACTTAGCCGATTTTCATTCTTCAGCCCACTTTCTCTCTCCTACCGTGAAAATGTGACATGTCACGATTTCGTGACATGTCACGAAATCGCGTTGTTCCGTACGTTCTGCTTCTCTCTCCTCCGACCGGTAGCGATTTCGCGATGGTTTCCAAAAATGGAAATGTCGCGATATCGCGACACTTCCAAAAATGGAAAGTGTCGCGATATCGCGACACTTCCAAAAATGGAAAGTGTCGCGATTTCGCTACACATTTGCGACTTAGCCGATTTTCATGCATTTTCTCTCTCCTACCGTGAAAATGCAACATGTCACGATTTTGCGACATGTCGCGAAATCACGCTGTTCCGTACGTTCTGCTTCTCTCTCCTTCGGTCGGTAGCGATTTCACGACGGTTTCCATAAATGGAAACGTTGCGATATCGCGACACTTCCAAAAATGGAAAGTGTCGTGATTTCGCTACACAAAAATGACTTAGCTGCTTTTCTATTTTCCTATCGTGATATCGCGACATTTCGAAAATGGAAGTGTCGCGATATCGCGACACTTCCAAAAATGGAAAGTTTGATTTTTCAGTGAATTATGCAACTATTTTCTAGATTTTTCTTGGTACCGATGCAAGATTTTCTTTGTGCATGAATTATCCTAGCATCTAGAAAGTTAATCTTGGAATAAAAATGCTAGAATGACTTGAAAAAAGGCACAACTTAACAAGGAAACAAGCAAAACTGGATTTAAACACTGAAAATGATCAAGAGGGTCCCTGCTGCAAAAATAAATTTCAGAGCTTTCAAGAGGATTAGAATGCATTTTTTAGTGGGGGTGTGTTGCTTCTCAACAAATGGCGATATCTACGGGTAAAATAGTAGCACTATTTTAGAACCCAAGACTCTGGCTTCAAAACAAAAAGACCATGCATCATGCTTTGCCACAGACATTCTTCACAATAAATTGACTACCAACTGCTAGCTGTTAAAATTTCCCAAGGACATACTGGGCTGGATTACTTCAAGGAAGATTTTTGATGTGCAATTTCAAAGGGTATAAACTTTCTTCAAGGATGACTGGTTTGAATGATAAACTTGGATTGATCAACTTTTCTAGATTGTAAAAGGGGAAACCGAGTAGAGCTCTATTTACTAGTTTAGCCTTTTACAGCCTAGACAGAGTTACCCTTTAGATTTACACGACCCAATTTACAACTGTAGGGCAGAATCTATAACTTAGAAGAAAATATTTTTGGAAGTATTGGCTGCCTCTTTTAATTGTTCAACTCTTTTCTTTTCTTTTTTCGTCTTCTCTCTTTTTTTTTTTTATATCTCTCTTCCTCTGAAATATATCAATATCTGAAATGCTTTTAGGGAAATCACAATTTTCTTTTATCATTTGATCAATCTGGAACTCGTTTCGACCTAGGCATTGATAGCCTCTCGGTGACACCCAAATAATTGCATGACCATAGTCCCCCCTTATAACCAGACTTTTCTTGGATTCCTCGAGAGTTCCTCCAACAAAACAAAGATAGCAGCTTTTCTATCATTAAAACAACTGTGGCAAGTAAGACACAAGATCCAATCATCTCTCTACCTTTGTCCTAAATAACAAAATAGCTCTACTTTTCAGTGCAAGCAGACTATCTCTATTAGAATGGTGAACAACATGGGCATTGGATGGAAACTGGATTGATCAGCTTAGAATAAACAATTTTTAGCAGGCTGACTTTTCATTGATTGCTTAGGCAGAGGTTAAAGGACAGATTTCAAGAGCTGAAGGACTTTGTACAGGCATCCAAGGACAGACACAGGATTCTAAAGCAAAACAAAATCAAAACTGTACAGACTAAAACACAGAACTGAAGGAAATAAATTAAAACTGTAACAAAATACTGTACAGACTTAAACAACAAGCAAGGATTAACTAAAAACACAGCAACTAAAAATTGTACAGGCAACCAAGAAGAAAAAAACTAAAAGAACTGAAGCAAAGCAACTAAAACTACTGAACTACAGCAAAGCTAAACTGCAACAGCACTGAAATAAACTAAAGCAACTGAAATAAACTAAACTGCAACTGAAAATTTAAGCTAAAGCAGATAAACTGCAAAGAACTATATAGGCAGCAAAAGAAAAAGAAGCAATAAAGAACTAAAGCAAATAAAACTGAAACAAAAGACTGTACAGACTTAAAAGAAAGCAAGCTGACATAAAAAGACAAAGAAAGGAAATAAAAAGCACTGACAAAAGAAATAAACTGCACAAGCTAAAACTGTACAGACAACTAAAGATTAAAAAATAAGATGAAGCAACTAAAAGAACTGCAGAGCATTAAAATTAAACTGAAACAGATTAAAACTGTACAGACATTTAAAAATAAAACTGCACTGACAAAGAAATAAACTGAAAAACTTCAAATCTTATTTACAATGTATACATATGTTACAACTTCCCTTCATACTCAAAAAATGCAGTAGTTGGGAAAGCAGAGAAATGGTGCCTTAAAAAATTTTTGACCATGTGCAAGTAATTTAGAAAAATTACCTTTCAGGTCCTGTTGACGAAATGCACTCCAGACTGTGCTTCAAAAATTTGCTATCCTGGGAAAGACTTGTGTTTACTATCTTCCCTGTCCCATTTGAAAAAAAAATCTGCAACTCCTTCAAATTAAACAAATCATATAATAACAAATCATATGATAACATGTTTATGCTTCTACTTGAAGGGTTTGCAGAGTTCTTTCAAAATGACTGAATGTAAAAACCCCCAAGATCAAATACCTTAAAATCTTGACAGACACAGACCACCACATCTTCAAAATTATGTGACAACTGAAAGAAATCATGTTTTATTTGTATGCCCTGGTTCTTAACAACTTGAACATTTTGTGGTTGCTGTACTGCTTCAATATCCAGGACTTCAATTTTTATCCCTCTAGCAGAATGTTTACAATTTTCCTTTTCACCTGAGCCTTGCTTAGATTTAACCTCATCAATGTGTAATATCCAACTGTCACTGTTGTGATGGTTTAGAGTTGTAACTGTTCCCACCTTCTCAGTTGCCAAATTATAAACTCCAATATCTACATCAACACAGTTTATAGCCTTTTCTTTGACATTATGTTCAGAAGTTGCAGGCTTATGTTGATACAGTTCCTCAATTCCAAGTTGGCTGACCACATTCATATTTACTATCTTTTCCTCCTTTTCTTGAAATTCAACAGGTGGTCCAGAGTAAGCCTCAAACAAGTTAACCTTTTGTTCAACAATCTGAGGCAATTCATAGAGGGTGATGTCAGCTTTAAGTTCCCTCATATCCTCAATGATGTTATCCTCCTCAGTTACTTCTGCATAGTGATATTGAATCTCACTTTCATCATCCTCTGATGAGGAAGGATCATTGTTAGGTTTTGGACTCTGACATCTCAAGTTATAACTATCCATTTTGAACTGTTGAAAATCTTGCATTTCATCCACAGGAGTCTGTACAAGACTTTCTGTCTCTTCGAGAAAAGTGAAAGAATCTGAAACCCTGGTTGTACTGTTTTTGGGTGAACTAGAAATATCAATATTTCTTTGATCTCTAGGAAAATTTAACTCACTAGGAAAAAATTTAGATTTGGGTGGTGCCAGATCACAACTGTTTACTTCAAGCACTTCCACTTTGAACTTGTCAGAACTTTTCTCTGCATTTTGCACATGCTGAGTGGATGTGACAGTTAACAGAGTTTCCTTGGGTAGAGCATGACATTTTGGCACTAACTCATGATGTGGAATGGGATTCAAAATAGGCATGTTCTGTGTAACATAGGATATCAAAGGACTGCTCAGAATTTGAGGCCCTAACTGTCTCTCAAGAATTAAGGCTTCTTTATAAGCACTTGCCATGGTTGTGATATTAATGTCTCTCTTGAGAAAAATAGAGGTCACTGAATCCAATGCATTCTTGTAGATTTATAAGGCAAAATTTGCATTTGGGATGTAATGGCCACTCATTCTACCGTAAGCTCTTTGGAACCTCATATTGAAAGACCTGACAGTTTCTCCCGACTCTCTCTTGATGCTGGAAAATTGTTGGTATAACACACTGGGGTCTATCACTTCCCCAAATTGTGATATAAAAGCTTTCTTTAGATCATCCCAACTAGTAATGGAATTGCTGGTGAGGTTTTAAAACCAGTCATAAGCTCCCTCCTAGAGAGTGAACGGGAACAATCTACAGGCAACATCTTCATGCTGTATATTTAACAATTTTAAAGCATTTTTGAAAGCTAGCAGATGTTCTTCTGTAGTTCTTGTCCCATCATGTCTATATCTGGGGAGATACCTTTCTGGGCTTCTGGGCAGGTCATGGGCTATACCCGGGATATTCAAAGCAGTGGGGCCCAACCAATTTGCCATTATTACTTGGCTGACAGTGATGTTCTGAGTTGTAATTGGATAACTGCAAGTGATGATAAAACTGTTCTTAACAAACCACTGAACTTAAGGCCTTCTCTTGTGGCAATTTCAAAAACTGCACTGACAACTTTCAAAAACTACACTGACAATTTATGAAACTGAGCCACTTTTAAATGTTAAAATGCCAAAATCTGGATAAAATACAGTACATACAACTTTACAGTTCTTAACAGACTACTGAACAGGAACTGAGTTCAACAGGCCCTCCTTCTAGCGCCAATTAGATGTTGGTCTAGCTTTCATGCACACCCCGGGAAGGATGAAGCAAGGAAAGCTCCAGAGACATCCACGGGACGGATCCCACTCACTTTAGGATCTAGTTGGTTATCCAAGGTGCAAGTTACAGAGTTGGGTCGAATGGCTATTCACTCTTTTCCGCTTCTGAAATAGATTTCAATATGGACTGCTCTGTTACCTTACAGGGGGTTCCTGAACTTGTTCAATAGTTGCAGAAGTTGTTACTTGTTAACAATCAGATTTAACTTGAATTCTTGATCTAGCTCTCATGGGTCAGCAGATTTAAATAAAATACAAACAAAGAAAATAAAAATGGATCATTCATCGAAAGCAAAGAGAGGGTAGGGTAGGGCAGAAAGAGAAGTTTATCAGACATCAACTGTAAAACCTTAAACTATCAATTTCATCTATGCTATCAGCTTCACAACAGAACAAATCAAAGAAGAAAGTGTCCAGTCAGTCTAAGATCACTTTCAACTAAGAGCACAAGGCAAAGTGGAACAGATCTAGCATAAAATTATAAATCCAAGGGCAGCTGGTTAAAACTGGTATCTTTCACCGACAACTCTAGCTCACACAGTGAAGACAGAGCAATTAGAACAAACTTAACCTCAAATCTATAATTTCCCCTAGCAGACAATAGAACAACTGAAGCCTAACAACATATTTAAACTTGATAATACAGATTCACAACATATATCTAACAAACTTTAATGGAACGGATAATAGAAGAAGATACACTTATCATAGATCTGTAAAATATTAGGCTCCTAGCCATGCTACCACAGAAAATAGCAAAAGCACATCAACTCCAAGTCCAGAAACAAAGGATTTCACAAAATTTGCAAGAAATTGCTTATAAGCATTTTATTTCTAAGTCTCCGCCTCCCGAAATTACATTGAGAAGAAGTATTTATAGACTCAGGACAGACCCTGATCTTTTCAGAAATATCTTCTTCTCATAACTACAAATATTATCACATCTAAACCCTAGGACCCGGGTTTTACAATAAAAATCCATTTAAAATCAAAGTCCAGATAGAACTTAACCCTTCGACAAATCAGGGGAGTCAGCTGCCATAAATGGAGAAGATAAAATCTAAAGCCACTTGCATTCATCCGCAACTGCAAATAAATGCCTCCATTAATTCTGCTGGTGAGCCGGATGAGTCACCACTTCTCCATCAATTTGATCTCCGCAAAGCCATCCCGAGTTGAAATTATCTCCATGCTATCAATTCTGTCATAAATTTGCTATTGAATGCTTTTACCGGCATCTTCTCCTCTAGCATGGCGGTCCTCGATCAAATCTGCACTTTAACTTTGACTTTATGGCCTTTCCCGGTTGTCCCGCAAGTGCCAGATGGAATCCTACATGAAATACAAAAAGATTATATTAGTACTTTAAAATCATTAAATCAGAAGCTTTAAAGGTTAAAATAGATTAAATCAGGCTAAAAACCCTAAAGCAAGCTTGCATGTCGGCTTTTGTTTGTCTGACTCACGCTTTGACACGTGTTGCTACCCCAGGATGCCTTCTGTTTCCCACTGGAATGCACTTTCAGGCCTTTAGAGGACTTTCTCTCTCCTATCGCGAAAATGCGACATGTCGCGAAATCGCGACATCCCCAGCGCTGCGCTGCTTCTTCCCCTATCGACCGCAAAAATGTGACATGTCGTGATTTCACGACATGTCATGAAATTGCGCCTCCTGCTAGCGATCGTACAACTTTTCTCCAGCATGTCGCAATTTCGTGACATGCTTGTCTTGCAAGACTTCTTCGAAACATGCAGCGTGTTGCTACCATTCTCACCCTTCAACTTCGAAACATGCAGCGCATCGCTGCAAGCTCCAGCCCGCAATTTTGAAGCACGCAGCGCATCGCTGCACCCTTTACCTCTCGACTTCGAAACATGCAGCGCATCGCTGCAAGCTCCAGCCCACGATTTTGAAGCACGCAGCGCATCGCTGCACCCTTTACCTCTCGACTTCGAAACATGCAGCGCATCGCTGTAAGCTCCAGCCCGCGATTTTGAGACATGTAGCGCATCGCTGCAACTTTTGGACTTAGCCACTTTTTCTCCTTTCCAGTTGCAAAAATGCGACATGTCACGATTTCACGACATGTCACGAAATCGTGTTGGTCCGTACTGATTTCTTCTCTCTCCTCCGGTAGACAGCGATTTTGTGACACTTTCCAAAAATGGAAATGTCGCGATATCGCGACACTTCCAAAAATGGAAAGTGTCGCGATTTCGCTACACATTTGCGACTTAGCTGATTTTCATTCTGCAGCCCACTTTCTCTCTCCTATCGCGAAAATGCGACATGTCGCGATTTCACGACATGTCACGAAATTGCGTTGTTCCGTACGTTCTGCTTCTCTCTCCTCCGATCGGTAGCGATTTCGCGACGGTTTCCAAAAATGGAAATGTCGTGATATCGCGACACTTCCAAAAATGGAAATGTCACGATATCGTGACACTTCCAAAAATGGAAATGTCGCGATATCGCGACACTTCCAAAAATGGAAAGTGTCGTGATTTCGCTACGCATTTGAGACTTAGCCGATTTTCATGCATTTTCTCTCTCCTACCATGAAAATGCGACATGTCACGATTTCGTGACATGTCACGAAATCACGCTGTTCCGTACGTTCTGCTTCTCTCTCCTCCGGTCGGTAGCGATTTCGCGACGGTTTCCATAAATGGAAACGTCGCGATATCGCGACACTTCCAAAAATGGAAAGTGTCGCGATTTCGCTACACAAAAATGACTTAGCTGCTTTTCTATTTTTCTGTCGCGATATCGCGACATTTCTGAAAATGGAAGTGTCGCGATATCGCGACACTACCAAAAATGGAAAGTTTGATTTTTCAGTGAATTATGCAACTGTTTTCTGGATTTTTCTTGGTACCGGTGCAAGATTTTCTTTGTGCATGAATGATCCTAGCATCTAGAAAGTTAAGCTTGGAATAACAATGCTAGAATGACTTGAAAAAAGGCACAACTTAACAAGGAAACAAGCAAAACTGGATTTAAACCTGAAAATGATCAAGAGGGTCCCTGCTGCAAAAATGGAATTTCAGAGCTTTCAAGAGGATTAGAATGCATTTTTCAGTGGGGGTGTGTTGCTTCTCAACAGTACTATGTTGTGTAAATTATTACTTGGTAGGACTTGTATTTAGGACATGAAATCCATGCCTTCCATATTGCATCAATGCCTCAAGTACATACATGAAGGACAAGTTCATTATATCCCAGTGGACTTGAAGCCCTTAAAGTTTTACAATTTGGTTTAACATTTGTAGTACCACACCTTGCCTTCCACCCATCTATATGTTCAACCAAATAACCCCATTCAATATATATATTTACCACCATCATCCATTGTTTCATCACCACCAACTCCATCCCAACCCTCATTATAAATTACTTTAAAATTTCCATCTCAATCCATTGAAGCAGATATCCCAACTCAAAATCCATTGAAGACACCTATGACATCACCTCAATACACAACCTTGTCATCATTACAATCAACAAGGCCTCATCCTACACCTTCAATATCAATAATCAATATCGCATCCATCAAGAAATTAACTATAGGAGAAGCACCACCATCCATCACAACCCCCATTTCCATCATCATAATTCACCCCTTGACAATTTAATGTCCATAGGACCAACCCAGGACTTGGTGAGTATCTAGTGCAAAATATCACATTTATACCTATTATCAAGTTAGTGAGGGACTTGGGTTGACCTTGCAGTGCACCATTACCTATTGGCACCATTGTTCCCCTTGAAATTCTCCCAAACCAAAATTTTTTTGTTTATGGAGGTATCGATGTTTCCACAGACACACCTCTCCTACTAGAATAGGAAGAACCATTTCAAGTGAATATCAATTACATGTCAAATCCAACCTTTACCTTACAATATTTTGATATTTACCATTGGCAAGAGAATAGCCTAGGTTGATACAAATAAGGTTTTCATATTCCTTTAGAACCAAGATATCAGTTGCCTATAAATAAATTTATATTAGGATATTCTATAAGAATTCCTGATGAGCTACTCTTAAATTCCTTACCCTAGGATTTTAGGGGGATATCAACATTAATAAGTATGTTGTTCCAAGCTATGCTCATTTGTTTATTTATCATATATAGATCAATACGCTATCGATGGATCATTATGATTCATCGGATCATCATTACCAAAATGATTACATTTCATCAGATGCCAAGTATGAAAGTGATCTCATTGACTCATCCGAAGAGGAACATGAAGATGGTATTATTGAAACTCTATCCATCGTGTTAGATAGTTTGAATGAGGAATATTTATCCATTATCCCACTCATGGATATTGATGAATTTTACCTTTGTATCTTCCCTATGTATCAATCCATTTGGTAGTAGCTAGAGGATCCTATTGTCTCTACTCTATCTCATGTCCATCTGGTCATCTTGATTCCACTCCAACCACATCCTATGCATTCAAGCCTACCAAACATAAACCACCCACCATCCATACATATGATCTCCAATGACCTCACCATGCCCCTCCATTACCTAGGTTACTCTTCAAAGTCTTTGCACCTCAATCTTGAGGCTATTAATTTTGATAACACCACATGTTTGTCTTATCCCAATGAATTCCTACCATGTGAGAAAATTCTATAACCATTTTACTTTTCCTCTAGTCCATCTAAAGATGTTCTTCAAGCTGAGATAGAACCTAATGAAATATTTGATTCTTCTAATCCATTTGATATCCATTTTATCTCTACTCCTCATAAATTGGAAGAGGGATCCCATATGTCAATTGAATAAATTATTGATGTTGATATCAACACTAATTATGACAATCCTTAGATCATCAAATTGGGGCAAAGTCTCTCAACCATGGAATATGTTGATTTCACTACTTTCTTAACAAAATATAAGAGCTTTTTCTTGGTCCTACAAGGACATGTGGGTTCTTGACCCCAACTTAGTTGTTCATAACTTGATGCTCAATCCAACAATCAAGTCGATCAAGCAAAAACTTAGAAATATGCATCTAACAATAACATTAATGGTTAAATATAAGATACAAAATTTTTTGGATGCAAAATTCATCCAAACCATCAATTATTCTGAATGGGTGTCCAACATGGTACCCATAAAGAAACTAAATGGTAGTATTCCCATATGCACAAACTTTCAAAATCTCAATAAAGCAAGTCCTAAGGATCAATTTCCCCTCCTTAAAATCGATGCGCTAGTAGACATGATTGTTGGTCATAAAATGCTTTTCCTTATGGATGGTTTCTTGGGTTATAATTAGATTCATGTTAACCCTAAGGACCAACCCAATATGGCCTTTACAATGCCAAGGTAGATGTTTTGTTACAAAGTCATGCCCTCTAGACTAAAAAAAGCTAGTGTTACTTATAAGTGTGTAATAATGTATATATTTCATGACTATATGAATACGATTCTAGAATACTATGTCATTGATTTCTTGGCTAAATATTTGTAGCGTATTGAGTATCTTGATGTGTTACTTAAGGTCTTTTATCACATCTTAGAACACAATATATGGTTAAATCCTAAAAAGTGTACTTTCAAAGTAACTTCTAGGAAACTTTTAGGTTACATTGTTTCTAAATGAGGCATTGAAGTAGATCCAAACAATGCTAAAGCAATCTTAGAAGTGCCTCCTCCAACCAAAATTAAGCAAATTTATAGCTTACAGTGAAATACTTAGTCCATTCGGTGCTTTATAGATCAAATCTTAGATAAATGTCAACCATTGAATCATATTCTACAAAAGGGGGCCACCTTTTATTGGAATGAAGAATGTCAAAAGGTATTCGAGGACATCAAAAAATACTTGGCATCTCCACAAGTATTATCTACTCCTAGACCCAATGTACCATATTTTTTGTACGTCAAAGCCACTAACTTTTCCTTAGGGACCATTTTGGTCCAAAATAATGAGGTAAATATGGAGTAGTTTTTTTATTACATTAGGTGCACCTTTGTTAGTTATGAGATAAAGTATTCTTAAATTGAGAAACTATGCTTAGAAGTGGTATTTACCACTAATAAATTACATCATTACATGATCAATCATATCATGTATATCATATCTAAATAAAACTCCTTGTTTTATATGATGAGTCACACTTATCATAATAGTATTACCACAAAGTGGATCATGCTTTTGATAAAGTTTGACCTAGAATTTATAGGTCAAAAATCTATTAAAGGATAGGTCATTGCAGATCAATTAGCAAAGGTACCTCTCATTGATGATAAAACTCTAACCATTGAGTTTCCTGATGCAATTTTTGCATTATCAAACTCAAGAGAACTAGAAGAACTAGAGAACAAAGTTAATCTAATGTTGTTCTTTGATGATTCCAAATGTGAGTAGGATGGTGGTGTAGGAATTGTGTTTTTCACACCACAAGGGGCACCTATATCCTTTTAGTTTAAACTTGAATTTCCATACACTAACAACAATATCGAATATGAAGCCCTCCTATTAGGTCTTCAAACAACCCTCACCATGAATGTCAAGAAGCTAAATATTTTTGGTGATTCTTCACTCATCGTAAACCAAGTCAAGAAAATATATCAATGTAAATTATCGATCTTGAAATATTACAAGGCCCTTGTGGATAAACCTCTTACTAAATTTAAATGGTATGATATTGAGGATTTCCCTTGTTTCTCAAATCATTTTATCTATATAATGGCTTCCTTAGGATCATTAATCCCATAGAACCCATCAGATGATGTCACCATCATCCATGTCAAAAAACTCTTGTAATCTATAATACTATGAGACAATTCTGAAGAAGAGCAAAGCACCCACATGGTACATATTGAACCATACCAAGATTGGTTCTCTCAAATTCAAGACTTTTTTAAACTTATTTCTTAGGAATCATTCATCCCATAGGTACCTTTTGACAATGGTACAATCATTTATGTTAAGGTTATCTCTCAATCCATATTTGTGCAAGAAGAATCTAGAGAGGGGCAACTAGTTCATCTAATCCAAACTAAGATATATCAATACTGGTTCACATAACTTAGAGATTTCTTAAATCTTGGCAATATTCCCTTAGTATTTTTGCATGCCACCAAATGTAAATTTAAAAAAAAGGTAAAATATGTCTCTGTAGGGGACATACTATATCATCAAAGCTATGATGATCTTCTCCTTCATTTCCTAGAGTACTAATAATCTACTTGGAAAATTTCAAAAGATCATAATGGTACCTGTGGTGGCCATTTTAGTAGCATAGCCATTACAAAGCACATCCTCCAAATGGAATATTATTGGTCTACAATGGAGAAGGATTGTTATGCTTATGTTATAAGGTGCATTAAGTGTTAGCATCACACTAATATATCACATGTAACTTTGTAGGCCTTCCAACTGATACATTCGGTATGGCCTTTTCGCAATGGGTCTTCCACCTAATTGGTAAAATTTTACCCCATATTCAAGTTGACACACATTCATTTTAATGACCACTGAGTACTTCACACAATAGGTGGAAGCAATTCACCTTACTACTGCGATAGGTGCATGCATTGCAGAGTTCATACTCCATAACATCATATATCATTTTTGTATTCCATAAAAAAATATTTTGGATAATGGGCCACCTTTCAAGAACAAGGATGTTAGAGCTTTATGCAAAAAATATCATATCCAACATAGATTTTTAATTCCCTACTATTTGTAGGCTAATTTTTAAGCTGAGGTATCAAACAAAATAGTTGTTACCATTCTTAAGAAAATAGTAAACAATAATTACAAGGATTGGCACCTAAAATTACCTCTTACACTTTGGGCTTACTGAAATAGCATTCGAATACAAACTGGGAAAACTTTATTTTCACTCATTTATGGCATTGAAGCCATCATGCCTTTGGAGCTTGAGATTCCTTCATTATGCATATCCTTATAGGATTTCATCGATGATGATACTGTGTGACAGATTCACCTAGATCAACTTATATTTCTTGATGCACAATGCATTAACGCTCTTGATCATATTTGCATTTATCAAAATTGTATTAAGTGAGTCTATGATATAAGGTTTAATCCTAGGGAGTTCAAATTTTTTGATATTGTGTTAAAAGAAAACTAGCAAAATTCTAACTTGCTACCACATTTGCATGATAAATTCGTGATAAAATGGTTAGGTCCATTCATCATAATACAGAAGCTAGATCCTAGAACTTATAGTTTAGCTTCACTTGAGGGTGTTTAGGAACCTGAGCCACTCAATATTATCCACATGTGGGCATTTATATATATATATATATATATATATATATATATATATATATATATAACATAATAAAACCACAAAAATAATATAAAATTACAAAAATAACAAAAATAATTTTGCATTTTACATCACAATTGCATTACATACCATCATACATCATACCATGCATTTCATATTAATCATAGTATTATCTAATTGCATGTTTCATTCCACTACATTAAGCATTATGTTAACCATAGATGCATACATGTAGTCTTACATTATGTATTTCATATAGCATCATGTTTTGTACTAGAGTCACTTATCTTGATGTAATATCCTTTATCTTGGGAATACACCCAAACTCATTTATCATACATCCACATATATTTGATTTCCATACACCCATTACTTGATCCCAGCTAGTTGTTACAAGGTGCCTACTAGGGTCTTTTAGTCATTAATCCATACCTAGTTGGTCTTTCATATTTTGTTAAAAACTATCTTACTATTTGATGATAGGGTCTTGCTTTGGTCATACTTTGTTATTTCAAATTCTCGAAAACATGCTCAAAATATTCAATACAATTTTGGACAAGGAAAGACAACACTACAACGTATGTATTGCCTCAAAAGTGAATAGTTTTCCTTGCTCTTCCTATTATGCACATGGTCTAGAAAGTTGAGAATTGACAAAAGGACAAGGTCTCCCCCTCTCATAAAAAAACCCTTGCTCCTCCTCAAAAGGAGCAAGTGCCCCCCTAAAAAAAACAAACCCCTTGCTCCTTCTCAAAATGAGAAAGTATCCTAAAAAGCAATAAAATCCCTTACTCCACAAAACAAGTAAGTATCCCACCCCAAAAAAATATCTTGCTCTCCCATAAAATGAGCAAGTATCCCCAAAATTTTACAAAAGTAGAAATCCCAAAAATCCCAAAGCAAATAAAAGAAAAAAAGAGCTTGAATCCCTATAATTCTTAGTTTTTCAAAATCCATGGTGTGAATCCAACACCAACAATGGGCTATAGCCATCAACTTAGTAGTGGAGTAGCCTTACACGTGGTGATATTTCTATCACATTAGTGACCTTATTTTGTACATATAAATTTTATCTTATGATTGAGCTAGCTTGTTGATGGCTTGCATTCGGAGTAGTTAAATCCAACCAAGTTCAAATTCAAGGTAATGAACTTCACTATGCACACTCAGGGATATTGAGTATCATAGTCTTTCTAGAATATTGTTATCTTTTAGGCACGTGCATTTTTAGCACCTTATTTTTGATTGGCCAACTAGGGTGTTTGAGTCTCATGAAAAACCTTATTGTTCCCTTGTGACCTCTCACTATTTAGAATCCATCATTATCATTCATTTTATATCATTTCTTATTGGATTCGTATTCAGGTGTATGCTCTAAAAGATTTTGTTTACATATTGATTTATAACTCTAGTACATTTTTATAATACATGTACTTAGTGTGTTATTACATCATAGAATCATCCATTATGTTTCATTAATTAATCATACATCCACAATGTGCATTAATTAATTTAATATAAATCATTAAGCATCATAGGAATTCTAGTTCTATACATCATCATATCAATAACATCAATCCATTTAACACAATATATCATCTAGGCATACATCTATAAGCATCTATCATACATCTATGCATTTATAATTACACATCAAAACATAAAATAAATACATGATAGGTCATAATCAAAGTCATATCATATATAAATAAAAAATGTACATCATGATACAAAATACCTGTATGCTACAATGGTGAGTCCTCAGACCTCACACCCAAAGAAAAATGAGAATCTAATTATAATAACATAAGATATATCATTGCTCAAGTGGGCCCTGTACCACCACTCTCACCACTACCTTTATCATCTTCCCTATGAGGCTACCTAGAACCACTAGCCCCTACTTTGTGGGATTCACCTAACTCTAAAAACCATGGTACAAGCAATCTCACTGATGAATTGCTCAATGCCCCACTACACCGACTTGTTGAGTTTTGTTTCTTGGTCTTCTAGAATTGGGAGAAAGACTTTGGAAAATAGTTTCCTCGATCATTTTAGAGCTAGTAGTTATGTACTTAGGTTGATCTATCTTGGGAACCCTAACTATCTAAAAGACCTCACAAATCACTCACAATAACACTTGAATAAATATTGTACCTACAAGAATAATAAGGTGGAAAGAAAACTACCCACATTAATTATTATAAAACCAAGATCTAAATCATAAAGCTATGAAAGAAGGCCCTCCTTCTAGAACCAAAATGTTGAGTGAATATTTTGTCCTATTGCAAAATGATCACCACAAATAGAGTATTAAGTTGAAAACTCTCTTTTGTAGAGAAATTAGATGAAATCACCCATTTCTCCAAGGTTTTGGTAAGCAAACATTCATGTATATGTATAATAAATAAATATTAAATAATATATATGTATACTAGAATAAACCCAAACCTACAAGTGACAATTAACAAGGGGTCTTGATAGTTCAAATAATGCTTAGAAATTATGATCCTTAAACCTTAAAAATGCAAAATATTTATTCCTTTTAGTGCTCTTGATATTAATATGATCTACCCTGAATCCCAGTCAATAAACTCATTTTATCTTCATTATAGATATTCCATTAGCGATAATGGAATATCTATAATGAAGATAAAAAAGGTTCCAAATGTGAAAGTGCATGGAATAGTCCACTTCATTTTAAATTCCATGCCTTTAATGTGAGGTTCATTTTACAGTTAGTGGATTCATTTTATCTTCATTATAGATATTCCATTATCACTATGTTAGAATTTGGAGTTAGTAAATGTTAGCAAGTTAGAATGTCAGTGTTCATTTGCTTTATCTGCCTTAATGTGAATTTGGCATTAGTAACCCCTTCTAAAATGGATTTTATGTGTAGATTAAATTAATGTAGTTTGGAGGTGCAAAAATTTTGGATAAGGACCATAATAAAATTAAATGAATAAGCAAAGTGAAAATGAAAATCTAGAAAATCGACTAGAATAAAAACTAAAATTAAATGCAAAAATTTTGGAGGGACCAGAATAGAAAGAACACCAAAATAGAAATTCTGTAAATGACCAGAATGTAAAGCCAAAACTTATGTGCAATTTTTTTGGAAATGACCTGAATGTAAAAATGAATAACCGAAAATTTTAGAAATGATCATAATCATAAAATAACACTCTGGAATGGAAAACAAATTAATCTAAATTGCAGGAAATAAACAACAAAAAATTATCTACAAGGTTAACTGGAAAAATAAAAAAAATGACATCAAATTTTGGTTAACAATCCCTTCCCTACAAAACCCCAAGTTATGAGACAGATCTAGAAGCAACTTGATCTAAAAGACCTGCAGAAAACACAATCCAGTTAGATCAAGTGCAAGACTCAAAGGAAAAGAAAACATTGGCATTTTGAAGGTTTAAGGATCATAATTGCTAAATATTGTTTGAACTATCAAGGCCCCTTGTTAACTGTCACTTGTAGGATTGGGTTTATTCTGGTATATATCTATCTTATTTAATCTTTATTGATTATACATATACATGAATGTTTGCTTACCATAACCATAGAAAAATGGGTGATTTCATCTAATTTCTCTGCAAGAGAGAGTTTTCAACTTAATACTCTATTTGTGATGATAATTTTGTAATAGGGCAAAATATTCACTCAACACGACTGCAGTGGGATACCCCTATTAAACTGTGAAAGGGTAGTGCATCACCATTTCGGTCCACCTCATCCTCCAATATAGCAATGTAGTCTTGATCTAATTGATGTTAAGATTGATAGCGAGACAATCTACCCTATATCTCAACCATATTTTCCTATAGTCTAGATAAATCACCTATGGCCTAACCACCTATCCCTAGCTATCCCTACCTATTTATAATTCCTACCAACTAAGCTAATAAAGCATCACACTCTATTGTAACCTCAAAAACCTTGATCTATAGGGAATCCCACTCTACAATGACTTCTACCACCTAAATCTATAGAGCATCTTGCCCTACCATCACCCTCATAGCCTCATATTTTAGGATCTCAACTTGAGCTTGTAGGGTGTCCCTCTCCTCTCCCTAACCCCACCATATTTGCCTATCACCATCCCACTAGATCCACTCTATAACATGGGTTGTATCTCGATATAACATTTATCCCTAAAGGATGTGGGCCTACTATTTGAGTGCAACCATCTACTCTTGAGAATATTCCTTTTCCACCTCCTCTTCACTCCTCCCAGAGGTCTCTACCCCCTTGGTGGCTCTCTATGAGGTTCCCCCCTCCTCCTTCATGTGATAACACACTCATCACTATAATGGATCCATTGTCACACCTACTAAATTCTCACTTGCTACCTCAACCTCATCACCACCTACTCCACCTCCCTACCATAGTTTAGTAGCCCACCATGCATCATACTCTGATATCATCCTAGGGTCCTCCACATCAGGGTCTACTAGGGTCTCACCTTCATCATACTCTATAGGCACAACTTGAGGCCATGCAAGTTGTATCACATCCATCCTCTACCTATAGACAACTATATTGTTAGGTACATCTTATTGTATTCCCAACTATCGAGTCACCCATGAAAATTGGAAGTACTCATGCTCATGACCATGTCAACCAATCAGTCATTGATTGCATTACACTCACCTAAGGTGTTGATCTAGCTCTCTCCAATATGAGCATCCCCTCCATGGACACCATGTCACATGTCCTAGTATTAGTCACTCCAATACTTCTACATAATGGAGTATTACACCCTAAAAGGGATGGCTACTACCTCACTCTTGATCATGCATCCTTTACATAGCATAGGAAATCTTCCTATCCATCATGTCCCTCTAGGTAGTCCATGGTAATCCAATAGGTCTATCTACCCAAATGTGCTCCCATTTCTGTATCTATAGGATAAAGCTACACCCAATTCCTAGGTGGTGATGATATAAAATTTCATAAAGCTATGCAAGCAGTGTTGTACCATAAGCCATAATCTACAACTACTCCACTAGACACTCCATCAACTCTTGCACAAGATCTTACAAGTTCTGAGGGAAACTCACACCTAAAGAGTTTGGTAAGATCAGGTTTGACATGAGTGACATCAACACTACATGTCTCACCATCATAATATCAGTGACAAATCCCACCTCCACCCTTACATTACCACTATCTATATCATAATCCACTAGTTATTGGTGCTAGCCATAAACTCACTATAGAAATATTGATTGTTGGCTAGTGTGTGCAATCATAATCAACTCTCCATATATTAAGATCTATAAAATCCTATAGACGTCCTCCATGGTGATAGTCATGTCATTGTTGGGTAACTCAAATGTGTTAGTACGACTATCCCATATATTAATCAAGGCCATAAAGTAGACCTAGTCTATGTGAACAGATCCAAACCTCACTATATGGATAAGGACAATGACATTCAGCCACTCCCAATAATCATTACACTCTCCTAAAGACATTGGTGAATCTATGTCATGCTTTAATCAACTTCTAAAAATTCATAATTCAAGCAACATTCATCAAACACACAAAAAAATATAAATATAATAGAGACTATCTCGGGTCAATATGGCCTTCAAAATTAATTATCTTGGTCAAAATTATCTCCAAATATGACCGTTAAACACATAATGGTAAAAAAAATGGACTATCTCACACTAAGATGGTCCCCAAATTCCAAAATTATAAATTATAAATAAATAAATAAATAAAATCAATTACAAAGAGAGATAAATAAACAACATTCATTGCCCTACTCTAATATATGGTGAAATTCCTTCCATTGATTTTTAAATGTGAATTTCCTTAACCATTTATTTTAGTGTGGTTCATTCCTTTAATAATAGACAAAGAGAGAGTCGGTCCTTACCTTCCTCTCTTTGTCTCCTTCACTCAAATATGCCTTAGATTGGTCCATTGTCAATGTGATTATAGTTTTCAGTAGCGCTCTACTTCACAAACTAGACTCTCCTCCTCCTTGTCTTGCTTTATCCTTGTCACAAATGGTAAAAATGAATTCAAAATCATGAAATAGTTCTATTTATATTTTACCACAGATGTAGCCATCTGATATGGTTGTGTGTCACAATGCAACCATCTGAGATGGCCATGATTTTGCAAAAAATAACACATAAATTCAAAATAATCCATAAAATTGGTAAAATTAAAAATTGTCCACATAAAGTTATCTTGTGTTAAGGTATAAAAAAATTATCAAAATTGCCAAGGTCACCCAAGCTTATCATCTTATTTTTGTCAAGCGACTCATCACTGCCATTATTTTAAATCTCCTCCATCAACTTGTCACTTGAAGGGGAAGTCATATAAATACAATTTTTTTTTTCAAGATCAAATTAGTAATAAAACACTCAAAAGTGCTAATCGTGTTCATCTAAGAATCATTGCCAAAAAATATCATATACTTCCTTATTTGCTGGGGAAAAATCAAAAATCTCAAATTGACTCTTGGTAGATCTAAAGCCTAAACCTATTAGATGAATACTTGTGGTTATTTTTAGATCACCATCCATGTGTACTTCAATAAAAACAGTACACAAAGGGGACAATACAACACAATTATAAAAATGGACCAAGCACTATGAGATAAAATGTTACAGCCTCAACAAAATGGCTAAGTCTAAAGGGCATCAAAATATTTATACCTAACTGAATCTCGGTGGGATCCCAAATTTTTAGCATACGTAGGAAACAAAAAGGAAAGGTGTTAGAAGATTTGCACATTACTGAATTCTGGTAGGGTACCAATTGTTTGACCCACTATCGAAAGATATTGGATTGTAAAAGCAATTAAGTATGGGGGCAACAAAAATAATTGCACATGGTCAAAGACCTCCAGGGTCCCAAATCCCTACCTAGAGGTCAAAAGTTGACAAAATTAAAATGATAAAATGGCTAAGGATAAAGGGCACCAAAATATTTGCACTTGACTGGGGCCTAGTAGGGTACCAAATATCCAACACAAGCAAGAAATATTGAGCAAAAATATCTAGGTCTAAAGGATACTAGAAGATTTGTACCTGACTAGAGCTTGATAGGATACCAAATATTTGGCCTGTGATCGAAATATGTTGGACTACAAAAGCAACTAAGTATAGAGATTTATAGAATATTTGCACCTGACTAGGGCTTGGTAGGGTACCAAATTTCCAACACAAGAAAGAAACATTAAGAAAAAATAGCTAAGTTTAAAAGGCAATGGAAGATTTATACCTGATCAGAGCCTGGTAAGGTATCAAATATCTAGCCCATGATCAAAATATGCTGGAATGCAAAAGCAAATAAGTATATAAGCCACTAGAATATTTATACCTGATTGGAGCCTAATAGGGTACCAAACCTCCGACCTACTTTTAGAATATGAGACTTTGGCCAAATATGGAAGACACTAGAAGATTAACACTTGGTTGATACCCAACATAGATTGGATTCCATGTCCAATAGATTGTAATATGGCTAGAAAAAAATAGAATATGTGCCCATACTATCAAAGGCTTTATATCCAACCAAAGTCTACCTGAATATTGAATACCCAACACAAGGATATTGCAGTGCATAATTTAAGTATTCAGCTCAATCAAAATTTAACATTGACTTACCTACACTGAGATGGTCACCATATCATGACACATGTTAGATCAGATCATCTATCAAGAGAATATCAATAATGTGTTTATCCTCAGGGCCATCATGTAGGTTATAGGGTGGCTCAACTGAAAATAATCAGTGAAAAGCAACAAACCAGACGCAAGGAGTAGAATCACCATGACTCAACATGACACAAATTTTGGCTAGGTTAGCAATTCATAATTAGGTAGTTGGAGTAGCCATAATTTCAAGTATTTCAATCAGCTATTACTCCCTCTGACATAACAACAATTTGTTTCTAACACAATGATGTTTTGACATCTATAAGATTGTAAAAATCTACAAATACTAAAATGTAGAATGAAAATTGGTCAGATTTAGGGAACCTAGGGTTCCTAGCACATAAAATAATAAATAAATAATAAATAGACCTAAAACTAAAAGAATCACCTTTTGTATTGTCGGGAAGTCCCTTCAATAAATTGTATTATATTTCATATTCATGCATGATTGAATGATAAGTTCTTACAATATTTTATACCCCTCTAGGGTTATAGGTCAAAGGTTGCAATGCTTCCTAACCCTAATCTTATAATAATATAATAAATAATATAATTAATTATTATATTATTTATTATTATATTATTTTATTATTATGACCATAGGATATAATATATTATTATTATTAAGATTATTAATTAATGTTAGGATAGGATCCTAACATTCCACCCTTCTTAAAACAATATTTGTCCTCAAAGCTTGGAATTGTAGTGTGTAAGTATATGCTCTTCAAATATTCCACCTTGGAATAGTACTTGCTCTATGGTTTACTAAGGGAGTAGGTTAATTTGACTCCAATGGAGTAGTAAACTTTATACAATTCACCTTTAACTCCTTTTGAACCTTAATAAAAAATTATCTCCTTTAATGAGTTTGAGCACCACCTCATAGACTGTGTAAATTAGAACAATTTTTTCCACCTTATATGTTTTGGTATCATTGATCAATCTTGCAGTCAAGCACACAAGATGGAGATATTTGGATCTCTCATCAATCTGGCATAGAATGTTATCAATGACGACTCCTATTAAATGGATTAATGTGAGAATCTCCATAGCAAATCCAACTGATACTTTGGAGACATCTAGGTATTCATGCCAACTCGGCATGCATTTTTGCTTACACCACTCTGCTTCTTTGCTAAAAGCATCAAGCTGGATCTTCCACAAGTTTCTAAAGTACTGGAGCATGTCGTGTCCTTGAAGGTCACCAGCTTCATCTGCTAGCCCATTCACAGTATTGTACAAGCCAAGAAAGCAAACTTTTATGTGATCAGGCATGTCGTCCAATGTATTGAGATCCCACCTGGCAAATGCTTCATTGAGTAACATGGTGTCGTCATGAGAACCATACTTATCGTAAAGATCATCGAGAACAACAAGCAAGCAACCAATTTTTGTGAGGCCATTCTACCTCTGCCATATTCAGGTTCAAACATGCTAGCCGCCATTGTGAAAAAATATCTCAATATGCCTCTCATAGGTGAATTTCAAATTCCTAAAACCACAATCTATCCACCACTTGTGCACTTGCTGGAGCTCCATTTGGTGTATAGACTGCATTGCATTGAAGTCGACTTTAGCCAGCTCCACATATTTCTCATTGTTAACATATGGCAACCTGCAAATACTTGAGGGCACATTATACAAAGTCTTCCCTAAAAACACTTCATTTTCGTGACCATAGATATCGATATAAGTTCTTGCCTCCATTATGGGTAAACTTCAGTGAAACCAAAATTTTAGTTTATACTTGACCTCTTCAACAAGAACTTTTTGAAAATGGTTTAGTTGCTTTAGATTTTGCTGCAAGTAAACTATGGCAAAGGCTTGTGCTTATTTCATTATTATTATTTTCTTTTTCTGGAAATGCTACTTGTGAGCATTTGTAGAGGCTCAGCATGCCTTCAAGGTCCCTATGTGTTTTATCAGAAAAACTAAAGAACTCTCCATTCTCATCCATAAAATTTGAAATAACCTCTAAAGATACATCGTATTCATGCAGTCTCAGTATCCGAAATCCCAAAGTTGTGTCATTGATATTCGCAATAGTATCATGTCTTCCCCTTCCTATTCCTTCTGGTGTCCAATGTCTATATATATAATCCAATGCATCCTTGGTTTCCCTTTCGAAATGGCGACTGATTCCTAGGTGTTCAACGGTGTCAATGGCATGAAGACGGTCATGGAAATCACAAGGATAAAATCCAGGTACATGGTCTCCAAAGATTCTGAAAACAAATGCTATAAAATCTAGGTATCTTCTATCTCGTGTGTGCATAAATGCAAAAGCTGTGGATGCTGGTGAGCCTGCTATAGATCCATAATTGGAGAGAAGATCCATAATTTTTTTCCAATCGACAAATTCGTGTAGGCCCTTCAAGTAAAAAATAAATGACATAGGTAGACTGTGTAAGGCCAAAATGTCAATCCCTTTTAGTTGATCCTTCCCTATTGCAAATATTCTCTTGATAAATGGTTCGTGGGAAATACCCAGACTTAAAATATGAGCCTATTTCAACATAGAAGCAAATAAAATGACAAATCCAAGTGGCATATTGCAATCCTTCGCTTCATTGAACTATTGAGTCTAGTTGTTAACAAATTCTATGCCTTTCTGCACTTGGATTCCCTGAGGTCTCCATATTTTGAGGGTAATGATAGATGCAAGAGTACAATCTATCATATAGTAAATAAAAATATTCTTCCCCCCAGGAACCATTAGTTAACTGATTGGAGACAACCCATTATAGTGTTTGTGGAAACTGCGATTGGGAAGAATTGTGAATGGCAGGTATTTGTGCAACCCAGGAAGTATCATATGTAGATGGGCTTTATGCTCCCCTTCCCCATGGAGTGGAACATGTTTTTGATATCATATATCAACATCTGCATACTCATATAGTCTGGAAATGACTGTGATATTGAACACAATTCATGAGTGACATATCCAAAATAAGTTGTATGAAAAAGCTCCTTCTTTCCAGATGTAAACTGGTTGTACATTTTGATTTTTTTGCAGGCCAGTTTATAGTAAAACTATAATTATGTTGCCCTGTAAGTTTTAATCCATTATTGGAGAGGAGACCACAACTATACTTTTATGTTAGGAGAGAAGAGGAGGTGGCCATGGTAGAGGGCGTATAAATGAGAGCAATGCACTGCCCCATAAAACTAGCAGATAATCAAAATTTTGTATTTCCATCATGGTGGTTTTATTTTTGAAATTTATAGAAACTTTTGTATCTTCCTCTGTTTTAATGAGATTTTTCAAAAAAACATTGTAAAAATCCTTGGAGATACCTTTGAACAAATTTGTTTTCTGAATTAGGGTGATTTTAAATTTATTTCTACCTTGATGGATGACCGAATGCAGATTTGTAAAACAATACTTTTGGAAGACTTTATATTTATGCAATTTTTTCATAAAAATATTTGTAATTTTAGGGATTTCATTAAATTTTTTCGGGAATGTATTCCGAACTATTTGAAAGTCTATGGCTTTGGGCTTTTTCAAAAAAATTAATTTAGGGTTTGGAATATTTTTGGGAAGTGCAATGAGTACCCTCTGGGATTCCATGGCAATGGGCTCCTCCTCCACCTCATATTCCATGGCTATGGGCTCCTCTTCTTCTTGGGATTCCATGGCTAGGGTCTCCTCTTGCATTTCCATTAAATATTGTATAATACGATCAAAACGTTCCATTTGTTTATTTTGTTTTTGTTCAATCATTCTTCTAATTTATGTAATGTCATTTTTCATTTCCTTGACCAATATGGTTGGATCCATAAGGCTTTGATACCAGATGGTAGGAACCTAGGGTTCCTAGCACATAAAATAATAAATAAATAATAAATAGACCTAAAACTAAAAGAACCGCCTTTTGTATTGTCGGGAAGTCCCTTCAATTAATTGTATTATATTTCATATTCATGCATGATTGAATGATAATTTCTTACAATGTTTTATACCCCTCTAGGGTTATAGGTGAAAGGTTGCAATGCTTCCTAACCCTAATCTTATAATAATATAATAAATAATATAATTAATTATTATATTATTTTATTATTATGACCATAGGATATAATATATTATTATTATTATTATTATTATTAATTAATGTTAGGATAAGATCCTATCAGATTGTAAAAATCTATAAATACTAAAATGTAGAATGAAAATTGGTCAGATTTAAGGCTTTTCCAATTCATATGTAAGAACAAAAGACTTACATATTTATACAAAGTGATTATTGTTTGACCTCTGGTTCAATTCATTTGGAGAATATGTATGTATGGATGATTACTTATTTCTAATTTTAGCTTGTTGAATGTTCATGGTGTTTACTCTAAATTCTAAATTTATGCTATGTTCATTCACTTGTTCTAGAATTAGTAATCTGATAAGCTACATTATATTATATTTAAATGTCTTGTGGATGATAGTAAAACTAGTTGTTCTATTAGGTAGTCGGTTGTTTATTTACATGGTCTTTCACTATGCATGTATCTTGATGTTGCTAAATATGTACCAACATAAGTTTTAGCTTTAGCTCCATTTGCTTCTTTTAGCACCCTTTTCCCACTATAATTTAGGAATAGTTAGCTCAAAATTCAAAGGAATCAATATCCTCTAAAGATTGATCACCAAAGCCCTAGTGCTCCTCAGTCATTCAATTTTGGTCAAGGTCTATGGGTGCACAACCTTTCCAATAGACAGATTCTCTGACCAATAGTTTTTGGCACACTTAGTGGGACCCAAACCCACTATTTTGATAAAGGATCAGATATTGGTGATTCTTTGCTCATTATAAATATTCATTTTAATCACATAGCGACTCCATCTAATGGTATCTTGCATATCCACCTTTTACTAAGCTATCCTACCTGGATTTCTAGATATATGATCACATGATAAACAACTAGAAAATTAGAGGAACCAATTGAGTATCTAGAATTATAGTTTGGCAACTTTAGAATTCATCCAATATTCCCATCCATTTCAAAATCCTCTCCCTTACTTACTATAGACCTACTATTGAAGTCAATACCATTACTATTAATCCAACTCTGGTAACATTTACTCCTACATAAACAATAATGGTGATAAATAAAAATCAAAACACTTAGAACTTCCCAACCTAAAATCATATAGAACCTTTGAATTTACCAGTACAAAATCCTATTCCCTAGGTAATTTTGAAAGCATTATCAACATATTATGGCATCAGTAAGACTGCATACGAGTATATCAAGATGTAGCATTGTTAGTTGCTATACATAATATTCAAGATGAGGATGTCATGATAAGGTTGCTGGTAATATCATTGAAAGGGAAGAAGGCCTACTAATATAGAACCTTTTCAGACCTAACCATCACTTCATGGAATGAGTTGGCCAATAAGTTGATTGATGAATTTAATGAATAAACATATCTCTTCTCTCCACTTATGTAGTTTACTATGATTCAAAGGCACCCATAAGAAGAAATAATATATTTCAACATCAAGTTCAGCCAAACATGGAGAAGGGTACCTCAAGGTTTGCACCCAACCAATGAACAAGCAATGTACTACTATTTAAGGGCTTTTCATTCTGACTTGGGGATGTCCATAAGGTATTCCAATATGCAAGAATTCCTAGAAATATTTCAATAAGAACTAAAAGAAAAAAAATCTATGATTGCTATAGGAAAATTACCTCCAAAATTCATAATTCCTATATACCTAGAATTCTTTCAACATCAAATACTAGTCCCTACTCCATCAAGTTCTTTTTTGACAACTATTCCATCGATCAATTTCCCATCCTGGCCACCTACAATAACTCCACAAGTACTTCATGCTCTGCCTGTAGTCCCATTACTACCATAACCTACTATGTCAAAGGAAAGAGCTAGGGTTTAGGGTCAGCATGGCCCATATACTATATGACATGCATGCAAACCAGGCAAGCAGTCTAATAAAATGTAGCAAATTCATAATATATTTTATTAGCCAAAGAATTATTTTCGGAAGCTAAAGTTTAATTTTTTGCAGACCTCGCAGATGGAAACATACCAAAACAAAAATTCAAGATCTTGAATGAAAAATCACAACGTTTCATCATCATTTCAAAACTAATTTCTTTTAAAAATAATTCCAACTAAACACAGGTAGAAAAGAGAGCAAAATTTTTCTTCAATATAACTGAAATACTTCATATTTTAACTTGGAGAGTTCATCCGGTTTCATTCTGATTAATACAGGCAGAAGTTTGTCACTCAACAACCATATAGCATAGGAAAAACAAATAGAAGGGAGGGGTTGTGATTTTAGTTATAAAATTTAATAATGTTTTTAGTTTAGATAAATATTTTTCTATTAATAAAACCTAGTTGCTATATTTTAAAATATTGAAGAATTATGTTTTGGATTACGTTGAATTTCTAAAAGAATCGGTCTTTCTTAATAAATAAATGCTAGTTGGTAAAATAAAATACAACCATTGTTTGTAAGATAGCATAGTGTATTTTAATTTCTCTAGGAAATGCGTTAAAGTTAATATCACCTTAATAAATGAGTCAATTAAAGATATATTTGAGATGTGGTAATTAACTTTTACTAACATCACATGTGCTTTTATTAGATGAAATGTTTATACTTTTGAATTAAAAAGTATGTATGTTTTCTTTCTTTAGGTATATGAGACTATAAAATATTATTCTTAATCTTGTTGTTATTTATATTTATATATGAAGAAAAAGAATATCTTAGAATGTTGATATGAGTATTTTGTGCTACAAAATGATTATATTTATATATTGATTCTTATAAATACTATATGGTGTAGAAAAATGGAATAACAATGAAATTATTTCTCTTAGAACCTAGAAAACCATTTAACTCATTTACCACCTGCTGAAAACCACTTTTGCTTCTAAGATGAGAAAGTCGAGTTAGGACTTTTTCTACCCATCCGCATTAAGTCACGAGGTGACTTATGTGAGACTAAGTCACTGTACTCCAACTACTTTGGGATAGATTTCCTAGCCATTGAGTGTAATGAGCAGTGGTATGGGACATCACTCTAGGTGGTCAGTCAATTAGTGGTGGTGATATTCATAATTCCACTCGGGCTAGAGAGATACCAACGTATTGCATGGTTAGAGGGCTACTCATGCTAATTGCATATCCAATGGTAAATTATTATGGGCAGCATTGTTGTTAGTCCAAGAAAGGACATGAATATATAGTCCACAAGCCATGAGATGGTAGACTCTAGTCAAACCTTAGCAGAGGGTCAATGACTAGCACCGACATACAGATGTTGGTTCCAAAGAAAGGATTTGAACACTCGAAGGACTAAGAGTTCTTCTGGATTTGGACAGGGAGATAGTGTACCCCATTTAGGTGATATGGGCCCCGAACGGATAACCCTTCACCAGATTCCAAATAGACTCATGTGAGGAATTAGAATCCTACATGGTGACTCACGGGATGTAGCCAATCCCGAGAACTTAAGACACCAGCTTCAGTGGTGGCCAAACTTGAAGTGTGAATTTTTTATGCCTAAACTAACATTATTATGGGATTACAAGAAAATTAATGTTGTTTTAAATGAAAATTTTTAGTGATGAATTTTGGGTTGTGACAGTTGGTATCAGAGCAAATGTCACAACCCAAAATTCATCACTAAATTTTTTTGTTTAAAACAACATTACTTTGCTTGTAATCCCATCATAATGTTAGTTCAGGCATACAAAATTCACACTTCAAGTTTGGCCACCAATGCAGATGGTGTCTTAAGTTCTTGGGATTGGCCACATCCTATAAGTTGCCATGTAGGATTCTGACTCCTCACATGATTCTATTTGGAATCCGATAAAGGGTTATCCATTCAGCACCCATATCACCTAAATGGGGTATGCTATCTCCCTATCCAAATCCAGAATAACTCTCACTCTCAAACTTGGATCCATAGATAGTTACCCTCCAAGAAATGACAATAGCTTTTAAGAACCTCATAAATTAAGTCACAACCATGAAAAAAATAGAGGCAAAGAGGAGCTTTCAACCATGAAGGTTCCCATATTTTACAAGAGACCAAGATGCCTCCACTACAAAACCTCTAGATAATCCTAATTCTATATACACCAATCAACGGAATGAACCTTCTTCCTGATAATCTGAGTCTAACTACTAGTGGTAAACCTACAATGATCTGCATGGTAAAAGTACGTGTATGACACATCAACACTACATTCAAAAAAATACAATTGAGAAAGTAGAGAAGGCACAAAATAAATAAGTAAATATGATGAGAGAAGTGGACGATTACAAATGTATTATGCTTTCCATAGAACAAGTGGAGGTTCTTACAAGGTACCTACAAGTTTGATCCTACAAGTTTGGATGCACAAAGTACCTTCTAAATCAAAGGATAGTCCAAAAAAGGATGTGCCTCTACTTGCATCAGTTCAAAATATAGTTTAGCAGCAATAGAAGGAAACTAAATAAGGTGAAGGGAAAGATCAAGCTAGAGATAAGTTGAGATATCCTTCCCTTACTAAACATCAAAGGATTGAAGCTAACAAATATTATAGAAATAAATATGAGGAACCTGTAAAAGAGCTTAGGAAACAACTGAAATCTTCCAACTTTAATATTATGGAAGAACTAAATAAAACCCCATAAAAAGTTAGCATGTATGATGAACTTATCATTTTGGGAAAAATTGATATTCTATAGGCCTCTATCAAAATTATTAAGAGTCAGGGTAAGCAATAGGAATAATTGAATCTAGCCATATCCACTTTATTTGTCCTTACAAATGGAAGATTTGGTAGTACATAATTGCATGATCGAATCTGAAGAAACTACCACTATCATGCCCAAAGTAGTTTGTAAAATAATGGTCATAAGAAGAAGTCCTAAGGTTTTGTAGTTGGATGACACACCTATGAAGATAGTTGGAGTAATCAAATATGTTCTCATGAAGTTTCATAGATGCCATAAATCACTGTCATTCAGGAAATTGTAGTGGTATATTTGGAGCCTTATTTTGGGATGTGATTTTCAAGAGAATTTACTGCTAATTTGGGTGTTTATTTATATATTGACTTCTCCCATATGGAGGTGCCATTAAAAGGAAGAAAATTTAAGATATTTTTTGAGAAGCCATCCTGATTCCATATAGACAAGGTGGAGGAAGAGCAATAAGATGACAATAAATATAACCACACAAGAAATAGATCTGATGGAGGAAGTTTTGGAAGAACTTCAAATAGAATATTAATATTCCATAAGATATTTCAATACTATTATCAAAATAAGAATAAAAACATACTCAATAATTTAATCAAAAGAAACTAAGTATACACCTCTGGTAGATAAGACTCCTAATCAAGACCAAATGTGGAAGTTTTTTTTTTATAGTTCCAAATGCAAAAATGGTGCCATAGTAGGTGTAGTGTTGATATCATCAACCAAAGTAGAAAGAACCTTCTAGTACCGATCGATATGGAGTTGCACAAATAATGAAATAAAATATGAAGCACTATGTATGGGGTTAAGGAAAGCTAAAATATGGAAATCAAGCAACTAAAGATCTTTGGTGATTCTAGACTAGTAGTTAATCAAGTCACAGAGAAAATCAATAGCAAATAGCATTACCTCAAGGCTTATAGAAATAGAGTATGGGACTTGTGAAAATATTTTGAGGTCTTAAACATCAAAGTCATTCCTAGTGAGCATAACACTCATGCTAACATCCTATATTTTATTGGAGTAAAATTTTTTCCATAAATTGCATAAGTGATCAACTACTCGAAGAAGATGAAGGAGGTAAAATAATTTAGCTAAAAAACAATCACATCCCCAAAGGGTTTATAACATTGGAAAGACTATTTGATAGCAGTGATAGATCGACTTTCCATAAAATTTAGGTTGATAGTAAAATTTATAGAGCGGTGCAAATCAAACTTGGAAATGATATCAACATTGGTGTATGATGTTTAGAGGAATAATTCAATTAGATTATGTATTTGTGCAAAGAGTTTAATGACATCATAGCTTTGACATATGATGATCTCAAGGTATATGAAAAAGACACTATTCAACATACTATTGAGCTATTTCTAGATGCAAATACCTTCTGGAAAAAGAAACAACTTGTGAACCCTAATATAGAGGTATAAATGAAATAAGAAATGTTGAAGCTACTAATTGCCAAAATCATATACCATATTAAGCACTCTACATGGGTTACCAATTTGATCCTGATCAGAAAGAAAAATTGAGACATCTATTTATGTGTGGACTTCCAAAATTTGAACCAAGCTTCATTAAAATATCATTACCCCTCCCACAAATTGATCAAATTTTACATGTTGTAGTCAGAGCCAGGAGGTTTTCTCTTTTGGATGGATTTTTTGGTTTCAATCAAATTTGGGTGAAAGATGAGTATCAACAAAAGAATGCATTCACCACAAAGTGGGGTACATTTGCATATCAACGCATGCATTTTGGGCTATCTAATGCAAGTGCCACCTTTAAAAGGGCCATGGATTTAGCATTTTAGGAGTTGGTGAATAAGATAATTTTGATCTATTTGGATGATATTACTGTATTCTCTCATGAAAATGTAAGCATATTGAGCATATCCATATGGTGTTTGGAAAGTATAAAGAATTCAGGGTTTCCTTGAATACCAAGAAATAATTTTTTACAATGCATGAGGGAAATTTATTGGGGCATGTGGTACAAAAATAGGGTTGGAAATTGACTTGGAAATATTAAAATCCATATGGCCTCTCTCCCTCCTAGTGAATAAAAAGGGACTCCAGTCATTCTTTAGATAAATTACAAATTCATCTCAAATTTTGCTTAAATTGTAAAACCAATGATTGAGATGTTGAAAGAGGGAGTAAAATTCAAATTGACGGATGCCCAAAAGAAGACCTTAAAAAATATAAAGGAGATAATATCTCAAACTCTAGTATTCATTAACCCAAATTACTCTAAATGCTTTATTCTCTATGTATTTGGAGTAGAAGGGAGCTATGCAGCTATCCTAACTCAAAAACATGAGCAATATAGTGAAAGACCAATAGATTTTTTGAGTTAGATGTTTCAATACCATGAGGAAAATTATAATTTAATAAAAAAACAAGTCTATGCTATTATGAAATATTTGAATAAATTTAGGCATTTTGTTTCTTAGAGCAAGATCCTGATATATGTAGCACACTCGGATGTCCAAAATTTTGTGATTCAAGGGGAACTTGGTGACAAAAGGGTTGACTGGGTGACTAAAATCCAAGAGTATGATATTTAAATTAAACCAAATAATTTATAAGAGGTAGAGCCTTATTCCAAAATCTGGTAGAGTCGACATCTCAAAATGTTAATATATCAAATCAGGCTTAATATGATACTAGGTCAGATATAGAACTAAGGCAACCGAAGAACTGGATGAAATAGTTGCATCATTATTTTTCTTCAAGCAGATTTCTGTATGGCTTGACTACATCTCAAAGATGAATATTTAGGCTATAGACTATAAAATATATGTTGATTGAAGATATTCTATATCAAAAAAACTTTGACAAGGTATTGCTAAGATGCCTACCATTGAAGAAAACTTGAGAAGTACTTGAAGAATTTTATGATGATGCCTCGATAAACCTCATTTATAGCATGTTTTAAATAGTTAAAACTACCTAAAACTCTTGTGAATTATCTTATATGCTAGTTAAGTTGATTTAATATGTTGTGTATTAACTGTTTGCATAATTGAAGTGTTAAGGAAATTATATTATTATTTTTAACAGTTCTTGTATAGTTTTATGTTATCTTGTCATGCTTAGGTTGATAGCAGCACTTCACTAGTCTTATTTTGATGATCATTAAGCATTAGTTTCTCTAAATTCAGCAAATAGTACAAAGACTTATTACTGTACAACACAAAAGTGGTTTTTCTATATAAATTCCAGCCAGCTGCTAATGAATGACAAGGCATGAAATTCACATCCAAGGAAGAATAAAGACTATTGCAATCTGATATTGAGGGCTAATCCACCTGAGAAATGCAACCAAAACCATTTGTAGTCAACACAGTTGGTCATTCTAAAGATCTTCGAAATGAACACAGTGTCTCCGGAATGAACACAGTTTCTTCAGAATGAGAAAAGAAAGCACTTTTTGACTTGTTGACTGAATTTTGGCGATGGAAAATGGGATAAGAAGGTTGAGAAAGTTAAGGGAAAATATATCCCATATAACTTTGTCGTCCTTGCCATCCAAAGCCACCATTTATGGAAAAGATCAAATTGATCCTCTTCTAGGATAAACCTAAGAAATTCTGCAGGATATCAGGAACAACATATTTTATGTTTGTAATTATATTTTAGGCATCTATAAAAGATAGCTCCCATCCAGGTTGAGCTATTATATTAGATAGAGGAGATAGAAAATAAATAGGGAGATAATAGAATAGTGATTTCAGACCTGTAACAGATTTCAGCAGAATTGTAATTATGTTTTTGAAGCTATAAAAGTGCAGTTTCATTCTATTTATTTTGTTATGTCTAAGTGTGAGTAAGACTTAAAGAAGAATTCAAACCTTCTTCTGAGAAAGGAGGCTGGCCACTTCCAAACCTAGGAGGAGGGCTGACAGACAGGTTTTATTTTGATTTTGCTGTAGCAGAATAATTTGTGAACTTGTCATTTTCATTCTTTTCCACAACTAACATTCCTAGTTGTTTAATTCTTGTTCATAATATTTTTGTGATATGATTAGTGGTATATCTAGTTATTCTTTTCATTCCCAGCAACTTTCCAATTCACTGCAAATTTCCATTTCTAGCAATTTACAAGTTTTCTGTAATTTCCCTACATTCTTGTTTTTGTTGTCAAAACCCTACACAGAAGATTGATGACCTTCTATTACAGAGCATTGACAAGAGCTAGTTTTTATGCTTCATTTCAATTATTGCAAGATTAAATAGACTTTCAATTTGGCAACTATAACTAGAGTTTCAATTCTGTAATTTAATTAGATTTCATTCTTGCAACTATAACTAGGGTTTCATTTCTATAATTAGCAATTAGTTTTCATAATTGCAAATAGATTAAAGTTCAATTTATGCAATTTAGGGATAGAAGTGACACAAAACCTCCACATAATCAATTCCACCAATAAGAGCTACTGCTTCTAAATGAACTGAACTACAACCCTGCTTCAACTTTCTCTCATAAATAGCCTTGGACACCACCCTGGATTGACAAAATCATTGAGAATTAATGATGTGCTTAACGACAACCCATAATTTTAGCACTGTTTTTGGGGAACACGGTGTTGTTAGAAGGTGAAAAGCAGTCCAATAATTATTAAATATGCTAAGTTGTAAAATCTAAATGTAATGACTGGTATAAGTAATTGTTATTGGTAAATTGTATTTCAGTCCATTTAGGAAATAAGCAAGAAACCACAAGAAGAAAAATTTCACAAGAGGTTGAAATTATGTCAAAAAGGTCTAAATTTTTTATTTCCAAAATGTTGGAATTTTCAAAGAATCCCAATCATCCACTTCTAGCACTGCAAGATCCTTTGAGAAATCATTACAAGGAGGAAAATTAAGTAGTTCAACACCATTTTCTCTTGACAAATCCATACAATCAGGAAAATTTGACAAGATTTATAATTGTTTTTGGGAACCTACAATGGAAGGCTCACAAGAGAATCAAGGTAGAGCCAACAATGTGCTCCACCCTAGTGCAACTAGTGCACCTGCCAGAACATTTCAAAATCCCATCCAACTAGATCTTAATCAAAATGCTCCCATGAAGGTCATTTCACCTGCAGTATTACCAACTTTCAAGGGAATTACATCTGAATATCCTGATATGTTTTTTTTTAGTTTAAAATTGTATGTCAAGCTCATGATTACACTAATGACAATCAAAAGCTCAAACTATTTCTTTCCACTCTTAAATAGTTAGCTCTACGATGGTTTATCACCTTAGCACCTGACTCAATTAGAACTTGAGATGAGATGGAAACATATTCTTGGAGAGATACCAATAATATTGTCAAGTCAAGAATCAAATTGATGAAATTCTTACAATGAAACAAGAGGAAAATGAAATCTTAGAATATTATCTAGACATATTTTCTTTTGTTCATAAGAGATGTGGAAGTGTTGAACCTGAAATTTGCAAAGTCATATTCTTAAGGGGACTACAAGATGAATCTAGGGATGCATTGGATATCTTGGGAAGAGGAGATACAAATGCACTTAAATTTCAAGAAATTATTAAACTTTGTAAAAATTACTCTCATTCAAGGCATAGAAAACATAGAATTGGTAATGAAAAACATGATTTGAAAGAATGCATGAAAGAGGCTGATATTTGAGTACATGATAGAACATTAGATGAAAAGTGTGAATCTACTAAATATTCAGCCATCTATTGTTTAGAATGTAAAAAGCAACACTCTCTTCATGATTGTCCTTCGAAAAAAATATTTATACCTGCTACATGTAGCATTTTTCAATTAGGACACCCCACAGATCAGTGTATTTTATTTCCAGAACTTAAAAGTGTCTTTGAAAAACAGTCTCAACCTATGAAAAAAATCAATTTTGTAGGACAAGGACAAGGGAATAATTTTCATAAATTTCCATATCAAAATGCTTCTCAATTTCTTGCACATTGGGGAAATAATCCTTGGTATATGCCATGGTCTGCTTCAGGTCCACTTCAACAATGTTGGAGTCAACCAAAATGGACATACTCCCAAGCATGGTCTCAACATGGATGGATGCAACAACAATGGAATCAACAACATCCACAATGGTTGCAGCCAAAATTACAGGGATATCAATGGATACAACATCAAAATTTGTACAAAGGGCAACAACATTGTCAAAAACAAAAATCAAATTTGTTGCCTAATTATATCCATAATTTCTATCATGGACAACAAAAACAAAAATTAAAACAACCTCTGTTTTCAACTCAACCTATGGTCAGTCCAAATCATGTTAAACAGGTAACCCCTATCTCTATGGTTGAATCAAAAAATATAGCCCTAATAAATGTTAGTGACTGTGTTAAAACTCAGTTGTGTTCAGGTGAACCACTGCTTGAACCTATTCCACTTATCAATGTAGAAAGTGAAGTTAAAAATAATGAACATGAAAACAAATTCACACTAAAACAACATCAAGAAGAACAAGATACCTCATCAAATGAAGTATCATATTTTGAACAGTCTGAGATATCAAAAATAACATCTTCACAATCAGATTTGATAAAGAAAATAGAACATTTAACTATTACAATCCCTTTACCTCAAATTGTACCAATCATTAATAGGATTGTTCAAGAAATGTGTTTTAGCAAACCAAGAAAAAAAAGAAAGTATATCCTAAAACCATACAAAAAGGTGGAAAATTAGTTAACTTGCTTTCAGGTAAACTTATTACACCTAAGTATGATTGTACAGAAAGCCCACAGTTTCATAGAAAACATAAGGAAAATGAAAAAAATACTTTAGTTTTGGCCTCCATTGTTGTAAATAAAAATGTAGAAGAGTTGGATTCCTCCAAAAAGTTTGTTTTTGCTGAAAATGTTCAAAACTCATATTTTAAAAATGAACTAATTATTGTTTAGCAATTACTACAGACTGATAAAAAACATAATTCTGAAAATTTATCACCCATTCCGGTACAAAACCATTTTCTTTATTTACCACATGTATGTCATTATTTTTTCTCATCTTTTCATTATCATTTATCAAAGTTAATTCTTTCAAGAATTGTTTTTGGTAAACATATACATATTTTTCATTCTTTCCACCATATCATTACTCTCTTAATTTATTAATGCATCCAAGAACCAATTCAAATCATCCTGGTACAAAACAAACTGAAATACAGCCAAAACAACCTTTGAACAACAATAGTTGGTTGACTAAAAACCAGGGAGCAAATTTGTTTGATATATTGGTGCAACATCCTAATGCTTTACTAACATTTTATGCATCTTCAACAGTTGGCATTGAGTTGTTGCAGGTACATAAAAAACAAATTTTGTAGTTGAATGCATTTGATGAACTTTGGTTAGAAGCACTTCACCAAATAGAGTTCACTCAACAAAAATAGAAAATGTGGCATGATGATCACATTAAGAGCAGCAAGGATGAACCAGGGGAGTTTGAGAATGAAGTTGTTCAACTTTCTTTAGTTGATGATTTAAGGAGGATATTAGAGGTGAATGGACATCTTTTACAGTTGTACCATAAACCACTAACAAAGGTGGAATTTGCTCGGTATTTCACATAGTTACATTTGACAAAAGAGGCTTCTTCTTCTGATGAAGATTCTAAATTATCATATCTTTGAATCTTAAAATAAAAATAAAAAGAAAAAAATTAGAAAAAATAGAAAACAAAAATATGAATAAATTTTGGCTGTGAATTTCTTCATGGGCATGATTTCAGGGAAGTCATGAATTCCTTCACGGGCACAATTAGAATCAAAAAGACAAAAAAAAAAAAAGAGAAAAATGAATAGCTCAGCAGTGAAAACCTTTTTCTAAGGCGCTACTAAGTTGGTATGCATGAAAACCAGTTTTCTGGCATGCATAACCTTGAAAGTTTTGAGTCACCATTATACAAATTCACCAACTGCACTTGTTTTTTAAGTGTTGTAGGAAGCCTCAACAGAATATCAACATAAGCAGTCATCTTTCAAAACTTGCATTAAATTGTTTTAACTAGGTATATATGTTTCTTGCACTTTTCTCATTGTAAATATTTGATATATAGTATATGACAATTAACCATTAGTATAAAAGTGTTCATAAGAGTTGACATAAACAAAACATGCTTGGAGAAAGAGAAAAATATTGGTTTCTGCTATGTATTCAAAATTACTGATGTATCTTCAATAACCATGGTATCTTCGGAATGAAGGTTTGTCTTCGGAATGAAGCCTTTGTCTTCGGAATGAAGGTGTGTCTTCGAAATGAAGGTTTGTCTTCAGAATGAAGGTGTGTCTTCGGAATGAAGGTTTATCTTCAAAATGAAGTTATCTTCATATTAAATGCCCAGATTAGTATTCGGAATGAAACATAATCTTCGGAATAAATATTTGACAGTCTGTTTCCATGTGGCATCCAAGGAGGGAGAAAAAGACATAGTCAGCAGAATTTTTTTACTCCATGTGATCATTGACACATGTCAGCTGGCTTGCGGTTAGATTCATCTCATATTTTGCACCCATAAAGGAAGTACAAGGATCACAGGTAAAATAACCAACAAACATGCCACCACCATTCATTGCTAATAACCACTCGTGGGAAAATTTGCATGCAGAATGGACGAGCTAAAAATAGTAAAGAAAATTTGATGGCAAGGATGTCCAATGATTGATGGCCAAGTGTTCAGAGCATAGAATAAGGAAGTGTGCCATATTTTCTTTCCAAAGACATATTTGCTAATGATTACAAGGAAAAGTAAAAAAAAAAATTAAAAGTTATTTCTAAAGAAGAACAAGAGCAAACCCTATAATTCTGTAGAAACCAAAAATCAGTGACCTAGCGGATGACTATAGTAGCAGAAGAGAGTAGCCTTCTCAGCATCAAAATAGAGAAATGAAGTGAAAAAATAAAAAGGTCCAGCCTACAAGAACCCTGGAATAACATAATGACATGGGTTACCAAATTTTTCAACTTGTGAAGGGTAGTATGTAATTTTATCAGGGCATCATTTCAAAATTTTAAACCACCTTAGGCATGGTAGGCAACAACCTAAATTTAGAGTGGATTTTCCATACTTGCACCGAGAACTACAGAGCATGGCAAAACATTATCAAGAGGAAAAAAGGAGCCCTCATCATCATGGTCTTATTAAACTGGTGTGCCAACATCATTTTAGGGGAAACCCTAGAAGCTTTAATAGGTTTTATTCTACCCTGACTAATGTAGTTTTTGAAGGAGAATATGAAGGAGAAGAGGATACAGATGTTGCTATAAAAAAATATGCTACTGAGGAAGAAGAAAAGGCTAAAAAAAATAAAAAATGCTATTGCAGAGAAGGAAACACACTAAGCAAAAGCAACAAAGCATTTTTCTCTAGAACCATCAACCTCACAGACTAAGAAGAGAAGGGCTAAAACTGACAGTAGAAAAATAAAATAGAAGAGGGTTCATTTTTATAAATATGTTATTTATCTGTCATAATAGGAGAGTGAAGTTCCTAGTGAAGAGCCTAAAGCTATCCCTACAACCCCTGTTACCACAAGAAAACAGGGCAAGAAGAGAAAATATACATTAAAGACTAGGAGGTCTACAAGACTCCAACAAAAAGAGATAAAAGAATAAATGATTGAAGATAAGACTAGATAGGATAGCCTTGATGTCATAGAAGTGCAACAAGTCACTAAGAATTTGGATGTAATCATAGATAATTTCATGGAACCTCCTATACAGGAGTAGGGGTCTAAAACAGAGGATGAGATCGTTGTTGAGCAGAAAACTACAGTTGATTTGTCAGTATTAGGTTCTGAGTCAAACGAAGAAGAGGAGGTGGACATCACAAAACAATTGAGAGCAGCCAATAGTGTTATAAAAATACAAATGAGATGGATTGATGAAAGATAAGATGTTATTGAAAAACATGAAAATAAAATTAGAGAATTATAGCAGAAAGTGGAGAAACTAAAAAGCAGGTTGTCACAAGTTGAAGAAAAATCAACTACATCAGATAAAGAGGAGGATTTGGTTCAATTACTACTTGGATTATCTAGGTAATATGAAGACACAGGTGCTCATTCTGAAGTAGTGCCCCTCCACTTTGAAGCAGTGCCCTTCCATTTCGAGGCATTGCCTTCTCAATCTAGAGAAATACCTTTATGCAAAAGTATTGGGTAGGTCTCAAATTCAGGCCTCCAACCATCATTACTCTGGTTCCCTCCTATTTTGAAGAGGATTCCCAACCAGATGATCAGTTTGAATAATGACTCAGAAACCTTCATGAGAAATTACACAGGCACTAAATTGTTCTATGAAAAATGGAATATGAGTATGGACATTTGTGACTCCATAGCCCACTGCAATGCATGAGGGCATGCATTAATATAATTTGGGTGGGAATTATGAGGCCTAGATAAGCCTCATTTATAGCATATTTTAAATAGTTAAAACTACCTAAAACTCTTGTGAATTATCTTATATGCTAGTTAAGTTGATTTAATATGTTGTGTATTAACTGTTTGCATGAAGTGTTAAGGACATTATATTCTGATTTTTAATAGTTCTTGTATAGTTTTATGTTATCTTGTCATGCTTAGGTTGACAAAAAAACTTCACGAGTATTATTTTGATGATCATTAAGCATTAGTTTCTCTAAATTCAGCAAATAGTACAGACTTATTACTGTGTATTGGAAAACTGGTTTTTCCATATAAATTCCATCCAGCTGCTAATGAATGGCAAGGCATGAAATTCACATCCAAAGAAGAATGAAGAATATTGCAATCTAATCCTGAGGGCTAATACACCTAAGAAATGCAGCCAAAACCATTTGGATTCAACACAGTTGGTCATTCTAAAGATCTTCGGAATGAACACAGTGTCTCCGAAATGAACATAATTTCTTCGAAATGAGAAAATAAAGCACTTTTTGAATTTTTGAATGAATTTTGGTGATGGAAAATGGTATAATAAGGTTGATAAAGTTAATGGAAAATATCTCCCATCTAACGTTGCCATCCTTCCATCCAAAGCCACCATTTATGGAAAAGATAAAATTGATCCTCTTCTAGGATAAACCCAGGAAATTCTGCAGGATATCAGGAACAACATATTCTATGTTTGTAATTAGATTTTAGGCATCTATAAAAGATAGCTCCCATACAGTTTGAGCTATTAGATTAGATAGAGGAGATATAAAATAAATAGGGAGATAATAGAATAGTGATTTCAGACCTGTAACAGATTTCAGCAGAATTGTAATTATGTTTCTAAAGCAATAAAAGTGCGATTTCATTCTATTTATTTTGTTATGTCTGAGTGTGAGTAAGACTTAAAGAATAATTCAAACTTTCTTCTGAGAAATGAGGCTGGCCACTTCCAGACCTAGGAGGAGGACTGACAAACAGGTTTTATTCTGATTTTGTTGCAGCAGAATAAGTTATGAACTTGTCATTTTCATTATTTTGCATAGCTAACATTCCTAGTTGTTTAATTATTGTTCATAATGTTTTTATGATATGATTAGTGGTATATATGGTTATTATTTTCATTCCCAAAATCTTTCCAATTCACTACAAATTTCCATTTCCAGTAATTTACAAGTTTTCTATAATTTCCATGCATTCTTGTTTTTGTTGTCAAAACCCTGCATAGAAGATTGACGACCTTCTGTTACAGAGCATTGACAGGATCTAGTTTTTATGCTTCATTTAAATTATTGCAATATTAAATAGACTTTCAATTTTGCATCTATAACTAGAGTTTTAATTTTGCAATTTAATTAGATTTCATTCTTGCAACTGTAACTAGGGTTTCATTTTTGTAATTAGCAATTAGTTTTCATAATTGCAAATAGATTAAAGTTTAATTTTTGTAATTTAGGGGTAGAAGTGACACAAAATCCCCACACAATCAATTCCACCAATAAGAGCTGCTGCTTCTAAAATAACTGAACTACAAACCTGCTTGAACTTCCTCTCGTAAATAGCCTTGGAAACCACCCTGGATTGACAAATTCATTGAGAATTAATGATGTGATTAATGGTAACCCATCATTTTACAAAGGATTTTTAGGAGGCCACTACTATAGACAAACTACTACAACAAATATTCTAAGGGTTGGATATTATTGGTCATCCATTTTATCGATGCATTCAAGTGGGTCAAAGCCTATGAAAATTATCAAAATTTTATGGGTAAAAGGTAAACATTTAGCAATGCCATTACATCTAAAAGTTATGGAAGAACATTTTTAGCAATGGGGTTTGGGTTTTATTGGTGTGATTAACCCTAATTCATCCACCAAATATAAATACAATTTGATAGTAACAAATTATTTCACAAAATGGATTGAGGTAGAAGCTACAAAACATGCTGATCAGGACATTATGATTGAATTTATAGAAAGTTTTATCACTAGATTTGGAATTCTAGTAACGATTGTATCAGATAATGCCAAATATTTTAGAGGACCTAAAACCATCAATTTTGCAAGAAAATATGAGATATATTGTAAGAAAATATTGGGATATATTGCAATAAATAAGAATGGCTGATCTAGTCCAATTAGAATAAAAATGCAAGCAGACATATAATAATATTTGCCACCATCAAAAAATTATCAAATGTTTGTTCAATAGAAAAACCATGGTGAGGGTATTCAAAGGTGACTTGGTTCTTAAATGGGATGCGAGTAGAGCGAAACCTAATTTGCATAAAAATCTTGTTTCAATGTGGTCTAGGCCATACATCATCGAACAAAATGACATAAACACCTTTGAATTAAGACACTTGGATGGGCGTCTACTACCAATTCTGGTAAAAAATCAATATTTGAATCATTATGCTTAGGATAAGTGGCATCGGTCTTCTATATATTTAAATATGACACATGTATATTTCTTGTAAATATAGTTTTTGTCTTTTCTATAAAAGGTTGTTCTTACTCAAATAAATAATCAAAGGTGGGTAGCTCATCTACCTACCTGGCACCTTGAAATATGTAATTTATTGCCACATCTTGACCAAGCCACTAATAAAGACGTCCAAAAAATGATTGGAATTACATAACACATCTCACAAAGTGATTGTCAGATTAATAGTATGTAGGATCCATAGTCTGCCCATGATTAAATAAATGTAACAAGGTCATTTGCTAGATTAACTACCAAAAACAACATGCAACATTAATATCATAATGGTTGGTGATGCTAGTGATATCTTCTTGTAAGTGCCATACATGAAACTATGCAACCCCAACGAAGTTTATCAGAAGCAGATATGACGAAATGCATCCTAAGTCATAAAAAAATTGGTTGTCCAAAATTGTAATGGAATGTGCAGACTGACGACACTTCTCCCAAGCATATCTATTAGATGTTGAAAAGAAGAAACAATTTCCTAAGAAAATCCTCCTCAACACATTCAAATCCATCACACAAAATTTGTAACATCTCCTTATTTGGTAAAGTGTTTGTTCAAACATTATAAATTTATTGTAAATATGAGCAAGTTTTGTTGTCATTGATGTCAAGGAAGATAAAGACCAAGTTTATTATCATCTAGGTGTTTATGTTCAAATTTTTATTGGTAAGGTTGATGTTCAAGTTTCATTAATATCCTTCGGTGGTTTTTCCAAAAAGGCAAAGAAGGATTAATATTATAATATTTAAGAAAACAAGGTTGGTGTATAAAAAATAAATGCAAGGAGTTGTCACATTATAAAGCACTTAAAAAACCCATAAGCGGATTGAGTTATTAAGGGTTTAATTATTTAATTTTAAATAATTTAACCTTAAGGTTAAAATTTAAAATTAAATAATAATGTTTTAAAGGGCCTAAGTTTAAAAATTATAATTCAAAATTTAAAAATTTGAATGTCACGCCGACATTGGAAAAAGGACATTGAAATGTATATAAATATGCCAAAAACCTTTGGCAAAAATTATCCTTGCAAATATATGTTAATGTGACAAAGTTTGAGTGCCATAAGAAGAGCATTCACATGTTTTTAGAGTTCATTGGATGTATAAGAGAGAATAAGCACGAGTGGAGTGAAAAAGATATTCCAAAGTAGTCTGTAGCACAAGTGGTAGCTAGGGGCTATGATAAGGTGTTTGAGGAATGTGAGGTTAGGGTTCAAATCGTACGGACACCATTTTTCTAAAGAGGAGGAAGTTTTTGTTTTCGTATTGCAGAAGGCAAAAGGTTAAAGGCATCAAGGTATACCTTTTAGTTCACGTGAGGGCACATAGCCCAAAAAGTGAACACCTAAGTGCTAAGGCACTTGGTGGAGGACATGTGGGGAGTTCAAAACCCATCGTGAATGTTTTGTAAAGGAAAAAGGTATGCATATTATTTTTAATTATTATAAAGGCTATTTGCGAAAAGTGCGCTAGGACATTATATTTGGTGTTAAAGGTGGTTGGCAAGGAAATAAAGAGGGAGATATAAGGTTTGATTAAATTAAATATTAAATTGTGTTTTAGAAGGAGTAATAAGGTGTTAAGAGGAATTATATTTTATTTTAAAATAAAGTTGTTAAATAATTAAGAGGAGTAATAATGTGGTTGATGAAAAACTATTGTTGAAGTGAATTACTTGGTTTTTGCTAATCTTTTAAAGTTTGGAGAATATAAGGTGTACCAAACAATTTGATATTTTTGTATGGTAAAATAATTATTGGGAAAATTATTTTGTGGAGATCTTGAGATAGGTTGTGGCTACCTAACCCTAGTGTTGGCAAAGAAAATATTATTGTCATTAAGACAAGTTTTGAAGACATATCTCCATCAAAATAAAAGGTATGGGCACATATTCATTGTGGGAAAAATATTATTGGATTGAATGTTGTGAATACTAAGTTGGAGTGAAAAGGATTTTTTGATAAGCATTGTTGATTTTAGTTTTTAAGATATCCAACATTGATTGATGAAGGTTTTTCTGGAATGAAGGTTGTTGCTAGAAACCTTGTTTGATAATCATTGTTGGAAATATTTAGTGAGCCTTCATGTGCATGATTAGGGTTTGTGAAATTTCATGAGTATCATTGTTATGTGAATTTGTGAATAATATTGAACTAGGGTCTATAAAATAAATTAAGTATCATTGTTATGTGATGTTTTTTTATAAGCATTGTTCAATAAGCTTTCATTGAGTGATTGGTTGAGTGGAGTTGATTGAGCATAATTGGTTAAAAGTGTTGGAGTGATAGTTCAAGTTCTGTGAAATAAATTGTTCTTTATTTCTATATTTAGTTGAAGTAAATATTGAAAGTGATTAAGCATTATTGTTAGTGTGAAGCATATTGAGTCTCTAACCATTCTCTATATGTTTCTATGGTAAAACAAGAGAGATATTGAAAGTGATTGAGCATTGTTGTGAGTGTGAAGCATATTGAGTCTCTAACCATTATCTATATGTTTCTATGGTAAAACAAGAGAGATTGAAAGTGATTGAGCATTGTTGTGAGTGTGAAACATATTGAGTCTCTAACCATTCTCTATATGTTTTTGTGAGATTAAATAAGAATCTGTGTGAAGCTTGTTTGTGTGATTGAAGAAGTTTTCTGTGATAGATTGAGTTGAATAATATTTTTTGAAAGCTTGTGAGTTTATTTGAGTATGTCCTAGAGTGGACTTAACTACAGATTTGTATGAGCTTTTGTGGAAGCTTACAATCATATTGTACAAGTTCTAGTGAGGACTTGTTGAGTAGATTTGGGTAAGTCTTGGTGAAGACTTGTTGAGCATATTGGAAACGTTCTAGTGAGGACTTGTTGAGCAGATTTGATGTAAGTATTGGTAAAGACTTGAGATCAGTTTGAGCAAGTTCTAGAGAGAACTTGTGGACATATTTTAAGCAAGTATTTGAGAAGACTTGAAGAGCTAATTTTATTGATTGATTTTTTCAAGATTTATGTTAAGGCTTGGGGTAGTTCTAGAAAAGTTGATTTGTTATTGGATCAAGATTTGTGTTAAGGCTTGAGGATAGATTTTGGTGCAGATTTGAGGATAGGTTTATGCCAAACTAGACACAGAGATTGAGCATATTTATGCTAGATCGAGAGATTATGTTTAGTTCAAATTAGAGACTTGAAGAGCTGAGTTTATTGATTTATTTTTTCAAGATTTATGTTAAGGCTTGGGGTAGATCTAGTAGAGTTGATTTGTTATTGGATCAAGCTTTGTGTTAAGGCTTGAGGACAGATTTAAGGACAAATTTTGGTGCAAATTTGAGGATAGGTTTGTGCCATACCAGAGACATATATTGAGCAAATTTATGCTAGACCGAGAGACTGTGTTTAGTGTAAATTAGAGATAGATATTGAACATATTTGTGCTATACCAAAGGACTGTTTTTAGTGTAGATCATATACAAATATTGAATAGATTTGTGCTAGAACAAAGGATTATTTTTAGTGTAAATTTGAGTAGAGTTGATAGCAAGCTTTGGAGGTGACAGAGCAGAGGATAATAGTCTTTAGTGGATAGAGATCCATTAGTTAGGATTGTGAGGATAAATATATTCTGAGTGAGGATAGATTCTTCAATAGAGAGAGATCCAAAAGCCAGTGTAGTGGAGGTATTAGTCTTCTAGAGGATCACCATATAGATCAAAGGAGGAGTTCTCCTATGGATAGATATCTATGAAACAGCTGAGGGGATTGTTGTCTCCTATGTATAGGGATACACAAACTTGATTAGGGAATTAGTGTCTCCTTTGGAAAGAGGTCCATAAATATTGTAATAGGGAAAGGATTCCCAAGAGATTTATTGAGAAAATTTTAGTAAAATATTTTCTTCATGGGGTAGCCCACATTGGGTGAACCATGTTAAATTTGTGTCTCTATTATGTGTGATTATTTGTGCATTACTTTGGTTACTACTGTTGATATTGCCATTAATAATATTGAATATTATTATTTGGGAAATAAAAGTAAAAAGTGATCTTATATTGTTCATCCCCCTTCTTAGTATAAGCTTGTGTTCTTCCATTTGTATAAGAGCGGGTTCCTTTAGAAAAGGTCCAACAACTCGAAGGAAGATCCTAAAAGAACGCACATAGGAAGGAAAGGCAAAAGAAGAACCATGAGACCTAAGAAAAAAGAAACACACACAACTATAGAAGATACTATGGTGGAAGAAGGATTTGATCCCTTTCTTAGCAAGATTGTTATTAAGAAAAGGGAAGAGGAAAACTTTGTGAGATGTGTTGAATATGGTAAACTTGGTCACATGGCACTTTATTGTCCATAAAATGGGTATACTAGTAGTTCATAGGAAAAGGAATCTAATTTTACTCTTAAAAAAATTGTTTTTATAGGATAAGAAGTGGAAATAGACTCAAGATATTAATCAAGTAGTGGAGAAGAGACTAAATGGATAAATTTTTGTACCACATAGGAAGATAGGTCACCATGTAGCTTATTATCCTTAATATGGTGAGGGTGTTTTATTTTTTGTCAACTCGATCATGATGTAGGTTATTGCAATAGGTTTAGTAGCATTTAAGATGAAATATAACTCAAGGAAAACAAGCACAATAAAAAAAGGTATGAAGAAGAAACTCTACTTTTGAAAATAAAAAAAATGCTCCTATTGAAGACCAAAGAAAAAAGAAAAATTCAGATGAGAAAAGGAGGAAGCCACTCTTAAGGAACTTGTTGAGTTGAAAAGGGAGAACATAGAATTAAAGGCTCAAATACAAGAGGATGAGAAATGTAAGACAAAGCTTCTATAAGATCTCTCTAACTTGAAAGATAAGATTGAAAAGGCAAGGAGAGATAAAAAAGGTATGGTTGAATAGTCAAAGGTAAAAGAACTAGAATGGGAAATACTTATTGTTGATCTCAAAGAATTAAAAAATGAGAACTCAGGATTAAGGGTTTAATCTCAAGAATATGAAAAAGCAAAAGTAAAGTTTCTACAAGATCTCACTAACTTCAAAATTAATATTGAATATGTAAGGAAAATGGAAGAGGGTATGGCTGAAAAATTAAATATAAAAGATCTAGAGTGTGAAATATTAAAACATGATATAGTTTCACTAAGGATGGAAGTTAAAGACTCAAAGGATAAGCTACATAAATTTTAGAAAAATTCAAAGACCTTGGATAGGATTATCAATGCACAAATATCATCAGTCACCAAAATAGTACTTAGTTTTGAAGAAGAACAAGCAAAATAGGAAGCAAAAAAAGGAGAGTCAAGCACAAGAACCAAGGAAGAAGAAGTTTCAAAAGAAGATAATGAAATAAAAATTGAGACATGTAAGGATAATTTGGACAATAGAAATTTAAAAAAGGAAATGAATAATGCACAAGGAAGGAACAAATGGAACAGAAAGCAACACAGGGGAGAAGAGACTAAGATACCAATGAGGTTAAGGCAAGGTAATTTCAATGGATGATGCTTCTCATGTCATAGTTTTGGGCACAAGGCTACACATGAAAGACATGAATATGGGAATTTTAGAAACAAGCATATTTTTCAATAATATTGCTACTCTTGTAATCATTTTTATCACAAAGTAATAAATTGTAGGGTTCATGACAGGAATGGATATGGCTTCACCAGGAGAAACCCCAAGATATTTGCACCTCCAAGGAATCATAACATTAAGTGTTATAAGTGCAATAATATTGGGCATATAGCAAGGTGGTGTAGAACAAAATTTTCAAAGCTTCCAAGGATAGGAAAGAAAGAGGATTCTCAAAAGGTTCAAAAAGGTATGATATCAAAGGTATGGAAAAAGAAAGCTGAGAAAGGAGAGGAACATTGCATGCGAGGAGTAGAGATACTCCCACCCCAGAATTAACCACCTCAAGAGAGGATGTGGGATAGGGATTGAGCTAAGAGGCTTATATTTAGACCCAAGCCCCAAATGACTCCCTTTGCCATTAATTTCCAAGGGGGAGAGCATTCAGTCAAGGGGAGCAACTTCTTAGGGAGAGCAGATTTGAAATCAAGTGTTTTGGAAAGTTGTTTCCATCAATGGCAAAGGGGGATATTGTTGGAAATATGAGCAATTTTTGTTGTCATTAATGTCAAGGAAGATACGGACCAGGTTTATTTTCATCCATGTGTTTATGTCCAAATTTTTATTGGCAAGGTTGATGTTCGAATTTCATTAATATCCTTTGATGGTTTTTCCAAAAAGGCAAAGAAGAAGGATTAATATTATAATATTTAAGAATACAAGGTTGGTTTATGAAAAATAAATGCAAGGAGTTGTCGCATTATAAAGCACCTAAAAAACCCATATAGCAGATTGAGTGATTAAGGATTTAATTATTTAATTTTAAATAATTTAACCTTAAGGTTAAAATTTAAAATTAAATAATAATGTTTTAAAGGGCCTAAGTTTAAAAATTATAATTAAAAATTAAAAATTTTGAATGTCACATTGATGTTGGAAAAAGGGCATTGAAATGTATATAAATATGCCAAAAACCTTTGGCAAAAATTATCCTTGCGAATATATGTTAATGCGACAAAGTTCGAGTGCCATAAAAAGAGCATTCACATGTGTTTAGAGTTCATTAGGTAGATAAGAGAGAATAAGCACCAGTGGAGCGTAAAAGATATCCTGAAGCAGCTTACAACATAGGTGGCATCCAGGGGATTTGGTAAGGCATTCAAGGAATGTGAGGCCAGGGTTTGAATCATGTAGACTCCATTTTTTTGAATAGTAGGGAGCTTTTGTTTTCGCATCATGGAAGGCAAAATGTTAAAGGTGTTAGGGCATGCCTTTTAGTTCACGTGAAGGCTCATAGCCCAAGTTGTGAATTCTTATGTGCTAAGGCACTTGGTGGAGGATAGGTGGGGAGTTCAAAACCTACCGTGAACATTTTGCAAAGGAAAAAGGTATGCCTATTGTTTTTTAATTAAGGCTTTTTGCGGAAAGTGCACTAGGACATTATATTTGGTGTTAAAGGTGGTTGGCAAGGAAATAAAGAGGGAGATATAAGGTTTGATTAAATTAAATATTAAATTGTGTTTTAGAAGGAGTGATAAGGTGTTAAGAGGAATTATATTTTATTTTAAAATAAAGTTGCTAAAAATTAAGAGGAATAATAAGGTGGTTGATGAAAAATTATTGTTGAAGTGAATTACTTGGTTTTTGCTAATCTTTTAAAGTTTGGAGATTATAAGGTGTACCAAAAGATTTGATATTTTTGTATGGTAAAATAATTATTGGGAAAATTATTTTGTGGATATCTTGAGATAGGTTGTGGCTACCTAACCCTAGTTTTGGTAAAGAAAATTTGATTGTGGTTAAGACAGGTTTTGAAGACATATCTCCATCAAAATAAAAGGTATGGGTACATCTTCCTTGTGAGTAAAATATTATTGGATTGGATGTTGTGAATGCTAAGTTGGAGTGAAAAGGATTTTTTGATAAGCATTGTTGAGTTTGGTTTTTAAGATATCCAATATTGATTGATGAAGGTTTTTCTAGAATGAAGGTTGTTGCTAGAAACCTTGTTTGATAAGAATTGTTGGAAATATTGAGTTAGCCTTCATGTGCATGATTAGAGTTTGTGCAAGATCATGTTGTTATGTGAAGTTGTGAATAATATTGAACTAGGATCTATAAAATAACTTGAGTATCATAGTTATGTGAGGTTTTTTTGATAAGAATTATTGAATAATCTTTCATTAAGTAATTGGTTGAGTGGAGTTGATTGAGCATAATTGATTGAATGTGTTGGAGTGATAGTTCTAGTTTTGTGAAAAAAATTATTCTTTATTTCTATATTGAGTTGAAGGAAATATTGAAAGTGATTAAGCATTGTTGTGAGTGTGAAGCATATTGAGTCTCTAATCATTCTCTATATGTTTTTGTGATAAAAAAAGAGAGATATTGAAAGTGATTCAGCATTGTTGTGAGTGTGAAGCATATTGAGTCTCTAACCATTCTCTATATGTTTCTGTGGTAAAACAAGAGAGATATTGAAAGTGATTGAGTATTGTTGTGAGTGTGAAGCATGTTGAGTCTCTAACCATTATCTATATGTTTCTATGATATTAAACAATAATCTATGTGAAGCTTATTTGTGTGATTGAAGAATTTTTCTATGATAGATTTAGTTGAGTTGAATAATATTTTGTGAAATATTATGAGCTAGTTTGAGTAAGTCCTAGAGTGCACTTAAGGACAAATTTATGTGAGCTTTTGTGGAAGCTTAAAATCATATTGGACAAGTTCTAGTGAGGACTTGTTGAGCATATTTGAGGTAAGTCTTGGTAAAGACTTGTTGAGTAGATTGGACAAGTTCTAGTGAGGACTTGTTGAGCAGATTTGAGGCAAGTCTTGGTAAATACTTGAGAGCATTTTGAGCAAGTTCTAGAGAGGACTTGTGGATATATTTGAAGCAAGTATTTGAGAAGACTTGAAGAGCAAAGTTGATTGATTGATTTGATCAAGCTTTGTGTTAAGGCTTGGAGCAGATATAGCAAAGGTTATTTGTTATTGGATCAAGATTTGTGTTAATGCTTGAGGATATATTTGAGGATAAATTTTGGTGTAGATTTGAGGATAGGTTTATTCCATACCAGAGATAGAGATTGAGAAGATTTGTGCTAGATCGAGGGACTGTATTTAGTGCAGATCAAAGACAAAGATTGAGCAAATTTGTGCTAGACCAAAGGATTGTGTTTAGTGTAGATCAGAGATAGATATTGAGTATTTGTGCTAGACCGATGGATTGTATTTAGTGCAGATTTTAGAAGAGCTAATAGTGAGCTTTGGAGGTGATAGAGTAGAGGATAGTAGTCTCCAGTGGATAAAGATCCATTAGCTAGGGTAGTGAGGATAGAGATATTCTAAGTGAGGATAGAGTCTTCAGTGGAGAGATATCCACAAACTAGTGTAGTGGAGGTAGTAGTCTTTTAGAGGATCACCAACCAAAACAAAGGAGAAGGATTTCTCCTATGGATAGAGATCCATGAACTAGGTAAGGGCATTGGTATCTCATATGGATAGGGATCCACAAAATTGATTAGGGTATTGGTGTCTCCTTTTGACAGAGGTCCATAAACATTGTAATAGGGAAAGGATTCCCAAGATATTTTTTGAGAAAATTTTAGTGAAATATTTTCTTCATGGAGTACCCCACATTGGGTGAACCACATTAAATTGGTGTCTCTATTATGTGTGATGATTTGTGAATTGCTTTGGTTATTGTTATTGAATTTTTTTATTAATAATATTGGATATTATTTTTTGGGAAAGAAAAGTAAAAAGTGGTCTTGTACTGTTCACCCCCACTCTTAGTAGAAGCTTGTGTTCTTCAAAATTGACTGCATGTCTCCAAGAAATTTTCCCTTTTGCTATATTTCTAAGTGTGATATAGTATATAGAGTCTTAAGTGGAGAGATATACACAAGCCAGTGTAGTGCAGGCAATAGTCTTCTAAAGGATCACTAGCTAGAGCAAAGGAGAAGGACCTCTCTTGTGGATAGAGATCCACGAACCAACAGAGGGGCTTGGTGTCTCCTATGGATAGGAATCCATAAAATTTATTAGGGCATTGGTGTCTCCTTTGGATAGAGGTACATAAATATTGTAATAGTGAAATGATTCCCAAGATTTTTGTTGAGAAAATTTTAGTGAAATATTTTCTCTGTGGAGTAGCCCACATTGGGCGAACCACATTAAATTGGTGTCTCTATTATGTGTGATGATTTATGCATTACTTTAGTTACTGTTATTGATATTACCATTAATAATATTGGATATTATTTTTTTGGGAAAGAAAATTAAAAAGTGGTCTTCTACTATTCACGCCCCTCTTAGTATAAGCTTGTGTTCTTCAAAATTGATTGCATGTATCCAAGAATTTTTCCCTTTTGCTATATTTCTAGGTGTGATATAGTAGAGCCCTAAAATGTTTTAGGAGAACCAATGGTCAATGATAAATATAGTCATATAAATGGGTAGAGCAAATAAGAGCACCATATGGTAGAAGGCCATGAGCGAGCTAATCAATGAGCTAGCTAGAATCCATGATCCAATACTCAGAATTTAGTTCAAGTTGTGTATATCTCAACTTGAATGTGAAGAGAAAGGGAAGAAATTCTCTAAAAACCATAAGGTTGGTGTTGCATATCACTCAAACCTCAAAAAATTCATAACCAAAGTGATGCAACCATACCCAAGAATCATCCATGCAGTGGTAAATTTTTATGATGTTAGCACCACTACTATTTGTAATTCTCAATATGAGCCACTATTCACTATAAGTAGAGAACTATTGGTGCAGTAATTCATTATAAAAGAAATACAAGACATAATAATAAAGAAAATTGTGTTTGAGAACCAAATATTATACCTAAAGAATCAATAGTTCTATATTAACTCATTGAAATAGGTGAGAAGTTATCGAATGGATTCTTGACGAAGAACAGGAAGCTTGTGGAATTTAGTGACGTAGCACAACTTATATTCTCTATGTTGGTGATAATATTAGGAATGATAATGTATGCACTAGTATACTCTTAATAGATGGGTATAGCAAATGTAGTTTTGGTAGCATTAATATATGTCAACTTAGATTGTGTTGAGCTTTTGGCTCATAGCATACATGAACAGTTGAAGGCTATGAAAAATAATAAATATGATGTTTTCATATACCCTTCTCACATGACTTGGATTTTTCTTTTCTACATGACTTCTATAAATAAATATAGCATTAAGTTATAGAATATATATGAGTAGGGTATGGACTATTTAGTTTTGAATTGAACACATGTGTTACGAGATAGTAGTTCGTATCTTGAATTCAAAAAGCAGTTCTTGGGACCTACACTGTCAACCATCTATGGAAACTACCCCCATATATTCACCAATTGTTGAGGAAATTTTGAGAGGAAAATCATGGAAAAAAGGGGATTGGTAATTTTTGGAGGAAGGCACCATCGTCAGACTATTTGGTTTCTCTAAATTCCCTTACCTACTATAGTATTATATGATTTATTAGTTTTTTGGATTAGAATATTGTATAAATGTCTACACTATAGAATAGAGCCTTGGTCAAGGAGCCAAAAATGTCTTAATATTTAGGTTCCTTGTTAAATTTAAGCACATCATAATATCCAAATGATATCCCTTGCAATACAAAAATCTAGAGGTCAAACTTTCTACCTTAAAGCTACCGATAGTGCAACACATGTGGCATTATGACCCAGATGGTATCCTAGCTAAAACTTTGAAAACAAGTATTATAGTACCCAGGTTCAAGCAGTTGTTGTATTTTGAGATTGAAAGATACAGGAACCTAGCTAAAGATCTAGTGGCACCACTCAAATATATGGAGAAGAAAAAAAGACTGCCATGGTGAAGTTATAACGACAAGCAAGTTTATGGCCCGATAAGAAATACAAACTAGTTTTTTGATCAAGGCCTCATTGACATAGTCAACAATAGTACATACAAGGATAACTAGAAAATTGAATAATGGTGGGTAATGCATTGAGAATGCAATATGAATAAAAATATAAAATACAATAAGAATATTGACACACTATTCATTGATTAGTTTAATGCAAAATATATTAGCTGGAATTAGAAGCACAAAAAGGAGCTCTTCCCAAAAATCTTAAGGGTGCAAATGACCAAGAACATAATATACCAGGAATAGAAAGGTTCATAAGAAGATGTCGAGGTAGAAGAAGAATAATTGCCTCAAAATTCACCAGTGGCTGATATAAAAAGACCAATCCCATCCAAAGTAGTTAAAGCACAATTGTAATTTTAATTTGGATCTTTCGGTCATAGCTCTAAATCTGGTAAAAAGTGAAGTTTGAGGATTTCTAAAATAAGTAAGGTTGTAATAAAATAAATACTAGAATATGAAAAGGAAAAGTAGATAAGAAAGAGGTAACAACTACAATAAGAAATATTAAGGTGCGAGGTAGCAGTTGCAGAATCAAAAGTTGAGGAAGCACGAAGAACTATACTTAAAGCAGAATCAATGCAATCCATACAAAAGGAGGAGCCAAATATGGAAGTGCAAGACATATATATGCCCCCTAAACTGTATTCTACCTTGAGTCCTTCATCACTGTAAATCCTAACTTCCCCATCTCATCCATCCTAGCCTCCTTAAAAAATTATTCCTACAATTGCTAAAATTGAAGCTGAATAAAACCCTTCTTCTATTTTTCCTACCACTTCACAAGCCCCACCTATTCAATTAATTTCCTCACCATTCATTAAGTCCATTTAATTACCTCAGTAGTACACCTTGCAAGATTCACCCACACAACATCCATTATCCATGCCTCCAACCACAACTAAAAAAGGCTAGAGGATGCAAATAAGTACTCCCCTATAAATTCCATCCTATATTATCCTCTCACCCTATTACTAGTATTTTTAGCTAATCTAGTCCTCCCAATTGCTACCCAAGAGCCACTACCTAAAATTTTCTACACCATTTGACTAGTAGAAGAGAACCAATAAAAATAGAGGGAGGAAGAGGAACAATTTGAATAGTTACAAGTGAAAAAATAATAAGCTATCACCATGAGCTACGATATAGTGGATCTCATAAACGAAGAGAGGATTAAGGTGGTATCTAAACAAAAATTGAAAAAAAATATCTCTTATATGAGACCAAAGGATTGGAAGATAGAAGAATACAAAAGTGATATCTCTATGATATCAAATATGGAAACCATCTAATCCATCCATGCAAACATAGACACATTGCTTGTGCAAACAAGAAAAATAGACATGAGTTTGAAAAATGTAAAAAATAAAATTGATACTCTTGAGGCCAAGCTTACTAAGGAAAGGTTGAACAATACTACCCTAAATAATGATATCATCAAGTTGAAGGACATAGTTGATAAGTCTCACTCTGAAAAGGATTGGCAGTTGAAAGTTGAATAAATCAAGCATCTAGAGGATGAGTTAAAAAGGGTACAAGAAGAGAGGGACCAAAAAATTTCAACACTAATTAAAATGAATAACAAATTGGCACAAAAAGAAGAAAATTTATCCAATGCTATGAATGAGTTGCAGTAGGAAAGGGACATGTCACCTAACTCAACAATCTCTAAAGACTATCTCAAATAGGTCTAGGACTTCTACTTGGAAAAATAAAAGTAATGGTTCTATCAAATTTTCCCAATTTCTATACAAATATCAAATATATTGGTACTACAATTAAGCTGGCCAGAAAGTGTAGGCAACAAATCCACCTTCTAGAAGAAGAAGAAATGATTTTTGGATTTTCACAGTTTTGTTTAGTTTTGCCCAAATTTTATTAAAATGTACAAGTATGAGTAAAAAATACAAGGTTGCAAATGTACAATGTGAAATGTCAATGAAATTAGGTGAAATGTACATTTGGTATGAATTTGATAAAAATTAAATTAGACATTAGTAAAACCTTGTAAAGAAGTGTTTTTGATTTAATTCGGGATGGTAGTTGTAAGTAATGTGATGTCTTAGAAACCACTTTGGAATGGTCTAGGCATAAATTATATAGCCCTCCCATTAATTTATTTAGGTTTTTCATTCATAGTTGTATTTTTTCATTGATAGTTCATTCATTCATGGAGTATTGATTGTTCATGGTAGAGTTGCATACTGTTCATTATTGACAATTGTTGGGGTTGAGTTTATGGTTGTGAGCAATTACAATGGATATATTGTATAGGAATACTCATAATATGAATATTATAGAAATTATATTTATTTCCTTACCCTTTTGAATTCCATTGTACCTTCTTCTTGTTGTAGATTCTATAATTAATGTTTGGATGCATAACTTGTCATGTTAATTGGATGGAATTACATTGTGAATAATTTTGGTCATCCTACATACTTGGTGTGAGGATAGGAATTGATTACATGATGAATTAAAATTGTACCATGATATTTCAAGGTAGTTGTATGATTTTTGGAATTGCTCTTGATGATTACAATTCATTTCTAATGAATTAGGGTTTGCATGTTAGGAAGAAAGTGAGGAATTATCATAAAGAAACATCCCAAAACTTATCTTGGAAGGAATGGTTGTGTAGGCTGATAGATATAAGTAAAATTTACAGCAATAATTCATACAAAACGTATAAATATTATAGAAAATCGTACAAAATTATCATTTACCCGATTTGGCAGTAAATCTGCAAGATAAAACCTACCAAATAAGGAATAAATGCTAGTTTGGAGAAATCGATTACAAAACTAAATTATTTTACTTGCAAAACCGGTTCTAGTGAATTGGATGAGTACAAAATCATACAAGGTGTAGTTTCGTATGATTTTTATAGTACAAATATATTATTTGATGATCGTACAAGTTGTTTGGAAAATTAACATAGTGCACAAGGCAAACCGTACAAGCTGTATGATTTGGGAAAGTTGGGTTTGAGAATTTGGAAAGCATTTATAGACCCTTTAAATCACTACACTATCTATTAATACTACACCATTTCTCTACATTTGGTGTTGTTTCCTTATCAAAATTTGGTATTTTTTTTAAAACGGGTCAAAATTATTATAGTCAAGAAGATTTTGCAAAGTGACAAACTGTGAGTACACAAATTGGAGGTGAATGGTAGATACAAGTTTACAAAGGTATAGGAGATGGTATCATGAAGAGGATATCCAAGTTACAAGGATCATGAGAATTTCTCAAAGAGGTAATGTAAGCAATGCTAAACATAATACACATGAACCACTAATAGAAAAAGTATGGACATCTGACAAATCAGACATTGAGAGGTTGGATACATTGTTGTTCAACATGGAAGGAGAGGAGCAAGAAGCACCTAGAGTAGAGGAGAAAATTGATGTAAGTAAATATGTTAATGATGAAACTATGTGAGATTAAAGTGAGCAAATGGTAATACCTAATAAAGTGGTAAATAGATTGTAAAGGAGTGCGATGGATGGGAGTCTAGCACTAGAGCAACAACACGAGGTATCAAGAGGAAATACCAAGGCCATAACCTACACACCAGTGAAAGAGGTTGCAAAGTGAAGATGCACAAAATATTGGTAGATGATTGTTTGATGAGTATAATATTCCTCGAGTAGATGGTTTTGATGAGGACCAATAAAGTGAGTCACCTACAAGGTGGAATCAATCAAGGATTCTAGGAGATACTTCATCAAGTGAAGGAGAAGAACCACCAACAATGGATCACATATGCAATAAATTAGGAAAGCAAATATACCCACCCTTTATGGGTGAAGAAAAGGAATACCCAAAAAGACACATCAAGACATGCATAACCATTTGGAAATAAAATGGTGCAGACCAACCAAAAAAATGGTTACAATTATTTCCTACTATATTACAAGGACTTGCCATAGATTGGTATTTTAAAATATAAATTACACCATATTTTTAGACTTGTAACACAATGAATGATGCATTCATTGAGGAATTTTACCCTTTGAAGGATGATGGAGATATTGTAACTGAAATTTATGCCACTAAGCAGAAAGTTAATGAAGATGTGAAATCATATAATCATCGATTGAAGTAGCTGGTGGACAAGATGAAAATACCTCTAGAAAATATACTAGTAAAAATATGGTTTGTAGATGGGTTGTTACCCAAATATAAGAAAAATATGAAGGCAGTTCCATCATCCACATATGAATAAGCCTTAGAGAATGCAAATAATTTCAAAAGTGAGGCTAAAAAAACAATCATTGGAATGATAACACATGTGAGGTGCGATGATTCATATAGTGATGAGGATGATACAATACAACAGATGGTATAATCATTTTGAAAGGAATTTTACAAGATAATAAAAGAGGAAAAAGGTAAATTCAAGCAATATTGAAAGAATATTTGGTGTACAGAATGCAAGTTTGAAGGTCACACAAATGTGACTTATCCTTGGAATGATTATTACTACATTTGTAATGTACTTGGACATGAAGTGATATAGTATCCATTTAATGCAAAGGTATACCCACAGGTTCTCTCAATCCAAGAATAGGAAGTGAAACCAAAACCTCAAGGGAGTGGCCAGGAATCCACCAGTGGCAATTATAGGAATAACCAAAGAGGGGGAAGACAGTACCAATGTTAAAATTTTTGAGTAATTATGTTTTCATTGATGTCAAGTGTTAGATGCAAGCAAATTTCATCTCAGTGCAAGGGAATTGATAAAAAGAGGGTTAAAATATTTATATTTTAAGCCCAAGATATTTGGGACAAAGCTCCACATGGTTGGTTAAAATTTTGAAGGCCTTGGTCTAAAAATCCCTAGGCTCAAAAATGAAATAATATTGAAATATTATAATATTATAATATTAAAGTTAAAAGGTAAAATCCTAAGGATGCATTAATAAATAATTATAATTTTTATATTATAATTTTTATAACCCAAAGTGGGTTTGGCACCAATATTCAAAAGTTGTTTTTAAACAACTTCCAAGCACCACCAACATCCTTAGCATGGTGGTAAATCCATATTAATATGGATGATTTTTCTAGCCCTAAGGTTGTGTGTTTGATGCATGAAAAACCTAGTTAATACGATTTCTCCTGCATGCACTTAGTGAGAAGAAAAGATAAAATTTATTAAAGGAAAGGTTCAATGATTTTAATATAAGATCATTCGATCTTATATCCAACTAGGAGGTTGGCCTAGTGGTCTATTGGGTAGTGTTAAGGTGCAGGGCATATGGCAGGTTCTATGTTTGAATTCGGGTAGTGATAGTTTTGTTCATCATTTTTTTGGCAAAAATTTGAGTAGAGGTTAAAGTGTGCATCGTGTCTTTTCTTCCTCATATGGGTGATTGGCCTAGTAGTGGCCCAAAGGGTGCTAGCACATTGGCAATGTTGGCAATTTTGGGTTTGAGATCCTAGCTTCTTGTCTATGAGTTGTCATTGATGTCAAAAGGAAATGGCATTAATGTTAAGAGGATGTGTTGGCTTCAAAGGTGGAAGATTCCAAGAGAATCCGGAGAGATTCCATTGGCAAGGGTTTTTCATTAAAACCAAGTTAAATGGTTTTTATTAAAACCAATGGAGGTTCTCTTTATTATTTATTTAATTATTATTTAAAACCCTTCAAGGTTTTAATTAATTAATTATTTAATTAATTAAGGGAGAAATTATTTTTAATTTATTAAAAATCTTAAGGGTTTTTAAACCCTTTAGAAAGCAATTTCGATTAAATTCAAAATTACTTTTCGAATTCAGCCGACGTGTTTGGAAATGCATCAAAGTGCATATAAAATGAGGCAAATGAATTCATTTATGTTTTGCCAAGAGTTCGACATTAATCCCTGAGCATTTCGATTTCGACATCGAAGCCCCTGCGCCAACGAAGGAGGAAGACAAGCGTTGCGTGGTCAAAGGTGTGACGGGTTGGTCTTGGCGCCAAGGAGGAGGCGCACGCGGTGATAAGAATGGAGAATTCCCTTCTCCCTCACGTGGGCTCTCCTAGCCCATGCGGCATGGCCAAAGGACTTAGTAGCATGGTGGTCGGCGGTTCGAATCGCCGAAGACCCTTTTGAGGGTAGTGTATGCACTCCGAAATTCATGGGATATTTACCAAAGGTATGCGCTCCAATTTTTGCAAGAAAGAGTGGCAATTAAATTTTAATATTTTGCTTGCTAAGGTTTTATAAAGTTAGCTTTGGGAGGTATAAGGAATGCAAGCTTAATATTTTTGCTATAGTCGGATTGAAAATTAAAGGGGAAATAATTGCCATGGTGGTTGAGTTATTTTGACATGCCAATGTTGGGTTAATAATTTTTAGGGAAGATCAAAATTATTAATTGTGGTAGATTTTCAAGGGCTTATTCATCTTCAAAAAGGGTATGGGCACATTTTTCTTATGAGTATGATTGGTGTATGTTTTTCTGAAATAAGGTTGGAGTGAAAAGGTTTTCAACTAGGTTTCCTTTGGTTGGGTGTAAATCCTATTTTCTGGTTTGTTGAAGACTACTTATGCATTGTTATCCTTAAGGAGAGTTTTTGGTGAATGCATAATTTTTGGTTTGAGATAGTGGAAGCTTTGTGCACTAGGGTTTATATTTGTGAGTCTAGCTACTTGCATTGAGTTGGTGGAACCCTTGGTTGGCTGTTTTGAGTTTGATGGTTGAGTTGCTTCCATAGAGGTTGTTTGATCAAGTTATTGCTTTACTTGATTCATGATATTGGGCTTACTCCATTGAGTTGATTTGAGCAAGTTATTCTTTGCATTTGGTGATATTGTGTTGGTGGCTGTTTTGTTCAAATATCTTTGGAGGGAAAAGGATTTCTACTTGTTTCCTTTTTCTTGTGATGATTGGTTGAATGCTTCAAGGTTGATGTTGAGTTGAATGGTGTTGGTTGACTAAACCTTGTTTGATGAGCATTGTTGTTGAAACCCTAATTGATGGTGAAAAGAACATGAGTATCATTGTTATGTGATTCTTTGCATAGTTGGCAATTGTTGGGGTTTCATGTTCTTGAAAGAAAACATTCTATCCTATCCATTTCAGATATTGAGTTGAGTTTTCAGATTTGAGATTGAGATTGAGCTGAGTTGATTTGAGTTGAGTTTTGAGATTGGGATTTGAGTATAGAACATATTGAGTCTCTAACAATTCTCTTTATGCTTCTATGAGTTTGACAAATCACATTGGGTCTCTAACAATTCACTTTGTGATTTCCTACTAAGAAAGTTTTTCTTGGTGAGCTTGCTGAGTTTTTGGACAGGTTCGGTGGGGACTTGTGAGCAGTTTTTGGACGAGGTTCCGGTTGGGGACTTGTGAGCAGGTTTTGGATAGGTTTCGGATGGGGACTTGTGAGCAGATTTGGACAGGTCCTAGCAGAGGACTTGTGAGCTGAGTTTGATAGTTCTATCAGAGAACTTGAGGACAGAGGTGCATTGGTTCTATGAGAAGAACCCGAGGATAGATTTGGCAAGTCTTTGAGAAGGCTTGTATGCAGAGGATTGATTTGTTCAAGAGTTGGACAGATTCGACAGACAGAGGAAGACTTGTACTAGACCGACTGACTGTGTTTGGTACAGGTTGCTGAGCTGTTGTGGACGTGATCATAGAAGGCAGAGGTCTCTTAGGCTAAGCATTGAGGATAGGAGGTCTTCGGTGGAAAGGAGTTCCACGTGCTGGCAAGAGGTAGAGGCAGTTGATCTTCTGAGGGATCATTTCCAGAGTAGAGGGGAAGGTATCTCCTTTGAGCAGAGGCTCATAAATTCTGATTGGGGGAAGGTATCTCCTTTGGGCCGAGGCTCATAAACATTGTAATTGGGAAGGATTCCCAAAGAACTTTGAGATAACTTTTAGAGAAAAGTTTTGTGGACGTAGCCCAGCCATTCTGGGTGAACCACGTTAAAATTGGTGTCACTTTGTGGATGATATTGTGCATTGCTTTGATATTGCTTTGGGTATATTGCTTTACTATTTTGAAGTATAAAGGAAAAAGTAAAAAGAGGTCTTATACTGTTCACCCCCCCTCTCGAGATAAGCTTGTGTTCTTCAATTGGTATCGGAGCGGGTGCCTTCGAAAAGTTTAACAGACTTGAAGGAAAAGCTAGTAAAGAACACAATGGATTATTCAAGTGGCAATGCAACACCTATTCTTGATGGGTCAGATTTTGGTCTTTGGAGTGCAAGGATGAAGGTTCATCTAATGGCACTTGGTAATGAGGTATGGGAAGTAATTGAAGATGAGTACACTATTCCTGTACATGGTCCAAATACTAAAGAAGAAAGGCTCCTACATCACAGCAATTCAAAAGCAATGAATGCAATCTTGAAAGGCTTACAGAAAGCAGATCTCACCAAAGTGATTCACTGCAAGACAACTAGTGAAATGTGGAAACAGTTGAAGGTGGTTCATACAGGTGATACAAATGTCAGAAAGGCCAAGTTGAGACACTTCAAAGGTATGTTTGAACAACTCAAGATGAATGATGATGAAAATATTAGTGACTACATGCTTCGTATGGATGAGGTTGTTAACTCCATGAAAGACTTAGGTCTTGAGCTTGCTGAAAATGATGTTTGTGATAAGATTTTAAGATCTCTTCCTAATAGATTTAGTGAAAATATTTTTGCTATTGAGGAAGCTAAAGATTTGGATAAGTTGAAAAAGGATGAGCTCCATAGTATACTTGCAGCATTTGAGTTGAGAACTCAAGTGAAGGTTGATGTCAAGAAAGAGGCAACTTTCAAGGCTACCAAGAATTCCAAGGGTAAACAACTTCAAGATAGTGATGAGTCTTCTAGTGATGAAGAGGCATATTACAAGCAAGAAAGGCAAGTTCTCTAGAAAGCACAAAAGTATGAAAAATATAAGATGTTTCAATTGTGGAAAGTTTGGTCATTATGCTACTGATCGTATCTGTTCCCAAGAATGAAAGTGATGAAGATAAACAGGATTCTAAGAGCAAGGATTCTAAAAAGCACAAGCATCACAGGAAAAACAAAGATGAGCACAACAATCAAGGAAAGAGGTATTCTCACAAGCACAAGAAGAGTTTCTACCTAGACAAAGCAAGTAAGTGTTCTAGTAGTGATAGTGAAAGTTCTTCAAGTGATAATGAAAATGAGATGTTGTTCATATCAAAAAAGAGGAAGAACCGAAACATAGATTCATTATCATGAAATGTCTTAGATGTGGAAATTTTGGTCACCTTGAGGATGATTGCACAAATAATGATTTGGTTTCTAGTATGTATGAGGATGCTTCAAAAAACTATAAGGAAGATGCATGTATGGTTTTTGAAAAGGGTAGCACCTCTAGTGATAAGAAATCTGAAAAAGGCTTTGATGATTCAAAAAGCAATCAAATAAAGGATCTTGAAAGTGAACTTATTAGTGCTCTTAGTGCTTTGAAAAAGGAAAGAAAGAAGAATGCTAGACTCAAGGATAAGTTAGATGAATGTTGTATGGAGAGAGATGATCTTATAGAAAGTCTTGACTTCTCTATAGCTAAGACACAAGAACTCAAGGATGAGTTAGAGTCTAAGGTTCTTGAGTATAGTGAGTTAGAACAGAAAATGGCTTCTTTGAAAGAGGAAACTAAAGAGTACAAGGATAAGCTTTACAGATTTCAAGATAGCTCCAAAAAGGTTAAGTCTCTCATCAAAGGTCAAAGAAAGACAACAGATAAAACAGGCCTTGGTTTTGTTAAGCCACACAAGGAACAAGTTGGAGAGTCTAGTAAGAGACTCCAAAAGGAAGAGAGTTCTGATGAGGAAAGTATTTCAGATCATGAGTTCTTGAATGATAGATGCACAGGAACAGAAAACAGAATTCAGAATGAGAAGAAGAAGTTTTCAGAACCTAAGAGGTCAATTAAAGGAAAGTTTCAAGGCAGATGTTTTGCTTGTCACAGGTTTGGTCACATGGCTTCACATTGCATGGCTCAAGTGAAGGAGGTAAATGACAGTTTCAGAAGTGCTAGTTACTTTCAAGGGTATTGCTACTCTTGTCAATAGTTTGGGCACAAGGCAGTTCATTGCAAGGCAAATAACAGGAACAGGTTTGGTCAGAACAGGTTTGGCCAGAACAGGTTTGGCCAGAACAGGGTTAGTCAGAACAGGTGGATTCAAAGAACAGGTATGCCTCAAAGAAATAACATTGTTACTTGTTATAAGTGCAACAATGAAGGTCACATAGCTAGACAGTGTAGAGCTGAACTTCCAAGGTACAGGAACAGAAACAGTGGTATGAACAGGTCCAAGGATCAAGGCATGGACAAGAACAGGGATGAGAACAAGAACAAGAATAGTGATAGGAATAGGAATATGGACAAAGAGTTCAAGAGAAGGCCCGACAAGGAAGTTATAGACGTTGATGATGATCAGTGCCTAATGGGAGTTTTACTCCCACCCAAGAATTAATCACCTCATCGGGAGGTGGGGGAGGGACTAAGCTAAGAGGCTCATTCTTAGTCCCGAGCCCCAAAGGTGACCCTTTGCCATTGATGACAAAGGGGGAGAGATTTGAGTAAGGGGGAGAGCCTCAAGACAGGGGGAGCTATTTATGTTGAGTTTCTGTGTTGTTGAGAAGCATGGTTTGCCATCAATGACAAAGGGGGAGATTGTTGGCAATTTTGGGTTTGAGATCCTAGCTTCTTGTCTATGAGTTGTCATTGATGTCAAAAGGAAATGGCATTAATGTTAAGAGGATGTGTTGGCTTCAAAGGTGGAAGATTCCAAGAGAATCCGGAGAGATTCCATTGGCAAGGGTTTTTCATTAAAACCAAGTTAAATGGTTTTTATTAAAACCAATGGAGGTTCTCTTTATTATTTATTTAATTATTATTTAAAACCCTTCAAGGTTTTAATTAATTATTTAATTAATTAAGGGAGAAATTATTTTTAATTTATTCTTAAGGGTTTTTAAACCCTTTAGAAAGCAATTTCGATTAAATTCGAAATTACTTTTCGAATTCAGCCGACGTGTTTGGAAATGCATCAAAGTGCATATAAAATGAGGCAAATGAATTCATTTATGTTTGGCCAAGAGTTCGACATTAATCCCTGAGCATTTCGATTTTGACATCGAAGCCCCTGCGCCAGCGAAGGAGGAAGACAAGCGTTGCGTGGTCAAAGGTGTGACGGGTTGGTCTTGGCGCCAAGGAGGAGGCGCATGCGGTGATAAGAATGGAGAATTCCCTTCTCCCTCACGTGGGCTCTCCTAGCCCACGCGGCGTGGCCAAAGGACTTAGTAGCATGGTGGTCGGCGGTTCGAATCACCGAAGACCCTTTTGAGGGTAGTGTATGCACTCCGAAATTCGTGGGATATTTACCAAAGGTATGCGCTCCAATTTTTGCAGAAAGAGTGGCAATTAAATTTTAATATTTTGCTTGCTAAGGTTTTATAAAGTTAGCTTTGGGAGGTATAAGGAATGCAAGCTTAATATTTTTGCTATAGTCGGATTGAAAATTAAAGGGGAAATAATTGCCATGGTGGTTGAGTTATTTTGACATGCCAATGTTGGGTTAATAATTTTTAGGGAAGATCAAAATTATTAATTGTGGTAGATTTTCAAGGGCTTATTCATCTTCAAAAAGGGTATGGGCACATTTTTCTTATAAGTATGATTGGTGTATGTTTTTCTGAAATAAGGTTGGAGTGAAAAGGTTTTCAACTAGGTTTCCTTTGGTTGGGTGTAAATCCTATTTTCTGGTTTGTTGAAGACTACTTATGCATTGTTATCCTTAAGGAGAGTTTTTGGTGAATGCATAATTTTTGGTTTGAGATAGTGGAAGCTTTGTGCACTAGGGTTTATATTTGTGAGTCTAGCTACTTGCATTGAGTTGGTGGAACCCTTGGTTGGCTGTTTTGAGTTTGATGGTTGAGTTGCTTCCATAGAGGTTGTTTGATCAAGTTATTGCTTTACTTGATTCATGATATTGGGCTTACTCCATTGAGTTGATTTGAGCAAGTTATTCTTTGCATTTGGTGATATTGTGTTGGTGGCTGTTTTGTTCAAATATCTTTGGAGGGAAAAGGATTTCTACTTGTTTCCTTTTTCTTGTGATGATTGGTTGAATGCTTCAAGGTTGATGTTGAGTTGAATGGTGTTGGTTGACTAAACCTTGTTTGATGAGCATTGTTGTTGAAACCCTAATTGATGGTGAAAAGAACATGAGTATCATTGTTATGTGATTCTTTGCATAGTTGGCAATTGTTGGGGTTTCATGTTCTTGAAAGAAAACATTCTATCCTATCCATTTCAGATATTGAGTTGAGTTTTCAGATTTGAGATTGAGATTGAGCTGAGTTGATTTGAGTTGAGTTTTGAGATTGGGATTTGAGTATAGAACATATTGAGTCTCTAACAATTCTCTTTATGCTTCTATGAGTTTGACAAATCACATTGGGTCTCTAACAATTCACTTTGTGATTTCCTACTAAGAAAGTTTTTCTTGGTGAGCTTGCTGAGTTTTTGGACAGGTTCCGGTGGGGACTTGTGAGCGGTTTTGGACAAGGGTTCCGATGGGGACTTAGTTTTTGGATAGGTTTCGGTGGGGACTTGTGAGCAGATTTGGACAGGTCCTAGCAGAGGACTTGTGAGCTGAGTTTGATAGTTCTATCAGAGAACTTGAGGACAGAGGTGCATTGGTTCTATGAGAAGAACCTGAGGACAGATTTGGCAAGTCTTTGAGAAGGCTTGTATGTAGAGGATTGATTTGTTCAAGAGTTGGACAGATCTGACAGACAGAGGAAGACTTGTACTAGACCGACTGACTATGTTTGGTACAGGTTGTTGAGCTGCTATGGACGTGATCATAGAAGGCGGAGGTCTCTTAGGCTAAGCATTGAGGACAGGAGGTCTTCGGTGGAAAGGAGTTCCACGTGCCGGCAAGAGGTAGAGGCAGTTGATCTTCCGAGGGATCATTTCCAGAGCAGAGGGGAAGGTATCTCCTTTGAGCAGAGGCTCATAAATTCTGATTGGGGGAAGGTATCTCCTTTGGGCCGAGGCTCATAAACATTGTAATTGGGAAGGATTCCCAAAGAACTTTGAGATAACTTTTAGAGAAAAGTTTTGTGGACGTAGCCCAACCATTCCGGGTGAACCACGTTAAAATTGGTGTCACTTTGTGGATGATATTGTGCATTGCTTTGATATTGCTTTGGGTATATTGCTTTACTATTTTGAAGTATAAAGGAAAAAGTAAAAAGAGGTCTTATACTGTTCACCCCCCCTCTCAGTATAAGCTTGTGTTCTTCGAGCAAGTGGTAGGTATTGTGTTCGAATCTCCCTTAGCAGTTTTTGGTAAGCATTAATTAAATTTTCAATTGCCTAAGGTTGAGGGTTAGGCGCATGAGGTGTGTTTTATTATTTGAGCACCGTTGACTTAGGGAGGTATAATGGGAAATAATTTTTAAATTATTTCTTGCGATTTCTTTTTTAGAAAATATTATGAAATATATTTTTGCTGAAAAGTTATTTTGTGGAGTAATAAGGATTTTTTGATAATTCTTTTATGAATGTTTTTGAAATTAAGAGGGAGTTAAAATGTGTATGAATTACTTTTATTGCTTGTATTTTGCTTCATTTTTAAGGGCTTGGTTTTATTATTTAATGCTCTAGTTTGAGAAACCAAGAGATTTGGTTTAGAATTTAATTATGCACACTTATTAAGAAAGGTTTCCAAATATATAAAAATATGTGCTAATATATTGAAGTTGCAAAAGATATCCTTTTTGTGAGATAGGTTTTTAAGACATATTCATAAGAGCAAATTAAAATGTATGGGCACATATTTCCTTATTTAAGGTGTTTTATTGAATGAATATTTTTGAAACATGAGGTGGAGTGAAAAGGATTGTTTGATAAGCATTGTTGTAAATATTTGAGTTAGGATTTGTGCATCATGGTTTAATGATTTCAAAATGTTTGGGAGGGAATTTGAGAATAATTTATGCTTCTATTATTAAAAAGAGGTTAAGATATTTGTGCTAGAGATAGTTAAATACTTGTACTAGAGTTGAAGACAAGTTAGTGCATCTTTGAGAAATATTTTAAACATTGGTTTCAGAGATATTCATTGCAAGTGTGAAAGTTGTTGAGATCAATTTTGTGAAGGGAAATTATGCATTAATGTGATTGATATTTTGAAGTAAATTTGGAAGAAAGATAGATTAGTTTTGTGAAACAATTTATACATTGTTTGATTTTATTTGAAATATTTTTTGCAAGAGATAAAGATTGGATTAATTGAGTACAAGATTTGTGAGTGTGAAACATATTTAGTTTTTGATAGATCATATCATTATTTATATGTTCTAGAGGTTAAATGAATTCTAAGTAGAAGTTGTTTGTGTGAAGAAATATTTTTGAAAATATTTAAGTTGTGTTTGTATGCAAGTTTTGGAAATATTTGAGGAGGTTTTGTGAGTGGCTTGAGGACATATTTGAGCAAGTCTTTGAGAAGGCTTGAGGAAATATTTGAGTAAGTCTTTGAGAAGGCTTGAGGATATATTTGAGCAAGTATTTGATAAGGCTTGAGGACAGATTTGAGAATATTTGAGAGCAGGTTTGGTTGATGATTTGATAAAACTTTGTGTTAAGGCTTGAGGACATATTTGAGATAGAATTGAGAGTAGGTTTGATTGATAATTTAATCAAGCTTTGTGTTAAGGCTTGAGGACAGACTTGAGATATAATTGAGAGTGGTTTTGATTGATGATTTGTTCAAGATTTGTGTTAAGGCTTGGGGTATATTTGAGATAGAATTAAGTGTATATTTATAAGTAAATTTAGAGCAGATTTGTGCTAGACTTGGGATAGAGTTTGGTGCATATTTGAGACAGAGTTAAGATTAGGATTTGTAGGTGAGAAATTAAAGAGGACAGTACTCTCCAGTGGATAGATATCCATAAACCAATATAGTGGGGACAAATATCTCCAGTGGAGAGATATCCACAAGCTAGAGCATTGGGGACAAAAGTCTTCAAGAAGATCACTAGACAGAGTAGAAGAGATAGAGTTCTCCTATAGAGAGAGATATATGAACTAAAGCAAGGGGAAAGAGTTCTCATATAGAGAGAGATACACAAACTAGAGCAAGGGAAAATATTTCTCATGTGGAGTAAGATCCATGAACTAGCTAGGAAGATAAAGTTCTTCTATGGAGAGAGATCCAAGAACCATTTGAGGAGATAGATTTCTATTGGATCAAGGTCCACAAACCAGAGAAAGGGGATAGAATTATCCTATGGACATAAATACATAAATCAGAGCATAGGGGATTGGTGTCTCCTTTGGATATAATTCCATAAAAATTGTAATAGGGAATTTATTCCCAAGAGATTTGTTGAGAAAATTTAGAAAAAATATTTTCTCCGTGACGAAACCCACATTGGGTGAACCACGTTAAATTTATGTCTCTCATGTGTGTGATTATTTATGCATTACTTTGATTACTACTATTGATATTTCCATTGATAATATTGGATAATATTATTTGGTAAAGAAAAATAAAATTTGGTCTTATATAGTTCACCCCCCTCTCAGTATAAGCATGTGTTCTTCAACCAAGGCAACCAATAAGGAGGACAAAGTTGCTTGCAGTATGATTTGAAAGGAAGACAAATCATATAGTGCCACAATTACCAAGAGTGGTGGTATTTTATGAAAAATTGTCCTTCACCTTAGAAACAAGAGACACAATAGACTAATGCTACACACGTGTAGATGGTGTAGTCTAGGGAACCACAAAGAAACAAATTGCCCAAAGCAAGCAAGTTCTAGTAACCCATAGAACGTGAACTTTTTAGACATAGAGGTACCTCTAGTTAGAGAGGAAACCAAATAAGTACTAGACATTATAAGAAATAAGGCTAGGAAATACAAGTATCATGAATCTACCAAAGAAAATAAATGATGGCAAGTGGTGAAGAAGGTACTTGAGGAAGAAGCACAGAAGGTAAAGAAATTGTGACTAATAGGAAAACAAAAGTTAAAGAAACCATTAGAAGACAAAGTAGTTGTACAAAATCTGGTAGCATAAGTCTTGAATACAACTATTGAGATTAATATGGTGAATTTATTAGAAGTCATCCCATTGTTGCATAAAGTGATGATAGAATACATACAACATCATAAGATGATGGAAGTTCAAAGCCATCCAATCAAGTAAGAAGAACAAAAGAATTATTTTATAGATCCTATCATATTTATGATTGATATTGGGAAGAAATATGGATTAGACCGTATGGAAATCTTGGGGCACAAGTTGACACAAGTCATTATGGATGGAGGATCCAATTTTAATGTGTTACCCAAGAAGACTTGGTGAGAAATTGACACTCTATCATTATGGGCACCTAGCTTCTAATTATATGGTGCTAACCAGTATGGCATAGAGACTAAGGGTGTATTGATTGCACAACAAGTTAATTATAGCTAACCAAGAATTCATCATGGATTTTATTGGGATTACCATACAAAATCTAGCATACGATGATTTTTTTGGGAGAGGATGGCTACAAATAGCCAAAGTTAATTGCAACTAGGGAAAGGACCATATCACCTTCAAGAAGGGAGAACACAAATACATGATCAACTTGAATAACCAGAGGATCAGTGAGGATGTGGCCATGAGAAGTTGGAAGGAAGGATGTGGCACATTTAGAGGAAGGAAAGCATAGTGGTTGCACTCATTATTTAATATGAGAAGTTGGATCACGTGTTTAGTGGCACCGTAGTTACAGTGGTGCTTGGACAATGACAGGGGATCGAGTCTCGCTGAGAAGAAAAAGGTAAGTTAAATTTTTATTTTAATATTTGTAAGAAAAGCTTTGAGGATAAATAAGGCTTATGATTTGTTTTAGAAAATTTTAGAATTACTATTCCTTTTAATTTTGGAATGGTAGCATATTATATATCATTGGAAATAATTTTTCAAGAGCTGTTTAATTAACTTGCTTAGAAAGATAAATAAGGGTTGTGTAAGAAGATATTTTAGGTTTTGTCAAGCTGTTTCCAAAAGTAAGTTTGATCCATTCTATTGAGGGTTTATTTATTGAATAAAATAACTTTGGTGGCTGTTAAAATAAAGTAGGAGTAATAATGTGTTACTTGGATATTTTTTTTGTTTTACTATTCTAACCCTTGTTGAGAGTTGAAAAATAAAGTGTGTTGAGTGAGACATATTTTTTGGACAACAAATAAGGTATCAAAAAGGTATGAAAAATATTCTCCATTGATTTTATTTGGGTGGTTGATTTCTGAAATATCATTGGAGTGAAAAGGATTGATTTTGGTTTCCTTTTCGAAAGTGCTTGGGTTAATGCTTCAAGGTTTTTTGGCTTGAGTGTTGTGATTAAACCTTATTTTATAAGCGTTATTTTTGAAGCCATTGGTTGTGCAAAGAACTTGAACTTGAGTTATAAAATAACATGAGTATCATTTTTATGTGAAATTTGTTGTTGAGAATTGTTGAGAACTGTTGAGAACATTTTGAGTTGATTAATACATGCTTGGACTATGGTGTGTAAGAGATATTTGTTCCTTGTGGTGAATGGTTGAGTTTAGTTGATTGATCCTAGTCAAGTGGATGCAAGTGGTTGTTCAAGTTCCAAGAAATAAACTATTCTTTATTCTAATTTGAGTTGAAATTAATATTTGAGAATCGGACATATTGAGTCTTTAACAATTCTCTTTATGCTTGTATGATATTGATTTGAGTTGCTATTGGGATTTGAGTATAGAACATATTGAGTCTCTAACAATACTCGTTATGCTTCTATGAGATTTATTTGAGTTGAGATTTGGGATTTGAGTATAGAACATATTGAGTCTCTAACAATTCTCTTTATGCTTCTATGAGATTGATTTGAGTTGAGATTTAGGATTTGAGTATAGAACATATTGAGTCTCTAAAAATTATCTTTATGCTTCTATGAGATTGAGTTAATATTTCGTTGAGCTGATTTGAGGCAAGTCTTTGAGAATTCTTGTCTGATTTTGAGTAAGCTTTTATGAAATCTTGCTATGCAGATTTGAGCAAGTCTTAGAGAGGACTTATTGAGTAGATTTGGACAAGTTATGAGTGAGCTTGTTAAGTAGATTTGAGTAGGTTCTGAGTGAGCCTATTGAGTAGATTTGAGCAGGTTCTAAGTGAGCCTATTGAGCATATTTTAACAGGTTCTGAGTGAGCCTATTGAGTAGATTTGAGTAGGTTCTGAGTGAGCCTATTGAGAATATTTGAAGAGGTTCTAAGTGAACCTATTAACAGAGCTTTAGAGGTGACAGAGTATAGAGGACATAGTCTTAGTGGATAGATATCCAGTAGCCAGGACAATTGAAGATAGATCTGAGTGAGGAGTCTTCAAGTGGATATAGATGCACAAGTCAATGCAACAGAGAGAGAAAGTCTTCTAGAAGATCACTAGCTAGAGCAGAAGGGGAAAGAGTTCTCCTGTAGAAGAGATACACTAACCTAAGATTAGGGAACCTGCATCTCCTTTGGATAGAGGTCCATAAACATTATAATTGGGAAGGATTCCCAAGAGATTGATTGAGAAATTTTTAGTAAAATATTTTCTCTATGGAGTAGCCTGCATTGGGTGAACCACGTAAATTATGGTTTCTCTATTATGTGTTATGATTGGTGCATTGATTTTGATATTTCTATTTATATTGACATTGATTATATTGATTAATACTATTTAGGAAAGAAAAATAAAAATTGGTCTTATTCTGTTCACCCCCATCTCAGTATAAGCTTGTGTTCTTCACCTTGGATCCATGGGATACTATCAAAGATTTATAAAGAGCTATACACATATGTCCTACCCACTAAATTATTTGACTAAGAAAAATATTCCCTTCATATGGATGGAGGAGTGCCAAGGATATTTTGAAGAGTTGAAATATAAAATGATCAGTAGTCCCATTATGGTGTTCCCTAATTGGGATAAGGAATTCCATGTCCATATTGTTGGAAATATTCAGTAGTTGTGTTTTCATTGATTTCAAGAGTCAGTATCAGTGACGTAAAAATTTAGTGCAAGGATTTAAGAAAAGCAGGGTTAAAATATTTATATTTTAAGCCCAAGAGATTTGGTTTAAAGCTTCACATGATTGGTCAAAAGGTTGGCTAAATACCTTGAAGGAAGGAGATACCTAGGCCCAAAGGAAATAATATTATAATATTTATTATTATAATATTAAGGTTGTTAAGATAAGGCCTAAAGGAAGAAACACCTAGGCCCGATGGAAATAATATTATAATATTCATTATTATAATATTAAGTGTTAAAAATAATGCCTAAGGTTACTTATAAATTATTTATAATATTTATATTATAATTAATTTATAAAATAAATTAATTAAAACCCTTGGTAAGGGTTGGGCACAAAAACATTAAAGTTTAATTCCCCCCATTGATTTTTGAGAAAAAAGGATTTTGGTGTTTATACCATAAGGTTTGTGGCATTATGGAAAGTCTCCAAATTAATAACATATGTGTAGTTGATGCGAATTCGTGAGCGCAAGAGGACAAAAGATTTTTATTTTTTGAAGGTAACAAAAATCATGGAAGGTTAAAGCAACAAAGACTCAAGGTCTTATCACCAACTCTGTGGTTGGGATAGTGGTAAGGCATTGACAACATAAGTCATTGGGTGAATGGAGGTCTCATGCTCGAGTTTCGGTGGCATCAAAAGACAAAGTTTTTTTATTTTTATTTAGGTGCCAAGCGGGAGAAACAAAGCGCATGAGGCACTTTAGCATCTCAAGTGAGCACCTAGCTCACATTATGTTTAGGCCATGGCTAGGTCATTGGCGATAGTGCAACAGGAGATTGAATCCCATCGATGTAGTGCATGCAAAAGGTATTTAATTTTTTATTTAATAAATTGTGCCTTTGTCTAAGTCGTATGGTATGCGTTTTATGGAGATATAAGGTGGTTAAAATAAATTTTATTTTTGCCATATTTGAGGGTGGTGAATTATTTAAATTGAGATTTGATAAGTGCATTGGAATATTTTTTAATGGTGGTTATAATTATTTTGAAAATACATTTTTGATAACTAGGGAGATATAAGGAAGTAATTTTGATTATTCTATGCATTAAATTTATGAAGAAAGTTAGAGTGAATTATTGAGACAATGAATTATTGGAAGTCTTTGTTTATTATGTTTTGTGTGTGCTAAGAGGGAGTTAAAAGGTGTATGAGGAATTTGTGAATGTGTGTATGTTTTGATAAAATATTTTGAAGGGTTTGATTATTGAAATTTATGCAATATTTTGAGAAACCAAGAGAGTGGTTTAGAATTTATTTGGGCACACATATTGAAGGTTTGCTAACTCATAAAGAAGTTTTGTGCTAATATTTATAGTAGCAAAAATCATTGTGAGTGAAACAAGTTTTGAAGAGATATCTCCATCAAAACAAAAGGTATGGGCACATCATCCTTTCATTAGAGCGTTTTTGAATTGAATGTTGTGAAACATAAGGTGGAGTGAAAAGGATTGTTCAATAAGTATTGTTGGAAATATTTGAGTGGTTTTTATATGCATGATTGATGAATGTTTAGAGAACATTTGGGATAAATATTGAATATTATTGGAGTTAGAGTTTGAGACTCATATTGTGTGTTGTTGGAAGTAGTGTGAAACACTTGGCTAGGGTTTGTGAGCAAGTTGTATTTCATTGGTTGAACGAATGAGTGAAATTCTTGAGCATTGGTTTTGAGTGATATTGAAAGTGATTGTGCAAGCTTTAGAAACCAAATTTGTGAAAGCGATAAACTTAATCATTGAGTAGAACATATTGAGTTTTTATAGAGTACATCATTATCTATATGTTCCAAAGGTTAAAAGAATTGTGAAAATGAATGTGTCTAAATTGCTTCAAGTTAAAGGAATTACTTTTAATATTAGACAAAAATATTGATAACATTGTGTGCAAGATTTGAGATTGATTCAACATATCTTGTGAGTTGTTTTGAGCATGTGTTTGAGAAAATTTGAGTAAGATTTTATGAAATCTTAAGGACAGGTTTGAGCAAGCTTTTGTGAAATCTTGTAGGTAGATTTGAGACAAGTCTTGGTTAATAATTGAGGGCAAATTGAGCAAGTTATTGAGAGGACTCGAGAGCAAATTTGAGGTAAATCTTTGTGAATAATTAAGAGGATATTGAGAAATTTATTGAGAGGACTTGAGAGTATATTTGAGGTAAGTATTGGTGAAGACATGAGACAACATTGAGAAGATTTTATTGATTTATTTATTCAAGCTTTGTGTTAAGGCTTGGGGTAAATCTGAGCAGAGTTTATTTGTGATTATATAAAGCTTTGTGTTAAGGCTTGAGGATAGATTTGATAATATATTTTGGTGCAGATTTGAGAGAATTTTTGTGCTAGACTTGAGATAGAGTTAGAGCATATTTGTACTAGACCAAGGACAGTGTTTGGTGTAGATTTGAGATAAAGTTGAGAGCAATATTTGGATATGATAGAGTAGAGTATAGTAGTCTCTAGTGTATAGATATCCATTAGCTAGGGTAGTGAGGATAGAGGTATTTTAAGTGAGGACAAAGGTCTTCTATGGAGAGAGATCCACAAGACAGTGCAATGGGGGTAGTAGTCTTCTAGAAGATCATCAACTAGAGTAGAGAAGAAAGAGTTCTTCTATGGATAGAGATACATGAACCAAAGCAAGGGGAAAGAGTTATCCTATGGAGTGTGATACATGAAGAAACTAGGAAGATATAATTCTTTTGTGGAGAGATATCCATGAACCAGTTGAAGAGAACGAGTTCTCTTGGTCAAGTTACACAAAATAAAGAAGAGGGGAAAGAGTTCTCCTATGTATAGATATCCACAAATTAGATCATTATGGGATTGGTGTCTCCTTTGGATAGAGATCCATAAAAATTATAATAGAGAAGTGTTTTATAAGAGATTTGTTGAGAAAATTTATTAGAAAAATTTTCTTTGTGGAGTGTCTCACATTGGGTGAACCACGTTAAATTGGTGTCTTTATTATGTGTGATGATATGTGTGTATTGCTTTGATTACTACTATTGATATTGCCATTGATAATATTGGATAATATTATTTTATAAAGAAAAATTAAAGTTGATCTTATACTGTTCACCCCCCCTCTCAGTATAAGCTTGTGTTCTTCAATTGGTATCAGAGCGGTTTCCTTCAAAAGAGTTTAACAACTTTAAGTAAAATTATATAGGAACACAGATGGCATATCATAGTGGATCTTCAGTAAATAAGGTACCTTTCTTCAATGGGAAAAATAAAGCATTTTGGAGTGTAAGAATGAATATTTACCTAATGACACAAGGAAATGAGACATGGTAAGTAATTGAGGATGGGTACACACCACCAACTACTCCTCCTATAGATAAATATGGTAAGCTCCTACATATGAATAATTCAAATTCAATGAATGCAATATTAAGTGGTTTACATGAAGAAGATTTTGTAAAATTTATGCATTGCACATCAACAAAAGAGATTTAGGAAAAGTTGAAGAAAACATATGAGGGAGACAAAAAGGTCAAGATGGCAAAATTGCAAAATCACAAGAAAATATTTGAAGACTTGAAGATGAAGGATGATGAAGACATTGCTACATACTTACTTCATGTGGATGAGGTTGTTAAATCCATACAAGGACTTGGTTTTAATGTTGAAAAATCAGATGCTTGTCAAAATGTTTTAAGGTCACTCCCTAAGAGGTATAGTGAAAAGGTTTCAGCCATAGAAGAAACACAGGATATTGAAACTTTGACTAGGGATGAGTTGCATGGAACTCTCACAGCTTTTGAGATGAGAATAGAAAAGGATCATATACCCAAGGAAGAAGCAATCTTCAAAGTAGAAAAGAAAACAAAAGATAAGAAGCCAAATTCAAGTGATGAGTCATCCAGTGATGAAGAAGTAAACTGTGGTAGAAGGAATAAAGACTCAAGAAAGCACAAAGGTATGAAAACAATTAAGTGTTTCAATTGTGGTAAATTTGATTACTATGCATTTAACTATCCATAAGCTAGAAATAGCAGTGGTGAAGAGAAACAGGATCATAAGAATAGGGAAGAAGGAAAATCCAGGTATAAAAAGAAAAATAGGAATGGACAAAACAAGCATGAAAAGAAATTTTTTCAGAGGCATAATATTTTTTATGTAGATAAGACAAGAAAAAGTTCAAGTGATAGTTGTTAGAGTTAAAGTGCACTATGCCTTCACCTTGACACTTGTCAGTTTCTCTTGACAAGTGTCATGTGTTGAATATAGGCTTATGCCTATATATTGTAACCATTTTTATCAATAATATCAACCCCTTCAGTTTTAGTCCCAACATTTGGTATCAGAGCAGGCTTTCCTTACCCTGTGAAAACCCTTGAGGGGGATTTCCCTCATGGAAATCCTCCCTCCCCCTCATTTTTTCCTCCCTCCCCCCTCATCCTTCTCCCCCATTTTTTTTCAAAGCCTAGGGAGTATGCTCTCCATTTTTTAAAACAGATCAGAAACTAGATAGCTTGAAAATTAATGGCTGCCCCCAATTTTTTTTTAGATCAATTTTTCCTGTGTGTGGGTGACAAACCAATACCGTGCCATTTATTGATAATTGGCTTTCCAATTTGTCAGTCCCAATTGATTCTAGAGATACTATGGCTGATCCGTCGATGTATTATTGTTGCCTTTTCGTGTTGTTCCATGACCTTGTGTACTTTTGAGGACTTTCTATAGTTTTTTTTTTCAAAATGAGAGTTGTAGGTTATTTAACTGGTGGATGACAGAGTGAATATTTTGATGCATAGCACCCGAAGTGCATGATTTTTTTTTTTTGAAATCATAGGATATGTGGATCGAAAGCAGAAGATGTTGCCGAAGCGAGAAAAATGGTGCAACAGAAGCTGTAGTTGATGCTTCTTCTTCTGTAGTGATAGTTGCAGGAACAAAGAGCTTGGGATCTGTTTGTTTTGATTGGGTACATTTTAAACATGCATGGTATCGTCAAATCATGAAATATGGAGTTATTATTTTTAATATCGCCATTCTATATCTTGCTTGATCATAGAGAAATTTCTCAAGGCAAGTGAGGTAACGATGCTTGGACTAAAAATGTGAAGACTGCAATGAACCTGTTTATTCAGCTAGGGGGGCGCATAGTCTAAAATGATGTAGTTTTGATATAACTTCAGCCTCATAGTATTAGAGCTCTACAATGAACCTGTTGTAATTATTGATCTGACCCAGTGGCAACAAAACTGTTGAAGTGGTTGACCCTAAGGCAACATATCGAGATGTATACATAGTGAATCTAGCATTATTCATACTTGGATAGCCAAGCGCAAAGAGCACGAGCCTAGACAAAATCAGCAATAATCGAGGATGATAGGTTGTTTTAGAAAATTCAAAATTAAGGGGGAATGTTACCTAATGTTGACTTGTTTTTTTATTTAGTTAGGATAGTGCACTTTAAGGGGGAATGTTAGAGTTAAAGTGCAATATGCCTTCACCTTGACACTTGTTAGTTTCTCTTGACAAGTGTCATGTGTTGAATATAGGCTTATGCCTATATATTGTAACCATTTTTTTCAATAATATCAACCCCTTTAGTTTCAGTCCCAACAATAGTGATGAAATATCCTTAGGTAATGAAGAATAATAAAGTCTCTTCATGGCCATAAAAGAAGAAGAAGATGCTCTGATCCAAGGAAGTGGAAGAAAAAAGAAGGAACCAAGAATACTCAAATTTTTTATTTGTGGTAACTTTGGACATCTTGAAGATCATTGTATAAATAATGGGTTTAATAGCAGTGAATAAGGAAGTGCTTCTATTGGATATAAATATTAAAAGAATGAGGATGCTCTTGAAGACAAAGAAGTAGAGAAAGAATCATAAAATAAATAGGAAGGAGAAGTTGATCTAGAAGGTGAGCTTATTTCTGCTCTTAAGGAATAAGAAAGGTAAGAAAGTAGAACTCAAAACTCAAGCTTCAATTTCAATAATGTGATGAAGAGAAAGGAAAGCTTATATAAGATCTGACAAACTCAATATCTAAGACAAGGATATTTAAAGAGAATTTAGAGGTAAAATATTTATAATGTCAAATATTAGAGCATGAGGTAACTTCACTAAGGAAGGAAGTGAAAGAGTCTAAATATAAGCTACACATGTTTGGGAGAAGCTCAAAGACCTTGGATAATATTATCAAGGTACAAAGATCTTCATAAAACAATACAAGACTTGGTTTTGAAAAAGAATAAGGAGAACTATAAAAACCCTATTATTTGTTATTATTTTATTAGAAGAATGTGATTCTATTGCAAGTGTTTGTGGTCATAGGTGCAGGTTTCCACTACATACTAGATATCACAGACAAGGCAGACACCACCTCTTGGTGAAGACAATGGTGAATGTGTCAGGTAAGGTGGGATATGATATCATGCCTCGTGCATCTTGGCCCATGGGTACATGGGAGATCGTAATAGCTAATTTCATATAGGTCATATTGCTTGATGATACATTTTTTTTATTGGTGTGTTGCATCTTGTATTGTAATCATCACTACATATGCATTTTAAAAAAACTCAATCTTACCTATTGGATATAATTATACAACATGCTTTATTTAAATATAAAATAAATAATTAAAAAATAATATAATAATAAAATTATAATAAATAAATAAAATATAAAAATAAAATATCTTTAATAAAAATAACAAATAATAAAGTATATCTAAATAATTATGATTAATACAATATATTTACATGAACAAAAACTATCCATGAAACATCAACTACCACTCTCCAAATGGATGAGATGGACAAATCCATCTGGCAAGAAAACGTGTTGATGTGTCATTAATAAAATTTCTCCAACCTTTTATAAAATAAGGAATAAGGGGTAATGGAAAAATTATCTGAGGAAATTTTATATTGTGCGTGGATATGATTATGCGATAGATTGGAAATAATTGTTAACCAGTTTGTGTTCACCCAGTTAATTTGAGGTTGGCGTGTCCACCTTAGTGCTAATGATTTTAGAAATAAATGTTGTATGCGCTATCTGGACATATTGTTTTATTCTGTAGTTCATGATTTTTTATTTGTAGTTGTTGCTGAAGTAAACTTGATGTAAAAAAAATTCCAGATAACCAAATGTCTCTTATGTGATAAAATGAAATTTTGAAGCATGATATAATTTAAATACGAAAACTTAAGCTTCAAAAAATATATATTAAATAAAATAAAGTACAAATGTGCTGGATGATAAGTAATAGTATGAATGCATGGTTATCTGGTACATATGTGTGTTTTTATAAACCAGTAGGTCTACATTTACATCGGGGCCAAGCTGACCCAAATCTACCCTCAACCTTGTCAAATTCACCTGAAATGGTGGTGTTGTCGTATGTTGTGATGCGGTGGAATTTTTCAAGTAGCCAGAACATGGTTAATTTTTACAATTTCTTATGAGGGACTGTCGAGCTGAAGAAGCTAAAATAGGACTAAGTGTATATGTGAAAATGAGAAACATATTTATAGAGACCTGTAATTGGCCGAATTTTGTACTAGATATGTATTACATGAATTGTGAAGATGATGGCACTGTTCTCATACAAGAGAAACACAAAAATTACATTATTTTTCTTTAAAATTTATATATAATAAAGGGATGTTGTGTATGGTAGACTAATGATGGTTTTATTTTCTATTGTCTGGATGAGAACACATATGGAAACTAGTTTTAAATTTTTAGGGTGTAGTAAAGCTAATATTGAAGCAATCTTCTACTGTTATTTTTCTTTTTAAAAATATAATAGCATTAAAAGTCCTCATAACCCTAAGATATGAACAAGGCATCAAGCTGGTTTAGAATGTAAAGAGTAATCTTAGAATAAATACCAATAGAATGCTATAAGGGTGACATAATAACAAACTTTTTAGATTGACCATCATAAAGAGGTTTGTCCTCATGAGGCGGTGGTATTACATGTAGTAAATGGGAAATATAGGGCTTGTTTAGAGGTTGTAGAAGAACCATTTAAGGGAAATTTGGAGTTGAATTTATAGATCGTAGTTTGCTAGAAGCCCCACCTGAAACAACGCGTTATGAAAAAATCAAATGATAACCTGCATAGGGCTTAGTTTTTCCATACCTATCACTGCTAGTCATGTCCAGAAAGTGCCATGTAGAGTTACCAATAGTTATATCAAAGGATGGTCAACTGGATTCTAGGTTCCATAAAAATTTCATCCGATTATAGTATTGACACATTATATAAAACTCGTGATTTCGTCTACTGAATTATAAGGCAATATTTAGTCATGTGGTAGAACCTAAAACAAACTCAAGTCTCTTTTTTCATTATCTCTCAAATAATATGAGCCTTACCATATTTTCTCTTCAATCAAGTTTACTCATTTAAAAAGGCAGATAGACAAAAAAATGTAACTTGGGAAGTTTCATCACCAGCACAACTTGAGCACTGGAAATTATAAATTTTAGAGCCTACCAAATAATGCTTGGTTTAGGTAGGTTAGAAAGAATTAATTATGAACTTAATCAAATATCGACATGCATGTGAAACCCTAGGGATTTTTATAGGTCGAGTGAATAATATAGAAATGTATATAGCTATCTTAAGTCCTGCTCTAACAAGCTATTAATTTAAACCAAAATCGAGGCATCTTGTTAAATTATCTTGATAGCAATAAAATTTATCTAAACCTTGGGCATGACAAATGAATAAGTTTAAACTCATTGATAAACATGAAATATAAATAATGCTTTAGTTTAAGGGTGGTGATGAATTTTAGAAAATTATATATTAAAGTATGAAAGAGCTCTAGGTTTTATCGAAGTTATTCATATTAATTAAAGTTACGGCCAAAACCATTTCTACCCATGTTCTAAGAAGAAGTAACATTTAAATATTGTACACAATATTTCATGCTTAAGGAAGTTATAAGATAGGAGTAGGGGTTTGGTTAATAATTTAATTCATGGTTTAAATTCTTTTAAAAGAAAATGTCTTTTGTGTATAGTCTTTTAAAAGTTATAAGTGGAGAATGTCATTTGTTAAATTATAAGTGATAGTAAGAAAATGCTTAATAATTGAGTAATGTCTTTTGTTAGTTAAAATAATTTGGTTAGTAAAAATCTTCATAAGGAAAATTTAGAATGAAAGTATAAAATTAGTTAGCGTATTATTATATTAAATATAAAGGCTCTATGGTAATAGTTATTCATTAAATAAATAAAACATAGTATTGATTTTAGTGTTAAACAAGAAAAACCTTATTGAGATTAGATAAATTGTTTAAATTTTGATAAAATTGTATAAAGCCTTTGATAGAATTTTAGAATGTTTATCTAAAAATGTTTATTTTTCTTAATTATGAATCTTAATGGTTTCAACATTAATACTAAACTCTACTATCATAAAACAAACCTATGCATGGATGAATCTATACAACAAGACTCAACAAGAAGGTTGACAATTCTAATTCATCAAGGGATGGATCATTGGAATCAACCATTAACATTGAGTAGGACGTACACTTCACCCAACTTCGATAGTTGTGGTGGTGACTATTACAAATTGGTGTTATCTGTTCTCCAGCTATTAAAAGGATAGTGGTCCTACACTGTTGAGAGTAAAGGGCAACAAAATGGGACGTTGCTCTAGGATAACATATGAGTAGTACGCAATGATACTCACCAACCTACTCTGGATGTAGAATTACCAACAAAAAATCAAGGCTAGAGAGTTGGAATTTGAGGTTGGAAGATCCAGTAGTAGATGGTATGGGTAGCATTACTGTCATTCGATGTTGGGACTGAGATATCTGGTCTAAAAACCATGTGATGGTGGAACTTGACTAAATATTAGTAGAAGATCAATGGTCAAACACTAGCATAGCTACGGCTCAAGGTATGAACCTTTAAGAATTGGTATGTTAGAGGACCATTAAAGACAATAATAGGGTTGAGAACCCCAGTCCACCATGATTTGAGATGGGAAATTAATGTGTCCACCTTTCCAAGTGTTATAGGCCTTGGAAATACAACCCCTTGCCAAGATCAAATAAAAACTTGAGAGAGGAGTAAGAATCCTTTAAATGGTAACCTATTGCAAGAATTTGTCTAGTATCGAGCACTTAAGATACCATATGTAGTGTTAAATAATCTTGAAGTGTGTTTCTCTATGCCAAAGTACTAATATCTATTGGGTATATCTACATAAATGTGAGACATTTATGTTTGGTTTTACAAAATTTTGAATTTGTGTTTTGGAACCTAGGTGAGTATACCTAGGTTATGATAGTTTGTATCAGAGCCTAGGTTACAAAATCCTAGGTTATAAATCATGAATTTCCATTTTAACATAACTCTTTTAATGCTAAGTATGGTAGGGACCTTAAGGAGGACCAGTATTAACCTGCAAGAGGAAATTGTAGAAATCCCAAGAAAGGGATTAAGGTGACTCATAAGAGAGTCTAAAAGGGTGCAAGATGTTGATGTGCCATGGTGGGTGGTTACAAAAAAGAGCAAGTAGTTGTGAAGGCTACACATAATGATGAAAATATGTCCTGAATGATTTAGTTTATGCATGAGCAACTAAATCAACGATGTGAGCAAATGGAGATCCAGAAGACTCATATGTGTGAGCATATGGATCAGCAGAGGGTACATATGGCCCAACAATAGGAAATAATTACCTAGCAACAAAAATTCATTGAGATTTTCCCTAAGGGAAAGGAAACTAAAAATGTGAGTGAGTTTCCAGAAGGTTCCTTTAGAAGGAAAGTTGGTGTAGAATTGAAAAAGGAAAACTAGGCAAGAGAGATGTACATATCTTATTTGATAGTGGTGCAACATCTAGTTTTATTTCAACTAGTATTTTGAGAGACATACCTGTTAAACCTAGGATCATGGCAAAATGGTGGTAAGTCAAGTATGGCTTAGAACATGCCTACATGGTCAACCAATGCTTATTTGACCCTCAAATAGATATACCTTAGGGGAAGATTAATTGGTACCTATATGTGGCTCCTCTACATGCCTTTGATATAGTCATAGGATTAGACTAGATAAAAGCCCATAAAGCCTTACTGAATTTTGAATAAATGTGGTTAGATTTCATGTATAACTCTAATCAATGAATTCATGTCCATTGTAATCGAGCATATTTTGAACCCCACATGATGACTGCAATGTAAGTCAAAAGAGCCTTAAGGAAGGGATTTATACTTTATGTGGTTAAGTTAAATAAAAAGGAAGAGACTGAGTCAAGCTCTACTCTATTTCAATAGTATCCAATCTTGAGTGAGTTTAGAGATATTTTTCCTAAAGACCTACTTGGGCTACCTCTAAAGCAAGAATTTGACTTCTCCATTGAGCTTTTACCAGGAGCATCTCCTATAGTAAAAACCCCTTACCAAATGACACCCCTTGAAATACAAGAACTTAAGACTCAATTACAAGACTTGCTAGAAAAAGGATACATTAAACCTAGTGTGTTTCCATGGGGAGCATCAATACTATTTGTTAAAAAGAAAAATGGATCCCTGAGACTATGCATTAATTATAATATGCTTAACAAGATGAAAATTAAGAATAAATATCCTTTGCTTATGATTGATGATCTGTTTGATCAGTTGAGAGGAGCTACAATATTTTCTAAGATCAACCTTAGGTTAGATTATCATTAGTTGAGAATCAAGGAAGAGGATACATACAAAATTGCTTTTAGAACTCACTATGGAAATTATGAGTTCATATTATTGCCTTTTGGGTTAACAAATGCACCAGCTACATTTATGAATTTGATGAACAATGTGTTAAATAAATAGCTATATAAATTTGTGTTAATATTTCTGGATGATATTTTTATCTACTCCTAGGATAAGGAAGGACATGACCAGCACATGAGGATAGTTTTGGAAATTCTCAAGAAAAACCAACTATATGGAAAGTTGTCCAAGTATGATTTTTATACTCCACAAGTTCAATATTTGGGGCACATCATTTCAATTAAAAGAATAGGTATTGACCCTAAAAATATTTAAGTCATAATTTACTGGCTAGCCCCTACCAATGTTTCTAAAGTAAGAAGTTTTATGGGAATGGCAGGATATTATTAGCAATGTCAAAGGTTGCATTTCCTATTACCAATCTACAAAGAAAATGGAAAGCATTTAAGTGGATGGCTCAGTGTGAAGATGCTTTTAGAACCCTTAAAGAGAAACTGATGATTGCACCTATACTTCATATACCTAATCCTAACAAACCATTTATAGTCTGTACTGATGCCTCATTGGAGGGACTAGGTGGAGTCTTGATGTAGGATGAGGTAGTTGTAGCATATGATTCAAGAAATATTAAAAAACATAAAATTAATTATGCTAATCATGACTTAGATATAGATACAATATTCCATGCTCTTAATTTTTGGTGGCACTATCTATTGGGGAAGCCATTTGAGCTTAAAATTGATCATCAGAGTTTGAGATACATTTTTACTCAGTCTTTTCTAAATGCCAGACAACAAACATGGATGGAGTTCCTAGCTAAATATGATTTCAAAATTGAATACATAAAATGGAAGGAAAATAAACTAGCATATGTTCTTAGTAGAATAAGACACATAACTGCTCTCACAAGATATCAATATGATCTAAAGGAGCAAATTAAGGAAATGCAAAAAAATGATGAGGTTTGTAACCAATTTCATGTTAAAATTGAGCAGGAACCTGGTCGACACATGGATTATAATATCAAATAGAATATAATGTATTTATACAATCGAATAATAGTACCTAATGGTGAAGGGCTTAAAATAACCATTTTTCAAGAAGTCCATTGTGTGCCATATTTTGCTCACCCATGTGTAACAAATATGAGGGAAACTTTGAAAAAAGACTATTTTTGGACTGAAATGAAGAAGGATGTGGTCCAATTTGTTACTATATGCCTAGAATATCAGAAAGTTAAAGCTAAGCATCAACATACAAGAGGAAAATTGTATTTATTTGATGTGCCCAAACAAAAATGGCAATTAATTTCTATGGATTTTATAGTTCGCCTTCCTAAGACAGGTTTTCAGCATGATGTAATTTTTGTGATTGTGGATAAATTGAACAAAGTAGCACACTTTATACTGGATAATTTTCGTGATGATGCACCAATATTAGTGACAAAATTTACATAAGAAATCATAAGGTTGCATGGTTTTCTTGAAATAATTATCTCGAATAGATATTTGAGATTCACTTTTAAATTTTGGTAAGCTTTGCATCAAGCTTGGGACACCAAGCTAAATATTAGCACCGCTTATCATCCTAAGACAGATGGACAGACCGAATGATTCAATTAGGTGTTAGAATACATGTTACAAATGTATTACATGGACTACCAAAGCAAGTAGGAATATTATCTCTTTCTAGTGGAGTTTACCTATAACAATAGCTATTATACCACATTGGGCATGCCCCCTTTTAAGGCTCTTGCAATTTTTGTGATTGTGGATAAATTGAACAAAGTAGCACACTTTATACTGGACAATGTTCATGATGATGCACCAATATTAGTGTAAAATTTTGCATGAGAAATCATAATATTGTATGGTTTTCTTGAAATAATTATCTTGGATAGATATTTGAGATTCACTTTTAAATTTTGGTAAGCTTTGCACCAAACTTGGGGCACCAAGATAAATAGTAGCATATCTTATCATCCTAATATGGATGGACAGACCGAACGATTCAATCAGGTGTTGGAAGACATGTTACACATGTATTACATGGACCACCAAAGCAAGTGGGAATATTCTCTTTCTAGTGGAGTTTACCTATAACAACAACTATTATACCACATTGGGTATGATTCCTTTTGAGGCTCTATACGGGCATAGGTGTAGGAAACCATTAACGTGGGATAATTTGGATGATAGAGAAGTGATCGGTCCTGATTCTATTAAGAAAATGGAGGATCAACTGAAAGAGATATGCAAGTGACTTCGTGAAGCTGCTAATAATCAGAAGAGTTATGCTAACCTTAAACTAACCTCTTGATAATTTTCCATTGGTGATAAGGTTTTTCTTAGAGTTAATCTAACCAAAACCTCTATTAAGTCAACCAAATTGAGCCCCATATTTGTGAGTCCTTTTGACATTATTTCCAAAATAAGTCTTGTTTCCTACAAACTCACCCTACCACCAAATTTGTCTAAAATCCATAGTGTTTTCTATGTGTCTCTCCTATACAAATATGTAGTTGACCCATATCATATTTTGGATGTATCTCATTTGTAGATTTTGGACCCACAACTCATTGAGGTTCGACCGGTTAAAATTTTGGGATATAGAACAAAATAGTTGAGGAAAATAATAGTTGAGTAGTGTAGGGTCTAGTGGGATCACTACTTAGAGAGAAATGCTACTTGGGAAAATGTAGCTAAGATGAAAAAAAATTATTTTCTTGTTTGAAAATTGATGATCAAAAGACAATTTGAATATTGTTATACTTATATTTGAATGTTTGGTATTTTGATGCATATCTGGCATATTAAGTGTTGTTTTTCTTAATATGACTATTGCTTAATCCTTGGTTGCTTACTTATGAGTATATGTTCAGTTATTTTGAAACCTGCATTATTTTAATTGGCTAACACAAGGACTGTGTTAATTCCTAGTAGAGGAAAATGTAACAACCCCATTATTTATTATCATTTTATTAGAAGAATGTGATACTGCTACAAGTTTTTGTGGTCACACGTGCAGGTTTCCACTACATATCAGATATTCCAAACAAGGCAGACACCACCTCCTGATGAATACAATGGTGAAGGTATTAGGTAAGATGGGATATGATGTCATCCCTCATGCACCTTGGCTCATTGACACATGGAAGCCAACAGTAGCTAATTTCATATAGGTCATATTGCTTACTGATGCATTTTTTATTAGTGTACTGCATTTTGTATTGCAATTGTCACTGCATATGCATTTTAAAAAAAATGCTCAATCTTGTTTGTTGGATGTAATTATACAACATATTTTATTTAAATATAAAATAAATAATTAAAAAATAATATAATAATAAAATGATAATAAATAATAAAATATATATAATAAAATTAACAAATAATAAATTTTATCTAAATAATTATGATTAATACAATATATATAAAAATATATTTACATGAACAAAAACTATCCACGGAACATCAACTACCACTCTCCAGATGGACGAGATGGAAAAATCCATTTGACGAGTGAACTTTTTTATGTGTCATTAATAATATTTCTCCAAAATTATATAAAATAAGGAAGAATGGGTAAGGGAAAAATCATCCAAGGAAAGTTGATTTTGTGCATGGATCTGGTTGTGCGATGGATTAGAAAGAATTGTTAACCAGGTTGTGTTCACCCGATTAATTTCAGGTTGGCGTGTCCACCTTATTGCTAATGATTTTGAAAATAAATGTTGTATGTGTTATGTGGACATTATTTTATTCTGTAGTTCATGAGTTTCTATTTGTAGTCCCTGATGCAAGTAAACTTAATGTAAAAAAATGCTAGATAACCAAATGTCTCTTATGTGGTAAAATGAAAATTTGAAGCATGAGATAATTTAAATACAAAAAATTAAAATTTAAAAAAATATATTAAATAGGTTCGAGGTGTAGACCAATTGGTTCATCCAAACCCCATAGGGGGGCGGAGGTCCAAGGTTCAAATCTCGGGCCTCGTCGGACTGAACGCTTGTCCCTTTCCTGGTGCTTTCAACGGCATAAAATGTTTAAAATGATTGTGGCATGGTGGTTATAGGGTTGGACTATTGGAAGATCTGTGTAGTGGCTTCTAGGGCAGACAACGCAGAATACTGTGGCGGCCATAAAAGCTGGACAGCCTACCCGGATTTGTGGCGGCTACCGATTCCACCATGTAAATTAAAATATATATATATATATATATATATATATATATATATATATATATAAAATAAAATAAAGTATGGATGTGCTGGATGAGAAGTAATAGTATGAATGCATGGTTTTCTGCTACATATGTGTGCTTTCATAAACAAATAAGTCTACATTTACATCGGGGCCAAGCTGATGCAAATCTACCCTCAACCTTGTCAAATTCACCTGATATGGTGGTGTTGCCATATGTTGTGACACAGTGGCATTGTTCGGGTGGCTAGAATATGGTTACTCTTTAGAATTTCTTATGAGGCACCACCGAGCTGAAGAAACTAAAAAATGACTAAGTTTATATGTGAAAATGAGAAACATATTTATAGAGACCTATAACTAGCCGAAGTTTGTATTAGATATGTACTACATGAATTGTGAAGATGATGACACTGTTCTCATACAAGAGAAAAATGAAAATTACATTATTTTTCTTTGAAATTTATATATAATAATTGTATGATGTGTATCGTAGACTAATGATGGTTTTATTTTCTATTGTCTGGATGAGAACGCATATGGGAACCAATTTTAAATTTTTAGGGTGTAGTAAAGCTAAGATTGAAGCAATCATCTGCTATTATTTTTATTTTTAAAAATATAAAAATATTAAAAATTCTCATAACCATAAGACATGAACAAGACGTCAAGCTGGTTTAGAATGTGAAGAGGAAGCTTAGAATAAATACCAATAGAATGCTACAAGGGTAACATAATAACAAACTTTTTATATTGACCATCATCAAGAGGTTTGTCCTCATGAGGCAGTGGTATTACATGTAGTAAATTGGAAATATAGGGCTTGGTTAGAGGCTATATAAAATCCATTTAAGGGAAACATGGATTTGAATTTATAGATCATAGTTTGCTAGTAGCCCCGCCTGGAACAATGTGTTCTAAAAAAATTAAATGATAACCTGCATAGGGCTTAGTTTTTCCATATCTATCACTACTAGTCATGTCCAAAAAGTTCCATGTAGAGTTACCGGTAGTCATATCAAAGGATGGTCAATCAGATTCTAGGTGCCATTAAAATTTTATCCAATTATAGTCTTGACATATTATATAAAACTCATGATTTCATCTACTGAATTATAAGGCAACATTTAGTCATGTGGCAGAACCTAAATCAAACTCAAGTCTCTTTTTTCATTATCTCTCAAATACTATAACCCTTACTGTATTTTAGCTTCAATCAATTTTACTCATTTAAAAAGGCAAAAAAAAATGTATCTGGGAAAGTTTCATCACTAAAACAACTTGAGTGCTGGAAATTATAAATTTTAGAGCCTGCCAAATAATACTTGGTTTAGGTAGGTCAGAAAGAATTAATTATGACCTTAAATTAGAGATCAACATGCAAGTGAAACCCTATGGATGTTTATAGTTCAAGTAAATAAGATAGAAACGTATATAGCTATCTGAAGTCTTTTTCTAACAAGCTATTTATTTAAACCAAAACCGAGGTGTCTTGTTAAATTATCTTGATAGCAATAAAATTTATATAAACCTTGGGCATGATAAATGAATCAGTTTAAACTAATTGACAAACATGAAATTTAAATAATGTTGTAGTTTAAGGGTGGTGACAAATTTTAGCAAACAATATATTAAAGTATGAAAGAGCTCTAGGTTTTATCGAAGTTATTCATATTAATTAAAGTTACGACCAAAACCATTTCTGCTCGTGTTCTAAGAAGAAGTAACATTTAAATATTATACACAATATTTCATGCTTAATGAAGTTATAATATAGGAGTAGGGGTTTGGTTAATAATTTAAGTCATGGTTTAAATTATTCTAAAATAAAATGTCTTTTGTGTATAGTCTTTTAAAAGTTATAAGTGGAGAATGTCCTTTGTTAAATTATAAGTGATAGTAAGAAAATACTTAATAATTGAGTATTGTCTTTTGTTGGTTAAAATAATTTGGTTAGTAATAATATTCATAAGAAAAATTTAGAATTAAAGTATAACATTAGTTAGATTATAATTCTATTAAATATAAAGGCTCTATGGTAACAGTTATTCATTAAAGAAATAAAACATTTGCTTTTAGTGTTAACCAAGATAAACCTTATTGAGATTAGATTAAATTATTTAAATTTTGATAAACTTTTATAAAGCCTTTGATAGAATTTTAGAATGTTTATCTTAAAATATTTATTTTTCTTAATAATGAATCTTAATGGTTTCAACATTAATACTATACTATACTATCATAATACAAATCTATGCATGGATGAATCTATACAACAAGAATCAATGATAAGGTTGATAATTCTAATCCATCAAGGGATGGATATTTAGAATCAATAATTAACATCGAGTAGAATGTGCACTTCACCCAACTTCGATAGTCATGGTGGCAACTATTGCGAATCAATGTTATCTATTCTTCAGCTATTAAAAGGACAATGGTCCTATTCTGTGGAGAGTAAAGAGTGACAGAATGGGATGTTTCTCTAGGATAAAATATGAGTAGTACGTAAGGATATGAAAAACCTACTCTGGATGCAAAATTTCTAACAAAAACACAAGGTTAGAGAGCTGGTATTTGAGGTTGGAAGGTCTAGCAATAGATGGTATGGGCAACATTGTCGTCATCCAGAGCTAGGATTGAGATATCTGGTCTAGAAACCATGAGATGGTGGACCCTAAATAAATATTAGTAGAAGGTCGATGGTCAGGCACTGGCATAGCTACGCTAGCTCAAGGTATGAACCTTTAAGAATTGGTAGGTTAGAGGACCATTATGGACAAAAGTAGGGTTGAGAACCCTAGTCCATAATGCTTTGAGATGGGGAAATAATTTGTCCACCTTTTTGTGTTTTATGGGCCCTGGAAAGACAACCCCTTGCCAATATCAAAGAAAAACTAAGATAGGAGTAAGGATATTTTAAATGGTAACATATTACAAGAATTTGGCATATATCGAGCACTTAAGATACCATCTGTAGAAGTAAATAATATTTAAGTGTGTTACTCTATGCCAAAGTACTAATATATTTTGGGTATATCTACATAAATGTATGACATTTATGTTTGGTTTTATGAAATTTTGAATTTATGTTTTGGAACCCAGGTGAGTAGACCTAGGTTGTGATAAGAATAAGGAGAGGAGTCAATCTCAAGATCCAAAGAAGAAGAGGCTTTAGAATAAGAGAGTGAAATATAAAGTGGAACTTCTAAGGATAAGTTGGAAATAGAAGATTCAACAAGGAAAGAAGCAATGCACAATTGAGGAACAGAAAACATCACAAGGATGAAAAGGACTAAGAGACAAATGGGTTCAAGGCAATATTTATTCAATGTATGTTTCTTCTCATGTTACAAGTTTGGTCACAAGGCTATGCAGTGCATGAAACATGAAAAGAAGGAATATGGTCTCACTAGGAGAAATTTCAGAAATGGATATCTCTTTCAAGGGTATTGTCACTCTTGTAATCAGTTTGGTTATAGAGCAATTTACTGTAGGGCACATGATAGGAATGGATATGGCTTCACCAGGAGGAACTTCAAGATATTTTCACCTTAAAGGAACTACAACATTATGTGTTATAAGTTCAATAATTTTGGGCATATGTCTAAGTGGTGTAGAAAAAAATTTCTAGAGTCAAGCAAGAACAGGATTACTAAAAAGAATCAGAAGGATCATTTGAGGAAGATGGACAAAGAAAAAGAGAAGTGTATGCTAGGAGTAGAAATATGGCCACGTCAAGAAGAGGAGGTGGGGAGGGAGTTGAGCTAAGAGTCTTATATTTAGCCCCAAATGTGTCCCTTTGCCATTGATGTCAAAGGGGGAGATATTTGAGCTATGGAGAGAGCATTCATTTAGGGGGAGTAGAATTGGAAAAAGGAAAAAGGAATGGTTAAGGAAAAAGGGTTGCCATCAATGACAAAGGGGGATATTATTGGAAATTTTGAGTAGTTGTGTTGTCATTGATGTCAAGAGTCAGTATCAATGATGTCAAAAGTCAATGCAAGGATTTAACAAAAGGAGGGTTAAAATATTTAAATTTTAAGCCCAAGAGATTTGATTTAAAGTTTCACATGATTGGTAAAAATGTTGGCTAAATACCTTGAAGGAAGGAGATACCTAGGCCCAAATAAAATAATATTAAAATATTTATTATTATAATATTAAGGTTGTGAAGATAAGGCCTAAAGTAATAAACACCTAGGCCCGATGGAAATAATAATATACTATTCATTATTATAATATTAAGTGTTAAAAATAATGCATAACGTTACTTATAAATTATTTATAATATTTATATTATAATTAATTTATAAAATAAATTAATTAAAACCCTTGGTAAGGGTTGTTAGCGTACTTTCTATTTCTTCATTTGTCTCCTTGCGCAATTGTTATTTTGTTATAACAAATTGCTAATACGGCTGGTTGGTTTGGCAACCTCCGGCAATTTGTTAAATGTAACCTGTATATAATTTGCTGCTGAGAATAATAAACTAGTTCCTATTTTTAACATGGCATCAGAGCCAGTCCTGTAAGATAGCTACGCAGCGGGAATTTTTTTTAGTTTGCAGGGGCAAATTTTTTTCGCCGCGCGCAATCGCGCGACGTCTCGAAAAAAAAAAAAAAAACGCAGGGCTGAAGGTGCAGGGCGCAGGTCCGTTGGAACGCAGCGCTGCAGTCCCAGTTGAAGGAGGACGCAGCGCGCGGCCTCCCCTGCCCGCCGGAACGCGGACGCAACGCCAGCGCCACGTCTGTGATGCTTGCGGAGCACGAGCGCAGACGCGACAGTACCACGTCCGCGATGGTCGCCGAGCGCGAGCGCGGACGCGACAGCGCGACATCCGCGACGGTCATCGAGCGCGAGCATGGACGCGACAGTGCATGCCACGTCCGCGACGCTCGGACGCGGATGGCTGTCTGCGCAGGAGGGAGGCGGACTCCCCCGCGGACGCTGACGTCACGCGACGTCTAGTGCGGGGAGCACCCCCCCCCTTCACCCCCGCGTGCAGCGTGGGCGGGAATTTTAAATCCCGCCCACACGCGGGGTATCCCCCCCCCACCGCGCGGGATTTTTAAATCCTCGCCCACGCGGGAATTGAAGGGGGTATAAACCCCCCCCCCCCAATTTGTGCACAGTACGAAACGCGCCGCGCTCCCCTCCCCCCCCAAGCGCGAAACGCGCGATACCCACCCCCCCACAACCTGTTTGAAATTTTTTTTCAGAAGAGACGAAGTTTTTCGGAGTTTTTTTTTCGAAGAGACGAAGATTTTTTTGGAAACAAAAAAATCGGAGGTCGAAGCAGGGATCATGGGGAAAGCAGGCAGCAGACGTCGTTGAACGCAGAGTGCCGGAGCCGAAAAGCAGCAGCGTGCGAGGCCGAGGAGGTGGACCATTCGGGGTTGAAAAGGGAGAAGGCCGACAGATCCTTCCGGATCAGCCCGCAAGCTCACTTGGCAGTGAGCTGTGCGGTAAGGCTCAGGGAGCCTGCAGGTCGGGGGTTCGAATCCCGTCGACTCCCCCCAAGGTATAAATTTTTTTTGCAAAGTCATTTTTAATTATTATTTTTTAATTAAAATTTTTAATTTTAATTTTTTAAATATAGTTTTTTAACTTTATAAATTAAAATTTTAATTTTAATTTATTTTTTTATAAGTTTAAAAACTATATAAATTAAAATTATTTATTTTAATTTTAAATTTATAATAATTATTAAAATGCTTTGTTAAAAGAACGCCTTTTAAGGGGGGATATTTTTTTAAAAAATCAAAGGGGGATAGTGAGTAATTTTTCGAAAAATAGCAATTTGGCATTGTAAAAGGTGCATTTTCGGCTGTGACCGACACCTTGTGGGTTATTCTTGTGGGCAATTTTTTTTTGTTGTATGTTGCATATTTCATTTTTGCACTATAACATTAAAAATTAAAATCAAAACACTCCCTAAGTCCCCGGAATATAAAACCCATCTGTGCAATTTTATTGCACTGCAGCGTTCGGTATTTGTGATACCTCTGGCCAGCACTTACGGGTAAAGTCGTCGTGATTTGGCTACTCGTATCCGCCGCCTAATATAGCTGCTATAACGACGTCTGAGCTTGTTCTCTATAAATCGTCGGGGAGGAATAAGTACGCCATTTTTGCATTTTTTTACTCCATCCACTACCCTTTATCGCACTTGTGTTTAGGCGTAAATCCCGACGAAGTATTCTTCATAGTGTTTAGGGGAAGTTACGCCCCACGCATGAGAAGAATCTTCTATGGTAGGTGCCATCAACAAGGCGATTCCCTTTCAGTACCGCTTATGTTCCACGTATCGTATGATCTCTAAAACTCACCTATAGTCTCCCTCACGTAAGGGCGGGTGATTTTTGTTGATCTTTCTAAATACCTATAGTTTCCCTCACGTAAGGGCGGGTATTTTGTACGGTATATTGGCCTAGCAAAAGGTATATCGAAAGGGGGACCAATTTGGTGATATAAGGAACCTTCACTATGGCCGTTGTTGCAAAGTTGATGACTGATCCGCATCAGTTATTGAAAGGTCCAAATTATACACCATGGAAACATAAGATGAAGGCTATTCTCCAAATGGAAGATTTGTGGGATATTGTTACCGGAGTAACAACTAGGCCTTCACCAACAGCAGGATCCACAGGTCCTTCAACGAGATCAGATAGCTTTTGACAAGAAAGACAGTAGAGCAAAGGTGCTCATTTTGTTTGCTGTTTCAGATGAAGTGCAACCTCATATAGCTGACAAAGCAAGTGGTAAAGAGGCATGGGATGCCCTTAGAACCATCTATGAGGGGAAGAATGAATCCACCATTCTTCATCTTCAACAACAACTTCATAACCTGAGTTTGAGACAGGGTGAAACAGTTGAACTCTTTCTGTGCAGAGTGTCTGAGTTGAAAGAGAAATTGAGTTCTCTAGGAGATACTGTGGATGAAAAGCTTCTCATTTCACTTGTGATGAGAGCTTTACCTTCTTCATTTGATATGTTGATAACCTCCATCCAGGTGTCTCAACGACAAATTACCTACATCGAGTTGGTCAATCTGCTTCAACAACAGGAGGCACGCCAACTTCACAAGGATGATTCTTCCAATACAGCCCTATACACCAACAAGCAGGGTTCTAGGAAGAAAGGTAATGGGCAAAAAGGAGGCAACTTTCAGAAAGGAGGAAATTCTCAACAGGATACGAAAGGAAAAGGCAAACAACCTCAACAGAAGAAGAGGTGGTGCAAGATCTGTGAGAAAGACAACCATGACACCAACAGGTGTTGGCATAAGAACAAGCAGAAAGGCCAAAACAAACCACAAAATAAGAACAAGCAACCCCAGGTGAATGTTGTTGTTGAAGAATCTGACTCGGATTCTGAATGGGCACACAAGGTGCTCATGACTACCACAGATTCCACACGGAGGGATCCTATTTGGTATGTCGATTCCGGAGCTAGCAAACATATGATCGGCGACGGATCGTGGTTTGAATCATTTGAGGCCAAAGAGGGCAAACCCGTCACCATTGCTAATGATAAAACCTACAGGGTTCAGGGAGAGCATACGAGTTTCAGTCACTCTTCCTGATGGCAAGTGTTCGATTGACAAAGTCCTCTATGTTCCGGGATTGGCTAACAATTTGTTGTCAGTCACACAAATCCTGGACAGAAATATGGTTGTCAACTTTCGTGTTGAGAATGGAAAGAAGTGTTGTACTATTACCAGGAAGGGTAAGCAGATTGCAACGACTTCATATAAGCACGGCTTATTTGCACTAGATGCTATCTCTACTCCACATGTTGCCATGACTTGTCTCTACCAAGGAGGCAACTTCCCTATGGCACAAGAGATATGGGCATCTTAGTTCCGGCTACTTACTTGAGCTCAGCAAGTATGAGATGGTAAAGGGTCTTCCTTCCATTTCTGCCACATTGCCAGTGTGCTCGATCGCTTGGCAGGAAAGCAACATAGAGTACCATTTGAGAAGAGCTCTACAAGAGCACGAAAACCTCTGGAGCTAATTCACACCGATCTATGCGGTCCTTTCACACCCAACAGTGTTGGAGGGAAGAGGTACTTTCAGTTATTCGTAGATGACTACTCACGAAAGATGTGGGTTTTCTTTCTCAAACTGAAATCTGAAGCTTTTGCATTCTTCCAATAGTTCAAGAAATCCGTTGAGAAGGAGTCAGGGGCTTCTATCAAAACCCTCCGCTCGGATCGAGGGGGAGAGTTTACCTCTAATGAATTTTCTGCATTCCTAGATAAGCATGGGATCAAGAGACAGTTAACAACTGCCTATACTCCTCAACAAAATGGAGTTGCTGAGAGAAGGAACCGTTCTATCATGGAAATGGTTCGTTGTATGCTCACAGGAGCTACTCTTGGGCAACAATATTGGGCAGAAGCTGTCACCACTGCAGTGTATCTATTGAATAGGGCACCCACAAAGGCCCTAAAAGGAATGACTCCACAGGAAGCATGGAGTGGTCGAAAACCCTCCATATCTCATCTACGTATTTTTGGATGTCAAGCTTTCATGCACATACCGAAAGAGAAAAGGAAGAAACTAGATGAGAAAACACTGAGATGTATTTTTCTTGGATATTCTGAGCACTCTAAAGGATATCGGTTGATAGATCCTTTGACCAAGAAAATTCATATCAGCAGAGATGTTGTCTTTGATGAAGCTTTCACATCACAGAGCACATCTACAGTACACCAGGATATTGTGGAAACTAAGGAAGAGATGATTCCTTCGTCAGCACAGACAGGAGGTCCTTCTACATCTTCTTCACCACCACCGAAGAAGAATCCAAAATGGTGTACAAATACAATCAGAGATGCAAATTTATCCACTCCTCCCAATTTGAATTTGGATAGACCTCGTACACGCAGTATGGCTCAAAAGGAAAGAGAAGCCAGAGAAACTGGTGAGGTTGATGATCTTTGTCAATATTTTGAGGAACTTTCTGTGACTCCAAGTACAGAAGTTGAGGATATGGATATTGATGATGACAGGGCATTCATGTCTACCATAGATAGTCTTGAACCTGCATCAGTGCAAGATGCTCTCAGTGAGCCTCAATGGAAGGCCGCTATGGATACAGAGTATGAGTCTCTGATGAAGAATAAAACTTGGAAGCTTGTTGATCTGCCGCATGGAAAGAAACCCATTGGCTGCAAATGGGTATACAAAGTCAAGTACAAGGCAGATGGAACAATTGATAAGCATAAGGCCCGTCTTGTTGCAAAGGGCTATGCTCAAAAGGAAGGCATCGACTATGAAGAAACTTTTGCACCTACTGCTCGGATGACCACAATTCGGGTTATGTGTGCTATGGCAGCACAATATGGGTGGAAAGTTCACCAGATGGATGTCAAAAGTGCCTTTCTAAATGGTGATCTCCAAGAAGAAGTCTATATGACTCAGCTCGAAGGATTTGAAGTGGAAGGCCAACAGCAGAAAGTTTGCAAATTGGTCAAATCCTTGTATGGTCTGAAACAAGCTCCTCGAGCTTGGTATATAAAAATGGACAATCACCTTATGCAGCATGGATTTAAGAGATGTCCGTCAGATGCAAACCTCTATTTCAAGAAACAGGGTTCTGAGATAGTGTTGCTTGTACTCTATGTGGATGATCTGCTCATTACAGGGAGTTCAAAAACTATGATCTCTACTGTCAAAAGAAACTTGTGCAAATATTTTGAGATGACAGATCTCGGACTTCTCCATTACTGTCTTGGTCTGGAATTCAGCCAGAAGGAGCACTCCATCAAAGTGTCTCAAAAAAAGTATGCCAAGACATTGCTCGGATAAATATCGCATGATCGATCGCAAGCCAATGGCAACTCCAATGGAGAATGGACTTCGATTATCGCGATATGATGACTCACCTCAGGTAGATGGCACTCTCTATCGACAGTTGATTGGGAGTCTCATATATCTGACCAATACTAGGCCAGATCTCGTTTTTGTCGTCAACTATCTTTCGAGGTTCATGCAGGAGCCTAAGACTACTCATTGGAAAGCAACAAAACGTGTTCTTCACTATGTCCGTGGTACTATGGAATATGGCCTAGAATACAAGAGGAACAACAAATTCTTCTTGCAAGGATACACGGACTCCGACTATGCCGGATCATTTGATGATCGCAAGTCAACTTCTGGATACATTTTTCATCTGGGATCCGGTCCTGTCTCTTGGCACAGCAAGAAGCAACAGGTGGTTGCTATTTCTTCAACAGAGGCAGAATATCGCGCCGCACGTGAAGCTGTGTGCGAAGTGATATGGTTACGTCGCATTCTGACAAGTATGGGCCATCCATCAAAATCTCCAATACACTTGTTTTGCGACAATCAGGGTGTTCTGAACCTCGTCAAGAATCCAGTCCATCATGAAAGAACAAAGCACATTGACACACAATGTCATTTCATTCGAGATGAAGTTCCAAAGCACCGAATTCAGCTTCAAAGACATTCCCACCGATGCTCAAGTTGCAGACATTTTCACTAAGGCACTTGGACGTGTCAAATTTGAATTGTTTCACGACTCACTTTGTATTGCAAAATAATGTAAGGGGATGTTAGTAGTCTAGTATAGCTATTAGTTATTACATTACCCAAATAATGTAATAAAGGGGGATGTTAGCGTACTTTCTATTTCTTCATTTGTCTCCTTGCGCAATTGTTATTTTGTTATAACAAATTGCTAATACGGTTGGTTGGTTTGGCAACCTCCGGCAATTTGTTAAATGTAACCTGTATATAATTTGCTGTTGAGAATAATAAACTAGTTCCTATTTTTAACAAGGGTTAGGCGCAAAAACATTAAAGTTTAATGTTTCCCCCACTGATGTTCGAGCAAAAAATAGTATGGTATTTATACCATAAGGTTTGTGGCATTATGGCAATACTTTGAATTAATAGCATATGCATGGTTGATGCAAATTTGTGAGTGCAAGAGGACAAAAGATTTTTATTTTTTAAAGGCAACAAAAATCATGGAAGGTTAAAGTGACAAAGACTCAAGGTCTTATCACCAACCATGTGGTTGGGCTAGTGGCAAGGCATTGACATCGTAAGTCATTGGGTTAATGGAGGTCTCATGTTCAAGTTCGTATGGCAGTAGAAGACAAATGTTTTTTTATTTTTATTTAGGCACCAAGTGGGAGGAACAAAGAGCACGACGTGCTTTAGCATCTCAAGTGAACGCCTAGTTCACGTGGTGGTTAGGCCATGGCTAGGGTGCTGGTGGTAGTGTGACAGGGATTGAATCCCACCGAGGCAGCGCATGCAAAAGGTATTTAATTTTTTATTTAATAAATTGTGCCTTTGTCTGAGTCATATGGTATGTGCTTTGTGGAGATATAAGGTGGTTAAAATAAATTTTATTTTTTGCATATTTGAGGGTGTTGAATGATTTAAATTGGGATTTGATAAGTGCATTACAATATTTATGAATGGTGGTTATAATTATTTTGAAAATGCATTTTTGATAAGTAGGGAGATATAAGGAATTTATTTTTATTATTCTATGTATTCAATTTCTGAAGGAAGTTAGAGTGAATTATTGAGAAAGTGAATTATTGGAAGTCTTTGTTGATTATTTTTTGAGTGTGCTAAGAGGGAGTTAAAATGTGTATGAGGAATTTATGAATGTGTGTATGTTTTGCTAAAATATTTTGAAGGGTTTGATTATTGGAATTGATGCAATATTTTGAGAAACCAAGAGAGTGGTTTGGAATTTATTTGGGCACACATATTGAAGGTTTTCTAAATCATAAAGAAGTGTTGTGCTAATATTTATAGTAGAAAAAGTCATTGTGAGTGAAACAGGTTTTGAAGATATATCTCCATCAAAACAAAAGGTATGGGCACATCATCCTTTGATTAGAGTGTTGTTGAATTGAATGTTGTGAAATATAAGGTGAAGTGAAAAGGATTGTTTGATAAGCATTGTTGGAAATGTTTGAGTGGTTTTTATATGTATGATTGATGAATTTTTAGAGAACATTTGGGATAAATATTGAATATTATTGCAGTTAGAGTTTGAGACACATATTGTGTGTTATTTGAAGTAGTGTGAAACACTTGGCTAGGGTTTGTGAGAAAGTTGTGTTTCATTGGTTGAATGAATGAGTGAAATTCTTGAGCATTGGTTTTGAGTGGTATTGAAAGTGATTGTGCAAACTTTAGAAATCAGATTTGTAAAAACGATAGACTTAATGATTGAGTAGAACATATTGAGTTTTTGATAGAGTACAACATTCTCTATATGTTCCAAAGGTTAAAATAATTATGAAATTGAATGTTTTTAAACTGCTTCATGTTAAAGGAATTACTTTGAAGATTAAACAAAACAATTGATAACATTGTGTGCAAGATTTGAGATTGATTGAACATATCTTGCGAGCTATTTTGGGCATGTGTTTGAGCATATTTTAGTAAGCTTTTGTGAAATATTAAGGATAGGTTTGAGCAAGCTTTTGTGAAATCTTGTAGGTATATTTGAGACAAGTCTTGGTGAAGACTTGAGAGCATATTGAGCAAGTTCTTGAGAGGAATTAAGAGCAGATTTAAGGTAAGTCTTTATGAAGACTTGATAGTAGATTGAGCAAGTTCTTGAGAGGAATTGAGAGCAGATTTGAGGTAAGTATTGGTGAAGAATTGTAATTAGATTTGAGGTAAGTCTTGGTGAAGACTTGAGACATCATTGAGCAGATTTTATTGATTGATTTGTTTAAGCTTTGTGTTAAAGCTTGGGGTATATCTGAGTAGAGTTGATTTGTGATTGGATCAAGATTTGTGTTAAGGCTTGAGGATAGGGTTTAGGAAATATTTGGTATAGATTTAAGGGCATATTTGTGATAGACCTGAGATATAGTTAGAGTAGATTTGTACTATATCAGGGATAGTGTTTGGTGTAAATTTTAGATAGAGTTGAGAGAAATCTTTGGAGGTGATAGAGTAGAGGACAATAGTCTCCAGTGGATAGAGATCCATTAGCTAGGGTAGTGAGGACAGAGGTATTCTGAGTGAGGATAGAGGTATTCTATGGAGAGAGATACACAATCTAGTTTAGTGGGGGTAGTAGTTGTTGGGAACCAAATTGACATCAAGTTTTACTTAACACGAAAATTGCTATCTTCTAATTTTCTATCCAAGCATGCACCCGATAGTCATAGCTTGACACTCTAGCATTTTATGGACCAAAGAAAACTTCAATCCAACCTCCAGAGTAGGCTAGTTTCTTGTCAAATTAAAATAGTGTTGACTCAATTAAATCTCAAATAGGGTTTTGAGATAAGGGTTAGAAAATGTTTTGGGTTAGAAATGTTATGAAAAATAGTGGTTGGATAGGATAATAGCATAGACAACTACAGAAAAATGCTCCCACAAGCTATTTCCAGTGTCCCATCACTCGATATTAACATCACCCAAATCAATGAAACCTTCACACATTAAACCATAAACAGATATATATATTGCATAAACCAATTTCAACATCCAATATTGATAATCCAAATAGAAGATTAGACCAATAGTTATATTTACAAAAATAAACTTCCTAAAAATACAAATATAATCAAGAATAAATTTCAAATACTCTCACAACTAATAATCCAATAAGCTATAATGAACTAACCATTCAAGTATTAACAGAAATGCAGCTCAAGACTTCGAACCTCTTGCATAAGATGATGAAGATGAAAATTTTGATTCAAAAATTAGAGTAATGCTCCTTCCATTAGCTCACAAGAATATTTATAGTAGGGCAAGCAAATGCACTATATCCAAACCTAAAAAATGAGGGTTCAACCTATATTTATAGTTTGTAAATGAAATAATATTAAGGAGACATTACAAAGATTGTATATTTACAGATCAGTAGATAGTTTGTTAGCATTATCTTACTGGCTAGAAAGATCTATGAAATACACTATAATAAATCCACCATGGCAGCATACCTTTGTAACTTGTTGGTTTTTTTGTGGTAGTTAGAGTTCAAACAAACACTGCATCTCATCCATCGATCATTCTTGAAAGCTTGGCTCTATCATAGATCTACAACTGCACCTGATTCTTGTTCTTGAAAACCCTTGATGCTTCGTCTTCCTACCCTCCAATTGAATACACTTTTATCTGGTGAGATTTGGCCTTTTAAATACTTCAATAATGTCAACAAAACTTGGACCATTGATCTTCATCATGGACGACTGTAATTAAACCTCCTAAGACACTCTACGAACTGGTAGGGAAACCTAGGCACCATTTCACACTTTTAAGTTGTTGACATCATATTTTATAGCCTTAAGCATGCGAAATCAATTTCCAATGTAAAATTCACTAATATGATACCAATATGGAATTAGCTCATTAACCTTCCTTTTCTCTTCTTTGGCTTCAAGACAACCAAAATTCATAAAATAAAGAATGTTCATGTCATCATCTCTTTGTAAATATGTGAAATCACCAATCCGCACTCGAGCAAGTGTAAATCATCATTTATTGTCATTATACACCAACTACATTGTAAAATAGCGTTTATCACTAATACACACCTTCTGTAGTATTTCTTTCCTCTTTTCTTGCCAATCTGCACCTTAATACTCTTGATACTCAATGAAGTTGACCTTACCAACACTTAGTCATTCAGAGCATGCAAAAAATTTCTCTCGATCATCATTCCACACTTTCTCTTGCACTGACATCATCATCATCCAAAAATTTTGTATAATAAGACTCATCACCAATGCACACCAAAATACATTTTAAACCGAGCAGAATCGCTCAAGGTGAAATTGCATTAAATTTTAGGTGGATTATGAAACAAATATTGCGGATACACTCCAAAATGCACTAAAACGTGTGCAAAATGGAAACTTCATACCTTAGAATGAAATTTTTAATGCTTTCTAAGGATGTGGCCATTTTGGTCCTACATTCTGGAACCTCCCCGGGTGGATTTTCTTCATAAATCCATAAAACTCAGTCTTATCCATTGGGCATAAGGAGTAAAAAATGTTTATCTTCAAAAATGCTTTAAATAATAACTTCCATATGAACACTACCCTCTAAAAAATTTATGGTCATATTCAAGGATAAACATTCATATCAAGACCATGATTCACACATCCTAGAGGATAACTGTTCACATGGAGACTATGCCATTAATATTAATATCAGTGTCATTCCAACAAACTGCTTCACTGCTCCATCAAAACACAACTATGTTCTCCTTATAAATCCTTCTTATAAATCATGATAAAAATACCTTCACACAAATATTGTTATTTCCTATATCTCTCTGGACTCGTGCTTTTATTATTTCTTTCTGACTATGTCAGAATAAAAATGAATCAAACATGTAAAAAAAAAAATTGCTAAGCGTGTGCCCCTTCAGGGTCTGCAACATCTTTATATGACTTTTCTTCTTTATGGGTCTCTTCCTTAGAATTATCCTCTTCTTGCTTAGCTTCTTCCTCTAGAAAAGATTGCTCTTCATTTTCCTCTTTAGCATTGTCACCAAATAGCTGCACCATTAGCTTCAAAATCTACAATGCTTTTTTCCAAGTTGCTTTTGAGGGGTTGGAAGTTTCCTTTAGCTATTTATAAATGTACTAGAGTTCACCAATATCTTCATAGTTAGTAGCACTTCCTTTATTTACCAAGTCTTCAATGATATCTCTAAGCCTGGTAAAATAAATGATCATTTGTAAAGCCTACTCTTGGTTGATTGGTTCTTCTAGAGCATAAATTTTAGAGTCATCTTGTAAGCTCTCTCTAGCACTTTTCTTGATTTCTTCAACTATCAGTAAATTGTGATCTTCCATCCATAACCTTATGAAACCAATTTGGATCATTTTTTTGTTAACATCCACTACATCCCTGACTACTCCATTTTTTTCATACAATAGCCAAGCCTTTTGGAGAGATCTATAATTTTTCACTACAATTTTGATAGAAAATCTAGAAATTTTCCACTCCTTATTAGGGATTGGATTAGCAGAATCACCGAGTCTACTATCCACTAGTTTGTGAATTTGTTCAGTTGGAATTACCATAGGTTGTAGCTCTCCAATTATTTTATCCAAATCCTTCTAAATACTTTGGAGTAGGTGGCTGGCATCATCTAAATAATCAACAATAAGTTGCAACCCTAAGCATTTTTCTAGTACTTCAAAGAGCAATTCCTTTCTCACTCTCTTGAGTCCAGCATTAGAAAAATTGGAAGATTTAGCCTTTTTAATATGAAGCTATTATTTCAAACTTTGTATCTCCTTAGCCTATTCGTCATTTTTATTCTTCTATTCTTCTACCTACTACTTAAGATTATTAGCTTCTTGAAACTTCTCCTACTAGCTCTTAGCTTCATTTCTCAGAGCTTTCTCCACTTCTTTCTAATTTTTGATAGTTTTATGAAGCTTTTCAATTTGTTTTTCCAACTTACCCACATTTTCTTAGAATATATCATTTTTCACATTAAAAGTTTCTAAGTGGGCTTTGGCTATGACCAATTCATCTTCATCAAGAAGCTTTTCAATATATTATGTGAACTCTTATATACGGTAATCTTGGGCATTCATCTCAGTTTTGGGCTTTCTTACCATGGGAATCATGGATCTAGATGTCCTTTACCTTGAAACTAGATCAAAAAATATGCTTCTCCTCTTTGTAGCCATCCTATTAGAAGGCTTAGACAATTTTTTTGCCCATAAATAATTGAATTTTTGTGTAGCTTCCCGCTTCTTCTGCAAAATGGCTTGGGTAGGGTAACTTGGAGCAAGATGGGAAGAGGACACAAGGAATGAAAGTGCATATTGAACCATTGACAATAGTTGTGTAAGAAGTAGTTACAATAGAATCTGTGACCATAATGGAATTTGTGACCACTACCATTGTTGCAATTGGTAAACTCATGGAAACTGAAGTGAGGCTCATAGATGGATGAATGAGTGAACTTGAAGTAGTTTGCCTCTTAGATGATGGTGGTGGTGGTAATGGCAAAGTTGTAACTATGGGATATGATTAGAGGGGAATCTCAGTTGATGAATGTGGAATTTTGGATGATGAAGGTGGAACTTGAGGTGACCTTGGAGGATATAGGTTGGTTTGTACCTTAGTAGTGATTGATGAAACATGAGGTGGACTATGAGGTGGAGAAGGTACCTTTGTTACAAATTATTGCTTGAAATGGGAGGGAGATTTCCTTGGGGAATATGGAGGAGGAAGATGAGAAGAGGAATTAAATACCATACCTTTGCCTACTAATGTAGGGTTTTCTGGAGCTATATCTATTATTTGTTAATGTTCTTGTTGTATCAATTCTTTAGTAGCTAAAATAGTTGTTTTCTCAACTATATCCTCTTTATCTAGCCTCTAATTCTTTGAAATATATTTCTCAGCTCTATCTAGGGCCATTTTTGCTTTTCTCTAAAAAAAATGAAAGGGAACTTTTCCACTTTCTATATCTTCCTTAGACAGCCCTTCCTGTACCATTTTCTCTAGCAATACCTACTCAAAATGGGATTTAATTCTATTGTTGCTGCAGTGGTGAAACTCAAAGGTGTAATCTTAAATTTATCATATTTTTCATTCTAATCTATTTGTATCTAGAGGTTGTGCATCCAAGGCTAGGTGTGTAGGCCTTTTGATTTTTTTTTATAACTGGTGAACTAACAATATTCTCATAAAAATATTGCATTTTACTCATCAATTGTGCTCCCTTTGGGAAATTCTCTATCTACTCAATTGAAGGTTGAAAAGGCTTCAAGACTTCAACAACAATTAATGGAGTATCAGACTCCTCTTCTTGAACTTCTTCTTATGAAGGTGGGGATGGGGAATCAAACCCAGTTTGTGTCATTTTGTATATAAGCACTATATTCCTTATGTCTCTAGGCCTCCAAGTTTTGACATTTTTGTCATATCTTTTAGATAATTCACCATTAGTTTTAATCCCAAACCTAGATTTTTCTTTATCATTCTCAATCCTCATCCTCCACCAGTTTGATATCTTGGCTTCATTCCATTTCTCTTTTTTTTTTGGTTCCTCATCAGTAGGTTCCCAAGGTTGAGGGTCTTCTTTCTTATCTATTTTGTGCTTGATATATTTGATGGTAGACTCCTTCAACTGATGTTTTACATTGTTTTATAGGTTAAAATCCACAATTTGCTCATAAAATTCTAACCATGGAGGAAATTATTCCATTTTAGAAATATTCCACTCTAAAATATTAGTTTATTTGTTATTCCTACCTTGTTCAAAATGGGGCCTAGATCTCTTTTTGAATTTGGAAGCCTTTTCTTCATTTAAGGCTATATTTATTTGAGAGAATATATCATCTAGATCATAACTCCATCTCTGATGAATGTATAATAGACCCAACCTATCCAGGTATTGGTCAATTTATTCACCCTACCACTTCCTAGTAATAGTTATATCATTGATATTTCAGTAGATCAACATAGATCTCCTCTTTCTCCTAGAGCCATAGTTCAAATCTATATATTCTGCTTGCCTCAAATATCCTAAGGTAAATAGCCTCTCTATGACAAAGTGGGATAGTAGAAAAGGGTTACCCATAAAGCCATATAATCTAATGATTATACCCTCTATTAGGAGATACCAATCTCCTTCCTCTGCACCTTCTACTCTCAAAATTTTATCAACCAAAGGTGGTATCCTAGGAAAAAATCCATACATTATTTTCAATATTGGCCCTAAGAATTCCAAATTGAATTTGTAAAAAGACTCAGTACTTCTCAAATGAGTAGTCCAATAATAAACTAGCATGGGTTATCCTTCACTGGTCTTGTCCTTGATTGGAATCCAGGGCATCATATCCTTTATAGTAGAAAAAATCATCCAGACCAAGCTTGAGTAATGTAAAAAACAAGGTGCATAAAAGTTTCTTTTCAATGCTACTAACTGCTCATGTATTCTCTGAGAAAGGAAAGCTGACCATTCAAAATAGAAAATCCTAATACATCCTCTCATTGGAAATGCAATATGCAATGGCTATTTGCCAACATTACACCATTTTATCAAATTCTAGACCATCCATGCAAGCCAACATAGAATATAGCTCTGGGTGTTCAAACCGTTCAATGGAAATTGGAACCTGGGGCAATCCCTTCTGGCCCCTAGTGTCCTTGAGCTATTTATATACCTAATTTTGAAAGACTCGCCATAATTAGCTTGTTTATCCAAAGAGTAATAGCTATCCTGGGTAGTTGTTTTAAACTCTTTTGGTCTTACAAGTGGTTCTACTCCTAGGGCAAAAAACTTGTGATAGTTTGCAGTAGTGATGCTAAATAGGGTTTTTCCTTTAGTAGGTTTTACTACTTTTACCATTAGGTCATAAAATTTTACGATGGACTCAGTACAAAGATGAATGGAATCACAAATGTAAAAATACAAGAATGAGAGAATAACACATATACCTTCAACCAATAGGGTCATTCCTTTATTGTATCTATTATTGATGTTTTTCTTGATATTCATTCTCTCTGTGAGGACCAGATCAATATCTGCTAAAGCTTATACTTTATCAATATAATGGCCCACTATATTTTTAACTGATTTTCTAACTTCTTGGGAATCTTCGAAGCCATATTCATCAATAACGACTTAGATTTTCTCTATAGAATTTACAGGCAATGCTTCTACTATTGTTTTGCTCTTCTTTGCTCACTAAATGCTACTCTTTGTCAAATGGATAGAATACTATGCTTTGGCACTTTTAATTACTATTGCATGCACATCCTCTACCATTAATGAGACTACTACATGACTTACCCACTGGCACACTTCTCAATTCCACACTCATTCCTTTTGGAGACTTAGAGGTGGTGATATAACCTCTTATTGGTTAAAATTCAAATATGATTCAACCCTGGCAATGTTGTTTTGTCCTTTATATTTTGATCATGGTAAAATTAGCATTTATTGCAAAAATTTTACCCTTTTCCAAAGTGGTATGATGTGGAATTGTTGCCCCACTCAAATGTGAACTTGAAAATGGTATATTAGAGACACTTCGTTTATTTTGTAGAACTTAATTCTGAATTACAACATATTAGGACCTTCCTAATCCCACACATCAGAAGTCTCAAAACTTGGTGGATTGGAACCCGATCATCATTTCACTGCTATCATGGTCCATTTGAGTTCTTAAAATAGTGCATGTTACATTCCGTTGAAAATGTAGTTTATTTAGGTGCGGATTGAAACCCACGCATCATTCCTCTGGTATTATGGTTAATTTGAGTGTGTATTGGAGCTCAATGATATTTTCACTTTGCACTTAGTGTATTTGAGTGTAGAATAGGCACTTGCTACATCATGTGGGAACACTTATCCAATTTTGTAAAATTTTCTCTCTTTTTATTTTATTTTTTATTTTACAACATGTTAAAACAAAAATTGATACAAAGTGTAAAAATAAAGGAAATATGATACAATGTATGTACATAAATTACAATGATATTATATTTTAATCAGTGTAGAGTTTAAGATGAAAATCATTAACCGAAATTGGTTGTATGTTTCCCTCTAGATCTTTGAGTTGAAAAAAATTGGTATCTTTGACCTCTACTATCTTGAAAGGGCCATCCTAGAAGGAGTCAAACTTTTGATAGTGACCTGATTTTGCTCTTTCAAAATTCTACCTGAGAAATCATTCTCCAACCTAGAATTTTTTGAACCTTACCTTTTTATCGAACCATGTCTTGATGTCTACAAAATATTTTTGAAATATGTCATAGGCTTGAGCTCTATTCTCTTCCAACTGTAGTAGGTGTGTCAACCTTGTATCCACTGGATTTTCCCCTGATTCTTCTTCTAAATTTATTAGTTTGAGTTCTAGAGTTTCTAAATGGATAGGTAACACTACCTTCTTTTCATATACCAGAGCATAGCAAGAAGTCTTGATGGACTTCTTGATAGTAATATTGTCTACACACAAAGCTTATTCCAGTATTAGGTGCCAACTTCTTTTATTCCCTTCTAGTTATCTCCTCAAAATTCTTAATGGATTTTTGTTGGTAGAATATGTAAGTCCATTCCCTTGAGGGTAATAATTTGAAGTATTTTTAATGGTTATACCATACTTTCTAGAAAACTCAATATATTTGGATCCTATAAAGGTTGGCCCATTGTCACTCACCAAGGCTTCCAGAACTCCAAACCTTGAAATCAAACTTTCCATAAATTTGATCACAACTTCCTGATTTGATTTCTTGGTAGGAATAGCCTCCACCCATCTGGTGAAGTAGTCTATGGTAGTTAGAATATACTTTTCTTTACTTAATAATTAGTATTTATAACCCCTTTAAAGTCTAGAACCCATCATTGAAAAGGATCCTCAACTTGTATTGGCTTGAGGGGGAATGAAGCATTTATTGTCCTCCCTACATGCCTCTAGAATTTGTGAATAACATGTGCTTATATTGAGAGGGGGGTGAACAATATACAATAAAACTTTTTGCTTTTTAATCCAAATAATAGCATCAACAATATTAAAGCAAGTAAACATCACACAAAGCATCACACACATGAGAGACATGATTTTACGTGGTTCACCCAATGTGGGCTACTCCACGGAGAAAATATTTCTTATAAATTTTTCTCAAATAAATTCTCTTGGGAACCCTTTCCCTACAATGTTTATGGACCTCTGTCCAAAGGAGACACCAATCCCCTAACTCAAGTTTGTGGATCTCTATCCATAGGAGAACTCCTTTCTCCTCTTTCTCTGGTTGGTGATCCTCTAGAAGACTACTGCCTCCACTGCACTAGCTTGTGGATCTCTCTCCACTAAAGACTCTTATCCTCACTCAGAAGACCTATCCTCATTACCTTGGCTAATGGATCTCTATCCACTGGAGACTACTATCCTCTACTCTATCACCTCCAAAGCTCTATCTCAATTTTGCACTAAACATAGTCCTTCGGTCTAGTACAAATTTGCTCAATCTCTATCTTTGGTCTGGTACAAACCTATCCTCAAATATGCACCAACCTCTATCCTCAATCTCTATCCTCTTATCTGTATTGTAAGCTTTCAAAAAATCTCACACCAATCTATCCACAAGTCCTCTCTAGAACTTGTCCAATCTGCTCAATAAGTCCTCTCAAGAACTTAACCAAATTTGCTCTCAAACTGTATTGTAAGCTTCCACAAAAGCTTACCCAAAACTATCCACAAGTCTTCTCAAAGACTTACCTCAAATCTACTCAACAAGTCCACACTAGAACTTGTCCAATCTCATAGAAACATAAAGAGAATTTTTAGAGACTCAATATGCTCTATACTCATCACAATGCTCAAAAACATACAGAATTGTTAGAGACTCAATATGCTTCAACTCAATACTCAATTACTTTCTCAATTCAATTCAGAATATAGAATAGTTTTTTTTTATGGAACTTGAACAATCACTTCACACACCCACTTGACTAGGCTCAACCAACTCTACTCAACCAATCACTCAATGAAATAATCCTTGCTCACAAACCCTAGTCCAAGCATATGATTCTTCACTCAAAATATTTCCAACAATGCTCAACAACAAATCTCACATAACAATGATACTCATGTTCTTTTCAAACCCTAGTTCAAGTTCTTTGCTCAACCAATGGCTTCAACAACAATGCTTATAAAACAAGGTTTTAATAACAACTCTTTATTATAGAAAACCTTGAAGCATTAACTCAAACACACTCAATAAGGAAGCCCTAACAAAATCCTTTTCACTCCAAACTTATTTTTAGAAAACCAATCAATCAACTCAACTATGGAAGAATGTGCTCATACCTTTTCTTGATGATGAAGGAACCTCAAATATCTATCACAATCACAACCACTTCTATGCCAAACTCAAAGAGGTTAGAAGATAAATATTTCTCACAATGTAATGCAAAAACTCAATTACACCTTATCACTCCATCTATAAAAACAACCATCAACATACATAAAATATTTTTCCAATAACACCTTATAATCTCCCAACTAAAATAAATTTAACATCCACCAAAATTTAACTCAAAAACCTCTTTAATTAAATTTTAATGGCAAGAAGAACTTTGGCAATAATCAAATCCACTTTCCTTATAACTCCAATAACATAAATCAATTACCAAACAAGCAACCTTTCATATACCCTTATAACTCCAAATAACACCTTATGAAAATATTAGGCAAATAAAATATTTAATAAAAATTACCTTTGCCACTAGTGGGATTCGAACCCCCAATCACTGCCTCCTCGTGCGCCCTAGCCACGGGCTTGCCCACCATGTGCACTAGATGCACGCTTGGAAGGCTAAGAGCACCTCGTTCTCTTTCTTCCAAGTCTGGCGCTCTAAAAGAGTGCATGCCAAAAGTTTTTCTCCTCAGCGCTCAAGACAAACATGCCAACAACCTCCACGTGAATCGATCGTGGTCACTTCCACTCCCAATGCTCTCGCAAAATGTGCACTACCAATGGACCACACTATCCAATGTGAGTGAGGCCTTAAGCCCTCTCCTTTCATCTTCTTCCTGGTGCTAAAAGACAAAATGAATTCTTTGTCTTCTTCCTCAATGATTGCATGAAAATACTCTTTGCTCGGTCGCATGAAAAATTAATCGAATAAGGGTAAGTTTTGAATGCCCCTTTGGCATATTATTTATACATGAAATTCACCATATGGCTTAGACATCGGTGCTCCATTAAATTTTATGACATCGACACTTTTATAACCTTTATAATTTATAAATTATTTAAATTCTAAAAGAATTTAAATTTTATAAATTATATTTATAAACCTTTGACTTTAATAAAAATTAAAGCCTCCTTGAGATAAAATTTAAACCTTCATTTGTACTTCACTAATTTGATGAAAATTATTCTGCCACCATGGTTTTAATAAAAACCTTTATAAACAATATTTTGATAACTTTTCTTCAACTCTTGGCATCAATGACAACTTCTCACCTTGACATCAATGACAACTAAATGAGCTCAAAATGTCCAACAATATCCCCCTTTGTCATTGATGGCAACCCAAATTATTTTTATCAAAAACTTGACCTTTCCTTTGTTCTGCTCCCCCTGGGACATTGCTCCCCCTGGCTCAATGCTCTCTCCTCTTTTCTCAAATACTAAATCTCTCCCCCTTACTCAAATCTCTCCCCCTTTGACATCAATGGCAAAGGGTCACCTTTGGGGCTCGGGGCTAAGAATGAGCCTCTTAGCTTAGCCCCTCCCCCACCTTCTCTTGAGGTGGTTAATTCTAGGGTGGGAGTCTCACTCCCAGTCTTCCTCGAAGATACTCAAAGGTTTCCTTTGAAAGTGGCTTGGTGAAAATATCTACTATCTATTCCTTTGTAGGAATATATTCCAGCCTGACCTGTTTATCTGACACCTGTTCTCTTAGAAAATGATACTTAATCGGAATGTGCTTTGTCCTAGAGTGCATTACTAGATTCTTTGAGATACTTATAGCACTTGTATTATCACATAGTATGGGAATAGGATGATCATGTTTTATCTTGAAGTCTTCTAGAGTTCTCTTCATCCATAACACTTGTGTACAACTGGCTACTACTGCAATGTATTCTACTTCTGTTGTGGATAAGGATATTGAAACCTGCTTCTTACTTAGCCAAGAGACTAAACAGTCTCCAAGAAAGAATGCTCCTCCACTTGTGCTTTTTTTGTCATCAATGCTTCCAGCCCAATCTGCATCTGTATATGTTGTTAGTGTGAAACTATCACTTTTGGGATACCAAAGCCCAAAATCCATAGTCCCTTTTAGATACCTAAAAATTCTTTTTACTGATTGCCACATGTGTTTCCTTAGGTGCTTCCTGAAACCTTGCCACTAATCCCACTGATTGTACTATGTCTGGTCTTGTAGCTGTAACATACAATAAGCTACCAATCATGGATCTGTATAATCTCTGATCTGCTTCTGGAGATTCATCATCCTTACTTAACTTGCATCCTGTGACCATGGGGGTACTTACTGGTTTACAATCTTCTAGCCTAAATTTCTTTAACATTTATTTTATATACTTGGCTTGTGAGAGAAATACCCCTTTCTCTGATTGTGAAATCTGAAGTCCAAGAAAGAAGGACAATTCACCAAGCATAGACATCTCAAATTCATTTTGCATGTTCTTAGCAAATTCTTTACACATCTTATCATTGTTTCCCCCAAAAATGATGTCATCAACATAGACAACCACAATTAATAGATCATTCCCTTCATTTTTGATGTATAAATTGTTGTTTGCTATTCCTTTTCTGAATCCCTATTCCTAAAGATACTTATCCAATCTGGAGTACCATGCTCTCGGAGCCTGCTTCAGACCATACAATGCCTTTTTCAATCTGCATACATGATCTGGTTTATCTTCTAATATGAATCCCTCTGGTTGTTCAATATAGACTTCTTCTTCTAGAACTCCATTTAGAAATGCTGACTTAACATCCATATGATATACCTTGAAGTTTTTGAAACTTGAAAAGGCTAAAAACATTCTTATGGCTTCAAGCCATGCAACTGGAGCAAATGTCTCATCAAAGTCAATTCCCTCTACCTGTGCATAACCTTTGCATACTAACCTTGCTTTATTCCTGACCACCTGTCCATATTCATTTAACTTGTTTCTGAATACCCATTTTGTGTCGATCACATTCTTGTCCTTTGGTTGTGGAACAAGTTCCCAAGTTTTGCTTTTCTCTATCTGATCTAATTCCTCATCCATTGCCTTAATCCAAAATTTATCCTCACTTGCTTGAGTGAAGTCTTTTGGCTCAATCTTAGATAGCAAAGAAAAATTTGCTTGTTGAGATGGTGTTATTATCCTTCTCCTTGTCTGTCTTTCATTTGGATTCCCAATGATTTGCTCTTTTGGATGATGCTTCTGTACATACCTGGATGGAGTTTTGGGAAGAAGTCTTTGTGTTTCTTCTTCTTCTTTATCTGATTCCTCACAAAATTCCTCTTGACAACATCCATCTTCTTGATACACAATTTGTTGAACTGGTTCTCTTGAATCTATCTTCTCATCAATTGTTACATTTATACTCTCCACCATAGTGCATGTTCTTTTGTTGAAGCATCTGTAGGCTTTACTCAAAGAATAACCAAGAAAAATTCCCTCATCACATCTTGGATCAAACTTGCCTAAGTTTTGATCTTCCCTTCTTATGTAACATTTGCTTCCAAAAATTCTGAAGTGTTTTACAGTGGCAGGTCTTCCTTTCCAAAGCTCATATGGAGTCTTGTGATGATTTACCCTCATTTGAGCCCTAGTGATTATGTATACTGTTGTGTTTATCTTCTCTCCAAAATCCATCTGAGAGCTTAGACTCATTTAGCATAGCTCTAGCCATATTCTCACTAGTCCTATTTTTCCTTTCAACTACTCCATTTTGTTGAGGAGTTCTATGCTATGAATATTCTCTTTTGATTCCATGTTGTTCACAAAACTCTACAAATTCATTTGAAGTAAATTCTCCTCCTCTATCAGATCTCAGACACTTAATCCTTTTTCCAATTTTCATTTTCAACTAATTCCTTAAATGCTTTGAATTTTTCAAAAGCCTCTGACTTCTCTTTTAGGAAGGCTACCCAAACCATTCTGGAGTAATCATCTATAAATAGTATAAAGTAGCTATCACCTTGAATACTTTGTGTTCTGGTAGGGCCACATAGATCAGTATGTATTAGACTCAATGGCTCAGATGACATATATCCTTTTGATTTAAATGTTGTCCTAGTTTGCTTTCCATGTTGATAGGGTGCACAAATTGTGCTTTGAGGTCTTCTTATTTTGGGTAAATCTCTGACCACTTGTTTGTTTCTTATGTTGACTATGTTGTCAAAATTCAAGTGACCCAATCTTCTATGCCACAACCAACTCTCATCTTCTTGTGATAGAAAGCACTTTTCCCCTTTGATCTCATTGAGCATGTATAAATTGTTTGGGGTTCTTCTTGCATTGGCAATGATTTTTCTAGTTTCTGATTTTCTTATCTCACACCTATCTGGATGGAAAGTAACCATGTACCCTTGATCACAAAGTTGACTTATACTTAACAGATTGTGTTTTAATCCTTTAACATACAACACATTTTCTATTTTTGTTTTCCCATTATCCAAACTTAGAGTTCCTCTTCCACCAATCCTTGTTGATCCATTATCACCAAAACTTATTGATCCTCTATTGGTTTCTTTTAGTACAATGAATTTATCTTTGTCTCCTGTCATGTGACTAGAGCAACCACTATCAAGATACCATTGTTCTTCTTTATCCTGAGCATGAAGGGCTAGTTTGAACTAACATTGATCTAGCCTTAACATTTTCCTTTCCATATTTTCTAGTTGTTGAAATTGTTTTTCTAGCCTCAGGAAGTATCATTTTACACCATCTAGCCTTGTGCCCAAAATTATTGCATTTGTAACATATAATATCATCATCCATGAGAGGTGCAAAGGAATTGAAATTTCTATTTACATTGTTTCTTGCATGATGAGTACAGTGTACAACTCTATGACCATATTTATTACAAGAAAAACAATGACCATGGAAGAAATTATGTAACCTATTTGGATGTCTTGGAGTTTGTGGTGAAGTAATCTTCCTCTTGTGATTAACTCTTATCCAGGGTTCTCCTTTGCTTTCTTCCTTTGCTTGCTTATCCTTGTTTGAGGTTTCTACTTTTTGAAGACTTGATTCCTCTTTATGTTTCTCATATTCTACATCTTGTAGTGCCTTGGTCCTTTCAACTTCATTCCTTAGGTGGACAATTTTTGCTTCCAATATTTCACATTTTGTTTCCCTAGCTCTCAATAGATCTGTCATGTCCTTCTCAATTTTCTTTCCTTCTTCCACCCTAATCTTGAGTTCTGTGAGATTTTGTATAAGTTCCATCCTTGCTTCTTCATCTTCTTGAACTTGTTCCTTCAAGCTTGAATTCTTCTCTCTAAGTCTTTCCAATTTTTTGAGAGCAGCAAATAATTCCTCTTTTATGTCAAACATAGTCTCTTCTTCATTTTCTGAAGTCATGTGTGCTACTGATGGATCCTCCTCCAAGTTGTTAGTCTTTTCACGGAGAGACCCGCTCTGATACCAATTGAAGAACATGTGCTTATATTGAGAGGGGGGTGAACAATATACAATAAATTTTTTTGCTTTTTAATCCAAATAATAGCATCAACAATATTAAAGTAGTAAACATCACACAAAGCATCACACATATGAGAGACATGATTTTACGTGGTTCACCCAATGCGAGCTACTCCACGGAGAAAATATTTCTTATAAATTTTTCTCAAATAAATTCTCTTGGGAATCCTTTCCCTACAATGTTTATGGACCTCTGTCCAAAGGAGACACCAATCCCCTAAATCAAGTTTATGGATCTCTATCCATAGGAGAACTCCTTTCTCCTCTTGCTTTGGTTGGTGATCCTCTAGAAGACTACTACCTCCACTACACTGGCTTGTGGATCTCTCTCCACTGAAGACTCTTATCCTCACTCAGAAGACCTATCCTCACTACCCTGGCTAATGGATCTCTATCCATTGGAGACTATTATCCTCTACTCTATCACCTCCAAAGCTCTATCTCAATTTTGCACTAAACACAATCCTTCGGTCTAGTACAAATCTGCTCAATATCTATCTCTGGTCTAGCACAAACCTATCCTCAAATCTGCACCAACCTCTATCCTCAATATCTGTCCTCTGATATGTATTGTAATCTTTCACAAAAGCTCACACCAATCTATCCACAAGTCCTCTCTAGAACTTGTCCAATATGCTTAATAATTCCTCTCAAGAACTTAACCAAATCTACTCTCAAACTGTATTGTAAGCTTCCACAAAAGCTTACCCAAAACTATCCACAAGTCTTCTCAAAGACTTACCTCAAAATCTGCTCAACAAGTCCACACTAGAACTTGTCCAATCTCATAGAAACATAAAGAGAATTTTTAGAGACTCAATATGCTCTATACTCATCACAATGCTCAATCACTTTCAATCACTCTTTCAGAAACATACAAAGAATTGTTAGAGACTCAATATGCTTCAACTCAATACTCAATTACTTTCTCAATTCAATTCAGAATATAGAATAGTTTGTTTTATGGAACTTGAACAATCACTTCACACACCCACTTGACTAGGCTCAACCAACTCTACTCAACCAATCACTTAATGAAATAATCCTTGCTCACAAACCCTAGTCCAAGCATATGATTCTTCACTCAAAATATTTCCAACAATGCTCAACAACAAATCTCACATAACAATGATACTCATGTTCTTTTCAAACCCTAGTTCAAGTTCTTTGCTCAACCAATGACTTCAACAACAATTCTTATAAAACAAGGTTTTAATAACAACTCTTTATTCTAGAAAACCTTGAAGCATTAATTCAAACACACTCAATAAGGAAACCCTAATCAAATCCTTTTCACTCCAAACTTATTTTCAGAAAACCAATCAATCAACTCAACTATGGAAGAATGTGCTCATACCTTTTCTTGATGATGAAGGAACCTCAAATATCTGTCACAATCACAACCACTTCTATGCCAAACTCAAAGAGGTTAGAAGATAAATATTTCTCACAATGTAATGCAAAAACTCAATTACACCTTATCACTCCATCTATAAAAACAACCATCAACATACATAAAATATTTTTCCAATAACACCTTATAATCTCCCAACTAAAATAAATTTAACATCCACCAAAATTTAACTCAAAAACCTCTTTAATTAAATTTTAATAGTAAGAAGAACTTTGGCAATAATCAAATCCACTTTCCTTATAACTCCAATAACATAAATCAATTACCAAACAAACAACCTTTCATATACCCTTATAACTCCAAATAACACCTTATGAAAATATTAGGCAAATAAAATATTTAATAAAAATTACCTTTGCCACTAGTGGGATTCGAACCCCCAATCACTACCTCCTCGTGCACCCTAGCCGCGGGCTTGCCCACCGCGTGCGCTAGACGCACGCTTGGAAGGCTAAGAGCACCTCGTGCTCTTTCTTCCAAGTCTGGTGCTCTAAACGAGTACGTGCCAAAAAATTTTCCTCCTCAGTGCTCAAGACAAACACGCCAACAACCTCCACGCGAATCGATCGTGGTCACTTCCACTCCCAATGCTCTCACAAAATGTGCACTACCAATGGACCACATTGTCCAATGTGAGTGAGGCCTTAAGCCCTCTCATTTCATCTTCTTCCTGGCGCTAAAAGACAAAATGAATTCTTTGTCTTCTTCCTCAATGATTGCACAAAAATACTCTTTGCTTGGTCGCATGAAAAATTAATCGAAGAAGGGTAAGTTTTGAATGCCCCTTTGGCATATTATTTATACATGAAATTCACCATATGGCTTAGACGTCGGCGCTCCATTAAATTTGATGATGTCGACACTTTTATAACCTTTATAATTTATAAATTATTTAAATTCTAAAAGAATTTAAATTTTATAAATTATATTTATAAACCTTTGACTTTAATAAAAATTAAAGCCTCCTTGAGATAAAATTTAAACCTTCATTTGTACTTCACTGATTTGATGAAAATTATTCTGCCACCATGGTTTTAATAAAAAAATATTTTGAAAACTTTATTATTTTGCCTTGGCATAAATGAGACATTCTCACCTTGACATCAATGACAACTAAATGAGCTCAAAATGTCCAACAATTTGTCATAGGTTCTAGTGAATTTGAAGGTGTCAGTAAAAATAGTAGGCCAGTAATAGTCTGCTCTTATGATCTTCAAAGCTATAACTCTACCTAAGAAATTTCCTCCAGATGGACCTCCATGGAACTCCTTTATGATCTTTTGTTGTTGATCATATTTCAAGAACTTAAGGAGGACTCCATCAAGGTTCCTTTTGTATAGCCCTTATGGAAGTAAGACATACTTCAAAGCTTGAAGTCTATATATTATTCTTTATGATGCATTAAGATCAAGAGGGTATACTCTATTTTGAAAGTAATTTCTCATCTAGTCTACCTAATTAGATTCACCTAGCTACATTCCTTCAATTTGATCATCTTCAGTTATCTTACAAGCTATTATTTCAACTGATGTTGTTACCTCTATTAGACCTTGGCATAGATCTCTACCTCTTACCAACTTGGTGAGGTGTATCTCCACATCATATTCATGGATCTTGGTGATCCAACTGACTCTCTTATCTCCCAGTTCACCTTGCAGAATAAATCTTCTTACATCCATATGAACAACATATACCAAGGTCTTAATTTGAACCAAATACTACCTAAACCTCTTCAATGACTTCATTACAACAAATACTTGTTTCTCAGTAAAATTATACTTAACTTGGTAATCATGGAGATTTTGGCTACAAAATAATATAGGGTGCTCCTCACCTTGATTATTCTTTTGGGTGAGCACTGAGGCATAAATTTCTTCAGCTACATAAGCATAGAGAATAAAATCCTCACTAAAATCTAGAGATACTAGCACTAGATTTGTTGCAATGGACTGCTTGATAATATCAAAGGCTTATTTCCTTACTTCAGTCCATTTGAACTCTATATATTTCTTCAGTAGTTTAGATATAGACCTTACCTTTTGAGAAAAGTTAGAAATGAATTTCCTGACAAAATTTATTTGGCCAAATATGGACTGCAAGGCTTTCTTACTTATAGGCAGTGGAAGAGCAAGAATGGATTGGATTCTATCTGTATCTATGGCCATGCCTTATTTTGAGACCACATGACCTAGCAAATTTCCCTCATGTACTGCAAAAATGATTTCTTAGGATTGATGGAAACACTAAACTCTCTGTACTATTGAAATACTTACTCAAGGTGTGCTAAGTGGTCATTCTTATTATGGTAAAACACTATCGTGTCATCCAAATAGATCAGAATGACCTTATTAATAAGTTCCCCAAAGGCATAGTCCATGGCTCTCTAAAATGTGGCTCCTACATTGGACAACCCAAAAGGCATTCTCTGGTAGGCAAATGTGCCCCATTTTGTGGTGAATGTTGTTTTATATTGATCTTCATTTTTTACCCAAATATGGTTGTATCCAGAGAATCCATCCAATAGTGAGAACCTCTCTGCCCATGCCACTATCTATAATATCTAATCAATCTATGGAAGGGGTTAGTGATCCTTAAGATGTGCTTGGTTAAGATTTCTAAAATCTACACACAAACGAATATCACCATTATTTTTTCTCATAGGTACAATTTGGCTATCTAGGTTGAATGTTTAATTGGATAGATAATCTTAGCCTTTAATAAATTTAAGATATATTCTCTCATTATGGATTTTATCCTTGGATTTATAGGCCTTTTATTTTGTCTAAAAGGCTTTGCATTAGGCTCTAGCTCAATGGTGTGTTGGATACATATGACCAAGCCATAATTTCTTGGTACTTTATACATAAAGCTTTAATGTCCTCTTCTTATTCTGGTGAACAACTCATTCCAACCTTGAGTCTCTTTTCTTTTTCTATTTCAACTTATTTATATATTTTATCATTGACTTCCATGGATCTAATCCTTATTCTATCTGCATTGTCAAACATGCTTTCTAGAGTGACCAACCCTCTAGGTATGTGATTATTCCTAATATAAATAACATCCTGTTTATAAATTTCCTCTATATTTTCTTCTTGGATAGTTTAGAGATAGGCTTATCTTACTAGAAATTCAATGATCTATCCATCACTCTCAAAAACCTACTAGAAAATATGCTTATTTGGTACTGCATGTCTGAAAATAATTTTGATTCCCTTGTCTTTCTTGACTCATATATCTACAAAAGGGTTGAATTTAGATCCCCTTGATGCTAAAGGGTCTACCAAAGTATTATTTTATCTAGGAATAAAATTTATATTTAGGGTATCAAAGGATTCCATCAGATCCCATACCCTATTTATTTATACTTTTAGGTAATGGTGCTTACTAGTGCACCTTTCTCTTACCTAATGGATGATTAACTTAGAGTCACCATATATTTTTAGGACCTTAATGCCCATATTTTCTACTTGCATAAATACAAGACATAAAGCCTCATATTATGTAGTATTATTGGTGCATGACCATGTTAATCTATAGGTAAAACTCTTTTTTCCTTCTAATTGGGACTGTAGTACCACACTTGCACCAGCTCCATTTCTGCATCTAGCACTATCAAAGTGCATGGTCCATACATATTTCTCTCTTAGATATTGATTAAATATAGTAGGAATTTTCTTCTCTAGTTATATAGAAATACTATATGTGCTCATGTCTATCCCAAACAAACTGTAATCCTCTCTAAAAGGCAATTCATCTTCTAATTCTAGTTCTTCAAATTTATCCACAATTTCAAAATCTTCAAGAGGAGTGAGGTTGCACATATATTCTTCAATTTTTTCTAGGAATTTTCTTCTCTAATTCTATAGAAATACTATATGTGCTCATGCATATCCCAAACTAACTGTAATCCTCTCTAAAAGGTAATTCATCTTCTAATTCTAGTTCTTCAAATTTATCCACAATTTCAAACTCTTCAATAGGAGTGAGGTTGCACATATCTTCTTCAATTTTTTCTATGTGATAAGACACATGATTTTCAGGTATTATCCTTAGCCTCTTCATTTTGAAGGGAATGACTATGCTGGAATAATCCATATACATGCATCCACCTAATTTTACAATGAACTCCCTTGAGTGGCATAAACCAAAGTAGGGTTCTAGATCAACCACTACTATTTCTTGTACTATTGTCACCTCAGGGGCTCTATGTAACCTCATAAGAACATCCTTTAGTAATCCCACTATTTTTACAAGTGTTCCATCCAATTGCAGTACTCCAGGGTAAGATTGGGTATACTCCATCCTACAATTTGGACTACCCAACCTTCCATCCTTAAAGAGATATATAAAGGAGGGGGTTTATTCTTCAAAATAGTAGGGGATATTTCTTTCTTTTTTTGAGGGCATACTAAGGATTGTGGTGGCCTGTCTATCCTGTGGATACTTATTGAGATAAAATTTAAGCAAGTCTATTTGGCTAGGAATGAAAAGGGTATCATATAAATTGGCTTTTTATGGACTCATTTTCAAATCTTCCACAAAGTTGTAATCAGACTTAGCCAAAGTGGTCCTCTTACATCTTATTTCTAGCTCACCATATTTTATTTTATATTACTGAGTGGATTCTATTCTTTATATTTTGGTAATATAAGGGAATCTAAGCCTCTCTTGAGCCTTGTATTTAGATTTCATTCATTCTCCTTCAGTTTATTTCTTTAATATCTTGGGAAGACTATCTATCTTCTCTTTCCCTTTATCTTGGGGAATATGAAAAGCATCACTGCTTTGGTGGAGTGGGTCATTCTTTTTTTAAGAAAGAACCTAGAATTGTCCCATATTTTGTGGATCTACCTATAAGGTTTTCTTTCCTTACCTTTTCATAATAGAAATTGGGCCATCCTCATCCAATTCTTTCCCAACCATGATCTTGTAAAGCTACCTGTTGTGGTTGATCCACAACACACCCCAAAATTGGGGACCCACCTTTTTGCAGGCTTGCAGAGAAGAATCTCGGTGACCCAGATGCTAAAATTGAAGAAAAGAGGAAAAAATGCGTAAGTGTTGAAAAGTGTCGCGAAATCGTGACATGTTGCAAAATCGTGACTTGTCGCGCCATCGCTGTCGAAAATAGGAAAGTGTCACGAAATCGCGACATGTAGCTCCATCGCTGCCGAAAAGGAGAAAGAAAAGAAAAATTGAAAGTTGTCACGAAATCGCAACATATCGCTGGAAAAGAGGAAAAGGTGTCATGAAATCGTGACATGCCGTTGAGAAGAAAAGAAATGGTGTTGCGAAATCACGACATGCCATTGGAAAAGAATGAAAATGGTCGTGATTTCGCGACGTGTTTTGCCGAAGTGTACGGATGATGAAAAGTGTCGCGATTTCGCGATGTGTTTTGGCAAAGTGTACGAAAGTGGAAAAATGTCACGATATAGTGACATGAAACAGCGAAAGGACTCGAAGAGGAAATACATCACGATTTTGCGACCGATTGCAGCAGGGGTGTACGAAACAGGAAATGGTAGCGAAATCGTGACATGTTTTGGAGAGATGGCCCAAAGGAGAAGGTGGTCGTAATTTCGTGACGTGTTTTAGCAAATTGTACGGCACAAGGGAGATGTCACGAAATCATGACAGAAATGAAAACCATGCCCGAAGCAGAGAAATGGTAGCGAAATCGCGACAGGTTTTGCCAAGGCGTACGAAACAAAAAAATGGTCGCGATTTCATGACGTGTTTCAGGGAGGCATACGAAAAGAGAAAGCGGTAGCGATATCGCGATAGTTTGTGGCAAGCAGGTTCGAAGGCAAAAGTGGTATCGATATTGCGACAGTTTGTGACGAGAGAGCCCGAAAGTAAAAGCGATAGCGATATCGCGACAGTTTGCGACAAGAGCCCGAAAGTAAAAGCGGTAGCGATATCACGACAGTTTGCGGCGAGAGAGCCCGAATGCGGCAAGAGAGCCCGAAAGTAAAAGCGGTAGCGATATCACGACAGTTAGTGGTGAGAGAGCCCGAAGGTAAAAATGGTAGCGATTTCGCTACATCTTGGTGAGAAGGAATCCCGACGGAGAAATGGTAGCGATCTCACTACAGTTTGTGGAAAGAAGGTTCAAAAGAAAAAATGGTGGCGATATCGTGACAAGATGTTTCCGAAGACATACGGTCGGGAAGAGCGTCGCGATATCACGACATGTCATGATTTCGTGACATGTCGCGTTTTCACGGCCAAGAAGGTGAACAGGCGACATGCAGTTTTTGTCGAGAATTTCATAGAATGGCGTTACAGAAGGTGCAGAGGGTGTGTGACACATGGCATGCATGTGTCAGGTTTGCAGAAGCATTACATGCAACGGAGGATTTTAGGCGTTTCGACGTTAAACATGGAATAAAGACAAGGAAAAGGTGGGAATTCAAAAGGTCACATGCAGGAAGGTGAAGCGAAGTGACCAGGGAGAATCGAAGAGCCATGCTAGACAGGATAAATCCAGAAGCACATATTGAAGGAGGGGTTGGAAATTGTCGATTGCAGAGTTGTAGAGACAAGAGCTTCGTGCTATTCTGGGCCTGCACTTGGGAAATTTCCTTCTTTTGTTCTGGAATATTTATGCCTGGAACATTATTTGAATGTAATTGACATATCATTTAATATAAAATACACAGTATTGGCATCTCATTGATGAGAAAGAAGGAGTCATTTTGTGCATGCATGATTTAATGCTTTATCTTTCATTCCAGATTTTTGATGCTTTTAGTTGAAGTTTAATGCAAGTGTGCTTGGTTGCTTCATGCGAACGCCTAAGTTTGGGATTACAATAGAAACCCTAGAAACCAACACCTAATTTATTTGGATTGTGCGAGTTTGCAGGTTCATTAGATTAGGTTGCATGCATAAAACCTCAGTATCTTCGGTTTCATCAAATTGATAACAGTATTCTGATTGTAGTTTAATCGTTTCCATTTATTTTGCTTTATCTTTCAAATCCTTATTTTATTTCTTGCAGTTTAATTACAGTATTTGAATAAGCAATTGAAAATCCATTAGAATTGAAGATTAGAATAGATTTATTCACTTTGAGTCCATTGTAAATTCAAATTAAATAAACCATCAGTGCCCCTTGTTAACATCCACTTGCAAACCCTAAGATATTCCTGGCATTTCATTTTGACAACATTATTTAAGCATAACAAGAACCTTGTAGAAAGTTATTTTCTCTGCAAGTAGAGGATTTTTGGACTCAGATCCTACCGTAGAGTGTGCTTTCACAACTGGGTGAAAACACCACTCAACAGATTGGCGCTAGAAGGAGGGATGAATTGGTTTATCTATTTTGATTTTCATATCTGAATATTTTGTTTTTGAATTAATTTTGAAATAATTTACGGCTGAACTGCAATTCTATTTTTATTGCAGGTTTTCTTCAAAATAGCTGAGGGTTTCATTGGGCAGGCTGGACCCACCACGGCGTATTGCAACCAGGTCCCAAAAAATCGGGGAAACCATTTTTCATGACCTTAATGGCACTCCCAAGAATAAAACTAAGCAAGTTGTTTTCTTGATGATAATCGAGAGTTTCGTCAAGGAGGGCTGAAGCGGTTTATTTTATTATGATTGCTATGCACTGTTCTTAACGCTTTGTTGGTTCATATAGGAATAATATGATTTAATTTGATTTTTTTAATATATATATATAAAAGGAATTTTTGGCTATTAAATTTATATTCTTTAACATTCACGAATGGCTATGTTTACACCGTGGATGACAGGTAGCCCATTGAATATACCGAGAATTCAACATTATTTGCCCATTGGTTTTGAGAGATGTCTTCCTCAATTTTTGTCTAATGGGACAAATACTACAGAAGAACATATTCAAGCATTCAAATTTGTTGTGAATCACTTGACGAGTTGGTATGATGATGTTGCATGTAAAATTTTCCTTTATACCTTCGACAAAGTGGCATATGATTGGTTTACAAGTCTGCCTTTAGGGTCTATCACTTCTTGGGCTCAGCTAGAGGCAACATTTCTCAATCAATTCAACAAAAAGCAAGTTGACCCAATCCTCATGTACAATCAGTTAGCCTATATTATAAAAGGACCAAGTGAAAATGTGAAGTCATTTTTTGAGAGATTCTTTGGATTATATGCTCAATTAGTGACATTTTATGCTCTTCAAGAAGAAATGGCTCTCCAAATATACATTAATGCTCTTGACTCACCCATGTCCACATATTTGTGAGGGATGCCTCAAATCACATCTTTGTCACAAGCCTATACTCAAGCAATGGCAATTGAGCAACAATTGGGTTGTCAAAATTATGGTGTGGGTTTTGGATCATGTAATCTTCAATCATTTAATAACTCCTTTACCCACCCAATGATTTATCCATCACAACCAAGTTCAAGCGTGAATCAATTTCAAAATACTCATCTTGATTCAAAAGATGTTGCTAAAATCAATTTCAATGATTTTCATAGGAATATGATTTTGGGCAAGGGAGGAATACTAGATCCAACTCGTATGGAAACATGTGATAGATTGGAAACCCTTGACTCACCAAAAGATGAATTCTATGAGGATGAATCTGATTCAGATGACACATTGGATGACATTGGTGAAAGTAATGGCATAGGAAATTCACACCTTCCAAATCATGTTAAACATGAATCATGGGTTACACATGTGGATTATGATAGCCTTATCAATTTGAATGCAAGCAATAACCCAATTTTGGAAGTAATTGAACCATCTAAGGAAGGAGAAGATAAATTTGATGAGAAACATGTTGATGAATTAAAATATGATAAAGAAATAGTTGAGCATCACAATTTGATCTTGAAAGATGATTGTTATGATTCTTGGGAAGAGTATGCTCACTCCAAACCTTCTAATGGAGTTTATGTGCCTATTGATATGCAGGATAATACAATTGCCCTTTCATATGAGGATATTACAAGTCCTGCACAATCCGAGAATGTTTTGGAAGAAGCCTTGGAATCTCATCAAGGGTTGGAGAAGGATAATGATTCTACTACCATGGATGAAGAAGGAGAATCAATTGTTTTTGTTCCCCTTGGGGGGCAAGAAATCAAAAATCTTCATCCACCTATTGTTTCTACAATGTCTATGCCATCTCAAAATGATGAAATTACAAAACCTAAGTGGTGTGGTTTATATGCTACTGATGATACTAATGAAAATATGGAGTTTGAGGCAACTCAAGCCATTTATCGGGGAAAGGTGTCACGTGACATATATCTTGAAAAATTAGGCTCTTGTTTTGAAAAATATGGACGCATGTTTGATTGGGTGCCTAACTTTGGTGTCTTTGAACAGGTATTGGATGATGAAGAAGACAAAGAGAAAAAAAAAAAGGCTACTAATACTCATCAAGTTATGATAAATTTTAATCATGATGGGTTGAGTATGGATGACAAGGGGAAATCTGTACCTTTGGTAGTAGCTACAAAAATTTCAAGTGATAGGTCACATGATGTCCCTTTGGGTGCTAACATCATTAATGAGGAAATGCCAAAATTTGTTGATGCTTGTCAAGTTTTGAATGATTTTGATTGCTTTAAAATCCTAGAAAATGATTTGAAGTCAAGATTTTTAGAAATAGGCTCTTGTTTGCAACATCTCACATTTGAAAAAGAAAGCCTACTTCTAAATCATGAAGGGAACGATGAAACTTGCACTTTAAAGAATAGACAAGATAAAATTGAATATCAACTATTGTCTAACCAATTTGATTTGAATCTCACCTATGACGTTGGTAATAGAACTAAATCAAAGTGGAATGGTGAGCATGGCAAGTTGAAATTTGTTGCATTGCTCGGTTTGATCTTATTGTTGTTGGATTCCTACAAAATTTGGCATGTGTATTGTGTCATATTTTTTTTGATATATTCTAATAATGTTTGGGATCCAGGAAAGTAATAGTCTAAGCTTGGCATCATCTTGTACAATAGTGTATATAATTTTTGGTTTTTTGGTGTGGGCTTTCAAGTTTTTGTTTTTGGGATTGTGTTTGGGTTTTGGTTTTTGTTTGTGTTTTTCAAATTTTATTTTTTTGGATCCTTAGTTTAATCATGATTTAAGTTGTGTGTTTGATTTCAATTGGCATGCTTTGTTTGTTTTTATAAAAAAATAAAAAATAAAATAAAATTGAGATGTCAACTTATGCTTAAGACTAGGAGAACATGAAATATTGGAATTGTCTTGTAAAAGCTCCACAAGTAACACAAGCAATTTAATTACATCGTTTGAAACTTGTGATGCATGAAAGAGTCAGTTTTGCATGACAAATAATTTCATTTGCATTTCAAGAGATAATGCGTTCATGTTCCATCTCACTTTACATATATTTCATCTTAGTTGCATATGCATCTTAGGTGCAAGTCATTAAAGTATGTCAAATCCTCTTAGGATTGTGTTATAACATAAATATAAGAAAAATCCTAAGGTTGGAAACCGAGTCTTGAGATATCTAGAACCAAGCACGTCTCATTCATTAAAAATGATCTTGAGCAAAATGATCAAAACCTAACTTGGAAGAAAAGGGTTGGGAAAAAGAAGTATTTCATGTCTATCCTATTTATGTAGCATGATCCTTAAAACAGTGGTTTTGATCACTTCCATAGAACTTAAAAGCCTAAAATCAGAGTAGTAAGGATAGGGTTAAATCCTCATCGAACTTAGGTTGAGGATCCAATTCCCCAAAGCTTTGATTTGACCCACATGGAGTAGTAAGGATAGGGTATAAATTCTCATCTCGGTTGGTTGAGAATATGATTCCCCAAAGCTCTTATGTATCATTTCATAATCAGTCTTGGATTGTAAGGATCATACTATTTGTCCTCTGCAAAGGATGGGTAGTCATCCCCAAGGTCTAAGTAACAAAATTAATATTTTCCATTTACATCTAAACTTTGGATTGTAAGGATCGTACTACATGTCCCTAACCAGGATGGGTAGTCATCCCTAAGGTCCAAGAAGTAAAAAAATAAATAATTTTTTCCCATCTCATCTTTATATTGGATTGTAAGGATTGTACTACTTGTCCTCTGCAAGGGATGGGTAGTCATCCCCAAGGTCCAAAGAAATGGAGATAAGTTTTGGATTGTGGGGTTAGATATGCCCATGCATGGCATCATGTCTTGCCTAAAAACAAGACCACTGATTGTCTAGAGGGTTAGGCTAGCATGACCATTTATTCCATAACTGGTTTAATTATTTTGCTTAAAGTGAGGTAATGAACTCTAAATTAGAATAGTAAGGTTAAGGTCAAACTCTCATCTCGGTTGGTTGGGAGTCTGATTCCCCAAAGTTCTGATTTCACATTCACTTGCACATGGGTTCTAGATAGTAGGGACTCATAACCAACTTTGGGATACAATAAGGTAATGAATTAGTGGATCCTAAGAGGGTTTTGCAATCTTGAATGCTTGTACATAGTAATAGAAGAAGGACCATGCCTTTTATGGAAGCAAATATCCTTACACATTCATTAGGGTACATAAATAAGTCACCATCCCATATATGCATTCATGCAAAACTGATAATGGAATGTTGATCAATTTCAAACGATAGGGAATGAAAGCACATTGCACACACTGAGCTAATACTTGATAATTCTGATGATTCATGTACTTCTGATCTTTGGGCATTTGTTATTGAAGTTCACACAATGACACTGAGAGGGGGGGTGAATCAGTGTAGTTATTTAATTTTGAAACAGCAGCATTCAAAGACTGAAGCACATAAAACTTATAAAACCAGAAGAACAAAATGAGAGCACATCACAACACACAATATAACGAGGTTCACCAATTTGGCTACTCCTCAAAAATTAACTGTTTGGACTTCAATCCAAATCCGGTCTTTGCAAAATTTCAATTTTACAACTTCTTTACCAAGCATCCACTGGAAGGAGCACCAACCCCTATAATTTTTTGTCGCAATGGATGGAGCACCAACCCCTAGTACCAAGCACCACCTTGGACTACAATTCTGATCAATTAGAATGACATAAAAGTGTCTTCACTTCATGCACAACCCTGACTGGTCTGCAATTAATCCAACTCTGCACACTCTCACGGCTCTGCTAATTTTCTTATCCAAACCCTCTTTTCACAGCAATATTTCTCTTTCTGCAACAACTTTTCTCTAACAGCAGCAACATCTTCTCTGTACGACTATTCTTTTATAACTTTTCAATCCTGCATGCAGTCGAATCACATACTCTGACTGTTCGAATCCATGTAATTCGACTGTTTGATTACATGCACTATGACTATTCAAACCCCTGTAATATGGCGGTTTGATTCCTTGCAATATGATTGTTTTAATGCATTTTCGAACCTGCATATTCAACTGTTCGAATACTTCAAATACGGCCATTTGTATACTGTTTCTATTCTGCATATCCGACTCTTTGAATTCTACAAATATGTCTTTTCTAATGCTTCTTCAATCCTGCATATTTGTCTGTTCGAATACTTCAAATACAGCAGTTCGAATGCTTTTTAATCTTGCCTATACCATTCTTCGAATGCTTTTCAATCATGCAAATTCAACTGTTTCAGTGCATGTTCTACACCTGTCAATTTGTAACTGCCGATCTGACATCAGTTACTTTTTACGTAACTGGCTGCATGATTTTCCTGTCTCCTTTTTCTGACACGTGTGACCATGCATGCTTTTTCGGCTTTTACCCGCCAAACTGTTACCTGTCGTGATATCGCGACACTTTCTGTAGCCATACGATTCATGCCCTTGCTATCGCGAAATCGTGACCATTTTGGCTCTTGAAAGATTTCCCTACATCTTGTCGTGATATCGCGACACTTTTTGCCAATTTTTGAATCTGGGTCACCTCTGTTTTGCTTGAAACTTTTTGCACTTGATCTGACTGACCTCTGAACTGCATCAACTACATCAATCTGTCTGTGTTGACAATAATGACAATACTTTCTCAAATGCTTTTGCTGCACCTTGCTCAACAATCTCCCCCTTTGGAATTGTTGGCAACACACAGCAACCTTGCTCAACTTCTTCTCCCCCTTTGCCAATAATACCAAAGGGCTGCTGCAGACTCCCCCTGAGTCTCTGTACACCATTCTCAGGAAAATATTGTTATAGTTAGCAAAAATCATAAACATAAGCAAAACTATAAGTATAGGCATGCATGCACCCATTGAGAATGTGATCCCTAATGATAGTCAGTTCTTGGGAATTATGACCACTCCCAACTTATTCCTAAGGTACTCAAAAACATCCTTGGGCAATGGTTTTATGAATATATCAGCTACTTGCTCTATAGTTGGAACAAAATCCAACTTGACTTCTCCTTCTGCAACTTTATCCTTCAAAAAATGATATCGGATTGCAATGTGTTTGGTTCTTGAATGCATAATTGGATTCTTGGATATGTTGATAGCACTAGTGTTATCACATTTTATTGATATTGGCTCTTTGAAGTGGATACCAAGATCTTTCAAAGTTCGTCTCATCCATAATATCTGTGTACAGCAAGTTGTGGCTGCAATGTATTCTGCCTCTGTAGTGGATAGAGAAACTGATTCTTGTTTCTTGCTGTGCCATGCTACTAGCCTGTCTCCAAGATAAAATGCTCCTCCACTTGTACTCTTCCGGTCATCAATGCACCCTGCCCAATCTGCATCAGAATATGCAATCAAAGTGAAGTCTTTGCCTTTTGGGTACCACAACCCATAATCCATGGTACCTTTGAGGTACCTGAAGATCCTTTTTACAGCTGTGACATGAGTTTCTTTGGGACTTGCCTAAAATCTAGCCACCATGCATACTGCCTGTAGTATATCTAGTCTAGTAGCTGTTAAATACAGCAGGATTCCAATCATAGACCTGTACATTGTTTGATCCACATCTGGAGATTTATCATCCTTGCTCAACTTGCAGCCTGTTGTCATGGGAGTGCTGACCGGTTTACTGTCTTCCATTGTGAACTTTTTCAGCATTTATTTTACATATTTAACTTGAGAAATAAAAATGCCTTTTTCATTTTGATTGACCTGCAGTCCTAAGAAATAAGAAAGTTCACCAATCATTGACATCTCAAATTATTTTTTCATTTTAATTGATATGTCTTTGCAGTATTCATCCATGCTGCTACCAAATATTATGTCATCTACATAAACAACAAGAACAATAAGATGACCCTGATCTGTTTTGACATATAAGTTGCTATCCACCAAACCTTTCTTAAACCCTTGTTTAATTAGATAATTATCCAGCCTTGCATACCATGCTCTGGGTGCCTGTTTTAATCCATATAAAGATTTCTTTAACCTGCAAACAAAATCTGGATTGTCACCAAATTGGAAGCCATCTGGTTGTTCAATGTAAACCTATTCTTCCAGTTTTCCATTCAAAAATGCTGATTTTACATCCATTTGATATACTTTGAAGTTTTTATGAACTGCTAATGCCAGAAACATTCTTATTGCCTCTAGTCTGGCTACTAGTGCAAAATTTTCTTCAAAATCAATGCCTTCAACTTTGAGCATAGCCTTTACATACCAATCTTGCCTTATTTCTGACACCCTGCCCATCTTCATTCAATTTATTTCTAAAAACCCATTTAGTGCAAATTATGTTTTTATTTGTTGGTCTAGGTACTAATTCCCAGGTATTGTTTTTCTCTATCTGATCTAGTTCTTCATTGATTGTCTTCATCCAAATTTCATCAGTGCTTGCTTTAGCAACATTTTTAGGTTCAATACTAGATAACAGAGAATAGTTCCTCACTGCTGTTCTTCTTGTATGAATACCATCTGTGGGATCCCCAATAATATGTTCACTTGGATGATTTTTTTGCCAGTTGCCTGTTTTAAATTTCCTGTTTTCTTCTTCTTCGATTCGGTTTTTACACCATCCGGATCAATTTTTCGATTCTTCTCTGTTTCTTTTTCATCATCACCTTCAATGACTTCTTCATACATAGGGTAGTTTTCTTGATAAGTAGTTTCTTGTTCTCTACCTTCATCAACTTTCACATCAGCACTTTCAACAATTTTCTTCAACCTCTTGTTGTAACATGTGTATGCCTTGCTTTTTGTTGAGTAACCAAGAAAGATACCTTCATCAGCTCTATCTTCAAATTTACCGAGGTTATCTTCAGTCCGTTTTATGTAGCACTTGCTGCCAAATAATTTGAAATGTCTTGCTATTGCATTTCTGCCAAACCACAACTCATAAGCTATTTTGCTTTCATGTGGTCTCAGCATGCACCTGTTTTGAATGTAAACTGCAGTATGAACTGCCTCTTTCCAAAATCATCAGCTATTTTGTTTTCTGCCAGCATTGTCCTTGCCATTTCCTGCACTGTTCTATTCTTCCTTTCTACAACACCATTCTGCTGAGGTGTCCTAGCTGCTGAAAACTATCTTCTTATCCCATGTTTTTGACAATATTCTAAAAATTCTTCGGAGATAAACTCTCCTCCCCTGTCTGATCTTAGGCATTTAATTATTTTTCCTGATTGATTCTCAACAAGATTTTTGAAGGTTTTAAACATCTCAAAGGCTTCGACTTGAGTTTCGGAAATAGTACCCATGTCATTCTTGAGTAGTCATCTATACACGGCATAAAATATTTGTGTCCATTTATGCTTTCGGTTCTCATGGGTCCACATAGATCAGTGTGAATTAGTTCTAATGGCTTGCTAGTGAGGTATTTTTTTGCTTTGAAAGTGGCTCTGGTTTGTTTTCCCTTTTGGCATGACTCACAGATGCTATTTACAGGTTTTCCAATGTTTGGTATATCTCTAACTGCTCTTTTTGAACTGATTTTTGCCAGATTGTCAAAACTAATATGCCCAAGCCTCTTATGCCATAGCTAGTTTTCATCTTCCTGTCCAACCAAGCATGTTCCTTCTGTAGTTTCTGAAAGTGTATCTGATTTCCGGAAGTTCTCAGTCCAGTGGCTATTAACTTTCCATTTTTTGTCTTTCTTACTTCACAACCCTCCTTCTTAAAGATTACATCATGGCCTCTGTCACATATTTGACTTACACTTAGCAAGTTATGCTTCAGGCCAATTACAAACAAGAATTCTTTTGATTTTATATTGCCATCACTGATCTTGACTAATCCCTTTCCAACAATATTTGCTCCATCATTATTTCCAAATTTCACAGAACCACCTTCATAATTCTGTAAATTCTCAAACTTTTGCTTGTCACCTGTCATGTGACTGGAACAACCACTGTCAAGTATCCAAGGTGCTGATTTGTTCTGAGCTTTAAAAGTAGTCTGGACAATAAAATATTCCTTTTCTTTCCATTCCGGTTTGATAGCAGATTTTGCTACTTGTTTTGCCTTTGTCCTTTCATTAGCATGTGCCTGTTTTTTAGGAAATTTTTGGTTTTGTTTCAACCCACTTGGCTGAGATTTTCTACCCTGATAATTATTTGATGCAAAAGTGCTTCTAGAGTTTCTAGCAATATGTCCAAAATTATGACAATTATAACATTCAACCGCATAATTCATTAAAGGAGAAAAAACATTTTCTTTGATAAAATTCCTTTGAGATACATTATGCCCGCAATCTGAAATCTTATGGCCATAAGCATTGCATTTAAAACAATAACCAGAAAATGCATGATTAAACCTAGGTGCCGGTCTTTTCCAGTTTGAAGTAGGAGCCATGACTCTTCTCCTCCTTGGATGTGTTACTTTTTTGAATCCATCTTTGTCAGTATTCTTCTTGAATCTGGAATTATTGTTTTCTTTTGCAAGATTTGGTTTTTCTGGTTCAACCCTGATCTTTTCTTCTTTCTTTATGAGTTTTATATTCAAGTTCTTTGAATCCTTTGAAGATTCTCCTTCATCAAAGCCTAAACCAAATTTTATGCCAGAAGGCCTTTGGTTATTTAACATTTTATCCAGCTTTACAGTACTTTCTTCAAACTTATGAAAATAGTTCAATTTTCTATTCATCTCCTCTAACTGCATCCTTAACTTAACAATGTCTTCCTCTAGCTTGCTGCATTCAACTGTCTTTACAGTTAATTGTTCATCAAGAACTTTAGACATTTTCTTGAATTCCTCTGTCTGTATTTTCGGATTGTTTATTATGTCTGTGGCATTCTCTAATTTCTTTGAAAATTTATTATTCTTCTTCCTTTTTGCACTCAACTCTTCAAGTGCAGTAACCAATTCTCCTTCCAAATACACTTCAGCTTCATCCTTGGAATTTTCATCACCTTCCTAATTTTTCTCTGTTCTTTCTTCTTCAAGTGCCATGAAAAGAGCTTCACCTCCTTCTTCTTCAGACTCCTCATCTGTGCTTTCTTCAGAACTGTTGACATTCTTGGTTATGAAGCTTTTCTTCTTGAAGTTGTTCTTTCTGAAATTTTGTTTCTTCTTCCAGTCACCTTTTTCTTGGTGTGAACCTTCACCATTTTTGGTTCTCTCCTACATTGGACATTTGGCTGCAAAATGACCGACTCCTCCACAATTGAAGCATTTAAAAGATAGCTTCCCTCTATATTTTCCTTTTCCTTTTGTGAGTTTTCGAACAAAATTGGCTTCTGTTTCATCCAATGTTCCTTCATCCTCAGATTCATGTTCAGCTTTTACATTCTTGTGTGCTTTAAAAGATGCTTCTCTATCTTTAGACTTGGTTTGTCCTATTCTCATTTCATATGCTGTCAGGGAACCATGCAACTCATCCATGCTGAAGTTGTTTAGATCTTTTGCCTCTTCTATTGTAGACTTTGGAGTTAAATCTTCTATGAAGTGTTCTGAGAACCTTTTTCACAACAACTGCATCATCAATTTCTTCACCTAGTCCTCTGGTTGCATTAATAATTTTGTTGACTCTCAGCATATAAGTCTCTATGTTTTCATCTTCATTCATTTGCAGGTGCTTCGAACCGTGCTCGATGAGTTTGCGGTTTTGCTTCCTTAATCTTACTTGTCTCCTTCATGGATGCTCTTCGATTTATCCCACATGTCTTTTTCTGATTTACAACTCATGACTCTTATCGGTTCACTGTCAACAAGCCCACACATTATGGCATTCTTAGCTTTGGAGTTGTTCTAAAATTTCTTTTTCTCAGCAGTATCTGTTGGAGGAGTAGTGGGTGTTGTGTATCCACTATCTACAAAATCCCAAATATCATATCCCAATGCACTCAAATATGTTTGCATTCTGATTTTCCAGAAGGTGTAATTTGTTCCATCAAATAAGGGAGCTTTGTTGGATGAAAATCCTTCATCGCCTACCATTGTTTCTTCCAAGATCTCCTTAGCTGATTAAGCTTGTACAAGGAACATAGGCTCTGATACCAATTGAAGTTCACACAATGACACTGAGAGGGGGGGTGAATCAGTGTAGTTATTTAATTTCGAAATAGTAGCATTCAAATACTGAAGCACAGAAAACTTATAAAACCAGAAGAACAAAATGAGAGCACATCACAACACATAATATAACGAGGTTCACCAATTTGGCTACTCCTCAAAAATTAACTGCTTGGACTTCAATCCAAATCCAGTCTTTGCAAAATTTCAATTTTACAACTTCTTTACCAGCATCCACTGGAAGGAGCACCAACCCCTGTAATTTTCTGCTACAACAGATGGAGCACCAACCCCTAGTACTAAGCACCAACTTGGACTACAATTCCGATCAATTAGAATGACATAAAAGTGTCTTCACTTCATGCACAACCCTGACTGGTCTGCAATTAATCCAACTCTGCACACTCTCACGGCTCTGCTAATTTTCTTATCCAAACCCTCTTTTCACAGCAATATTTCTCTTTCTGCAACAACTTTTCTCTAACAACAGCAACATCTTCTCTGTACGACTATTCTTTTATAACCTTTCAATCCTGCATGCAGTCGAATCACATACTTTGACTGTTCGAATCCATGCAATTTGGTTGTTTGATTACATGCACTATGACTATTCAAACCCCTGCAATACGACGGTTTGATTCCTTGTAATACTATTGTTTTAATGCATTTTCGAACTTACATATTCGGCTGTTCGAATACTTCAAATACGGCCATTCGAATACTGTTTCTATTCTGCATATCCGACTCTTTGAATTCTGCAAATATGTCTTTTCTAATGCTTCTTCAATCCTGCATATTTGTCTATTTGAATACTTCAAATACAGTAGTTCGAATGCTTTTTAATCCTGCCTATACCATTCTTTGAATGCTTTTCAATCATGCAAATTCAACTGTTTCAGTGCATGTTCGACACCTATTAATTTGTAACTGCCGATCTGACATCAGTTACTTTTTACGTAACTGGTTGCATGATTTTCTTGTCTCCTTTTTCTGACACGTGTCACCATGCATGCTTTTTTGGCTTTTACCCGCCAAACTGTTACCTGTCGCGATATCGTGACACTTTCTGTAGCCGTACCATTCATGCCCTTGCTGTCACAAAATCGTGACCATTTTGGCTCTTGAAAGCTTTCCCTGCATCTTGTCACGATATCACGACACTTTCAACATTTGCTGATGTCATCCTTAAGCATGTCGCGAAATCGCGACGCTTCCGGCTTCCAGCAGCTTTCTTTTCATCCTATCGTGAAATCGTGACACTTTTCAACTTTGCTGACGTCATCATCCTTCTTGTCACGAAATCGTGACACTTTCGATTTCGTACACTCTTCTTTGCCAGCAGCAGCGAAAAAGGAACATGTCATGAAATCGTGACACTTTGCTCTTCCGTACAACTCTCCTTGCCAACTCTAGCGAAAATGGAACATGTCACGAAATCGTGACACATTTTCTCTCTCCTTAGCAAAAACTCGACATGTCGCGACATCGCGACATTTTGGCGTGCATTTTCTCTCTCCTATTTTTTGTCGCGAAATCGTGACACATTTTCTCTCTCCTCAGCGAAAACTCGACATGTAGCGATATCGCGACATTTTGGCTTGCATTTTATCTCTCCTACTTTTTGTCGCGAAATCGCGACAGAAAACATGTCGCGATATCGTGACAATTTTCTTCCTTGTCTCTTTCTGCCAATTTCTGAATCTGGGTCACCTCTGTTTTGCTTGAAACTTTCTGCACTTGATCTGACTGACCTCTGAACTGCATCAACTGCATCAATCTGTCTGTGTTGACAATAATGACAATACTTTCTCAAATGCTTTTGCTGCACCTTGCTCAACAGTTATTTTGCTTATGTGCTAACGTATATTTGCGAGTTTGTGATATATTTCAGGTTGGGTTCTTACTAAAATGCTCAAGAGCATTTGACAGCAGAGTCGCCATTTTTTGTGGTTGATCCACAACACACACCAAAATTGGGGACCCACATTTTTACAGGCTTGCAGAGAAGAATCTCGGTGACCCAGATGCTAAAATTGAAGAAAAGAGGAAAAAATGCGTAAGTGTTGAAAAGTGTCGCGAAATCGTGACATGTCGCGAAATCGTGACTTGTCGCGCCATCGCTGCCGAAAACAGGAAAGTGTCGCGAAATCGTGACATGTAGCTCCATCGCTGCCAAAAAGGAGAAAGAAAAGAAAAATTGAAAGTTGTCATGAAATCGCGACATATCGCTGGAAAAGAGGAAAAGGTGTCGTGAAATCGTGACATGCCGTTGAGAAGAAAAGAAATGGTGTCGCGAAATCGTGACATGCCGTTGGAAAAGAATGAAAATGGTAGCGATTTCACGACGTGTTTTGTCGAAGCATACGGATGATGAAAAGTGTCATGATTTTGTGACGTGTTTTGGCAAAGTGTATGGAAGCAGAAAAACGTCGCGATATCGCGACAGGAAATAGCGAAAGGAATCGAAGAGGAAAGACGTCGCGATTTCGTGACCGATTGTAGCAGGGGTGTACGAAACATGAAATGGTAGCGAAATCGTGACATGTTTTGGAGAGATGGCCCGAAGGAGAAGGTGGTAGCGATTTTGCAACGTGTTTTAGCAAATTGTACGGCACAAGGGAGATTTCGCGAAATCGTGACAAAAATGAAAACCATGCCCGAAGTAGAGAAACGGTAGCGAAATCGTTACAGGTTTTGCCAAGGCGTATGAAACAAAAAAATGGTCGTGATTTCATGACGTGTTTCAAGGAGGTGTACGGAAAGAGAAAGCGGTAGCGATATCGCGACAGTTTGCGACAAGCATGTTCGAAGGCAAAAGTGGTAGCGATATCGCAACAGTTTGAGGCGAGAGAGCCCGAAAGTAAACGCTGTAGCGATATCACAACAGTTTGCGACGAGAGAGCCTGAAAGTAAAAGTGGTAGTGATATCGTGATAGTTTGCGGCGAGAGAGCCCGAAGGTAAAAATGGTAGCGATTTTGCTACAGCTTGGTGAGAAGGAAGCCCAATGGAGAAATGGTAGCGATCTTGCTACAGTTTGTGGAAAGAAGGTTCAAAAGAAAAAATGGTCGCGATATCGCGACAAGATGTTGCCGAAGACGTACGGCCGGGAAGAGCGTCGCGATATCACAACATGTCACGATTTCGTGACATGTCGTGTTTTTGCGGCCAAGAAGGTGAATAGGCGACATGCAATTTTTGTTGGGACTTTCATAGAATGGCATTACAGAAGGCGCAGAGGGCGTGTGACACATGGCATGCATGTGTCAGGTTTGCAGAAGCGTTACATGCAACAGAGGATTTTAGGCGTTTTGACGTTAAACATGGAATAAATACAAGGAAAAGGTGGGAATTCGAAAGGTCACATGCAGGAAGGTGAAGCGAAGTGACCAGGGAGAATCGAAGACCCACGCTAGATAGGATAAATCCAAAAGCACAGATTGAAGGAGGGGTTGGAAATTGCCGATTGTAGAGTTGCAAAGACAAGAGCTTCGTGCTAATCTGGGCCTACACTTGGGCAATTTTCTTCTTTTGTTCTGGAATATTTATGCCTGGAACATTCTTTGAATGTAATTGACATATCATTTAATATAAAATACAGAGTATTGGCATCTCATTGATGAGAAAGAAGGAGTCATTTTGTGCATGCATGATTTAATGCTTTATCTTTCATTCCAAATTTTTGAGGCTTTTAGGTGAAGTTTAATGCAAGTGTGCTTGGTTGCTTCATGCGAATGCCTAAGTCTGGAATTATAGTAGAAACCCTAGAAACCAGCACCTAATTTATTTGGATTGTGCGAGTTTGCAGGTTCATTAGATTAGGTTGCATGCATAAAACCTCGGTATCTTCGATTTCATCGAATTGATAATGATATTCGATCTGTAGTTTAATCTTATATCCATTTATTTTGCTTTATCTTTCAAATCCTTATTTTATTTCTTGCAGTTTAATTACAGTATTTGAATAAGCAATTGAAAATCCATTAGAATTGAATATTAGAATAGATTTATTCACTTTGAGTCCATTGTAAATTCAAATTAAATAAACCATCAGTGCCCCTTGTTAACATCCACTTGCAAACCCTAAGATATTCTTGGCATTTCATTTTGACAGCATTATTTAAGCATAACAAGAACCTTGGAGAAAGTTATTTTCTCTGCAAGCAGAGGATTTTTGGACTCATATCCTACCGGAGAGTGTGCTTTCACAACTGGGTGAAAACACCACTCAACACTACCATAACATATTTACTCTTCCCTTTTGGTTCCTCTTAGCTTGATCCATAGCTTGCTGAACATGGTATTGGTACATGACACAATACTGTGAATTATGGGGATCATTATACACCAAACACCAGATATTAACTAGACTTGTCTCTGAAGAACATTCAGGCTCTTCATATGCTATATTTACTCTGACCCCAGTACTGTTACTAGGACAAAGTATTTCATATTTGTTCACATATGGAAATCACCTTTGTTGAGATATCTCCTAATATCTTTTTTCCATTGAATTCATTCTATTGCTTAGATTTTTTGAAGTATTTTTTATATCAAGAATGATAGAAAATTCTTGAGGAGTCTAAGAAGGAATAGGAGGAAAAGGATGTACAATAGATGGTTTTTTTTTATGAGGAATGGGATTAATTTGCAAATATGGAGATGACAAGGAAAGGGGATCCATGTAAGATGAATTTTTAGCTTGGCTTTGGCCATTAGTGGCTTCTGAACTATAATGTAGCACATCTTTGGGAGGTAACCTCCCCACATTAATTAGGATATTCTTGGCATGAACTACTGCAATATAAACTTGTGGAAATATCTCCTCTATATTGTTGGGTTTACAAGCCTAGATCTGATACAAGAGCTTTGATATAATACATATAATCCAAGCAAGAAATTGGTATAGCTGTAGGGGGAATTATCTTATATGTCCTACTAAACCTCAAATTGAAATCTAAGATAGTCTCATGATAATATTTTTGCATGGATGTAAACTGATTAAGCAAGGAGAAAGGGTTAGAATATTTATTATATTCTTCCATAAAAGGCTCAACCAATGCTGCCCATGAAGTTATGGTGTTATCCTCAAGAGTCCTAAACCAATACAAAAATTTTCCTCTCAAGGACAGGGCTAGGATTCTCATAATAGCATCCTCTTCCTTTATGTTGTGGATTGCTTCTAGAGTCAAAATATCCTAACAGTGCTCATATGATGTATTTCTAGAACCATCATAAGTGGGCATAGCCTTGGACACAGCCTAAAGAATGACATTCATATGGGCTAATCTAATAGGACCAGTTGTGTTCTAGTTGGGGAATTTCTATAATGGCTAATTTGGGGGTACATTTCTCTGATTTGCTATTGTATTTCCAACCATATTTCTAAGTTTAGGTCCTATTGGAGGGGTTTTTGGATTAACGATAGGATTTTCCTCAGGAAGATCTTCTTATGAGAGGAAATATTAATTCAAACTTTTGATAATAGTAGACCTTCTAGGTAACTCACAATAAAAATATGATTCAAGGTTATTCCTTTTGAAAGACCTGGTATACATGAAAGGACACTGGTATACTGGGGTAATTATTTTCTAGGTTAAAATACCATGGATTCGCTAGGTGAATTTACCATTATTCATTTAGAAAATTCAAGATAATTCACCAGATCTTGAATCCTCTAGGTAGAGATAAAATAATAACTCATATGATGGGTTTTCATGTTCCTTGTGAACTGGTCCCACTGGGGGTGCCAAAAAATATTGGGCAAAAATTTGACATCAAGTTTTACTTAACACTGCAACTGTCTATCATCCAATTTTTTGTCCAGGCATGCACCTGATAGTCACAGCTCGACACTCAAGCATTGGATGAACCAAAGATAACTTCAATCCGACCTCCATAGTATGATGGTTCCTTGTCAACTTAAAATGGTGTTGACTCAATTAAAGCTCAAATAGGGTTTTGATATAAGGGTTAGAAAAGGTTTAGGGTTAGAAAAGGTTTAGGGTTAGAAATGTTATGAAAAATAGTGGCCAAATAGGCTAACAACATAGGTAACTACAATTCTAGTGTCCCATCACTCAAGATTAACATCACCCAAATCAATGAAATTTTTACACATTAAAGCATAAACAGAGATATATTATAGAAAGTAATTCCAACATCTAATATTGATAATCCAAATAGCTGAATAGATAAATAGTTAGATTTAATAGAAATAAACTTCCTAAAAATAAATATCTAATCAAGAATAGATTTCAACTACTCTTACAACTAGTAATCCAATAAGTTGGAATGACCTAACCATTCAAGTATTAACAGAAATGCAACTCAAGACTTCAAACCTCTTGCACAATATTATGAAGATAAAAATTTTGAGTTAAAAATTAGAGTAATGATCCTTCTATTAGCTCACAAAATACTTACAGTAGGACAAGCAAATGCACTAGAGCAAACCCTAAAAAATGAGGGTTCTGCCTCTATTTATAGTTTGTAAATAAAATAATTTTAAGGAGAAATTAAAAATATTGTATATTTATAGCTTAGTAGAGAGTTTACTACCATTATATTATTGGATGGAGAGCTCCAAGAAATCCACTATGATAAATCCTCCATGGTAGCATACCTCTACAACATTCTGGTTTGTTGGTGGCAGTTAGATTTTGAATAGTTGGACACTACATCTTGTCCATAAATAATTCTTAGAAGCTCAAATCTGCCATAGATCTAAAATCGCATCTGATTATTGTTCTTGAAAACCCTAAATTCTTCATATTCCTACCCTCCAACTGATTGCACTCTAATTTGGTGAGTTTTGGCCTTTTAAATCCTTCAAGAATGTCAGCAAAACTTGGACCATCAATCTTCATCATGTATGGCTATGACTAAACCTACCAAGACACTCTACAAATTGTCAAAGAAAACCCAAGTGCCATTCTAGAATTTTAAGTTGCTAACATCATATTTATAGCCTTGAGCATGCAGAATTGAATTTTGACATAAAATGAACTAAGAGGTGAGCAGTATGAAATCCACTCATTAATCTTCCTTTTCTCTTCTTTGGATTTGAGATAACCAAAATCAGCAACATAAAGCATACTTATGTCATCATCACTTTATAAATATGCAGAATCACCAATCCATACTCGTGCAAGTGTAAATCATCCTTTGTTGTTATTTTGCATTGCCATAGTGTAAAATAGCTTTTATCACTAATTCACATCTTCTGTAGTTTTTCCTATATATTTTTTTGCCAATACACACCTTAATACTCTTGAGACTAAGTGGAACTGACCTTACCAACACTTAACCATTTAGAGCATGCAAAAACTACTCTCGGTCACCATTCCACACTTTCTCTTGCACTAACATCATCATTGTGGTTTGCGAGAGAAAAATTAGTAGTGAATAGAAAATAATATATATTGAACCTTAGAAAATTGAGATTACAATGGTATTTATAATGGTAAATCCAAAAACCTTTAGGGAATATAGGGAAGTTAGGAAAATAGGAGAAATACGAAGCAAAAGAGAAAGGGAAATAGAATTGGTTCACCTTGTCACCCTTTTCGTCCAATCCGCCTAGTCAGCTACCGTCCAAGTCAAACTACCTTCCCAGTCAGTTGTCGTCCAAGGAGGTAAAAGGGGTAATATCCAAATATTATAGTTGAAACAAATTTTTACACCTTTTTACTCCTTTTACTAACTTTATTTCTAGCATTCTACCCCTTAAAGTTGAGAGGACTGTATATGACTATACAGTCTCTCATATTTATATATTGAGCTTTAGCTATACCTTTGGTGAATATATCTGTAATATTATCCAAAGTGTTACAATATTGAAGCTCAACTATCTTTTGTTCCACCATATCTCGAATGAAGTGATACTTCATATCGAAATGATTTGATCTACTATGGTGTACTAGATTGTATGCCAACTAAATGGCACTTATGTTATCACAATATAGTCGAGTTGGACCACTCTAACTTTCTCCAATATCTTCAAGAACTTTTCTTAACCATAGGGCCTGAGTACTAGCATGAGTGATGGCTATATACTCAGCCTTAGTTGATGACAATGCTACAACAGTTTTTTTCTTGGAACTCCATGTAATTAGTCCTAATCCTAGACAAACAATTCCCTGATGTAGATTTCCTGTCATCTATGTTGCTGCCCCAATCATTTTCACTGAATCCAACTAATTTTAAAGAATTACATTTTTGGTAATGGATTCCAAAATTCAATGTACCTTTTACATATATTAAAATTTTTTTAGTTGCTTGTAAATGCAGCTCAGATGGACTAGTCATACACCTTGAAACTAGAGAAACTGCATATTGAATATCAAGCCTGATTTTGGTGAGAAACATCAGACTCCCAACCATGCTTCTATAAGTGGTAATTTCAACCTTTGATGCTCCATCGTCCTTGATCAATTGGATCCCATCTCCAGTTGGAGTTGCAACTGATTTGTACTGCTCCATGGTAAATTTCTTGATCATGTCTCAAGCATACTTATGTTGACATATGAAGATCCCTTTATTTGATTGATTCACTTCCATGCCTAGGAAGTATCCCATTAAATAAATATCTTTCATCTTGAACTGTTTCATCATGGATTTTTTGAACTCCATATTCATTTTATTATTACTACCCATAAATATTAGATCATCCACATACAAACAAACTATGAGAATCTCTACTCCTTTCTTTAGGTAGTACAAAATTGGTTCACTTTTGCTTCTAGTAAATCCATACTTGCTGAAATAGCCATCAATGCATGAGTACCAGGCTCTTGGTGCTTTCTTAAGGCCATAAAGTGCTTTCTTCACTTTGTAAATAAGGTTCTCTTTTCCATGTTCTTGAAAACCTTGAGGTTGTTGAACATAAACCTCTTCTGTCAAGTATCCATTTATAAAAGCACTCTTCACATCCATGTGTTGTACATTCCATCCTTTATGGGATGCTAAGGAAATAACTGATATGATTATCTCTTGTCGTGCAATAAGAGCAAAGGTTTCCTCATAGTCAATGCCAAATTTTTGAGTAAAACCCTTTGCTACTAGTCTCACCTTATGCCTTTCAATACTTCCATCAGCATTGTACTTGGTCTTGTAGATCCATTTACACCCAACACATTTTTTCCTTTGGATAGCTTTGCTAGCTCTCATGTATCATTATTGTTTATAGAGGTTATTTCCTCTTTCATGGCTTCTTGCCATACATTTTTAGTACATGCCTTCTCATAGCTAGCTGGTTCTAGCTGTGTACTAGCCAATAAAGCATAATTGACTACATCTCCCATAGGATCATGGGAGTCATGATATCCATACAATTAAAAAATTTTAAGTTGTTGCAAAACTGTATTCATCTCACTAGATTGAATTCTAGTGAATATTCTTTGGAAATTCTGATCCAACATTTGAAAGGATGGATGATTTTGTAATATTCTTCTACCTCTTGATGGAGAGTCTCTGTCTATTTCCATCGGTGAAGAACTTACTGATATCTGTGGAGAAGGACTTGGAGTGTTTGTTGAAGTACTTGATGTAGTACTCCTGTATGGGCTTGGAGGGGGTAGTGTGCCTTTGCTTTTCTTTGGAGGCACCTATTGTACCTGTGAAGAACTTACATCTTGGGACTCATCATCAATAGAAATTCTTTGATGACCCCATTCTCCTCCTTCATCAAAAATTACATCCCTAGAGATTACAACTTTATAAGTCTTAGGATTGTGGAGTCTATATCCTTTTGTAGACTCACAATACCCTAAAAATATACAAGCTTGACTTTTTGGATCAAGCTTCTTCCTTTTCTTGTCAGGAATGTGTACATATGCTAAAGAACCAAACACTTTGAAATGCTTTACATTAGGTTTCTTTTCATACCATGCCTCATAAGGAGTGACGTCATCTAAACTAGAAGTTGGACTTATATTTAGAATATATACACTGGTTCTTATAGCCTCTGCCCAATACATATGAGTTAGATTCTTAGACTGTAGCATCGATCTCACCATCTCAACTATGGTGTGGTTTTTCCTTTCTGCCACACCATTCTGCTATGGGGTATAGGTAGTGGTAAATTGCCTTTTGATCCCACTTGCTTTACAATATTTCAAAAAATATTTTGAGGAGTATTCACCTCCTCGATCTGTCCTAAGACATTTTACATAATTCCCACTTTGATTCTCTAAATTTTTTCTAAAATATATGAAGCAATCAAAAGCTTCATATTTGTGTTTTAGAAAGTAAATCCAACACATTCTAGAGAAGTCATCAATGAAAGTGAGAAAATAAGAACTATTTTTGAGACTTTGTGTTTGCATTGAACCACAGATGTCTGAATGTACTAACTGTAGTGGATATTTGGCTCTCCATGCTTGTCCTATCAGAAAATTTGACCTTGAGTGCTTTCCCAAAGCACATCCTTCACAGACCTCCTTTTGTTAATTGATTTTGGGAAGTCATGTCACCATAGCTTGAGAAGTTAGAATTTTCAAACTAGTAGAATTAAGGTGACCATTTTGCAACTGCCAAAGGACACTTGGATTTGTTATAGCTACATTTACAATTTGAGCTCCCCCTGGCTCATCAAACATGAGAGGGAATATTTTTTTCTTGGTCATGGGGACCTGTGTGATGACATGATTACAATTATTCTTATAAAATAAAATACATTGTCCTTCATCAAATACAAGCTTGTAATTATTCTCTATCACTTGTCCAAATCTTAGCAGATTGTGTTGGAGCTTTGGAGTGTAATAGATGTCATGCACTTTCTTTAGTCCTTCTTTGATTGGAATCTCTATGGCTCCAATACCCTCTACTTGTAATGTCTTATTATTCACTAATTTGATTTGGGATTTATAAGTGGAATCGAGAGTAGAAAATAAATATTCTTTACCACTCATATGGTTGGAAAAACTAGTATCCAGAATCCACGTGTCATTTAGATTCTATTCTAATTGGCCATATGATAGAAAAATATTAGAAATATCATCTTCTTCTCCATAATTACTATATTTACTATTGCTACCTTGTGAATATTTTGACCAGTAGTCACGAGCGAAGTGACTCGGCTTGCCATAGTTGAAACATGCTGATTTGGAATTGTCACTTCCTTGCCCTTGATTGCCACTTTGTCCTTGATTTCCACCTCGATTCTGATTTCCACCTCTTTGTTGGTTGCCTCCTCTATATGATTTGCCTCCTCTATTGGAATTGCCTCATCTTTTCTAGTTGCATCCTCTGTTGGAATTGCCTCCTCTATAGTTGCCTCTGCCTCTACCTATTTGCTTACCTCTACCATGACCTCTTCCCCATCCTATTCCATTATTTTCATTGGAAGTGAAGGCCTTATCATCGTCTCCATATCTTGTTGAAGGAGTTTCAAGAAACCTCTCTTCATGTGACATTAACGATCCGATCAATGCATCAAATGTTAAAAGGGAAATATCTTTGGATTATTCTATTATTATGGTAATATGGTTCCATTTATGTGTAAGTGTTCTCAAAAAAATTATTACAATTGTCTTAGGCTTAATTTCTTCACCTAGTGTAACAATTTTATCTACAATTGCTTTTACTCTAACACAGTAATCATCGACTTTTTCATCATATTTCATTCGAATATTTTCAAAATCTCACTTCAATGTTTGAAGCCTTATCTACTTCACTTTATTACTACCTTGGACTCCATCACTCAATGCTTTCCATGCAGCTTGTGCAGTCGTACAAGCAACGATTCTAGGAAATATGCTTTTCTCCAATGTAGCTTGGAGATGAGAAAGAGCAGATGAGTTGCTATTTTTCTCTTCTTTTTGTGTTTGCTTGTCTGCGGCACCAAGTTTTGCCTAGTATGAGGTTTTTATGTAGCCCTCTTCTATGATGTACCAAAAACCTCTACCTATGAGCAAGGTATTCATATTTATAGACCAATACTCATAGTCATAACCGTTAAATTCTGGTATAGGTAAGCTATTGTGTGAGGCCATAGTTACCAAAAAACTCTCTTTATTTCACAGTTACAATACAGTACTCTTATTGTTTAAAAGAAGGAAAGAAGAAGAAGAAATAAGGAAGAGCTTACAAATTTAAGTCAAATATGACTTGTTCTACTATATCATTGACTGCTTGTTCCTCTTGATGTGGGGATGCTATCTCTTGATTTACAAAGTTATATGCCACTTCTTCTTCATCGTCACTTATATGTATGATTTATGGTGATTCTAGTTCTAGGATTTCTACTAAAATATGGTAGTGTGTGTACTCTGATTCTTGTGGTGCAGCTTGTATGGATTTTGATTGTTCAAATTAACTCCTGAATGATTTATCTTCAAAATCCACTTCGTACCCTAAGTCAGGATGCCTTTGATGTGCGATTACTACATTTTGGAGTTGACTAAATACAATGTTGAGTTCATAACCTCTTACATTTTCATCAAACATTTCTGCACCTTCTCTTGCTAGAATTGCACATAAGGCATGATAAAAACCATTCGGTCTTATCATCAATGCCCTTCACAAAAAAAACTAAGCCTCTTAGGCTTATTACACACTTTATCCTCTTAGGAAAGTTTTCACCTCTTTTAAAATATCTGAAATTTTCACAAAATGTGAAATTTACAAGGCTCCAATAATTGACAATATCAAGCCTTTAGGGCTTTTACAATAAAATTTTTAAAATTTAAACTTAATAAAAAATTAAATATTCATATTTAATAAAAAAACTTTATAATTATTAAAAACCTAAGTTTTAAAATAATTATAAATTAGTTTTAATTTTATTAAATTAATATTTAATAATTTTAAATATTCTAAAGTTTAAATGATAATTTTTTTTTAATAAAATTTATCCTCTAGCCCATTCGAACCCGTGACCTCTTGACTATCACAAAAATTTGAACAATGCACCATAGTGTCTATTTGAAACATAAAGGATCCGCGATCCTTTTCTAACTTGTGCTTCCTAGATATTAAAAATAAATAAACTAAAAACATGCCTAGCGAGATTCGAACCCGAGAAACCCTACTCACAAGTGCTCCTCCTTAGCCACTTGAGCTATGCCCATGGCTGGGTATGAAGGAGGAAGATTTTATATTTGAAATGTAGTGGACGGTGATTTTAATTAAAAAAAATTGAAATTATTTTCCCAAATTGAGCAGGACGGGGGAAAAAATGGGGTTTATAACCCTAGGCGGGTGAGTAATGAAGCGATTACCTTTGAGCAATCATAGATCACCACTTTTGCCTCCTTTTGACCAAGTGCTCCTCACCACATTGCTCTATTTGCTACCATGTTGCTCCTCCTCCTTGTGACACATGTCTTTCCACGTCAGCTCCTAAGTCGTCCTCCTCTCACCACATGTCACTCTGTGATAGGTCCTCCTGCATCGCTCTTATCTTCGTGTACTTGTTGTGCTAGCCTACTCTAGAATTTACTTTGATCTACATGCTTCGAGCTTCTCTCACCTCGAGCTATGTGCTACGGGCCCCACCTCGACCTCGCTTTAGGTTGTGTGTTGTGGGCTTCTCTCACCTCGATCCTTGGGCCTCCCTCGCCTCGATCCTCATGCCCTTTCAGCTTCAGATCTGATACCAGATGTGGTTTGTGAGAGAAAAATTAAGAGCAAATAGAAAATAATATATATTGAACCTTATAAAATTGAGATTACAATGGTATTTATAATGGTAACTCCAAACGATTTTAGGGAATATAGGGAAGTTAGGAAAATAGGAGAAATAGGGACGAAAAGAGAAATGGAAATAGAATTAGTTCACCTTACCGCCCTTGCCATCCAATCTACCCAGTTATATGTCGTCCAAGTCAACCTACTTGCCTAGTCAGTTGTCGTCCAAGGAGGTAAAAGGGGTAATATCCAAAGCTTATAGTTGAAACAAATTTTTGCATATTTTTACTCCTTTTAACTCCTTTTACTAGCTTTATTTCCAACAATCATCACCCAAAATGTTTGCGTAATTGGGATTCATCGCCAATATGCACCAAAATACATTATAAACTAAGTAGAATTGCTCAAGGAAAATTGCATTAAGTGTTGGGTATATTAAGAAACAAATGTTGTGGATCCACTCCAAAATACACTGAAAAGTGTGTAGAATGGAAAATTCATACCTTAGAATAAAATTTTCAATGTTTTCTAAGGATATGGCCATTTTGAGCCTATAGTAGTCTTCTAGAAGATCACTAGCTAGAGTAGAGGATAAATACTTCTCCTATGATAGATATCCACAAACCAAAGCAAGGGAAAATATTTCTCATATGGACTATGATCCGTGAAGCAACTGGGAAGATAGAGTTCTTTTGTGGAAAGAGATCTATCAACCAGGTGAGGAGAAAGAGTTCTCCTAGGTCAAGCTCCACAAACCAAAAAATATGGGAAAGAGTTCTCCTATGAATTTTGATCCACAAATCAAAGCATTAGGGGATTGGTGTCTCGATGGATAGAGATCCATAAACATTGTAATAGGGAAGTGTTTCCCAAGAGATTTGTTGAGAAAATTTAGTAGAAATATTTTCTTCATGGAGTAGCCCACATTGGGTGAACCACATTAAATTGGTGTCTCTATTATGTGTGATGATTTGTGCATTTATTTTATTACTGCTATTGATATTGCCATTGATAATATTGGATAGTATTATTTGGGAAAGAAAAGTGAAAGTTGTTCTTATACTGTTCACCCCCCCTCTCAATATGAGCTCATGCTCTTCACATATTGATGCCTCAAACTTTATGATTGAATGTGCATTGACATAGGAGGGATAGTTTAGGCTATATCATCCTATATTTTTTTTAAATCACCTATTGTCATGGTCATAGAGGAATTATAGTAAAATGGAGTGAGAAGCTCTAGGGATGGTATATATTATACAAAAAATTAGGTATTACCTATTGGTGAACCATTTTTATTTCTATGTAGATCATTAGGATTTGTTGTACTTGATAAATAAGTCAGTAATACAAGGATGGGTCGGCAGGTGGCTCATCACTTTACAAGAATTTATATTTTGAGTAGTAGTTTGACCTAGTAATAAGCATGTGATTGTAGACCCTTTATCTTAAATATGATTAGAAGAACCTATAAGAATGGAGATTCTAGATGAATTCCTTGATGCTTAGTTATTCATAATTAATATTGTGCCATATTGGTACAAGTTAATTGGATAGTACTTATCCACAAGTGAGTTTCCACAAGATCTAATGGCAACAAAAAAATAAAGGTAATCGTAAAGTCAACATATTTTGAGTTGATAGCTGGATTGATGTACAAAATAGGTATTGATGATATCCTATGAAGATGTGTGATGGACAAGGAAGTTAAAGCAACATTGAAAGAAGCTCATGAAGTTTTGGTAGGAGGACACATGGGATCAGATGCCATGACTCAAAAAGTACTCTTAAAAATATTATGGTGGCCCACATTGTATAATTATGCAAAGGAATATATATGAGCATGTGATACTTGCCAAAGAGCAAGAAAACCAATACAAAAATACTTTATGCCCTTACACCCATTAAAACCCTAGAAAATATTTAAAATATAGGAGTTGGACTTTGTTGGACCACTGAGAACTACTCATAGGTGAAAGTGTCGATATATCGTGGTAGCTACTAAATACCCCAAAAAATGGGTTGAGGTAAGGGCACTACCAAAAAACATGGAAAAGAAACAAATCAATTCTTGTATGAGCAAGCAATTACAAGATTCAATATACCACTAAAAATAACAAGTGATTGAGGAGGTCACTTCATGAATGAGATTATCAAAAATTTGAAAATTGATTTCAGAATTAAGTATTCTTTTTCTAGTCTATATTACCCTAGAGCCAACGAGCAAGCGAAAGCGACTAATAAAGCTCTAGTGTCAAATTTATATGAAACCTATGGTATAGAACGAGTAGATTGGGAGGAAAGGTTACCATTTTTTCTTTGGGTATATCAAACTACCTTTAATCCAATGATAGACCATACACTATTTTAGCTAATGTATGGTCAGGAGATAGTAGTTCCAGTGGAGTTCTTGGTACTAAGTTTATGGGTAGTTATGGAGCATCACTTAGGTGACCAAGAGAATATATAGAAAAGACTAATGAAACTAATAAAGGTAGATGAGAGAAGAGTCATGGCACAATGGGTGATCAAAGTGTCCTAGAAGAGAAGGAAGTTATGGCATGACAAACACCTTAGGAAGTTAGAATTTAAACAAGGTGACTTAGTTCTAAAATTTAATCGAAAATAAGAAATCAAGATAAAAATTTTAAAAACATTGTGGCTTGGTCCCTTTTGAGTTATATAAGTGAGGTACAATGGGGAAGTTAAACTACAAAAATTTAATGGGAAAAAAATACCAGATACTGTGAATGTTTCAAAGTTGAAGCCATATAAAGTATAATGTCTATTTATTTCTTCAGAAGAAGTTGAATGGAAATATGAAGCTTAGACTAATGAACAACAAAGATTAATTCAAGGTCCATTATGGGAGGACCTTGACATGGTACTTGCACACCTATTCATAGAATGGGGGGAGGCAAGGCCAATTATCAAACAACAATAATTGGTACCTCTACCTAGTGAGAGAAGAAGGATGCAAGTGCATGTAAGGTTCACTTATGGGACTGAACGGATCGAGGAAGAATAAAAATAAGGTATTCCTCCAAATGTGGGAAGGGACCCATAATAACAAGGAATTGTGTATCCATAGTTGGGGTATATATAATTAATTCAACTAATATAATATCAAAAAATAATACGAATAATAGTTTGATACGTAGACATGATGGACATGTTCAACATGGATGTCCCAAAAAGTAACATAGGTGACACTACAGAGGAATAGCCCACCAAACTCACTCCGTTAGCTTATATTGGGTTAGTGTAGTAGAGGATGTGACACCAAATACAATAGTTTCAAGTGGAGTATGAAATATTACAGGTTCATACTACAAGACTCTGTGAATAAACTATATAAGACTTGGATTAGATGATGAAAAGGATGGATGAGAAAATGATGCAAGAGCATCCAACGAAATTGTCGGGGCCATAACTTCTCAACCGTAGCTCCGATTGATGTGAAATTTGATAGGGAGCTATTTGGGAGATTTATAAACAAATACAACTCTCTAGAGTCCTATTTGTCCAAAAAAATTAGTTTTCAGGGCCAAATTCCATCATCTAGTGCCCCGAAATTAGGTTTTAAAATTTCTTACCTACTTTTTTATGCTTTTTGAGCTGTTCGGAGGTTAATATCTCCTAATGTATTTAGAGTTATGACTGGAAACTTTATTTTTGTCTTGTCTATCGTAAGAGGGATGCGCACCCCAATTTTGGGCCCCATATGACTCATTTTAGTTTTTAGGGTTTTTTTTGGCTATATAGCCACATAATGAGGGTTTGTGAGGGGATATTTTCCAAGTTTTTGAATGAGAATTGGTTTTGAGTAAGTTTGGCTCTCCATCAAGTGGTATTGATAAAGTGTGGCTCTCCATCAGAAAAGGATAGTTAGGTTACGTGAATTAGAATTCAGAGGAAAAGAACATGAGATGAAACCATAAGCATACTAGTAGGGGAGAAAGCTCATAAAAAACTCCTCATGGCATGTTCAATGACCTATAAATGGTAGAATAATATGGAGAGCTATCTTGGTGAGATATTGAAGAAGATATTACATCACCCAAACCACAAGGTAATATACACAAGGATTCAAGTGAATTCAGTGATGGAGAGTTACCATGGTTATTAAGAGATGAGAGTTTAGATAGTGATTATGATGACTTATTACAGAAAACATAGGTACCTCATGCTCATCCTGATCCTAAGATCTACACAATAGCCTATCAATAGTTGAGGCGACAAAGGAGAGAACTGTAGAGACTTCAAATATTAATGAACTTACCAAAAAATTGGTCAAAACAAAGGGATGATGACCGTAATGATTCTAGTTCTAAGTCTTATTTTCTATAATTATATATATAAACTCTAGAAACCATATCTTCAAAATGATGTTGGAGGAAATGAAATGGATACGTTGACTATTATGTGCAGATCGTCGAATGCAAGCACTCCAAAAATTATCACCTAGAATGAAAAGAAATGAATGTCACTTGGCCAACATATAATTGGTGGATATAACACTTGGAAGGAACCAACAAGAATCTCCAAGATACTAGTGAGGCCATAGAGGAGTACACCCACTAAATAATATAAGGGGTAGAGGATATATTCCACCTATAGGAGGTAGAGGATGAGGTAGGATTCAACCCCTTACTCGTATATGACCGAGAGATACACCATTGGCCTATCTGAAAGGGACTAAGAACCTACAAGGTATTCCTTGGTTGAGAGGGTATATACCAAATATCATAGGAATAAAACCATAGGGATGACCTCCATTGATATAAAAAGCACAAAAAAAAATTGAATTTAGAAGAGGATTTTCCCAAGAGAGGGAAGTTCCATTTAATGCTCAAAGAGACCCTATGTCGAGAGGGTTAAGTTGCAAAAAACCTATACAATAAAGAGGACTTGTTGATGGGGTGAAGAGTACACTTCATCAATGAAAGGAGTCAAGGATGATAAAGGACTCATTCACCATGCTTGTAAGTTGATTTGATATGAGGATATAGGTGGAAGAGTTACTCAAATGATAGCAGATGAGTAAGAGTACCCCTACCTTGTGATCATTCACTAGAATGATGGAATGAAGGATTGCCAAGAGGAAGTAATACAAATTTTAACTACACAATTTCAAATTGTACGCATGGAAATAAAATTATAGTAAATGATCCAACATGGAAAATGGAAAGGGATCAAACAAATGGTTGGTTGGAAGCTAATGATATGATTATGCATGACATAGAAGTGGGGCACCCAACTAACAAATCAACATAGAAGATCGTACCAGTGAATGTCATTGTACGAATTCCGTGATGGTAATTTGTTAGAATATATATATATATATATATATATATATATATATATATATATATATATATATATATATATATATATATATTGTGAAAATCCTCTAGGATGAAATTAAGATGAAAGGTGGTTGAAAACTAGAAATTGCGACCCCTTCAAAGAAAAAAAGAGAGAAAAATAGAAAATTATTTTAGTTATGAAAATTCCTCTAGACACAATTAATATGGAGGGTGGTTAAAAACTAAAAATGGAAACCCCCTCTAAAAATAAAAATAAAATAAAATAAATGGGAAAAAAAAGAAAATAAAATAAAAGAAAGGCAAAGAAAATGATAAAAATAAGAAAAATATAAAATTGCATGCACAAGAGTGACAAGTTGTCAATCATCTATACAAGAGGACAAAACCACATGCAAAGGAGGCTAAGGTGGTAGGATTTCATGCATCAAGACATTAGGGTTTCAAAATTATATAAAGCAAGGCACCATGCAAAATTTTCTTTCCCCGCTTACAAATCATACACATGCAACACTAAAATTTGGAGAATTCAGAGACAAAAAGGGTGTAACCGATGAAATTTTTTTAAAGGGTAATAGAGGAATAGGAAGAATTGCTTAGTGAAATAGAGGAGGAGAAATTCTATATCAAATATATTGCTTTTGGATAGCCAACAATAGAATTTTGTAGGAAATGATGGGAAATAAATGAGGCAAAGTTGTTAGAAATAGATTATATTACATTATTTGGGTCTTGTAAATGTACCTTCTTTGGTACATACTTAGGACATTAGATTACTTTAGGAATAATTTATCTAGTTACTTCATGCAATGTAATAAATGAACAAGTGTGAATGTGCAAGCTATATATTTCCAAGATGTCCCTTGTATAACTAGGTAGAGTGTTGGACAAGGAATCTATCTTCCTATATAAAGGGTCGTAGATAGTAGTGTGATAGATAACAACATAATAATACAACATTATAGTAGTATAGTAGTGTAGGAGAGTGCAGTAGTATAGAGTGTGTGAGCTATGATCTCAGAGCTCACTCATTGAGCAGTAGATTAGATCATGGAGTGTTCATTTTCTCCATAGCTACTTATGTAATCATTTCCATCATTTTTATTTATAGCATATTTCAGTCATCTCATAGATTTACTTTCTTTCTTATTATTCTGCATCTTATGATTTCTATCTCCTATTACATGTTGTATCAAAAGCTAACAGTGGTATCAGAGCTATGATAGATCAGAGCTACAATATATCGATAGGAAAATCACCATTATCATTGATCCTCAATATTTTTTCAACCTAATGTGCCATTGGACCAATCACTATCAAAATATCTCAAAATAGTCTAGGTGGTAGAATTAGGGAGAGCCACAAGTGAGGATTGAATATCAGTTTCAAAATACTGAGATTGCATATGGCTAGAGTCTTTCCACAAAGTTGCAAGAAAAATCGTGAAGACTAGGATTCAACATTTGATCCACTAGTTTTATGAATCAACTAGTGAAGCTCATCTAAGAGATTTAGAAATATTTACTTAAAGTTTCTTTTATTATAGGGAATTAATTCTCAAATTATTAGGACACCTCCTACAATAGAAAGCTAGGAGACCTCAACTTCATTACCCAAAGGTTAGAGTGCCTTCATAGTGTAGATATTAGTTGTTGTAGAGAGGAAAATACTTTAGAAGAAACTTTTGGAAAAGAATCATGGTGAAGTCAGGAGATAGGAGATCTCCATTTTTTATTGAATTACTTCACAAAAATAAAAAGGACATAGAAGCCCTAATTTAGAAGAAAATTCCATAGAATCCTTGATCCATAAGAAAAGGCCATAGAATCCTTAATATTGAACACAAGACCATAGAAGCCTTGATATAGAAGAAAAGGCCATAGAAGAGTTGATATTTAAGAAAAGGTCATAGAAGCCTTGATAGTGAAAAAATCCACAAAAGCCTTGATATTGAAATAGGTCACTTAAGCCTTTATCCTAAAGAAGAATCTAGAAGATAGTACCTAATTCAAAAGCAGATTTTAGTACTAATATTTTTGTTGCAGGAAAAGGAGATCCATTAAGTTGGGAAAGCTTCCTACAAGAAATATAGGAAGAGTATCTTCTTCAGAATCAATCCAAAACCTAAAATAAAAAAGATCAGGAGGAGATATCATTGAAGAACTTCTAGACTAGGAAGAAGAATAAGGACTAGGAGAATCTTGCTCAAATCTAGAAGTAGCAAAATTAGAGATCTAGAAGAAGGTCTCATTGCCAACACTTATATAAGAAGAAAGTTGAAGATAAGGTCTCAAGGAAGACCAAAATAAGTTGTAATATCAAAGACCTTGGTGAGGTATCAACAAGCATCCAGTAAAAAGCTAGGAGAGTCTTACTGAAGAAATCATCAAAGGAGAACTCACTAGAGAAATCCACTACCAAGGAGGAACTCCTGATAGTGAAGGACTTGGTTCAATTGTCACCATCCGAAAACAATCCCAAGAGGAAGAGAATTTGGCAAGGAGTACCAAATATGAGTAGAAGAAGAATCCAGTTATGACCTCAAGATATTATAAATATTTAGATGAAGATCCTGCTTGAAGTCAGAATTTGATAAGAAGACTTGAAGATAGAAGAATCTCAACAAATCTAGGAGATTTAAATATTACTCCCCATAGCAAGAGGACACCACTTCAAAGACACAGAATTCTCCAAATCTACAATATAAGGAGACCACAAGAGGAGAACAAAGTTACCAAATCTTAGACTCATTAAGGAAAGTTTGAGACCATCATTTTGGTGAAGGAGTTGTTCAAAATAGTCTAAAAAGAACTATAAGATCTTACTCAAGGTAGCAACTTGGTGATCTTAGACACCAAGATCTACATCCTCTATAGAAGTGGAAAAGGATCTACAAAATCTTTCAAAAAAATGTAAGCAACTATTGGTGCAAGTACATTCAATAATTAGATTACTTATCATATTTTTTAAGGTACCTTAATCCAGATTAAAGTTGTAAATGGATATTTGTATTATAGTCTTCAAATGTGCAAAATAAAGGTTTTATTTAAGGTTAATTTCCACATTAGGAGTTGACTAGATTTTAAAATTTCAATTGTCTATCAACTTCCTATCATCTACTTTGGAAAGTAAAAGAAGAGTATCTCCTAATATCTTGCTTATAAGAAATTTGTAGAATAATTCTTGAATATTCATTTCATATTGTTCTTGATTAAGTTGTAGTAAATTTTTTAAGTGCACTTATAAGTTTTTGAGAGTTATTTGGAGTTATAAGGTTTAATTATTATTATTATTATTATTTTAACATGGTGGAATCAATAGCCACCACAAATCCGAGCATGTTGTCAATTTTTTATGGCTACCACAATATTCTACATTTTCCATCCTAGAAGTTGACACACAGATCTTCACACAATCCACCCCTAACCACCATGCCATGATCATTTTAAACCTTTTACGCCGTTGAAAGCACTAGGAAGGGGACAATCATTCAGTCCAGTGAGGTCCGAGATTTAAAACTTGGACCTCCGCTCCCATTACGAGGTTTGGGGGAATAAGGTGTAATTATTAGCGCATTAAAAATAAAATATTAGTGGTTCATTTGCACTATTGTATTACTCTCAAAAATATTAGTATTTGTGTTCTTGAGAAAGGCACAAAATCAAAATTTGTCAAAGTGTCTAAAGACACTATTGGTGCAAAAAAATATGCAACTCATAGTATCCTTGAGAAGACACCAAAAATATTAGAATCCTTCAAAACTTGGAGAAGAAAACAACTAACTAAAATCAAAATAGAAGCTTCAAATATTGAGACTTGGTGAGTCTCAAATCCAAAGCATTACAAGGTTTGGTGCAAGAGAAATAAAAGTGTAGAAAAGTGCATCAAATAAAGAGCTTCTATCTAAGATTGGATTTATCATAAAATCATCCAAGAAAAAAAGGAAATGTGTCTAAAAAAATATACAACCTCAAAACCTCTTCAATACATTCAAGATTCTACCACAAAAGCATAATTTTAGACCTGCAAGAGAAGTGCAATAAAGGGTGCAATAAAGAAATTCTATTTCAAAAATATTGGTACATTATATTGCATTCTCTAATACATTATACATAGGAAATATGGCATATCTGAAGGTGCAATAAGGGCAAAACATTCTCCAGAAGAGCACAGCCAAATATGAGCATGAAGAAGCCTCTCAAAAGTGCCTACGTCATGCACGGTTTGGAAAACCATAATAGGTGACCTATAAATCATAAGAAAGGAGGCATGTTGATAACCAAGGGAACATATCCAATAACATAGAAGCAAAGGAAATCAAACAAGAAAAATTTAAAATGTACATCCAAAGGAAGGAGCATTCAATACTACCATTGGATCATTAAGAAGTCTCCACCATAGTGCCACTGTTCAAGCTCCACCATAGCTCCTGCATCTCTCCAGCAAAGCACCACCACTAGCTTTGCTTGGCTGGAACCATCTCAATGACATTGAATTACAACCAAGAAGAAGGTGGAAAAGTACATAGAAAATCTTGCAAGAAAGTGTTATAAGAATAAGGGCATGCAAGTGACATTTGTCATCCTCCAAAGGAAACCTTGAAATTATCTCAAGGTACGTTGGAATTTCAATAATGTGAGGAAGCGTTACCACAAGTATTTGGTGCTCATAGACCACATGGAAGAGGAGTTATATTTATCCATAGGCATTATCATGTAGACAACACAAGAAGGGAAAACATTCTTCAGATGTTACACTTGCAATGGACGTCCAATAAAGCGTTGAAGTGTAACCAATGTGATATTTGTCACTAGGTTGACTACCCATTAAAGGCTCCTTGGACTATGAAGGATGCAACAATTCAACAAATAAATTTAGCATAGAAAATTAGCGCATTAAATTTAGCTCATCACAATGTGGAAGGAAGTGATAGAGCATTCAATGCTATGGTATGAATACATTCAAAGTAGATAAATTCAACATTGCAGCCATTACATGTTTGAAATCAGTGTCGATTATTGCTTGACATAAGGTAAGTTTGATTCCCATATTTATATGCTTTCATATCTAGTGATATATAAGGTTTAATTTAGAGGAATATAATTATATTGAAAGCAATACCTCAAAGTGAATTATTTTTCAATCTAATATAATATTTGCAATATTAAACTTAGGAGTAATAAGGTTTTCTATTGGATATCAACCTTAAATAATTACAAATATTATTGTGATCTAATTTTTCTAAAATTAAGGAGTTATAAGTGTTACTACATCAAACCAATAAATTTAGAATTTAGATACACTTGAATTAAATCCTAAAGGGATATTAAAGAGAATTTTATCAAAGCATTTCAAAGGTTGGAAATTTATAATATTATTGTCTCAAAACTTCTCAAAAAGAGACAAAGGATCCAACATTAAAACCTCTTTAAATTTGGTAAAAGTTCTTAGTTCAATAGGAGCAATAAGGATAATAGAAGTTGATTTTTGTATTTACAAAACTTTACAAAATCAACCAAAATTGAACTATAATTTACAGAAGCACTTTATTTATTTTCCAAAACCTACTAGGGATTCATAATGTATTCTAAAAAATATAATATTTGGTATTAGAAAATTTAAATGGATTCAAACAAATTCTTCCTAGCAGATTCTCAACTACTAAAGGGTCCTAATTATTTATCCTAAAAGAATAAAGTGAAAGCTATTTTGGTATATAAAAAAAGTTGGGATATTTTAAAAGGGAAAATGCAAATACCTACTATAGATGATATTGAAATCCTAAAGTTTGTATAAAATGATTCAAAGGCTCTAATGATAATATATTTTGCTATCACTTATGAGATACAACCCTATATCAATTTAGAAAAATCATCTTTAGATGCATGGACAAGCCTAGATAAAAATTTTGAAGGAAAGAATAAGGCAACAATTCTCCATATTTAGAGTCAAATTCATTCATTAAAGATGAAAAATGAAGAAAGTATAGAACTGTTCCTAAGGAAGGTAGCATATATCAAAGGGAGATTATTTACCTTAGGAGAAAAAATTAAGGATGAACTTCTTACTCAAGTAACCATGAGATCAATTCCAAAAATCTATAAACATTTGGTAACATATTTATAATTTCTAAGTAAAGATACTTCTTTTGATGACTTAGTCAATATTCTATAGGAATATGAAGTGTAAAATATAGTTAAATATGAGATGTCTAACACTGCATTGGTGTCTAAAGATAATCCACAGGGAAACATTGATTCTTCATCAAAAGGATGAAAACCATAGTAAAACATGTATTATCATATATGCAAGATAAAAGACCCAACTATTGCAGGTTCAATCCCAAAAATTAGAATCAAGGAAATAAAATGAACAATGGGAATCAATTTCAGCCATGAAAATATCAAAATCCTCATCAGCAACAATTTTAGTGACCAACCAATTATCCCCAATTGGAGTATAAAAAAGGAAATAAAAAAAGGACATCTAGCTCAAAGGATAGAGGAAGTTCAATAACTAGGAGAATTGATAGATGATTATGAAATCAAAGCTCTTTTAGCAAGAATTATAGGTTTTGAATACACTAACAACTTGCTTGAAAATCTTACAAAAATCAGAGAAGAAGAATTAGAATTCAAAGTCAAGAGAAAGATCCACATGAAGACTAAAGTCTTCAATACCCAACTATTGTAATACATGGGTCTGTTAGAAATAGATTATATTACATTATTTGGGTTATGTAAATATACCTTCCTTGGTACATACTTTAGACATTAGATTACTTTATGGGAAATTTATCTAGTTACTTCATGTAATGTAATAAATGCACAAGTGTCAATGTGTAAGCTATATATGTGCAAGGTGTCCATTTTATAGCTAGGTAGAGTGTTGGACAAGGAATCTATCTTCCTATATAAAGGGCCATAGATAGTAGTGTGATAGACAACAATATAGCAATATAGTAATATAGCAGTAGAGTAGTGTAGGAGAGTGTATTAGTATAGAGTGTGAGAGCTATGAGCTTAGAGCTCATTCATTGAGCAGTAGCTTAGATCATGGAGTTTCATTTCCTCCATAGCTACTTATGTAATCATTTCTATCATTTTATTTATAGAATATTTTAGTCATCTCATAGATTTACTTTATTTTTTATTATTTTGCATCTTGTGATTGCTATCTCCCATTATATGTTATATCAAAAGCTAACAAAAGAACCCAGTGAAGCTTGTGCTAAGGAAGGCTAGAGTGATCACCATCACATAAATATCATTGCAAGATAAAGTATTCTTCAATGATTACTTCCTACAAATTCTTCATTCCTATGAACCCATTGCAAATCACACTATTGTGAGAGTGGGTAATAGGTACATCAAGGTGGAGTTTTATACAGAGGAATTTTAAAGAAAATTTGGATTGCCCAAGTATGGAGCTCCAATTTTGAAGAATATAGTAGATCCAATTGAGGCTCACAAGTTGATTACAACACTCACATCTGTGAAGTCACTTGTGGTAGCCAAGATTTTTGGTTCTAGAACCCATGGAATTAAATAGAGCTAGTTAAAAATTTATGAATTGGTATGTACAATGAATTTGATCATGGATCGTTTATCTAGAGAATAATGAATTTTATAAATTCTAATCTAGATGGCACAGTATTTGGAAGGTGTCTACAATGGTGTGAAGTATGATTAGGAAACCTAATTAAAGGAACACATGTAGCAATTACTGACAACTAGGGGGAAGAATTTCATCATGACTTTTCATGTCATTGCTCTTCTATTAGATGTAGTATCTAGAATGGGCATTTACTTTAATATTAGAACACAACCTCGGTAGTTATTTCTAGATCAACCTACGATACTGTGATGGAAAATTATTGTGCCTCTATCAAAGGAAACTCCAGAGAAATTGAAGGCCGAGAAGAATACAAAGCAACCAATACCTTCGGTGCAGGTAGAGGTAGATATTACATATGATGAAGATGCTCATACTCAAAGTAAAATAAAAAGATAGTTTAAACCTACCTTAGAACAATAGGCACAATATCAACAGTTGCAGGAGCATCCAACCTTTTTTGAAGAGGAGGATAGAGTAGAACAACAATCCAATCCTATAAATATATTTAAACACATAGGCAATGAGAGAAATAGAAGAAGCCCATACAAAAGGAGTAGCCAAAGCTAGTACTAGAGGAAGGGTACTCAGAATTGGAAGGATTGGATTTACTAAATTTTAATTTACCCGGTCTGAAAGAAGTAGGAAGACCAATGGGATCTCTGTAATTGCTCTAGATATTTAATTTTAATTTTTTGAATTCATCAAGATATTTGGTTGGAAAGATAATGGTACCACTAGCTCCAAAATCAAAAGTAATGGTGGAAGTCCCATTTGAGGAGCCCAAGGGAAAAAATAAGATAAATATTGTTATGATAGGTGGTAATAATCAATAGGAGCAAGAAAGTACACATCCACCACATTAGGAGTTTTATCCTAGTGAGACAGTTGCAACCCTAATGGGAATGCAATCGAACCTACATGAGGAAGGGTTGGTAGAAATGCAATAGGATGACTTACCTAATTTGCAATGGGAAGTCCAAGCACCAATGATAAAGCAATAATATCTATAGGAGATCATCAATATTGAGGATATTAGATCATTGAAAGAAGAAACGACAAACAATACAATAGCAAATATTCCACTATAATAAGATAAAGTAGCCAGTGTGATCAAGGAAGTTGGAGGAAGTTCAAATCCACAGGAAGAATAAGAGGAAGAAAAGACCCCACCACAAGATAATACTACAAAGATTCATACAATATTTTTAGTAGAAGTACCTCACTTTGGTATTTTTGGGGATGAGGGTGAAAATACTGATAAGCAAAAAGGAGCACTTATTTTGATAGGCCAATGAAATATTTACCAATGCTAGGCTACAATTTTGTATCGATGGAATTGGATAGTTGAAATAGTAGAGGGAGAAAACCTTCACTAAATTAGAGAATATTATGGATTGGGTGTACAATGAGGATCATACAAGGTAGATAGCACACATTCATGCAAAACACCCATAGTTGTTACTTGGGGGTGAGGTAACCATGATTCTAGAAAGACAAATTTTACCATAGGGAGTGAAGACCAATTACCATGCAATTCCATGAGTGTACTTGGATAAGGCAACCTATAAAACTTCTCCATTTAATATAGTGGGTACATAATTTTGAAGAGTACCTTCAGAATTTCCCTTCACTCTGAGGAAATTGAATTTCTTGACATATTCGATTGAGTGGCTTAGCTTGGGTCTTGAAGAAATTTATCAAGCCAAGAAAGCATATCGAGAAGAAGTGGAAGCTACTTGAAAGGAGACGGTTGTGATGGAGGAAGAATTAGTGAACAAAAAAACAAAGGCCAAATAAATATTGAATAAGGTGGAAACAGAGTGGGCTAAAATCAAGCAAGATTACGAGGATAAGATACATTCATAGGAGAAGAAAAAGTAGATTGTGATCTAGAAAGGAAAAGAGTGCACAAAGTAGTTGGAGGCTTAGTTGGCAACACAATATGAATAATTGGCCAAACATGCAAATTAGTTGAAGGTAGTAGAGGAAAAACTATAGGAAAAGTACCATAAGGTTGAAGATATGGTAAAGGATACCGAGTGCTACAATGATATCATCATGGATCATAAGGCTTCACTTATGGCTAAGTATGAGTGTATGTCAGCTTATGAAGCTGACATTCATTAGAATTTGTAGGTTATCACAAAAAAAAATGAGGAATTATACATGGTAGCTAGAATAGAAGCCATGTTGATAGATAAATTGTGTAAGGGAGCATATAAGTGAGAAAATTTTTTAGCTACACTTTTGGATACTACAAAAGAGAAAGCCAATGAGTATGTGTTGAAAGCCTTGGAATTCAATCAATACGCAACCTGATTGAAGAATGAGCGTCATGTTTTGTGTATGCAGCTTGATGAGTACCACCAAGGGTTTTTTGCCAAGACCAAGAAGACTGAGTTAGTGATGACGCCAACTAAATTAAAGGAGAGGGTACCTATAAGTAGCAAATACACCTCGTAGAAGAAGAAGAAATTATTTTTGGATTTGCATAGTTTTGTTTAGTTTTGCCCAATTTTGATTAAAATTTACAAGTGGTAAAATGTACAAGTATGAGTAAAACATACAAGGTTGCAAATGTATGATGTGAAATGTAAATGAAATTAGGTGAAATATACATTTGGGATGAATTTGATAAAAATAAAATTAGACACTAGTAAAACCTTGTAAAGAAGTGTTTTTGAGTTAATTCGGGATGGCGGTTGTAAGTAATGTGATGTCTCAAAAACTTCTTTGGAATGGTTTGGGCATGCATTATATAGCCCCCCACATTCATTTTTTTAGGTTTTTCATTCATAGTTGAATTTATTCATTGATAGTTCATTCATTCATGGAGTATTGATTGTTCATGGTAGAGTTGCATACTGTTCATTATTGATAATTGTTGTGGCTAAGTTTATGGTTGTGAGCAATAACAATGGCTATATTATATAGGAATACTCATAATATAAATATTATATCAATTCTCTTTATTTCCTTGCCCTTGTGAATTCCATTGTACTTTATGGTTGTTGTAGGTTGTGTAATTAATGTTGGATGCATAACTTGTCATGTTAATTGGATGGAATTGCATTGTGAATGATTTTGGTCATCCTAAAAACTTGGTGTGAGGATAGGAATTGATTGCATGATTAATTATAGTTGTACCATGATGTTTATAGGAAATTGTATAATTTTTGGAATTTCTCTTGATGATTACAATTCATTGCTAGTGAATTAGGGTTTGCATATTCGAAAGAAAGTGAGGAATTGTCATAAATAAACATCCCATAACTTGTCTTAGAATAAATGGTTGTGCAGGCTAATAGATCTAAGTAAAATTTGTAGCAAGGGTTTTTACAAAATGTACAAATTTTGTACCAAATCATACAAACTGATCGTTTACTCTATTTGGAAATAAAGCTACAAGATAAAACCTATCAAATAAGAAATAAATGCTACTTTGGAGAAATCTATTACAAAACTGATCGATTTAACTTACAAAATCTATTCTAGTGTATTGTCTAAGTACCAAATCATACAAGTTGTAGTGTTGTACAATTTGTATCATACAACTAGACAATTTGGTGATCATACAAGTTGTTTGGTAAACTGACATAGTGCACAAGGCAAACTGTACAAGATGTACAATTTGGATAAGTTGGGTTTGATACTTTAGTAAGCATTTATAGACCCTCTAAATCACCTCCCTCTTTGGATATACTACATCCTTGCTCTATAGAAATGATATAGAAAGGGTAGAAAAGGTTTTGACATCCAAGTTTTAGGATGCACAGAAGTTCAAAAAATGTTAAGGTATCATGATAGTTTCCCTATATTGAAAGCACAACCCAACAAGGATATAGAATATTGGAGACTTTCGGCACAAAATATCTACCAAAAAAATGAGGTCATTGATCTAGCATGAGATTTTTTTGCCATAATTAGAAAATAGGCTAATGAAATGAGTTCAATTGCGCAATATCTCAAGACCCTGGGTGTGCCAAGCTTTTGGGATGACAACTCACTTTGGTGCAAGCATGAAACATTCACCCAGTTGTTTGAAGCACAAATAAAAAACTTAAGTGAGATTGACTCACTATATGAACCACTAGATATAAAGAAGATATTTGCAATATTCTACATGCTTTTGTCATATCCTAGAAAAAGTAAAGTACTTAATTGAGAAGTACAGTGACCCTCCATATTACCATGTTGGCAAGCTGAAGGGAGTTATATTGGAACTAAGAGGAATTTTAGACCCCCATTTGACTATTTGGTAAAATATGATCCAACAACTCCAAATAGTCATTCTATCTAAGGTTGTTTCACAAAATGGATAATCATCAAGGACAATTGCATAGAGAGAGCCTCCATGGGAAGAAGAGTCACAATAACATACATCACTAGGGGGAGGTTAGAAAAACTTGAGAAATAACACCTCTTTGTACTATATTGCTTTTTACTTGTACACTTGTATCATAAAACCTTTTCAAGACTTATGAATTTGAAGCCCAATGGAACAACTTAAGAGAATATTTAAAGGAAACTATAAAATCTATTACTAGCATAATTAACAAGGAGGCAACAATAATATTGTCATTAGATCATCAATATGGGAGATGAAATGCACATCAATGATTGTAGTACTTTAAATTAGATTGGTGATATTTGCAAAATCTACCTAGATTACTGATAATGATGAAGTGACAATTTGCACAATTTAGCTTAGATTATACCCCCTATTTTAGTCCACATTTGGATAGATATCCTCTAATATTAAGAGATAGTAGGATGAATTAGGGATTAGGAACTAGACGCTAGAATATAATATAATGAGGGGCTTCTTGCTAGGCCAGGTCAAGAAAAAAGGAAAATATAGGAAGCACAACAAGCAAAAGAATGGTGATTTCCTATGGTGCCCAAATTGGGTCTAAAATAACTATCATCCACAACTATATTTACTCATGGAGTTCCATTTATGTGGGTTCATATCATGTTTTAGATATTCCTCATTTTATTTTCTACATCCCTTTTTCTATTTTTGTACTAACTTTTTCCTTTAGTTTTATTTTCATAGTTTATCCTATGAATCCTAGCCTGGGTCTCTTGGAAATGTTCCATAATTCAGGTATCCCCATGCACAATTTTAGTTTCATCACCCCCAATCCACTACCACCTACCACCTGTACATTTTATGATAAAATCCACCATCCAATCCATAATCACAATTTTATTCTCACTTTCCTCCCCATTTTTTTGTCCAATTAAGCGAACCCTATCTGCAAAGGTTTCAGTCATTTGCCTTTTGTATTAGCCCCATTTTTGGCAAAACCTATGTGTTTTTGGTAGATAAAAAGTTAGTCTAAGTTCTCTTTCCACAAGATGAAAAGTCCCTATGAGTCTCCAAGAATGTGGATATATTTAGATCACCACCCATGTGCACTTTAGTAAATAAGGTACACAAAGGGGATAATATAGAAAAAATACAAAAATGGACTGGGCACTATGAGATAAAACATTTACAACCTCAATAAATCAACTAAGTCTAAAGTATACTAAAATATTTATACCTGTTCGAACCCCAATGGGGTTCCAAAGTTCCAGCATATGCAAAAAATAAAAAGGAAAAATTTTAATTTTGAAAGATGTTAGAATATTTATACTTGATCAGAGCCTGGTAGGGTACCAATAGTCTAACCCACTATTGATATATGTCGGATTGTAAAAGCAACTAAGTATGGAGACAACCAAAATAATTGCATATGGTTAGAGACTTCTAGAATCCCAACCCCCCACCCAAATACTAGAGGCTAAAAAGGTAAATTGATAAAATGGCTAAGGATAAAGGGCACCAAAATATTTGCATTTGATCGATACCTGATAGGGTACCAAATGTTCGATGCAAGCAAGAAATATTGAAAAAAATAGCCAAGTCTAAAGGGCACTAGAATATTTATACCTGATCGAAGCCCAATAGGATACCAAATGCTTAGTCTATTAAAAAAGGTAAGCAAACATTAGAATATTTATTAAATAATCAAGTGCTTAAATAGAACAATATAGGTTAGAAACAACCTTAGGAATAAAATAAAATAGTATCCCCTAACCATGGTAACAAACATGCTAAGATAAATTAGCACTTAACAACTGACAACTAAAAACTAGCTAGGTAGGTTAACGTAGTCAAGTTGACTACAGTTACCCAGTTACCACTATATATTCCAAACAATGAATATCTATAAAGTAAAAAGTAAAAGTAAATGTAATAATGTATATTTTACCATGTAGTAAATGAAATTTACCTAGGAGAATATACTAATTATCAAATTAGGTAATAATCATAGTTACTATAGCATAGTAACTCTAACATCCCCCCTTGTTACATTATTTGGGTAATATATATAACTACCCCAATACAATGAAAAAGATGCTGATATGATGGCTCTTGCTCTATCATAGTGCTTTGGTTGCTTGTTCACATCAATGAATGTCCTTATTGTAATCTTGTCATCCAACCAGATTGCATGGGAAACTAGTCGCTACAATCGCTAGGCATACTAAAGTAGATCACTACATACGAGGTTCATTCTATTACAATATAATTTTATAAATGATAAGGTAGATAAGGTTTTGGTCGCTACCAAAAATACACCCTTATAAGTTTATCCCTTTTTTGCAAGACTTGTAATGGAATTTCTGCAAGAAGTGTGACTAAGGTGTCAATCTCTGCTGAAAATGCACCCTTACAAGTCTTTCTATATTTTTAGAAAAAAATGTGTGAAGTAGAAAATAAATGTTTATACCCCCTTAAGTGCAAAATATGTGCAACTCATGAAGCTTGTTAAGGCTTTTACAAAGATTACCTCCTAGAAAATTTTAAAATTACACAAAAAAATCCCCCCTTTTATTACACGGATTTCAAAAAGAAAAAGAGTTTGCTATTTATGAAGCCTAAAAATAAGTACAATCACCCTTTTATTGCAAGTAATTCAAACAAAAACATTTGCTATTTTATGAAGCCTAAAAAATAAGAGGGTTGGACTGTTGCTTGCCTAGGGTGACAAATTTGTTTCCTTTACAAAGTTGTATGGATCATGAGAACCTTGTGTGCTTTTTATAAACTAGAATTAGAATTAGAATCAAACACTTCACTAGCAAAATTACCTCTTTGTCTATTTTGCTTTTGTGATGTGCCTTTGCCATTTTTATTTTGCTTGTTTTAAAACCAACACCGATTGGTGTCATGGTTGTCCTTTTTACAATTTGTGAAAAACTTCTTTTGAGGTTTCTTTCCCTTATCTTTTGAATATGATCCTCCCTTATAAAAGTTTCCTTTCTTATTTCCACCTTGATTATTCGAGTAAAGTGCATTATTCAACACTTCATTTCTTTGGAGATGATTTTCTTCCTCTATATTGAAGCAAATTGACTAACTCCACAAAGGTGAATGTTCTTTGAGATACATTAAGGGATTTTATTAACATCTTGTAGGATTCTAGAAGATCCTTCAATATTACTAAATTCAGGATAGTATCTTCTACTTTTACTCCTAAAGCATTCATCTTTGACTTCAGTTTTGTCACTCTGTAAAGGAATAGATCTATTGTTTCTCCTGAATTCATAGGGAGTGTATGAATTTTATTTTGAATGTTTAGAATAATCGATTGATTCTTGCCTTCAAAAATGGTATTTAATGTATCCCATGCATATTTACAAGTTTTGGCTTCACTTATGTGAGGCTGGATTTCATCAGTAGTAGCTAGGAGAATCAACATGAGAAGACGATTATTCCTTTTGTCCCATGCTTTCTGATCTACTCCTATTGATGTGGGTCTTGTTTCAGTTCCATCCACTAAATCCCTCATTTCCTATATTGTAAGGATGAATTTCATATTGTTTTTCCATGCTAAATAGTTAGAACCTTTAAGCAATTGTGTATCATTTAGGTATTTTTTGATAGTTTCCATGATGAAGGTCCTATAATTGCACTAGTATGATATTTCTTTCACTCTTAATTGATATTTAATGGCACCTTCCTGAAAACTTTCTTTGAAAAAATATGATCAGTTTGAGGATATTTAAGCCAAAAAAATAAGAAATGAAAGAGAATTCACTCAAAAAGATATTTAATGACACCTACCTAAAAATCCTTCTAAAGAGGGATAATCAGTTTGAGGAAATGGAGCAGGTCACCTTCTATTATAAGGCTTCCCTGTCAGCTAGTAGGGAAAATTTTTGGGACGTTTTAGTCCCACACGTAGCATATTGCTGCATTCGGGCTAAATAAAAGGAAAATTTTGCCCAAGGTTATTTTATTTCCTTAAGGTAATATAACCTTTATATGACTCTTTTACCACCCAAACATGTAAATTAAAACCCACCAATTTGATACACCAATAATGCCACTTGTCATCTATCAACGCTACCATGTAGGATGCCACAACAGCAAAGGAGAGCCAATTAGATCATGTCAGCTTAACATCATACCACATCATCCCTATTTTAACATCATGTCACATCAGTGCCAACTCAACATCGTACCATGTTAATGCTAGCTTAGCATCATGGCATGTTAGTGCTCGTCACCAAAATATTTCTAGCTCAATCACCCTATTAGAAAATAACATCATGCCACATCCTAGCATCTACCACGTGTTTCTAAAATATTGCACCCACCATATCAGATGGTATTGCCTTGGGATCTGTGCCTTGAGTCCATAGCAGTGATATTAGATGCAAGGATCAGTGCTAGCAGTTTGTGAAATTCTAGGCCATTCATCAAGGAGCATGTGGCAGAGGCAGGACTCAAAATTTGCACCATCAGATCATCAACTGTAGACCTAAAGTCCATAGCAGTAGTGTTAGATTATATCAGGTCTTAATTAGGCTTCAGATGGAACTAGGTACATCAACAATGTTAGATCATATCAGGTCTTCATCAAGCTTCAGATGGATCTAAACCTGCCTAGGATCAGATGAGCCTTAGAGTCAGTTCATGCCTATAAGGTTGTGCACCCTTTGTAGATATTAGGTCATTAGGTTGTGCAACTTAGGCATTTCTACATCACAATGAGTCCCCTCACAAAGGGTCCACCATTGCCTATGGGCTTGGCCATTTGTAGGTTTTGTTTTTATTGCATCACCACCTACGGGTAATTTTTTTTTCAGGCCAGATTGATATACCAATTTATCAAAAAACCAAAAACTTCAAAACCTATTTGAATGTGAATATGGAGCCCAATGTGAATATAGATTCCAATAGAACCACCAAAATAGGTCTTGTCCACCTATGGTGGAACCTAGATTAGAGCGGAGTAAGGCGAAATGTCTACTATGATACCAATGTTATAAAAGGTAAGTGAACATTAGAAACTTGATTAAATAATCAAGTGCTTAAATATAACAATATAGGCTAGAAATAACCTTAGAAATAACATAAACTATTACCCCCTAACCACACTAAAAAATATGCTAAGATAAATTATTTCCTAACAACTAACAACTAGCTAGGTAGGTTAACGTAGTCAAGTTGACTACAGTTACCCAGTTACCACTAGATATTCCAAATAGTGAATATCTACGAGGTAAAAAGTAAAAGTAAATGTAATAATGTATATTTTACCATGTGGTAAATGAAATATACCTAGGAGAATATACTAATTACCAAATGAGGTAATAATCATAGTTACTATAGCATAGTAACTCTAACACAACCCACAATCGAAAGATGTTGGACTATGAAAGTAACTAAGTATAGAGGTGTTGAATGAGTATTTTTCCCTATTGCAAAATAATCACCACAATCAGAGTATTAATTTGAAAACTCTCTCTTGCAAAGAAATTAATCATGAATACAATTTCTCCAAGGTTCCGCTATATAAGCATTCTGCATATGTATTTAAAAAACAATGATAATCTGGAATAACATATGCTAGAAATAACTCAATAACCTGCAAGTGATAGTTAACAAGGGGCCTTGATGGTCTGATTCAAATATGCTTAGTGATTGCTTTCCTTAATCCTAAAATGAATGTGAATTTGCTCAAATGAAATGTGACTCTTTTGATAATCTTGGCATTAATTTGTTTTACCCTGAATCCCAGTTAGCAAGTCCATTTTATCTTTAGATTAAAGGATGTGTAAATAAAAAAATGTGTGTAACTTGTCCACTTCATTTTAAGCTCCATGCCTTTAGTGTGAGATTCATTTTGTAGTTAGTAGATTCATTTTATCTTTAACATTACCATTCTAAATGCTAAGTTAGACTCTGAACATGCTAACCAATTAGTAAGTTAGCATTCATTTGCATTATCTGCCATTAATGTAAAGTAGGATTTATTGCCCTCACTTCTATATTGGTTTATCTTGAATTTAAATTAGAATGCTAAAATGCTTTGTACAATCTTGGAGGTGCAAAAATTCTAGAAGGACCAAAATGCAAATAAATTAGAATAACTATGAAAGAAGTTTTGTAAAGCATACTAGAATGAAAATAAACTGAAAATAAAACTATTAAATTTTTGGACAAGGACCATAATAAAAAGAACTGGAAATAAATTGCAAAAATTTTAGACTAGGACCAGAATGAAAGTAAACAAAAATTCTAGATAAGGACCAAAATGAAACACAATAAAAATAACAGAAAACAAATTCAATCAAGCTAAACCAAAGCTGGAAAATAAATGCACACAAAGCCTGGTGTCATACTCCCCTACCCTACAAAACCAAATATTATGAGACAATTCTAAGGGTAACCCGATCTAAGCAAACCTGCATGAAACACAATCAGATTAGATCAAGTGCTAGACTCAAAGGAAACAAATAAAATCTGCATCAACATCAATCTTCACCTAGTATAATCCCTAAGGGTATTTAATACTAGATATAAATTTAAAAATGTAGTGAAAGAATAAACATTAAAGAAATAACCCTCAAAAAATGGTCTCCTTTGATTTTTCTCACAAAGTGTATGTTTCCAAAACTGTATGCATTAAAATCGTCAAAATGTCCAAGTTTACACAAATTTCCAGCCCTAAGTTCAAGGGCTTTGATAAACTTTTAAAGTTTTCCAAGGTCGTTTCATTTCCCATTTCTTTTAACAAATAGGAAGTGTTATAAAAGAAAATATTATAATCTTTAATAATCCTTATAAATTCAATTTATAGAAAATATAAGACCATAACACCAACAAAACCCCTAAAATATTTGGCTTAATGATTATTCCTTATATATCCCCCATAGCCTTGTATCGATTCTTTTTTTGACATGTGATAACCCTTATGATATGGGAAATGAGCTTAGACCCCTTAAAATTATACCACACTATTCTCCAAATAAAACATTTAAATAAAAAAATAAAAAACTTTTCACCTCCTTGTGCTTGGTGTTTGATCCAGCAATACCAACATAACCCACACATCTTGGCCACAATTTGAACCATGGTGGACAGGGCTTCGACCAAGGGCATTTACCATAATGGCAACTGTCTATGTTGTGTATAGACACGAGGAACTGCCTCCTTATTTTCTCCAAAAAAAAAAGGATTGAAGAAAAAAAAAATTATATTCTTCATAACCTCGTGTTTTGATTTTCAGCCCACTCCAAAAATATGGCCCCCACATTTACTAGTAGTGATTCGTATCGCGGTGTCTGGTTTCAAAAACTTCACTCCAACCACTGTGGTTATTATTTAGATCATATCAAAACAATGGGAGTTCCTTTCATTATCATAATTGAGGACACTCTGAACTCCTAGTAGTAAAACAAAATTTGAATATCAAATGTGTATCATGATTAAATGGTAGTCTTATTGAACGTTGTTCATCTCTCTTCGAAATGCCCTACTACATACCGAGTCAGTCTATATTTTCTACCTCATCACTGCTGATGAATGTTGTCTTCTACCACCTTGTGCACACTATCATTCGATAGAATCATCGAATATATTCTTGCCCAACACCTTTGTATTACCTATTTTGGGCAATAATTATCTAGCAACGTGAACTATGCAGGACTTGTCAGCCCATATTTTATCATTTTCTTGACATGCCCTCCAATCATGCCAATACTATGTCATCCACCAGCCTAGCTAGTCTATTCATTATTGCCTGTTACATTGACTACTAATACTTCATTTTGTTCTACCTTCATGTTGAATCTAGGCTTCACTGCCATGATTTGGTATCCATATCAACACACTAACACAAATCAATGATGAGCTGTCATTCTCATTGACATATTTGAAGGGCCAGTCCACCATTGGTGGTTATTCCTACAAATTTTCCAAGTTGGTCTTTTGAAACTATCACCCTCATCGTCTTCCATTGTCCAGGTGTACATACATAGATGCATTATCATGTTATGTTACCCTCATTTTCCATACTACCCTTGATATAGGCATCCCAAGCTTACTCTTTGACCCCACTCATCCATGTCGACATGGTTTATGTCACTCTATCCTTATAGCGATGTTGGTAGGTCTATATCCTATGGATGCAAGTACACTATGTATCATCTTTGTCCGCCCCTTAGAATTAATTACTTTAAAACTTAATAATTTTAAAAATCTACACCTAACTTAAACTATTCTAGATAATGAAGAATGAAAAAATATTATATATATATGTATTATTTCTTATTTATTTTATTTATTTATTTTCATTTTTTTATAACTTTTTAAATAAGGGGTAAAAATTTATTGATAAAAAGTTTGGATTACAGAGTACAACTGAGCTTCCAACCAGGACTCAAATAAATAGCCAAACAAGCTAAAACCACTAGACTAGAATGACACCCAAAAAATACAACAAGAACAAACCACATTAAGTCTATACATCCTTGTGGATCAATTCCCACAAGCATTAAGAGTACCTAGACGAGAGACTCTTCCAATTATCGATACTCCAAGGATCCAGCAGCTCAGAAGCCCTTTTGGCTAGGTAATCAACAACCACATTCCATTCCATTGGAATGTGCACAAAGGATATAAATTCAAACTCTTCACTCATTCTAAGAATTTGAACGGCTATAGAGGCCAACTACCAATTAACTTCCTCCACCCTTTTACTATTTAAAATATTAACCATAATTTTAGAGTCAAACCCGCAAATAATCCTATGCTAGCCAAGAGGAACCCTACTAGGGATAGAAAAGTTCACACCATCCCCAAAGAGAGCAAGGGCTTGTTGTACCTTCTCCTCCCTAGAATCCAAAAGAGGGTCCACATCACATTTGCTATGGATGGTTTCCTGAACCATATACAAGATCCTTTTCTAGATCTATTGAACATCTAAATTACTGCCCTAAAATATGTGCTAGTTTCGTTCGAGCCAAATTTTCCAGATGATGTAAGAAGGGACCAAATTCCAAGCCACCCGAAGGAAGGGGGCCTTGGCTGGAGGTCTACCCAGACTACTCCAAAACTCCACCAGGGACCACATGAAAACATGGATGGTTCCAGGCGCTCCACCAACGGTGCCAAATATCTCTAGCAAAGGAGCATTGGAAAATTAAATGAGAAGAGTCATCCTCATTCTTACTGCAAAGGACACAAAAAGAGGGACCCTGAAATCCTCTCTTCCTCACATTATCCCAAGTGAGGCATTTATTATGAGTTACCAACCAAAGAAAGAAGTTATATTTTGGCCAAGAAAATTTGTTCCACACATTTTTCCACCAAGTGACAGGAAGACTCCCATACTTTTGCTTATCAAGAACAGGATAACCATAGGCTACCGAGTAGGTTCCCTTAGGATCAGGGTTCCAAGATAGAATATCTTTACATCTCAATGAAGAACAAGACCTCCCCGTAAGAATAAGAGCAAGCACCTCTCTATCCTTGGCCAGTCCCCCCTAGGGCCATTCTTGCGGATCTTTCCACCTATACATCTCCATATTTCCAAAAGATTGAATTTTTTTAAAGTCCTCCACACAAGACCAACCTACTTCCAAGAAAAAAATGCTTAGGGAATGTAACCTAGGATATTGATTTAAGATAGGAGAGTGGCCATTCCAACAATCCTCCTAAAAAAGATCATTTGATCCCTGATTGCAAATACAGAACAAACCCTGCTTTATTAAATTAGCTTCTCTTTTTAGAGTGTCCCAGATAATTGAACCTTTCCCAACCAAGTTGACTCTAGGTAACTCAGCCTTAGAAATACCTCTAAAGTATTTACAAGATAATATTTTAGCCCAAATATGATCTTGAGAGGTACACCATCTCCAACAAAGTTTTGCAGCCAAAGCCTGCCCAAAAAGAGTTGTTTGTCACAACCCAAGGCCTCTCTCTTGCACCGACCTACATATAGAATCCCACCTAACCAAACTCCATTTATATTGATCAAGTTTTCTAGACCATAAAAATTGTCTTGACAAAGCATCCATGTACTTGATGAAGTGAGAAGGAGCTATTTGTACAAAACATCTATAAATGGGTAAAGCTTGAACAACAAATTTTAAAAGCAACACTCTACCTACAGTGGATAGCCATCTAAAAGTCTAGTGATTCACCTTCCTTCTAAACTTATCAAGCATAGATTGCCAAGAAGATCTAGGTAGAGGATGAGATGAAATTGGAATACCAAGATAAATGAATGGGGGAGTCCTAACCTAGAATATTAGAATGCGATAAATCCTGGCTTGAATAAGAGGAGGGGTATTGAAGAAGAAAATAGAATACTTGTCCTCATTAATCAACTGTCCAGAAGCACCAAGATATATGTCAAGAGACTATCTAATATTTCCAACTTCCCTGATAGTGGCAACTCTCAATAAAGTAGTATCATCAACAAATTGAAGGTGGGAAAGAGGTGGCAAACTACTATCCCACTTCCACCCCTGAATGAGACCTTGCATGAGACCCTACATGACTTGAAACTTGAGCAATCTTCCCAACCCTTCTGCCATAATGATAAACAGATAAGGAGATAAAGGATCTCCTTGCCTCAATCTCCTTGAGGCCTCAAATAACTCTGATGGCTCATTATTAACAAGAAAAAAGAAAGAGAAAGAAGAAATACAGCTCATCACCCATCTTATCCATTCCTCCTCAAATACAAAAGCAGTAAGAACTTTCTAAAAAAAGGACCATCTGACCCGATCATAGGCTTTGGCCATGTCCAACTTAATGAACATAGTTTTCTTCTTAGAAGTTTTCATCGAGTGAATAGATTTTGTAGCAATAACAACCCCATCCAAGATTTGTCGGCCAACAACAAACCCTCTTTGCTCCTCAGAGATGATTTTTCTCAACCATATCTTCAACCTCTTAAGAATAATTTTTGTGATGATCTTATACACAACATTATAGAGAGCAATAGGCCTGAACATATCCAAGGAATTTTCTCCCTCTTTTTTGGGTATAAGCACCAAAAAGGTAGCATTTAGGGCCCTTAGCATTTTTTTGTTCTTTTGGGACTCATGGACCACCTCCAAAAGATCAAATTTGATTCAATACCAAAAATCTTGATAAAAATCAATTGGGAATCCATCTAGGCCTGGGGCTTTTCCTTTTTTCATCTTGAATACAATATTTTCCAACTCCTCAAGGTAAATTGGACCCATCAAGTGCTCATTCATCTCTCTAGAAACAATCACTTGAATACATTTTAGAATAATATTTTCATTCTCATCATCTGATAGGGAGTCCTCCTTGAAGAGAGAGGAAAAATACCTCTTCGTCTCTTCTAAAATATCCCTGAAAGAAGAGAGCAGGGCACCTCAAGAATTCACAAGAGAGGTAATCAGGTTACCATTACGGTGAGCCTTAACTGAGTTATAAAATAAGGTTGTGTTCCTATCCCATTCCTGAAGCCAATCTACTCGAGCTTTTTGTTTTCAAAAAATTTCTTCCCTTAGTTCCCATTCAGCAAGGTCTTTTGCAGCCTTAGATTCCTTAACAAGAAGCTCCTTCGTGAATCCCTGATATCTAATATTCCTTGAAGATTCTTCCATCCTCCTAAGAGCTTCTATCTTAGGTAAGGAAATGTTTGCAAAATTTAGTCTATTCCATCTCTTCAATTTATGTTTTACAAATTGTAGTCGCTTCATAAAGGAATACATAGCGGTGCCATGAGGAGGTTTTCCAGTGGTCCACCAACCTCGTATGAAATCATGAAGCTTAGGATAACGAAGCCACATAAGTTGAAACTTAAAGGAGGGATTATTTTTTAGCCCTAACTCCAAAGAAGAGAGTTTGATAGACCAATGATCAGATCCCCTACCCTTCAGAATCACAGAACTAGCACTTTTGTTATTACTCATCCAATAACTGGATATCAAAAATCTATCCAGTCTCTCTGAGATGGAAGCTTCCCCACACATTATATTGTGCCAAGTAAATATCCTATTATCTAGCTTGATGTCAACCAAGTTTAGGGCCTGGATATGAGCACTAAATATAGAAGAAAAAGGCTCGAGATGATCCATCCCACCACGTTTCTCCTCCAGACAAGTGATAGAGTTGAAGTCTCTAGCCAAAATCCATGGGTACAGAGGAACCAAACTTCTCACAAAGCAAATGTGCTCCCACAAATTCATTTTACCATTGTAATCAATAGGATCATACACATTTGTAAGTAGGATGGTTTCACCAGATTTGTTATCATGCCCGAACATCAAAATAGACCATCTACTGGAAATCCAAGTAAGAGGGGATATCTTAACCGGATCCCATAAACAAGCGACGCCACCAACATATCCACATGCACCAATACATTGGCATTTAACCCTTCTCCACAACTTGGGAGCAATATTGAGCATACTATCAATGGCCAATTTAGTCTCCTGAATAAACACCACATCCGAAGAATGCACACGAACCAAATCATGAACAACTTTTTGTCTGGGAATGCTGTTCAACCCCCTTATATTCCATGAGAGGATAATAATTTTTTGGGGTTATAAAAATGGGAGTCCAATTTTCTCACCAAGCCTGCATCCACCAAAGTATCCCCCATTAACTTAATTTTATCTTGGTCCTTATTTCGACCCACATTCATATTCTTATCTGAAAAACTTTTTTTAATTATTTTCTGCTGCAATCTGAACACCATAGGATTTTTGCAGTCCAAGGATGACTGCATCAGTGATTGAGTAGGATAGGGCATAATTAAATCTATACCACTTTCCAAAATAGTTTCCCTTATAGGGCTAGATCCATCCATGTCCCCTATACTCAAATCCAAAGCCCTTTGTTCTTCATTTAAACCCCCTAGATCTGATTCCTTAAGTTCCCTCTCAAGAAGAGACATCTGATTTGGCATTGTTATATTTGCATCAGGTAGCGACGTTTTAGGTATCTCCATGCACTGATCAAAATCATATAATATTTCAAAATGGTTGAGTAGATCATCTGGCCGGTTATCCTTAAGGTCTTTGTTTGCCCTTCGTCCTCTGTTTTGGGATTTTATCGAAACAAAACCTTCCTTATCCCATTCCCCTTCCTTTATCGGGGCTTTTCATTTATCCAAACTTTTTCTATATCGAGAGGGCCTAGGATTTGAAGCCACAGGTGGGACAAACTTAGGGCATTTTATTTGTAGGTGGCCATATTCACGGTAAATCCGACAACAAAATGGAAGAGTTTCATAGTCAAGTTTTTGAACCCATGTAGTTGATCCAAATTGTATTTCAATAGAATCTAGAATAGGATTATTTAAGTCAATTTCAACACAAATACGAGCAACAAAGATTACATTTTTATCCATTTTCTGTTGTGATTGTCCAACCAGCTTCCCAAGAAGAAGGGCAATATTATGCAATATATTAGTTCTCCAAAATTCCAATGGGAGCCATGGAAGCCGCACCCATATTGGAACCCGTGATGGCCGCTCCTCTGATGGGTTGAAACCCACATGCCAGGGTTTAATAAAGAGTCCCATTGGTTATAGAAATAAAGACCCCCTTCAAATGCTTTGTTATGATCTGCAATGCAAGAGAAAACCACCATAAAATAGTTTTTCACACTCAGCATCACCTACACATTGCCTTTAGGATTCCAAGTCTTCCTGACCCAAGCCTCCACAAATGGGAGAGAAATTCGGATGCCCAAAAATTTGCCAATAAGGGCATGTTTGGTTAGATACTCCACATATTCCATCACCGAGTCTGGTTGAACCACTAGTACTGGTCTGGCTTCACATCGTTCCAAACATCCATTGTTCTTTAACAAGCGGTTCTCGACATGCACTAGAAAATTATGTTCCTTCCAATAATTTTCAGATGAATAAACATCACGAGCATGCACTCTCTATGCCGGACCCGATGCCATCACGACATTCCTCTAATTTTTTAGACCTCCTCCAAAAGCTACTGCCATCCCCGCAAAGTAGTTTTTCTTCATCAAACCCTAACAGAGTAGTTTTTCCTCCACTATATATCGGCTATCTAAGATTTATTATTCATATTTCATTTTTTTATATTAAGTATATATATATATAATTATAATATATATATATATATATTTTTTGTTTATTTATATTTATATTTTTATTTTAAAGGGTGGAATTAATTTAATTCCCAAAATATAAACACTCCCCACATGACCTACACAAAGATACTATTCCTAACAAACCTTGGAGAGCACTTTTCAAATACATGGGAGGTAATTGTTAGTCTAAAAGAGACTACCTCCAGTAGATAGAAGATTTTTGCATAAGAAGACCAGTATTTCATTTTTGAGACATGAGGCAAAGAATTGGCTAAGGCATAAAGAAGGTCACGATTTCGTGACATGTCGGTTTTTCGTCAGGATGTGGCTCGAAGAGGTCAGAAAGCAAGAGAGCATCACGATTTCGCGACATGATGGGTTTTCGCTCATAAAACCGACTGAAGAAGCAAAGAGAGAAAGAGTGTCACGATTTCGCGACATGGCAAATTTTTGCCCCATACTGCTCACAAAAGATAAAGTCCAAGAAGATGTCACGATTTCACGACATGGCAAATTTTCACCCGCAATGCAGCCCAAAGGAGCCCGAAAAGAGAAGATGTCACGATTTCACGACATGGCAAATTTTCGCCCACAATGTAGCCCGAAAGAGCCCGAAAGGAGAAGATGTCATGATTTCATGACATGATAAGGGTCTGCCGACATGGATATATTTAGTAATGAATAAGATGCCTTCAAAAGCTTATGTCAGTAACTAGAAGTAGACAGTAGAATATATCAATTCCTAGATTCATGCTATTAGTTTTTGTTTGTTGGAAGCCATGCAAAGGATATGGAAGCATGATTATATTCTGATTGCTTGTAACTGATTCTATATCAGAATGTACTAATTATAGAGATACCCCCATAGGGTATATATAAGAGTAAACGTATTCTAAAAAGAGGTCGGCTCTTAGACGTTTACAAGATTGGATGTATGTACTTTGAATACAAGCAATACAATTACGCTTCTATTTGGCTTCTGGTTCACAGTGTGCAAATGTATGTGTTAACATTTCTCACTTCTATTCACATTATTGAAATATAGATTATGTTTGTTCTAAAATCTGGACTTACGTAAAACATAAATCATATTGTTGGAGTTGAAATCTGATATATACATGTGTTAGATAGAGATCTAAATCACATTGGGAAATTCATGATTTTTGCATGGAGATAATATTAAATGCTTTAACAAGTAAAGTATATGTGTTCATCTTAGTTGTTGTTTAATCTGCACCATATTCAAGCTCTAGCCTCGACTATATTTCCCTCTCTTTCAGTAATACTCTTTTCCCTTTTCCCATAAAAACCATTAAGGAACTAGCCTCCTCTGGATATTAGATGAAAGATCTCACGATCAGTTTCATCTATTCAATGTTGACAAAATCAAGGCGTAAATAACAACCATAGGAAGATTTTGTTCCAATAATTTTTGGCATGCCTGATGGGACCCTAAATCCCATAGTATTCTATAAGGTTTGGTGTTTGCCTTTGATATTTAAAATCTAAATCAAATCACCTAGCGACTCCGTCCGAAGGTATAGACCCAAGAAATACCTTATCTATTTATCTGGTTAAAAACTCATGATTATTTACTTATATGATAACCAGATCTAAAGCAAGAAACTTAGAAGAACCCATTGAGTTCTTCGAGTTACATCTTAGTAGCCTAAAGGTGCATCCAATTTTATCTGCTAGATCAAATCCACCTACTACTAGTATTACCACCCTTGTACCCTCTATTTTGCCTATTTCTAGTATTAATCCATTTTTAGTGACTACCAGTAGTTCTATAATATAGGCAAGTATAGTTGCTACAATGGTTGCTCCTCCACCAACTTATCTCACATGGAACCACATGGGTCCACTAAATTTTGTGGCTCAGAATCCGATTCCTACAACAACGTTGAAGGCATTGCCTTCATATGACGAAATAGGTAAAATGACATATGAACATTGTTTAGATGTTGCAGCTTTGGCTACAACTTATAACATCACTCAGGAAGACGTGATGATCAGATTGCTAGTGATTTCCTTAAAAGGAAAAATGCTCTATTGGTACAGAGCACTCCCTCCTCAAACAATCATGACCTGGGTAGAGCTCGCTGGTAAACTTGTTGATGAGTTCAATCAACATGCAGATCCATTCTCCCTACTCAGCCAGTTCACCATTATAAGAAAACATCCTCAAGAGGAGATTGTTGATTTTAATATTCGATTCAGTCACACCTAGGAAAGAGTTCTCATGGGATTGAAACCGACCATGGAGCAAGCAGTATATTATTACTTAAGAGATTTTGATACATATATCAGTATGATAATATGGCAGTCATGAATATTCACTTTCCCTACCATTTATCAACAAGCTTCTATAGCAGAAAGAGATCTTATTGCCATAGGAAGATATCCGCCTAAAGCAATAATACCTATTTTTCTTGATATTCCCCAAGCTCCCAATGCTACTTCTTCTAGCTCTTCTCATTTTCAAAATGTAGATCTCCCAAAATGGAATGGGCCACCTTCCATTCCTACCATACAGATGCCTCAGAATCCTCCGACATTACCTCCTATTCCTACAATACCTGCACCACCTCAGCTAGTCCCCGATAATCAGCTCACTCTTATACTGGATACAATGAAAAATCTAGCAAATGATATGACTTCAATGAAGAAAAGAGAAGTTGAGAGGAATTTTCAACCAAGAAGGTTTCCTCAGATAACAAGAGATGCAACGCAGTCAAGTAATAGGGGATAGGAAAGATCAAATATCATTTATACAAATGAAATAGAAGATGTTGTTGAGCCTTCTACAAATTCTGATTACTGGTGCACCACGTGTAATGATCCACATGGAGAGAGTTCGTGTATGATCCATCAACATTATGTATAGAGTATAGCTGTTGAGAAAGTAGAGAAAAGCATGAAAGGTCATGTAAATATGATTAGAGAAAAAGACCACAACTTCATGATGCCTACGGTAGAACAAGTTGCAGTTCTAACCAGATCGGGTAAAAAACCTCTGTAGGTAGATCCTAAGGAACTTCAACCTTTAAGTTTTCCCCCAGCTCCCAAAATAGCTCCCAAAGGAAATTTTCCTTATGAGAAATCTCAGATTCCAGCCCAAAGCCAAGGGCAAGAAATACATAAAGAATTTACTCCACGAAAGGAAACTGAGACTCAAGACCAAGCTAAGGAAAGGTTGAGATTCCCTTCATTAACAAAAAGGTAAAGGACTGAAGCTACCCAGGGATACAGAAATAGGTATGATACCTTCACCAAGGAAAGAGAAAAAATTGTTGAATCTCCTACATTCAACATAGTTGAAGAAATGAAGAAGACTCCCTCAAAGGCGAGTATGTATGATGCTCTTCAATTCCCTGGTCAAATTGATCTCCTGCAAGAATCTCTAAAGACAATGAAAGGTAAAGGTAAAAATATTTCCCCTTCAAATACAGTCCAGGCAAATCTAACATCTGCTACTAGAAAGAATAGACCTCCTCCCTTTTATTTATCTCTTCAAATGGAAGGATGGGTGGTTCACAACTGCATGATAGATTCAGGTGTTGCTACTACAGTAATACCCAAAGCAGTATGTGACATTATGGGAATGGAATACACTAGGAGCAATCCAGGTGTCCTACAGTTGGATGGTACTCTAGTAAAAATTGTAGGAGTAATTAAAGACATTCCCATACAACTTCACAAGATGCCCCAAATGGTGGTTATACAAGAAGTAGTAGTGGTAGATTTGGCACCATACTTTGGTATGTGCTTATCTAGAGAATTCACTGTAAAAATAGGAGGATACCTATCTCTGGATTACTCACATTTAGAAATACCTTTCAAAGGTAGGAGGATTAAGATATTTAATGAGAAACCATCTACTTTTCATGTAGAAAAAATAGGGGACGCTGACACCATGAATATAATGATGAAAGAAATTAAAGAAGTGGATCTAATGGAAGAGACCTTAGAAGATCTTCAAGCAGAAGATCAGTTTTCTCTACAGGATTTCAATGCCATGGTAGAGACAGAAATAGGAAGTTATTCCATTGAAAAACCAAAAAAACAATTGACACCTGCTATCGAAGAAAATAACTCTACTAATCAGATGTGGAAGCTTTTCTTTGATGGAGCTAGGTGTAAGAATGGAGTTGGTGCTGGAATAGTTTTGATTTCTCCCATAGGGAAGGAAAGGGTTTTCTCTTACAGGTTGACGTGGAGCTGCACCAATAATGCGGTAGAGTATGAGGCACTTTGTTTAGGACTGAGGAAAGCTAAAAAACTGGGAGTGAAATAACTACTCATTTATGGAGACTCAAAACTTATCGTGAATCAAGTCACAAAGAAATGTATCAGTAAACAACATTATTTAAAGGCTTATAGAAATAAAGTATGGGATCTCTTAGAAGCCTTTGAGGCTCTAAATATGAAGTCTATTCCTAGAGAACATAATACCCATGCAGATTTATTGGCATCAGTGGGAGCTAATTTATGTCCTGTCAGTAATGTTATTCAAAAATCCAAGATGGTTAGACTCATATATAGACCTTCAGTGCTAGACAAGAATGTCTTCTAGAAAGTTTTTGAAAATGATGAGCAAATATTAGATTTTTTAATCTATGAAATGAACTGTTCAAGTGACAGAAATCTACAAGATGAAGAAGAAGAAGATATGATTCAGTTGAAGAATAATCATATCCCTAAGGGACTTATCACCCTTGAAAGTTTGTTTGATAACAATGATAGGGCTATAGGTCATAAAATAAAAGTTGATAAACGTCGGTATAAAGAAGTGGAGTTAGAACCGAGAAAGATGATTAAAGTAGGGGTTAGTTGTACAGAAGAAGAATTGAACCAAATCAGGGAATTATGCAAGAAATTCCCTGATATCATAGCTTGGGTGTATAGTGATCTAAAGGTGTATAGAAAAGAGATTATCCAACACACTATCGAATTAGAAGAAGGAGCCAAGCCTTTTAGGCAAAAGCAAAGACCGATAAACCCAAAGATAGAGTCTTTGATGAAGCAGGAATTGCTAAAACTTCTTCAAGCTAAAATAGTGTATCCTATTAAACATTCTACCTAGGTGGCAAACTTGGTACCAGTCAAGAAAGAAAAATGGAGACATTAGATTGTGTGTAGACTTCAGGAATTTAAATAGAGCATCACTCAAAGACCATTATCCCCTTCCTCAGATTGATCAAATTTTACACACAGTTGCAGGGGTAGAAAGGTTTTCTTTACTAGATGGTTTTTTAGGGTATAATCAGGTATGGGTCAGAGATGAAGATCAATTCAAGACCACTTTTACCACAAAATGGGGCACATTTTCCTATCAGAGAATACCTTTTGGTTTGTCTAATGCCGGAGCAACTTTCCAAAGAGCAATGGATGTAGCCTTTGGTGAACTTGCTAGCAAAATTATAGTTATTTATTTAGATGATATGACTATCTTTTCTCATCATGAGCAAGATCATATAACACACCTTGAACAAGTATTTGAGAAATGCAGAGAATTTGGAATATCTTTGAACCCAAAGAAATCCATATTTGTTGTAGAAGAAGGTATCTTACTTGGTCATGTCATCTCTAAAGTTGGATTAGCGATTGACCCTGATAGAGTGAAAGCACTTCTGGAACTGTCCCTACTAGTTAATAAGAAAGGCTTGCAATATTTCTTTGGATAAATAAATTTTGTGCAAAAATTTGTTGCAGATTTTGCACAGATTGTTAAACCAATGACTGAATTATTGAAAAAATATGCACCTTTCAAATGGACCGATACAAGGAAGAATGCTTTCAGGAAAATCCTAGAAGAGATAGCACAAGCACCTGTACTGGTTAATCCTGATTACTCATGGGATTTTATTCTATATGTTGTTGGTGAATCAGAAAGTTATGTTGCAGTCCTTACACAGAAGGGGATAGATAATGAAGAGAGACCCATAGCTTTTCTGAGTTCCACCATGCATGATCACGAGGAGAGATACAATTTTATTGAAAAACAAGTTTATGTTGTCATGAAATCCTTGAAAAAATTTAAGCATTTTCTATCACAGAGCAAAATCATTGTTTATGTGATCCATCCTGATGTCAGAAACTTTATAATACAAGGAGAACTTGGTGAAAAAAGAGTTGGTTGGGTGACTAAGATACAGGAATATGATGTAGAGATACATCCAACAAAGATAGTAAGAGGTAGAGCCCTGTGTCAAGAATTGGCCAAACAAGCTGCAGATGAGCATGTGGAACCCCAAGGTGTGATGGCTAATACAGAATCAGATCCAAGTCCAAGAAACACTGATTGGATTGATGACCTTGTGGAGTACTTTTAGACTGGAATGTGTCCTCAAAGTCTGAATGCTTCACAAAGAAGAAGATTTAGAGCACAAGCTTTGAAGTACACCCTTCAATCATAAGGGTTGTACAAAAAAATATAGATGGTGTACTTTTGAAATGTATAAGAGAAGATGAGAAACAAAAGGTGTTAAATGAATTCCATGGAGGTCTCTCTGGAGGACATTATTTAGGAAGATCCACTGCTTTGAAAATACTCCGAGCAGGTTGTTATTGGCCTTCCATTTTTTTAGACACTTACAAGGTTACCAAAAGTTGCGAGCAATGTCAGAGATATGTAGGGAGAAATAGAAATGCTCCTATGCCCTTAAAACCTATCCAAGTCGAAGAACCTTTCCAGCAGTGGGGGTTAGACTTTGTTGGGATAATAGAACCCAATTCATCAGCTGGCCATAAGTATATACTTACTACCATAGATTATTTTACTAAGTGGGCTGAAGCTATCCCTACTAAAAAATCTGATCAGGAGGTGGTGATTGAATTTATGGAAAGCTTGATTACAAGGTTTGGTGTACCAGATTCACTAATTACAGATAATGGATCAACCTTCATCGGAGCAAAAATGATTGAGTTTACTAGCAGATATGGCATATATTTGAAGACTTCTTCCAATTATTACCCATAGGGTAATGGTTTAGCTGAGTCTACAAATAAAAATCTCCTCAGAATTCTGAAAAGAACACTAGAAGATAATAAGAGGAACTGGCATTCCTTGATTAACCAAGCACTATGGGCTGATAGGATTTCAATAAAAAAGTCCATCAATACATCACCTTATTCTTTAGTCTATGGTAAAGAAGCTATTTTGCCTATACATATGGAGATACCAACACTAAAGTTGCTAAATCAGATAAATGAAGAAGGAGGTCAACCTATGGATGCCCGATTAATGCAACTTCTACAATTAGAAGAATAGAGAGAACATGCATATAATCATCACCAGAAACATATGGCAGACACAGAAGGATGGTTTAATAAAAAGACAACCTACAAAAAATTTAAAGTGGGAGATCTGGTTTTGAAATGGAATGTGAAAAAAGCAAAGCCAGGTAATCATGACAAATTCGACGCTTTCTAGGAAGGCCCTTTCGAGATAATTGTTGAAAGGTAATTTAATTCTTTCTAGTTACAGGATCAACAGGGTATGGTCCTACCCATCACAGTGAATGCTTTTCACTTAAAGCTCTATTTCAAATAAGAAAATGGATAAAACTTATGTATATAATGTATATTATAGTAAGTTTGTAAATATTTCTAAAAACTTATTTCTAGTTCAGAGAATTTTTGTCAGCATCCTGCGACCAATCAGAAGTCACCAGCAAGAGAAAAGATGAAATTAGAAAGTGCGATATTGTCGGATATAGCGGTTCAAATTCAAAATTGCCACGTGGTTTTCCGATTGTTGGTGGGAGAAAACCATTTTCAAAGAACTTTGATATGCGTTCCTTTTATTAAATATGGTGAATGATCGTTTGTCGATAGGAATTTGAAATTTGCCACATGGCCTTTCAGTAATTGCATAAAGGAACCACCTTTGTAAATGGGAAAGCTTTGGTAAGTGTAATCTTAATTTGCACAACAAATAATCATTGGTTAGGTTTTCGAAACATTCGAAAGGGTGGCAGAAACAATGCACAAGGGGATCCGAGCAAATCCAGCCCACCAACCACAATTAATGCACACCATGCATATGTTTCTAATTGACGTAAAACCCTAATTTTACTCTTGAGTGAAATCCATTGCATCACTTTCTATTCCTGCTTTTCCTAGTTCAAGTTCAGTTCAGAAAGAAAGGTTCAGTGTGACAAAAATATCATGGCTCCAAAAAAGAATGCTCAGAAAACAACAATGGCGGGTCCGTCTGCTTCACCTTCAACAACAAGACGTGGAGAAGAAGTGAGCAAAAAATTTGTTGATCGAGATGCTAGAATTGGAGATACAGTAGTAACATGGAAGGACCCAGTAAAAATTTGAAAATATATTGAAGATAGAATGGCGACTAGGGTTTCTGCGTCTTCTCCTACTACTTTTGCTTTTCATTCGTTGCTATACTGGTATGTTTATATTCCTGTGCACCCTTACCCTAAACTAGTTAAAGCAATTGCAAATTTTTATGATGAAAAGAAAAGGGTGGTTACAAATAAGAGTGGGAGAGTGCTTTTTTCTCTAAACCCAGATGCTTTCATTTCTGCTTTTGCTGTTGGGTATGTACCCACTCTTGAGCCCAAGGCTTTTGACCTGATAGACCAAGCAAAATATTTCGTTCCTTCTAAAAAATCAAGAATTTTCTTTACACATAGTTGAGAAATCCACCTAATGGAGGAAGGATGCCTGAAACTCCTATTCCCATAGCTGAATTTAAAAACCTAGAATTATTTTCCATATTGGCTATGGTGGCAGGGTTAAAGACTGATGAAAAAGTTCATGGATGGCAAATTGCTTTGGTTAATTGCCTATCTAACCCAAAAAATTATGACTCTACAGTTATGGATAAGAGTGTTCGACCTTTGTTTTTTGACTGGCCAGGGTATTTGTTTGAAGGAATACATGAAGGGTTATCTGCTATCAAGAGGGGTTCTCAGTACTCTTTCCATTTTTCTTCCTATTTAGTGTGGTTGTTCTTTTTCTTTATGGCCAAAGAGCTAGCATTCATTTCTGTTAATGATAAAGATCATAAAGGAAGGACTTTACCTGTGTATGATTGGACCAATGTGTTGTACAGAACCGAGTCATATTATGATTTCAATAGGGAATTTCTAGGTCCCACTTTGAAAATAATGTATGGGGAAGTCAGAAGGTTAACCTCTAGAGCTGAAAATATTTTACAGAATAAACATGTTGAGGAGGGTGATTGGTTTATACTCACCCAGGGGGTTGTTATTAGGTTGTATGGTTTTACAGGAAAACCTTTCTTACTCCCGCATTATGTTACTGATAGATTGTTTGCATTGGAATATGTAAGGCAAACTGAATATATTAATGTGAAATATGGCACGGGTATAGGTAAAACTGGTACCTGTACCATGCCTTTCCAGCTTGAAGGTATTGTGGTTTCTAAACGAGGTCAAAATGAGCAAATTGCTCAGGCTCTGAGAGATTTGGGGTTAATAGAAATCCCTCAGAGATGGAAATATGATCCTCTAAATAGATTTGTAGAGAGACAGGCTATTCTGAATAGAATTCCATTGAAGGTATACCATACCTCTGTTAGGCTAGATATCAAAGCCTATAGAAATAATGATGAAGATGCTCCATTAGAATGGCATGTTGAACAAATGCAACCATTGCCTCCTTGGCATGACTTTTATGAACATGTGTTGCATTTTGACCCAGGAAATAATGAGGGGCATGTGTTAACTGAAAACACCATTGCTAGGATGCAAAAAAAGGCACAAATTGGATGATAGGAAAGATTCATGAATGGTGGACTATGAGAGTGCAAACAAACATTATTGAATCAAGATATCCCATAAAAAATGACCTTGAATTCTCAGTAAGATATGACCATTATCAAAAATCCTGGTTAGGAATTTTCCTTGTGAAAATACCTCATAGTGTTGGTGGTAGCAAAGGGACAAGTCCTGAAGCTACTAAAAAACAAAATGTTGAACAGGGGAAAGGTAAGAAGGTTGTAGTTGAACAACCATTGGCTCAAGCACAGACCAGGTTGAGGAGTTCCAAGAAAAGGTCTACTGTAGAAGTCTTCACAAAGGAGCAAGGAAAAACATATGGGAAAGCCACTCAGATGATGTTAAAAATGGGATATGAAGGTAAAGGTCTAGGAAAAGAAGGACAAGGGATCACTGAACCCTTGCAGGCTGAAAGAAGAGGAAAATGCCTGGCCTTGGGAGCTGATTCATCTAGAAGTAAAGCTCCAGTTTCTAAAACTATTAAGTTTGTTCCCCCATCAAGTTCAGCTACAGAATCTGATGAAGAACCTCTTTGTATTAAGAGGAAGAGGCTAAAGTCTATAGCATAAGTTAAAGGAAAAAATGATAAAATTGTTGGAGGAAACCTAGTTCTTGAGCAAATCGCTCAAAATAATGATACTGATAAAATAGAAATGGCTCTAGAGAATGAGCAAATTGTTCAGGATAATGAGGGTAACGTTCTAAATCCAGAGGTTACTGAATAGGAAAATGTCCAGATTGGGACTATGGATGATCCAAATGACTTTTCTCAGGAGGATCGAAATGTAAATATTTCTAAGGAAATTATTGTAAAATAGGAAAATGTGGAACGTAAGAGAAGACAGCCTAGGGGAATTCCTCCAAATGTTGAAATTATAAATCTTGAAGGAATTACTGATGGTGAAGACAGAATTGATAACAACAGAAATGTTGAAGTCCCTACACAAAGTGAAAGTCCAGATCATATGATGAGTGAAAGGGACCAAGACCATGGAGAAGGAGATCAACATCAACAAGTGCTTCAAATAGACAAAGGTATGATTTCCCTTTTCCTTCAATATTTTCTCTCTACTTATTCCTACGATGATTTTCCTTCCATTTCTTGTTCAAAGAAAGATATAATGTTCCCTTTGGATTCATGTTTTCTTCCCCAGAACCAACATTATTTTCTCAACTTCAATCTGAAGTTGATGCTGAGTTGATCCCCAATCCATTCCTCTCTAGCACGAGTATTCCAGCTATTAAGTCAATATCTTCTCCAAATGATAAAAATCATCCCACTCTTTCAAAATTGAAATATTTGAGAAAAGCAAACAAGAATGCTTTAGATTGGTGGGCATCTCATTCTGCTGAAGATTCTAAAGCCCCAACTCGTATTCAAGAGATAATTTCCCTGGATCCCACCACAATGCAGAGGAAAAAGGTAAAATTAACACCAGTTTCCCATAAATCAAAAAGGGATATGACCATTGAGGATTATCAAGCAGAAGACACAGCTGAAGATATTACTCAGCTACATATGTCAGATGAGTGGGGAAAATCTCAGGCCCATTTTGGGACTATTTACTTACATGGAGAATTTTTCAAAGAAAAGTTCATCAAAGAGCAAGAAGCCAGGAGGGAGTTAGAGTCCATCCTGCAAGAGCAGAAACTGACTGAAAAGGCTCTAAAGCTAGAAGCTAAGAAGTGGGAGGATAGATTTGGTGAAGCTGCTAATGAAGCAGCTACATTTAAAGAAAAATTGAAAGAGGTTGATGTACAGATTCACTCTCTAACTCTACAGGTTTAGCAACTCCAACAGTAGTTGGTTGAAAAGCAGAACACTCCATCTGGTTTTTCCAAAGAAAAGGCCAAGGCGGTGAGAAGAGAAATGCTCGAAGACATATTGGCATTAAGCCTTAAAGCAAGGCCCATGTTATTGTACCTAGCCAAAGTGAAAGAAGTAATTGAAGTAGTCAGTGAAGAATTAAGAGCTTCAGTAACATTTCTTCAAGAAAGATCAGATGCGGCCACAAAAATTCAAGTTTTATCAGAAAATATGCCCGAGAGTGTTACTGCTAAAATCCGTAGTGAAGCATGGTCTCAAGCTAAAATTGCAGCAAAAATTTTCTTTAGGAGACTTAAACTGGTGACTCAGGGTGATAAGCTACTTCAAGAATTGGAAGCTGAAGCAAAAGGATTAGTGAAGCATTTAAATTTGGCTAATAAATGTGGACTTCCCTATTTATGGGATGATAATTCAAAAGTGTTGAGTGAAGATGCGCTAACACTATCCCTTAAAGCTTTCATAGAAGATGAGTCAGAGATAGAAAATTGGGAAGAGCCTGTAGAGGAAATGTTGATATTCACCATGGTGCAGAACCTTACACAGATTAAGTCTTGCTTACAAGAATTGATTATGAGAAACAAGATAGTGTCCCATGATAAAGTGGAAGAGTTGCAATATATATATCAGCTGTTTATGGATTCTTCAGATCTTGAGGATGAAGACTGGAAGCAGGTTTGCCTTACCTACAATGAGGTGGTTAATACAATAGAAAAACTGAAGAAATCCAAGCATGATAACCAAAAGCAGCTAACAGAAGGAGGGACTAGTAGCCAACCATGAAATCTGTTTAAAATTATCTTGAGTTGTTAATGTATTTTTAGTAAAAAATCCATAAGCTACAAAAAGATATCTTGTAAAGGTAATGCTTTATTTAGCATTTCTTCTTGAATATTCTTTCCCAAAAATCTCCTCTCCTGTATTATTTTAATATTTTAACTCCGTTTCCCAATGGATGAAGGTCCTGGATTCTAATATTTTTGCCAGCAAAATTTCCTCGAAAGGCGCCAAGAATGTTAGTCTAAAAGAGACTACCTCCAGTAGATAGAATATTTTTGCATAAGAAGACCAGTATTTCATTTTTGAGACATGAGGCAAAGAATTGGCTAAGGCATAAAGAAGGTCATGATTTCGTGACATGTCGGTTTTTCATCAGGATGTGGCTCGAAGAGGTCGAAAAGCAGGAGAGCATCACGATTTCGTGACATGATGGGTTTTCGCTCATAAAACCGACTGAAGAAGCAAAGAGAGAAAGAGTGTCATGATTTCACGACATGGCAAATTTTGCCCCATACTGCTCATGAAAGATAAAGTCCAAGAAGATGTCACGATTTCATGACATGGCAAATTTTTGCCCACAATGCAGCTCGAAGGAGCCCGAAAGGAGAAGGTGTCATGATTTCATGACATGGTGAATTTTCACCCGCAATGTAGCCTGAGAGAGCCAAAAGGAGAAGATGTCACGATTTTATGACATGATAAGGGTCTACCGACATGGATATATTTAGTAATGAATAAGATGCCTTCAAAAGCTTATGTCAGTAACTGGAAGTAGACAGTAGAATATATCAATTCCTAGATTCATGCTATTAGTTTTTGTTTGTTGGAAGCCATGCAAAGGATATGGAAGCATGATTATATTCTGATTGCTTGTAACTGATTCTATATCATAATGTACTAATTATAGAGATACCCCCATAGGGTATATATAAGAGTAAACGTATTCTAAAAAGAGGTCGGCTCTTAGACGTTTACAAGACTGGATGTATGTACTTTGAATACAAGCAATACAATTACGCTTCTATTTGGCTTCTGGTTCACAGTGTGCAAGTGTATGTGTTAACATTTCTCACTTCTATTCACATTATTGAAATATAGATTATGTTTTTTCTAAGATCTGGACTTACGTAAAACATAAATCATATTGTTGGAGTTGAAATCTGATATATACATGTGTTAGATAGAGATCTAAATCACATTGGGAAATTCATGATTTCTGCATGGAGATAATATTAAATGCTTTAACAAGTAAAGTATATGTGTTCATCTTAGTTGTTGTTTAATCTGCACCATATTCAAGCTCTAGCCTCGACTATATTTCCCTCTCTTTTAGTAATACTCTTTTCCCTTTTCCCATAAAAACCATTAAGGAACTATTGAGCAAGGTGCAGCAACAGTATTGTCATTGTTGTCAACACAGTCAGATAGATCTATTGATGCAGTGGATAGGAAGTTCAAAAGCCTTTCAGATGCAGAAGATAGGAGTTCAAAGGTTACTCAGAGTATGTACAGTGATTGTCCAAGAAAACCGAAGTGGCCCATATGCAAAAGATCAAAGAAAAAGACAAGTAAGAAAAGTGTCACGATATCGCGACATATACAATAGGCAAGAAAAACTGTCATGATTTCGTGACATGTTGGAAGAGAGAGAAAAAGCAGGAAAAACTGTCACGATTTCGCAACATGTTGGAAGAGAGAAAAAGTAGGATAAACTGTCATGATTTCGTGACATGTTGGAAGAGAAAAAGGCAAGTGGAAAAACTGTCACGATTTCGTGACATGTTGGAAGAGAAAAAGCAAGTGGAAAAACTGTCATGATTTCGTGACATGTTGGAAGAGAAAAAGGCAAGTGGAAAAACTGTCACGATTTTGTGACATGTTGGAAGAGAAAAAGGCAAGTGGAAAAACTGTCATGATTTCATGACATGTTGGAAGAAAAAGAGAAAGTAGGAAGAAGTGTCACGATTTCATGACAAGTTCGAAGAAAAGAGAACAAGTAAGAAAAGTGTCACGATTTCGCGACATGTTGCAAAAGAGAGAAAGTAAGTAAAAGTGTCACGATTTGTGACATGTTTTCGAGAGAGAGAAAGTTGGAAAAGTGTCACGATTTTGTGACATGTCGCATTTTCAGACAAAAGAAAGAGAGGAAGCGTACGGAAGCAAAAGTGTCATGATTTCATGACAAAAGTAGAAAGCAAGACTTTGAAGGTAGAAGTGTCATGATTTTATGACAATAGCAAAGAAGTGAAGTACGAAAGTAGAAGTGTCATGATTTCATGACAAAAGCAGAGAAGAAGACTTCGAAGGTAGAAGTGTCATGATTTTGTGACAATAGCAAAGAAGTGAAGTATGAAAGCAGAAGTGTCACGATTTCATGACAAAAGTAGAGAAGAAGACTTCAAGGAGAAGTGTCATGATTTCATGACAAAAGCAGAAAGCAAGACTTCGAAAGTAGAAGTGTCATGATTTTATGACATGTCACATTTTTATGACTCAAAAAGGATAGGAAGGCAGAAAAGCAAAAGTGTCACGATATCGCGACATGTCACATTTTTATGACTCAAGAAGGGCAGGCAGGCAGGATAACAAAAGTGTCATGATATCGTGACATGTTGTATTTTCATGGGCCAAAGCTAAGAGAAAGAGCAAGGAGAAAAAGTGTCACGATATCATGACATGTAGCTTTTTTGCGGTCCGATGCAAAGAGAAAGAGAGAGAAAGAAAAAGTGTCACGATATCATGACATGTATTTTGGGGGCCAAAGCAAGGAGAAAGAGAGAGAAAGCGAAAGTGTCATGATATCACGACATGTATTTTTGTGGTTGAGTTGAAGCCGATGAACCTATGACAACCGACTAAAATTAGGGTTTACAGGTGTCATGAAAGCCGACTAAGATTAGGGTTTACAGCCGACTAAGATTAGGGTTTTCATCACAAGAATTTTGTTATAAAAGGAGGGTTATTTGGAGAATTGGATGTGTCGAAGTGTGCAAAATACGGTCACTGTGCATAGAGAGCAAGTCATGTCGAATCATTCTAAGTGTGAAATTTTGCTAAGGAAGCAGAGTGCGCAATAGGGAGAAGATGACTGTGAAGTTCGAGTGTAGCAAAGCAGAGTGTGTGAAGTGATTGCGCAGAGAAAGCAGAGTGCGTAGAGAAAGCAAAGGTGACCAGTCAGGGTCTAGCAAAAGCAAAGGTATCTTACTATAAATCTTCTAGTTTCAGAATTGAAGTCCAAGTTGGTGCTTGGCATCAGGGGTTGGTGCTCCTTTCTATTGGTGCAGATAAATCAGGGGTTGGTGCTCCTTCCAGTGGGTGCTGGTAAATTGTTTGTAAAGTTGTTGCTTTGCAAAGGCTAGATTTGGATGGTAGTCCAAGCAGTCATTTTTGAGGAGTAGCCACTTTGGTGAACCTCATTAAATCTTGTGTTGTGTGATGTTCTCTTGTGGTACTTGCTTTATCTGGTTCTAAGGTTTCATTATTTCTATTTTAAGAGCTATGAATTTAAGTTTAAAGAGCTACACTGATTCACCCCCCCTCTCAGTGTCATTGTAAGACTAACAATTGGTATCAGAGCTAAGTTCTTGTACAAGCCTAATCGGCTAGGGTGATCTTGGAAGTAACACAATGGCAGGTGGTGAAGGTTTCTCATCAAACAAAGCACCTTTGTTTGATGGATCTAATTACGCATTCTAGAGAATCAGGATGCAGACATATCTCTGTGCTTTGGGATACGACATCTGGGATTCAGTAGTTAGTGGATACACAATACCCATCACTCCTCCAAAAGAGGTTGATGAAAAGAAACTATTTGAAAGTAACTCAAAAGCAAAGAATGCTATCATGTGCGGATTAGCAGACAGTGAACTAGTAAAGATCATGAACTGTAAAATGGCAAAAGATATATGGGACAAACTGAGGAGTATTCATGAAGGAGACGATAAGATCAAGGAGGCCAAGTTACAGACACATCGAGCTCAGTTCGAAGCATTGAAGATGAATGACGATGAAAACATTGAGGCATATATGCTGAGAGTTAATGGAATCATTAATGCGATCAGAGGACTCGGCGAGGATATCGAAGACTCTACCATCATGAAAAAGGTATTAAGATCTCTTCCTCAAAGGTTTGATTCTAAAGTCTCAATGATAGAAGAAGCTAAAAATCTAAATTATTTTAGTATAGATGAGATGTATGGTTCCTTGACTCGCATATGAGATGAGGATAGGAAGATCTAAACCCATAGACAGAGAAGCGGCTTTTAAAGCTCTTAAAGATAAAAATGCAAAACAAAAGTCCGAGGAAGAAGAGACATCAGATGAAATGGAAGCAAACTTTGTTAGAAAACTAAAAAGGGGAAAAGGAAAATACAGAGGAAAGCTACCGCTTAAATGTTTCAACTATGGAGGCATTGGGCATTTTGTGACTAAATGTCCTCTTAATGAGAAGAACAAAAATGATGAAGGATCGCACCAAGAAAGAAGTGACTGGAAGAAGAAAATGAATTTCAGAAAAGGCAACTTCAAGAAGAAAAGTTTCATCTCCAGAAATGCCAGTTCATCAGAAGACAGCTCCGGTGAGGATTCTCAAGAGGAAACAGGTGAAGCTCTTTTCATGGCATTTGAAGAAGTAAAATCAGAAAAGGAAGAAGGAGTGAACTCTGAAGTATGCGGTGAAAACCTCGAGGCTGAAGTAGATCTAGAAGGTGAGTTGATCTCTGCACTTGAAGAATGGAAAATAGAGAGGAAAAAGAATAAGAAACTTTCAAAAAGGCTTGAGGATGCAAATGAAATCATATCCAGTTTGAAAGTACAGATAGAAGAATCCAAGAAAATCTTCGAAGATCTTGAAGTGCAAATAACCATGAAAATAGATTATTGCAGCAAGCTAGAAGAAGAGATTGTTGGTTTAAGAATGCAGCTAGAAGAGATGAATAAGAAAATCAGTTGTTATCACAAATGTGAAGTAAGTTCTATGAAGCTGGATAAGATCATAAATGACCAAAGGCCTGTAGGCATCAAATTTGGTCTGGGTTTCATCGAAGGAGAATCATCAAATGGATCAAAGGCCAGAAATGTAGAATCCATAAAGAATGAAGATAAGAAACAAGTTGATCAAGGAAAAACATCTCATGCAAAAGAAAGCAATAATGCCAGGCACAAAAGGAGAATTGACAATGATGGATTCACCAATGTCACACATCAAAGAAGAAGAAGACCTATGGCTCCTACGACAACATGGCAAAGACCATCACCCAGGTTCAATTATCCCTTTTCTGGTTTCTATTTTAAATGCAATGGCTATGGACATAAAATCTCAGACCGCAAATATAATGTAAGACCAAGGAATTTCACCAGTAGAAATGCTTTCTCTCCTTTGATGAATTATACAAGTAGAATGTTATAACTGTCATAATTTTGGGCACATTGCAAGAAATTGTAGAAGTACATTTGCATCAAATCAGTTTTAGGGAAGAAAATTTCAACCAAATAGGATGAGTCAAAATAGAAAACTTCCCGTAAAACATGCACAAGCTATTGATAAGGGAAAGGCAAAACAAGAGCTCAAATCTACTATCAAAATAGAGTGGAAAGAAAAGGAGCGACTTAAGGAAGAAAATGAATCCTTAATAGTACAAACAACATTTAAAGCATAGAATAAATATGTACCATGGATACTTGATAGTGGATGCTCCAGTCATATGACAGGTGACAAACAAAAATTTGAGAAGTTACAGAAATATGAAGGTGGATCAGTAAAGTTTGGAAATAATGATGGAGCTAAGATAGTTGGCAAAGGCTCAGTTAAAATTAGTGATGGAAAGATTAAGTCAGAAGAAGTCTTGTTTGTGGATGGGTTGAAACATAACTTATTGAGCGTAAGTCAGATTTGTGATAAAGGTCATGAAGTAGTTTTTATGAAGCAAGGTTGTGAAGTCAGAAAAACAAATAGTGGAAAATTGATAGCAACTGGATCAAGGACATCTGGCAACCTTGTACACGCTCTCAGAGACTTCAAAAGGAACTTGTTTTATTGGACAGGAAGAAGAAAATTGGTTGTGGCACAAGAGACTCGGTCATATCAGTTTTGATAATCTAGTAAAAATCACCTCAAAAAGGGCAGTGAGAGATATTCCCACCATCAACAAACCTGCAAACAACATTTGTGCTTCATGCCAAAAGGGGAAGCAAACTAGAGTCACATTCAAAACAAAAGAGTACTACACAAGCAAACCTTTGGAACTAATACACACTCGATTTATGTGGACCCATGAGAACACAAAGCATAAATGGTGACAAATATTTTATGTTGTGCATTGATGATTATTCCAGAATGACATGGATATTTTTCTTGAAGCATAAATCAGAAGCTTTTGATATGTTCAAGATTTTCAAAAACCAAGTTGAGAATGAAATAGGAAAGAGGATCAAATGTTTAAGATCAGATAGAGGAGGAGAATTCATTTCAGAGGAGTTTACAGAGTACTATGAAAAATACGGTATTAAGAGACAGTTTTTAGCAGCCAGGACACCTCAGCAGAATGGAGTGGTAGAAAGAAAGAATAGGATAGTGCAGGAAATGGCACGGACTATGCTGGCTGAAAGCAGAGTAGCAGACATATTTTGGAAAGAAGCAGTCCATACTACGGTGTATATCCAAAATAGGTACATGCTGAGAACACATGAAAGCAAAACTCCTTATGAGTTGTGGTTCAGTAAAAGGGCAACAACAAAATACCTCAAAGTTTTTGGCAAGCAAGTGCTACATCAAAAGAACTGAAGATAATCTTGGTAAGTTTGAAGATAGAGCGGATGAAGGTATTTTTGTCGGTTATTCATCAAAAAGCAAAGCTTACAAATGCTACAACAAAAGGCTAAAGAAAATTGTGGATAGTGCCAATGTTAAATTTGATGAAGGTAGAGAACGAGTAATTAGCTATGAAACGAACTACCCAATCTATGAAGAGGTTATTGAAGGAGATGAGGAAAACGAAATTGAAAAGATACAAAAAATTGACTCAGATGATTTAAGTTGTGATTCAGAAGTGGAAGAGAATAAGAAATTCAAAATAGACAGTTGGCAGAAAAATCATCCTAGAGATCAAATAATTGGAGACCCCAAAGTTGGTGTTCAAACAAGAAGAAGAGTAGTAAGTAACTACTCTCTATTATCCAGCATTGAGCCCAAAAATGTTGTTGACGCAAGCAAAGATGAAAGTTGGATGAAGGCAATAAATGAAGAATTAGATCAGATCGAGAAAAACAAAACTTGGGAGTTAGTACCTAGACCTGCAAATAAAAATATAATCGGGACTAAATGGATTTTTCGAAACAAATTGAATGAAGATGGACAGGTAGTCAAAAATAAAGCAAGATTGGTATGCAAGGGTTATGCACAAGTTGAAGGCATTGACTTTGAGGAAACTTTTGCACCAGTAGCTAGACTAGAGGCAATTAGAATGTTTCTGGCTTTAGCAATCTACAAGAATTTCAAAGTTTATCAAATGGATGTGAAATCAACATTTTTGAATGGGAAACTTGAAGAAGAAGTTTATATTGAGCAACCAGATGGTTTCCAACTTGGTGATGATCCCAACTTGGTTTGCAAGTTGAAGAAAGCATTATATGGCTTAAAACAGGCACCCCGAGCATGGTATGCAAGGCTAGACAACTATCTCACTCAACAAAGGTTTAAGAAAGGTATGGTGGATAGTAATTTGTATGTCAAAATAGAAAATGGGCATCTTATTGTTCTTGTTGTATACGTAGATGATATCATATTTGGCAGCAACAAGGATGAGTCGTGTAAAGATTTAGCAAATAAGATGCAGAAAGAATTTGAAATGTCAATGATTGGTGAACTTTCGTACTTCCTCGGGTTGCAAGTTAATCAAAATAAGAAGGGCATATTTATTTCTCAAGTTAAATATGTGAAAGAGATGTTAAAAAAGTTCACAATGGAGGATTGTAAGCCAGTTAGCACACCCATGACGACAGGTTGCAAGTTGAGCAAGGATGACAAATCTCCAACTGTTGATCAAACCATGTACAGATCTATGATTGGAAGCTTACTGTACCTATAAACTACCAGACCAGATATTTTGTAGGCAATATGCATGGTAGCACGATTTCAGGCTAATCCCAAGGAGACTCATGTGACAACAGTGAAAAGGATTCTTCGGTACCTCAAGGGTACTATGGAATATGGGTTATGGTATCCGAAAGGTAAAGACTTCACCCTTATTTCGTATTCAGATGCAGATTGGGCAGGATGTGTAGATGACAAAAAGAGTACCAGTGGAGGTGCATTCTATCTTGGAGACAGATTGGTCACATGGCACAATAAGAAACAAGAATCAGTTTCTTTATCGACAGTAGAGGCAGAATATATTACAGCGACAACATGTTGTACACAGGTATTATGGATGAAACAAACTCTGAAAGATCTTGGTATTAGTTTCAGTGAGCCAATATCAGTTAAGTGTGATAACACCAATGCCATTAACATCTCCAAGAATCCGGTTATGCATTCACGCACAAAACACATTGCTATCAGGTATCACTTTTTGAAGGAGAAAGTTGCGAAAGGTGAGGTTAAGTTGGATTTTGTTCCAACTACAGAGCAAGTAGCAGATATCTTCACAAAACCATTGCCCAAGGAAGTTTTTGAGTACCTTCACAATAAATTGGGAGTGGTCACACTTCCCAAGAATTGACTAGCTACAGGGATCACATTCTCAGGGGGAGCATTTAAGTATTTGATTATCTTTGTGCTCATGTTCATGATTTTTGCTAAGTGTAATAAATTGTGTCTGAGAATGTTGTGCATGGACTCAGGGGGAGTCTGCAGTAGCCCTTTGGTATTATTGTCAAAGGGGGAGAAGAGTTACAGGAAATTGCACATGTGTTGCCAACAATTCCAAAGGGGGAGATTGTTGAGCAAGGTGCAACAACAGTATTGTCATTGTTGTCAACACAATCAGATAGATCTATTGATGCAGTGGATAGGAAGTTCAAAAGCCTTTCAGATGCAGAAGACAGGAGTTCAAAGGTTACTCAGAGTATGTACAGTGATTGTCCAAGAAAACCGAAGTGGCCCATATGCAAAAGATCAAAGAAAAAGACAAGTAAGAAAAGTGTCACGATATCGCGACATATACAGCAAGCAAGAAAAACTGTCACGATTTCGCGACATGTTGGAAGAGAGAGAAAAAGCAAGAAAAACTGTCATGATTTCGTGACATGTTGGAAGAGAGAGAAAAAGTAGGATAAACTGTCATGATTTCGTGACATGTTGGAAGAGAAAAAGGCAAGTGGAAAAACTGTCATGATTTTGTGACATGTTGGAAGAGAAAAAGGCAAGTGGAAAAACTGTCACGATTTCGTGACATGTTGGAAGAGAAAAAGGCAAGTGGAAAAACTGTCACGATTTCATGACATGTTGGAAGAGAAAAAGGCAAGTGGAAAAACTATCATGATTTTGTGACATGTTGGAAGAAAAAGAGCAAGTGGAAGAAGTGTCACGATTTCATGACATGTTGGAAGAAAAAGAGAACAAGTAAGAAGAAGTGTCACGATTTGATGACATGTTTGATAAAAAGAGAGAAAGTAAGAAAAGTGTCACGATTTGTGACATGTCGATTTTCGACATAAAATAGGAGAGAGAAAGTAAGTTGGAAAAGTGTCACGATTTCATGACATGTCGCATTTTCATGACAAAAGAAAGAGAGGAAGTATGGAAGCAGAACTGTCATGATTTCGTGACAAAAGTAGAAAGCAAGACTTTGAAGGTAGAAGTGTCATGATTTCATGACAATAGCAAAGAAGTGAAGTACGAAAGCAGAAGTGTCATGATTTTATGACAAAAGCAGAGAAGAAGACTTCGAAGGTAGAAGTGTCATGATTTCATGACAATAGCAAAGAAGTGAAGTATGAAAGTAGAAGTGTCATGATTTCATGACAAAAGTAGAGAAGAAGACTTCGAAGGTAGAAGTGTCATGATTTCATGACAAAAGTAGAAAGCAAGACTTCAAAGTAGAAGTGTCATGATTTCATGACATGTCACATTTTCGTGACTCGAAAAGGACAGGAAGGCAGAAAAGCAAAAGTGTCGCGATATCGCGACATGTCACATTTTCATGACTCAAGAAGGAAGGTAGGATAACAAAAGTGTCACGATATCGCGACATGTATTTTCATGGGCCAAAGCTAAGAGAAAGAGCAAGGAGAAAAAGTGTCGCGATATCGTGACATGTATCTTTTTCGTGGTCCGATGCAAAGAGAAAGAGAGAGAAAGAAAAAGTGTCGTGATATCGTGACATGTTTATTTTTGGGGCCAAAGCAAGGAGAAAGAGAGAGAAAGTGAAAGTGTCATGATATCGCGACATGTTGTATTTTTATGGTTGAGTTGAAGCCGATGAACCTATGACAATCGACTAAAATTAGGGTTTACAGGTGTCATGAAAGCCGACTAAGATTAGGGTTTTCATCACAAGAATTTTGTTATAAAAGGAGGGCTGTTTGGAGAATTGGATGTGTCGAAGTGTGCAAAATACGGTCATTGTGCGTAGAGAGCAAGTCATGTCGAATCATTCTAAGTGTGAAATTTTGCTAAGAAAGCAGAGTGCGCAATAGGGAGAAGATGACTGTGAAGTTCGAGTGTAGCGAAGCAGAGTGTGCGAAGTGATTGCGTAGAGAAAGTAGAGTGCACAGAGAAAGCAAAGGTGACCAGTTAGGGTCTAGCAAAAGCAAAGGTATCTTACTATAAATCTTCTAGTTTTAGAATTGAAGTCCAAGTTGGTGCTTGGCATCAGGGGTTGGTGCTCCTTTCTATTGGTGCAGATAAATCATGGGTTGGTGCTCCTTCCAGTGGGTGCTGGTAAATTGTTTGTAAAGTTGTTGCTTTGCAAAGGCTAGATTTGGATGGTAGTCCAAGCAGTCATTTTTGAGGAGTAGCCACTTTGGTGAACCTCGTTAAATCTTGTGTTGTGTGATGTTCTCTTGTGGTACTTGCTTTATCTGGTTCTAAGGTTTCATTATTTCTATTTTAAGAGCTATGAATTTAAGTTTAAAGAGCTACACTGATTCACCCCCCTCTCAGTGTCATTGTAAGACTAACAGAACCAACCTCCTCTGGAGATTAGACAAAAGATCTCACGATCAGTTTCGTCTATTCAATGTTGAAAAAATCAAGGTGCAAATAACAACCACAGGAATATTTTGTTCCAACAATAATTTATCAAAATAACATGCAAAGAAGATAGAAGATGCTACCCAATAAGGTACCTTGAAAACTGAAAAATATATGTCAAAGATAAGACTTGTTAAAATCATCTCCTTGAGGATACTAAAATACTAAAAAATACAACCAAAAATATCAGTGAAACAAATATTATTTAGCGATGTCCCGAGAATATGGGGGTAAATAGTTTTGAATAAAAGCAACTAATCCATATGCTCTTGCTCAATGTGTGCAAAAGTGATTCATTTTGTATCCTTGAAAACCATCCGGATTCCATCACCTAACTTGCATTAGACTATAAAATATTACTCCTAATATTTCATTTTGAATAATATTTTTGCAAAGTCTCTTTTGAGCATAATTTATTTAGACAAAGACCCACTTCTAGTCAGGCATCCATAGCCCCAATGGAGATTTTTTGAACTAGGTGACTGATTTGATCAAGCTTTTCAATGCTCATTTTTTTTATATCAAGCATTTTTTAGACAGAGCCCCACTTCCAATCAAGCGTCTATAGCCCCGGTGGAGTTTATCTAAACTTAGTGATAAATTTTATCAATATTTGCATTGCTTGTATTCTTCTTTTATAGAGAACTTTGCAAAACTATATGTGACACTTGAACTTGAGCATATTACAAAAAATAACCTTATTTTGCAAATCAGGATGATTTCACCCTTTCGGACTTTCAGAAATACCCTTTAATATATGTGAGCTATATGTGGAGCTTTAGCAAAATATTTCATTGCTTCACTCTCCACCATATTAATCCCCAAAAATTGAGCATAATCACAAAATAACCCATCCCCCTTTATTAGGTTCACTTGCTTTCATATTATGTACTCCATCCTACTAAACAATGGAACACAATAATGGGTAAGAAACCATCAGTTAGTAACTTCTAAACATTACATCAACACCAAGGAACAACCCAACATACAAAAGATATAAAAGACCAAAATTTGTCCTAGAATAAGCTAGCAATAAGGTGACACAAAAAACAAAAGGTAAAACACAAGACAACAAAACCAACACCAAAACTAAAACACCAAACTTATATACATATAGTACACACTCACACACATTTCAAGGGTTGAAATAGTGTTTTAAATGCAGCCCATTAATAGGCAAAGACAATTCTTTTCCATCCAAGGTTTTTAATCTAAAACTATTTTTACCTAGGATTTCAAAAACTTGATAAGGACCCAACCACAAACAATCGAATTTATCATGATCCTCTTTCTTTTCATGTCCTTTATCCCATAAAAAAACTAGATCCGAAATCTTGAATGTTTTAATCATATATCTCTTATCAAACCATGTCTTTACTACATCTTGATGCTTACTAAAGTGAAGCATGGCTTCCTCTCTCTTCTCATCAAGATGCATTAAATGGGTTAATTGAGTTTCAACCGGATTATTGATTCCAAGATATTATTTCATAAAATGAAGAGTTTGCAATATTAAATTAATGGGAAAAATAGGGTCATACCCATAGAATAAATTATATGGATATATCCCAATAGACTATTTTTTTCTAGTTCTATCAACCCAAAGGGCAAACTTTAGTTTACTATGCCAATCTCTAGGATTCTTTTCAAGCAATTTTTTGATAACACAACAAATTTTTATTAGAAGATTATGCCAAACCATTACCTTGTGGGTAATAATTGGAAGAGAATTTCAAGCTTACCTTGTTATCATATACCCAATATACAAATTGAATGGAAGAAAATGTAGAACCATTATCGCTTACTATTGTGTTAGGCATTCTAAAACGAGTCATAATGCAATCCTCTAAAAATTTAATAACAACATCAGTGGTCACATTCTTTGTAGGGATTTCTTTAGTCCACCTAGTGTAGTAATTTGTAGTCATAAGGATATATTTATGAGAATCATATGAGTTGGGATTGCTAACCCCAATAAAATCCAATCTCCATTGTGTAAAAGGTCTTGCATTGACTATAGACTGTAATGGCATAGCTGCATTTCTTTCTCTATTGGACACCACCTAAAATGTATGGCAATATTGCACATGAGCATGTGCATATTTGAAAATATTAGGCCAATAGTATCCTACCATAAGAATCTGGTGTGTTGTTGTGTTGGTTGACCCATGTCTGGTTCCATACTTACCATGGAAGTCACTAAGCACTTGGGTCGCTTCTTCTTGATTGACACAAAAAAGGTAAATCCCTTTGTGATTCCTCCTGTACAAAATGCCATACTTAATTAGAAAATTTGTAGATTTCAAATACAAAGCTCTGTTTTTAGTAGAAGTGCTATGTAATGGACACTTACCATTCAACAGAAAATATAGGATATCAATATACCAATCATATTTAGTTATATCTCCCATATTGTAAAATTGACATGATATTAATGGATTAATTTCCATTATTGACTTGACCAATCCTTGTCCATGAACTATATTCATAGTTTGGATTTCTAGGTCAAATTCTTGGAGTGTCAAAATTCATTTTCTTCTTCTTTCACCTAGTTCATTTTGAAAAAACATAGTCTGGGTTAGGTACAATAGAAAAAAGGTACAATAGAAAAAATCCTACTATTCACTATGTAATATCTCATTTTTTTTATGGTTTTGAATTGTGTATACATTTTTTTATCTAGGACATAATATCTCAAATTTTCATCCTTCAATGGAGCACTCAAAAAAGCAATAGGTTTTTCAATGTTACCTTCACTCTTTTGAGTTACGACATTGGCAAATGGATGATATGAAGCAAACATGTAGACATAAAAGGGCTTTGAATAATTTGGAATGACTAAAATAGGGTCCCTAGAGATAGTATATTTTATGCTCTTGAAAGCATCACCATTTTAATTTGTCCATTTAACCTGAGCATGCTTTTTTAGCATGTCATTCAGAGGTTTGGCAATCTCCGCAAATCTTGAAATGAACTTCCTTACGAAATTTATTTTACCAAATAAGGATCTTAACTCTTTCTTACTATTGGGTGGAGAGATCTCTTATAGAGCAGCTATTCTTTCTGGATCAATAACAATCCCTTCCTTAAAAATAACATGACCCAATAGCTTACCTTATGTTACCCCAAAGATGCATTTTCTTAGATTAAGGGAGATCCCATGTTCCCTACATATTTGGAGGACTTTCCTCAAATACCTAACATGATTTTATCTTTTCTTAGAAAAATGGAAATTTCATCCATGTAAACAATGATACACTTACCAATGAGCCCTTTAAATGCATAATCCATGGCACATTGGAAAGTTGCACCTGTATTCAATAATCCGAAGGGTATTCTTCTATAGGCAAATATTCCCCATTTAGTTGTGAAAGTCATTTTCATTCTGTCATTTGGGTGGATGAGGACTTGATTGTATCCAGAGTAACCATATAAGAATGACATCATTTCTAACCCATATACCATTTTAAGTATCTCATAAATGGTAGGAAATGGGTAATTATCCTTTTGGGATGCTTTATTCATATTCCTAAAATTTATGCACAATCTTATCTTTTCATTTTTTTATTACTGGGACTAGATTAGCAACCTATGTAGAGTGCCTACAGGAAATATGATTTTTGCATATACCAATATTTTCACCTCTTTCTCTATTAAGGGTTAAAACAATGGATTGACAGGTCTTTGTCTCATCATAAAAATATTGTTATAAAAGGAGGGTTGTTTGGAGAATTGAAGTGTAGTCAGAGGTGTGTGAAATACGGTCATTGTGTGTAGAGAGCAAGTCGTGTCAAATCATACTAAGTGTGAAATTCACAAAGATATCAGAGTGCATAAAAGGGAGAATACTATCATGAAGTTTGACTGTAATGAAGCAGAGTGTGTGAAGTATTATGCAAAGAGAGCAGAGTGAACAAAGAACACAAACATGAAGAAGACCAATCAGGGTCTTGCAAAAGCAAAGGTATATTATTGTCAAACTTATAGATTCAAATTGAGGTCCAGGTTGGTGCTTGGCATCAAGGGTCGGTGCTTCTTCCAGTTGGTGCTGGTAAATCAGGGGTTGGTGCTCCTTTCTGTTGGTGCATATAAATCAGGGGTTGGTGCTCCTTCTAGTTGATGTTGGTAAATCAGGAGTTGGTGCTCCTTCCAGTTGGTGCTGGTAAATCAGAGGTTGGTGCTCCTTTATATTGGTGCAGATAAATTAGGGGTTGGTGCTCCTTCCAGTTGGTGCTGGTAAATTAGTGGTTGGTTCTCCTTTTTGTTAGTTCAAATAAATTAGGGGTTGGTTCTCCTTTCTATTAGTGTAGATAAATCAGGGGTTGGTGCTCCTTCCAATGGGTGCTGGTAAATTGATTGTAAAGTTGGTGCTTTGCAAAGGCTATATTTGGATGGTAGTCCAAGTAGTCAATTTTTGAGGAGTAGCCACATTGGTGAACCTCGTTAAATCTTGTGTTGTGTGATGCTCTTTTGTTATACTTACTGTATCTAGTAATAAGTTTTAATTGCTACGATATTAAGAGCTGTAAATTTAAGTTTAAAGAGCTACACTGATTCACCCCCCTCTCTCAGTGTCATTGTAAGACTAACATTAATGAACCTCATTTTATATATTTTGATATTTGATATTTAATATTTCTAAATTCCAATATCCTCCTTTGGTGTAGTATTACTTATAATTCCCTAATTTGGAATATTAGAAAATAATAATATTTTCAATAATGGAATTTTAATGTTCTAGGTAGAAATCCTTATTTATCCTATGTTTAATTTGAAAATATTAAGCTATAATTATCCTTTAATTTTTTCTTTCAAATATGGTTGATTTCCCTATAGTTTTTATCCTTATATTATACCCTTATAACTCCTATTGATGAAAGCAAATTAGAATAAGGTAAATTCTTATCTTTGTAATGCTCCAAATATCTACATATTTGGAACTAATTTTTAGATGTAGATGACAAAAACCTATTAATTTACCTTATGAAAATTATCTCCAATGTATAGGCATATATGGAATAAGCAAGATTTAATGCTTTTCTTGAACTCAAACTATGGCTGAAATTTTGATTCCCTTTGATTGCAATATTTGGATAGTGAATGCCTCACATCTGAATTTTATTGACCAAGAGATTTAAATGCTCTATTTTTTTTATATTGAATGCTACTACAAATAATAATGCTACTCTAAAGTTTGCTATGAATTTGTCCATGAATGCTACTATGAATTGTAGCTATGAATGTTGCTATTTGAATTTTGCTTCATCCTTGGTCTTTGGTGCCTCAAATAAGAATTGAGTCTTGTAGTGGATGAAAAGTGTCACATCCATTTATATTTAACACTTAGGATATTTTATGCTTGGAATATTCTATATAATAAGTGTTACAGTATTGTATGAACACTCATATTCCTCCTCCTGTGTAACGACTTCTTGAACCTTCATTCAAGTGTGCTAAGGGTGAGCACTCATGTAGGAGATGTTAGGGTTTTTTTCAATGTGACAAGTGTCACCTTATCACTTTGCATAAACCTTTTCTTCTCAACATATTTTAATGTATACTTTGCAAGGTTATTTTATCAGCATATTATGGCTAGCTTCTCCTTTGTTGCTTTCGATGGCACTTGGTTTGAACTATTTCTAGGTGTAGTAGTGCGCAACACTTTGGTGACTATGAGATAGGATTATGCACAACTCCTTTGGTATCTATGAGTAGTACTATGATAGAGTTTTGAGATACTCAAATGATGCCCTTAATTTCTCCTTGTGGATGTACATCTAGATGGTATAGCCTTTCTTCTTATGCTTTATTTTTCCTTCCTTTCAACCTACAATGTATTTGCCTTTGTAATAATATTTATCCTTCCTTGCATTATATTGTATTTTTTTACAGGCACCTTGATACAGTTGTCAAAAACCATGGATGATATGAGATCTTTGAGAGGCTCTTTTACGTTGCTTAGAGGATGAATTTACACAACCGCTTTGAGCTAATTTATCGTTGAGAAGAATGTACCTTTGTGGCACTTAAATCCTATCCTTCTTCCTATGTAGAATAGATTGGTATGGTGTAAGATAATGTAAATAATATTGTAAATATAATACCTTATTTTTGCACCTCCTTTTGCACTGTATTCTTCTGGTTTTAATGGTATATTTCTTGTAGGCAATGGCCAATTTCATGTTGTCTCCTTTTCTAGATAATTCTCTCCTTTGCTTGGTTACTTTGGTAATAAACCTAAGCTAATAATCGCGTAGATAAAATCTTTGTAGAAGTAATTTCTACACTAATTTGTTCCCTGTAAATAGCCTTTAGTGCACCTCAAATCTAAGACTCACCAAGTCTCAATTTGTAGCTTATTTTACTATTTTTGATGATGGCTTTCTTCTCCACTCCTTGGAGGAATCTGATTTGATTTTGGTGGCTTCTTTGGGCCACAAAATACTATAGGTTCTATGCACCAAATAGTGTCTCTAGAAACTGATAATATATTGGTTTTGTGGCCTTGATTTTTAACAATCAACAAACACAAACTAACACTTTTGAGAGTAACTAGTTAAATATCAACTAATATAATGCTAATGGATTAATAATGCACTTTTAATGGTAACAATAGTCTCATATTATTGATCCTATAAATAATATCTCAAAATAATTTCAAATGCATTTAATAATATCTACAACTTTCAAGAGTAATCTATAAAGAAAACTTGAATATTTAGTAGTTTTTCACTAAAATCAATATTTTAGGATGTAGTATTCTTGCTTTATAGATAGATAATAGGTAAGTGATAATTTTATTTCTTTCAAAAAATATCCAACTCTTAGTTAATGTGCAAATATATCTTAAAATGAACTATCCTTTTTGCACTTTCTTGAAGACTATAATATAAACCCTTTTTCTTTGCAACTCTAATATAAATATGGTGCTTAATGGAATTTGATAATGAATCCTAATTTGAAGTTCAACTAATTGCATCCAAGTTGCTTACCTTTAACGACTTCTAAAGTAGATGTAGATATTGGTGTTTGATTCACCAAGTTGCTACCTTATAATGGATGAATTCTTAGCTTCTTGTTGACTATCATGAATAGTTTCTTGCTTCACCAAATTGTGGTCTTGAACTTTCTATATTGAGCCTAGGGTTTGATGGCTTGATCCTTCTAGTTGTCTTCTATATTCTACTATGGATTTAGAGAATTATTATATATGATATGTACCTTCTTACTATAAGAGGAAATATCCAAATATCTTGGATTTGGTAGGCTTCTTCTATATGAATCTTCCTTCAATATCCTTTCTGAATTCTATCTTCAAATAGGTTCTTCTTCTTCTCAAGATTCTAAATTTCTTTAGGTCTTCACTGGATTCTTCTTTAGGATTTGAAACTCTTTGATAAATTCTTCTTCTCTTAGGCTTGTTATCAGATGGCGATAATTATCCCAAGTCCTTCACTATCAAGAGCTTCTCCTTGGTAGTGGATTTCTCCAATGAGTTCTCCTAGGAACTCTTTTGATGATTCTTCTATGATCTCTACAACAAGGCTCTCCAAACCTTCTTATTTTTTATCCTTGATATCTCCCCAAGTTATTCTATCTTGTAGCTTATTTGGTATTCTAGTTGAGATATTTTATTCAATCTTCTACTTCTAGAAGTGTTGGTGATGAGATATTCTTCTCATACCTCTAAAATCTGCTACTTTTGGATTCTAGAATGGGACTTTGTTGGTCCTTATTTTACTGTGCAATTTGCAATATTTAATGGAGATCACCAATAACCTATTTCATGGAATCTTATCTAGAGTTTTCTTCTAAATAAGGAATTATTTTTTGAATTCTTCTTTATAATTAAGGCTTTTATGATATTTTTTTCTTTTGCACTCTGTAGATATTGATATTGAATAAAAATCACCAATATCCTATCTCTTACTTAACTCATCTTCTAGAGTTTCTTCTTTCTTGATTCTACTATAAGGCTATTGTTTACCTTTTCTTTACTTCTACAATATGTAGGATTTGTAGCTCTTATAATAGGACTTTTTTTTGTAAGGTCTTTGTAATATTTAGTATTCTTCTTATTGTTGTAAGTGCTAGAATTATTCTAAGAAGATATTCTTCCTAACTTTCTTGTAGGAAGCTTCCCAACCTTTTTTCCTAAATCTCCTTTTCCTACAACAAGTAGTTAGAAACTGGAACAAAAGAATTTATAATTTTGAATCAAGGCTTATATGGCGTTCTTTTGTATCAAGGCTTCTATGGCATTTCTTCTAGATCAAGGATTTTATGGCCTTTCTTTTGGACCAAGGCTTCTTTAGCCTTTTTGAAATGTGAACTTTTCCAATATAGCTATGGAGATCTCCAATCTCCAAACTTCACCAAGATTCTACTTCTAGAGTTTCTTCTCCAATGTCTATTTTTATGCAACAAATAACTTTAGATAATGGTTAGCATGAAAATATCTAGATCCTTAAATAGTATTCATTATTTTATTTATCAAACTAGTGGAATGAATATTGAGTCCTAGTATTCATGAGTTTTCTTGCAACTCTATGGAAAGACTCTAGCCAAATGTAATCTCAAAATTTTTATAACTAAGATTTATTTTAGTACTTTAAATATTTCCTATGACTCTAGTCCTATTGACCTACTATGGCTCTTTATATCAATTTATTCCTAATGTTTTTACATGCAGTGACACACAATGGTAGATCCAATTTTCAAAGATGCAGGCCCACAGTAGCAATGGTGACTCTCCCTAATCCTATCTTGATTTATCATGGATCTAATACCACTACTAGATTTTGAGGATATACAATGGGAGATATCTAACATAGGTTCTAATAATATGTAGTAAATATGAGAGAAAGTGATTCTACAATATGACTAAAATATACTATAAATAGAAAGTGATAAAAATACAATGCAGTATGGAGTTAATGGTCACTTCATTAATATAAGCTAAATAACTACATTTTACTCCATATAGGAGTTCTAATACTATCTAATACTCTCTACTACAATGCACTTGATATTATGATATGTCTCTATGAGGCCTTTTATATAGGAAGATGGATTCCTTAGCCAAAAATCTACCTAGATGTACAAGCTTACACCTTGAACATTACAACTTGCACATTGACACTTGTGCATTTATTACATTGATTAAATTGACTAGCTAAATTCCCCCTAAATTAAAATCCTGTAGGCAGAAAATCCACATACCAGAAGAAGAGAAAGTGATCCAATGGATTTGCTCAATTTTGATAATTTTAACAGTTAGTACATGTTTTGTAAACCGTACAACCAAGAGTGCAAACCATACAACCAAGAGTGCAAACCATACAAGGTAGAGGTGAACCATACACAATGCACTAAAATGCAATGAAATACATGGGAAATATAATTTTAGATTGAAATGATACATATTTTTGATAATTAAAGTGTTAGACTTAGTAAAATCCTTAATTAATGTATTTTATTATGCATGGGTGGTTGTAAAATATCTAATTGTCTAAGGAACCACTTTGGAACAGCTAGGAAATGTTATATAAGGCCCCATTTTCAATTTTATAGGTCTTGTTGTTGCGACATATTTGCTGGTGAGAATCAAAGTGAGTTAGACTAGCATGTTCTGAGTTATTGCAGTAATTGTTATAGATAAACCATATTGTAATTGCATTGATGATAGAATAAGATAAAAATGAGTATGAATACATTTGTTCATAGTTGTGTATGCTTATAGCATGGTTGAATGATAATTTATGGTTAATCATGTTGCATGTACTTTATGGAGAATGCTTTGATTAGTTTATGCATTGTTTTGGTAACTTGGATGAATCCAATATTGGTGAAGCTTTATGGAATGATCTATGAGCATGGCAACACTTAGGAGGATGTCTTGAATCATGGTGTATAATTTTTAAATATAGCCATTCCAAATAGATATGTCCACTATTTTCAGGTGAGGGTAAGGAGGACCCCACAAGAGACATTGGAATTTGTGTAACCATTTAGAGAGCAAATGGTGTAGACAGACCACATAACTGGGTAACTTAATTTCCTACTACCTTGAGAGGATTTGCAATTGATTGGTATTTGAAGAGAGAAAATATCATATATTTTTAGACTTTGAATCAGATAAAGGAAGGATTTTCTACCTTTGAAGGATGACAGAGACATTGTTATTGAACTTTGTGTAACAAAGTAAAAATATGATGAAGATGTGAAATCATACAACCGTAGACTAAAGTAATTAGTCAATAATATGCAGATGCCTCTGGAATATGTCCTAATAAAGTGGTGGTTTATTGATGGATTACTACTAAAATATAAGAAAATATGAAGGTAGTACCATCAGAAACATATGAAGAAGCTTTAAAGCATGCAAATAATTTTAAAAAAAGATCAAAATAGATATATACATGAATTTTGTCTCACCCCAAGTCTAATGATTCATACAGTAGAGAAGATGACACTATATAGAGGATATTAGCATCATTTCATCAAGAGTTCGACAAGATAATGAAATAACAAAGAAGCAAACCTGATAGGAATGAAATTTGGTGCACGAAATGTAAGATAAAAGGTCATAAAAATGTAAAGTGTCCATGCAATTATTATTGCCATATATGTAATGTGATAGGACATGAGATAACACTATATCGATATAATACAAGAGCAAATCCATAGGTCCTGTCAATCCAAGACCAAGAAGAGGAAACAAAAGCCCAAGGGATTGGGCAACATGCAACAAGTGGTGGCTATAGGAATAGTAGGTGAGGTGGAAGGCTGAACTAGGTCAATCTATAAGGAGGCCAAGGCTATTTACAGTATGATTCGAAAGGAAGGTTGATCATATAGTTTCTCAATTACCAGGAATGGGGGCATTTCATGAAAAATTATCCTTCATCTTAGAAGCAAGAAACACCATAAGAAAGTACTACACATATGTGTAGATGGTGTGATTTGAGGAACCACAAATAAGTGAATTGCCTAAAGTAGGTGAGTTCAAGTAACACACATAATATCAATTATTTAGACATCGAGATTCCTCAAGTTAAGGAGGAAACCCAAGACTAATTAGCCATGATGAGGAATCAGGTTAAAAAGGATAAGTATCTAGATCCAGCAAAGGAAAAGTAGTGCTGACAAGTAGCAAAGAAAATACTATAGGATGAAGCACAAAAATCTAAACAAGTGAAGTTAGCCAAAGTAAAGGAATTGGAACAACCATCAGAAAAGAAGGTGATTGTGCAAATTTTGGCAGCACAATTTCTAGATACCATAGTAGAGATTAAAGTATTGAACCTGTTGGAAGCTATTCCAGCATTGCAAAAAGCAATGGTGGAATAAATACAACCACATAAGGTCCTAGAAGTATAGATTCAACCAATTTTGGAGAAGGAAATGAAGGATCAACTCATGGATCTGACTATACTAATGATTGATGTGGGAAATAAACCCGTTGTAACATTGTGAAAGGCTAACACCTAATGCTGTAATAGTTGTAAATTATATAAAAATGGGTATTCATACATAAATTGACAAGAAATAAAACATAACAAGAAATGTATCTTCCATTAATTTGAATCAATCCAATGTTACAAATCCATCCCTCATAGGGATACCCATTTGATAAAACAATTACAGTGTGAAAATACCTTGTAAGGGTAGGTGTCTTTCAATGCCTTCTATAATGATATGAACTACTCCAAGGTTTATATGACCTTATTCTCAATTATTAGAGGTATTTTCTGCCTTGCATGTCAAAACCTTGTTAGTCCTACGTGCAATGAACAAAAAGAAACATATCAATAATAAATGAGACCTTTCTTGATGAGGCTTTGAAAGGAAATAGCATAAAATATGTCATGAAATCTTGAAATCAAGAAATTTAAAGAAATATAGTAAACCTATGTTGAGCATAAAATATTGCCATCAAGAATGCAAAGGAAATATCAATTAATCTAACTAACATCCTAATTATGAAATCAAAAGCATGAAAGCATGAAAAAGACTATTAATGTCCTAATTGCAATATTGAAAGATAGATGACTAAAAAACCTAATTCTATCGGTTAAATCTCTATTAAAGAAAATAAAATGGGAAATATGCTTAATATAATAAAATTGAATAGATCCTATGGCTAGAAAATAGAAAACTCAGAGATAATACCCTGACCATAGATCTATCACACGATGAGCACTGTTAGCCATGGTTGATAGCTACGACAAAGCCTAAAATGTGTTTCTCATCCAATTCAAGGGTTGAATTTTTGAATATCCTTGCAAAATTTATGGTCAAGTGTCGTCTATGTGTTCTCTAATTGGTTTGGTTGTTGAATTAATTATATTATGCGTGAAGTTGACATAATTTAGTTTCTTGGCTCTCCTAGCCTCCTAGGACCTCCATGACTTCAATTGCAATCTTGATCTCTCAATGTAGGTAGGTGAGTAATGAACTCGATAGGGCTTCACCACTCAAATTAACCTATGCATCTCCCTATTTACTATTTTTTATGGGGTTCTTATAACCTTTAGGAATGCTATATCTTAGCTTCTTAAGGAAGCCAAGATCAATAATGGACAACTGGAGTAGTTAGAGGGAAGCTTATATATCTTTCCACCCCAAAACCACTCGGATATGCAACCAATTGGCTGTTATAACCGAATTTGGGTTGGCTAAAGTCCAACTAATTTTGAATTCTAGCCACAGCTCTGAGGTATGGTCAGCTTTGTTAACCATGGGTCGTAGTTGCAACCAACACTCGTTAGGTCAAAATGCCTAAATGAGTGGTTAGAACCATTGTTATACCTTGGTATTTGTCCAAGGTCTTCCATATGGTCTTCTAGCATATAACATATGAGTAGTCTCCTCGACATGATGCGTTTTAGGTGTATATAGATACCCCTCTTGAGATGCGTTGTGAGATCGAACAATGTTGAGCAAAAATATACCTCCTAAAATGATGTCATAGGTTGGATGATGATCATTAGTTTGATCAACATTAGATGCCTAAGGTCCAAAAAAAAGGATGTGCATCCTATAATCATTGCTTCCAAGTAGATGGAAGGCTTAAATTGAAAAAGGTTTGGAAAGCTCTAGCAATGATCGAGTAGATCAAGGCTACTATAGGATTCCATGCCATATAGATCCAAAATGATGAAAGCTACTAACTTAACTATCATATTTTATTTTTTCCCCAATAGAGGGTAAGCTTATGATAGTCATTGGCAATGATTCATAAGACAAACATAATTTTGACAAGATCAAGAGATCTATGATCAAGGGATCTTCTATTGACTTTGATTATGATTATGACATTATGACTAGCCCGTCAAGTGATGAGTCAATAAGGGTAATGACAATTAATAAAGTGATGAGTCACTCTACCACTATGAATGACTTTCAACAAATTAAGATTTAACATTTGATACTTTATTAGGCATAATCAGCTATGATTACAATTGTTAATAGTAATTCTACATTTTTATCCCTGTCATAGATTGTAATATCATTCCATTAATCAAATGATAATTAAATAGTACAATGGAGTCCTGGATTAGCCCGTAACAACCGGAGCTATCCAAACCAACGAAGTCTACTTTAGGTGGCAGTTCATAACGAAATGATACACCGCCGTTATTACAACAATAATGCAATAATAGACTAACTATATGCTGAAAATAAAACATACACTAACATCCCCCCTTATTACATTATTTGGGTAATAATATAACTACTAGCTATGCTAACATCCCCCCATACAACAATATTTGGGTAAAGTATATAACTGCCCCAATACAGTGAAGAAGAAGAAGAAAAGAAATGAAAGAATTATGGCTCATGCTTTGTCTCTAGCTCATGGCTCTGGCTCTAAGCATACCTCTAGAATTGTACATCTGGGTCTATCTCAGGATCTACCTATGAATCTGCCTCTAGATTATTGCCTCTGGATCTTCCTGTAGATCTACCTCTAGAACTTTATCTCTAGGTCTGTCTTTAGGCCTGTCTTTGGGTCATTATCTCTGGGACTGCCACTCAGTCTGTCACTAGATTTGCCTTGGGGTATACCATAGGTTTTAATTTTTTGGTAGAAGCCATACAATATTTCTTTCATCATTGTCCATTATGTGAGATCTATCCATCCACAATCAATTTGAACCTTGTTGGCCATTTTCAGTTTGTACCAACAACTTGAAGAAGAGTGATTTGTACATCCACAAGAATCACAAGGATGTAATCTCCAACACTTAGCTAAAACATGTCATGTCTTTCCACAATGACTACAACAATGCTTTTTAGGAGTTGTAGGAGATTTAGGTTTTACAAACATAGAATTACTGGTACTTGCATGTCTAGTATAGCCAAGGCCTTCATGCTTTGCCCTGACACTTAGCATTATTGGAGATTTAATGCCTTGTTCCTATTTACCTAATATCTCACCATTGAATCCCATTTTATTCATCATTTTGGAACCAAATCCTTTGGTGTGTTTTTCAAAACACCCAATTTCATCATATTCATCAATGCTTTTAACAATATTGCATTTGTCGCTATTGATGAGAGTATGGAATTCATTTTTAGGAGGTTCAGTTTTTATTTCACTAGTGTCACAAGCAAAATCTGCTACTGTGATGAGATCACCTGTGCTATAACTAATATCTGCCATCATAGGCATGAGTTCACTTGTATCACAACAAACATTGGCCATCATGGGCTCAAGGTCACATGTGTCACAACAAGAATTCGCCACCATGGGCTGAAGGTCACTTGTGTTACTAAAATCATCAACCATTTTGACCTTTGTTTTCTCACTAAAGTCCCTATAGATTTTATGTTGGGAAATATCAAGAGAAAGCAATGATATGTAGACTACCCTTATGATGCCTATAGGGATTTGAACACCATTCTTCTGAAGATCTTTAGAATCTTCAGAATATTTGAGAATGGATTTTACACCACTGCGTAGTGTAGAATATTTTTCATCCTCATAAAAATCCATTCCTTCCATCTCTGGTGGAAAGTAAGGACCTTTAACTGATTCTGCAACATCATCAGTTTGTTTTGGGATATATTTATTTTTTGATCTACCCATTCTTAAGGTGTCGGTCTCTGCCGAAAATGCACCTTTTACAATAAAATTTTGCAAAAATAATTTGACAAAGGTGTCAATCACTGCCGAAAATGCACCCTTATAAGTCTTCCCCCCTTGATTTTGCAAAAAATTATATCTCCCCCTTACGGGGTTCCAAGGGGCTCGAGAAGGTTTTTTTTCACTGGTTTGTAAAAAAATACAATATTTTCCTCTTAGGCAGATTAGCACAAAAATGTCATCAAAAAAATCCCCCTTTTAAGTTTGAAAAAATTTCTTTCCAATGTTTTTTTTTTAAATATATTTAAAGTTTAATTAAATTATTTTTCTAAAAAAAGAAATATTTCATATATTTTTAAAATAATTTATTTTTTTAAGAAAAATAAAAAAAATTAATTAAACAATAAAATATTTTTTGAAAAAACATTAGAAAAAAAAACAAACAAAATTTTTACCTTAGGGGGGGGTCGACGAGGTTTGAACCCCAGACCTCTGGTTGCTAAGAGGCGGCTTCTAACTATCTGAGCTACCACCTCAACTGGGATTCAAGGGGCATGACCCTTTAATTATGTTGACCACCATGACAAGAAGATAAGAGGCGGCACCTCCCTCCTTCGGTGGCACCCTCGATGCTGGTGGCACGTTGCTGCTGTGGTGGCGACTTTGTCCACTGATGGCGATGGTGGCTGCAATCACTTAGTCCACTGGTGGCATCGGCATAAAATGTTTCTTTTAAGGAAAAATCCACTGCTCAATGATCTTTGGATTTTCCACTTTTCACCGGCTATGTGACTGCTATAGACAGATATTTCGCTCTCGTCTGGTGAACAAATCGGATTCTCCAATACCACCAAATATTTGGCTAATTCTTTGGCTTGTAGAGGCATTAAACAGAGCGATTCTCATTAAACAAACAATGCAACCATTTTCACACACACCATTTTAGAGCGTACAAATATTTGATGGAGATATCTACAAGATCTTCCTCCGTCTACAACGCTGTTTTCAACAAAGCTTGGCTGTATGCTAGAATAGAAATATCTCAAAAAAAAATCTACAAAAACACCGAATCTACCTAAAAACAATAGCTAGGGAGGATTCTCTTTTGTTTGTGTGTGCCTTATAAGCTATTTTTAGATTGTATCTATCGAGATGCGATGGCTACGACCGATGAAATCTCAAACGCGAAGTGGATTGAGTTCAACAACCTCTTAGCGTCAGCGTTGAATCGAGAGATAACCTGCGAGCTTAGTGGTACCTTCCACCATTGTCTACAATTTTAGGAACACCTTCAATCCAAAAAAAAATATTCCATTATGCGTGTCTGCAAAAAAAAAAAATTTATCATCGAATATTCACTAGAGATGCTTGTCTACGATTGCAACGTCGAAGGCTTTCTGGGATAATATCCCACATGTAAATCGTGGGAGAACTTGTTGGGGTTTAAAAACAAAAAACCGCATGAAGTTGTTTGACTACCTTAGGGTAGTCTAACCACCCTTGATCTCCCATGCACTACCCTTTCATATAACCACGTGTCCTTTGAGATCCATGCATAAAAGTACAAGTTTTGGTTAGTCTCTGCTTAAGTGCCTGCCAACTAGGTTTCTGAGTCACAACCAGATAAGCCTCCGATCCCAGCTTGTTGTGCTGGTTGTCTGTGTGTCAGTCCTTATTCAGCATGTTAGTCCAAATTACTATAGCATAGGGTAGCGTTTGTCTAGTCCACAGTCTGTTTACCATGTCCAGCTTATCCACTGGCGTTCGTCTAGATCAGGTCATTTGGTCTGGTGTTAGATCCAGATCAGGTCATCCAGTCTTTGTGTGACAAGTCTACAGAGATTAGCTCACTCTATTTCTCCATGCACAACCCTGAGAAAGTGGAGGTTGACATCTAGGGAAACATATTGAGATGTCCAATTCGATCGACCTCAGGAGTGGTGCTCGAGTCGGCCAATCAACCCAGTCGACAAGCTACAAAAATGAGCTTGGACTATAGGGCTCTAATACCATGTCAAAGAACGTAATATCATTCCATTAATAAAATGATAGTTAAATAATACAATGGAGTCCTATATTAACCCATAACAACCGGATCTATCCAAACCAATGAAGTCTACTTTAGGTGGCAGTTCATAAACGAAATGATACGCTGTCGTTATTACAACAATAATGTAATAATAGACTAACTATATGCTAAAAATAAAACATATGCTAACAATCCCATGGGGTGGTCTAGACTCAATGGATTTCTTAGGGAATAAAGATGATAGAAATTTTAATTAGTCTTGTGTTGAATCATATTGTTCGATGATCTACTAAAAATGTCATAGAAGAATTGACATGAATACCTCATTCCCATGGAGCAATTCGGTCGTCTGGGACTTCTTAGGGATTAAAATGAAACATAATAATTTAGCAATGATGAATCTACCCCAAATGTCTTTATGGTAGTTTAATCATCTTGCTAGATTGCATGGAGAATAAGTCGCTACAACCACCAAGTGTAGAGGGTAAATGACTAGATACGAGGTGCACTTGGCATTGATTTATTTGATCTTTTATTGTTTTTTAATATTTTTTGACAATTCTAGCCATATGGGTATTTTTAATTTAGCATTTTTAAACTCCATGCGATGGTATTTGAGAGTATTTATTGCAAATTGCTAGTCGTGCTTGTCATTAGTAGCTAAAAAAGTCAAATTTCTTAGACGTGGGTCCGACCCACAGGTAGCAAACCCTAATTTGGGGACCGTGGTTGTCATTTGCAGTCAAGTCCGAAATAGGAAATATTTAAGCATATTGCACAATTTTTTAATTTTATTATTTAATGTTGCAATTGAGAATCCGAGAGATTTGAAAGGTGAGAAGACAAATTTGATATGGAACAGTACTGTAGCTTGACCTCACTATCATCCACACCGATGATAGACCAACCTTGAGGAGTCAGTGCTACTAAGGTGGAAGCATGCAACTCATTGATTATTTTATTTTACCAATTTTAAAATTAACCTCACTAAATAATGGGATAATTAACATCACTAAATTACCGATAAAAAATCTCACCCTAGTTAGGTTTAGATTAGATTACCTTAGAGGGTCAGGGTTATAATTTTTTGGGTGTCTCAGGATGGGAAATGACCCTAAAAAGGTCATTTCTCCTAGCCGTGGCTGGCAGGCATGGTTCCCAATTATCAAATTGGTGGTCGTGACTATCAGCCATGATGGGATTCAAATCCCAATAGTCATAAAATTGACTGCTATCCTAACTGTGGGTATGAACCACGATTTGATGACTTTAGAAGAAAATTTAAATTTTTCAAAAAAAATAGTAGATTTAATTAATTTTTTTAATTTTAGAAGTGTTATTTTTCATTTTTGTTGGTGTTTTTGAAATTTTATGATTTTGTTTTGTCATTTTTAAGGTTTTTTTTATTATTTTTTATTTTTACCTTATTATTCTACTTTCCACTAGACTTTGACCGCAAGGGTGAGGGAATATGAGATCCTTCATAACCTACATGGTGTACTGCTACTCGTAGAGTTGGATTGGTTTGGGGTTGTGGTATTTTGATACATCTTGTGCCTCCCTACCATCCAGGACAACCAGTCCTATATAACTGCATTGTCTCTATGATGGGGTGCACAGACCAATACCTTTCATCTATCGACAAGTGAGATGACTATCACTCTGGAAGATGTCTACCACATATTTTGAATCCCTCTGGATGGTGAGGCCATCACATATTTGTCGATCAATATGAAGCAGGCAATATTTAATCATATCTTCAATGGTCACAGTGAGGTAGCACAATGACACTCGGACCACAGAGGGGTCCACATTGAGCATTGGTATATAGAGCGGGTTTTCTCTCGATAAGCAATCATCTTTATGCACCTGATCATGTAGATTTTCCTGCCTGACACTTCTGGAGCAAGGTTTCCTTGGAACCTCCTGGATAGGACTATGAAGGTCCTAGATAGTACCTATGATCATCCTTTGATCCTATCTTGGGGGAGTGTCTTACTAGCATAGATCTATAATAAGTTATATTAGATTACACAAAGGAGCATAGTAGGCCTCGATTGTAGCCTACTACATTAGATATGGGGGTGGTAGCATATTAGGATTGAGCATACCACTAGCCTACCACTTGATATTGGTACCATTGATGAGGTGTACCAATGTTATACAATATGTTGGCCTCATGAGCAAGAGGGCTTAAGGAGTGGGTCTCACATAGGAGATCTGGCTTACTATATTAGATAGTTCTCACAACTATAGATCTACCAGGTGGACTAACACGTATACCTATATTGCCCTCCATGGATGAAGGATGATGACTGGTTGTATCAATCACACAGATATAGATGTCTCCTCGAATTTAATCTCAAGGTGCGAGAGTTATTTACTTCTCTCGTTTCACTAGACATTTTGGTATTAGGTAGAACATTCTAGAGCCACCTACCATCTAATGTCACCTCACTCTATAGAGGGACTTGACTTGGACCATGGTGGCTCCACTGGGTGATGAATATGATGTCTTTTAGGATTCAAGGTTGATAGATGCAGGGACTACTTCTAACTATGATACTTGGTGGAAACTTAGGATATGGAAAGGCTTTGAGGGCCACTTAGGTAGGACTCTAGATTATGCAGTAGCATAGGATGCTAAGGGAGCAGAGGTTGACCCTCATGATTGCCAAGTTTGTTATAGGATTGAGGGTAGATGGGGTGAGGGATCTACAAAGGAGGCACCTAAAGCTTAGGATGGCGATGCTCTTAAGGATGATGAGGCCACACCTAACAACGATATTGGGTAGCTTAGGGCCCAAATTGCTAGCCTAAAAAATTAGGTAGGCTCCCTGCAAACACATCTCCTACATCGATACACAACCATTTCTACCTTATAGGAAAATTTTAGGGATCTACAATCTTGGATCATAACAGGGTAGTCTCAGTGGTGCGGCTATGAGGAGAGGACCACTCTACGGGTCAATATTGATTCAGTAAGGATAGAGATACAGTATATTATAGGCAAGTGCATCCCTCTACATTACCAACTAGATTCTCTAAGGGCATAACATGATGCAATCAGGTCTAGGATGGAGGAAATTTCTTATTTATAGGTTGCTCTAGCACCTCTAACTACTCTAGCAACTCAGGTAGTACAGGGATTAATAGAGCTAGACCAGGCGATAGATATCAAGTGACTACAGGCTCTAGTATAGTAGCACATCATCGATAGTGCAACAAATTCTTCCTACATATCTACTTTTAGGGGAGAGATAGGGTTACTTGGTGGTTAGGTTCCTGAGAGGTCTGTGGCTCCAGGATCTTAGAGGACTCACACTCGAGAGATAGGGTAGTCCTCAGCTAGCTCTCATCATATATCACATAGGTCAAAGAGGACCTCTGGTGTCAGCTCTAGGAGGACTCATAAAGAGCGTGGAGGTGATGATGGAGCCTCTTATACTGGGGGTGTAGGTGCTCCTTAGTATTGATCTGATAGATGAGATTGTACCATTTTTGAGTGTAAGGTCGAGGATCTACATAGATGTAGCCTACGTGCATTTTGCACATATGTCAATGTACTATTTATTATATATTTTTAGTACATATATATATAAATATCATCTAATATTTGAGACTTATATATTTTATATATATAATATATAAAATATTTGTATTTTATATATTTTATTGTTTATGTTTTATGAGATGCATATGGATGCAATGCTTATTTGTTATGTCGATTTTATGCTATATGATGTGATGTATGGATTACATACACTAGATAGCTATGGAATGTATGATTAGATGCAATGATATTCGTGTGTATATGCACTACTTATGATGAATGTATATGTATGTAATGTTTGCTATTAAATGCAAGTGTAATTTACTGTACTTGTATGCATTTAATTTATGATGTTATGACATAATTTATGCCATGTATGTATTGCATAGTTTTTCTATGATGAATTCTATGTAAATGAACATGTATGTTTTAATCACTTAAACTATTATGTATCAATGCAATATTGTTTTGATAATCTAATGGATGACACCACAAAATGTATAAAAATCATGAAATGGGATTGCTATATCTTTGTATAAAAATTGATTAATTGTACACCCCTATGTGAGATGCAATGATATATTATTTTTATTCATAAGTATTTGTAAATTAAAAGAATATGGATAATATAGTCAGTGGCCATTTAAATATCATTTTTGACATCCATCCGGTATCTAACCTATATTACAAATAGTTATAATAAACAAACTCTCATAAAATAAAATGATATTTGATAATTGCATTGAAAATTGGTTGTTGCTATTTGGTAATTGTTGAGGTTTACCATGAGACTCAAACACCCTAGTTTTCTAATCAAAAATTATAAAATAACCGTACTAAACTTCTAAAATATAAGGCTTTCACTAGGATAGGCCCTAACTATTCATTACCCTAGTTTGTGCAAATGAGTAGATTAAATAAAGAATAAGCATACCCTGATGTCAAACGAGATTCTTTTAGCCCATTGCTAATATTGGGGATCCTCAAATGTCTATCCAATCATATATTTGAATTTTAGTTGGATTAGACCACTAGGCAATACAAGACACCTGAAGATAGCTCTTCCACATTTAAACATTGATCTACACAAAAGTGATATACTAATGTATCAGACATATCATCATGCATAAGGTATGATGGTGTTGACAATTCCATAGATTCAAGCTCACCCCCTTATTTTCTTAAATTTATCGGGATACTTGATCATGTAAAGTGATAAGAATCACTGCTTATTTTGTAGTACTCTTTCTTTTTTTTTCTATTCTAATTGTTTTCTATTTTTTTTTTTTTTCTATTCTTTTTTCTCTTTGAGTAAGGGATTTGATACTGATTTGACTTCACTTCAAATTTGATCTTGATTTGACTTGATTTCTGAGGTTTTAACTTTGATATTTCACTTGAGGATTTCACTCTGGGATTGTACTCCTTCATGTGTAAGCAAGGGATTTATTTGGGTAGGGGGTAAACTTGTCCTTTTACCAATTTTCAACATTTCCTGCACCGTCCACACAATGGGATAAGCAAGATAAAATTTTTACCTTAATATACCTGGTACCACTTCGTAGCATTCATCTATCCCTCATCCTAATTAGGATTTTTAGTTTGGATATTAGTGATAGGATCCTGATATGTTAAGGGCTATCAAAACTAAACCTCATCTACAAAAGTAAAGCAAGCTTTCTACCAAACTCTTGAGAAGACCACTAGGTATGGTTGAGTGACCAAAAAACTTTAGTATATTATTCATAGCAACAAGAAGGGTTGTGTTGAGAAACACAATAACTCACAAGGGTGATGTATAATTATGATATTGCATAAAAGCATGATTGAAACACAAATGTGATGTTGTTTGTCAGATTGTAAGCACAACTTATTCTAATGTAAGTGTGATAGATGGATATTCCTAAATGCAATGCAAAATGAAATGCATGTTGTAAATTGAATGTGATGACACAAATGAAATTTAATGGCATAAATGAAATGCAATGATGCAAATGTTTTTGGATTTTTAATTTTTTCAATTGTTTTGGATTTTTGAAATTTTGATTTGACAAAAGAGCTTACAGATGCATTTGGAGCATTTTAATGGATGACCAAAGGGCTTACAGATGCCTTTGGAGCATTTTAATGGTTTTAGGCATATAATTCTTTAATATGAAGGATGTTGAGAGATTCAGGATCTTCAACCCCTTCTAGCAATGTCAAGCGGTATGTCCCAGGTCCAATATTCTCATAGATGATATAAGGACCTAACTATTTAGCCATAAATTTGTATCATAGCTCTAGCAATAAATTTGAGTTATGTTGGTTCTCTTTCAGAACCAAATCACCAAACTCAAAGTCTCTTAGATGGACTTTGTTATTGTAATATCATTTTAAGTACTCTTGATAAATGTGGAGATGCTCAAGGGCATTCACGTGACGTTCATCAAGTAGCATCAGTTGATATAGGCAAGCTTGTCATGCAGTGTCATCATCGATGAACTCTTTCAATGTGATGTGCAATGTTGTAATATCCAACTCTAAGGGCATAATGGCCTCAACAACATATACCAATGAAAATAGAGTTACACCAATGGGTGTTTTAATGCTAGTCGTATAAGGCCATAATGCAAGGGGTAGTTGGGTGTGCCAATATTTGTGGTGCTCTTGTACCATATTTTTCAATATGGATACCACTATCTTATTTGAATATTCAGATTACCTATTTTCCTATGGATAATATGGATTCATAAAACTATGTTTGATACTATACTTGAACGTTAGAGCCCTCACAGTCTTGTTCTTGAATGATGTTACATTATCCAAGATTATTTTTGATGGTATCCCAAAATGACTTATGATATTGGTGAGTATGAACTCAACAATATGTGCTCCAGTTGTCTTTGTTAACGGAATGGCTTCCACCAACTTACTAAAATACTCAACAACTCTAATAATGAATGTATGTTGGCTCAATGACAAAGGAGATATCTTATTGATTAGATCGAGACCCCACTAGGTAAATGGCCAAGATGCTTGAATGGGTTGTAAGTCCTGTGATGGTAGGTGCACAAGATTAGCATGATTCTAATATTTAATGCATTTCCTAACATACACATTGTAGTCCTTCTCCATAGTAGTCCAATAATAGCCCATGCGAAGGATGCGCTTGATGATAGCCATACCACTAAAATGGCCATGACACGTACCATCATGAGCTTGAAAAATTTCCCAATATGATTATTGGGGCTCAAGACAACAAAGGAGAACTTCATCGTAGCTTCAACGATATAAAATATCTCCTAACAAGACATAATTTATCACTTTATGTTTAATTGTGCTTCTTAAAAAATATGATAATCCTTAAGGGATTACACCAAGATTTAGAAAGTCATGTATCTATGACATCCAACTCTGATAGACCTCAGTATCAACTATTAAGACAACATGTTCCCCATATGGTATAACATTTGCAAATGCATACTAGAAAATAACATTATGGTAAATGTTAATACCATTCCCCGTAGGACCCTACGATATCAATGACCCTTATGGCACTCTCTTGAGAAAGTATCTAGCTCTATAGAACCATTCATGGTTTAGTTCTACCTGAATCATGTTGATTGAATATTTGTTATCCAAAGCTTCACACTGTACAATAGAGTGTGACACCATTTTTACATGGATGGTGGTAAAATTAGCATACAAATTTTGGGGGATTAAAGATCCCAAATATGTCATAGTTTTTGAAAATTTATTCAATGAACGAGAGATTGCCTCAATGTTGTATCATTCCAACGGAGCTAAATAAGTATCAACAATATATTTTTAAGACTTTAGGATAGGACATCGACACTAAAAGAGTCCCTTCACCTAGTTAACGATGAGAAGGGAATCACCAAAGATATTTAACCTTTTAATATTCATGGTGATAGTTGTTCGGAGGCCCAATATTAGGGTTTTATATTCAACATTATTATTAGTGTAAGTAAAGTCCAACATGAATGACAAGGTCATGGGAGCACCTTGCAGTGTGAATAACACTATTCCTGCATCACCTCCTTTCTCACACTTTGAATCATCGAAGAACAAGGTCATGTCAGCTTTGTTATCTGGTTATTTGAGTTTAGGTGCTTCTAATAATGTAAATACTACATCATTATGAAGCTCAATGGTGAGGGGCCTACTATTATTGAGAGGTGCCTCAGCCAGTTGATCAACTATGACTTATCCCTTAATGGACTTTTGGCTAATGAATTCCAAATTAAATTCTAGTAAATCGCATGATCCACTTTGTAGTACATGTATTATGATACGTCTTGCTCATCATATACTGCAAAGGGTTTTGTTTTGATATGACATACATCATATGAATTAACATGTAATTTCATAATTTATTTGTAGCAAACACTAATTCTAAACACAAATTTTCCATGTAGGTATATCCTGGCCTGTAACTCACCAAGGTTTTGCTAATGTAATATATGGCTTGCTATTTATCTTGCACATTCTTTTGGGATATCATGGTTTCTAATGCAAAGTCAATCATTGATATATATAGCAAGAAGGGTACCTCTAGTCTTGGTAGAGCTAGCACTGGTGACATCACTAGGTAGTGCTTAATCTTAGAAAATACTACTTGATAGTCCTCATCCCAATTGAATAGGACCCCCTTGTGTAGAAGTCGACTCATGGGTCAAAATTTATTCGATAACTATGTGATAAATCACCTTATGGAAGCTACTTTACCCTATAGGATTCTTAATTCCTTGATATTTATGGGAAGACACATTTCTAAAATAGCCTTGACCTTTGTTGGGTCAATTTTGACTCCTCATTTTGAAATGATGAATCCCAAGAGTTTTAATAAAGTTACGCCAAATACATACTTCTTAGGATTCAACCTGACATTATGCTCTATTAGATGATTGAAGACCTTTCTCAAGACCTCTGCATATTTTGAACGTAGCAATGATTTTGCCAATAAGTCATCGATATAATATTCGAAGATCTTATGCATATAGTCATGAAATATATATGTCATAGCCCACTGATATGTAGTACCAACATTCTTAAGGCTGAATAGCATAACCTTATAGCAAAATATCCTCCATGGTGTTATGAACATAGTTTTATGCTGGTCTTCAAGCTTAATCTAAATTTGGTTGTAACCAAAAAAATGGTCCATTAAGGAGAGCATTTCATGACCCACGGTTGCATCTACAAGAGCATCTATGTTTGGCAATAGAAATGAATCCTTTGATGTTACCCTATTGAGGTCTCTAAAATCCATGCAAAAATGGATCCTTCCATTAGGTTTAACTACAGGTACCATATTTGACACCCATTTTAGATGGTCTATGGAAATGATAAACTCTACATCCAACAACTTTTGCAACTCGTCTTTAACCATTAAGGCTACTATTGGATGCATCTTCCTAATTTTCTACTTGATTTGCTTCTTCGATAGATTGAGAAAAATGTTATGAGTAACAAATTTCATCTAGACCCGGCATGTCCTTATAAGTCCAAGAAAAGAGGTCAGGTCTCTCTTTTAGTAGAGGGCTGAGGTTTGCATGCTCATCAAGAGATAAAATTTCTATAAATTTAACCTTCCTTGGATTTGTGGGATCATTACTAATATCCACTTCAAATGTTTTCTCTACTGACATGTGGGATCCCTCTAGCTAGTGAGGCATATGTATAAATTGGATGTCATATGTTGGGTTTATGGGTTTTGTGTTGGAAGCATCCTCAGCATGATAAAAATCATGTGCACAAACTGGCACAAAATGAAAAGGTTACAACATTTCTTCATTAGGGAATAAATATTCAGGCTCTAGTGGTAAGTCAACATGATCCCAATCAATAACATCTATATTAAGACATAATGGTTTGGAAGGATCAACTAGATTGCAGAGTGGAGTGGTAAAATCAATGGAGATCATATTGATGGAATGGATCATATCTCTAGGACCACGTGCATGTGACTCTACATTTGTATAACTTCCATCCTTGAGATGCGATTCTAGGGGTATGGGGATCTCTAGATATAGTCTATAAATAGACTCTAAAATATGATCGCTAGGCTCAAGGAGCTCTCTATATGTCAAAATATTAGGGAAAACTATACAATAAATCATATCTAGATTAGATGGTCTTCATCTAAGCCAAGGATGAAGATTGATATCTCTGTGTAAATCCTATATAGTGTAAGAAGCATTACAATGATGCAAGTAGGGAGGTCCCAAATAGGCTCTCTTTATTTCATCTTCATCGTCACTATCATAATAAAAAACCTCACCACTACCTAATGGAACTGGAATATTAGGAATATGGAGTCCCATGAAAGTCCACTTTTGATAAATACTACCATCCATGGAGGATTGATCATCCTTGATGACTATCTCTAAAGGTAATAGATGACATAAATTAAGAGGGCCTAGATAAGCCAACTTAGTCTCATGCTTATATTACTCACTTTTTGAGGACTCATCATCATTATAACTCTCGTATATATAACTCGGTCCACTTATCTCAAATATGGACTTTGCTCTATCCTCATCAGAATGATCTTGGGACTCAGAATCTACCTCCATGCTAGCGATCAAAAATTGTAGGCCTATATCATCGGCTACCTCATGGATTTGTTCATCCAAGTTATCTCTTGGACTATGCTCTAGATCAGTCTCCACCAAGATGTCTTGGTGATATGTCTTAGATGGTTCTATATTGATGTAAGACACTAATCGGTTATCCCTTCGAAAGTGGAGGGATTGGGGTGATAAGGTTTGAAGTCGACTTCACACCTAGATTGAGGTACAAGTGGTCTAAAGATGTTGTGAGGAGTTCATATTGTCCTGTGATATATTACCTAAACCTAAACCTATCAATAGGCAATTGGTATTATGATTCATAAGGCCACCTACGCCCCTAATTTAATAATCCAAGATCATAATCATGTTAATGGTAACACTCAAAATATCATAAGGCATACTCTGAGTTGGAAAGATAATGAACATTCACAAAAAATGATTCATCATCATCCTCATCCATGGAAGTGCGAGATGCAAGCTGGTCGAGCCCTCCATAGATGAAATTGGTTTGGTTAGGATGCACCCCCTATGACACCACCATCCCTATAAGAAGGAAATGGGCTTTTGGTCAATCCATATCCTATGTAGTCTCAATTATCAATGTAAATAGCACATTCTACATGATATATTTCCCTAATATAGTATTAACCAAATGTATGGTCACCTACGGAGCAGATGACCCTACTAAAGATGTATACAAAGTAGGTTGAGATGCCTCTTCAACTTCTGCTTCAGCATTCTCTACTTCCATAGGAGTAGAAACCTTGATGATAACTAGTTTGGGCACTTTATTTATCTCCTTTTTGCCTATATTTACCTTTAACTTCTAATGATCCTGATGCACTATGGATGCAGATGGTTTAGTAGAAGCAGTTATCATGTTATCTAATCATTAATATATGGATGTTGTTGGTTTGGCACACACTTCATTCATTTTACCTCCTAGATCTTTGATTGGTGATTTTGGTCGTATGTCTAGGTGCATTGAATGGAGCACAAAATCCCTCTACAAGTCTACTAAATTCATGTATTTGAATGGTTATTCATAGAAAGGCACCACATGAACCTATCCCTCATGAACTTATTTAATACATTGATGGAGAATGGAAGGGACACAATGCATTTATCATATCCAAGGCATCCCTAGAAGTATTTTGTATTGCATAGAACCTTCAATACCATGACACATCACAAGGATGGTCTTTAGTCCCACCTAAGTTGGTAATACTATCATGCCAATAGTTGAGCATAATGCATCATTAAAATCTCTCAACATGAAGGTAGAAGGTACAATGTACATTTTGGTAACTTCAGGTACATCAATATGTTGGTCATTATTATATTTATTGATGATACCATATCAATAAAAATCCACTTGAATGGTATGTGATTTACACATGCTATAATATGGAGCAGTGGGTTTGCTATGACAGTGGAAACCATCTTAACTTCATCATCATGAAATTGTATGACTGGCTCCTGAAACTACTGCATGTGTCCCATGAAGTGTGTGAACACTTCAGGATCCTAGGATTGCACTTCTATGGACCTTAAAATATCCATAAGCATCTCCCTATGCTTGGGAGAATTTTGAATCAGCTCATAGATCAACAACTTCACTAGAGTTGTTTGTAGGTTTTGAATTAATCTACTCCTGATTGTCACCACAGGTCTAGTCGGTGGGCCTGGTACATTTTGTGCTACCCTCGAAGGAGGTGTAGCTTGGAATATAATGGGCAATGGAGGTTGATTTGGTATTTCGTACCTCACATATCTTGTGACAACATTCACCATTCTTATGAACCCATGGGTTGGTGGTTAGATGCATACTTGATTGACTTGGCCAATATTATTCCTTAGTGCCTCATGGTTAGGTAGAGGATTTTTGTAAATACCCATATTTTGATTATTTAGTTCTTGAAAGTTATCCATATTTATCTCACCTCTTTTTATCATGTTCTATACTAAATTTTTGAAACTCAAACATACCTCAATGTCATGTGCCTTTGCTCTATGTAAAATACAGTACAAATCATTCCTATACCCCTTTATTTTGGGTTGATTAGGGTCCAATAGCTTGATCTCTGGTAAATGTATGGTCTTGGCCTTGCACAATTGATGGAATATCAAAGTCATCAATTTTGATAAAAGTGTGAACTAGTGAGGTGTGTATTGTTCCTTATTCTTACCCTTCTGATTATTTTTGCACTACTCATATTGCATAGAAGGAGGTTGGGATTGATAATTTCATTTCTACCACCCCTTATCCCCTTTTTGAAGGTTTAAAACCACCTGATTAACATGGGTCGACTTGGCATGTTGTTTCTTACTGATTTTATTATTCCATTCCTTATTATTTTTGAGATTCAAGTTACCCTCCTATAACTTGATATCCTCAATCACTTTGGCCTATGATAAAGCCTCCTCAAAGGTCTGATATTGCTACAACTGTAATAATAATGAAATGTGCTTGGTGTAAATTTTTGTAAATATTCAAGTTAATTCAGAATTATGGATGGATAATGGTAACTTTGCCATCATATTTCTCCATTGTTTCTCATAATCCATAACTAGCTCATCATCATGTTGTATTAAAGTAGCCAGATCGAATAGGTTCACCTTTTTCTTGATGTTGAAGGAGAAACATTGAAGAAATGCGTCAGCCAATTGTTCAAAATTGGTGATGTTGTACTATTTGAGTTGATTGAACCACTCTCGAGATGGGCTTGAGGGGGTGGTAATGAAGGTCTATAGGAGAAAGGCATCATTACTTTCGATCTAAAAGTACATGTCTAGAAAACTTGTAACATGCACCTGAGCGTTCTCCTCTCCTTTAAACTTTTATATCCTAGGCATCTCAAAATGCTTAGGATAGGCTGAAATAGGCATTGATGGGCATAAAGGTTCATTGTGAATATTACTCAAGGTAGGATTTTGATAAGTTTTCCCTTACTTTTCAATAGCTTTAACCTTTTTTACCAAGGCCTTATAGGCCTATGAAGATAAGAACTCCTCTTCCCTGGATTGCCTTGGAGGAACCTTTGGAGGCATATTCCTCTTTGGTTAAGGTGAAGGACTAGGCTTGTCGTCCTCTTCTACTAGGGATATATTAGGATATTCTTGATCTAATTCCTCTCCCACTTATTTTTCATGCTGCCTATGCCCATAGTGTTTGGATGCAATGCATCGATCTATGTATTGGGCTGCATGGTGAGTACGATTGTCTATGTGCTCAAGGTCCAAATCGGGCTACGAAGTAGCTCATCTATCCATGGGATCCCTATACTCACTATGGGGAGGTAAACCAATATTGGAAAATAGGTCCTCCATATCAACATACTCTTTTTGATCAATGATACATTGTTCGTACATGTGTTATTCATATAAGTGTTGTCTTATGAACCTTTACCTTTGAGTGTTCTTATTTTTTAGGCATTCCCATTCTACACAAACATCCTCCAATTGGTCTTGGAGAATCTGACATCTCTATTTGGATGCCATTATATGAGATATATCTATGTTATCAGCCGTATGAGGCCTATAGAGTGTGCGCTCTATTTGAGAGGCTTTGTGGGTGTGTCCCCCAATGGACTGATTTGTTATGATATTGTCCTTGTCTATGGAGAAGGCATTTGCATCTAGTTGTTATCTATACTTTGTGCCTACATGAGGTGCAAGGGTATGCATATCACAAAAATTCTTGGAGAACTATCTAGGTTCTTTGATAGTCTTAATGGTAATACCTCTATGTATGCTTGTAGAGTGAGAAGGTGCAAGGGTAGGCTTGTAACCTAGCTGTCCTATGAATTTATCCATACCATATAACTATCTACTATGCCAAGGCTCATGAGGTGGCATACCATTAACTCCCACTTTAAACATGTCCATGGTGATCCTACAAGGTTCACTTATATTGGGAGTCTACATGGGCCTGCGCTAGGAAGTGGCCCTATCTACTTGCTCCTGAATGGGTGGATCTTGAACTCATCTATACTCAAATGTTGGGATACTCAAGCCTCCCCTAGAAATAGGATGAAGAGGTACCAATATGGATCTATCAATGACAAACTCTTTTGCATAACCTATGGATGTGCGTGGAGTGCGATCATGGTAAATGCTAACATGTTTGGAACCCCCATGCTAAGAAGCTCCATGCTTTAATATATATCTTAAGGAGTGTCTAGTAGCTCCTCTAACTGGGGTATTCTCAACAGGATCCTTATGCATAGAATTATCCCCTCTAATGCTCACTAAACAATATTTAGGAGGATTCTATGGTTGAGGGCCTTCTACATTATGTTGCGCATTGGGTGGAGCTTCGAATTTAATCTCAGATATATACCCGGATCAGTCTCTCTGTGTACACACCATGCTATTATATTATATCTTATGTAAATTTTAAGGCAAGCAAAGTAAACAATGATGCTTATATCTTTTTAAATTTTTATTTGTGAGCCCTAAACTATTTGATGTGTTTTCCAAGTTTGTTGTATCAAAAATTAACTCTCATCATGTTTTCAAAATGTTGATGATATTATCAATTTTTAAAGGGATTTCACCTATATACTCATACCTCGACAACTTGGATATGAACTCTAGGACACTTAATCCCTCCAAAATGTGGAGATGAAACCCATACCTAGGTAGGGAGAATAGGTCCTGCTAATCCTCATCCTGAAATCCCGTGCACAGTGATACACCCCTCCGAAGAGGAATGCATGTTATTTTACACGATTAGGATGGATCTTGGAGACGGTATTGGTCTAGTAAAAAAAGGTTCGAGGGAGTTGGACCAACATATGGAAATCACTACCACCATCATTGAACCCTACTAGTGGTTGGATGTGACTTCCAACTCACTAGCATTTACAATGCGTCAAGGTGTGTGTGGTTACTTTTACTTTACATGAAATAAAAATGCATAAAACAACACTCAAATGATTCTACATGCTTTCAAAAGAATGTTTCACTTTTAAATTGCACGATTATGCTAAATGAAATTCAGAGAATGCAAATACCTATGAGAGGATGACCACTAATTAGACCTCATGCATGCAAAATCAACATAAAATGGCCTAGACCATTAGAGACTAGGGCAAACTGCAATCAGAGGTCTGTTGTTCCTAACAATGACTAGTAGGAAAAATTTTAAAAAAATTCCTAAGGATTCATCCTTTTTTTTTACCTTTTTGTTATGTTTCCTAATTAATCTACCATTTTATGCATTTTTTAAAATTAGACATAGATAAAATAGTGAAAACAAAAGGAAATTAAGATTACCTTAAATCTAAGTCTGATGAGGATTTATCTACTTGTTGTATGGTCTATGTTCTGCTAATCGTGTCTCTGTGGAGCGGATGCAACTATTTCTTGTGGGTGTCAACTAAGGTTACAAATATTGACCATTACTATCAACGACTAACATCTGTGATCACAAAACACAAAAATAAATGATCTATGACATTTAATGTGGATTTCCCATCATGATCACCTTCTGTAACATTGTGAAATGCTAACACCTAATGTTGTAATAGTTATAAATCATATAAAAATGGGCATTCATACACAAATTGACAAGAAATAACACATAAAAAGAAATATATATTCCATTTATTTAAATAAATCCAATTTTACAAATCCATCCCTCTCAGGGATACCCATTTGATATAATAATTATAGTGTGAAAATACCTCGTAAGGGTAGGTGTATTTTAATACCTTCTACAATAAGACAAACTGATCTAAGGTGTAGATGAAATTCTTCTCCATGATTAGAGGTATTTTTTGCCTTGCATTTCAAAACCCTGTTAGTCCTACATGCAATGAACAACAATAAGCATATCAGTAATAAAGGAGGTCTCTTGATGAGGCTTTGAAAGGAAATTGCACAAAATATGCCATGAAAGCTTGAAATCAAGAAAGTGCAAGAAACATGGTAAACCTATGTTGAGAATAAAATATTTCCATCAAGAATGCAAAGGAAACATAAATTAATCTAACTAACATCATAATTATGAAATCAAAAGCATGAAAGCATGAAAAAGACTATTGATTTCCTAATTGCAAGAATGAAATACAGATGACTAAAAACCCTAATTCTATCGGTTAAAGTCTCTATTAAAGCAAATAAAATAGGAAATATGCTTAATCTAATAAAATTGAATAGATACTATGAATAGAAAATAGGGAAATCAAAGATAATATCTTGATTGCAGCTCTGTCACGTGATGAACACTGTTAGCCATGGTTGACAGCCATGGTAGAGCCTAAAATGTGTTTGTCCTTCAATTCAAGGGTTGAATCTCTAAATATCCCTTCCAAATTGATGCTCAAGGGTCGCATTTGTATCCTATGATTGGTTTGGTGGTTGAATTGATCAAATTACATGTGAAGTTGACATAATTGAGTTTCTTGGCTCTCCCAGCCTCCTAGGACCTCCATGGCTTCAATTACCATCTTGATCTCTCAATGTTAGCAACAAATATTTCTATCAATGTTGGTAGGTGAGTAATGAACTTGAAAGGGCTTCGCCACTCAAATTCACCTATGCATCTCCCTATTTCCCTTTTTGGATGGGGTTCTTATAACCTCTAGGAAGGCTATGTATTAGCTTCTTTAGGAAGCTAAGATCAAGAATGGACAATGGGACCAATTGGAGGGAAGCTTCTGGATCTTTCCACCTAAAAACCACTCAGATCTGCAACCAATTGGATCTTATAACTGAATTTGGGTTAGTCAAAGTCCAACTTATTTTGACTACTAGTCATGGCTCTAAGGTGCGGTCAGCTTTGTTAACCGTAGGTCTTAGCCGCAACCAACACTAGTTAGACCAAAATACCTAAATGAGTGGTTAGAACCACTTCTATACCTTGGTATTTGTCCAAGGTCTTCCATATGGTCTTCTAGCATGTCCCATATGAGTAGTCACCTCAACATGATGTATTTTAGGTGTCTACACCTGCATTAGTTCATGTGAAGATCCTGGGTCACAAATTAACATAAGTTATTATTGACGAAGGATCTAGTGTTAATGTGCTACCTAAAAAACTTGGTTAGAACTAGGTGCTCCATCTCTATGGGCACCGAGATTCTGATTATATGGTGCTGACTAGTATAGTATTGATATAAAGGGAGTCTTAATTGCACAACAAGTGGTGATAGCTAACCAAGAGTTTATATTAGATTTTATTGTGATTACAATGCAAAAGACTACATACGATGCTCTCTTGGGGAGAGGATGGCTACGAGTAGCCAAAGTTAATCACAATTGGGAAAATAATAAGATCACTTTCAAGAAAGGACAACATAAATATATGATTAATATAGCTAATCAAAAATTCAGTGAGGATGTAGCTATGACAGATGAATTAGAAAATTCCTTAGGATATGAAGGGTATGAACCTGATGGAGAAGGAATGTTGTACCTAGATGAATTTAGTGAATATGAAGCTAGATATAATAGCAGACTTATTCATTGGCAAATGGAGGAGTACAAAATGTTTCAGCCTAACTACCTTTGTATTGAGTTAGAGGAGATCAAGGAAAATAAGATGAACCAAAATTTAGTCGAGAATCTAAGAAAAAGATAGAAGAGAAATGAACATTCCCAAAAAAAATTGTAGAGTATATAGTAGGAGATACGAATATTGATACAAGGTCGGCACACCCAAAGAATGTAGAGAAAGAAGCAAGTGAGCCAAAAAATATCAAATATGAAGGACCTCAAATAGTGGACATCAATCTAGGAATGGAGGAGGAACCTAGGATGATTCATTGCAGTGATGATTGGAATCCTATACTAAAAGCAGTGACTTTTAAGATATTATTGGAATATAAGGATGTCTTTGCATGGATATATAAGGACCTAAAGGAAGTACCACTAGATTTATGTGTCCACAAGATTATGCTAATGCCTAGAGCTCAACATGTAAGGATAAGGCTATATAGAATGAATCCAAAGTATGTTGCATTAGTAATGTAGATATAGAAAAGATGTTGGAAGTAGGAATAATCTTTAGGGTGACAACCAGTGAATGGGTCTCACCTATAGTGATCACCTTAAGTAAGGAAGTAGACAATATCAGAATATGCATGGACTTTAGGAGTCTAAACGTAATAACTATTAAGGACCCCTTCCTCATTCCCTTCACAGATTCCATCTTGGAAGAAGTCAACGGACACGAGATCTATTCATTTTTGGATGAGTTTTTATGGTACAATCAAATCAGCATAGCCAAGGAGGATAAATTGAAGACCATATTATTTTGGAGAATGACATCTATGTGTACAATCGAATGCCATTCGGGCTCTGTAATGCTTTAGCTACATTTCAATATATCATATTGTATATATTTGATTAGTTGGCAATAGGGAACTTTAAAACATTTTTGGATGATTGGTCCATTTACGAGAATATCAAGGAGCATATTCCTACCCTCAGTGAATATATGCATAGGTATAAAAATGTACAGATATCATTAAATCCTACGAAATGCTACCTGATGGTACCATATGAAAAATTGTTAGAACATATAGTGTGTAGTGAAGGATTAAAAATAGATCCTAATAATATCCATGTGATATTGCAAATGGAAGAACCATATAATGTGAGTTCACTTAAAACCTTCTTAGGATCGATGAGATATTATCAAAGGATTATCAGGAACTATGCACATGTATCCTACCCATTGGCTTTATTGACAAAGAAGAATGTTCCTTTCATATGGATGAAGGAGCACCAAGGAGACTTTGAGAAACTGAAGGCTAATCTTGTGAGTAGTTTGATTTTTGTGTTCCCAAAATAGGATAAGGAGTTCCATATTCATATTTATGCTTCAAATTTTATAATTAGATGTGCTTTGGAACAAGAAGGGTAATTTAGGCTAGATCAGCCTGTTTTCTTTGCTATTCACCTTTTATCAAGGCCAAAGAGAAATTATAGTACAACAAAAAAAAAAGCTTTGGGAATGGTATATTTATTTCAAAAGTTTAGGCATTACCTATTGGTAAATCCCTTTGCCTTCTATGTTGATCACCAAGATTTGTTGTACTTGATAAATTCCAGTGATACAAGGACAGGTTAGTAGATGGCTTGTCACCCTACAGGAGTTCGTATTTCGAATAGTAGTAAGATCTGGTAAAAATCATGTCATTGCAGACCAGTTGTCTTGGATACGATCAGGATAGCCTACAGGAGTGGGAGTTCCTAATGAATTCTCATATGCACAATTATTCACCATCAACATTTTTCCATCATGGTACAATATGATTGGCTAGTACATATCCACAGGTGAGTTACCACAAGAAATGATGACAACTAAGAAAAAAAAAGTGATCATGAAGTTAGCACCCTTCCAGTCGATCGTATAATTGTTGTATAATATGGGAAGTGATGGTATCTTATGAAGATGTGTTATGGAAGAATAAGTTAAAGAATCATTGAAAAAAGCTCATGGAGGCTTAGTAGGAGGGCACATGGGGCTAGATGCAATAACTAAAAAAATATTACTAGCTGGACTATGGTGGCCCACATTTTATATTGATGCGAAAGAATATGTGAAAGCATGCGATACATGCCAAAGGGTAGGAAAGTTGGTAAAGAGGGACTTTATGCATTTTCATCCATCGCAACCCCAAGAACTATTTGAGTGATCGGGGTTAGAATTTGTTGGACTATTGAATACATCACAATGAAGGAAGTGTAGATACATCATAGTCATAAAGAAATACTTAACAAAATGGATCGAAGCAAGAGCATTACTTGACAACTCGACAAAAAGTACAACAAGATTTTTATATGAGCAGATGATCACAAGATTTGGTATTCCACTACATATAACAAGTGATCGAGGGGGACACTTTATCAATAAAATTATCCAAATGTTGATGATGGAGTTTAGGATTTTATACTCATTGTCTAGTTTGTATTATACCAGAGCTAATGGGTAGGTGGAAGCAACAAATAAATTCTAGGTATCTACTATGTATAAGACATGTGGAATAGAGGAAGTAGATTGGTAGGAAAGGCTATCATCTATTTTGTGGGTATATAGAATAAATTTTAAACCTAAAATAGAACATACACCTTTCCAATTGATATATGGACAGGAGGTAGTGGTGCCAGTTGAATTCTTGATACCAAGTTTGAGAGTCATGGCAGAGCATCGCTTGGGTGATCAAGAAAGTTTGGAAGAGTGACTAACAATACTAAACAAATTGGATGAAAGAAGATTCATGGAATAATGGGTGATTGAGGTAGCTCAAAAAATATAGAAGGCAAGGCATGACAAATATTTGAGGAAGTTATAACTTAGCCTAGGTGACATGGTTATAAAGTTTAATGGAAGTGAGAAATAAAGCTCGATAAGTTGAAGATTGTAGGCCTAAACTTTTCACACTCCTTTCCTCTAGGCTGATGGATATGTGCCTTAGAGGGGAATGGAAAAATAGTAGAGCTACACCTCAAAAGAGAGGCACTTAATTATGCCTTCTTGTGGTGATTTTTCAATGAATTAAGGGTTCACCAAGAAACTTTTAGCGGCAGTTTCCATACCTAGGCTTGGAATATGTTTGATGTGTTATTTATATAAATCATTCTCATACACCTAATTTTGGCCTTTATGGAACTAAACTATCAATATAAAATTTTGATTTAATGAGGATAGCAAACAGTGGATACAAAATGAAATACAATGCCTAATATTGGGATTATAAGAAATTATAAGCCTTACTTGAGCCGTATGTTTGATGAAGATTTTGAGGCTTGTAGCAGGAAAAAATTGCCTATTTGTCTAATAGAATTACCTCTATTCCAGATAGAATTGCCTATTTTCCAAACAAAATTACCTCCGATTTGACAAAATCATAGGTGATTATGTCACAATCCTACAACAAAATAATTGATAGAAAACAAGGGACATAAAACAAGGTTTCTTGCAAATTATGATAGTTTCTCATACTCCAAGTCATAGATTAGATTTAATTTCTATATGAAAGTGGATATGAAATAACATGAGAACAATACAATAACAATTCAACCTACTATACCATGAATTTATGCAATTTTAATCCTGATTTCATGATGCAATTAATTGGAATGATGGTGAACACCAAGATGCAATATCTAAATCTGAGTAATAAATTAAATGGACATGATGTAATGCATAGACAAATAGAAAATTGGGAAATAAATACAAATAGTTATTTGAATCCTTATCCCCAGCTGATCTAAAGACAAGATCACCTACTCTCTGATGAAATCACCTGATCTTTTATGAAATCGCTTGTCGCTTCTATTGAAATTGCCTATCGTTTTTATCGATCATCAGGCGATTATGTTGATATTTGGGCGATTGTAACAGGGACCTAAAATGATAAAATTAAGCAAATGGGTATGTCAGGAGATGGAATTGCATAGCAAACTGATGCGAGAGATCCTTAAGGGATTTTTAGAAGCTATCTCAAGGAATCAAAATTCAACTTGCTAGCAAGGAGAAAGGGAAAGGGGGCTAGATTAAATAGGTCAAGGAGAGATTTGAGAAATTTGGGAGGTGGTATTGGATAGAAAATGGATGCAGGGTATCCACAAGAGAGTTCAAATTCTAACTAGCCAGCCAGGAGAAAAAGGGAAAAGGGCCTAGATTAAATAGGCCAAGGAGGGGTTTGAGGAAGTTGGGAGGTTAGGCTAAACATGGAGGAGGTTTTGATCCCTCCTATGTTTATCACCTTCAATCTACTTGCCAACCTCCCTGATCCGAATGATGGCTAAACCATGAAAGAGATTTTAAAATGGATTTTGTCTTTTAGCAAATTTGGTAAAATTTTGTTTTTGGATAAAATCGCCTGGCGATTTTGTCGATCGTCAGGCAATTTTGTTGACCATTGGGCAATTTTGCCCAATGGTCAAACAATTTTTGGTTTATTGGCATGAAAAATGAGGAGATTGTTTTCTCACGGTTTTAGCCAAATTTCAAGTAAATTTTGAATAATTTTTATGATGTTTAGGTAAATTAAATGTGTCAATTTTTCATGTCTACATTTTTCCCCCTCTTTGATGTATTTATGAATAATAAATGCATCAAAGAAAAGTGTAGACACTTGAGTAGAAATGATTATGATTTGACATGGGCAAAAATGGAGTAGATGGTTTAAAATAAATAGTTTATGTGAAATTGATGTCTTAGAAAAAATAATTACTAATTTACTGACTAGGATGTTACCTCGAGTTTTTACACCAAATTTTACATTTTTTGGAAAACTTGAATTTGATATTCTTTGTTTTATGTGACTTTGTGTGATTTATTGGATGATTCATTACATTTCCTTATGATGGTTGTGTTACATAATTTCTTGTAATCATGCTTTGATTTTTGAACATCTTGATCATGCTCAACATAAAAGGAAAATGATTTTGTAAAGTGTGTTTTGAGAAAAATGATTTTGTGTGATGATATATTTTAGGGATTAGCAATGAACCTCGAAGGATGTTGTGCTATTATATGACCGTTGGTGGAGATTGATGCTCGCTAGGTCATGAAGTGGATCCTATTATGAGGAATTTTTGCACTGCTAATACCAAAATATTGTGTGCTTAAGAATAATCTTAAGGTTTTATGATGAGAAAGAAATGTTTGATGTTGTTTTGGGAGAGATGTTTGATAGATTCTAGCAATAAAACTCAAAGGATGTGATTTTATGAGACTGTTGGTGGATTTCAAAGCTTGCTAAGTCTCAAAGCTAATCATGTTTGTGAGAAATATTTTTGATATTTCTAAAAATTGTTGTATGCTTAAGAATAGTCTTAAGGCTTTTGTGGTAATAGGAATATGTGTGATGTTTGTTTGATAATAATGTATGTGGTAAATGTTTGTGAAATATATTGAGCAAAGCATGAAAAATTTGAAGGATGATTTTATGCTTAGCATAGAATTCCTAAGTGTAAAATTATATGAAATAATTACTTAGGAATTATACCATCATCGTAAAAATCAAAATGAAATGCATGATGATATGAAATTATTTGTTCTTTTAAAATGCAAAGTAATGTAAAATAAATCATTGTGTCACATGTTTCAAAAATATTATGAAATTTTTATGAAAATATATGGACCAATTTTGGGCATAAAAAATAAGACATATGGTTTGCGCTAGGTATAGAATTCCTAGTGTGAAAATTGAGTAGAATAATTCCTAGGCATTATACCATCAACATGAAGTCATGAATGCTATGTATGATAAGTGATCTTGATCTACATGTTATTTTTGCAATAAGTTGTTTTTGAGATTTTTGAAATTTTGGACATATCTATGTAATGTGTTAATATGAAAGTAATGATAAACTTAACGGTGTCCGACAAATTTCAAAGAAATATTTTAAACTTATTTCTAAGATAAATTAAAATTTATCAAAAACCAATGTGTGATATGTGAGTTCATTATCCATATTGATTGTCATGATGATACAAAATCTTTCAAGAATCAAATGTGTGTACTTTGTAAAGTTCATTTACCAATTTTGAGTAAGGTAGTGATGCAAGGAAACTTGAATGAACCAATGTGTGTGCAAGTGATGGGTTCATTAACCATGAGTTTTGTACATGAAACCATACTAGACTACTATGTAATTCAAGTCATCAAAAGCTAGCTAATTCACGAGCGGACATAGGTCTATACAAAATAAGGCCGCCAATGTGATAGACATATCACCACATGAAAAGGAATTACCCAATGTTAAACAAGTTGGGCACAAATCGCCTGTTATGGGGTTTACCTCATGATTTTCGAATAACTAAGAATTTCAAGGATTCAACCTCATTCACCCTTATTTTCTTCACTTTCAAGGGGTAGGGATTTTTTTTATTTTGTTTTGAACAAGGGGATTTTATTACTTTTATTTTTCTCTTTTCGTTCTCTTTTTTATTTTTTTTTCTTTTGGGATACTTGCTCGGATTGGCTATAGAGCAAGGGATTTTTATTCGGGCAGGGGTGAGCTTGTCCTTTTTCCAATTCTAAAAAATTCTAGACCATGCGCATGATAGGATAGCAAGGGAAATTTTTCGCTCAAGAGACTAAGACTACTATGTAGTATCATTTTTTGAATTTGCAATAAATCATTTTAATGTGTAAAAGTGTACTTGGTTCAAGAAGTAGCAAGATAATTTCCCAAAACTCAAAATATTATTTAGTGAAATAGTGATCTTCGATACAAGAGAGATTTATAATCATAGTGATAAAATCAAAATAATTAATTTGTGAAATTAAGTATATGGTTCAAGATAACTTCTAAATTAATCTGAAATAAAGGAAAATATAGCTTCAAAATTTTCAAATACAATAATAAATAACAATGCAGAATGATTTGAAATAATTTTGAGATTTTTGATACTTTTTATTTTAGTTTTTTTTATTTGTTTTATTTGATTTTTATTTTTTTTATTTTTTACTTTTAATGATGGAATTGGTGATATATACAAGATGATCTATATACATTATACAAGGTTATTTGAGTATAGCATGTCTAAGGTGGCTTCAAAATCAAAGGAGGTTTTGAAGGATAATTTGGTTGTGGTGTATGTGAAGTTGTTTTGGTTGATAATTGAGATTGTTGTGATGAAGAATGAGATGTAGATGAAGAAAAGTGATGGATAGAAGATGACAATGATAAAGAGAAAAAGAATAGAGAACTTGATGTGATAATAATAATGAAATAGAGAATTAAGAACAAAAGGTGATGAATAAAATGTAGCGATAACAAAAGCTTTGTTATAATGTAGAACAATGTAGCAAAAGATTTGAATTTTATGTGTAAAATTGATCATGTTACAAAACAAAATATCAGAAGGATAAGTAGATTCTTCAATATTATCACTATATTCCAAGTCTTGATAAGATGGAGGGAGCATATGTGAAAGATATGCATGGGTGTTATTTGGTAAACAAGTATGATCGAGTATGGATGAAGAAAAGTGATTTATAGGAGGTAATTATGAAAATGGAGAATGTATAGAACTTGATGTTTTAACTGTTAAAGATTCTTAAAATGGTTTTGGGTCATCATTTATGGTAACAATTTTATTTGCAAGTTTAAACTTCAAACATTTATGAATAATGGAAGGTACAACCCTCATCGTATGAATCTAAGGACTTGTGAGAAGTAGGTTTTAAGGTGAAGGGCAAGATGCTACATAAAACAAAGTATCTAGGATATTGGGTCCACTCTTAAGGGGAAGAATTGTAGTGCCTTGAGATTCTTGAATTTCATTGTTAAAATATTTTATAATAACATTTGATTCATTGAGATCTTCTTCCTTTAATCCGAGTTTTTGGAATAATTGATAAGTGCATAAATTAAGAGAGGATCCATTATGTACCATGATAGTTTTAATAGTATTTCTTTAATAAATCCTATAATATAAATGGAGGAGTCTTCTTGTGGAGTAGAGGAATGAATCTCCTCATCGTAGAATGAAATATGGTTAACCTCAAGAGGGCTTACACCATTAATTGTGTTATTAGGAAAAATATCATGAGAAACAAATTGTTGGCTAAGTATCTTGAACAAAGTTTCCCTATGAACATGAGAAATTTGTAAATTCTAGAAGGGATATATTTTCTTGAGGATTAATCACTTGTTGTTGGCTATCAAAGTGGATTTCATATTGAGATTTGGTTGCTAAAGATGGTATTTCTATGCTTACTTTCCATTTTGGATCATTCGCTAGAGCCAAAGATAGTTTTGAAGGTTGGTCAAATGAGGAAACTATATCTTGAATATCAAATTGAGTTGATTGAACTTGAGGTTGCTCATTTTTAGTTTCTATTACAATATTAGTAATATCATCATGATGGGACACATTAAGATGCAATATTTGATTGGTTTCCTATTTTTGATAATTGAATAGGGGTTCTTGGGATATCCCAATGTCTTGATTGATTATGGGTATTTGTTGTGTAGGATTTTGATTGTTTATTGGACATTTATAATCAATTGTAGATTGTAATTCCTTTATAGTAAAATGACCCTCATAAATTAAATCTTGAATTGCACATCTTAAACTTCTACATTTTTGTGTCATATGTCCATCCACTCTATGATATTCACAATATAGCTCAGGTTTATACCAATATATTGTGGTATCAGGTTGTCTTATGGGAGGCAACTCAATCCTATTTGTATCAATTAAATGCTTGAGAATTATATCCATTGGTTGATTGAGCTTAGTAAATTTACGTGGTGAATGTTTCTGAGAGGTTTTTGATAATTGCCTTAGGAATTCAGCCATAAAAGGACTTAATTATTTATTACCTTTTTTTATTTGTAGAATGATGATAGGAAGATTGTGAAGTATGATGTGAGTGCATGGTAGGATTTGAAGAAGTATTTTCTTTTTGAAATGGATGTGTTATGTTGAAAGAAGAATGTTGAAATGGTGGAGAAGGATTGTGTGTGGATCGATAGGCATAATATGGATATGTGGGAGAAAATATAATATTGTTATGAAGAGAATTGGAAAAAGGATTATATTTTTGGGGTAAGGATAAAAAATGAGAAAAGTGTGATAGAGGTGATGTTGAATATGGATGAAGTTGTTCATAATCAACAAATGTATTTGGAAAAATTTTCTCAACATTACTGATGGGCTCATATTGATTTGAGTTAAGATTCATGGTTTCTTTAGTACTTATAAAAGTAATATTTGGTATCTAAAATTTAGAATTGAATCTAAAACATACAAATTTGAAATGGTGATTTTTTTTTATTTTTTTTATTGTATATATATTTTTTGTTTATTTTTTAAATCATAAGAAATGCCTATGTATTCATGTCGGGTTCACCAAAGAATGTAGGCCTAAAATTTTTGCACTCCTTTCCTCTAGGCTGATGGATACGCACCTCATAGGGGAATGGAAAAATAGTAGAGCTACACCTCGAAAGAGAGGCACTTAATTGTGCCTTCTTGTGGTGATTTTTTGACAGATTAAGGTTTCACCAGGAAAATTTTAGCGGCAATTTCCATACCTAGGATTGGAAGACATTTGATGTGTTCTTTTTATAAATTATTCTCATACACCTAATTTTGGAATTTATGTAGCTAAACTATCTATATAAAATTTTGATTTAATGAGGATAGCAAATAGTGGATACAAAATGAAATACAATGCCTAAGATTGGGATTATAAGAAATTATAAGCCTTACTTGAGCCGTATGTTTGATGAAGATTCTGAGGCTTGTAGCAGGACAAAATCACCTCTTTATCTAATAGAATTACCTCTATTCAAGACAAAATTGCCTATTTTCCAAATAAAATTACCTCCGATTTGACAAAATCGTAGGTGATTTTGTCGTAATCCTACAGCAAAATAATTGACAGAAAATAGGGGACATAAAACAAGGTTTCTTGCAAATTATGACAATTTCTTGTACTCCAAGTCACATATTAGCTTTAATTTCTATATGAAAGTGGATATGAAATAACATGAGAACAATACGATAACAATTCAACCTACTATGCCATGAATTTATACAATTTTTAATCCTAATTTCATGATGCAATTAATTGGAATGATGGTGAACACCAAGATGCAATATCTAAATCTGAGCAATAAATTAAATGGACATGATGTAATGCATAGAAAATATAAAATTGGGAAATAAATGCAAATAGTGATTTGAATCCTTACCCCCAAATGATCTGAATATAGGATCGCCTACTCTTTGATGAAATTGCCTAATATTTAATGAAATCGCCTATCGCTTTTGTCGAAATCGCCTGTCACTTTTGTCGAAATTGCCTATCATTTTTGTTGAAATTACATGTTGCTTTTGTCGATCACCAGGTGATTATGTTGATATCTGGGTGATTGTAACTGGGACCTACAATGATAAAATTAAACAAATGGGGATGTCGGGAGATGGAATTGCATAGCAAACTGATGTGAGGGATCCTTAAGGGATTTTTAGAAGCTATATAAAGGAATCATAATTCAACCTACCAACGAGGAGAAATGGAAAGAGGGTTAGATTAAATAGGTCAAGGAGAGATTTGAGGAAGTAGGGAGGTGGGATTGCATAGCAAATGGATGTAAGGTATCCGTAAGAGAGTTCAAAGTCTAACAAACCAGCCAAAAGAAAAAAGGGAAAAGGGCCTAGATTAAATAGGCCAAGGAGTGGTTTGAGGAAGTTGGGAGGTTAGGCTAAACATGGAGGATTTTTTGATCCCTCCTATTTTTATCACCTTCAATATACTCGCCAACCTCCCTGATCTGAATGATAGCTACACTAGGTAAGAGGTTTTAAAATGGATTTTATCTTTTAGCAAATTTGGCAAAATTTTGTTTTGGAAAAAAATCGCCTTGTGATTTTGTCGATCGTCAGGAGATTTTGTTGACCATTGGGCAATTTTGCCCAAAGGTAAAACAATTTTTGGTTTATTGGTGTGAAAAATGAGGAGATTATTTTCTCACTATTTTAGCCGACTTTCTGGTAAATTTTCAATGATTTTAATAATTTTTATGATGTTTAGGTAAATTACATGTGTCAATTTTCATATCTACAAAGATGTTATGGCTTGGTCCCTATAAATTAGTTGAAGTAATGAATAATGGAGTAGTAAAGTTATAGAACTTGAATGGAACAAAGGTGTCTGACACTATAAATAGCTCAAATTTGAAGCCTTACAAGGTATAGTGCTTATTCATTTCTTCAAAAGAGAGCGAATGATGAATATGAGTAGAAGCTCAAAGGGGAGCTCAAAGTGAGTTAAGAACATCATAGGAGAGGCTTGACATAGGACTTGCACACTTATTTTTAGAAGGGGAGGAAACATGACCAACCATAGAACAACAAGAGTTAGCACCTTGACCTAGAGAAATAAGAATATTATGAGTACATGTCAAATTTGTGGATGGGACCGAATGAATAGAGGAAGAAGATGAGGATTGGATTTATCCAAATGAAAGAGGACATTAGGAGATAGTACTATTACCTAGGAATAGGGGAAGTCAGGAAGAAGCAGCACCAGTAAGTAGAAATATAATGTATCCATTGGTATAACGGAGGTAACTACCCTAGCAAGTGGAAGGAAGAAGAAGGATACGACTAATAGTACGTTATGAAGTGAGAGTGGATGCCTTAGAGGAAGAGTCTAGGAAAAATAAAAAGCTCCTATTCAAATTTGTGATGGGGGAATTTCAAAGCAAAATAACCCAAGTGATGCACAAGAAGAGGCAAAAGCATCACAAGAATATGAAGAACCTATTATTGAGAAGGTCACAACAATAGGAACGCAACAGAATATGGAGGAAAAGCAGGTGACTGAAGAACAACAAGTGGGATTAACTAAACAAGAAGAAGCCCAAGAATATATAGAGTAGAAACAATATCAATAGGATATTGTGAATATAGAATATAATGAGGAGGAGGAGAATATTGTAGAATGGACTCCACCTCAAAAAAAGATAGACACAGAGAGAGCACTTTGAGAGCTTGGGGGAAGATCTAGCCACCACATGGAGGAAGAAGAAGAATGAAATACTACAGAAGAAGAATAATAGAGAATGAGAACAAGTTACCTTTTGAAGGTACCATAGTTCAACAATATTAAAATGGAAGAGGAGGTGAGAGGAGTAGAATATGATGTGGAATATTTCTTTGCATAGATAGGTGATGCCTTAGCCAGTGCCAAATTACAATTTTGTATTAGAAACATGGGAGAATTAAAGTTGTGGGAGGAACAAGTGTCTCTTAAATTAGAGAAAATAATATAATGGGTGAGTAACAAGAAGCGTATAAGAAAAATCATAGATATTCATGTATAAAATCCATGGAAGTTACCTAGGGAAGATGTAATCACAATGTTGGGAAGAGAGGACTTTATAGAAGAAGTGATAACCAACTACATGTAGCATCTAAGGTTGTACTTGGATAGAACCAATCACCTGACTTGTCCAATGAACACAAAAGAATTGGAGTACAAGAGGGTCACTACATATTTGGCTATCACTCTGAGGAAGTTCAACTTTATCACATATTGGATAGAGTGGTTGAGCATTGGATTAGAACAAATTTATCAACTCAAGGAAGCTTAGACAGAGGATATGGAAGCCACTTAGACATAAACAATTGCAATGGAGGAAGAATTTTCAAAAGTGTAAGGCTACAGCAGAGGAGAAAATAAAGAAACTGGAGGAATATATAATAAGCATAAATGTTGAGTCTAAAACTAGACTTAATTTACATGGAGAAGAGAAGCGACAAATATCCTAGACAATAGAAGATAGGATTAAGGATTTGGAGGTACAACTCATGGTAAAGGATGAACAGATGACAACCCAATTTTCTACGAAAAATGAGAAAGTGGTGACATAGTCCAAGCAGATAGAAGAACTTCAAAAGGATAAAAAAAGATACAATGAATTATTCTTGGATAAGTAAGCGTAGTTGAAGGCCAGGGAAGATATTGTTCATACCATAGAGGCTGATATTCATCACCACCTAGATACCATTGCTGAGAAGAATGAGGAACTTCATGTATTGACTCGAATAGAAGCCCACTTGTAGGAGATATTGAAGAGGAGTGCCATTGATTAAGAAAAGCAAATTATAGAATTCTTGAAGACTACTGAAGAGAAGGCTAATTTCCATGGGATGAAAGCAGTGGAAATGGGAAGCTACGTAGACAAGTTGAAGAATGAATATGTAATTCTTCAAACCAAATAGGTTGACTTGTAGGAGATAATTACAGATTATGAGGCACAACTAAAGTATAAAGTTCAATCGATGAGGACATTGATCAAAGTAAATAAAGGGTAGATGTAGGTAGCAAATACACCTCCTAGAAGAAGAGAAAGTGATCCAATGGATTTGCTCAATTTTGACAATTTTGATAGTTAGTACAAGTTTTGTAAACTATACAACCAAGAGTGCAAACCGTACAACCAATAGTACAAACTTTACAAGGTAGAGGTAAACCATACAAGACACACTAAAATACAATGAAATGCATGGGAAATGTAATTTTAGGTTAAAATGGTGCATAGGTTTGATAATTAAAGTGTTAGAACTAGTAAAATACTTAATGAATGCATTCTATTATGCATGGGCAGTTGTAAAATAACTAATTTCCTCAAGAACTACTTTGGAATGGCCTGGGCAACATTATATAAGGCCCTATTTTTTATTTCGTAGGTCTGGTTGTTGCTGAATATTTGCTGGTGAGAATATTAGTGAGTTAGACTAGCATGTTCTAATTTATTGCATTAATTGTTATAGATAATCCATATTTTAATTGCATTGATGATATAATAAGATACAAATGAGCATGAATACATTTTTTCTAGGTTGTGTACAATTCTAGAATGGTTGAACGATAATTTATGGTTTAATCATGTTGCATGTACTTTCTAGTGAATGCTTTGATTAGTTTATGCATTGTTTTGGTAACTTGGATGAATATGGTACTGGTGGAGCTTTATGGAATGATCTATGAGCATGGAAACACTTAGGAGGATGTATTGAACCCTATTGTATGATTTTTGAATGTAGCCATTGGAAGTGCATCTTTCTCAAACTCTATTAAGATGTTTTGCATGTTGTAGGAAATGGGTTAATTGACATATTAAATCCTTACAAAACCTATCTAAGAAATATTTTTCTAGTGGAGTATCCAATTTGGCACTTGGCTATACATTTAGTTCATACAAATCATACACCAGAGTTCATACAAATTTTACAAAAATGATTTATCTGATTTGGCAATTTAGGCGATAGAAGGAAACTTAATTGATTTGGCAGTTTTGTGGAATCGACTTATTAATTACAAAACTATGTATGACAGCCTCAAAAACCAAATCTGATAGTTTGGATGAGTGTATAATCATACAAGCCATACAACTATATGATTTTTTATCATACAGTGTGTTGAACTGACTTTCGTACAAGCTATTCAGTGGGTGTAAAAGGGTAGTTTTAGGGATTGTACAATTGTACAATTTGGTAAACAAGTTAAGGATAACACATTGATCATTTTAAGCATTAGAAAATCACCTCCCCACTAGAAATACTACATCCTTGTGCTACATCTCCTACTCTAACTATGTACCAAATGTGGCACATTTACATTACCCAAATCATGTAATATTCTCTAAATCTAACAAGTACTACGTTTGGGAGCCTACACAAACACAACTCCATATTTGGAAACTTGTACAAAAATAGCTTTGCATTTAAGGAGCTTGAGAAAAGAGTGAAAGGATTCTAGGTAAGTGATCTAGGCAAAAACTTTTAGTTCAAAAACTCATTTAAAAAAAAAAACAAATAAAATCTTGAATTCCTAGAATTCTTAGGTCATTATATCATGGGGTGAACCTCCATCAAGACTATAGATGATTGAATAGCAGTGGAGTACACATGGAATGGTAACATATTTTTCACATTAGTGACCTTATTTTGTACAAACTTATGTATTCTTGCAGATGAGCTAGCTTTATTGGTATAAGTTACAATTGATTAGTTTTCCCTTGCTCATAATTGGTAATGAAAATACAAAGCACACATAGTTGACCCTTAAGAAATTTGATTCCACTAGGACATCCTTAGCATCTTATGAATTTATGAGATTAATAGATGATATTTTTTGAGATCATTAGGATTTTAGAGTCTTGTTGGACATTTTGAGTCCTCTAAGTCAGAGTTGTCATCGATGTCACCTGATAGAGTTAACACCCATCTCAAGGAATTCGAACAGAAATAAAGTCACCCAAGTCATCTAGGAAAAGCTTCATCAGTGCAAAAGTGAAAGGAAAAAGGCTACATAATATTTTAATATTATTGGGAGCATAGGTTAAATGATTGGCCTATAAAAACCCAATATGGGTTATTGCAAATGTTAAAAAGGAGGTTTAATAATTATTTATAAATCATTTAAATTCACAAGGAATTTAAATTTTATAAATAAAACCAAGGTTGGGCATTAAGACAAGGTTATAAGGTTTTATTAAACCTAAGGTTGGCTCTTTAAGAAAAATTTCTAAGGTTGATTTTAATTTATAATATTTAAATTTAAAATTAAATTTAAATTTATTATAAATTAAATCACGCCAACGTCGAATTTATTTGAAGTGTCGAAGTGATGCTAAGGAAGGCAAAAGGCATTATATAAATGCCAAACAAATTCATTTACCAAGTATCCCTTGCTATTGTTTTTTGAAGTGCATGTGAAAGAGATTTTTGTTTTGAAAGCCTTACAATTTTTGTGAAGGTTAAAGTTGTTAATATTCGAAATCCCTAAGTGCAAAGGCTAGCGTGGTCTAGTGTTATGTTGTCTCAATGCTAAGGAGGAGGTTTTGAGTTCAATTTACATGTGGTCTGGTTTTTGGATTGCAAGGAATAAGCACTCTATGCGCTTGTTGTTTTTTGGAGATTCGTTGTTCGAATATATTGCATGGTGGGTATGGCCTTTTAGACACGTCATGACGTGTGGCACAACGACAGCTTGGTTGCGGCTAAGGCATTGGGAAGAAAAAATTTAGGGGATCAAATCCCATCAAGGGCAAGGCAAGTAAATTTTTTTTTTTTTAATATTTTATTTTCTGCCAAGGCTACCTAAGGAAAAATAAGGTTATGGTATGCCCTAGGAAAGATAAATATTTCTATTGATTTTCTTTGTGGAAGTATATCATATTATATATAATTGTAAAGCTATTTTTGAGAGATACTTGTTTATTTTTCTTTGAGGGAGAAATAAGTGTGCGCAAGAAGATATTTTTGGTGTTGTCAAGGAGTTACAAAAGTAAGTTTGATTCATTCTTTTGAGGGATTATTTCTTGCATAAGAGGGTTTGATGCATTTTTATTGAGTAGGAGTAATAAGGTGTTATTGAGATATTATTTTGATTATTGTGATATTACTCATGACCTCTAACCCTTGTTGATATTGGAAAAAGAAAGTGTGTTGAGTGTGGCAGATTTAGTGGAAAACTCATCAGGCATCAAAATGGTATGGGGAATATTCTTCATTGACTTATTTGGGTGATTGATTTCTGAAAATATCTTTGGAGAGAAAAATATTTATTGTGGTTAACCTTTTTGAGAGTTGTTGGTTTAATGCTTCAAGGTTTTCTGAATTGAGAGTTGTGATCAAACCTTTTTTATAAGCATTGTTGTTGAAGCCCATTGGTTGTGCAAAGAACTTGAACATGAGTATCATTGTTATGTGAGATTTGTTGTTGAGCATTGTTGGAAATTTTTTGAGTTGGTTAATATATGCTTGGACTAGGGTTTGTGAGAAAGGATTTATCCTTGAGGTGATTGGTTGAGTAGAGTTGATTGAGCCTAGTCAAGTGATTGTGTGAAGTGGTTTTTCAAGTTCCATGAAACAAACTATTCTATATTCTGATTTGAGTTGAGATTGATATTTGAGAATAGAACATATTGAGTCTCTAAAAATTCTCTTTATGCTTCTATGAGATTGATTTGAGTTGAGATTGATATTTGAGAATAGAATATATTGAGTCTCTAACAATTCTCTTTATGCTTCTGTGAGATTTATTTGAGTTGAGATTGGGATTTTAGTATAGAACATATTGAGTCTCTAACAATTCTCTTTATGCTTCTATGATATTGAGTTGAGATATTGATTGAGCATTGAGTATAGAACATATTGAGTCTCTAACAATTCTCTTTATGATTCTATGTGATTGAGGCAAGTCTTTGAGAAGGCTTGTGGACTGATTTTGTGTAAGATTTTATGGAAGCTTGCAATGCATATTTGAGCAAGTCCTAGAGAGGACTTATTGAGTAGATTTGGACAAGTTCTGTGTGAGCTTGTTGAGCAAATTTGGATAGGTTATGTGTGGACCTGTTGAGCATATTTGGAAAAGTTCTATGTGAGCTTGTTGAGAAGATTTAGACAGGTTCTGTGTGGACCTATTGAGCAGATTTGGACAAGTTTTGTGTGGACCTATTGAGTATATTTGAGTAGGTTCTGAGTGGACCTATTGAACATATTTGAGTAGGTTCTGAGTGAACCTATTGATCAGATTTGAGAAGGTTCTGAGTGGACCTATTGAGCATATTTGAGTAGGTTATGATTGAACCTATTGAGCAGATTTGAGAAGGTTCTGATTGAGGCTATTGATAGAGCTTTGGAGGTGACAGAGTATAGAGGACAGAGTCTTAGTGGATAAAGATATAGTATCTAGTACAATTGAAGATATATCTTCTGAGTGAGGAGTCTTCAAGTAGAGAGAGATCCACCAGTTAGTGCAGCAGAGAGATAGTCTTCTAGAAGATCACTAACCAGAGTAGAAGGGGAAATATTTATCCTATGGAAGAGATCCATGAACTTGATATTAGGGGATAAACATCTCCTTTGGAAAAAGATACATAAATATTGTAATTGGGAAGGATTCCCAAAGATATTATTTGAGAAATATTTAGAAGAAATATTTTCTATGTGGAGGTAGCCCACATTAGGTGAACCATGTTAAAATCTATCTCTATTGTGTATGGTTTTTTATGCATTGCTTTGATTACTACTATTGATATTGCTATCTATACATTGCATAATATTGAATTGAAAAGAAAATTAAAAAAGTGGTCTTATACTGTTCACCCCCCTCTCAGTATAAGCTTGTGTTCTTCAAGTCTTTGGAAAAAAACTCTAGATCCTTTATCCCTAAGGCAAAAAAAGTCATAAGCAAGCTTCTATTCCATACCACAATCGCATGGTCACACATGTATCATAGTCCATTTTATCGTACAACATATGGTCAAACAAATACTATTGGATTGGTACCCTTGATTAAGTAAAAAATGTTATAATGGACTTGTCGTTGAGCCAAAAGTTCAACCTGGTGGTTCTCAATACAAGCCATACCGTTAACCTCAAGAGGCTTTTAAACCATGTCACAAATCTTGAAGGGAGATGCTAGATATTAGTCAATAATCCTCCCCCCAGCGTTAACCAAAGGGATTCAAACCGAGGACCGACTCTGATACCACTTGTTAGAATGGACTTATCATTGAGACAAAAGGTCAACCTGGTGGTTTCTAATACAATCCAGAGCATTAACCTCGAGAGGTTGTTAAACCATGTCATGAATCTCGAAGGGGGGTGCTAGCGATTAGTCCAAAAACAAAGATAAGGTCTGCTAAGTAAAGGTCCATAATTTCTTTAATAATAGTCAATTAAGTGTCAATCATTATCATCTAACATGCATTTCATCTACATTCCACTCATTCCATCACATGTTCAACCATGAGATTCTAAGGTATCACTCTTTACCTTGTTATAATCCATAATTCATAGTGATGTTTTAAGGTCATTCCATTGGCCTCACTCTATCAAAGAATAAAGAGGCTCTAAAGGGAAAAAAATTCCTTTGGTCACTTTCAAATACAAAAGGCTCCACAGGAACCAAACTCCTTTGACCACTTTCAAGGCTCCAAAGGAACCAAAACTCCTTTGGTCACTTTCAATCCAAAATTCTCCAAAGGAGACATATTCCTTTGGTCAATTCAATAAAAAAATCTCCAAAGGAACCACCCCTTTGGTCACTATCACTATCAGTTTAAAAGGCTACAAAGGAGACACCCCTTTGGTCAATCCAATTAAAAAGGCTCCAAAGAAACCAAACCCATTTGGTCAATTTAGTTCAAAAGGGTTCAAAGGAGACACCCCTATGGTCAATCCAATTTAGAAGGCTCTAAGGGAACCAAACTGATTTGGTCAATTTTGTTTAAAAGGCTCCAAAGGAGACACCCCTTTGGTCAATCCAATTCAAAAGGCTCTAGAGGCACCAAAACCCCTTTGGTCAATGTCTATAATAGCTTTTTATTTCCTATAGTAGCTTAGGATTTGCTTTTTGGTCATAGATTAGCTAGCTAGATACTCAAGTGAAACTTGTATCTAGTGATTTACTCTAGCCACCTATTAGTTGTAGTTATCCATGCAATCTGGTAGGATGGGTAAATCACCATAAGAATACTTATTTAAAAAAAAAGACAAAAAAAATAAAAACACCCCAAAACATCCCAAAACTTCACAAAATCACCAAATCAACTCATCCGTGCATCCAACACATCATCCCATTTCATATTGTCATTAATTTAATCAATTTGGTAACTTGATTTTGGAATGTGACTACATTAAAGAAAATTTGCTCAAGATAGTCATCAAACCCTCTCCGTAGGGTTCCAAAAGTAGAAACCTTTCAAAAATTATAAATTGGTATGCACCATGCCATAGGGTTTGACATGAGATGTAGAAATGATTCCCACCTCTGAACAATTTTAGTATCACATGCATACCTACAGTGGCTGGTCCATATACCACAACAAAATTGGTCATCATTATGCCAAAATAAAAATTTCAACAATGCACACCCACTCCAAACTTCGGGTAATCAACATTGATTTTTATTTGCAACATTTGCCTCCATCACATCATATAATTCCACCATCCAGATTTGTCAAGTAGATTATGGGTTTCATATATTTTATCTTTCACCCATTTTTTGCTTGAGGGGATTAGCCAAAATCAAAATTTGTAAGTTATTCAATCCTTGTGTCGGGGCAACAAAACCAATTCCTCCACCTAAAAATCCAAGTGTCTCTTGTTTTTGTATCGCATTATGTTTTACACAATGTGGTACAAAAATGGGAATCTGTAGATACCAAATCCTAACACTTCACAAAAACCATTCACATTGCACCCAAATTTACATAATAAAATAATATACTTAAGGTTTAACTTAGACATATTTTCCTACACATTATTCTATTTTCCAGATTTTATAAAATCTAGAAAATATCCCCTAGGATACCCTATCTCTCCACTTGACATGTGTCCTAACCACCACTACCCCTCCCATTACCACATCTCACATACCTCACTCCACTCTCACCTACCCACATGTCACCACTCCACCTAACTGAGATACCATGGGTGACTCACTCTAACTAGCCAGGATAGGTGGCTACCCAATCCCTACCACTTGGCAACCCTGGTTTGCTACATATTCTCAACCCCTTACCTCCCAAAATCCTGAAAAATGTACCATAATTTTTCAAGTAAAGGAAGACTAAAAACATACTGTCATGCTACCCAAATTGTACCAAGAGGATATCAACATTCTTGTATGTCAAGCCATTGAATTTGAGGAGCCATATCAAGCCTTATACTATTTAGTCCTAAATACAAAACTACATTTACATAGGCAAAAATGTAACCTTGAATTTACATAAATGTAGCCCTATGTTTGCACGAATGTAGCCCTATGTTTAACCAAAAAATCACAAATGCAACCCTACATTTTTTTAGGAGTAGATTTAACCATTGATAACATAGATAAAAATAGGTAAATCAACAAGATATCAAATTTATTATTTTTTTCTTATACGCATGCATATTCTATTCTATAAATATTTCATCTAAGGTTTTTATAGCATTCTTTTATGCATATCAAATAGGTGTTGCTAACCCCTTGTCTTATTTGCATCCATACATGTGCAGGTGATAGGTCTCTGAAGAGCTATTGAAAAAAGGATGACTCACAAGGATACCAAAGCTCATCCTACAATTTTATTTGAGCAAAGAAGATTCAAGAGCACCCACCTTCAATTGAACTTGCCAAAGGGGCTTCCCCACTTTGTAGCCATTGTAATCTAAAAACAAACACATTTTTGTAACCCCTGTGATGAGCATCAGAAAAGCTCATATTTTTGTACGAGTTTCTAACGATTTTGTGTGGTAGTATTATGATATTTGTATCTTTTTATGAAATATTATGTATATATTTAATGAAATTATGTGCATAACCTAATTTGTGTGTGAAGTGTTTTTTGTGTATATATTTGCTGATTTTATCATATTTTGCTTAGTCAAGGTCCTATGTGGACCTGGCATACTTTTGCTCAATGATTCTAAGGCATAAATGAGAAGGCATCATGATATTCAAGTAGGAACCTTGACCAAGGGTGCCTTGATCCTCAAGTAGGCACCTTGACCAAGGGTACCTTGATCGTCAAGTAGGCATCTTGACGTCATACATCAAGGGTACCTTGATCCTCAAGTAGGCACCTTGACGTTATACATCAAGGGCACCTTGATACTCGAGTAGGTGACTTGATGGTAAGCACATTGACTTTGTGACTGAAGGAGATCCTATTGATTGTAGTAGACCTTGAATCCATGTCATGTAGGCTATCCTTGGAAAGCTACCGAACACATGAGGTATCCCAGCTGCATTGGAGAAAACACACAACCACTTGATAAAGAAGAACATGGGCAATAGAGAGATTGAACCTGAAAATCTACTATCCCTATAAAAAGATGAAAGTTGTTGACTATTTTTATCATGCACCTATTACAGTAACTAAACTATCTCAGTTTAGGTTGTAACCAGATCTTCCATTGTAACAACATTGTACAGGAAGCTCTATGTGTATTATATAAACACACAAACTTCTCTAAAAAAGTAGTAGGTGGCATATGTAAAAATTTATCATTGTTTCTATACTATAGTATTATTAATAAAATTTTACTCGAGAGTTCTTCCATTCATGTTCTATCTCCATAAATTAGTCGGGCAAAAGCTGTTGGAGCCTAGGTCTACTCCAAGCTAGTTTTACTCCCCTTATTTCTATTGCTTTATAGATTAGGTCATTTATTTTTAGTGTGTTGTAAATTTATTTCTACAAGCATGATTTCATTTCTTTCCTTTATTTTTCAAGCATGGTGTGGTGTGATTTATTTTTCCATTATTTTATTTATGCACAATTTAATTGGTGTGGATGAACTAATTATATTTCACAAACACTCCCCCAACGATAGGCTTAGTGGACTCATCTCAAAACAGTGTTGTAGTTAGTATTGAACGTGGTACTTCACAAGCTTATGAGTTCCCTTGTTTGACAATTAAAATGAAAGGGCTATGACAAAAATAGGACCATATTTAACTAGTGTTTTTGCCCCAACACCCTGAAATTGGGGCAAATTGTAAAGAGAGGAGACCAAGGCTCCCAAAGTTCAATACAAAAAGTATTTTTATTCATTGTAAATTATTTTTTTTAGTGTTTCATTGTTTGGGTGCATCATTATTGCTTATAGTTATAAATATTATATCCTAATCTAGAAAAGGGTGAGACAAAATTGATTGTAATTATCAGTTTCTATTAGAAATAGTTTAGTTATAGAATATTTTTTTGAGGTACAACTTATGAGAATAAAAAATAAATATGCTTAGATAAATTTCAAATTCAAACAAATTATTTGTAATGAATTTAGCAAAAAATATAAAAAAAATTTATTGATAAATTCAATAATGCTTGATCTAGCATGATGTAGAATTTGAAAAGAATTTACTTTAGAATCTATTCTTAAGGTTTTAAAATTGTCTAGTTGATAAGGTTTATACATTAGATTAATTTTATATACGTTGATACTTTAGGCATTGGGTTTCTTTTAGTTTCTATAGATTTTAGCTAACATATAATATTTCTTTACCCACCTACAATATATTCATATATTTTCATAAGTGAAGATCAAATATTTAATTCATGGAAATATGGTCAATATTTTAATTATAGAATAAATCATATAGAAATCTAGATAATTATTTATCTAACTATAAAAAATAAGGTACACAAAATTATTAGTAAATATTAGATTTGCAATAACTATGCACACAAAGAGTCTTATCGAGTATTTATAGCCATGAACTAGGAGTTAAAAAATACATAATTAAGGGATTCATCAACAACAATGATAAAAAAAAAACATGGATTTATAGTTTTTCCTTGAACTTTTTAGCATTTTGTTGAAATTTTATTAAATCACTACCAATTAAACCTATTTACAAAACTAGAAAGAATACTATAAATTATGCTAATGACTATGAAAATGGGCAATGGATAAATTAGTCAAAGTGCTTGTATGTTGATTATAACATACATTATTGTGGGGAATTGTTAGTTCTTATAATAAATATTGATTGATCTTTATCAAATTATGAGAAATATTACTCTTTTATTAATTTGTATCCTAGGTTGTCACTATTTTTTGAGTCAAGATACTCACTCATTTAACATGATGGACCTCTAGCTATCACTAGAGCCAGAAAATCCAACCATTAAAGATCTTATCCATGCTAACTCTGTAATAGCCCTACTAGAATAGCTATTATTTTAACAATAATCTATACTTGTTTTTGTTTCTAGGATGTGGTATTGTTGATGGATTTGTGGTTGTAGGACCAGGTATCCACCTTTAGGCAGACAAAGTAATATCAAGAGGACCAGGTACCCCTCCTTAAGGAATATGATGAGAGGTATGAGAAAACACCACGACCCATGAGTACATGGAAGCTCACAAATTGTATTCATGTAGTTGCATCTATATAGCTGCATTTTAAATGTTTGACTTGTATTATGAATAACTTGGTTGTTTTCTCGTATATGGAAAAATGAATATTTCCATTTAAAAAAAAAAAGGAACATTAGATTGATTTATTATTTTAATAATAGTTTTTACTTTAATATCTTATTCTCTAATTAATATAAATATAAAACAATATATATATATATATATATATATATATATATATATATATATAGTAAAAGTATTAAAAATAATACTTTACTTTCAAAAGATGCATTTTCATGATGTAATGAGCATGTATGGAAAGTATGATATATTCCTTTGGCCTTTGAAAATCTACCTCCACCTAGTGGGTGCTTAAGAAGTAAGTTGGATTTGTGCATGGTAAAATAGGTGTTAACACCATCCGCATTATAATATCTTTATAAAAAAAGGAATTAGAAACCGTAGGGTGTTATGTTTAATTATTTAACATCCGGTTGAGGAAGATTAGTATGAATAGTCAAGGAGTAGTGGATATTCATAGCTTAGTGGGAGTAGCTATTAGGGGAAATCCATCAAGATACCCTCAGTTATTTTTAGAAAATAAAGGTCAAATATGTGAATAAATGTCTTTGTAATAGCTTTGTTGGATAATGAGTTGCTTACTTATTGAGACTCTGTGTTGACTATAACAATTAGAAATTACTTATGATTATTGAAGATTGTTGACATGAACTCTGGAATATATTGAGTATGGAATTCTATAAACTTGTTGTATAATTATATATATTTACTGTAATTTATGGCCCTATCCAACTATTTTATTAATTGAATGTTATAATAATATTTATGGCTTAGAGAACCATCCTAGCCTATGTTAACAACCATAATCCTATTTGAAAAGAACACTCTCCTAATGTCCTGAGTATTAATTATTCCATAATCCTTTAGTGTGAGCCTTCGCTCATGTGTCCGGTGCATGAAGGAACCTTAGTTATATGCATTCTAGCCTCTGGTATGGTTGTGTGATTGAAATTAAAATTGGAGTGCAGTCCAAGCTTAACATTGTTGAAAAACAAAACTTGATTTTCTATTGTCTACTTTTCTTGTTGCACTTAAATTTAGAAAATAAATGTTGTTATGCTGATTGCATCAATTAGATATATATATTTTCATATATTGTTGGGCCATTTTGATCCCACCCATTTTATGTGTGAACTCAAAGTACAAATATGAAAGTAGAGGGATGTTGTTTCATGCCCAAGATATTGTTGGTTGTAGCATATATGTCATCTCTAAAACATAACAATGATTTTATTATCAGGCTAATAGCCTTCAATTTTACCGAATATAATAATAATTGAATAGAACCTTGTTTTACAACTGTGCTAAAATCAAGGAATACACCTAAAATACTCTTTATTGTTTCTTTATACCACCTTCAAATTTATGGTATTGTTTTAGTAACTATAATTTATTTGAAGCTATTGTACCTTATAAAATAATAATTATTTTAATATAAGAGGAAGGATAAGTTTCGATAAAATTATCTTTTTGTTGTGTTTGCTTTCTCTTCGTGTTGTAGACATGCAAGGCACTTGTATTTTTCTTTTTTAAATAGGTAATATTTTTTATGCAAGTCTAAAATTAGACTTTATAATAGAATAGAGTTTTAATCACCAGTGCTTTATTAAATCTAAAATTTTTATTTTTATTAAACTTATGGTTTAATATTCCATGTAGTTTTCTAGAAGATAGTATGTCTTTTCTCTTAACTATTGAATTCATTTATTAAGCTTAAAATTTGGTGAACTTGGATTAATGATTGCTTTGTGGCGTGTGTATACCTTTTGAGTGATAAGTTTTGTTTTATTTATGATGATAAAATTATTTTAATTATAATAATATGATATGTGTCTAAGTGTTAAACATAATATGTTTACCTACTAAGATCTCATTGGTCGATTGCTTTAAATGTCTATGTCATTAAAAGTGGTTGTTAAAAATTATTTTGCTATTTAAATCCATCGCTACATAAAAAAAAACTTTACCTAAGGTTTAATATAGTTATTAGATAATGGATACATATATATTAAACATAAATTTAATATCCATCAATTTTAGATATACTAGTGCATTGTAAAAAGCTTATTTGTATTTAACCCAATAACTAAATACATTCTTTGTATTAAGTCACTTTCGGTTGGACGTTTGTCTAATGGTAAGTTTTGTTCATACACATACCTCGAACAACTTTGAATGGCCTCAAAACTAGAATCTTTAAAGCCAATATTCATAGAATATTGGTTCCTTGGTGTCCAAGCTAACTATGCCTAGGGAAAAAGGAGCAAAAAACTGGTAAGAAATCTAAAGTTAGAACTTATGGGATGGATTAAATTGCATCAAAATACATGCATAACATATATATCCAATAAATTTGTCATAGAAAATCTAATAGACCATTAAATATTTCTCATTAATTCTCACCATATCTAGAATTCTAGAATTAGAGAACGAAAATCATGAAATCCAGAATGCAGAATTACAACACATTCATTCAACTAATTTTAACAAAAATAAATAATTGAACTATCATACATATATGAGATATTTTTAGAGGCCAGACAATAATCCACTTGTATTTTGAGTGCATCAAATTTTACATGCAATTTTTAATGGCTATAGACCCAAAATTTTTGCACCTATTTCCTTTAGGCTAATGGATTCACATTTGAAAGAAGAGAAAATAATGTGCCTACACCTTGGATGAGAAGCACTTGAGTTGTGCTCTCCTTGGTGTTTGTCAATAAATTAGGTGGGGTTCAGTTGAAAACACTTTATGGTGGTTTTCACACCTAGGTAGGGTGAGTTTTTGATGGATTCTTTGATTTACACACACCTCAAATTTAGCAAAATGTAGCTATACCTAACTATATGCACTTAAAATTTCCATGAAATGAATGATATACAATTTAACTAGAAATCTTGTAAATTTAACTATGATGTAATGATTTCTTGTGGGTATTGAGAGAAAAATATAGATTCTATGCTATCATGTATATGTATATATATAATTTTTCTTTTATGTTTTCCGATTAATGTGATTGATACAAAATAATGTAACTAAGTCTATATTTTCTGTTTTGTCTTTACTTTCTTTTTACTTTATGAAAATGCTCTTAAAATAGAATAGCACAAAATTAAAGTATGAAAACTGAGAGGAATATAGGATTAGAACCTTACTTGATTCGAATGTTTTATATCATAAGAATTAGGATCTATCAAAGCAAATTTAGATATGGTAGAGCGAATTTAGATGCACAGGGTAAATTTGAATCTCCAAAAATGAATTCAAAAACATAGAGAAGCTATCCAAATTTGTTCAGATCCTAAAATTTCATAATAGAACAATAAAATTTATGATTACTGATGAGGGATATATTTAAGCCATTGTTATTGTGATTCCTTAGTGACATGGAAATTCAATCCCCTCGATTTATTCAGTAAACTGTAAGAAAATAGTTAATTTCTAGATCTAATGCAAAACATATGTATTTGATACGCAAATAGTAAAGTAGTATAAAACACAAGGGATAAGTCTCATAATTACTAAAATGCAAAAGATAAATCACTATAATAAACCTGAGGCCAATATTTTACCCCCAGCATGTGTCTATGTGAATTCGAATGCTCCTAGAAATTTTGAAATATTTTGAATTCGTTCAAACCTACAATAATTAGATTTAGAAATTTTTGCAAAGTAATTTCAAAAGTCCTTCATTGAATTCAAACATCCCAAATTTATTTAAAACTTGAAAAATAATGAATACATGTGAAGAATCAAAACACATGGATCAATAATACTCATTGTCATCTGATATAGTCTTTGGAATTATGATGGGATCCCAAGATCTCTTTAGAAAACCTACAACAAATACATGAAAAACTCTTCTCCACATGAATTTCCTATAAAATCACCATTACCCTTATTTGAAACTCACCTGTAGCTTTTAATAATTGTAGCCAATCGAGAAAGAATCAAGGAGGACAAAGATAGTTCAAGTTTATTAGGGGAAATTTAGAAATTTCTCAAACTAAGCAAATTTAGGTAGTTCTAAATTCATGAAAATTTTGGGTTTGCCTAGATTGGATGTAAAATCCAAACAATCCACCAATTTTAGGTGCACGTTTGATTTGCATAAATTTAGACCATTATGAATTCATAAAAATCATCTAGATTTGTGATAAAAGGGGAGAAGAATAAGGGTAGGCTTTAACAGTATATGATTGAGGGGGAAAGCTACATTAATGAGGGAGAAAAAAAAAAATTTAAGGAATCTAGGAATTTTGAAATGTGTCAAAATTCTATGGCTACATTTTTCCCCCTCTTTGGAAAATTTATGAACAATAAATGCATTAAAGAAATATGTAGCAAAAAGGGGAGTTATGCTGCAAAGATTTTTTTTTTTAAACATATTTCATTTTATTTTTTATTATCTAGAGTACCCCCCTTTGAGTTTTGTGAAAAAATAAAAATTTGTTACAAAACTCAAAATTTGATAGAAAAAGGTAAAAAGTGGTAAAAATATAAAATTAGTGTAAAACCTAATTTATTTTTATCCTCTCATTATTTGAATTTTGCTCTAGAGAAAATGGCTTCTCTTCATCGAGTGGATGAACTACAAAGTGTGAGCAAGAAGCAATAGTGCAGGTGTATGAATATGGGTAAGCCTTATTGCAACGTCAAATTTTAGATTTTTGGATTTATTTGTTAAATTTTTAGGATTTTTGATGTGGCTTATCATTACATGATTGGACCAGCAATTTCAAACGATTTTGGTGAATTTGACTGTTCAAATTCATTCTAAAATGACTTTCAAATTCACAAATTTGAATTTTTTAGGTGATTTTAGATGTCTGGATTTGATTGAGAAGTATTAAAATTTGCAAATATAGACATGCTTGAGGTAAATTAGGGCATCTGAATCTATATTCATACTTTTTATGAATTTGTGAATTGCATACAAATTTGCAAAAATAAATATTTTTGATTATGAGAATTTACTAATATTTTTGTTTTTGTTTGTAGTGAGGTACTCTCAAGAATTGAGAGTGGTGATACAAGGGTTTTGAGGACCATGTTATAGGGTTGAGTGGTTATGACAGATTAGTCCTTGAGTCAGTAGGGCTATTTCATATGGTTGAGATACCACAACTAGAAGCATATTATCTACTTTTGACTGCATTGATAGAGATATGGTATCCAAGATATTATACATTCTAGTTGCCTACAAGGGAGATGATACTAACTTTATAGGATATGTGGAGGATCCTATGGATTCCCATTAGGGGTCAGTTTGTGTACCAATCAATGACCTAGGCCCAAGCAATGTAGTAGCTAATAGGATATTCTTATTTTTTGATTGATTAGAGTGGAGTCAATATCGAGGGCTTGATAGCTATAGAGGGAGTTTCTAGGCTAACAAAGGTGCTATCTAGTATAGTGGTAGGGATATTGTCATGCGATTAGAGTGTATGATATCTCCCATGGGCTCTCATTTGCATGGTGGTCGATATGTAAGATTAAAGCAAGTAGTTCACATGGGGACATTATGTGCTCTACCGCTTATACAGGATATTGTTTAATGTCGTGTATAAGAATGGTCGTAGCTTGGTCCTCACAACATTACTATAGGTATGATTTTGGGAGAACATTACCATGAGGAGACCAAAGGGACTACCTCATTCGGATATAGAGGAGGGTCATTTAGCTACATTTTTATAGGATCATCTAGGAGGTCATTGGAGGAGGATGACTAGTTTGGAGGAGGCTCGATGGATTATTGATGAGCTAACTACTCCTCACATTAGTTGGAGACCCTTACAAGGACATCCTAGCTAGGATGATGATGGTGAGGAGTTAGCTTGTGCATAGTGATCATGGTGGTTATGGATGGAGAAGGGATATATAGAGCTACATCAAGTTGATCAAGTGTAGTGCTAGTTTGACCTAGTGCACAAGATACCCTCGATACAAGATTTTTTATATTGATGAGTAACTTTTGACCCAACGATATCTAGTAGGATACTTGATCTTAGTCATTTCACAAAGCTAGATGAGGATGACCATGTAGTGGTACTTATCGAGTTAGATGATGTGGGATTAGAGGATGGGTACCTTGAGTGGTATGCCACCATCCTTCCTACTAGGATCACACAAGAGATAGGCACAACAAAATAGATACAATGAGCCTATTAGAGGCCTACAAGATAGAGGTTTTCTAGGAAACCATATGGAGAGATGCTTGACACAAGGGCACAAATGTCCTTAGATGTAAGGTCAGGAGATGTAGAGTTCCTCTTGATAGGAGACGGTGCTACAAATAGAGGGAGGGAATGACTAGTAGTAGCAGGTTTTATCACCACAACAGTAGGTTTCCCCACCATATCAGGTTGCATTATCTCCATAGTAGGATGTTCCATTATCACCTCCATAGGACTCAACTATGAATGACATTATAATAGAGGTTGGGGAGTCGAGCAACACTGGAGACGTTATTTCTCTAGAAGTAGTGAATATTGGGTTGAGGAGTCAGGTGGGAATACATGCAAGTTAGATTCAGTCACTAGAGGCTTAGCTTGCTTAGTCATAGGTGTATTGGGATAGGCTTAGACTTAGTTGTACCAATATTAGGTACAACTTGCACAGGTGCAAGCATAGTCATGACAAATGAGGAGTGGAGCTTCAAGAAAATCCTTAGGTAGTAGTGCTATGATGGTGAATATGGTATTAGCATCATAATGAGTGACCTTCTACCAGGTACTATATTTTCAAGTAGTTCATGAGGATCAGAGGAATCCATTAACCCTATATTTTGTAGCTTCGAGTCACACTAGATTAGTTTCCAAGTTGGTGTCTAGGGTGCCTCATTTTTAGGTGCCCATGCATCCTCTTGACGATGATAGCCAAAGCTCTAAAGGCTCTAGGGGATGAGATACTAGGGTTTCTTTTTGTGGTATACCCCCTAGTGACTGAGTATGCCAGTTTTTATTTTGGTATACCAATCGATCTTATGTACTATATGTATTTTTGAGAGAGTAATATTATACTGTGTTTTGATTTTTTTTTTGACTTTTTTATTTTATGTGTTTATGCAAAAATGGAAAATATATTTGTTGTTTTTTATGATTATCATAATAATTCTTATGGTCATGTTTGTTTTCTAATGTTTCTTTTATTATGCTTAAATCAAGATGCCATTGTGATAGAGTGAAGTGTAATTTGAAGTAATTGATATGTTATAGAGTAGTGTGATTGAATTGTTTGTAGAAGAAATATTTTTTGAAAAATGACCCTTATGAGTTTGATCATTTAGCAATAGACCTTGAGGATGTGTGCTTGTATATGACCATTTATGGAGGTTGTTTCTCACAGTGGTCATGAAGTGGATCCTGTGTGAGGTCTTTATTATTATGCTACATTGAAGGGTTATGATCCAAAAGTAGTTTGAAAAAAATTATAAAAGTTGATGATAAGTAATGTGTGATATTAAGATTAATTTTGGTTAAAATTAAGAGAATATGGTGCAATATGGGTGATTAAGCATGAAAAATGGGATAGAGGACTTGCACTGGACATAAGATTCCTAGTGCAAAGTAAATGGAGAGATTTTATGAGGATTATCTCATGCCATCATTGTGAAGTATATATACAACTACATGACCAAGCAATTATGTATGATTGATGTAAGTTTTTGTGTAAAGTAAGCAATCATGCAATGTGATGAAATGAATGCATTACACTAGATGGTAGATACGAGATATAAGATTAATTGGTTTTAAGACCAATTACTTATGCTAACAATCATACAAATCTATGGGGATATGGTGACCTCAAATAATCAAAACTCAAGGAGAATATTGTTCATTTCTGAGATGAAATCAAGTTTATCAAGAACCAGTGTGTGATTCATGTCTTCTTTTTCCATATTTTTCTTAATTATGATGCAAAATCTCTCAAGGATCAAATGTGTGTGCTTATGAAGTTCATTTACCAACTTTGAGTAAGGTAATGATGCAAACAAACTTTAAGAACCAATGTGTGTGTAAATTATGAATTCATTTACCATGATTTTTGTACTCAGTTAGAATTAATTGCTTTGTAATACAAGCCACCAAAATCTAGCTTATCCATAAAAGGACATTGGTCTATATAAAAGGTTTCTAACATGATAGAAATGTCACCACACATAATACTACCACATTTCTAGGAAGGTTTTATTCAACCCATTGTTGTAATGGGGATCACCCCATGACTTTTGAATAACTAAGGAATTCTAGGGATTCAAGCTCATTACCCCCTTATTTTCTTTTGATTTCTTTTAGTGGGGATTCTTGTTCATTTTTTGAACAAGGGGATTTATTTTATTTGTAGCAAAATTATTTTCTTCTTTTACCTTTTTTTTCAAGGGATACTTGCTCACTTTAGTGAAAGAGCAAGGGATTTATTTGGGTAGAGGGGCTTGTCCTTTTGTCAATTATTAGAACTCTAGACCTTGCACATAATAGGATAACAATGGAAACCTTTCACTTAAGGATATAGGAATACTATGTAGTATCATATTTCTTTGTGCAAAATAATTTTTAAGATGTGTAAGTATACTTTGGTTCAAAAGTGGCAAAATCAATTTCCAAAACTCAAAATTTGTCTTAATGAGAAATAGTGGTTTTGGTTCAAGAGAGATTTATAATCAAATATCAAGAATCAAGATTTTATTAAAATGTGAATTTTGTGAGTGGTTCAAGATAAAATCTCAATCACGTCAAAAGGACCAAGATTGACTATGAATTCAATAGCATCAATCTGATGTTTAAATAACATATAATTGGATGTGACTATTTGATATATTCAATTAGACCAAAAAACTGCATTTAGAAATATAGGATAAATGCAACTAGACAAAAGATGATTTATATAAAATGGTTACGATTATGAATTAAACTACATACAACAAATATTGTATGTAAAAAATATATGACAACTATGTACAATGATGAAACATGGTTTTATGCATAGTATGTTTTAAGGTGCTTTATATTAATTGGTTCCTTAAGGCCTTTTATATCTAAGGTAGCCAAATGATATGCACCTGATCCAAATTTAGTAGTGATGATAAATGGACCTAACCAATTTGATTGAAAATTTTCTTTAAGATCAATTTGAGCATTGGTATTTTTCTGATTTTCTTTAAGAACTAGGTCTCTGACCTCAAAATATTGAGTATGAACTTTCTTGGAGTATGATATTTTGAGTTTGTATTGATAAGAGTGAAGATGCTATAAATCATTTATGTGCTTTTCATCTAATAATTTCAGGTGGCTTAGTTATCTAGCATGATATTCATATCCAACTTTAACATTTTGAAGTAAAAGTCCTAGATAAGGGACTTCAAGATCAAAAGGAAATACACCTTTGGTGTCATAAACCAAGACAAAAGGAGAAGTGTTTGTTTGGGTTTGGACACTAGTATTATAAGACCATAAGGCTAGATATAATTGAGTGTGCCAATATTGACTTGACTTATTAACCAATCTTATTAGGATTTTGTAACCACCAAAAATGCACACACCTCATATCATGATCTATTGCAACAAAAGAAAGATAAAAACTAAACATGCACCTATCGACAAAAAGAAGAAAATGGAAATAAAAGAATCCTTTATTAATTCCAAATTGATTCAAGGTACATATTCATCCCTCTTAGGGATACCCATTTTGATACTTTATTTACAATAGATCTGAATCCCCTTTCGGGTAGATGTGAAGCAAATTCCTTCTAGGGTGATACGAACTACTCTAGGGTGTTGATGACTCTCTTCTCCATGATTAGAGTCATTTACTGTGTTGAATGGCATGACCTTGTTAATCTTGAATTCAAGAAACAAAAATAATCATGATAAAATAAAATGTCGCCACTCTTGATGAGGCCTTAAAAGGGTATTAACATAAAAATATGTCATGACTAACAATAATCAAGAAAATGCAAGAAAGATGATAAAACTATGCAAAACATGAAAATATTGTTAGAAATATTGTAAGCTATATCACATCTAACTATCTAGTGGTCTAATTACAAGATTGAAAGCATGGAGGCATAAAAAAGATTCATTAAAGTGTTAATTGCTACAATGAACAACATCTATCAAACATTCTAAATCTATCCATCAAAATATCTAAATTGCTAATTGAACCACTAATAAGGCTAATCTAACCTAGCTAAATAATTTGCAAAAGGAAAAATAAGGGAATTTTCTTTGGTTTGCTCATCACGGGTCTGATGCACGGGTGGCACTATTCACCATGGTTAAAAGCCATGATAGAACTCTAAGTAGGTTTTCCCTCCAAATTAGGGCTTTCTCTCCAATCCACCTTATCAAATTGATGTCTAAGGGTCACCTTTGTGTCCTCTAATAGGGTTGGTGGTTGAATTGATTTGATGATGCATGGATTGCATGAATTAACATTTATTGGCTCTCCTAGGCTCCTAAGGCTTCCATGGCAATTTGATCTCCAATTGGGTAGCAAAATTATCCCTTTCAATGCATGTAGTTGACTTATGCAATTCGACAGGGCTTTGCTACTAAATTGATAAATGTTTCTCCAAAATTATACCTAATTCAAAGGGAAATTATATAGAAATTACCAAGTGGTTAGGAGTAGCTTCCTCATGAATCTAAGATCAATATTGGGTAGTTGGGCTTGTTGGATGGAAGGATCTAGGACCTTTATCACTCAAAATACTCCAATCCACAACCAATTGGCTATTGCAACCAACTTTGCATCAGATGAAGGCCAACTAATTCTCAGTTCTAATCGGGGCTGATAAGCGTGGGTAGAACTTCTAACCATGGGTGTCATCAACGACTAGCACTGACTAGGCAAAGGTGCCCAATTGAGTGGTAAAAACCACTACTATACCTTGGATCTATCCAAAGGTCTTCCATATGGTCTTCTAGCATGTCCCATATGAGTAGTCACCTCAACATGACATGTTTTAGGTGTATACAAATGCCCCTTTTGAGATGCATTGTGAGTTTTAACAATGTTGAACAAAAATAGACCTCCTAAAATGATGTCATAGGTTGGATGATGATCATTGATCTGATCAACATTAGATACCTCGAGTATAGCAAAAGGATGCACATCCTCAAATAATTTCTTCCAACTAGATGAAAGGCTTAAATTTGAAAAAGTTTTCACTCATCATTAGAAATTCGGATAGCATCAATACCAATTAGGCTTTCACACCTATCAATCCTAAAGGAAGATAGTTACAAACTAACTATCATATTTGCTATTTTCCTCAAGCAAAGGGGTAATCTTATGATAGTATTTAGTAATGATTCACAAAGATGAACATAATTTTGACAAGATCAAGGGATCTTCTATTGAATTTGATTATGATTTGATATTATGACTACCCCCTCAAGCGATGAGTGGATGAGGGTAATGACAGTTAAATGAAGTGACGAGGTCACTTGACCACTATGAATGATCTTTGCACAAATTAAGATTTAGTATTTGAATACTTGGAAAGTCCTAATAAGCTATGATTACATCATTTAGAGTAATTACCTATTCCTACCCTATGGAGCGATAGAGCCATGAAGGCCTTATTAAGGAATCAAAATGATAGCAATATCTATTAGGCTTGTAGTGAATCATAATGTTGATGATATGCTAAAAATATCATAGGAGAATTGCGATGAATATCTCGTTCCCATGGAGTAGTTCGACTGTGTAGGCCTTCTTAGGGATTAAAATGAAACATAGCCATTTAGAAATGATGAATTTTCCCCAAATGTCCTTATGGTAATTTACTCATATTTTCGGATTGCATGGATCGTAAGTCGCTGCAACCGCAAAGTGTATAGGGTAAATAACTGAATACGAGGTGCATTTGGCTTTTGATTTATTTGATTTTTTGTTAATTTTGAATTTTTTGAATTATCTGGTCTGATTAACATCCTTTATTTGAACTTTTAAGGCTCTCCACAATGGGAATTTGGAGAAATTAATGTTGTTTTCTAACCACACATGTCAGAAGTGGGCCAATTCCTTAACCATAGATGGAAACTACGGGCAGAAAACCCTAATTTGGGGACTGTAGATGTCAACAACAGGTCGCACCAAATTTGAAAATTATATAAGGTTTTTCACTTTATAGATTTCATTATTCACCTAATAGCGACAATAAAACTAAGAGCTCACAGATGTAAAAATTATATCCTAACATGGAATGCTACCGAAAAACCAACATAATTCTAATTTTCCTCACCGATGGCCAATCAACCGGAAGCTTCAACCAGTGGAGGAGTCGATGCTTCTAAGGTAACTTAAAAACCAAGACCTCACAATTACATTACCAGTTTAAAATTAACCACACTAAATAATGGGTTAACGAATCTCATTAAATTGTTGGTAACGAACCACACCCTAGCTAGGTTTAGCATAGGTTAGATTAGAGGGAGGGTTGCTTAGTTTTTTTTAGGATTTTGGGGTTGTTTATGGGGAGCAAAGGATCTTGAAAATGTCATGCCCCTTAGCCGTAGGTGGTAGACATGGCTCCCAATTGGAAAATTGGGGGCCACGACAATCAGTCGCGGTAGGATTTAAATCCCAACGGTCATATTTTTTACCGTTGCGTTGACCGTTGCTAGGACCCACGACGAACATGAGTTAGAAAGTTTTTTCAATTTGTTTAAGTTTTTTTATTTTTCTAGGCAATTCATGCTTTTTATTGCAATGTTAAAGTGCTTTTTTGATGTTTTTGAAATTTATTTTAACAGTTAGAATTATTTTGAATTGTTTTTCTCTATTTATTATTTTTGTTACTCAGAATTTGACTAATAGAGTGAGGGAGAACAATCTCCTTCATAGCCTTTACAGTGATATCTCTCCTAGGGAGCGGGAGTGGTTCACTGCTATGGGGTTCAATTACATATTGAACCTCCCTACCATCCGTATTGACCAGGCATACTTGAATGCTTTGGCTCATTGCTAGGATGCATGGACCAACACATTTCACCTACCGATGGGTGAAATGACTATCACTTTAGATGACGCCTACCATATCTTACGTTTGCCCATTAATGATGAGTCCATCATATCTTTGTATTTGATTCCATATTTGGTATATGGAGTACTGAGGCCCAAGACTATAATGATCATGGAGGAATCCATTTCGAGGAGTGGTTTGAGGCCATATTCTTTTCACAGTGGGAGGCTGTATTTATGCATTGTATTATTGATATAGTCCTCTTGGATTCTTCAAGCATGAGGTTCCCTTGGAACCTCCTGGCTTAGACCAGAGAGGTTATGGTGAACTTGACTGTGTGGCCTCTCATCTTGTCCTATGGGAGTGCCCTATTAACACAACTCTATCGTGAGCTATATCAGATCATGCACCATAGTAGAGTGGTATCATCTGCAACATCCTTCTTCATATTTGGTGCTAGTAGCACATCTTGATTGAGCACCCCATGGAATTTCTCCTATCAATTACTAACATTAATGAGGGGAGTCAATGTTATACAAAATTCTAGTACTAGAAGCAAGAAGGATATAGGAGTAGGTCTCATGCAGGAGACCTAGAGCATTATGCACAACTCTGCCCTGAGCACATACGATGGTCACCATACATGGACTACCAAGCATCGATATATGTGGACAAGGACCTACACCGAGCATGCAGAGATAGATGGATCTTCATCTAGAAGACTGATATACATGAGAACCACTTTTATTCTCACATACTGAGGTAGTTTGAGATGTAGTAGTATGTCCTAGAGATGTTGACTATCTATAGACACCTAGTCCTTGAGAGGGACCTGACATGGTCCCAGGTGACTTACTTGGGGGATGAGGATGATGAATACTAAGAGTCAGTCCTATAGGATGCAATCACTACTCTGAACCATGATGGATGGTAGGCAAATTTCTAGTGGCATGGAGAGGGTCCTCTAGGCCGACCAACTAGTGGATTCATAGTAGAGGACGTAGAGGGTGTAGAGGTGGATCCTTAGGGGCGTAGGACCTACCAATAGATACAGGGTGCATGGGGCATCGAGGCCACTAAAAATGAGGGCCCATAGGTGGAGGTATATGAGGAGGCATTAGAGGAGGGTTAGGCACCTCCAGATAGCAATATTGGGAAATTGAGAGCCCATATTGCTGACCTTCAAAGCCAGGTTGGGAGACAACATACTCAAATTTTACAAAGGGATACTACCATCACCATGATAGAGGTGAAGCTCACTCATGATTATAGGTAGTGGTAGGGGTATGAGGAGGAGAGGATAACTCTCCATGCATAGGCTACTATTGTAGATACTCAAATCGCATAGCTCATAAGCGAGTAGGATCTGGCACAGACATAGCTTAGTGTTGTGACTACTGAGAGGGACCCATTAAGGGCAGCAATGGGGGGCCCCTCATCTACATAGGTTTTCATAGCACCTCCCACAACACCATATTCTTTATTTCCAATAGGTTGTGACCCCATGGAAGAGATCAGGAGGCTTCATTCCCTCATGGAGGAGGGTAATGAGTGACATACAAAGAGTGTAGCTCACATCTCCCAGTTGGAGGGCTACATCAGGCTAATATGTGGGAAGGTACTAGAGGATACACACACCACAGGGATACATAGGAGTATATTTAGGACCATTACTAGGGAGACAGGGTAGTATTCCACCAGCTCAAGCCATAGGACTCACTGAACATAGGGGATTATGTCTTGTGCACTAGGAATATTTGTTTTGGGTTGAGCACAAGATCCACAACAAGCACCACAACAGGCTCTAGAATATTTTCCAGAGCAAGCTCCTAGGGATGGGACTGAGGGAGGTAGAGAGGGCTCCACGACATGTTGACCAGGGATTGCAAGCTAGATCTAGCACAGTGCTATGACACAAATTTTACTTTTTATACTAGTTTTGAGTGTAAGATCGAGGACCTATACAATTGTAGCCTGTGGGTATTTTGATATACCCTGATACTATGTACTCTTTATACACACACACACACACACACACACACACACACATATATATATATATATATATATATATATATATATATATATATATATATGATAGTTCATCTCATTATATGTGTACTTTATTTTTGGTATTTTATATTTTATGTTATGCATATGGATGCAATGTGTTATTGATTTGATACTATATGATGTGATGTATGGATGACATGCACTAGCTAGATATGCGATGGATGATTAGATGTTATGAATTTATGTATGAAAATGTACTACTTAAGATGGATGCATTATTAATACCATATTTTGATGTTACATGCAGGTATATATTTTCTTTACTTATGTGTATGTAATTTACACTACTATGACATAATTTATGCCATGTATGTACTGTATGTATTTCTTTGTTTCTTTGATAATGTGTTATGTAAAATGGACATGTATGCTTTAATCACCTAAAATATAATATATGTAATATGATTTTTAATCAATATAATGGATGACACCACATAATATATAACAATAATGGATTGTAGTTGCTTTATCTCTTTGTGAAAGATAGTACACCCATATGTGAGATGCAATTATTTATTGTTTTCTATTCATAAGATTTAGTAAATTAAAATAATATGGATAACATAGTCAATGGCCATATACATATCATTTTTGACATCCATATGGTATCTAACATATATTACAAATAGTTATAATAAACAAACTCTCATAAAATAATTTTTATATTTGATGATTGCATTGAAAATTGGTTATTGCTATTTTGGGAATTTTTGAGGTTTACCATAAGATTCAAACACCCTAGTTGACTGATAAAAAGTTGTATACTAACCATAATAGACTTATAAAACATAAGGCTTTCTCTAGGATAGGCCCTAACTGTTCATTATCCCTGTGTGTGCAAATGAATATATTAAGATAATACATAAGCATACCTCGATGTCATGCGGGATTCTTTCAGCCCATTTATAATATTGGGGGTTCACAAATATTTATCCAATCCTAGGTTTAGATTTTAGTTATAATAGACCACTAGGTGATATAGGACACCTAAAGCTATCTCTTCCACATTCAAACATTGGTCTGCACAAAAAAAAAGTGCTAATGTATCAGACATATCGTCATGCGTAAGGTATAGTAGTGCTGGCAATTCTAAGGGTTCAAGTTCACTCCCTTATTTTTTTCAATTTTTCGGGATACTTTCTCATATAAAGTGATAAAAATCACTATTTATTTTTGTACTTTAATGATAATATCATTGTTTATTTTGTACTTTACTTTCTTTTTCTCTTCTTTCTTTTTTTCTTTCTCTTTGTCTTTATTTTTTCTATTTTTATTTTTTTTTCTTTTTATTGAGCAAGGGATTTGATACTGATTTTTCTTTCTTTGTACAATTTTATCTTCATTTGAATTGAATTTTTGGAATTTATATTTGATAATTTGCTTCAAAAAATTCCTTTGGGGATTTTACTTTGGGAAACTATTTTTGGGATTTCGATCTAGGATATTGATCTTATTATATCAATATGGGATATCAATTTAGGATGTCGATATTATGATATCGATCTAGGGTATCAATAAATAGGGTTGATTTGGGATACCACTCTAGTATATTGCTCATTTTAATGTAAGCAAGGGATTCTGGGTAGGGAATAAACTTGTCATTTTGATAATTTCCAACATTTTTTGTACCGTCTGCACAGGGGGATAAGCAAGAATAACTTTTTTCACCTCAAGATACCTGGTCCTACTTCATGGTTTTCATATTTCCCTAGTCCTTATTAGGATTGTTTAATTTGTTGATTAGTGATATAATTATGTTATGCTAAGGGTTATACTAACTAGAACTCAACTACAAAAGCAAAGCAAGCTTTCTATCAACTCTTGAGAAGACATCTAGGTATGGTTGAATGACATAAAAACCTTAGTATATTATTTATAGCAACATTTTGGGTTGTGTTGAGAAACACAATTACTCACAAGGGTGACAAATGGATGAAAAATATAGTGCATAGATGCATGATTTAAACACAAACATGGTGTCATTTGTAATATTGTGAACACAATTAATTCTAATGCAAGAGCGACAGATGAATATGCCTAATGCAATGAAAATATGAAATGCATGTGGAAAATGAGATGCATGATGAAAAATGCAATGCAATGAAAAGATGAAATGCATGTGGAAAATGAGATGCATGATGCAAAATGCAATGCAATGATATGAATGAAATGCAAATGTTTTTTATTTTTGATATTTTTCCAAATTTTTATGGATTTTAACATTTGGTTTTACCAAAGAGCTTATAGATGCCTTTGAAGCCTTTTGAGATTGACAAAGTGGTTTTGAGAAACCCTTAGAGATTTTTAGGATTGACCAAGCGGTTTTATGAAACCCTTTGAGCCTTTTAGGATTGACCAAGCGGTTTTAAGAAATCCTTGGAGCATTTTAGGATTTACCAAGTGATTTTAAGAAACCCTTGGAGCATTTTAGGATTGACCAAGCTATTTTAAGAAATCCTTAGAGCCTTTTAGGATTGACCAAGTGGTTTTAAGAAACCCTTGGAGCCTTTTAGGATTGACCAAGAAGTTTTAAGAAACCCTTGGAGCCTTTTAGAATTTAAGCATAAAACACTTTAAGATGAAGGATATTGAGAGTTTCAGGCTCTTCAAATCCTCCAAGTGATATCAAGTGATATGTCCTAGGTCCAATATTCTCTGAGATCATATAAGGACCTAACCAGTTAGCCATGAATTTGGCTCATATTTTTGGTAGAAAATTAGAGTTTTGTTGCTTCTCTTTCAACACAAAATCACCAACCTCAAAGTCTCTCAAATGGAATTTGGTATTGTAAGCTCATTTTAAGTGCTCCTTATAAACACGAAGATGCTCAAGGGCATTCACGTAATGTTCATCAAGTAGCATCAATTGATCTAGGTGAGCTTGTCATGCGGTATCATCATCGATGAACTCTTTTAGTGTGATATGCAGTGTTGGAATTTCCAACTCTAAGGGCATAATGGCCTTAGCACCATATACTAGTGAAAATGGAAGTACCCCAATGGAAGTATGAATACTAGTCCTGTAAGCCCATAGAGCAAGGGGTATCTGGATGTGCCAATATTTGTGGTGGTCTTGTACCATATTTTTCAATATGGAGACCACTATGTTAATTAAATATTTATCTTTTCTATTTGCTTATGGATAATATGGAGTCACAAAACTATGTTTGATTCTATACTTAGACATCAAAGCTCTCACATTTTTGTTCTTAAATGATGTTCCATTATCCGACACTATCTTGGATGGTATCCCAAAATGACTTATGATATTGGTGAGTATAAACTCAACAATATGTACTCTAGTTGTCATTGTTAAGGGGATGGCTTTCATCGATTTAGTGAAATACTTAGTAGTCATGATAATAAAAGTATGTCGACCCGATGATAGAGGAGAGATTTTACCAATGATATCAAATCCCCACTAAAAAAATGGCCAAGCCGCTTGAATGGGATGTAAGGCCTATGATGGCAAGTGTGTAATATTAGCATGATGCTAACATTTAACGCATTTCCTAACATACACATTGCAATCCTTCTCCATAGTGGGCCAATAATAACCCATTCAAAGGATGTTCTTGATGATAGCTATGTCATTGAAATGGCCACCACACGTACCATCATGAGCTTGCAAAATTTCCCAAGATGACTCTTGGGGATCAATACAACGAAGGAGAACTCCATTGTAGATTCTTCGATACAGGATGTCTACTAACAAGACATACTTTATCACTTTTTTCTTAAATGTGCACTTTGCAGCACACGATAATCCCTGAGGTATTACACCAAGTCTAAGGAAGTCATATATCTATGATGTCTAATTATGATAATATTCAACTTTGATCGACAAGACATCATGTTATTCCTATGGTTTTACATTGGTAAATGCATACTAAGAAATAATCTTATGGTGAATGGTAATACCACTCCTCGTCTGATCCTACGAGATCAAATACCCCCAAGATGCTCTCTTGAGATAGTCTATGGCTCTTTAGAACCATTCATGATTTGGTTCTACATTAATCATGTTTATTGAATCTTTGTTATCCAATGCTTCACACTCCACGGTAGAGTGTGACAACATTTGTACATGGATGGTAGTGAAATTGGTAGATGGATTATGAGGAATTAGAGATACCAAAGAGGCCATTATGTCTGCAAATCTATTGGATGAACGAGTGATTTCCTCTATGTCATACCATTCCAATCGATCTAGATAATTTTCAACAAGATCATTTTAAGCTTTCAATACTAAACATCAACATTGAAATAATTCCTTAACTTGGTTCATGATGAGAAGGGAATCACCAAAGATATTTAGCATTTTTATATTCATGGCAATGCCTATTTGGAGACCCAAAATTAGGGCTTTGTATTCAGCACTATTATTAGTGCAAGGAAAGTCTAACTTGAATGACAAGGGCATTGGAGTTCATTGTGGCATGAACAACATTATTCCTGCACCACCCCCTTGCTCACACTTTGAACCATCAAATAACAAGGTCATATCGACTTTGTTATTCGGTTCTTCAGGTTTAAGTGCTTCTGATAAGGTAAATACTACATCATCAAGAAGCTCTATGGTGAGGGACCTACTATTTTCAAGAGGCGCCTCATCCAGTTGATCTGCTATGACTTATCCCTTTATGGGCTTTTGGCTTATGAATTCAAAATTGAATTCTATCTCTAGCATGATCCATTTTGTAGTACATGTATTATGATATCTCTTTCTCATCATATAATGCAAAGGATTTTGTTTGGATATAACATATGTCATGTGGCTCAACATATAGTGTCATAATTTCTTGGTAGCGAACACTACTGCTAAACATAGCTTTTCCACATATGCATATCCAAGCTCATAACTCACCAAGGTTCTGCTAATGTAATATATGACTTATTCTTTGCTTTACATATTCTTTTGGGCTAACATGGTTCCCAATGCAAAGTTGGAGATAGTATCGGTAGCATCACTAGGTATTGTTTAATTTTAGTAAAGGTTGCTCGATAGTCTTAGTCCCAATTGAATAGGACCTCCTTGTGTAGCAGACTATTTATGGGTCAATGTTTATCTGATAATTGAGTGATAAATCACTTTATGGATGCTACCTTGCCCTGTAGGCTCATTAGTTCTTTGATTTTTGTGGGGGGATGCATTTCTAGAATAGCCTTGACCTTTGCTAGGTCAACTTTGATGCCTCATTTTGAAATGATGAACCCTAAGAGATTTCTTGAAGTTATGCCAAATATGTACTTATTAGGATTCAACCTAAAACTATGCTCTATCAGGTGATCGAAGACCTTCTTCAGGACCTCTACATTCTCAAAATGTAATAATGACTTTACCAATAAGTCATGAATGTAATCCTCTAAGATATTATGCATATAGTCATGAAAAATATATGTCATAGCCTGCTAATATGTGGCACCAACATTCTTAAGGCTGAATGGCATAACTTTATAGCAAAATATCCCCCATGGCATTATAAATGTGGTTTTATTTTGGTCTTCAAGATTAATTCAAATTTTATTTTAACCAAAAAAACCATCCATTAAGGAGAGCATATCTTGACCTGCAGTTGCGTCTACAAGAGCATCGATATTTGGCAATGAAAATGAGTCCTTTGGTGTTGCATTATTTAGGTCTCTGAAATCTGTACAAATATGGATACTTCCATAAAGTTCTCCTACAGGCACCATATTGGATACCCATTTTTAATAGTCAATAAATATGACAAACTCTATGTATAATAGCTTTTGCAACTCATCCTTAACCATTAAGGCTACTGTTGGATGCATATTCCTGAGTTTCTGCTTGAATGGCTTCTTTGATAGATCTAGATAAAGGTTATGAGTAACCAATTTCAGATCTAGACCCGACATATCTTTGTAAGTCCAAGCAAAGATATCAGGTCTCTCTCTCAGTAGAGGGATGAGGTTGGCACGCTCATCAGGAGTTAGTGTCTCCCCAAACTTGACCTTCCTTGAATTGGTGGTATTATTACTGATATCCACTTTGAAGGTCTCCTCTACTGACATATGGGATCCCTTCTCAAGCTAATGAGGTGTAGGGATCAAGTGGATGTCATCTACTGGGTTTATATATTCCTCGATGGAAGCATCCTTAACATGATAGACATCATGTGCATAGCCTAACGTAAAATGGAAAGGTTGCAACATTTCTTCATTAGGGAAGAAATATTTAAGCTCTAGTGGTGAATCAACATGATCCCAATCAATAACATCTACATTTAGAGGCAACGGTTTGGATGGATTGGATTTATTATGGAGTGGAGTGGTCAAATCAATGAAGATCATGTTGATTAAATAGATCATATCTCCAAGACCACGTGCAAGTGACTCATAATTACCAAAACTTCCATCCCCAAGATGTGGTTCTAGGGGTATGGGGATCTTTAGATCTAGTTCATGAACATACTATCAGATAGGATCATTGGGATCAAGGAGCTCTATGTACATCGAAGAATTAGAAAAACCATGTGATAAATCATGTTAATATTTGGTGATCTCCCTCTTAGGTAAGGATGGAGATTGTTCTCTCTGCACATATCCTCAACCGTATAAGGTGCATTATAATAGTGTAAGTAGGGAGGTCCTAAGTAGGCTCTCTCTATCTCATATTCTTCATCACTATCATAATAGAGGCCTTCACTGCTACCCACTAGAATGGGATGATCCATCAAATGTTGCCCCATATAGGTTATCTCCTTATCACTATCATCACTATCTGGTAGAACTAGATACAAATGCTACAAATATGAAGGTGCTAAGAAAATTGGCTGAACTCCATTCTCATATTGATCATTGTGTGAGGATAACTTAGTGTCATCTGTTCCAGAATCGTAGTCTGGTCCATCACTTTTGATGATGGATACTGCATGAACATTCTTAGAAGAAACTTCTAATTTGGTACTCATAACTATATCTAGATTCTGGAATTGCATACCAATGTCATCGATAGCTCCATGAATTTGGTCCAAGTTGTCTCTTGAAATTGATTCTAGGCTGGTCTCCACCAAGATGTTCACATGATATCTCTTAGGTGGATCTATAGTGTCATAAGTCACTAGCCGATTATCCCTCTGAAATGTAGAAGGATTAGGGTGATATAGATTGAAATTAACTTCACCCCCCAAACTAAGATACAAGCAATCTAAATATACCATGAGGAGTTTATCCTGTACTCCACTATAGAATCCCAACCTGAACCTATCAGTAGGTAACTGATAATATGGCTCTATAGGTTTCTTATGCCCATGCTCGAATAGTTCAAGATCATAACCATGCCAATGGTAATGCTTGAAGTATTGCATGGCATAGTCTATGTTAGAAAGGTAATGAATATTTATGATGAACAATTCATTATTATCCTCATCAATGGGCATGGGAGATGCAAACTGGTCTAGCCCTCCATAGATAAAGTTGGTTTGGTTGGGTGGCACCCCCAATGGTTCCATTGTCCCTATGGGAAGGTGATGGGATTGCAGTCGGCCCATGTCATGTGTAGTCTCGATAATGGGTGTGAACTTCACATTCTGCACAATGTATTCCCATACTACAGGATCAACCAAATGGATGGTCACCTACAGTGCAAATGACCCTACTAAAGACACAGGCGAAGCAGGCTGAGGTGCCTCTTTGACTTCTCCTTGAACTTCCTCTACTTACATGGGAGTAGGGACTTCAATGATAACTAGCTTGGGTGTTTGATTTATCTTACTTTTACCCACTTTTTATTTCAACTTCCTGTCATCCCACTGTATCATGGATGCAGTCAGTCTAATGGAAGTAGTTGTCGTGTGCTCTGATATTTGAGATACGATCATTACAGGTCTAGCACACACTTCTTCAATTTTTTCTCCTAGATATTTGATCAGAAATGATGGTCACACATATAGGTGCATTTATAGGAGCACAATTCCCCTCAAAAATCTACAATATTCATGTATTTAAAGGGTTCTTCATTCAAAGGCTCCACGTGAACCTATCTCTCATAAATATATTTGATACACTGATGTAGAATAGAGGGGATACAATGCATTTCTATAATCCAAGGCCTCTTGATGCAGGAGCATCCAATGAAAGGCAAAATACAACAAAGTATAAAAAGTGTCGCGATATCGCGACATGTCGGCAAAGAAAAAAATGTCACGATATCGCAACATGTCGCATAATCGCGACCAAAATCCAAGAGAAGTCTCAAGTAGAAAACGTGTTGCGATATCGCGACATGTCGTAAAATTGTGACCAAAAGCCGAGAGAAGGCTTAAGAGAGAAAAGTGTCGCGATATCGCGACATGTCATAGAATCGTGACCAAAAGCCGAGAGAGGGCTCAAGAGAAAAAAGTGTCACGAAATCGTGACATGTCATAGAATCGCGACCAAAATCCGAGAGAAGGATCAAGTAGAAAAAGTGTCACAATATCGCAACATGTCGTAGAATCGCAACCAAAAGCCAAGAGAAGGCTTAAGAGAGAAAAGTGTTGTGATATCGCAACATGTCATAGAATCATGACCAAAATCTGAGAGAGGGCACAAGGGAGAGAAGTGTCGCGATATCGCGACATGTCACATTTTTGTGACTCAAGAAGGAGAGAGAAAGCACAAAGCAAAAATGTTACAAAATCATGACATGTCGCATTTTCGTGACTCGGGGAGGAAAGAGAAGATGTGGAGCAAAAATATCATGAAATCACGACTGACAGAGCAGAAAGAAGGCAAGGAAGGAAACTGTCACGATATCACGACATGTCACATTTTCACGACCTAAAACAGAGAAAGAAGGCAAAGAGCAAAGTTGTCGTGATATCATGACATGTCACAATTTTGCGACCCGAGAGGCGAGGAGGAGGCAGAAAGGAAAGATGTCGTGATATTGTGACATGTCATGATTTTCACGAATGAAAAGGAGAAAGAGAAACCGAAAAGGAAAGATGTCGCGATATCACAACATGTCGCATTTTCACGACCAAAGGACGAAGGAAAGTGCAAAGGAGAAAAAACGTCGCAATATCGCGACATGTCACATTTTCATGACCAAAAGGTGAAGGAAGGTGTAGGAGAGAAAAATGTCACGATATCATGACATGTCGCATTTTCATGACCAAAAGGCGAAGGAAGCGTAGGAGAGAAAAATGTCGCGATATCGTGACATGTCGCATTTTCATGACCAAAAGGTGAAGGAATGCGTAGGAGAGAAAAATGTCACGGTATCACGACATGTTGCATTTTCGCGACCAAAAGGTGAGAGAGGCATAGGAAGGGAAAGGTGTCGCGATATCACAACATGTCACATTTTTGCGACTCGAGAAAGGCAGGAAGGCCAAAAATCAAAAGTGTCACAATATCACGACATGTTGCATTTTCGCGACTCGAACAGGACAGGAAGGCAAAAGAGTTGTCACATTTTTGTGACTCAAAGAGGACAGGAAAGTGAAGAAGCTGAAAGTGTCGCGATATCATGACATGTCACATTTTCATGACTTGAATAGGGCAGGAAGGTAGGGAAACCGAAAGTGTCACGATATCACATGTCACATTTTCGTGACCAAAAAAAAGAAAAAAGAAAGCGCAGGCAGTTACAGGAGCCGTTACAGAGGAAACGATTGAGAGGTGGTATACCGAATGTCATCAATGGTTGACAGGTGGTATACCAAGGTGCAGTGAAAGCATATGAAGATGAAGAGTCAAAACATTTTGAAATCCAGAACAACAAAGAGGCACGGGAAATGAAACGAAGGGTCAGAAAAGGAAAATGGAGAGTCACACCAGAGAGTTTAAAAGGGGAAGTGAAGGCATGCACAAGGGTCAAAAAATAGCACAGACAGAGTTGCAGTCAAGAAACTGTGGAGACAGAGTTGCATACATGAAGGCAAGAGGGCCATTCTGGACCTGTTAGGCTATTTTTCTTCCAGAGTTGGAATAATGTAATGTAATGTAAAACGTAATAAACTATCTTTTTGTAAAAGAAGTTTATTTGGTAGAGTCTACCATTTTTGTAAATTTTTCCAAGTTTGTTGAATGTGAGTTTGTGAGTATTTGGGCTGAGCAATTTTGGCTCCCCCATCAAGTGGTATCAGAGCGGGAGTTCCTGAGTGTGTAAACAGATCACCGAAAGTGAGGCAGTTTGCACTAGGATCTATGGAAGAGTGGGAGTTCCTGAGTGTGTAAACAGATCACCGAAAGTGAGGCAGTTTGCACCAGGATCTATGGAAGCGTAGGAGTTTTGAGTGTGAGCAGATCACTAAAAGTGAGGTAGTTTGCACCAGGATCTATGGTTAAGATTTGTGAGAAGAGAGAGAGGAGAAGCTATGGTCACAAGGAGAACCTTGTTGAATGAGGAGAAAGGACCAGACTAGAGGAAGAGCCTATTTCGCACAAGGTGCAAATGTTTAGGAAAGGTCTGTAATGTTATCATAGATAATGGTAGCATAGATAATTTGGTTTCAGGAGAAATGGTTGCTAAGTTGAAATTGGAGAAGAGGGCACACCCGCATCCATATTGGATTGCATGGTTGCAGAAAGATCATAGAGCATTAGTCAATGAGCAGTGTTTAGTCAAATTTCATATTGGGACTTATCAGGATGAGGTTTTGTGTGATGTTTTGCCTATGGATGCTTGCCATTTGTTGTTGGGGAGGCCATGGCAATTTGATAGAAGTGCAGTGCATGATGGGCATGCGAATACTTACTCTCTGATGAAAGGTGGAGTGCGTCACAAGTTGAAGCCATTGAAGGAGATGGATAAAAAGAGTTTGCTGACAACAATGAGAGTGGAAGTTGTGGGATCTGAAGAACTTAAGGGTTTGTACCCTGTAGATGAATATTTTTCTGAAGCTTGGAGAGCTTATACAGGCCCAGTTAAAAATAAGAGGATAGAATAGTATAGAAGTGAAGGTAACTTCTCCATCCACCCTAGTTGTCTGATGCAGGAGCATCCAATGAAAGGTAAAATACAACAAAGTAGAAAAAGTGTCGCGATATCATGACATGTTGGCAAAGAAGAAAAGTGTCATGATATCGCGACATGTCATAGAATCACGACCAAAATCCAAGAGAAGTCTCAAGTAGAAAAAGTTTTGCAATATCGCGACATGTCGCAGAATCGTGACCAAAATCCGAGAGAAGGCTTAAGAGAGAAAAGTGTCGTGATATCGTGACATGTCACAGAATCATGACCAAAAGCTGAGAGAGGGCTCAAGAGAGAAAAGTGTCACGATATTGCAACATGTCACAGAATCACGACCAAAATCCTAGAGAAGGCTCAAGTAGAAAAAGTGTCGCAATATCGTGACATGTCACAGAATCACGACCAAAAGCCGAGAGAAGGCTTAAGAGAGAAAAGTGTTGCGATATCATGACATGTCGCAGAATCATGACCAAAAGATGAGAGAGGGTGCAAGAGAGAGAAGTGTCATGATATCGTGACATGTCACATTTTCATGACTTAGGAAGGAGAGAGAAAGCACGGAGCAAAAATTTCATGAAATCGTGACATGTCGCATTTTTGTGACTTAGGGAGGAAAGAGAAGATGCGGAGCAAAAATGTCACGAAATCACGACCGACGAAGCAGAAATAAGGCAAGGAAGGAAACTGTTGTGATATCACGACATGTCACATTTTTGTGACCCAAAATAGAGAAATAAGGCAGAGAGCAAAGTTGTCGCAATATCGCGACATGTCATGATTTCACAACCCGAGAGGCGAGGAGGAGGTAGAAAGGAAAGATGTGATATCGCGACATGTCGTGATTTCATGACCGAAAAGGAGAAAGAGGAACCAAAAAGGAAAGATGTCACGATATCGTGACATGTCGCGTTTTCGTGACCAAAGGACGAAGGAAAGCGTAGAGGAGAAAAAATGTCACGATATCAGGACATCACATTTTCATGACCAAAAGACGAAGGAAGGCGTAGGAGAGAAAAATGTTGCGATATCATGACATGTCGCATTTTCGCAACCAAAATATGAAGGAAGGTGTAGCAGAGAAAAATGTCGCTATATCGCGACATGTCACATTTTCACCACCAAAAGGCGAAGGAAGGCACAGGAGAGAAAAATGTCACAATATCGTGACATGTCGCATTTTTGCGACCAAAATGCGAGAGAGGCGCAGGAAGGGAAAGGTGTCGTGATATCATGACATGTCACATTTTTGTGACTTGAGAAATGCAGGAAGGCCGAAAAGCAAAATGTCATGATATCATGACATGTCGCATTTTTGTGACTCGAATAGGACAGGAAGGTAGAAGAGCCGAAAGTGTCGCGACATCACGACATGTCGCATTTTTGCGACTCGAAGAGGATAGGAAAGTGAAGAAGCCGAAAGTGTCGCGATATCGTGACATGTCACATTTTCATGACTTGAAGAGGGAAGGAAGGCAGGGAAGCCGAAAGTGTCATGATATTGCGACATGTCACATTTTCATGACCAAACAAAAGAAAAAAGAAAGCGTAGGCAGTTACAGGAGCCATTACAGAGGAAATGGTTGAGCTATGGTATACAAACATCATCAATGGTTGACAGGTGGTATACCAAGGTGTAGTGAAAGTAGATGAAGACAAAGATTCAAAATGTTTCAAAAGCCAGAACAATGAAGAGGCATGGGAAATGAAATGAAAGGTCATAAAAGGAAAATGGAGAGTCACGCTAGAGAGTTTAAAAGGGGAAGTGAAGGCATGCACAAGGGTCAGAAAATAGCGCATACAAAGTTGTAGTCAAGAAACTGTGGAGACAACTTGTAGACGTGAAGGCAAGAGGGCCATTCTGGACCTATTAGGCTATTTTTCTTCTAGATTTGGAATAATGTAATGTAATGTAAAATGTAATAAACTATCTTTCTATAAAAGAAGTTTATTTGGCAGAGTCTTCCATTTTTGTAAATTTTTCCAAGTTTGTTGAATGTGAGTTTGAGTATTTGGGCTAAGCAATTTTGGCTCCCCCATCACCTCTCTAGAAGTATATTATACTGTATAGCACATTTTATTACATGAAACATTACTAGGATGGTCTTCAGTCCCACCTGGATAGGTAAAACTATAGTATCAACCATCAAGCATAATGCATCATTGAAAGCTCTCAACGTGAAGGTAGAAGGAATGATATGCATCTTGGGTAACTTCAGGTGAGTTAACGCATTGGTATTTACAATATTGATTGATGAACCTATTTCAATCAAGACCCAATTGAATGGTTTTTGATTCACATAAGATATGATATGCAGCGGTGGGTCCGCTATAACAGTGGAAACCATCTTGACTTTGTGGTCATGAAATTGAATGATCAGCTCTTGAAACTATTGCATGTACCCCATGAAATGTGTAAATTATTTGAGATCCAGAGGTAGCACTTCTATAAACCTTAATATGCCCATCAGAATATCCCTGTGCTTAGGATACTACTGAATTAGCTTATAAATTAATAACTTCATTGGAGTTATCTATAGGTTTTGGACCAACCTACTCTTGATGGTCACCATCGGTCTAGTTAGTGGGATGGGAACATGTTAGGATAACCTTGGAGGAGATGTATCTTGGACTCTAATAGGCATTGGAGGTTGATTTAGTTGTTCATACCTCGTATTTCTTATGATAACATTGACCATTCTGACAAACCCTTAGGTTGGTGGTTCGATGCAAACTTGGTTTACTTGGCCAATATTATTCTTTGGTGCCTCATGATTTCATGATTTGGTATAGGATTTTTATAAATCCCCATATTTTGATTGTCAGGTTATTTTGGGTTGTCTAAAAGAAGCGTCCCTATCTCAATCATATTTTGCACAATATGTTTGAAATACCAACATACCTCGACATCGTGGCCTTTTGATCAATGAAAGATGCAATAATTATCATCCTTGTAGCCCTTAGGATTGGGTTGATTTGGGTCCATTAACTTGACCTCAGGTAATCGTATAGCCTTTGCCTCACATAACTAAATAAAATTAAAGCCAAGGACTCTAATAATTATGTGAATACATGAGGTGGGTGTTGCTCTTTATTTTTACCTTTGTAATTGTTGTTACACTGCTCATACTATGTAGGAGGAGGTTAGGCCTGATAGTTTTATTGTTGTCCCTTATCCTCTCTCTGAAGGTTCAACACCACCTGATTAACATGGGCTGGCTTGGCCTGATGTCTCTCAATATGTTTCTTATGTCCCCCCTTCCTATTCCTGAGCTTCAAGTTACCCTCCTATAAATTGATATCCTCTATTACCTTATCTTGTGCCAAAGCCTCTTTGAATGTCTAGTATTGCTACAACTATATTAATAGCAAAATATGTTTGACACAACTCTTCATGAACATTCACGTTAATTTAGATTATGGGATGGATAATGGTAGCTTTACCATCATTTTCCTCCATCATTTTCATAATCTATTACTGGCTCATCGTCATGTTGTGTTAGAGCTGCCAGGTCGGATAAGTTTACCTTCTTCTTGATGCCAAAGGAGAAGCGTTCAAGAAATGCATCGACTAGTTTTTTGAAACTAGTGATGTTGTGTCTATTTAATTGATTGAAACACTCTCGAGCTAGACCTAATGATGAGTCCTGGAAATGCCTCAATCATAACATGTTTTAAACATTGAAAATGCCTAAAAACTCTTGTGTTTAATATGATATGCTAGTTAATTTGATTTAATATGCTGTGTATTAACTATTTGCATGATCAATGTGTTAGAAATACTATATTCTAATTTTTACAGTTTTTGCATAGTTTTATGTTACTTTGTCATAACTTGCTAAATGAGAAGTATGCTTAGGTTGATATCAACACTTCACTAGTTTTGTTTTGATGTGTTTCAAGCATTTATTTATCTAAATATAGCAAATAGTGCAAGCAAACTGTTACTGTGCAGCAGAAACTAGTTTTCCAATGTAAATTCCAGCCAACTGCCAATGAATGGCAAGGCATGGAATTCACACATGGAGAGAGATGAAGGCTACTGCAATCTGATCTTGAGAGCTAACCCACCTAAGAAATGTAGATGAAATAACTTGAATAGCACACAGTTATTCATTTCAAAGATCTTTAGAATGAGCAGACATCTTCGGAATGAGAAATACAGTCTCTTCGAAATAAGTGAACATCTTTGGAATGAGAAATACAGTCTCTTCAAAATGAACCACTTATCTTTGGAATGAGAACAGAAAGTGCTTTTTGACTTGTTGAATGATTTCTTATGATGGAAAAATGGAAATAAGGGTTGAAAAAGTTAAAGGAAAATATCTCCCATCTAACTTTGACGTCCTTGTCGTCCAAAGCTATTATTCATAGAAAAGATCAATTTTGATCCTCTTCTAGGATAAACCTAGGAAATCCTGCAGCATAATAGGAATAGATATGTAAGATAGGAATGAGATATTATTAGTTTGTAAATAGATTTTAGTATATCTATAAATAGATAGCTCTCATCCAGGTTTAGCTAGGTAGGGGAAAATAAGCAAGAAGTATAATAATAAGAAAATAGCAAAAAAGTGACTGTTACAGTCCTGTAACAGGGTTTTTAGTAGCAATACTATAATTATGTTCTTGAATCAATAAAGTGCACTATTTTTTCTATTCATGTTGTTGTGAATGAGTGTGAGTAAGATCTAGAGAGAGAGAAAGACTCATACCTTCTTTTGGAAAAGGAGGTTGGCCACTTCTAGACCTAGGAGGAGGACTAACAATAGGTTTTTATTTTGATTTTACCGTAGCAGAATAAGTTGTAAAACTTGTCATTTCATTTCCTTGTAAACAACTAACAATCTTTGCAATCTTAGTTTATTTCATTATTAGGATGATCTTGTGATTAATGATAGGTTTGGTTTTAATCTCCATTTTTAGCAAGCTTTCAAATTACTGCAGATTGTCATTTCTAGAATTTACTATTTTCTACAATTTACTGCAATTTGTGTTTTATTGTCAACCCCTACATAGAAGATTAAAAACCTTCTATTACATAGCATTTATAGGACTTAATTTCCATGTTATAATTAGGTTTCCATTACTGCAAAAGTAAATAGACTTCCTTTCTGCAATCATAATTAGATTTCTAATTCTGCAACTATAACTAGGGAGTTATTTCTGCAACATAATTAGATTTCATTTTGTAATTGTAACTATGATTTCATTTTTGTATTTAGTAATTATTTTCCATTCCTGTAATTATATTAAAGTTCAATTTATGCAATTTAGAGATAAAAATGTCCTAAATCCCACACACAATCGATTTCACCAATAAGACTTGTTTCTCCCAAATGACCTAAGTTATAGCCCTGTTCACTCCTTCCACAAATAGCCTTGTACACTGCCCTGGATTGACAAAATTATTGATAATTAATGATGTGCATAATGAAAATGCATCACCTAAGAGGTTCATGATGAAGGTTCATAAGAGCAAAGCATCATTGCTCTCAATATAAAGGCACATATCTAGAAAACTAGTTACATGCTCCTTTGCATCTTCCTCTCCTTAAAACTTTTCTAGTCTAGGTATCTTGAAATGCTCAAGATATGCTAGAATAGGCACTGATGTGCATAGAGGTTCATTGTGAATTTTATTCAAGGTAGGCTTTCGATAAGCCATCCCTTGCTTCTCTATGGCTTGGACTTTCTCTACTAAGGTCTTGTAGGCTTGCGAGGAAAGAAAATCCTCCTCTCTAGATTGCCTTGGAGGTGCCTTCAGAGGCATATTCTTCCTAGATCGAGGTGGGGACTAGGCTTGTCCTCCTCCTTGAATTGGGATATTTCTAGATATTCTTGTTCTATTTCCTCTCCCACTTCATTCTCATACTGCCTATGCTCATGTTGTTTGGATATTGGACATTGATCTCTGTGTTGAGCCGTATGGTGAGTATGTATGTCGATGTTCTTAGGATTTAACTCATGCTATGAAGCCACTCATATATTAACACACTCCCTGATCTCACTATGAGGAGGTAAACCAAAACTAGCCAATAGGTCCTCTCTCTACAGGCTCCTAATCGAGGATATGTTGTTCACACATGCACTATTCATATAACTTCTATCTTATGAACCTCTGCCTCTAAGTATTCTCATTTTTGAGGTGCTCTTTCTCTACATAAACATACTCTAATTTATCTTGGAGAATCTTTTGTCTCTGCTTTGAAATCATTCTATGAGATCTATCAACATGATCGGTCGTTTGAGGCCTCTAAGGGGTGTGCTCTATTCGAGCGACTTTTTGATTATGTCCTCCAATGGATTGATTCACCACACTCTTGCCTTAGTTTTTAAGGATGGCATTTGTGTCAAGCTATCTCCTATAGTCAGTTCTTGCATGCGATGCTAGAGCACACATGTATCAAGAATGCTTGGAGCACTCTCCATGTTATTGGGCAGTCCTAATGGTGCTTCTGCTACACATGCTCACCGATCAGAAGGATGTAGGCATAGACTTATATCCTAGATGCCCTAAGACCTTGTCTAGACCATCCAACTATTTTCTATGCCATGGCTTGTGAAGCGGTGTACCATTTGTTACCACTTTGGATATATCTATGGTGAATGTGGTGGGTTCACCTTTATTGGGAGTCTGTTCAAGCATGTTATCAGAAGAAGCCCTCTCATTTTACCCCTAAATGGGTGGATCTCAAACATTTCTAGAATATAATGGCGGATGTCATAAACCTCCCTTAGATACAATTCGAAGTGGTACCAATCTAGATCCCTCAATGATATACTCCTTAGCTGAACCCGTGGATGCCCATAGAATGCAGTCATGGTATATGCTACCATATGCAGAACCCCCATGCTGGGACATACCATTCTCTAATCTATGTATAGAGGGATGTCTATTACTTCCTCTTATTTAGGTATTCTCAATATAATCCCCTTGTGTGGAATTGTTCCCTCTAATACTCATTGAACTACATCTAGGAGGATTAGGTGACTGAGGGCGTTCCACATCGTGTTGTGTATTGGGTGGAGCTTGGGATTCGATATTAGATCTATGCCTGAATTGACCTCTTTGTGTTTGCACCATTATGTATCTTATGTCTAGATTTAACTTTTATTAGCATGCAAAGAATAAAATAATGTTTATCTCCTTTTATTTTTTTTGAAATGATCCCTAAACTATTTGATGTGTTTTCAATTTGTTATATCAATAAAGTAACTCTTGTCATGTTTTGCAATACATTGATAATTTTCTCAATTTTTTAATGGCTTTCACCTATATGCTCACAACTTGAAAACCTAGAAATGAACTCCAGGACATGTAATCCCCCCTGGGTAGGGAGCACAGGTCCTCCCAGATCCTCACCCAATCTCACCCGGTCAGTGTTATACCCTCCAAAGATAAGTACATGCAAATTTTCTAGGCTACGGATAATTCTTGGATCTGGTATTGGTCTAGTAACAAGAAGGTACGAGGGAGTTGGGCCAACATATGGAAATAACCTCCACCATCATTGAAATACCACTACTAGTTGGATGAGACTCCCAACTCACTAGCGTTTAAGTGTGTCATGGTGTGTGTGTGTTATTTTTAATTTGCATAAATAAAATATGCAAAATACATCACTCACATTATCATTTCCTACATTATATGCAACCAAGAATGTCTGATATTTAGAAATTATGCATGCTACATCCTACATGACATTTTGATGATGCAACTTTATGATGTAAATGGCCCTTGATTTGGCCTTAAGCATGCAAAATCAACACATAAATTATTCTAACATGTTGGAGTATAGAACGGACTGCAATCAAAGGTCCGTTGTTCCTAGCATCGCCTAGCTATAATTAAGAAATAATAACCCTAAGGACATTAGTTCATTTTATTCTTATTTCATGGTTATCCTACTTAGATTTCATTTTTGAGGTTCTAGAAAAACACACAAATAGAGAACAAACATAGAGGGTGTCAAAAGGGCCTACCTGAAGTCCCCATCTGATTAATATTTTAAATCCTACTATGTGATTGGTTTTTTGCTAGCTATGACTCTGATGCATGACTGCCACTATAGCCCACACTTGTCAACCACGGGCAAAAATTTTGACCATGGATGTCAGTCATGGGGAGCACCTACCATAAAAACACCAAAAATAGTTAGGAAATTATGGCAAAAATTATGGAGTTCCACCGTGATCACCTACTATAACCACCAAAAAGATGCACACCTAATATGGTGATCTATTACAATAAAGTAAAGATAACAACGAAATATACACCAATTGACAAGAAGAAGGAAATGAAAATATAAGAATAATTTATTAATTCCAAATTGAGTCAAGTTACATATTTTTCCCTCTTAGGGATACCCATTTTTATACTTTAATTATAATAGATCCGATTCCCATTTTGGGTAGATGTGAATCAAATTCCTTCTAGGGTGACACGAACTGCTCTAGGGTGTCGATGACCCTCTTCTCCATGATTAGAGGTATTTGCTGCATTGAATGGCATGACCCTATAAATATTGAATTCAAGAAACAACAAGAAGCATGTTAAAATCAAAGGTAGCCTCTATTTATGAGGCCTTTAAAGGGTATTAACATAAAAAAATGTCATGACTAACAATAATCAAGAAAATGCAAGAAAGATGCTAAAAATATGCAAAGCATGAAAATATTATCAAAAAGCTTGTAAGCTAAATCACATCTAACTATATAGTGACCTAATTACAAGATTGAAAGCATGGAGGCATAAAAAATATTTATTAAAGTGTTAATTGCTACAATAAACAACATTTATCAAACATTCTAAATCTACCGATTAGAATCTCTAAATTGCTAATTGAACCACTAATAAGGCTAATCTAACCTAGCTAAATAATCTGCAAAAGGAAAAACAAGAGAATATATCCTAGTTTTCTCACTATGGGTCTGATGCATAGGTGGCATTGTTCACCATAATTGAAATCCATGACAAATCTCTGAGTAGGTTTGCCCTCCAAATCAGGGATTTCTCTCTAATCCACCTTGTCAAATTGATGTCCAAGGGTCACCTTTGTATCCTTTGATAGGTTTGGTGGTTGAATTGATTTGATAGTGCACGGATTACATGAATTAACATTTCTTGGCTCTCCTAGGATCCTAGGGCTTCCATGGCAATTTGATCTCCAATTGGGTAGCAAAAGTATCCCTCTCAATGCCTGTAGTTGGATTATGTAATTTGATAGGGCTTCACTGCTCAATTTATAAATGTTTCTCCAAACTTATCCCCAATTCAGAGGGGGATTATATAGCAATTTCCATGGGGCTAGGAGTAGCTTCCTCATGAAGCTAAGATCAATATTAGGCAGTTGAGCTTATTGGATAGAAGGATCCAGAACCTTCCTCACTCAAACTGCTCCAATTCATAACCAATTGGTCATTGCAACCAACTTTGGGTCAGATGAAGGCAAAATTATTCTTAGGCCTGACCACGATTGACAAGCGTAGGTAGAACTGATAACCACGGGTGTCATCAATGACTAGCACTAACTAGGGAAAGGTGCCCAATTGAGTGGTAAAAACCAATGCTATACCTTGGATCTGTCCAAAGGTCTTCCATATGGTATTTTAGCATGTCCCATATGAGTAGTCACCTCGACATGACAAATTTTAGGTATCTACATATTTTAATTAAAGTTTTATTGGATGCTTTAGCTTGGTCATTTCCTTGTGGATAATAAGGAGTAGACCATCTATGTTGGATTTTATATTTTGCACAAAGTTTTTGTCTTTATTTTTAAAGTAGATTTTATTATCGAAGACAAGTGTAGAGGGAATCTCAAATCTACAGATGATTTGATTAAAGATAAATTTAGAGACTTGGGTTCCTGTGCATGAAGCCAATGGCATGGCTTCTACCCATTTTGTAAAGTATTTAGTTTCTATTATGATGAACTTATGACCATCGAATGAGATTGGATTAATCTTCCCAATGATGTTTTGGCCCCATTTTGAAAAAGGCCAAGGAGAATAAACGACTTGAAGCTCTTGATCAGGAGCATGAACAAGATTTGTGTGTCATTGATATTTTTCACATCGATGCACATAATCATTAGCATCCTTTTCCATGGAGGGCCAAAAATATCCCATTTGTGGGATTTTTTTGGCTATGGAACTACCACTAAAATAACCTTTGCAATATCCATCATGAACTTTGCTTAGTGCTTTTTTGGATTCATCTAGGTTGAGGCATCTTAGAAGGATACCTTCAAAAGAGCTTTTACATAATGTAATTCCAATTATTTTGAAAATAACAACTTTTTTATGCAATAATCTATGTTGATTCCTATCTAGACCATCCAAGAATGATCCATTTTGGAGAAAGTTAAAGATATCCCCATACCATGGTTCTAAGGGTGTTTCTTTAATTATGAAGATATCCAATGGTGTTAAGAAATACTCTAATGAAGTGGGCTCCTATAGTTGGTAAATTATGATAGTAGCATGGTCATCCTCCAAATCTAAAAGAATAAGAGAAGTAACTGCTACCATAGCATCACCAAAATGATTACTAGTATAAGGAATGCTTCAATAGTAACTTTATCAAATAAACACATAAGTTTTAAAACGTATTATTTATAAGGATGGATTTTATCATCTTGAGTTTGATAGATATTATTAATTTGATTTACCATGAGTTGCGAGTCTCCAAAAATTGAAATAATCTTGATATTTAAAGCTACAACTACTCGTAGCCCAAGAATCAAGGCTTCCTATTCTACTATGTTATTTGTACAACCAAATTGGAGTTTGAAATATAATGGAATAATTTGTTTGTGTGGAGACACCAATATGATACCTACACATGTACCACTCTTGCAATGGGCTCCATAAAAAATAGAGACTAGGATTCTAAATGATCACCTAATAAATCAAGGCATTCATCTAGAAATTATATTGTTAAAGGATGAGTAGATTTAATAGAGGTAGCAGTGATTTGATCTGCTATGACTTACCATTTATTGGACTTTTGACCAATAAATATGAGGTCAAACTCACTTAGGGTAAGAACCCATTTTGTTGCCCGTCCTGATAAGTAATGTCTATTCATCAAGTATCGCAATGGATCAAATTTTACTATGACAAATGTTTTCTAACTAAGCATATAGTGGCATAGTTTTTGTGTAGAAAACATAACATCTAAATTTTTTTTTTCTAAAGGTGTATAATGAGTTTCATAGCTTACCAAAGTTCTACTAATGTAATATATGGATATTTATTTTTTATCCTCATCATGTTGTGGTAGCATTGATCCTAACGTAAGTTCTAAGGTAGAAATGTATAAAATAAAAGGATATTATGGTCAACGAGGAAAAAGCACTGACGGTGTAAGAAAGTAATTTTTGAGAGCTTTAAAGGCTTTTTAACATTCATCATCCCATTTAATTAGGGTATATTTCTTAAGTAACTTAAGAAAGGGTTGACATTTATTTACTAATTTATCAATGTAATGACAAATGGATTGGAGCTTACCCTATAGACTTCTAAGCTCTATTAAATTTTTTGGTGGTGGCATATTGATAATAGAATTAATTTTAAGAGGGTATATTTATATGCCTTGTATAGATACAATAAATCCCAAAAATTTACCATATTTTACTCTAAAAACATATTTGTATGAGTTTAAACAAAATTTGTACTCATAGAGTCTATTAAAGACTTATCATAAATTAGGAATGTGATATTCCTCCTTAATAGACCAAGCTATGATGTCATCCAAAAAATTATGCAAACTATCACATATCATGTCATGAAATACATATATCATAGCTTGTTGATAATTTGCTCATGCAATATTTAAAATGAAGGGCATAAATTTCCAATAGAAATCTCCCCATGATGTAATGAAGGTATTTTTGGATTGATCTTCTGGTGCTATATGAATTTGGTTGTATCTTGAGAATCCATCCATAATGGATAACATCCCACTTCATGCTGTGAAGTTGATAATTTGATCCATATTAGGAAGGGGAAAATTATCTTTGGTACATGCAACATTATTGTCCCTAAAATTAGTACATACTCTAATTTTAGCAGCCTCTTTTTTGGATACTGTAACTATATTAGATATCCAATCAGAATAGTTGATAGCTTGAATGAAATCAACATCTAAAAGTTTTTGTAATTTCTCTTTAACCAAAAAGGCTATTTTAGGATGCAATTTTCTAATTTTTTTTTTTACTGATTTAGCATCAATATGGACTACCAAATGGTGCATAACTATAGAAGGATCCAAAATAGGTATATCTACATATTTCCAAGCAAAAATATTAGGGTATTCTGTAAGGAGTTCTATATATTTACTTTGTTCTTCTTTGCTCAAGGTAGTTCCTATGTTCACCATGTGAAGATTAGTTTTCGTTTCGATATTAATTTTCAATATATATTCTACCACAATGCTGAAATCCCTTTCAAAGCTATGAGGGGTGGGTGAAACACCCATTTTTTAGAGTTCTTCTAAGGATATTTTAGCTATTTTAGCTTGTGTGTTTGTTGTTTGTGTTGAGCAAAGTGCAGCAAACAGTATTGTCATTGTTGTCAACACAGTCAGACAGATTTATTGATGCAATGGACAAGAGTTTATTGAACAGCAAGGTGCAGCCAAAGTACAATTGATAGGGTTCAGTGTTGAGCAAGGTGTTGCAGGAGGATTGTCATTGTTGTCAATACAGTCAGTTAGATCTAATGATGCAATGGACAGGCAGTTTAGAAGTCACTCAAATGGGGATAGTTCGTTAGTGTTGGTTTGTGTGGTTTGTGGGTTTGACCGGTCAAGAAGCGAAAAGGATTTTTGTGAAAACCAAGGCAGTAAAAATAAAAAGTTTTATTTAAAATCATGGATAACAGATTTGAAATGGGTTTTTCTTAAAACCCAAGTTGGCTCTTCGTTTCGTTGAAAAAGATGCCCCGGTGATGAAGATATTTAATTTTAAATATTTGGTTTAAATTTTAAAGGTTTTTTTGTGAAAACCAAGGCAGTCAAAATAAAAGGTTTTATTTAAAACCATGGATAACAGATTTGAAATGGGTTTTTCTTAAAACCCAAGTTGGCTCTTCGTTTCGTTGAAAAAGATGCCCCGGTGATGAAGATATTTAATTTTAAATATTTAGTTTAAATTTTATTTTATTTAAAATTTAAATTAAAATATTAAATTAAATTAAAAAGGGCCGACGTGTTACTATTTCACGGCAATAAGCTACAGGAAGGTGACGAAGGTGGTAGAAGGGTTTTGCAGCCGACATTCTTAGGGTTACAGCCGATGGATTTTAGGGTTTGGCAGCTGACAAATTCTAGGGTTTCTCACTCGACGTTCTTCTAGGGTTTGTTTCTAAAATTTCTTCTATAAAAGCAAGGGTTCTTCGAGTTTGTAAGATGGGGTGTTAAGATAAAGTGAAAAAGTGAGCATAGTGTTTGTGAAAGTGAAGATCATGTTGAGCAGAGAGCAGAATGTGAAATGACACAGAGTGTGCAGAGAAGCAGAGTGTGCAGAGAAGCACGAAGGGAAAAGTTGATTACAAAGTCTGGCTATAGCAGTGTAGCAGACTGTGTGAAGTGATTGCGCAAGAGAGAGCAGAGTGCGGAAAAATAGCAGACCATGAGAAATGAGGTGAAAGTTCTATTTTGTAATTTTTATTATTATCTTCCAAGTTGTAGCTTGGCATAAGGGGTTGGTGCCTCTTTCCAGTAGGTGTTGGTAAAATAGGAGTTGGTGCTCCATTATGTTGAAGCAGATAAAGTTAAGGGGTTGGTGCTCCTTCCAGTTGGTGCTGGTAAAGATTTATGTAAAGTTGTAGCTTTGCATTGACTGGATTTGGATGGTAGTCCAAGCAGTCTTTTTGAGGAGTAGCCACATTGGTGAACCTCGTTAAAATGTTGTGTCATGTGTGATGCTTTCTTGATGCATTTAGTATTTCTTTTATCTGCTTTAAACTGCTGCTGGTTTTAAAATCATATGTTTTAGATATTTTAAAGAACACACTGATTCACCCCCCCTCTCAGTGTCATTGTGATTACAACAATTGGTATCAGAGCCAAGTTCCTTCGGAAAGTTTAACAGCTTGAAGGAAGATCTTACAAGAACACAAATGGCAAGGAAAGGCAAAAGCAAAACCATAAGACACAAGAAGAAGAAATCTCACAAGGGCACAAAAGAAAATGAAGATGATCTCAATGTTGCTGCTTTGGGAATGAAAATAGATTCAAGAGATGAATCAAACAGTGGAGAACAATCCAGATTAATAAAGTTTTGCACCAGATGTGGGAAGACCGGTCACTTTGTAGCTGATTGCTCACAAGGTAGAGAATGTTTTGTTTGTGGTCAACTCGGGCATAATGGATGCCAGTGCCATGGGTTTAGTAGCAGTGAAGATGAAGATGATCCGTTCAAAATTGATAAAGAAACAGATTCAGAACAAGAGTGTGATGAAGAAGGAAGTGATGTAGAAGCAAATTGGGAACGGAAACTGATTTCAGACTTGAGTAAAAAGGTTGAGGATGCAGAAGATATAATCACCAACTTGAAAATTCAAGTAGAAGATTACAAGAAAATTTTTGAAGATCTTGAAATGCAATCTTCTAAGAAAACAGAGTATTGCAGCAAGCTAGAAAAAGAAATGAGTAATAAAGTTGGTATATACAGCAAACATGAAGAGGAATCTAACAAAGTTGTTAACAATCTGGAGCTAAAAATAGAAGAGTTCAAAAAGAGTGAAGAAACTCTCAGGTATCAAATCAATGAGAAAGAGACTATATGCTGCCAACAAGAAGAAGAGATTGTTTCATTGAAGAAACAACTAAAAGAGGCCAATATAAATCTCAAATTTGAGAAGAGCACAGAGTTGCTAGATACAATGATAAATCAACAAAGAAGCTCCACAACTAAGTTTGGTCTTGGATATGAAGCTGAACAACCTTCATCCTCCAAATATGCAGAGAAGAAGAAGTCCTCGGTTGAAGGATTGAAACAAGAAAAGTCTGAAGCTGAATCCTCAAAAGGAAGAAAATATCAAAGAAGATCTACAACAAAGCAACCACAGAAAAAGAGGTTCTCTCACTCTCACTCTTTTAATAATAATGCTTTTTATGGCTATTGTTCTAAATGCAACCACTTTGGTCACAAGGCAATTTATTGTGGACTAAACAATAGATCAAAGAGTTATCTTGATAAAAATACTTCTATTTTTTTGAGTGAACACCCCGTGCAATGTTTTAAATGTAATGGCCATGGGCACATAGCAAGGTTTTGTTCAAGCACTTCTGTATCCAATCTAAGGCAATACCATAGATTTCATCATACACATAGAATGCAATACAGACAGGGAATAAAACATGTGCAATGTTTTAAATGCAACGGTCAAGGGCACATAGCAAGGTTCTGTCCAAGCACTTCTATATCTAATCTAAGGCAAAACCCTAGATTTCATCAGACACAAAGAGGACAACACCGACAAGGAACATATCATGTGCATAAAAGAAAAGAAAATAATCATCCATCAAGAATGCACAAGAGACAACCCCACAAGAGAAATGTTCAAGTTCACGAACAGGAGCAAAATAGGGATGTTGTTGAAAAACCCAAGCCCAAGTTCCGGAAAGTCTGGAGAAAGACAGAAGAAAGGAAATTGTGTCTCCTTGGACTGAAGGAGGCTACTCTGCCATTGCTCTAAGCAACTCCGGGTGGCACATCCTCGGGAGGAGCAATATTAAAGTTTTATTTTAATGCTCCTATGTATTTGTCTAGGTATCTGAGGATGAAAGGTAAGCATCCGGGTTAATGTTGTATAGTTGTTAAAGTGTGTTTTTCAGTTTATATAGTGGTTTGTGGAAATGCCGTGAAGTGTGGTGTTTAATTTGAGAGTTGTCACCATTGGTAGTTTTGAGATATGTCACTTGTTGTACTTGTTGATGATTCTTAATACCACTTGTTCAAAATTATGAATCATAATAGTCCAGGATAATTTTCTCAACGAAAGAATGCTTGCCCTATCTGTGTATTTGTGTTTCGAGCAGCATGTATTTGTTTTTACTCTTTGATGTGAAGATTGCCGGATCTTTCATGACACCTTGGTGAATATATTTAATTCACCAGACAGTTTTGTTTTAACTATTGATTTAATGCCAGTCCAAGGATAAGAAGCTTGAGGCTGAGTAAGGTGCACTACGGTTGGCCATAAAGTGTTTGACAAAATGTCTTCTTCCGACATGCATAGTTGAAAGTAAGAGTTGGCAATAAAATTGCAGTGCTGGACAAAAATTGGTACAGATGTGAGTCACTTGTCAATTCTGTTGACAAAAGTGAAATCAGCATGTTAAATGGGAAGATTGAAGAAAAAGTTTTTTAATGAGCAGCCAGATGATTTCCAGCCTGGTGATGAATAGTTGAGTTGCTTTCATAGTGGTTGTTTTGATCAAGTTAATACTTTTCTTGATACATGATTTAGGCTTACTCCATTGAGTTTGATTTGAGCAAGTTATTCTTTGCCTTGGTGATTTATGTTGGTGGTTGTCTTGTTCAAATACCTTTGGAAGGAAAAGGATGTCTACTAGTTTCCTTTTCATGTAGTGATTGGTTGAATGCTTCAAGGTTAATCTTGAGTTGAATGATGTTGGTTAAACCTTGTCTATAAGCATTGTTGCTAAAGCCCTAATTGGTTGAGAAAAGATGTTGGTTGTCCTATGGTACAGTGTTTGGTACTTGCACAGAGTTGAAAGTGGATTGAGGTAGCCTATTGGATTCTCACTACAGAGAGAGACAAACAGCTGTCATTGGGTTCAAGCTTGTTGAGAATATATCCAAGATGCATGGTGAAGTTGTATGCAGATGTTGCTGGCATTGCAAAAAAGAAAAAAAAATTGGCTATATAAGATTATTGTATGCCTTCACTAACAGTGGACAAGTTTGAGTTTGCAAGGTAACAGAGGGTAGTTGCATAGAAGATAGTGGTTCAGTCATGTTCTTACACATGTTATATTGGTGAAGTTGACGGTGATGGTGTCATTCACTGGTTATTGCTGCTATTCACATTGTTGATTTTATTGATGCCTATTATGCTTATCATGATGTTGTCAATCAGTGAAATGAAGTGGTCTTGGACTCGGGGGAGCATTTGTGTATTTGTTTTTCTTCTTGTTCATGCTTGGAATATTTGCTAATTGTAATAATTTGTGTCTAAGAATGTTGTGCATAGACTCAGGGGGAGTCTGCAGCAGCCCTTTGGTATTATTGTCAAAGGGGGAGAAGATTTACAGGAAAATTGCACATGTGTTGCCAACAATTCCAAAGGGGGAGATTGTTGAGCAAAGTGCAGCAAATAGTATTGTCATTGTTGTCAACACAGTCAGACAGATTTATTGATGCAATGGACAAGAGTTTATTGAACAGCAAGGTGCAGCCAAAGTACAATGGATAGGGTTCAGTGTTGAGCAAGGTGTTGCAGGAGGATTGTCATTGTTGTCAATACGATCGGTTAGATCTAATGATGCAATGGACGGGTAGTTTAGAAGTCACTCAAAGTAAAATCAAGAAGCGGAAAGGATTTTTGTGAAAACCAAGGCAGATCAAAATAAAAAGTTTTATTTAAAATCATGGATAACAGATTTGAAATGGGTTTTTCTTAAAACCCAAGTTGGCTCTTCGTTTCGTTGAAAAAGATGCCCCGGTGATGAAGATATTTAATTTTTATTTTTTTTTTTTTTTTTTTTTTGTTTTTTTTGTGAAAACCAAGGCAGTCAAAATAAAAGTTTTATTTAAAACCATGGATAACAGATTTGAAATGGGTTTTTCTTAAAACCCAAGTTGGCTCTTCGTTTCGTTGAAAAAGATGCCCCGGTGATGAAGATATTTAATTTTAAATATTTAGTTTAAATTTTATTTTATTTAAAATTTAAATTAAAATATTAAATTAAATTAAAAAGGGCCGACGTGTTACTATTTCACGGCAATAAGCTACAGGAAGGTGACGAAGGTGGTAGAAGAGTTTGAGGCCGACAATTTCTAGGGTTTTGCAGCCGACATTCTTAGGGTTACAGCCGACGGATTTTAGGGTTTGGCAGCTGACAAATTCTAGGGTTTCTTAGCCGACGTTCTTCTAGGGTTTGTTTCTAAAATTTCTTCTATAAAAGCAAGGGTTCTTCGAGTTTGTAAGAGGGGGTGTTAAGATAAAGTGAAAAAGCGAGCATAGTGTTTGTGAAAGTGAAGATCGTGTTGAGCAGAGAGCAGAATGTGAAATGACACAGAGTGTGCAGAGAAGCAGAGTGTGCAGAGAAGCACGAAGGGCAAAGTTGATTACAAAGTCTGGCTGTAGCAGTGCAGCAGACTGTGTGAAGTGATTGCGCAAGAGAGAGCAGAGTGCGGAAAAATAGCAGACCATGAGAAATGAGGTGAAAGTTCTATTTTGTAATTTTTATTATTATCTTCCAAGTTGTAGCTTGGCATAAGGGGTTGGTGCCTCTTTCCAGTAGGTGCTGGTAAAATAGGAGTTGGTGCTCCATTCTGTTGAAGCAGATAAAGTTAAGGGGTTGGTGCTCCTTCCAGTTGGTGCTGGTAAAGATTTATGTAAAGTTGTAGCTTTGCATTGACTGGATTTGGATGGTAGTCCAAGCAGTATTTTTGAGGAGTAGCCACATTGGTGAACCTCGTTAAAATGTTGTGTCATGTGTGATGCTTTCTTGATGCATTTAGTATTTCTTTTATCTGCTTTAAACTGCTGCTGGTTTTAAAATCATATGTTTTAGATATTTTAAAGAACACACTGATTCACCTCCCCTCTCAGTGTCATTGTGATTACAACAGTTTGAACATGTGCTATGCATGGGATAGACCCATAAAAGAAGAAACTATTTTACATGATTTCTTCATGAGGGATGTCAGAAAAGACATCTTCTACACACTCATCTAGAGAAATAATTATTTTTGTATGGACCATCGAAAGCATATTGTAATAAAATAAATGAGTTTTCTTTCACTTCTTAATATCCATTAAATGATTTTGAGTTTCTAAATATTCACTATATGTGATTAGGTGATCATCTTCATCGAAGAGGAAATGTTGCAATTTTATGGGGATATAACCTATACCACATCGAGAAAGTCATTCCTCAATATCAAAATATTCTCGTATGTTGTTTTCAAAACAACCTAAACCTTTACCTTTATACCCCATATCACACATAATTTACTTAGATTTTATCTGTTGGAGAAATAACATTGAGAAAAATTGTTTTCATAAAATGTAAAGCTCATTTGCTTAATGTTGATTTTATCTAGGGAACATCCTACAAAAATAAAGGTACAATTTCCAAAAATATATATATATCCCCAATTTTGAGGTAAACTTGTTGTACGTATGGATGGTGGTAATTGAGATAAAATAGTGGAGTCTTGTACAATAAAATTAGCATGTTCAGTTGGTGCTAATATGGTGGATAAATCTGGTAAAGCCTCATCTGTAAGAGAGTATGATGTACAAGGATCATTATTATTAGAAGGTATAGGTATGTCAAAATATGGTGGTGGGTCAAGCGTTGGTATATAGGGCTTAATAAGAATAGGGTTCAATGATTATAAGGTCAGAAAAATAGAACATCAATGAGTTCTACCATTGTGCACATTTCAAAAAGTCTAGGATATCCATGAATGGTGACCAATTGATTTTTAAATTCAAATTTTACACATTGATGCAGAGTAGAGGGGACTGCCCTCATTGCATTTATCCAAGGATATACTAGAAGAATGTTGTATGATGCTGGACAAGATACAAAAAAAATGGACATATCCAAAATTCTAGGACCAACTTGTAATGGGATGGATATCACACCATAAGCTTCTTGGGTTTCATCATTGAAGTTTTTAATAATCATTTTAGTTCTTATTAAATCCTCATTTCTAAATCTAAAAATCTTAAAAATATCATAAGTGCAAATGTTCAAATATGAGCCATTATCAATCAAACCCCTTTTAACACAAACATCTCCAATTATTATTGTTATGTACAAGGGATTATACCTATGCACACTCTGAGGAGGAGTATCCTTGTCATATAAATCAATGTAATCAATTCCATGAGAGGCTATAACATTAGCTAGGATAGTTGGATCTATGTCCTAAGGCACCATCATTTGACTTAGGGTATTCATTAATTATTACCTATGAACCGTCGAAGTCCTAAGAATATCAAGAAGATAAATTCTAGTTGTTGTATTAGCTAGTTATTCATTGATATCAAAAGGAGTCTTTTATTGAGGTCAAACTAAATTATTCCCTTTATGAATTGATTTTAGAACAAATGGTGTTTTATCCATACAATTTGGTTAAGTTGTAGGTAATTGAGGTTGAGAATTTTGAGTTTGGGCTTGTTGCCTAATAATGGCCCCAACTATAGCCACAATGTTATTTGATTGATGTGATGATTAGGGAGTGACAAATGAATTGGAAGAGTCAAACTGAATAGAGTTAGATCTAGAAATTGATGCTTATTCTATGGAAATAAATTGTTGTGAAGGGGGATGAGTTGTTATCATTCTTGGAAATGGATCTTCTAGAACTATAAAATTTGTAATGGGTAGAATTTGTTCAAATTCATATTTTAAGCTATTGGAATGAAGGGAATTAATGTCTATATCAGATTCTGAGTCACATTTTGTATGTTTTGAGGATGAATATTATAGTTCTCTTCCTTGAAATTTCTCAATTGTAATAATGGATTGAGTAGAGGTCCAAGGTGTAGACCAATTGATTCAACCAAACCCCATAATGGGGATGGAGGTCCAAGGTTTAAATCTCGGGCCTCATTAGACTAATTCTTGTCCCTTTCTTGATGCTTTCAGTGGTGTAAAAGTTTTAAAATGATTATGGCATGGTGGTTATAGGGGTAGACTATGTGAAGAATTGTGTGGCAGCTTCTAGGATGCACAATGCATAATACTATGGTGGCCATAAAATCTGGAAAGCCTACTCGGATTCATGTTGGCTACCGTTTCCACGATGTAAATTTAAAAAAATGGATTGAGTAGGAATAACTATAGTTTGTGGGAGTTATGGTATATGATTACTAATCAGTCCCACATAACGTGTTGGATGAGGTACACTCTTATAATCTAGTTGATTTACAACTTCCTTACCATGATTGGGTAATGAATTTTGAAATATGTATAGATTTTGATTAAAATTTTGCACCTATTGCTCTTGTGGGTTTGTTGGAGGATTGGCATTTGAAGGAAGACTTTCCATTGTCAATTAAATCTTGCACCAAATGTTTTAGTCTTCTACAAGTGTTGTTTGGATGTCTGTCAACTTGATAGAAATCATAATGTTGATCTGGTCTACACCACGATTGAGAGGTATTAGGTTACTGTATCTCTAGTAATTTTATCAAACCTATTTCTACCAATTGTGGTAAGACCATTGTCAAAGTTTGATTCAACTTTGTGAAATTTTGTTGTGGAGTTTTTTTAGGTGCTTTTAACACAAAATTCTTTTTGGTTTCTATGGTATTAAAATTTAGAGGGGGTCTATTATATATGACCCCATATCCTACCATGTTCTTGTTATTATATTTATTTTTAGATGTTTTGTCCTCATCCTTCCTTTTAAGTTGTCCTCTTCTAATAAGGGCGTCTTCTACCCTTCTTGCTAAATTGATAGCTTTATCAAAAGATATTATGGTGGTAGTGGCCAACTCATAGGATAATTGTTCTTGTAGGTTTCCTATAAATATTTCTAGCATTTATCTTGGAGGTAGAGAAAAATGTAATTTGCCCAAGAGTTTCTCCATGGAGCTATAAGTTCTATAAAATCTTGCTCTTTCCTTGTTTTAAGTTGTACAAATCCTTAATTGTGACATGATGTTCTTTTTAGGTGCCAAAATAATGCACAAATAACTTTGTAGTCTCTTTGAAGTTTATTAAGGAATGTGTTGCAGTTGATAATACCATTCCAAATCCATACCTCTTAAGTTTTTTGGAAATATTTTTAACATGTCATCATATGAAATATCATTACAAGATATCCTAAACATATGAAGATGTTCAATCGGATCTTCGATCCCATTATAAATTGACAGAACCAGCATGGGGAAGCATTTAGGATATGGTTTAGTGGTAACCATAAGATCCAATGGTTGGTTACACATTTACTTATAATTGTATGTAGGGCGATATGGGTCTATTTGATCCAATTGTGAAGCTAATTGTTTGACTATAGCTTCAATATGGTGTGGTTGCCCATTGTACCTATTTTTTGTCGCTATGTTTGCATAGGGAGGGTAATATGTAGGTTGTATTTCCATAAAAGGAGATGGAATAGTAATACTATTATGCATAGGATTTGAATAAGGAGGATTAGTAAGCTTATAAGGAACTATATTTTGTTGAGATGTTAGTTGAGAAGAAGTAGGGATTTGCACATTTTTATTTTTTGAGATGTAGAAGTTTGATAAAATTAATTTTTAAAGTATTAAGAAAGGAAGTTATTATTGCTAGAGGAAGAAGGTTGTTTTTGGATGGAAGTAGTTGTAGTGGCCATAAAAAATAGGTTTGTGTTGTGGTGCCATAGCCATTTGAATTTGGGTGGTACCTAAGAAAAGATCATTATGAGTGGCATGTTGTAATGGAGGGAGATTATCACTCGTGTATATCTTTGGCTATGTACAAATTTGGAAAGCTTATTCTAAAGCCACTTCCATTGAAAAATCATCCTTCTTAAGTTGATCTTATATTTCAAACGCATTAGTAAGGGTGGACCGATTATGAGCTAGAAATTCACACAAGTTTTGCATAGATTCAACATGAATATCTCGTTGAGGTCCTAATTTAGGGTCAAAAGGGTTAGTTGTTTCATTTTCTTATTTTATTCTATTTGTGCTACGTGTTCCTCTTGTATTTATTCTATCTCTATTTTGGTATTAGAGTTTTCATTATATGACACCCTTTTAGAGCTGGTTGCCACGGGTTTACCATTCCTTAAGGTTTTAGGCATAATTTTTTTTATGCTGCTCCTATGTTTTTTTTGTTGTTTTTGAATTACATTAAAAAAAAAATCTTACTAAGTATTTACAGAAGATTTAAATAATAGAACTAGGTGTTTTAATATTCTTGAAAGAGCTTATAGATATCATTGATAGGATCTAAATATTCTGGGCTCCTAAAATATTCTTCTTCAAACACAAAGTCCTTTTTCAAAAGGTGAATGAAGTGAACAAGAGTAAGATTCTTAGTCCCAAAAGTAGGGGGTTGAAATTGAAGCTCATGTTAAAAGTCTCTAAAGAGGACTGCTCTAGGTGCTTTGTGATAATATATTTTTTGTTTAAATATTATCTCCTTATCTTCTAAATTTTCTAGGAATTTTTGAATATTTACTAATTCTTCAAAATAGCTTTCCAAAGGGTAGAGTATGGAATGGATTCTAGCCCTCTTGTTTTCTAACCAATGTTCACAACTCCTTTTAATTTTGAAATAAGAGGAGTAATTATCTACGCCTAAATATTTCCTTATGTTGATCCTTATAATTTATTTCAATTCTTTAGCCCTTCTCTTAATGATATCAAATTTTTGCCACAATTCTCCCCAACATTCCCTATTGTTCCTAAAGAGGATGACAACTTATTTTTCTATAAGTTCCCTCCTAAGTTCTATGAGTGCAGAATCTCTAACACTATTGTCTACCATTTAAAATTTTTCTTGATTTGTTTGTTTTTTTTGTTTTTTTTTTTGTAAAAAACAAAGTAAAAGTGAAAAAGATAAAAAAAGGAAAAACAAAAAAAAATCTTCTAACTACAAGTTTATTTTTGAATCATTTTGCAAGTTGTAGGCCAAGTTGTCTCATTTTTCAATTAGGATTTCACCTGGATGCTCGCATACAGATGCTTAGTGATGAAGTCCAAGTCATGATGAAGCCTAAGTCCTACCAGTTCTCACCCATATTCATAGTGGGAAATAATACACCCTCCAAATATGAATGCATGCTATTTTCCATGGCTAGGACGGTTCTTGGAGTTGGTCAAATTTTAAAATATTGATTAAATTTTCATATTTTGCAGGTACAGGTGAAAGGATAATCCATTTTTTAAGGTATGTAAGACTTCACTATATGTCTCATTATGCCTATAATAGCTAAAGCTATGGAAAAAACATCGTATGTGGTTATTTTTAGGACAATGATGTAATGAAAAAAAAATTGTGAAGCATATTGAATTAAAAAGAATTATATTTTTATGTTATTATAATCTAAGCAAACAAATTTTAATGAATTTTTTAGTTTTTTTTTCAAAAAAAAAAAGAAAAAGCAATAAAATCAAAGTGATGGTGTGTTCATGTTGGATTCACCAAATAATTTAGACCCAAAATCTTTCACACCTCTTTCCTTCAGGCTAATGGATCCGTGCCTGAAAGGGGGATAAAAAATGATGTACCTACACCTTGTACAAGAAGCACTTAAGTTGTGCTATCCTTTGTGTTTGTCGATAAATTACCTGGGGTTCACCAAGAAACACTTTATGGTAGTTTCCACGCCTAGGTAGGGTGAGTGTTTGATGGATTCTTTTATTTACACAAACCTAGGGTTTAGCCAAATGCAACTATACCTAACAATATGCACTTCAAATTTCCACGAAAGAAATGATATACAATTTAACTAGAAAGCTTGTAAATTTAACTATGATGCAATGATTTGTTGTGGGTATTGAAAAAAAGATAGATTCTATGCTACCATGTATATGTGTACATTTTTTCTTTTGTGTTTTCCAATACATGTGATTGATACAAAATAATGCAACTAAGTCTATGTTTTTTTTGTCTTTTATTTCTTTTTCCTTTATGAAAATGCTTCTAAAATATAATAGCACAAAATGAAAGTATGGAAAACTAAGAGAAATCTAGAATTAGACCCTTACCTGATCCAAATGTTTACTAGCATATGAATTTATATTTGTCAAAGCAAATTCATATCTAGCATAGCGAATTTAGATGCATAGAGAAAATTTGAATCTCCAAAAACTTATTCAAAAACATAGAGCAACTATCCAAATTTGTTTAGATCCTACAATTTCACAACATAACACTAAAATTTGTGATTAGTGGTGAGGGATCTACTTAAGCAATTGTGATTATGATTTCTTAGTGACATGGCGATCAAATCCCCTTGGTTCCTTTAGTAAACCGTAATAAAAATAGATGATTTCTAGATCTAATGCAAAACATATGTATTTGATAAGAAAATAGTAAAGCAGTATAAAATGCAACAAGGGATAAGTCTTATAAAGACTAAAATGCAAAACATAAATCACTGTAATAAACCTGAGGCTAGGATTTTACCCCCAACATGTGTCTATGCAAATTCAAACACTCCTAGAAAATTTAGAATATTCTAAATTCATTCAAACTTGCAACAGTTAGATTTAGAAATTTTGTGGAGTAATTTTGAAAGTCCTTCAGCAAATTTAGATTCTCTAGAATTCATGTAAAACCTACAAATTGAGGAATACATGCTAAGAATAACAACACATGGATTAATAATACTCATTGTCATATGAGCTAGTCTTTGGAATGATGATGGTATGGTGAGATATATTTAGAAAACCTGCAACAGATACATGAGAAGCTCTTCTCCACCTAAATTTCTTGTAAAAGTAGTATCACCCTTCTTTAAAAATCACCTACAACTTTTAAGAACTGCAGCCAATCAAGAAATAATTAAGGAGGACAAATTTGGATCAAGTTTGATAAGGGAAAATAATAAATTTCCCAATCTGAGCAAATTCAGGCAGTTTTGAATTCATGAAAAATTTGGGTTTACCTATATTGGATGCAAAATTCAAACAATCCACCAAATCTAGGTGCATGTTTAATATGCATAAATTTGAACTAGTCTAAATTTTTCAAAATCATCCAAATTTGTGATAAAAGGGAAGAATAATAACGATGTATTTAACGGGCATGAAATCGAGGTAGATGGTTGAAGGGGGAAGCTACATTGTTGAGTAGAGAAAATATTTTGTTTAGGGGGTCTAGGAATTTTTAAACATGTCAAAATTCCATGGCTACAATGGCTAAAGAGCCAACCCCTTGAAAACCATCACAAACATACATATATAGCTCTAGGAAAATACTATTGTTACAAGTGAATTAAAACCTCATTAATGGAGGGTGGTTGCATTAGATGGTAGTTGTACTAAATACCTCCCCTACGACATTGCTACCACTGATGGAACATTTCTACAACACTTGGGTTGGTTGCACTAGTTGCATCTATTTAATTTCTTTCTTTATCACTGAATCTGATAGTCCTATTGCCTTAAATATCCATGGCTACTTGGGGGCCCAAGTAGTTGGAGAATTTATATCTGCTTCAATCTACCTCTAAGGTTTTATCTTAAATTTTCTACATGCCAACTACATACCAAGTCCTTCTTTATTAGTTATTAAATTTACTTACCAACCCCTGCCTTGGATATAATCCTCTACTATCATTGGTAGCAAACTGGCATCTTGGGACCTCCTGCAATACTATGATATCCCCTTACTAGTGTGATAGGATTTTAGGCCCCTCATGAATCTTGGTTGCACCCTATTTTCCCACTAATCATCAACTCCTACACAGGATGGACCTTTGGGTCACACACAAAGTCTGACCGCATCCCATTATTTTGCTTGATTATGCTTTTACTCCCTTTATGGTAGGGTTTTGGGACCTAAAAGAGATCTCATATCATCCCATTTCTCTACCTGGTCTCATCACTCTCTCTACCTTAGGTGGGACTTTAGAACTTCCCTACCATTTTTTGGTTATCCAAATCTCCATTTGCTTTGAGGGTAAGGCTTTGGGATCACCTATAGCTTGCTATGCACCCATTCTCCCACCCATCATGATACTTCCTAAGGGAAGACATTTGGGAGAATCTAAAAATATACACAACCTAAACCTCCACCTAGTTCTTCTTTTTAGATTTCTTTATGGTGGGACTTCAGGATCCACCTAGGATTGGGTATGAACCCGATTCACTACCCTCTTTCATACTTAGCCATTTTGATCAAACTTCGAGCTTGTTCACCTTGGGGAGTAAGTCGATGCAAGAAATTCACCCACATTATTGGTGATTCACGAGGGATTTACACTCACTAAAAATCAATAAACCTGGCCAAAAAAATAATCTACCATGCTAGTATTCAACAATATTATTTCCTTTGGCCAACATTCATTGGGCCATGGAGTAAAAAGAAAAGAAAACAAAAATGAGACCAAAATAGACACCTCCTATGAATTATGCCTCACCCTCCAACTCTGCACATTGCTACTCTTGGGCTCTGGAATACTCAGTTTGGGGGTCTACCATATGATTCACTTAGACTTGAATATTTTAAAACATTTGATCCCAAGCTCCTACAATTGGAATAGGGGAACTTTTGATCTGGTCAATGACATATTTCAGTATGCAACTTCCTATGTAAGGAGGATCACTATATATTTCAACCACATACTTAAACCTTATGAAAAAGGTGAAGAGCTTAAGTGTAATATTAAATATTTGGTACATCATTATGGGTTCTTACAATTACATAATCTCATTGTAATCCTTATTCAAATATTTGAACAACTTCTTGAGAGATATCTCTATGTATAGCTATTGTTGGTTGTATCAAAATCCTTGGGAATTGAGCACCTTGAGCTACAAATTGAGCTTGTTCATATTTTCTAGCTCCTTTCTAAGTACTCCTTGTAGTTCTTCCCCCTCAAAATATAGATCCATAATATGAAAAATTTGTTACATCATGATCTGGAATTGCTCAATTTATCTCATCGAGTAGACAGACGGTTGAATCTCTTTTTTCAAAAAAATTATTTTCAATATTACTACCTGGGAGCCCATGTCCCACACCATATTATTTTCCTATCTATCTCAGCATTTTCCTCCATGAATACTAATAGTCTCTCTTCTATTTTTTGGTAAATCAAGTCTATCATTAAACCGGGTTTTAACGGTTGACCCAAAACCGATTTACAAAAATCAGCCCTTGGCTGAGGAACCCCACCATGAACCAAACTGAGGAAACTTTGTCCTCTAACCTGACGCTACTGCCTAGCCAGAAACCAAAAGAACCAGACCATACTACCCACCATAGTCGAAAACCCCCTTAACAAAAAGAGACAAAGGTCCTATCAGGACCCTAACTACCCCAAGCACCCACACTTCACACAGGAGATCACCCATAAGCCCGCAGGAAACAAAAAGCCACTGCCACAACCAACACAACAAAACAAAATGCAGACCATCCAGCCATAGTACAGGCCAATCGGAGGAAGACCCTAGTCCTCATCCTCGACCTCCTCTTCCTGATTTTCATCTTTGTCTTCTTCGTTGTCGTCAGTCTCCGGGTTGTAGACCACCGGCTTGTTGCTCTGGTATCCTTCGTTGAAGAAAACCTTGGTCAAAATCTCCTGTAATTCCTGCATCTGCTGATTGATGTTGGCCGCCGTGTTCAGGACATACCTTTTCAATTCCATGATTGTAGGGTTAGGACCCTCATCTTCAGACGTAATCTCCATGATTTTGTTGCTCCCCTGAACTTGCTTGTTTTTTAGCCTCAGGGAAGACCTAATGGGCTGGTCATCAATTCTCAGCCTTTTCCTTGTCGGGCCTCCCTTAGCGCTAGACTCACCCTCACGCTTCGTGATAGGGGAGGGTTTTGGGAGACCAGGGCTCTCGCGTCCCCTTGAATTTTTACGACGAACCGTCGGGGGATCCTCAGGAGGAGGGGCAGGGACAGGTTGGGGAGCATGGAGAAGGACGTATTTGTAAATGACCTTGAGAAGGCCTTGATGCATGGGCATGGAAAAGCCTTTTTTTCTATGGGAAGAGGTGATGGTGTGGTTCAGGGAGTTCATCAAAAATTGGGGAATGCTTATGGGGTTAACATCCCAAAAAAATTTGACAAAGGCGTAATGGAAACTGAGTAAAGTTTTACCAGGGTCCTCCGTCGTGATGAATTCCAGCACATTCTTCATAACCGCATTCCAGGGAGTCGGGAGGTCCATCCTTGTGAGGCCATTCTTTGCCTCCTTGTAGATTTTTGGGTTATCCTTAAACTCTTTGAGCTCCACCTCCCAGTGGTGCTTTTGTCGATGAATTGACCTTCCCTTGATCGACTGGCCGATAATTTCTGCCAACAGCTGAACATCAATGACAAATTCATGACCCCTGATCTCCACGCGACCATCCTCCCACGTTTCCATCACAGCCAGCGTAATTTCATCTTTCGCGCCCAAAAATAGATCAAAAAACTGGGTAAAACGCCTATCGGTCAGGATAGCCTATGCAGCAGGCTCCATGACCACCATGTTGGGCTCAATGTATATCATATTTGATAAGGTAACTATCAAATTCCTCTCTGAATTATCTGAAAGCTCGCCACTCATGGTTTCCTTCAAAAGACTCCAGTATTGAATGATTAAAAGGTGGTGGTTTCTTTGCTTGTCGTATCCACCCATTGCTAAGTCCTTAAAACCCATGCCAAAACTGGAAACGACTCGCGAAGCACCTTTGCCTTGATAATCATGCCAAATCATCATGTGGATCATGCCACCGTAAGCCTTGATCCCATTGATAGGATCTATTTTCTTGGTATTGATGTGGAGGTTAGTCCCAAGACCCCTCGTAGGGACCCTACTCCTCTCGGGGAAGGTTGGCCCATGTCTCAATGTGTTTGGAAACTTGCACCTCCCCCCATGGTGCACCCTCCTCGCATAACTATCCTTTTTAGGAAATACCACCACCACCTCGTAGTCCTGCCACTTGTGAGTACGAGTTTCCAAGCTGGCCTTGGGTTGATCACAATCTGATTCCAACCTAACCGCAGCTAATAATAAAATCCTTCTTCTTTGGTTATTTTCCCTCCTCACGATAGTGATCCCCGAGGTACACGTGACTTGCCACCGCGATAGCCTCATTGTTCCACTCATAGTCTTTCTGATTGGATGATATTTTCCACATCACCTGGAACCTCATTCATCCACGTGATCAGCCCGTCAGCCTCGACCCCGATGTTCACCAATTTATCCGTTGCTTTATTGGCTTCGTGGAACACGTGTTGGACGACAAGATCTTCCCTCGCGTCAGCAAGGATCCTTGCTTCATTGATGATGGCCTCTATCCTCCAAGGAGGTTTTCTTTTGTTGTTGAGGAGGTTGACAATATTCAGGGAATCCCCTTCCACGTAGCAATTACCTTGAACCTCGTGGAGCAGATGCAACCCTCTCCACAGAGCTCTGGCTTCGGCCTCATTATTGGTTTTGATCCCTAAGTTTTCAGAAAAGGCCAGCATGACCTGTCCTTGGTGGTCTCTCACCACGCCTCCCGCTCCAGCTTTGCCAGGGTTGTCCTTGGCAGCCCCATCAAAATTGAATTTGATCCAATCCATAGGGGGGCAATCCATCTAGACTCTGCCCTTGGATGAGGTTTGCACACTCCTATGGACTCGTCTAAGGAAAGATCAAGAGATTTAGCAAGGATTTTCTCATGCAGAGGGATGGATTGGGGAGACGAAGGAAGGATGCTGAGATTTTCTTTGGCAAAGGCCAAAATTTTGGTAATGATAGAAAGCGGGTCAAGAATAGAGTCATTAAGGGCTCTAAAGGCTCTATGGTTTCTCTCCAGCCAGATCTGCCATAGATAGTGATGGAGGCAAATCTTCCATAGGAACCTCAGCTGGGAACTGATGAAGGGAGACGACCATTGATGGAACAACTCAGGAACCATGGCAGGCATTGCCCATGAGATGTTAAAGGTTTGGAACACCCCATTTAGGATGGCTACCGACCAAGGGCATTCTAGAAATATGTGATGAATCGATTCCCAACTTTTCCTGCACAAATAACATCTGTTAGGCAAAGTCATACCTCTTCGTATCATGTTGTCTATGGTGAGGATTTTTCCTTGAATGGCAGCCCAGGAAAAGTGAGCCAGCTTAGGGATCAACTTGTCAATCCACACCGCTTTGGAAAGAAATGGTGGATCCTCATAGTCGAGAAGCAATCTGTACACCGATTTCACTGAGAATTCCCCACTTTCAGTCGCCGCCCACCTCAGATGATCCTCATCCACATTCATAGGAATGAATTGTTGAGATAACACACCTTCAAGTTCCTTAGATTCATCTTGCAGTCCCTGCACCTTTATAGACTTCCACCTCAGCTTATTCCCCTCCTGTCTTAGGAAGTCTGCAACCATGGGTCCAAAATTTTCATCAGTGAAATGCTTGATTCTTGCTAACCTGGGGTCTATTATAAGGGCCTCCTCCCTCACCCATCTATCCTCCTAGAATCTGATCCTAGTGCCATTCCCAATTATCCATCTCATCCCTTTCTTAACAATCTCCCTGCTCGCCAAAATTGCTTTCTAGAACGTTGATCCTCGTATCGAAATAGGAGTGTTCAAAAAATTGGAACCTTGCAGGTATTTCCTTTTCACAATGGCTATCCACTCATTATCTTGGCTTGATAGGACACGCCACGCTTGTTTGGCTAGCAAGGCAACATTCAGGTGGGAAACTCTCCTCAGGCCAAGGCCTCCCCCATCCTTGGGAAGGCACACTTTGTCCCACCCAACTAGGTGGATCCTGTGCTTTCCTTCCGATCCTGACCACAAAAATTTTTTTTGAAGTTGTTCTATATTTTGGAGGACTCGAGTCGGGGCTTTGAAAACTGATAGGAAGTAGACAGGAATGCTTTGCAATGAAGCCATAGTCAGGGTAGCTTTGCCTGCTTGGGATAAAAAGTGACCTTTCCATCCTGCTAACCTCTTCTGGATTCTTTCCACCACATTGTCCCACATAACTCGCAAAGGAGCCCCAGTGAAGAGAGGTAGGCCCAAATAAGATGTTGGCAAAGTAGCTATGGCACATCCCAAGATCCCTGCAATCTTGATCTGTCTCTGAATGGGAGTGTTGAGGAAGAATATTTTGCTTTTGGTGAAATTGACCTTCTGACCGGCCGCCTCCTCATACAGGGTAAGGATGTGTTTGATTCTTTTGGCTTCTGCCACCGATGCAAGAGAGAGCATCAACGTATCGTCCACAAATTGTTGGTGAGTGACCGGGGATGTTTGGGAAGTTGCTTTGATACCAGAGATGAGACCATCTGAACATTCCGCTTTGATGGTTCTGCCTAGGGCTTCGACCACAATGATGAATAGCATGGGGCTAATAGGATCCCCTTGTCTTAGACCCCTACAACTTTGAAAGTACCCTACGGGGGATCCGTTAACTAACATAGAGAACCAAGGCTTATGGATACATCCTCGAATGAGATTTACCCATTGGGGATTAAATCCAAATTTAATCAGCACTGCCTCGAGAAACTCCCAATTTATGCGGTCGAAAGCTTTGTTCATATCCAGTTTTAAAGCAAAGGACGCTTTCTTGGTTTGATTTGTAGAGTGAAGGGCTTCATGAACCATGATGACCCCATCGAGGATAGATCTCCCTTGGACTGAGCTTCCCTGACATTGGTCAATGATAAGGGGTAGAATATCTTTCATCCTGTTTGCTATCAATTTGGTGAGAATTTTGTATGTTACATTGCACAGGCTCACAGGTCTATAATCGGCCATAGTTTTAGGAGCTACTCCTTTTGGGATCAAGGCTATAAACGTGGAGTTGTAGCTTCTAGGAATGTGTTTGGAAGATTGAAATTCCCTCATGGCCAAACAAACATCTGCCCCCACCGTGTCCCAGTAGGTTTGGAAAAAGTGGGGAGAGAAACCATCAGGCCCAGGTGCTTTATCTGGATCCATGGAGAACAAAGCTTTTCTGATTTCCTCATCTAAAAAAGGATCGATGAGTTTCCTGTTTATGTCATTATCAATAGTTTGAGGAATAGCACGTAAAAGGGATTCTTTTGCATTAGCCTGGCATTGCACTTCTTCTCCCAGGAGATTGCTGAAGTAATGTACAACTTCATTTTTGATTTCCTGGACATCTTGAGTTGTGGAGCCATCTTCCTTGATCAGATCACGTATTCTGTTGTTGCTCCTATTTCGAAGAGTGGTCACATGGAAGAATTTAGAGTTAGAATCCCCATCCTTGAGCCATAATGCTCTAGATTTCTGCCTCCAGTACATTTCCTCATAGGCCAAGATATTGTGGAATTCAGCCAAGAGAATTTTTTCTTCTGATTTGGTTGCCTCATCATATTGACCATTTTCAATGCTCCTTTCGATGACAGTCAGTCTATCACTGACCTCTTTCTTTTTTCAAACAGATTCCCGAAAACTGCTTTGTTCCAAATTCTGAGGTTATCTCTCACCATCCTTAGTTTCTGGGACAGCTTGAAGGAAGGGCTTCCATGACCATCAATCTTCCACCATTGAATGATTCTTTCCTTGAGGTCCTTATGCTTGGTCCACATTGCCTCGAACCGAAAGGGCTTCTTGAGGCATGAGCTTTGGGGAACCTCAAGTAGGATAGGGCTGTGGTCAAAAGTGATCTTGGGCAAAGATAATAGGGAAGAGTCTCCAAAGGCCATGAGAGCCTCTTTCGAGAGAAAAACCTGTCTAGCCTCTCCTGAATAAGATGTTGCCCTACTCGTCGGTTGCTCCAAGTAAACTTGGCTCCTTTTAACTTGACGTCCATTAGTTCATTTGTGTTGACGAATGAATTGAACTCCTCCATACTTCTGAGAGGCAGCCCAGATCCTCCTTTTTTATCAGATGGGTATAGCGGAGTATTAAAGTCTCCCCCTACCACCCAAGGAATGTCCCGAAATGCTTCACCCAAATGAGTCAGGTAAACCCACAGAGACTCTCTTTCCTGAGCAGTATTAGGGGCATAAACATTTGAGGTGATCCATGACCTATTGTTATCTAGATCATGGAATAGAATGCTTAGGGCCCTCTCCTCAGCCTGGATCACATTTCCTTCCACTTTTTGGGGGTCCCACATCATCATCAGTCCTCCAGAAGCGCCTCTCGCTTGCTTGAAAGCCATCCTCCCGTGCTTCCATATGCTAGGGGCCACAGAAATTGCCTGACCTTCATCCATTTTTGTCTCTTGAAGTAACATTATAGTTGGATTAATTGTTTTCCTTAATGACTTAACCGTCCTTTGTTTTACCAGGCCATTAAGGCCTCTCACATTCCATGAGAGGATATTCATTTAGACTGCTTATTGTTTTTACCTCTCCCCCTTCCTTGAGGTGGGGGAGATTTGTTGTGTCGGCTATCATCCTGACTTGTGATAACTTGTTGTAGAAGTGTCCTCTGTTTCCCATTTGCTATTTCATTGTCGATCTTGAGTTTATAATGATCTGCCTCGGACATTCTTCCTCTCTTTTTCTCACTCCCAAAGTCAATCGAGGATTTCGTTGAACTTCTTGTCTATTTTGGGCTAAACTTAGGAGGAGCTATTTGTTGCAGGACGGGACTAGATCCCCCCATTGTCATTTTGAATCCTATCATGTCAGTGTTGGACTCACCTCCCTCGAGGTTCATCCTGTATTCAAAAGGGTTCGAATCCACACCTTGAGGGTTGGTCAGGTCTTGAGGCAACACTAAGGATGGCCCTACTTTAGGCAAAGATTCTAGGACTTCGGGCCATTCAATCTGTATTTGATTATCTCCCTCATTTTCATCATCAGAATCCTTATCTGCTAATACTTCAAACCTGTTGGAGCTTAGGGTTTTCGGACTTACCTTGTCTCCCTCGACGGTTTGTTGCTTTCCTTTCTCCTTTTCCCGATTTTGGACTTGATGCTCAAGGTCTATTCTGACTTTCCTGAAAGCTCCTTTTCCTTGAGGGGCCCTAGGTCCTTGGTTTCTGATGATCCCTCTACCTTTGGGCACTCTCGGGTCCTGGTTCTTCGGGCCTTCTTTCTTTGATACCACTATTGGGCACTGGCTTGGAAGGTGACCTTGGTTTTTGCACTCCGTACAAAAGGCCGGTTTATTTTCATATTCAACCGGTTGCTTCCTTAAGTAATTTCCATATTCCAACTCGACGAAGGTTGGGAGCTCTGTTTCTAGATTTGCATTAACGCAGATCCTCGCCTGAGTCAATCTTGTCCTTGCCAGGGTGGCGTGATCAATAGCCACCAGTTCGCCAATAGTTTTTGCTATTCCTTGAAGCCAATACTCATTGACAAATTGAGCCGGTAGGTTAGGCAAGCGAACCCAAATGGGGGCCGTGTTAATATTTTGTGTATCAGGGTCAAAGTCTTCGCCCCATATTCTGAGATAGAGGTTGCGTCTGCCTAGGAACCACGGGCCTCCAACCAGGATTCTCTCCGCATCTTCCTTGTTGTTAAACCTTATTATGAAGAACCCTTTGGAAAGGGCCACTATCTCCAAATTTCCCACCGTTTTCCATTTGTTCCATGCCCAAGCCCTAATAGTTTCAATGTTGGGCCTTCCACCCAGGAACTTTCCAACCAACGAAAACTTCTCCATGGCCAAGAATCCATCCATGATGTTTGCAGGAGCGATGATCCTGTTCTTTACTGGCACCAGTGGAGGAAAATCTTTGAAAAAGTTGGTCCTCGAACCTTTTAGGGTTTCTGCAAAGGACCAAGATTTTTTGGGTCCCATAGCCCCATGTTGGGTCCCTTTATCAGGGTCTTTGTCGGGTGGGTCAGGCTCTCTGGCCGAGCCTACTTGGTCAGAGATCGAATCTCGACCGTCCTTTGCCTCAGTTCCTTCCTCTGGATCCTCGCCTGTCCCGTGAACACTGGTCCTACCTGCCTCCACAGAGCCTTCGTTGTTTCGATCCTGTGCACCCCCCTGACCTCCGCTGCTCCGCCTCTGCTCCTCCATTGCTCCCATGTCTCAATGTTTCAAATGCTCTCTTTATTGCTAACATAAAAGGAGTGAGAATTCCTAGAGCTACCTATTTTGATTTTCTCAAATGAACAAGTCTAATATTCTTTAGAGATTCCTTCAAAATAATTGATCTAGATGGCTTGTCCTTCTCTTTCTATAGCTCCACCAATGTAGCATTCAGAGCATCTCTTTGTTGTTGCATATTGATATTGTATTCATTCATTTAATCCTCTTGATACTGTATTTTGGCATTGAATTCTGCATTCTATTTTTCAAATGCACTCTTCACCACCTGTAGCTCACCTTCCAGACTAGTGATCTTCTCATCCTTTTATTATAAAATATTTAGGGAGAGATACTTATCTAGGGTGTGACTCAATTCTTTGTTCCTATTATTAAGGGATTATTGATCCATATTTTCCCTATGAAGTAGAGCATCCAAGGTCTAAATCATTTATTTGCAACCTTGAGCATCTTCTCTACATATTTAGTCTTCAAAAAAAAGGTATCTACATTGACATGGGTTGCCTTCACAATTCAGTTAGAGTGATTTTAGCAATTTATCTTGTATTAATGTCAATTCTCTAGTCCTTGGACCCCATATCTACCATATTTTTCTTCTCCTTAGGATGAGCCGTTATCTTGTATCTATTTCCTTCAATTGGATCAATATCATGAAAAATAATAGGTGTGGCTTCCACTATGTCTTTGTATGACTATTGCAGCTATTCATCTACCCACTTTCTTTGATTATCTCATGAAAATTTTATGACCTTAAATATTTCTAGCACATATTATTTCTTTACCTAAGGCATGAGTGGCACAGTTATGAAATATGATAGTAGAGTCAAAGGATGTGTCACTATTGCTCTAACTGGGGCTGTGCCAATGGTTCCACTTAAAGGCATTGGTTTTGATGATGGAGACAACAATGGATGCTACTAGGTCATTGTTTGCATTGAATGCAAAGGACTAGAAAAATCTATGAATGGCATAAAATACCGAGGTGGAGTAGTGAAGTAATTTATGGATTGCATGTGGGTGGGGGCATGGGAAATTATAGCAAATTTTGAGTATGGTTAGGCATATAGGAGGGATACAATAGGGAGACCATCGAGGACTTGGGATGCTCTTTTTTAAGTAATAAAACCATGGTTGAGATCATTTTTGAATATTGAGTAGTGCGAGAGGGTGGTTCAGGGGAATCTTGAAATGAATCAAGGGAAGGAGTCTACTTAGGATAAGGGAATGGGATTTCATGATAATGGTACCCTACTATTGGATTTTATTTATGGGGAACTCAACTATATTCTTTCCCTTGTCTACCTAGGCTACTGCTCTAGTTTCCTCCACCTTTGAAACATCCAACTATGACCACTGATTCTTGGGTTTTGGCTCTCAAACCTCAAAGACATTAGGGCTAGAGTGACCTTTCCTTTTTCCACTCTACTTGATATTTATGGTGGAGGTCTAGGCTACTTTTGTATTTCTATTCCAAAATGTTTGGTTGACCTGGTCCTCATATTTTTTTGGATTTGTGCAAAGAGAACCTCCAATTCAATCATTTTTCCATAGGTTGGGTCTTCTTGTACCTGAAGTGGGCTTTGGATCTCTTGTTATTCAACCTCTTCTTCTCCTTATCCATTTTATACCTCCTTTAAATATTATACTACATCCAATTTCGTAAATACTCTTGGGAAGAGGTTATCATCTTCCATTTTCTTCCATGCATGAATATTGGAATGATATTCCTATTCAAACTTCTTATCATATCTCTCTAGGAGAGTGTCCTAGAATTCATTCTTTTTACACTTTCTTATCCACCATTGCTCAATTTTATCATCATTATCCCATTTATTCTATCTTTCAACTAACCAAACAAATGTTGAGCTCAATTCCTGATCAGGATTTCTCTCAAGTTCAAATACCCTATTGTACAGATAAGAGGAGACATCCATGGTGGCCACTCATGCATATAGAACTGTGTGAATAGAATCACCTAATAATTTAGTAGATTCCTATAGTCCAAGATTGCTTCATTAGCTTTATACTTTTGGTGTTTGAATTATCATGACTTGATTTTACCAATGAGCTTTTCTCTAAGAAAATCATCTAGATCATAATGCCTTCTAGGGATCTACAGGGAGATCTAAGGCTAATAGGATTTTGTCCAAATTATTATACGTTAGATTATCCCTTATTAGCATATTGATGGGTCCAATTGAAATAGAAAGCTAGGATACAATCCTTTTCTTTGATCCTAGACCATACTTCTTTTAAACCACAAGGGCTTGTTTACACACTTCCATTCGAAAGACCTTGTTTGTGATGTAGTAGGGGAGAAGATAAGAGAATATATAAAAACCATATAGGTGAATTCATGTGTCTTCCTCAAAAAAATACCAATCTCTTATTTCTAGCATATTTTTCTTTAATAATTTTCTAACATTTTCAAACAAATGAGGATAGAACTCATAAATATATGCTAGGGTAGGCCCCAAGAAGTTCTTGTTGAAATATAGATATGGTTTTCTCCTAAGCATATGCATCTAGTCTACCACTAGGTTTATCACCCCACTACCATCCTTATCCTCAATTAGCATAGAGTGCCTTATGTAAGGTATGTAGAAGAAAAATAGTCATGCCAAATAGGATGGAAAATTAAAATCCATGCTATACCTTAATTGATATTCCACTAGCTATTTTTGAATGTTCTTAGCGAATAATTATACCTAGTTGAGTCTCACAACCTGGTGAGCTCATAGTACTACATTTGCCATCACCATTTATTATGGCTACACTATCTTATTTATTATCAAATCAAGCAATATAGCTAGCATGGATAAGACTAACTAAGCTTCTTCCTTGAATTCTACCAATGTTTATGTTTTCTCCATGTAGTCCTCTAGTAGTATTCAGACCTTTAGAATTTACATTAGCCAAATTTTTTGACCATCATCACCCAACCTATCCTTCTTCACTTATATATTAATTATTTTTAGTTGTCCTCCAAGAAACTCTTCCATAGGAGGTTCTAGAGTAGAAAATGCTCACATGATATTCTATGCACTTATCTAGAACAGGGGCTATAGGTTTTGTTTCCATATTGTGCTTGTGTTAGTGTTATATAAATTTGCAATAGCCTCAACCAATTTAGGTTATGGGTGCATGGTTATTGTCATAAACCTTCTCAATTAGATTAGCCATGGAATAAATCCCATAGAAGTTGAATGGAACTATGTTGCTTTCTATATCATGCCATCTCATGAGATTTTGGCTGTAGCCTTGATAGTCAGATGCATATCTATGATTCCCTTATTGGTCTTAGATTTTATCATTTTTCCTTCTTCACCCTTCTATTCTCACTACTTTACCTACTTGGAAGAGTGCACACTTTAAACAACCAACACCATATTCTTGATTGTACAAGCTTTATTGACTTAGGTATGATGATGATATGAAGGAGATAAAAGTAAATAATGGTATTGTATACTTCTTACTTATAGTGGTTAGGGAAGAAGGCCATAAAGTTAGTGTTGAGAAGAAATTTTTCCCAATTGCAAAATCACCATCACAGTTAGGATTTTGATTAGAAAACCTTCTCTTGCAAAGAAATAGAAATTTATCCAAGGTTATTTTTACTTAATGTGTACTTGTAATCTTGTGAAGATGTGTCAAATAAGTGCTAGGAATACCTTAGTGATTTGCAAGTAATTTTTAACAAGGGGTCTATGTTGATTTATTTTATTATGCTATCCTATTTATTTTTCATGAAACTTAAAAGAAAATAAAATGTGATTGGCCCTCATATGGCCATGATGTAAAAGCCTTAGTTCATTTTATCTTGAAGTATTTTAGATAGTTTTTATCTTCTATTGGTTAAGCAGATTTTAAACAAGTTTTATCTTCCTTAAATATTTCTTTGAGCATAAAAGAGAAGATTAAAATCTATATTTTGAAATGCAAATTTTGAATGATGATTGGGTTCATTTAATGTTGTTTTGAACATGGAAATAAAATAATCTACATGAATATCTTGATAAATGAAATAGCCTGTGACATATCATATAAATTACCCCTCTTTGATGAAATTATAATTTTCATAAAGAGAAGTCAATTTATTACTTTAAAAACAAAGGCACTTTGGAATGCCATATAAATTACCTCCATTTAATGAAATTGTATTTTTTATAAAGGGAATTTAATTTATTGCTTGCAAAATGAAATACAAAGCTTGAAATTTGATTTACCTTCAAAATGTGAAATTATGTCAAATTTCAAAATTACAAAATTCCTTATAAAAAAACAACTTTGAATTTTTTTATAATTTTGAAAATAGCTTCAAACTAAAATTAGAATTGTTATAAATGAAATGTTAAAGCTTATTCTTCACATCCGTGCATCCATTTTTGGAGTTTGAAATTTTTTATTTTTGTTTTTGTTTACAAAATAAAAAAAAAAATACAAAAGGGAATGGTTAGAAACATAATTTTTTTTTTTTTTGGAAAATGGACCAGAACGCTGAAAATGTTAGGAACTAAACTACTAACATCATAATGTTACCCTATCCTGCAAAATAGAGATGTGAGAATTTTTTTATGTAACCTAATTTATCCAAAGTTACCTTTGCATGGTCTAAAATAAATTAGGTACAATCTTCTAAGGGAAACAAAATAAATTCTACATTTCTAAGCCTTCAACACTGCAACCATTAAATATGCATTAAACACTATCTATAAGCCAATAAAATATAGAAAGAAATATAAACAATGAATTCAAGACATGCAAAAAATTTCTCCTCCATTTTTCTAACAAAGTGCATGTTTCTAAAGCATTTGCATCTTTTTAACAAAAACAACGTCCAATTTTTAAAAAACATCTCTAACCCTTGGATTTCAAAAAATCTCTACTCCAAAAAGGTCCAGCCATTTTGTGTCTGTTTTTTCATCTATTTTTAAATCTTCTAAGAAATTTTTTTCTTTCCAACTGTTCACTTCCTCAATCCTTTGTTTGATTTTCCTACATTTAGGTAACACTCCTTTTACAACATAACTCTTTGACAAGCATTCATATTTTCTCCCTGTTTACATTACCTTTTATAACATAAACATTTTATGTCAAACCCTTAAACATGAATTTTATGCCTTTCCCTTTGATTAAATGTGTGACACATTTTAGCAATTAAGTGAATTTAAGCTCCCATTTTGGGGCTCTCATATATATAGTCTGCACATCCTCTTATCCATCCTAATATAAATGTTGGGCACCTACCCTTGGCTAAAATATCATCTAATTGAGTGGCATCCTTAGCCAATGAATCATGGGTACTTTGGGACCCTTAGACAATGCAAGATTCATTGTATTTTAAAACCTATTTCTTAGTGATTTAACATCCCCATTTTTGGTGATGGATTTCTACCAAAATCGATGTCAATATAGGCTAACAAAATGTACCATCAAATTCTACTATCCTAACTATCATAGATGCATTCATTACAACTTATCATTCTTTATAATTCACCTCAAACTCCTTATGTATGAAATTTGTGCTCATCTGCCAAATTTCATACTATCAACCTTGTGTGTAGCCTAATAAACACCATCCCACATGTTGTAGCACTCACTTTTTTATCCATAGTCACACTGTGTGCTATGTAAGTCCTTATCATGCATGTGAAGTGTCTACTTGTCCTTTTGTTTTGATGATAAACACATCATTATTCATATTATTGTATAAAGTGTGGGGCTAGTGAATGTTTAATTTTTCCATAGTGGACTGGACATGGTTGGCCTTTAGCTTCCAATAGTGTAGATGAAAACTACCTGAAGGCACATTCTTAACTAGCACATCACCCATTACCAAGAATCAAATCACAGATGTGCCTCTTCTTCACTCCATGTATAGGTACCCTTGCTTCAGTTTTGATGATTTTTTCATCCTATTTTCAAAATGCTAGGCCACTAGCAATTTTTGAGGCTCAATGCATTAAATGGAAGAAAAATACCCTTAATTAGCAACCCAAAACCTCTATATCTACTTCATGATGAATTTACCTAGACTATTTGTAATCCAATATGTTGATGGTTTTCTGTACTACCATATCATCTTCATTATGGAGGTCTCACATCGGTGTGACTTAGTAATCCTGAGTTGATTCGTTCGACGCATAATATAGTAGGTTCATCCCACACAATGTGGTGAGCCCTATCATTCACCCTTGTTTGAGGCTATACTCCCCTACTATCTACATTCTAACAAAAAACACCATGGTCAATACCAGTCCACATGGTTGTGACACTACGAAGGCTTGATTATGGAAATTCATACTACCTATCATCATAGATGTTCACTCACAAGGTTAGGTATTTGAATCACCTACCAAGTCAATCGTGTGAGCTGAGTTGTCCTAGCTACATCAATATCCATATTTGCCTACATCATCTTTGGCTAATGATGTGTGTCATTAGTAGCATAATTTAATCTTATAATTTATCAATCCAGGGTGGTGTACAAGGTTGTCTACTATAGAATGTTAGGGTAGAGTACAATTTAGGAATTCATATTTCAAGTATTTATTGGGTGAAATAGATTTTGTTTAGCCTTTTGGTGTCACACAAAACCTAGTCTATAGAATGGAAATTGAATTAAATTGCAAGAATTGAAAACTAAATATAAGTTGCAAAAATTGACAATTAACTACAATTGCAAGAATTAGAAATTGCTAAATTGAAATTTAATTTACTTTTGCAAAATTGAAATAACAGAATTAAAATGTTGCTGAATTGAAATACTAAATTACACTTGCAGAATTGAAACCTAATTTACTCTTGCAGAATTGAAACCTAGTTTACTCTTGCAGAATTGAAATTATTCTTGGAAATAAAACTTATGCTAAAATAACCTGTCAATTTCCTACCACAAAAGTTCATCAAGCTTCTGCTACAGGAATTGATAGTAAAATGAACTCTGCTCAAAATTGAAAGTTGTTGAAACATAAAAAAATAGGGGAATATGGAAAACAAAGGAAACAAGGGAAAAAAATGTCTAATATAATTTTTTAGTTGACACACACACACAAATTTTGCATACAAACATAATGGAAAATATAAATAACATCACACAAACTTAAAACAAGAAAATGAAATCTGACAAGCAATATGTTAATTTTGCTGCAGTAAAATTACAAAAAAACCTATCATGAAAATCCTCCTTCTAGGCCTGAAAGTGGGCCCAATATTCATGATCTATAATAAGGTGGGAAAAACACTCCTTAACTAATTAAAAATCACACTTTCTCATGAACAAAATTTGACAAAAGAACTACACTTTTATTGTTGTCAAAACATGCTAAAACTCTTACAGAGAATTGTTGTATTGTCCTATTTGCTGCTACTAACTACTCTCCTCTATTATACTTCCTACTTAGCTCAACCAAGAAATGATATGTGTTATTTATAATAAAATATTACAATATATATCATGCTTAAATACACCTATTTGCTATTTTATAGCAATTTACCAATAATTTTGAATCTGAAATAAGTGTAATTTTGGACAGTTTGTGCTACAACAACACTCATTGGCCCTTATAAGGCATATTTAGTGGTAGGAGTATATTGGAGGAGTATTAGAATATATTTGTACACCTACATCCACTTTAAAATATCATTTTACTATCTTACAACTTATTTGCCTTTTATTCTACAACTAATCTAGGTCTATTTTAGGACAGGATCAGTTGCATTAGTTGATATTTCCTCATGAGCTGTGTTTTATGGTTGGCAAGGAATGGTGGAGACAGTTGTAGAAATATTTTCCTATATCCCATCAACCTTATTTTACCTTTTAAACCACTTATAAAACCACAAATATTCAAAAAGAAGTGTGTTCCATTATTATTATGAAGATCTTCTAAATATTTGGTTGTAGGTGCACTTGATTCTCAAAAATGCATACAGAATGTCCATTTTGGTTATTTCTTTTAGGTAGGTCATTTAATCCATATTCCAGGAGGTGATTCCAAATAATTTCATCTTTCTCCATTGATAAATTCTAGGCCTTGTCATTGATTGGCAGTTGGTTGGAATTTACATGGTGATTTATGTATTTTCCTATTTCTGCTTGTTATTTCCTATTTAGACAATGTGTAAATTCTTCTAGATAGGTTAGATGTCTTATTTAGTCCTTCTAAACTTATTCCATCCATTTTATCATGTTTTTCTTAACAAATTCAAAGTGTTCCTATAAAGTGATAGCTTGTTGATTTTTATATGGCTATTTTTTGTAGATTTTCAGATTTATGACAGTCTTAAAAATTTAGCTCTAATGTGGATTTCAAACAGTTTGAAGGGTAGGAAACCATTCAAAAACCATTGTGAATTTAATGGATATCAGCATACCACATTTTTCTAATTGAAATACATGTTTTTATTTGCTACTTAATCAAGCAAAAATGGTCACAAAATGCTGAAAATAGTCAAAATAGAGATATAGTGTTCCTAACATAAAATCATGCAAACACTTAACAAATAATATATTCTAATAAACTATTTGGCAATTAAATTTGTCATGTTTGGTAATATGGTAGTTTTTATATTTCAAACATTATGCAATAATGAGGTATTTTTGGGCCTTGTCATCCCCTCAACTTGAACTGATGCATACCCTCATGCATCCTAGTAGGCCATAGTAATATGCAGGTTTTATCCTTGTGAACAACATCCTTTACCACCTTATACCCATGAAATTTCCCCTTGTTGCACTACACCAAGCATTTTGTAATTTAAGCACATGTATTTCACTTTTCTACAACCTTGCAATTTTTTTTTAATTTTGTAGTTCCTACAATATTTTATTTTTTTATTCTGATTTTTGTTTCTTGCATATATTTTTTTCATTTTGAACTTGCAACTCTTTGACTTCTACACTTACATACTTCAATATTGTAATTTCTGTAATTCCTGCAGTTTTGACTCTTTTTCTGCCCTTCTACAAGTTTTAGTGCTGCAAGGTACCTCTTAAAGGTTTGGTATCATGTGATTCATCTTGAAATAGTCTTATTGTATTTTTATAATGGAACCATATTTGGCATATGCACTACTACTGGTGGAATTTTCTATCTTGACAACATTTCAGCCTGGATGCTTATTTCTATTGTTTTGCACCTCTAAAACAAAATTGACAAAAATTCAATTTTGTACTACTTGTGGTGGAATGATTTTGAGCTTTAGGAACCTCAATATTTGATGTGTCCTACTCTTTTTGCTATTCTACAACATTTTGAAGAATTTTTGGCATAATTTCTATCTCATTTCGAAGATCTTCGAAATAAGACTATTATTCCAAAGATGTCTTTGCTTATTCTAAAGATGCATCTAAAAATGCAGAAATGACCTCATATGAAAAATTTAGTTGTAGATTCTATTTTAGACCCATCTCTAGGGTATGTAAAAATTCTATAACATCAAAAATTCCTTCTCCATCCTTTTATTTAGATGCTATTTTTTTCATTTTGTATGTTGTTATTTTATTGCAAATAGTAGTAAAATAGAATTTTTAGGTGGATTTTTTAGATTATCCTCCTCAATTGTATGCGATAATTGTGAGATATCAACTTGTAGTTCTCCATATGAAATATGCCTTGCTAATTCAAATAGAATTACTGCCATGTCTGTCCCAAAATCAGGTTTTTACACAGTATTGAAGTTTCCATGCAACTAAGGGCAGAAGGGGATGTTTCTTGATATTTTGAACATGTTTCATTTTCAACTTGTCAATATTGTATGAATAGTTTATTCCAAATACCTATTATCATACACTAAATGCTAAATGCTTGTTATGAGTTAAATGCAAGAAACACATACCTTTATGTCCTGAAAATTGATCATGCACCTTACAAGCTGCTTCTGATGATTGTTAGCAAGCTATATGAAAGCATAAACATAACACATGTGTAGTGTGATATTTTTACAATAGTGAAATAATTATGGATGGATCAAATAGGTAATGCATACCAAAAAACCAATTTTCATGCAAGCCAACTCAACAATACCTCAAGGAGGTTTTCACTACTGAATTATTCATTCTTTTTTTTTCTTTTTCTTTTTTTTATCAGAAGAGGCTACCATTTCTGGTTTTCAACCAACTTCTATCATTTTTTTTCAAATGCTTCAATGATAAATAATGTATCTCACTCTTATTTGGATAAGAACAATCCTTATTCTGCAAAAACATGTCAATATTTGTTTAAAAATACAATATTTTTTTGTTGAAACCTGCAACAATGATGCAATCATCATTTCCATATGAGTAATAAGAGTCTTCTTATGTCATCATTAATTCCTTATTGCTAGAAATAAAGTATTGACTTCATTGTTCCTCTTCCATGTTGAAATTGATGCTTATCCTCATGTATCATAATTTTGTGGGACATGCCTTTTGCTGCAATATTTTTCCTCTCTCTCTCTATTTTTCTCTTTTTTTTTCTATCTCCCTATTTGTATTTTTCAACTTTTTCTCTTGTATTTCTTGTGCCCATGAAGGAATTTTACAAACAATATTATTCTCTTTTTACTTTTCTTGTATTATATATTTTTTTTCTTTTTTTAAAACTTTTTAACATCACTCTGAATCTGATATGGAAGATAAATTCTCTTCCATCATGTGTACATCCAATTGTGTAATCTCCCTTAAGAACTCCTCCTTAGTTAATGGTGTATGGTATACCCTAAGGCAATGTCTATTCACCACTAATATCCTTCATGAATAACCAATGGGAGAAATAAGCACTACTCCATATCTGAAAATTTCTTCAATAAAGTATGGTCCATGTATCCTAGTCTACAAAATCCTTTCCATATGTACTTGAAACAATTCAATACCAATTTCCAAGGATTTTAAAAGTATTAATAACTCAATTTCAATAGGAAAATACGGTTTCTTATCATAAACTAGTTCATATAGTGTGAAACTGAGTATGTCTAATATATGATCAATAAATGGAAAATGGCCCTTATGTGTGAATGTATTCAATTTTTGATAATATTTAGACACTCTCAGTTTCCCATTTTTGTTTGGAATAATAACTAATGGAGGAATCCATCGGTTATCAAAAATTGGATAAAATAATCTAACCTTCAAGAGTTTCTTTACTATAGTTTGGATAATATCTCTTAAGGTAGACTTTAATTGCATTTGCAGTTGTTTCACAAGTTTAAAATTTCCAATATATATCCTATGAGTGCATACATAAAGATGAAATCTTGACATACCCTTGTATTTCCATGCAAAAAGGATTGAAATATTGTTTCAAAAAAGCAAACAATTTTGCTTTTTTTCTCATAAGTCATCCAGTTAATAATGTTCAAGAATTTTCTTGGATGTACTTCAATTTGTTTCATTCCTAGGAGGACATAATTTACCCCTTTCTAGTTGCTTACTAAAGAATTCAATGGAAGTAAACTTTCTAGGTGTAGATTTTTTAGTTTTTCTCCTTTATCCAAGGTTGTTTTCTGTGTGTCTGAACTAAAGTATTTTTGTGTATCTCCATTGAATTTTATCTCTTCAAGATTAGATAAGGTCTTATTTGAGCACAGTTGGATGTTACTATAGACAATAATATTTCCTACGGTATTTCTACCAAATTCAGCTACATAGACAAGGGTTGCTTGTCCTGTATTATTTAGATTGGCCATAGATTAGGATGGAGGTAGTGGTTGATTTACTTGCTCTGATTGTTGTTGTTGGAATCTGATGCAGGAGAATCCGGTGGTGAAGCTGCAATCTTGCATCACCCAAAATGTATTTTTTTTCCTTAAGTACTAAAACTATCGCGATATCGCGACGCTTTTTGAAGAAGGTCGCCAGCGGGCCAAACTGTCGCGATATCGCGACGCTTTTTCATGGAAAGGGCCAAGGCGTGAAACTATCGCGAAATCGTGACATTTTTGAAGAAAAGCAGCTTCAATGCAAAACGGTCACGAAATCATGACATTTTCAAAGGAATGCAGCTTCAGCGCCAAACGGTCACGAAATCGTGACAATTCCAGAGGAAAGCAGCTTCAGCGCCAAACGGTCACGAAATCGTGACAATTCCGGAGGAAAGCAGCTTCAGCGCCCAACGGTCACGAAATCGCGACAGCTCCGAGGCAAAGTCACTTGAGCGCAAAATGGTCACAAAATCACGATGCTTCTAGGAAGCAAGATTTGAAAGCACAGGGACATCTTTGGCAAAATATTCTAAGGCACAAGAATGGTCGAGAAATCTTGACACCTTCGAAGGCAAGCTTAAAGGACGTCGCGAAATCATGACACCTTCGAAGACAAAGTTTAAAAGATGTCGCGAAATTATGACACTTTTGGGAGGCAAGACTTGAAAGCATAAAGACATCACAACACCTTCTAAGGCAGAGCTCAAAGACGTCGCGAAAACGTGACACTTCCGAAAGAAAGGTTCTTAAACGCAAAGTGGTCACAAAATCGTGACACTTTCTAGCCGAAGACTCAAGGGCGTGAAATGGTCGTGAAATTGTGACATGTTGCAGTTTCATGGCTCGAAACAAAGCAGCAAGTATGAAATGCAAAGATGTCATGAAATTGTGACATGTCGCGATTTCACGGCCCAAAGGAGGAAAGCGAGTAAGAAATGCCTAGACGTCGTGATTTTGCGACGTGTCACGAAATCGCGGCCCCAAGGAGGAGAGAGAAGCCTAATGCCAAAAACGTCATGATATCGTGACCAAAGAGGAGAGAGAAAGCATTGGAGCAAAAACGTCACGATATCGTGACCAGAGCTCTCACGACATTGACCAGCTGGCAATTGCAGAGACCACTGCAGAGGGACACATGACGTGAAGTTACAGGTGGCCCGAGAGTATGGAGCGGTTACAGGGACTCTAGCAAGGGGACACGTGGCATCAAATTACAAGTAGCTGTGACGCATCCCTTTGAATGATGAATTGGCGAAAGGATTGATAGGTGGCCGCAGCGCACTTCGCCACCCCAGACCATGATAATACGGGGCACCTGGCAGCATGTTGCAGGTGGTCACAGGACATTTGTGCGAAGGGTTATAGGGAATCCCACACTTAATGTAATGATGGAAAGAAGTTGGGGCCGGTGATATAAAAATACCGTGCATGCATTGTATTGGGGACTCCTAGCCATTTATTTTGGAATTGTTGTGTATTCGAATTAAGACCTCTATTTAATGAAACTTGCTAGAATTTTGGCCTGTGCATTTTTGATCTCAGCACTCTTGTTGTGTGTTGTTCATAGCCCTATATCAAGTGGTATCAGAGTAGGTTGGTTCTGAGAGTGCAAACCTATCACCGAACAGAGAGGTAGTTTGTGCCAGGACTGTGGTTGTGGGTTACGAAGAAGAAGCAGGATGCCTTCGCATAGAGACCATGGTGGTATAAGGCACAGGCGATCAAGAAGGGAGGAGGTCGATCTAAGAGCCCTGCAGAGGCAATTTGAGGCCCTACAAGAGGAAATTCGAAGAGGAGTCGAGCCGAGAAGGGAAGAACCTAGCGAAGATGAAGTGTGGGAAGAAGAGGTTCCATCCGACGAAGAAGAGGCTTTGGCTCCAGCAGAGGCTAGGCTGTATAGTGCCATCTCCCAGATCTGGAAGAAGTCGAAAATTGACATCTCTACTTACTCGGGGAACCTCAACCCTGAGGAGTTGATATACTAGATCAATGACATGGAGGAGTATTTTGAATACGAAGAGATATCAGATCCAAATCGGATCAAGTTTGCGAAAACCAAGCTGAAAGGACATGCTAGCATCTAGTGGAAAGAAGTGCAGTTGGAAAGGAATAGGTGGGGAAAGGAAAGGATCACCAGGTGGGATAGGATGGTAGAGAAACTAAAGAGGTAGTTCATCCTTGTAGATTATGAGTTGGACTTGTTAAATAAAATGCAGAGTCTTCGACAAGCTAGTAAGACTGTCAAGGAATATACTGAAGAGTTCTATCAAATCTCAATCAGAACCGACCATTCGGAGGTGAATAAGGAGAAGGTCGCACGTTACATCAATGGATTGCAAACCAGTATTCAAGAAGAGTTGGGGCTGGTTAGAATGAGCACAGTAGAGGATGCATATAAATTTGCATTAAAAGTGGAGGAGAAACTGAATAGGAGGTTTGATGGTAAGCAGAGAGGGAAGGACAGGGGTGGAAGAGCTGGTGGAAAAGGCAGTGGTGGAAGATACAAAGATTTTGGGAAAACTGGTGAAGCTAGCAGTAGCCAAAAATAGAAATAAGTGAAATAGGAGGATGACCAACGCCCACGCAATCAGAACAACAACTACCCAAGAGGAAGAGGTAGGTTTGGGCGAAGGTTTAGCAGAGGTGTCTTTCGAGGAACCTGCTTCAACTACAGAGAAGGACACAGGGCATACAACTGCCCATAGCATCAAGAGAGGCAAAATCGAAGACCTGAGGGTCAGGCCTGAGCTGCTGTAGCAGACGAAGGTGTAGAGTCTAAGCACTCAGATGAGGCAGAAAGAGGAGAAGCGATGATCATCAGAAGAGTCCTGTTAAATGAAGAGAAAAGGGGAGACCAAAGGAACAACCTATTTCAAACAAGATGCAAGTGCACAGGCAAGGTATGTAACATCATCATAGATAATGGAAGCACCAACAATTTGGTTTCTGAGGAAATGGTTGCCAAGCTGTAGCTGGAGAGGAGAAAACACCTACACCCTTATCGGATTGCATGGTTGCAAAAGTACCATCGGGTGCTGGTCAGTGAGCAATGCATGGTGAAGTTCAATATTGGAACTTACCAAGATGAGGTTTTGTGTGACATCTTGCCTATGGATGCATGTCACCTGCTGCTTGGGAGACCATGGTAGTTTGACCGAAGTGCTATCCATGATGGTCGAGCCAACACATATTCTCTATCAAAGAATGGAGTTCGCCAAAAGTTAAAACCCCTGAAGGAGATGGATGAGAAAGTATGCAGCAGTGCACGAGTCTGTCTAGTTGATGGCAGAAGATTCTTGGAAGGCCTGAAGCCGGATCATATGTGCTATGCTATAATCCCCAGGGTTAGGGAAGAAGGATGCAAGGAAATTCCAATGGAAGTCATGGGACTGTTAGAAGAATTCCCAGATATCATTTTAGATAATGTTCCTGAAGGTTTACCACCTATTAGGAAGATCAGTCACCACATAGATTTGGTGCCTGGATCGAGCTTGCCAAACAAGGCTGCACATCGAATGATGCCTGTGGAGACTGAGGAACTAAATTGGCAAGTTCAGGATCCGTTGAAGAAGGGACTGATTAGGGAGAGTCTTAGTCCATGTGTTGTACCAACAGTATTAGCACCCAAGAAGGATGGAGAATGGAGGATGTGCACCGACTCTCGGGAAATCAACAAGATCACCATTAAATACAGGTTCCCACTGCCAAGGATGGATGATATCATGGACTGCTTGAGTGGAGCTGAGTACTTCACAAAAATTGACTTGAAAAGTGGGTACCATCAGATTCGCATTAGAGAAGGGGATGAGTGGAAGACAGCCTTTAAAACCAGAGAGGGGCTATATGAGTGGTTGGTTATGCCATTTGGATTAACCAATGCACCTAGTACCTTTATGAGGTTAATGAATGAGGTTCTGAATGAATTTTTGGGCAAATTTGTTATTGTTTACTTGGATGATATACTGATTTTTAGCAGAACCTTAGAGGAGCACCTGATGCACATCAGGAGGGTTTTTGAGAAACTGCAGGAGGAGCAGTTACTGATCAATCTGAAGAAGTGCAACTTTGTGAAGAAGGAGCTGGTATGCCTGGGATTTTTTATATCAGCTAATGGTCTCAAAATGGACCCCGAAAAGGTGAAGGCTATCCTAGAATGGCCTATCCCAAGAAGTGTGACCGAGGTTAGATCATTTCATGGTCTGGCCAGTTTCTACAGAAAATTCATTAGAAAATTTAGCAGTATTTGTGCATCTCTTACAGAGACAATGAAGGGGAACAAGAAGGAATTCTAGTGGACGGTTGGAGCAGATAAAATATTTGCTATGCTGAAGAATAAGGTCACTGAACAACCCATATTAGCACTTCCAGATTTCAATAAGGTGTTTCAGGTAGACTACGATGCGAGTGGCAGTGCGATAGGAGCCGTATTGAGCCAAGAGGGTAGGCCTGTAGCTTATTTTAGTGAGAAGCTCAATGATTCCAGGAGAAAGTATTCGGTATATGATCAAGAGTTCTACGCCATAGTCCAAGCGCTTAAGAAATGGAGGCATTATTTGTTGCCCAAGGAGTTTGTTCTCTATACCGACCATCAAGCGCTGTAGTATATTAACAGTCAAGGAAAATTGAATCAGAGGCACCTAAAATGGGTAGAGTTCCTGCAGAGCTATACCTTTGTGTTGAAGCATCAGAGTGGAAGATCCAATAGGGTGGCAGATGTACTGAGTAGGAGGCAATGTCTGATGCTATAAATGAAAGTGGAGGTTGTTGGGTTTGCTGAACTCAAGAACTTATACCTTGCAGACCCCGATTTCATAGGAGCTTGGAAATCCTGCACTGCGCCTGTTGCGTTGGACAGGACTAAATGGTTGGATTACCTAATTCAAGATGGAATGTTGTTTAGGGGGAACCAGTTGTGCATTCCGAGGAGCTCAATGAGAGAGAACCTCATTAAAGAAAAGCACAGTGGGGGTTTAGCTGGACACTTCGGTCATGACAAGACCATCTCACTGGTTAGTGAAAACTATTACTGGCCACAATTGCAGCAGGATGTGGCAAAGTTTGTGTAGAGTTGTAGGATTTGCCAGATGGCAAAGGGTATGAGGTAGCCTACTAGTTTGTATCAACCGCTACCTATACCTAAAAGACCATGGGAAGATATTAGTATGGATTTTGTGCTTGGTTTGCCCAGGATGCAGAGGGGGCACGATTCCATATTTGTGGTAGTGGATAGATTTTCAAAAATGGCACACTTTATCCCATGCCAGAAGACTAGCGATGCGGTCCATGTAGCTGGTTTGTTCTTTAAGGAAGTGGTACACCTTCATGGGCTGCCAAGAAGCATTGTGTCGAACAGGGATACCAAGTTTATAGGTTATTTTTGGAAGACCCTGTGGAAGAAACTGAAGATGGAGTTAAAGTTCAGTTCTGCATACCACCCCCAAACAGATGGCCAAACAGAGGTGGTTAATAGGATTTTGGGCAACCTACTACGATGTTTGGTAGGGGAAAATCCCAAGGGATGGGATCTAGTTCTGCCACAAGCAGAATTCACGTATAACAGCTCGGTCAATAGGAGCACAAATAAATCCCCATTCCAGATTATCTATGGGAGCAGCCCAAGAAACGCTTCAGAATTAAGAAGGATAGATCCGAGGGAGAAATGCAATGCTGAAGCAGAAGACTTTGCTGAACACCTGAAGGGAGTGCATGAGGAAGTGACAAAAAACATTACCAAGATGAATGCTCAGTACAAGGCAAGGGCGGATCAAAAACGTAGAGCTAAGGAGTTCCAAGTAGGAGATTCTGTCATGGTCCATCTGAGGAAGGAACGGTTTCCTACCAAGACCTACAAAAAACTGAAAATGAAGAAATTTGGGCCATGTAAGATCATTGGCAAACGAGATTCGGGTAATGCCTACGAGGTGGAGTTACCAAGTGAACTTAACATCTCCCCCATGTTTAACATCTCGGATTTGATCGAGTATCATGAAGGAGAAAGTAGTGAGATACCCAATCCAGATTTGTGGAGCATTCCAGCAGTCATTCTAGTTACGAACGAGATAGAAGAAGTTCTAGATACGCGCGAGGGCCAAAGTACTCGAAACAAGAATTACTCTGAGTTTCTAGTCAAATGGAAGGGTAGACCCATGGAAGATGCGACTTGGTTATCAAAGGTAGAGGTTGATCACCTGGGTCTACCTCAAAAAGATCAGAAGTGAGGTCACTTCTCAAACTCACCCCGGGTGTCTGATGCAGGAGCATCCGGTGGCGAAGCTACAATCTTGCATCACCCAAAATGTTTTTTTTCCTTAAGTACTAAAACTATCGTGATATCGTGACACTTTTTGAAGAAGGTCACCAACGGGCCAAACTGTCGCGATATCACAACACTTTTTCATGGAAAAGTCCAAGGCATGAAACTGTCACGAAATCGCAACATTTTTGAAGAAAAGCAGCTTCAATTCCAAATGGTCGTGAAATCGTGACATTTTCAAAGGAATGCAGCTTTAGCGCAAAACGGTCACAAAAACGTGACATTTTAAAAGGAATGCAGCTTTAGTGCCAAACGGTTATGAAATCGAGACAATTTCGAAGGAAAGCAGCTTCAGCGCCCAACGGTCGCGAAATCGCGACAGCTTCGAGGCAAAGTCACTTGAGCACCAAATGGTCACGAAATCGTGACGCTTCTGGGAAGCAAGATTTGAAAGCACAGGGACATCTTCGGCAAAATATTCGAAGGCACAATAATGGTCGTGAAATCACGACACCTTTGAAGGCAAGCTTAAAGGACGTCACAAAATCGTGACACCTTCGAAGACAAAGTTTAAAAGACGTCACGAAATCATGACACTTCTGGGAGGCAAGACTTGAAAGCATAAAGACATCACAACACCTTCGAAGGTAGAGCTCAAAGATGTCGTGAAATCACGACACTTCCAAAAGAAAGGTTCTTAAACGCAAAGTGGTCGCGAAATCGTGACACTTTCGAGCCGAAGACTCAAGGGCGTGAAATGGTCGCAAAATCGGGACATGTCACGGTTTCGTGGCTCGATACAAAGCAGCAAGTATGGAATGCAAAGATGTCATGAAATCATGACATGTCATGGTTTCGCGGCCCAAAGGAGGAAAGCGAGTAAGAAAGGCCTAAACGTCGTGATTTCGCGACGTGTCATGGAATCGTGGCCCCAAGGAGGAGAGAGAAGCCTAATGCCAAAAATGTCGCGATATCACGACCAAAGAGGAGAGAGAAAGTATTGGAGCAAAAACATCGCGATATCGCGACCAGAGCTCTCACGATGTTGACCAGCTGGCGATTGCAAATACCAGTGTAGAGGGACACATGGCGTGAAGTTACAGGTGGCCTAAGAGTATGGAGTGGTTATAGGTACTCTAGCAAGGGGACGCGTGGCATCAAATTACAAGCAGTCGTGACGCATCCCTTTGAATGATGAATTGGTGAAAGGATTGAAAGGTAGCCGTAGCGCACTTCGCCACCCCAGACCATGATAATACGGGGCACCTGGCAGCATGTTGCAGGTGGTCACAGGACATTCATGCGAAGGGTTATAGGGAATCCCACACTTGATGTAATTATGGAAAGAAGTTGGGGCCGATGATATAAAAAGACCGTGCATGCATTGTATTGGGGACTCCTGGCCATTTATTTTGGAATTGCTGTGTATTCGAATTAAGACCTTTGTTTAATGAAAATTTCTGGAATTTTGGCCTGTGCATTGTTGATATCGACACTCTTACTGTGTGTTGTTCATAGCCCTATATCAGAATCTTTCTTGAGAAGAATTTATACTAGGCAACAAATTTTGCATCTCTAGGATATTTATGAGTTGTGGAAGTAAATGACATTTATCATTGATATGTCCCTATGAAAAAATGCTACAAGTAGCTGATATGGTTGTTTTGTTCAAGGGATAGTCTTGTATATCTACCATGATGTCTTCCCAAACCATAGTACAAATTTGTTTATACTACCCTGATGATATGGATATAAAAAGGGTAATACTAGCAGATGGATCCTCTAAATTTTTCAAGAGATCTTATGTTTCTTGATAAAAAGGATGATGAATTTATTTCAATTTTTATTAGGAAATTCAAACATAGGTAATTTAACCCCTAAGTGTGAAGATCACCTCCCTATGGTTTCTTACTTGTTTTCTAAATGGACTTAAATGAAACTATCAATAATTATTATTTATACCAGTTATTACATTCAAATTTTACTCTGATGTTCACAATTTAGTAGAATAATAATTACTTGACTACTTTTACAATCTAAAAACATCATGTTCCCAAAAAATGATGCCAAAATGATGTGTGTTGTTAATATAATAATTTAATATTATAATTTATCAGTCTGGGATGGTGTCTAAGGCTGACTATGATAGAAGGTTAGGGCAGAGTATAATTCAGGCATTCAAATTTCAAGTTTTTATTGGGTGAAACAAATTTTGGTTTAGCCTTTTGGTGTCACACTAAACCTGGTCTACAGAATAGAAATTGAATTAAATTATAGGAATTTAAAACAAAATCTAAGTTGTAGAAATTGACAATTAACTACAATTGCAAGAACTAGAAATTGTTGAATTAAAATATAATTTACTTTTACAAAATTGAAATAACAGAATTAAAATGTTGCTGAATTGAAATCCTAAATTACATTTGCAAAACTGAAACCTAGTTTACTCTTGTAGAATTGAAATTATGTATGGAAATAAAACTTATTCTAAAAACACATGTCAATGTCCTACCACAAAAGGTCATCAAGCTTCTGCTACAAGAATTGATAGCAAAATGAAATCTACTAAAAATTGAAAGTTGCTAAAACATAAAAAAAATAGGGGAACATGGAAAGTAGAGGAAACAAGGGAAACAAATGTCTAATATAATTTTTCAACTGAAACACACACAAATTCTGCATATAAACATAATAGAAAATATAAATAACATCACACAAAATTAAAACAAGAAAATGAAATATGATAAGTAATCTGTTAATTCTACTGTAGAAAAAATACAGAAAAACCTGTCATGAAAATCCTCCTTCTAGGCCTAAAATTGGGCCCAAGATTCTTGATCTAGAATAAGGTGGTAAAAATACTCAACTAATTAAAAATCACACTTTCTCATGAACAAAAATTGACAAAAGAATTGCACTTTTATTGCTATGAAAACATGCTAAAACTGTTACAGAGAATTGTTGTACTATCCTATTTGTTGCTACTAACTACTCTCCTCTATTATACTTCATACTTAGCTCAACAAATAAGGGAGTTGTGTTATTTATAATAAAATATTACAATATATCTCATGCTCAAATTAGCCTATTTACTATTTTATAGTGATTTACAAATAATTCTGAATCTGAAATAAGTGTAATTTTGGACAATTTGTGCTACAATAGCACTCATTGAACCTTAGAAGGTATCTTAAGTGGTAGGAGTACATTTTAGGAGTATTATAATATCTCCACTTTAAAATATCATTTTCCTATCTTAGAACTTATTTGCATTTTATTATGCAACTAATCTGGGTCTATTTCAGGACATGATTAGCTGCATCAGTTGATATTTCCTCATGAGTTGTGTTTTTTCGTTAGAAAGGAATGGTGGATATAGTTGTAGAAATATTTTCCTATATATCCTCAATATTATTTTACCTTTTCAACCACTTAGAAACCACATATATTCGAAAATAAGTATGTTCCCCTATTATTCCAAAGATCTTCGAAATAACTGACTATAGGTGCACTTGATGCTCAAAAATGCATTCAAAATGTCCATTTTGGCTATTTATTTTAGGTAGGTCATTTAATACAGCTTTAATGAGGTTATTCCAACTAATTTCATCCTTCTCCATTGGTAAATACTAGGCCTTGCCATTCATTGGTAGCTGGCTGGAATTTACATGGTGATTTTTGCATTTTTTTATTTTTGCTTGTTGCTCCATATTTAGACCATCTGGAAATGCTTCTAAATAGGTAAAATGTATTATTTAGTCCTTATAAAATTATTCCATCCATTTCCTAATGCTTTTCTTTACAAATTCAAAGTGTTCCTATAAAGTGACAACTTACTGATTTTTATATGGTTGTTTTCAGTAGATTTTCAGATTTATGACAGTCCTAAAAATTTCGCTCCAATGTGGATTTAAAACAATTTAAAGGGTAGGACAACATTCAAAAACCATTTAGAAGTTAATTAATATCAACATACCACATTTGGCTAATTGAAATGCATATTTTTATTTACTACTTAATCAAGCAAAAACAGTCACAAAATGCTGAAAATAGTAAAAAACAGAGATATAGTGTTCCTAACATAAAATCATGCAAACACATAACAAATAATATATTCTAATAAACTATTTGGCAATTAAAATTTTAATTTTTGGTAATATGGCAGTTTTTATATGTCAAACATTGTGCAATAATGAGGCATTTTTGGGCCTCATTAGCTAACGAATTGCTCCTACTTCATCTATGTCATCACACATCATGTGGCCTATTCGGTCCAACATCCTCCATGTCATTCGAGTCATCTGTATCGAATGCATCACCTTCGATCCATGTAATCTCACTCCTCCAAGTTGGCTACACATTATATATTATGTCAACATCCTCTAGTTCTATGTGGTCCATATTTTATCATACCTGGTTTTAGGTCATCACCTATGCTACGTCGATGCCAAGTCATCTCCATCCACCTCAACATGTTCACTGTATTATCCACAATATTGACATCTGGTGTTGAGTTCATAAAAATACTAGAAGTAATGATAGAATAAATTCCATGGTCCTAGGTCTCATTACAATTGGACAAAACAAGTATATTACTACCATGTCTTACACCAATGTCTATAATTTGATTGAGTCACTTATCTTTATCCATCCATGATCCATGTCATATCACTATCAGTGCCAGCTTGAAGCAACCCATGCCAACAACATCATTCATGAACCCTTGTAGACTCATCAACCTTCAACATCAGTTGTAAATTTGGGATATGCCACTTGGATCCATGTACCGATGTGCTGACCAAATATTCGTCCATGTATGCCATAATCACATGTCATTGTTGTCTATCTCTAGTCATTTTGTTGCATCATGCCTAGTCATCCTCATCTAGGAAGTCACTCACTGCACAAGTGAACACCACCTCGTATGTTTAATGTCTATCACCAGTCTCCTGCAAGCCTGCTTTGAGATTTATGCCAAATGACTCTGTATTGACTGTGCTCCCATACCTATAGACCACACACTTTTATTAGAAATAAAGCACAAAAAATGCTTTCATTAAAGCCCCAAAACAAACCAATATCATATAAATGCTAATGTTTATAACATGCTGGTTTCATTTTGATTTTTTTTATTTTTATTTTTTGTTTATATATATATATATATATATATATAATTTATTTTGTTTTACTTTAGCCTTTTATTTATTAACATAAATTCAACTTAATTAATTTTAAATTTTGAATTGATTTAATTCAAAATACTAAAACTAATTAAAACATTAAATACATGAAAAAGGTAATTAAGTTATTAAAACCAAACAAACACTAGACCTAAAATTAATTAAAACATTAAATACATGAAAAAGGTAATTAAGTTATTAAAACCAAACAAACACTAGACCTACTGCAATATCATGGGTAAAGCTCCATGAAGATTATCACTCAAAACAAACCAAAAGTACTAAAAATAAAATTTAAAAGGTGGATCCCCAAATTTGGGATTAGTTGTGTAGTGGCCACAACAGTTAGGTAATAGGAACATTGAGGTGGATCTCACATGAAACAAGGAAAATCTCTTTAAAACACATTCCATATGATAGGAAATTTCTACTAGTCTTTCTTGGGGTGTGAATCATCATCCAATAAGATTGCTCGCATAGTTATTTCCATTAGTTGAGTGCATTGCATCCCACTTACCTCAAATATTTTCCATCATAATGCTATCATTATTTGTCAAGGTGCAATTTTCCTAGGTAGATCGTGCTTGGGATATTTTCCACTCTACCATTTATGATGCACACTTCAAATTGCTTTAGAAAGTGTGCCTCTACCACTACTTTGGTGATGGGTTCTTAACGTGCCTAGCTAAGAGGTTTCTAGCTAGCATGCCACATTGCTCTTATCATTATCTCTTATGGTGCTCTTGATATGAGTACCTCCTCTAACTAATGCAATTGGTTCACTTGGGTTTTATTGGGATAGAGCTTTCCATCTTATTGTAGACACCTAAAACATGTCATGCTTAGGGGAGCTACTTACAAAGACGCATTCATAAGATCACATGGTATAATATTAGACTTTCCAAGCATCAAAAGTGGTTCTCACCACTCATCTAGGGAATTTTAAGCCATCCAAGCCTAGCCGCTCAAGACTAGAGTGGCCAGAACTTAGCTACTCAAGCTTAGAGTAGCCATATCTTAGCTATTGTAGATGATAACGGACAAATATTAGCCACTACAAATGACAGCAGCTAAGCTGTAAAGAGCATTTTACTAACAAATATGCTCAATCACAGGTGAAAGTGGTAGTCTACATGCAATAAAGGTGAGCGGGAGTAACTTTGCATTCCCTTTCATGACTAGTTCACATAGGATACTTGAGTTTGAATTGAGACTTTAGTTAAATGGTCTCCAAACATAGATAAAAACAAAGTTGCTCATGCTAAACAACTAGTTTGCATAGAATAATTGAGTTTACATTTAGACTTTAGTTAACTGGCCTTTAAACATAGAAAATATAAAAAGCTTCTCATGCTAACATTCACTATGAATGAGGGATTCAGTCCTAGGGCTTGGGCATAGACCTAGGGTTTCACACACTTTAAAAGGTGCAAGCCTAAGAGGACCAAGGATTCAAAATTTATCAGAACATATCATTGAGGAGAGCTTTCGAGACTTAGAGAGCCTCTCTTGGAGATCACATTTATGGTGAAGCCCTGAAAAATTGGAGAGAAAAGTGACCACTATTTCAACATCTGATACAAGCTATGATCCATAACTTTGAGGTAAATAGAACGAAATTCACCTTAGTGGCCATTTTATCGGATAGTGGCCCGTAGACCTAGCTTAGGGTTTTATACATTAGTTTCATTATTCTGTTTAGCATATCATTAGAATAATATCATTTCATTCATTTAACTTCATAGCATAGGTTTAAATTGCACTTTATTTCATTTTTGTATATTCATTACTAACAACCTCATTTGGGGAGGCATTCTTGGACATCTGAGCGTGTGTTGTTTCATTGCTTATAGGGCCACAGGTTCATTGGATGGAATATACAACATATGAGAGCAAAAGGGATCCCTCTAGGGAATAGAATTGGAGAAGGAGACATCTGTAAGCTCTCATACATTTTTGTGTGTGGAACCGGGGAGCTTGTGATAGCGCACCACCCCTTTGCGAGGGGGGATATTCTTACCCACTTGTAAGCTTATTGTATCAAAAATGGGTATCCCTAAGAGGGACCAAATTGTAACCAGGTTTGAATACAAATAAAGATACATATCTTTGTTACTTCCATGTTATATGTTTTTTATGGTCTTTTGCTTCATCTTTTGGGTTTAAACACATTTGCAAGTAGGGTAAGCATGGTTCATGCACCCAAGGGTTGATACAAATGGCGATCATGGTGGGACATCCACTGAATTTTTATTTTTTTTCCTGGATACTAACTTAATTTTGTGTATAGGCCTATTCACTCTGATCTACAGTGGCCAAAAATCAGCCACTTTGAGTCACAGCGGCCAATAGAGACTTAGTCGCTTTTGCTAATAGCGACTAGGAACCAGCCATCCTAGTCAACAACGACTAGCATTAGAGTGTAGTAGAGGTCAAAACATTGACTCTCTGAGATGTATTATAGCTTCTTTGATATTTTACAGCTTTCTTTGTGTGTCTAAAACAGTGAACTTAAAAGCACATTTCTATTTGGGAATTGAAAGAATAAAAGAAGAAAGAATTAAGAATTTTGCATATCTTAGATCTTCTTTTAGATTTCCACTAGGAATTGCTAGGAACAATGGCTTCTATCTATAAATTTTTCCCTAGAATACAACATGCTAGACACTGTATAGTTGGTTTGCTTATTTTGAGGCCTTTCTAAAGGCCATACTTGCACCCCATAGAGTGTGCTCATTAATTTCATAGTAGTTCATGCATATTTCTAAAAATTGAAATGCATCTTGCATTAGGAATATAGGGAAAGTTCATGGCTGCTATATGATGTATTCTTATTCATGCAATCTTAAAATGAACCACACACATGCACATTTCTTTTAAACATTGGGGAGTTGGATTTCATCACCAACCCTCAATTCAGTCCGATGATGTTGGAATTCATCTCCTTCCACTAGTTCTCCCCCTATATTCTCCTAGAAATGGATTGAAGAACTTTTTCATAGTGGTACTAACGTACTTGTGTTTAAACTATCTCCCACTGTTAGAAAATTCATTGATTTAGAGTGGAAGAGCTAGGAAAACCCCCCACTAGGATTTCAGCGATGTACCCTAGTTTCTTTTGGGAAATCATGTTTGGCATGAGTACTCTTGATTATCACTATGGATGAGTCTCCTCATTCCAAATCTAAAGCAAGAAACAATAAAACATCATAATACATCAAATAGTTAGGGCACACTTCAAATATATAATCAAGATAAACATTTATGTGATATTGTTTGATCATATTTAAAGTGCAACACAAAATCTAAATTCAAAAATTATGGTTAAAAAAAGTAGACATCCTCAATATGACACTGAGAGAGGGTCCAAAACAACACATACCCTTAGGTAAAGTCATAGTAACATTGAAATACCTACTCAAAATACTGTAAGACACAGTTCTATGAGTCTAAGGGGTGATAAATCAACCTTTGAGGGATCTCCTCGAGAAACCCCACATAGAGAACCACAACATGAAACTACATCTCATAAACACAAAGAGGCCTCTTGGCAATCATCATCAAGGAGACATGAGGAAACCTCAAAGGCTTCCTCTAAACACATAGAAACTTCTTCAAGACATGAGGAAGCTTCAAGAGCTTCCTCCTCACATAGAGATAAAGAGGGTTATATACCTTGTTCTTCACATAGATATGATGAGGTTTCTGCTTCCCCATACTCATGGAGGATAGAAGGGACTATGAAATCCTCATCACCAAAAGGGCACATCAGAGTCGAAACATCTCAAAATTCACATGAAAAACCTAGAACAGATCAGCCCACTAAGGGGCAAGAAACTAGAAACACATCCAGTTGTAGACATCAAATAGAAGATATCCTTAAAATAATAGGAAGGATTCCATTGTACTATGACCTAATTGGAGTGAATGGCACCCCATGGGATCAGCCATGGAGAAAAATATAATTGGACAAGTTGGATCAGTTGCATCCAAGACCACCTCCCAAAACCATAGCCATAGAGAATTCCACATTTGGAAGCTCACAAACCGTGACTTCTAAGCCCACTTCTCAAACTAAGGGTACCTCAAGATGACCCTATAGAAAACACACAAAATTTGATCATAGAGACACTCAAAAATATACTGAACAAGTCACATTGGCTAGCGAGAGCAAGGAAACAAAAAAAACCACTTAGAGAGATCTACGAATAAAAAAGCTAGGGTAGGGTCATATAAGCATGAGTCCTCTATGATTGCGTAAGTTAACCACACATGAAGGTTAGAGAATGCATTATGTAAAGAGAAAGAGCTTGTGGATGTTCTTGAATATGATAAACAAATATAATGGTTGTTGCGCCAACATGAGCAACATTTGAGAGAACAAGCTGAGCAGCTAGCTTGCAACAACCAACAAACAAGTAGAAGTGATCATCAAAGAGATCAACATGCTGACTCATCAAGAGAGGAGCACATTAGAAAATAAAGTAACTCAAAACAAGGTCACCCTCCAAATAATGAGAGGAACCCAACTAAGGAGGAACGGATAAACTTAATAGAACTATATCAGGCACATATTGAAGCCCCTCATAGAAGGGAATAAAATAGAGCCAATCAAATGGATAGAGTGTTACCTCCATCGCCATTGTGGAGGGTCTACAAGAGGAGGAAATCCTCGCTTCAAAGGAATTTTGAGAGCTTGTTGAGAAGATGAAAGCCTTTGAGAAACAAGAGGCTACTGGGAGCCAACCAACATTGAACAAAATACACAACCAACCATTGTGTCCATAAGTTTCTAGCCCTCCATATCTTAATAACTTTGAGATGCCTAGGCTAGAGAAGTTTAAAGGTGAAGAATATGCACAAGAGCATGTCACTAATTTCATCAACACATGTTTTCATCTTGAAGAGAATGACACTCTTATGCTACGGACATTCATCATAACATTTTTGGGCACATCCACCCAATGGTTCAACCAACTGCCCAAGCATAGTATATTAAATTTTGAACAACTAGTGAACACTTTTCTAAAGCATTTCTCTTTCAGTGCTAAGAGGAGAGTAAACCTTTTAGACCTAGCCAATCTGAAACATTATTATGACGATCCGATAATGGATTACGGGAATATATAGAGAAAAATCATGGTAAAATTATCATTCTTCGTTCCCACAGAATAAATCATCTGGATGTTCACCAAGATTTGTTCCAAAAACATTTTCCTCTTACTACAACTAAAAAAATACCCCTCATTTGAGGAATATTTGGCACAATCCAAACTCATTGAGGACATCAAAGTAGATGAGGGAACCATAAAACTATGGACTAAGAAGGAGTGGAGAAAAAAATGACAAGAATGGTAAATATAAGTAGAAGCAGGCAAACCCTACCCTAGTTAATAAAGTGGTATTGGCTACACCCAAGAACGGGGCTGTGTAGTAGCCCTAGAATTATCAAGAACAACCCCCACCAACCAAATATGAACAAAAGAACAATCAGGGTTGAAACAAAGAATGCAAACCCCCTCATTATTTTACACCATTGATAGAATCAATGCAATCAATCTTCAATCAATTGAGTGAGGTAGGAAAGATTAGATTTCTTGATATACCTCTTATAGATCCCAACCATCCTAAGCCAAAAGGATATAGGGAAGATCAATTATGCCCATATCACAGGATACCAGGGCATAATATCAAATTTTGTATCAGTTTCAAACATCAGGTTCAAAACATGATTGAGGCAAGAGAACTTAAAGTGGACAACCCACTGGCCCCTGAAAATAGAGATATCGGAATCTACAAAAACTTGTTGCCAAACCATGAGGTCCCTAGAGGGTAAGGTAAACAAGTCAATCAGGTCTGAATTGATACACCTATCCATGGGTGTGTTGGGATGGTTGAAATTGTCAATATAGCAACTAGGACTAGATGGTATGGTCAACCACAACCTCCTATAGCCTCCATCAACATCCCAGTTGCACCTAGGCAGAGGTAGGGGCAATACAACCTTCTAGTTCCACCAATCCAACCTATGGTAAATATATGGAGTAGACTTGAGCAAAACTTACACATGACTCCAGCTAAGCTATCCACTTATGAGCTCATACAACAATCCCCAAAGCATAGGGAGACCTTGATGGAGATTTTAAGATGAATAGAGCACCAACCACAAGACCCACATGCATTGACCCATTTTGTGGGACAAGTACAATAATACCAAGAACCTATGATTTGATTCTATGATTATGAGATTAAGACAATATCTATTTCTTTACTAGACCCTCCATTGCACATCATGGAATCAATTCATTATTTACCATTTAAGCAGATCTTAATTGATATAGGTTCATACATCAACATCATCATAAAAACAACAATAGAACACCTTAAGATTCCCCAGCCCAATATCATTCTGAGAGCCTATACATTAAGAGATTTCAATGATGATTTATGCAATACTATGGGAATGATAGTCCTATCTATCAAGGTGGGGCATAATACCATCCCTATGATGTGTCATGTATTGGAAGGGGTCATGCAATACATCCTCCTAGGGAGACCTTGGATAAGGGACATGAGATGTGTTCCTTCGATCTTACACCAATGTGTCAAGTATGTGCATGATAACAAAGTCTACATGGTGTTGGCCGATGAAGATCCATTCAATTATGTTCACCAGGTGGATTGTCCAGGAGAATTTGTGATTCCTTTGGCCAACTTGTTGGTAGGACCTTCATCTCCAAATATTCAACTGAATAACAAATACAAAGGGACACAAAAGGACCCATCTGCATCAATACCTTATCTTGCACACAAATAAACTAATGGTTCTAGTAAACCATTAACATCTAAACCATAGATATTGAAGATAATCCAACTCCCATGGAGGAAGAAGATCACCAAGACCAAGTCAAGGACGATGACTACCACCCCACTTCACCAGTGTCATCCATGGGGTCATCCACATCACATGTAACTATACACTTGGAAAGCACAGGGATAGGAGAGTATCTTGTGTAGAAGATAACTTTTATGCCTATCATAGAATCTATGTAGGACATGGGACAACTAAAATATCTAGGACCATCAGTGGAAATAGTGGTTCCTCTTGGAATCCCTCAAAACCAAAAAAACTTCATCTATGCTGCCCTATATTGCACCCATAAATCTATGGGTATAGATGAGGACAATGATGAGCTATTCATTGTCAATGTTCACTACCTCTCTAATCCTGAGTTTTCTCTAACCTATTTTTAGCATTTCCATTGGCATGTTTATGGCCTTGGTATATATGATAGCGGCATAGATGATCATTCAAGCCATAATACCAACTCCCATATGATATATTTGGGTTAGGATATCACATAAAATGTCGATATGACCCTCTACAAGCAACATTATATACATTAACCTTGGGTTTAGGAGAAGACATCGATTTTATTCCTTATCATCCACCAAGTGCAATATATGTGAGCATACCTCCATGGTTGCCTTATCATATTGACCATTTTCAATGCTCATTTTGATGAAAGTCAGTCTATCACTGATCTCTTTATTTTTTTCAAATAGATTCCCAAAACATGCTTTGTTCCAAATTCTAAGGTTATCTCTCACCATCCTTAGTTTTTGGGATAGCTTGAAGGAAGGGCTTCCATGACCATCAATATTCCACCATTGAATGATTCTTTCCTTGAGGTCCTTATGCTTGGTCCACATTGCCTCAAACCGAAAGGGCTTCTTGAGGCATGAGCTTTGGGGAACCTCAAGTAGGATAGGGCTATGGTCAGAAGTGATATTGGGCAAAGACAACAAGGAAGAGTCTCCAAATGCCATGAGAGCCTCTTTCAAGAGAAAAAACCAGTCTAGAATCTCCTGAATAAGATGTTTCCCTACTTGTTGGTTGCTCCAAGTAAAATTGGATCCTTTTAACTTGACGTCCATTAGTTCATTTGTGTTGACGAATGAATTGAACTCCTCTATACTTCTGAGAGGCAGCCTAGATCCTTATTTTTAATCAGATGGATATATCAGAGTATTAAAGTCTCCCCCTACCACCCAAGGAATATATTGAAATGCTTCACCCAGATGAGTCAGGTAAACCCAAAAAGACTCTCTTTCCTGAGAAGTATTAGGGGCATAAACATTTGAGGTGATCCATGACCTATTATTATCTAGATCATGTAATAGAATGCTTAGGACCCTCTCCTTAGACTAGATCACATTTCCTTCCACTTTTAGGGGTCCCACATCATCATCAATCCTCCAGAAGTGCCTCTCACTTGCTTGAAAGCCATCCTCCAGTGCTTCCATATGCTAGGGGCCACATAAATTGCCTAACCTTCATCCATTTTTGTATATTGAAGTAACATTATAGTCGGATTAATTGTTTTCCTTAATGACTTAACCATCCTTTGTTTGACCATGCCATTAATACCTATCACATTCCATGAGAGGATCTTCATTTAGACGGCTTATTATTTTTACCTCTCCCCTTCCTTGAGGTGGGGGAGATTTGTTGTTTTGGCTATCATCTTGAATTGTGATAAATTTTTGTAGAAGTGTACTTTTTTTCCCATTTGATATTTCATTGTCGATATTGAGTTTATAATGATATACCTCGAACATTCTTCCTCTCTTTTTCTCACTCCCAAAGATAATCGAGGATTTCACTGAACTTGTTTATTTTGAGCTAAACTTAGGAGGAGCTATTTATTGTAGGATAGGACTAGATCCCCCCATTGTCATTTTAAATCCTATCATGTCAGTGCTGGAATCACCTCCCTCAAGGTTCATCTTGTATTCAAAAGGGTTCGAATTCACACCTTGAGGGTTGGTCAAGTCTTGATGCAATACTAAGGATGGCCCTGCTTTAGGCAGAGATTCTAGGACTTCAGGCCATTCAATCTATATTTGATTATCTTACTAATTTTCATCATCATAATCCTTATATGCTAATACTTCAAACCTATTGGAGCTTAGGATTTTTAGACTTACCTTGTCTCCCTCGACGGTTTGTTGCTTTCCTTTCTCCTTTTCCCAATTCTGGACTTGATGCTCAAGGTCTATTTTGAATTTCCTAAAAGCTCCTTTTTCTTGAGGGGCCCTAGGTCCTTGGTTTTTGATGATCCCTCTACCTTTGGGAACTCTCGGGTCTTGGTTCTTCAAGCCTTCTTTCTTTGATACCATTGTTGGGCACTAGATTGGAAGGTGACCTTGGTTTATACACTCCGTAAAAAAGGCCAATTTATTTTCATATTCAACCGGTTTCTTTCTTAAGTAATTTCCATATTCCAACTCGACAAAGGTTGGGAGATCTATTTCTATATATGCATTAATGCATATCCTCACCTGAGTCAATATTGTCCTTGCCAGGGTGGGGTGATCAATAGCCACTATTTTGTCAATAGTTTTCACTATTACTTGAAGCCAATACTCATTGACAAATTGATCTGGTAGGTTAGGCAAGTGAACCCAAATGGGGGTCATGTTAATATTTTGTGTATCAGGGTCAAAGTATTCTCCCCATATTCTGATATAGAGGTTGCGTCTACCTAGGAACCACGGACCTCCGACCAGGATTCTCTCTGCATATTCCTTGTTAAACCTTATTATGAAGAACCCTTTGGAAATGGCTACTATCTCCAAATTTCTTGCCATTTTCTATTTGTTCCATGCCCAAGCCCTATTAGTTTCAATCTCGGGCATTTCACGCAAGAACTTTCTAACCAACGAAAACTTCTCCATGACTAGGAATCCATACATGATGTTTGCAAGAGCGATGATCCTGTTCTTTATTGGAACCAGTGGAAGAAGATATTTGAAAAAGTTGGTCCTCGAACCTTTTAGGGTTTCCATAAAGGACCAAGATTTTTTGGGTCCCACAGCCCCATGTTGGGTCCCTTTATCAGGGTCTTTTTCAGGTGGGTTAGGTTCTCTAGTTGTGCCTACTTGGTCAGAGATCGAATATCGACTGTCCTTTGCCTCAATTCCTTCCTCTAGATCCTTGCCTGCCCCATGAACACTGGGCCTACTTGCCTCCACAGAGCCTCTGTTGTTCCAAGCCTGCACACCCTCCTGACCTCCGCTGCTCTGCCTTTGCTCCTCCGTTGCTCCCATGTCTCAACATTTCAAAGGATCTCTTCTATTGCTAACATAAAAGGAGTGAGAATTCCTAGAGCTACCTCTTTTGATTTTCTCAAATGAAGAAGTTTGATATTCTTTAGAGAGTCCTTCAAAATAATTGATCTAGATGTCTTGTCCTTCTCTTTCTATAGCTCCACCAATGTAGCATTCAAAGCATCTCCTTGTTGCTGCATCTTGACATTGTATTCATTCATTTAATCCTCTTGCTACTATATTTTGGCATTGAATCTGTATTCTATTTTTCAAATGCACTCTTCACCACCTGTAGCTCACCTTCCATACTAGTGATCTTATCATCCTTTTATTGCAAAATATTTAGGGAGGGATACTTATCTAGGGTGTGACTCAATTATTTTTTCCTATTCTTAAGGGATTATTGATCCATATTTTCCCTATGAAGTAGAGCATCCAATGTCTAAATCATTTATTTTCAACCTTGAGCATCTTCTCTACATATTTAGTCTTAAAAAAAAAGGTATCTACGTTGACATGGGTTGCCTTCACAACTCAGTTAGAGTGATTTTAGCAATTTATCTTGTATTAATGTCCAATATCTAGTCCTTGGACCCCATATCTACCATATTTTTCTTCTCCTTAGGATGAGCCATTATCGTGTATCTCTTTCCTTCAATTGGATCTATCTCATGAAAAGTAATAGGTGTGGCTTCCACTATGTCTTTGTATGACTATTGCAGCTATTCATCTACCCACTTTCTTTGATTATCTCATGCAAATTTTATGACCTTAAATATTTCTAGAACATATTCTTTCTTTACCTAAGGCATGAGTGGCACAGTTATGAAATATGACAGTAGAGTCAAAGGATGTGTCACTATTGCTCAAACTGGGGCTATGCCAATGGTTCCACTTAAAGGCATTGGTTTTGATGATGGAGACAACAATGGAGGCTACTAGATCATTGTTTGCATTGAATGCAAAGGACTATAAAAATATATGAATGGCATAAAAGACCGAGGTGGAGCAGTGAAGTAATTTATGGATTACATGTGGGTGGGGGCATGGGAAATTATAGAAAATTTTGAGGACGGTTGGGCATATAGAAGGGATACAATGGGGAGACCATCGAGGACTTGGGATGCTCTTTTTTTAGTAATAAAACTATGTTTGAGATCATTTTTGAATATTGGGTAGTGCAAGAGGGTGGTTTAGGGGAATCTTGAAATGAATCAAGGGAAGGAGTCTACTTAGGATAAGGGAATGGGCTTGCATGAGAATGGTACCCTACTATTGGATTTTATTTATGGGGAACTCAACTATATTATTTCCCTTGTATACCTAGGCTACTGCTCTAGTTTCCTCCACCTTTGAAACATCCAAATATGACCACTAATGCTTGGGTTTTGGCTCTCAAACCTCAAATACATTAGGGCTAGAGTGACCTTTCCTTTTTCCACTCTGCTTGATATTTATGGTGGAGGTCTAGGCTACTTCTGTGTTTCTATTCCAAAAGGTTTGGTTGACCTGGTCCTCATGTTTTTTTGGACTTGTGCAAAGGGAACCTCCAATTCAATCATTTTTCCATAGGTTGGGTCTTCTTGTACCTGAAGTGGGATTTGGATCTCTTGTTCTTCAACCTCTTCTTCTCATTATCCATTTTACACCTCCTCTAAATATTATACTACATCCAATTTCCTCAATACTCTTGGGAAGAGGTTATCATCTTCCATTTTATTCCATGCATGAATATTGGAATGATATTCCTCTTAAAACTTCTTATCATATCTCTCTAGGAGAGTGTCCTAGCATTCATTCTTTTTACACTTTCTTATCCACCATTGCTCAATTTTATCATAATTATCCCATTTATTCTATCTTTCAACTAACCAAACAAATGTTGAGCTCAATTCCTGATCAGGATTTCTCTCAAGTTCAAAGACCCTATTGTACAGATAAGAGGAGACATCCATGGTGGCCACTCATGCATCTAGAACTGTGTGAATAGAATCACCTAATAATTTAATATATTCCTATAGTCCAAGATTGCTTCATTAGATTTATTCTTTTGGTGTTTGAAATATCATGACTTGATTTTGCCAATGAGCTTTTCTCTAAGAAAATCATCTAGATCATAATGCCTTTTGGGGAACTACAGGGATATCTAAGGTTAATAGGTTTTTTCCAACTTCTGATATTTTTGATTATCCCTTATTAGCATATTTATAGGTCCAAGTGAAATAGAAAGCTGGGATATCATCATTTTCTTTGCTCCTAGACCATACTTATTTTCAACCATAAGGGCTTGTCTGCACACTTCCATTTGAAAGACCTAGTCTGTGATGTAGTAGGGGAGAAGATATGAGAATATATAAAAACCATATAGGTGAATGCATGTGTATTCCTCAAAAAAATACCAATCTCTTATTTCTAGCATCTTTTCCTTTAATAATTTTTTGACATTTTCAAACAAATGAGGATAGACCTCATAAATATATGCTAGGATAGGCCCCAAGAAGTTCTTGTTGAACTCCATATATGGTTTTCTCCTAAGCATATGCATCTATTCTACCACTAGGTTTATCACCCCACTACCATACTTTTCATCAATTAGCACAGAATGCCTTATGTAAGGCATGTAGAAGAAAAATAGTCATGCCAAATAGGATGGAAAATTAAAATCCATGCTATACCTTAATTGATATTCCACTAGCTATTTTCAAATTTTCCTAGCCAATAATTCTACCTAGTTGAGTATCACAACTTGGTGAGCTCATAGTACTACATGTGCCATCACCATTTATTATGGGTACACTATCCTATTTATTATCAAATCAAGCAATATAGATAGCATGGATAAGACTAACTAAGCTTCTTCCTTGAATTCTACCAAAGTTTATGTTTTCTTCATGTAGTCCTCTGGTAGTCTTCATACCTTTAGCATTTACATTGGCCAAATTTTTGGACCATCATCACCCAACCTATCCTTCTTCACTTCTAAATTAATAATTTTTAGCTGTCCTCCTGGTAACTCTTCCACAGGAGGCCCTAGAGTAGCAAATGCTCACATGATGTTCTATGCAGTTATCTAGAAAAGGGGCTATAGGTTTTGGTTCCATATTGTGCTTGTGTTAGTGTTATATAACTTTACAATAGCCTCAACCAATTTAGGTTATGGGTGCATGGTTATTGTCATAAACCTGCTCAATTAGATTATCCATGGAATAAATCCCATAGAAGTTGAAGGGAACTATGTTGCTTTCTATATCATGCCATCTCATGAGATTTTGGCTGTAGCCTTGATATTCAGATGCATATCTATGATTCCCTTATTGGGCTTAGCTTTTATCATTTTTCCTTCTTCACCCTTCTATTCTCGCTACTTTACCTACTTGGAAGAGTGCACACTTTAAACAACCAACACCATATTCTTGATTGTACAAGCTATATTGAATTAGGCATGATGATGATTTGAAGGATATAAAAGTAAATAATGGGATTGTATACTTCTTACTTATAGTGGTTAGGGAAGAAGGCCATAAAGTTAGTGTTGAGAAGAAATTTTGCCCAATTGCAAAATCACCATCACAATCAGGATTTTGATTAGAAAACCCTCTCTTGCAAAGAAATAGAAATTTATCCAAGGTTATTTTTACTTAATGTGTACTTTTAATATTGTGAAGATGTGTCAAATTAGTGCTAGGAATACCTTAGTTATTTGCAAGTAATTTTTAACAAGGGGTCTATGTTGATTTATTTTATTATTCTATGCTATTTATTTTTCATAAAACTTAAAAGAAAATAAAATGTGATTGGCCCTCATATGACCATGATGTAAAAGCCTTAGTTCATTTTATCTTGAAGTATTTTAGATAGATTTTATCTTCTTTTGGTTAAGCATATTTTAAACAAGTTTTATCTTCCTTAAATCTTGCTTTGAGCATAAAAGAGAAGACTAAAATCTATCTTTTGAAATGCAAATTTTTAATGATGATTGGATTCATTTAATGTTGTTTTGAACATGGAAATAAAATAATCTACATGAATATCCTGATAAATGAAATATCATGTGACATATCATATAAATTTCCCCTCTTTGATGAAATTATAATTTTCATAAAGAGAAGTCAATTTATTACTTTAAAAACAATGGCACTTTGGAATGCCATATAAATTACCTCCATTTAATGAAATTGTAACTTTTATAAAGGGAAGTTAATATATTGCTCGCAAAATGAAATATAAAGCTTGAAATTTGATTTACCTTCAAAATGTGAAATTATGTCAAATTTCAAAATTACAAAATTCCTTATAAAAAAACAACTTTGAAATTTTTTATAATTTTGAAAATAGCTTCAAACTAAAATTGAAATTGTTATAAATGAAATGTTAAAGCTTATTCTTCACATCCGTGCATCTATTTTTGGAGTTTGATTTATTTTTATTTTTATTTTTATTTGTAAAATAAAATAAAAAATACAAAAGGGAATAGTTAGAAAAATAAAAAAATATTTTTTTGGAAAACGGACCAGAACGTCGAAAATGTTAGGAACCAAACTACTAACAGCATAATGTTACCCTATCCTGCAAAATAGAGATGTGAGAATTTTTTTATGTAACCTAATTTATCCAAAGTTGCCTTTGCATGGTCTAAAATAAATTAGGTGCAATATTCTAAGGGAAACAAATCAAATTCTACATTTCTAAGCCTTCAACACTGCAACTGTTAAACATGCATTAAACACTATCTATAAGCCAAGAAAACATAGAAAGAAATATAAACAATGAATTCAAGACATGCAAAAAAATTCTCCTCCATTTTGCTAACAAAGTGCAAGTTTCTGAAGCATTTGCATCCTTTTAACAAAAATAATGTTCAATTTTTACAAAACATCTCCAACCCTTGGCTTTCAAAAAAATTCTAGCCTTGACCTTCAAAAAGGTCCAACCCTTTTGTGTCTGCTTTTTCATCTATTTTAAAATCTTCTAAGAATTTTTTTTCTTTCCAACTGTTCACTTCCTCATTCCTTTGTTTGGTTTTCCTATGTTTAGGTAACACTCCTTTTACAACATAACACTTTGACAAGCATTCATATTTCTCCCCATTTACATTACCTTTCATAACATAAACATTTTATGTCAAACCCTTAAACATGAATTTTATGCCTTTCCCTTTGATTAAATGTGTGACACATTTTAGCAATTAAGTGAATTTAAGCTCCCATTTTGGGGCTCTCATATATATAGTTTGCACATCCTCTTATCCATCCTAATATAAATGTTGGGCACCTACCCTTGGCTAAAATATCATCTAATTGAGTGGCATCCTTAGCCAATGAATCATGGGTACTTTGGGACCCTTAGACAATGCAAGATTCATTGTATTTTAAAACCTATTTCTCAGTGATTTAACTTCCCCATTTTTGGTTATGGATTTCTACCAAAACCAATGTTAATATAGGCTAACAAAAGGGACCATCATATTCTCCTATCGTAACTATCACAGATGCCTTCATTACAATTGTTCATTCTTTATAATTCACCTCAAACTCCTTTTGTATGAAATTTGTGCTCATCTGCAAAATTTCATACTGTCAACCTTGTGTGTAGCCTCATAAAAACCATCCCACATGTTGTAGCACTCACTTTTTTTATCCATAGTCACACTGTGTGCTATGTAAGTCCTTATCATGCATGTGAAGTGCCTGCTTGTCCTTTGTTTTGATGATAAACACATCATTATTCATCTTATTGTATAAATTATGGGGCTAGTGAATGTTGAATTTTTCAATAGTGGACTGGATATGGTTGGATTTTAGCTTCTAATAGTGTAGATGAAAACTACCTGAAGGTTTAACTAGCACATTACCCATTACCAAGAATCAAATCATATATGGGCCTCTTCTTCACTCCATGTATAGGTACCATTTGCTTCAGTTTTGATGATTTTGTCATCATATTTTCAAAAGGGTAGGCCACTAGCAATTTTTGAGGCTCGATGCATTAAATGGAAGAAAAATACCCTTAATTAGCAACCCAAAACATCTATATCTGCTTCATGATGAATTTATCTACACTATTTGTAATCCAATATGTGGATGGTTTTCTATATTGCCATATCATATTCTTTATGGAGTTCTCACATCGGTGTGACTTGGTAAGCCAAAGTTGATTTGTTTGACACATAAGATAGTAGGTTCATCACACACAACATGGTAAGCCCTATCATTCATCATTGTTTGAGGCTATACTCCCCTACTATATAAATTATCATAAAAAACACCATGGTCAATCCCTGTCCACATGGTTGTGACACTACGAAGGTTTTATTATGGAAATTCATACTACCTATCATCATAGATGTTCACTCACAAGGTTAGGTATCTGAATCACCTACCAAGTCAATTGTGTGAGCTGAGTTATCCCAGCTACATCAATATCCATATTTACCTACGTCATATTTGGCTAATGATGTGTGTCATTAATAGAATAATTTAATATTATAATTTATCAATCTGGGGTGGTGTCCAAGGCTGTCTACGATAGAGGTTAGGGTAGAGTACAATTCAGGCATTCATATTTCAAACATTTATTGGGTGAAATAGATTTTGGTTTAGTCTTTTGGTGTCACACTAAACCTAGTCTATAGAATGGAAACTGAATTAAATTTCAATAATTGAAAACTAAATCTAAGTTGAAAAAATTGACAATTAACTACAATTGCAAGAATTAGAATTGCTAAATTGAAATCTAATTTACTTTTGCAAAATTGAAATAACAAAATTAAAATGTTGCTGAATTGAAATCCTAAATTACACTTGCAGAATTGAAACCTAGTTTAATCTTGTAGAATTGAAATGATTCTTGAAAATAAAACTTATGCTAAAATAACCTGTCAATGTCCTACCACAAAAGGTCATCAAGGTTCTACTACAGGAACTGATAGCAAAATGAAATCTGCTAAAAATTGAAAGTTGTTGAAACATAAAAAAATAGGGGAATATGGAAAGCAGAGGAAACAAGGGAAACAAATGTCTAATCTAATTTTTCAGTTGACACACACACAAATGTTGCATACAAACATAATAGAAAATATAAATAACATCACACAAACTTAAAACAAGAAAATGAAATCTAACAAGCAATATGTTAATTCTACTGTAGTAAATTTACAGAAAAACTTGTGCTGAAAATCCTCCTAGGAATGAAAGTGGGCCCAAGCTTCATGATATAGAAGAAGGTGGGAAAAATACTCCTTAAATAATTAAAAATCACACTTTCTCATGAACAAAAATTGATAAAAGAACTACATTTTTATTGTTGTCAAAACATACTAAAACTGTTACAGAGAATTGTTGTATTGTTCTATTTTCTATTATTAACTACTCTCCTCTATTCTACTTCCTACTTAGCTCAACCAAGAAAGGATATGTGTTATTTATAATAAAATATTACAAAATATCTTGTGCTTAAATCAACCTATTTGCTATTTTATAATGATTTACCAATAATTTTGAATCTAAAATAAGTGTAATTTTGGACAGTTTGTGCTACAACAACACTCATTGGCCCTTATAAGGCATATTCAGTGGTAGGAGTACATTTGAGGAGTATTAGAATATCTTTGTACACCTATATCCACTTTAAAATATTATTTTTCTATCTTACAACTTATTTACCTTTTATTCTGCAACTAATCTAGGTCTATTTTAGGACAGGATCAGTCGCATTAGTTGATATTTTCTCATGAGTTGTGTTTTTTGGTTGGCAAGGAATGGTGGAGATAGTTTTAGAAAGATTTTCCTATATCCCCTCAACCTTATTTTACCTTTTAAACCACTTAGCATGTTCCCCTATTATTTTGAAGATCTTCTAAATAATTGGTTGTAGGTGCACTTGATGCTCAAAAATGCATGTAGAATGTCCGTTTTGGCTATTTATTTTAGGTAGGTCATTTAATCTAGATTCTAGGAGGTGATTCCAACTAATTTCATCCTTCTCCATTGGTAAATTCTAGGCCTTGCCATTCATTGGCAGTTGGCTGGAATTTACATGGTGATTTATGTATTTTCCTATTTCTGCTTGTTATTGCCTATTTATACCATGTGTAAATGCTTCTAGATAGGTTATATGTCTTATTTAGTCCTTCTAAACATATTCCATACATTTACTCATGCTTTTATTGACAACTTCAAGGTGTTCCTATAAAGTGACAGCTTGCTGATTTTTATATGGTTATTTTTTGTAGATTTTTAGATTTATGACAGTCCTAAAAATTTAGCTCCAATGTGGATTTCAAACAAGTTGAAGGGTAGGAAACCATTCAAAAACCATTATGAATTTAATGGATATCAGCATACCACATTTGGATAATTGAAATACATGTTTTTATTTGCTACTTAATCAAGCAAAAATAGTCACAAAATGCTGAAAATAGTCAAAATAGAGATATAGTGTTCCTAACATAAAATCATGCAAACACTTAACAAATAATATATTCTAATCAACTATTTAGCAATTAAATTTGTCATGTTTGGTAATATGATAGTTTTTATATGTCAAACATTATGCAATAATGAGGTATTTTTGGGCCTCATCATCCCCCCAACTTGAACTGATGCATGTCCTCATGCATCCTAGTAGGCCATAGTAATATGCAGGTTTTATCCTTGTGAACAACATCCTTTACCACATTCTATCCATGAAATTTCTCCTTTCTGCACTACACCAAGCATTTTATAATTTAAGCACATGTATTTCACTTTTCTACAACCTTGCAATTTTTTTTTTAATTTTGTAGTTCCTACAATTTTTTTTTTTTTTTATTTTGCTTTTTGTTTCTTGCATATATTTTTTTCATTTTCAACTTGCAACTCTTTGACTTCTACACTTACATATTTCAATATTGCAATTTTTGTAATTCCTACAGTTTTGACACTTTTTTTGCCCTTCTACAAGTTTTAGTGTTGCAAGGTACCTCTTAAAGGCTTGGTATCATGTGATTCATATTGAAATAGTCTTATTGTATTTTTATAATGGAACCATATTTGGCATATGCACTACTGTTGGTGGAATTTTTTATCTTAACAACATTTCAGCTTGGATGCTTATTTCTGCTGTTTTGCACCTCTAAAACAAAATTGACAAAAATTCAATTTTGTACTACTTGTGGTGGGATGATTTTAAGCTTTAGGAACCTCAATATTTGATGTGTCCTACTATTTTTTCTATTCCACAACATTTTCAAGAATTTCTGGCATAATTTCTATCTCATTTCGAAGATCTTTGGAATAAGACAGTTATTCCAAAGATGTCTTTGCTTATTCTAAAGATGCATCTAAAAATGCATAAATGACCTCATATGCAAAATTTAGTTGTAGATTCTATTCTGGACCCATATCTAGGGTATGTAAACCTTCTATAACCTCAAAATTTCCTTCTCCATCCTTTTATTTAGATGCTAATTTTTCATTTTGTATGTTGTTATTTTATTGCAAATAGTAGTAAAATAGAATTTTTAGGTGGATTTTTCAGATTATCCTCCTCAAATGTATGAGTTAATTGTGAGATATCAACTTGTAGTTCTCCTTATGAAATATGCCCTACTAATTCAAATAGAATTACTGCCATGTCTGTCCCAAAATTAGGTTTTTACACAGTATTGAAGTTTCCATGCAACTAAGGGCAAAAGGCGGTGTTTCTTGATATTTTGAACATGTTTTATTTTCAACTTATCAATATTGTATGAATAGTTTATTCCAAATACCTATTATCATACACTAAATGCTAAATGCTTGTTATGAGTTAAATGCAAGAAACACATACCTTATTGTCCTAAAAATTGATCATGCACCTTACAAGCTGCTTCTGATGATTGTTAGCAAGCTATCTGAAAGCATAAACATAACACATGTGCAGTGTGATATTTTTACAATAGTGAAACAATTATGGGTAGATCAAAAAGATAATGCATGCCAAAAAACAGGTTTTCATGCAAACCAACTCAACAGTGCCTCAAGGAGGTTTTCACTACTGAATTATTAATTCCTTTTTTTATTTTATTTTCATTTTTTTTATCAGAAGAGGCTACCATTTCTAGTTTTCAACCAATTTCTATGCTTTTTTTTCAAATTCTTCAATGAGAGATAATGTCTCTCACTCTTATTTGGATAATAACAATCCTTATTCTACAAAAACATGTCAATATTTGTATAAAAATACCATATTTTTCTATTGAAAACTACAAAAATGATGCAATCATCCTTTCCATATGAGTAATAAGAGCCTTCTTATGTCATCATTAATTCCTTATTGTTGGAAATAAAGTATTGACTTCATTGTTCCTCTTCCATGCTGAAATTGATGCTTGTCCTCATGTATCATAACTTTGTGGGACATGCCTTTTGCTACAATATTTTCCCTCTCTCTCTTTTTATCTTTTTTTTCTATCTCTCTCTTTGTATTTTTCAACTCTTTCTCTTGTCTTACTTGTGCCCATGAAGGAAGTTCACAAACAAGATTATTCTCTTTTTTCTTTTCTTGTATTTTATTTGTTATATTTTTTTCAAATTTTTTAGCATCAATCTGAATCTGATATGGAAGATAAATTCTCTTCCATCATGTGTACATCCAATTATGTAATATCCCTCAAGAACTCCTTCTTAGTTAATGGTGCATGGTATACCTGAAGGCAATGTCCATTCACCACTAACATCCTCCATGAATAACCAATGGGAGAAAGAAGCACTACTCCATATCTGAAAAATTTCTTCAATCAAGTGTGGTCCATGTATCCTAGTCTATAAAATCTTGTCAATATGTACTTGAAACAATTCAATACCAATTTCCAAAGATTATAAAAGTATTAATAACTCAATTTCAATAGGAAAATACGGTTTCTTATCATAAACCAATTCATTCAATGTGAAACTGAGTATGTCTAATATATGATTAATAAATGGAAAATGGTCCTTATGTGTGAATGTATTCAATTTTTGATAATATTCAGACACTCTCAATTTCCCATTTTTATTTGGAATAATAACTAATGGAGGAATCCATCGGTTATCAAAAATTGGATAAACTAATCTAACCTTCAAGAGTTTCTTTATTATAGTTTGGATAATATATCTTAAGGTAGACTTTAATTGCATTTGTAGCTGTTTCACAAGTTTAACATTTTCAATATATATCCTATGAGTGCATATATCAAGATGAAATCTTGACATACCCTTGTATTTCCATCCAAAAGGATTGAAATATTATTTCAAAAAAGCAAACATTTTTTCTTTTTGCTCATAAGTCATCTAGTTAATAATGTTCAAGAATTTTCTTGGATGTACTTCGATTTGTTTCATTCCTAGGAGGACATAATTTACCCCTTTGTAATTTCTTACTAAGGAATTCAATGGAAGTAAACTTTCTATGTGTAGATTTTTTAGTTTTTCTCCTTTATCCAATGTTGATTTTTATGTGTCTGGACTAAAGGATTTTTGTGTATCTTCATTGACTTTTATCTCTTCAAGCTCAGATAAGGTCTTATTTGAGCACAGTTGGATGTTACTATAGTCAATAATATTTCCTACAGTATTTTTACCAGTTTCAGCTACATAGACAAGGGTTGCTTGTCTTGTATTATTTATATTGGCCACGGGTTGGGATGGAGGTAGTGGTTGATTTACTTGCTCTATTTTTTGTTGTTGTAAATATTTCTTGAGAAGAATTTAGACTAGGCAAAATTTTTTGCATCTCTAGGATATTTATGAGTTGTGGAAGTAAATGGCATTTATCAGTGATATGTCCCTATGAACAAATGCTACAAGTAGCTGATATGGTTGTTTTGTTCAAGGGATAGTCTTGTATATCTGCCATGATGTCTTCCCAACACCTAGTAGAAATTTGTTTATACTACCTTAATGATATGGATATAAAAAGGGTAATACTAGCAGATGGCTCTAAATTTTTCAAGAGATCTTATGTTTCCTAATAATGAGGATGATGAATTTCTTTCAATTTTTATGAGGAAATTCAAACATAGGCAATTTAACCCCTAAGTGTGAACATCACCTCCCTGTGGTTTCTTGCTTGTTTTGTAAATGGACTAAAATGAAAATTTCAATAATTATTATTTATACCAGTTATTACATTCAGATTTTACTCTGATGTTCACAATTTAGCATAATAATAATTATTTGACTACTTTTACCCTCTAACAACATCATGTTCCCCAAAAATGATGCCAAAATGATGCATTTTGTTAATATCATCATTTAATATTATGATTTATCAATATGGGATGGTGTCCAAGGCTGTCTATGATAGAAGGTTAGGGCATAGTATAATTTAGGCATTTAGATTTCAAGTATTTATTGGGTGAAATAGATTTTGGTTTAGCCTTTTGGTGTCACACTAAACCTAGTCTACAGAATGGAAACTGAATTAAATTACAGAAATGAAAAATAAATCTAAGTTGTAGAAATTGACAATTAACTACAATTGCAAGAACTAGAAATTACTGAATTAAAATATAATTTATTTTTACAAAATTGAAATAACATAATTAAAATGTTGCTGAATTGAAATCCTAAATTACACTTACAGAATTAAAACTTAGTTTACTCTTACAGAATTGAAATGATGTCTGGAAATAAAAATTATGCTAAAAACACCTATCAATATCCTACCACAAAAGGTTGTCAAGATTCTGCTACAAGAATTGATAGCAAAATGAAATCTGCTAAAAAATGAAAGTTATTGAAACATAAAAAAAAATAGGGGAACATGGAAAGCAAAGGAAACAAAGGAAACAAATGTATAATATAATTTGTCAGCTGAAACACACAAAAATGCTACATATAAACATAATAGAAAATATAAATAACATCACACAAACTTAAAACAAGAAAATGAAATCTGATAAGTAATTTGTTAATTCTAATGCAGCAAAATTATAGAAAAACCTGTCATGAAAATCCTTCTTCTAGGCCTAAAATTGGGCCCAAGATTCTTGATCTAGATTAAGGTGGTAAAAACACTCCTTGACTAATTAAAAATCACACTTTCTCATGAACAAAATTTCACAAAAGAACTACACTTTTATTGCTGTGAAAACATGCTAAAATTGTTACAGAGAATTGTTGTATTGTCCTATTTACTGCTACTAACTACTCTTCTCTATTATACTTTCTAATTTGCTCAACCAATAAGGGAGTTCTGTTATTTATAATAAAATATTACAATATATCTCATGCTCAAATTAGCCTATTTACTATTTTATAGTGATTTACCAATAATTCTGAATCTGAAATAAGTGTAATTTTGGACAATTTGTGCTACAGTAGCACTCATTGGATCTTAAAAGGTATCTTAAGTGGTAGGAGTACATTTTAGGAGTCTTATAATATCTTTGTATATATATATATCCACTTTAAAATATAATTTTCCTATCTTACAACGTATTTGCCTTTTATTATGCAACTAATCTGGGTCTATTTCATGACAAGATTAGCTACATCAGTTGATATTTCCTCATGAGTTGTGTTTTTTGGTCAGAAAGTAATGGTGGAGATAGTTGTAGAAATATTTTATTATATCCCCTCATTATTATTTTACCTTTTCAACCACTTAGAAACTGCATCTATTTGAAAATAAGTATGTTCCCCTATTATTCCAAAGATCTTCGGAATAACTGATTGTAGGTGCACTTGATGCTCAAAAATGCATTCAAAATGTTTTTTTTGGATATTTATTTTAGGTAGGTCATTTAATATAGCTTCCAAGAGGTGATTCCAACTGATTTCATCCTTCTCCATTGGTAAATTCTAGGCCTTGCCATTCATTGGCAGTTGGCTGGAATTTACATGGTGATTTATGTATTTTCCTATTTTTGCTTGTTATTGCCTATTTATACCATGTGTAAATGCTTCTAGATAGGTTAGATGTCTTATTTAGTCCTTCTAAACTTATTCCATCCATTTACTCATGCTTTTATTGACAACTTCAAGGTGTTCCTATAAAGTGATAGCTTACTGATATTTATATGGTTGTTTTTTGTAGATTTTCATATTTATGACAGTCCTAAAAATTTAGCTCCAATGTGGATTGCAAACAAGTTGAAGGGTAGGAAAACATTCAAAAAAAATTGTGAAGTTAATGAATATCAGCATACCACATTTGGCTAATTGAAATGCATGTTTTAATTTACTACTTAATCGAGCAAAAATAGTCACAAAATGCTAAAAATAGTAAAAAACAGAGATATAGTGTTCCTAACATAAAATCATGCAAACACATAACAAATAATATATTCTAATAAAATATTTTGCAATTAACTTTGTCATGTTTTGTAATATGGTAGTTTTTATATGTCAAACATTGTGCAATAATGAGACATTTTTGGGCCTCATCAGCTAACAAATACCTCCTACTTCATTTGTCATCATACATCATGTGGCCTATTCAGTCCAACATCCTCCATGTCATTCGAGTCATCTGTATCAAATGCATCACCTTCGATCCATGTCATCTCACTCGTCCAAGTTGTCTACACATTATCTATTATGTTAACATCCTCTAGTTTCTATGTGGTCCATATTTTATCATACCTAGTTTTAGGTCATCACCTATGCTACGTCGGTGTCAATTCATCTCCATCCACCTCAACATGTTCATTGTATTATCCACAATATTGACATCTGGTGTTGATTTCATAAAAATACTAGAAGTAAATGATAGAACAAAGTCCATGGTCTTATGTTTCATTACGATTGGACAAAACAAACATATTACTACCATGTCTTGCACCAATATCTATAATTCAATTGAGTTACTTATCTTTATCCATACATGATCCATATCATCTCACTATCAGTGCCATATTGAAGCAACCCATGCCAACAACATCATTCATGAACCCTTGTAGACTCATCAACCTTTAACATCAGTTATAAAGTTGGGATATGCCACTTGGATCCATGTATCGATGTGGTGACAAAATATTCGTCCATGTATGCCATAACCACATGTCATTGTTGTCTATATCTAGTCATTTTGTTGCATCATACCCAGTCATCCTCATCTAGGAAGTTGTTCACTGCACAAGAGAACACCACCTCATAGGTTTACTGTCTATCACTAGTCTCCTACATGCCTGCTTTGAGATTCATGCCAAATGAATCTATGTTGACTGCGCTTGCATACCTATATACCACACACTTTTATTAGAAATAAAGCACAAAAAATACTTTCATTAAAGCCCCAAGACAAACCAATATCATATAAATCCTAATGTTTATAACATGCCAGTTTCATTTTGATTTTATTTATTTTGCTTATTTTTAATTTTTTTTTTATATATATTATTTATTTTGTTTTACTTTAGCCTTTTATTTATTAACATAAATTCAATTTAATTAATTTTAAATTTTGAATTAATTTAATTCAAAATACTAAAATTAACCAAAAAATTAAATACATGAAAAAGGTAATTAAGTTATTAAAACCAAACAAACACTAGACCTACTGCAATCTCATGGGTAAAGCTTCATGAAGATTATCACTCAAAACAAACCAAAAGTACTAAAAATAAAATTTAAAATGTGGATCCCCAAATTTGGGGTTAGTTGTGCAATGGCCACAATAGTTAGGTAATAGGAACATTAAGGTGGATCTCACATGAAACAAGGAAAATATCATTAAAACACATTCCATATGATAGGCAGTTTCTACTAGTCTTTCTTGGGGTGTGAATCATCAGCTAATAAGATTGCTCGCATAGTTATTTCCATCAATTGAGTGCATTGTATACGACTTACCTCAAACATTTTCCATCATCATGCTATCATTATTTTTCAAGGTGCAATTTTCCTAGGTAGATCGTGCTTGGGATCTTTCCCACTCTACCATTTATGATGCACACTTCAAATTGCTCTAGAAAGTGTGCCTCTACCACTACTTTGGTTATGGGTTCCTAACATGCCTAGCTAAGAGGTTTCTAGCTAGCATGCCACATTGCTCTTATCATTATCTCTTGTGGTGCTCTTGATATGAGTACCTCCTCTAACTAATACAATTGGTTCACCTAGGTTTTATTGGGATAGAGCTTACCCTCTTCTTGTAGACACCTAAAACATGTCATGCTTAGGGGAGCTACTTATAGAGACACATTCATAAGATCACATGACATAATATTAGACTTTCCAAGCATCAGAAGTGGTTCTCACCACTCATCTAGGGTATTTTAAGCCCATCCAAGCCTAGCCGCTCAAGACTAGAGTGGATAGACCTTAACTACTCAAACTTAGAACAGCCAGATCTTAGCCACTGCAAATGATAGCGACCAGATCTTAGCTACTACAGATGATAGTGGCTGAGCCAAAAAGATCATTTTACTAACAAATATGCTCAATCACAAGAAAAAGTGGTAGTCTACATGCAATAAAGGTGAGCGGGAGTAACTTTGCATTTCCTTTCATGACTAGTTCACATAGGAGACTTGAGTTTGCATTTAGACTTTAGTTAAATGGCCTCCAAACATAGACAAAAACAAAGCTGCTCATGCTAAACAACCAGTTTGTATAGAATACTTGAGTTTGCATTTAGATTTTAGTTAATTGGCCTTTAAACATAGAAAATATAAAAATCTTTTCATGCTAACATTCACTACGCATGAGGGATTCATTTCTAGGGCTTGGGCATAGACCTAGGGTTTCACACACTTTAAAAGGTGCAATCCTAAGAGCACCAAGGATTCAAAATTTATCAGAACATATCATTGAGGAGAGCTTTCAAGACATAGAGAGATTATCTTGGATATCACATTTATGGTGAAGCCCTGAAAAATTGGAGAGCAAAGCGACCACTATTTCAACATCCGATAGAAGCTTTGATCCATAGCTTTGAGGTAAATAGAACAAAATTCACCTTAGCAACCATTGTATCAGATAGTAGCCCGTAGGCCTAGCTTAAGGTTTTATACATTAGTTTTATTATTCTATTTAGCATATCATTAGCATAATATCATTTCATTCATTTAACTTTGTAGAATAGGTTTAATTTACAATTGCTTTCATGTTTATATATTCATTACTAACAACTTTGTAGCACCCTAAAATTGGTGCAGTGAAATTGTAATAATTACATTCATCTTAGTAAATAATTTAAATTCAAATTTTAACCTCCCAAACCGCCCGTTAACCACCGAGTAATCCGTTTCCCCCTTTTTCGTGCCATTTTTAGAGGTTTTTTTTACCGTTTGACGATATCGTCGCCGATCAGACGATATTGCCCCAAATCTGACAATTTCGTCTGGGCTAGGACGTCCAGACGATCTTGTCTCAAAACTGATTTTGCATAATTAGCTTCTGTTCCAACTGGTCTCCAATCTGGGCAGAAGCGTGTCTGTGCTGTTAAAGACCCTCCCCTGTTGGAGATCTCCCAAATAGGGATGATCTCCAACCTCCCAACCTCCCTCCTAAGCCTATTTAATCCTAAGCCCTCCCCTCAGCACCCCCCTGGCTGAAATTCCCTGTAACCTGACTGCATACGTGTTAAAACATCATAAGTTTCTATTTTGCATTAGTTCTATACAATTTTGTTGTAGGTACCATACTATTTTTCAATAGGAGCAAGCTTACATCATCGCCGATGAACCTGTTTAGATCGGAGGCTAACCTGTCGAATTAAAGACGATTTTGTACCAATGCGAGATGATTTCGACTGCAGTCAACATTGAGGCAATTAGTGCCTAAAGTTTGCATTTCTTCTTCCCTTTTTTTGCTGTTTTATGTTGTAATTAGCAATTTTATTCAGTATTTTATGCTATTTTGCATTTTGGAGTTCACCCATCTAGATCAAATGCATGATTAGGTCATAATTGTGATTAAAATTAGCATAATTCATTCCTATTTTTATTTTTAAGTTTCAGTTTAATATTGTTGCTGTCATTTTACACTGTTTCCCTCTATTAGGATAGTTGTATTTTCTATATTTTGCACCTATTTCTCTGTTTACAGGTCTCTTCATCAGATCTCAGACGATCTTGTCTGATCTTAGATTATCTTGTCAAATCAGAGGCGATCCTGACTGCTTCAAGATCAGAATCTTCATCAGACATCCGGATCAGGTATTCTGCTTTTAATATTCCATAATTTCTCTATTTTTTTGTCTTAATTATATTTTCTGTATTCATTTAATTTGCATCTGCATATAGAATAGCTTAGATGCATTTTGGCCAAACCTAGGATTTGAATTCTTAAGGCTAAAACGAACACATAAAACACATTCCCAACCTAGGCGTGGAAACTGCCATTAAATGTTTCCTAGTGAACCCACCATCCGTCGAAAAATCACCAATATACACCTCCCTTGAGAGGCGGGACCTTCACAAGTCCTCTCAGTTCGAGGTACCGCGACATCCTTTTTACATCCCCCTTTTGGGCACGGATCCTATAGCCTGAAGGTAAGGGTGTGAAAATTTTGGAGCGATACATTTTGGTGAACCCGACGTGAATGCATTGTAAACCTTTTGAAAAAAAAAATAGAACAACTAAAACATAGGTGCATTTTCAGATCATTTAAATTTAATATCATGTTTAGATGGTAGCTCCTAAGAAAATATTAGCAGTTACTATAAATGTAGAAAACCATTTGGCAGCCATAGAAATCAATTCTGTACTTGGTGTTCTTGAAACAGATAGAAATCAACTCTTGTGGGACGAACTTGATAGAAGACTTAGTGTCATCTCATCTAGGTCAACAGAACTTAAACAAATTAAGAGACTAGTCCTAGATAGAATCCTAGATCCTCATCAACTTGTATTTTATCATGAACTTCAGAGAGCCTGCCATAGATGGTTAGCTTATAAGAGAGCTCTTGTGTCTTCAGAATTGTTCACCTTCGAGGAATACCTCGAGAACGTAGCCATTGTACACCAGTTCCTAGGTCTTGTAGAAGACCAAGAGGTTGTTCTTATAGATAGGGAAAGATGGAATAGAGTTCCTCGAGCTGTGTTATATCAAGAGTATTGCCACGAGCTTTACTTCTATCAACCAACATCTGAGACAAATAATATCACTATAGCTCTTTTCATTAAATTTTTAAAGGAAAAATTTCAATTTGAAGAAGAACACTTCATGACTCTTGAAAAACTCGAGCCCATTAATGATATTTATAAGTTGTTTATAGAAAATTAGATTATTACTTTCAGTCTTATTTCTTGCATTTATTGTGTTATTTGTTGTCTTTACAATATTATTTCAAAAACAAAGAAAAACTAAAAAACATAGCAAAAACTTAAACATTTCATTTTTTTGTAGTAGGTATATAATTAATATATACCTCTTAAGCTTGTTGCATATATATATATATATATATATATATATATATATATATATATATATATATATATATATATATATATATATATGCTGAAATCTAAAATTAAGCACCATGCCTAAACTTAGGAATGGTAAAGAAACTTTAGGAGAAGAAGAAGATTGGTTACAAGATACAACTAGAGACCCTAATGTCCTTCCTGAAGATCCAATTCTGGAAGGAAAAACTCTAGAACAACTAGAACATGACCTAGGTGAAGACAATGAACAAGAAGAAAGTGTTAAAGAGGATGGACCCTCATCCCCTAGAGTAGCTCCAGATGGAACTATTGCTTTTGACAACGTAGATCATTTTTAGAAATTTCTCAATGATAACATTGATGCCCTTAATGTGGTAGTTCGTATTGATAAAGGGAAAATTAGTAACACTCAAGCAGCCATGGAATATATGTATGATGTGTGCACTAATCCCTTATCTTTCATTGATCAAGAAAGTGACAAGGCTAGGCCATCCAATACAGACATGGTCATTATGATGCAAAACATGTCAAAACAATAGGTTATCCACCCTCCTAAGGAACCTGTTATTCAACCTAAAATCATCCCCACACAAAAAAAAAATTCCTTCACTACTTTATTTCACCAAACTATTGAGCAATATGCTTCAAGTAAACAAAAACCTAAAATGAAGCCAAACACCAATTTTCAACAATCTAGAATACAGCATAATACAACTTCAAAATTCCTTCATAACACTTTTCCTACCAACAATTTACACAATAGTAACATAGCATCTAATATTCATGTCCCTCCATATGCTCACAAAACCCATGTTAATGCCCTACCGAACCAATATGGTGGGCAAACTAGTAATATAGAAGCCATGGTGAAATAGTTAGCTTCGCGTATGGACCAGATAGATCCCTACCGTCCCTCGTACAATTATCGAGAGATATGTAGTCAACCTTTGGATCCCATGGTTGTAGCTCAACCATACCCTAAGCATTTTACCATGCCCATCTTGCCTATATATAAAGGAACCGAAGATCCCATAGAGCATCTTTGCATGTTTAGGATAGCATGTCATGATATATCACATGATGACTTGCTATTACTAAAAATGTTCCCGAAAAGTTTAGGTGGAATGGCATTAGAGTGGTACTATCAATTTCCCACTCATTATTTGAGAAACTTTGAAGAAACAACTGAATATTTTGTCCATCAATTTAGTGCCTACATCGAGAGGCATGTAACCATCAAAGATCTATACAACTTAAAACAAGACAAGGATGAATGTTTTGCCGATTTCTTAGCTAGATGGAGGTAGCTAACAGGAAAACTGCACTTCGTGCTACCTTATAGGGAAATGTTAGACATTTTTATTAATAACTTACAAGAACAAATATCTTATGAGCTATCAACTGCTACTTTAACTACCTTCGATCAAGCTATAGATTTAGCTCAAAGAGTAGAAGATGCCCTCATTAGGAGAGGCCAACTTAGGAAGAAGGATGATGAGAAAACATCTAGAAATTAGTATAAAAACAAACAAGTTGTTGGTGATGGAGTCACTGACAACAAAAATGTTGCTAATATCAATGCAACAAAGACAACAAAAAAATTTATATTGAAACCTCCTGATAAGCCTCCTTGGGAATTTACTAGATTGAATCAACCATTATCAACTATTTTACCTCAATTACTCGAAAGAGGTTTGATCCAATTACCAGCTATCCGGGAACCTAATCCAACTATACCCTGATACAAAGCTGACTTACACTGTGATTTCCATAGAGGACCTGGACATTCTACCAATGCTTGTAAAAGGTTGAAACATAAAATACAATATTTGATTGATAATAATGAAATGGAGGTGCAAGCCTTCCAACCTAAACAAAACGCTCCTAATAACACTCAAAAGACCATTCCCCAAAATCAAAATCAAAATGCTAATCAAACATTAGACATATTTCAACACCCTTTACCAAGACATGGTAAAGAGGTAGCCAATCAAATCGAACATCATAATGTTCCCCCTCCTACCCGATATGTAGGAACAATTAGCGGAAAATTACTTGTTCAAGATCCTCAAATATTTGACACAACCTTATCCTTGGTTATGACCAGGCCCTTACATAATTTTCAAACTTTAGATTCTAGTGATATAGAATCCGATACTCAAAGTGAACTAGACATTACTTCAAACCAATTGAATAGTTCTAAAAACAAATCAGATCCTATTCAACCCATCACAGATGCTATGGTTCTATAAGAACCATTTCCTAGGAGAGTTACTACTCGACCTTCTTCTAATCAATTCCTTCCTAATGAAAAAGCCATAAATGCTAGACCAAGACCAGTTCAGTGTCCTCAATATAACATTATAGGTACCATTGGAGTTGTTACCCGAAAACAGGCTCAAAATTCTCAACAAGAACCAAATCAGAATGATGGATCAACTCCATTCATTTTGAAAAATACCAATAAAGGGAATCATGCTCCTAATGTTCAACCTAAACCCCCTTACAATATTAATGAGCAATTATCCAATACTACAGCCAGAATTTCCCTTTTGGATTTATTAATATCTTCTCCTACCCATAGGGATGAGTTGATGCTTACATTAAGCCAAATTATGGTACCTCAAAACATTCAACCTGAAGCTATGGCCAATACTATCATCACTCGAGAGGTTGATTGTATTGAATTTCAGGATAAAGATATCCCACAACACAGTTTACATAAGGATAATCCCTTATATATTACTACTCTAATTGGAGATGTAGCTATCAAACGAGTCCTAATTGATAATGGCTCATCTCTAAAAATTTGCACTTTTGACTTCTACCAACGATTTGGCTTTAGAAGTGATGAAATGAAGAAAACTGATATGATCATAAAAGCTTTCAATGACAAAACACAAGAAACGTGTGGAGTTATTACCATCCCCTTGCAAGTTGGTCCTAGAACCCTAGAAACAATTGTGTTTATTGTACATTGCCCAGCATCGTACAATATAATTTTGGGTCGACCTTGGATCAATGCGATGTGAGCGGTCCCATCAACTTTACACCAATGTGTTAAATTCAAATTTAAAAATCAGTTGGTCACTATCCATGATGACCCTAGACCCTTTGATATGTGTGCTTTGGTAGAACCTGTTGGAGTGCAATTTTTCCCCGCTCTGTCATCCACACATCCTAGTTCTTATTTTTCATCTAAAGGTGTGAAACACACACACATAAAATCATCTACCCCATAAACTACACCTATACATTTAACTCAACCATATTCCAAATAAATCACTCTAGAACCTCAAAAATATCTTAAATCTACAACCAATCCTTCAGGTTCAATCCCTATAATTTCAAAACCTATAGAAACATCTATCATACCTTCCACATTATCAAAAAATATCATATCTTCAACATCTCAAGATATAGGGAATAAGCCTTCTACATCTTATGCCCTTTTTGATGAACTTTTACCAGATTTATCCATGATCTTAATATCAGAAAAAACAAATGCTTTCATGCAAGATTCAATTCTTTTAAATAACTTGCCACCATCTCCTCGTACTTTGGGCCTCCCACAACCTATGGGAAGTACTTACCAAGTCGGGAGTTGTGCCTTCATTTATAAAGGATATGACTGGGGAAGAATCCCTCGAAATATAAAAACTCATCACGAGGGATATGCTCGGTGCTATTTTACCAATGAATATATTAAAGCTAAACCTATAATGCTTAAAATGGGATATAAAGGGAAAGGCTTGGGACCTTTCCAAAATGGCATGAAAGAACCTTTCGAGGTAGAACCGTGGCCTGCCCGCTATGGTGTGGGCCTATTTCCTAGTAAGGGTCAACCATTTCCTTTTGAATATGATGATCACCTCATATGTTATCAAGATTATTTGGATAGGCATGTTGATTTGCCTTTAAAAAATTAGTCATTTACATGTAACATGCTATCCATAGCTTACCCTGAAATGATTACTGACCCCGATGAAGAGTTGGAAGGAGATATTTTCCACGACATCTCTGTTGAAGAGATGTTACACAATGGATTTTATTTTGATGGTTATATACCAACTATAGCCCAACTGGAGGCCAATAATCCTTAATATGAATTATCTAAATTAACCTTACAAGAATTACAGGAATTGGGCGTTTCACCCGCCTCGCCTAATTTTGAAAGAGATCTACACATGGAGGTAGAAAACATCATTAAAATTAATATTGGAACTGAGGATAATCCTCACATAATCAATATTGGATCAGAATTAAGTCAAGAAAAACAAGAACAATACATTGCATTCCTTAAAGAGTATGAAGATGTCTTCGCTTGGACATATGAAGATATGCCAGGTCTAGACCCTTCTATAGTCATGCATCATCTAGTGGTCCATCCGGATGCTAAACCTGTTAAACAAAAACTTAGAAAAATGCATCCCAAAGTGGCTCTACTAGTCAAAGGGGAGTTAGAAAAACTCTTGAACATTGTCTTTATAAAAGCTATTGATTATGTTTAATGGATCTCAAATGTAGTTCCAGTTACCAAAAAAGAAGCCACCAAAGTTAGGGTTTGCACATATTTTAGAGATATTAACGCTGCATACCCTAAAGATGATTTTCCTCTTCTAAAAATGGATCAAATCATTGACTTTACTTCCGAGAGTGGGATGATGTCCTTAATGGATGGATTCTCTAGTTATAATCAGATCAAGATAGCTCCTTAAGATCAGGCTAAGACAGCCTTTATTACCCCTTGGGGTACCTTTTGTTGGAAAGTGATGCCATTTGGCTTAAAGAACGTAGATGCAACCTATCAACGAGATATGACCTATATTTTTCATGATATGATGCATGATATCCTACATGATTATGTAGATGATATTATAGCTCGCTCTATTATTGAAGATAATCATTTAGATGATTTGAGAAAAGTTTTTAATCGATTATGAGAATATCTTATTCGATTAAATATAAAAAAATACATATTCGGAGTTAAGTCCGGTAAACTATTAGGGGTTTTAGTTTCTTTATGTGGTATCAAAATCGACCCTCTAAAAATTGTGGCCATCACTGATATGCCCACACTTACTAATATATCTGAGTTACAAAGTTTACAAGGTAAGCTTCAAGCCATCCGTCGCTTCATCGATAAGCTGGCGGACAAAATCGGTCCCTTTCTTAAACTCCTTAAGAAGGATGTCCCTTTTAATTGGGACGATGACTGTAGAGAAGCTTTTGAACTTCTCAAACAATACCTCCTTAATCCACCTGTGCTTTCACCACCTAAACCTGATCGCCCATTTCTCCTATATATTTCAGCTTCAGATTCTGCCTTAGGAGCTATGTTAGCTCAGCTTGATGATGAAAAGAGAGAACAGGCTAATTATTATATTAGCCGAACCTTCATCAGTTATGAAACCCGCTATACAACGTTAGAGAAACTATGTCTAGCAGTCATGTTTGCTATGCAAAAATTATGACATTATATGCTTAGTCATAAAACTTATGTCATTGCCAAATATGATCCCTTAAGGTATCTCATGAGTCGACCTTATTTATCGGGTCGCACAGCCAAGTGGGTTCTTGCTCTAAGCGAGTTTGATCTCACATTCATAGGACAAAAGTATGTTAAGGGTCAAATCATAGTAGATCAATTAGCTGAGGCACCCTTAGAGTCTACCCATCCCCTCATCATTGAGTTTCCTGATGAATGCCTTCAATTAGAGGTAGACCATACTGAACAATGGTCCTTATACTTTGATGGAGCCCGATGCATGAGTGGGGCTGGTGCGGGTATTATTTTAATATCCTCATAAAAACATCTTATTCATCGGTCCTTCAAATTGAAATTTTCTTGCACCAACAATACTACTGAATATGAAGCTCTAATCCTTGGATTACGAGCTGCCTTGGTGCTAAAAATTAAACACCTTTTAGTTTTTGGTGATTCTCAACTGGTTATAAACCAAATTAATGAAGTTTATCAAACCAGAGAAGATAAACTATGCCCATATAAGGCCTATGTTTTAAAATTAATGTCCCTATTTTATCAAGTTACCTTGGAAGCTATTCCTCGAACTAGCAACCATGCAACTGATGCTATGGCCGCAACTGCATCTCTCCTGCCCTTGGAGTTATATGACGAATATGCCACTATCATTATTCATCGACTCCAGGAACCCGCTTCAAATAATTCATTCTTAGAACCTTTGGATGTGTTTCTAATAAATGAAACTACTCCTGAACCTTGGTATACGGACATATTTGATTTTCTCCAAAATGGGACTTTTCCTGCCAATTCTAATAGAAACCAGCATCGGTTATTACGTAGACGAGCAAGTCGATTTGTAATAATTGGAAATACCTTGTATAGGAGATATTTTGAAGGTATCCTATTAAGATGTTTAAATTTAGAAGAATCCAAATCAGCCTTGAGTGAATCCCACGATGGATCTTGTGGAGGACACTTCAGTGGTAGTGTCATTGCTAAAAAGCTCCTTCAAATAGGATACTTTTTGCCTACCATGGAAACGGATGCACATGAGTATGTGTGCCATTGCGACAAGTGCCAGAAACATGCTGACCTTGTCCATGCACCTGCACAAGAACTGCAGGCTATTTAATCTCCTTGGACCTTTTCAAAATGGGGCTTAGATATTATTGGCAAAATCAATCCTGTGTCATCTGATGGACACAAATTCATCATAACCACCATCGAGTATTTCACGAAGTGGGTTGAAGCTATGCCTTTAGCTTCCTGCACTGGCACACAAGTATCTAAATTTATTTTTAATCAAATCATTTGTAGGTTTGGAATTCTTGCAAATCTCATCTTTGACAATGGAACTTGTTTCAAAAATAAATATGTTAAAAAATTATGCCAAAAATATAAGATTCAACATCGTTGGTCCACTCCCTATTATCCTCAGGGTAATGGTCAAGCAGAAACATCTAACAAAACCTTAATCACAATTCTCAAAAGATTGGTCAATAAAACTGGCCATGACTGGCACATTCAGTTATATCCAGCCTTGTGGGCCTATCGAACTAGTGTTCGAACCCCCACGGGCACTTCACCATTTTTTTGGTTTATGGTGCTAAAGCCATTTTTCCATTTGAATTAGAAGTTCCTTCTTTGGCTCTGCTACTTCAAGATACCGAAGTAGGAGATGAATATCGTGCTTGGCAGACTCGACCAGCTGGAACTCCTAGATGAAAAATGCATCAATGCTTTGGAGCACCTCTGTGCCTACCAAAACAAGCTTAAAATATCATATGCTAAAAAAGTTTGTCATCGATCCTTTGAGATCAGCAACCTTGTTTTAAAAGAAAATAAAAAAAATACTAATGCAACTAAGGACCTTAAAGGTAAATTTGAGCCCAACTAGCTTGGACCATACATTATTACTACTAAATTTGACTCAGAAGCATACAAATTATCTACCTTAGATGGTAAAGAACTTAAAGAACCCATGAAAATTTTACATCTTAAACGTTACTATGTATAAATTTGATCATTTCATCCATGTACATATTTGTTCAAAATCACTATTTTGTATTTTCTTTCAATTTATAAATTCAAAAACACCAAAAACATTCATAATCATCAAAATCTTCAAAACTATTTGTTGCATTTATTTATGGCACTTGTTAATTTTTTGTTCAAAAATAAAAAAAAATAATGATAAAAATATAAAAACAACAATATTCTTGACTCTTTCGAAACCAAAACAAAATAAAGAAGGAAGAGAGAGTCAACATTCTCAAAAATTCTCAAGAAATCATTTATATATATTTTCTTACAATTATTGCAGTTATATGTTATTCTAGATAAATTAGCATTTATTGGGAATCTCTCACTTTCACAAAACACAAAATAAATATCTTGATTTTATCTGACATGATTACTAATCTCTCTTATATCAAATTCCACAAAATTCAATTAAATAAAGTTTAAACATAGAGAATTGATCTTGTTATTTACTTAAACCAAGCACATATTTTCACAATAAAATGATTATATTTGTAATTTCCATGCTTTGCTACATAGTAGAAGTGGTTTCTTGAGAAAAAAGTTTCCCCTGCTATCCTATCATGCACATGGTCTAGAATATTTGAGAATTGGCAAAAGGACAAGCTCACCCCTACCCAGAATAAAAATCCCTTGCTCTACAGCTAATCCGAGCAAGTATCCCTAGAACAAAAAGAAAGGCAAAGTTCAAAAGAAAAAGAAAAAGAAAAAAGAAACAAGTTATTTCAGCATTATCTCAAAAATCAAGCAAAAATACAAAAGAAAAGAAAAAGAAAAGAAAAAGCAAAGAAAAGCAAAAGAAAGCAAAAAGCAAAAGCAATAAAATCCCTTTCCCTACCCTTTGAAAAGAAAAGAAGGTTTGATGAGCTTGAATCCCTGGAATTCTCAATTATTCAAAAACTGTGAGGTAAGCCCCATAATAGGTGGTTTGTGCCCAACCTGCTTGGCCTTGGGTAACCCCTAGCGTGGCGATATGTCTGTCACATTAGCGACCTTCTTTTGTACAGACCTATGTCTGCTTATGGATTAGCTAGCTCTTGATAATCTGACCTACATAGTAGCCTAGTATGGTTATATGCATCTACATCATGGTTAATGAACACTTATTTGGTTTCTTCAAATCACTTGTATCATATTATCTTGCTCAAAACTGGTAAATGAACATAGCAATTGCACACACATTTTATATTTGAGAGATTTTGTGTATCATTATGATAAATCAATATTGAAAATGAATTCACATATGCACATGGGATTCCTTATAAATCTAAATTTTGTCTTTAAGATATTTTGAAATATTTTTTGCAAATTGTTTGGAATAATTCATTTTCTTCTTTCAAGTACAGTTGTTTAGACAACTATATGCATAATAGAAAAATCAAAATTTCTTTCAAAACCATCCAATAAAAACATATATATATATATATATATATATATATATATATATATATATATATATATATATATATATATATAATATATATATATAAACTTCTTATCGACTTTCGCGATGATGGTATAGTTCCAAAACCAAATTTGGAATTTTATGCCTAGCGCAAGTCCTCATCTTCATATTTTTTGTTATAAAAAAATCAACTATGCAATAAAACTCTCTTTTTTTGGATTTTCGCGATGATGGTATAAGTCTATACTTACATATTCTATGCCTAGCGCAAACCATTGTAACAATTTTTATTCCCCATTTATTTAAAAATCATAAAAACCATATGACTTCAATCATTCTGTTATACAATTATGTTTTTCAACAAAAAAACAAACACATTTTCATTATTTCATGTCATTATGTCAAACTTCAAATTTGCAATGATGGTATAATTCCTAAGGAATTATCCACAAATTTTATCACACTTAGGAATTTATGCCTAGCAAAAATCATTTTAACATTATTTCATGCATACTATTTTCATGAAAATCTGAAAAACAAACCATCATCATCATCATTTGCACCATTGCACCAAAGTCTTAAGAAAGTCTCTTAAGCATTCTTTTACTTTTAACAATATTTCTATACTGGGATTAGCTTGACGACTAAGTGAGCAACGACTCCATGAAATGGTCTATAATAGCGACAATGTCCTTTGAAATTATTGTTAGAAGTCTCTTTTTATTTTTTATCACATTACATCACAAACAACCAATTTGTTACATCAGATTATTTCATTTAAAATATTACAGCATGACATCAAAATTATAAATTTTCAAAATGAGATAATTTCATGAATCTTCAATCCAATCATCAAATTAATCAATCAAAAAGCATCATAAAAATACATAACACAAGTCATATGATCAAAAATATCTCATCTATATATATCAATAGTATATATACATCATATCAAAATTGGATTGGTATGCCACAATCTGTACCTCGACATACTCAATCCTCTATCAACAAAAAAATAATAATAAATGCTCTATGTATCAATCTGTATAATGCCATGCAGTACTCTAGCCTCGAGAACCCCTCAAGCTCTCATCCTCATCTCCTCCCCCACCCTGAGGTGGACGAGGTGGCCCCATCGTAGTATGTGTAGTACTGCGAGTCCTAGTCGTCGATCGGGACGAAGTCCTCAATGACCTGATCCTGATCGGATCTACGATGTTAGCTAGCAAGGGTAGTCTATCCTCCTATGGCACTATCTGATAGTACAAAGTTTGATAGAAAGTGATTTGAGCAATAGCCCATGTCAGCTCCCTAGTGCTCGCCCCTCCACCCCATGCCCTGAGGCATGCAATCTCATCTCTGAGCTGCATAACCTTAGCTCGATGTCGTGCAGCCTCTTGTAGGGTCTGCACCTGTGCCTGGAGATAGATCGTCTCTACTCAAAGAGTCACTATCTCACTACTCTCCCCTGTGTCAACACCCTTGCCCTTGTCGGGCGATGGTGGCCTCTCTCTATGGAGAAGGGGGTCTCGCCTCCCTCCTCTCCATCTGTCGTGGCCTCTCCTATGCTTGTGGCCTCCTCAGCTCTCTCCCGTCATGACCCTGGGCCACCTCCATAGCCGCCTGGTGCTGCCTCCCTATCTAACGCACAACTATGTGTATCGAACCCTAAGCCCTCGTCATCCGAGGAGGGCGGATGCCTATGTACCAGGCATCATAGCCATCAGCTACCCCTGTGTCATCCCCATCCACTGGCTAAATGGGGGCATCGTCTAAGTCTTGAATCCAAAAACACTGCATGTCTGGAGCCCCACTCACTGTGGTGTTATCTCGGACAGTCTGAGAAAACTCGTAATACCTGAGAGATGGGATCCCCTGCTGTAGGCCAAACTATCGCAAAACTCGATCATAGTGGTGGAGCTCCACCTCTCCCCTCTCCATCCGTAGCCAGCAAACTCTCCTGATGCAAGCTAGCTCCTGTCCGTCCTCGGCCCACCCTGGGTGCTCTTGCCATGGCCTCTCGGTGATCTGATCTGGGACTAGGTCATCCAGCAGTCTCTAGGACATCGACAAATCAATCTACCATTGTGACCCTCTTTAGAGCCACCAGTAGAAGACTCGGGGCCTCTCCCTGTAAATCCCCATCAAAGGAAGCCCTACTAGCCTCCGCACTACAATGTGATCCTAGCACCAAACTTGTAGGAGCGATGTCATAACTAGACATCGGTCGCCCTTGTACACAACCCCATGCAGGATCCTATACAACTGGCATAGAACAAAGCTGCCCCAAGTAAATCTGTAGCCATGGTCTCGCATATCATAGATCACATCTGCTAGCATCCATGGTACCCTACATCCACTTTGGTGGCACAGCAGAAGTCCACCAACCACTCCAGCTAAAACCTCTGTGAGTCTAGATGCCCCAAGCATCTGACGCAGTGCCTCGATGTTAACTCCGCCCTTCTCTAGGGTGAAGCTCGGGTCACCACACAACCATCCCATAGCATGGCCCTAATTGGCTGTAGGAGTGATCAATCATCCTTGTATGGGGATTCTTAGAATCCTCCATACATCCTCCAAAGTGGGAGTCATCTCCCCTATAGGTAGTTGAAATAGGAAGAACTCGGATACCACCTCTCTGCTAGGGCTGTTAGTAGCCCCATGTCTGTAGACACTTGTGGCATCTCTACCACATGTTGTAAGCTGGCCTATGCCAGCTGATCTCGCTCTACCTATGTTAGAGTAGCCAAGTCATCTCTCAAACCTCCATACTTTCATTCCCTGCTCTTTAGCAAACCTCTCTGCAACATAAACAACAAAACAATAAAAATCATTAATAACAATTCAAGTAATTAATAATGCAAGTTAAAAACAAGTTCAATTTCATAAAATGATGATATCGCCCACTATTGGACGATATCATCCCAAATTTGAGCATATTCATCTCTGATTTCGCAAGTCAAAATTGTCCTTAATTTGACAAAATCGTCCCCCTTTCGCTGATTTCGCCCTCAGACGAAATTGGTGAACTTGGGATGATTTCGTCGAAATCGGGACGATTTCGTCCCGACGACGTCAACGGCCCAAAAACAGCCGCGATGCTCAAAAATTAATTAAAATTCACCTAAAAAGCATGTAAATTCAAATTAAATCACTCTAAACTAAGTTTAGACTCTTACCCGTAGCCCGCACCGGACCTCTGTTGATCTGTGTGTCATCTCCACCATTTCTGCTTCCAGAGCTCTAAAACTAGTAAATATGAACAGTAAAAATGAATTAGGGTTTTACCCTATTTTTCTTAATTTTATTCAAAAATAATTTTGCTTTTCCATGTTTTTACCTCAAACGTTCGATTTGGGTAAAAAAACGGAGGGGGCACCATAGTAAGTTGTCGTACGATTCGACCAAGAATCGTCACCTAAAAATGGGAATAATTTTTGCTTTCTTGTAGATCGAGAAGAACTCATATTTAATGCATTTTCTTCAAAAAATTCGCTAAAGAGGGGGCAAAATGTAGCACCCTAAAATTGGCATAGTGAAATTGTAGTAATTACATTCATCCTAGTAAATAATTTAAATTTTAATTTAAACCTCCCAAACCGCCAGTTAACCGTCGGGTAATCCGTTTCCCCCTTTTTCGTGCCATTTTTAGAGGTTTTTTTGACCGTTTGATGATATCGTCGCCGATCAGACGATATCGCCCCAAATATGACGATTTCGTCTGGGCTAGGACGTCCAGACGATCTTGTCTCAAAACTGATTTTGCACAATTAGCTTATGTTCCAATTGGTCTCCAATCTGGGCAGAAGTGTGTCTGTGCCATTAGAGACCCTCCCCCATTGGAGATCTCCCAAATAGGGATGATCTCCAACCTCCTAAACTCCCTCCTAAGCCTATTTAATCCTAAGCCCTCCCCTTAGCACCCCCTTGGCTGAAATTCCCTATAACCCGACTGCATACATGTTAAAACATCCTAAGTTTCTATTTTGCATTAGTTCTATACAATTTCGTTGCAGGTACCATATTATTTTTCAGCCAGAGCAAGCTTACATCGTTGCCGACAAACCTGTTCAGATCAGAGGCAAACCTGTCAAATTAGAGACGTTTTTGTACCAATGCGAGACGATTTCGACTACAGTCAACATTGAGGAAATCAGTGCCTAAATTTTGCATTTCTTCTTCCCTTTTTTTGTTGATTTATGTTGTAATTAGCAATTTTATTTAGTATTTTATGCTATTCTGCATTTTGGAGTTCACCCATCTAGATCAAATGCATGATTAGGTCATAATTGTGATTAAAATTAGCATAATTCATTCTTGTTTCTATTTTTAAGTTTCAGTTTAATATTGTTGCTGTCGTTTTACACTGTTTCCCTCTGTTAGGATAGTTGTATTTTTTGTATTTTGCACCTATTTGTCTGTTTGTAGGTCTCTGACGAATTCGTCTGATGAATTCATCAAATATTAGACGATCTTGTCTGATCTCAGACGATCTTTTCTGATCTCAGATGATCCTGTCAAATCAAAGGCGATCCTGACTGCTTCAATATCAGAATCTTCATCAGACATCCAGATCAGGTATTCTACTTTTAATATTCTATAATTTCTCTATTTTTCTATCTTAATTCTATTTTCTATATTCATTTAATTTGCATCTGCATATAGAATAGCTTAGACGCATTTTGGCCAAACCTAGGATTTGAATGCTTAAGGCTAAAACGGACACATAAAACACATTCCCAACCTAGGCGTGGAAACTGCCATTAAATGTTTCCTAGTGAACCCACCATCCATCAAAAAATCATCAATATACACCTCCCTTGAGAGGCGGGACCTTCACAAGTCCTCTCAGTCCGAGGTACCGTGACATCCTTTTCACATCCCCCTTCCGGGCACGGATCCTATAGCCTAAAGGTAAGGGTGTGAAAAATTTGGAGCGATACACAACCTCACCTAGGGAGGCATTCTTGGACATTTGAGCATGTGTTGTTTCATTTCTTGTAGGGCCATAGGTTCACTGGAAGGAATCTGCAACATACGAGAGCAAAAGGGATCCCTCTAGGAAATAGACCTGGAGAAGGAGGCATCTGTAAGCCCTCATACAATTTTGTGTGCAAATCAGGGAGCTTGTGATAACGCGCCACCCCTTTGTGAGGGGGGACATTCTTACCCACTTGTAAGCTTATTGTATCAAAAATTGGTATCCCTAAGAGGGACCGACTTGTAATCGGGTTTCAATACAAATAAAGAGGCATATCTTTGTTGCTTCTATGTTATATTATTTTTATGGTCTTTCACTTCATATTTTGGGTTTAAACACATTTGCAAGTAGGGTAAGCATGGTGTGTGCACCCTAGGGTCACTACAGATGGAAATTATGGTGGGACATCCACTGAATTTTTATTTTTCTCCTTGGATACTAACTTAATTTTGTGTACATGGCTAGCCACTCTGATATATAGTGGCCAAAAATTAGCCATTTTTCCCCCTATATTCTCCTAGAAATTGATTGAAGAAATTTTTCATAGTGGTACTAAGGTACTTGTGTTCAAATTGTCTCCCACTATTGGAACATTTATTGGTTTAGAGTGGAAGAGCTTGGCAAACCCCCCACTAGGATTTTAGCGGTGTACCCTAGTCTCTTTTGGGAAATCATGTTTGGCATGAGTACTCTTGATTATAACTATGGATGAGTCTCCTCATTCCAAATCCAAAGCAAGAAACAATAAACTATAATAATACATCAAACAGTTACGACACACATAAAATCTATAATCAAGATAAACATTTGTGTGATATTGTTTGATCATATTTAAAGTGCAACACAAAAGCTAAATTCAAAAATGATGGTTAAAACAAGAAGTAGAAATCCTTAGTTTGACATTGAGGGAGGGTCCAAAACAACACATACCCTTAGGTGAAGTCATAGTAACATTGAAAGACCTGCTTGAAAAACCGTAAGATGTAGTTCTATGAGTCTAAGGGCTGATAACTCAACTCTTGGGGGATCTCCTCAAGAAACTCCACATAGGGAACCACAGCATGAAACTACATCTCATAAACACAAAGAGGCATCATGGCCATCATTATCAAGGAGACATGAGGAAACCTCAAAGGCTTCCTCTAAACACATAGAAAATTCTTAGAGACATGAGGAAGCTTCAAGAGCTTCCTCCTCACATAGACATAAAGAGGGTTATAGACCTTGTTCTTCACATATATACGATGAGGTTTCTCCTTCCCCATCCTCATGGAGGGTATAAAGGACTATGAAACCCTCATCACCAAAAGGGCACACGAGAGTCAAAACATCTCAAAATTCACATGAAAAACCTAGAACAGATCAGCCCACTGAGGGGCAAGAAACTAGAAACACATCCAGTTGTAGACATCAAACAGAAGATATCCTTAAAATAATAGTAAGGATTCCATTAGACTATGACCTAATTGGAGTGAATGGCACCCCGCGTGATCATCCATGGAGAATAATATAATTAAAAAATTTGGATTGGTTGCATCCGAGACCATCTCCTAGAACTATAGCCATAGATAATTCTTCATCTGGAAGCTCACAAACCGTGATTTCTACGCCCAATTCTCAAATTGGGGATGCCTCAAGATGACCCCATAATAAACACATAAAATATGATCATAGAGACACTCAACAATATACTGAACAAGTCACATTGGCTAGCAAGAGCGAGGAAACAAAAAAAACCACTTAGAGAGATCTACAAATAAAAAAAAATAGGGCAGGGTCATATAAGCATGAGTCCTCTATGACTGCACAAGTTAACCACATGCGACGGTTAGAGAATGCCTTATATAAAGATCAAGAGCTTGTGGATGCTATTGAATATAATAAACAAAGATAATGGTCATTGCACCAACATGAGCAACATTTGAGAGAACAAGCTGAGCAGCTAGCTCACAACAACCAACAAACAAGCAGAAGTGATCATCAAAGAGATCAACACAATGACTCATCAAGAGAGGAGCACATTAGACAAGAAAGTAACTCACAACAAAGTCACCTTCCAAATAATTATAGGAACCCAACTGAGGGGGAACAAATAAACTTAATAGAGCCAGATCAGACACATCTTGAATCTCCTCATAAAAGGGAATAAAATAGATCTAATCAAATGGATATATTGTTACCTCCATCACCATTGTAGGGTGGTCTGCAAGAGGAGGAACTCATTGCTTCAAAGGCATTTTGAGAGCTTGATGAGAAGATGAAAGCCTTGAGAAACAAGAGGTTGTTGGGAGCCAACCAACATTGAACAAAATACAAAACCAACCATTGTGTCCATAAGTTCCTAGCCCTCCCTATCCAAATAACTTTGAGATGCCTAGGCTAGATAAGTTTAAAGGTGAAGAAGATGCACAAGAGCACACCACTAATTTCATCAATGCATGTTTTTATCTCGAAGAGAATGAAACTCTTATGCTAAGGACATTCATCATAACATTTTTGGGCGCAACCATCCAATGGTTCAACCAACTACCCAAGAATAGCATATTAAATTTTGAATAACTACTGAACACTTTTCTAAAGCATCTCTTTTAGTGCTAAGAGGAGATTGAGCCTTTAAGACCTGGCCAATCTAAAACATTATGATGACGAGCCAGTAATGGATTACGAGAATATATGGAGAAAAATGATTGTAAAATTATCATTCTCCGTTCCCATAGAATAAATCATCTGGATGTTCACCAAGAGTTGTTCCAAACACATTTTCCTCTTGATACAACTAAAACAATACCCCTCATTTTAGGAAGCTTTGGCACAAGCCAAAATCATTGACATCAAAGTAGATGAGGGAACCATAAAACTCTGGACCAAGAAGAAGTGGAGAAAAAATGACAAGAATTGCAAATATAAGTAGAAGTAGGCAAAACCTACCCTAGTTAATCAAGTGGTGTTGGATACACCCAAGAATGGGGCTATGTAGTAGCACTAGAATTATCAAGAACAACCCCCACCATCCAACTATGAACAAAAGAACAATTAGGTCAAAAAAAAGAATGCAAACCCCCTCATTATTTTACACCATTGATAGAATCAATGCAATCAATTGAGCAAGGCAGGAAAGATCAGTTTCCTTGATATACCTCTTATAGATACCAACCATCCTAAGATAAAATGATATAGGGAATATCAATTATGCCCGTATCACAGGATATCGGGGCATAATATTAAAGTTTGTGTCAGTTTCAAACATCAAGTTCAAAACATGATTGAGGCAAGAGAACTTAAAGTGGACAACCCACTGGCCCCTAACAACAGAGATATGGGCATCTACAAAAACTTGCTTCCAAATCATGAGGTCCCTAGAGGGCAAGGTAAACAAGTTAATCAGGTCTGAATTGATACACCTATCCATGGGTGTGTTGGGATGGTTTAAATTGTTAATATAGCAACTAGGACTAGATGGTATGGTCAACCACAACCTCCTATAGTGCCCATCAACATCCTAGCTGCACCTAGGCAGAGGTAGGGGCAAGACAACCTTCTAGTTACACCAACCTAACTTGTGGTAAATATCTAGAGTAGACTTGAGAAAAAATTACAAATGACTCAGGCTAAGCTATCCATTTATGAGCTCATACAACAATCCCCAAAGCACAGGGAGATCTTGATGGAGATTTTAAGATCAATAGAGCACAAACAACAAGACTCACATGCATTGACACATTTTGTGGGACAAGTACAAGAATACCAAGAACCTATGATTTGATTTTATGATTATGAGATTAAGACAATATCTACTGCCTTACCAGACCCTCCATTGCACATCATGGCATTAGTTAATGATTTACCAATTAAGTAGATCTTAATCAATATAGGTTCATCCATCAACATCATCACAACAACACTAGAACACCTTAATATTCCCAAGACCAATATCATTCTGAGAGCCTATACATTAAGAGCTTTCAATGATGCTTTATGCAATATTGTGGGAACGATATTCCTACCTATCAATGTGGTGCATAAGACCATCCCCGTGATGTGTCATGTATTGGAAGGGGCCATGCAATACAACATTCTCCTAGGGAGACCTTGGATAAGGGACATGAGATGTGTTACTTCAATATTACACCAATGTGTCAAGTATGTGCGTGATAACAAAGTCTACATGGTGTTGGCCGATGAAGAGCCATTCAAGTATGTTCACCAGGTGGATTGTCTAGGAGAATTTGTAATTCCTTTGACCAACTTGTCAGTAGGACCTTCATCTCCAAATATTCAACTGAATAACAAAGACAAATGGACACAAAAGGATCCATCTACATCAATACCTCATCTTGCACACAAAGAAACTAAATATTCTAGTAAACCATTAACATCTAAACCATAGGTATTGAAGAGAATACAACTCCCATAGAGGAAGAAGATCACCAAGACCAAGTTGAAGATGATGACTACCACCTCGCTTCACCAGTGTCATCCATGGGGTCATCCACCTCACATGTAACTATACACTTGGAAAGTATAGGGATAGGAGAGTATCTTGTGCAGAAGATAACTTTTACGCCTATCATATAATCTATGCAGTACATGGGATGGCTAAAAGATCTAAGATCATTAGTGGAAATAGTGGTTCTGCTTGGAATCCCTCCCAACCAAACAAACTTCATCTATGCTAGCCTATATTCCACTCATAAATCTATGGATATAGACAAGGACAATGATGAGCTATTCACTGTCAATGTGCACTACCTCTCTAATCCTGAGTTTTCTTAGACCTATTTTGAGCATTTCCATTGGCATGGTTATGGCCTTGGTATATATTATTAGGGGTGTAGATGACCATTCAAGCCACAATACCAACTCCCATATGATAGAGTTGGGTTGGTATATCACTTCAAAGGTCGATATGACCCTCTAGAAGCAGCATTATATAGATTAACCTTGGGTTTAGGAGAAGACATCAATTTTATTCCTTATCATCCACCAAGTGCAAGATATCTGAGCAAAAAACAAGTGGCATTGCAAGTATACCACCTCCTGAGACTTATCATCCAAGATACATAATTGATGTCACCCCAATATGTTACAACTCATGGGATAGAAAATGCATATGTGCCAAGTGATGATGAAGCACAAGAGGGCTTGGTCGTCCATGAGCCTCACTATTTACAAAGCTTTACCTAGTCTAGACACCATGAGAGTGGATACATATCGAACGAAAGTGACTATGAGTTAGAGGACTCAACAAAGAGAGCCTATTTAGGGGTAAGGCAATGTCCTCATGACTTGGGGCAACATACTAATGCAAATGTATTCTTCATAAGTGACAAAGAATATGAGGATGAAATAGATATGGCTTACTTAGGTCCAAGACATAAGATCCTCAACTTGGGACCACATACTAATGTTAATGGCTTTTGGATAAGTGACTAAGAATATGAGGATGAGATAGAGATGGCTTACTTAGGGCCAAGACATGAGCCCCTCATCTTGGGACCACATACTAATGCTAATGGATTCTAGATAAGTGATGATGATTTTAAGGATGAGACTGAGATGGCCTATCTTGGGTCCCACCATTTATGACAATTCAATATGTTTGTGGAAAGAGAAGTAGTACTTCATGCCATAGACCCTGGCTTATGGTTTTTGAGGAGACTAGTTGAATTGAATGTCATTCATTGCATGGTTAATCCCCCTCCACCTACATTTAGGGAGATCTTAGAACCCAATTATCCTATTGTCAGACCATCTCATGGGCCAGATCTAGAGATTTTCATTCCCCTAGAGTCTCATCACAAGCATGGAATGGAAACCTCAAAGGTAAGATTTCACCCATGTGGCCCTGGAGACTTCATTCCATCCATCAATACAATATCCATTAATTTGACCACTCCACTTCATAACCCAACATATCCCACTAAACCTTTGTGTCTCGACACGCAGGCTATTGATTGGGATCATACTAATTCACCAATAGAGCCTGAATATCTTTTCCCTAATGAAGAAATGTTACAACCATTCCATTTTGCATCAAGTTGTGCATATGATGTGTTCCACACTGGTTGGTATCCTAAGTCAGTAGGACCTATAAATCCTACTGATGGCATTCACTTGATACCCATGCCCTACCAGTTGGAGGAAGGGTCACGTATGGCTATAGAAGCGAATTTCAAAGTGCACATTAGCAATGATCCTACTCAACCAAAGAAATTCAATTTTATAGAAAGTCTATCTCCAGAGGAACAAGCCATAATAATTCCTCTCCTAAAAGAGAGGCCCAATTTATTTTCTTGGACTTACAAGGATATGCCTAGGATAGATCCAAATTTAGTCATTCACAACCTTTCATTGGACCCCTAAAGAAGCTAGTTAAGCAAAAATTGAGGAAGATGCATCCAACCATCGCTTTGATGGTAAAGAACGAATTACAAAAACTAATGGATGCGATTTTCATAGTTCCTATCGACTACCCTAAGTGGATATTGAACATGGTACCCATAGGAAAACCATATGGAAGAGTTTGTATTTGCACAAATTTTAGGGATTTAAATAGGGCAACTCTGAAGGATTCATTCTGATTGCCAAACATAGATGCTCTTATTAATACCACTATGGGTCATGAGATGCTATCCCTAATGGATGGATTTTCTAGGTATAATCAAATCTGAATAAAACTTGAAGACCAACACAAGACTACTTTCATCACTTCATGGGGAGATTTCTATTACAAAGTAATGCCATTCAGTCTTAAGAATACTAGTGCCACCTATCACCGGGCCATGACATGCATATTTCATGATTACATGCACAAAATCTTGGAAGACTACATGGATGACTTGATGGCCAAATCATTGATGTGGCAAGAGCACGTCGAGGTCCTTACAAAAGTTTTCGATCACCTCATAGAACACAATGTTATATTAAATCCTAAGAAGTGCATGTTTGGTGTAACTTTTAGTAAGCTCTTAGGGTTCATTGTTTCCATGAGAGGCATTGAAGTTTATCCGATAAAAGTAGAAGCCATAATGGAGATGGCTGCACCTACCAGCATTAGGGAATTAAGAAGCCTACAAGGCAAGGTAGCATCCATAAAACGGTTCATTGCATAATTGTTAGACAAGTGTTGACCCATGAATCGGTTGTTACGCAAAGATGTACCATTTAATTGGGATGAAGAGTGAAAACAAGCCTTTGTATAAATAAAAGCATACCTAGCAATGCTGCTAGTGCTAGCTCCACCAAGGCCAGACATACCATTTTTGCTATACATATCGACTATTGATTTTGCTTTGGGCACCATGCTAGCCCAAAATAACGTGTAAGACAAAGAGAAAGCCATATATTATATTAGTCGCACATTGGTAAGCTATGAGCTAGGATATGCATACATAGAGAAGTTATTCTTAGCAGTGGTCTTTACAACCAAAAAGTTGTGACACTACATGTTAAGCCATACAACTTACGTTATATCAAAATAGAATCCTTTGCAGTATATGATGAATAAGGCATATCACAATACACGTACTCCAAAGTGGATCATTCTATTGATAGAGTTTGACCTAGAATAAATAAGCTAAAATTCCATCAAGGGATAAGTCATAGCAGATCAGTTAGCAAAGGCACATCTTAAGGATAGCAAGCCTCTCACTATAGAATTGCTTGATGATGTAGTCTTCCCATTATCAGACCTGCCAAAATTTGAAGAACATGAGAAACAAAGAGAAATGGTGTTATTCTTCTATGGTTCAAAGTGTGAACAAGGGGGCAAAGCAAGGATAGTCTTTATCACACTGTAGGGTGCTCCAATACCCTTATCATTCAAACTAGACTTCCCTTGCACAAATAATAACACAATGTATGAAGCCTTGATCTTGGTACTCCAAACATCAGTTGCAATGGACATTAAAATATTGAGTATCTTTGGTGACTCCTTGCTCATAGTGAATCAAGTCAAAGGATTGTTCCAATACAGGTGTTCACTCTTGAAAGCCTACAAGGAGATTGTTGGCACTTACATAGCCTGGTTAGAATGGTATGACATCAAGGCAATCCCTCGTACATCAAATATATTTGTAGACACCATGGAATCTTTGGGATCCTTAATCCCTCATAATTTGTTTGCTAATTTCATAATCGTTCATGTGAAAGTGTTCGCATTTTCTATAAAATAACGTATGTTATTGATAACCTAGAGTCAATCAACATGATCCAAACTAAGCCAAATTAGGATTGGTCATTCAAAGTTAGATCCTTCTTGCAAACAACCCCTTGGGAGTCTTTGATCTCTCAATGTCCCATGAAATGTGGAATAACCATTCATCACAAGATTGCTTCCCAATTAGTGTTCATAAGTACTAGATCGCAAGGAGAGCACGCATTTTTATCAATAGAAGTAGTATCATATCAAGATTAGATTTCCCAATTGTAGGATTTCATAAAGCTCAAAATAGTAGCTCAAGGCCTATCACAGGTTAAAAAATGAACATTTAAGCAAAATGTGACTAGATACATTTTGCTAGGAGAAATTATTTATAGACGAGGTTATTATGGAATGCTCCTTCATTGTCTTGAGCCCCAAGAAGCATCCTGGGAAATTTAACAAGCTCATTATGGTACGTATGGTGGTCAATTCAGTGGCATGGCCATCGTTAAGCATATTTTGATAATGGGTTATTATTGGCCCACTATGGAAAGATAATGTTGTGAGTACATCAAGAAATACATAAAGTGTCAACATCATACAAACCTCACTCACTTTCCATCACAAGCTTTGCAACCCATCCAGGCAACATGGCCCTTCTCACAATGGGGATTAGACTTGATTGGGAAGATATATTCCCCATCTTCAAGCCAACACACATTCATCATAATGACCACTGAGTATTTCACCAAATGGTTCGAAGCGATCCCTTTAACATTGACAATTGAACCAAGGATTGCGGAGTTTATACTCCATAATATCATAAGTCAATTTGGGGTCCCTTCAAAGATCATATCGGATAATGGACCATATTTCAAGAACAAAAATGTACGTGCTTTAATAAAAAAAATACCATATTCAGCACAATTTTTCAATGCCTTACTATCCACAAGTAAATGGGTAAGCAGAATCCTCAAACAAAATAATAATCTCTATATTGAGGAAAACAATAGTAGATAATCATAGGGATTGGCATTTGAATTTGCCTCTGGAACTATGGGAATACAAGATTAGTGTGTGGATGCCCACTGGGGCAACATCGTTTTCACTTGTATATGGTACTAAAGCCATCATGCCCCTAGAATTATAAATCCCAACCTTGTACATAGCATTAAAGGACTTCATAGATAATGACACAACATGACAAGACTACCTAGATTAGTTAATGCTTCTGGATGAACGACAGGTCAATACCTTGGAGCATCTCTGTGTTTATCATAATCACCTTGCACGAGCATATAATAGTAAATTCCATTTGAGAGAATTCAAAGTTGGGGATCTAGTTCTCAAATAAAATCAACATAACTCAAACTTGTTGCCACATTTGCAAGACAAATTTGTGGAAAATTGGATAGGCCCCTACATAATTTTAGATATATTTGGGCCCGAAGCATATCACCTTGCATCATTATATGGTATTGAAGAGCTTGAAACTCTCTATATCATTCATCTAAAGGCATTTCATACAATAAATAAAAAACATTCAAATATACATAAAATAAAAAAAATTCAAATATACATAAAATCAAAAACATTCAAATATACATAAAATAAAAAACATTCAAATATGTCACGAAATAAAATCAAAATCATACAAAAAACTCCAAAGTTATCTTAAATACCTTTGGTCAAGTCTAAATAATCACAAAAATTATCCAAAGGTATCCAATCCACTTGGTCAAAATCAAAATCAAAAAGCTCCAAAGGCATCTTAAAGCCCTTTGGTCAAGTCAAATCAAATCATCAAAAAGGCTCCAAGGGTACCCAATCCACTTTGTCAAAATCATACAAAAATATCCAAAGGCATATTAAATCACTTTGGTCAAGTCAAATAAAATCACAAAAATGCTCCAAGGGTATCCAATCTTCTTGGTCAAAATCAAAAAAAAAAAGCTCCAAAGGTATTTTAAAGCCCTTCAGTTGAATCAAATAAAAAAGCAAAAAATAAAAAAATATTTGCATCTTACATCCGCATAATTGCATATCCATACCTATCCATTGCATTCACTTATGTTATGATCACAATCTTGCAAATGATACAAAAATTTGTATTTCAACCACAATAAACAAGTTATCCTTATCCATGCATCCATACGTGTAATTGTGTTTCTCAACACAACCAAATAATGTTGCTATACGAAATATACAAAGTTTTCCTATTATTTCAAACATGTTTGGTGGTATTATAAACTTTTTTAGAAAGCCATTTTGATTAGTAGAAGAGCAAGTTCTAGTTGTAGCACCTTGGATATTTAGGATCACATCACTAATTGAAACATTAAAATCCTAGTTGATACAAGGGAAAGATAAAAACTACAAAGTGGTCTAGGTTACCAAAAGCAAAAAGGAATTTCCTTGCTTATCCCCCTGTGCAACTGGTTTAAATTTGTTGAGAATTTGCAAAAGGACAAGGTATGCCCTACCCAAAAATGAGTGATTATCATCACTGCATATATCCCTTGCTTTCATAAAAATAAGTAAAATCCTAGAACAAAGCCAAATTCAAATCTCAAAATCAAAAGTTCAAATTCTTCAAAATTCAAACATCGACGACCAAATTCATAGTTCAAAATATCAAAAATAACAAAATCAAAATAAATAGTGATTATCATCACTACAAGAATCTCTTGCTCAAGAGAAAACAAAAAAATCAGTCAAAATAAACATTGATTTTTATCACTAAATATGAGCAAGTATCCCAAATGAATGAAGAAGAAAAGGAATAGAATTTTAATCCCTGGAATTCTCAACATTGCACAAAATTGGAAGGAGAAATCCTTACGCATTATGATATGTCTATCACAAAAGATCCTGGCATTTGTATAGACCAATTTTTGAATGTGGATGAGCTAGCTTAGGTAACTCAAAACTGCCTAGTGGTATAGTCCAACTAAGTCCAACATAAGGATGAGATAAAACACTTGATAATACTTGATCTTAGCAATGGGCTTAAATAATCTTGCCTAACATCGGAGGAAATTATTTAGTTCTATCAAAAATATATTCATTTGCACACACAGAGAGAATGAATATTCGGGTACACAGTAAAAGACTTGCTTTACAAAAATCTTGTATGACCAGTACATAATTGTTGATAAGGTAACTAGAGTGTTTGAGGTCTCAAGAAAAACTTGCACCATAGAAAAATTTGTATCATCAATCACATCATCAAATTTTTTTATAAGCTTCTATAAATTAGGGGGTATTAATAAAATAATATCAATAGATACCGAATATATGTCTGAAATGATGTCTAAATGACCACTAACTATTTTACATCTCTTAAATTACATAAGCTTATCCATAAAATGCATATTTTCCACACCATTACATTGCACATATGGAAGATTTAAATAATTAATTCTTATGAGTAGAATTATTATTAAATATTCATGGTTGTTATACTTTCTGTGGCATCACCCGTTAAAGTGTCAAAATCATGGTATAGGCATCCATTATGTTTTAAGTAATTAAAATATACAAGTTCATTCATGTTAAAATACATACTACATTCACCATATCATAGGATGAGTTAGATGAATAAATTAAAACAAAATTAAAACATGCATTTAACAAAAACATTTCATCCATAAATACATAAGTCATAAATCATCCATTTACATCAAAGATCAAATCATTACATTTCATCCATAAACACATAAGTCATAAATAATCCATTTACATCAAATATCAAATAAAAACATTTCATCCATAAATACATAGGTCATAAATCATTCATTCACATCAAAGATCACATAGTTGCATTCATCCATACAAAGGATCATAAATCCATCATCAAATCAACATGAAATACATCACGTAATACCACAATGATTAAATAATAATAACATTTACATAAACACATACATAAGTATCCATCTCAAATCCACGTCATCATAAATATCATCTATCATCTAACACATACATATATCAATTCATCATAATACCATAATCCATCACATCATAAAACAAAATAAAATAAAAACACAAGCAATAAACGATACACATAATGAGTCGTAAAGCAAAGATATCATATAAATGTGTGTATCAGGTCCATAAAGTTACAAAAATGCCCATAGTCTATAGTCAGGTAGGTCAAGCCAAACTTAAAAATGAATCAATAGAACTCCATAAATCAAATACAAGGGCTAAGCCCCCGACGTCACCTCCCCCAATGCCACCTCCCCCTGTGGTAGTTTCACGAGTCGAATGTTGTGAATCTACTAGCATCTTTGTCCGAGTCTGGATCCTCTAGCTAGGAGGAGTAGAGGAATACCTTGAGGTGGATCTACCACTGACCTGTGAACGACCTACACATGGTGCCTCCTTATGGACAAACCCATTCCTCCTGAGATGCATCTGGAGAATGGTAATGTGGCCAACATGACCCTAAATCTGCCCCTCATACTCATCCAATAGTGACTGCATACGTAAGACCTCTACCCCTAGATCTATCTCTGGATCCCCCTATTGTGTATAAGGAGAAACAACAAACTACATCTTGGCAATACCACCCCTGATAATAGCTTGTAAAGCCTGTATCTACATTGTGAGCTACTCTATGGTGGCATCATGATGCACTATGGTACTATCTCATTATTGAACCTGGATCTGGATCAACTGGAGCTTGGTATTGACCTCATGCAACTATGCTCTCAGAGGAGAATATCTCTCCTCAGGCTCCAACACATCTATTCTAAGTGTTTCATGTGAATATTGAGATGTTTTGACTCTCGTGTTCTCTTTTTGTGATGAGGGTTTCATAGTCCTTTCTACCCTCCATGAGGATGGTTAAGGCCAAACCTCATCGTATCTATGTGAAGAATGAGGTCTAGAACCCTCTTTATGTCTGTGTGAGGAGGAAGCTCTTGAAGCTTCCTCATGTCTCTGAGAATTTTCTATGTGTTTAGAGGAAGTCTTTGAGGTTTTCTTGTGTCTCCTTGATGATGATGGTCATGATGCCTCTTTGTGTTTATGAGATGTAGTTTCATGTTGTGGTTCCCTATGTGGGGTTTCTTGAAGAGATCCCCAAGGGTTGAATTATCACCCATTAGACTCGTATAACTGTGTCTTACGGTATTTCGAGTAGGTATTTCAATATTACTACAACTTCACCTAAGGGTATGTGTTGTTTTAGACCCTCCCTCAATGTCAAACTGGGGATGTCTACTTCTTGTTTTAACCATCATTTTTGAATTTAGCTTTTGTGTTGCACTTTAAATATGATCAAACAATATCACACAAATGTTTATATTAATTATAGATTTTAAGTGTTCCCTAACTATTTGATGTATTCTGATGTTTTTTTGTTTCTTTCTTCATATTTGGAATGAGGAGACTCATCCATAGTGATAATCAAGAGTACTCATGCCAAACATGATTTCCCAAAAGAGACTAGGGTACACCGCTGAAATCCTAGTGGGGGGTTCACCTAGCTCTTCCACTTTGAACCAATTCATGTTCCAATAGTGGGAGAAAATTTGAACACAATTACCTTAGTACCACTATGAAAAAGTTCTTCAATCCATTTCTAGGAAAATCTAGGGGGCAAACCAGTGGAAGGAGATGAATTCCAACATCACTGGATTGAATTGAGGGTTGGTGATGAAATCCAACTCCCCAATGTTTAAAATAAATGTGTGTGTGTGTGGTTCATTCTAATATTTCATGAATAAGAATGCATCATATAGAAATCCTGAACTTTCCCTATATGCCTAATGCAAGACACGTTTTAGTTTTTAGAAATATGCATGAACTACTATGAAATTAATGAGTGCACTATATAGAGTGCAAGTATGGCCTTTAGAAAGGCCTCAAAACAAGCAAACCAACTATACAATGTCTAGCACATTGGATTCTAGGGTGAACTTTACAGATAGAAGTCGTTGTTCCTAGCAATGCCTAGTGGAAATCTAAAAGAAGATCTAAGATATGCAAAACACCTAATTCTTTCTTCTTTTATTCTTTCAATTCCCAAACAGAAATATGCTTTTAAGTTCACTATTTTAGACACACATAAGTAGATAAAAAACTATAAAATATCATAGAAGCTATATCAACCTATGATCCAGCTCAGAGAGTCATTTTTTTGACCTCTGCTACACTCCAATGCTAGCCATTGTCACCCAGTGCAGTTGGTTCCTAGCCTCTGTTAGCAGAAGCGGCTAAGTATATATTGGTCGTTGTGGCTTAGGCCGGCTAATTTTTGGCCATTGTAGATCAGACCAGCTAGACCTATACATAAAATTAAGTTAGTATCTAGGCATAAAAATAAAAATTCAGTGGATGTCCCACCACGATCACCATATGTAGTGACCCTTGGGTGCACGCACCGCACTTACCCTACTTGCAAATATGTCAAAATAAAAAACATTCAAATATGTCACGAAAACAAATAAAAATTATACAAAAAATGCAAAAGGTATTTTAAAGCATTTTGGTCATGTCAAATCAAATCACAAAAAGGCTCCAAGGGTATCCAATCCGCTTGGTCAAAATCAAAATAAAAAAGCTCCAAAGGCATCTTAAATCCCTTTGATCAAGTCAAATAAAATCATAAAAAGGCTCCAAGGGTATCCAATCTGCTTGGTCAAAATCAAAATCATACAAAAAGCTCCAAAGGCATCTTAAAACCCTTTGGTCAAGTCAAATAAAATCACAAAAAGGCTCCAAGGGTACTATTGTGGCTGATCCACAACACACCCCAAAATTGGGGACCCCCTTTTTTTGCATGCTTTCCAAGAAGATTGCAGTGGCCCAGATGTTAAAAGAGCAAAGAAAAGCAAAAATGAAAGAATGTCGCAATATCACGACATGTTGCTCCGTCATGGCCAAAATGAGAAATAGTCACGATATCACGACATGTCACGTTTTTACGGTTCAAAATAGCAAAAGTACAGCCGAATAAAAAGTGTCACGATATCGCGACATGTCGCGTTTTCGCGGCCCAGACAAGTGAAGTATAGTGGAACAAAAAAGTGTCACGATTTCGTGACATGTCGCGTTTTCATGGCTAAGAGCAACAAAATGCAGCACAAAGTGAAAAATGTCACGATATCGCGACATGTCATAAAATCACGATCAAAGCAAGCAGGAAGAAGTGTTGACCAAAAATTGTCGCGATATCGCGACGTGTCATGAAATCGTGGGTCAAAGAGGAGAGAGAAGACAAAATAAAAAAATGTCGCGATATCGCGACATGTCACAAAATCGCGGTCAAACCAGTCAAACAGGGCAAGGCACTAAAGTTGTCGCGATATCGCGACATGTCATGTTTTCGCGATCTGAAGACGAGATGAAGGGCAAACAGAAAAAACGTCGCGATATCGCGACATGTCGGAGTTTCGCGACCTGGAGCAGCCAAAGTGAACATAGAGGAAAAGTGTCGCGATATCACGACATGTTGGATTTTCATGACCAAAGGCAAGAAGATAGAGCTAAAGAGAAAAACATCACGATTTTGCGACAGATTGCATCTGCACAGCCCGAAAGAGAAAAGCATCGCGATTTCATGACAGAAAGCAACGAGATGGTACGAAATGAAAAAGTGTCACGATTTCATGACAGAAAGCAACGAGATGGTACAGAATGAAAAAGTGTCATGATTTCATAGAAAGTAGAGAGATGGTATGAAATGAAAGTGTCACAATTTCGTGACATGTCGCGTTTTTACGGCTAAGTACAACAAAACACAATGAAGGAGAAAAACGTCGCGATATCGCGACATGTCTCATTTTCGCGATGCATGAAGGCGAACAAGGCTACTGATAGAAAAATGTCATGATATCATGACATGTCTCATTTTCATGGTGCTTGAAGACGAATAAAGCTATGGGTATAAAAATGTCGCGATATCGCGACATGTCTTGTTTTTGCGATACAGGTGGAAGAACAAAGCTACAGATAGAAAATGTCATGATATCATGACATGCTATTTTTGTCATGATTCATGGCGGGCCATTACAAAACATATAGGGGCAACACTGAACACATGGCATAAAGGTGTAAGAATCATGGGAAGCATTATAGTTCACAGAGAAGATCAAACGTTTCGACGTCGAGCAAAAAGTCAAAAATGACGAAGAGGCGGGGAAGATGAAATGAAGCGATCTGGGAGATGAAGCGAAGCGTCACAAGGCAAAACAGAGAGCATTGCCAAAAATTTTAAAAGCAGAAGCACAGATTGGTACAGGGGTCAAAAACCGCTACGGGCAGAGTTGCAGAGCTGAAGGTGATAGGCCATTCTGGGCCTGCTTAGGAGCGTTTTCCTTCATTTGTTCTAGTTTTGATAAACTGGAAGCTTCTGTTGTTGTAAACTGACATATTTTTAATACAAAAATTATAGAGAGTTGCATCTCATTGGCAAGAAAGAAGGAGTTATTCTCTGCATGCAAGATTGAATGTTTATCTTTCCCCTTTCCAGTTTTAGGCTTATAGATGGAGTTTAATGCAAGTTTGTCTTGGTTGCTTCATGCGAATGTCTAAATCTAGAAATCGTAGTTAAAACCCTAGAAACCAGCACTTAGCTTATCTGGATTGTGCATGTTTGCAGGTTCAATAGGTTAGGTTGTATGCATAAAACCTCATATCTTCGGTTTTGTCGAAATAGGATTGCCGCATTCTGAATGTATTTTAGTTCCATTCTCTTTGCATTTTATTTTCACTTCTTTATTTTTTTGCATTTTTATTTCATAGGAAATTTAATTTTATTTTAATTTACAGTCATTCAAATAAACAATTGAAAATCTACCAAAATCTGAAAACAAAATAGTTTTATCATTTCACATCGAATTCATTCGGATCAAACGAACAATCATTGAAGTGTCAAATAAAATAAACCAATTGTGCCCCTTGTTTACAGTTACTTGCAATCACTAAGGTATTCCAAGCATTCAAATTGAACAATATTATTTGTGCAAAATGCTAACATAGCGGAGACCTTGGAGAAGTTACTTGTTTAATTTCTTTGCAAGAGGGGATTTGGAACTCAAATCCTATTGGAGAGTGTGTTTTCACAATCGGGTGAAAATACCACTCAATAGATTGGCGCTAGAAGGAGGGCTTGAATTGGTTTACTGTATTCGATTTTGTTAAGAAATTCATATACATCATTCTAACACTGTTTGATTGTTCATACAAAAATAATGTGTTTTGATTTAATGTTATTCTTTCAATCTCAGTAACGGTTATAACTACAGCATTTTTTTGTTGTGTTGCAGATTCTCTTGGAGGTACCAGGAGTTTCGTCAGGCAAGCTGGACCCACCGCGTCGGATCGCAACTAGGTCCAGAACAATTGGGGAAACCATATTTCATGACCTTACACTCACTTGTAAGACTCCAAGAAATAAAACCAAGCAAGCTGTGAACCCATCAGACAGCCTTGTCACAGAAGACCTCTTTGTTTCAGAAGCACCGAGCGGACCTACACCGGTGGTATCAATTGCCACCAGTGTACCTATTGTCAGTACCATTTCCACCATGCTTGTAGGGTTATCCTCATCAATCTTAAATCAGATGGCCCAACCTCCGGCAGCTCCTTGGTACGGAGCTAATAATATTCCTTTGAATATTGCAGGGGATATCCATGAAATCCCTAAGAACATAGAAATATTCTTGCCCAAATATAAACCAGATGGCCCAAGGACCATAGAGGAGCATATCCAAGCCTATAGGGATGTTCTGATAAGGTTGCAAGTCCAACATGAAGATGTGGCTTGCAGGACTTTTTCCCATGAGCCTAGACCCAATGGCCTATGAATGGTATATTTGCCTACCTACTGGCTCGATCACTTCATGGACACAAATGGAGAATGCCTTTGTCAATCAGTTTAGGTCACCGTTGGATCCCGCAACCATCTACAATCAATTTATTACATGCAAAAGGGGCCAAGGTGAGCCAATCAGAACCTTTAATCAGAGATTCCAAAAATATTATAATAGAGCAGTTCGACATTTTGCCATAGACCCTGCAGTAGCTTTACAAATCTATTTTGGGGCATTGGATCCGATGACAGCGATGTTTGCCAGGAAAAATCCTCAAGTCACCATGCTCGCCTTAGCTTACAACGAAGCTATGACCATCGAGCAACAAATGACACCACAGGGCTATGGGTTTCCCCAGATGCCTATGATGGGACAATATGCTCCATATGGTCAAGCTCCCATGGTAAATCAGATCATGGCACCACAAATGCCAAACATGAATGCTTTCCCATATCAACAACCATATCCACCAGCACCTGCCTATGCACCCATTCCAATCCAACCGATCACATCCATTCCACCCGTTCCCACATTTTTGCAAAATAGTCAATCGACTATGCAAGGAACCAGCCAGGTTAATTCTCAGGCTATAGTTCCTTTCCCAAATCCAACTCCGATCCAAAGTGTAAATCCATATATGAATCAAATTCCTCAAAATCCGACTCAAATGTTAAATCAAGATCCCACGAATTATGCAAACCCAACGGGAACTAACAATAATGTAGCTCCACCGAAAGAGATTTATTCGGATGTTGAAGAGCTCAAGAAGATAGTTCATAAACTGAGTAATGACATGGTTCAAAAATAGAAGTATGAGTCCCATGCCCCTCACTCAAATCAAAATTTTAACAATAGAGGGAGACATTGGAACACAAAGCCAAACAATGGAGGAGTACCTGCCCCTATTGCCAATCAACTAGATACTTCTACAGGACCCAGTCAATCCAGTTCCCTTTTGAATCTTTCCGATTTTGCATGGGAAAAGGGGTGCAGATTGCACAATACAAAGGAGCACAATGAGAGGAATTGTCCTAAAATCGCTAGATACACTCATTGTCTCCAAGCCCAAGTAGATGACCTGGAACTTGTGCCAAATGATGGTCCACCCCAACATCAAGATGATAACATTATGGTGGTGGAAACTTTATACCATCAAGAAGGTGAGAGTGAGGAAGAAGAAGATGAAATTTTGGAACAGGAGGTGCAAGCTTTTCGAGAGTTTAGAAAGGGGAATCACGGATATCATTTGAGAAGTAAATCTAAAGCCCCTAAAACATCATCAACACCACCAAATAACTCTATCCTTCCTCCGGATACTAAGGTAGATAATAATCCTCCTCCTCCACTTAGAAGAGAAACGTCTAATGACACGCAGAAGACAGTCAAACTTGAAAAATCAAACTATGACATAGTGGAGGATCTAAAGAAGTCCAAATCAAGCCTTTCGTTCTTAGAAGCGGCCAGGTTGCCTGGCCAAAAAGAAGCATTGATAAAGGCTCTGAACTCACCTAATCAAGTATGGAAGGGAAAGGAAGTTGAGTCTCATTTGATTTTATGAAAGGAGAGACGGGATGTCCCGCCATTCTTATTGACTCTGAGGATTGCTGGTAAGAATTTGCATAATTGTTTGGTGGACACGGGTGCCACGAGCAATCTCATGCCTTCAGAGATATGTCAAATGCTAGGTCTATAGCCTGTTTCATCCAAATGCAAGGTTTTGCAATTGGACCGATCTGAGGTAAATGTGGTAGGGACCCTATATGATGTCAAAATTCAACTAAATTCTGAACCCAGGGTCCAACAAGTGGTCGACATTCTGGTTGTTAATATCCCAAGTAGATATGGAATGCTACTTGCAAGGGATTGGATGAAAACCTTGAATGGCTATTTTTCAACCGATTGCTCACATATGTGGCTACCCTGGAAAGGAATAGCAAATCAAATCAGAGTAGAAAATGAACCGAGGCTTAAGGAAATCATAACCAAATTTAATAAGCCAAATGAAGTTCAGTTTTCTGAGCCAAAATTGGGGGTTTATGCATTTGATGTTGAAGAGGCTATTGAAGAGCCTAAAGGGGAAACATTTCATGGTAGCTCTCTTGAGGAAAATGATTTCATATGGTTGCTTAGGTTTGATGGATCCAAATCCAAACAGGGAGCAGGAGCCGGAGTCGAGCTCACTTGTCCAGGAGGTAAACCTTTACTTGCTGCCTATAGGTTACAGTTTCCTTGCACGAATAACATGGCAGAGTATGAAGCACTAATTTTTGGTTTACAACTGGCGTTGAGCAAAAAGGTTAAATGCTTGAAAGTATTGGGAGATTCTGAACTGGTAGTCAAACAGATTAAAGGACAATATACATGCCACGATAAGAGACTGAGCCTTTATAGAACTAGGGTAATGGACCTCATTGAGGAATTCGACGCTTTCAATATAGCCCTTATTTCTAGAAAAGGAAATCGCATAGCAGATTCTCTTGCAGTCATCGCAGGCATGTTAAATCCAGTTGATATAAAAAGGTGTAAAAATTTCTCCATCGAATTAGTTCCTTGTCCATCGATACCTGATAATGTCAAGAATTTCCAAGTTTTTGAAAACGACAGACACATATTCAAATTTGTCATGAACTCAGGTATTTTTGAAAACCAGGTGATTGATGAGGAGCAAAGATGGCAAGAAGAAGCAGAAAACGAAAGTGAAACTACATGTCAATCCAACAAAATACCTAAAGACATAGTTTCATTGGAGAAAATGTTCGATATGGGATACAAGGCCCTGAAAAGAAAAAAGGGTTCCACTCCCCAAAGATGCATGTGATCTAATTAATCTAGGGAGTGTAGACAATCCACGGGAAGTGTACATCGCAAAGGCATGTACAGCTGAAGAAAGAGAAAATATAATACATGCACTAAAACACTACGTGGATTGCATTGCTTGGAATTATAACGAATTGAAAACATACAACCAAAACGTCATTACACATACCATCCCTCTAAAGTCGGACTCCAAGCCTTTCAGACAAAGACAACGAGTTGTTAACCCGCTATTGGAGCCCTTAATAGAAAAGGAGGTCAAGAGATTATTGGAAGCAAAGATTATTTTTCCTGTTAGGCACTCAACCTGGGTTGCTAACCTCGTTCCAAGAAGAAAGAAGAGCGGAGAGATTAGGCTATGTATAGATTTTTGAAATCTTAACAAGGCCTCTCAAAAGGATAACTATCCATTGCCATCCATTGATGAAATTTTACAAACAGTGAATGGATCTGAAATGATGTCTTTTCTTGATGGATATTCTGGATATAATCAAATTCTTATTCATCCCAATGACAGGATGAAAACAGCCTTCACAACCAAATGGGGGACATTTGCCTATAGAAGAATGTCGTTTGGATTGTTAAATGCTGGTGCAACATTTCAACGCGCCATGGACTATGCATTCAAAGGGCTTATAGGCAAGTGTATCATTGTGTATGTGGATGATATTCCAGTATTTTCAAAGAAAAGAGAAGACCATGTCAAGGATTTGAAAAAGGTTCTTCAAAGATGCAGAGAGCATGGAATTTCTTTAAATCCCAAAAAATGCATCTTTGGAGTAACGAAGGAAGACTACTTGGTCACATCATTTCAAAAGAAGGTATATCCATTGACCCAGAAAGGATAGAAGCTATCCAAAACTTGCCTCTCTCGGGTAGTAAAAAGGAGTTGAGATCTTTCTTCGGGAAAATTAATTTTGTGAGGAAGTTTATTTCAAGCTTCGTTGAGATAGCCAAACTGTTGAACAAGATGCTCAAGAAGGATGTAGATGTCAGATGGAACGAGGAAAGTAGGGTGGCCTTTCAAAACATTAAGGATGCCATTTCCAGAGCCCCTACCCTCATAAGTCCAGACTATTCTAAACCTTTCTATATTTATGCTTTCGCATCGAAACACTCTTTTGCGAGTGTCTTGACCCAGAAAGGTGAGGATAGCGCTGAAAATCCCATAGCATTTTTAAGTGCTCCTCTAAAAGATGCTCAATTGAGGTATTCCATCCTCGATAAGCAGATGTACGCACTGTTTAAAATGGTAAAAAAAAATTGACATTACATTGTGCATAGCAAAGTTTTTGCCATTGTGCCTGACCCTGCTATCAAGACTATGTTTTTACAGAATGAGCTAGGCGAGAAAAGAGGTAAATGGATTTCTACCATCCAAGAATTTGATCTTGAAATCCAACCTATGAAACTAGTTCGAGGACAGGGACTTGTGAAGGCGATCGCTGAGAATAATCCGCAAATGACATGCCAATATTCAAATGCAGAATACATTTCTAAGGATGACTGGTATGTTGACATTGTGCATTTTCTATTAAATGGTAAGTGTCCATCCAATTTGAATTCCACTCAAAGAAGGGCTTTAAGACTTAAATATGTTAATTATCTGATTAGATCTGGTGTTCTGTACAGGAAAAATCATGAGGGGATCTACTTGAGATGCCTGAATAAAGTAGAAGCTGCCAAGGTTCTACAAGAATTTCATGGGAAATATGGAACTGGCCACGGTGCGGCAAATGCCACAGCGCATCAAATCTTGAGAGCAGGATACTATTGGCCTCACATTTTTAAAGATGCACATGCCCATGTGAGATCTTGCCACATTTGTCAAGTAGCTGCCAACAGAGAAAGAAATGCAGCCATGCCATTACAACCTGTAGTTGAGATGAGACCATTCGCACAATGGGGATTAGATTTCATTGGGGTTATTAACCCAAATTCTTTAGATTCCCATAAATTCATACTAACAGCTACAAATTATTGTACAAGGTGGATGGAAGCAGTTCCTACAAAACATGCCACTACAGACGTTGTAATAAAATTCCTTGAGGATCACATCATAACAAGATTCGGAATGCTCGATTCTATCGTTAGTGATAATGGTAAAGCTTTTGTTTCCACTCAATTTGTAGATTGGGCATACGACAATAAAGTGAGTTTAAAATTTGCATCTAATTATTACCCTCAAGGAAATGGTTTGGCCGAATCCTCAAACAAAAATTTGTTGAATATCATTAAGAAATTATTGGAAAAGAACCCTCGAGATTGGCACAGCCAGTTAAAGTTTGCTCTTTGGGCAGATAGGACCAGAGTAAAAGAATCAATAGGGAATACACCCTATCATTTGGTCTATGGACAAGACCCAATATTTCCTAGAAAACTTGAAGTTGCAAACCCTGCATTTCATGCAAGAATACTTGGGGACAAATAACCAAATTGAAGCCAGATTAAGTCATTTACTGCACCTTGATGAAAAAAGGGAGGAAGCCATGATTCACATGAGTAAACACCAAGAGGTTGTTAAAAGATGGTTTGACAAAAGAGCTAAAATTAAATCTTTCAGGATAGCAGACTTGGTCTTACTATGGGATAAAAGACATGAAGAGAAGGGAAATCACCAAAAATTTGATTGTCTTTGGTTAGGCCCTTATCAATTTTGAAAATCCTAGGGAAAAATACCTTCAGATTAAGAACTTTAGACGGGAAGGATCTGACGTTACCAGTTAATGGGCATGTTTTAAAGCACTATTTTAGCCCTTAAGTCGTAGGAGATTGGAATTATATCTTTCTGTTTTGGTATGAATTTTCAAGTTTTTGTTTCTTTTTATTATTTAAGTTGTGTGTTTATTTGACATGTTTTGTTTGTCTATAAAAAAAAAAAAAAATGATGAAAAAGTTGTCTTGAGATGCTAACTTATGCTTTAGATCAGGGAAATATGGAACATTGGAATTATGTTGTAGAAAGCTCCGCAAGAAACACAAATAGTTTAATAATATCAGTTTTATATTTTTTTATGGCAATACTCCATCTGCAATTCAAAGGGCAATGCATTCATATTACATCTCACTTTGCATATACATGCCATCTTAGTTGCATATGCATTTCGGATACAAATCATTAAAGTGTGTCAAATCCTCTTAGGGTTATGCTATAACATAAATAAGAAAAAATCCTAAGGTTGGGAACCGAGGCCCGAGATATCTAGAACCAAGCACATTTTATACACATTAAAAAGGATCTTGAGCAAAATGATCAAAACCTTGCTTGGAAGAAAAGGTCGAGCGAAAGAAGTATTTCATGTCTATCCTATTATGCAACATGATCCTTAAAACAGTGGTTTTTACCACTTCCATAAAGCTTAAAGCCTAAAATCGGAGTAGTAAGGATAGGGTTAAATCCTCATCGAACTTAGGTTGAGGATCCAACTCCCCAAAGCTCTGATTTGACCTACATGGAGTAGTAAGGATAGGGCATAATTCTCATCTCGCCTAGGTTGAGAATCTGATTCCCCAAAGCTCCTATGTCTCATTTCATCATAAATCTTGGATTGGAAGGATCGTACTACATGTCCTCTCGCAAAGGATGGGTAGTCATCCCCAAGGTCCAAGAAATAAAAACTAAATATTTCCCATTTCATAAATATTGGATTGGAAGGATCGTACTACATGTCCTCTACAAAGGATGGGTAGTCATCCCAAAGGTCCAAGAAATAAAAACTAAATATTTCCCATTTCATCTTAATATTGGATTGGAAGGATCGTACTACATGTCCTCTCGCAAGGATGGGTAGTCATCCCCAAGGTCCATGGAAAAAGAAAAAGAGAATAGAATGAATGAAGCCAAATCATGGATTATGGGGTTAAGTATGCCCATGCATGGCAGCATGTCTTGTCTAAAAACAAGACCACTAATTGTTCAAACGGATAGACTAGCATGACCATTTCATCCATAATTGGTTAAATTATTTTGCTCAAAGTGAGGTAATGAATTCCAAATCAGAGTAGTAAGGATAGGGTTAAACTCCCATCTCGATTAGGTTGGGAGTCCGATTTCCCAAAGCTCTAATTTCACTTTCACTTGCACATGGGTTCAAGATAGTAGTGACTCATAACCAACTTTGGGATCTAATAAAGCAATTCATTATACATATAGTTGATCCTAAGAGGGTTTGATAATTTTAAATGTTTGTGTATGATACTAGAAGGTCTTAAAGAATTTATAAAAGCAAAATATCTAAACATATTTATCGAGGTTACACAAATCATTCACAATCTCACATATGCATTCATGTAAAACTGACAATGGAATGTTGATCAATTTCAAACGATAGAAAATGGAACACATTGCACACACCGAGCTGATACTTAATGATTCTAATGTTTCATGTATTTCTGATCTATCGACATTTGTTTTATCTCTTATGTGCTGACGCCTGTATCTAAGCTTGTATATTTCAGGTTAGGTTCTCACCGAAATGCTCAGGAGCATTTCCCAATAGAGTCGCCATTTGTTGTGGCTGCTCCACAACACACCCCAAAATTGGGGACCCCCTTTTTTGCACGCTTTCCAAGAAGATTGCAATGGCCTAGATGTTAAAAGAGCAAAGAAAAGCAAAAATGAAAGAATGTCGCGATATCGCGACATGTTGCTCCGTCGCGACCAAAATGAAAAAACATCGCGATATCACGACATGTCACATTTTTGCGGTTCAAAATAGCAAAAGTACAGCCGAATGAAAAGTGTCACGATATCGCGACATGTATTTTTGTGGCCCAAACAAGCGAAGTACAGTGGAATGAAAAAGTGTCACGATTTCATGACATGTCACATTTTCGCGGCTAAGAGCAACAGAATGCAACATAAAGTGAGAAAATGTCACGATATCGCGACATGTCATAAAATCATGGTCAAAGCAAGCAGGAAGAAGTGTTGACAAAAAATTGTCGTGATATCACGACATGTCATGAAATCACGGTTCATAGAGGAGAGAGAAGACAAAATAAAAAAATGTCGCGATATCGCGACATGTCACAAAATCGTGGTCAAACTAGTCAAACAGGGCAAGGCACTAAAGTTGTCGTGATATCGTGACATGTCATGTTTTCACGATCTGAAGACGAGATGAAGGGCAAACAAAAAAAATGTCGCGATATCATGACATGTCGGAGTTTTGCGACCTGGAGCAGCCAAAGTGAACATAGAGGAAAAGTGTCGCGATATCGCGACATGTTGGATTTTCATGACCAAAGGTAGGAAGATAGAGCTAAAGAGAAAAACATCGTGATTTTGTGACTGATTGCATCTGCACAGCTTGAAAGAGAAAAGCGTCGCGATTTTGTGACAAAAAGCAGCGAGATGGTACAAAATGAAAAAGTGTCACGATTTCATGACAGAAAGCAATGAGATGGTACGAAATGAAAAAGTGTCATGATTTCATGATAGAAAGCAGCGAGATGGTACGGAATGAAAAAGTGTCATGATTTCATGACATGTCACGTTTTCGTGGCTAAGTACAACAAAACACAATGAAGGAGAAAAACATCACGATATCGTGACATGTCTCATTTTCGTGATGCATGAAGGCGAACAAGGCTATTGACAGAAAAATGTCATGATATCACGACATGTCTCATTTTTGCGGTGCTTGAAGATGAATAAAGCTGTAGGTATAAAAATGTCATGATATCACGACATGTCTTGTTTTTGCGATATAGGTGGAAGAACAAAGCTGTAGATAGAAAATGTCATGATATCGTGACATGCTATTTTTGTCATGATTCATGGTGGGCCATTATAGAACATACAGGGGTAGTGCTGAACACATGGCATAAAGGTGTAAGAATCATGGGAAGCATTACAGTTCATAGAGAAGATCAAACGTTTCGACGTCGAGCAGAAAGTCAAAAATGATGAAGAGGCAAGGAAGATGAAACGAAGCGATCTAGGAGATGAAGCGAAGCATCATAGGGCAAAACAAAGAGCATTGCCAGAAAGTTTAAAAGTAGAAGCACAGATTGGTACAGGGGTCGAAAACCGTTGCGGGCAGAGTTGCAGAGCTGAAGGTGATAGGCCATTCTGGGCCTGCTTAGGAGCGTTTTCCTTCATTTGTTCTGGTTTTGATAAACTGGAAGCTTCTGTTGTTGTAAATTGACATATTTTTAATACAAAAATTACAGAGAGTTGCATCTCATTGGCAAGAAAGAAGGAGTTATTCTCTGCATGCAAGATTGAATGTTTATCTTTCCCCTTTTCGGTTTTAGGCTTATAGATGGAGTTTAATGCAAGTTGTCTTGGTTGCTTCATGCGAATGTCTAAATCTAGAAATCATAGTTAAAACCCTAGAAACCAACACTTAGCTTATCTGGATTGTGCATGTTTGCGGGTTCAATAGGTTAGGTTGTATGCAGAAAACCTCATTATCTTCGGTTTTGTCAAAATAGGATTGCATCCCATGAATGTATTTTAGTTCCATTCTCTTTGCATTTTATTTTCACTTCTTTATTTTTCTGCATTTTTATTTCACAGGAAATTTAATTTTATTTTAATTTACAGTCATTCAAATAAACAATTGAAAATCTACCAAAATCTAAAAACAAAATAGTTTTATCATTAATATTGATTCACATCGAATTCATTCGGATCAAACGAACAATCATTGAAGTGTCAAATAAAATAAACCAGCTGTGCCCCTTGTTTATAGTTACTTGCAATCACTAAGGTATTCCAAGCATTCAAATTGAACAATATTATTTGTGCAAAATGCTAACATAGCGGAGACCTTGGAGAAGTTACTTGTTTAATTTCTTTGCAAGAGGGGATTTGGAACCCAAATCCTATTGGAGAGTGTGTTTTCACAATCGGGTGAAAATACCACTCAACAGGTACCCAATATGCTTTTTCAAAATCATACAAAAGCTCCAAAGATATCTTAAATCCCTTTGGTCAAGTTAAAATAAAATCACAAAAAGGCTCCAAGGGTACCCAATATGCTTGGTCAAAATCATACAAAAATATCTAAATGCATCTTAAAGCCCTTTGGTCAAGTTAAAATCAAATCACAAAAGGGCTCCAAGGGTACCCAATCCGCTTGGTCAAAATCATACAAAAAGCTCCAAAGGCATCTTAAAGCCCTTTGGTCAAGTCAAATAAAATCATAAAAAGGCTCCAAGGGTATCCAAAACGCTTGGTCAAAATAAAAATCAAAAATCTCCAAAGGCATTTTAAAGCCCTTTGGTCGAATCAAAGCAAAAAGCAAAAAATAAAAAAACATTTGCATCTTACATCTGCATAATTGCATATCCATACATATCCATTGCATTCACTTATGTTATGATCACAATCTTAGAAACGATGCCACAATATGTATTTCAACCACAATAAACAAGTTATCCTCATCCATGCATCCATATGTGTAATTGTGTTTCTCAACACAACCAAATAATGTTGCTATACGAAATATGCAAAGGTTTCCTATTATTTCAAACATGTCTAGTAGTCTTACCAAATTTTGTAGAAAGACATTTTTATTAGTAGAATAGCAAGGTGTAGTTGTACCTTGGAAGTTTAGGATCCCATCACTAATTGAAACATTAAAATCCTAGTTGATACAAGGGAAATATGAAAACTACAAAGTGGTCTAAGTTACCAAAAGTGAAAAGGAACTTCCTTGCTTATCCCCTTGTGCAACTGGTATAAAGGTGCTAAGAATTGGAAAAAGTACGTGTTATGCCCTACCAAAAAATAAGTGATTATTATCACTGCATATGTCCCTTGCTTTCATAAAAATAAGCAAAATCTTGAAACAAAGCCAAATTCAAATCTCAAAATCAAAATTTCAAATTATTCAAAATTCAAATATAAACACCCAAAGTCATAGTTCAAAATATCAAAAAATAACAAAAGCAAAAATAAACAGTGATTATCATCACTACAAGAATCCCTTGCTCAAGAGAAAACAAAAATAATCAATTAAAATAAACAGTGATTTTCATCACTAAATATGAGCAAGTATCCCAAATGAATGAAGAAAAAAAGGGAATAGAACTTGAATCCCTGAAATTCTTAGCATTGCACAAAACTAGAAGGAGAAATCCTTACGCATGATGATATGTCTATCACAAAAGCTCCTAGCATTTGTATAGACCAATGTTTGAATGTGGATGAGCTAGCTTAGGTAACTCAAAACTACCTAGTGGTATAGTCCAACTAAGTCCAACATAAGGATGAGATAAAATACTTGAGAATCCTTGATATTAGAAATGGGCTGAAAGAATCCCACCTGACATCGGAGGAAATATTTGAGTTCTATCAAAAATATATTCATTTGAACACATAGAGAGAATGAATATTCAAGTACAGAGTAGGAGACTTGCTTTACAAAAATCTTGTATGAAAAATATATAATTTTTGATAGGGTAACTAGAGTGTTTGAAGTTTTAGGAAAAACACGCAAATAAATTTCTACCATAGAAACAATTCATATCATCAATCACGTCATCAAATTTCTTTATAAGCTTCTGTAAATTAGGGGGTATTAATAAAATAATATCAATATATACCGAATATATATTAGAAATGATGTCTAAATGACCACTAACTATTTTGCATATCTTAAATTACAGAAGCTTATCCATAAAATGCATATTTTCCACACCATTACATTGCACATATGGAAGATTTAAATAATTAATTCTTATGAGTAGAATGATTATTAAATATTCATGGTTGTTATAATTTCTGTGGTATCACCCGTTAAACTGTCAAAATCATAGCATAGGCATCCATTATGTTTTAAGTAATTAAAACATACAAGTTCATTCATGTTAAAATACATACTGCATTCACTATATCATAACATGAGTTAGATGTATAAATTAAAACAAAATTAAACATTGATTTAACAAAAACATTTCTTCCATAAATAAATAGGTCATAAATCATCCATTTACATCAAAGATCAAATCAATACATTTAATCCATAAATACATAGGTCATAAATCATTCATTCACATCAAAGATCACATAGTTGCATTCATCCATACAAAGGATCACAAATCCATCATCAAATCAACTTGAAATACATCACGCAATACCACAATGATTACATCATAAAAGCATTTACATAAACATGTACATAATATCCATATCAAATCCACGTCATCATAAATATCATCTATCATCTAACACATACATATATCAATTCATCATAATACCATAATCCATCGCATCATAAAACAAAATAAAATAAAAACACAAGCAAAAAATGATACACATAATGAGTCATAAAGCAAATATATCATATAAATGTGTGTATCAGGTCCATAAAGGTATAAAAATACCCATAGGCTATAGTCAAGTAGATCAAGTCGACCTCAAAAATGAATCAACAGAGCTCCATCAATCAAATACAGGGGCTAAGCCCCTAGGATATCCTCCCCTAATGCCACCTCCCCCTGTGGTGATGTCATGAGTCGAATGTTGTGAACCTGTTGGCCTCTCTATCTGAGTCTGGGTCCTTTAGATAGGATGAGTAGAATACTACCCAAAGGTGTACCGTCCGCTGACCTATGAACCACCTGCACCTAGTTCCTCCTTAGGGACAAGCCCATGCCTCCTGAGATACATATGGAGAATAGTACTATGGCCAACATGACCTTGAATCTGCCCCTCATACTCATATAATAGTGACTAAAGACGTAGGAACTTTACCCTTGGATTTGTCTCTAGAACCCCTTGTGGTGTAGAAGGAGGAACAACAAATTGCATCCTAGTAGTACCACCCCTGATAATATCTTGTAAAGCCTGTATCTACACTATGAGTTGCTCTATGGTGGCATCCCACTATGCTATGGTAGAATCTCACTACTACACCTAGATCTGGATCAACTGGAGCTCAAATTTGACCTCATGCAATTGTGCTCTCAAAGGAGAATCGCTATCCTTAGGCTCTAGCTCCTCCTCATCCTCCTTAGGAGCCTCATAATCCTCCACTACCACCTAATCTACTGGCTGGATCCATACCTCGATCTTAGCTCAGAATTTGTGCCCTACTAAATCATTACCATCATCATTGCCATCATCCTCAATCCAAGCTATCGGTACCGTGCCACATCAGATCTCCCTACCACTGAGTGTATGCTTTTATAACACCCCTAGTGACTCTTGGGTCAACTGTTGGGGAATCCTCCTCATCTGAGAGCTCTATAATCTACCATGGGGGTAGGTCCTTCTCCACTATGAGGTGCCTATACAAAAATGGAACAAGAGGTATGTCTTGTTGTAGCCCATACTGATAGAGAACCCGAGAGTAGAAGAAATACTCTCGGATGACAACCATACAGTCAAGTATCCATCGCTCATGCCATGTCCTAGCAGTAACACTAGCTAGATCATCCTACCCTGGGCACTTATGATATGGGTGCCACATAACATCCCCAGCCTACAGCCCAGTGAAAGTGGTAGTGTAATGGGAAAGCTCCCCTGCATGATGATGGCTCTTGCACAACTCGCACTCTCGAGCCCATCTAGCGGAATAGCACTAAATCTGCTCCTCCATAAATGTAATCTTGGTAGGAAGCCATCTAGGATGGTCTACCTAGATGTGCTCCCATCCCCAAAGTTGTATAAGTAAGCTACAAGCAATACCGACACGACCTCATCGGTAGATGTGGTACAAATCATTATACCATTGAGCCAACAAATATATGCCCCATGCATAGATGTAGGCTCGTCACTATCCAAAAGGTCTTGAACCATCACCAAGAGGTTCCATAGGAACCTCAAACCTGAGCAATCTAGAATCAAGATATTGCTAATGACCATCAAAAATACCGCATGCCACATAGAGAAGACACCCTCATCATACCAATGCAATATGGATACTCCCCCATATTTGGTGTCCTTGAGAGCCTCCGTAGAGTTCCATTTGAACACCCAAGCAAAAAAAACAACCTGATAATTAGTGGCTGAAGAAACAATGGCTACTATACACATCTTCCAACATGATGGTCATATTTTTGATAGGAAAGTGGAAGGTATTGGTCTGAGGGTTCCATCGATGGACCAAATTCGTAAGGTAGGCATGATCTGCCATAATGGTGGGCAATTTGGTGACATACTATAACCCGTGAGCTTTTATCCAAGCCCAATCATCATCATCCAAGAGGGGCAAAAGTGTATTCATGAACTTCGGGTCCCAAGCCCAAGTAGTAAGAATCTAAGCAAAATGAAATAAATCATAACTATAATGCATGTTAAACATGAAAACAATGCAAATAACAATGGGCTATCTTAAGTCTAGGCAAAGAACAGAGTTGCACCTACCCAAAAAAGTCAAAACTTCAAACAAATCAATAAATCAACCCAAAATTTTCAAAAAAATCAATAATTGCACTAAGGGTTCTTGGTCGCTGTCACCTACAATGGCCAAAAATAGGTCGCTAAAGCTGATAGCAACCAAGCCCCAATGGTCAATTTTTTTAACCATTGGGATTCAAACCGACCGCTGCCAATGACATCGACCAAATTTCAAGCCTTCCCGACCACTTTGATCGAGAGTGACCAATGGATGACGAGGCAAACACGTCAACCCTAGGCCAAAAAATACCAAAAAAATAAAACAAAATCTAAAAAATAAAATGGGGACAAGCCCACCACATAAAATCCTAAACTATGCCTAGCTACAGGTTTTGATTCATTGCCAACAAGCTTAATGAGGTTCAATTATTGATTACTTAATGTGGTTTAGTTTTACCCTAAAACTAAAATAAAAAATTAGGGTTAAAGGTTGATGGAGTACTTGAGAAGCTCTGGATCCTCCACCCAAAGATGCTTCACCCCGTGCAACAATGATCTTCCAAGTCACAGAAATGCTCCAAGCTGCAAAAGTCACTTTCACCTCAGAGCCCAAGAAAGCAAACTGACAACTGGCAAAGTGAAAAGACAAAACCCTAGGATTTACTTTTATATTATCTTGGCCACTGTTAACATCAACAGTCTACATCGCTTGGCCGCTCAGGATGAGAGCGGCCAGGACCAGGCCTTTGGTGGTTGCTAGACCTAATAGTGACTGAGATCCTAGACAAAAACAACCTCAGCCCCTCAATGAGAAGCAACAAAAACATTCAAATAAGCATATTTTGAAGACTTATAGTCATCATAATTACCAAAATAACATAAAAATCACATAAAAAAATTCTTGAGTCAACCTTGTATTTAGTCACTTACTCTATCAACTTAGCGATTGCAACAACTTGCACTCCACACTTGGATGGGGGTCCACCCATTAAAGGAAAAAATGCTAGAAAGGAACCAGATTAAGTCATATTGGTCAAACGACTTGTCACTTCATTCATTGTTGTTTCGTCACCAATTCATTGAGTGAAGAGGTAGTTCAAATTTTCAAAATAATCATAAGAAAAATCAACAAAATATCACTCGATCATAACAAAATCATGTTCGTCCTATGAATCATTTCATACAACAATCACATAATTTTCCTTGTTTGCTGAGAACATAAACAAACATGACATATTTAATAGTAGCTCTCCTACCGGTCGAAACTATTGTAGCAACTAAAGCTACCCGATTGAGTTTGAGGAATGAGTGCAATTTAACATGTCCAAGCCACTGAGCTAAGTCCTCTAAATATTGAGGCAATGATTCAAGGAGTGTGTTCCATCTTGCATGATTGGACCATCCAACATTGATCAGACCATTGATCACCATAAACCCTACAAACAGATCAGTCTACATTTTTGCTCAACATTGTGTTTTCCACATAGTGCATCACAAAAAGGGGCATTTGTAGACACCTAAAATGTGTCATGTTTAGGGGAGCTACTCACATAGACACATTCATAAGATCACATGACATAATATTAGACTTTCCAAGAATCAGAATTGGTTCTCACCACTCATCTGGGGCATTTTAAGCCCATCCAAGCCTAGCCTCTCATGACTAGAGTAGCCATACCTTAGCCACTCATGATTAGAGTGGCCAGATCTTAGCCACAATAGGCAATAGCATCTATATCTTGGCCATTGTATATGACAGTGGCTAAGCCACAAAGAGTCTTTTACCAAAAAATATGCTCAATCATGGGCAGAAGTGGTAGTATACATGCAATAAAGGTGAGCAGGAGTAAATTTGCATTCCCTTTCACAACTAGTTCACATAGGAGACTTGAGTTTGCATTTATATTTTAGTTAACTAGCCTCCAAACATAGATAAAAATAAAGTTTCTCATGCTAAATGACCAGTTTGCATAGGAGACTTGAGTTTGCATTTAGACTTTAGTTAACTGGCCTTTAAACATAAAAAAGATAAAAATCTTCTCATGCTAACATTCACTACACGAGGTATTCATTCCTAGGGCTTAGGCATAGACCTAGGGTTTCACACACTTTAAAAGGTGCAATTCTAAGAGCACCAAGGATCCAAAATTTATCAAAATAGGTCATTGAGGAGAGATTTCGAGACTTAGAGAGCTGCTCTTGGAGATCATGTTTACGATGAAGCCCTGACAAATTGGAGAGCAAAGTGACCACTATTTCAACATCTGATACAAGCTTTGATCCATAGCTTTGGTGCAAATAGAACAAAATTCACCTTAGCATCCATTGTCTCGGATAGTGGCCTACAGGCCTAGCGTAGGGTTTTATACATTAGTTTCAATATTCTATTTAGCATATCATTAGCATAAATCATTTCATTCATTTAACTTCATAGCATAGGTTTAATTTTAACTTGATTTCATGTTGATATATTCATTACTAACAACCTCATACGAGGAGGCATTCTCGAACATCTAAGCGTGTGTTATTGTTTCATTGCTTATAGGACCACAGGTTCATCTGATGGAATCTACAACATACGAGAGAAAAAGAGATCCATCTAGGGAACAAACCTAGATAAGGAGGCATCTATAAACCATCATAAATTTTTGTGTGTGGAAATAGGGATCTTGTGATAGCATACCATCCCTTTGTGAGGGGGGTACATTCTTACCCACTTGTAACCTCATTGTATCAAAAATGGGTATCCCTAAGAGGGACCGACTTGTAACCAGATTTCAATATAAATAAAGAGACATATCTTTGTTACTTCTGTGTTATATGCTTTTTCATGGTCTTTCACTTTATATTTTGGGTTTAAACACATTTTCAATTATATTAGGTGCATGCACCCCAGGATCACTACACTTCTACATGTGTAATTTCAATGTTGTGCATGTGAACCAATTTGATTGATAACTTTACTATCAATAATTAGGGTGATCAATAGCTAATGTTATTTGCCTACATGCTTAAACTTGGAAACTAACAACTGGAGACCATGAAATTTATTTCTATTCTTCTTGAGGTAGGAGTTTGGGATTATAATTGAGCAAGTTGAATCCTATTTGTTCACCCACATTTAGTTTTTATTATAAACCCACCAACTGGGTCTATGAAGATGAACCTTTGGGATGTTCACATCTCCCATTAGGCTCCCATTTTACCACTGGTTATGGATTTGTTCTTGTAATGTAGGATTTTTTATTCCAATTGAATTAAAGGCTTCCCAATTTCTCACCCAAGAAGGGTGGATATCTGGGACTCCTTGAACTTATATGCCTTTCCATTTTCCTACCCAAGGAATAATCATTCTGTGATAGACTTTTGACTATGGATAGAATTTGAATTCTGAGTTGTTTCATCACTTGACTTAAACTTAGTTGATTTACTACTTTGGTGGATGCATGATGGATTGAGTCAAAAATTTAGCAAAATGGATGCTTGCTACTTCTATCTTCAGATCTTTACAATTGGTAAAATTCACAGAAAGAGCAAGAAATAAACTATGTACACATATATACAATACTACCATGAGTGAAGCTAAGCATAATGTTTTAATTATTTGCCATTCATCAGGATTAGAAGTAGCCACCCTTAAATGCCACTTAGTTAATAAAAATTTGTGTCTCTATAGATTTCATGAGGTATGTACCTAATCACAAGTAATTAAACATGTCATGTGCACTTGGATTTTCTCGGTTTGCATCCCATTTTAAAACCAAATCACCTTCAAAAAAATCCTTTGGTACCATCCTTTTGTTGAACTAGTGCTTGAAAATATTCTGATGTTGGTATAAGTTGTTGTACACCTTTTCTCATTTCTCTTCCAATTATATCAACTATACCAACCTCTTCCCCATTATTAGGAGATATTTCACCTCTTTTTCACTCATGAATTTTAGTGCTAGGAGCACTATATTGATTGGAAGGACCACCTCTTTTCCATAGACCATAGCATATGGTGATATTTTCAAGGTATTCTTAGGGGTTATCCTATCTACCCATAGTGCTTGATCGAGTAGGAGATACTAGATTCTAGGGTGATGCTTAATGTTTCACTTTATTATCCTAAGAAAATTCTTATTTGTGAATTCTACCAATATATTCCCCTATGGGTAGTAGTTTGAGGTGGTGTTCGAGTAGATGTCATACTTTCTAGAAAAAATATCCATTGTTTTGGAACCTATGAAGGATGTGCCATTATATGAAATTATAGTGGTAGGAAATCTGGACCTAGTGATAGATATTTCTAGAAAATCAATGATCATCTGGTGGTCAACTTGTTTGGTAATTTCAGCCTCAGTCCACTTTGTGAAGAATTTGTTGCCATAAATATGTACTTATGACCAATTGATAAATTTGGATTAATCACACCAATGAAGTCTAAAACCCAGTGTTGGAATGGTTCTTCTACAACTATTGGTTATAGAGGCATGGTAGGGTGTCTACCTTTCCCAACAAACCTTTGGTATTTACCACATGCTTCAACTAGTTTGAATGCGTTTGATAATATGGATGTGTTAGGGTCCCACATCCCAAAATTTATTTATTATTATTATTAGTATAATTAATTATTATATTGGTTCCTTAAGTGAACCGTCACATTTTAATCAATGTAGCATTAAGATAGTTATAAATATATGTATGAAAAAAAAAGCAATATCATCAAGAATAAAAATAATAACTTGTTATATAGATTTGCCAAGAGGAAGCCCCCTCAAATTGGCCAATGATTATGAATCATATAGATTTTATATTAAATTCTTCTTGATCATATTTTTATATATTAAAACCTTCATGTTTTTAACATATGGTATCAGAGCTTGATCGTGGCCACCTATGGGTGGAGTTGAATGAAAGAGACTCACTCTAAAATTAGATATATTGAGAGGCAGCGTGAAGACAAGGATTTCTAGACAAGGTGATTCAACCCGAAAAAGAGGTTAACAAGATTTTTATTTCTCCAGCAAAGCAAAATATTACACTCAAAAAATTCAAAATTCAAAAATCATGCAAATCGGAGCTATAATGAAGAAGTTGTAGTGGTTTTATAATTACTCTATTTTGAGTAATTTTTAAACCAAAAGTAGGAGAAAATAGCACTAAAAAAGTCATAAAAACCCCTAGACAACCCCAAACATCCTCAAATTTATTTTTTTATCTTAGTTGACCCCTTCTGCACCTCTCACATAATGTTTGAGTTCTAACTCTTTATTTTCTTAAAATTCCTCAAATTTATCATTTTTCCACTAGCCCTTTTTGGCTAAATATTCCACAAATACAAAATTTGATCTCAAAAGCACTTTTTTGATTCCTAGACCATTTTTATCAGCTCATCACACTGATTTTTTTAATATATAACACCCACAACTTTTTTTTAGAAAAATAAATCTAAAAAAATTGAAAAAATTGGATAAAAATGGTCGAGGGAAGATCTCAAGACCCTAGTTTAGAAAAATTGGATCATGATATTTGACAAATCAAGGACCTAATTTTACAATATCAAGCATACTTTTCAATAAATAGAGGCAAGGATGGCTGGATTGAATGCTAAATATGACTATTTGAATTAAAGTTCAATACAAGTACAACAAATATGCTTAATCAGCTATAACTAAACAATCTCAAAGCACATAGGGTTCAGGATCACCACAATAATATAAACAAATAGGAGGATCGATTCATCAGATGCACATTGGGGACCAATAAACATCCATCCTTCCAAGAAAAACTAAGTTAGATTTTCCCAAATTTTATGGAGGAGATCCCACTAGCTGGATCTATTGGGCAAAACAATATTTTTTATTGGACTAGATTCCTGAGATGCAAAAAGTTTGTATTACCTACTTTCACCTCAAGCATCATGCTATCCAATGGTATCGATGGCATGAAAATACTAATGGAAATATTACTTGGGGAGAATTTACAAAGAATATTTTAGTCTATTTTAGTCCAAGTGATTTTGAATACTTTATAGAAGCTCTCACTAAACTATGTAAAATCACTTTAGTACATAAATATCAAGCTTAGTTTGAGAAGCTCATAAATCACATAGCACGGTTGGATGCATTGTTTTTCAAAAGTTGCTTCATAAATTGATTTAAAGAAGAAATTAGGGTGGAGGTGAATATGTTCAATACCAACACCATGATGAAGGCCATTGTATTAGCCAAGTTAGTAGAAGATAAATTCAGTTCTCAATGTCAACAATGGAAGCAACCTCTTGGAAAATCACAAGTTACACAAATTGCCTCTAAACCTAACTAACCATTTCAAGTTAAGTGGATCAGACCAGAGGAAATGAAGGAGTGATAGGCAAAAAGCCTCTACAATAATTATGATGAGAAATATGGGTCAAATCATAGATGCACTACACAAAAATTATAATTTTTGAATGTAGTTGATCCTTGTAACTCAACAAAGGAAGAAGATGAGGTAGAATTGGAATAAGTGATAGATGCACATGATAATAGAAATTAGGATATCCTAGAAATTTCTTTGAATGCTCTCATAGTAGTTTATTCTCCATAAACTATGAAAGTTTCAAGGTACTTGAAATGACAAAATCTCATTGTGCTCATTGATTATGGAAGTACACATAATTTCATTTACCCAAGTGTGGTAAAATAGAATAATTGTTATATAAAACCTTGCAATAGATTTGAGGTGGTGATTGATAATGGGGGATGGATTTCCTGTAAAGGGAAGTGCAAAAATTTCAAGCTCACCATGGGCGATTACAACATGAAATGTGAAATGTATGCACTTTTGTTGGATGGATGTGATGTTGATCTAAGGGATCAATGGTTGTGAACACATGGGAAAATACTATGGTATTTTGTAGCATTGTGGATGCAATTCATAGTTGAAGGCCAAAAAAACACTCTAAAAGGACTCCAAGCAAGTTCCTACCAAATAGTGAGTTCTCACCAAAGGGAAAAGCTTATTTGAAAAGGAGGCAAAGGTATGGTTGCACAATTATTTTCCATTCAATCAATAGGGGTAGAATAGGATGATGTGGAATAGTTATTAAAATTTTTGACATGTCACTCCAGAGTATTATAATAACCAAAAGGGTTGCCCCCCATTGTCATAATGATAATGCTATACAACTTATTATTGGGATTCAACCACCAAATATTTGGCCTTACAAATTTCCCTTCTTATATAAAAGTGAAATTGAGAAACTTGCTCAAGAATTATTGAAATCAGGTGTCATTCGACCAAGTGTTAGCCCTTATTCATTTCTAGTCTTTTTGGTTCATAAGAAGTATGGGTCATGACGATTGTGTATTTATTTTTGTACCTTTAACAAGATCACAGTCAAGGAAAAATTCCAATTCCTATTATTGATGAGTTATTGGATGAGCTTCATGGTGCTAAGTATTTTTTAAAATTGGATCTATTCTCAAGGTATCATCAAATTAGAGTGAGAGAAGATGACATTCCTAAAACAACTTTTCATATCCATGGGGGCCACTATGAATTTTTGGTCATGCCTTTTGGCCTTACAAATGCTTCTTCAAAATTCCAAAGCCTGGTGAATTAGGTATTTTCCTTTATATTAGGAAATTTATTTTGGTTTTATTTTATGATATTTTGGTTTATAATAAGACTTGGGAGGACCATTTAGCTCACTTGGAAAAGACCTTGCAAGTCTTGGATGAAAACCGATTGTATGCTAAAAAATCCAAATGTTATTTTGGGTGAAAGGATATTATGTATATGGGACATATCATTTCCAAATATGGGGTTAAGGTGGATCCCCATAAAATTGAAGATATGCAGAATTGGCCTATCCCCAAATCCTTGAAAATCTTGCATGGATTTCTTGGATTGATTGGGTGCTACCATAAGTTCATAAAGGATTATGGCAAGGTTGCAACCTCGTTGACTACTTTACTTAAGAAGAATATATTTATTTGGTCAACTTATAAAGATGATTCTCATAGATTAAAGAAAGAAATGTATTCCACCCTAGTATTAGCCATGCCAAACTTCTCCAGGACCTTTGTAATTGAAATTGATGCTTCTGGATTGGGCATTGGGATAGTTTTCATGCAAGAAGATAGATCCTTGGCTTTCATCAGCAAGGTACTTTTGAGACAAAACTTGGCATGATCAACATATGAAAAATATATTTTAGCCATCATTTATGCCATCCAACTATGGAGGCCATATCTCATTGGTCGATATTTTATTATCCATACAAATCATCATAGTTTGAAGTACTTTATGGAACAATGTATTTCCATACCTAAGAAACAAAAGTGGGTTACTAAATTTTTGGGATATGATTATGAGATTATGTATTGTAAAAGGAAGGAAAATGTAGTTGTAGATGCCTTTTGATGCAAATTTTAGGAATTGAATACATTGCAAATACTCTCTTCACTGGTTCCCCAATGGATAGACAATACAAAAACAATGGCTCAATGATAGTTCAACTTAGACATTAATTCAGCAATTCTAAAATAATCCCAACAGTAAGCCTAAATTCACTTGGAGCAATGGGATGCTTCAGTTCAAGGGTTGTATCTTAATTCCTTCTACATCCTCATGTCACCTTGAGATACTCCATGAATTACATGCTACATCTTAAACAAGGCACTCTGGGCTTCTAATAACTTATAAGAGGGTGGCTCGATATTTTTATTGGGATAGAATGAAAAGGATATCAAAAACTTTTTTGCTGAATGTGAAGTTTTCCATCAAAAAAAGGGGAGATGATAGGTACTCCATGACTCCTTCAACCTCTTCCTATACAAAAAAAAATGTGGATTAACATTTTGATGGATTTCATTGAGGGCCTTCCAAAGTTTTAAGAAAAAAATTCATCATGGTGATGGTGGATTGATTTTCCAAGTATGCCCACTTTTCTCATTAGCCAATCCTTACAAAGTTGTTAATGTAGCTCAATTATTCCTTGATAACTTTTTCAAACTCCATGGTATACCATCAACTATTGTCAGTGATCGAGACCCCACTTTCACTTGTCATTTTTAGAAATATTTTTTCAAGCTCCAAGGAACTCAAATTCACATGAGTTCAGCATATCACCCCCAAACTAATGGATAGACCGATATTGTTAATAAATGTTTGGAGACTTATTTGCATTGCTTTGCTTCTATGCAATCGATTCATTGGGTTAAATGGTTTTCCTCTGTAATATGGTGGTACAATACTTCATATCATACAATAATTAAAATGAAATCCTATGAAGCACTATATGGAAAAGCACCACCAATAATCATATATTATATTCTTGGAAGCACCAATATTCAAGTCGTAGATTTTGAGATTTTGAATTGAACCAATATTCTTCACCTTCTTAAGGTAAATTTACTCACTGTATAAAATCAAATGAAACAACAGGTGGATCAAGAGTGTGTTGAACATGAATTTTAGGAGTAATACATGGTGTTCCTACAACTTTAGCCTTATCAATAGACTTCCCTCAAGATTAAGGGTTCATAAAAATTAGCCCATGAATTCTATAGACCTTACAAAATCCTATGGCGCATAGGAAAGGAAACATACAAGCTGGAGTCACTAGAGTCTTAAAAGATTCATCTAGAGTTTCAAGTGTATTACCTTAATAAGGTCATTGGGCCACAAGTGAAGGCACTAATAGAGTTCTAAATTTACTGAGGATGGTTCCATAATGGTCGAACCTGAAGTAGTCTTAGAATAATGCACTTGTCACCTTCGCAATCACATTATCAACGAAGTCCTAATTTAGTGGCAAGGATTGGCACCTAAGGATGCTACCTGGGAAGTAATTCATCAATTTTAGTAATAATTTCCTTATTTCCAACTTTGAGGACAAATTATTTTCCAATAAGGATGGCATGTTAGGATCCCACATCCTAACATTTATTTATTTATTATTAATAGTATAATTAATTATTATATTGGTTCCTTAAGTGAACCATAACATTGTAATAAATGTAGTTTTAGGATAGTTTAAAAAATATGTACAAAAGAAAGCAATATCATCAAGAATAAAATTTATAACTTGTTATATAGATTTTCCAGGAGGAAGCCTTCTTGAAGTGGATAGCGATTCTGAATCATAGAAATTTTATATTAAATTCTTCTTGATAACATTTTTATATATTAAAACATTCAAGGTTTTAATAGGATGGCAAATATAATCTCACTTTGAGGATTTTATATATTGTGGTTTATCCTAAGTAGTGTCCTCCTCATAACCTAGTATGAAATTTCTCTAGGATTCCTTTGGCCTTTTTTGGTGGTATGCATCTTAAGAGGACACCATCAAAGTTCTTCTAGTATAAGATATTGTTAATTAATGCATATTTTCTAGCCTATAACCTATATCTCCACCTATAGGATTTTTCAACCCTTCTAGACATCTACCAGAGTTGAAATAATGAGTCACATTAGTGATATAGACGTCAAGTTATGCCTACCCCTCTTCTGGTTCCATGGTCTTTACTTCTTCTATGCATAAATTACATTCCATAATTGTAGACTCCATAAGCTACTGATAAAGTGCTCGACCTATCAATAGCTTTGTCAATCATATATCTACATCAAACTCCTAAATATATTTTTTCCAAACTACTCTTCTATCACCTAATTCTTTTTGAATGAAAAAGCTTTTGACATATGGGTGCATGACATATATTATAGTTTTACCCTGAGAGATGAAATATCTAAACTTCTTCAAGGATTTCATGATAGCATAAATATGTCTCAATAAAATTATATCTCTCTTAATGGTCATGTAATATCTAGCTAAGAAAGATAATTAGTATTTCACTACGATCATCTCCTTTTTGTGTGAGGACTGCGGTGTAGCTATTCTCTGCTCTAAAAGCATATAAAATGAAATCCTTGGAGTAGTCTAGATTTGTGAGCAATGGAGATCATGATATGGCTTCTTTGATGCTTATAAAAGCATCCCTTTAGGCATTTATACATTTAAAATCCACATCTTTCTTCAACATATCGATCATAGGTTTGACTATCTAAGTGTAAAGCTATAAAAACCATGCATCAAATCTATTGCAATGATGTAAAAAAATTGAAACATAAAATTTATGTAACCATTAAGATAACAAGTAACAAGAATGAGGTGCTCTTATTATTAATTAAATGAATCTCGGTTACAATACGTTCCTCTTAAGGATACCAATTTTGATACAATATTACAAAATATATAGCCCCAAATGGAAAGATGCACTCCACAAGGTCTTTGCTCATCCACTATTCTAATTATAAAGGGTTTACATGCAACCTCTACTTTTGATGCCAAGATAAATATGTTGGTGATGTATAGCCCTTGAATAGCCCTATAATCTACACACAAGAAACTACAAGAAAGGTTAATAGCATATGATGCCTCTCGAAATGAGGCTCATTTCTTGAATAATGCAAATTGTAAAGCAAATGCATAAAGTAATGATAAGATACATGATAATAGGAAAAATAATGTAGAAAAACTAGATGTAAATGCAGCTAGTATATGATATAAATATGAATTGAAAATCTACTAATATGATCTAATGCTAAAACAGAGAAATCACGACATCAAATTGAGGTCGTTGCTGATCAAATCAATGAGCTCTATTAGTCATTGTCGACATCAATGGTGGCTCCTATGAGCCGCTATTGAAAATAGTAGCCACAAGATAATGACTCTATTCTCTATGATTTATCCTTGGCAATGCTAAATTCTACTATTAAATTGATGTTTAAGGGTCGGTCGTGTCTCAAGACATAGTTGATCATGAAATTGGGCTCAAATTGGTGGTAATTAGGTGTAGAATAGCAAGGTAGTTGATCCTAAATCTTTGGTGAAATCCATTGATGAATATACCTATTAACTCTTAAAAGGTGAGTGCACCCTAAATTTGACCTATGCGCTCCACTCCAATGGATCGCACGTGAAGCCACCCAAGCACACAAGTTGTGCACCCCAAGCCAAGTAGTGCGCTCTATTCCAATGGAGTGCACTCAAAGCCACCCGAGCCACAAGTTGTGCATCCCAAGACAAGTACTACATTCTACTCCAATGGAATGCATTCAAAGCCACATGGGTGCATAAGCCATGCACCAAAACCCAAGTAGTGTGCTCCACTTATCAGAGCACAGAGTCCCCTGAGTGGATGCACAAGACAGTGCGCTTGCCTCTAGCTAGTGTGCCATGTTAAATAAGAGGACACACAATGTTACTTAAGGGCACACAAGGTAGTGTGCCCCAACAATAGTCTATGCACTCCATGTCAAAGTGGAGTGCATGATAGTTCTTTGGGGTGCACAAGGTCATGCACCCTGTGCACTTCGAGGAAGCAGAGTGCACGTAAGCCTATGAAGGGCACACAATTTATGCACCCCAAAGACCGATGTGTGCTCCACTACAATGGAGCACATTCAATCCCTCTGAGCACACATGTAGTACTCTCCCCTACCCTATCTATATGTACTCCACTCTCAAAGTGGAGTGCACAACCTTAGTCAAGACACGTAAGATTGTGCGCCCCATCCTGAGTCAGTGTACCCCTCCCTTCAGGGTATGTAAATATCCAAGTTGGATGCACAAGGTTGTGTGCCTACCTTTGGGTTATGTGCTCCGCTATGGTATAGTACACAAAGTCTATAGGGGCACACAACTTGTGCATCCCATTGAGTTGAGTGTGTTCCACTCCATTAGAGTGCACAAAGGTCGCACAGGTGCATAACCCTATGCATATGCCTTAAAAGTTGTGTGCCCCACTCCCCAAGGGGGTGCACACACTAAAATTAACCCCGACATGACTCAAATGAGTGCACACCTACCCTTACCTCACAATTGCCAATCCTAAGCCACCCTGTGTCATGACCGTTGTCTACAACTATAATTCATCCACCAGTATGAGGAGGTGATAATCGACATGGCATGATTGACCAATCTTGAGAGCTCTTAAAAAGCAAAAAGTGCATGTACCATCTACCACATTTAATGCACCTATTTTAAAAAGAGAAGGTGGCAGTAATTTTTTGTATCACCCATGCATGCAGAGATACCTATCGATGAGGTCAAACACAAAGTAAAGTGTGGAGAGCGTAAAAGAGATATTGCAATTGGGGGAGTTAATTTTTCACTACTATTTGAATAGTATGGCATCCACCAGCTCTTCAAATATTGAAACATCAATAGTTCAGAAGAGAATCAACAAAATCACTTGAGCATGGCCCATTGACAAGAGTCCAGGGAGGGCACAAAATCCTAAGGCATTCAAGAATTTACCCAATACCAACAGGGATATCACTAAAGAATAGTGGAAAGAGGTGGATGAGGTCACCATCTATGAATTCTATCCCATAGAGGAATATAACCAATGTCATCTGATGCTCTTGCGAGACCTCTACGTGCTGGCCTACCAGGACAGCACTAGACCCACCCCTTTGTGCAACAAGTGGAATACCAATCTAGGCCGATTAACCTGTCTGAAGACATACCACTCTTCTGATATGTTGGCATGGCTCACTGTATCCTATGAATCCAAAGCACACATAATTCAAGATTTCAAAGCTCAGGCAGTGGCCTAGATATTGGATGATAGGATTCGATAGGGTTTTGGCCTGGCCACCGCTTCTAGGATGGTGGACTTTAAAACATTGGCCTCTAGGCCAATTATATGATGAATACAATGTTCGCTCAAAATCTATTGAAGAGAGTGAATATGAGGCCAGCAGATTTCCCCATCAAGAAATACATGCTCTATCCCTGGGCATAGGATTATGCTGACATGATCAACCTAACCTTTGAGAGGCTACTAAGGTTGGATGGAGAAAGGTGTTGGTTGAATATGATTTCCAAATCATGATTAATCTATTGAAGACTCCTAAGAATCATAAGGTGGATTGGAGAATAAAAAAAATTGTTGAGAAGATTCATATAATCTAGATGGAATTTTTGAAATTTGAATATAGTAATGTGGTTAGACAACACAATAGGATTACTCATGCTTTAGTTAATTGGATATTGGATAAAGGTGATCTTACTTGCTATGACGAACCTCCTAGATGGTGGGCTTCACATATCAGGAATGCTCTTCTTTTGATCCTCTCTAGATGTGTCTTGTACTAGAGGTACTTAGTTCATTTTAACTTTGTATTAGCCTCTCTTTGGTCTAGTTAGGGTATTTCAGGTCCCTAGATTAGAAATATTTTATTTTATTTTATTTCATGGTGAAATCGGTAGCCACCACGAATCGGGTAAGTTGTCCATATTTTATGGTCACCACAATATTCTGTGTTGTCCACCTCGGACGTCACCACATAAATCTTCGTGTAGTACACCCCTATAACCGCCATGCCACAATCATTTAAAACCTTTTATGCTGCTAAAATCACCAAGAAAGGGACAAGAATTTAGTCTGGCGAGGCCCGATATTTGAACCTTGGATCTCCACCCTACTTATGGGGTTTGGATGAACCAATTAGTCTACACCTTAGACCTACGCCTAGATTAGAAATATTATTCATATGTTTCTTGTGTTTATTCTTGGTTAAAAGGCATGTTGGCCTAGAAAGGCCATAGATGTAATCTATTTTTTCTATCAATTTAATTTTTTGGTGTGTGTGTGTGTTTTTGTGTTGTTTTTGTTGCTTTTGTTTATGTTATTTTTTGTGTTTTCGTATGGTTTTGTTGTTTTGTGTTTGTTGTTGTTGTTCTTGTATTTTGTGTTTTTTTGTTGTTGTTTTTTATTTTTGTGTTTTTGTTGTTGTTATTTTTGTGTGTTTGTGTTGTTTATGTTTTTGTTATTTTATGCATGCTCATTGAGTGTGCCAAAGGGGAAAGACTAGGTGATAGCCTAGGATATTTTGGAAGAATAGATACCCATTCCTCCTTGGATCTTACCCAAAAGTGGCACCCTGAAAGGGGTGTTTTCCACACAAAAAAATAGTTACTTGAATGTAGGCCATACAATTTAAATCAACAACATATTAAATTACACACTCACACAACTGAAAAGAGTAAACTAAAATGAAATAACAATTGTCATGGTACCATGTGCATGCAAAGGGTTAACAAGATAATTAAATTAATATAAAATAATAATTAGTTACTCCTACCAAATTCATCCTCTTCAAAAATAATTTCTATGAACTAAACTATGGAAAGCATTTTAAAAGGATGCATAAGTCAAACAATATGTAGTGGTTCATTAATTCATGGTTGTGACATATTTCTTCAACCAAGAAAAACTTAGATGAATTGCTTATAATTATTGATTATATTATATTTAATAGACTACAAGTATTTATTCTAGGTCTAATATTCTATGTTTCTCTCTAGATTTTTACTTGCATTTAACTAGCCCTTTGTAGTATTTTATATAGTTTGATTTTAATTTCCCACTTGTACTAATATATAGTCCATAAATGGTTATTGTAGACACAAAATCCTAAAAATTCATAAAACCCATTCACATTGCACTCAAATTTGTATAATAAAATATTATACCTAGGTTTTAACTTAGGCATATCTTCCTGCACATTAATCTATTTTATAGAGTTTATCAAATATATAAAATAACCTCTATGATACCCTATCTCTCCACTTGACATGTGTCCTAACCACCACTACCCCTCCCTTTGCCACATCTCACACACATCACTCCACTCTCACCTATCCACATGCCACCACTCCACCTAACTGAGACACCTTGGGTGACTCACTCTAACTACCCAGGATAGGTGGCTATCCAATCCCTACCACTTGGTAGCCTTGGCTTACCACCTATCCTCACCTCCCTCACGTACCAAAATCCTATAAAGGCACCATTATTTGTCAAATAAAGGACTGAAAGCATACCATCACATTACCCAAATTGTGCTAGGAGGACATCAACATTCCTAGAGGTTGAGACATCAAATCTCAGGAGCCATCTCAAGACTTATTCCATTCAATCCTAAACATAGAACTACATTTACACAGGGATAAATTCAGCCCTACATTTGACCAAGAAATCACAAACATGACCTTGCATTTAAAAATATTAAATATAGCCTTGTGTTTCCCCAAGATTAGATTTAGCCATTGATAGCATAAATTGGAATAGGTAAGTCAACAAGATATCAAATTTATTATTTTCTATCTTTTGTGCATGCATTTTATATTCTACAAATATTTCATCCAAGGTTTTTGTAGCATTTTTTAATGCATAAAAAACAAGTGTTTCTAACCTATTTTCTTGTTTGCATCTATACATGTGCAAGTGATAGGTCTCTGAAGAGCTATTGAAGTAAGCATGACCTACAAGGATACCAAAGCCCATCCTACAATATTATTGGAGCAAAGAAGATTCAAGAGTACCCACCTTTAGTTGAACTTGCCAAAGGGGCTTCCCCCCTTTGTTCCCATTGTAATATAAAAACAAGCACATTTTTTGTAACCCTTGCAATTTAAGAAAAATATTATAAAGAGAGGAGACCAAGGCTCCCAAAATTCAATACAAAAAGTATTTTTATTCATATCAAATAGTTTGTTTTAGTGCTTTATTTTTTGGGTGCATCTTTATTGCTTACAAAATGGTGATTACAATGGGATCCCAAAAGGTTTCTCTTTTGTATTATTTGGCTATATTTTAATTTTCTAATCTATTTCTATTTATTTGTTGCAGGTTTTTGGAGCTCTATCATGTGAAGATAAAAAACAATAGTCTCAATATTTTTAGAGCTTATTCAAACTATTTTTGTACCTATGCAAACATAACTCTAAATTTGGAAAACATAGTACTATTAGATTTTGAGGATATATGTAGTGGGAGAGATCTAATATAGGTCCTAATAAGATGCAGTAAATATGAGAGGAAATGATTCTACAATATGACTAAAATATACTATAAATAGAAAGTGATGAAAATACAATGAAATATGGAGGTAATGGTCACTTCATTTATAAAATCTAAATAACTACATCGTACTCCATACAGGAGTTCTACAACTATCTACTACTCTCTACTAAAATGCACTTGATATTATGATATGTCTCTATGTGGCCCTTTATATAGGAAGATAGATTCATTATCCAACGTTCTACCTTGTACAAGGAGACACCTTGCACATTACAACTTGCATATTGACACTTGTGCATTTATTACATTACTTGAAGTAACTAGCTAACTTCCCCCTAAGTTAATATCCTACTCTAACTATGTACCAAAGGTGGTATATTTACATTACCCAAATGATGTGATATACTCTAACTCGAACACCCCCTTGTATTACATTATTTGGGTTTTGAATATATCAATATTCAATGTGGATCTTCTTCTTGAGAATGGTATTGGTTAGGTTCTTCTTTAGCTAATTCAGTCTCCAACTTGATCTCCTTATTTGTATCTTAATTCACATTACACGTTGTGCCTCCTTGGATTGGTTCTTCTTTTTCTTCTTTATTGGAGTCAATACTTTCATAGGTGGATGTGCTATCACCTGATTCTTGCAAGTGTATTTTATCTTTATTTTTGTCCTTATCATCATTCTCTGTGTCCTGTATAGAGGTTTCTAAATATACACTTAGAGCATCATGATAAGATTTTGAGTTATTAGAACTTGTAGTGCTAATACTTCATGAATATTAAAATATCTTTGCAAGGGATGATTCATCCATTTCTACCTTTATTTTAAGTAATTCTATACATCCTTTCTGTTCCACATTTTCATCCTTATAATATTTGAATGTAAGTAGTGCCATGTATAGTATGCTTCCATATTCTAAAGGAATTTGAATGTCATTATTTTCATTATCAATTGCTTCAGTGAGTTGAGCATGTAGATAATGCTCCATCATTTCAAACCTATCTTTTAAAGCTTCACTATGTATCCTTTTTGAAGTAGGATCTAAGTTTCCTTTCAAATTTTATAAGTGAATTCTTGATTCCACTTTTTATGACACTTGATATTTCCTTTTTAATAGTGTTTTCATATAATTTTTCACTTTATTTCTTGAGGTAGACATCCTTATAGCTCCCAAGTTTAGATTATAAAGTGTTTTTGATAGTGCCTTGAAATAGTATTTCTTGAAATTCCTTAGGATTGTAAAACCTTTGTAGTAGTCTACCTTATAACTCCCTACTCTTAGATATACATATGGGGCAATTTAATAAAACCTTTATAGATATTATGTTTTTTAGGTTTCCTTATATCTCCCTAGTTAAAATATTTGATTTAATAAAATCCTTGTAGAACTTGAGTTTTGTAGAAACCTTATGATTCCCAAATGGATTTACTACTTGATAAAATTTGATGAATGCTTTTATTATCAAGTTTTGTATAATGTCTTATGTATCCATAGTGATTTTTTATATGTTGTATGAGTGATAAAGTGCTTTTTGTGAATAGTAGTCCAATTTTAGGTTGATTTTGTAAAGTTTTGTAAATACCAAAATCAAATTTTTTTACTCCTTATTTCTCCTATTGAACTAAGCACTTTCTAAATTGATGAGGTTCTAATGGTTGGACTCCTTTTGTACTTTTAATGTAATTTTAATACAAGTATACCAATTAGTTTCTAGCTCTTGATAATTCTTAATGAACCTCCTTTTATATATTTTGATATTTGATATTTAATATTTCTAAATTCCAATATCCTACTTTGGTGTAGTATTACTTATAATTCCTAATTTGGAATATTAGAAAATAATAATATTTTCAATAATGGAATTTTGATGTTCTAGGTAGAAATCCTTATTTATACTATGTTTAATTTTAAAATATTAAGCTATAATTATCCTTTAATTTTTTCTTTCAAATATGGTTGATTTCTCTATAGTTTTTATCCTTATATTATAACCTTATAACTCTTATTGATGAAAGCAAATTAGAATAAGGTAAATTCTTACGTTTGTAATGCTCCAAATCTCTATGTATTTGACACTAATTTTTAGATGTAGATGAAAACAACCTATTAATGTACCTTATGAAAATTATCTCAAATGTATAGGCATAGATGAAATCAGTAAGATTTAATGCTTATCTTGAACTCAGGTTGTGGCTGAATTTTGATTCCCTTTGACTGCAATATTTGGACATTGAATGCCTCACGTTTGAATGTTATTGACCAAAATATTTAAATGCTCTATTTTTTTTGCTATTGAATTCTACTACAAATAATAATGTTTCTCTGAAGTCTGATATGAACTCTTCTATGAATGTTACTATGAATTTAGCTATGAATTCTGCTATTTGAATTTTTCTTCCTCCTTGGTCTTTGGTGCCTCAAATAAGAATTGAGTCTTGTAGTGTATGAAAAGTGTCAAATCCATTTCTCTTTAACACTTAGGAGATTTTATGCTTGGAATATTCTATATAATGAGTGTTACAGTCTTGTATGAACACTCATATTCCTCCTCCTGTGGAACAACTTCTTGAACCTTCGTTCAAGTGTGCTAAGGGTGAGCACTCATGTAGGAGATGTTAGGATTTCCTTCAATGTGACAAGTGTCACCTTCTCACTTTACATAAACCTTTTCTTATCAAAATATTTCAATGTATAATTTGCAAGGTTCTTTTATCAACATATTATGGATAGCTTCTCCTTTGTTGCTTTCGATGGCACTTGGTTTGAACTATTTCCAGGTGTAGTAGTGAAAAATGCTTTGGTGGCTATGATATAGGATTATGCACAACTCCTTTGGTATCTATGAGTAGTACTATGATAGAGTTTTGAGATACTCAGATGATGCCCTTGAGTGCTCCTTATGGATGTACGTATAGATGGTATAGCCTTTCTTCTTGTGCTTTATTTTTTCTTCCTTTCAACCTACAATGTATTTGCCTTTGTAATAATATTTATCCTTACTTGCATTATATTGTATTTTTTTACAGGCACCTTGATATGGTTGTCCAAAACCATAGATGATATGAGATATTTGAGAGGCTTTTTTATGTTGCTTGAAGGATGCATTTACACAACCACTTTGAGCTGATTTATCCTTGTGAATAATGTACCTTCGTGGCACTTAAATCCTATCCTTCTTCCTATCTAGCATATATTGGTATGGCGCAAGATAATGTAAATAATCTTGTAAATATAATACCTTATTTTTGCACCTCCTTTTGCATTCTATTCTTCTAGTTTTAATGGTATATTTCTTGTAGGCAAGGGCCAATTTGATGTTGTCTCCTTGTCTAGATAATTCTCTCTTTTGCTTGGTTAATTTGGTAATAAACCTAAGCTAATAATCGCGTAGATAAAATATTTGTAGAAGTAATTTCTACACTAATTTTTTTCCTGTAAATAGCCTTTAGTGCACCTCAAATCTAAGACTCACAAAGTCTCAATTTGTAGCTTATTTTACTATTTTTGATGATGGATTTCTTCTCCAATCCTTGGAGGAATCTGATTTGATTTTTGTGGCTTCTTTGGGCCACAAAATACTGTAGGTTCTATGCACCAAATAGTGTCTCTAAACACTTTGATAATCTATTGGTTTGGTTTCTAATATTAACAAATAGTTGAGATAACTAGTTTGAAAAATATAGGGCATCAGCTGGATTGCAGAAGTGCTTTCGAGGTACGATGGATCTAAAGGCTAGATTGGTGCCCTAGGAGGGTCCAATGGGGACTTCTCCGGATCCTTTTCTAGGGAGTACCAGCTCATACGCAGATTTGTTTAAAAAAAATTCTCCTCCAAAGAACGATGAAGCTCAAAAAATGGCATATAAAATGCTCTTCACGGCTGCTGGGAATAGGTCAACAACACATCGTGTGAATGGATGTTTGCCACAGGTTGAAACCAGGCCAAAAATTGTCATCGATCCAAGTATGGTTGAAGAATCAATCATTTACAGAGCTAATCACGATTTAATCTGCAAGTTCATGGGTATACGTCCTTCCCTAAATTTTTTGCACTCTTGGATCCGCCAAAACTGGGAGCCTCACGGTGAGTATTCATTGTGGTTTATTAGCAATGGATATTTTATTGTTAGTTTTTCGTCTTTGGCCAATAGAAATAGGGCTTTCAAGTTAGAGAAGAAAAATCATGGCCTAGAAGGGCTATTTGTTCAAGCATGGAGAGTGGGATTCGATCCTCGAGTTGAACCTACTGTTGTCCCAGTATGGATCCGACTATATGCTCTTCCAATGGAATTCTGGAGTGAGCAAGTGTTGGCAAGGATTGGAAATTCTATTGGAAGACATCTGGGTGTTGCCAGAGACACAATTGAAGGGACCATGGCAATGTATGCAAGAATATATGTGGAGATGGATCTCAGCCAGCCTTTGCCTATAGAGATGGAAATTGAATTGGCAGGACTCTCTTGGATTCAACAACTGGACTATGAGGCCCTACCCTTTAGATGTAGGGTTTGTCACAAACATGGACATTTGGCCCGTTTCTACCCTAATAAAATGAATGCTAAAATGGATGCCCCTATAGGAATGTCAAACTTGCCTAAAGAGGATAATGTCACACTTAATAAAGATCCTAATAGCATCGTTCAGTGCCAGGAAGCTCAAAGAGAGGGTTTTGAACAGCCCAGAAGAAAAAGATGGACAAAGAAAAAAGAGGGAAAGGAGCAATCCCATCTCAGACCTGCCAATAGGTATGAGATATTTAAGTCACTGGTTGATGAAGAGGAACAATTTATGGAGGGCATGGAGGGTAATAAGGAAAATTCTAATATTCCCATGCAACTCCCCCTCTCATCTCCTCCCATCATACAACAGGTAGTTGAACTCTATGAGGTATCACAACCAGTGTGTTCAGGGGCTTTAGTAGTGCATAACCAGGAGCAAATAGTATCTCAAGATGTCAGCATGGGAAAAGAAAATAAGAACAAGGAAAGGCCAACTTTGGGGATTACCCAGGTAGAAAAAAGATCAAAAAACAACAATTCTCAGGAAGTAGGTAAAAGATCCAATAAGGAGTTGCTAGCAGTCCAAGGAGACAAACTGATCACGGGAGGATCAGTGAGGCCAATAGACTCTTATTGCTCCTAGGGTAACCAATGATTATACAATCATGGAATGTGAGGGGTTTAAATAGCAGAACCCATCAATATGCTATTCGAAGACTTTTAGAGAATCGTAATACTAATTTTTTGCTTTTACAGGAGACTAAGATGTCATTAGATTTTATGTCCAAAACAGTCAACAGAATTTGGAGGGGTGTTGGTCATATGGATGTGGCTACCCAAGGTGCCTCAGGGGGGATTTTTACTCTGTGGAACTCTTTTGAATGGTTTGCAATAGAACATATTTCCTGGAGGGGTGTTCTCACTTCTCTTTTAGGAATAATGTCACTGCGAAACATGTTCTAATCACAAACTTTTATGGGTCTCAAAACCTAGATGGTCAAAGGCGACAATGGAAGGTTGTGCATAACATGCGAACCTCAAGGGAATATCTAGACTGGATTATAGCGGGGGACTTTAACTCTAAATTATCTTCTAGAGATCAAGAAGGGGGAACAACATTTTTGGACCCAAGGGACCATTTCATGATTGCCCAAGTCTAGGCTTTGCACTTAGTGGACATTAAATGTCCTGGCATTAACTACACTTGGACTAATAAAATGTGGAAGCCACATAGCAGGAAGGTTAAGCTAGATCATTTTCTGGTTTTAGAGGATGCATTTGTAAAATGGAATATAAATTTTTAGATTTTAGAAGGTCCAGTTTCAGATCACTGTCCCATTCTGTTGAAATGCGGGACTAGGATGGGGCAGCATCACAAACCTTTCAGATTTGAGAATTTTTGGCTTCAAAAAGAAGAAATTTGGGAGAAAATTCCATAATGGTGGGAAGAAGGCTGCCCAGATTATGGGAGAGCAATGTTTAGAATCCACAAACAACTACAATATGTCAAAACTCAGTTGAAGTATTGGAGGCATGCTAATAAAACAGACTTCCAGGCCCAAAGAGCTCCATTGGTGGCCAGATGGGATGAGGTCCAAAAATAGTTTAGAGGAGTAATTACAGACCAGCTCAAAGCTAAGGATGATGCCCTGCGTACAATGGTTGAGGACATTGACAACCAGGAGAAGACCTATTGGAAGCAGAGAGCAAGGACCACCTGGTTATTAGAAGGGGATAGAAATACAAAATTCTTTCATCGGACTACTTGTGCTCAAAGACAGATGAACAATATGGAGGCCCTTCAATATGATAATGGTCATTCCTTTGATACACTTCCAGGTATGCATTCCCATGCTATGGATTATTTTTCTAAGATTTTTAAGGAAAGTGTGGTACAAGATGTAGAGGCCCAAAATGAAGTTATTTCTATCATACCTGCTGTTATTTTTGAGGATGAAAATCAGGCCCTCCTCAAACCCATTGATAGATATGAATTGAAAATTGTGGTCTTTGGAATGAGCACTGGTAAAACTCCAGGTCCATATGGCTTCCCAATTGAGTTTTTTCAGGCTTTCTAGGACTACGTAGAGGAAGATGTAATGGTTGTTGTAGAAGATTCTAGAGAAAATAATAGAATTCTTAAAGCTATAAACCCCAATTTCATTACTTTAATTCCAAAAGGGGAGGAGGGGGTTCATATTTCAGATTATAGGTCTATTGCCTTATGTAATGTGTTGTACAAAATAATCACAAAGGTAATGGTTGAGCGCCTAAAACCTCTTCTTCACAACATTGTCTCCTCTGAGCAAGGGGGTTTTGTTGAGGGACGACAGATTCTGGATGGGGTGGTTGTGGCCCAGGAAGCAATTCATTCAATGCACACCTTTGGTAATAAGGGGATGTTCATAAAACTAGACATGTCAAAGGCTTATGATAGGTTTGAATGGAGTTTCCTGGCTAAAATGATGGCAGCCTTTGGTTTCTCTCAGGACTAGATAGAGTGGGTCATGAGCTATGTCTCTACCTCGACTTACTCTATGCTAATCAAGGGCCTTCCTTCATAACCATTTGGAGCTACTCAGGGACTACGCCAGGGGGATCCATGTTCTCCTTATCTTTTTCTCATTCTGGCTGAAGGTCTTGGCAGAATTTTCTTGAGGAGAAGACAACAAGGTAGATTAATGGGTATCAGGGTGGGTGACGAAGTTTTAATGCACCTGCAATTTGTGGATGACACTAGTTTGGTGGGAGTGGCCAACTTCAAGGAAGCTAGAATGATTAGGGATACTCTTAATGTCTATCTCAGGGCTACTCAATAGGTCATTAATGACAATAAATCCAAAGTGGTTTTTTTTAATCTGGAGCAAAGGCTTTAGAATAGAATTTTAGAAATCCTGGGATTCACAAGGACTTCTCTCCTAGTGGTTTACTTGGGGGTCCCCTTGCACTTTAAGAAGTTGAAATTAGACACATGGAGGAATCTGCTAGAGTGTATCAAGGATAGAATTAATCATTGGTCTCACAAGTGGTTAAGTTATGGTGGCAAATTAATGTTATTATAGTCATTCATTCAAGCCATGCCAATTTACAAATTGGTTTTGTGCCCTTGATCTTTAACAATCAACAAACACAAACTAACCCTTTTGAGAGTAACTAGTTAAATATCAACTAGTATAGTTCTAATGGATTAATAATGCACTTTTAATGGTAACAATAGTCTCATATTATTGATCTTGTAAATAATCTCTTAAAATAATTTCAAATGCATTTAATAACCTCTACAAATTTTAAGAGTAATCTATAAAGAAAACTTAATGAATATTTTGTAGTTTCTCACTAAAATCAATATTGTAGGATGTAGTATTCTTGCTTTATAGATAGATAATAGGTAAGTGATAATTTTATTTCTTTCAAAAAATATCCAACTCCTAGTTAATGTGCAAATATATCTTAAAATGAACTATCATTTTTGCACTTTCTTGAAGACTATAATATAAACCCTTTTTCTTTGCAAATCTAATATAAATATGGTGCTTAATGGAATTTGATAATGAATACTAATTTGAAGTTCAACTAATTTCATCCAAGTTGCTTACATTTAATGGCTTCTAAATTAGATGTAGATATTGGTGTTTGATTCACCAAGTTGCTACCTTGTAATGGATGAATTCACAGCTTCTTGTTGACTATCATGAATAGCTTCTTGCTTCACCAAATTATGGTCTTGAACTTTCTATATTGAGCCTAGGATTTGATGGCCTGATCCTTCTAGTGATCTTCTATCTTCTACTATGGATTTAGAGAATTCTTATCTATGATATGTACCTTCTTACTATAAGAGGAAATATTCAAATATCTTGGATTTGGTAGGCTTCTTCTATATGAATATTCCTTCAACATCCTTTCTGAATTCTATATTCAAATAGGTTCTTCTTCTTCTCAAGCTTCTAAATTTCTTTAGGTCTTCACTGGATTCTTCTTTAGGATTTGACACTATTTGATAAATTCTTCTTCTCTTAGGCTTGTTATCAGATGGTGATAATTATCCCAAGTCCTTCACTATCAAGAGATTCTCCTTGGTAATGGATTTCTCCAATGAGTTATCCTAGGAACTCTTTTGATGATGCTTCTATGATCTCTACAACAAGGCTTTCCAAGACTTATTATTTTTTATCCTTGAGATCTCTCCAAGTTATTCTATCTTGTAGCTTCTCTGGTATTCTATTTGAGACATTTTCTTCAACCTTCTACTTCTAGAAGTGTTGGTGATGAGATCTTCTTCTCATATCTCTAAAATCTACTACTTTTGGATTCTAGAATGGGACTTTGTTGGTCCTTCTTTTATTGTGCAATTTGCAATATTTAATGGAGATCACCAATCACCTATTTCATGGGCTCTTCTTTAGATTATTCTTCTAAATAAGGAATTATTTTTTCAATTCTTCTTTATAATTAAGGATTTTATGATATTTTATACTTTTGCACTCCGTAGTTATTGATATTGAATGAAATCACCAATATCCTATCTCTTACTTAACTCATATTCTAGAGTTTCTTCTTTCTTGCATCTACTATAAGGCTATTGTTACCTTTTCTTTACTTCTACAATATGTAGGATTTGTAGCTCTTATAATAGGACTTTTTTTTTGTAAGGTCTTTGTAATATTCATTATTATTATTATTGTTGTAAGTGCTAGAATTATTCTAAGAATATATTCTTCCTAACTCTCTTGTAGGAAGCTTCCCAACCTTTTTTCCTAAATCTCATTTTCCTACAAAAAGTAGTTAGAAACTGGAACAAAAGAATTTATAATTTTGGATCAAGGCTTATATGGTCTTCTTTTGTATCAAGGCTTCTATGACATTTTTTATAGATCAAGGATTTTATGGCCTTTATTCTAGACCAAGGCTTCTTTAGCATTTTTGAAATGTGAAGTTTTCCAATATAGCAATGGAGATCTCCAATCTCCAAACTTCACAAAGATTCTGCTTCTGGAGTTTCTTCTACAATGTCTATTTTTATGCAAAAACTAACTTTAGATAATGGTTAGCATGAAAATATCTAGATCCTTAAATAGTTTCACTATTTGATTTATCAAACTAGTGGAATGAATGTTGAGTCCTAGTCTTCACGAGTTTTCTTGCAACTCCATGGAAATACTCTAGCCAGATGTAATATCAAAATTTCTATAACTAAGATTTATTTTAGTACTTTAAATATTTCCTATGACTCTAGTCCTATTGACATATTATGGCTCTTTCTATCAATTGATTCCTAATGACAACTTTTACATGCAATAACACACAATGGTAGATCCGGTTTGCAAAGATGCAGGCCCACAGTAGCAATGGTGACTCTCCCTAATCCTATCTTGATTCATCATGTATCTGATACCACTACTAGATTTTGAGGATATACAATGGGAGAGATCTAACACAGGTTCTAATAAGATGTAGTAAATATGAGAGAAAGTGATTCTTCAATATGACTGAAATATACTATAAATAGAAAGTGACAAAAATACAATGCAATATGGAGGTAATTTTCACTTCATTAATATAAGGTAAAGAACTACATTTTACTCCATATAGGATTTCTAATACTACCTACTACTCTCTACTACAATGCACTTGATATTATGATATGTCTCTATGAGGCCCTTTATATAGGAAGATGGATTCCTTAGCCAACACTCTACCTAGATGTACAAGGGTACACCTTGAACATTACAACTTGCACATTGACACTTGTGCATTTATTACATTGCTTAAATTAACTAGCTAAATTCTCCCTAAAGTAAACTCCTGTAGGCAGCAAATCCACCTCCCAAAAGAAGAGAAAGTGATCCAATGGATTTGTTTAATTTTGATCATTTTGATATTTAGTACAAATTTTGTAAATTGTACAACCAAGAGTGCAAACCATACAACCAATAGTGCAAACCATACAAGGCAGAGGTAAACTATACACGATGCACTAAAATGCAATGAAATACATGGGAAATATAATTTTAGGTTGAAATGATGCATAGGTTTGATAATTAAAGCGTTAGACTTAGTAAAAGCATTAATTAATGCATTTTTTATGCATGTGCGATTGTAAAATATCTAATTGCATAAGGAACCACTTTGGAATAGCCTAGGCAATGTTATATAAGACCCCATTTTCAATTTTGTAGGTCTGGTTGTTGCTACATATTTGCTGGTGAGAATCGAAGTGAGTTAGACTAGCATGTTCTGAGTTATTGCAATAATTGTTATATATCAACCATATTGTAATTGCATTGATGATATAATAAGATAAAAATGAGAATGAATACATTTTTTCCAAGTTGTGTATGATTCTAGCATGTCTGAATGATGATTTATTGTTTAATCATGTTGCAAGTATTTTATGGAGAATGCTTTGTTTAATTTATGCATTGTTTTGGTAACTTGGATGAATCCAATATTGGTGAAGCTTTATGGAATGATCTATGAGCATGTCAGCACTTAGGAGGATGTCTTGAATCTTGGTGTATTATTTTTGAATGTAGTCATTGGAAATGCATCTTTCTCAAACTCTGTTAAGATGTTTTGCATGTTGTAAGAATTGGGTTAATTGAAATATTAAATCCTTACAAAACCTATCTAATAAATATTTTCCTAGTGGAGTATCCAATTTTACACTTGGCTATACCTTCAGTTCATAAAAATCATACACTAGAGTTCATATAAATCATACAAATACAATTTACTTGATTTGGAAATTTAGGCGATAGAAGGAAACTTAACCAATTTGGTAGTTTTGTGGAACCAACTTATTAATTACAAAACTATGTACGACAACATCCAAAATGGAATCTGATAGTTTGGATGAGTGTATAATCATACAAGCCATACCACTGTATGATTTTGGATCATACAGTGTGTCGAACTAACTTTTGTACAGGTTGTTTAGTGGTTATAGAAGGGTAGTTTTAGAGATTGTACGATCGTACAATTTGTTAAAAAAGTTAAGGATAATATATTGATCATTATTGATATGGAATAAAATGAAGCTGAATATTATTAAAAAAACATAGGACTTAAATAAGCCCAAAAGGAAAACCGTAATCCTGGAAATCATGAACTGCTCCAAGGATTTACGTACACAAATTCGGAAAGGCTAAAGATGTAAGCCCTACAATGCCGAAAAAAAAACACCTAGACCTAGACTATTCAACGGAGCTTATCAACAACTCACGTTGATTATTCTTATGACTAAGCCTAATTAAAATATCCTAGGTCTAAATTTCCTCATCAATTCTAAGCATTAGAAAATCACCTTCCCATTGGGAATACTACACCCTTGTGCTACATTTGGTACCATTACCTTATCTAATCTGGCATTTTTGTTAAAACGGGTCAAATTGACAAAGAAAGAATACTATAAAAACTAGAGGTGAATGACAGACACCAATGTACAAAGATGTAGGATATGGGAAGTATGAGAGAACATTTCAATAAGAAGGAGAATGAGGATTTATCATAGAGAGAATTCAAGTAACTCAGACCATAGTACACATGAACCAAAAATAGAGCAAGTTTGGACATCCAAAGAATGAGACTTTGAGGCATTATTGATAGAGACAGAAGATAAGGAAATAGAACCACCTAGCATGGAGGCAAGAGTTGGTAGAGAAATAGTGAAAGGGGATGAAGAGTAGATGGTGAAATATGAGAAATCAATGGAATGGTTTAAAGGAAGTGCATAGGATGGGATTCAAGCACCAAAGCAATAGGGTGCAAGGTCTCAGGAGGAAATACCAAGATCATCTCCCTCACATTAGTGAAGCTGATCACAGAGTGAAGATGCATGAGAGTTTGGTCAATGAGTGTGGGAAAGAACATAATACCTTTAATATAAAATTTTAATAATTATGGTAACAATACACCCCAAAGAAGGAATTAGATAGAAATCCCATGGATACCTCAAGTGATAGTCACAATTCTCCAAAAATGACTAACAAGGCAGCCAAATAGAGATGTCCACTATTTTTAGGTGAGGGTAAAGAACCCACAAGACACATTGGAATTTGTGTAACCATTTGGAGAGCAAATGTTGTAGATAGACCACACAATTGGGTAACTTTATTTCCTACTACATTTAGAGGATTGACAATTGATTGGTATTTGAAGAGAGAAAATATCGTAGATTTTTAGACTTTGAATCAGATAAAGGAGAAGTTCATTGAGGAGTTTCTACCTTTGAAGGATGATAGAGACATTGGTATTGAACTTTGTGTAACAAGTAAAAATATGATGAATATGTGAAATCATACAACCATAGACTAAAGTAATTAGTCAATAAGATGCAGACACCTCTGTAAGATGTCCTAATAAAGTGGTAGTTTATTGATGGATTACTACTAAAATATAATAAAAAATGAAAGTAGTACCATCAAAAACATATGAAGAAGCTCTAAATCATGCAAAGAATTTTGAAAGAAAATAAAAATAGATATATACAAGAATTTTGTCTCACCCCAAGTCTAATGATTCATACAATGGAGAAGATGACACTATACAGAGGATAGTAACATCATTTCATCAGGATTTCGACAAGATAATAAAAGAACAAATAAGCAAACCTGGTAGGAATGACATTTGGTGCACGGAATGTAAGACAAAAGGTCATAAAAATGTAAAGTATCCATGCAATACTTATTGTCATATCTGTAATGTGATACATGAGGTAACACTATATCCGTATAATACAAGAACACATCCACAGGTCCTGTCAATCCAAGACCAGGAAAAGAAACCAAAAGCCCAAGGGAGTGGGCAACATACAACAAGTGGTGGCTATAGGAATAGTAGGTGAGGTGGAAGACTAAACTAGGGAAATATGTAAGAAGGTCAAGGCTGTTTGCAGTATGATTCTAAAGGAATGTTGATCATATAATGTCCCAATTACCAAGAATGGGGGCATTTCATGAAAAATTGTCCTTCACCTTAGAAGCAAGAAACACCACAAGCAAGTACTATACATATGTGTAGATGGTGTGGTCTGAGGAACTACAAATAAATGAATTACCTAAAGTAGGTTAGTTTAAGTAACCCACATAATGTCAATTATTTATACATCGAGGTTCCTCAAGTTAAGGAGAAAACCCAAGAATTATTAGCCATGATGAGGAATCAGGCTAAAAAGGATAAGTATCCAGAGCCATCAAAGGAAAATCGGTGCTAGAAAGTAGCAAAGAAAATACTATAGGATGAAGCACACAAGTCTAAACAAGTGAAGTTAGCTGAAATAAAGGAACTGGAAAAGCCATCAGAAAAGAAGGTGATTGTGCAAAGTTTGGCAGCACAAGTTATGGACACCACAATAGATATTACAGTGTTGAACCTATTGGAAGCTATTCCAGCATTGCAGAAAGCAATGGTGGAAGAAATACAACCACATAAGGCTATGGAAGTACAAATTCAACCAATTTAGAAGAAGGAAAGGAAGGATCAATTCATGGTTCTAACTATATTAATGATTGATGTGGGAAATAAACCTGTTGTAACATTGTGAAAGGCTAAAACCTAATGCTATAATAGTTGTAAATAATATAAAAATGGGTATTCATACATAAATTGAAAAGAATTAACACATAAAAATAAATGTATCTTCCATTAATTTGAATCAATTCAATTTTACAAATCCATCTCTCTTAGGTATACCCATTTGATACAACAATTACAGTGTGAAAATCCCTTGCAAGGTTAGGTGTCTTTCAATGCCTTCTACAATGACACAAACTGCTCCAAGGTGTATATGACCTTCTTCTCCATGATTAGAGAAATTTTATACCTTGCATGTCAAAACCCTGTTAGTCCTATAGGCAATGAACAACAAGAAACATATCAGTAATACAGAAGACCTATCTTTATGAGGCTTTGAAAGGAAATAGCATAAAAGATGTCATCAAAGTTTGAAATTAAGAAATTTCAAGAAACATGGTAAACCTATGTTGAGCATAAAATATTGCCATCAATAATGCAAAGGAAATATCAATTAATCTAACTAACATCCTAATCATGAAATCAAAAGCATGAAATCATGAAAAAGACTATTAATGTCCTAATTGCAATATTGAAATAAAGATGACTGAAAATCCTAATTCTATCGATTAAAGTCTCTATTAAAGCAAATAAAATGGGAAATATGCTTAATATAATAAAATTGAATAGATCCTATGGCTAGAAAATAGGACACTCAGAGATAATACCCTGACCACAGCTCTGTCATGCGGTGAGAACTATTAGCCGTGAATGAAAGCTGCGACAGAGCCTAAATGTGTTTCTCCTCCAATTCAAGGGTTGAATTTATGAATCTCCTTGCCAAATTGATGGTCAAGGGTCACTTATATGTCCTATAATTTGTTTGGTGGTGGAATTAATTATATTATGCGTGAAGTTGACATAATTGAGTTTCTTGGCTCTCCTAGCCTCCTAAGACCTCCATGACTTCAATTGCAATCTTGATCTCTCAATGTTAGCTACAAAGATTTCTCTTAATGTACTTAGGTGAGTAATTAACTTGATAGGGCTTCACCACTCAAATTCACCTATGCATCTCCCTATTTTCTATTTTGTATGGGGTTCTTATAACCTCTAGGAAGGCTATGTATTAGCTTCTTGAGGAAGCCAAGATCAAGGATGGACAACTAGAGTAGTTGGAGGGAAGCTTCTAGATATTTCCACCCCAAAACCACTCGGATCTGCAACCAATTGGTCGTTATAACTGAATTTGGGTTGGCTAAAGTCTAACTAATTTTGACTTCTAGCTATAACTTTGAGGTGTGGTCAGCTTTGTTAACTGTAGGTCTCAATCGTGACCAACACTCGTTAGGTCAAAATACCTAAATGAGTGGTTAGAACCACTGCTATACCTTGGTATTTATCCAAGGTCTTCCATATGGTATTCTAGCATGTCCCATATGAGTAGTCACCTCGACATGATACATTTTAGGTGTCTATAGATACCCCTTTTGAGATGCGTTGTGAGATCAAACAATTTTGAGCAAACATATACCTCCTAAAATGATGTCATAAGTTGGATGATGATCATTATTCTGATCAACATTAGATTCCCAAGGTCCAAAAAAAAGGATGTGCATCCTAGAATCATTGCTTCCAACTGGATGGAAGGCTTAAATTGAAAAAGATTTTGCAAGCTCCAACGACGATCGGGTAGCTCAGGGCTACTATAGGCTTCCATGCCATATAGATCTGAAAGGAGAAGAGCTACTAACTTAACTATCATATTTGTTTTTTGCCCCAGTAGAGGGTAATCTTATGATAGTCGTTGACAATGATTTGTAAGACAAACATAATTTTGACAAGATTAAGAGATCTATGATCAAGGGATCTTCTATTGACTTTGATTATGATTATGACATTATGACTACCCCCTCAAACAACGAGTCGATAAGGGTAATGACAATTAATAAAGTGATGAGTTACTTGACAACTATGAATGACTTTAAACAAATTAATATTTAGCATTTGGTACTTGATTAGGTCTAATCAGCTATGATTACAACTATTAATAGTAATTTTGCATCGCTATCCCATGGAGTGGTCCAGCCTCAATGGCTTTCTTAGGGAATCAAAATGATATAAATTCTAATTAGGCTTGTGTTGAATCATATTGTTAGATGATCTGCTAAAAATTTCATAGAAGAATTGACATGAATACCTCATTCCCATGGAGCAGTTCGACCGTCTGGGCCTTCTTAGGTATTGAAATGAAACATAATAATTTAGCAATGATGAATTTACCCCAAATGTCCTTATGGTAGTTTAATCATCTTGCTATATTGCATGGAGCACAAGTCACTACAACGACCAAGTGTAGAGGGTAAATGACTAGATACGAGGTGCACTTGGTGTTGATTTATTTGATCTTTTTATTGTTTTTTAATATTGTTTTGACAATTCTAGCCATATGGGTATTTTTAATTTAGCATTTTGAAACTCCATGCGATGGAATTTGAGAGCATTTATTGTAAATTACTAGTCGTTCTTGTCAACAGTAGCTAAAAATGTCAAATTTCTTAGCCGTGGGTCCGACCCGCGGGTAGCAAACCCTAATTTGGGGACTGTGGTTGTCATGTGCAGTCAAGGCCAAAATAGGAAATATTTTAGCATATTGCACAATTTTTTAATTTCATTATTTAATGTTGCAATTGAGAATCTGAGAGCTCTGAGAGGTGATAATACAAATTTTATATGGAACATTTCCGCAACTCGACCTCACTATCATCCACACCAATGATAGACCAACCTGGAGGAGTCGGTGCTACTAAGGTAGAAGCACACAACTCGCTGATTATTTTATTTTACCAATTTTAAAATTAACCTCACTAAATAATAAGCTAATTAACATCACTAAATTATCGACAAAAAACCTCACCCTAGTTAGGTTTAGCTTAGATTAGCTTAGAGGGTCAGGGTTATAATTTTTTGGGTGTCTCAGGATGGGAAATGACCCTGAAAAGGTCATTTCTCCTAGTCATGGCTGGCAGGCGTGGTTCCCAATTGTCAAATTGTGGGCTGTGACTATCATCCATGATGGAATTCAAATCCCAATGGTCATAAAATTGTCATGACTTTAGAAGAAAATTTAAATTTTTTAATTTTTTTTAGTAGATTTAATTGATTTTTTTGGTGTTTTTGAGATTTTATGATTTTTTTGTCATTTTTAAGGTTTTTTTTATTGTTTTTGATTATTTTTAATTTTTACCTTATTATTTTGCTTTCCACCAAACTTTGATCGCAAGGGTGAGGGAATATGAGATCCTTCATAACCTACGTGGTGCACTACTACCCGCAGAGCTGGATTGGTTTGGGGCTATGGTATTTTGATACATCTTGCACATCCCCACCATACAGGCCAAACAAGCCTATATGACTGCATTGGCCCAATGCTGGGGTGCATAGACCAATACCTTTCACCTGATGATAGGTGAGATGACTCACTCTGGAATATGTCTACCACATATTTTGACTCTCTAGATGGTAAGGCCATCACATATTTGTTGATCGAGGTGAAGCAGGAAGTATTTAATCATATATTTAGTGGTCATAGTGAGGTAGCACAATGACACTCAGACAACAGAGAGGTCCACATTGAGCATTGGTATATACAGCAGGTCTTCTCTCGACAAGCAATCATCTTTATGCACCTAATCATGTATATTGTCTAGCCTGACTCTTCTAAAGCAAGGTTTCCTTGGAACCTCATGGATAGGACTACGGAGGTCCTAACTAGTCCCCGTGATCATCCTCTGATCCTGTATTAGGGGAGTGTCTTACTAGCGTAGCTCTATAATAATTTGTACTAGATTACACAAAGGAGAAAAATAGGCATCGACTGTAGCCTACTACTTTAGATATGGGGGTGGTAGCATATTAGGATTGAGCATCCCACTGGCCTACCACTTGATATTGGTGCCATTGAGGAGGTGTACCAGGTTTATATGATATGTTGGCCTCATGAGAAAGAGGTATTAAGGAGTGGGTCTCACATAGGAGATCTACCTTACTATATTAGATAGTTCTCATAACTATAGGTTGGCCAGGTGGACTAGCACCCATACCTAGACTGCACTCCATGGATGAAGGTTGATGATTGGCTTCATAAAGCATGCAAAGATATATGGATCCTCAAATGCAATCCCAAGGTATGGAAGTTATTTTACTTCTCTCATGTCACCAGACATTTTGGGATTAGGTAAGACATTCTAGAGCCACCTACCATCTACCATTGCCTCACTCTAGAAAGGGACTTGACTTGGATCAAGGTGACTCCACTAGGTGATGAATATGATGAATTTTAGGAGTCAAGACTGATAGATGCAAGCACTACTCCTAACTATGATACTTTGTGGACACTCAGGATATGGTGAGGCTTTGAGGGTCCCTTGGGTAGGACTCCAGATGATGCAGTAGCCTAGGATGTTGAGGGACCAAATATTGACCCTCATGATTGCCAAGTTTGTTAGAGGATTGAGGGTAGATGGGGTGAGGGATCTACAAATGAGGAACCTAAAGATAAGGAGGGTGACGCTCTCAAGGGGGGTGAGGCCACACAGAACATTCATATCAGGTAGCTCAAGGCCCAAATTACCAGCCTACAAAATCATGTAGGCTCCCTACAAACACATATCCTACATTGATACACCACCATTGATACCTTACAAAAAAAATTTAGGGATCTATAGTATCAGATCACAATAGGGTAGTATCAATGGTGTGGCTACGAGGAGAGGACCACTCTATAGGACAAGATTGATTCAATAGGGATAGTGATACAGTAGATTATAGGCTAGTGCATCCTTCTACATTCCCAACTAGATGCTCTAAGGGTACAACATGATACCCTCAGGTCTAGGAGGGAGGACCCCTCCTATTTATAGGTTGCTCTAGCACCTCTAACTACTCTAGCAACTCAGGTAGTATAGGTATTAGTAGTGCTAGACCAGGTGATAGATATCAAGTGACTATAGGCTCTAGTATAGCAGCACATCAGTGATAGTGCAATAGATACTTCCTACATCTATACTCTAAGGGGAGAGATAGGGTTACTTGCTGGTTAGGTTCCTGAGATGTCCATGTATTTAGGATCGTAGAGGACTCAAACTCGAGAGATAAGGCAGTCCTTAGCTAGCTCTAATCATAGATCACATAGGTCAAAGAGGACCTCTTGTGCCAGCTCTAGGAGGACTCACAAAGAGGGTGGAGGTGATGATGGAGACTCTTATACTAGGGGTGTAGGTGCTCCTTAGTATTGATCTGATGAGATTATACCATTTTTTAGTGTAAGAACGAGGATCTACATAGATGTAGCCTACGATCATTTTGGACATATGTCGATGTACTATTTATTATATATTTTTGGTACACATATATATGATCTAACATTTGATACTTATTATGTGTGTATTTTATATGTTTTATGAGATGCGTATGGATGCGATGCTTATATGTTATGCTGATTTTATGCTATATGATGTGATGTATGGATTACATGCACTAGATAGCTATGGAATGTATGATTATAAGGGATGATATTCATGTGTAGATGCACTACTTATGATGAATGTATATGTATGAAATGTTTTCTATTAAATGCAAGTGTAATTTACTGTACTTGTATGCATTTAATTTATGATTTTATGACATAATTTATGCCATGTATGTATTGCATATTTTTTCTATGGTGAATTCTATGTAAATGAACATGTATGTTTTAATCACTTAAAATGTGATGTATCAATGCAATAGGGTTTTGATAATCTAATGGATGACACCACAAAATTTATAAAAACCATGAAATGTGATTGCTACATATTTGTATAAAAAATGATAAATTGCACACCCCTATGTGAGATGCAATGATGTATTATTTCTATTCATAAGTATTTGTAAATTAAAAAAATATGGATAGCATAGTTAGTGGCCATTTAAATATCATTTTTGACATCCATCCAGTATCTAACCTATATTAAAAATAGTTCTAATAAACAAACTCTCATAAAATAAAATGATATTTGATAATTGCATTGAAAATTGGTTGTTGCTATTTGGGATTTTTTGAGGTTTACCATGAGACTCAAACACCCTAGTTTTCTAATAAAAAGTTATAAAATAACCATACTAAACTTCTGAAACATAAGGCTTTCACTAGGATAGGCCCTAACTATTCATTACCCTAGTGTGTGCAAATGAGTAGATTAGATAAAGCATAAGCATACCCCGATGTCAGGCAGGATTATTTCAGCCCATTGCTAATATTGGGGATCCTCAAATGTCTATCCAATCCTAGGTTTTTATTTTAGTTGGATTATACCACTAGGCAATACAGGACACCTTAATATAGCTCTTCCACATTTAAACATTGATATGCACAAAAGTGAGATGCTAATTTATCAGACATATCATCGTGCATAAGGTATGATAGTGTTGAAAATTCCATAGATTCAAGATCACCCCATTATTTTCTTTAATTTAACAGGATACTTGCTCATGTAAAGTGATAAGAATCACTGATTATTTTGTAGTACTCTTTCTTTTTTTTTCTTTTTTTTCTATTCTCTTTTTTTTTTCTATATTTTTTTCTTTTTTTTCTGGTCTCTTTTTCTCTTAGAGTAAGGGATTTGATACTAATTTGATTTCACTTTAAATTTGATCTTGATTTGACTTGGTTTATGAGGATTTAACTTTGATATTTCACTTGAGGATTTCACTTTGGGATTTTACTCCTTCATTTGTAAGCAAGGGATTTATTTGGGTAGGGGGTAAACTTGTCCTTTTACCAATTGTCAACATTTCCTGCACCTTCCACATAGGGGGATAAAAAAGATAAAATTTTCACCTCAAGATACCTGGTCCCACTTCATAGCATTCATCTATCCCTCATCCTAATTAGGATTTTTATTTTGGATATTAGTGATAGGATTCTAATATGCTAAGGGCTATCAAAACTAGACCTCATCTACAAAAGTAAAGCAATCTTTCTATCAAAATCTTGAGAAGACCACTAGGTATGGTTGAGTGACCAAAAAACCTTAGTATATTCTTCATAGCAACAAGAAGGGTTGTGTTGAGAAACACAATTACTCACAAGGGTGATGTATAATTATGATATTGAATAAAAGCATGCTTGAAACACAAACATGATGTTGTTTGTCAGATTGTAAACACAACTTATTCTAATGCAAGTGCAACGGATGGATATGCCTAAATGCAATACAAAATGAAATGCATGCGATAAATGGAATGCGATGATACAAATGAAATATAATGGCATAAATGAAATGCAATGATGCAAATGTTTTTGGATTTTTAATTTTTTCAATTGTTTTGGATTTTTGAAATTTTGATTTGACCAAAGAGCTTACAGATGCCTTTGGAGCCTTTTAATGGATGACAAAAGGTCTTACAGATGCCTTTGGAGCATTTTAATGGTTTTATGCATATAATGCTTTAATATAAAGGATGTTGAGAGGTTCAAGATCTTCAACCCCTTCCAACGATGTTAAGCAGTATGTCCTAGGTTCAATATTCTCAGAGATGATATAAGGACCTAACTAGCTAGCCATAAATTTATCTCATAGCTCTAGCAATAAATTTGAGTTATGTTGGTTCTCTTTTAGCACCATATCAAAAACCTCAAAGTCTCTTAGATGGAATTTGTTATTGTAAGATCATTTTAAGTGCTCTTGATAAATGTGGAGATGCTCAAGGGCATTCATGTGATGTTCATAAAGTAGCATCAGTTTATATAGGCAAGATTGTCACATAGTGTCATCGATGAACTCTTTCAATGCGACGTGCAATGTTGGAATCTCCAAATCTAGGGGCATAATGGCCTCAAAACTATATACTAGTGAAAATAGAGTTGCCCCAATCGGTGTCTGAATGCTAGTCATATAAGGCCATAATGCAAGGGGTAGTTGGATGTGCCAATATTTGTGGTGCTCTTGTATCATATTTTTCAAGATGAATACCACTATATTATTTGAAGCTTCAGCTTACCTATTTTCCTACGGATAATATGGAGTCACAAAACTATATTTGATACTATACTTGAATTTTAGAGCCCTCACAATATTGTTCTTGAATGATGTTCCATTATCCAAGATTATTTTTGATGGTATCCCAAAATGACTTATAATATTGGTGAGTATGAACTCAGTAATATGTGCTCTATTTGTCATTATTAACAAAATGGCTTCCACCCACTTAGTAAAATACTCAGTAGCTATAATAATGAATGTATGCTAGTTCGATGACAAAGGAGAGATATTACTGATTAGATCGAGACCCCACTAGGCAAATGGCCAAGCCATTTAAATGGGTTGTAAGGCCTGTGATGGCAGGTGCACAATATTAGAATGATTCTAATATTTAATGCATTTTCTAATATACACATTGCAGTACTTATCCATAGTAGTCCAATAATAGCCCATGTGAAGGATGTTCTTGATGATAACCATACCACTAAAATGGCCACCACACGTACCATCATGAGCTTGAAAAATTTCCCAAGATGATTCTTGGGGCTCAAGACAACAAAGGAGAACTTCATCGTAGCTTCGATGATATAAAATATCTCCTAACAAGACATAATTTATTGTTTTATATTTAAATGTGCTTCTTGTTGCATACGAAAATCCCTAAGGGATTACACCAAGATTTATGAAGTCGTGTATCTATGACATCCAACTCTGATAGACATCAACCTCAACTATTTAAGACAACATGTTCTCCCTACGGTATAACATTTGCAAATGCATACTGGAAAATAACCTTATGGTGAATGGTAGTACCATTCCCTGTAGGACCCTACGAGATCAATAACCCTCAAGGCACTCTCTTGAGAAAGTATCTGGCTCTATAGAACCATTCATGGTTCAATTCTACCTGAATCATGTTGATTGACTCTTTGTTATCCAAAGCTTCACACTGCACAATAGAGTGTGACAATGTTTTTACATGGATGATAGTAAAATTAGCATACAAATTCTAGGGGATTAAATATTCCAAATATGTCATAGTATCTACAAATTTATTCAATGAATGAGAGATTGCCTTTATGTTGTACAATTCCAACTGAGCTAGATAAGTATCAACAAGATATTTGTAAGACTTTAGGATAGGACATCGACACTAAAAGAGTCCCTTCACCTATTTAATGATGAGAAGGGAATCACCAAAGATATTTAACCTTTTAATCTTCATGGTGATAGTTTTTTGGAGGCCCAATATTAGGGCTTCATATTCAGAATTATTGTTAGTGCAAGGAAAGTCCAACTTGAATGACAAGGGCATGGGAGCACCTTGCAGTGTGAATAACACTATTCCTGCACCACCTCCATGCTCACACTTCAAATTGTCAAATAACAAGGTCATGTCAGCTTTGTTATCTGGTTCTTCGAGTTTAGGTGCTTCTAATAATGCAATTACTACATAATTATGAAGCTCAATGGTGAGGGGTCTAATATTTTTAAGAGGTTCCTCAGCCAGTTGATCAACTATGACTTGTCCCTTAATGGAATTTTGGCTAATGAATTCCAAATTGAATTCTATTAAATTGCATGAGCCACTTTGTATTACATGTATTATCATACGTCTTGCTCATCATATACTACAAAGAATTTTGTTTTGATATGACATACGTCATATGACTTAACATATAATATCATAATTTATTTCTAGAAAATGCTAATTCTAAACACAACTTTTCCATGTAGGTATATCCTAGCTTATAACTCACCAAGGTTTGGCTAATGTAATATATGACTTGCTATTTATATTACACATTCTTTTGGGCTATCATGGTTTCCAATGCAAAGTTAGCCACCGATATATATAGCAAGAATGGTACCCCTTTGGTAGAGCTAGCACTAGTGACATCACCAGGTAGTTCTTAATCTTAACAAATGTTACTTGATAGTCCTCATCCCAATTGAATAGGACCCCCTTGTGTAGAAGTCAATTCATGGGTCAAAATTTATCTGATAACTATGTGATAAATCTCTTTATGGATGCTACTTTACCTTGTAGGCTTCTTAATTCCTTGATATTTATGGGGAGACACATTTCTAAAATAGCCTTGACCTTTGTTGGGTCAACTTTGACCCCTCATTTTGAAATGATGAATCCCAAGATTTTTCCTAATATTATGCCAAATACGTACTTCTTAGGATTCAACTTGACATTATGCTCTATTAAGTGATCGAAGACATTTCTCAGGACCTCTGCATGCTCTGAATGTAGCAATGACTTTGCCAATAAGTCATCGATATAATCTTCCAATATCTTATGCATATAGTCATGAAAGATATATGTCATAGCCGACTGATATGTAGCACCAACATTCTTAAGGCTGAATAGCATAACCTTATAGCAAAATATCCCCCATGGTTTTATGAACACAATTTTATGTTGATCTTCGAGCTTAATTCAAATTTGGTTGTAACCAAAAAAATTGTCCATTAATGAGAGCATTTCATGACCCATGGTTGCATCTACAAGAGCATCTATGTTTGGCAACGAAAATTAATCCTTTGGTGTTCCCCTATTGATGTCTCTAAAATCCATGCAGATACGGATCTCTTCCATTAGGTTTTCCTACAGGTACCATATTTAACACCCATTTCAAATGGTCGATGGAAATGACAAACTCTACATCCAAATTTTTCAACTCATCTTTAACCATTAACGCTACTATTGGATGCATCTTCCCAAGTTTTTTCTTGATTGTCTTCTTTGAGATATCAAGCAAAATTTTATGAGAAACCAATTTCTTATAGACTCGACATGTCCTTATAATTCCAAGAAAATATGTCAGGTATATCTTTCAGTAAAGGGATGAGGTTGGCATGCTCATCAGGAGATAAACTTTCTAAAAATTTAAACTTCCTTGGATTGGTGGGATCATTACTAATATCCACTTCAAAGGTTTCCTCTACTGATGTGTGGTATCCCTCCTATAGCTAGTGAGGCATATGGATTAAGTGGATGTCATTTATTGGGTTTATGGGTTCCATTTTGGAAGCATCCTTAGCATGATAAACATCATGTGCACAACCTAGCACAAAATGAAAAGGTTGCAACATTTATTCGTTAGGGAAGAAATATTCAGGCTCTAGTGGTGATTCAACATGATCCCAATCAATAATATCTATATTAAGACACAATGGTTTGGAAGGATCAACTAGATTGTAGAGTGGAGTGGTAAAATAAATAGAGATCATATTTATGGAATGAATCATATCTTTAGGATGATGTGCATGTGACTCTACATTTGTATAACTTCCATCCTTGAGATGTGGTTCTAGGGGTATGGGGATATCTAGATCTGGTCTATAAATAGACTCTAAAATAGGATCGCTAGGCTTGAGGAGCTCTCTATATGTCAAAATATCAAGGAAAACTATACAATAAATCCTATCTAGATTAGATGGTCTTCCTCTAAGGCAAGGATGAATATTGATATCTCTATGTAAATCCTTTATAGTGTAAGAAGAATTACAATTATGCAAGTAAGGAGGTCCCAAATAGGCTCTCTCTATTTCATCTTCATCATCACTATCATAATAAAAACCCTCAACACTACCTACTGGAATTGGAATATTAGGAAGAAGGGGTCCCATGAAAGTCCACTTTCGATAACTACTACCATCCATGGAGGATTGATCATCCTCGATGACTATCTCTAAAGGTAATAGATGATGTAAATTAAGAGGGCCTAGATAAGCCAACTCAGTCTCATCCTTATATTACTCACTATTTTAGGACTCATCATCATCATAACTCTTGTATATGTAACTCGGTCCACTTATCTCAAATATGGACTCTACTCTATCCTCATCAGAATGATCTTCTGACTCAGAATCTATATCGATGCTAGTGATCAAAAATTTTAGGTCTATATTTTTGGCTACCTCACAGATTTATTCATCCAAGTTATCTCTTAAACTATGCTTTAGATCAGTCTCCACCAAGATGTCTTCGTGATATGTCTCAGGTGTTTCTATAGTGATGTAAGACACTAAAGAGTTATCCCTTCAAAAGGTGGAGGGATTGGGGTGATAAGGATTGAAGTCGAATTCACCCATAGATTGAGGTACAAGTAGTCTAAAGATGTGAGGAGTTCAAATTGTCCCATGAAATAGTACCCTAACCTGAACCTATCAAGAGGCAACTAGTACTACGATTCATAATAATGGCAATGGGTGATCGAATAATCCAATACCATAATCATGGCAATGTTAACACCCAAAATATCATAAAGCATACTTTGAGTTGGAAAGATAATGAACATTCATGACAAATTGTTCATCATCATCCTCATCCATGGAAGTACGATATGCAAGCTAGTCTAGCCCTCCATGGATGAAAATGGTTTGGTTAGGAGGCACCCCCAATGACACCACCATACCTACGAGAAGGCAATGGGATTTTGGTCAACCCATATCATGTGTAGTCTCAATTATTAGCATAAATATCACATTTTTCATGATATATTTCCCTAATCTATTATTAACCAAATGTATGGTCATCTGTAGAGTAGATGACCCTGCTAAAGACATAGACAAAGTAGGTTGAGATACCTCTTCAAATTCTCCTTGAGCATTATTTACTTCCATAGGAGTAGGAACCTTGATGACAACTGGTTTGGGTACTTGATTTATCTCCTTTTTTTCCCATATTTACCTTTAACTTCTAATCATCCTGATGCACTATGGATGTAGATGATTTAGTAGAAGCAATTATCATGTTATCTAATCATTGAGATATGGATGTTGTGGGTTTGGCACACACTTCCTTTATTTTACGTCCTATATATTTTATCAGTGATGTTGGTCATATGTATAGGTGCATTGAGGAGAGCAAAAAGTCCCTCGTCAAGTCTGCTAAATTCACGTATTTGAATGGTTCTTCATCGAAAGGCATCACATGAACCTATCCCTCATGTACATATTTAATACATTGATGGATAATGGAAGGGATACAATGAATTTATTGTATTCAAGGCCTCCCTAGAAGTATGTTTTATTGCATAGCACCTTCAATACCATGACACATCATGAGGATGGGCTTTAGTACCACCTGAGTAGGTAAGACTATCGTACCAACAGTTGAGCATAATGCATCATTAAAAGATCTCAATGTGAAGGCAGAAGGTACAATGTATATTTTGGTAACTTTAGGTACATCAATGCCTTGGTCATGATTATATTTATTGATGATCCTGTATCAATCAAAACCCACTTGAATGGTATGTGATTTACACATGCTATAATATGAAGCAGTGGATCCGCTATGACAGTGGAAACCATCTTAACTTCATGATCATGAAATTGTATTATTGGTTCCTAACACTACTACATGTGTCCCATGAAGTGTGTGAACACTTTAAGATCCTAAGACTGCACTTCTATAGACCTTAAAATATCCATAAGCATCTCCCTGTTCTTGGGAGACTATTGAATCAGCTCATAGATCGACAACTTCACTGGAGTTGTCTATAGGTTTTGAATTAATCTACTCCTAATTGTCACCAACGGTCTATTCGATGGGCCTAGTACATTCTAGGCTACCCTCAGAGGAGGTGTAGCTTGGACTCTAATGGGCAATGGAGGTTGATTTGGTATTTCATACCTCACATATCTTATGACAACATTGACCATTCTAATGAACCCATGGGTTGGTGGTTCAATGCATACTTGATTGACTTGGCCAATATTCTTCCTTAGTGCCTCATGGTTAGATAGAGGATTTTTGTGAATACCTATATTTTGATTATCTGGTTCCTTACAACTGTCCACAGTTAGCTCACCTCTTTCTATCATGTTATATACTAAATATTTGAAACTCAAACATACCTCAATGTCATGTCCCTTTGCTCTATGGAAAATACAGTACAACTCATCTCTATACCCCTTTGTTTTGGGTTGATTAGGGTCCAATAGATTGATCTCTAGTAATTGTATGGCCTTGGCCTCACACAATTAATGGAATATCAAAGTCATCAATTATGACAAAGGTGTGAACTAACGAGGTGGGCATTGTTCTTTATTCTTACCATTCTGATTGTTGTTGCACTGCTCATATTGCATAGAAGGATGTTGGGCTTGATAATTTCATTTTTGCTACCCCTTATACCCTTTCTGAAGGTTTAAAACCACCTTATTAACATGGGTCAGCTTGGCCTATTGTTTCTCAGTGCTTTTCTTGTTCCATTCCTTCTTATTTTTGAGCTTCAAGTTACCCTCCTGTAACTTGATATCCTCAATCACTTTGGCCTATGCCAAAGCCTCCTCAAAGGTCTGATATTGTTGCAACTATAATAATAATGAAATGTGCTTAGTGCAAATTTTCATAAATATTCAAGTTAATTCAAAAGCAAGGATGGATAATGGTAACTTTACCATCATATTTCTCCATTGTTTCTCATAATCCATAACTGACTTGTCATCATGTTGTATTAAAGTAGCCATATTGGATAGGTTTACCTTTTTCATGATATCGAAGAAGAAACATTCAAGAAATGCATCAGTCAATTGGTCAAAATTGGTGATGTTGTACCTTTTGAGTTGATTGAACCACTCTCGGGATGGGCTTGAGAGGGTGGTAATGAAGGTCTACAGGATCAAGGCATCATTACTTTCAATCTAAAATTATATGTCTATAAAACTCGTAACATGCACCTGAGCATCCTCCTCTCCTTTAAAATTTTCCAGCCTAGGTATCTCAAAATGCTTAGGATAGGCCAAAATAGGTACTAATGGGCATAAATGTTCATTATGAATCTTATTCAAGGTAGGCATTTTATAAGTTGTCCCTTGCTTTTCAATAGCTTTGACATTTTTTGCCAAGGCCTTATAGGCCTATGAAGATAGAAACTCCTCTTCTTTGGATTGCCTTGGAGGTACCTTTGGAGGCATATTTCTCTTTGATCAAGGTGAAGGACTAGGCTTATCCTCCTCTTCGACTAGGGATATTTTAGGATATTCTTGATCTAATTCCTCTCCCATTTCTTCTTCATACTATCTATGCCAATAGTATTTAAATTTAGCGCATCGATATCTATATTTGGCTACATGGTAAGTACGAGTGTCTATGTTCTCAAGGTGCAAATCAGGCTGTGAAGTAGCTCATCTATCCATGGGCTCCCTATACTCACTATGGGGAGGTAAACCAACATTGTAAAATAGGTTCTCCCTATAAACATACTCTTTCTAATCAAGGATACATTGTTCGTACATGCATTATTCGTATAAGTGTTGTCTTATGAACCTTTACCATTGAGTATTCTTATTTTTGAGGCATTCCCATTTTGTACGAACATCCTCCAATTGGTCTTGGAAAATCTGACATCTCTACTTGGATACTAGCCTATGATATCTATCTATATGATCAGTCATATGAGGCTTCTAGTGTGTGCACTCTATTCGAGAGGCTTTGTGGGTGTGTCCTCCAATGGACTGATTTGCTATGCTCTTGTCCTTTTCTATGAAGAAGGTATTTGCATCTAGTTGTTGTCTATACTTTGTGCCTACATGAGATGCAATGGTATGAATATCACGAGAATTCTTGGAGCACTCTCTTGGTTCTTTGATTGTCCTCATGGTAATACCGCTATGCATGCTTGTAGAGTGAGAAGGCACAAGGGTAGGCTTGTAACCTAGATGTCCTAAGAATTTATCCATACCATCTAACTATATACTATGCCAAGGCTCACGAGGTGGTGTACCATTAACTCCCACTTTAGACATTTCTATGGTGATCTTACAAGGTTCACTTCTATCGGGAGTCTACATGGGCCTACACTATGAAGCGGCCCTATCTACTTGCTCTTGAATGGATGGATCTTGAACTCATCTATACTCATATGTTGGGGTCCTCAAGCCTCCCCTAGATATAGGATGAAGGGATACCAATCTGGATCTATCAATGAAAAACTCTTCAAAAGATCCTATGGATGTGCATGGAGTACGATCATGGTAAATGCTAACATGTTTGGAACCCCCATTATAAGAAGCTCCATGCTTTAATCTATGTCTTGAGGAGTGTCTAGTAGCTCCTCTAACTGGCGTATTCTCAACAGGATCCTCGTGCATAGAATTGTCCCCTTTAATGCTCAATGAATAACATTTAGGAGGATTCTATGGTTGAGGACCTTCTATATTATGTTGTGCATTGGATGGAGCTTAGGATTCGATCTTGGGTATATACCCAAATTATTCTCTTCGTGTACACACCATGCTATTATATTATTTCTTATGTAAGTTTTATGGCAAAAAAAGTAAACAATGATGCTTATCTCTTTTTAAATTTTTATTTGTGAGCCCTAAATTGTTTGATGTGTTTTCCAAGTTTGTTGTATCAAAAAGTAACTCTCACCATGTTTTCAAAATTTTGATGATATTCTCAATTTTTAAAGGGCTTTCACTTATATACTCACAGCTCGACAACCTGGCTATGAAATCCAAGTTGTGTAATCCCTCTGAAATGTGGATATGAAACACACACCTAGGTAGGGAGAATAGGTCCTTCTGATCCTCATCCTAACACCTTATGAATAGCGATACATCCCTTTGAAGAGGAATGCATGTTATTTTGCATGATTAGGATGGATCTTGGATATGGTATTGGTCTAGTAACAAAAGTTTCAAGGGAGTTGGGCCAACGGATGGAAATCACTACCACCATCATTGAACCCTACTAGTGGTTGGATGTGACTTCCAACTCACTAGAATTTACAATGTGTCATGGTTTGTGTGGTTACTTTTACTTTGCATGAAATAAAAATTCATAAAACAACACTCAAATGATTCTACATGCTTTCAAAAGAATGTTTCACTTTTCAGTTGCATGACTATGCTAAATGAAATTCAGATAATGCAACTATCTATGAGGGTATGACCACTAATTAGACCTCATGCATGCAAAATCAACATAAAATGGCCTAGACCATTGGATACTAGGTCAGACTGCAATCAAAGGTCCGTTGTTCCTAGCAATGACTAGTAGGAAAAACTAAAAAAAAGTCCTAGGACTCATCCTTTTCTTTTACCTTTTCATTATGTTTCCTAATTAATATAACATTTTATGCATTTTAGAAAATCAGACATAGAAAAAATAGATAAAACACAAGGAAATTAATATTACCTCAAATCCAAGTCTGATGATGATTTATCTGCTTTTTGTATGGTCTATGTTCTATTGATCGTGTCTCTGTGGAGCGCCTGCAACTATTGCTTGTAGGTGTCAGCTACAGTTACAACTATTGACCATGGCTATCAAAAACAAGCATTTGTGATCACAAAACATAAAAATCAACTATCTATGGTATTTAATGTGGATTTCCCATCGTGATCACCTTCTGTAACATTGTGAAATGCTAAAACCTAATGCTATAATGGTTGTAAATCATATAAAAATGGGCATTCATACAAAAATTGACAAGAAATAACACATAACAATAAATGTATATTTCATTTATTTAAATCAATCCAATGTTACAAATCCATCCCTCTTAGGGATACCCATTTGATACAATAATTACAGTGTGAAAATCCATCGCAAGGGTCAATGCATTTTAATACCTTCTACAATGACATAAACTGCTCCAAGGTGTAGATGACTTTCTTCTCCATTATTAGAGGTATTTGTTGCCTTGCATGTCAAAACCATGTTAGTCCTGCATGCAATGAACAACAAGAAGCATATCAATAATAAAGGAGGCCTCTCTTGATGAGGCTTTGAAAGGAAATTGCACAAAAGATGCCATGAAAGCTTGAAATCAAAAAAGTGCAAGAAACATGGTAAACCTATGTTGAGAATAAAATATTACCATCAAGAATGCAAAGGAAACATCAATTAATCTAACTAACATCCTAAGTATGAAATAAAAAGCATGAAATCATGAAAAAGACTATTAATGTCCTAATTGCAAGAATGAAAGAAAGATGACTAAAAACCCTAATTCTATCGGTTAAAGTATCTATTAAAGAAAATAAAATAGGAAATATGCTTAATATAATAAAACTGAATATATCTTATGACTAGAAAATAGGAAAATTAGATATAATACACTGATAGCGGATCTGTCACGTGATGAGAACTGTTAGCCATGGCTGACAGCTGCGGTAGAGCCTAAAATATGTTTTTCCTCCAATTCAAGGGTTGAATCTCTAAATCTCCCCATAAAATTGATGGTCAAGGGTCACCTTTGTATCCTCTAACTGGTTTGGTGGTTGAATTGATCAAATCACATGTGAAGTTGACATAATTGAGTTTATTGGCTCTCCTAGCCTCTTAGGACCTCCATGGATTCAATTACCATCTTGATATCTCAATGTTAGCAACAAATATTTCTTTCAATGTAGGTAGGTGAGTAATGAAATTGACAGGGCTTCACCACTCAAATTCACCTATGCATCTCCCTATTTCCCATTTTGGATGGGGTTCTTATAACCTCTAGGAAGGCTATGTCTTAGCTTCTTGAGGAAGCCAAGATCAAGAATGGAAAACTAGAGCAATTGGAGGGAAGCTTATGGATATTTCCACCTCAAAACCACTCATATCTGCAACCAATTGGATCTTATAATTGAATTTGGGTTGGCCAAAGTCCAAATTATTTTTATTGCTAGTCGCGACTCTGAGGTGCAGTCAGCTTTTTTAATCATAGGTCTTAGCCATGACCAACACTAGTTAGACAAAAATGCCTAAATGAGTGGGTAGAACCACTTCTATACCTTGGTATTTGTCCAAGGTCTTCCATATGGTCTTCTAGCATGTACCATATGAGTAGTCACCTCAACATGATGCATTTTAGGTGTCTACACCCACATTAGTTCATGTGAAGATCCTGGGGACAAATTAACATAAGTTATTATGGATGAAGGATCCAATGTTAATGTACTACCTGAAAGAACTTGGCTAGAACTAGGTGCTCCATCTCTATGGGCACAAAGATTTTGATTATATGGTGCTGACCAATATAGTATTGAGGTAAAGAGAGTCTTAATTACACAACAAGTGGTGATAGTTGACCAAGATTTTATATTAGATTTCATTGTGATTACAATGCAAAATCTTGCATATGATGCTCTCTTGGGGAGAGGATGGCTATGAGTAGCCAAATTTAATCACAATTGGGGAATAATAAGATCACTTTAAACAAAGGACAACATAAATATATGATTAATCTAGCTAATCAACAAGTCAATGAGGATGTAGCTATGACGGATGAATTAGAAAATTCCTCAGGAGATGAAGGGTATGAACCTGATGGAGAAGGAATGTTGTACCTAGATAAATTTACTAAATATGAAGCTAGATCTGATTGCGGACTTCTTCATTGGAAAACGGAGGAGTACAAAATGTTTTAGCCTAACTACCTCTGTATTGAGTCAAAGGATATCAAGGAAAAATAAGATGGACCAAAAGTCAGTCAGGAACCTAAGAAGAAGGTAGAAGAGAAATGAACATTCTCAAAAAGTTTTGCAAAGTATATATTAGGATATGCAGAGATTAATACAAGGTTGGCACACCCAAATAATGTAGATAAATAAGCAAGTGAGCTAAAAAATATCAAATATGAAGGACCTCGGATAGTGGACATCAATCTAGGAATAGAGGAGGAACCTAGGATGATTCACTGTGGTGATGATTGAAACCCTATACTAAAAGTAGTGGCTTTTAAGATATTCTTAGAATATAAGGATGTATTTACATGGACATAAAAGGACCTAAAGGGAGTACCACCAGAGTTATGTGTCCACAATATTATGCTAATGCCTGGAGCTCAACCCATAAGGAGGAGGCTATATATAATGAATCCAAAGTATGTTCCATTAGTGAATGTAGAGATAGAAAATATGTTGGAAGTAGGAATCATCTTCAGGGTGACAACCAGTGAATGGGTCTCACCTATAGTGATTACTTTAAGGAAGTAATTAGACAAGATCAGAATATGCACGGACTTTAGGAGTTTGAACGTAATACCTATTAAGGACCTCTTCCTCATTCCCTTCATATATTCCATCTTGGAAGAAGTCAACGAACACAAGATCTATTCATTTTTTGATGGGATTTTAGGGTATAATCAAATCAGCATAGCTAAGGAGGATAAAATGAATACCATATTCATTGTGGAGAATGAAATCTATGTGTACAATCGAATGCCATTCGGGCTCTATAATGCTCCAGCTACATTTCAACATATCATATTGTATATATTTGATTAGTTGGCAACAGGTAACTTTAAAGCATTTTTGGATGATTGGTCCATTTATGAGAAGATCAAGGAGCATATTCCTACCCTCAGTGAATATATTTGTAGGTACAAAAATGTATAGATATCATTAAATCCTTGGAAATGCTACCTGATGGTACCATATGGGAAATTTTTAGGACATATAGTGTGCAGTGAAGGATTAAAAATAGAGCCTAATAAGATCAATGTGATATAGCACATGGAAGAACTATATGATGTGATTTCACTTAGAACCTTCTTAGGATCAACGAGATATTATCAAAGGTTTATCAGGAACTATACACATGTATCCTACCCATTGGATTCATTGATAAAGAAGAATGTTCCTTTTAGATGGAAGAAGGAGCACTAAGGATAAATTTGAGAAGCTAAAAGGCTAAGCTTGTGAGTAGTTTGATTTTGGTGTTCCCAAACTAGGATAAGGATTTCCATGTTCATATTGATGCTTCAAATTTTACAATTAAGAAAGGCAATTTAGGCTAGATCAGCCTATTTTATTTGCTAGTCACCTTTTTTCAAGGCTAGAGAGAAATTATAGTACAACAAAAAAAAGCTTTGGGAATGGTATATGTAGTTCAAAAGTTTAGGCATTACCTATTGGTAAATCCCTTTGCCTTCTATATTGATCACCAAGATTTGTTGTACTTGATAAATAATCCAGTGATACAAGGATAGGTTAGTAGGTGGCTTGTCATCCTATAGGAGTTCATATTCCGAATAGTAGTAAGACCTGGTAAGAATCATGTCATTGCGGACCAGTTGTCTTGGATATGATCAGGATAGCCTGCAGGAGTGGGAGTTCCTAATGAATTCCCATATGCATAATTTTTCACCATCAATGTTGTTCCAAAATGGTATAATATGATTGGCTAGTACATATTTATAGGTGAGTTGCCACAAGAAATGATGACAACCGAGAAAAAAAAGTGATCATGAAGTTAGCACCCTTCCAGTTGATCATAGGATTGTTGTATAAGATGGGAAGTGATGGTATCCTACGAAGATGTGTTATGGAAGAATAAGTTAAAGAAGCAATGAAAGAATCTCATGAAGGCTTAGGAGGAGGGCATATGGGACTATATGCAATAGCTAAAAAAATATTACTAACTAGACTATGGTGGCCCACATTGTATAATGATGCGAAAGAATATATGAAAGCATGCAATACATGCCAAAGGGTAGGAAAGCTGGTAAAGAGGGACTTTATGCCTTTTAATCCATCACAACCCCAAGAACTATTTGATTGATGGGGGTTAGAATTTTTTGGACTATTGAAAACATCACAACAAAGGAAGTGCAAATACATCATAGTCATAACGAAATACTTAACAAAATGGATCGAAGCAAGAGCATTACCTGACAACTCGATAAAGAGCACATCAAGATTTTTGTATGAGAAAGTGATCACAATATTTGGTATTCTACTACATATAACAAGTGATCGAGGGGGACACTTTATCAATGAAATTATCCAAACGCTAATGATGGAGTTTAGAATTTTATACTCATTGTCTAGTCTGTATTATCCTAAAGCTAATGGGTAGGTGGAACCAACAAATAAATTCTTGGTATCTACTATGTATAAGACCTATGGAATAGAGGGAGTAGATTGGGATGAAAGGCTATCATCTATTTTGTGGGTATATAGAACAAATTTTAAACCTATAGTAGAACATACACCTTTCCAATTGATGTATGAATAAGATGTAGTGGTGCTAGTTGAATTCTTGATACCAAGTTTAAGAGTCATGGTAGAGCATCGCTTGCGTGATAAATAAAGTTTAGAAGAGTGACTAACAACATTGATAAAATTGGATGAAATAAGAGTCATGGAATAATGGGTGATTGAAGTAGCTCAAAAGATATAGAAGGCATGGCATGACAAATATTTGAGGAAGTTAGAACTTAGTCTGGGTGACATGGTTCTAAATTTTAATGGGAAGTGAGAAATAAAGCTCGGTAAGTTGAATATTGTGGGCCTAAAATTTTCACACTCCTTTCCTCTAGGCTTATGGGTCCATGCATTAGATGGGAATGGAAAAATAGTAAAGCTACACCTTGAAAGAGAGACACTTAATTGTGACTTCTTGTGGTGATTTTTCGATGAATTAAGGGTTCACCAGGAAACTTTTAGCAGCAATTTCCGTACCTAGGATTGGAAGATGTTTGATGTGTTCTTTTTATAAATAATTCTCATGCACCTAATTTTTGCATTTATGGAACTAAACTATCTCTATACAATTTTTATTTAATGAGGACAACAAACAGTGGATACAAAATGATATACAATGCCTAAGATTGAGATTATAAGAAATTATAAGCCTTACTTGAGCTGGATATTTGATGAAGATTCTGAGGCTTGTAGCAGGACAAAATAACCTTTGTTTATGATAGAATTACCTCTATTCCAGACAAAATTACCTATTTTCTAGATAAAATTACCTCTGATTTGACAAAATCATAGGCAATTATGTCGCAATCCTGCAGCAAAATAATTGATAGAAAATAGGGGAGAGAAAATAAGGTTTCTTACAAATTATGAAAGTTTATCATACTCCAAGTCATATATTAGCTTTAATTTCTATATGAAAGTGGATATGAAATAACATGAGAACAATACAATAACAAGAGTAGTATACTGTAGTATACCTTAACTCCATGTCACATAGGATGTCCTTGGAAAGCTACTGAACACATGAGCTATCCCAACTACATTGGAGAAAACACACAACCACTTTATAAAGAAGAACATGGGCAAAAGAGAGTGAAATTGAAAATATACTATCCCTAGAAAAATATGAATGTTTTTGACTATTTTTATCACGTTCCTATTATAGTAACTAAACTATATCATTTTAGGTTGTATTTAGATCTTCCATTGTAACAAAATTGTACAAGAAGCTCTATGTATATTAAATAAGCACACAAACTTCTCTAAAAAAGTAGTAGGTGGCATCCGACGAAACCAGCAACCGAGGTGTCAAGTGCCGGGAAAAATAGTGCTGAAGAATCGACACAGGAAGAAAAAGCGACAAAGATAGAAAACCGTCGTGATTTCACGACGTGTCGCAAAATCATGACAGAAATTGGCAAGGAGGAAGTGCAGCAGAAGGGTCCGCGATTTCACGACGTGTCACGAAATCGCGAAAGTTTGCTAGAGAGAGAAAATGGCGAGGGAAGAGAAAAAGATGGTGGGAACGGTTATTTCGAGGACTATTCAAATTTGACATGTGGCAGAAGCTGAAGATAAAGTGGGGAATTCCAGGAGCGCGAAAGACGAGAAGCAAGGGGCGCGCAGGGTTTACTGACCAAGTCAGCAGTGGCAGGGACCATGCGGAGTGCGGGAATTTAATCGGGTTCGTGTCCCGATTTACATGAAGAATGTATTGGAGGGAAATTTAATTAGGGTTGGTGAACCCATTTTTGAAAGTCTTTTGAGAGGGTCGGGGCCTCTATAAAAACCCATTTTTATTGTATTTGTCGCACGGTGGATCGAGAAATAGAGGCAGAGTGTGGAAGTGAGACGACCAAGCTGAGCGCTGGTCATTTGTAAGCCTGTGAGCCGTTTGTAATGTGATTTTCCAGATTAATGCAAAGAGAAAAAATTGGAAATCGAGAGTGTGAGTCTGTGTCTGTTTTCCAGTGCCCCGTTAGTGGTATCAAAGCCAGTGGTTCCTGAGTGTGCAACAGATCCGCCGAAGGTGAGATAGTTGCACCAGGACCTGCGGGAGAGTTTTGAGAGAGAGTGAGTTCGGTATTTAAGTGCGTAACAGATTCGTCGAGCGGGAGGCAGTTTATGCCAAGACCCAGTTAAAAAAAAAAAAAAAAGAAGAGAGAAGAATGCATCCCCGAAGAAGACGGGACAGCATGGAGGAGATGGTTTCGGAGGAAGAAGTAAAAGCATTGCAACGACAATTAAAAGCATTGCAAAAAGAATGGCTCGAGATAAAGTTACGGGAGCAAGAGGAAAGGCAAAGAAGACGGGAAGAAAGAAAGAGGAAGAAAGAAGAAAAATTAAAGAAAACCGCATGTGAGGAAGAGTATAGCGGTATCGGGACCTGCCCCGAAGAAGGCACAGATTTTTTTGTGCAAAAGGAGGAAATACAGCAGGCTGTAGAAGAAGTTTGCAGCAGTGGAGAAATCTGTCCGGTGGAAGATAGAAGTGTGGAACCAGAGCCGGGGTTAGAGCAGACTGTAAAGGCAGAGATGAGTCCGGAAGTGTTGCGGGAGGTAGCAACCGGACCCAACAGAAGTGAAGATCACTTCTTCACTTACACGGGGTGTCTGATGCAGGAGCATTCGACGGCACCAGCAACCAAGGTGTCAAGTGTCGAGAAAAATAGTGTTGAAGAGTCGACACAGGAAGAAAAAGCGGCAAAGACAGAAAACCATCATGATTTCGCGACGTGTCACGAAATCACGACAGAAATTGGCAAGGAGGAAGTGCAGAAGAAGGGGCCATGATTTTGCGACGTGTCGCAAAATCGTGACCCGTGATTTTGTGACATGTCACGAAATCGCGATAGTTTGCTGGAGAGAGAAAATGGCGTGGGAAGAGAAAAATATGGCGGGAACGGTTATTTCGAGGACTGTTCAAATTTGACACATGGTAGAAGCTGAAGATAAAGCGGGGAATTCCAGGAATGTGAAAGACGAGAAGCAAGGGGCGCGCAGGGTTTACTGACCAAGTCAGCAGTGGTAGGGACCGTGCGGAGTGCGGGAATTTAATCGGGTTGGTGTCCTGATTTACGTGAAGAATGTATTGGAGGGAAATTTAATTTGGGTTGGTGAACCCATTTTTGAAAGTCATTTGAGAGGGTCGGGGCCTCTATAAAAACCCATTTTTATTGTATTTGTTGCACGATGGATCAGGAAATAGAGGCAGAGTGTGGAAGTGAGACGACCAATCCGAGCGCTGGTCATTTGTAAGCCTGCGAGCCGTTTGTAATGTGATTTTCCAGATTAATGCAAAGAGAAAAATTTGGAAATCGGGAGTGTGAGCCTGTGTCTATTTTTTGGTGCCCCTTCAGAATTTACGTTGCGATTTCGTGACGTCGTGATATCGTGAAATCGTGACGAAAATTTCTGATGTAGGAGCATCCGGCGGCACCAGCAACCGAGGTGTCAAGTGTCGGGAAAAATAGTGCTGAAGAATCAGCACAGGAAGAAAAAGCGGCAAAGACAAAAAACCGTCATGATTTCATGACGTGTCGCGAAATCGTGACAGAAATTGGCAAGGCCCAGTCACGAAATCACGACAGTTTGCTGGAGAGAGAAAATGGCGCGGGAAGAGAAAAAGATGGCGGGAATGGTTATTTCGAGGACTATTCAAATTTGACACGTGGTAGAAGCTGAAGATAAAGCGGGGAATTCCAGGAATGCAAAAGACAAGAAGCAAGGGTCGCGCAGGGTTTACTGACCAAGTCAGCAGTGGCAGGGACTGTGCAGAGTGCGGGAATTTAATCGGGTTGGTGTCCCGATTTACGTGAAGAATGTATTGGAGGGAAATTTAATTTGGGTTGGTGAACCCATTTTTCGAAAGTCATTTGAGAGGGTCGGGGCCTCTATAAAAACCCATTTTTATTGTATTTGTCGCATGGTGGATCGGGAAATAGAGGCAGAGTGTGGAAGTGAGACGACCAAGCCGAGCGCTGGTCATTTGTAAGCCTGCAAGCCGTTTGTAATGTGATTTTCCAGATTAATGCAAAGAGAAAAAAATTGGAAATTGGGAGTGTGAGTCTGTGTCTATTTTTTGGTGCCCCGTCAGTGGTATCAGAGCCAGTGGTTCCTGAGTGTGCAGCAGATCCGCCGAAGGTGAGGCAGTTGCACCAGGACCTGCGGGAGAGTTCTGAGAGAGAGTGAGTTCGGTCTTTAAGTGCGTAAGCAAATTCGCCGAGCGGGAGGCAGTTTACGCTAAGACCCGATTAAAAAAAAAAAAAAAAAAAAAAAGAGAGAAGAATGCATCCCCGAAGAAGACGGGATAGCATGGAGGATATGGTTTCGGAGGAAGAAGTAAAAGCATTGCAATGACAATTAAAAGCATTGCAAAAATAATGGCTCGGGATAAAGTTATGGGAGCAAGAGGAAAGGCAAAGAAGACGGGAATAAAGAAAGAGGAAGAAAGAAGAAAAATTAAAGAAAACCGCATGTGAGGAAGAGTATAACGGTACCGGGACCTACCCGGAAGAAGGCACAGATTTTTCTGTGCAAAAGGAGTAAATACAGCAGGCTGTAGAAGAAGTTTGCAGAGTGGAGAAATCTGTCCGGTGGAAGATAGAAGTGTGGACCCGGAGCCGGGGTTAGAGCAGACTGTAAAGGCAGAGATGAGTCCGAAAGTGTTGCGGGAGGCAGCAACCGGACCCAGCAGAAGTGAAGATCACTTCTTCACTTACCCGGGTGTCTGATGCAGGAGCATCCGACGGCACCAGCAACCGAGGTGTCAAGTGTCGAGAAAAATAGTGCTGAAGAGTCAGCACAGGAAGAAAAAGCGGCAAAGACAGAAAACCGTCGTGATTTCATGACGTGTCGCGAAATCGCGACAAAAATTGGCAAGGAGGAAGTGCAGCAGAAGGGGCCACAATTTTGTGACGTGTCACGAAATCGTGACCCGCAATTTTGCGACATGTCGCAAAATCGCGACAGTTTGCTGGAGAGAGAAAATGGCGCAGGAAGAGAAAAAGATGGCGAGAACGGTTATTTCGAGGACTGTTCAAATTTGACACATGGCAGAAGCTGAAGATAAAGCGAGGAATTCCAGGAGCATGAAATACGAGAAGCAAGGGGCGCGCAGGGTTTACTGACCAAGTCAGCAGTGGCAGGGACCGTGCGGAGTGCGGGAATTTAATCGGGTTGGTGTCCCGATTTACGTGAAGAATGTATTGGAGGGAAATTTAATTTGGGTTGGTGAACCCATTTTCAAAAGTCGTTTGAGAGGGTCGGGGCCTCTATAAAAACCCATTTTTATTGTATTTGTCGCACGGTGGATCAGGAAATAGATGCAGAGTGTGGAAGTGAGACGACCAAGCCGAGCGCTGGTCATTTGTAAGCCTACGAGCCGTTTGTAATGTGATTTTCCAGATTAATGCAAAGAGAAAAATTTGGAAAACGGGAGTGTGAGTCTATGTCTGTTTTTCGGTGCCCCGTCACATTTTAGGTTGTATTTAGATCTTCCATTGTAACAAAATTGTACAAGAAGCTCTATGTGTATTAAATAAGCACACAGACTTCTCTAAAAAAGTAGTAGGTGGCATATATCAAAATTTATCATTGTTTCTATATTGTAGTATTATTAATAAAATTTTACATGAGAGTTCCATTTGTGTTCTATCTCCATAAATTAGTCGGGTGAAAGTTGTTGGAGCCTAGGTCCACTCCAAGCTAGTTTTTGTACCCTTATTTCTATTGCTTTATAGATTAGGTCATTTATTTTTAGTGTGTTGTATATTTATTTCTACAAGCATGATTTCATTTCTTTCCTTTATTTTTCAAGCATGGTGTGGTGTGATTTATTTTTCCATAATTTTATTTATGCATGATTTAATTGGTGTGGATGAACTAATTATATTTCACAAACACTCCCCCAATGATAGGCTTAGTGGAATCATCTCAAAACGGTGTTATAGTTAGTATTGAATGTGGTAATTCACAAGCTTATGAGTTCCCTGGTTTGACAATTAAAATGAAAGGGCTATGACAAAAATAGGACCATATTTAACCAGTGTTTTTGTCCCAACACCCTGCAATTGGGGCAAATTGTAAAGAGACGAGACCAAGGCTCCCAAAGTTCAATACAAAAAGTATTTTTATTCATTGTAAATTATTATTTTTAGTGTTTCATTGTTTGGGTGCATCATTATTGCTTATAGTTATAAATATTATATCCTAAGCTAGAAAAGGGTGAGACAAAATTGATTGTATTTATCAATTTCTATTAGAGATAGTTTAGTTATAGAATATATTTTTGAGGTACAACTTATGAGAATAAAAAATAAATATGCTTAGATTAATTTCAAATTCAAAAAAATTATTTGTAATGAATTTAGCAAAAAATATAAAAAAATTGATTGATAAATTCAATAATGCTTGATCTAGCATGATGTAGAATTTGAAAAGAATTTACTTTAGAATATATTCTTAAGGTTTTAAAATTGTCTAGTTGATAAGGTTTATACATTAGATTAATGTTATATACGCTGATCCTTTAGGCATTGGGTTTATTTTATTTTCTATAGATTTTATCTAACATATAATATTTCTTTACCCACCTATAATATTTTCATAAGTGAAGATCAAATATTTAATTCATGGAAATATGGTCAATATTTTAATTATAGAATAAATCATATAGAAATCTAGATAATTACTTATCTAACTATAAAAAATAAGGTACACAAAATTATTAGTAAATATTAGATTTGCAATAACTATGCACACAAAGAGTCTTATCGAGTATTTATAGCCATGAAGTAGGAGTTAAAAAATACATAATTAAGGGACTCATAAAAAACAATGATAAAAAAACATGGATTTTATAGTTTTTCCTTGAATTTTTTAGCATTTTGTTGAATTTTTATTAAATCACTTCCAATTAAACCTATTTACAAAACTAGGAAGAATACTATAAATTATGCTAATGACTAAAAATGGGCAATGGATAAATTAGTCAATGTGCTTGTATGTTGATTATAACATACATTATTGTGGGGAATTGTTAGTTCTTATAATAAATATTGATTGATATTTATCAAATTATGAGAAATATTACTCTTTTATTCATTTGTATCCTAGGTTGTCACTATTTTTTGAGTCAATATACTCACTCATTTAACATGATGGACCTCTAGAACTATCACTAGAGCCATAAAATCCAACCATTGAATATCCTATTCATGCTAACTCTGTAATAGCCCTACTAGAATAGCTATTATTTTAACAATAATCTATACTTGTTTTTGTTTCTAGGATGTGGTATTGTTGATGGATTTGTGGTTGTAGGACCAGGTATCCACATTTAGGCAAGCAAAGTAATATCAAGAGGACTAGGTACCCCTCCTTAAGAAATGTGATGAGAGGTGTGAAAAAACACCACGATCCATGAGTACATGGAAGCTCACAAATTGTATTCATGTAGTTGCATCTATATAGCTGCATTTTAAATGTTTGACTTGTATTATGAATAACTTGGTTGTTTGCTCGTATATGAAAAAGGAATATTTCCATTTAAAAAAAAATTGAACATTAGATTGATTTATTATTTTAATAATAGTTTTTACTTTAATATCTTATTCTCTAATTAATATAAATATAAAATAATATATATATATATAGTAAAAGTATTAAAAATAATCCTTTACTTTCAAAAGTTGCATTTTCATGATGTAATGAGTGTTTATGGAAAATATGATATATTCCTTTGGCCTTTGAAAATATACCTCCACCTAGTGGGTGCTTAAGAAGTAAGTTGGATTTGTACATGGTAAAATAGGTATTAACACCATCCACATTATAATCTCTTGATAAACCAAGGAATTAGAAACTGTAGGGTGTTATGCTATGTTTAAGTATTTAACATCCGATTGAGGAAGATTAGTCTATGAATAGTCAAATAGTAGTGGATATTCATAGCTTAGTGGGAGTAGCTAGTAGGGGAAATCCATCAATCTACCCTAAGTTATTTTTAGAAAAGAAAGGTCAAATATGTGAATAATTGTCTTTGTAATAGCTTTGTTGGATAATAAGTTGCTTACTTATTGAGACTTTGTGTTGACTATAACAATTAGAAATTAGTTATGATTATTGAAGATTGTTGACATGAACTCTGGAATATATTGAGTATGGAATTCTATAAGCTTGTTGTATAATTATATATATTTGTTGTAATTTATGGACCTATCCAACTATTTTATTAATTGAATGTTATAATAATATGTATGGCTTAGAGAACCATCCTAGACTATGTTAACAACCATATTACTATTTGAAAAGAACACTCTCCTGATGTCTTGAGTATTAATTTTTCCATAATCCTTTAATGTGAACCTTCGCTCATGTGTCCGGTGCATGAAGGCACCTCAATTATATTCATTCTAGCCTCTGGTATTGTTGTGTGATTGAAATTAAAACTGGAGTGCAGTCCAAGCTTAACACTGTTGAAACACCAAACTTGATTTTCTATTGTTTACTTTTCTTGTTGCACTTAAATTTAGCAAATAAATGTTGTTATGTTTATTGCATCAATTAGATCTACATTTTCATATATTGTTGGGCCATTTTGATCCCACCCATTTTATGTGTGAACTCAAAGTACGAAGATGAAAGTAGAGGGATGTTGTTCCATGCCCAAGATATTGTTGGTTGTAGCATATATGTCATCTCTAAAACATAACATTGATTTTATTATCAGGCTAATAGCCTTCAGTTTTACCAAATATAATAATAATTGAATAGAACCTTGTTTTACAACTATGCTGAAATCAAGGAATACACCTAAAATACTCTTTATTGTGTCTTTATATGACCTTCAAATTTATGACATTGTTTTAGTAACTATAATTTATTTTAAGTTATTGTACCTTATAAAATAATTTTCATTTTAATATAAGAGGAAGGATAAGTTTCGATCAAATTGTCTTGTTGTTGTGTTTGCTTTCTCTTCGTGTTTTAGACGTGCAAGGCGCTTGTATTTTTCTTTTTTAAATAGGTAATATTTTTTATGCAAGTCTAAAATATGACTTTATAATAGAATAGAGTTTTAATCACCGGTGCTTTATTAAATATAAAATTATTATTGTTGTTAAACTTATGGTTTAATATTCCATGTAGTTTTCTAGAAGATAGTATGTCTTTTCTCTTGCACTATTGAATTCATTTATTAAGCTTAAACTTTGGTGAACTTGGATTACTGACTCCTTTGTGGCATGTGTATACCCTTTGAGTGATAAGTTTTGTTTTATTTATGATGATCAAAGTATTTTAATTATAATAATATGATATGTGCCTAAGTTTTAAACATAATATGTTTACCTACTAAGCTTTCATTGGTTGGTTGCCTTAAATGTCTATGTCATTAAAATTTGTTGTTAAAAAATATTTTGCTATTTAAATCCATCGCTACATAAAACAAAACTTTACCTAAGGTTCAATATATTTATTACGTAATGGATGCATATATATATTAAACATAAATTTAATATCCATCAATTTTAGATATACTAGTGCATTGTAAAAAGCTTATTTTTATTTAATCCAATCACTAAATACATTCTTTGTATTAATTCACTGTCGGTTGGACGTTTGTCTAATGGTAAGGTTTGTTCATACACAAACCTTGAACAAATTTGAATGGCATCAAAACTGGAAGCTTTAAGGCCAATATTAAGAGAATATCGGTTCCTTGGGGTCCTAGCTAACTATGCCTGGGAAAAAGGAGCAAAAAAAAGGAAAGATATCTAAAGCTAGAACTTATGGGATGGATTCAATTGCATCAAAATGCATGCATAACCTAAATATCAAATAAAATTCTCATAGATCATCTAATAGACCATTAAATATTTCTCATTAATGCTCAGCATATCTAGAATTCTAGAATTAGAGAATGAAAATCATGAAATCTATAATGGAGAATTACAACACATTCATTCAAATAATTTTAACAAAAATAAATAATAGAACAATCATACATATATGATATATTTCTAGAGGCCAGACAATAATCCACTTGTATTTTGAGTGCATCAAATTTTACATGCAAGTTTTAATGGCTTTAGACCCAAAATTTTTGCATCTATTTCCTTTAGGCTAATGGATTCATGTTTGAAAGGGGAAGAGAAAATAATGTGCCTACACCTCGGATGAGAAGCACTTGAGTTGTGCTCTCCTTGGTGTTTGTCAATAAATTAGGTGGGGTTCACTAGAAAACACTTTATGGTGGTTTCCACACCTAGGTAGGGTGAGTGTTTGATGGATTCTTTGATTTACACACACCTAGGGTTTAGCCAAATGTAGCTATACCTAACTATATGCACTTCAAATTTCCATGAAAGGAATGATATACAATTTAACTAGAAAGCTTGTAAATTTAACTATGATGCAATGATTTCTTGTGGGTATTGAAAGCAAAATATAGATTCTATGCTATCATGTATATGTGTATATATATTTTTTATTTTATGTTTTCCATTTAATGTGATTGATACAAAATAATGCAACTAAGTCTATATTTTTTGTTTTGTCTTTACTTTCTTTTTACTTTATGAAAATGCTCTTAAAATAGAATAGCATAAAATTAAAGTATGAAAATTGAGAGGAATATATGATTAGAACCTTAATTGATTTGAATGATTTATAACATAAGAATTAGGATCTATCAAAGTAAATCTGGATATAGTAGAGCAAATTCAGATGCACAGGGTAAATTTGAATCTCCAAAAATGAATTCAAAAACACAAAGAAACTATCCAAATTTGTTCAGATCCTACAATTTCATAATAGAACACTAAAATTTATGATTAGTGGTGAGGGATCTATTTAAGCCATTGTTATTATGATTCCTCAATGACATGACAATTCAATCCCCTCAATTTATTCAATAAACTGTAAGAAAAATAGTTGATTTCTAGATCTAATGCAAAACATATGTATTTGATAAGAAAATAGTAAAGTATTATAAAATGCAACAAGGAATAAGTCTCATAATGACTAAAATGCAAAACATAAATAATTATAATAAAACTGAGGCCAATATTTTACCCCAGCATGTGTCTATGCAAATTCGAACACCTAGAAAATTTGAAATATTTTGCATTCGTTCAAACCTGCAACAGTTAGATTTAGAATTTTTGCAAAGTAATTTCAAAAGTCCTTCATTGAATTCGAACATCCCAAATTCATTTAAAACTTGAAAAATAATGAATACATGTTAAGAATCAAAACACATGGATCAATAATACTCATTGTCATCTGATATAGTGTTTGGAATGATGATGAGATCCCAAGATCTCTTTAGAAAACCTACAACAAATACATGAAAAACTCTTCTCCACCTGAATTTCTTGTAAAATTGCCATTACCCTTCTCTGAAGCTTACCTATAGCTTTTAATAATCATAGCCAATCAAGAAAGAATCAAGGAGTACAAAGATAGTTCAGGTTTATTAGGGGAAATTTAAAAATTTCTCAAACTAAGCAAATTTAGGCAGTTTTGAATTCATAAAAAATTTGGGTTTGCCTAGATTGGATGTAAAATCCAAACAATCCACCAATTTTAGGTGCACGTTTGATTTGCATAAATTCATACCATTCTGAATTCATCAAAATCATCGAGATTTGTGATAAAAGGGGAGAATAATAAGGGTAGTATTTAACAGTAGATGATTGAGGGGGAAAGCTACATTACTAAGGGAGAAAACATTTTGTTTAGGGAATGTAGGAATTTTGAAATGTGTCAAAATTATATGGCTACATTTTGCTCCCTCTTTGGAACATTTATGAACAATAAATGCATTAAAGAAATATGTAGCAAAAAGTGGAGTTATGCTGCAAAGCAATTTTTTTTAAAACATATTTCTTTTTATTTTTTACTATCTAGAGTACCCCCCTTCGAGTTTTGTGAAAAAATAAAAATATGTTATAAAACTCAAAATTTGATAGAAAAAAGGTAAAAAATGGTAAAAATAGAAAATTAGGGTAAAACCTAATTCATTTTTATCCTCTCATTGTGTGAATTTTTCTCTAGAGAAAATGGCTTCTCCTCTTCATCAAGTGGTTGAACTACGAAGTATGAGCAGTAACCAACAATGTAGGTGTACGAATATGGGTAAGCCTTATTGCAACCTCAAATTTTAGATTTTTGTATTTATTTGTTAAATTTTTAGGATTTTTGACGTGGCTTATCATTGCACGATTGGACCAGCAATTTTATATGGTTTTGGTGAATTTGACCATTCAAGTTCATTCTGAACCAAATTTCAAATTCATAAATTTGAGTGGTTTAGGTGAATTTAGACGTCCAGATTTGATTGATAAGTATTCAAATTCACAAATATAGACATGCTTGAGGTAGATTCAGGCATATGAATATTTATTCATACTTTTTTTGAATTTGTGAATTGCATCCAAATTTGCAAAAATAAATATTTTTTATTATGATAATTTACTAACATTTTTGTTATTGTAGTGAGGTAATTTCAATAATCGAGAGTGGTGATACAAGGGTTTTGAGGAACATGTTATAGGGTTGAGTGGTTATGATAGATTAGTCCTTGAGTCAGTAGGGCTCCTTCATGTGGTTGAGATACCACAGCTAGAAGCATATTATCTACTTTTGACTGCATTGGCAGAGAGATGGTATCCAAGATATTATACATTCTAGTTGCCTACAGGGGATATGATACTAACTTTATAGGATGTGTATATGATCCTATCGATTCCCATTAGGGGTCAGTTTGTGTACCAATCAATGACCTAGGCCCAAGCAATGTAGTAGCTGATAGGAAATTCTCATTTTTTGATTGATTAGAGTGGAGTCAACATCGAGGGCTTGATAGCTATAGAGCGGGTTTCTAGGCTAACAAAGGTGTTATCTAGTGTAGTGGTAGGGCTATTGTCATACCATAAAAGTGTATGACATATCCCATGGGATCTCATTTGCATGGTGGTCAATATGTAAGATTCAAGCAAGCGGTTCACATGGGGACCTTATTTGCTCTACCACTTATACAGGACATTGTTTAATGTCGTGTATAAGAATGGTCATAGCTTGGTCCTCACATCCTTACTATAGGTATAATTTTTGGAGCATAGTACCATGAGGATACTAGAGGGACTACCTCATTAGGAGATAGAGGAGGGTCATCCAACTACATTGTGATGGGGTCATATAAGAGGTTGTGGGAGGAGGATGAGTGGTTTGGAGGAGGCTCAATGGATTATTGATGAGCTAACTACTCCTCGTATTTACTGGAGACCGTTACAAGGACATCCTAGCTAGGATGATGATGGTGAGGAGCTAGCTTATGCACAATGAGCATGGTGGTTATAGATGGAGAATGGAGATATAGAGCTACGTCAATTTGATCAAGTGTAGTGCTAGTTTGACCTAGTGCACAAGATACCCTCGATACAAGATTTTTTATATTGATGAGTAACTCATGACCCAACGATAGCTAGTAGGATACTTGATCTTAGTTATTTCACAAAGCTATATGAGGATGGCCCTGTAGTGGTACTACTTGAGTTAGATGATGTGGGAGTAGAGGATGGGTACCTTGAGTGGTATGCCACCATCCTTCCTACTAGGATCACACAAGAGATAGACACAACAAAATAGATACAATGAGCCTATTAGAAGCCTACAAGATAGAGGTTTTCTAGTCAACCATAGGGGAAGAGATGCTTGACACAAGGGCACAAATTTCCTTAGATGTAAGGTTAGTAGAGGTAGAGGTCCTCTTGATAGGAGACAGTGCTACAAATAGAGGGAGGGACTGGCTAGTAGTAGCAATTTTTATCACCACAATAGTAGGTGTACCTGCCATATCAGATTGCATTATCTCCATAGTAGGAGGTGCCATTATCACCTCAATAGGACTCAACTATGAATGACATTACAATGGAGGTTGAGGATTCGAGCAGTGCTGGAGAGGTTACTACTCTACAAGTAGTGAATACTGGATTGAGGAGTCAGGTGGGAATACATGCAAGTTAGATTCAGTCACTAGAGGCTTAGCTTGCTTAGTCATAGGTGTACTAGGATAGGCTTAGACTTAGGTGTCCCAATATTAGGTACAACTTGCATAGGTGCAAGCATAGTCACGATAAGTGAGGAGTTGAGCTTCAAGACAATCCTTAGGGAGTAGTGCTATGATGGTGAATATGATCTTAACATCATAGTGAATGACCTTCTACCAGGTACTATATTTTCAAGTAGTTCATGAGGTACAGAGGAATCCATTAACCCTAGATTTGGAAGCTTCGAGTCACTCTAGATTACTTTCCCAGTTTGTGTCTAGGGTTCCTCAGTTTTAGGTGCCTAGGCGGCCTCTTGACGATGATAGCCAATGTTGTAAAGACTCTAGGGGATGAGATACTAGGGTTTCTTTTTTTGGTATACCCCCTAGTTACTGAGTATGTCATTTTTTATTTTGGTATACCAATCGACCTTATGTACTATATGTATTTTTGAGAGAGTAATATTATACTATGTTTTGATTTTTTGTTTGAATTTTTTATTTTATGTGTTTATGCAAAAATGGAAAATATATTTGTTGTTTTTTATGATTATCATAATCATTCTTATGGTCATGTTTGTTTTCTAATATTTCTTTTATTATGCTTAAATCAAGATGCCATTGTGAGAGAGTGAAGTGTAATTTGAAGTAATTGATATGTTATAGAGTAGTGTGATAGAATTGTTTGTAGAAAAATATTGTTTGGAAAATATACCCTTATGAGTTTGATCATTCAGCAATAGACCTTGAGGATGTGTGCTTGTATATGACCATTTATGGAGGTTGTTGCTCACATTGGTCATGAAGCGGATCCTGTGTGAGGTCTTTATTGTTATGCTACATTGAAGGGTTATGATCCAAAAGTAGTTTGAAAATAATAATAAAAGTTGATGATAAGCAATGTGTGATATTAAGATTAATTTTGATTAAAATTAAGAGAATATGGTGCAATATAGGTGATTAAGCATGAAATATGGGATAGAGGACTTGCACTAGACATAAGATTCCTAGTGTAAAGTAAATGGAGATATGTTATGAGGATTATTTCATGCCATCATCACAAAGTCTATATGCAACTACATGACCAAGCAATTATGTATGATCAATGTAAGTTTTGTGTAAAGTAAGCAATCATGCAATGTGATGAAATGAATGCATTACACTAGGTGGTAGATACAAGATATAATATTAATTGGTTTTAATACCAATTACTTATGCTAACAATCATACAAATCTATGGGGATATAGTGACCTCAACTAATCAAAAATCAAGGAGAATCTTGGTCATTTTTGAGATGAAATCAAGTTTATCAAGAACTAGTGTGTGATTCATGTCTTCTTTTTCTATATTTTTCTTAATTATGACAAAATATCTCAAGGATAAAATGTGTGTGCTTATGAAGTTCATTTACCAATTTTGAGTAAGGTAATGATGCAAACAAACTTTAAGAACCAATGTGTGTGCAAATGATGAATTCATTTACCTTGATTTTTATACTCAGTTAGACTTAATTGCTTTGTAATACAAGCCACCAAAAGCTAGCTTATTCATAAAAGAACATTGGTCTATATAAAAGGTCACTAACATGATAGACATGTCACCACACATAATACTACCCCATTTCTAGGTAGGTTTTATTCAACCCATTGTTGTAATGGGGATCACCCCACGAATTTTGAATAACTAAGGAATTCTAGGGATTCAAGCTTATTACCCCCTTATTTTCTTTTGATTTTTTTTAGTGGGGAATCTTGTTCATTTTTTGAACAAGGGGATTTGTTTTCTTTGTAGTAAAATTATTTTCTTATTTTGCTTTTTTTTTCAATGGATACTTGCTCACTTTAGTGAAAGATCAAGGGATTTATTCGGGTAGGGGGGCTTGTCCTTTTGTAAATTCTCAGAACTCTAGACCATGCACATAATAGGATAACAATGGAAACCTTTCACTTAAGGAGCTAGTAATACTATGTAGTATCATCTTTCTTTGTGCGAAATAATTTTTAAGATGTGTAAGTGTGCTTTGGTTCAAAAGTGGCATAATCAATTTCCAAAACTCAAAATTTTCTTAATGAGAAATAGTGGTTTTGGTTCAAGAGAGATTTATAATCAAATATCTAGAATCAAGATTTTATTAAAATGGGAATTTTGTGAGTGGTTCAAGGTAAAATCTCAATCACGTCAAAAGGACCAAGATTGACTATGAATTCGATAGCATCAGTCTAATGTTTACATAACATAATAATTGGATGTGACTATTTGATATATTTAATTAGAACAAAAAAATGCATTAAGAAATATAGGATAAATGCAAATATATGAAAGATGATTTATATGAAATGGTTACGATTATGAATTAAAATACATGCAATAAATTTTGTATGTAAAAAATATGTCAACTATGTACATTGATGAAACATGATTTTATGCATAGTATGTTTTAAGGTGCATTATATTAATTGGTTCCTTAAGGTATTTTCTATCTAAGGTACCCAAATGATATGCACCTGATCCAATTTTAGTAGTGATGATAAATGGACCTAACCAATTTGATTGAAATTTTTCTTTAAGATCAGTTTGAGCATTGGTATTTTTATTATTTTCTTTAAGAACTAGGTCTTTGACCTCAAAAGATCGAGTATGAACTTTCTTGGAGTATGATATTTTGAGTTTGTATTGATAAGAAAGAAGATGCTATAAATCATTTATGTGCTTTTCATCTAATAATTCCAGTTGGCTTAGTTGTCCAGCATGATATTCATCTCCAAATTTAGCATTTTGAAGTAAAAGTCCTAAATAAGGGACTTCAAGATCAAAAGGAAATACAACTTTGGTGTCATAAACCAAGACAAAAGGAAAAGTGTCTATTTGGGTTTGGACACTAGTCTTTTAAGCCCATAAGGCTAGATATAATTGAGTGTACCAATATCGACTTGACTTATTAACAAATCTTATTAGGATTTTGTAACCACAAAAAATGTGCACACCTGATATGGTGATCTATTGCAATAAAATAAAGATAACAATTAAACATGCACCGATTGACAATAATAAGGAAACACAAATACAAGAATCCTTTATTAATTCTAAATTGAGTCAAGGTACATATTCATCCCTCTTAGGGATACCCATTTGGATACTTTAATTACAATAGATCTGATTCCCCTTTCGGGTAGATGTGAATCAAATTACTTCTAGGATGACACGAACTCCTCTAGGGTGTTGATGACCCTCTCCTACATGATTAGAGGTATTTGCTACATTTAATGGCATGACCTTATTAATCCTAAATTTAAGAAACAACAAGAAGCATGTTAAAAGCAAAGGTAGCCTCTTTTGATGATGCTTTTAAAGGGTATTAACATAAAAATATGTCATGACTAACAATAATCAAGAAAATTCAAGAAATATGCTTAAACTATATAAAACATGAAATTTTTTTTAGAAATCTTGTAAGCTAAATCACATCTAACTATCTAGTGGTCTAATTACAAGATTGAAAGCATGGATGCATGAAAAAGATTCATTAAAGTGTTAGCTTCTACATTGAACAACATCTATCAAACATTCTAAATATATCGGTAAGAATCTCTAAATTGCTAATTGAACCACTAATAAGGCTAATCTAACCTATCTAAATAATCTGCAAAAGGAAAAAAAGGGAATCTACCCTGGTTTGCTCATCGCGGGTCTGATGCATGGGTTGCACTATTCACCATGGTTGAAAGCCATGATGAAGCTCTAAGTATGTTTACCCTCCAAATTAGGGCTTTCTCTCCAATCCACCTTATCAAATTGATGTCTAAGGGTCACCTTTGTGTCCTCTAATAGGTTTGGTGGTTGAAATTATCTGATGATGCATGGATTACATGAATTAACATTTCTTGGCTCTCCTAGACTCCTAGGGCTTCCATGGAAATTTGATCTCCAATTGGGTAGCAAAAGTATCCCTCTTAATGCATGTAGTTGACTTATGCAATTTGATAGGGCTTTGCTAATCAATTGATAAATTTTTCTCCAAAATTATTCCCAATTCGGAGGGGAAATATGTAGAAATTACCAAGGGGCTAGGAGTAGCTTCCTCATGAAGCTAAGATAAATATTGAGTAGTTAAGCTTGTTGGATGGAAGGATCCAGGACCTTACTCACTCAAACAACTCCAATATGTAACCAATTGGATGTTGCAACCAATGTTGGATCAGATGAAGTCCAACTAATTCTCAGTCTTGACCATGACTGACAAGCATGGGTAGAACTGCTAATTGTGGGTGTCATCAACATCTAGCACTAACTAGGCAAAGGTACCCAATTGAGTGGTAAAAACCACTGCTATACCTTAGATCTGTCCAAAGGTCTTCCATATGGTCTTCTAGCATGTCCTATATGAGTAGTCACCTCAACATGACACATTTTATGTGTCTAAAAATTCCCCTTTTGAGATGTGTTCTGAGTTTGAACATTGAGAAAAAATAGACCTCCTAATATAATGTCATAGGTTGGATGATGATCATTGATCTAATCAACATTAGATCCCCTGAGTCCAGCAAAAGAATGTGCAACCTCAAATCATTGCTTCTAACTGGATGAAAGGCTTAAATTTGAAAAATTTTGCACTCATCATCAAACATTTGGATAACATCAATGCCAAGTAGGATTTTGCACCTGTCAATACGAAAGGAAGAGAGTTACAAACTAACTATCAGATTTTCTATTTTCCTCAAGCAAAGGGGTAAGCTTATGATAGTCTTTAGCAATGATTCGCAAGGACAAACACAATTTTGAAAAGATTAAGGGATCTATGATCAAGGGATCTTCTATTAAAATTGATTATGATTTGATATTATGACTACCCCCTCAAGCGATGATTCAATGAGGGTAATGCCAATTAAATGAAGCGATGAGGTCGCTTGACCACTATGAATGATCTTTGCACAAATTAAGATTTAGTATTTGAATACTTGGTAAGGTCTAATCAGCTATGATTACACCATTTAGAGTAATTACCTATTCCTACCACATGGAGCAATATAGCCATGAAGGCCTTCCTAGAGAATCAAAATGATAGCAATATCTATTAGGCTTGTAGTGAATCATAATGTTGATGATATGCTAAAAATATCATAGGAGAATTGTGATGAATATCTCATTCCCATGGAGCAATCAAGATGTGTAGGCCTTCTTAGGGATTAAAATGAAACAAAGTCATTCAAAAATGATGAATTTTCCCCAAATGTCCTTATGGTAATTTACTCATCTTTCTGGATTGCATGGATCGCAATTCGCTACAACCGCTAAGTGTATAGGGTAAATAACTAAATACGAGGTGCATTTGGATTTTGATTTACTTGATTTTTTGTTAATTTTGAATTTTTTGAATTATCTGGTCTTATTAACATCCTTGATTTGACCTTTTAAGGCTCTCCACAATGATAATTTGGAGAAATTAATGTGGTTTTCTAACCGTGCATGTCAAAAGTGGGCCAATTCCTTAACCGCAGATAAAAATCACGGGCAGAAAACCCTAATATGGGGACCACGGATCTCAACAGTGGGTTGCACCAAATTTGAAAATTATATAAGTTTTTTAACTTTATATATTTTCATTATTCATATAATAGAAACAGTAAAACTAAGAGCTCGGGGAGGTAAAAAATACATTCTGACACAGAACGCTACCGAAAACCCAACACAACACTGATGGTCAATCAACTGAAAGCTTCGACTAGTGGAGGAGTCGATGCTTTTAAGGTAACTCGCAAAATTAGACCTCACAATTACATTACCAGTTTAAAATTAACCACACTAAATAATGGGTTAACGAATCTCATTAAATTGTTGGTAACAAACCACACCCTAGCTAGGTTTAGCATAGGTTATATTAGAGGGTGGGTTAATTTTTTTTTAGAATTTTGGGGTTATTTATGGGGAGCACATGACCCTAAAAATGTCATGCCCCTTAGCCATGGGTGGTAGACGTGGCTCCCAATTGGAAAAATGGGGGCCACGATTATCAGTTGTGGTAGGATTTAAATCCCAACGGTCATATTTTTGACCATTGCACTGACCGCTTCTAGGACCCGCGACACGCATGAGTTAGAGAAATTTTTCAATTTGTTTAATGATTTTTATTTTTCTAGGCAATTCATGCCATTTATTGCAATGTTAGAGTGTTTTTTGATGTTTTTGAAATTTATTTTGACAGTTAGAATTATTTTGCATTGTTTTCTCTATTTATTATTTTTGTTACTCAGAATTTGACTAATAGAGCCAGGGAGACCAATATCCTTCATAGAATCTATGATGATCTCACTCTTGGGGAGCAGGAGTGATTCACTACTATGGGGTTTGGTTACATATTTAACCTCCCCATCATTTGGACTGACCAGGTATACTTGACTGCTTTGGACCATCGCTTGATGCACAGACTAACACATTTTACCTGTCGATGGGTGAAATGACTATCACTTTAGAGGATGTCTACCATATCTTCTACCTACCCATTGATGGTGAGTCCATAACATCTTCCCATACCATGGCCAAGAAGGTTGTATTTGATTCTATATTTTGTAGATGGAGTATTGAGGCCCAGGACCGTAATGCTCACAGAGGAATCCATGTCGAGTGGTTCAAGTCCTAATTCTTTTCACAATAGGAGGTTGTATTTATGCATTTTATTATTCATATATTCCTCTTGGATTATTCAAGTGTGAGGTTCCCTTGGAACCTCATAGCTCAGAACATAGAGGTTATGGTGAGCTTGATTGCACAACCTCTCATATTGTCCTAGGGGAGTGACTTATTAGCACAACTCTATCATGAGCTATATCAGATCATGCACCATAGTAGATTAGGCATCATCTGCAACATCCTCCTTCAGATTTAGGGCTAGAAGTACATAAAAATTTATCACCCCATGGACTTACCTCTATTAACTAGTGACATTGATGAGGGAAGACAGTGTTATACTGAATGTTGGCACTAGGAGCGAGAGGGCTTTAGGAGTAGGTCTCATGCAGGAGACCTAGAGCATTATATTTCTAGACTTGCATAGCTTTGCGCTAAGCACATACGGTGGTGATGGTACATGGACTACCTGGCATGGACATATGTGGACAAGGACCTACACTAAGCATGCAGAGCTAGATGGATTTTCATTCAAAAGGCTGACATACATGAGTACCACTTTTATTATCATATCCTAAGGTAGTTTGGGATCTAGTAGGATGTCCTAGAGATGTTGACTATTTATAGACACCTGGTCCTTGAGAAGTACTTGACATGGTCCCAGATGAATCCCCTGGGGGATGAGGATGATGACTACCAGGAGTCAGGCCTAGTGGATGTAGGAACTAATTTGGACTATGATGGATGGTGGGCATATTTCTAGTGGCATGGATAGGGTCCTCTAGGCTGACCAAATAGTGGATTCATAGAAGAGGGTGTAGAGGGTGCAGAGGTGGATCCTCAGGGGTGCAAGACCTACTAATAGATATAGGGCATATGGGGTATTGAGGCCACTGTAAAGGAAGGCCCATAATTGGAGGTAGAGGAGTAGGCATTAGAGGAGGGTAGGCAACTCTAGATAGTGATATTGGGAAGTTGAGAGCCTATATTTCCGACCTTCAAAGCTAGGTTGGGAGACTGTAGAATCAAATTTTAAATAGAGATACTACCATCACCATGATAGAGGTGAAGCTCACTCATGGTTAGCGGTAGTGGTAGGGGTATGATTAGGAGATGATAGCTCTCCATGAATAGGCTACTATTGTAGATACTTGAACCTCACAACTCACAAGTGAGTAGGATCTAGTACAGACACAGCTGAGTGTCATGACTACTGAGAGGGACCCATTGAGGGTAGTGATGGGGGGATCCTCATCTACATAGGTTTTCATGGCACCTCCCACAACACCATCTTATCTATTTCCAATAGGTCTTGACCCTATGGCAGATATCAGGAGGCTTCATTCCCTCATGGAGGAGTGTAATGAGCGACATACATCGAGTGTAGCTCATATCTCCCAGTTTGAGGGCTACATCAAGCTGATAGGTGGGGAGGTACTAGAGGATACCCATACCATAGGGAACCACATGAGTAGATCCAGGACTAGGATGAGGGAGATAGGGTAGTATTCCACCATCTTGAGCCACATGACTCATTATACAGAGGGGGTTATGTCTGGTGCACCAGGCATATTTGGTTTGGGTCAAGCACAAGATCCACAACAAGCCCCACTATAGGCTCTAGAGTAGTTTCCATAGCAAGATCCTAGGTATGGGGCTAAGGGAAGTAGAGAGGGCTCCACAACATGTTGACCAAGGATTGTATGCTAGATCTCATATAGTGATACGACACAAATTTTGCTTTTTGTACTAGTTTTGAGTGTAAGATCGAGGACCTACACAGTTGTAGCCTGTGGGCATTTTTATATACCCTAATACTATGTAATATTTACACATACACACACACACACACACACACATATATATATATATGTGATATGACAGTTCATATTATTATATGTGTACTTTACTTTAGGTATTTTATGTTTTATGTTATGCATATGGATGCAATGTGTTATTGATTTGATGTTATATGATGTGATGTATGGATGACATGCACTAGCTATATATGTGATGGATGATTAGATGTTATGAATTTATGTATGCAAATGTAATACTTAATATGGATGCATTATGAATACCTTATTTTGATGTTACATGCAAGTATATATGTGATTTACTTATGTGTATGTAATTTACACTGCTATGACATAATTTATGCCATGTATGTACTGCATGTATTTCTTTGTTTCTTTGATAATATGTTATGTAAAATGGACATGTATGCTTTAATCACCTAAAACATAATATATGTAATATGATTTTTAATAATTCTAATGGATTACACCATAGAATATATAACAATCATGGATTGTAGTTGCTTGATCTCTTTGTGAAAGATAGTACACCCATATGTGAGATGCAATTATTTATTGTTTTCTGTTCATAAGATTTTGTAAATTAAAATAATATGGATAACATAGTAAGTGGCCATCTACATATTATTTTTGACATCCATATGGTATCTAACATATATTACAAATATTTTTAATAAACAAACTCTCATAAAAGAAATTTTATATTTGATGATTGCATTGAAAATTGGTTGCTGCTATTGTGGGAATTTTTGAGGTTTACCATGAGACTCAAACACCCTAGTTGACTGATCAAAAGTTGTATACTAACCATACTAGACTTCTAAAACATAAGGCTTTCTCTAGGATAGACCCTAACTATTTTTTATCCCTATGTGTGCAAATGAATATATTAAGATAAGGCACAAGCATACCTCGATGTCAGGCGGGATTCTTTCAGCCCATTGTTAAGATTTGGGGTCCGCAAATATTTATCCAATCCTAGGTTTATATTTTAGTTGGACTAGACCACTAGGAAATATAGGACACCTGAAGCTAGCTCTTCCACATTCAAACATTGGTCTACACAAAAACAAAGTGCTAATGTATCAGATATATCATCATGCGTAAGGTATAGTAGTGCTGGCAATTCCAAGGATTCGAGTTCACTCATTTTATTTAATTTTTCGGGATAATTTCTCATATAAAGTGATAAAAATCACTGTTTATTTTTGTACTTCAGTGATAATATCACTGTTTATTTTATACTTTCCTTTATTTTTCTCTTCTTTCTTTTTTTCTTTCTCTTTGTCTTTCTTTTTTCTCTTTTTATTTTTTTCTTTATTTTTATTGAGCAAAGGATTTGATACTAATTTTTATTTCTTTGTACAATTTTATCTTCATTTGACTTGAATTTTTGGAATTTACATTTGATAATTTGCTTCAAAAACTTCCTTTGGGGAACTATTTTTGGGATTTCGATCTAGGATATTGATCTTATGATATCAATATGGGATATTAATTTAGGATGTCGATATTATGATATCGATATAGGGTATCAATAAGGAGGATTGATTTGGGATACCACTCTAGGATATTTTTCATTTTAACGTAAGCAAGGGATTCTAGGTAGGGAATAAACTTATCCTTTTGATAATTGCCAATATTTTTTGTACCGTTTACACAGGGGGATAAGTGAGAATAATATCCTAGATCAAAATATTGATAGAATTATGATAAACTTGTTTTCACCTCAGGATACCTGGTCCTACTTCGTGGCTTTCATCTTCCCATAGTCCTTATTAGGATTGTTTAATTTGTTAATTAGTGATAGAATTATGATATTCTAACAGTTATACTAACTAGAAATCAACTACAAAATCAAAGCAAGATTTCTATAAACTCTTGAGAAGACCTCTAGGTATGGTTGAATGATCGAAAAACCTTAGTATATTCTTCATAGCAACATTTTGGGTTGTGTTGAAAAACACAATTACTCACAAGGGTGACAAATGGATGAAAAAGATAGTGCATAGATGCATGATTGAAACACAAATGTGGTGTCGTTTGTAATATTGTGAACACAATTCATTCTAATGCAAGAGTGATGGATGAATATGCCTAATGCAATGTAAATATGAAATGCATGTGGAAAATGAGATGTACAATATAAAATGTAATGCAATGATATGAATGAAATGCAAATGTTTTTTATTTTTGATATTTTTCCAAATTTTTATGGATTTTAACATTTGGTTTGACCAAAGAGCTTACAAATGACTTTGGATCCTTTTTAGATTGACCAAGCGGTTTTGAGAAACCCTTGGAGCTTTTTAGGATTGACCAAGTAATTTTAAGAAACCCTTGGAGCCTTTTAGGATTGACCAAGTGGTTTTAAGAAACCCTTGGAGCCTTTTAGGATTTACCAAGTGATTTAAGAAACCCTTGGAGCCTTTTAAGATTGACCAAGCTATTTTAAGAAAACATTGGAGCCTTTTAAGATTGACCAAATGGTTTTAATGAACCCTTGGAGCCTTTTAGGATTGACCAAGCAATTTTAAGAAACCCTTGGAGCCTTTTAGGATTGACCAAGCGGTTTTAGGAAACCCTTGGAGCCTTTTAGAATTTAGACATAAAAATATTTAAGATGAAGGATATTGAGAGGTTCAGGATCTTCAAATCCTCCAAGTTATGTCAAGTGATATTTCCCAAGTTCAATCTTCTCTAAGATCATATAAGGACCTAACCAGTTAGCCGTGAATTTTTCTCACATTTTTTGCAGCAAAGTAGAGTTTTGTTGGTTCTCTTTCAGCACAAGATCACCAACCTCAAAGTCTCTCAGATGGACTTTGGTATTGTAACCTCATTTTAAGTGCTCCTAATAAAAATGAAGATGCTCAAGGGAATTCATGCAATATTCATCAAGTAACATCAATTGATCTAGGTGAGCTTATCACGCGGTATCGTCATCGATGAACTCTTTCAGTGCAACATGCAGCGTTGGAATTTCCAACTCTAAGGGAATAATGGCCTTACTTCCATATACTATTGAAAATAGAGTTGCCCTAATGGAAGTTCAAATACTAGTCCTATAAGCCCATAAAGCAAGGGGCAACTGGATGTGCCAATATTTGTGGTGCTCTTGTACCATATTTTTCAATATGGAGACCACTATCTTATTTAAAGCTAGCTTGTTTGTTTGATTATGGATAATATGGAGTCGTAAAACTATGTTTTATTTTATACTTAGACATCAAAGCTCTTATAGTTTTGTTCTTAAGTGATTTTTTATTATTCGACACTACCTTGGATGGTATCCCAAAATGACTTATGATATTGGTGAGTATAAAATCAAAATATGCACTTCAGTTGTCATTGTTAAGGGGATGTCTTCCACCCATTTACTAAAATACTTAGTAGCCATGATAATAAAAGCATGTCGACCCGATGATAGAGGAGAGATCTTACCAATGATATCAAATCCCCACTAAGAAAATGTCCAAGCCTCTTGAATGGGATGTAAGGCCTATGATGGCAAGTATGTAATATTAGCATGATTTTGATATTTAATGTATTTTCTAACATACACATTGCAATCCTTCTCCATAGTGGGCCAATAATAACCCATTCAAAGGATGTGCTTGATGATAGCCATGTCGTTGAAATGGCCACCACATGTACCATCGTGAGCTTACAAAATTTCCCAAGATGACTCTTGGGGCTCAATACAATGAAGGAGAACTCCATCGTAGCTTCTTCGTTATAGGATGTCTACTAACAAGACATACTTTGTCACTTTTTTCTTAAATGTGCACTTTGCAGCACATGATAATCCCTAAGGGATTACACCAAGTCTAAGGAATTCATATATCTGTGACGTCCAATTATGATAAGCTTTAGCTTTGACCAACAAGACAACATGTTCTCCCTATGGTTCTACATTGGCAAATGCAGACTGGGAAACAATATTATGGTGAATGGTAATACCACTTCCCATCTGATCCTATGAGATCAAAGACCCCTAGGATGCTCTCTTGAGATAGTCTCTCACTCTATAGAACCATTCATGATTTGGTTTTACATGAATCATTTTTATTGACTCTTTGTTATCCAATTCTTCACACTGCACAGTAGAGTGTGACAACATTTATACATGGATGTTAGTGAAATTGACAAATGGATTCTGAGGGATTAGAGATCCCAAAGATACCATTATGTTTGCAAATCTATTGGATGAATGAGTTATTGCCTCAATGTTATACCATTCCAATCGAGCTAGATAAATGTCAACAAGATCCTTGTAAGCTTTCAATATCGAACACCAGCATTGAAATAATCCCTTAAATTGGTTCACAATGAGAAGGAAATCACCAAAGATATTTAACCTTTTTATCTTCATGGCAATGACTATTTGGAGACCCAAAATTAGGGCTTTGTATTCAGCATTGTTATTAGTGCAAGGAAATTCTAACTTGAATGACAAGGGCATTGGAGCTCATTGTGGCATGAACAACACTATTCCTGCACCACCCCTTGCTCATACTTCGAATTGTCGAAGAACAAGGTCATATCAAATTTTTTATCTAGTTATTCAGGTTCAGGTGCTTCTGATAAGGCAAAGAATGCATCATTAGTAAGCTCTATGGTGAGGGGCCTACTATTTTTGAGAGGCACCTTAGCCAATTAATCTACTATGACTTATCCCTTAATGGAATTTTGGATTATGAATTCCAAATCGAATTATGTTTGTAGCATGATCCATTTCATAGTACATGTATTATGATGTCTTTCTCATCATATACTGCAAAGTATTTTGTTTAGATATAACATATGTCATATGAATCAACATATAGTGTCACAATGTCTTGGTAGCAAACACTACTGCTAAACATACCTTGTCCACATATGCATATCCGAGCTCATAACTCACCAAGGTTCTGCTAATGTAATATATGACTTATTATTTGCTTTACATATTCTTTTGGGCTAACATGGTTCCCAATGCAAAGTTGGTTGTCAATATATATAATAGAAAATGCTTGTCTAGCATTGGTGGAGCTAGTGCTAGTGGCATCACTAGGTATTGCTTAATTTCAGCAAAGGCTGCTCGATAGTCCTCGCCCCAATTGAATTGGACACCCTTGTGTAGCAGTCAATTTATGGGTCAATGTTTATCTAATAATTGAGCGATAAATCACTTTATGGATACTACCTTACCCTGTAGGCTCCTTAGTTCTTTGATGTTTGTGGGGGATGCATTTCTAGAATAGCCTTGACCTTTACTGGATCAAATTTGATACCTCATTTTGAAATGATTAACCCTAATATATTTTTTGCAGTTATGCCGAATACACACTTCTTAGGATTCAACCTAAAATTATGCTCTATTAGGTGATCGAAGACCTTCTTTAGGACCTTCACATGCTCAAAATGCAATAATGACTTTACCAATAAGTCATGAATGTAATCCTCTAAGATCTTATGCATATAGTCATGAAAAATGTATTTCATAGCCTACTGATATGTGGCACTAGCATTCTTAAGGCCGAATTTCATAACTTTATAGCAAAATATCCCCCATGGCATTATAAATGTAGTTTTATGTTGGTATTTGGGATTAATTTGAATTTTATTGTAACCAAAAACTCATCCATTAAGGAGAGCATCTCATGATCTGTAGTTGAGTCTATAAGAGTGTCAATATTTAGCAATGAAAATGAATCCTTTTGTGTTGCCTTATTCAGGTCTCTGAAATCTATACAAATATGGATACTTCCATCAGGTTTTCCTAAAGGCACCATATTGGATACCCATTCTGAATAGTCGATGGAGATGACAAACTCTACGTCCAACAACTTTTGTAACTCATTCTTAACCATTAAGGCTACTATTGGATGCATCTTCCCGATTTTATGCTTGATTGGATTCTTTGATAGATCTAGAGAAAGGTTATGAGTAACCAATTTTAGATCTAGACTCGACATATATTTGTAAGTCCAAGCAAAGAGATCAGGTCTCTATCTTAGTAGAGGGATAAGTTTGGCATGCTCATCAGGAGTCAAAGTCTCCCCAAATTTGACCTTCCTTGGATTGGTGGTATCATTACTGATATCCACTTTGAAGGTCTCCTCTAATGACATATGGGATCCCTCCTCAAGCTAATGAGGTGTAGGGATCAAGTGGATGTCATCTGTTGGGTTTATAGATTCCTTAGTGGAAGCATCCTTAACATGATAGAAATCATGTGCATAGCCTGGAATAAAATGGAAAGGTTGCAACATTTATTCATTAGGGAAGAAATATTCAGGCTCTAGTGGTGAATTAGCATGATCCCAATCAATAACATCTATATTTAGAGGAAACGGTTTGGATGGATCAGATTGATTATGGAGTGGAGTGGTCAAATCAATGGAGATCATGTTGATGAAATAGATCATGTATCCAGGACCACATGCAAGTGACTCATCATTAATAAAAATTCCATCCTCTAGATGTGGTTCTGGTGGTATGGGGATCTTTAGATTTTTTCTATAAACATACTGTCAGATAGGATCATTGGGATCAAGGAGCTCTATGTACGTTGGAGAATTGGGAAACACCATGTGATAAATCATGTTAAGATTTGGTGATATCTGTTGATAAGCAACACACCCCCACTGAAAAATGAGATTCCATCCTTAGAATATTCTGAACTTTCATTTTTTGCAGCAGGGACCCTCTTGATCTTTTCAGGTTTTAAATCCAAATTTGCTTGCCTACTTTTTAAAGTTGTGCTTTTTCTTGCATTCTAGCTGTGTTATCCAAGAATTCACTTTTTACATGCTAGAATCATTCATGCACAAGCAAAATCTTGCACCGGGACCGAGAAAATCTAGAAAACAGTTGCATAATTCACTGAAAAATCAAACTTTCCATTTTTGGTAGTGTCGCGATATCGCGACACTTCCATTTTTGAAAATGTCGCGATATCGCGACAGGTAAGTCAAAATGCGGCTAAGTGCTAGAAAGGTCACGATTTCGTGACATGTCGCGAAATCACGACAGTTTTTTGGAGAGAGAAGCAAGCTGTACGGAGGGCACGATTTTGTGACATGTCGCGAAATCGCGACATGTCGCATTTTCACGGTAGGAGAGAGAAAGTGGGCTGCAGAATGAAAAATCGGCTAAGTCGCAAACATGTTCCAAAATCACGGTCAACGCGGTCAACGCATGCAGGTACGGAACTGTCGTGATATCGCGACGTGTTCTAGAATCGCGGCTGAAAATCAGGATGGTTGTACGGAGGCCAGGAGGGTCATGATTTCGTGACACATCGCGAAATCGCGACATGTCGCGTTTTTGCGGCCGACGAGGGAAGAAGTTGCCGATGCGCTGGTAGGGTCGCGATTTCACGACATGTCACGAAATCGCGACATGTCGCAGAATCGCGATAGGAGAGAGAAAGTCTTCAGAGGGCCCGAAAGTGCATTTTGGCGGGAAACATAAGGCTTCCTGGGGTAGCGACACGTGTCAAAGTGTGAATGGGACAAACAGAAGCCGACATGCAAGCTTATTTTGCGGTTTTTAATCTGTTTTTAATGTATTAAGCTTCTAATTTAATTAAAATTCTTTCATGCAGGATTCCACCTGGCACTTGCGGGACAATCGGGAAAGACCATAAAGGCAAAGATAAAGTGCGGATTTAGTCAAGGACCACCATGCTAGAGGAAAAGAAGCCAGTAAATGCATTTAATAGAGATTTATTGTAGAATTGATAGCATGGAGACCATTTCAACTCAGAGATGGATTTGCGGAGATCAAATTGATGGAGAAGTGGTGACTCATCCGGCTCACCAACAGAATTAATGGAGGCATTTATTTGTAGCTGCAGATGAATGCAAGTTGCATTTGATTTTATCTTCTCCATTTATGGCAGCTGACTGCACAGATTTTCCGAAGGGTTAAGTTCTATCCGAACTTTGGTTTTAAATAGATTTTTATTGTAAAACTCGGGTCCTAGGGTTTAATTGCGATAAGATTTAGGGTTTGAGCAAAGATATTTTGAAAATATCAGGGTCTATCCTGAGTCTATAAATATAGATTCTAAATGTAATCGCAGGAGGTGAAGACTTAGAAATAAAGGCTTATAAGCAATTTCTTGCAAATCTTGTGAAATCCTTTTATTTCTGGACTTGGAGTTGATGTGCTTTAGCTTTTCTGTGATAGCATGGCCAGGAGCCTAATCTTTTGCAGAGTGTGATAAGTGTATCTTCTTCTATTATCCGTTCCATTTAAATTTTGTTAGATATATGCTGTGAATCTGAGATATCAAAATTAAATATGCTGTTAGGCTTCAGTTGTTCTTTTGTCTGCTAGGGGAAATTACAGATTTTAGGTTAAGTTTGTTCTAATTGCTCTGTCTTCACTGTGTGAGCTAGGTCGTCGGTGAAAGATACCAGTTTTAACCAGCTGCCCTTGGATTTATAATTTTTTGCTAGATCTGTTTCACTCTGCCTTGTGCTCTTAGTTGAAAGTGATCTTAGACTGACTGGACACTTTCTTCTTTGATTTGTTCTGTTGTGAAGCTAGTAGCATAGATAAAATTGACAGTTTGGGTTTTACAGTTGATGTTTGATAAACTTCTCTTTTCTGCCCTACCCTACCCTCTCTTTGTTTTCGGTCAATGATCCATTTTTATTTTCTTTATTTGCCTTTTATTTAAATCTGCTGACCCATGAGAGCTAGATCAAAGAATTCAAGTCAAATCTGATTGTCAACAACTTTTGCAACTACTGAACAAGTTCAAGAACCCCCTGTAAGGTAACAAAGCAGTCCATATTGAAATCTATTCCAGAAGTGAAAAAGAGTGAATTGCCATTCGACCCAACTCTGTAACTCACACCTTGGATAACCAGCTAGATCCTAAAGATGAGTGGGATCAGTCCCGTGGGTGTCTCCGAAGCTTTCCTTGCCTCATCCTTTCCCGGGGTGTGCATGAAAGCCGGACCAACAACCTAATTTGCACTAGAAGGAGGGCTGTTGAACTCAGTTCAAGTATTGTAAGGGCATAACAACAACATTTTGAAGGACCCACAGTGAACTCCGGACAATTTTGTAAATTGTCAGTACAGTTTTCTAAATTGTCAGTGCAGTTTTTAAATTGTCAGTATAGTTTTATAAATTGTCAGTACAGTGTTTTGTGAATTGTCAGTGCAGTGTTTTAAATTTCCAAATACAGAACCTGTTAAGAACTGTAAAGTTGTATGTACTGTATTTTATCAAGAGTCTGGCATTTTAACATTTAAAAGTGGCTCAGTTTCATAAATTGTCAGTGCAGTTTTTAAAAGTTGTCAGTGCAGTTTTTAAAATTTGCCACAAGAGAAGGCCTTAAGTTCAGTGGTTTGTTAAGAATAGTTCTATCATCGCTTGCAGTTATCCAATCACAACTCAGAACATCACTGTCAGCCAAGTAATAATGGCAAATTGGTTGGGCTCCACAGCTTTGAACATTCTGGGTATAGCCCATGACTTTCCTAGAAGCCCGGAAAGATATCTCCCCAGGTACAAACATGATGGGACAAGAACTACAGAAGAACATCTGCTAGCTTTCAAAAATGCTTTAAAATTGTTGAATATACAGCATGAAGATGTTGTTCGCAGATTGTTCCCGTTCACTCTCCAGGAGGAAGCTTATGACTAGTTTTTAAACCTCACCAGCAATTCCATTACTAGCTGGGATGATCTAGAGAAAGCTTTTATATCACGATTCGGTGAAGTGATAGATCCCAGCATTTTATATCAACAATTTTCCAGCATCAAGAAAGAGTCGAGAGAAGCGTCGAGGTCTTTCAATATGAGGTTCCAAAGAGCTTACGGTAGAATTACTGGCCATTACATCGCAAATGCAAATCTGGCCTTAGAAATCTACAAGAATGCATTGGATTCGATGACCTCTATTTTCCTCGGGAGAGACACCAATATCACAACCCGGCGGGGGGCTTATAAAGAAGCCTTAATTCTTGAAAGACGGTTAGGACCTCAAATTCTAAGCGGTCCTTTGATATCCTATGTTACACAAAACATGCATGTTCCAGACCCCATTCCACATCATGAGTTAGTGCCAACATGTCATGCTCTACCCAAGGAGACTCCGTTAACTATGACATCCACTCAGCATGTGCAAAATACAGAGAAAAGTTTTGACAAGTTCAAAGTGCAGGTGCTTGAACTGAACAGTTGTGATTTGGCACCACCCAAATCTGAAGTTTTTCCTGGTGAGTTAAATTTTCCTACAGATCAAAGAAATATTGATATTTCTAGTTCACCTAAAAATAGTACAACCAGGGTTTCAGATTCTTTCACTTTTCTTGAAGAGACAGAAAGTCTTGTACAGAGTCCTGTGGATGAAATGCAAGATTTTCAATAGTTCAAAATGGACAGTTATGACTTGAAATGTCAGAGTCCAGAACTTAATAATGATCCTTCCTCATCAGAGGATTATGAAAGTGAGATTCAATCTCACTATGCAGAAGTAACTAAGGAGGATAACATCATTGAGGATATGAGGGAACTTAAAGCTGACATCACCCTCTATGAACTGCCTCAGATTGTTGAACAAAAGGATAACTTGATTGAGGCTTACTCTGGACCACCTGTTGGATTTCAAGAAAAGGAGGAAAAGATGGTAAATATGAATGTGGTCAGCCAACTTGGAATTGATGAACTATCTCAACATAAGCCTGCAACTTCTGAACATAATATCAAAGATAAGGCTATAAACTGTGTTGATGCAGATATTGGAATTTATAATTTGGCAACTAAGAAGGTGAGAACAGTTACAACTCTAAACCATCACAACCATGATGTTTGGATATTGCACATTGATGAGGTTAAATCTAAGCAAGGCTCAGGTGAAAAGGAAAATTGTAAACATCCTGCTAGAGAGATAAAAATTGAAGTCCTGGATATTGAAGCAGTGCAGCAACCACAAAATGTTCAAGTTGTTAAGAACCAGGGCATACAAATAAAACATGATTTCTTTCAGTTGTCACATCATTTTGAAGATGTGGTGGTCGGGTCTGTCAAGATTTTAAGGTATTTGATCCGGGGGTTTTTTACATTCGAGTCCTTTTGAAAGAACTCTGCAAACCCTTCAATTAGAAGCATAAACATGTTATCATATGATTTGTTATTATATGATTTTTTTAATTTGAAGGAGTTACTGATTTGTTTTTCAAATGGGACAGGGAAGACAGTAAACCCAAGTCTTTCCTAGATAGCAAATTTTTGAAGCACGATCTGGAGTGCATTTCGTCAACAGGACCTGAAAGGTAATTTTTTTTAAATTACTTGCATGGTCAAAATTTTTTTAAGGCACCATTTCTCTGCTTTCCCAACTGCTACATTTTTTGAGTATGAAGGGAAGTTGTAACATATGTATGCATTGTAAATAAGCTTTGAAGTTTTTCAGTTTTATTTCTTTGTCAGTGCAGTTTTTATTTCAATGTCTGTGCAGTTTTAATCTATTTCAGTTTAATTTTAATGCTCTGCGATTTTAATTTATTTGTTTTTCAGTTTATTTCTTTGTCAGTGCAGTTTTATTTTTAAATGTCTGTACAGTTGCAGTTTTTCAGTTTTCTTTAGTTGTTTTTCAGTTTTAGCTTGTGCAGTTTATTTCTTTTGTCAGTGCTTTTTATTTCCTTTCTTTGTCTTTTTATTTTAGCTTGCTTTTATTTTAGTCTGTACAGTCTTTTCTTTATTGCATTTCTTTTTCTTTGCTGTCTGTACAGTTGCAGTTTAATTTATTTCAGTTGCAGTTTTTATTTGCTTCAGTTCTTTTAGTTTATTTCTTTTATTGCCTGTACAGTTTTTATTTTCTTCCCTGCATTTCCTTTTCTTTGCTGTCTGTACAGTCTTTTGTTTCAGTTCTTTTCTTTGTTGTCTGTTTAGTTTATTTTTTTCCCTTGCCTGTACAGTTCTGTGCTTTAGTCTGTACAGTTTTATTTTGTTTTTGCTTTAAGCCTGTGCCTGTCCTTGGAAGCCTGTACAAAGTCCTTTGGCTTCTAAAATTTTTTGTCCTTTGCCTTTGCTTGAGCAATCAATGAAAAGTCAACCTGCTGAAAATTGTTTATTCTGAGCTGATAAATCCTCAATCCAGTGCCCCCATGCTGTTCACCATTCTAATTGAGATAGTCTGCTTGCTTTGAACTGTAGAGCTATTTTGTTATTCAGGATGAAGGTAGAGAGATGATTGGATTTTTTGTCTTGCTTGCCACAGTTGTTTTAATGATAGAAAAACTGCTATGCTGTTCAGTTGGAGGAACTCCCGGGGAATCCAAGAAAAGCTGGTAATGAGAGGGGACTATGTCATGTAATTATTTGGGTGTCACCAGAGGCTATCAATGCCTAGACTGAAACAGTTCCATATTGATCAAATGATAAAAGAAAATTGTAATTTCTCTAAGTTCTCAGATATTAATATATTTCAGAGGGAAAGAAGAAGAAAAAAAGAAAAAAAAAGAGAAAAAAAAGAAAAATAAAAAAGAGTTATATGATCAAAAGAGGCAGCTAATATTAGATTTTGCCCTACAGTTGTAAATTGGGTCGTGTAAATCTAAAGGGTAACTCTGTCTAGGCTGTAAAAGGCTAAACTAGTAAACAGAGCTCTACTCGGTTTCCCCTTTTACAATCTAGAAAAGTTGATTAATCCAAGTTATCATTCAATTCAGTCATCCTTGAAGAAAATTTTATACCCTTTGAAATTGCACATCGAAATCTTCCTTGAAGTAATTCAACCCAGTATGTCCTTGGGAAATTTTAACGACTTACGGTTAACGAGTCAATTTATTGTGAAGAATGTCCGTGGCAAGGCATGATGCATGGTCTTTTTGTTTTGAAACCGTAGTCTTGGGTTCTAAAATAGTGCTACTATTTTACTGCGAGATATCGCCATTTGTTGAGAAGCAACACACCCCCACTGAAAAATGAGATTCCATCCTTAGAAAATTCTGAACTTTCATTTTTGCAGCAGGGACCCTCTTGATCTTTTCAGGTTTTAAATCCAAATTTGCTTGCCTCCTTTTTAAAGTTGTGTTTTTTCTTGCATTCTAGCTGTGTTATCCAAGAATTCACTTTTTACATGCTAGAATCATTCATGCACAAGCAAAATCTTGCACCGGTACCGAGAAAATCCAGAAAACAGTTGCATAATTCATTGAAAAATCAAACTTTCCATTTTTGGTAGTGTCGCGATATCGCGACACTTCCATTTTCGAAAATGTCGCGATATCGCGACAGGTAAGTCAAAATGCGGCTAAGTGCCAGAAAGGTCGTGATTTCACGACATGTCATGAAATCGTGACAATTTTTTGGAGAGAGAAGCAAGCTGTACGGAGGGCGCGATTTTGCGACATGTCGCGAAATCGCGACATGTCGCATTTTCGCAGTAGGAGAGAGAAAGTGGGCTGCAGAATGAAAAATCGGCTAAGTCGCAAAAATATTCCAAAATCGCGGTCAACGCATGCAGGTATGGAACTGTCGCGATATCGCGACGTGTTCTAGAATCGCAGCTAAAAATTGGGATGGCTGTACGGAGGCCAGGAGGGTCACGATTTCGCGACACGTCGAGAAATCGCGACATGTCGCGTTTTTGCGGCCGACGAGGGAAGAAGTTGCCGATGCACTGGTAGGGTCACGATTTCGTGACATGTCGCAAAATCGCGACATGTCGCAGAATCGTGGCAGGAGAGAGAAAGTCTTCAGAGGGCCCGAAAGTGCATTCCGACGGGAAACAGAAGGCTTCCTGGGGTAGCGACACGTGTCAAAGCGTGAATGGGACAAACAGAAGCCGACATGCAAGCTTATTTTGTGGTTTTTAATCTATTTTTAATGTTTTAAGCTTCTGATTTAATTAAAATTCTTTCATGCAGGATTCCACCTGGCACTTGCGGGACAACCGTGAAAGACCATAAAGGCAAAGATAAAGTGCGGATTTAGTCAAGGACCGCCATGCTAGAGGAAAAGAAGCCAGTAAATGCATTTAATGGAGATTTATTGCAGAATTGATAGCATGGAGACCATTTCAACTCAGAGATGGATTTGCGGAGATCAAATTGATGGAGAAGTGGTGACTCATCCGACTCACCAGCAGAATTAATGGAGGCATTTATTTGCAGCTGCGGATGAATGCAAGTTGCATTTGATTTTATCTTCTCCATTTATGGCAGCTGACTGCACAGATTTGCCGAAGGGTTAAGTTATATCCGGACTTTGGTTTTAAATGGATTTTTATTGTAAAACTCGGGTCCTAGGGTTTAAGTGCGATAAGATTTAGGGTTTGAGCAAAGATATTTTGAAAAGATCAGGGTCTGTCCTGAGTCTATAAATACAGATTCTAAATGTAATCGCAGGAGGCGGAGACTTATAAATAAAGGCTTATAAGCAATTTCTTGCAAATCTTGTGAAATCCTTTGTTTCCGGACTTGGAGTTGATGTGCTTTAGCTTTTCCGTGATAGCATGGCCAGGAGCCTAATCTTTTGCAGAGTGTGATAAGTGTATCTTCTTCTGTTATCCGTTCCATTTAAATTTTGTTAGATATATGCTGTGAATCTGAGATATCAAAATTAAATATGCTGTTAGGCTTCAGTTGTTCTTTTGTCTGCTAGGGGAAATTATAGATTTCAGGTTAAGTTTGTTCTAATTGCTCTGTCTTCCTCTGTGTGAGCTAGGCTGCCGGTGAAAGATACCAGTTTTAACCATCTGCCCTTGGATTTATAATTTTTCGCTAGATCTGTTTCACTCTGCCTTGTGCTCTTAGTTGAAAGTGATCTTAGACTGACTGGACACTTTCTTCTTTGATTTGTTCTGTTGTGAAGCTAGTAGCATAGATAAAATTGACAGTTTGGGTTTTACAGTTGATGTTTGATAAACTTCTCTTTTTTGCCCTACCCTACCCTCTCTTTGTTTTCGGTCAATGATCCATTTTTATTTTCTTTATTTGCCTTTTATTTAAATCTGCTGACCCATGAGAGCTAGATCAAAGAATTCAAGTCAAATCTGATTGTCAACAACTTTTGCAACTATCGAACAAGTTCAAGAACCCCCTGTAAGGTAACAGAGGAGTCCATATTGAAATCTATTCCAGAAGTGGAAAATAGTGAATTGCCATTCGACCCAACTCTGTAACTCGCACCTTGGATAACCAGCTAGATCCTAAAGATGAGTGGGATCAGTCCCGTGGGTGTCTCCGGAGCTTTCCTTGCCTCATCCTTTCCCGGGGTGTGCATGAAAGCCGGACCAATAATATCCCTCTTAGGTGAGGATGGATATTGATATCTTTGTGCATATACTCAATCCTATAAGGTGCATTGTAATAGTGTAAGTAGGGAGGTTCTAAGTAGGCTCTCTCTATCTCATCTTCTTCATCACTATCATAATAGAGGCCTTCATCGCTACCCACTGGAATAGGACACTCTATCAAATTTTGCCCCATATAGGTTATATCCTGATCACTATCATCACTATATAGTAGAAAAAGATACAAATGCTACAAATATGAAGGTGCTAAGAAAAGGGGCTCAGCTCCATCCCTAGATTGATCATTTTGTGAGGATATCTTAGTGTCATTTGTTCCAAAATTGTAGTTTGATCCATCACTTTTGACGATGGATACTGCATGAACGTCCTCAAAAGAAACTTCTAATTCGGTACTCATAACTATATCTAGATTTTGGAAGTGCATACCAATGTCATCGATACCTACATGACTTTGATTTTCCAAGTTGGCTCTTGAAATGGATTCTAGGTTGATCTCCATCATGATGTTCACATGATATCTCTCGAGTGGATCTATAATGGTATAAGTCACTAGCCGGTTATCCCTCTAAAATGTAGAAGGATTAGGGTGATAAGGATTGAAATCAATTTCACCCCCCAAACTAAGGTACAGGTGATCTAAAGATACTACAAGGAGTTAAGCCTATACTCCACTATAGAATCCCAACCTGAACCTATCAGTAGGTAACTAATACTATGGCTCTACAGGTTTATTATGCCCTTGCTCAAATAGTTCAAGATCATAACCATGCCAATGGTAATTCTTGAATTATTTCATGGCATAGTCTAACTTAGAAAGGTAATGAATATTTACAATGAATAGTTCATTATTATCCTCATCCATGGGTATGGAAGATGCAAACTAGTCTAGTCCTCCATAGATGAAGTTGGTTTGGTTGGGTGGTACCCCCAATGGTTCCATTGTCCCTATGGGAAGGTGATGGGCTTGCAGTCAGCCCATGTCATGTGCAATATCGATAATCGGTGTGAACTTCACATTCTGCACAATGTATTCCCATAATCCAGGATCAACCAAATTTATGGTCACCTACGATGTAGATGACCCTGTTGAAGACATAGGTGAAGCAGTCTGAGGTGCCTATTCGACTTATCCTTGAACTTCCTCTACTTCCATGGGATTAGGGGCTTCAACGATAACTGGCTTGGGCATTTGGTGTATCTTATTTTCACCCACTTTTTCTTTCAACTTCCTATCATCCCACTATATCATGGATGTAGTTGGTCTAATGGAAGTAGTTGTCGTGTGCTCTGATATTTGAGATGCAGATGTTGTAGGTCTAGCACACAATTATTCAATTTTTCCTCATAGCTCTTTGATCAGCAATGTTGGTCATACATCTAGGTGCATTTATGGGAGCATAAATTCTCCTAGAAAATCTTCTAGATTCACATATTTAAAGGGTTCTTCATTCGAAGGCACCATGTGAACTTGTCTCTCATGAATATATTTTATACACTGATGTATAATAGAGGGGATACAATACATTTCTCTAATACAAGGCCTCTTTAGAAGTATATTATACTGCATAGCACCTTCAATTATGTGACACATTACTAGGATGGTCTTTAGTCCCACCTGGATAGGTAAAACTATAGTACCGATTGTAGAGCATAATGCATCATTGAAAGCTCTCAACGTGAAGGTAGAAGGAATGATATGCATCTTGGGTAACTTTAGGTGAGTTAACGCATTGGTTGTTATGATATTGATTGATGACCCTGTGTCAATAAAGACTCGCTTGAATGGTTTGTGATTCACACAAGAGATGATATGCAATGGTGGGTCCGCTATAATAGTGGAAACTATCTTGATTTTGTGGTCATAAAATTGAATTATCGGCTCCTAAAATTATTGCATGTATCCCATGAAATGTGTAAATGCTTTGAGATCCTGAGGTAGCAATTCTATGGACCTTAAGATGTCCATGAGCATCACCTTGTTCTTAGGATACTACTGAATTATCTTATAAATTAACAACTTCACTGGAGTTGTCTATAGGTTTTGGACCAACCTACTCTTGATGGTCACCACTGGTCTAGTTGGTGGGTTGGGCACATGTTGGGCTAGCCTTGGAGGAGGTGCAACTTGGACTCTAATAGTCATTGGAGGTTGATTCAGTTGTTCATACCTAATTCAGTCATTCATACCTCACATTTCATGTGACAATGTTGACCATTCCAATGAACCCCTGGGTTGGTGGTTCGATGTGAACTTGGTTTACTTGGCTAACATTATTCTTTGATGCCTCATGATTTGGTATATGATTTTTATAAATACCCATATTTTGATTGTCAGGTTCTTGTGGGTTGTCTATAAGAAGCGTACCTATATCGATCATATTTTTCACAAGATGTTTGAAAGACCAACATACCTTGATGTCATGGCCTTTTGATTGATGAAAAATGGAATAACGATTATCCTTGTAGCCCTTAAGCTTGGGTTGATTTGGGTCCATTAACTTGACCTCAGGTAAGCGTATATCATTTGCCTTGCATAATTGATGAAAAATTGAATCCAAAGACTCTAATAATTATGTGAATACGTGATGTGGGTGTTGCTCTGTATTTTTACCCTTGTAATTATTGTTGCATTGCTCATACTATGCAGGAGGAGGTTGGGCTTGATATTTTTGTTGTTGTCCCTTATCCTCTTTTTGAAGGTTCAACACCACTTGATTAACATGGGCTAGCTTGGTCTAATGTATCTCAGTACTTTTCTTGTGTCCCTCATTCCTATTCCTAAGCTTTAAGTTACCTTCCTGTAACTTGATATCTTCTATTACCTTGGCTTGTGCCAAAGCATCTTCGAATGTCTAGTATTGCTACAATTGTATCAATAGAAAAATATGTTTGGCACAAATATTCATGAACATTCATGTTAATTTAGAGGATGGGATGGATAATGGTAGCTTTTCCATCATTTCCCTCCATCATTTTCCATAATATATTACTGTATCATCATCATGTTGTGTTAGAGATGCCATGTCAGATAAGTTTACCTTCTTAATGCTAAAGGAGAAGCGTTCAAGAAATATATCAACTAGTTGTTTTAAATTAGTGATATTGTGCCTATTTAATTTATTGAACCACTCTTGAGCTATACCTAAGAGGTTCATGATGAAGGTGCACAGGAGCAAAGCATCGTTGCTCTAAATATGAAGGTACATATCTCAAAAACTAGTCATGTGCTCCTATGTGTATTCCTCTTCTTGAAATTTTTCTAGTCTAGGTATCTTGAAATGCTTAGGATATGCTAGAATAGGCACTAATGTGCATAGAGGTTCATTGTGAATTTTATTCAAGGTAGGCTTCTAATAAGCCGTCCCTTGCTTTCCTATGGCTTGGATCTTCTATGCTAAGGTCTTGTAGTCTTGCGAGGAAAGAAACTCCTCCTCTTGAGATTGCCTTGGAGGTGACTTCAGAGGTGGATTCTTCCTTGGTCGAGGTGGGGACTAGGCTCATCCTCCTCCTCAAATTGGAATATTTTTGGATATTCTTGTTCTAATTCCTCTCCCACTTCATTCTCATACTGCCTATGCTCATGTTATTTGGACCCTAGACATTGATCTCTGTGTTGAGTTGTATGGCGAGTATGTGTGTTGATGTTCTCAAGATGTAACTTAGGCTATGAATCCATTTGTCTATTGACATGCTCCCTGATCTCACTATGAGGAGGTAAACCAGCACTAGCCAATCGGTACTCTCTCTACACACTCCTTCTAATTGAGGATACATTGTTCATGCATGAACTATTCATATAAATTCTATCTTATGAACCTCTACCTCTAAGTATTCTCATTTTTGAGGTGCTCTTTCTATACATGAACATCCTCCAATTGATCTTGCATAATCTTTTATCTCTTCTCTGACATCATTCTATGAGCTCTATCAACATGATCGATCATCTGAGGCCTCTAATGGGTGTGTTCTATTCAAGCAACTTTCTGAGTATGTCCTCCAATGGACTGATTTGCCACACTCTTACCTCAGTCGTTAAGGATGGCATTTTTGTCAAGCTAGCTCCTATAGTCGGTGCCTGCATACGATGCTAGAGCATGTATATCTAAAAAATGCTTAGAGCACTCTCCATGTTCTTGGGCAATCCTAATGGTGCTTCCACTACACATGCTCATTGATCAAGAGAGTGTAGGCATAGGCTTATATCCTAGATACCCTAGGTCCTTGTATAGACCATCCAACTACTTTCTATGTCATGGCTCATGAAGCAACATACCATTTGTTCCCACTTTGGATATATATATGGTGAATGTGGTGGGTTCACCCCTATTGGGATTCTATTCGGGCCTATGCTGAAAATAAGCCCTCTCAGTTTACCCTTGAATGGGTGGATCTCATACATTTCTAGAATATGAATGTGGAGGTCATGAACCTCCCTTAGATACAGGTCGAAGGGGTACCAATATGGATCCCTCGATGATATACTCCTCAACTGAACTCGTGGATGCTTGTAGAATGCAGTCATGGTATATGCTACCATATGCGAAACCCCTATTTTGGGATGTCCCATGCTCTAATCTATGTATAGAGGGATGTCTAGTACTTCCCCTAATTTGGATGTTCTTAATATAATCCCCTTGTGTGGAATTATCCCCTCTAATGCTCATTAAACTACGTCTAGGAGGATTAAGTGATTGAGGGCATTCCACATTGTGCTATTTTTTGGGTGGAGCTTGGGATTTGATCTCAAGTCTATGCCCGAATTGGCCTCTTCATGTTTGCACCATTATGTATCCTATGTCTAAATTTAACTTTTATTAGCACGCAAAGAATACAATGATATTTATCTCCTTTTAAATTTTTTGAAATGAGCCCTACATTATTTGATGTGTTTTCAATTTTTTATATCAATAAAGTAAATCTTGTCATGTTTTGCAATACGTTGATGATTTTCTCAATTGTTTAATGGCTTTCACCTGTATGATCACAACTTGAAAACCTAGAAATAAACTCCAAGCTATGTAATCCCCCATAGACAGGGAGCATAGGTCCTCCTAGATCCTCACCCAGTATCATCCAATCAGTGTTATACGCTCAAAAGATAATTACATGCAAATTTTCTAGGCTACAGATGGTTCTTGGATCTGGTATTGGTCTAGTAACAAGAAGGTACGAGGGAGTTGGGCCAATAGATGGAAATCACCTCCACCATCATTGAAACCCCACTAGTGGTTGGATGTGACTCCTAACTCACTAGCGTTTAAGTGTGTCATGGTGTGTGTGTGTTATTTTTAATTTGCATAAATAGAATATGCATAATACATCACTCACATGATAATTTCCTACATTATATGCAACCAAGAATGTTTGATATTCAAAAATTATGCATACTACATCCTACATGACCTATTGACATGAAGAACACAAGCTTATACTGAGAGGGGGGGTGAATAGTATAAGACCTCTTTTTTACTTTTTCCTTTATACTTCAAAATAGTAAAGCAATATACCCAAAGCAATATCAAAACAATGCACAATATCATCCACAAAGTGACACCAATTTTAACGTGGTTCACCCAGAATGCCTGAGCTATGTCCACAAAACTTTTCTCTAAAAGTTATCTCAAAGTTCTTTGGGAAACCTTCCCAATTACAATGTTTACGAGCCTCAGCCCAAAGGAGATACCTTCCCCTAATCTAAATTTATGAGCCTCTACTCAAAGGATATACCTTCCCCTCTATCTGAATTTATGAGCCTCTGCTCAAAGGAGATACCTTCCCCTCTACTCTGGAAATGATCCCTCAGAAGATCAATTGCCTCTACCTCTTGCTAGCACATGGAACTCCTTTCCACCAAAGACCTCCTGTCCTCAATGCTTAGCCTAAGAGACCTCTGCCTTCTATGATCACGTCCACAACAGCTTAGCAACCTGTATCAAACACAGTCAGTCAGTCTAGTATAAGTCTTCTTCTATCTGTTAGATCTGTCCAACTCTTGAACAAATCAATCCTCTGCATACAAGCCTTCTCAAAGACTTGCCAACTGTCCTTAGCTTCTTCTCAAAGAATCAATGCTCTTTGTCCTCAAGTTCTCTGATAGAACTCTCAAACTTAGCTCACAAGTCCTATGCTAGGACCTGTCCAAATATGCTCACAAGTCCCCACCGAAACCTATCCAAAACCTGCTCACAAGTCCCCATCGGAACCTGTCCAAAACCTCAGCAAGCTCACCAATAAAAACTTGCTTAGCATGAAACCACAAAGAGAATTGTTAGAGACCCAATGTGATTCATCAACCTCATAAAAGCATAAAAAGAATTGTTAGAGACTCAATATGTTCTATACTTAACTCCCAATATCAATCTCAAATATCATAGAAACATAAAGAGATTTGTTAGAGACTCAATATGTTCTATACTTAACTCCCAATATCAATATCAACTGAATCTCAAATCTCAAAAGAATAAGATAGATGTAGTATTCTTTTCTCAAGAACATGAAACACAACCCAACAATTTCCAACCATGCAATATCTCATATAACAATTATACTCATGTTATTTTCACCAAAAATTAGGGTTTCAACAACAATGCTCATCAAACAAGGTTTAGTCAACCAACACCATTCAACTCAACATCAACCTTGAAGCATTCAACCAATCATCACAAGAAAAGGAAACAAGTAGAAATCCTTTTCCCTCCAAAAATAGCCACCAACACAATATCACCAAATGCAAAGAATAACTTGCTCAAATAAAATCAATGGAGTAAGCCCAAATCATGTATCAAGTAAAGAACTAACTTGATCAAAACAACCTCTATGGAAGCAACTCAACCATTAATATCAAAATAGCCAACTAAGGGTTTCACCATCTCAATGCAAGTAGCAAGACTCACAAATATCAACCCTAGTGCACAAAGCTTCCACTATCTCAAACCATAAATTATGCATTCACCAAAAACTCTCATTAAGGATAACAATGCATAAGAGGTCTTCAACAAACCAGAAAATAGGATTTACACCTAGCCATTAGGATACCTAGTAGAATACCTTTTCACTCCAACCTTATTTCAGAAAACATACACCAATCATACTCATAAGAAGAATGTGCCCATACCTTTTTCTTGATGATGAAGGGGTATCATACATCTGCCACAACCACAACAAACTTATATGCCAATCTCAAGAAGGTTAGAAAATAAATCTTTCTCACAATGTAATGTAAATCCACAATTACACCTTATTACTCCTCTCACTCAACTTATTATACCTCTCCAATTAATTTTAACATAAAATACCTTTTAATTTCATAAATATATAAAATTTTATAACTCCCAATTGAAAGCTTTAAATTAAAGTTTAAACAAAGCCTTATGACTCCCTCTTTGTAAAAATTATTTCTGTAAAATTTAATCACAAAAGAAACTTTGAGTCATACCTTTGAAAATAAAACATTGGTGCAGATGGGTTTTGACCCTCCAACCTTCATCAACTCAAAACTGTCCGTAGCCACCTGCACTATCCACTTGGATGAGAATACAATGGACAAAAACCTATTTAACTCCTTCGTCCTCTTCCAACAATAAAAATTTAATGCCGCTACGACTTGACCTTAGGACCTCCCAGATCGCAGCACCTTCATTCGAACAAGCAACCGACTCCTCCACACTATCGGATGGAAACGAAAAACATAAATAGCAGCCTTATTTTCTTTTTATCCTTTCGTAAATTATGTAACCCTCACTTACTGCCACGTCACTAAAAATTTTGAATCACATGCTCTATACTTGCTCGAAAAATGATATTGTTCGTCCCTTATTTAACTGCACCTTCCAATGTCATATCAAATTTTAGATCGCATCATTAGCATTTTCAAATATTAAAACAATGGCACACAAACCAACATTTGATTTGCTCCCTTTATATATAAGGTATATGTTTTAAATAAAGCGTCGGCCCTTTTTAACATGATTTCCATCGGTGGAAAATATTTTAATTTAATTTTAAAATTTTAATTTAAATTTTAAATAAATAAAATTTAAACTAAATATTTAAAATTAAATATCTCCATCACCGGGGCACCTTTTTCAAAGAAACGAAAAGCCAACTTGGGTTTTAAGAAAAACCCATTTCAAATATATTGTCCATGGTTTTAAAAAAAAACCTTTTATTTTTTCTACCTTGGTTTTCACAAAAACCCTTCCTTGAACTTAGATTCTTTTGACATCAAATCAAATTCCTTCAAAAGCTTCTTGACATAAATGACAACTTATACACTTGAGAAAAGGCAATGTACCCAAAGTACCCAAAATTTCCAACAATCTCCCCCTTTGTCATTGATGGCAAACCTTTACTGAAAACACTTCTCAAGAGCCAAAACTGAAACCAACTGTGCTAACAACTGACCAACTGTGCCCACAACTGAGAATCTTCCTTTGAATTTTTGCTCCCCCTGACTTGAAGCTTTCCTCTTCACTTTTAAGCTCTCCCCCTTTTTCATCAATGGCAAAGGGTCACCTTTGGGGCTCGAGACTAAGAATAAGCCTCTTAGCTTAGTCCCTCCCCCACCTCCTGATGAGGTGATTAATTCTGGGGTGGGAGTAAAACTCCCATTAGGCACTGATCATCATCAACGTCTATAACTTCCTTTCCATGTCTTCTCTTGTTCTCCTTGTCCATATTTTTGTTCTTGTTCCTGTCACTGTTCCTGTTCCTATTATCATTCTTGTTCTTATCTATGCCTTGATCCTTGGACCTGTTTATACCACTATTCCTATTCATGTACCTTGGAAGTTCAGCTCTACACTGTCTAGCTGTGTGACCTTCATTGTTGTACTTATAACAAGTAACAATGTTATTTATTTTAGGCATACCTATTCTTTGAATCCACCTATTCTGACTAACCTTGTTCTTGTTATTAGCCTTGCAATAAATTGCCTTATGCCCAAACTTTTTACAAGAGTAGAAATACCCTTGAAAGAAATTACCACCTCTGAAACTGTCATTTACCTTCCTTACTTGAGTCATGCAATGTGAATCCATGTGACCAAACCTGTGACAAGCAAAACATCTGCCATTAAACTTTCCTGTAAATGACCTTCTAGGTCCTGTAAAATTTTTCTTCTTATTCTAAATTTTGTTTTCTGTTTTTGTGCATCTATCACTCATGGAATCTTTCTCTGAAATACTCTCCTCATCAGAACTCTCTTCTTTTTGGAATCTCTTACTAGATTCCCCAACATGTTCCTTGTGTTTCTTATCAAAACCAAGACCTATTTTATCTATTGCCCTTCTTTGATCTTTGATGATGGACTTTACATTTTTGGAGCTATCTTGAAACCTGTAAAGCTTATCCTTGTACTCTTTAGTTTCCTCTTTCAAATAAGCCATTTTTTGTTCTAACTCATTATACTCAAGAACCTTAGACTCTAACTCATCCTTGAGTTCTTGTGTCTTAGCTATAGAGAAGTCAAGACTTTCTATAAGATCATCTCTCTCCATACAACATTCATCTAACTTATCCTTGAGTCTAGCATTCTTCTTTCTTTCCTTTTCCAAAAAACTAAGAGCACTAATAAGTTCACTTTCAAGATCCTTTATTTGTTTTCTTTTTGAATCATCAAAGCCTTTTTCAGATTTCTTATCACTAGAGGTGCTACCCTTTTCAAATACCATACATGCATCTTCCTTATAGTTTTCTGAAGCATCCTCATACATACTAGAAACCAAATCATTATTTGTGCAATCATCCTCAAGGTGACCAAAATTTCCACATCTAAGACATTTCATGATAATGAATCTATGTTTCAGTTCTTCCTCTTTTTCTAATATGAACAACATCTCATTTTCATTATCACTTGAAGAACTTTCACTATAACTACTAGAACACTTACTTGCTTTGTCTAGGTATAAACTCTTCTTGTGCTTGTGAGAATACCTCTTTCCTTGATTGTTGTGCTCATCTTTGTTTTTCCTATGATGCTTGTGCTTTTCAGAATCCTTGCTCTTAGAATCCTTTTTATCTTCATCACTTTCATTCTAGGGAACAGTACAGTTAGTAGCATAATGACCAAACTTTCCACAATTGAAACATATTATATTTTTCATGCTTTTGTGCTTTCTAGAGAACTTGCCTTTCTTGCTGTAATATACCTCTTCATCACTAGAAGACTCATCACTCTCTTGAAGTTGTTTGCCTTTTGATTTCTTGGTAGCCTTGAAAGCTGCCTCTTTCTTGACATCAACCTTCACTTGAGTTCTCAACTCAAATGCTGCAAGTATACTATGGAGCTCATACTTTTTCAAATTATCCAAATCTTTAGCTTCCTCAATAACAAAAATATTTTCACTAAATCTATTAGGAAGAGATCTTAAAATCTTATCACAAACATCATTTTTAGCAAACTCAAGACCTAAGTCTTTCATGGAGTTAACAACCTCATCCATACGAAGCATGTAGTCACTAATATTTTCATCATCATTCATCTTGAGTTGTTCAAACATACCTTTGAAATGTCTCAACTTAGCCTTTCGAAAATTTACATCACCTGTGTGAACCACCTACAATTGTTTCCACATTTCACTAGCTTTCTTGCAATGAATCACCTTGGTAATATTTGCCTTCTGTAAACCTTTCAGGATTGCACTCATTGCTTTTGAATTGTTGTGATGTAGGAGCCTCTCTTCTTTAGTATAAGGACCATGTTCAGGAATAGTGTACCCGTCTTCAATCACTTCCCAAACCTCATTCCCAAGTTCCATTAGATGAACCTTCATCCTTCCACTCCAAAGACCAAAATCTGATCCATAAAGAATAGGTGCTGCATTGCCACTTGAATAATCCATTATTTTCTTTACTGGCTTTTCCTTCAAGCTATTAAACTTTCTGAAGGCACCCGCTCTGATACCAATTGAAGAACACAAGCTTATACTGAGAGGGGGGGGTGAACAATATAAGACCTTTTTTTCCTTTTTCCTTTATACTTCAAAACAGTAAAGCAATATACCCAAAGCAATATCAAAACAATGCACAATATCATCCACAAAGTGACATCAATTTTAATGTGGTTCACCCAGAATTCCTGAGCTACGTCCACAAAACTTTTCTCTAAAATTTATCTCAAAGTTCTTTTGGAAACCTTCCCAATTACAATTTTTATGAGCCTCAGCCCAAAGGAGATACCTTCCCCCAATATGAATTTATGAGCCTCTGCTCAAAGGAGATACCTTCCCCTCTATATGAATTTATGAGCCTCTACTCAAAGGAGATACCTTCCCATCTGCTCTAGAAATGATCCCTTAGAAGATTAACTACCTCTACCTCTTGCCAGCACATGGAACTCCTTTCCACCGAAGACCTCCTATCATCAATGCTTAGCCTAAGAGACCTATGCCTTCTATTATCACATCCACAACAACTTAGAAACCTGTACCAAACACAATGAGTCGGTCTAGTACAAGTATTCCTCTATCTGTCAGATCTGTCCAACTCTTGAACAAATCAATCCTCTGCATACAAGCCTTCTCAAAGACTTGCCAACTATCCTCAACTTCTTCTCAAAGAATCAATGCTCTCTATCCTCAAGTTCTCTGATAGAACTCTCAAAATCAGCTCACAAGTCCTTTGCTAGGACCTATCCAAATCTTCTCACAAGTCCACACCAGAACCTGTCCAAAACCTACTCACAAGTCCCCACAAAAACCTGTCCAAAACCTTAGCAAGCTCACCAAGAAAAACTTGCTTAGCATGAACCCACAAAGAGAATTGTTAGAGACCCAATGTGATTCATCAACCTCATAGAAGCATAAAGAGAATTTTTAGAGACTCAATATGTTCTATACTTAACTCCCAATCTCAATATCAAATCTCATAGAAACATAAAGAGAATTGTTAGAGACTCAATATGTTCTATACTTAACTCCCAATATCAATCTCAACTCAATCTCAAATCTCAAAAGAATAAGATAGATGTAGTATGCTTTTCTCAAGAACATGAAACACAACCCAACAATTTCCAACCATGCAATATCTCATATAACAATGATACTCATGTTATTTTCACCAACAATTAGGGTTTCAACAACAATTCTCATGAGCACTTACTGCCACGTCGCTGAAAATTTTGAATCACATGCTCTATACTTGCTCGAAAAATGATATTGTTCGTCCCTTCTTTAACTGCACCTTCCAATGTCATATCAAATTTCCAATCGCATCATTAGCATTTTCAAATATTAAAACAATGGCACACAAACCAACATTTGATTTGCTCCCTTTATATATAACGCATATGTTTTAATAAAAGCGTCGACCCTTTTTAACATGATTTTCGTCGATGGAAAATATTTTAATTTAATTTTAAAATTTTAATTTAAATTTTAAATAAATAAAATTTAAACTAAATATTTAAAATTAAATATCTCCTTCACCAGGGCACCTTTTTCAAAGAAACGAAAAGCCAACTTGGGTTTTAAGAAAAACCCATTTCAAATCTGTTGTCCATGGTTTTTAAATAAAACCTTTTATTTTGTCTGCCTTGGTTTTCACAAAAACCCTTCCTTGAACTTAGATTCTTTTGACATCAAATCAAATTCCTTCAAAATATTCTTGACATCAATGACAACTTATACACTTGAGCAAAGGCAATGTACCCAAAGTACCCAAAATTGCCAACATGACAATGCAACTTTATGATGTAAATGGCCTTTGATTTGGCCTCAAGCATGCAAAATAAACACACAAATTATACTAGCATGTTGGAGTCTAGGGCGAACTGCAATCAAAGGTCTACTATTCCTAGCAGTGCCTAGAAATAATTAAGAAATAATAATCCTAAGGACATTAGTTCATTTTATTCTTCTTTCATGGTTATCCTACTTAGATTTCATTTTCCAGGTTCTAGAAAAACACACAGACAAAGAACAAACATAGAGGGTGTCAAAAGGGCTTACCTCAAGTACTCATCTAATTAAGCTTTTAAATCCTACTTTGTGATTGGTATGTTTCTAACCACAGTTTTGATGCACGACTACCATTGAAGCCGACACCTGTCAACCACGGGCCAACCTTTTGACCATGGATATCAGACGTAGGGAGCACCTACCATAAAAACACCAAACATAGTTAGCAAATTATGGAAAACATTATGAAGTTCCACCATGATCACCTACTGTAACCACCAAAAAGGTGCACACCTAATATGGTGATCTATTACAATAAAAGAAATATAACAACTAAATATGCACCAATTGAAAAGGAAACAAAAATACAAGAATCCTTTATTAATTCCAAATTGATTCAAGTTACATATTCGTCCCTCTTAGGGATACCCATTTTGATACTTTAATTACAATATATTTGATTCTCCTTTCGGGTATATGTGAATCAAATACCTTCTAGGATGACATGAACTTCTCTAGGGTGTCGATGACCCTCTTCTCCATGATTAGAGGTATTTTTTGCATTGAATTACATGACCCTATTAATACTACATTCAAGAAACAACAAGAAGCATGTTAAAAGCAAAGGTAGAATTTTTTTTTTCTTTGGTAGATAAGATACTATAGCATTAATATCGATTTTTATAGGTTGACCCAAAACCTTTTACAAAAATCAGCCTAGGGCTATTGATGAACATGTCCTTACTAAGGATCCTATATATGTAAAATCTACATGTTGCCAAAGCCATTACATTTGGTAAGGCACATATCATTTTATCAAAAAGAAACTTCCCATAAAAAATTTTGGGTATACCCCAAGAAAAGACACCTGCATCATAATTACAAAAAAAAACAAACACAGATCCATTCCTTGAAACAATGGAGAAACAAAAAGATGCAGACACACATAGCAGAGTACTAAAAAAAACTCCCACAAGCTCTGTATTGACAGTTACTATTAATAATTCTTTGGCAATTACTTTCTTCCATATATGACATGCTTTGGGACCACATCTTGTCTTGGCCAATCAGCCTAGGAGAAGTGAACCTGCTGGCTAGGTTTATGGCAACGACTATCTAGTGGTCCACATGGCTCTGGTTTGGAGTCTTATATTGTCATTTCTTTCCTACCCTGTGATTATCAACCAACCTCAAATTATTAATATGACTAGGAGCCATGTTATTTGACATGTGACTGTCCCCATTAGTATTTGTGGTATTTTCAAGCAGCATCCACCAAGACTGACAACTCAGATAATTTTTATTGTGAGTCTGTTTCAATAAAGAGACAAGAATACTCATAGCCTTTGAACTTACAGTGCCTTCCTTGTTGGTAAATTTGACTATCATTCTTGGAATTATTTTTGAATAAGCTCCTCTATTTTGCTCAAGACACCGTGTTCCCATTTGAAAAGTTTATCACCATCGACACCCAAATTTTCTAGCTTATCAACAACTTTGTTAGCTTCCCAAAAGACATGTTGGGCTTTTCTGTCATGTATTCCTTGGAAAAGGATCCTAGCCTCTTCAAAAATTGTTTTAATCCTCCAAGGAGGTGTTTTAAAATTATTGAGGAGATTTATAACATGCATAGAGTCTCCTTCTATGATAAAATTGCCTTCTAATTCTTGAGTCATTTGAAGGCCTCTCCACATAGCTCTAGCTTCAGCTTCGTTGTTCATCCTTGTTCCCAAATATTTAGAAAATGCAAGCATCATATTCCCATTATGATCTCGCACAATGCTACCAGTTCCTACTCTTCTAGGATTGTCCTTAGCCACTCCATAAAAATTAAGCTTAAACCAACCTGTAGGAGGTGGGGATCACTTAACATTGGATCTAGGGTTGACTACCCTAGACATAGACTCATCTAACAAGGTTAAGCTTAAATATTGAGCAAACATGGTCTCTTGCAGATGAGGTTTATGGCTATCAAAAGGGATAAGGTTCACATTCTCATTGGCAAAGGATAGGATCCTAGCAATGATAGTTTGATGATCATAGATAGACTCATTAAAGAATAAATGGTTCCTTTCTAACCACACCTGCTAAAGATAGTGATTGAGACAAATTTTCCACATGTATCTAAGTCTTTGGCTTGAAAATGGGAAAGGCCACTGGATGAAAAAATCAAGTATAGTGGTTGGTTTAATCCAAGAAATATTGAAGGCCTAAAAACCCCACTTAGAACAGTCAAGGAAAAATGACACTCAAGGAAAATGTGATAAATGGTCTCCCAATTAGCCTTGCATAGATAACAACGATTAATGATACAAATACCTTTACACATCATATTATCAATGGTTAGAATTCTTCCTTGGATAACCAGCCATGAAAAGACTACAATTTTTAAAATTAAATTTTTTATCCAAACTAAGTCCTTTTGGAGGACAAAATCCTCGTCATCAAGTAGAAGCTTGTAAGCTGATTTAACAGTGAACTGTCCATTTTCCATAGGATCCCAGGTCACTTGATCTTCCTTGGATATCATGGGAATAAACTATTGCCTGAGAATGTTACAAATATCATTTGATTTCTCTTGAAATACCTGAATCCTTATTTGTTTCCACTTCATTCTGCCTCTATCCCCAACCATATAATTGGAGAATTTTTTGCCAATGAGTTCTTTTGTGATATCTCTGATTCAGGCTAAGTTAGGATATTATGTCAGTGGTTCGTCCTTAGCCCACCCATAATTCTAGTAATTTATCCTCTCACCATTTCCTAAAACCCATATTAAACCTTTTTTGATGATTTCCTGACAATTGAGAATTGATTTCCAAAGAGCAGAACCTTTAAGTGGAACTGAGTCACTTAGAAATTCCATATTTTGAAGATACTTTTATTTGATGATAGATGTCCATTCATTTTCTTCATCAAAAATAAGGCACAATGCATGCTTAGCTAGTAAAGCTAAATTCATATGAGCAATTATCCTCAGACATAAGCCCCCATTTCCCATGGGTCTGCACACTTTGGTCCATCCTACAAGGTGTATCCTTTTTTCTTCTCTGATCTAGTCCATATAAATTCTTTTTGGAGTTTCTCAATTTTTTGGAAAACCTTCATAGGGGCTTTGAAAACGGAGAGGAAATATACTGGAATTCTTTGAAGAGAGGCCTTAGTGAGGGTCAAATTTCTTGCTTGAGATAGAATATGACCTTTCCATCCAATAAGTTTTTTTTGAATTCTTTCAATAACCTTGTACCACATTGACTCTCTCAGAGAACCAATGAAAAGAGGGAGACCAAGATACGAAGTGGGGAGGTTTGATATGAAAGCAGCAAAAAAATGGTGTACCAATATTATGCAAATAAAAATAGATATAGATGCTAAGTCCTACGAATGCGATGAGCAATGCATGAATGAAATGACGTAGAAAAGAGATGTGAGCAAACAAAGCGGGGCCTCCTTTATTTATATTTCTTTTAATATGATTACAATACATCTCCCATCTAGGTCTTAGAACATTTGATACAATTTGTTACATTAATGGATGCCCAAAAGAATTCGCGCTTCCAAGATCAAACGATATACTTCCAGTGTCTTCCGTGTGCCCACACTCGAAGTGGGTGGGCTAAAAGTTGTTTCTACTTGTGTCCATATGTTCATCATTCCTTGCTACCCCTCTAGTATTCCTGGTGGCAAGATCATGTGTACAAAAAGACAACAAATCATTAATAGCATATGCATATCTAGAAAAACATGCAATCCCCAAGGCCTCCAGTGGGTGCTTAGAAGATATCAGTGATAAGATTGATAAGTAGATAAAAAAATGATATGGAAATGTAAAGGACAATGTATATATTTGGTATCACCTAATTTTGTGTCGAAGCGACGTCGGACGGCCCCGTTATGCTCGTTTGCTCGTCGGGAGCTTCTCTAAAGTGAGCGCTCCAATGTCCAACCTATGCTTATCCAAATCACATAAAACTCATGGGATAGGAATTATATGTAATTCTAAGACTACCTAGATGCTTGGAATTTGCATATCCTACCCATATTCTCCTATATGTGACAGGAGTACCCTACAAGCTAGTTAATATATAAAATAATAAAAACGATCATCAAATAATGTTAGAATGAGTTCAAAATTTAACAGAGGCATTAGGATATCATCTAGGACATATTGCAAAAGTAAAAATAACAAAAATATACACATATTTCTAATCGCTCTGGGGTGGGACGTTGGGGACTGTCGCAAAACCTACAAAAAGTGACCTTGCAAATGTCCTACCTATATGCCTCCAAAACACCTACAAACTTGTGGTTAGACTAAAAACAACATTTTGAGATGACCCAGAATGTTATATTTGGTATATTCTACCCAGGTTATCTTTTATCTAAAGGCACTCCCTGTAGGTTAGTAGACGCATAAAATGACAGAAACCAGGTCAAATCATGTCAAAAAGCAATGAAATTTGGACAACAACATAAGTAAATTAGACATAAAATAATGAAAAAAGAACCATAACAAAACCATGCACAAATTTCTAAACACTCTGAGGTGGGGCGATTAGGATTGCAACAATTTGTGGGGGCTCCCGAGGGTGGGACGCCCACCATTTAGGGCCTAGTTTTGACACCAATCCAAGTAGGATGGGTCCAAAACTTCCTAGGGGGTTGTGTCGATGAGTTTGGGGTGGGATTGTGGCCTATTTCTTGGGTTTTTGGATCTGGATTACGTTCCTAGTGTTCACCCGATAACCTCTCTTCCAGAAGAGAGAGATTAGGGATATAGAAAGCACAAATAGGAGTGGGGGTATAGTTTGGCATTACTTTTTTTCTCCAAATGCTCTAGCTCTATTCTATTTTGGGGTGATGAGGCTCACCTTTTTATATACCTAAGGGTCTCATTTGAATGCACATGCGAGGGCACCACTTGGCTCATTATGCATTTTTGGGGGAGAGAATATTCCTCCCTGATTAGGGCCTCCTTGATTGAGACCTCCATGATTAGGGTAGGCTTGATTGAAGCCTCTCTAATTTGAAACATTCCCTCGCAGTCCCATGCCTTGAAGAAAAAGTTAGGTAGTAGATTTGGGCTACCATTTGTCAAGGTTTGAATTTTTTCCAGTCAAACCTGCTAATCGTCCCACCTTGGAGTTATTGCTGCTAATCATCCCAAGGTGGGACGAATAGGATTCTAATCATCCCAGGGTGGGATGAATAGGGAGCAAAGTGCTTAAAAGATGCAAAACTAACCTTTGACCTTCCAAAACTAATTTGGGAGTGGTTAGGACCACTATTTAACCTCTGGATGCTACCCTAGGTGGTATGTATGCCAATTCGATCAGTGCTTGTAGTCACATAATCGGATTGGTGTTGTTTTGGTGTCTATAGATGCCCCTTTTTGGGATGCACTATGTTTGGCATAGTTTTGAGAAAAAATAGATGACAAAAGCACTTAATGATTAGGGTTTATTAGTAACCTAACCAAATTTTGATGCCCCAAGTATGGAAAGGGCATGCATTCTTGAATCCTTGCTTCTGACGAGCTAAGGAGATTAACTCAAGTGTAACCATTTTCAGTGAGGTGTACTTGATCTTGGACATTGTTCAGACATGAATAGGAAAAGGGTGATGAGGCCTGGAAATGCCTCAATCATAACATGTTTTGAACACTAAAATTACCTATAAACTCTTGTGTTTTATCTGATATGTTAGTTAAGTTGATTCAATATGCTGTATATTAACCATTTTGCATGATCAATATATTTGGAATATTATATGCTGATTTTTACAGCTTTTTGCATAGTTTTGTGTTTTTTTTGCTATGACTTGCTAAAATGGGATATGCTTAGAATAATAGTAGCATTTCACTAATCATGTTTTGAATTGTCTCAAGCATTTATTTCACATAAATCTGGCAACAGTACAAGCAAACTGTTGCTGTGCAGCAAAAGTTGGTTTTTCCTATGTAAATTCCAGCCAGCTGTCCATAAATAGCAAGGCATGGAATTCACATGTGTAAAGAAATGAAGACCATTGGAATTTGATCTTAGGAGATAACCCACCTGAGATATGCATAAGAAATCACTGGAAAAGCACACATTTGTTCATTCCGAAGTATCTTTGAAATGAACAGATATCTTCGAAATGAGAGAACACAGCGTCTTTGGAATGAGCGGATCTTCAAAATGAAGAATGTAGTATCTCAGAATGAAGAATGTAGTATCTTCAGAATGAGCAATCTTCAGAATGAGAATTACAGTATCTTCGAAATGAGAATTGTAGTATCTTCAAAATGAGCGATCTTCGGAATGAGAATTGCATTGTCTTCGGAATGAAACCATTTATCTCAAGAATGAAAATAGAATGTGCTTTGATTTGTTGACCAATTTCTAAAGCTATAAAAAGGGAAATAAAGGTCAAAAAAGGTAAAGGAAAATATCTTCCATCTGTATTTGTCGTCATTGCCGACCAAAGCCATCATTAATGGAAAGATCAAAATATAAACCCAAGATTTGTTGCAGCATAGTAGGATTAGATCTTTTGAAATATTCACAGTTTGTAATTATATCATAGGACAGCTATAAATATTACTCCCATTCAGGTTAATCCTAGTAGGTAGTAAGTAGTGAAAAGAGTAAGGAAGCTAGGAGAAAGCAAAAAATATAGAGAATAGGTAGAAATTGACTGTTACAATCCTATAACAGTTTTTTAGTAGAATTATTGTAATCATGTTCTTTAATCAATAAAGTGCACCAGTTCTATTTCATATTGCTTGTAAATGAGTGTGATTAAGATCTAGAGAGAGAGATACTCATACCTTATTCTGGATAAGGAGGCTGACCACTTCAAGACCTAGGAGGAGAACTAACAGCAGGTTTTTATTCTGATTTTGCTGTAGCAGAATGAGTTGTAGAACTTGTTATTTCAATTGCTTGTAAACAGCCGACAATATCTACAGTCTTAGTTTATTTATGCTTAGATTAATCTTGTGCTTAATGTTTTAGTTGTAATCTCTACTTTTAGAAAAGCTTTCATTTTATTTCAGACTGTTATTTCCAGAATTTGCTATTTTCTACAATTTCTTGCATTTTGTGTTTTGTTGTCAACCCATGCACAAAATATTGACAACCTTTTGTTACAGAGTCTTGACAGGGTTTTATTTTCCATGTTATAATTAGACTTCCATTACTGTAAAAGTAAATAGATTTCCTTTTTGCAATTAGAATTAGACTTTCAATTCTACAACTGTTATTTTTGCAACATAATTAGGTCTCATTCTGCAATTGTAAATCAGGATTTCATTTTTGTAGTTAATGATTAGTTTCCATTTCTGTAATTATATTAAGATTTGATTTATGCAATTAGAAATAGGAATGTCCTAAAACCCCCCACACAACCGGTTCCACCAATAATACCTATTGCTCTAAATTGACCTAAGTTATAGCTGTTTCACTTCTTTCGAAGATAGCCTTGTACACAGCCCTGGATTGACAAATTCATTGAGAATTAATGATGGTATAATGACTATGCATAATTTTGGCATTGTTGCCAAGGAATAGTGTTGCCAGAAGAAAACAAATAGTCCAATAGCCATAATCAGACTAATCTGTGAAAATTCAGATTAAAATCTAAATACAACAGCTGAGGAAGGTAACAACTATTGACTTAATTTATGTCATTCAAGAGTAAACATGAATGAGTAAGTCTAGGGATGAAAAATGTAGAACTACCCCAAAGGATCCCTGGCTTGTTCCATTAAAGAGATCTTCATGCCTAAGGGTTGAATCACCTGTGTTTGAACTACCAGAAAGATTGATAGAAAAATCGCCAGCTTCACCATCATTAGAACATTTTGAGAAAGGAAAATCACAAATTTTATCATCATCAGAATATCTTAAGGAAGAAAATTCATCAGACTCATCATCAATAGAGAGGCTTGGACATCTTGAGAGAACAATTTGGAAAGCTTTAACTTCTCCTAGGAAATAAGAAACTATGGCAGAAGGAGGCAATATAGATGGCCAACATGGCTATGTCCATAATGAAGGAGATGATTAGGATATGCCCCAACCTTCCAAAACATTTGAATATCCTATTCATCTAAATCCAACACAAAACTCTCCCATGAAGACCATTTCACCTTCAGTAATTCCAACCTTTCAAGGTGTTGTATCTGAAGATCCTGACCAATTTTTGTTTGAATTCAAGGTAGTATGTCAGACCTATGATTATATAAATGATAATCAGAAACTTAAGATTTTTCCCTCAACACTCAAGGATGCAACATTATGCTGGTTCATGAGCTTAGAGCCAAATTCCATAAGAACCTGGGATCAAATGGAAACTGTGTTTCTAGACAAATATCAGGAATATTGCTATGTAAGGAATAGGAAAGATGAGTTATTCAGGATCAAGCAAGAAGATGATGAAACATTGGAAGATTATCTTGATAGGTTATCCTTTGTTCAAAGGAGATGTGGACTTGTAGAACCAAAATTATGTAAAACCATATTTTTGAGAGGATTGCAAGATGAATCCAGAGAAGTTCTAGATTTTATGGGAAAAGGGGATGTAACCACTCTCAGTAATGATGAAATTGTGGATCTCTGCAGGAATTACTCTCGCACTAAGCAGAGAAGAAGAAAAATTTACACAAATGGCACTGATGTGAAGGACCTGATAGAGGAATTTGCAAATTTCAAAACTGATATTCTAGTGCACCTAAACACTACTTTGGGGGAAATGTCTGCAAAAGCAAAAAACACAAAACCCTTGGCAATTTATTGCCCAAGATGTAGAAATAAACATGCTTTGCAGGAATGTCCTTTGAATAAAACATCTATCTCAGCCATTTGTAGTATCTATTCAAAAAGGCATTCAACTGATCAATGCCACCTGCTACCACAACTCAAAACTGTGTTAGAAAATTAGATTGAGAAACTCAACTACATTGGACCAAAATAAGGGGGAAATTTCTCTCAATACCAAAATCCCCCTTGTTTTCATACAAATTGGGGGCATAACCCTAGTACTATGCCTTAGGGACAACCAGAACCTCCCCAACGTCCTTGGAATAATCCTCAATGGACAAATTCCCAAGAATGGCCATAAGAAAATTGGAGTAACCCAGCCTGGAATCCAAATCAAAACAACCCCTCATGGAATCAAAACAATCCAGCCTGGAATCAAAATTAGACTAATCCACATTGGATGCAAAACCAACCATAGTGGAGTCAGCAATACTAGTCCTATCCAAGGCAGCAAAGGAATCAAGGTCAAACTCAGCATTTGTTGCCTACACCTAATCAAAATTTTCAAGAAAAATAGCAACAAACACAAGTGAAACAACCTCAAATTCCAGCTCAACCAGTCACTAATCCAAATAGCATGAGACAAACACCTCATGTCTATGTGGTTGAAGCTGAAGAAAATGTTGAAATTAATGTTCTTGATTGTAGTAACATCCAAATTCATTCAGGAAAAGTTGTACCTAAACCAGTTTCAAATGAAATTAAAGAAAATGAAGAGCAAGAATCATTGGAACCAGAGAAAGTCCAACCAAAAATAGAGACAGAAGAAAAATTGGAACCAGTGAAAATCCAACCAAAAATAGAGAAAGATACAAAACCACAGGCAAAAAAATTACCAAGGATAATTCCATATCTTGAAAGATTCAATGTAATACCAAAAAATTCTAAGTCAGAACTGGTCAAAGAACTCAAAAAGTTAACCATATCATTGCCTTTATTGCAAGCCATTAAGGAAATACTAGAGATTAATAGTACTGTCCAAAATTTATGAATTAAAAGAGCAAGAAGAAAAAAGAAAGCATTTCCTAAAACTATGCAGGTTGAAGGAAAGCTAGCTGATCTCTTGTCTGGAAAACTAGTACCTCCAAAGTATAGTGACCCAGGAAGTCTAGTTATCATAGTTACCATAGGTTCAGTACCAATATCAAATGTTTTAGTAGATCTAGGAGTTGCAATAAACGCCATGACCAAGGATACAATGGAACAATTACAACTCAAACATCTCAGCCCCACATTTATAGTTTTAGAAATGGCTGATAGGTCAGTTGCAAAACCTGAAGGTATCATTGAAGATGTCCCTATAGAAGTTTCTTCTTGGGAATTCCCCGCAAATTTTTTGGTTTCTGACAGAAAGAAATTTAGCACATGGATATCCCATTATTTTGGTAAGACCTTGGCTTGCAACTGCAGTAGCCTTCATAGACTGTAGATCTGGAAATATGACTATTTCAAATGGTATTGATCTGAAATAGATTTCTTTATATCCTCCTACAAAACCATCTAGAAAATTTTTAGGTCAGTTATGGTTTTCTGACTCATATGAAGAACCATAAGAGGTCATTTCTACACTAGCTACCTTAGTAGTAAGAGAACACATAGAAGACCTTAGTGACACAAAAAATTTAGAAAATGAAACAATCCTAATGAATGTTCTGCATGAACAAGGTTTAGAAGGAGAAACAACAAATATCCAACGAGCTTGTTAAGTAATGAGGAGAATCAAAAATTTGAAGATGAACCATCTGTACTATCATAGGGAAACTCTGTTTCACTACCACATGGATGGCACCATCATCTAATTTTTCCTTCTCACTGTTCCATACAAGATATGCTTCCCTCAAGTAGTAATAAAACAAAAACTGCTTCTCTTCTCCCATCTTAGCAATGTCCTCTTAATCCCCTAATCACTAGGTATGAAGGAGTGAATTCAGTCCTTCTAAATACAAAATAAATAGAAGTCCAGCCAGTCAAATTTTTGAACATTTACAGCTAGCTTACTAGGGAAGAGGAAGAAAAATTGATAGTTGTCTTGCAGAAGCATGTTCATGCTTTTGCTTGGAACTACAAAGATATGTCAAGAGTTCATCCTGATATATGTACCCATACAATCTATACTAAAGAAGTCAAGCTAGTTAGACAACCCCAGAGAATATTGAATCCTGCATTAAGAGATATTGTGAAAGAAGAAATTAAAAAACTTCTGGAAGTAGGATTCATTTACCCAATTTCTGATAGCCAATGGGTTTCTCCATTGGTAATAGTTCCTAAGAAAAATGGAAAAATGAGATTATGTGTAGATTATAGAGAATTGAATAAGGTGAAATACAAAGACCATTTTCCATTACCTTTCATAGATCAGGTGTTAGATACTCTTGCTGGAAAAAGATACTTTTGTTTTCTTGATGGATTTAGTGGATATAATCAAATTTAGATTGCACCTAAATATCAAGAGAAAACAACTTTTACATGTCCATGGGGAACATTTTCCTATAGGGTTTTACCTTTTGGTTTGTGTAATGCCCCAACAACTTTTCAACGAGTAGTCCTAGCAATTTTTGCTGATCTGACCACCAAAAGTGTTGAAATATACATGGATGATTTCACAGTATGTGGATAGACTTTTGATTTTACATTGGAAAATCTTGACAAAGTCTTAACTCACTGTGAAACATACCAGTTATCCTTGAATCCAAAAAAATGCTTCATGATGATGAAGGGATAGTTCTTGGTCATCACATCTCTCCTAAAGGGATCCAAGTTGATCCAAAGAAGGTGGAAATTATCAAGAATCTCCTTCCTCCTAAAACTTAGACTAATGTTAGAAGTTTTCTAGGACACATTGGTTTTTACCGTAGGTTTATTCCCAACTTTAGTACAATAGCCAGTCCTATGTTTGCCCTATTGAATAAAGATTATGAATTCTCCTGGACTGCAAAGTGTCATGAAGCATTTGAAGCTCTAAAAGAGAAATTAATAACTCCACATGTGCTCAGAGGACCTAATTGGACATTACCATTTCACATACAGACTGATGCCTCCAATACAACAATTGGAGCAGCATTAGGACAAATTGACAATGTTGAACACTATACCATCTAAAACATTAGCAAGAACTTGACAGGATCGAGAAAAATTATACAACTGAGAATGAATTTTTAGCAGTAATTTATGCCATCAACAAATTCAGGAATTACATCATAGGTTATCAAATATTTATTCACACAGATCATACAGCAATTAAGTATTTGATGAATAAACCTATGGTAAGTGCAAAAATTATTCGTTGGTTGTTATTGCTGCAAGAATTTGATATCACTATAATCAACAAACCAGGGAAAGCTAATGTTGTGGCAGATTTCTTATCCAGGTTGCAGAACACAGATGAAGGGGAATTAGTTGATGACACTTTTCCTGATGAAAAACTATTTGCTATATCAGTCCAATCACCTTGGTTTGCAGATATAGCCAATTATTTGGTCACAGAGAAAGTTCCTCCACATTTCACTTCAAAACAAAAAAAATAATTGATCAAATAGATTTCTTCTTTTGAATGGATTAAGGGTATGCTTTTTAAGTGCAGTCATAACCATGTGTTACGAAGGTGCATTCAAAATTATGAAGTGTATGATATCCTTAGAGCTTGTCATGATGAACCCTCAGGTGGACACTATTCTATAAAAAGCACAATTAGGAAAATCTTAGGGACAGGATATTATTGGCCATCTCTTCACAAGGATGTGAAAAAGTACATCAGGCATTGTGATGCATGCCAAAGAATTGGGAAACCCACTCATACAAATGAGATGCCACTACAGCCTCAAATGGTTTTAGAACCATTTGAGAGGTGGGGGCTTGATTTTGTAGGACCTATTGATCCACCTTCTCAAGGAAAGGTGCATATTCTAGTATGCACTGATTACCTAACAAAGTGGGTAAAGGTGCATGCTTTCAAACATGCCCATGAAGAGAAGGTCGTTGATTTCTCGTATACTCATATTTTTCATAGATTTGGAGCCCCACGGTTTATCACCATAGACCAAGGACCCCAATTTGCATCCAAAGTCATAAAGACATTTAAAAAAATGTATGAAATCAAAAATAGGAAATCATCACCTTACCACACACAAGCAAATGGCCAGGTTTAGGTAACAAACAAGGAACTAGAATGCATCTTGACAAAAATAGTAGCTTTTCATAGGAGGAATTGGCTAGATAAATTACCTGAAGTAGTTTGGGCTTACAATACTACTTGGAAGTCCACTACTAGATTCACACCTTATGAACTAGTCTTTGGTAAAAAGCCTCTCTTACCTATTGAATTTTAGCTACTAACATTGCGCACAACACTAGAAATTAGAATTGAATTGTCGCAGGCACAGACAGATAGGATTCTATAGATGAATGCATTGGATGAACTTAGATTGGATGCTCTGCATCAAACTGAGGTAATTCGGGAGCAGAGGAAGCTATGGCATGACAGTCACATTCAGAAAAGGAAACTTCAACAAGGATATTGGGATTTACTATTTGATTCTCGCTATGAAGACTTTCTTGGAAAACTAAGAACTAGATGGTTGGGACCTTACTGGATTGAAGAGGTATTTGACAACAGAGCAACTTGTCTATCTCCTATTGATGGATCACAAAGAAAGTTGGTAGTAAATGGACATCACCTCAGAGTGTACCATACGCCTCTGAATAAAGAAAAATTCTTGCAACAACTTGATAGTTTGGATACACAACAGGTGGAAGAAATTTCCTCTTCCACTTCAAAACAATCAGCATGATCATGGATTTCAAGAAAAAATAGAAAATACAAAAAAATCAGAAAAAACAAAAAACAAAAAGATGAATAAATTTTGAGTATGAATTCCTTCATGGGCATGGTTTCAGGGGAAATCATGAAATTCCTTCATGGGCATAGTCAGAATCAAAAAAAAAAAAAAGAGAGAGAGAGAAAAGGAGAGGTAAAAAAAAAAAGGGAAAATCAAGAAAAAAAAAGAGAAAAATGAATAACTCAGCAGTGAAAACCTTTTTAAGGCACTACTGGGTTGGTATGCATGAAAACCAATTTTTTGGCATGCATAACCTTGAGAAATTTCTGAACTATCATTGTACAAATTCACCAAGTGCACTTGTTTTGAAATGTTGCGGAAAATCTCAGCAGAACATCAACAAAGGTAGTCATTCTTCAAAACTTGCATTAACTATTTTTATCAGGTATATATTTCTTACATTTATTCATTGTAAAATGATTGGTATAAAGTATATGACAATTAACCATTAGCATAAAAGGTATTCATAAGAGTTGGCATACTTAAAACATGTTTTGAAAATGAAAATATTGATTTCTGCCTAATCTTTGAAACAAGAATGCCAAACATAGTGCCTGCTGTATTATCTTCAAATTGAATTTTTCTTCAGAATGACAGTAGAATGAATTTTGCACCTTGTCTTCAGAAAGAAGCTTTATCTTTGAAATGATAAGTTGTCTTCAGAACGAAACTTTGTCTTTGGAATGACGACTTACTACATCATCTTTGGAATGAAGATCTATCTTCGGAATGAAGTTCTGTCTTCAAAATGAAGATCTGTCTTCGAAATGAAGTTCTGTCTTCGGAATGACGATTTACCTTCGCAATACAGCCTGATCTTCGGAATGAAGATTTAAATTTGCAAAGAAGACTTGTCTTCAGAATGAAGACCTGTCTTCGAAATGAAATTATAATATTCGGAATGAAGTTTTTTTTTTTGCAATTAAATTATAATCTTTGGAAAGAGCATTTCCATGTGGCATCCATGAAAGACAAGGTACGATAAAATCAAATTCTTTTAGCTGCATACGATAAAAAGGAACACATGTCAGCAAGGATATGGTTTATTTTGCATGGTACTAGAATCAAGGAAGACATGGTTTATTTTGCACATGAGAATTTGTGGACTAAACAGAAAAATAAAAACCAAATGAGGTGGATCTGATGGCAAGGATGTCCACGCAATCATTGACGGACAAGTGTTCAGTGCAACAGTAGAAATGTGTGCCACCTTTCTTTTCGAAGACATGTTTGCGAAGTATAGTACTCAGGTTATGGTTCATTTCGAAGAAGAAGACAAGAAATAGGGCAAGCAAATATTTCAAACTAAACCCTACAAATCTAAAACATAAAAAAACCAGAGATCTAGTAGAGGAATAACAGCAGCAGTGAATGGTTTTTAAATAGAAAATATGGGGCAAAATATCAGAACGGAACTAGAAGATACCACCTACCTCCGAGAAAATCTGGCAGTCCTACAAATTTTTGAAGATGGAGGGCTTATGCCATTTCTAGATAAGTTTAATGGGTCCTCTGAATATTTGGCTGGCATGTTCACCCATACATTCAGAAACAACCGAGCACATGTTAATGACATGACTATTAAGGTAACCCCTAAAATTTTAAGTTAGATTACTGAGTTGCCATTAGAAGGGATTTCGATTTCTAGATCTGGCAAGAATACATTGGAAAATGTAGTTAATCAATTTGTAGAAGAAAATGATAGAGATCCAGAGTATTTAACCCACAACAACACATGCAAAGGGTTAAAAATGGCCAGCCTATAGGAACCTTGGGATGAAGTAGCTACCTGGGTAATTAAATTCCTAACCTATGAAGGGCAGTATGTGCTATTGTCGGGACATCATCTATGAATTTTTAACCATCTTAGACATGGTGAGAAACAACCAAAATTTAGGTAAATTTTCCCCTGTATCTATATTAGGAATTAAAAAACATGGCAAAGAGATATCATGAGGGTAAAGGAAGCCTTCGCCATCATGGCCTCATCAAACTAGTTTGCCAACACCATTTTAGAGGAAAACCTAGGAGTTTTGATAGGTTTTACTCTACCCTAAATGATGTCATTTTTAGGGATGAAGATGAGGAAGAAGAAGAACTAGATGCTACTGACATTATTGCAGAAGAAGAAACAGCTATTATAGAGGCTGTTGCAGAAAAATAAATAGAGGCTACTGCAAAAGCTGTTACAAAACCACACCCAGCAACAACAACAGAAAACCTTACTCCTGAACCCTCAACTTCACGAACCAAGAAACAAAAGAAAAGAGGGTCTAGAACTGGCAACAAAACAGAAAAACAAAAGAAGGTTCATTTTTTTGGAGTGACTACTGATTTGATAGAGCAAGAAATGACAAGGGAAATAGAGGCATCTGAAACTATCCCCACAACCATGTTGACACCAAGAAATAGAGTAAAAAGAAGAAGTTTGCATCTAGAACTAGGAGGTCCACTAGAATCCATTTGAAAGAAATAGCAGAACAGGTTATGGAGGAAGAAAAAGGACAAAGTAGCCCAGATGTCACAGAAATACAACTAGCCTCTAAAAATTTTCTAGAATTCCCTGAACAGATAGCTGAGGCAGAAACTGGGCAGGATAATTTGGAGGAGGCTATAGTTCAATAGGCTATAGATATGGTGGATACAATTATAATCAGTTTCATAGAACCTGTTGAATAAGAACAAATTGTTGCAGAAGAAGGGATATTAGTTGAGCAGCCAACTGCAGCTGATCTATCTACATCGAATTCTGAGGTAGAAACAGAAGTGGAAGACATCACAGAGCAGCTGAAGGCAGCAAGAAGTGTTGTCAGAACACAAACCAAGTGGATTGAGGAGAAAGAAAACATCATTGAGATATAGGAAAGAAAATTTGTAGAGCTTCAACAGGAAGTGGCAGAATTGAGAAAAATGTTGTCACAGTCTGAAAAACAGCCAACTGTATCCTTTGATGAAGACAATTTGGCTCAATTGTTTTTGGGTCTATCAAAGGCAGATGACTCTGTTGAGATAGACATGGGTGTTCATTCTAAAGCAACACCCCTTCATTCTAAAGAAGTGCTTGTTCATTCTGAAGCAGCACCATATCATTCTGAAGCATTGCCTTCTTATTCTAAAGATGCTTTAGAAATGGTAAAGAGCATAGCAGAAGATGTTGAAGATGAGCCACCAACACAGGAATAGTCCCAACAACAAGAAAATTTTTAAGTAAGTACTCCTATTGAGGTCCCTGTATTTCAAACTATTACACCTTTAGTTGAAATAGCAGATAAGGGGGTACAAGTAGAATTACTATCTGATGACAACCCAATAGAAATAGAAAATAAAGGGGTATAGGTAGAATTATTGGTAGATAGTCAACCAATGGAAGTGGCAGAAAAGGGAGTTCAGGTAGATCTGCTGCCTAGGATTCCCCCTATAGTCAGACCACCTAATACTGTCTCTAAAGCAATATAATGCAGACATATCCAATTGGATGATTAGATATGAGTAGCTTGCCACTAAGACTAAGAAATTCAAATTGGAAAGGAAACAACTAGAGGCATAAGAAACAGAAAACCAAGCATTAAAAGAAAATATGTCTGACTTATGCCAAATTGTTGAATTTTTAGTTCAATTTAGATGACCAGCCAGATTTTATAGCCTTATTTTGAAGGAGAAATACCTCAGATGGCAGGCCATGAGGATTAGTTCAGACCTCCTATATAAATTGGACACAACTGCAGATTTCTTGGAGGCATATTTTGACAGCACCATAGAACAAAAAAATCTCCTATGTGAACTGCTTTTGCACAGTTTCTTCATTCTAGAGGAAATAGAGTTTCATCCTCAAATCTACATTGGAGATGTTCAACTGAGAGCATTTATGTCTACTATGCAGAATCAAATTTATTGGGATTAAGAGAAAAAGTAGAATAAAGAGATTGAAACAAAGGCTGAATTGTTAGTCAGAGAAATCCAGCAAAACCACCCAGTTATCACCAGACAACACTTCTCAATGATGAATAAGGATGATGTAAAGAGGATGTACTTGAACAACTTAAGGGACTGTGTGGCCAGATTCAAAAATTTCTATGATCATAATTTTTTCCCAGCATTGTCAGTGTGCAAAAACAGATGGGATGAACTTTCCATGTCTTTGTAGAAAAGAGAACCCATCTCCCCCATCAAATTAGAATGGTCCAGAAGAAGAGCAGAAGGTGTAATCCAGCTGATTGAAATTATGCAACATAATTGGATAGGTCTTAGGTTTAGGCCTCCAACCATCATTACTCTAGTTCCATTCTACTTTGAGGATGATGCCAAACCTGATGAACAATTTGAAGATTGGCTCAAAAAAATTCAGAAAAATAGCGGGTATTATATAGGCAAGAAATTATTCTATAGGTCATGGAATCTAAACATGGACATATGTGATTCCATAGCCCAACAGAATGCATGAGGACATGCATTAATATAAGTTGGGGGAAAAATGATGAGGCCTAGAAATGCCTCAATCATAACATGTTTTGAACACTACAATTGCCTATAAACTCTTATGTTTTATCTGATATGTTAGTTAAGTTGATTCAATATACTGTATATTAACCATTTTGCATGATCAATGTATTTGGAATATTATATGCTGATTTTTATAGTTTTTTGCATAGTTTTGTGTTCTTTTTGCTATGACTTGATAAAATGGGATATTCTTAGAATAATAACATCATTTCACTAATCATGTTTTGAATTGTCTCAAGTATTTATTTCACCTAAATCTGGCAACAGTACAAGAAAACTGTTGCTGTGCAGCAAAAACTAGTTTTTCCCATGTAAATTCCAGCCAGTTGTCCATAAATAGCAAGGCATGGAATTCACATGTGGAAAGAAATGAAGACCATTGAAATTTGATCTTAGGAGATAACCCACCTAAGAGATGCAAAAGAAATCACTAGAAAAGCACACATTTTTTCATTCCGAAGTATCTTTGGAATGAACAGATATCTTCGAAATGAGAGAACATAGCATCTTTGGAATGAGCGGATCTTTGAAATGAAGAATGCAGTATCCTTAGAATGAAGAATGTAGTATCTTAGGAATGAGTGATATTTGGAATGAGAATTGCAGTATCTTCGGATTGAGAATTGTAGTATCTTCGAAATGAGCGATCTTCGAAATGAGAATTGCATTGTCTTCGAATTGAAGCCACTAATCTTCGAAATGAAAAAAAAAATGTGCTTTGACTTGTTGACCGATTTATGAAGTTGGAAAAAGAGAAATAAAGGTAAAGGAAAAGATCTTCCATCTGTCTTTGCCGTCATTTCTGACCAAAGCCATCATTAATGGAAATATCAAAAGATAAACCCAGGATTTGTTGCAGCATAGTAGGATTAGATCTTTTGAAATATTCACAATTTGTAATTAGATCATAGGACAACTATAAATATTACTCTCATTCAGGTTGAGCCTAGTAGGTAGTAAGTAGTGAAAAGAGTAAGGAAGCTAGGAGAAAGCAAAAAATATAGAGAATAGATAGAAATTGACTGTTATAATCCTGTAACAGTTTTTTAGCAAAATTATTGTAATCATGTTCTTTAATCAATAAAGTGCACCAGTTCTATTTCATATTGCTTGTAAATAAGTGTGATTAATATCTAGAGAGAGATACTCATACCTTATTTTGGAAAAGGAGGCTGGCCACTTCCAGACCTAGGAGGAGGACTAACAACAGGTTTTTATTCTGATTTTGTTGCAACAGAATGAGTTGTAGAACTTGTTATTTCAATTGCTTGTAAACAGTTGACAATATCTGCAGTCTTATTTTATTTATGCTTAGATTAATCTTATGCTTAATGTTTTAGCTGTAATCTCTACTTTCAGCAAAGCTTCCATTTTATTTCAGACTGTTATTTCTAGAATTTGTTGTTTTCTACAATTTCTTGCATTTTGTGTTTTGCTGTCAACCCCTGCATAGAAGATTGACAACCTTCTGTTACAGAGTCTTGACAGGGTTTTATTTTCCATGCTATAATTATACTTCCATTGCTACAAAAGTAAATAGATTTCCTTTTTGCAATTAGAATCAGACTTTCAATTCTATAACTGTTATTTCTGCAACATAATTAGGTCTCATTATGCAATTGTAAATCAGGATTTCATTTCTGTAGTTAATGATTAGTTTCTATTTCTGCAATTAGATTAAGATTTGATTTATGCAATTAGAAATAGGAATGTCCTAAAACCCCCCACACAACCGGTTCCACCAATAAGACCTATTGCTCTAGATTGACCTAAGTTATAGTTGTTTCACTTCTTCTGCAGATAGCCTTGTACATAGCCCTAGATTGACAAATTCATTGAGAATTAATGATGGTATAACGACTACGCATCAAAGGGCACAACCTTTTGTTCAAGGAATATTTTCTTCATTCTTCCAAAATACCAAGTGTTTGTTTAGCCTGTGATTATTGCTTGTTTGCTACCCCAAGGAGCGTTATTATCTTTGTCAATGATTCTTTGAATGCATGCCATTTCCTTGATTGGGTGTGTATTTGTTGATTGGTGACTAAGTGTGACTACCCCATCAAGCGATGAATCAATGAAGGAATGACCAAAAATGAGAAAAGCGACAAGTTTCTTGACCCAAGATGACATTTTTAAGGGTGCCTTCAGTTGTTTTTGTTGAACGCTTATTGCAGTTTTCCAACCATCGGACCTATTTTTGGTGGGTTTTGACCCTTTTTTTTATTCCTATTAGGGTATAAATTATCAAAACTCCTCCTTCTTGTGGAGTGGTCTGACTATGCTAGCATTCTTAGGGATTATGATAGTGATTATTTGTGACCCCGACGATGGTTTTTTATGCCATGAATGTTAGGTGCAAATGCACCTTTGTTTGGCAGATTTATTGCTATTTTTGGTGCATTTTTTGAATGCAATTTTTGTTGCTTTATTTATTGCTCTGTAATCGTCCCAGGGTGGGACGAGCGCTAACTAGAGCGTTCGTCCCAGGGTGGAATGATTATATGCTTAATAGCCTATATAAGGACCAAAACTAGGTTTTGGGCTCATTTGCAATATTTTTTTCTTAGCGATTTGGAGCAGTGAGGAGGAGGAGTGTGAGTGTGCGTAGCGGAGCACTACTAAAATTTCATGGAAATCATGAGTACAAGAATCGAATCTTCGAGTGGAGGAGCCGAGGCGAGACCGGTATGATGTTCCTTCTCTCTGCCTATTATTCATGCATGTTTTATATGAAGTTTAAAACTCACATATAAAATGTTTGTTTACTTTATTTTGTTTTAAGGTTTTAAAAACCTAATTTTTTTGTTTGTGTTGGTTTGATTTTATTTGTATATCAAGTTGAAAACCTAATATAGGAACTTTATTTGATTTTTTTTTTTTTATATAATAGGTTAAAATAACCCAACATGTTTCTGTGCTCTATTATTTTGTTGTTAATGTTTGTATATTAAGGTCAAAACCCTAGTACACAATTGTTATCTGTAATTTGTTTATGTTTGTATTTAGGTTTAAAACCCAAAACTTTTTCATTTTATTTTTTTTTCTTTGTTCATATTATGGTTGAAACCCTAATATGTTTTATTTCATTTTTTTTTTGCCATATTAAGGTTGAAACCCTAATATATATATATATATATATATATATATATATATATATATATATATATATATAAATATTTGTTTTGTTTTTGCGTTCACATTAAGGTTGAAACCCTAATATGATTTTTGTTGTTTTTTGTTGATTGTACAATTATTTTCATGTATGTTGTTGTTGCTATACAATTTTATTTTAATGATTCTATACTTTCACTATACATTTGTTTTACTATACTTCTTATGCTATACTTTTGCTGTACAATTATAAATTGTAGTTTGTACTTCTATTGTACAGTTTTATTTTAATGTTTTTGTTTATATTAAGTATGTACTTAATATATTTTTTTGTTTTATTTTATTGTTTCATGTTGTGACCACTAGCCAACTATTTTATCTGATGCCTGGGATGCCCTAACAGTTGTGGATTGGGACTGGCTTGATGCCCTTGGGCTCAAGCACATGATGCGTATGGAGCCTATGGTGAAGGATCGAGCATATTTTATTGCCATGATAAATCTATGGGATCCCCACACCAACACTTTTCATCTCCAAACAAGGGAGATGACTATTACTCTGGAGGATGTGTATTAGATTTTTTTAATCCTGATAAATGGATTGCCTATCCGGATGACCCACCGTGACCAGTGGACAGCAGTATTGACACATTTTTTTGGTTCGATGGTGGAGATGGGGGTGGAGAGGGTTGTGGAGAGGGCAGAGACTGACTGCAAAAAATGCGGTATTCTGGTGTGGTGGTGGTTGGAGAAGGGCATAGTAGGGGTGAGGCATGCTTTGATCATGACCCTTATTTCCAATATGCTACTTCCTGACTCCTCAGGTGCGAGGTTCCATTGGAACCTGCTTGAGTTGGTTTTCACATTGGTGGAGTGTCCTACATCATCTCCACTTATTATGATATGGGGTCAGACGTTATTGGCATAGTTTTACGATGAGCTATATGAGGTTCACTGTCGAAAGTGAAAGCGGATTGGGTGCAACTATCTCTTGCAGTGTTGGGGGTGGTAGCACATAACTGTGGAGCAGCCACAGGGTTTGCCTTGGACCACCCGAGGTGAGATGGTGGATTAGGAAATTGGATATTTTGATTTATGGTAGATGTCAGAGGAGCATGGATAGAGTCAGTGGTGGGTAGGTGACGTAGGTCACTATACTGATGTCTTCTCTCATCTAGTGCCAAGGTAGGTATTCTGGTGATCGTATCAGGATTATCCAACCTGGTCTGATGCTAGAGAGTGGCTTTGGCATGTGCACATGGGAAGATGGTTTATTGGGTGACATGGGACAGAGCAAGAATACTTCCCATATGTCTAGGTGACATGAAAATTTAGGGTGCACCAAGGATTACCTAGTGATCCCTTGATCTATTAGTGTTGTGGTGATGAGAAGACTCTAGTCTAGCCTACCATTGAGTAGTTCGATGAGGGGTCTAATGTAGTTATTGATGTACCCAACATGGACGATGTCGGGGTGACTACAAAGTATGACCGATGGTGGATTATGTGGTGATGGAAGAGTGAGGGGCCTCTAGGAGGTATGGATACTACAACAGTAGGAGGTGGGGGTGCAGATGAATTGGTGGAGGGTTGGAGGGCTCCACTTGATGATGTTGACATGGTGGAGGTCAATGACTTCATCGAAGATGGAGATGATTTGGGGGTTTTGGAGTAGCCGAATGTACAAGATGTCCTAGAGTAGTGGGTGCCAGAGCAGTAGGTCATCCCGTAGGTTCCCATGCCTCAGGCTATCTTAGGGGATGTGGATGCTAGGCTTTGTACTGAGATAGTATGATTGGAGGGTCTCTTACAAAGATAGGAGGAGTATAGATATGCTTTTGTGGAGGTAATGTAGAAGAGAAATCTTCTACAGAATCAGTTTGCACAATGGGATAGTGCATTGGTTATGTATCACCAATGAGATATGGAGTGGGTTCGATATCAGATAGAGTTAGAGACAGAGGTTGTCTGCCTTGGTGGATATTTTCCTATGCTTGATGGAGGTGGTTCGTCATGACGTACAATAGGCAGTGAGACTGAGCAGTCTGCATCATCTCATTGTAGGCGGCTAGGTGAGGGTAGTGTTGGTGGGCAGGGTGCGAGGGCTAGTAGCAGCCGCCCTAAGAGGTCCCATAGGACCCATACTACTTGGGGTAGTTCAAGTCACATCGATGCTGCGTGATCATGGTGGTTGACTCCCTAGGATTTGGGGATTTTGAGTTTTTGGTTTTTGTGAGGTTAGAAGACCTTCTTATTGTACCCTAAGGGCATTTTGTCTTGATATATATACATGACTATTTTATTTTTTTTGGTTTGATTACTTACTTGTCATGGTTTATTGTTCTTTATGCACATTTATTTATGTTTATGTATGCATATGTTATTATTACTATAGATGAGTTTAACTATATGATATAGATGTATGCATATGGAATGGATGGAATGATTCATTTGGTGTACAAGTGGTGGCACCATAGACTATATAGGATTTATTGGCTTTTTGTACTATGTGATTGCTTTATGGAATAACTTTGCATTTGTAATTTTTATTTTGTATTTTATGATGGTCATGTAAGTAATGAAATGTACAACAATTGTTTTAGAATGTAGTTAAGGTTTTTCTGAGACTCAGATGCTTTAACTAACTAGTCAAGCCCGTACATTATCTTACAAGACTTTTGAACAAGGTACAAATCAAACTTGAGCTTGACCAAGTTATTTCACATCCCTGTATGTGCGATTGAGTTCATTTATGTGGTATTCATAAGGATACCATCAGTGCCAGGTAGGTTGTCCACCAAACTTATATTGAGGATCACCTAATTAGCTTCACTAACTCCTTTTTTGTATTTAGTAGGATTAATATACGATGCAATCTAGGCTATCATAAGCTAGCTCATCCACACACAAACATTGATCTATACATATGCCCAATAGTTAATGCGACAGATATATCATCATGTTGGAGGTTTGCCACCAGTGACCAGCAGGCTATCCACAAAACCAGGACTGAGGATCATCTCATGAACTTTCAAATGCTAAGAATTTCAGGGATTCAATAGTTACTCCCTCTCTTTTAGTGGGATATTTGCTCAGTAGTGATGATAATCACTATTTATTTTGTTTGAGCTTGGGATTTTGATCAGTGATTAAAATCACTATGTTCTTGTGCTTTTTGATTTGTGCACTTTTGAGATTGATGTTTGGAATTTGAATTATTTGTAGTGGTGAAAACCACTATTTATTTTGGGGAATTAAAGGAAATTTTCTTATCCTTTTGCCAATTCTTAGCATTCTTAGGGTCATTCGCATAGGGGAATGAGTGAGATAACGTTTCACTAATGGCATCCTATACCGCTATGTAGGTTTCATCTTTCGTTCACACAACTTGGGAATTTTTATGTGTTTTAAGCTTGTGTTGGGATGCTATGTAACAAGGTGTGATCTAAGTAAAACTCTACCTTGTAAAAATTGGTCTGACTTTGTACAACATTTGACTAGAAATATAAAGACAACTAAATGACGAAAACCCTAAAGACATTAGAAGACAACTAACTATGATATGGCAAAAATGTGAATGGCATTATTCTTGATGGATCATTTACAAAATGTATTAAATGTGGAAAATGATGGAATTACCGAGTAATTACAATCTATGGTGCATTTGACATGTATGACCAGAAAATATGCAATGTATGTATGTGATGCCTAATGCAACATTTTTTTTTTATTGTGTTTTGATTTTTAAGATTATGCATGAAAGTGAGATGCAATTTTTTTGTTATTTTTGATTATCTATTGTTTTTGAATATTCGTTATGGACGGTTTAACCCGAATGGGTGTGGACCAAGTGATTCTTATAGATCCTTGGAGGTTTTGACCAAAGGGATTATAGATACCTTTGGGGCATTTTGGGTGACCAAGTGGTGGCGAGAATCCTTGGAGATTTTGGTTTAATCAAAGGGATTATAGATACCTTTGGGGCATTTTTGGTTGAACAAGAGATTGTGGGAACCCTTGGAGCTTTTGGTTTGACCAAAGGGATTACGGATACCTTTGGGACGTTTTGGGTGATCAAGCGATGGCAAGAACCCTTGGAGTTTTTGGTTTGACCAAAGGGATTATGGATACCTTTGGGGCATTTTAGGTTGACCAAGCGATTGCAGGAATCCTTGGAGCTTTTGGTTTGACCAAAGGGATTATAGATACCTTTGGGGCATTTCAGGTGACCAAGCGGTGGCGAGAACCCTTCGATATTTTGGTTTGACCAAAGGGATTATAGATACCTTTGGGGTGTTTTTTGTTGACCAAGCGATTGTGGGAACCCTTGGAGCTTTTGGTTTGACCAAAGGGATTATGGATGTCTTTGGGGCGTTTTGGGTGACCAAGCGGTGGTGAGAACCCTTGGGGATTTTGGAGTGGTCCATGGCTCTCTAAATGTTGAATGGCCTCAAATGATTGATGTTCAAGGGTTCTAGTTCCTTGATTCCTTCAAGAGAGGTGATCCGGTATGTTCTAGGTCCTATTTTACTATCGATTACATAAGGACCTAACCAATTTGTTGCAAAATTGTCCCTTAAATGGGGCGACAAGTTAGAATTTTGTTGGTTCTATTTTAAGACCAGGTCACCGACCTAAAAGTCCCTCAGGTGAACTTTCATGTTGTATGCTTTCTTAAGTTGCTCTTGATAGATATGTAAATGCTCGAGAGCATTGATGCGTCATTCATCAAGTACCATAAGTTTGTCTAACCATGCCTACCATGCAGTGTCATCATCGATAAACTCTTGCATTGATAAGCGCAGGGAGGGTATTTACAACTCGAGAGGCATGATTACCTTGGAGCCATACACTAGCAAAAATGGAGTTGCTCCCATGGGCATCCGAATGCTAGTGCGATAAGCCCACAAGGCAAGTGGTATTTGGATGTGCCAATCCTTATGACTATCTGTGACTATATTTTTAAGGATGGCAACTAGCATTTTGTTTGATGCATCTGCTTGTCCATTTGCCTACGGATAATAAGGTGTCAAAAAACTATGCTGAATTTTGTACTTTGTTGTCAAAGCATGCACATATTTGTTCTTAAATGACATCCCATTATCCGAGATGATCTTGGATGGAATACCAAAATGAAATATGATGTTATGTAAAATGAACTCCGCAATGCGGGGCCCAGTTGTAGAGGTAAGTGAAATTGCTTCCACCCACTTAGTGAAGTACTATGTGGTCGTTATGATAAATGTGTGATGACCTAACGACATAGGGGAGATCTTTCCGATGAGATCTAAGCCCCATTATGAAAATGTCCAAGCTGATTGGATCGACTGCAAGGCCTAAGAAGGTACGTGTGTCAAGTTAGCATGGTTTTGACACTTCATGCACTTTCGCACATATGCACAACAATATTGCTCTAAATATGGCCAATAATAGCCCATGCAAAGAATGCACTTTATGATCGCCATACCATTGAAGTGGCCATCGCATGTACCATTGTGAACTTGGGTGATTACCCAAGTGGACTCCTATTGGTTCAAGCAACGAAGGAGGATTCCTTCGTAGCTTTGACAGTATAAAATGTCTCCTAGCAAGACATGTTTTGCCACTTTCTATTTGAATGATCTTTTTACAATGTGCGACAATCCAAGTGGGAGGCTACCTAACTTGAGATAGTCTCTTATGGGTGTGTACCAATCCTACTGATCAAAAACCTTGATGGTATGAACGGTCGATCCCTCTTGAATTTTGTCCCTAGAAAAAGTTGAGCAGGAAAGAACTTGTAAAAATAGTGTTGTGTTGCTATTAAGAGGGGTTGGAGAGAACAAAGACCCCCAGTTGGTGTGATTCATACTATCATGGATTTGAGAGAACCTATCCTGAGATGGTTCAATCTAGATCAGGTGGATTCCTAGCGTTATGTCAGATCTTGCACGCTCCATCATGGATTGCGATAACATTTTGACTTGAATGGTTGTCATCTCACCAAAAATGTCTTCTAGGATTAGTGACCCCAAGGAGGCCATAGTTTTTGCAAAACAATTCAATGATCGATGGAGTGCCTCGATGTCGTACCATTCAAGATTTGCTAGGAATTTATCCACAAGGGATTTTTAGGCCTGTAAAACTGGGCATTTGCATTGGAATACCCCTTTCACTTGGTTGACAATTAACAACAAATCACAAAATATATTCAAGCATTTTATGTTCATGGTGATGGTTGTCTGAAGACCTATGAGCAAGGCTTCATATTCAACATTGTTATTGGTGCATGGGAAATCAATTTTAGATGATAAATGCATTGGAGACCCTTGCGGTGTGAAAAACATGATTCCTGTGCCACCCCATTGCTCATATTTAGAACCATAAAAAAATAAGGTTATGTCAGCCTATGACTCAGGCTCATCAAAATCTGGAAATTCTGAGACATGGAAGACCCCATAATCGGGTAGCTCTACGGTTAGAGGCTGATCATCTTCAAGAGGAGCCTTTGCTAGTTGATCGGTGATGACTTGACCTTTGATGGACTTTTGTCCAATGAATTTGATGTCAAACTCTGTCAACAACATGATCCATTTCATCGTGCGACTACTATGATAAGTATGACTCATCATGTACCGTAATGGATTCTCCTTAGACACAACATACATCATATTGCTCAACATATAATGGCATAGCTTTTTAGTGGCAAATACCATCGCCAAGCATAGCTTCTCAATGTATGCATAGTTAAGTTCATAACTAACCAAGGTATAGCTACGATAATAATTAGCCTATTCTTTATGTAATTCATTTTTTTGAGCTAGCATGGCATCTAGTGCCACCTCAGTAGCTGAGATGTATAAATAGAATGACACTCCTGGTCTAGGTGGTGCCAATACTAGCGGTGAAGCCAAGTATTTTTTGATGTCATCGAAGGCTGACTGGCACTCGTCATCCCAATGAAATGCTACCCCCTTGTATAATAATTTATTCATGGGTCAACACTTGTCAGATAACTGCGCTATGAACTGCTTGATTGATGCGACCTTATCCTGCAAGCTTCTGAGCTACCTGATGATGGTTGGGGGAAGCATTTCAAGGATTGCCTTGACTTTATTTGGATCTATCTTGATGCCTCATTTTGAGACTATGAAACCTAAGATTTTTCCATATGTGATGCCAAATATGCACTTCTTGGGGTTTAGCCTAGCCTTGTGTTTTATGAGGCGATCAAGGATCTTGCGTAAGTCATCGAGAAGATTTTGGAACAAAAGAGATTTGGCCAAAAAATAATCCATATAATCTTCAAAAGTTTTATGCATGTGATTGTGGAAGATGTATGTCATAGCGCATTGGTAAGTGGCACCAGCATTTTTAAGGCCAAAGGGTATGACCTTATAACAAAATGTCCCCCAAGGTGTCATGAACATCATTTGTAGTTGATCATCAGGATTGATACAAATCTGGTTGTATCCCGAGAAACCATACATGAGGGAAAGCATTTCATGTCCTACTATAGCATCTACCAATGCATCGATGCTAGGCAAGGAGAAATCATCCTTGGGACTCACTTTATTTAAATCTTGAAAATCGATGCATATGCGAATCCTCCCGTCAAGATTTTTGATGGGTACCATGTTGGATAGCCATGGTGGGTAATCTATGTAGATGAAAAACTATGCATCCAACAACTTTTGTAGCTCGTCTTTGACCATCAAGACCACTATTGGGTGCATCTTACATAGCTTTTTATTGATTGGCTTGACTGTCGAATCAAGTGTTAGATTATGCGTGACTAGCTATGGGTCTAGACCCGACATGTCTTTGTAGGACCATGAAAAAACCTCTTTCTTCTCTTTGATAAGGGTAATGTAATCGACTTGCTCTTAAAGGGATAAAATTACCCCCAGCTTGATGATTTGTAGATTCATTGGATCAGAACCGATGTCTACATCAATCATCTCTTCGACTGACATGTGGGATCCGTCCTCCAACTGGTGTGGAGTTGGGATCATGTGGATATCATTTTCTAAATTTAGATCTATGTTGGGAATGTCGGGTTCCTCTTCAGCATGGAAGATATCCTGAGTCTGTCCTGGGGTGAAATGAAACATCTCACCGCAAGGCCAGTACTCTGATGGGGATGGTGGTGAGTCAACGCAATCCCATTATATGGCATCTAGGTCTAGATACAATGGTCATATTGAATCGGTAGGATTGCAATTTGGGGTAGTTAAATCAATGGAGATTATGTTGATGGAATGAATTTGGTCTCCATTGTCATGTGGATCTTCATTCAAAAATCCTTGGTGATACTTGTACCCTGGATCTGGCTCTATGGGTACTGGCACAAGATGATCGGTCCTATGTGCCGATAGAAGGACGGGGTCTACTCTTGGCATTGATGGCCCTATAAGGTCTCTAGGTGGGAGGTGCTCCCTATATGCTTGAAGTGGTGGATGAAGAACTTGGTTTAACTATACTTGGTTTAAATGCCACCTATGCCTTGGTCCCATATTTAGACATTCAAACATATCATCGATGTCTATGGGGTATTCTTGTTGCCTCATATGGTTGAGATATTCAATCTTAGTCTCATCCTCATAGTCACTATCGAAGATCCATAGGCCTTTATTGGCTCTAAAAACTATGTTCCCATTTGGCTAGTATAGCCTCCCACTAGGTGTTTCTTGATCGCTATCCTCACTCTCTATGAGAATAAAAAATATGGCACACAAGTAGTCGATGTTGAAGAAGATATTTGGATCTTCTTCCTCTAGTGGATCACTTGGCCTTATGGCCAGCATGGGAGGCTTGTTTTGTTCAAGCAAGTTGATTTGGTCCCTTCTGGGTTGTTCTGCTCTCTATGGGAGGGCTAGATTCTCTAGAGGTAGCAATTGCCCGATCGAAACATTAAAGGGGAACATTACCACAAATTTCTCCTAATAGTCGTCAATGGGTGTCACCTGCGAGTGATTACTATTGGACTCAAAAGGGTCCCAAGGTGTTACCTCATAATCTAACTCATCTTCAGAAAACCCCCCTTGATCTTGTTCATATCCCTCTTGGAGGTTGCTTCTTGAACTTTCCCCTTCCTCGATCAAAGGGGAGGGGTTGTTGAGGTCAACAAGGTTTATTGTTAACAATGGGAGATAATCCCCCAATGTGTATGTTGTGTTGGGATTGGCATATGGATCTTATGCTAACCCATCCCTATTGCCTAGACCTAGGCCTTACATGGTTTCTACCAAGATGTTGAGAGGTAAAGGGTGGTTGAAACCTACTCCTTATTTATCATATTACATCTAGTATCTCGATTGACAAAGAATGTGCATTCCTTGTTTGTATCTTCCCAATCCATATCCATGCCAATTACATTGGTCTAGGTATTTCAAGGCAAAATACGAGTTGGAAAGATACTCAACATTCTCAATAAATGGATCTTCATCATCTTCCTCTTGTAGGTAGGGTTCAATGCCATTCTCGATGCCCCCATATAAAAAATTGGTCTGATTTGATGGGTAGCCTAAAAGGATGATAGTGCTAATGGGGAGGCAAGGTCTCCCCATGTCTTACATGGATTCGAGCATGGGTGTTGCCATAATGTTCTACACTAGGTACTCCCCTAGGCCCATATTGGCCATATCAATGGTAATCATTTGCGGTTGAGGGGGATGGAATGGGAGTTCTCCTTGAGTCCACTCCATGTTGGGTGAACTAGGTGTCTCGACTTCCATTCAGCTGGGCACCTCTTCGGTAGAGATGGTTGATACTAATGGTGGTACCTCCTCTAGGGGCTTCTTCCTATTGTCCTTCGGTGTGGCCACCATAGGTGGAATTATTGATGAAGGAACAAACAATGAAGATGGGCCAGGTTGGTGAGTTGAGGGACTCAACAACGAGGATGTAGGCGGAATCAGACCCTATGTGGATGAATTCAATTGAAATTCCAAATGTTTCAATGGGAGGGTCGATTGTGGCATCAGCTGCACCGCATTGCAAAACTTAAAGGGCTCTAAGTCTGCTGGGACTACATGTACTTGCCCTTCGTATGTGTATTTGAGGAATTGATGGGCTATCGAAGGGACACACTTCATGTTTCTGATCCAAGGTAGGCCTGGAAAGATATTGTAGGCCATCTCACCCTCAAGGATGTGACACAACTTAGGAATGGTATTTTGTCCTTCTTGGATGGGCAGGACAATTGTGCCAATCGTCGAGCATAATGCGTCATTGAATACTTGAAGAGTGTAAGTGGACACCACAATGTGGGATGCTGGTAGCTTAAGGTGTTTTAATGTTGCTATCATGATTATGTTGTTGGATGATCTAGTGTCCAACAACACCCTATTGAATGGAATCCCGTTGACCCGTGCAATGACATGCAGGGGTGGATCCACCATATCACCAGTCACCAATTTTAGTTCATCTCCCCTAAAGGTTATGACTGGTTCTATGCATTATCTCACATGTCCCATGAAATTGTTGAAATAATTGGCTTCATGGGGTTGTATCTCAATGGCTTTGAGTATCTCCATCAGAGCCTCTTGATGGGGCGATGATTATTGGATGAGCTCATAAATGGAGAGCCTAGCCGACGTGGTCCTTAAACTTTGAGTAAGTTTAGTCCGAATCATGGCCACTGGTCTAGGTAGGGGAGGTTGCTTAGGGTGTTGTGGAGGTTGTGACATTGATGGAACATCTCCTGTAGTTGCAGTGGGTGCAGTCGTGTTTGGGTATCTTTTGTTCCATGTCATGATGCTTATCATCCCAACGTATCCTTGAATGGGGAAGTTTTGTGTTACCTCGTTCACTTGTAAAGTCTTTGCTTGTGCATCATGGGTAGGTAGGGGATATTTGAAGACCTCCATATGTTGGTTGCTCAGCGCTATGGGACTATCTATCATGAGTGTTTTGTTGTCTATCAAGTCCTGCACTAAGTGTTTGAATTTCCAACAAGTGGATATTTCGTGTCCTTTTTACCGATGAAAAATACAATATAAGTCTTCCCTATAGCCCTTGGTTTTTGGCATTTTGGGGTCTATGGATCTACTTTTTGACAAGTTTATTAGGTTTTTCGTGAACAAGCAGTCAAACAAGGAGTCTATAGACTCCGTGAATTATGTGAATTGTCACCTAGGGTGACGCTATTGATTTTGCTAGTGTTTATGATTTTCATTTTCATAGTTATCAAGAGGAACTACCTGATAATTAGCCTTTGGGGGTTGTGTTTTTTGTGTAGGCTTTGGTATAGTTATGGCAACCTGATTGACCACGGTGGGTTTCGGTTGCGTGGGCCCAATTTTAGCATTTTTAGCTCACTCTTTCTTGTGTTGCTTGGAAATCTTGCCATATTGTATTTTGATCTCCTCAATTATCCTGGCTTGTGCCAAGGCTTCTTCAAGGGTGGCATATTGATGCAGATGCAATAGCACGAAGATCGACCTTAAGCAACTCTTTGAAAAAATTTGAGTCATGTCGACCATGGGAGGGAGGTAAGGTAGATTTGAAAGCAATGTCCTCCACCAATTCCCATAAGCCACCATGGTCTCATCATCATATTGCTTAAGGCCAGCTAGGTCACTTAATGATGCCTTCTTCTTGGTGTTGAAGGCAAAACGTTCAAGGAACGCGTCCACTAGCTGGTCTAGATTATTGATGCTATGCTTTGACAACTAGGTAAACCAATCCGAGGTAGGGCCTGTGAACGTGGTTATAAATGTTCTCAAAAGAAATGCATCGTTGTCCTGAATTCTAAAGAATTGATTCAAGAATCTTGTTATGTGCTCTTCGGCATCCTCGTCCCCTATAAAAATTGCCAATTGAGGCACTTTGAAGTGGTCGGGGTATAGGGGTGCCAAAACTGAAGGATGCACAGGGTGACTGTGGAGTTGGCGTAAGGTGGGATTTTGGGGCCCTAAATTCTTAGTTTCCACAGACTCTAAGCACCTTAGCAATGCTTTTTATGCATAATAGGATTTGATTTCCTCTTCTTTGGTTTGTTCCCATTGTGAATTATGAGGAACTTGAGGCCTATGGAGGGGTAGCCGGATAGCGCCCCCTGCCTTGGTAGGGCATTTCAGCCCGCTCTTCTTCTCACTCAAATTCCTCATAGGCCTCTTGAGGAGTTTTTGGGCATGATATATAAACATGGATGGGTGCCCGAGGAATGCGCCCATCATTGGTTCTAGGAGTGGCCTCCCGCTTAGGTCTAGGAGGTCTTGGAGGCAATGCTTGATAAGGTCATGGAGACCTGTCTCATACTAAGGGGTTGTGCCTCTCATAAATTTCTATCCTATGTGTGCGAGGGGTTGGAATCCTCTCATGCATAGTATTCTAGAACAACTCGTCTATCTGGCACTGAATGTGCTCTTTGTTAAGATGATACAGTTTTTCTAACTACTATTGATCTTGCCTAAGCTGCATGATTTGTGCTTGGTAGGCAACATGTTTGGTAAATGCCAAGTCAATTTGTTTTGTCGTCCTAGGTCTAGGAGGCCTAGATGCCTCCCCTACATATCTATCTTGATCATGGTGATCCGAGATATCTATGGGTCGCTTTCCTCTATTGAGGTTAGCAGCATTCACTCGAGGCTCTGGCCTCAATAGGTGATCTTGATAATCAACAGGTGCGGAGGTGCATTGCCCCCATGCGGTGTATTGCTCTTGAGGAATATACTAGTTTTCCTCATGCTCCATTTTGTACATGTGAAAGGGACGGGCAGATTTGGCTCGCCCTATCTGAATAGCCTTTCACTCTAGATTTTGCCTATTAGTTCTAATAGTAATGAGGGGTGGAGGAGGAATGATATAATCATGCGGTCCCTCCTTATGAACCCTATGCTACTTTAGCACTTCATCACATAGTGGCCACTCATAATGAGTGTCTAAAGGGGCATTTCCATGTGTGTACTCCTCCTAAGAGGGTCTGTGTTGAATGGGAGTACCCCTCAAAGGGGTGCCAAGGTGGTATAACCAAGTCCTTGGGGCTATAACGAAAGCGACTTGTGCCTCCTTTCATACTTTCCATAGCTTTTTCCCGTGATTGGGCTTGGCTACGGGTATACACCATGGTGGTGGTTTTTCTAAAAAGATATGTATATTTTTATCTCCTTTACAATTTTTATGCTATACCAAACAAAATGGGACCACACAAATAAAGAAATGATTATCTTGTTTACATATTAAATGTGTGTCCTAGATCTAGTTCAGTTTGTTTGATTTTTGTTATGTAAATATTGTAAAGAAAACTTTGTTATACATGCATAATGAGGGCTTTTGTATATCCAAAATGGTCGCCCCTTCAATATACCATTACCAGGTCATTATACAAAACCTCTCAATATACCCGCCCTTACGTGAGGGAAACTATTGGTATACGAGAGCAGAACAGTAAGTGGAACATAGGCGGTACAAAAGGGGGATCACTCTATTTTTGACACCTACCTTAGAAGACTTATCCTCATGCATGGGGAATCACCCCCGCTACACTTGGTCAACTTTCATCAGGATTTACATCTAGCAACAGTCGCGATTAGGGTATATGTATGCAAAATCCAATCCAAGGTGGTGATGAAACCCACCGTTGGTCTTGATCAAGTGTTGGGGTATTAAGACCAACTCCTTGATGTTAATTTTATTAGGTGGTGTGTGTGGTTCCTTTTAATTGTGTAAAGAAAGAAAACATACAACAAAAGATGATTTTCACTAATGCAATGCTTTAAAGTATGTTTTATATTTCAGAGACAATTAGTAGCAAAAAGGAAATCACAAAACCTAACTAGAACTAAAACCTATAATGAGGACTTGCAATTTGTGCAAGTATCATGCAAGCAAACCAGAGAAAAATGCATTCCTAATCATGTTACTTCCATTTAATTTACTCTATTTTTTTATTTTATATTTTTATTTATTGCAAGAAAGGAAAACAAAATACTTAACCTTTCTATGCAAGTGTCTGAAAATAAAGCAAAGAAAATAGAAAATTGCATAAACAAAAAGTAGAAAAACATAGAGGATGTTCAAAAGGCCTACCTCTTCTCTGTATAAACCAGATGCCTCTAAGTTTCTACTCAGAAAATGCATAGAGCTCTAATAATCCTGGGGTGGGATGAATAGTAGGTCTACATTCATCATAGGGTGGGACAAATACGTATTCATCTCGGGGTGGCACAAGTAGCAGTCCAGTGCCCGAATGAGTAACACCTGCAAAGAAAAACCACAAAATTTGGATCAAAAAATTGATCCTAATAGGGGGAGATTGTGGGTTCAGGTCCCATGGTGATTGCCACTAAAAGAAGCAAAAAAATAGCGTACCGATATGATGCAAACAAAAATAGATATAGATGCTAAGTCCTATGAATGCGATGAGCAATGCATGAAGGAAATGATGCAGAAATGAGATGTGATAAAACAAAGCGGGGCCTCCTTTATTGACATTGCTTTTAATATAATTACAATACATTCCCCCTCTAGGGCTCATAACATTTGATACAATTTGTTACATTAATGGATGCCCGAAAGAAGCCGCGCTTCCAAGATCAAACGGTATGCATACAACGTCTTCCGCGTGCCCACACTCAAAGTGGGTGGGCTAAAAGTTACTACCACTTATTTCCATGTGTTTTCATTCCTTGATTACCATCTAGTATTCCTAGTTGTGAGATCATGCGCATAGAAATACAACAAATCATTAATAGCATATGTGTATCTAGAAAAACATGTAATCCCGAAGGCCTCCAGTGGGCACTTAGAATATATCAGTGATAATATTGATGAGTAGATAATATAATGATATGCAAATGTAAATGAAAACTTCTAGAATTGGTATCACATGATTTTGCATCGAAGCGGCATTGGACGGCCCCGTTATGCTCGTTTACCCATCGGGGGCCTCTCCAAAGTGAGCGCTCCAATGTCCCACCTATTCTTATCCAAATCACCTAAAAATCATGGGTTAGGCATTATATGTAATTATAAGACTACACAAATGCTTGGAATTTGCATATCCTACCCATATTATCCTGTATGTGACAGGGGCGCCCTGTGAGCTAGTTAATACATAAAATAATAAAATGATCGTCAAATCATGTCAGAATGAGTTCAAAATTTAACAGAGGCATTAGGATATCCTTTGGGACATATTTCAAAAGTCATAGTAACAAAACCATTCACATATTTCTAATCACTTCAGGGTGGGACACTGGAGACTATCGTAAAACCTACAAAAAGTAACCTTGCAAATGTCCTACCTAGAGGCCTCCAAAACTCCTGCAAACTTGTGGTTAGACTAAAAAAACATTTTGAGATGACCCAGAAGGTCATATTTGGTAGATTATTCCTAGGTTATCTTGTATCTGAAGGCACTCCCTGTAGGTTAGTAGACGCATAAAATGACAAAAACCAGGTCAAATCATGTTAGAAAGCAATGAAATTTGGACAATAGCATAAGTACATTAGATATAAAAGAATGAAAAAATAATCATAACAAAACCATACATATATTTATAATCACTTCGAGGTGGGTGATTAGGACTGCAACATTTTGGGGGGGCTCCTGGGGGTGGGACACCCACCGTTTAGGGCCTATTTTTGACACCAATCCAAGTGGGATGGGTCCAAAAATTCCTATGGGGTTGTGTCAATGATTTTGGGGTGGGATTGTGGCTGATTTCTTGGGTTTTTGGATTTGGATTGCGTTCCTAGTGTTCACTCGATAACCTCTCTTCCAGAAGAGAGAGATTATGGATGTAGGAAGCACAAAGAGGAGTGCGGGTATAGTTTGGTAGCACTTCATTGCTCCAAATGCTCCAGCTCTGTTCTATTTTGGGGTGAAGAGGCTCACTTTTTTATAGACCTAATGGTCTCCTTTGAATGTACATGTGAGGGTGCCACTTGGCTCATTATGCCTTTTTGGGGGAGAGAAGATTCCTCCCTAATTAGGGCCTCCTTGATTGAGGCCTCCATGACTAGGGTAGGCTTGATTGAAGCCTCTATGATTTGAAACCTTCCCTCACAATTTCATGCCTTGAAGGCAGAGTTAGGTGGTAGATTTGGGCTATCATTTGTCAAGGTTTGACTTTTTTCTAGTCAAACCTGTTAATCGTCCCACCCTGGAGTGATTTCTGCTAATCATCCCAAGGTGGTACGAATGGGATTCTAATCATACCAGGGTGGGGCGAATAGGGAGCAAAGTGCTTAAAAGGTGCAAAAATGACCTCTAACCTTCCAAAACTGATTTTGGAGTGGTTAGGACCACTGTTTAACCTCTGGAGGCTACCCTAGGGGGTATGTATGCCAATTCGGTCAGTGCTTGTAGTCACATAATCATATTGGTTTTGTTTTGGTGTCTACAATATATATCACACCCTAAAACTTTTGAAAGGTAGCCTCTCTTGATGAGGCCTTTAAAGGGTATTAACATAAAAAGATGTCATGACTAACAATAATCAAGAAAATGCAATAAACATGCTAAAACTATGCAAAACATGAAAATAATATTAGAAATTTTGTAAGCTAAATCACATCTTACTATCTAGTGACCTAATTACAATATTGAAAGCATGGAGGCATGAAAAATATTCATTAAAGTGTTAATTGTTACAATGAACAACATTTATCAAACATTATAAATCTACCAATCAGAATATCTAAATTGCTAATTAAACCATTAATAAGGCTAATCTAACCCAGCTAAATAATTTGCAAAAGGAAAAATAAGGGAATCTACATTGGTTTGCTCACTGTGGATCTGATTCATAGGTGGCACTGTTCACCACAGCTAAAATCCACGATGGAGCTCTGACTAGGTTTTCCCTCCAAATTAGGTCTTTCTCTCTGATCCACCTTGTCAAATTGATGTCCAAGGGTCACCTTTGTATCCTATGATAGGTTTGGTGGTTGAATTGATCTGATGGTGCATGGATTACATGAATTGACATTTCTTGGCTCTCTTATGCTTCTAGGGCTTCCATGGAAATTTAATCTCCAATTGGGTAGCAAAAGTATCCCTCTCAATGCATGTAGTTGGCTTATGTAATTCGACAGGATTTCAATGCTCAATTGATAAATATTTCTCCAAAATTATTTCCAATTTAGAGGGGGATTATATAGCAATTTCCAAGGGGCTAGGAGTACCTTCCTCATGAATATAAAATCAATATTGGGTATTTGATCTTGTTCGATGGAAGGATCAAGAACCTTCCTCACTCAAAATGCTCCAATCCATAACCAATTGGTCATTGCAACCAACTTTGGATCAAATGAAGGCCAACTTATTCTCATTCCTGACCACGGCTGACAAGCATGGGTAGAACTTCTAACCACGGGTGTCATTAATGGCTAGCACTGACTAGGGAAAGGTGCCCAATTGAGTGGTAAAAACCACTGTTATACATTGGATCTATCCAAAGGTCTTCCATATGGTCTTCTAACATGTCCCATATGAGAAGTCACCACGAGATGATAAATTTTAGGTATCTAAAATTTTTAATTAAATTTTTATTGGATGCTTCAGCTTGGTCATTTCCTTTTGGATAGTAATGAGTAGACCATCTATGTTGGATTTTATATTTTGCACAAAGTTTTTGTGTCTTTATTTTTAAAGTAGGTTCCATTATTGAAGACAAGTGTAGAGGGAATCTCAAATCCACAGATGATTTGATTAAAGATAAATTTAGAGACTTGGTTTCATGTGCATGAAGCCAATGGTATGGCTTCTACCCATTTTTTAAAGTATTCAGTTGCTGTTATGATAAACTTATGACCATCGAATGAGATCGGATTAATCTTCCCAATGATGTTTTAGCCCCATTTTGAAAAATGCCAAGGATAAGAAATGACTTGAAGCTCTTGAGTAGGAGCATGAACAAGATTTGTGTGTCGTTGATATTTGTCACATCGATGAACATAATCATTAGCATCCTTTTCCATGGAGGGCCAAAAATATCCCATTCATGGGAGTTTTTTGGCTATGGCACTACCACTAAAATAACCTTTGCAATATCCATCATGAACTTTGCTTAGTGCCTTTTTTTATTCATCTAGGTTGAGGCATATTAGAAGGATACCTTCAAAAGACCTTTTACATAATGTAATTCCAATTATTTTGAAAAGAACAACTTTTTTATGCAATAATCTATGTTGATTCCTATCTAGACCATCCAGGAATGATCCATTTTGGAGAAAGTTAAAGATATTCCCATACCATGGTTTTTAGGATGTTTCTTTGATTACGAAGATATCCAAGGGTTCTAAGAAATACTCTAATGAAGTGGACTCCTAGAGTTGGAAAATTATGATAGTAGCAAGGTAATCCTCCAAATATAAAGGAATAAGAGAAGCAACTACTACCATAGCATCAACAAAATTATTACTAGTATGAGGAATAGCTTCAATAGTATCTTTATAAAATAAAGACATAAGTTTTAAAATATATTATTTATGAGGATGGATTTTCTCATATTGAGTTTTGTAGATATTATTAATTTGATTTACCATGAGTTGTGAGTCTCCAAAAACTAAAATAATCTTGATATTTAAAGCTACAACTACTTGTAACCCAAGAATCAAGGCTTCCTATTCTACTGTGTTATTTGTACAACCAAATTGGAGTTTGAAATATAATGGAATAAGTTGTTTGTGTGGAGACACCAATATGATGCCTACACATGCACCACTCATGCAATGGTCTCCATCAAAAATAGAGACCAGGATTCTAAATGATCACCCTCTAAATCAAGGCATTCATCTAGAAATTCTATTGTTAAAGGATGAGTATATTTAAGAGAGGTAGCAGTGATTTGATATGCTATGAATTACCATTTATTGGAATTTTTACCAATAAATATTAGGGTAAGAACCCATTTTGTTGCTCATACTGATAAGTAAGGTCTACTTATCAAGTATTGCAATGGATCAAATTTTTCTATGACAAATGTTTTCTAACTAAGCATATAGTGGCATAGTTTTTGTGTAGAAAAAATAACATATAAACAAAGCTTTTCTAAAGGTGTATAATGAGTTTCATAGCTTACCAAAGTTCTACTACTGTAATCAATGGATATTTATTTCTTATCCTCATCATGTTGTGATAGAATTGATCCTAATGTAAGTTCTGAGGTAGAAATATATAAACTAAAAGGATATTATGGTCAACGAGTAACAAGCACTGACGATGTAAGAAAGTAATTTTTGAGATATTTCAAGGCTTTCTAACATTCATCATCCCATTTAATTAGGGTATATTTCTTAAGTAACTTAATAAAGGGTTGACATTTATTTACTAATTTATCAATGAAATGACAAATGGATTGGACCTTACCCTATAGACTTCTAAGCTCTGTTAAAGTTTTTGGTGGTGGCATATTGATAATAGTATTAATTTTAAGAGGATATATCTATATGCCTCGCATAGATACAATAAATCCAAAAAAATTACCATATTTTACTCCAAAAACATATTTTTTCAAGTTTAAATGGAATTTGTACTCATAGAGTCTATTAAATACTTATCATAAATCAGGAATGTGATCTTCCTCCTTAATATACCAAGATATGATGTCATCCACAAAATTATGTAAACTATCACATATCATGTCATGGAATACATATGTCATAGCTCGTTGATATTTTGCTCCTGCATTATTTAAAATTAAGGGCATAAATTTCCAATAGAAAGCTCCCCATGGTGTAATGAAGGTATTTTTGGGTTGATATTCTGGTGCTATACGAATTTAGTTGTATCTTGAGAATCCATCCATAAGGGATAACATCCCACTTCATGCTATGAAGTTGATAATTTTATCCATATTATGAAGGGGAAAATTATCTTTGGTACATGCAACATTGATGTCCCTGAAATTAGTACATACTCTAATTTTAGCAGCCTCTTTTTTGGATACTGTAACTAAATTAGATGTCCAATCAGAATAGTTTATAGCTTGAATGAAATCAACATCTAAAAGTTTTTGTAATTTCTCTTTATCCAACAAGGCTATTTTAGGATGCAATTTTCTAAGGTTTTTTACCGATTGAGCATCAATATGGACTACCAAATGGTGCATAACTATAGAAGGATCCAAACCAGGTATATCTGCTTATGTCCATGCAAAAATATTAGGGTATTCTACAAGGAATTCTATATATTTGCTTTGTTCTTATTTGCTCAAGGTAGCTCCTATTTTCACCATGTGAGTATTAGTTTATGTTTCGATATTATTTTCAAGATATATTCTACCACAATGCTCAAATCCCCTTCAAAGCTAGGATGGGTGGGTGAAACACCCATTTTTTAGAGTTCCTCTAAGGATAGTTTATCTAGTTTAGCTTGTGTGTTTGTTTTTTGAACATGTGCTATGCATGGGATAGACCCATAAAAGAAGAAACTATTTCACATGATTTCTTCATGAGGGATGTCACAAAAGACATCTTGTACACACTCATCTAGAGCAAAAATTAATTTTGGATAGACCATCGAAATCATATTGTAATAAAATAAATGAGTTTTCTTTCACTTCTTAATATCCATTAAATGATTTTGTTTTTCTAAATATTCACTATATGTAATTACGTTATCATCTTCATCGAAGAGGAAATGTTACAATTTTATGGTGATATATCCTATACCACATCAAGCAAGCCATTCCTCAATCTCAAAATATTCTCGTATGTTGTTTTCAAAACAACCTAAACATTTACCTTTATACCCCATATCACACATGATTTACTTAGATTTTATCTGTTGGAGAAATAACATTGAGCAAAACTGTTTTCATAAAATGTAAAGCTCATTTGCTTAATGTTGATTTTATCTAGGGAACATCCTACAAAAATAAAGGTACAATTTCCAACATGATATATATTTCCCCACTTGTGAGGTAAACCTGTTGTATGTACGGATGGTGGTAATTAAGATAAAATAGTGGAGTCTTGTACAATAAAATTAGCATGTTCAGTTGGTGCTAATATGGTGGATAAATCTGGTAAAGCCTCATCTATAAGAGAGTATGATGTACAAGGATCATTATAATTAGAAGGTATAGGTATGTCAAATATGGTGGTGGGTCAAGCATTGGTATAGAGGGCTTACGAGGAATAGGGTTCAGTGATTATAAGATCAAAACAATAGAACATCAATGAGTTCTACCATTGCGCACATTTCAAAAGATCTAGGATATCCATGAATGGTGACCAATTGATTTTTAAATTCAATTTTTACACATTGATGTAGAGTATATGGGACTACCCTCATTACATTTATCCAAGGATATCCTAGAAGAATATTGTACGATGTTGGACAATATAAAAAAAAATGGACATATCCAAAATTATAGTACCAACTTGTAATGGCATGGATATCACACCATAAGCTTCTTGGGTTTCATCATTGAATTTTTTAATAATAATTTTAGTTCTTATTAAATCCCCATTTCTAAATCTAAAACTCATCATAAGTGCAAATTTTCAAAGATGAGCCATTATCAATCAAAACCCTTTTAACACACACATCTCCAATTATTGTTGTTATGTATAGGGTATTATCCCTATGCACACTCTGAGGAGGAGTACCCTTGTCATAAAAATCAATGTAATCAATTCCATGAGAGGCTATAACATTAACTAGGATAGTTGGATCTATGTCCTAAGGCACCATCATTTGACTTTGGGTATTCATTAATTATTCCCTATGAACCATCAAAGTCCTGAGAAGATCAATAAGAGAAATTCTAGTTGTTGTATTAGCTAGTTATTCATTGATATCAAAAGGAGTCTTTTATTGAGGTCGAACTAAATTATTCACTTTATAAAGTTATTTTAGAACAAATGGTGTTTGATCCATACCATTTGGTTAAGTTGTAGGTAATTGATGTTGAGAAATTTGAGTTTGGGCTTGTTTCCTAATAATGGCCCCAACTATAGCCATAATGTTATTTGATTGATGTGATGATTAGGGAGTGACAAATAAATTAGAAGAGTCAAACTGAATAGAGTGAGATCTAGAAATTGATGTTTATTCTATGGAAATAAATTGTTGTGAAGAGGGATGATTTGTTATCATTATTGGAAATGGATCTTCTAGAACTAGAAAATATGTAATGGGTAGAATTAGTCCAAATTCATATTTTAAGCTATTGGAATGAAGGGAATTAATGTCTATCTCAAATTTCAAGTCACTTTTTGTGTGTTTCGAGGATGAATATTGTAGTTCTCTTCCTTGAAATTTCTAAATTGTAACAATGGATTGAGTAGAGGTCCAAGGTGTAGACCAATTGATTCGACCAAATGCCATAAGGGGTATGGAGGTCAAAGGTTCAAATATTAGGCCTCATTAGACTGAATTATTGTCACTTTTCTAATGCTTTCAGTGGTGTAAAAGTTTTAAAATAATTATGGCATGGTGGTTATATGGGTAGGCTATGTGAAGAATTGTGTGGTAGCTTTTGGGGTGCACAATGCATAATATTGTGGTGGCCATAAAATCTAGAAAGCCTACCCGGATTCATGGTGGCTACCATTTCCACCATGTAAAAAAAAATGGATTGAGTAGGCATAACTATAGTTTATGGGAGTTGTGATGGTAGATGATTACTAGTAATTCCCACATAACGTTTTGGATGAGGCACACTCCTATAATATAGTTGATTTATAGATTTCTTACCATGATTGGGTAATGGATTTTGAAATATGTATATATTTTGATTAACATTTTAAACCTATTGCTATTGTGGGTTTGTTGGAGGATTGACATTCGAAGGAAGACTTTCCATTTCCAAATTTCCATTGTTAATTAAATATTGCACCAAATGTTTTAGTCTTCTACAAGTGTTGGTTGGATGCCTGTCAACTTGATAGAAATCACAATGTTGATTTGGTCTATACCATGATTGAGAGGTATTGGGTTACCGTATCTCTAGTAATTTTATCAAACCTATTTCTACCAATTGTGGTAAGATCATTGTCAAAGGTTGATTCACCTTTGTGAAATTTAATTGGAGTTTTTGAGGTGCTTTTAACACAAACTTCTTTGTGGTTTATACAATATTAAAATTTAGAGGGGGTCTATTATATGTGACCCCATATCCTACCATGTTCTTGTTCTTATATTTATTTTTATATGTTTTATCATCATCCTTCCTTTTAAGTTGTCCTCTTCTAATAAGGGCTTCTTCTACCCTTCTTGCTAAATCGATAGCTTTATCAAAAGATATTATGGTGGTAGTGGCCAACTCATAGGATAATTATTCTTGTAGGTTTACTATAAAGATTTATAACATTTATATTGGAGGTAGAGCAAAATGTAATTTGCCCAAGATTTTGCTCCATCAAGCTATAAATTCTATTAAATCTTCCTCTTTACTTGTTTTAAGTTGTACAAATCCTTAATTGTGACATGATGTTCTTTGTAGGTGCAAAAATAATGCACAAATAACTTTGTAGTCTCTTTAAAGTTTCTTAAGGAATGTGTTGCAGTTGATAATACCATTCCAAAGCCATATCTCTTAAGTTTTTTGGAAATATTTTTAACATGTCATCATATGAAATATCATGACAAGCTATCCTAAAAATACGAATATGTTCAATCGGATCTTCGATCTCCTTATAAATTGATAGAACCAACATGGGGAAGCATTTAGGATATGGTCTAGCGGTAACCATAGGATCCAATGGTTTGTTACACATTTAATTATAATTGTATGTAGGGTTATAAGGGTCTATTTGATCCAATTATGAAGCTAATTGTTTGACTATAGATTCAATATGGTGTGGTTGCCCATTGTACCCATTTTATGCTGCTATGTTTGCATAGGGAGGGTAATATGTAGGTTGTGCTACCATAAAAGGAGTTGTAATAGTAATACTATTATGCATAGGATTTGAATCAGGAGGATTAGTAAGCTTATAAGGAACTGTATTTTTTTGAGAGGTTGGTTGAGAAGAAGTAGGGATTTGCACATTTTTATTTTTTGAGATGTAGAAGCTTGATAAAATTGAATGTTAAAGTATTGAGAAAGGAAGTTATTATTGGCAGAGGAAGAAGGTTTTTTTTGTATGGAAGTAGTTGTAGTGGCCATTAAAAAATAGGTTTGTGTTGTGGTGCCATAGCCATTTGAATTTGGGTGGTACCTAAGAAATGATCATTATGAGTGGCATGTTGTAATGCAGGGAGATTATCACTCACATATATCTTTGGCTATGGACGAATTTGTAAAGCCTCTTCTAAAGCCACTTCCATTGAAAAATAATCCTTCTTAAGTTGATCTTCTATTTCAAATGCATTAGCGAGGGTGGACCGATTATGAGCTAGAAATTGACATAGGTGTTGCATACATTCAACATGAATATCCCGTTGAGGTCCTAATTTAGGGTCAAAATGGTCAGTTGTTTCATTTTATTTATTTTATTCTATTTGTCCTACGTGTTCCTCTTGTATTTCTTCTATCTCTATTTTGATATTAGATTTTTCATTATATGACTCCCTTTCAGAGATGGTTGCCACATGTTTACCATTCCTTAAAGTTTTAGGTATATTTTTTTTATTGCTACTCCTATGTTTTTTTGGTTGTTTTTAAATTACATTAAAAAACTTTCTTACTAAGTATTTACAGAATATTTAAATAATATAACTAGGTGTTTTAATATTCTTGAAAGAGCTTATAGATATCATTGATAGGATCTAAATCTTCTGGGCTCATAAAATATTCTTCTTCAAACACAAAGTCCTTTTTTAAAAGGTGAATGAAGTGAACAAGAGTAAGTCCCAGAAGTAGAGGGTTGGAATTGAAGCTCGTGGTAAAAGTCTCTAAAGAGGACTGCTCTAGGTGCTTTGTGATAATATCTTTTTTGTTTAAATATTATCTCCTTATCTTCTAAATTTCCTAGGAATCTGTGAATAGTTATTGATTCTTCAAAATAACTTTTCCAAGGGTAGACTATGGAATGGATGCTAGCCCTCTTGTTTTCTAATCAATGTTCACAACTCCTTTAAATTTTGAAATAATGGGAGTAATTATCTATGCATAAATATTTCCTTATGTTGATCCTTATAATTTGTTTCAATTATTTAGCCCTTCTCTTAATGATATAAAATTTTTTCCACAATTATTCCCAACATTCCCCATTTTTCCTAAAGAGGATGACAACTTATTTTTCTATAAGTTCCCTCCTAAGGTTTATGAGTGCAAAATCTCTAACACTATTGTCCACCATTTAAATGTTTTCCTGATTTGTTTGTTGTTTTTGTTTTTTTTTATAAAAAGCAAAGTAAAAGTGAAAAAGATAAAAAATGGAAAAAAAAAAAAAAATCTTCTAATGACAAGTTTATTTTTGAACCATTTTGCAAGTTGTAGGCCAAATTGTCTCATTTTTCAATTAGGATTTCACCTGGATGCTCACATACAGATGCTTGGTGATGAATTCCTAGTCATGATGAAGCGTAAGTCCTACCAGTTCTCACCCATATTCATCATGGTCAATAATACACCCTCCAAATAGGAATGCATGATATTTTCCATGGCTAAGACTGTTCTTAGAGTTGGTCAAATTTTAAAATATTGATTAAATTTTCATATTTTTAGGTACAGATGAAAGGATAATCTATTTTTGAAGGTTTGTAAGCCTTCACTATATATCTCGTTATGTCCATACCAGCTAAAGCTATGGAAAAAAACATCGTATGTGGTTCTTTTTAGGACAATTATGTAATGAAAACAAAAAATGTGAAGCGTATTGAATTAAAAAGAATTATCTTTTTATCTTCTTCTAATCTAAGCAAACAAATTTTAATGAATTTTTTAGTTTTTTTTTCAAAAATAAAAGAAAAAGAAATAAAATCAAAGTGATGGTCTGTTCATGTTGGGTTCACCAAATAATTTAGACCTAAAATTTTCACACCCCTTCCTTTAGGCTAATGGATCCACGCCTAAAATGGGGACAAAACATGATGTACCTACACCTTGTACTAGAAGCACATAAGTTGTGCTCTCCTTGGTGTTTGTCGATAAGTTACGTGGGGTTCATGAGGAAACACTTTATGGTAGTTTCCTTCAGGCTAATGGATTCATGTTTGAAAGGGGAAGAGAAAATAATGTGCCTACACCTTGGACGAGAAGCACTTGAGTTGTGCTCTCCTTGGTGTTTGTCAATAAATTAGGTGGGGTTCACTAGAAAACACTTTATGGTGGTTTCCACACTTAGGTAGGGTGATTGTTTTATGGATTATTTGATTTACAAAAACCTAGGGTTTAGCCAAATGCAGCTATACCTAACTATATGCACTTCAAATTTCCATGAAATAAATGATATACAATTTAACTAGAAATCTTGTAAATTTAACTATGATGCAATGATTTCTTGTGGGCATTGAAATAAAAAGATAGATCCTATGCTACCATGTATATGTGTATATTTTTTTTTTTGTGTTTTCTAATACATGTGATTGATACAAAATAATGCAACTAAGTCTATGTTTTTTTTGTCTTTCTTTCTTTTTTCTTTATGAAAATGCTTCTAAAATAGAATAGTACAAAATTAAAGTATGGAAAACTAAGAGGAATCTAGAATTAGACCCTTACCTGATCCAAATTTTTACTATCAGATGAATTTTGATTTGTCAGATCAAATTCATATCTAGCAAAGTGAATTTACATGCATAGAGAAAATTTGAATCTCCAAAAACTTATTCAAAAAAATAGAGTAGTTATCCGAATTTGTTTAGATCTTACAATTTCACAACATAACACTAAAATTTGTGATTAGTGGTGAGGGATCTACTTAAGCAATTGTGATTATGATTTCTTAGTGACATGGAAATCAAATCCTCTTGGTTCCTATAGTAAACCGTAATAAAAATATATGATTTCTAGATCTAATGCAAAACATATGTATTTGATAAGCAAATAGTAAAGCAGTATAAAATGCAGCAAGGGATAAGTCTTATAATGACTAAAATGCAAAACATAAATCACTGTAATAAATCTAAGGCTAGGATTTTACCCCTAGTATGTGTCTATGTGAATTCTAACACTCCTAGTAAATTTGGAATATTCCAGATTCATTCAAACCTACAACAATTAGATTTAGAAATTTTGTGGAGTAATTTTGAAAGTCCTTCAGTGAATTTAGATTCCCCTGAATTCATTTAAAACCTGTAAATTGATGAATACATGCTAAGAATCAAAACACATGGATTAATAATACTCATTGTCATATGAGCTAGTCTTTGGAATGATGATGGGATGGTGAGATCTCTTTAGAAAACCTGCAACAAATACATGAAAAGCTCTTCTCCACCTAAATTTCTTGTAAAATCAGTATTACCCTTCTCTATGAAGAACACAAGCTTATATTGAGAGGGGGGGTGAACAGTATAAGACCACTTTTTACTTTTTCCTTGAATTCAACTTTCAATTCAATATTATGCAGTGTAAAGATAGCAGTATCAAAAGTCGTAATCAAAGCAATGCACAAAACACCATGTACAAAGAGAAAACAATTTACATGGTTCAACCAATGTGGGCTACTCCATGGATAAAATCTTTCACTAAATTTTATCAAATCAAATTCTGGGAATACCTTTCTCGATTACAAAGTTTATGGGCACCAACCCAAAGGAGACACCAATCCCCTAGCTCTATTCTGGCTGGTGATCCTCTACAAAACCTCTGCCTCCGCTGCCCTTAGAAAATGGAACTCTATCCATAGAAGAAACCTATCTTCCCTGCTATGGCTGGAGACCTCTGTCCTCAACTCTATCACCTCAAAAGCTGGTCCTCGAATTTGCACTAAACATAGTCCTTCGGTCTAGCACAAATGTCCTCTTCCGTCTTTGCCTATTGCGCTTACTATGCATTTTGCTTTCTCTATGCAAAACACAACAGCACTGTCTTCGCACACTCTAATTCCTTGCGATCTCTCTCACTTAGAAGATTCGAAAGAAATGCACTCTGTACTCAGTGATCGAACATCTCCCCCACACTCTATCTGTGAAAGTCGCACTTCGAACACACACTCCAAAACAATGCTTAACTCTCCAAGCAGCCGTCATTTTATACTAAAACTATCAAGATCAAAACCTTGATCTTAGTCAACTGCACACCCTAAACTATGTCGGCTACAAACCCTAAACTTTGTCAGCCCAAATTTAACTTTGTCGGCTTCACTACCTCTGCAACTCCTCTGTAGCTTCTACAGCGAAACTACATGTCGCGATATCGCGACACCTTTGCAACCGAACACTATCTTATGGCTTCTGTCATGATATCGTGACACTTTCTACTTTTGCTAACATCATATTCACTCCTGTTGCAAAATCGTGACCCTTCTGTCTTCATGGCCTTCTTCTCTGCTTTTGTCCTGAAATCACGACACTTCTGCCTCAGCTGACGTCATCTTCAATTCTATTGCAAAATTGTGACCCTTCTGTATTCATGGCCTTCTTCTCTGCTTTTGTCATGAAATCGTGACACTTCTGCCTCTGCTAACATAATATTCAATTCTGACATGAAATCATGACCCTTCTCACTTTCTCAACCTTTTCTTGGCTTGCACTAGCAAAAATGAAACATGTCACAAAATCGTGACACTTTCACTGCCTTATGCTTTTCTCTACCTTACGCCCGTGAAACTAGAACATGTCATGAAATCGTGACACTTTTGCCTTCGAGCTCTTCCTTCTTGAATTCGTTGTTAAATCGTGATGCTTCTTCTGTTGAAGATTTGCTTCCTGTTTCTGTCATGAAATCATGACACTTTCTCCAACTGAATGCTGCAATCTACACCTGTCACAAAATTGTGATGCTTTTAGCTTCCAACTCTTCTCTTTTTTGCATGTCACGAAATCATGACAGTTCTTACTTTGAGTTCTATAGCATGTCATGAAATCGTGACAGTTCTCACTTCGACTTCTGTAGCATGTCACAAAATTGTGACACTTTGTCTTGCTACTTTCTCTCTCTTTGAACTTGTCATGAAATCATGACAATTCACACTACGGACTCTCTTTTCAGCATTATGTCATGAAATTGTGACACTTTTTCTCTTGGACTCTCTCTTTTGCATTATGTCGTGAAATCATGACACTTTTCCTTTTGGACTCTCTCTCCTGCAAAATGTTACGAAATCGTGACACTTTTTCGTCCATACAATCTTCTTTGCAATATGTCACGAAATCGTGACACTTTTTCTTCTTTGCATTCCTGCACTTTTCGAGTCGCAAAAATGCGACATGTCGTGAAATCACGACACTTTCCACCTTGCTCTTCTTCTCTGCCAACATGTCACGAAATCGCGACAGTTTTGCCAGATCTTTCTCTCTCCTCAAACATGTCACAAAATCATGATAGTTTTTCCAACACTTTCTCTCTCCTATAACATGTCATGAAATCATGACAGTTTTTCTTTTCTGTTGCATACCTTTTCTTACTTGTATTTTTCTTTGATCTTTTGCAAAAGGGCTACTATGATCTTCTTGGAAACTCACTTTCCATGCTCTAAATAATCTGACATTAAATCAAATTCCTTCAAGAGCTTCTTGACATCAATGACAACTTCTACACTTGAGCAAATGCAATGGACCCAAGGTACCCAAAATTGCCAACAATCTCCCCCTTTGTCATTGATGGCAACCCTTCACTAAAAAATCATCTCAAGAGCCAAAACTTAAACCAAATGTGCTAACAACTGAGAATCTACCTTTGAATTTTTGCTCCCCCTGACTTGAAGCTCTTTTCTTCACTTGAAGCTCTCCCCCTTACTCATATCTCTCCCCCTTTGTCATCAATGACAAAGGGTCACCTTTGGGGCTTGGGATTAAGAATGAGCCTCTTAGCTTAGTCCCTCCCCCACCTCCTGATGAGGTGATTAAAATAGGGGTGGGAATAAAACTCCCATTAGGCACTGATCATCAATAGCATCTACAATTTCCTTTTTGGGCCTTCTCTTAAATTCTTTGCCCGTATTCATGTTCTTGTCACTGTTATCATCCCTATTTTTGATCATGCATTGATCCTTGGACCTGTTTATACCACTGTTCCTATTTTTGTACCTTGAAATTTCAACTCTACACTATCTAGATGTGTGACCTTCATTGTTGCACTTATAACAAGTAACAATGTTATTTCTTTTAGGCATACCTGTTCTTTGAATCCTCTAGTTCTGCCTAAACCTATTCTGATCAAACCTGTTCTTGTTATTTACCTTACAATAGACTGCCTTGTGCCTGAACTGTTGACAAGAGTAGCAATACCCTCGAAAGAAACTAGCGCTTCTGAAATTGTCATTCACCTTCTTCACTTGAGCCATGCAATGTGCAGCCATGTGACCAAACCTGTAACATGCAAAACATCTATCATGAAATTTACCTTTATCCGACCTCTTGGGTCCTAAAAACTTCTTCTTTTCATTCTGAATTTTGTTTTCTATTTCTACGCATCTATCATCCAAGGACTCATAATCTGAAATACTTTCCTTATCAGAACTCTCTTCCTTTTGGAGTCTCTTACTAGATTCTCCAGCTTGTTCCTTGACAAAACCAAGGCCTGTTTTATCCGTTGTCTTTATTTGACCTTTGATGAGTGACTTAACCTTTTTGGAGCTATCTTGAAACTTGTAAATCTTATCCTTGTACTCTTTAGTTTCTTCTTTCAAAGAAGCCATTTTTTGTTCTAACTCACTGTATTCAAGAACCTTAGACTCTAACTCATCCTTGAGTTCTGTTGTGTTAGCCATAGAGACGTCGAGACTTTTTATAATATCATCTCTCTCCTTATAACATTCATCTAACTTATCCTTGAGTCTAGCATTCTTCTTTCTTTTCTTTTTCAAAACACTAAGAGCGTTAGTAAGTTCATTTTCTAGATCCTTTATTTGTTTGTTTTTTGAATCATCAAACCCTTTTTCAGATTTCCTATCACTAGAGGTGCTACATTTTTCAAAAACCATACATTCATCTTACTTATAGTTTTCTAAAGCATACTCATACATACTAGAAACTAAATCATCATTTGTGCAATAATCCTCAAGGTGAACAAAATTTCCACATCTAAGACATTTCATGATAATGAATCTATGTTTCGGTTCTTCCTCTTTTTCTGATATGAACAACATCTCATTTTCAGTATCACTTGAAGAACTTTCACTATCACTACTAGAACACTTACTTGCTTTGTCTAGGTATAAACTCTTCTTGTGCTTGTGAGAATACCTCTTTCCTTGATTGCTACGCTCATCTTTGTTTTTCCTGTGATGCTTGTGCTTTTCAGAATCCTTGCTTTTAGAATCCTGTATATCTTCATCACTTTCGTTCTTGGGAACAATACAGTTAGTAGCATAATGACCAAACTTTCCACAATTGAAAAATCTTATATTTTTCATGCTTTTGAGCTTTCTAGAGAACTTGCCTTTCTTGCTGTAATATGCCTCTTCATCACTGGAAGACTCATCACTCTCTTGAAGTTGTTTACCCTTCGATTTCTTGGTAGCCTTGAAAGCTGCCTCTTTCTTGACATCAAACTTCACTTGAGTTCTCAACTCAAATGTTGCAAGTATACTATGGAGCTCATTCTTTTTCAACTTATCCAAATCTTTAGCTTCCTCAATAGCAGAAATATTTTCACTAAATCTATTAGGAAGAGATCTTAAAATCTTATCACAAACATCATTTTCAGCAAGCTCAAGAGCTAAGTCTTTCATGGAGTTAACAACCTCATCCATACGAAGCATGTAGTCACTAATATTTTCATCATAATTCATCTTGAGTTGTTCAAACATACCTTTGAAGTGTCTCAACTTAGCCTTTCGGACATTTACATCACCTGTGTGAACCACCTGCAACTGTTTCCACATTTCACTAGCTGTCTTGAAGTGAATCACCTTGGTCAGATCTACCTTCTATAAACCTTTTAGGATTGCATTCATTGCTTTTGAGTTGTTGTGATGAAGGATCCTGTCTTCTTTAGTATAAGGACCATGTTCAGGAATGGTGTACCCATATTCAATCACTTCCCAAACCTCATTCCCAAGTGCCATTAGATGAACCTTCATCCTTGCACTCCAAAGACCAAAATCTGATCCATCAAGAATAGGTGTTGCATTGCCACTTGAATAATCCATTGTGTTCATTGCTAGCTTTTCCTTCAAGTTGTTAAACTTTCCGAAGGCACCCGCTCTGATACCAATTGAAGAACACAAGCTTATATTGATAGGGGGGGTGAACAGTATAAGACCACTTTTTACTTTTTCCTTCAATTCAACTTTCAATTCAATATTATGCAGTGTAAAGATAGCAGTATCAAAAGCCGTAATAAAAGCAATGCATAAAACACCATCTACAAAGAGACACAACAATTTACGTGGTTCACCCAATGTGGGGTACTCCACGGATAAAATATTTCACTAAATTTTATCAAATCAAATTCTGGGAATACCTTTATCGATTACAAAGTTTATGGGTACAAACCCAAAGGAGACACCAATCCCCTAGCTCTATTCTAGCTAGTGATCCTCTAGAAAACCTCTGCCTTTGTTGCCCTTAGCAAATGGAACTCTATCCATAGAAGACACTTGTCTTCCTTGCTCTGGCTGGAGACCTCTGTCCTCAACTCTATCACCTCAAAAGCTGGTCCTCGAATTTGCACTAAACACGATCCTTCAGTCTAGCACAAATGTCCTCTTTCATCTTTTCTTGTTGTGCTTACTACACCTTCTGCTTTCTCTGCACAAAACACAGTAGCATTGTCTTCGTGCACTCTCATTCCTTGCGATCTCTCTCACTTAGACGATTCGAAAGAAATACACTCTATACTCGACGATCGAACTTCTCCCTCGCACTCTATCTACAAAAGTTGCACTTCGAACACACACTCCAAAACAATTCTTAACTCTCCAAGCAGCCCTCCTTTTATATTAACACTATCAAGATTAAAACCTTGATCTTAGTTGGCTGCACACCCTAAACTACGTTGACAGCAAACCCTAAACTTTGTCAGCCCAAATTTAACTTTGTCGGCTTCACTGCATCTGCAACTCCTCTGTAGCTTCTGCCATGAAACTACATGTTGCAATATCATGACACCTTTGCAATCAAACACTATCTTATGGCTTTTGTCGTGATATCATGACACTTTCTACTTCTGCTGATGTCATCTTCACTCCTGTCATGAAATTGTGACCCTTCTATCTTCATGGCCTTCTTCTCTGCTTTTGTCGCGAAATCACGACACTTATGCCTCTACTGATGTCATCTTCAATTCTATCGTGAAATCATGACCCTTCTATCTTCATGGCATTCTTCTCTACTTTTGTCATGAAATCACAACACTTCTGGATCTACTGACATCATCTTCAATTCTGTCACAAAATCATGACCCTTCTTGCTTTCTCAAAATTTTCACGGCTTGCACTAGCAAAAACGGAACATGTCGCAAAATCATGACACTTTCGTTGCCTTATGCTTTTCTCTGCCTTACACTCGTGAAACTGGAATGTCATGAAATCATGACACTTTCGCCTTCGAGCTCTTCCTTCTTGAATTCGTCACGAAATCATGACGCTTCTTCTATTGAAGACTTGCTTCCTATTTTTGTCATGAAATCATGACACTTTCTCCAACTAAATGCTGCCATCTCAACCTATCATGAAATCACGACGCTTTCAGCTTTCAACTCTTCCCTTTGCTGCATGTCGTGAAATCACGATAGTTCTTACTTTGATTTTTGTAGCATGTCATGAAATCATGACAGTTCTCACTTTGACTTCTGTAGCATGTCGTGAAATCATGACACTTTGTCTTGCTACTTTCTCTCTCTTCGAACTTGTCACGAAATCGTGACAATTCACACTACGGACTCTCTTTTCAACATTATGTCACGAAATTGTGACACTTTTTCTTTTGGACTCTCTCTTCTGCATTATGTCACGAAATCATGACACTTTTCCTTTTAGACTCTCTATCTTGTAACATGTCGTGAAATCATGACACTTTTTCATCTGTACAATATTCTTTGCAATATGTCATGAAATCGTGACTCTTTTTCTTCTCTACCTTCCTGCACTTTTTGAGTCACAAAAATGCGACATGTCACGAAATCGTGACACTTTCTACCTTGCTCTTCTTCTCTGCAAACATGTCACGAAATAATGATAGTTTTTCCAGATCTTTCTCTCTCCTCAAACATGTCACAAAATTGCGACAGTTTTTCTAGCACTTTCTCTCTCCTCTAACATGTCTCGAAATCATGACAGTTTTTCTTGCCTGCTGCATACCTTTTCTTACTTGTCTTTTTCTTTGATCTTTTGCAAAAGGGCTACTATGATCTTCCTGGAAACTCACTGTCCATGCTCTGAATAATCTGACATTAAATCAAATTCTTTCAAGAGCTTCTTGACATCAATGACAACTTCTACACATGAGCAAAGGCAATGGAACCAAGGTAACCAAAATTGCCAACACTCTAAAAATCACCTACAACTTTTAAGAACTGCAACCAATCAAGAAATAATTAAGGAGGATGAAGATGGATCAAGTTTTTTAGGGGAAAATAATAAATTTTCCAATCTGAGCAAGTTTAGGAGGTTTTGAATTCATGAAAAATTTGGGTTTACCTAGATTGGATGCAAAATATAAACAATCCACCAAATTTAGGTGCACGTTTAATTTGCATAAATTTGAACTAGTCCAAATTTGTCAAAATAATCCAAATTTGTGATAAAAGAGGAGAAAGTAAGGATAGTATTTAACGGGCATGAAATTGAGGTAGACGGTTGAAGCGGGAAGCTACATTGTTGAGTAGGGAAAATATTTTGTTTTGGGGGTATAGGAATTTTTAAACATGTCAAAATTCCATGGCTACAGTGGCTAAAGATCCAACCTCTTAAAAAGCATCACACAAATACATATATAGCTCTAGGAAAATACTATTATTACAAGTGAATTAAAACCTCATTAATTGAGGGTGGTTGCATTAGAGGGTAGTTGTACTAAATACCTCCCCTACCACATTGCTACCACTGATGGAACATTTCTACAACACTTGGGTTGGCTGCATTGGTTGCATCTATTTAATTTATTTCTTTATCGCTGAATCTGACAGTCTTGTTGCCTTAAATATCCATGCCTACTTGGTGGCCAAAGTATTTGGGGCATTTATATATGTTTCAATATACCTCTAAGGTTGTATATTCAATTTTTTACATGCCAACTACATACCAAGTTCTTCTTGATTAGTCGTTAAATTTACTTACCAACCCCTGCCTTGGATATAATTCCCTACTATCATTGGTAGCAAACTGGCATCTTGGGACCTCTTGCAATACTATGATCTCCCCTTACTAGTGTGATAAGATTTTAGGCCCCTCATGAATCTTGTTTGCACCCCATTTTACCACTGATCATCAACTCCTACACATTATGGACCTTTGGGTCACACACGAAGTCTGACCTCATCCCATTCTTTTTCTTGATTATGCTTTTACTCCCTTTATGGTAGGGTTTTGGGACCTAAAATAGATCTCATCTCATCCCATTTCTCTACTTGGTCTCATCACTCTCTCTACCTTAGGTGGGCCTTTAGAACTTCCCTACCATTTTTTTATTACCCAAATCTCCATTTGCTTTGAGGGTAAGGCTTTGGGATCACCTGTAGCTTGCTATGCACCCATTATCCCACCCATCATGATACTTCCTACGGGAAGAACTTTGGTAGCATCAAAAAATATACACAACCTAATCCTCTACCTAGTTCTTCTTTTTAGCTTTCTTTATGGCGGGACTTCAAGATCTGCATAGGATTGGGTATGAACCCGATTCATTGCCCTCTTTCATACTTAGCCATTTTTCAAGAAAACTTCTAGATTGTTAACCTTGGGGAGTAAGTGGGTGGAAGAAAGACATCCACACTCTTGGTGATTCACGAGGGATTTTTGCTCACTAAAAATCAATAAACCTAGCCAACAAAATAATCTACCATGATAGTTTTCAACAATATTATTTCCTTTGGCCAAAATTCATTGGGCCATAGAGTTAAAAACAAAAAACAAAAATGGGACCAAAAGAGACACCTCCCATTACTTATGCCTCACCCTCCAACTTTGCACATTGCTAATCTTGGGCTCTGGAAGACTCAGTTTGGGGGTCTACCATATGACTCACTTAGACTTGAATATTTTAACACATTTGCTCCCAAGCTCCTATAGTTGGAATATGGAAAATTTTGATCTGGTCAATGACATATTTTAGTCTGCAACTTCCTATGCAAGGAGGATCACTATATATTTCAACTACCTACTTAGAACTTATGAAAAAGGTGAAGAGCTTAAGTGTAATATTGAATATTTGGTACATCATTATGGGTTATTGTAATTCCATAATCTCATTGTCATCCTCATATAAATCTTTGAACAACTTCTTGAGAGATATCTCTATGTATAGCTATTGTTGGTTGTATCAAAATCCTTGGGAGTTGAGCACCTTGAGCTACAAATTGAGCTTGTTCATATTTTCTAGCTCTTTTATAAGTACTCCTTGTAGTTCTTCCTACTCAGAATATAGATCCATAATATGAAAAATTTGTTACATCATAATCTGGCACTGCTCAATTTATCTCATCGAGTAGACAGACGGTTGAATCTCTTTATTCATAAATTTTATTTTGAATATTACTACCTGGGAACCCATGTCCCACACCATATTATTTTTCCTATCTAGTTCAACATTTACCTCCATGGAGACTACTAGGCTCTCTTCTATTGCTAAAATAAAAGAAGTGATAATTTCCGGAGCTACCTCTTTTGATTTCTCAAATGAACAAGTCTGATATTCTTTAGAGAGTCCTTAAAAATAATTGATCTAGATGGATTGTCCTTCTCTTTCTATAGCTCCACCAATGTAGCATTCATAGCATCTCCTTGTTGCTGCATCTTGATATTTTATTCATTAATTTATTTCTCTTGCTACTATATTTTGGCATTGAATTCTGCATTCCATTTTTCAAATGCACTCTTCACCACCTGTAGCTCACCTTCCAGACTTGTGATCTTCTCATCATTTTATTACAAAATATTTAGGGAGGGATACTTCTCTAGGGTGTGACTAAATTATTTGTTCCTATTATTAAGGGATTATTGATCCATATTTTCCCTATGAAGTAGAGCATCCAAGGTCTAAATCATTTATTTGCAACCTTGAGCATCTTATCTACATATTTAGTCTTCAAAACAAGGGTATCTACATTGACATGGGTTGCCTTCATAACTCAGTTAGAGTGATTCTAGCAATTTATCTTGTATTAATGTCTAGTATCTAGTACTTTGGACCCATATCTACCATAGTTTTATTCTCCTTAGGATGAGCCATTATATTGTATCTCTTTCCTTCAATTGGATCAATCTCATGAAAAGTAATAGGTGTGGCTTCCACTATGTATTTGTATGACTATTGCAGTTATTCATCTGCCTACTTTATTTGATTATATCATGCAACTTTTATGACCTTAAATATTTATAGCACATATTCTTTCTTTACCTCAAGCATGAGTGGCACAGTTAGGAAATATTACAGTAGAGTCAAAGGATGTGTCACTATTGCTCAAACTGGGGCTATGACAATGGTTCCACTTAAATGAATTGGTTCTAATGATGGAGACAACAATGGAGGTTACTAGGTCATGGTTTGCATTGAACGCAAAGGACTAGAAAAAGTTATGAATAGTATTAGATACTGAGGTGGAGTAGTGAAGTCATTTATGGATTGCATGTGGGTGGGGGCATGGGAAATTCTAGAAAATTTTGAGGATGGTTGGGCATATAGGAGGGATACAATGGGGAGACCATAGAGTACTTGGGATGCTCTTTTTTGAGTAATAAAACCATGGTTGAGATCATTTTTGAATTTTGGGTAGTGCGAGAGGGTGGTTCAGGGGAATCTTGAAATGAATTAAGGGAATGAGTCTACTTAGGATAAGGAAATGGTCTTTCATGAGAATGGTACCCTACTATTGGATTTTCTTTATAATCAACTCAACTATCTTCTTTCCCTTGTCTACCTAGGCTATTACTCTAGTTTTCTCCACCTTTGAAACATCCAACTATGACCACTGATGCTTGTGTTTTGGCTCTCAAACATCAAAGATATTGGGGCTAGAGTGAATTTTTATTTTTCCACTCTGCTTTGATATTTATGGTGGAGGTCAAGGCTACTTTTGTGTTCCTATTCCAAAAGGTTTGCTTGACCTGGTCCTCATGTTTTTTTGGGTTTGTGCAAATGGAACCTCCTATTCAATCATTTTTCCATAGGTTGGGTCTTCTTGTACCTAAAGTGGGCTTTGGATCTCTTTTTCTTCAACCTCTTCTTCTCCTTATCCATTTTCCACCTTCTTTAAAGATTCTACTACATCCAATTTCCTCAATACTCTTGGGAAGAGGTTATCATCTTCCATTTTCTTCCATGCATGAATATTGGAATGATATTCTTATTCAAACTTCTTATCATATCTCTCTAGGAGAGTGTCCTAGAATTCATTATTTTTACACTTTCTTATCCACCATTCCTCAATTTTATCATCATTATCCCATTTATTCTATCGTTCAACTAACCAAACAAATGTTGAGCTCAATTTTTTATCAGGATTTCTCTCAAGTTCAAATACCCTATTGTATAGACAAGGAGACATCCATGGTGGCCACTCATGCATCTAGAACTATGTGGATAGAATAACCTAATAATTTAATAGATTCCTATAGTCCAATATTGCTTCATTAGGTTTATTATTTTGGTGTTTGAATTATCATGAATTGATTTTGCCACTGAGATTTTCTCTAAGAACATCATCTAGATCTTAATACCTTCTAGGGCACTATAGGGATATCTAAGGCTAATAGGTTGTTTTCCAACTTATGATATGTTAGATTATCCCTTATTAGCATATTGATGGGTCCAAGTAAAATAGGAAGCTGGGATATCATCCTTTTCTTTGCTCCTAGACTATACTTATTTTCAACCACAAGGGCTTTTCTACACACTTCTATTGGAAAGACATAGTCTGTGAGTAGGGGAGAAGATAATGGAATCTATAAAAACTATACAGGTGAATGCATGTGCCTTCCTCAAAAAAATACCAATATCTTATTTCTAGCATATTTTCCCTTAAGAATTTTCTAACATTTTCAAACAAATGAGGATAGACCTCATATATATGCTAGGATAGGACCCAAGAAGTTCTTGTTGAACTCTAGATATGGTTTTATCCTAAGCATATGCATAGAGTCTACCACTAGGTGTATCACCCCACTACCATCCTTATCAAAAATTAGCATAGAGTGCCTCATGTAAGGCATGCAGAAGAAAAATAGTCATGCCAAATAGGATGGAAAATTAAAATCCATGCTGTCTTAATTGATGTTCCGCTAGCTATTTTCGAATGTTCCTAGCCAATAATTCTACCTAGTTGAGTCTCACAACCTGGTGAGCTCATAGTACTACATGTGTCATCACCATTTATTATGGGTACACTATCTTATTTATTATCAAATCAAGCAATATAGCTAGCATGGATAAGACTAACTAAGCTTCTTCCTTGAATTCTACCAATGTTTATGTTTTCTCCATGTAGTCCTCTGGTAGTCTTCAGACCTTTAGCATTTACATTAGCCAAATTTTTGGACCATCATCACCCAACCTATCCTTCTTCACTTCTAAATTAATAATTTTTAGTTGTCCTCCAGGTAACTCTTCCACAAGAGGCTCTAGAGTAGCAAATGCTCACATGATATTCTACATACTTATCTAGAATAGGGGCTATTGGTTTTGGTTCTATATTGTTCTTGTGTTAGTGTTATATAACTTTGCAATAGCCTCAACCAATTTAGGTTATGGGTGCATGGTGATTGTTGTAAACCTGCTCAATTAGATTATCCATGGAACAACTCCCATAGAAGTTGAAGGGAACTATGTTTCTTTCTATATCATGCCATCTCATGAGATTTTTGCTCTAGCCTTGATAGTCAGATGCATATCTATGATTCCCTTATTAGTCTTAGCTTTTATCATTTTTCCTTCTTCACCCGTCTATTCTCACTAATTTCCTTACTTGGAAGAGTGCACACTTTAAACAACCAACACCATATTCTTGATTGTACAATCTTTATTGACTCAGGTATGATGATGATTTGAAGGAGATAAAAGTAAATAATGGCATTTTCTACTTCTTAATTATAGTGGTTAGGGAAGAAGGCCAAAAAGTTAGTGTTGAGAATAAATTTTGCCCAATTACAAAATCACCATCACAGTCAGAATTTTGATTAGAAAACCCTCTCTTGCAAAGAAATAGAAATTTCTCCAAGGTTCTTTTTACTTAATGTGTACTTTTCATCTTATGAATGTGTCAAATTAGTTCTAGGAATACCTTAGTGATTTGCAAGTAATTATTAACAAGGGGTCTATGTTGATTTATTTTATTATGCTATGCTATTGATTGTTCATGAAAATTAAAAGAAAATAAAATGTGATTGGCCCTCATATAACCACGATGTAAAAGCCTTAGTTAATTAAATATTGAATTATTTTTGATAGATTTTATCTTCTTTTGGTTAAGCATATTGTAAACAAGTTTTATCTTCCTTAAATCCTGCTTTGAGCATAAAAGAGAAGATTAAAATCTATATTTTGAAATGCAAAGTTTGAATGATGATTGGATTCATTTAATGTTGTTTTGAACATGGAAATAAAATAATCTACATGAATAACTTGATAAATGAAATAGCATGTGAAATTTCATATAAATTACCCCTCTTTGATGAAATTATAATTTTCATAAAGAGAAGTCAATTTATTACTTTAAAAACAATGGCACTTTGGAATGCCATATAAATTACCTTCCTTTAATGAAATTGTAATTTTCATAAATGGAAGTTAATATATTGCTTGCAAAATGAAATACAAAGCTTGAAATTTGATTTTCCTTCAAAATGTGAAATTATGTCAAATTTCGAAATTACAAAATTCCTTATAAAACAACTTTGAAATTTTTTATAATTTTGAAAATAGCTTCAAACTAAAATTGGAATTGTTCTAAATGAAATGTTAAAGCTTATTATTCACATCCGTGCATCTATTTTTGGAGTTTGAATTTTTTTATTTTTGTTTTCATTTGCAACATTAAAAATAAAAATACAAAAGGAAATGGTTAGAAAAGGAATTTTTTTTTTTTGGAAAATGGACCAGAACGCTAAAAATGTTAGGAACCAAACTACTAACAACATAATGTTACCCTATCTTGCAAAATAGAGATGTGAGAATTTTTGAACGTAACCTAATTTATCCAAAGTTTCCTTTGCATGGTCTAAAATAAATTAGGTGCAATCTTCTAATGGAAACAAAACAAATTCTACATTTCTAAGCCTTCAACACTGCAACCATTAAACATGCATTAAACACTATCTATAAGCCAAGAAAACATATAAAGAAATATAAACGGTGAATTCAAAACATGCAAAAACTTTCTCCTCCATTTTGCTAACAAAGTGCAATTTTCTGAAGCATTTGCATCCTTTTAACAAAAATAATATCCAATTTTTACAAAACATCTCCAACCCTTGGCTTTCAAAAATTTTCTAGCCTTGACCTCCAAAAAGGTCCAACCCTTCTGTGTCTGCTTTTTCATCTATTTTAAAATCTTCTAAGAAATTTTTTTCTTTCCAACTGTTCACTTCCTCATTCCTTTGTTTGGTTTCCCTACATTTAGGTAACACTCCTTTTACAACATAACACTTTGAAAAGAATTCATATTTTCTCCCTGTTTACATTACCTTTCATAACATAAACATTTAATGTCAAACCCTTAAACATGAATTTTATGCCTTTCCCTTTGATTAAACATGTGACACATTTTAGCAATTAAGTAAATTTAAGCTCCCATTTTGGGGCTCTCATATATATAGTCTGCACATCCTTTTATCCATTCTAATATAAATGTTGGGCACATACCCTTGGCTAAAATATCATCTAATTGAGTGTCATCCTTAGCCAATGAATCATGGGTACTTTGGGACCCTTAGACAATGCAAGATTCATTGTATTTTAATACCTCTTTCTTAGTGATTTAACTTCCCCATTTTTGGTGATGGATTTCTACTAGAACCAATGTTAATATAGGCTAAAAAAAAGGACCATCAGATTATACTACCCTAACTATCATAGATGCCTTCATTACAACTTCTCATTCTTGATCATTCACCTCAAACTCCTTATGTATGAAATTTGTGCTCATCTGCCAAACTTCATACTATCAACCTTGTGTGCAGCCTGATAAACACCATCCCACATGTTTTAGCACTCACTATTTTTATCCATAGTCACACTGTGTGCTATGTAAGTCCCTATCATGCATGTGAAGTGTCTTCTTGTCCTTTTATTTTGATGATAAACACATCATTATTCATCTTATTGTATAAAGTGTGGGGCTAGTGAATGTTTAATTTTTCCATAGTGGATTGGACATGGTTGGCCTTTAGCTTCTAATAGTGTAGATGAAAACTACCTGAAGGCACATTCTTAACTAGCACATCACCCATTACCAGGAATCAAATCACAAATGGGCCTCTTCTCCACTCCATGTATAGGTACCCTTAATTCATTTTTGATGATTTTATCATCCTATTTTCAAAAGGGTAGGCCACTAGCAATTTTTGAGTCTTGATGCATTAAATGGAAGAAAAATACCCTTAATTAGCAACCCAAAACCTCTATATCTACTTCATGATGAATTTATCTACACTATTTGTGATACAAGATGTGGATGGTTCTTTGTACTGCCATATCATCTTCATTATGGAGGTATCACATTGGTGTGACTTGGTAAACCTCAGTTGATTCGTTCGACACATAAGATAGTAGGTTCATCCCAAATAATGTGGTGAGCCCTATCATTCATCCTAATTTGAGGCTATACTCTTGTATTATCTACATTCTCACAAAAAACATCGTGGTCAATCCCAGTCCACATGGTTGTGACACTACTAAGGTTTGATTATGGAAATTCATACTGGCTATCATCATAGATGTTTGTTCACAAGGTTAGGTATCTGAATCACCTACCAAATCAATCATGTGAGCTGAGTTGTCCCAACTACATCAATATCCATATTTTCCTATGTCATCTTTGGCTAATGATGTGTGTCATTAATAGCATCATTTAATCTTATAATTTATCAATCTAGGGTGGTGTCCAAGGTTGTCTACGATAGAAGGTTAGGGTAGAGTACAATTTATGTATTCATATTTCAAGAATTTATTGGGTGAAATAGATTTTGGTTTAGCATTTTGGTGTCACACTAAACCTAGTCTATATAATGGAAACTAAATTAAATTGCAAGAATTGAAAACTAAATCTAAGTTGCTGAAATTGACAATTAACTACAATTGCAAGAATTGGAAATTGCTGAATTGAAATCTAATTTACTTTTACAAAATTGAAATAACAGAATTAAAATGTTGCTAAATTGAAATCTTAAATTACATTTGCATAATTGAAACCTAGTTTACTCTTGTAGAATTGAAATGATTCTTGGAAATAAAACTTATGCTAAAAGCACCATGAAATCTGCAAAATGAAATCTGCTAAAAATTGAAAGTTGCTTAAACATACAAAAATAGGAGAACATAGAAAGTAGAGGAAACAAGGGAAACAAATGTCTAATATAATTTGTCAACTAACACACACACACACACAAATGTTGCATACAAACATAATAGAAAATATAAATAACATCACACAAACTTAAAACAAGAAAATGAAATCTGACAAGCAATCTGTTTATTCTGCTACAATAAAATTACAGAAAAACCTATCACAAAAATCCTCCTTCTAGGCCTGAAAGTGGGCTCAAGATTCATGATATAGAAGAAGGTTGGAAAAACACTCCTTAACTAATTAAAAATCACACTTTATCATGAACAAAAATTTACAAAAGAACTACACTTTTATTGTTGTCAAAACATGCTAAAATTGTTATAGAGAATTGTTGTATTGTCCTATTTGCTGCTACTAAATACTCTCCTCTATTATAATTCATAATTATCTCAAAAAATAAAGGATATGTGTTATTTATAATAAAATATTACAATATATATCATGCTTAAATCAACCTATTTGCTATTTTATAGTGATTTACCAATCATTCTGAATATGAAATAAGTGTAATTTTGGACAGTTTGTGCTACAACAACACTCGTTGGTCCTTAGAAGGCATATTCAGTGGTAGGAGTACATTTGAGGAGTCTTATAATATTTTTGTACACTTTTATCCACTTTAAAATATCATTTTCCTATCTTAAAACTTATTTGCATTTTATTCTACAAACTAATCTAGGTCTATTTTAGGACAGGATCAGTTGCATTAGTTGATATTTCCTCATGAGCTGTGTTTTCTGGTCGGCAAGGAATGATGGAAACAATTTTAGAAAGATTTTACTATATCCCCTCAACCTTATTTTACCTTTTAAACCACTTATAAACCACAAATATTCAAAAAGAAGCGTGTTCCCTTATTATTCTGAAGATCTTCGAAATAATTGGTTGTAGGTGCACTTGATGCTCAAAAATGCATGTAGAATGTACTTTTTGGCCATTTATTTGAGGTAGGTCATTTAATCTAGCTTCCAGGAGGTGATTCCAAATAATATCATCCTTCTCCATTGGTAAATTCTAGGCCTTGCCATTCATTGGCAGCTAGCTGGAATTTACATGGTGATTTGTGTATTTTCCTATTTCTGCTTGTTACTGCCTATTTAGACCATGTGGAAATGCTTCTAGATAGGTTAGATGTCTTATTTAGTCCTTATAAACTTATTCCATCCATTTCATCATATTTTTCTTGACAACTTCAAGGTGTTCCTATAAAGTGACAACTTGTTGATTTTTATATGGCTATTTTTTGTAGATTTTCAGATTTATGATAGTCCTAAAAATTTAGCTCCAATGCGGATTTAAAACAAGTCGAAGGGTAGGAAAACATTCAAAAACCATTGTGAAGTTAATGTATATTAGCATACAACATTTGGATAATTGAAATGCATGTTTTTATTTACTACTTAATCAAGCAAAAATAGTCACAAAATGCTGAAAATAGTCAAAAACAGAGATATAGTGTTCCTAACATAAAATTCTGCAAACACTTAACAAATAATATATTCTAATCAACTATTTGGCAATTAACTTTGTCATGTTTGGTAATATGGTAATTTTTATATGTCAAACATTATGCAATAATGATGTATTTTTGAGCCTCGTCATCCCCCCCAACTTGAACTGATGCATGCCCTCATGCATCCTAGTAGGCCATAGTAATATGTAGGTTTTATCCTTGTGAACAACATCATTTACCACCTTCTACCCACAAAATTTCTCCTTGTTGCACTACACCAAGCATTTTGTAATTTAAGCACATGTATTTCACTTTCCTACAACCTTGCAATTTTTTTTTTTTAGTTCCCGCAATTTTTATTTTTTTTTAATTCTGCTTTTTGTTTCTTGCATATATGTTTTTCATTTTCAACTTGCAACTCTTTGAATTCTGCACTTACATACTTCAATATTGCAATTTCTATAATTCTTGCAGTTTTGACTCTTTTTCTGCCCTTCTACAAGTTTTACTGCTACAAGGTACCTCTTAAAGGCTTGGTATCATGTGATTCATATTGAAATAGTCTTATTGTATTTTTATAATGGAACTATATTTAGCATATGCACTACTGCTGGTGGAATTTTCTATCTTGACAACATTTCAGCTTGGATGCCTATTTCTATTGTTTTGCATCTCTAAAAAAAAATTGACAAAAATTCAATTTTGTACTACTTGTGGTGGGATGATTTTGAGCTTTAGGAACCTCAATATTTGATGTGTCCTACTCATTTTTCTATTATAAAATATTTTCAAGAATTTCTGGTATAATTTATATCTCATTTCGAAGATCTTCGAAATAAGACAGTTATTCCAAAGATGTCTTTTCTTATTCTGAAGATGCATCTAAAAATACAGAAATGACCTCATGTGCAAAAGTTAGTTGTAAATTCTATTTTGGACCCATATCTAGGGTATGTAAACCTTCTATAACATCAAAAATTCCTTTTCCATCCTTTTATTTAGATGCTAATTTTTTCATTTTGTATGTTGTTTTATTGCAAATAGAAGTAAAATAGAATTTTTAGGTGCATTTTTCAGATTATCCTCCTCAAATTATGAGGTAATTGTGAGATATCAACTTGTAGTTCTCCTTATGAAATTTACCCTTCTAATTCAAATAGAATTGCTACCATGTCTGTCCCAAAATCAGGTTTTTATATAGTATTGAAGTTTCCATGCACTAAGGGCAGAAGGGGGTGTTTCTTGATATTTTTAACATGTTTCATTTTCAACATGCCAATATTATATGAATAGTTTATTCCAAATACCTATTATCATACACTAAATAATAAATGCTTGTTGTGAGTTAAATGCAAGAAACATATACCTTACTGTCCTAAAAATTGATCATGCACCTTACAAGCTGCTTCTGATGATTTTTATCAAGCTATTTGAAAGCATAAACATAACACATGTGCAGTGTGAGATTTGTACAATAGTGAAACAATGATGGGTGGATCAACAAGGTAATGCATGCCAAAAAATTAGTTTTTATGCAAGCCAACTCAACAGCACCTCAAGGAGGTTTTCACTACTGAATTATTCATTTTTTTTCTTTTCTTTCATCAGAAGAGGCTACCATTTCTAGTTTTAAACCAACTTTTGTCCTTTTTTTTTCAAATGCTTTAATGAGAGAGAATGTCTCTCACTCTTATTTGGATAAGAACAATCCTTATTCTACAAAAACATTTCAATATTTGTATGAAAACACCATCTTTTTTTGCTAAAACCTACAACAATGATGCAACCATCCTTTCCATATGAGTAACAAGAGCCTTCTTATGTCATCATTAATTCATTATTGCTAGAAGTAAAGTATTGACTTCATTGTTCCTCTTCCATGCTAAAATTTATGTTTTTCCCCATGTATCATCATTTTGTGGGACATGCCTTTTGCTACAATATTTTATTTCTCCCTCTCTCTTTTTCTCTTTTTTTTTTATATATCTCTTTATATTTTTCAAAATTTTCTCTTTTCTTTCTTGTGCCCATGAAGGAAGTTCACAAATAAGATTATTCTCTTATTTCTTTTCTTGTATTTTATTTTTTTTCTTTTTGTCAAACTTTTTAGCATCACTCTAAATCTGATATGGAAGAGAAATTCTCTTCCATCATGTGTACATACAATTGTGTAATCTCCCTCAAGAAATCCTCCTTAGTTAATGGTGCATGGTATACCCAAAGGTATTGTCCATTCACCACTAACATCCTCCATGAATAACCAATGGGAGAAAGAAGCATTACTCCATATCTAAAAATTTCTTCAATCAAGTGTGGTCCTGTTGGTATTTTTGCCACATTGTTTTGATTCGTGATTATTCATGCATTAATTGTTAAAGTTCTCATTCCTCTGTGTTTCTCTACAATTTTTGATCCCAAAACAACTAAGTCCAAAGACTATCATGATATCGTGATCAAAAATAGCATGCAGAGCACAGGTTAAAAATCGTCGCGATATCACGACATGTCGTGTTATCGCTGGTCTTTTGAGGAGAGAGAAGCAAAGTCAAAAAATGTCACGATATCGCGACGTGTTCCAAAATCATGGTCAAAATGGTCAACGGAGGCAGAGCAGTGAAGTTGTAGCGAAATCATGACATGTCACGTTTTCGTGACTTGCGATGGCCATGGAGCAGAAGGTTAGAAATTGTCGTGAAATTATGACATAATTGAGCAAAGGGCAATGACTATGAACCGTGTCACGATTTCACGATAGAAAAATGAACAAGGGCTAGAATGTAAAAATCATTGCGATATCACGACATGTCGCATTATCACGGTCAAGTTGAAGAAAATGCATAAGGCATGAAAGGCATCGCGATTTCATGACATTTTTGAAGATGAGACCAAGCAAGAGCAAGACGTGATTTCATGACAGAAAGCAGCAACAGTAGAGGAAGTAAGAAAAAGTCACAATTTCATGACATATTATGGAGAAAAGCTAAATAGACAAGAAATGTCATGATTTCACAACATGTTCCATTTTCGCTACCTGCAAGAGGATGAAGGCCAAGGAAGAGAAAACTGTCGCAATTTTGCGACATGGTGCAGTTTCGCAGGTGGACAGAAAAAGGACACAAAAGCAGGAGAATTGTCACGATTTCATGACATGGTGATGTTTTTGTGACTTAGAGGAGTGAAGAAGGCAGATGAAAGAACATGTTACGATTTCGCTACATGTTGAGGAAAGAAGTCCCAACAAAGGAGAATGTCGTGATTTCATGACGTATCAGGAAGATAAAGCCAAAGAGAGAAATATGTAGCGAAATTGTGACTTGTCGCGTTTTCATGGTTTGAAAAAACGCAAGGAAAACATGAGGAAAGAATGTCATGATTTCATGATAGGTCATAGTTTCATGAGAACAAGGCAGAGAAGGAACATAATAGTAAGGAACGTCACGATTTCGTGACGCATCATGTTTTCGCGACCTCAGGTGAAAAAAGAAAACAAAGTGCTGAATACGTCATGATTTCATGACATGGTTGGTTTTCGTGATCCAAAATGGCAAAAGCATATAGAAGAGAAATATGTCACGATTTTGTGACATGTCACGTTTTTGCGACCTATGACAGTTTTGTGCCAGAAAGTAGTTCAAATGGTCTGATGCAGTATTGCGATTTCCGAGGATTAAAAGCACTCCAAAATTGAATGTTTTTTTTCTTTCCAATGTGTGCAAGGTATAACAACGTGCTCAAGACTATAGCGAAGCACCAGAATTGAAGATGCATCCATTATTCAAAGCTTTTGTTCATGATTTCTAACGGTTCTAGCATGCTCCGAGGATGACCATTTAATGAAGACGATTGGTTCCATGTTTTATTTAATTTCTAGTTTCTCCGAGGCTGGTTTAAGGGGATCATTTTCTTATTGCTGCTGCACATTTTGTAGATCTCGAGGAGGTCCGTTTTATGTTTTAAATTCTACAAAGAGGTAAGACCTCTATAAATATCAATGTATATCTCAGAAAGAGACATCGAGAGAGAGACTTTTGCTGAAAATATTTCAAGTTCTTTGCATGAATGAAAGATATTTGGCCTTTGGTTTTGCAAGAAATTTTCTATATGTTTTCCCTTCTGTCTTATGCATTCCTCATTTACGCTCACATTTCTTATCTGCTACTTAATTTGAATTCTACATTTGAGTTTAAATATTGCTAGTGAGGAAGTGAGTTCTGGATTATGATTTTGAAGGTTATATGCGCAAGGTTGTAAGTGAATTACGTCACTGTATTCTGTTATATGATGTTAGTGTGCTTAAATTTATCTACTGTTAATATTTCCCAATCTGACAAATTTGGCCTATGGCTATATTTCCCATCTCTTTCTGTAATTTCTCATTTCTTTCTACATATTTCCAATTCCTTTCCTGCAACTTTAGTCTAAAATCAAGCTTAGATTTAGTAAGGGAACCAACCCTCTCTAGATATTGGTCTGGAAGACATTTCTTTCTCTCAACCTTTCAATGTTGGCTGGGTCTAGGGTGCATTTATTTTAAAATCCTTTCCTATGGTAGATTCGTGACCAATAGTTTTTGGCATGCCCGGTGGGACAAACTATTTCTATCTCAAAAAGATCCCATAGTATTGAGGGTTTAATGTTCACCTTCATGTCGTATAGTTAGAAAATTTGGTGACTCTGCAGTACCCAAAAATATCTGAATGTGGATATAGTGAAAGCTGTACTTCATGATCATGAGATCAAAGTCCAAAAAAATTGAAAATCTTGTTGAGTTTTTTGAACTTGACAGCACAAAAAGAGGTGAACACTCTAGTTTGGTTTCCTCATCGCTCGCATCATCTGCCATATCCACAAACATCCCTGGTATTGTTGCTAGTTTTCCATCTTCTCAGACACATCCACTAGTCCCAATGGGCCAGTATCCTCAACCCAGGCAGTTTTCAGCATGGAATGGTTCAGGAGCCTTCAATTTGTAGGCTCAAAACCCAGTTCCTCAGGTTGCTTTGAAAGCATTGCCAACTTATGATGGTACTGGTAAGACTACATATGAACATATTCATGATATAGCTTCTTTGGCAGCCATTCATGATATAACAGATGAATATGTGATGGTGAAGTTATTAGTACTATCCTTGAGAGGAAAATTGTTGTACTGGTATTGATCTCTATAACCAGGCACTATTGTGTCATGGGATCAACTAGGAGAACTGTTAGTTAAGAATTTTCATGAACAGGCTGATCCATTTTCTTTGATGTATTAGTTTAACACAATTTAGAGGCACCCATAGGAGGTGATAGCAGATTTCAATGTTCAATTTACCAAAAGCTGGCAGCGAGTTCCTGAAGGTATTCGCCCTACCCCTGAGCAAGCTACCTTCTACTATCTTTGAGCGTTCAACACAAACATTGGATTGGCGATCAGGCAGTCCAATGTGATGACCTTCTCGAAACTATTTGAACAAGCACAAAATGTGAAGGCAGACTTGATTGCAATCGGTAGGCTTCCTCCAAAGGTAGCAATGCCCATTTTACCTAATATTCCATAGCATTTATATCCTAGTTCATTTTTGCAATCCATGTCTTCTATTTATCTTGTATAATCATGGAGTTCCAATGCACCTCAAATTGCACCCATCCCAGTTCCTCATCTCCCTACTTCAGCAAATCCCCAGTTGCCTGCACCCAGTATTTTTCTATTCTCTGCTTCCACTTCATTCCCAGCATTACCAGCACCACCAACACCTTTGCCCTTACCAACACCTCCTGTGCCTGTAAATCCTGATCCTTATATAGCACTCTTGCAAGAGGTAAAATCTACCAATTCTATGATAAGAGCAATGGGCAATAGGATCATGCTGATTGAAAGGAAGCAAGATGAGCTAGATTTCTAGCCTAGGAGATTTCAGCCTCCGTCGATTACTAGAGAACAAGCTACTTCAAAAAGCAAAGAACCTAAGAAGAACCTGACTATTTTGGCAAATGAAGATGTAGTCCTTGCAGAAAGAACATATTGGTGTTCAACTTGTAATGATCCACATGGTGAAGATACTTGCATGGTTCATTTGAATTATGTGTAGACCTTGGTCGCTAGTTCTTCAGGAGGTCAAGTCAACATGATCTCTGAGATAGGTCATAGCTTAATGGTTCCATCAAAAGAACAAGTTTTAGTTCTCACAAAAACTAGAAAGAAGCCTGTTACAGTAGATACTACTGAGCTAGATCCATTAAAAGTACCAGCTAATTTGATAAAACAAGTAACAACTCCTATGCCAATATCAAAGCTAGATGCACTTGTTTTACCAAAAGATCCTGTTCCACACAGAGTACAAGAAAAAGCTACAGCTACACAGGTTGGATCAAAAGCAAAGGAGCAAGCAAGAGAAAAGTTGAAGTACTCATCATTGACCAAAAGGTTGAGAGTAGAAGCCACTCAGCAGTATCGAAGTAGATATGATCCCCCCATTGAAAAGAAGGAATATGTTGCTATTGTATACAACATTGCTGAAGAATTGAAGAAGATCCCAGCAAAGGTTAGTCTTTATGATGCATTACAATTGCCTGGATAGGTATATTTATTACAATAATCTTTGAAATCGTGACACTTCTGCCTCTACTGATGTCATCTTTAATTCTGTCATGAAATCGTGACCCTTCTCGCTTTCTCAACCTTTTCTTGGCTTGCACTAGTGAAAATGGAACATGTCGTGAAATCGTGACACTTTCGTTGCCTTATGCTTTTCTCTGCCTTACGTCCGTGAAACTGGAATATGTCATGAAATCATGAAACTTTTGCCTTCGAGCTCTTCCTTCTTGAATACATCATGAAATCGTGACGCTTCTTTTGTTGAAGACTTGCTTCTTGTTTTTGTTGTAAAATCGTGACACTTTTCCAACTGAATGCTGCCATCTCAACCTGTCGCAAAATCATGATGCTTTCAGCTTTCGACTCTTCCCTTTGCTACATGTCATGAAATCATGACAGTTCTTACTTTGAGTTCTACAGCATGTCACAAAATCATGATAGTTCTCACTTCGACTTCTGTAGCATGTTGCAAAATCATGACACTTTGTCTTGCTACTTTCTCTCTCTTCGAACTTGTTGCAAAATTGTGACAATTCACACTACAAACTCTCTTTTCAGCATTATGTCATGAAATCATGACACTTTTTCTTTTGGAATCTCTTCTGCATTATGTCATGAAATCATGAAACTTTTCCTTTCGAACTTTCTCTCTTGCAACATGTTGCGAAATCACGACACTTTTTTGTTTGTACAATCTTCTTTGCAATATGTCACGAAATTGCAACACTTTTTCTTCTCTGCCTTCCTGCACTTTTTGAGTCATGAAAATGTGACATGTCATGAAATTGTGACACTTTCCACCTTGCTCTTCTTCTCTACCAACATGTCGTGAAATCATGACAGTTTTGCCAGCTCTTTCTCTCTTCTCAAACATGTCATGAAATCATGACAGTTTTTCCAGCACTTTCTATCTCCTCTAACATGTCACGAAATCACGATAGTTTTTCTTGCCTGTTGCATACCTTTTCTTACTTGTATTTTTCTTTGATATTTTGCAAAAGGGCTACTATGATCTTCCTAGAAACTCACTGTCCATGCTCTGAATAATCTGACATTAAATCAAATTCCTTCAAGAGCTTCTTGACATCAATGACAACTTCTACACTTGAGCAAAGGCAATGGACCCAAGGTACCCAAAATTGCCAACAATATCCCCCTTTGTCATTGATGGCAACCCTTCATTGAAAACTCATCTCAAGAGCCAAAACTGAAACCAACTGTGCTAACAACTAAGAATCTGCCTTTGAAGTTTTGCTCCCCTGACTTGAAGCTCTTCTCTTCACTTGAAGCTCTCCCCCTTACTCATATCTCTCCCCCTTTGTTATCAATGGCAAAGGGTCACCTTTGGGTCTCAGGACTAAGAATGAGCCTCTTAGCTTAGTCCCTCCCCCACATCCTGATGAGGTGATTAAAATAGGGGTGGGAGTACAACTCCCATTAGGCACTGATCATCATAAGCATCTACAATTTTCTTGCCGGGCCTTCTTTTAAATTCTTTACCCGTATTCCTATTATTGTCACTGTTCTCATCCCTATTTTTGATCATGCCTTGATCCTTGGACCTGTTTATACCATTGTTCCTATTTTTGTACCTTGAAAGTTTAGCTCTACACTGTCTAGTTGTGTGACCTTCATTTTTGCACTTATAACAAGTAACAATGTTATTTCTTTTAGGCATACCTGTTCTTTGAATCCACCAGTTCTACCTAAACCTATTCTGATCAAACATGTTCCTATTATTTACCTTGCAATAGACTGCCTTGTGCTCGAAATATTGACAAGAGTAGCAATACCCTCGAAAGAAACTAGCGCTTCTGAAATTGTCGTTCACCTTCTTCACTTGAGCCATGCAATGTGCAGCCATGTGACCAAACCTGTAACATGCAAAACATCTGCCATGAAATTTACCTTTATTCGACCTCTTGGGTCTTGAAAACTTCTTCTTTTCATTTTGAATTTCATTTTCTGTTTCTACGCATCTATCATCCAAGGACTCATAATTTGAAATACTTTCCTTATCAAAACTCTCTTCCTTTTGGAGTCTCTCACTAGATTCTCCAACTTGTTCCTTGACAAAACCAAGGCCTATTTTAATTGTTGTCTTTCTTTGACCTTTGATGAGTGACTTAACCTTTTTGGAGCTATCTTGAAACCTATAAAGCTTATCCTTGTACTCTTTAGTTTCCTCTTTCAAAGAAGCCATTTTTTGTTCTAACTCACTGTATTCAAGAACCTTAGACTCTAACTCATCCTTGAGTTCTTGTGTCTTAGCCATAGAAACGTCAAGACTTTCTATAAGATCATCTCTCTCCATATAACATTCATCTAACTTATCCTTGAGTCTAGCATTCTTATTTCTTTCCTTTTTCAAAACACTAAGAGTGTTAGTAAGTTCACTTTCTAGATCCTTTATTTGTTTATTTTCTGAATCATCAAACCCTTTTTCAGATTTCCTATCACTAGAGGTGCTACCTTTTTCAAAAACCATACATGCATCTTCCTTATAGTTTTTTGAAGCATCCTCATACATACTAGAAACTAAATCATCATTTGTGCAATCATCTTCAAGGTGACCAAAATTTCCACATCGAAGACATTTCATGATAATGAATCTATGTTTTGGTTCTTCCTCTTTTTCTGATATGAACAACATCTCATTTTTAGTATCACTTGAAGAACTTTCACTATCACTACTAGAACACTTACTTGCTTTGTCTAGGTATAAACTCTTCTTGTGCTTGTGAGAATACTTCTTTCCTTGATTACTGCGTTCATCTTCATTTTTCCTGTGATGCTTGTGCTTTTCAGAATCCTTGCTTTTAGAATCCTGTATATCTTCATCACTTTCATTCTTGGGAATAGTACAGTCAGTAGCATAATGACCGAAATTTCCACAATTGAAACATCTTATATTTTTCATGCTTTTGAGCTTTCTAGAGAACTTGCCTTTATTGCTGTAATATGCCTCTTCATCATTGGAAGACTCATCACTCTCTTGAAGTTGTTTACCCTTGGATTTCTTGGTAGCCTTGAAAGCTGCCTCTTTCTTGACATCAACCTTCACTTGAGTTGTCAACTCAAATGCTACAAGTATGCTATGGAGATCATCCTTTTTCAACTTATCCAAATATTTAGCTTCCTCAATAGCAAAAATCTTTTCACTAAATCTATTAGGAAGAGATCTTAAAATCTTATCACAAACATCATTTTTAGCAAGCTCAAGACCTAAGTCTTTCATGAAGTTAACAACCTCATCCATACGAAGCATGTAGTCACTAATATTTTCATCATCATTCATCTTGAGTTGTTCAAACATACCTTTGAAGTGTATCAACTTAGCCTTTCAGACATTTACATCACCTGTGTGAACCACCTGCAACTGTTTCCACATTTCACTAGCTGTCTTGCAGTGAATCACCTTGGTTAGATCTACCTTTTGTAAACCTTTCAGGATTGCATCCATTTCTTTTGAGTTGCTGTGATGAATGGTGTATAAGTACCATGTTCAAGAATGGTGTACCCATCTTCAATCACTTCCCAAACCTCATTCCCAAGTGCCATTAGATGAACCTTCATCCTTGCACTCCAAAGACCAAAATCTGATCCATCAAGAATAGGTGCTGCATTGCCACTTGAATAATCCATTGTGTTATTTGCTAGCTTTTCCTTCAAGCTGTTAAAATTTTTGAAGGCACCCACTCTGATACCAATTGAAGAACACAAGTTTATACTGAGAGGGGGGGTGAACAGTATAAGACCACTTTTTACTTTTTCCTTCAATTCAACTTTCAATTCAATATTATGTAGTGTAAAGATAGCAGTATCAAAAGCCGTAATCAAAGCAATGCACAAAACACCATCTACAAAGAGACACAACAATTTATGTGGTTCACCCAATGTGGGCTACTCCAAGGATAAAATATTTCACTAAATTTTATCAAATCAAATTATGGGAATACCTTTCCCGATTACAAAGTTTATGGGCACCAACCCAAAGGAGACACCAATCCCCTAGCTCTATTCTAGCTGGTGATCCTCTACAAAACCTCTGCCTTCGCTACCCTTAGCAAATGGAAATATATCCATAGAAGACACCTATCTTCCCTTCTCTGGTTGGAGACCTCTATCCTCAACTCTATCACCTCAAAATCTGGTCCTTGAATTTGCACTAAACACAGTCCTTCGGTCTAGCACAAATGTCCTCTTTCATATTTGCCTATTGAAATTACTACGGCTTCTGCTTTCTCTATGCAAAACACAATAGCACTATCTTCATGCACTCTGATTCCTTGCGATCTCCCTCACTTAGATGATTCGAAAGAAATGCACTCTGTACTTGGCAATCGAACTTCTCCCCTGCACTCTATCTGTGAAAGTGGCACTTCGAACACACACTCTAAAACAATGCTTAACTCTCCAAGCAGCCCTCCTTTTATACTAAAACTATCAAGATTAAAACCTTGATCTTAGTCAGCTGCACACCATAAACTACGTCGGTTGCAAACCCTAAACTTCGTCAGCCCAAATTTAACTTTGTCGACTTCACTACCTCTACAACTCCTCTGTAGCTTCTACTGCGAAACTACAACATGTCATGATATCATGACACCTTTGCAACCGAACACTATCTTATGGCTTTTGTCATGATATTACAACACTTTCTACTTCTACTGACGTCATCTTCACTCCTGTTGTGAAATTGTGACCCTTCTATCTTCATGGCCTTCTTCTCTGCTTTTGTCGCGAAATCATGACACTTTTGCCTCTACTGACGTCATCTTCAATTCTGTCATGAAATCATGACCCTTCTATCTTCATGGCCTTCTTCTCTACTTTTGTTGTGAAATCATGACACTTCTACATTTTCTGATGTCATCTTCAATTTTGTCTCGAAATCGTGACCCTTCTTGCTTTCTCAACCTTTTCTCGGCTTGCACTAGCAAAAATAGAACATATCGCAAAATCGTGACACTTTCGTTGCCTTATGCTTTTCTCTGCCTTATGCTCATGAAACTAGAATATGTCATGAAATCACGACACTTTTGCCTTCAATCTCATCCTTATTGAATTTTTCATGAAATCATGACGCTTCTTCTGTTGAAGACTTGCTTCCTATTTTTATCGCAAAATCACGACACTTTCTCCAACTAAATGCTGCCATCTCAACCTGTCGTGAAATCATGATGCTTTTAGCTTTCGACTCTTCCCTTTGTTGCATGTTGTGAAATCATGATAGTTCTTACTTTGAGTTTTGTAGCATTTCACGAAATCATGATATTTCTCACTTTGAATTTTGTAACATGTCGCGAAATCGTGACACTTTGTCTTGCTACTTTCTCTCTCATCGAAGTTGTTGCAAAATCGTGACAATTCACACTACAGACTCTCTTTTCAACATTATGTTGTGAAATCGTGACACTTTTTCTTTTGGACTCTCTCTTCTGCATTATGTCATGAAATCATGACACTTTTCCTTTCAGACTCTCTCTCCTGCAACATGTGAAATCGCGACACTTTTTCGTCCGTACAATATTCTTTGCAATATGTCACGAAATCGTGACATTTTTTCTTCTCTGCCTTCCTACACTTTTCGAGTCGTGAAAATGCGACATGTCACGAAATCATGACACTTTCCACCTTGCTCTTCTTCTCTACCAACATGTCACGAAATCACGACAGTTTTCCCAGCTTTTTCTCTCTCCTCAAACATGTCGCGAAATCGTGATAGTTTTTCTAGCACTTTCTCTCTCCTCTAACATGTCGCAAAATTGCGACAGTTTTTCTTGCCTGCTGCATACCTTTTCTTACTTGTCTTTTTATTTGATCTTTTGCAAAAGGGCTACTATGATCTTCCTGGAAACTCACTGTCCATGCTCTGAATAATCTGACATTAAATCAAATTCCTTCAAGAGCTTCTTGACATCAATGACAACTTCTACACTTGAGCAAAGGTAATGGACCCAAGGTACCCAAAATTGCCAACACTCTAAAAATCACCTATAGCTTTTAAGAACTGCAACCAATCAATAAATAATTAAGGAGGACGAAGATGGATCAAGTTTTTCAAAGGAAAATAATAAATTTTCCAATTTGAGCAAGTTCAGGAGGTTTTGAATTCATGAAAAATTTGGGTTTACCTAGATTGGATGCAAAATCTAAAAAATCCACCAAATTTAGGTGCACGTTTAATTTGCATAAATTTGAACTAGTCCAAATTTGTCAAAATAATCCAAATTTGTGATAAAAGAGGAGAAGAATAAGGATAGTATTTAACGAGCATGAAATTGAGGTAGACGGTTGAAGGGGGAAGCTACATTGTTGAGTAGGGAAAATATTTTGTTTTGGGGGTCTAGGAATTTTTAAACATGTTAAAATTCCATGGCTACAGTGGATAAAGAGCCAACCTCTTGAAAAGCATCACACAAATACATATATAGCTCTAGGAAAATACTATTATTACAAGTGAATTAAAACCTCATTAATTGAGGGTGCTTGCATTAGAGGGTAGTTGTACTAAATACCTCCCCTACCACATTGCTACCACTGATGGAACATTTCTACAACACTTGGGTTGGCAGCATTGGTTGCATCTATTTAATTTATTTCTTTATGGCTGAATCTGACAGTCTTGTTGCCTTAAATATCCATGCCTACTTGGGGGCCCAAGTATTTGGGGCATTTATATCTATTTCAAAATACCTCTAAGGTTGTATATTCAATTTTCTACATGCCAACTACATACCAAGTTCTTCTTGATTAGTCATTAAATTTACTTACCAACCCTTGCCTTGGATATAATTCCCTACTATCATTGGTAGCAAACTGGCATCTTGGGACCTCTTGCAATACTATGATCTCCCATTACTAGTGTGATAGGATTTTAGGCCCCTCATGAATCTTGTTTGCACCCTATTTTACCACTGATCATCAACTCCTACACATTATGGACCTTTGGGTCACACACAAAGTCTAACCTCATCCCATTCTTTTTCTTGATTATGCTTTTACTCCCTTTATGGTAGGGTTTTGGGACGTAAAAGAGATCTCATATCATCCCATTTATCTACTTGTTCTCCTCACTCTCTCTACCTTAGGTGGGCCTTTAGAACTTCCCTACCATTTTTTTATTACCCAAATCTCCATTTGCTTTGAGGGTAAGGTTTTGGGATCACCTGTAGCTTGCTATGCACCCATTATCCCACCCATCATGATACTTCCTAAGGGAAGAACTTTGGTAGCATCCAAAAATATACACAACCTAATCCTCCACCTAGTTCTTCTTTTTAGCTTTCTTTATGGTGGGACTTCAAGATCTGCATAGGATTGGGTATGAACCCGATTCGTTGCCCTCCTTCATACTTAGCCATTTTTCAAGAAAACTTCTAGATTGTTCACCTTGGGGAGTAAGTGGGTGGAAGAAAGATACCCACACTCTTGGTGATTCATGAGGGATTTTCGCTCACTAAAAATCAATAAATCTAGCCAAAAAAATAATCTACCATGATAGTTTTCAACAATATTATTTCCTTTGGCCAAAATTCATTGGGCCATAGAGTTAAAAAAAAAAAACAAAAATGGGACCGAAAGAGACACCTCCCATGACTTATGCCTCACCCTCCAACTTTGCACATTGCTAATATTGGGCTCTGGAAGACTCAGTTTGAGGCTCTACCATATTATTCACTTAGACTTGAATATTTTAACACATTTTCTCCCAAGCTCCTATATTTTGAAGAGGGGAAATTTTGATCTGGTCAATGAAATATTTCAGTCTGCAACTTCCTATGCAAGGAGGATCACTATATATTTCAACTACCTACTTAGAACTTATGAAAAAGGTGAAGAGGTTAAGTGTAATATTGAATATTTGGTACATCATTATGGGTTATTGTAATTCCATAATCTAATTGTCATCCTTATATAAATCTTTGAACAACTTCTTGAGAGATATCTCTATGTATAGCTATTGTTGGTTGTATCAAAATCCTTGGGAGTTGAGCACCTTGAGCTACAAATTGAGCTTGTTCACATTTTCTAGCTCCTTTATAAGTACTCCTTGTAGTTCTTCCTCAGAATATAGATCCATAATATGAAAAATTTGTTACATCATAATCTGGCACTGCTCAATTTATCTCATCGAGTAGACAGACGGTTGAATCTCTTTATTCATAAATTTTATTTTGAATATTACTACCTGGGAACCCATGTCCCACACCATATTATTTTTCCTATCTAGATCAACATTTACCTTCATGGAGACTACTAGGCTCTCTTCTATTGCTAAAATAAAAGAAGTGAGAATTTCCAAAGCTACCTCTTTTGATTTTCTCAAATGAACAAGTCTGATATTCTTTAGAGAGTCCTTCAAAATAATTGATCTAGATGGATTGTCCTTCTCTTTCTATAGCTCCACCAATGTAACACTCATAGCATCTCCTTGTTGCTGCATATTGATCTTGTATTCATTAATTTATTTCTCTTGCTACTATATTTTGGCATTGAATTCCGCATTCTATTTTTCAAATGCACTCTTCACCACCTGTAGCTCACCTTCTAGACTGGTGATCTTCTCATCATTTTATTGCAAAATATTTAGGGAGGGATACTTCTCTAGGGTGTGACTAAATTATTTTTTCCTATTATTAAGGGATTATTGATCCATATTTTCCCTATGAAGTAGAGCATCCAAGGTCTAAATCATTTATTTGCAACCTTGAGCATCTTATCTACATATTTAGTCTTCAAAAAAAGGGTATCTACATTGACATGGGTTGCCTTCATAACTCAGTTAGAGTGATTCTAGCAATTTATCTTGTATTAATGTCTAGTATCTAGTCCTTTGGCCCCATATCTACCATAGTTTTATTCTCCTTAGGATGAGCCATTATATTGTATCTCTTTCCTTCAATTGGATCAATCTCATGAAAAGTAATAGGTGTGGCTTCCACTATGTATTTGTATGACTATTGCAGTTATTCATCTGCCTACTTTATTTGATTATATCATGCAACTTTTATGAACTTAAATATTTATAGCACATATTCTTTCTTTACCTCAAGCATGAGTGGCACAGTTAGGAAATATTACAGTAGAGTCAAAGGATGTGTCACTATTGCTCAAACTGGGGCTATGACAATGGTTCCACTTAAATGAATTGGTTCTGATGATGGAGACAACAATGGAGGCTACTAGGTCATGGTTTGCATTGAATGTAAAGGACTAGAAAAAGCTATGAATAGCATTAGATACTGAGGTGGAGTAGTGAAGTCATTTATGGATTGCATGTGGGTGGGGGCATGGGAAATTCTAGCAAATTTTGAGGATGGTTGGGCATAGAGGAGGGATACAATGGGGAGACCATAGAGTACTTAGGATGATCTTTTTTGAGTAATAAAACCATGGTTGAGATCATTTTTGAATGTTGGGTAGTGTGATAGGGTGGTTTAGGTGAATCTTGAAATGAATTAAGGGAATGAGTCTACTTAGGATAAGGAAATGGTCTTTCATGAGAATGGTACCCTACTATTGGATTTTATTTATAATCAACTCAACTCAACTCTACTTGAAGCTCTTCTCTTCACTTTAAGGTCTCCCCCTTACTCATATCTCTCCCCCTTTGTAATCAATGGCAAAGCGTCACCTTTGGGGCTTGGTACTAAGAATGATCCTCTTAGCTTAGTCCCTCCCCCACCTCCTGATGAGGTGATTAAAATAGGGGTGGAAATAAAACTCCCATTAGGCACTGATCATCATTAGCATCTACAATTTCCTTGTTAGGCCTTCTCTTAAATTCTTTGCTTGTATTCATGTTCTTGTCACTGTTCTCATCCCTATTTTTGATCATGCCTTGATCCTTGGACCTGTTTATACCACTGTTCCTGTTTCTATACCTTGAAAGTTCAGCTCTACACTGTTTAGATCTGTGACCTTCATTGTTGCACTTATAACAAGTAACAATGTTATTTCTTTTAGGCATACCTATTCTTTGAATCCTCCAATTTTGCCTAAATCTGTTCTGATCAAACATGTTCCTGTTATTTACATTACAATAGACTGCATTGTGCCCGAACTGTTGACAAGAGTAGCAATACCCTCGAAAGAAACTAGCGCTTCTAAAATTGTCGTTCACCTTCTTCACTTGAGCCATGCAATCTGTAGCCATGTGACCAAACCTGTAACACGCAAAACATCTACCGTGAAATTTACCTTTATCCGACCTCTTGGGTCCTGAAAACTTCTTCTTTTCATTCTGAATTTTTTTTTCTGTTTCTACGCATCTATCATCCAAGGACTCATAATCTGAAATACTTTCCTTATCAGAAATCTCTTCCTTTTGGAGTCTCTTACTGGATTCTCTAGCTTGTTCCTTGACAAAACCAAGGCCTGTTTTATCCGTTGTCTTTCTTTGACCTTTGATGAGTGACTTAACCTTTTTGGAGCTATCTTGAAACCTGTAAATTTTATCCTTGTACTCTTTAGTTTCCTCTTTCAAAGAATCCATTTTCTGTTCTAACTCACTATATTCAAGAACCTTAGACTCTAACTCATCCTTGAGTTATGTTGTCTTAGCCATAGAGACGTCGAGACTTTCTATAAGAGCATATCTCTCCATATAACATTCATCTAACTTATCCTTGAGTCTAGCATTCTTCTTTCTTTCCTTTTTCAAAACACTAAGAGTGTTAGTAAGTTCACTTTCTAGATCCTTTATTTGTTTGTTTTCTGAATCATCAAACCCTTTTTCAGATTTCCTATCACTAGAGGTGCTACCTTTTTCAAAAACCATACATGCATCTTCATTATAGTTTTCTGAAGCATCCTCATACATACTAGAAACTAAATCATAATTTGTGCAATCATCCTCAAGGTGACCAAAATTTCTACATCTAAGACATTTCATGATAATGAATCTATGTTTCAGTTCTTCCTCTTTTTCCCGATATGAACAACATCTCATTTTCAGTATCACTTGAAGAACTTTCACTATCACTACTAGAACACTTACTTGCTTTGTCTAGGTATAAAATCTTCTTGTGCTTGTGAGAATACCTCTTTCCTTGATTGTTACACTCATATTTTTTTTCCTGTGATGCTTGTGCTTTTCAAAATCCTTGCTTTTAGAATCCTGTATATCTTCATCACTTTCGTTCTTGGGAACAATATAGTCAATAGCATAATGACCGAACTTTCCACAATTGAAACATCTTATATTTTTCATGCTTTTGAGCTTTCTAGAGAACTTGCTTTTCTTGCTGTAATATGCCTCTTCATCACTGGAAGACTCATCACTCTCTTGAAGTTGTTTACCCTTGGATTTCTTGGTAGCCTTGAAAGTTGCCTCTTTCTTGACATCAACCTTCACTTGAGTTCTCAACTCAAATGCTGCAAGTATACTATGGAGCTCATTCTTTTTCAACTTATCCAAATCTTTAGCTTCCTCAATAGCAAAAATATTTTCACTAAATCTATTAGGAAGAGATCTTAAAATCTTATCAAAAACATCATTTTCAGCAAGCTCAAGACCTAAGTATTTCATGGAGTTAACAACCTCATCCATACGAAGCATGCAATCACTAATATTTTTATCATCATTCATCTTGAGTTGTTCAAACATACCTTTGAAGTGTCTCAACTTAGCCTTTCAGACATTTACATCACCTGTGTGAACCACCTGTAATTGTTTCCACATTTCACTAGCTATCTTGAAGTGAATCACCTTGGTCAAATCTACCTTTTGTAAACATTTTAGGATTGCATTCATTGCTTTTGAGTTTTTGTGATGAAGGAGCCTGTCTTCTTTAGTATAAGGACCATGTTCAGGAATGGTGTACCCATATTCAATCACTTCCCAAACCTCATTCCCAAGTGCCATTAGATGAACCTTCATCCTTGCACTCCAAAGACAAAAATCTGATCCATCAAGAATAGGTGTTGCATTGCCACTTGAATAATCCATTGTGTTCTTTGCTAGATTTTCTTTCAAGCTGTTAAACTTTTCGAAGGCACCCACTCTGATACAAATTGAAGAACACAAGCTTATACTAATAGGGGGGTGAATAGTATAAGACCACTTTTTACTTTTTCCTTCAATTCAACTTTCAATTCAATATTATGCAGTGTAAAGATAGCAGTATCAAAAGCCGTAATCAAAGCAATGCACAAAACACCATCTACAAAGAGACACAACAATTTACGTGGTTCACCCAATGTGGGCTACTCCACGGATAAAATATTTCACTAAATTTTATCAAATCAAATTCTGGGAATACCTTTCTTGATTACAAAGTTTATGGGTACCAACCCAAAGGAGACACCAATCCCCTAGCTCTATTCTAGCTGGTGATCCTCTAGAAAACCTTTGCCTCCGTTGCCCTTAGCAAATGAAATCTATCCATAGAAGACACTTGTCTTCCTTGCTCTGGCTAGAGACCTCTGTCCTCAACTCTATCACCTCAAAATTTGGTCCTCGAATTTGCACTAAACACAGTCCTTCGATCTAGGACAAATGTCCTCTTTCATCTTTGCCTGTTGCGCTTACTACACCTTCTACTTTCTCTATGCAAAACACAATAGCATTGTCTTCGCGCACTCTGATTCCTTGCAATCTCTCTCACTTAGACGATTTGAAAGAAATGCACTCTATACTCGACGATCGAACTTCTCCCCTACACTCTATCTACGAAAGTCACACTTCGAACACACACTCCAAAACAACGCTTAACTCTCCAAGCAGCCCTCATTTTATATTAACACTATCAATATTAAAACCTTGATCTTAGTCAGTTGCACAACCTAAACTACGTCGACTACAAACCCTAAAATTTGTCAGCCCAAATTTAACTTTGTCGGCTTCACTGCATCTACAACTCCTCTGTAGCTTCTGCCACGAAACTACATGTCACAATATCACGACACCTTTGCAATCGAACACTATCTTATGGATTTTGTTGCAATATCACGACACTTTCTACTTTTGATGATGTCATCTTCACTCCTATCATGAAATCGTGACCCTTATATCTTCATGGCCTTCTTCTTTGCTTTTGTTGCAAAATCACAACACTTATGCCTCTGCTGACGTCATCTTCAATTCTATCGTGAAATCATGACCCTTCTATCTTCATGGCCTTCTTCTCTGCTTTTTTCATGAAATCACAACACTTTTGCATCTGTTGACGTCATCTTCAATTCTGTCGCAAAATCGTGACCCTTCTTGCTTTCTCAACATTTTCTCGGCTTGCACTAGCAAAAATGAAACATGTCACAAAATCGCAACACTTTCGTTGCCTTATGCTTTTCTCTACCTTACACCCGTGAAACTGGAATATGTCGTGAAATCGTGACACTTTCACCTTCGAGCTCTTCCTTCTTGAATTCATCATGAAATCATGACGCTTCTTCTGTTGAAGACTTGCTTCCTATTTTTGTCATGAAATCATGACACTTTCTCCAACTGAATGCTGCCATATCAACCTATCGTGAAATCGTGACGCTTTTAGCTTTCGACTCTTCCCTTTGTTGCATGTCACGAAATCACGACAGTTCTTACTTTGAGTTCTGTAGCATGTCGTGAAATCACGACAGTTCTCACTTTGACTTCTGTAGCATGTCATGAAATCGTGACACTTTGTCTTGCTACTTTCTCTCTCTTCGAACTTGTCATGAAATCGTGACAATTCACACTATGGACTCTCTTTTCAGCATTATGTCCCGAAATCGTGACACTTTTTCTTTTGGAATCTCTCTTCTGCATTATGTCGCAAAATCATGACACTTTTCCTTTCAGACTCTTTCTCCTGCAACATGTCATGAAATCACGACACTTTTTCATCCGTACAATATTCTTTGCAATATGTCACGAAATCGCGACACTTTTTCTTCTCTACCTTCCTGCACTTTTTGAGTCACGAAAATCTGACATGTCATGAAATCGCGACACTTTCCACCTTGCTCTTCTTCTCTGCAAACATGTCGCGAAATCATGACAGTTTTGCTAGCTCTTTCTCTCTCCTCAAACATGTCACAAAATTGCGACAGTTTTTCCAACACTTTCTCTCTCCTCTAACATGTCTCAAAATCGTGACAGTTTTTCTTGCCTGCTGCATACCTTTTCTTACTTGTCTTTTTCTTTGATCTTTTGCAAAAGGGCTACTATGATCTTCCTGGAAACTCACTGTCCATGCTCTGAATAATTTGACATTAAATCAAATTCCTTCAAGAGCTTCTTGACATCAATGACAACTTCTACACTTGAGCAAAGGCAATGGACCTAAGGTACCCAAAATTTCCAACACTCTAAAAATCACCTACAGCTTTTAAGAACTGCAACCAATCAAGAAATAATTAAGGAGGATGAAGATGGATCAAGTTTTTCAGGGGAAAATAATAAATTTTCCAATCTGAGCAAGTTTAGGAGGTTTTGAATTCATGAAAAATCTGGGTTTACCTAGATTGGATGCAAAATATAATCAATCCACCAAATTTAGGTGCACATTTAATTTGCATAAATTTGAACTAGTCCAAATTTGTCAAAATAATCCAAATTTGTGATAAAAGAGGAGAAAATAAGGATAGTATTTAACGGGCATGAAATTGAGATAGACGGTTGAAGGGGGAAGCTACATTGTTGAGTAGGGAAAATATTTTGTTTTGGGGGTCTAGGAATTTTTAAACATGTCAAAATTCCATGGCTACAGTGGCTAAAGAGACAATCTCTTGAAAAGCATCACACAAATACATATATAGCTCTAGGAAAATACTATTATTACAAGTGAATTAAAACCTCATTAATTGAGGGTGGTTGCATTAGAGGGTAGTTGTACTAAATACCTCCCCTACCACATTGCTACCACTGATGGAACATTTCTACAACACTTTGGTTGGCTGCATTGGTTGCATCTATTTAATTTATTTCTTTATCGCTGAATCTGATAGTCTTGTTGCCTTAAATATCCATGCCTACATGGTTGCCCAAGTATTTGGGGCATTTATATCTGTTTCAATATAATTCTAAGGTTGTATATTCAATTTTGTACATGCCAACTACATACCAAGTTCTTCTTGATTAGTCATTAAATTTACTTACCAACCCTTGCCTTGGATATAATTCCCTACTATCATTGGTAGCAAACTGGCATCTTGGGACCTCTTGCAATACTATGATCTCCCTTTACTAGTGTGATAAGATTTTAGGCCCCTCATGAATCTTGTTTGCACCCTATTTTACCACTGATCATCAACTCCTACACATTATGGACCTTTGGGTCACACACGAAGTTTGACCTCATCCCATTCTTTTTATTGATTATGCTTTTACTCCCTTTATAGTAGGGTTTTGGGACCTAAAAGAGATCTCATCTCATCCCATTTCTCTACTTGGTCTCATAACTCTCTCTACCTTAGGTGGGCCTTTAGAACTTCCCTACCATTTTTTTATTACCCAAATCTCCATTTGCTTTGAGGGTAAGGCTTTGGGATCACTTGTAGCTTGCTATGCACCCATTATCCCACCCATCATGATACTTCCTAAGAGAAGAACTTTGGTAGCATCCAAAAATATACACAACCTAATCCTCCACCTAGTTCTTCTTTTTAGCTTTCTTTATGGTGGGACTTCAAGATCTGCATAGGATTGGGTATGAACCCGATTCGTTGCCCTCTTTCATACTTAGCCATTTTTCAAGCAAACTTCTAGATTGTTCACCTTGGGGAGTAAGTGGGTGGAATAAATACACCCACACTCTTGGTGATTCACGAGGGATTTTCGCTCACTAAAAATCAATAAACCTAGCCAACAAAATAATCTACCATGATAGTTTTCAACAATATTATTTCCTTTGGCCAAAATTCATTGGGCCATAGAGTTAAAAACAAAAAACAAAAATGGGACCAAAAGAGACACCTCCCATGACTTATGCCTCACCCTCCAACTTTTCACATTGCTAATCTTGGGCTCTGGAAGACTCAGTTTGGGGGTATTCCATATGATTCACTTAGACTTGAATATTTTAACACATTTGCTCCCAAGTTCCTATAGTTGGAATAGGGGAAATTTTGATCTGGTCAATGACATATTTCAGTCTGCAACTTCCTATGCAAGGAAGATCACTATACATTTCAACTACCTACTTAGAACTTATGAAAAAGGTGAAGAGCTTAAGTGTAATATTGAATATTTGGTACATCATTATGGGTTATTGTAATTCCATAATCTCATTGTCATCCTTATATAAATCTTCGAACAACTTCTTTAGAGATATCTCTATGTATAGCTATTGTTGGTTGTATCAAAATCCTTGGGAGTTGAGCACCTTGAGCTACAAATTGAGCTTGTTCATATTTTCTAGCTCCTTTATAAGTACTCCTTGTAGTTCTTCCTCCTTAGAATATAGATCCATAATATGAAAAATTTGTTACATCATAATCTGGAACTTCTCAATTTATCTCATCGAGTAGACAGACGGTTGAATCTCTTTATTCATAAATTTTATTTTGAATATTACTACCTAGGAACCCATGTCCCACACCATATTATTTTTCCTATCTAGATCAACATTTACCTCCATGGAGACTACTAGGCTCTCTTATATTGCTAAAATAAAAGAAGTGAGAATTTCCAAAGCTACCTCTTTTGATTTTCTCAAATGAACAAGTCTGATATTCTTTAGAGAGTCCTTCAAAATAATTGATCTAGATGGATTGTCCTTCTCTTTCTATAGCTCCACCAATGTAACATTCATAGCATCTCCTTGTTGCTGCATCTTGATCTTGTATTCATTAATTTATTTTTGTTGCTACTATATTTTGGCTTTGAATTCTGCATTCTATTTTTCAAATGCACTCTTCACCACCTGTAGCTCACCTTCCAGACTGGTGATCTTCTCATCATTTTATTGCAAAATATTTAGGGAGGGATAATTCTCTAGGGTGTGACTAAATTATTTTTTCCTATTATTAAGGGATTATTGATCCATATTTTCCCTATGAAGTAGAGCATCCAAGGTCTAAATCATTTATTTGCAACCTTGAGCATCTTATCTACATATTTAGTCTTCAAAACAAGGGTATCTACATTGACATGGGTTGCCTTCATAACTCAGTTAGAGTGATTCTAGCAATTTATCTTGTATTAATGTCTAGTATCTAGTCCTTTGGCCCCATATCTACCATAGTTTTATTCTCCTTAGGATGAGCCATTATATTGTATCTCTTTCCTTCAATTGGATCAATCTCATGAAAAGTAATAGGTGTGGCTTCCACTATGTATTTGTATGACTATTGTAGTTATTCATCTGCCTACTTTATTTGATTATATCATGCAACTTTTATGACCTTAAATATTTATAGCACATATTCTTTCTTTACCTCAAGCATGAGTGGCACAGTTAGGAAATATTACAGTAGAGTCAAAGGATGTGTCACTATTGCTCAAACTGGGGCTATGACAATGGTTCCACTTAAATGAATTGGTTCTGATGATGGAGACAACAATGGAGGCTACTAGGTCATGGTTTGCATTGAATGTAAAGGACTAGAAAAAGCTATGAATAGCATTAGATACTGAGGTGGAGTAGTGAAGTCATTTATGGATTGCATGTGGGTGGGGGCATGGGAAATTCTAGCAAATTTTGAGGATGGTTGGGCATATAGGAGGGATACAATGGGGAGACCATAGAGTACTTGGGATGCTATTTTTTGAGTAATAAAACCATGGTTGAGATCATTTTTGAATGTTGGGTAGTGCGAGAGGGTGGTTTAGGGGAATCTTGAAATGAATTAAGGGAATGAGTCTACTTAGGATAAGGAAATGGTCTTTCATGAGAATGGTACCCTACTATTGGATTTTCTTTATAATCAACTCAACTATCTTCTTTCCCTTGTCTACCTAGGCTATTACTCTAGTTTTCTCCTCCTTTGAAACATCCAACTATGGCTACTGATGCTTGGGTTTTTGCTCTCAAACCTCAAAGATATTAGGGCTAGAGTGACCTTTTATTTTTCCACTCTGCTTTGATATTTATGGTGGAGGTCTAGGATACTTTTGTGTTCCTATTCCAAAAGGTTTGCTTGACCTGGTCCTCATGTTTTTTTGGATTTGTGCAAAGGGAACCTCCTATTCAATCATTTTTCCATAGGTTGGGTATTCTTTTACCTAAATTGGGCTTTGGATCTCTTTTTCTTCAACCTCTTCTTCTCCTTATCCATTTTCCACCTTCTTTAAAGATTCTACTACATCCAATTTCCTCAATACTCTTGGGAAGAGGTTATCATCTTCCATTTTCTTCCATGCATGAATATTGGAATGATATTCTTATTCAAACTTCTTATCATATCTCTCTAGGAGAGTGTCCTAGAATTCATTCTTTTTACACTTTCTTATCCACCATTGCTCAATTTTATCATCATTATCCCATTTATTCTATCGTTCAACTAACCAAACAAATGTTGAGTTCAATTTCTGATCAGGATTTCTCTCAAGTTCAAATACCCTATTGTATAGACAAGGAGACATCCATGGTGGCCACTTATGCATCTAGAACTATGTGAATAGAATAACCTAATAATTTAATAGATTCCTATAGTCCAAGATTGATTCATTAGGTTTATTATTTTGGTGTTTGAATTATCATGAATTGATTTTTCCACTGAGCTTTTCTTTAAGAACATCATCTAGATCATAATACCTTCTAGTGCACTATAGGGATATCTAAGGCTAATAGGTTGTTTTCCAACTTATGATACGTTAGATTATCCCTTATTAGCATATTGATGGTTCCAAGTGAAATAGGAAGCTGGGATATCATCATTTTCTTTGTTCCTAGACCATACTTATTTTCAACCACAAGGGCTTTTCTACACACTGCTATTGGAAAGACATAGTCTATGATGTAGTAGGGGAGAAGATAAGGGAATTTGTAAAAACTATATAGGTGAATGCATGTGCCTTCCTTAAAAAAATACCAATATCTTATTTCTAGCATCTTTTCCCTTAAGAATTTTCTAACATTTTCAAACAAATGAGGATAGACCTCATATATATGCTAGGATAGGACCCAAGAAGTTCTTGTTGAACTCTAGATATGGTTTTATCCTAAGCATATGCATAGAGTCTACCACTAGGTGTATCACCCCACTACCATCCTTATCAACAATTAGCACAGAGTGCCTCATGTAAGGCATGCAAAAGAAAAATAGTCATGCCAAATAGGATGGAAAATTAAAATCCATGCCATGTCTTAATTGATGTTCCACTAGCTATTTTCAAATGTTCCTAGCCAATAATTCTACCTAGTTGAGTCACACAACCTGGTGAGATCATAGTACTACATGTGTCATCACCATTTATTATGGGTAAACTATCTTATTTATTATCAAATCAAGCAATATAGCTAGCATGGATAAGACTAACTAAGCTTCTTCCTTTAATTCTACCAATGTTTATGTTTTCTCCATGTAGTCATCTAGTAGTATTCAAACCTTTAGCATTTACATTAGCCAAATTTTTGGACCATCATCACCCAACCTATCCTTCTTCACTTCTAAATTAATAATTTTTAGTTGTCCTCCAGGTAACTCTTCCACAAGAGGCTCTAGAGTAGCAAATGCTCACATGATATTCTACATACTTATCTAGAATAGGGGCTATGGGTTTTGGTTCTAGATTGTGCTTGTGTTAGTGTTATATAACTTTGCAATAGCCTCAACCAATTTAGGTTATGGGTGCATGGTGATTGTTGTAAACCTGCTCAATTAGATTATCCATGGAACAACTTCCATAGAATTTGAAGGGAACTATGTTGCTTTCTATATCATGCCATCTCATGAGATTTTTGCTCTATCCTTGATAGTCAGATGCATATCTATGATTCCATTATTAGGCTTAGCTTTTATCATTTTTCCTTCTTCACCCGTCTATTTTCACTAATTTCCCTACTTGGAAGAGTGCACACTTTAAACAACCAACACCATATTCTTGATTGTACAAGCTTTATTGAATCAGGTATGATGATGATTTGAAGGATATAAAAGTAAATAATGGAATTTTCTACTTCTTACTTATAGTGGTTAGGGAAGAAGGCCACAAAGTTAGTGTTGAGAATAAATTTTTCCCAATTACAAAATCACCATCACAGTCAGAATTTTGATTAGAAAACCCTCTCTTGCAAAGAAATAGAAATTTCTCCAAGGTTCATTTTACTTAATGTGTACTTGTCATCTTATGAATATGTGTCAAATTAGTTCTAGGAATACCTTAGTGATTTGCAAGTAATTATTAACAAGTGGTCTATGTTGATTTATTTTATTATGCTATGCTATTGATTGTTCATGAAACTTAAAAGAAAATAAAATGTGATTGGCCCTCATATAACCACGATGTAAAAGCCTTAGTTAATTACATATTGAAGTATTTTAGATAGATTTTATCTTCTTTTGGTTAAGCAGATTTTAAACAAGTTTTATCTTCCTTAAATCCTGCTTTGAGCATAAAAGAGAAGATTAAAATCTATCTTTTGAAATGCAAAGTTTGAATGATGATTGGATTCATTTAATGTTGCTTTGAACATGGAAATAAAATAATCTACATGAATAACTTGATAAATGAAATAGCCTGTGACATATCATATAAATTACCCCTCTTTGATGAAATTATAATTTTCATAAAGAGAAGTCAATTTGTTACTTTAAAAACAATGGCACTTTGGAATGCCATATAAACTACCTTCCTTTAATGAAATTGTAATTTTCATAAAGGGAAGTTAATATATTGCTTGCAAAATGAAATACAAAGCTTGAAATTTGATTTACCTTCAAATGTGAAATTATGTCAAATTTCAAAATTACAAAATTCCTTACAAAACAACTTTGAAATTTTTTATAATTTTGAAAATAGCTTCAAACTAAAATTGGAATTGTTCTAAAAGAAATGTTAAAGCTTATTCTTCACATCCGTGCATCTATTTTTGGAGTTTGAATTTTTTTATTTTTGTTTTCATTTGCAAAATTAAAAATAAAAATACAAAAGGAAATGGTTAGAAAAGGATTTTTTTTTTTTTTTTTGGAAAATGGACCAGAATGCTGAAAATGTTAGGAACCAAACTACTAACAACATAATGTTACCCTATCTTGCAAAATAGAGATGTGAGAATTTTTGAATGTAACCTAATTTATCCAAATTTTCCTTTGCATGGTTTGAAATAAATTAGGTGCAATCTTCTAAGGGAAACAAAACAAATTCTACGTTTCTAAGCCTTCAACAATGCAACCATTAAACATGCATTAAACACTATCTATAAGCCAAGAAAACATGGAAAGAAAGATAAATAGTGAATTCAAGACATGCAAAAAATTTCTCCTCCATTTTGCTAACAAAGTGCAATTTTTTGAAGTATTTGCATCCTTTTAACAAAAATAATATCCAATTTTTACAAAACATCTCCAACCCTTGGCTTTCAAAAAATTTCTAGCCTTGACCTCAAAAAAGGTCCAACCCTTCTGTGTCTGCTTTTTCATCTATTTTAAAATCTTCTAAGAAATTTTATAATGGTACCCTACTATTGGATTTTCTTTATAATCAACTCAACTCAACTCTACTTGAAGCTCTTCTCTTCACTTGAAGCTCTCCCACTTACTCATATCTCTCCCCCTTTGTCATCAATGGCAAAGGGTCACCTTTGGGGCTTGGGACTAATAATGAGCCTCTTAGCTTAGTCCCTCCCCCACCTCCTAATGAGGTGATTAAAATAGGGGTAGGAATAAAACTCCCATTAGGCATTGATCATAATTAGCATCTACAATTTCCTTGTCGGGCCTTCTCTTAAATTCTTTGCCTTTATTCATGTTCTTGTCACTGTTCTCATCCCTATTTTTGATCATGCCTTGATCCTTGGACCTGTTTATACCACTGTTCCTATTTCTGTACCTTGAAAGTTCAGCTCTACACTGTCTAGATGTGTGACCTTCATTGTTGCACTTATAACAAGTAACAATGTTATTTCTTTTAGGCATACATGTTCTTTGAATCCTCCAGTTCTGCCTAAACCTATTCTGGTCAAACCTGTTCCTGTTATTTACCTTACAATAGACTGCCTTGTGCCCGAACTGTTGACAAGAGTAGAAATACCCTCGAAAGAAACTAGCGCTTCTGAAATTGTCGTTCACCTTCTTGACTTGAGCCATGCAATGTGTAGCCATGAGACCAAACCTGTAACATGCAAAACATCTACCATGAAATTTATAGGAAAACATTCAAAAACCATTGTGAAATTAATTTATATTAGCATACAACATTTGGATAATTGAAATGCATGTTTTTATTTACTACTTAATCAAGCAAAAATAGTCACAAAATGCTGAAAATAGTCAAAAATAGAGATATAGTGTTCCTAACATAAAATCATGCAAACACTTAACAAATAATATATTATAATCAACTATTTGGCAATTAAATTTGTCATGTTTGGTAATATGGTATTTTTTATATGTCAAAAATTATGCAATAATGATGTATTTTTGAGCCTCGTCATCCCCCCCAACTTGAACTGATGCACGCCCTCATGCATCCTAGTAGGCCATAGTAATATGCAGGTTTTATCCTTGTGAAAAATATCATTTACCACCTTCTACCCACAAAATTTCTCCTTGTTGCACTACACTAAGCATTTTGTAATTTAAGCACATGTATTTCACTTTTCTACAACCTTGCAATTTTTTTTTTTTTAGTTCCCGCAATTTTTATTTTTATTTTATTCTGATTTTTGTTTCTTGCATATATGTTTTTCATTTTCAACTTGCAACTCTTTGACTTCTGCACTTACATACTTCAATATTGCAATTTCTGTAATTCTTGCAGTTTTGACTCTTTTTCTGCCCTTTTACAAGTTTTAGTGCTGCAAGGTACCTCTTAAAGGCTTGGTATCTTGTGATTCATATTGAAATAGTCTTATTGTATTTTTATAATGGAACTATATTTAGCATATGCACTACTGCTAGTGGAATTTTCTATCTTGACAACATTTCAGCCTGGATGCCTATTTCTATTGTTTTGCATCTCTAAAACAAAATTGACAAAAATTCAATTTTGTACTACTTGTGGTGGGATGATTTTGAGCTTTAGGAACCTCAATATTTGATGTGTCCTACTCGTTTTGCTATTATAAAATATTTTCAAGAATTTCTGGTATAATTTATATCTCATTTCGAAGATCTTCGGAATAATACAGTTATTCCAAAGATGTCTTTGCTTATTCTGAAGATGCATCTAAAAATACAGAAATGACCTCATATGCAAAAGTTAGTTGTAAATTCTATTTTGGACCCATCTCTAGGGTATGTAAACCTTCTATAACATCAAAAATTCCTTCTCCATCCTTTTATTTAGATGCTAATTTTTTCATTTTGTATGTTGTTGTTTTATTGCAAATAGAAGTAAAATATAATTTTTAGGTGCATTTTTCAGATTATCCTCCTCAAATTATGAGGTAATTGTGAGATATCAACTTGTAGTTCTCATTATGAAATTTGCATTTCTAATTCAAATAGAATTGCTACCATGTCTGTCCCAAAATCAGGTTTTTATATAGTATTGAAGTTTCCATGCACTAAGGGCAGAAGGGGGTGTTTCTTGATATTTTTAACATGTTTCATTTTCAACATGCCAATATTATATGAATAGTTTATTCCAAATACCTATTATCATACACTAAATAATAAATGCTTGTTGTGAGTTAAATGCAAGAAACATATACCTTACTGTCCTAAAAATTGATCATGCACCTTACAAGATGCTTCTGATGATTGTTAACAAGCTATTTGAAAGCATAAACATAACACATGTGCAATGTGAGATTTGTACAATAGTGAAACAATGATGGGTGGATCAACAAGGTAATGCATGCCAAAAAATTATTTTTTATGCAAGCCAACTCAACAACGCCTCCAGGAGGTTTTCACTACTGAATTATTCATTTTTTTTCTTTTTTTCATCAAAAGAGGCTACCATTTCTAGTTTTAAACCAACTTCTGTCATTTTTTTTTCAAATGCTTTAATGAGAGAGAATGTCTCTCACTCTTATTTGGATAGGAACAATCCTTATTCTACAAAAACATGTCAATATTTGTATGAAAACACCATATTTTTCTTCTAAAACCTTCAAAAATGATGCAATCATCCTTTCCATATGAGTAATAAGAGCCTTCTTATGTCATCATTAATTCATTATTGTTGGAAATAAAGTATTGACTTCATTGTTCCTCTTCCATGCTAAAATTTATGTTTTTCCCCATGTATCATCATTTTGTGGGGCATGCCTTTGCTACAATATTTTATTTCTCTCTCTCTCTCTTTTTTTTTTTTTTTTTATATATCTCTTTGTATTTTTCAAAATTTTCTCTTTTCTTTCTTGTGCCCATGAAGGAAGTTCACAAATAAGATTATTCTCTTTTTTCTTTTCTTGTATTTTATTTTATTTATTTTTGTCAAACTTTTTAGCATCACTCTAAATCTGATATGGAAGAGAAATTCTCTTCCATCATGTGTACATACAATTGTGTAATCTCCCTCAAGAACTCCTCCTTATTTAATGGTGCATGGTATACCCAAAGGCAATGTCCATTCACCACTAACATCCTGCATGAATAACCAATGGGAGAAAGAAGCACTACTCCATATCTAAAAATTTCTTCAATCAAGTGTGGTCCTGTTGGCATTTTTGCCACATTGTTTTGATTCGTGATTATTCATGCATTAATTGTTAAATTTCTCATTCCTCTATGTTTCTCTATGAGTTTTGATCCCAAAATAGCTAAGTCCGAAGACTATCGTGATATCACAACTGAAAACAACATGCAGAGCACAGGTTCAAAACCGTCATGATATCGCGACATGTCGCGTTATCACGGGTCTTTTGAGGAGAGAGAAGCAAAGTCAAAAAATGTCGTGATATCATGACATGTTCCAAAATCATGGTCAAAATGGTCAACAGAGGCAGAGCAGTGAAGTTGTAGCAAAATCATGACATGTCGTGTTTTCGCGACTTGCGATGGCCATGGAGCAGAAGGTTAGAAATTGTCGCGAAATCACGACATAATTGAGCAAAGGGCAATGACTATGAACCTTGTCGCAATTTCACAACAAAAAAATGAACAAGGGCTAGAATGTAAAAATCATCGTGATATCGCGACATGTCGCATTATCACAGTCAAGTTGAAGAAAACGCATAAGGCATGAAAGGCATCGCGATTTCGTGACATTTTTGAAGATGAGACCAAGCAAGAGCAAGACATCACGATTTTGTGACAGAAAGCAGCAATAGTAGAGGAAGCATGGAAATGTCGTGATTTCACGACATACTGTGGAGAAAAGCTAAATAGACAAGAAATGTTATGATTTCGCGACATGTTCCATTTTCACTACCTGCAAGAGGATGAAGGCCAAGGAAGAGAAAACAGTCACGATTTCACGACATGGTGCAGTTTCGCAGGTGGACAGAAGGACACAAAAGCAGGAGAATTGTCACGATTTCATGACATGGTGATGTTTTCATGACTTAGAGGAGTGAAGAATGCAGATGAAAGAACATGTTGCGATTTCGCTACATGTTGAGGAAAGAAGTCCCAACAAAGGAGAATGTCATGATTTTGTGACGTATCAGGAAGATAAAGCCGAAGAGAGAAAGATGTAGCAAAATTGTGACTTGTCGCGTTTTCATGGTTTGAAACAACGCAAGGAAAATATGAGGAAATAACATCACGATTTCACGATAGGTCATAGTTTCACGAGAACAAGGCAGAGAAGGAGCAGAATAATAAGGAATGTCATGATTTCGTGATGCGTCACGTTTTCACGACCTCAGGTGAAAAAAGAGAACAAAGAGCCAAATACGTCATGATTTCACAACATGGTTGCTTTTCGTGATCCAAAATGGCAAAAGCATATGAAAGAGAAATATGTCACGATTTTGCGACATGTCGTGTTTTTGCGACCTGTGACAGTTTCATGCCAGAAAGTGATTCAAACGGCCTGATGCAGTATTGTGATTTTCGAGGATTAAAAGCACTCTAGAATTGAATGTTTTGCTACTTTCCAATGCGTGCAAGGTAGAACAACGTGCTCAGGCCTGTAGCGAAGCACCAGAATTGAAGATGCCTCCATTATTCAAAGCTTTTGTTCATGATTTCTAACGGTTCTAGCATGCTCCGAGGATGACCATTTAATGAAGACGACCGGTTCCATGTTTCATTTAATTTCTGGTTTCTCCGAGGCTATTTTAAGGGGATCATTTTCTTATTGGTACTGCACATTTTGTAGATCTCGAGGAGGTCTATTTTATGTTTTAAATGCTACAAAGAGGTAAGACCTCTATAAATATCAATGTATATCTTAGAAAGAGACATCGAGAGAGAGAATTTTGTTGAAAAGCTTTCAAGTTCTTTGCATGAATGAAAGATATTTGGTCTCTTGTTTTGCAAGCAATTTTCTGTGTGTTTTCCCTTATGTATTATGCATTCCTCATTTACGCTCGCATTTCTTATCTGCTACTTAATTTGAATTCTGCATCTAATTTTAAATATTGCTAGTGAGGAAGTGAGTTTTAGAATGTGATTTTGAAGGTTATCTGTGCAAGGTTGTAAGTGAATTACATTGTTGTCTTCTATTATATGTTGTTAGTGTGCTTAAATTTATCTACTGTTAATCTTTCCCGATCTGAAAAATTTGGCCTATGGCTATATTTCCCATCTCTTTCTGTAATTTCTCATTTCTTTCTGCATATTTCCAATTCCTTTCCTGCAACTTTAGTCTGAAATCAAGCTTAGATTTAGTAAGGGAACCAACCATCTCTGGAGATTGGTTTGGAAGATATTTCTTTCTCCCAACCTTTCAATGTTTGTCGGGTCTAGGGTGCATTTATTTTAAAATATTTTTCTATGGCAGATTCATGACCAACAGTTTTTGGCATGCCCGGTGGGACAGACTATTTTTGTCTCAAAAAAATCCCATAGTATTGAGGGTTTAATGTTCACCTTCATGTCATATAGTTAGAACATTTGGTGACTCTCCAGTACCCATAAATCTTTGAATGTGGATACAGTGAAAGTTGTACTTCATGATCACGAGATCGAAGTCCAAAAAAGTTGAAAATCTTGTTGATTTTTTGAACTTGATAGCACAAAAAGAGGTGAACACTCTAGGTTGGTTTCCCCATCACTCGCATCATCTGCCATATCCACAAACATCCCTGGTATTGTTGCTATTTTTCCATCTTCTCAGACACATCCACTAGTCCCAATGTCCCAGTATCCTCAACCCAAGTAGTTTTTAGCATGGAATGGTTTAAGAGCCTTGAATTTGTAGGCTTAAAACCCAGCTCCTCAGGTTGCTTTGAAAGCCTTGCCAACTTATGATGGTACTGGTAAGACTACATATGAACATATTCATGATATAGCTTCTTTGGCAGCCATTCATGATATAACAGATGAAGATGTGATGGTGAAGTTATTAGTACTATCCTTGAGAGGAAAATTGTTGTACTAGTACCGATCTCTACAACCAAGCACTATTGCGTCATGGGATCAACTAGGAGAACTATTAGTTAAGAATTTTCATGAACAGGCTGATCCATTTTCTTTGCTACATTAGTTTAATGTAATTCAAAGGCACCTGTAGGAGGTGATAGCAGATTTCAATGTTTGATTTACCAGAAGTTAGCAGTGAGTGCTTGAAGGTCTTCGACCTACCCCTGAGCAAGCTACCTTCTACTATCTTTGAGCGTTCAACACAGACATTGGCTTGGCAATCAGGTAGTCCAATGTGATGACCTTCTCAAAACTATTTGAACAAGCACAAAATGTGAAGGTAGACTTGATTACAATCGGTAGGCTTCCTCCAAAGGTAGCAATGCCCATTTTACCTAATATTCCATAGTATTTATATCCAAGTTCATTTTTGAAATCCATGTCTTCTATGTATCCTGTACCATCATGGAGTTCCAGTGCACCTCAAATTGCACCCATCCCAGTTCCTCAGCTTCCTACTTCAACAAATCCCCAGTTGTCTACACCCAGTATTCTGCCATTCTCTACTTCCACTTCATTCCCAGCATTACCAGCATTACCAGCACCTTTGCCCTTACCAGCACCTCTTGTGCCTGTAAATCCTGATCCTTATACAACACTCTTGCAAGAGGTAAAATCTACCAATTTTGCGATAAGAGCAATGGGCAATAGGATCACGCTGATTGAAAGGAAGCAATATGAGTGAGATTTCCAGCCTAGGATATTTTAGCCTTCGTCAATTACTAGAGAACAAGCTGCTTCAACAAGCAAAGCACCTGAGAAGAACTTGACTATTTTGGCAAATGAAGATGCAGTCCTTGCAGAAAGAACATATTGGTGTTCAACTTGTAATGATCCACATGGTGAAGATACTTGCATGGTTCATTTGAATTATGTGCAGACCTTGGTCGCTAGTTCTTCGGGAGGTCAAGTCAACATGATCTCTGAGATAGGTCATAGCTTAATGGTTCCATCAGAAGAACAAGTTTTAGTTCTCACATGAATTGGAAATAAGCCTATTACAGTAGATCCTACTGAGCTAGAGCCATTAAAAGTACCAGCTAATTTGAGAAAACAAGTAAAAACTCCTATGCCAGTATCAAAGCTAGATGCACCTATTTTACCAAAATATCTTGTTCCACACAGAGTACAAGAAAAAGCTACAACTACACAGGTTGGATCAAAAGCAAAGGAGCAAGCAAGAGAAAATTTGAAGTTCCCATCATTGACCAAAAGGTTGAGAGTAGAAGCCACTCAGTAGTATCGAAGTAGATATGATCCCCCCATTGAAAATAAGGAATCTGCTACTGTTACATATAACATTGTTGAAGAAGTGAAGAAGATCCCAACAAAGGTTAGTCTTTATGATGCATTACAATTGCCTGGATTGGTAGATTTATTACAAGAATCTTTGAAATCTATGAAGGATAATGAGAAGATCCCTACCCAGATAATTTATGCTCAAGATTTAACCACCTCAATCACTAGTAAGAATAGACCACCCCCATTTTATCTATCACTTTGAATGGAGGGTTGGATCATGCATAACTGCATGATTGATTTCGATGCCGCTACAACTGTCATGCCAAAGGTAGTTTGCGAAGTTATGGGTATGGAATACACACAAAGTAGCCCTGGAGTCTTGTAGTTAGATGGTACTCCTATGAAAATAGTAGGGGTAATAAAGGATGTCTTGATTATTTTACACAGTATGCCTCAGATTACAGTCATTCAGGAGATAGTTGTGGTTGATCTAGAACTGTATTTTAGTATGTGCTTATCAAGAGAATTTATTGCAAATATGGGGGGCTATATTTCACTGGATTATTCCCACTTGGATATACCTTTTAAAGGAAAGAGAATCCAAATTCATAATAAAAAACCTTCCTCTTTTCATATTGAAAGGTTTGATGAAGTAGGAAAGACCATGCAGTCTATCAACATGCTAACCGAAGAGTTAGAAGGTCCTGATCCGGTGAATGAGGTTTTGGATGAGCTTCAATTGGAAGACAGGTTTTCTATGCTTGATTTCAATGCTATGCTAGAGACTGAAATCGGTTGTTATTCTATCACAAAACCTGAGGATGGCACAATGCAGGAACTTCTTAACCAAGATGATCAGAGCTCTTTCCCCGATCAATTATGGAAGTTGTATTTTGATGGGGCAAGATGCAAAAATGGTGTAGGAGCAGGTATTGTTCTGATTTCTCCCTCTAGTTTACAAAGAACATATTCATATTGTATCACTTGGAATTGTACTAACAATGCTATTGAGTACGAAGCATTATGCCTAGGCTTGAAAAAGGTAAGAAAATTGGGAATTGAATAGTTGTAGATTTTTGGTGATTCTGAGTTGATTGTAAACCAAGTAACAAACATGTGTGTGTCCAAGCAACATTATCTCAAAGCATATCGCAATCAAGTTTGGGACCTATTTGAGTCTTTCACAGCTCTGAGTATTCAAGCCATTTCATGAGAGCTGAATAAGCATGCTGATCTTCTAGCATCTCTTGGAGCAAATTTTTCTCCCATTGAGCAGGTAGTAAAGAAACCAAAGACAGTAAGAATGGTGTACAGACCTAGTGTCCTAGACAAAGATACTTTCTGGAAAGTCTTCGAGAGTGATGAGAAAATTGTTAACTTTTTGATTTAAGAGGATGCCACTATCAAAGGAAGAACTTTGGAGCATGAAGAAACAAATGGTCTAATTCAGTTGCGAAATAATCATATTTTGAAAGGTCTTATCACTCTAGAAATTTTGTTTGATCAGCATGATCGGTCCAAGAAACATCGTATTGAGATCAACAAGAAGGAGTATATGGAGCTATAGTTGGAACCCAAAAAGGTCGTTAAGATTGGGACTGATTCTAATCCTGATGAATTGTAATAGATTAGACAACTGTGTCAAGAATTTTTTGATATTGTGGCCTGGACTTATGAAGATTTGAGGGGATATGAAAAATAGATTATTCAGCATACTATTGAGTTGGAGGAAGGAGTTAAACCCTTCATGCAAAATTAGCGACCAGTGAATCCAAAGATTGAGACTCTCATGAGGGCCGAACTTGTGAAAATGTTACAGGCCAAGATTATATATCTAGTTAAGCACTTGACTTGGGTCACTAATATGGTTTCGATTTGAAAGAAAAATGGAGACATACAACTGTGTGTAGATTTTTGAAACTTGAACTGTGCATCTCTGAAATATCACTACCCCTTGCATCGCATTGATAAGATACTTCATGTTGTCACTAGGGCTCAGCATTTATCACTACTAGATGGTTTCTCTGGATATAACCAAATTTGGGTTAGAGATGAAGACCAGTACAAAACTGCATTCACAACCAAGTGGGGCACTTTTGCTTATCAGTGCATGCCTTTCGGATTGTCCAACGCTGGGGCCACATTCTAGAGAGCCATGGACATTACATTCGAGGATATTTTGAACAAAATTATTATCATTTATTTGGATGATATGACTGTATTTTCACATAAACAGGAGGATCACTGTTCTCATCTGAGGCAAATCTTTGGAAAATGTAGAGAGTTTGGTATTTCCATTAATCCAAAGAAGTCAGTTTTTGTAGTGAAGGGAGGTAAACTCTTGGGGCATGTTATTTTAGAATATGGTTTGGCAATTGATCCATATCAAGTTGAAGCATTGAAGAAACTATCGCTCCCTGCCAATAAGAAAGAGTTGCAGTCTTTCTTCAGGCAGATTAATTTTATAAAGAAGTTCATTTCTGAATTTGCCCAGGTTGTAAAGCCCATGACTGAGTTGTTGAAGAAAGACATAGAATTTAAGTGGACGACTCAAAGGAAGGAGGCATTCCAGGAGATTAAGGACAGAATAGCGCAGGCTCCTGTATTAATTAATCCTGATTATTCAAAAGATTTCATTCTGTATGTAGTTGGAGAAGATGAGAGCTATGCCATAGTACTCACACAGAAAGGAGATGATGGGAATGAAAGGCCCATTGCTTTCCTTAGTCAGGTTATATTACCTCATGAGGAAAAATATAATTTCATTGAAAAATAGGTATATGCTATCATGAAGTCTCTTAAGAAGTTCAAGCATTTTATATCTCAGAGCAAGATAGTCGTCTATGTTATACATCCAGATGTAAGGAATTTCATCATTCAGGGTGAGATGGGTGATAAAAACACTGGTTGGGTCACCAAAATTCAAGAATTTGATGTTGAGATTCATCTGACCAAGTTGGTGTGGGGTAAGGCCTTATGCCAACACTTAGCAAAGACTGTAGCATCTGGGATAATTGATTATTAAGTAGATGATCTTGCTGAAGATAGGAATCTGGTGAACCTCTTAGTACAAGGACAAGATTGGGCTGAGGACCTGATTAACTATTTCAAAATTGGCATATGCCCTTCACAGTTAGATGCCTCACAATGAAGAAGGTTTCACCTATAAGATCTCAGGTATGTGTTGCTGCCCAAGGGGTTATTTTTCAAAAATATTGATGGCGTTCTTTTAAGGTGTGTCAAGGAATCAGAGAAGGCTAGACTCCTGGAGGAGTTTCATTCTGGCATATCAGGAGGACACTATGCAGGTAGACCAATGGCTTTGAAAATTATTCGGGCTGGTTACTATTGGCCAAATTTGTTCACAGATGCTTTCAGGATTTCTCAAGCATGCGACATATGTCAGAGGTATACAGGAAGGGTCAGGAATGCATCATTGCCCCTACATCCAATTCAGGTTGAAGCACCTTTCCAACAGTGGGGATTGGACTTTATTGGGATCATTGATATGAATTCTTTAGCTCAACACAAGTATATATTTACAGCTACAGATTATTTCATGAGATGGTCTGAGGCTATTCCAACCAAGATTGCAAATCACAAAGTGGTGATCTCTTTCATCGAAGGACTGATCACACATTTTGGCATTCCTAATGCTATTATCATAGATAATGGAACTCCATTCATTGGAGCTAAGCTAGCAGAATTTGCAAACAAATATGGTGTTTTCTTGAATACATCCTCTAACTATTACCCTAAGGGGAATGGCTTGGTAGAGTCTACAAACAAGAATTTGCTATGGATTTTGAAGAGATCCTTGGGGGATAACAAGATATCATGGCACCTTCTGCTAAATCAAGCCTTATGGGCAGATAGGATTTTGATCAAGAAGTCTATCAAGACTTCACCATATGCCCTGGTATATGGAAAAGAAGCGAGGTTTCTAGTTCATCTAGAATTACAAGTTTTGCAACAGTTGCAGGGATTTTAGGATGATGAAGCAGATATAGATCCTATGGATATGTGGTTGGCTTAGTTTTTGCAGTTTGAAGAGCAATGTTCTTTGGCCTATGAGGAATTTTCTAAGCATACATAGGTTATTTCAAAATGGTTCCATAAAAATTCCGCTGAGCGACCACTTAAGGTGGGTGATTTGGTCCTGAAATGGAATGAAAAGAAAACCAAGCCAGGAATGCACAAGAAGTTTGATGCTCTATGGGAGGGACCATTTTGCATTGTCAGTGCTGGTGCAGCAAATTTGTTTCATCTAGAAGAGTTGGATGGTAGCCCACTTCCTATTTCAGTGAACAACTTTCATCTGAAAGCTTACACTCCATGAAGTATGGGTCCAATATTACCTTGTATAGTTATTTTGCTTTTGTAAAAAAAAAAAAGAAGAAAAAAAAAGAAAAAAATAGAAAAAGAAAAAAAAGATTTGTTGAATTTCCTCTGTCAACTTCGGCTCTTTTTGCATGCAAGCCCGCAGGTACGTTTATTTCTTTCTTTTTTCTCTCTTCCTTCCCAAAAGATAGTGGCTTTTGTTAATTTCTTCCTTCCCCTCCCTTTCTTTCATTCCCTTCTTCACTCATTTCTTCTTCTGTCATCTGCAATTAAGCCACTACTATTGTTTCTTTTCCCCCTCTGACATTCTTGTTTCTTTATTTCCCTTTTCTTCCAATCCTTGTTTTCTTTTCAGCATTTATCAGCAGTTCATACCGCATTTTCACCATCTCATTTACCTTCATTTTCATTATCCGCTTTTCCATCCCTACAGCTGATAACACAGTAGCTCCCTCTTCAGCTGTTGTATATACTGCTTTCATTCCTTCCATTCCCACCATTCCATCCTTTACAATTTCCATTCCATAGTCCTCACTCTGCTCATTCCGTTCATTTCTATTTTGCAACCCCGGTGCTTTCATCACTGTCATGGAGTTCCTTTTCCAGCACCTGGTGAGCTAAGCCAAATAAAAATTTATTTGAAGTTTTTAGCAAGAGTTGTTGCAGTAGTCTACAGAGATGTTTCCTATCAGTCAGCACTTACTTTCTTGCTTCTCATGTTTTCTTGACTCTATTGCCCAATGGATTTAGGCCTGGGATTCATGCATACAACAAAACTGTATACCCCACGAGCCACAAAAAATGTTGTCATTTTTGCCACATTGTTTTGATTCGTGATTATTCATGCATTAATTGTTAAATTTCTCATTCCTCTATGTTTCTCTGTGAGTTTTGATCCCAAAACAGCTAAGTCCGAAGACTGTTGCAATATCGCGATAGAAAATAGAATGCAAAGCATAGGTTCAAAACTATCACGATATCGCGGGTCTTTTGAGGAGAGAGAAGCAATGTCAAAAAATGTCGTGATATCACGACATGTTCTAAAATCACGATCAAAATGGTCAATGAAGGCAGAGCAGTGAAGTTGTAAGGAAATCATGACATGTCACGTTTTCACGACTTGCGATGGCCATGGAGCAGAAGGTTAGAAATTGTCGTGAAATCGTGACATAATTGAGCAAAGGGCAATGACAATGAACCTTGTCATGATTTCATGACAGAAAAATGAACAAGGGCTAGAATGTAAAAATCATTGCGATATTGTGACATGTCGCATTATCACGGTCAAGTTGAAGAAAATGCATAAGGCATGAAAGGCATCGCGATTTCATGACATTTTTGAAGATGAGACCAAGCAAGAGCAAGACATCGTGATTTCACGACAGAAAGCAGCAATAGTAGAGGAAGCAAGGAAACGTCACGATTTCATGACATATTGTGGAGAAAAGCTAAATAGACAAGAAATGTCACGATTTCATGACATGTTCCATTTTTGCTACCTGCAAGAGGATGAAGGCCAAGGAAGAGAAAACTGTCACAATTTTGCGACATGGTGCAGTTTCACAGGTGGACAGAAGAAGGACACAGAAGTAGGAGAATTGTCATGATTTCATGACATGGTGACATTTTCATGACTTAGAGGAGTGAAGAAGGCAGATGAAAGAACATGTTGCGATTTCACTACATGTTGAGGAAAGAAGTCCCAACAAAGGAGAATGTCATGATTTTGTGACGTATTAGGAAGATAAAGCCGAAGAGAGAAATATGTAGCGAAATCATGACTTGTCGCATTTTGACGGTTTGAAACAGCGCAAGAAAAATATGAGGAAAGAACGTCGCAATTTCGTGACAGGTCATAGTTTCACAAGAATAAGGCAGAGAAGGAGTAGAATAGTAAGGAACATCGCGATTTCATGACGCATCATGTTTTTGCGACCTCAGGTGAAAAAAGAGAACAAAGAGTGAAATACATCATGATTTCATGACATGGTTGGTTTTCATGATCCAAAATGGCAAAAGCATATGAAAGAGAAATATGTCATGATTTTGTGACATGTCGCGTTTTCACGACCTATCACAGTTTCACGCCAGAAAGCAGTTCAAACGGCCCGATGCAGTATTGCAATTTTTGAGGATTAAAAGCACTCTAGAATTGAATGTTTTGCTACTTTCCAATGCATGTAAGGTAGAACAACGTGCTCAGTCCTGTAGCGAAGCACCAGAATTGAAGATGCCTCCATTATTCAAAGCTTCTATTTGTGATTTCTAATGGTTCTAGAATGCTCCAAGGATGACCATTTAATGAAGACGATCGGTTCCATGTTTCATTTAATTTTTGGTTTCTCCGAGGCTGGTTTAAGGGGATCATTTTCTTATTGTTGCTACACATTTTGTAGATCTCGAGGAGGTCCGTTTTATGTTTTAAATGCTACAAAGAGGCAAGACCTCTATAAATATCAATGTATATCTCAGAAAGAGACATCGAGAGAGAGAATTTTGCTGAAAAGCTTTCAAGTTCTTTGCATGAATGAAAGATATTTGGCCTTTGGTTTTGCAAGAAATTTTTTGTGTGTTTTCCCTTCTATCTTATGCATTCCTCATTTACGCTCGCATTTCTTATCTTTTGCTTAATTTGAATTTTGCATCTGAGTTTAAATATTGCTAGTGAGGAAGTGAGTTCTGGAATGTGATTTTGAAGGTTATCTGTGCAAGGTTGTAAGTGAATTACATCGTTTTCTTCTATTATATGTTGTTAGTGTGCTTAAAGTTATCTGTTGTTAATATTTCTCGATCTGACAAATTTGGCCTGTGGCTATATTTCCCATCTCTTTTTGTAGTTTCTCATTTATTTCTACATATTTCCAATTCCTTTCCTGCAACTTTAGTCTGAAATCAAGCTTAGATTTAGTAAGGGAACCAGCCCTCTCTGGAGATTGGTCTGGAAGACATTTCTTTCTCCCAACCTTTCAATGTTGGTCGGGTCTAGGGTGCATTTATTTTAAAATCCTTTCCTATGGCAGATTTGTGACCAACAGGTCCATGTATTCTAGTCTACAAAATCTTGTCAATTTGTACTTGAAACAATTCAATACCAATTCCCAAAGATTTTAAAAGTATTAATAACTCAATTTCAATAGGAAAATACAGTTTCTTATCATAAACCAGTTCATACAGTGTGAAACTAAGTATGTCTAATATATGATTAATAAATAGAAAATGGTCCTTATGTGTGAAGGTATTCAATTTTTGATAATATTAAGACACTCTCAATTTTCCATTTTTATTTGGAATAATAACTAATGGAGGAATCCATCGGTTATCAAAAATTGGATAAATGAATCTAACCTTCAAGAGTTTCTTTACTATAGTTTGGACAATATTTCTTAAGGTAGACTTTAATTGCATTTGCAGTTGTTTCACAGGTTTAACATTTTCAATATATATCCTATGAGTGCATACATCAAGATGACATATTGACATACCCTTGTATTTCCATGCAAAAGGATTGAAATATTGTTTCAAAAAAGCAAACAATTTTGTTTTTTGTTCATAAGGCATCCAATTAATAATGTTCAAGATTTTTCTTGGATGTACTTCAATTTGTTTCATTCATAGGACATAATTTACCCCTTTGTAATTCCTTACTAAGGAATTCAATGGGATTAAAATTTCTATGTGCAGATTTTTTAGTATTTCTCCTTTATACAAAGTTGATTTTTGTGTGTTTGTACTAAAGGGTTTTTGTGTATCTCCATTGACTTTTATCTCTTCAAGCTCAGATAAGGTCTTATTTGAGCACATTTGGATGTTACTACAGTCAATAACATTTTCTATAGTATTTTTACCAGATTCAACTACATAGAAAAGGGTTGCTTGTCTTGTATTATTTAGATTGGCCACATGTTGGGATGGAGGTAGTGGTTGATTTGCTCGCTCTATTTTTTGTTGTTGGAATCTTCCTCGAGAAGAATTCAGACTAGGCAACAAATTTTTCTTCTCTAGGATATTTCTAAGTTGTGGAAGTAAATGGTATTTATCAATGATATGTTCCTATGAACAAATGCTACAAGTAGCTGATATGGTTGTTTTTTTCAAGGGATAGTCTTGTATATCTATCATGATATCTTCCCAACACCTAGTACACATTTGTTTATACTACCCTGATGATATGGATATAAAAAGGGCAATACTAGCAGATGGCTCATCTAAATTTTTTAAGAGATCTTATGTTTCCTGATAATGAGGATGATGAATTTCTTTCAATTTTTATTAGAAATTTCAAACATAGGCAATTTAACCCCTAAGTGTGAAGATCACCTCCCTGTGGTTTTTTGCTTGTTTTCTAAATAGACTAAAATGAAACTATAAATAATTATTATTTATACCAGTTATTACATTTAGATTTTACTCTAATGTTCATAATTTAGCATAATAATAATTATTTGACTACTTTTACCCTCTAACAACATTGTGCTCCTTGACAACGATGCCAAAATAATGCATGTTGTTAATAACATCATTTAATATTTTGATTTATCAATTTGGGTGGTGTCCAAGGCTATCTATGATAGAAGGTTAGGGCAGAGTATAATTTAGACATTCAAATTTCAAGTATTTATTGGGTAAAACAGATTTTGGTTTAGCCTTTTGGTGTCACACTAAACCTAGTCTATAGAATGGAAACTGAATTAAATTGCAAGAATTGAAAACTAAATCTAAGTTGTAGAAATTGAAAATTAATTACAATTGCAAGAACTAGAAATTGCTGAATTAAAATCTAATTTACTTTTACAAAATTGAAATAATAGAATTAAAGTATTTTTGAATTGAAATCCTAAATTACACTTGTAGAATTGAAACCTAGTTTACTCTTGCAGAATTGAAATGATGCTTGGAAATAAAACTTATGCTAAAAACACCTGTCAATTTTTTGCCATAAAATGTCGTCAAACTTATGCTACAGGAATTGATAGCAAAATGAAATCTACTGAAAATTGAAAGTTACTAAAACATAAAAAAAAATAGGGGAACATGGAAAGCAAAGTAAACAAGGGAAAAAAATGTCTAATATAATTTTTCAGCTAAAACACACACAAATACTGCATATAAATATACTAGAAAATATAAATAACATCACACAAACTTAAAATAAGAAAATAAAATCTGATAAGTAATCTGTTAATTCTACTATAGAAAAATTACATAAAAACCTGTCATGAAAATCCTCCTTCTAGGCCTGAAAGTGGGCCCATGTTTCTTGATATAGAATAATGAGGAAAAAATACTCTTTAACTAATTAAAAATCACACTTTCTCATGAACACAAATTGACAAAATAACTGCACTTTTATTGTTGTCAAAACATGCTAAAACTATTACAGAGAATTGTTGTATTGTCCTATTTGCTGCTACTAACTACTCTCATCTATTATACTTCCTAATTTACTCAACCAATAAGAGAATTGTATTATTTATAATAAAATTTTAAAATATATCTCATGCTCAAAATAGCCTAATTGCTATTTTACAGTGATTTACCAATAATTCTGAATCTGAAATAAGTGTAATTTTGGACAATTTGTGTTACAATAGCACTCATTGGACCTTATAAGGTATCTTCAGTGGTAGGATTACATTTTAGGAGTATTATAATATCTTTGTACACATGTCTCCACTTTAAAATATCATTTTCCTATCTTACAACTTATTTTCCTTTTATTATGCAACTAATCTAGGTCTATTTCAGGACATGATCAGTTGCATTAGTTGGTATTTCCTCATGAGTTGTGTTTTTTGGTCAGAAATAAATGGTTGAGATAGTTGTAGAAATATTTTACTATATCCCCTCAACCTTAGTTTACCTTTTCAACCACTTAGAAACTACATATATTCAAAAATAAGTATTTTCCCCTATTATTCCAAAGATCTTCGAAATAACTGATTGTAGGTGCACTTGATGCTCAAAAATGCATTCATAATATCTATTTTGGCTATTTATTTTAGGTATATAATTTAATCCATATTCCAAGAGGTGATTCCAACTGATTTCATCATTCTCCATTGGTAAATTCTAGGCCTTGCCATTCATTGGTAGCTGGCTGGAATTTACATGGTGATTTCTGCATTTTTCTATTTTTTCTTATTTAGACCAAAATAGTTCAAATGTCTTCTTTAGTCCTTCTAAAATTATTCCATAAATTTTCTCATGCTTTTCTTGACAACTTCAAGGTGTTCCTATAAAGTGATAGTTTGCTGATTTTTATATGGTTGTTTTCTATAGATTTTCAGATTTATGACAGTCCTAAAAATTTAGCTCCAATGTGGATTGCAAACAAGTTTAAGGTTAGGAAAACATTCAAAAACCATTATGAAGTTAATGAATATCAGCATACAACATTTGGCTAATTGAAATATATATTTTTATTTACTACTTAATCAAGCAAAAACAGTCACAAAATGCTGAAAATAATCAAAAACAGATATATAGTGTTCCTAACATAAAATCATGCAAACACATAACAAATAATATATTATAATCAACTATTTGGTAATTAAATTTGTCATTTTTTGTAACATGGCAGTTTTTATATGTCAAAAATTGTGCAATAATGACGCATTTTTGGGCCTCATTAGCTAATGAATCCCTCCTACTTCGTCTTTGTCATCACAAATCACGTGGGCTATTCGGTCCAACATCCTCCCTGTCATTCGAGTCATATGTATCGAATGTGTCACCTTTGATCCATGTCATCTCACTCCTCCAAGTTGGCTACACATTATCTATTATGTCAACATCCTCTAGTTTCTATGTGGTCCATAGTTTATTGTACCTAGTTTTAGGTCATCACCTACACTATGTCAGTGCCAAGTCATCTCCATCCGCCTCAACATTTTCACTGTATTATCAATAATATTGACATATGGTATTGAGTTTGCAAAAATATGGGAAGTAAATGATAGAACAAATTCCATGGTTCTAGGTTTCATTACAGTTGGATAAAACAAATATATTACTACCATGTCTTGCACCAATATCTATAATTTGATCAAGTCACTTATCTTTATCCATCCATGATCCATGTCATCTCACTATCAGTGCCAGATTGAAGCAACCCATGTCAAAAACATCATTCATGAACCCTTGTAGACTCATCAACCTTCAACATCAATTGTAAATTTGGGATATGCCACTTGGATCTATGTATCGATGTGCTGACCAAATATTCGTCCATGTATGCCATAACCACATGTCATTGTTGTCTATCTCTAGTCATTTTGTTGCATCATGCCCAGTCATCCTCATCTAGGAATTCGCTCATTGCACAAGTGAACACCACCTCGTATGTTTACTATCTATCACCAGTCTCCTATAGGCCTACTTTGAGATTCATGCCAAATGACTCTGTATTGACTGTGCTCCCATACCTATAGACCACACACTTTTATTAGAAATAAAGCACAAAAAATGCTTTCATTAAAGCCCCAAAACAAACCAATATCATATAAATCCTAATGTTTATAACATGCTGGTTTCATGTTTATTTCCACTAGGCATTGCTAGGAACAGTGGCTTCTATCTATAATTTTTACCCTAGAATCCAATGTGCTAGACACTGTATAGTTGGTTTGCTTATTTTGAGGCCTTTCTAAAGGCCATATTTGCACCCTATAGAGTGCACTCATTAATTTCATAGTAGTTCATGCATATTTCTGAAAACTAAAATGCATCTTGCATTAGGAATATAGAGAAATTTCATGGCTGCTATATGATGCATTCTTATTCATGCAATATTAAAATGAACCACACACACGCATATTTATTTTAAACATTGGGAAGTTGGATTTCATCACCAACCCTTAATTCAGTATGGTGATTTTAGAATTCATATCCTTCCACCAATTTGCCCTCTATACTCTCCTAGAAACGGATTGAAGAACTTTTTCATAGTGGTGCTAAGGTACTTGTGTTCAAATTGTCTCCCATTGTTGGAACATTCATTGGTTTAGAGTGGAAGAGCTAGGCGAACCACCCATTGGGATTTTAGTGGTGTACCCTTGTCTATTTTGGAAAATCATTTTTGGCATCAGTACTCTTGATTATCACTATGGATGAGTCTCCTCATTCCAAATTTGAATAAAGAAACAACAAAACATCATAATACATCAAACAGTTAGGGCACACTTAATCTATAATCAAGATAAACATTTGTGTGATATTGTTTGATCATATTTAAAGTGCAACACAAAAGATAAATTCAAAAATGATGGTTAAAATAAGTAGACATCCCCGGTCTGACATCGAGGGAGGGTCCAAAACAACACATACCCTTAGGTGAAGTCATAGTAACATTGAAATACCTACTCAAAATATCATAAGACATAGTTCTACGAGTCTAAGGGGTGATAACTCAACCCTTGGTGGATCTCCTCCAGAAATCCCACATAGGGAACTGCATCATGAAACTACATCTCATAAACACAAAGAGGCCTCATGGCCATAATCATCAAGGAGACACGAGCAAACCTCAAAGGCTTCCTCTAAACACATAGAAAATTCTTAGAGACATGAGGAAGCTTCAAGAGCTTCCTCCTCACATAGACATAAAGAGGGTTATAAACCTTGTTCTTCACATAAATATGATGAGGTTTCTCCTTCCCTATCCTTATAGAGGGTAGAAAGGACTATGACAACCTCATCACCAAAAGGGCACATTTGAGTTGAAACATATCAACATTCACATGAAACACCTAGAATAGATCAGAACAATGAGGGACAAGAAACTAGAAATACATCTAGTCGTAGACATAAAATAGAAGATATCCTTAAAATAAGAGGAAGGATTCCATTATACTATGACCTAATTGGAGTGAATGGAACCCCGTGGGATCAACCATGGAGAATAAGACAATTGGACGAGTTGGATTGGTTGCATCTGAGACCACCTCCTAGAACCATAGCCATGGAGAATTTTGCATTTGGAAGCTCACAAACCGTGACTTCTAAGCCCACTTCTCAAACTGGGGGTGCCTCAAGATGACCCTATAGAAAACACACAAAATATGATCATAGAGACACTCAAAAATATATTGAATAAGTCATATTGGCTAGCGAGAGCGAAGAAACAACAAAAACCACTTAGAGAGATCTGCAAATCACAACAACTAGGCTAGGTCTAGATAAACATGAGTCCTCTATGACTGCACAAGTTAACCATGTGTGATGGTTAGAGAATGCCTTATGTAAAGAGTAAGAGCTTGTGGATGCTCTTGAACATGATAAATAGAGAGAACAATTGTTGTGCCAACATGAGCAATATTTGAGAGAGCAAGCTAAGCCTCTAGATTGCAACAACCAACAAACAAGCATAAGTGATCATAAAAGAGATTAGTGCACTGACTCACCAAGAGAGGAGCGCATTAGACAAGAAATTAACTTGAAACAAAGTCACCCTCTAAATAATGAGAGGAACCCAACTAAGGGGGAACAGATAAACTTAATAGAGCTAGATCAGGCACATCTTGAATCCCCTCATAAAAGGAAATAAAATAGAGTCAATCAAATGGATAGAGTGTTACCTCCACCACCACCATGGGGGGTTCTACAAGAGGAGAAAATCCTCATTTCAAAGGTATTTTAAGAGCTTGCTGAGAAGATGAAAGCCTTTGATAAATAAGAGGCTACTGGGAGCCAACCAACATTGAACACAATACACAACCAACCATTGTGTCCATCAGTTCCTAGCCCTCCATATCCTAATAACTTTGAGATGCCTAGGCTAGAGAAGTTTAAAGGTGAAGAATATGCACAAGAGCACATCACAAATTTCATCAATACATGTTTTCATCTTGAATACAACAACACTCTTATGCTAAGGACATTCATCATGACATTTTTGGGTGCAACCACCCAATGGTTCAACCAACTACCCAAGCATAGCATAGCAAATTTTGAACTAGTGAACACTTTTCTAAAGCATTTCTCTTTTAGTGGTAAGAGGAAAGTGAACCTTTAGACTTGGCCAATCTGAAACATTATGATGATGAGCCAATAATGGATTACAAGAATATATGGAGAAAAATCATGGTAAATTTATCATTCTCCAATCCCACAGAAGAAATCATCTAGATGTTCACCAAGAGTTGTTCCAAACACATTTTCCTCTTGCTACAACTACAACAATACCCCTTATTTGAGGAAGCTTTGGCACAAGACAAACTCATTGAGGACATCAAAGTAGATAAGCGAATCATAAAACTTTGAACCAAGAAGGAGTGGAGTAAAAAATGACAAGAATGGCAAATATAAGCAAAAGCAGGCAAACCTTTCCCCATTTAATCAAGTGGTATTGGCTACACCCAAGAATGGGGCTGTGTAGTAGCATCGTAATTATCAAGAATAGTCCCCACCAGCCAACTATGAACAATATAACAATTAGGGTTGAAAAAAAGAATGCAAACCCCCTCATTATTTTACAATATTAACAGAATCAATACAATCAATATTCAATCAATTGAGTGAGGCAAGAAATATTAGATTCCCTGATATACCTCTTATATATCCCAACCATCCTAAGCCAAAAGGATATAGGGAATATCAATTTTACCTGTATCACATGATACCGAGGCATAATATTGAATTTTGTTTTGGTTTCAAACATCAGGTTCAAAACATGATTGAGGTAGGAGAACTTAAAGTGGACAACCCACTGGCCCCTGACAAACAGAGATATTGGCATCTACAAAAATACGCTTCCAAAACATGAGGCCTCTAGAGGTCAAGGTACATAAGTAAATTAGGTATGAAGTGATACGCCTATCCATGGGTGTGTTGGGATGGTTGAAATTGTCAATATAGCAACCAGGACTAGATGGTATGGTCAACCATAACCTCCTGTAGCTCCCATCAAAATCCTAGCTACACCTAGGTAGAGGCAGGGGCAAGACAACCTTCTAGGTCCACCAACCTGACCTATGGTAAATATCTAGAGTAGACTTGAGCAAAACTTACAAATTATTTTGGCTAATCTATCCATTTATGATATCATATAGTAGTCCCCAAAGTATAGGGAGACCTTGATGGAGATTTTAAGTTCAATACAAATCCAACCACAAGACCCACATGCATTCACCTATTTTGTGTGACAAGTACAAGAATGCCAAGAACCTATCATTCGATTCTATGATTATGATATTAAGATAGTATCTACTGCCTTACCAGACCCTCCATTGCACATAGTGGCATCAGTTAATGATTTACCATTTAAGCAGGACTTAATCGATATAGGTTTATCCATAAACATCATCACAACAACACTAGAACACCTTAAGATTCCCAAGTCCAATATCATTCTGGAAGCCTATAAATTAAGATCTTTCAATGATTATTTATGCAATACTATGGGAATGATAGTCCTACCTATCAAGGTGAGGCATAATACCATCCCCATGATGTGTCATGTATTGGAAAGGTCCATGCAATACAACATCCTCCTAGGGAGACCTTGGATAAGGGACATGAGATGTCTTACTTTGATCTTACACCAATGTGTCAAGTATGTGCATGATAACAAAGTCTACATGGTAATGGCTGATGAAGAGCCATTCAAGTATGTTCACCAAGTGGATTATCCAAGAGAATTTGTGATTCCTTCGACCCACTTGTCGGTAGGACCTTCATTTCCAAATATTCAACTGAATAATAAAGACAAAGGGGCATAAAAGGACCCATCTACATCAACACCTCATCTTGCACAAAAAGCAACTAATGCTTCTAGTAAACCATTAACATCTAAACCATAGATATTGAAAATAATCCAACTCCCATGGATGAAGAATATCGCCAAGACCAATTCAAATATGATGCGTACCACCTTGCTTCACCAGTGTCATTTGTGGGGTCATCCAACTCACATGTAACTACACACTTGGAAAGAATAGGGATAAGAGAGTATCTTGTGTAGAACATAAATTTTATGCCTATTATAAAATCTACACAAGACATGGGATGGGTAAAAGATCTAAGACCACCATTGGGAACAGTGGTTCCACTTGGAATCCCTCCCAACCATACAAACTTCATCTATGATGACATAGATTGCACCCATAAATCTATGAATATAGATGAAGATAATGATGAGCTATTCACTATCAATGTTCATTACCTCTCTAATCCTGAGTTTTCTCTGACCTATTTTTATTTTTGTCATTAGTATGGTTACGGCCTTGGTATATATGAGTAGGGGCGTAGGAGGCCATTCGAGCCATAATACCAACTCCCATTTGATATATTTGGGTTAGAATATCACATCAAAGGTCGAGATGACCCTCTAGAAGTAGAATTAGATAGATTAACCTTGGGTTTAGGAGAAGACATCAATTTTATTCCTTATCATCCATGAAGTGTAAGATATCTGACCAACAAATAAGTGGCTATGGTAAGCATACCACCTCCTGAGAATTATCATCCAAGATCCACAATTGATGTCACCCCAACAATTTACAACTCATGGGACGATGAGCAAGAACAAAACACATATGTGCCAAGTGATGATGAAGCACAAGAGGGCTTGATTTTCCATGAGCCTCACTATTTACAAAGCTTTACCTAGTTTAGATACCATGAGAGTGGGTACATATCGAACGAAAGTGACTATGAGTCAGAGGACTCAATAGCGAGAGCCTACTTAGGGATAAAGCAATGGACCCATGACTTGGGGCAACATACTAAAGCAAATGGATTCTTCATAAGTGATAAATAATATGAGAATGAAATAGAGATGGCTTACTTAGGGCCAAGACATGAGACCCTCACCTTGGGGTTGCATACTAATGTTAATGGCTTATGGATAAGTGACGAAGAATATGAGGATGAAATGGAGATGGATTACTTAGGACCAAGACATGAGCCCCTCATATTGGAACCACATACTAATTCTAATGGCTTCTAAATAAGTCATGAAAATTTTTAGAACGAGACTAAGATGGCCTATCTTGGGCCCTACAATTTATGACAAATCAATATGTTGGTGGAAAGAGAAGCAGTACTTCGTGCCATAGACCCTGGCTTGTGGTTTTTGGGGAGACCAGTTGACTTGAATTTCATTCATTACATGGTCAATACCCCTCCAACTACATTCAAGGAGCTCTTAGAACCCAATGATCCTATTTTCAGACCATATCATGGGCTAGATCTAGATATTCCCATTCCTCCAGATCCTCATTGCAAGAATGTAAGGGAAAACTTGGAGATAATATTTCAACCATGTGGTCTTGGAGACTTCATCCCATCCATCAATATAATATCCATTGATTGACCACTCCACTTCATAACCCAGTATATCCCACTAAACCTTTGTGTCTCGACATGCAGGTTATTAATTGGGATCACACTAATTCACCAATAGAGCCTAAAGATCTTTTCCCTAATGAAGAAATGTTACAACCATTCCATTTTGCATTAGGTTATGCATATGATGTGTTCCACGTTGATTTGGATCCTGAGTCAGTAAGACCTGTAAATCCCACCTATGATATTCACTTGGTACCCATGCCCCACCAGCTGGAGGAAGGGTCACGTATGGCTATAGAAGTAACTTTTGAAGTGGACATTAGCAATGATCCTACTCAACCAAATAAATTCAAGTTCAAAGAAAGTATATATCCAAAGGATCAAGCCATAATAATTCATCTCCTAAAATATTGGTCTAATTTATTTGCTTGGACTTACAAGGATATGCCTAGGATAGATCCAAATTTAGTCATTCATTTCATTGGATCCCCTAAAGAATCCAGTTAAGAAAAAATTGAGGAAGATGCATCCAACCATCACTTTGATGGTAAATAATGAATTACAAAAACTAATAGATGTGGTTTTCATAGTTCCTATCGACTACCCTGACTGGGTATCAAACATGGTGCTTGTAGGAAAACTAGATGGAAGAGTTCACATTTGCACAGATTTTAGGAATTTAAATAGGGAAAATCTAAAGGATTCATTCCCGTTGCCAAACATAGATGTTCTTGTTTATGCCACTATGGGTCATGAGATGCTATCCCTAATGGATGGGTTTTCTGGGAACAATCAAATCCGAATAAAACCTGAAGACCAGCACAAGACTGCTTTCATCACTCCATGGAGAAATTTTTGTTACAAAGTAATGCCATTAAGTCTCAAGAATATTGGTGCCACCTATCAGTGGGCCATGACATAAATATTTCATGATTACATGCACACGATCTTGGAAGATTACATGGATGACTTACTGGCCAAATAATTGATGCAACAAGAGCACACCAAGGTCCTTACAAAAGTTTTTGATCACCTTGTAGAACATAATGTTAAATGGAATCCTAATAAGTGTGTTTTTGGTGTAACTTCTAGTAAGCTCTTAGGGTTCATTATTTTCATGAGAGGCATTGAAGTCGATCCAAAAAAAAGTAGAATCCATAATGGAGATGGCTTTCCCTACCAAAATTATGGAATTAAGAAGTCTACAAGGCAAGGTAGCATCCATAAAATGGTTTATTGCATAACTGTCAGACAAGTGTCAACCCATGAATCATTTGCTATGCAAAGATGTCCTATTTCATTGGGATGACGAGTGTAAACAAGCCTTTGTAGAAATAAAAACATACCTGGAAACACCGCAAGTTCTAGCTCCACCAAGGCCAGACATACCATTTTTGCTATACATATTGATTACTGATTTTGCTTTGGGTACCATGCTAGCCCAAAAGAACATAAAAGACAAAGAGTAAGCCATATATTATATTAGTCACACATTGGTAAGATATGATCTAGGTTATGCGTACATAGAGAAGTTGTGCTTATCAGTGGTCTTTGCAACCAAAAAGTTGTGACACTACATGTTGATCCATACAACTTACGTTATATCAAAATAGAATCCTTTGTAGTATATGATGAACAAGACATATCACAATACACGTACTACAAAGTGGATCATGCTATTGATAGAGTTTAACCTAGAATTCATAAGCCAAAAGTCCATAAAGGGATAAGTCATAGCAGATCAGTTAGCAGAGGTGCCTCTTAAGGATAGAAATGCTCTCACTATAGAATTTCTTGATGATGTAGTCTTCACATTATCAGACCCATCGAAACCTGAAGAACCTGAGAAACAAAAATAAATGGCATTATTATTCGATGGTTTGAAGTGTGAACAAATGGGAAGAGCAGGGTAATATTTATCACACCACAGGATGCTCCAATGCCCTTATCATTCAAACTATACTTCCCTTGCACAAACAATAACACAGTGTATGAAGACTTGATCTTGGGATTCCAAACAACATTTGCAATGGACATTAAAATATTGAGTATCTATGGTGACTCCTTGCTCATAGTGAATCAAGTCAAAGGATTATTCCAATATAGGTGTCCACTCCTAAAATATTACAAGGAGCTTGTTGACACTTACCTAGTCTGGTTAGAATGGTATGACATCAAGGCAATACCTCATACATAAAATATATTTGCAGACACCATGGCATATTTTGGATCCTTAATCCCTTAGAATCCATCCACTAATTTCATAACTGTTCATGTGAAAGTGCTCGCATTTTCCACAAAAAATGTGAGGTTATTGAAAACCTAGAGTCAGTCAACATGATCCAAACTGAGCCAAATCAAGATTGGTCATTCAAATTTAGAGCCTTCTTATAAACAACCCCTTAGGAGTATTTGATATCTCAAGGTACCATGAAATGTGGAACAACCATTCATCATAGGATTGCTTCCCAATTAGTGTTCACAAGTACTAGATTGCAAGGAGAGCATGCAATTTTATCCATAGAAGCAGTATCTTATCAGGATTGGATTTCCCAATTACAAAATTTCTTGAAGCTCAGAATAGTACCTCAAGGCCTATCACAGGCTAAAAAATGAACATTTAACAAAAATGTGACTAGATACATTTTTCTAGGAGAAATCCTTTATAGACGAGGTTATGATGGAATGCTCCTTCATTGTATTGAGCCCTAAGAAGCATCTTGGGAAATTTCATAATCTCATGATGGTACGTGTGGTGGTCACTTTAGTGGCATGGACATCCATAAGCATATTTTGAGAATGGTTTATTATTGGCCCATTATGGAAAGATAATGTTGTGAGTACATCAAGAAATACATAAAGTGTTAACATCATGTAAACCTCAGTCACTTGCCATCACAAGCTTTGCAACCCATCCAGACAACATGGCCATTCTCACAATGGGGATTATACTTGATTGGGAATATATCTCCCCCATATTCAAGCTGACACATGTTCATCATAATATCCACTGAGTATTTCACCAAATGGGTCAAAGTGATCCCTTTAACATCGACAACTGGACCAAGGATTGTGGAGTTTATACTCCACAATATCATAAGTCGATTTGGGGTCCCTTCAAATATCATATCGAATAATGGACCATATTTCAAGAACAAAAATGTATGTGATTTAATAAAAAAATACCATATTCAACATAGTTTTTCAATGCCTTATTGTCCACAAGCAAATGGGTAAGCAGAAGCCTCAAACAAAATAATAATCTCCATCTTGAGAAAAATAGTATTAGATAATCATAGGGATTGGCATTTGTAATTGCCTCTGGTACTATGGGTATACATGACTAGTGTGCCGACACCCACTGGGGCAACACCGTTTTCACTTGTATATGATACTGAGGCCATCATGCCCCTATAATTAGAAATCCCAACCTTGTGCATAACATTAAAGGATTTCATAGGTAATGACACAGCACAACAAGACTGCCTGGATCAGTTAATGCTTTTGGATGAACGATAGGTCAATGCCTTGGAGTATCTTTGTGTTTATCAGAATCACCTTGCACGAGCATAAAATAGTAAATTCCATTTGAGAGAATTCAAATATGGGGATCTAGTGCTCAAAGAAAATCAACAGAACTCAAACCTATCACCACATTTACGAGATAAATTTATGGTAAATTGGATAGGCCACTACATAATTTCAGAGAGAGTTGGACCCAGAGCATATCGCCTTGCATCATTAGATGATGTTGAAGAGCCTGAACCTCTCAATATCATTCATCTAAAGGAATTTCATACAATAAATAAAAAAAAAAAAAAATATACATAAAATCAAAACATTCAAATATACATAAAATCAAAAACATTCAAATATGTCACAAAATCAAATCAAAATCATACAAAAAAATCCAAAGGCATCTTAAATCCCTTTGGTAAAGTCAAAATCAAATCACAAAAAGGCTCCAAGGGTACCCAATCTGCTTGGTCAAAATCAAAATCAAAAAGCTCCAAAGGCATCTTAAAGCCCTTTGGTCAAGTCAAATAAAATCATCAAAAAAGGCTCAAAGGGTACCCATTCCGCTTGGTAAAAATCATACAAAAATATCCAAAGGCATATTAAATCCCTTTGGTCAAGTCAAATCAAATCATAAAAATACTCCAAGGTTATCCAATCCGCTTGGTCAAAATCAAAATCAAAAAGCTCCAAAGGCATTTTAAAGACTTTTGGTCGAATCAAAGAAAAAAGCAAAAAACAAAAAAATATTTGCATCTTACATATGCATAATTTCATATCCATAATTATCCATTGCATTTGCTTATGTTATGATAACAATATTACAAATGATGCCACAGTTTGTATTTCAACCACAATAAACAAGTTATCCTCATCCATGCATCCATATGTGCAATTGTGTTTCTCAACACAACTAAATAATGTTGCTATACGATATATACAAAGGTTTCCTATTATTTCAAACATGTCTGGTGGTCTTATCAACTTTTGTAAAAAAATATTTTTATTAGTAGAAGAGCAATGTCTAGTTGTAGTACCTTGAATGTTCAGAAGCCCATCACTAATTGAAACATTAAAATCCTAGTTGATACAAGGGAAAGATGAAAACTACAAAGTGGTCTAGGTTACCAAAAGTGAAAAGGAACTTCCTTGCTTATCCCCCTATGTAATCGGTTTAAAGGTGTTGAGAATTGGCAAAAGGACAAGTTATGCCCTACCCAGAAATGAGTTATTATCATCATTGCATATATCCCTTGCTTTCATAAAAATAAGAAAAATCCTGAAACAAAGCCAAATTCAAATCTCAAAATTGAAAGTTCAAATTCTTCAAAAGTCAAACATCAATGCCCAAAGTCATAGTTCAAAATATCAAAAAGAATAAAAGCAAAATAAATAGTGATTATCATCACTACAAGAATATCTTGCTCAAGATAAAACAAAATAAATTAGTCAAAATAAACAGTGATTTCATCACTAAATATCAGCAAGTATCCCAAATGAATGAAGAAAAAAAGGGAATAGAACTTGAATCCCTGGAATTCTCAGCATTGCACAAAACTAGAAGGAAAAATCCTTAGGCATGATGATATGTCTATCACAAAATCTCCTGGTATTTGTATAGACCAATGTTTGAATGTTGATGAGCTAGATTAGGTAACTCAAAACTGCCTAGTGGTATAGTCCAACTAAGTCCAACATAAGGATGAGATAAAACACTTGATAATCCTTGATCTTAGCAATGGGTTAAAAGAATCCCACCTGACATCAGTGGAAATGATTGAGTTCTATAAAAAATATATTCATGTGCACATAGAGAGAGAATGAATATTGGGGTACAGAGTGAAAGACTTGCTTTACAAAAATCTTGTATGACTAGTACATAATTGTTGATAGGGTAACTAGAGTGTTTGAGGTCTCAGGAAAAACCTGCAAATAAATTTCTACCATAGAAACAATTTGTATCATCAATCACATCATAAATTTTTTTATAAGATTCTGTAAATTAGGGGGTATTAATAAAATAATATCAATAGATACTGAATATATGTTAGAAATGATGTCTAAACGGTCACTAACTATTTTACATCTCTTAAATTACAGAATATTATCCAAAAAATACATACATTCCACACCATTACATTGCACATATGGAAGATTTAAATAATTATTTCTTATGAGTAGAATGATTATTAAATATTCATGGTTGTTATAATTTATGTGGTATCACCCGTTAAATTGTCAAAATCATGGCATAGACATCCATTATGTTTTAAGTAATTAAAATATACAAGTTCTTTCACGTTAAAATACATACTGCATTCACCATATCATAGCATGAGTTAGATGAATAAATTAAAATAAAATTAAAACATGCATTTAACAAAATATTTCATCCATAAATACATAAGTCATAAATCATCCATTTACATCAAAGATCAAATCATTACATTTCATCCATAAATACATAATTCATAAATCATCCATTTACATAAAATATGAAATCAAAACATTTCATCCATAAATACATAGGTCATAAATCATTCATTCACATCAAAGATCACATAGTTGCATTCATCCATACAAAGTATCACAAATCCATCATCAAATCAACACGAAATACATCACGTAATACCACAATGATTAAATCATAAAAGCATTTACATAAACACATACATAAGTATCCATCTCAAATACACGTCATCATAAATATCATATATCATCTAACACATACATATATCAATTCATCATAATACCATAATCCATCACATCATAAAACAAAATAAAATAAAAACACAAGCAATAAATGATACACATAATGAGTCATAAAGCAAAGATATCATATAAATTTGTGTATCAAGTCTATAAAGGTACAAAAATGCCCATAGGCTATAGTCAATTAGGTCAAGCCGACCTTAAAAAGGAATCAACAAATCTCCATCAATCAAATACAAGGGATAAGCCCTTGACATCACCTCCCCCAGTGCCACCTCCCCCTATGGCACTACCATGAGTTGAATGTTGTGAACCTGCTGGCCTCTTTATCAAAGTCCAAGTCCTCTGGCTATGATGGGTAGAGGATTGCCATGAGGTGGACCTTCCATTGATTTGTGAACCACCTAAACCTGGTACCTCCTTAGGAACAAGCCCATGCCTCCTGAGATGCATTTGTAAAATGGTAATGTGGCCAACATGACCCTAAATACACCCCTCATACTCATCCAATAGTGACTACATATGTATAACCTCTACCCCTAGATCTATCTCTGGAGACCCCTATGGTGTATAAGGAGGAACAACGTAGTACCACCCTCGATAGTAGCTTGCAAATCCTGTATCTATGTTGTGAGCTACTCTATGGTGGAATCCTATTACACTATGGTAGCATCTCGCTACTACAGCTAGATCTGGGTTGATTGGAGCTCGACATTGATCTCATGCAACTATGATCTCAATGAAGAATCTCTCTCCTCGGGCTCCAACATATTTTTTCTAGGTGTTTCATGTGAATGTTGAGATGTTTCGACTCTCGTGTGCCCTTTTGGTGATGAGGGTTTCATAGTCGTTTCTACCCTCCATGAGGATGGGGAAGAAGAAACCTCATCATCTCTATGTGAAGAACGAGGTCTAGAACCCTCTTTATGTCAATGTGAGGAGGAAGCTCTTGAAGCTTCCTCATGTCTCTGAGAAGTTTCTATGTGTTTAGATGAAGCCTTTAAGGTTTCTTCGTGTCTTCTTGATGATAATGGCCATGAGGCCTCTTTATGTTTATGATATGTAGTTTCATTTTGTGGTTCCTATGTGGGGTTTCTTGAGGAGATCCCCAAGGATTGAATTATCACCCCTTAGACTCATAGAAATACATCTTATGGTCTTTTGAGTAGGTATTTCAATGTTACTATGACTTCACCTAAGGGTATGTGTTGTTTCAGACCCTCCCTTGATGTCATACCAGATATGTCTACTTCTTGTTTTAACCATTGTTTTTGAATTTAGCTTTTGTGTTGCACTTTAAATATGATCAAACAATAACACACAAATGTTTATCTTGATTATAAAGTGTGCCCTAATTGTTTGATGTATTTTGATGTTTTGTTGTTTCTTGCTTCGAATTTGGAATGAGGAGACTCATCCATAGTGATAATAAAGAGTACTCATGCCAAACATGATTTCCCAAAAGAGACTAGGGTACACCACTCAAATCCTAGTGGGGGGTTCGCCTAACTCTTCCACTATGAACCAATTGATGTTTCAATAGTGGGAGATAGTTTGAAAAAAAGTACCTTAGTACCACTATAAAAAAGTTCTTCAATTCATTTCTAGGAGAATTTATGGGGCAAACCGGTGGAAGGAGATGAATTCCAACATCACTGGACTGAATTGTAGGTTGGTGATGAAATACAACTCCCCAATTTTTAAAAGAAACATGCATGTGTGTGGTTCATTTTAAGATTGCATGAATAAGAATGCATCATATAGCAGCCATTAACTTTCCCTATATGCCTAATGCAAGATGCATTTCAGTTTTTAGAAATATGCATGAACTACTATGAAATTAATGAGTGCACTCTATAGGGTGTAAGTATGGCCTTTAGAAAGGCCTCAAAACAAGCAAACCAACCATACAATGTCTAGCATGTTGGATTCTAGGGTGAAATTTATAGATAGAAGTCGTTGTTCCTAGCAATGCCTAGTGGAAATCTAAAAGAAGATCTAAGATATGCAAAATGCCTAATTCTTTCTTATTTTATTATTTCAATTCCCAAATAGAAATGTGCTTTTAAGTTCACTATTTTAGACACACAGAAGCAAATAAAAAGCTATAAAATATTAGAGAAGTTGTACCAACCTATGATCCAACTTAGATAGTAGGTCTTTTAACCTCTGCTGCACTCCAATGCTTGCTATTGTCGACCAGTATGATTGGTTCCTAGCCATTGTTAGTAGAAGTGGCTAAGTCTCTATTGGCCGTTGTGGCTCATAGCGGATGATTTTTGGCCATTTTAGATCAGAGTAGCTAGGCCTATATACAAAATTAAGTTAGTATCCAAGCAAAAAAATAAAAATTCAATAAATGTCCCATTGTGATCGTCATTTGTAGTGACCCCAAGGTGCACGCACCATGCTTACCCTACTTGCAAATATGTCATAAAATCAAAAAAATTAAAATATGTTACAAAATCAAATCAAAATAATACAAAAAATTCCAAAGGTATATTAAATCCCTTTGGTCAAATCAAATCAAATCACAAAAAGGCTCCAACGGTGTCCAATCCTCTTGGTCAAAATGAAAATCAAAAAGCTCCAAAGGTATCTTAAAGCCCTTTGATCAAGTCAAATCAAATCACAAAAATGCTCCAAGGGTATCGAATCTACTTGGTCAAAATCAAAATCATACAAAAAGCTCCAAAGGCATCTTAAATACCTTTGGTCAAGTCAAATCAAGTCACAAAAACGCTCCAAGGGTACCCAATCTGCTTGGTCAAAATCATACAAAAGCTGCAACGGTATATTAAAGCCCTTTGGTCAAGTTAAAATCAAATCACAAAAAGGCTCTAAGGGTACCCAATCCGCTTGGTCAAAATCATACAAAAAGCTCTAGAGGCATCTTAAAGCCCTTTGGTCAAGTCAAAATCAAATCACAAAAAGTCTCCAAGGGTACCCAATCCACTTGGTCAAAATCATACAAAAATCTCCAAAGGCATCTTAAAGCCCTTTGGTCAAGTAAAAATCAGATCACAAAAAGGCTCCAAGGGTACCCAATACGCTTTGTCAAAATCATACAAAAATATCCAAAGGCATCTTAAAGCTCTTTGGTCAAGTCAAATAAAATCACAAAAATGCTCCAAGGGTATCCAATCCACTTGGTAAAAATCAAAATAAAAAAGCTCCAAAGGCATTTTAAAACCCTTTGGTCAAATCAAAGCAAAAAGAAAAAAAGAAAAAAACATTTGCATCTTACATCTGCATAATTGCATATCCATTGCATTCACTTATGTTACGATCACAATATTACAAATGATGCCACAATTTGTATTTCAACCACATTAAACAAGTTATCCTCATCCATCCATCCATATGTGTAATTGTGTTTCTCAACACAACCAAATTATGTTGCTATACGAAATATGCAAAGGTTTCCTATTATTTCAAACATGTCTAGTGGTATTATCAACTTTTGTAAAAAGCCATTTTTATTAGTAGAAGAGCAAGGTCTAGTTGTAGTACCTTGGATGTTTAGGATCCCATCACTAATTAAAACATTAAAATCCTAGTTGATACAAGGGAAAGATGAAAACTACAAAGTGGTCTAGGTTACCAAAAGTGAAAAGGAACTTCCTTGTTTATCCCCCTGTGCAACCGATTTAAAGGTGCTAAGAATTGGAAAAAGGACAAGTTATGCCCTACCCAAAAATGAGTAATTATCATAACTACATATATCCCTTGCTTTCATAAAAATAAGAAAAATCCTGGAACAAATCCAAATTCAAATCTCAAAATCAAAATTTTAAATTCTAAAAAAGTCAAATATCAACACCCAAAGTCATAGTTCAAAATATCAAAAAAGAACAAAAGTGAAATAAATAATGACTATCATCACTACAAGAATCCCTTGCTCAAGAGAAAACAAAGAAATCAGTAAAAATAAATAGTGATTTTCATCACTAAATTTGAGCAAGTATCCCAAATGAATGAAGAAAAAAGGGAATAGAACTTAAATCCCTGGAATTTTCAGCATTGCACAAAATTGGAAGGATAAATCCTTATGCATGATGATATGTCTATCACAAAATCTCTTGGCATTTGTATAGACCAATATTTGAATGTGGATGAGCTAGCTTAGTTAACTCAAAACTGCCTAGTGGTATAGTCCAACTAAGTCCAACATAAGGATGAGACAAAATACTTGAGAATCCTTGATCTTAACAATGGGCTAAAATAATCCCACCTAAAATCGGAAGAAATGCTTGAGTTATATAAAAAATATATTCATTTGCACACATAGAGAGAATTAATATTTAGGTATAGAGTAAGAGACCTGCTTTACAAAAATATTGTATGACCAATACATAATTGTTGATAGGGTAACTAGAGTGTTTGAAATTTTAGGAAAAACACACAAATAAATTTCTACCATAGCAACAATTCATATCATCAATCACATCATCAAATTTCTTTATAAGATTCTATAAATTAGGGGGTATTAATAAAATAATATTAATAGATACCGAATATATGTCATAAATAACGTCTAAATGACCACTAACTATTTTACATATCTTAAATTATAGAAGCTTATCCATAAAATGCATACATTACACATCATTATATTGCACATATGGAAGATTTAAATAATTAATTCTTATGAGTAGAGTGATTATTAAATATTCATGGTTGTTATAATTCCTGTGGTATCACCCGTTAAATTGTAAAAATCATAGCATACGCATCCATTATGTTGTAAGTAATTAAAACATACAAGTTCATTCACATTAAAATACATACTCCATTCACTATATCATAGCATGAGATATACGTATAAATTAAAACAAAATTAAATATTCATTTAACAAAAAAATTTCATCCATAAATACATAGGTCATAAATCATCCATTTACATCAAAGATCAAATCAAAACATTTCATCCATAAATACATAGGTCATAAATCATTCATTCACATCAAATATCACATAGTTGCATTCATCCATACAAAGGATCACAAATCCATCATCAAATCAACTCGAAATACATCACACAATACCACAATGATTAAATCATAAAAGCATTTACATAAACACATACATAAGTATCAATATCAAATCCATGTCATCATAAATATCATCTATCATATAACACATACATATATCAATTCATCATAATACCAGCATCCATCACATCATAAAACAAAAAAAAAAAAAAAATACAAGCAATAAATGATACACATAATGATTCATAAAGCAAAGATATCATATAAATGTTTGTATTAGGTCCATAAAGGTATAAAAATACCCATAGGCTATAGTCAGGTAGGTCAAGACGACCTCAAAAATGAATCAACAAAGATCCATAAATCAAATACATGGCTGAGCCCCCAACATCACCTCCCCCAATGCCACCTCCCATTGTGGTAGTGTCACAATTCAAATGTTGTGAACCTGCTGGATTCTCTATCTGAGTCTAGGTCATCTAGCTAGGATGGGCAAAAGACTACCTAGAGGTGGATTTCCCACTGACCTATGAACCACCTGCACCTTGTGCCTCCTTAGGGACAATCCCATGCCTCTTGATATGCATCTATAAAATAGTAATGTGGCCAACATGACCCTGAATATGCCCCTCATACTCATCCAATAGTGACTGCATACGTAGGACCTCTGCCCCTGGATCTATCTTTAGAGCCCCCTATGGTGTAGAAGGAGGAACAAAAACTACATCCTGGTAGTACCACCCTTGATAGTAGCCTAAAAATCTTATATTTGTGCTATGAATTGCTCTATGGTGGCATCCCATTGTGATATGGTAGCATCTCACTGCTACACATAGATCTGGATCGACTGGAGCTCGGCCTTGACCTCATGCAATTATGCTCTTAGAGGAGAATATCTCTCCTTGGGATCTTGCTCATCCTCATCCTCCTCAGGAGCCTCCTACTCCTCCACTACCACCTGCTCTACTGGCTAGCCCCATACCTCGATCCTGGCTCAGACTCTATGCCCTGTCGAATCATGACCATCATCACTGCCATCATCCTCATGACCCAAGCTATCGGTACTGTGCCACATCAGATATCTCCACCACTGAGTGTATGACTCTGTAACACCCCCAATGACTCCTGGGTCAACTACTAGGGCATACTCCTCATATGAGAGATCTGTAATCTACCACAAGGGTAGGTCCTTCTCCATTGTGAGGTGCCAATACAAAAATAGAACAAGAGGTATGTCTTGCTGTAGCTTGTACTGACGGAGAACCTGAGAGTAGAAGAAATACTCTCAGATGATAACCTTGCAACCAAAGAGCCATAACTCACGTTGCATCCTAGTAGTAAAACTAGAAATATCATCCCACCCTGGGAACTCATGATATGTGTGCCACATAACATCACTGGCCTATAGCCTAGTGAAAGTGGTAGTGTAATGGGAAATATCCCCTGCATGATGATGGATCTTGTACAAATCACTCTCTCAAGCCCATATAGAAAAATAGCACTACATATACTCCTCCACAAATGTAATCTTGGTAGGTAGCCCTCTGGGATGTTCTACCTAGATGTACTCCCATCCCCAAACCTTTTGAAGAAAGCTGTAAGCAATGCCGACATGACCTCACTGATGGATGTGGTACAACTCATCATAGCACTATGCCAACAAAGATATACTCCATACATAAATTATAGGCTCCTCACTATCCAACAGGTCTTGAACCATCACCAAGAGGTTCCACGGGAACCTCAAACTTGAGTAATCTAGAATCAAGATATTGCTAATGACCATCAGCAACACCACATGCCTCACAGAGAAGACACCCTTATCATACCAATGCAAGATGAACACTCCCCCATATTTGGTTTCCTTGAGAGCCACCACAGAGTTCCCTCTAAATACCCAAGAAAAAATAACAACCTGATCCTTACTGGCCGAAGAAACAATGGCTACTCCATCAAAGGGGATCTGAAAGATCTTGTACACATATTCCAACGTGATGGTCATCTTGTCGGTAAGAAAGTGGAAGGTATTGGTCCAAGGGTCCCATAAATGGATAAAATCTGTAAGGTAGGCATGATATGCCATAATGGTGGGTAGTATGGTGATATACTATATCCCACAGGCTTTGATCCAAGCCCAATCATCATCATCCAAGAGTGGCAAAAGTGTATTCATGAGCTTTGGGTCCCGAGCCCAAGCAATAAGAATCTAAGCAAAAGGAAATAAATCATAACTACAATGCATCTAAGGCATAACACACATTAAACATGAAAATTATGCAAATAATGATGGGCTATCCTAATTCTAGGCAAAGAACATATTTGCACCTACCCAAACAAGTCAAAATTTCAAAAAAATCAATAAATCAACCCAAAAATTTCAAAAAAATCAATAATTGCACTAAGGTTTCTTTTCTGCTATCACCTATAGTGGCCAAAAATAGGCTACTGAAGCTGACATCGGCCAAGCCCCAATGGTCAAAAAATTTAACCATTGGTATTCAAACCAGCCACTGCCAATGATAGCGGCCAAATTGCAGGCCTTCCTGGATTCTCTGATCAAGAGTGGCCGATGGGTTACGAGGTAGACACGTCAAACCTAGGCTATGAAATACAAAAAAAAATAAAACAAAAGCTAAAAAACAAAATGGGGACAAGCCCACCACATAAAAACCTAAACTATGCCTAGCTACGGGTTTTTATTTGTTGCCAACAATCTTAATGAGGTTCAATTATTGATTACTTAATATGGTTTAGTTTTACCCAAAAACTAAAATAAACAAGCAGGGTTAAATGTTGAGGGAGTACTTGAGAAGCTCTGGATCCTCCACCCAAAGATGCTTCGTCCTATGCAGCCATGATCTTCCAAGTCGTAGAAATGCTCCAAGCAATAAAATTCACTTTCACCTCAGAGCCCAAGAAATCAAACTAACAACTGGCAAAGTGAAAATACAAAACCCTAGGATTTACTTTTATATTGCCTTTGCCACTTCTGACATCAGCAGCCTGTATCGCTTGGCCGCTTAGGATGAGAGTTGCTAGGACCAGGCCTTTGGTGGCCGCTAGACCTGATAGTGGCCAAGATCCTACATAAAAACAACCTTAGCCCCTCCATGAGAAGCAACAAAAACATTCAAATAAGCACATTTTTAAGACTTCTAGTCATCATAATGACCAAAATAACATAAAAATCACATAAAACAAATTCTCGAGTCAGCCTCGTATCCAATCACTTACTCTATCAACTTAGCGATTGTAGTGAATTACACTCCATGTAATTTGGTAAGACGAATAAATCACCATAAGGCTACTGGGGGTAAAAATATTTATTTTGGAATCATGATGTATCATTTCTAACCTGAAAAAGACCAAGATGGTTGGACTGCTACACGGGTATGATAAAATCATCTTCATTCCCTTATGACATCAAAAACACTAAGCCAAAGTGATACAATATGACAATGAATAGAATCACTCATCCTAACTCCCCAAGAAGGCTATTAATGGCTGGAACAATCCTCAGGATAGGTATGGATGGTTATCATAAATAAATTGAAATTACACTTGGATGTGGGTTCACCCATTAAAGTAAAAAATGCTAGAAAGGAACCAAATTAAGTCATATTGGTCAAGCAACTTGTCACTTCATTCATTGTCATTTCTTCACCAATTCATTGAGTGAAGAGGTAGTTCAAATTTTCAAAATAATCATAATCAAATTCAATAAAATATCACTCGATCATAAAAAAATCATGTTTGTTCTATGAGTCATTTCATACAACAATCACATAATTTCTCTTGTTTGTTGGGAACATAAGCAGACATGACATATTCAATAGTATCTCTCCTACCAATCAAAACTATTGTAGCAGCTAAAGCTACCTGATTGAGTTTGAGGAATGAGTGCAATTTAACATGTCCAAGACACTGAGCTAAGTCCTCTGGACATTGAGGTAAAGATCCAAGGAGTGTGCGCCATATTGCATAATTGGTCCATCCAACATTGATCAGACCATTGATCACCATACATCCTACAAATATATCAGTCTATGTTTTTTCTCAGCGTTGTGTTTTCCACACAGTGCATCACAAAAAGGGGCATATGTAGACACCTAAAACTTGTTAGTTTTAGGGGAGCTACTCACATAGACACATTCATAAGATCACATGACATAATCTTGGACTTTCCAAGAATCAAAAGTGGTTCTCACCACTCATCTGGGGCATTTTAAGCCCATCCAAGCCTAGACGCTCAAGACTAGAGCGGTCAAACCTTAGTCGCTCAAGCTTAGAGAAACCATATCTTAGCTGCTATAGATGATAAAGGCCAGATATTAGCCATTTTAGATGACAGTGTCTAAGCCACAAAGAGAATTTTACCAAAAAATATGCTCAATAACGGGTGGAAGTAGCAGTATGTATGCAATAAATGTGAGCAGGAGTAAATTTGCATTCCCTTTCACAACCAATTCACATAGGAGACTTGATTTTTCCTTTAAACTTTAGTTAACATAGATAAAAATAAAGTTGCTTATGCTAAACGACTAGTTTACATATGAGACTTGAGTTTGCATTTATACTTTAGTTAACTAGCCTTTAAACATAGAAAAGATAAAAATCTTCTCATTCTAACATTCACTATGTATGAGGGATTCATTCCTAGGTCTTAGGCATAGACCTAGGGTTTCACACACTTTAAAAGGTGCAAGCCTGAGAGAACCAAGGATCCAGAATTTATCAGAATAGGTCATTGAGGAGATCTTTCGATACAAAGAGCTTCTCTTGGAGGTCACGTTTACGATGAAGCCCTAAAAAATTGGAGAGCAAAGTGACCACTATTTCAATATTTGATACAAGATTTTACCCATATCTTTGGGGTAAATATAATGAAATTCACCTTAGCAGCTGTTGTCTCGGATAGTAGCCTGTAGGCCTAGATTAGAGTTTTATATATTAGCATATCATTATCATAATATCATTTCATTCATTTAACTTCATAGCATAGGTTTAATTTGCACTTTATTTCATGTTGATATGATCATTACTAACAACCTCATCTAGGGAGGCATTCTTGGACATCTAAGCGTGTGTTGTTGTTTCATTACTTACAGGGCCACAGGTTCATTGGACAAAATCTGCAACATACGAGAGCAAAAGGGACCCCTCTAGGAAATAGACCTAGATAAGGATGCATCTGTAAACCCTCATACATTTCCATGTGTGGAACCGAGGATCTTGTGATAGCGCACCACCCCTTTGCGAGGGGGGGACATTCTTACCTACTTGTGATCTCACTGTATCAAAAATGGGTATCTGTAAGAAGGACTGACTTGCAACTAGGTTTCAATACAAATAGAGAGACATATCTTTGTTACTTCTGTGTTATATGCTTTTTCATGGTCTTTCAATTCATATTTTAGGTTTAAACACATTTGCAAGTAGGGTGAGCACTATGCATGCACCCCAAGGTCGCTACACTTCTACATGTGTAATTTCAATGTTGTGCATGTGAACCAATTTGGTCAATAAATTTACTATCAATCATTGGGGTGATCAATAGCTAATGTTCTTTGCCTAAATGCTTAAACTTGGAAACTAACAATTGGAGAACATGAATTTTATTTCTATTCTTCTTGAGGTAGGATTTTGGGATTATAATTGACCAAGTTGAATCCTATTTTGCACCCACATTTAGTTTTTCTTATAAACCCACCAACTGGGTCTATGAAGGTGAACCTTTGGGGTGTTCACATCTCCCATTAGGCTCCCATTTTACCACTGGTTATGGCTTTGTCCTTGTAAGGTAGGATTTTTTATTCCACTTGAATTAAAGGCTTCCCAATTTCTCACCCAAGAAGGGTGGATATCTGAGACTCCTTGAACTTAGATGAATTTCCATTTTCCTACCCAAGGAATAATCATTCTATGATAGGATTTTGACTATGGATAGAATTTGAATTTTGACATGTTTCATCACCTGAATTAAACTTAGTTGATTTACTACTTTGGTGGATGCATGATGGATTGAGTCCAAAATTTAGCAAAATGGATGCTTGCTACTTCTATCTTTAGATCTTTACAATTGGTAAAATTCATAGAAAGAGCAAGAAATAAACTATTTACACATATATACAATACTACCATGAGTGAAGCTAAGCATAATGTTTTAATTATTTGCCATTCATCAGGATTAGGAGTATCCACCCTTCAAGGTCACTTAGTTAATAAGAATTTGTGTCTCTATAGCTTTCATGAGGTATGGACCTAATCACAAGTAATTAAACATGTCTTGTGCACTTGGCTTTGCTCGGTTTGCATCCCATTTTAAAACCAAATCATGTTAAAAAAACTCCTTTGGTACCATCCTTTTGTTGAACTAGCGCTTGACAATATTATGATGTTGGTATAAGTTGTTGTACACCTGTTATCATTTCTCTTCCAACTGCATCAACTATACCAACCTCTTCCCCATTGTTAGGATATCTTTCACCTCTTTTTCACTCATGAATTTTAGTGCTAGGAGATCTAGATTCATTGGAAGGACCACCTCTTTTCCATAGACCATAGCATATGGTGATATTTTAAAGGTCTTCTTAGGGGTTATCCTATCTACCCATAGTGCTTGATCGAGTAGGAGTTACAAGCTTCTAGGGTGATGCTTAATGTTTCGCTTTATTATCCTAAGCAAATTCTTATTTGTGGATTCTACCAAGATATTCCCCTATGGGTAGTAGTTTGAGGTGGTGTTCGAGTAGATGTCGTATTTTATAGAAAAAAAGTTCATTTTTTTGGCACCTATGAAGGATGTGCCATTATATGAAATTATAGTGGTAGGAAATCTGGACCTAGTGATAAATATTTCTAGAAAATCAATGATCATCTGGTGTTCAACTTTTTTGGTAATTTCAGCCTCAGTCCACTTTGTGAATAATTTTTTGCCATCAAGATGTACTTATGATCAATTGATAAATTTGGGTTAATCACACCAATGAAGTCTAAACCCCATTGTTGGAATGGTTCTTCTACAACTATTGGCTATAGAGGCATGGCAGGATGTCTACCTTTCCAAACAAACCTTTGGTATTTATCGCATGCTTCAACTAGTTTGAATGTGTTTGAGAATATGGATGTGTTAGGATCCCACATCCTAAAATTTATTTATTATTATTATTAGTATAGTTAATTATCATATTGGTTTCTTAAGTGAACCATCATATTTTAATCAATGTAGCATTAGGATAGTTATAAATATATGTATGAATAGGAAGCAATATCATCGAGAATAAAAATCATAACTTGTTATATAGATTTGCCAAGAGGAATCCCCCTCGAAGTTCCCAATGATTATGAATCATATACATTTAATATTAAATTCTTATTGATCACATTTTTATATATTAAAACCTTCATGTTTTTAACATATGGTATCAAAGCTTGATCGTGGCCACCATTGGGTGGATTTGAAGGAAAAAGACTCACTCTAAAATTAGATAGATTGAGAGGCAATGTGAAGACAAGGCTTCCTAGACAAGGTGATTCAACTTAACCAAGAGGTTAGCAAGATTTTTATTTCTCTAGCAAATCAAAATCTTGCACTCAAAAATTACAAAATTCAAAAATCATGCAAATCAGAGCTATAATGAAGAAGTTGTAGTGGTTTTATAATTACTCTATTTAAAGTCATTTTTAAACCAAAAGTAGGGGAAAATAGCTCTAAAAAAGTCATAAAAATCCCTAGACAACCCCGAAAATCCTCAAATTTATTTTTTTATCTTAGTTGACCCCTTCTACACCTCTCACATAATGTTTGATTTCTAGCTCCTTATTTTCTCAAAATTCCTCAAATTTATCATTTTTCCACTAGCCCTTTTTGGCTAAATATTCCACAAATACAAAATTTGATCTCAAAAACACTTTTTTGAGTCCTAGCCCATTGTGATCAGCTCATTGCACTATTTTTTTAATATATAACACCCATAAATATTTTTCTAAAAAAAAAAAAATTCTAAATTTTTTTTAAAAAATTGATAAAAATGGTCGAGGGAAGATCTCAAGACCCTAGTTTAGAAAAATTGGATCATGATATTTGACAAATCAAGGACCTAATTTTATAGTTTCAAGAATACTTTTCAAGAAATAGAGGCAAGGATGGATGGATTGAATGCTAAATATGACTCTTTGAATAAAATTTTGGTACAAGTACAACAAATATACTTAATCATCTATAACTAAACAATCTCAAAGCACACAGGGTTCAGGCTCACCACAATGTTTTGGACAAACAGGAGGATCGATTCATCAGATGCATATTGGGGACCAAAAAACATCCATCCTTCCAAGAAAAACTAAGTTAGATTTTCTCAAATTTGATGGAGGAGATCCCACTAGCTAAATCTATCGGGCAAAATAATATTTTTTATTGAACTAGATTCCTGAGATGCAAAAAGTTTGTATTACCTACTTCCACCTCAAGCATGATGCTATCCAATGGTACCGATGGTATGAAAATACTAATGGAAATATTACTTGGGGAGAATTTACAAAGAATTTTTTAGTTTGGTTTGGTCCAAGTGATTTTCAATACTTCATAAAATCTCTCACCAAACTATGTAAAACCACTTTAGTACATAAATATCAAGCTCAGTTCAAGAAGATCATAAATCACATAGCAAGGTTGGATGCATTGTTTTTCAAAATTTTCTTCATAAATTGATTTAAAAAAGAAATTAGGGTGGAGGTGAATATGTTCAATACCAACACCATGATGGAGGCCATTGGATTAGCCAAGTTAGTAGAAGATAAATTCAGTGCTCAACATCAACAATGGAAGCAACCTCTTGGAAAATCACAAGTCACACAAATTGCCCCCAAACCTAACCAAACCTTCCAAGTTAAGTGGCTCAGCCAAGAGGAAATGAAGGAGCGATGGGAAAAAAGCCTCTACTATAATTATGATGAGAAATATGGGTCAAAACATAGATGCACTACAAAAAACTTATATTTTTTGAATGCAGTTGATCCTTGTAACCCAACAAAGGAAGAATAGGAGGTAGAATTGGAAGAAGTGATAGATGCACCTGATAATAGAAATTAGGATATCCTAGAAATTTCTTTCAATGATCTCATAGTATTTTATTCTCCATAAACTATGAAAGTTTGAGGGTACTTCAAATGACAAAATTTCATTGTGCTCATCGATTTTGGAAGTACACATAATTTCATTTACCCAAGTGTGGTAAAATAGACTAATTTTTATATACAACCTTGCAATAGCTTTGAGGTGATGATTGATAATGGGGGATGGATTTCCTATAAGGGAAAGTGCCAAAATGTCAATATTGCCATGGGCGAGTACAACATGAAATGTGAAATGTATGCACTTTCATTGGATGGATGTGATGTTGTTCTAAGGGCTTAATGGTTGTGAACACTTGGGCCAATACTATGGGATTTTGCAACATTGTGGATTCAATTCATAGTTGAAGGCCAAAAAATCAATCTAAAAGGAATCCAAGTAGGTTCCTACCAAATAGTGAGTTCTCACCATAGGGAAAAGCTTATTTGAAAAGGAGGCAAAGGGATGGTTGCACAATTATTTTCCATTAAATCAACAAGGGTAGAATAGGATGAAGTGGAATAGTTACAAAAAATTTTGACATGTCACTCTAGAGTATTTGAAGAACCAAAAGGGTTGCCCTCCATTGTCATCACGATAATTCTATACAAATTATTCTTGGGATTCAACCACAAAATATTTGGCATTACAAATTTCCCTTCTTATAGAAAAGTGAAATTGAGAAACTTGTGCAAGAACTATTGAAATCAGGTGTCATTCGATCAAGTGTTAGCCCTTATTCATTTCTAGTCTTGTTGGTTCATAAGAAGTATGGGTCATGGTGATTGTGTATTGATTTTTGTACCTTTAACAAGCTCACAGTCAAGGAAAAATTCCAATTCCTATTATTTATGAGTTGTTGGATGAGCTTCATGGTGCTAAGTATTTTTTAAAATTGGATCTATTCTCAAGGTATCATCAAATTAGAGTAAGATAAGATGACATTCCTAAAACAACTTTTCATATCCATGAGGGCCACCATGAATTTTTGTCATGCCTTTTGGCATTACAAATGCTCCTTCAACATTCCAAAGCCTGATGAATTAGGTATTTTTCATTTATCTTAGGAAATTTATATTGATTTTATTTTATGATATTTTGGTTTATAGTAAGACTTGGGAGGACCATTTAGCTCACTTGGAAAAGACCTTGCAAGTCTTGGATGAAAATCGATTGTATTCTAAACATTCCAAATGTTATTTTGTGTGGAAGGAGTTTACGTATATGTGACATATCATTTCCAAATATGGGGTTAAGGTGGATCCAAATAAAATTGAAGATATGTAGAATTGGCCTAATCCCAAATCCTTGAAAATATTGCATGGATTTCTTGGATTGATTGGGTACTACCATAAGTTCATAAAGGATTATGGCAAGGTTGCAACCCCATTGACTACTTTACTTAAGAAGAATATCTTTATTTGGTCAACAACTATTGAAGATGATTTTCATAGATTAAATAAAGAAATGTGTTCCACCCTAGTATTAGCCATGCTAGACTTCTCTAGGACAGTTTTCATGCAAGAAGGTAGATCCTTGGATTTCATCAGAAAGGTACTTTTGAGACAAAACTTGGCATGATCAACATATGAAAAATATATGTTAGCCATAATTTATGCCATCCAACTATGTAGGTCATATCTCATTGGTCAATATTTCATTATCCATACAAATCATCATAGGTTGAAGCACTTTATGGAATAATGTATTTCCATACCTGAGAAAACAAAGTGGGTTACTAAATTATTGGGATATGATTATGAGATTATGTATTGTAAAAGGAAGGAAAATGTAGTTGTAGATGTCTTTTCATGCAAATTTTATGAGTTGACTACATTGAAAACACTCCCTTCACTAGTTTCCCAATGGATAGACAATACAAAAAGAATGGCTCAATGATAGTTCAACTCAGACATTAATTTAAAAATTCCAAAATAATCCCAAAAGTAAGCCTAACTTCACTTGGATCAATGGGATGCTTCGATTCAAGGGTTTTATCATACTTCCTTCTACATCCTCATGTTACCTTGAGATACTCCATGAATTACATGCTACACCTTAAACAGGGCACTCTGGGCTTCTAATAACTTATAAGAGGGTGGCTTGATCTTTTTATTGGGATGGAATGAAAATGATATCAAAAACTTTGTTGTTGAATGTGAAGATTTCCAAAAAAAAAAAGGGGGAGATGATAGGTACTCCATGACTCCATCAACCTCTTCCTATACAAACAAAAATGTGGATTAACATTTTTATGGATTTCATTGAGGGTCTTCCAAAGTTTTATGCAAAAAATTTCATCATGGTGATGGTGTATTGATTGTCCAAGTATGCCCACTTTTCTCATTATCTAATCCTTACAAATTTTTTAATGTGGCTCAACTATTCCTTGATAACTTTTTCCAACTCCATGGTATACCATCAACTATTGTCAGTGATCGAGGCCCCACTTTCACTTGTCATTTTTGGAAAGAATTTTTGAAGCTCCAAGGAACTCATATTCACATGAGTTTGGCATATCACCCCCAAACTAATGGATAGATCGAGATTGTTAATAAATGTTTGGAGACTTATTTGCATTGCTTTCCTTCTATGCAAATGATTCATTGGGTTAAATGGTTTTCCTTGGTAAGATGGTGGTACAATACTTCATATAATACAATAATTAAAATGAAATCCTATGAAGCACTATATGGCCAAGCACCACCAATAATCATATCTTATATTATTGGAAGCACCAATATTCATGCTGTAGATTTTGAGCTTTTGAATCGAACAAATATTCTTCACCTTCTTAAGGTAAATTTACTCACCGCATAAAATTGAATGAAACAGTAGCCAGTGGATCAACAGTGTGTTGAACATGAATTTTAGGAGTAAGAAATTGTGTTCCTACAACTTCAGCCTTATCAACAGACTTCCCTCAAGATTAAGGGTTCATAAAAATTAGTCCATGAATTCTACAAACCTTACAAAATCCTATGGCGCATAGGAATGGTAGCATACAAGATAGATTCACTAGATTCTTCAAAAATTCATCTAGTATTTCATGTGTCTCACCTCAATAAGGTCATTGGATCACAAGTGAATGCACTAATAGAGTTCTAAATTTACCGAGGATGGTTCCATCGTGATCGAACTTGAAGTAGTCTTAGAAAAATGCACTTGTCACATTCACAATCACATTATCACCAAAGTCCTAATTTAGTGGTGGGGATTGGCACCTAAGGATGCTACTTGGGAAGTGCTTCATCAATTTTAGCAATAATTTCCTTAGTTCCAACTTTGAGGACAAAGTTTTTTCCAAGAGGGATGGCATGTTAGGATCCCACATCCTAAAATTTATTTATTTATTATTAATATATTGGTTCCTTAAGTGAACCATCACATTGTAATAAATTTAGTTTTAGGATAGTTAAAAAAATATGTACAAAAGAAAGCAATATCATCAAGAATAAAATTTATAACTTGTTATATATATTTTCCAGGAGGAAGCCTCCTTGAAGTGGCCAACGATTCTAAATCATATAAATTTTATATTAAATTCTTCTTGATCAGATTTTTATATATTAAAACCTCAAAGGTTTTAATAGGATGGCCAATATAATCTCACCTTGAATATTTTATATGTTGTGGTTTATCCTAAGTAGTGTCCTCCTGAGAAACTAGTATGAAATTTCTCTAGGATTTTTTTGGTCTTTTTTGGTGGTATGCATCTTAAGAGGACACCATCAAAGTTCTTCTGGTATAAGATATTGTTAATTAATGCATATTTTCTAGCCTATAACCTATATCTCCATATATAGGATTTTTTCAATCCTTCTAGACATCTACTAGAGTTGAAATAATAAGTCACATTAGTGATCTAGATGTCAGATTATGCCTACCCCTCTTCTGGTTCCATGGTATTTACTTCTTCTACGCATAAATTACATTCCATAATTGTACTCCACCAGCTACTGACAAAGTGCTCGACCTATCAATAGATTTGTCAATCATATCTCTACATCAAACTCCTAAATATATTTTTTCCAACCTACTCTTCTATCACCTAATTCTCGTTGAATGAAAAAGATTTTGACATATGGGTGCATGACATATATGACAGTTTTACTCTGAGAGATAAAATATCTAAACTTCTTCAAGGATTTCATGATAGCATAAATATGTCTCAATGAAATTATATCTCTCTTCATGGTCATGTAATGTTTGGCTAAGAAAGATAATTAGTCTTTCACTACGATCATCTCCTTTTTATGTGAGGACTATGGTGTAGCTATTCTCTGCTCTAAAAGCATATAAAATGAAATCCTTGGAGTAGTCTAGATTGGTGAGCAATGGGGATCATGATATGACTTCTTTGATGCTTCTAAAAGCATCCCTTTAGGAATTTATCCATTTAAAACCCACATATTTCTTTAACATCTTGATCATAGGTTTGACTATCTAAATGTAAAGCTATAAAAACCATGCATCGAATCTATTGCAATGATGTAAAAAAATTTAAACATGAAATTTATGTAACCATTAAGATAACAAGATAAAAAAATGAGGTCCTATTATTATTAATAAAATGAATATCGGTTACAATATGTTCCTCTTATGGATACCAAATTTGATACAAGATTACAAAATATATAGCCCCAAAGGGAAAGATGCACTCCACAAGGTCTTTGCTCTTCCACTATTCTGATTATAGAGGGTTTACATACCATCTCTACTTTTGAAACCAAGAGAGATATGTTGGTGATGTATATCCCTTGAATAGCCCTACAATCTACACATAAGAAACTACAAGAAAGGCTAATAGCATATGATGCCTCTCGAAATGAGGCTCATTTCTTGAATAATGCAAATTGTAAAGCAAATGCATAAAGTAATGATAAAATACATGATAATAGGAAAAATAATGTAGAAAAACTAGATGTATATGCAGCTAATCTAAGTTAGAAATATGAATTGAAAATATACTAATATGATCTAATGCTAAATGTAGACACCAAAACAGCACCAATCCGATTATGTGAATACAAACACTGATCACATTAACACACACAGCCCCCAGGGTAGCCCCCAGAGGTTAAACAGTGGTTCTAACCACTTACACAGCAGTTTTACAAGTCAAAAATTAGTTTGGCACCTTTTAGACACTTTATTTCTTATTCGTCCCACCCAGGGACGAGTGCAAATTTGTACTCGTCCTACCCAAGGACGAGTATGGATTTGTACTCGTTTCACCTAGGGACGATTATTAGCGCTCGCTCCGGGGTGGGACGAACGCCAGGTTTGACCAGCAAAAAGTCAGACCTCAGCGCATGACAACTCAGAACTACCACTCAGCTTTTCATGCATGACATAGGAGTGCAAGTGAGTTTTTTAAAACACACAAATACATGCACCGAGGCATTTAAGAAGCCCTTGATCAAGAAGAAGTCTTCTCTTCACAAACAAAAGCATTCATGCAAAGAAACACTTTTGCATGTTAATTCAAAGAGACCCCTTGGGTCTATAAAATGGTGAGTTTCCTCACCCAAGAGATATATAGAGAAGGAGCATTTTGAGCGGCGAAGTGCTGCTAGTTCTTATTGGCGATTTGTGCTTTCATAATCGTGGTATTTCTTTTAGTTTCATGTTTTATGCTTTTGTCAAGTTTTTCATTTCATTTAGATTCATTTCAACCATCGTTAGATTCATCTTTTATTTTTCATACACAGGTGCTACTGACTTTCTTGTTTGTTTCTTTGAGTGTAGAGTTGCAGCATTAGAGGAGCGGCGAGGAGTCTACCTTACCAACGCAAGTGGCGGCAACATTTGGCCCGCCCATTCCAAACGTGGGCATTAACACACACAACCCCCATGGTAGCCCCCAGAGGTTAAACAGTGGTTCTAACCACTTACACAGCAGTTTTACAAGTCAAAAATTAGTTTGGCACCTTTTAGACACTTTATTTCTTATTCGTCCCACCCAAGGACGAGTGCAAATTTGTACTCGTCCTACCCAAGGACGAGTATGGATTTGTACTCATTTCACCTAGGGACGATTATTAGCGCTCGCTCCGGGGTGGGACGAACGCCAGGTTTGACCAGCAAAAAGTCAGACCTCAGCGCATGACAACTCAGAACTACCACTCAGCTTTTCATGCATGACATAGGAGTGCAAGTGAGTTTTTTAAAACACACAAATACATGCACAGAGGCAGTTAAGAAGCCCTTGATCAAGAAGAAGTCTTCTCTTCACAAACAAAAGCATTCGTGCAAAGAAACACTTTTGCATGTTAATTCAAAGAGACCCCTTGGGTCTATAAAATGGTGAGTTTCCTCACCCAAGAGATATACAGAGAAGGAGCATTTTGAGTGACGAAGTGCTGCTAGTTCACTTACTGGCGATTTGTGCTTTCATAATCGTGGTATTTCTTTTAGTTTCATGTTTTATGCTTTTGTCAAATTTTTCATTTCATTTATATTCATTTCAACCATCGTTAGATTCATCTTTTATTTTTCATACACATGTGCTACTGACTTTCTTGTTTGTTTCTTTGAGTGCAGAGTTGCAACATTAGAGGAGGGGCGAGGAGTCTACCTTACCAACGCAAGCGGCGGAAACATTTGGCCCGCCCATTCCAAACGTGGGCATGCGGAAGAGGAATTCTGAAGCAAATTGTAGAGATCAATATCTAACGCTCCTATCCCCTAAAAAGGAAGGAGACGTATTGTAACACGAATTGAAAAGAATATCAATAAAAAGGGCTATAGTTTATATTGCTTTTATATCTTGTGTTCATTCATTTGTGTTCTTTCCTTTTAATGCAATTTTGTTTAGTTTTTTCTTTTTGTTTTCGGAATCTCGTGCTTTCAATGGCGATCACGGTGGGACACTGTCCCCATGTTTTTAAAATCACAGAAACCGATTGAATTTTTGTGTTTGTGCTTGACAGGTACATTTTTTTTCTTGCAGACTGTTAATCGTCTCTGCAAGGGACGATTTCTGTTCTGGAAATCGTCTCACCCTGGGACGATTGTAAAATCATCTCTGCGAGGGACGATTTCTATTCTGAAAATCGTCTCACCCTGGGACGATTGTAAAATCGTCTCTGCAAGGGACGATTTCTGTTCTGTTAATCGTATCACCAAGGGACAATTTTCTGTCTACAACTTTTCAGAGCAAAATTTCAGAGGCAACTGGAGCAGGCAGAGAAGAGGTAGGGATTTTCATCATCTTTGTTGAAATTTTCTGTTTCTATTTCTATTTCTTTGACTGTTTCCATTTTAGCTTGCATTGGTTAGGAAAAGTCATTCATGCATGTTTCATTTACGTTGGATAAAATGAACCTCACACACTCCACGAAACAATTTTAAACCAAGGAGCTGGTCGTAAGACCCCAGCCCTTGATCAAGACCATTGGTGGATTTAATCACCACCTTGGCTTGATTTGCATACATTTCCTTATTGTCAACTATTGTTAGGCGTAAATCCTGACGAAGACAGACCGAGCATAGCTGGGGTGATTCCCATGCGTGCGAGGATAAGTTTTCTATGGTAGGTGCCATTAACAGGACAATCCCCATTCCGTACTACCTACGTACCATGTACCTTCTGCTCTCACGTACCTATAGTCTCCCTCTCGTAAGGGCGGGTATATAGAGAGGTTGGTATATCGGCCTGGTTGGTATATTGAAGGGGCGACCTTTTGGGAGTTATAAGATCCTACATAATGCATTTAAACATTCTACAAAACCTACAAAAACAAAAACAAAACACCAAAATGCACTAAACCAGTCTAGGGCACACCAAGAATCCTTAAAAGAGATAATCACGGTTTTGTGAATGTGTGTGTTTAATTCTGTTTAGTGTAGACAAAAAAAATCATTAAAAACAAAGATAAAAATCTATGCATTTTGTCACTCGCTCCAAAAGCTCCAAGGATTCTTGCTATGGGAAATTTTATATTTTTCTCTAAATTTTAGTGCATCTTGTCGGGGCCATAACTTCTCAACCGTAGCTCCGATTGACTTGAAATTTTATAGGGAGTTAGTTGGGATAATTTTAAACAAATATGATTCCTTAGAATCCTATTTTCCCAAAAAAGTCTGTTTTCGGGGCCAAATTCCATCATCTAGTGCCCCGAAATTAGGTTTTAAAATTGGACACGCAATTCTATGCACTTTTTGAGCTGTTCGGATGTCAATATCTCCTAATGTATTTAGAGATAGGACTTGAAACTTCATTTTTGTCTTATCTACTATAAGAGGGATGCGCACACCAATTTTGGGCCCCATCTGACTCATTTCAATTTTTAGGGTTTTTAGAGAGACATCGTCATGGTGATCACCCATAGCCAAGCCCAATCACGGGCGGAGGCTATGGGGAATATCCAAGGAAGAAAAAGTCATATCCATTACAATCCCAAGGATTTGGTCATACCACCTTGGCGACCTAACATACGAGGCAGTCCCCTCCACACATTAACAAAAATGGACTATAGGGGTACCTCTTTTAGGGGCACTCCTGTTCAGCATAGCACCCAAAGACACACCCTTCCATGAGGGGTACATTTGTAGGAGATATCCCTTAGATGCTTGCTATGAGTGGTCACCATGCAATGAAGCACTAGGTCAACATAGGGTTCGACGGGAGGAACCACATGATTACACTATCCCTCCTTCACCCCCACTAGTTGTCAGGACTACAAAGACAAATCCAGAGCACAAGGCTCTTCGAGCAGGGCGAGATAGCTCCGTACACCCCATTTTCACTTATGAAAGAGAGCACGAGGAATACATCTACCTTCCTCGAGAGCAATATACCGTGTGGGAGCAATACGCCTTCACACCTGCTATCTATCAGGACCACTCACTGAGGCCAAAGCCCCGAGAGAATGCTGCTACCCCTAACAGAAGGATGTGTCCTATAGAGATCTTAGATCACTACGACCGAGATTTTTATCTAAGAGAGGCATCTAGGACTTCTAGACATGAGGCGATGGGACCAACTATCGTAGAATCTGTCAAATATATCACTCATCTCAAGCAACTCACCCAACTTGAGCTCGAATGACTACAGTTAGAGGAACCGTACCATATTAACGAAGAGCACCTTCAATGCCAGAAGGATGAGCTGTTCCAACACACTATGCAAGAAAAGACTCCAACCCCTCACATGCATAAGACAAAATATTTTGAGTGGCACAACCCATGGGGGGAAGATAGGTCATCGCGACCTCATCAAAAGCTACCCCCAACACCTCCTAGACAGGAGCGGGAAGCTACTCTCTCGATTCTTGAAGCACCACCCCCGACGCCTCCTAGACATTAATGGGAGGCCACTCCTATAACCAATTATGGGTGCCTTCCTCAGACATCCACCCAGGCTTATGAGCCACCCTTAGAAATTCATCAAGAAGCCTCTAAGGAATCAAAGCGCGAAGAAGAGCGGGATGAACTGCCCTACCAAGGCATGGGGGTGCCATCTGGCCACCCCTCCATAAGCCCCAAGTTCCTCAACAAGAACCAACCAAAGAGGAGGAGTTCAAATCTCCCAATACATGCAAAGCACTAGAGCACTTAGAGTTGGTAGAGGCCAAGATTTTGGATCTCCCAAGGCCCAACTTACATAAGGCTCCTTTCGAAGAGGATCAACCTTTAACCATAGGGCTACCTGATGATGCAGTCCTCCATGTCTCAGAATCTCCAGATTTTGATGAGCTATACACATTGTCCGAAGGTGAGGATGAAACAGACATAGCCCATAGCAATCACATGCGACAGCATCGACATCCCATAAACATCGATGAAGCATGTCAACAAATAAACATAATACTAGGGCATGAGTGGCGTGTTAACCCACCGCAGTGGGACCAAGCGTTACATCCACAACTTTGGGTACATAAAGATCAACTTCCGCCCAGAGATCCCATAACAACATCAGTACCGCGGGCGGACCCTGTCCTCATCTTCGTGCATAGGGCCGATCCATTCATGCCCATACCTCTAGAGCCAGATCCGAAGTGCAAAGACCATCAAGCTGGGGGTACCTCTATCCCTTGAAGAGCCATAGTCCAAACCAAAAAGCTCCAAGGATTATCGCAATCTCTTGGTCATCCAAAAAGCTCCAAGGATTATCGCAATCTCTTGGTCAAATCCAAAAAGCTCCAAGGATTATCGCAATCTCTTGGTCAAATCCAAAAAGCTCCAAGGATTATCGCAATATCTTGGTCAATCCAAAAAGCTCCAAGGATTATCGCAATCTCTTGGTCAAAAATCAAAAATTTCAAAAACAACAAAATACATCAAAAACAACAAAATTTGCATCTCATTTCCAGGCATACCAAAATTCATCAATTGAGAGTTTTCTCAAAACTCATCTTCATACTCGCCAAACTCAATTCATCGAAAATACAAAAATATGTAGCTGCATTAAGCATTGCATTCATACATTGCATATTTGTGGTCGTATAGGTCAAAGGCACCATAGGTTGTGATAGCTCTGACAGTACATCTTGTTCCCCACTGTTCCATTTCACAAAAACAACAAGAACACCATCCGTTACTTCAACCACACTAGAGCCAGTGGTCTTTTAATGTATCACAAGTTTTCGTAGTTCAGCCAAAATTTTCCTCTTTAGCCATGTAATGTATCAAGTCAAACAGATTTTACGAAGGTAGAGTCATACTTGAAATACACCTTGATACGTAACATCCCAACACAAACTAAACACATTAACAATTCCAGAGTTATGTGAAAGAAATATGAAACCTGCACAGTAATCTAGGTCACCATAAGCGAAATGGTTATCTTGCTCATCCCCCTGTGCGGATGACCCAAAGAATGCTGAGAGTTGGCAAAAGGACAAGCATCACCCCTACCCTATTCCCAAAAATCCCTAATCTCAATAGTTGCAAAAAAAAAAAAAAAAATATATATATATATATATATATATATATATATATATATATATATATATATATATATATATATCTGCAAAACGTCAAAACATCAAGATTTGACATCATACAGTGCACACATCAAAATGCACTAAGAAACAATGATTTTTATCACTCCAATCCCTTGCTCGAAAGAAAAACAAATCAAAATAAACAGTGATCTTATCACTACAAATGAGCAAGTATCCTATTACAATTGAAGAAAAGAAGGGAGTCGAACTTGAATCCCTGGAACTCTCAGCATTCTAAAAGTCTTCTCGCATGACGATATATCTGTCACATTAACTTGCGTACAGATCAATGTTTGCATGTGGATAAGATAGCTTATGACATCCTAGAAAACATCGCGGATTAATCTAACTAAACATAACAAAGGAGTTAGTGGAGCTAGTTAGGTGATCCTCAGTACAGGTTCGGTTGAAAGCCCATCTGGAACTGGCGGTATCCTGATAAATACCACATAAATGAACTCAATAGCACACACAGGGATGTGAAATAGCTTGGTCAAAAATAGGTCTGATTCATACCTTGTTCACAAATCATGTAAGATAAAGTACAGTCGTGGCTAGAGAGCTAGAACTATCTGAGTTTCAGAAAAACTTAGCTACATTTCTAAACCAACTACGCTACTTTTCGTCTTTGCAATACCACCAAAAAAAAAAAAGTGGAAAACCACATGTATACATACAAATTCATGCATCACAACAATCGCCTAAAAGCAAAATAACAGAGTTCTAAACAATCTATGGTGCCATAGCCAAACCTCACAAAACCCATTCATCCATTTCATCTCTGCATATAACATATAAATCAAAAACATTTGCAGTCATCATAGCATATGCATCCATCAAAATAAATCAACATAATACATCCATATTCATCAACCATCATGCACAAGATCAAAGAAAATCAAAACAACAAAAACATTACAAAAAAGTAACACAAAAACATAGCAATAAACATTGCCGGACACAAGTGCTCTCGCACTTAACCTCTTGGCAAATAAAATTGATGTCGAGGTCCAAATTATTGCTCTCCTACTTCCCCAAGAAGGCTACAATAGCCGGACCGCTCCACGGGAAGTTAGATTTTCGATGATTTCACCTCATTACGGCATCACCAAAAGGGTTAACAACCACCAAAAATAGGTCCATATGTTGGAAAAATTGCACATGCTTAACGGTAAACCCTCTAAAGGCAACCTTGCACAAGTCATCTCGGTTCAAGTGACTCGTCGCTTCTCTCACAAAGGTCATTCCCTCATCGATTCGTCGCTTGAGGGGGTAGTCACACTTAGTCACCAACCAACAATCACACACCCAATTAAGGAAAATGACATGCATTCAAAGAATCATTGACAAAGACAATCATGCTCCTGCTTGGGGCAGTAAACAAGCAACAATCAAATCAATCAAACACTTGGCATTTCGTGAATCATGAATACAAGGTTCCCCTGAGGTAAAAATGCCCTTCGCCTATTCATGACTGATCAATGTCTAAGTTCAAGTCACACCTCACCAAAACAGGTTAACACTTGAAATCAAATTCCTTAGCTTGTCAGAAGCAAGGATTCAAGAATGCATGCCCTTTCCATGCTTGGAGCATCAAGATTTGGTTAGGTTACTGAGAAACCCTAATCATTAGTGCTTTGGTTATCTATTTTTGCTCGGCGTTGTGCCATGCACAGCGCTTCCCAAAAAGGGGCATCTGTAGACACCAAAACAGCACCAATCCGATTATGTGAATACAAACACTGATCAAATTAACACACACAGCCCCCAGAGTAGCCCCCAGAGGTTAAACAGTGGTTCTAACCACTTACACAGCAGTTTTACAAGTCAAAAATTAGTTTGGCGCATTTTAGACACTTTATTTCTTATTCGTCCCACCCAGGGACGAGTGCAAATTTGTACTCGTCCTACCCAAGGACAAGTATGGATTTGTACTCGTTTCACCTAGGGACGATTATTAGCGCTCGCTCCGGGGTGGGACGAACGCCAGGTTTGACCAGCAAAAAGTCAGACCTCAGCGCATGACAACTCAGAACTACCACTCAACTTTTCATGCATGACATAGGAGTGCAAGTGAGTTTTTTAAAACACACAAAGACATGCACAGAGGCACTTAAGAAGCCCTTGATCAAGAAGAAGTCTTCTCTTCACAAACAAAAGCATTCATGCAAAGAAACACTTTTGCATGTTAATTCAAAGAGACCCCTTGGGTCTATAAAATGGTGAGTTTCCTCACCCAAGAGATATACAGAGAAGGAGCATTTTGAGCGACGAAGTGCTGCTAGTTCACTTACTGGCGATTTGTGCTTTCATAATCATGGTATTTCTTTTAGTTTCATGTTTTATGCTTTTGTCAAGTTTTTCATTTCATTTAGATTCATTTCAACCATCGTTAGATTCATCTTTTATTTTTCATACACAGGTGCTACTGACTTTCTTGTTTGTTTCTTTGAGTGCAGAGTTGCAACATTAGAGGAGCGGCGAGGAGTCTACCTTACCAATGCAAGCGGCGGCAACATTTGGCCTGCCCATTCCAAATGTGGGCATGCGGAAGAGGAATTCTGAAGCAAATTGTAGAGATCAATATCTAACGCTCCTATCCCCTAAAAAGGAAGGAGACGTATTGTAACACGAATTGAAAATAATATCAATAAAAAGGGCTATAGTTTATATTGCTTTTATATCTTGTGTTCATTCATTTGTGTTCTTTCCTTTTAATGCAATTTTGTTTAGTTTTTTCTTTTTGTTTCCGGAATCTCGTGCTTTCAGTAAAATATAGAAATCAAGACATCAAATCGACGTCACTGCTGATCAAATCGATGATCTCTATTAGTCATTGTCGACATCGATGGTGGATCCTATGAGACACTATTAAAAATAGCATCCACGGGATAAACACTCTATTCTCTATGTTTTATCCTTGTCAATGCTAAATTATACTATTAAATTGATGTGCAAGGGTCAGTCATGTCTCAAGACATAGTTGATCATGAAATTAGGCTCAAATTGGTGGTAATTTTGTGTAGAACAACAAGGTAGTTGATCCTAAAGCTTTGGTGAAATCCATTCATGAATCTACCAATGAAATCCTAAAAGGCTAGTGCACCTCAAATTTTCCTTGTGCATTCCACTCAAATGGAGCGCACTCAAAGCCACCCGAATGCACAAGTTGTGTGCCCCAATTCAAGTAGTGCGCTCCAATCCAAGTAGTGTGCTCCACTTATCAGAGTGCAGAGTCCCTTGAGCGGGAGTACAAGGCAGTGTGCCTGCCTCTAGCTAGTGTGCCCCATTGAAGGAGGAGGCACACAATGTTCCTTAAGGGTGCATAAGTTAGTGTGCCCCACCAATAGTCTATGCACTCCATAGTGAAGTGGAGTACATGATAGTCCTTTGGGGCACACAAGGTCATGCACCTCGTGCACTTCAAGGAAGTGGAGTGCACGTAAGCCTGTGAAGGGTGCACAACTTGTGCACCCTGAATACCGATGTGTGATCCATTAAAATGGAGAGCCCTCAATCCCTTTGAGTGCACAAGTAGTTCTCTCCCTTCACCTAGCTAGATGTGCTCCAATCTCAAAGTGGAGCGCACAACCTCAGTCAGGGCATGTAAGACTATGCACCCCATCCTAAGTCGGTGTACCTCTCCCTTCGGGGTATGTAAATATACAAGTTGGGTGAACAAGGTTGTGCATCTGCCTTTGGGTTATGCACTACACTATGGTCGAGTGCACAAGTTATAGATGGGTGCATAGCTCATGCATCCCATTAAGTTAAGTGCACTCCACTCCCTTGCAGTGCATAAAGGTCGCACGGGCATACAACCCTGTGCACCCACCTTGAAAGTTGTGTGTCCCACTACCCAAGAGGGTGCATGCACTAAAATTAACCTCGATATGCCTCAATCGAGCACACACCTATCCATGCCTCACCATCACCAATCCTAAGCCACCCCATGTCATGACCATTATCTACAATAATAATTCAGCCACCAGTATGAGGAGGCAATAGTCAACATGGCATGCCTAACCAATCTTGAGAGCTCCTGAAAAGCAAAAATTGCATGCACCATCTACCACATTTAATGCACCTATTTTAAGAAGATAAGTTGGCAGTCATTTTTTGTATCACCTGTGCATGCAGAGATACCTATCAATGAGGTCGAACACAGAGTAAAGTGTGGAGAGCACAAAAGAGATATTGTAGCTGGGAGGGTGAATTTTTCACTGCTATTTGAATAGGATGGCATCCACCAGCTCTTCAACTCCTAAAAAATTGATAGTTTAGTAGAGAATCAACAAAATCATCAGAGCATGGCCCATTGACAAGAGTCCAGGGAGGGTATAAAATACTAAGACATTCAATAATTTACTTGATACCAATAGGGATATCATTGAAGAATAGTAGAAATAGGTGGAGGAGGTCACCATATATGCATTCAATCCCATAGAGGAAGATAACTAGTGTCACTCGACGTTCTTGAGATACCTCTACGTGCTGGCCTATTGGGACAGCACTAGACCCACCCCTATGTGCAATAAGTGGAATACCAATCTAGGTTGGTTAACCTATTCAAATATGTACCAATATTCTGATATGCTGGCGTGGATCGCTATCTCCTATTACTCAAAAGTGCGCACCATTCGGGATTTCAAAGGTCAAGTAGTGGCTCAAATATCTGCTAATAGGATTCGATATATTTTTGGCTTGGCCACTACTTCTAGGGTGGTGGACTTTAAAATGTTTGCTCTCTAGGCCAATTATATGATGAATACAACATTTACTCAAAACCCATTGAAGAGAGGGAAGATAAAGCCAATATATTTCCCCATCGAGAAATACATGCTCCATACCTGGGCATAGGATTATGCCGACATGATCAACCTTGCCCTAGGGGGTAAAATACTTAGATCCAATAATGAAGGAGGTGATATTTTTAATCCTCCAATTCAATAAGATAGACAAGACCCCTATTTACCTGTGGGAGGATATTATCAATGAGAAAATGAATGAAGAATTGTACTAGTTGTAGGAAGCCATATTGGTCGATAAAAGGGAGATGCCTCCCTTTTAGTGCTATTCATTTTTTATCCATTTATTCATGGTGTAATTGGACAAGGTCTTGGTGGCCCAAATGGGGAGGGTGAACACACCTACTATATAGGATAAGCTATTATGCATCCAAGAGGGGTGTTCCAGCTATACAATCTTCTTTGAGAAGGTCCTCCCTGTAATACACTTCTGGATGTGTATGAATTTCCTAGACAGGATTGGAGCAGGAGTTAGATATTTTCTACAAAAGGAGAAAGTAGGAGACTACTTCTACGTAGAATATTTCTCCTATATCAAGATTTATGGATCAAAAATACCCCCGAAGGCACTACCTTTCCACTGTCTGACTTCCATTACCATCCTGGAGATCACTCGATAGATGGTTGAAGAAGTAAAAATTAGACACCTGAGGAAGAAGGGACTAGTAAAGTGGTTGCCCATCTCCTATACAATGGGGCACTATACATATATTGGCCACATTTCCATGCTATAGGCCATTTGGAATATGGAAACCTACTATTTCCTAGAGGTCACTTGGAGGACCTATGACCCGGATAGCCACCATAGGAGAGAATTTACTGGTAAGCTGGCCCTTCTAGCAGTCACACACAGTGGTGATTATTTTGAGGATGTGATGCAAGAATATTTTAGAAATAACCGAATCCTAGACTTGATATGTAGGATTCCCAAATATCAGTTGCCTTACAGTAGAGTGGAGGCTGTCAGTGATTATGGTGCCCAACTTAAATTGCATCGAGGCTTTCTAGTGGATAAGATGGCCTCGTTAGTCCTAGTAGCTCCTCCTAAAGAATTGGAAGACCCCACTCTACAAATCACCTAGCAAGATTATAACCTCTTTGAGGACATGATGAATATAGTTGATGAGCAGGCCAATCTCCCCTCCTCTTCCAGTTCCCCCATATCCACTTCAAAATTGAAGGATTTGGCCATTAGATTTTCTCATTATGCTATCACATCATTAGAATTGACCTTGATAAGCCCACATGAGCAAGGTCAATTGACAAAAAGTCAATGTTCATTATATTTCGCCACCCTGGTAGTAAATAAAAAAGAATGTCAGATAAGACCCAAGGTGATGAAAAAGATAGCATAGGCTAGGGGGATATCTAATATTTTGAGAGGCTACAAAGTGCGGAGCCCCACGTGATCCTCCTCACAAAAAGGCTAGGACCGAGTCATCATATCACTAACACCTACCAGTTCACAGTCGATGAAGAAGACCAGATATAGGATATGGAAGAATAAAGGTCTCCAAGCAAGGGGATAGTCTGGCACAGGGAGACAACTAGACAAGAAACCACCAATACACATGTTGCCTCTTTTGAGATCCCCCTACCATCCAACATGATAGAGGCCACTATAGAGATAAGGAAAAGAGTCATTTGAACATCTACTGCACCTACCCAAATGATGAAATCACAAGTTGTTGCTCAAGAACAGGTGGCCCAGGTAGTGGAAAGAGAAATTGAATAATTGAAAGCTAAAGCTATGGAGGTAGAGCCATTGCAGCTCAAGGTCAAGCAACTTTAGGCTAAAGTTGATAAAATAAAGATGCCTGCTCCTTCCATTGCATAGAAAAGGGTCCAACTCAGGTCAGTGGATGAACTTCAAAATAAATGAAGGAGAAGGTCCAGCCCAAAATGATGGATTTAGAGTCCATCCTAATAGATATATGTTGTAAGACTAGCAATAGGTCTCATCCAGGACAACTTACAACATGGGATACAAAGAATAGATGCAATCATACTGATTGAGGTTTCAGGAAGACTGCGTGCCTATTTTTGGGTTAATGGCCTCTCTGTAAGATGACTATTTATGCTTCTTCATAGAGGAATACATAAAAGTCTCCCTATTCTTACAAAATGAGCAAAACTAGTGCTAGTGGAACCAAGAGGTGGTATAATATGAGTATGAAGCCAATGATAAGGTGGCTGATTGTAACCTCTCCATTGAGGACTTTGGACGAGCCCCAGTCATTAAGGATTTTTTTTTCAAAAAATCCAAGATTTTGATTTAGAGTCTGGCGAAAGGCTATCTAAATGCTTCATGGCTTTGGTGGAGATGGTAGACCACCTGTGTGAATTTATCAATAATAATATATAGTGGGCTAAGGATCGGGTAGTGGAGGCCACCCAAGATTTAAACCTGCTCCTATTCTCTCTGACCTTTCATGATGAGGCTTGGGAATTTATTGACCAATCCATTAAAAATCATAGGGTAGGAGTAGGACCCACCGCTGCTGCAGCACACACACCATGAGGGCCACAATCGCCAACACAAGGTAGTACTGGTAGAGATGCGCAACCTCAACCTACATAGAAATAATATGGGATATGTGTCCTTTTTTGAGTGCATCCCAAGTTTGGGTATAGCAGGATTCTTACAACATGGCGGGCATTTATAATGGTCAGGGAGTCTACACTATAAGAAGAACCTACAACAACAATTTTTTTATTGAACCTCTAAGAGAAAATCCAGGTATAGCTTTGTTTTTTGTGTTGTATTTTCCCTTGTATCTCCTATGTGTGTATTTTATTATCCTTCTCTTGTCATTTACCAGGGACTGTCAAGGTGTGCCATTCACCGTTATTATTTCCTATGGAATGCGTTGGAGTTGATAACCCTTACATCACGACAATTAGTATGGAGAGGAGATACCCCTTGTTCTAAACATTTAAACTAGGGATTTATTATAATAAAATGGCATATGAGGATCAAGAACTCTATTGATTTGTTCTATGCACATATTTTATTAATAAAAATCTCAACTCTTCCCTTGGCATCTTTTGTGTGATTGTATCATGTTAGCTTGTTTATGTATTACTGCAATCGAATCCATAAATAACGCCTTCCCTCACTATTTTAATTATTTTATTTACATTACATCATTTGAATGGAGTAAAACGAACTAGTTATTCTTTTAGTTATCTTTCTAAAGTCATTTATCAACTTGCTACGACTCTGTAATGGATAAGACATCGGTCTAGGTTTTATAGGCTCTAATATTGATAGGTTCGGTCACCAAAAATATAAAAAACTAAACAATATTTTGTCTAGCATAGTGGGCATGTGCATAACAAATAATTAGTAAAAGGACCCACTACTTGGGGTTTCCTTACCCAACCTGGTCATTTTAGAGTTGTCTAAGGTAGTCTATTCCTAGGTTAATGAGGTGAATCAACTAGAATTTACAGTGCTAGTTGTGATCTCTAGAGTTTTCCATGATGTGACAAATTTGTTGAGGGTAACTGGAAAAAATCTACAACACTACCATTTTCATTATGTAATTTGGATAGCACTTCATTGCACCTCAAAGGATATTACTTCTCTCCTTAGTTTGGTAGTGCTTCACTATGGCAATTACTCATCAAAATATCCAGAATTCTCTCTTATTTTTGGGGTCTTAAGTAGACTCCCAAAGTTCTCATTATAGCTTATCCATGAAGCCAAGAGCAAAATTTAGTTGGGCTAGGGCTAATGGGTGAAGCTTCTGGAAGATTCTAATGGCTAACCATCTAAATTTTACTCAGCTCGGGTAGCCCAAGTTTGTTACAGACTCAATCATCTTTGATAGGTGTGACTCAGTCTATGACTGCTATTGACATGTGTGGCCCACCCATGACCACTACCAATGTTAGTTATGGTGAGCCCACCACTATAGAAATTAGATGCCTAGGTTGAATAGGACTAAGTTGCCCTGTTTGAGTGGTTACAACCATTGTTGGGTCTTGGAAAGGTCCAAGGTGATTCAAATGACCTAAAAAGATGTCCACATAAGTAGCCTCATCAACATGACATATTTTAGGTATATAGATACTCCTTTTTGGGATGCATTGTGGGAAAACACAACACTGAGCAAAAACAAAAAATTTAAAGTCACATTATAGGTTGATTTATGTTCATTGATTTGGTCAACTTTAGATACCCCAATCATGGAAAGGGTGTGCATCTATGAATCATTACCTCCAATAGAATGGTGGATTAAATTTGATTAAAACTTTGGCAAATTCTGAAGGTGATTGGGTCACGTTGTTTGCAAATACAAGGACCTATGGATATACTATAAAAGATTTAGTTTAGTATTTTTTATTTTTACCCCTAAAAATGGGGAAGCTTATGATAGTTGTTAATAATTATTCATGGACAAACACAACTTGCATGATTAAGTGTTTAATTATTGATTTTTACTATGAATTTTATGATTATGACTACCCCCTTAGGCGATGAGTCGATGAGGAAAATGACAAATGATGAAAGTGACGAGTCACTTGACTAAGATGACTGATTTAGCCAGTTTAAGATAATTATTTTTTAAGGAAAGTCCTATTACAAATGTGATTTCAACTATTAATAGTAATTGTACATATCTATCCTATGGAGAATTTTGGCCACAATGGCCTTCTTATAGAATAAAGATGATAGCAATTTAGTTAAAGTATGTGATGAATCAATATGTTTAATGATTTGATAAAATTTCATAGAAGAATAAAATGAACGCCTCATTCCTATGGTTTAGTCTTACCACAATAGCCTTCTCGGGGAGTGAAGTGAAAACATTTCAATTCATCAATGAATAATTTGGTTCAAATAGCCTTATGGTAATTTACTCATCTTTTTGGATTGCATGGAGCACAAGTCGCTACAACCGCCAAGTGTATAGGGTAAATAACTGGGTATGAGGTGCACTTGATATTTTGTTATATTTTATTTTTTTGTTAATTTTGAGTTTTATGATGATTATGGACCGGTAGATGTGATTTAATATCCAATATGATGCTCATGATGGTGAAAAATTAAGGGCATTTATTGTTTGTTCACAACCATCATCAACACTAGCGATGGTAATTTTCAAATCCTATGGCTATAAATAGCATCGATGGTCAAGTCATACTAAGACTGTTCTCAAGATGGGCAATGGCCAAATTTAAAAAATATAAAATAATTTTTGCCATTTTTGAATTTCATTAATTCTAGCTAGAAATTTAGAATAGTGAGGTCTGAGGTAGAGGAGAGAAAACTTGACAAGGAATTTTGCCAAAACCTAAACCAATTGACATAGCCAACCATCCCAAGGTGTTGAATAGTGGTAAAGTTATAGCTCCCAAGGTACACTCCATCTAACTCTCATGATTTGTGCATTTTAAAATGAACCTCACTAAGTTATGGGTTAAGGAACCACATTAAACTATAGGTAATTAACTTTACCCCTTAGTGTAGGATTTATATTAGGTTATCTTAAGGGTAGCTAGGATTTTATATTTTTTATTTTATGGGGCAAGAAATAACCTTCTTGGGGGGCACTTCAGGGCCATATTCAGCATGGCAACACTTGATTGGTCAAATGGGGATCATCAAAACTACTGGCAGTGGGGTTTGAATTCCAACAATAAAAAATATGATTGTTGGCAGTGGCCATCAATGACATTGGCGGTGGCCATGGCGATCGTTGGCACTGTGAGTAGTTGCCAACTTTAAGGTTAATTTTTTATTAATTTTTCATTTTTTTTGTTGTTTTGAGTTTTTTTTTTTTGGATTTTTATGATGAATTTATGATGAGTGATTGATTGAATGCATTGAATTATGTGCTATTGTATTTTAGACTTTGTCATATCGAGCTTTAGTTCCCAATATATTCTTAGAATTATGACCATTGTTAGATGAGGATGACTGGAAGTGGTTTGAGGTGATTGGCCTCAAACGAGTTGTTCGATTATCGATGATAATGTTGGATCAATCATGCCTTATGACCTTGGATCATAAAAGGGAAAATAGGACCAATAATTTCCATATCCCCATAGGAGAGATGACAATGATATTAGAGGATGTCTACCGTATGTACATGATTCCCATAGATGGCTTACCTATCACTTATTATCCTACTATGGTGAAGGAGATAATGTTTGAGTAGGTTTTCTATGCTAGAACTAATGAGGCATTGGGGAACATAAATCATTTTGGGGTTCCAATCTACTATTGGTTTGATCAAAACATATTCTCACAATGTCAGGTGGTACTGATGCACATCATGTTGAATGTGCTACTACTAGACTCCTCAAGAGTGAGGTTCCCTTGGAACCTCTTAGATATGGTACAAGACCTATTGAAGTGTGATGTAGAGTACCCAGTTATCATAGCATGGGGTAGCACACTACTAGTATAGCTCTATGATGAGTTTTACAAGATCACACAATAGAGGTGAGTGGGTATGGGATGCAGCCTACTGCTATAGCTATGGAATTGGGAGTATATTAGGATAGATTAACCTGGCATATTACAACTAGCTATAGAAAACTTAGGGGAGGATGAATACTGCTATGCAATTTAGTAGCCTCGAGAGGTAGATATTAGCTAGATCCATCCATGTTTAGGTGAGCTAGCACATTATATTACATCTCTAGAGGGGCTTTAGCCAAATCAAATCATATGGAGGCCCTATCTAGGCTATCCTAATTAGCTTGAGGTATGGAGGTACCTAGCTAGAGAGAGACATGCCAGATGGCTCATGAGGTTCCACGAGAAGGAGAGGAAGTAGTTCCACTATTCTAGATTCACTAGATATTTTGGGATAACATAGGACATACAAGAGAAGTTAGTCCTCTATCACCACTTAAAGGTGGAGATACATCTTGTAGTGCCATAGGTGATAGGTTTGGTAGAGGAGGTGGACCCTCCTATTGATGAGACAAGTGTAAAGGAACTAGGGACTACTATGGATTATATCACTTGGTGGGTCTTTCAGCTATGGCAATGTCAGTGTAGGACATACAGGAGGAGTCATTCCTCTATCATCACTTAAAGGTGGAGATACAGATTGCAACACCACATATGATAGGTTTGGTAGAGGAGGTGGACCCTCCTATTGATGAGAAAAGTGTAGAGGAACTAGGGTCTACTATGGAGTATGTCACTTTATGGACCTAGAGATGATGTGGTTGATAAGGATGGTGATGATGATGGGTGACAAGTACATCCCAGGATGGAGGGTGAGTGGGGATAGGTAGTAGGATATATGGATGATCCCTAGGAGGAGGAGGAGGGTTAGGGGGATGCCCTAGGTGATGAGGTATCACAACTATAAGTATAGATTTAGAGTTTATAGTAGAATCTACACACCTCACAGATGTGACTTGTAAAATGGGAGACTAGTCTTGCACTCACTCAAAGTTAGCTCAATACAGTGTAACAACAGTGGTGTGGGTATGCTGAGAGGACTAATCTCTAGACTCAAATAGATTTGACCATTATGATGATAGACACTCTATAGGCCTAGATGGTGGATAAGACTACCAAGGTAAATTCTCTTAGGGCATAGATAGTGATAGCTTCTAGAGCTCGGACTATACCATCTATTCCAATCACTTAGGGACCAATAGCATTAGGTGGGAATGTAGAGAATAGGAAACTATGGGGAATTATAGCCAATGATTTAGCATAGTGTATAGTAGATTTAGCATATATGTCTATGCTAGAGACTAAGATCAGACTATGTGGTTGTACTATGCTAGCTAGGTCTATAGCAGGGGGATCCCAACGAAGTAGGCAGAGTGAGTCTGGGTAGTCCTTAGTATGGCTCAATCATAGGTTAGGTACGTTATCTAAGATATCAGTAGGTACTAGCTCCAATAAGTCTTGTAGAGATGGAGCTGAGGGTGGAGATGACTTAGGGGTTGTAGACACTATTTGACATGTCATGATATTTGTATCATTTTTAAGTTTAATGTCTAAGGATGTACACAGTTGTAGCCTTGCGGGCATTTTGTACCACTATGTAATTATGATATTTTCATACACACACAGACACATGTACATCTATATACATATACATATATATATATGCATATATATATATATATATATACATATATATATATATATACATATATATATATATATATACATATATATATATATATATATATATATATACATATATATATATATATATATATATATATATATATATATAACATATATATATATATGTATATATATGAGATACTCTTTTATGGCTCATTATGTGTCTTGTGTCTTTGCTTTTATGTATATGTTATGGATGCATTATGTGGATTCAATACCTATATGATGATTTTATTATGCTATATGTATGCAATGTACTAATGACATGCACTAGCTAGATGATAGATGTATGATTAGATGCTATGATCTAAATTTTTAGATGTTCTATTATGTATGCATATATGGATTCAAAGGTTAATGTTAAATTCATGTTTAAATTTGTTTCAATTGTTATGCATTTAATATATGTGTATGATATGATAAATGTAATGCATTAATTTCAAGTGGATGGTCTAATGCAAATGAATTTGTATGCTTTAATCACTTAAACCATAAATAATGAATCTAATATATTTTGAATAAACTAATGGTAGACACCACAAAATGTATGAAAATCATGAATGAAAATGGTAACTCTTATCACAAGAATTAATCATATAAAAATCCATATGTGAGATATAGGGTATTTCTCTATAAGCTTCTATAAACTAAAATATATGTATAAAATAGTTAGTGGCCATCTAAATATCATTTCTGATATCCATCTAGTATCTATCCTATTATATACACACCCCTTAATAAAGAAAATTTCATAAGAAAAATTGTGTGTTTGATAATATGATTCATTGTTATAGGGGAATTTTTAAGGTTTTCCATGAGACTCCAACACCCTAGTTGATTAATCAAAAGTTGTATAATAACTACACAAGACTCTTGAAAAATACAAACCTGTTAAGAAGACCAACATATTCACTATACTTGTGTGTGAAAAGTGAATATAGTAGATGATACATAAGACTATCTCATTGCTAGGTGGATTTCATTCAACCCATTTTTGTAATGAGGAATACCATATGGTCATCATGATCCTATTTTAGATGTAGTTAGACTACACTACTAAGAAATGCAAGCCACCTAAAGCTAGCTTATCCATACTGAAATTGATCTATACAAAAGAAGGTCGCTATTGTGATAGATATATTGCCACGCGTAAGGATACCCCATTGCAAAGTGGGTTTCATTTAACCCATTATTGTAATGGAGATCACCCCATGGAATTTGAACATGGAATATTCCAGGGATTCAAGCTCATTACCCCATTATTTTCTTTTGATTGCTTGGGATACTTGCTCATGCTTAGTGATGAAAATCATTGTTTGTTTTACTTTTTGGTTTATTTTGGAGCAAGGGATTTGCTTAGTGATGAAAATTATTGTTTATTTTGCTTTGCTTTGGGAATTTTGCTCATTTTATGAAAGAAAGGGATTTATTTGGGTAGGGGGAGCTTATCCTTTTGTCAATTATCACCATTATAGACCATACACATAATAATATGAGCAAGGAAATTTTTTTCTTAAGGTTACAAAAATCACTTTGTAGTGTCATCCTTCCTTGTCTAAACGAAGATTATTAATGTTTAAAATTGTGATGGGATTTTAAGATACACAAGGTACTATCAAAACTAGACCTCCTCTTCAAAATCCAAGATAGATTTATATAAAATTTTAAAATATAACTAGGGATGGATGAATGACCAAAAAACCCTAGTATACTCCTAATAACAACTCATAAGTTGTATTGAAAAACACATATACTCATAGGGAATATGAATGATGATGATTTGAGGATGCATGATTGGCATACAAACATGGTTTCAATCGTATGACTATAACACAATATATACTAATGCAAGTGCAATGGATGAGGATACCTAATACAATGAAATTAATGGATGCATATGATGGAATACAAAATGTAAATTCTCTTTGTGTTTTTGATGTTTTGAATTATTTTTTGATTTGATTGGTTTTTTATTTATTTTTTATATTAATATTGTATGATCTATGTATAAAATGCTTGTAGATGAATAATTTTGAGAGGTTCAATATCTTTAACACATTATATCAATGTTATGTGATAAGTACTAGATCCTATATTCTCAATTACAATGAAGGGACCCAACCAATTGGTCATAAATTTATCTCATAGATGAGGTGACAGGTTTGAGTTATGTTGGTTCTCTTTTAGCACAATATCCCCAACCTTAAATTCTCTTAGATGGACTTTAATATTGTAAGCTTGTTTAATATGATCTTTGTAAATGTGAATATGGTCAATATAATTCACTCAACATCCATCCAGAAGGATCAATTTATCTAGGGAAGCTTATCATCCAAGGTCATAATCGATGAACTCTTTCAATGAGATGTGCACTAATGGAATTTATAATTCCAAGGGAATAATGGCCTCAGTGCCATAGAAAAAATGGGGTTGCCCCAATGGGTTTCTATATGCTAGTTCGATAAGCCCACAAAGAAAGAGGTAATTGAAGATGACAATCCTTACGATTATCCTTAATGGTTTTATTTAGTATGGCAACTATTGTCTTGTTAGAAACATATACTTGCCCATTATCTTGTAGATAATATGGTGTTGCAAAGCTATGTTGAATATTGTATTTGGACATTAAATCCCACACATATTTTTTCTTAAATGAAGTTCCATTATCCAAAATAATTTTGGATGGGATCCGAAAATGATATATGATATTATGGAGTATGAACTCCACAATACGAGCTCCAGTAATTGAGGTTAAAGGGATTGCTTCTACCCACTTGGTAAAATACTCAGTGGTCATTATAATAAATATGTGTTAGCTCGAAGATGAAGGAAATATCTTACCAATTAGATCAAATACCCACTAAAAAAAATGGCCAAACCAATCGAATTGACTGCAAGGCCTACGATGGTAGGTGTATAAGATTAGCAAGATGCTAACATTTGATGTAATTCCTAAAATACACACAAGAATCCTTCTCTATTGTGTGCCAATAATAACCTATTCTAAGGATGTGCTTAATGATGGTCATGTCACTGAAATGGCCATCACAAGTACCATAACGAGTTTACAAAATTGTTGAAACTGATTCTTGGGGCTCGAGACAACGAAGGAGGATCCCATCATAGCTCCATAAATACAATATATCTCCTAAAAATATATATATTGTTTATTTTTATTTGAATTATTATTTTATGGCATGCAACAATCCTATGGGATAATACCATGCTTCAGGTAATCTTGTAATTGGGTAAGCCAATCCTAATAAGCTATAGTAATGACTAACTGAAAGACTTATTCCTACTGTGATTCAATTTGCACAAATGTAAATTGGGAAACAACCTTATGGTGAATGGTAGTGCCATTATATAAAGGAACCTATGATATCAAGGAACCCCAAGGTACCTTTTTTAGAAAGTCTCATGTTTTATAAAATCATTCATGGTTTAGTTCTATATGAATCATGTGGAATAATTTGTGATTGTTTTGAGCCTCATGTAGCATCGTAGATTGTGAAAGAATATCGACCTGGATGGTAGTAAAATTAGTATAAGGATTTTGAAGGATTCAATATCCCAAATATGCCATGGTTTCTGCAAATATGTTTGATGTACAAGGGGCTACCTTGATGTCATATGACTCTAATTGGGCTAAATAATTGTCCAAAGTTCCTTATACACTTTCAGTATAGGACACCTACATTGGTAGATTCCTTTGACTTAGTTGACTATGAGCAAGGAGTTACCAAAGATGTTTAGCTTTTTGATCTTCATGGTGAGAGCTATTTGGAGACCCAAAATTAGAGCCTCATATTTAGCATTATTGTTCGTGCAAGGGAAGTCAAGTTTAAATGACAAGGGAATTGGAGCTCCTTGTGCTGTGAAAAATATGATCCTTGTGCCACCCCTTGCTTGCATTTCAAACCATTGAAGAACAAAGCCATATCGGATTATTTATCTGGTTCTTTGGTTTTGGGTGACTCTGAAAATGCAAATATTACATCATTGAGAATTTCTATGATGAGAGGCCTATCATATTGAAGAGGTGCCTCTACTAGTTGATCTACTATTACTTGACCTTTGATTGAATTTTGGCTTATGAATTCAAGATCAAATTCTATCAGTAGCATGATCCACTTTATAGTACGTGTATTATGATACGTTTGACTCATCATATACTACAAAGGATTTTTTTTTGATATTATATACATAGTATGAATTAGTATATAGTGGTACAACTTCATAGTTGTAAAAAACACTGATAAACAAAGTTTTTCAATGTATGCATACTTTAGCTTGTAGCTGACCAAGGTTTAACTAATGTAATATATCACCTGTTCTTTATCCTTGTTATTTTGTGCGAACATGGTTTCTATGGTAAATTTCATGGTTGATATATAAAGAAAAAAAGGTACATCTGGTCTAGGTGGAGCTAAGACTGATGGTGATACTAGGTATTGTTTAATCTCAGCAAAATATTGTTGATAATCTTCATCCCAATTGAATGTAACCTCATTTTGTAGCAGTCGATTCATGGGTTGATTTTATACAATAACTACATGATGAAGCACTTTATGGATGTTACTTTGCCCTGTAGGCTTCTAAGTTCTTTGATATTTTTTTGGAGAAGCATTTATAATATTGCTTTGACTTTTGCTAGATCAACTTTGATCCCTCATTTTGAAATGATGAATCCCAAGAGTTTTCCTGATGTAACACCAAAAATGCATTTCTTGGGGTTCAACTTGTCATTGTGCTCAATTAGGCAATAGAATACTCTTCTCTAGAACTTAGTGTGCTCTTCACATAATAATAACTTGGATATCAAGTCATCAATGTAATCTTCCAATATTTTGTGCATGTAGTTATGGAAAATATATGCCATGGCCTATTGGTATGTGGCACCAATATTTTTGAGACCAAATGGTATAACCTTGTAGAAATTTTTTTCCCATGAAGTAGTAAATGTTGTTTTATGTTCATACTCAGGTTTAACCTAAGTCTGATTATACTCAAAAATCCATCCATGAGAGATAACATCTCATGACCAGCTATAGCGTCTACAAGAGCATCAATATTGGGCAATGAAAATGCATCCTTTGGTATTGCCTTGTTAAGGTCCCTGAAATCCATATAGATATGGATCCTTCCATTATATTTTTCTACAAGTACCATTTTTGATACCCATTATGGATAGTTAATGAGAATAATGAATTCTACATCCAATAGTTTTTACAATTCATCTTTTACCATCAATGCGATGGTTGGATGCATTTTCCTAAGTTTCTACTTGATCAATTTCTTGGTAGGGTCCAATGAAAGGTTATGAGTAACCAATTTCAAATCTAGACCCAGCATATATTTATATGTCCAAGAAAATATATTAGGTCTCTCTTTCAATAGAGGTATGAATATGGATCATTCCTTATGAGATAAGCTTTCTCTAAACTTAAATTTCTTAGGATTCATGGGATCTGAGATTTATCCACTTTAAAAGTCTCCTCTATTGACATATGTGAACCCTCCTCTAGTTGGTGAGGTGTAGGGATCAAATGGATGTCATCTATTGGGTTTAAAGGATCTACCATATTGGGATCAACCTCAGTAGTTAGGCATTGTGAGCACAACCTAGGGTAAAATGGAATGATTGTAACATTTCTTTGTTAGGGAAGAAATCCTTAAGCGATGGGGGTAAAATAGTGTAATAAAAATAAATGGCCTCAAAGTTGAGATGCAATGATTTTGAAAGGTAATATGGATTATGGAGGGGTATATTTAAATCAATAGAGATCATATTTATGAATGAAGGTAATATCCATGACCACGTGTGTAGGACTCATCAACTGCTTGTTTCTCTAGATGTTCCTTGTTTGGATTAGGAGTCTTTGGGATTTTAGGATACACTTCAAGAGGAGGTAGGACAACTAGATCCTCTAGTGGAAGAAACTATGCTCGAATAGAAATTTGAGGGAATACCTCATGAATATCATATTTATGAGCAAGGGTTCTTTAAGGCTCAATGACCTCTACATGATTATTTATGGGATGAAGGTGCCTAGAACCTAGATATGCCATATTAGTTTTATCCACATATTCATCATCATTATTGACCTAATCAATTATAGGAATGATCTATAGGTAAGCATCAATAGAGATGTTCGCATGATAAAACAAAGGAGTTATATAGAAACCATCATTATTAGATGATCTGACCTCCATCAATGTGAAGGGTTGGGGTATGTATAGGAATTCCAATTGATATATTCCCAAAACCTAGACTTAGGCACTTTAAGGATATGGCCAATAACTTGTCTTGCCTATGTATGGAGTAACCTAATTCAAACTTATCAATGGGCAACTGATATCGAGGCTGATAAGATGTCTTTCCACCTTATTCATATAAGCCCAAGCCATTACCATACCAATGCCAATGATTAAAATACTTGAGTGCAAACTTAAAATTTGATAGATAATACATGTTATCTATGAAAGGTTCATCATCATCATCATCTATAGGAGAACGGTCTATGTCTTGATCAAAGCCCTTGTAAATGAAATTGGTTTAATTTTGTGGTATCCCAAGAGGTACCACAATACCAATAGGTAATGGAGAAACCCTAGGTCTCCCTATGTCTTGAACAGATTCAATTATTTGTGTAAAAATAACATTATAAACCAAATACTCTATTAGCCCTAAATTGACTAAATAAATTATCACCTATGGTGTAGATGAAGTAGTGGATGATGCAAGTGAAGCAGGTTGAGGCATATATTCCTCTAGATTTGGTGAGTCATACTCCTCCATGGGAGTTAGAATATCTATAGTGTCCATATTAGGAATAGCTCTAGGCTCTTATTCTACCATGGAAGCTTTAAACTTCGGCTTATTATTTGATTTTGATGGCAATGAAGGCTTTTCAAAAGTGATAGCTAGACTAGAAGATTTTGGTGATGTTGATGTGGATGGATTAGCCCATACTGATTTGAACTTACATTCTAGATGTTTAGTTGGCAACATGGATCAAATATCCAGATGTTTGGATGGGAGAAAAAACTCCCTCAATATATCAACCTAATTTATGTACTTGAATGGTTCTTTGTCCAAGTGGATGGCATGGAATTAGCCCTCGTAAACATATTTGATACAATGATGCAAAATAGAGGGAACACATCTCATATCTTGGATCCATAGATTCTCGAGTAATATTTTGTATTGCATTACACCTTCCAGTACATGACACATAATTGAAATGGTATTAATCCCTACCTAAATAGGTAGAACTATGGTACTGAAAGTGGAGCATAATGCATCATTAAATGCTCACAATGTAAAATTTGAGGCAACAATGTGCAACTTAGGAAGGTTCAAGTGTCCCAAGGATTTTGTTGTAATGATGTTAATTGAAGAGACAATATCAATTAATTGTTCAAAGGTTATTCAAAGTATGTACAGTGACTTTTCAAGAAAACCGAAGTGGCCCATATGCAAAAGATCAAAGAAAAAGACAAGTAAGAAAAATGTCGCGATATCGCGACATATACAACAGAAAGAAAAACTGTCATGATTTTGCGACATGTTGGAAGAGAGAGAAAAAGCAAGAAAAATTGTCACGATTTCGCGACATGTTGGAAGAGAGAGAAAAAGCAGGAAAAACTGTCATGATTTTGCGACATGTTGGAAGAGAGAGAAAAAGAAGGAAAAAACTGTCACGATTTTGCGACATGTTGGAAGAGAGAGAAAAAGCAATAAAAACTGTCATGATTTCATGACATGTTGGAAGAGAAAAAAAGGCAAGTGGAAAAACTTTCGTGATTTCGCAACATGTTGGAAGAGCAAGAGAAAGCAGGAAAAAGTGTCACGCTTTTGCGACAAGTTCGAAGAAAGAGAAAAAGTAAGAAAAGCATCGCAATTTTGTGACACGTCGCATTTTCATGACTAAAATAGGAGAGAGAAAGTAAGTTTGAAAAGTGTCACAATTTTGTGACATGTCGCATTTTCACGACTAAAATAGGAGAGAGAAAATGCAAGGAGAAAAAGTGTCATGATATCGCGACATGTTGCATTTTCGTGGCCAGAAGAGAAGATAAAATGCAAGGAGAAAAAGTGTCATGATATCGTGACATATTGCATTTTTGCGGCCAGAAGAGAAGAGAAAATGCAAGGAGAAAAAATGTTGCAATTTCACGACATGTATTTTCACGGGCCAAAGCTAAGAGAAAGAGCAAGGAGAAAAAGTGTTGCAATATCGTGACATGTTGTATTTTTAGGGGCCAAAGCTAAGAGAAAGAGCAAGGAGAAAAAGTGTCACGATATCATGACATGTATTTTCGTGGGCTAAAGCTAAGAGAAAAAGCGAGGAGAAAAAGTTTCGTGATTTCGTGACATGTATTTTTGGGGGCCAAAGCAAAAAGAAAGTGTAAGGAGAAAAAGTGTCATGATATCACGACATGGAGCATTTTCATGGTCCGATGCAAAGAGAAAGAGAGAGAAAGAAAAAGTGTCGTGATATCACGACATGTATTTTTGGGGGCAAAAGCAAGGAGAAAGAGAGAGAAATTAAAAGTGTCGCGATATCACGACATGTTGCATTTTTGTGGTTGAGTTGAAGCCGATGAAGTCTGATGATAGCCGACTAAAATTAGGTTTTACAGTTGTTATGAAATCTGACTAAGATTAGGGTTTACAGTCGACTAAGATTAGGGTTTTCATCATGAAAATGTTGTTATAAAAGGAGGGTTGTTTGGAGAATTGATAAGTGTGAAATGTGTGAGTGATACGGTTATTTTCCATAGAGAGCAAGTTGTGTCGAATCATGCTAGGTGCAAAATTCACAAATAGAGTAGAGTGCACAAAATGGAGAAGACGATCGTGAATTTTGATTGTAACGAAGCAGAGTGTGCGAAGTGATTACACAGAGAGTGCAGAGTGCACAGAGAGCAAAAAATGTTGAAGCTCGACTAGGTGCTGCTATGATTGCACAGAGAAAGCAGAGTGCATAGAGAATGCAAAGGTGAAGAAGACCAGTCAGGGTCTTGCAAAAGCAAAGGTATCTTATTGTCAAACTTATAGATTCAAAATTGAAATCCAAGTTGGTGCTTGGCATCAAGGATTGGTGCTACTTCTAGTGGGTGCTATTAAATTGATTGTAAAGTTGGTTCTTTGCAAAGGTTAGATTTTGAAGGTAGTCCAAGCAGTCAATTTTTGAGGAGTAGCCACATTGGTGAACCTTGTTAAATCTTGTGTTGTGTGATGCTCTTTTGTTATACTTGTTGTATCTAGTAATAAGTTTTAATTACTACGATATTAAGAGCTATAAATTCAAGTTAAAATAGCTACATTGATTCACCCCCCTCTTAGTGTCATTGTAAGACTAAAAATTGGTATCAGAGCTAAGTTCCTATACAAGCTTAACCAACTAGGGTGATCTTGGAAGTAACACAAAGGCAGGTGGTGAAGGCTTCTCATCAAACAAAGCACCATTGTTTGATGGATCTAATTATGCATTCTAGAGAATCAAGATGCAGACATATCTCTGTGCTTTGGGATACGACATCTGGGATTCAGTAGTTAGTGGATACATAATACCCATCACTCCTCCAAAAGAGGCTGATGAAAAGAAACTGTTTGAAAATAACTCAAAAGCAAAGAATGCTCTCATGTGTGGGTAAGTGATATTAATAAAAATAATTTAATCTTCCACAATGGGTTTACCACAAATCCTCATAAAACATCATTTTTCCCACTTATTCTATAATTATTTGCATTATTCCTCGTATTAAATATGGTGTGCTCCATGGTATTAATGATGAATTTTCACCTTTTTCTTTTTTTGATTGATTTTAAGGCCACTTCCTTCTAGGGAATGGGATATTTTATTCTTATCTCAAAATCTGTAAGCATACCAAGAAACTTATCTCTTGTCAAAGTATCAACATCCCTTGACACTTCTATAGTAGAAACATGTTCACTAAATCTTTTTGGAAGAGTTCTTAAGATTTTATCACAAACATCGTATTCATCAATATTAATTCCAATTCCTATCATATCATTAACAACCTCATCAATTCAAATTGGATAAGCACTAATATTTTCCTCTTTGTTTATTCTTAATGCTTCAAGTTGTACTTTGAGATTTCACATCTTTTATTTCTTGACACTTTTATCTCCTTTGTATATATTTTGCAATTTATCCCACATCTTTTTTGTAGTTTTATAATGCAAAAATTTCATAAACTTTGTTCTATGCAAACCTCTCACAAGTGCATTCGTTGCTTTTGAATTATAGTGCTGTAAAAGTTTACCTTCCTTATCTGTAGGAGGATTGATTAAGGGATCGTATCCAAATTCCACTAATTCTTGAATTTCATTGCCAAGTGCCATCAGGTAGATCTTCATCATCATACTTCAATACATATATTCACTTCCATCAAATACTAGTGATGAATTATTTGAAACACCTCCTTAGGATCCATTGTGTTGTTAGATTTTCCTTCAAGCTGTTAAACTCTTATAAAGGAACCCACTCTGGTACTAATTGAAGAACACAAGATTATACTAAGAGATGGTGAATAGTATAATATCACTTTTTACTTTTCTTTCCCAATCAATATTATGTAATGAATAGATAGCAATATCAACAACAATAATAAAGCAATGCATAAAAAACCATATACAATAGAGACACCATAATTTACGTGGTTCACCCAATGTGGGCTATTCCACAAAGAAAATATTTCACTAAAATTTTCTTAATCCATCTCTTGGGAATCCTTCCATATTACAATATTTATGGACCTCTATCCAAAGGATATACCAATCCCCTGAATTAATATTGTGGATATCTATCCATAGGAGAACTCCTTCTCCTCTGCTTTGGCTGGTGATCCTCTAGAATAATATTGCCTCCACTACACTTGCTTATGGATCTCTCTCCACTAAAGACTCTTATCCCAACTTAGAAGACTTGTCCTCACTGCCCTTGATGATGGATCTCTATCCACTAGATACTATTGTCCTATATGCTCTATCAGCTCCAAAAATATATCTCTAATTTTTACTAAACATATTCCTTTGGTATATCACAAATCTACTCAATCTTTGTCTCTGTCTGGTACAAACCTATCCTCAAATCTACACCAAACTCTACTCCACAACTCCACTTAGAACTTGCTCAAATCTGCTCAAAAAATCCACTCAAAACTTTCTCAATCTTCTCAACAAGTCCACTCAGAACTTGCTTAAATATGCTCAAAAATTCCACTAAGAACTTGCTCAATCTACTCAATAAGTCCACTCATAACTTGCTCAAATCTGCTCAACAAGTCCACTTAGAACTTGCTCAATCTACTCATTAAGTCCACTTAGAACTTGATAAAATCTGCAAATATTAGAGCAATCAACATTTGAAATAATGTATTGATCATATAAGTATTACATAGCATGCTTCAATTAGCCCGGGAGAAGTGGATCCCAACAATATTCCACTCAACAACTAGCTAACAACTTTGTAACAAAAGAATGAAATAACCAAACTATGCTAAATTATAATATACGCTAACATCCCCCCTTTATTACATTATTTTTCAATACAAAGAGAGTTGCGAAACAATTCAAATTTGACACGTGCAAGTGCCTTAGTGAAAATATTTGCAACTTGAGCATCGATGGGAATGTACTGAAGCTGAATTTGGTGCCTTGGAACTTCATCTTGAATTAAGTGACATTGTGTGTCAATGTGCTTGGTTTTTTCATGATGCACTAGATTCTTAACAAGGTTCAAAACACCCTAGTTATCATAGAACAAGTGGATTGGATATTTTTATAGATGACCCATACTTTTCAAAATGTGATGCAACCATATCACTTCGCACACATATTCACGTGTGACATGATAATCTGCATCTGTAGATGATATAGCAACCACCTATTGCTTCTTACTATTCCAAGAGATAGAACTGGATCCAAGATGAAATATATATCTTAAATTTGACTTATGATCATCATATGACCTGACATAGTCAGAGTCCATGTATCCTTGCAAGAAGAATTTGTCATTCTTCTTGTATTGTAGGCTATATTCCATTTTACCATGGACATAGTGAAGAACATGCTTTGCTGCTTTCTAGTGAGTAGTCTTAGGTTCTTGCATGAACCTTGAAAGATAGTTGATAGAAAATATGATATATGGCCTAGTATTAGTCAAATATATGAGACTTCCAATCAGATGTCGATAGAGAGTACCATCTACTTGAGGTGAATCATCATATCATGATAACTGAAGTCTTGATTCCATCAGAGTTGTCATTGGCTTACAATCAGTCATGCAATATTTTTCTAACAATGTCTTAGCATATTTTTTCTAAGACACATTGATGTAGTGCTCCTTCTGGATCACTTCCATACCAACACAATAATGGAGAAGTCTGAGATCTATCACCTCAAAATATTTACACAAGTCTCTTTTGATAGCAAAGATCATAATTTTTGAACTCCTTGTAATGAGCAGATCATCAATGTAGAGTACAAGAAACACTATTTCATAACCTTATTTATTGAAATGGAGGTTTGCATCTAATAGACATATCTTAAATCCATACTGTAGGAGGTGATTATCCATTTTTATATACCAAGTTCAAGGATCTTATTTTAAACCATACAAGGACTTGACCAATTTGCACACTTTTTGCTCTTGGCCTTCCACTTCAAATCCTTCAAGTTGTGTGATGTAGACTTCCTCTTGGATATCACCATTCAAGAAGGAACTATTGACATACATATGATGAACTTTCCATCCATATTTTGTTGCCATAGCACAAAGAACTTGAATGGTGGTCATCCAAGAAACAGGTGCAAAAGTTTCCTCATAGTCAATGCCTTCCTTTTGCGCATAGTCCTTTGCAAGAAGGCATGCCTTATGCTTATCAAGTGTTCCATATACCTTGTACTTGAATTTTAACACCCATTTGTAGCCAATGGGATTATTTCCATGTGGTAGATTGAAAATCTCCCAATTTTTGTTCTTTTTCAGAGACTTATACTTAGCATCCATAACAACATTCCATTGTGGCTCTCTAAAGGTATTTTGTATAGACATAGGTTCATGTTCATTCAGTGAAGACATAAAAAACCTGTAATCATCCACATCCATATCCTTTGTTTCTCTCTCTAGATCTACTGAAAGCTCCTCTAAATATTGACAAATATCATCAACCTCAGTAGTCTTTGCTGCTGCTCTATCCTATCAAGCCATATTGTGAGTATGAGGTCTATCTAAAGTCAAATTTGGTGGTGTGTATAACTTTGAGTCTTTGATAGTACTTGTATACCATTTTGGATTCTTATTTTATGGTGAAGAAGAATAAGAACCTCTAGCCTATGGTGACTAAGGAGACTTCTCAATTTTATATTCCACAAGATCTAGGTATACATCAGATGTACTTTGTGATGTGAAAGCCTCATCAAAAGAAACATCTCTACTGATATGAATATTCTTGGTCAAAGGATAAATAAAATGATAACCCTTATAGTGCTCATCATAGCCAAGAAGAATACATTTCAATATCTTCTCATCTAGCTTATTCCTTTTCTCTTTCGATATGTGCATAAAATTTTTACATCCAAAAATACGTATATGAGAGATGGAGGGTTTTCGACCACTCCATGCTTCCTATGGAGTTATTCCTTTTAGGGCCTTTTTGGGTACCCTATTCAATAGATATATTGTTATGGTGACAACTTCTACCCAAAATTGTTGCCCTAGATGAGCTCCTATGAGCATACAAAAAACCATTTCCATGATGGAATGGTTCCTCCTTTCAACAACTCCATTTTGTTGATGAGTGTAAGCAACATTTAACTATCTCTTGATTCCATGTGTAGTAAAAAATGTAGAAAATTATTTAAAGGTGAACTCCCCCATCAATCTGAGTGGAGGGTCTTTATAGAAGTCCCTAACTCCTCAAAATATTTCTTGAATTGCTAGAAGCAACTAAAGGCTTCAAATTTCATATGAAGAAATAAAACCCACATATTTCATGAGTATTCGAGGATCCTCATTGGCTATGCCATTTTAGGGGGTATCTCCATAAATCATATCCCATTCAATCAATTTTTTCCATCATTGTGTCATGTCGAGTCATCTATCCACGTTCGGGTCAAGTCATCTATCCACGTCCAAGTCAGGTTTCCCAGGTCATCTAGTTGGTATCTAAGTCCCAATCGGCCTTCCATCCAAGTTAGTAGTGTCTCCATAGTTGCTAGTTGATGTAGATAGATCCAAATATAAGCAACAACACATTCACATCACAACCTTTCTAGACACCTTCTAGTAGATCCCATGATGTCTGCGATCAGACTCACCTTGGGATTCGAGTCTAAGGCTTTCCTAGATTTCAAACTATGAAAAAATTGAGCTTCAAAATATAATGCTTTGATACCATACTAGAGCAATGAAAATTTGAAACAATGTATTGATCGTATAAATATTACATAGCATGCTTCAATTATCCCAAGAGAAGCGGATCCCAACAATATTCTGCTCAAAAACTAGCTAATAGATTTGTAACAAAAGAATGGAATAACCAAACTATTCTAAATTATAATATATACTAACAGAACAAAAATTCCACTCATAACTTGTTTAATCTGATCAACAAGTCCACTTAGAACATGCTCAAATCTACTCAACAAGCTCACTCAGAACTTATCCAAAACTGCTCAACAAGTCCACACATAACTTGTCAAAATTACTCAATAAGTCCACACATAACTTATCCAAATCTGCTCAACAAGTCCACATAGAACTTGTCCAAATCTGCTCAATAAGTCCACACAAAAATTATCCAAATCTTTATTGTAAGCTTCCACAAAAAGCTCACACAAAATCAGTCCACAAGTCTTCTCAAAAACTTACCTCAAATCTTCTTAACAAGTCCACACAGAACTTGTTCAATATCATAGAAACATAAAGAGAATTGTTAGAGACTTGATATGTTCTACACTCAATGCTCAATCACTTTCTCAACTCAAAACATAATATAGAGTAGTTTTTTTTAAGAAAATTGATCAATCACTTCATGCAACCACTTGAATAGGATCAATCAACTCTACTCAACCAATCATTTGATGAAACACCCCTTTCTCATAAACCCTATTCCAAGCATATATCATCCAACTCAAAATGTTTCCAATAATTCTCAACAACAAATCTCACATAACAATGATACTCATGTTCTTTTCAAAACCCTAGTTCAAGTTCTTTGCATAACAACTCACTTCAACAACAATGCTTATAAATCAATCTTCACATAACAATGATACACGTTCTTTTTCAAAATCCTAACTCAAATTATTCACACAACCAATGGCTTCAACAACAATGCTTATAAAATATCAACTCTTTTTTCTAAAAAACCTTGAAGCATTAACTCAAAAACTCTTGAAAAGGAAACCTTAATCAAGTCCTTTTCACTACAAACTTATTTTCCAAAAAACCAATTGAATCAACTCAACTATGGAAGAATGTGCTCATACCTTTTTCTTGATAATGAAGGGGTCTCATAAATCTGTGACAACCATAAAAACTTCTATGCCAATATCAAATAGGTTAGAAGATAAATATTTCTCACAATATAATGTAAATACTCGATTACACATTATCACTCCACCTTTCAAAAACAATCATTAATATACATAAAATATTTATCCAATAACACCTTATAAACTCCCAACTAAAATAAACTTAACATCCACCAAAATTAATTCAAACCTCTTTAATTTAATTTAATGGCAAGAGAAACTTTGATAAATATCAAATCAACTTTCTTTATAATTCCAATCACTCATCAATAAAACAAACTCTCATTAACCCTTATTACTCCACAATAGTATAAATCAATTATAAAATTAACAACCTTTCTTAAACCCTTATAGCTCCAACAATAATATAAATCAAACACACAATCAAACCCTTATTACTCCAACTATATCCTTTTCAAAAACCTTAGGCAAAAATTAATTATCAAAAATTACCTTTGCCTCTTAGTGGGTTTTGAACCCTTAACCTCTACCTCCGTAAAATCCCTAGTCATGGGCTCAAAAACCATGTGCACTAGACACATGTTAAGATCTTAAAAGATCTTCATGCATTCCTCTCTTGGAACCCAAACAAAAAATGCAACCCAAAAAAATTTATCTTTGGCACTACCACTCCACGGGATTGGATCGTAGGCTATATCTCCACCAATGCCTTCGTAAAAATATTTATTGCCAATGGACCACCATGTCCAATGTGTCTTAAGCAATAAAACCTCTTCTTTTTTAAACTTGGCACATAACACAAAAACCTTTTTGTCTTCTTCCTCAACCGAAATAGTGAATCACATGAATAGTTCACCTTAGTCACATTAATCAAATAGATGAGGGATAAATTTAAAAGTATTTTGGCCACCATTTATACATGATTCCTCCATAGGCTTCGGACATCGACATTCTAATATTATCTATGACATCGGCGTATTAAAACAAATTTATGTTTTATAAATGGTGCTTTATAATTTTTGATGATGTCAACACATTTAAACCTTTGTAATTTATAAATGATTTAAATTCTAAGGAATTTAAATTTTATAAATTATAATCATAAACTTTAGCTTTTAAATCCTTCCTTGGGTTAAACTTGAACCTTTAACTTGTACTCCATTGTATATTGTTCTGCCACCATGGGTCTTTTCAAATTTTAACTGCCATCTCTAAATGTAAGTGGTCTGAATAAAAATAATTTAATCTTCCACAATGGGTTTAGCACAAACCCTCATAAAACATTATTTTTCCCACTTATTCTATAATTCTTTGCATTATTCCTGGTATTGAAGATGGTGTGCTCCATGTTATTAATGATAACTTTTCACCTTGACATCAATGACAACTTAAATGAACTCAAAATGTCCACCAATATTATTCTCTACAAAGTTGTCTTTGTTATTAGTCACAACATTCAGAAAGATAAAATTATTTTGTGTATTCAGTTATATATGGATTATCCATTCAGTTGAATTGTTACAATTTTAGAATGATTGATGTTTGTAAAAATTGAGTAAATCAGGAAATGATATATAATATTTTTGTGAATCTATGAACTTATATGCATGAGGACATGCATCACCTTCAGTTTGGGGGAATGATGAGTGTCAAAGTGTTATAGTATATGTATCCGATTTACTTATATATTTCTTTGCAAATGAATGGATATGAATGGTTTTTATTAGTATTTCACTTTAATATCGTTATTTATGTATCAATACATTTTTTTATAGGTTAGGAAATTTCATTAATATCTAGGTTTTAGAGGAGGACCCCAAAACCTATTTACAAAAACAAGGAATTGTTGAAAGACATCAAAAAGAGGATCTAACGGAGAACACATCCCCTATAAAAGATATGCTAAAAAAAAAAGGGGACGCAGCCCCAATCATAGTCAAGACAACCTAGAAATAAAAGGGGGGATACAACCCCATCAAGAATCTGATAAACAAAGGGTAAACCAGGCTCCACGTAGGGTAGCCTAAGAAACATAAGTGAATAGATGAGGAAGCTAATCCTCAGTGGCATCCTCATCACCCTCCTTGTCCTCATATTTCATCTCTTCCTTGACCTCTTCCTTGGCCTCATCCTCGAAATTGGCCTCGTCCTCCTTGGAGTCCTCTTGACCTAGAAATTGCTCATTGTAGAACAACAAATATAGGGCTTCCCTGAGTTCAGTAATGGAATTCACCATGGAATTCATCATGTTTGTGGTTGTTGAAATGATGAACCTCTTCAAGTTGTTGGCAACAACATCATCTTCCTTGTCATCATCCTTTATGTCAATAATCTTCTATTTACCCTGGGTGAGTTGTTCCTTCAGACGAGATGATTTCCTGGTAGGACCTTCAAATTTTTCAAATTTGATATTCTTCTTCAGCCTCAGCTCATGGACCGCCTCTATCACCTTTCTTTTCTTGGCACCCAAGGATGAGGAAGTAGGAAAAGGAGCACTCAATTTTCCAAGAGGGTTGGGTTTGCTTTTAGAAGGGGTGGGATTGACCTGAGGGTTGTGAATTAGGATATGGTTATATATGATCTTGTAAAGCCCTTGGTGAGATGGGAGGTCAATGCTTTTTTCTTTCTACAGGCCCCTATCGTATAACTAATGGAATTGAAAAGGAAATGGGGAATGCTAATGGGGTTAACATCCCTGAAGTGATTGACAAAAGCAAAATGAAAGCTACAAAGTACCTTCTTTAGATCATCCATGGTAATAAACTCCATCACAGGCTTCATTACATCATTCTAGGGGGTGGGGAGGTTTTTTTGGTGCAGTCCCTATTTCACCTCCTTGAAGATTTTGTCATTGTCCTTAAACTCCTTCAATTCCACCTCCCAATTGTGCTTTTCTCTATGGATCGACCTCCCTTTCACCAGTTGCCCAGTAATAGTGGAGAGGAGATGTATGTCAATTAGGAATTATCTCCCTCAAATAGTGACTTTGTCATTCTCCCAGGTCTCTAGGATAGCCATGGTGATATCAAGCTCGTCACCGGAGAATTTCCTAAAAAATGGGATAAACCCCCTCTCTTTCAGAATACGCTCAGCAAGTGGATCCCAATCTGCATGGCTTGGCTCCACAAAGCTCATCTTGGGAAAGAATTCTAGGCTAAGAGTAACAAATGGATTTAGAAAATAGGTAGAGGGAAAGATACTTCTATGGTCGTTAACAAGGTTAGGACACTCGGGAGGTTCACCTATTTGAACTGGAGCCTAACTCTTCTGGAAGTTTTTTTGAATGTTTCCCTTATCAATTTTGGGCTCCTCACCTTTCTTCGGATTTTCCAAGGAAGTTTTGATTTTCAAGGCACCACCACTCAAAAAACTCACACGAGGACACATCACTTATAGCATTGGGAGGGAAATTTAGATTTTCAATACTAATCCATATGTGCCAGTCACACGTGAGCCAACTGATGAAATTATGGTTGGACATGGGAAGCCAAAAGGTCACCTTGGGAGTCATAGTGTTACCAGCATCACCTCATCCAATGAAAAATCCCTGACCTGTAATGCGGTAGACAAGGAAAAAACTCCCTTCCTTGGGAGTCATAGTGTTATCAGCATTGCCTTGGCCAAAGAAAAAGCCCTGACCTTGTGTAAAGTGATCAATGGTTATGGTCAGGACTTTGAAAGCTAATCTAACTCAGTTGGGTTCCCCACCCTTACTGCTATCTTGGTAATAGATGTTGAAGTTACCCAAAATGGTGCATCGAGGATGGGGCCTATCAGCCTGAGTGATCAGACAAACCTGAAAGCTGAGAGATGGTGCTAAACACCAAAATGCCAAATGATCAAACTCAAACATTTTGAACAATTTCTTGGGCCACGATGCTTTTGACCTCTTGGGGAAGGTCAGCCATCCAAGTGATCAACCTATTAGCTTTGACTCCTTGATTAGCTAGGATATCTGTAGCCTTATTAGATTCCCTAAAAGTGTGTTGAAATATGGTCTCCAAATGGTTGAGGCTAAGGATCCTTGCTTCCTTGATACAATCCTCAACCCTCCAAGATGGCCTCTTATTTTTTCTTAGGTAGTTGATGATGTTCATCGAGTCTCCCTCAACGATGATCTTGCCAGGATGATTTTTTGCCAGATCAAGGCCTTGCCACATAGCTTTTGCTTCTACAACATTGTTGGTCTGGAATCCTAAATGCTCTACAAAGGTAAAGATGACTTTCCCATTGTGGTCTCTAAGGATGCCCCTTGCTCCTACAGTTCTAGGATTACCTTTAGCTACTCCATCAAAATTTAATTTGTACCAACCCCTTGGTGGAGGAGTCCACTTAGAAATTGCTTTATTGTTAGCTTGAGGATTGTTTGGTCTTTCCTCCAAGGGCAGGTTCAGGGATCTCCCTAAGGAAATATCAAATCTAGAGATGGGCCGCGAGGAGGGAGGTATGAGAAGAGTATTTTCCTTAGCATAGTAGAGAATTTTGTTGGTGATCGAGGTAGGATTTGATTTGATATTGGAAAAAACTCTGTGATTCCTCTCAAGCCAGATTTTCCACAGGAAGTTATGGAGGTAGGTGGTCCAAAGGTATTTCAGGCATGGGTTGCGAAAGGGTGTGGGCCATTGGAAGAAAAGATTGACAATGGAATTAGGCTTGGCCCACAGGATAAGGAATGTTTGGAAAAGTCTGTTGAGGATGGTCATGGAGAAGGGATAGGTGAGGAAAAGGTGATGGATGGATTCCCAATCTGACAAACACAAGTAGCACCTATTGGGGAGAATGATACCTCTCTTGAGAAGATTGTCAATCGTCAAAATTTTTCTTTGAAAGACAAGCCAAGAGAAAAAGGAGATTTTGGGAACAAGGATTTTGGGCCACACAAGTTGGTGAGGGAATGAAGGCTCCTCGAGGTTCAGAAGAAGTTGGTAAGCAGTCTTGATAGAAAAATCTCCACTCTTAATGGGTTCCCAGAATAATTGATCCTTAGGGTTACCAGAAGGAATAATGGTAAGATTCAGTAAATATTCCAAAGCATAGGATTCTACTGGGTGGGAGTTGCTCCTGATGGGCTTCCATATTTTCCTGTTGTCAACCATACTAAGAAAATCAATAACTCTTTGGCCCAAATTAACATCAGTAAATTCTTTCAATATGGAAAGATTAGGATCCTCAATGAGAGGGTCTCCTCTAATCCATTTGTCCTTCCAAAAATCAATGCTACTACCATCCCCTAGCTTCCACCTTAGGCCCTTTTCTAGAACCTTCTTGGTGTTCAAAATAGATTTCTAGAAGGTAGATCCTCTAGTTGGAGCTAGCTCATTTAGGAAATCTATTCTTTGTAGGTATTTCCTCTTGACTATTGTTATCCATTCACTTGCATCAATCATTAAGCACCAAGCTTGTTTAGCCATGAGAGCTAAGTTGAGAAGATGAATCCTCCTCAGGCCTATTCCTCCTTTATCCTTGGGCCTGTAGACTTTGTCCCAAGAAACAAGATGAATGCGTTGTTTGTTTTCTATCCTAGACCAAAGGAATTTTTTTGGGATTTGCTCTATTATATGGTGAATGAGAGCTGGTGCTTTAAAGACAAACATGAAGTATACAAGGATGCTTTGGAGGTAGGCCATGGTGAGTGTAGCTTTTGCTTCTTGGGATAGGAGGTTTCCTTTCCACCCTACCAATTTTTTTTGGATCCTCTCTATGACGTTGTTCCACATTGAATCTGAAGGATTACCAATAAATAAAGGTAGGCCTAGATAGGTTGAAGGAAGGGAGGCCACATAACATTCCAGAATTTTGGCTATTTTATTTTACCTTTGAATTGGGGTATTAAAGAAATATAATTTGCTTTTGTTAAAATTCACTTTTTGACCTACTGCTTCTTCATATAAAAGCAAAATATATTTTATTACCTTGGCTTCAAAAACTAAGGCAAAAGTAGAAATGAGAGTGTCATCCACAAATTGTTGATGAGTGATAGGATTTTTCTGGGATGCTACTCTTAATCCTGATATGAGGCTTGTCCTACAAGCAACCTTTATGGTCCTTCCAAGAGCTTCAACAACTATGATGAATAGCAGAGGAGAGATGGGATCTCCCTATCTCAAACCCCTTTTACTCTGAAAGTATCCTGTGGTAGACCCATTGATGATGATAAAGAACCAAGGTTTGACAATGCATCCTTTGATCAAATTCACCTAGTCAGGATGAAAACCAAACTTGAGGAGGATTGCAATAAGGAAGTCCCAATTGATGCAATCATAGGCTTTGTTCATGTCAAGCTTGAGGGCAAAGGTAGGTTCCTTGGTTTGAGAAATGAAATGTAAGGCCTCATGAATGGTTATGACACCATCAAGAATGGATCTTCCCTGAATAGAAAATCCTTGGCAAGGATCGATGATATTGGGCAGGAATTATTTCATCCTATTAGCAATGGCTTTGGTTAAAATTTTATAGGACACATTGCAAAGGCTTATAGGTCTAAAATCAGTCATGGATTTGGAAATAGGGCCTTTTGGGATAAGGGCTAAGAAAGTGGAATTATGACTTCATGGGATAACCTTGGAAGATTGGAATTCCTTAATGGTAGAGCAAATATCTTGCCCAACTATATCCCAAAAATTTTAGAAGAAAAAAGGAGGGAAGCCATCAGGTTCAAGAGCCTTATCAAGGTTTATGGAGAAAAGGGCAACCATGATTTCTTCATCGATGAAAGGGGCTATCTGTTTGAATTTGAATTCATCTAGGATAGAGTGAGGAATGTGGTGGAGCATGGATTCTTTTGCCAAAGAAGAATCAAGATTACATTCACCAAGAAGGGTGCTAAAATAAGAAATAACTTTTGACCTTATCTCAGTGATGTCATATGTGGAAGAACCATCCCCTCTCACTAGCTCTTTGATTCTATTATTGCTTCTATTTCTCAGAGTTGATGCATGGAAGAATTTGGTATTGGAATCCCCCTCTTTGAGCCATAAAGCTCTTAAATTTTACCTCCAAAAGGTTTCCTCATAGGCAAGGATATTGTGATATTCTGCAAGGGTGTTTCTTTCTTCTATCTTTTTTTTTCTTTTTTTTTTTTTTTTTTTTTTCCCTTTTTGGTGTGGTTCCTTTTTTCTAAAAATCCCATAATTTTTTTTTTTTTTTTTTTTTCCTTGTTCCATACTTTGAGGTTTTCTTTAACATGTCTGAGTTTTTGAGTCAGTCTGGATGATGGATTTCCTTGTCCTACTTGATGCCACCACTGGGATATTCTATCTCTGAGGTCAGGATGATGAATCCACATGGCTTCAAATCTAAAAGGCCTATTGAAATGTTGTGCAGTCTCCATTTCTAGCAAGAGTGGGTTGTGATCAGATCCTATCTTGGGTAAGGAGTGGAGGTTGGCATCTTCAAATATTTGAATAGCTTCATATGAGAGGAAAAATCTATCCAGTTTGACCTGAATGAGTTGATTACCCAATATTTTGTTGCTCCAAGTGTATCTAGCATCCTTAAGTTTAACATCCATGAGATTGTTTGCATCTACAAAATCATTGAACTCTTCCATGCTTCTGATTGGTAGACCTGATCCTCCCTTTTTATCTGATGGGTAGAGGGGTGTGTTGAAATCCCCTGCTACTATCCAAGGAATGTTATGAAAGGCCTATTTAAAGCTTCTTAAAGTCTCCCATAACAAGGTTCTTCCTGGAAAAGAATTTGGTGCATAGACATTTGAAAGGATCCATGAAGAATTATTATCTCTATCATGAAATATGACACTGATGATTCTATCAGTCAATTGTAAAACTCTTCCTTCCAATTTCCTAGGATCCCATAAGCATATTAGGCCTCCCAACACTCCTCTTTCCTGGCTAAAAACTACTTCACTTTTTTCCAAACCTTTTTTGCTATTCTGATGGATGTACATTCATCAAGTTTTGTTTCTTGCATTATGAAAATTGTGGGTTTGAGCTCTCTTCTTAATGAACTAACTACTCTCTATTTAGTTAGGCCATTAAGACCTCTCACACTCCATGAGAGGATCTTCATTTGGAATGCTTGGAATTTTTCTTTCCCCCTTTCCTTGAGGTTGGGGAGGTTTGGTGTTTTTGTTATCGTCTTTGAGTTGAATGAAAGAAATAGAGTTTTTTGGATGTCATTAGCTATGTCTTCCTTGACTCTATTTTTCCACTATTCAATAGTAGAGGTTCTTCCTCTTTTCTTGTCACTTCCATAATCTATTGGTGATTTCATTGTGCTTCACATCTGCTTGGGATTGAATTTGTATTAACCAATTTTTTAGTGACATGTTTGTATGGAACTTGTTGGTTCAACTTTTATACACACCCTGTGAAGAATGAGCATAAAATACCGATAACACTTATACGGGATAAATCCCACTCACTTTAGGATCTGACTGGATATCCAAGGTGTGAGTTACGGAGTTGGGTCGAATGTCTATTCACTCTTTTCCGCTTTTGGAATAGTTTCAAGTGGACTGTTTGTTACCTTACAATGGGCTCAGAACTTCAGTTCAGTAATGTTTTTGGAGTTGGTTGTCTTTGTGGATAATCAGATTTACAATTAGTTCTTTGATCTAGCTCTTTAAACTTTAGCAAATTTAAATAAAAGACAAATTTAAAGAAAGATAAAAATGGATCATTTCACGGTGGAATAGAGAGAGTAGGGTAGGGCAGAAATAGAAGTTTATCTAACTTAGCTGCAAGACCACAACTACCAATTTTTAGTTATACCGGTTAGCTTCACAATAGAACAAATCAAAGAGGAAAGTGTTCAGTTTTCTAAGATCACTTTCAACTAAGAGCATAAGACAAAGATGAAACAGATCTAACAGAAAATTATAAACAAAAGGGAAGTCGGTTAAAATTGGTATCTCTCACTAGCAGCCTAGCTCGCACAGTGAGGACAGAGCAATTAGAACAAGCCTGAACCTTAAATCTGTAATTTTCCCTAACATACAATAAAGAAAATGAAGCCTAATAGCATATCCAATCCTGGTAACACAGATATACAACATAAATTAAATAAAACTTTAATGAAATGAAAACAAAAGAAGATGAACTTATCACAATCTAAAACAAATTAGGCTCCTAGCCATGCTATCACAAAAAAGAAAAATCACACCAACTCTAAGTCCAGAACAAAGCATTCAAACAAGATTTACAAGAAATTGCTCCAATAGCTTTTATTTCTAAGTCTCCGCCTCCTGTGATTTACATTCAGAAGAAGTATTTATAGACCCAGGACAGACCCTAATATTTTTAGGAATATCTTCCTCTCAAACCCTAAATTCTATCCTCTTAACCTTACTATCGTGGTTTTACAATATAAGGCTCTTTAAAAATAGAGTTTTTATAAACCCCAACCACTCGACAAATCCGAGTGTAGTTACTTGCCATAAATGGAAAAGGCATGATCTGATGTTATACTCATCCATCTGTTACTGCAAGTAAATATCTTCATCTTTCTGGTGCACTTGCCGGGAGGGTCTCATTAATTCCTTAGAGAAATTCGGATGAGTCATCGGATTCTCTGACATTTTAACTTTGTAGAGCCACTTCTGAGTTGAAATTCTCTGCATGCCATTACTTTCACCATAAGTTCTTCTGTTAAATGCGTCCATCTGCAAATTTTGGTAACTGTGTAGATATTTTCATTTTTCGATCAATTTTTGACATACTCCATTAAATGAGCAGCTGCTTAGTCACCGTAAAGTCTCTTTGCGACCAGATCTATAAAATCTGGGTGAACCAGCAATTCTTGGCATCTCCAATTTCCATCTGATGGCCTTCATTTAATCCATTCTTATTTTGTCTTTCCCGCCATTACTTTTGTTAGTATGCAATTGCCAGATGGCTTTCTGCAAAAGACATGCAAGGATTAGTACTTTAATATTATTAAATAAACACCCTAATGTTCATTGCGTCGTGATATCGCGACGGTCGCGATATCCCGACGTCGTGATTTCGCGATGTCCAAGGCTGGGCTCCCCTTTTTTTAAGGCTCTGTTAAGGCTTTGTTTTGAAGATGACTAACATTGCTTTGATTCTTTTTTGACCCTCTGAACTGCTGTGCAAGTGGTCAAGACCACTGTTTGACCTCTAAAGGCTGCCCTGAAAGCTGTGTATGTGCATGCAATCAGTGTTCATAGTCACTTAATCGAATGGTGCTATTTTGGTGTCTACATGATTGCCACTGAAAGCATGAGATTTCGGAAATAAAACATCGAGATGCAATAAAAAATAGAACTAGTTTAATGCATGTAATAACACGGATGTAATCATATCAAAAGGTAAGAGCACCGCCTTTTTATATTAATTCCAACTCGGTTACAATAGTCTGATTTTTTATTACAATGAGTTGAACAATGATTTTCTTCCGCATGCCCACATGTAAAATGGGCGGGCTACAGTGTTGCCACCGCTTGTGGTGATGAGTCTTTGCTTGCTGCTGTATTTCCTACGGTCAGAGAAACAATAAAACATTTAATAGCACCTGTTAAATGATTAAAACAACAGATTCTAAGTTAACGAGAACAGAATGAAATCTACTGTTAAAAAGCCGGTGAATACATACTTGAAATCAGAATTCAAAACCATAATGTAAAAGTACTAAAAATACACTAAGATTTGTCGACGAATGGTTGGATCATGGATCCAGATTCATACTCTCCGTATGTAGAAGAAAATGAATCGTAAGGGATGCAGTCGGGTGTCTTACTTTGGCAACACTTCGTTGCTTTTCAAAATGCTTCGTAACTTTTTACTTCATTGTATCGAGCCGGTTTTTATAGAGGTTTTCGCCTCTTGGAGCATTAATGTTTAAACCCTAAATCCGTAAGGGCCGCTCGATTTGATCCTTATCGGGCCATTATGGGACATGGCTCGCACTGACAGATCGAAGTTATGAGGCGTGGCCTCGGATCGGATATTTTGAAACCGCTTGTTATTCCATTAAAGCTCGTCGTAAATTGCTTTGAATGCTCTCTTTGGATATTTGCTTTTTAAAATCATTTTTAATGTTTGCTTTAACTCTGCCTTTAACTGATGACGTGTCGGCTTTTGAGTGGTTACATGCTTTTATATGTTTACGTGTCTGGCAGGCGCGAAGGCAGGGGTCTATCGCGATATCGCGACACTAGGGAAAAGGCTGGGTGCGTGGTGGGCGCTGTCGTGATATTGCGACGATCGCGATATCGCGACCGTCGCGATATCGCGACGCACGATATCGCGACGCGTGATATCGCGACGGTCGCGATATCGCGACGTGCGATATCATGATGGTCGCGATATCGCGACGTCGCGATATCGCGACGTCGCGATATCGCGACGCGCGATTTCGCGACGTCCAAGGCTGGGCTCCCCTTTTGTTAAGGTTTTGCTTTTGCTTTGTTTAGTTTTGTAAGGCTATGTTAAGGCTTTGTTTTGAAGATGACTAACATTGCTTTGATTCTTTTTTGACCCTCCGAACTGCTGTGCAAGTGGTCAAGACCACTGTTTGACCTCTAAAGGCTGCCCTAAAAGCTATGTATGTGCATGCGATCAGTGTTTGTAGTCACTTAATCGAATGGTGCTGTTTTGGTGTCTACAGATGCCCCTTTTTGGGAAGCGCTACGGGTGACGCGATGCTGAGCAAAAATATACGACCAAAGCACTAATGATTAGGGTTTCTTGGTAACCTAACCAACTTTTAATGCCCCAAGTATGGAAAGGGCATGCATTCTTGAATCCTTGCTTCTGACGAGCTAAGGAATTTGATTTCAAGTGTTAACCTATTTTGGTGAGGTGTGACTTGAGCTTGGACATTGATCAGTCATGATTAGGCAAAGGGCGCAACCTTTTATCCACAGGGGAAACCTTGTGTTCATGCTTCGGGAATGCCAAGTATTTGATCAACTTAATGATTGCTTGTTTATTGCCCCAAGCAGGAGCGTGATTGTCTTTGTCAATGATTCTTTGAATGCATGTCATTGCCTTGATTGGGTGTGTGGTTGTTGATTGGTGACTAAGTGTGACTACCCCCTCAAGCGACGAATCGATGAGGGAATGACCTTCGTGAGAAAAGCGACGAGTCGCTTGACCCAAGATGACTTAGGTTAGGGTGCCTTTAGATGTTTTTCCATTTGAGCACGTGCAATTTCCCGACATTTGGACCTATTTTTGGTGGGTGTTAACCCTTTTGGTGATGCCATAATGGGGTGAAATCATCAAAAACCCGTCTTCCCGTGGAGCGGTCCAGCTATGATAGCCTTCTTAGGGAAGTAGGAGAATGAGAATTTGAGCCCCAACATCGATTTTCTATGCCAAGAGGTTGAGTGCAAGAGCACTCGTGTCCGACAATGCTTATTGCTTCTTTTTGTGTTGCATTTTTGTGATGTTTTTGTTGTTTTGATTTTCTTTCTTTACGTAGATGTCATGATTTTATGCACAATGATTGATGTTGGTGGGTGCATGCTACTTGATATGGATGGATGCATATGGTATGATAATTACCAATGTTGTATGTTGATTTATTTTGATGGATGCATGATGAATGCAAATGCATGTGATATGCAGAAATGAAATGGATGTATGGACTTGGTGATATTTGGTTATGGCACCATAGACTGTTTAGAACTCCATTACTTTGCTATGTACAAATGTGGTGTTTTTTTTTTTTGTATTTTTTGGTGGTATTGTAAGGATGAAAAGTAGCGTAGTTGGTTTAGAAATGTAGCAAAGGTTTTTCGAGACTCAGACAGTTTTAACTCACTAGCCATGATTGTACTTTATCTTACAAGACTTTTGAACAAGGTATGAATCGGACTTGTTTTTGACCAAGCTATTTCACATCCCTGTGTGTGCAATTGAGTTCATTTATGTGGTATTTGTCAGGATACCGCCAGTGCCAGATGGGCTTTCAACCGAACCTGTACTGAGGATCACCTAATTAGCTCCACTAACTCCTTTGTTGTATGTAGTTAGATTAATCTGCGATGTTCTCCAGGATACCATAAGCTAGCTCATCCACATGCAAACATTGATCTATACACAAGTTAATGTGATAGATATATCGTCATGCGAGAAGTTTACCGCCAGTGACCGATAGGCTATCAACCAAACCGATACTGAGGCTTGCCTCATGACTTGTCAGAATGCTGAGAGTTCCAGGGATTCAAGGTCAACTCCCTTCTTTTCTTCAATTGTATTGGGATACTTGCTCGTTATAGTGATAATAATCATTGTTTATTTTGATTTATTTTTCTTTTCTCTTGAGCAAGGGATTTGGATATGGAGTGACGATAATCACTATTCTTTGTGCTTTTTGAGATGTGCACTGTAGGGTGTCAAATTTTGGAGCTTTGACATTTGCAAATTTTTGACGTTTTGCAACTTTGGGATTCTTAGGGAATTGGGTAGGGAGGATGCTTGTCCTTTTGCCAACTCTCGACATTCTTGGGGTCATTCGCACAGGGGGATGAGCAAGATAACCGTTTCGCTTATGGTAACCTGGATTACTGTGCAGGTTTCATCCTTCGTTCACACAACTCGGGAATTTTTATGTGTTTTAATTTGTGTTGGGATGTTACGTAACAAGGTGTATTGCAAGTGTAACTCTACCTTCGTAAAATCTGTTTGACTTGATACATTTCATTGCTAAAGAGCAAAATGATGACTGAATCACGAAAAACTCTTGATACATTAAAAGACCATTGACTCTAGTGTGGTAAAGTGCATGGTGTTTTGTTGTTTTTGTAAAATGGAACAAGTGTGGAACAAGATGGACTAGTAGAACCATGATAGCCTATGGTGCCTTTGACCTGTATGACCACAAATATGCAATGTATGGATGCAATGCTTGGATGCAGCTATGTATTTTTGTATTTTTGATGGATTGATTTTGGTGAATATGAAGATGAATTGCGAGAAGAACTCTCTATTTGATGAATTTGAATATGCCTAGAAATGAGATGCAAATTTTTGTTGTTTTTGATGATTTTTGTTGTTTTTGAATTTTCATGATTTTTGACCAAGTGATTGTGGAAATCCTTGGAGCGTTTTGGGATTGACCAAGCGATTGCAAGAATCCTTGGAGCCTTTGGGATTGACCAAGCGATTGTGATAATCCTTGGAGCATTTTGGGTTGACCAAGCGATTGCAAGAATCCTTGGAGCCTTTGGGGGATTGACCAAGCGATTGTGATAATCCTTGGAGCATTTTGGGGTTGACCAAGCGATTGCGAGAATCCTTGGAGCCTTTTGGGATTGACCAAGCGATTGTGATAATCCTTGGAGCATTTTGGGATTGACCAAGCGATTTCAAGAATCCTTGGAGCCTTTGGGTTTGACCAAGCGATTGTGATAATCCTTGGAGCTTTTGGGATTTGACCAAGCGATTGCGAGAATCCTTGGAGCTTTTGGGGATGACCAAGCGATTGTGATAATCCTTGGAGCTTTTTGGGATTGACCAAGAGATTGCGATAATCCTTGGAGCTTTTGGGGTTGACCAAAGGGTTGATGGACACCTTTGGAGCATTTGGTGTAATCCACTTACTCTTCAGGGAATAGAGGTACCCCCATCTTGACAATCTTTGTGCACCGGATCTGGCTCTGTAGGAATTGGCACGAATGGATCGGCCTTATGCACGGATAGGAGGACAGGGTCTGCCTTCGGCACTGATGGTGCTATGATATTTCTGGGTGGAAGTTGTTCGCAACCTTCCCAAAGGAGTGGGATCGACAGGTGATGCTGGTGGGCTGGGTCTATGCGCCACTCATGCCCTAGTATTATGTTTATTTGCTGACATGCTTCATCGATATTTATGGGATGTCGATGTTGTCGTATGTGATTGCTTTGAGCTATCTCTGTTTCATCCTCACCTTCGGACAATGTGTATAGTTCATCAGAATCTGGAGATTCTGAGACATGGAGGACTGCATCATCAGGTAGACCTACGGTTAAAGGTTGATCCTCTTCGAAAGGAGCCTCATGTAAGTTGGGCATTGGGAGCTCCAAAATCTTGGTCTCTAGCGACTCTAAGTGCTCCAATGTTTTGCATGTATCAATGGATTTGAGCTCCTCCTCTTTGGTTGGTTCTTGTTGAGGGACTTGAGGCCTATGGAGGGGTGGCTCGATGGCATCCCCCATGCCTTGATAGGGCATTTCATCCCTCTCTTCTTCTTGCTTTGATTCCTCAGAGGCTTCTTGATGAATTTCTAAGGGTGGCCCATAAACTCGAGTGGGTTCCTGAGGAAGGGGCCCATCATTGGTTATAAGATTAACCCCCCGCTCATGTCTAGGAGGCATCGGGGGCGATGCTTGATAAGGTCACGGAGACTCGTCTCGACGCAACTTATCCGCTTTGCGCTGCATGTATAAGTATTCTAACTCCTGACGACCTTGCTCAAGCCGCGTGGTTCGAGCTTGGCGGGCGGCTTTTTTGGCGACTATCGGGTCAATTTGGTCTACCCTATTTTGCTCAGGAGGTTCGGATTTGTGCCTCTCATAATGTTTTGTCTTATGTGTGTGAGGGGTTGGAGTCCTTTCCTGCATAGTGTGTTGGAACAACTCCTCCTTCTGGCGTTGAAGGCGCTCTTCGTTAATATGATACAGTTCCTCTAACGATAGTCGGTCTCGCTCACGTTGCGTGAGTTGCACCCGACGCGTGAAATGCTTGACAGATTCTAAGATAGTTGGTCTTGTCGCCTCATGTGTAGAAGGCCTAGATGCCTCTCTGACATATCTATCTTGGTCGTAGTGATCCAAGATCTCTAGAGGCCATCTCTCTCTGATGGGGGTAGCGGCATTTATCTGAGGCGCTGGCCTCGAGTGTGACCATGATATCTAGCAGGTGCGGAGGCGTATTGCTCCCGCGATGTGTATTGTTTTTGAGGAAGGTAGGAATCTTCCTCATGCTCTCTTTCATAAGTGAGCACGATTTGGCGGACGGAGTTGGCTTGGCCTGCCTGAGGAGCCTTGTGCTCTGAATTTGTCCTTGTAGTCCTGACAATTGGAGGGGTTGAAGGAGGGATAGTGTAACCATGTGGTTCCTCTCGTCGAACCCTAGGTTGACTCAGTGCTTCATCGCACGGTGACCGCTCATAACGAGCATCTAAGGGAGCTCTCCTATGGATGTACCCCTCATGGGAGGATGTGTGTTGAGTGCTATGTTGAACAGGAGTGCTCCTAGAAGGGGTACCCCCATAGTCCTTATCTGTTAAGGTGTGGAGGGGACTACCCTGTGTGTCAGGCCGCCAAGGTGGTATGACCAAATCCTTAGGGTTAAAGCGAAGGCGACTAGTGCCCTCCCTTTGTGCACCTTCCACAGCGTCCGCCGTTGATTGGGCTTGGCTACGGGTGTACACCATTGTGTTGCTTCTCTACTATCTAAGCAGATTTTATCTCGTTTATGATGATTTGTCTTTTTTTGTCTACACTAAGCAGAAATGAACACACGCACACACAAAATCGTGATTATCTCTTTTAAGGATTAAATAGTGTGTCCTAAACTGGTTTAGTGCATTTTGATGTTTCGTTTTGTGTTTGCAATTTTGGAAGAACGTTTAAATGCATAATGTTGGCTCATATGACTCCCATAAATGGTCGCCCCTTCAATATACCATTTGTCGGACCGATATACCAACCTCTCTATATACCCGCCCTTACGTGAGGGAGACTATAGGTACGTGAGAGCAGATGGTACGTGGAACATAGGCGGTACGGAAGGGGAATCGCTCTGTTTATGACACCTACCATAGAAGACTTATCCTCGCGTGCATGGGAATCACCCCAGCAACACTCGGTCAGCTTTCGTCAGGATTTACGTCTAGCAACAGTCGCGATCGAGGTAATGGATGCAATATCTCAAGCCAAAGTGATAATGGAATCCACCTTTGGTCTTGCTCAAGGGTTGGGGTTTTACGACCAACGCCTTGGTTTAAAATACCACGTGGTGTGTGGGATTCATTTTACTTTGCAAATTTGAAACAAGCAACCGAAAAAGAAATCTTTCCCTATGCCAGACATATACTACAAACTGGAAAACAGCAAGTAGAAAATTAAAAGTTTACGACTAAAGCAAGAAAAATTAAAAAAATCCTCTACCCTTCTTTAAATAAAGCAAGAAAATTTTTAAAAAAAATTCCTCTTATCTTTCTTTAAATAAAGCAAGAAAAATTAAAATTCTTCTTATCTTTCTTTAAATAAAGCAAGAAAAATTAAAATCCTTCTACCCTTATTTAAATAAAGCAAGAAAAATTTAGGAAAATTCTTCTACCCTTATTTAAATAAAGTATAAAACAATTTTTAAGCCGTCCAAACTAAAAAAAACCAGAAGATCGAAAAATAGAAATTTTGACAGAAGCTATAAAAACCCCTACCTCTTTTCTGCCTAACTGGATGTCTCTGATTTTCTCTAAAAAATGCGTAGATTCGTAATCGTCCCCGGGTGAGACGAATAGCGTACTGTAAAAAGCAATTTTTAGATCGGTAACTTAATCCAAAAATAAAACGTTGGACCCGGGTCCCACCATGATCGCCACTGAAAGCATGAGATTTCGGAAGAAAAACACTGAGATGCAATAAAAATAGAACTAGCTAGATGCATGAAATAACACGGATGTAATCATATTAAAAGGTAAGAGCACCGCCCTTTCATATTGATTCCATCTCGGTTACAATAGTCCGATTCTTTATTACAAAGAGTGCACAATGATTTCTTTTCGCATGCCCACATGCAAAATGGGCGGGCTACAGTGTTGTCGTCGCTTGCGGTGATGAGTCTTTGCTTGCTGCTGTATTTCCTATACTCGGAGAAACAATAAAACTGTTTAATAGCACCTGTTAAATGATTAAAACAGCAGATTCTAAGTTAACGAGAACAGAATGAAATCTACTGTTAAAAAGCCGGTGAATACATACTTGAAATCAAAATTCAAAACCATAATGTAAAAGTACTAAAAATACACTAAGATTTGTCGACGAATGGTTGGATCATGGATCCAGATTCATACTCTCCGTATGTAGAAGAAAATGAATCGTAAGGGATGCAGTCGGGTGTCTTACTTTGGCAGCACTTCGTTGCTTTTCAAAATGCTTCGTAACTTTTTTTCATGTATCGAGCCGGTTTTTATAGAGGTTTTCGCCTCTTGGAGCATTAATGTTAAAACCCTAAATCCGTAAGGGCCGCTTAGATTTGATCCTTATCGGGCCATTATGGGACATGGCTCGCACTGACAGATCGCAGTTATGAGGCATGGCCTCGGATCGGATATTTTGAAACCGCTTGTTATTCCATTAAAGCTCGCCGTAAATTGCTTTGAATGCTCTCTTTGGATATTTGCTTTTAAAAATCATTTTTAATGTTTGCTTTAACTCTGCCTTTAACTGATGACGTGTCAGCTTTTGAGTGGTTACATGCCTTTATATGTTTACGTGTCTAGCAGGTGCGAAGGCGATGGCGATATCGTTTTCGATATCGCGACGTTTGCGGATTATCGCGACGTCCAAGGCTGGGCTCCCTTTTTAGTAGGTTTGCTTTTAAAGGCTTGTTTAAGGCTTTGTTTTGAAGATGACTAACATTGCTTTGATTCTTTTCTGACCCTCCGAACTGCTGTGCAAGTGGTCAAGACCACTGTTTGACCTCTAAAGGCTGCCCTGAAAGCTGTGTATGTGCATGCGATCAGTGTTTGTAGTCACTTAATCGAATGGTGCTGTTTTGGTGTCTACAGATGCCCCTTTTTGGGAAGCGCTGCGGGTGACGCAGTGCTGAGCAAAAATATACGACCAAAGCACTAATGATTAGGGTTTCTTGGTAACCTAACCAACTTTTAATGCCCCAAGTATGGAAAGGGCATGCATTCTTGAATCCTTGCTTCTGACGAGCTAAGGAATTTGATTTCAAGTGTTAACCTATTTTGGTGAGGTGTGACTTGAGCTTGGACATTGATCAGTCATGATTAGGCAAAGGGCGTAACCTTTTATCCATAGGGGAAACCTTGTGTTCATGCTTCGGGAATGCCAAGTATTTGATCAACTTAATGATTGCTTGTTTATTGCCCCAAGCAGGAGCGTGATTGTCTTTGTCAATGATTCTTTGAATGCATGTCATTGCCTTGATTGGGTGTGTGGTTGTTGATTGGTGACTAAGTGTGACTACCCCCTCAAGCGACGAATCGATGAGGGAATGACCTTCGTGAGAAAAGCGACGAGTCGCTTGACCCAAGATGACTTAGGTTAGGGTGCCTTTAGATGTTTTTCCATTTGAGCACGTGCAATTTCCCGACATTTGGACCTATTTTTGGTGGGTGTTAACCCTTTTGGTGATGCCATAATGGGGTGAAATCATCAAAAACCCGTCTTCCCGTGGAGCGGTCCAGCTATGATAGCCTTCTTAGGGAAGTAGGAGAATGAGAATTTGAGCCCCAACATCGATTTTCTATGCCAAGAGGTTGAGTGCAAGAGCACTCGTGTCCGAAAATGCTTATTGCTTCTTTTTTGTGTTGCATTTTTGTGATGTTTTTGTTGTTTTGATTTTCTTTCTTTACGTAGATGTCATGATTTTATGCACAATGATTGATGTTGATGGGTGCATGCTACTTGATATGGATGGATGCATATGGTATGATAATTACCAATGTTGTATGTTGATTTAGTTTGATGGATGCATGATGAATGCAAATGCATGTGATATGCAGAAATGAAATGGATGTATGGACTTGGTGATATTTGGTTATGGCACCATAGACTGTTTAGAACTCCATTATTTTGCTATGTACAAATGTGGTGTTTCTTCTTTTTGTATTTTCTGATGGTATTGCAAGGATGAAAAGTAGCGTAATTGGTTTAGAAATGTAGCAAAGGTTTTCCGAGACTCAGACAGTTTTAACTCACTAGCCATGATTGTACTTTATCTTACAAGACTTTTGAACAAGGTATGAATCGGACTTGTTTTTAACCAAGTTATTTCACATCCCTGTGTGTGCAATTGAGTTCATTTATGTGGTATTTGTCAGGATACCGCCAAGTGCCGAATGGGCTTTCAACCGAACCTGTACTAAGGATCACCTAATTAGCTCCACTAACTCCTTTGTTGTATGTAGTTAGATTAATCTACGATGTTCTCCAGGATACCATAAGCTAGCTCATCCACATGCAAACATTGATCTATACACAAGTTAATGTGATAGATATATCGTCATGCGAGAAGTTTACCGCCAGTGACCGATAGGCTATCAACCAAACCGATACTGAGGCTTGCCTCATGACCTGTCAGAATGCTGAGAGTTCCAGGGATTCAAGGTCAACTCCCTTCTTTTCTTCAATTGTATTGGGATACTTGCTCGTTATAGTGATAATAATCACTGTTTATTTTGATTTATTTTTCTTTTCTCTTGAGCAAGGGATTTGGATATGGAGTGACGATAATCACTATTCTTTGTGCTTTTTGAGATGTGCACTGTAGGGTGTCAAATTTTGGAGCTTTGACATTTGCAAATTTTTGATGTTTTGCAACTTTGGGATTCTTAGGGAATTGGGTAGGGAGGATGCTTGTCCTTTTGCCAACTCTCGAGCATTCTTGGGGTCATTCGCACGGGGGATGAGCAAGATAACCATTTCGCTTATGGTAACCTGGATTACTATGCAGGTTTCATCCTTCGTTCACACAACTCGGGAATTTTTATGTGTTTTAATTTGTGTTGGGATGTTACGTAACAAGGTGTATTGCAAGTGTAACTCTACCTTCGTAAAATCTGTTTGACTTGATACATTTCATTGCTAAAGAGCAAAATGATGACTGAATCACGAAAAACTCTTGATACATTAAAAGACCACTGACTCTAGTGTGGTAAAGTGAATGGTGTTTTTGTTGTTTTTGTAAAATGGAACAGTGTGGAACAAGATGGACTAGTAGAACCATGATAGCCTATGGTGCCTTTGACCTGTATGCCCACAAATATGCAATGTATGGATGCAATGCTTTGATGCAGCTATGTATTTTTGTATTTTTGATGGATTGATTTTGGTGAATATGAAGATGAATTGCGAGAAGAATTCTCTATTTGATGATTTTGAGTATGCCTAGAAATGAAATGCAAATTTTTGTTGTTTTTGATGATTTTTGTTGTTTTTGAATTTTCATGATTTTTGACCAAGTGATTGTGGAAATCCTTGGAGCGTTTTGGGATTGACCAAGCGATTGCAAGAATCCTTGGAGCCTTTGGGATTGACCAAGCGATTGCGATAATCCTTGGAGCATTTTGGTTTGACCAAGCGATTGCAAGAATCCTTGGAGCCTTTTGGGGATTGACCAAGCGATTTTGATAATCCTTGGAGCATTTTGGTTTGACCAAGCGATTGTGATAATCCTTGGAGCATTTTGGTTTGACCAAGCGATTGTGATAATCCTTGGAGCTTTTGGGTTGCCGATTGGTCCTGGGCTTTGGGCGTGTTTTGGGTTGACCAAGCGATTGCGATAATCCTTGGAGCTTTTGGGGTGACCAAGAGATTGCGATAATCCTTGGAGCTTTTTGGGTGACCAAGAGATTGTGATAATCCTTGGAGCTTTGGGCTTGACCAAAGGGTTTATGAACACCTTTGGAGCATTTGGTGTAATCCACTTACTCTTCAGGGAATAGAGGTACCCCCAGCTTGACAATCTTTGTGCACCGGATCTGGCTCTGTAGGAATTGGCACGAATGGATCGGCCTTATGCACGGATAGGAGGACAGGGTCTGCCTTCGACACTGATGGTGCTATGATATCTCTGGGTGGAAGTTGCTCGTGACCTTCCCAAAGGAGTGGGATCGACATGTGATGCTGGTGGGCTGGGTCTATGCGCCACTCATGCCCTAGTATTATGTTTATCTTTTGACATGCTTCATCGATATTTATGGGATGTCGATGTTGTCGTATGTGATTGCTTTGAGCTATCTCTGTTTCATCCTCACCTTCGAACAATGTGTATAGCTCATCAGAATCTGGAGATTCTGAGACATGGAGGACTGCATCATCAGGTAGACCTACGGTTAAAGGTTGATCCTCTTCGAAAGGAGCCTCATGTAAGTTGGGCATTGGGAGCTCCAAAATCTTGGTCTCTAGCGACTCTAAGTGCTCCAATGTTTTGCATGTATCAGGGGATTTGAGCTCCTCCTCTTTGGTTGGTTCTTGTTGAGGGACTTGAGGCCTATGGAGGGGTGGCTCGATGGCACCCCCATGCCTTGACAGGGCATTTCATCCCTCTCTTCTTCTTGCTTTGATTCCTCGGAGGCTTCTTGATGAATTTCTAAGGGTGGCCCATGAACCTGAGTGGGTTCCCGAGGAAGGGGCCCATCATTGGTTATAAGATTAACCCCCTGCTCATGTCTAGGAGGCATCGGGGGCGATGCTTGATAAGGTCGCGGAGACTCGTCTCGCCTAGCGCAACTTATCCACTTTGCGCCGCATGTATAAGTATTCTAACTCCTGACGACCTTGCTCAAGCCGCGTGGTTCGAGCTTGGCGGGCGGCTTTTCTGGCGACTGTCGGGTCAATTTGGTCTACCCTATTTTGCTCAAGAGGTTCGGATTTGTGCCTCTCATAATGTTTTGTCTTATGTGTGTGAGGGGTTGGAGTCCTTTCCTGCATAGTGTGTTGGAACAACTCATCCTTCTGGAACTGAAGGCGTTCTTCGTTAATATGGTACGGTTCCTCTAACGATAGTCGGTCTCGCTCACGTTGCGTGAGTTGCACCCGGACGTGCGAAATGCTTGACAGATTCTAAGATAGTTGGTCTTGTCGCCTCATGTGTAGAAGGCCTAGATGCCTCTCTGACATATCTATCTTGGTCGTAGTGATCCAAGATCTCTAGAGGCCATCTCTCTCTGATGGGGGTAGCGGCATTTATCTGAGGCGCTGGCCTCAGAGTGTGACCATGATATCTAGCAGGTGCGGAGGCGTATTGCTCCCGCGATGTGTATTGTTTTTGAGGAAGGTAGGAATCTTCCTCATGCTCTCTTTCATAAGTGAGCACGATTTGGCGGACGGAGTTGGCTTGGCCTGCCTGAGGAGCCTTGTGCTCTGGATTTGTCCTTGTAGTCCTGACAACTGGAGGGGTTGAAGGAGGGATAGTGTAACCATGTGGTTCCTCCCGTCGAACCCTAGGTTGACTCAGCGCTTCATCGCGCGGTGACCGCTCATAACGAGCATCTAAGGGAGCTCTCCTATGGATGTACCCCTCATGGGAGGATGTGTGTTGAGTGCTATGCTGAACAGGAGTGCTCCTAGAAGGGGTACCCCCATAGTCCTTATCTGTTAAGGTGTGGAGGGGACTACCTTGTGTGTCAGGCCGCCAAGGTGGTATGACCAAATCCTTAGGGTTAAAGCGAAGGCGACTAGTGCCCTCCCTTTGTGCACCTTCCACAGCGTCCGCCGTTGATTGGGCTTGGCTACGGGTGTACACCATTGTGTTGCTTCTCTACTATCTAAGCAGATTTTATCTCGTTTATGATGATTTGTCTTTTTTGTCTACACTAAGCAAAAATGAACACACACATACACAAAACCGTGATTATCTCTTTTAAGGATTAAATAGTGTGTCCTAAACTGGTTTAGTGCATTTTGATGTTTCGTTTTGTGTTTGCAATTTTGGAAGAACGTTTAAATGCATAATGTTGGCTCATATGACTCCCATAAATGGTCGCCCCTTCAATATACCATTTGTCGGACCGATATACCAACCTCTCTATATACCCGCCCTTACGTGAGGGAGACTATAGGTACGTGAGAGCAGATGGTACGTGGAACATAGGCGGTACGGAAGGGGAATCGCTCTCGTTTATGACACCTACCATAGAATACTTATCCTCGCGTGCATGGGAATCACCCCGACAACACTCGGTCAGCTTTCGTCAGGATTTACGTCTAGCAACAGTCGCGATCGAGGTAATGGATGCAATATCTCAAGCCAAAGTGATAATGGAATCCACCTTTGGTCTTGCTCAAGGGTTGGGGTTTTACGACCAACGCCTTGGTTTAAAGTACCACGTGGTGTGTGGGATTCATTTTACTTTGCAAATTTGAAACAAGCAACCGAAAAAGAAATCTTTCCCTATGCCAGACATATACTACAAACTGGAAAACAGCAAGTAGAAAATTAAAAGTTTACGACTAAAGCAAGAAAAATTAAAAAATCCTCTACCCTTCTTTAAATAAAGCAAGAAAATTTTTAAAAAAATTCCTCTTATCTTTCTTTAAATAAAGCAAGAAAAATTAAAATTCTTCTTATCTTTCTTTAAATAAAGCAAGAAAAATTAAAATCCTTCTACCCTTATTTAAATAAAGCAAGAAAAATTAAAATTCTTCTACCCTTATTTAAATAAAGTATAAAACAATTTTTAAGCCGTCCAAACTAAAAAAAAACCAGAAGACCGAAAAACAGAAATTTTGACAGAAGCTATAAAAACCCCTACCTCTTTTCTGCCTAACTGGATGTCTCTGATTTTCTCTGAAAAATGCGCAGATTCGTAATCGTCCCTGGGTGAGACGAATAGCGTACCTGTAAAAAGCAATTTTTAGATCAGTAACTTAATCCAAAAATAAAACTGTGGACCTGGGTCCCACCGTGATCGCCACTGAAAGCATGAGATTTCGGAAATAAAACACCGAGATGCAATAAAAATAGAACTAGTTTAATGCATGTAATAACACGGATAGAATTAAATTAAAAATAGGAGCACAGCCCTTTCACATTGATTCCGTTCGGTTACAATAGCCTGATTCTTTTATTACAACAAATGAACAATAATTTCTTTCCGCATGCCCACATGTAAAATGGGCGGGCTACAGTGTTGCCGTCGCTTGCGGTGATGAGTCTTTGCTTACTGTTGTATTTCCTACAGTCAGAGAAACAATAAAACGTTTAATAGCACCTGTTAAATGATTTAAAACAACAGATTCTAAGTTAACGAGAACATAATGAGATCTACTGTTAAAAAGCCGATGAATACATACTTGAAATCAGAATTCAAAACCATAATGTAAAAGTACTAAAAATACACTAAGATTTGTCGACGAATGGTTGGATCATGGATCCAGATTCATACTCTCCGTATGTAGAAGAAAATGAATCGTAAGGGATGCAGTCGGGTGTCTTACTTTGGCAGCACTTCGTTGCTTTTCAAAATGCTTCGTAACCTCTTTTTTTTCATTGTATCGAGCCGGTTTTTATAGAGATTTTTGCCTCTTGGAGCATTAATGCCAAACCCTAAATCCGCAAGGGCCGCTCAGATTTGATCCTTATCGGGCCATTATGGGACATGGCTCGCACTGACAGATCACAGTTATGAGGCGTGGCCTCGGATCGGATATTTTGAAACCGCTTGTTATTCCATTAAAGCTCGCCGTAAATTGCTTTGAATGCTCTCTTTGGATATTTGCTTTTTAAAATCATTTTTAATGTTTGCTTTAACTCTTCCTTTAACTGATGACGTGTCGGCTTTTGAGTGGTTACATGCTTTTATATGTTTACGTGTCTGGCAGGCACGAAGGCAGGGGTCTATCGTGATATCGCGACGTCGCGATATCGTGATGTCGCGATATCGTGACACTAGGGAAAAGGCTGGGTGCATGGTGGGCGCTGTCGCGATATCGCGACGGTCGCGATATCGCGACCGCATGATATCGCGACGATCGTGATATCACGACCGTGCGATATCATGATGGTCGCGATATTCATGATATCGCGACAGTCGTGATATCGTGATGATCGCGATATCGCGACGTCGCGATATCGCGACGTCGCGATTTTGTGACGTTGCGATTTCACGACGTCCAAGGCTGGGCTCCCCTTTTGTTAAGGCTTGTTTGCTTTCAGATACTTTGCTTTTGATTCAAAGGTTTCAAAGTTTTGTTAAGGCTCTATTTTGCGACGTTGCGATTTCACGACGTCCAAGGCTGGGCTCCCCTTTTGTTAAGGCTTGTTTGCTTTCAGATACTTTGCTTTTGATTCAAAGGTTTCAAAGTTTTGTTAAGGCTCTATTAAGGCTTTGTTTTGAAGATGACTAACATTGCTTTGATTCTTTTCTGACCCTTCGAACTGCTGTGCAAGTGGTCAAGACCACTGTTTGACCTCTAAAGGCTGCCCTGAAAGCTGTGTATGTGCATGCGATCAGTGTTTGTAGTCACTTAATCGAATGGTGCTATTTTGGTGTTGACAGTATGCAACTGCCAGATGGCTTTTTGCAAAAGACATGCAAGGATTAGTACTTTAATATTATTAAATCAACACCCTAATGTTCATTATATGTCAGCTTCATTTTCTTTTGACACGTGTCGTGACAACACGATGTTTTCCTCCAGCTGTTTTTCATTTTGGCCTCTTTGTCTCTTCTAGCGTGAAAACGCGACATGTCACGATTTCACGGTATGTCACAAAATCACAATTTTTCCAATGCCTTGGTAGCTCTTCATTTTGTCTAGCACAAAAACATGACATGTCATGATTTTATGACATGTCGCAAAATTGCGACGTCCCCAACACCTTGGCAGCTCTTCATTTTGTCTGGCACAAAAATGTGACATGTCGCGATTTCGTGACATGTCATGAAATTGCGACGTCCCCAGCGCCTTGGTAGCTCTTCATTTTGCTTGGCATGAAAACACGACATGTCATGATTTCGTGACATATCATGAAATCACGATGCCCCAGTGCCTTGCACTTCTTTTGTTGGACTCTGCCAGCGAAACCGTGACATGTCGCGATTTCGTGACATGTCACGAAATCATGATGTTTTCTGCCCCTTGGTTTCTTTTGCCTCCTGCTGCCATGAAACTGCGACATGTCACGATTTCATGACATGTTGCAAAATTGTGACATTTTTTGCCCCTTGGTTCATTTTGCCTCTTGCTGTCATGAAACTACGACATGTCGCGATTTCGTGACATGTCACGAAATCGTGACATTTTCTGCCCCTTGGTTCCTTTTGCCTCCTGCTGCCATGAAACTGTGACATGTCGCAATTTCATGACATGTTGCGAAATCACGACATTTTTTGCCCTTGGTTCATTTTTGCCTCATGTTGCCGTGAAACTACGACATGTCGTGATTTCACAACATGTCACGAAATCACAACATTTTTTGCCCCTTGGTTTCTTTTGCCTCTTGTTGCCGCGAAACTGTGACATGTCATGATTTCGCAACATGTCGCGATTTAATGACATGTCACGAAATCGTGACATGTGAAATCGTGACATGTCACAATTTTGTGACATGTCGCAATTTCGTGACATGTCACGAAATCGTGACATTTTTTGCCCTTTGGTTCCTTTTACCTCCTGCTGCCACGAAACTGCAACATGTCACGATTTTGTGACATGTCACAAAATCGTGATATTTTCTTCAAGTCTTGCATTCATCCAAAATGTGTCGCGATATCGCGACGTTTTTATCACTTGCACTTTTCTTCCAAAACACGTCGCGAAATCGCGACATTTTCATTACTTGGCACTGTCTTTCCAAATATGTCACGATATCGCGACGTTTTCCACAAGACTTGCTTCCAGCTCAAACCTGTCGCGATTTCGTGACCTTTCCAAAAATGGAAAGTGTCGCGATATCACGACGTTTTTAGGACTTAGCCGTTTTTTCAGAAACCCGTCGCGATTTCGTGACATTTTCAAAAATGGAAGGTGTCATGATATCGTGACTTTTCCAAAAATGGAAGTGTCGTGATATTGTGACTTTTCCAAAAATGGAAGTGTCGCGATTTCGCGACGCTCGCAACACTGTTGACTATGAATTCATTCATCTGTATTTTGTGTTTTTACATATCTGTGAAAGATATTTTTACTCAGAATGTTTCTATCTTTTAAAGAAGTGAATTCTAACTTGAAATTAAAGTCACATGCAAGACTACTTAGATACTTTGATATAGGCAAAACTTGAAGGAGGCAAGAAAAAATTTGGAATTAAAACTTGAAAAACATCAAGAGGGTCCTTACTGCAAAATGAAAGCTCAATATTTTCAAAGGATGGAAATTCATTTTCAGTGGGGGTGTGTTGCTTCTCAACAAATGGCGATATCTGTGGGTAAAATAGTAGCACTATTTTAGAATCCAAGACTTTAGTTTCAAAACAATGTAGACCATGTACCATGCCTTGCCACAAATATTCTTCAAAATAAATTAACTACTACCTGATAGTTGTTAAAATTTCTCAAGGACATACTAGATTGAATCACTTAAGGAAGATTTCTAATGTGTAATTATAAGCGTATAAAACTTTCTTCAAGAATGACTGGGCCTTCGAATGTTGTACTCTGGACTGATCAAATTTTCTAGAAAGGGGAAACCGAGTTGTGAAAGGGGAAACCGAGTAGGGATCTATTTACTAGTTTAGCCTTTTATAGCCCCGACAGAGTTACTCTTTAGATTTACACGACCCTAATCCACAACTGTGAAGTAGTATCTGCAACTTGGTAAAAGAAAACATCTTCTGAAGCCTTGGCTACCTCTTTCATTACATAACTTTTTCCTTCCTCTTTTTTTGTTTTGTTTTTTTTTATATATATAGGAAATAACAAAGTTCCAGTTTTATGCTGTCTTGCTCAACTTTCACCTTCTCTCTCTCTCCTTTGAAATATACCAAAATCTGAAAAGCCTTAAAAAAGAACAACAATTTTTTTTTTTAGTATTTCATCAATCTAGAACTGCTTCAGCCTGGGTACTGATAGCCTCTATGGATACTCAGATAATTTCACAAATCAGAGTCCCCTCTTATGACCAAATTTTCTTGGATTCCTTGGGAGTTTCTCCAGCCAAACAGTATAGCAGTTTCTTTATAATTAAAATAACTATAGCAAGAAAGACACAAAATCCAATCATCTTTCTACTATTGTTCTGAATAACAAAATAGTTCCATTGTTTAGTTAAAGAAGACTATCTCTCAATTAGAATAATGAACACTAGATTTTGAACTCAGAATAAAACAATTTTTAGAAGGCTGACTTTTTTTTTGATGTTCAGGCAAAAATTAAAAAACAAAATTTTAAAATCTAAAGAAATTTGTACAGACTCCAAATGATAAACACAGAACTTTAAAATAAAATAAAATTGTACAGACCCCAAAGGATAAAACATAAACTTTTAAAATCAAACAAAATAAAATAAAATAAAATAAACTACTTAAAAGCTTATTTACAATGTATACACATGTTACAACGTCTTTGTGATTTATTCAATCGATGTATTGGATGGAAAAGCTGAGAAATAATGCTTTAAATATTGACCATTAACAGGAAGGTTCAAAAAATTACCCTCTAGGTCCCATAGAAAAAATGCATTATTACCCAGGGCTTTGGTAATATAGTATGGCCCTGTCCATAAATGTTGCAACTTGGTGTTTTTACGCTTCTTTTCATAGTCTTTGTCCCATAGAAACACCAGGTCTGCAAGTTTGAAAGCCTTCGAATTGGCCCTCTAGTCAAGCCAGTGCTTGACTATCTCTTGGTGCCGACTAAAATGCTCTATGGCTTGAAGTCGTCCACCCTGCAAATCAAACAAGTCCAACATACGAGTTTTCGTATCTACATGATCAAAGTAATTTAAAGCAAACTTTAATCTTGGTATTAATGCTTCATATTCTACTAAGTTATTAGTGCAGGGAAACTGCAAGCGATAAGGCATAAAATTGATTTGATTTTTTGGTCCTTTAAGAACAGCCTCTGTACCATAACCTTGCTCAAACTTAGCTACATTAATATGAAGCATCCCAACTTCATTATCGTGATCTTGGTGAGCTTTAATCGGTTTCTCCCTTTGAGTAGTTGTCAGATTATAAACCCCAATATAACAGCCCTCAGTAAGATTAACAGTTTCATTTTTGGCATTATATTCTGTGATCATGAGCTTATATCTTGGTTCTCTGTTGATTTTTAATTGATTTGCAAAACCATTCCAAGGTAGCCACATATGCGAGAAATTAGTAGCCAAATACCCATTCAAGGATTTTTACCAATCCCTGCTCAGAAGCATCCCAATCCTACAGGAATATCCACCACCTAAATATCAATCCTATGATGCGCTCTTGGCTCAGATGCTAGCTGGATATGTATATTCTGAAGTTCACCTACCACTTTAACTTCAAACTTATCCAATTGGATGACTCTCATCTCGGAGTTCATGGGGGTCAAACCCAACTGCTAACAGATGGCCAAAGGCATAACATTAGCTAAAGCACCTGAATCTACCAGATAGTTGTGTAAGTTTTTCCCAAATATTCGGATAGTCAGTAGAAAATGCGGAACTTCAGTCTTCTCTTTATACATGGCCACATTTGCATTTGCCATCTTCTTTTCTTTTTCCAAAGGCTTAGTAGTAGGTTCAAAATATGTTTTGATCAGATTATCCCTTTGTTTTGAAATTTGGGTCAACTCATGAAGAGTGATGTTGGCTTTGATCTTCTTCATGTCCTCCACTATATTATATCCCTTATTGAGTGGAGGGACAAATGCATCTGGTCCTCTCAGGTTTCCTCCCTTGGATGGAGATGGGTTATTGCTGGAAGATGGATCTGGAGGAACACTGTGGGAGTTGTTCGGAGGGGTAGATGTAGTGTTGGGCTCCGAATTTCTATTTTTGAGGTTGTAGTTGTCCCTCCTATATTGTTGAAAAGCCTGTACTTCATCCATGGGTAGCTCCACAACATTCTCTGATTCTTTTGAGAAAGTGAAAGAATATAAGACCATAGCTGCACTATGGCTGGATGAACTTGGGGCATTCGTAGTTCTTTGATGTTTAGGAGAAACAAACTCCCCAAATAAATCTTCAAAGGCATTACAGAATTCCAAACAATCCAACTCCCCATGCTGAGACATTCCATGAATCCTACACCAGTTAGGTAAAGCTAAATCACAAATATTTACATTGTGCCCTTTACCTTTATAATCCTTATTGGGCTCATATGGAGGCCAAGTGAATCTATTCTTCTGATAAGAAAACCTGTTCAGGTTTTCGTCGGTGGACACTTGCCTTTTGAAAGTCAAAAAGTCATTTGCCAACTTTTGGACTACCCTTGAAACTTCTTCAACTCTTGTGTTATCAGCTTCTTTACCTAGATTCTGCACATTTTCAACAGGTGCTACAGCTAATAGATTTCCTGATGGTGGAGTTTGAAACACTGGCAACATCATCTGATGTGGTATGGGATTAAAAATAGGGGCAGCTTGTGTGACCAAAGGAATTTGATGAGCATTTAAGGGTTGGGGTCCCAACTGTCTTTCCAGAACCAAAGCTTCTTTGTAAGCCTCTATTAAATTGGTAATAGAGGGATCTCTTTTCAAGAAAACAAAAGTCATTGGATCTAGAGAATTTCTAAAAAACTCTAATGCCAGGTCTACATTTGGTACATAATAACCAATCAGTCTACCATATGCCTTCTGAAATCTAACATTGTAAGATCTGACAAGTTCATTTATTTCTCTTTTAATACCAAAAAACTGCTGATATAATATACTGGGATCTATTACCTCATAAAACTATGATACAAAGACCTTTTCCAAGTCATTCCAATAATAGAATCGTTAGTGAGATTTAGAAACTAGTCATAATCTCCCTCCTAGAGAGTGAACGGGAACAATCTGCAAGCCACATCTTTATGATGTACATTTAACAATTTCAGAGCATTCTTGAATGCTACTAGATGTTCTTCCGCTGTCCTAGTTCCATCATGCTTATATCTGGGAAGATATCTCTTAGGATTTTTGGGTAGGTCATGGGCTACCCCCGGGATATTTAAGGCAGTGGAACCTAACCAGTTTGCCATTATTACTTGATTGACAATGATATTTTTAGTTGCAGTTGGAGTAACTACAAGTGGTGACAAAACTATTTTAGACAAGGACTTGGCCCTTCTGAGGCTGCTTCTTCTAGGAGTTTCTAACTCAGGCACAAGGAGCTCTCCAGCTCTAGGGTGGGACCTTGTTACTCTATAATTAGAATCCAGCTTTTCACCAGCACTTACAACCTTGCAATCCTTAACAGACTACTGAACTTGAGGTCCTCTTTTCTAGCAATTTTAAATATTGGTGTTGAGTTCCGTTGTTTAGGTAAAAACTCAAACAAACAAGTTTTAAAAGGCTAAGGAAGAGGAAAAAGGATTCAAAAGATAAAATACCAGACTCTGCATAGACAACTTACAATACTGAACGGAGTTTAGTGGGCCCTCCTTCTAGTGCCAATTTTAAATGTTGGTTCAACTTTTATACACACCCTATGAAGAATGAGCATAAAATACCGATAACACTTATACGGGATAAATCCCACTCACTTTAGGATCTGGCTGGATATCCAAGGTGTGAGTTATAGAGTTAGGTCGAATGTCTATTCACTATTTTTTGCTTCTGGAATAGTTTTAAGTGGACTATTTGTTACCTTACAACGGGCTTGGGACTTTAGTACAGTAATGTTTTTGGAGTTGGTTATCTTTGTGGATAATCATATTTACAATTAGTTCTTTGATCTAGCTCTTTAAACTTTAGCAGATTTAAATAAAAGACAAATTTAAAGAAAGATAAAAATGGATCATTTCACGGTGGAACAGAGAGAGTAGGGTAGGGCAAAAAGAGAAGTTTATCTAACGTAGCTGCAAGACCACAACTACCAATTTTTAGTTATACCGGTTAGCTTCACAATAAAACAAATCAAAGAGAAAAGTGTCCAGCTTTCTAAGATCACTTTCAACTAAGAGCATAAGACAAAGATGAAACAGATCTAACAAAAAATTATAAACAGAAGGGAAGTCGATTAAAATTGGTATCTCTCACCAACGACTCTAGCTCGCACAGTGAGGACAAAGCAATTAGAACAGGCCTGAACCTTAAATCTGTAATTTTCCCTAACATACAATAAATAAAATGAAGCCTAACAACATATCCAATCCTAGTAACACAGATCTACAGCATAAATTAAATAAAACTTTAATGAAACGAAAACAAAAGAAGATGAACTTATCACAATCTGAAACAGATTAGGCTCATGGCCATGCTATCACAGAAAAGAAAAATCACACCAACTCTAAGTCTAGAACAAAGCATTCAAACAAGATTTGTAGGAAATTGCTCCAATAGCTTTTATTTCTAAGTCTCTGCCTCTTGTGATTTACATTCAAAAGAAGTATTTATAGACCCAGGACAGACCCTGATATTTTTAGGAATATCTTCCTCTCAAACCCTAAATTATATCCTCTTAACCTTACTATCGAGGTTTTACAATATAAGGCCCTTTAAAAATAGAGTTTTTATAAACCCCAACCACTTGGAAAATCCGAGTGTAGTTACTTGCCATAAATGGAAAAGACATGATCTGATGTTATACTCATCCATCTGCTACTGCAAGTAAATATCTTCATCTTTCTGGTGCACTTGTCAAGAGGGTTTCATTAATTCTTTGGAGAAATCCAGATGAGTCACTGGCTTCTCTGACATTTTATCTTCATAGAGCCACTTTTGAGTTGAAATTCTTCGCATGCCATTACTTTCACCATAAATTCTTCTGTTAAATGCGTCCATCTGCAAATTCTGATAACTATGTAGATATTTTCATTTTTCAATCAATTTCTGACATACTCCATTAAATGGGCAGCTGCTTAGTCATCGTAAAGTATTTTTGCGGCCAGATCTATAAAATATGGGTGAACCAACAATTCTCGGCATCTCCAATTTCCATCTGATGGCCTTCATTTAATCCATGCTTATTTTTTCTTTTCCGCCATTACTTTCGTTAGTATGCAACTGCAAGATGGCTTTCTGCAAAAGGCATGCAAGGATTAGTACTTTAATATTATTAAATCAAAACCCTAATGTTCATTATATTTTGGCTTCATTTGCTTTTGACACATGTCGCGACAACACGACGTTTTCCTCCAGCTATTTTTTATTTCGGCCTCTTTGTCTCTTCTGGCACGAAAACGTGACATGTCGCGATTTTGTGACATGTCGCAAAATCGTGACATTTCCAGTGCCTTGGTAGCTCTTCGTTTTGTCTAGCACAAAAGTGCGACATGTTGCTATTTCTTGACATGTCATGAAATCACGACGTCCCCAACGCCTTGGTAGCTCTTTGTTTTGTCTGGTGTGAAAACGCGACATGTCGTGAAATCACGACGTTTCCAGCGCCTTGGCAGCTCTTCATTTTGTCTGGCGCAAAAACATGACATGTCGCTATTTCACGACATGTCACGAAATTGCGACGTCCCTAGCACCTTGGCAGCTCTTCATTTTGTCTGGCGTGAAAACGCGACATGTCATGATTTCGCAACATGTCGCGAAATCGCAATGTCCCCAGCACCTTGGCAGCTCTTCGTTTTGCTTGGTGCGAAAACGCGACATGTCACAATTTCATGACATGTCACAAAATCGCAACTCCCCAGCACCTTGCACTTCTTCTGCTGGACTTTGTCGTGAAACCGCGACATGTCGCAATTTTGTGACATGTCGCGAAATCGTGATGTTTTCTGCCCCTTGGTTTCTTTTGCCTCCTACTGCTGCGAAACTGCGACATGTCACAATTTCGTGACATGTCATGAAATCACGACATTTTCTGCCCCTTGGTTCATTTTGCCTCCTACTACCATGAAACTACGACATGTCACGATTTCACGACATGTCGCGAAATCGTGACGTTTTTTGCCCCTTGGTTCCTTTTGCCTCCTGCTACAGCGAAACTACGACATGTCGCAATTTCGCGACATGTCGCAAAATCATGACGTTTTCTGTCGTTGGTTAATTTTTGCCTCATGCTGCTGCAAAATTGTGGCATGTCGCGATATCGTGACATGTCACGAAATCGTGACGTTTTTTGCCCCTTGGTTTCTTTTGCCTCCTGCTGCCGTGAAACTACGACATGTCACAATTTCACGACATGTCACAAAATCGTGACGTTTTCTACCCTTTGGTTCCTTTTACCTCCTACTACCGTGAAACCGTGACATGTCGCAATTTCATGACATGTCACGAAATCGCAACCATTTCTACAAGTCTTGCATTCATCCAAAATGTGTCGCGATATCGCGATGTTTTTATCACTTGCACTTTTCTTCCAAAACACGTCGTGAAATCATGATGTTTTCATTACTTGGCACTGTCTTTCCAAATATGTCACGATATCATGACGTTTTCCACAATACTTGCTTCCAGCTCAAACCTATCACGATTTCGTGACCTTTCCAAAAATGGAAAGTGTCGCGATATCGATACCTTTCCAAAAATAGAAAGTGTCGCGATATCACGACGTTTTCAGGACTTAGCCGTTTTTTCAGAAACCCATCATGATTTCGCGACATTTTCAAAAATGGAAAGTGTCACGATATCGTGACTTTTCCAAAAATGGAAGTGTCGCGATTTCGTGACGCTCTCAGCACTTAGCAAAATTTCTAAAAATTGTAGGTTGACTATGAATTCATTCATCTGTATTTTGCATTTTTACATATCTGTGAAAGATCTTTTTACTCAGAATGTTTCTATCTTTTAAAGAAGTGAATTCTAACTTGAAATTAAAGTCACATGCAAGACTACTTAGATACTTTGATATAGGCATGTTGGTCACGAATCTGCCACAGGAAAGGATTTTTACATGTGCACCCTAGACCCGGCCAACATTGAAAGGCTGGAAACAAGAAATGGCTCCCAGATCAATCTCCAGAGTGGGCTGGTTCCCTTACTATTCTAAATTTTGTTTGAAGATTAGGGTTGCTGGAAAGAAATTTAAAATTTGCAGAAAGAAATGGGAAATATGGCCGTAGCCGAAGTTATAAGATCGGGAAGAATAACAGCAGATCACTTAAAGTGCAACAACAACAAGTAACAGAAGACATTAACTTAATTCTCGCACAACGTATGCAGAAAATCCCTCCAAGACTACCTTCCAGGAATCATACCCTTACAGCAGTATTTAAATCCAATATGCAGAATTCAAATGCAACAGCAATTAAGGAATATGAGTGCTATTAGAAATGTAAAACAAACAGAAAGGAAAATCACCCAAACAGCCGCTTGAAAAATCAGAAGCCAAGTCTTTTATTCCTGCAAATGAACTTCGAGCTTTTAGCAGAAAACTTCCCAACCCCTACAAATGAGGTTTACATTGGTTTTTATAGAGGGCCGTCCTCTTTGCAGCATTTAATATTGGTAACCGACCTTCTTGAGATCTACAAATATGCCACGAAAACTAGGAGCATGATCCCCTTAATCGCAGCCTTGAAGAACCACAAAATTGAATGCAATTTGACGTCAGCGATCACCTTCATTAAATTTGTTTTTGAACATGTGCATGAAACCGTTAGAACAATCCACGAATAGCAGCTTCGAACAAATAAAATCTTTAATTTTGGTAGCCTGGGTGCTCTTCAACCTTGATCGCATTGGAAATCCGCAAAACATTAAATTTTGGCAAGCATTTAATCCTTGAAAATCGAAAAAACCTTATCGGGCCGTTCACACTACGTTTTGGCGGGAAACTGTCGCAGGTCGCGAAAACGCGACGGGTCGTGAAATCGTGACGTCTTCTTATGCCGTACACCTTTTCTAAAAAGTGCAGCGAATCGCTACGCTTTTTACATCTTAGACTCTTCTCAACAAACTACCCGCGATTTTAGAATGGTAGCGATATCGCTACACGTTTTGTTTTGGTTGGCTTTGTTTCGGAACGGTAGCGATATCGCTACACGTTTGTAACTTAACTCCTTTGAAGCCACCAGCATCGCAAAAATAGAACATCTTTCGCCTTATGCACTGTGCGTCCCTTTTTAAGAGTGTAGCGAATCGCTGCATTTTTATTCCTTTGCCTCCTTTTCGACAAACACCCTGCGATTTTGGAACGTGCAGCGAATCGCTGCACTTTTTGCCTTAGACTCCCCTTTCAACCAATGCTCCGCGATTTTGGAACGTGCAGCGAATCGCTGCACTTTTTACATCTTAAGCCTTTGAAACCACCTGCGTCGCAAAAATGCAATGACTTTTGCTTTGTGCACTGTGTGTTGATGTCCGTCGCGATTTCGCTACGGCATTTGAGTTTACGTCTTCGGCTGAATTTTTTGTCACGATTTCACGATGGTTTGTCACTCTCCCTCCTTTGCTTGTCACAACCCATGATTATAGAACACGTCGCGATATCACGACGGTTCTGCCAACCTGCATCCGTTGACTGCGTTGACCGCGATTTCGTGACACGTCGCGAAATCACGACGGTTTTTGAACTTAGCCAATTTTTTGCTCCTTTTTCATCAAAACCGCATCAAAGCCAGTATAGAAGTTAGATATGCAACAACTTAAACATTAATACTTCAATCAATGAGAATCAATGTGGCAAAAATGCCAACATTCTTGGCGGCTCGCGGGTATACAGTTCATCGTATGCAAGAATCCGAGCTCGAATCCATTGGGCACAGAGTCATATTAGAACAAGAAGCTGGCTGCTGTGATACCTCGCAGTGGACTGCTACAATAACTTCTGTTGAAAAGCTGAAACTGAAAGAACCTGCATATAACTGATTATAGAATGAAACAAATGGAATGAGATAATGGAGTGAGATCCTGCGATTGTGCAAGCGGTGAATGCAAATGGAATGATGATAATAATGGGAGAAAAGTAAATGAACATATGGAATGGAAGTGAAAGTATGAAGGCTGTGGAATGAAAATGAACTAGACTATAAGAAAATGCGTAAAAAGACAAAACTTAGAGGAAAGGGATAAGAAGGAATGGGAATAATATGAATAGGGAAAAGAAACAACAGTCGTGGCTTTCTTTTTTATTGCAGAAGAAAAAATGAGGAAGAAGATGAAGAAAGGAAAGAAAAAAATGGAAGGGAAAAGAAATTTTTTTTGGAAAGCCACCAGCTGCTAGGAAAGGAGAAAAGCACAGAAAAAAAAAATGCACCTACGGCTCGCAGGCAACAAGAACCAAGGCGACAAAATAAAAGTAAAACATGTATATACTTTTTTTTTTTTTTTTTTTTGTTTTTTCTCTTTTTTTTTATACTATATACAAACTCATACTGGACTGTCAGTTCATGAGGTGTAGGCTTTCAGATGAAATCCATTTACTGAAATAGGTAGTGGACTGCAATCCAAGTCTTCTAGATAGAACTAATTCACCGCACCTGTGCTGGTAATGTGGAAAGGACCCTCCCATAAAGCATCAAAATTTTTGTGATTCCCAGGCTTAGCTTTATTTTCGTTCCATTTCAACACCAAATCTCCCGTTTTAAATGGACGATCTGTAGAATGTTTATGAAACCACTTCGAAATACCCTGTGTGTGTTTAACAAACTCTTTATATGCCTCAGAACACTGCTCCTCCAAGTGCAACAACTGAGCTATCCGCGTATCCAAGGAACTTATGTCTGTTTCATTATCCTAAAAAGCCTGCAACTGCTGCAATACTGGTAACTCGAGATGAACAGGCAACCTTGTTTCTTTTTGATAAACTAAGGCATAGGGTGAGGTCTTGATAAACTTCTTAACTGAAATCCTATCTTCCCATAAAGCTTGATTCAGTAAAAGGTGCCATGATCTCTTGTTCTCCCCCAAAGACCTCTTTAAAATCCAGAGCAAATTTTTATTTGTGGACTCCGCCAAGCCATTTCCCTGTGGATAATAATTGGAAGATGTTTTTAAGAAAATGCCATACTTTTTTGCAAACTCAGCTAGTTCAGCTCCAATAAATGGGGTCCCATTATCTGTAATAATGGCATCAGGAATGCCAAAGCGTGTAATCAGGCCTTCAATAAACGATATCACCATAGTCTGGTTCGCAACCTTTGTTGGAATAGCTTCAGACCACCTCGTGAAATAGTCTGTAGCTATTAAAATATATCTATGTCCAGCTGAGGAATTGGGATCAATAATCCCAATAAAATCCAACCCCCACTACTGAAAGGGTGCTTCAACCTGAATCGGATGCAAAGGCAATGCTACATTCCTAACTCTTCCTATGTATCTCTGACATTTGTCGCATGTTTGGGCAATTCTGAAAGCGTTTGAGAACAGGGTCGACCAATAGTAACCAGCTCGAGTTATCTTTAAAGCCATCGGTCTTTCTACAAAATGTCCTCCTGATAGACCAGAATGAAACTCCTCCAGGAGCCTAGCCTTTTCTGATTCTTTGACACATCTTAGAAGAACACCATCAATATTCTTAAAAAACAATCCTTCTGGTAACAAAACATACCGAAGAGATTGCAGACGAAATATTCTTTGCTGTGAGGCATTCAACTGTGAAGGACATCTACCAGTTGTGAAGTAAGCAATGAGGTCTTCTGCCCAATATTTTTCCTGAACTAAGAAATTTGTTAAATTATCATCACTAACAAGATTTTCTGCTTGATATTCACCTATACCAGGTGCTGCCATCTTTGCCAAATGCTGGCATAAAGCCTTACCATGCACTAGCTTAGTCGGATGAATTTTAACATCAAATTCTTGGATCTTGGTGACCCATCCAGCACGTTTATCACCCATCTCACCTTGAAGAATGAAATTTCTTACATCAGGATGAATAACATAAACAATTGTTCTGCTCTGAGATATAAAATGCTTGAATTTCTTAAGGGATTTCATAACAGCATACACTTGTTTTTCAATGAAATTATACTTTGCCTCATGAGGTAGAATGAACTGACTAAGGAAAGCAATGGGCCTTTCATTCCCATCATCTCATTTCTGTGTAAGAACCGCAACATAACTTTCATCTTCTCCAACTGCATACAAAATGAAATCCTTTGAGTAATCAGGATTAATCAGAACAGGTGCCTGCGCTATTCTTTCATTGATTTCTTGGAATGCTTCTTTCCTTCGAGCAGTCCATTGAAATTTTGCATCCTTTTTCAACAATTCAGTCATAGGTTTTACAACCTGGGCAAAATCAGAAATGAACTTCTTGATGAAATTGATCTGTCCAAAGAAAGACTACAGTTCCTTTTTGTTTGCAGGGAGTGACAATTTTTTCAATGCTTCAATTCGGGCTGGATCTATTGCTAACCCATCCTCTGAAATCACATGCCCCAGAAGCTTACCTTATTTTACTGCAAACACTGACTTCTTTGGATTAATGGAAATCCCAAATTCCCTGCACTTTTCAAAAATTTGCCTCAGGTGATAACAGTGATCTTCCCGTCTATGCGAAAATACAGTCATGTCATCAAGATATATCACAATAATCTTATTCAACAATTCCTTGAATGCGATGTCCATGGCTCTTTGTAAGGTAGCCCCAGCATTTGATAGTCCAAAAAGCATTCACTGATAAGCAAAAGTGCCCCACTTTGTTGTGAATGTTGTCTTATACTGATCCTCATCTTTAACCCAAATCTGGTTATATCCAGAGAATCCATCCAACAATGCAAAACACTGAGCTCCAGTCGCAACATGCAGTATTTGATCTATACGTGGCAAAGGATAATGATCCTTCAACGATGCACGGTTCAAATTTCAGAAATCTACACACAATCGTATGTCTCCATTCTTCTTTCGAACCGGGACCAGATTGGCAACCCAAGTTGAGTGCTTAACTGGATATATGATTTTAGCTTGCAGCATTTTCACAAGCTCAACCCTCATGAGAGTCTCAATCTTTGGATTTACTGGTCACTATTTTTGCCGAAAAGGTCTGACTCCTTCCTCCAATTCAATCGTATGCTGCACAATCTGTTTATTGTATCCTTTCAAATCTTCATAACTCCAAGCCACAATATCAAAAAATTCCTCACACAGTTGTCTGATCTTTTGGAGTTCTTTTGGCATAAAATCAGTTCCAACCTTAATAGCTTTATTAGGCTCTAATTTTAACTCCATGTACTCCTTTTTATCAATCTCGATCTGATGTTTTTTGGATCGATCATGCTGATCAAATAAACTCTCCAGAGTTATAAGACCCTTCGGAATATGATTATTCCGTAACTGAATGAGACCTTCAGCTTCTTCATGCTCCAAAGTTCTTCCTTCAACAATGGCAGCTTCATGAATCAAGAAGTTGACAATCTGCTCATCATCTTCAAAGACTTTCCAGAAAATTTCTTTGTCTGGCACACTGGGCCTGTACACCATCCTTACTGTCTTTGGTTTTTTCATTACTTGTTCAACAGGGGAAAAATTGGCTCCAAGAGATGCTAAAAGATCTGCATGTTTATTCATCTCTCGAGAAACAGCTTGAATATTTAGATCTGTGAACCACTCAAACAGGTCCCACACTTGATTGCGATATGCTTTAAGGTAATGCTGCTTAGAAATGCACCTACTTGTAATATGGTTTACAATAAGCTCAGAATCACCAAAAATCTTGAGCTATTCAATTCCTAACTTCCTTGCCTTTTTTAAACCCAAGAATAATGCTTCATATTCAACAGCATTGTTAGTACAATTCCATGTAAGACGGTATGAATACGTTCTTTGTACACCAGAAGGAGAAATCAAAACAATACCTGCTCCTGCACCATTCTTGCATCTAGCCCCATCGAAATATAGCTGCCATAGTTGATCTGTGACAGCATTCTGATCAGCTTGATTAGGGAATTCCTGCTTTATGACACTCTCAGGTTTTTGGATGGCATAACAGCCGATTTCAGTCTCCAGCATGGTGTTAAAATCAAGCATAGAAAACTGAGCATCCAACTGAAGATTATCTAAAACCTCACTCATCAAAACAGAATCCTCGGACTCTTCAGTAAGCATGTGAACAGACTGCATGTCTTTTTCTGCTTCTTCCAACTTCTCGATATGAAAAGAGGAAGGTTTTTCATTCTGAATCCTGAGACGCCTACCCTTGAAAGGAATTTCTAAGTGGGAATAATCTAGTGCCAGATAACCCCCCAACTTTGCGGTAAACTCCCTGGATAAACACATACTAAAGTAGGGTTTTAGATCTACCACAATAATTTCTAGGATAATAGTAATTTGGGGCATAGTATGCAGAACAATTGGGACATACTTAATTACACCCACCATTTTTACAGGAGTAACATCTAATTGCAGAACTCCAGGACTACTCCGTGTATATTCCATTCCCATTTCTTCACAAACTCCCTTGGGCATGACAGTTGTAGCAGCTCCAGAGTCGATCATGCAGTTATGCACAATCCAACCCTTTATTTGCAAAGATAAATAAAATGGGGGTGGTCTATTTTTCCCAGTAGCAGAGGTGGTTAATGTTTGAGTATAAACTATCTGGGTAGAACCCTTTTCATTATCCTTTATAGATTTTAATGATTCCTGCAATAAATCTACTTCGCCAGGCAACTGTAATGCATCGTAGAGACTTACCTTACAGGGGTCTTTTTCAGTTCTTCAACTATGTTGTATGCAACCGCAGCAGAGTCCTTCTTTTCAATAGGTTGTTCATATCTGCTATGATACTGCTGAGTGGCTTCCACTCTTAGCCTCTTTGTCAATGAGGGATACTTCAAATTTTCTCGAGCTTGCTCTTTTGCTTCTGATCTTGCTGGTGCACCTGTAGCCTTTTCTTGAACTCTGTGGGAAGCAGGATCCTTTGGCAAAACAGGCACATCAGACTTTGGAACTGGCATAGGAGCTTTCACTGGCTTCTTCACATCATCCGGCACTCTTAATGGCTCTAAGTCAGTAGGATCAACTGTCACAAGCTTCTTTCTAGTCCTTGTTAGAACTGAAACTTGTTCTTCCACTGGAGTCATTAAACTATGGCCTGCTTCAGAGATCATATTAACTTGTCCACCCGAAGAACTAGCAGCCAAAGTCTGCACATAATTCAGATGGACCATACAAGTATCCTCTCCATGAGGGTCATTGCAAGTCGAGCACCAATACATTCTGTCTGCAAGGGCTGCATCTTCATTTACCAAAGCAGTTAAGCTTTTCTCAGGCGCTTTACTTGTTGAGGCAGCTTGGTCTCTTGTAATTGGAGGAGGTTGAAATCTCCTTGGCTGGAAATCTCGCTCAGCTTGCTTTCTCTCAATAAGTGTGATTTTGTTACCCATTGCCCTAATTGCCGAATTGGCAGACTTTACCTCTTGCAATAGTGTTGTATAAGGATCGGGGTTCACAGGTGCAGGAGGTTCTGGCAATGGCAAAGGAGCTGGGGGTGCTGGCAAAGCTGGAAATGAAGTGGAAATGGGAGATGGTTGAGTGCTGGGTGTAGGAAGTGGCAAAGGAGCTGGGATAGGTGCAATTTGAGGTGCTTTAGAGCTCCATGATGGGGTGGGATACATAGATGGCATGGGCTGTGGAAGTGAGCCAGAATATAAATACTGAGGCAAATCTGGTATAATAGGCATAGTTACCTTTGGTGGAAGTCTACCTATAGCAATTAGATCAGCTTCCACTTTTATGGCTTGTTCAAACAGCTCTGGAAATGTTGTCACATTGGACTATCGAACCGCCCAGCCAATATCTGTGTTGAACGCTCTGAGGTAGTAAAGTGCAGCCAATTCATCAGCAGGCCGAAGACCATCAGGAATTCTGTGCCAGGTTTTGGTAAATCGGACGTTGAAATCAGCTATCTCTTCCTGCGGGTGCCTCTGGATTACAGTAAACTGATTTAACAGTGAAAAGGGGTTAGCCTGTTCATGAAAATTTTTAACTAGCAGATCTCCTAGCTGATCCCATGATGTTACGGTGCCTGGTGGCAACATTCGGTACCAAAATAGCAATTTACCTCTCAAGGAGCATACCAACAACTTCACCATTACATCTTCATCAGTTATATCATGAATGGCCGCTAGAGAAGCTACATCATTTATGTGTTCATATGCAGTCTTACCCATACCATCATAAGTTGGAAAAGCCTTCAACGCGGCCTGAGGAACTGGATTCTGAGCCTGCAAATTCAAGGCTCCAGAGCTATTCCATGCCAAGAACTTCCTGGGTAGAGGATACTGAGCCATTTGAACTAGTGGATATGATTGGGAGGATGAAACACTAGTAACAATACCAGATATTTGTGTAGCAGATGATGGAAGGGATGGGGAAACCAACCTAGAATGCTCACCACTTCTTGAGCTGTCAAGTTCAAAAAACTCGACAAGATCGCCAAATTTCTTAGACTGTGATCTCATGATCACGAAGTACAGCTTTCACTACATCCACGTTTAGAGATTTCTGAGTCCAGCAGAGTCACCAAATGCTCTAGTTTTATAGTATGAAGGCGAACATTAAACCTTCAACACTATGGTATCTTTTAGAGATAGAAGAAATCTGTCCCACTGGGCGTGCCAAAAATTGTTGGTCATGAATCTGCCACAGGAAAGGATTTTTACATGTGCACCCTAGACCCGGCCAACATTGAAAGGCTGGAAACAAGAAATGGCTCCCAGACCAATCTCCAGAGTGGGTTGGTTCCCTTACTATTCTAAATTTTGTTTGAAGATTAGGGTTGCTGGAAAGAAATTTAAAATTTGTAGAAAGAAATGGGAAATATGGTCGTAGCTGAAGTTATAATATCGGGAAGAATAACAGCAGATCACTTAAAGCGCAACAACAACAAGTAACAGAAGACATTAACTTAATTCTCGCACAACGTATGCAGAAAATCCCTCCAAGACTACCTTCCAGGAATCATACCCTTACAACAGTATTTAAATCCAATATGCAGAATTCAAATGCAACAGCAATTAAGGAATATGAGTGCTATTAGAAATGTAAAACAAACAGAAAGGAAAATCACCCAAACAGCCGCTTGAAAAATCAGAAGCCAAGTCTTTTATTCCTGCAAATGAACTTCGAGCTTTTAGCAAAAAACTTCCCAACCCCTACAAATGAGGTTTACATTGGTTTTTATAGAGGGTCATCCTCTTTGCAGCATTTAATATTGGTAACCGACCTTCTTGAGATCTACAAATATGCCACGAAAACTAGGAGCATGATCCCCTTAATCGCAGCCTTGAAGAACCACAAAATTGAATGCAATTCAACGTCAGCGGTCACCTTCATTAAATTTGTTTTTGAACATGTGCATGAAACCATTAGAACAATCTACGAATAGTAGCTTCGAACAAATAAAATCTTTAATTTTGGTAGCCTGGGCGCTCTTCGACCTTGACCGCATTGGAAATCTGCAAAACATTAAATTATGGCAAGCATTTAATCCTCGAAAATCAAAAAAACCTTATCGGGTCGTTCACACTGCGTTTTGGCAGGAAACTGTCGCAGGTCACGAAAACGTGACGGGTCACGAAATCGCGACGTCTTATTATTCCGTACACCTTTTCTAAAAAGTGCAACGAATCGCTACGCTTTTTACATCTTAGACTCTTTTCAACAAACTACCCACGATTTTAGAACAGTAGCGATATCGCTACACGTTTTGTTTTGTTTGGATTTGTGTCATAACGGTAGCGATATCGCTACATGTTTGTAACTTAACTCCTTTGAAGCCACCGGCATCATGAAAATAGAACATCTTTCGCCTTATGCACTGTGCGTCCCTTTTTAAGAGTGTAGCGAATCGCTGCATTTTTATTCCTTTGCCTCCTTTTTGACAAACACCCTGCGATTTTGGAATGTGCAGCGAATCGCTGCACTTTTTGCCTTAGACTCCCATTTCAACCAATGCTCCACGATTTTGGAACGTGCAGCGAATCGCTGCACTTTTTACATCTTAAGCCTTTGAAACCACCCGCGTCGCGAAAACGCAACGACTTTTGCTTTGTGCACTGTGTGTTGATGTCCGTCGCGATTTCGCTACGACATTTGAGTTTACGTCTTCGGCTGAATTTTTTGTCATGATTTCATGACGGTTTGTCGCTCTCCCTCCTTTGCTTATCACAACCCACGATTATAGAACACGTCGCGATATCGCGACGGTTCTGCCAACCTGCATCCATTGACCGCGTTGACCGCGGTTTTGCGACACGTCGCGAAATCGTGACAGTTTTTGAACTTAGCCAAATTTTTGCTCCTTTTTCATCAAAACCGCATCAAATCCAGTATAGAAGTTAGATATGCAACAACTTAAAAATTAATACTTCAATCAATGAGAATCAATGTGGCAAAAATGCCAACAAGGCAAAACTTGAAGAAGAAGGAGGCAAGCAAAAATTTGGAATTAAAACCTGAAAAACATCAAGAGGGTCCTTACTGCAAAATGAAAGCTCAATATTTTCAAAGGATGGAAATTCATTTTCTATGGGGGTGTGTTGCTTCTCAACATAACTAACTATTCTAATACAAGGCTAGAACATCTGATTTTGGTTTGTTTTTTAGTAGGGCTAGTGATTTTAGCTCTTGACTGATCTCTTAAGGGGTTTTTCCTTCCTTCCTTAGGTGAAGCCAGAGGATACTCTAGAGGAATATGGGATGGCCCTGATCTTGTGGGGGAATATAAACTATTAGGAAGGGCATCAACAAGGCCTAAATATTCTTCTTTGTCCTCTTCTTGAAAAAGTGATTCATCTTCCAAGATCTAAAATTTATTAATTTTAGTGAAAGGAGAGCATACCTTTTCCTTATTTGAAGAGTTAATGGTTCACTTTCCTTTATTCTAAGGAGACTGCAAAGCTTTGTCCATCCTTGGTTGTTGATATCAATTTCCTTTGATGGGATTATGTTGGCTATTCTTGATTTGTCCAAAGAAATATTTTTGTAGTGGGTGTTTATTGCCTTTGCTTCTGTTGGCACCTCGAAAGTCTACATTTTTCTTGTAATTTATTGCTTTATATTTGGATATTGAATTCTAATATGACATTAGATGTGGAAATCCACACAAAATGTAGACTTGTTTTTGTACTCTACATCTTGGCATCTTAGGTAAGAACCATATCCCAATTCAATAAAAGTGGGTAACTCAGAATCCAAATTTACATTCATGTAAATCTTGGCATGGGTCAACCTAGAACAGGCTAGGGTTGCATGATAAATAGCAACAAGGTCTCCAAAAAATGTCACAATGCCTTTAAGGATATCCTCATACCAAAACTGGAAAGGTAGGTTTGGCAGTCAAATACATATAGGCACATAGTTAATGCTCTGGGTTTCTAAATCAAAATCCTCTACCCATTTTCTGAGAAAGAGATTTTTCCATCCTAGGAACCATGGCCCTATGGTCAAGATGCGAATAGTATCATTGTGATTGTTGATATATATTGCAAAGAAACCCCTGGTGCAAGTCAAAATCTCCATTTTTCCTATCATTTTCCATTTGTAGAAGGCGCATTTTATAATTGTTTCAATATCAGGTCTTCCTCCTATGATTTTTCTTATCAGGAAGAAGTTATCCATAGCCAAAAAATCTATCATCCTACATTCAGGGACAAGTAGTTTAATTTCTTCAGGAATGAAGTTTGAGTAATTATCAATGGATTTGTTCCTTGTACCCTTGAGTGCCTCAGTAAAGAACTTTTGTTGGGTAGGGCCCTCAGGAATAGTAGGGTGGGCCTTCTTGTTTGGTTTTGTATTAGGAGGTTCATCTCCCCAAAGTCCCTTGATTTGATTAGGGGATTTGTACTTTTTGATATGACCAACCTCATACTGTTTACCTACATCTGGATCCTCACCTGCATCATCGTGATTTTTAGTAAAATGAATTTTAGCCTTCTCGATTCATAAATTTTGAAATTATTGATTCTTGTTGTAGTCACACCTTCTGCTCTCCATCACTTTTACACACCAATATAATACCAAATTTATATTTTGTATATTTATGCATCAATATGATTAATGGTTACGAAATCTATTTATGCATATATTTTACACAAATTATGTGCAATATGTTGTTTTGTTAGGTAAATATGTGTATGAAGCTTGGTAGAGTTCATGGTTGATGAACCAAGAGGTAGGCATACATATATTGGCTAAACGTATGGTGCACTTGTGGGATCTATGGATAGGTTCTATAGAAAGTCACTATTGAAATTTTCTACTAAAAGGAGTGCTACAGAAAGGGCAAGTCAAAGTTGAACAAACCTTGTTGCCAAGTCACATCTAGCACGAGCATATTATACACAGTCAACCATTTTACTGTCAACATTAGCAAAAACATATTTGAAATTTTGATTATAATTATATAAAATTTGTAAAGTTGTTATTAAATTTGGAGAGGATCAAAGTTGTTAAGTTATTCCACCAACTTATAATTGTCCTTACTTAAGAATAGAACAATAGGTTATTATTGTTATTCCTTAAATTAAGAAGTTGTTAAAGTATTTTACTCTTAGGATTGTGTTGATTAGTCCAAGTCCCATTTGTTATGAAGTTGTATTTGTTTATAAAAAGTCATTTAGCACTTGGTCTTGTGTTGATTAGTCCAAGATCCATCTTGTTGTGAAATTTTATTTATTTAGAAAAAATTTTAGTACATAGGTTAGAATTTAGATTTTATTATTTAGAAAGAGAGAAAGAATATTACGGAAGACTTCATTGAAAATAATTGTATAAATTATAGTGAATATGCCTTTGAAAAGTTCCTCAGCATGAAAAAAAGAAGTTGAAGAAGCGCTTCTTGACAAAGTATCTATAGTTGTATGAGAATGATTAAAATTTCCAATAGTGTACATGATTGAACTTCAACAATAAAATAGTATTTTCTTTCGACATCTTCTGCAATGTTATTTTATCTTTTGTAATGATTTATTTTCTTCTGTAGAATATTTATTTTTCCTACATCAATGAATAGTTAGATGTTAGAATAGGTTAAATGAAATAATAGTTACTGAGGTAAATTAGCGTAAAGGAGAAGAGAAATATATTGATCTTTCTGAAGGCAAGGCCCACTTCACCAAGACCAGTCCCTACTCTCTCGCTTCTGCAATAAAATAGGATTATTTAGCATAAAATATTATTAATATAAATTAAACTACATTATTTATTTCAAAAGTAGAATAGTCAAATCATCATTAGTTGCACGTGGATCCACATTCATTAGGTTAATTACATATTAAAAGAATTCCATTTAAAATATTTTCTCTTTTATGTAACCTGATTTAAAGCAATTGAATTAAGTTGGTTAATGTCATGGAATATCTATACTAGATATTTTTTCTTTAAATCTATTAAGACCTAGATTGATAAATTAAATGATTAGCTTTAAAAGCTATACAGTTTCCATCCATGCAAATATTGTGATGGAACAAATCACTCATATTTATCCTATCACTTCAAATACAAGTACTATAAAGACTATGAAAGAAGATTACTTCAAATATTAAATTGTTATCTTAAAAAACTTATTTCATATGGATATACTAACATTGAACTCAAGTTTTATATTAATGAAGAACAAAGAAACAGGTCTTATAAAGGAACAAAAGAAAGTAGAAGATCCTATTTAGATCCACTCCTAACATGCAATACCATGAGAGCAATGGTCCATCAAAGATGCCTAACATCAAGGAAGAAAGAATGAAAAATATGAGAAGTTGTGACATAAAGAATTAAGTAGAAAAAAATAACCAGATCAAGAATACTCTAAACAAGCCAAAGATCATTGAATGAAAGAAGATCCATATTGAAGACTAAAGTCTTCAATACCCAAATAATGGAATACATGGGGATGTTATAAATATAGTTCATTACATCATTTGGGTTATGTAAATGTATCTTACAAGGCACATACTTAGGACATTAGATTGATTTAGGAGTAATTTATATAGGTACTTCATGCAATGTCATAAATGCACAAGTATAAAGGACCTTATCAAGGAGATAGACAAACATGATTTTCCTAAAATTGACTACAAAATGGGTAGATCATCTCTATTGTGAACTCATTGCAACCAATATGGTCATGAAAAAATGAATTTTTGGAGTTCCCATCCATGTAAATATTGTGATGGAACAAACCAATCATATTTCTCTTATCACTTCAAATATAGGTACTATAAAGACTATGAAAGAAGATTACTTCAAATATTAAACTACTATCTTCATAAAATTATTTCATATGGATCTACTAACATTAAGATCAAGGTTGATACTTATGAAGGACAAAGAAACAAGTCTTACATAGGAACAAAATAAAGGAGAAGAGCCTATTCAGATCCACTCATGACATGCAATATCATGAGAGCAATGGTCCATCAAAGATGTCTGACATCAAGGAACAAAGAATGGAAAAATATGAGAAGCCATGACATGAATACTAAAGCAACAGAAAAATAACTAGATCAATAATACTCTAAATAAGCCAAATATCATTGAATAAAAGAATATTCAAATTGAAGGCTAAAGTATTTAATACCCAAATAATGAAATACAGGGGGATGTTAGAAATAGAGTTCATTCCATCATTTGAGTTATGTAAATGTATCTTCCAAGGTACATACTTAGGACATTAGATTACTTTAAGGGGAAGTTATCTAGTTACTTCATTCAATGTAATAAATGCACAAGTATCAATGTGCAAGTTGTCCCTTGCACAACTAGTTTGAGTGTTTCCCAAGGAACCTATTTTTCTATATAATAAATACCTCATTTTTAGATAGATATAGAGTCAGGGGACATATTCAGATAGTGTAGATTATTAGATTTTGATGAATGAGCACTGGGATATAACAATCACAAGATGTAGAATAATATGAAATAAATTAAATCTACTAGATAATTGAAACATTTTGTAAATAAAAATCATATAAATATTACAATGTAGCTATGGAGGAAATAAACACTCCATTAGTAAGGCTACTAAAATACATTGTACCCATCACCAATGGATGGGGAAGTACACAGAACTACACTATCCACTAAGCTACACTATCTGACTATGTTCCCTGACTCTATATATCTATTCTAACAATGAGGCATTTATTATATAGGAACATGGGTTCCTTGGACAACACTCTACCTAGTTGTGCAAGGGACAACTTATACATATACAACTTCCACATTGAAACTTGTGCATTTATTACATTGCATGAAGTAACTAGATAACTTGCACATAAAGTAATCTAAGTATGTACCTTGGAAGATACATTTACATAATATAAATGATGGAATAAAATCTATTTCTAACACCCCTTGTATTACATTATTTGGGTATTGAATACTTTAGTCCTCAATATGGATCTTCTTCATCATCTTCAACTTAATATTCGTAGTCTCCCTCTAGATTATTTGTATCTAAGTTCAATAGGTAATATGTGTCTTCATATGATGCAAAGTAAGTTGTAACTGGAGTTTATTTCATTATTGGATGATCTTTGGCAGGTTCATATTCATCTTCTATCTAGCCACATTTATAGTTATCCTTGCAAGTATCTTCATTTGATTTTGATTGCTGATGAATGAGTAGGGTATGGTGTAATTTTCCTCTCATTCTTATGTATTTGCATTTTTGGTGTACTGGTTTTTTCTCTGCTGCTTCACTCTTCATGTCTTGGCCTCTTTCAATATGTCTATTCTTCATTTTTATTCTTCTCTTACTGTGATTCTACATTGGTGCTGGTGATATCTCTGCTTTATGATAAGTTAATCTATCATCATAATAGTATTTTTCTTTATTTCTAGTTTGTTTATTGTGTTGGGTAAGTACAAACACAATTAAATATAGATAAATCATCAAATATTCTTTTGGTGAAAATATAATCAATCTATGTGAGTTCCACCATGCTGTGAAGAAAATTTCATGAAGATAGTTAATCAATACTGTAAAGCTACCTTCTTTGGATTATTTAAGGAATAAGAAGAATTTTTCTTTGTCGTTAGAGGGTAGATACTTATATCCTTCTGGAGTATCTATTAATTTTGAGAGTAGAATTCTACTTCTTGGAGTAGTCCTTTATTATTTAAAGCTTTTCTCAAAATTTCATCCATAGTGATTCTTGCTATTTCTTGAAATTGAAATTTGATAGAACCTTGGTATTCTATCTTATAGCTCCTTATATATGATACGTTATTGAAGTATATAAGTTTTATTTGAAAAAAAAAAATTATATTATTATGTTTGTAGGCTCCCTTATGTCTCCCTAGTGATGAGAGTATAAAAACCTAATTTTAGGTTTTGAAGAAAGCTTATATCTTCCCAACTCTATAATCTTAAACAAATATTATTATTATCAAGTTTTGTAAAATGCCTTATGACTCCCTAATTTTTTGGAGTATGATATAGTGATTTTTGTAAAAATATAGTCCAATTCTAGTGATTTTGTACAAATTTTGTAAATATAAAAAATCAACACCTTATTACTCCTAATTGAACTTAGCATTTTTCAATTTTTGAAGAGGTTTTAAATGTTGGGATTCTTTTATCCATTTTTATAAGGTTTGAGACAAGAAACAAAATATAATTATCCAACCTTATTAAAAACCCTCATAACATATTTTTATATCCCTTGGATTATTTCTAATTTCCAATAAATTAAATTTGATGTAAAAACCCTTGTGGCTCCTACATTTGGAAAATTAGAAAAATAATAATATTTGCAAAATGTTAAATAAATTTAATCCAAGTAGAATTCCTTATTTATCCTAGGTTAAATTATAAATATTAATTCAATGAGATAATTTATCGCTTATAGCCTTTGCTTTCAAAATCTAAGTTTTAACCTTAGTTTATAACCCTTATATCTCCAAATATGAAAGCAATAATAAATTAGGATTAAACCTTACTTTTTTAGATGCTAAATCTCCTCACTTTTTTGTGCTTTTTGCAACTGGATATAACAACAATATAAGTGTCACCTTTGGTGCTAGAATAAATAGAGATAACTTGGAGTTGATTGTCTTCAATGTTTTTACGTAGGTGTTGAAGGTTTGACCTTCAAAAATAGGAGCCTTTAATGCTCCTTCTTCCTTACTTACACACTGCACTTTAGACATCGTTGACCGTGCTTTTCTCCCTATTGAACCTTGGAATTTGAATGTCTTTTATGGAAGAATAATCATGGACTTTGTGACATGTGTCACATTCATTACATGTGAGCACTCCTTTCCTTAAGTTACATCTCAAACTCTTGTTCAATGCTCTTGAATAAAACTGTAACATATAAGCACTTGTGTGAAGTTGGGGGAGGATACCAAGTGTCACTACTTTGTTGTAACTCCTATGTGGGGTTTCTTTAGAATTAAGAGAGGAATTATATCTATTATTCCAAGTGGTATATTTGCATGAAATCCTTCCTATAATGTCTTCGAATATGGATATTATAACTCCTCAAACCATTTTGTATATCATTCCTTTGCTTTGCTACACTGCTTGGACAGCAAGTAAGCTATTCAGCTACAAGTGGATTGACAATGCACTATGGATATTTGAACACTGATTTGGATATTCCTTTGGTAAATGGTCTTCTCCAAGTTAGAGATCATGAATGTAACACCTTTACTCCTTCTCTTTTATACCTCCAATCATGTTGAATCCTTTGTATATTTTTGACATCTTTTATATGTATATGTGCACTCTTTTGTCTATGTAAATAAATCTTGATGATGGTCTGATATGAGATTTGATTCTGCATGTTAGTACATCCAATTTGAGCCCTTTGAGTGGCTCCTTTTGCTTGGAAAGAAGAATTTTGATGTTTAGCCTTCATTGGCTGATTTACCCTATAGCTAATGTGCCATTTTTTGGCACTTCTAAATCTGAAATTTTGTTGTAAAAACTAGATTAGAGTAGTGCAATATAATGTATTATAAATTGTACATAAGGTTTTTTAATGTACCTTCTTTTGCACTCTATTTCTAGATATGAAATTCTGGTTTTGTGTCAGATTTTTCCTACAATACTAGGGTTTTGAGGTTGTTTTTTATTAATAGACACACCTTTACCTTTTTTATTGGAAAATTTGATAACAAATCCAAGCTTAAATAATAGTAGATAGAAGCTTTTCAATTGATGCAATTTTTTGCACTTTCTTTCCTTGCATCTAAATTTGTAATGCTTTGGATTTTGGACTCACCAAGTCTTAGTATTTGAAGCTTCTATTTTTTTTTTGGTTAGTTAAGTTCTTCTCCAAGTTTTGGAGGATTATAACCTTTTTGGGTGGCTTCTTTTGGCCACTACAAGTTGCAGGTTTATATGCTTCAATAGTATCTTTAGACATTTGATATAAATAATATTTTGTGTCCTTCAAGAAACACAAAACTAATTTATTTTTTAGAGTAGTATAATAGTGCAAGTCTTTCACTTTTAATGCACTAATATTACACCTTATCACTCCAATCAACTCTCAAATTAATGCACTAAAAATTTACTACAACTAATCAAGAATAACCTAAAATGAATCTTTAAGAGTTATTCTACTATTTCACTACAATTTAGTATTGTAGGACTTAGTATTTTTTTCCTTTTTCTAAAGTAAATGATAGGTAGTTGATAGAAATAATTATTAAAACTAATAAAATCCTAATAAATGTGCAAATAAATCCTTAAAAAAAACCTTTTTCCTTTTGCACTTTAGAAGACAGTAATATAAGTTTATTCTTGCAACTTTAATCCTAATTTAGGTGCTCTACTAAATCTGATAAGTAATCCAATTAATGAATCTACTTGCACCAAGTTTTGCCTACCTTTTCTTGTAGCTCTTGTCCCACTTTTGTAGAGGATGTAGATCTTGGTGTCTAAAATCACAAAATTTCTGCTTCAAGTAGGATATCCTGAATAGCTCCTTCTTCACAAAATGATAGTCTCAAACTTTCTTTGACGAGCCTAGGATTTGGTGGCTTAATATCCTTTTGTGTCCTCCTTCTACTGTATATTTTGAGAAGTCTTTGTCTCTAAAGTGGTTCCTTATTGCTATGAGAAGAAATATTCAAATCTCCAATATTTGGTGAGCTTATTCTATCTTTAAGTTTTCTTGTCAAATTCTAACTTCAATTAGGATATTCTTTTGGGATTTGGTACTCCTTACTAGATTCTTCTTCACAAATTTGACACTCCTTACCAAATTATTCTTCATGAATTTTGCACTCCTTTCCAAATTCTCCTTCATGGATTTGGCACCCCTTACCAAATTCTCTGCTTGGGCTTGTTCTCGGATGGCGATAATTGTCCCAAATACACTATTAGGGACTTCACCTTGATAGTGGATTTTTCCAATGAGTTCTCCAAAGAACTCTCTTGATGATATTCAACAAGGATCTCCTAGCCTTTTTGTGGATACTCTATGAGACCTTACCAAGGTCTTTCATCTTGTAGCTTCTTAAGGTCTTCCTTGATACATTTTCTTCAAACTTCTACTTCTGTAAGTTTTGGTGGTGAGATCTTCTCCTGGATCTTTTGATTATGCTACTTCAAGCTTCGAGTAGGACTTTCATAGTTATTTTTCTTCTTCCAATACTAGAAGCTATTCAATGATATCTTATCCTTATCTCTTCACTTTTGCTTCTGGGCTGAGTTGATTCTGAAGAAGATACTCTTCCTCATTTTCTTGTAGGAAGTTTCCCAACTCACTGAATATTATTTCCCTACAAAAAATATATTAGTACTGAAATCTATAGTTTACTTTTGAATTAGATATTCTTTTCAAATTTTTCTTCAGGATCAATGCTTATGTGGCCTCTTTCAATATCAAGGCTTTTATGGTCTTTTTCAATATCAAGTCTTTTGTGGCCTTTTTTAGTGCTATGGATTTTGTGGCCTTTTTCAATATCAAGGCTTCTGTGGCCTTTTCAGTATCAAGGCTTCTATGGCCTTTTCATTATCATGAATTATGTGGCTTCTTCTTCAAGGATTCTATGGCCTATTTTTTCAAGGATACTATGACCTTTTTATATCAAAGCGCCTATGGCCTATTTTTGAAGGCTACTATGGATTTTTCGTATCAAGGCTCCTATGGCCTAGTATTCAACTATAGAGTTCTTCAATCCAAAAATGAAGATCTTAAGTCTCCCATATTCACCATGATCCTTCACTAGAATTCTTATTTCGACATATTCTCTTGTTGCACAATGAACTAATCTCTACACTATGAAGGCACACTGACCTTCGAGCAACAAAGTTGGAGTCTCCTAGTTTTCTATCATAGGAGGAGTCCCAATCCTCTAAGAATTATTTTTTTGTAACAAAAGAAACCTTAGGCACTAGTTAGTAAATTATAGATAACCTGGATGATATTCACTAGATGATTTGTCAATCTAGTGGTTTAAATGTTGAGTCCTAGTCTTCATGAGTTTTCCTTGCAACTCTTTGGAAAATACTCTAGATAACAATGATTTCAGTAGTTTCTAAAATTAAAAATTCTTTCAGTCCTAACTTTGTGACTCTCCCTAATTCTACCAGCTAGATTCTTCTGATATTTTTTAACAGTGGTTGGTCCAAAAACACATCAGTTTGATAAAACACTCAAGCTATAAGATAATGGTGGTTTCTCTATTGACCTACATAGACTAGCTCTACTGTGGATCTGATACCACTATTAGATTTTTATGAATGAGCACTGGGAGATAATAATCACAAGATGCTAAATAATATGAAATAAAGCAAATCTACTAGATGACTAAAATATATTGTAAATAGAAATCATATAAACATTATAATGTAGCTATGGAGGAAATGGAAATTCCATTAATAAAGCTATTAAACTACATTGTACCCATGACCAATGGATGGGGAAGTACATAGAACTCTACTATCCACTGAGCTACACTATCTAACTATGTCCCTTGAATCTCTATATATATTCTAAAAATGAGGTCTTTCTTATATAGAAACACATGTTCCTTGGCCAACACTATACCTAGCTATGCAAGGGATAATTTGCACATATACAACTTACATATTGACACTTGTGCATTTATTCCATTGCATGAAGTAACTAGATAACTTGCACATAAAGTATTCGAAGTATGTACCTTGGAAGATACATTTGCATAACCCAAATGATGAATAGAATCTATTTCTAACATAGCTTAGGGTATAGTACACTTTTGTGTACATCACCATCCATTGGTGATGGGTGCAATGTAGTTCAGTAGCTTTATTAATGGAGTGTTCATTTCCTCCATAGCTACATTATATTCTTAAATTATTTATATTTATATAACATTCCAGTCATCTAGGAGATTTACTTTCTTTCATATTATTCTACATCTTGTGATTGCTATATTCTAGTGTTCATTACATCAAAAGCTAACATCCACTAGCTATTTATTTATATTTTTTGCTAGGAAAACTACCTAATCTAGTACTATAGATTTTTGTGATCTGATCATAGCATGTACCATCACCATTTGGTGGATGTGGACTATTTCATCTGATAGGAGACCCAGTAGAACAACCATCATAGAAATAATTGGCTAGAATTCATCCTTGAAGTCCATAAATACCCATATTTTCTCCATGATATCCTTTAGTAGTTTACCCAAAACTTTAGCTACCCATTTCTTGGGTCCATCCTTGCTCAACATTCCCTTCTGATGCTTCAGGTGTATAATCCTCATACGCCTTCCTGGTAGGTCTTATTCAAGGATTTCCTTGATGGTGAATGTGTCTCTGATAGTCCTTGTATTTATGTAGAATAAAACTTGTAATTCCTCATTTTGGACCATGCCTATAGTCACACCATAAAATTTTGAAATTGTATGAATCAGCTTATGGCATGGATGAAAAAAAGCTGACATGAAGGGGTAAATATGAGTCCTCCATGCAATATACCTCATACTATTAGAAGAGATTTTTGTTTCCATGATTAATGTACCTTCATGAGAGATTTAAAGCTTGGACCTAGGGGTAATTCTCATATAAAAGAGACTCTCACATGCATCCTCTAGACACTTTGCTAGTTTTACCTTTGTCATATTGCCTTTTTTAGCCTTTTATTCCTATAGTGTTTCTCTCAAAGCGATGATACCTTGGAGGATCATAGGTCTTCCTTGATATTGAACCTACAAATTCCTTCTACTAGATTTGATATTATGATAGTACAAATGGAGCAAAATTAAAGTAGCAGCATCACTTATCCCTATTTATGATGCCTAATAAGGACTGTTCCAAAAGAAACCTATGGGACTGTTAGGGTGATTTTATTAGAATAAAGGAAATCTCATTGGAGCATGATTTTTTTGATAGGTGGATCCTATCAGTGTTCTTAGGAGGTGAAACTCTAACCAATGAAAATTTTGCATAAGTTTTTTACATTGGTTAGGTGTACCAAATTTAGAATATACCTTTTTATTGAAACCTTTTTGACCATCATGCTTTCATCATTTGTCATGATTCAATTGGAACTGGGTAGATCTTGCTTGGGATCTCACCTTGCTTTATTTGTGATATATTGGACAATGTGCTTCCATATTTATTGGTTTTTAAAAACTAATGCATCTGATCAGGGAATTACCATCTAGAGAACCTTGTTGATTTGGTCATTACTCTTCTTGCATTGTTCTTGGTATGCAAATCACTCTTGAAATGAGTTACGGTTAGATTTTGTAGATATTACTAGAGTGACAATTGGTTCCTCTCTTGTATCACTTTAATGATGCATCTCTCAATTGATTTGAGCAATGATAATGATGATAGCCTTTGGGATGGAGAACAACTATCCTGTATGTTCACATGCTTACACCTAGTGAAACTCAAGTAGCTACCAAAAAATAGCTGATAGTTGTAAGCTATAATTAAATTTTTTTGTTGTGGGATTTTGGGATATGCTCAACATTTAGTCAATTCCCAATTCTTCACCAGGTTTAAGATATCCATATATTTAGGGTAATATTTTAGGACTTGACTAGGGTTTGCTAGCTCCCTATTTTTTTCCCATAAGAGGGATTTTTTTTGGGATAAACCAATGTTGAAATGTCTCCCAAATTTCTACCTAGATTAAAACTTGGCTAGTCTCATTTTCCACTTCCACCTCAACTAGATTTTTATAAAGCTCAAGAATTCCCTATTTTTTTCCCAACTCATACTTGGTGATTTACTTTATCCTGAAATACTTAGAACATGGGTGGTAATGTTGGCTCAAAAATTTAGCATAATGGAGGTTGTATCATTATCCCTAGCACTGAATATTTACTATGGAAAGCTAAAATGGAGTAAAAATAACTATATAGATATATACATTTCTATCATCAGTGAGGTTAAGCATAGTGTTTTAGGTACTATCCATTTACTGGGATCGAGAGTATTCATCCATCAAGGTTGCACAATTGATAAGTATTGAATCCTTACAATTTTTTATGAAATATGGCTCAAACCATATAGAGTAAAATTTTTTATGTACCCCTAGTTTTGCACAGTCCATATCCCACTTTAATATGAGATCACCTTCATAGAAATCCTTTGGTGCCACCTTCTTGTCAAACCAATGCTTAACTTGTTAGAAATTTGGAGTTAGTTGTGTTGTCATTGATGTCAAGAGTCAGTGACAGTGATCAGTGCAGTACTTGGAAAAGTAATGGTTAAAATATTTATATTTTAATCCCAAGATATTTGGTTTAAGAGCTTCACATGATTGGTCAAAAGGACGGTTAAATACCTTGAAGGAAATGTCTAAAGGAAATAATATTATAATATTTATTATTATAATATTAAATGAGGATAGAAAAGGTCTAAGGGTGAAAGAGAAAAATACCTAGGCCCAATGAAAATAATATTATAATATTTTATTATAATATTAAAGGTTAAAATTAAAGCCTAAGGTAATTTATAAATTATTTATAATATTTATATTACTAATTAATTTATAAAATAATATTGTTTAAACCCTAAAGTTAGGGTGGGTGCAAATTCATTTTAATTATTCTCCTCCCTGCTGACGTTCGATGTGATTGGCATATGGTATAAATACCATAAGCTTTGCCAACCAAAAGACTAAGTCTCCAATTAATGCATATGTGAAAAAGTGCAAAAATCTAAGTGTAAATTTTGTGAGCATACAAAGGGATTTTAATTTTTAAGAGGCGCAAAGGTTGGTTACCAACTGACTGATTGGTCTAGTGGCAAGTGGTCAGTGGTTGAGTCACTGGGAGAGCAGAGGTTCTGCGTTCGAGTCTCCATGAGGGTAGTTTGTTTTGATTTTTTGTTGGGCACCGAATGAAGATACTAAGTGTACAAGGTGCTTTTCCCTCCCACGTGAGCGCCTAGATCACATGACAGTTGGGTTGCAACTAGGGTGCTGGTGATAGTTCAACATGGGATTGAATCCCATTGAGGAGCATGCAAGGTACTTTAATTTTTATTTTGTTGAGTGCATGGTGAGCGCTTATTGAAGCATGTGGTCTAAGGTTGCATAGTGAGTGCTTATTGAGCGTGAAGTCTAAGGTTGTTAAGTAAGTTCCTAGGGAGTTATAAGGAGGTTAAGGTGAAATTAATTTTTACCTTATTTTAAAGTTGTAAAGGGTATTATTTTAATTTAAGAGTAAATTGCATTATTTTTGGATTGTAATGTCAATTATTTTTTGAAATGCAATTTTTGAATAGGGAGACATAAGTAAGAAATTTGGATTAATCTATGCATTAAATTTCTGAAAGAGGATATAGTGAAACTGTGTAATTGGAGTCTTTGTTTAAGAAGTTTGGAGATTATAAGGTGTACTTAAGACTTGTTAATTTTTGTAATGGTGAATTAATTTTTGAGGAGGATATTTGTGGAGATTTTTGAGATAGGTTGTTTCTATCTAACCTTGAAATTGGTAAAGAGGATTTGATTGTGATTGAGAAAGGTTTTGAAGACATATCTCCATCAAAATAAAAGGTATGGACACCTCTTCATTATGAGTGAAATATTGTTGGATTGAGTGTTGTGAAATACAAAGTTGGAGTGAAAAGGTTTATTTGATAAGCATTGTTGGAAATGTTTGAGTGAGCTTTCATATGCATGATTGGTGAATGTTTGAGAAAATATTTGAGTGTGAAGTTGACAACTATCTTGAACTAGGGTTTGTGAAAGATCATGAGTATCATTGTTATGTGAGAGTGAGAACTATCTTGAACTAGGGTTTGTGAAAGATCATGAGTATCATTGTTATGTGATATTGAGTACTAGCTTGAGCTAGGGTTGTGAAAGATCATGAGTATCATTGTTATGTGAATTTATATTCATCTTGAGTCAAGGTTTGAGATTCATAGTGTGAATTATTGGAAGTATAGTGAAACACTTGGTTAGGGTTTGAAAGCAAATTGTGTTTCATAGTGTGAATGGTTGAGTAAAGTTGGATGTGCATTATTGGTTGAAAGTATTGGAGTGATAGTTCAAGTTCTATGAAAAAAATTGTTCTTTATTCTAAATTGACTTGAAAGAGAGTTTGGAAGTGATTGAGTATTTTTGTGAGTGTGAAAATTATTGAGTCTCTAACCATTCTCTATATGTTTCTATGATTAAAAAATATTTTGTGTGAAACTTATTTGTGTGATTTAAGACGTTTTCTAAAAGAGATTAAGTTGAGTTTTGTATACAAGTTTTGCAATTGATTTGAATAAGCTTTTGTGAAAGCTTGTGGGTAGATTTGAGTAAGTCCTAGAGGGGACTTAATGACATATTTGAGTAAGCTTTTGTGAAATATTAAGGATAGATTTAAGGTAAGTCTTGGTGAAGACTTGTTGAGTAGATTTGAGGTAAGTATTGGTGAAGACTTGTTGAGCATATTGGACAATTTCTAAGGAGGACTTGTTGAGCAGATTTGAAGTAAGTCTTGGTGAAGACTTGTTGAGCAGATTTGAGGTAAGTCTTGGTGAAGACTTATTGAGCAGATTTGAGGTAAGTCTTGGTGAAGACTTGTTGAGTATATTGAACAAGTTCTAGAGAGAACTTGTTGAGCAGATTTAAGGTAAGTCTTAGTGAAGACTTGTGGATAGATTAGAGGCAATTCTTATAGAAGACTTTAGAGAATATTGAGAAAGTTCTTGAGAGGACTTGTGGATATATTTGATGCAATTATTTGAGAAGACTTGAGAGCAGACTTGATTGATTGATTTGTTCAAGCTTTGTGTTAGAGCTTGGGGTAGATCTAGAAAAGTTAATTTGTGATTATATCAAGCTTTGTGTTAAGTCTTGAGGACATATTTGAGATAGAAATTGAGCAGATTTATGCTAGACCAAAGGACAATTTTTTGGGTAAATTTAAGACAGATATTGAAAAATTTATGCTAGATCGAAGGACAATTTTTAGTGTAAATTTGAGATAAATATTAAGTAGAGTTGAGTGTAATATTTTGGAGGTGATAGAGCAGAGGATAGTAGTCTCCAATAGATAGATATCCATTAGATAGGGTAGTAAGGATAGAGGTCTTCTGACTGAGGATAAAGTTCTTCAGTGGAGAGAGATCCACAAGCCAGTGCAGTGGAGGCAATAGTATTATAAAGGATCAACAACCATAGTAGAGGAGGAGTTCTCCTGTGGATAGAGATCCATAATCTAGAGTAGAGGAGAAGGAGTTCTCATATGGATAGAGATACATGGACTTGATTAGGGGATTGAATAGGTCCATAAACATTATAATAGGGAAGGATTTCCAAGAGATTTGTTGAGGAACTTTTAGTGAAATATTTTCTCTGTGTAGTAGCCCACATTGGGTGAACCACGTAAATTGGTATCTTTATTGTGTGTGGTTATTTATGCATTGATTTTATTACTGTTATTGATATTGCCATTGATATATTGTATAATATTATTTGGGAAAGAAAAGTAAAAAGTGGTCTTATACTTTTCACCCCCTTCTCATTATAAGCTTGTGTTCTTCATAATTGTGCTTTGGTGTTGATGAAGGTTTTTGTATGCCTACTCATGTTCTTCCTCCAACTACACCAATTATGCTAGCTTCTTCTCTATTGTTGGGAAGTCTTTCATATCTATCTCACTCATGAATCTTAGTGTCAGGAGTTTAAGGTTGATTGAGAGAATTGCCTCCTTTCCATAGACCAAAGCATATGGTGATATTTTAAAGGATTTTTTAGGGGTTATTCTACCTACCCATAGTGCTTTGTTGAGAATTAGATGCTATATCCTAGGTTTTTGTTCAATATTTTACTTGATTATCTTTAGCATATTTTTGTTCATGGACTCTACCAAGTCGCTTCCCTATGGGTAGTAATTTGAGGAGGTGTTCCAGTAGATGTTATAATTTCTAGAAAAGTCCATTGTTTTGGTACCTATGAAGGATGGGCCATTATCTTAAACAATGGTGGCAAGGACTCCAAACTTGGTGATTAGTATTTCTAGAAAGTCAATGATCATTTTTATGGTCATCATGCTTTGTGGCTTCAACCTTCATCCACTTTATGAAGTAATCAATTGCTATAAGAATGTACTTATGACTTGTTGATAAATTTGGGTTGACTACTCCAATGAATTCCAAGCCCCATTACTAAAATGGCTCCTCTACAATCACCAAATATAAAGTTATAGCAACATGCTTACCTTTCCCAATGAACCTCTAGCATTTATCACATGCTCTAACCAATTAGAATGCATAAGAGAAAATAGATGTCCAATAGAATCTTGCCCTTAGGATATTAGCTATTATGGTTTTCCCTAAATAATACCCCCCTAAAATTCCAATATGAAATTCATCAAGAACTCTCTTAGCTTTCTTAGGAGGTATGCATCTCAATAAGACCCCATCAGAATTCTTCCTGTATAGAACTATAACACCCTTAAATTGGCATAGTTAAACCCTCAGTAAAAAGTAAAAATTTGAATTTTAAACCCGAAACCGCCCGTTAACCTCTCACCTCCTTTTTCGTGCCATTTTTAGAATTTGTTTTGATCGTTGGACGATATCATCGCCGATCTGATGATATCGTCCCAAATTGGATGAATTTGTTTGGAATAGAACATCCAGACGATTTCATCCCAAAACCAAATTTTCATAATTAGTTTCTATTTCAACAACCTCTCCAACTCAGGTAGAAGTATATCTGCACGGTTGGAGATTCCTACATTGGAGAATATCCCAAATTGGGATGATCCCCAACCTCCTAACCTCCCCCTAATCCTATATAAACTTGGAATTTTCCTAGTTTATCCCCCTAACTGATCATTTACCTACAACTTTAGTTTTTGTTGTGTTAGAACATCCTATCCCTCATCATTCGCACTTGTGTTTTCATGTTTTATTACAGGATATCATTATGTTTCACTAGAGGAATCTTGTATTGTTGTAAGCGATTCAACTACAATTTTGGACGATCTTGTCGAGATCGACGATGATCTTGTACGATTGCAGACGATTTTGATTGTAGTTCATATTAGGGGCAATCAGAGCCCTGATTTTCCATTCTATATCTCTTTTTCTTATCTAATTGTGCATTAGATTAATTCACTCTTGTTCTGCATCTTGGAGTTCACCTCATTTAGTGTATTTACATGATAAAATTCAAAATAAATTATTAAAACATTGTATCCCATTTGATTTGATATCTGGATTTATCATTTAAGCACTTATATCCTTATTTCTATCATTTTGTATCATTATTGCAATTGTATTTATGGTTTTTGGTGTCTTTTTTCATGATTACAGGTTTTTGACAAATTCGTCTGACGAATTAGTCAGGTCATTGACAATCTTGGCTGATCTCAGATGATCTCCTATGATCTGGATGATTTTGTACAATTACATATGATCCTATCATATCTGGGGCAATATGGACTCCTAAAAGCTTTAGAATCTTCATCAAGCATCAGAAATTAGGTGCACTCTTCTCCATTTAGATATTTTTTGTATTTAGGATTCATTTATGTTTGTTATCTTCATATAAACCAGAAATTTTATATAGAATAGCTTAGATTCATTTTGGCCAACCTAGGAATCTGAATGATTGAACATAAAATGAACACATCAAACCCATTCTCAACCTAGGCATGGAAACTTCCACTCAAAGTTTCTTGGTGAACCCCACCATCCATCGAAAATTCACCCTTATAACCTGTTGAGTGGTGTTTTCACCCAATTGTGAAAGCACACTCTCCGGTAGGATCTGAGTCCCAAAATCCTCTGCTTGCAAAGAAATTATGACAAACTAATTTCTCCAAGGTTCCTGTTATGCTGATTCTTTGTTTACCAATGATGTTGTTCAAATGAAATGCTAGGAATACCTTAGGGTTTGCAAGTGGATGTTAACAAGGGGCACTGTGGTTTATTTAATTTGAATTTACAATGGACTCAAAATGAATAAATCTATTTTGATCTTGGGCTTTGATGGATTTTCAGCTATTTATTTAAATGACTGTAATAAAAATACAGGAATGAAATAAAGGATTGAAATAAAAGAAATGCAAATAAAGAGAAATAAAACTAAACTACATCCAGAATGTTGCCATCTCAAATTGACAAAACCGAAGATAATGAGGTTTTTTGCATGCAACCCAACCTATTGAACCTGCAAATTCGCACAATCCAGATAGGCTAGGTGCGGGTTTCTAGGGTTTTTACTACAATTTCAGATTTTAGGCATTCGCATGAAGCAACCAAAAACATTTGCATTAAACTTCACCTAAAAGCCTAGAAATCTGAAAGGGAAAATAAAACATTAAATCTTGCATGCATAATGACTCCTTCTTTCTTATCAATAAGATGTCAACTCTCTGTATTTCTGTATTAGAATGATGTATCAATTACAATTACAGAATGTTCCAGGTTAAACAAATCTAGAACAAATGAAGGAAATTGCTCCAAGTGCAGGCCCAGAATGGCTTGCAGCCCTTGTCTCTGCAACTCTGCTAGCAACAATTTCCAACCCCTGTTCAATCTGTGCTTCCAAGTTTTATACTATCTGGCACGGCTCTTCGGTTCACCTGCGTCGCTTCGTTTCACCTCCCAGAATGCGTCCTTTCAAATTCTTGCCTTTTCGATGCTTTTACTTCATGCTCGATGCCGAAACGTTTGAAATCTTTCGTTGCATGTAACGCCTCTGCAACTCCAACACCTGTATGCCACGTGTCTCACGCTTTCTACGCCTTCTGTAATGTCCTCCTGAAAATCATGACAAAAAATAGCATGCAACTGTTCACCTTCCTGGCCATGAAAATGCGACATGTCGCGAAATCGCGACATGTCGCGATATCGCGACGCTTTCCTATCAGCAGCCTTTCTTGCCGTCACGCCCAATGAAAACGCGACATGTCACGATTTCGTGACATGTCACGAAATCACGACGCTTTCCATGTCCGTACGCCTTCGGCTGCTTCTTGTCACGAAATCATGACGATTTTTCATTCGGAGTATCCTGCGGCTTTCTGTCATGAAATCGCGACACTTTTCTGTTCCGTACCATTTGCCCGCAACCTGTCGCGAAATCGCGACGCTTTTCCGCTTCGGGCACCTTCTCGCATGCTGTCACGATTTCGTGACGTTTTTATCCTTCGGATGCCTCTTGTTTTATCACGATTTCGTGACGTTTTTTGTGCTTCGGACCCTTTCGCTTGATTTTGTCATGATTTCGTGATGCTTTTTACACTTGTGCATTTTTGCTCAATGCTGTCGCGATTTCGCTACCATTTTAATATTTCGTACACTTGCCGTTTCCGCACCCGTACGATTTCGCGATGCTTTTCACTTCATGCCTTCTTCGCTACTTTCTATCGTGATTTCATGACCATTTTCGTGCTTCATGCACTTTCGCTAATTTTTGTCACGATATCACTACTCCCTTTCCATTCCATACAACCGGGCTGCAATCTGTCATGATTTCACGATGTTTTTCACTCGGCACCTCTTTGGCTGCAAACTATCGTGATATTGCAATGTTTTTCCGTTTCGTGCCATTTGACCAGTTTGACCCATGATTTTACGATGCATCGCGATTTCGCTACGCCTTTCCATTTGCCTTTCTCTCTCCTCTCTGGGTCGCGACGGAGCAACATGTCACGATTTCGTGACACCTTTTCATTTTCCTTTTCTCTCTCCTCTTTCGACTGATGGAGCAACATGTCACGATTTCGTGACACTTTCTAATTTTCGACAGCGATGGCGCGACATGTCGCGATTTCACGACACTTTCTACACTTGTGCATTTTTTTGCCCCTTTTTCTTCATTTTTAGCATCTGGGTCACTGAGATTTTCTCTGAAAGCCTACAAAAAGGTGGGTCCCCAATTTTGGGGTGTGTTGTGGATCAGCCACAACAAATGGCGACTCTGCTGTCAAATGCTCTTGAGCATTTTTAGTGAGAACCCAACCTGAAACATATACAAACTCGAAAACATGTGTTAGCACATAAGCAATATAAACAAATGCCCAAAGATCAAAAGTACATGAATCATCAGAATCATCAAGTATTAGCTCAGTGTGTGCAATGAATTTCTTTCCCCATCATTTGAAATTGATCAACATTCCATTGTCAGTTTTGCATGAATGCATATGCGAGATTGTGAATGATTTGTGTAACCTAATGAATATGCTAGGAGATTTTGCTTTTATGCAAGGCATAGTCTTTCTTCTAGTATCATGTACAAACATTCAAGATTGCCAAACCCTCTTAGGATCCACTAATGAATTGCTTTATTATATCCCAAAGTTGGTTATGAGTCCCTACTATCTTGAACCCATGTGCAAGTGAATGTGAAATCAGAACTTTGGGGAATCAGACTCCCAACCAACCGAGATGAGAGTTTAACCCTATCCTTACTATTCTGATTTAGAATTCATTACCTCACTTTGAGCAAAATAATTAAACCAATTATGGAAGAAATGGTCATGCTAGTCTAACCCTTTGGACAATCAGTGGTCTTGTTTTTTAGACAAGACATGTTGCCATGCATGGGCATATCTAACCCCACAATCCAAAACTTATCTTCATTTCTTTGGACCTTGGGGATGACTACCCATCCTTTGCAGAGGACAAGTAGTACGATCCTTCCAATCCAATATAAAGATGAGATGGGAAAAATTTATTTTTTTACTTCTTGGACCTTAGGGATGACTACCCATCCTTGCTAGGGACATGTAGTACGATCCTTCCAATCCAAACTTTAGATGTAAATGGAAAATATTAATTTTGTTGCTTAGACCTTGGGGATGACTACCCATCCTTTGCAGAGGACAAATAGTACGATCCTTCCAATCCAAGATTTATTATGAAATGAGACATAAGAGCTTTGGGGAATCAGATTCTCAACCTAAGCGAGATGAGAATTTATGCCCTATCCTTACTACTCCATGTGGGTCAAATCAAAGCTTTGGGGAATTGGATCCTCAACCTAAGTTCGATGAGGATTTAACCCTATCCTTACTACTCTATTTTAGGCTTTAAGCTCTATGGAAGTGGTCAAAACCACTGTTTTAAGGATCATGTTGCATAATAGGATAGACATGAAAAACTTCTTTCGCCCAACCTTTTCTTCCAAGTTAGGTTTTGATCATTTTGCTCAAGATCCTTTTTAATGTATGAGACGTGCTTGGTTCTAGATATCTCAAGACTCAGTTTCCAACCTTAGGATTTTTCTTACATTTATGTTATAACACAACCCTAAGAGGATTTGACATACTTTAATGATTTGTACCTAAGATGCATATGCAACTAAGATGAAATGTATATGTAAAGTGAGATGGAACATGAATGCATTATCTCTTGAATTGCAAATGAAATGATTTGTCATGCAAAACTGACTCTTTCATGCATCACAAAATCAAACAATATAACTTAAGATGTTTGTGTTACTTGTGGAGCTTTTACAGGACAATTCCAATATTTCATATTCTCCTAACCTTAAGCATAAGTTGACATCTCAATTTTTTTTTTTATATATATATATATTTTATTTTTTATTTTTATTTTTATTTTTATTTTTATTTTATCAAAATAAACAAAACATGTCAATTGAAATCAAATCCACAACCAAAATCCTAGCTAGACTAACAATCCTAAACAATAAAAACAAAAACTGAAAATCCCCACCAAAACCGAAAGAATAATATCAAAATCTCACAACCTAAGGGCTAAAATAATGCTTTAAAATCTGCCCATTAACCGGTAGCATAAAATCTCTCCCTTCTAAAGTTTTTAGCCCGAAGGTATTCTTCCCAAGAATCTCTGAAATCTGATATGGGCCTAACCAAAGACAATCAAACTTTTGATGATTCCCTTTTTCCTCATGTCTTTTGTCCCATAGTAATACCAAATCTGAAATTCTGAATGATTTAACTTTGGCCCTTCTGTCAAACCATCTTTTGATAACTTCCTGGTGTTTATTCATGTGATTCATGGCCTCTTCTCTCTTTTCATCAAGGTGCAGCAAATGACTTGATCTGGCTTCAACTTGATCATCCCAAGTACTCTTGTATGAAATGTAAGGTCTGCAACTTCAAATTTGCAGGAAATATCGGGTCTTGCCCATAGACCAAATGATAGGGAGTATTCCCTATGGATTCTTTCACTCTGGTCCTATCTGCCCAAAGGGCAAACTTCAATTGGCTGTGCCAATCCCGAGGGTTCTTTTCCAGCAACTTCTTAATGATATTCAACAAATTTTTATTTGAAGATTCGGCCAACCCATTTCCTTGAGGATAATAATTGGATGCAAATTTTAAGCTCACTTTGTTATCATATGCCCAATCTGCAAATTGCGTAGAAATAAACGCTTTACCATTGTCACTGACAATAGAATTGGGCATTCCAAATCTTGTTATAATATGGTCCTCAAGGAATTTAATTACAACGTCTGTGGTGGCATGTTTAGTAGGAATCGCTTCTATCCACCTTGTACAGTAGTCTGTAGCTGTCAATATGAATTTATGAGAATCAAAAGAATTTGGGTTAATAACCCCAATGAAATCTAGTCCCCACTGTGCAAATGGTCTCATTTCAACTACAGGTTGTAACGGCATGGCTGCATTTCTTTCTCTACTGGCAGCCACTTGACAGATATGACAAGATCGTACATGGGCATGTGCATCTTTGAAAATATGGGGCCAGTAGTATCCTGCTCTCAGGATTTGATGTGCTGTAGCATTGGCCGCACCGTGACCAGTTCCATGTTTCCCATGAAATTCCTGCAACACCCTGGCAGCTTCTTCTTTGTTCAAGCACCTCAGGTAGATCCCTTCATGATTCTTCCTGTAAAGCACACCAGATTTCATCAGATAATTGATAGACTTAAGCCTTAAAGCTCTTCTCTGGGTTGAATTCAAATTAGAAGGACACTTACCATTCAATAAAAATTGCACAATATCAACATACCAGTCATCCTTAGCAATGTATTCTGTATTCGAGCATTGGCCTGTTATTTGCGGATTATTTTCTGCGATCGCCTTCGCCAGTCCTTGTCCTCGAACTAGTTTCATAGGTTGGATTTCGAGATCAAATTCTTGGATGGTGGAAATCCATTTCCCTCTTTTCTCACCTAGTTCATTTTGTAAAAACATGGTCTTAACAGCAGAGTCAGGCACGATGGCAATAACTCTGCTGTGTACAATGTAGTGCCTAAATTTTTTCACCGTTTTAAAAAGTGCGTACATTTGCTTATCAAGGATTGAATACCTTAATTGAGCATCTTTCAGGGGGGCACTTAAAAATGCTATGGGTTTTTCTGCACTATCCTCGCCTTTTTGGGTTAAGACACTCGCAAAAGAGTGTTCTGATGCAAAAGCATAAATATAGAAAGGCTTGGAGTAGTCTGGACTTATAAGGACAGGAGCTCTGGAGATGGCATCTTTGATGTTCTGGAAGGCCACTCTACTTTCCTCGTTCCATTTTACATCCACATATTTCTTGAGCATCTTGTTCAGAGGTTTGGCTATCTCAGCAAAGCTAGAGATAAACTTCCTCACAAAATTAACCTGCCCAAAGAAAGATCTCAATTCTTTTTTACTACTCGGGAGAGGTAAGTTTTGGATAGCCTGTATCCTTTCTGGGTCGATGGATATGCCCTCTTTTGAAATGATGTGACCAAGCAATTTTCCTTCTGTTACTCCGAAAATGCACTTTTTGGGATTTAGTGAAATTCCATGTTCCCTGCATCTTTGAAGCACTTTCTTTAAATCTTTGACATGGTCCTCTCTCTTCTTCGAGAAAACTGGGATATCATCCACATACACGATGATACATTTGCCTATGAGCCCTTTGAATGCATAATCCATGGCGCGTTGAAAAGTTGCACCAGCATTTAACAGTCCGAACGACATCCTCTTATATGCAAATGTCCCCCACTTGGTGGTGAAGGCTGTTTTCATCCTATCATTTGGATGTATAAGAATTTGGTTGTATCCAGAATACCCATCAAGAAAGGACATCATTTCGGATCCATTTACCATTTGTAGAATTTCATCGATTGATGGCAATGGATAATTATCCTTTTGAGAGGCTTTATTAAGATTTCAAAAATCTATGCACAGCCTAATCTCTCCACTCTTTTTTCTCATTGGAACGAGGTTAGCCACCCAGGTTGAGTGCCTAACAGGAAAAATGATTTTTGCTTCCAATAATATTTTAACCTCCTTTTCGATCAAAGGCTCCAATAGCGGGTTAACAACTCGCTGTCTTTGCCTAAAAGGCTTGGAGTCTGGCTTCAAAGGGATGGTATGTGTGATAATGTCTTGGTTGTATGTCTTCAGCTCATTGTAGTTCCAAGCAATACAATCTATGTAATGCTTCAATGCCTGCATTATATTGCTCCTTTCTTCCTCTGTACATGCCTTTGCTATGTACACCTCCTTTGGATTGTCTGCACTCCCTAGATTAATTGAATCACATGCATCTTTGGGGAGTGGGACTCTTTTTCCTTTTTTGGTCTTGTATCCCACGTCGAACATTTTCTCTAATGAAACCACGTCTTTAGGTATCTTGTTAGATTGACAGGCGGTTTCACTCTCGCTTTCTATTTCATCTTGCCACCTTTGCTCCTCATCAATCACCTGATTTTCAAAAATACCCGAGTTCGTGACAAACTTGAAGATGTGTCTGTCATTTTCGAAAACCTGAAAATTCTTGACATTGTCGGGTATTGATGGACAAGGAACCAATTCAATGGAGAAATTTTTACATCTTTTTATATCAACCGGGTTTAACATGCCCGCGACGACTGCAAGAGAGTCTGCTATTCGATTTCCTTTCCTAGAAATAAGGGCTATATTGAATGCGTCGAACTCCTCAATGAGGTCCATAACCCTAGTTCTATAAAGGCTTAGTCTCCTGTCACGGCATGTATACTGTCCTTTGATTTGCTTGACTACCAACTCAGAATCTCCCAAAACCTTCAAGCATTTAACATGCTTGCTCAATGCTAGACGTAAACCAAAGATCAATGCTTCGTATTCTGCCACATTGTTCGTGCAAGGAAATTGCAGTCTGTACGTAGCCAATAATGGTTTACCTCCTGGGCCAGTGAGCTCGACTCCAGCTCCTGCTCCCTGTCTAGATTTTGATCCATCGAACCTGAGCAACCACGTGTAATCATTTTCCTCGAAAGAGCCACCATGACACGCCTCCTCTTTAGGCTCTTCAGTAGCTTCCTCAACATCAAGTGCATAAACCCCTAGTTCTGGCTCAGAAAACTGAACTTCATTCGGCTTGTTAAAATCTGTTATAATCTCCTTAAGCCTCGGTTCATTTTCCACTCTGATTTGGTTTGCAATTCCCTTCCATGGTAGCCACATATGTGAGCAGTCTGTTGAAAAATAGCCATTCAGAGTTTTCATCCAATCCCTCGCAAGTAACATTCCATACCTACTTGGGATATTAACCACCAGAATGTCTACAACCTGCTGGACCCTGGGTTCAGAATTCAATTGAATCTTGACATCATATAGGGTCCCTACCACATTTACCTCTGAACGATCCAGTTGCAAGACCGTACATTTGGATGAAACAGGTTGCAGACCTAGCATTTTACATATCTCTGAAGGCATGAGGTTGCTCGTGGCACCCGTGTCCACCAAACAGTTATGCAAATTCTTACCCGCAATTCTCAGAGTCAGTAAGAATGGCGGGACATCCCTTCTCTCCTTTCGCAAAATCAGATGGGACTCAACTCTTTTTTCCTTCCACATTGGATCAGGTGAGTTCAAAGCTTTTATCAACGCCTCCTTTTGGCCAGGCAATCTAGCCGCGTCCAAGAACGAAAGGCTAGATTTGGACTTCTTTAGATCCTCCACTATGTCATAGTTTGGTTTTTCGAATTTGACTGTCTTCTGCACGTCATTAGACATTTCTCTTCTGAGTGGAGGGGGAGGATTATTATTTGCCTTAGTATCTGGAGGAAGAATAGAATTGTTTGGAGGTGTTGATGAGGTTTTAGGGGCTTTAGATTTACTTCTCAAATGGTATCCATGATTCCCCTTCCTAAAATCTCGAAAAGCTTGCACCTCCTATTCCAAAATTTCGTCTTCTTCTTCCTCACTCTCACCTTCTTGATGATATACAGTTTCCATCACCATAATATTATCATCTTGATGTTGTGATGGACCCTCATTTGATACCAGTTCCAAATCATCAACTTGTGCCTGAAGACAATGAGTGTATCTAGCAATCTCAGGACAATTCCTCTCATTGTGTTCTTTTGTGTTGTGCAACCTGCACCCCCTTTCCCATGCCAAATCTGAAAGATTCAAAAGAGAATTGGATTGGCTAGGTCCTGCAGAAGTATCTAGTTGATTAGCAATGGGAGCGGGAACTCCCCCATTGTTTGGCTTGGTGTTCCAGTGCCTCCCTCTATTGTTAAAATTTTGATTTGGGTGAGGGGCATGGGACTCATACTTCTACTGTTGAACCCTGTCATTGCTCAGTTTATGAACTAATTTCTTGAGCTCTTCGACTTCTGAATAAATCTCCTTCGGTGGAATCACATTGTTGTTAACCCCCGTTGGATTCGCATAATTAATGGGGTCTTGATTCAAAACTTGGGTCGGGTTCTGAGGAATTTGATTCCCGTATGGATTGACACTTTGAATCGGGGTTGGATTTGGAAAAGGAACTATGGCCTGAGGATTGACTTGGCTAGTTCCTTGCATAGTTGATTGACTATTCTACAAAAATGCAGGGACAGGTGGAATGGATGTGATTGGTTGGATTGGAATGGGTGCATATGCAGGTGCTGGTGGATACGACTACTGATATGGGAAGGCGTTCATGCTTGGCACTTGAGGTGCCATGATTTGATTTGCCAAGGGAGCTTGACCATATGGAGCATACTGTCCCATCATAGGCATCTGGGTAAACCCGTAGCCTTGTGGTGTCATTTGCTGCTCGATAGTCATGGCTTCATTATAGGCCAAAGCCAGCGTGGTGACTTGAGGATTGCGTCTTGCAAACATGGCTGTCATGGGGTCCAATGCCCCAAAATATATCTGCAAAGCCACTGCGGGATCGATGGCAAAATGCCGAATTGCTCTATTATAGCACTTTTGGAATCTCTGATTAAACATTCTGATCGGTTCCCCCTGGCCCCTTTTGCATGTAATAAACTGATTGTAAATGGTTGCGGGATCCAAGGGTGACCTAAATTGATTAACAAAGGCATTTTCCATTTGTGTCCAAGAAGTGATTGAACCAGTTGGTAAGCATATATACCATTCATATGCTATTGGATCTAAGCTCATGGGGAAAATTCTGCAAGCCACATCTTCATATTGAACTTGCAGCCTAATTAAAACATCCCTATAGGCTTGGATATGTTCTTCTGCTGTTCTTGGGCCATCTGGTTTGTATTTAGGCAGAAATATTTCAATGTTCTTGGGGATTTCATGGATATCCCCAGCAATATTCAAAGGAGTATTGTTAGCTCCATACCAAGGAGCTCTTGGAGCTTGAGCCATTTGACTCAAAATTGATGAAGACAAACCTACAATAGCAGTAGAAATATTACTGACAATGGGAACACTAGTGGCAACTGATATTACGGGCGTAGGTCCACTCGATGTTCCTGGAGAAAATAGGTCTTTTGTGATCGGTGAGCTTACGACTTGCTTGGTTTTATTCTTGGGAGTACCAGTAAGGTCATGAAAAATGGTTTCCTCGGTTGTTTGGGACCTTGTCGCAATACGACGCGGTGGGTCCAGCTTCGCTTGATGAAACCCTCGATTATTTCAAAGCAAAACCTGCAACAAAAGAAAACAAAAGCTGCAGTTTAGCTGTTTGTGAGTTTTAAGAGATGATTTCAAAATTAAATCAAAAAGATATTATTCATGTATGAAATCAAAAATAAAGTAAACCAATTCGGGCCCTCCTTCTAGCGCCAATCTGTTGAGTGGTGTTTTCACCCAATTGTGAAAGCACACTCTCCGGTAGGATCTGAGTCCCAAAATCCTCTGCTTGCAAAGAAATTATGACAAACTAATTTCTCCAAGGTTCCTGTTATGCTGATTCTTTGTTTACCAATGATGCTGTTCAAATGAAATGCTAGGAATACCTTAGGGTTTGCAAGTGGATGTTAACAAGGGGCACTGTGGTTTATTTAATTTGAATTTACAGTGGACTCAAAATGAATAAATCTATTTTGATCTTGGGCTTTGATGGATTTTTAGCTATTTATTTAAATGACTGTAATAAAAATACAGGAATGAAATAAAGGATTGAAATAAAAGAAATGCAAATAAAGAGAAATAAAACTAAACTACATCCAGAATGCTGCCATCTCAAATTGACAAAACCGAAGATAATGAGGTTTTTTGCATGCAACCTAACCTATTGAACCTGCAAATTCGCACAATCCAGATAGGCTAGGTGCGGGTTTCTGGGGTTTTTACTACAATTTCAGATTTTAGGCATTCGCATGAAGCAACCAAAAACATTTGCATTAAACTTCACCTAAAAGCCTAGAAATCTGAAAGGGAAAATAAAACATTAAATCTTGCATGCATAATGACTCCTTCTTTCTTATCAATAAGATGTCAACTCTCTGTATTTCTGTATTAGAATGATGTATCAATTACAATCACGGAATGTTCCAGGTTAAACAAATCTAGAACAAATGAAGGAAATTGCTCCAAGTGCAGGCCCAGAATGGCTTGCAGCCCTTGTCTCTGCAACTCTGCTAGCAGCAATTTCCAACCCTTGTTCAATCTGTGCTTCCAAGTTTTATACTGTCTGGCACGGCTCTTCGGTTCACCTGTGTCGCTTCGTTTCACCTTCCAGAATGCGTCCTTTCAAATTCTTGCCTTTTCGATGCTTTCACTTCATGCTTGATGCCGAAACGTTTGAAATCTGCCGCTGCATGTAACGCCTCTGCAACTCCGACACCTGTATGCCACGTGTCTCATGCTTTCTGTGCCTTCTGTAACGTCCTCCTGAAAATCATGACAAAAAATAGCATGCAGCCTGTTCACCTTCCTGGCCATGAAAACGTGACATGTCACGAAATCGTGACATGTCGCGATATCGCGACGCTTTCCTGTCAGCAGCCTTTCTTGCCGTCACGCCCAATGAAAATGCGACATGTCACGAAATCATGACGCTTTCCCTGTCCGTACGCCTTCGGCTGCTTCTTGTCATGAAATCGCGACACTTTTCTATTCCATACCATTTTCCTACAACCTATCGTGAAATCGTGACGCTTTTCCACTTCGGGCACCTTCGCTGCATGCTGTCGTGATATCGTGACGTTTTTTCCTTCCGTACGCCTCGGCTCGTTTCTATCACGATTTCATGATGTTTTCGTGCTTCGGACCCTTTCGCTCGATTTTGTCACGATTTCGCGACGCTTTTTACACTTGTGCATTTTCGCTCAATGTTGTCGTGATATCGTGACCATTTTACTCTTTCGTACACTTGCCCATTTTTCGTCATGAAATCGCTACGCTATCTCCATCCGTACTACTTCGCTGCTTCGGAGCCGCGAAACTATGACCTGTCATGATTTCGTGATGCCTTTTCACTTCATCCCCCCTTTGCTGCTTCTTGTTGCGATTTCGTGACCATTTTGTTCTTCATGCACCTTTGCTGATTTTTGTCATGATATCGCTACTCCCTTTCCGTTCCGTACAACCGGGCTGCAATCTGTCACGATTTCATGACATTTTTCACTCAACACCTCTCTGGCTGCAAACTGTCGCGATATCGCGACGTTTTTCCGCTTCATGCCATTTGACCAGTTTGACCCGCGATTTTGCGACGCGTCACGATATCGCTACGCCTTTCCATTTTTCCTTTCTCTCTCCTCCCTGGGCCGTGATAGAGCAACATGTCACGATTTTGTGACACCTTTTCATTTTCCTTTTCTCTCTCCTCTTTCGGCAGCGATGGAGCGACATGTCGCGATTTCGTGACACTTTTTCATTTTTATTCTCTCTCCTCTTTCGACAGCGATGGAGCGACATGTCACGATTTCATGACATGTCATGATTTCGCGACATGTCACGATTTCACGACACTTTCTACACTTGTGCATTTTTTTGCCCCTTTTTCTTGAATTTTAGCATCTGGGTCACTGAGATTTTCTCTAAAAGTCTGCAAAAAAGGTGGGTCCCCAAAGTTTGGGGTGTGTTGTGGATCAGCCACAACATACCAATTCCCTAAGATGCGTGACCTTCAAAGGGCCTCTTCGTCCGAGGTATTGTCCAATCCTTCTCGTATCCCCCTTCCGGGAACGAATCCTTTAGCTTGAAGGTAAGGGTGTAAAAAATTGGGTGATACATTTTGGTGAACCCGACGTGAAACTAAAACACCTTTTGAAAACATTTAAAAAAAAACACATTATTAAGAACATCTAGAATCATTAGACAACCGTTAAAATTTGCATATCATACTTAGATGGTAGATTATAATAGAAGACAAGCTATCACCATAAATGTTGAAAATCAATTAACGGCCATAGAGATTACTTTTGTGCTTAGAGTACCTCAAACATATAGAGACCAATATTTGTGGGATGAACTTGATAGGAGATTAGATATTATTGAATCTAGATCTATAGAACTTAGGCAAATTAAGAGGTTTGTCCTAGATAGAATCATGGATCCTGATTAGGTGACTTTGTATCATGAAATTCAGAGAGCTTGCCATAGGTGGTTAGCAGATAAAAGAGCACTTGTGTCTTTTGAATTATACACCTTTGAGGAATACCTTGAGAATGCAGTTGTAGTGCATAAATTTCTATCTCGTATAGAGGATCAAGAAGTCGTTCTTATGGATATAAAAATATTGAATAGAGTTCCTAGAGTTGTGTTGTATTGAGAGTATTGCCATGAACTTTATTTCTACATGTTAGGGTCTGAAGTAGATCATATTACCATAGCACACTTTTTCAAGTTCTTGAAAAATAACTTCCAATTTTAAGAGGAGCATTTCATGAATCCTGATGAACTTGACCCTATCAATGATATCCATAAACTATTCATAGAAAACTAAGTCATTCTTTTTACTATTGTTATTTCTTGCAACTAGCATGTTGTTTGTTATTTTTATTCTTGCAAAATAATAATATAATCAAACAAAAAAAAAAACAAAACATTTTCCTTTTAAAGTATTATAGTAGGTATATAGTTAAAATATATACCTCTCAACCTTACCACACACACACACACACACACACACACACACACACACACACACACACACACACATATATATATATATATATATATATAAGTATATATATTTTCTAAAACCTAAGTTTAGCACAATGCCTAGACTTAGGAATGGAAAAAAAACTGAAGAAGATGAATATTGGTTAGGAAGACCATTAATTGACCAAAATGTCCCTCCTGAGGACTAAGTTCTGGAAGAAGGAACCCTAGACCAGCAAGAAGAAGAGCTTGTTGTAGGAAATGAAAAAGAAGAAACTTTAGAGAGGAAGGATCCTCATCCCTAAAATGTCTCCAGGAGGAGCTATCACTTTTGAAAACATGGAACAATTCTGGAAGTTCATTAACACTAATATTGGTGTTTTTAATAAATAAACCCATATGGACAAGGATCGAATTAGTGACACTCAAGAAAATATAGAAGAAGTATTTCACACACACACTAATCCCTTGTCCTTTATTGAACAAGAGAGTGATCAAGTTGGACCATCCAATTTGGATATGGCAGTTGTGATCCAGAACATGCAACAATAGTAGGTTACCCAACCACCTAAAGTGCATGTTAACAAACCCTGGGTCATTCCCACACAAAAGAAACCATCATTTACTGCTCTATTTTGCCAAGATCTTGATCAACATACCTCAAATCAACAAAAACCCAAAACAAAACCAAACACCAATTACCAACAATCTAGGGTACAACATAATACTATTACAAATCTCCTTCATAATACTCTTCCTACCAACACTTAGCATAATAGCAATATAGCATCTAATCCTTATGTCACACCATCATACACTCATGTATCCCATACCTATTTCCCATAGAACCAATATGGTGGACAAACTAGTAATCTTGAAACCATGGTGAAACAACTAGTTTCCCGCATGGACCAGATAGATCCCTACCGTCCCTCGTACAACTATCAAGAGATGTGTAGTCAGCCTTTAGATCCTATAGTCATAGCACAATCGTATCCTAAACATTTTACTATTCTTGTTCTTCCCATATATAAAGGAACCGAAGATCCCATAGAGCATCTTCGTATGTTTAGGATAGCATGTCATGATATATCACATGATGACTTGTTATTACTAAAAATGTTCTCGAAAAGCTTTGGAGGAATGGCATTAGAGTGGTATTATCAATTACCCACTAATTCTTTGAGGAATTTTGAAGAAACTATTGAGTCTTTTGTTCATCAATTTAGTGCCTACATCAAAATACATGTGACCATTAAAGATTTGTATGACTTAAAACATGACAAAGATGAATGCTTTGCTGATTTCCTAGCTAGGTGGAGATAGTTGATAGGAAAATTGCACTTTGTGTTACCTTATAGGGAGATGTTGGACATCTTTATTAATAATTTGCAAGAGCAACTATCTTACAAATTATCAACTGCTACCTTGACCACCTTTGATCAGGCTATAGACTTAGCCCAAAGAGTGGAAGATGCTCTCATTAGGAGAGGCCAGCTTAAAAAGAAAGACGATGAGAAAACATCCAAAAATAAATATAATAATAAACAAGTTGTGGGTGATGGAGTCATCGATAGCAAAAATATTGCTAATGTTAATGCTGCAAATACAACGGAGAAGTTTGTACTAAAACATCCTTATAGACCTCCTCAAGAATTTACTAGGTTAAATCAACCTTTATCAACTATTCTATTGTAATTATTAGAATGAGGTTTGATTCAATTACCAAATATTTAGGAACCTGATCCAAATATACCCGGATACGTGAGCGATTTACACTGTGACTTCCATAAAGGACCTAGACACACTACCAACTCTTGTAAAATATTAAAACATAAAATACAGGACTTGATTGATAACAATGAGATGGAGGTGCAAGCCTTTCAACCTAAGAAAAATCCTCCTAATAATGTTCAAAAGAACAACCCACAAAACTAGAATCAGAATGCCAATTAGTCATTAAACATATTTCAACATCCCTTACCAAAATATGGTAAGGATGTGGCTAATAAAATTGAACATCATAATGTCCCACCTCCTACCCGATATGTAGGAACTATTAGTGGGCATTTACCTGCTCATGATCTGGAATTATTTGATACAAATTTATTCATGGTTACAACCAGGCCTCTATATAATATTTAGATACCTAATCTTAGTGATACAGAATACGAGACTGAGAGTGATATGGAAATCACATCAAATAAATCGAATAGTTCTGAAGATGAATCAGATACTATTCACCCTATCACAAGTTATATGGTTCCAGAAGAACCATTTCCAATAAGATTCACTACTAGACCATCGTATCATCGATTACTTTCTAATGAGCTAGCTATAAACACTAGAACAAGACCCATTCATCATCCGCAGAATAACATTGTGGGTACCATCGGAGCTATTACTAGACAACATGCTCAAAATTATCAACAAGATCAAATTTAGAATGGTTGATCAAATCCATTTTTTTAAAGGTTCCTAATAAAGGTAATCATGTGCCTAATGTTCAACCTAAACCTCCTTAAAATATTAATGAACAATCATCAAATATTACAGACTAGAATTTTCCTCTTGGACCTTTTAAGATCTTCTCCTACACGTAAAGATGAATTAATGCTCACATTAAGCCAGATGATGGTACCACAAGATATTCAACCTGAAGCCATTTCCAATACAATAATAACTCATGAAATTGATTGTATTGACTTTTGGGACAGAGACATACCTCAACATAGTTTACATAAAGATAACCCCTTGTATATTACTACTTTAATTGGAGATGTAGCAGTCAAACGAGTTTTTTTTTATAATGGTTCATCTTTAAATATCCGCACTTTTGAATTCTACCAAATATTTTTGTTTAGAAGTGATGAAATGAAAAGAACTAATATGATCATAAAATATTTCAATGACAAAACACAAGAAACATGTGGATTTATTACCATTCCATTGCAGGTTGGTCCAAGAACCTTGGATATGACTGTGTTCATTGTACATTGCCCGACATCGTACAATATACTCTTAGGTCATCCTTGGATCAACGTAATGCGAGCTATTCCCTCAACCTTACATCAATGTGTTAAGTTCAAATTTAAGAATCAGTTAGTTACCATTCATGGTGATCCAAGACCCTTTATACATGTGTGCTTTGGCAGACCCTATTGGAGTTCAATTTTACCATGCTATATCATCCACACATCCTAATTCTCATTATCCATATAAATTTGTGAAACTTACACCCACAAAGTCATCTACTTCTTCTCCATCAGTTGCACCTTCACATATAGCTCAACCATCTTCTGAACAAATCGCATTAGGACCTAAGAAAGATCCTAATCTCACAACTATCCCTATAACTTCCATGCCTTTAATAGACCCATCTATCGACTCCTCTACACTGTCTACATCCACCAAAGTCATATTTTCTACATCAAAAGACGTAGGGAATGTTCCTTATACCTCTTATGCTCTTACTAACGAACTCTTACCCGATCTATCTCAAATTCTTATATCGGAAGAAACAAATGCTTCTATGTGAGATTCCCTTATTTTAAATAATTTGCCACCATATCCTCGTACCTTGGGCCTCCCACATCCTATGGGAAGTATTTACCAAGTCGGGAGTTGTGCCTTTATTTATAAGGGATATGACTAGGGTAGAATACCCAAAAACATCAAAACTCATTATGATGGATATGCTTGATGTTATTTTACTAATGAATATATTAAAGCCAAACCTATAATGCTTAAATTGAGATATAAAAGGAAAGGTTTGGGACCTTTCCAAAATGGTATGAAAGAACATTTTGAGATAGAAGTGTGGCCCTCCCGATGTGGTGTGGGCCTATTTTCTAGTAAGGGTCAACCATTCCCATTTGAGGATGATGACCATCTTATATGTTACCAAGATTATTTAGATGCATGCGATGCCTTACGTTTAATGAATAAGACATTCACATGTAATATGCTATCTATAGCTTATCCTTAGATGATCGTTGAATTCAATAATGAGTTGGAGGGAGATATATTTCATGATGTCTCCATTGAGGAATTATTACATAATGGATTTTATTTTGATGGCTCTATACCTAGTATAGCCCGGCTTGAGGCCACGACTCCTCAAGATGAATTATCCAAGCTAACCTTGGAAGAACTACAAGAATTGGGCATTTCACCCACCCCACCTAATTTTGAGAGAGATCTACACATGGAAGTAGAAAATGTCATAAAAATTAACATTGGAACCGAGGACAACCCCCACATAATCAACATTGGATCAGAATTGAGTCAAGAAAAATAGGATAAATATATTATATTTCTTAAAGAATATGAAGATGTATTTTCTTGGACATATGAAGATATGCCATAATTAGACCCTTCTGTAGTTATGCATCACCTAGTAGTGCACCTGGATGCTAAACCTGTTAAAAAAAAACTTAGAAAAATGCATCCTAAAGTGGCCTTACTAGTCAAAGGGGAGTTAGAAAAACTCTTGAATGTTATTTTTATACAAGCCATTGATTATGCTGAATGGATCTCGAATGTAGTTCCAATAACTAAGAAAGAAGCTACTAAGGTTAGGTTTGTAAATTCCTTAGAGATATTAATGTTGCATGCCCTAAAGACGATTTTCCCCTTCCCAATATGGATCAGATCATTGATTTTACTGCTAGGAGTGGAATGATATCCTTAATGGATGGATTTTCTGGTTATAATCAGATCAAGATAGCTCCTGAATATCAGGCTAAAATAGTCTTTATTACCTCTTGGGGGACTTTCTATTGGAAAGTGATGCCATTCAGGTTGAAGAATGCGAGTGCAACCTATCAATGAGCCATGACTTATATCTTTCATGATATGATGCATGATATACTACACGATTATGTAGACGATATTATAGCTTGTTCTATTGAAGAAGACCATTTAGATGACTTGAGAAAAGTATTTGATCGGTTAAGGGAATATCTTATCCGATTGAATCCAGCCAAATGTATATTCAGAGTTAATTTAGGTAAATTATTAGGGGTTATAGTTTATTTACATGGCATCAAAATTGATCCTCTTAAGATTATGGCTATCACTGATATGCCCGCACCTACAAATACATCTGAATTATGGAGTCTACAAGGTAAGCTTCAAGCTATCCATCATTTCATCAATAAGTCAGCGGATAAAACTGGACCCTTTCTTAAGATTCTTAATAAGGATGTCTCTTTCCATTGGGACGATGAATTTTAGGAAGCATTTGAACTCCTCAAACAATATCTTCTTAACCCACCTGTACTTTCACCACCTAAACCCGATCGCCCATTTATCTTGTATATTTCTACTTCAGATTTTGCTTTAGGAGCTATGTTAGCTCAACTTGATGATGAGAAAAGAGAGAGTGCTAATTATTACATTAGTAGAACATTAATTAGTTATGAAACCTGCTACACAACATTAGAGAAGTTATGTATAGCAGTCATATTTTCTACACAAAAACTATGCCATTATATGCTCAGTCAGAAAACATATGTTATTGCTAAATCTGATCCCTTGTGGTATCTCATGAGTCGACCTTATTTATCTGGTCACACAACAAAGTGGGTTCTTGCGCTAAGCGAGTTTGGACTCACATTTAAGGACATAAGTCTCGTTAAGGGTCAAATCATAGTAGATCAATTAGTTGTTGCACCCTTAGAGTCCACCTATCCCCTCATCATTGAGTTTCTTGATGAATGCCTTAACCTAGAGGCGGGTTATTCTGAGCAATGGTTCTTATACTTTGACAGAGCCTGATGTATGAGTGGGGCTAGTGCGGTATTATTTTGATATCTCCACAAAAACATCTCATACCTCTATCCTTTAAATTAATGTTTTCCTATACTAATAACACTATTGAATATGAGGCTCTAATCCTTGGATTACGAGTAGCCCCGGCACTAAAAATTAAAAATCTATTAGTTTTCAAGTGATTCTCAACTTGTTATAAATCAAATTAATGATGTTTATTAGACCAAAGATGATAAATTGCACCCATATAAAACATATGTATTACAATTAATATATTTATTTGATCAAGTTACCTTGGAAGCTATTCCTAGAACTAGCAATCGTGTGGTTGATGCCATGGCCATAGTTGCATCTCTTTTACCCTTGGAGTTAGATGATGAATATGCTACCATCATTATTAGTCGACTCCAGGAACCCGCTTCAATTAAATAATGCTTGGAACCTTTGGATGTGTTTCTAATAAACGAAACTACTCCTAAACTTTGGTACACGGATATCATCAATTTTCTTCAAAATGGGACCTTCCCGAAGGTTTTAATAGAAACCAACATCAATTATTACATAAACGAGCAATTCACTTTGTCATAATTGACAATACCTTATATAGGAGATATTTTGAAGGTATCCTCATCGAGATGTTTGAATCTAGAAGATTCTAGATCAGCTTTGAGTGAAGCCCATGATGGATCTTGTAGGGGAAACTTTCGTGATAGCGTCATTGCTAAGAAGCTCCTTAGGATAGGATATTTTTGGCCTACCATGGAGAATGATGCACATGATTACATGTGCCATTGCGACAAGTTCTAGAAACATGTTGACCTTGTCCATGCGCCTACACAAGAACCGTAGGCTATTTCATCTCCTTGGCCCTTTTCAAAATGGGGCTTAGATATCATCGAAAAAATCAATCTTGTGTCATCCGATGGACACAAATTCATCATAACAACCACTCGATTATTTTATGAAGTGGGTTGAAGCTATGCCCTTAGCTTCTTGCACTGGAACTCAAGTTTCCAAATTTATTTTTAATCAAATTATTTGTAGGTTCGGAATTCCTACAAATCTCATCTAAGATAATGGAACTTGTTTCAAAAATAAATATGTAAAGAAACTATGTCAAAAATATAAAATTCAACATCGTTGGTCCACTCCCTATTATCCTTAGGGTAATGGCCAAGCGTAAACATCCAATAAAACATTAATTAGAATCCTCAAGAGACTAGTCAATAAATCCGGCCATGATTGGCACATTCAATTATATCCTGTTTTGTGGGCTTATCGAACTAGCATTCATACTCCCATTGGCATTTCACCTTTTGTTTTGGTTTATGGTGCTCGAAGCTATTTTCCCCTTTAAACTAGAAGTTTCTTCTTTGGCTCGCTACTTCAAGATGCTCGAAGTAGGAGATGAATATCGTGTCGGCGATTTAGTCAGCTGGAACTCCTAGATGAGAAGTGCATTAATGCTTTGGAGCATCTTCGTGCCTACCAGAACAAGCTCAAAAGAGCATATCTCAAGAAATTTCATAATCAATCCTTTGAGATCGGCGACCTCGTCTTAAAAGATAATAAAAAAAATACTAATGCAACTAAAGATCTTAAATGCAAATTCGAGCCTAACTGGCTTGGGCCATATATTATCACTTGCTAAATTTGGATCGGGAGCATACGGATTAGCTACCTTAGATGGTAAATATCTTAAAGAACCTATGAACATTATGCATCTTAAGCGCTATTATGAATAAATCTGGTAATTTCATCATTGTATATATTATACATGTCTTATTTTAGTAATTCATATAAAAATTTCAAAAACAGTAATATTATGTATTATCTTAATTCATAAATTAAAATCAAAATATAATAAATAAAAAAAATAAAAATTATCAAAATCCTCAAAAAACATCTTCTATTTTTGCACCTGTCAATTTTTGAAGTATTGCAGTTATATTTTCAGTTATTTTGGATAAATTACCATTTATTTGGAATCCCTCACTTTCAAACTCACAAGAATAAATATCTTGATCTTATTTGGTATGATTATTAATCTCTCTTATATCAAATTCCACAATTGAATTAAATAAAGTTTTGAGCATAGAGAACTGATATTGTTATTAACTTGAACCAAGTACATCTTTTCACATTAAAATGATTTCATTGCAAATTCAAAACGATGCTACACAGAGAAGTGGTCTCTTGAGTGAAAAGTTTCCCTTGCTATCCTATCATGCACATGGTCTAGAATCTTTGAGAATTGACAAAAGGACAAGCTCACCCCCTGCCCAAAATAAAAATCCCTTGCTCTACAAACCAATCCGAGCAAGTATCCCTAGTATAGGAAGAAAAAGAAAAAGAAAAAGAAAATCAAGAACAATTATGAGAAAAAGAAGCATGTTTTCAATATGATTTTGTACCACCTCAACAATATTTCAGTATTATCTCAATGTCAAGGAAAAATACAAAAAAAAAATAGAAAAATAAAATAAAAAGCAAAAAGCAATAAATCCCCCCTTACCCTTTGAAATAAAAGAAGGGTGAATGAGCTTGAATCCCTGGAATTCTCAATTATTCAAAAAATGTAAGGTAAGTCCCATAATAGGTGGTTTTTGCCCAACCCACTTGGCCTTGGGTAACTCCTAGTGTGGTGATATGTCTGTCACATTAGCGACCTTCTTTTGTATAGACCTATGTCCGCTCATGGATCAGCTAGCTCTTGATGACCCGACTTACATAGTAGTCTCGGTATGGTTACATGCATATAAATCATGGTCAACGAACACTCATTTGGTTAATTCAAATTACTTGTATCAAATTATCTTGCTCAAAATTGGTAAATGAACAATACAATTACACACACATTTGTGTTTGAGAGATTTTGTATCATTATGATAGATCAAGATCGACAATGAACTCACATATGCACATGGGGTTCCTTATAAATCTAAATTTTGTCTTTGAAATAATTTAAAATATTTATTCAAATATTCCGGAATAATTTGATCTTCTTACTTGAGAATATTGGCTTAGCGTAAAAACAATTAAATACAACTGTTCAAAAATCCCAAAATTTCTTTCAAAACATGTTCAAAAATCTAGCAATAAAGTCACATTTATATATTTTTGACTTTCACAATGATGGTATAGTTCCTAAACCTAAATTGGAATTTATGCCTAGTGTAAGTCCTCATTTTTATATTTTTTATCTCAAAATCAAAAATCAACTATGCAATAAAACTATTACATCAATTTCTTCTTTGGATTTCACAATGAAGGTATTAGTCTATATCTAAAATTCTATGCCTAGCGTAAGCCATTGTTCTAATTTTATTTCCCATTTATTTAATCCATAAAAGCATATGGCTTAAATCATTATGTTACACAATTGTGCTTTAAAAATAATGAAAAATTTTCTATTTTCATTTATGTCAACATTTAGTTTTGCGATGATGGTATAATTCCTAGGCAATTGTTTAAATTTCTATCACACTTAGGAATTTTATGCCTAGCAAAAATCATATTTTTAATATTTCATCCATAATATTTTCATGGAAATCTAAAAACAAATCATCACCATCATCATTTTTCATCATCACAACACAAATTCTTAAGAAAGTCTCTTAAACACCCTTCTAATTTTAGCAATATTTCTCGCATATCGGGATTAGCTTGATGACCTAGTGAACGACGACTCCATGAAATGGTCATGTAACAATGACAATGTCCTTTGAAATTATTGTTAGAAGTCACTTTATTTTTCATCAAATAATACCACAAAAACCAATTTGTTTACATCAGATTATTTCATTTAAATTTTATAGTATGACATAACATTATAATATTTTCAATGACATAATTACATGAATAATCAATCAACCATTAAAATATTAAAGCATCATAAAACATATGCACAAGTCATATCACAAAAAGAACATATATATATATATATATATATATATATATATATATATATATATATATATATATATATATATATCAAGAAGTCTATACATCATATCAAAATGGATTGGTATGCCACAATCTATACCCTAGCATACTCAATCCTCTCAAAAATATATGGTCTATGTACAATGAGCAGCTAGTCTCGAGAAGCCCTCAAGCTCTCAACCTCATCTCTCTCACCCTGAGGTGGAGAAGGTGGTCCCATCATGGCACATCCTGTATCATGGGTCCTCGACATCGATCGTGATGATGTCCTCGATGATCCCATCCTAATTGGCTCTGCAATGCTAGCTAGCAGCAATATCCTCTGCTCTTATGGAACCACATGATAGTACAACCCCTGGTAGAATGTGGTCTATGCAATAGCCCACGCCAGCTCCATAATGCTCACCCCTCTTCTTTGAGCCCTAAGTCATGTTGCCTCATCTTGAAGAGTCTGCACCTGAGCTTGTAGGCAGGCATTCTTTGCCCGGAGAGCCACCATCTCATTGCTCTCCCCCACCTCGACACCCTTGCCCTTATCGGGTGATGGTGGCCTATCCCTCTACTGATAAGGGAGTATCTCCCTCCTCTCTAGCTACTGTTGTCTCTTCAAAGCCTGTGGTACTCTATACCGTTTCTCCTAAGGAAACCATTGTTGATAACTCCCTCCATGACCCCTTACTGTACCAATGGTAGCCTGGCACCGCCTCTCCATTTGTTGCACTATAGGGTGCATCAAACCTTGTGCCCTTGTCATCTGAGGAGGACAAATGCTTGCATACTAGGAATCATACCCGTCTACTACCCCCACATCATCCCCATCCACTGGATGAATGGGGGCATCATCAACGTCCTGACTCTAGAACCACTGCATGTCTAGAGCCCTGCTCAGTGTGGTGTTATCCCGCATAGTTCGAGAGTACTCATAATCCCTAAGAGAAGGGATCCCCTATTGTAGAACAAAATACCTCAAAAATTGGTCATAGCGATGGAGATTTACCTATCCCCACTTTGTCCTCAACCATATGACTCACCTAATGTGAGCCAACTCCTGTCCATCCTCTGCCCACCTTGGATGCTCTCTCCATGGTCTCCAGGTGATTTGATCTAGGGTGAGGTCATCTAGCAACCTCTAGGACATTGGTAGATCTATCCACCACTGTGACCTTCTCTAGAGCCACCAATAAAAAAATTGGGGTCTCTCTTGGTCAACTCCTATCAGTGGAAGCCCTACCGGCCTCCGCATCGCAATGTGCTCCCAGTATAAAACCTGTAGTAGCGATGTCAGCACTAGACATCGACCTCCCTTGTATATGATCCCATAAAGGATCCTATACAAGGGACATAATACAAAGCTACCCCAAGCAAACCTATATTCGTGGTCTCTCATGTCGTAGACCACATCTGAGAGGAGCCACGATAACTTGCATCCACTCCGGTGGCATAGAAGAAGGCCACCCACCACCCCCTGCTAAAACTCGAGTCAACCGAGATGCCCCAGCATCTACCTCAAAGCCTTGATGTTCACTCTACCCTTCTCTAGGGTGAAGGTTAGGTCACTACATAATCTCATCATGGTGTGGCCCTGATTGGCCTAAGGATTCATGAACCGTCCATGTATGGGGATCCTCAAGATCCTCCATACATCCTCTAGAGTGGGAGTCATCTTCCCTATCGCAGTCGAAAGTAGGACGACTCGAATACCATCTCTCTGCTAGGGTTGTCAATAGCCCCATGTTTGTAGGAATTTGTGGCATCTCTACCACATGTTGTAGCCTAACCTTTGTTAGTCTATCTCGCTCAGCCTGATCGAGTGTGGCTAAGTCATCCCTTAGACCCCCATATTTCCACTCTCGACTCTTTAGCAATCCCCTCTGCAAAATAAAAAATAAAACAACAAAAATCATTAATACATAATCATTAAAATCAATTAAAATCAATTTCATCTCATAAAAAAATGATATCGCCTATTATTGGACGATATCGTACCAAATTTAGTTAAATCGTCCTTAATAGGACGAAATTGTTTTTGATTCTTCAATTTGGGGATCACCCCTTATTGGATGAAATCAGCGATATAGGGACAATTTCGGTGAAATTAGGACGATTTCGATGAAATTGGAATGATTTCGTCCTGACATCGTTGACGGCCTAAAAACGGTCATAATGCCAAAAAACAATTAAAATTCAAGTAAAAAATTCAACAAATCAAGCTAAAAACATAGTACACTAGGTTTAGATCCTTATCCGCAACCCGTGCTGGACCTCTATCGATCTCGTGTGCCATTTCCACTATTTCACCCGTAGAGCTCGAAATAACGTAAAGTGAACAAGAAAAATCAATTAGGTTTTTACCTTATTTTTCTTATTTTTATTTAAAAACAACATTTTTTTTAAGTTTGCTTTTTCGCGCTTTTACCTCAAATGTTCGATTTGGGTAAAAACTCGGAGGGGACACCATAGCAAACAGTTGTATGATTCTACCTAGAATCATCATCTAAAAAATGGAATAAATTTTTGCTTTCTCATAAAACTTGAAGAACTCGTATTTAACGCATTTTCCTCAAAAAATATGCTAAAGAGGGGGCAAAATGTAGCACCCTAAAATTGGTGCGATTAAACCCTCGAAAAAAGTAAAAATTTGAATTTTAACCTCGAAACCGCCCGTTAACCGCTCACCTTGTTTTTCATGCCATTTTTAGAAGTTGTTTTGATCGTTGGATGATATCGTCGCCGATCTGACGATATCATCCCAAATCGGATGAATTCATCTGGAACAGAACATCCAAACGATTTCATCCCAAAACCAAATTTTCATAATTAGCTTCTATTTCAAAAACCTCTCCAACTCGAGCTCGTGTCTGCGTGGTTGGATATTCCTACATTGGAGATCTCCTAGATTGGGATGATCCCCAACCTCCTAACCTCCCGCTAATCCTATATAAACTTAGGATTTTCCCGGCTTTATCCCCTTGGCTGATCATTTCCTTGCAACTTTAGTTTTTGTTGTGTTAGAACATCCTATCCCTCATCATTCGCACTTGTGTTTTCAAGTTTTATTGTAGGATCTCATTGTGTTTCAGTTAGAGGAAGCTCGGATCATCGTAGGTGATTCAACTACAATTTGGATGATCTTGTCGAGATCGGCGATGATCTTGTATGATTGCAGACTATTTTGACTGCAGTTCAGATTGGAGGCAATTAGAGCCCTGAGTTTTCATTCTCTATCTCTTTTTCTTATCTAATTGTGCATTAGATTAATTCACTTATGTTCTACGTATTTGATTTCACCTCATTTAGCGTATTTGCATGATAAAATTCAAAATAAATTATTAAAACATTGTATCCCATTTGATTTGATATATGGATTTATCATTTAAGCACTTATATCCTTATTTCTATCATTTTGTATCATTATTGCAATTGTATTTGTGGTTTTTGGTGTCTATTTTCATGATTGCAGGTTTCTGACGAATTCATCAAGTCGCTGAAGATCTTGGCTAATATTAGATGATCTCCTATGATATGGATGATTCTATATAATTACATATTTTTTTATCATATCTAGGATGATCTGGACTCCTACAAGCTTCAGAATCTTCATCAAGCATCAGAAATTAGGTGCACTCTTCTCCATTTAGATATTTTCTATATTTAGGATTCATTTATGTTTGTTGTCTTCATATAAACCAGAAATTTCATATAGAATAGCTTAGATTCATTTTGGCCAACCTAGGAATCTAAATGATTGAACATAAAATGAACACATCAAACCCATTCTCAACCTAGGCATGGAAACTGCCACTCAAAGTTTCCTGGTGAACCCCACAATCCATCAAAAATTCACCCTTATACCCCTCCCCCGAGAGGCGTGACCTTTAAAGGGCCTCTCCATATGAGGTATTATCCCATCCTTCTTGCATCCCCCTTCTGGGCATGAATCCTTTAGCCTGAAGGTAAGGTTGCAAAAAAATTGGGCAATACAAGAACATTATTGATTAATGCATATTTTATAACTTGCAACCTATATATTTACCTTTAGGACACCAAAAACCATTCTAGTCACCTACCAAAACAAAAATAATGTATCAAGTCAATGATCCAGTCATTAGTGTTCCTTTCTTTCTCTCCTATCTACACTAAATTTTCTTCTTCCAAGATCAGGTTGGACTCCAATGTTGTAGATTCTACCAACTATTGGAACAATGCTCTTCCTCTCACCAACATTTTAGACCTAATTTTAACATAAAATTATTGAATATTCATGGTCCATCTAGCTCTTCGGTCACTCAATTCTCCTTGAATCACAAATCTTCTAACATTTAGGTGCACCACGTATACAAGAGTTTTGCTCTAGGAGATGAAATATTCAAACTTCTTGAGGAATTTCATAATAGTGTACACCTATTTTTCAATGAAGTTATACCTTTTCTCATGATTATGCAATGTATGGCTAACAAAGGCAATGGGTCTCTCACTGTCGTCTTCTCCTTTCTAGGTGTGGACCACTACATAGTTGCTATCCACTCCAAAAGAATATAGGGTGAGATATTTGGAGTAATCTGAGTTAATAAGCATTAGAGATCGTGAAATGGCTTCTTTGATTCTTCTAAAAGCATCCTTCTAAACATCCATCCATTTTAATTCCACATCCTCTTTTAACATATCCATCATAGGTTTGACAATCTAAGTAAATTTTAACATAAAATTTTGCACAAAGTTTATCTGCCCAAAGAATGATTGTAGTACCTTTTTATTCAAAGGCAAGGGTAATTCAAGAATGGCTTTCACCCTATCCAAGTCAATAGCAAGTCTCGTATTATAAATGCCATGTCCTAGGAGCTTAGATTATTGCACAACAAAGATAGATTTATTTGGATTCAATGATATTTCAAACTCTTTACACTTTTCAAAGACCTTCCTGAGGTGTTCCACATGATCCTCCTTCTTATGATAAAATATGGTCATATCATCCAACTGGATGATAATTACTTTATTTACAAGCTCACCAAATGCCAAATCCATTGCTCTCTATAATGTAGCGCTAGGCCGCTAGCATTGGCTAGCCCAAATGGCATCCATTGATATACAGAGGTTCCCCATTTAGTGGTGAATTTTTTACTAGTCTTCATATTGAATCCAAATTTTATTGAACCCAGATAAACCATCCAACAATGATAATATTTCTGACCCTATCACTGTGTGTAATATTTGGTCTATTTGGGACAAAGGATAATGATCCTTCAAAGAAGCTATGTTCAAGTTTTGAAAGTCAACATAGAGATGAATATCCCCATTATTTTTTCTCACTAGGACCAGATTCACAACCCAAGTGGAATGTTTGATGGGATATATTTTCTTGGCATTTAGCAGCTTCAAGAACTCATGTTTCATTATAGCTTCTTGTTGGTCCAAAATCTGCCACAGGAAAGGATTTTACAAGTGCGCCCTAGACCCGGCCAACATTGAAAGGCTAGAAGCAAGAAATGGCTCCCAGACCAATCTCCAGAGTGGGTTGGTTCCCTTCACTATTCTAAACTTGGTGTAAGATAAGGGTTACTGGAAAGAAATTAAAAAAGGTTACAGAAAGAAATGGGAAATATGGCCACAGGCCGAAGTTATGGGATCAAAAAATAGCAGCAGGAAACTTCAAGTGCAGCAACAGCAAGCAATAAAAGTTACTAACTTAACTTCCGCACGATGCATACAGAAAAACCCTCCAAAATCACATTCCAGGAATTTATACTCTTACGGCAATATTCAAATCCAGTATGCAGAATTTAAATGTAACAGCCATGAAGACATACAAATGCTATTAGAAATGCAACATGAACAGAAGGAAATCACCAATGCAAACGCTTGAAAAATAGAAGCCAATCCTTTATTCCCGCAAACGAACTTCCCGTCTCTAGCGAGAATTTTCCAACCACACTTTCAAATGAAGCTTACATTGGTTTTTATAGAGGGCCGTCCTCTTTGCAGCATTAAATATTTGAAATTGACTTCCTTGTGATCTACAATTATGCATTGGAAATTATGCACACGATCCCCTTAATTGCAGCCTTGGAGACCCACAAAATTGAATGAACCACCTTCATTAAATTTGTTTTTTAAACATGTGCATGAAAAACCGTTAAAATGATCCACGACCAGCAGTTTTGAACCAAGAAAATATTTAATTTTGGTGTCCTGGGTGTTCTTCGACCTTGACCACATTGAAAATCCGCAAAGCATTTAATTCGGGGCAGCATTTAATCTTCAAAAATCGGAAAAACCTCCTCGGAACTCACAAAACTGCTTTGGGCCAACAATTTAAGCATTAATAATTAATAATAACAATAAATGTGGCAAAAATGCCAACATTCTTGGCGGCTCGCGGGGTATACAGCTCGCTGTATGCAAGAATCCAGGCCTGAATCCATTGGGCTCAGAGTCAAGAAAACTTAAAGTCAGCTGCTGTGGTACATCTCAGTGAACTGCTGCAATAGAAACTTTTGCTGAATGATTGAAAGTTAAAGAAATCTGCATTTGGCTGAACTGAACATGGAATGGAAATGAATGGAATGAGATCCCACGGATGCGAGGCGGTGAAATGCAAATGAAAATGAAATGAAATAGTGGAGTGGAGGAGTGATGTGGTAAACACTGTAGCAGAATGCTGCTGTGCTACCAGCTGCAATGGATATGAAATAAAAGTAAATGAACTAATGGAATGGAAATGGAAATATGAAGGCTATGGAATGAGAATGAACTAAACTGTAAATAAATGCGTAAAATGATAGAACTTAGAAGAAAGGGATAAGAAGGAACGAGAATAATAGGAAAGGGGAAAAGAAACAACAGCCGTGGCTTTTTTTTTTTTTTTTTTACTACAGAAGAAAAAGAAGAAGAAGGAGGAAGATGAAGAAAGGAAAGAAAGAAAAAGGGAAGGGAAAGGAAGAATTTTCTAGAAAGCCACCAACTGCTGGGAAAAGAAAAACAAAAGAAAAACAAGCACCTACGGCTCGCATGCAAAAAGAGCCGAGATGAACAAATAAAAACAATACCTCTTTTTTTTTTTTTCTCTTCTCTTTTCTATTTTTTTGTTTTGTTTTTTTTTATACTATATACAATAGTTCACGACATGATTGACATGTCGTCACCACAAACCCAGTCTCAGGAGTTATCCGGTAAATCTGCAGTTGTCCCGACCGGATCCGATCATACTTAAGTCGGTCCTTGAAATTGGGCCGGCTTCTCATCGAAGTTCTCCATGTTTCGGACAATCGGCAAGTTATCATGTTGTATACCAGTACCGACACAATTTACAAATAATGCAAAAAAGACACCCCACCATCTTGAAGAGTTCTTTGAGTGTGGACTGAGAACAGGTTCCTCCAACTCTTGGATCCGATCATAGGAGTTGTCCAGCAACAGTCCTTTCTTCAGGATCTCTTCAGACTCTACCTGTTGATCTGACATATTCAACAGTGTTCTGACTACACGCTTGCGTGTCTTGCACAGCTATGCCTTCTTGGTGTTCAGGGTCTGCCACTTGAATCTCTTCTTCCTCTTCGCTTATATCCTTTGGATCCATGAGATCTGTCCCTTGAACTCCACACAACTGCATATCAGTTTTTTGCTCAGTATACGGGATCTGGCATGAAACATACTACGCGGGATGGACAGGAGCAGCAACTACTGAAGAAAGTGATGGAGTTTCTCCCCGCGGTAATTTTCTTGATAAGAGCAAAAGTTGTTCCGCTCGCACTGCTTCTTCAAATATTTGTGGGAACCTTCGTTCACTTGATTGCAGCAAGAGGAGGCCTATGTCAGAATGGAAAGCTCGAACATAGAAGAGGTGGTCTTGGGTGGGTGATGGTCGGATATTTTCTGGAATTCTCTTCCAACTTCTCAAGAATCGGACATTGAAGTCCGTGATGCTCTCTTGAGGTGCTCTCTTGATGTACATTAAAAACTGATAGAGATCCAAAGAACTGTAAAAGGGATCTTCGTCAAATATTTTGATTAGTGCTCCCGCTAGATCATCCCATGAACTGATGCTTTGAAACCTGAGCAGTCTGTACCACTGCAATGCCCTTCCTTCCAAAGACTGAACCAAAAGTCTGATCATGATATCCTCGTGATTTATGACATGGATCATTGACAAAGTAGCAATGTCTTCAACATGCTCCAAAGCCATGCCTTCGGTACCATCATATTTTGCTAGGGCCTTCAGGGCACCTTTGGGAATTTCATGCCGAATTTGGAGATTCAGAGGGCCAGGATCATCCCATCTAGAAAAAACCCTCACCTTTGTGGCAGTGGTCTACGGGATCACAGCTATCGCCATTAAGTCAGAGTCGCCAGATGAAAATTCTTTTAACTTGAAAAAGGCAGGCGTCCATGATCAAGAAATTCGGATCTTCAACTCAACGAAAGTCGCGGATGAACTTACAAATCTCCGCTATGATGTCAAGACAGACTCATCAAAATCTTGAGACCTCCGGGTGTTAAACAATGAAACTTATGGATCTTTTGAGACGGAAGAAGTCCGTCCCACCGAGCGTGCCAAAAATTGTTGGTCCAAAATCTGCCACAGGAAAGGATTTTACAAGTGCGCCCTAGACTCGGCCAACATTGAAAGGCTGGAAGCAAGAAATGGCTCCCATACCAATCTCCAGAGTGGGCTTGTTCCCTTCACTATTCTAAAATTGGTGTAAGATAAGGGTTACTGGAAAGAAATTAAAAAAGGTTACAGAAAGAAATGGGAAATATGGCCACAGGCCGGAGTTATGGGATCGTAAAATAGCAAACAGGAAACTTCAAGTGCAGCAATAGCAAGCAATAAAAGTTACTAACTTAACTTCCGCACGATGCATACGTAAAAACCCTCCAAAATCACATTCCAGGAATTTATACTCTTACGACAATATTTAAATCCAAGGATGCAGAATTTAAATGTAACAACCATGAAGACATACACATGCTATTAGAAATGCAACATGAACAGAAAGGAAATCACCAATGCAAACGCTTGAAAAATAGAAGCCAATCCTTTATTCCTGCAAATGAACTTCCAGTCTCTAGCAGAGAATTTTCCAACCACACTTTCAAATGAAGCTTACATTGGTTTTTATAGAGGGTCGTCCTCTTTGCAGCATTAAATATTTGAAACCGACTTCCTTGTGATCTACAATTATGCATTGGAAATTATGCACACGATCCCCTTAATTGCAGCCTTGGAGACCCACAAAATTGAATGAACCACCTTCATTAAATTTGTTTTTTAAACATGTGCATGAAAAACTATTAAACTGATCCACGACCAGCAATTTCGAACCAAGAAAATCTTTAATTTTGGTGGCCTGGGTGCTCTTCGACCTTGATCGCATTGAAAATCCGCAAAGAATTTAATTCGGGGCAGCATTTAATCTTCGAAAATCGGAAAAACCTCCTCGGAACTCACAAAACTGCTTTGGGCCAACAATTTAAGCATTAATAATTAATAATAACAATAAATGTGGCAAAAATGCCAACACTTCTATATTTGGGTTAACTAGTCTCCATTTTTTATTGAAGAGATTTACATCAGGATCTAATTCAATGGTATGTTGGATAATATATTTTTTGTATACTTTGAGATCATCATAGGTCCATGCAATGATGTCATCATGCTTCTTACACAATTCCTAGATCTGGTGGACTTCCTCATCTGAACATCCCACACCTATCATCAAGATTTTTTTTGGTGCAATCTAGATCTCCTTTAATCCTTTAGTAGTGACCTTTATTATGTGACCTATTGGGCAGTCATTGTTATTAAATAGGATTTCAAGTGTGATCAGCTCTCTTGGTATGTGGTGATTTTTTAGCTATATAAGCTCTCCTTCATCTTCTTGATATTTACTTTCCAAGGGTCCATCATCTAAATAATTCATCTCATGAACCAAGAAGTCCACTATCTTCTCATCACTCTCAAACACCTACCAAAATATATTCTTGTCAATAATAGAGGTCTTGTATACTAGCCTCACTATCTTCACCTTGTGAATAGTATTAGATACTAGGAAAAAAATTTCTCCCATGGATGCCAGTATATCAGTGTGACTATTTTGATCTCTTGTGTTTTATTTTATATTCAAGGCCTCAAATACCTCCAATAGGTCCTAGAATGTATTTTTGTAGGCTTTGAGATAGTTGTGCTTGCTAATACACTTATCAATGGTTTGGTTGATTACCAATTCTTTTCAAAATATCTTGAGCTTCTTAACTCCAAGATTCTCTGCCTTCCTTAAACCTAGGCATAGGGCTTCATATTCTACATTATTTTTAGTGTAGATCCATGTGAACCTGTATGAGAAATACTTTTGGGATCCTTTAGGTGAAATTAGGACTACCCCAACCCCTATACCATTTTTACATCTTGCTCCATCAAAATAGACCTTCCATAACTGATGAGGTGAAGAGTTCAATTCTTCCTACGTAGTTGGTTCCTTTGTTTTTTGATTCTAAATGGTATAAGTGCCCACTCTTGTCTCAATCATAGTGTTTAAATCCTTTAGTGAAAACTAATACTCTATTTTTAGTTCCTCTAGTACTTATTCTATCAGGTCTTCTTCCTCAATTAACATGTTCATTGTACTTGCCTACTGATTTGCCTCCTCTAAATTCTCTATATGGAATGAAGATAGTTTTTTTGAATAAATTTTTACCCTTATCCCCTTGTAGGGTATATCCATATGAGAATAATAAAAATAAAATATCTACCCAACATAGCAGTAAATTCCTTTGAGAGGCATATGCAAAAATAGATTTCTAGGTCCACCACCACAATATTCTAAATGACAGTTACCTAATATAATATGTGCAATACCATGGGGATATACTTGATGACCCCCATAGTTTTAACTGGGGTACCATATAACTGCAAAACACTAGGATAGTGTCTTGTATTTTCCATACCCTTAACATCACATAAAACCTTGGGTATAACTATATTGGTGGCCCTTGAGTCAATCATGTAGTTATGTACCACCTACCCCTCCATTTCTAGGGATAAGTAAAATGGGGCAGACCTATTCTTTCCTAATCTTAGGACAAGGTTACCTTGGGCCAAACTAATACTAGGAAGGGCTTTACTTTGATTCTTAATTAGTTTTAGGGAAGTTTGGAGCAAATCACTCTACTTTGAAATAAGCAAAGCATCATACATGCTTACTTTTGAAGGTGTTCTCTTTAACTCCTCAAAAATATTAAGGGTAGGGATTTCAGAATGCTTCTCCCTATATCTTAGAGGTATTTAAAAATATATTTATATACTTATGAGTAGCCTCAATCCATTGGAACTTAGTTACGGAAGGATATTTTAGCTTATCTCTAGACTCCTGAGTTTCAACCTCTTTTTGCTGAGCTTCATTAGGTTTGGCCTCCCTCCTCTACTGTTGAAATGGCTTATGAAAAAGTACACTTTATGGGATTTCCTTTTTAGCTTCATTCTTGTATTTTACATCAATGGGTACCTTTTAGGGCTTTAATTCCTTGGGGCTCACCTACAAAGGTTTATTTTTGGATCTTATCAAAACAAAGACTTGCGAAACAGATGGTATCATGAAATTGTGACTACCTTCTCTAAACATATGGATCTACCATTTTTGGGCCCTTCCAGTTTTTTCAATAGCCATCTTCTATACATAATTTTGGTGCATCATACAAGTACTTTACCCATGGGTATCATTGCATGTATAACACCAATAATATGACTCAGATGCATAGGTTAAATATTCTCCCTCTTCATTGATGAGGACTATACTAGATCTTTTAGGAGGCTTGTTGGTGGAATGAATTTGGTCTCTGGACATATATGGAAATCTTCTTGGTTGAAATTTTCTTTTATATTCCCTTATTTTCATTAGATTAATCTCATTCATCAAATATTTTATAGCATTATGTATTTCCCATATGAGAGAAATTTGTAGATCTACGGTGGGCAATGTAGGTATCACGATAGGAGCAGGAAAGGCTGGCACTATTGGTAGAGTTGATAAATTTGAGACTGTAGAGGGATTGGGACAATAGGGAATATTTATAGAAGATAAATTGGTGCTTAGGAGATTGGTTATGGCTGGTTTTGCAAACGCTTAGGGAAAATTGACATTATGGGCTTAAGAGGCATTCGACCTATGAAATGAGAACTTTCTCTACCTTTATAGACTCTTGAAATATTTGGAGAAATGTGAGGATATTTTACTACCTTATTATTAACCCCAAGTCCAAGATAAAAATACTTAGATAATAATACACAACTTACTCATTAGTTTATCAGAGATCCTAAGACAGTCTCTAATAGGTACAACTAAACTAGGTATTGAAATATATTATCTCTTATTACAGATGCTTCTGTATCACTATGAATTGGGTGATCAAGAAAATTTGATTTACCTATTCATTAAACTTCTCTATTACCTTACAAACTAGATTGACCCAAGATGTGATACTATGGTTAGATAGAGTTTTGTACCAATACAACATCTTCCATTTTAGAGAGAGAAGAAAAAAATATATCATGATATATTCCTCTTGAATGTTGTGAATAATGGCTAATGAAGGCACATCTTGATAGTTCTCAAACATAATTTTTCCCATACCATCATGCATTGGTAGGGTCTTTAAAGATACTTGGTAAATAAGGTATTAATTTTTAAGGTTGATAGGGCTAGTGTGATTCCAATTGGGGTATCTTGCATTTTGATTTTGACCTATTGCTTCTTGAGGAGTGATAGGTATTCTAGGAATGGGATCAACATCAACTTGGTCCTCTAAGAGAGAAGAGGATGAGTTGATACTAAAAGAGGGACATGCTACCTTATTCTGAATGGAAGCTCTAGAAATTTGATTGCTTCTTCAAACTAGCTAGTCTTATACCTTGTAATTATAAAAGCATAGTAAGGCAAGGTTGATATAGCTTTCTGAGTATGTTCCTTGATGGATTCACCAGGTGATTTAAGAAAACTAGGTAAAATAGAGTATCACCAACCTCTAGTTTATCTGATATATGAGATAGTTTCCAACTAAGTGTGCCAAAAATTATTGGTTGGAATTTTGTCTAATCATAAGGTTTGTTCACCCACAAACCTCAACCAACTTTGAATAGCCTCAAAAATATAAGATTAAAGTCCAATATTTGAAGAAGTCCAGCTCCTAGGGATCCTAGCTAACTATGCCTGAGGAAAAAGGAGTTAAGAGACAAGAAAGAAAGATAAAGCTAGAACATAAAAGGGGATGGATTCAACCACATCAAAATACATGTATAAATTAAATATTCAATAAAAATTTTGTAGATCATATAACAGATCAACAAATATTTCTTATCAACATTCACCATATAGATTTTAATTATGAAATCCAAAATTAGAAAACAAAAACCATGAAATCCAACATGTAAAACTACAACACATTCATTCAACTAACTATAATATAAATAAACAATTGAACAAACATACATACATGAGAAATTTTTGTAGCCTAGACAATGATCCACTTGCATTTTTGAATGATTCAAATTTTACATGTAAATTATAATGGCCAAAGAGCCGACCATTTTTTATGCCTTACATTCTTGCATATATAGTCTCTTGAAAACTATCACTGCTACAAGTGAATATAGTTTTTATCAATAAGGTTTGGCCAAAAAATCTAGCTAGAATTAACTAAGATGTTCATCAGTGAAGTGTGGTTGTGTTAAAAAACACTTGGGCTGCATCATCAATCGCTACCCTACAATATTTAACTACTTGCTCGAATAGCCTAAGAATATACCTTCATTGATTGCATCCGCTTTGGATATTCATTTGATGTATCTAAAGGTTATACTACTCATAACAGTAGAACATGCTTGATAGAAGAGGTGATTAGAATCATTTAAGTAGTATTTGTTCTCTTAAGAAACTATACTTTCATTATTGAATAGCTCTGACCTCTCATAAAGCCATATTCTATACACCACTTGTGCATAAGGGTATGTTAGACCAAGTACTACACCCCTATGCTATCCTTAGCTTGGGCATAATGTTTTTCCTCCATTGGTGGTCAAAATTACCCCTAAGACCACCATCAGACCCTGAGTTCCATATTCTATTGGGGTGGGCCATTGGTAACTACACAACACTTGGTGCCTATTACTTCTTTTCCTATCATGACTTTTGAATATGGCGAACGTTTAGGATTGACTAGAATCTAGTTGATTGCCATTACTTCACTCGATTTGGTTATTTTACTTATCTAATATGGGAATTTAGGATCCATACGAGGCTCGCCTTTGTCCCACTTCCCCTTCAAGTTCATCACTTGGCTGGTCTTGAGCCTCTACTTCGATGGGCTTTTGGGATTCCTCGGCATCAGATAGCTACCCACTTTTCAACCTTCCTTTCACTCTTTTTTATTTCTTGTGATGGATTTTTAATATTGCTCAGAGTCTGTTGATTTCCTAGTTCTTCACCCTTTATTGTTTGGGGTTGTGATTTGGGATCCACCCGGGACTGTTGGACACCCATTTTTCCACCCACCTTGGTACTTAGTCAAATTTTTGAGTTTTCTTAGGGAAAATTTTTTAGGAGTCTCTTAAGGGGCAGCCATGCCTGTTTTTCCATAAAGCACCTTTTCTTTCTTCTCATTGTAGGATAATTTTTTGACTTATCCAATTTTCATCGTAGTCCCCTTTTTACAAAATTCCCATCACTTAAACATAGATACAATGTGGGTGTGAGAAAAACCATCCATAGTACTTACCTCCATTTTTTTCTCAAGATAAGTGATATCATTGGCTTTCATTATCTAAATGGTGGCACAATACTTTATATTGTTCATCCATCAACATGTTCTTATTTGAAGAATTGCATGTTCATAAAATCCATCAATGGTAGACTATGTACCAAGATTCTCCAAGGTTCCCTATGTAGTTAATTTATTATAGCAATGATGGCTTTTGCTTTACGTTTTTAAATATAATTTGATCTAAGACTAGAATTACATGAAGCAATAATAGGATTCACACCATCATAAATGATAATTTATTGTAGGAGATATGAAATTTTTGCATCCTCAACCCTAAAAGTAATTATCCTTGAAGGCTAAGTTTAGTTAGAAGAAGGCTTATTGAATTTGTGGGCCCTACAAGGAGGTTTGTCATATAGGTGAATTGGTATATTAGTTGGAGATTCCACCATATTCTCATATCCATCCAATATTTCATGTATCTTATCTCAAATAGGTTATTGGCTAGAAGTTCCAATACCAAATGAAGCTTCTTGCACTTGATGAAGAAGGTCAAATCACTCTCTAGCATAAAGTAGTGTTCTGGTCTAGATTTTGTTATCTTTGGTCTTGACAAATTTTGAAATTCCTCATCAAGTGGTAGGACCTTCCAAAATAATATGCTACATGGGATCTTGAGAACATTTTCCACTATATTTAGCTTTGAGAATAAATATTCTAAGGGGAATCCATATAGTGACTCAAATATAGCCATATCAACTATCATTATTTTTATTAGCTCAAGCCCTAGGATTAGATAGTTGGTCCTTGAGAACTAGGTTTAAGTTTAATAAATGATTTAATTTTTAAATAATAAAATTTAGGTGGTAGTTGATATCATATTTCATATCAAATATTAGTCATGTCTGCTACATATATGATACTTTGCCTTCTCTAAATGGATAAGGATTTACATTGATTTGAATTTGGAATTTTATTATTTTATATTTCATTTTATTATTAAAATTTTATATTTGATTTTTAGGTAATTACATCTAAATTATTATTATCATTTGGGAAATGTTATTTGCATATTATTGGATTGTTATTTCCATTGCTATAATTGCCAAAGTTTTTTTGTAACATACAATATCAATGAGGAGGCATAAATTTATTTTAAGGATCAATATCATGTGGAGGATAAGCCATTTACATAGTCCACTACCTGATCTATGAAGGAGTATATAAGGCATCCAATTTGGGAGCATCTATTCTGAATTTACAAGTAACTTAAAGGAAAGACTAAATAGCCAAATTTAGTTGTTATTTGGATATTTAACTAGACAACTTGATCGAAACACAATTTGACTAAACATCAAAAGTATAAAAAATTGTAGACATCAAATTACAGCAATTAAAAGACCCTTCTAGGCACGTCTTCAAAAATTTATTGCTTGGACTACCATCCAAATCCAGCCTTTGCAAAGCACCAACTTTACAATCAATTTACCAGCACCCACTGGAAGGAGCACCAACCCCTGATTTATCTTTGCTTTTGCAAGACCCTGACTGGTCTTCTTCACATTTACGTTCTCTACACACTCTGCTCTCTCTACGCAATCACTTCACACACTCTTCTTTGTTACAGTTGAACTTCATGATCGTCTTCTCCCTTTTGCGCACTTTGCTCTCTTTGCAAATTTTGCACTTAGCATGATTCGACACAACTTGCTTTCTGTGCACAATGACCGTATTTCACACACTTTGACACGTCTTCAATTATCCAAACATCCCTCCTTTTATAAAAATATTTTTATGATGAAAACCCTAATCTTAGTCGGTTGTAAATCCTAATCTTAGTCGGTTTTCATAACAACTGTAAACCCTAATTTTAGTCGGTTGTCATCGGTCTTCATCGGATTCAACTCAAGAAGATGTTTGGTTTATCCACCACTTGATGATTTCATTCTGGACAGACCTTGTAACTACCATACTGACTTTTTATCACTCTTCGTATTTCAATAGTATGAAATCACTATGTATCTGCCCCTGTAAATGTCATAGTGATGTCGGTCCACTGTCATACTTCTCATTTTAGTCGGTTCTCCTTCTTGACTTGCGCATTTATGACCTATCACAAAATCATGACATTTCTGCCTCTGTAGCTTCTTTTGTTGTTGTTGCCATGAAAATACATGTCGCGATATCGTGACCCTTTCTCCTCCGTACGTTTTCTCTATTCTTTTGTCATGATATCATGACATTTCTACCTTTGCAGACTTCATATTTTCTTTTGTCGTGATATCATGACATTTCTGCCTCCGTATACTTCGTCTTTGCTTTTGTCACGATATCACGACACTTTTGCTTCCATAGACTTTGACTTTGCTTTTGTCGTGATATCACGACACTTCTGCCTCCGTAGTCTTCAACTTAGCTTTTGTCGCAAAATCATGACACTTCTACTTTTGTACTTAGCTTCTTTGCTTTTATCGCGAAATCGTGACACTTCTGCTTTCGTACTTTACTTCTTTGCTTTTGTCACAAAATTGTGACACTTCTGCCTTCGAAGTCTTCTTCTCTACTTTTATCATGAAATCATGACACTTCTGCTTTCATACTTTACTTCTTTGCTTTTTTCATGAAATCATGACACTTCTACTTCGAAGTCTTGCTTTCTACTTTTGTCATGAAATCGCGATAGTTTTTCTTCCGTATGCTTCATCTCTTTCTTTTGTCATGAAAATGTGACATGTTGCGATATCGTGAAACTTTTCAAACTTACTTTCTTGCTCCTATTTTAGTCACAAAAATGTGACATGTTACGAAATCATTTCCAACTTCCTTTCTCTCTCCTATTTTAGTCACGAAAATGCGACATGTCACGAAATCGTGACACTTTTCCAACTTACTTTCTCTCTCCTATTTTAGTCATGAAAATGCGACATGTCGTGAAATCATGACACTTTTCTTACTTGTTCTCTTTCTTCGAACTTGTCATGAAATCATGACACTTTTTCCTGCTTTCTCTTTCTCTTCCAACATGTCGTAAAATCATGACAGTTATTCCACTTGTCTTTTTCTCTTCCACCATGTCATGAAATCATGACAGTTTTTCTTGCTTTTTCTCTCTCTTCCAACATGTCGCAAAATTGCGACAGTTTTTCCACTTGCCTTTTTCTCTTCCAACATGTCACAAAATTGTGACAGTTTTTCCACTTGCCTTTTTCTCTTCCAACATGTCATGAAATCGTGACAATTTTTCTTGCTTTTTCTCTCTCTTCCAACATTTCGCAAAATCGTGACAGTTTTTCCTGCTTTTTCTCTCTCTTCCAACATGTCACAAAATTGTGATAGTTTTTCTTGCTTGCTGTATATGTCGCGATATCGCGACACTTTTCTTGTCTTTTTTCTTTGATTTTTTGCATATGGGACACTTTGGTCTTCTTGGAAAATCAATGTACATACTCTGAATAACCTTTGAACTCCTATCTTTTGCATCTGAATAGCTTTTGAACTTCCTGTCCACTGCATCAATAGATCTATCTAACTATGTTGACAACAATGACAATACTGTTGCTGCACCTTGCTCAACAATCTTCCCCTTTGGAATTGTTGTCAACATGTGCAATTTCCTGTAACTCTTCTCCCCCTTTGACAATAATACCAAAGGGCTATTGCAGACTCCCCCTGAGTCCATGCACAACATTCTCAAGAAAAATTTATTACACTTAGCAAAAATCATGAACATGAGAAAAAAGGTAATCAAATACTTAAATGCTCCCCTTGAGAATGTGATCCTTGTAGCTAGTCAATTCTTGGAAAGTGTGACCACTCTCAATTTATTGTGAAGGTACTCAAAAACTTCCTTGGGCAATGGTTTTTTGAAGATATCTACTACTTGCTCTGTAGTTGGAACAAAATCCAACTTAACCTCACCTTTCGCAACTTTCTCCTTCAAAAAGTGATACCTGATAGCAATGTGTTTTGTGCGTGAATTCATAACCGGATTCTTGGAGATGTTAATGGCACCGGTGTTATCACACTTAACCGATATTGGCTCACAAAAGCTAATACCAAGATCTTTTAGGGTAGGTTTCATCCACAATACATGCATACAACATGTTGTCGCTGTAATATAATCTACCTTTGTTGTCGATAAAGAAACTGACTCTTATTTCTTACTGTACCACGTGACCAATCTGTCTCCAAGATAGAATGCACCTCCACTGGTACTCTTTTTGTCATCTACACATCCTCGCCCAATTTGCATCTAAATACGAAATAAGGGTGAAGTCTTTACCTTTCGGATACCATAACCCATACTCCATAGTACCTTTGAGGTAATGAAGAATCCTCTTCATTGCTTTCACATGAGTATCCTTGGGATTAGCTTGAAATCATGCTACCATGCATAACGCCTGCAAAATATCTGGTCTGGTAGCTATCAGGTACAGTAAGCTCCCAATCATAGATCTATACATGGTTTGATCAACAAGTGGAGATTTATAATCCTTGCTTAACTTACAACCTGTCATCATGGGAGTGCTAACTTGCTTACAATCCTCCATTGTGAACCTTTTTAACATCTCTTTCACATATTTAACTTGAAAAATAAATATGTCCTTATTTTGATTAACTTGCAACCCGAGGAAATACGAAAGTTCACCAATCATTGACATTTCAAATTATTTGTGCATCTTATTTGCTAAATCTTTACACGACTCATCTTTTTTGTTGCCAAATATGATATCATCTACGTATACAACAAGAACAATAAGATAGCCATTTTCTATTTTGACATACAAATTACTATCTACCATACCTTTCTTGAACCCTTGTTGAGTGAGATAGTTGTCTAGCCTTGCATACCATGCTCAGGGTGCCTGTTTTAAGCCATATAATGCTTTCTTCAACTTGCAAACCAAGTTGGGATCATCACCAAGTTGAAAACCATCTGGTTTCTCAATATAAACCTCTTCTTCAAGTTTCCCATTCAAAAACGCTGATTTCACATCCATTTGACAAACTTTGAAATTCTTGTAGACTGCTAAAGCCAGAAACATTCGAATTGCCTCTAGTATAGCTACTAGTGCAAAATTTTCCTCAAAGTCAATGCCTTCAACTTGTGCATAACCCTTACATACCAATCTTACTTTATTTCCGACTCACCGCCTGTCTTCATTCAATTTGTTTCAAAAAATCCATTTAGTCCCGATTATATTTTTATTTGCAGGTCTAGGTACTAACTCCCAAGTTTCGTTTTTCTCGATTTGATCTAATTCTTCATTTATTGACTTCATCCAACTTTCATCTTTGCTTGCGTCAGTAACATTTTTGGGCTCAATGCTAGATAATAGAGAGTAGTTACTTACTACTCTTCTTCTTGTCTGAACACCAACTTTGGGGTCTCCAATTATTTGCTTTATAAGATGATTTTTATGCTAGCTGTTTGATTTGAATTTCTTATTTTCTTCCACTTCTGAATCACAACTTAAATCATCTGAGTCAATTTTTTGTATCTTTTTCATTTCATTTTCCTCATCTCCTTCAATAACCTCTTCATAAATTGGGTAGTTCTTTTCATAGCTAATTATTCGTTCTCTTCCTTCATCAAATTTGACATCGACACTGTCCACAATTTTCTTTAGCCTCTTGTTGTAGCATTTGTAAGCTTTGCTTTTTGATGAATAACCAACAAAAATACCTTCATCTCGCTCTATCTTCAAACTTACCAAGATTATCTTCAGTTCTTTTGATGTAGCACTTGCTACCAAAAACTTTGAGGTATTTTTTTGTTGCCCTTTTACCGAACCACAACTCATAAGGAGTTTTGCTTTCATGTGTTCTCAACATGTACCTATTTTGGATATACACCATAGTATGGACTACTTTTTTCCAAAATCTATCTGCTACTCTACTTTAAGCCAACATAGTTCGTACCATTTCCTGCATTGTCTTGTTCTTTCTTTCTACCACTCCATTCTGCTGGGGTGTCTTGGCTACTGAAAACTGTCTCCTAATACCGTATTTTTCACAGTACTCTGTAAACTCCTCTGAAATGAATTCTTCTCCTCTATCTGATCTTAAACATTTGATCATCTTTCCTATTTCATTCTCAACTTGGTTTTTGAAAGTCTTGAACATTTCAAAAGCTTCTAATTTATGCTTCAAGAAAAATATCCATGTCATTTTGGAATAGTCATCAATGCACAACATAAAATATTTGTCACCATTTATGCTTTGTGTTCTCATGGGTCCACATAAATCAGTGTGTATTAGTTCCAAAGGTTTGCTTGTGTAGTACTCTTTTGTTTTGAATGTGACTCTAGTTTGCTTTCCCTTTTGGCATGAAGCATAAATGTTGTTTGTAGGTTTGTTTATGGTGGGAATATCTATCATCGCCCTCTTTGAGTTGATTTTTACTAGATTATCAAAATTGATATGATTGAGTCTCTTGTGCCACAACCAATTTTCTTCTTCCTGTCCAATAAAATAAGCTCCTTCTGAAGTCTCTAAGAGCGTGTACAGGTTGCCGATGTCCTTGATCCAGTTGCTATCAATTTTCCACTATTTTTTTTTTGACTTCACAACCCTGCTTCTTAAAAACTACTTCATGACCTTTATCACAAATCTGATTTACACTCAATAAGTTATGTTTCAAACCATCCACAAACAAGACTTCTTCTGACTTAATTTTTCCATCACTAATTTTGACTGAACCTTTGCCAACTATCTTAGCTCCATCATTATTTCCAAACTTAACTGAACCACCTTCATATTTTTGTAACTTCTCAAATTTTTGTTTGTCACTCGTCATATGATTGGAGCATCCACTATCAAGTATCCATGGTACATATTTATTCTGTGCTTTAAATGTTGTTTGTACGATTAAGGATTCCTTTTCTTTCTTAAGTCATTCTTTTTCTTTCCACTCCATTTTGATTGTAGTTTTGGACTCTTGTTTTGCCTTTCCCTTATCAATAGCCTGTGCATGTTTTGCGGAAAGTTTTCTATTTTATCTTATCCTATTTGGTTGAAATTTTCTTCCCTAAAACTGATTTGATGCAAATGTACTACAATTTCTTGCAATGTGCCAAAATTTATGACAGCTTATAACATTCTACTGTATAATTTATCAAAGGAGAAAAAACATTTCTACTTGGTGAAATTCCTTGGTCTTACATTATATTTGTAGTCTAAGATTTTATGTCCATAGCCATTGCATTTAAAACAAAAACCAGAAAAGAGATAATTGAACCTGGGTGATGGTCTTTGCCATGTTGCCATAGGAGCCATAGGTCTTCTTCTTCTTTGATGTGTGACATTGGTGAATCCATCATTGTCAATTCTCCTTTCATGCCTGGCATTATTGCTTTCTTTTGCATGAGACGTTTTTCCTTGATCAACCTGTTTCTTATCTTCATTCTTTATGGATTCTACATTTTTGGACTTTGATCCATTTGATGATTCTCCTTCGATGAAACCCAGACCAAATTTGATGCCTGCAGGCCTTTGGTCATTTATAATATTATCCAACTTCATAGAAATTTCTTCGCGTTTGTGATAGCAACTAATTTTGTGATTCATCTCTTCTATCTACGTTCGTAAACCAACATTCTCTTCTTCTAGTTTTCAACAATAATATATTTTCATGGTAATTTGTACTTTGAGATCTTTAGATATTTTCTTGTATTCTTCTGTCTATACTTTCAGACTAATTATGATTTCGTTTGCATCCTCAAGCTTTTTTGAAATTTTCTTATTCTTTTTCCTCTCTATTTTCAACTCGTCAAGTGCAGAGATCAACTCACCTTCTAGATCTACTTCAGCCTCAGGGTTTTCACTACATACTTTAGAGTTGACTCCTTATTCCTTTTCTAATTTTACTTCTTCAAATTCCATGAAAAGAGCTTCACCTATTTCCTCTTCAGAATCCTCACCAGAGTTGTATTCTAATGAACTAGCATTCCTGGAGATGAAACTTTTCTTCTTGAAGTTGCCTTTTCTAAAATTTGTTTTCTTCTTCCTGTAACTTCTTTCTTGGTGCGATCCTTCATCATTTTTGTTATTCTCATTAAGTGGACATTTAGACACAAAATACCCCATGCCTCCATAGTTGAAACATTTAAACAGTAGCTTTCCTCTATATTTTCCTTTTCCCCTTTTTAGTTTTCTACAAAGTTTGCTTCCATTTCATCTCGATGTCTCTTCTTTCTCGGACTCTTGTTTTGCATTTTTATTTTTAAGGGCTTTAAAATATGCTTCTTTGTTTGTGGGTTTAGATCTTCCTATCCTCATCTCATATGCAATCAAAGAACCATACATCTCATCTATACTAAAATAATTTAGATTTTTAGCTTTTTCTATCGCTGAGACTTTAGAATCAAACCTTTGAGAAAGATATCTTAATAGATTTTTCATGATGGTAGTGTATTCAATATCCTCGCTGAGTCCTCTGATCGCATTAATGATTCCATTAACTCTTAGCATATATGCCTCAATGTTTTCATTGTCATTCATATTTAATGCTTTGAACTGAGCTTGATGTGTCTGTAACTTGTCTTCCTTGATCTTATCGTCTCTTTCATGAATACTCCTCATTTTGTCCCATATTTCTTTTGCCATTTTATAGCTCGTGATCTTTACTAGTTCACTATCTGCTAATCCGCACATGATAGCATTCTTTGCTTTTGAGTTATTTTCAAATAGTTTCTTTTTGTCAACCTCTTTTGGAGGAGTGATGGGTATTGTGTATCCACTAACTACTGAATCCTAGATGTCGTATCCCAAAGCATAGAGATATGTCTACATCTTGATTCTCCAGAACACATAATTAGATCCATCAAACAATGGTGCTTTGTTTTATGAGAAGCCTTCACCACCTGCCATTGTGTTACTTCTAAGATCACCCTAGCCGGTTAAGCTTGTACAAGAACTTAGCTCTGATACCAACTGTTAGTCTTACAATGACACTGAGAGGGGGGTGAATCAATTTATCTCTTTAAACTTAAATTTACAGCTCTTAATACCGCATCAATTAAAACTTATTACTAGATACAACAAGTATAACAAAAGAGCATCACACAACACAAGATTTAACAAGGTTCACTAAGGTGGCTACTCATCAAAAATTGACTGCTTGGACTACCATCGAAATCCAGCCTTTCCAAAGCACCAACTTTATAATCAATTTACTAGCACCCACTGGAAGGAGCACCAACCCCTAATTTATATTTGCTTTTGCAAGACCCTGACTGGTCTTCTTCACATTTGTGTTCTCTACACACTCTGATCTCTCTCGCACAATCACTTCACACACTCGCTTTGTTACAGCTTGAACTTCATGATCATCTTCTCCCTTTTGTGCACTCTCCTCTCTTTGCAAATTTTGTACATAGCATAATTCGACATGACTTGCTCTCTGTGCACAATGATCGTATTTCACACACTTCGATACATCTTCAATTCTCCAAATAGCCCTCCTTTTATAATAATATTTTTATGATGAAAACCCTAATCTTAGTCGGTTGTAAATCCTAATATTAGTCGATTTTCATAACAACTATAAACCCTAATTTTAGTCAGCTGTCATCGGTCTTCGTCGACTTCAACTCAAGATGTTTGGTTTATCCATCGCTTAATGATTTCATTCTGGACAGACCCTGTAACCACCATACTGACTTTTGATCACTCTTCGTATTTTAGCAGTATGAAATCACTCTATAACTACCCTTGTAAATGTCGTAGTGATGTCGGTCCACTATCATACTTCTTATTTTAGTCGGGTTCTCCTTCTTGACTTGCGCATTTACAACCTATCATGAAATCATGACATTTCTACCTCTATAGCTTCTTTTGTTGTTGTTGTCATGAAAATACATGTCACGATATCGTGACACTTTCGCCTCCGTACGCTTTCTCTATTCTTTTATCATGATATCGTGACATTTTTGCCTCTGCAGACTTCGTCTTTTCTTTTGTCGCGATATCATGACATTTTTGCCTTTGTATACTTTGTATTTGCTTTTGTCATGATATCACGACACTTTTGCTTCCATAGACTTCAACTTTGCTTTTGTCGCGATATCGCGAAACTTCTGCCTCTGTAGTCTTCAACTTAGCTTTTGTCACGAAATCATGGCACTTCTGCCTTCGAAGTCTTCTTCTCTATTTTTGTTATGAAATCATGACACTTCTGCTTCCATACTTTACTTCTTTGCTTTTATCGTGAAATCATGACACTTCTGCCTTCAAAGTCTTCTTCTCTGCTTTTGTCGTGAAATCGTGACACTTCTGCTTCCATACTTTACTTCTTTGCTTTTGTCATGAAATCATGACACTTCTACTTCTGAAGTCTTGCTTTTTGCTTTTGTCACGAAATCACGACAGTTCTACTTCTGTACACTTCCTCTCTTTCTTTTGTTGCATAAATGTGACATGTTGCAATATCGCGAAACTTTTCAAACTTACTTTCTCTCTCCTATTTTAGTTGCGAAAATGTGAGATGTTGCGAAATCGTGACACTTTTCCAACTTACTTTCTCTCTCCCATTTTAGTCGCAAAAATGCGACATGTTGCAAATTCGTGACACTTTTCCAACTTACTTTCTCTCTCCTATTTTAGTCACGAAAATGTGACATGTCACGAAATCGTGACACTTTTCCAACTTACTTTCTCTCTCCTATTTTAGTCATGAAAATACGACATGTCGTGAAATCGTGACATTTTTCTTACTTGTTCTCTTTCTTCGAACTTGTCGCAAAATCACGACACTTTTTCTTGCTTTCTCTTTCTCTTCCAACATGTCGCAAAATCGTGACAATTTTTCCACTTGCTTTTTCTCTTCCACCATGTCGCAAAATCATGATAGTTTTTCTTGCTTTTTCTCTCTCTTTCAACATGTCATGAAATCACGATAGTTTTTCCACTTGCCTTTTTCTCTTCCAACATGTCGCGAAATCATGATAGTTTTTCCTACTTTTTCTCTCTCTTCCAACATGTCGCGAAATCGTGACAGTTTTCCTTGCTTTTTCTCTCTCTTCCAACATGTCGCGAAATCATGAGACCATTTAGATGACTTGAGAAAAGTATTTGATCAGTTAAGGGAATATCTTATCCGATTGAATCCAGCCAAATGTATATTCAGAGTTAATTTAGGTAAATTATTAGGGGTTATAGTTTATTTACATGGCATCAAAATTGATCCTCTTAAGATTATGGCTATCACTGATATGCCCGCACCTACAAATACATCTGAATTACGGAGTCTACAAGGTAAGCTTCAAGCTATCCATCATTTCATCAATAAGCTGGCGGATAAAACTGGACCCTTTCTTAAGATTCTTAATAAGGATGTCTCTTTCCATTGGGACGATGAATTTTATGAAGCATTTGAACTCCTCAAACAATATCTTCTTAACCCACCTATACTTTCACCACCTAAACCTGATCACCCATTCATCTTGTATATTTCTACTTCAGATTTTGCTTTAGGAGCTATGTTAGCTCAACTTGATGATGAGAAAAGAGAGAGTGCTAATTATTACATTAGTAGAACATTAATTAGTTATGAAACCCGCTACACAACATTAGAGAAGTTATGTATAGCAGTCATATTTTCTACACAAAAACTATGCCATTATATGCTCAGTCAAAAAACATATGTTATTGCTAAATCTGATCCCTTGTGGTATCTCATGAGTCGACCTTATTTATCTGGTCACACAACAAAGTGGGTTCTTGCGCTAAGCGAGTTTGGACTCACATTTAAGGACATAAGTCTGTTAAGGGTCAAATCATAGTAGATCAATTAGTTGTTGCACCCTTAGAATCCACCCATCCCCTCATCATTGAGTTTCTTGATGAATGCCTTAAACTAGAGGCAGATCATTCAGAGCAATGGTCCTTATACTTTGACAGAGCCCGATGTATGAGTGGGGCTAGTGCAGTATTATTTTGATATCTCCACAAAAACATCTCATACCTCTATCCTTTAAATTAATGTTTGCCTATACTAATAACACTATTGAATATGAGGCTCTAATCCTTGGATTACGAGTAGCCCTGGCACTAAAAATTAAAAATCTATTAGTTTTCGATGATTCTCAACTTGTTATAAATCAAATTAATGATGTTTATTAGACCAAAGATGATAAATTGCACCCATATAAAGCATATGTATTACAATTAATATATTTATTTGATCAAGTTACCTTGGAAGCTATTCCTAGAACTAGCAATCGTGTGGTTGATGCCATGGCCATAGTTGCATCTCTTTTACCCTTGGAGTTAGATGATGAATATGCTACCATCATTATTAGTCGACTCCAGGAACCCGCTTCAATTAAATAATGCTTGGAACCTTTGGATGTGTTTCTAATAAACGAAACTACTCCTAAACTTTGGTACACTGATATCCTCAATTTTCTTCAAAATGGGACCTTCCTGAAGGTTTTAATAGAAACCAACATCAATTATTACATAAACGAGCAATTCACTTTGTCATAATTGACAATACCTTATATAGGAGATATTTTGAAGGTATCCTACTGAGATGTTTGAATCTAGAAGATTCTAGATCAGCTTTGAGTGAAGCCCATGATGGATCTTGTAGGGGACACTTTCGTGATAGCGTCATTGCTAAGAAGCTCCTTAGGATAGGATATTTTTGGCCTACCATGGAGAATGATGCACATGATTACATGTGCCATTGCGACAAGTTCTAGAAACATGTTGACCTTGTCCATGCGCCTACACAAGAACTGTAGGCTATTTCATCTCCTTGGCCCTTTTCAAAATGGGGCTTAGATATCATCGAAAAAATCAATCTTGTGTCATCTGATGGACACAAATTCATCATAACAACCACCGATTATTTTATGAAGTGGGTTGAAGCTATGCCCTTAGCTTCTTGCACTGGAACTCAAGTTTCCAAATTTATTTTTAATCAAATTATTTGTAGGTTCAGAATTCCTACAAATCTCATCTCAGATAATGGAACTTGTTTCAAAAATAAATATGTAAAGAAACTATGTCAAAAATATAAAATTCAACATCGTTGGTCCACTCCCTATTATCCTTAGGGTAATGGCCAAGCAGAAGCATCTAATAAAACATTAATTAAAATCCTCAAGAGACTAGTCAATAAATCCGGCCGTGATTGGCACATTCAATTATATCCTGTTTTGTGGGCTTATCGAACTAGCATTCATACTTTCATGGGCATTTCACCTTTTGTTTTGGTTTATGGTGCTGAAGCTATTTTCCCCTTTAAACTAGAAGTTTCTTCTTTGGCTCTGCTACTTCAAGATGCTGAAGTAGGAGATGAATATCGTGCTGGCAGATTTAGTCAGCTGGAACTCCTAGATGAGAAGTGCATTAATGCTTTGGAGCATCTTCGTGCCTACTGAACAAGCTCAAAAGAGCATATCTCAAGAAATTTCATAATCGATCCTTTGAGATCGGCGACCTCGTCTTAAAAGATAATAAAAAAAATACTAATGCAACTAAAGATCTTAAATGCAAATTCGAGCCTAACTGGCTTGGGCCATATATTATCACTGCTAAATTTGGATCGGGAGCATACAGATTAGCTACCTTATATGGTAAATATCTTAAAGAACCTATGAACATTATGCATCTTAAGCGCTATTATGAATAAATCTGGTAATTTCATCATTGTATATATTATACATGTTGTCTTATTTTAGTAATTCATATAAAAATTTCAAAAACAGTAATATTATGTATTATCTTAATTCATAAATTAAAATCAAAATATAATAAATAAAAAAAATAAAAATTATCAAAATCCTCAAAAAACATCTTCTATTTTTGCACCTGTCAATTTTTGAAGTATTGCAGTTATATTTTCAGTTATTTTGGATAAATTACCATTTATTTGGAATCCCTCACTTTCAAACTCACAAGAATAAATATCTTGATCTTATTTGGTATGATTATTAATCTCTCTTATATCAAAGTCCACAATTGAATTAAATAAAGTTTTGAGCATAGAGAACTGATATTGTTATTAACTTGAACCAAGTACATCTTTTCACATTAAAATGATTTCATTGCAAATTCAAAACGATGCTACACAGTAGAAGTGGTCTCTTGAGTGAAAAGTTTCCCTTGCTATCCTATCATGCACATGGTCTAGAATCTTTGAGAATTGACAAAAGGACAAGCTCACCCCTGCCTAGAATAAAAATCCCTTGCTCTACAGACCAATCCGAGCAAGTATCCCTAGTATAGGAAGAAAAAGAAAAAGAAAAAGAAAATCAAGAACAATTATGAGAAAAAGAAGCATGTTTTCAATATGATTTTGTACCACCTCAACAATATTTCAGTATTATCTCAATGTCAAGGAAAAATACAAAAAAAAAATAGAAAAATAAAATAAAAAGCAAAAAGCAATAAATCCCCCCTTACCCTTTGAAATAAAAGAAGGGTGAATGAGCTTGAATCCCCGGAATTCTCAATTATTCAAAAAATGTAAGGTAAGTCCCATAATAGGTGGTTTTTGCCCAACCCACTTGGCCTTGGGTAACTCCTAGTGTGGTGATATGTCCGTCACATTAGCGACCTTCTTTTGTATAGACCTATGTCCGCTCATGGATCAGCTAGCTCTTGATGACCCGACTTACATAGTAGTCTGGTATGGTTACATGCATATAAATCATGGTCAACGAACACTCATTTGGTTAATTCAAATTACTTGTATCAAATTATCTTGCTCAAAATTGGTAAATGAACAATACAATTACACACACATTTGTGTTTGAGAGATTTTGTATCATTATGATAGATCAAGATCGACAATGAACTCACATATGCACATGGGGTTCCTTATAAATCTAAATTTTGTCTTTGAAATAATTTAAAATATTTATTCAAATATTCCGGAATAATTTGATCTTCTTACTTGAGAATATTGGCTTAGCGTAAAAACAATTAAATACAACTGTTCAAAAATCCCAAAATTTCTTTCAAAACATGTTCAAAAATCTAGCAATAAAGTCACATTTATATATTTTTGACTTTCACAATGATGGTATAGTTCCTAAACCTAAATTGGAATACGAGAAGAAACTATTGAGTCTTTTGTTCATCAATTTAGTGCCTACATCAAAATACATGTGACCATTAAAGATTTGTATGACTTAAAACATGACAAAGATGAATGCTTTGCTGATTTCCTAGCTAGGTGGAGATAGTTGATAGGAAAATTGCACTTTGTGTTACCTTATAGGGAGATGTTGGACATCTTTATTAATAATTTGCAAGAGCAACTATCTTACAAATTATCAATCGCTACCTTGACCACCTTCGATCAAGCTATAGACTTAGCCCAAAGAGTGGAAGATGCTCTCATTAGGAGAGGCCACTTAAAAAGAAAGACGATGAGAAAACATCCAAAAATAAATATAATAATAAACAAGTTGTGGGTGATGGAGTCATCGATAGCAAAAATATTGCTAATGTTAATGCTGCAAATACAACGGAGAAGTTTGTACTAAAACATCCTTATAGACCTCCTCAAGAATTTACTAGGTTAAATCAACCTTTATCAACTATTCTATTGTAATTATTAGAATGAGGTTTGATTCAATTACCAAATATTTAGGAACCTGATCCAAATATACCCAGATACAGAGCAGATTTACACTGTGACTTCCATAAAGGACCTAGACACACTACCAACTCTTGTAAAATATTAAAACATAAAATACAGGACTTGATTGATAACAATGAGATGGAGGTGCAAGCCTTTCAACCTAAGAAAAATCCTCCTAATAATGTTCAAAAGAACAACCCACAAAACTAGAATCAGAATGCCAATTAGTCATTAAACATATTTCAACATCCCTTACCAAAATATGGTAAGGATGTGGCTAATAAAATTGAACATCATAATGTCCCACCTCCTACCCGATATGTAGGAACTATTAGTGGGCATTTACCTGCTCATGATCTGGAATTATTTGATACAAATTTATTCATGGTTACAACCAGGCCTCTATATAATATTTAGATACCTAATCTTAGTGATACAGAATACGAGACTGAGAGTGATATGGAAATCACATCAAATAAATCGAATAGTTCTGAAGATGAATCGGATACTATTCACCCTATCACAAGTTATATGGTTCCAGAAGAACCATTTCCAATAAGATTCACTACTAGACCATCGTATCATCGATTACTTTCTAATGAGCTAGCTATAAACACTAGAACAAGACCCATTCATCATCCGCAGAATAACATTGTGGGTACCATCGGAGCTATTACTAGACAACATGCTCAAAATTATCAACAAGATCAAATTTAGAATGGTTGATCAAATCCATTTTTTTAAAGGTTCCTAATAAAGGTAATCATGTGCCTAATGTTCAACCTAAACCTCCTTAAAATATTAATGAACAATCATCAAATATTACAGCTAGAATTTTCCTCTTGGACCTTTTAAGATCTTCTCCTACACGTAAAGATGAATTAATGCTCACATTAAGCCAGATGATGGTACCACAAGATATTCAACCTGAAGCCATTTCCAATACAATAATAACTCATGAAATTGATTGTATTGACTTTTGGGACAGAGACATACCTCAACATAGTTTACATAAAGATAACCCCTTGTATATTACTACTTTAATTGGAGATGTAGCAGTCAAACGAGTTTTTTTTTATAATGGTTCATCTTTAAATATCCGCACTTTTGAATTCTACCAAATATTTTTGTTTAGAAGTGATGAAATGAAAAGAACTAATATGATCATAAAATATTTCAATGACAAAACACAAGAAACATGTGGATTTATTACCATTCCATTGCAGGTTGGTCCAAGAACCTTGGATATGACTGTGTTCATTGTACATTGCCCGACATCGTACAATATACTCTTAGGTCATCCTTGGATCAACGTAATGCGAGCTATTCCCTCAACCTTACATCAATGTGTTAAGTTCAAATTTAAGAATCAGTTAGTTACCATTCATGGTGATCCAAGACCCTTTATACATGTGTGCTTTGGCAGACCCTATTGGAGTTCAATTTTACCATGCTATATCATCCACACATCCTAATTCTCATTATCCATATAAATTTGTGAAACTTACACCCACAAAGTCATCTACTTCTTCTCCATCAGCTTGCACCTTCACATATAGCTCAACCATCTTCTGAACAAATCGCATTAGGACCTAAGAAAGATCCTAATCTCACAACTATCCCTATAACTTCCATGCCTTTAATAGACCCATCTATCGACTCCTCTACACTGTCTACATCCACCAAAGTCATATTTTCTACATCAAAAGACGTAGGGAATGTTCCTTATACCTCTTATGCTCTTACTGATGAACTCTTACCCGATCTATCTCAAATTCTTATATCAGAAGAAACAAATGCTTCTATGTGAGATTCCCTTATTTTAAATAATTTGCCACCATATCCTCGTACCTTGGGCCTCCCACATCCTATGGGAAGTATTTACCAAGTCGGGAGTTGTGCCTTTATTTATAAGGGATATGACTAGGGTAGAATACCCAAAAACATCAAAACTCATTATGATGGATATGCTTGATGTTATTTTACTAATGAATATATTAAAGCCAAACCTATAATGCTTAAATTGAGATATAAAAGGAAAGGTTTGGGACCTTTCCAAAATGGTATGAAAGAACATTTTGAGATAGAAGTGTGGCCCTCCCGATGTGGTGTGGGCCTATTTTCTAGTAAGGGTCAACCATTCCCATTTGAGGATGATGACCATCTTATATGTTACCAAGATTATTTAGATGCATGCGATGCCTTACGTTTAATGAATAAGACATTCACATGTAATATGCTATCTATAGCTTATCCTTAGATGATCGTTGAATTCAATAATGAGTTGGAGGGAGATATATTTCATGATGTCTCCATTGAGGAATTATTACATAATGGATTTTATTTTGATGGCTCTATACCTAGTATAGCCCAACTTGAGGCCACGACTCCTCAAGATGAATTATCCAAGCTAACCTTGGAAGAATTACAAGAATTGGGCATTTCACCCACCCCACCTAATTTTGAGAGAGATCTACACATGGAAGTAGAAAATGTCATAAAAATTAACATTGGAACCGAGGACAACCCCCACATAATCAACATTGGATCAGAATTGAGTCAAGAAAAATAGGATAAATATATTATATTTCTTAAATAATATGAAGATGTATTTTCTTGGACATATGAAGATATGCCATAATTAGACCCTTCTGTAGTTATGCATCACCTAGTAGTGCACCTGGATGCTAAACCTGTTAAAAAAAAACTTAGAAAAATGCATCCTAAAGTGGCCTTACTAGTCAAAGGGGAGTTAGAAAAACTCTTGAATGTTATTTTTATACAAGCCATTGATTATGCTGAATGGATCTCGAATGTAGTTCCAATAACTAAGAAAGAAGCTACTAAGGTTAGGTTTGTAAATTCCTTAGAGATATTAATGTTGCATGCCCTAAAGACGATTTTCCCCTTCCCAATATGGATCAGATCATTGATTTTCCTGCTAGGAGTGGAATGATATCCTTAATGGATGGATTTTCTGGTTATAATCAGATCAAGATAGCTCCTGAATATCAGGCTAAAATAGTCTTTATTACCTCTTGGGGGACTTTCTATTGGAAAGTGATGCCATTCAGGTTGAAGAATGCAGGTGCAACCTATCAATGAGCCATGACTTATATCTTTCATGATATGATGCATGATATACTACACGATTATGTAGACGATATTATAGCTTGTTCTATTGAAGAAGACCATTTAGATGACTTGAGAAAAGTATTTGATCGGTTAAGGGAATATCTTATCCGATTGAATCCAGCCAAATGTATATTCAGAGTTAATTTAGGTAAATTATTAGGGGTTATAGTTTATTTACATGGCATCAAAATTGATCCTCTTAAGATTATGGCTATCACTGATATGCCCGCACCTACAAATACATCTGAATTATGGAGTCTACAAGGTAAGCTTCAAGCTATCCATCATTTCATCAATAAGCTGGCGGATAAAACTGGACCCTTTCTTAAGATTCTTAATAAGGATGTCTCTTTCCATTGGGACGATGAATTTTATGAAGCATTTGAACTCCTCAAACAATATCTTCTTAACCCACCTATACTTTCACCACCTAAACCTGATCGCCCATTCATCTTGTATATTTCTACTTCAGATGTTGCTTTAGGAGCTATGTTAGCTCAACTTGATGATGAGAAAAGAGAGAGTGCTAATTATTACATTAGTAGAACATTAATTAGTTATGAAACCTGCTACACAACATTAGAGAAGTTATGTATAGCAGTCATATTTTCTACACAAAAACTATGCCATTATATGCTCGATCAGAAAACATATGTTATTGCTAAATCCGATCCCTTGTGGTATCTCATGAGTCGACCTTATTTATCTGGTCACACAACAAAGTGGGTTCTTGCGCTAAGCGAGTTTGGACTCACATTTAAGGACATAAGTCTCGTTAAGGGTCAAATCATAGTAGATCAATTAGTTGTTGCACCCTTAGAATCCACCCATCCCCTCATCATTGAGTTTCTTGATGAATGCCTTAAACTAGAGGCAGATCATTCAGAGCAATGGTCCTTATACTTTGACAGAGCCCGATGTATGAGTGGGGCTAGTGCAGGTATTATTTTGATATCTCCACAAAAACATCTCATACCTCTATCCTTTAAATTAATGTTTTCCTATACTAATAACACTATTGAATATGAGGCTCTAATCCTTGGATTACGAGTAGCCCTGGCACTAAAAATTAAAAATCTATTAGTTTTCGGTGATTCTCAACTTGTTATAAATCAAATTAATGATGTTTATTAGACCAAAGATGATAAATTGCACCCATATAAAACATATGTATTACAATTAATATATTTATTTGATCAAGTTACCTTGGAAGCTATTCCTAGAACTAGCAATCGTGTGGTTGATGCCATGGCCATAGTTGCATCTCTTTTACCCTTGGAGTTAGATGATGAATATGCTACCATCATTATTAGTCGACTCCAGGAACCCGCTTCAATTAAATAATGCTTGGAACCTTTGGATGTGTTTCTAATAAACGAAACTACTCCTAAACTTTGGTACACTGATATCCTCAATTTTCTTCAAAATGGGACCTTCCTGAAGGTTTTAATAGAAACCAACATCAATTATTACATAAACGAGCAATTCACTTTGTCATAATTGACAATACCTTATATAGGAGATATTTTGAAGGTATCCTCATCGAGATGTTTGAATCTAGAAGATTCTAGATCAGCTTTGAGTGAAGCCCATGATGGATCTTGTAGGGGAAACTTTCGTGATAGCGTCATTGCTAAGAAGCTCCTTAGGATAGGATATTTTTGGCCTACCATGGAGAATGATGCACATGATTACATGTGCCATTGCGACAAGTTCTAGAAACATGTTGACCTTGTCCATGCGCCTACACAAGAACCGTAGGCTATTTCATCTCCTTGGCCCTTTTCAAAATGGGGCTTAGATATCATCGAAAAAATCAATCTTGTGTCATATGATGGACACAAATTCATCATAACAACCACTGATTATTTTATGAAGTGGGTTGAAGCTATGCCCTTAGCTTCTTGCACTGGAACTCAAGTTTCCAAATTTATTTTTAATCAAATTATTTGTAGGTTCGGAATTCCTACAAATCTCATCTAAGATAATGGAACTTGTTTCAAAAATAAATATGTAAAGAAACTATGTCAAAAATATAAAATTCAACATCGTTGGTCCACTCCCTATTATCCTTAGGGTAATGGCCAAGCAGAAACATCCAATAAAACATTAATTAGAATCCTCAAGAGACTAGTCAATAAATCTGGCCGTGATTGGCACATTCAATTATATCCTGTTTTGTGGGCTTATCGAACTAGCATTCATACTTTCATGGGCATTTCACCTTTTGTTTTGGTTTATGGTGCTGAAGCTATTTTCCCCTTTAAACTAGAAGTTTCTTCTTTGGCTCTGCTACTTCAAGATGCTGAAGTAGGAGATGAATATCGTGCTGGCAGATTTAGTCAGCTGGAACTCCTAGATGAGAAGTGCATTAATGCTTTGGAGAATCTTCGTGCCTACCAGAACAAGCTCAAAAGAGCATATCTCAAGAAATTTCATAATCAATCCTTTGAGATCGGCGACCTCGTCTTAAAAGATAATAAAAAAAATACTAATGCAACTAAAGATCTTAAATGCAAATTCGAGCCTAACTGGCTTGGGCCATATATTATCACTGCTAAATTTGGATCAGGAGCATACAGATTAGCTACCTTAGATGGTAAATATCTTAAAGAACCTATGAACATTATGCATCTTAAGCGCTATTATGAATAAATCTGGTAATTTCATCATTGTATATATTATACATGTCTTATTTTAGTAATTCATATAAAAATTTCAAAAACAGTAATATTATGTATTATCTTAATTCATAAATTAAAATCAAAATATAATAAATAAAAAAAATAAAAATTATCAAAATCCTCAAAAAACATCTTCTATTTTTGCACTCGTCAATTTTTGAAGTATTGCAGTTATATTTTCAGTTATTTTGGATAAATTACCATTTATTTGGAATCCCTCACTTTCAAACTCACAAGAATAAATATCTTGATCTTATTTGGTATGATTATTAATCTCTCTTATATCAAATTCCACAATTGAATTAAATAAAGTTTTGAGCATAGAGAACTGATATTGTTATTAACTTGAACCAAGTACATCTTTTCACATTAAAATGATTTCATTGCAAATTCAAAACGATGCTACACAGTAGAAGTGGTCTCTTGAGTGAAAAGTTTCCCTTGCTATCCTATCATGCACATGGTCTAGAATCTTTGAGAATTGACAAAAGGACAAGCTCACCCCTGCCCAAAATAAAAATCCCTTGCTCTATAGCCAATCCGAGCAAGTATCCCTAGTATAGGAAGAAAAAGAAAAAGAAAAAGAAAATCAAGAACAATTATGAGAAAAAGAAGCATGTTTTCAATATGATTTTGTACCACCTCAACAATATTTCAGTATTATCTCAATGTCAAGGAAAAATACAAAAAAAAAATAGAAAAATAAAATAAAAAGCAAAAAGCAATAAATCCCCCCTTACCCTTTGAAATAAAAGAAGGGTGAATGAGCTTGAATCCCTGGAATTCTCAATTATTCAAAAAATGTAAGGTAAGTCCCATAATAGGTGGTTTTTGCCCAACCCACTTGGCCTTGGGTAACTCCTAGTGTGGTGATATGTCTGTCACATTAGCGACCTTCTTTTGTATAGACCTATGTCCGCTCATGGATCAGCTAGCTCTTGATGACCCGACTTACATAGTAGTCCTGGTATGGTTACATGCATATAAATCATGGTCAACGAACACTCATTTGGTTAATTCAAATTACTTGTATCAAATTATCTTGCTCAAAATTGGTAAATGAACAATACAATTACACACACATTTGTGTTTGAGAGATTTTGTATCATTATGATAGATCAAGATCGACAATGAACTCACATATGCACATGGGGTTCCTTATAAATCTAAATTTTGTCTTTGAAATAATTTAAAATATTTATTCAAATCTTCTGGAATAATTTGATCTTCTTACTTGAGAATATTGGCTTAGCGTAAAAACAATTAAATACAACTGTTCAAAAATCCCAAAATTTCTTTCAAAACATGTTCAAAAATCTAGCAATAAAGTCACATTTATATATTTTTGACTTTCACAATGATGGTATAGTTCCTAAACCTAAATTGGAATTTATGCCTAGTGTAAGTCCTCATTTTTATATTTTTTATCTCAAAATCAAAAATCAACTATGCAATAAAACTATTACATCAATTTCTTCTTTGGATTTCACAATGAAGGTATTAGTCTATATCTAAAATTCTATGCCTAGCGTAAGCCATTGTTCTAATTTTATTTCCCATTTATTTAATCCATAAAAGCATATGGCTTAAATCATTATGTTACACAATTGTGCTTTAAAAATAATGAAAAATTTTCTATTTTCATTTATGTCAACATTTAGTTTTGCGATGATGGTATAATTCCTAGGCAATTGTTTAAATTTCTATCACACTTAGGAATTTTATGCCTAGCAAAAATCATATTTTTAATATTTCATCCATAATATTTTCATGGAAATCTAAAAACAAATCATCACCATCATCATTTTTCATCATCACAACACAAATTCTTAAGAAAGTCTCTTAAACACCCTTCTAATTTTAGCAATATTTCTCGCATATCGGGATTAGCTTGATGACCTAGTGAACGACTGACTCCATGAAATGGTCATGTAACAATGACAATGTCCTTTGAAATTATTGTTAGAAGTCACTTTATTTTTCATCAAATAATACCACAACAACCAATTTGTTTACATCAGATTATTTCATTTAAATTTTATAGTATGACATAAAATTATAATATTTTCAATGACATAATTACATGAATAATCAATCAACCATTAAAATATTAAAGCATCATAAAACATATGCACAAGTCATATCACAAAAAGAACATATATATATATATATATATATATATATATATATATATATATATATATATATATATATATATATATATCAAGAAGTCTATACATCATATCAAAATGGATTGGTATGCCACAATCTATACCCTAGCATACTCAATCCTCTCAAAAATATATGGTCTATGTACAATGAGCAGCTAGTCTCGAGAAGCCCTCAAGCTCTCAACCTCATCTCTCTCACCCTGAGGTGGAGAAGGTGGTCCCATCATGGCACATCCTGTATCATGGGTCCTCGACATCGATCGTGATGATGTCCTCGATGATCCCATCCTAATTGGCTCTGCAATGCTAGCTAGCAGCAATATCCTCTGCTCTTATGGAACCACATGATAGTACAACCCCTGGTAGAATGTGGTCTATGCAATAGCCCACGCCAGCTCCATAATGCTCACCCCTCTTCTTTGAGCCCTAAGTCATGTTGCCTCATCTTGAAGAGTCTGCACCTGAGCTTATAGGCAGGCATTCTTTGCCTGGAGAGCCACCATCTCATTGCTCTCCCCCACCTCGACACCCTTGCCCTTATCGGGTGATGGTGGCCTATCCCTCTACTGATAAGGGAGTATCTCCCTCCTCTCTAGCTACTGTTGTCTCTTCAAAGCCTGTGGTACTCTATACCGTTTCTCCTAAGGAAACCATTGTTGATAACTCCCTCCATGACCCCTTACTGTACCAATGGTAGCCTGGCACCGCCTCTCCATTTGTTGCACTATAGGGTGCATCAAACCTTGTGCCCTTGTCATCTGAGGAGGACAAATGCTTGCATACTAGGAATCATACCCGTCTACTACCCCCACATCATCCCCATCCACTGGATGAATGGGGGCATCATCAACGTCCTGACTCTAGAACCACTGCATGTCTAGAGCCCTGCTCAGTGTGGTGTTATCCCGCATAGTTCGAGAGTACTCATAATCCCTAAGAGAAGGGATCCCCTATTGTAGAACAAAATACCTCAAAAATTGGTCATAGCGATGGAGATTTACCTATCCCCACTTTGTCCTCAACCATATGACTCACCTAATGTGAGCCAACTCCTGTCCATCCTCTGCCCACCTTGGATGCTCTCTCCATGGTCTCCAGGTGATTTGATCTAGGGTGAGGTCATCTAGCAACCTCTAGGACATTGGTAGATCTATCCACCACTGTGACCTTCTCTAGAGCCACCAATAAAAAAATTGGGGTCTCTCTTGGTCAACTCCTATCAGTGGAAGCCCTACCGGCCTCCGCATCGCAATGTGCTCCCAGTATAAAACCTGTAGTAGCGATGTCAGCACTAGACATCGACCTCCCTTGTATATGATCCCATAAAGGATCCTATACAAGGGACATAATACAAAGCTACCCCAAGCAAACCTATATTCGTGGTCTCTCATGTCGTAGACCACATCTGAGAGGAGCCACGATAACTTGCATCCACTCTGGTGGCATAGAAGAAGGCCACCCACCACCCCTGCTAAAACTCGAGTCAACCGAGATGCCCCAGGCATCTACCTCAAAGCCTTGATGTTCACTCTACCCTTCTCTAGGGTGAAGGTTAGGTCACTACATAATCTCATCATGGTGTGGCCCTGATTGGCCTAAGGATTCATGAACCGTCCATGTATGGGGATCCTCAAGATCCTCCATACATCCTCTAGAGTGGGAGTCATCTTCCCTATCAGTAGTCGAAAGTAGGACGACTCTGAATACCATCTCTCTGCTAGGGTTGTCAATAGCCCCATGTTTGTAGGAATTTGTGGCATCTCTACCACATGTTGTAGCCTAACCTTTGTTAGTCTATCTCGCTCAGCCTGATCGAGTGTGGCTAAGTCATCCCTTAGACCCCCATATTTCCACTCTCGACTCTTTAGCAATCCCCTCTGCAAAATAAAAAATAAAACAACAAAAATCATTAATACATAATCATTAAAATCAATTAAAATCAATTTCATCTCATAAAAAAATGATATCGCCCATTATTGGACGATATCGTACCAAATTTAGTTAAATCGTCCTTAATAGGACGAAATTGTTTTTGATTCTTCAATTTGGGGATCACCCCTTATTGGATGAAATCAGCGATATAGGGACAATTTCGGTGAAATTAGGACGATTTCGATGAAATTGGAATGATTTCGTCCTGACATCGTTGACGGCCTAAAAACGGTCATAATGCCAAAAAACAATTAAAATTCAAGTAAAAAATTCAACAAATCAAGCTAAAAACATAGTACACTAGGTTTAGATCCTTATCCGCAACCTGTGCCGGACCTCTATCGATCTGTGTGCCATTTCCACTATTTCACCTGTAGAGCTCTGAAATAACGAAAGTGAACAGTAAAAATCAATTAGGTTTTTACCTTATTTTTCTTATTTTTATTTAAAAACAACATTTTTTTTAAGTTTGCTTTTTCGCGCTTTTACCTCAAATGTTCGATTTGGGTAAAAACTCGGAGGGGACACCATAGCAAACAGTTGTATGATTCTACCTAGAATCATCATCTAAAAAATGGAATAAATTTTTGCTTTCTCATAAAACTTGAAGAACTCGTATTTAACGCATTTTCCTCAAAAAATATGCTAAAGAGGGGGCAAAATGTAGCACCCTAAAATTGGTGCAGTTAAACCCTCAGTAAAAAGTAAAAATTTGAATTTTAACCTCGAAACCGCCCGTTAACTGCTCACCTTGTTTTTCATGCCATTTTTAGAAGTTGTTTTGACTGTTGGATGATATCGTCGCCGATCTGACGATATCATCCCAAATCGGATGAATTCATCTGGAACAGAACATCCAAACGATTTCATCCCAAAACCAAATTTTCATAATTAGCTTCTATTTCAAAAACCTCTCCAACTCGGGCAGAAGTGTGTCTGCGTGGTTGGAGATTCCTACGTTGGAGATCTCCTAGATTGGGATGATCCCTAACCTCCTAACCTCCCGCTAATCCTATATAAACTTAGGATTTTCCCAGTTTATCCCCTTGGCTGATCATTTCCTTGCAACTTTAGTTTTTGTTGTGTTAGAACATCCTATCCCTCATCATTCGCACTTGTGTTTTCAAGTTTTATTGTAGGATCTCATTGTGTTTCAGTTAGAGGAAGCTCGGATCATCGTAGGTGATTCAACTACAATTTGGATGATCTTGTCGAGATCGGCGATGATCTTGTATGATTGCAGACTATTTTGACTGCAGTTCAGATTGGAGGCAATTAGAGCCCTGAGTTTTCATTCTCTATCTCTTTTTCTTATCTAATTGTGCATTAGATTAATTCACTTATGTTCTACGTATTTGATTTCACCTCATTTAGCGTATTTGCATGATAAAATTCAAAATAAATTATTAAAACATTGTATCCCATTTGATTTGATATATGGATTTATCATTTAAGCACTTATATCCTTATTTCTATCATTTTGTATCATTATTGCAATTGTATTTGTGGTTTTTGGTGTCTATTTTCATGATTGCAGGTTTCTGACGAATTCATCAAGTCGCTGAAGATCTTGGCTAATATTAGATGATCTCCTATGATATGGATGATTCTATATAATTACAGATGATCTTATCATATCCGGGATGATCTGGACTCCTACAAGCTTCAGAATCTTCATCAAGCATCAGAAATTAGGTGCACTCTTCTCCATTTAGATATTTTCTATATTTAGGATTCATTTATGTTTGTTGTCTTCATATAAACCAGAAATTTCATATAGAATAGCTTAGATTCATTTTGGCCAACCTAGGAATCTAAATGATTGAACATAAAATGAACACATCAAACCCATTCTCAACCTAGGCATGGAAACTGCCACTCAAAGTTTCCTGGTGAACCCCACAATCCATCAAAAATTCACCCTTATACCCCCTCCCCCGAGAGGCATGACCTTTAAAGGGCCTCTCCATATGAGGTATTATCCCATCCTTCTTGCATCCCCCTTCTGGGCATGAATCCTTTAGCCTGAAGGTAAGGTTGCAAAAAAATTGGGCAATACAAGAACATTATTGATTAATGCATATTTTATAACTTGCAACCTATATCTTTACCTTTAGGACACCAAAAACAATTCTAGTCACCTACCAAAACAAAAATAATGTATCAAGTCAATGATCCAGTCATTAGTGTTCCTTTCTTTCTCTCCTATCTACACTAAATTTTCTTCTTCCAAGATCAGGTTGGACTCCAATGTTGTAGATTCTACCAACTATTGGAACAATGCTCTTCCTCTCACCAACATTTTAGACCTAATTTTAACATAAAATTATTGAATATTCATGGTCCATCTAGCTCTTCGGTCACTCAATTCTCCTTGAATCACAAATCTTCTAACATTTAGGTGCACCACGTATACAAGATTTTTGCTCTAGGAGATGAAATATTCAAACTTCTTGAGGAATTTCATAATAGTGTACACCTATTTTTCAATGAAGTTATACCTTTTCTCATGATTATGCAATGTATGGCTAACAAAGGCAATGGGTCTCTCACTGTCGTCTTCTCCTTTCTAGGTGTGGACCACTACATAGTTGCTATCCACTCCAAAAGAATATAGGGTGAGATATTTGGAGTAATCTGAGTTAATAAGCATTAGAGATCGTGAAATGGCTTCTTTGATTCTTCTAAAAGCATCCTTCTAAACATCCATCCATTTTAATTCCACATCCTCTTTTAACATATCCATCATAGGTTTGACAATCTAAGTAAATTTTAACATAAAATTTTGCACAAAGTTTATCTGCCCAAAGAATGATTGTAGTACCTTTTTATTCAAAGGCAAGGGTAATTCAAGAATGGCTTTCACCCTATCCAAGTCAATAGCAAGTCTCGTATTATAAATGCCATGTCCTAGGAGCTTAGATTATTGCACAACAAAGATAGATTTATTTGGATTCAATGATATTTCAAACTCTTTACACTTTTCAAAGACCTTCTTGAGGTGTTCCACATGATCCTCCTTCTTATGATAAAATATGGTCATATCATCCAACTGGATGATAATTACTTTATTTACAAGCTCACCAAATGCCAAATCCATTGCTCTCTATAATGTAGCGCTAGGCCGCTAGCATTGGCTAGCCCAAATGGCATCCATTGATATACAGAGGTTCCCCATTTAGTGGTGAATTTTTTACTAGTCTTCATATTGAATCCAAATTTTATTGAACCCAGATAAACCATCCAACAATGATAATATTTCTGACCCTATCACTGTGTGTAATATTTGGTCTATTTGGGACAAAGGATAATGATCCTTCAAAGAAGCTATGTTCAAGTTTTGAAAGTCAACATAGAGATGAATATCCCCATTATTTTTTCTCACTAGGACCAGATTCACAACCCAAGTGGAATGTTTGATGGGATATATTTTCTTGGCATTTAGCAGCTTCAAGAACTCATGTTTCATTATAGCTTCTTGTTGGTCCAAAATCTGCCACAGGAAAGGATTTTACAAGTGTGCCCTAGACCCGGCCAACATTGAAAGGCTAGAAGCAAGAAATGGCTCCCAGACCAATCTCCAGAGTGGGCTGGTTCCCTTCACTATTCTAAACTTGGTGTAAGATAAGGGTTACTAGAAAGAAATTAAAAAAGGTTACAGAAAGAAATGGGAAATATGGCCACAGGCCGAAGTTATGGGATCAAAAAATAGCAACAGGAAACTTCAAGTGCAGCAACAGCAAGCAATAAAAGTTACTAACTTAACTTCCGCACGATGCATACGAGAAAAACCCTCCAAAATCACATTCCAGGAATTTATACTCTTACGGCAATATTCAAATCCAGTATGCAGAATTTAAATGTAACAGCCATGAAGACATACAAATGCTATTAGAAATGCAACATGAACAGAAAGGAAATCACCAATGCAAACGCTTGAAAAATAGAAGCCAATCCTTTATTCCTGCAAACGAACTTCCAGTCTCTAGCAGAGAATTTTCCAACCACACTTTCAAATGAAGCTTACATTGGTTTTTATAGAGGGCCGTCCTCTTTGCAGCATTAAATATTTGAAACTGACTTCCTTGTGATCTACAATTATGCATTGGAAATTATGCACACGATCCCCTTAATTGCAGCCTTGGAGACCCACAAAATTGAATGCAATGTACATGTCGACTCGAAGAACCACCTTCATTAAATTTGTTTTTTAAACATGTGCATGAAAAACCGTTAAAATGATCCACGACCAGCGGTTTCGAACCAAGAAAATATTTAATTTTGGTGTCCCGGGTGTTCTTCAACCTTGACCACATTGAAAATCCGCAAAGCATTTAATTCGGGGCAGCATTTAATCTTCAAAAATTGGAAAAACCTCCTCGGAACTCACAAAACTGCTTTGGGCCAACAATTTAAGCATTAATAATTAATAATAACAATAAATGTGGCAAAAATGCCAACATTCTTGGCGGCTCGCGGGGTATACAGCTTGTTGTATGCAAGAATCCAGGCCTGAATCCATTGGGCTCAGAGTCAAGAAAACTTAAAGTCAGCTACTGTGGTACATCTCAGTGAACTGCTGCAATAGAAACTTTTGCTGAATGATTGAAAGTTAAAGAAATCTGCATTTGGCTGAACTGAACATGGAATGGAAATGAATGGAATGAGATCCCGCGGATGCGCAGGCGGTGAAATGCAAATGAAAATGAAATGAAATAGTGGAGTGGAGGAGTGATGTGGTAAACACTGTAGCAGAATGCTGCTGTGCTACCAGCTGCAATGGATATGAAATAAAAGTAAATGAACTAATGGAATGGAAATGGAAATATGAAGGCTATGGAATGAGAATGAACTAAACTGTAAATAAATGCGTAAAATGATAGAACTTAGAAGAAAGGGATAAGAAGGAACGAGAATAATAGGAAAGGGGAAAAGAAACAACAGTCGTGGCTTTTTTTTTTTTTTTTTTTACTACAGAAGAAAAAGAAGAAGAAGGAGGAAGATGAAGAAAGGAAAGAAAGAAAAATGGAAGGGAAAGGAAGAATTTTCTAGAAATCCACCAACTGCTCGGAAAAGAAAAACAAAAGAAAAACAAGCACCTACGGCTCGCATGCAAAAAGAGCCGAGATGAACAAATAAAAACAATACCTCTTTTTTTTTTTTTCTCTTCTCTTTTCTATTTTTTTGTTTTGTTTTTTTTTATACTATATACAATAGTTCACGACATGATTGACATGTCGTCACCACAAACCCAGTCTCAGGAGTTATCCGGTAAATCTGCAGTGTCCCGACCAGATCTGATCATACTTAAGTCGGTCCTTGAAATTGGGCTGGCTTCTTACTGAAGTTCTCCATGTTTCAGACACTGGCAAGTTATCATGCTGTATACCAAGATCCGACACAATTTACAAATAATGCAGAAAAGAAACCCCACCATCTTGAAGAGTTCTTTGAGTGTGGACTGAGAACAGGTTCCTCCAACTCTTGGATCCGATCATAGGAGTTGTCCAGCAACAGTCCTTTCTTCAGGATCTCTTCAGACTCTACCTGTTGATCTGACATATTCAACAGGTTCTGACTACACGCTTGCGTGTCTTGCACAGCTATGCCTTCTTGGTGTTCAGGGTCTGCCACTTGAATCTCTTCTTCCTCTTCGCTTATATCCTTCGGATCCATGAGATCTGTCCCTTGAACTCCACACAACTGCATCTCAGTTTTTTGCTCAGTATACGGGATCTGGCATGAAACATACTACGCGGGATGGACAGGAGCAGCAACTATCGAAGAAAGTGATGGAGTTTCTCCCCACGGTAATTTTCTTGATAAGAGCAAAAGTTGTTCCGCTCGCACTGCTTCTTCAAATATTTGTGGGAACCTTCGTTCACCTGATTGCAGCAAGAGGAGGCCTATGTCAGAATGGAAAGCTCGAACATAGAAGAGGTGGGCTTGGGTGGGTGATGGTCGGATCTTTTCTGGAATTCTCTTCCAACTTCTCAAGAATCGGACATTGAAGTCTGTGATGCTCTCTTGAGGTGCTCTCTTGATGTACATTAAAAACTCATAGAGATCCAAAGAACTGTAAAAGGGATCTTCGTCAAATATTTTGATTAGTGCTCCCGCTAGATCATCCCATGAACTGATGCTTTGAAACCTGAGCAGTCTGTACCACTGCAATGCCCTTCCTTCCAAAGACCGAACCAAAAGTCTGATCATGATATCCTCGTGATTTATGACATGGATCATTGACAAAGTAGCAATGTCTTCAACATGCTCCAAAGCCATGCCTTCGGTACCATCATATTTTGCTAGGGCCTTCAGGGCACCTTTGGGAATTTCATGCCGAATTTGGAGATTCAGAGGGCCAGGATCATCCCATCTAGAAAAAACCCTCACCTTTGTGGCAGTGGTCTGCGGGATCACATCTATCGCCATTAAGTCAGAGTCGCCAGATGAAAATTCTTTTAACTTGAAAAATGCAGGCGTCCATGATCAAGAAATTCGGATCTTCAACTCAGCAAAGTCGCCAGATGAACTTACAAATCTCCGCTATGATGTCAAGACAGCTCATCAAAATCTTGAGACCTCCGGGTGTTAAACAATGAAACTTATGGATCTTTCGAGACAGAAGAAGTCTGTCCCACCGAGCGTGCCAAAAATTGTTGGTCCAAAATCTGCCACAGGAAAGGATTTTACAAGTGCGCCCTAGACTCGGCCAACATTGAAAGGCTGGAAGCAAGAAATGGCTCCCATACCAATCTCCAGAGTGGGCTTGTTCCCTTCACTATTCTAAAATTGGTGTAAGATAAGGGTTACTGGAAAGAAATTAAAAAAGGTTACAGAAAGAAATGGGAAATATGGCCACAGGCCGGAGTTATGGGATCAGAAAATAGCAGCAGGAAACTTCAAGTGCAGCAATAGCAAGCAATAAAAGTTACTAACTTAACTTCCGCACGATGCATACAGAAAAACCCTCCAAAATCACATTCCAGGAATTTATACTCTTACGACAATATTTAAATCCAGTATGCAGAATTTAAATGTAACAACCATGAAGACATACACATGCTATTGGAAATGCAACATGAACAGAAAGGAAATCACCAATGCAAACACTTGAAAAATAGAAGCCAATCCTTTATTCCTGCAAATGAACTTCCAGTCTCTAGCAGAGAATTTTCCAACCACACTTTCAAATGAAGCTTACATTGGTTTTTATAGAGGGTCGTCCTCTTTGCAGCATTAAATATTTGAAACCGACTTCCTTGTGATCTACAATTATGCATTGGAAATTATGCACACGATCCCCTTAATTGCAGCCTTGGAGACCCACAAAATTGAATGCAATGTACATGTCAGCTTCGAAGAACCACCTTCATTAAATTTGTTTTTTAAACATGTGCATGAAAAACTATTAAACTGATCCACGACCAGCAATTTCGAACCAAGAAAATCTTTAATTTTGGTGGCCTGGGTGCTCTTCGACCTTGATCGCATTGAAAATCCGCAAAGAATTTAATTCGGGGCAGCATTTAATCTTCGAAAATCGGAAAAACCTCCTCGGAACTCACAAAACTGCTTTGGGCCAACAATTTAAGCATTAATAATTAATAATAACAATAAATGTGGCAAAAATGCCAACACTTCTATATTTGGGTTAACTAGTCTCCATTTTTTATTGAAGAGATTTACATCAGGATCTAATTCAATGGTATGTTGGATAATATATTTTTTGTATACTTTGAGATCATCATAGGTCCATGCAATGATGTCATCATGCTTCTTACACAATTCCTAGATCTGGTGGACTTCCTCATCTGAACATCCCACACCTATCATCAAGATTTTTTTTGGTGCAATCTAGATCTCCTTTAAGCCTTTAGTAGTGACCTTTATTATGTGACCTATTGGGCATTCATTGTTATTAAATAGGATTTCAAGTGTGATCAGCTCTCTTGGTATGTGGTGATTTTTTAGCTATATAAGCTCTCCTTCATCTTCTTGATATTTACTTTCCAAGGGTCCATCATCTAAATAATTCATCTCATGAACCAAGAAGTCCACTATCTTCTCATCACTCTCAAACACCTACCAAAATATATTCTTGTCAATAATAGAGGGCTTGTATACTAGCCTCACTATCTTCACCTTGTGAATAGTATTAGATACTAGGAAAAAAATTTCTCCCATGGATGCCAGTATATCAGTGTGACTATTTTGATCTCTTGTGTTTTATTTTATATTCAAGGCCTCAAATACCTCCAATAGGTCCTAGAATGTATTTTTGTAGGCTTTGAGATAGTTGTGCTTGCTAATACACTTATCAATGGTTTGGTTGATTACCAATTCTTTTCAAAATATCTTGAGCTTCTTAACTCCAAGATTCTCTGCCTTCCTTAAACCTAGGCATAGGGCTTCATATTCTACATTATTTTTAGTGTAGATCCATGTGAACCTGTATGAGAAATACTTTTGGGATCCTTTAGGTGAAATTAGGACTACCCCAACCCCTATACCATTTTTACATCTTGCTCCATCAAAATAGACCTTCCATAACTGATGAGGTGAAGAGTTCAATTCTTCCTACGTAGTTGGTTCCTTTGTTTTTTGATTCTAAATGGTATAAGTGCCCACTCTTGTCTCAATCATAGTGTTTAAATCCTTTAGTGAAAACTAATACTCTATTTTTAGTTCCTCTAGTACTTATTCTATCAGGTCTTCTTCCTCAATTAACATGTTCATTGTACTTGCCTACTGATTTGCCTCCTCTAAATTCTCTATATGGAATGAAGATAGTTTTTTTGAATAAATTTTTACCCTTATCCCCTTGTAGGGTATATCCATATGAGAATAATAAAAATAAAATATCTACCCAACATAGCAGTAAATTCCTTTGAGAGGCATATGCAAAAATAGATTTCTAGGTCCACCACCACAATATTCTAAATGACAGTTACCTAATATAATATGTGCAATACCATGGGGATATACTTGATGACCCCCATAGTTTTAACTGGGGTACCATATAACTGCAAAACACTAGGATAGTGTCTTGTATTTTCCATACCCTTAACATCACATAAAACCTTGGGTATAACTATATTGGTGGCCCTTGAGTCAATCATGTAGTTATGTACCACCTACCCCTCCATTTCTAGGGATAAGTAAAATGGGGCAGACCTATTCTTTCCTAATCTTAGGACAAGGTTACCTTGGGCCAAACTAATACTAGGAAGGGCTTTACTTTGATTCTTAATTAGTTTTAGGGAAGTTTGGAGCAAATCACTCTACTTTGAAATAAGCAAAGCATCATACATGCTTACTTTTGAAGGTGTTCTCTTTAACTCCTCAACAATATTAAGGGTAGGGATTTCAGAATGCTTCTCCCTATATCTTAGAGGTATTTAAAAATATATTTATATACTTATGAGTAGCCTCAATCCATTGGAACTTAGTTACGGAAGGATATTTCAGCTTATCTCTAGACTCCTGAGTTTCAACCTCTTTTTGCTGAGCTTCATTAGGTTTGGCCTCCCTCCTCTACTGTTGAAATGGCTTATGAAAAAGTACACTTTATGGGATTTCCTTTTTAGCTTCATTCTTGTATTTTACATCAATGGGTACCTTTTAGGGCTTTAATTCCTTGGGGCTCACCTACAAAGGTTTATTTTTGGATCTTATCAAAACAAAGACTTGCGAAACAGATGGTATCATGAAATTGTGACTACCTTCTCTAAACATATGGATCTACCATTTTTGGGCCCTTCCAGTTTTTTCAATAGCCATCTTCTATACATAATTTTGGTGCATCATACAAGTACTTTACCCATGGGTATCATTGCATGTATAACACCAATAATATGACTCAGATGCATAGGTTAAATATTCTCCCTCTTCATTGATGAGGACTATACTAGATCTTTTAGGAGGCTTGTTGGTGGAATGAATTTGGTCTCTGGACATATATGGAAATCTTCTTGGTTGAAATTTTCTTTTATATTCCCTTATTTTCATTAGATTAATCTCATTCATCAAATATTTTATAGCATTATGTATTTCCCATATGAGAGCAATTTGTAGATCTACGGTGGGCAATGTAGGTATCACGATAAGAGCAGGAAAGGCTGGCACTATTGGTAGAGTTGATAAATTTGAGACTGTAGAGGGATTGGGACAATAGGGAATATTTATAGAAGATAAATTGGTGCTTAGGAGATTGGTTATGGCTGGTTTTGCAAACGCTTAGGGAAAATTGACATTATGGGCTTAAGAGGCATTCGACCTATGAAATGAGAACTTTCTCTACCTTTATAGACTCTTGAAATATTTGGAGAAATGTGAGGATATTTTACTACCTTATTATTAACCCCAAGTCCAAGATAAAAATACTTAGATAATAATACACAACTTACTCATTAGTTTATCAGAGATCCTAAGACAGTCTCTAATAGGTACAACTAAACTAGGTATTGAAATATATTATCTCTTATTACAGATGCTTCTGTATCACTATGAATTGGGTGATCAAGAAAATTTGATTTACCTATTCATTAAACTTCTCTATTACCTTACAAACTAGATTGACCCAAGATGTGATACTATGGTTAGATAGAGTTTTGTACCAATACAACATCTTCCATTTTAGAGAGAGAAGAAAAAAATATATCATGATATATTCCTCTTGAATGTTGTGAATAATGGCTAATGAAGGCACATCTTGATAGTTCTCAAACATAATTTTTCCCATACCATCATGCATTGGTAGGGTCTTTAAAGATACTTGGTAAATAAGGTATTAATTTTTAAGGTTGATAGGGCTAGTGTGATTCCAATTGGGGTATCTTGCATTTTGATTTTGACCTATTGCTTCTTGAGGAGTGATAGGTATTCTAGGAATGGGATCAACATCAACTTGGTCCTCTAAGAGAGAAGAGGATGAGTTGATACTAAAAGAGGGACATGCTACCTTATTCTGAATGGAAGCTCTAGAAATTTGATTGCTTCTTCAAACTAGCTAGTCTTATACCTTGTAATTATAAAAGCATAGTAAGGCAAGGTTGATATAGCTTTCTGAGTATGTTCCTTGATGGATTCACCAGGTGATTTAAGAAAACTAGGTAAAATAGAGTATCACCAACCTCTAGTTTATCTGATATATGAGATAGTTTCCAACTAAGTGTGCCAAAAATTATTGGTTGGAATTTTGTCTAATCATAAGGTTTGTTCACCCACAAACCTCAACCAACTTTGAATAGCCTCAAAAATATAAGATTAAAGTCCAATATTTGAAGAAGTCCAGCTCCTAGGGATCCTAGCTAACTATGCCTGAGGAAAAAGGAGTTAAGAGACAAGAAAGAAAGATAAAGCTAGAACATAAAAGGGGATGGATTCAACCACATCAAAATACATGTATAAATTAAATATTCAATAAAAAATTTGTAGATCATATAACAGATCAACAAATATTTCTTATCAACATTCACCATATAGATTTTAATTATGAAATCCAAAATTAGAAAACAAAAACCATGAAATCCAACATGTAAAACTACAACACATTCATTCAACTAACTATAATATAAATAAACAATTGAACAAACATACATACATGAGAAATTTTTGTAGCCTAGACAATGATCCACTTGCATTTTTGAATGATTCAAATTTTACATGTAAATTATAATGGCCAAAGAGCCGACCATTTTTTATGCCTTACATTCTTGCATATATAGTCTCTTGAAAACTATCACTGCTACAAGTGAATATAGTTTTTATCAATAAGGTTTGGCCAAAAAATCTAGCTAGAATTAACTAAGATGTTCATCAGTGAAGTGTGGTTGTGTTAAAAAACACTTGGGCTGCATCATCAATCGCTACCCTACAATATTTAACTACTTGCTCGAATAGCCTAAGAATATACCTTCATTGATTGCATCCGCTTTGGATATTCATTTGATGTATCTAAAGGTTATACTACTCATAACAGTAGCACATGCTTGATAGAAGAGGTGATTAGAATCATTTAAGTAGTATTTGTTCTCTTAAGAAACTATACTTTCATTATTGAATAGCTCTGACCTCTCATAAAGCCATATTCTATACACCACTTGTGCATAAGGGTATGTTAGACCAAGTACTACACCCCTATGCTATCCTTAGCTTGGGCATAATGTTTTTCCTCCATTGGTGGTCAAAATTACCCCTAAGACCACCATCAGACCCTGAGTTCCATATTCTATTGGGGTGGGCCATTGGTAACTACACAACACTTGGTGCCTATTACTTCTTTTCCTATCATGACTTTTGAATATGGCGAACGTTTAGGATTGACTAGAATCTAGTTGATTGCCATTACTTCACTCGATTTGGTTATTTTACTTATCTAATATGGGAATTTAGGATCCATACGAGGCTCGCCTTTGTCCCACTTCCCCTTCAAGTTCATCACTTGGCTGGTCTTGAGCCTCTACTTCGATGGGCTTTTGGGATTCCTCGGCATCAGATAGCTACCCACTTTTCAACCTTCCTTTCACTCTTTTTTATTTCTTGTGATGGATTTTTAATATTGCTCAGAGTCTGTTGATTTCCTAGTTCTTCACCCTTTATTGTTTGGGGTTGTGATTTGGGATCCACCCGGGACTGTTGGACACCCATTTTTCCACCCACCTTGGTACTTAGTCAAATTTTTGAGTTTTCTTAGGGAAAATTTTTTAGGAGTCTCTTAAGGGGCAGCCATGCCTGTTTTTCCATAAAGCACCTTTTCTTTCTTCTCATTGTAGGATAATTTTTTGACTTATCCAATTTTCATCGTAGTCCCCTTTTTACAAAATTCCCATCACTTAAACATAGATACAATGTGGGTGTGAGAAAAACCATCCATAGTACTTACCTCCATTTTTTTCTCAAGATAAGTGATATCATTGGCTTTCATTATCTAAATGGTGGCACAATACTTTATATTGTTCATCCATCAACATGTTCCTATTTGAAGAATTGCATGTTCATAAAATCCATCAATGGTAGACTATGTACCAAGATTCTCCAAGGTTCCCTATGTAGTTAATTTATTATAGCAATGATGGCTTTTGCTTTACGTTTTTAAATATAATTTGATCTAAGACTAGAATTACATGAAGCAATAATAGGATTCACACCATCATAAATGATAATTTATTGTAGGAGATATGAAATTTTTGCATCCTCAACCCTAAAAGTAATTATCCTTGAAGGCTAAGTTTAGTTAGAAGAAGGCTTATTGAATTTGTGGGCCCTACAAGGAGGTTTGTCATATAGGTGAATTGGTATATTAGTTGGAGATTCCACCATATTCTCATATCCATCCAATATTTCATGTATCTTATCTCAAATAGGTTATTGGCTAGAAGTTCCAATACCAAATGAAGCTTCTTGCACTTGATGAAGAAGGTCAAATCACTCTCTAGCCTAAAGTAGTGTTCTGGTCTAGATTTTGTTATCTTTGGTCTTGACAAATTTTGAAATTCCTCATCAAGTGGTAGGACCTTCCAAAATAATATGCTACATGGGATCTTGAGAACATTTTCCACTATATTTAGCTTTGAGAATAAATATTCTAAGGGGGAATCCATATAGTGACTCAAATATAGCCATATCAACTATCATTATTTTTATTAGCTCAAGCCCTAGGATTAGATAGTTGGTCCTTGAGAACTAGGTTTAAGTTTAATAAATGATTTAATTTTTAAATAATAAAATTTAGGTGGTAGTTGATATCATATTTCATATCAAATATTAGTCATGTCTGCTACATATATGATACTTTGCCTTCTCTAAATGGATAAGGATTTACATTGATTTGAATTTGGAATTTTATTATTTTATATTTCATTTTATTATTAAAATTTTATATTTGATTTTTAGGTAATTACATCTAAATTATTATTATCATTTGGGAAATGTTATTTGCATATTATTGGATTGTTATTTCCATTGCTATAATTGCCAAAGTTTTTTTGTAACATACAATATCAATGAGGAGGCATAAATTTATTTTAAGGATCAATATCATGTGGAGGATAAGCCATTTACATAGTCCACTACCTGATCTATGAAGGAGTATATAAGGCATCCAATTTGGGAGCATCTATTCTGAATTTACAAGTAACTTAAAGGAAATACTAAATAGCCAAATTTAGTTGTTATTTGGATATTTAACTAGACAACTTGATCGAAACACAATTTGACTAAACATCAAAAGTATAAAAAATTGTAGACATCAAATTATAGCAATTAATCCTCCATCCTAAAAATCCCACTACCCACTTGTCCACCACACACCTTTCTTGCCTTCAAAAGTCCCACTTTAGCCCTTACCACCTTCAAAAGGCCCACTTTACCCCTTTCCCACCATTTCTTAGCCCAAATGGGCTTATTTTTATATTATTTTATATTAATTTATATTTACTATAATATAATATATTATATTATAATATATTTATTATAAAATATGTATTTATAAACCCAGTTAACCACAACTTTCTGATCTAATCTAATATCCACCATCCATATTCATTAATCCATGCCACATTTAAAGTGTAATCTCAGCCTTAGGATCTGATTTAATCTTAGGCACACGATTAAAAGTGTAAGGCTAAAACCTTAAGTAAACCCTGAGCTAGATTATAAAATAGGAGCACTCATAATGCTCAACCCCTGGAATAGTGGAGTCCTGGAATGTTCTCACCCTTGGAGATATTGTTGAAGAATCTTGTGTAAAGTATAAGGTTGTAGAGCCATTAAAGATCCAAAAACCTAGATTTTTTTAGGACTTCCATCATTCCAACCATCCCACATCCATCCTCCATTTTTGTCATAATCCTCCATCCATATTCTATCATCGTTGGCATACCCTATCCACTACTTTAATCACATCATGATTTGCTATTGCGGATCCAACCCTAACCTTGCTACTGCTAGGGTATCCAATCAACTAACAGACATTGAAGCATCATCATTTTAAGAAAGGTAAATCATCATTGTTTATTTTATTGCATGATTTGTAGATTTCCATATACCATTTTATTTATTTACAGTTAAGGTTTTTATTGATATTTGAGGGTATCACACAGTGGAGCCCTTATAGGTGTCACTAATCTATTTTTTTTTGTGTATATGTAGATCTATAAGTTATTTCTATTACTAGATAGTTGTTGAAGCTAGAGTGGCTCGACATAGGATAGTTAAAACCCACTCACTCTATTGGGAGCGAAGTATGTTGAAGACACTCTGTCATTGTAGCTAGGGTTTTGAAGAAACCTCAAAATCTGTAATTACTATATGAAAAAAATTATGTTAAAGTAGAATAATTGTACAAAAGGATTTTTAAGCTCCCTCCCCCATTATTTAATAATAATACATCTTGTGTAAGTCTTATCGAATTTGTTTACATTCTGTTCTTATTTAGTGTTGTGCTTTTTGCTTCATAAATGGTGAGCATAGTGGGAACCCACAAGGGTTTCATTTACTAATTTGATTTACTTTGCTAACTTTATTTTTCTGTTCTATTACAGGGGTTTCAGGGATGAAAAATGTATAGGGACAAATAACATACTGTTTTCTTGCACATCATACCTCGATGGTTTTGGCCATATATCACTCATACAGAGTTGTATTGAGCTTAAATTTGGAGGGTAGGTTCCTGACACATCCTATCATGTATAAATAAAATTTTAGGTGAATAGGAGTTGCATAGACCATAGAAAAATCTCACCAAAGTATAGGCTTTTTTTTTAAGTTCTTCATCCATTTGTTTTCTCATTTTGCTTTATGTTTTTTTGAGTTTTTTGTTGTGTCTTTCAAATTCTGAGTATAAAATGAACACAAATTAAGTAATATGGGAAGGAATTCATAACAAATAGCATTTATGTTTTTATGTACATTCATTTCACATAAATTTAATTTCTTGTTTTAAAATTGCAAATTTGAGTGATTGCTTGCATTTTGTTTGGATTGAAAAATAAAAGGCATTACTTAGATTCTGCATTATTTTAGAAGTTAAATATTACTTGATTTTATACATATAAGTATGAAAAATACTAAAATACATAAAATAATCCTGCCCTAGGATGGACCCTTTGGAATGTTAGTCTTACAATGACACTGAGAGGGGGGATGAATTAGAGTAGCTCTTTAAACTTAAATTTACAGCTCTTAATACCGCAACAATTAAAACTTATTACTAGATACAACAAGTATAACAAAAGAGTATCACACAACACAAGATTTAACGAGGTTCACCAAGGTGGCTACTCCTCAAAAATTTATTGCTTGGACTACCATCCAAATCCAGCCTTTGCAAAGCACCAACTTTACAATCAATTTACCAGCACCCAATGGAAGGAGCACCAACCCCTGATTTATCTTTGCTTTTGCAAGACCCTGACTGGTCTTCTTCACATTTACGTTCTCTACACACTCTGCTCTCTCTACGCAATCACTTCACACACTCTTCTTTGTTACAGTTGAACTTCATGATCGTCTTCTCCCTTTTGCGCACTTTGCTCTCTTTGCAAATTTTGCACTTAGCATGATTCGACACAACTTGCTTTCTGTGCACAATGACCGTATTTCACACACTTTGACACGTCTTCAATTATCCAAACATCCCTCCTTTTATAAAAATATTTTTATGATGAAAACCCTAATCTTAGTCGGCTGTAAATCCTAATCTTAGTCGGTTTTCATAACAACTGTAAACCCTAATTTTAGTCGGTTGTCATCGGTCTTCATCGGATTCAACTCAAGAAGATGTTTGGTTTATCCACCACTTGATGATTTCATTCTGGACAGACCTTGTAACTACCATACTGACTTTTTATCACTCTTCGTATTTCAATAGTATGAAATCACTATGTATCTGCCCCTGTAAATGTCATAGTGATGTCGGTCCACTGTCATACTTCTCATTTTAGTCGGTTCTCCTTCTTGACTTGCGCATTTATGACCTGTCACAAAATCATGACATTTCTGCCTCTGTAGCTTCTTTTGTTGTTGTTGCCATGAAAATACATGTCGCGATATCGTGACCCTTTCTCCTCCGTACGTTTTCTCTATTCTTTTGTCATGATATCATGACATTTCTACCTTCTGCAGACTTCATATTTTCTTTTGTCGTGATATCATGACATTTCCGCCTCCGTATACTTCGTCTTTGCTTTTGTCACGATATCACGACACTTTTGCTTCCATAGACTTTGACTTTGCTTTTGTCGTGATATCACGACACTTCTGCTTTCGTAGTCTTCAACTTAGCTTTTGTCGCAAAATCATGACACTTCTACTTTTGTACTTAGCTTCTTTGCTTTTATCGCGAAATCGTGACACTTCGCTTTCGTACTTTACTTCTTTTGCTTTTGTCACAAAATTGTGACACTTCGCCTTCGAAGTCTTCTTCTCTACTTTTATCATGAAATCATGACACTTCTGCTTTCATACTTTACTTCTTTGCTTTTTTCATGAAATCTTGACACTTCTACTTCTGAAGTCTTGCTTTCTACTTTTGTCATGAAATCGCGATAGTTTTTCTTCCGTATGCTTCATCTCTTTCTTTTGTCATGAAAATGTGACATGTTGCGATATTGTGACACTTTTCAAACTTACTTTCTTGCTCCTATTTTAGTCACAAAAATGTGACATGTTACGAAATCATTTCCAACTTACTTTCTCTCTCCTATTTTAGTCACGAAAATGCGACATGTCACGAAATCGTGACACTTTTCCAACTTACTTTCTCTCTCCTATTTTAGTCATGAAAATGCGACATGTCGTGAAATCGTGACACTTTTCTTACTTGTTCTCTTTCTTCGATCTTTTCATGAAATCATGACACTTTTTCCTGCTTTCTCTTTCTCTTCCAACATGTCGTAAAATCATGACAGTTATTCCACTTGTCTTTTTCTCTTCCACCATGTCATGAAATCATGACAGTTTTTCTTGCTTTTTCTCTCTCTTCCAACATGTCGCGAAATTGCGACAGTTTTTCCACTTGCCTTTTTCTCTTCCAACATGTCACAAAATTGTGACAGTTTTTCCACTTGCCTTTTTCTCTTCCAACATGTCATGAAATCGTGACAATTTTTCTTGCTTTTTCTCTCTCTTCCAACATGTCGCAAAATCGTGACAGTTTTTCCTGCTTTTTCTCTCTCTTCCAACATGTCACAAAATTGTGATAGTTTTTCTTGCTTGCTGTATATGTCGCGATATCGCGACACTTTTCTTGTCTTTTTTCTTTGATTTTTTGCATATGGGACACTTTGGTCTTCTTGGAAAATCATTGTACATACTCTGAATAACCTTTGAACTCCTATCTTTTGCATCTGAATAGCTTTTGAACTTCCTGTCCACTGCATCAATAGATCTATCTAACTATGTTGACAAAAATGACAATACTGTTGCTGCACCTTGCTCAACAATCTTCCCCTTTGGAATTGTTGTCAACACGTGCAATTTCCTGTAACTCTTCTCCCCCTTTGACAATAATATCAAAGGGCTATTGCAGACTCCCCCTGAGTCCATGCACAACATTCTCAAGCAAAATTTATTACACTTAGCAAAAATCATGAACATGAGAAAAAAGGTAATCAAATACTTAAATGCTCCCCTTGAGAATGTGATCCTTGTAGCTAGTCAATTCTTGGAAAGTGTGACCACTCTCAATTTATTGTGAAGGTACTCAAAAACTTCCTTGGGCAATGGTTTTTTGAAGATATCTACTACTTGCTCTGTAGTTGGAACAAAATCCAACTTAACCTCACCTTTCGCAACTTTCTCCTTCAAAAAGTGATACCTGATAGCAATGTGTTTTGTGCGTGAATTCATAACCGGATTCTTGGAGATGTTAATGGCACTGGTGTTATCACACTTAACTGATATTGGCTCACAAAAGCTAATACCAAGATCTTTTAGGGTAGGTTTCATCCACAATACATGCATACAACATGTTGTCGCTGTAATATAATCTACCTTTGTTGTCGATAAAGAAACTGACTCTTATTTCTTACTGTACCACGTGACCAATCTGTCTCCAAGATAGAATGCACCTCCACTGGTACTCTTTTTGTCATCTACACATCCTGCCCAATTTGCATCTAAATACGAAATAAGGGTGAAGTCTTTACCTTTCGGATACCATAACCCATACTCCATAGTACCTTTGAGGTAATGAAGAATCCTCTTCATTGCTTTCACATGAGTATCCTTGGGATTAGCTTGAAATCATGCTACCATGCATAATGCCTGCAAAATATCTGGTCTATTAGCTATCAGGTACAGTAAGCTCCCAATCATAGATCTATACATGGTTTGATCAACAAGTGGAGATTTGTAATCCTTGCTTAACTTACAACCTGTCATCATGGGAGTGCTAACTTGCTTACAATCCTCCATTGTGAACCTTTTTAACATCTCTTTCACATATTTAACTTGAAAAATAAATATGTCCTTCTTATTTTGATTAACTTGCAACCCGAGGAAATACGAAAGTTCACCAATCATTGACATTTCAAATTATTTGTGCATCTTATTTTCTAAATCTTTACACGACTCATCTTTTTTGTTGCCAAATATGATATCATCTACGTATACAACAAGAACAATAAGATAGCCATTTTCTATTTTGACATACAAATTACTATCTACCATACCTTTCTTGAACCCTTGTTGAGTGAGATAGTTGTCTAGCCTTGCATACCATGCTCAGGGTGCCTATTTTAAGCCATATAATGCTTTCTTCAACTTGCAAACCAAGTTGGGATCATCACCAAGTTGAAAACCATCTGGTTTCTCAATATAAACCTCTTCTTCAAGTTTCCCATTCAAAAACGCTGATTTCACATCCATTTGACAAACTTTGAAATTCTTGTAGACTGCTAAAGCCAGAAACATTCGAATTGCCTCTAGTATATCTACTAGTGCAAAATTTTCCTCAAAGTCAATGCCTTCAACTTGTGCATAACCCTTACATACCAATCTTACTTTATTTCTGACTACCTGTCTGTCTTCATTCAATTTGTTTCAAAAAATCCATTTAGTCCTGATTATATTTTTATTTGCAGGTCTAGGTACTAACTCCCAAGTTTCGTTTTTCTCGATTTGATCTAATTCTTCATTTATTGCCTTCATCCAACTTTCATCTTTGCTTGCGTCAGCAACATTTTTGGGCTCAATGCTGGATAATAGAGAGTAGTTACTTACTACTCTTCTTCTTGTCTGAACACCAACTTTGGGGTCTCCAATTATTTGCTTTATAAGATGATTTTTCTGCTAGCTATTTGATTTGAATTTCTTATTTTCTTCCACTTCTGAATCACAAATTAAATCATCTGAGTCAATTTTTTGTATCTTTTTCATTTCATTTTCCTCATCTCCTTCAATAACCTCTTCATAAATTGGGTAGTTCTTTTCATAGCTAATTATTCGTTCTCTTCCTTCATCAAATTTGACATCGACACTGTCCACAATTTTCTTTAGCCTCTTGTTGTAGCATTTGTAAGCTTTGCTTTTTGATGAATAACCAACAAAAATACCTTCATCTGCTCTATCTTCAAACTTACCAAGATTATCTTCGAGTTCTTTTGATGTAGCACTTGCTACCAAAAACTTTGAGGTATTTTTTTGTTGCCCTTTTACCGAACCACAACTCATAAGGAGTTTTGCTTTCATGTGTTCTCAACATATACCTATTTTGGATATACACCATAGTATGGACTACTTTTTTCCAAAATCTATCTGCTACTCTACTTTAAGCCAACATAGTTCGTACCATTTCCTGCATTGTCTTGTTCTTTCTTTCTACCACTCCATTCTGCTGGGGTGTCTTGGCTCATCGAAAATCGTCTCCTAATACCGTATTTTTCACAATACTCTGTAAACTCCTCTGAAATGAATTCTTCTCCTCTATCTGATCTTAAACATTTGATCATCTTTCCTATTTCATTCTCAACTTGGTTTTTGAAAGTCTTGAACATTTCAAAAGCTTCTAATTTATGCTTCAAGAAAAATATCCATGTCATTTTGGAATAGTCATCAATGCACAACATAAAATATTTGTCACCATTTATGCTTTGTGTTCTCATGGGTCCACATAAATCAGTGTGTATTAGTTCCAAAGGTTTGCTTGTGTAGTACTCTTTTGTTTTGAATGTGACTCTAGTTTGCTTTCCCTTTTGGCATGAATCATAAATGTTGTTTGTAGGTTTGTTTATGGTGGGAATATCTATCACTGCCCTCTTTGAGTTGATTTTTACTAGATTATCAAAATTGATATGATTGAGTCTCTTGTGCCACAACCAATTTTCTTCTTCCTGTCCAATAAAACAAGCTCCTTCTGAAGTCTCTAAGAGCGTGTACAGGTTGCCGATGTCCTTGATCCAGTTGCTATCAATTTTCCACTATTTTTTTTTGACTTCACAACCCCGCTTCTTAAAAACTACTTCATGACCTTTATCACAAATCTGATTTACACTCAATAAGTTATGTTTCAAACCATCCACAAACAAGACTTCTTTCGACTTAATTTTTCCATCACTAATTTTGACTGAACCTTTGCCAACTATCTTAGCTCCATCATTATTTCCAAACTTAACTGAACCACCTTCATATTTTTGTAACTTCTCAAATTTTTGTTTGTCACCTGTCATATGATTGGAGCATCCACTATCAAGTATCCATGGTACATATTTATTCTGTGCTTTAAATGTTGTTTGTACGATTAAGGATTCCTTTTCTTTCTTAAGTCATTCTTTTTCTTTCCACTCCATTTTGATTGTAGTTTTGGACTCTTGTTTTGCCTTTCCCTTATCAATAGCTTGTGCATGTTTTGCGGAAAGTTTTCTATTTTATCTTATCCTATTTGGTTGAAATTTTCTTCCCTAAAACTGATTTGATGCAAATGTACTACAATTTCTTGCAATGTGCCAAAATTTATGACAGTTATAACATTCTACTGTATAATTTATCAAAGGAGAAAAAACATTTCTACTGGTGAAATTCCTTGGTCTTACATTATATTTGTAGTCTAAGATTTTATGTCCATAGCCATTGCATTTAAAACAAAAACCAGAAAAGGGATAATTGAACCTGGGTGATGGTCTTTGCCATGTTGCCATAGGAGCCATAGGTCTTCTTCTTCTTTGATGTGTGACATTGGTGAATCCATCATTGTCAATTCTCCTTTCATGCCTGGCATTATTGCTTTCTTTTGCATGAGACGTTTTTCCTTGATCAACCTTGTTTCTTATCTTCATTCTTTATGGATTCTACATTTTTGGACTTTGATCCATTTGATGATTCTCCTTCGATGAAACCCAGACCAAATTTTATGCCTGCAGGCCTTTGGTCATTTATAATATTATCCAGCTTCATATAAATTTCTTCGCGTTTGTGATAGCAACTAATTTTGTGATTCATCTCTTCTATCTACGTTCGTAAACCAACATTCTCTTCTTCTAGTTTTCAACAATAATATATTTTCATGGTAATTTGTACTTTGAGATCTTTAGATATTTTCTTGTATTCTTCTGTCTATACTTTCAGACTAATTATGATTTTGTTTGCATCCTCAAGCTTTTTTGAAATTTTCTTATTCTTTTTCCTCTCTATTTTCAACTCGTCAAGTGCAGAGATCAACTCACCTTCTAGATCTACTTCAGCCTCAGGGTTTTCACTACATACTTTAGAGTTGACTCCTTATTCCTTTTCTAATTTTACTTCTTCAAATTCCATGAAAAGAGCTTCACCTATTTCCTCTTCAGAATCCTCACCAGAGTTGTATTCTAATGAACTAGCATTCCTGGAGATGAAACTTTTCTTCTTGAAGTTGCCTTTTCTAAAATTTGTTTTCTTCTTCCAATAACTTCTTTCTTGGTGCGATCCTTCATCATTTTTGTTATTCTCATTAAGTGGACATTTAGACACAAAATACCCCATGCCTCCATAGTTGAAACATTTAAACAGTAGCTTTCCTCTATATTTTCCTTTTCCCCTTTTTAGTTTTCTACAAAGTTTGCTTCCATTTCATCTGATGTCTCTTCTTTCTCGGACTCTTGTTTTGCATTTTTATTTTTAAGGGCTTTAAAATTTGCTTCTTTGTCTGTGGGTTTAGATCTTCCTATCATCATCTCATATGCAGTCAAAGAACCATACATCTCATCTATACTAAAATAATTTAGATTTTTAGCTTCTTCTATCGCTGAGACTTTAGAATCAAACCTTTGAGAAAGATATCTTAATAGCTTTTTCATGATGGTAGTGTATTCAATATCCTCGCTGAGTCCTCTGATCGCATTAATGATTCCATTAACTCTTAGCATATATGCCTCAATGTTTTCATTGTCATTCATATTTAATGCTTTGAACTGAGCTTGATGTGTCTGTAACTTGTCTTCCTTGATCTTATCGTCTCTTTCATGAATACTCCTCATTTTGTCCCATATTTCTTTTGCCATTTTATAGCTCGTGATCTTTACTAGTTCACTATCTGCTAATTCGCACATGATAGCATTCTTTGCTTTTGAGTTATTTTCAAATAGTTTCTTTTTGTCAGCCTCTTTTGGAGGAGTGATGGGTATTGTGTATCCACTAACTACTGAATCCTAGATGTCGTATCCCAAAGCATAGAGATATGTCTACATCTTGATTCTCCAGAACACATAATTAGATCCATCAAACAATGGTGCTTTGTTTTATGAGAAGCCTTCACCACCTGCCATTGTGTTACCTCTAAGATTACCCTAGCCGGTTAAGCTTATACAAGAACTTAGCTCTGATACCAACTGTTAGTCTTACAATGACACTGAGAGGGGGGTGAATCAATTTATCTCTTTAAACTTAAATTTACAGCTCTTAATACCGCATCAATTAAAACTTATTACTAGATAAAACAAGTATAACAAAAGAGCATCACACAACACAAGATTTAACAAGGTTCACCAAGGTGGCTACTCATCAAAAATTGACTGCTTGGACTACCATCGAAATCCAGCCTTTCCAAAGCACCAACTTTATAATCAATTTACTAGAACCCACTGGAAGGAGCACCAACCCCTAATTTATATTTGCTTTTGCAAGACCTTGACTGGTTTTCTTCACATTTGTGTTCTCTACACACTCTGATCTCTCTGCACAATCACTTCACACACTCTGCTTTGTTACAGTTGAACTTCATGATCATCTTCTCCCTTTTGTGCACTCTCCTCTCTTTGCAAATTTTGTACATAGCATAATTCGACATGACTTGCTCTCTGTGCACAATGATCGTATTTCACACACTTCGATACATCTTCAATTCTCCAAATAGCCCTCCTTTTATAATAATATTTTTATGATGAAAACCCTAATCTTAGTCGATTGTAAATCCTAATATTAGTCGATTTTCATAACAACTATAAACCCTAATTTTAGTCAGCTGTCATCGGTCTTCGTCAACTTCAACTCAAGATGTTTGGTTTATCCATCGCTTAATGATTTCATTCTGGACTGACCCTGTAACCACCATACTGACTTTTGATCACTCTTCGTATTTTAGCAAGTATGAAATCACTCTATAACTACCCTTGTAAATGTCGTAGTGATGTCGGTTCACTATCATACTTCTTATTTTAGTCGGGTTCTCCTTCTTGACTTGCGCATTTACAACCTATCATGAAATCATGACATTTCTACCTCTATAGCTTCTTTTGTTGTTGTTGTCATGAAAATACAACATGTCACGATATCGTGACACTTTCGCCTCCGTACGCTTTCTCTATTCTTTTATCATGATATCGTGACATTTTTGCCTCTGCAGACTTCGTCTTTTCTTTTGTCGCGATATCATGACATTTTTGCCTTTGTATACTTTGTATTTGCTTTTGTCATGATATCACGACACTTTTGCTTCCATAGACTTCAACTTTGCTTTTGTCGCGATATCGCGACACTTCTGCCTCTGTAGTCTTCAACTTAGCTTTTGTCACGAAATCATGACACTTCTGCCTTCGAAGTCTTCTTCTCTATTTTTGTTATGAAATCATGACACTTCTGCTTCCATACTTTACTTCTTTGCTTTTATCGTGAAATCATGACACTTCTGCCTTCAAAGTCTTCTTCTCTGCTTTTGTCGTGAAATCATGACACTTCTGCTTCAATACTTTACTTCTTTGCTTTTGTCATGAAATCATGACACTTCTACTTCTGAAGTCTTGCTTTTTGCTTTTGTCACGAAATCACGACAGTTCTACTTCTGTACACTTCCTCTCTTTCTTTTGTTGCATAAATGTGACATGTTGCAATATCGTGAAACTTTTCAAACTTACTTTCTCTCTCCTATTTTAGTTGCGAAAATGTGAGATGTTGCGAAATCGTGACACTTTTCCAAATTACTTTCTCTCTCCCATTTTAGTCGCAAAAATGCGACATGTTGCAAATTCGTGACACTTTTCCAACTTACTTTCTCTCTCCTATTTTAGTCACGAAAATGTGACATGTCACGAAATCGTGACACTTTTCCAACTTACTTTCTCTCTCCTATTTTAGTCATGAAAATACGACATGTCGTGAAATCGTGACATTTTTCTTACTTGTTCTCTTTCTTCGAACTTGTCGCAAAATCACGACACTTTTTCTTGCTTTCTCTTTCTCTTCCAACATGTCGCAAAATCGTGACAATTTTTCCACTTGCTTTTTCTCTTCCACCATGTCGCAAAATCATGATAGTTTTTCTTGCTTTTTCTCTCTCTTTCAACATGTCATGAAATCACGATAGTTTTTCCACTTGCCTTTTTCTCTTCCAACATGTCGCGAAATCATGATAGTTTTTCCTACTTTTTCTCTCTCTTCCAACATGTCGCGAAATCGTGACAGTTTTCCTTGCTTTTTCTTGCCTGCTGTATATGTCGTGATATCGTGAAACTTTTCTTACTTGTCTTTTTTATTTGATCTTTTGCATATGGGCCACTTCGGTCTTCTTGGAAAATCATTGTACATACTTTGAATAACCTTTGAACTCCTGTCTTCTGCATCTGAATAGCTTTTAAACTTCCTATCCACTGCATCAATAGATCTATTTGACTGTGTTGACAATAATGACAATACCGTTGTTGCACCTTGCTCAACATGGAAGAGAGGTGGACGAACCCTCCGGTTGCTCTTTTGATATCATTTGGTATCATTTGTAGGCAGGGGGTTTTGAGTGGTGTACTCCACACTCTTTAGGTGAAATTTGCATCTTGATGTTAGCTTCTAATTTATATGAATAAATTTAGTCATCCTTAACATTGTTTGAACACAATAAAGAACATGAAATTTAATAAAATTTATCACACACTATACGTGACACTTTTAAATAGTAGTGGCTGGATTCCATCACCAGTCATTGATTGAGATTTGGTGATGGTGGCAGTCATTTCCATCCACCAATATCTTCCCTAGATACCTTAGAATATCCTCAAGCAAACTTTTTGGAGGTCATTACCAACAAGAATCTCTTTTCCCCAGCCAGCCATAGTTTTTCTCCTTTGTTTTTATTAAGCAAGATTAGGGTACATCAAAACACACAAGCCTATAAATCTAAAAGGAATCTCACATTACCCTTATAATTTTGCTTCTAAATATGGTATACCTTCTTCCCCAAGTCCATAATATCAAAATCTAAACCCTTCATGCACATATACCAACCCCTTGTATGAGGAGTATGTCAATGTTGCCTCACAAGTACCCAACCCCTAAGTTGTCACATCAAATGCAACTTGCTCCATGCCCATTGCCTCCAATCCATCCTCATAAATCCCATCATCCTCCAACCTAGCCATGACCATGTCCCTTTCCACCATTTCATATCAACATTCAATTTCAAAAAGCCCCAAAGGGTCTTAACCCCTTTGGTCACATTCAATTTAAAAAATCCCCAAAGGGTCTTAACCCCTTTGGTAACATTCAATTTTCAAAAATTCCTAAAGGTCTTAGCCCCTTTGGCCACATTCAATTTTTAAAAATCCCCAAATTTCCTAACTCCTTTTGTCACATTCAATTTTCAAAAATCCCTAAATTTCCTAACCCCTTTGGTCACATTCAATTTTAAAAATCCCCAAAGGTCTTAGCCCCTTTGGTCACATTCAATTTTTAAAGAGCCCCAAATGTCCTATCTCCTTTTGTCACATTCAATTTTCAAAAATCCCTAAAGGTCCTAACCCCTTTGGTCACATTCAATTTTAAAAATCCCCAAAGGTCCTAAACCCTTTAGTCACATTCAATTTTAAAAAATCCACAAAGGTCCTAATCCCTTTGGTCACATTCAATTTCAAAAAGCCCCAAAGGTCTTAACCCTTTGGTCACATTCAATTTTCAAAAAGCCCCAAATGTCCTAACCCCTTTGGTCACATTCAATTTTAAAAATCCCCAAATATCCTAACCCCTTTGGTCACATTCAATTTCAAAAAGGCCCAAAGGTCTTAACCCCTTTGGTCACATAAAATTTCAAAAAGCCCCAAAGGTCTTAACCCCCTTGGTCACATTAAATTTCAAAAATCCCCAAAGGTATTAATACCTTTGGTCACATTAAATTTCAAAATCCCCAAAGGCCTTAACCTCGTTTGTCACATTCAATTTCAAAAAGCTCCAAAGGCCCTAACCCTTTTGTTCACATTCAATTTCAAAAGGCCCCAAAGGCACTTAAGCCCTTTGGTAACATACCATTTTTATTTCAAAAAAAAAAAAAACCCAAAGGCACTTAAGCCCTTTGGTCATATATCATTTCAATTTCAAAAATCCCCAAAGGCACTTAAGCCCTTTGGTCACATATCATTCCAATTTCAAAAAGCCCCAAAGGTACTCAATCCCTTTGGTCACATCAAATTCCAATTTCAAAAAGCCCCAAAGGTACCCGAATCCTTTGGTCATAATATTACTAGGTTAGGGAAAGTAGAAAAACCCGAGCCAATGAACATCATACACTTGAAAACGTTTCATGCTTACTGTGATTACTATATATGTATATATATACATGGCTAAAAATAAATAAATAAAATAAAAAATAAATCAGAAACAACAAAAACAAATTGCATTTACATAGGCATGCTTTCATATAGGAATCTTTACATGTATTTTTCCCACTGACATTCATACATATAGGCATTTTTACATACATACTTGCATTCATTATATTTCACATGTATTCCGCTATGTTCATTCATTGTACAAATTGCATTCATCCCATCCCATGTTCAATGATCTTACATAGTAATGATGATATGGCCATAAAAAAAAAGTCAAATTATAACAATTGGGGGTACCTAGTTTAAAGCAATCATGTGACTTTCACAAAAGACATAAGCCACTAATAGCATATGTCAAAATCACAAAGCCTATATTTTCAGTCACTCAGCCATTACTAGTGTAGCAAGCAACCTCCAAATGGATGTCCGATTTTATTTAGGACCAAAAACACTCTTTATACACTAAGAAAGTCTTGAGCATTACCGATTGATTTTGAATACAATCCTGAACCAACCACATGTCCTCACATATTAATAACATTTTGATTTAAGGAGGGTTAATGCCATACTTGGGTAGCACCTTGAGGTAAAAAGGAGATATCCCTCGCTTGTCCCATCATGCAACATAGTCCAAAAATAGTGGTTTTCACCACTACCACAATTGTTCTCCAAACATAAACATAAAAACATAGAGTAGTAAGGATAGGGTCAAAATTCTCATCATACTTTGGTTGAGAATCCAATTCCCCAAAGCTCTATACAAAATTAACAAATAAAATCTAAAACATCCATGATCCCTAAATTTGTAAGGATTGTACTACATGTCCATGACAAGGATGGGTAGTCATACCCAAGGCCTAAAATATCAATCCCATTGGACTATGGAGTGAATATCCACTGGGGCTATAGATGCCTGACTGGAAGTGGAGTAAACTCATATGGGATGACATGTCTCTCACACAAATAGAGAAACCTTTGACTGCACATAAGGATAGGCTAGCCTCTAGGTCATTTCCATAACATGTCATGCCTAATTTACTCATAATGGGTTAATGAAATTCACATGAACACACATTGGTTCTTAATTGGATAGGGTCATTATCACGCTCAAGATTTGGTACATGAACCTCACTTGCACACACATTGGTCCTAAAGAAAGTTATACAACCTTAGTGAGTTTGGTTGAGGACACTAGTATGTTTGAGTCTTTGAAAATCCTATAGTACTCATTCCATATCAACATCCATATCTTTTCCACATCAACATCCATATCTTCTTCCATGTCAACATCCATAAGTCAAGTTGCATAACACCACCAAATTTGGTACCCCCGATTTCCAAACAATGGACAACAAAAATGGCCAATAATATTTCTAAACTATAAAATATCATTCGAACACCATACATTTCTCTCATATAGTTTAGATTAATTATACATTTAATTGCATTAATCATCCATAGCACATCATATAGCTTTCATGAATCATCCATAAAGCATTCCATTAAAAAAATTGTATAAAACATTCATAAAACATGCATTGCATTCACACAAAAATACAACACAAAAGTAAAAGCCTTCTATGTATATATATCAAACTTGCATATGCAAAGATCGCTAGAAAGTTCAAACATCATCATAGCTTGGGGGTGTTCAAGGTTTCACACCTTTCCCCTAATCAAACATCATCACAACTAGGGGGTGCTCAAGGTTTCACACCTTTTCCCCAATCAAACAAATAGCAGCACAACTTGGGGGTGTTTAAGGTTTCACATATTTCCTTCAATCCAGTAAACAATATCACAAATGGAGGATGCTCAAGGTTCCACACTTGCTCCACCAATTCAATAAACAATTCAATCATTCAATTACATTACATCATCAATAAATCAATTGTTAGGTTCAAAAGAATGTGTTATTTTTTCAAAGGCTGCGCCCTTTGCCTTGCATTCAAATCATTCACATCACTGGATAGGTTCAAAATATCATGTTATTTTGTCAAAGGTTACGCCCTTTGCCTTGCATTCACATCATCCTAATAGCAAAAATCCCTTCATCTATTGGGGCAAAAATAGATAACACTTACATTTAACATCATCTATTCATTTATCATTATGGAACATTCATAAGTGAACCTTGTATTTAGTGGTTTATCCTATAAACCTGGTGGTTGCAACGACTGGTTATCCATGCAATCTGGTAGGATGGATAGATAACCATAAGGAAACTTACACCATCAAAAATCCCTTTATCTATTAAGGGTAACGAATAGACACAAATCATTTTAGTTCAAAAACACAGACCATAAGGAAACTTACATCATCAAAACCCCTCCATCTGTTAGGGAAAAAATAGATACACTCATCACATATTACAAATTGTAAAAATCCCTTCATCTATTGGGGAAAAAATAGATCACATTTGCATTCTTTTATCATTATGCAACATTCACAAGTGAACCTTGTATTTAGTGGTTTATCCTAGAAACTTGGCGGTTGCAACGACTAGTTATCCATGCAATCCGATAGGATGGATAGATTACCATAAGGACACTTACATCATCAAAAATCCCTTTATTTGTTAAGGGCAAAGAACATACACAATCATTTTAGTTTACATCATCAAAAACCCCTTTATCTATTAAGGTCAAATAATAGACACAAACAATTTTATTTTCATCATCGAAAATGCTTTCATCTGTTAGGGTAAAAATAGATACATCCATCACATTTCCAAATTTCAAAAACCCTTGTATATGTTAAGGTCAATGAACATAAATAAATCATTTCATTATACAAAAACCCATTTATTTGTTAAGGGCAATGAACAGACATAAATTATTTCATTTTTTATCATAAAAAATGCCTTTATCTATTAAGGACAAAGAACAAACACAAATAATTTCATTTTCATATTTCAAAAAACCCTTCATCTGTTAGGGAAAAGAACAAAAACATTCATCACATTTCTACATTTCAAAAACCCCTTCATCTGTTAGGGAAAAAATAGATACACTCATCACATCTTCCAAATTGCAAAAATCCCTTCATCTGTTGGGGCAAAAATAGATCACATTTACATTCAACATCATCCATTCATTTGTCATTATGCAACATTCATAAGTGAACCTTGTATTTAATTTTTTATCCTAGAAACCTCATGGTTGTAGCAACTGGTTATCCATGCAGTCCGGTAGGATGGATAGATTACCATAAGGACACTTACATCATCAAAAATCCCTTTATCTATTAAGGGTAAAGAACAGATATAATCATTTCATTTTTTAGTCCAAAAACCCCTTCATCTATTAGGAAAAAAATAGATACACTCATCACATATTACAAATTGCAAAAATCTCTTCATCTATTGGGGAATAAATATATCACATTTGCATTCTTTTATCATTATGTAACATTCATAAGTGAGCCTTGTATTTAGTGGTTTACATTATTTTACCTAGCAGTTGTAGTGAATGGTTATCCACGCAATTCAGTAGGATGGATAAATCACCATAAGGACACTTACGTCATCAAAAATCACTTTATATGTTAAGGGCAACAAATAGACACAAATCATTTCATTTCAAAAACACCTTCATCTGTTAGGGCAAGAACAGATACATTTCATCAAATTTCCAAATTACAAAAATCCCTTCATATGTTGGGGAAAAAATATAATCAATCATTGAATCCACATACATTGCATCCAACAACACATTTCTCATCACCACGTATTCATGTCACCATCTTTCATTTATCATTATCAATCATAAAAAAATTTCAAACTTCAAGTAGCATGCAAGTGAACCTCTTATCTAGTGGGTTATTCTACAAACTCGGTGATTGCAACAATGGGAATCCATGCAATTCAGTAAGATGAATAGCCTACAATAAGGACACTTGACCATGATCATCATCAATTATCTTATTGTCAAAGATCACAATCACATTTGGTACTTCACATTTTATAGTGAAACCTTGCCAAGAACAAATTGCTCAAAAGTAGTCATTGATGTCCTTTTCCATGGGGTAAGAAAACATGGATAATTACGTCGAGAGGCATTCCTACAATGGTATACAAGGGGGTGGGAGGTAAAGAGGTCATACATGTCATGCCATAAATAATTTTTTTTATTAAAAAATATGACATTAACAAAACATTTAAAATATTTAAACTAAAATATTTTAAACTCTGAAAGTTATCAATCCCGAGACGCCTATCTTGGATATCACACCCCAAATAAATGATATGGGCACCTTGATATTGATAACTCTCAATGTTTTTAGATATATATCCTTTATATCTAAGCTAGTTAATATCACAATCACTCACTCATCTGACTATAGTCACAAAATAGGTAAGCTCACCAAGTTGATTGGTTCCATTGTGGAATTGACAAAGAATTTTCCACAGTCATTGTCCTGCCCCTACGTTGACTCAATCATCCTGCATCTTCATAACCTACATACTCAAGACACTAGAAGGCACATTTTTCACAAGCATCGAATCATCCCAAATTTTGGGGCAACCAAATTTTTTTTTGATCCTCCCACAATGGGATACATCTTACACGATCATGACATCTACTCTTGACAAAAACCCCCATTGGGGTAAAAACGATATCACATTTGACATAATAATTTATCCATGAACATCATGGTACTTTACACCAACCCCTTTCCATAGTTGGGGCAAAAATGGTATCATATTTTACATCATTCATATCGTCCATAATCACATCGTATTTCACATCATTCATTCAAAATTTGCACATATTCACCACATCTTTCATCACTTGCACAAATTCATTTTCAATTTGCTTGTAAGAATTTTTTCATTCACCAATTAAGGGGGTAAGCTACGCAAAACTCCAAAATTCTTTAATCTTTTGCCTTCAACGCTATTGCTCAAATCCAACAAGAGAAGTTGCTTCTATGCCCACAACCCAGGCAAGTGTCTCATATTTTTGTACCATATTGTGTTTTACGCAACATAGTACAAAAAGGGGAATTTGTAGACATCAAATTACAGCCATTAACCCTCCATCCTAACCATCCCACCACCCACTTGTCCACCACACACCTTTCCCACCTTCAAAAGGCCCACTTTAGCCCTTCTCGCCTTCAAAAGGCCCACTTTACCCCTTTCCCACCATTTCCTAACCCAATTGGGCTTATTTTTATATTATTTTATATTAATTTATATTTAATATAATATAATATATTATATTATAATATATTTATTATAAAATATGTATTTATAAACCCAATTAACCAGAACAATATGATCTAATCTAATATCCACTGTCCATATTCATTAATCCATGCCACATTTAAAGTGTAATCTCAGCCTTAGGATCTGATTTAATCTTAACCACATGATTAAAAGTGTAAGGCTAAAACCCTAAGTAAACCCTAAGCTATATTATAAAATAAGAGCACTCATAATGCTCAACCCCTGGAATAGTGGAGTCCTAGAATGTTCTCGCCCTTGGAGATATTATTGAAGAAGCCCGTGTGAAGCAAAAGGTTGTAGAGCCATTGAAGATCCAAAACCTAGCTTGTTGTAGGACTTCCATCATTCCATCCATTCCATATCCATCCTCCATTGCTGTCATAATCCTCCATCCATATTTTGTCACCGCCACCATACCCTATCCACTACTTTCCTCGCATTCTCGTGATTTGATGTTCCAGATCCAACCCTAACCTTGTTGCTGATAGGGCATCCAATAAACTAACAGACACTAAAGTATCATCATTTTAAGCAAGGTAAATCATCATTGTGTTATTTTATTGCATGATCTGTATATTTCCATATACCATTTGATTTATTGACAGTTAGGGTTTTTATTGATATCTGAGGGTCTCACACTATGGAACCCTCACAGGTGTTACTAATCTCTCTTTCTTTTTGTGTATATGCAAATCTATAGGTTATTTCTATTACTGGATAGCTACTGAAGCTAGAGTGGCCCGACATCGGATACTTGAAGCCCATTCACTTTGTTGGGAGTGAAGCACGTTGAAGAAACTATTATTGTAGCTAGGGTTTCGGAGAACCTAGAAATCTATAATTATTGTATAAAAAACATTCTGTTAGGGTAGAATAATTGTACAAAAGGAGTTTTTAAGCTCCCCTCCTCATTATTTAATAATAATACATCTTGTGCAATTGTTTTTTGTCTTATCGGATTTGTTTACATTATGTTGTTATTATCATGTGGAGGATAAGCCATTTACATAGTCCACTACTTGATCTATGAAAGAGTATATAAGACATCCAATTTGGAAGCATCTATTCTGAATTTATATATAACTTGAATGGAAGACGAAATAGCCAAATTTAGTTGTTATTTGGATATTTAACTAGACAACTTGATCAACACACAATTTGACTAAACATCAAAATTAAACAAAAACAAAGTAAATAAGGAAATAAAAAAGAAGAGAGTGAAAATAATGTTTCTCTTTTTTCGTCTTGAGGATATTGTATGTTTTTCTAGACATTGTGCCTATAGTCTACTATGATTGTCTATTATCAACATAGATTATGGTTGAACTAAAATTATAGTGTAAATATTTATGCATTTTGATCAAGTTATAAATTTAGAGTCTAGTTACCTTGAAATTTCGATGGTTAAGTACTTTGAGTAGAATTAATTATTTGTAGATGATTTTTTGTTAAGTTCAATCAAGTTTGAGTATCTTGATATTGTATCAATACGGTCAAGTTGAGTTATCCATTTTAGTAGTATTTGTGGTCAAGTCTCGTTTTCATGATAAGCTTGATTAACTTGGTATTATTGTGGTTAAGCAATTTATTATAGTGATGGGTCTTATTTATCTGGAAAGGTGTGTTATACAAGAGTAAATATGTTTAGCTCGCCCAATATTTGTAATTCAATCAATGTCAATGATCACTATGGAGGAGACATGGATTCTTTTATATCTTTCAAGAGATCTTAAAAGATACAAGATAGATGTATTTTGAACAACTAGTATCGCTAGTTTACTTAGACCATTTGATACATGAGGTTCATTATTGAGAATATCATTTCAAGTGGCATCTAAATAAAGGTTGTGAAGGAGATACATAAGATAATTTAAAACTAAAACATCATCAATGAAACAAATTTTTAATTGATGGATCTTTAACATAATGATTGTTGTACTACATTTAAAAATTTGATTGACTCTATTTGAACTTGCCATATTGGGTGAAGCTTGTTTCTTGGATGGTTTAGAATTTGAATTCTAGATATCATTCCAATTTGTGAGCTTGGTCGAGATTTTAGTCATCTTAGTTCATTACTTGAATGATTGATATTTTTGTCGATGGATATTGGACATAAATATTGTTGTATAACTTTTCAAAATTTGATCTATACTCTAGTTGGTATTGTCAGGTTGGATGAAGCTCATAATTGCTTGGAAGGTTGACTTGAAAGTCTTGAAATAAACTGATTTTGTTATTTCGATTGAGATTTTAGTCAATTTGGTTCATTTCTTGGATGGTTCAAAGTCGTGCATTGGAGCCAAATAATCTAGAGTTTGGTCTAGCTTTTGGGTTTGTCAAGTTCTATGGTTGGTTATAGCTTGCTTTTGTTGAAGTTTAAAATTCATTTTAGCACTTTCATTTTTTGTATATGAATTTATGGTTTGAGTCTCTAATCTAATTATTGTGTTTATTTAAGTGTTATAGAAACATCTTTGTAATAGCAGTAAGACCTTATAAGCACATGCTTGTGTGTGTTTTAATGACTAAACCTTGTGTATTTATATCATTGTACTATTTGTTACAACAAACTTTTACCAATAACTTGTTAACATTTATAGAGATAAGTTGTTGATATTTATAGGAATAAGATATTGAGACTTTTAGGGATAAGTTGTTAAGATTTATATGGATAGTTTGTTAGGATTTTAGGATCTATTTTTATCTTCACCAACTAATTACCAGATTGTAAATCATCATAAGTTCAACCTAAAAAATGAAAATAGTGTATCTTATGTTCCATTCTTTTATTATTTCTTTACCATTCAAACATTTTACATACATTCGACTATGAACAAATATTTAGTCATTGTTATTTTTATTGACCCTTTTAATTTAATAATCTTTATATCCTTATTGAAAATTTGATAAATATAAAATTATCTCAATGCATAGTATAACCCCATACTTTTCCTAAAGGAAATGGTTATATGTCTAGATTAGTACCTATTATTTCCTTTCTCTTTCTTCTTATGCACTCTATTTTAGAGAGATATTTTAATAGAATTTATTAGCAACTTTCTCTTCATCTACCAATCCATTACTTGATTAGTATAATATCACTGAGAGCATCTATTTTATTTCATGAATGATGTTTTCATCCTAGTCATGTTATGTTTCATATTTTAAAGCATTAATTAAAAATCATTCATACATATACCAAAACATGGCAAATATTGTGATGCATTCCACATAAAGTGTGTATGTGTGTGTATAATCTATAGGATTTACTTCATCACTATCCTCTTATAAGACTTCTTATCCTCATACTATAAGAGATATCTTCATCAACATCTTATCATTTATACTCAAGATGGATCTAGGTAGTCTATGGAGAGGTTCCTTATATTTTTATCTATATTAACCCTACAAAGGCATCAATTTGGATTTATTGGATGATCTATCTAGTCTCAAATCCCTCTTATATCTCAAAAGATAATCTTATTAGTCTATGTTTTGAATATACTTGTCTTCTTCAAAATATATATGTATAACATAAAAAATCACTAGGTTTTCTACATTTAATTCCAATCTACTGTCACATCAAATGCATCCCTAGATATCTCACCTATATCTAAAATATGTTAAATCTAGAAATCAGTGTATTGGTTTTTGTAACCTAAGGCATGATCTCATCTAGTTCCTACTCCACATTGCCTTACTCCTCTTCATCCCTCTTGATGTCCCTTTCTTAACTATAGTCAGACTTCAAATTTAAATCCCAAAAGTAAGAGATATCCATTTTAATTGTTATGAGGTGTCACTTATTAGTTTCAATATCATCATTATCATCACCCCATTGGTTTATGCTTTGGTGCATCTCAACTCCTATGTCTAGTTCATTTTACCATCCTAATTTCATTTTGAGCATAGACTCTTACGATATACTTATAAAGATGTGACATTATCTGTTCCAAGAAGAGGAAAATGCTCATATCTCATAGATATCTTAGTATTTCTTATTAAGGTAAGGTGTCATCTATCTCAAAATCCTTTTTATGTCTTGCATACTCATGAGCTTAGGTGTAGCGCTGAGAGCCTAAATCCCTGTCCTCTAGTTTATAATGTACCGTATGTCCCATTGTAGCCTTAGGTATACCATTTAGTTCTATCAAAATTGGATGTGTAGAAGAATGTGAATTGCTATTAATAATGTGAGCAAACCTATGCAATGGCAGATTAATATGTGCATAATGTTTTGTCATAAATTACGGACATTCAGAACTGTTCCAACGTTGACTTAGTTGTCTCTCTATCTTTATAGCAGACATAAATGGACCCATCAATAGTTTCAAGGCCTGTAACCTGAGCTGTTCATTCAGGCTCATATAATTTTGATTTGATATCATACAACATTTAAACCTCAACCTTAGAATAAAAATAACAACCACATTTTCCTTCTTGGATGTACAGGCTGAGCTGACTGAGAAGCTGTCACTCAAATCTAACGTATTGATTGAACGATTGATTTTGGATCCTATGTTCAAAAGTGAAAAGCAAAATTAATATATTTTTTAGTAGGTTGGAGTCATGACTGATATATGCTTGTTAACAACCATGAGATTTTGTTAGGATTGTACCCATCACTGTCACTATTCGTAAGACCAGACAGATAAATGATAAATGAAGAAGACAGGCTAAAGCCCATCACCTATCACACCTTGTACGTTATAGGTATATGAAAAGGTTTGGAAGCGAGACTATGGAATATGAAGAATAATAGAAAAGGGCATTATCCTTATTTACTCACAATTACCTGGACCTTATTTGTGGAACAGTTTAACAAAAGTTGATGTAAAATATCCGATAATCTTGAAGTTCAAGTCGGCTAAACATGGTGCAAACTCACCAACAGGGCAACTTTCTGGTCAGTCATTAAAAATGAATAGAAAAACAAAAAAATTAATTGTTATTTACGAATTTAAATTTAAATGGTAATATTTATTATTATATTTAAAAAGAGGAAAAAAATATAATTTAAACGATTCTAATAAAAAAATAAAAATTGTTTAAAATAAAACAAGAATAAACTACTGCAATTTAAGCCTAACAGAATTTGGTGCAGTATGTATTATGCACATGAGAATGAGGAAATGGGATGCATATTTTCTATGACGGTGCAAAAGAAAATAATATTAATTAGAAACACATCAATTTATATATTATCTTAACATAATTATTAATGAAGACTAAAAACATGTTGAGAATCAATTAATTTTCAAGAACGTTTATTTAAAGTATATTTTTAACTAAATAATAATATTATATAATTAAAACAAGGGTGAGTGGGCATTAGAGTTGGTGCGAGGCGGTCAGCTAAGCGGCCAGCTAAGGTCTACCATAAGTCCATTCAACTCCAATTCAAATCACACTAGCTACCATAAGCCCTTTTCACGAAGTGTCATGGATGGAGCAAGGAGAGGGAGCGGGAGTGGGTGGGTGTAGGAGAGGGAGCGGGAGTGGGAGTGGGTGCAAGAGAGGATGTTGTGGGGTCTGCTCCATCTAGAGAGGCTCTCTTCTAGCTTGGTTCTCTGAGGCCAGTTCTTCGATTTTGGTTCAAGTTGGATTGGAATATACTAGAGTAGTAGGTTTTGGTTTACCTCTACAGGATCCTCCCTTGGATTCCTGTAGGGCTTTCGTCAGATTTTTTGTTATGCTCAAGATTTCTTCAAGAGACCCTTACAATGGATTTTCTGTTATGTCTAAGGGTTTTTTTGAAGGATTTTTTGTTAGGTTTTTGGCTGTTTTGGAGGGTTCTTCTAGAGGCCTCTATAGTGGATTTCTTGGTGTGTCTGGAGGAGGTGTTTTTGGAGGACCTTTTTTTGGATTTCTAGTTGTGTCTAAGGGTTCTTTTGGAGGATCTTTCATTAGATTTTTGGTTGTGATCAGGGGTTCTTATGGAGGTCTTTTATCAAGGTTTCTAGATGTTTGGGGTTTTTTTTAGAGACCCTTTAGGTGGGTTACCTGCTGTGTTCGGGGGTTCTTCTAGAAGGCCATTTTTTCATCTCATTCTTAAAGGGTTTTCTCTCAAAACCTCTTCAGGTCTTTCTCAAAGGGCTTGGTTCGCTGGTTTGCACCTCTCATTATTGTTGGAACTCCTCATGGGTTTCACCTCTTTTGCTTTTTTAGGGGCCAAGAGGGCCCCCTATCTTCCTATGAGGATGCAGCCTATGTTCTCCCATATTGGGAGGGAGGACCTTGTTGATGTGTGCATCCATGATCCCCTGCAATTGAAGAGTTTCAACAAGGGCCAAGATGTCTCCCTATCTTTCTTCAAGGATGTGTGGATGTTTTTTCAAATGTGTTTGATTCGTTGGTCCTCGCCTTTCACTGCCATTGGAACTCCTCATGGGTTTCACATCTTTTGTTCCATCGAGGCCAGGAGGACTCCCTATATTCTAGCTACAATGTACATCCAAAGAAATCTCAAGATGCTTCCTAATGTTTCTTCAAGGAGAACAACTTTTTGGCTCTAGGATTGGTTGTTGGGTTTCAATTTTCAATGTGCTCCTTTACCTTCATTTTTCAATGTGCTTCTCTAGGTTGAGAGGAACGAAAGTACCCAAATTTTCTATAGATGAGTAGCAATGTTGGGAGCGAGATCTCGAGAGGTCCAAGTGCTGCATAGTTTCCATAGATTGGTCGTGCTTGAGGAAACCCCCTCAAGGAGGGAGAAGATTTTCAAAAAAAAATTCTTGTTTGAGTAGGATTCCCTTGCTTATATAGGAAAGTTTTATTTTGATTTTTTTCTTGTTCGAGACTTCCTCGCCTTGGTGCCTCTTATGTGGGTCCTAGTTTCCCTTTGCTTCTATGTCCCTTTGTGCAGTAGCTTTTGTTGAGGGCCCCTTAACTGGGACATCTATTTTCTTTTGTCCTTCATTTATAGTGGTGGCCCTCTTCTAGGGCTTTCTATCTTTGTAAAAGGTTTGGGACTCTTTCAAAGTCCCTTCATCCAACCTTTAAAAAAAATATTATATAAATAAATATTTTTTCAAATTTATTTTTTATAATCCTTCATTAAAATTATTACATCATGTTGTAACCATTATGATTTTAAAATATATGGACACCTTGTTCGGTGAGTTCATGCGCATATTGGCTAATTTTAAAAAGATGAATTGTATTATCTAATATTTTGATCCATGTTTTAAGATATGGATAACTATTTAAAATAGTAAATAAATGTTAATATATATATATATATATATATATATATATATATGTATGTATGTATGTATGTATGTATGTATGTATGTATATATATTATGATTATAATGTATATTAAAATATTTTTTGAACATTTATAGATAGACAAGTGTTAATGTGAAATGTAATTCTAAAAGAGGGTTCATGAACTCCTTACAACCAGTTGACTTTAAAATCAGTTCAAGATCCATGAGATTTCATATAAAGATAATGTAGTTTTTAACGTCCACAAGGTCATAGGTTATATGGGATCAATTATTGGCATTCACATTCCATAGTTGGAGAAAGAACACTTCTCAAGGTGGTAATGGTGGGAAGTGTACCACACAAGGGCCAAAAGGTCTCTTCTTCTCATGTGGTCTTAGGTGGTGGCATATCAAAACACCGACATAAGAGGGAAGGACCAAGTGGTGAATTTTGGAATGGTATACATAGTGAGAAACAATGGATGGTCCCCTTGAGTGTGGTGGAATAGCTACCTAGTTAATGAATGGAGGAAGATAAAAATATTGTGATAGAGTTAGTTTGTTGTGTGAAAGAGAAAGTCTTGTCATGTGAATTTTATGTTTGAGTGCTACTCATTTTTGCTATAGATGTGAATGTGTAAAACCCTAATTCAAGTCTAGTTACATTCTTAGTAATTAATAGATCAATGGTGGGGTAAATAAGTGACAATGGGTCTAATTAAGGTTCAAGTTTATTTTCTCAAGCTTTCATTGGAGGGATTGGTGAGTTTAGTATGATATTTTTTATGTTGTTAAGATCAATGTTGGTGCGCTATTCAATCTAACCATTTGTGGTGTGTAGGTCAAGTTACACATTTATTAGTATTGTTATTTATGCAAATTTTCTATCTCTAACCCCAATTTTTGGGATTTTGTTAGCATTGTGTTATCAAATCTTGTGGAGGAATGTATGCATTGGTCAACCCTTGGTCCATTGTAGCTCTTTGGTCACCATGATGTTGTTTGATTCATTATATTCTAAGGAGAATATCTATTGTTGACCCATTTGGAATTGAGATTTATCCCTATGTAGGGTTTATTTTGATCTAATATTTTACCTTTTGTTGGGATTAATAATATCATAGTTAGGAAACAAGGGATATACCTGCTAGATGAGGAAGAGATATAAAATTAGGGTCATAAAAGAGACATAGTTTTTGTATCATATGAGGGTATAACATGGTGGGGATCAAGTAGTGTAGGTCACATGAATCTAGTGCAAAAATTAGTAGTAGACCTTGATGCTGATAACAATATCAATAATGAAAGTTATATGCATGATGATGAGGCTAAAGATAAAATGGAGGACTTGGGTATTCAAATATACCTCTTAATCAAATAAACAACATAGGTACAATCCTTTTTGAAAAACAAGTGTTAATTTATTTTTTTCTTAAGCTAGTTTCTATAGAGAGTGAATATTATAAATGGGATCATAATAATTGGGAAAATAGAGGGTAAATTTTACAATAGGTGCAAGGCTTATGCAAGGGACATATTTCTCATGGTGTTTCTTCTAAAGAAGCAATCCAAGCAGTATTATAATATAAAATTTGGATAATATATGGCTAGAACTACTATTTGTAGGTGTGGTTATTTGATTTACATCTAGATGAACCCTATAGGGTCATGTTTACACTTTAGGTGAAGTTATCATTCTCAATCCTAGTCTTTATAACATTCTTATAGGATATTATGGCATAGCTTCATAGGGTTATGTAATGTAATAAAGTTTATTAGAAGTTCTCAATATTTTGATTCCATCCACACACTTATGTGGAAATGGACTTGGACAATGAGCTTTCATTGGTTGTAAAGTTGTTAGAGTCAAAATTTAAATATGATCAAAAGGTGCTTTACCTTAATCTTTTGAATGCATTCTTTAGTTGTAGAATTATGGGACACATGGCTCATGGAAATATTTTAAGGAGGAATAATGGGGACAATATTATAATGGGGTACAAACACACGATAGAACAAATATAGGACTTACACCTAATGCCTAGCATAGTTCACAATTTTTTATTGCTCCTCCATGAAGGGTTAACAAGTCCTTTTTACCCCTATTTGGTCAGTGCAAAAAATCTAGTATGATTAATATTCGATCAACTAGACATCATATCATAGCAATAACTTAGGAGTTTTTATTGAAATAAATTCCTTAGCCCAATCCTAGTCTAGAGTGTTTTTCTAGTAAAGGAATTTGTATGGTGGATAGGGGTTCTAATAAGTTTTCTCAAATTTCAAAATGGTAGGATGAATGTAATATAAGGAAGAAGCTTGTGGTGGTTTTATAATATTCAATATTTATTGATGTTTAAATGGAGGAGAGTTAAAAGCAAGTTTAGCATAAATGGAAGAAAATTTGAGGGCCACCCTTTCAAGCTTTTAATGATCAAGCAAAAGGGATAGCTAGATATGGAGGATGAAATAAATGAAGTATGTTTATAAAATATGGTAGAAGAATCCTTTAAGGGTAGGGATAGATATAAATGTTTTCAAGAGATAAGACTTTATTTTAAGGTTTTATCTCCTTTGGTCTTCTATAAAGGGATACTTCTCTATATATGGAATGAAGCTTTTTGTTATATCATAAAATATGAGGATTGACATTGAAGGATAGGAAATATAGTGTAAGAAAAGTAGTGGATGCACATTGTTTTGATATTTAATATTGTAGGAAGTTAAATATATAGGTTGGAAGTCAGATATGACCACACAAATCATATAAAAATCTAGTTTTTGTCCCACCTATTAATATATACAAGGTACTAGTAGGGCTATTTTTTGTTTATCTAGCTTGGATGTAGGCATTTGATTAAGGAAAGGGGAATATGCCATCACATAGAAGCATATGAGTAATATTTTCTATTCAAGGGCATGTTTTGGGAATTTGTGTGGTATATGATCTAAACTATTATTTAGAAAAAGTTACCTTTTGGATTTGGATGGAAGATAGTATTTGACGTGTTGAATTGATAATAGTGATATTTCAATATAGGTGAGGTAGGGAAAAATAGAAGTTGGCATATATCTTATCTACATCTAATTTTAGTATAATTAAATACATATGTGGTCTATAAGAACAAACTAGGAATTTCTTTATGTATTATTGAATCCTTTTGAGGGGGATAATAAATTTTAATTTACATGGTACAATTAGAGGGCTAGTAGGGATGCTAAAATGTCTAGGTTAGATAGGGTTTAATATTTTGACAAGATATAGAAGCATAGATTTGGGTGGGTGTGGAGTGTTTTGTGATTACATGGTTATTTTAATTGATTATGTATCAATTTTTATGATGTTATATTTTCTTGCTCCAAACAAGAATGACAATATTTTATTTTTACCTTGTTAAGCAAAGAATATTGCATTGAGAGAATCATGTTGTTGGTTCTAAAGATAAACCTTTTTACGATAATGGGTGGATTGCATGGTGGGACCATTTATTTATCTATGATTGTTTAGTTCTTATAGAGTTATGTTAATCGGATACCCATAGCATGTTGTATGAGTAAAAGAGTAGCATTCTCTTTTTTTGTTATCTAAGGTATGCTTTGATCACAATCCCACATCTAAATTTAAAAAAAAAAACAAAGTACTTATAGTAGAGAATATGATCCTTATATTCAAGTAATATAAATTTGTGTAGGAAGAACTAAGATCATGTATATAATGGATCATTCAAGGAGATATGGGATCAAAGTTCTTTTTTAAACTATCTCAATCATAAACACAAAAGGAAACATATCTAAAAAATTAGAGATGAGAAACAGGCCTTATTAGTTGAGAAAGATAAAATAGGTATCATATGTTTGTTTTAGATTTATGACCTATTTACGGATGATGTTGATTAGTCTATTTGTAAGGTTTTATAGCACATAAAAAATGTATGCCTTATAGATATAGTGAAGAACTTAATGTATATATTAGTACATTTATGTATTTTAAAGAGCTAGCTAATATGATTTTGTGGTGGTAAAGGGTAATTCTCCTAGGATTGATGGGTTGCTAGTGGAATTCTTCATAAAGATGTGGCCTTATTAGGGTTATGCATAAGGGGTTGGACTTGAAATATACTTGTAAAAAAATGGTGAATCCTAATCGAAATCAAGGTAAATACATGTGAATCCTAAGCAAATCAAATCAATCATCTTTACACCAAAATTTATGGCATAAAAATTAATGTCATATTTGGGGCATATTTTGACCTATTAACTCACCTTATAACTTCATAAAAACACCATCATTTGATAAAACTCAAAAATAGCTTTTCAATGAGTACAAATATGCCTATGTTTGGATATATATTGTGGTGAATTGATCCTAATAAAAATTAGTCCTAAAACTTTTAGGTGAATGGGCTAACGTTGAGGGTCCTCATATTCAACAATTTCCAATTTTGGAAATACTAATATTCATCCAATTTGTAAATATTCTCCACTATGCATAACTTTGGAAAGTCCAGTCTTATGGCAATGCAATCATCAATCCATTCATCCATTTGTTTCCTTGCCACATCCATCCCATTTTGATATGCCTAAGTTTGACAAGTTCAAAGGTGAAGATGAGATATGATGGAGTCACCAACACACTCCTTTAATTCTACAACAAATATTAAATCAACTCACAAAAATTAAGCTATAGTTGAGACATTAGAAACCTCATCAAACTCATCCATCTTGTCCACCTCATTCAAATCATCAATATTGTACCTAGACATACCTATCAGATCTATTATCGACAATTTTTCAAAAGTTATAGGATGCAAAAACAATTGCTTTTTCTGATGTACACTCCACATGCCCCAATATACCTAAACCTATGTCGTATAGAGAATATCACTATTGATTCTCCCATTTACAAGTAGTCCATGATATCAATAGTTGCTTCACATTTGAAAATGTGGTCCAAGATCTTATCGATAGGAGGACCATTCCTGTAGATGGCCCACTCACCCCATTCGATCAAAACTTTGGTATAGAACATAATCATAATGGGTATGCTCATGGTATAAAACCTTCCCCATTAGCCACATCACACATAAAACAATATGGGGATTCTCAAGGTATCGCACCTTCACCATACACAAAAAAAATCAAAATAATTAAAAATTAAAATAGTTTACAAAAATCAAAATCAATAACATATTGCTACAAATCACATTGCATTCACATACATTTCATTATTATAATTCACATAATCATAAATAACACTTTGATTATCATTGGACTCATGCTTTCATCCATTCTACTAGGATTAAGTTTTTTCACATTAATCAAGGGCATCTTCCTTTTTTTATCTACCTACATCATCCCTCATTGCATACAATTCTATTATATCATCTACCAAACACAACTTCATTGAGCCACAAAAATCCTATGATAGTTTATCTTTTCCAAGTCTCTGGTTTTGGACAATTTTTAGGTTCTTTTGATTGCTCAACCATACCTAGTATCTCTTTTAGCCTACATTGAATATCATTAGTCCTTGAGTGCTACAGGCCTTCCTAGTTACCTCATGTTTGCTCATTGACCATGCACATGTATCACACATTAACACAAATTTTTGGTTCATAGGGAAGATAAATTCATGAGTCACTATCACCATAAAACAAATGGTTTTCCCTACTCTTCCTATCATGCACATGGTCTAAAAGTTGATAATTGATAAAAGGCCAAGCTCATCCTCCCCCTAGAAAAAAATTCAAAGAAACAAATTTCCCTTGCTCCTCTACAAAATGAGCAAGTTCCAAAAAAAATTCCCTTACTCCTCTACAAAATGAGCAAGTCCCCTACAAAAAAAAACCCTTTGCTCCTCTACAAAATGAGCAAAAAATATTAATAAAAAAGCTTGAATCCTTGGAATTCTTAGTTTTGACAACCATGGGGTGATATCCATCAGGGTTATAGATGCTTGATTGGTAGTGGAGTAGCCTAACGCATGGTTATAGACCTACATACACTCATGGATGAGCTAGATTATTGGTGTAATTCATAATTGATGAGTCCAAACTTACCCAAAATAAAAATTAACAATCATTGTACACATTGGTCTTCAAGCAACTTGACTAAATTGGATAGTCTTAGCATCTTCAAGTACCTATTTGATTAGTAGATGAGTTTGATTGATGTCACTAGGGTGTTTGAGCTTCCTAAAAGCACTTTTAGATTCTTCTTTCCTAGGACAAGAGAAAGAACAAGTCATGTCATCTTGGACTCCATAGTATAATATTTCTTGCACAACATTACATCGCATCCACTCACATCCATTCTACATGTATGTCAGTGCCATTGGATTGATGCCCTTGATTAATTGATTAAAGTCATGAATAGTGATGCGTGTCTAAGCATTTTTTGAATGATAATCAAACATAAATCACATTCAATCATTTCACACATTATTTTCTCACATCCAAAACATATACAAGACACATCACAACCATCCACCAACCTTGGGGTAATCAAGGTATCACACCTTCCCCATCAATCACATCAAGAAATCAACCAACTTGGGGGTGTTCAAGGTATCACACCTTCCCCAATAATCAATCAAACAAACAATCAAACAAATTAGGGGAAAAATCAAGCTATCACACCATCATCAATCAATAAATAAAAAAACCATAAAACAACTTGGGGATTTTCAAGGTATAACATCTTCCCCATCAATCAATCAAATCAACCAATCCAACAAAAGGTTAAATCAATCAATCAATCAAGCACTTTGCCTCACCATAAAGCCTTTGGTATGGTTTTCTCAATGTAATAATTCAATCAACAAATTAACTACTAGGTTCAAAAGGTTGTGTCCTTTTATCAAAGGTTGCACCTTTTATCTCACCTTCAAAGACACAACATATTTTATTCCACACTAGATTCACTAGCCTGGATTCTTGAGTGAACCTTGTATCTAGTGATTTACTCTAGTCACCTGGTGGTTGCAGCAACTAGTTATCCATTTACCATAAGGATACTTATTCAAAATTCCCCAAAAGGTCTAACCCCTTTGGTCACAATTTTAGTTCAAAGGCTCCAAAGGAACCACACCCCTTTCATCACAATAGTTCAAAGGCTTCAAAGGGCCTAAACCCTTTGGTCAATTCAATTTAAAATGCTCCAAAGGAGGCTCACCTTTGATAACATTCAATATAAAAGGTTCCAAAGGTACCTAACCCCTTTTGTTACATTTTAGTTCAAAGGCTCCAAAGGCACCTAGCCCTTTTGGTCACATTTTAGTTCAAAGGCTCCAAGTGCACGTAAAACCTTTGGTCAATTCAGTTCAAAGGCTCTAATGACACCTAACCCATTTGGTCACATTTCAGTTCAAAGGCTCCAAAGGCACTTAAATCCTTTGGTTATTTTTTCCATTCAAAGGCTCCAAGGGCACCTAACCCCTTTGGTCACATTTTAGTTCAACATCTCCAAAGGCACCAAACTCCTTTGGTCAAAATATTCTCAAGTAAACCTTGTATCTAATGATCTACTCTAGTCACTTGGTAGTTACAATGACTGGTTGTCCATGCAATCTGGTAGGATGGATATATTACCATAAGGATACTTGTTTATATTATCATTCATGTAGTTTACAATAAAAATTATCTAAAATAGACACTCCTTTGGTAAATTCAATAAAAATACTCCAAAGGAGACCCCCTTTGGTCAATTCAATCCAAAATTCTCCAAAGGAGGCACCTCTTTGGTCAATTCAATTCAAAAGTTTTTAAAAGAACCAAAATCCTTTGGTCACTTTAAATAAAAATGCTCCAAAGGAGATACCCCTATGGGTCAATTCAATCCAAAATTATCCAAAGGAGGTACACTTTTGGTCAATTTAGTTCAAAGGCTCGAAAGGCACCTAACCCCTTCGGTCACAATTTCAATCCAAAAGGTTCCAGATGCATCCAAACCCCTTTGATAAAAATATTCTCAAGTGAACTTTGTATCTAGTGATATACTCTAGTCACCTAGCATTTGCAGTGATAGGTTATCCATACAATCCAATAGTATGGGTAGATTAACATAAGAAAAATTGTTTAGATTGTAATTTAAAGGATCTAAAGGCACTTAAATCATTTGGTCATATTTCAGTTCAAAGGTTCCATAGGAACCAACCCCCTTTGGTCACATTTTATTTTAAAGGCTCCAAAGGCACCTAACACCTTTTGTCATTTTTCCATTCAAAATATTCAAAAGCACCTAACCCCTTTTCTCATAATTGTAGTTCAAAGGCTCCAAAGGGCCTAACCCCTCTGGTCACAATCTAGTTCACTTTTAGTTCAAAAGGCTCTAGAAGCATCATACCCATATGGTCATACAACTAGAGTAGAATTGTCTTTCCTACAATAGCTTAGGATTTATTTTTTGATCATAGATTAGCTAACCTCGATCCTCAAGTGAACCTTGTATCTAGTGATTTACTCTAGTCACCTAGTGATTGCAGCGATTGGTTATCCATGCAATTTTATAGGATGGGTAAATCACCATAAGGATGCTCGTTCCAAATAAATATATATATATATATATATATATATATATATATATATATATATATATATATATAAGTATGTATGTATGTATGTATGTATGTATGTATGTATGTATATTATATAAAATGAAATTGTATTGGGTCAATAAGGTCTAGAATTTTACTTTTCCCATGCTAACCATCCCACTTTTATCAAGCACTTCATTGTTATAATCATTTCACTTTTCCTCCATTGACTCATCACTTGAGGGGGTAGACAATACCTATGAATTCTTATCTCAAATCAAGTCAATACTCAAACACTCAATATTGGAAATTGCATGCATCCAAGAATCATTACCAAAGACTACCATACACCCTTTGTGCTAGGGCAAACAATAAGCAAAACTTAAACCAAAAAAATACTTGGTATACCTAAAGTCTTAAGATTATAGAATAATAATATCTACCCATAGTTGAAAGGTTTACCAAAATTGAGTTCTTCAATTTGTCAAAAGTAATGATTCAACGATGTGCACCCTTTCCATGCTTGGGGTATCTCACGTTGAATTTTTCAATTGACACCATCCATCATTAATTCAACCATTTTAGATCATCTATTTTTTATGTGTATTGTGCTTACGCACAAAGAATCCCAAAAAGAAATATTTGTAGATACCTAAAATGCATCATCATGAGGATACTTCCAAAAATCCTCCTTTCTATTGGAGCCTCAATTGACATTAGGAAAAACCTAAACTGTGACTATGTATCTATGATTATTTGTGAGGTGCACACTCACTAATCATAGCTCAAACCCCAACATTGAATGGATCAAATATTTCTTTAATCCAACCTCTAGAGTAGGCTAGTATACCTTATCCACTAATTGGTGTTGACTCTTTTTAGCTCAATTAAAAGTGTAAGTATAGGGATAGAAATGAGATAAGGGTTAGAAAACAATTAAATAAATAATGGTCAGATAAAGCTAACACATTGACAAATATTAAGAATTCTCTGATCAATTACATTTCTAGTATGCCATAATTTACACTAACAACATTCAAAACTATTCATATTCATATTTATAAATAATAAAACACTTAGAGAACTATTTCAAACATCTAAAACATTAATAATCCAAATAGAAAAATTAGATCAACCTCCAGACTAACAAAAATAGAAGTCCTCTACAATATTTGTTTAGGTATGAACCATTCCAATTTGCTCCAAGTTAGTAATCCAATATCAACAGAATTGACTAACCATAACAACATTAGTAGAAATGCATTTACAGAATAAACTCATAATTGATGAAGACAAAAAGCTTGAGGTAAACATCCAAGTAATGTTCCTTATATTGATTTCTTAGCAAATTACAGTAATATATTACGCAAACACTCCAGATATGATCCTTAAAAATGAGGGTTCGACCTATTTATATAGATCTTACAATAGCAGTAAAATAATGAAAATATTACAAGGAAATGTATGCCATATCAGTAGAATACTAAGGTGGCAGTCTCTCATTAGATTTTAATAAATAGAATTGAGTTGAACTCCATGAATGCTGCAATTTTGAGCTTCTATAAATTGTTTGGCCCTCAACTGAATCTGAAAACTGAAATAGTTGCAGGTTGATCTAGATCATCTCCTCTTCTTATATAGAATTTTTATCTATTGATCCATAACTAAAAATGTAGGAAAATCTTGATTCCAATGATTCTTGGTCTCCTCTAGATCCTTCCATCGTATTCCTTTTATCTTTGAAATCTGATGCTTCAAATTTCGTTGGTTCAGGATTGACCTATTTGATCGTGGAATGGGAGTTTTGGATCAAACTATGTCATCCTCCTAGATCCACTGCTTCAAATTATGTAGGGTCAACTTTGATCAATTTGATTATAGAATGGGAGTTTTGGAGCAAATTGTATCATCCTCCAAGATTAGCTACTTCGTTTTCTGTTGGGTTGAGTTTGACAAGTTTGACTATGAAATGAACATCTGGAAGTAGATTGTGCCCTTATTTGAAATATACTACTTCATTTTCTACTAGGTTAGGTTTGACCAGTTTGACTATGAAATGAACATCTGGAAGCAGACTATGCCCTTCTTCAAAATCTACTATTTTTTTTTCTGCTAGGTCTTGCTTGACTGCATTGATTGTGGATTTTACACTTCGATGGATTTTAACCTTGTCACTTCATAGAAGATGTTCCTTCCGACACTTAGCCAATTTTTTACCAAACCTGCTATGCTTGTGGTCTTTTTCTACAAAAATTCACCTTGGGATGAAGTTGCTCTTCTAAATTTCACTACTCTAGTTTTCGTTGAGCACTGTTTGACTACACTGTCTGCTAAATTTTTCATTGTATCACAGGTGGATGAAAAATAACATAGAGCTCCCTTTTCAAATCGTTGTTGGGGTATCGTCATTTTCACAACTTCGCTCCTCTAGTTTTCACTAGGCACTATTTGAATGCATATAATTTGTACCTTAGTATAATTTCGTATTGCCCTTATGGTTCTTTCACCTCCTAGCTAAAATTTTAAAATATTTCTAAGTATGTGGTCCTTTTGGGTCTACATTTTGGTGCCTCTTAGGGAACTTTTCTCGTAAAGGTAATGAACTCAAAGCCTTATCCATTAGGAATCCTAGTAGAATTTGAGGTAAGTAAAGGTGCAACCGAGAAGAAGAGAAGGGATAATTAGAAGGGGGAGAAAGGAAAATAATCCTAGAATTAAGAATAACAAGACACAATGGAAATTTAGTAGAGATAAAACATAATTATTTCAATAACCAACAGAGTGAGGTAAAACAAACCTCATAATACTCATGAAATGGAGGTGGTTAGACAATGCTAGGGATAAAACTAAGTGTAGCAACCTCCTTAAAACAAAAAATAAAATCTTACAAGAGGGGGTATATGATATTTTTATAGGTGGATAAGAGGAAACAACATTAGTGTGTTGGGGAAGTAAGGAAAAGGAGATTCAAAGAAAGGAAATGGGAGTTACAAAAAAACAGGGAACCATGTACCATAAATATACATGTATACATACTCCATCATGGAGTAATCTCCATATGCATAATTCATTGAGGTGCAAGATTTATTCCAAGGCAGATTTATTAAGAAGAATGACAATCTCTCTTTTATTTTACTTTGCTTACAATGTTTATTAAGGATGAACAATACCTCCTTCATCTGGTTAAGATATCATCTGCCATATTTAACCTACCGATTTTAACCCATATTAGACTTCAAACTATTTTGAAACTGGTATTATTCATTTTATAGACTTGATAAGGCATAATTTTAGCTAATGACATGGAGATTCTAACTCTAGATCTTGTAAAGTACTTAATTCACCTCATTTGGTATTCATGCTCCCACGATGTCTTTTACCCTAATCAAGTTAGCTTGTTTTACATAGGGTATTTTCTAGGGCATTATCATCAAGCCTCTGGTTTGACTGTCTAGTATCCATTGGGCAACAAATTCAAAAGACCTCATCAAGATTTAAACCATCAAAACACCAAAAAATAATGTTATACCTTCTGTTGTAGATGTTGTCCTTTACCCTCAATTTTGAATTCTTCTCCATTCTCTTTAAAAATATATATAAAATTGCAAGGGCTGGGATTTTTACATGAAATTACCTCTACTTTATTATGATGGCTATAGTCATCCATTTTATTTACTTACCATCTATGTACACAAAATGTGGTGTGTGTGCTCGTGTTTGGATATAAATCTCTCTCATGCTTCTTTCTTATGAATCTGCAATATCCAGACCATATGGCTTTGAAATTGTACTTCTCCTTAAAAAATTTGCCATGTGATTAATATATCTCACTTGTTCAAATATAATGATGGGCTGATCCTTCATATCTTGTACCATAGGGGTCAAATATCACCTATGTGATCTCTACTTTTTGGAAATATCTCTCTCAGTAGTAGTTCATGGCTATGGGGTTCATCTCAGAACACTCATGCCTATAATGACATGTACCTTTTATTTCTTCATCTATAGCCTCTTCTTGGGTATGGTCATTGATAGGGATTAGTATTGTATTGCATTTAATATTGACATGGATCATGTATTGCATTTAATATTGACACAAATCATGCATATTAAATGCCTCCTTGTAAAGGCAGACATGCCTATAAATATATTTTTATTGAATGCAATTAATAGTTTTCATTGTGTCATTCTCGTGTTTACCTCTTGATTTAAGGTGTAATGTTTTTTGGAAAGTATCATTTTCCTAAGACCAGATTGGTTTAGAAGGAATGAGAAATCCAACCCTTGGATCTTGATGGGTGAACACTCTTTCCCTATAATGAACACTTTTGAGCACTTCTATTTTTAAAAAATCTCAACTGGGGTCTCTTTGAATCCTAACCCTTAGCTAGATGGGGTCCCTCTGACTCTAGATCCTCAACTCAAACTATAATGCATGATGAGCAAGGTGCAACCAAAGTATTGTCATTGTTGTCAACACAGTCAGGTTGATCAGTTGATGCAATGGACAGGAGTTCATTGATGAGCAAGGTGCAGCCAAAGTGCAATGGACAGGAGTTCATTGATGAGCAAGGTGCAGCCAAAGTATAATGGACAAGATTTCATTGATGAACAAGGTGCAACCAAAGTATAATGGACAAGAGTTCATTGATGAGCAAGGTGCAGCCAAAGTATTGTCATTGTTTTCAACACAGACAGAGGATCGGTTGATGCAATGGATAGGAGTGCATAGGTCATTAGATAGATCGGTTGATGAAGTGAACAAGAGTTCAGAGGTCACACAGAGCATGTACAATGAATTTCCAAGAAGACCGAAGTGGCCCATAGGCAAAATCTCAAAGAAAAAGACAAGTAAGAAAACTGTCGCGATATCGCGACATGTTGAGCAAGAATGAGAAACTATCGCGATATCGTGACATGTTAGAAGAGAGAGAAAGCACAAGGAAAACTGTCATGATATCGTGACATGTTGAGAAGCTAGAAAAACTGTCACGATATCGCGACATGTTTTAAGAGAGAGAAAGTGCAAGGAAAACTGTCATGATTTCGCGACATGTTAAGAAGAAAGGAAAACTATCGTGATATCATGACATGTTGGAAGAAAGAGAAAGCACAAGGAAAATTGTCACGATTTCGTGACATGTTGGAAGAGAGAGAAAGCGCAAGAAAAACTGTCACGATTTCATGACATGTTTGGAGAGAAGGCACAAGCAAAGAAAACTGTCACGATTTCATGACATGTTTGGAGAGAAGGCACAAGCAAAGAAAATTGTCATGATTTTGTGACATGTTTGGAGAGAAGGTGCAAGCAAAGAAAACTGTCACGATTTCGTGACATGTTTGGAGAGAAGGCGCAAGCAAAGAAAACTATCATGATTTCACGACATGTTCGGGGAGAAGGTGCAAGCAAAGAAAATTGTCGCGATTTCGCGACATGTTTGGAGAGAAGGTGCAAGAAAAGAAAACTGTCACGATTTCACATGTTCGGGGAGAAGGAGCTCGCAAAGAAAAGTGTCACGATTTCACGACAATCTGCAAGAGAGGCAGTACGAACAAAAATGTGTCATGATTTCACGACATGTTTGAGAGAAGGAGCTCGTAAAGAAAAGTGTCACGATTTCGCGACAATTTGCAAGAGAGGCAGTACGGACGAAAATGTGTCACGATTTCGTGACATGTTCGAGAGAAATAGCTTGCAAGGAAAAGTGTCACGATTTCACAACAATTTGCAAGAGGGAGTGTACGAACGAGAAAGTGTCGCAATTTTGCGACATGTTTCATTTTTGCAGGTGAAATGCAGAGAAAGGCACAAGGCAACGAAAGTGTCACGATTTTGTGACATGTTTCGTTTTCACGGGCGAAAGGCAGAGAAAGGCACAAGGCAACGAAAGTGTCACGATTTCATGACATGTTTCATTTTCGTGGGGGAAGGGTAGAGAAAGGCACAAGGTAGTGAAAGTGTCATGATTTCGTGACATGTTCCATTTTCACGGGCAAAAGGCAGAGAAAGGCACAAGGCAACAAAAGTGTCACGATTTCGTGACATGTCATGTTTTCGTTGGTGCATGCCGAGAAGAGTGCAAGGAAGCGAAAAGTGTCATGATTTTGTGACATGTCATGTTTTCATGGTGCAAGCCAAGTAGAGTGTACGAAGGTGAAAAGTGTCACGATTTTGTGACATGTCATGTTTTCACGGTGCATGCCAAGAAGAGTGCAAGGAAGCGAAAAGTGTCATGATTTCATGACATGTCATGTTTTCGCTGGTGCAAGCCAAGTAGAGTGTACGGAGGTGAAAAGTGTCATGATTTTGCGACATGTCATGTTTTTGCTGGTGCATGCCGAGAAGAGTGCAAGGAAGTGGAAAGTGTCATGATTTTGTGGCATGTCATGTTTTTATGGTCAAACGGCAAGAAAAATTCAAAGGGGTAGAAGTGTCACGATTTCGTGATAGGTCACCTTGGCGTGAGCTAAGAAGAGAACTCAGTCAAAAGAAAGAAATGTAACAGTTAACTGAAGTTAGTACAATAGTTATAGTTGCGATTACAGAGAAATATCATGTAGTTAAAAAAGAATAGTGAACAGAAGTCATTACTACAGTTATAGGAACCGTAACAGAGAAATATCATGCAGTGATGGTTACTGAAAGTCATCATACGAAGACCAAGAGATAGACATAGAGTCGTTTCGAAGAGCCATAACTATTAATAGGTTGCGTGTAAGAATATTGTGTCAAAAAGGAGTTACAGGAGTAGCTATGAATAGGCTGCATGCGGAATAATGGAAGATATAGAAGACTTAGGGTTTCAAAATGAAAAATATTGTTTTAAAATGGCAGTTGCATGTAGAAGAAAAAGAGCCACTCAGAATTGAAAAATGTGTAGCCATAAAGAGGGAAGGTGTCGCTGATAAAATAATATATGTGTTGAGAAAAGGTTGTTGAAGAGAGCTGTAAGAATGTGCATATAAGTTAAGAATTAGGGTTGAGCTCTGAACTGTGTAAGAGAGTAGATAAGAATGTCAGAGCACCGAAATGAGCAGAGAAGGCTGTCAGAGAGCCGTAAATGAGTAGATAAGGCTATCAGAGCCGTAAGCGAGTAGAGAAGGTTGTCAGAGCATAGAGAAGGCTATCAGAGCATAGAGAAGGCTATCAGAGCATAGTAAGCAGAGTGGTAAGAGTGATCCATTAGGTTGAGCTCTATGTGGGTAGAGAAAAAGTGTGTAGCCAAAGAGAAAAATTGAGTGGAGATAGAGCACTACTAAGAGAAGAGCGGTGAAGAAAGAGCGCAGCTGGTAGAGCGCAACTGAGAGAGTGTGGCAGTAAGTGCGTAGAAGGAATATGTGTTTCCTAAATTGAAAGAGAGGTTGGATGAGCAATAGACCAGTGAGGGTCTTGTAAAAGTGAAGGCATATTTATGTCAATCTAAGATTCAAAATAGAAATCCAAGTTGGTGCTTGGAATCAGGGGTTGGTGCTCCTTCCAGTTGGTGCTGGTAAATTAGGGGTTGGTGCTCCTTTCTGTTGGTGTAGATAAATTAGGGGTTGGTGCTCCTTCTAGTGGGTGCTGGTAAACTGATTGTAAAGTTGGTGCTTTGCAAAGGCTGGATTTGGATGGGAGTCCAAGCAGTCTATTTTTGAGGAGTAGCCAAAACTGGTGAACCTCGTTAAATCTTGTGTTGTGTGATGCTCTCTTGTGATACTTGTTGTATCTAGTTTTAAGCTTTCATTAGTTTAGATTTAAGAGTTGTAGATTTGAAGTTTTAAATAGCTGCACTGATTCACCCCCCTCTCAGTGCCATTGTAAGACTAACAATTGGTATCAGAGCCAAGTTCCCAGTTCAGGCTAAATCAGTCAAGGTTGATCTTGGATTAGTACACAATGGGTAAGAAGAATAGATCCTCCTCCAATAAGGCATCTCAGTCAGTTTCAGTTCCTGTGGAAGAGAAAATTGAACCAAAAAAGGTAGAAGGAGTGAACTCTGAAGTATGTGATGAAATCTATGAGGCTGAAGTAGATCTTGAAGGAGAGTTGATCTCTGCACTTGAAGAGTTGAGTATAGAATAGAAAAAGAACAAAAGACTATCCAAGAAGCTGGAAGAATATGGGAATGAGATTGAAGATCTTTTCTTACAATTTCAAAAGGCCAAGAAAATAGAAGAAGCCTTGAAGACACAACTGGATGATAAGGTCGATGCATATAGCAAACGTGAAGAAGAATCTAACAAAGTTGTTAGTAATCTGAAGCTGCAAGTAGAAGAGTCCAAAAGGGTTGAAGAAATCCTCAGGTCTCAGATCAATGAGAAAGAGACTGTTTGCTGCAAACAAGAAGAAGAGATTGTTTTATTGAAGAAACAACTAGAAAAATCCAATACAAATCTCAAATTTGAGAATAGCACAGAGTTGCTAGAAAAAATGATAAGCCAACAAAGAAGTTCCACGGATAAGCGTGGTCTTGGATATGAAGCTGAACAACCTTCATCCTCCAAATATGCAGAGAAGAAGAAGTTCACAGTTAAAGGATCGAAGCAAGAAAAGGTGGAAGCAGAACAACCTTCATCTTCCAAATGTGCAGAAAAGAAGAAGCTCACTGTTGAAAAATCAAAGCAAGAAAAGTTTGAAGCTGAATCCTCAAAAGAAAGAAAATATCAAAGGAGATCTACAGCAAAGCAACCAGAACAAAAGAGGTTTTATCACTCCCATTCTATTCATAATAATGCTTTTAATGGCTATTGTTTTAGATGCAATCATTACGGTCACAAGGCAATTTATTGTGGATTGAATAATAGATCAAAGAGTTATGTTGATAGAAATACATCTTCTTCTTTGAGTGAACACCATGTGCAATGTTTTAATTGTAATGGCCATGGGCACATAGCAAGGTTTTGTCCAAGCACTTATGTATCTAATCTAAGGCAAGACCATAGATTTCATCAGACACAAAGAGTGCAACACAGAAAGGGGACATATCATGTGCAATGTTTTAAATGTAATGGTCATGGGCACATAGCAAGGTTTTGTCCGAGCACGTCTGTATCTAATCTAAGGCAAGACCGTAGATTTCATCAGACGCAAAGAATGCAACACAGGCAGAGAACATATCATGTGCATAAAAGAAAGGAAAATAATCAACCATCAAGGATGCACAAGAAACAACTGCGCAAGAAGAATGTTCAAGTTCACGAAAAGGTGCAAAACGGGGATGTAGTTGAAAAATTCAAGCCCAAGTTCAAGAAAGTCTGGAGAAAGATAGAAGAAAGGGAATCGTGTCTCCTTGGACTAAAGGAGACTACTCCGCTATTGCACTAAGCCACTCCAGGTGGCACATCCTCAGGGGGAGCAATCTTAAAGTCTTATTTTAATTCTCCTATGTATGTGTTTGGTTATCTGAGGATGAAAGGAAAGCAGTTGGGTTATTGTTGTATAGTTGTCAAGTGTGTTGTCAGTTCATGTAGTTGTGTGTGGAAGTGCCGTGAAGGGTGATGATTAAATTGAGAATTGTCACCATTGGTAGTATTGCTATACGTCATTGTTGTTCTGTTGATAGTTCTTACTGCCACTGTTCAAAGCGTCGGATTATAATAGATAGTTTCATTTTAACTGTTGATAAAATGCCAATCCGAGATTACGAAGTATGAGGTTGAGTAAGGTGCACCATGGTTGGCCATAAAGTGTTTGACAAAATGTCTTCTCCTGATTTGCACAATTGAAAGTAAGGTGTGATCTGCAGTAACTATAGAAAACTCAGATCAGGTTGTAAATATAAAAAGGAATTTGGTTGTGCTGCAGTATAGTATTTGATGCTTACACAGAGTTGAAAGTGGATTGAGGTAGCCTGCTGGATTCTCACTGAAGAGAGAGACAAACAACTGACATTAGGTTCAAGCTTGTTGAGAATATCCAAGATGCATTTGCAGATGCTGCCAGCATTGCAAAACAAATAGTTGGATATATACAATCGTTGTATGCCTTCACTAATAGTGGACAAGTTTGAGATTGCAAAGCAACAGAGGGTTGGTACTCAGAAGACAATAGTCCAGCCATGTTCTTACACATATTATATTGGTGAAGTTGACGAGTGATGATGTCATTCATTGGTTATTGCTGCTACTCACATTATTGATATTGTTGATGCCTATTATGCTTATCATGATGTTGTCAAACAGTGAAATGAAGTGGTCACATATTCCCAAGAATAGACTAAGAATTGACTAGCCATCGGGATCAAATTCTTAGGGGGAGCATTTATGCATCTATTTATCATATTGCTCATGTTTATGCTTTTTGCTAACTATAATAATTTTTGCCTGAGAATGTTGTGCATGGACTCAGGGGGAGTTTTGCAGCCACCCTTTGGTATTATTGTCAAAGGGGGAGAAGAATTACAGGTAATTGCACACAATTACGTGTGTGTGTTGCCAACAATTCCAAAGGGGGAGATTGATGAGCAAGGTGCAACCAAAGTATTGTCATTGTTGTCAACACAGTCAGGTTGATCAGTTGATGCAATGGACAGGAGTTCATTGATGAGCAAGGTGCAACCAAAGTGCAATGGACAGGAGTTCATTGATGAGCAAGGTGCAGCCAAAGTATAATGGATAGGAGTTCATTGATGAGCAAGGTGTGGCCAAAGTATAATGGACAAGAGTTCATTAATGAGCAAGGTGCAGCCAAAGTATTGTCATTGTTGTCAACATAGACAGAGGATCGGTTGATGCAATGGACAGGAGTGCAAAGGTCATTAGATAGATCGGTTGATGAAGTGAACAAGAGTTCAGAGGTCATACAGAGCATGCACAATGAATTTCCAAGAAGACCGAAGTGGCCCATATGCAAAAGCTCAAAGAAAAAGACAAGTAAGAAAACTATTGCGATATCGCGACATGTTGAGCAAGCATGAGAAACTGTCATGATATCGCGACATGTTAGAAGAGAGAGAAAGCATAAGGAAAACTGTCATGATATCACGACATGTTGAGAAGATGGAAAAACTGTCTCGATATCGCAACATGTTTTAAGAGAGAGAAAGCACAAGGAAAACTATCACGATATCGTGACATGTTGGAGGCAAAGAAGCCAAGGGAAAAACTGTCACGATATCGTGACATGTTAGAAGAGAGAGAAAGTGCAAGGAAAATTGTCACGATTTCATGACATGTTGGAAGAGAGAGAAAGCACAAGAAAAACTGTCATGATTTCGTGACATGTTTGGAGAGAAGAGAAAGCAAAGAAAAACTGTCATGATTTCGTGACATGTTTGGAGAGAAGGTGCAAGCAAAGAAAACTATCACGATTTCGTGACATGTTTGGAGAGAAGGCATAGGCAAAGAAAACTATCACGATTTCGTGACATGTTTGGAGAGAAGGCGCAAGCAAAGAAAACTATCATGATTTCGTGACATGTTTGGAGAGAAGGCGCAAGCAAAGAAAAATGTCATGATTTCATGACATGTTTGGAGAGAAGGCGCAAGCAAAGAAAACTGTCACGATTTTGTGACATGTTCGGGGAGAAGGAGCTCACAAAGAAAAGTGTCATGATTTCGTGACAATCTGCAAGAGAGGTAGTACGGATGAAAATGTGTCATGATTTTGCGACATGTTTGAGAGAAGGAGCTCGCAAAGAAAAGTGTCACGATTTCATGACAATCTGCAAGAGAGGCAGTACAAATGAAAATGTGTCATGATTTCGTGACATGTTCGAGAGAAAGAGCTTGCAAGGAAAAGTGTCACGATTTCACGACAATTTGCAAGAGCGAGTGTATGGACGAGAAAGTGTCACGATTTCATGACATGTTTTGTCTTCACGAGTGAAATGTACAGAGAGGCACAAGGTAGCGAAAGTGTCGTGATTTCATGACATGTTCCATTTTCATGGGCAAAAGGCACAAGGCAGCAAAAGTGTCATGATTTCATGACATGTTCCATTTTCGGGCAAAAGGCAGAGAAAGGCACAAGGCAGTGAAAGTGTCGTGATTTTACGACATGTTCCATTTTCGCGGGCGAAAGGTAGAGAAAGGCACAAGGCAGTGAAAGTGTCATGATTTTGGAACATGTTCTGTTTTCACAGGTGAAAGGCAGAGAAAGGCATAAGGTAGCAAAAGTGTCACGATTTTGTGACATGTCATGTTTTCGTTGATGCATGCTGAGAAGAGTGCAAGGAAGCGAAAAGTGTCATGATTTCGTGACATGTCATGTTTTCGTGGTGCATGCCAAGTAGAGTGTACGGAGGAAAAAAGTGTCACGATTTCGTGACATGTCATGTTTTTGCTGGTGTATTTCGAGAAGAGTGCAAGGAAGTGAAAAGTGTCACGATTTCATGACATGTCATGTTTTTGCTGGTGCAAGCCAAGTAGAGTGTACGAAGGCAAAAAGTGTCACGATTTTGTGACATGTTATGTTTTCGCTAGTGCATGCCGAGAAGAGTGCAAGGAGGTGAAAAGTGTCATGATTTTATGGCATGTCATGTTTTCACGGTCAAACGACAAGAAAAATTCAAAGGGGTAGAAGTGTCATGATTTCATGATAGGTCACCTTGGCATGAGCTAAGAAGAGAACTCAGCCAAAACAAAGAAATGTAACAGTTAACTGAAGTTAGTACAACAGTTACAAGTGCAGTTATAGATAAATATCATGTAGTTAAATAAGAATAGTGAACAGAAGTCATTACTGCAGTTATAGAAACTATAACAGAGAAATATCATGCAGCGGTGGTTACTGAAAGTCATCAGACGAAGACCAAGAGATATACAGAGAGTCATTTTGAAGAGCCGTAACTATTAATAGGTTGCGTGTAAGAATATTGTGTCAGAAAGGAGTTACTTACAGGAGTAGCTATGAATAGGCTACATGTGGGATAATGGAAGATATAGAAGACTTAGGGTTTCAAAATGAAATATATTGTTTTAAAATGGCAGTTGCGTGTAGAAGAAAAAGAGCCACTCAGAATTGAAAAATGTGCAGCCATAAAGAGGGAAGGTGCCACTGATAAAATAATATATGTGCTGAGAAAAGGTTGGTGAAGAGAGATATACGAATGTGCATATAAGTTAAGAATTAGGGTTGAGCTTTGAACTGTGTAAGAGAGCAGATAAGAATGTCAGAGCATCGAAATGAGTAGAGAAGGCTATTAGAGAGCCGTAAATGAGAAGATAAGGCTGTCAAAGCCGTAAGCGAGTAGAGAAGGTTGTTAGAGCGTAGAGAAGGCTGTCAGAGTGCAGTAAGTAGAGTGGTAAGAGTGATCCGTTAGGTTGAGCTCTGTGTGGGTAGAGAAAAAGGTGTGTAGCCGAAGAGAAAAATTGAGTGGAGATAGAGCACTGCTGAGAGAAGAGCGGTGAAGAAAGAGCACAGCTGGTAGAGCGCAACTGAGAGAGTGCGATAGTAAGTGCGTAGAAGGAATATGTGTTTCCTGAATTGAAAGAGAGGTTGGATGAGCAATAGACCGAGTGAGGGTCTTGTAAAAGTGAAGGCATATTTATGTCAATCTAAGATTCAAAATAGAAATCCAAGTTGGTGCTTGGAATCGGGGTTGGTGCTCCTTCCAGTTGGTCTTGGTAAATCGGGGGTTGGTGCTCCTTCTTGTTGGTGTAGATAAATTAGGGGTTGGTGCTCCTTCCAGTGGGTGCTAGTAAACTGATTGTAAAGTTGGTGCTTTGCAAAGGCTGGATTTGGATGGGAGTCCAAGCAGTCTATTTTTGAGGAGTAGCCAAAATCGGTGAACCTCGTTAAATCTTGTGTTATGTGTTGCTATCTTGTTATACTTGTTGCATCTGGTTTTAAGCATTCATTAGTTCTAAATTAAGAGATGAAGATTTAAGTTTTTAAATAGCTACACTGATTCACCCCCCCCTCTCAGTGCCATTGTAAGACTAACAATGTAGTATTTTTTATTTTTTTCAATCTGATCTACATTTCTTTTTGAAGTTTCCAATACAAGTGAGACCAATCTTCCTACTGTTTGCTTTCCATAGGTATTTCTATCCATATCTCTACTCAACCTATGTACTTTATCATGTTCATATCTAGGATTCCTTCGATCCTCGACCTTCAACTCACATTGTTGTGTAGTCTTTCTGATTTTGCTTGGTTCTATCTATATTCTTTATAGTTTCCATGTTTGACACCATGATGTCAAACCTTGAGCTTTCACTCAATGAGGTCTCTCATCGACTTAGGGATCTCTTTGTAGAAATCCAATAGATCTAAGCTAAAATTCTTCTTGCCATGATTGCTACTGATAAAATTATTCTAACCAATAAAGTACACCAGCTAAGATATCTCATTGTTGAAATTTAGCAGATCCAAGTTGCTAGACTCATCGAAATGGTTGTTGCTGCTAATGTTACTGTTGTGAAAGAAGATATTATTCAAATAATTGCTAAAGTAAAACTTATTTAAATTTTAGATGATGTTGTTCATAATATTGAGTTTTTATCTACTATTGATCTCCTAAAAGAACATACCATAAATTTTTAGCATCTTTGTGATGAAGAAGGTCATACCCATTCCCTTTCAGGTGTTCAACAATAACAAAAGTTTTTGGACAACAAAGCTCTAGCCATCATTTTTTATCTTGATGCATATCCTATTCGATCTTTGGATTTGCATTTTCAACACTGTTCTCAATATTCCACCGATCTATTATTTTTTGACAAGATTCCATAGTGTCAAGATCCTTCCCCATGGCACTTGTTTGTCTTTCCTACATTTCGGTAATGGATTTTTGTTTTCAGCACCAACTACCCATTTTTAGGCCCCATTTCCATCCTTCTGGCTACTGGTTTTCATTGGGTTTTCAATATGCCTCCCCCAACCCGTGCACCCCCATGACCTCCCCCTCTCACCCATGTTGGTTGCTAGTCGTTATCACCGGTCAAACATGCCTGCCACTTGCCACTTGCTCATGTTGCCATCAAATTAGCCATTGTCATTCCACAATAGTCATTGCTCCCTTTCCCTTGGAGAAATTTTTAAATTAAATTAAATTTTATTTAATTTAATTTAAAATTACAATATTTAATATCACACTTATTTTTAAATACCATAATTATGCGTTAAATTAAATATTCTCTATTGATCGTTGCCCATTCACATCATCCATAAAACCATAATTAAATTAAATTAAAATTTTATTTAATCCATCACTTTTGTCTCCATTGACCATTGCCCATTTACATCATCTATAAACCCATAATTAAATTATATATAATTAAATTAGATTTAGTTAAATTAAATTTAATTTAATTTAATTTAATTTAATCCAATCATCCATAAACCCATAATTAAATTAATTTTTATTTAATTTAATCCATAACTTTCATCACTAAATTTTGTACCTCATGTTAACCATTTCCCTCGACTTTTCACATTTCCCATTGCCTTGGCTTGTACTCCATTGTACTTAATTTTTGCACTAATATTTCTTTTGCCACATCACCTATTGTTTTCTTCTCCTATCGAATCAAGGGACTCTTCAGCCATCCGCTATCATAGCAATGTTTATAGTTGTTAGAAAGGTTCTTTGGAGCCCAACTCAGTGCCAAAATATATTTTCTATTTTTTAAAAACTTGCTCCAGTTCATCATTGATCTTTATATTTTTGTATAGGAGTGCATTTTTTATTGTAACCAATACTCCTTTGCTTTTTCTCTCCCTCTTTCACACTTGTACACATTGGGTACCAACGCTTCCTCGATGGGGAGGAATGATAGGGATTAGTATTGTATTACATTTAATATTGACGCTGATCGTATTGTATTTAATATTGAAACGAATCGTGCATATTAAATGCCTTCTTGTAAAGGTAGATGTGCCTAAAAATATGTTTTGGTTGAATGCAATCAACAGTTTTCATCATGCCATTCTCGTGTTCGCCTCTTGAGTGTTATTACCACATCAGTCATTGAGCCAAAAAAAAATTCTCGATACTTCTTGGATCAAAAAATGGTCTCCATAACCCATGTTTCATTAGAATGATAGATTTTCAACTGGCCTCCTTGAAGGAAATTTTATGTTGTATGATTATGTACAATGGGTAGAAGAGTGGTACATGGCTGCTTATAATCCTCAATTATAAAGGGATGAAGGTCCTAGCTGGTAACCTCAAAACTATTTCTTTTCTGAAATATTCTAATACCTTTCATCTCCCCTTTGATACAAAACCCAAAATGTTCAATTGAATATTTAGAAATACAAATACCAACTAACGGGGGTATGTCAACAACCATGATATCTAGTACCACAAATAAATTAGGCAAACCCCTCAATATCATTACAAGTTTTTTTATAATATGAAGAATGTTAATGGCTTTTCCCCTAAAATATAGATATTTGGACTCCAACTTTTCAAAAATTAGCTTCAAGGCTTTACATACTTGAAAATGCATTACAAGTACCTCAACTCCTAGGCTTACTAGGCAATTATGCACCATTCTTTTTTTAACAAAAAATGATACGTAGCATGGGTTACATTGTCTCTTGTAGAAACTTGGAGTGTTACTCTTAGGTATTTTTCTACTTGCTCCAGCTAAAATATTTAAATAAAAAATAGCCAAATAAACCCCGAGATGCACCAGTAAATCTCACCTCAAGACTTGCTCTGTTTGAGATGATCTGTTGAATAGGATCTAGAATTGGTGCATCTTTTTTGTTCATTGTTCCATCATTATTGTAGAAAAATACAAGTCCCTCAAGGCTTCAATCCTTATTTCCTTTAGGTATTTTTCTATTGAAATATATTCTCATATTAAAATTTGACCTCCCTCATCTTGGATGGGCATTTGTAATACGATGTGAAAATTATCGGTATTGTTCCTCAGAGAACCTGCTTTTATGTTGCAAATATTTTAATTGCTTAGATAGTCATAATCTGAATCCACAATCCATATAGAGCTGAATGAAGAGACTAGGCTTGGGAGTGGACTGGCATTGTAAGTCACCTCTTCAGGTTCTAGATTTTGTTCTTCTTCACCTTATTCTTTAGCCCAATATTCAGTGCACCATGGATTAAAATAGAGGAAGGAGTTGGGATTCTATGATATCAACTTACTAGGGTGTAGTTATTCCTCTCTCTCATAGTCCTAGAGGTATCGCATAATGTTTCTTGACTATTGATTCAAAATTTCTTGGCTAATCCATTGAACTGATAACAACCCCTCACTGGTCTTTTGTTCTACCCACAACTCTGCTTCCTTAATATTTTTGCTATAATATGGGGGAGATAGAGGATTGGATAAAGAAGGGTCAACATTTTTGGGAGGGAATTTTCCTATAGTGATTAACATATTTTTACCTTCATGGCTTCTTGAAACACTTGTGGGAATCTCTTTACTTTGGACTATTGGATCAAGAGACTTAAATTAGAATGTAGTACATGGATGTAATATAGGTATGCCTAAGGGTGGGAGGGTTGGTATTCTTATGGTATTCTAGTCCACATTATTTTAAAATGAACATTGAACTCAGAGAGGCTCTCATGAAGGGATTTATTTATGAATGAAAACTGAGTGAGGAGTAGGAAGGGATCCCTAGGGTCATCAAACTCATCTATAAGGTCTTTGACTAGATATTCCCACATTTTAATACTCCCACCATATAAGGAATTGTACCACAAAAATACCTTACCCTTTAAAAGTAGGACAAATAACCTTAACATCACATCTTCAAACTCTATCTTGTAAACATATGATAAGGAAGCTATATCTTGGCAATGTTATTTTGCAATCTTCTCCTTTTGTTGATAACTATTTAAATTTTTAAGGGGAATTTTGGGAATCTCATGTAAAATAGATATGTCTAGGGGGGCAGAGTCATACCATGGGGGATAATGGTGGCTATCCATCGGGCATGTAAACCTTTAAAAGTTTAAAGGGGAGCTATATCTAATCAAAGCAATTATTTAAAGGCAACTGGTCATGAGACATGACGTTACTCCCCAACAGAGTCGCCAAGTGAATTTACTTTCGCTACTAAATGAGGTCAATAAAATTGACTAAATATTGATTCTTTTGGGAAATATAAAAGATATAAAAATTTATGTGTTTGCTAGTATTCTTAGAAATAGAATCCTACTAGGTGTGCCAAAATTGTTGGGTTTTGAATTGAAATCAAGGAAAACCTCAATTGTGACTGTATCTATTCCTGTCAAGGATGCGTACACCTACTAATCACAACTCAAACCTTGACATTGGATGGATAAAAAATTGCTTCAATCCAATCTCCAAAGTAGGCTAGTATACCTTGTCAACTAATTGGTGTTGACTCAATTTAGCTCAATTAAAAGTGCAAGTTTAGGGATATAAATGAGATAAGGGTTAGAAAATAGTTGGATGAATAATGGCTAGATAAAGCTAACGACATTGAAAAATATTAAGAATTCTCTGATTAATCACATTTACAGTATACCATACTTTAGACTAACAATATTCAAAACTATTCATCTCCATCATTAAAAATAATAAAATACTTAGAGAACTATTTCAAACATCTAAAACATTAATAATCCAAATAGTAGTATTAGATCAACCTCCAGACTAACAAAAATAGAAGTCCTCTACAATATTTTTTTAAGCATGAACCATTCCAATTTACTCTAATTTAGTAATACAATATCAGCAGAATTAACTAACCATAATAGTAGTAGAAGAAATGCATTCCAAAAATAAACTCACAATTTATGAAGGAAAAAATCTTGAGGCAAACATCCAAGTAATGATCCTTCTATTTATTTCTCATCAAATTACAGTAATATATCAGGAAAACACTCTAGAGCCAACCCTTAAAAATGAGGGTTAGACCTCTTTATATAGGTTTTCCAATAGCAAAAAAAGAATGGAAACATTACAAGGAATTTAATGTCAGATCATCAGAATACTGAGGTGGTGACCTCTCATTGGCTTTCATGAAACGGAATGGAGTTGCACTACATGAACGCTATAATTCTAATATTTTGCAATTTTTTTGGTCCTCAAATGAATTCGATAGCTAAAATAGTTGTAGGTTGATCTAGATCATCCCCTCTTATTGAACAAAATTTTCATTCGTTGATCCATAACTAAAAATATAGGTAAATCTTAATTTTGGTGACACTTGGTCCCCCATTTTTCCATCCACTACATTCATTTCATATTTTATATCCATTGCTTTAAATTTTGTTGGGATATGTTTGATCGTGGAATGGGAGTTATGGAACAAACTATTCATCCTCCAAGATCTAGTACTTCATTTTCTATCGGGTCAAGTTTGACCAATTTGACTACGAAATGAAAATATGGAAGTAGACCGTGCCCTTATTCGAAATTTTCTACTTTATTTTTGCTAGGTCAGGTTTGACTTATTTGACTACAAAATGAACATCTGGAAGAAAACTGTGTCCTTTTTCAAAATTTGCTACTTGGTTTTCCGCTAGATCTTGCTTGACTGTGTTGACTATATATTTCATACTCCGATAGCTTTAATATTATCACCTCATAGCATATTTTCCTTTTGAAACTTAGCTAATTTTTTACCAAGACTGCTATGCTTGTTGTCTTCTGCCATGGAAACTCATCTTGGGCTAAAGTTGCTCTTCTAAATTTTGCTACTATAGTTTTCACTGAGCACTGTTTGACTACATTGACCACAAAATTTTGCATGGTATCACAAGTGGGTAAGAAATAACATAGAGATCCCTTTTCAACTCCTTTTTGGGACATCCTCCTTTTCACAACTCCACTCTTCCAATTTTTTCTAGGCACTATTTTACTCTGTGGAATTTGTATCTTAGCAAAATTGTGTATTACCCTTAAGGTTCTTTCACTTCCTATCCAAAATTTTAAAATTTTGCTAAGTATGTGCCCCTTTTGGTCCTACACTTTCTAAATCACACTATCCACCTTGGATATCCTCTAGTCTAATTCAATGAGTTTTCCTAGCAATAGGAAATATTATCCATGGTAAGCCTAACTTTATTGACTTGAAATGGTCTTAGGATCAGGACCATATCGACCTGAGATAATCGTACAAAACAAAAAATAAAAAAATAAAAATGGGTAGTCTATCAGTGTCATGCCTAATTTCACACTAGATGCCCTGCATGTGGTAATTTCATGTGATAAATTTCATAAATTGAATGCATTAATTTAGTGGCATGCATCTATTTATTTTTTCATGTAGGCTACCCCTGATTGACACTTACCATATTTAGCCTCTAGCCAAGAAGACTATAAAATTATGCTCCTCTCAGTTTGAATATACCAAATTTTAAATTTGCAAATCTACAAAGTGCTACCCAAAACCCATCAGGTTCTCCCACTACTACGGATAATGTTTTTGGAACACCAATTTACATTAGAATCCACCTTCCTCTTGTAAAGAAAAAAAAAGCAACACCAAGATAATATCAATAGATCAACAACAATAAATATTGCACAATGTAAGAATTTTATTACATTTATTTTAGGGATCTTGGATCTCCACTATTATAATATTGGTGTGCCCTAAGATCAAGGGTCACACAATAAAACTTGTGTTGATACAATTATTTTACAATGAGAGGGTTGCAACCCTTGATCAAACGATAGTTGCTATCTTTGGTTTGTCTTCACTCCAAATAAGTGTGAGTGGGCTTGTGTATCCCTACGGGGCCACTCGAAGCTACAAAACCCATCAATATAAAATGCCTCATGTAACCTACACACAAGCATATCAAAATAAAGTTAGTATAACCTATGGGGCCTCCATAATGTGAGGTCCACTAAAATGTGAAAGTGTAAAAATACTAACTCTAGCTAAAATACTTGCTAAAGGAAGTGCAAAAATACAAAAAATATTATTAAAACAATGAAACTTGATACCTTGTCAAAATATGTATGAGTTGTCGGATCTACACTTCTTTTGAATCGATCTGGTGATGTGAAAATACTTGTGAGTGTTTGAGGGTTTGAAAACTACAAATTGGTGAATAGTGGGCATCCTATAATATTTAGGGATGGCTATGGATACCCTACAACATTCCTAAAATGCTTTGTATTTTTTGGTAAATTCCTTGGAGTGTTTGGGGCTTGTGATGGGATGATCTGTTAAATCTAATCTGGCTTGTAGAAGTTTTGGTGGTGGATATGGCGTATGCAATGGTGGCAAGGGAAGAATGTATTAGCAAAGTGCTAGGGTTTACAAATTGGGAGATGATCAATGCTTTCAAATGTTCTAGCATATAGTATTTTCCAACCTCTCATTCACAAAAATGAATGATCTTTTATAATTTACCCTTAAACATGTTAGGGTTTTGATGACACCAATGGGTAGCCAAGATTAAAACATGATGAAGGGCTGAGATTGAGATTTGATAAGTGACATGGATCATGTTATACATGATGGACAGTTGAGATATATTCATATATATAATATAAATATATAAAACCTTTATATATAAATATATATATATATATATATATATAGAAATAATGGATCGCTAATATTTGATGATGCATAGATGACAAGTGGCTAGGTTTTGGTCTCTACAGATACCCCTTTTTGTATCACATTACGTGAAACACAATGTGGTGCAAAAATAAGAGACACTTGGTTTGGTGAAGTAGCTTCTTTCCTTGGTGTGCAAGAAGATCTTGGAGATAAAATTGTTGTTGTAGCTTACCCCCTCAATTGGCAAATAAGTGAAGAATGAATCTCATGAGCCAATTGATAGAATAGTGGATGATATGAATAATGTAAATAATGCCATGAATAATTTTGTTTTTGCCTCAATATAAAAGTGGATTTTATAAATGTGGATGATATGATTGATGTAAATGAATGTGGATATGAATGGTGCAATGATTGGTTCTACTTTTACCATAACAAAAAGGGGTTTTTGGAAATGTGGATGATATGAATGATGTAAATGAATGTGAATGATGATTTTTATTTTACCCCAATAGAAAAGGGGTTTTTAGAAATTTGGATGATATGAATTATGTAAAGGAATGTGAATGATGTATCTCAATGTGGGAAATCAAAATCAAATTTGGTTGCCCCAATTTTGGGGTGATTTTGTGCTATTGAAAAATATGCCTTTTGGCATCATTGAAATGCAAAATGATGAAGATGCAAAAAATAAAAAATTAAAGGAACCAATCATCTTAGGCTTATGATATCCCTAGTGTCTATTCGCAATTCCTAAATGTTAAAATAAAATAAGTAGTAAAATTTATCTGTGTTTATGACCCCACAAAAAAGGGCATCAATGATAACTTTTAAGAAAATTAGTTTGAGCACGGTCTCACTAAAAGAATGAGGGACCAATTTTTTTTTTTTTTGAACAAGAGGATGTTGGGTGATGATGTGGGTAAGCATCCTTATTGTGATCTACCCATCCTACCAAATTGTGTGGATAACCAATCATTGCAATTGCCAGGAGAAAAAAGTAAACCACTAGATACAAGATTCGCTTAATAATGCAAGTGAATTTGAAAATGTTGAATGGAAATACATGGAATTGTGGATGATATGAATGATGTAAATTAATGTGGTGTAATGATTGATTGTGATTTTGACCTAATATAAAAGGGGTTTTGGACATGTGCATGATATGAATGATGTAAATGAATGTGATGAATGATTCTGCTTTTTCCCCAATAGAAAAGAGATTTTTGGAAATGTGGATGATATGAATGATGTAAATGATTGTGAATATGAATGGTGTCATGAATGTGAATGATGTAATGATTGATGGGTGAATTTGATGAATTTGTGAAATCTGAATATGTTTTGGGATATTTTGAAACAATTTGAGGTATTTTTGTGACTTTTAGTCATAAACAATAATTAAATGCCCGAATCAATCCATGTTATCAAAAAATGTGATGAAATGATATAATGAAATATTAAGGTAATGAATGTGATAGTTTTGTAAAATTTTGGACCATTTTGAGACATTTTTACATGGTTTTGGAATTTTTGTGAAATGTGGTCGCAATCAAAATTTACGCACCCAAATCAATCCATATCATCACAAAACATAATGGAATGATGTAATGAATGCATGGATTGAATTTGAGGTGATGTTTTGAGATTTTACTACATTTTGAGGCCATTTGAGTTATTTTGCAGTATTATGGATCCAAACACTGACCAACATCCACCTCATGCACAAATGCAGGAGAGCATATACCACTTGGTAAATGTAGGGGAGCATTTGAGTACACCAGGAAGATTCCCTAGGGCATATGAGTGCACCAAAATTAGCTATAAAAGGGTTGCAAGGGTAAAATTCAATTCATTCTTGTGTTTGAGAGTTTGATAAGTGATGTTTGAAGGAGATTGATCAAGTGATACGATGGCAATGGAGGGCATGAATGCAATAGTAGAAGTTGAAGCAAAGGTGGTGGAGGTAAGTGCCCTTAGCTCTCTTGTTTAGATTTTATAATGTGTTTCTATTTTTATGATTTTTTAGTTATTTATTATGCAATGAATGTGATGGTAATGTGAATTTGTTGTTGTTTTGTGCTACAGTTGAGGATCTTGGAGGCTTGGATCATAATAGGGGTGAGAAAGGTATTGTAGAAGTACCAATGGAATTGGTTAGAGCCGGTGGGATTAGTGAGGTGTACCAAAATTGATGTGGGGAGGGCTGATGAGGGGTACCACTTTACCTTCGTAGAGAGATGTGATACCAATAAGGGAACCTTGTAGATCTTGATAGGGAAGATGATGGTGAAACTTGAGGATGTGTACCACATATTTTGAGTACTAGTGGAGGTGTTGTGTGTCCAATTTGGGCACGACAAGGAGTATGAGATGAAGTGGATTTTTGGTTATGGATGGAGGGATGTGAAAATATAATGTGGAGGGGTTATATAATTGGAGATGTATGTGGAGAAACGGTTGGAGACACTGCCAACCTTAGTCATGTTTCTACTAGCTAATGTATTGGTGCCCAACAACACCGACTACTAGTTCCCATGGAACATGATTCAATTGTTGTTTAATATGATTGATGAGCCTTGGGTGTATGCATGGGCACCTACACTACTAGAAGAAACATATTTGTAGTTGTATGAGATGAAGAGATGGGGATGGAAAGGATTGGGTTGTAGTGTATTAATATAGATATGGGGTTTAGTGTGGCTCATAATATGGGCCTACCCTATGCATTGAGATAGCTAGGAGTGTAAAGATCTATGGGTAGGGTTAACATCAAACCAGGTGTAATGGAGGTCATGGTGGGATGTTAGGTGGCCTAGTGATGGAGAATAGCTATGATGGGTCAAGTAAGTGGGATGGATGATTGGGTGATATGGTAGTGAGGTGGAGTTGATCTAGTTACCATGGGTGTTGTGGTAGTTTGTGATACAATAGAGGATACCTAATGCTCCAATGTTGTATAGGCATCAAGTTGATGAGTTGAGCCTACCTTGTGTGGAGTGGTGGGTGATGTATGATGATAATGAGGAGATAGATATCCTAGATGTAAATGATACCGGGACCACCACAAACTATGATGTAGGGTTCACTTCACAACCACCATGGGTACCGAGTTAGGTGGTTGATGTAGGTAGTTGGTATGATGAGGAGATAATAGCATGGGTTAAAGAGACTCCTTGATACTAGAGACATCATCAATCTAGAAGCCAAGGGAGGTAGTTGAGGGCTATAGTAAAACAACCTCTAGATATTGGATGTGATGGTGATGGTGGGGGTGCTATGGAGGAGGTTTTGGAGAGACCTCCTAGTTGGAGTGAGTAGGAGTGGGCTAAGCTCTAGGTAAAGTGGGATCAATTTTGGTAGATGGTGATGGAGTAGGATGCAATGATAGTAGCTTGGAATATTGAGAATTCTCATCTATGGGAAGAGCTAGAGGTACAAATGGTTACAGGTGGAGGTATGGATGTGATAGTGAGGATCCAAGTAGAACTAGTGTTGAGAGATGCTCATTAGATATAGGATGTGTTATACCTTTGATCCCAGGAAGGCTATATTCATGATCTTGAGGATCTTCTTATATAGCATGGCATTAGACTACCAGTGCAGCCTTCCTCCTTTATATCTGAGTTTGTTAGGCATAGTGAATTTAGATCTAGGGCTCCATCAAGATCTTAAAGGTCTACCTATGAGTGTTATCTAGTGCCTTGATGCAATTTTTGTATATGAGCCTTGGTGCTCCATTGTATATAGCCTTCAAGCATTCATTGTACATGCAATTTATATATATACATGGATTTTATTTTATGTTATGACTTTGTGTGAATGTTTGTGTGAATGAATGTATATGTAATGTGATGGATGACAATGTAATGATGATGTTTATACTTTATTATAATAATGTAAGTGAAATGACACACTAATATTCATTTGTAGTGTAGATTTTTCTTGAACATATTTATCATTGTCACTTAATCATGGGCACAAAAATAGTGGTATGTGAAATGGAAGACTCACGTAATGATGTGACAATGATATGGATGCTGTTTTGGCTAATGGATGGCTGATTTGAAATTGTTTTACAGATATTTAAACATCCTAGTGATTTCAAGAAAACTTACCAAGTTATGTCTAATTTCTCCTAGACCAAATGTGTGTGTTGTGAATGTTCATTTACCAATAATGAGCATGGTAATAACCCAATGCAATCAAGAATCAATGTGTGTGCAAGTGAGTTTATTAATCCATATTGAGTAAATTGAGATGAAATATATCATGAAGGAGACCATGAAGGTAGCTTATCCTTATGTGCATTCAGAGGTCTCTTCAAGAGAGAAATGTATCCACACATGAGCATACTCTACTACTAGTTAAGCATCTATATCCCTGGTGGAGACTAGATCCATAGTCCAATTATTTGATCTCTAAGATTTGGAAAATCATAATACCTAACCATCTGGATGGAAATGTAGTTCTATCATTACTACTTGAGGATCTATAGTGTGTGATTTGTAAAATATTTAGAGTTTTGGGGAATAATATTCTCAACCTCTATGTGATGAGAATTTAGCCCTATCCTTACTACTTATTCTCTTATTTTGTAATGTTGTTAGTGGTAAAAACCATTGTTTTTTTTTTGGACTATGTGCATAATGGGACAAGCAAAGATAAATTTTTTGCTTTGAGGTTCAACCCAATCATGGTATTGTACCTCCTTTATACAAGATTATTTTAATAAGTGTGAGATGTGTTTGGTTAAATAATGTTAGAGTCAACTCCCAAAACTCAATATTTTCTTAGTGAAAATGTGCCTTGGTCCTAGAGAAAACTTGACATGTATTGGAGGTTGCTTGAAACACTAGGAGTGACTGAGTGACTAAAAAAACCTAGGGATGATGGAAATTTGTATTGCAAATGATGACTTGAATTGGAAATTTGTATTGCAAATGATGACTTGAATTATGGTGAAATGAGATGGGTGTAAAATTGAGGATACCCTTAATTAAGTTGACAAGATTTACTAGATCAATTATTATCTAAACTAAGAAAATGATCCCTAATATGGTTGATGAAATGCACTAAAATTATAAATAAGTATTTATGGAAAATAGATGTGTGAAATGCAATGTGTATGGATGATGCTTTTGTGTATTTTTTTAGCCATGTATGTATATACATATATATGTTGCATTAAGCATAAAATTCTCTCTAGTGGATTATTTTAAGTGGTTCAAGCTCTTATACTTCCTCTAGAATGGCAAGTTTATAAGTTCCTTGACCCACATTTAGCTTGACAATGTATGGAACTAACCAATTAGCCATAAATTTATCATGAAGATGTGGTAATGCATTGATGTTGTGTTTATTCTCTTTAAGGACAAGATATCCTACTTGGATTTCATGTAGATGTACTTTGGTGTTGTAAGCATGCTTTAAATGATACTGATATACATGTAAATATTTCAAGGCATTGATTCAGCTTTCATAAAGGAGCGTGATTTGGTCAAGACGTGCTTTTCTAGCCATATCATCATCTATAAATTCCTGTAATGAATTACATAGTGATGGGATCTCAATCTCAAGAGGTATGATTTCTTCAATACCATAGACCAATGAAAATTGCATTGTCCTAGTAGGTATGCAGATGCTTATTTGATAAGCTCATAATGCCATGGATCTGAGTATGCTAATCTTGATGATTTTATTTGACTAATTTCTTGAGAATAGCGATCAAGGTCTTTTTGGTTGCCTCAGTTTTTCTATTTATATGTGGATAATAAGGAGTCAAGAAACTATGTTGGATATTATATTTCTCATGAAGTGCTTGAAAATCCTTATTTTTGAGATACTTACCATTATCAAATATTATTTTCAAGGGGATTCCAAAGTAACTGATAATATTGTGAAGTATAAACTCCACAAATCAAGGTCCTATTGTACTAGTTAGAGGAATTGTCTCAACCCACTTCATGAAGTATTCAATGGTAGTGATGATGAATGTGTGTTATCCTGAGCAAGGAGAGAAGATTGTGCACATCAAGTCCAAATCCCATTGTGAAAAGGGCCAAATAATTTGAATAGGTTGTAATTCTTGTGATGGCACATGAGTTAGATTAGCATGTTGTTGATATTGTTGAAATTTCTTGACTTAAGTGTAATAGTCACGTTCGATGGTGTTGGAAATTTTGAGTAGTTATGTTGTCATTAATGTCAGAAGTTAGTTCATCTTAGTGCAAGGGAATTAAAAAAATAGTGTTAAAATATTTATATTTTAAGCCCAAGATATTTGGTTTAAAGCTTCACATGGTTGGTCAAAATATTGTCTAAATACCCCAAAGGAAGGGAATACCTAGGCCCAAAGGAAATAATATTATAATATTTATTATTATAATATTAAAGTGTTAAGAGAAAGCCTAATGTTAATTATAAAATAATTATAATATTTATATTATAATAATTTTATAACCCTAAGTGGGTTTGGCACCAAGAATAAAATTTAAATGTTTAATTTCCATCGACGTTTGAGCAAGGAGGAAAAATGGTATTTATACCATAATTTTTTGAAGGCTAAAAGAAAGTCTCTCAAATGCATGTGCGAGTGTTTGAATTAATTAATTGATGCAAATTTCATGAGCAAAGAAGGTCGAAGGTTTTTAATTTTAAAGGCATAAAGGAAAACATGAAAAATAAAGAGGCAAGGGTGCATACCTCTATCACCAACCACATGGTTGGCCTAGCGGTAGGTTTGGCAACGTTAAGTCTTGATGGACGACATGTCTCACATTTTATTCCCGATGGTAGTAGAGAGGGAAAGCCTTTTTGTTGTAACAATTTTTTATGCCAGTGGAAGGTATAAAGAGTAGTGGTCATGATAAAGGTTTCAAGTGAGTGCTTAGCTTACACGACAGTTTGGCTATGGCTAAGGCATAGGTGGAAGACAAGCGAGGGTTTGATTCCCATGGAAGGCAACATGTAAGGCATTAATTTTTATTTAATTTACACATAAGGTTTTATGATATAAGGAATGTGCCTAACCTGGGAGGTATAAGGTTTGAGAATTAATTTTTATTTTTACCATAAAAAGGGTTTGAAATAATTTGGCTTTAGTGAAGTTGTTAAGTGCTTTGGAATATTATTTTTAATGGCGGTTATTTTTTTATTGGAAATGCATTTATGATATATGCGATATATAAGGGAATAATTTATTTTTTATTCCATGAATTTAAGTTTTGAATGAAGTTATAGTGAATTAATTTGAAAGTGAATATTTGGAGTAATAAGTATCCTTGCTGATTTTGTTTTGAATGTGTTAAGAGGGAGTTAAAAAGTGTATGAGGTATTTTTATTGTTTGTATTTTTTGCTAAAATATTTTGAAGGGTTTGATTATATGAGTTGATGCAATAATTTGAGAAACCAATAGGGTGGTTTATAATGTAATTAGATACACATATTGAAGGTTTTCTAACTCATAAAAATATGTTGTTCTACCCTTTTATAGTTGCAAAAGATATTATGAGTGAGATAGGATTTGAAGGCATATCTTCATAAAAGCAAAATGGTATGAGCATATAATCTTTTATTTGAAGTGTTTTTAGATTGAATATTGTGAAATATAAGGTGGAGTGAAAAGTATTGTTTTATAAGCATTGTTGGAAATATTTGAGTGAGTTTTTATATGCTCCATTGGTGAATGTTTTGAGAACATTTGAGATAGAAATTGAAGATTATTTGAGTTAGGGTTTGAGACCTACATTGTGCTCTTTGCTTGAATAAGTATGAAAAAACTTGTTTAGGGTTAGTGAGCAAGTTGTGTTTCATTTATTGAATGATTGAGTGAAACTTCTTGAGAATTGGTTTTGAGTGATATTGAAAGTGAATGGATAAACATTAGAAATCAGATTTGTGAAAGTGACAAACTTAATGATTGATTAGAACATATTGATGTTTTGATAGAGTACATAATTCTCTATATGTTCTAGAGGTTAAACGAATTATAAATAGAATATGTATAAACTACTTCAATTTAAATGAATTATTTTGAATATTAGACAAAGCGTTTGATAGCATTGTGTGCAAGATTTGAGATTGATTGATCATATCTTATGAGTTGTTTTGAGCATGTGATAGAGCAAAATTGAGCAAGTCTTTAAGGATACTTGAAGGTATATTTGAGAAAGTATTGGTGAAGAATTGAGAGCAGATTTAGAAATTTCTTGAGAGAACTTGAAGGTAGATTTAATAAAGTCTTGGTGAAGACTTGAGAGAATATTGAACAAGTTCTTGAGAGGACTTGAAGGTAGATTTGAGGAAGTCTTTTTGAAGACTTGAGAGAATATTGATAAAGTTATTGAGATGACTTGAAGGCATATTTGAGGAAGTCTTTATGAAGACTTTAGAGAAAATTGAGCAAGTTCTTGAGAATAATTAAAGGAATATTTGAGAAATTCTTGGTGAAGACTTGAGAGCTGATTGAGAAAGTTCTTAAGAGGACTTGAAGGCAGATTTGTGCAAGTATTGGTGAAGAATTAATATCAGATTGAGCAAGTTCTTGAGAGTAATTGAAGGTAGGTTTGAGAAAGTCTTGGTGAAGACTTGAGAGCAAATTGAGCAAGTTCTTGAGAGGACTTGAAGGTATATTTGAGCAAGTATTGGTTAAGACTTGAGAGCATATTGAGCAAGTTCTTGAGAGGACTTGAAGGTAGATTTGAGGAATTATTTATGAAGACTTGAGAGCAGAGTTAATTGATTTATTTATTCAAAATTTGTGTTAATGCTTGGGGTATATCTAAGTAGATTTGAATGTGCTATTTTTTCAAGCTTTGTGTTAAGGCTTGGTGCAGATCTAAGTAGAGTTAGTTGGTAATTTTATCAAGATTTGTGTTAAGGTATGGGGATAGATTTGAGATAGATATTTATGAGTAGATTTGTACTACACTTAGGATAGAGTTTGGTGCAAATATAAGACAAATTTGAGAGCAATATTTGTAGGTGATAGAATAGAGGATAAAAGTCTCCAGTGGATATAGGTCCATTATCCAGGGTAGTGAGGATAGAGGTCTTTAGTGGATAGAGATCCATAGCTAAGGTAGTGAGTATAGAGGTCTCCAGTGGATATATATCCATTAGCCAAGGTAGTGAGGACATAGGTATTCAGTGGATAGAGATCCATTAATTAAAGCATTGGGAGTATAAGTCTTCTAGAAGATCATCAGCCAAAGTAGAGGGGAATGAATTCTCCTATGGATAGAGATCCATGAACTAGAGCAAGGGGAAAGAGTTATCCTATATAGTATGATATGCAAACCAACTGGGAAGATAGATTTCTTCTATGGAGAGATATCCATGAACTATTTGAGGAGATAGAGATCTCTTGGATCAAGTTCCATAAAATAGAGAAAAGGGGAAAGAGTTCTCTTGTGGAGAGAGATACAAAAATTAGAGCATAGGGGAGTGGTGTCTCCTTTGGTTAGAGGTCCATAAACATTGTGATAGGGAATTGATTCTCAAGATATTTGTTGAGAAAATTTAGTAGAAATATTTTCTTCATGGAGTAGACCATATTGGGTGAACCATGTTAAATTGGTGTCTCTATTGTGTGTGATGATTTATCCATTACTTTGAAAATTGCTATTGATATTGTAATTGATAATATTGGATAATATTATTTGGGAAAGAAAAGTGAAAGTTGATCTTATACTATTCACCCCCTCTCTCAGTATAAGCTTGTGTTCTTCAATTGGTATAAGAGCGAGTTCATTCAGAAGAGTTTAAAAGCTTGAAGGAAAAGTATACAAGAACATAGATGGCATCTCAGAGTGGATCTTCAGCAAATAAGGCACCATTGTTCGATGGGAAAAATTATACTTTCGGGAACATAAGAATGAAGACTTACTTTATGGCACGAGGATATGAGACATAGCAAGCAATTGAGGATGGATACACACCTCCAAATTATTGGACATTTTGAGTAATTGAGTTACTGATGTCAAAAGTCAGTTTTAGTGAGTAGTGCAAGAAGAAGTAGTTCCATAATCAATGCAAATGGAAAATCCGCCTCTAGTTGGTCAGATCCGGTTCTAGGTGGTCATATGAGGTTCAAAGAGCAATGAAGAGGCCCAAGAAAAATAATATTATAATATTTTATTATAATATTAAAAGGGGAGATTTAAATTAATTTAAATTAATTTAAATTATTTCATTATAAATTAATTTATTAATTAATTTAATTAAATTCTAAATTTATTAAGTTAATTATAATTTAATTATAAAATTAATTTATGTTAATTAAAATAGCCCTAAGGTTGGGTTACAAAGGTTACCAATTTATTCAAATTTGAAATTCGAATAATGCACAAATGTTTCTAAGACATTGGCCTTTGTGTATAAAAGAGGGCAAGAACCTTAGTCAAAAAATCCATGCAATTATCGATTGAAAACTCCAAAGACTCGTGCGCAAGGAAGAGGAAAGGTTTTTTGCATTTTTGAAAGCTTTTGGTGGAATAGAATAAGATAAATAGGATAGGGGCTCCTTTGTCTTCATACAACGATGTATAGCATAGTTGCCAACAACGGGTAGTGCTGAGAGATTCGATAAGTAGGGAGAATAGGGTTCGAAACCCACTAAATTGGTTTTGCAAGGAAGGAGAATGTTTTGTTTTACACTGTGCTGATCAAAAAGGGAGAAGAGGAATTCTTAAGTCTTCCCCTTCGTGTGGAGGCTCATAGCCCACATGGTGGGCTAGTGCCTCAAAAAGACACTCAGCTGGGAGTGGTCTCACATTCGAAACTACCGAGTCCTTTTTCTTGAGATAAAAGGTATGCATTAATATTTGCCAAGGTTGCATGAATTATTTTGGATTTGCTAAGGTTGAATAGAAATTAAATATTTGGAAGGGTTGTAAAGTTTATTTTTAAATTTGATTATTGAGTATTTGAGGGAGATAAAAGGATATTCAACATTATTTTTGAGAGTTTGATTTTTCAAGGTTGTTAATTAAATATTGGATATTATAAGGAGTAATTGAGTAATTAATTTTTATGTATCCTATGATGATTGCTAATTTCAAATAAGGAGTAATAAGGTGTATTTGAGTTTGATTATTTTTATAATTAAGAAATATTTTTGAGAGAGTGTTAGTGTGATATTTTGTCAACTAACCATTGAAATTGGAAAAGAAGAAAATTATGTTTAAGACAGGTTTTAAGATCATTTTATTCATAAAAAAATAGGTATAGGTATGTCTTCCTAGTGAGTAATTGTTGGATGTTGTGAATGTTAAGTTGGAGTGAAAAGGGTTGTTTGATAAGCATTGTTGAGTTTGGTTTTTTTGGAATAATTTTGGAAACCTTGTTTGATAAGAATTATTGGAAATATTGAGTAAAGCTTTCATATGCTTGAACTAGGGTTTGTGAAAGAACATGAGTATCATTGTTATATGGAGTTGAGAACTATCTTGAAATAGGTTTTGTGAAAGTACATGAGTATCATTGTTATGTGAGATTGTTTGATGAGCATTTATTGGAAGTAATTGAGTGGGTATCCATATGCTTGGACTAGGGTTTGTGAGCAAGGATTATTTCATTGAGTGATTGGTTTAGTAGAGTTGGTTGAACCTAGTCAAGTGGAAGTGTTGAAATGATAGTTCTAGTTCTATGAAACAAATTATTCCATATTTTGAATTTATTTGAAAAAGATGTTGAGTGTTTGTGAATGTGAAACATATTGAGTCTCTAAAAAATCTCTATATATTTCTATGATAAAAATAAAGATAGTGATATTATTTGAGCATTATTGTGAGTGTGAATCATATTGAGTCTCTAAAAATTATCTATATGTTTATGTGATATTGGACAAGTTCTAGTGAGGACTTTTTGAGCAGATTTGAGGTAAGTCTTAGAGAGGACTTGTGGATATATTAGTGTGAGCTTTTGTGAAATATTACAAGGTATATTTGAGACAAGTCTTTGAGAAGACTTGTGAGCAAATTTGGTTGATTGATTTGTTCAAACCTTGAGTTAAGGTTTGGGGTAAATCTAGCAGAGTTTATTTATGATTAAGTCAAGAATTATGTTAAGTCTTGAGGACATAGATTGAGAATATGTTTGTGCTAGACCTAAGGACTATGTTTATTGCATATTCGAGGATAGAGTTTGGTGCATATTTGAGGACAGGTTTGTGCCAAAACAAATGTAGATATTGAGTAGATTTGTGCTAGAATAAAATATTGTGTTTAGTGCTGATTTGAGACAGATCTGAGAGAAAGCTTTGGAGGTGATAGAGTATAGAGAATGATAGTCTCCAGTTGATAGATATCCATTAGCAAAAGTAGTGAGGACATGCCTTCTGAGTGAGGATAGGAGTCTTCAATGGATATAGATCCATAAGTTAGTGTAGTGGAGGCAACAATTCTTCTAGAATATCACTAGCCAGAGCATAGGAGATTGGTTTCTCCTATGGATAGATATCCACAAACCTAATTAGTATATTGGTGTCTCCTTTGGATAGAGGTCTATAAATATTATAATAGTGAAAGGTTTCCCAGGAGATTTGTTGAGAAAATTTTAGTGAAATATTTTCTTCGTGGAGTAGCCCACATTGGGTGAACCACATTAAATTGGTGTCTCTATTATGTGTGGTGATTTATTCATTGCTTTTATTACTATTGTTAATATTGCTATTGATACATTGCATAATATTTATTGGGAAAGAAAAGTAAAAAGTGGTCTTATATTGTTCACCCCCCTCTCAGTATAAGCTTGTGTTATTCAATTGGTATCAAAGTGGGTTCCTTTGGAAGAGTTTAACAACTTGATGTAAAAGCCTACAATAACATAATGGATTCTAAGAGAGGATCCTTAGATAATTCAACACCAGTATTTTATGGAAGCGATTATGTATTTTGGAGTATGAGAATGAAGATTCACTTGATGGCACTTGGCAATGAAATATCGGAAGTAGTTAAAAATGGATACACACCACCAGTTAATCCACCTACAAATAAATATGGTAAGCTTCTACATCGTTACAATTCAAAAGTAATGAATGCAATTTTGAAAGGTTTGCATAGAACATAACTCATAAAGTTTATGTATTGCAAATCAGTAAAAGGAATTTGGGATAAGCTGCAAATCATATTTGAAGGAGAAAAAATATCAAAAGGGCAAAGATATGAAGTCTTAAGGGAAAATTTGAAGAATTAAGAATTAAGGTTGAGGAAAACATTAGTGCTTATCTACTTTGTGTAGATGAGGTTGTTAACTCCATGGAAGGACTTGGACTTGAGGTTCAATAATCTGATGTTTGTGATAAGATATTAAGATCTCTCCCAAAAAGGTTTAGTGAAAATATTTCAGCTATAGAGGAATCAAAATATGGTGATCTTTTGGCATGAGAACAAAAGAGGAACCTAATCTCCAGAAGAAAGCAACTTTCAAAGCTACTAAGAATACAAAGGGTAAGAAGTCAAATTCAAGCAATGATTCATCCGGTGATGAAGAAGTAAATTATGGTAGAAGGAACAAAGATCCAAGAAGATTTAAAGATACAAAATCTATCAGATATTGCAATTGTGGAAAGTAAGGTCACTATGCAACTGATTTTCAAGAATCTATAAATAGAAATGATGAAAAAAATAGGATCATAAGAACAGGAAATCAAAAAAATATAGGTACCAAAATAAAGGCAAGGATTGACAAGGCAAACAAGAAAAGAAGTCCTTTCAAAGATAGAAGAAGAGGTACTAATGGGGAGCCAAACTTGCTCATCCCAATACCACAAAATTTCTCATTCAATTATCATTCAAAACTTGGAAAAGATTACAAAAATGGCAGCAGTCTGCCAAATAAACTCCTTTATTCCAAAAGATAGTTTTTTTTTTTTTTCTTTACAGCATTTCCAACCCTAGAAGAAAAATAGCCCAAACAGTAATGGCCCTCTTGCCTTCAAATCTGCAACTCTATCTCAGTAGTTTTTGACCCCTTGTGCATACCTTTGCTTCCCCTTTTAAAATATCTGGCATGACTCTCTGTTTCCCTTTTTTGGCCCTTCATTTCATTTCTCGTGCCTCTTCGTTGTCTTGGCTTTCAAAAAAATTTTCTTTCCGACTCTTGGTCTTTGTCTGCCTTCATTTCACCTTGGTGCCATGTGCTTTTCCAGTGCTGCCACTATAGACTCTGTCTGCCTATCAAAAAATGATGACGTTCGGTATACCCATCGCTCGATAATTTCCTTTGTAATGGCCCTTGTAATCGCTTGCCATTTTTGAGTCACAAAAATGCGACATGTCGTGATATCGTGACACTTTTTCCATCTGTGCCTTCTCTTGTCTTTTGGTCATGATAATGCAACATGTCACGATATCATGACACTTTTTCCATCTGTGCCTTCTCTTGTCTTTTGGTCATGATAATGCAACATGTTGCGATATCGCGACACTTTTTCCCTTTGCACCTTCTATTGTATTTTGGTCGTGATAATGCGACATGTCGTGATATCGCAACACTTTTTCTCTCTTACGCCTTCTCTTGTCTTTTGGTCAAGAAAATGCAACATGTCATGATATCACAACACTTTTTCTCCCTTGCACCTTCTCTCGTATTTTGGTCATGAAAATGAGACATGTCGTGATATAACGACATTTTTCTCCCCTTGCGCCTTCTCTCGTCCTTTGGTCACAAAAATGCAACATGTTGCGATATCGCGACACTTTTTCTCTCTTGAGCCTTCTCTCACCTTTTGGTCACGAAAATGTGACATGTCACGATATCGTGACACTTTTTCTCTCCTTGCACCTTCTCTTGTCTTTTGGTCACAAAAATGCGACATGTCGCGATATCACAACACTTTTTCTCCCTTACGCCTTCTCTCATCCTTTGGTCATGAAAATGCGACATGTCACGATATCGCAACACTTTTCTCTCTTGCGCCTTCTCTTGTATTTTGGTCGCGATAATGTGACATGTCATGATATCACTACACTTTTTCTCTTTTGCACCTTCTTTCATACTTTGGTCATGAAAATGCGACATGTGATATCGTGACACTTTTTCTTCTTTGCTGACATATCGTGATATCACGACACTTTTTCCTCTTTGCAATATTTTTCTTTTCGTTGGATGCTCCTACATCAGACAACCGGGGTGGATTGAGAAGTGACCTTCACTTCTATACTGTTATGTCACCTTCTTTTTCAACATCTAAAAAATTGCAAAATCTTCAGCCTCAGCTCTGCTTCTTTCTCCTTTATCCATCGTTCTCAACTCAGAAGCATTCCTAAGACTACTTCCACATACAATCTGGAATGGTGATTTACTAGTACTCCTATTGGCAGTCCTATCCAAAGTAACTGGGGTTGTACAAGCTCTCCAAGATTTAGCAAAATCTGGGTCTTCAGGGTACAAACCCTTAAGTTCTTCAAACCCCACAACTTCCACTCTCATTGTTGTCAGCAAACTCTTTTCATCCATCTCCTTCGGTGTCTTTAGTTTATGGCACACTCCTTCATTTGTTAGGGAGTAAGTGTTGGCATTTCCATCATGGACTACATGATGATCAAACTTCCATGGTCTTCCTAATAGCATATGGCAAGCATCCATAGGTAGGATATCACACAGGACCTCATCTTGGTATCTCCTAATATTAAACTTGACTAAGGAATGTTCACTGACCAATGCCCTATGGTCCTTCCGCAACCACGCAATCTGGTATGGATGTGGGTGTCTCCTCCTCTCTAGCTATAACTTAGTAACCATTTATTTAGAGACCAAGTTATTAGTACTACCATTATCTATAATAACATTACAAACCTTACCTAAACATTTGCACCTTGTGTGAAATAGGCTCCTCCTTTGGTCTGATTCTTTATCCTAATTCAACAAGATTCTCCTTGTGACCATAGATTCTCCTCTCTCTACCTCCTCAGAGTACTTTGATTCAGCACCTTCATCTACCATAGTAGCTCTGGCATGACCCTCAGGTCTCTTATTCATCCTCTCTTGGTGTTGGGAACACTCATATGCCCGATGTACCTCTTCTTCACAATGGAAACAGGTTCCATGAAATCCTCCTCTTCCATACCCACATCTAGATCTACCCCTTCCTCTTTGGTAACCATTGTTCTAATTACGGGGTCTGTAATCATTATATCCTTTCTGATCTTGACTACTGCTAGCTTCTTCTTTCTTCTCATCTCATCCTCCATCTATTCTTCCACCAGTTCTTTCTCTATGACCTCTTCCTTTCTGCTTACCCTCAAACATTTTGTTTAGCTTCTCTTCAACTTTTAGAGAAAAATGGTAAACATCCTCAATGGTGCTCATCCTAACCAGACTCAACTCTTCTTTAATACTAGTTCTCAATCCATTGATGTAATGGGCTACATTCTCCTTGTTAGCATCAGAATGGCCAATTCTGATTGATATCTGGTAAAACTTCTCTGTATATTCTTTGATATATTTGCTTGACTATCTCAAACTCTACATTTTCCTCAACAGATCCAATTCATAATCTGTAGGAATAAACTATCTCTTCAACTTTTCTACCATTCGATCCCATCTGGTTATATTTTCCTTTCTGCTTCTATTTCTTTCTAGATGCACTTATTTCCACCATATGCTAGCATGGCCTTTCAACTTCATTTTTGCAAACTTGATCCGATCTGGATCTACAAACTTCTCATACTCAAAATACTCCTCCATATCATTGATCTAATCAATCAACACCTCTGTATTGAGATTCTCAAAATACGTGGAGACATCAAACTTTGGCTTCTTCCCGATCTAAGATATGGCCCTAACTAATATAGCTTCTATAGGATCCATTACTTCATCTTCATCTGATGGATCATCAACCTCCCAAGCTTCATCTTCACTATGGTCTTCTCTCTTTGGCTCAACCCCTCTTCGCAACTCCTCTTGCAGGGCTTGCACTTGCCTCTGTAAAGCTCTAAAATATTTTTCAGGTACCACATTTCTCCCACCACCATGGTTTCTTCATGGAGGCATTCTTCCTCACTCTCTTATCACAACCCTTCGACAGATCTTGGTGCAAACTACCTCACTTTTAGTGATCTTCTCACACACTCAAGAACCCTAAGCTCTTCCACAGATCTTGGTGCAAACTACCTCACTTTCGGTGATCTATTCACACACTTAAGAAATTTCACTCTTCCATAGATCCTGGTGCAAGCTGCCTCACTTTTGGTGATCTGCTCACACACTCAGGAACTCCTGCTCTTCCATAGATCCTGGTGCAAACTGCCTCACTTTCGATGATCTGCTCACACACTCAGGAACTCCCACTCTAATACCACTTGATGGGGAGCCAAACTTGCTCATCCCAATACCACCAAATTTCTCATTCAATTCTCATTCAAAACTTGTAAAATATCACAAAAATGGCAGCAGTCTGCCAAATAAACTCCTTTATTTCGAAAGATAGTTTATTTTTTTTTCTTTACAACATTTCCAACCCTAGAATAAAAACAACCCAAACAAGTCCAGAATGGCCCTCTTGCCTTCAAATATACAACTCTATCTCAACAATTTTCTAACCCCTTGTGCATACCTTTGCTTCCGCTTTTAAAATCTCTGGCGTGACTCTCCGTTTCCCTTTTCTGGCCCTTCATTTCCTTTCTTGTGCCTCTTCATTGTCTTGGCTTTTAAAACGTTTTTATTTTTGACTCTTGGTATTTTTCTACCTTCATTTCACCTTGGTGCCATGTGCTTGTCCAGTGCTGCCACTGTAGACTTTGTTCGCCTATCAACAAATGATGATGTTTGGTATACCCACCGCTCGATAATTTCCTCTATAATGACCCTTGTAATTGCCTGCCCTTTTTGAGTCATGAAAATGCGACATGTCACGATATCATGACACTTTTTCCCTCTGTGCCTTCTCTTGTCTTTTGATTGTGATAATGTGACATGTCGCGATATCGTGACACTTTTTCCCTCTGCGCCTTCTCTTGTCTTTTGGTCACGATAATGTGACATGTCGTGATATCATGACACTTTTTCCCTCTGTGCCTTCTCTTGTCTTTTGGTCACGATAATGCGACATGTCATGATATCGCGACAATTTTTCTCTCTTGCGCCTTCTCTTGTCTTTTGATCACGAAAATACGACATGTCACGATATCGTGACACTTTTTCTCCCTTGTGCCTTCTCTCATATTTTGGTTGTAAAAATGCAACATGTCACGATATCACGACACTTTTTCTCCCTTGCGCCTTCTCTCGTTTGTTGGTCACAAAAATGTGACATGTCGCAATATCATGACACTTTTTCTCTCTTGAGCCTTCTCTCATGTTTTGGTCGTGAAAATGCGACATGTCACGATATTGTGACACTTTTTATCTCCTACACCTTCTCTCGTATTTTGGTCGTGAAAATGCGATATGTCGCGATATCGCAACACATTTTCTCCCTTGTGCCTTCTCTTGTCCTTTGGTTGTGAAAATGCGACATGTCGTGATATCGCGACACTTTTCTCTCTTGCGCCTTCTATTGTCTTTTGGTCGCGATAATGCGACATGTCGCAATATCGTGACACTTTTCTCTCTTGTGCCTTCTCTCATATTTTGGTTGTGATAATGTGACATGTCACGATATCATGACACTTTTTCTCTTTTGCACCTTCTCTCGTTCTTTGGTCATGAAAATGCGACATGTCGTGATATCGTGACACTTTTTCTTCTTTGCCGACATGTCGCGATATCGTGACACTTTTTCCTCTTTACAGTATTTTGCTTTTTGTTGGATGCTCCTGCATCAGGTACTATGTAGACAAGGCAAGTAAGTACTCAAGTGATAGTTATAATAGTTTCTCAGATAATGATAAATATGAAGTTCTATTTTCTAACAAAAGAAAAAGAAGAAGTTAAGAAAAGGTCACCAATAATTCTCAAGTGTTTTAGATGTGGTAACTTTGGACATGTTGAAGATAGTTGTAAAAAGAGTGGTTTCAATTTCACTGATTATGAATATGAAGATACACTTGAAGACCAAAAGAGAATATTCTAATGGCATTAGAAGAAGGAGGTGATCCTATAGAAGACAAGTCAGAAAAGAATTAAGATATTTTCAAAGGTAAACAAATAGAGGAAGAATCAGTGAAAGGAGAAGTTGATCTTGAGGGAGAGCTTATTTATGCTCTTAACACATTAAAGAAGGTAAGAAAGCAAAATTCCCAACTTAAGATTCAGTTTCAATAATGTGATGAAGAGAAATGAAATCTTATAGAGGATCTAAATAATTCAATGGCCAAGATAAAGAAGTTTGAAGATAAGTTAGAAGCAAAGGTCTTAGAATGTGAAAATTTAGAACATGAAGTGGATCTACTAAGGGAATAAATAAGTGTTACAAGTCTAATAATTGTGGACATACAACAAAGTGGTGTATATCAGAAATTCTAGAGACAAGCAGGAACAAAAATAGTCAGAGGAATCAAAAGGATCATATGAGAAGGAAAGTGGACAAAGGTAAATATCAGTGCATGCTGGGAGTAGAAATACTTCCACCCCAAAAATAACCACCTCAAGAGGAGGTGAGGGAGGGGATAAGCTAAGAGACTCATTCTTAGCCCCAAGCCCCAAAGGTGACCCTTTGCCATTGATGTCAAAGGGGAGATATTTGAGTAAAGGGGAGAGATTTGATTTAAAGGGAGAGCATTGAATCAGGGGGAGCAGTTTCCCAAAGGGAGCAGAACATAAAACTGTTAAGGAAATTGAAAAGATAATTGGGCTGCCATCAATGAAAAATGGGCATATTGTTGTATATTTTGAGTAATTGAGTTGTCATTGATGTCAAAAGTCAGTTTCAATGAGCAGTGCAAGAAGAAGCGGTTCCGCAATCAGTGCAAAAGGAAAATCCACCTCTAGTTGGTTAGATCTAGTTCCAGGTGGTCAGATGAGGTTCAAAGAGCAATGAAGAGGCCCAAGCAAAATAATATTATAATATTAAAAGGGGAGATTTAAATTAATTATAAATTAATTTAAATAATTTCATTATAAATTAATTTAATTAACTTCTAAAGTTATTAAGTTAATTATAGATTAATTATAATTTAATTATAAAATTAATTTATGTTAATTAAAATAATCCTAAGGTTGGGTTATAAATGTTATTAATTTATTCGAATTTGAAATTTGAATAAGGCACCGACGTTTCTAAGACATTGGCCTTCATGTATAAAAGAGGGCAAGAACCTTAGTCAAAAAATCCAATGCAATTATCGATTGAAAACTCCAAAGACTCGTGCGCAAGGAAGAGGAAAGGTTTTTTGTGTTTTTGAAAGCTTTTAGTGGTAGAGAATAATACAAAGAGGAGTGGGTCTCCTTTGTCTTCGTACAATGCTATGTAGCGCAGTTGGCAACATTGGGCGGAATTGAGACGTTCAGCAAGCAGGGAGAGCAGGGTTCAAAATCCACCAAGTTGCAAGGAAGGAGTATGTTTTATTTTGTGTCACACCAATCATAAAGGTATAAGAGGAATGCTTGAGCCTTACCCTTTGTGTGGAGGCTCATAGCCCACGTGGTGGGCTAGTTCCTCAATAAAGCACTCATCTAGGAGTGGTCTCGCGTTTGAATCCCACAGAGGCCTTTTTCTTGAGATAAAAGGTATGCATTAATATTTACCAAGGTTGCATGAAGTATTTCAGGTTTTCTAAGGCTGAATGGAAATTAAGTATTTTGAAGGGTTATAAAGTTTATTTTTAAATTTTATTATTGAGTATTTGAGGGAGATAAAATGATAGGCAACACTATTTTTTAGAGTTTTTTTTTGGAGGTTGTTAATTAAAGATTGGATTTTATAAGGAGTAATTGAGTAATTAATTATTATGTATGCTTTGATGATTTCTAATTTAAAAGGAGTAATAAGGTCTATTTGAGTTTGATTATTTTTGTAATTAAGAAATTTTTCTGAGAGAGTGTTAGTGTGATATTTTTTTTATCTAACCATTGAAATTGGAAAAGAAGAAAATTGTGTTTAAGACAAGTTTTGAGGCCATTTTCTTCATCAAACAAAATGTATGGGCACATATTCCTCGTGACTAATTGTTGGATGTTGTGAATTCTAAGTTGGACTGAAAATGGTTGTTTGATAAGCATTGTTGAGTTTGGTTTTTCTGGAATGATTCTAGAAACCTTGTTTCATAAGCAAAATAACATTATAATTTTATTATAATATTAAAAGGGGAGATTTAAATTAATTATAAATTAATTTAAATAATTTAATTCTAAATTAATTTATTAATTAATATAATTAAATTCTAAATTTATTAGGTTAATTATAGATTAATTATAATTTAATTATAAAATTAATTTATGTTAATTAAAATAACCCTAAGGTTGGGTTATAAAGCTTATTAATTTTATTCGAATTTGAAATTCGAATAACTCATCGACATTTCTAAGACATTGGACTTCATGTATAAAAGAGGGCAAGAACCTTAGTCAAAAAATCCAATGCAATTATCGATTGAAAACTCCAAATGCTCGTGCGCAAGGAATATGAAAGGTTTTTTATGTTTTTGAAAGCTTTTGGTGGCATAGAATAATATAAATAGGATCAAGGCTCCTTTGTCTTTGCACAATGTTGTGTAGTACAGTTGGCAACAACATGTGGCACTGAGACATTCGACAAGTAGGGAGAGCAGGGTTTGAAATCCACCGAGTTGGTTTTGCAAGGAAGGAGTATGTTTTGTTTTACACTGTGCTGATCAAAAAGGGGTAAGAGGAAGGATTGAGCCTTCCCCTTCATGTGGAGGCTTGTAGTCCACATGGTGGGCTAGCACCTCAAAAAGGCGCTTGGCTAGGAGTGGTCTTATGTTCAAAACTACCAAGGCCTTTTGCTTGAGATACAAGGTATTGATGCAGGAGCATCCGAGGGCAGCAAAGCAATCGAGCATCAACCAAACTTTTGTTGTTATTTCTTTCTAAGTAACAAAGTTATTTTTTTTTGTTATTTTTCTAAGTGCTACACGGGGTCATGAAATCACAACATGTCACGATTTCATGACATGTTGCAAAATTGTGACCCAAGTTGAAGAAAGCAAAGTCGGAAGCCAAAGGGTCACGAAATCACGACATGTCATGATTTCACGACATGTCATGAAATCGCGACCCAAATGGAGAAGGCAAGCCGAGGGACACAAGGGTCACGAAATCATGACCCAAACAGAGAAGGCAAGGCCGAGGGGCACAAGGGTCACGAAATCGTGACATGTCATGATTTTGCAACATGTCGCAAAATCACGACCACTACAGGGAAGCCAAGGCGCAGAAGGTGCAATTTCGCGACCAGAGCAGGAGAACGGAGGCCGACAGACAAAAATAGTGTGATATCGTGACAAGTCATGATATCATGGCCAAAATAGAGGGAAAGGGCTTGGCGGAGGAAATGTCGCAATATCGTGACATGTCACGATATCGCGACAAAATCTGGAGAGAGAAAGCATAGGAGAGAAATGGTCGCGATATCGCGACATGTTGCGATATCACGACCAAATAGAAAAACACGCACTCCAGCTTTCATAAAGACATCCCTTCATGCACAATTTAGAGGTAGTGAAGCAGCTATTCCAAAGAAGGATTCCAACGGGCATGTTTGCCACTCGTGCAGGGTATCTGGAAGATGCATTTAAAGCATCTAACAACAAGCAACAAATCGAGAAGTAGATTTCACTGGATATGGCAGCCAATCGCGCACCTCACCAAGAGTCTCATCAATGCAACTTTCCAAAATTTTTCCAGGTGGCGATTGTAGATCTTGGGAAGTGGGAAAGCATAGAGGATCGGGACCTCAATAAAAACCCATGGATTGTAATGAGAAGGGTTGGCAAACGGCAATTTGGCTGTATATTGTAAAATTTCTTCCTAAGCATTGAATACAAAATCTTGGGCTCTTGTTTCTCTGGTTTCTCTTTTGTTTCTTTGGTTTTTTTTTCTTATGCAAGATCTATTCTCCACTAAGTGGTATCAGATCCAGTAGTTCCTGAGCGTGTAGTAGATCACCAAAGGAGAGGCAATTACACCAGGACTTATGGGAGGGCTTGAGATCGAGTGAACAGAATTCCTCCAAGGAGAAATACTATTGGTGGGAGAGGCATGGCAGTAGCAGAAGATGTTCAAGCTTTACAGCAGAAAATGCAAGCTCTGCAAGAAGAAATGTGTAGAAGATTGGAGCCAAGAAGATATGAAGGTAGTGAAGAGGAAGATGATGAAGAAGAAGACCAACCTGAGGAAGAAGAAGAAGCAGTAGATCCTGCTTAGGCCAGACTATACAAGGCCATATCCTAGCTTGGAAGATGCCGAAGATGGAGGTTTCCACATATTTTGGGAACCTTGAGCTAAAGGAATTGATCGACTGGATCAACGATATGGAAGAGTACTTTGAGTACGAAGAGGACCCTGATAGGGTCAGATTCACAAAGACCAAATTAAAATGTCATGCTAGCATTTGGTGGAAGGGAGTGCAGTTGGAGAAAAATAAAAGAGGGAAAGAGAGAATAACCAAGTGGGAATAGATGGCAGAAAAGCTAAAGAGGTAGTTCATCCCTAGTGATTATGAGTTAGACCTGCTGAAGAAAATGCAAGGATTGAGGCAATCAAGCAAGTCTGTGAAAGAATACATAGAAGAGTTTCATAAAATAATGATTAGAATAGGCCCCTCAAATGCTAATAAGGAGAAGGTAGCCCGTTACATTAATGGGTTATGAGCCAGCATTCAGGAGGAACTAAGTCTAGTTCGGATGACCACCATATAGGATGCCTACCAATTTGCTTTAAAGGTTGAAAAGAAGCTCAATAGGAGGTTTGAAAACAAGCAAAGAGGAAGAGGTCATGGCAGAAGGACCGACGAAAGGAACAGTGGAATAAAAAATGAAGAATCTCATAAAAATGGAGAAAGTAGCAGCAATCAAGAACAAATGAGAGAAAATACAAACCGCCCTCGTAATCAAAATAATGGTTACCAATGGGGAAGAGGCTGAGCTAGACGTGGACAAGGAAGGGGAAGGTTTCGAGGGACTTGATTCCAATGTGGTGAAGAAGGGCATCACCAATATGAGTACCCATAGCAGTAAGAAAGAAATAATCGTAGGTCGAAAGGAAATGCCAGAGTAGCAGCCATGGATGAAGATGCTGGGTCTGAGCATTTTGAAGAAGCTAAGAGAGGAGAAGTAATTATTGCAATAAGAGTCCTGCTGAATGAAGAGGGAGCTGTAGATCAGAGGAAAAGCTTATTTCGCATAAGGTGTAAATTTGCGGGTAAGGTTTGCAACATCATCATTGACAACGATAGCACAGATAACCTGGTTTCAAAGGGAATGGTTACAAAGCTACAACTAGAGAGAACGAAACACCCGCATCCATATCGAATTGCGTGGATGTAGAAAGACCATAAGGTTTTGGTCAATGAACAATGCCTGGTAAAATTCAGCATTGGAAATTACTGTGATGAGGTTCTGTGTGACATTCTGCCCATGGATGCGTGCCATTTGCTGCTGGGAATACAATGGCAGTTTGACAGGTGTGCGGTTCATGATGGCCAAGCCAACACTTATTTCGTGACCAAGAATGGAATGTGCCATAATTTGAAGCCCCTAAAGGAGGTGGAAGAAAAGGTATGTGGCAGTGCAAGAATTTGCTTGGTTGACGAAAGAAAATTTTTAGATGATTTAAAGCATGAGCATATGTGTTATGCATTAGTTCCTAGAGTCAAGGATACAGAATGCAAATATGCACCAACAGAAGTCCAAGAGTTGTTGAAGGAATTTCCAAATATCATATCTGATAATGTTCTTGAGGGTTTACCCCCAGTAAGAAAAATCAGTCACCATATTGATTTGGTGCCAGGGTCAAGCTTACCAAATAAGGCTGCACATAGAATGACACTTGTAGAAACTGAAGAACTAAACGAGGCGAGGTTCGGGAGTTGCTTTGGAGAAGGAATTGATTAGGGAGAGTCTTAGCCCATGTGCGATACTGTAGTACTAGCACCCAAGAAGGATGGAGAGTGGATAATGTGCACGAGACTCTCGAGCCATCAACAAGATTACAATAAAATACAGATTTCCACTTGCCAAGGATGGATGACATAATGGATCTGTTTGAGTGGAGCCAAGTACTTCACCAAAATTGACCTCAAGAGTGGTTACCACCGAGATCCGTGTCAGGGAAGGAGATGAGTGGAAGACAACCTTCAAGACAAGAGAGGGCTTGTATGAGTGGTTGGTCATGCCATTTGGGCTGTCCAATGCACCAAGTACCTTCATGCGGCTGATGAATGAGGTATTGAAGGAGTTTTTGGGAAAGTTTGTCATTGTTTATTTAGATGATATATTAATATTCAGTAGAACCCTGGAGGAACACCTGATGCACATCAAGAGGGTTTTTGAAAAGCTACGGGAGGAGCAATTATTAATAAATCTAAAAAAGTGTAATTTTGTCAAGAAAGAGTTAGTATACCCGGGATTTGTAATCTCAGTAGAAGGTCTAAAAATGGACCCAGAGAAGGTGAGGGCTATCATAGAATGGCCTACCCCAAGAAGCACAATAGAGGTAAGATCATTTCATGGTGTAGCCAGCTTTTACAGGAAGTTTATAAGAAACTTCAGTAGCATTTGTGCACCCCTCACAGAAACAATGAGAGGGGATAAGAAATAGTTCAAGTGGACTTTAGGGGCTGAAAGAAGCTTTGATGCATTAAAGAAAAAGGTCACAGAATAGCCTATCTTGGCACTTCCAAAATTTAACAAAGTATTTCAGGTCGACTGTGATGCCAGTGGCAGTGCAATAGGGGTTGTACTGAGCCAAGAAGGCAGACCTGTAGCTTATTTTAGTGAAAAGCTCAATGATGCCCACAAAAAGTATTCAGTTTATGACCAAGAATTTTATGCTATAGTTTAGGCTTTGAAGAAGTGGAGGCATTATTTGCTTCCAAAAGAGTGTTCTATTTACTGATCATCAGGCATTGCAGTACATCAACAGCCAGACAAAACTGAATCAGTGGAACATGAAGTGGGTAAAGTTTCTCTAAAGTTATACCTTTGTGTTAAAGCACAGGAGCAAGAAATAAAATAGAGTTGCAGATGCTTTGAGTAGAAGGTAGAATCTGCTGACTGAAATGACAGTGGAGGTGGTTGGATTCAAAGAATTGAAGGGTCTTTATCCTGAAGATCCTAATTTTGCAGCAGCCTGGATGGCTTGCTTGGCACCTGTTACTATGGACAAGACAAAATGGTTATATTTCCTAATCCAAGATGGAATGCTATTCAAGGGAAGTAAATTATGCATTCCAAGGAGTTCTATGTGGGAGAACTTAATCAAGGAAAAGCACAGCAGAGGACTGGCTAGGCATTTTGGTCGGGATAAGACCATTGCCCTGGTAAATGAAAATTACTACTGGCCATAACTTTAGCAAGATGTAAGAAAGTTTGTACAAAGTTGCAGAATATGCCAAATGGCAAAAGGCATAAGGCAAAACATAGGATTATACCAGCCATTACCTATACTTGAGAGGTTGTGGGAGGACATAAGCATGGATTTTATTCTTGGATTGCCGAGAACACAGAGGGGAAATGACTCTGTATTTGTGGTGGCTGACCGATTCTCCAAAATGGCACATTTTATTCCCAGCCAGAAGACAAGTGATGCAGTTCACATTGCAAGGTTATTTTTCAAGGAAGTGGTAAGACTTCATGGCCTACCAAGAAGCATAGTTTCTGATAGAGATACAAAGTTTGTTGGATATTTTTGGAGAACATTGTGGAAGAATTTGAAGATAGATCTAAAGTTCAGTTCTGCATACCACCCACAAACTTATGGATAGACAAAGGTGGTAAATAGAAGTCTGGGTAATTTGCTAAGATGCTTGATAGCAGATAAACCCAAGGGATGGGATTTAGTTTTGCCATAGGCAGAATTTGCATACAACAATTCTGTCAATAAGAGCACAAACAAATATCCATTCCAAATCATATATGGAAACAGTCTGAGAAACGTTTCTGAGCTGAGAAAATTAGATAAAGGAGAAAAATGTAGTGCAGAGGCTGAGGAATTCGCAAAACAGATGAAAATCCTACATGAAGAAGTAAAGAAACAAATTGCAAAAATGAATACTTAGTATAAAGAAAGAGTAGAACAAAAGCAGTGGTTCAAAGAGTTCGAAGTGGGAGATGAAGTCATGGTCCATATCAGAAAAGAAATATTTCCAGCCAAAACTTACAACAAGTTGAAGATGAAGAATTTTGGGCCATGCAGAATATTGGAAAAACAGGATTCAGGCAATGCATATGAAGTGGAATTGCCAAGTGGACTTGATATTTCACCTATTTTTAACATATCTGATTTAGTAGAATACCATGAAGGAGATAGTACAGAGGCACCAAGCACAGAATTATGGAGCATTCCAGCGTCTAGCCCAAACAAAGAAGAGATAGAGGAAATATTAGATACTCATGAAGGCAGAAGCACAAGGAACAAACAATATTCTGAGTATTTGATCAAGTGGAAGGGCAGACCTATTGAAGATGCAACTTGGTTATCAAAAATAGAGGTTGACCGCCTGAGTCTTCCTCCTAAAGATCAGAAGTGAGGATCACTTCTCAATCCACCTCGGGTGTCTGATGTAGGAGAATCCGAGGGCAGCAAAGAAATCGAGCATCAACCAAACTTTTGTTGTTATTTCTTTCTAAGTAACAAATTTATTTATTTTTGTTGTTTTTCTAAGTGCTACACAGGGTCGCGAAATCATGACCCAAGTCGGAGAAAGCGAAATCGGAAGCCAAAGGGTCATGAAATCGTGACCCAAACAGAGAAGGCAAGTCAAGGGACACAAGGGTCGTGAAATCATGACCCAAACGGAGAAGGCAAGGCCAAGGGGCACAAGGGTCGTGAAATAATGACATGTCATGAAATCACAGCCACTACAGGGAAGCCAAGGTGTGGAAGGTGCAAAGGTCATGAAATCATGACATGTTGCGATTTCGTGACCAGAGTAGGAGAACGAAGGCCGACATACAAAAACGGCATGATATCGTGATAGGTCACGATATCGCAACATGTCACGATATCACAACAGAAGCTGGAGAGAGAAAACATAGGAGAGAAATGGTCGTGATATCACGACATGTTGTGATATCGCGACCAAACTGAAAAACACGCACTCTAGCTTTCATAAAGACATCCCTTCGTGTGGGGCAAGTTAGAGGCAGTGAAGCAGCTGTTCCAAAGAAGGATTCCAACGAGCATGTTGGCCACTCATGCAGGGTATCTGGAAGACACATTTAAAGCATCTAACAGCAAGAAGCAGATCAAGAAGTAGATTCTGCTGGATATGGCAGCCAATCACGCACCTCACCAAGAGTCTCATCAATGTAACTTTCCAGAATTGTTCCAAGTGGTGATTGTAGATCGTGGGAAGTGGGAAAGCACAGAGGATCGGGACCTCAATAAAAACCTATGGATTATAATGAGAAGGGGTTGGCAAACTGCTGGTTGGCTATATATTGTAAAATTTCTTCCTAAGCATTGAATACAAAATCTTGGGCTCTTGTTTCTCTGGTTTCTCTTTTGTTTCTCTAGTTTTTCTATCTTATGCAAGATCTGTTCTCCACCAGGTATGCATTAATATTTGCCAAGGTTGCATGAAGTATTTCAGATTTTCTAAAGTTGAATGGAAATTAAATATTTTGAAGGATTATAAAATTTATTTTTAAATTTGATTATTGAGTATTTGACAAAGATAAAAGGATAGGCAACATTATTTTTGAGAGTTTGATTTTTGGAGGTTTTTAATTAAATATTGAATATTATAAGGAGTAATTGAGTAATTAATTTTTATGTATTCTTTGATGATTGCTAATTTCAAATAAGGAGTAATAAGGTGTATTTGAGTTTGATTATTTTTGTAATTAAAAAATATTTTTGAGATAGTGTTAGTGTGATATTTTGTCATCTAACCATTGAAATTGGCAAAGAAAAAAATTATATTTAAGATAGGTTTTAAGGTTATTTTATTTATCAAACAAAAGTCATGGGTATGTCTTCCTAGTGAGTAATTGTTGGATGTTGTGAATGCTAAGTTGGAGTGAATAGGGTTGTTTGATAAACATTGTTGAGTTTGGTTTTTTTGGAATGATTCTAGAAACCTTGTTTGATAAGCATTATTGAAAATATTGAGTAAAGCTTTCATATGCTTGAACTAGGGTTTGTGAAAGAACATGAGTATCATTTTTATGTGAAGTTGAGAACTATATTGAACTAGGGTTTGTGAAAGTACATGAGTATCATTGTTATGTGAGATTGTTTGATGAGCATTGATTGGAAATAATTGAGTGAGTATTCATATGCTTGGACTAGGGTTTGTGAGCAAGGATTATTTCATTTAGTGATTGGTTGAGTAGAGTTGGTTGAACCTAGTCAAGTGGAAGTGTTGAAATGATAGTTCTAGTTATATGAAATAAATTTTTCCATATTCTAAATTGATTTGAGAAATATGTTGAGTGTTTGTGAATGTGTTACATATTGAGTCTCTAACATATATCTATATGTTTCTATGATAAAAAGAGAGAGAGAGAGATAGTGGAAGTGTTTGAGCATTATTGTGAGTGTGAAGCATATTGAGTCTCTAAAAATTATCTATATGTTTATGTGAGATTGGATAAGTTCTAGTGAGGACATGTTGAGCATATTTGAGGTAAGTCTTAGAGAGGACTTGTGGATAAATTAGTGTGATATTTTATGGAATATTACAAGGTATATTTGAGACAAGTCTTTGAGAAGACTTGTGATTAGAGTTGGTTGATTGATTTGTTCAAACATTGAGTTAAGGTTTGGGGCAGTTCTAGCAGAGTTGATTTGTGATTAATTCAAGCTTTGTGTTAAGGCTTGAGGATAGATACTTTGGATAAATTTGTGATAGATCAAAATACTATGCTTAGTGTATATTTGAGGATAGAGTTTGGTACATATTTAAGGATAGGTTTATATCAAACTAGAGATAAATATTAAGCAGATTTGTGCTAGAACGAAGGACTGTGTTTAGTGCAGATTTGAGATAGAGCTGATAATAAGCTTTGGAGGTGACAAAGTATAGAGGATAACACAGATTTGATTGATTTGTTCAAACATTGAGTTAAGGTTTGGGGTAGTTCTAGCAGAGTTGATTTATGATTAATTCAAGCTTTATTTTAAGGCTTGAGGATAGAGACTTTGGATAAATTTGTGCTAGATCAAAATACTATGCTTAGTGTATATTTGAGGATAGATTATGGTACATATTTAAGGATTGGTTTGTATCAAACCAGAGATAAATATTAATCATATTTGTGCTAGAACGAAGGACTGTGTTTAGTGCAGATTTGAGATAGAGCTGATAATAAGCTTTGGAGGTGACAGAGTATAGAGGATAACAGTCTCCAATGGATAGATATCCATTAGCCAAAGCATTTAGGATAGGTCTTCTGAGTGAGGATAGGAGTATTTAGTGGATAGAGATCCATAAGGTAGTGTAGTGGAGGCAATATTTCTCCTAGAAGATCATCGTCTAGAGTAGAGGATATTGATGTCTCCTGTGGATAGAGATCCATAAACTTGATTAGGGGATTGGTGTCTCCTTTAGATAGAGGTCCATAAACACTATAATAGAGAAAGGTTTCCCAAGAGATTTATTGAGAAAATTTTAGTGAAATATTTTCTCTGTGGAGTAGCCCACATTTGGTGAACCATGTCAAATTGGTGTCTCTATTGTGTGTGCTGATTTGTGCATTGCTTTGATTACTATTGTTGATATTACTATTGATAAATTACATAATATTAATTTGTAAAGAAAAGTAAAAAGTGGTCTTATAATGTTCACCCCCCTCTTAGTATAAGCTTGTGTTCTTCACAACTAGTCCTCCTAAAGATAAATATGGTAAGCTCCTACATCTATATAATGCAAATGCAATGAATGTAATATTAAGTGGTTTACATGAAGTAAATTTTGTAAAAGTTATGCATTGCAAATCAGCAAAAAAAAATTGGGATAAACTAAAGTAAACATATGAGGGAGACAAAAATTTCAAAATGACAAAATTACAAAAAGATATTTGAAGACTTAAATATGAAAGAAGAGAAAAACATTGATACATACTTACTTTGTGTGGATGAGGTTGTTAACACCATGTGAGGACTTAGATTTAAAATAGAAGAATATGATGTTGCTCAAAAGGTTTAAGGTCACTCCCTATGAGGTATAATGGAAAGATTTCAACCATAGAAGAAACAAGATATATTGAAACTTTGACTATGGATGAGTTACATGGAACTCTCACAGATTATGAGATGAGAATAGTAAATGATCCTATTTCCAAGAAAGAGAAAACCTTCAAAGTAGTAAAGAAGACAAAAGATAAGAATCTAGATTCAAGTGATGAGTCATCTAGTGATGAAGAAGCAAACTATGGCAGAAGGAACAAGAAGGACTCAAGAAAGCATAAAGGTACAAAAATAGTTAAGTGTTTCAATTATGGTAAATATGGTCACTATGCATCTAACTGTACAAAAGCTAGAAGTATTAGCAGTGAAGAGAAACAAGATCATCAGATAAAGGAAGCAAGAAAATCTAGGTATGAAAAGAAAAATAGGTATGGACAAGGCAAGCATAAAAATATGTTTTTCAGAGGCATAATAAGAGTTTTAATGCAGACAAGACATGTAAGGTTTCAAGTGATAGTGATGAAAGATCCTCATATAGTGAAGAAGAAATTCTCTTTTTGGAAATAGAAGATGAAGGAAGTGATTATGTTGAAGATAAATCTAAAAAATATTAAGATGCTCTTGAAAAAAAATAAGAAGAGAAAGAATAAAAAAATGAAGAGGAAGGAGTAGTAGATCTAAAAGCTAAAATTATTTCTACTCTAAAAGAATAGAAAAATATCACAAAGCAAAATTCAAGATTCAAGGCTCAATTTGAAGAATGTGATGAAGAGAAAGAAAATATTATACAAATCTAACAAAATCAATAGCTCAGACAAGGATATTTAAAGAAAAGTTAAAAGCAGAAGTCTTAGAATGTGAGAGATTAGAACAAGAGGTAGTTTATCTGAAGAACACAGGCTTATACTAAGAGGGGGGGTGAACAGTATAAGACTTAACCAATTAATAATTTTAACTTTAGATAGCAGTGGCATCAACACAACATTAATCAAGACATAAAGCATCACACATTGAAGACCCATTTTTAACGTGGTTCACCCAAAAAGGTTGGGCTACATCCACGGATAAAATCTTTCACTAAATTTTATCAATCCAAATTCTTGGAATACCTTTCCCGATTACAATGTTTATGGGCACCAACCCAAAGGAGACACCAATCCCCTAATCTCGAGTTCGTGGGCACCAACCCACAGGAGACACCAATCCCCTAGCTCTGCTCTGGTTGGTGATCCTCTAGAAGACCTCTGCCTCCGCTGCCCTTAGCAAATGGAACTCTATCCACAGAAGACACCTGTCCTCCCTGCTCTGGCTGGAGACCTCTGTCCTCAACTCTATCACCTCCAAAGCTGGTCCTCGAATTTGCACTAAACATAGTCCTTCGGTCTAGCACAAATGTCCTCGTTCGTCTTTGCCTGTCTGCTCTCTACGCCCTCTTCTCTCTCTGCACAAACACACCCGCACTTGGTCGAACTTCAACCCTTGCACTGTCTGCACACACTCTTCTTCCTTTGCGATCTTTCACACTCAGAATGATTCGACGAAATGCACTCTGCACACTACAATCGAATTCGCACTCTGCTCACAGCGATCGAACTTCTTGCACTATGCACTATCTCCGAACGTCGCACATCAACTACACATCCAATCACCCAAACAACCCTCCTTTTATATCAAAATTTTCAAGAAGAAAACTTTAATCTTAGTCGACTATTATGACAAATACAAACCCTAATCTACGTCGGCTACAAGCCCTAATTTTTGTCGGCTAAAATTTAACTTTGTCGGCTTCACTGCCTCTGGAACACTTCTGTAGCTTCTATCGTGAAACTACAACATGTCACGATATCATGACACCTTTGCAACCGTATACTTTCTTTTGGCTTTTGTCATGATATCGTGACACTTCAGCCTTTGTCGACTTCAACTAAGCTCTTGTCATGATATCGTGACACTTCGACTTAGTCAGACATCAACTTTGCTTTTGTCATGATATCGCGACACTTCTCCCTTCGTCGACCTCCTTTCTCTTTTGTCGTGAAATCGTGACACTTCTCCTATAGAACTCTTTCTTTTGTCGTGAAATCGTGACACTTCTCCTATCTTAAATCGTGACACTTTCTCTTCCTTGCACTCTTGTCTGCTTGCACTAGCGAAAATTGAACATGTCGTGAAATCGTGACACTTTCTCCTTGTGTTTTCTCTTACGCTCAAAATGGAACATGTCACGAAATCATGACGCTTTCACCTTTGAGCTCTTCCTCCTTGAATTTGTCATGAAATCGTGACACTTCTAGCTTTCGTACGTTTTCTTTGCTGTCGTGAAATCATGATGCTTTCTTTCGTACTTCTCTCAACGTCGTGAAATCGTGACAGTTCTCATTTTCAGACTCTTCCCTTTGCTGCATGTCATGAAATCATGACACTTTTTCTGTTACTTTCTCTCTCTTCGAACTTGTCGCGAAATCGTGACAATTCACACTATGGACTCTCTCTTCTGCATTATGTCATGAAATCATGACACTTTTTCTTTCGGACTCTCTCTCCTACAACATGTCATGAAATCATGACACTTTTTCATCCGTTCAACCTTCCTTGCAATATGTCATGAAATCATGACATTTCTGACTCCGAACATTCTCTCTCCTCTTTGAGTCATGAAACTGTGACATGTCACGATATCGTGACACTTTTCTAAAAGCTTTCTCAAGTCGGAAATGTGACATGTCGTGATATCGTGACACTTTTCTAAAAGCTTTCTCTCTCCTCTTAAGTCGTGAAAATGCGACATGTCGCGATATCGCGACATTTTTCCAACTTACTTTCTTTCGAACCTGTCATGCCGAACCTTCATCAAAACAAATTATTTTACATCAAATCAAATTCCTTCAAAAGCTTCTTGACATCAATGACAACTTATACACTTGAGCAAAAGCAATGTACCCAAGGTACCCAAAATTGCCAACAATCTCCCCCTTTGTCATTGATGGCAAACCTTTACTGAAAACACGTCTCACGAGCCAAAACTGAAACCAACTATGCTAACAACTAAGAATCTTCCTTTGAAGTTTTGCTCCCCCTGACTTGAAGCTCTCCTCTTCACTTTGAAGCTCTCCCCCTTACTCATATCTCTCCCCCTTTGTCATCAATGGCAAAGGGTCACCTTTGGGGCTCGGGACTAAGAAAGAGCCTCTTAGCTTGGTCCCTCCCCCACCTCTTGATGAGGTGATTAATTCTGGGGTGGGAGTACAACTCCCAATTTCTCCCTTAGATACTCAAACGTATCTCTTGGAAGAGGTTTGGTGAAGATATCTGCAATCTGCTCTTTAGTAGACACATACTCTAGCTTGACCTGCTTGTCTTGCACTTTCTCCCTTAGAAAGTGATACTTGATGGAAATATGCTTTGTCCTTGAGTGCATTACCGGATTTTTGGAAATACTTATGGCACTTGTATTATCACAAAGTATGGAGATGGGTTGTTCATGCTTGACTTTGAAATCCTCCAAGGTGGTTTTCATCCATAAAACCCGTGTACACCCAACCATTGCTGCTATGTATTCAGCCTCTGCTGTAGATAAGGAAACTGAAGGTTGTTTCTTACTTAGCCAAGAAACCAAACTCTTTCCCAGAAAGAATGCTCCACCACTAGTGCTTTTCCTGTCATCGATATTGCCTGCCCAATCTGCATCTGTATAGGCCATGAGGGTGAAATCATCACCTTTGGGATACCAAAGCCCAAGGTCCATAGTGCCCTTCAGATATCTGAATATCCTTTTAACTGCTATAACATGAGAATATTTTGGAGCTGCCTAAAATCTTGCTACTAACCCAACTGCCTGCATGATATCTGGTCTGGTAGCTGTAACATATAATAAACTGCCAATCATTGATCTGTACAACTTTTGATCTGCCGTTGGAGATTCATCATCCTTACTCATCTTGCACCCTGTAATCATTGGAGTACATATTGGTTTGTTGTCCATCATCCCAAATTTCTTCAACATTTCTTTGATATACTTCCCTTGAGAGAGAAATACACCATCTTTTGATTGAGCAATCTGAAGACCTAAAAAGAATGACAACTCTCCAATCATAGACATCTCAAATTCCTTCTGCATGGTGTTAGCAAAATCTTTGCACATCTGAGTCTTATTTCCCCCAAAAATAATATCATCAACATAGACAACCATAATCAACATATCATCATCTTCATTCTTAATATACAAATTGCTATCTGCCACGCCTTTCCTGAAACCTTGCTCATGAAGATAACTGTCAAGTCTTGAGTACCAAGCCCTCGGTGCTTGCTTTAACCCATACAAGGCCTTTTTTAGTTTACACACATAGTCTGACTGTTCTGAGAGAGACACTCCTTCTGGCTGTTCTATGTAGACTTCTTCTACCAACACGCCATTTAGAAAAGCTGACTTTACATCCATTTGATATACCTTGAATGATTTGAAGCTTGAAAGTGCCAAAAACATTCTGATAGCTTCAAGACGAGCAACAAGAGCAAACGTCTCTTCGAAATCAACACCTTCTACTTGAGCATAACCTTTGCAGACTAACCTAGCTTTGTTTCTGACAATTTTTCCATCCTCATTGAGTTTATTTCTGAATATCCATTTTGTGCCAATGACATTCTTGTCCTTAGGTCTTGGAACCAAATCCCAAGTTTCACTTTTCTCTATTTGATTTAGCTCTTCATCCATTGCTTTTACCCAAAACTTATCTGCACATGCTTCACTGAAATCTTTTGGCTCAATCTGAGATAATAATGAAACATTTGTAGAATCATGTGAAGGAATGACTCTTCTTCTTGTTTGCCTGCTATTTGGATCACCAATGATCAAATCTTTGGGATGATGTTTCTGAACATATCGTGAAGGAGTTTTGGGAAGCAGTTGTTGTCTTTCCTCTTCTTCATCTGAAACCTCTCTGAATTCTTCTTGACAAATTTCATCACTGAGTTCCTTGATTGGTTCTCTTATCCCTGTCTTTTCATCAACTGTTACATTTATGCTTTCTACAATTGTATGAGTTCTTTTGTTGAAGCATCTGTAGGCCTTGCTTCTACTGGAATATCCAAGAAAGATTCCTTCATCACACCTAGGATCAAACTTACCCAAATTCTGATCTTCCCTTCTGATGAAGCACTTACTCCCAAACACTTTGAAGTATTTTACTGTAGTTGGTCTTCCTTTCCACAACTCATAAGGAGTTTTATGATGATTGACTCTAAGTTGGGCCCTGGTGATAATGTAGACTGTTGTACTGACTGCCTCTTTCCAAAAGCCATCTGAAAGTTTTGACTCATTTAACATAGCTCTAGCCATATTTTCAATAGTTCTATTTTTCCTTTCAACTACTCCATTTTGTTGAGGAGTTCTTGCTTCTTGAATATTCTCTTTTGATTCCTTGTTGCTCACGAGTATTCCACAAATTCATTTGAAGTGAACTCTCCTCCTCTATCTGATCTTAAGCATTTGATTCTCTTGTCGAATCTCATTTTCAATCATTTCTTTGAAAGCTTTAAATTTTTCAAAAGCTTCAGATTTTTCTTTGAGAAAAGTAACCCAAGTCATTCTAGAATAATCATCTATAAACAACATGAAGTAGCTTTCTCCCTGAATGCTCTGAGTTCTGGTAGGGCCACATAAATCAGTATGAATAAGATCCAATGGTTTTGAAGAAGTATACCCTTTTGATTTGAAACTGGTTCTGGTCTGTTTTCCATGTTGACACGGACCGCAAATGATGTTATGGGGCCTTTTTATTTTGGGCAAGTCTCTAACTGCTTCCTTGTTACTAATATTGACAAGATTATCAAAGCTCAAATGCCCCAATATTTTATGCCATAGCCAACTCTCATCTTCTTGAGTTAGAAAACACTTTTCCTTTTTTATCTCACTTAGCATGTAAAGATTGTTTGGAGTCCTTGTAGCACTAGCAATGAGTTTTCCATTTTTTTCTTTACTTATCTCACATCTATCTGAAAAGAAAGATACTATGTGTCCTTGATCACAAAGTTGACTCACACTTAGAAGGTTATGTCTTAGGCCTTCTACATAAAGCACATTTTCTGTTTTGGATTTCCCATCCAAACTAAGAGTCCCTTTACCACAGATTTTAGTTGACTCGTTATCTCCAAAACTGATTGTTCCTCTGTTTGTTTTTTTTAAGACCAAAAACTTTTCCTTTTCACGAGTCATATGTTTTGAACAACCACTATCAAGATACCATTTTTCTACTTTGTCTTGAGCATGAAAAGTAGTTTGAACTATCATTGACTTAGATTTGATCTCATTTCTCTTTTTAGTGAACTCAAGGCTAGATCTATCCAAACCGCACATCCTTGCTATATGCCCAAAATTCTTGCACTTGTAACACATGACATTTTTATTCATAAGAGGTGCAAAAGAGTTAACATTTTCCTTACTATGGCTATTCAAAGACTTATTGCAATGCATAGCTTCATGACCAAATTTCTTGCAGGAAAAACAATAGCCATGGAAAGTATTATGTAACCTATTTTGATGCCTTGGATGGTTGTTCTTCTTGTGACCAACTGGAATCCACCGCTCTTCAGGATGAAGATTGATCTTGCTTGAAGACCCTATTTCATAAATGGTGATACCATCCTTCTTTTGCTTTTCACACGGAGTATTCTGTCTGAGAGTCAACTGTTCCAACTTCACTCTAAGAGACATAACCTCTTCTTCTAGTTTCTCGCAATCAGCTTCCTTTCCTTTTAGAGCCTCTGTCAGAACCTGTTCAATCTTCTTCCCTTCTTCAGCTAGAATTTTGAAGTCTATAACACTTTGAGACAATTCTGATCTTGCTATCTCTTCTTCCTGACATTGATACTTGAGAACAGAATTCTCTTCCCTAAATTTCTCAAGCTTTCTTAGAGCCAAGAAGAATTCACCTTTGAGATCGAACTCAACCTCTTCATCTCTTTCTGAATCTGTATGTTCCTCTGATAGATCCTTCTCCAAGTTGTTAGGCTCTTTCTGGAGAGACCCGCTCTGATACCAATTGAAGAACACAAGCTTATACTGAGAGGGGGGGTGAACAGTATAAGACTTAACCAATTAATAATTTTAACTTTAGATAGCAGTGGCATCAACACAACATTAATCAAGACATAAAGCATCACACATTGAAGACCCATTTTTAACGTGGTTCACCCAAAAAGGTTGGGCTACATCCACAGATAAAATCTTTCACTAAATTTTATCAATCCAAATTCTTGGAATACCTTTCCCGATTACAATGTTTATGGGCACCAACCCAAAGGAGACACCAATCCCCTAATCTCGAGTTCATGGGCACCAACCCACAGGAGACACCAATCCCCTAGCTCTGCTCTGGCTGGTGATCCTCTAGAAGACCTCTGCCTCCGTTGCCCTTAGCAAATGGAACTCTATCCATAGAAGACACTTGTCCTCCCTGCTCTGGCTGGAGACCTCTGTCCTCAACTCTATCACCTCCAAAGCTGGTCCTCGAATTTGCACTAAACACAGTCCTTCGGTCTAGCACAAATGTCCTCGTTCATCTTTGCCTGTCTGCTCTCTACGCCCTCTTCTCTCTCTGTGCAAACACACCCGCACTTGGTCGAACTTCAACCCTTGCACTGTCTATGCACACTCTTCTTCCTTTGCGATCTTTCACACTCAGAATGATTCGACGAAATGCACTCTGCACACTACGATCGAATTTGCACTCTGCTCTCAGCGATCGAACTTCTTGCACTGCACACTATCTTCGAACGTCGCACATCAACTACACATCCAATCGCCCAAACAACCCTCCTTTTATATCAAAATTTTCAAGATGAAAACTTTAATCTTAGTCGGCTGTTATACCAAAAACAAACCCTAATCTACGTCGGTTGCAAGCCCTAATTTTTGTCGGCTAAAATTTAACTTTGTCGGCTTCACTGCCTCTGGAACACTTCTGTAGCTTCTACCGTGAAACTACAACATGTCGCGATATCGCGACACCTTTGCAACCGTATACTTTCTTTTGGCTTTTGTCGTGATATCGCGACACTTCAGCCTTTGTCGACTTCAACTAAGCTCTTGTCGCGATATCGCGACACTTCTGACTTAGTCAACATCAACTTTGCTTTTGTCACGATATCGCGACACTTCTCCCTTCGTCGACCTCCTTTCTGCTTTTGTCATGAAATCGTGACACTTCTCCTATAGAAGGCCTACTTTCAGTTTCTATCGTGAAATCATGACACTTTCACTTCCTTGCACTCTTGTCGCTTGCACTAGCGAAAAATAGAAAACATGTCACAAAATCGTGACACTTTCGCTGCCTTGTGTTTTTCTCTCTTACCAAAAATGGAACATGTCATGAAATCATGACGCTTTCACCTTTGAGCTCTTCCTCCTTGAATTTGTCATGAAATCATGACACTTCTAGCTTTCGTACGTTTTCTTTGTAGCTTGTCGCGAAATCGTGACGCTTTAGCTTCGTACGACTTCTCTACAACCTGTCATGAAATCGTGATAGTTCTCATTTTAGACTCTTCCCTTTGCTGCATGTCGCAAAATCGTGACACTTTTTGTGTTACTTTCTCTCTCTTCGAACTTGTCATGAAATCGCGACACTTCTCTCTCGGACTCTCTCTCCGCATTATGTCACGAAATCGTGACACTTTTTCTTTCGGACTCTCTCTCCTGCAACATGTCGCGAAATCGTGACACTTTTTCGTCCGTTCAACCTTCCTTGCAATATGTCACGAAATCATGACATTTCTGACTCCGAACATTCTCTCTCCTCTTTGAGTCGCGAAACTGCGACATGTCACGATATCGCGACACTTTTCTAAAAAGCTTTCTCTCTAAGTCGCGAAAATGCGACATGTCACGATATCGCGACACTTTTCTAAAAAGCTTTCTCTCTCCTTAAGTCACGCGAAAATGCGACATGTCGCGATATCGCGACATTTTTCCAACTTACTTTCTTTCGAACTTGTCATGCCGAACCTTCATCAAAACAAATTATTTTACATCAAATCAAATTCCTTCAAAAGCTTCTTGACATCAATGACAACTTATACACTTGAGCAAAAGCAATGTACCCAAGGTACCCAAAATTGCCAACATTATCTAAGGAAGTAAATGGAAGAGTCTAAGGACAAGCTACATAGGTTTTGGAAAAGTCCAAAGACTATGGATAAGATTATCAATGCACAAAGACCTTTATATAACAAAACAAGACTTTTTTTTTAAGAAATACAAGAGAAACAAGAAGAAGAGTCAAGCTCAAGCTCCAAATAAGAAGAAGCTTTAGAAGAAGAGAGTAAAGAAGAAAGTGAGACTTATGTGAATAGAAGTTTCACCAATAAAGGAAATAATGCACAAACAAGGAACAAGGAATATCACAGGCAAAAAAGGACTAAGAGACCAGTGGGTCCAAGGCAAGATTTCTTCAAAGGATATTGTTTCTCATGTAACAGGTTTGGTAACAAGGCTATGTATTGCAAGTTTTATGAAAAGGAGTATGGTATTACTAAGAGGAACTTCAAATATGGACATTTATTTTAAGGGTATTTCTCATCTTGTAATCAATTTGGTCATAAAGTAATTCACTGTAGGATTCATGACATAAATAGGTATGACTTCACTAGGAGGAACTTCAAGATATTTGCACCTTCAAGGAACCAAAACATTAAGTGTTATAAGTGCAATAATGTTGGGCATATGACCAAGTGGTATAGAAAATAATTTCTAGGAACAAGCAAGAGAAGGGACATTCAAAAGAATTAGAAGGATCAGTTGAGGAAGAAAGTGGAAAAATAAAAAGAACATTGTATGCTGGGAGTAGTTCTACTCCCACCCCAAAATTAATCACCTCAAGGAGAGGAGGTGGGGAGGGGGCTGAGCTAAGAGTAATATCTTTAGAACCAAAGGAGTACCTTTGCCATTGATGTCAAAGGGGGAGATATTTGAGTTAGGGGGAGAGAATTCAGTCAGAGGAGCAGTTTCTCAAGGGAGCAGAATTGGAAAAAGGAAAAAGGAATGGTTAAGGAAAAGGGTTATCATCAATGACAAAGGGGGATATTTTTAGAAATTTTGAGTAGTTATGTTGTAATTGATGTCAGAATTTAGTTCATATCAGTGCAAGGGAATTGAAAAAAAGAGGGTTAAAATTTTTATATTTTAAGCCCAAGAGATTTGGTTTAAAGCTTCACATGATTGGTCAAAATATTGTCTAAATACCCCGAAGGAAGGAAATACCTAGGCCCAAAAGAAATAATATTATAGTATTTATTATTATAATATTAAAGTGTTAAGAGAAATCCTAAGGTTAATTATAAAATAATTATAATATTTATATTATAATAATTTTATAACCCTAAGTGGGTTTGGCACCAAGAATAAAATTTAAATTTTTAACTTTCGTTGACATTCAAGCAAGGAGGAAAAATGGTATGTATACCATAAAGTTTTGAAGGCTAAAATAAAGTCTCTCGAATACATGTATGCGTGTTTGAATTAATCGATTGATGCAAATTTTGTGAGCAAAGAAGGTCAAAGGTTTTTTAAAGGCATAAAGGAAAAACATGAAAAATAAAGAGGCAAGGGTGCATGCCTCTATCACCAACCACGTGGTTGGCCTAGCGATAGGTTTGGAAGAATTAAGTCATGGTGGACGATAGGTCTTGTGTTCAATTTCTGATGGTAGGATAAAGGGAAAGCTTTTTGTTGTAATAGTTTTTTATGCCAACGAAAGGTATAAAGAGTAGTGGGAGCGATAAAGGTTTCAAGTAAGTGCTTAGCTCATGTGGCGGTTTGGTCGTGGCTAAGGCATATACGGTAGACGAGAGGGGGTTTGATTCCCATGGGAGGTAGCACACAAGGCATTAATTTTTGTTTAATTGATGCCTAAGGTTCTATGTTATAAGGTATGCGCCTAAATTGGGAGGTATAAGGTTTGAGAATTAATTTTTATTTTTGCCTTAAAAAAGAGTTTGAAATAATTTGGCTTTAGTGAAGTTGTTAAGTGCTTTGGAAAATTATTTTGAAAGGTGGTTATATTTCTTTTGGAAATGCACTTATGATAAGTGGGAGATATAAGGGAATAATTTCTTTTTTATTCCATGCATTTAAGTTTTGAAGGAAGTTATAGTGAATTAATTTGAAAGTGAATTATTGGAGTAATAAGTATCCTTGCTGATTTTGTTTTGAATGTGTTAAGAGGGAGTTAAAAGGTGTATGAGGTATTTTTATTGTTTGTATGTTTTTCTAAAATATTTTGAAGGGTTTGAATATATTATTTGATCCAATAATTTGAGAAACCAAGAGAGTGATTTGGAATGTAATTGGACACACATATTGAAGTTTTTCTAACACATAAAGAAGTTTTGTTCTAACCTTTTATAGTTGCAAAATATATTGTGTGTGAGACAGAATTTGAAGATATATCTTCATAAAATAAAAAAGGTATGGCCACACCATCCTTTGTTTGAAGTGTTTTTGGATTGAATGTTGTGAAATATAAGGTGGAGTGAAAAGGATTATTTGATAAGCATTGTTGGAAATATTTGAGTGAGTGTTTATATGCTTCATTGGTGAATGTTTAGAGAATATTTGAGATAGAGATTGAAGATTATTTGAATTAGGGTTTGAGACCCGCATTGTGCTCTTTGTTTGAATAAGTATGAAAAAACTTGTTAAGGGTTAGTGAACAAGTTGTGTTTCATTGATTGAATTATTGAGTGAAACTTATTGAGCATTGGTTTTGAGTGATATTGAAAGTGAATGTGCAAACATTAGAAATAAAATTTATGAAAGTGATAGATTTAATGATTTAGTAGAACATATTAAGTTTTTTATAGAGTACATCATTCTCTATATGTTCCAGAGGTTAAAATAATTTTGAATAGAATTTCTAAACTACTTCAAGTTAAATAAATTACTTTGAAGATTAGACAAAGCATTTGATAGCATTGTATGCAATATTTTAGATTGATTAAGCATATCTTGTGAGCTATTTTGAGCATATGTTAGAGAAAAATTGAGCAAGTATTTAAGTAGACTTGAATTCATATTTGAGCAAGTCTTGGTGAATAATTGAGAGCATATTGAGCAAGTTATTAAGAGGACTTGAAGGTAAATTTGAGTAAGTATTGGTGAAGACTTGAGATCAGATTGATCAAGTTCTTGAGAGGACTTGAAGGTAGATTTGAGGAAGTCTTTGTGAAGACTTGAGAGCATATTGAGCAAGTTCTTGAGAGGACTTGTTGGAACAAAATCTGCCTTCGGTTAATAGTGTTGCGCCTTAGACTTTGCCAACATTGAATAGACAGATCTTGCTTGAGATCATCTGTCTAGTCTCCAGAGAAGGCTGGTTCCTTTGAGTTTTTTAGAGAAAAGGGGAACAAGAGATAAGGGAAATATAGCCTAAGCTAGAAACTTTTCTCATGGTACAGATTGGACAACAACAAACATTGATGATGCAGATTACTACTTTCAGAGTTTTCTTTATATCTTCTTTATAGAAAACACGAATTCCTGAGTGTGACTTTTAGATGTTCGTCTAAAAGCATGTAAATATATTTTAATGTTCAACTCTAGAAACAAGATTTATACGTGCACAGTCCAGATTTCAGAACAGATACATTATAAAACTTAGAATGAATAAAAGTTAAAACACCAGATACATACACTTGCACACAAAAGTTTCGGAAGCCAGAAGAAGAAATCTTTTATTGCTTGTAATCCAGTACATGTACATCAAGCTTGTAAACGTCCAAGAGCCGACCCTTTTTTTGGAGTCGCTCACCCCTATATATACCCTAAAAGAGTATCTTTTTCTAAGTACATCTTACTATTTTACAAGCAATCATCTGGAGTTTCTAATAATACACAACAAGTCTTCTATGAATTAGATATCTTCTCTGCAGATTAGATTCTAGACGAGCCTATCACATTTTCAATCATCTGGCAAGCCTGCTCTATCCTAGATTTCTGATAATCATGTCAAAAATCACTTCTTGGTGTCAGTGCATGCCTTTGATTGCCAAAAATACATTTTATTCCTTTACAGTTGGCGTGTCACGAAATCGCGACATTCTTTCCTTGCTTTGCTCTTTTGCCGCCTCCAGCCATGAAAATGAGACATGTCATGAAATCATGACATTCTTCCCTTGTTTTGCTCTTCTACTGCTTCCAACCATGAAAATGAGACATGTCATGAAATCGTGACATTCTTTCCTTACTTTTCTTTTCTATCACTTCTAGCTCATGAAAATGAGACATGTCACGAAATCATGACATTCGTCTCTTGCTTTGCTCTTCTGCCACTTCTAGCCGTGAAAATGAGACATGTCATAAAATCGTGACATTCTTCTCTTGCTTTGCTCTTCTGTCGCTTCCAACCATGAAAATGAGACATGTCATGAAATCGTGACATTCGTCTCTTGCTTTGCTCTTCTGTCGCTTCCAGCCGTAAAAATGAGACATGTCACGAAATCATGACATTCGTCTCTTTCTTGCTCTTTTTCGCTCCAAAAATGAGACATGTCATGAAATCGTGACATTTTTTCTCTTCTTTTCTTCTTTGCCAAAAATGCGACATGTCGTGAAATACGTGACATTTGCCTCCTTGTTCTCTTTTGTTGCTTTTAGCCATGAAAATGCAACATGTCGCGATATCGCGACACTTTTCCTCCTTGCTCCTTTTCTTCTCTTAGCCAGAAAATGCAACATGTCACGATATCACGACACTTTTGCCTCCTTGCTCCCTTTTGTTGCTCTTAGCCATGAAAATACAACATGTCGCGATATCGCGACACTTTTGCCTCCTTGCTCCCTTTTGTTGCTCTTAGCCGCGAAAATACAACATGTCGCGATATCGCGACACTTTTGCCTCCTTGCTCCCTTTTTTTGCTCTTAGCTGAAAATACAACATGTCACGATATCGTGACACTTTTGCCTCCTTGCTTCCTTTTGTTGCTCTTAGCCATGAAAATACAACATGTCGCGATATCGCGACACTTTTGCCTCCTTGCTCCCTTTTGTTGCTCTTAGCCGTGAAAATACAACATGTCACGATATCGCGACACTTTTACCTCCTTGCTCCCTTTTGTTGCTCTTAGCCATGAAAATGCAACAAATGTCGCGATATCGTGACACTTTTCCTCCTTGCTCTTTCTCTTTGCTTTTTCCCATGAAAATGCAACATGTCGCGATATCGCGACACTTTTTCCTCCTTGCTCTTTCTCTTTGCTTTGGACCACGAAAATGCAACATGTCGCGATATCGCGACACTTTTTCCTCCTTGCGGTGTTTTGCTTTTTCTTTGATCTTTAGCATATGGGCCACTTCGGTCTTCTTGGAAAATATGCAAAAAGGTGCATCAGCTATTTTTCTGTAGTTAGTCACTTTTTGACTAACATTCTTGGCGCCTTCTAGGGGATTTTTTGCTTGCAAAAATTTTGAACTAGGCCTTCATCCATTGGGAAACGGAGTCAACAACGCAGTTGTAAAAAGAATCTTTCAGAGAAAGACAAAGAACACAGGAAAATGCACTTAGATTAAAAGTGAACATTACCTCGTCAAAACTCCCTTTATACCTTAGTATCTCTATTCAAAAAAAAATGTCGACTTCTGATTGGCTGCGATTGAAATTTTTTTGTTAAGGCCAAAAAATGGTAATATTTACAAATATTGTCTGAATATACTTATATTATACTGTACATATAATTCCTTTTCTGCTTTCTCAATAGAAATATAACTTTAGGTGAAATGCATTCACCGTGATGGGAAGAACCAATCCATCTTGATCTTTCAACTCGAAAGCATTGAACTGTTTCTCTGAAACAATTTCAAATGGTCCCTCCCAGAAAGCATCGAATTTATCATGGTTACCTGGCTTAGCTTTCTTTACATTCCATTTCAAAACCAAGTCTCCCACTCTAAATTTTTTGGCGAGTTGTCTTTTTGTTGAACCATCCTTCAGTATCCGCCATATGCTTCTGATTGTGATTGTATGATTGCTCTCTTTGTTCTTCTAACTGTAAGAGCTGCATTACTCCTGCAACTGTGTGTAGAATTTGGTCAATCTGAGGTAGCGGGTAATGATCTTTGAGTGATGCTCTGTTCAGATTTCTGAAATCTACACACAATCTGATATCTCCATTTTTCTTCCTGACTGGTACCAAGTTTGCCACCCAGGTGGAGTGTTTAATAGGGTATACTATTTTAGCTTGAAGGAGTTTTAGCAGTTCTTGTTTCATCAAAGATTCTATCTTCGGATTCATTGGTCTTTGCTTTTGCCTAAAAGGCTTAGCTCCTTCTTCTGATTCTATGGTATGTTGAATAACATCTTTATTGTACACTTTTAGATCACTATACACCCAAGCTATGATGTCAAGGAATTTTTTACACAATTCTCTGATCTGGTTCACTTCCTCTTCTGTACAACTGATTCCAACCTTAATCATTTTGCCTGGCTCCAACTCTACATCTTTGTATCTTCGTTTATCGACCTTGATTTTTTGGCCAACTGCTCTATCATTGTTATCAAACAGGCTTTCAAGGGTGATGAGACCCTTAGGAATATGATTGTTTTTTAACTGAATAATATCCTCTTCCTCTTCATCCTGCAGATCCCGGTTGGCTGAGCAATTCATTTCATGGATTAAGAAATCCAGTATCTGTTCATCATTTTCAAAAACTTGCCAGAAAATATTTTTATCAGGCACTGAAGGCCTGTATATAAGTCTAACAGTTTTAGACTTCTGAATAACATTACTTACAGGACAAAAATTAGCTCCCACTGAAGCTAACAAATCTGCATGGGTATTCTGTTCTCTAGGGATAAACTTTATATTTAGGGCCTCAAAGGCCTCTAAGAGATCCCACACTTTGTTCTTGTAAGCCTTCAAATAATGTTGTTTACTTATACATTTTTTGGTGACTTGATTCACAATAAGTTCTGAATCTCCATAGATGAGTAACTGTTTGATTCCCAATTTCTCAGCCTTTCTTAACCCTAAGCACAGGGCCTCATATTCTGCTGCGTTATTGGAGCAACTCCAAGTCAACCTTGTAAGAGAAAACCTTTTCCTCTCCGGTGGGAGAAATCAAAACTATTCCAGCACCGACTCCATTCTTGCACCTAGCCCCATCAAAGAAAAGCTTCCACAATTGATTCACAGAACCATCCTTTTCTAGGGAGGGTATCAATTTTCTTTTTGGTTTCTCAATAGAATAGTTTCCTATTTCTGTTTCTATCATGGCATTAAAATTCTTTAGAGAAAACTCATCCTCAGCTTGGAGCTCTTCTAATGTTTCTTCCATTAGATCTTCTTCTATTGTTTCTTCGAGTCATCATATTTACACGGTCAGTTTCACCAATATTTTCTACATGAAACGTCGATGGTTTCTCATTAAAAATCTTGACCCTTCTACCTTTGAAAGGTATCTCCAAATGAGAATAATCTAAGGATAAGTATCCTCCTATATTTGCTATGAACTCTCTGGATAGACACATACCAAAATAGGGCTCCAAGTCTATGACTACTACCTCTTGTATGACTGTCATCTGAGGCATTTTATGCAGCCGTATGGGAATATCCTTTATCACTCCTACAGTTTTTATTGGAGTACCATCTAACTGTAGGATGCCTGCGCTGCTCCTAGTGTACTCCATTCCCATAATATCACATACTGCTTTGGGTATCACAGTGGTAGCAAGTGCTTGAATCTATCATGCAGTTGTGGACAACCCATCCTTCCATTTGAAGGGACAAATAAAAGGGTTGTGGCTCTGTTCTTACCGATGGCGGACGTCAAGTTCGTTAGAACCATTTTTGAAGATGATGCGAGTCCCACCTCCATTTTTTATTGTTCTTAGGGATTCCTGTAGGAGATCGATTTGACTTGGGATTTGAAGAGCATCATACATACTTGCCTTAGAAGGAGTCTTTTTCATTTCCTCTACTATACTGAATGTAGGTGAATCAACTATCCTTTCTCTTTCTTTGGCAAAAGTTTCATATTTATTTTTGTATCCCTGGGTAGCTTCGGTTCTTTGCCTTTTTGTCAGTGAGGGGAATCTCAACCTTTCCCTAGTCTGTTCTTGGGTTTCATTTTCCCCCCGAGGAATAAATTCTTTGTGTGTTTCTTGCCCTTGAATTTTGGCTAGAAACTGATATTTTCTTTCCTGAGGGAGACTTCCCTTAGGAGTTTCTTTGGGAACTTCCTTGGGAGCAGGGGAAACATTCAATGGCTGAAGCTCTTTAGGGTCTACTTGCAGTGGTTTCTTACCTGATCTTGTCAAAACTGAAACCTGTTCTACTGTAGGCATCATGAAGTTGTGGTCCTTCTCTCTAATTATATTTACATGGCCTTTCATTTTTTCTTTACTCTTTTCAATTGCTATACTTTGTACATAATGTTGGTGTATCATACATGAACTTTCCCCATGTGGATCGTTACATGTAGTACACCAAAAGTTAGAATCAGTGGGAGGCTCCTCGGCCTCCACTATCTCATTTGTATATACCGTGCTCGGTCTCTCTTGTCCCCTATTGCTTGATTGTGCTGCATCTCTCGTTACCTGAGGGAACCTCCTTGGCAGAAAATTCCTTTCAGCCTCTCTCTTTTTCATGGATGCCATTTCATTTGACAATGTCTTCATTGTATCAATTATGGTCGTGTATTGATCATTGGGGGGAGCTGATGCAAGGGGTGTAGCTGGTAATGCAAGGAATGTAGGAGGTGCGGCTATAGCTGGGAGGGCCTACGTTGATGGGAGTACAGGCAGTTTAGAAATTGATGCTTGGGAAAGCTCTGGTAAAATTGGCAATAGACTTTTTGATGGATATATTTTTGTAGCGATGAGATCAGCTTCACCCTTTGCTGCCTCTAGATAGATCCCAGGAAAAGTGGTTACACGGGATTGCCTTATTATCATACAGAGATCTGAATCAAAAGCCCTTAAATAATAGCATATAGCTTGTTCTTCCATGGGTTTTAGGCCTTGCGGTACTCTATCACGAGTTCTTGTAAATCTGATGTTGAAATCTTGGATTTCTTCTTGTGGATGCCTCTCAATGATAGTGAATTGATTCAACAATGTGAAAGGATCCGCATGTATATTAAATTCATCGACCAGACGGCCGACAAGTACTGCCCAAGAAGTAATGGATCCAACGGGAAGCACTCTGTACCAATAGAGCATCTTTCCTTTCAAAGATATAATCAACAATCTGACCATTACATCTTCCTGAGTGATGTTGTAAATAGATGCTAGCGATGATACATCTAAACAGTGCTCATCTGCTATTTTTCCTGTTTCGTCAAAGGTCGGTAATGCTTTTAGTGCAGCTTGTGGAATTTGGTGGTGTGTTCCCAAGTTCAAAGGGCCAGTTTGATTCCACACAAGATGCGCTGCAAGGGCGGCTGCCATGATTGCTAAAGGAGTTACAACCGCTATGGGATTGCTTGCAGATGCTCCTACAATGGGTGTTAAAGAGGTGCTAATGGTGTCGGGCGGATTTGATCGTGCGGCTAGCACAGGGTGTGCTTTTAGGCTTTCGAGATGTAGTTCAAAGAACTCGATAGGTTCTTCAGAGTTTCTAGCTCGGGATCTGGTTATCATATGGCTATATAACCAGAAGGTTTTTAGACAAGGTCTTTCTTTTATGGTCTAAATTGCAACGGAGTCGCCAGGTGGTTTTTCTTGAGATTTTTAAACAAAAAGGCTCTTAAGGTAAAACACCAAAACTTATACAATACTGTGGGATTGCTGGTCCCATCGGGCGTGCCAAAAACTATTGGAACAAAATCTGCCTTCGGTTAATAGTGTTGCGCCTTAGACTTTGCCAACATTGAATAGACAGATCTTGCTTGAGATCATCTGTCTAGTCTCCAGAGAAGGTCTGGTTCCTTTGAGTTTTTTAGAGAAAAGGGGAACAAGAGATAAGGGAAATATAGCCTAAGCTAGAAACTTTTCTCATGGTACAGATTGGACAACAACAAACATTGATGATGCAGATTACTACTTTCAGAGTTTTCTTTATATCTTCTTTATAGAAAACATGAATTCTTGAGTGTGACTTTTAGATGTTCGTCTAAAAGCATGTAAATATCTTTTAATGTTCAACTCTAGAAACAAGATTTATACGTGCACAGTCCAGATTTCAGAATAGATACATTATAAAACTTAGAATGAATAAAAGTTAAAACACCAGATACATACACTTGCAACCAAGTTTCGGAAGCCGAGAAGAAGAAATCTTTTATTGCTTGTAATCCAGTACATGTACATCAAGCTTGTAAACGTCCAAGAGCCGACCCTTTTTTTGGAGTCGCTCACCCCTATATATACCCTAAAAGAGTATCTTTTTCTAAGTACATCTTACTATTTTACAAGCAATCATCTGCAGTTTCTAATAATACACAACAAGTCTTCTATGAATTAGATATCTTCTCTGCAGATTAGATTCTAGACGAGCTCGTCACATTTTCAATCATCTGGCAAGTCTGCTCTATCCTAGATTTCTGATAATCATGTCAGAAATCACTTCTTGGTGTCAGTGCATGCCTTTGATTGCCAAAAATACATTTTATTCCTTTACAGTTGGCGTGTCACGAAATCGCGACATTCTTTCCTTGCTTTGCTCTTTTGCCGCCTCCAGCCGCGAAAATGAGACATGTCACGAAATCACGACATTCTTTCCTTGCTTTGCTCTTCTGCCGCTTCCAGCCGTAAAAATGAGACATGTCACGAAATCATGACATTCTTCTCTTGCTTTGCTTTTCTACCACTTCTAGCCGTAAAAATGAGACATGTCATGAAATCATGACATTCATCTCTTACTTTGCTCTTCTACCGCTTCCAGCCATGAAAATGAGACATGTCATGAAATCGTGACATTCTTTCCTTGCTTTGCTTTTCTTCCGCTTCTAGCCATGAAAATGAGACATGTCATGAAATCGTGACATTCGTCTCTTGCTTTGCTCTTTTGCTACTTTTAGCCGCAAAAATGAGACATGTCATGAAATCGTGACATTCGTCTCTTTCTTTGCTCTTTTGCTGCCTCCCGCCGTGAAAATGAGACATGTCATGAAATCATGACATTCTATGTCTTCAGCTTGATTCTTCTTCTTGCATCGCGAAAATGCGACATGTCACGATATCATGACACTTCTACCTCTTTGTTCTCTTTTGTCTCTTTTAGCCATGAAAATGCAACATGTCACGATATCGTGACACTTTTTCCTCCTTGCTCTTTTGTTGCTCTTAGCCGTAAAAATGCAACATGTCACGATATCGCGACACTTTTGCCTCCTTGCTCCCTTTTGTTGCTCTTAGCCATGAAAATACAACATGTCACGATATCATGACACTTTTGCCTCCTTGCTCCCTTTTGTTGCTCTTAGCCATGAAAATGCATGTCACGATATCGCGACACTTTTGCCTCCTTGCTCCCTTTTGTTGCTCTTAGCCACGAAAATACAACATGTCACGATATCGTGACACTTTTGCCTCCTTGCTCCCTTTTGTTGCTCTTAGCCATGAAAATACAACATGTCGCGATATCGCGACACTTTTTCCTCCTTGCTCCCTTTTGTTGCTCTTAGCCATGAAAATGCAACATGTCGCGATATCGTGACACTTTTGCCTCCTTGCTCCCTTTTGTTGCTCTTAGCCACGAAAATACAACATGTCGCGATATCACGACACTTTTTCCTCCTTGCTCCCTTTTGTTGCTCTTAGCCATTAAAATACATGTCGCGATATCGCGACACTTTTACCTCCTTTCTCCTTCTGTTGCTCTTTCCCATAAAAATGCAACATGTCGCGATATCGCGACACTTTTTCCTCCTTGCTCTTTCTCTTTGCTTTGGACCACGAAAATGCAACATGTCGCGATATCGCGACACTTTTTCCTTCTTGCGGTGTTTTGCTTTTTCTTTGATCTTTAGCATATGGGCCACTTCGGTCTTCTTGGAAAATATGCAAAAAGGTGCATCAGCTATTTTTCTGTAGTTAGTCACTTTTTGACTAACAAGACTTGAAGGTAGATTTGACCAAGTCTTGGTGAAGACTTGAGAGCAGATTGAGCTAGTTCTTGAGAGGACTTGAAGGAATATTTGAGCAAGACTTGGTGAAGACTTGAGAGTAGATTGAGCAAGTTATTAAGATGACTTGAAGGTATATTTGAGCAATTCTTGGTGAAGACTTGAGAGCATATTGAGCAAGTTCTTGAGAGGACTTGATGGTAGATTTGAGAAAGTATTGGTGAAGACTTGAGAGAATATTGAGCAAGTTCTTGAGAAGTCTTGAAGGTAGATTTGAGGAATTCTTTGTGAATACTTGAGAGCATAGTTTATTGATTAATTTGTTCAATATTTGTGTTAAGGCTTGGGGCATATCTAAGCAGAGCTGAATGAGTGATGTTTTCAAGCTTTGTGTTAAGTCTTGGAGTAGATATAAGCAGAGTTAGTTTGTGATTTGATAAAGCTTTGTGTTAAGGCTTGGGGATAGATTTGAGACAAATATTTGTGAGTAGATTTATGAGTAGAGTTAGAGCAGATTTGTACTACACTTAGGATAGAGTTTGGTGCAAATATGAGATATATTTGAGAGAAAGCTTTGGAGGTGATATAATAGAGGGCAATTGTCTCTAGTGGATATAGATCCATTAGCTAGGGTAGTGAGGATAGATGTATTTAGTGGATAGAGATCTATTAGCTAGGTTAGTGAGGATAGATGTCTTCAATGGATAGAGATCCATTAGCCAAGGTAGTGAGGATAGAGGTCTTCAGTGGATAGAGATCCATTAGGTAGAGCAGTGGGAGTAGAAGTCTTATAGAATATCATTAGCTAGAGCAGAGGGGAAAGATTTCTCATGTGGAGTGTGATCCATGAACCAACTAGGAAGATAGATTTCTTCTATGGAGAGAAAGCCATGAACTATTTTAGTAGATAGAGGTCTCCTGGATCAAGTTCCACGAATTGGAGAAAAGGGGAAAGAATTCTCCTATGGAGAGAGATACACAAATCAGAGCATAAGGTATTGGTGTTTCCTTTGGATAGAGGTCCATAAATATTGTAATAGGGATTTGATTCCCAAGATATATATTGAGAAAATTTTAGTAGAAATATTTTCTCTATGGAGTAGCCCACATTGGGTGAACCACATTAAATTGGTCACTCTATTTTGTATGATAATTTGTGCATTGCTTTGACAACTGCTATTGATATTACCATTGATAATATTGGATAATATTGTTTGGGAAATAAAAGTAAAAGTTGATATTATACCATTCACCTGCCTCTCAGTATAATCTTGTGCTCTTCACATGGTTGGCCAATAATAACACAGGAATAAAATGTGCTTTGCGATGGCCATTACACTAAAGTGACCATCAAAAGTACCATGATGGGCTTTAGATATTTATATTTGGGTCTCTACAGGATTGAGACATTGAAGGAGGACTCTATGATAACCATGTCTATACAACACATCTCCCAAGAGAGTGAAACAAGATATCTTTTTATTGAAAGTGCATTTGGTAGTTTGTGATATATATTATGAGTGTTCCAAACTTGAGGAAGTCTATTACTTGACTAGACCAAGGCTCATATGGCTTATCATGGATAAAGCAAATATCCTTCTCATATTTAGATTCAACATGGGAAATTATAGATTTTTGTGACAATTAATTATTTTACCTCTCCTAAGGATTTATTTGGAGTTAATGATCCTAGAGATACCATCGCATTTGCAAATATATTAGTTGAACAAGGAAAATTATCAATCTCATACCAGTAAAATTTTCCAACCAATTTCATTTCTACTTCATGATAAAGTTTTAAGACTGGTTCTTTGCATTGGTATGATCCATTTACTTGATGAATGACAAGTTGGAAATTTCCAAATATTCTAATACACTTTATACCCATTAATATGGCTACTTGAATTCCTAATATTAAGTCTTCATACTATGCATTATTATTTGTGCATGGAAAATCAAGTTTGAATGATAAAGGAATAGGTATCCCTTATGGTGTATGAAATACGACTTTTGCACCTTGTTCTTTTTCATACTTAGAGTCATAAAAGAAGAGTGTAATATCCACATCCTATTTAGTATTAACATATTCCTCCTATTAAGTGATAGTAAATATTGAGTCATATAGGAGCTCAATAATCAAGGTTTGATCACTAGGAAGTGGAGCTTCCACAAGCTAATCAGCTATCACCTGACCTTTAATGGATTTTTGGATGATAAATTCAAGATCAAATTCTATTAAGAGCATTATCCATTTTGAGATGTACGTGTTATTGTAAGTGTGAGAAATCATGTAACACAGAGGTTTTTTGTGAGCTATGACATAAGTGGTGTGACTTAGCATGTAATTTTTGAGTTTCTTAGTGGTAAAAAACCACCATTAAGCATAGTTTTTTCACATAAGCATATTTGGTTTTGTAGCTTACCAATTTTTAACTAAATTTAACAAACTACTTTCTCATGGTTGTTTTTATTTTTATGTGCAAGAATTGTCCCTAATGCAAATTCCATTGCTAAAACATAAATATGGAAGGGGACCCTTGGGTGAGGTGCAGTTAAGACTGGTGGAGAAGCCAAGTATTGCTTGATGTCATCAAATATCTTTTGACATTCTTATATCCATGAAAATATCACCCCCTTTTATAGCAGGTGATTGAATGGCTTGCATTTATCTGAGTTATATAATGAAATGCTGAATCGATTGGATATTTCCTTGTAAGCTATGTAACTCTTTCAATTTTATTGGAGGAGGCATATCCATAATGACCTTGACCTTTTTGGGGTCCACTTTAATGTCTCTCTTGGATATACTAAATCCCAATAGTTTTCTTGAGGTGACACCGAAGAATCAATTCTTTGGGATCAACCTTACATTATGCTCTAGAAGTCAATCAAAAACTTTTTCCATGACATCGATGTGCTCTTATCAGGTTTTAGATTTGGCCAGTAGATCATCCACATAGTGGTCAATTATTACATACATGTAATCATGGAAGATGTATGTCATGGCATGTTTATAAGTAGCACCTACATTTTTAAGGTTGAATGGCATCACCTTGTAACAAAAAGTCCCCCAAGGTGTTGTGAATATTGTTTTGTATTGGTAATTAGGATTGATTTGAATCTAGTTATATCTAGAAAAACCAACCATTTGATAAATTATTTCATGGCCAAGGCAATTTTTGACAAGAGTATCGATGTTTGGTAGAGGAAATTCATCCGTAGGACATGCTTTGTTAAGATATTGAAACTTAGTGCAAATGTGAATCACCCCATTAGGCTTAAAAATGGGCACCATATTTGAAATCCACTCTTGATAGTCAATGGGTTGGATAAAACCCACGTCTAATAGCTTTTGAAGCTCTTCTTTGACCATGAGGGTAATGGTAGGATGTAACTTTATCAATTTATGTTTGATCATCTTAGCATCAGGATGCAAGGTTAATTTATGGATAACTAAGTTAGGGTCAAGACCAGGAATGTCTTTAGAGGATCATGCAAATATGCCCTTCTTTTTCTTGAGGATAGCTATCAATTGCTCTTTTTCATCAGTGGATAAAAGTTTTCCAAATTTAATTATTTGTGGATTGTTCACATCTGTACTAAGTTTCTCATCTATAGTATCTTCAATGGCCATGTGTGAACCTTCCTTAAGCTAATGGGGCATTGGGACAAAATGAATGTCATTAATGACATTATCAAACTCTTCTAACATGGTATATTCCATTTTTTTCTTGGAAAATAGTTAGATCCAAGAGTTAAGGTGAAGGTGAAGGTGGTGGAGGAATGTAAGTAGTATGAGCTCTTAGCAATTCATTGAAAAGGATGAACTTGAAAAAATATGGTGGCAATAAAATTTATTCCATATCAATGAGTCTTATGTCAATAGGAATTGGTTTTACCAAATTGTATGGATTATGGAGTGGTGTGAATAAGTCATCAGACTTCATGTTGATGGATTACTAGGAAATGGTGGTTAGCAATGTGAATGTTGATGTGGTCTTATCTCTTGGAATTGATGAAGGAACCCTGAGAACCTGAATAGTTGCAAGAAACACAGATAAATGCAAATGACCAGGATATGCAAATGTAATGCAAATATTTTTGTTATTTTTTTATGTTATGTACATATGCTACATCAAGTTGTTGTGAGGTGGTAAATGAAGTGGAGGTGGTGGTTTTCCGGTAGGTTCAACTCACTCTCTTGGGAGAAGCAATAATAAAATGGTTTGATGGATGGGAAACATTCTGAGATAATACCCATCCTATTTAGTAAATGGTGTGATTGGGATTGATTCCTCTTAATATTCATATGAAGCTATCAATATAATGTCATATTATTTCCTTAAATTCATCATTGTGGTTGGTTTCCTCTTGTGAATCTAAATGGAGGCTTTGAAAAGCTTGTTCAAAAGAGGAGATGGAAGAATATGAATGGTAACCCAAGACTGAACGGTCAAGATCTTCTTGATATGGAGGTTAAATAATGTCATGCATACCCTATTCATGTTGTCCTAGGACATATACTTACCAATTAACCCGATGAAATTATCATGATGGGAAACCAAACATGTGCTATATATTGGCAAGGACTGGTTGCTTAGGTTTGGCTGAGGAAAGTGGATCAAATGATGAATCGACCCCTCATATATGAAGTTTATTATATTAGGTTCTAAACCCATATTTCACATTGCTCCTATAGATAAGTGTAGTTCATGTAACTATGACATCTTGAATCACATACTGGCCAATGCTAGGACTAGCAAGGTGGACTGCAACTTGTGTGGGTGATAATTTGAATGGAGTAAATGTGGTAGTGTGATACTCTAGGATGGCTTGTGGATCAGATGATTGGAGAGATGTATATTGAAATGGTATCTCATAATATATCAAGTCAACTTGTGAGACATTGGCAATTGGATATGAAGATAAATTTAGTTGATGAATTTGATGGATGATTGTTGATTCTATTGTGGATGAAATGATAATGGGTTTTGTGAAGTTGGTTATGTGGGTGATGTTGAGTGGGTGATAACAAGTTATGTAGATTATGTGGAATGTATGGAGGGATGTCCTCCTGGTATGGATTTGGAAGATGTTGATTGAGTTTGACCACATGTACATGTTATCAGTTGTGATGAAGGTGGGGGTGTGAAAGTGGAGGCTTGATGTGGACTGGTGATGGGGATCTCATTTAGCACATGTGATTTGGATGAGTAAATATGAAATGAAATGTATGGTGTGGTTTATGGAACTAAGGATAGGTAAGTGGATGGAAGTGTGGATTTGTATGGGTTGGAGATGAAGTTTTAGTATTTAAATGGTTTGATGTTTGTTGGTATGCAATGAATCTGCCCTTCATGTACATATTTCAAATATTTATGTAGTATTGAAGGGAAAAATTTCATCTCCCTTATCCAAGGGCATACAAAGAGTACATTGTAATCCATGGATACCTCTAAGATATATAATATAGTGTGCAACATCTTAACCCCCACTTCTATGGGTAAGACCACAATGCCAACTATAGAACATAGAACATCATTGAATGCTCACAAGGTAAAAGTGGATTTGGTGATGTGTGAAGGTGGAATATTAATATTTTGGAGAGTTGAGGTGGTAATGATGTTGATGGATGAGTCGGTGTCAATAAAAACTCACTTGAAAGGCTTCCTATCAACTTGAGCCATGATATGTAATGAAGGATCTGGTGATTATGATTATATTGATTTGATATCTAAATCATAGAATGTGATAGAGGGATCCATGCATGTTTTAATACTCCCCAAAAACTTGTTAAAGGCATTAGTGTCTTGAGATTGAATTTCAATGGATTTTAATATTTCCATTAATGCCTCATAGTGTGGGGGAGATTGTTGTATAAGCTTGTAGATTGATAGTTTTTTTGAAGTCATTTTGAAATTAGTTGTTAGCCAGCTACTCAACATGATGATATGTATTTTTGGACGGCTTAGGGGATGAATAGGTTGGGATGGATGACTTGAAAGGTAAATTGGTTAAGATGAATTGGCATAAAAATGAATGGGTGGAGATGAATTAGCAGGTTGTGGAGACACACTTTCTTGAGGTGGTTCATTTTGGTGACTAGTGCTTTATTGTGTAGACACATAAATCGTGTCATGCTTAGGGGAGATACTTAAATAGACACACTCATAAGATCATAAGACATGATATTGGACTTTCCAAGTATCAATAGTGGTTCTCACCACTCATTTGGGTCCTTTTCAAGCCATCCAGGCTTGGTCGCTCAAGCCAAGAGTGACCAAATTCTAGCCGCTCAAGACTATAGTGGCTAGAACTCAACCACTATAGGTGACAACAACCAGATCATAGCCACTACAGATGATAGTAGCTAAGCTATAAGAAGCGGTTTTTCAACAATAAGGTCCAATCTTGGGTGGAAGTGGCAGTCTGCATGCAATAAAGGTGAGCATGAGTGACTTTGCATTCATTTTCATGACCAGTTCACATAGGAGACTTCAAGCATAAAAAAAGGACAAAAGCTTCTCATGCTAATGAATAGTTTGCATAGACTCAAATGGGCAGTTAGATTTTAGTTAACTGGCCTTCAAATATAGAAAATAGATAAGGGCTTCTGATTCTAACTTGCACTACACATGAGAAATTCATTTCTATGGCTTGTACATAGACCTAGGGTTTCACACTATAAAATGTGCAAGCATAAGAGCACCAAAAGAGAGACACAAGATCGATATATGACATATAGAGACACATGATCGATATATGACATATAGGGACAAATGATCGATATATGAAATATAGAAACCTGAATCACATACAAGAGATATTTTTAGAGAGAGTTTTATTTGAGTTCATGTGTGTGGTCGAGATTTAACAAATCAATGGCTATAACACCTACTTTCTTCAACATCAGATCATAGTATTTGACCCATAGCTTTGGGGCAAGGAGAGAAAAGTTTTCTTTAGCAGCTACTGTATTGGACAGTGGCCCACAAGCTTAGCTTAAATAGACATAGCATATTTTATCTTATTTTCTTATATCATTAGCTTAGATTTACTTGATTCCATGGTATCATTTTATCATATTTCTATTACATTCTTTGATTACTAACAACCTTATCTAGGGAGGCAATATCGGATAGCTAAATGTGTATTGTTGTTTGAATTGCATATAGGGCCACAAATTCACAAGACATAATCCATGACATACGAGAGCAAGATGATCCATCCAAGAGACATACTTGGAGAATGAGGCATCTGTAATCCCTCATAAATTTATGCATGCGAAACCAAGAAGAATTTTAGAGCGTGCCACCCTTTTGCAAAAGGGGACATCTCTTCATCCACTTGTAAATCATTGTATCAAGATGGGTATCCCTAAGAGGGACCGACATGTAACCGGGGTTCAATATTAATGAAAGATCCATTCTTTGTCATTTCTATGTTATATGTTTTCTCATAATATTTTAGCTTCATTTTTGGTATAGTAATAACATCACAAGTAGAGTTAAGAGTGGTGCGTGCACCCCGAGGTTGCTACAGATGGTGATCATGGTGGGACAACCACTAATTTTTCATTTTTTTTTGGAAAACTAACTTAATTTTGTGTGCATTTCTATCTGCTCTGAGCTACAATGACTAGAAACTAGTCACTCTAATCTACAGCGGCCATAAAATAGCCACTCTGAGCCACAACGTCCAAAAACCAGCTAATATAATCAATAGTAGCCAAGACTAGAGTGCAGCAGAGGTCAAAAAATTGACTCTCTAAGATGGATAAAAGGTTGGTATAGCTTTCTGATATTTTACAACTTTTTTTCTTCTTATGTGTGTTCAAAATAGACAACTTAAAGAAAATTTGTGTTTGGAAATATAAATAATAAAGAAGAAAGAAGAAATAATTAAGTATTTCACATATCTTAGATCTTCTAAATTTTCCACTAGGCATTGCTAGGAACAACAACTTATGCCTAAAAAGTTTACCCTAGAATCTAACGTGCTAGACATTGTATGTTGTTTGCTTGCTTTGAGGCCCTGCTAGAGGCCATAGTTGCATGAGATAAAGTACCCTCATACAAATCATAGTAGTTCATGCATATTTATGAATATTGAAACATACTTTTGCACTTATGCGTATAGGAAAGACTAATTGCTGCTATATGATGCACTTTATGTTACGCAAGCTTAAAATGAACACCACACATGCACATCTCATTTAAACGTTGGAGAGTTGAATTTCATCACCAACCTTCAATTTAGTCTAGTGACGTTGTAATTCATCTCCTTCCACTGGTTTACCCCCTAGAGCTTCCTAGAAATAGATTGGGAAACTTACTTATAGTGGCACTAAGTTACTTGTGTTCAAACTATCTCCCACTATTGGAACAATCATTGGTTCAGATTGGAGGAGCTAAGTGAACCCCCATTGGGTCTTCAATAGTGTACCCTAGCTTCTTTTGAGAAAATCATGTTTGGCATGAGTGTACTTGATTGTCACTATGGATGAGTCTTCTCATTCTTAATCCAAGAACAAGAGAAAATAAATCAAGAGAACAACACATCAAAACACAACAAATATTTTAGGGCACACTTAAATTGGTAATCAAGATAAATATTTGTTTGGAATTGTGTGGTCATTCATAAATAGAAAACTCAAAAGATCAAGTCATAAAACAACATGCTAAAAACAAGAAGTAAACACCCTCGGTCTGATGCCAAGGGAGAGACAAAAGTAATTCATACCCATAGGTGGAGTCATAGTAATGTTGAATGACCTACCTATAAGATCATGAGACATAGCTCCATGAGCCTAAGGGGTGATAAATCAACTCTTGGGGGATCTCCTCGAGAAACCCCAAGTAAGGAACCACATCATGGAACAAAGTAACATAAATAAAAGGAGGCTTCATAGCCATCCTCATTAAGGAGAAATGAGGAGACCTCAAGGGCCTCCTCTAAACACACATAAACATCTCAAAGACATAAGGAAAATTTAAGGGCTTCCTCCTCACATGGACATAAAGAAGGTTCTAAGACTCATTCTTCACATAGGAATGACGAGACTACCACATATCAATCCACATGGAGAAAACATGTCACCACTAAGCCCTATTCATAAAGAAGGCAAACAAAAATTACAACACCTCAAGACTCACAAGAAACATATGAAATAGGTTTTCCCACTGAAAGGATGGAAACTAGAGCTACATCTAGTCATGGGAATCATATAAAAGAAACTCTTCACACAAAAGGAAATATTCCTATAGACTATGACCTAATAGGATTAAATGGCACCCCACAGGACTATCCATGGAGAACGAGAAAACTAGATAGGTTGGATCGATTTCCTACTCAACCAAACCAAATAACTATAGCTACTGAGAACTCTGCATTTGGAATCTCACAAAATGTGACTTCTAAACATACCTCCTAATCTAGGGGTACCTTAGAGCGACCCCGTAGAAGACACATGGAGTCTGATCATAGGGATATTCAATAGTACACTGAATAAGTCACATTAACTAGCAAGAGTAAAGATATAGCAGAAACCCCCTTGAGGAATCTATGAGTCAAGACTACAAGAACAGAGTCAGATAAACATGAGTCTTCTACAATAGCACAAATTGATCAGATTAGGTAGTTAGAAAATGCATTACACAAAGAGTGAGAGTTAGTGGAAGCTATCGAATAAGAGAAACAAAGAGAAAGACTCTTGTGCCAACATGAGCAGCGTTTAAGAGAGCAATCTGAGCAGCTAGCTCTTAAAAATTTATATATAAATGGTGGTGACTACCAAAGAAAAAGACACACTAACTCACCTAAGGAAAGACACACTAGACAAGATATCTCACAAGAAATCCCCCACCAAATCATGAACGAAATCCAACTAATAGGGGGAGGTCAAACATAAAAAACCAAGATCACAATATTTATTCCCCTTGTAGGAGGGAGGAAAATGGAACAAATTATATTTAATAGAGAGTTTCCTCCATTGCCAATGTGAATAGGCTTGCATTAGAAGGAAATCCATGCATCAAAGGCATTTCAAGAGCTTGTTGAAAAGATGAAAACCTTTGAGAAACAAGAGGTAGCTGGGGACTCACCAACATTGAGCAAGATACACAATCAACCATTATGACCATCAATCCCTAGCCCTCCATATCCTAAGCACTTTGAGATGCCTAGGTTAGATAAGGTTAAAGGTGAAGAGGATGCACAAGAGCATGTCACCAATTTTATCAATGCTTGTTTTCATCTTGAAGACAATGATTCTCTCATGCTAAGAACATTCATAATGACATTTTCAGGTGCTACCACTCAATGGTTCAACCAACTACCTAAGCATAGCATAACCAAATTTGAACAACTATTAAATACATTCTTGAAGCATTTCTCCTTTGGTTCTAAGAAGGTGAACCTTTTAGAACTGGAAAACTTAAAACAGTATGATGATGAGCCAGTAATGGCTTATGGGAATAGATGAAGAAAAATCATGGTAAAATTATCATTCTCCGTTCCCATAGAAGATATCATTCGTATGTTTACCAATTTTTTTTCTAAACATATCTCACTCTTGCTACAAATTCAACAATATCCTTAATTTTATGAAGCTTTGGCACATGCCAAACTCATCGAAGAGATAAAAGTAGATGAGGGAACCATTAAGCTCTTAAAAAAAAAGGAGTGGAACAAGAATGGTAAGAATGACAAGTACAAGAAAAAGCAATGCAACCTTACTCCAGTAAATCAAGTTGTATTGGCTACACCCAAGGATAGGGGTGCAAAACAACCATAGAACTATCAAGCACACCCCCCACCATCCAACTACGACCAAAATAACAATAAAGGAAGAAATCGATAATGAAATTTGCCTTGTTATTTCACTCCTCTGATAGAATCAATGCAATCAATCTTTAATCAGTTGAGCAAGGCTAGGAGGATCAGATTTCTTGATATACCTCTTGTAGATCCCAACCATCCTAAGCCAAAAGGATATAGGGAAGATCAATTTTTTCCTTATCATAGGATACCAGGACATGATATTGAAGCTTGCGTCAGGTTTAAGCATTAAGTGCAAAACATGATTAAGGTAGGAGATCTCAAAGGTAACAACCCACTAGCTCCCAATAATAGAGACATGGGCATATATAGAAACCCATTGCCCAATCATGAAGCCCCTCAAGAGCAAGGGGTCCAAGTCAATCAGGTTCAAGCTGACATACCTACCCATGGATGCATTGGGATGGTTGAGATCATTAATATAGCAACAAGGACTAGGTGGTATGGTCAACTGCAACCACCTGTAGCTCCCATGAACATCCCAACCACTCCTAGGCAAATGCAAGACAACCTTCCAGGTCCACCAATGAGACCTGTGGTAACTATTTGGAGTAGATTGGAGAAAAAATTATAGATGACTCCAACTAAGTTATCCATATATGAGCTCATACAATAGCCCCAAAAGCATAGGGAGACTTTAATGAAGATTTTAAGAACAATTGAGCTTCAACCGCAAGATGCAAATGCATTCACTCACTTTGTGGGACAAGTGCAAGAATACTAGGAACCTGTAATATGATTATATGATCACGAGATTAAGATAGTTTTTGCTGCCTTACCAGACCCTCCGCTAAAAATTGTAATAACCATAAATGACTTACCTTTCAAGAGGGTTTTGCTCGATATAGGTTCATCGATAAATATCATCACAACAACTGCAATAGAGCACCTCAAGATACCCAAGATCAATATCATTCCAAGAACTTACACATTGAGAGATTTTAATGATGTTTTATGCAATACTGTGGGAATGATAGTCCTACCCATCAAGGTGGGGCACAAGACCATCCCCATGATGTGTCATGTCTTGGAAGGTGCTATGCAGTACAAAATCCTCTTAGGGCACCATTGGATAAGGGCCATCAAGTGTGTGCCTTTGATCTTGCACCAGTGTGTCCAGTATGTGCACGAAAGAAAATTCTATGTGGTTCTGGCCGATGAAGAGCCTTTTAAATGTGTTAATCAGGTGGATATTCTGGGAGAATTCATGATCCCTTCTACTCACCTATACGTGGCACCTTCATCCCCAAACACACAAGTTGATAACAAATACAAAGGGGTAAGAAAATACCGAAGCACATCAACACCTCCTAGTGCACTCAAGATAGTCAATGCTTCTAAAGTACCATCAACATAGAAACCAAAAGACAATCAAAATCTAAAGGCCCCCTTAGTTGAGGAAGAAAGACCCAAAGAAATGCCAATTGTAGCCATTTTTGAAATGCCAAGTCCTATGGAAGAGGAATATCCTCAAGATCAAGATGAATATAGTGATTATCACCCTACTTCACTAGTATCATCCATGGGGTCATACACATCACATGCATCAATACACTTGGAAAGTACAAGCATAGGGAAATACATTATGTAGAACATCACCTTTATGCATATCATTGAGACTACACAAGACATAAGGAGGCCTAAATACTTGAGGCCGCTAGTAGGAACAGTGGTTCCTCTAGGAATCCCTCCCAACCAAACTAGTTTTGTCTATGTCGGTCTGTACTGCACTCATAAGTCTTCAGATATAGAAGGATATGATGATGAATTATTCATAGTCAATGTTCATTACCTCTCTAATCTCGATTTTGCTCTAAGCTACTTTGAGCATTTCCATTGGCATGGCTATGGCCTTGGCATACATGAGCAAGGGCACAGAGGTCTTACGAGCCACTATATTAGCTTCCTTCTAATAGATTTGGCTTAGGCTATTATAGTGAAGGTTGATATGACTCGCTTGTAGCAACATTGGAAAGATTAAGCATAGGGTTGGGAGAAGACATTAATTTCATTCCTTATCACCCCTTGAGAATAGCAAATTTGAGCAATAGACAAGTATCCACGATAAACATACCACCTCCAAAAATGTATCATCTAAACACCTCAATTGATTCCACTCCAACAAGGTACAACTCATGGGATGAGGAGAATGGATATGAAGCAAGTGATGATGAGGCACAACTTGGCTTAGCCTATCAAGGGCCTTGCTATTTACAAAGGTTCACATGGTCCATCCATGATGAGATTGAATATACATTAGATGAAAGTAACTATGAATTAGAAGACTTAATAGAAAGAGATTACTTAGGCTTAAGCCATCAACCCCTGACTTTGGGGAAAGAGACAAATGCAAATGGGTTCTTCATAAGTGATGAATAATATGAAGATGAAATAAAGATGGTCTACTTAGGGCCAAGACATGATTCCTTTGTCTTAAGGCCGCATACCAATGCTAACGGTTTCTAGATAAGTGATTATGGCTTTGAGGATGAGACTGAGATGGCTTATCTTGGACCTCACCACTTATAACAAGTCAACGAGCTAGTAGAGAGAGAGGCAACACTTCATGCCATAGACCCTTAACTCCATTTTTTGGGGAGACCTATTGACCTAGTTACCATTCATCGAATGGTTAATCCCCCTCTACCTACATTCAGAGAGTAGTTATATCCCAATGATCCTATTTTCCATCATGCTCATGGTCCAAATCCAAAAATTCCCATTCCTCTAGAACCTCATCATGAATATGGAAGAGAAACCCTTGAGACAATATTGCACCCATGTGATCCTAGATATTTCATCCCATCCATCAACATGTCCTCCATTGATTTGACCACTCCACTTCATAATCCAGCAAATCCTACCAAATCATTACATCTTGATGTAGATTATATTGATTGGGATGGGGCCAATTCGCCCATAGAGGCAAAATACCTCTTCCCCAATGAAGAGATGTTACAACAATTCCATCTTGCATCAGGTTGTACGTATGATGTCTTCCATGTTGGTTTGGAATATGAGTCAATAGGTCTTATGAATCCTGTTGATGACATTCATTTGATACCCATGCCTCATCAGCTAGAGGATGGGTCACATATGGCTATAGAAGCAACTTTCGAGGTGGACATTAGTGATGATCCTACCCAACCAAGGAAAGTCAAGTTTAGAGAAAGTCTATCTCCATAGGAACAAGCCATCTTGATTCCTCTCCTCAAGGAGAGGCTAAATATTTTTTCTTGGACTTACAAAGACATGCTAGGGATAGATCCAAATTTAGTCATTTACAACCTTTCATTGGATCCCATGAAGAACCCAGTCAAGAAAAAATTGAGGAAAATGCATCCAACCGTCGCTTTGATGGTAAAGAATGAATTGAAAAAACTATTGGATGCAGTATTCATAGTTCCTATTGACTATTCTGAGTGGATGTCAAATATGGTACCCATAGGGAAACCTAATAGAAGAGTCCGTATCTGCACGTATTTCAAATATTTTAATAGGGCAACACCAAAGGATTCATTCATTTTGTCAAACATAGATGCTCTTGTAGATGCAACCGTAGGTCATGAAATGCTCTCCCTAACGGATGGGTTTTCTGGATACAACCAAATTCAGATTAAGCCTGAAGATCAACATAAAGCTACTTTCATTACTCCATGGGGAAAATTTTGTTACAAAGTAATGCCATTCGGTCTCAAAAAATTTTGTGCCACATATCAGTGGGCCATGACATACATATTCCATGACTATATGCATAAGATCTTGGAAGATTACATGGATGACTTACTAGCCAAGTCCCTATTGCGGCAAGAGCATGCTAAAGTCCTTAGACAAGTCTTTGATCACCTCATAGAACATAATTTCCGATTGAATCCTAAGAAGTGCATATTAGGTGTGACTTCTGGCAAGCTTTTAGGATTCATCATATCCAAGAGAGGAATCGAAGTTGATCCTACAAAGGTAAAGGATATACTATAAATGGCCGCACCTATAAACATTAGGGGGTTGAGGAGCCTACAAGGCAAGATAGCATCCATCAAAATATTCATCATGAAATTATCAAACAAATGCAAACCTATGAATAAGTTGCTACATGAGGAAGTCCTCTTTCATTGGGACGAAGAATGTCATCAAGCCTTTGTAGAGATCAAGACTTATCTAGAAATGTTGCTAGTATTGGCTCCACCAAGGCCATACATATAATTTTTACTATATATATCGGCTATCGATTTTGCATTGGGCACCATGTTAGCCCAAAATAATGCACAAGACAAAGAGCAAGCCATATATTACATTATTTGCACCTTGGTGAGCTATGAGCTAGGATATGCGTATGTCAAAAAATTGTGTTTAGTAGTGGTCTTTGCAACTCAAAATTTGTGATACTACATGTTGAGCCATATGACCTACATCATATAAAAACAAAATTCTTTGTAGTACATGATGAGCAAGACATATCATAATACACGTACCATAAATTGGATCATGTCATTAACATAATTTGATCTAGAGTTCATAAGACAAAATTCCATCAAGGGACAAGTCATAGCAGATCAATTAGCAGAGGCACCTCTTCAGGATAACAAGCCTCTCACCATAGAGTTACCTAATGATGTGGTCTTTGCATTATCAAATCCACTAGAGATCGAATAACCTAAGAAAGAAAAAGAGATGTCATTGTTCTTCGATGGTTCAAAGTGTGAACAAGGATGTGGAGTAGGGATTGTCTTTATCACACCGCAGGATGCTCCATTGCCCTTATCATTCAAACTAGACTTCCCATGCACAAACAACAATACAAAATATGAAGCATTGATCTTGGGACTCCAAACAGCCATAGCGATGGGCATTAAAATATTAAAGATCTTTGGTGACTCCTTGCTCATAGTAAACCAGGTCAAAGGACTCTTCCAATACAGGTGTCCAATCCTAAAGACTTACAAGGAACTTTTTGATAATTACTTAGCTTGGCTAGCATGGTATGACATCGAGGCAATCCCTCATACATAAAATATATTTGTAGACACTATGGCCTCTTTGGGATCCTTAATCCCTCAGAATCCATTTTTTGATTTTACAACCGTTCATGTAAAAGTGATTTCACACTCAACAATACGTCGTGAAGTTTTTGACAATCAAGAATCGATCAACATGATCAACATCGAACCCAATCAGGATTGGTCCTTCATAGCTAGAAGTTTCTTGTAAACAACACGTTGGGGATCATTGATCTCCCAAGGCCCCATATAGTGTGCTACGACCATATACCATAGATTTTTTCCTCAATCTGTGTTCACTACCTTAGAAATGCAGGAAGAGCAAGTTGTCTATTATATAGAGGTTGTGGCCTATCAGGATTGGCTTTCCCAACTACAGGACTTCTTGAAGCTTAGAATAATACCTCAAGATTTGTCACATACATAAAGGTGAACATTTAAATAGAGAGTAACAAGATACTTTTTTCTAGGATAAATCCTCTATAGATGAGGATATTATGGAGTATTACTCCATTGTCTTGAGCCCCAGGAAGCATCTTGGGTAGTTTCACAAGATCACGACAAAACATGTGAAGGTCATTTTAGTGGCATGGCCATCATTAAGCACATCTTGAGAATGTGTTACTATTGGCCCACAATGGAAAAGGACTGCTATGAGTATATTAAGAAATGTAGTAAGTTCCAGCATCATGCAAATATAACGCACTTACCATCGCAAGCTTTGCAGCCCATCTAGGTAGCATGGTCATTATCACAATGGGGACTAGACTTGATTGGGAAGATATCACCCCCATCCTCATGCCAACATACATTCATCATAATGGCCATAAGATACTTCACTAAATGGGTAGAAGCGATCCCATTAACATCAAAAACTGGACCAAGGATTGTAGAGTTTATACTCCACAATATCATAAGTCATTTTGGGGTCCCTTCTAAGGTAATATCAGATAATGGGCCATATTTTAATAACAAAAATATGTGTGCTTTAATGAAAAATATCATATTTAACATATTTTTTCAACGCTTTATTATCCATAAGCAAATGGGAAAGCAGAAGCCTCAAACAAAACAATAGTCTCCATTTTGACGAAGATAGTGCAAGAAAATCATAATGATTGGCACATGCAATTGCCTCTTGCACTATGGGCATACACGACTAGTATACGTATGCCCACTGGGGCAACACCATTTTCACTAGTATATGGCATTGAATCCATCATGCCTCTAGAGTTGGAAATCTTGACTCTATGCATAGCACTAAAGGACTTCATAGATGATGAAGTTGCACGACAAGGCCACCTTGATCAATTGATGCTTCTTGATGAACGTCGAGTCAATACTTTAGAGCATCTATGTGTTTATCAAGGTCACCTTGTGCAAGCTTACAATAGTAAAGTCCACGTAAGGGAATTCAAGGTTGGAGGTCTAGTGCTCAAAGAAAACCAGCAGAATTCAAATTTTCCACCGCATCTACGAGATAAGTTCACGCTAAAATGGATAGGTCCATACATGATTTCATAGAGAGTTGGGCCTGGAGCATATCGCCTTATATAATTAGATGGTATTGAAGAGCCTGAACCTCTCAATATCATTCACTTAAAGGCATTTTACACATAAAACACAAAAAAATTCAAATATTTCATAAAACACAAAAACATTCAAATATGTCAAAAATAAAAAAAAATTCAAATATGTCAAAAATAAAAAACATTCAAATATTTCATAAAACATCAAAAACATTCAAATATGTCAAAAATAAAAAACATTCAAATATTTCATAAAACATCAAAAACATTCAAATATGTCAAAAATCAAAAAATTTCAAATATGTCAAAAACAAAAACAAATCATAAAAACATAAAATTCAAAAAATTCAAATCAAAGGCTCCAAGGGTAACTCAAGCCGCTTGTTTAAAATTCAAATCAAAGGCTCCAAGGGTAATTCAAGTTGCTTGGTCAACAATAAAATCAAAGGCTCCAAGGGTAATTCATACCGCTTGGTCAAACAATCAAATCAAAGGCTCCAAGGGTAATTCATACCGCTTGGTCAAACAATCAAATCAAAGGCTCCAAGGGTAATCCATGCCGCTTGGTCAAAAATAAATACAAAAAGCTCCAAGGGTAATTCATACCACTTGGTCAAAACCAAAATCATCAAAGGCTCCAAGGGTAATTCATATCGCTTTGTCAAAAAATCAAATCAAAGGCTCCAAGGGTAATTCACACCGCTTGGTCAAACATCAATTCAAAAGGCTCCAAGGGTAATTCACGTTGCTTGGTCAAAAATCAAATAAAAAAGGCTCCAAGGGTAATTCACACCGCTTGGTCAAAAATCAAATAAAAAATGCTCCAAGGGTAATTCAAACCACTTGGTCAAAATCAACAACAAAATCCCCAAAGGCATACTAATCCCTTTGGTCAAATTAATCAAAAATACAAAAACAACATAAAATAAAAAATACAAAAACAATTGAACTTTACATTTTGCATCCACATCATTGCATTACATGTTCACATACATTACAAGATATGGCATGAGAGTTTGTCACAAAAGTCATTCATATCTATACCTCCATCCACATGTGTGTAATTATGTTTTTCAACACAACCATTAGTTGTTGCTATACATAATTACTAAGGCTTTTCGATTAGTCAACCAAATATTTTAATATTATCAACTTTTGAGGAAAACAACTTTGATTAGTAGAAGGTAAGGCCTAGTTGTGTAGCCTTGGATATTCACAATCCCGTCACTAATTGAAACACTAAAATCCTAGTTGGTACAAGGAAAATATGAAAGTTGCAAAGCGGTCTAGGTTACCTTAAGTGAAAAGGATTATCCTTGATTATCCCCCTATGCAACCGGTTTAAAGGTGTTGAGAATTGGCAAAAGGACAAGATTTACCCTATCAAAATCCCTTGCTTAAATCAAAATAAGCAAAATCCCAAAGCAAAGTACATATTAAAAAGTCCAAGCATACAGTCCAGATTTCAAAAGCAAAAATCCAATACAATCATATATTCAAAATACAAAAAAATCAAACTCAAGAAAAAATAAAAAATAAACAGTGATTTTCATCACTACGAATGAGCAAAATAAATAGTGATTATCATCACTACAAAAAAATCCCCACTAAAAGAAAAAAATCAAAATAAAAAAAAAAATAGTGATTTTCATCACTACAAATGAGAAAATATCCAAAGCCAAAAAGAAGCAAAAAGGAAGCCAAAAAGAAGGGAAAAAATATTGAATCCTTGGAATTCTCAGCATTGTACAAAAATGGAAGGATAAATCCTTACACATGACGATATGTCTATTACAATTGCTTCATGCATTTGTGTAAACCAATTTTTGAATGTGGATGAGCTAGCTTAGGTAACCAAATATTGCCTAGTGGTATAGTCCAACTAAGTCCAAAATAAGGATGAGATGAACACTTGAGAATCCTTGATCTTAGTAATGGGCTAAAAGAATCCCACCTGACATTAGAGGAAATGCTTGAGTTCTACCTCAAAATATACAATCACATGCACATACAGAGATCATGAAAAACTAGGTCCATGGTAAAAGCCTTACTTTTCAAAAGTCTAAGTGGTAAGTAGACAACTATTGATAGGGGAACTAGAGTGTTTGAATCTCCAAAAAGCCCCAAAAATTCTTACATAGCAACAAATCATAACATCATTCACACCATCACTTTCTTTATAATATTCTATAAATTAGGGGGTATCAACATAATAGGACAAATACCACATATATATTAGAAATAGTATATAGATGACCACTGACTACTTTATATATTTTAGTTTATAGAAAATTATTAAGAAGATACATTACACACCATTACATATCATATATGAATACTCAATCAATTCTTATGATAGAAGTGATTATTTAAATTCATGATTACTTTTAAACTTGTTGTGGTATCACCCATTAAGATTGTCAATGTCATATGCATTTCGTATGTTTTTAATGATTAGAGCATATAGGTTCATTTATACCATTCCATCATATAAGTTAGATGCATATAATTAAAGCAAATATTAAACATGCATTTAACAATAACATTTGCATCCACAAAAACAAGTCATTAATCATCCATAAACCACATCATAAAACATATAGGCAATATCCATTTGCATACCATAAATTCATCATTCATCATCAAAATACATTGCATCATATCATCAAATCATATAAGCATCTACACATACATCTAAGCATCTTAAAATATCATCTATCATCTAGCATATCCATCAAATCATCATAATATCATCATTGCATCATATCATAAAATAAAATAACAACAAAAACATAAGCAATAAACGATACACATAGTGAGTCACAAAAGACAAATCTATCATAAAAATATGTGTGTCAAGTCCAATGGATATACAAAAATACCTATGGGCTATAGTCATGTATGTCAGTTGACCTCAAAAATAGATCAAGAACCAAGTAGAACATCAATCTAGTGTTGGGCCTGAGCCCCCTCCATAACCTCCTCTAGTGCCACCTCCCCTTATGGTGGTGTTTGAGTCAAGTGAAGTGAGCTTATAGGTCTCTTTGTCTGAGTCTGGGTCCATTGGCTAGGACGGGTGGAATACTATCCTAAGGTAGAGTGCCCATTGACCTGTGAACCCCCTGCATCTGCTAGATCCTTAGGGACAATCCCATGCCTCCTGAGCTGCATCTGAAGGAGGGTAACATGATCCGTAAGACCCAAGATTTGAGCCTCATGCTCATCCAACAAGGAATGCAATCATACCATCTCTACTCCTGAGCCTGCTATTGGAACCTCTTATGGTGTAAAAGCAAAAACAACAAATTGCAACCTAACATTGCCATCCCCAATGGTAGCCTACAGATCCTATATTTGTGTTGTGAGCTACTCAATCGTAGCATCTCATAACTATACCTATATCTTAGTAGCCTGGAGCTCAGCCTCAATCTCATGCAACTATGCTCTCAGAGGAAAGTCTCTCTCCTCAGGCTCTAACTCCTCCTCCTCAAGAACATCAAGATCCTCTATTCCCACCTGCTCTTCTGGCTGGCCCCATACCTCAGTCCTAGCTTGAACCCTACGTCCTTTCAGATCTGTGCCATCACCCCCACCATAATCCTCGTGCCCTATGCTACCAATGCCATGCCACATCCAATCACCCCACCACTAAGAATAGGCCTTTGTAACTCCCCAGCCACTATAGGGTCCATGACTAGGGCATCCTCCTCATCTGTAAGCTCTCTGACCTACCATGGAGGTAGGTCCCTCTCTACTATGAGGTGTCTTTACAAGAATGGTACCAAGGGCACATCCTACTACAATCTGTACTAATGAAGAACTCGAGAGTAGAAGAAATAATCTTGGATGGCAATCTTATAGCCAACAAGCCATCACTTGCACTGTGTCCTAGCAGCAAAACTAGCTGGAACATCCCAAATTGAACACTCATAATACGGCTGCCACACATATTTGGCCAAAAGTCTAATAAAAGCATCACTGTAGTGGGACAACTCCCCTACAAAAGTGTGGCTCTTACACTCCTCATGCTCTCGAGACCATATGGTCTCATAACACTATTTTTGAGCCTCAATAGATGTAATCTTAGCTATGATTCCTTTAGGGTGATCTATCTTAATGTGCTCCCATCCTCAAACTGAAGAACACAAGCTTATATTGAGATGGGGGGGTGAACAGTATAAGACCACTTTTTACTTTTTCTTTAAAATCAACTTTCAAAACAGTATTAAGCAATGTATAGAAAGCAGTATCAATAGTAGCAATTAAAACAGTGCACAACACATCATCCACAAAGAGACACAACAATTTACGTGGTTCACCCAACGTGGGCTACTCCACAGATAAAATTTTCACTATATTTTATCAACTCATAATCTAGGAAAATTTTTCCCGATTACAATGTTTATGGGCACCAACCCAAAGGAGATACCTTCCCCTAACTCTGCTCTTGCTGGTGATCCTCTAGAAGACCTCTGCCTCAGCTGCCCTTAGCAAGTGGAACTCTATCCACATAAGATACCTGTCTTCCCTACTCTGGCTGGAGACCTTTGTCCTCAACTCTTTCACCTCCTAAGCTGGTCCTCTTATCTACACCAAACACAGTCCTTCGGTCTGGCACAATTCTGTCCTCTTCATCTGTTCTTTTTTGTTACAGCCGCACTTGGTCAAAACCAAATTTTCACTGTCTGCACAAACACAGAAGCACTCAATCAACTTATGTACTTTTGTAAAAACACAGTAGCACAGTATTCGCACACTCTTTGCAAACACAGCAACACAGTCTTCACACTCTTTGCTTTTCAAAGAACAAACTTCTCCCCTACATTCTATCTGTAAATCACACTTCGAAAGCACACTTCGATCAATGTGACACAACTGCTCTTTGCGCACTGTGGACTTAACCTACATAATTTCAATACTCGCCTTTGATACCTCAAACTCAAAATAGCCCTCCTTTTATAGAATGAGTTTCAAGATCAAAACACTCAATCTTAGTCGGCTGTTACCCTTCAACTACATTGGCTACAAAACCCTACATTGCGTCAGCCCAAATTTAACTTTGTTGGCTCAAGGTTAACTCTGTCCTTCAACCGCCTTTGGTTATGAAGCTTCTAGCATGAAACTTCAACATGTCACAATATCATGACACATTTTCCTGTTGTGCACCTTCTGTTGCCTGTTGTCACTTAATCATGACACATCTGCTTCTGCTGACGTCATCTGCAACTCTATCGTGAAATCGTGACACTTTAGACTCCATTGCCTTCTTCTCTACTTTTGTCATGAAATTGCGACACATCTACTTCTGCTGACGTCATATTCAACTCTATCATGAAATCGTGACCCTTATGACTTCATGGCCTTCTTCTCTGCTTGCACTAGCGAAAAAGGAACATGTCGCGAAATCGTGACACTTTCGCTGCCATGAGCTTCTTTCTGCCTTACACCCGCAAAACTAGAACATGTCATGAAATCACGACGCTTTTGTCTACAAAGCCTTCCTCTCTGCTTCTATCGTGAAATCATGACACTTCTCCTATAGAAGACCTACTTCCAATTTTGGTTGCAAAATTGTGACACATTCTCCAACTGAATGCTACCAACTCAACCTATCGTAAAATCGTGACGCTTATCATTTTAGACTCTTTCCTTTACTACACGTCACAAAATCATAACAGTTGTCACTTCCAGCTTTACAGCATGTCATGAAATCATGACAGTCCTCACCTCGGCCTCTATAGCATGTCATGAAAACATGATAGTCCTCACTTGGAACTTTGCAACAAGTCGCAAAATCATGACAGTTCTTGAATAACTTTCTCTCTCTTCGATCTTGTCGTGAAATCATGATAGCTCACACTGCAGACACTCTCTTCTGCAACATGTCGTGAAATCGTGACAATTTTTTGTTTGTACAGCCTCCTTTGTAGAATGTCATGAAATCATGACACTTTTCTTTCTCTGCCTTCCTACACTGTTCGAGTCATGAAAATGTGACATGTCACGAAATCGTGACACTTTCCATATTGCTCTTCTTCTCTGCCAACATGCCGTGAAATCGCGATAGTTTTGTCTACTTCGTCTCTGCCTTCCAAAGATGTCACAAAATCACGACAGTTTTGCCAAAACTTTCTCTCTCCTCAAACATGTTGTGAAATCATGACAGTTTTGCCAAAACTTTCTCTCTCGTCAAACATGTCACGAAATCGTGATAGTTTTTCCAGCCGCCTACATACTTTTTCTTACTTGTATTTTTATTGATCTTTTGTAACTGGGCTACTTTGATCTTCTTGGAAAACCACTGTTCAAACTGAACCTTCATCAAAACACATTCTTTGACATCAAATCAAATTGCTTCAAGAACTCTTTGACATCAATGACAACATCTACACTTAGAGCAAAGGTAATGTACCCAAGGTACCCAAAATTGCCAACAATCTCCCCCTTTGTCATTGATGGAAAACTTTTACTGAACCACATCTTTAAGAGCCAAAATTGAAACCAACTGATCCAAAAACTGAGAATCTATATTTAAATTTTTTGCTCCCCCTAACTTGAAGCTCTCTTCTTCACTCATATCTCCCCCTTACTCATATCTCTCCCCCTTTGTCATCAATGGCAAAGGGCCACCTTTGGGGCTCAAGACTAAGAATGAGCTTCTTAGCTTAGTCCCTCCACCACCTCCTGATGAGGTGATTAAAACAGGGGTGGGAGTGAAACTCCCATTAGACACTCATCATCATCAGTGTCTACAATTTCTTTGTCGGGCCTTTTCTTGAACTCTTTGTCAATGTTTCTGTTCTTGTCACTTTTCTTGTTCTTGTCCACACCTTGATCCTTGGACCTGTTTATATCACTGTTCCTGTTCCTGTACCTTGGAAGATCAGCTCTGCATTGTCTGGCTGTGTGACCTGCATTGTTGCACTTATAACAAGTAACAAAGTTATTTCTGTTCGGCATACCTATTCTTTGAATCCGCCTGTTATGACTAACCATGTTCCTGTAATTAGCCTTGCAAAAAATTGCTTTATGCCCGAACTGTTGACAAGAGTAACAATACCCTTGAAAGAAACTAAAACTTTTGAAATTGTTGTTAACCCTCTTCATTTGATCTATGCACTAAGAAGCCGTGTGACCAAATCTTTGACACACAAAACATTTTCCATGAAATATTCTTTTGTTTGACCTCTTGGGTCCCGAATACTTCTTCTTTGCATTCAGAATTCTGTTTTCTATTTCTATGCATTTATCACTCATGGACTCTTTCTCTTAAATACTCTCTTCATCAGAACTCTCTTCTTTTTGAAATATCTTACTAGATTCCCCAACCTGTTCCTTGTGTGGTTTAACAAAACCAAGACCTATTTTATCTATTGTCTTTCTTTGACCTTTGATAAGAGATTTAACCTTTATGGAGCTTTCTTGAAACCTATACAGATTATCCTTGTACTTTTTATTTTCCTCTTTCAAGGAAGCCATTTTTTGTTCTAATTCACTATACTCAAGCACCTTAGATTCTAACTCATTCTTGAGTTCTTGTGTCTTAGCCATAGAGATGTCAAGACTTTCTATGAGTTCATCTCTCTCCATACAACATTCATCTAACTTATCCTTGAGTCTAGCATTCTTCTTTCTTTCCTTTTTCAAAACACTAAGAGCATTAGTAAGTTCACATTCAAGATCTTCTATTTTATTGCATTTTGAATTATCAAGGCCTTTTTTAGATTTCTTATCACTAGAGGTACTACCCTTTTCGAAAACCATACATGCATCTTCCTTATCATTTTTTGAAGCATCCTCATACATACTAGCAACCAATTCATTATTTGTGCAATCATCCTCAAGGTGCCCAAAATTTCCACATCTAAAACATTTCATGATAATGAATTTATGTTTTGGTTCTTCCTCCTGTTCTGAAATAAACAACATCTCATTTTCATCATCACTAGAAGAACTTTCACTATCACTGCTAGAACACTTACTTGCTTTGTCCAGGTAGAAGCTCTTCTTGTTCTTGTGTGAATACATCTTTCCTTGATTACTATGCTCATATTTGTTCTTTCTGAAATACCTATGCTTTTCAGAATCTTTGCTCTTAACATCCTGTATATCTTCATCACTTTCATTCTTGAAAATAGTACAGTTAGTAGCATAATGACCAAACTATCCACAATTGAAATATCTTATATTTTTCTTGCTTTTGTGCTTTCTAGAAAACTTGTCTTTCTTGTTGTAGTATGCCTCTTCCTCACTAGAAGACTCATCACTCTCTTGAATATGTTTGCCCTTTGATTTCTTGGAAGCTTTGAAAGCTGCCTCTTTCTTGACATCAACTTTCACTTGAGTTCTCAGCTCAAATGCTACAAGAATACTATGGAGCTCATCCTTTTTCAACTTATCTAAATCTTTAGCTTCCTTAATAGCAGAAATATTTTCACTAAATCTATTAGGAAGAGATCTTAAAATCTTATCACACACATCATTTTCAGCAAGCTCAAGACCTAGGTCTTTCATGGAGTTAACAACCTCATCCATACGAAGCATGTAGTCACTAATATTTTCATCATCATTCATTTTGAGTTGTTCAAACATACCTTTAAAATGTCTCAATTTGGCCTTTCGGACATTTGCATCACCTGTATGAACCACCTGCAATTGTTTCCACATTTCACTAGTTATCTTGCAGTGAATAACTTTGGTGAGATCTACTTTCTGTAAGCCCTTCAAGATTGCATTCATTGCTTTTGAATTGCTGTGATGTAGGAGCCTGTCTTCTTTAGTATAAGGGCCATTTTTAGGAATATTGTACCCATATTCAATCACTTCCCAAGCCTCATTACCAAGTGCCATTAGATAAACCTTCATTCTTGCACTCCATAGACCGAAATCTGATCCATCAAGAATAGGTGTTGCATTTCCACTTCAATAATCCATTGTGTTCTTAACCAGTTCTTCCTTTCGGTTGTTAAACCGTTTTGAAGGAACCTGCTCTGATACCAATTGAAGAACACAAACATATACTGAGAGGGGGGGGTGAACAGTATAAGACCACTTTTTACTTTTTCTTTAAAATCAACTTTCAAAATATTATTAAGCAGTGTATAAAAAGCAGTATCAATAGTAGCTATTAAAATAGTGCACAACACATCATCCACAAAGAGACACAACAATTTACGAGGTTCACCCAATGCGGGCTACTCCACAGATAAAATTTTCACTAAATTTTATCAACTCAAAATTTGGGAAAACCTTTCTCGATTACAATGTTTATGAGCACCAACCCAAAGGAGATACCTTCCCCTAACTCTGCTCTTGCTGGTGATCCTCTAGAAGACCTCTGACTCAGCTGCCATTAGCAAGTGGAACTCTATCCATAGAAGATACCTGTCTTTCGTGCTCTGGATGGAGACCTCTATCCTCAACTCTTTCACCTCCTAAACTAGTCCTCTTATCTGCACCAAACACAGTCCTTCGATCTGGCACAATTCTGTCCTATTCCTCTCTTCTTTTCTGTTATAGCCACACTTGGTCGAAACCAACTTTTCACTGTCTGTGCAAACACAACAGCACTCGATCAACTTATGTACTTCTACAAAAATATAGTAGCATAGTCTTCGCACACTCTTCGCAAACATAGCAACACAATCTTCACACTCTTTGCTTTTCAAAGAACAAACTTCTCCCCTGCCCTCTATCTACGAATCACACTTCAAATGCACACTTCGATCGATGCGACATAACTGCTCTTTGCGCACCGTGGACTTAACCTACACAATTTTGACACTCGCCTTCGATACCTCAAACTCGAAACAACCCTCCTTTTATAGAATGAGTTTCAAGATCAAAACACTCAATCTTAGTCAGCTGTTACCCTTCAACTACGTCAGCTGCAAAACCCTATGTTGCGTCGACCCATATTTAACTTTGTCAACTCAAGGTTAACTCTATCCTTCAATTGCCTCTGGTTTTGAAGCTTTTGGCATGAAAATTCAGCATGTCATGATATCGTGACACCTTTGCTTGCTATCATGAAATTGTGACACATCTACTTCTGTTGACGTCATCTGCAACTCCATTACAAAATCGTGACACTTTAGACTCCATTGCCTTCTTCTCTACTTTTGTCATGAAATCACGACACATCTGCTTCTGCTGATGTCATCTTCAACTCTATCGTGAAATTGTGACCCTTATGAATTCATGGCCTTCTTCTCTGATTGCACTAGCAAAAATGGAACATGTCGCAAAATCGTGACACTTTCACTACCATGAGCTTCTTTTTGCCTTACACCTGCAAAACTGGAACATGTCATGAAATCATGACACTTTTGACTACAAAGCCTTCCTATCTTCTTCTATCGTGAAATCATGACACTTATCCTATAGAAGACCTACTTCCATCTTTGGTCGCAAAATTGTGACACTTTCTCCAACTGAATGCTACCAACTCAACCTATCGCAAAATCACGACGCTTATCATTTTAGACTCTTTCCTTTGCTGCACGTCACAAAATCATGATAGTTGTCACTTCGAGCTTTACAGCATGTCATGAAATCATGATAGTCCTCACCTCGACCTCTACAGCATGTCACAAAAATGTGAAAATCCTCACTTGGAACTTTGCAACAAGTCAAAAAATTGTGACAGTTCCTAAATAACTTTCTCTCTCTTTGATCTTGTCATGAAATCATGACAACTCACACTGCAGACTCTATCTTCTACAACATGTCATGAAATCACGACACTTTTTCGTCCATACAACCTCCTTTACAGAATTTCGTGAAATCACCACACTTTTCTTTCTCTGCATTCTAGCACTGTCCGAATCGCAAAAATGCGACATGTCGTGAAATCACGACACTTTCCATCTTGCTCTTCTTCTCTGCCAACATGTCACAAAATCGCAACAGTTTTGTTTGCTTCGTCTCTGCCTTCCAGCATGTCACGAAATCATGACAATTTTGCCAGAACTTTATCTCTCCTCAAACATGTTGCAAAATCGTGATAGTTTTGCTAGCACTTTCTCTCTCCTCAAACATGTCGCGAAATCATGACAGTTTTTCCAGTCGCCTGCATACTTTTTCCAACTTGTCTTTTTCTTGATATTTTGCAACTAGGCTACTATGATCTTCTTGGAAAACTACTATTCAAACCGAACCTTCATCAAAACACATTCTTTGACATCAAATAAAATTGCTTCAAGAAATCTTTGACATCAAAGACAACATCTACACTTAGAGCAAAGGTAATGTACCCAAGGTACCCAAAATTGCCAACACAAACTTGTAAGAGCAAACTGTAAGCAATGTTGACACATCCCCATTGAAATATGTGGTATAACTCATCGTAGCACTGAGCCAATATCTATCTACCCCATGCATATATGATAGGCTCCTCACTATCTAGTATGTCATGCACCATCTCTAGGAGGGTCCAAGGGAACCTCAAACTCAAGCAGTCGAGCATAAGAATATTGTTGATCACCATCAAAAACACAACATGACTTGTTGTGAAAACACGAGCATCATACCAAGTCTTGATAGATACTCCCCTGGACCCAATATCCCAAAGAGCCTATGTAAGAAGTGCCCCAAACACCCTATCATAGATGACCACCTGATCATTAGTGGTTGACAAAACAATGGGCACCCCATAGAATGGGATCCAAAAGATCATGTACACGTCCTCCGACGTGATAGTCATATCACTGAGAGGAAGGTGTTGGTTTGTGGGTCCCAAAAGTGGGATAAAGCCATAAGATAAACCTGGTCAGCCATAATGTGGGGCAACCTAATAACATACTATAGCCTACAGGCCTTAAACCACTTCTAGTCAGTGTCATCAAATCTAGGAAGTAAGTCCAACAGGAGCTTCGGGTCCCGAGCCCAAGTAGTGAGGATCTAAACAAAGCAGAAGAAAAAAAATATATAAGGACAATGCATCTAAGGCATAATTCACAATAAACATGAAAATGGTACAAAAGAGTATGAGTTACTCTAAATCTAAGCAAAAGAAGAATAAATTGAACCTAATCAAGCAAAGCAAAAATTCAAAAGTCAAAAATCATCATAAAATCAATATCCAAAATGCAAAAAAGGCTCAAAATTTAGCCGCTATCGCCTACAATGGCCAAAACTTGGCCGCTGGAGGTAACAACAGCCAAGGCCCAATGATAAAATTTTTGACCGTTGGGATTCAAGCTTAGCTACTCTGAGCAACAATGACTTAGATTCGACCGCTCTGAGCGACAGCGGCCAAGAGGCGACATGGCAAACCCGTGAACCCTTGGCTAGAGAAAAAAAAAATTACAATTGACAAAATAACTTAAGCAAAGTAACAAAAGGGAGGGAAAGAAAAAAAATTGGAAAACAAATCCCCTACCCAAGCATCAAAACTAAGCTAAGTTTGAGAATACCCAAAATGGTGGTAACAGGTGAATAATGGAAAATTTTTAAAAATCCTAGGCTAAAGCCACTAATAGATTGCAAATTTGGTGACCAAACCACCGTGGAAAAAAGGAACCTAAGCCTAATTACGGAGTTTGTTCATTGCCAGCAGGTTTAGTGATGTTCATTTTTCTCATTTCTTAGTGAAGTTCAATTTTACTTAAGCAAAGAAAAGAGAGCGAGGTTTTTGAAGAGAAATACCCAAGAAGCTCTGGCTCCTTCAGCAGTTGATATATCACCCAGTGTAGCCATGTCCTCAACACCAGTAAGTTTTGAAGTCACAACTGTCATCGTTGCACCAGAGCTCTAAAAATGAAATCTTCAATAGTCAAAATGACAGGTCAAAACCCTAGAATTGCAAGTTTTATATTTCCTTAATTATTCCTTGGCCATTGCTAATGTCAGCAGTCTGAGATTCTTGGTTGCTCAAGGTGATAAGGGCCATAGGCAAGAAATCAGAGGCTACTGGACTTGATAGCAGCCAAGCCCATAAGTCAAAATTAAGCAGTTCCTTTAATGAGGGAATCAAAAAATAGCAAATAATCATACTTTGGTGGTTTTGAATAACTATAATGACCAAAATAACAAAAAAAATTACATAAAATCATAATCTCAAGCATGCCTCGTATCCAGTTACCTTCTCTATCCACTCGGTGATTGCAGTGACCTGCGCTCAATGTATTTTGGTGAGATGAGTAGGCAACCATAAGGCCACTTGGGGCAAAAGCAACTCATTTTGGAATTATGATAAGTCACCCTTCAAACCTAAAGAATATCAAGATGGTTAGACTGCTCCACGGGTGCGAAGGGATCACTCTAATTCCCCTATGACATAAAAAACATTAAGTCAAAGTGATACAATCTAAATATAAATAGAATAATTCATCCTAACTCCCTAATAAGGCTATTGATAGCTGGACCGCTCCTCGAGATAGGGATGGATGATTATAATAAGCAATTAGAATCACACTTGGATGTGGGATTGCCCATTAAAAGCAACAAAATCTAGAAAGGAACTAGATTAGTCAAATTGGTCAAGTGAATTGTCGCTTCATTCATTGTCATTTCTTCACCAATCCATTGTGTGAAGAAGTAGTTCAAAACTTCAACTTAATCATAATAAAAATCAACAAAATATCACTTGATCATAGCAAAATCATGTTTGTCCTTTGAATCATTGCATACAATAATCACAAATTTCCCTTGTTTGCTTGGAATGTAAGCATACATGACATCTTCAATTGTAGCTCTCCTACCGATCAAAATTATTGTAGCAACTGAAGCTACCCGATTGAGTTTGAGGAATGAGTGCAATTTAACATGCAAAAGCCACTATGCTAAGTCCTATGAATTTTGAGGAAATGATTCAAGGGATGTGCACCATCTTGCATGATTGGGCCATCCGACATTGATCAGACCATTGATCACCATACACCCTACAAACGGACTAGTCTACGTTTTTTCTCAGTGTTGTGTTTCCCACACAACGCATCACAAAAATAGGTATTTATAGACACCTAAATCATGTCATGATTAGGGGAGCTACTTACATAGACACACTCATAAGATCATAAGACATAATATTGGACTTTCTAAGCATCAACAGTGGTTCTCACCACTCATTCAGGGCCTTTTCAAGCCATCCAATCTTGGCCGCTCAAGCCAAGAGTGACCAAATTCTAGCCACTCAAGCCTAGAGAGGCCAGAAATCAGCCACTGCAGGTGCCAACAGCCAAATCATAGCCACTACAAATGATAGCGGCTAAGCTATAAGAAGTGGTTTATTGACAAACAGACCCAATCTCAGGTAGAAGTGGCAGTCTGCATGCAATAAAGGTGAGCGAGAGTGACTTTGCATTCCTTTTCATGACCAGTTCATATAGGAGACTTGAGTTTGCATTTAGAGTTAATTTAACTAACCTTCAAGCATAAAAAAAGGACAAAAGCTTCTCATGCTAACGAACAGTTTGCATAGAAGACTCAAGTGGGTAGTTAGATTTTAGTTAACTGGCCTTCAAATATATACAATAGACAAGGGCTTCTCATTCTAACTTGCACTACGCATGAGAAATTCATTTCTAGGGCTTGGACATAGACCTATGGTTTCACACTATAAAAGGTGCAAGCCTAAGAGCACCAAAAGAGAGACACATGATCGATATATGACATATAGAGACACATGATCGATATATGACATATAGGGACACATGATCGATATATGACATATAGAGACCCGAATCACATACAAGAGATCATTTTAGAGAGACAGTTATCTTTGAGGTCACATGTGTGATAGAGCTTTGACAAATCAAGGGGCATAACACCTACTTTCTTCAACATTAGATCATAGTATTTGACCCATAGATTTGGGGCAAGGAGAGCAAGGTTTTCTTTAGTGGTTATTGTATTGGACAGTGGCCCGCAGTCTTAGCTTAAATAGACAACATATTTTATCTTGTTTTCTTATATAATTAGCTTAGATTTACTTGATTCCATGGTATTGTTTTATCATATTTTTGTTACATTCTTTGATTACTAACAGTCTTATCCAGGGAGGCAATATCAAAAATCTAAATGTGTATTGTTGTTTGAATTGCATACAGGGCCACAGGTTCACATTACATAATCCACAACATACGAGAGCAAGAGGATCCATTCAGGAGATATACCTGGAGAAGGAGGCATCTGTAAGCCCTTGAATATTTCCATGTGCGGTACTGGGAAGCATTTTAGAGTGTGTCATCCTTTTGCAAAAGGGGACATATCTTCATCCACTTGTAAATCATTGTATCAAGATGGGTATCCCTAAGAGGGACCGACATGTAACCGAGGTTCAATATTAATGAAAGATCCATTCTTTGTCATTTCCATGTTATATGTTTTCTCGTAATCTTTTAGCTTCATTTTTGGTATAGTAATAACATCACAAGTAGAGTTAAGAGTGGTGTGTGTGCCCCGGGGTCACTACACATTGACCTCAGGTGACTACATGGATAGCCCCCATAAAACATTGGTACTTTTGCTCATGATTGACTTGGTTAGGAGGATTCATGATATTTTCTCCCCCTATTGTCTATTTTGGTTCCTCATGATGAGGAAGTGGTGTTTAGTAGATACCAATATTTTAATTTTTTTGTGCCCAGGGACTGTCCAAATTAATGGCCCCTAGGTCTATCAAGTATTACACCACATTTTAAAATAAAAAGTTGTTATTAATATCATGTCCCTTCTATTTATGGAAATGATAAAATAAATGCTCCTTATAGTTCTTTCTATGTTTGGTTGGATTGTCCAGTTTAAATTTGATCAAGGTGATAGCATTGGTGTCATGCAACCTACAAAATATGGAGGTATATGATTTAGATAAGGGTGTGTATGTGTGATCTTGTCAAACATATTATTGATGGTGATGGTTGTCCACAATTGGCATTGTGTTATGGAATTGTTGTGGTGGGGGAACTTCTTGATAAGATACTTGTTGTGGTTGTTGCAATGATGGTTATGGTTGGTGTTGACCATAGGATTTTTTAGTCATTTGGGGTTGACTCAAAACCACTTTATTGACTTGTCCTAGTTTTTATTGGCTAGAATACTTTCCTTTAGATAGGCCCTTTTTTTGCCATTCTTTCTTCTTTGGTTTGATCTCACCCTCTTGAATTTTGATTTCTTCAATGATGTGGGCCTAGGCGAGAGCTTCATAAAATATTCTATACTACTGTAATTGCAATAACAAGAAGATAGGTTTTAAAAAATTCCTTACAAACATTCAAGTTAAATATTCCATTGGGAGGGAGAATGACAATTTGGTGATAACTACTCTCCAATGGTTTCCAAATTCATACATAGACTCTTCTTCAAATTGTTTGATATTGTACAAATTGGTCAAGGTAGTTTTCTTGTGAACATTGAGAGAGAACCTTTCTAAAAATTTGTCTACCAATTTTTCAAATGTGTAAATGCTATGGTGTGGTAGATGATTGTACCAATATAGGCCATCTCCCCCTAATTTTTGAGGGGAATTTTGAGAATTAATGCATATATCTCTTGGATTCAAAAAATTTAATGAATTAATGTGTTGATGTGCTCCCTAGGGTCTTCAATCCCTTTGAATTTATTAATATTTGGTAGTGTAAAGTCTATCGGATAAGACGGTGAAGGTATAAAAGAATGAATGGATTGATTGATCAATTTTATCAATATTAATTTTTGGTACATCATACCAGGAGTATGCATAATTAAGCTATCAATATGTTGTTGTAAGGCTTGGATCTTAGGGTCTTCCATATGTGTGTGGAAACCCTAGTTTATTTGATGAGTGTACATAAGTGGGGTGTGTGAAGTGATGAATTTTTGGGATGGAATATGGTATTTATGGCTTTATGGATTGATGGGTATCTGATGATGTTGGGTGTGTTGTTGGGATTGGTTGTGGAGTGACTAATGTTGATGAAGTGGGGACGAATTTTGGGGAATTTGAAAGTATTAGGTTGTGTAAGTGGTGTTGATGTGGGTGAATGGAGGTGTGGGTATGGTAACCTAAGAATATTGTGATACCCAAGATGGATTGAGGGTGAAGTGGTGTGTTGGTTTGGAATGGAGTGGGGTTTAAAATTTTATACCTGTGATAGTTGTTGTGGGTAAGAACAAGTATCTTGATGGCCCATGAGCAGTTGATTGAGATGTTTCTATGTTGATTGTATGGAAATTTTAGATGCAGGTTGTGTGGTTGTGGTGGAAGCATATGTAGGTATGATGTGAGTGTTGGAAATATTGGTTGAGGTTAATGGAGGGTAAGTTATGAAAGGGATCACAACTGAATGAGGGGTGGTATATGGAATGGTGGATGGAATCTACAAAGCATCATTAACTTGTGGTTCGTAGAGTGGGTTAAAATAGGTAGTGGTGTAGATAAATGGAATTGAGGTGTTTTGAATAAATGATTGTGAGGTAATTTGGTATGAGAGTGCAGATGTTACCTCAAAACTAGGGTTGGTGTAGACTTGGTTAAATTTATTATGATGTGAGTGAGCAAGTTCCTACTGATAATAAGGATCATGTCTAGGTGTATTGTTAATTGGTTCTAGAACTATATTGGTGGGTCTTAAATAGCTTCTGTGTTTATCAAAATCTATGTAAGTAATGCGGTGGTCGGTGGGTGTGGATGTCTTAGTTTCTAGAATGGTGGTGTGTATAGCACTTTGTATCAGATTTGCATTCAAAATGAATATTGTATGATAAGGACCAACATTCAAGCCAAAATAACCTACCTATGCCACACTGGTTGGATTAGCCACAAAAGTGGCTGGGATAGGAGTGGAGCACTCCATGGATGAGTTAGGTACCTGACTCATATTTCTAGCTTATTTTATGATCAATACCATAATCTATAAGTAGGCAGGGGTAGCGAATGTGTAGAATGTGTGCAAAAAGTGTGATGGCAATGAAAAACACATAAATCAAATAAACAAATGTCTTATGTTTTGCAACAGTTTTTTTATTTTTTATTTTTATTTTATTTTATGTATTTTATGTTATGAATCCCTAATACTAAGACAACTATGTAGGATGAATAGGTGTGTTCACACTCACCTCTTTGAAAATAAATAAAATGTGAATGACTTATGTGGCTTTCTGAAGTGGGTCAAAAATGGGGAATTTTCTAGTGATGAAAGCCAAAAAACCACTCAAGGGCTACTAAGGTATCTATAGGGTGAGACAATGAATGGAGATGAAGCCCACCATTGCTAGTCTCTATTAGTGGTTGGTGATGAAATCCAACTCACTTATGTTGAAGATGAAATATGCAATGTGTGTGAATTCCTTTTAAATTTTTGTTGTCTATGGTATTTTTCTTAAACATAAAATGCGAAGAAACCCTCTTTCACTCTACCAAGTTGGTGACCAGGAACACTAGTGTCAAGTATGAGGTCCTCAAAAGAGTCTAGGGTACATCACTTAAGATCCACTCTAAATCATCAAGTATTTCCAAAAGTGGAGGGTTTGCCTAGCTCTTCCACTCTAAATTAGCAAGTGTTTCCAATAGTGGGAGGAAGCTTGAGCACAAGTGACTTGTTCCAACCTAGAAGAGTGAGAAGTGGGAAACTTAGCCTAAAGTGCAACTAATATGCTTTTCAGTTTATTGCACACAACACACAAGGTAGAAAGCAAAAACACCATGAAAAATAACAAAAACTTGAATCAAATGTAGTGAATGTCTAATGCAACTAGAAATAAATGCATAGGTGCAAGTATACCCCTATTTGCAAATCTATATGATTTTAAAAATGCACTTTTTTTTTCTTTTTTTTTGTGAATAAATTTTTTTATGAATGCCTAGGATGCCTAATAGTGCATGGCATATTGCTTTTTAAATAGAAAAATAAGCATTTCTTTCCTCTTTTATCTTTCAGAAAGAAAAAAATGTAAGTAGGATTTGAAAATAGCTTACCAGGAAGCCTACGTATTATTTCCCCAACTTTACAAACATGGTACCAAGTATTCTAAATACTCAGTGGTGTTTCCTATACATGGCATGGAATCTCTTAAATGCATTTATGTATCACTTATATGCAATAAGGCATCTACGCAACCATAAATTGAATACCCATAGCTTCTAGAAACCCTAATTTTTTTATTTTAGTGATTTTTTGTGCAATCAAATTTCTATAAACCTATAGTAAAAACATAGAAAAATGTATATTAAAAACTCAGTATTGACAAGGTAAATTAAAATGTGAAACCCTTTGGGGATCCCACCGTGATCGACTTTTTATAAATAAAAAATGAACAACACTAGGATAATAAAAATAGATCAACAACAAGAAATATTTCACAATGGAAGAATGTTATTATATTGATTCTAGGGAGCCTAGATACACTATTACAATATTGGTGTACCCCAATATTATGGGTCACACAATACAAATTGTGTTGATACAATTATTTTACAAGGAGAAGATTGAAACCCTTGATCAAATTATAGTTGTTGTCTCTAGGTCATCTTGACTTCAAACAAGTGTGAGTGGGCTTGTGTATCTCTATGAGGCCATTCGAAGCTACAACAACCATCAATAGAAAACACATCCTATAATATACAAATAAGTAGATCAGAATAAATTTAGTAGCACTTGTGGGGCATCCATAGTGTGATACCCACTAAAATGTGAAAGTGTAAAAATACTATCCCTAGTTGAAATACTTGCTAAAGGAAGTGCATAAATATAGAAAACGTAAGTAAAAAAATGAAACCTAATACCTTGTCAAAATATGTCTAAGTTGTTGGATCTACACTCTTATTGATTTGATATGGTGATGTGTAAATGCTCACGAGCATTCGAGGGTTTGGTAACTACAAATCAGTGAATGACAAACATCCCATAGTGTTTAGGGATGGCTATGGATGCCCTGCAGTGTTTCTTAAATGCTCTACAACATTCAAGAAATGCCTTGGAGCCTTCAGGGGTTGTAAGGGGATGATCTATGGAATCCAATCTGGTTCACAAAAGTTTCGATGGAGGATATGGTGGATGTGGCGATAGTGAGGGAGGAATGTATTAGTAGAGTTCTACGATTTAATAAGTGGGAGATGATAAATGATTTCAAATGTTTAGGTGTATAATATTTTCTAACCTCTCATTCAAAAAAATGAATGATATTTTATAATTTACCCTAAAAAATGTTAAGTTTTTGATGACACCACTAGGTGATCGAGAATAAAACATGATGAAGGGTTGAGATTGATATTTGATAAGTGCCATGGATCATGTTAAATTAATGGTCAATATTAATACATGATGGAAGACTAATATTTATTCATATATATATAATATAAATATATAAATTATATATTTATATATAATTTATATATAAATCCTTCCTCAGGTGACTTCCTATGAAAATCCTTTTTTGCTTTCCTGCATCTCTTCCTCAGCCCTATCCCAGATCCCTGATCCTTTTCTAGTTTCCATCGCACCTCCTTTTCCCATCCTTTTGGTTGGAAAGGTGTTGCAGATGATCTCCTTTGGGGTGGGATATCACTGTTCCATTGTTCTGCCCCTTTCCTTGCCCTTCAGTGGGAAAACCTATGTTCCACCTTTGCTCCATTGTCCTACCTTTTCCTCTAGTGTTAGGGTTCTGGGTTGGGTTTAGGTTTTTCTTCCTAGGACTCTTCCTGGGTTTTCTTAGGTTGTTTTTGGAAGTCTTCTTCACATCTGCTCGTTGAGGATATTCAGTGGTGAATGGCTAGGTCTAAGGAATTTTGGCTTCTTGAGAAGTTTTGCACAACATCCTTTTGGTCAGAGGAGGGACCACATGCTTGATACTGTGACTTTGCTCTTTGGATTCAAAGTGGTGGGTGTTGTAGGATTTCAGTTCCTTTCATAGCTTTGTAGCCTCTAGTTGTTTTGTTGCTGAATCCTTGCAGGTTCTCCTCCTTGTTTCCTTGAAGCTACTTTTGGTGGGTCTGAGGAATTATGGCTTCTTGAGCAGTTTTGCACAACATCCTTTTGGGCTTGTGGGGTTTCCCATGTGCTTTCTATTGTGACTCTACTCTTTGGGTCTGAAGTGGTAGTTCCTACAGGTCTTAATTTTTTTTTGTGTCCTCTGGGGGCCTCTGGTTTTATAGCTACTGATTCCTTAAGGGACTTCCTTTTCTTTGTACCTGAAGCTATTTTTGAAGGTTGTATGGGATGTATGGCTGTTTTTTTATGGTTTAAGCTCTAACATCTATAGTTATACCTTTTTGTGCTTCCTTCTTAGTGAATTCCTATGGCACTCTCCTATCCTTTCCTTTAGAAGTGCTATTCTGCTACTGTTGCTTCCTTTGTTGAGTAGATGTTCTTGAAGGCTTCCTTTTTGCATAAGGACCCTATGGCCTGGGGTGTTCCTTTTGCTATTGCACCACTTCAGTACCATATTTAGGCTATTATTCCATTTTGCTTCATTTCGAGCTCCCCTACGTGGGATGCTAGTTTTCTACAGAGCTTTGTTTCCCAAGGGTGGTTTCTGGTTTTCCCACCCTTGGGATGTTTCAAATTTTAAATCCTTGGCTCTATTTTATTTTCCCACCCATGGGAAAGTTTCAAAAGGATTTTCATGGTTAGGATAGTTTGGCGCTTTCTCCCAGCATTTTTCAACGCCTTGTGTTTCAAATTTGGATTTTTGGTGGGCTTTCCCTTCCTGCCCATTTTTCCTTTGGCTCAAAGGAAGACATCTTCCTCTGGCACAAAGGATTGCGTGTTCCTTATTTTGTTCCTTTGGGCTGACCTTGCCTGAATTTTTGTCCATCCTTGGACAAATTCCTTTTGTTTCATTCTGATGTTTCATGTTGTATTATGATCCTTTGTAATCAGGTTTTGGGATCCTTGACAAAAACCCACTTTTAATCTAACAAAAAAAATATAAATATATAAAATATTTAAATTTATATATATAAATAAATATACATATATAAATAAATAATGGATGGCTAAAATTTTATGATGCATAGATGACAAGTGGCTAGGTTTTGGTTTCTACACCTCTCATTCACATGATCACTTGTATTGCTTTAGTTATAACCTACACCTTTCACTAGTGCTCACATTCTCAAAGATCCACTCAAAATGATATCCCACACTACCCAAAATGCTATCCTAACCTGGTTATATTGAGGTGTAGATCCGCGATAGTAACCATATCAACCCATGATGGTCCATAGATAGAAATCATCTTGACCCAAGATAGTCATAGTCAGGTGATCAGTTTTCATTGTATTTTAGTTTAGATTTATTCATCTCATCATTATGCATTAGTTTAGATATCATATATCACACGTATGCATCCACTTTTCATTTATTTTATACTTTTTTGATAAATACAAATTCAACATCAGTGGATCCTTCATATGCTATTGATTTCACTTCTGGTTTCTTTGTGTGCAGGTGACAGGATTCAAAGATGACTCAAAGGTTCCAGATTCACATCCTATCTAATGCAGTGATCTCAAAAAACTCTCTCGTCGACAATTTGTGTTGGCATGAAGTTTTTCATGCACCTAGAGATATATTTGTTAAAGATACATGGTAATCATACCCATAATTTGTAATCATTAGATCCTCTTGAGAGGACTCTCTTTGTAACCTTGAAGCACAAATTAATACAAAAATATATTTTATTGTTTTATGCATTTGTGTTTACTTTTTATGGTGTGAATTGTTGTCTTTCACAAAGAGTCTCTCAAATATTAAGAAATATATTGAAGAATTAAATATGTTTGATGTATTTAGATGCAATCTAATGGATTGTATGGATAAATTATGAATATGGGAAAATATTGAAGTGTGAAATATTATCGTTAAAATAATATTTTTTTCTCCCAGTTATTGAATTTTTTGCCTTGAATTCCCTCTACATCTAACATCTAGTATCATAGCCTAGTGAGGTTAAGAGTAAAAAGGGGAAATTATCATCATTCAGTGACATGCCCTTGTAATTTGTTGTGTGTAGGTCTTAGTGGAAAAAATAATGATAAAAATTTGAAGTAGAATTTATACCTGAGATGCCCTTCTCTTATGGAATACATCATGTAGTATGTTGTGCATTTATTTTAAGTTTGCAGTCTTGAATACAACTAGTCTATAGGCTTTCAAGATATGATTTTAAGATATTTAAATGCCTATACAATTTACTGTGAAGATAAAACCCCTACTTAGATTCCATGGAGGTGTCAAATTTTATTTTCTTTAAATATGAAGCATTTGGAATGAAAGCCCAAAATAAATTTAGTTAGAACTATGTTTTTGAATGAGTTAGAAAATATTTTTCTAAGATATGTGTGTGTTCCAATATGCAATCCATAAATTGTAAATGATCTTTGTTTTAATACAAGTTTTTTCAAATTTTTTCACAAAAAAAAAATATGCAATCCATAAAAATAGAAGGAAAATATTTTTATTTGTCTATATAGTAATACCTATTTGATAGCAAGTGAAAGCTAATATGTGCTAAGTTAAATTTTTCAGCTGGAAAGAAGGTGATGGTTGAGAAAGAAATGCATTTGTCCCTTTCCATTAATAGCCACTAGTAGTCTTAGTTGACCCTTCTCTTTTAGAACCTATGAATACTAAAAATTATATCACCTAAGAATGCAAGAAATACTTGCTACTTGAACATGTGGATGTAGAAGGAGATAAAGTAGAATTGTAGATGTTTACATGGATTTAATCAATGAAATTTTCCATAAATCCCATATGAGTGGAATACCACCTAGTTAAGCAAGGCAAATTCATGGAATGAGGAAAAATTAAGAACATTACAAAAAAGTGAGATATAATAGAATATACTTTTCTTTTAATGCATGTCTAGTTGTGTAGATGAGTTAACATTTGAAATAATCTAAAAATTTTAAATAAAGGGTTGTAAGTTCAATTCTCATAGGGATGCTTTTCAAATAAAAAATATAATATTTTTTAAGAGAATTAGTTAGTGAATATAAAAGAAAAAAAATGCCTATAAGGATAGTGTAGTGGTTTGGGATTTGGTATCTCTTTTGGGAAACCTAGATTCAAACCATAGCTTACCCATAAGGGGATAGGTTGGATGGTAGCACTCAAGTGTTTTTTAGTTGGCTGCCCTAATTCAATTCCCTAGAGGATCAAGGGTCACATTAACTTTTTTTTACCCAATAGGATATGTTTTATAGTGGAAATGCTCAATCCCAATATGATATTTGGAAAATATGTTACCTATTCCCCAATTCATAAAAAAATAGAAAAATAAGCGAGTTAAAAATGCATATGAGGGATTTTAATTTTTTTTAAGTAGGCACTTTTTGGGAAGTTGATATTTTTAAAGGAAAATGGGAGATTAAATAATTTAAGTATGTTTTTAAAAGATTCATATAGCTTGTATAATACTTTCTAAGTTATATGATAGTATTTAAAAAAAAAATGTATCTAGGAATTTAAAAAAGTCTATAGTTACATTTTTTAATAGGATTTTTTTGTCATGAAATAACAATTCCATAGGAGTGATATAATATTTTGTACACAGATTTATTTTTAGCAGTTATTGACACCTTATTTTGATCAAACAAATTTTACATAAAAATAAAAACCAAAATATGTGCTTTGCATAGTTGCAACATTTAGTATAAATGGCATCTTTGATTTGCATTTTGAGGTAATGTTCTCATGTTAAGTTTTTGTATCTACAATCTAATATAACTTCCATAATGACATTTAGGAATTGATCCTATAATTCATCAATGAGGAATAAGGATACAATTTTGTGATATTTTATTTCACTCTATCATTTACCCCATTCATTTCTATCTTTTGACATAAATATTTAAATTGAGAAAATTTGAGTATATAGAAAATTTATGCCTACATATGAGGATTTCTCTTTAAGAAGGTATCATTTAAATAATTAATACTTTTTAATACTACCTTGGTGCCACATATATATCTTCCATGTATCTTAAGGTCTCTATCACATGCAGTCACATATATCAAGAGGATTAGGTATTTTCATGTATTTTTGGGTATACCAAAAGTGAAAGTATACAAATATATTGGTATATAGGACTGTTGGTATATCAAAAGGAGGACCATTTGGAGATATAAGGAAACTTCACCATATCTACATCAGAAATATTTTGTATAGAATCACAATTGCTTAAGGGTCCAAATTTTGCACCATGAGAAACAAAGATGAGGACAATACTTGTGGTTAAAAAATTCTAGAATATCATTATTGGTATTGAAATGTTTCCTTAGGAAATATAATATAAGTAGAAATATTATGCAAGAGATGAAAAGGCTCTTATGCTCATCACATTTAGAGTGGATAATTAAATACAACCACAAATTAGTGAGGAAAAAACATCAAAATATGTATGGGATAAACTTTGTACCATATTTGAAGAAATAAATGAAGTCACTATCCTTTATTTATAGTCATAACTACATAAATTAAAGGTCCACTATGGTGAGAATGTTTAGCAGGTCCTACAAACAATTATTTACTTGAGGTAAAATCTAAATACAGTGGGAGAAAAGGTTCAAGATAGATTCTTAGTTTTAGTTGTACTTAGAGCTATCCCTAAATCATTCAAAACATTGGTGACATCTCTTCAAGTTTTAAATAAAAGAGTTCTATTTGAATAATTGGTAAACATGCTTCAAAAATATGAAGTGGAAAATACATTGAGAGCTAAGTTGACCAAGAATGCCCTTGTTTCAATCAATAAATTATAAAAGAATTCAAATATTCATTCTACTCCACATTCATCACAAAGTTGGGTTCAAAGGAGATGGTAATTTCATATTTCTAAAAAAGGGACAAGATTTTGTAAATATAATTCATTGAATTGAAGAAATAAATTTCAAAGATCTTCCTAAGGGAATCAACAATCTCAATATCAGCAACGTAAATAAGGACAAGGGAAATACCAATGAGGGCAATCACAAAAAATGCCACAATAATAAGAGTATATTGCATAGGATGAATCGAAATTATATTATGAAGAATAATAATAAAAAACACATAATATCCTCATAGCAAAGGAAGTATTAAAACCAAGATAAAAAGTGAAATTCAAATGTGTGTACCATCAAAATATAATAAACAAGGAAAGTTATCAAAATTAAGGTCTTGTTTATAGGTAACACTTAGCAAAGTTGGTGAAGGATATTTTAAAAATGGTGTGACAATCTCTATTGGTGGTATACTAAAAATGTGTATGATACTATTCATACCTTATATCCTTGAAGGGCAATGTCAAAAGAAAATTTAAATAATCAAGAAGTTGAATGATAAGTCCAAGATGAAAGATGTTTGCTATGATAGAAGTGATCTTATTTGAAGGATAAATTCTAACTGTGATATAGGTGATGAGGCCCATGATAAAATTAAACCTTTTGTGATTCATGTGATCTTATATAGGGGACAAATATAGCTTGTGAAAATAGTTATTTGGATATTATTTATGAAGATAAATATTACATAAAATGTGGTCATGGTGGACATGATAAAGGTAATATTAAAAACATTAAGAGTGACACTTATAGTTCAAGTTGTATGGAAGGTCATTGTGATAATGATAGGATATGGTATTTGAATAATGGTAGTGATGAATAATTTAGATATTTTGAAAGACATAAAATATATTGGTTCAAAATTATTGAGAAGAATGAGATATGATGGTATTATTTTGGAAATAAATAGAAAATGTGTGAAATATCCCATAGTACAAAATATAAGAATAAATAATGAAGTCCTTGGATATAAAAGACATGCAGGTGGTAATGAGATCAAATTTGTGAAAGGGGAAACCTATAAAAAATATGAAAGAATTAATGTCACTAAATTTATGATAGGTAGCATTAACACAAAATTTGTGAAGAAAGAAACATATGTAGACACTCCTAAGGTGGGTTGCAGTCATTGTATAAGAGATGGAAATTTGACAACTAGGTGATGGAACTTACATTCTTGTCAAACTTGTGGAGGAAATAATCACTCTAGAAGAAAATATTGGTACAAAAACAAAGTTACCAAAAAAATATAGATGAATTATGGATAGATGAATGTGTGTTTTTGGGATAAGAAAAAATATATGTTGAATGGTTTTTTTAGAAGAAGACCAGTTTGATGGTTGAAAAATATCAAAGTTTATTAAAAAAAGAAGAATGTAATTTTCCCATGAAGAAATATATTGGAAAACTTGAGATAAATGGTTTCAGTATTAGGATAATATGACCCAAGAACTTCTTGGAAGATATGTAATGATAGGAGTCTACAGAAGAATGCTTGGAAGACCAAAACTTATAGGACCTATAGATGAAATATTATGTGGAATAATTTTGAAGATGTGGAAGATTCAAATTACATATTCCAATGGTAATTTCCCAATAGTGATGATCCAATGGATTATCTAGTGGCTAACCCAAATGTAGTGATAGCCCAAAGAAAATTTGAAAATATGACCTAGAGGAAATGATGGCCTAGAGGCAACACAAAAAGGTGTCCCAGAGGTAATGATGACCCAAAGGAAGAGGACGTAAAGATAACCCAGAGATAATTATGACCTTGAGGTAGAGACCTGGAAATAAACCCAAAAATAGACCTAAGAGGTAGACCAAGTGGAGATTGCATATATCTAGTTGAGATAGAGCTAGAAGATCTAAAGCTAGCAAACTAAAATCCAACTAGACAATGATAATGATAGAGTGATATCAAGAGAACAAGATCAAGATACATATAATAGTTCTAATTTACCAATATTAAATGCATGGGGGGTAATGAACTTTATACCAAATAGTTTACTATACAGGGTATTAGAATCTATTACATTATTTGAAGTTATGTAAAAATTTTATGTTTGTAATTATTATGGGAATTTATAATTATCTCTCCCATGTGAAAATTGAAGTCACATCTCCTAGAAGATGTGATAATATGAAAAGGTAGTTGAAGGTAAAACACTAACATCTATAATTATCAAAGAGTCAATATGAAAATACATATTGAAGCATTGAATATGTTTGATGTATGTAGATGCAAGATAATAGATGGTATGGATAAATGGTGAATATGAGAAAATATTGGTGTGAAATATTGTTAATATAATATTGTTTTGTTCTTCCTATTATTGAATTTGTTGCTTCAATTTTACCTTAAATTCAATAAGTTTGAAGCAATTAGCAACATTATTGAGAATATGTGGATACGAAGGAAACTACATCAACCAATTAATTCTACAAGATACTTATTAAACCTCAAATTATTTTGTAATAGTAGACTATGTGATAATAAAGAGGTTGAGGAAGGATTTTATACTTGTGTAGAGAGGATTATAGATAATCATATAAACTTGACAAACATTGCCTTATCCCTATTGAGTTGCACCTATATAAGCCTATAGTAGGGAGCTTGATTACATCTCCTTTTACTAAAGGAACAAGGTCACTTATGACTAGGTAATGCATTTAAAATTTTAAAGTTTAAAATTTCAAAAAAAAAAATGTAGTTAACATTCTTGTAGTTTATGAATGTAAATTAATACATTGAAAATTATTTTTTTTGTAAAAAATTATGGTGCAATGACTATGACTTCAAAACACCTATGCTATAGAGGATTTTCATTTGCATATTGAGTCAACCTTGTAGCACTTTTAGGTGTGAGCACAATTGGTATATATTTGAGTTTGTACACACCAAGAATAATAATAGATTGAGCCAAAAGCATCTCTATAACCTTCTATTTGTGAAATACAATTTTGGGTCTCACATACTATAATTGGAGGCTAGTGAATGCTATGAGGCCATTCAATTGGATGAATTAGATACACTATCTAATTGGATTGATAAGAGTTCTATGGATCTTGAGTTTACTATAAAAGACATTGAGGCACTTAAGGAGGAAGTAATATATTTAATAGGATTGAAGGAGATATACAATGATGATACTACCCTTAAGAAACATCTAATTATAAGTCACCCACTAGTTCAAATCCAAGACCAACCATCAACTACAACATGGAGAAAGGGAAAATGAAAAGGAGTTTAAAAACTACTTTACATCTAAAAAATATTGTATTTTATGTTGTATTTGGGCTGAATTGCTGATTCATAAACTATGATTGTACACTTTGTAATGAATATTTTAATATAAAATTAACTTTTTGGGTCTCTAATTATTTCCGTAAATGGTTTTTTTCTACTTATTAAAATAAAATTTTAGTTTTTTTTTTTAACTGATTGACCATAAATATCAAAAATTAGGCTACCAAAATTGCAAGTTTTAAAACTATGGTAGAAGCATTTAAATATTTGCAACTAAAATTTAAAAAGATAATTTCTAAGACTTACTAGGATTAGAGCCATGTTGTCTTGTAGAAAAATAAATATATGCATGCCTAATCAAATTTGTTTTCATGCATTATAAGTAGCCTAAAAGGGAATATAAGTATTTAATGTCATTTAAGTTGTAGGTAATGTTGAACATTTGAGCTTCTTTTTTTCAATACTCTAAATATTTCTAATTACTTCCCATATGAATTTGTGAGGTGCAATATGTTAGAAATTAATCCAAATTTCACCTACCTTTGACAAATCCTTGATAGATCTTACTTTTCGTAGATATCAAAATCATTCACAAATTTTTGAAGCACTTGAAATTAATCTCAGTAGTTGTAGTTATTCAGATATCTAATTGACATTAGCTTTTGCATTTAATATATGTTAGGAAATTGTTGAGTTTTGCCATCCATTCCCCAACTATATATATGAGAGTTGGGTGTTATTCGTAGATGATGAAGTGGATAGTAGAAAAATAAAACAATTAAAAATAAGAAAGAGAGGAACTGAAGCAACATGTGCAAGAAGGCAATTGCAAAACCTTTAGAAAATCTCTTGCATGAAGCAGTCAAGCAACAACACAACCTTTGTTGCAAAGGTGTACAAATATTTTAGTGAAAGAAACTTCTAGTGTAAAGTTTTTCTCTCATTGTAAAGTTATCACAACAACATGTTTGTAGTATATATATATATATATAATGATATATTTATGCAGTTGTGCTTTTATCATATTTGTTGTATGCATTTTTGCTTAAGTATTTGCTTTCCCAAGACCATGAATGTTTTCAAAACTATGCTAAACTCTTTATTGATGTTGTTCACCTTGTGAAAAAGATCGATATGTAATGTGCTGCCCTAAATTGAATTTGGCAAACCCTAGCTAATGAAATAGTAATTTTCTTGCAATAATTTAGGAATCAATTAAATCACACTCAGATCTATCTGTCTAACACAATAATCATGGAAAACACCATAGTTTTTATTAAAACACTGCTTTTATTGAATCTGAAAAGAGGGCAATTACAACCAATATTTTAACTCACAAATTTGATCAATTGGGAACTGCATAAGTCTCTGAAATGCAAAAAATAATAACTGATGAAGAACAGGTCCAAAATTTGTTGCAACTTGAAATTCCTGCGCGCGCGATATTAGAAATTTGGACTGGCAAGCGAACTTCAAAATGCCATAACTCTTTTGAATCTTAACGAAACCATGTCATGTAACATGTCAAAATGAATGGCATGAAATTATCTATCCAATTCGGAAGTCGAATCAACAATATCTAGCCTGTGGAAAATGGAATCCCTCCAAACAAATGCCAAAAAACCTTGAATGCTGATTTGGATATCAATTTCTAATATAAAGCCCTCAATGGCTGAAATGTTGAAACTCCGCCCACAAATGCTGATCAATACAAGCTCATATGCAAACCCTGGATGAGTTTGCCCCTCTGATAAAAAAGGGTTTTCGTCCTCTGCCTCTAAACCAAGAGGGTCTCCATCCTCAAGGCTTTACTCTTGTAGGTTTTCGTCCACAAGAGTTCACTTCTGCAGGGTTTCGTCCATAGAAGAATTGCAAATGACTTTGCAGCCAAATACAAGAGAAAGAGATCAATTACAATAACCATGGATGTGTAGAATGAAGCCCAAGCCTCCTTTTATTAGCCAAAACCCTAATTCTCCATTGAGAATTATATTTTATTTTGTTTTAATAAAATAGCTAAATTAACCTTATAACTCCCTAATGTGGCGTCAACCCTTATAACCCCTTTTTTTTTTTTTTTTTTCTTTCTTATCCGAGCCACATAAACATTAACACACCACATTTTATGTATAATCCTAATAATTAAAAATTAGGGACATTACAATACATCCCCCCCTGAGATTGCTTGTCCTCAAGCAATCGAACACAAACTCCATCAAATCAATTCAGAGTCATAAGCAAGAATGATTCCAGGGTCCCAAATTAACTTCAAGAAAATCTTACCATACTCCCACAGTGTTGATCCAAGGGTGAATGCAAAGGACAACATCATAATTATTTTCCCAAACTGTCCCAAAATTGGTTTCTTACCAAAGAATAATGCAAAACTTGTACGCTGCCCAAATAATACTTCACCAAGGCTATATAGAAATTGTCTCAAATGTACACATACATCCAAGCCAAGTGAAAACCCAGCTAATTCTTTGCTGCCCAACCAATCCTGAACATGTAACAACTCTGATTTTCTGATTACAACAGAAAAAAAGGTCTGTTCATATTCCCAAAATGCATCCAAACTAAGTGCTCTATCATTCCTTACAGCTGTACCATGTATGAGTATTAATAAACTAGCAATGATGATGGATGAGTGACTGCAAAGTGAGTTCAACAGGTCTGATTTCTTCAATACAACACTGAGAAAGACATCTAAACTTTTTCCCTCATCATCTCTATTAGTCATATCATGCATAAATGTGGCCAAACCAATAATAGTGATGAGTGCATCCATGAAACATGGACTGAGAAATGGAAGTACAGCAATCATACTATCATTATTTTTATGGCCATAAGTGAAATCTATTAACCCATGTGTTTCTACCAAGTCAAGAAGGATACCAAGAGTTTCACAAATCCATCTACATACCTTCTTGATCACCTGGTGATGCTGCTCCAATAATTATTTACCAGACCTGTATAGAAACTTTCCCAAATGTGCACATTTATCCAAGTCAAGTGAGAAACCAACTGTTTCTTCACTACCCAGTTCAAATTGTATGTGGAGTAAGCCTGATTCTTTAAGACCAACCTTGTAAAAAGCTTGCCCAAATGAGACTTTCTCAAAGCTGTGTGAAGACTGTCTCAAGTGTGCACAAATATCCAAACCAAGTAAGAAGCCAATCAATCCTTTGCTTCTCACCAACATAATCTTGCCAAAGTTGATATCTCTAAACTGTCTCCATGATGCCTTATGCCTCCATGTTCATCCAAACTGAACAAGAACAGGTCTGATATAGCTCTTACCAAATCTGATTTGGTGTGAGCAGTAATAAAATGAATCTTCCCAATTTTTCCCAATTCTCCTAGGATCACTCCCACATCATTCTCAACAAGAGTATCATGTAAAAGAGTGATGGAATTGCTAAAAACATGACTGAAAACTGAGCATAGCAATTCTGATTTCGTCATGAGGCATATCAAGAAAAGAACTTCATGAATAGCAATGAGTGAAAATTGCCCAATTCTTCCAACATCGACCAAACCCAGTCCACCATCATTGTTTGAAACTGAACTACATAGGAAATGATCAACAACTAGAGACATAATGAAAGAGAAATCTAATTTTGAGCCAACAAACTTTGTTTCCTTTTGATAATAGCCATTCTTTATTTTCCCAACATCAAGATCTACACACGCTTCTTTCTGAAGTATCTTCTCCGCCTTTGTGTTGTGCAAGCATCCATACTCCCTAACTTTCATTAAAATAAGCTTGAATCTGAACTGATCTGTAGTTCTATTTATGGCAGGGCAATGCACTAATTCTTCAAACGTTCTTTCAAGTGCAACTTCTTCCTCTAATGCCAATTTGCATGAACTTATATGCTGTTGTTCCATGACTGTACCAAATATATATGAGGACTGAATTCTACTTAAGTACTTAAAACATATAATGTCCATGTGTCTCATGGCTGTAGGTGGAATGCTAGACATAAAAATTGAAAATGCATTTGCCATATTTACAATACTAGGCTGAATGTGAATTAAATCTTTCAAGGGATAGATACTCAAGATATAGGAAATTTCTTCAATATTAGTCCATTCATTATTATTGAAAAGAAAGTATGGCTGCTCTTGCTGCTACGCTGCTTGATTAAATACCTCACTAAATATGATATATTGTTCAGAAGGTTGTATACTAGCGACATCTTCATAAAGGTGATGTTTATGACCATTGGAGATTCTCTTTTCATGTTCAAAATGAAAATCTGACCTTTCTGGCTCCTGAAGTGCTTCATTAGAGATGATATTTTGTTCAAAAAGCTGCTGACCAGTGGCATCACAAAGATGATATTTGGGACTTTTATTGGATATTTTATTCTCAAAATAAAGATATGACTGCTCTTGTTCCTCTAGTTCCTCTACTCCAATTCCTTGTCTAGAAGTCAAGGTGCTAGGAATTTGCTCGATAGCTTGACTGCAATCTATTTTTTCTTTTGAGAGAAGCAAAAAAACATTGTCATCAAGCTTATATTTTGATTGAGTCAGACTTGTACAGATGATGCTTTCATGGGCTGACAATTGCTGCCCAACTAGATCAGCATTCCTTTTGACACTACACTCTCCAACTTCGTGCACTGAAGTTAGGACCGACTCATGCTCAACCCAAGAATTATCAACTGCATGCACATCCTCACCAGCTGCTGATTTAACAATGTCAAAATCAACTTGCTCTATGATCTCACCACTATCACGAAATTCATTATGCCCCTCACCAAAATGAGATCCACAAGATGAATTAACTTCATCTTCATCAATTTTGCCCTCCTGTACTTCCACACAAGTTTCTTGAAGAGGTGGCATGTTTATATTTTGAATTTCAGCAATCTGAATGTTCAAGTCAGCACCTTGATCAAAAGGAAATTCGTCTCTATCAATCTTCTCATTTACTTCATCAGCATAACTCTCCAACTCATCAGGAAAGCCACCATCCAACCACTTGCTGGTCTGTTCTGTTTCTAAATTTAACCAGAATACATCTTCATCGACATTGATCTCCTCATCAAATTTGGAGTCTTCACCATGAAAAAAAACACCATGCAACAATGAACTGTTGCTAGGAAAAATGCAAGGCTCATCATACCTTATGTCCAAGGTCTCACAGAGCTCACTGGATTGCTCTGGAAGCAATTCCATAATTGTTGTCCTGTCATTACCCTTGGTACTATAGTTGTCCTGGGACTTGTGGGTTATGGGCCCACATATATGTCCAAGTGACCACTCTTCTTGGCAAGTGAAGCAACATTGTTCTCTTCTCAATTGATTCTTGCTTTTGAGAGGTAGTCCTCGCATCTGTAAGTCACTCGGTCTCTTTTCCTTCTCCTATTCCTCCTGTACCAAGAGAGGTTTTAGCTTCTTCTCACATTGCTTGGAAACATTGTCAACTAATTTACGTGCAGCTGAAGAGGTAATTTGTCCTTCCCTCAAAACAGCCATCAACTTGGGCAAGATGAGCTGGGTAAAGTCATCACTTTCCTCAATGATGCGTACCATGATGGTTTGCATGTAAGAGGATATAATGTCTTCATGATCTTCACTGATAGAAGCCATAAAATGTCGAAACATCTGGATACTAAGATCAACACAATCTAAATCAAGCAAAAAGACATATATTCTAATTTTTGCCATCACTTCCAAAATTCTAACCTTCTTACCATAGGATTGGTCCCTGATGTTATTCAAACCATTAAAATCGTCAACCATCAGCTGTAATCCCTCCTTCATGATGTCGTCATTGTAGGGTGCTTCCGGAGCTGTAATCCTTATGATCTCACTGAGACAAGAGGTGACTGCAAGTCTCACATCCCTGTCTGCATGTCTCATAATACAATGCTGGACTAATGCAACCATAGGTACTTTCGTTGCCCAATTCAAAACCTCATGATCAGATTGATCTAGTTCAACTAGACATGTATCCATTTCCTTTAGACTGTCAAGAAGAACATCTTTTGACAATTTCTGGGACTCAAGTTGTTTCCCCAAAGCATAGAGCTTACAACTTACATCCATTCTTTTACTGATATGTTCTACAGATTGAATCTATTTTTTGTTATTGGATGTGTGATGCTCAACCTTAGCCTTAGAGGGAACCATAGGTGCTGACTTAGGTGACATAGCTACTGTCAACTACTTTTCCAACTTTTTTGGGACAGCGAGCTCAACTTTATTAGCCGTAATATTAGCTACAATTTTAGGATCTTGTAAAGTATTTTGTTCAACTCCAACTTTCTTCAGCAACTTTATAAATGAAAAATCAACCCTATCCTGAAGAAAAACTGAAGGTGGAGAAATTTGCATCATTGTAGTTAATTGACTCATGGATTTTTGTATCTCACTCTGAGTCCTATTCCAATCACGCTGTCTCCTAGACCAATCATTATAAGAATCAATGAATCTGAAATTTAATTAGGCTTCCACAAGCTGGAAGAATAGCCTGAGCTCTGAATTAACAATACCCAGAACTCTTAAAGCCAAAATCAACCAAAAGGGTATTCAAATCACCAATACCCAGAAACTGAAAACCCTAGATTTGAAAACGGCAACCAAACCCTAACTTCCAAGTCTGAAAAATACTCATGACAGCTGAATTATTATTATTTTTTTCCACATAATACTTAAATCATTTCTAAAATGTTCAGCAAACCCTAAAAAGGTTTGCAGGAAAAACCAGCTCTGATACCACTGTAATGTGCTGCCCTAAATTGAATTTGGCAAACCCTAGATAATGAAATAGTAATTTTATTGCAATAATTTAGGAATCAATTAAATCACACTCAGATCTATCTGTCTAACACAATAATCATGGAAAAACACCATAGTTTTTATTAAAACACTGCTTTTATTGAATCTGAAAAGAGGGCAATTACAACCAATATTTTAACTCACAAATTTGATCAATTGGGAACTGCATAAGTCTCTGAAATGCAAAAAATAATAACTGATGAAGAACAGGTCCAAAATTTGTTGCAACTTGAAATTCTTGCGTGCGCGATATTAGAAATTTGGACTGGCAAGCGAACTTCAAAATGCCATAACTCTTTTGAATCTTAACGAAACCATGTCATGTAACCTGTCAAAATGAATGGCATGAAATTCTCTATCCAATTCAGAAGTCGAAACAACAATATCTGGCATGTGGAAAATGGAATCCCTCCAAACAAATGCCAAAAAACCCTGAATGCTGATTTGGATATCAATTTCTAATATAAAGCCCTCAATGGCTGAAATGTTGAAACTCCACCCACAAATGCTGATCAATACAAGCTCATATGCAAACCATGGATGAGTTTGCACCTCTGAGACAAAAGGGTTTTCGTCCTCTGCCTCTAAACCAAGAGGGTCTCCGTCCTCAAGGTTACTCTTGCAGGTTTTCGTCCACAAGAGTTCACTTCTGTAGGGTTTCATCTACAGAAGAATTGCAAATGACTTTGCAGCCAAATACAATAGAAAGAGATCAATTACAATAACCATGGATGTGTAGAATGAAGCCCAAGCCTCCTTTTATTAGCCAAAACCCTAATTCTCCATTGAGAATTATATTTTATTTTGTTTTAATAAAATAGCTAAATTAACCTTATAACTCCCTAATGTGGCGTCAACCCTTATAACCCCTTTTTTTTTTTTTTTTTTCTTTCTTATCCGAGCCACATAAACATTAACACACCACATTTTATGTATAATCCTAATAATTAAAAATTAGGGACATTACACGATACTACATATATGATCAAAACTAGAGCTTGCTCCCACCTTCTCATCATAGTCTTGAACAAGCCCCGACCTAGTGCAATTTGTCTTTGTAAAAATTTGGATTTGTGCATATCTCAAATCTGTGTAATCCCAAATCCATGCAAGTTTTGCATAGAAAAGTATACAGAAAAGTTAAAATCTCCTGAGCGCTTGATCCTGTTTCACTTTCAAATTGGTATCGAAGCCTAAGCTATTAGTGGGTTTTTTAGATCCATAGCAACAATGTCTTCCAATAAAAATCCTCTACAGCTTTAGATTCCAATATTCAATTACAAGAATTATGATTATTGGAGTATCTAAATGAAGATATTTTTTGGGTCTCATGAGCTATGGGACTTGGTGGATAATGGGCATCCAAAAATCATAGATATGGTAACATTGAGCACTCTTTATCAAGTTAAGAAATATTTATTGAAGGAGAACTGAAAGAAGGGCCAAAAGTCCCTATTATATATTAAGCAGGCAATTGATAAGACCATATTTCTCAAAATTGTAGTTACAACCAAATCAAAGAAGGTATGGAAAATTTTAGATAGTTCCTTCCAAGGAACCAACAAAGTGAAGTTGGTAAGGTTGTAAATGTTGAGAAGAGAGTTCAAAAATATGCAAATGAGTGAATTATATTCCATGAGAAACTTATTTACCCACACAATGGGTATTATCAACTATATGAGGATGAATTATGAAAAAATAGAGAACTAGAGAATAATGGAGAAGACACTAAGAATCCTACCAATCAATTTTTACTCAATCATCATTGCCATTAAAAATCAATGGACTTAACAACCCTTTCAGTGGATGAGCTCATAGATTCTCTAAAAACCATAAGAAGAGGTTGAATCGAACATCTTAGTCCTCATTGGAGTAAGAATTTAAGACATAGGTCTCCTTAAAATATAATAGTATAAGGGAAGAATCCCACAAAATAGCCTCAATTTATCAAGGAGGAAGAGGATAAAACAACAAAGGAAAAGGTGGAAAAGACCATGAGAGAGGAGGAAGAAAAAATTACTCCAACAAAGGAGAAACTAGATACAATTTCCATCAAGCAAGAGGAAGGGGCAGCAACAAATATTAGCAAGGAGGATAAAATAAAAGGTATGATAAATCCAAAATCCAATGTTATTACTACAAGAAATTTTGCCATTACATTTGAGTGTAGAAAGAATATGGCTAAGGAAATAAGTAACAAGACCACTATACCAATGATAATGAGAATGTGGAAAACAAATATGCTTGTGGGTGTATGATGTTAACTTGTAGTACTAATACAGAGAGATAAAAGAATGTATGGTATATTGATAGTGGTTGTAGTAACCACATGTCTGGGAATAGATAAATGTTCTCACAGCTAGATGATACCATAAAATATAAAGTAAATATAGGAAAAAACAAGGTTACTATCATGGTAAAAGTAAGGATTATAATCTGTACAAAACAAGAAGAAAGAAAATACATCCTTGATGTGTATTATGAGTTTGGGCTTAAACATAATTTATGGAGTGTTGGATAGCTTGTGCAAAAGGGGCACACAATGTATTTTGAAAATGGATATGGCATCATTATAGACACTGAAAATAGGCTCATATCAAATGTAGCCATGACAAATAACAAGATGTTTCCTCTAAAAATTTAGAGTGAAATGATGCTTTCATTTAGTGCAGTTGTAAAGAATGCTACATGGTTATGGCATCTCAAATTTGGCCATTTAAGTTTTAGTGGTCTAAATTTACTGCACAAAAAGCAAAATGTGAGAGGACTTCTTCTCATAGAGCAACCAAATAAATAATGTGAAGGTTGCATAATAGGCAAGAAAAATAGATATGTACTCCCTATAGGACAACCATGGAGAGTTTCATAACCATTGGAGCTAGTGCATTTAGATATTTTTGGGCCTATGTAAACTAGCTATTTTCCAACAACAAATAATTTTTGACTTTTATAGATTATTTCAGTTGAAAGACATGGGTATACCCCATCAAAAAAAGTAAAAAACATTTATTAAATTTAATTAGTTCAAATATTTGGTTGAAAAACAAAGTGGATACTATGTGAAGACTCTCAAAACAAATGGAGGAGGTGAGTATATCTCTAATGAATTCCATAAATTTTGTAAAGCAAATGGAATCAAAAGATAGTTCACAACCATATACACACCACAGTAGAATGGTTTTGTAGAGAGAAAGAAAAGAACCATAATAGATATTGAAAGGAGCACGCTAAAGGCAAGGGCATTCCAAAATGAGTTATGAAAAAAAGTTGTAGCATGTGCAATTTATCTAGTAAATAGATATCCCACAAAGTGTGTGAAGGACATGATCCCATAAGAATCATGGAGCAACCAAAATATGAGTATTACTTACTTAAGAGTATTTGGGTGCATAACATATGGACACATTCTAGACAAAAAATGAAGAAATTTGGATGACAAGGTAAAAAAATGCTTCATTGGGCACAATGAAGAGTCAAAGGCTTATAGATTGTATAACCTTGTAACAAAAAATTTGATCACAGGAATAGATGTGAAGTTCATGGAAGATGAAGCTTAAAACTAGAATTCAAATACTAGCCAGGAAGGGACAACAACTATTGAGTTTGAATACTTGAATGGAGAAAGAACCAATCAACCCTTAGCTTCAAGTAGTAGTACGAATGTCAGCAACAACCTGACTTCATCATCAAGGCCACCTCCACTTGCAATAATGATATCCAACATGAGAACACCAAGAAATATAAGGAACTTTTAAGACATATTTGAGGTAACTAGAAATAAGATAGAAGATGAAGAACATTATGATTTTGCTTTATTTTCTAAGTGTCATCCTATTTAATTTGAAGAAGCAATTAAGGATATTAAATGAGTGAGAGCTATGGATGATGAGATAGAATCCATAGAGAAAAAATAGACCTAGGAGCTAATGGATTTTCTAGTAGTAAAGATCATTTGTATTAAATGGATATATAAAACAAAGTTCAATGTCCAACGTGATGTTGAAAGGCATAAATCAAGGCTAGTTTCAAAAGCTTAGAATTATAAGTCAAGCATTAACTATCATGAAGTGTATGCACCTATAGCTAGGCTTGATACAATAAGGATGATCCTAATATTGGCAACCTAGAAAGGATGGGAGGTTTTTCAAATGAATATCAAGTCAGCCTTCCTAAATGGAGTTTTGGAAGAAGAGGTCTACATAGATCAACCACCCAGTTACTATTTAGAAGGTCAAGAAGGAAAGGTATTAAAGTTGAAGAAAGCCCTATATGGGTCAAAGCAAACACCCAAGGCTTGGTATAACTGCATTGATGCAAAATTTCAAGATAATGACTTCATTAAGTGCCCATATGAGCACACTCAATACATTAAGACCAATGAACATAGAGAAATGATAATAGTTTGATTGTATGTAGATAATCTAATTTATACTAGCAATAGCAATATACTATTCGACCAATTTATAAATGTAATGAAACATGAGTTTGAGATGATAGATTTGAGCCTAATGAAATATTTTCTTGGCATTGAAATTACCCAATCCACAAATGATATCTTCATCTCTAAAGGAAAGTATGAAATTTCTTTAAGACGTTTAGAATGAAGGACAACAAATCGACCATAACTTTAGTTGTGATAGGTTTGAACTTGAGCAAGAAATATTGCAATAGCAATGTTGATCCAAAATTTTATAAAATATTAGTTGGAAGGCTCATGTGTTTGATAGAAACCATACCTGACCTAATATTTGCGATGAGTTTAATTAGTAAATTTATGGAGGAATCAAAGAACATTTCAATTGTAGGCAGGTAAAAGAATAATGTGGTATTCCAATGGGACCAGATACCACAAAATATTTTATGGAAGAAAATACTAGCTTGATCTTATTGGCTACATAGATAATTATTAGGCTGGTAATATAGATGATAGGAATATTGGGATAGCAAATTATATCATAGGAAGAGAACTTCCAATTATACAAGCAAGCAATTATTGCATTGTCAAATGTAGAAGCAGAGTACATTACCACCACATTTATAGAATGTTAAGCAGTTTGGCTGAGAAGAATATTAGGTGAGTTTAATAAAGAGTAGCAAGGGGCAATGACAATATTTTTTACAAAAATTTTGCCTTAGCATTATCAAAGGATCCAATTTTTCATGATAAAAGCAAGCATATTGATATCTAGTATCATTTCATCTAAGAGCTGGTAAAAAATAATTAATTTAAATTGTTATTTTGCAGGTCTAAAGAGTAGGCTACAAATATATTCACAAAACCTTTGAAGAAAGGATATTTTAAAAGGTTGAAGGATATGCTTAGTGTCAAAGTTTTTGTGAAATTTGGTTTAAGAAAATATGTTAGAAATTGATCCAGATTTCACCTACCTCAGACAAATCTTACTTTTTATAGATATCAAAATCCTTTGTTAGTTTTTGGAGCACTTGAAATTAATCATAGTAGTTGCAGTTATTCGAAGGTTTGACTGATACCAAATTTTGCATATAATGTATGTCAGGAAGTTGTTGAGCTTTTTCCTCCACATAGTAGAAAAAATACAAAGTTAGAAATAATAAAAAAGAGAGTGAAGCAGCAAGGGGAAGAAGGCAATTGCAGTCTTTAGAAAATTTCTTGTATAGAGCAATCCAACAAAACAACCTTTGTTGCAGAAGTGTATAAGGCTTCTAATGTAAATTTTTTCTCTTAAGACAACATGTTTACAATATATAATATAAGATATATATTTATGCAGTTTTGTACATTTTCTCTTAAGTATTACTCTCCAAGAACCATGTAAAGTTAGAGTGATTAAATTCCTAAAGTTCTTTTTTAAGGTTTGGGGCATTTTTGGATTTGATATTATGTTCTCAAAACCATGCTAAAATATTTGTGAAAGGGTTTGGGGCCTTCCCATATTTGGAATATCCAATGTTCTTAAAACCACACTACACTCTGCCTTGTGAAAAGTTTTGATCTCATGCATTGGTCAAAATCAAAGTTATCTCTCGCTCGCTCATCCCGAATTTGAGCATTCCTAGATTGGCACAAGTCAATGAGTCTCCAACTATTGAGCTTCAAAAATACAGATATGTACAAATTTTGTATTGTGAACCATGCCAAAAAATAAAAATTAAAATAAAAGCTCTTAAACACCCAGTCCCGCTCTCCTTTCACAATATTGTCATGCTTTAGAATATTGGAATTTTCAATGTTGTAAATATTTAATGAAATTTCTCTTATGGATGTTTTATATCAAATCGATTTCAAGAAAAACTATTGTTGGTGCTCCTGTTGCAATCAACAACCGAATAATACATCTACTTTAAAGCTTTTTTCCCTAATCTATTTTCTTGATTGAGGTAGGGGTAAGTGGTGCGTGGGACATTACTCATGAAAAACTGAATGTTTTATTGTTTGAAATGATCTTAAATCATAACCTCTCTTCATGAGTACAAGCATGCCGGTCCTACATGCAATTCAGATAGAGACACTATTTTAGTTGATGGTATGGGTAGGTAGGATGCATGAGTTGTGTTTTGTTAGTCATTTCATTTTAGGTAAACCATTCAAGCAGAGGATAGCGTTAGCAAATACAATGATAATGCAATTATAAGTTGTTGCATAAACATCCATTTCTCCAAGTGGATGTAGAAGGATATAAAGTAGACTTGTATATGTTTACATGTAATTAATCAATGAAAGTTTTCATAAATACCATATGATTGGAATACCACCTAGTTGAAGCAAGGAAAATTCATGGAATGAAGAAAATTCAAGAAAATTACAAAGAAGTAAGGTAATGCATGTCTAATTGTGTATATGATTTGGCATTTGAAAAAAAATCTAAAAATTTTAAATAAAGGGTTGCAAGTTTAGTTATCATAGGGGTACTTTTCAAAGGAAAAATTTATTATTTTTCAAGAGAATTAGTTAGTGAATATAAAAAAAAAATTATCTATAAGGATATTGTAGTGCATTGGGATTTGGGATCTTTTTTGGGAGATCTAGATTCAAACCATAGTTCACCCATAAGGGGAGTGTTTGTCAATTGGCTACCCCAGTTCAATTCCCTAGATGATTGGGGGTCCCATTGACTTTGTTTTACCCATCAAGATATGGTTTATAGTGGTGATGCTCGATCCCGATCTAATATTTGGAAAAGGTGTTACCTATTCCCCTATGCATAAAAATAATAATAAGGGAGTTAAAAATGCATATGAGTGATTTTAAATTTGTTTTAAGTGGGCACTTTTTTGAAAGTTGATATTTTTAAAGGGAAAAGGGGGATTAAATAATTAAAGCTTATTTTTGAAAGATTCTTATAGCTTGTATAATATTTTCTAAGTTAGAAAATAGTAGTTTTTTAGAAAATGCATCTAAGGATTATAAAAAATGTGTAGTTGCATTTTTTAATAGGTTTTTTTATGTCATGAAATAACAATTCCATAGGAGTGATATAATATTTTGTACATAGGTTCATTTTTAGTAGTTATTGACACCATATTATGATCAAACAAATTTTGCATAAAAATAAAAACCAAAACATGTGCTTTACATAGTTGCAACATTTAGTACAAATGACACCTTTGATTTGCATTTTGAGGTAATGCTCGTGTTAAGTTGTTGTGTCTAACACCTAATATATCTTCCATAATTACATTTGGGAATTGATCCTATAAATCATCAAGAAGGAATAAGGACACACTTTTGTGATATTTTGTTTCACTCTTTGATTTACTCCATTTATTTCTATCTTTTGACATAAATATTTAAATTGAGAAAACTTGAGTATATAGAAAAATTATGCCTACATATGAGGATTTCTCTTTAAGCATGTATCATTGAAATAATGAATACTTTTTAATACTACCTTGGTACCACATATCAATATCTTCATTGTAACTTAAGGTCTCTATCACATATAGTCACACATATCAAGAGGATTAGTTTTTTTCATGTTTTATTGGGTATATCAAAAGTGCAAGTATATCAAATATATTGGTATATAGGATTTGTGGTATATCTGTAGACACCTAAATCACGTAAATTGGATAAGAGTACCAGTGCATCACATATGCCATGCTTATCGACAACATATGGCCCTATTGGACACCACTCTAGGCTTGCATAAGGATTACATAAGGCTTCAAAACTCATTTTGGAGGTTTCCTAGCAGTTAAAGGTAATTTTGGGGCACCTCTTGGTGACCATCCCACCAAGGGATGGTCATAGTTGGTGAATGTCCCACCTAGGGATGACCATCCATAATCATCCCTGGGTGGGACGACCCCTAACTAGACCCTTGAAAAAGTCAAAGGATGCACTAAATGGTAATCAAATACTACCATTAACGCATCCAATCACCCCAAATTTATTGGGGACCTGCAATTAGACTTTGGGATAGTATATTGGAAGCCCCAAATGGGTAACCTTCCCTCACCAATGCATGTCAAGGATTAGGACACATGGCGGCACCTACCTCACATGGAAAAACATGCCCCTTTGCCCTAGATGCCCTTTTGGGCTATAAAAGGAGGTGAATGCACCAAATTTTAGGGAGGATATTTGAAGTATTTTGAGAAATGAAGTGTTGCACAATTTGATCCTCACCTTTTGCAAACCAAAACTCACCCTACCTTAGCCTTGAAACCCTCTTCATTCAAAGGCAATTTCAGGGGCAATAGGAAGTCATCCAACTATTCCAAACTGGCCAAATTGAAGGTATATTTGGCCCCATCTATCGACAACACTCCCATACCAGTTTTGGACCAAATCCCTTGAGCATAGGTGACAAAAATAAGGTAAATTTGTGACCGTCCCACCTGGGGATGGTTAGCAGTCAATATTCATCACACCTAGGTATGACCATAAAATAAAAATAAATTTTGGTAAAATTACTACATATACCCCTTAGGAATGCTGACAAAAACCCCTTGTTCCAAATTTGGTGAAGTTTGGAGCAGATTTGATGCCAAATTTGAGGTCTCCAATGTTGCAGGTTTAGTTGTCCCTATCAGGGACGGTCACTATTTCTGCATAGTTTTACTTTGAATATTGCTTCCAAATCTCTTCAAAAGCATTTATATTAGAATATATTATGTTTATGCTGCATCTAGATCAATTTCCATGTGTTTAGATCAGTTTTTATGTTAGTAGAATAAACTCCTTTTTATGGTTTTATTGCTTTTATTCTATAACATAGGCACTATTAACCCCCTTTCAATCCCTTGTGTATAGATACAATAATGCTAGACAGGAGGGAGGAGCTAAAGAGACATAATAATATTAGCCCAAAACTACTCTTGATTGTGGGCAACGAAGTTTCACACCATATAGAACTTCACCTTAAAGGCCCCTTTCAAGGGACTAGATCCCTTGAAAATTGTAATGGAAACTGTATCAAATTTGTAAATGCCCTCGAGGGGATGTTTTGTAATCTCATTTGAAGCAATAGAGGAATTAATAGAAGGATAAATCCACTGTTTATGTTACACATTTGCCTCATTTCATGTAGATTGCAAGTTTATGTTATTTCCCTTTGAATGCTTGTATACTGCTTTTCCATTGCAATAGAGTGCCCTTAAGGCAATGTCGTGAAATTTGCTTCTTCAGTGGCGATCATGGTATATGATATTTTTTTGTATCCCCTCTATAACGTGCTAATTTTTACCTCCATTTTTGGTTTTATAGGTTGCAGGTATTGACCGTTCTGACCATAAACAACTCCTTTGCTACTAGTGTCACTGGGTGGGACGACCAACTAGGTGTCCCTAGGTGGGATGGCCCCCAAAATGTCACCATACCTGGGTGGTACAATCACAAAACCAAAGGGTTTCTACAAAAAATTGTAGAAATAGCAAGTTCTAGGTCAGATTTTACACCCCTCTGCACTTTCAATTTGCATATTTGTTGTTAAAAATTGTCAAATTTCATGTTTTCTTGCTTTTTCCATGCATAGAAAGGTTAGATACTCTCTTTCCAAAATTTTGCATTAATTATATAAAAAAAGAGAAACAAATAGTAGAATTTCTGCTTTTTGTCTGGTTTTCTTGCTTGAAACTTACCCAAGAAGGTTAAGTTCATATAGACTTTGCATTCTAGTGCTTTCCTTTTATGTTACTAACAAGTCTGAAATAAAAACACAATTTCATGCATTTAGTGAATCATCATTGAGTGCTATTTTTATTTCTTTCAAAAATTTTTAAAAGGAACACACACAAACCACAATCTTCCTAAATGTTGGTGAGTTGGACTTCATTTCCAACCACTGATAGAGTACAATGATGGTGGGTTTCATCTCCATACAGTGACTCAAATCCTATGAACCCTATTTTATTGGCCAATATCGAATCCAATATTTGTCCTTATAATTTAAAATAGCACACATCCCCCTTCGAAGGGGTGTATCACTATGCATGGGGTTCTGGATGAGGATCAATAGGACCTATGCTCCCTGATCAAGTATGGATTTCATATCCATACTTTGGTTGGTTCACGTGATCATAATTTTAGTACCGATTGTTAAGATACGAGTATATAGGTGAAAACCACTTAAAATTTTGAGTATTACATCAAAAAATCAAACATGCCAAGTATTTCTTTACAAAGCAACACATCTTGAAACACACCAAACAGTTTAGGGATTCACATTTAAAATATTTAAAAGAAGATAATCATCTCTATTTTTGAGTGTTCCTATTGTTTGTTTGTTTCAAATTCATATAAATTATAAATAAGATAAACATATAGAATTTTAGAGTACATAGCTATGGTACATACCCGTAGCCAAGCCCATTTAAGGGTGGAAGTTGCGAGGAGTAGGGAAGAGGACACACAACGTCTTCGCCTAGATCCCAAGGATATGGTCATACCTCCTTGGAGACCACCTACTCTTCTTGGCCCTATAAGGGCTGAAAGGAGACCTAGCCAACAAGGGACCCCTACATGGGGCACCCCCATAGGTGATGGTCCCAATTTAGGAAGTTATATCCCTAATCACCATGTGGTAGATGAATGGATGGTTACTCCTAGGACAACAAGACAATGACCTAGCCAACAAGGGACTCCTACACGGGGTACCCCCATAGGCAATAGTCCCATTTTAGGGAATTATTTCACTAATATTTGTTTCTAATGCCTTCTTTCAAGAAGAGTCACCATGCAATGGAGTGCTTCCCAATAGAGCAATCCCACGCATTTGTGTGCCTGCTCGGTCTACTCCTCGCACTGCTGCACAGGAGTATGACTTGTCACCTAAGGTAGGGTTGAATGATCATATTATGATTTCAAACTACCCTTTGCCATGGTGCCATGATCACAATGAGGGTAATGCTCGTATCCATAGGCAACCTCATTCTCCCTTACCTTTCCTTTTTTATGAGGGAAGACCTGAGGAACATCCATATTATCCTCACTCAAATCTTTCAATGCAAGCACATTGTGCCTCTACACCAGTAGATTATTAATATGATCTATTTATGGATGAGCCTAAAGTCAATGCAACCTACCTTAATCTAGGTAAAACTACAATAGATCTCATGAACCCCCCTGAAAAAGATAGATATCAGAGTAACAATTATAAGACACTTAGACCTCATATAGTTGATCATATCAATCAGTTGGTAAAGAAGTATGTTGACTGCTAGGCCAAGTTTAATCTACTTAGTCCTAATAAACATCACCTAGATCTTTTAGAGCAATGACAATAAGTAGAAAAAGAAAGACTTAAATGCCAAATTCAAGAAAATTTACATAATGGAGCTTCTACCCCAACTACACGTAGATAGGAGGCTCGACCGAGGCAACCAAACCTCCAACAAGATAGGTCTCCTAGACCTAACCCAATTTTACCTCCTAGACCTCATAGGCATGAATAGAATATACATGATGGGCCAAAAATAGATCACCTTCAAGAGGCATTCGTTCCTCCTTGTAGGCCCATACCAGAAACACCTTATAGGGCCTACAATGATTTGGAACAAAATGAGGATTATGTAGAAGCACCTTATGGAGGCATGGCTGATGTGAATCAACCATCCCAACCTATGCTTAATATTCCTCATCCACATCTTTAAGTTCAAAATAAATAAGAGGAAATCAAATCCTCAAATGCGTATCAAGCTTTGATTGTACGCTTAGAAACTATAGAAGGTAGGACAGCTATCAACGGGCTTTAAAATCCCACTTTGTGAAAGCTAAAAAATCAATTATTACATCCATCCATTCCTTCCCTGACATACCCTAAGCATTTTAAAATTCTGAAATTGGATAGATTCAAGGGGGAAGAAGATGCTCAAGAGCATGTTACTAGATTTCTAAATATGTGCTTTAACATACAATAAAATGATGCATTGCTCCTCATAAATTTCTTAACCCTCTCTGGTCTAGCCATTGAGTGGTTCAACCAAATTCCAAAACATAGCATCTACACATTTGAACAATTTGTTGATGCATTTTTGGAATGCTTCACTTTAATACCAAAATAAAGGTGACATTAATAGACTTCACGAGGTTGAAACAAACTGAGGATGAGTCAATTATTGATTATGGAAATACATGGAAAATATTTTTGGCTAATTTACCTTATCTATTACCATTGACTGAGCTAACTTGGTTGTTTTTAAAGAGTTTCGTAAAACCTGTCTCTTTGACACTACAATTATAGCAATACCCTACCTTAGAAGAAGCTTTAGCACATGCTATAAACATAGAGGAAATAAAAATCCAAGAGGGAGAAATAACCAAATCTCCTCAAAATGTGGACTCTCAGGCCCAACCTCCTCCTATGAACTATAATAGTAATGGTCAAGCAAATCAGGGACAAAACCAACCACGTCTCCCTAAGAGACAATTTACTTCCTTCGTTGAATTCATGGATTATCTATTCGATCGATTGTGGGTTGAAAAAATGATTAATCTACCAAATATCAAACCCATCGATCCAGAAATAGGTAAACCCAATCCTATGGTATGTTGAGAGGATCAATGTTGTAAATTTCATCGATAAGGTGGCCATGATTTACAAATGTGCTATAGTTTTAAACACTTAGTACAAGATATGATTGATAGGAATGAGTTTCAAGTCGATACTCCATTAGCCCCTAAAAATTAGTAGATGGGTATATACAAATACCCATTACCAACTCACGAGGTACAGGCAGTGCCTGCTAAATCAATGAATAAGGTGAAGACAACACCCCCTATCCAGGGGTATGTTGGGATGGTGAGTATTGTGACCAGGAAAAAAATATATCCAAACCAAGTTGCACCAGTTACATATTTAAGTTATGTTCCCACTACATCGTAAACTACACCACCTGTAGTACATAGCCTTCCATCTAGGCCAATGTTAACAATAAATAACAATCTTGCAGAAAGATTGAGGATAACTTCATCGTGATTGTCCATCTATGAGCTAATACAACAATCACCTCTAGATTGGGATGCTTTTATGAACATATTAAAGTCATTAGAGTTGCAACCATAGGAGTCTAACTCCATTTATTTTGTGGGTCATGTGCAATAGTGCAAGAAGCCAGTAATAACATTCCATGAGCATAATCTTAAGGAAATATCCAATGACATGGTAGATCCTCCTTTGCACATCATTGCATGTGTAAATGAGGTACCATACAAAAGAGTGCTCATAGACACTAGTTCCTCAAGTAATATCATTACAACCATAGCATTGAAACATCTAAAAGCTCCAGTATCTCATGTTGTTGTGTCAACTTACACTCTTCATGCATTTAATGATACAATATGTTCTACGGTTGGTACCATAGTCTTACCCATCCAGGTTGGGCACAAGACTATACGAACTTTGTGTCATGTTCTGGAAGGTGATATGGCATACAATATTTTGCTATGAAGACCTTGGATACGGGATATGAAGTTTGTCCCATCCATTGCACATCAATGTATTAAATACACTCATGAATGGCAAGTACACGTAGTCTCTATCGATCTAGTGATGAGGCCTGGAAATGCCTCAATCATAGCATGTTTTGAACATTAAAATTGCCTAAAAACTCTTATGTTTAATATTATATGCTAGTTAAGTTGATTCAATATGTTGTGTATTAACTGTTTGCATGATCAATGTATTAGAAATACTATATTCTAATTTTTACAACTTTTTGCATAGTTTTATGTTATTTTGTTATGACTTGCTAAAAGAGAAATATGCTTAGGTTGATAACATCATTTCACTAGTTTTGTTTTAATATGTATCAAGCATTCATTTTATTTAAATCTAGAAAACAATGCAAGCAAACTATTACTATGCAGCAAAAACTGGTTTTCCAATGTAAATTCCAGCCAGCTGCCAATGAATGGCAAGGCATGGAATTCACACATGGAAAGAGATGAAGACCATTGAAATATGATCCTGAGAGATAACCCACCTAAGAAATGTAGAGGAAATCATTTAAAGAGCACACATTTGTTCATTTTGAAGTCTCTTCGGAATGAACAGACATATTCAGAATGAGAAAACATAATCTCTTCGGAATGAGCAGATCTTCGGAATGAGAATTGCAGTCTCTTCGAAATGAGCCACTTATCTTTGAAATGAAAACAAAATGTGCTTTTTGACTTGTTGACCAATTTTTGATGCTGGAAAAAGGGAAATAAATATTGAAAAGGGTAAGGGAAAATATCTCCCATCTGACTTTGTCGTCCTTTCTGACCAAAGCCACCATTTATGGAAAGATCAAGTTTGATCCTCTTCTAGCATAAAAATAGGAAAATTTGCAGCATAATAGGATTAGATATTTAGGATAGAAATGAGATATTCTTAGTTTGTAAGTATATCTTAGGACATATATAAATATGGCTTCTGTCCAGGTTGAGCTAGAGATATGGAGAAAGAGGAGAATAGGAGAAAATAGGTAAGTAGTGTAATAGTAAGAAAAGTGATTGTTACAGATCTCGTAACGGGTTTTTAGCGATAATCATCGTAATCATGTTCTGAATCAATAAAAGTAAACTATTTTTATTCATGTTGTTGTGAATGATTATGAGTAAGATCTAGAGAAATAAAGACTCATACCTTCTTCTAGACAAGGAGGCTAGCCACTTCCAGACCTAGGAGGAGGACTAACAACAGGTTTTTATTCTAATTTTTTTGTAGTAGAATGAGTTGTAGAACTTGTCATTTCATTTCCTTGTAAATAGCTAACAGTATTTGTAATATTAGCTTATTTTATGATTGGGATGATCTTGTGATTAATGGTTTGGTTGTAATCTCCACTTTCAACAAACTTTCAAAATATTGTAGATTATCATTTCCAAAATTTACTGTTTTCTACAATTTGTTGCATTTTCTGTTTTGTTATCAACCCTTGCACAGAAGATTGACAACATTCTATTACAGAGCATTGATAGGGCTTCATTTCCATGCTATAATTAGGTTTCCATTGCTGCAAAATTAAATAGATTTCCTTTCTACAATTATAATTAGATTTATAATTTTGCAACTATTATTTTTGCAACATAATTAGGTCTCATTTTGCAATTGTAATTAGGATTTAATTTCTATAGTTAATGATTAGTTTCCATTTCTGCAACTATATTAAGGTTTAATTTATGCAATTTAGAGATAGAAATTTCTTAAATTCCCCACACAATCGGTTTCACCAATAAGACCTGTTGCTCCCAGATGACCTAAGTTATAGCCCTGTTCACTCCTTCCACTAGCCTTGTACACTACCCTGGATTGACAAATTCATTGAGAATTAATGATGTGCATAACAACAATGCATCATTTTGGCACCATTGCTAGGGAATAGTGTTGCTGGAAGGTGACAACAATCCAATAGTTGTTAATTAGACTAAGCTATGAAATTCAGGATAAAATCTGAATATAACAGCTGGTTAAAGTAACAACTATTGACCTATAATTTATGTCATTCAAGAGTAAACATGAATGAGTAAGCCTAGGGATGAAAAAGGTAGAATTACCCAAAATGATCCCTAGCTTGTTCCATTAAGAAGATCTTCATGCCTAAGGGGTGAATCAACTGTGTTTGAACTACTAGAAAGATTGAAAGAAAAATCACGAGTCTCATCATCATTAGAACATTCTAAGAAAGAAAAATCACCAGCTTCATCATCATTAGAACATCCTAGGAAAGAAAAATCATTAGACTCATCATCAACAGAGGATCTTGGACCTCTTGAGCGTGAAATTTGGATAGGTTTAACTGTTCCTAAGTTACAATAAACTATGGTAGAGGGAGGCAATGAAGAACACAAGCTTATACTGAGAGGGGGGGGTGAACAGTATAAGACCTCTTTTTACTTTTTCCTTTATACTTCAAAACAATAAAGCAATATATCCAAAGCAATATCAAAGCAATGCACAAAACCATCCACAAAGTGACACAACAATTTTGATGTGGTTCACCCAAGGTGGGCTACTCCACGGATAAAACTTTTCTCTAAAAGTTATATCAAAGTCCTCTGGGAATCCTTCCCAATTACAATGTTTATGAGCCTCGGCTCAAAGGAGATACCTTCCCCCAATCTGAATTTATGAGCCTCTGCTCAAAGGAGATACCTTCCCCTACCTCTGCTCTGGCTGGTGATCCTCTAGAAGACCTCTGCCTCTGCTGCCCTTAGCAAATGGAACTCTATCCACAGAAGACACCTGTCTTCCCTGCTCTGGCTGGAGACCTCTGTCCTCAACTCTATCACCTCAAAGCTGGTCCTCGAATTTGCACTAAACATAGTCCTTCGGTCTAGCACAAATGTCCTCTTCCTCTTTCTTTGATCTGCACCAAACATAGTCCTTCGGTCTGGCACAAATCAGTCCTCAGGTTCTTCTCATAGAACCAATGCACCTCTGTCCTCAAGTTCTCTGATAGAACTATCAAACTCAGCTTCACAAGTCCTCTGCTAGGACCTGTCCAAATCTGCTCACAAGTCCCCAATGGAACCTGTCCAAAACTGCTCACAAGTCCCCAATGGAACCTGTCCAAAACCTGCTCACAAGTTCATCAAGAAAACTTGCTTGGCATGAACCCACAAAGAGAATTGTTAGAGACCCAATGTGATTCATCAACCTCATAGAAGCATAAAGAGAATTGTTAGAGACTCAATATGTTCTATACTTAACTCCCAATCTCAATCTCAACTCAATCTCAAATATCAAGAGAATAAGATAGATGTAGTATGCTTTTCTCAAGAACATGAAACACAACCCAACAATTGCCAACCATGCAATATCTCATATAACAATGATACTCATGTTCTTTCCAACAACCAATATCTTTTCTCAACCAATTAGGGCTTCAACAACAATGCTCAAAGACAAGGTTTAACCAACATCATTCAACTCAACATTAACCTTGAAGCATTCAACCAATCATCACAAGAAAAGGAAACAAGTAGAAATCCTTTTCCCTCCAAAGATATTTGAACAAAACAACCACCCACACAATATCACCAAATGCAAAGAATAACTTGTTCAAATCAACTCAATGGAGTAAGCCCAATATCATGAATCAAGTAAAAGCAATAACTTGATCAAACAACCTCTATGGAAGCAACTCAACCATCAACCTCAAAACAGCCAACCAAGGGTTTCACCAACTCAAAGCAAGTAGCAAGACTCACAAACATAAACCCTAGTGCACAATGCTTCCACTACCTCAAACCAGAATTATGCATTCACCAAAACTCTCATCAATGATAACAATGCATAAGTAGTCTTCAACAAACCAGAAAATAGGATTTACACCCAACCAAAGGAAACCTAGTTGAATACCTTTTCACTCCAATCTTATTTCAAGAAAAACATACACCAATCATACTCATAAGAAGAATGTGCCCATACCTTATTGAAGATGAAGAAGATCTCACAAGTTTGCCATAACCATAACCACCTTTTTGCCAAACTCAAGAAGGTTAGTAGACAACATATTTCTTTAATATTTCCTCAATAATATTCCTTGGTTCAAATATAATCAAGGTTCTATGTCTTCTTCATTCAACATTTCAATATTAGACACTCTACCTTATAACTCCTTTATTTCACTTAATCTCTCACAAAAAACTACCCTTATACATATATCCTTTCAAAAGATAATCAATATATTAATAATCAAAACAACTCTCACACCTTATAACTCCCTTGCTTATAATTACATCAATTATTTACCCCTTCCAAAACATAAAACCAAGCATTGTCTAGTACGAATTTGCATACCTTAACCTTGTGAAATTATCGGGCAACTTAGCGCATGGTTCAAAACATTCCTTGGTGCGAAGTTCAAAAACAACCCTCGACACGTAGATCACACACCCCTTGCATGGAGTTCAAAACACTCCTCGGCACACTCGTCCACTTATTCTGAAACCCTCTACAAATGCTTTCTCTAAATTCTGTGCGATCATCAATTTTCGTATCGTAGAAACACGTGCGTAGGGTTTCACTCAATCCACCGAGTATCTCAGAATTTCGTCGTAATGCAAGGTGCCTTCGTACTTCGCATCGCACCTTTCGACTAACCACTTTTACCAAAAATATTAATCATGCTTATATTGTTTTTCTCCTTCACTGGCACAGACGATGTCGAAAACGAAATGCACACCAATTGATATCGATCACTTAGCCCTAATCGAAATGAATTTATTAGCCTCATTATATATGCACTTCGAAGCATTTCCAAATACGTCGGCATTTCCAAACACGATGGAAACTTTAATTTAATTTTAAAATTTTAATTTAAATTTTAAATAAATAAAATTTAAACTAAATATTTAAAATTAAATATCTTCATCACCGGGGCACATTTTTCAATGAAACGAAAAGCCAACTTGGGTTTTAAGAAAAACCCATTTCAAATCTGTTGTCCATGGTTTTAAATAAAACCTTTTATTTTGTCTGCCTTGGTTTTCACAAAAACCCTTCCGCTTCTTGACATCAATGACAACATCAACACTTGAGCAAAGGCAATGTACCCAATGTACCCAAAATTGCCAACAATCTCCCCCTTTGTCATTGATGGCAAACCTTTACTTGAAAAACACTTCTTAAGAGCCAAAACTGAAACCCACAACTGAGAATCTACCTTTGAAGTTTTGCTCCCCCTGACTTGAAGCTTTCCTCTTCACTTGAAGCTCTCCCCCTTACTCATATCTCTCCCCCTTTGTCATCAATGGCAAAGGGCCACCTTTGGGGCTCGAAACTAAGAATGAGCCTCTTAGCTTAGTCCCTCCCCCACCTCCTGTTGAGGTGATTAATTTTGGGGTGGGAGTAAAACTCCCATTAGGCACTGATCATCATCAGCGTCTATAACTTCCTTGCCGGGCCTTCTCTTGAACTCTTTGTCCATATTCCTGTTCCTGTCATTGTTCTTGTTCTTTTTCTTATCCCTGTTCTTTTCAATGCCTTGATCCTTGGACCTGATCATGCCACTGTTCCTGTTCCTATATTCTAGAATTTCAGCTCTACACTGTCTGACTATGTGACCTTCATTGTTGCACTTATAACAAGTAACAATGTTATTTCTTTTAGGCATACCTGTTCTTTGAATCCACAAGTTCTGACCAAACCAGTTCTGACCAAACCTATTTTGACCAAGCCTGTTCTGACCAAACCTGTTTTGACCAAGCCTGTTCTGACTAACCCAGTTCCTGATATTTGCCTTGCAGAAAATTGCTTTATGCCCAAACTGATTGCAAGAGTAGCAATACCCATGAAAGAAATTACCACTTCTGAAACTGTCATTTACCTTCTTCACTTGAGCCATGCAATGTACAGCCATGTGACCAAATCTGTGACAAGCAAAACATCGGCCTTGAAACTTTCCTTTATTTGACCTCTTGGGTCCTGAAAACTTCTTCTTCTTCTCATCCTGAATTCTATTTTCTGGTTTTGTGCATCTATCATTCAAGGACTCATGATCTGAAATACTTTCCTCATCAGAACTCTCTTTCTTTTGGAGTCTCTTACTAGACTCTCCAACTTGTTTCTTGTGAGGCTTAACAAAACCAAGACCTATTTTATCTGTTGTCTTTCTTTGACCTTTGATAAGAGATTTAACCTTTTTGGAGCTTTCTTGAAACCTGTACAACTTATCCTTGTACTCTTTATTTTCCTCTTTCAAAGAAGCCATTTTCTCGATCTAATTCACTATACTCAAGCACCTTAGATTCTAACTCATTCTTGAGTTCTTGTGCTTTAGCCATAGAGACGTCAAGACTTTCTATAAGTTTATCTTTCTCCATGCAACATTCATCTAACTTATCCTTGAGTCTAGCATTCTTCTTTCTTTCCTTTTTCAAAACACTAAGAGCATTAGTAAGTTCACATTCAAGATCCTCTATTTGATTGCATTTTGAATCATCAAGGCCTTTTTCAGATTTCTTATCACTAGAGGTGCTACCCTTTTCAAAAACCATACAAGCATCTTCTTTATCAATTTCTGGAGCATCCTCATACATACTAGCAACCAAATCATTATTTGTGCAATCATCCTCAAGGTGACCAAAATTTCCACATTTAAGACATTTCATGATAATGAATCTATGTTTTGGTTCTTCCTCTTTTTCTCGATATGAACAACATCTCATTTTCATTATCACTTGAAGAACTTTCACTATCACTACTAGAACACTTACTTGCTTTGTCTAGGTAGAAGCTCTTCTTGTGCTTGTGAGAATACCTCTTTCCTTTATAGTTGTGCTCATCTTTGTTCTTCCTTTGATGCCTATGCCTTTCAGAATCCTGTTTATCTTCTTCACTTTTGAATGGATCATCTTCATCTTCACTGCTACTAAACCCATGGCAATGATGATCATTGTGATCGAGTTGACCACAAACAAAACATTCTCTTACTTGTAAGCAATCAGCTGCAAAGTGACCGGTCTTCCCACATCCGGTGCAAATCTTTATTAATCTGACTTGTTCTCCACTATTTGATTCATCTCTTGAATCTATTTCCATTCCCAAAGTAGCAACATTGAGATCATCTTCATTTTCTTTCATGACCCTGTGAAATTTCTTTTTCTTGTGTCTAATGGTTTTGCTTTTGCCTTTCCTTGCCATTTGTGTTCTTGTAAGATCTTCCTTCAAGCTGTTTAAACTTTTCGAAGGCACCTGCTCTGATACCAATTGAAGAACACAAGCTTATACTGAGAGGGGGGTGAACAGTATAAGACCTCTTTTTACTTTTTCCTTTATACTTCAAAACAGTAAAGCAATATATCCAAAGCAATATCAAAGCAATGCACAAGATCATCCACAAAGTGACACAACAATTTATGTGGTTCACCCAAGGTGGGCTACTCCACGGATAAAACTTTTCTCTAAAAGTTATATCAAAGTCCTTTGGGAATCCTTCCCGATTACAATGTTTATGAGCCTCGGCTCAAAGGAGATACCTTCCCCCAATCTGAATTTATGAGCCTCTGCTCAAAGGAGATACCTTCCCCTACCTCTGCTCTGGCTGGTGATCCTCTAGAAGACCTCTGCCTCTGCTGCCCTTAGCAAATGGAACTCTATCCATAGAAGACACCTGTCTTCCCTGCTCTGGCTGGAGACCTCTGTCCTCAACTCTATCACCTCAAAGCTGGTCCTCGAATTTGCACTAAACATAGTCCTTCGGTCTAGCACAAATGTCCTCTTCCTCTATCTTTGATCTGCACCAAACACAGTCCTTCGGTCTGGCACAAATCTGTCCTCAGGTTCTTCTCATAGAACCAATGCACCTCTGTCCTCAAGTTCTCTGATAGAACTATCAAACTCAGCTTCACAAGTCCTCTGCTAGGACCTGTCCAAATCTGCTCACAAGTCCCCAATGGAACCTATCCAAAACCTGCTCACAAGTCCCCAACGGAACCTGTCCAAAACCTGCTCACAAGTTCATCAAGAAAACTTGCTTGGCATGAACCCACAAAGAGAATTGTTAGAGACCCAATGTGATTCATCAACCTCATAGAAGCATAAAGAGAATTGTTAGAGACTCAATATGTTCTATACTTAACTCCCAATCTCAATCTCAACTCAATCTCAAATCTCAAAAGAATAAGATAGATGTAGTATGCTTTTCTCAAGAACATGAAACACAACCCAACAATTGCCAACCATGCAATATCTCATATAACAATGATACTCATGTTCTTTCCAACAACCAATATCTTTTCTCAACCAATTAGGGCTTCAACAACAATGCTCAAAGACAAGGTTTAACCAACATCATTCAACTCAACATTAACCTTGAAGCATTCAACCAATCATCACAAGAAAAGGAAACAAGTAGAAATCCTTTTCCCTCCAAAGATATTTGAACAAAACAACCACCCACACAATATCACCAAATGCAAAGAATAACTTGTTCAAATCAACTCAATGGAGTAAGCCCAATATCATGAATCAAGTAAAAGCAATAACTTGATCAAACAACCTCTATGGAAGCAACTCAACCATCAACCTCAAAACAGCCAACCAAGGGTTTCACCAACTCAAAGCAAGTAGCAAGACTCACAAACATAAACCCTAGTGCACAATGCTTCCACTACCTCAAACCAGAATTATGCATTCACCAAAACTCTCATCAATGATAACAATGCATAAGTAGTCTTCAACAAACCAGAAAATAGGATTTACACCCAACCAAAGGAAACCTAGTTGAATACCTTTTCACTCCAATCTTATTTCAAGAAAAACATACACCAATCATACTCATAAGAAGAATGTGCCCATACCTTATTGAAGATGAAGAAGATCTCACAAGTTTGCCATAACCATAACCACCTTTTTGCCAAACTCAAGAAGGTTAGTAGACAACATATTTCTTTAATATTTCCTCAATAATATTCCTTGGTTCAAATATAATCAAGGTTCTATGTCTTCTTCATTCAACATTTCAATATTAGACACTCTACCTTATAACTCCTTTATTTCACTTAATCTCTCACAAAAAACTACCCTTATACATATATCCTTTCAAAAGATAATCAATATATTAATAATCAAAACAACTCTCACACCTTATAACTCCCTTGCTTATAATTACATCAATTATTTACCCCTTCCAAAACATAAAACCAAGCATTGTCTAGTACGAATTTGCATACCTTAACCTTGTGAAATTATCGGGCAACTTAGCGCATGGTTCAAAACATTCCTTGGTGCGAAGTTCAAAAACAACCCTCGGCACGTAGATCACACACCCCTTGCACGGAGTTCAAAACACTCCTCGGCACACTCGTCCACTTATTCCGAAACCCTCTACAAATGCTTTCTCTAAATTCTGTGCGATCATCAATTTTCGTATCGTAGAAACACGTGCGCAGGGTTTCACTCAATCCACCGAGTATCTCAGAATTTCGTCGTAATGCAAGGTGCCTTCGTACTTCGCATCGCACCTTTCGACTAACCACTTTTACCAAAAATATTAATCACGCTTATATTGTTTTTCTCCTTCGCTGGCGCAGACGATGTCGAAAACGAAATGCACACCAATTGATATCGATGACTTAGCCCTAACTGAAATGAATTTATTAGCCTCATTATATATGCACTTCGAAGCATTTCCAAATACGTCGGCATTTCCAAACACGACGGAAACTTTAATTTAATTTTAAAATTTTAATTTAAATTTTAAATAAATAAAATTTAAACTAAATATTTAAAATTAAATATCTTCATCACCGAGGCACATTTTTCAATGAAACGAAAAGCCAACTTGGGTTTTAAGAAAAACCCATTTCAAATATGTTGTCCATGGTTTTAAATAAAACCTTTTATTTTGTCTGCCTTGGTTTTCACAAAAACCCTTCCGCTTCTTGACATCAATGACAACATCAACACTTGAGCAAAGGCAATGTACCCAATGTACCCAAAATTGCCAATAGGCAATCTAGATAGAGATGGCCAACATGGCTATGTCCATAATGAAGGATATGATTAGGATATGCCCCAACCTTCCAAAACATTTGAATATCCTATCCGTTTGAATCCAACACAAAACTCTCCCATGAAAACCATTTCACCTTCAGTACTTCCAACCTTTCAAGGTGTTGTATCTGAAGATCCTGATCAGTTTTTGTTTGAATTCAAAGTAGTGTGTCAAACCTATGACTATGTAAATGACAATTAGAAACTTAAGGTTTTTCCCTCAACACTCAAGGCTCAACATTACGCTAGTTCATGAGCTTAGAGCCAAATTCCATATGAACTTGGGATCAAATGGAAACTATGTTTTTAGATAAATATCAGGGGTATTACCGTGTAAGGAATAGGAAAGATGAGTTATTCAGGATTAAACAGGAAGATGATGAAACATTAGAAGACTATCTTGATAGGTTCTTCTTTGTTCAAAGGAGATGTGGACTTGTAGAACCAGAGTTATGCAAAACCATCTTTTTGAGAGGATTACAAGATGAATCTAGAGAGGTATTGGATTTGATGGGAAAAGGTGATGTAAATACTCTCTGTAATGAGGAAATTGTGGGTCTCTATAAGAATTACTCTCACACTAAGTAGGGAAGAAGAAAAAAATACAAATGGCACTAATGTGAAGGACCTAATAGAGGAACTTGCAAATTTTAAAACTGATATTTTGGTGCAATTGAACACAACTTTAGGAGAAATGTATGCAAAAACAAAAACCAAAGAACCTTTGGCAATTTATTGCCCAAGATGTAGAAATAAACATGCTTTGTAGGATTTTCCTTTGAATAAAACATTTATCTCAGCCATTTGTAGTATATGTTAAAAGAAGCATTTGACTGATAAATTCCACCTGCTACCACAACTCAAAACTATGTTAGAAAGTCAGACTGAGGAACTCAACTATGTTGGACCAAAACAAGGGGGAAATTTCTCTCAGAACCAAAATCCTCCTCATTTTCCTACAAATTTGGGGCATAATCCTTGGACTATGCCTTGGGGACAATTAGAGCCACCCCAACGTCCTTGGAATTATTCTCAATGGATAAATTCCCAAGAATGGCCACAAACAAGTTGGAGTAATCCAACCTGGAATCAGAATAAGAATAATTCATCATGGAATCAAAACATCCCACCTTGGAATCAGAATAATCCACATTGGATGCAAAATCAACCACAGTGGAGTCAGCGATACCAGTCCTATCCAAGGCAACAAAGAAATCAAGGTCAAACTCAGCATTTGTTGCCTGCACCTAATCAAAATTTTCAAGAAAAATAGATCCAACCACAACAAACACAACAGGTGAAACAACCTCAACTTCCAGCTCAATCAGTCACTAATCCAAAAAACATGAGACAGGCATCCCCTGTTTATGTGGCTAAAGTTGAAGAAAATGCTGAAATAAATGTTCTTGATTGTAGTAACATCCAACTTCATTCAGGAAAAGTTATACCTGAACCTATTTCAATTAAAATAAAGGAAAATGAAGAGCAAAAACCTTTAGAACCAGTTAGAGTTAAACCAACAATAGATAATGAAGAAGAAAAATAGGGCGATTGAAACCCTAGAACCAAACCCTGCAAGTCTGTAAACACCAGAAACCAGCAATCCAATAGAGGAATAGTAGTAGAAGTGAGCGATTTTTAACGTACCAAAATAGGAAAATGGGGTGAAAGACAAAAATGGAACCAGCAAATACCACCCACCTTCGAGAAGATTCAAAATTACTACAAATTTTTGAAGATGGAGGACTTATGCCATTCTTGGACAAATTTAATGGACCCTCTAAAGATTTGGTCGGCATGTTCACCCACACATTCAAAAATAACCGGGCACACATTAACGACATGAAAATTGAGGTAACCCTTGAAGTTTTAAGTCAAATTACTGATCTTTCATTAGAAGGTCTTCCAATTTCTAGATCTGGCAAAAATACATTGGTGAATATAGTTAATCAAATTTTGGAAGAAAACGATAGGGAGCCAAAATATTTAACACATAACAACACATGCAATGGGATAAAAAGAGCCAGCCTATAGGAACCCTGGGATGAAGTGGCCACATGGGTAGTAAAATTTCTAACCTGTGAAGGGCAGTATGTACTATTATTAGGGCATCATCTCAAAATTTTAAACCATCTAAGACATGGGAGGCAACAACCATAAGTTAGGGTAAATCTTCCCCTGTACCTACACTAAGAGTTGAAAAACATGGCAAAAAGATATCAGGAAGGAAAATGAAGCCCTCACCACCATGGTATTATTAAACTAGTCTACCAACACCATTTTAGAGGAAACCCTAGGAGCTTTGATAGGTTTTAATCTACCCTAAATGATGTAATTTTTGGAGATGAGGATGAAGAGGAAGAAGAAATAGATGTTGCTGATGTTGTTGTAGAATAAATAGCTACTGCAGATGTTGTTGTAGAAGAAAAAATAGATACTACTATAGAGGCTGTTGTAGAGAAAGAAACACACCCAACAGAGCACCTTGCTCCAGAATCTTCAACCTCACAAACTAAGAAAAAAAAGAAGAGAGGGTCTGGAACTGGCAGTAGAACAAAAAAATAGAAGAAGGTCCATTTTTTTGAAGTTTTTATTGATCTGTCAAAATAGGGGAGTGAAGTACCTAGCTAAAAAGGGGAAGGAACAACAAAGGAAATAGAAGCATCTGAAACTATCCCCACAACCCCTGCTGTCACTAGAAAACAAAGCAAAAAGAAGAAATTTGCATCAAGAACTAGGAGGTCTACAAGAATCCACTTTAGGGAAATGGCAGAATAGATGATAGAAGAAGAAGGTGGACAAAGCAGTCCAGATGTCACATAAATACAACCAACCCCTGAAGACTTTCCAAAATTCCCTAAATAGGATAATTGAGGAAGAGATTGGGCAGGATAGTTTTTAAGTGGCTACAGTTCAATAGGACACAGAAATTGTAGATGCAATCATAGACAATTTCATGGAGCCTCCTGAATAAGAGCAGATAGCTGAAGCAAAAGAAGAGATAGTTGTTGAGCAGCCAACTGTAGCTGATTTGTCTACATCAAATTTTTAACCAAAAATAGAGGAGGTAGACATCACAGAATAGCTGAGAACAGCAAGTGTTGTCAAAACACAAACCAGATGGATTGAAGAGAGAGAAAGTATCATTGAAATACAGGAAATGAGGATTGCATAATTACAATAGGAAGTGGCAGAATTGAGAAAAATGTTGTCACAGTATAAAAAATAGCCAACTATATCCATTAATGAAGATTATTTGGCTCAATTACTTGTGGATTTATCTAGGGTAGATGACTCTATTGAGACATAATCAGGTGCTCATTCTGAAGGAGCACCCTTTCATTTTGAAGAAGTGCCTTCTCATTCTGAAGCATTGCCTTCTCATTCTAAAGATGCTCCAGAATTGGTAAAGAGCATAGAAAAAGATACTAGAGATGAGTCACAACAAGAAACACTAGCACAAGAACAGTCCAAGCAGTAGCATGAAATTGTTCAAGTAAGTACTCCTTCAATTGAGGTCTCTGTATTTCAAACTGTTACACCTTTAGTAGAAATAGCAGATAAGGGGGTACAAGTGGAATTATTGGTTGATGAAAAACTAGTAGAAATAGCAAAAAAGGGGGTACAGGTATAATTGTTGATAGATGATCAACCAGTAGAAGTGGCAGAAAAAGGGGTTCAGGTAGATCTGCTACCTAGAGTTCCACCTATAGTTAGACCACCTAATATTGTATCCCTAGAAAAATATAATGCAGACATAGCCAGTTGGGTGATCAGATATGAGAAGCTTACCACTAATATTGAAAAATTCAAATTGGAAGGAAAAAAGTTAGAGGCAAAGGAAACAGAGATCAAGGCATTAAAAGAAACAGTGACTGATTTATGTCAGATTTTTGAGTTTTTGGTCCAATTTAGACGGCCAACTAGATTTTATAGTCTTATTCTGAAAGAGAAATATCTCAGATGGCAGGTCATGAGGATTAGCTCAGGTCTCCCATATAAATTGAAGACAACTGCAGATTTCCTAGAAGCATATTTTGACAGCCCTATAGAGCAGAAAAATCTCCTATGTGAACTATTTTTACACAACTTCTTTATTCCAGAAGAAGTAGAATTTCACCCTCAAATTTACATAGGAGATGTTCAATTGAGGGCATTTATGTCCACTTTGCAAAATCACTTTTATTGAGACCAAGAGAAAAGGTAGAATAAAGAAATTGAATCAAGAGCTAAATTTTTAGTCAGAGCAGTTCAACCAAATCATCCAATTATAACCAGACAACACTTCACCATGATGAACAGGGATGATGTAAACATGATGTACTTGAACAATTTGAGGGACTATGTGACCAGATTTCAAAATTTTTGTAATGACAATTTTGTTCCAGCATTATCAATCTACAGAAATAGATGGGTTGAGCTTTCCATGTATTTAAAGAAAAGAGAACCCATCTCTACCATTAACTTAGAATGATCTAGAAGAAGGGTAGAAGGAATGATACAACTAATTGAAATCATGCAACATCATTGGATAGGTCTCAGATTTAGGCCTCCAACCATCATTACTCTAGTTCCTTTCTACTTTGAAGAAGATGCTCAACCTGATGATCAGTTTGAAGAATGGCTCAAAAACCTTCAGGAGAATAGGGGATATTATATAGGCACAAAATTGTTCTACAGATCATGGAATTTGAATATGGACATATGTGATTCCATAGCCCAACAGAATGCATGAGGACATGCATTAATATAAGTTGGGGGAAAAATGATGAGGCCTGGAAATGCCTCAATCATAACATGTTTTGAACATTAAAATTACCTCAAAACTCTTGTGTTTAATCTGATATGCTAGTTAAGTTGATTCAATATGTTGTGTATTAACTGTTTGCATGATCAATGTATTAGAAATACTATATTCTAATTTTTATAGCTTTTTGCATAGTTTTATGTTATTTTGTTATGACTTGCTAAAAGAGAAATATGCTTAGGTTGATAGCATCATTTCACTAGTTTTGTTTTAATATGTCTCAAGCATTCATTTTATCTAAATCTAGAAAATAGTGCAAGCAAACTATTACTATGCAGCAAAAACTGGTTTTCCAATGTAAATTCTAGCCAGCTGCCAATGAATGGCAAGGCATGGAATTCACACATGGAAAGAGATGAAGACCATTGAAATTTGATCCTGAGAGATAACCCACCTAAGAAATGTAGAGGAAATCATTTAAAGAGCACACATTTGTTCATTCTGAAGTCTCTTCGGAATGAGAAAACACAGTCTCTTCGAAATGAACGGATCTTCGGAATGAGAATTGTAGTCTCTTCGGAATGAGCCACTTATCTTCGGAATGAAAATAGAATGTGCTTTTTGACTTGTTGACCAATTTATAATGCTGTAAAAAGGTAAATAAATATTGGAAATGTTAAGAGAAAATATATTCCATCTGACTTTGCCATCCTTACCGACCAAAGCCACCATTTATGGAAAGATCAAGTTTGATCCTCTTCTAGGTTAAAACCAAGAAAATCTGTAGCATAATAGGATTAGATCTTTAGGATAGAAATGATATATTCTTAGTTTGTAAGTAGATATTAGGAAATATGTAAATATGGCTCACGTCCAGGATGAGCTAGAGAGATGGAGAGAGAGGAGAATAGGAAAAAATAGGCAAGTAGTGTAATAGTAAGAAAAGTGACTATTACAGTCCTGTAACAGGTTTTTAGCAGCAATACTATAATCATGTTCTGAATCAATAAAAGTGCACTATTTTTATTCATGTTTTTGTGAATGAGTGTGAGTAAGATCTAGAAAAAGAAATACTCTTACCTTATTTTGGACAAGGAGGCTGGCCACTTCCAGACCTAGGAGGAGGACAAATAGTAGGTTTTTATTCTAATTTTGTTGCAGTAAAATGAGTTGTAGAACTTGTCATTTCATTTTCTTGTAAATAGCTAACAATATTTGTAATCTTAGCTTATTTTATGATTAGGATGATCTTGTGATTAATGGTTTTGTTGTAATATCCACTTTTAGCAAACTTTCAAAATACTGCAGATTATCATTTCCAGAATTTACTATTTTCTACAATTTCTTGCATTTTGTGTTTTGCTGTCAACCCCTGCATAGAATATTGACAACCTTCTATTACAGAGCATTGACAGGGCTTAATTTCCATGCTATAATTAAGTTTCCATTGCTTCAAAAGTAAATGGATTTCCTTTCTGTAATTATAATCATATTTCTAATTCTGCAACTGTTATTTCTGCAACATAATTAGGTCTCATTCTGCAATTGTAATTAGGATTTCATTTATGTAGTTAATGATTAGTTTCCATTTTTGCAACTATATTAAGGTTTAATTTATGCAATTTAAAGATACAAATTTCCTAAATCCCCCACATAATCCATTTCACCAATAAGACCTGTTGCTCCTAGATGACCTAATTTATAGCCCTGTTCACTCCTTCCGCAAATAGCCTTGTACACTACCCTGGATTGAAAAATTCATTGAGAATTAATGATGTGCATAATGACAACACATCATCTAGAACCCTTCAAATACTACAATATGGTGCAGTAGATTCCAGAGTCAACATTACCTTCGACTCATGTAGACTTTTGATTGAATACACCTGTTTAGGGTCTATCCATTCTATCATCACCCTCCACTTCATAATCTACATATTTATCCATTCCACCTTCATCATCAATAGCCGTAGATATAACTTCGACATCTTCATATCCTCCATCGAGGAACATGTCTAAAAAGACCCATTGATGAGAGCCCACCTTTAGTATCTACCATATCCATGGAGGATATTCTTTGTGTAGTAGATGAGGAATCATATCTAGAGGTTCACATTGAGTCACATCAAACCTCACCTCCATATCATTCACCTTTGTCATCCCAAAACATAGTGCATATGGCTACCATATGGATAGGGGAATATATAGTGAGAAATGTCACAACGGTTCCATATGTAAAGACAGTGCAAGATATGGGGCAACCTCATTTTCCCATAGGTAGCAGTGTGACTCTCGGTTTACCTCCCAATCAAACTAATTTTGTATATAGAGTTTTAGAGTATGGAGCTTTACCAATTCTTCCAAAAGAAGAAGATGATGAACCTTTTTTGGAGGATGTAAACAATTTGTCAAATCCATATTATGCATTACGATACTTAGATCACTGTAATTGGCATGGTTTTGGTCTAGGCTTATATGAGCAGGGTACTCATGTCCCATGTCAACCCCAATATCAGTTATCTTATGATAAATCTAGGTTGGGGCACAACAAGCCAGTACCATTGGATGTCCTCATAGATAGTCTAGAACACCTATGTCTATATTATTAGGATAAGCTTGCACACAATCCATACACCAATCCAAATAACATCTATTCATTTGGGGATCATTTCCCCAAATATATGATAGATCAAGGAATCTCAAGTGATGTTTTCCAACCCCATGAAGTGGGGAAAAGCTCATATACCCTAAAATATGATAGTGAGGAAGAAGGTCAAGGTCCTCCTCATGAATGGACAAGTGATGATGATGATGAATATGGTGTTGCACCAATAAACTACCCTATCTCAAATTATGAATACAAGAGAGTGTTCCCCTTAGATGATGAGGATGAATATTATCTTCGCATGTTATTCCACATCCAAGATCCCTTATGATGTCAGCTCTTGCCACGTGAAGAGCAAGCTTGTCACCTTCCACATAGGCCACAACCATTCATTCCATTTCCACTAGAGCCACATATGTGAGTCATAAAGACAACATCAGGTCTTTAGACCCATTCACCCTAGAATGGGAAATCATGTATCCATGAACATGATTTCCATAGATTTAACCACACCATTGCTAGATCTGAATAACCCATCAAAGTCATTGTATCTCGATATTGAGGCAATTGATATTGGTTTGGGAGATTCTACCCCATCAACATCAGCATATTTGCCTTGTGCAGAAATGTTACAATAATTTAAATTTTCTCTAATAACTACTCAGAATGTTTGTCAAACTAAGGTTGATCCTAAATTTCCTATGGATGAAGCAAACCCAACTAATGATATTCATTTTATTCCCACTCCACATTAGTTGGAATATGGGTCTCATATGTCAATTGAGCCAAAAATTGACAAAGATATCGATACAGATCCTGATAATCCTCGCATTATCAAACTAGGGGAAGGTCTATCCCTAGTTGAGCAAGATGATTTCACACAAGCATTGAAAGAAAGGATGAACACTTTTTCTTGGTCCTATAAAGACATGCTAGGACTGGACCCAAATCTAGTCACACATAATCTTACATTGGACCCAAAGATAAAACCAGTCAAGCAAAAGTTGTGCAAGATGCACCCAATAGTAGCCTTAATGGTGAAAGATGAATTGTAAAAGTTTGGTGGATGCTAATTTCATAATTTTAGTAGACTATCTGCCATGGATCTCGAACATGGTTCCCATCAAGAAGCCTGATGGGAGGATTCATATTTGCACTGACTTTAGATATCTTAACAAAGTGAGTCTTGAGGATGAATTTCCCTTACCTAACATCGATGCTTTGGTAGATGCTATAGTAGGACATGAAATACTTTACCTCATGGATGGTTTCTCTAGATATAATTAATATCGTATTAATCCATAAGACCAAATCAAAATGATATTTACAACACCTTGGGGGACATTATGTTATAAGGTCATGCCTTTTGGCCTTAAGAACGTTGGTGCTACCTACAAATGAGCTATGACGTATATATTCCATGATTACATGCATAAGATTTTGCAATATTACATGGATGATTTATTGGTGAAATATTTACTACATCATGAGCATATTGGTGTATTATGTAAGGTCGTAGATCGCCTAATTGAGCACAATGTTAGGATTAATCCCAAAAAGTGTCTTCAACATCACATCTGGTAAACTTTTGGGATTCATAGTCTCCAAGTGAGGCATAGAGGTAGATCTAAACAAGGTCAAGGTAATATTAGAAATGCCTCCCCCTACAACCATTAAGTAGATACGTAGCTTGCAAGGAAAGATCACATCCATAAATGCTTCATAGCACAATTATCGGATAAGTGCCAAACCATGAATAGGTTGCTACACAAGGGGGTATCATTTCATTGGGACAAAGAATGTCAAAATTCCTTTGATGATATTAAGAAATACTTGGATTTACCGCATGTATTGGCTCCTCTATGACTAGGAGTGCCATTCTATTTATACATCTTAGCTACTAAGTTGGCATTGGGTACAATGTTGTCCAAAAATAATTAATTTCGAAAAGAATAGGCTACCTATTACATAAGTCGCACATTGGTCAGCTATAAAATTAAGTATGCATACATTGAGAATCTATGCTTAGTAGTGGTCTTTGCCACTAAAAATATACACCATTATATGCTCAATCATACCACGTATGTCATATCTAAGGAAAATCCATTGTGATATATGATGAGTAGAACATATCACAATAGTCGCATGGCAAAATGGATAATGTTGTTGATGGAATTTGACCTAGAGTTAATTGGAAAAAAATCAATCAAATGACAAGTTATAGCCAATCAACTAGAAGAGGCTCCTCTTCAAGATGACTAGCCTCTAAATGTAGATCTTCTTGATGATGGAGTGTTTCATATTTCAGAATCACCTAATTCTGTAGAGCCTGAGTCACATATGGACATAACTCTATTATTTTGAGTTATGGGATTACGTAACACTATTAAATGTGAGAAATAGGGTAGTGTAGGTATCATGTTTTTCACACCACAAGGGGATCACATACCTCTTTAATTTAAACTAGATTTCCTGTGCACCAAAAAAAATTTCGAGGATCATTGGCCTTCAAATGACAATCGCCATGAAAATCACAAAGTTAAACATTTTCAGCAATTCCTTGCTTATAGTTAACTAGGTTAAAGGGATATTCCAGTGTAGGTGTCCCGTATTGCAAGCCTATAAAGCCCTAGTGGAAAAAATTCTGGAACAATTTGAATGGTATGATATTGAGACACTTCCTCGGTCATCTAATAATTTTGTAGGTACAATGGCTTCCTTAGGGTGACTAATGCCACAAAATTCTTCAGATGATATCACTACTATTCAAGTAACAATGCTAGCACAATCTATGACTAAGAATGATGAGCACAATGCAACACCAGATGTTCACATGATTCATATTGAGCCTTCACATGAAAGGTTCTCTCAACTACACAATTATTTGAATAATTCCCAATGGGGGAATATGTTCCCTCAAAATTCCTTTGATACTAGAATAACGCTATATCTTCAAGTTCATTCTCAATTAGCATTCACATGAGATGAACGTCAAAAGGATTGCATGATTCATAATATTGAGGCTTATTTAAGGCAAGATTGGGCTGTATAGATTAAAGACTATCTTAAACTGGGAAATATTCCATCTGGATTATCGCATTCCGTAAAGTGTGCATTAAAACAAAAGGTCACAAAATATGTCTTATTAGGAGTCATAATGTATCGTCGGAGTTATTAAGGTATCCTCATTCATTTCTTAGACTCACAGGAGTTGGCTTGGGCTATTTTCCAAGTACATGATGATACATGTGGTGGTCACTTTAGCGGCATGGCCATCACCAAGCACATTCTTCACATGGGATATTATTGGCCAACCTTAGAGTAAGATTGTTGCACTTATGTAAAGAAGTGTGTGAAGTTTCAACATCATACCAATTTGACACATGTACCTTTATAGGCCTTACAATTGATTCAATCAGTCTTGCCATTTGCACAATGGGGGTTTGATTTAATTGGGAAAATCTCACCTTCCTCTTCGGGCTGTCACATGTTTATCATAATGGCAACCGAATACTTCACCAAATGGGTGGAAGTAATTCCCCTTACCACTATGACTAGACCTCACATTGCAGAGTTCATGCTACATAATATCATATGTCATTTTGGTATTCCATCCAAAATAATATCGGATAATGGAACATCCTTCAAAAATAAGGATGTGCATGTGTTAACAACAAAGTATAACATAAAACATAGATTTTCCACATCCTATTATCCATAGGCCAATGGGCAAGCAAAGGCATCCAATAAGACATTAGTAGCCATCTTGAAGAAAACTATCAAGGAAAATCATAAATATTGGCATAATCAATTACCTCTTGCCCTTTGGGCCTATCGCATTCCCACTAGGGAAACTCCATTTTCACTAGTGTATGGTTCTAAATCCATAATGCCTCTAGAGTTATATATTTCATCGTTGCACATCTCCATGCAAGAATTTATTGATGATGACACAACTAGGTAAGCTCATTTATATCAGTTAATGTTACTTGATGAATGACATGTAAATACCCTCGAGCATCTACGTGTTTATCATGAACGTCTTAAGAGAGCTTACAACTTGAAAGTACACTAGAGATATTTTCAAGTTGGGGATTTAGTTCTAAATTATAACTAGCAAAACTCAAATTTGCCCTCCAACTTGTGAGACAAATTTGCAGCAAATTGGTTAGGTCCATTCATCATTACAAGTCATATTGGACCTATAAATTATTGCCTAGCATCCATCAAAGGAAGTGAAGATCCTGAACCAATGAATGTTAGTAATTTGTGGCTGTTTCATGCTTATAGCACCATTAAAATACCCCTAGGTAGTCTATGGTATTTTCTTAATGCCAATGACCGTCTAGGTCACCCAAAATGCTCCTAGCAGTCAATGACCATCTAGGTCAAGTAAAAAAATCCCTAGACAATCTACAATCATCTATGTCAACCTTAAAATCTCCAAGGACATCTATAAGCCCTTTGGTCATAACCAAATACCCCTAGGTAGTCTATGGTATTTTCTTAATGCCAATGATTGTCTAGGCCACCCAAAATGCTCCAAGTGGTCAATGACCATCTAGGTCAAATAAAAATACCCCTAGATAATCTACAATCATATAGGTCAACCTTAAAAGCTTGAAAGGAATATTTAATCCCTTTGGTCACAACCAAATACCCCTAGGTAGTCTATGGCATTTCCTTAGTGCCAATGATCGTCTAGGTCACCCAAAATGCTCCTAGCGATCAATGACCGTCTAGGTCAAATAAAAATACCCCTAGACAATCTATAATTTTCTAGGTCAACCTTAAAATCTCCAAAGGCATATATAAGCCCTTTTGTCACAACCAAATGCCCCTAGGCAATCTATGGCATTTCCTTAATGTGAATGACCGTCTAGGTCACCCAAAATGCTCCTAGCGGTCAATGACCATATAGGTCAAATAAAAATACCCCTAGACAATATACAATCATCTAGGTCAACCTTAAAAACTCCAAGGGCATCTATAATCTCTTTGGTCACAACCAAATTCCCCTAGGCAGTCTATGGTATTTCCTTAGTGCCAATGACCGTCTAGGTCACCCAAAATGCTCCTAGTGGTCAATGATCATCTAGGTCAAATAAAAATATCCCTAGACAATCTACGATCATCTAGGTCAACCCTAAAAGCTCCAAAGGCATATATAAGCCCTTTTATCACAACAAAATACCCCTAGGTAGTCTAGGGCATTTCCTTAGTGCCTATGACCGTCTAGGTCACCCAAAATGCTCCTAGGCGATCAATGATTATTTAGGTCAAAAGAAAATGCTCCTAGACAATCTACGATCATCTAGGTAAATACAAAAATCCCCAAAGACATTTATAAGCCCTTTGGTCTCCATCAAATGTCCCTAGGCAGTCTATGTCCGTTTAGGTCAAAAGAAAACATTCCTAGGTAGTCTACAGTTGTCTAGGTCATCCTGAAATGCTCCACAGGAGTCTATAAGACCTTTGGTCACCCAAAATCCTCAATGGAATTAATTAAGCCCATTGGTTAACCTATATATACATAAATATAAAAAATATAAAAACATTATTAAAATCATCAAAATACAAAAAAATTGCTTTATTGCACTTCATTTAAATTGCATTAGGCATATTCATCATTTCATTATGCATCATTCCAAATTGATCATACATGTCTAGCACCAGGTATGTACACTAGGCATATATTAAAATAATTGTTATTATGAGTCAATATTACCACCTGTTTACATTACATATACCATTTACATTCACATTCCATATTATACGTCTGTTTCCTATCATTTACCCATTGTTAGTAAAACATAGTTAAAGTTTTCAGTCACTCAACCATATCTAGTTGTCTTCTTAGATTTTGTAGAAAGCTATCATTATTTTGATAAAGTAGAATCTTGCTTAGATAATTTTTTATATACATCAAAATCTCAACACGTTTTCACATTAATAAATCCAAGTCTAGCACAAGGAAAGATGAAAATTGTAAAGTGGTCTAGGTTAATTTTAAGTGAAAATATTATCTTGCTCATCCCCCTATACGAAAGATTCAAATATGCTAGGAATTGATAAAATGACAAGTTCCTCCTTACCCAAAATCCATTTCCCTACACTAGGGCAAGTATCCTAAAGAGAAAATTCAATAGTGATTATCATCCCTTCAAAGTACTCAAACAAGAAACAATGATTATTATCACTTCAAAATATGCAAAAATAAATAGTGATTATTATCACTGGAAAAAGCACAAAGAAATAGTGGTTCTTACCACTACTAAAAATCCCTTGATAACCAAATCAAAATGAGCAATTCCCTTGAGAAAGTCAAATTTAAAAGAAAATAAGGGAGTCTTGAACTTGAATCCCTGGAATTATCAGCATTAGAGAACCATAAGGTGATCCTCATTATAGGTTTGGTGGATAGCCTACTTGTTAATGGTGGTAGCATCTCGCATGATGATATGTTTGTCACTTAAGAAACTTGCTTAGGTATAGACCAATGATTGAATGTGGATGAGATAGTTTTTTGTAACCTAAATTACCTAGTAGTCTAATACAACTAAGTACAAAACTCAGGATAATGAGACTCACAGAATGATCTCTAGTCCATATGGGCTGAATGAATCTCGTTTGCACTAGGGTAACCTTATGTGTTATCATGGTAATGAAATTGCATGCACACACAAGGATGTTTATTATCTTTGTTGTCTTAGTAGGTGCATACTTTGTTAAAGTATCTTGCATAGTTATTATACGCCTCTTTATTAGGTAGCCAGAGTGTTTGAGTCTCTTCAAAACTATCAAATAATATCATATTACATTATCCATTTCATTTTACACCACGTTGTCACATGTTTGTAAAAATTCCAAAATCCATTATATAAAAGTGTTATAATAACATAAAAATAACAAATATACATTTTTTACAGTCTATGGTGCTAGCATATAATGCATCAAATAGTCATTACAAATCCATAATATAAAATTAAATCACATAAATCATTACATCAAATCATACACATTTCATTATTCCTTTATAAAATTTTATTTTTTAAAGTGATGTTCATGAAATAGGATAGATACCAGATAAATATTAGCAATAATATTTAGATGGCCACTAACTATTTTATGCATATATTTTAATTTACAAAAGAATATAGAGAAAGCTTACATATCTACATATCATCAACTCACATCATCTGATAAATACATGCATCCATGTTAGACATTTATCAAAAGCATCATAAAGCATATAATAAGCATACATATCACAAAAGCAAATATGACATAATTATCAAAGCAAAGTCATACATACATACATACATACATACATATATATATATATATATATATATATATATATATATATATATATATATATATATATATATATATATACCATATGTAAAAGCTAAAAGCTACATCATAGTCCATAAGTTGTCCATAGGCTATAATAAAAATGAGTCCTCAGACTTCACAAAATAAAAAAGACCAAAAATAACCATCAGAGTCTTTTGACCATGCTCATGCAATATCGGTACCTCGACTCTCTCCTCTACTCTCAGTATGAGTCCATCGTGAGCTCCCAGATCTACTACCCCCTTATCAATTTCCTCAAGACACCTCCATCCTTTAAGAAGAGCTCAGATTCCTCATCCATGTAGATAACTATCATGTCTCACTCCTCTAGATATGTTGTGATATGATAGCTAATTCCCGATATGGTATGAGCCCCTTAAGGCGCACTATCTCATCCTCCATCATATCCATGTAGGCATGCTCCTCTTGACACCTAGTGTGATAGTTGCCACCAAACCCTAGATATGTGCCATATCCTCTTACATAGTGGCTAGCTCACTACTACTGGACTCCCCATGGCTAGGACCCTACCTACCAACCTATGCTTGAAGCATAGATATCAATGCTACCTGCATCTCCATCTCTAGTTATGCACTCTGCACCTGTGCCTGTAGTAGAGCCCAATCACTTCATAGCTCTATAATAGTAGCATATCATGATACTATATGAGCCTGCACACCCTAATATCCAAGGTCCTCCTCATAAAATCCTACTAGATCTTGTACATCAATCAACTCCACCCTATCCGTTGATACACACTGATGAACAAATCAATCACCTATGTTTGCCTTCTCATCATTAGGAGACTCACCAAAATTCTTCTCATCTGGAGCACTCCTAGTTGTATCTGCTTCCTTGGTAGCTGCATCCCCTCATAGTGGTCCCTCTTCTTGCCACTACTGTATGACCCACCATGATTCATACTCCTTTGTAGTGCCTACACCATATAAATAAAAAAATTCCACCTCAGGATATGACTCCTCTCCCAGTGCCTCTACCATAGGCTATGCTAGAATCCTCTCATCCCCACAATGATGATATGCCATCAGATACCTAGGTAATCCATGGTATAGCCCAAAATTTTGTAGTACAAAATAATAAGGGAAGTACTTTCACTTTGTGCCATGTCACCCTTTCAACCATCTGCCTCACCGAACTCGACGTAGCTATGAATCCACCTCCCTCTAGTCAATACAATCCCTGTAGGATCTCCACTCAATTTTTGCCACCCTGAGACATGAAAAAGCCTCTGCATAGTGTTCAACCTTAACTGCGTGTCTTTGGCTTTAGCCTACCTCATGCAACCTCTTCCATAGCTCGCCATATCCAATCTCCTTGTATGGTAGCTCTACTCAAGTGGTCCATGGTAGTCCCTGTGGTATCTCCATAGTAATATGTTTCCAAGCCCAAGCCTATAGTAGGAAGCTATAACCCAAGCCCTTCTGCACATGAAAGTGAATCTCATATAGGTCATCATATAGTTGTGCTAATAAAGTAGGACCCCAAGCCATCACTATCGGTTCGTCCTCTATGCACTCCATAAGAGTGAACACCAACTCTATTAGGTTCCATGGGAACCTAGCACCTAAATAATTGGGGAGTAACATGTTGCTAATAAAGGTAATCAATAGAGAATTCTTAATTCCAAGCACACCATATTTATACCATGCAACCAATAATATCCCTCCATTGAGAAGATCAACCACTACATCCTCCCAACATGCCCCGAAGCACCTTCGCAGTACGACCTCTCGCAACTCAGTGGGAGAAGATACTATTAGGAACCCCTCTATCATAATACACAATATCTAATATACATCCTCTAATGTCACTGTCATCTCCCCCGTAGCTAAATGGAAAGTATTAGTACGAGGGTCCAATAGGTCTATCAATGCAGTCAGATAGGAGCGATCGCTCACCACGAGATCTAACTATGTAAATTGCCTCAGACCAATGTCATCAAGCCATCACCATTTTGTAGTAGTCAAATGGTCTCTCTTAACCTAAAATATATTTGGAACTCTATACCGACTCTTAACTATCTACTCATGTAAAATAGGGTGTCAAAAATACCCTAAAAATGCAAAAAATTGCTATAAAAATACCACAAAAAACACCTAAAAATGGGCCCTTTTTGGCCCAGTTTTTGGCCATCCCACCCAAGGATTGTCCCCAATTTGGTAGCCATCCCACCAAGGGATGACCACCAGTGACCGTTCCCTACAGGGACGGTCCCCAACAATAGGTAAAATAGGGTCAATTTGACCCTAAAAAATGCCTTAAAAACACAAAAAATAGACATTTAACCCTAATTTATTTCCAATAAAACATAAATAAAATATCTATTTTATACATTTCAGTCCTCCTAGGGTTTCTTAACCATTAGTGTGGCTGTAGTAAATAAATTACAATAGAAATCACAAAAATACAATAAAATAGGGCAGAGAAAGACATGTGGTCCATACCCGTTTCGCATCGGCTACACCACCTATTACATCTGATGGCTGGCTCATGTTGTAGGTTGATATTTTTATAGTGCTCCACTTCAAAAAATACCTCTCTCCTCTCCAACTTCTCCAAGAAAAATGAAAAAATGAGCTCATATGGCCCATTTTGGCCTTATATAGCTCCAAAAGAAGCCGACCGCCCCTAGGTGGGATGAGTGCATAGTTGGCTGGCTATACCACCCTAGTATGGTCATATATTATGTACTCATACCACCCTAGGACAGTCACAAAAAAATTGCATCAAAAAAACTTAAAAACCTCAAAAATAGGGTTAAAAACCCACCAAAAACAAGGCCGAATGGTAACCAAATTAGTAGGGATCTAGATTAAAGCTATAATATTTTTTGATCCATTAAAAGAATTTATTTTACTCCCCAAGAAAGCCTCCATGGATGGACCAGTCCACAAGAATGAAAATTTTAGCCTCTTGCTTCCAAAAATATTCAACAAAACAGTCAAAAATCCCCTTCAAATAGGTATATAGTACCATGGGTAACATAGAGAGTTACCCCAATTAAGTCATATGTATCAAATAAATTATCGATTTATCATTATTCATGCCCTAATATAATCATATCTTGAGGGGTTAGTCATAATAATTATTTCATAAATCAAGTCAACATTAAAACACTCAAAAGTGTAAATTCCATGCATTCAAAATTATCTTGGCTAAAGAAAAAATTTCAAGCCCATGCTGGGGCAAAGAATTATCATAAGAAACAAATAGATAGGCTTGACCTCCTTGAAACCTTTGGAATTGACCCATGTAAAGGTTTACAAGAATACAAGGTACCAATACCTAGTATACCCTAAACCCCATAAGACTATTACTACAACACGATTGAAAGGTATACCAAAAATTGATCCTTTGACTACGTCAATGGCAAGGATTCCAAGGATGTATGCTCTTTCCACAATGGAGGCATCCAAATTTTATTAGTTTAATGAACAACCTTAATCATTTGATGATTTAGTGATATATTTTGCTTAACACTTTGTTGCACATAGCACATCCCAAAATGGGGCATCTGTAGACACCTAAATCACATAAATATGATAAGACTACCAGTGCATCATATATGCCATGCTTATAGACAACATATGGCCCTATTGGGAACCCCTATAGGCTTGCATAAGGCTTACATAAGGCTCCAAAACTCATTTTATAGGTTTCCTATCAGTTCAGGGTAGTTTTCAGGCACCTCCTAGTGATCGTCCCACCAAAGGACAATCATAGTTGGTGACCATACCACCCAGGGATGGCCATCCATAAACTTTCCCTGGGTGGGATGGCCCCTAACTAGACCCTTGAAAAAGTCAAAGGATGTGCTAAATGGCAATCAAATACTACCATTAATGTGTCCAATCACCCCAAATTGATTGGGGACCTGCAATTAGACTTTGGGACAGTATATTGGAAGCCCCAAATGGGCAACCTTCCCTCACCAATGCATGTCAAGGATTAGGACACATGGTAGAACCTGCCTCACATGAAAAAACATGCCCCTTTTACCTAGATGCCATTTAAGGCTATAAAAAGAGGTGAATGCACCCAATTTCAAGGAGGAGATTTGAAGCATTTTGAGCAACAAAGTGCTGCAAATTTGATCCTCACCTTTTGCAAATCAAAACTTACCCTACCTTAGCCTTGAAGCCCTATTCATTCAAATGTGATTTTAGGGGCAATAGGAAGTCAATTAAATATTCAAAACCAGACAAATTGAAGGTATATTTGGCCCCATTTGTCAACAACACTCCCATACCAATTTTGGACCAAATCCCTTGAGCATAGGTGACAAAAATAAGGTATATTTGTGATCGCCCCACCTAGGGACGATTAGCAGTCAGTATTCGTCACACCTAGGTATGACCATAAAACATAAAGGAATTTTGGTAAAATTCCTCCATAGACCCCTTAGGAATGCCTAGAAGAACCCCTGGTCCAAATTTGGTGAAGTTTGGAGCATATTTGATGCCAGATTTAAGGTCTCCAATATTACAGATTTAGTTGTCCCTATCAGGGATGGTCATTGTTTCTGCATATTTTTACTTTTCAAATATCTTCAAAATCATTTATATTATAATATATTATGTTTATGCAACATCTAGATCAATTTCCATGTGTTTAGATCAGTTTTTATGTTAGTAGAATAAACTCCTTTTTATGGTTTTATTGCTTTTATTCTATAACATAGGTGCTATTAACCCCTTTCAATCCCTTGTGTGTAGATACAAGAATGATAGACAGGAGGGAGGAGCTAAATATGCATAATAATGTTAGCCCAAAACTAGTTCTCAATTGTGGGAAGTGGAGTTTTACACCATATAGAACTTCACCTTAAAGACCCCTTTCAAGGGACTATATCCCTTGAACATTATAATGGAAACTGTATCAAATTTATAAATGCCCTCGAGGGTATGTTTTGTAATCTCATTTGAAGCAATAAAGGAACTAATAGAAGTATAAATACACTATTTATACTACACATTTGCCTCATTTCATGTAGATTATAATTTTATGTTATTTCCCTTTGAATGCTTGTATACTGCTTTTAATGTTTGTATACTACTTTTCCTTAAGGTGATGTCATGAAATTTGCTTCTTCAATATCAAAAAGAGGAGATATAAGGAAAATTCATCATGCATACATCATAAATATTTCTCAAAGAATTACAATTGCTTAAGGATCCAAATTTTACAATATGAGAAACAAAGATGAGGACAATACTTGTGGTTAAAACATTATAGGATATTATTATTGGTATTGAAACGTGTCCTTAGGAAATAGAAGATAAGTAGAAATATGATGAAAGAGATGAAAAGGCTCTTATTCTCATCACATTTAGAGTGGATAATGAAGTACAACCACATATTAGTGAGGTAAAGACATCAAAAGATGCATGGGATAAAATTTGTACCATATTTGAAGGAATAAATGAATCCACTATCCTTCATTTATAGTCACAACTACATACATTAAGGATACAATATGGTGAGAATGTTTAATAGTTCCTTCAAGCAATTTTTTATTTTAGGCAAAAGCTAAATACAATGGGAGAAAATGTTCAAGATAAATTCTTATTTTTAGTTGTACTTAGATCTCTCCTTAAGTCATTCAAAACATTGATGACATATCTTCAAGTGTTAAATAGAAGTGCATTATTTGAATAATTGATAAACATGCTTCAACAATATGAAATTGAGAATCCATTAAGAGATAAATTGACCAAGAATGCCTTTATTTCAATCAAGAAATTATAAAAGAATTCAAAGAGTCATTCTACCCCATATTCATCACAAAATTAGCCTCAAAGGATATGGTATTGTCATATTTGTGAAAAAGGGACAAAATTTTGTAGATATAATTCAGTGAATCAAATAAATCAATTTCAAATATCTTATTAATGGAATAAACAATCTCCATATCAACAAGGAAAACAAGGACAAGGATAATATCAAAGAGGGCAATCACAAAACATGCCACAATAGCAAAGTATATTGTATAGTTGAATCAAAATTACATTATGAAAAATAATTTGAAACAACACATAAGATGCTCATGGCAAGGGAAGCGTAAAAACCAAGATAAAAGGTAAAATTAAAATGTGTGTGCCATCAAAAGATAACTGAGGGAAGTTCTCAATACAAGGTCTTGTTTATAGGTAACACTTAGCAAAGTTGGTGAAGAATATTTTGAAAATGGTGTGACAATATCTATTGGTAGTATACAAAAAATGTGTATGAAACTATTCGTATTTGACATCCTTGAAGTGCAATATCAAAAGCAAATTAAAATAACAAAGAAGTTGAATGATGAGTACAAGATGAAATATGTTTACTATGATACAAGTGATCTTCTTAAAAGGATAAATTCTAGTTGTGATATAGGTGATGAGGTCCATGATGGAAAATATCTTTTGTGACTTATGTAATTTTGTATAGGGGTAAATATAGCTTGTGACAATAGTGATTTGCATATTATTTATGAAGATAAATATTATATAGAAGGTGGTCCTGGTGGCCATGATAAAGTCCATATTTTAAGAGTTAATAGTGACAATGATAGTTCAAGTTGTATGGAATTTCATTGTGATAATGATAGGATATGGTACTTGAATAATGGTAGTGATGAAGAATTTAGATATTTTGAAAGGCATTTAAAATATATTGGTTCAAAATTGTTGAGAAGAATGGGATATGATGGTACAATTTTAGAAAGAAATAGAAAAATTGTGAAAGATCCTATAGTACAAAATATAAAAATAAATAATGAAGGCCTTGGATATACAAGACACGCGAGTGGTAATGAGATAAAATTTGTGAAATGGAAAACCTATGCAAAAGATGAAAAAAACAATGCCACTAAATTTATGATAGGTGGCAATAAAACAAAACTTGTAAAGAAAGAATCATATGCAGATACTCTTATGGTGGGTTTTTGCAGTCATTGTAGAAGATATGGACATATGGCAACTAGGTGATGGAACTTACATCCTTTTAAAACTTGTGGAGGAAATAATAACTCTAGTGTTAGGTAATGGAGACAAATTGATAAGAAAGGAATTAATTACCATTAAATATTATTAGTGGGGTTCCAAGGCCATTAAATATTGTTGATGGAAAATGATTAACAATAGGAACATGAACGTGGTTCCAAGGGGAAGCACCTCTGGCGTGCAAATTTAATCGTATTTCTTGGTGAAAAATACTTGTCAAAAGAACGTGATAACCGTATGGGTGGTTTCAACCCATGGTTTTTGGACCATTGTATTCCAACACCACTATGTGGTTTTGGGTAGTGGAAAAGTAATGAATCTCTATATATTTTGTACTATAAAGGTCATCTGAGAAGTGAATGCTCATTTTTGGTTTGGAGGAAGAGAGGGGAGGAGACATTGTACAAGTGAAGAAAATTGTTGTATTGTTGCTAATTCAAAGGATTGATTGTTTCTTCATGTATGTAGAGTACACTTACTGAACCACGTATATATTGTGTCTCTTACATTTGTGTGATTACTTATTGTTTATTACATTGTTTCCTATTTTGCTTATGGGGGATTAACTAGGGTTTGAACTATTTATCCATTTTGACTATTTTTTTTTTTCATTGGCTATGTATTTTTTGTACATTGTAAATTCCCAACAACTAGTATCAGAGTGATCTTGTTGGGAAAGGGCACTCAGAGGAGAGTTTTATGTTCAAGTGGGAGAAATGGGAGAAATTTTGAAGTTTAAACTGGAGAAGTTCACTAGAAAAAATTTTGGTATGTGGGAAACCAAAGTGGAGGATTATATGTATCAGAATGATGATCTGTACTTGGATCTAAAAAGGAAGACCGATGGTGTAAACATAGGATGATGGATTATTAGGAAATAGATCTGATGGGAGTGATCCCATTGATCCTAGTTGATTCTATTGCATACAACATCAGGAAGAAAAATACCACCAAATGAGCCATGGATACACTAGCTAAGTTGTATGAAAACCCTTAGCTTCAAATAAATTTTTCTTGATTAGAAAGCTTTTTACTATGAAGTTGCAATAGGGTGGATCTATTTAAGAAAACCTTAATGAGTTTTATGCTATTATGGGTTCTTTAAAATCTGTAGGGCTTGATTTTGATGATGAGGTTACGGCTTTAAGGTTTTCTTTGTTCACTACCAAAATTATAAGGTAGCATTGTAATGGCAGTGAGTAATTTTGTGCTTAGATCTAAAAAAGCTAGTATTTTATGATGTGGTTAGCACAATCCTCAGTGAGGATATGAGGAGAAAAACCTCAGGGGAGGATTCATCATCTAGAGTAGCACTATCTACAGAAAGCAAAGGCAGAAACAAAGAAAGAGGAAAAGGCCAAGCTAGATGGAAAATATAGAATAGAGGAAAATCAAAGGATAGATCTAAAAGTAGAGACAAAAGAAAGATTGATTGCTAGTATTATGGGAAGAGTGGACACTTCAAGAGGGGGTGCAAATATAGAAAGAATAATGAGGACAATAATGGGAATGATTCTCAAGAGGTAAAAATTGCAGGTGCAATTTATCAGGATGCCTTGATTCTTGTAGCAACTTGCACAAGTGAGTATTGGGTTATGGACTCTAGAACTTCTTATCATATCACTTCTCATAAGGAGTACTTTTTTGATTATACTCTAGGCCATTATGGAGAGGTTTTGTTGGGCAATAATTGTCCATGTGATATCATGGGTATTGGCACAGTGAATGTAAAATTGCCAAACATAAATATCTAGGTGCTTAACAATGTTGGCCACATTACTGATCTAAAGAGGAACCTGATTTTAGTGAGTGCACTTGATTTGGATGGATAAAACACTAATTTTAGAAACTGGTAATGGAGAGTGGCAAAGGGTTCAATGGTGATTACAAAAGGTGAGTTGACTAGAACTTTGTATTTACTGCAAAACTCATATTATTGTACATTGAACTATGCTGCTCAGGATGATGTGAAAGCATGGTATTTATGGTTGGGTCATATGAGTGATAAAGGGATGAAAACCCTTCACTCCAAAAAATGTTTCCAAAACTCAAGGATGTTGATTTGGGTTTATGTGAATATTGTGTATATGAAAAATAGAAAATGGTAAGATTTTTGAGAGTTGGTCTAGAAAGGAAGAAAGAGAAATTAGAGTTAGTACACTCGGATGTGTGGGGTCCCTCACTGGTACTTTCTCTTGAGGGCTACTCTTATTATGTTACCTTAATCGATGATTTTAGAAGGAAGACATGGATCTACACAATAAGGCATAAATCTAATGTTTTTGACACTTTTCGGAAGTGGAGAGCAATAGTGGAGATTGAGGCAGGTAAGGAAGTAAAGTGCCTTAAATCTGATAATGGTGGTGAATATTGCAGCAAGGAGTTTGAGGACTATTGCACAAAGGAAGGAATTAGGAGAATTAAGACTAATCCTAGGACACCATAGGAAAATGGAGTTTTAGATAGGATGAATAAAACTATAATGGAGCATGCCAGAGCCATGATATTGCATGCAAGGTTGCCATTATTCTGTTGGGCTAGTGTAGTTGATACAACAATTCTTTTGATAAATAAATGACCTTCTACTGCATTGGATGGAGGCATTCCAGAGGAGACTTGTAAAGGTAAGCCTATAAACTACTCTTTCCTTAGAGTATTTTTTTTTTAGGCTTTTGCCCATATAGATAAATAAAATAGGAGTAAGCTTGATGCAAAGTCTAGAAAGTGATATTTTCTTGGTTATGGTGTGGATGAGATGGGATATAAGCTATGGGATAATTTTGGACGAAAAGTTATCAGTAGTAGAGATGTGATTTTCAATGAGGATAGGCTATACAAGGATAGGCACATACAGGTTGAATAGGATGCACCTGAGTTTGTTGACTTGGATGCAATCCTAGAGCATGGTGTTAAAATACAACCTCTTATTTAGATTGATGAACATGGTGCTCATGAGGAAGAGCAAGGTGAACAAGAAATTACTATTACTCCACCATCATCCCCACAAGAAGTAAAAATATCTACAAGGATAAGACATGCACCTGATAGGTATTCTCTTGCTTTACATTATGTACTGCACATTGATACCGGTGAACCGGAATGCTTTCATGAGGCTTTGAAAGTGGATGCTAGGATTAAGTGGGAGCATGCTATGAAGGATGAGATAGACTCATTGACTCAAAACCAAACTTGGTATTTGGTTTACCTTCCTAAGGGAAAAATGGCATTACATTACAAATGGATGTACAGGGTGAAGGACAAAAAAGCAATACTTGTCATGAAAGGATTTGCACAGAGAAAAGGTATTGACTATGATGACATTTTCTCACCTGTAGTAAAAATGACTTCAATTTGGACTATTTTGAGTATAGTTGCAGTAGAATATCTTCATATTGAGTAGTTAGATGTGAAGACAATATTCTTTAATGGGTATTTGGAGGAGGATATCTACATGCACCAACCGGAGGGGTTTGAGGTCAAAGGCAAGAATATCCTTGTGTGTAAAATAAAACAGAGCTTGTACGGTTTGAAGCAAGCTCCAAGGCAATGGTATCTCAAGTTTGACAATTTCATGAGTGAGCATGATTTTATTAGGAGCCATAGTGACCATTGTGTTTATTTTTGGGCTACAAAAAATGGTATCTTCCTTATTATCTTATTGTATGTTGATGATATGCTTGTGGCAGCATACAATATGCAGGATATTAAGAAATTGAAAAGGGATTTGGCAACTAGATTTACCATGAATGATTTGGGGGAAGCCAAATAAATCCTTGGCATGAGAATCACTAGATATAGGAAGGAGAAAACACTGAAGTTGTCTTGGGAGGATTATGTGGAAAAAGTGCTTAAGAGGTTCAGTATGCATGATGCAAAACTAGTAGCCCAACCTATTGCAAAATACTTTAATCTCTCAAAGAATCTATGTCCCAAGACAAATGAGGAGGAAGAATACATGAGGAAGATACCCTATGATTTAGCAGTTGGGAGTTTGATGTATGATATGGTGACTACAAGACCAGATATTCCCCAAGCAGTGGTAGTTATGAGCTGATATATGAGTAATATAGGTAAATCTCACTAGAAAGTAGTAAAATGGATACTTAGGTATTTGAAAGGGACTTCAAAATTTAGTTTGAATTTTGGAGGTTGTAAAGTTGAGTTACAAGGCTATGTGAATTCAAATATGGCAGGTGATGTAGATGGTGGGAGGAACACTACTAGGTATGTTTCATAGTTGGAGGTACATTAGTGAGTTGGATATCTAATCTACAACATGTTGTAGCTCTTTCTACTATGGAGGCTGAGTATGTAGCCATCATGGAAGGTTCCAAAGAGTTCATATGACTTCAAAGATTAATTGAGGAGTTGGATCAGAAGCAAGGAGATGGGAAACTTTGGAGTGATAGCCAAAGTGCCATTCATTTAGCTAAGAACTTTGCTTTTCACTCACGAACAAATCACATTTAGTTGAGGTATCACTTCATTCGATCAACAATGGAGGATGGTTTGGTAAAGTTGGGTAAGATTCACACTTCCCAAAATTTTGCTGATATGCTTACTAAAGTAGTAACCAAGGAGAAGTTGAGCTTTTTCTCTACTTTGGTTGGCCTTAAGGATTAAGGTCATGATTATGAGAAATTTTTAGTCCTAGGGTACAGGGATATTGCATCAATCTTGTCTCCAAGTGAGATATTTTTAGGTAATGGAGCCAAATTGATAAGAAAGGAATTAATTACCATTAACTATTGTTGGTGGAGTTCCATGGTCATTAAATATTGTTGGCAGGGTTCCAAAGTCATTAAATATTGTTTATGGGCAATGATCAACAATAGAAACATGAATGGGGTTCCAAGGGGCAATGCCCTTGGCATACAAATTTAACTGTATTTATTGGTGAAAAATACTTTTCAAAAGAACGTGATAACCGTATGGGTGGTTTCAACCCATGGTTTTTGGCCCATTGTATTCCAACACCACTATGTGGTTTTGGGCAGTGGAAAAGTCACAAATCTATATATTTTTTGTACTGTAAAGTGTGAGATAAGCAAAGTCTCCCCAAGATTGAAGAATGCTCCACAAGATAAATCACACACAAAAGAGGAGAAACCACAACACCAATATGAAGTGGTAAAACTCTGCTTCAAATAAATAAGGGAAACATCCACTATGAATCTCACTATATTACTCAATGATTCAACAATACAAGAATGCTTCAATGTTATGCAACAATATGCATCAACATGATACGACAAGATGTAGTAGACAACAACCCCATTTAAAGAGAATATTTTCTACTACAACCCTAAAATTGACCTAATATTATCACAATCTTATCTTGAGATGTGTGACAAGTGGCATCTATCAAATATTAAAAAGTGATTGGTTATTTTTTAATATTTTCTAGAAAAGGGGAAATAAATTTTTCCCAAAAATTAAATATTCTTAGAACCCTTATTTTATTTATTAATTGGGTGGGAATATTTTTACATAAAATATGATTATTTTCTAATTCAAATATTATTCTTTAGACTTTATATTTTAGTGTAAGAATAATTTACACAATGTTGCATTACATATTCCAACACTCCCCCTTAATGTGATATCGAGGAAAGGAATTATGAAACAAAGAAACACTCTCCCCCTAAAAATACAAATGGGGATTAGAATCAAATGAGTAATATAGTTACAATGAGCTTCTATGACCAATAATGGTCTACAATAAGGCACCAATACAAAATGAGCCAAAATGAGACTGCAAGACCCCAATGGAGTAGCTTAAAATACAAGTAGCTTACAAATCCATCCATCAACCACAATTGGTTGCAAATGACAAGAAGAAAACATCACAAGGGTGTCTTTAGTAAGCCTGCAAAACCCCAAACGAAAGCACCTGTAAGCTACAAGCAGCTCAACATAAGATCAGTTAGATACATCATCATAAATATATTCACCATAATATATATGAATATCCAAAGATGATAAAAAAACTTATCTCACAAATAGTGAACTATAAATCATCATAAAAAGATGCCAAGCCATACTTATAGTCACGTGCTATATAGTTGATCAAAAAATATCATGTACAAAGTTGTATAAAGCAAACAAAGAGTACCATGATAATGCAAACTCTAAAGTACCATGTTCAAAAGTAGTACAAGGCTAAAAAAAAAGTACCATGTATAAGATTTGCATAAGGTATATGAAAATAATAAAGTGTGCACACCGGTTGCATAAAGCCAACCATAAAATATCATGTACAAAAGTAGCATAAATGCTAACAAGAAAGTACCATAATAAACCAATTGTATAATTCCAACTACATAAAAACATGTACAAAGTTGCACAAGGCAACAATAAAGTACCATGTAAAAGAGTTGCATAAAGCAATTGCATCATATACCATAATTGCACAATGCCATCTACAAAGTAACATGTACAAAAGTTACACAAGGCAAACAAGAAAGTACCATGTTCAAAAGACATGCAAAAAGTAATTATACCACCAAAGATCAACTCATATATAGCATAAAACACATCAGAAGGATGAAGTTGTCATCACATAACTATAACTACACTTCATTCCCCTTGAGTACAACTTTACCAAACCAAGTGAGTCCCTCAGCTTGCAAAACTACTTCTTGGGAAGAGGTTTGGTGAACAAATCAGCATAATTAGAATATGATGGGCAATACTCAAACTGAATAGTCCCATCCAATACCTTCTCTCTAATACAGTGGTCTTGGATTTCAACATGCTTTGTCCTTTGATGCATTACAATATTTTTAGCCAAGGCAATAGCTGATTTATTATTGGAGAGCAAACGTGAAGGACCAAATTTCTCAAAGCCAATTTCCTTAATGAGGGTACGGACCCAAACTGCTTCCTGTGTAGCTATTGTCATAGCCTTATACTCCACTTCCATTGTAGAAAGAGCAATTGTATCTTGCTTCTTGGAAGACCAAGAGATATCTGCAGACCCAATACTAAAAACATATGATGTGGTAGAATTTATGTCTATTCTATACCCTCCAAAATTAGAATTAACATAGCCAAAAAGAGCAAAGGAAGGAAGCTAGAATACTTGAGTTCCAAATATCTAGTACCTAAAAGGTACTTTTGAATCTTCTTGGTAGCTTGTAAGTGGTCAACATAAGGTTTTTGGAAAAACCTAGCCATCATACCAACTGTAAAAGCAAAATTTGGCCTTATGATGGTAACATAAAGAAGACTACCAATGAGCTACCTATACAATGTAGCATAAGCCAACTGAGATTTTGTACTTACTTCCAACTTAACCCCTGTAGAAATAGGAATGGAAGTAGGATTTCCATAATCCAAATAAAACCTCTTAAGAAGATCTTCAATATACTTGGATTGAATCAAAAAGGTAAAATCTTCATGCTGATATACTTGCATGCCAAGATAGTAGTATAGAAGACTAAGGTCAGTCATTTCATACTCTGACTTTAATTTGGAGATGAAATAAAAAATGGCCTCATTCTCATTTCCAGTCATAACAAGGTCATAAAAAAATAGAGCAATTAAAATGACCAAGTTATACTTCCCAAGCACATAGAGATATGTATCTGAATAGCATTTATCAAAACCAAGAGACAAGAAGTAACCTGAAATCTTCATGTACCATGCTCTAGGTGCTTTCTTCAGATCGTACAAGGTTTTATTTAGTTTACACACAAGTGTTTCATTACCTTGTACAAAAAATCCTTGTGGTTGACTCATGTCGATATCCACATCTAAATCACCATTTAGAAAGGCACTTTTCACATCAAGATAAAAAATTTACCAACCTTGAGTAGCAACAATAGCAATGAGAAGCCAAATGGTGGGCATTTTGGCAACTGGTGCAAAGATTTCATCATATTCAATGCCATGTTTTTGAGCATAACCCTTAGAAACCAATCTAGCCTTATACTTGTCTATCTCTCCATTAGAATTGTACTTGATTATATATACCCACTTATTCCCAATAACATTTCTCTTATTAATATAAGGAACTAGATCCCAAGTTTTATTCTTTAGAAGAGAATCCATCTCAACCTTCATGGTATCAACCCAACAAGAGTGTTGTGAAACTTCTTGGTAAGAAGTAGGCTCATGATCATTCTTTATATTAGATAGAAGAGACATGTTAATGGTCATACTTCAAATTATCCTTTGGCTAACTAAATTATGTTGTTTAGGACCCCTAGAATGATCCAACCACTTAGTCCTTTTGATACAAGGCCCACCCTTTTCTAAATCAATAAGGTCTTCAATGAATTTGACATATCTTGAAACAAATACAATTTATGAAGAAGGTGAGATAACTTGTAGCCCCTATGTTTTGCATCATATCCAACAAAGATGCATTTTTGAGACTTTTTGTCCAATTTCTTCCTCTTTTCTAAAGGAATATATGAAAATGCATCACATCCAAACACTCTTAAGTGTGACAAATTCAGATTCTTACCATTCCAAACCTCATAAGGAGTCTTCCCCTCAACTGATTTTGAAGGACACCTGTTAAGAATGTAGATTGTTGTACTGGCTACTTCACCCCAAAGAAATTGAGGTAAGTGGTCACCAAGAATGCATATTACCATCTCCATGATTGTCCTATTTCTCCTCTCTGCAACATCATTTTGTTGAGGAATGTATGGATAAGTAAACTGCATTTTGATCCCATGAGAAGAATAAAACTCATTGAAATCATTTCTATTGTACTCCCCTCCATTGTCACTTATAATAATTTTGATCTTTGCTCCCTTTTATTTTCTACCAAATATTTGAACTCCTTGAATGTATCAAAACAATCTTATTTATTCTTAAGTAGATACCCAAAGATCATTCTTGAATAATCATCTATAAAGGTGAGAATATAGGATGCACCACCAAGTGATCTAACATGTAATGGACCCATAATATCTGTATGAATGAGTTGAAGAATTTGTGTGGCCCTTGTTGACTTGTCCTTTGCAAACTTTTTTTGCTCATCTTGCCTAAGATGCATGTTTCACACAAACCATGAATAGGTGAAATTTTAGGCAAGCCTTCAACCAAATTTTTGGACTTCATAATTTGAATATTTTGATAGTTTGTATGGCCTAACCTTAAGTTCCAAAGCTTGCTACTAGGAGAAATATTAGTTGCTAAACAAACTTTAGGAGGAGCATCACCTAACACATAAATATTATTATTCAAATAACCTGTAATGATTGGTAGCATACCTTTACTAATACTCCATGAAGTTGCATTGAACTCAATAGTGTGACCACTTCTAGCAACTTGCAAAACTGAAATTAAATTTCTCCTAAGGTTAGGCACATATAGGAAATTATCAAGTAATTTTCCTTCAATTACAACATTGCCAACACCTTCTACTTGAAGTCTAGTATTATCACCAATGACAACTGAATTTGAAGAGTGCTTATGAAAGTCCACAAACTTATCCTTTTCAAAACACATATGGTTAGTGCATCTAGAATCTAACACCTATTCATTAGAAGTATATGAGTCAATGGAGTAGGCACAAACAAATGCATTTTTATTAGAATTTTGCTTTACATTGTTGTTATTTTTCTTTCCCTTGCCAATCCATTTCTTATATCCTTGTCTCTTAGCCTTTTCTTGCTCTTCCTTTTCTGCAATATTCTTCTTCTTGAAACAATTTCATTCCTTGTGGCATTTCTTGCCACAAAAGTTGCAAGTGAAATAATCTCTAGGCTTGTTGGGTTGGAAATTTTGATTTTTCCTTTCCTTGTATTTCTTATTGAAGGAAGCCTTAGTGAAACTCAAGGCAACATTCTTCTCCTTGACAACTTGACCATTCACTTTGTCTCTATTAAGAGACACTTCATGTTGAATCAATAATTGTGAAAGAGTGTTGAGAGGAATGCCATCCTCTTCTTGCTATAGCCTAGTCTCAATAATGGTGAAAAAATTATTGAACTTGCATGACAAGTTCCTCAAAATTATAAAGCTTAAGAGCTTCTCACTTATCCAATAATAATTAAAAGACAATAGTTGAGTTCTCATGTCTTTCATATTTGAGAGGAAGATCAAGGTACTTTCTTCTTCACCTTGCATAGTGCTAAGAATTTTTGACAATAAAGTGAATTTCCTTGATGTGTTGGACCCTATATGGACTTGTTTTAGCAAATCCCATGCATCTTTAGCATTATCACAATGGATTATAGTGAGCAATATCTCATCACTAACACTATTGATAATCATGGAAAGTGCAAGGTGACTCTTGTTGTTGTATTTCTCAAGTGACCTTGCCTGGGTTGGGATTGCTTCATCTCCATTCACAATGGGCCATAAATTTCTTGCTTGAAATTCAACCCTCATCCTTGGTTCCCATATTCCAAAATTTGATCCATCAAGGATGTGCTTAGGTGTGAAGGAGATTCCATGATCAACCATTCTTAATGGGTTTTTCACCTCAAAGGATTGAAGACACTTGATGGAGATCCCAACCGCTCTGATACCAAATGTGAGACAAGCAAAGTCTCCCCAAGATCGAAGAATTATCCACAAGATAAATTACACACAAAAGAAGAAAAACCACAACACTAGTATTAAGTGGTAAAACCCTACTTCAAATAAAGAAGGGAAACATCCACTATGAAGCTCACTATATTACTCAATGATTCAACAATACAAGAATGCTTCAATTTTATGCAACAATATGCATCAACATGATATGACAAGATGTAGTAGACAACACCCCTATTTAAAGAGAATATTTTCTACTACAACCCTAAAATTACCCTAATATTATCATAATATTATCTTGATATGTGTGACAAATATTATCACAATATTATCTTGAGATGTGTGACAAGTGGCATCTATCAAATATTAAAAAGTGATTGGTTACTTTTTAATATTTGCTAAAAAAGGGGAAATAACTTTTTCCACAAATTAAATATTCCTAGCACCCTTATTTTATTTATTATTTGGGTGGAAATATTTTTACATAAAATAGGATTATATTATTTTCTAATTCAAATATTATTCTTTAGACTTTATATTTTAGTCTAAAAATATTTTACACAATTTTGCATTACATATTCCAACATTCATCACACAAGTGTAACTACACTTCATTCCCCCTTGAGGACAACTTCACCAAACCAAGTGAGTCCCTTAGCTTACAAAACTGCTCCTTGGGAAGAGGTTTGGTGAAAAAATCAGCAAAATTAGAAGATGATGGGAAATACTCCTACTGAATAGTCCCATCCAATACCTTCTCTCTAATAAAGTGGGCTTGGATTTCAACATGCTTTGCTCTTTTTGGCTATGTTGATTATGATTTTTGAGGGGATAAAATAAATAGAAAGTCTACCATAGCATATGTTTTTAGTATTGGGTTTGCAGCTATCTCTTGGTCTTCCAAGAAGCAAGATACAATTGCTCTTTCTATAATGGAAGCAGAGTATAAGGATATGACAAAATCTGCATAGGAAGTGGTTTGGATTCATACCCTCATGAAGGAAATTATATTTGAGCAATTTAGTCCTTCACGTTTGCTCTCCAATAATTAATCAGCTATTACCTTGGCTAAAAATCCTGTAATGCATCAAAGTACAAAGCATGTTGAAATCCAAGCCCACTTTATTAGAGAGAAGGTATTGGATGGGACTATTCAGTTGGAGTATTGCCCATCATCTTCTAATTCTATTTATTTTTTCACCAAACCTCTTCCCAAGGAGCAGTTTTGTAAGCTTAGGGACTCACTTGGTTTGGTGAAGTTGTCCTCAAGGGGGAATGAATTGTAGTTACACTTGTGTGATGAAAAATTCATCCTTATGAGGTGTTTTGTGCTATATATGAGTTGATCTTTGGTGGTATAATTTATTTTTCCATCTCTTTTTAACATGGTACTTTCTTGTTTGCCATGTGCAACTTTTGTACATGTTACTTTGTAGATGACATTGTGCAATTATGGTATATGATGCAATTCCTTTATGCGACTCTTTTACATGGTACTTTCTTGTTGCCTTGTGCAACTTTGTACATGCTTTTATTTAGTTGGTATTATGCAATTTGTTTATCATGGTAATTTATTGTTAAAATTTATGCTACTTCTGTACATGATATTTTATGGTTGGCTTTATGCAACCGATGTGCACACTTTATTATTTTCATATACCTTATGCAACTCTTGTGCATGGTACTTTTTTGTTAGCCTTGTGCTACTTTTGAACATGGTACTTTAGAGTTTGCATTATCATGGTAATCCTTGTTTGCTTTATGAAACTTTGTACATTATATGTTTTGATCAGCTATATAGCACGTGACTATAAGTATGGCTTGACATCTTTTTGTGATGAATTATAGTTCACTATTTGTTAGATAAGTTTTGTTATCATCTTTGGATATTCATATATGTTGTGGTGAATATATTTATGATGATGTATCTAACTGATCTTATGTTGAGCTGCTTGTAGCTTGCAGGTACTTCTGTTTGGGGTTTTGCATGCTTACTGAAGATACCCTTGTGATGTTTTCTTCTTGTCATTTGCAACCACTTGTGGTTGATGGACAGCTTTGTAAGCTGCTTGTATTTGAACCTACTCTGTTGGGGGCTTGCAGTCTCATTTTGGCCCATTTTGTATCGGTGCCTTATTGTAGACCATTCTTGGTCATAGAAGCTCATTGTAACTATATTACTCATTTTATTATCATCTTTGTTTGTATATTTAGGGGGAGAATGTTTCTTTGTTTCATAATTCCTTTCCCCAATATTGCATTAAGGGGGAGTGTTGGAATATGTAATGCAACATTGTGTAAATTATTCTTAGACTAAAATATAAAGTCTAAAGAATAATATTTGAATTAGAAAATAATATAATCCTATTTTATGTAAAAATATTCCCACCCAATTAATAAAGAAAATAAGGGTGCTAGGAATATTTAATTTGTGGAAAAAGTTATTTCCTCTTTTTTAGCAAATATTAAAAAGTAACCAATCACTTTTTAATATTTGATAGATGCCACTTGTCACACATCTCAAGATAATATTGTGATAAGATTAGGGTAATTTTAGGGTTGTAGTAGAAAAGCTTTTCTTTAAATAGGGGTGTTGTCTACTACATCTTGTGATATATATATATATATATATATATATATATATCATGTTGATGCATATTGTTGACTAACATTGAAGTATTCTTGTATTGTTGAATCATTGAGTAATATAGTGAGCTTCATAGTGGATGTTTTCCTTTTAATTTTCTACCTAAGCTTTGAATTCCTTGAATGTCTCAAAACAATCTGATTTATTCTTAAGTAGATACCCAAAGATCATTCTTGAATAATCATCTATAAATGTGAGAATATAGGATGCACCACCAAGTGATCTAACATGTAATGGACCCATAATATTTGTATGAATGAGTTGAAGAATTTGTGTGGCCCTTGTTGACTTGTCCTTTGCAAAATTTTATTTTCTCATCTTGTCTAAGATGCATGTTTTTTACAAATTTTTTCTTACCTTGTACAAAAAATCCTTGTGGTTGACTCATGTAGATATCCACATCCAAATCACCATTTAGAAAAACACTTTTCACATCAAGCTGAAAAATCTGCCAACCTTGAGAAGCAGCAATAGTAATGAGAAGCCGAATGGTGGGAATTTTGGCAACTAGTACAAAGGTTTCATCATAGTCAATGCCATATTTTTTAGCATAACCCTTAGAAACCAATCTAGCCTTATACTTTTCTATCTCTCCATTATAATTGTACTTTATTCTATAGACCCACTTGTTCGCAATAACATTTATCTTATTAGGATAAGGCACTAGATCCCAATTTTTATTCTTTTGAAGAGAATCCATCTCAACCTTCATGGCATCAATCCAACAAGAGTGTTGTGAAGCTTATTGGTAAGAAGTAGGTTCATGATCATTCTCTATCTTAGCTAGAAGAGACATGTTAAGGGTCATACTTATAGTTATCCTTTGGATAACTGATTTATGGTCTTTAGGATCCTTAGAATGATACAACCACTTGATTCTTTTGACACAAGGCCCACCATTTTCTAACTCAAGAAGGTCTTCATTGAATTTGACATCTATTGAAACAAATACAATTCATGAAGAAGGTGAGTATAACCTTTATCCCCTATATTCTGCATCATAGCCAACAAAGATGCATTTTTGAGACTTTTTGTCCAATTTCTTCCTCTTTTCTGAAGGAATATATGAAAATGCATCACATCCAAACACTCTTAAGTGTGAAAAATTCATATTATTACCATTCCAAACCTCATAAGGAGTCTTCCCCTCAACTGATTTTGAAGGACACTTGTTAAGAATGTAGATTGCTATACTGGATGCTTCACCCCAAAGAAATTGAGGTAAGTGGTCACCAAGCATGCATCTTACTATCTCCATGATTGGTTACTTTTTAATATTTGCTAGAAAATGGGAATACATTTTTCCCACAAATTAAATATTCCTAGAACTCTTATTTTATTTATTAATTGGGTGGGAATATTTTTACATAAAATAGAAATATTTTCTAATTCAAATATTATTCTTTAAACTTTATATTTTAGTCTAAGAATAATTTACACAATGTTGCATTACATATTCCAACACTCCCCCTTAATGCAATATTGGGGAAAGAAATTATGAAAAAAAGAAACATTCTCCCCCTAAAGATACAAATGAGGATGAGAATAAAATTAGTAATATAGTTACAATGAGCTTCTATGACCAAGAATGGTCTACAATAAGGCACCAATACAAAATGGGCCAAAATGAGACTTAAATCTCCCAATGGAGTAGCTTCAGATACAAGCAACTTACAAAGCCATACATCAACCACAAGTGGTTGCAAATGAAAAGAAGAAAACATCACAAGGGTGTCTTCAGTAATCCTGCAAAACTAGAAACAAAAGTACCTGCAAGCTACAAGAAGCTCAACATAAGATCAATTATTTTTTGATATGCTTACTAAAGTAGTAACCAGGGAGAAGTTGAGTTTTTTATCTACTTTGATTGGCCTTAAGTATTAAGGTCATGATTATGAGAAACTTTCAGTCCTAGGGTACAAGGATATTACATCTATATTGTCTTCAAGTGGGAGATTGTTAGGTAATGGAGCCAAATTGATAAGAAAGGAATTAATTACCATTAAATATTGTTTATGGGCAATGATCAACAATAGGAACATGAATGGGGTTCCAAGGGGTAATTCCCCTTGTGTGCAAATTAACTGTATTTCTTGGTGAAAAATACTTGTCAAAAGAACATGATAACCGTATGGATGGTTTCAACCCATGGTTTTTGGCCCATTGTATTTTGACACCACTATGTGGTTTCGGGTATTGGAAAATTCATGAATCTCTATATATTTTTTACTGTAAAGGTCATCTAAGAAGTGAATGATCTTTTCTAGTTTGGAGAAAGAGAGGGGAGGAGACATTGTATAAGTGGAGAAAAATGTTGTATTGTTGCTAATACAAAGTACTGATTGTTTCTTCATGGATTTAGAGTACACTGCCTGAACCACATATATCTTATGTCTCTTACATTTGTATGATTGCTTGTTGTTTATTGCAATGTTTCCTATTTTTCTTATGGGGGCTTAATGAGGTTTTTAACTGTTTCTCCATTTTTGTTGTTATTATTTTATTTTTCATAGATTGTGTATTGTTTGTACATGGTAAATTCCCAACATCTAGAAGAAAATATTGGTACAAAATATAAGTGACCAACAAAATATAGATGAATTTTGGATAGTTTAATGTGTGTTTTTGGGATAAGAAAAAATATATGTTGAATGGTATTTGTAGAAGAAGACTAGTTTGATGGTTGAAAAATATCAAATTTTATTGAATAAAGAAGAATGTAATTTTTCCCATGAAGAAATATATTGGAAAACTTGAGATAAATGGTTTCAGTATTAGGAGAATATGATCCAAGAACTTCTTGGAAGATATGTAATAATAGGAGCCTATAGAAGAATGCTTGGAAGACCAAAACTGATAGGGCCTATAAATGAAATATTATGTGGAATAATTTTGAATGTGGAAGATTCAAATTATATATTCCAATGGTAATTTCACAATAGTGATGATACAAAGGCTGATCTAGTGGCTAACCCAAAGGTAGTGATAGCCCAAAGGAAATTTAAACAGATGACCTATAGGAAATGATGGCCTAGAGGCAACACAAAAAGGTGTATCAGAGGTAATGATGACCCAAATATAGAGGACAAAAAGACAACCCAAAACTAGATGTAATGATGACCTTGAGGTACAGGTCTAGAGATAAACCCAAAAATAGACCTAAGAGGTAGACCAAGTGGAGATTACATATTTCTACTTAAGCTAGAGCAAGAAGAGCGAAATATAGCAAACTACATTCCAACTAGCTAATGATAATGATAAAGTGAGAGCCATAGAACAAGATCAAGAGCCATATAATAGTTCTATTTTATCACTCTTAAATGCATGGGGTGTAATGACATTTATACCAAATAGTTTACTATGTGGGGTATTAGAATCTATTATATTATTTGAAGTTATGTAATCATTTTATATTTTTAATTATTGGGGGAATTTATAAATATCTCTCCCATATGAAAATTGAAGCCACATATCCTATGAGATGTGAGGAGATGAAAAGGTAGTTGAAGGTAAAACAATAACATCTACAAATATCAAAGAGTCTCTCAAATATTAAAATACATATTGAAGCATTTAATATGCTTGATGTATGTAGATGCAGGATAGTATATTGTATGGATAAATGGTGAATATGATAAAATATTGGTGTGAAATATTGTTATTATAATATTGTTTTGTTCTTCCTATTATTAAATTTGTTTCCTCGATTTTCCCCTAAATTCAATAAGTTTGAAGTAATTAGCCACATTATTGAGAAGAGGTGGATAAGAAGGCAACTACATCAACCGATTCATGCTACGAGATGATTATTAAACCCCAAATTATTTTTTAATAGTAGACTGTGTGATAATGAAAAGGTTTAGGAAGGGTTTTATACTTGTGTAGAGAGGATCATAGATAACCAGACAACCCTAAAAAAAATTGCCTTATCCCTATTGAGTTGCACCTATAGAAGCTTGTAGGAGGGAGCTTGATTACATCTCCTTTTGTTAAATAAACAAGGTCACTTACGACAGGTAATGCATTTGAACTTTTAAAGTTTAACATTTAAAAAATAAATTATGTAGTTAAAATTCTTGTAGTTTATGAATGTAAATTAATACTTTGAAAATTGTCATTTTTGTAGAATTTTGGTGGGAGGACTATGGCTTCAAAACACCTATGCTATAGAGGATTGTCATTTGCATCTTAATTCAACCTTGTAGCACAATTCGCCTATATTTGAGTCTATACACACCAAGAAGAATAATAGGTTGAGCCAAGAGCATCTCAATGACCTTGTGTTTGTGCAATACAATATTGGGCTTCACACAAGACACATGGAATCTAGTGAATCCTATGAGGCCATTCAATTGGATTAATTAGATACACTATCTAATTGGATTGTTGAGAGTTCTTTGGATCATGATTTTATTATAGAGGACATTGAGGCACTTAAGGAGGAAGTAGAATATTTAATAGGATTGAAGGAGATATACAATATTATATTGTAGACACCTAAAACATGTCATGTTTAGGGGAGCTACTCACATAGGCACATTCATAAGATCATATGACATAATATTGGACTTTCCAAGCATCAAAAGTGGTTCTCACCACTCATCTGGGGCACTTTAAGCCCATCCAAGCCTAGCCACTCAAGACTAGAGCGACCAGACCTTAGCCACTCAAGCTTAGAGCGGCCAGACCTTAGCCACTGTAGATGACAATGGCCAGATCTTAGCCACTGTAGATGATAGCGGCTAAGCCATAAAAAGCATTTTGCCGATAGATATGCCCAATCATGGGTGGAAGTGGTAGTCTACATGCAATAAAGGTGAGCGGGAGTAACTTTGCATTCCCTTTCATGGCCAGTTCACATAGGAGACTTGAGTTTGCATTTAGACTTCAGTTAACTAGTCTTTAAACATAGAAAAGATAAAAATATTCTCATGCTAACCTTCACTATGCATGAGGGATTCAGTCCTAGGGCTTGGGCATAGACCTAGGGTTTCACACACTTTAAAAGGTGCAAGCCTGAGAGCACCAAAAGAAGAGATGGAGAGATACACTTGATCAAGGGCAAAGCCTTGTCATATTGGAGAGTCCACTTGAGGGTTTTCCACATACAGGATATTCAACGTATCAAGCAAAGCAACCATCATTTCAACATCGGATACAAGCTTCGATCCATAGCCTTGAAGCAAAGAGGACAAGATTCACTTTAGCGACCGCTATCTTGGATAGTGGCCCGTAGGCCTAGCTTAGGGTTTTAGACATTAGTTTCATTATTCTATTTAGCATATCATTAGCATAGCATCATTTCATTCATTCACATTCATAGCATCGGTTTAATTTGCACTTGCTTTCATTTGATATATTCATTACTAACAACCTCATCCGGGGAGGCATTCTCGGACATCTAAGCGTGTGTTGTTGTTTCATTGCTTACAGGGCCACAGGTTCATCGGATAGAATCTACAACATATGAGAGCAAAAGGGATCCCTCTAGGAAACAGACCTAGAGAAGGAGGCATCTGTAAGCCCTCATACATTTTCATGTGCGAAACCGAGAAGCTTGTGATAGCGCACCACCCCTTTGCGAGGGGAAATTTTACCCACTTGTAACCTTATTGTATCAAAATGGGTATCCCTAAGAGGGACCGACATGTAACCAGGTTTTAATACAAATAAAGAGATATATCTTTGTTACTTCCATGTTATATGCTTTTTCATGGTCTTTCATTTCATTTTGGGTTTAACACATTGCAAGTAGAGTAAGAGCGGTGCGTGCACCCTAGGGTCACTACATATGGTGATCACGGTGGGACATCCACTAATTTTTCATTTTTCTACCTAGATATTGACTTAGTTTTGTGTGCAGGCTTAGCCACTCTGGTCTACAATGGCCAAAAATTAGCCACTCTGAGCCACAATGACCAATAGAGCCTTAGCCGCTCCTGCTAACAATGGCCAAAAACTAGCCGCTCTGGTCGACAACGGCCAACACTGGAGAGTAGCAGAGGATAGAACCTTGGTTCTCTGAGCTGGATTAGAGGTTGGTACAACTTCTCTGATATTTTATAGCTTTCTGTCTACTTCTGTGTGTCTAAAATAGTGAACTTAAAGCACATTTCTATTTGGGAATTGAAAGAATAAAAGAAGAAAGAATTAGGCATTTTGCATATCTTAGATCTTCTTTTAGATTTCCACTAGGCGTTGCTAGGAACAATGACTTATGCTTGAAAATTTTACCCTAGGATCCAACGTGCTAGACATTGTATGTTGTTTGCTTGCTTTGAGGCCTTGCAAGAGGCCATATTTGCATGAAATAAAGTGCACCCATACAAATCATAGTAGTTCATGCATCTTTCTGAATATTGAAATGTATTTTGCACTTAGGCATATAGGAAAGAGTCATTTCTACTATATTATGCACTTTACTTCATGCAAGCTTAAAATGAACACCACACACGCACGTATCATTTAAACATTGGGGAGTTGGATTTCATCACCAACCCTCAATTCAGTCCGATGACGTTGGAATTCATCTCCTTCCATCGGTTTGCCCCCTAGATTCTCCTAGAAATGGATTGAAGAACTTCTTCATAGTGGTACTAAGTTACTTGTGTTCAAACTGTCTCCCACTGTTGGAACATTCATTGGTTCAGAGTGGAAGAGCTAGGCGAACCCCCCACTAGGATTTCAGTGGTGTACCCTAGTCTCTTTTGGGAAATCATGTTTGGCATGAGTACTCTTGATTATCACTATGGATGAGTCTCCTCATTCCAAATCCAAAGCAAGAACAAGAAACAAGAAACAACAAAACATCAAAATACAACAAATAGTTTAGGGCACACTTAAAATTGTAAGCAAGATAAACATTTGCTTGATATTGTTTGTGCAACACAAAAGCTAAAGCTTCCAAAAATAATGGTCAAAACAAGAAGTAAACACCCTCGGTCTGACATCGAAGGGGAATCTGAGGCAACTCATACCCTTAGGTGAAGCCATAGTAACATTGAAAGACCTACTCGAAAGATCATGAGATGCAGTTCCACGAGTCTAAGAGGTGATAATTCAACCCTTGGGGGATCTCCTCAAGAAACCCCAAATAGGGAACCACAACATGAAACTACATCTCATAAACACAAAGAGGCCTCATGACCATCATCATCAAGGAGACATGAGGAAACCTCAAGGGATTCCTCTAAATGCACAGAAACTTCTCAGAGACATGAGGAAGCTTCAAGAGCTTCCTCCTCACATAGACATAAAGAGGGTTCTAGACCCCATTCTTCACATAGATATGATGAGGTTTCCCCATATCCATCCTCATGGAGGGTAGAGAGGGCTACAAAACCCTCATCACCACAAAGACACACAAGAGTCGAAACATCTCAACATTCACATGCAACACTTAGAATAGATCAACCCACTGAGGGGTAGGAAACTAGAAACACATCCAGTCATAGACATCAAATAGAAGATATCCTTCAAATAAGAGGAAGGATTCCATTAGACTATGACCTCATTGGAGTGAATGGCACCCCATGGGATCAGCCATGGAAAACAAGATAGTTGGATGAGTTGGATCGGTTGCACCCGAGGCCACCACCCAAAACTGTAGCCATAGAGAACTCTGCATCTGGAAGTTCATGAACTATGACTTCTAAGCCCACTTCTCAAACTGGTGGTGCCTCAAGGTGACCCCATAGTAAACATATAGATTCTGACCATAGAGACGCCCAACAATATATTGAACAAGTCACACTAGCTAGCCAAAGCAAAGAGATAGCAGAAACCTCTTCGAGGAATCTACGAATCAGAACTACAAGAACGGAGTCAGATAAGCATGAGTCTTCTATGACCGTGCAAGTCAACCATGTGCGATGGTTAGAAAATACCTTGCATAAGGAGCGAGAGCTTGTAGAAGCTCTTGAACATGATAAACAAAGAGAATGGTTGTTACGCAAACATGAGCAATGCTTAAGAGAGCAAGCTGAGCAACTAGCTCATAGCAACCAACAAGCAAATAGAGATGATCATCAAAGGGATCAATGCATTGACTCACAATAGAATGGGTGCACTAGACAAGAAAGTAACCCACACCAAAATCACCCTCCAAATCATGAGCAAAATCCAACTGGTGGGGAAATGGTAGACTTAATAGATCCGGATCAGGCACATCTTGAATCCCCTCGTAGAAGGGAAGAAAATAGAGCAAATCAAATGGATAGAGTGCTACCTCCACCATCACCATGGGGGGGTTTGCAAGAGGAAGAACTCCTTGCTTCAAAGGCATTTTGAGAGCTTGCTAAAAAGATGAAAGCCTTTGAGAAACAAGAGGTTACTGGGAGCCAACCAACATTGAGAAAAATACACAACCAACCATTGTGTCCATCAGTTCCTAGCCCTCCCTATCCTAAGCACTTTGAGATGCCTAGGCTAGAGAAGTTTAAAGGTGAAGAAGATGCACAAGAGCATGTCACCAATTTCATCAATGCATATTTTCATCTCAAATACAATGATGCTCTTATGCTAAGGACATTCATCATGACATTTTTGGGCACAACCACCCAATGGTTTAACCAATTGCCCAAGCATAGCATATCCAACTTTGAACAACTAGTGAATGCTTTTCTGAAGTATTTCTCCTTTGGTGCTAAGAGGAAAGTAAATCTCTCGAACTTGGCCAATTTAAGACATTATGATGATGAGCCAGTAATGGATTATGGGAATAGATGGAGAAAAGTCATGGCAAAATTATCATTCTCCATTCCCATAGAAGAAATCATCCGGATGTTCACCAAGAGTTGTTCCAAACACATTTCCCTCTTGCTACAACTACAAAAATACCCCTCATTTGAGGAAGCTTTGGCACAAGCCAAACTCATTGAGGACATCAAAGTAGATGAGGGAACCATAAAACTCTAAACCAAGAAGGAGTGGAGCAAAAATGATAAGAATGGCAAATATAAGTAGAAGTAGGCAAACCCTACCCTAGTTAATCAAGTGGTATTGGCTACGCCTAAGGATGGGGCTATACAATAACCCCAAAATTATCAAGCATAACCCCCACCAACCAACTATGATCAAAAGAACAATCAGGGTCGAAACAAAGAATGCAAACCCCCTCATTATTTTACACCATTGACAGAATCAATGCAATCAATCTTCAATCAATTGAGTGAGGTGGAAAATATCAGATTCCCTGATATACCTCTTATAGATCCCAACCATCCTAAGCCAAAAGGATATAGGGAAGATCAATTCTGCCCGTATCATAGGATATCGGGGTATAATATCAAAGTTTGTGTTGGTTTCAAACATCAGGTGCAAAACATGATTGAGGTGGGAGAACTAAAAGTGGACAACCCACTGGCCCCTAACAATAGAGATATGGGCATCTACAAAAACCCACTGCCAAACCATGAGGTCCCTAGAGGGCAAGGTGCACAAGTCAATCATGTCCGAATTGATACGCCTACCCATGGGTGTGTTGGGATGGTTGAAATTGTCAATATAGCAACTAGGAGTAGATGGTATGGTCAACCACAACCTCCTATAGCTCCCATAAATGTCCCCACTGCACCTAGGTAGAGGTAGGGGAAAAACAACCTTCCAGGTCCACCAACTCGACCTATGGTAACTATCCGGAGTAGACTTGAGCAAAACTTACAAATGACTCCAGCTAAGCTATCCATTTATGAGCTCATACAATAGTCCCCAAAGCATAGGGAGACCTTGATGGAGATTTTAAGGTCAATTGAGATCCAACCACAAGATCCAAATGCATTCACCCATTTTGTGGGACAAGTACAAGAATGCCAGGAACCTGTAATTTGATTCTATGATTATGAGATTAAGACAATACCTACTGCCTTACCAGACCCTCCACTGCACATTATGGCATCAATCAATGATTTACCTTTTAAGCGGGTCTTGATCGATACAGGTTCATCAATCAACATCATCACAACAATGATAATAGAACACCTTAAGATCCCCAAGTCCAATATCATTCCGGGAGCCTATACATTAAGAGCTTTCAATGATGCTTTATGCAATACTATGGGAATGATAGTCCTACCTATCAAGGTGGGGCATAAGACCATCCTCGTGATGTGTCATGTCTTGGAAGGGGCCATGCAATACAACATCCTCCTAGGGAGACCTTGGATAAGGGACATGAAATGTGTTCCTTCGATTTTACACCAATGTGTCAAGTATGTGCATGATAACAAAGTCTACATGGTGTTGGCTGATGAGGAGCCATTCAAGTATGTTCATCAAGTGGATTGTCTAGGAGAATTTGTGATTCCTTCTACCCACTTGTATGTAGAACCTTCATCTCCAACTACACAACTAAGTAATAAAGACAAAAGGGTATGAAAAGACCCATCTGCATCAACACCTCATCTTGCACACAAAGTGGCCAATGCTTCTAATCAACCATCAACACCTAAACCAAAAAATGATCAGAAGCTAAAGGCACCTATGGTTGAGGAAAACAAACTCAAGGAAATGCTAACCATAGCTATTGAAGAGGGTCCAAATCCCATGGAAGAATATCACCAAGACCAAGTCGAAGATGATGACTACCACCCCGCTTCACCAGTGTCATCCATGGGGTCATCCACCTCACATACGACTATACACTTGGCAAGCACAGGGATAGGAGAGTATCTTGTGTAGAACATAACCTTTACACCTATCATAGAGTCTACACAAGATATGGGATGTCCAAAAGATCTAAGACCACCAGTGGGAATAGTGGTTCCACTTGGAATCCCTCCCAACCAATCAAACTTTGTCTATGCTGGACTAGACTGCACCCATAAGTCTACTGAAGAAGAAGAGGACAATGATGACTTGTTCACTATTAATGTTCATTACCTCTCTAATCCTGAGTTCACTTTAAGCTACTTTGAATGCTGCCATTGGCATGGTTATGGTCTTGGTATATATGAGCAGGGGTGAAGGTGGCCACTCGAGCCATAGTACCAGCTTCCCACTGATATATTTGGGTTAGGCTATCACATCAGAGGTCGAGATGACTCTCTAGCAGCAGCCTTAGATAGATTGAGCTTGGGGTTAGGAGAAGACATCAATTTTATTCCTTATCACCCACTAAGTTTAAGACTTATGAGCAGTAGGCAAGTGGCCATGGTAAGCATACCACCACCCGAGACTTATCATCCAAGACTCACAATTGAGGCCATCCCAGTAGGGTACAACTCATGGGATGAAGAGCAAGAAGAAAATAGATATGTGGCAAGTGATGATGAAGCACAAGAGGGCTTGGCCTATCATGGGCCTCACTACTTATGAAGACTTACTTGGTCCATCCACAATGAGAGTGGATACATATCGGATGAAAGTGACTATGAGTCAGAGGACTCAATAGAGAGAGCCTACTTAGGGGCAAGGCAATGGCCCCATGACTTGGGGCAACATACTAATGCAAATGGATTCTTCATAAGTGATGAAGAATATGAGGATGAAATAGAGATGGCTTACTTAGAGCCAAGACATGAGCCCCTCATCTTAGGGCTGCACACTAATGCTAATGGCTTCTGGATAAGTGATGATGATTTTGAGGATGAGACTAAGATGGCCTATCTTGGGCCTCACCATTTATGACAAGTCAATATGTTGGTGGAAAGAGAAGTGACACTTCATGCCATAGACCCTGGCTTGCAATTTTTAAGGAGACCTATTGACTTGAATGTCATTCATCGCATGGTCAATCCCCCTCCACCGACATTCAGGGAACTCTTAGAACCCAATGATCCTATTGTCAGCCCAGCTCATGGGCTAGATCCAGAGATTCCCATTCCTCTAGAGCCTCATCACGAGCATGGAAGGGAAACCTCGGAGATAAGATTTCACCCATGTGGTCCTAGAGATTTCATCCCATCCATCAATACAATCTCCATTGATTTGACCACTCCACTTCATAACCCAGCCAACCCGAATAAACCTTTGTGTCTTGACACAGAGATGATTGATTGGGATCATGTTGATTCACCAATAGAGCCTGAAGATATTTTCTCTAATGAAGAGATGTTACAACCATTTCATTTTGCACTAGGCTGTGCCCATGATGTATTCCATGCTGGTTTGGATCCTGAGTCAGTAGGACCTATAAATCCCATCGATGACATTCACTTGATACCCATGCCTCACCAGTTGGAGGATGGGTCACATATGGCTATAGAAGTGACTTTCAAAGTGGACATTAGCGATGATCCTACTCAACCAAAGAAAGTCAAGTTCAGAGAAAGTCTATCTCCAGAAGAACAAGCCATCATAATTCCTCTCCTGAAAGAGAGGCCAAATATGTTTGCTTGGACTTACAAGGATATGCCTGGGATAGATCCAAAGTTAGTCATTCACAACCTTTCATTGGACCCCATGAAGAAACCAGTCAAACAGAAGTTGAGAAAAATGCATCCCACCATCGCTTTGATGGTAAAGAATGAATTGCAAAAACTATTGGATGCAGTTTTCATAGTTCCTATCGACTACCCTGAGTGGGTATCGAACATGGTGCCCATGGGGAAACCCGATGGAAGAGTCCATATCTGCACAGACTTCAGAGACTTAAATAGGGCAACTCCAAAGGATTCATTCCCATTGCCAAACATAGATGCTCTTGTGGATGCAACCATAGGTCACGAAATGCTCTCCCTAATGGATGGTTTTTCTGGATACAACTAGATCCAGATTAAACCCGAGGATCAACATAAAACCACTTTCATTACTCCATGGGGAACATTTTGTTACAAAGTGATGCCATTCGGTCTCAAGAATGTTGGTGCCACATATCAATGGGCCATGACATACATATTCCATGACTACATGCATAAGATCTTAGAAGATTACATGGATGACTTACTTGCCAAGTCCTTGTTGTAGCAAGAGCATGTTGAAGTCCTTAGAAAAGTCTTTAATCACCTCATTGAGCACAATGTCAGATTGAATCCTAAGAAATGCATTTTTGACGTAACTTCTGGAAAGCTTTTGGGATTCATAGTTTCTAAGAGAGGCATTGAAGTCGATCCTGCAAAGGTAAAAGCTATACTGGAAATGGCCACCCCTACCAACATTAGGGAATTAAGAAGCCTACAAGGCAAAATAGCATCCATCAAAAGGTTCATTGCATAATTATCAGATAAGTGTCAGCCCATGAACTAGTTGCTATGCAAGGATGTCCCATTTCATTGGGATGGAGAGTGCCAACAAGCCTTTGCAGAGATCAAAACTTATCTAGCGATGCCACCAGTGTTGGCTCCACCAAGGCCAGACATACCATTCTTATTATATATCAGCTACTAATTTCACTTTGGGCACCATGTTGGCCCAAAAGAATACACAAAACAAAGAGCAAGCCATATATTACATTAGTCGCACATTGGTGAGTTATGAGCTAGGGTATGCGTATGTCAAAAAGTTGTGTTTAGCAGTGGTCTTTGCAACTCAAAAGTTGTGACACTACATGTTGAGCCATACGACCTATGTTATATCAAAACAAAATCCTTTGCAGTACATGATGAGCAAGACATATCACAATACGTGTACCGCAAAGTGGATCATGCTATTGATAGAATTTGATCTAGAGTTCATAAGCCAAAAGTCCATCAAGGGACAAGTCATAGCAGATCAATTGGTAGAGGCACCTCTTCAGGATAGCAAGCCTCTCACCATAGAGTTGCCTGATGATGCGGTCTTTGCACTATCAGATCCACCAAAACTCGAAGAACCTAAGAAGGAAAGAGACATGTCATTGTTCTTCGATGGTTCAAAGTGTGAACAAGGGGGCGGAGTAAGGATTGTATTTATCACACTGTAGGGTGCTCCATTACCCTTATCATTCAAACTAGACTTCCCTTGCACAAACAACAACATAGAATATGAGGCATTGATCTTGGGACTCCAAACAACCATAGCAATGGGCATTAAAATATTGAATATCTTTGGTGACTCCTTGCTCATAGTAAACCAAGTCAAAGGACTATTCCAATGTAGGTGCCCACTCCTGAAAACTTACAAGGAACTTGTTGATACTTACCTAGCCTGGCTAGAATGGTATGACATCGAGGCAATCCCTCATACATCAAATATATTTGTGGACACCATGGCTTCTTTGGGATCCTTAATCCCTCAGAATCTATCTACTGATTTTACAACCATTCATGTGAAAGTGCTTGCATTTTCCATGATACAACATGAGGCTTTAGACAATCAAGAATCAGTCAACATGATCAACATCAAACTAAATCAGGATTGGTCCTTCATAGCTAGAGACTTCTTACAAATGGCACCTTGGGAATATTTGATCTCCCAAGGACCTATGGAGTGTGGTACAACCATACACCATAGAGTTGTTCCTCAATCCGTATTCACCAGCTTGGTAATTTAGGAGAGCAAGTCATCTTTTCCATAGAGGTCATGGCTTATCAGGATTGGCTTTCCCAATTGTGAGACTTCCTAAAGCTTGGAATAGTACCTCAAGGTCTGTCACATATCGAAAGATGAACATTCAAACAAAAGGTGACAAGATACATCTTTCTAGGAGAGATCCTCTATAGACGAGGATATGATGGAGTACTACTCCATTGTCTTGAGCCCCAGGAAGCATCTTGGGCAATTTCACAAGCTCATGATGGTACATGCAGAGGACATTTCAGTGGCATGGCCATCGTTAAGCGCATCTTGAGAATGGGTTACTATTGGCCCACCATGGAAAAGGACTACTATGAATATGTCAAGAAATGCATTAAGTGCCAACATCATGCAAATCTCATGCACTTGCCATCACAAGCCTTGCAACCCATCCAGGCAACATGGCCATTCTCATAGTGGGGACTAGACTTGATTGGGAAGATCTCACCCCCATCCTCAGGCCGACACACATTCATCATAATGGCCACTGAGTACTTCACTAAATGGGTTGAAGCGATCCCCCTAACATCGACAACTGGACCAAGGATTATGGAGTTTATACTCCACAATATCATAAGTCGATTTTGGGGTCCCTTCAAAGATAATATCGGATAATGGGCCATATTTCAAGAACAAAAATGTGCATGCTTTAATGAACAAATACCATATTCAGCATAGTTTTTCAATGCCTTATTATCCACAAGCAAATGGGCAAGCAGAAGCCTCAAACAAAATAATAGTCTCCATCTTGAGGAAGATGGTGCAAGAAAATCACAAGGATTGGCACATACAGTTGCCTCTGGCACTATGGGCATACAGGACTAGTGTATGGACGCCCACTAGGGCAACACCATTTTCACTTGTATATGGCATTGAGGCCATCATGCCACTAGAGTTGGAAATTCCAACTCTACGCATAGCATTGAAGGACTTCATAGATGATGATACCATGCGACAAGGCCACCTTGATCAGTTGATGCTTCTTGATGAATGATGAGTCAATGCTTTAGAGCATCTTCATGTTTACCAAGATCACCTTGCGCGAGCTTACAATAGTAAAGTCCACTTAAGAGATTTCAAAATTGGGGATCTTGTGCTCAAAGAAAACCAACATAATTCTAATTTATCACCGCACCTACGAGACAAATTCATGGTAAATTGGATAGGCCCTTACATGGTTTCAAAAAGAGTTGGGCCTGGAGCATATCACCTTATATCATTAGATGGTGTTGAAGAGCTTGAACCTCTCAATATCATTCACTTGAAGGCGTTCTACACATAAAAAAAAAAATACAAAAAAATTCAAATATGTCAAAAACACAAAAACATTGTAAAAAATAAAAAATACAAACAAATAAAAAAACAAAAAACAAATAAAATAAAAACTCAATCCAATAAAAATGCTCCAAGGGTATCCAAGCCGCTTGGTCAAATTCCAATCAAAATGCTCCAAGGGTATCCAAGCCGCTTGGTCAAATTCCAATCAAAATGCTCCAAGGGTATCCAAGCCGCTTGGTCAAATTCAAATCAAAATGCTCCAAGGGTATCCAAGTCGTTTGGTCAAATTCAAAAAATGCTCCAAGGGTATTTCATGCTACTTGGTCAAAAATCAAAATCCCCAAAGGCACAATAAGCCCTTTGGTCACATTAATCAAAAATACAAAAACAACATAAAATCAAAAATGCAAAAACAATTGCATCTCACATCTTGCATCCACATAGTTGCATTACATTGTCATTTCCATTACATTCGCATATGGTATGATCACAGCCTTACAAGTAATGCCACAGTTTGTATCATAAATCATTCACAAAATCCACCATCATCCATTCATTCATGTGTGTAATTGTGTTTCTCAACACAACCATATCAAGTTGCTATAAGGAACAGGCTAAGATTTTCTGGTTATTCAACCATATCTAGTGGTCTTATCAATTTTTGTGAAAAGCCATATTGATTAGTAGAGAATAAGGAATAGTCATGAAAACCTCAGATATTCAGAATCCCATCACTAATTATAAAAACTTAAATCCTATCTGGACAAGGGAAGATGAAAGTTGCATATAGGGTTCTAAGTTACCTTAAGCGAAAAGGGTCATCCTTGCTTATCCCCCTATGCAACCGGTTCAAAGGTGCTGAGAATTGGCAAAAGGACAAGTTCTGCCCTACCTAGAAATGAGTGATTATCATCACTGCATACATCCCTTGCTTTCATAAAAATAAGCAAAACCCTGGAACAAAGCCAAATTCAAATCTCAAAATCCAAAGTTCAAAATCTTCAAAATTCGAACATCAACGCCCAAAGTCATAGTTCAAAATATCAAAAGAACAAAAGCAAAATAAATAGTGATTATCATCACTACAAGAATCCCTTGCTCAAAAGAAAACAAAAAAATCAGTTAAAATAAATAGTGATTTTCATCACTAGACATGAGCAAGTATCCCGAGTCAAAATGAAGAAAATAAGGGAATGGAACTTGAATCCCTGGAATTCTCAGCACAACCGAACCAAAAGCATGATGATATGTCTAATACAAAGGCATTATGCATTTGTGTAGACCAATGTTTGAATGTGGATGAGCTAGCTTTAGGTAACCCAAGGTCACCTAGTGGTATAGTCCAACTGAGTCCAACATAGGATAAGATGAACAATTGAGGATCCCCGATCTTAGCAATGGGCTGAAAGAATCCCACCTGACATCGGAGGAAAATATTGAGTTCTATCTAAATATATTCATTTGCACACATAGGGACAATGAATCCATAGGTCCATGATGAAAGCCTTGCTTCTTCAAAAGTCTAGTATGGTCTAGTACGCAACTATTGATAGGGTAACTAGAATGTTTGAATCTCAAGCAAAGCCCCAAAAATTCTTATATAGCAACAAATCATATCATCAATCATACCAACATTTTCTTTATAAGATTCTATAAATTAGGGGGTATCAACATAGTAGGATAGATACCTCATATATATTAGAAATAATATATAGACGACCACTGACTACTTTATATCTTTTAATTTACAGAAACTTATCAAGAAAATACATACATTTCACACCATTACATCTCACATATGAATACTTAATCAATTCTTATGATAAGAGTGATTATTTAAATTCATGATTATTTTTTTACTTTCTATGGTATCACCCATTAAGATTGTTAATATCATATGCATTCCTTATGTTTTAAGTGATTAAAGCATACAGGTTCATTCATACCATACCATCACATAAGCTAGATGCATACAATTAAAGCAAAATTAAACATGCATTTAACAATAACATTGCATCCATAAATACAGAAGTCATCAATCATCCATCATTACATCATAAAGCACATCATAAAACATATAAGCAATATCCATTTGCATATAACCATAAATCCATCATTAGATCAACTCATAATACATCACATCATATCATATGAACATCTACAGATATACACACATTAGCATCTATTTCAAATCCACATCATCATAAATATCATCTATCACCTAACACATACATATATCAATTCATCATAATACCATCATCCATCGCATCATAAAATAAAATAAAACAAAAATATAAGCAATAAACGATACACATAATGAGTCATAAAGCAAAGATATCATATAAATGTGTGTATCAGGTCCATAAAGGTACAAAAATGCCCATGGGCTATAGTCAGGTAGGTCAAGCCAACCTCAAAAATGAATCAAAAGAACACCATCAATCAAATACAGGGGTTGAGCCCCCGACATCACCTCCCCCAGTGCCACCTCCCCCTATGGTGGTGTCACGGGTCGAATGGTGTGAACCTGTTGGTCTCTCTATCCGAGTTTGGGTCCTCTGGCTAGGATGGGTAGAAGACTACCTTGAGGTAGAGCACCCACTAACCTGTGAACCACCTACATCGGGTGCCTCCTTAGGAATAATCCCATGCCTCCTGAGCTACATCTGGAGAGTGGTAATGTGACCAACATGCTCTTAAATCTGCCCCTCATACTCATCCAATAGTAATTGTAGGTGTAGAACCTCTACCCTTGAATCTATCTCTGGATCCCCCTATGGTGTAGAAGGAGGAACAACAAACTACATCCTAGTAGTATCGCCCTCTATAGTAGCCTATAAATCTTGTATCTACACCATGAGCTGCTCTATGGTGGCATCCCATTATGCTATGGTAGCATCTCATTGCTGCACCTGGATCTTGGTCGACTGGAGCTCGACCTCGACCTCATGCAACTATGCTCTCAAAGGAGAATCTCTCTCCTCGGGCTCCAACTCCTCATCCTCCTCAAGAGCCTCCTGCTCCTCCACTACCACTTACTCTATTGGTTGGCCCCATACCTCGATCTTGGCTTGGACTCTGCACCCTATCAGATCTACACCATCACCCCCGCCATCATCCTCATGACCTAGGCTGTCGGTACCATGCCACATCCGATCCCCCCACCACTGAGTGTATGCCTCTATAATGCCCCCAATGACTCCTGGGTCAACTACTTGGGCATCCTCATATTAGAGATCTGTAATATGCCATGAGGGTAGGTCCTTATCTGTTGTGAGGTGCCTGTACAAAAATAGAACAAGAGGTACATCCTACTGTAGCCCATACTGACAAAGAATCTGAGAGTAGAAGAAATACTCTCAGATGCCAACCTTGTGGCCAAGGAGCCACCACTCATGCCACATATTAGAAGTAAAATTGGTTGGATCATCCCATGCTAGGCACTCATGATATGGGTGCCACATAACATCCCCAGCCTGTAGCCTAGTGAAAGTAGTAGTATAATGGGGAAGCTCCCCCACATGAGGATGACTCTTGCGTAGCTTGCACTCTCAAGCCCATCTAGTAGAATAACACTACATATGATCCTCCAAAACTATGATCATAAGAGGAAGCCCTCTGGGATGATCTACCTTGATGTGCTCCCATCCCCAAACCTGTAGAAGCAAGCTGCAAGCAATGTCAATGCGACCTCATCGGTGGATGTGGTACAACTCATCATAGCACTGAGCCAACAAAGACCTACCCCATGCATAGATGATAGGCTCCTCACTATCCAATAAGTCTTGAACCATCACCAAGAGGTTCCATGAGAACCTCAAACCTGAGCAATCTAGAATCAAGATATTGTTGATGACCATCAACAACACTGCATGCCTCACAGAGAAGACATCCTCCTCATACCACTGTGATATGGACACTCCCCTAGATTTGGTGTCCTTGAGAGCCTCCGTAGAGCACCCTCTGAACACCCGAGTGAAAATAACAACTTGATCATTAGTGGTCGAAGAGACAATGGCCACTCCATCAAAGGGGATTCGGAAGATCCTATACACATCTTTCGACGTGATGGTCATCTCGTTGGTAGGAAAGTGGAAGGTATTGGTCCGAGGGTCCCATCGATGGACCAAAGTCGTAAGGTAGGCATGATCTACCATAATGGTGGGTAGTCTGGTGACATACTGTAGCCCATGGAATTTGAGCCAAGCCCAATCATCACCATCCAAGAGGGGCAGAAGTGTATTCATGAGCTTCGGGTCCCGAGCTCGAGTAGTAAGAATCTAAGCAAAAGAAAAGAAAAATGAATCATAACTATAATGCATCTAAGGCATAACTCACAATAAACATGAAAATGGTGCAAATAATGATGGGCTATCCTAAGTCTAGGAAAAGGAACAGAGTTGCACCTAATCAAACAAGTCAAAATTTCAAAAAAATCAATAAATCAACCCAAAAAATTTCAAAAAAATAAAAAATTTCACTAAGTGTTCTTGGTCGCTATCACCTATAGTGGCCAGAAATTGGTCACTGCCTATGATAGCAGCCAAGTTGCAGGCCTTCCTGGCCACTCTGATTGATAGCGACCAATGGGTGGTGAGGTAGACGCATCGACCCTAGGCTAAAAAATACCAAAAAAATATAACAAAAACAACAAGACAAAATGGGGACAAGCCCACCACATAAAAACCTAAACTAAGCCTAGCTATGGGTTTTGATTCATTTCCAACAAGCTTAATGAGGTTCAATTACCGATTACTTAATGTGGTTCAGTTTTACCCAAAACAAAAATAAACAAGCAGGGTTAAGGTTTGAGGGAGTACTCGAGAAGCTCTGACTCCTCCACCCAAAGATGCTTCACCCCATGCAGCCATGATCTTCCAAGTTGCAAAAATGCTCCAAATCGCAAAAGTCACTTTCACCTCAAAGCTCAAGAAAGCAAATTGACAACTGGCAAAGTGAAAAGACAAAACCCTAGGTTGAATTTTATAGTGCCTTGGTCACTACTGACATCGGTGGCCCACATCGCTTAGCTTCTGAGGACTAGAGCAGGCAGGACCAAATCTTTGGTGGTCGTTGGACCTGAAAGTGGCTAAGATCCTAGGTAAAAACTAAATAACACAAGCTTATATTGAGAGGAGGGGGTGAAAAGTATAGCATCCACTTTTAACTTTATTTCCAAACCAATATCAATTAGTGTCTTTAATTGCAATAACTAAATATAGTAGTGTGCATTAATGACATAGATATCAATAGTAAACAAGTGCATAAATCACCACACACAATTGAGACACAAGATTTAACGCGGTTCCTCCAATGTGGGGTGCTCCACAAGATAATCGCCTTATAATATTTCACACATAAATAAGGATCCTTATCCCAATACAAATGATTACTTTGATTTGCTCAAAGCTAGGCAATACACTGATTTTCTTAGGTAGGTAATCCACTAATGTGCTTCAACAAGCTCACCAAGAACTTGCCCAAAACTGTTCTAGCAAGCTCACTAAGAACTTGCCCAAAATTTGCTCTAGCAAGGTCACTAAGAACTTTCCCAAAACTGCTTCAACAAGATCACAAAGAACTTGCACAAAATCTTCTCTAGCAAGCTCACTAAGAACTTTCCCAAAACTGCTTCAGCAAGCTCACCAAGAACTTGCCCAAAACTGCTCTAGTAAGCTCACGAAGAACTTTCCCAAAATCTTCTCAACAAGCTCACCAAGAACTTGCTCAAAATTTTCTCAACAAGCTCACTAAGAACTTGCTCAAAACTACTCAACAAGCTCACTAATAACTTTCTCAAAATCTTCTTATCAAGCTCACCAAGAACTTGCTCAAAATATGCTCAACAAGCTCACTAAGAACTTGCTCAAAATATGCTCAACAAGCTCACTAAAAACTTACTCAGAATCTAATCATCAAGCTCATCAAGAACTTGCTCAAAATTTGCTCAACAAGCTCACTAAGAACTTGCTCAAAATCTTATCAACAAGCTCACCAAGAACTTGGTCAAATGTTATTCCAAATATGTCCACAAATCTGCCCCAAAAGTATTCTCAAAGGATCAATAAATCATCCATAAATGAAGAACACAAGCTTATACTGAGAGGGGAGGGTGAACAGTATAAGAACTCTTCTTACTTTTTCCTTTATACTTCAAAATAGTAAAGCAATATACCCAAAGCAATATCAAAACAATGCACAATATCATCCACAAAGTGACATCAATTTTAACGTGGTTCACCCAGAATGCCTGGGCTACGTCCACAAAACTTTTCTCTAAAAGTTATCTCAAAGTTCATTGGGAAACCTTCCTAATTACAATGTTTATGAGCCTTGGCCCAAAGGAGATACCTTTCCCTAATTTGAATTTATGAGCCTCTGCTCAAAGGAGATACCTTCCCCTCTATCTGAATTTATGAGCCTTTGCTCAAAGGAGATACCTTCCCCTATGCTCTGGATATGATCCCTTAGAAGATCAACTACCTCTACCTCTTGCCAGCACGTGGAACTCCTTTCCATCGAAGACCTCCTATCCTCAATGCTTAGCCTAAGAGACCACTGCCTTCTCTGATCACGTCCACAACGACTCAACAACCTCGTACCAAACATAGTCAGTCGGTCTAGTACAAGTCTTCCTCTATCTGTCAGATCTATCCAACACTTGAACAAATCAATCCTCTGCACACAAGCCTTCTCAAAGACTTGCCAAATTTGTCCTCAGGTTCTTCTCAAAGAACCAATGTACCTCTATCCTCAAGTTCTCTGATAGAACTCTCAAACTCAGTTCACAAGTCCTCTGCTAGGACCTGTCCAAATATATTCACAAGTCCCCACCAAAATCTGTCCAAAACCTGCTCACAAGTCCCCATCGAAACCTGTCCAAAACCTCAGCAAGCTCACCAAGAAAAACTTGCTTAGCATGAACCCATAAAGAGAATTGTTAGAGACCCAATGTGATTCATCAACCTCATAGAAGCATAAAGAGAATTTTTAGAGACTCAATATGATTCATCAACCTCATAGAAGCATAAAGAGAATTGTTAGAGAATCAATATGTTCTATACTTAACTCCTAGTATCAATCTCAACTCAATCTCAATCTCAATAGAATAAGATAGATGTAGTATGCATTTCTCAAGAACATGAAACACAACCCAACAATTGCCACCCATGCAATATCTCATATAACAATGATATTCATGTTCTTTCCACAACCAATTAGGGTTTTAACAACAATGCTCATAGACAAGGTTTAACCAACATCATTCAACTCAACATTAACCTTGAAGCATCCAACCAATCATCACAAGAAAAGGAAACAAGTAGAAATCCTTTTCCCTCCACACTTATTTTTAGAAAACCATCAATCAATAACAACCATGGAAGAATGTGCCCATACCTTTACTTTGATGAAGAGGGAGAACTCAAAAACTGTCACAACATTAACTCTCAATTTACCACCAATTAGAGTTAGCAACTATACAATAATACACAATAATAAAGATCCAAAATAACACCTTATTACTCCAAGTTAATATTAACAACCAAAAATATAATATACATACAAAATAAAATCTCTTTACACCTTATTACTCCACATAAACATCAAGCATTAATAATAATAATGTCAAAACAAAGATTACAACTTAACCTTATACCTCCATCAATAATTCTTGATCAAATCAACTCAAATATCCCAAGTCAACAATAAAAATATTTACCTTGGCAATACTTAGTTCTCCAACCTTAGGAGAAATGAGAAGCCACCACTATAAGCGCTAAAGTGCATTCTCCTCTACTTACGTAGCCCAATCACAACCGCTCTCCTTCATGCATCGCAACAAAAGGAAAAATGCACTCGACATGATTCGAAACCTGTATCTCTGCCTAACGAGCGCCTTTACTCAAACTCCATCGTCATTGGAGCACAAGTGCTCGACAAAGAAATATTAAACTATCCTTTGTTTTATCTTCACTTGATCATAGGATATGGAAAATGTATTTGTTTTCCTAGCACTGTCCAAAACATAAGTCACTGAATGCTTGCATTAATCATATCACAGCACAGTCTAGAAAAACATAGTTAAGGTGCAATTGCCAATCCACTAACGTCAAGCAAAATAGTAAGGATGCAGCCCAAGCTCAAATCCGAATATGCCAAGCATGGTTTCCAAGACACAGATCAAGCATGATTTCAAAGACGTCAATTTGAGATTCGAAGACACAGAGCAAGCACAAATCAAAGACACCAAGCGATATTCGAATGATATAGAGCAAACGCAAATCAAAGACACCAAGCACTATTTGAATGATACAGAGCAAACGCAAATAGAAGACTCTAATTAATCGGTGGTTCACTTACTTTAGAAAATCATCCCCACTTATATAGCCATTTCTCCTTAACTATTTGACATCGGTGCTCCTCCAACGATGGCAACACATCGACGAAAGAAAACTTTATCTGCGTCACTTAAGGGTTAAAAGACCCTTTAATAATAATTAAAATAATAATAATTATTATTTTATTAATAATAAATAAAACTTAGACCTTTGTCAAAGGTTTGAGTTAATTTAATTATTAATAATAAACATGGACCTTCAAGGTTTTTCAAGAAGCAAAATCCTTTGCATTAAGTTAAGCTTGGTTAAACCCTTAATGAGTCCAAATGGTTTTAAGAAAAACCTTTAACCTTGTCACCATGGTTTTAATAAAAACCCTTTAACAAAATGAAGCTTTCTCAAGATATTTTTGACATCACACTCTTTTTGATATCAACACAAAAATGCCTTTTGACATCAATGACAACTTATACACCTGAGCAAAAGCAATGTACCTAAAGTAACCAAAATTGCCAACAATGTCCCCCTTTGTCATTGATGGCAAACCTTTACTGAAAACACTTCTCAAGAGCCAAAACTGAAACCCACTATGCTAAAAACTAACCAACTGTGCCCACAACTGATAATATTCCTTTGAAGTTTTGCTCCCCTTGACTTGAAGCTTTCCTCTTCACTTTGAAGCTCTCCCCCTTACTCATATCTCTCCCCCTTTGTCATCAATGGCAAAGGGTCACCTTTGGGGCTCGAGACTAAGAATGAGCCTCTTAGCTTAGTCCCTCCCCCACCTCCTGATGAGGTGATTAATTTTGGGGTGGGAGTAAAACTCCCATTAGGCATTGATCATCATCAATATCTATAACTTCCTTTTCGGGCCTTCTCTTGAACTCTTTGTCCATATTATTGTTCCTATTCTTGTCACTGTTCCTGTCCCTGTTATCACTCCTGTTCTTATCCATGCCTTGATCCTTAGACCTGTTCATACCATTTTTCCTATTCTTTTACCTTGGAAGTTCATCTCTATACTGTCTAGTTGTGTGACCTTCATTGTTGCACTTATAACAAGTAACAATGTTATTTCTTTTAGGCATACTTGTTCTTTGAATCCACTCGTTCGACTAACCCTGTTCCTGTTATTAACCTTGCAAAAAATTGCCTTATGCCCAAACTATTTACAAGAGTAGCAATACCCTTGAAAGAAATTACCACCTTTGAAACTGTCATTTACCTTCCTTACTTGAGTCATGCAATGTGAAGCCATGTGACCAAACCTATGACAAGAAAAACATCTACCATTAAACTTTCCTGTAAATGACCTTCTAGGTCCTATAAACTTTCTCCCCTTTTTTTGTTTCCTATTTTCTGTTTCTGTGCATCTATCACTCAAGGACTCTTTCTCTGAAATACTCTCCTCATCAGAAATCTCTTCTTTTTGGAATCTCTTACTAGATTCCCCAACCTGTTCCTTGTGTTTCTTACCAAAACAAAGACCTATTTTATCTGTTGCCCTTCTTTGATCTTTGATGATGGACTTTACCTTTTTGGAGCTATCTTGAAACCTGTAAAGCTTATCCTTGTACTCTTTAGTTTCCTCTTTCAAAGAAGCCATTTTTTGTTCTAACTCATTATACTCAATAACCTTAGACTCTAACTCATCCTTGAGTTCTTGTGTCTTAGCTATAGAGAAGTCAAGACTTTTTATAAGATCATCTCTCTCCATACAACATTCATCTAACTTATCCTTGAGTCTAGCATTCTTCTTTCTTTCCTTTTCCAAAACACTAAGAGCATTAATAAGTTCACTTTCAAGATCCTTTATTTGTTTGCTTTTTGAATCATCAAAGCCTTTTTTAGATTCCTTATCACTAGAGGTGCTACCATTTTCAAAGACCATACATGCATCTTCCTTATAGTTTTCTAAAGCATCCTCATACATACTAGAAACCAAATCATTATTTGTGCAATCATCCTCAAGGTGACCAAAATTTCCACATCTAAGACATTTCATGATAATGAATCTATGTTTTGGTTCTTCCTCTTTTTTTGATATGAACATCTCATTTTCATTATCACTTGAAGAACTTTCACTATCACTACTAGAACACTTACTTGCTTTGTCTAGGTAGAAAATCTTCTTGTGCTTGTGAGAATACCTCTTTCCTTGATTGATGTGCTCATATTTGTTTTTCCTGTGATGCTTGTGCTTTTAGAATCCTTGCTCTTAGAATCCTGTTTATCTTCATCACTTTCTTTCTTGGGAATAGTATAGTCAGTAGCATAATGACCAAACTTTCCACAATTAAAACATATTATATTTTTCATACTTTTGTGCTTTCTAGAGAACTTGCCTTTCTTGCTGTAATATGCATCTTCATCACTAGAAGACTCATCACGAATAGGTTCTGCATTGCCACTTGAATAATCCATTGTGTTCTTTATTAGCTTTTCCTTCAAGCTGTTAAACTTTTCGAAGGCACCCACTCTGATACCAATTGAAGAACACAAGCTTATACTAAGAGGGGGGTGAACAGTATAAGAACTCTTCTTACTTTTTCCTTTATACTTCAAAATAGTAAAGCAATATACCCAAAGCAATATTAAAACAATGCACAATATCATCCACAAAGTGACACCAATTTTAACATGGTTCACCCAGAATTCCTGGGCTACATCCACAAAACTTTTCTCTAAAATTTATCTCAAATTTCATTGGGAAACTTTCCCAATTACAATGTTTATGAGCCTCAGCCCAAAGGAGATACCTTCCCCTAATCTAAATTTATGAGCCTCTGCTCAAAGGAGATACCTTCCCCTCTATTTGAATTTATGAGCCTCTGCTCAAAGGAGATACCTTCCCCTCTGCTATGGATATGATCCCTCAGAAGATCAACTGCGTCTACCTCTTGTCAGCACGTGGAACTCCTTTCCATTGAAGACCTCCTATCCTTAATGCTTAGCCTAAGAGACCTTTGCCTTCTATGATCACGTCCATAACAACTCAGCAACCTGTACCAAACACAGTCAGTCGATCTAGTACAAGTCTTCCACTATTTGTCAGATATATCCAACACTTGAACAAATCAATCCTCTGCACACAAACCTTATCAAAGACTTGCCAAATCTATCCTCAGGTTCTTCTCAAAGAACCAATGTACCTCTGTCCTCAAGTTCTCTGATAGAACTCTCAAACTTAGCTCACAAGTCCTCTGCTAGGACCTGTCCAAATCTTCTCACAAGTCCCCATTGAAACCTGTCCAAAACCTACTCACAAGTCCCCATCGAAACCTATCCAAAACCTCAGCAAGCTCACCAAGAAAAACTTGCTTAGCATGAACCCACAAAGAGAATTGTTAGAGACCTAATGTGATTCATCAACATCATAGAAGCATAAAGAGAATTGTTAGAGACTCAATATGATTCATCAACCTCATAGAAGCATAAAGAGAATTGTTAGAGACTCAATATGTTCTATACTTAACTCTTAGTATCAATCTCAACTCAATCTCAATCTCAACAGAATAAGATAGATGTAGTATGCTTTTCTCAAGAACATGAAACACAACCCAAAAATTGCCACCCATGCAATATCTCATATAACAATGATACTCATGTTCTTTCCACAACCAATTAGGGTTTTAAAAACAATGCTCATAGACAAGGTTTAACCAACATAATTCAACTCAAAATTAACCTTGAAGCATCCAACCAATCATCACAAGAAAAGGAAATAAGTAGAAATCCTTTTCGCTGCACACTTATTTTTAGAAAATCATCAATCAATAACAACCATGGAAGAATGTGCCCATACCTTTACTTTGATGAAGAGGGAGAACTCAAAAACTATCACAACATTAACTCTCAATTTACCACCAATTAGAGTTAGCAACTATACAATAATACACAATAATAAAGATCCAAAATAACACCTTATTACTCCAAGTTAATATTAACCACCAAAAATATAATATACATACAAAGTAAAATATCTTTACACCTTATTACTCCACATAAGCATCAAGCATTAATAATAACAATGTCAAAACAAATATTACAACTTAACCTTATACCTCCATCAATAATTCTTGATCAAATCAACTCAAATATCCCAAGTCATGGCAATACTTAGTTCTCCAACATTAGGAGAAATGAGAAGCCACCACTATAAGCGCTAAAGCGCATTCTCCTCTACTTACGTAGTCCAATCACAACCACTCTCTTTAATGCATCACAATAAAAGGAAAAATGCACTCGACGTGATTTGAAACCTGTATCTCTGCCTAACGAGTGCCTTTAATCAAACTCCATCATCGTTGGAGCACAAGTGCTCAACAAGGAAATATTAAACTATCCTTTGTTTTATCTTCACTTGATCATAGGATATGGAAAACGTATTTTTTTTCCTAGCACTATCCAAAACATAAGTCACTGAATGCTTGCATTAATCATCTAACAACACAGTATGGAAAAACACAGTTCAAGTGCAATTGCCAATCCACTAACATCAAGAAAAATAGTAAGGATGCAGCCCAAGCTCAAATTCGAGTATTCCAAGCATGGTTTCCAAGACAAAGATCAAGAACGATTTCAAAGATGTCAATTTGAGATTCAAAGACACAGAGCAAGCACAAATCGAAGACACCAAGCGATATTCGAATGATATAGAGCAAACGCAAATCAAAGACACCAAGCACTATTCGAATGATATAGAGAAAATGCAAACCAAAGACTCCAATTAATCGGTGGTGCACTTACTTTAGAAAATCATCCCCACTTATATAGCCATTTCTCCTTAACTGTTTGACATCGGCGCTCCTCCAATGATGGCAACACGTCGACGAAAGAAAACTTTATCTACGTCGCTTAAGGGTTAAAAGAACCTTTAATAATAATTAAAATAATAATAATTATTATTTTATTAATAATAAATAAAACTTAGACCTTTGTCAAAGGTTTGAGTTAATTTAATTATTAATAATAAACATGGACCTTCAAGGTTTTTCAAGAAGCAAAAACCTTTACATTAAGTTAGGCTTGGTTTTAATAAAAATCCTTAATGAGTCCAAATGGTTTTAAGAAAAACCTTTAACCTTGTCACCATGGTTTTAATAAAAACCATTTAACAAAATGAAGCTTTCTCAAGATATTTTTGACATCACACTCTTTTTGATATCAACACAAAAATGCCTTTTGACATCAATGACAACTTATACAGTTGAGCAAAAGCAATGTACCCAAAGTACCCAAAATTGCCAACAATAAAAACTACTAGAAATTTATCCACAAATCTGTCGCAAAAGCCTTCTCAAAGGCTCAACCAATCATGCTCAAGTAGCACTCAAATATCATCCATAAATTTATGAAGGCAAGGCTCAATGATGAATTCAACAATGAATGGCAATGCACTTTATAGTGGATGACAATAATGATCCACAATGATATCAAATAAAATCAATCTCAACTCAACTCAAGTCAATCTTAACTCAACTCAAATATTATAGAAGCATAAAGTGAATTTTTAGAGACTCAATATGTTCTAATCTCAAAGTTCAATCTCAACCCAAATCAGAATTATAGAATTGTTTGTTTCATGGAACTTGAACAATTACCTCACACAATAACGTGACTAGTCTCAATCAACTCAACTCAACCAATCACCACAAGGGACAACCCTTGCTCAAAAAACCCTAGTCCAAGCATGTATCAACCAACTCAAATGTTTCCAAAAATGCTCAACCACAAATATCACATAACAATGATACTCATGTTCTTTTATAAATCAAGTTCTTTGCATAACCAATGTGCTTAAACAACTATGCTTATAAAATAAGGTTTAAACACAACTCTCAAACTAGAAAATCTTGAAGCATTCAACCAACCAATTTTTAAAAGGAAACCACAATAAATACTTTTCTCTCCAATGATATTTCAGAAATCAACCACCATAAACAAAGTCAATGGAGAATATTGCTCATATATTTTGATGCCTTATTGGATGTCCACTAAACCTTCCACAATCAACAAACTTGTTTTTCAACTTTTAACAAGGGTTAGATATCATGGTTAATATCATAAAAATAATATCGAATAACATATTATCACTCCTACTCAATAAAATACATGTCCCCTCATGAAAGAATTAATCACCTTTGAAAAAGAACAAAACAACCTTCACTTTTGAACCCTTTTACAAAAATAGAAATATCTCTTTACATACAACTTATTTCTCCCTCTAAGTAGTTTAATCAAATAGAGCTCGAAATAATATTTCCAAAAATATATAATATGATATACTTTCAAAAGGAGAAACACCAGAAATCTCTCTTTTTCTAAACATGCATCACAACCCTTATTCCTCGTAGGGCAACTTTAGAAAAATAAAATATATTAAAAAAATTATTAACTTGCCTCTATCCCTGACGGGATTTGATCTTGTGATGTCTCCTTGCTCAGTGCTTTAACCACATCCAGCCTATCGTTTGGCCACATGCCCTCACATGTCCAAAGGGACACGAACACAAACTTATATCATAAACTTCTGCACCCTTCGAAAAACTTAACAACTCTTCGAGAGCTTCAACAAAGCAAATAACCATGACGAGACTCGATCGTAGGACCTCCTGCGTAACACACAATGCATAAAACGCTAGGCCAAATATGCCTATGCATCTTATTAAACTCCACGAATGATTTTTCAATAGACCAAAATCACACTTCTCTCTTTTTGCAATTCGTTCCCAAATCGAAGGCATTCGAAAAATTAGTGTTGGGGTTCATGATGTCTAAGATTTTGTTGGCATATATATATGCCTTTCCTCTTTCTTTAGATGTTAGTGCTATAAATTAATATAGCCTTTCCTCCTTTCTTTAGTCGGCACTAAAATTAATATATTTAATTTTAAAATTAAAATTAAAATTTTAAATAATTTAAAATTTAAACTAAATATTTAAAAAATAAATATCTCCATCACGGGGGCACATTTTTCGATGAAACGAAAAGTCAATATAGGTTTTAATTAAAACCCATTTCAAATCTTCCATATATAGTTTTAAATAAAACCTTTTATTTTTCCTACCTTGGTTTTAACAAAAACCCTGTATATATCCATGCTCTTCAAAATATCATAAATGCTCATTTATGAAATGCTTTGGCCACCAAAATGCAATGTGATCCATGTGATACCAAATATCCATGTGACATCAATGACAACATAAAATAACTCAAATTTTCAACGATATCCCCCTTTGTCATTTATGGCAACACCTCTAATGCAAAAACCACAATCACTACAAAATCTATCTCTGATAATCAAAGCTGATCCCCCTGACTAAATACTCTATATGAAGGCTGCTCCCCCTAACTCAATGCTCTCTTTGGAGGCTGCTCCCCCTAACTCAATTCTCTCCCTCTTACTCAAATATCTCCCCCTTTGACATAAATGGCAAAAGGGACACCTATGGGGCTAAAATATATGACTCTTTAGCTTAGCCCCCTCACCACCTTCTCTCTTGAGGTGATTAATTTTGGGGTGGGAGTACTTTTACTCCCATATTACATTGTTTCTTTCCTTTTTCAACTTCCTTCCATATTTTTTTGATATCCTTCTCTTGATGAATTACTTGATCTTCTTGTATTGAACCTGTTTGACCTTCTTTTCTTGAACCTGTTTGACCTTCTTGTCTTGAACTTGTTTGGAATTGATTCCTACACCATTTTATAATATGTCCAAAGTTATTGCAATTAAAACACTTTATATTGTAGCCTTTGGATGGTTCCCATATCCTAAATTATTTATTGAAATAATTTCCATATCCATTCCTTTCTTGAATCTTATTTTGTGAAGTTTTTTTTTCATGACCATTATGACCATGACTTCTGATTTGTGTAGCTCTAAAACTAAAACCATGTTGCTCATTTTCTTTGCATTGAGAATATCTATGACTAATATTGTTGCATAAGAAGCAATGCCCCTAAAAATGATACCTTCTTCCTTTGAAGTTTCTTCTAGTAAAATCAAACTATTTTGATCCATGGATCCTGCAGTGTATAGCCATGTGTCCAAATCCATTACAAGAAAAACAATGTCCTTGAAAAGCCCTTTTTTCATGCCTTGGTTCCTTACACCTTTCTCGACAATTATCCTTATGATCATTTTCAACTTGTGTATTACATCCTTGAAACTTCTTTGTAGTATCTAAATCCTCTTCCTTAGTTTCTTCCTTACTTTCCTCTTAAACAATTTCTTTTCCTTTTGAACTTGATTCACCTAACTCAAAACAAGATCCAAACTGAATATTAGGAGCCATAGAAAATTTGGAACTTTCTTCATAAAACTTATGCACTTCCTTGCTTTCATTTGTTAGAACTTACTTTCCTTTTGAATGTGATTCCCCAAACCTAAAATATTAGACCTTTGGTTCTTTGGGACCTTCCCATTATTTCTCTTCATTTGTGTCAAATAACAAATTGGCATTCATATTTATTGTCTCTAAAATACATGTTTCCTTCTTAGTGAAAATGTCTTGACCTTTTGAGTCATGTGATGGATCAAACTTCTCAAGTATGGAACATCTCAATTCTTTTAGATTCTCCTTAACCTCTTGTAGTTGCTCATGGATATCATTGAAGTCTTCCTTTAGATCAACTGAGACATCTATCTTTCTTACAATGTTCTCTTGCTTAACTTCTTCTGTTTGGAGTGAATGTTCTTCTTCTACTTCTTTTATCCCATAGGAAAACCCTTCTTCATCTTAACTATCACTAAGATCATTATAATATTCTATAGCAAAAAAAATTTCATGATTTCTTTGACCATGCCATCTTGCATGATTAGGCCATCTAATATTGATCAGACCATTGATCACCATACACCCTAAAAATAGACCAGTCTACATTTTTTCTCATTGTGTTTTCCACACAACACATCACAAAAAGGGGCATCTATAGACACCTAAAACATGTCATGTTTAGGGGATCTACTCACATAGACACATTCATAAGATCATATGACATAATATTGGAATTTCCAAGCATCAAAAGTGGTTCTCACCACTCATCTGGTGCACTTTAAGCCCATCTAAGCCTAGTCGTTCAATACTAGAGTGGCCAAACCTTAGCCGCCCAAGCTTAGAGTGACCAGATCTTAGCCATTGCAGACAATAGTGACCAGATCTTATCTGTTGAAGATGATAGTGGCTAAGCCATAAAAAGCCTTTTGTCGATAGATATACCCAATCACAGGAAGAAGTGGCAGTCAACATGCAATAAAGGTGAGCAAGAGTAACTTTGCATTCCCTTTCACGACCAGTTCACATAGGAGTCTTGAGTTTGCATTTAGACTTTAGTTAACTGGTCTTTGAAAATAGAAAAGACAAAAAGCTCATCATGCTAACCTTTAATACGCATGAGGGATTCAGTCCTATCGCTTGGGCATAGACCTAGGGTTTCACACACTTTAAAAGGTGTAAGCATGAGAGAACCAAAAAAAGGAGAGACACACTTGATCAAGGGCAAAGCCTTATCATATTGGAGAGTCCACTTGATGGTTTTCCACATAAAGGATATTCAATGTATCGAGCAAAGTAACCATCATTTCAACATCAGATACAAGCTTCGATCCATAGCCTTGAAGCAAAGGGTATAAGATTCACTTTAGTAGAATCTATCTTGGATAGTGGCCTGCAGGCCTAGCTTAGGATTTTAGACATTAATTTAATTATTTTGTTTAGCATATCATTAGCATAGCATCATTTCATTCATTCGCATTCATAGCATCAATTTAATTTGCACTTGCTTTCATTTGATATATTCATTACTAAAAACCTCATTCGGGGAGGCATTCTCAGACATCTAAGCATTAGTTGTTGTTTCATTGCTTACAAGCCCATAGGTTCATCGGACATAATCTACAACATACGAGAGAAAAAGGTATCCCTCTAGGAAACATACCTGGATGAGGCATCTAGAAGCCCTCATATATTTCCATGTGCGGAACGGGGAAGCTTGTGATATCAAACCACCCCTTTGCGAGGGAAAATTTTAACCACTTGTAACCTTATTGTATCGAAATGGGTATCCCTAAGAGGTACCGACATGTAACCGGGTTTTAACACAAATAAAGAGATATATCTATGTTACTTCCATGTTATATGCTTTTTCATGGTCTTTTATTTCATTTTGGGTTTAACATATTGCAAGTAGAGTAAGAGCGGTGCATGCTCCCTAGGGTTGCTATAGATACTGCTCTTAAGAAACCTCTAATTATAATTCACCCACTAGTTCAAAGCCAAGACCAACTATCAACGACAACAAGGATAAAGGAAAAACAAAAAGCAGTTTAAAAACTACTTTACATCTTAAAATATTGTCTTTTATGTCATATTTGGGTTGAATTGCTCATTCATAAACTATGATTGTACACTTTGTAATGAATATATAATATAAAATTAACTTTTTGAATCTCCAATTGTTGCCTTAAATGGTTTTTTAATTTATAACAATTTTAGTTTTTTTGTTTAACTGATTGACCATAAATTTCCAAAATCAGGCTACCAAAATTATGAGTTTTAAGATTGTGGTAGAAGCATTTAAATATTTATAACTAAAATTAAGAAAAAAGTCTTTCAAAGACTTACTAGGCTTAGAGCCAAGTTGTCCTGTAGAAAAACATATATATGCATGCCTCATAAAATTTGTTTTCATGGATTATAAGTAGCCTAAAAGGGAATATAAGTATTTCATGTCATTTAAGTTGTAGGCAATGTGAAAATTTGAGCTTCTCTTTTTTCAATAGTCTTATTTCTTTCTAATTACTTCCCATTTGAATTTGTGTGGTGTAATATGTTAGAAACTAATCTATATCTCACCTACCTCTGACAGATCCCTAATAGATCTTACTTTCTACAAATATCAAAATCCTTTGTCAATTTTTGAAGCACTTGAAATTAATCTCGATAAATACAATTATTCAGAGATCTAATTGACACCAACTTTTCCATTTAATGTATGTCAAGAAATGGATGAGTTTCTCCCTCCATTACCTAACTACATATATGAGTTTTGGGTGTTATTTGTAGATGATGAAGTGGAGAGTGGAAAAAGAAAAAAGTTGGAAAGAAGAAGAAAGAAAGGAACTGAAGCAACAAGTGCAAAAAGGCAATTGTAGAACCTTTACAAAATCTCTTGCATGGAGCAGTCCAACAATGAAACAACCTTCGTTGCACAAGTGTACAAAACTTTCGGTGAAAGAAACTTTTGGTGTAAAGTTTTTTCCTCATTGTAAAGTTGTCACATATTTGTTATATATATAATATATGATATATATTTATGTATTTGTGCTTTTATCATATTTGTTGTGTGAATTTTTACTTAAGTACTTGCTTTCCCAAGACCATGAATGTTTCTAAAACCATGCTAAACTCTTTGTTGATGTTAGTCACCTTGTGAAAAGGCTTGGTACGACACATATGATCAAAACTAGAGGTTGCTTCTACCTTCTCATTATAGCCTTAAAAAAACCCTGACCTAGTGTAATTTTGGATTTGCACAAGTTTGGATTTGTGCATATCTCAAATCCATGCAATCCCAAATATGTGTAAGTTTTGCATAGAAAAGTGTGAAAAAAATTTAAAAGCTCTTGACCACTCAGTATTGTTTCACTTTCAAATTGGTATCAAAGCCTAAGCCATTAGTGGGTGTTTTAGATCCATAACAACAATGGATTTCAAAAACAATCCTCTACAACTTCAAATCCTAATATTCAATGGTAAAAATTATGATTATTGGAGTATCTAGATGAAGACATTTTTTTGGGTCTCAAGAGCTATGGGATATGGTGGATAATGGGTATCCAAAACTCATAGATGTAGTAACATTGAGTGATATTCATCAAGTTGAGAAATATTTATTGAAGTAGAACCAAAAGAAGGATAAAAAATCCCTATTCTGTATTATGCAGGTAGTTGACAAGACCATATTTCCTAAAATTGTAGAAACAACCAAATCAAAGGAGGTATGAGAAATTTTAGATAATTCCTTCCAAGGAACCAACAAAGTGAAGTTTTTAAGATTGTAAATGTTGATAAGAGAGTTCAAAAATATATAAATGAGTGAATTAGAGTCCATGAGAAAATTTTTTAGCCACACAGTGGGTATTATCAACCAAAAATATGAATGGTGAAACATAGAGAACTAGAGAATAGTAGAGAAGATACTACGAAGCCTATCAATCAAGTTTGCTTCAATCATCATTTCCATTGAGGAAATTAGGGACTTAACAACCATTTTGGTGGATGAGCTCATGAATTCTCTGTAAACCATGAGTAGAGGTTGAATCAAACATATTAGTCCTCATTGGAGCAAGCATTTAAGACTTAGGTCTCACTCAAAGACAATAGAAGAAGGGAATAATACTAGCAAATAACCTCAGGTTCTCAAGGAGGAAGATGATAGAACAATAGATGTAAAGGTGGAAAAGGCCATTAGAGAGGAGGAAGAACAAATTACTCCAAAAAGGACAAACTAGCTACAATTTCCATCAAGCAAAAGGAAGAGGCAGCAAAAAAAATTAGCAAGAAGGATCAAATCAAATGTATGATAAATCTAAAATCCAATGTTATTTCTACATAAATTTTGGACTTTATAATTAAGTGTAGAATGATTATGGTTAAGGAAAAAAGTAACAAGCCCACTATACCAATGATAATGAGAATGTGGAAAACAAATATGCTTGTGGGTCTATGATGTTAACTTGTAGTACTAATGAAGAGAGTCAAAAGAATATATGGTATATTGATAGTGGTTGCTATAACTACATGTCTGGGAATAGAGAAATATTATCACAACTAGATGATGACATCAAATCTAATGTGAAGATGAAAAAAAACAAGGTAACTATCATGGAAAAAGGAAGGATTATAATTTGCACAAAATAAGAATAAAGTATTATGTGTCTGATCTAAAACATAATTTTTTAAGCATTGGGTAGCTTGTGCAAAAGAGGTACACAATGTACTTTCAAAATGGAGACTGCATCATTAGAGATAGTGAAAATAGGCTCATAGAAAATGTAGCCATGACAAAGAATGAGATGTTTCCTCTAAAAATTTAGAATGAAATTATGCTTTCATTTAGTGCAATTGTAAAGAATGCTACATGGTTATGGCATCTCATATTTAGCCATTTAAGTTTTAGTGGTTTGAATTTGTTGCACAAAAATAAAATAGTGAGAGGATTACCTCTCATAAAGCAACCAAATCAATCATAAGAAAATTGCATAGTAGGTAAGCAACATAGGGATGGATTCCCAGTAGGACAAACATAGAGAGTTGCACAATGATTGGAGTTGATCCATTCAAATATATGTGGGCCTATGCAAACTAGCTCATTTTACAACAACAAATACTTTTTGAATTTGATAGATGATTTTAGTCAAAATATATGGATATACCCCTCAAATAAAATTTAAAAGTATTTATAAAATTCAAGGAGTTCAAATATTTGGTTTAAAAATAGAGTGGCTACTGTGTGAAGACTCTAAAAAAAAATGGAGGTGGTGAGTATATCTCCAATGAATTTCATAACTTTTGCAAAACAAATGGAATCAAAATATAGTTCATAGTTAGATACACATCATAGTAGAATGGTGTTATAGATAGAAAGCCCATAACCATAATAGAGATGGAAAGGAGCATGTTAAAGATAGGGGCCTTGCCAAATGAGTTATGGAAAAAAGTTATAGCATGTATCTTTAATTGCTAAACAAACGTCCCACAAAGAGTGTGACAAACATGATCCCACAAGAAGAATAGAGTAACCAAAATATGAGTGTTGCTTACTTAAGAGTATTTAGGTACATAATATATGGACACATTCTATATGAGAAATGAAAAAAGTTGGATGACAAGGAAAAAAAAGTGCTTTATTATGTACAATGAAGATTAAAAAACTTATAGTTTGTATAAACTTTTCACAAAGAAGTTGATCATAATCATATATGTAAATTTCATGGAAGATGAAGCTTGGAACTAGAATTCGAAGACTGGCCAACACGGGCCAACAACTATTGAGTCTAAAGAATTAAATGGAGAAATCAATAATCAACCATTAGCTTCAAGTAGTAGTATTGATTTGAACAACAACCCTACTTCATAATCAAGGCCACCTCTACTTGCAATAATGATATCCAATATGAGAACACCAACAAAGAAAAGTAACTTGCAAGACATATATGAGGTAACTAGAAATAAAATAGAAGATGAAGAACATTATGATATTGCTTTATTTTCTGAGCGTGATCCTATTTCATTTGAAGGAGCAATTAAGGATAGTAAATGAGTGGGAGATATGGATGATGAGATAGAAGCCATAGAGAAAAATTAGACTTGGAAGCTAATGGATTTTCTAGTAGGAAATAATATCATTGGTTCAAAATGGGTATACAAAATAAATTTTAATTCCCAACATGATGTCAAAAGACATAAATCAAGTCTAGTTGTAAAAGGCTAGAAGTAAAAATTAGACATTGATTATCATGAAGTTTATGCACCTATAGCTAGGCTTGATACAATGAGGATGATACTAATATTGGAAGCCCGAAAAGGATGGAAGGTTTATCAAATGGATGTCAATTCAGTATTCCTAAATGGAGTGATGGAGGAAGAGGTCTACATAGACCAACCACCCAATTATGAGTTGGAAGGGCAAGAAGGAAAAATGTTAAAGTTAAAAAAATCCATGTATGGGTTAAAGCAAGCACCCAAGGCTTGGTATAACCTAATTGATGTATACTTTCAGGAGAATGGCTTCATTAAGTTCCCATATGCACACACTCAATATATTAAGACCAATGAACAAGGAGAAATGATAATAGTTTGCTTGTATGTAGACAATCTACTTTATACTAGGAATAGCAATATGCTATAATAGTTTGAGATGATAAATTTGAGCTTAATGAAATATTTTCTTAGCATTGAAGTTACCAAATTTGTAGATGGTATCTTCATATCTAAAGTAAAGTATGCAAAATATGTCTTGGAGAGGATTAGAATGGAGGACAACAAACCAACCATGACTCTAGTTGTTTTAGGTTTGAACTTGAACAAGAAAGATTGCAGCAATAATGTTGATCCAATATTTTATAACATATTAGTTGGAAGCCTCATGTATTTGATAACAACCAAGTCTGACCTAATATTTATGATGAGTTTACGTAGTAAATTTATGGAGGCACCAAAGAACACTCACTTGAAGGCAAGTAAAGGAATAATGTGGTATGCCAATGGGACCAAAGACCATGAAATGTTCTATGGAAGAAAAGACCAGTTTGAGCTTATTGGTTACACAAATAACAATTAGGCTGGCAATATAGATGATAGGAATATTGGGATGGCAATATAGATGATAGGAAGATCACTTCCAATTATACATTTTATCTTGGATTGGGTGCGCTTTCATGGTCATCAAAGAAGCAACCAATTATTGCATTATCAACTGTAGAAGTAGAGTACATTGTTTCCACATCTGCAGCGTGTTAAGCAATTTGGCTGAGAAGAATATTACGTGAGTTGAATAATGAAGGGGCAAAAATAATATTTTGTGACAATAATTTTACCATAGCACTATCAAAGGATCCAATATTTCATGGTAGAAGAAAGCATATTGACATCTAGTATCATTTCATCTCAAAGTTGGTAAAAAATAATAAAATTAAATTGTTGTTTTGCAAGTCTAAAGAGCAAGTTGCATATATATTCACAAAACCTTTGAAGGAGGAAGATTTTTAAAGGCTGAAGGATATGCTTGTTGTCAAAGTTTTTGTGAAATATAGTTTAAGAAAGGCTATTAGAAATTAATCCAGATTTCCCCTAACAAATTTTACTTTTTGTAGATATCAAAATCCTTTGTAAGTTTTTGTAGTAGTTATTTGGAGATTTGATTGACATCAAATTTTGCATTTAATATATATCAAGAAATTGTTGAGATTTTTCCTTCATTATTTAGCTATACATATGAGTGTTGGGTGTTATTCGTAGATGATGAAGTGGAAAGCAGAAAAAATAGAAAGTTAAAAAGAAGAAGAAAAAGAAAGGAATCATTAAATGCAAGAAAACAATTACAAAACCTTTATAAAATCTCTTGTGTAGAGCAGTCAAACAACACAACCTTTGTTGCAGAAGTGTACAAAACTTCTAATGTAAAAATTTTCTCACATTATAAAGTTACCACAACATATTTACAATATATATTTATGCACTTATCCTTTTATCACATTTATTGTGTACATTTTTGCTTAAATATTGCCCTCCCAAAATCGTGCAAAGTTAGAGTGATTAAATTTGTAAAGCTCTTTTTTAGGTTTTGGTGCCTTCACAGCTTTGGAATATCCTAGGACCATCAATGTTCTCAAAACCACGCCAAAATATACCTTGTGAAAATGCTTGATCCCATGCATTGCTCGAAACTGGAGCTACCTCCCATTCGTTCATCCCAAATTTGAGCAAGTATTGGATCCGTGTACTTCTAGATCAGCACAACTCAATGAGTCTCCCAATCCCAAGCTTAATAAATCCCAAATATCAAAGAAGAAGACCAATTTGATGGTTGAAAAATATCAAATTTTATTGAAAAAATGTTTTTGGGATAAGAAAAAATATATGTTGAATGGTATTTGTAGAAGAAGACCAGTTTGATGGTTGAAAAATATCAAATTTTATTGAAAAAATAAGAATGTAAATTTTCCCATGAAAAAATATATTGGAAAACTAGAGATAAATGGTTTCAGTATTAGGATAATATGATCCAAGAACTTCTTGGAAGATATGTAATTATAGGATCCTACAAAAGAATGGTTGGAAGACCAAAACTGATAGGACCTATAGATGAAACATTATGTGGAATAATTTTGAATATGTGGAAGATTCAAATTATATATTCCAATGGTAATTTCCCGATAGTGATGATCCAAAGGCTGATCTAGTGGTTAACCCAAAGGTAGTGATAGCCCAAAGGAAATTTGAAAATATGACCTAGAGGAAATTATGGCCTAGAGGCAACACAAAAAGGTGTCCCAGAGGTAATGATGACCCAAAGACAAAGGTTAAAAAGATAACCCAAATCTAGACGTAATGATGACCCTGAGGTAGAGGTCTAGAGATAAACCCAAAAATAGACCTAAGAGGTAGACCAAGTGGATATTACACATATCTAGTTAATCTAGAGTGAGAAGAGCGAAATATTGCAAACTACAATCCAACTAGCTAATGATAATGATAAAGTGAGAGCCAGAGAACAATATCAAAAGCCATATAATAGTTCTAATTACCAATCTTAAATGCATGGGGTGTAATAACCTTTATACCAAATAGTTTACTATGTTGGGTATTAGAATCTATTAAATTATTTGAAGTTATGTAATCATTTTATGTTTGTAATTATTGGGGTAATTTATAATTATCTCGCCCATATGAAAATTGAAGCCACATATCCTATGAGATGTGAGGAGATGAAAAGGTAGTTGAAGGTAAAATAATAACATCTACAAATATCAAAGAGTATCTCAAATATTAAAATACATATTGAAGCATTTAATATGCTTGATGTATGTAAATGTAGGATAGTATATTGTATGGATAAATGGTGAATATGATAAAATATTGGTGTGAAATATTTTTATTATAATATTGTTTTGTTCTTCTAATTATTAAATTTGTTGCCTCGATTTCCCCAAAAATTCAATAAGTTTGAAGTAATTAGCCACATTATTGAGAAAAGATGGATAAGAAGGTAACTACATCAACCGATTCATCCTACGAGATGATTCTTAAACCCCAAATTATTTTGTAATAGTAGACTGTATGATAATGAAAAGGTTGAGGAAGGGTTTTATACTTGTGTAGAGAGGATCATAGATAACCAAATAACCCTACAAAATATTGCCTTATCCCTATTGAGTTGCACCTATAGAATATTTTAGGAGGGAGCTTGATTATGTCTCCTTTTGCTAAAGAAACAAGGTCACTTATGACAGGTAATGCATTTGAAATTTTAAAGTTTAACATTTAAAAAATAAAATATGTAGTTAAAATTCTTGTAGTTTATGAATGTAAATTAATACTTTGAAAATTATCCTTTTTTATAGATTTTTAGTGGGAGGACTATGGATTGAAAACACCTATGCTATATAGGATTGTCATTTGCATCTTAAGTCAACCTTGTAGCACAATTGGTCTATATTTGAGTCTATACACACCACGAAGAATGATAGGTTGAGCCAAGAGCATCTCAATGACCTTGTGTTTGTGCAACACAATATTGGGCTTCACACAAGAAAAGTAGAGGCTAGTGAATCTGTTGATAAGCAACACACCCCCACTGAAAAATGAGATTCCATCCTTAGAAAATTCTGAACTTTCATTTTTCGTAGCAGGGACCCTCTTGATCTTTTCAGGTTTTAAATCCAAATTTTGCTTGCCTCCTTTTTAAAGTTGTGCTTTTTCTTGCATTCTAGTTGTGTTATCCAAGAATTCACTTTTTACATGCTAGAATCATTCATGCACAAGCAAAATCTTGCACCGGTGCCGAGAAAATCCGGAAAACAGTTGCATAATTCATTGAAAAATCAAACTTTCCATTTTTGGTAGTGTCGCGATATCGCGACACTTCCATTTTCGGAAATGTCGCGATATCGCGACAGGTAAGTCAAAATGCGGCTAAGTGCCAGAAAGGTCGCGATTTCGCGACAGTTTTTGGGAGAAAGAAGCAAGCTGTACGGAGGGCGCGATTTTGCGACATGTCGCGAAATCGCGACATGTCGTATTTTCGCGGCAGGAGAGAGAAAGTGGGCTGCGGGATGAAAAATCGGCTAAGTCGGAAACATGTTCCAAAATCGCGGTCCAACGCGGTCAACGCATGCGGGTAAGGGAGCGTCGCGATATCGCGACGTGTTCTAGAATCGCGGCTGAAAATCAAGAAGCGTACGGAGGCCGGGAAGGGTCGCGATTTCGCGACATGTCGCGAAATCGCGACATGTCGCGTTTTCGCGGCCGACGAGGGAGGAAGTTGCCGATGCGCTGGCGGGGTCGCGATTTCGCGACATGTCGCGAAATCGCGACATGTCGCGAGAATCGCGGCAGGAGAGAGAAAGTCATAGTTGAACTGAAAGTGCATTCCGGCGGGAAACGAGAAGGCTTCTGGGGTAGCGACACGTGTCAAAGCGTGAATGGGACAAACGAGAGGCCGACATGCAAGCTTATTTTGCGGATTTAATCTGTTTTTAATGTTTTAAGCTTCGATTTAATTAAAATGCTAATCTAATGCATCTTTTTGTCTTTCATGCAGGATTCCACCTAGCACTTACGGGACAACCGGGAAAGACCATAAAGGCGAAGATAAAGTGCGGATTTAGTCAAGGACCGCCATGCTAGAAGAGAAGAAGCCGGTAAATGCATTTAATGGAGATTTATTGCAGAATTGATAGCATGGAGACCATTTCAACTCAGAGATGGATTTACGGAGATCAAATTGATGGAGAAGTGGTGACTCATCCGGCTCACCGGCGAGAATTAATGGAGGCATTTATTTGCAGATGCGGATGAATGCAAGTTGCATTTTATTTTATCTTCTCCATTTATGGCGGTGACTGCAATGATTTGCCGAAGGGTTAAGTTCTATCCGGACTTTGATTTTTAAATGGATTTTTATTGTAAAACCCGGGTCCTAGGGTTTAAGTGCGATAAGATTTAGGGTTTGAGCAAGATATTTTGGAAAAGATCGAGTGTCAGTCCTGAGTCTATAAATACAAATTCTAAATGTAATCGCGAGGAGGCGGAGACTTAGAAATAAAGGCTTATAAGCAATTTCTTGCAAATTTTGTGAAATCCTTTGTTTTCGGACTTGGAGTTGATGTGCTTTAGCTTTTACGTGATAGCATGGCCGGGGAGCCTAATCTTTTGCGAGTGTGATAAGTGTATTTTCTTTTGTTATCCGTTCCATTTAAAGTTTGTTAGATATATCTTTGTAAATCTGCCATTGTCAAGATTAAATATCCTTGTTAGGCTTCGGTTGTTCTATTGTACTGCTAGGGGAAATTACTGATTTGAGGTTAAGTTTGTTCTAATTGCTCTGTCTTCTTCTGTGCGAGCTAGGCTGCCGGTGAAAGATACCGATTTTAACCAGCTGCCCTTGGATTTATGATTTTCTGCTAGATCTGTTTCACTCTGCCTTGTGCTCTTAGTTGAAAGTGATCTTAGACTGATTGGACACTTTCTTCTGGGATTTGTTCTGTTGTGAAGGTGATAGCATAGATAAGATTGACAGTTTGGGTTTACAATTGATGTTTGATAAACTTCTCTTTTCTGCCTTACCCTACCCTCTCTTTGCTTTCCGTGAATGATCCATTTTTATTTTCTTTGTTTGCCTTTTATTTAAATCTGCTGACCCATGAGAGCTAGATCAAAGAATTCAAGTCAAATCTGATTGTCAACAACTTTTGCAACTACTGAACAAGTTCAGGAACCCCCTGTAAGGTAACAGAGCGATCCATATCGAAATCTATTCCGAAGTGGAAAAGAGTGAATTGCCATTCGACCCAACTCCGTAACTCGCACCTTGGATAACCAGCTAGATCCTAAAGATGAGTGGGATCAGTCCCGTGGGTGTCTCCGGAGCTTTCCTTGCCTTCATCCTTTTTCCCGGGGTGTGCATGAAAGCCGGACCAACACCTAATTGGCGCTAGAAGGAGGGCCACAGAACATCTGTTCTTAGTGCACTTGAGTTGAGAAATCCGACTGTATGTGGAGCTGTAAAACTGTATTTTATCCAAAGTCTGGTAGCCAATTTTCCCCTCCTCCTCAGCCAACACCTAATTGGCGCTAGAAGGAGGGCCGAACATCTGTTCTTAGTGCACTTGAGTTGAGAAATCCGACTGTATGTGGAACTGTAAAGCTATATTTTATCCAAAGTCTGGTAGCCAATTTTCCCCTCCTCCTCAGCCAACACCTAATTGGCGCTAGAAGGAGGGCATGAACTCAGTTCAAGTATTGTAAGGGCATAACAGCAACATTTGAAGGACCCACAGTGAACTCCAGACAGTTTTATAAATTGTCAGTACAGTTTTATAAATTGTCAGTGCAGTTTTTAAATTGTCAGTGCAGTTTTTGAAATTGCCAGAGAAGGCCTTAAGTTCAGTGGTTTGTTAAGAACAGTTCTATCATCACTTGCGGTTATCCAATTACAAATCAGAACATCACTGTCGGCCAAGTAATAATGGCAAATTGGTTGGGCTCCACAGCTTTGAACATTCGGGTATAGCCCATGACTCTGCCCGAAGTCCGGAAAGGTATCTCCCTAGGTACAAACATGATGGGACAAGAAGCTGAGGAAGAACATCTGCTAGCTTTTAAAAATGCTCTAAGATTGTTGAATATACGGCATGAAGATGTTGCCTGCAGATTGTTCCCGTTCACTCTCCAAGAGGGAGCTTATGACTGGTTTTTAAACCTCACCAGCAATTCCATTACTAGTTGGGATGATCTAGAGAAAGCTTTTATATCACAGTTCGGTGAAGTGATAGATCCCGACATTTTATATCAGCAATTTTCCAGCATCAAGAAAGAGTCGGGAGAAACTGTCAGGTCTTTCAATATGAGGTTCCAAAGAGCTTACGGTAGAATGCTGGCCATTACATCCCAAATGCAAATCTGGCCTTAGAAATCTACAAGAATGCATTGGATTCGGTGACCTCTATTTTCCTCAAGAGAGATATTAATATCACAACCCTGGCAGGGGCTTATAAAGAAGCCTTAATTCTTGAAAGACAGTTAGGGCCTCAAATTTTGAGCAGTCCTTTGATATCCTATGTTACACAGAACATGCCTGTTCCAGACCCCATTCCACATCATGAGTTAGTGCCAACATGTCATGCTCTACCCAAGGAGACTACGTTAACTGTCACATCCACTCAGCATGTGCAAAATACAGAGAAAAGTTCTGACAAGTTCAAAGTGCGGGTGCTTGAACTGAACGGTTGTGATATGGCACCACCCAAATCCGAAGTTTTTCCTGGTGAGTTAAATTTTCCTAGAGATCAAAGAAATATTGATATTTCTAGTTCACCCAAAAATAGTACAACCGGGGTTTCGATTCTGTCACTTTTCCCGAAGAGACGAGAAAGTCTTGTACAGACTTACGTGGATGAAATGCAAGATTTTCAACAGTTCAAAATGGACAGTTATGACTTGAAATGTGAGAGTCCAGAACTTAATAATGATCCTTCCTCATCAGAGGATGATGAAAGTGAGATTCAATCTCACTATGCGAGAAATGGCGAGGAGGATAGCATCATTGAGGATATGAGGGAACTTAAAGTCGACATCACCCTCTATGAGCTGCCTCGGATTGTTGGACAAAACATTAACTTGATTGAGGCTTACTTTGGACCACCTGTTGAATTTCAAGAAAAGGAGGAAAAGATGGTAAATATGAATGTGGTCGGCCAACTTGGAATTGATGAAGCTGTCTCAACATAAGCACTGCAACTTCGAACATAATGTCAAAGAGGAGGCTATAAAGCGTGTTGATGCGAGATATTGGAGTTTATGATTTGGCAAGCGAAAAGGTGAGAACAATTATAGCCCTAATCAATAACAACAATGATGTTTGGACATTGCACATTGATGAGGTTAAGTCTAAGCAAGGCTCAGGTGAAAAGGAAAATTGTAAACACTCTGCTAGAGGGATAAAAATTGAAGTCCTGGATATTGAAGCAGTGCAGCAACCACAAAATGTTCAAGTTGTTAAGAACCAGGGCATACAGATAAAACATGATTTCTTTCAGTTGTCACATCATTTTGAAAATGTGGTGGTCTAGGTCTGTCAAGGTTTTAAAGTATTTGATCCTGGGGGTTTTTTACATTCAGTCCTTTTGAAAGAACTCTGCAAACCCTTTAATTAGAAGCATAAACATGTTATCATATGATTTGTTATTATATGATTTGTTTAATTTGAAGGAGTTGCGATTTGTTTTCAAATGGGACGGGGAAGACAGATAAACCCAAGTCTTTTCCCAGATAGCAAATTTTTGAAGCACAGTCTGGAGTGCATTTCGTCAACAGGACCTGAAAGGTAATTTTTTTTTAAATTACTTGCATGGTCAAAATTTTTTAAAGCACCATTTCTCTGCTTTCCCAACTGCTGCATTTTTTGAGTATGAAGGGAAGTTGTAACATATGTATGCATTGTAAATAAGCTTTGAAGTTTTTCAGTTTTATTTCTTTGTCAGTGCAGTTTTTATTTCAATGTCTGTGCAGTTTTAATCTTTTTCAGTTTAATTTTAATGCTCTGCAGTTTTATTTTTAAATGTTTGTACAGTTGCAGTTTTTCAGTTTTCTTTAGTTGTTTTTCAGTTTTAGCTTGTGCAGTTTATTTCTTTTGTCAGTGCTTTTTATTTCCTTTCTTTGTTTTTTTATTTTAGCTTGCTTTTATTTTAGTCTGTACAGTCTTTTCTTTATTGCTTTTCTTTTTCTTTGCTGTCTGTACAGTTGCAGTTTAATTTATTTCAGTTGCAGTTTTTATTTTTTATTTTTGCTTCAGTTCTTTTTATTTCTTTTATTGCCTGTACAGTTTTTATTTTCTTCCCTATTTTTCCTTTTCTTTGTTGTCTGTGCGGTCTTTTGTTTTAGTTTTATTTTGTTGCTTGTGCAGTTTTATTTGCAGTCTGTGCAGTTTTATTTTGTTTTGCTTTAAAGCCTGTGCCTGTCCTTGGAAGCCTGTATAAAGTCCTTTGGCTTCTGAAATTTTATGTCCTTTGCCTTTGCTTGAGCAATCAATGAAAAGTCAGCCTGCTAAAAAATTGTTTTATTCTAAGCTGATAAATCCAGTTTCCATCCAATGCCCATGATGTTCACCATTTTAATTGAGATAGTCTGCTTGCACTGAACTGTGGAATTATTTTGTTATCCAGGATGAAGGTAGAGAGATGATTGGATCTTGTGTCTTACTTGCCACAATTGTTTTAATGATAGAAAAACTATTATGCTGTTTAGTTGGAGGAACTCCCGGGGAATCCAAGAAAAGTTTGGTTATGAGAGGGGACTATGGTTCATGCAATTATTTGGGTGTCACCGGAGGCTATCAATGCCTAGGCTGAAAGCAGTTCCGGATTGATCAAATATTAAAAGAAAATTGTAATTTCTCTAAGGTCTTCCAGATAGTGATATATTTAAAAAAGAAGAGAGATAAAAAAAGAGAGATAAGAAAAGAGAAAAAAAAGAAAAAAGAAAAAAAAAAGTTATATGATCAAAAGAGGCAGCCAATATTAGATTCTGCCCTACAGTTGTAAATTGGGTCGTGTAAATCTAAAGGGTAACTCTGTCTAGGCTGTAAAAAGCTAAACTAGTAAACAGAGCTCTACTCGGTTTCCCCTTTTACAATCTAGAAAAGTTGATTAATCCAAGTTTATCATTCAATTCAGTCATCCTTGAAGAAAGTTCTATACCTTTGTAATTGCACATCCGAAATCTTCCTTGAAGTAATCCAACCCAGTATGTCCTTGGGAAATTTTAACAGTTGGCAGTTAGTAGTCAATTTATTGTGAAGAATGCCTGTGGCAAGGCATGATGCATGGTCTTTTTGTTTTGAAACCAGAGTCTTGGGTTCTAAAATAGTGCTACTATTTTACCCATAGATATCACCATTTGTTGATAAGCAACACACCCCCACTTGAAAAATGAGATTCCATCCTTAGAAAATTATGAACTTCCATTTTTGCAGCAGGGACCCTCTTGATCTTTTCGAGTTTTAAATCCAAATTTGCTTGCCTCCTTTTTAAAGTTGTGCTTTTTCTTGCATTCTAGCTGTGTTATCCAAGAATTCACTTTTTACATGCTAGAATCATTCATGCACAAGCAAAATCTTGCACCAGTACCGAGAAAATCCAGAAAACAGTTGCATAATTCTCTGAAAAATCAAACTTTCCATTTTTGGTAGTGTCGCGATATCGCGACACTTCCATTTTCGGAAATGTCGCGATATCGCGACGGGTAAGTCAAAATGCGGCTAAGTGCCGAGAAGGTCGCGATTTCGCGACATGTCGCGAAATCGCGACAGTTTTTGGGAGAAAGAAGCAAGCTGTACGGAGGGCGCGATTTTGCGACATGTCGCGAAATCGCGACATGTCGCATTTTCGCGGCAGGAGAGAGAAAGTGGGCTGCAGGATGAAAAATCGGCTAAGTCAGAAACATGTTCCAAAATCGCGGTCAACGCGGTCAACGCATGCAGGTAAGGGAACTGTCGCGATATCGCGACGTGTTCTAGAATCGCGGCTGAAAATCAAGAAGCGTACGGAGGCCGGGAAGGGTCGCGATTTCGCGACATGTCGCGAAATCGCGACATGTCGCGTTTTCGCGGCCGACGAGGGAGGAAGTTGCCGATGCGTCGGCGGGGTCGCGATTTCGCGACATGTCGCGAAATCGCGACATGTCGCGAGAATCGCGGTAGGAGAGAGAAAGTCATAGTTGACACGAAAGTGCATTCCGGCGGGAAACAGAAGGCTTCATGGGGTAGCGACACGTGTCAAAGCGTGAATGAGACAAACAGAGGCCGACATGCAAGCTTATTTTGCGGATTTAATCTGTTTTTAATGTTTTAAGCTTCTGATTTAATTAAAATGCTAATCTAATGCATCTTTTTGTCTTTCATGCAGGATTCCACCTGGCACTTACGGGACAACCGGGAAAGACCATAAAGGCGAAGATAAAGTGCGGATTTAGTCAAGGACCGCCATGCTAGAGGAAAAGAAGCCAGTAAATGCATTTAATGGAGATTTATTGCAGAATTGATAGCATGGAGACCATTTCAACTCAGAGATGGATTTGCGGAGATCAAATTGATGGAGAAGTGGTGACTCATCCGGCTCACCAGCAGAATTAACGGAGGCATTTATTTGCAGATGCGGATGAATGCAAGTTGCATTTGATTTTATCTTCTCCATTTATGGCAGTGATCTGCATGATTTGCCGAAGGGTTAAGTTCTATCCGGACTTTGATTTTTAAATGGATTTTTATTGTAAAACCCGGGTCCTAGGGTTTAAGTGCGATAAGATTTAGGGTTTGAGCAAGATATTTTGGAAAAGATCGAGTGTCCATCCCTGAGTCTATAAATACAAATTCTAAATGTAATCGCAGGAGGCGGAGACTTAGAAATAAAGGCTTATAAGCAATTTCTTGCAAATTTTGTGAAATCCTTTGTTTCTGGACTTGGAGTTGATGTGCTTTAGCTTTTATGTGATAGCATGGCCGGGAGCCTAATCTTTTGCGAGTGTGATAAGTGTATTTTCTTTTGTTATCCGTTCCATTTAAAGTTTGTTAGATATATCTTGTAAATCTGCCATTGTCAAGATTAAATATCTTTGTTAGGCTTCAGTTGTTCTATTGTCTGCTAGGGGAAATTTCCGATTTGAGGTTAAGTTTGTTCTAATTGCTCTGTCTTCACTGTGCGAGCTAGGCTGCCGGTGAAAGATACCATTTTTAACCAGCTGCCCTTGGATTTATGATTTTCTGCTAGATCTGTTTCACTCTGCCTTGTGCTCTTAGTTGAAAGTGATCTTAGACTGAGTGGACACTTTCTTACGGGATTTGTTACGTTGTGAAGGTGATAGCATAGATAAGATTGACGGTTTGGGTTTACAATTGATGTTTGATAAACTTCTCTTTTACTGCCTTACCCTACCCTCTCTTTGCTTTCCAGTGAATGATCCATTTTTATTTTCTTTGTTTGCCTTTTATTTAAATCTGCTTGACCCATGAGAGCTAGATCAAAGAATTCAAGTCAAATCTGATTGTCAACAACTTTTGCAACTCTCGAACAAGTTCGGGAACCCCCTGTAAGGTAACAGAGCGAGTCCATATCGAAATCTATTCCGAAGTGGAAAAGAGTGAATTGCCATTCGACCCAACTCCGTAACTCGCACCTTGGATAACCAGCTAGATCCTAAAGATGAGTGGGATCAGTCCCGTGGGTGTCTTCGGAGCTTTCCTTGCCTTCATCCTTTTTCCCGGGGTGTGCATGAAAGCCGGGCCAACAGAATCCTATGAGGCCATTCAATTATATGAATTATATACACCATCTAATTGGATTGTTGAGAGTTCTTTGGATCTTGAGTTTATTATAGAGGAAATTGAGGCACTTAAGGAGGAAGCAAAATATTTAATAGGATTGAAGGAGATATATAATGATGATACTTCTCTTAAGCAACCTCTAATTCTAATTCACCCACTAGTTCAAAGCCAAGACCAACCATCAACTACAATGAGGAGAAAGGGAAAATAAAAAGTAGTTTAAAAACTACTTTACATCTCAAAATATTGTATTTTATGTCGTATTTGGGTTAGTTGCTCATTCATAAACTATTATTGTACACTTTGTAATGAATATATAATATAAAATTAGGTTTTTGGATCTCCAATTGTTGCCTTAAATGGTTTTTTTTTTTACTTATAACAATTTTAGTTTTTTTGTTTAACTGATTGACCATAAATTTCCAAAATTAGGTTGCCAAAATTATGAGTTTTAAGACTGTGGTAGAAGCATTTAATTATTTACAACTAAAATCATAAAAAAAGTCTTTCAAAGACTTACTAGGCTTAGAGCTATGTTGTCGTGTAGAAAAACATATATATGCATGCCTCATAATTTTTTTTTTCATGCATTATAAGTAGCCTAAAAGGGAATGTAAGTATTTCATGTCATTTAAGTTGTAGGCAATGTTGAAAATTTGAGCTTCTCTTTTTTCAATAGTCTTATTTCTTTCTAATTACTTCCCATTTGAATTTGTGAGGTGTAATATGTTAGAAACTAATCCATATTTCACCTACCTCTGACAAATCCCTAATAAATTTTAATTTCTATAGATATCAAAATCCTTTGTCAATTTTTGAAGCACTTGAAATTAATCTTGATAGATACAATTATTCAGAGATCTAATTGACACCAACTTTTCCATTTAATGTATGTCAATACATGGATTAGTTTCTCCCTCCATTACCTAACTATATATATGAGCTTTGGGTGTTATTTGTAGATGATGAAGTGGAGAGTGGAAAAAGAAAAAATTTAGAAAGAAGAATAAAGAAAGGAACTGAAGCAACAAGTGCAAAAATGCAATTGTAGAACCTTTAGAAAATGTCTTGCATGGATTAGTCCAACAATGACAAAACCTTTGTTGCACAAGTGTACAAAAATTTTGGTGAAAGAAAATTCTAGTTTAAAGTTTTTTCGACATTGTAAAGTTGTCACATATTTGTAATATATATAATATATGATATATATTTATGCAGTTGTACTTTTATCATATTTTTTGTGTGAATTTTTACTTAAGTACTCGCTTTCCCAAGACCATGAATGTTTCCAAAACTATGCTAAACTCTTTGTTTATGTTAGTCACCTTGTGAAAAGTATTGGTACCACACATATGATCAAAACTAGAGGTTGCTTCCACCTTCTCATCATAGCCTTAAACAAACCCTAACCTAGTGAAATTTTAGATTTGCAGAAGTTTGGATTTGTGCACATCTCAAATCCATGCAATCCTAAATATGTGTAAGTTTTGCATAGAAAAGTGTGAAAAAAATTTAAAAGCTCCTGAGCGCTCAGTCCCATTTCTATTTCAAATTGGTATCAAAGCCTAAGACATTAGTAGGTGTTTTAGATCCATAACAACAATGGATTTCAAAAACAATCCTCTACAACTTCAAATCCTAATATTCAATGGCAAAAATTATTATTATTGGAGTATCTAGATGAAGATATTTTTTGGGTCTCAAGAGCTATGGGACTTGGTGGAGAATGTGTATCCAAAACCCATAGATGTAGAAACATTGAGTGCTCTTTCTCAAGTTGAGAAATATTTATTGAAGGAGAACCATAAGAAGGATAAAAAATCCCTATTTTGTATTATGCAGGCAATTGACAAGACCATATTTCATAAAATTGTAGCAACAACCAAATCAAAGGAGGTATGGGAAATTTTAGACAATTTCCTCCAAGGAACCAACAAATTGAAGTTGTTAAGATTGAAATTTTTGATAAGGGAGTTCAAAAATATATAGATGAGTGAATTAGAGTCCATGAGAAATTTCTTTACCCACACAGTGGGTATTATCAACTAAACATACGAATGATAAAAATAGAGAACTAGAGAATAGTGGAGAAGATACTACGAAGCCTATCAACCAAGTTTGCTTCAATCATCATTGCCATTGAGGAAATTAGGGACTTAAAAAAAAATTCGATGGATGAGCTCATGGATTCTCTGCAAACCATGAGTAGAGGTTGAACCGAACATATTAGTCCTCATTGGAGCAAGCATTTAAGACTTAGGTCTCACTCAAAGAAAATAGAAGAAGAAAATAATCCTAGCAAATAACCTTAGGTTCTCAAGGAGGAAGAGAATAGAACAATAAAGGTAAAGGTGGAAAAGGCCATTAGAGAGGAGGAAGAACAAATTACTCCAAAACAGGGGAAACTAGCTACAATTTCCATCAAGCAAGAGGAAGAGGCAACAACAAAAATTAGCAAGGAGGATCAAATCAAAGGTATGATAAATCCAAAATCCAATGTTATTACTACACAAAATTTGGACATTACAATTAAGTGTAGAAATAATATGGCTAAGGAAATAAGTAACAAGCCCACTATACCAATGAGAATGAGAATGTGGAAAACAAATATGCTTGTGGGTCTATGATGTTAACTTGTAGTACTAATGAAGAGAGTCAAAAGAATATATGGTATATTGATAGCGGTTGCTATAACCACATTTATGGGAATAGAGAAATGTTCTCACAACTAGATGATACCATCAAATCTAATGTGAAGATGGGAAAAAACAAGGTAACTATCATGGAAAAAGGAATGATTATAATTCACACAAAACAAGAAGAAAGTATTATGTGTCTGATATAAAACATAATTTGTTGAGTGTTGGGCAGATTATGCAAAAGAGGTACATAATGTATTTTCAAAATGGATACTACATCATTAGAGATAGTGAAAATAGTCTCATATAAAATGTAGCCATGACAAAGAACAAGATGTTTCCTCTACAACTTTAGAGTGAAATGATGCTTTCATTTAGTGCAATTGCAAATAATGCTACATGGTTATGGCATCTCATATTTGGCCATTTAAGTTTTAGTGGTTTGAATTTTTTGCACAAAAATAAAATGGTGAGAGGATTACCTCTCATAGAGAAACCAAATCAATCATAATAAAGTTGCATAGTAGGTAAGCAACATAGGGATGGATTATGTTAGGATTCTAATATAAAATAAACTCAAATAACACACTCTCACACAATTATTTGGAAATAAACTCACATAAACATCATATTAATATTCAAAACAAATTACACATTATAACAAAAATTTACATAAAGGAACAATCTCACAATAAGATAGAATCGCAAGCCTCTTCGAGGAGGCAGCCTCCTTCAACACTTCATTAATTTGCAAAATATGAATACATTGGTGCCTTCTTGGGTATTTAAAGAGTTCCCTTCCATGGTTGTATTACATGCAAAATTCCACCTAGATTACATGCATAATGCCACCCGAATTACATGCATAGTGCCACTCGAATTACATGCACAATGCCACTCGAATTACATGCACAAGGCCACCTTACATGTGTTACATAAAAAGGGTGCCATTTGTCATAGGCACTATATAAGCTAAAACTTAGAACATTACAAAATATTAATCATGGGTACTACCCACGTTATTTAGGAATTATTACATCATAGAAGTTATTACATTAAGGGTTAGGATGGGATCCTAACATGTCCTTCCCCTTGAAGAAGCTTTGTCCTCAAAGCTGAAATGAGGAAAATATTTCTAGAGTTGGTGGAGAGATTACCATGTAGCATCTTCAGGTTGAAGCCCACGCTACTGAACCAAGATATCTGTAATTGTACATTTGCAAAGAGTGTGAGTTTTTTGATCCAACAACTACTTAGGTTCAAGTAATATGGAGCCTTCTTCATCCAATTTAGGAAGTGTGGATTGAACTTGTACCTGTGTGCCCACAAATTTCTTGAGAGCGAAAACATGAAAAATTGGATGAAGCTTGGAAGTAGGTGGGAGTGCAAATTTGTAAGCTGTGGGGCCAATCCTTTGTCCACAATCCTTTGTAGAACCTAGTAAGGGCCATAGAATTTTGCAGTAAGCTTCTAGCACCTACGAAGTTGTAGGGATGATTTTTTGTATGGCTGCAAGCGAAGGAATACCATATCACCTACATCAAAACTATGCTCAAAATGATGTTGATCAGCCTATTGGCGCATTCGATTCTGGACCATGTTCAAATTCTACTTAAGTTGGCAAAGGACCTTGGTGTGTTGACTCAGAGTGTTGTCGACAACCTGGAACTTGGAGCTGCTAGGAATGTAAGAGGAGGGCGTAGGTGGAAGTCGCCCATAGATTACTTCAAATGGTGTGAGTTTGGTTGCGGTATGATAGGAAGTGTTGTACCACCATTCGACAAAGGATAGCCATTTGGCCCATTGAGTGGGATGATCTGAGACAAAGCAGCGAAGATAGGTTTCCAAGAATTTATTAACAACTTCTGTTTGACCATTCGTTTGCGAATGGTAGACTGAACTCATTTTGAGCTGAGTCCCCTGCAACTTAAACAAATCTTGCCAAAAATGACTAGTGAAGGTGGGATCACGATTAGATACAATGGAGGTGGGCATGCCATGAAGGCGAAATATGAATTTAATAAAAAGTTGTGCAACAATGGATGATGTATAAGGATGGGCAAGGACACAAAAGTGAGCATATTTTGAAAGGTGGTCCACTACCACAAAAATAACTGACTTGCCTCCAGATTTAGGGATCCCTTCTATAAAGTCCATGGAAATGTCGGTCCAAACCTGATCTGGGATAGGCAATGGCTGAAGAGTGCCAGAAGAGCGCACTATTTCACCTTTCATCCTTTGACATGTGTCACAGGTAGCAACAAAAGAGTGGATGTCCTGTTTCATACCCTTCCAAAAGAAGGTGTGCTTGAGTCACTCATATGTTTTAAGGAACCCTGAATGGCTTGCAGAAGGAGTGGCATGTAATTCTTTCATGAGAAGCTCTCAAAGTGGGGACTTATGAGGTAGAACCAGGTTTTGATGGTAGCACAGATCATGGCCATTCCAATTATATCCTGGTGCAGAATCTGGATCATCCATTAGTGAGGCTATCAAAGCTTGTAAATCTACATCTTGACGTGCTTCTTGATGCAAGGAATCAATCCATTGGGGAAGTGGTGCTGAGATGGCACACAACATACTTACGGTCTCCATTTGGCAAGAAAGAGCATCAACCACAATATTCTCCTTTCTCTTTTTGTAGGTGATATCATAATCATAGCCCATGAGTTTAGACACCCACTTTTGTTGTCAGGCATGGCAACTATTTGTTCTAGAAAATATTTGAGACTTTGATGGTCGGTTTTGATGGAGAAGTGACGCCCAATGAGGTAAGGTCGCAAATGTGTGACTGCATGCAATATGGCTAACATTTCCTTAGCATATGTGGATTTCTCCAGATTATGATCAAAGAGTGCCTTGCTAGTAAAAGCCATCGGTTGTCCTTATTGCATTAATACTACCCCAATACCATGACGAGAAGCATCACTTTCAATGACAAATGGTTTAGAGAAATATGGCATGGCTAATATGGGAGTGGTGGTCATAGCATGCTTGAGTTCAATGAAGGCTTGTTCAGTAGGACCTATCCAAGTGAAGGAATATTTTTTCAACATGGAGGTGAGGGGAGCAACTATCTTCCCATAATTGCAAAAAAAATTGTGATAATAGCCTGTAAGCCCTAAAAATCCTTGAAGTCCCTTGAGGGTGCGAGGTTTTGGCCACTCTTGAACTGCTTGGATCTTCTTAGGGTCAACCTTGATGCCATCCTGTGAGAAAATGTGTCCCAGATACTCTACTTCAATAAGCCCAAAGGAACACTTGGACCTTTTGGCAAAAAGGTTATGGGTGACCAACAACTATAAAGTTTGATCCACATGATTGAGGTGCTCTTCCCATGTGTAGTTGTAAATCATGATGTCATCGAAGAACATAAGGATGAAATTTCGTAGAAAGGGTCGAAAGATGTTGTTCATAAGACTTTGGAATGTAGAAGGAGCATTTGTGAGACCAAATGGCATTAGCAAGAATTCATAATGACCTTCATGAGTGCGAAAGGCAGTTTTGGGGATGTCCTCATCCTTGAGCTGGATCTGATGGTAGCCAGAGCGGGGATCAAGCTTGGTGAAATGCATGGTCCCATGTAGTTCATCGAGTAGTTCATCAACCACTGGAATAGGAAATTTATCCTTGATGGTAGTCTTTTTGAGTTCTCGGTAGTCAATACATAGGCACCATGAGCCATATTTCTTGGGAACAAATAGGACAGGAGAGAAGTAGGGGCTAGTACTAGGTCGGATGACAATAGTCATGAGTAATTCCTATACCAATTTTTATAGTTCTGATTTGATGGCATGAGGGTACTTGTATGGCCTGATATTTGGTGGTGCACTACCCGGGAGCAATGGGATAACATTGTCGTGAGAACGATGTGGTGGTAGTGTAGTTGGTTTTGCAAATACAACATCATGTTTGTGTAGAACAAGTTGCAGGTTTGATGGAATTTTGGCCATTAGTGCAGTGGTTGGTTGGATGGAGAAGAGTTGTGCAATGACCTCACATTTTGATTTCTTTAGCACTTTCTCCATATGATTGGAACTAATGAGGTGAGGTGTTCCTGCAGGAGAGCGCTTGAGTAAGTGTGTTTGTCCATTTTGGGAGAATTGCATCTAGAGTTCTACAAATTTCCAACTGATAGTGCCCAATGTACTCAACCATTGAGATCCCAAAACCATATCACATCCTCCCAACTGGAGGGCAAACATGTCCTGCTTGAGTTCATAGTCCCTTATCCTGATCTTGACACTGCAACATTTTCCTTTACAAGGTAATGTTACCCCATTGGCTACCATGAATTCGAATGAATTACAAGTGTGGATATAGCACTTTGCCTACTTAGCAACTCTAGGATCAATGAAGTTGTGTGTGTTTCTTGAATCAATAAGGATGGTAAGACGTTGGCCCTTGAAAAATCCCACAAATTTCATGGTTTGTGGAGTGGTAATGCCTGCAAGAGCATGGACTGAAATCTCTACCTCAGACCCCTATGTATCTTCTTCCTATGGAGAAGGTGTTTCAAGGGGGTCCTCATCCTCATCACTCTGGTCAGTGTTAGTAGGTTCCTCAACATCTATCAAGAACAATCTTTTGTTTGCACACTTATGTCCTTTAAAAATTATTTCATCACAATTATAACATAAGCCTTGGGCACGACGTGCATCCATCTCCTCTGTAGTCAGTCGCTTGGGTGTTGTAGGTTTACTATCCACTAAATTTTGGGCATGAAAAGGAAATGAAGGTCGTTTTGGAGAAAAACATGGGGGGCACATTTGGTTTGAGAGTTTAGATTCAGCCATACGGGACAAACTGATAGCTTCTATCATGGAATGTGGTTTAAACATCTTTACTTCAGCTTGGAGATCCCCTTTTAACCCACTGATAAAAAAACTTGTGAAGAACCCCTTCGTCAATCCTCTTGTCTTATTGGCCAATTTTTCAAATTGAGTTTGGTAATCACAAACTGAGGATGTTTGTTGTAGTTTGGTCAAGGCCCCTGTGAAGTCCTCATACTCACTAGGCCTAAAGCAGGTCAGTAGTTGGGACTCAAATTCCTCCCAAGAGAGATTTGGGTTGGAATTACGTAACCACTAGAACCAGTGTAGAGCCTCAGATTCCAAATTTAAGGAAGCCATATGAACTTGATGATATATGAGAACATTATGAAGTCTAAAGAATTGATCAACCCTACATACCCATCAACATCCTTCCCATTAAATCGAGGGAATTCAAATTTTGGCATTTTAAAGGATGGGTCATAGTCATTCCTTGTAGAGTTTTCAGCCTGGTGTTTTGTTTTGAGTGGTCCCTTATGTAACTTGCTACCCATATTTATCAGTGTTTCTTCTAAGCGAGCGCTAGTGGCCTCATGATCTAGACGAAGACCTTGGACCTCTTCCCTTATGGAGAAAATTGCCAAGTTCAAATTCTCAATGTCTTTGGTTAAGGAGTCCATATGTTCTAGCTCTTTTTGATGTCCACGGGTACCCTGGGCCATTTTGGAACCTTTTGTGACTAGTTACTAAAATTAGAATTGGGTTTCAGGACTTACTATTTTTAGTAAGTGTCCAAAAAAGTGCTTGGGTGCTATATATCAAAACGATCAGTTTGAAGAGGTGGTCACAATGAGCTATATCCCACAACACTAATTTTGGGCACCCCAGACTCTTTTTTTTAAATCTCTTGTTTTGTCGAGTCTGACGATGTTTATAGTTTTGGATTTTTAGCTACAGTGCAAAAGTTGAGTACTAGAGCACTATCTATAATTGGTCTCTGGTCACTCGCTCACTATTTTGCTCAGCCTGGATAGTCTCTCTGACACTGCTTACCTCACTAGTCTGAAGATGCTCTATATTATGTAGGTTACTATTATGACAATTATGTTCTGACACTAAAAACTACAGTCTATGACCTGACTGTACTGACCTAACTGACCTCACTATTACTGCCACTATAAATTTGACTGTTATTCTCCATACCGTCAACTTAACTGTCACCCTCATATTTTATCCTTTCTTATATGCTCACTTTTGGGAATTTGGAATGCAGGATTACAACAGGGAGTTTTGATTTATGATTTTTTTGCAGGTTGAAGTTTGAACAGAACCAGACTATGCTAAGTAAAGGAGTATGTAACACCCATAGGACCTCTAATATATCGCAGTGACTAACAATAGTGCTTAGACAAATATTTCAGGCCACTACCCAAGGAGGATTCCACACATACCCTTGAGCACACTATCTGCCTCTCTGACAGTACACGAGGGTAATCATCCAGGATGTTGTGTCCCATAGACTATGGATGATACAAGGCCAAGAAGCTTCCTACTGGATAAAATTTTGTTAACCCTAGAATGGTCTCCTGATACACCCGAAGATGCGTGGGAGCTCAAGTCCATGCGTGAGTTCTATCTAAGGCCGGGGTATTAGAGCCTGATCGCCCCTCACTTCACTAGATGCTGTATGGGCTATCTGGCTTAGCCAATAATGATAGATCCTTCACAATATTTTAAAACCCCTAAAATAGGGTTTCTAAAATAGGGTTTCTACCTACTCAACTAAAAATGACTTTTTTTTTTACTAGTATTTGTCTTTTTTTATTTTTTTATTTTTTTTATAATAAAAAAAAATTACACGAAAGTAACAAAGGATTATACCTAACAGGCAAGAATCATTATTGTTGTAGCAAAACTTAGCCCTGGAAAGCGCTCTAATACCACTTGTTAGGATCCTGCTATAAAATAAACTCAAATAACACACACAATTTCTTGGAAATAAACTCGCATAAACATCATATTAATATTCAGAAAAAATTACATATTATACCAAAAATTTGCATAAAGGAACAATCTCACAATAAGATAGAATCGCATGCCTCTTTGAGGGGGCAACCTCCTTCAACACTTAATTAATTTGTATAATATTAATACATTGGTGCCTTCTCGAGTATTTAAAGAGTTCCCTTCCATGGTTGGCTTACATGCAAAATGCCACCTGGATTACATGCATAATGCCACCCGAATTACATGCATAGTGCCACTCGAATTACATGCACAATGCCACTCAAATTACATGCACAAGGCCACCTTACATAACCTATCTACCATGTGTTACATAAAAAGGGTGTCATTTGTCATAGGCACTATATAAGCTAAAACTTAGAACATTACAAAATATTAATCATGGGTACTACCCACGTTATTTAGGAATTATTACATCATAGAAGTTATTACATTAAGGGTTAGGATGGTATCCTAACATATTCCTAGTAGGACAACCAAAGAGAGTTTCACAACCATTGGAGTTAGTGCATTCAAATATTTGTGGGCCTATGCAAACTAGATCATTTTCCAACAATAAATACTTTTTCACTTTGATAGATGATTTTAGTCAAAATATATGGTTATACCCCTCAAAAAAAACTCAAAAGTATTTTTAAAATTCAAGGAGTTCAAAGCTTTGGTTTAAAAATAGAGTGGCTACTGTGTGAAGGCTCTCAAAATAAATGGAGGAGGTGAGTATATATCCAATGAATTTCATAACTTTTGCAAAGCAAATGAAATCAAAATATAGTTCATAGTTAGCTACACATCATAGTAGAATGGTATTATAGAGAGAAATAACATAACCATAATAGAGGTTGAAAGGATCATGCTAAAGGCAAGGGCCTTGCCAAATGAGTTATGGAAAAAAGTTTTAGCATGTGTCATTTAAATGCTAAACAGATGTCCCACAAAGAGTGTGACAAACATGATCCCACAAGAAGCAATAGAGTGACCAAAATATGAGTGTTGCTTACTTAAGAGTCTTTGGGTACATAACATACGGACACATTCTATATGAGAAATGAAGAAAGTTGGATTAAAAGGCAAAAAAGTGCTTTATTAGGTACAATGAAGATTCAAAGACTTATAGTTCGTATAACCTTATCACAAAGAATTTGATCATAAGCACATATGTAGAGTTCATGGAAGATGAATCTTGGAACTAGAATTTGAAGACTAGCCAACAAGGGCCAACAACTATTAATTCTGAAGACTTAAATGAAGAAATCACTAATCAACCCTTAGCTTCAAGTAATAGTATTGATGTGATAAAAAAATCCTACTTCATCATCAAGGTCACCTCCACTTGCAAGAATGATATCCAATATGAGAACACCAACAAAGAAAAGGAGCTTGCAAGACATATATGAGGTAACTAGAAATGAAATAGAAGATGAAGAACATTATGATTTTGCTTTATTTTTTGAGTGTGATCCTATTTCATTTGAAGAAGCAATTAAGGATAGTAAATGAGTGGGAGATATGGATGATGAGATAGAAGCCATAGAGAAAAGTTAGACCTGGAATCTAATGGATTTTCTAGTAGGAAATAATATCATTGGTACAAAATGGGTATATAAAATAAATTTTAATTCCCAACATGATGTCAAAAGACATAAATCAAGGCTAGTTGCAAAAGGCTAGAAGTAAAAATTAGACATTGATTATCATGAAGTGTATGCACCTAGAGCTAGGCTTGATACAATGAGAACGATCCTAATATTGGTAGCCAAAAAAGGATGGAAGGTTTATCAAATGCATGTCAATTCTGTCTTCCTAAATGGAGTTTTGGAAGAAGAGGTCTACATAGACCAACCACCCGATTATGAGTTGGAAGGGCAAGAAGGAAAAATGTTAAAGTTAGAAAAAAGCCATGTATGGGTTAAAGCAAGCACCCAAGACTTGGTATAACCTCATTGATGCATACTTTCAAGAGAATGGCTTCATTAAGTTCCCATATGAGCACACTCAATATATTAAGACCAATGAAAAAGGAGAAATGATAATAGTTTACTTGTATGTAGACAATCTAATTTATACTACCAATAGCAATATGCTATTTGAATAATTTATAAATACAACGAAACATGAGTTTGAGATGATAAATTTGAGCTTAATGAAATATTTTCTCGGCATTGAAGTTACCCAATATGTAGATGGTATCTTCATATCTCAAGGAAAGTATGCAAAAGATGTCTTGAAGAGGTTTAGAATGGAGGACAATAAACCAACCATCACTCTAGTTGCAACAGGTTTGAAATTGAGCAAGAAATATTGCAACAACAATGTTGATCCAACATTTTATAAAATATTAGTTGGAAGCCTCATGTATTTGATAGCAACCAGATCTAACCTAATATTTACAATGAGTTTAAGTAGTAAATTTATGGAGGCACCAAAGAACACTCACTTACAGGCAAGTAAAGGAATAATGTGGTACACCAATGGGACCAAAGACCATGAAATTTTTTATGGAAGAAAAGTTCAGTTTGAGCTCATTGGTTACACAAATAACAATTAGGCTAGAAATATAGATGATAGGAAGAACACTTCCAATTATACATTTCATCTTGGATTGGGTGCACTTTCATGGTCATCAAAGAAGCAACCGATTATTGCATTATCAACTATAGAAGCAGAGTACGTTGTTGCCACATCTGCAACATGTTAAGCAATTTGGTTGAGAAGAATATTAGGTGAGTTGAATAATGAAGGGGTAACAACAATATTTTGTGACAATAATTTTACCATAGCACTATCAAAGGATCCAATATTCATATTGACATCTAGTATCATTTCATCTGAGAGTTGGTAAAAAATAATAAAATTAAATTGTTGTTTTGCAAGTCTAAAGAGCAAGTTGCAGATATCTTCATAAAAACTTTGAAGCAGGAAGCTTTTAAAAGGTTGAAGGATATGCTTGTTGTCAAAGTTTTTGTGAAATCTAGTTTAAATAAGGCTGTTAGAAATTAATCCAGATTTCCCCTAGCTTTAACAAATCTTAATTTTTGTAGATATCAAAATCCTTTGTTAGTTTTTGGAGCAGTTATTTAGAGATTTGATTGACATCAACTTTTGCATTTAATATATATAAGGAAATTGTTGAGCTTTTTCCTTCATTCTTTATCTATACATATGAGTGTTGGGTGTTATTCACATATGATGAAGTGGAGAGCAGAAAAACACAAAGTTAAAAAAAGAAGAAGAAAAAGAACCGTGATGTCAGGTCAGAATATCATTGGTGCAAAATGGGTATATAAAATAAAGTTTAATTCCAAATGTGATGTCAAAAGACATAAATCAAGGCTAGTTGCAAAAGGCTAGAAGTAAAAATTAGACATTGATTATCATGAAGTGTATGAACCTAGAGCTAGGCTTGATACATTGAGGACGATCCTAATATTGGTAGCACAAAAAGGATGGAAGGTTTATTAGATGGATTTCAAGTCAGGATTCCTAAATGGAGTGTTGGAAGAAGAGGTCTACATAGACCAATAACCCGATTATGAGTTGGAATGGCAAGAAGGAAAAGTGTTAAAGTTAAAAAAAAAGCCATGTATGGGTTAAAGCAAGCACCCAAGGCTTGGTATAACCTCATTGATGCATACTTTCAAGAGAATGGCTTCATTAAATTCCCATATGAGCACACTCAATATATTAAGACCAATGAACAAGGAGAAATGATAATAGTTTACTTGTATGTAGACAATCTAATTTATACTAGCAATAGCAATATGCTATTTGAATAATTTATAAATACAACGAAACATGAGTTTGAGATGATAAATTTGAGCTTAATGAAATATTTTTTTAGCATTGAAGTTACCCAATCGATGGTATCTTCATATCTAAAGGAAAGTATGCAAAAGATGTCTTGAAGAGGATTAGAATTGAGGACAACAAACCAACCATCACTCTAAGTGTTTCAGGTTTGAACTTGAGCAAGAAAGATTGCAGAGACAATGTTGATCCAATATTTTATAACATATAAGTTGGAAGCCTCATGTATTTGATAGCAACCAAGTTTGAACTAATATTTATGATGAGTTTAGTTAGTAAATTTATGGAGGCACCAAAGAACACTCACTTGCAGGCAAGTAAAAGAATAATGTGGTATGTCAATGGGACCAGAGACCATGAAATAATTTATGGAAGAAAAGGCCAGTTTGAGCTTATTGACAACATAAATAACAATTAGACTGGCAATACAGATGATAGGAAGAACACTTTCAATTATAAATTTCATCTTGGATTGGGTGCACTTTCATGGTCATCAAAGAAGCAACCAATTATTGCATTATCAACTTTAGAAGTAGAGTACGTTGTTGCCACATCTACAACATGTAAAGCAATTTGGCTGAGAAGAATATTAGGTGAGTTGAATAATGAAGGGGCAACAACAATATTTTGTGACAATAATTTTAACATAGCACTATCAAAGGATCCAATATTTCGTGGTAGAAGCAAACATATTGACATCTGGTATCATTTCATCTAAGAGTTGGTAAAAAATAATAAAATTAAATTGTTGTTTTGCAAGTCTAAAGAGCAGGTTATAGATATCTTCACAAAACCTTTGAAGGAGGAAGCTTTTAAAAGGCTGAAGGATATGCTTGTTGTCAAAGTTTTTGTGCAATCTAGTTTAAAGAAATTAATCCAGATTTCACCTAGCTCTAACATATCTTACTTTTTGTAGATATCAAAATCCTTTGTTAGTTTTTGGAGCAGTTATTCGGAGATTTGATTGACATCAACTTTTGCATTTAATGTATGTCAAGAAGTTGTTGAGCTTTTTCCTTCATTCTTCAGTTATATATATGAGTGTTGGGTGTTATTAGCAGCTGATGAAGTGGAGAGCAGAAAAAACACAAAGTTAAAAATAAGAAGAAAAAGAATAACCAAAACATCAAACGCAAAAAAAACAATTGAAGAGAAAGACTTCACACTCACAGATTTTTGCTCTTCATCTTTTAACAGTGTATGTGTTAATCTCATATGGATATTGAATATAATTTGAATAAAATAAATTGATTATTTCACACATGTAGTTTTCCTTCTGAAGAATCTTTGATTTTATTATGTGCTCAAATGTGGAGAAATCTTGTAGCAAAGACGTTTAAATTTTTCTAATTTTCTACTATGACCCCTGACATATTTACTGCTCGAATTCTTTTAACTCAAGCAACCACCTAAGTTCGAATTAAGCTTATAGTCATCTTCCGTCCGAGCACAATAGACTAGGATTTATGGAGAAAACTCAAAAAAAATTGTGAAACCCTTGTTCTTAAGCTCATCCGAACCAGATAATTTAAAATTAAATAACATTATCTTAGTCGTAGCCAGGGCGGTATTGGTTGTATTTGATAATGTTTTAAATTAAATAACATTATTTTGGCCAGTAGCCAGGAGGGTATGGGCTACATTTGATAGATGAAATTTTGAACTATATGTTTTAAATTAAAAAAATAGTATGTTTCGCCTAAAATATCTTCCTTAGCCGACATGATGACGTCAAATAAGTTGTTAGGAGAAACTCTGAGATGGGCGCTCCAGATGGCAATTATTTCTGTTTGTGTTTTTTTTCACATTGTGATTATAGTTTTTACATATACATATGTTTTATTAAAAGAAATCTGAATATGAAAGTAGGCTCTCATCCGGAGTTTATAACTTAGTAAATTGCATATGGTAAAAGAATAAGTGCATTTATCATTTTATCACACTTTATTTAATATATATAATATAAGATACATATTTATGCACTTAAGTATTGCCCTCCCAAAACAGTACAAAGTTAGAGTGATTAAATTCGCAAAGCTCTTTTTTAGGGTTTGGGGCCTTTTTGGCTTTGGAATAATGTTCTCAAAACCATGCTAAACAAAGACTCTTTGTTGACGTAAGCTGCCTTGTGAAAGGGTTTGGGGCCTTCCCAGCTTTGGAATATCCCAGGACCGTCAATGTTCTCAAAACCACGCTAAACTCTGCCTTGTGAAAAGGCCTGATCCCATGCATTGCTCGAAACCGGAGCTACCTCCCGCTCGTTCATCACGGCTTTGAGCAAGTCTCGGATCCGTGCATTTCCAGATCGGCAAAACTCAATTAGTCTCTCAATCCCGAGCTTAAGAAATCCCAGATCTGTACAAATTTTGTATCGTAAAGCGTGCAAAAAAAAAAATTAAAAATTAAAAGCTCTTAATCACTCGGCCCCGCTCCCCTTTCACAATATTTGCCGTGCTTTCATACTATTATAAGAATACTGGAATTGAATTCCAATGTTGCAAACATTTATTGAAATCTCTCTTCCGGATGTTCGATATCAAATCGATTTCAAGAAAACTACAGAATACTACACTTGCTTTAAAGCTTTTTTCCGTAAGCACTGTTCTTGAGTGAGGTAGGGGTAAGTGGAGGGTGGGACGTAATTCGTGAAAAAATTGAGAGTTTCATTGTTTCAAATGATCTTAGGTCCCCTATACAATAACATATTTTAAATCATAACCTCTATTCATGAATACAATCATGCCGGTCCTACCTGCAAGTCAGACGGAGACATAATTTTAGTTGATGGTATGGGCAGTTAGGAGGCATGAGTTGTGTTTTCTCAGTCATATCATTTTAGGTAAAGGTAAACCATTCAAGCAGAGGACGGTGTTAGCAAATACAGTGATAATACAATTATCATCTGTTTGAATAAACATCCATTTTTCCAAGTGGGTCTTTTTGCACTGTGATGCATGAAATCTGAAGACTGAGTACCTTCCATGGCAGGACGTACAATTTACAAAGCAAAATACATGAATAGCCAAGGGGCTATGTACCCGTTCCTCCTTCACATGCTTTTTACAACGAGAATGTACGTCTGCATGATGTCTGCAATCCACTATCCATCCTTTATTTTTATATACTGCCCGTCCTATTCCAATGACCATGATGGCACCTTAAACCTAACGTACCTTGAAGATTGTTTAAATCATTGTTGTTTTTTTTGTTTTTTTTATAATAGGGATCGGTAAGTAAACCAATTTGTATGTGGTTATTATAAATTTTAGCCTGAGAACAAATTTGTATATGGTTATTATAAATTTTAGTTTATTAGATAAAACAAAGTTAGGAAAGAATTTGTATATGGTTATTATAAACCTTAACCCATTAGATAAGACAAAATAAGAAGATCCCACACAATCAATTAATAAACACTCGACTACTAGTTTAAATTAAATCTTTAAAAACCTTTACTACTGTACTGTGCAGAAACTATGCTTTAAATCATTGTCACTGGTTCATATTACGGTGAGTCTGAGTACGAGGTTATGTCATAGGGCTAAATTATCTTATTCTGCAGGGTTAGCATCAATCCAATTAAACCATGATTTTTCAGTATTTAAATTTAACACCTAAATATTTTTATAAAAGATATAGACTTAAGATATATGGTTTATTTCTAAGTGTTTATTTCTAAATGCATATATTTGCGTGCAGTGTAAACTATACTAAACATCTTATAATTCAATTTATCGTGTAAGTCAAGTCGTTTTCATTTTGAAAAAAATAAATAAATGATTGTCAACCTCCATTTAGTCTAGTTTGGAAAAGTGAAGTTTAAGGTGATTTGAAGTGAAAACCGCCACCACAATAAGTTTTGTTCTACAAATTTAATTTGATTGGTTATAAAAGTATTAAAATAGAACAAATTTTAATATAAAATATATTATTAAAAATAAATAATTTATATGAAAATAACATCAAATAAATCAATTAAAACAAATCAAATATAATATTTATTTTAATTTTTAAAATATAAACTCAATTTCAAAGTCATGTGCTATCACTGTTATCTGTCTTTATATATATATATATATATATATACTGTAGCAGGTATCTTATTTAAGTGGTTTTGAAGGCATCCTATAAATGATAAGCCACAAATGTAATAGAAATATTATGCACTGTACCCCATCAATATGCGATGAAAGGAAATTGTTAGAACTAATTTGGATTTAAATTTTAAAAATAGATTTCGAGTCTCACACACATCTCTTTTCTTACACCTACTACTCTACCTTGGCTATCTTGCTTGTCATATTCCCTTCACTTTTTTTTTTTAAATGAATTTATTTTGTTAGGCACCTTCTTGACAAAGGACTGTTATAATATTCTTTCTCCAAGTTTGTTTCATTATTTGTTGGACGCCTAACCAGAAGACTGGCAAAAGGGAAGTTTGTTTCTTTGTTCGAGTGTTCACTACAGGTAGAGCCTTGTTCGGAACATTCGGATATCAAAACAGACACAGGTATAGAAACAGACCAAACTATCTACAGGACAAGAGAATAGAGAGCAGTGATTTAAATCAATGGACTCAGCTTGCAGAAACGGAAGTAGCAACTTGTCTTCTCAATTTCAATAGATCCATCGTCTATCTGAAGTTTTGTCAAGAACACTTATATTTGTCATGCATTTTCTAAATATTAGAATGATTTTATATTATTTTTTATTTTTAATTCAAAAGCTTTCTACCTATAAAAGACAAAAATAAATAATATACGTAGCTTTTATTTATATATATATAACCATAACAAAAATAAGATAGGGCAAAGTTTCAATAAAGACATTAAAACAGGAAACAAACATTGAGAATATCTCCACTTGAGACATTTTCAAGTTTTATCTGAGTGTATTGGTTACACCATGAGATAACACATCTATTACCTCATTTTAATATTATATTATTGTGACCATTAGATATATAGGACTTATTTAAGTTGATTGTCATATTTTGAAAATTTAGTGATTACTTTATTATCTTAATGAAGTATATAAGAGAAGCCTTTAATTCTTATTTTATATTTAAGATTTAGATACTCCTTTATGAAACTATTATGTTTATAATAATTATTATTTTTTATAAGGTTTTCAATAATGATGTAAGTCTCCATTAACAATTAAATCCTCAGAACCTTGTTTAATAGTCACTCTTACATCTATAATTAGGCTAAATACCTCCATCCAATCCAAAGAGAATTATGGAAGACAAAGGGATTACACATAAAACAACTTACCATTATTATCTCCAAAAATACTTCATGCACTTATTAGGATCAAGTTCTAGTGGGAACTATTGGCTAAATTTAATTTCACTATCCTAGTTAGTATGGGGCTCCAACATGTAAGGATCCTCTGCACGAATTTATCATCGTTTCCACTATTATGGGTGATTTGAATTAAATGCCATTTATCGATAATAGGGTGGAGGTTCCCTTTTATAAGTATTATAACCAATACATTTACCAATAATGGGATGAAGGTTCTCTTTTATAAGTATTGTGATCAAACCATACCTACTACTAAATATATTTAGCAATAATGGGATGGAGGTTCCCTTTTATAAGTATCATGATCAAACCATACCTACTACTAACTACATTATTGATTAGAATATTTAGTTTTGGTAAGAACCTAAGCATGGACCTGCCTTCTCCCTTTCTACTATAATATTATTCCATTGTGGTTTTTCCATATAGAATAGACTATTACCAGTGGTCTATAAATCCACATCCTAGAGAAGGTTGCATCCAAACCAAAATTCTAAGAATGAAATACATATACAAGTGTGTTGAGAAGGTCCCAATAGACATTATGTTATGTAAGAAACCAATACAAAGGTATTTATGTAAAGTCACAAGGTAAAAACAAATCATGATTAGAATACTCTTTCTTGAAAAACATTTCACATTTAGACGGTCCCTCGTAGCCCATCCCTCGAAGATGATCCTTTTCTTAAGCCTTATCCTTTGCTACAAATTATCTAAATATTGTTACTTTTGGTAATGTAGATACTTTCCAAATAGAATTGGGGGGAACTAAGGGCTACTCACCTTGGAAAAATATGCACATAACTAGTCTATGCTATATAGATAGTTTCATATTCTCCCATCCAAGAGAGGAAATCAACACCAAGGAGGGTAGGACAATGGATCTAGTATACTTTTGACCACAATGCTTCAACAATCATCATTTATAGATTTAGAACTATACAAGGATCATTTTAGCTAAAAATACCCATGGATTGTTCTTGTTATGCTTTATAGCCTACTATTCTACTACTATTCAAGCAATTATACTAATTATTACTCATTTCAGTGTTCCTTGTTCAATTGTCCTCCTAGAGCTTCATTATTTGGCCATCCCTGATATCCCATTTTAGCTATTGTAAATGACATCTCTATATTAGAAAAATTTGTTTTATTCCATTTAAGCCTTAAGATTTATTATCATTCTTATTGAGAAGATTGGAATCCAAGATATAAAATGGGGAGAGATCCAATCTAAATCCTTAGAATAAAAACAATTGATAATTTTCTAGAGACTTGTATTTTTTATTACAGGTGAACTAGCCTATGGCTTAAGTGTACAAATCCAGAAGTGCCTTCATTGGACCAACCTTCTTTGTTGAAGTTATCACACATAATATGGTATCATGTACAAATTATTGATGGAAAAGGGATTCTAGTTTTGAAGAGATATAAAGACTTATATGTTTATGACTTTTAGCGTTAACAAATAATTTCTCTAAGGTCTCAACTAAAATAATGAAGAGTTAACTATATAATATGTTCCATTTTCTAAGTCCTCTACTATCCATTCAAAATTTGTTAAGATTCTATTCACAAAGACTGAGTATTTGGAGGGGAGATATAACTATAATTCTATTTAATTTATTTTATGGAGAATCCCAATTTTATTAGGATTCTATGAAGTGGATGTCCTACTTTAATTTTCCATGCCCATTTTGGATATCAAGATTTATAAATATTACTTCCATATGGTTTTTGGGAGATAAAGTAGACAAGTTCATGGCACAAAACTTCCATGTTCTGGAAAAATTTGTGCATTTTTTAACCTAATAGCAATAATTTTTTGATATAATATTATAGATTGTATACAAAGAAATATGAATTTGAAATCCAACATTTGTATACAATCCTCCTCGTTTAGAACTAGACCAATAAAATTTATTTCAGTTCTTTCAAGAGATTTCAATATTATTTAATATTCCTCAACTACTTTAATGGTGTTATTTTTAATGATATCCCAAATAAATAAAAGAAACTTGGAAAAATATATCTAATCTCTGAGCCTTCTCTTTTTCATTACTAAAAACTATAGAACGTTTTATTATTTAAATAGGGTTGACAAACGTTGATTCTATTATTCCTTGATAACCTTACATATTAGATTGAGACCAATTTTATAAGCTTTTTCAATCAAGTATTCTAAGGATAATATTGATATAAAGAAACATCTATCACCATATTGATTCCTCCATTTTCATAATGGTAGATCTATTTGATTTAGTTGAATATTGTAATAAAGTTTATATTTGTATGGGAAATAGTGATTCAATGGAAAATTATTTTATCTCACTCCTTAAACATGTCCTTATTTTTTATCTCATAAAGTAAATAGAAAGAACTTTGGGTATCTAATTTGGATAGAGTGAATTTTTTAGTAGGTTGAAAACTTAAGTTCTTAAGAATGAAAATAAGGATACAACTAATATAGACTACATTGTAATCCATCCGTATTTATATTACCAATAGGTATAACATTAGGAATTGATAAAATTGAATGAGACTTTCTTTGAAAAAATACAAGGACAAATTTAGGTTTTCTGTTTGTATGTGGGATAGGATTTGCAAGGAAAAATATTAGAGGAGAAGGCTTGTAGAATTATAGATTTATTATTTTTTCCTTAGGGGAAAAACTTGGGTGGATCTTATTTAGAAATCAAGAAAATAATTGAGCATAAATGATGTGTAATATATATATATATATTCTCTTGACACAATGATATTGGTGAGGAAAAGAACTCTACCCAAAGTATTTTAAATAAGGAAATACATATTATATAGTTTGTAATTAATTAAGAAACATATTAAATCATCAATAAATGAGAGAAATTATATAATTATTTGGTTTGATGCTTGGCTGAAGCCTTATCCTCTTATCTCTGATTAAAAGTAGCAACCATTGTCTTAGGTATTCTTAGCTTATAATGGTATAAATTCCAATGATTATATTAATATGAGCAACAAATCTATATCATGGAATTCTATTAGTAATATGGTTGAAGTAGAGGAATTTAAACAATTTATAAATGAACTTCAAAAGATGCTTTGAGAATTTTCTTTTTTATTTTTTACACAAAAGTATGATTTTGTTTGAAATCTATCAAAATATGGTGGACACTAGGTCATGTTGGGATATGAGGATTTAAAGCAATCAAAATTTCCTACTCCAAAAGTTTTTCCTTAAAGAATATTTGGTCACTAGAGGATCTCCCTAGGGCCTCAACATTCCTTTGGTTAGCAATTCAAAGTAAGATTCTTATACGAGAGGGTCAAAAAAGAAGAGTATGACACGGGCCTTTCAAATATGCCTTGAGTGGGAAATATTTAGAAACATTAGAACATTTACTATTTCATTATATTTTTGCTCACACCATTTGGGGTTACTTTTAAAAAAATGAAAATATATTAGGTAGCTCCATCGACATTGAAAGAGTTTATGAAATTTTGGATTAATTATTTTAAAGGTAAAGGATTGTTTAATCTATGGAAGATAGGTCCTACAAATATTTGTTGTAATTAATGGATTGAAAGGAAAAATAGAATTTTGAAAAATAAATCTCAAAATCATGTATAAGTTTAGAACCATATTATTTCCTCTTTTGTTAAATGCTTACAAATATGGTGCTCATCACGTGTTATGAAAATTTGTTTCCAATAAATATAAAGGCATCCACAATATGCTAAATAAAATAAATAAACCATAGTAATTAATCTGCATAAGATGTGATAATACCCTTCAAGTAGTACAATAGTAATGGTATTATTTAATGAACGAACCACTCCACAATATCTCCTAAAATGATATCTACTCCATGATTCAAGAATGTTACAAGATAATAATAAATATGATTTATGATGGTTATAATGATAATAAACCTTCTTTAATTACCCATCTTCTACTGCTACTTTAGGGAGCTAACTTCTAAACCATTATCCCAGTCATTATTATAATATAATCAATATTAGGCTATGTGTTTCCAATATCGATAATCGAAAATACCCATACACAATATAATATTATAATATTATACACTCCTTACAAATATTCCATCCATGAAACATGAGAAGAAAATATATAATATGTGTAGAGGGGGAAAACTACATTACCACGTACAAGTCTCAATTGGATCCACTAGGAGCCGAGGTGACCACAAGGGTGTGTTATATTCTCTACACTCGAGGGCTTGGGGATCAAAGGGTTCACTAGGAATGGTTTTAGGACTCACTCCAAGTCTAGGGTGGAGATTTTTGATGTATATATTAAAGAAATCACCTATGTTTGGCCTCTCTATAATCTAAGCTAAGAAATGAAAGGACAATGCAAGGCAAACAATCAATGCAAGCAATCAAGGACTAACCCTAGAATTATTCTAAATTTTGAATGATCGCAAAACCCTAACTTGAAATAAAATAAATCTTTTCTTTTCATCAAGGGTTTGATAGAATGCACAAACATAATTAACCCTAGAATGTAAACTATATGCTTTTCTCTTTCAAATGCCTAGAATATGATCAAAATATTTTCTCTTTTATTTAATATCTAGGTTTTAGATAGAAATGGGCAGAAAGAAAAAAATGAGTAGCCTATGAGATTAACTTAGAGAACTTGTCTAATCCAATGGTTGACTTTATATTTTACTTATATGTAGATGTATCCAAGCAGCTCCAAAACTTGTAAAAGAGTGTCACAAAACCCTAGATAATTTGATCAATGTTTTAGGGCTTGCTTAGGCCTCTATAAGATTGAGCTTGGAGGCACAAAAATGAAGCCCCTTGGTCATTTTAGCTAATTATTCAAAAGCAAAACCTATTTTTGACCTTTTAATAATAAAATAAAACAAGATGAAATGAAATGAAACAATGCAAAAAACAAATTGCAGATGATAATGATATGGTCTAAGTGGAACGTGCAAGTGGAAATGAGGGTTTTGGAGTGAGATATTTCCCCCAAACCTAGCGAAGTTGAAATCACACCTCGTAAGGGGTGGCCACAATTTTGACTAATGCCAAAATTTAGCCTTGTAAAGGGCATCCATGATATTGGGAGAGATATGCAAAATGGTGAATGAATAAAAATTTAAAACACAAAATGTAGAATAAACTATTTTAAAATTAATAAAATGAAAGAATAAACCTGGTGGTAGTGAAAGAATAGATAAAAGGATGAAGTCCTCCATACAATGATAGATTCCTCCTGAAGTCTCCCACACTTGTCTTCCAAGAGCAACAAAAATTAATAATAGATCAATAATAGAACACCAAAGAACACTTGATCTTGTTAGAAGACTTGCTTGCCAAAAGAATCACTTCTTAGAATCTCTAAAAGAATGCTTAGGAAAGAAAAACTCTTTTTGATTGCTTATTGTCTAGGAGCTGCTAGGAGAAAATGGGATATAAACCCTCTATTTATAAGAGGTTTAGAGGAAAGAGTGATAAAACCAAGGGAAGGCTAACATCTTTAGATTTGGCCCAAAATAACCCTAACTTGTTGAAATTGCACCTTGTAAGGGTCGATAATAATTTTGGCAAAGCTAGAAAAAAAGGAGGAATAAGGAGGAGGAGGCCCAAAATTATGCCTACAAAAGTTTGAAGGCCTTCTCTAGGGCTCTAGGAAGTTTTACTCACTTGGGTAGGTCAAATTTTCATGTTTATATTTTACCCCCTATTTGATGTATTTTTGGCCTAATAAATGTGTTAAAGAAATGTGTAGACACCTATGGGTGGAAGATGGAAAACATAGAAAAGGGTAGCTGATTTAGAATAAAGGGGTGGTGAAAAAATAATATCATTATAGACACTTGAATATTTTGCATGCAAAATGAGGCATTAGGGAAATTAATTTCTCCCAGGTTGGGGTGCCCCCTCGATTTTTGGAAGGAATGCCAAATTCCTAAAGAAACTTGAAACGATTGACTCAAAATAAAATAGAGTGGTAGACAATGAAAAGGTTACCAAATAGGAGAGAGAAAAAGAAAAAAAGAAGGATGAAAGGAAAAAGGGGTGAAAACCCTAATTCATTTTCACCACACAAAGAAGATAAGAGCTTTGGAGAAGAAAGACAAATGGTGCTACCCAAAAATTGTTCAACCATTGTGAGAGGTGAGGCCAACACAACAGTGGAGTGAGCATGGGTAAGGACCAAAATCGTTCCTCTAACTAGGTTAGATTAGTATTTTTGTCCTTTTTATTTTTTATTGTCTTTTAGAAGAAATTGTCACATGCAACACTAGGGGGGTCACCATTATTTTGGCTGGATTGTCACGATGACAAAAATCATGCCCTAAAATTATGGGGCCCGATTTTGGAATAAGAAGAAAAATGACAAAATCATGCCCTGTGATAATGGGGTGTTATTTCAAGAAAGATGCATACATAAAAAAGAACACCATTGAATTTAAAATAAAACATTGCATTTATTTTCATAAAATGTATTTGTGATACAATAAACCCCTTTGCAAGGGGAGGGTTTTACAATACAAATGCTTGAAGGGGGTGATCCCCTTTTACAATAAACATATGGTGTCTTTCATTCTTCTTCATGCTACAAAAATGTTGGAGGTGGGTTTTTCATGACCACCATGATGACCTTGAGCTTTTTGAATCTTGAAACCTGCACACATGTAAATGACCAAGGGTTTAGTAGCACCTATCACAATGAATATGATAAATGACTAATGCAAATAGAAAATGAACAATGATTATTGCTTATATAAGTCATGATTTGAGTAGCATAACATTAGCATCCCCTCCTACTTTTCTTGGTCATGTGATGGTGCTTTTATAGGCCTTTGATGATTTTGGAGGGAAGGATAGGTGGAAATTCAGGGCTACCAAGTGGCAGGGACTAGGCAACCACCTATCCTGGGTAGTTTCAATGAGTCACTAGAAGTATCTCACTTAACTAGGGAGATGTGGTAGGTGGGTAGGTGCAAGTGGAGTGAGGTGTGAGATGTGGCAAGTGGGTAGGTGGAAGTGGAGTGAAGTGTGGAGTGAGGTGTGAGATGTGGCAAGTGGGTAGGTGGAAGTGGAGTGAAGTGTGAGGGATGTCCCATGTGAAGGGACAAGGGTGAAATGGGTGTGTGAGAGGTGGCAAAGGGGTGATGGTGATGTGGCTAGGACACATGTCAAGGTAGAAGAGAGGGTATCCTAGGAGGATATTTCCAAGATTTAATAAAATCTAGAAAATATAATTATGTGCAGGATTTTATTTCTAAGTCAAAAATTAGACACATACTATTATGCAAAACTGAAATGTGCAATGTGAATGAATAATATGCATAATTATATGCCTAATTTTAGACTTAGACATACATAATTTATTATGTAAACTTGGAACATGCAACATGAATGTATTTTTGTAAATGCCTAGGTTTTGGTGTCTACAGATACCCCTTTTTGTATTGTATCGTGTAAAATACAACACGATGAAAAAACAAGAGACACCTAGTTTTATTTGATGGAGGAATGGACTAAAATATTCTCGATGCACAAGAACGAATGACTTCAAATTTTTTATTTTAGCTTACCCCATCAATTGGAGAATGGGTAAAGAATGAAACCCACAAGCTAATTTACCAAATTTTGATGATGAAAGGAGGTTGTTGATTGAATTATTTGAATTATGTATGCAAATGTATGACATTTTGATTAAATTGATACCCCAAATTTGGGATTGTATGTGTTGTTGCAAATTTACCTTCAATTTCATTGATGTGCAAAATGTGTGGTAAAATATTTGACCACGTTTGAAGTTCTTGTTCCCTTTTGACTTTAGCAATTCCTTCCAAATGATGGGTTCAAGGAACCAGTCATTTTAGAATTTAATACTCGAATGATTTTTTATTATACCAAATTTGATTTGATTGTTTTTCTGCTTTTGTACCCAATGGAAGGGGCTTAAGGATAACCTTGTGCAAATTTGATTGAACACAACCAATCTCAAATATTGAGGGACCTATCTTATTTAATACCATAGTGATTTGATGTGTTTGAATGAGTTTCCTTATGGTGAGCTACACATCCAACTGGATTGCATGGATTTCTAGTCGCTGCAACCGCTAGGTGTATAGGGTAATCTAGTAGATACAAGGTTCACTAAATGATGTGATGATGATGTTTATAAAAATGCATGATGTGATGGATGCAAATGTTGGAAATCAATATCAAGTTGGATGCCCCAAGTATGGGGTGGACCTGTGTTATTGCAAATTTGATTTTCTATTTGATTGACATGCAAGATGATGAAGTAAAGGAACCAATCACCCTAGGAGCCCAATTTTCTAATGACTGTTATCAATTCCTTAATACCAAATGATGAAGTATAAATTTTATATGTTTTGTAACCCCATGGAGTAGGCATCAATGACAATCTTAGGCAAATCTACATGAACGCAGGCCACTCTAAAATTGAAAAACCAACCTGATTTAATTTCAAACATGATGATATGCAATGATTTTGAATAAGTGTCTTTATGGTAATTTATCCATCCTACCGGATTGCATGGATAACCAATCACTGCAACCACTAGGTTTCTAGAGTAAACTACTAGATACAAGGCTCACTTGAGATGATGATGATGTGAGATGATAATTTGGAGGGTTTTACAATATTTTTGTAGCCATTTGCATTTGAATGGAAGTTGTGTAAGATGGTCACAAATAAAAGTCAATTTGTGTTACCCCAATTAAGTAAAATATGCTCATTTTAATGAGCATAATTTTCATGATAGAGTGTTTGAGTGTTGAATTTGATTATGAAACTAAAATTTGTTAATTTTATGTATCCCTTCAAGCGATGAGTCAATGGAGAAGATATGAAATGATGAAAATGATAAAAAATATGATAATGGTTGGAATCAAATGGATGTTTTTGATTTTTTTTCAACTGTGATTTTGGCCATTAATGATAATTGTGCACTTCTATCCCTTGGAGCAACCCAATCATATGGCTTTCTTAGGGAATTGAGATGATAACAATTCATTTCTTGCTTGAGGTGAATCACTTTTTAAGGGCCTTATGGTAATCATCTTATCAAATTGCATGGATAATTAGTCATTGCAACCACTAGGTGTATAGGATAAGTTACTGTATAGGAGGATTAATTGAGTCTAAGTGGAAGAAAGAAATGTACACCTCTATCCCTTGGAGCAGTCCAGTCGTATGACCTTCTTAGGGAGTTGATATGAGAGCATTTCTATACTTCTAGAAGCCTATTGAATTTGTTTTTGACCAAAGAAATTGAGGTACCTTTGGAGTTTTTTTTTTTTTGTTTTTTTTTTGGTTTTTTGTTTTTTGTGTTTTATATTATTTTTGTGGTTTTTATGTTTGTTGATTGTTTTTTTACCAAAGGATTGTAATATCCCATTTTTAAGACTATGTGGACCCCATGCATTGTAATGTTTTATTTTTATCATTTGTGGACAAGTAAGTGGAATGTCCCCTTTTTCGTAGGCTAATAGGTGTTTTATGTAATAAAAATTAAGTTTTGGGGATTAATGTTGATGTAACCCTCACTTAATAAATGACTAGAAGACTCTAGTGGGATGACTAGGTATATAGGTTTGGAAAGTCACTTTTAGGGTTTCATGATGTCATGTTCATCTTGTGAATTGTAAGAGAAATGGTTGAACCCTTCCTCACCTTCTGCTACTTAGGTGGTGTGCCCTAAGTCTTAAAAAATAGCTAATATTGTAGACAAGGTGATGTGCCCTTGTTCTTGATTAGAGATTAGGTGGATCTATCTTAATATTTACAATTGTGTTATAAATTTTGGTGTGTTGGAGTCTGGGAGTGGGTCGTCTAGTTTTAGGAGGCCATTTGTGCATGTTTTGTGACCTATTTTGCCCTCATAGGAGGATCACCCAACTTTGGGAATTTTTCTAGCCAATTTTGAGGGTGGATTTGTGTTTTTGGATAGTTTTTTGACCTGTTTGCACTTTCAAAAAATTAATAAAATATTTGTATGGCTAGAACACCCATTTTTTAGTGTTTTTGGAGTAATTTCTAAGTAGTAATTATAGATCTGATTTATTTTTGCATAAATATGATTTTTATTTGTTTAAACCCTAGTTTACTAAGTTAGGGTTATTACAGTGGTATTAGAGCTAGTTTCCTGCCTGCTTGTGAGAGCTCTTTATGCAACCAAATAGGTAATATCTGAGGAGAAATAAGTCAAACCCTAACCTCAACCAGGGGAAAGAAATTCTATAGCCAAAAGTTGAACAAATGGAGTTGGTGGACATGACATATGAGCAAAGGGATCCTACTGAGTAGAAATTTGATACCATGCTTGAGTTACTAACTTGTTTGGTGACCAATATGGATCAGGGTGGAGTTCAACTACCACTAAACTAGGGAGCAAACCCATATCCACGTACACCACCAGATCAGGGAGAGCCATCAAATAGGGTATCGAAATGGAACCAAGGGAGTGAGAGGTTTGTGAGATACACTTATTCTCCTTTGCCCAAGCCAAAAAAACCCATGTTTTTTCCCAAGAAAGAACTTGATGTATGCCAAGATATTGATGAAATGGATGCCCTCTCAGTCCTCATGGCACAAGGAGGAGGAGCAACATGGCAGAAAAGGGAGCAACATGGCAAGGATTAGTTGGTCAAAAGGAGGGAAAAGAGGTGATCACTAATTTCTTGAAGGCAATCGCTTCATTACTCGCCCGCCCAGGGTTATAAACCCTATTTTTGCCCCCGTCCTGCTCAATGTGGGACAAAAAAAATTCAATTTTTTATTAAAATCATCATCCACTGCATTTCAAATAGAAAATATTACTCCTTCATACCCAGTTGTGGGCGTAGCTCGAGCGGCTAAGGAGCAGCACTTGTGAGTAGGGTGTCTCAGGTTTGAATCCTTCCAGGCACGTTTTTAGTTATATTTTTTTTAATCTCTGGGAAGCACAAGATAGAAAAGGAACATGGATCCTTTATATTTCAAATAGACACCATGGCACATTGGTCAAAAGGTTTGTGACAGTCAAGAGGTCATGGTTCGAATGGGCTAGAGGATAAATTTTATTTAAAAAAAAATTATCATTTAAACTTTAGAATATTTAAAATTATTAAATATTAATTTAATAAAATTAAAACTAATTTATAATTATTTAAAAATTATAAAGTTATATTTTTATTAAATATGAATATTTAATTTTTTTATTAATTTTAAATTTTAAAATTTTTATTGTAAAAGCCCTAGAGGCTTGATATTGTCAATTATTGGAGCCTTGTAAATTTCACATTTTGTGAAAATTTCAGAGATTGTAAAAGAGGTTAAAACTTTCCTAAGAGAAAAGAGTGTGTAATAAGCCTAAGAGGCTAAGTTATTTTTGTAAAGGGCATTGATGATAAGACCAAATGGTTGTTATCATGCCTATGTGCAATTCTAGCAAGAGAAGGTGTAGAAAGGTTTGATGAAAAGGTAAGAGGTTATGGAATCAACATTGTGTTTAGTCAACTCCAAAATGCATTAATCGCACATCAAAGGCGTCCTGGCTCAGGGTACGAAGTAGATTTTGAAGATAACTCTTTCAAGAGTAAATTTAAAAAATCAAAATCTATACAAGCTGCACCACAAGAATCAGAGTACACACACTACAATATTTCAGTAGAAATCCTAGAACCAGAATCACCAGAAATCATACAGATAAGTGACGATGAAGAAGAAGTGGCAGATAACTTTGTAAATCAAGAGATAGCATCTCCACATCAAGAGGAACAAGCAGTCAATGATAGAGTAGAATAAGTTAGATTTGACATAAATTTGTAAGCTCTTCCTTATTTCTTCTTCTGCTTTCCTTCTTTCAAACAACAAAAGTACTTTATTGTAATCGTGAAATAAAGATATTTTTTTGGTAACTATGGCCTCAAACAATAGCTTACCTATACCAAAATTTAACGGTTATGACTATGAGTATTGGTTTATAAATATGAAGACCTTGCTCATAAGTAGAGGTTTGTGGGATATCATAGAAGAGGGCTACATAGAACCCTTAGACTGGACAACACTTAGTGTCGCAGACAAGAAAACATGAAAAGAAGAGAATAAGTGCAACTCATCTGCTCTTTATCATCTCCAAGCTACATTGGAGAAAAGCATATTTCCCAAAATCATTGCTTATACGAATGCAAAAGCTGCATGGAAAGCATTGAGTGATGGATTCCAGGGTAATAATCAAGTGAAATAGGTAAAGCTTCAAACATTTAAGTGATATTTTGAAAATATCCTAATGAAATATGATGAAAAAGTCATTGATTATTGTGTTAGAGTAAAAGCAATTGTAGATAAAATGGTTACACTAGGAAAATAAATCAAGCCTGAGATAATTGTAACAGAAGTGTTGAGAACAATTACATAGAAATGGAACCATATTGCCATAATAATAGAAGAATCCAAATATCTTTCCCTTTTAACATTTGATGCATTGATCGGATCGTTAATGTCACATGAAAAGAGGTTTCCTAAAACTCCTTCAACAACCTAAGGAGGCCATGATAAGGCCTTCACTTCCAATGAAAATAATGGAAGAGGACGGGGAAGAGGTCAAGGTAGAGGCAAGCAAAGAGGTAGAGGTAGAGGCAACTACAAAGGAGGCAATTCCAACAGAAGAGGCAACTAGAACATAGGAGGCAATTTCAATAGAGGAGGCAACTCATTCAGAGGAGGCAACTAACAAAGAGGTGGAAATTAGAATTGAGGTGGAAATCAAGGACAAAGTGGCAATAAAGGGCAAGGAAGTGACAAGTCCAAATCAGCATGTTTCAACTATGGAAAGCCAGGTCACTTCGCTCGTGACTGTTGTTCGAAATATTCACAAGGCAGCAACAGTCAATATGGTAATTATGGAGAAGAAGATGATATTTTTAATATTTTTTTGTCATATGGCCAATAAAAATAGAATCTAAATGACACATGGATTATGGATACTAGTTGTTCCAACCATATGAGTGATAAAGAACATTTATTTGATACTCTCCATTCCACTTATAAATCCTAAATCAAATTAGGGGATGATAAGACATTGCAAGTAGAGGGTATTGGAGCCATGTAGGTTCCAACCAAAGAAGGACTAAAGAAAGTGCATGACATCTATTACACTCCAAATCTCTAACACAATCTTCTAAGCATTGGATAAATGATGGAGAACAATTACAAGATCGTATTTGATGAAGGAAAATGTATTATTTTTTATAAGAATAATTGTAATCATGTCATCACACATGTCCCCATGACCAAGAACAAGTTATTCCTTCTCAATTTTTATGATCCAGGGGGAGCTCAAATTGCAAATGTAGCTATAACAAATCCAAGTGTCATTTGGCACTTGCGATATGGTCACCTTAATTCCACTAGCTTGAAACTTCTAACTTCTCAAGATATGGTGATAGGACTTCCCAAAATCAATAAACAAAATGAGGTCTATGAAGGATGTGCTTTGGGAAAGCACTCAAGGTAGAAGTTTCTAATAGGACAAGCGTGGAGAGCCAAATATCCACTACAGTTAGTACATTCGAATATATATGGTCCAATGCAAACACAGAGTCTCAAAAATAGTTCTTATTTTCTCACTTTCATAGATGACTTCTCTAGAATGTGCTGGATTTACTTTTTGAAACACAAATATGGAGCTCTTGATTGCTTCATAGATTTTAGAAACAATGTAGAGAATCAAAGTGGAAATTATGCAAAATGTCTTAGGACATATAGAGGAGGTGAATACTCCTCAAAATATTTTTTGAAATATTGTAAAGCAAGTGGGATCAAAAGGCAATTTACCACTGCCTATACCCCATAGCAGAATGGTGTGGTAGAAAGGAAAAATCACACCATAGTTGAGATGGCGATATCGATACTACAGTCTAAGAATCTAACTCATAGGTATTGGGTAGAGGTTGTAAGAACTAGTGTATATATTCTAAACAGAATTCCAACTTCTAGTTTAGATGGTGTCACTCCTTATGAGGTATGGTACGGAAAGAAACCTAATGTAAAGCATTTCAAAGTGTTTGGTTCTTTAGCATATGTACACATTCTTGATGAGAAAAGGAAGAAGCTTGATCCAAAAATTCAAGCTTGTATATTTGTAGGGTATTGTGAGTCTACGAAAGGATATAGACTCTACAATCCAAAGATTCATAAAGTTGTGATCTCTAGGGATGTAATTTTTTATGAAGGGGGATAGTGGGATCATCAAAGAATTTTTGTTGATGATGAGTCCCAAGATGTAAGTTCTTCACAGGTACAACAAGTGTCTCCAAAGAAAATCAAAGGCACACTACCCCCTCCAAGCTCATACAGGAGTACTACATCAAGTACTTCAACAAACACTCCAAGTACTTCTCCACAGAGATCAATAAGTTATTCACCAATGGGCATTGACAGAGACTCTCCATCAAGAGGCAGAAGAATATTACAAAATCATCCATCCTTTCAAATGTTGGATAATAATTTCTAGAGAAGATTCACTAGAAGTCAAACTAGTGAGATTAATATAGTTTTGCAACAACTTGAAAATTTGCAATTGTATGGAGATGATGACTCCCATGATCCTATTGGATATGTAGTCAATTATACTTTATTGGCTAGCACACAGCTAGAACAAGCTAGCTATGAGAAGGCATGTACTAAAAATGTATGGCAAGAATCCATGAAAGAGGAAATAACCTCTATAAACAATAATGATACATGGGAGCTAGTAAATCTACCCAAAGAAAAAAATGTGTTGGGTGTAAATGGGTCTACAAGACCAAGTACAATGTTGATGGAAGCATTGAAAGGCATAAGGCGAGACTAGTAGCAAAGGGTTTTACTCAAAAATTTGGCATTGACTATAAGGAAACCTTTGCTCCTGTTGCACGACAAGAGACAATCAAATTAGTTCTTTCCTTAGCATCCCATAAAGGATGGATTGTACAACACATGGATGTGAAGAGTACTTTTATGAATGGATACTTGACATAAGAGATTTATGTTCAACAACCTAAATGTTTTCAAGAACAAGGAAAAGAGAACCTTGTTTACAAATTGAAGAAAGCACTTTATGGCCTCAAGCAAGCACCAAGAGCCTGGTACTCATGCATTGATGGCTATTTCAGCAAGTATGGATTCACTAGAAGCAAAATTGAACCAAATCTGTACTACCTAAAGCAAGGATTAGACATTCTCATAGTTTGTTTGTATGTGGATGATATAATATTTATGGGTAGTAACAATAAAATGAATATGGAGTTCAAAAACTCCATGATGAAATAGTTCAATATTTAAGATCTTGGTGTAATGCGATACTTCCTAGGCATGGAAGTACATCAATAAAATAAATGGATCTTCATATGTCAACACAAGTATGCTCTAGACACGATCAAGAAATTTGCCATGGAGTAGTGTAAATCGGTTGCAACTCCAATTGGACATGGGATCCAATTGAGCAAGGACGATGGAGCATCAAATATTGACATGACCACTTACAGAAGCATGGTTTGGAGTCTGATGTTTCTCACCAAAACCAGGCTTGATATTCAATATGTAGTTTCTCTAGTTTCAAGGTTTATGACTAGTCTATCTAAGCTGCATTTACAAGCAACTAAAAGAATTTTAATATATGTAAAAGGTACATTGTATTTTGAAATCCATTACCAAAAATGTAATTCTGTGAAATTAGTTGGCTTCAGTGACAATTATTGGGGAAGAAACATAGATGATAGGAAATCTACATTAGGGAATATTTTTAGTCTAGGATCAGGACTAATTACATGGAGTTCCAAGAAACAAACTGTTGTAACATTGTCATCAACTGAGGCTGAGTATATAGCCATCACTCATGCTAGTACTCATGCCCTATGGTTAAGAAAAGTTCTTGAAGATATTGGAAAAATTCATAGTGGTCCAACTCGACTGTATTGTGATAACATAAGTGTCATTTAGTTGGCATACAATCCAATCCACCATAGCATATCAAAGCATTTCGATATGAAGTATCACTTCATTCGAGATATGGTGGAATAATAGATAGTTGAGCTTCAATATTGTAACACTTTGGATAATATTGTAGACATCTTCACCAAAGGTATAGCTAAAGCTCAATATATAAATCTGAGAGACTGTATAGTCAGTCCTCTCAACTTTAAGGGCGAGAATGTTGGAAATAAAGCTAGTAAAAGGAGTAAAAATGTGTAAAATTTGTTTCAACTGTAAGCTTTGGATCTTACCCCTTTTACCTCCTTGGATGGTAGCTGACTGGGCAGGTAGGTTGACTTGGATGGTAGTTGACTGGGCGGATTGGATGGCAAGGGCAGCAAGGCAAACCAATTCTATTTCCCTTTCTCTTTTCCTCCCTATTTCTCCTATTTTCCTAACTTCCCTATATTCCCTAAAATCGTTTGGAGTTACCATTATAAATACCATTGTTATCTCAATTTTCTAAAGGTTAAATATATATTATTTTCTATTTTATCCTAATTTTTCTCTCACAAAGCAGAGTTCTTTCATCATAAAAAATGTATGAGCACATTCTTCCATATTTGAGTTGATTGGTTGGTTTTTGGAAAATAATTTTGGAGTGAAAATAATTTCATTAGGGCTTCCTTATTGAGTGTGTTGAGTTAATGCTTCGAGGTTTTTTAGAATAAAGATCTGTTATTAAAACTTTGTTTTATAACCATTTTTATTGAAGCCACTGGTTTTGTGAACAACTTGAACTAGGGTCTGAAAAGAACATGAGTATCATTGTTATGTGAGAATTGTTTTATAAGAATTGTTGTTGAAGTGAGTTGTTGAGCAAAGAACTTGAACTAGGGTTTGAAAAGAACATGAGTATCATTGTTATGTGAGATTTTTTGTTGAGCATTGTTGGAAATATTTTGAGTGAGTGATTATATGGTTGGACTAGGGTTTGTGAGTAAGGATGATTTCATTGAGTGATTAGTTGAGTAGAGTTGGTTGAACCTAGTCAAGTGGATGTGTGAAGTGATTGTTCAAGTTCCAAAACAAACTATTCTATATTTTGAATTGAATTGATAAAGTGATTGAGTTGAAGCATATTGAGTCTCTAACAATTATTTGTATGTTTCTGAAAGAGTGATTGAGCATTGTGACGAGTATAGATCATATTGAGTCTCTAAAAATTCTCTTTATGTTTCTATGAGATTAGACAAGTTCTAGAGTGGACTTGCTAAGTAGTTTTGAGGTAAGTCTTTGAGAAGACTTGTGAATATATTTAAGTAAGCTTTTGTGGAAGCTTACAATACATATTGAGAGCATATTTGAATAAGTTCTTGTGAGGACTTAATGAACAAATTTAGATAAGTTCTAGAGTGGAATTGTTGAGCAAATTTAAGGCAAGTCTTTCAGAAGACTTGTGGATAGATTTGAGTAAGCTTTTGTGGAAGATTACAATACAGATTGAGAGTAGATTTTAATAAGTTCTTGTGAGGACTTATTCAACATATTTGTATAAGTTATTGAGAGGAATTATTGAGCATATTGGACAAGTTCTAGAGAGGAATTGTGGATAGATTAGTGTGAGATTTTGTGGAAGCTTACAAGGCATAATTGAGACAAGTCTTTGAGTAGACTTATGAGTAGATTTGATTGATTGATTTGTTCAAAACTTGGGTTAAGGTTTGGGGTAGATCTAGTAGAATTTATTTGAGATTAAGTCAAGATTTGTGTTAAGGCTTAAAGACAAATATTGAGGATAGATTTGTACTAGACCTAAGTACTATTTTTAGTGTAGATCATAGGATAGATATTGAGGATAGATTTGTACTAGATCGAAGGACTGTGTTTAGTGCAGATAAAAGGACAGAGATTGAGGACAAATTTATGCTAGATCAAAGGATTGTGTTTAGTGTAGATTAGAGCATAAATTTGAGGATAGATTTTGGTGAATATTTAAGGATAGGTTTATGCCAGACCAAAGATAGATATTGAGCATATTTGCGATAGATCGAAGGACTATGTTTAGTACATATTTGAGATAGAGCTTTGGAGGTGATAGAGTACAGAGGCTGACAGTCTCTACTGGATAGAGATCCATTAAGCTAGAGCAGTGAGGAAAGGTATATTCATTGGATAGAGGTCCATTAGCCAGAGTAGTGGGGGCAATAGTTCTTTTAGAAGATCACCATCTAGATAAAAAGGAGAAAGGAGTTCTCCTATGGATAGATATCCATGAACTTTATTAGGGTATTGGTATCTCCTTTGGATAGAGATCCATAAACATTGTAATAGGGAAAGGATTCCAAAGAAATTTATTAATAAAATATTAGTAAAATATTTTATCCGTGGATTAGCCCGCATTGGGTGAACCACGTTAAATTTGTGTCTCTATTGTGTGTGATTATTTGTGTATTGCTTTCGTTATTGCTATTGATATTGTCATTGATTATATTGGATAATACTATTTGAGAAAGAAAAGTAAAAAGTGATATTATATTGTTCACCCCCCCTCTCAGTATAAGCTTATGTTCTTCAATTGGTATCAGAGTTGGTTCCTTTGGAAAAGGTTTAACAGCTTGAAGGAAGATCCTACAAGAACACAAATGGCAAAGAAAGGCAAAAGGATAACCATGATACACAAGAAGAAAATAATACACATGGTCATGAAAGAAAAATAAGATGAATTCAATATTGTTGTTTTAGGAGGAAGAATGGAAATATATTCAAGAGATGAATCAAGCAATGGAGAAATAACTAGGCTAATAAATTTTTGTACCAAATGTAGGAATACTGGTCACCACGCAACTTATTATCCAGAAGAAGGTGAAGAATGTTTTGTTTGTTGTCAACTCAGACATGATGCAATATATTGTCATGGGTTCAGTAGTAGTGAATATGAAATGGATATAAATGATAATAGGGACAATAAAAATATGTATGAAGAAGAAACTCTACTTTCAATAATAGAAGAAAAATAAGATGCTACTATAGAAGATCAAAGAAATAAAGAAGAGAAAAATTTATAAAAAGAAAAAGAGGAAGCCACTCTTAAGGAACTTGTTGAATTGAAAAGAGAGAATTTATAATTAAAGGCTCAAATACAAGAGGATGATAAATGTAAGACAAAGCTTCTACAATATCTCTCTGACTTGAAAGATAAGGTTGAAGAGGCAAGGAAAGTTGAAAAAGGTATGGTTGAACAGTCAAAGGTAAAAAAGATAGAATGTGAAAGACTTATGGTTAATCTTAAAGAATTAAAAAGGGAGAACTCAGGATTAAGGGTTCAAGCTCAAGAATATGAGAAATCAAAAGCAAATTTTCTACAAGAACTCACCAACTTCAAAATAAAGGTTGGAGAGGAAAGAAAAATTGAAGAAGGTATGGCCAAAAAATTAAAGATAGAAGATCTAGAGTGTGAAATATTAGAGAATGAGATAGTTTCACTAAGGATGGAAGTAAAAGGCTCTAAGGAAAAGATACACAAGTTTGAGAAAAATCCAAAGACTTTAGACAAGATTATCAATGCACAAAAGTCATCAGTCACCAAAACAAGACTTAGTTCTAAAGAATAACAAAGGAAATTGGAAGCAAAAAAAGGAGAGTCAATCTCAAACACCAGAAAAGAAGAAGTGTCAAAAGAAGCAAGTAAAAGAGAGAGTGAAACTTCTAAGGATGGGTTGGACAATAGAAAGTTCAACAAGAATAGGAACAATGCACTAGAAAGAAATAGATGGAATAACAATGAGAATAGGAGACCAATGAGGTCAATAAAAGGAAGTTTCAATGGAAGATGTTTTTCATGTCATAGGTTTGGGCACATGGCTTCACAATGCAGGACACATGAAAGACAAGAATATGGGAACAGTTAGTATTTTAATGGGTATTACTACTCATGTAATCATTTTGGTCACAAGGTAATGAATTGCAGGGTTCATGACAAAAGAGGTTATGGCTTCACTAGGAGAAATTCTAAGACATTTTCACCTCCAAGGAATAATAACATTTAGTGTTATAAGTGTAATAATTATGGTCACACAACAAAGTGGTGTAGAGCAGAAATTCTAGAATCAAGTATGAACAGGAATAGGAATAGGAACAAAAACATGAATATGAAAAAGAATAGGAATAGGAATAAGAAAATGGACATGGATAGGATCATGGACATGGAAATAAATAGTCAGAGGAATCAGAAGGATCAGATAAGAATAAAAGAGAATAAATGTAAATAACATTGCTTTCTAGGAGTAGAAATACTCCCACCCCATAATTAACCACCTCAAGAGGAGGTGGGGTAGGTGCTAATCTAAGAGGCTCATTCTTAGATCCGAGTCCCAACGGTGACCCTTTTCCATTGATGTCAAAGGGGAAGAGACTTGATTAAAGGGGATATATTTGGTATTTGAGTAAATAGGAGAGAGCATTGAGCCAGGGGGAGCAATATCCCAACGGGATTAGAACAAAAGAAAGGTCAAGTTTTCGGTAAAAATAATTTGGGTTGCCATCAATGACAAAGGGGGAGATTGTTGGACATTTTGATTCAAGTTTTCATTGATATCAAGGATCGAAGTCATCATTGATGTCAAGGAATATGTCAAGGAAAAATGCAAAGGTTAATGGTAAAATAACTTCATAATATTTTTAATATTATGTGGAAGCATATGAAGGCGGGTTTTTATTAAAACCAATGTATGAGCAGAATAAAAGGTTTTTCATAAAACCCAAGGAAGCTTTTTGAAAAGCTAAAAGAGGTTTTAATATTTATTTTATAAAATAATTAAATTCAATTTGAATATAAATTTTATAAATAAATATTACCTATACAAGGTGGTAAATTCAGAAAAGGATTTAAGCCTTAATAATACCCAAAGGAATTAAATATTAATTTATAAGATTTAAATTCTAAAGAATTTAAATAATTTATAAACTAATTATTTAGAAATTAAATGCACCAACATCTAAGGTTAAAGTGAAAATTTGAAATGTGTCGATGTCCAAGGAAAGGGGAGGCATTGTATATTAATACCTACCTTAATGGCAATCTAAAAGGTGTTCGAAATATATTCTAATTCATGCAATTCATAATCGAAGGCTGCAGAAGGAAAGAAGATAAAATTGGTTTTAGCACCAATGAGGAGGTTGAAGTTTCCATAGGAGGAGAACCCCCATCCAACTAGGTGGTATGGCCTAGTGGCACTTGGCTGGGAGTTAAGGCACTTGGGCAGTGTGAGATCCATGTTCAAATAACGACAAGATCATTTTAGCATGGGAAGCACACGATTTATTTTTATTTGGCACCAGTAAGGCTTAAGGAGCATGTGGTGCTTGTTTGGTGTTAAACGATCACCTAGCACTCACGATAGCCAAGGCCAGGACTAGGGCACACGAGGAAGTGATAATCAAAGGTTCAATTCTCACCCAAGGTAGAGGCAAATGTTTTAAGTTTTATTTTTACCAAGCCTAAGTTTTAAATATATTTTAAAGGAGTTATAAGGGGTTAAATTTAAAAAGGCTTAATTTAAATTTTAATTGTTGATTAAAAGGAGATATAAGGGGTAAACTTTATTTTTACATGAAGTTATTTTTATATGGTTGATTTATCAAAAGGGTAAATTGAATATTGATTATTTTGAGAGAACCTTTTTGTTGAAGGTGATATTGTTGTTATTATAGGGAGATCATAAGGTGTATTTGGTCAATCATTTTTGTATATGAATGCTTTCCTTAAAATGGAGTGATAAGGTGTATATGTGGTTTGATATTTGCATTGTATCTTTGTGAGAGTTTTTCTAACTTCTTGAGCTTGGCAAAGAAGTGTTTGTGGTTGTGGCAGATATTTGAGGTTCCTTCATCATCAAAAAGGTATGAGCACATTCTTCCATATTTGAGTTGATTGGTTGGTTTCTGGAAAATAATTTTGAGTGAAAAGTATTTGATTAGGGTTTCCTTATTGAGTGTGTTTAGTTAATACTTTAAGGTTTTATAGAATAAAGAGTTGTTATTAAAACCCTATTTTATAAGCATTTTTGTTGAAGGCATTGGTTGTGTTAAGAACATGAACTAGGGTCTAAAAATAACATGAGTATCATTATTATGTGAGAATTGTTTTATAAGTATTGTTGTTGAAGTGAGTTGTTAAGTAAAGAACTTGAACTAGGGTTTTAAAAGAACATGAGTATCATTGTTATGTAAGAATTGTTTTATAAGAATTGTTTTTGAAGTGAGTTGTTGAACAAAGAACTTAAACTAGGGTTTGAAAAGAACATGAGTATCATTGTTATGTGAGATTTGTTGTTGAGCATTGTTGGAAACATTTTGAGTGAGTGATCATATGGTTGGACTAGGGTTTGTAAGCAAGGATTATTTCATTGAGTGATTGGTTGAGTAGAGTTGGTTGAGCCTAGTCAAGTGGATGTGTGAAGTGATTGTTCAAGTTCTAAAACAAACTATTATATGTTTTGAATTGAATTGATAAAGTGATTGAGTTGAAGCATATTGAGTCTCTAAGAAATATCTGTATGTTTTTGAAAGAGTGATTGAAAGTTATTGAGCATTGTGATGAGTATAGAGCATATTGAGTCTCTAAAAATTCTCTTTATGTTTCTATGATATTCGACAAGTTCTAGAGTGAACTTGTTGAGTATTTTTGAGGTAAGTCTTTGAGAAGACTTGTGGACGGATTTAAGTAAGCTTTTGTGGAAGCTTACAATACAGATTGAGAGCAAATTTGAATAAGTTTTTGTGAGGACTTATTGAGAAATTTTGGATAAGTTCTAGAGTGGTCTTGTTGAGCACATTTAAGTCAAGTCTTTCAAAAGACTTGTGGATCAATTTGAGTAAGCTTTTTTGGAAGCTTACAATACAAATTGAGAGAAGATTTGAATAAGTTCTTGTGAGGACTTATTGAGAAGATTTGGATAAGTTCTTGAGATGACTTATTGAGTAGAACAAGTTCTAGAGAGGACTTGTGGATAGATTAGTGAGAGATTTTGTGGAAGCTTACAAGGCAGAATTGAGATAAGTCTTTGAGAAGACTTGTGAGCATAGTTGATTGATTGATTTGTTCAAACCTTGGGTTAAGGTTTGGGGCATATCTAGAAGAATTGATTTGAGATCAAGTCAAGCTTTGTGTTAAAGCTTGAGGATAGATATTAAGGACATATTTGTGCTAGATCGAAGGACTATTTTTAGTGTAGATCAGAGGATAAATATTGAGGACAGATTTGTGCTAGATCGAAGGATTATGTTTAGTACAGATCAGAGGATATATTTTGAGGATAAATTTGTGCTAGACCAAAGGACAATGTTTAGTACAGATTAGAAGATAGTTTTGAGGAATGATTTTGGTGCAGCTTTGAGGACAGGTTTGTGCTAGACCAAAAATAGAGATTGAGTAGATTTGTGCTAGACAGAAGGACTGTGTTTAGTATATATTTGATATAGAGCTTTGGAGGTGATATATTACAGAGGATGATATTCTCCAGTGGATAGATATCCATTAATCCAGGCTAGTGAGGATAGATGTCTTCAATGGATAGATATCCATTAGCTAGAGCAGTGGGGGCAACTGTTCTTCTAGAAGATCACTAGCCAGAGCAAGAGGAGAAAGGAGTTCTCCTATGGATAGAGATACACTAACTTGATTAGGGGAATGGTGTTTCCTTTGGAAAAAATTCCATAAACATTATAATAGGGAAATGATTCCTAATAAATTTATTGAGAAAATATTAGTAAAATATTTTCTCTGTGGAGTAGCCCACATTGGGTGAACCATGTTAAATTGTTGTCTCTATTATGTGTGATTATCTCTGCATTTCTTTGGTTATTGCTATTGATACTACCATTGATTATATTGGATAATACTATTTGGGAAAGAAAAGTAAAAAGTGATCTTATACTATTCACCTCCCCTCTCAGCATAAGCTTGTTTTCTTCATTGGTAATTGATGCTAAACTGAAGGTGCCCTTGATGAAGGAAACAAGACATAGTACTAGCATTTGTTCATGACTTTAATGAATACACATGGTATGAATATGCAAATGCTATGAAAGTGGAATGTGTGAATGCAATGAAAGTGGTATTGTGAATACAATTTATTAAAAATGCAATGTGTATGAAAATGCTTTTGGGTTTTATATTTATTGTTTTTTTTTTTATTTTTCTTTTGGTGTTTTGAACTGAAATGTGACCAAAGGGGTTTGGTTCCTTTGAAGCTTTTTGAATGAAAATTGACCAAAGGAGTGCCTCCATTAGAGTATTTTGAAATGATATTTTACCAAAGGGGTTAGGTTCCTTTGGGGTCTTTTGAATTAATTTGACCAAAGGGGTGTCCCCTTTGGAGCCTTTTTGATTAATCTGACCAAAGGGGTGTCACATTTGGAGCTTTTTAGATTGAATTAGCCAAAGGGGTTTGGTTCCTTTGGATACTTTTGAATTGATTTGACCAAAGATATACCCTCTTTGGAGCATTTTTATTGATCTAACCAAAGGGATATCCCCTTTGGATCCTTTTGGATTGAATTGACCAAAGGTATTTGATTCCTTTGGAGCCTTTTGAATTGATTTGACCAAAGGTATACCCATTTGGATCTTTTTTGATTTATTTTACCAAAGGGGTGTCATATATGGAGCCTTTTTGATTGATTTGACCAAAGGGATGTCCCCTTTAGAGATTTTCAATTGATTTGATCAAAGAGATATCCCCTTTGGAGAATTTTTAACTTATTTGACTAAAGGGGTGTCCCCTTTGGAGCGTTTTGGATTGATTTGACCAAAGGGGTATCCCCTTTGGAGCCTTTTGAATTAAGTTGACCAAAGAGATACCCTCTTTGGAGGGTTATTTATTTATTTGACCAAAGTGGTGTCCCCTTTGGAGACTTTTGGATTGAATTGACCAAAGGGGTTTGGTTCCTTTGGAGCCTTTTTTTTTGCATTTTAAATTTTGATATGCATGTGGAATATGGTTCACTCGTAAGAGTAATGGCGACATGGGTAGTTGTTTACAAATGAATAATACACATATCAAAAAAATAAAGAATGTTTTCCAAGTATTTGTAGGTTTTTTTTTTTTTGAGTTTAGTGTGTTTTGATGTATTTGGAATTTTGAAGTATTGTTTTTTTTGGACTTAGAATGAGGGAGCTAAATTATGGTGGTTATTAGGAACACTAGTTCCTAACATGATTTCTCAAAAGTGTTTAGGGTAGACCACTTAAAACCCACAACGTGTGGAGGGTCCACCTAGCTCTTCCACCCTGAATCGACAAGCATTTCCAATAGTGGGAGGTATTTTGAACACGAGTGACCTATTTTAGCTTAAGAGAGTGCCCTATTTTTTCTAATGTCTAGGGGGTAAGCCAGTGGAAGGAGGTGAATTCCAACATCACCGATCTGAATTGGGGGTTGGTGATAAAGTCCAACCTTACCAATATTATTATGAAACGTGTGAGTGTGTGAGGGTTTTTTTATTATTATTTTTGTAAAGCAAGATATAATGTAGATGCAATTTGACTTTGAATAACTAAAAATGCAATCAAAAGCACACCAAACATAGAAAATTAACAAAAATGCAAAGTTGTCTTATTATGTGTTTTCCTTGTGGTTTTTATTTTGTTGACAATGTTTTTTTTGTTTTTGATAATTTTGTTTTGACAATTTTTATTACAATTTTTATGGCATTTTTTTGTTGACATTTTTTGACATATTTTTGACACTTTTTTTGACATTTTTATTGACAATTTTTTTGACATTTTTTGATATGTTTTTTTTGACATTTTCTTTACATGTTTTTTTTGACATTTTTTGAACAAATTTTTTTTTTTTGAAAGCAAATTGAAAAATGAAATGTCCCTTGTATTTTTTTTATTTTTGTTTTGAAAGCAAAATTAAAAAGTAAAACGTTGTTTTTTTTTTGTTATTTGAATGTTATGATTGTTTTTTTAAGTTTTTTATTTTTTTTTTGCTTGTGTGTTTTTAATTTGAAATGGGGTGTGTGCTCTCAACATGTGCCTTTTTGTTGTTTAATATTTTCATTTATTTATTTTTTAATAGTTTTCTTTTTAACTGCGTAGAACTATGCAGTTCTACATAGTTAACTACGCATGCCTACACAAAACTGCATAGTTCTATGCAGACCTGCATAGGCCTATGTAGATAACTACACAAGAATTATGTAGTTCTAGGCCTACGTAGTGCACCCCCAAAAGGGGAGGACCTCAGGGAAACAAAACCCCTATTTTTTTAATTTAGATGATAGAGAAGTTTTTTTTTTAAGAAAAATTAAAATTAATGATAAATTAAAAAAAATGTTGAACAGGAAATAAAAATGATGAATATATTTTCTTTTTTAGGAAAAAGAAAAGGAAATTAAAAAAAAAATATAAGTAGAGTTGAAAATACCTACTTGAATTTCTCACTGATGAGGAGGCTTCTTCCACAAAATTCAGACCCTGTATTGCTCATTTATGAAGATGTTGCTCTTATAGGATTGAAAACCTGCAACCACATAAAGAGATAAAAAGTTAGGGTTTAAAAAATAAAAAATAAAAAATAAAAGGGAAAAGGGGTAAGAAGACAATGATCACCAATTTGTAACATAAAAAAATGAACACCATTGTAATAAAGATGACACATTATATTATATCTAGAAAAGTCCCTTTTGATACACTTTAACCCTTTTAGGGTGCATTTTACAAAGATATGTGCCAAAAGGAGAATCCCTTTTACAAATCAATGATGGTGTCTTTCACTTCTTCTATAACATAATCAATATCGAAGGTAGGTTTCATGACCACCATGCTGGATTTGAACTTTTTGAATCCTGAAACCTCCACACATGTAAATGATTAAGGGTTTAGTAGCACCTATCACAATGAATATGATAATGACTAATGCAAATATAAAATGAATAATGATTATTGTTGACATAAATCACGATTTGAGCAGCATAACTTTAGCATCTCATGCTCCTTTTTTTGGTCATGTGATGGTGCATTTATAGTCCTTTGTGGGTTTTCAATGGAAGGATAGGTGGAAATCCAGGGCTACCAAGTGGTAGGGACTAGGCAACCACCTATCCTAGGCAATTGTAGTGAGTCACTAGAAGTGTCTCACTTAATTGGGGAGATGTGGTAGGTGGGTAGGTGCAAGTGGAGTGAGGTGTGAGATGTGGCAAGTGGGTAGGTGGAAGTGGAGTGAAGTGTAGAGTGAGGTGTGAGATGTGGCAAGTGGGTAGGTGGAAGTGGAGTGAAGTGTATAGTGAGATGTGAGATGTGGCAAGTGGGTAGGTGGAAGTGGAGTGAAGTGTGAGGGATATCCCGTGTGAAGGGACAAGGGTGAAATGGGTGTGTGAGAGGTACAAAATGGGTTATGGTGATATGGCCAAGATACATGTCAAGGAAGGAGATATGGTATCTTAGGAGGATATTTCCCAGATTTAATAAATTCTAGAAAATATAATTATGTGCAGGATTTTATGTCTAAGTCAAAACTTAGGCACATAATGTTATGCAAAAATAAAATGTGCAATGTGAATGAATAATGTTCAAAATTATATACCTAAGTTTAGACTTAGGCATATATAATTTTATTATGTAGACTTGAAACATGCAATTTGAATGTGGTTTTGTAAATGACTAGGTTTTGGTTTTTATAAAAGATAACATAGGAGATAAAGGAGATAAATAGAGAAGAAAGAGAGAGAAAAGGAGGTCAGTACAAGTGGACTCTGGTTTTGAGATATTTCTCTAATGTTGTGTGTGAAGAAGATATTTTTATATTGCTATTATTTTTTATATTTTATTTATTTTATTATATTTGTATGCAAAACTAATTAAAATATGGTTATGTTTATTATTGCGGCATGATGTACTTGATAGCTAATAGTGGCGATCGAGTTCCTTGGAGAAGGAACTAGAGGGTATTTCATAGGTAGAGAGGGATACACCAGAGGTAGTGGATCTTTGTCACCTGGTGGAGATGACCTAGGTTGAGGTAAATAGAGCATTATTGACAACATTGACGAAGAGATGGTATCCAGAGTTATCAACTTTTCGATTACCAATAGGGGAGATGATAGTCACACTGGAGGATATATGGTGCATCTTGCACATCCTCATTAGGAGGAGGGTAGTTTACAGAGCTGAAGGTCAATAATTGACACTATAGAGACTATTAAGGGGTTGGGTGCACTAGGTCTAAGAGAGTGGGATATTGATCTATGATTTGGTAGGGTGTTATGGTATTGATGCTCTAATGACCAAGCTCTATAGTGTGGTGGAAGGATTCTTGGTATACCACACTAGTAGGCGATACCTACCATGGAAACTGGTCAAAGTACTAGAAAACATGTAGGACCAATAGGTGTGATTTGCATGGGGTCCATATGTGTTGGTCCATTTTATAGGATATTATATAATTTCATTTACAAATGGCATACATGATTGGTTTTCATGACCTTGCTTCAGGTGTGGTGCTAAGAGCACATAACAGTCAAGATATTACACACAATACCAGGACCATTATCCAATCTATAGAGACCAACAACATACCAATGGAGTAGGATATTCAAGCTAGTCTAGAAAACATATGCTAGGACCTACCACTAGGGAGGTGGGTGATAGATGAGCTACAGGAGTAGAGGATTATATAGTGGCCATAGTGTCTACACCCAGGATGGATAGAGGATGCAGTGGAGTTGGATTGGGTGACGAGGTTCTGTTGGATCTCTACAGAGAGGAGATCTAAAACTCTTTATATTTGATAGATTCTAGTGATAGTTTGGCATATTCTAGGAGATACCAAACCTAGATGACTATTGGTATAGGTAGGTACGAAAGGACCCATCAAGATTTGAAGGAAACCTTGATGTGGTTATACGGGTGGAGGAGGACCTAGATGACCCACTCTATGTGGATCCAATTATGGATGATGCTAGGGTGGATCTCGAGTATTAGATATGGTACATGTACTTTGTCATCGCAAGGATATCCCCACCAGTTCCAATGCAAATATTCTAGATTATAATACAGTGAGTGCTACTAGCACTTCAAGAGGCCACTCGATGCATGCAGATGGGTATGATCCCACTAATATTGTCCTACGCAAAGGTTTAGGTGGAGATAGTGAAGGCCACAAGATGAATGATCACCATATCTAACTTAGGGGGAGGGGGCATTATAGGGGGTTCCCCCTTGATGGCCAAGGCTAGGTTTAGAAGAGTGGTTGGAGAGGCATTTACATTAGTGGTAGCCAAGCCAAGTAGAACCATGGGTTAGAGAGACCTGATGAGGTATATGATAGCCAGGCCAAGATATTTTTATATTGCTATTATTTTTTATGTTTTATTTATTTTATTATATTTTTATGCAAAACTAATTAAAATATGGCTATGTTTATTATTGTAGCATGATGTACTAGATAGCTAAGAGTGGTGATCAAGTTCCTTGGAGAAGGAACTAGAGAGTATTTCATAGGTAGAGAGGGATACAACAGACATAGTGGGGCTTTGTCACCTGGTGAAGATGCCTTGGGTTGAGGAAAATAGAGCATTGTTGACAACATTGATGGAGAGATGGTATCCAGAGTTATCAACCTTTCGGTTACCAATAGGAAAGATGATCGTCACACTGGAGGATATGTGGTGCATTTTGCACATCCTCATTAGAAGGGTAGTTTACAAATTTGAAGAACAATAAATGACACTATAGAGGCTATCAAGGGGTTGGGCACACTAGGTCTAAGAGAGTGGGATATTTATCTATGAGTTGGTGGGGTTTTATGGTATTAATGCTCTAATAACCATTCTCTATAGAGAGGTGGAATGATTCTTTGTATACCACACTAGTAGGTGATACCTACCATGGATACTGGTGAGAGTATTAGCAAACATGTAGGACCAATAGGTGCAATTTGCATGGGGTCCATATGTGTTGGTCCATTTTATATGATATTATATAATTTTATTTACAAATTGTATACATTATTGGTTTTCATGACCTTGCTTTAGGTGTGGTGCTAAGAGCACATAACAGTCAAGAGATTGCACACAATACCTGGACCATTATCCAATATGTAGAGACCAACAACATACAAATGAAGTAGGAGCTTCAAGCTAGTATAGAGAACATATGCTAGGACCTATCGCTATGGATGTGGGTGATAGATGAGCTACAGGAGTAGAGGATTATCTAGTGGCCATAGTGTCTACACCCAGGATGGATAGATGATGCAGTAGAGTTGGCTTGGGTGAGGAGGGTCAGTTGGATTTATACAGAGAGGAGATCTAAAGATTTTATATTTGATAGATTCTAGTGATAGTTTGGCATCTTATAGGAGATACCAAACCTAGATGACTATTGGTATATGCGGGTACGAAAGGATCCATCAAGAGTTGAAGGAAACCTTGATGTGGTTATACAAGTGGAGGAGGACCTAGATGACCCACTCTATGTAGATCCAATTAGGGATGATGTTAGGGTGGATCTCAAGTATTAGGTATGGTACATGGAATTTGTCATCGCAAGGATATCCCCACCATTTCTAGTGCAAATATGCTATATTATAAGCCAGTGAATATAACTAGCACTTCAATATGCCACTCGATGCATGCAGAGGGGTATGATCCCACTAATATTGTCCTATGTAAAGGTTTATGTGGAGATAGTGAAGGCCACAAGGTGAATTATCACCATCTCTAACTTAGGGGGAGGGGAAATTATAGGGGGTGCCCCTATGATGGCCAAGGCTAGGTTGAGAAGAGTGGTTGGAGAGACATTTACATTAGTGGTAGCCAAGCCAAGTAGAACCATGGATTAGAGAGACCTGATGAGGTATATGAACATACTGTAGGTTTGGATAGCATCCATGTAGAAGGATATTGACTTACTCTAATAAGATAGGTCCAAGAGGATTGAGGGGCTATGGAGTGCCTTGAACACATCGCTCAGAGAGTAGGATATAGTGTAGGTTGAGGGAGACCATCTCAAGGATGAGGTGATTCGATTGGACCAAGAGTGATAATAGGCTTGTGAAAAGGGTATGGTTATCATTACAAGTAGATAGACTAGTGAGGTGATCCATATTCTATAGTAGTAATTAAAAAAGGAATATGAGAGGTGGTATTTGTTAGTAAGAAGGGAGACCTTCTACTAGACATTGTACTTCCAAGAGGTGCTAGTCTATCATAGGTTACATCCACCAGCCTCCCTTCAGTAATAGATTCAGTCGTGATCTAGGTCATGAACTACCACACAATCCATGGATATGCTCCCACCAGGACCACCTCTAGTGGGTATAGCATATGATACAAACTCCTATAGATAGAATAGAATCATAGTGATATATCAATTTTTAATGTGACATGCATCCCTAGGGAGGTTTGAGTGTATCAAGCTTGGATTGTAGCACACTGACTAAATATACCTATGTACCCTTTCTTTCTTAAGTAATATCATGCTACATTTTATTAAAATGCATCCACTTATGTTTTTATTTTTATATATTTATGTTTTGACTATGCATGAATTAAGGAAAAAAAAACTATGGGATGCATGGAGGGACTAAGCTAATACAATGCAGGATGGAATGAAGTAAATTAAATGAGTGAAAATGCATGGATGGATGGAGGAATGCAATAAATAGAGGATGTAAGAAAGATAAGAAATAAAGAGGAATAAAACACACCTCTAGCTGAAACTGTGCCTCAAAAAGGTGAACCACGATTTTGATATAGAGTGAAATTGTACTACATAGAGACCAGGCATGATTTCAAAAAAGATAAGGAAAAAGAAGAAAAAAAGAAAAAAAGAAAAAATGATGAATGATAAGAAGAAATAAGAATATGTAGAAGGTCAACAAATAAAAAAGGTGCTCAAAAAATGATGTTTGAATCAATGTAGAACATAGAAGATCATTGTGATCAAATAATCATAGACTAAATTCAAAAAAAAGAGTGTTGTGCTCATAAATATTTCCTTAGGATTTTTCCAGTATCCATAACCTTTTTCTATAAAAATACTATGCCACTAAACTACCTATATCATCATCCTCATGACCTCTCCTACAGGTCATTAACTAGACTACCCTTCACCATTGGATAAGACACCCTTGAATGCTATGAATAGCCACCATGGGTTTACCAAAAAAGGTTATGGATACTGGAAAAATCCTAAGGAAATATTGATAGGTAAGCTTGGGCTTAGGGATTATGCTCTTCACCCTTTGGTGAATCAAAAACCAAAAAGCCTTAAGCCTTAGAGACATTTGGTCAAACTTGATAGAAGCACACAAGAAGGAAGGGTTGGTGGACTTAGTGGATAAGAAAGTGGATCTTGAAAGCCTTGCAAATTTTAGGTCAAAAGGATTCCTTATTATTTCTATTTATCTTATGTAACCCTTTTTGTCCATGGCTTGGAATATGTAGTTGTCTTAATTGTGTTTGGGATATCATATATTGTTTATAAATGTTTGTATCTCTGGGATGTCCCTGAGATGTCAGTTGACTATACATGTTCTTCCATTTATTTTAATGTTAAATGAAAGAATGGAATATCTATGTGCTTCTAGAATAACTCAATTTTGAATGATTGTATGGTTTAAACACCTAATAAATGTATGGTTTAAGCACCTAGATACGTGTATGCATCCATACCTTTTCTAGGTCAAACGAATGCTTGGGTTACACGGATGGGCAGGCATGCAGTCAAGGTCGTGTGTGGTCAAGGTCACTAGACCATGTTATACTCCTAATTTAAAATTAGTAAATTGACCCTAGTGATATTACATTAAAACCGTAGTAAAGTAGAGGGATTTTATTTCAATAATGACATAGAGATGAGATTTACAACCATCATTCGATGGTTATTAATCTTTAAGTGCCTGGGTATTCTTATACCTTTAGATTTTTCTTGACACTATTCATATGGGATATTCTTTAGTATTTCTCCCTACCACTATACTAAGTGATTACCAGGACTTACCAAAGTTTACCATTATGACCTTTTTTTTTGGGATAACGAATTTATTGAACCCGATGGAACCTACCATGGGGCCAACAGTTGAACATCCAAACAATTTCTAGATAATCATCATAGGGAATTGATGGGTAAACCTGGTCTAGCATTGGGAAACCATGAGACATCACCACTTGTGTTTGCATTAGAGGGATCATTGTTAATCCTTTGACTATCAATGCTTCCATCCACTAGATTTAATTTATATGTGGATGATAGTTCGGTATTTCCATTAGAGTAATTTTAGGTGTAGGGTATCACCCTTAATGATGCCTACATCATGGTATTTGGGTGTTTAAACGTACCCCACCCTCAAAGGTAGTACCCATAGCTCTATTTCTATAAATGAATTCTACAAATGATAAATCTAATATCCATCCTTTTGGATAGTCTCATTCGAGCATCATGTGGAATGTTGAAAGATAGGCTTTGAGATATCTATTCAACCATCATTTACATTATGCATACTATCCAAAATTTCACTATCATGGTTTTTTGTATCCAGAGTCTCGCCATGTTGAGTATCTTTTTCTAGGTGGGACAATTAAATTATTTCATGTATACCTTAAAAAAATAACTAGGTATACTAGATGATCATGAGCTATTCACATTTATTTATGTGTATTGGGCCTAATTTAGAATGATAACTACTTGGCACCTCCTCCTTGTTATTGTGAAGGATTACATGGCATGATTAGAAGTTGGTTTGGGCAATATCCTACACGTATTATGGTATGAGTCAGATGGGGTATATTAAGCGCTCAGAGCCTATGGCAGAATATCCAAGCATCGGTACACTTGGCTAGCCCCAACCTGATCTACCCATCCCCCTTAGCAGCCTACCATTTTATGGCACTATTGGAAATTGAACCATGGCTAGCTAACCACTTTGAATTCCAGCTCGTGATGGTATTGTTTGACTCAAGGTGGTATTGTTTGACTGCACCCCAAGACACATGAATGAAGACTTATTTTTGTTACCTAATTCAACATATCTTAATCTAAGTGAGAACCACTTGTTAGATAAGAATCAAAGAATATATGTAATATAATCTATAGATCTAAATTGATTTTGGGACAAATTTTAGTCAAAACCATATGATAGACTTTCTATTAGATTATAAAGCAAATTTAAGGATAAATTTGTGGTACAATATTATGGATTGAATATGAAACAAAAATTGGGTATAAAATTGGTGTAAACCATGAATGACTCAAGCTTAAATACTTTGAGTTAAATTTGGAAAAACAAATTTGGTTAAAATAAGTAATAGTCTTAGTTGGTAGACTATGGAATATCTTATTAAAGAACTATGGTTTATCCTTGATAAGAGTTTGATTAATAAATCTCATTTACTAATATTATGTATCTATAGTGTACCTCTTATGACAAATTAAGGGCCAATTTTGTAACCTATAGTGTAATCTTATGAGTATATTATGTGACCAATCATAGCTAAACTTGAGCAATATTAGAGGTAAGATTGCAAGAGAGTTGTAGCTAACCTTGGGGCAACTATAGTATGATTTGGGTGATAGATCATGAGACAACTTGATAGCCTAATTTGAGGGAAGACTATAGATTACAATGCAAATTAGTAAACACATTCATTGAAAGGAGCTATAGTGTAACCATAATAATGGATCATAGAACAAATCTAGTTTATAACCATGTATTGGGTTGTGATTAAGCCTTGCAAGAATTTGTAGATCTACAATTAAAATTAATTAGTTTAAATGTTATTTTTTTTTTTGAAGAAATATGTGATACTTGTGAAAATATGATATGTTTAAATGCTATTTCTATGTGAAGAAATATGATTTTTTTAAATGTTATTTTTGTGTAAAGAAATATGATTTGTTTAAATGCTATTTTTGTGCAAAGAAATATGAATGTTTAAATGTTATTTTTGTGCAAAGAAATATGATTGTTTAAAGGCTATTTTTGTGAGAAGAAATATGGTTGCTTAAATGCTATTTTCATGAGAAGAAATATGATTTGTTTAAATTCTATTTATTTTTGAAGAGATATGAGATACTTGTGGAAGTGTAGACACCTAAAACATGTCATGTTTAGGGGAGATACTCACATAGGCACATTCATAAGATCACATGACATAATATTGGACTTTCCAAGCATCAAAAGTGGTTCTCACCACTCATCTGGGGAATTTTAAGCCCATCCAAGCCTAGCCTCTCAAGACTAGAGTGACTAGACCTCAGCTTCTCAAGCTTAAAGCAGACATAACTTAGCCGCTATAGACAACAACGGCCAGATATCAGCCATTGCAAATGATAGTGACTAAGCCATAAAAAGTATTTTGTCAACAAATATGCTCAATCACGGGTGGAACTAGCAGTCTACATGCAATAAATATGAGCAGGAGTAAATTTACATTCTCTTTCATGGCTAGTTCACATAGGAGACTTGATTTTGCATTAAGAATTTATTTTATTGGCCTTCAAACATAGACAAGGACAAAGCTTCTCATGATAATGACCAGTTTGCATAGGAGACTCAAGTTTATAGTTAGATTTTAGTTAACTGGTATTTAAACATAGAAAAGAAAAAAAGCTTCTCATGCTAACCTTCAATACACATGAGGAATTTAGTCCTAGGGCTTTGGCATAGACCTAGGGTTTCACACATTTTAAAAGGTGCAATCCTAAGAGCACCAGATATACAGTTTTTGAGAAAGAAGATAATCTTGATACATGATGGAATTTTAATCAAAGAGAGGAGGGCTCTCCACATAAAGGATATTCAAAATATAAAGCAAAGCAACCATCATTTAAACATCAGATACAAGATTCAATCCATAGCCTTGAATCAAAGAGGGCAAGATTCACTTCAGCAGACGTTTCCTTGGATAGTGGCTTGTAGTCCTAGCTTAGGATTTTTATACATTAGTTTCATTATTATATTTAACATATAATTAGTATAGCATCATTTCATTCATTCAACTTCATATCATAGGTTTAATTTGCACTTGCTTTCAATTTTATATATTCATTACTAACAACCTCATCTGAGGAGGCATTCTTGGATATCTAAGTATGTGTTGTTGTTTCATTGTTTACAGGGCCACAGGTTCATTGGAAATAATCTGCAACATATGAGAGCAAAAGGTATCCCTCTAGGGAATAGACCTGGATAATGAGGCATCTATAAGACCTCATACATTTTCGTGTGAGGACCCATGGAGCTTGTGATAGCACACCACCCCTTTGTGAGGGGACATTTTACCCACTTGTAACCTAATTGTATCAAAATGGGTATCCCTAAGAGGGAACAACTTGTAACTGGATTTCAATACAAATAAAGAGACATATCTTTGTTACTTCCATGTTATATGCTTTTTCATGGTCTTCCATTTCATTTTTGGGTTTAAACACATTTGCAAGTGGAGTAAGAGTGGTGCATGCACCTCGAGGTCACTACAAATGGCGATCACGGTGGGACATCCACTATTTTTTTATTTTTCTACCTAGATACTGACTTATTTTTGTGTGCAAGCCTACCCGCTCTGATCTACAGTGGCAAAAAATTAGTTGCTCTAAGCCACAACATCCAGTAGAGCCTTAGCCAATCCTGCTAACAGTGACCAGGAACCAACCACCCTAGTTGACAGTGGCCATCATTGGAGTGCAGCAAAGTTCAAAACATCGACTCTCTGAGTTGGATCAAAGGTTGGTACAACTTATCTAATATTTTAAAACTTTATAGATACTTTTGTGTGTCTAAAATAGTGAACTTAAAGCACATTTATATTTGGGAATTGAAAAGAATAAAAGAAGAAAGAATTAGGAGTTTTGCATATCTTATATCTTCTTTTAGATTTCACTAGGCATTGCTAGGAATAGCGGCTTCTAGCTGTAAAGTTCACCCTAGAATCCAATGTGCTAGACACTGTATAATTAGTTTTCTTTTTTTGAGGCCTTTCTAAAGGACATACTTGCACCTGATAGAGTGCACTCATTAATTTCATAGTAGTTCATGCATCTTTCTGAATATTGAAATGCATTTTGCATTAGACATATATGGAAATTTCATGGCTACTATATGATACATTCTTATTCATATAATATTAAAATGGACCACACACACACATGATTATTTTAAACATTGGGGAGTTGGATTTCATCACCAACCCTTAATTCAGTCCAGTGATGTTGAAATTCATCTCCTTCCACTGGTTTACCCCCTATATTCTCCTAGAAACAGATTGAAGAACTTCTTCATAGTGGTACTAAGGTACTTGTGTTCAAATTGTCTCCCACTATTGGAACATTCATTGGTTCAGAGTGGAAGAGCTAGGCGAACCCCCCACTGGAATTTCAGCAGTGTAACCTAGTCTCTTTTGGAAAATCATGTTCAGCATGAGTACTCTTGATTATCACTATGGATGAGTCTCCTCATTCCAATTCTAAAACAAGAAGCAAGAAACAAAAAAACATTAAAATACATCAAATAGTTAGGGTACACTTAAATTTATAATCAAGATAAACATTTGTGTGATATTGTTTGTGTGATATTGTTTGATCATATTTAATGTGCAACACAAAAGCTAAATTCCCAAATTATGGTTAAAACAATAATTAGACATTCCCAATCTGACATTGAGGGAGGGTCTGAAACAACACATATCCTTAGGCAAAGTTATAGTAACATTGAAATACCTACTCGGATGACCGTAAGACACAGTTCTATGAGTCTAAGGGGTGATAACTCAACCCTTTGGGGATCTCCTCGAGAAAACCCAAATAGGGAACCATAACATGAAACTACATCTCATAAACACAAAGAGGCATCATGGCCATCATCATCAAGGAGACACGAGGAAACCTCAAAATCTTCCTCTAAATACACCCAAAGTTCTCAGAGACATGAGGAAGCTTCAAGAGCTTCCTCCTCACAGACATAAAGAGGGTTCTAGACCTCGTGCTTCACATAGATATTGTGAGGTTTCCCCTTCTCCATCCTCATGGAGGGTAGAAAGGACTATGAAACCCTCATCACCAAAAGGGCACACAAGAATTGAAACATCTCAACATTCACATGAAACACTTAGAACATATCAGCCCACTAAGGGGTAAGAAACTAGAAACATATCCAATAATAGACATCAAACATAAGATATCCTTCAAACAAGAGGAAGAATTCCATTAGACTATGAATTCATTGGAGTGAATGGCACCCTACGGGATCATCCATGGAGAACAAGGCAATTTGACAAGTTGGATTGGTTGCATCTGAGGCCACCTCCTAGAACAATAGCCAAAGAGAATTATGCATATGGAAGCTCACAAATCATGACTTCTAAGGCCACTTATCAAAATTGGGGTGCCTCAAGATGACCCCACAACAAACACACAAAATATAATCATAGAGACACTCAACAATATACTGAACAAGTCACATTGGCTAGCGAGAGTGAGGAAACAATAGAAACATCTGAGAGAGATCTACAAATCAAAATGACTAGGACAGGGTCAAACAAGCATGAGTCCCCTATGACTACATAATTTAATTGCATGTGACGGTTAGATAACACCTTGCGCAAATAGCGAGAGCTTATGGATGCTCTTGAACATGATAAATAAAGATAATGGTTGTTGCACCAACATGAGAAATTTTTGAGAGAGCAATTTGAGCATCTAGCTTGCAACAACCAACAAACAAGCGGAAGTGATCATCAAAGATAGCAAGGCACTAACTCACCAAGAAAGGAGCGCATTAGATAATAAAGTAACTCACAACAAAGTCGCCCTCCAAATTATGAGAGGAAACCAAATGAGGTGGAAACAATAAACTTAATAGATCCAAATCAGGCACATCTTGAATCCCCTCATAGAAGTGAAGAAAATAGATCCAATCAAATGTAAAGAGTTTTACCTCCACTGTCACCATGGGGGGGTCTGCAAGAGGAGGAAATCCTCACTTCAAAGGCATGTTGAGAGCTTGTTGAGAAGATGAAAACATTTAAGAAACAAGAGGCTACTGGGAGCCAATCAAAATCGAACAAAATACACAACCAACCATTGTATCCATCAGTTCCTAGCCCTCTCTATCCTAAGCACTTTGAGATGCCTAGTCTAGATAATTTTAAAAGCAAAGAATATGCACAAGAGCATGTCATTAATTTCAAAAATGCATGTTTTCATCTTGAATATAATGGCATTCTTATGCTAAGGACATTCATCATGACATTTTCGGACGCAGCCACCCAATGGTTTAACCAAGTGCCCAAGCATAGCATATCTAACTTTGAACAACTATTGAATGCTTTTCTAAAGTGTTTCTCCTTTTGTGGTAAGAGAAGAGTGAACCTTTCAGACTTGGCCAATCTAAAATATTATGATGATGATCCAGTAATGGATTACGGGAACAAATGGATAAAAATCATGGCAAAATTATCACTCTTCGTTCCCACAAAAGAAATCGTTTGGATGTTCACCAAGAGTTGTTCCAAACACATTTCCCTATTGCTAAAATTACAATAATACCCTTCATTTGAGGAAGCTTTGGCACAAGACAAAATCATTGAGCACATCAAAGTAGATGAAGGAACCATAAAAATTTGGATAAAGGAGTGGAACAAAAATGACAAGAATGGCAAATATAAGAAGAAGCAGGAAAACCCTAACCTAGTTAATCAGGTGGTATTAGCTAAAACTAAGGATGGGGTTATGCAGCAGCCCCAAAATTATCAAGAACAACCCCCACCAGCAAACTATGATCCAAATAACAATTAGGATAAAAAAAAAATAATGCAAACCCCCTCGTTATTTTACACCATTGACATAATCAATGCACTCAATATTCAATTAATTGAGTGAGATGGGAAATATTAGATTCCTTGATATACCTCTTATATATCCCAACCATCCTAAACCAAAAGGATATAGGTAAGATCAATTATGCCCATATCATAGGATACTAGGTCATAATATCAAAGTTTGTGTTGGTTTCAAACATCAGGTGCAAAACATGATTGAGGTGAGAGAACTTAAAGTGGAAAATCCACTGGCCCCTAACAATAGAGATATGGGCATATACAAAAACCTGCTTCCAAACCATGAGGTCCCTAAAGGGCAATGTGCATAAGTCAATAAGGTCTGAATTGATATGCCTACCCACGGGTATGTTGGAATGGTTGAAATTGTCAATATAGCAACCAGGACTATATGGTATGGTCAACCACAACCTCCTACATATCCCATAAACATCCCAACTACACCTAGCCAAAGGTAGGGGCAAGACAACATTTTGGGTCCACCAACCCGACCTATGGTAACTATCCAGAGTAGACTTGAGTAAAACTTACAAAAGACTTTGGCTAAGCTATCCATTTATGATCTTATACAATAGTCCCCAAAGCACAGGGAGATATTGATTGAGATTTTAAAGTCAATAGAGCTCCAAATGCAAGATCCAAATGCATTCACCCATTTTGTGGTACAAGTACAAGAATGCCAAGAACTTGTAATTCGATTCTATGATTATGATATTAAGATAGTATCTACTGCTTTACCAAACCCTTCGCTGCACATTATGGCATCATTTAATTTTCCATTTAAGTGGTTCTTGATCGATATAGGTTCATCAATCAACATCATCACAACAACAACAACAATAGAACACCTTAATATTCCCAAGTCCAATATCATTTCGGGAGCCTATACATTAAGAGCATTCAATGATGCTTTATGTAATACTATGGGAATAATAGTTCTACCTATCAAGGTGGAGCATAAGACCATCCCCATGATGTGTCATGTCTTGGAGGGGGTCATGCAATAAAAGATCCTCCTAGGAGACCTTGGATAAGTGACATGAGATGTGTTCCTTCAATATTACACCATTGTGTCAAGTATGTGCATGATAACAATGTCTACATGTTGTTGGCCAATGAAGATCCATTCAAGTATGTTCACCATGTGGATTGTTCAGGAGAATTTGTGATTCCTTCGGCCCACTTGTCGGTAGGACCTTCATCTACAAATACTCAACTGGATAACAAAGACAAAGGGGCATAAAAGGACCCATTTGCATCAACACATCATTTTACACATAAAGCAACTAATGCTTCTAGTAAACCATCAACACCTAAACCAAAGAGTGATCATAAGCTAAAGGCACCCATGATTGAGAAAAAAAAACTCAATGAAACGCTAACCATAGCTATTGAAGAGAGTCCAACTCCCATGGAGGAAGATCACCAAGACCAAGTCGAAGATGATGACTACCACCCCGCTTCACCAGTGTCATTTGTGGGGTCATCCACCTCACATGTAACTATACACTTGGCAAGCATAGGAATAGGAGAGTATCTTGTACAAAACATAACTTTTACACCTATCATAGAATCTGCATAGGATATGGTATGACCGAAAGATCTAATACCACCAATGGGAATAGTGGTTCCACTTAGAATCCCTCCCAACTAAATAGACTTTATCTACACTGGCCTAGATTGCACCCATAAATCTATGGATATAGATGAGGACAATGATGAGCTATTCACTGTCAACGTTCGCTACCTCTCTAATCTTGAGTTTTCTCTGACCTATTTTTAGCATTTCCATTGGCATGGTTATGGCCTTGGTATAAATGAGAAGGGATGTAGGCAGCCATTCGAGCCACAATAACAACTCCCATATGACATATTTGGGTTAGGATATCACATCAGAGGTTGATATGACCCTCTAGAAATAACATTAGATAGATTAACCTTGGGGTTAGGAGAATACATCAATTTTATTCCTTATCATACACCAAGTGCAAGATATCTGAGTGACATACAAATGGCTATGGCAAGCATACCACCTCTCGAGACTTATCATCCAAGATCCACAATCGATGTCACCCAAATAGGTTACAACTCATGGGATTATGAGCAAGAATAAAATGCATATGTGGCAAGTGATGATGAGGCACAATAGGGATTGGCCTTTCATAAGCCTCACTATTTACAAAGATTTACCTGGTCCAGACACCATGAGAGTGGATACATATCGGATGAAAGTGACTATGAGTCATAGGACTCAATAGAGAGAGCCTACTTAGGGGCAAGGCAATGGCCCCATGACTTGGGGTAACATACTAATGCAAATGGATTATTCATAATTAACGAAGAATATGAGGATGAAATAGAGATGGCTTACTTAGGGCCAAGACATGAGACCCTCATCTTGGGACCGCATACTAATGCTAATGGCTTCTAGATAAGTGATGATTATTTTGAGGATGATACTGAGATAACATATCTTAGGCCTCGCTATTTATGACAAGTCAATATGTTGGTGGAAAGAGAAGTGGTACTTCATGCCATAGACCTTGGATTACAGTTTTTGGGGAAACCAGTTGACTTGAATGTCATTCATCTCATGGTCAATCCCCCTCCACCTACGTTTAGGGAGCTCTTAGAGCCCAATGATCCTCTTTTTTGACTAGCTCATGGGCCTCATCACGAGCATGGAATGGAAACCTCAAAGATAAGATTTCACCCATGTGGTCTAGGAGATTTCATCCCATCCATCAATACAATCTCCATTGATTTGACCACTCCACTGCATAACCCAGTAGATCCCACTAAACCTTTGTGTCTCAACATGTAGGCTATCGATTGGGATCATGCTAATTCACTAATAGAGCCTAAAGATATTTTCCCTAATGAAGATATGTTACAACCGTTCCATTTTGCATCAGGTTGTGCATATGATATGTTCCATGCTAGTTTGGATCTTGAGTCAATGGGACCTGTAAATCCCATTGATGACATTAATTTGATACCCACGCCTCACCAGTTGGAGGATGGGTCACGTATGGCTATAAAAGCAACTTTCGAAGTGGACATTAGCAATGATCCTACTCAACCAAATAAAGTCAAGTTTAGATAAAGTTTGTCTCCAAAGGAACAAGACATCCTAATTACTCTCCTTAAATAGAGGCCAAATTTATTTTCTTGGACTTACAAGGATATACCTAGGATAGATCCAAAGTTAGTTGTTCACAACCTTTCATTGGATCCCCTAAAGAAGCCATTTAAGCAAAAAATGAGGAAGATGCATCCCACCATCACTTTGATGGTAAAGAATGAATTGCAAAAACTAATGGATGTAGTTTTCATAGTTCCTATCGACTATCCTGAGTGGGTATCAAACATGGTTCCCATAGGAAAACAATATGGAATAGTCCACATTTGTACAGATTTTAGGGACTTAAAAAAGGAAAATCTAAAGGATTCATTTTCGTTGCCAAACATAGACATTCTTGTTGATGCCACTGCAGGTCTTGAGAAGCTATCCCTAATGGATGGGTTTTCTAGATATAATTAAAACCCAAAGACTAGCACAAGACTACTTTCATCACTCCATGGGGAACTTTCTATTACAAAGTGATACCATTCGGTCTCAAGAATGTTGGTGCCAAATACCAGTGGGCCATAACGTACATATTTCATGATTACATGCACATAATCTTGGAAGACTACATGGATGACTTTCTAGCCAAATCATTGATACGGCAAGAGCACGCTGATATCCTTATGAAATTTTTTGATCGCCTCATAGAGGAAAACGTTATATTGAATCCTAATAAATACGTGTTTGGCATAACTTCTAGAAAGCTCTTAGGGTTCATTATTTCCATCAGAGGCATTGAAGTCGATCAGGCAAAAGTGGAAGCCATAATGGATATGGCTACTCCTACCAACATTATGGAATTAAGAAGCCTATAAGGCAAGGTAGCATCCATAAAAAAAATGCATAAAGTGTCAACATCATGCAAACCTCACTCACTTGCCATTGCAAGCCTTGCAGCCCATCCAGGAATCATGGCCCTTATCGCAACGGGGATTAGACTTGATTGGGAAGATATCTCTCCCATATTTAGGCTAACACACATTCATCATAATGACCATTGAGTATTTCACCAAATGGGTCAAAGCGATCCCTTTAACATCGAAAACTAGACCAAGGATGGCGGAGTTTATACTCCACAATATCATAAGTTGATTAAGGGTCCCTTCAAAGATTATATCGGATAATGAACCATCTTTCAAGAACAAAAATATGTGTGCTTTAATGAACAAATACCATATTCAGAATAGTTTTTCAATGCCAAATGGGCAATCAGAAGCCTCAAACAAAATAATATTCTCCATATTGAGGAAAACAATTATAGGGATTGGCATTTTCAGTTGCCTCTAGCACTATGGGCATACAAGACTAGTGTACAGACGCCCACTGAGGAAACACAATTCTCACTTGTATATGGCACTGAGGTCATCATGCCCCTAGAATTAGAAATCCTAACCTTGCGCATAACATTAAAGGACTTCATTGATAATGATATAGCATGACAAGACGACCTAGATTAGTTAATGCTTCTGGATGAACGATGACTCAACGCCTTGGATAATCTCTACATTTATCAGAATTGCCTTGCATGAGCATACAATAGTAAATTCCATTTGAGAGAATTCAAAGTTGGGGATCTAGTGCTCAAAGAAAATCAACAAAACTCAAACCTGCCACTGCATTCACGAGACAAATTTGCGCTAAATTGGATAGGTTCCTACATAATTTCATAAAGAGTTGGGTCTGGAGCATACTGCCTAACATTTTTGTATGATATTGAAGAGCCTGAACCTCTCAATATCTTTCATCTAAAGTAATTTCATACATAAAATAAAAACAATCAAATATGTCATAAAATCAAAAACATTCAAATATGTCATAAAATAAAAAATATTGAAATATGTCATAAGGTCAAAAACATGCAAATATGCCATAAAATCAAAAACCTTCAAATATGTCATAAAATAAAAAACATTCAAATATGGCATAAAGTCAAAAACATTCAAATATGTCATAAAATAAAAAACATTCAAATATGTCATAAAGTCAAAAACATTCAAATATGTCATAAAATCAAAAACATTCAAATATGTCATAAAATCAAAAACATTCAAATATGTCATAAAGTCAAAAACATTCAAATATGTCACAAAATCAAATCAAAATCAAACAAAAATCTCCAAAGGCATCTTAAATCCCTTTAGTCAAGTCAAATCATATCATAAAAAGGCTTCAAGGGTACCCAATCCGCTTAGTCAAAATCAAACAAAAAGCCCCAAAGGCATCTTAAATCCCTTTGGTAAAGTCAAATAAAATCACAAAAAGCTCCAAGGGTATCCAATTTGCTTGGTAAAAATCAAACAAAAAGCCCCAAAGGCATCTTAAATCCCTTTGGTCAAGTCAAATCAAATCACAAAAAGGCTCCAAGGGTATCCAATCCACTTGGTCAAAATAAAAAAAAAGCCCCAAAGGCATCTTAAAGCCCTTTGGGATACCCTTGCAGATGGGATCTCCAAGGGTATCCCTTCTGCTTGGTAAAAATCAAAATACAAAAAGCTCCAAAGGTATTTTAAAGCCCTTTGGTCGAATCAAAAGGACAAAAACTAAGCAAATAGTAAAAACACAAAAAACATTTGTATCTTACATCTGCATAATTGCATATCCATACATATCCATTGCATTCATTTATGTTATGATCACAATATTACAAATGATGCCACAGTTTGTATTTCAATCACAATATATAAGTTATCCTCATCCATGCATCCATGTGTGTAATTGTGTTTCTCAACACAACCAAATAATGTTGCTATACAAAATATGCAAAGGTTTCCTATTATTTCAACCATGTCTAGTGGTCTTATCAACTTTTGTAGAAATCCATCTTGATTAGTAGAAGAGTAAGATCTAGTTGTATTACCTTGGATATTCAGGATCCCATCACTAATTGAAACACGACAATCCTAGTTGATACAAGGAAAATATGAAAACTACAAAGTGGTCTAGGTTACCAAAAGCGAAAAGGAACTTCTTTGCTTATCCCCTTGTGCAACCGATTTAAAAGTGCTAAGAATTGGTAAAAGTACAAGTTTTTCCCTACCCAAAAATGAGTGATTATCATCACTGCATACATCCCTTGCTTTCATAAAAATAAAGAAAATCCTAGAACAAAGCCAAATTCAAATATCAAAATCAAAAGTTCAAATTCTTCAAAAGTCAAACATCAACACTCAAAGTTATAGTTCAAAATATCAAAAGAACAAAAGAAAAATAAACAGTGATTATCATCACTACAAGAGTCCCTTGCTCAAGAGAAAACAAAAAATCAATCAAAATAAATAGTGATTTTCATCACTAAGTTGTTGAGCAAGGTGCAACAAACAGTATTGTCATTATTGTCAACACAGTCAGACAGATCTGTTGATGCAGTGGACAGGAAGGTCAAAAGCTAGTCAGATATAGAAAACAAGAGTTCAAAGGTTACTCAGAGTATGTACAGTGATTCTCCAAGAAGCTCGAAGTGGACCACTTGCAAAATGTCAAAGAAAAATACAAGTAAGAAAAGTGTTGCGATATCGCGACATATTCAGCAGGCAAGAAAAACTGTCGCAATTTCACGACATGTTGGAAGAGAGAGAAAAAGAAAGAAAAATTGTCACGATATCGCGACATGTTGAGAAGAAAGAAAAATTGTCACGATTTCGCGACATGTTGGAAGAGAGAGAAGAAGAAAGAAAAACTGTCGCGATATCGCGACATGTTGAGAAGAAAGAAAAATTGTCACAATTTCGCAACATGTTCGAAGAGAAAGCGCAAGCTAGAAAAAGTGTCGCGATTTTGTGACATGTTGAAAGAAAAAGAGGCAAGTAGAAAAAGTGTCGCGATTTTGTGACATATTGCAAGGAAGGTTGTACGGACGAAAAAGTGTCACGATTTCGTGACATATTGCAAGGAAGGTTGTACGGACGAAAAAGTGTTGTGATTTTGTGACATATTGCAAGGAAGGTTGTACGGACGAAAAAGTGTCATGATTTCGCGACATGTTGTAGGAGAGAGAGTCCGAAAGAAAAAGTGTCGTGATTTCGTGACATGTTGCAGGAGAGAGAGTCCAAGAGAAAAAGTGTCACGATATCGCGACATGCCGCATTTTCATGACCCAAAGGCAAGATAAAGTGCTAAGGAGAAAAAGTATCGTGATATCGTGACATGTCGCATTTTCATGACCCAAAGGCAAGAAAAAGCGCTAAGGAGAAAAAGTGTCGTGATATCGCGACATGTCGGGTTTTCGTGACCCGAAAGCAAGAAAAAGCGCTAAGGAGAAAAAGTGTCGTGATATCGCGACATGTCGCATTTTTGCGACCCAAAGGCAAGTTAAAGCGCTAAGGAGAAAAAGTGTCGTGATATCGTGACATGTCGCATTTTTGCGACTAAATAAGGAGAGATAAAAATATGTCATGATTTCGTGACATGTTTCTTTTTCACGGTCCAAAGCGAAGAGAAAAATGAGAGAGAAAAAGGTGTCGCGATTTCGTGACATGTTTCATTTTTGCGGTCCAAAGCGAAGAGAAAGAGGAGAGAGAAAAAGGTGTCACGATTTCACGACATGTTTCATTTTCATGGTCCAAAGCGAAGAGAAAGAGGAGAGAGAAAAAGGTGTCATGATTTCGTGATATGTTTCATTTTCGTGGTCCAAAGCGAATAGAAATAGGAGAGAGAAAAAGGTGTCACGATTTCATGACATGTATTTTTGCATGCCAAAGCTAAGAGAAAGCGTACGAAAGAAAAGTGTAGTGATATCGCTACATGTTGTATTCTTGTGGGCCAAAGATAAGAGAAAGCATACAGAGGAAAAAGTGTAGCGATATCACTACATGTTGTATTCTTGTGGGCCAAAGATAAGAGAAAGCATACAGAGGAAAAAGCATAGCGATATCGCTACATGTATTCTCGAAGGCCAAAGCTAAGAGAAAGCTTATGGAGGTGAAAGTGTCACGATATCGCAACATGTGTTTTCACAACAACAACAACAGAAGAGTTACAGGGGTAGTTGAAGACGACAAAGAACGATGTTAGCTGACAAATATTAAGGTTTGCAGCCAACGAAGATTAGGGTTTGTAGTCGACTATGATGAGGGTTACAACCGACTAAGATTAGAGATTTTCATCATGAAAATGTTGTTATAAAAGCAAGGCTAATTGGAGAATTGAGTGTTGTCGAAGATATCATCGAATAAGTTTTGAAGTGTGAAATGTGGCCGTAAGAGCATAGAAAGTGCAAAAGCGGTGAGATGATGGCGAAGCGTGCAAAGTGAGCAAATAAGTTGAGTTATGCTAAGTGTGAAAGTTGCAAAGGAAGCAGAGTGTGCAAAAGGGAGAAGATGATCGTGAAGCTTGATAGTGTAGCAGTAGATTGTGCGAAGTGATTGCATAGAGAGAGCAGAGTGAGCAGAGAATGCAAAGGTGAAGCAGACCAGTTAGGGTCTTGTAAAAGAAAGGTATTTTATCATCAATCTTATAGATTCAAAATTGAAGTCTAGGTTGTAGTCTGGCATCAAGGGTTGGTGCTCCTTCCAGTAGGTGCTGGTAAATCAAGGGCTTGAAGAACACAAGCTTATACTGAGAGGGGGGGTGAACAGTATAAGACCTCTTTTAACTTTATCTATCAATACAACTTTCAAACCATTAACATGCAGAATAAGATAGCAGTAATAATAGCAGTAAAACAGTGCATAAGAAGCAATCCACAATGAGACACAACAATTTACGTGGTTCACCCAAGATGGGCTACTCCACGGATAAAAATTTTCCTCTAAAAGTTATATCAAAACCTCTAGGAATCCTTCCCAATTACAATGTTTATGAGCCTCAGCTCAAAGGAGACACCTTCCCCTAATTCTGCTTTGCTAGTGATCCTCTAGAAGACCTCTATCTCTTTTGCCCTTAGCAAGTGGAAATATTTCCACAGAAGACACCTGTCTTCCCTGCTCTGGCGGAGATCTCTGTCCTCAACTCTGTCACAGACAAGCTGGTCCTCTTTCTCGCACCAAAACATAGTCCTTCGGTCTGGCACAATTCTGTCCTCTTCCTCTGTCTTTGATCTGCACTTGGTAGGAAAACAACTTTTCACTATCTGCACAACTACAACAGCACAGTCTCTTTAAATTACAACCGCACTATCTTCTCAACTTTTGTGCAAACACAATAGTGCAATCTTCGCAAAAATTGCAGCAGCACTATCACCGTTCGTCCTTCACAACTGTTCGCAATTACAGCAACATCTACTTTGCACCCTTTGCTTTTCTTTTACATAGACTGCGTGAACACAGTCGCAATCACAGCTGTCCTTAGATCAAATTCCACCCTTTACATAATCTTTGCAAACACTGCAGCATTCGAATGCACAACAACTTATGCGCCTATGTGTAATCACAACAACACACTCTCTTCGCACAGTCTTCTCATGAACAGCAGCACATTCTTCGTGCATACAGCAACACAATCTTTGACACTTAGAAGATTCAACGAAATGCACTCTAATGTTGTAGTCGAACTTTGCTCTCTACTTTTTTGATAATCGAACCTCACTTGTCGCACTAACTCTGTGAACGCCACACTTCGAATGCACACATCGATGGATACACAAAATTGCTCAAACAGTCCTTCTTTAATACTCACAATCTCAAGATGAAATCTTGTTCTTTAGTCGGTTGTTCAACCTTCTAACACGTCGGCTGTAAAACCTTACACTTCATCGGCAAAGGTTAACTTCGTCGGCTTCAACCGCCTCTGTTGTTCTGTAGCTTTTCTTGCGTGAAACTCAAACATGTCACGATATCGCTATGCCTTTGTCTGTTGTACACCTTCTTTGGTTTGTTGTCACGAAATCGTGACACTACAGCCTTTGTCGACGTCACCATGAATCTTGTCACGAAATCGTGATGCTCTAGACTTCAATGCCTTCTTCTTCACTGCTATCATGAAATCGTGACACCTTTGCCTCTTGCTGACGTCATCATGATTCTTGTCACGAAATCACGATGCTCTAGACTTCAAAGCCTTCTTCTCTGCTACTGTCATGAAATCGCGACACCTTTGCCTCTTGCTGACGTCATCATGATTCTTGTCGCGAAATCATGACGCTCTGGACTTCAAAGCCTTCTTCTCTGCTACTGTCATGAAATCATGACACCTTTGCCTCTTGCTAACGTCATCATGATTCTTGTCACGAAATCGTGACGCTCTGGACTTCAAAGCCTTCTTCTCCGTTACTATGCATGAAATCGTGACATCTTTGCCTTTTGCTGACGTCATCAGCAACTCTGTCGTGAAATCGTGACACCTCTTGCTTCTTCATCCTTTTCTTGGTTTGCACTAGCGAAAATGAAACATGTCATGAAATCGCGATGCTTTTGCCAACTACAAGCTGCCAACTCAACCTGTCATGAAATCGTGACACTTTCTGCATCCGTACAACTTCTTCGAAACTTGTCACGAAATCGTGACACTTCCTGCAACTCAACACTGCCAACTCAACTTGTCGTGAAATCATGACAGTTTTGCCTGTTCTGCCTCTGCCTTCCTGCATGTCACGAAATCATGACACTTTTGCCCGCTTTGCCTCTGCCTTCCTGCATGTCATGAAATCATGACATTTTTGGCCAAACTTTCTCTCTCCTCAAACATGTCACGAAATCACGACAGTTTTGGCCAAACTTTCTCTCTCCTCAAACATGTCATGAAATCGTGACAGTTTTTCCAGCAGCCTGCAAACTTTTTCTAACTTATCTTTTTCTGGATTTTTGGCAACTGGGCTACTCTAATTTTCTTGGAGACTTACTGACCAGCTGAAACCTTCATCAAAACACATCCTTAGACATAAAAACAAATTGCTCCAAGAACTCCTTGACATCAAAAACAACATCTACCAATAGCTCCTTGACATCAATGACAACAACTAAACTTAGGCAAAGGCAATGTACTCAAGGTACCCAAAATTGCCAACAATCTCCCCCTTTGTCATTGATGGCAACCCTTAACTAAAACACATCTTTCAAGAGCCAAAACTGAAATCAATCTCTTCAAGTTTTGCTCCCCCTGACTTGAAGCTTTCCTCTTCTCTTGAAAAACTCTCCCCCTTACTTAAATCTCTCCCCCTTTGTCATCAATGGCAAAGGGTCACCTTTGGGGCTTGGGACTAAGAATGAGCCTCTTAGCTTAGTCCCTCCCCCACCTCCTGATGAGGTGATTTAAAATAGGGTTGGGAGTGACACTCCCATTAGACACTCATCATCATTAGTGTCTAAGATTTCTTTGTCGTGCCTTCTCTTGAATTCTTTTCCTATATTTCTATTCCTGTCACTGTTCTGATCCTCGGACCTATTAATACTACTATTCCTATTTCTTTTATCTTTTATGTTCTTATCCATACCTTGATCCTTGGACCTGTTCATGTCACTTTTCCTATTTTTGTTATCATTCCTATTTTTATCCATGCCTTGATCCTTGAACTTGTTCATGCTACTGTTTCTGTTCTTGTATCTCAGAAGATCAGCTCTACACTGTCTAGCTAGGTGTCCTTCATTGTTGCATTTATAGCAGGTAACAATATTAGACATGGTTGTTCTTTGAATTCGCCTGTTCTGACTAACCCAGTTCTTATTATTTGCCTTGCAAAAAATTGCCTTGTGCCCAAATTGTTGACAAGAGTAGCAATACCCTTGAAAGAAATTACGTCTCCTGAAACTGTCATTTACTCTCTTCATTTGAGTCATGCAATGTACAACCATGTGACCAAATCTGTGACACTCATAACATCTGCCATGAAATTTTCTTTTATTCGACTTCATGGGTCCCGAAAACTTCTTCTTCTCAGTCTGAATATCGTTTTCTATTTCTGCGTATTCATCACTTACGGACTCATGATCTGAAGTACTTTCTTCAATAGGACTCTCTTTCTTTTGAAATCTCTTGCTAGATTCCCCAACCTGTTCCTTGTGCGGCTCAACAAAATCGAGACCTGTTTTATCTGTTGGTTTTCTTTGTCCTTCGATGAGAAATTTAACCTTCTTGGAGCTATCCTGAAATCTGTAGAGCTTATCCTTGTACTCTTTATTTTCTTCTTTCAAAGAAGCCATTTCCTGTTCTAACTCACTATACTCCTGAATTTTAGAATCTAACTCATTCTTGAGTTCTTGTGACTTAGCCATAGATACTTCAAGATTTTCTACAAGTTCATCTATCTCCATACAACATTCATCTAACTTAATCTTGAGTCTATCATTCTTCTTTCTTTCCTTTTTCAAAACACTAAGAGCATTATTGAGTTCGCATTCAAGATCCTCTATTTGATGACACTTTGAATTATCACAGTCTTTTTCAGATTTCTTATCACTAGAGGTGCTACCTTTTTCAAAAACCATACATGCATCTTCATTGGGGTTTTCTGAAACATCCTCATACATACTAGCAGCCAAATCATTATTTCTGCAATCATCCTCAAGGTGCCCAAAATTTCCACATCTAAAACATTTCATGATAATGAATTTATGTTTCGGTTCTTCCTCTTTTTCTGAAATGAACAACATCTCATTTTCATCATCACTAGAAGAACTGTCACTTTCACTCGCTAGAACACTTACTTGCTTTGTCTAAGTAGAAGCTCTTCTTATTCTTGTGAGAATGCCTCTTTCCATGATTGTTGTACTCATCTTTGCTTTTCTGGTGATTACTGTACTCATTTTTGCTCTTTCTGTAATACCTGTGCTTTTCAGAATCCTTGCTTTTAACATCCTGTATATCTTCATCACTTTCATCTTTAGAAATAGTACAGTCAGTAGCATAATGACCAAATTTCCCACAGTTGAAACATCTTATATTTTTCTTGCTTTTGTGCTTTCTGGAAAACTTGCCTTTCCTGCTGTAATATGCCTCTTCCTCACTAGAAGACTCATCACTTTCTTGAATCTGTTTGCCCTTCGATTTCTTGATAGCTTTGAAAGCTGCCTCTTTCTTTACATCAACTTTTACTTGAGTTCTCAGCTCAAATGCTGCAAGAATACTATGGAGCTCATCCTTTTTCAATTTATCTAAATCTTTAGCTTCCTCAATAGCAGAAATATTTTCACTAAATCTATTAGGAAGGGATCTTAGAATCTTATCACACACATCATTTTCAGCAAGTTCAAGACCTAAGTCTTTCATAGAATTTACAACTTCATCCATCCGGAGCATGTAGTCACTAATATTTTCATCATCATTCATCTTGAGTTGTTCAAACATACCTTTAAAATGTCTCAACTTGGCCTTTCGAACATTTGCATCACCTGTATGAACAACTCTGCAATTGTTTCCACATTTCACTAGTTGTCTTGCAGTGAATAACTTTAGTGAGATCTGCCTTTTGTAAACCCTTCAAGATTGCATTCATGGCTTTTGAATTGCTGTGATGTAGAAGCCTGTCTTCTTTAGTGAAAGGACCATTTGCAGGAATGGTATACCCATCTTCAACAACTTCCCATACCTCATTACCGAGTGCCATTAGATAGACTTTCATTCTTGCACTCCACAGACCAAAATCTGATCCGTCAAGAATAGGTGCTGCATTGCCACTCGAGTAGTCCATTGTGTTCTTTGTAAACTTTTCCTTCAAGTTGTTAAACTTTTCGAAGGCACTGGCTCTGATACCAATTGAAGAACACAAGCTTATACTGAGAGGGGGGGGTGAACAGTATAAGACCTCTTTTAACTTTATCTATCAATACAACTTTCAAACCATTAACATGCAGAATAAGATAGCAGTAATAACAGTAGTAAAACAATGCATAAGAAGCAATCCACAATGAGACACAACAATTTACGTGGTTCACCCAAGATGGGCTACTCCACGGATAAAACTTTTCCTCTAAAAGTTATATCAAAACCTCTGGGAATCCTTCCCAATTACAATGTTTATGAGCCTCAGCTCAAAGGAGACACCTTCCCCTAATTCTGCTTTGCTAGTGATCCTCTAGAAGACCTCTATCTCTTTTGCCCTTAGCAAGTGGAAATATTTCCACAGAAGACACCTGTCTTCCCTGCTCTGGCTGGAGATCTCTGTCCTCAACTCTGTCACAGCAAGTTGGTCCTCTTTTCTGCACCAAAACACAGTCCTTCGGTCTGGCACAATTCTGTCCTCTTCCTCTGTCTTTGATCTGCACTTGGTAGGAAAACAACTTTTCACTGTCTGCACAACTACAGTAGCACAGTCTCTTTAAATTACAGCCGCACTATCTTCTCAACTTCTACGCAAACACAATAGTGCAATCTTCACAAAAATTGCAGCAGCACTATCACCGTTCGTCCTTCACAACTGTTCATAATTATAGCAGCATCTACTTCGTGCCCTTTGCTTTTCTTTTACACAGACTGCGTGAACACAGTCGCAATCATAGCTGTCCTTAGATCAAATTCCACCCTTTACATAATCTTCGCAAACACTACAACATTCGAATGCACAACAACTTATGCGCCTATGTGTAATCACAACAGCACACTCTCTTCGCACAGTCTTCTCATGAATAGCAGCACATTCTTCGTGCATACAGTAGCATAGTCTTTGACACTTAGAAGATTCAATGAAATGCACTCTAATGCTGTAGTCGAACTTCGCTCTCTACTTTTTCGATAATCGAACCTCACTTGTCGCACTAACTCTGTGAACGCCACACTTCGAATGCACACATCGATCGATACACAAAATTGCTCAAATAGTCCTTCTTTAATACTCACAATCTCAAGATGAAATCTTGTTCTTTAGTCAGCTATTCAACCTTCTAACACGTCGGCTATAAAACCTTACACTTCATCGACAAAGGTTAACTTCGTCGGCTTCAACCGCCTCTGCTATGTTGTAGCTTTTCTCGCATGAAACTCAAACATGTCACGATATCGCTATGCCTTTGTCTGCCGTACACCTTCTTTGGTTTGTTGTCACGAAATCATGACACTACAGCCTTTGCTGACGTCATCATGAATCTTGTCACAAAATCGCGATGCTCTAGACTTCAATGCCTTCTTCTCCGCTGCTATCATGAAATCGTGACACCTTTGCCTCTTGCTGACGTCATCATGATTCTTGTCATGAAATCATGATGCTCTGGACTTCAAAGCCTTCTTCTCTGCTATTGTCATAAAATCGTGACACCTTTGCCTCTTGCTGACGTCATCATGATTCTTGTCACGAAATCATGACGCTCTGGACTTCAAAGCCTTCTTCTCCGCTACTGTCATGAAATCGTGACACCTTTGCCTCTTGCTGACGTCATCATGATTCTTGTCATGAAATCATGACACTCTGGACTTCAAAGCCTTCTTCTCCGCTACTATCATGAAATCATGACATCTTTGCCTTTTGCTGACGTCATCAGCAACTCTGTCATGAAATCATGACACCTCTTGCTTCTTCATCCTTTTCTTGGTTTGCACTAGCGAAAATGAAACATGTCACGAAATCGTGACGCTTTTGCCAACTGCAAGCTGCCAACTCAACCTGTCGCGAAATCGCGACACTTTCTACATCCGTACAACTTCTTCGAAACTTGTCATGAAATCGCGACACTTCCTGCAACTCAACACTACCAACTCAACTTGTCGCGAAATCGTGACAGTTTTGCCCGTTCTGCCTCTGCCTTCCTGCATGTCGTGAAATCGCGACACTTTTGCCCGCTTTGCCTCTGCCTTCCTGCATGTCACGAAATCATGACAGTTTTGGCCAAACTTTCTCTCTCCTCAAACATGTCGCGAAATCACGACAATTTTGGCCAAACTTTCTCTCTCCTCAAACATGTCGCGAAATCGCGACAGTTTTTCCAGTAGCCTGCAAACTTTTTCTAACTTATCTTTTTCTGGATTTTTGGCAACTGGGCTACTCTGATTTTCTTGGAGACTTACCGACCAGCTGAAACCTTCATCAAAACACATCCTTAGACATAAAAACAAATTGCTCCAAGAACTCCTTGACATCAAAAACAACATCTACCAATAGCTCCTTGACATCAATGACAACAACTAAACTTAGGCAAAGGCAATGTACTCAAGGTACCCAAAATTGCCAACAGGGCTATTGCTCATTTTTGTTGGTACAGATAAATCAGGGGTTGGTGCTCCTTCCAACGGAAGCTGGTAAACTATTTTTAAAGTTGGTGCTTTACAAAGGCTGGATTTGGATGGTAGTCTAAGCAGTCATTCTTGAGGGGTAGCCAAATTGGTGAACCTCGTTAAAATCTTGTGTTGTGTGATGTTATCTTGTTGTACTTGTTGTATCTATTTATAAGTTTTAACTACTTCTATTTTAAGAGATGTAAATTCATGATTAAAGTACCACATTGATTCACCCCCCCCTCTCAGTGCCATTGTAAGACTAACAATTGGTATCAGAGCAAAGTTCCCTTCTAAGGCTAAATCATTCAAGGTTGATCTTGGATTAGTACATAATGGGTAAGAAGAATAGATCCTCCACCAAAATGGCATCTCAGTCAGTTTCAGTTCCTGTGGAAGAGAAAATTGAACCAAAAAAGGTTGAAGACTTCTTATCAAACCAAGCACCTTTGTTTGACAGAACAAATTATGCGATCTAGAGAATCAGGATGCAGGCATATCTTTGTGCTTTGGGATATGGCATCTAGGATTCAGTAGTTAGTGGATACACAATACCCATCACTCCTTCAGAAGAGGCTAGCAAAATAAAACTATTTGAGAATGACTCAAAAGCAAAGAATGCTATCAGGTGCGGATTAGTAGACAGTGAACTGCTAAATATCATGAGTTGTAAAACGGTAAAAGAAATATGGGACAATCTGAGGAGTATTCATGAAGGTGACAATGAGAACATAGAGGATGACTCTAAAAAGGAAACAGGTGAAGGTCTTTTCATGACACTCGAAAAAAAAATAGAAAAAGAATAGGAATGTGATGAAGAAGAAATTGATGCAGAAATAAATTTGAAAGAAGAACTAATTGTAGCTCTGGATGAATTGAATATAGAAAGAAAAAGGAATAAGGAAATCTCAAGAAAGCTTGAGGATGCAAATGAAATAATAACCAGTTTGAAAGTATAGGTAGAAGAATTCAAAAGGATTGAAGAAACTCTCAGGTCACAGATCAATGAGAAAGAGATTGGTTGCTGCAAACAAAAGGAAGAGATTTTTTTATTGAAGAAACAACTAGAAGAGGCCAATACAAATCTCAAATTCAAGAAAAGCACAGAGTTTCTAGATAAAATGATAATCCAACAAAGAAGCTCCATGGATAAGCATGGTCTTGGATATGAAGTTGTACAACCTTCATATTCCAACTCTGTAGAGAAGAAGAAGTTCATTATTTAAGGATCGAAGCAATAAAAGTTTGAAGCTGAATCTTCAAAAGGAAGAACACATCAAAGGAGATCTACAGCAAATCAACCACAACAAAAGAGGTTCTATCACTCTCACTCTATTCATAATAATACTTTTTATGGCTATTGTTTTAGATGCAACCAGTATGGTCACAAAGCAATTTATTATGGATTGAATAATAAATCAAAGAGTTATGCTGGTAGAAATACATCTATGTTTTTGAGTGAACACTATGTACAATGTTTTCAATGTAATGGTCATGGGCACATAGCAAGGTTTTGTCCAAGCACTTATGTATCTAATCTAAGGCAAAACAATAGATTTCATTATATGCAAAGAACGCAACATAGACAGGGAATAAATCAGGTGCATAAAAAGGAAAATAATCATTCATCAAGGATGCACAAGAGACAACCACACAAGAGAAATGTTCGAGTTCACAAAAATGTGCAAAACAGGGATACAGCTAAAAAATCCAAGCTCGAGTTCAAGAAAGTTTGGAGAAATATAGAAGAAAGGAATTCATGTCTCCTTGGACTGAAGGAGACTACTTCGATATTGCACTAAGCAACTCCAGGTAGCACATCCTCAGGGGGAGCAATCTTGAAAGTTTAATTTTAATGCTCCTATGTATTTATTTGATTACCTGAGGATGAAAAGCAAGTAGTCAGGGAAGTTGTATAGTTGTCAAAGTGTGTTTTTCTATTCATATAGTTTGTGGAAGTGCCATGAAGGATGGTGATTAATTCGAGAGTTGTCATTATTGGTAGTATTGCTATATGTCATTGTTGTACTGGTGATGATTCTTACTGCTACTATCCAAAGTTAAGGATTATAATAGTTTAGATAATTTGGTTAGTAAAAGAATGCTGCCCTAGCCACATATTTGTGTTTCAATAAAAGCAGTGTGTATTTGAACTACACATTGACGTGAATATTGTTAGATCTATTATGATGTTGTGGTGAAAAATATTGAAGTCTGATCATTAACTCATGTTTATCCCATCAAGATGAGCAACTTTGCTTTGTGAATCATACCTATCCGAGATCCAGAAGTATGAGTTTGAGTAAGGTGCACTTTAGTTGGCCATAAAGTGTTTAACAAAATATTGTCTCCTGATTCGAACAGTTGAAAGAAAGGTGTGACCAGCGGTGACTGTAGAAAACATAGACCAAGTTGAAAATATAAAAAAAAAAGGGGATTTGGTTGTGTTGTGGTACAGTGTTTGATGCTTGCTCAGATTTGGTAGTAAAATTGCAGTGTTGGTACAGTGCTGAACAAAAGTTGGTACAAGTGTGAGCCACTTATCAATTTTGTTGATAGATGTGAAATCAGAATTTTGAATGGGAAGCTTGAAGAAGATGTTTATATTGAGCAGCCAGATGGTTTCCAGCTTGGGGATGTTTCCAACTTGGTTTTTAAGTTGAAGATATATGGCTTGAAACAGGCACCCCGAGCATGGTATGCAAGGCTAGACAACTATCTCACTCAACAACGGTTTGAGAAAGATCCATGATTGGAAGCTTACTGTACCTGACAGCTATCATACCAAATATCTTGCAGGAAATATGCATGGCATCATGATTTCAGGCTAATCCCAAGGAGACTCATATGACAGCATTATGGTGGTTGATTTCTGAAATATCATTGAAGGGAAAATAATTGTGTGTGATAGTGGTTTGTTAAATGCATCAAAGTTTTTTGAATTGAGAGTTGTGTTTAAACCTTGTGTTATAAGCACAGTGGTTTAAAGCCCATTTTTTGTGAAAGAACTTGAGTTAGAAAAGAACATGAGTATCATTATTATGTCATTTTTGTGGTTGAGCATTGTTGGAATTATTTGATTTGGTTGATACATACTTGGACTAGGGTTGTGTGAGAGATGATGGGTTGAGTTGATTTGATTGAGCCTAGTCAAGTCATGTGTGAAGTGATTTTTAAAGTTCTATGAAGTGGATTTGATTTGAGATCGTCGTTCATTTTGAGTACTACTTGAGCATGATTGATTGAGCTTTTTGAGAAGGCATTTTTGGAAATATTTGAGGACAATGCTAAGACAGATTGCTAGAGAAGATTTGAACAAGTTCTTAGTGAGCTTGGTGGAGCAAATTTTGACAAGTTTTGAATGAGCTAGTTTTTCAACATTGGACAAGTTCCATGTGAGCTTGTTAAGCAAGTTTTGTGTAAGCCTTTTGAGCAGGTTCTTAGTGAGCCTATTGACTGAGCTTTGGAGGTGACTGAGTACAGAGGACAAAGTCTCAATGGATAGAAATATAGCAGCCAACACAGTTGAAGATAGATCTGAGTGAGGATTCTTCAAGTGAAGAAGAGGTCCACCAGTCAGTGCAGTAGAGAGAAAGAGTCTTCTATAATATCACAAGGGTACTATGGATTATGGGTTATGGTATCCTAAAGATGCAGATTGGGCAGGATGTGTAAATGATAGGAATATTACCAGTGGAGGTGCATTCTATCTTGGAGACAGTTTGGTCACGTAGAACAGTAAGAAACAAGAATCAGTTTCCTTATCCACAACAAAGGCAGAATATATTGCAGTGATAGTGTGTTGTACGTAGGAGAAAGTTGTAGAAAGTGAGGTTAAGTTGGATTTTCATTCCAACAACAAAATGCGGAGTGGTCGCATTTCCCAAGAATTGACTAGCTACAGGGATCACATTCTCAGGGGGAGCATTTAAGTATTTGTTTATCTTTTTGCTCATGTTCATGATTTTTGCTAAATGTAATAAATTTTGGCTGAGAATGTTGTGCATGGACTCAGGGGGAGTCTGCAGTAGCCCTTTGGTATTATTTTCAAATGGGGAGAAGAATTACAGGAAAATTGCACATGTGTTGCCAATAATTCCAAAGGGGGAGATTGTTCAACAAGGTGCAGCAAACAATATTGTCATTGTTGTCAACACAGTCAGATAGATCTATTGATGCAGTGGACAGGAAGTTCAAAAGCTAGTTAGATGCAAAAAAAAAGAGTTCAAAGGTTACTCAGAGTATGTACAATGATTCTCCAAGAAGACCGAAGTGGACCACTTGCAAAAGGTCAAAGAAAAAGACAAGTAAGAAAAGTGTCAAGATATCACGACATATTCAGTAGGCAAGAAAAACTATCGCAATTTTGTGACATGTTGGAAGAGAGAGAAAAAGAAAGAAAAATTGTTGCAATATCACGACATGTTGAGAAGAAAGAAAAACTATCGTGATTTCGCGACATGTTGGAAGAGAGAGAATAAAGAAAAACTGTCGCGATATCACATGTTGAGAAGAAAGAAAAACTATCGCGATTTCATGAAATGTTCGAAGAGAAAGCGCAAGCTAGAAAAAGTGTCGTGATTTCGTGACATGTTGAAAGAAAAAGAGGCAAGTAGAAAAAGTGTCACGATTTCACGACATATTGCAAGGAAGGTTGTACGGATGAAAAAGTGTCACGATTTCATGACATATTGCAAGGAAGGTTGTACGAACAAAAAAGTGTCGCGATTTCGTGACATATTGCAAGGAAGGTTGTACGGATGAAAAAGTGTCACGATTTCATGACATGTTGCAGGGGAGAGAGTCCGAAAGAAAAAGTGTCGCAATTTCATGACATGTTGTAGGAGAGAGAGTCCGAGAGAAAAAGTGTCGCGATATCATGACATGTCGCGTTTTCATGACCCAAAGGCAAGATAAAGCGCTAAGGAGAAAAAGTGTCGCGATATCACGACATGTCACATTTTTGTGACCCAAAGGCAAGAAAAAGCGCTAAGGAGAAAAAGTGTCACGATATCGTGACATGTCGGGTTTTCATGACCCGAAAGCAAGAAAAAGTGCTAAGGAGAAAAAGTGTCACGATATCGCGACATGTCGCATTTTTGCGACCCAAATGCAAGTTAAAGCGCTAAGGAGAAAAAGTGTTGTGATATCATGACATGTCACATTTTCATGACTAAAGGAGAGATAAAAAGATGTCACGATTTCGTGACATGTTTCTTTTTTGCGGTCCAAAGCAAAGAAAAAAAGGTGTCGCGATTTCGTGACATGTTTCATTTTTGCGGTCCAAAGCAAAGAGAAAGAGGAGAGAGAAAAAGGTGTCACGATTTCATGACATGTTTCATTTTCATGGTCCAAAGAAAAGAGAAATAGGAGAGAGAAAAAGGTGTCACGATTTTGTGACATGTTTCATTTTTGTGGTCCAAAGCGAAGAGAAAGAGGAGAGAGAAAAAGGTGTCGCGATTTCACGACATGTATTTTTATGGGCCAAAGCTAAGAGAAAGCGTACGGAAGAAAAAGTGTAGCGATATCACTACATTTATTCTCGTGGTCCAAAGATAAGAGAAAGCATACAAAGGAAAAAGTGTATCGATATCGCTACATGTATTCTCGCGGACCAAAGATAAGAGAAAGCATATGGAGGAAAAAGTATAGCGATATCACTACATGTTGTATTCTCACAGGCCAAAGCTAATAGAAAGCTTATGGAGGTGAAAGTTTCATGATATCGCGACATGTTTTTTCACGACAACAGCAACATAAGAGTTACAGGGGCAGTTGAAGCCGACAAAGAATGATGTTAGCCGACAAAGATTAAGGTTTGTAGTTGACGAAGATTAGGGTTTGCAGTCGACTATGATGAGGGTTACAACCGACTAAGATTAGAGTTTTTCATCATGAAAATGTTGTTATAAAAGCAGGGCTGATTGGAGAATTGAGTGTTGTTGGAGATATCGTCGAATAAGTGTCAAAGCATGAAATGTTGTCGTAAGAGTGCAGAAAGCACAGAAGCGGCGAGATGATGGCAAAGCGTGCAAAGTGAGCAAAGAAGTCGAGTCGTGCTAAGTGTGAAAGTTGCAAAGGAAGCAGATTTTGCAAAAGGGAGAAGACAATCATGAAGCTCGACAGTGTAGCAGTAGATTGTGCGAAGTGATTGCGCAAAGAGAGCAGAGTGAGTAGATAATGCAAAGGTGAAGCAGACCAGTTAGGGTCTTGTAAAAGAAAGGTATTTTATCATCAATCTTATAGATTCAAAATTGAAGTCCAGGTTGCAGTCTGGCATCAGGGGGTTGGTGCTCCTTCTAGTAGGTGTTGGTAAATCAAGGGTTGTTGCTCCTTTCTGTTGGTACAAATAAATCAGGGGTTGGTGCTCCTTCCAGTGAAAGCTGGTAAACTGTTTGTAAAATTGGTGCTTTGCAAAGGCTAGATTTGGATGGTAGTCCAAGAAGTCATTCTTGAGGAGTAGCCAAATTGGTGAACCTCATTAAAATCTTGTGTTGTGTGATGTTCTCTTGTTGTACTTGCTGTATCTGTTTATAAGTTTTAACTACTGCTATTTTAAGAGCTATAAATTCATGATTAAAGTACCACACTGATTCACCCCCCCTCTCAGTGCCATTGTAATACTAACATAAGTATGAGCAAGTATCCCAAATGAATGAAGAAAAAAAGGGAATAGAACTTGAATCCCTAGAATTATCAACATTGCACAAAACTATAAGGAGAAATCGTTACGCATGACGATATGTCTATTACAAAAGCTCCTACCATTTTTATAGACCAATGTTTGAATGTAGATGAGCTATCTTAGGTAACTCAAAACTACCTAATGGTATAGTCCAACTAAGTTCAACATAAGGATGAGATAAAACACTTGAGAATCCTTGATCTTAGCAATGGGCTGAAAGAATCTTGCCTGACATTGGAGGAAATTCTTGAGTTCTATCAAAAATATATTCATTTTCACACATAGAGAGAAGGAATATTTGGGTACATAGTAAAAGACTTGCTTTACAAAAATCTTGTATGACCAGTACATAATTGTTGATAGGGTAACTAGAGTGTTTGAAATATAAGGAAAAACCCACAAATAAATTTCTACCATAGCAACAATTCTTATTATTAATCACATCATCAACTTTATTTATAAGATTCTATAAATTAGGGGGTATTAATAAAATATTATTAAAATAGATATTGAATATATGTCAGAAATGACGTCTAAACGACCACTAACTATTTTACATATCTTAAATTATAGAAGCTTATCTAGAAAATGCATACATTCCACACCATTACATTGCACATATGGAGGATTTAAATAATTAATTCTTATGAGTAAGAATGATTATTAAATATTCATGGTATGTGGTATCACCCGTTAAATTGTCAAAATCATGGCATAGGCATCCATTATGTTTTAATTAATTAAAACATACAAATTCATTCACGTTAAATTACATACTACATTCACCATATCATAGCATGAGTTAGATGTATAAATTTAAAAAAAATTAAGCATGCATTTAACAAAAATATTATATCCATAAATACATAGGTCATAAATCATCCATTCACATCAAAGATCAAATCATTACATTTATCCATAAATACATAGGTCATAAACCATTCATTCACATCAAATATCACATCATTGCATTCATTAATAAAAAGGATCACAAATCCATCATCAAATCAACACTAAATACATCACGTAATATCATAATAATTAAATAATTAAAGCATATACATAAACACATACATAAACATCCATCTCAAATCCACATCATCATAAATATCATCTTATATCGCCCAAATTTTTCGCACCCTTACCTTCAACCTAAAGGATTCATGGCCAGAAGCGGGATGCGAGAAGGATGGGACAATACCTCGGATGGAGAGGCCCTTTGAAGGTCATGCCTCTCGTGGGAGGGGTATAAGGGTGAATTTTTGATGGATGGTGGGGTTCACAAAAAAACTTTAAGTGGCAGTTTCCACACCTAGGTTGAGAATAGGTTTGATGTGTTCATTTTATATTCAATCATTCATATTCCTAGGTTGGCCAAAATGAATCTAAGCTATTGTATATGAAATTGCTGGTTCATATGAAGACAAAAAACATAAATGAATCCTAAATATAGAAAATATCTAAGATGGAGAAGAGTGCACCTGATTTCTAATTTTTGATGAAGATTTTGAAGCTTGTAGGAGTCCAGATCATCCCGGATATGATAGGATCATCTGTAATTGTATAGAATCATCCAGATCACAAGAGATCATCTGAGATCAGTCGAGATCGTCAGCGACCTGATGAATTCGTCAGACAAATTCGTCAAAAACTTGCAATCAAAAAAAGAGACACCAAAAACCAAAAATACAATTGCAAGAATGATACAAAATGATAGAAATAATAATATAAATGCTTAAATGATAGATCTAGATATCAAATCAAATGGGATGCAATGTTTAATAATTTATTTTGAATTTTATCAAGCAAATATGCTAAATGAGGTGAAATCCAAGATGTAGAACAAAAGTGAACTAATATAATGCATAATTAAATAGGAAAAGAGATAGAGAATGCAAACTCATGGCTCTTATTGCCCCCAATCTTAACTATAGTCAAAATCGTCTAAAATCGTACGAGATCATCATCGATCTCGACAGGATCATCCAAAATTGTGGTTGAATTGCCTATGACAATCTGAGCTTCCTCCAACTAAAACACAGTGAGATCCTGTAGTAAAACCTTAAAAAACAAATGCAAATGATAGGGGATAGGATGTTCTAACACAAAAAAAACTAAGGTTACAGGGAAATGATCAGCCAGGGGATAAACTAGGAAAATCCCAAGTTTATATAGGATTAGGGGGAGGTTAGGAGGTTGGGGATCATCCCAATATGGGAGATATCCAATGTAGGAATCTCCAACCGTGTAGACACACTTCTGCCTGAGTTAGAGAGGTTGTTGAAACAAAAGCTAATTATGAAAAATTAGTTTTGGGATGAAATCATTTGGACATTCTGTTCTAGACGAATTCATCCGATTTGGGATGATATCGTCAAATCGGCAATGATATCGTCCAATGGTCAAACAACTTCTAAAAATGGATAAAAACAAGGTGAGCGGTTAACGGGAGGTTTCGGGGTTAAAATTCAATTTTTTTTATCTTTTACTTAGGGTTTAACTATGCCAATTTTAGGGTGCTACATTTTGCCCCCTCTTTAGTGAATTTTTTGAAGAAAATGCATTAAAGATGAGTTCTTCATGCTTTACGAGAAAGAAAGAATTTATTCCATTTTTTAGACGATGATTCTAGGTCAAATCGTACAACTATTTGCTATGGTGCCCCCTCCGAGTTTTTATCCAAATCGAACGTTTGAGGTAAAAGCACGGAAAAATAAAAATTAAAAAAAAATGTTGTTTTTAAATAAAAATAAGAAAAATAGGGTAAAACCCTAATTCATTTTTACTGTTCACTTTCGCTATTTCAGAGCTCTATAGGTGAAATGGTGGAAACAACACATAGATCGACAGAGGTCCGGTGTGGGTTGTGGGTAAGGATCTAAACCTAGTGTACTATGTTCTTAGATTGATTTGTTTAAATTTTTACTTGAATTTTAATTTTTTTGGGGTATCACGGCCGTTTTTAGGCCGTCAACGATGTTGGGATGAAATCGTCCCAATTTCATTGAAATCATCCCCATATCACCGATTTCGTCTGAGGATGACATTAGAGAAATAGATGCGATCCCGTCTAATAAGTGGCGATCCCCAAATTGAATAATCTGAGATGATTTTGTCCTATTAAGGATGATTTTGCTAAATTTGGTACGATATATTTTTTTTTATTTGTGGAAAACATCCCAAAAGGAATGCCACTTTCGGGTAAGACCCAAGGAGGCAGGGGTATCCATTCCGCAAAAAATGCCCAGGACTCGAACCTGGCCTACCACCTTTGACATACTCAAGGAGCAAACAAACACACAAAACCAATTTAAAAATAAGTAAATAACAACAAAAATAATAAAATAAAATAAAAAACATGCTCCTTGAGTGTGTCAAAAACAAAAACACAACCAAAAACACACAATAAGAAAAAAGAAACCACAACACAAATCGCATAGAAAAACACAAGAACCACATAACAAAACACAAACAAGACAAAAACAATAGAACACTACAAAGACATAACCCAAAAAAACATAAAAAATAAACACAACAAAAACCTAAAAAATAAAATAAATAAAATAAAAATAAAAATAAAAAACAACCAACAACAGACAATAAACAAAAAAAAAACATAGAAGACACTCACACATAAAAACACGAAATAACACAAACAAAGAGAAACCCAAGAACAATAATGAAAAAAACACAAGAACAATAACCAAAAACATAAAAAACAACAAAAACACAAGAACAATGAAAAACAACACAAAGAACACAAAAACAAAAAAAAAAGAACCCACCCACCTTAAAAAACTAAACAAAAAAAAAACAAAGAAAAAAAAGAAAAAAAAAACAATGAACAAAACAATGACCTATCTAGACCAGAAGACTATTAAGGCAAGAATCAACAGAGGAAACAAAATAAATAATAGAATGAGCTAGGGAACTAAAAAAACTGAATGAACCAAAGAGAAGCAAAAAAAAAAAACAAGAAGAAACTAGGTACCTTCAAAACTGGAGCCATCCAAAGAAATGATAGAAAGAAGAGCTTCCCTAATTTGAGAAGCCCACCATATAGGAGGGTGGCCATAACAATTAAGATCACCTTTGTCTAAAGCCCAATTAGCTAAAGCATCAGCACTCTTGTTTTTATCTCTGACCACATGACTGTAATCAACTTTCAAAAATCCCATCTGGATTAACTAAATCTTCTCAATAATTCTTTTTAATCTCCAATCCACCTTATGATTCTTAGAAGGAGTCTTCAAGAGATTAATCATAAGTTGAGATTCAGAATCAACTAACACCTTTTCCCATCCAACCTTAGTAGCCTCCTGAAGGCCTCTGAGGATACCATACCCCTTAGCAAGTTTATTGGAAAGAATACCCAAATTCTCAGAAAAAGTAAAAACCAGGGAGCCATCTGAAAGTCTACCAATTCCTCCCACACTAGCTTTTCTAGGGTTCCCTCTAGAGGCTCCATCAGTATTGACTTTTCCAAAATCCTTAGGAGGAGGTTGCTAATTTCTAGCCCTATCCATCTTACTAATACTCACATTCCATTTAAGTTGGTTGCCCTTGGAAGGTTTAATCTTCAATATTTGCATCACTTGATCCCATCTTTAGTGGGAGTTTTGAGGGTGATTAAGGAGTTGATGGACTGATTCAACTAAGTTGGCTATGGTATTTTGCCAAATATAGTGAATATCCTTCCTATCTTGATTAAAAATTTGGTTGTTCCTTTCATTCCAAATATTCCAAATAAGAATGGTAGAACCCATCCAAACTAACTGCCTAATAAAATGATCAACACCCTCTTGATTAGGCCAATCCCTCCAAAGCTATTCAAAAGTAAAAAAATTGGACCACTGTAAGCCAAGTAAAGTGGCCATTCTCCTCCATATCTCAGAGGCTAAAGTACACTCAATAAAAATATGGTTGATATTTTCTACATTCTCTTCACACATTTCACATCTAAAAGGGCCATGAAAACCACACTTCATAAGTTGCTCACCAGTAAGCACCCTACGATGCAATAAAAGCCAATTAAAGAACCTCACCTTAGGCCAAAGCTTTTGAGCCCATAATTGAGAAAATATGTTAGAAGAATGGTTGGGATTATTATGGCATAAGGTCAAATAACCTTGAGCAACGAAATACTCACCCTTAGTAGTGTTGTTCCATCCAAAACAATCTTTTTCATGGGACCAAGAGAGGGATCTCATATGAAGGATGCCTTGGATATCTTGTCTTTGCATTTATGGGATTTGAATAGGCCAATCCTCAATAGGGATCCAATATCTACCAACCTTTGAATTATCAGTATGGTACCGACAGTAATTAGCCACCTTTATCCAATTAGCTTGGTGAAGCTCCTCCATCAAAGGCCTCCAATTGGGAAATTGAGTTATCAAAGGCTTGTGACCATCCCAAGAATCTGTCCAAAAATTTACATATTGACCATTATGAATGATCCAAAATAATTTTTTCTTTATCAAATCCTCACCAGTCTTAAGAACTCGCTAAAATGGGAGAACCTTTGGTAGGAAGTTGATAGCGAACAAGGTCTTCAGGACTTTTGTTCTCAGCATATTTAGCACTGAAGATTATTGGCCCAAAGAGCATTGGGGTTATGCAACATCCTCCAATATAATTTAGCAGCTAAAGCTTTGTTGTTATTAATTGAAGACCGAAATCCTAACCCCCTTCACTCTTAGGAAGACATAAAGTATCCCATTTCACCAAGGCCCAATTTCTTTTCTCCTTAGTACCACTCCAAAGGAAATGATGACTGATTTGATCCAATTCTCGAAGAACAACCTTTGGGATATTCAAAATGAAAGAAACATAAATAGGAATAGCTTGAAGGACTGACTTTACAATAAAGCCACTTGTTGGTCCACTTTCCAATTTTCTTCTTGACTTTGTCCAACAACCAATTCCAATCTTTATTTTTTTGCCTTTGACTATTTATGGGAATACCTAAATAAGTGATTGGAAGAGAGGTCTTCTTATATCTTAATTTATCCAAGACCATGGATTCCTCGTCTAGCAGAGAGCAATGAAAGAAAATAACTTTAGATTTGTCTTCATTGATCAACTGCCCAGTAGCCTTAGAAAAATAGCTAATTATTTGCTTAATATTAGAAGCTTCCTTAACTGGAGCTTTACCTAAAATAGTAGAGTCATCCACAAATTGAAGATGAGAGATAGGTCTAGCTCCATGAGCAATGGTAATTCCCTCAAGGGTTTTGTTTTCCTTATTTTTGGTTATAGTCCTACCCAAGCATTCAACAAGAATGATGAATAAATAAGGGGATAGCGGGTCACCTTGCCTAATACCTCTAGAAGCTGGGAAAGACTGAGAAGGCCTGCCATTGATAAGAACTAAGTAGGAAACTGAAGAGATACATCCCATAATCCAATCCATCCAATCCTTAGAGAAACCAAATTGCCTCAAAACTTTGATAAGGAAGTGCCAATCCACTCTGTCATAAGCTTTGGATAAATTTAATAGAATGAACATAGAAGGAGAATTTTGCATATCCATGGAATGGATGGCTTCCTAAGCAAGAACTATCTCATCTACTATTTGACATCCTTCCACATATCCCCCTTGCTCTAGGAAAATAATCTTATGCAAAAGAGGCTTCAACTTTTTTGCCATGATTTTAGTAATGATTTTGAGAAGAACATTACATAAAGCAATAGGTCTAAAAGCTGAGATATGATCAACCTCTTGAGCTTTTGGAACAAGATTAATATAAGTTTTATTGATAACCTTCAAAATTTCTTTGGCTTTATTGGATTCTTCCACCACCTCTAATAAATCAACATGAAGGATATCCCATAACTCTTGGTAGAACTCAATAGGAAAACCATTAGGACCTGGGGTTTTCCCTTTTTGCATTTTAAAAACTACTTGTTGAAGCTCATTGATAGTAACATGAGCAGTCAAAATAGAGTTCTCCTCAAAAGTGATAAGATAAGGGATTGCTTGAAGAACATTTTGTTGAGAAGTCGAGTCAAGAGGAGTAGCAACAAAAATATTGGAAAATTAATCAACAACAATAGAGTTCATGCCATCCCAAGTATAAACAACATCTCCAGTATCTGAAGTTAAGGAAGAAATAAATTTGTGAGATCTTCGAGCTAGAAGAGATTTGTGAAAGAAATTTGTGTTTCGATCTCCTTCTTTGAGCCATTGAATTCTAGATTTTTTCTTCCATAAGATTTCTTCTCTTTTTTCCCATTCCTCTAACTGAGTTGTGAGTTTAATTTCATCTACATTTCTCTTCTCTGTGAGGCCATCTAAATGGATTTTCTTATTCAAATTTTCAAGATGAGCAATAACTTCATGTTTTTTTATGAACATCCCCAAACTCTTTCCGAGTTCCAAGTCTTGATTTTGGATTTAATGTATTGCAGTATTTTGGAAAAACAAAACATATTAGTCCCATGCCTAGGTTTACCTTCCTTCCACCATTGTTGCACATGAGGTCTGAAGGAAATGTCTCTGAGCCACATTAATTGAAAACAAAAAGGAGAGAAACTCACATTGGTTTTCCACATTTCCACCATGACTGGCCAATGATCCGAACCAACATTATTAAGAGTCTTCACTTTAGGAATGTGACCATGGATTAAGAATTTTTTAGAGAATAAAAACCTATCCAATCTCTCCATTATACAAGCTAAGTCTTGCCTTCTGTTAGACCAAGTCATAAGGCCATTATCTCATTGGATATCCACAAGATGGAGGTTTACAATATATTCACTCATGAGGTCAATGCTTTTGTCCAAATTTCTATTTCCCCCACTTTTCTCATCCAGAGAGAGGATGGTATTGAAATATCCTCCGATCAAGATCTAAGATTTAGGAAAATGAGAGATAATATGAGTAATATCCTTCCACTATCTTATTTTTTCCTCTAAAGAAGTCGGGGCATAAATAGTAATGCAGAGCATAATCTGGTTGGAATGTCTACTTTGAATAGCTATAGCCAACAAACCCCAACTGCCAACCATATGGTGAATAACTACCTCTTTTGGGTCCCAAATACAAGCAATGCCACCCGAAGTCCCTTGGGAACTGAGGGAAACCACTTTTCTAGCTGGCCAAATTGTACTGACAATTAAGTCCATATCCTCCATTGGCATCTTTGTTTCTTGAAGGAAAACAAGATGTGGATGATTTATTTGAATCATTATTCTAATTTCATTTTGTTTTGAAAGACTCCCTTTGAGTCCTCTAATATTCCAAGTGATGATCTTCATTAATACCAGGGCTAAAAAAGTTGGTAAGGGCATTAATCTTACCTTCCTCTACAAGCTTTTCACCTTCTTTTACCATATGATATTGATTGGTCTTGCGACCTATTTTTTGATTGGAATCCATCTTCAATTTTTTTTTCCCTATTTCTTGACTTATTCCAATTGAAAATTTGGTATGATATCATTCAACAATGGGCGATATCATATTTTTTTATGAGATGAAACTAATTTTAATTAATTTTAATGATTATGTACTAATGATTTTTGTTGTTTTATTTTTTATTTTGCAGAGGGGATTGCTAAAGAGTTGAGAGTGGAAATACAGGGGTCTCAGGGATGACTTAGCTATGCTCGATCAGGCTAAGCGAGACAGACTAGCAAAGGTCAGACTACAACATGTGATAGAGATACCACAAATTCCTATAGACATGGGGCTACTAACAGCTCTAGCAGAGAGATGGTATCCAGAGTCATCCTGCTTTTGGCTACTGATAGGGGAGATGACTCCCACTCTAGAGGATGTATGGAGGATCTTGAAGATCCCCATACATGGGTGGTTCATGACTCCTTCGGAAAATTAGGGCCATGCCATGATGAGATTGTGCAGTGACCCAAGCTTTGCCCTAGAGAAGGGCAGAGTTAACATCGAGGCTTTGAGGTAGATGCCTGGGGTGTATCGTTTGACCCAAGTTTTGGTAGGGGTGGTAGGTGGCCTTCTTCTATGCCACCAAAGTGAATGTAGGTTACCGTGGCTACTTTCAGATGTGGTCTGTGACATGAGACCACGGATACAAGTTTTCTTGTGGTAGCTTTGTACTATGCCACTTGTATAGGATCCTTTATGGGGTCATATACAAGGGAGGTCAATTTTTGGTGCTGACATCGCTACTACAGATTTGGTGCTGGGAGCACATTACAATGTAGAGTTTGGTAGGGCTTCCACTGATAGGAGTTGTCTAGGAGAGACCCTGGGTTTTCTATTGGTGGCTCTAGAGAGGGTCATAGTGATGGATAGATCTGTCGATGTCCTGAATGTTGTTAGACAACCTCACCCCAGATCATATCACATGGAGACCATGGAGAGAGCATCCAAGGTGGGTAGAGGATGGACAGGAGTTGGCTCGCATCATGTGAGTCATCTAGTTGAGGACAGAGTGAGGAGAGGTAGAGCTCCATCGCTATGACCAATTTTTGAGGTAGTTCGGTCTACAACAGGGGATCCCTTCTCTTAGGGATTATGTGTACTCCCAGACTATGCGGGATAATACTACATTGAGTAGAGCTCTAGACATGTAGCGGTTATGGAGTCAGGATGCTGATGATGCCCCCATTTAGCCAATGGATGGGGATGATGTGGGGGTAGTAGATGGGTATGATGCCTGGTATGTAGGCATTCGCCCTCCTTGGATGATGAGGGCATAGGTTTCGATGCACATTTTAGTGTAATGGATGGAGATGTGGCGTCAGGCTACCATCGATGCAACGACGGGTAACATAGGGAGATATCAGTGATGACCTCCTCAGGAGAGATTCCAAAGAGTACCATAGGCTCTGGAGAGACAGTAGCAGCTAGAGAGGAGGGAGAGACTCCCTTCTTAGCATAGGGATAGGACACCATCGCCCGATAAGGGCAAGGGTGTCGAGGTGGGGGAGAGTAGTAAGATGGCAGCTCTTTGGGCAAAGAATGCTCACCTACAAACTTAGGTGTAGACTCTTCAGGATGAGGTGATATGGCTCAGGTATTGGAGTAGAGGGGTGAGCATTTTGGAGATGGTGTGGGCTGTTGCACAAACTGCATTCTACCAAGGGTTGTACTATCATTTGGTTCCTAAGGAGTAGAGGATACCATTGCCATCCAGCATTGCAGAGCCGATCAGGATGGGGTCATCGAGGACAGCATCACGATCGACATCGAGGACCCATGACATAGGATAGGTTGTGATGGGACAACCTCATCCACCTTAGGGCGGGAGAGGAGATGAGGCTGAGAGCTCGAGGGCTTCTTGAGACTAGTTGCTCATTGGTACATAGACCACATATTTTTGAGATGATTGAGTATGCCAGGGTATAGATTATGGCATACCAATCCATTTTGATATGATGTATAGACTTCTTGATATATATATATATATATATATGTTCTTTTTGTGATATGACTTGTGCATATGTTTTATGATGCTTTAATATTTTAATGGTTGATTGATTATTCATGTAATTATGTCATTGAAAATTTATAATTTTATGTCATGCTATAAAATTTAAATGAAATAATCTAATGTAAACAAATTGGTTGTTGTGGTGTGATTTGATGAAAAATAAAGTGACTTCTAACAATAATTTCAAAGGACATTATCATTGTTACATGACCATTTCATGGAGTCGCCGCTCGCTAGGTCATCAAGCTAATCTCGGTATGAGAGAAATATTGCTAAAAGTAAAAGGGTGCTTAAGAGACTTTCTTAAGACTTTGTGTTGTGATGATAAAAAATGATGATGGTGATGATTTGTTTTCATATTTCCATAAAAATATTATGCATGAAATATTAAAAATATGATTTTTTTCTAGGCATAAAATTCCCAAGTGTGATAGAAATTTGAACAATTGCCTAGGAATTATACCATTGTCGCAAAACTGAATGTTGACATAATGAAATGAAATAGAAAATTTTTCATTCTTTTTTAAAACACAATTATGTAACATAATGATTTAAGCCATATGTTTTTTATGGATTAAATAAATGGAAAATAAAATTATAACGATGGTTTGCACTAGGCATAGAATTTTAGGTATAGACTTATACCATCATCGTGAAATCCAAACGAAGAAATTGATGTAATAGTTTTATTGCATAGTTGATTTTTGATTTTGAGATAAAAAATATAAAATGAAGACTTGCACTAGGCATAGATTCCAATTTAAGTTTAGGAACTATACCATCGTTGCGAAAGTCGAAAATATAAATGTGACTTTATTGTTAGATTTTTGAACATGCTTTGAAATAAATTTTGGATTTTTGAGAAAATGTATTTAATTATTTTTACGCTAAGCCAATATTCTCAAGTAAGAAAATCAAATTATTCTAGAATATTTGCATAAATATTTTAAATTATCTCAAAGAAAAAATTTAGATTTATAAGGAACCCCATGTGCATATGTGAGTTCATTTCCGATCTTGATCTATCATAATGATACAAAATCTCTCAAAGACAAACGTGTGTGCAATTGTATTGTTCATTTACCAATTTTGAGCAAGATAATTTGATACAAGTAATTTGAATTAACCAAATGAGTTTTCGTTGACCATGATTTATATGCATGTGACCATACCAGACTACTATGTAAGTCGGTTCATCAAGAGCTAGCTGATCCATGAGCGGACATAGGTCTGTACAAAAGAAGGTCGCTAATGTGACAGACATATCACCATGCTAGGAGCTACCGAAGGCCAAGCGGGTTGGGCACAAACCACCTATTATGGGGCTTACCTCACAATTTTTGAATAATTAAGAATTCTAGGGATTCAAGCTCATTCAGCCTTTTTTTCTTTCAAAGGGTAGGGGAAGGGATTTATTGCTTTTTGCTTTTTCTTTTCTTTTCTTTTTCTATCTTTTTTTTGTATTTTTTATTTTGCTTGACACTGAGATAATGCTAAAATATTGTTGATATGGTACAAACTGATAATGCTTCTGAATAATTTCTCTTTTTCTCATGCTTGCTTTTTTTTTCTTTTTCTTCCTAGACTAGGGATACTTGCTTGGATTTGCTGTAGAGCAAGGGATTTTTATTCTGGGTAGGGGTGAGCTTGTCCTTTTTTCAATTCTCAAATATTCTAGACCATGTGCATGATAGGATAGTAGGGGAAACTTTTTTCTCAAGAGACCACTTCTACTATGTAGCATAATTTTGAATTTGCAATGAAATCATTTTAATGTGAAAATATGTACTTGGTTCAAGTAAATAACAAGATCAGTTCTCTATGCTCAAAAATTTATTTAATTCAACTGTGGACTTCGATATAAGAGAGATTAATAACCATACCAAATAATATCAAGATACTTATTCATGAGAGTGTGAAAGTGCGGGATTCCAAATAAATGCTAATTTATCCAAAATAACTAAAAATATGACTGCACTGCTTCAAGAATTGACAGGTGCAAAAATAGAAAATATTTTTGAGGATTTTGATGATTTTGATTTTTTTTTATATTTTGATTTTAATTTATGATTTGAGAGAATACATAATATTACTATTTTTTTTTTGAAATTTTTATATGAATTACTAATATGAGACAATATGTATAATATATACAGTGACGAAATTACCAGATTTATGCATAATAGCGCTTAAGATGCATAATGTTCATAGGTTCTTTAAGATCTTTGCCATATAAGGTAGCTAATATGTATGCTCCTGATCCAAATTTAGCAGTGATAATATATGGCCCAAGCCAGTTAGGCTTGAATTTTCTTTTAAGGTCTTTAGTTGCATTAGTATTTTTTTTATTTTCTTTTAAGACAAGGTCGTCGATCTCAAAGGATCTATTATGAAATTTCTTAAGATATGCTCATTTGAGCTTGTTCTGGTAGATACGAAGATGCTCCAAAGAATTAATGCACTTCTCATCTAGGATTTCCAGCTGACTAAATATGCCAGCACGATATTCATCTCCTACTTCAGTATCTTGAAGTAGTAGAGCCAAAGAAGGAACTTCTAATTCAAATGGAAAAATAGCTTCAGTGCCATAAACCAAAACAAAAGGTGAAGTGCCCATGGGAGTATGAATGCTAGTTCGATAAGCCCAAAAAGTAGGATATAATTGAATGTGACAATCACGACCAAATTTATTGACCAGTATTTTAAGGATTTTAATTAATGTTTTATTAGATGCTTCTTCTTGGCCATTACCTTGAGGATAATAGGGAGTGGACCAATGATGTCAAATTTTATATTGGTGACATAGTTTCTTTACATATTTATTTTTGAAACAAGTTCCATTATCCGAGATGAGATTTGCAGGAATTCTAAACCTACAAATAATTTGATTAAAAATAAATTTGGAAACTTGAGTTCCAGTGCAAGAAGCTAAGGGCATAGCTTCAACCCACTTCTTAAAATACTCGATGGTGGTTATAATGAATTTGTGTCCATCAGATGACATAGGATTGATTTTTTTGATGATGTATAAGCCCCATTTGGAAAAAGGCCAAGGAGATGAAATAGCCTATAGTTATTGTGTAGGTGCATGGACAAGGTCAGCATGTTTTTGGCACTTGTCACAATGGCACACATAATCATGTGCATCATTCTCCATGGTAGGCCAAAAATATCATATCCTAAGGATCTTCTTAGCAATGGCGCTACCACTAAAGTGTCCATCACAAGATCCATCATGGGCTTCACTCAAAGCTGATATAGACTCTTCTAGATTCAAACATCTCAGTAGGATACCTTCAAAGGATCTCCTATATAAGGTATTTCCAATTATAACAAAGCGACTTGCTCGTCTACGTAATAACCGACACTGGTTTCTATTAAAACCTTCAAGGAAGGTCCCATTTTGAATAAAATTGAGGATATTAGTGTACCAAAGTTTAGGAGTAGTTTCATTGATTTAATTGAAGCGGGTTCTTGGAGTCGACGAATAATAATGGTAGCATATTCTTCATCTAACTCAAAGGGTAAAAAAGATACAACTACTGCCATGGCATTAGCCACACGATTGCTAGTTCTAGGAATAGCTTCCAAGGTAATTTGATCAAATAAAGATATTAATTAATACATATGCTTTATATGGGTGCAATTTATCATCTCGGGTTTGATAAAAATCATTAATTTTATTTATGACAAGTTGAGAATCACCGAAAACTAATAGATTTTTAATTTTTAGTGTCAAGGCTACTCGTAATCCAAGGATTAGAGCCTCATATTTAGCAGTGTTATTAGTACAAGCAAATGTTAATTTAAAGGATAGAGATATGATATGTTTCTATGGAGATATCAAAATAATACCTGCAATAGAACCACTCATACATTGGGCTCCATCAAAGTATAAGGACCATTTCTCTGAATGATATACCTCTAGTTTAGGGCATTTGTCGAGAAACTCAATGACGAGGGGATGGGTGGATTCTAAGGGTGCAGCAGCTAATTGATCTGCTATGATTTGACCCTTAACAAACTTCTATCCTATAAACATGAGTTCAAACTCACTTAGCACAAGAACCCACTTTGTTGTGTGACCAGATAAATAAGGTTGACTCATGAGATACCGCAAGGGATCAGATTTAGCAATAACGTATGTTTTTTGACTTAGCATATAATGGCATAGTTTTTGTGTAGAAAATATGACTACTAGACATAACTTATCTAATGTTGTGCAATGGTTTTCATAACTAATTAATGTTATGCTAATGTAATAATTAGCACGCTCTCTTTTCTCATCATCAAGTTGAGCTAACATAGCTCCTAAAGCAAAATCTAAAGTAGAAATATACAAGATAAATGGGCGATCAAGTTTAGGTGGTGAAAGTACAGGTGGGTTAAGAAGATATTGTTTGAGGAGTTCAAATGCTTCCTGAAATTCGTCGTCCCAATGGAAAGAGACATCCTTCTTAATAAGCATAATGAAGAGTCCAGTTTTATCTACCAGCTTATCGATGAAGTGACGAATAGCTTGAAGCTTACCTTGTAGACTCCATAATTCAGATATATTTGTAGGTGCGGGCATATTAGTGATAGCCATAATCTTGAGAGGGTCAATTTTTATGCCACGTAAAGAAACTATAACCCCTAATAATTTACCTGACTTAACTCCGAATATACATTTGGTTGGATTCAATCGGATAAGATATTCCCTTAACCGATCAAATACACTCCTCAAGTCATCTAAATGGTCATATTCTTCAGTAGAAAAAGCTTTAATGTCATCTACATAATCGTGTAGTATATCATGCATCATATCATGAAAGATATAAGTCATGGCTCGTTGATAGGTTGCACCTACATTCTTCAACCCGAATGGCATCATTTTCCAACAGAAAGTCCCCCAAGGGGTAATAAAGTTTGTTTTAGCCTGATCTTCAGGAGCTATCCTAATCTTATTATAACCAAAAAATCCATCCATTAAGGATATCATTCCACTCCCAACAGTAAAATCAATGATCTAATACATATTGGGAAGGGGAAAATCATCTTTAGGGCATGCAACATTAATATCTCTAAAATCTGTATAAACCCTAACCTTAGTATTTTCTTTCTTAGTTACTAGAACTACATTCAAGATCCATTCAGCATAATCAATGGCTTGTATTAAAATAACATTCAAGAGTTTTTCTAACTCCCCTTTGACTAGTAAGGCCACTTTAGGATGTATTTTTCTAAGCTTCTGCTTAACAGGTTTAGCATCCGGGTGCACTGCTAGGTGATGCATAACTACAGAAGGGTCTAATCCTGGCATATCTTCATATGTCCAAGCAAAGACATCTTCATATTCTTTAAGAAATGCAATGTATTTATCCTATTTTTCTTGACTCAATTCTAATCCAATGTTGATTATGTGGGGTTTATCCTCGGTTCCAATGTTAAATTTTATGACATTTTCTACTTTCATGTGTAGATCTCTCTCAAAATTAGGTGGGGCGGGTGAAACGCCCAATTCTTTTAATTCTTCCAAGGTTACCTTGGATAATTCATTTTGACGAGTCATGGCCTCAATCCGGGCTATACTAGGTATAGATCCATAAAAATAAAATCCATTATGTAATAATTCCTCAATGGAGACATCGTGAAAAATATCTCCCTCCAACTCATCGTCGGATTCAGCGATCATCTCAGGATAAGCTATAGATAGCATATTACATGTGAATGTTTTATTTATTAAACACAAGGCATCACGCGCATCTAAATAATCTTGGTAACATATAAGTTGGTCATCATCCTCAAATGGGAATGGCTGACCCCTAATAGGAAATAGGCCCACACCACATTGGGCGGGCCACGCTTATACCTCAAAAGGTTCTTTCATACCATGCTAGAAAGGTCCCAAAAATTTCCATTTATATCCTAATTTTAGCATTATAGGTTTGGCTTTAATATATTCATTAGTAAAATAACATTGAGCATATCCATCATAATGAGTTCTGATGTTTCTGGGTATTCTACCCTAGTCATATCCCTTATAATAAATGCACAACTCTCGACTTGGTAAATACTTCCCATAGGCTATGGGAGGCCCAAGGTACAAGGAGATGGTGGCAAATTATTTAAAATAAGGGAATATTGCATAGAATTATTTTTTTCTTCTGATATAAGGATTTTAGATAGATCGGGTAAGAGTTCGTCAATAAGAGCATAAGAGGTAGAAGGAACATTCCCTACATCTTTTGATGTGGAAAATATGACTTTGGTGGATATATATGGTGTAGAGGAGTCAATAGATGGGTCTATTAAAGGTATGGAAGTTATAGGAGTAGAATAAGAGATATTTGTTGTGATATTAGGATCTCTCTTAGGTCCTAATGTGGTTTTTTTAGAATATGGTTGAGCTATATGTGAAGATGCAACTGATGGAGAAGAAGTAGATGACTTTGTGGGTGTAACTTTCACACATTTATATGGATAATGAGAATTAGGATGTGTGGATGATATATTAGGGTAAAATTGAACTCCAATAGGTTCTGCAAAAGCACACATATCAAAGGGTCTTGGATCACCATGAATGGTAACCAAATGATTCTTAAATTTGAACTTAACACATTGATGTAAGGTTGATGGAACAACTCGCATCGCGTTGATCCAAGGATGACCCAAGAGTATATTGTACGATGCAGGGCAACGTACAATAAACATGGTCGTATCCAAGGTTCTTGGACCAACCTGCAATGGAACGGTAATAAATCCACATGTTTCTTGTGTTTCGTCATTGAAATATTTTATGATCATATCAGTTCTTTTCATTTCCTCACTTCTAAACCCAAATATTTGGTAGAAGTCAAAAGTGTAGATATTTAAAGATGAACCATTAACAATCAAAACTCGTTTGACTGCTACATCTCTAATTAAAGCAGTAATATACAAGGGGTCATCTTTATGTAAACTATATTGAGGTATGTCTCTATCTCGAAAGTCAATACAATCAACTTCACGAGTTATTATAGTATTGGCCATGGCTTCAGGTTGAATGTCTTGTGGTACCATCATCTGGCTTAATGTGAGCATTAATTCATCTCTATGTGTAGGAGAAGATCTTAAAAGGTCCAAGAGAGAAATTCTGGCTGTAATAGTTGATAATTGTTCATTAATATTATTAGGCACATGATTCCCTTTATTAGGAACCTTCAAAACAAATGGAGTTGATCCACCATTCTAAATTTGATCTTTTTGATAATTTTGAGTCTATTTTCTACTAACAGCTCCGATGGTACCCACAATATTATTCTACGGATGATGAATGGGTCTTGGTCTAGCGTTTATATCTAGCTCATTAGAAAATAATCAATGATACGAGGGTCTAGTAGTGACTCTTCTTGGAAATGGTTCTTCTGGAACCATATAACTTGTGATAGGGTGAATAGTATATGATTCATATTTAGAACTATTCAATTTATTTGATGTGATTTCCATATCACTCTTAGTCTCATATTCTGTATCACTACGATCAAGTATCTGAATATTAAATAGAGGTCTGGTTGTAACCATGGATAAATTTGTGTCAAATATTTCCAGATCATGAGCAGGTAAATGCCCACTAATAGTTCCTACATATCGGGCAAGAGGAGGGACATTATGATGTTCAATTTGATTAGCCACCTCCTTACCATATTTTGGTAAGGGATGTTGAAATATGTCTAATGACTAATTGGCGTTTTGATTCTGGTTTTGCAGGGTGTTCTTTTGAACATTAGTAGGAGTATTAAAATTAGTTTTAAAGTCTTGCACCTCCATCTCATTGTTATTAATCAAGTCTTGTATTTTATGTTTTAATATTTTACAAGAGTTAGTAGTGTGTCCCAGTCCTCTATGGAAGTCACAGTGTAAATCTGCTTTGTATCCGGGTATAGTTGGATCAGGTTCTTGGATATTTGGTAATTTAATTAAACCTCATTCTAATAATTGTGGTAGGATAGTTGATAAAGGTTGATTTAACCTAGTAAATTCTTGAGGAGGTCTATCAGGAGGTTTCAATACAAACTTCTCCGTTGTCTTTGCAGCATTAACATTAGCAATATTTCTTCTATCGGTGACTCCATCACCCACAACTTGTTTATTCTTATATTTATTTTTGGTTTTTTTCTCATCGTCTTTCTTTTTAAGCTGGCATCTCCTAATGAGAGCATCTTCCACTCTTCGGGCTAAGTCTATAGCCTGATCGAAGGTGGTCAAGGTAGTAGTTGATAATTCATAAGATAGTTGCTCTTACAAATTATTAATAAATATGTCCAACATCTCCCTATAAGGTAACACAAGGTGCAATTTTCCTATCAACTGTCTCCACCTAGCTAGGAAATTAGAAAAGCATTCATCTTTGTCCTATTTTAAGTTATACAAATATTTAATGGTCACATGTCTTTCGATGTAGGCACTAAATTGATGAACAAAAGACTCGACAGTTTCTTTGAAATTCCTCAAATAATTAGTGGGTAATTGATAATACCACTCTAATGCCATTCCTCCCAAGCTTTTCGAAAATATTTTTAGTAATAACAAGTCATCATGTGATATATCATGACATGCTATCCTAAACATGCGAAGATGCTCTATGGGATATTTGATTCATTTATATATGGGAAGAACAGGCATAGGAAAATTTTTAGGATACGTTAAAGGCTAACTACACATCTCTCGATAGTTGTATGAGGGATGATAGGGATCTATCTGGTCCATGTGGGAAACCAGCTGTTTCACCATGGTTTCAATATTGCTAGTTTATCCACAATATCAGTTCGGTGGGATAGAGGTATGGTATCTATGAGTGTATGATGGTGTAACATAAGGATTAGATGCTATATTTCTATTATGCAAAGTTTTGGTAGGAAGAGTATTATGAAGAGGCTTTGTAATAGTATTATGTTGTACCCCAGATTGTTCATAATTGGTGTTTGGTTTTTTTTGAGGTTTTTGTTGATTTGAGGTATTTTTATCAAGAGCTTGGTGAAATAGAGCAGTAAATGATGGTTTCTTTTGTGCAGGAATGACCCTAAGCTTGTTAACAGGTACTTTAGGTGGTTGGGTAACCTGTTGTTGTTGCATGTTCTAGATCACAGCTACTATATCCAAATTGGATGGTCCAGCTCGATCACTCTCTTCATCAATAAAGGACAAGGGATTAGTGCATGTGTGAAATACTTCTTCTAGAGTTGCTTGAGTGTCACTAATTCTATCCTTGTCCATATGGACTGCTCTATTAAAAACACCAATATTAGTGTTAATGAACTTCCAAAATTGTTCCATGTTTTCAAAAGTGATAGATCCTCCTGGAGACATTTTAGGGGATGAGGATCCTTCATCTCTAACAGTTTCTTCTTGTTCATTTACTACAACAATCTCTTCTTCTTGCTAGTCTAGGGTCTCTTCTTCCTGAACTTGGTCCTCATGAGGGACATTTTGGTTAGTTAATGGTCTTACTAACCAATCTTCATCTTCTTCGGTTTGTTTTCCATTCCTAACTCTAGGCATTGTGCTAAACTTAGGTTTAAGCAAATATATATACTTATATATATATATATATATATATATATATATATATATATATATATATATATATATATATATATATATATATATATATATATATATATATATATATATATATATATATATATATATATATATGCGGTAATGTTGAGAGGTATATATTTTAACTATATACCTACTATAATACTTTAAAAGGAAAATGTTTTTTTTTTGTTTTTTTTTGGTTTGATTATATTATTATTTTGTGAGAATAAAAATAACAAACAACATGCTAGTTGCAAGAAATAACAATAGTAAAAAGAATGACTTAGTTTTCTATGAATAGTTTATGGATATCATTGATAGGGTCAAGTTCATCAGGAGTCATGAAATGCTCCTCTTCAAATTGGAAGTGGTTTTTCAAGAATTTGACAAAGTGTGCTATGGTAATATGATCTACTTCAGATCCTGACATGTAAAAATAAAGTTCATGACAATACTCTCGATACAACACAGCTCTAGGAACTCTATTCCATCTCTTTATATCCATAAGAATGACTTCTTGATCCTCTATATGAGATAGAAATTTATGCACTACAACTTGTTCTCAAGGTATTCCTCAAAGGTGTATAATTCAGAAGACACAAGTGCTCTTTTATCTGCTAACCACCTATGGCAAGCTCTCTAAAGTTCATGATACAAAGTCACCTGATCAGGATCCAAGATTATATTGAGGACAAACCTCTTAATTTTCCTAAGTTCTATAGATCTGGATTTAATAATACCTAATCTCCTATCAAGTTCGTCCCACAAAGATTGGGCTCTATTTGTTTGAGGTACTATAAGCATAGAAGTAATCTCTATGGTCATTAATTGATTTTCAACATTTATGGTGACAACTCTTCTTCTATTATAATCTACTATCTAAATATGATATGCAAATTTAACTATTTTCTAATGATTCTAGATGTTCTTAATAATGTTTTTTTTTTTCGGATTGTTTTCAAAAGGTGTTTTAGTTTCATATCGGGTTCACTAAAATGTACACCCAAAATTTTTGCACCCTTAACTTCAGGCTAAAGGATCCGTGCCCGGAAGGGGGATGTGAGAAGGATGGGAAAGAACCTCAGAAGGAGAGGCCCTTTGGAGGTCATGCCTCTCAGGGGAGGGGTATAAGGGTGAATTTTTGACGGATGGTGGGGTTCACCAGGAAACTTTAAGTGGCAGTTTCCATGCCTAGGTTGAGAATAGGTTTGATGTGTTCATTTTATATTCAATCATTCAGATTCCTAGGTTGGCCAAAATGAATCTAAGCTATTCTATATGAAATTATTGGTTCATATGAAGACAACAAACATAAATGAATCCTAAATATAGAAAACATCTAATATGGAGAAGAGTGCACCTGATTTCTAATGTCTGATGAATATTCTGAAGCTTGTAGGAGTCCAGATCATCCCAAATATGATAGGATCGTCTGTAAATGTACAAAATCATCCAGATCATAGGATATCATCTGAGATCAACCAAGATCATCAGCGACCTGACGAATTCATCAAAAACCTGTAATCACAAAAATATACACCAAAAACCAAAAATACAATTGCAAGAATGATACAAAATGATAGGAATAAGAATATAAATGCCTAAATGATAGATCCAGATATCAAATCAAATGGGATGCAATGTTTTAATAATTTATTCAAAATTTTATCATGCAAATATGCTAAATGAGGTGAAATCCAAGATGCAGAATAGAAGTGAACTAATCTAATGCACAATTAAATAGGAAAAGAAATAGAGAATGCAAACTTAGGGCTCTGATTTCCCCCAATCTGAACTATAGTCAAAATCGTCTGAAATCGTATGAGATCATCGCCGATCTCGATAGGATCATAAAAAATTATGGTTGAATCACCTGCGACGATCCGAGTTTCCTCCGACTGAAACACAGTGAGATCCTACAGTAAAACCTGAAAACACAAAAGCAAATCATAGGGGATAGGATGTTCTAACACAGCAAAAACTAAGGTTACATGGAAATGATCAGCTAGGGGGATAAACTGGGAAAATCCCAAGTTTATATGGGATTAGGGGGAGGTTAGGAGGTTGGGAATCATCCCAATCTAGGAGATCTCCAACGTAGGAATATCCAACCACGTAGACATGCTTCTACCCGAGTTGGAGAGGTTGTTGAAACATAAACTAATTATGAAAATTTGGTTTTGGAATGAAATCGTTTGGACGTTCTGTTCCAAATGAATTCGTACGATTTGGGATGATATCATCAGATCAACGATAATATCGTCCAATGGTCAAACAACTTCTAAAAATGGCATGAAAAATGAGGTGAGCGGTTAACGGGTAGTTTCAAGGTTAAAATTCATTTTTTTTTTATCTTTTACTGAGGGTTTAACTGCACCAATTTTAGGGTGCTACACATCTATCATCTAACACACACACACACATATATATATATATATATATCACCACATCATAATCCCATCATAACATTGCATAAAGAAAACAAAAACATAAGCAATAAATGATACACATAATGAGTCATAAAGCAAAGATATCATATAAATGTGTGTATCAGGTCCATAAAAGGTACAAAAATACCCATAGGATATAGTTAGGTAGGTCAAGCTGACCTCAAAAATAAATCAAAAGAGCACCATCAATAAAATATAGGGGCTAAGGCCCTAAAATCACCTCCCCCAGTGACACCTACATCTATGGCAGTGTCACGAGTCGAATGGTGTGAACTTGTTGGCCTCTTTGTCCGAGTTTGGGTCCTTTGACTAGGATGGGTAGAATAATACCTTGAGGTAGATTGCCCGTTGACCTACGAACCACATACACCTGGTGCCTCCTTAGGGAAAATACCATGCCTCCTAAGATACATCTCGAGAATGATAATGTGATCAACATAATCCTGATTTCACCCCTCATACTCATCCAATAGTGACTATAGGCATAGGACCTCTGCCCTTGGATCTATCTCTAGATCACCCTATGATGTAGAAGGAGGAATAGAAAACTGCATCCTGGCAATACAACCCCTGATAGTAGCCTACAAATCCTGTATCTATGTTGTCAGCTACTCTAAGGTGACATCCCACTGTGCTATGGTAGCATCTCGTTGTTGCACCTAGATTTGGGTCAATTGAAGCTCAACCTCGACCTCGTATAACTATGCCATCAGAGGAGAATCTATCTCATAGGGCTCCAACTTCTCCTCATACTCCTCAAGAGCCTCCTGCTCCTCCACTACCACCTGCTCTGCTCATTGTCCCCATACCTCTATCTTGGCTTATAATTTGCACCCTGTTGGATCTGTACCATCATCCCCACCATCATCCTCATGATCCAAGATGTCAGTATTATGCCACATAATATCTCCCCACCATTGAGTGTATGCATTTATAACAACCCTAGTGAATATTGGGTCAATTTATGGGGCATCCTCCTCATCTTAAAGCTTCGTAATCTATCACAAGGGAAGGTCCCTCTCCACTACAAGGTGCCTATGCAAAAATGGAACAAGAGGCACATCCTGTTGTAGCCCATACTGACAGAGAACCTGAGAGTGGAACCTTGCAGTCAAGGAGCCACAACTCACACCACATCTTAGCAATAAAATTGTCTAGATCATCCCACATCAGGAACTCATGATATGGGCACCACATAACATCCTTGGCATGCAACCTAGTGAAAGTAGTTGTATAATGAGAAAGCTCCTCTACATGAGAACAACTCTTGTGCAGCTCGTGCTCTCAAGTTCATCTAGCGATATAGCACTGAATATGCTCCTCCATAGTTGTAATATTAGTAAGAAGCCCTCTAGGATGATCTACCTTTATGTGCTCCCATCCCCAAACCTGTAGAAGCAAGCTACAAGTAATGCTGATACGACCTTATCGGTGGATGTGGTACAACTCATCATAGCACTGAGCCAAAAAAGACTTACCCCATGTATAGATGATAGGCTCCTCACTATCCAACAAGTCCTGAACCATCGCCAAGAGGTTCCATGGGAACCTCAAACCTGAGCAATCTAGAATCAAGATATTTTTGATGACCATCAGCAACACTACATGGCTCACAGAGAAGACCTCCTCCTTGTACCAATGTGATATGGAAACTCCCCCAGATTTGGTGTCCTTGAGAGCCTCCATAGAGCACCCTCTAAAAACCCAAGAAAAAATAGCAACCTGATCATTAGTGGCCAAAGAGACAATGGCCACTCCATCAAAGGGGATCCGGAAGATCCTATACACATCTTTCGACATGATGGTCATATCGTCGGTAGGAAAGTGGAAAGTATTGGTCTGAGGGTCCCATAAATGGACCAAAGCCATAAGGTAGGCATTATCTACCATAATGGTGGGTAGACTGGTGATGTACTATAGCCTATGGGATTTGATCCAAGCCTAGTCATTGCCATCCAAGAGGGGCAGAAGTGTATTCATGAGCTTCGAGTCCCGAGCCCAAGAAGTAAGAATCTAAGAAAAAGAAAATAAATCATAACTATAATTCATATAAGGCATAACACACCATAAACATGAAAATTGTGCAAATAATGATGGACTATCCTAAGTCTATGCAAAGAAATAGAGTGGAACCTAATCAAACAAATCAAAACATCACAAAAAAATCAATAAATCAACCCAAAAAAATTCAAAAAAAAAAAAAAAGTCACCAAGTATTCTTAGTCGTTGTTTCCTACAGTGGCCAGACCCTAATGGTCAAATTTTTTGATCATTGGGATTCAAATCAGCCACTGCTAGTGACAATAGCCAATTTGTAGCAACCAAGTTGTAAGCGTTCCTAGCCGCTTTGATCGAAAACGATCGATGGGTGACGGGGTAGACGCATCAACCCTAGGCCATAACATACCAAAAAAAATATAACAAAAGTGACAAAACAAAAATGGGACAAGCCCACCACATAAAAACCTAAACTAAGCCTAGCTACAGGTTTTGATTCGTTTCCAATAAGCTTAATGGTGTTCAATTACCGATTATTTAATGTCGTTCATTTTTACCCAAAAAAAATAAACAAGGAGGGTTAAGGGTTGAGGGAGTACTCAAGAAGCTCTGAATCCTCCACCCAAATATGCTTTGCCTCATGTAGCCATGATCTTCCAAGTCACAAAAATGCTCCAAATCGCAAAAGTCACTTTCACCTTAGAGCCCAAGAAAGCAAATTGACAAACTGGCAAAGTGAAAATACAAAACCCTAGGATTTACTTTTATATTGCCTTGGCCACTGCTAACGTCAGTGGCCTACATCACTTGGTTGCTCAGGACGAGAATGGCCAAGGCTAGGCCTTTGGTGGTCACTAGACCCAATAGCGGTCGATATCCTAGACAAAAACAACCGCAACCCCTCCATGAGAAGCAACAAAAACATTCAAATAAGAACATTTTGAAGACTTCTAGTCATCATAATGACCAAAATAACATAAAATCACATAAAACAAATTCTTGAGTAAGCCTCATATCCAGTCACTTACTCTATCAACTTAGTGATTGCAGCGATTTGCACTCCACGTAATTCGGTAACATGAGTAAGTCACCATAAGGCTACTTGGGGCAAAAACATTCATTTTGGAATCACGATGTATCACTTCTAACCCAAAAAAGACCAAGATGGTCAGACTGCTCCATGGGTACGGTAGGATCATCCTCATTTCCTTGTGATATCAAAAACACTAAGCCAAAGTGATACAATATGAGCATAAACAAAATCACTCATCCTAACTCCCTAAGAAGGCTATTGATGGCTAGACCACTCCTTAGGATAGGGATGGATGATTATAATAAACAATTGGAATCATACTTGGATGGGGTTCACCCATTGAAGTAACAAATGCTAGAAAGGAACTAGATTAGTCATATTGGTCAAGTGACTTGTCGCTTCATTCATTGTCATTTCTTCACAAATTCGTTGGGTGAAGAGGTAGTTCAAATCTTAAAAATAATCATAATCAAAGTCAACAAAATATCACTTGATCATAACAACATCATGTTTGTACTACAAATCATTGCATACAACAATCACATAATTTTCCTTATTTTTAGGGAACGTAAGAAGACATGACATCTTCAATAGTAGCTCTCCTATCGGTCAAAACTATTGTAGTAGCTGAAGCTACCCGATTGAGTCTGAGGAATAAGTGTAATTTAACATGTCCAAGCCACTGAGCTAAGTACTTTGAACGTTGAGGCAATGATTCAAAGGGTGAGCACCATCTTGTATGATTGGGCCATCCGATGTTGATCAGACCACTGATCACCATACACCCTACAAACAGATAAGTCTACATTTTTGCTCAGCACTATATTTTCTACACAAAACATCACAAAAAGGGGCATCTGTAGACACCTAAAACATGTTGTGTTTAGGGGAGCTACTCACATAGGCACATTCATAAGATCACACGCCATAATATTGGACTTTCCAAGAATAAAAAGTGGTTCTCACCACTCATTTGGGGCATTTTAAGCCCATTCAAAGCCTAGCTTCTTAATACTAGATCATCCAGACCTCAACCACTCAAGCTTAGAGTGGTCAGACCTTAGCCACTATAGATGACAGTGGCTAGATCTCAGCCATTGTAGACGATAGTGGCTAAGCCACAAAAATCATTTTGTCAAAAAATATGCTCAATCATGGGTGGAAGTGGTAGTCTGCATGCAATAAAGGTGAGTGGCAGTAGCTTATATTCCATTTCATGACCAATTCACATAGGAGACTTGAGTTTAAACTTATACTTTAGTTTAATGACCTTCAAACATAGACAAGGACAAAGCTTCTCATGCTAACGACCAATTTTCATAGGAGACTCAAGTTTGCAATTAGATTTCAGTTAACTGGTACTTAAACATAGAAAATACAAAAATATTCTCATGGTAACCTTCACTACGCATGAGGGATTCAGTCCTAGGGCTTGGGCATAGACCTAGGGTTTTACACACTTTAAAAGGTGCAAGCCTGAGAGCACCAGATATACAGTTTTTGAGAAAGGAGACAATCTTGATACAAGACAAAATTTTGATCAAAGAGAGGGAGAGTCCACTTGAGGGTTTCCCACATATAATATATTCAACATATTGAGAAAAGAAACCATCATTTCAACATTAGATACAAGATTCAATCCATAGACTTGAAGCAAAGAGGGCAATATTTGCTTCAACGGCCGTTGTCTTGGATAGTGTCCCGCAGGCCTAGCTTAGGGTTTTTATACATTAGTTTCATTATTCTATTTAATATATCATTAGCATAGCATCATTTCATTCATTCAACTTCATATCATTGGTTTAATTTGTACTTGATTTCATTTTGATATATTAATTACTAACAACCTCATCTAGGGAGGCAGTCTCGAACATCTAAGCGTGTGTTGTCGTTTCATTGCTTACAGGGCCACAATTTCATCGGACGGAATCTGCAACATACGAGAGCAAAAGGGATCCATATAGGGAAAAAATGTGGAGAAGGAGGCATCTGTAAGCCCTCATACATTTTTGTGTGGAACCGGGGAGCTTGTGATAGCGCACCACCCCTTTGCGAGGGGACATTTTACCCACTTGTAACCTCAATGTATCAAAATGGGTATCCCTAATAGGGATCGACTTGTAACTGGGTTTCAATATAAATAAAGAGATATATATTTGTTACTTCCGTGTTATATTCCTTTTCATGGTCTTTAATTTCATTTTTGGGTTTAAAAACATTTGCAAGTGAAGTAAGAGCGATGCATGCACCTCGGGGTCACTACAGAAAGTATGATATATTTTATTACCATATGCATGAAAGGGATCTCATTTATGAATGGATTTATGAAATTTTTTTATATTAGCAAAAGTTGATTGTAATAATACTGGTTTCAAAGGTATATCTTTGTGAAGAAAGATATGATATGAAAAATGTGGTTTTCAGTCTTAGGAAAGTATAGAATTTCCTTCCTTTGAATGGTGGAATGCTTTATATAATTACATTATGGAGAATGTATTGTGTTTAGTTGCATTCAATTAAGAATTATTACATGCTATTTTTTGTATATAATGCATTTCATATCATGTATGGGTTGTCCTAATCCCGAAAACATCTACAATCTAGTATCGGTGGCTCGAATGGAACCAAATAAAAGTTGGAACTGGTCAACTCCTATTGATTATGTACACATGTTGTAACAAGGGCCTCTTTAATGAAAGACCCCATAATTAAATTTTTTTATTGAGATCAATTGCAATTGATTATATCACTCGTTGATATGATGTGTATACATTGTAATACTTGACTTCAAATGATCATAGAAGAAAAGTAGAGTTATATCATGATATGAAGTTATCCCATGACAAGGTTTGAATATTTAAAAAGTGAATTAAGAATTGTGTCTATTTGATATAGTGTATCCTTAAAAAAACTAGAAGGAATGTATGATTCATGCATGTCACTTGGATATTAACTATGAGAGTGATTATAGAGGGAAACATTGAAAGTTATCTAATTTGTTGAGATTATAGTTGGTTAAACAAGTAAGGGTAAAATTGTAGACATTCACATGTCTATGTGGGTTTGTGTGATAACCCCTTTATCTTCCTATGGTTGATATGGGAATTTTAAGCTTTCCAATGATTTTCATTCCATACTTAAGGAAGAATTAACTAATCCACAAGGCATACACCTAATGTACAGGTTTAAAGGGACCTAACATAGAAGCTGGTTTAATGTTTAATTTAAACTAGTAGGGAAAGAGGGCATTCCTATTTAAGATAGGAGAATTCCAAATTGCAAGGTAAATAAACCTTACCTTCAAGTCATAATAGGGGTTGGCCACTCCTATCCATAGGATAGACACTAACCATGTTGGACTCCTATGAAGTACAACCTTGAATTTACTTGGAATTTAAACTATAGGAGAACCACATAAAGATACTTTTTATTCACTCATGAATTAGCAATAATCAAAAAGACTAAACAAAAAAGAATCCCTAAGGTTTATTGGTCTTGGAATTGGGGTTTTTATAGTTGGTATCATATCCTAGGTTGATTAGGCACAAATATTCCCTAAAAATGTAATAAATCTGAATGCATACATTTTCGGTAAGGAAAGAAAAATTGCTTGGAAGTTACCAATGGGTAAGTCCTATCTCCCAAGACCAAACCACTGGTGAATTAGCTTGGAAGAGTTAAGAACTAAAGTGGGTATTAAGTGATGTACATGATACCCTTTTGAGAAATTATACTTGACATTCGTAGCTCTAAAATAAGTCTCTTACTTGCACAGACACTGTATTGAAAATCAACAAGAGTTATTTTCAGATCCTACTAATAAGAAATTATCTCAGTGGGATCTTCACATTGAAAAAATATCAAATTTATTAATGTTACAACATGACCTTTTGGTCAAATATGAAATTCATATGAAAATTAGAAATGGTATAATGAAATGTACCCCACCAATAGTAGCAATTTTTAAACTTAACCATGGTTGAAACACCATTATATAACCATAAATGATAGTCAGTTATATTAAAGTGTTCCATACTCTTTATATAGTAAGATACGTTATTGCAAAATGCATGTGGTATTTAATATTTGCATACAATAGGAATAAATGTGTAATTACAAAATTGAAACTACTCTTAAATTTAGGAAAACATGGCACCTAGTTTGTGAAGTGGAAGACCGATGTTTCCTCAAAAGGAGAATCCCATTAGCACTAACAATGTTGAGGATAGACCCATAGGGAATAGTTCAAGAAATTCAAATAGAGTAGAAAATATCATGATTTTTCTGCAAACAATGCAAGGTAAAATGACCATGTATATAGAAAAAATGGTTCAACAAAATAGTTTATTGGAAACCACTAGGATAGAGATGCAAAAATTAGATAATAGTATTCCTGAGCCAAAAAACCCCATGATAGGGTAGGGTAATGACACAGATGAAGTATATCATGTGACTAAGGTCCGTATTAAAAGATAACTGGAAAAGAACCTTAAAAATTTCAAGGTTAGAAGGTTCTCTGGAAAAGAAGGGGGGGATTTAGTATAATCTTGGTTGAATGAGCTAGGAATATAATTCGTAGTGAGAAACTATTTCTCCACAACTAAAATGGTATGGACCATAGGAATTTTTATGAAAATAAGTTTGGAATGGTGGGAGACCTATAGTAAGGAGAAAAATATCAATGCCATTCATTTCAAATGGGAGGACTTCGTGAAAGCCTTCAGAAAGAGGTTCCTTATAGAGTAGTTTTATATGAATAAACTTGATGAGTTTTTTCAAATCCACCAAGGGACTCAGTCCATAGAAGGGTATTATAGGTAATTCTTGAAACTGCTCAAGTATGCTCCATATTTTGAGAAGGATAACAATATGAAAGTGCATAAATTCCTCTTGGGAGTTGGATATCATATTATAAATTTAGTAAGCATGCATAAACCTGGTGATCTGAAGACTTCTTATGAACTAGCTTACCAAGCAAAATACAATCAACATCCTAGTAAAAAATTTGGCAACTCTTCAAATGCATCAAAAAAGGAAAATCATCCCTAGCAAAAGAGGAAGTGGGAGCATAAACCAAGTCAAAAAGGGAAGGAAAATCCTAAGTTTACAAAGAAAACAATGAGAATCCAGGGCACTTTAAGAATAAGTTCCACCTAAGGAATAAGAACAAAAATAATGTTGAAAAACCATAACCTCTAAAATAGGTAGGACCACCTCCTACCAATGATAAGGATAAGCCAGATCAAGGGAGAAGCCAAAATCATAAATATGGATGTTATGAATGTGGAGGTCCATATTATACCAAGAATTTTCCTCTTCGTGCATAGTCTAGCCAAAAGACAAACGAGAAGGGCCAAAAGATCTATGCAACCACTAGGAACCAAACCCTAGAAGGACAAGCAACTCCATTACTCAAAAATATTAAAATCTATGGTAGAGATGTTAAAATTTTGATAAATAGTGGAGCTACAGATAGCTTTATTTCTAGTAGAATAATAAGGGATATGCCATAGAGACCTAGATCTTTGGCACATGGGTGGAAAGTAGAGCATGGATCAAGTTAGACCTACTTTGTGTATCAATGCTTCCCCATAGCTAAAATTTCCCTACCCACTAGCTCTACCATTTGTAACCTATATGTGGTTCCGCTACATGCTTTCGACATCATCTTGGGCATGGATTGGCTAAAATATTACAAGGCTTTAATAAATTTCCAAGATCGATGGATTGAGTTCACTAATGATAGGAAATAAAGGGTAAAAATGGTTAGTGAACAAGGTTCCTTTAAGCCTATGCTATTGTACATGATGCAACTAAAGAAGGCCATAAGGAAAGGAGGGATGGTCTACATGATTAAATTGAAAGAAGTTGAAGATGTCAATGAGGGGGAAGCATTTTATAAATTCCTAATTATACAAGAATATAGGGAAGTATTTACCTCAGAACTCCCTAGAATACCTCTCAAGTGAGAATTTGACTTCACCATTGATCTAGTACTAGGTGCAAAACCCACCCATAGGGATTCTTATAGGATGAATCCTATAGAGATGCAAGAATTGAAGGTGCAACTTCAAGAATTACTTGAAAAAGGATTAATCAAACCAAGTGTATCTCCATGAGATGCACCGGTACTATTTATGAAGAATAAAGATAGTTCATTAAGGATTTGTATAGACTATAGGATGTTGAACAAATCCACCATCAAGAATAAATATCCTTTGGCAAGGATATAAGATCTATTTTATCAACTAAAGGATACCACAATATTCTCCAAGATTTATTTAAAATTGGGATATCAGCAGTTGAGGATCTGGGATGAGGATACTCATAAAACTACTTTTAAAACCTAGAACGGGCACTATGAGTTCACTATCCTACCATTCGAGTTGACTAATGCTCTAGTTGCATTTGTTAATATGATGAACAGTGTGTTTAGAAACCATTTGGACCGATTTGTATTGGTATTTTTAAATTATATTCTAATCTATTATTGTAGTAAATAAGAGCATGATAGACACTTGAAAATTATGCTAGGGTTGTTGAAGAAATATCAACTCTACGAGAACCTTTCTAAATGTGATTTTTATGTGCCACAAGTACACTAATTGGGACATATAATCTCTGCAAATAGGATTATGGTAGATACTTATAAAATCAAGGCCATTTTGAATTAGCCACTGCAGAAACAAAAAATTAACCCACTAAGGTGAGTAATTTTCCCTATATTGCTTGTTTTCTCCTTGGAAAAGTAGGGTCATATTTGAGCAAACTTTTCCAAATCAAAGCTTATCCATTCCTCCTAAATCCTATACCATTGGATCTATCTCAAAAATATGTTTCCAACGGTATATTATATGACCCATATTGACTCCATTTGACCCTCCAAAATGCATTAAAACCTCATAGGGGTCTAGATGAGGCGATGTCACGTCCCATATTAACAGATCACGATTTTGCCATTTTTTATTTAATTTTTAATTTAATTTTATTTTTGCCTACTTAGAACTAGTTTTAAACCCTCTAGTGTGTTTTAGCATCATTTGTTATTTTATTTGCACCTGCATTGATCATATATAAAAGGGAGAGCAATCTCACTCTTTTGGCAATAGGCAATCAAGCAATAAAGATATCACAATCACATAATTTTTAATGCTCATGCGATCTTTATTTTCTAACACTAACTTACTAATTTTTTTTTCTCTACTTTTTGTGTCTTCTACAAGCTAACATTAAAGTATGAATTTTGGATTGATCTTTTATTGCATGGATTGGATTTATTTGTTGTGTGACTTGGTGGATCTGTGGTGTAGTTTGAAGAGATAGAGTGCCCGCTTGGATACTTCAATCTTATTTGCCTAATTCTATGACATCCATTAGGGTTTTCTTACTTTATTTCTAGAAAATATTTCATCTTTTGCATTTATTTTTAATTTTGTTTATTCTACAATGATATCACGCCAGGCATTAGTGAGGTGTGACTTCGCTTGCCTTGATTAGGGCAAATTTATTCATAGAAATGAAATCATACCCCATCCAGATAGGGTGCAACTTTGATATTGTGACATCTTGCCCACTCTAGGTGAGGTGCAATTTTACCCTAGGGCACACCAGGGGAAATTTCTAGATTTTGCTTTCATTGTTGTGTTCCATTCTATCTCTAGGTCATACTACTGCATTTTATTTTTTGTTTTCTATTACTGTATTTTTGATTTATGATTAATTCTCAAAAGGTCAATTTCTGCTCTTGTATTAAAAGGTCATCTAAAAGGACCTAGGGGGCTTTACTGCTATGCCTCCAAGATCTATTACACAACGGCCTAAGAAAGGCCATTAATATTAATTTTATTTTTTAGTGTTTCATGAGTGTTCTTGCAGGAATAGAAATTGTTGATAGTATTGGATCAAAGGATAAAATCAAGGATCAACCACTCGATAAGCTAAGTGTTCCAATTAGTCTTTAGGTTGTTTGCTGAGTGTTTTATATTTCTGTTGTAAACCCTAGATCTGATTTAAAAGGAAACATATTTAATTAATTTCTAGGCATTTAAAATATAACATATAGTGTGCACTTAGGGTTAATTATGTTTGTGCATTTCTTCTTGAGCCCTTTTTTGAAAGATTGTTTATTTAAAACCCTCGGTTAGCAAGCATCCAAAGGAAGAATCGTATTAGGTTAACATTTGTATTATTGCATTCTATTTTCTGCATTATCATTTACCTTTCCTAGTTTAGAATTAGAAAGGCCAAAGTTAGGTGTTGGTCTCAAAATTGAATATAGCAAACCATCATGAATATCCTAAGGACTTGGAGCAAGTCCTAAAACAATTCTTGGTGAACCCTTTCCCCTAGCACCGAGTGTAGAGCACAACATACCCCCCGTGGTTCAACCTTTTATTTGGGAATTTTACGCGGTAGGGCAATTTTCCCCCTCTACATATTTGGTGAACCCGAGGTGAACACCTCCTTAGTGTCCATTAGGAAACCTTTTCCTCTAGTTCTTGTTTTTAAAATTAAAGAGAGAGAATTTAAATTTGTTTATACAGATTTAGCAATTTTATTTTTTATATATTCTATTATAATTTTTCCATTTATATTTAAGTTTTTTGTTTTTAAAATTTAAATAAGATAAATTAAAAAATTTTGTGTAAATAAAACCATTAATAAAATATTTAACAGTTTAGTTATTGACTTTTATATTTTGTTAGAATTTATTATTATTATTTTTTTTCTATTTTATGTTTTATATTAAAATTTCATTTCTTGTTTTCTGTTAAAATTTTGGCCCTATTCAAATCAAGAGTGAGTTAATTAATTAATATATTTCTTTCTAAACTATAGTCAATGGTTGTCTTTCTAAACCTCCTTGTTATTTTAAAATTTATTCTTTTCCCTTTTCAAATATTTTTAGCATCTAAAAAATACTCTAAAACTCATAAAAAACATAAATAATATTTAATCCCATCACATAATAATTTTAATAAATAACATGAAGAAGTTGTTGCTGATAAAAAGCATGAGGAAACTATTAGTGAATTTATTCATATTTCTCAAATTTCTCCAGCCTTAGGATACACTAATGAATAAGATAAAATTATTCAAAAATTCCTTAAGGATCTTGATAATAATATTTTCAAATCATCTCTCTCATATATAGATATTACTCAAGAATCAATTAATCACATTAGTAATGAGAATAAAATTAAAAATAATATTTCATTACACTCCATCACTAATTTTCAAGTGAACATTAATTCTAATCCTCTTCCTTCTTGTGATATTCCTAAAATATTAAGGAAAAAACCATTTCTCACAAAATATTCACATCAATACTTTGTTTAAATATTTGCACCATGTCAATTTGTTTAAGCCAACTTATGCCACTATTGGAACCACCAATGTTGGAAGAAGTCCACAAGTTCGTCCAACTAGTAGTGGCACCCAAAATTATTTTTAGTTTCCTCATTTATCTTCTAATGTCAACACTATTACCTCTGTTCAGCCACAAGTTAATCTTCCATTCTCACAAGGAACCACATATAACAACAAACTTCACATGTCCAACCTAAGTCAAGGGAGCATGGGAAACATACATAGTAATTCAAAAATACAGAATTTGGTAAGTATAGTGAGTCAGTTGGTTTCAAGGATGGATATGATTAAGCCTTTAGGGTTTACATACAGTTATAAAGAAATGTGTAATCAACCATTGGATCCTATTATTGTTGCTAGGCCTTATCCTAAGTATTTTTCAATGTTGTATTTGCCTATCTATTGTTGGAATATGTAATGCAACATTGTGTAAATTATTCTTAGAATAAAATATAAAGTCTAAAGAATAATATTTGAATTAGAAAAATGATTTTATTTTATGTAAAAATATTTCCACCCAATTAATAAATAAAATAAGGGTTCTAGGAATATTTAATTTGTGAAAAAAGTTATTTCCCCTTTTCTAGCAAATATTAAAAAGTAACCAATCACTTTTTAATATTTGATAGATGCCACTTGTCACACATCTCAAGATAATATTGTGATAATATTTGTCACACATCTCAAGATAATATTGTGATAATATTTGTCACACATCTCAAGATAAGATTGTGATAATATTAGGGTAATTTTAGGGTTGTAGTAGAAAAGCTTCTCTTTAAATAGGGGTGTTGTCTACTACATCTTGTAATATCATGTTGATGAATATTTTTACATAAAATTGAAGCATTATTGTATTGTTGAATCATTGAGTAATCTAGTGAGATTCATAGTGGATGTTTCCCTTCTTCATTTGAAGTAGGGTTTTACCACTTAATATTGGTGTTGTGGGTTTTCCTATTTTATGTGTGATTGATCTTGTGGATAATTATTCGATCTTTGGGATACTTTTCTTGTCTCACATCTATAAGGGAACAGAGGACCCAATTAAGCATTTAAGGATTTTTATGATAGCTTTCCATGATATTGTCTATGATGATATGTTATTACTAAAGATGTTTCCCAAGAATCTTGTTTGCATGGCATTAGAATGGTACTATTAGTTATCCAACCATTCTTTAAGGAATTTTGAAGAAACAACAGAGTTATTTGCTCAACATTTTGGTGCTTATATTGAGGAGGTAACCATGAAAGATGTATATAATTTAAAATAAGGTAAATAGGAAAGTTTTTTAGAATTTTTTGCTCATTGGAGAAGTCTAGTTGGATTCTTGAGATATACTATACCTCATAGATATATGCTTGAGATATTTATTGGAAATTTTCAAGAACAATTATCTTATGCATTAGAAACTACTACTATCACATATTTTTATCAAGCGATTGAGTTAGCAAGGAAAGTAGAACAAGCTCTTATCAGAAGAAGACAACTCAAAGTGAAAGAAGGTAAAACCATTAAGTCACAGTATAAGAATAAGGATGTGGTAGATGATGGTGTAATGGATAGTAGGCTTGTTAATAATGTTACTAACAACCTACAAAAGATAATACTTTAGAAACCTCCACAAAGGAACTTTACAAGGCTTAATATGTCTATGGAAGTATTTTTGAAACAAATTTTAGAAGCCAATGCAATTGAATTACCTCCCATAAGGTAACTAGATACTATAGCTAATTGGTATAAGGTAGGACAACATTGTGCATATCATAGAGTAGAAGGACATTGGAAAAATTCTTGTAAAAGGTTAAAACATGTGGTTCAATATTTAATTGATGCAAGTCGTATTGATACTAGTAGTTTTTAGTCTTCTCATAATAGGAATAAACATGAAACTAACCAAGTGTCCTATAAGAATGTACCACATCATTATGATAACCATATGGTTGGTATGGTAACAACTAATTTAGAAAAATAGGTATAGATCCAACAATATCAACAGGAGATGAGAGCTTCAACAAATATTTCCCTCTTAGAGCTTTTAAAAAATTCTCCTACTCATGAAGAAGCCTTGATAAGTGTTTTGAAACAACAATTTGTCCCTCTAGATATTTCCCCTAGTGATATGGTCAATATGGTATGTTCTATTTGGATACATCATCTCACATTCTTGGATGACAATATTTCTTCCTCAAACTTACAAGAATATTCTTCTCTTTACATCACCACATTTATTGGGGATACTTTTATCAAGAGGATCATGATTGATAATGGTTCTTCCCTTAATTTATGCACATATAAATTTATATAAAATATTGGATTAAAAGAGGAATATTTAACTAAGTCCAATGCAATCATAAAAATATTCAAAAATGAGTCCCAAGAATCTTGTGGCATCATATCTCTTCCCCTTAAAGTTGTACCTAATATTTTAGATATATTGTTCTATGTGGTACCTTGCCCTGCATATTTTAATCTACTTCTTGAACGTCCTTGGATCCATGTGATGAAGGCTATCCCTTATACATTTCATCAATGTTTGAAATTTAAATTTAAAGAACAAGTTATTACAATTTCGGGTGACCCTCAACCTTTTGAATATTATTCAATGGTTGAACAAGTTCAGTTTGGTCTCAATATTTATCCTTTAGTTTCATCATCTATTTCTCCAAGTTTCTCATCTAAAAAATATGAACAATTCAATAATATAAAAGTGAGTGAGGAACCTCTAATCAAAATTTCATCATAGGATAAAGACAATCAATTTCTTCAAGAACCTATTTTGAATATATCTAATCAAGGTTTGTATCATATTAATAAGGATGAGGATTTCCCTTATCCCTCTAACATCTTGTTTTGTAATATGATAATTTCTATATGTTCTAATAATAAATCTTCTGCTTCTCATAAAGATCTTGTAATGTTAGGTATTTCTCCTTCTTATATTAAAAATTATGGTTTTATTCAAGAGTGTATTGATTATCATGTTATGGCTACCAAAGAAAAAGTTGAGGAGCCTCTTCGTGATTATAATTATGAGATGGTTTACCTTCTAGATTTTTATTTGATGAAGCAGTCCCTTGAATGCCTGTTATTTTCTTTAATATAGGAGGTACAATTAAAATGTGTGTTGATTATCACTTTGATTGCTTGTTTAATAAAACATAAAATAAAATCAATAATTAATTAAGCATGCATTTATCATAGGTTCATATTTCATTTACTTTCCTACTTATATTGCATGATTGCCTATCATATTTTGCATGGTTTGTTGAAATTTTGTTCCTCTTTCATTTTTGCTTGTCATAACTACATGGTTATTGGTTCATTACTGCTTGTTCATATAGCTTCTGGGGATTCGTGACAATGGCATGTGATGATACATAGTTAGGTCATAGCTCACATGCATTGTACTTTTTAGTAGGGTTATTATGACTAGCAAGCCCCAACCTAGGGTCAATGCATTTTCATCCCTTTTTATCTTCTTTGCTTCATTTTCTCTTTCTTATCTTCTCTCTTCTTCTTGTATTCCTTAATTTTGAAAGTTTTTACAATTCTCATAATTTCTCTCCAAAGTCAAGGAATGCAATCCTCTTTTGGTATATCCTTGTCTTTTTGCATGATTCTTATTTCTCCTTTGTCTCCTTATTTAGATAAGTATATACATTCTTCTCTCTTTTGTTTTCAAATTTCTTCCCTCTTAAATTTTCACTAGCTAAAACTTCAAGCTAGGGGCACACACGAACAATTCTTTGCTCCTAATTGTATTCCTCTTATTTCTTCTAGCACATGCACACACTCACATCATGTTATGCTCATAATTATTGGTCCTTATATACATAATCATACACCTTCTCAGGTAGTACTGGCATATACATTACATACATTTTATTTACATCAATATACACTATAACACCCCTATCAGGTTATGTCTCTCTTTGACTCAGTGGACTCAACATCCCATTATAGTATCAACTCCTTGGCCATTTATATTAAGCCTTGGTATACATCACAGTGGGTAATAACTCTATAACAGTCACTAGTGAGCAACCACCCATAGCGAGTTACACTATACACTGCATTTATTGGTCCATAATTAGCAAGCACTACATCCATAATGAGTTCTTCACTCCATACATGGACCATATTTTTAGCATAATACCCTCTAGTCAGGGTTCTGATTTAGCTTCCTTCTCAATTTTAGATGGTTGACCTTTGGAGTTTTATCATTGTCTTATTCATCTTCTTCTGCTTCACATATTTCAGTATCTTCTTCTCTCCTCTTCCATTCTTCTTTATTTCCTTTTCTTTTATTCATCTATACATTTCATGCTAGCTACATTAGGTTCATGTTGTACCCAGTACTCTTTGCTCTATTGTTTGTTTTCTTACTTTCTTCTCTGTGTTGCTATGTTTTGCCTTTTCTTTCTTTACCTTTATCAAGTTTCTTAAGGAATTTTTCTTTCCTTTCGAAACTCGAGGGGGTACCCTAGCCATAGAAGCATTAATGGTAGTAATATCTCATCCTTTTTATAAAAATTGGCTACCCCATTTCTGTGTTTGTTGTCTTCTTTCCCATAGGTATTTAAATATTTATTTGATGCATTTACTTGGTCTTAAATACATCAAAGAGGGGGTAAAATGTAGACACAAAAAATTGACCCACTAAGGTGAGTAATTTTCCCTTGATTGCTTGTTTTCTTATTGGAAAAGTAGGGTTAAATTTGAGCCAATGTTTTACCTATAAAATCTTATCCATTCCTCTTAAATCCTATACCATTATATTGTTTTCAAAAATATCTTTCCAATGGTATATGATATGATCCATTTTGACTTTGTTTGACCCTTAAAAGTGCATTAAAATCGTATAGGGATCTATATGGTGTGATGTCGCATCCCGTCTTAACAGGGTGTGATTTCGCCGTTTTTATTTAATTTTTAATGTAATTTTATTTTCTTTTCTTTTGGCCCACTTAGACCTAGGTTTAAATCCTCCAACGTGTTTTAGCATCTGTTGTGAGTTTATTTGTGTCTGCCTTGATTGTCTATAAAAGGGAGAGCAATCTCACTCTTTTGGAAATAGGCAATAAAGTAATAAAGATATCATGATCACAGATTTATTAATGCTCATGCAATAGTTTGTTTCTAATACTTACTGCTTTTATTTCTCTCTACTTTTTGTGTGTTCTACAAGCTAACCTCGAAGTGTAAATTTTGGATTGATCTTCTATTACATGGATTGGATTGATCTTTTGTGTGACTTAGTGGATCCATTGTGTAGTTCAGAGAGATAGAGTGCCCACTTGGATACTTAAATCTTCTCTTCCTAATTTTGTGATGTCCATTAGGGTTTTCTTACTTTGTTTCTTGTATTTATTTCATCTTCTGCATTCATTTTTATTTTTCTTTAGTCTATAGTGATATCATGCATGACATTAGTGAGGCATGAATTTTCTTGCCCTAATTAGGGCAAAGTGATTCGTAGAAGTAAAATCACACCCCATCAAGACAGGGCATGACTTTGTTGTTGTGATATTGCACTCACTCCAAGCAAGGTGTAATTTTTCCCTAGGGCACACCGAGGGTAATTTCTAGATCCTGATTTCATTGTTGTGTTCTATTTTGTCTCTAGATCATACTACTGCATTTTATTTTATATTTTTTATTATTGTATTAAAATTTCATCTAAAATTACCTAGAGGGCTTGATTGTTTCACCTCCAAGATCTTTTGCACAATGGCCTAAGTAGGTCCCCTAATACTAATTCCATTTTTTAGTGTTTCATGAGTGATATTATAGGAAAAAGAATTGTGGATAGCATTGGATCAAAGGATAAAAGCAAGGAACAACTGTCGGATAAGCTAAGTGTTACAAATAGTCTTTAGGTTGTTTGATGAGTGCTTTATATTTTTGTTGTAAACCCTAAATCTGATTTAAAAGGAAATATATTTAATTAATTTCTAGGCATTTAAAAGATAACAATATATAGTGTGCATTTAGGGTTAATTATGTTTGTGAATTTCTTCTTGAGCCCTTGTTTTAAATATTATTTATTTAAAACCCTAGGTTAGTAAGCATCCAAAGGAAGAATCCTATTAGGTTAACACTTGTATTACTGCATTCTATTTTCTACATTGTCATTTACCTTTCCTAATTTAGAATTAGAAATACCAAAGTTAGTTGTTTGTCTTGAAATTGAATTTATCAAACCATCCTAAATATCCTAAGTACTTGGAGAAAGTCCTAATATTGTTCCTGGTGAACCCCTCCCCATAGAAATAAGTGTAGAGCACAACATACCCCTGTGTTTCACCCCATAAAAGTTTCTCTCCTTGTGGATCTAGCCTTTTTTTGGGATTTATACGTGGTATGGCAATTTTCCCCCTCTACAACCACCTCTCACTAATGTAACAGAAGTGAGGAGATTCATGGGTTTAGAAGGGTATTATCAAATATTTTTGAGAGACTATTCTAAGATATCCTCCCCAATAATAATATTCAAAAGAAAGGAACTTCATGGTAATTTGTACTTCGAGATCTTCAGATATTTTCTTGTATTCTTCTGTCTATACTTTTAGACTGGTTATAATTTCGTTTGCATCCTCAAGATTTTTTGAAATTTTCTTATTCTTTTTCCTCTCTATTTTCCACTCTTCAAGTGCAGAGATCAACTCACCTTCTAGATCTACTTCAGCCTCAGGGTTTTCACCACATACTTCAGAGTTCACTCCTTACTTTTCTAATTTTACTTCTTCAAATGCTATTGTGTTACTTCCAAGATCACCCTAGCCGGTTAAGCTTGTACAAGAACTTGGCTCTGATACCAATTGTTAGTCTTACAATGATACTAAGACGGGGGGTGAACCAATGTAGCTCTTTAAACTTGAATTTATAGCTCTTAATACCATAACAATTAAAACTTATTACTATATACAACAAGTATAACAAAAGAGCATCACACAACACAAGATTTAATGAGGTTCACCAATGTGGCTACTCCTTAAAAATTGACTGCTTGGACTACCATCTAAATCCAGCCTTTGCAAAGCACCAACATTACAATCAATTTACCAACACCCACTAGAAGGAGCACCAACCCCTGATTTATCTGCACCAACAAAAAGGAGCACCAACCCCTGATTTACTAGCACCAACTGGAAGGAGCACCAACCCTTGATTTATATGCACCAACAAAAAGGAGCACCAACCCCTAATGCCAAGCTACAACCTGGACTTCAATTTGAATCTATAAGTTTAATAGTAAGATACCTTTGCTTTTGCAAGACCCTGACTGGTCTTCTTCACCTTTGTGTTCTCTACGCACTCTACTCTCTCTTCACAATCACTTTGCACACTCTGCTTCGTTTTAGTCAAACTTCATGATCATCTTCTCCCTTTTGCGCACTCTGCTCTCTTTGCAAATTTCACACTTATCATGATTCGACATGACTTGCTCTCTACGCACAACAACTATATTTCACACACCTTCGACACATCTTCAATTCTCCAAACAACCCTCCTTTTATAATAGTATTTTTCATGATGAAAACCCTAATCTTAGTCGGCTGTAAATCCTAATATTAGTCGGCTTTCATAACAACTATAAACCCTAATTTTAGTTGGCTGTCATTGGTCTTCGTCGACTTCAACTGCCCCTGTAAATTTCATAGTGATGTCGGTCCACTGTCATACTTCTCATTTCAGTCGGGTTCTCCTTCTTGACTTGTGCATTTATGACCTATCGCGAAATCGTGACATTTTTGCCTTTGTAGCTTCTTTTGTTGTTATTGCCATGAAAATACAACATGTCACGATATCGCGACACTTTTTCTTTCTCTCTTTCTCTTTGCATCGGACCATGAAAATACATGTCGTGATATCACGACACTTTTTCTCCTTGCTCTTTCTCTTAGCTTTGGCTCGTGAAAATACAACATGTCGCGATATCGTGACACTTTCACCTCCGTATGCTTTCTCTATTCTTTTGTCGTGATATCATGACATTTTTGCCTTTGCAAACTTCGTATTTTATTTTGTCAAGATATCACGATACTTCTGCTTCCATAGACTTCGACTTTGCTTTTGTCGCAAAATTATGACACTTCTGCCTTCGAAGTCTTCTTCTTTGCTTTTGTCGTAAAATCATGAAACTTCTGCTTCTATACTTTACTTCTTTGCTTTTGTCACAAAATTGCGACACTTCTACCTTCAAAGTCTTCTTCTTTGCTTTTGTCACAAACTTGTGACACTTCTGCTTTCATACTTTACTTCTTTGCTTTTGTCATGAAATTGCAACACTTCTGCTTCTGAAGTCTTGCTTTCTGCTTTTGTCATGAAATCGTGATGGTTCTGCTTTCGTACGCTTCCTCTCTTTCTTTTGTCATGAAAATGCAACATGTCACGATATCGCAAAACTTTTCAAACTTACTTTTTCTCTCCTATTTTAGTCGCAAAAATGTGACATGTGAAATCATGATACTTTTCTTACTTGTTCTATTTCTTCGAACTTGTCATGAAATCGTGACACTTTTTTCTGCTTTCTCTTTCTCTTCCAACATGTCACGAAATCGTGACAGTTTTTCCACTTGCCTTTTTCTCTTCCAACATGTCATGAAAACACGACAGTTTTTCCACTTGCCTTTTTCTCTTCCAAAATGTCATGAAATCATGATAGTTTTTCCTAATTTTTACCTCTCTTACAACATGTCATGAAATCATGATAGTTTTTCGTATTTTTTCTCTCTCTTCCAACATGTCACGAAATCATGATAGTTTTTCCTACTTTTTCTCTCTTCCAACATGTCATGAAATCGCGACAATTTTTCTTGTCTACTGTATATGTCGCGATATCGCGAAACTTTTCTTACTTGTCTTTTTCTTTGATATTTTGCATATGGGCCACTTCGGTCTTCTTGGAAAATCATTGTACATACTCTAAATAACCTTTGAACTCCTATCTTCTACATCTAAATAGCTTTTGAACTTCCTATCCACTGCATCAATAGATCTATTTAACTGTGTTGACAACAATGACAATACTGTTGCTACACCTTGCTCAACAATCTCCCCCTTTGGAATTGTTGGCAACACGTGCAATTTCCTGTAACTCTTCTCCCCCTTTGACAATAATACCAAAGGGCTACTGCAGACTCCCCTTGAGTCCATGCACAACATTCTCAGGCATAATTTATTACACTTAGCAAAAATCATGAACATGAGCAAAAAGATAATCAAATACTTAAATGCTCCCCTTGAGAATGTGATCCCTATAGCTAGTCAATTCTTGGGAAGTGTGATGACTCCCAATTTATTGCGAAGGTACTCAAAAAATTCCTTGGCCAATGGTTTTATGAAGATATCTGCTACTTGCTTTGTAGTTGGAACAAAATCCAACTTAACCTCACCTTCCACAACTTTCTCCTTCAAAAAGTGATACCTGATAGCAATGTGTTTTGTGCGTGAATGCATAAGTGGATTCTTGGAGATGTTAATGGCACTGGTGTTATCACGCTTAACTGATATTAGCTCACTGAAGCTAATACCAAGATCTTTCAGGGTTTGTTTCATCCACAATACCTGCGTACAACATGTTGTCACTGCAATATATTCTCGCCTCTCCTTGTCAATAAAGAAACTGACTCTTGTTTCTTACTGTGCCATGTGACCAATCTATCTCCAAGATAGAATGCACCTCCATTGGTACTCTTTCTGTCATCGACACATCCTACCCAATCTGCATCTGAATATGAAATAAGGGTGAAGTCTATACCTTTCGGATACCATAACCCATACTTCATAGTACCCTTGAGGTACTGAAGAATCCTCTTCACTGCTGTCACATGAGTCTCCTTGGGACTAGCCTAAAATCGTGCTACCATGCATACTACCTACAAAAAATATTTGGTCTGGTAGCTGTCAGGTATAGTAAGCTCCCAATCATAGATCTATACATGGTTTGATCAACAGGTGGAGATTTTTCATCCTTGCTCAACTTGCAGCCTGTCATCATGGGGTGCTAACTAGCTTACAATCCTCCATTGTGAACTTTTTTAACATCTCTTTCACATATTTAACTTGAGAAATAAATATGCCCTTCTTATTTTGATTAACTTGCAACCCGAGGAAATACGAAAGTTCACCAATCATTGACATTTCAAATTCTTTCTACATCTTATTTTCTAAATATTTACATGACTCATCTTTGCTGCTGCCAAATATGATATCATCTATGTATACAACAAGAACAATAAGATGCCCATTTTCTATTTTGACATACAAATTACTATCCACCATACCTTTCTTAAACCTTTATTTAGTGAGATAGTTGTCTAGCCTTGCATACCATGCTCAGGGTGCCTGTTTTAAGCGATATAATGTTTTCTTCAACTTGAAAACCAATTTGGGATCATCACCAAGTTGAAAACCATCTGGTTACTCAATATAAACCTCTTCTTCAAGTTTCCCATTCTAAACTTTGATAAACTTTGAAATTCTTGTAGACTGCTAAAGCCAGAAACATTCTAATTGCCTCTAGTCTAGCTACTGGTGCAAAATTTTCCTCAAAGTCAATTCCTTCAACTTGTGCATAACCATTACATACCAATATTGCTTTATTTATGACTACCTGTCCATCTTCATTCAATTTGTTTCAAAAAATCCATTTAGTCTCGATTATATTTTTATTTGTAGGTCTAGGTACCAACTCCTAAGTTTCATTTTTCTTGATCTGATCTAATTCTTCATTTATTGCCTTCATACAAATTTCATATTTGCTTGCGTCAACAACATTTTTGGGCTCAATGCTGGATAATAGAGAGTAGTTAGTTACTACTCTTCTTCTTATCTGAACACCAACTTTGGGGTCTCCAATTATTTGCTCTCTAGGATGATTTTTCTGCAGCTACCTATTTTGAATTTCTTATTTTCTTCCACTTCGAATCACAACTTAAATCATCTGAGTCAATTTTTTGTATCTTTTCCGTTTTGTTTTCCTCATCTCCTTCAATAACCTCTTCATAAATTGGGTAGTTTGTTTCATAGCTAATTACTCATTCTCTACCTTCATCAAATTTAACATCGAAACTGTCCACAATTTTCTTTAGCCTCTTTTTGTAGCATTTGTAAGCTTTGTTTTTTGACGAATAACCACCAAAAATACCTTTATCCGCTCTATCTTCAAACTTACCAAGATTATATTTAGTTCTTTTGATGTAGCACTTGCTGCCAAAAACTTTGAGGTATTTTGTTGTTGCCCTTTTATCGAACCACAACTCATAAGGAGTTTTGCTTTCATGTGTTCTTAGCATGTACCTATTTTGGATATACACCATATTATAGACTACTTCTTTCCAAAATCTGTCTGCTACTCTGATTTCAACCAACATAGTCTGTGCCATTTCTTGCACTGTCCTTTTCTTTCTTTTTACCACTCCATTCTGCTGAGGTGGCATGGCTGCTGAAAACTATCTCCTAATACCGTATTTTTCATAGTACTCTATAAACTCCTTTGAAATGAATTCTTCTCCTCTATCTGATCTTAAACATTTGATCATCTTTCCTGTTTCATTCTCAACATGGTTTTTGAAAGTCTTGAACCTTTCAAAAGATTCTGATTTATGCTTCAAGAAAAATATCTATGTCATTCTGGAATAGTCATCAATGCACAACATAAACTATTTGTCACCATTTATGCTTTGTGTTCTCATGGGTCCAGATAAATCAATGTGTATTAGTTCCAAAGGTTTTCTTGTGTAGTACTCTTTTGTTTTGAATGTGACTCTAGTTTGCTTCCCCTTTTGGCATGAAGCACAAATGTTGTTTGCAGGTTTGCTGATGGTGGGAATATCTCTCACTACCCTTTTTGAGCTAATTTTTACTATATTATCAAAACTAATATGACCGAGTCTCTTGTGCCACAACTAGTTTTCTTCTTCATTTCCAATAAAACAAGCTCCTTCTAAAGTCTCTGAGAGCGTGTACAGGTTTCCAGATGTCTTTGATCCAGTTGCTATAAATTTTTCACTGTTTGTTTTTCTGACTTCACAACCCTACTTCTTAAAAACTACTTCATGACCTTTATCACAAATCTGAATTATGCTCAACAAGTTATGTTTCAAACCATCCACAAACAAGACTTATTATGACTTAATATTTCCATCAATAATTTTAACTGAACCTTTGTCAACTATCTTAGCTCCATCATTATTACCAAACTTTACTGAACCACCTTCATATTTCTGTAACTTCTCAAATTTATGTTTGTTACTTGTCATATGACTAGAGCATCCACTGTCAAGTATCCATGGTACATGTTTATTCTGTGCTTTAAATGTTGTTTGTACTATTAAGGATTCCTTTTCTTCCTTAAGTTGCTCTTTTTCTTTCCACTCCGTTTTGATGGAAGTTTTGGGCTCTTGTTTTGCCTTTCCCTTATCAACAGCATGTGCATGTTTTACGAGAAGTTTTCTATTTTGTCTCACCCTATTTGGTTGAAATTTTTTTCCTTGAAACTTATTTGAAGCAAAAGTACTTCTACAGTTTCTTGCAATGTGCCCAAAATTATGACAGTTATAACATTCTACTGTATAATTCATCAAAGGAGAAAAAGCATTTCTATTGGTGAAATTCCTTGGTCTTACATTATATTTGCAGTTTGAGATTTTATGTCCATAGCCATTGCATTTAAAACAAAAACCAGAAAAGGGATAATTGAACCTGGGTGATGGTCTTTGCCATGTTGTCATAGGAGCCATAGGTCTTCTTCTTCTTTGATGTGTGACATTGGTGAATCCATCATCGTCAATTCTCCTTTCGTGCCTGGCATTATTGTTTTCTCTTGCATGAGACATTTTTCCTTGATCAACCTGTTTCTTATATTCATTCTTTATGGATTCTACATTTCTGGCCTTTGATCCATTTGATGATCCTCCTTCGATGAAACCCAGACCAAATTTGATGTCTGCAGGCCTTTGGTCACTTATAATATTATCCAGCTTCATAGAAATTTCTTCACATTTGTGATAGGAACTAATTTTGTGATTAATATCTTCTATCTGCATCCGTAAACCAACATTATTTTCTTCTAGTTTGTAGCAATAATCTATTTTCATGGTAATTTGTACTTCAAGATCTTCAGATATTTTATTGTATTCTTCTGTCTGTACTTTCAAACTAGTTATGATTTCGTTTGCATCCTCAAGATTTTTTGAAATTTTCTTAATTTTTTTCCTCTCTATTTTCCACTCTTTAAGTGCAGAGATCAACTCACCTTCTAGATCTACTTCAGCCTCAAGGTTTTCACCACATACTTCAGAGTTCACTCATTCCTTTTCTGATTTTACTTCTTCAAATGACATTATGTTACTTCCAAGATCACCCTAGTCGGTTAAGCTTTTATAGGAACTTGACTCTGATACCAATTGTTAGTCTTACAATGACACTGAGAGGGAGGGGTTAATCAGTGTAGCTCTTTAAACTTGAATTTATAGCTCTTAATACCACAACAATTAAAACTTATTACTAGATACAACAAGTATAACAAAATAGCATCACATAACACAAGATTTAACGAGGTTCACCAATGTGGCTACTCCTCAAAAATTGACTGCTTGGACTACCATCCAAATCCAGCCTTTGCAAAGCATAAACTTTACAATCAATTTACCAGAACCCACTGGAAGGAGCACCAACCCCTGATTTATCTGCACCAATAGAAAGGAGCACCAACCCCTGATTTACCAGCACCAACTAGAAGGAGCACCAACCCCTGATTTATCTACACCAACAGAAAGAAGCACCAACCCCTAATGCCAAGCTGTAGCCTAGACTTCAATTTGAATCTATAAGTTTAACAGTAAGATACCTTTGCTTTTGTAAGACCCTGACTGGTCTTCTTCACCTTTGCATTCTTTGTGCACTCTGCTCTCTCTTTGCAATCACTTTGCACACTCTACTTCGTTTCAGTTGAACTTCATGATCGTATTCTCCCTTTTGCGCACTCTACTCTCTTTGCAAATTTTGCACTTAGCACGATTTGACATGACTTGCTCTCTACGCATAACGACCATATTTCACACACCTTCGATGCATCTTCAATTCTCCAAATAGCCCTCCTTTTATAACAATATTTTTCATGATGAAAACCCTAATCTTAGTTAGTTGTAAATCCTAATCTTAGTCAGCTTTCATAACAACTGTAAACCCTAATTTTAGTCGACTGTCATTGGTCTTCGTCAGCTTCAACTACCTCTGTAAATGTTGTAGTGATGTCGGTCCACTGTCATACTTTTCATTTCAGTCGAGTTCTCCTTCTTGACTTGCGTATTTATGACCTATCACGAAATCGTGATATTTTTTCTTCTGTAGCTTCTTTTTTTGTTGTTGCCACAAAAATACATGTCGCGATATCGCGAAACTTTTTCTTTCTCTCTCTTTCTCTTTGCATCGGATCGTGAAAATACAAAATGTCATGATATTGTGACACTTTTTCTCCTTGCTCTTTCTCTTAGCTTTGGCCCACGAAAATGCATGTCACAATATCATGACACTTTCACCTCCATACATTTTCTCTATTCTTTTGTTGCGATATCGTGACATTTTTGCCTTCATAGAATTCATCTTTTCTTTTGTCGTGATATCGTGATACTTTTGCTTCCATAGATTTCGACTTTGCTTTTGTCATGAATTCACAACACTTCTGCCTTCGAATGCTTTTGTCATGAAATCATGACACTTATGCTTTTGTACTTTACTTCTTTGCTTTTGTCACGAAATCATGACACTTCTGCCTTCGAAGTCTTCTTCTCTGCTTTTATCGCAAAATCGTGACACTTTTGCTTTCGTACTTTACTTCTTTGCTTTTGTCATGAAATCATGACACTTCTGCTTTCGAAGTCTTGCTTTCTTCTTTTGTCATGAAATCACGATGGTTCTGCTTCCGTACGCTTCCTCTCTTTCTTTTGTCATGAAAATATAACATGTCGTGATATCATGACACTTTTCAAACTTACTTTCTCTCTCCTATTTTAGTCGCAAAAATGCGACATGTCGTGAAATCGCGACACTTTTCTTACTTGTTCTCTTTCTTCGAACTTGTCGTGAAATCACGACACTTTTTCCTGCTTTCTCTTTCTCTTCCAACATGTCGCGAAATCGCGACAATTTTTTCACTTGCCTTTTTCTCTTCCAACATGTCATGAAATCGCGACAGTTTTTCCAGCTTGCATTTTTCTCTTCCAACATGTCGTGAAATCATGACAGTTTTTCTTGATTTTTCTCTCTTCCAACATGTCGCGAAATTGCGACAATTTTTCTTGCTTTTTCTCTCTCTTCCAACATGTCACGAAATCACGACAGTTTTTCTTGATTTTTCTCTCTCTTCCAACATGTCATGAAATCATGATAGTTTTTCTTGTCTGTTGTATATGTCATGATATCGCGACACTTTTCTTACTTGTATTTTTCTTTGATCTTTTCCATATTGGCCACTTCGGTCTTCTTGGAAAATCACTGTACATACTCTGAATAACCTTTGAACTCCTGTCTTCTGCATCTGAATAGCTTTTGAACTTCCTGTCCACTACATCAATAGATCTATTTGACTGTGTTGACAACAATGACAATATTGTTGCTGCACCTTGCTCAACAATCAACAGTTGAGGATCTGGGATGAGGATACTCATAAAAATACTTTTAAAACCTAGTACGGGCACTATGAGTTCACTATCCTACCATTCGGGTTGACCAATGCTCTAGCTGCATTCGTTAATCTGATGAACAGTGTGTTTAGAAACCAGTTGGACCGATTTGTATTGGTATTTTTAAATTATATTCTAATCTATTATTGTAGTAAATAAGAGCATGATAGACACTTGAAAATTATGCTAGGTTTGTTGAAGAAATATCAACTCTACGAGAACCTTTCTAAATGTGATTTTTATGTGCCACAAGTACACTAATTGGGACATATAATCTTTGCAAATAGGATTATGGTAGATACTTATAAAATCAATGCCATTTTGAATTAGCCACTGCAGAAACAAAAAATTAACCCACTAAGGTGAGTAATTTTCCCTAGATTGCTTGTCTTCTCCTTGGAAAAGTAGGGTCATATTTGAGCAAACTTTTCCAAATCAAAGCTTATCCATTCCTCCTAAATCCTATACCATTGGATCTGTCTCAAAAATATGTTTCCAATGGTATATTATATGACCCATATTGACTCCATTTGACCCTCCAAAATGCATTAAAACCGCATAGGGGTCTAGATGGTGCGATGTTGCGTCCCATCTTAACAGATCACATTTTGCCATTTTTTATTCAATTTTTAATTTTATTTTATTTTTGCCTACTTAGAACTAGTTTTAAACCCTCCAGTGTGTTTTAGCATCAGTTGTGATTTTATTTGTGCCTACCTTAATCGTCTATAAAAGGGAGAGCAATCTCACTCTTTTGGTAATGGGCAATCAAGCAATAAAGATATCAAAATCACATTATTTTTAATGCTCATGCGATCTTTATTTTCTAACACTAACTTACTAATTTTTTTTTCTCTACTTTTTGTGTCTTCTATAAGCTAACATTAAAGTATGAATTTTGGATTGATCTTTTATTGCATGGATTGGATTTATTTGTTGTGTGACTTGGTGGTCCATGGTGTAGTTTGAAGAGATAGAGTGCCCGCTTGGATACTTCAATCTTATTTACCTGCTTCTGTGACATCCATTAGGGTTTTCTTACTTTATTTTTGGAAAATATTTCATATTTTGCATTTGTTTTTAATTTTGTTTAGTCTACAATGATATCACGCCAGGCATTAGTGAGGTGTGACTTCGCTTGCTTTGATTAGGGCAAAGTTATTCGTAGAAATGAAATCGTACCCCATCTAGATAGGGTGTGACTTTGATATTGTGACATATTGCCCACTCTAGGTGAGGTGCAATTTTACCCTAGGGCACACAAGGGGCAATTTCTAGATTTTGCTTTCATTGTTGTGTTCCATTCTATCTCTAGGTCATACTACTGCATTTTATTTTTTGTTTTCTATTACTGTATTTCTGATTTATGATTAATTCTCAAAAGTTCAATTTCTACTCTTGTATTAAAAGGTCATCTAAAATGACCTAGGGGGCTTTACTGCTATGCCTCCAAGATCTGTTGCACAATGACCTAAGCAAGGCCCCTAATACTAATTTTATTTTTTAGTGTTTCATGAGTGATCTTGCAGGAATAGAAATTGTGGATAGCACTGGATCAAAGGATAAAATCAAGGATCAACCACCTGATAAGCTAAGTGTTCCAATTAGTCTTTAGGTTGTTTGCTGAGTGTTTTATATTTTTGTTGTAAAACTAGATCTGATTTAAAAGGAAACATATTTAATTAATTTATAGGCATTTAAAATATAACATATAGTGTGCACTTAGGGTTAATTATGTTTGTGCATTTCTTCCTGAGCCCTTTTTTGAAATATTGTTTATTTAAAACCCTCGGTTAGCAAGCATCCAAAGGAAGAATCATATTAGGTTAACATTTGTATTATTGCATTCTATTTTTTGCATTATCATTTACATTTTCTAGTTTAGAATTAGAAAGGCCAAAGTTAGGTGTTTGTCTCAAAATTGAATACAGCAAATCATCATGAATATCCTAAGGACTTGGAGCAAGTCCTAAAACCATTCTTGGTGAACCCTTCCCCCTAGCACTAAGCATAGAGCACAACATACCCTCGTGGTTCAACCTTTTATTTGTGACTTATACACGGTAGGGCAGTTTTCGTCCTCTACATATTTGGTGAACCCGACGTGAACACCTCCTTAGTGTCCATTAGGAAACCTTTTTCTCTAGTTCTTGTTTTTAAAATTAAAGAGAGAATTTAAATTTGTTTATACAGATTTAGCAATTTTATTTTTTATATATTCTGTTATAATTTTGCTTTTTATATATAAGTTTTTTGTTTTTAAAATTTATATAAGATAATTTAAAATTTTTTGTTTAAATAAAACCATTAATTAAAGATTTAACAGTTTAGTTTTTGACTTTTATATTTTGTTAGAATTTATTGTTATTTTTTTTTTAATGTTTTATATTAAAATTTCATTTCTTGTTTTTTGCTAAACTTTTGGCCCTATTCAAATCAAGAGTGAGTTAATTAATTAATATCTTTCTTTCTAAACTATAGTCAATGGTTGTCTTTCTAAACCTCCTTGTTATTTTAAAATTTATTCTTTTCCATTTTCAAATATTTTTAGCATTTAAAAAATACTCTAAAACTCATAAAAAACATAAATAATATTTAATCCCATCACATAATAATTTTAATAAATAACATGAAGAAGTTGTTGCTGATAAAAAGCATGAGGAAACTATTAGTGAATTTATTCATCTTTCTCAATTTTCTCCAGCCTTAGGATACACTAATGAATAAGATAAAATTATTCAAAAATTCCTTAAGGATCTTGATAATAATATTTTAAAATCATCTCTCTCATATATAGATATTACTGAAGAATCAATTAATCACATTAGTAATGAGAATAAAATTATAAATAATATTTCATTACACTCCATCACTAATTTTCAAGTGAACATTAATTCTAATCCTCTTCCTTCTTGTGATATTCCTAAAATATTAAGGAACAAACCATTTCTCACAAAATATTCACATCAATACTTTGTTTAAATATTTGCATCGTATCAAATTGTTTAAGCCAACTTATGCCACTATTGTAACCACCAATGTTGGAAGAAGTCCACAAGTTCGTCCAACTAGTAGTGGCACCTAAAATTATTTTTAATTTCCTCATTTATCTTCTAATGTCAACACTATTACCTCTATTCAGCCACAAGTTAATCTTCCATTCTCACAAGGAACCACATATAACAAAAAACTTCACATGTCCAACCTAAGTCAAGTGAGCATTGGAAACATACATAGTAATTCAAAAATGCAGAATTTGGTAAGTATAGTGAGTCAGTTGGTTTCAAGGATGGATATCATTAAGCCTTTAGGGTTTACATATAGTTATAAAGAAATGTGTAATCAACCATTGGATCCTATTGTTGCTGCTAGGCCTTATCCTAAGTATTTTTCAATGTTGTATTTGCCTATCTATTGTTGGAATATGTAATGCAACATTGTGTAAATATTCTTAAAATAAAATATAAAGTCTAAAGAATAAAATTTGAATTAGAAAAATAATTTTATTTTATGTAAAAATATTTCCACCCAATTAATAAATAAAATAAGGGTGCTAGGAATATTTAATTTGTGAAAAGAGTTATTTCCCCTTTTCTAGAAAATAGTAAAAAGTAACAAAGCACTTTTTAATATTTGATAGATGCCACTTTTCACACATCTCAAGATAATATTGTGATAATATTTTTCACACATCTCAAGATAAGATTGTGATAAAATTTGTCACACATCTCAAGATAAGATTGTGATAATATTAGGGTAATTTTAGGGTTGTAGTAGTAAATCTTCTCTTTAAATAGGGGTGTTGTCTACTACATCTTGTAATATCATGTTGATGAATATTTTTACATAAAATTGAAGCATTATTGTATTGTTGAATCATTGAGTAATCTAGTGAGATTCATAGTGGATGTTTCCCTTCTTCATTTGAAGTAGGGTTTTACCACTTAATATTGGTGTTGTGGGTTTTCCTATTTTGTGTGTGATTGATCTTGTGGATAATTATTCGATCTTTGGGAGACTTTGCTTGTCTCACATCTATAAGGGAACAGAGGACCCAATTAAGCATTTAAGGATTTTTATGATAGCTTTCCATGATATTGTCTATGATGATATGTTATTACTAAAGATGTTTCCCAAGAATCTTGTTTACATGGCATTAGAATGGTACTATTATTTATCCAACAATTCTTTAAGGAATTTTGAAGAAACAACAGAGTTATTTGCTCAACCTTTTGGTGCTTATATTGAGGAGGTCACCATGAAAGGTGTACATAATTTAAAATAAGGTAAATAGGAAAGTTTTTTAGAATTTTTTGCTCATTGGAGAAGTCTAGTTGGATTCTTGAGATATACTATACCTCCTAGATATATGCTTGAGATATTTATTGGAAATTTGCAAGAATAATTATCTTATGCATTAGAAACTACTACTATCACATATTTTGATCAAGCGATTGAGTTAGCAAGGAAAGTAGAACAAGCTCTTATCAGAAGAGGACAACTCAAAGTGAAAGAAGATAAAACCATTAAGTCACAGTATAAGAATAAGGATGTGGTAGGTGATGGTGTAATGGATAGTAGGCTTTTTAATAATGTTACTAACAACCTACAAAAGATAATACTTTAGAAATCTCCACAAAGGAACTTTACAAGGCTTAATATATCTATGGAAGTAGTTTTAAAACAAATTTTAGAAGCCAATGCAATTGAATTACCTCCCATAAGGTAACCAAATACTATAGCTAATTGGTATAATATATGAAAACATTTTGCATATCATAGTGTAGAAGGACATTAGAAAAATTCTTGTAAAAGGTTAAAACATATGGTTCAATATTTAATTGATGCAAGTCATATTGATACTAGTAGTTTTTACTCTTCTCATAATAGGAATAAACATGAAACTAACCAAGTCTCCTATAAGAATGTACCACATCATTATGATAACCATATGGTTGGTATGGTAACAACTAATTTAGAAAAATAGGTATAGATCCAACAATCTCAACAGGAGATGAGAGCTTCAGCAAATATTTCCCTCTTAGAGCTTTTACAAAATTCTCCTACTCATGAAGAAGCCTTGATAAGTGTTTTGAAACAAAAATTTGTCCCTCTAGATATTTCCCCTAGTGATATGGTCAATATGGTAAGTTCTATTTGGATACATCATCTCACATTCTTGGATGACAATATTTCTTCCTCAAACTTACAAGAATATTCTTCTCTTTACATCAACACATTTATTAGGGATAATTTTATCAAGAGGGTCATGATTGATAATGGTTCTTCCCTTAATTTATGCACATATAAATTTATCTAAAATATTGTATTAAAAGAGGAAGATTTAACTAAGTCCAATGCAATCATCAAAATATTCAAAAATGAGTCCCAAGAAGCTTGTGGCATCATATCTCTTCCCCTTAAAGTCGTACCTAATATTTTAGATATATTGTTCTATGTGGTACCTTGCCCTGCATATTTTAATCTACTTCTTGAACATCCTTGGATCCATGTGATGAAGGCTATCCCTTCTACATTTCATCAATGTTTGAAATTTAAATTTAAAGAACAAGTTATTACCATTCCGGGTGACCCTCAACCTTTTGAATATTATTCAATGGTTGAACAAGTTCAGTTTGGTCTCAATGTTTATCCTTTAGTTTCATCATCTGTTTCTCCAAGTTTCTCATCTAAAAAATATGAGCAATTCAATAATATAGAAGTGAGTGAGGAACCTCTAATCAAAATTTCATCATAGTATAAAGACAATCAATTTTTCAAGAACCTCTTTTGAATATATCTAATCAAGGTTTGGATCATATTAATAAGGATGAGGGTTTCCCTTATCCCTCTAACATCTTGTTTTGTAATATGATAATTTCTATATGTTCTAATAATAAATCTTCTGCTTCTCATAAATATCTTGTAATGTTAGGTATTTCTCCTTATTACATTAAAAATTATGGTTTTATTCAAGAGTGTATTGATTATCATGTTATGGCTACCAAAGAAAAAGTTGAGGAGCCTCTTCATGATTATAATTATGAGATGGCTTACCTTCTAGATTTTTCTTTGATGAAGCAGTCCCTTGAATGCCTGTTATTTTCTTTAATATAGGAGGTACAATTAAAATGTGTGTTGATTATAACTTTGATTGCTTGTTTAATAAAACATAAAATAAAATAAAATAAAATCAATAATTAATTAAGCATGCATTTAGCATAGGTTCATATTTCATTTGCTTTCCTACTTATATTGCATTATTGCCTATCATATTTTGCATGGTTTCTTGAAATTTTGTTCCTCTTTCATTTTTGCTTGTCATAACTGCATGGTTATTGGTTCATTACTGCTTGTTCATATAGCTTTTGGGGATTCGTGACAATGGCATGTGATGATACATAGTTAGTTCATAGCTCACATGCAATGTACTTTTTAGTAGGGTTATTATGACTAGCAAGCCCCAACCTAGGGTCCATGCATTTTCATCCCTTCTTATCTTCTTTGCTTCGTTTTATCTTTCTTATCTTCTCTCTTCTTCTTGTATTCCTTAACTTTGAAAGTTTTTACAATTCTCATAATTTCTCTCCAAAGTCAACGAATTCAATCCTCTTTTGGTATATCCTTGTATTTTTGCATGATTCTTATTTCTCCTTTGTCTTCCTTATTTAGATAAGTATATACATTATTCTATATTTTTTTTTCACATTTCTTCCCTCTTAAATTTTCACTAGCTGAAACTTCAAGCTGGGGGCACACACGAATAATTATTTGCTCCTAATTGTATTCCTCTTATTTCTTCTAGCACATGCACACACTCACATCATGGTATGCTTGTAATTATTGGTCCATATATACATAAGCATACACCTTCTCAGGTAGTACTGGAATATACATTACATACATTATTTTTACATCAATATACACTATAACACCCCTATCAGGTTATGTCTCTCTTTGACTCAATGGACCCAACACCCCATTATAGTATCAACTCCTTGGCCATTTATATTAAGCCTCGGTATACATCACAATGGATAATAACTTCATAATAGTCACTAGTGAGCAACCACCCATAGCGGGTTACACTATACACTTCATTTATTGGTCCATAATTAGCAAGCACTACATCCATAATGAGTTCTTCACTCCATACATGGACCATATTTTGAGCATAATACCCTCTATTCAGGGTTTTGATTTAGTTTCCTTCTCAATTTTATATGGTTGAACTTTGGAGTTTTATTATTGTCTTATTCATCTTCTTTTGCTTCACATCTTTCTGTCTCTTCTTCTCTCCTCTTCCCTTCTTCTTTATTTCCTTTTCTTTTATTCATCTATACATTTCATGCTAGCTACATTAGGTTCATGTTGTACCTTGTAATATTTTCTCTATTGTTTGTTTTCTTACTTTCTTCTATGTTTTTCTATGTTTTGCCTTTTCTTTCTTTACCTTTATCAAGTTTCTTATGGAAGTTTTTTTTCTTTTCGAAACTCGAGGGGGTACCCTAGCCATAGAAGCATTATTGGTAGTAATATCTCATCCTTTTTATAATAATTGGCCACCCCATTTCTGTGTTTGTTTTCTTCTTTCCCATAGGTATTTAAATCTTTCTTTGATGCATTTACTTGGTCTTAAATACATCAAAGAGGAGGTAAAATGTAGACACAAAAAATTGACCCACTAAGGTGAGTAATTTTCCCTTGATTGCTTGTTTTCTTCTTGGAAAAGTAGGGTTATATTTGATCCAATGTTTTACCTATAAAATTTTATCCATTCCTCTTAAATCCTATACCATTATATTGGTTTCAAAAATATCTTTCCAATGGTATATGATATGATCCATTTTGACTTTGTTTGACCCTTCAAAGTGCATTAAAATCGTATAGGGATCTATATGGTGTGATGTCGCATCCCGTATTAACGGGGTGCGATTTTGCCGTTTTTATTTAATTTTTAATGTAATTTTATTTTCTTTTCTTTTGGCCTGCTTGGACCTAGGTTTAAATCCTCCAGCATGTTTTAGCATCTGTTGTGAGTTTATTTGTGCCTGCCTTGATTGTCTATAAAAGGGAGAGCAATATCACCCTTTTGGCAATAGGCAATAAAGTAATAAAGATATCATTATCACATACTTATTAATGCTCATGCAATATTTTGTTTCTAATACTTACTACTTTTATTTCTCTCTACTTTTTGTGTGTTCTACAAGCTAACCTCGAAGTGTAAATTTTGGATTGATCTTCTATTACATGGATTGGATTGATTTTTTGTGACTTAGTGGACCATGGTGTAGTTCAGAGAGATAGAGTGCCCGCTTGGATACTTAAATCTTCTCTTCCTAATTTTGTGATGTCCATTAGGGTTTTCTTACTTTGTTTCTGGTATTTATTTCATATTCTGCATTCATTTTTATTTTTGTTTAGTCTGTAGTGATATCATGCATGGCATTAGTGAGGCACGACTTTGCTTGCCCTAATTAGGGCAAAGTTATTCGTAGAAGCAAAATCACACCTCGTAAAGACAGGGCATGACATTGTTGTTGTGATATTGCACTCACTCCAGGCAAGGTGTAATTTTTCCCTAGGGCACATCGAGGGTAATTTCTAGATCCTGATTTCATTGTTGTGTTCTATTTTGTCTCTAGATCATACTACTGCATTTTATTTTCTATTTTTTATTATTGTATTAAAAGGTCATCTAAAATGACCTAGAGGGCTTGACTGTTTCACCTCCAAGATCTGTTGCACAATGGCCTAAGTAGGTCCCCTAATACTAATTCCATTTTTTAGTGTTTCATGAGTGATATTATAGGAAAAAGAATTGTGGATAGCATTTGATCAAAGGATAAAAGCAAGGAACAACCGTCGGATAAGCTAAGTATTACAAATAGTCTTTAGGTTGTTTGATGAGTGCTTTATATTTTTGTTGTAAACCCTAAATCTGATTTAAAAGGAAATATATTTAATTAATTTCTAGGCATTTAAAAGATAACAATATATAGTGTGCACTTAGGGTTAATTATGTTTGTGAATTTCTTCTTGAGCCCTTGTTTTAAAGATTATTTATTTAAAACCCTAGGTTAGTAAGCATCCAAAGGAAGAATCCTATTAGGTTAACACTTGTATTATTGCATTCCATTTTCTATATTGTCATTTACCTTTCCTAGTTTAGAATTAGAAAGACCAAAGTTAGGTGTTTGTCTCGAAATTGAATATATCAAACCATCCTAAATATCCTAAGGACTTGGAGCAAGTCCTAATATTATTCCTGGTGAACCCCTCCCCATATAAATAAGTGTAGAGCATAACATACCCCTATGTTTCACCCCATAAAAGTTTTTCTCCTTGTGGATCTAGCCTTTTGTTTGGGATTTATACGTGGTAGGCAATTTTCCCCCTCTACAACCACCTCTCACTAATGTAACATAAGTGAGGAGCTTCATGGGTTTAGAAGGGTATTATAAAATATTTTTGAGAGATTATTCTAAGATATCCTCCCCAATAATAATCTTCAAAAGAAAGGAAAGGTATTTGTATGGATGGAAAAATGTGAAGCCGCCTTCTAGTTGCTAAAATAAAATCTCACCTTTGCTCCTATATTGAAAATCCTAGACCTCCAAGGTGGGTTTTTAGTATGCATAGATGTTTATTTGGAAGTATTGGGAGGAGTTCTATCCAAATATAAATCAATAGTAGCCTATGAGTCAAGAAATCTCAAGAAACATGAGGCTAATTATGCTACTCATGACTTAGAATTAGCTATAGTGGTACATGCCTTAAAAATTTGGTTGCACTACCTTATGGGTAAATCATTTGCTATGAGAACTGATCACTAGAGTCTAAATTATATTTTTAATCAGACTTTGCTAAATGCAAGATAGAGAAGATGGATTGATTTCTTGGCTAAATATGATTTTGGTATAGAATACATCAAAGGTAAGGAAAACAAGGTCACCGATGCTTTGAGCAGAAGAAGACACATTATTGCACTAACCCGAAGTCATATAGATCTTATGGATCAAGTTAAGAAAACCCAATATCAAGATCAATTATGTATTGAAACCCAAGCCAAGATGACACAACACCCTAAGATAGCTAGATATTATGATCTCAAGAATCGAATTTTGTGTTTCAAGGATTAGGTAGCCATTCTCGAAGATAGCAATCTAAGAAGGGCAATCATGAATGATGCTCATAGATCCCCATATTTTTCTCATTTGAGAGGGGACGAGAAGAGGTAGAACATGAATAAGATATTCTATTGGCCTGGTATGAAGAAATATGTCACTAAATTTATTGCTTGATATTTGGAGTGCCAGAAAGTGAAGGTAGAGCATAAGCACCCTACAGGATAGTTATACCCATATGATGTACTCATGTAAAATTGGCAAGTGATATCAATGGATTTCACAGTTCAGTTACCTAAGACTAGGTACCAACATGATGTGATACTTGTCATGGTAGAAAAACTGACCAAGGTAGCATAATTCCTACCAAGGAGCACCAAGGATGATGCAGACGTGGTCACCAACAGATTCACTAAAGAGATCTTTAGGTTGCATGAATTTCCTAAAGCGATCATATTTTATTGAGATTCTAGGTTCACACATGATTTTTGGTAATCCCTCCATTGTGCAATTAAAACTACACTAAATATAAATTTTTCTTACCATCTGAAGATAGATGGGCAGACATAATAAGTCAATCAAGTCTTATACACATGTATTGTTTGGATCATATTTTTTTATGGGAAGAATTATTACCTTTATTAGAGTTTACCTATAACAATGGATACTATGCTTCTTTAAATATGTCTCCTTTTAAGGCTTTGTATGGCCAGAGATGCAGAATACCATTGTCATAGGACAATCCAGAGGATCAAGATATTGTTGGGTCGGATACACTCAAGGATATGGAGGAAAAAATGAAGATAATCTGACAAAGTCTTAAGGAAGATTCATATTGCTAGAAAAGTTATGTTGGCTTGAAGAGGACTCCTCAATAAATATCTATGGGAGATAGGGTATTCTTGAGGGTAAAGCCTATGAAAAGTGCTATCAATTTGATCAAACTAGATCCAAGATATACTGGACCATTTGCCATCCTAGAAATAATTAGCCTTGTTGCCTATAGACTCAACTTACCACCTAATTTGGAAAATATCCATGATTATTTCCATGTGTCCCTTAGAAAATATCTTGATGATCCTAATCATGTGTTCGATGTCTCAAAATTGCATATGGTATATCCAACATACATTGAGGTAAAAACAGTAAGAATTCTTGAGTTTCATTCTAATACCATGAGTAAGATAAATATAGAGCAATGCAAGGTCCAGTGGGACCTATATTTTGAAAGGAATTCCACCTGGGAAAATGTGGACATGAAAAATCACTTTCCTTATTTATTTGAAAACAATGTAAAATATTATTTCAAATAGACTTTGTTTGATTCATAGATAGATACTTTGATATAGAAACGTATGCATTGATGATGATATGTATGCACCGATTCATATCTCATTACTCTATGATGATATTTATATTTTATACATTGATCTTACAATGCAAAGTAATCATTGGTGAATGTTTTTCATGCAGCATATATATTTTATTTCTTGAAGAATATTGTACTTCTAATATTTTGTTGCATCACATATCTAGGAGATCTTATGGGTGGAAGAAGATAGCCTTATCATGAGAATAAGGAGTTGTTCAACCACCAGGAATGAGATACTAGAAAAAAATAGGAAATGATGATGAAGATAACCCATGGGTAGCATGGATAATTACCCATATATAGGTATACTCATCACTACACCATTAGGAAATGATATATGGGACTAACCTCCTGTATATGATGATGATAGCAAGCCTATCTTAAAGAGATCATCCATAGGATAAAATATTGATATGTAATATTGAGATTGCATGGCTACTTGTGATTGCAATTTGGTAAAAGCAATTTGGTTATTTGATTTCTTTGTTATGTTTTGGTTATGCATTAATATTTTATTATTTTCTAACTATGGTAAACATAAGGGATTGTGTTTAGTCTAAGGAGGGCAGTATGTCACATCCCACCTCGACCCAAAACCTTGTTCTTGGCAAAGAAAAATAAAAATTAATGTAGGCATAGAAAATATTTAAAAAATTTCTAGGTATTGAAAATAGTGGTAGTTCATTTAATATTTTTGAAAATACATCCAAGAAAATAAATAACATATATTTTAAATAGAAAAGAAAGTTTTTATGTGAATTTAATTATTAGTGTGCGTTGCAAATTAATAAGGTGATAAAATACTTTGATAAAAGTATTTTTGTCCTAAAATGACATTAAGAGCCATGAGGAAAAGGAATTTGTACCCCTATGTTCCATAAAGAATTTAAAAATAATATTGGTCATTCAAGTGTTCTCCAAAGCACTATTGGTTGCCCTTTTATGTGCATCATGTCCTCAAAGCTATAGAAAAATACTCTGCCACTAAACTGCCTACATCATCATCCTCATTACCTCTCCAATAGGTTGTTACCTAGACTAACCTTCACCATTGGAGAAGAAATCGTTGAATTCTATAAATAGCCACCATGGGTTAACCAAAAATGGTCATGGATGCTGTAAAAATCCTAAGGAAATATTAATAGGTAAGCTTGGGCTTAGGGATTATGTTCTTCACCCTTTGGTGAATGAGAAACCAAAAAGCCTTAAGCCTTAGAGACATTTGGTCAAACATGATAGAAGCACATGAGAAGTATGGGTTGGTGGACTTAGTGGATAAGAAAGTGGAGCTTGGAAACCCTATGAATTTTAGGTCGAAAGGATTCCTTATTTCTTATTTTTATCTGTCTTATGTAACCCTTTTTGTCCATGGCTTGGCATGTGTAGTTGTATTCATTGTGTTTGGGATATCATATATTATTTATAAATGTTTGTATCCCTCAGACATCCCTAAGATGTCATTTGACTATACACATGCTTCCATATATTTCAATTTTGAATGAAAGAATGGACTATTCTCGTTTTTCTAGAATAACTCAATTTTGAATGATTGTATGATTTAAACACCTAATAAATTTATCATTTAATCACTGAACTACATGTATGCATCCATACATTTTTTAGGTTAAATAAATACATGTGTTACACATATGGTCAGGTGTGTGATCAGGTCACTACCATGTTATAATCCTAATTTAAAATTAGTAAATTGACCCTAGGGATCTTACATTGAAACCATAGCAAACTGGAGGGATTTTATTTCAATCATGACATAAAGAGAAGCTTTAAAACCATCATATTATGGTTATTAACCTTTTAGTTCCTGGGTATTCCTATACTTTAATATTTTCCTTGACACTATTCATATGGGATATTCCTGAGTATTGCTCCCTACCATGGTACTGAGTGATTACTAGGCCTTACTGAAGTTTACCATTGTGACCTTTATTTTTGGGATAACAAATTTATTGAACCTGGTGGAACCTACCATAGGGTCAATAGTCAAACATCCAAACAATTTCTAGATATTCATCATAGATAATTGATGGGTACACCTGGTATATCATTGAGAAACCATGAAGCATTACCACTTTTGTTTGCATTAGACAGATTTTCGTTAATCCTATGACTATCAATGCTTCCATCTGTCAGATTCAATCTGTGTGTGGATGATAGTTTGGTATTTCCATTTGAGTAATGTCTATTGTATGGTATCACCCTTAATGATGCCTACATAAGGGGATTTGGGTGTTTAAACGTACCCCACCCTCAAAGGTAGTGCCCATAGCTCTGTTTGGGCATATGAATTCTATAAACGATAAACCCAATATCCCTCCATTTGGATAGTCTCATTCAAGCATATCATCAAACATTGAAAGATAGGTTCTAAGATATCTATAGTCAACTATTGTTTCCATTATGCATACTACCCAAAATTTCATCGTCATGGTTTCATGTGTCTAGAGTCTTGCCATGTTGGGTATATTCATCTAGGTGGGATAATTAAATTATTTCATGTCTACCTTAAAAAAACAACCAGGTATACCATATGATCATGAGCTATTCGCATTTATTTTTGTGTATTGGGTCAAGTTTAGAATACTAACTTCTTGGCACCTCCTCCTGGTTATTGTGAAAGATTACATGGCATGACTGGAAGTTGGTTTGGGCAACATCCTACACACACCATGTTATGATTTGTATGGGGTATATTAAGCACTCGGTGCCTATGGTAGGATAGCCAAGTATCATTACACTTGTCTAGCCCTAACCCAAACTACCCATCCCCCTTAGCAGCCTAACATATGATGGTACTATTGGAACTTGAACCATGGCTAGCTGACCACTTTGACTTCCAACTTGTGATGGTATTATTTGACTCAGGGTGGTATTTTTTGATTGCACCCCAAGACACATGACTGAAGCCTTCTTTTTTTTACCTAATTTGACATATCATAATCTAAGTGAGAACTACTAGTTAGATAAGAATAAAGAAGACATGTAATATAATCTATAGATCCATTTGATTTTGGAAAAAAAATTAGTCAAAACCATATGATAGACTTTCTATTAGATTAAAAAGCAAATTTAAGGATAAATTTGTGGTACAATCTTATGGATTGAATATGAAATGAAAATTGGGGATAAAATTGGTGTAAACAATGAATGTCTCAAGCTTAAAGACTTTGAGTTAAATTTAGAAAAACAAATTTGGTTAAAATAAGTAATAGTCTTAGTTGGTATAAATTGGAATATCTTATTAAAGAACTATGGTTTATCCTTGATAAGATATTGATTAAAAAATCTCATTTAATAATATTATGTATCTATAGTGTACCTCTTATGAAAAATTAAGGTCTAAGTTTGTAATCTATAGTGTTATATTGTCAGTAGATTATATGACCCATCATAGCTAAACTTGAGCGGTCTTAGAGGTAATATTGCAAGAGAGTTGTAGATTACCTTGGGTTAACTATAGTATGATCTGGATGATATATCGTGAGACAAATTGATATCCTAATTTTATGGAAGACTATAGATTACAATGCAAATTAACAAAAACATTCATTGAAAGGAGCTATAGTTTAACCATAATAATGTATCATAGAACAAATTTAGTTTATAACCTTGTATTGGGTTGTGATTAAACCTTGGAAGGATTTGTAGATCTACAATTAAAATCCATTGGTTTAAATGTTATTTCTATTTTGAAGAAATATGTGATACTTGTGAAAGTATGATTTGTTTAAATGCTATTTTGGTGTGAAGAAATATGATTTGTTTCAATGCTATTTTTGTGTGAAGAAATATGATTTGTTTAAAATACTAGTTATGTCTGAAGAAATATGAATGTTTAAATGCTATTTATATACAAATAAATATGATTTTTTAAAGGAAATTTCCATGAGAATAAATATGGTTTCTTAAATGCTATTAGCATTTGTTTAAATGCTATTTTTGTTTGAAGAGATGCAAGATGCTTGTGAAAGTATGATATGTTTTATTGACATATGCATGAAAGAGATCTCATTTATGAATGAATTGATGACATTATTTTAGACTAGCAATAGTAATAATACTGGTTTCAAAGGCATATAATTGTGAAGAAATATATGAGATGAAAATGTGGTTTTTAGTCTTAGGAAAGTATGGGATTTCCTTCCTTTGAATGGTGGAATTCTTTAGACAATTACGTTGTGGAGAATGCATTGTGTTTAATTATAGTTAATGAAGAATTATTACATGATATTGTTTGTTTAGAATGCATTTCATATACATGTATGGGTTGTCTTGATCTCGAAAACATCTACAATCTAGTACCAATGTCTCAAGTAGAACCAAGCAAAAGTTGGAACTAGTCAACTCCTATTTATTATGTACACATGTTGTAACAGGGGCCTCTTTAATGAAAGGCCCCATAATTAAAAAATATATTTATTTAGATCAATTGTGATTTATTATATCACTCCTGGAGATGATGTGTATACAATGTAATACTTGACTTCAAATTATCTTAGAATAAAATTAGAGTTATATCATGATATGAAGTTTGTAACGATCTAAAAAGCATACACCTAACTACTGCTTCAATTGAAATCGAGTTTTAAAGAAATAAAGAATAGAAAATTTTGAATTTAATAAGAAAATAGAGTTCCATTTTATTGAAACTTTGTCAAATCCATATTACAAATATGTACCTCTTAGGGATACCCAATTTGTGATATAATTGATACTTTTGAACACCATCTAAATGAGGGGGTGGTGTAATATGTAGACTTTTTAGAAGGTAAAAAAACTGCTTAAGGCCAAATATAGCCTTCTTCTACTCTGGTTGGAGGCATATTCTACCTTGAATGCCATGAAAATCATTAGGTCATGTAAACCCTGTGTTCAAGAAACAACATGAAATGGGTTAATAACAAAGGAGGCCTTTTGAGAGAATTGCATAAATTGATGATAAAGAAAACAAGAAAGCATGTAAATCTATGAAGATATGTAAGAGACCATAAATTTACTATAAAGCATGTAAATAAAGCATGAAATCTAACCATTATGCATCCTAATTAGCCATTAGAACTTGAAAATCATGAAACTAGCCTAAATTAATAATTGCATAGAAATGGAAGCAAATCTACCTCTAAATCCTACAATTAATCAATTAAATATCTCTTAAAATTTTAGTCTATGTTAGATTAAGCTAATTACATAACTGGAAATGTAAATCTAATGCTAAAACAAATGGAATTAAAGATCAAACCCTCATTACATTTCTGAGGCACAGTTGCCACTGTTAGCTACGACTGATAGTTGCGACTGAGGCACAAATGTCTTTGCTCTTGTAATTAGGTCTTGGATGTCTAATTCCCTCTATGGAATTTATTATCAAGGGTCTCATCTATGTCCCAATATGGATTGGTTATTGAATTTGATAAGATTCACGTTCGATTGGTTTTATTTTGTGATTGATGCTTCCTAGTCCTTTGGAAGCTCTGTTGACGGGTTCATGTTTGTAAATACATAATTGGACAACACTTCGACTCTCCTCAAGGGGTTGTCAATTCATTGTCTATTTCAGCAAAGCTTCACTATGTCTCAACTCAATATTGTTCTAGACTTCTCCCCAATTTGGATGGGGTATTATAGCCCTAATACCTAATAATGGATGGTTTGGGAAGCCAATATCAAGATCCAGGAGTTTGGATCAGTTGGGATGAAAACTCTCAAATATTCCCCACCCAAAACCATTTGAATCTCCATTGTCTAGACCATTGTAACCGAATTTGTCTTGGCCCAGGGTTCAAAATAGTTTTGATTCTAGTCGTGGTTGTAAGGTACAACTAGCTTTGTTAACTATAGGTGTTAGCCATGGCTAAGGTTGAGTATGCCAACTCTACCCAAATTGAGTGGTTAAAACCACTGCTTCACCTTGGAGTTGTCCAAGATCATTCATATGGTCTATTAGCATGCCCATATGAGTAGTCCCCTACACATTCCATGTTTTAGATGTCTACAGATGCCCCTTTTTGGATGCATTGTGAGAACGAACAACACTCAGCAAAAATAGACCTCCTAAAACCATGTTGTAGGTCAAATTATGATCATTGATTTGATAAACATTAGATGCCTAGTCCTACAAAAGGATGTGTGATGAGTTTCATTGAGTCTCATCATTTAATCTCAATGATTTATCAATCCGGGTTGGTGTCCAAGGCTGTCTACGATAGAAGGCTAGGGCAGAGTACAATTCAGGTATTCATATTTCAAGCATTTATTGGTGAAGCAAATTTTGGTTTAGCCTTTTGGTGTAACACTAAACCTAGTCTAAAGAATGGAAACTGAAATAAATTACAAAAATTGAAAACTAATTCTAAGTTGCAAGAATTGAAATCTAACTACAATTGCATGAATTGAAATTGCTAAATTGAAATCTAATCTACTTTTGCAAAATTGAAATCTAGTTACTCTTGCATAATTGAAATTGCTAAATTGAAATCTAATCTACTTTTACAGAATTGAAATCTAATTACTCTTGCAGAATTGAAATGATGCTTGTAAATGAAACTTATTCTAAAAACACCTGTCAATGCCCCGCCACAAAAGGTCGTCAAGCTTCTGCTACAGGAATTGACAGCAAAATGAAATATGCTGAAAATGGAAAGTTGCTAAAGCAGAGAAAACATGGAAAGCAAAGGAAAAATGCTTAATATAATTTGTCAGCTGACATACACACAAATTTTGTACACAAACATAATAGGAAACATAAATCACACAACACAAAATAAAAACAAGAAAATAAAATCTGGCAAGCAATCTATTAATTCTGCTACAACAAAATTATAGATTAAAACCTACCATAAAATCCCTCCTTCTAGATCTTAAAGTGGGCCCATACTTCCTGATCTAGAAAGAGGTGAAAAACACTCCTTAACTAATTAACACTCAACACATAAAATGATAAAATACTGCACTTTTATTGATGACAAAACATGCTGAAAATTGTTACAGAAAATCACTGTACAGTCCTAATTGCTGCTACTGAAAAATCTCCTCTACTCTGATTCCTAACTGGCTCAACCAAGGAGGGATATGTGTTATTTATATAAATATTTACAATATATCCCATGCTCAAATCAGACTATGTGCTATTTTATAGTCATTTGCCAATAATTTTGGATCTGAAATAAATGCAAATTTGGACAGTTTGTGTTGCAACAGTAGTCATTGGCCCTTAGAAAGCATCTTCAGTGGTGGGAGTACATGGAAGGAGTCCAAAAATATCTCACACATATTTCTCCACTTCATAATATTCCATTTCTATCTTTTCAAACAACTTCCCATTATGTTGCAGTTATTTCTGTGTTAATCCTAGAAGAGGATCAAAATTGATCTTTTCCATAAATGGTGGCTTTGGACGGCAAGGATAGCAAAATAATATGGGAGATATTTTCCCTTAACCTTCTCAACCTTCTTTCCCTTTTTCCACCGCCAAAATTCAGTCAACAAGTCAAAAAGCACATTCTATTTTCATTCCGAAGATAAGTGGCTCATTTCGAAGATAATGCAATTCTCATTCTGAAGATAATGCAATTCTCATTCCGAAGATCCGCTCATTCTGAAGATAATGCAATTCTCATTCTGAAGATCCATTCATTTTGAAGACACTGTGTTTTCTCATTTCAAAGATATCTGTTCATTCCGAAGACACTGTGTTTTCTCATTTCGAAGATATCTGTTCATTCCGAAGATCTTTAGAATGACCAACTGTGTTGACTCCAAATGGTTTTGGCTGCATTTCTCAGGTGTATTAGCCCTCAGTATCAGATTGCAATAGCCTTCATTCCTCTCCATGTGTGAATTCCATGCCTTGCCATTCATTTGTAGCTTGCTAGAATTTACATGGTAAATTACTGCATTTTCCAGTTCTACTGCACAGTTGTAAAATATTGGAATTTCTTACAAATTCAAACAAATTATAACATGGAAAAATTATTCAAGTATCAACATGAAGGAGTACATCAAGTTGCTACTGAATTTATACACTTCATTCACCAAGTAACCATGCTGAAATAGTGCAACAGTGCTGCACAATTGTCCCTACTCTGTTATACCCTGTTGCTGCCTATTTAGATCATGTGGGAATGCTTCTAAATAGGTTAGATGTATTTTGTAGTCCTTATGAACTCATTCCATCCATATCCTTATGCTTTGCTTGACAACTTCAAGGTGTTCCTATAAAGTGACAGCTTGTTGATTTTTATATGGCTATTTTTCTTAGATTTTCATATTTATGACAGTCCTAAACTTTTGGCTTAAATGTGGATTTGAAACAAGTTGAAGGGCAAAAAAACATTCAAAAACCATTGAGAAGTTAATGGATATTAGCATGCCACATTTTGTTAATTGAAATGCATGTTACTACTTGCTACTTAATCAAGCAAAATCAGTCACAAAATGCTGAAAATAGTCAAAAACAGAGATATATCATTCCTAACATAAAATCATGCAAACACTTAACAAATAGTATATTCTAGTCAACTATTTGGAAATTAACTTATCATATGATAGTCAAACATTGTGCAATAATGAGTCAAACATTGTACAATAATGAGGCATTCTTGGGCCTCATCAATGTGCATCTTAGAATCATTGCTTCCAACTGAGGGAAGGCTTAATTTACAAAGCTTTTGCAATCTCCAGCGATGATCAGGTAGCTTTAGTGCTACAATAGTACTGATATGTGGAGAGCTACGAGCTTAACTTTCATATTTGCATTTTTCTCCAGCAAAGGGTAAGCTTATGATAGTTGTTGGCAATGATTCTTAAGATGAATACAATTTTGACAAGATCGAGTGATCTCCTATTGAATTTTATTATGATAATTGATATTATGACTACCCCCTCAAGTTACGAGTCGATGAGGATAGGACAATTAAATGAAGTGATGACTCACTTGACCAACATGATTGATCTTAAACAAATGAAGGCTTTTCCACTTTGATATTCTTTGGCAAGGCCTACTTCAGCTGTGATTTCAACTATGCATAGTAATTGTATATCTTCATCTTGTGGAGCAGTCCAGCCAAAATTTTTGGGGAATCAAGATGATAGCAATTATGTTCAAGCTTGTGTTGAATCACAATGTGAACTTCCTTCTATCAAAATTTTAATTCCAAGAGGTGTGGTGTCTCCATGATCCTCCCAAAATGATTTTATGCACATGTGGAATGATGTCCTGGACTGGAGCATATCCATTCCACCAATGACTAATTTTACCCCAAATGTCCTTATGGTGACTTATTCATCTTTTTGTATTGAATGGATCACAAGTCACTGCAACTACCAAGTGTATAGAATAAATGATTGTATATGAGGCACATTTGGATTTTGAATTATATGAATTTTTTTGTTATTTTTGAAAATTTTGAAGGTTCTACACCATTAGATATTTTTTATTTTGCATTTTGAAGCCCCTCATGGTGATATTTTCAGGGTTTTTGTTGTTGGTTGCTAGTTGTGCTTGTCAATCATAGCCAAATTTTCTAAATTCTTTAGCCATGGCTCTAACCTACGGTCATAAAACCCTAATTATGCACCCATAGTTGTGAGGCATGGCAAGGAAAATAAAAAATATAAAATAAAAGTATACCATTTTCAATTCATTATTTTCCAACTTGCTATCACTATCAAGAGAGCTTTGAGAGGTGCGAATTAAAATTTGACACAGAACACTACTGAAACCGAAAAATCACATGCAATGGCTGACTAACCAAAGGCATATTCCAATGGTAGATCTAGTGCCATGAAGGTAGCATTGAATATCACTTATTTTATTACCAAATTAAAATGAACCTCATTAAAAAATGGGTTCAATTAACCAAATTAAATTGTTGGTAATGAACCTCACCTAGTTAGAATTAGTCTAGATGGGGAGGGGGTTGCTTAGGATGGGAAGTGAACTTGAAATGGGAACTTCTCTTAGCCATGGGTGGTAGATGCAGCTCTTAATTAGAAAATTGAAGGCCATGACTATCATTTGTGATGGGATTCAAATCCCAATGGTCATAAATTTGACCGTTGCTGTTGGTCGCGGGTCCTAGCCATGGTTGAGCAACTTTAGGAAAAATTTCTATTTTTTATTTTTCTTGAAATTTGACCTATTTAATTGTTTTGTTTGAAATTTTATTATGCATTTATGGATGTTTTTATATTTTTGAAGAATTTTTGAATTTGTTTGACTTTTTAAGTACATTTTTTGATGTTTTTGATTGATTTTATGTATTATTATTATTGTCCCTTTTAGCTGACTACCTAGACGAGGGAGTCCAAGCTCTTCAGGGACCTCCTCCACCTGATTAGTGACACCGACTAGGAGTGGTTCACCGCCATAGGCCTCAATTATGTTATCTTCCTACCATCCATTAGGGCTGATGAGGCCTACATGGCTACTTTGGCCCATTTCTAGGATGTGCAAACCAACATGTTTCATCTACTAATCAGAGAGATTATGGTTACCTTGGAGGATGTCTACCATATTTTTTACATCCCTATCGATGGTGAGGCCATAACTTCTTTGCATACCATGGTGAAGCTTACAATATTCTATTGGATCTTCAATGCTTAGAGTGATGAGGCACTAGAGAACATTGACCATGGGGGTGTGCCCATTGAGCGCTGGTATAGGGTGCACATTTTCACAGAGTGAAAGATCATCATGATGTACCTATGCATACATTTCCTACTCTCAAATACGTCTAGAGCAAGGTTCCCTTGGATCCTCCTATCCAATATGTAGGACATTCTAGGGAGTACTAGAGAGCAACCACTAATTATTTCATGGGGAAGTGCCTTCCTACCATAGCTCTACAATGAGCTGCATTGGATCACTCAGTGAGGCTACGTTGGGGTTACCTGTAGCCTTCTGCTCCAGATATAGGTGTGGTAGCACATCACCATTGACTACCTAGGAGGAATTCCTTAATATATTGGATACATTGTAGAGACTTCTCAGTGCTATGCTGCTTGCTAGCCTAGAGAGGCTAAGGGGTTCAAGAGTAGGTCCTGGGCAAGGGATTTAGAGTATTACCTAGATCAGTTGATTGCACTACGACCAAGGCAGGTGCTATAGTGACCTTACATGCACTATCTCGCATGGAGGGAGGCTGATAGTAACTTGAGGTAGATGATATGGGAAAGGTGGATCCTTGGGTGTAAGCCCAAAATGCATAAGTTATTCCACTTCTCGTGCTTCATGAAGTAGTTTGGGATCTACCAGGATATTCCACCATTGCCTACTCTCTACCACCGACTTAAGTTGGAGAAGGATTTGAATTGGCCTACTATGACTACACTAGGTGAGGAGGATGATGACTGACAAGATTCAAGACTAGAATACATGGGGACGACTACTGAATATAATGTCTGGTGGACTACCAATATATGATAGGGTGGTGGTTGATGCACCTTGTCAAAGCCATAACTTGTGAACCGTACGCCCGTTTGCCTTGAAATTTAACAGGTAGTTCCACATATGTGCTCTACATCAAGATGATCTCCAATCATCCTAAACCTCCAAAAATCATGTTTTCAGGACCTAACTCCGACATCTAGTGCCCCAAAATTAGCTTTTAGAATAGGTTCCTAGGTTTTTTGGGTTTTTTTGGCTATTAGAAGTTTATTATCTTTTGTTATACCTTAATTTGAGACCTAATATTTTAAATTAATGTTCATTATTGTAAGAGGGATGTGTACACCGAATTTGAGCACAATCCAACTCATTTCTATTTTTAGCAATTTTTAGGAAAAATATATATTTTTAGTAGTTTTTAGAAAAAAGACATTTTTAGGGTTTCTTTGGTTTTCAGTTGCTATATGATGAATTGTAATCATTTGTAGAAGGTATGTGAATTCAATAATGAAAGGAATATAAATTAAAAAATTTCTTCCATTATTGTATTTGTTTTATGTGATTGGAGTCCATTTTGTTGGTCTCTTGTAGCTGAGTTTACACCATTTGGTATCAGAGCGGATGTGATCTTGCTAGTGAAGAGAAGATGTCACCTAGAAGATATACCCATATGAATAGGTAGATCGAGGATCTAAATGCAAAAATAGCACGGCTGACTAGTGTGATTGATTGCATGGGAGAGAGACATCCTAGGGTATGTGTAGATCAAGGATCTGATGATGAAAACATACCAGAGGAACGTGGATTTGAGGTCCACACAGAAGTAGAACTAGAGGGTCTAGAGGAATAAGGGCATGATTTTGAAAATTGACTAATAAAATATCTAGAGGGGCTAAAGGGGAATCGATATGGGATCAAGATCGAGGTTCTCGAGTATGCTAGTGGGTTGAAAACAGAGGAGTTGATGGATTGGATTAATAGCCTAGAAAAATATTTTGAATGGAGTAACCTTGCTGAAGAGAAGAAGATTAAGCTCGCATGCAAAAATTTGAAGGGACATGCATTGATTTGGTGGGATCATTTACAAACTACACGATAGAGGAATGGAAAGAAAATGATCAAGGATTGGACAAAGATGAAGAAGAAGTTATAGGAAAAATTTATACCTATAGACTACTCCCAAACCCTATTTCATAGATTTTAGAATCTTCCATAGAAGGATCAAAGCATTGAGGACCATAGTAATGAATTCTAAAAGCTATCCATTCGATTGGAGCACAATGATACGAAGGACCAAAATGTTGTCAGGTGTGTAAATGGCCTAAGTTTTGTTGTTCAAGATGAGATGAGCATGCATCACACTCTTATAGTGGAGGATGCATATCAAATGGACCTCAAGGTGGAGAAGAAATTAAAAAGGATTAATAGAAGAGGTAATAATGGAATCACACCCTCTTCAGGTCGGGGTCGAAGTGGATCTAATTTTCTCAAGGGAGAATCCTCAATACTTACTAAACAAGAAGATAGGCAGAATATGAGAGGAAGAGGATACCAATGAGGTAGAGGTTACGGTGGTGGATGAAATGGGAATGATTTGAGGAGGTCGTATACCTATTATGGATGTGGTGATAAGGGGCATAGAGCATTTGAGTGTCCCTGATGTGATGTCCAAGAAAGGGGTCAAGGAGGACAAGGAAGGGTCAATCTTGTTGAGATGGAAGAGTAGGATGAGGATGAAGTTGTTGCTGACATGGGGGAAGCACTTATAATAAGGAGGACATTGATTTCTCCTAAGAAAGATATGGTGCAGAGTAAAGCAAAGGGGCAGACCATATGTGCTAAATATTCTTGGCTACGAATGAACATATTTCTAACAAGGTGTACATCAAGAGGGAAGGTATGTAACATTGTCATTGATGGTGGTAGCTGTGAGAATATGGTGTCAAATATCATGGTTGATAAAATGCACCTGAAATATGAAAAACATCTTTATCCATATCGTATATCATGGGTTAATAATGGGAATGAGGTAACAATAGATCAGAGGTGTTTAATTAAATTTTTAATTGGGAGCACTTACAAGGATGAAGTGTGGTGTGATGTGATCTCGATGGATGCATGTCACATTCTATTGGGAAGACCTTGGAAGTATGATAGGGATACTAACCATAATGGGGGAAAGAATACTTATAAATTTTGGAAGGATGGTGTAAAGGTAGTTCTTGTACCTCTAAAGGAGGATGGGCCAAGTGAGAGCTTGTTGATGATGAAGGAGTTTCTTACAGAGATCAGGGACACTAGATTTTGTTATACCTTAACATCTAGGAAGCTATAAATAGAGGAAGTGGTTATGACTATAGCAACAGCTAAGTTTATACGTGAATATAAATATATCACACAAAAGGAGTTAGCAGATGGGCTACCACCAAAAAGGGATATTCAACATCACATGGATTTGATTCCAAGATCAACTCTCCCAAACCAGTCAGCTTATTGGTTGAACCTAACACAAAATGCAGAGTTGAGTGGGCAAGTGATAGTGTTGATAAATAAAGGATTAGTTAGGGAGAGTATGAGTCCATTTGTGACTCTAGCATTGATAACCTTGAAGAAATATGGTGACTGGCGAATGTGTGTAGACAATAGAGCCATAAACAAAATCATAATAAAGTATCAGTATCCTATGTCGAGAGTGGATGATATGATGGATGGATTGGCTGGAGCTAAATACTTCAATAAAATTTATCTACGGAGTGGCTACTACCAAATCATAATTTGAGAAGGAGATTAATGGAAGACAAATTTTAAGATAAAATATGGATTTTACAAGTGGACAGTGATGCCATTTGGGTTGTCTAATGCACCCAATACATTTATGCAGTTGATGAATAGAGTACTACAAGAACATAATGGTAAGTTTGTGGTTGTGTATTTTAATTATATTTTGATTTATAATAAAAGTGAAGAAGACCATTTTTTACGCCTGAAATTAGTGTTAGATGTGCTCAGGAAGGAGAAATTGTATGTCAACCTAAAGAAATGTAGATTTATTCAAGATAGTTTGGTGTTTTTGGGATTTGTAATCTCGAGAGATGGCATGAGGATGGATGATGAGAAAGTGAAGGTGAATTTGGAATGGCCTCTTCCATGATCTATAATAGAAGTAAGGAGCTTTCATGGACTAGCTACATTTTACAGGAAGTTCATCAGGAACTTCAGTAGTATAGCTACCCCTATAACTAAGTGCATGAAGGGAAAAGAGTTTGTATGAACTACAACAACAATAGAGAGTTTTAAAATATTTAAGAAGAAGATATCAGAAGCCCCTATTCTAGTGTTACCAGATTTTAGTAAGGTGTTTGAGGTTGATTGTGATGCCTTTTTTGTTGGAATTTGTGGTGTCTTAAGTCAAGAGGGCCTACCTGTAGCATTTTTTAGTGAGAAGTTGAATGATGCAAAGAAGAATTATTCTACAAATGATGTGGAATTTTATGCAATTGTGCAAGCATTGCAACATTGGAGGCACTACTTAATCTTAAAGGATTTTGTGTTGTTTACTGATCATGAAGCATTGAGGTATGTCAATTAAAAAGTTAAATAGCAGGCATGCCAAATGGATTTCATTTTTGCAATAGTATACATTTGTACTAAAACACAAGTCAGGAAAATAGAATAAGTTTGCTGATGCATTGAGTAGGAGAGTCTTGTTGTTGACCACTATGGATAATGAAGTGGTAGGATTTGAGGGGATTAAAGATATGTATGAATCTGATGCAGATTTTTGGAATATTGTGCAACAGTACAAAAGTATGGTAGGGGCGAGTCTTGTACTATTTTTGAAGAGTATTTTTTATAGAATGGTTACTTGTTTAAGGATAATCGATTATGTATTACCAATGGCTCTATGAGAGAGAACATCTTGAGGGATTTACATAGTGGGGGTTTGGCTGGTCATTTTGGAGTAGCCAAAACTACCACTCTTGTAGAGGAGAAGTACTATTGGCCAAAAATGAAGAGAAATATAATCAAGTTTATCTCTAGATGTAGATTATGTCAAATGTCTAGGGTCCATGCACAAAATATAGGGTTGTATATGCCACTACCAATTCCTACAGGACCATGGACCGATCTGAGTATGGATTTCTTGTTGGGGTTGCCCAAGACATAGAGGGGTAAGGATTCAGTTTTTGTTGTGGTAGATAGATTTTCAAAAATGGTGAATTTCATTGCTTGTCAAAAAACTAATGATGCAACTAGGACTACAGTCTTATTCTTTGATGATATTGTGCGGTTGCATGGTGTTCCAAAGACTATTACTTTTGATCGAGATACTAAGTTCTTGAGTCACTTTTGGAGGATTTTGTAGAAAAAATTGAATACCAGGTTGTAGTTCAGTAGTGCTTACCACCCACAGACCTATGGGCAAACAAAGGTAGTGAACAAAATCTTGGGAAACCTCTTATGATGCATAGTTGGAGAAAAACCAAAATAATGGGATTTAGCCTTATCACAAGCTGAATTTGCATACAAAAGCTCAATGAATAGGTCAATAAGTAAATCTCATTTTCAAATTATTTATGGTCAAAATCCTAGACATGTATTATATTTTGCTGATTTACCAATTGGGAAACAAGTTAGTGATGATGCAAAAGCATTTGCTGAGCATATCCAGAAAGTGCAAGAGTCAGTGAGGGAAAAATTGCAAAGTAGTAATTCTCATTACAAAGAGTCTGTTGATGTACATAGAAGGGTGAAAGTGTTTGAAGATGGTGATATGGTCATGGTTCATCTTAGGAAAGAAATATTTCCTAAGGGGATGTATAACAAACTAAAACTTAAGAAAATTGGGCCATGAAGGATTTTGAAGAAGATCAATGATAATGCCTATAAAGTGGAGCTGCCCGATGAATTTGATATTTCACCCATTTTTAAAGTTCCTAATTTATTTTAGTATCCTATTACTACCGATGATGGTGAATTAGATAAGACAATAAATTGGGCACAACAGATCCCTCAAAAGAAAAAAAATAGAATTTCACAGGTGCTCGATAAGAAGGTGATCACCACCAGACATGGGAGCTACAAAAAATTCTTGGTTCAGTGGGAAGGATTACCATAGTCAGATAAAACTTGGGTTTCATATTTAGAGCTAAAGAAAATTTATAACCATAAGCTACAGGATTTCAACTCAACTGAACTTGTAGGAGCTGAGTTCTTTTTCACGAGAGGAGAATGATGCACCTTGTCGAAGCCATAACTTGTGAACCATTTTCACGTTTGGCTTGAAATTTAACAGGTGGTTCCACGTGTGTGTTATGCATCAGGATTATCTTTGATCTTCTTGACCCTCCAAAAATCATGTTTTCAGGACCTAACTCCAACATCTAGTGTCCCAAAATTAGCTTTTAGAATAGGTTCCTGGGTTTTTTGGATTTTTTTGGCTATTAGAAGTTTATTATATTTTGTTATACCTTAATTTGAGACCTAATATTTTAAATTAAGGTTCATTATTGTAATATGGATGTGTACACCGAATTTGGATGCAATCCGACTCATTTCTATTTTTAGCGGTTTTTAGGAAAAAGATCTATTTTTAGCAGTTTTTAGAAAAAAAACATTTTTAGGATTTCTTTAGGGTTACTTTGGTTTTAGGTTACTATATAATGGATTGTAATATTTTATATAAGGGGTGTGAATTCAATAATTAGAAGAATATCAATTGGTAGTTTTCTTCCATTATTGCATTTGTGTTATGTGATTGGAGTCCATTTTGTTGGTCTCTTGTAGCTGAGTTTACACCAATGGTCCACTAGATAGAGCTGGAATTGGCATCACAAGAGCTGAGGTAGATGAGGTAGATCCAGGTGCAACAGATCCTCATAGGCAATGAGTGAACTAGAAAATAGAGGTTGGATGGTGTGAGGGTGCAACCATAGAGGAGAAGCCCCAGGCTGAGGAGGAGGGTGAGGAGGAGCTAGATGATGAGACCTCATAGCTCAGAGCCTAGGTGGTTAGTTTGTAGTCATAGATGGGATTTGATTAGATGCATATTTTGGGTAGGAAAAACTCCATTTCCACTCTATAGGAATAGCTAAGGGTAGCTCAATATTAGCTAGCATAATGATAGGAGTAGTGGCAGGGATACTAGGAGGAGATGACTCTTCACCTAGATAATATTGATAGTTCTACTCTAGATCTAGAGAAGATGATTTTTGAGTGGGATATTCTATAGACTAGGCTAGACCTTAGGACTCAAGAGAGGGATTTGGAGATTGTACGAGGTAGGTCCTCAACTTCACAAGTTACTCTGGTCGGTCTAGTTGTATAGGGACCCATAGTTTTGTACCCATCTATAGATATCAGGATATTGTAGGATTTGGTTTAAACTCACATCAGGTAGCAAGCTTCAAATGCTGCCCACATCACTCTCATAGAGGGAGAGGTCACACTCCATGGTGTTAATATTATAGAGATATCTATAGATCCAAGGACTCAAGGGACTTAGACATGTAATACATGGCAGTCCTTAGCTCAACCTAGCCATAGGACTCACAAGTTTGAGAGGTCCACTGGTACCAGCTTCAGGTAGACTCACTAAGAGGGTGGAGGCGATGGATGAACCTCATATAAATGGGGTTTAGGCTAGTCATGATTATGCATTTGGTAATATTATATCATTTTTGAGTATAAGGTTTGATGACCTACACATTTGTACCCTATGAGCATTTTGGACACACCTATGTACTCTTTGAGACACATATATATATGATATGACATTGATTTTATGAATCATTATATATGTAACGATATAAAAAGCATACACCCGACTAGTGCATTAATTGAAATCAAGTATTAAAGCAATAAATATTAAACAACAATGAATTTTACAAGAAAATGGGGTTTCCTTTTATTAAAAAATTTTCAAATCCAAATTACATATACGCCCCTCTTAGGGATACTCAATTTTGATACAATTGATAAAATATTGAATACCCTCTAAATGAGGGGGATGTTAAGTCCAAAGATAGCCTTCTTCTCCTTTGGTTGGAGACATATGCTACCTTGAATACCTTGAAATTGATTAAGTCTTGTAAACCCTACATTCAAGAAACAACATGAAGGGTTTAATAACAAATGAGGCCTCTCTTGATGAGGCTTTTGAAATAGGTGCATATATTGATGATCAAGAAAATAAGAAAGCATGTAAATATATGAAGATATGTGAGAAATCATCAAATTACTATGAAGCATGTAAAGAAAACATGAAATCTAGCAATCAAGAAGCCTAATTAACCATAGGAACTTGAAAAGCATAAAACTAGTCTAGATTGACAAATGCAAGTAAAATGGAAGCAAATCTACCTCTAAATCCTAAATTAACCATACATATATCTACTAAAATGTTAATCTATTCTAGATTAAGATAATTGCATAATTGGAAATGTAAATCTATTGCTAAAATAAAGGAAATTAAGGATCAAACCCCCATCGTGGGTTTGAGGTACAACTGGCACTATAATCCATGGCCGATAGCTATGCCTAAGTTGCAAATATATTTGCTCTTGTAATCAAGGCTTTGATCTCTAATTCCATCTATGGAATTGATGATCAAGGGTCAACTCGATGTCCCAAGATAAATTGATAGTCAAATTTGATGAGATTCATGTTCAATTGGCTTGATTTTGTGTTTGATGCTTCCTAGTCCTTTGGAAGCTCCATTGAAGGGTTTATGCTTGTCACTCCACAATTGGACAACACTTTGACTCTCCTCAAGGGGTTGTTAATTAAATGTCCATTTCAGTAGAGCTTCATTGCGCTCAAATGAAAAATTCTCCAAAATTCTCCCCAATTTGGAGGGGGGTCTTGTAGCCCTCCTAATATTTAACCTTGGCTTACTTGGGAAGCCAATATCAAGATTCGAGAGGTTGGATCAGTTGGAAGGAAAACTCTCAAAGCTTCCCCACCCAAAACCATTTGAATTCTCTTTGCCTAGACTATTGTAACTAAATTTGACTTAGCTTGGGATTCAAAATAGTTTTGATTCTAGTTGCGGCTATGAGGTGCATCCAACTTTGTTAGTCATTGGTGTGAGCCGCGACTAAGACTTATTAGGCCAAGACTACCTAAATTGAGTGGTTAAAAACACTACTTCACCTTTGAGTTGTCCAAGATCATTCACATGGTCTATTAACATGTACCATATGAGTAGTCGCCTCGATATGATGCATTTTAGGTGTCTATAGAAGCTCTTTTTGAGATGCGTTATGAGAATGAACAATGTTGAGAAAAAATAGACCTCCTAAAACCATGCCATAGGTTGAATTATGATCATTGATTTGATCAACATTAGATGCCTAGTCCTGCAAATGGATGTGCATCCTAGAATTATTGATTCCAACTGAGGGAAGGCTTAATTTTGCAAATCTTTTGCAAGCTCCAACGATGATCAGGTAGCTTCAGCACTACAATAGTACTGATAGGTGGAGAGCTACTAACTTAATTGTCATATTTGCATTTTTACCTAGCAAATGGTAAGCTTATGATATTTTTTGACAATGATTTGTAAGATGAACACAATTTTGACAAAATTGAGTGATATCCCATTGAATTTTATTATGATAATTGATATTATGACTACCCCCTAAAGCGATGAGTCGATGAGAGTAGGACAATTAATGAAGCGATGAGATGCTTGACCAACATGATTGATCTGAACAATTGAAGATTTTATCACTATTACATTACTTAGCAAGGCCTAATTTAGCCATCATTACAACTATTAATAGTAATTATACATCTCTATCTCGTGTAATAGTCTGGCTATAATGGCCTTCTTGGGGAATCAATATGATAGTAATTCCATTTAGGTTTATGTTGAATTATAAGGTTCAATGATCTGCTAAAAATGTCATAGAAGAGTTGAGATAAATCCTCATTCCCATGGGGTAGTCCAACTGTTGTGGCCTTCTTAGAGATTAAAGTGAAGCATATCAATTCAATAATGACTAATTTACCCTAAATGGCCTTATGGTAATTTAATCATCTTGTTGAATTGCATGGATCACAAGTCACCACAACTACCAAGTGTATAGGGTAAATACGAGACACATTTGAATTTGTTGAATTATTTAAATTTTTGTTAATTTTGAAAATTTTTAAGGTTCTACACCATTAGATATCTTTGATTTTGCATTTTTAATCTCCTCATGGTGAAATTTTGAGGGTATTTATGTTTGGATGCTAGTTGTGCTTGTCAGGCGTAGCTAATTTTTGTAATTTCCTTAGTCGTGGCTTTGACCCACAATCGACAAACCCTAATTCTATGCCCATAATTACCAGGGGCAGTCGAGGGTAAAATAAAAAATATAAAAGAAAAATATATCATTTTCAATTCATTATTTTCCAATTTGCTATAGTTGTCCAAAGAGCTCTAAGTGGTCCACAAAACTTTGACCCATAACACTACCCAAAAACCACACACCCAAACCCAAATGGCTAACCTACCAGAGGCATATTATAGTGGCAGAGTCAGTTCTACAAAGGTAGCATCACATCTCTCTCATTTGATTACCAACTTAAAATGAACCTCATTAATTAATGGGTTAAATGAACCAAATTAAACTATTGGTAAAGAACCTCACCTAGTTAGGATTAGTCTAGTTTAGCTTATATGGGAGGGTTTTTAATTTTTTTTTGGGTTACTTGATATGGGAAGTGACCTCAAAAGGTATGCTTCTCTTAGTTGCAGGTGCCAGATGTGGCTCTCAATTAGAAAATTAGGGGCCACAACTGTCAACCATGACAGGATTCAAATCCCAAAAGTCATAAATTTGATCGTTACCATCGACCGTGGGTCCCAACTGTGGTTGAGCAACATTAGAAAAAAAATTCAAATTGTTTTTTTGAAATTTGATTGACTTAATTGATTTTTTTTTAAATTTTCTTGTGCTTTTATGAATATTTTTATCTTTTTGAAGATTTTTTGAATTTTTTTGAATTTTGAAGTATGTTTTTGATTGATTTTGATGTATTATTATTTGCCATTTTAGTTGACTACCCAAGAGAGGGATTTTGAGCTCTTTCAAGACCTCCTCCATAGGGTTAGTGACATTGATAGGGAGTGGTTCATCATTATAGGCCTTGGCTATGTCATTCGAATACTATCTATTAGGGCTAACCAAGCCTATATGATTGCTTTAGCCTATCACTGGTATGCATAGACCAACATATTTCACTTACTAAATGGAGATATCACAGTCACTTTGGAGGATATCTACCACATCTTCTGCATCTTGATTGATGGCAAGGCCATCACCTCTTCACCTATCATTATTAAGGCTACAAATTTTTGGTGGATCTTTGGTGATCATAGCAACGAGGCACTAGGGGACATTGACCATGGGGGTATACCCATTGGGCACTAGTACAGGGTGCATGTCTTCGTAGAGTGACATACCATCTTAATGTACCTATGCATCCACATACTACTCCTAGATACATCTAGCACAATGTTACCTTGGAACCTCCTCTCCAAGATGCAGGATCTTATGGGGAGCACTAGAGAGAAACCATTAATTTTTTCATAGGGTAGCACCCTCCTAGCATAGATATACGATGAGCTATACAGGATCACGTAACGAGGCTCCATTGGGGTTTCCTGTAGCCTACTTCTCTAAATTTAGGCATGGCAGCACATCACTATTGACTACCCATAGGGACTTCTACGTTATATTGGTGATATTGTAGAGACTTGTCAGTGCTATGTTGTATGCTAGCCTAGAGAGACTGAGGACTTCAGGAGTAGGACCCGAGTAGGAGATCTACAACACTATATAGATTAGTTGACTCGACTACAGCCAGAGTAGGTCCTATAGAGACCCTACATGGACTATCCTACATGGTCAGAGGTAGATAGGTATCTGATGTGGACATGCCAAGATAGGTAGCTCATCGAGCATAATATTGACATACATGAGTTTTTCTATTTCTCACATGTTACTTGGTAGTTTGGAATCTGCTAGGATATTCCACCAGTGCCCACCATCTAACACTTCCTTAAGGTGGAGATGGATTTGATTTGGCCTACTATGACTCCACTAGGTGAGGAGGATGATTACTGGTAGGAATTGGGACTTGTCGAAGCGAGGACCATAAATAACTATGATACCTAGTGGACTACCAATATCTAGCAAGGTGGCAGCCCACTAGGCAGATGTAGATGAGGTAGATCTATATGGGTAATGAGTTCACCAATGGATAAAGGGTGGATGGGGTGAGAGTGAAGTCATAGAGGAGGAGCCCCAGGTAGAGGAGGAGGGTGAGGAGGACCTAGAGGATGAGGCAGTAAAACTAAGAGCCCAAGTGGTTAGATTACAGTCATAATTTGGGATTACTTAGATTTAGATTCTAGGGAGAGACACCTCCCTTACCACCATACAGGTAAATCTTATAGTAGCATAGGATCAGCTAGCATAGGTACAAGAGTAATGGTATGGATACTAAGAGGAGAGAAATCTTCACTTGGCATAGATTGAGAGTGCTACTATAGCTCTAGAGAAGATGATGATTCAAAAATATCTTGCACAATATTAGCTAGACCTCAGGACTCATGAGAGGGATCTAGTGAGGAGTGCACAAGGTGAGCCCTCAACTCCATAGGTTGCTCCTGTGGCTCTAGCTATACTAGGACTAGAAAGTTTAGATGTGGGTTCAAATATCCAAAGATTACATATCATCATTCAGGAGGCTAACATATAGCATTCTTCAGATGTGGCCCATATCGCTCTCTTAGAGGGAGAGATTAGACTACTTGGGGGTGAGGTGCCAAAGAGGACTACTACTGCAAGGACCCAACAGACCAAGACATAGGAGATAGGCCAGTCATCAACATGGTCCAGTCATTGGACTCATAGGTTAGAGAGATCCATAGGTTCTAGCTCCAGGTGGACTCATTGAGAGGGTGGAAATGGTGGTGGAGCCTCACAAGCAAGGGGTGCAAGCCCTACTTAGTACAAATCTTGTTAGATGTTTGTACCATTTTTTGGTGTAAGGTCTAAGGACCTACATAGTTGTAGCCTACGAGATATTTTGGACACGCCTATGTACTTTTTTGAGACACACACACACATATATATATATATATATATATATATATATATATATATATATATATATATATATATATATATATATATATATATATATATATATATATATGATATAACATTTATGAGATTCATTATATGTGTATATTTTTTTTTTTTATGTTTATGAGATACATATGGATGCAATGCTTATATGTGATGTTGATCTGATTTTATATGATGTGATGTATGGATGACATGCACTAGCTAGATGATGGATGTATGACTAGATATTGTGATCTAAATATGTAGATGGACTACTATGATGTATGCATATGTGGATGTAATATTAGATGTTAAATGCATGTTTAATTTTATTTACTTATATGCATTTAATTTATGATGTTATGATATGATGAATGCAATGTATGTAATGCATTATTTACATGATGATGATCTAATGTAAATGAACCTGTATGCTTTAATCACTTAAAACATAAGGAATGCATGCAATATGAGTTAACAATCTAATGGATGCCACCATAGAATGTATGACAATCATGAATGTAATTGATATATATTGTCATAAGAATTAATCAATTAGACACCCATATGTGATATGAAATGATATATTGATTCTATTCATAAGATTTTGTAAGTTAAAAGAATATGCACAACATAGTCAATGACCATCTAAATATCATTGTTGATATTCATCCGATATCTACCCTATGTTATGAACACCCCTTAATAAACAAAATATTATAAAAATAAGTTGATAATTGATGACTTGAAATGTTTGTTGCTATTTGGTAATTTTTGAGGTTTTCCATGAGACTCAACACCGTAGTTGCCTTATAAAAAGTTGTATAATGAGTATACTAGACTTCTGAAAGATAAAGCTTTTGCTATGAAATATCAAGCTATTCATTACCTATATGTGTGCAAATGAATATATTATATGAGACATAAGCATACCCCAGTTCCAAGCGGGATTCATTCAACCCATTGTTGTATTGGGGATCCTCAAATATCCACCCGATCCTAGGTTTGGACTTAGTTGGACTAGACCACTAGGTAATACAGGCTACCTAAAGCTAGCTCATTTGTAAATTGCTTAGACCTAACCCAATTACAGGTGGGATTCATTCATCCCATTGATGTATTGGGGATCACTCTATGATTTTTGAGTATTGACCATTCCAGGGATTCAAGTTCACCCCCTTCTTTTCTTTAATTTTATTGGGATATGTGCTCATATGTAGTGATAAAAATCATTGTTCATTTTAAGTATTTTGTTTTTCTATTTTTATTTGTTTTGAGAAATGGATTTGATTTGAATTTGGGATTTTGCTCCTTTTTTTAAGCAAGGGATTTCTTTAGGTAGGGGGGAAACTTGTCCTTTTGCCAATGACCTCTAATCTAGATGATTGTGCCTCAAAAATGAGTAAGTAATAAAACCTTTCACTTAAGGTAACCCATACCAGTTTGTAGTGTTCATCCTTCCTTACCCTAATTAGGATTGTTAATGTGTTTGATAAGTGATGGGATTCTGATATGCTAAGTGCTATCAAAACTAGACCTCATCCTCAAAAGCAAAACAATATTTCTATAAACTTTTGAGAAGACCACTAGGTATGGCTGAATAATAAAAAAACCCTAGTATATTCTTCATAGAAACATGAGGGGTTGTGTCAAGGAACACAATTACTCACAAGGATGATGGATGATGATGATGCATAGATGCATGATTGAAATACAAATATAGTGTCATTTGTAATATTGCAAACACAACCTATCCTAATGCAAGTGCAACAGATGGAAATGCCTAAATGCAATGTGACTAAATGAAATGCAAGTGAAAAATGAAAATGCATAATGCAAATGTTTTTGAACTTTTATGTTTTGCAATATTTTTAGATTTTATTGCCTTCTAATTTTTTTTATGGATTTTGAAATTTTCCATATTTTTGAAATTTTGAATTATTATGTGTATAACACCTTAATATGAAGGATTTTGAGAGGCTCAGGATCTTCAACACCTTCAAGTGATATCAGGTGATACATTCTAGGTCCAATCTTCTCAGAGATGATATAAGGACTTAATCAGTTAGCCATAAATTTATCTCGTAGTTGCAACGACAAGTTTGAGTTTTGTTGATTCTCTTTCAGCGCAAGATCACCATATTTAAAGTCTCTCACATGGAATTTACTATTGTAATCTCATTTTAAATGCTCTTAATAAATTTAGAGATGCTCAAGGTTATCCATGTGAAATTCAACATGAAAAATAAATTGATCTAGGTGAGCTTGTCATGTAGTGTCATCATCGATGAACTCTTTCAATGTGACGTGCAACATTGGAATCTCCAAATCTAAAGGCATAATGGCCTCAATGCCATATACTAGTGAAAATGGAGTTGGCCCAGTGGACATCCAAATGCTAGTCCTGTAATCCCATAATGCAAGGGACAACTGAATGTTCCAATCTTTGTGGTTTTCTTGTACCATATTTTTCAAAATGGCTACCATTGTCTTGTTTGAAGCCTCAGCTTGCTTGTTTACCTGTAGACAGTATGGAGTCACAAAACTATGATGTATATTGTACTTGGATGTCAAAGACCTTAAAATTTTGTTCTTGAATGATGTTCCATTATCTAATATTATCTTGTATGGTATCCCAAAATGACTAATGATATTGTGAAGTATAAACTACGCAATACATGCTCTAGTTGTCGTTGTTAGAGGGATTGCTTCCACCCACTTTGTAAAATACTTAGTAGCCATTATAATAAATGTATATTGGCATGATGATGGAGGAGAGATATTACCAATTATATCTAAACCCCGCTAAGAAAATGGCCAAGCTGCTTGGATGTGTTGTAATGCCTGTGATGGCAAGTGCGTAAGATTAGCATGATGCTAACATTTAACACATTTCTTGACATATGCAGTTCAATCCTTATCCATAGTGGGTCAATAATAACCCATTTGAATGATGTGCTTGACAATGGCCATGCCACTAAAATGGCCACCGAATGTACCATCATGAGCTTGTAAAATAGCCCAAGCTTATTCTTGGGGCTCAAGACAATGAAGGAGAATTCCATCGTAGCTTTGACGATACAAGATGTCTCCTAGAAAGACATACTTTGTCACTTTTTGTCTGAATGTGCACTTTGCAACACATGAAAATCCCTAAAGGATTAAACTAATCTTAATAAAATCATGTAATTATGACATCCAGTCCTGATAAGCTTCTACCTCTACTGACAAGATGACTTGTTCCCCTGGAATTTTGCTATGCATGAATGCAGACTAGGATACAACATTGTGGTGAATGGTGGTGTCATTCTCCATAGGATCCTACAAGATCAAAGACCCCTAGGATGCCTTATTGAGAAAGTATCTAGTTTTATAAAACCACTCATGGTTTGGTTCTATATGAATCATGTTGACTGATTCTTTTTTATCGAAATCCCCACACTGCATCACGGTATGCGATAGCATCTTTACATGAATGGTAGTAAAATCAGAAAATGGATTCTTAGGGATTAAAGATCCCAAAGATGTCATAGTATCTAAAAATATGTTTGATATATGAGGGATTACCTCAATGTTGTACTACTCTAATTGGGCTAGATAAGTGTTAGGAATATCCTTGGAAGCTTTTAGGATGGAACACCTACACGAAAAAATTCCCTTCACCTGATTTACTATGAGAAGGGAATCAACAAGTATGTTCAATCATTTAATATTCATAGTGATAGTTGTTTGGAGGCCCAAGATTAGGGCTTCATACTTAGTATTGTTATTGGTACAAAGTTTAACTTAAATGACAAGGACATTAGATCACCTTGTGGCATGAACAATACAATTCCTACACCTCCCCCTTGCTCACACTTTGAACTATTGAAGAAAAAATTCATGTTAGCTTTGTTATCTGGTTCTTTGGGTTCGAGAGATTTTGATAATGTAAAGACTACATCATTAGGAATCTCTTTGGTGAGGGGCCTACTATTCTTAAGAGGTACCTCTACTAGTTGATCAACTATTACCTACCCCTTAATAGACTTTTGGTTGATGAATTCCAAATCAAATTCTATCAATAGATTGATCTACTTCATAGTACGTGTATTATGATATGTCTTGCTCATCATATACTACAAAATATTTTGTTTAGATATCACATACAGTGTATGACTTAGCATGTAATGGCATATAATCTTCATTGTGAACACCACTACTAAATAAAGCTTCTCCACATATGCATATTCAAGATCATAACTCACCAAGGTGCGATTGATGTAATATATCTCTTGCTCTTTGTCTTTCACATTCTTTTGGGCTAACATAGTTCCCAAAGCAAAGTTAGTAGATGATATGTATAGCAATAAAGGTTCATCTGGTCTTGGTGGAGCTAGCATTGGTGACATTTATAGGTATTACTTAATTTTAGTGAAGGCCACTTGACAGACCTCATCCCAATTAAATGGGATCCCCTTGTGTAGCAGTCGATTCATGGGTTGGAATTTATCTGATAATTATGTGATAAATCACTTTGTGGATGCTACTTTGCCCTATAGGCTCCTCAATTCTTTGATATTAGTGGGAGGATGCATCTCTAATATGGCCTTGACCTTCACTGGGTCAAATTTAATCCCTCACTTTGAAATGATGAATCCCAAGAGCTTTCCTAAATTTATGCCAAATATGCACTTCTTGGTATTAAACCTAACATTATGCTCTATCAGGTGATCGAAGACCTTCCTCAGGACCTTTGCATGCTCAGAATGTAGTAATGACTTCGCTAATTAGTCATAGATATAATATTCCAATATTTTGTACATGTAGTCATGTAAAATGTATGTCATGGCTCACTGATATGTGGCACCAACATTTTTAAGGCTGAATGGTATAAATTTGTAATAGAATGTTCCCCATGGCATTGTGAATGCGGTTTTATGTTGGTTTTCAACTTTAATATGAATCCGATTGTAACCCAAAAAACTATCCATAAGGGATAGCATCTCATGACCTATATTTTTGTCTACAGGATCATCTATGTTGGGCAACATGAATGAATCCTTAGGTGTTGCCTTATTGAGGTCTCTAAAATCTGTATAGATACAGATCCTTCCATCAGGTTTTCCTACAGGTACCATGTTTGATACCCATTCTGGATAGTTGATGGATATAATTAATTCTACATCCAAAAACTTCTATAGCTCATATTTAACCATTAAAGCAACTGTGGGATGCATCTTCCTGAGTTTATGCTTCACAGGTCTTTTAGAGAGATCTAGCAAAAGGTTATGAGTAACCATTTTTGGATCTAGTTCCAACATATCCTTGTATGTCCAAGCAAAAATATTAGGTCTCTCTTTCAGTAGAGGGATGAGGTTGGCACACTCATCAAAGAGATAGACTCTTTATAAACTTAATATTCTTAGTATTAGTGGGATCATCACTGATATCCACATCGAAGGTTTCCTCTATTAATAAATGTGATCCCTCCTCAAGTTGGTGAGGCATAGGAATCAAATGGATGTCATAAGCTAGGTTTAATGGTTCTACATTAGAATTTCTCTTAGCATGATAAATATCATGTGCATGGCCTAGCATAAAATGGAAATTTTGTAGCATTTCTTTGTTAGAGAAGAAATATTCAGGCTCTAGTGGTGAATCAACATGATCCTAATGAATTACATATACATTCAGATACAATGTTTTGGAGGGATCGACTGGATTGTGAAGTGGAGTGGTCAAATCAATGGATATCATATGGATGGAATGGATTAGATCTCTAGAACCATGTGTGTGCAATTCTATGTTATATGTGTTGTTTGCATACCCAAGATGTGGTTTTGGGGGTATGGGGATCTCCAGATCTGGTCTACGAACAGACTGGAAATTCGGATCGCTTGGCTCAAGGAGCTACATGTATGTCAGTGGATCAAGAAATACTATATAATAAATTATATCCAAATTTTATGGTCTCCATCTAAGGTGCAGTCTTGGATAAACTCATTGATATATCTCATCGATGTCAACCACCTCATGATGATGGTACAAATAGTGAGGTCTGAGATAGGATCTCTCAGTCTCACCCTTGTCATCACTATCATATATGAGTCCCTCACCATGGCCAATAGAAATTTGGTGATTAGCAAGATGAGGCCCAAGATAGGCCCACTCTTCATATCCACTATCATAAATGAGGGCTCCCTCATTTTCATCCATTGTCTCTATGGGCAACAGATGACTTAAATGTAGAGGACCTAAGTAAGCCAACTCAACACTATCCTCATATTTTAATTTCTAAGGATTGATCATTATCATATATTCCAAAATTACAATTGGGTCCATAACTTTCAACAATGGACTCTTATTGTACTTCTTTAGAAGCAACTTCTAATTTAGTGTTGATTTCTATACCCAGATTCTCGATATGCATACCAGTATTATCAATAGCTTCACAAATTTTGATGTCCAAGTTGGCTCTTTGATTGTATCCTAGATTGGCCTCTACCATGAGGTTATTATGATAGATCTCAGGTGGCTCAATAGAGACGTAGGTTACCAGCCTATTACCCCTTTGTATGCAAGAAGGGTTGGGGTGATAAGGATTCTAGTACACATCATCCCCCAAAATAAGGTTTAGATGATCTAAAGATGCTACTAGGAGCTCATCATATCATCTTATGTGGTAGCCTAACCTAAACCTATTAGTTGGTAGCTGATACTATGGCTTGATGGGAACTCGACACCCTTGCTCGAATAAGCCTAAGCTATAACCATGCTAATGGTAACATTCAAAATAGTGCAAGATGAATTCAAGGTTAGAAAAATAATTAACATTCACCATGAATGGTTAATCATCATCATCATTTATGGGTGTGTGGTTTGTCAGTTGATCTAGCCATCCATAAATAAAGTTTTTTTGGTTGGTAGGTAGCCCCAGTGGTACCACCATTCCCACAAGAAAGCAATCGGCTTGAGTTCGACCCATATCCTATGCAATTTTGATAAATGACATGAATTTCACATTCTACATGATATATTATGCTAATATAAGATTAACCAAATGTATGACCCTACTGAAGAAGTAGGTGAGATAGGTTGAGGTACCTCCTCAACTTGATTTTGAGCATCCCCTTCATCCATGGGACTAGGAACCTTGATAGTTGATATTTTGAGTGTTTGCTTTGGCTCTTTTCTGCCCATAGATGGCTTAATCTTCTTATCATTCCCAAGTATCTTGGATTCCATAGGATTTGTTGAAGTTGTTGTGTGCTCTTATAGTTGTAGTGCTACCGTGGAAGATCCTGCACACACTCTTTTTAATTTACCTTCTGGATGTTTGATTGGCGATGTCAGCTGTATATCTAGATGTGTTGAGGAGAGAATGAAATATCTTGGCAAATCAGCTAAGTTCACATATTTAAATGGTTCTTCATCAAAATACACCATGCTAACCTATCCCTCATGTATATATTTAATACATTGATGTAAGATCGAGGGAATGCAATGCATTTCTCTAATCCAAGGCCTCCCTAGGAGGATGTTATACTGCATGGTGCCTTTGATCACATGACACATCACAAGGATGGTCTTCATTCCAACCTAAATTGGAAGAACTATAGTACCTACCGTTGAGCATAATGCATCATTGAATGCTCTCAAGGTGAAATTAAAAGGTACAATGTGTGATTTTGGCAACTTCATATGTGTCAATGCCTTGGTAGTAATTATGTTGATTGATGACCCTATATCAATAAACACCCATTTGAATGGTGTGTGATTTACACATGTAATTATATGTAGTGGTGAATCCGCTATAGCAATGGATACCATATTAATCTCATGATCATTGAATTGAATCACTGGTTCACTATAGTGTTGTACATGTCCCATGAAGTTCACAAATGCTTCAGGGTCCTAGGACTAAAATTTGATGGATCTTAAGATGTCCATGAGCATATCCCTATGCTAAGAATACTACTGAATCCATTCATAGATAGCTTTCACTGGAGTTGTTAGTAGGATTTGAACAATCCTACTCCTGATCATCACCATTGGTCTAGTTGGTGGCCCTAGAACATTTTGTGTTGGCTTTTTTTGAGGTGCAGTGTGCACCCTAATTGGAGTTAGTGGCATATTTGGTCGCTCATACCTACCTTGTCTCATGAAAAAATTGACCATGCCAACGAATCCTTGAGTTTGCGGTTCTACCCGCACTTTATTCACGTGACTAGTAGATCGTGATTCGGGAAGGGGTTCTTAAAAATCCACATATTTTCCTTGTTCGAAGCCTAAGGGTTGTCCATCATTAGCTCTCCTATTTCAATCATGTTTTGCACTACATGTTTGAAACTCCATCATCCTTCGATGTCATGTCCTTTAATTCTATAGAAAGCACAATAGAAATTGTCCCTATACCCCTTCAGCTTGGGTTGATTGGGGTCTATTAATTTGATCTCTGGTAAGTTGAGGTCCTTGGCCTCGCATAGTTGGTGGAATATCAATGTCATTGACTTAGAAAAAGGTGTGAACTAGCAAGATAGGTGTTATTATTTATTATTAACCTTCTTATTATTATTGTGTTGATCATATCATGTAAGAGGATGTTGGGATTGATAATTCTATTTTTACCCCTTATCCCATTTTTGGAGGTTTAACACCACTTGGTTTATATGGGTCGAGTTGGCCTATTCTTTATTATTTTGCGTGTTCTTATTATTCCATTCCTTCTTGTTTTGGAGCTTCAATTCACCTTCTTGTAACTTGATGTCCTCTATTACCTTGGCTTGCGCCAAGGCCTCCTCAAAAGTTTGATACTATTGTAATTATAGTAGTGATGAGATGTACTTCACACAACTCTTGGTAAACATCCGAATTAGCTCTGTGGTTAAAATGGAAAATGGTAACTTTACCATTATGTTTCTCCATGTTTTTCCATAATCCATGATTGACTCATAATCATGTGTCTTTAAAGTAGCCAGATTAGATAGGTTTACCTTCTTCTTGATATCAAAGGAGAAGCATTCAAGAAATGCATTAGCCAGTTGTTTGAATCCGGTTATGCTATACATATTAAGTTGATTGAACCACTCTTGGGATTAGCCTAAAAGTATTGTAATGAAGGTTATCAGCAACAGAGCATCATTACTTTCTATCTGAAATCACATGTCCATAAAGCTTGTAACATTTTCCTGAGCATCCTCCTCACCTTGCAATTTATCTAGCTTTGGCATCTCAAAGTACTTGGGATACACTAGAATGGGCACTAATGGGCATAAAAGCTCATTATGAATCTTGTTCAAGGTTGGATTTTGATATGGAAAATATGAAGCTACGTATTATTGAAAACATAGGACTTTAAATAAGTCCAAAAATAAAACTGTAATCCTGGAAATCATCAACTGTTCCAAGGATATACGTACACAAATATGAAAAGGCTAAAGATGTAAGCCCTACAATAACGAAAATAACAACACCTAGACCTAGACCATTCAACGGAGGAAAGAAACAACTCACGTTGATTATTCTGAATACTAAGTCCTAATTAACATATCCTAGGTCTAAAAATAATTAGCCCCTAGGTCTAAGTTTCCTTATCATTCATCCCAACAAAAGAAGCATTGGAATCCAATGCTTTTAACAAAGAGGGAAAATCCTGGGATAGAATGTGAGCAAAAATCCAGTGAGCCTAATGTGGAAATTGGCCTCGTCGGGCCACAAGATATGAAGTAGAAGCACCTTGGTGTGTTTGTCGGGTCTTCGTATCAAATACTGTATCGGCGTCAAGCGAAAGCTGAGCATCAAGAACCACATCAACTGGATGTATGATGGCTGGAACTGTTTCCAGTGTCGAATCATAGTATGGTTTGAGAAGATCAACATTGATGACATCATGAATGCCAAGATGAGCTGGAAGGTCCAAGAGAAAGGCATTCTCAGAGATTTGCTGAAGAATAGTATAAGGCCCATAACAAAGAGGCTTTATTTTGCTATGTGCCTTATCTGCAAATCATCGTTTGTCAAGATGCAACCATATTTTGTCACCAACTTGAAAGGAATGAGGTGTGCGGTGCTTGTCCATCTATTGTTTCTGCTTTTGCTGAGTCTTCTGAAGAATTTGAACCACTTTGGCTTGAAGACTCTGCAAATGCTATACAAAAGAGTTGGCCTTGTCTTGTTCCTTTTGAATGTGCATTATGGATGAAGAAGGCAAAGACAAAGGTAACTCATAAGGAGCAAGTGGCTGAAAACCAAAACACACTTTAAATGGAGAGTGCCCACTAGAACTGTGGATGGCCCTGTTGTAGGCGTGCTCAATGTGAGTGAGGCTTAAGTCCCACTTGGCTGGAGTGGAATGATGGTAAATCCTCAAACTCTACATGAGAGTATGATTAACTACCTCTGTTTGCCCATCATATTGAGGATGATAAGTAGTAGAGAAGTTAAGATATACTCCCAAAATATTCCAAAGTGATCGCCAAAAGTGACCCACAAAGCGTGAGTCACGATCAGAGACAATGCTGGTAGGAAGACCAAAATAACGCCATACCACCTCAAAGAAGAGTTGGGCAAGATCCTGTGGAGTACTTGTCTTGCAACAAGGAATGAATTTGGCCATTTTGTTGAATTTGTCCACTACAACAAAGACACAATCATGCTTGCGTACTGTCATTGGAAAACCACTCAAGAGATCCATGGAAATGCTTTCCCATGGATGAAAAGGAATGGGCAAAGGCATTCTCATTCCCAATGTCCTATTGGCTGATTTGGAGCGATTACAGATTGCACATTGTCGCAAGAAGCGAAGAACATCTCTTTGCATGTGTGGCCAAAAGAAAAGCCACTGAAGATGATGAAGAGTTTTCTACCCACCAAAATATCCCCCATAGAGTGTGGAATGAGCCTCCTTCAAAAGAGACTCCCTATTCCTATTAGGAACACAAATTTTGTCCAATTTGTACAATATTCCATCCTAAATATGAAAGTCCTGAAGAGCTCTCAAATTTGAAGAAGAAGGATTGGAAAGTTGGTGGAAAACTTTGCCAAAATCTGGATCCATAGGATACTATGTAGGCCAAGTTTGGAAGCCAAGATGAGAAGTAGTGAAAATTCTCAAAACAAGAGTAGAAGGAGGACGACTTAAACAATCAGCCATTGCATTGTTTCGTCCTTTATTGTACTTGATTACCAAATGAAATTGTTGCAAGTATGATGCCCATTTCATGTGCCTAGCTTCCTCAATTTTTGTTTGAGATTGAAGAAACTTAAGGGGCACGTGATATGTATGAACAATTATTTATTTTCCCAAGAGATAATGCATCCAATACTTGATTGCTTGAACCAAAGCATAGAACTCCTTATCATATGTAGAATAGTTCTTATTGGCCTTTGAAAATGTTTCTAAATGGTAAGCCACTTGATGGCCATTCTGCATGAGCACAGCTCCAAGTGCAACTTGTGAAGCATCAGTTTCTATCTCAAATGGTTGAGACAAATCAAGAAGAACAAGAACTGGTGCAGTACTCAATTTGTGTTTCAATGTGTCAAAGGCTTTTTGTTGATCCTTTGTCCACTGAAATTGAACTTTGATCTTCGTCAAATAGTGTAAAGGTGAAGCAATAGAAGAATATCATCCAATGAACTTGCGATAGAAATTGGCAAGTCCAAGAAAAATTATTAACTCCATGACTGAAGTAGGAGTTGGCCAAGAGAAGATAAATTCAACTTTGGAAGGATCTACTTGCACACATTTTTCACTAATTACAAATCCAAGATAGGAAATGAATGTTTGCCCAAAGGAACATTTAGGAAAATTTGCATACAATTGGTTCTTTCGAAGAGTTTGAAGAACCGTTTCCAAGTGTTCCAAATGATTCTCCCAAGTAGAAGAATATATAAGAATTTCATCCAAATAGATGATTACAAATTGATCCAAAAAATATTTGAATACTTCATTCATCAGTCGCATGAATGTAGCTAGAGCATTTGTAAGGCCAAAGGGCATGACAAGCCATTCAAAGAGCCCCATTTTGGTCTTAAATGTTGTTTTCCAAGTTTCTTCTGCTTGAATTCTCACTTGATGATACCCACTTTTGAGATCAATCTTGGAGAAGAATTTTGCACCTTGCAATTGGTCCAAGAGATCATCAATGCGAGGAAGTGGATAACAATTTTTTATTGTAATATTATTGAGTGCCCTGAAATCAATGCATAATCTCCATGTGCCATCCTTCTTCAACACAAGCAAGATAGGAGAAGCACAAGGGGAAGTACTAGGTTTGATGAACCCTTTAGTCAACAATGCTTGAATTTTTTTCTTAATTTCTTCCATTTGCACTATTGATTGTCTATACATTGAAGAATTAGGAAGAGAAGATGCAGGAACAATATCAATACTATGATTAATATGTCTTTAAGGAGGAAGACTTGTGGGTTCTTGAAAAACATCAAAAAATAATTGAAGTATTGAATGAACTGAAGAACTCCTATTATTAGTGTGCTTAGGTGCTTGATTTTCTTCTTGAATTGGTATGATGAATATGAGTGCTAATTTCTTTGCTTGGTTTACAGCTTTGCGTGCTTGTCTACAACTCAACATCAAATTATGTGGAGTTTGTTGTGTAGTTATGATTATGAAAGTTTTATTGTCTTTGTTCAAAGTGTATGTGTTTTTTTACCCATCATGTATAGACCTCCTATCATATTGATAGGGTCTTCCAAGCAACAAGCCACAACAATCCATTGGAGTTACATCGCACACAACCGAGTCCACAAAAGGACTGAAAGAAAAATTCACAGTGCATGTGTGTGTGATGTCAGATGTAATCCCATTGTCCTTCCATCCCAAAGGATAAGGATGAGGATGGGGATTCATCGGTAACTTCAGTTTGTCAACAACGGACCTCGTAATTAGATTTTTCTGGGAGCCGCTATCGATTATACAATCAACCATAAAGGTGTCACTGAAATGGACCGTAGTCACAAACAAATTATCATGATCACCTTGTGAAGTATTCATAAGGGTCAATTTGTTTAACCCTACAAATTCCTTATAAGGTTTACGTTCCCCTGTAGCCTCAATGGGATTTTCTTGTGAGTCCTCATTGGAAGGCTTTACAACTAGGGATTGTTTCTTCACATTTTGCAACTTAAAACACCTCTTTTGAGTATGTCCTGGATTTTTACAATAATTACAAATCAAAGGTGATTTAGAAGAAGAAGATTTTTGTGAAGAAGAAGGGGAAGATGAAGAAGAGGGAGAAGGAGAAGAAGAAGATTTAGCTCCCTTGGAAGGTTGAGGAGAAGCCTTCTGATTTCCTCCGGACGTAGAAGAGTGAGTCCCATGCGATTGCTCCCTCATTTCCTCCTTAGCAAGAAGGGCTTGATTGAAAGCCATGTCAATGTTAACAATCAATTTGTATTTCATCTTCCTGTAAATGGGTTCCTGCAAGCCACTTTTGAATTTGTTAACAAGTTGTGCCACATTATCATGAATAGAATTCAAAATACGCAACTTGTTAAATTGGAAAATAAAGTCATGAACACTCATATTAGAGGTTTGTCAAAGATGAAGCCACTTGATGTCAAGCTCAGTGGCATAGTTTGAAGGATAAAAATTATTCTTCAAAACTCTTTGCAATTCATCCCACGTATCAATGGGATTTTGGGTCTGTTGGCGATCAGTGACAAGGACCTTGGCAATGCTAGAAAGCTTCAACTTAGCAAAGTTAACTTGCTAATCCTTTGCTATCTTGGTATACTCAAACCAACTGTTCATGTCCAAAATCCAACTATTGAGGACCTTTGGATCTCGCGAACCAATGTAAATGGGAACCTCACATTGTTGTTGGACTTCAGTAGAAGTAACCTTATCAGCCAAAATGCTGACAAGTTGGGTTACTTAAGCCAATTTATTGGCTAATTCAGAATCCATTTGACCCCGAGTGATTGCCAGCAAAAATTGTCACAAAAGACAAAGTTACAAAATGTGCAAAAAAAAAAAATGTGCCCAATTTAATTTGCAAAAATTTGCAAATTTACATGGAAGGGGCAAAAAGAATATTTGCACAATATTGAAAAAGACAAAAAGGAATTTTTTGTTTTTTTTTTTTTTTAATCAAAAAGGTGGGTTTTAATTTAATGGAATGCAAGCTCACCAATGCAAAGACAGACCATAAAAATTCAACCAAACAATAACACGGGGAGCTCACACCGAAAACTGGCCATAATGTTAAAGATCACCTAATACATGTGCAGAGAGTACGTGTATTGCCATTGGGAATGAATAGGCATAGTGCCTATTTTAAATTGCAAGCGGGTCAGCCTGCGAAAAGTGTGGGATTAAACCCAAACAAAATATATGCTGTCACGTCGCCCCAAAATCTTTGTCGTTGGTAATCGCACCCTGCATGAAGATAAAAACTATCGTTGATGACCTCGATGTTGGAGCCTTCAAAGGTGGATCAAACGCCCAAAACTGTACTCTACATGCAAAATTTTTGAGTCATGTACTATCGTGTATAGATCAATTTGCACGTAAATCCAAGCCATGCACTCTGCATGCAAACAGGTTTCTAGCACATGGGGTGATGGAAAATGTGTCCCTCTTGGAAAATTTGGTAGATGCCAAAGGACACAGAACCCCTAAGCGTGTTGGGATTTAGAGTAGGAGCTAGTCGTCCAACATCGGTGGAAAACGCATGTTCCCAAAGAAAATCTGGCAGTGCCAAATTACGTAGAGCCTTGACACACAAATTGTATAGCCCTGCCTTGCACTGGACCCTTGGGGTTGGCTACCCTTCCCTGACATTTTCTGCTGCCCTGCCTTGACACGATATACCACCATTCCCTGACATGATCTTCCAGGCCACTCACTGATGCTGGCACCACCTGGTAAATCAGCAGTTGCGACTGACACCTCTGGGATTGATGCCTCCTGACAAGTCTGGTTGATTCTAGATGCACCGAGCTAGTTGTTTTTCATCCAACAGCTTCGAAATGCCGAAATCCATCCTATATGAGACACAGGTGGCATCGATAAGCATGAATTTTGTTGCGGTGTCACGGTATGGATGACTGGATGGGTATAAAAATCACAAAAAATTGACACAGCTACCGCACGCAAATTTTTTTTTTTTAAATTTTAATCAATCCTTCTAAAAATTGATTGCTTCCAAAAGTTGTCGATGACGATAATTTCTTGTAGTAAATTTTTTCAGCAAATTTTCTCAACAATAATGGAAATTGGCAGCAATTTTTTTGCAAGAATGGCAGCAAAAATTCTGCAATTTCCCTGAGCTTCAACTGGAACAGGTGGTGGAGTTCACTATGGAGGTCGGAAATAACCCAAAACCTCCAAAATTAACCTACTCTGATACCAACTGATATGGAAAATATGAAGCTACGTATTATTGAAAACATAGGACTTTAAATAAGTCCAAAAATAAAACCGTAATCCTAGAAATCATCAACTGCTCCAAGGATTTACGTACACAAATCCAAAAATGCTAAAGATGTAAGCCCTACAATAATGAAAATAACAACAACTAGAACTAGACCATTAAACAGAGGAAAGAAACAACTCACGTTGATTATTTTGAATACTAAGTCCTAATTAACATATCCTAGGTCTAAAAATAATTAGCCCCTAGGTCTAAGTTTCCTTATCAGATTTTGATAACCCATCCCTTTTTTCTCTATTGCTCGAACCTTATCTACCAAGTCCTGGTAGGCCTTTGAAGATAAAATTTCCTGTTTCTTGAGAGGTCATTAGGGAGCCTTTGGAGTCAAATTCTTCTTCGATCAAGGTGGAGGACTAGGCTCATCCTCCATGTCTACTAGGGAGATATTAGGATATTCCTATTCTTGTTCATCTCCTAGTACTTTTTTTATTGTGTATGGCCATGATATTATAGTGCTTGGTGTTGCATTGTGTTTTGAGCCTTGTGGTGAGTATGAGTGTCAATGTTCTCAAGGTATAGATCAGGCTATGAAGTAGCTCGTCTATGAGTGCACTCCCTATACTCACTACGAGGGGGTATATTAGCATGAGCCATCAATCCCGTCACTCAACATGTTCCTTTCTATCAAGGATGCATTGATCATGTATGCATTGCTCGAAGAGACACTGCCTTAGTAACCTCTATCTTTGAATATCCTCATTTTTGAGATGCTCACGCTCTGCATGGAAATATACCAATTGGTCTTGGAAGATCTTCTACCATTGTTATGACACCAGTTTCTATGATCGATCTATAAAATCAGTTGTATGTAGTATATGGTGTATCTATTCTATCTGAGCAACTTTGTTAGTGTGACCTCCAATAGACTTGTTTGCCATACTCTTGCCTTTGTCTGTGTAGAAAAAATCTATGTTCTTGTGTTATTTGTGCTCTATGCCTGCATGGGTTGATGGGGCAAGTATACTACGATAATTATTAGAGTATTAAATTGGTTCTCATATGGTCCTAGATGTGCTCTCACTATGAGAACTTATAGAATGAGAGTGCACAACTGAGGGTTTATACCCTATCTACCATAGGACTCTATCCAAACCATCAAATTGTCTAGTGCACCACAACTCATGTGGTGGTATACCATTGACTTAAACCTTAGACATATCAAATGTGAACTTACCAAACTCATTTTTGTTTGGAGTCTGTGTGGGCCTATGCTTTGAAGGACCCTCTCTTGTTTCCCCTGAGCGAAAAAATTTCTACTTGTCTATTTTGAACTAACGGGGTCCTTGATCCACCCTTAGTTCAAGTATGGATGGGCACTAACTTGGTTATAGTTCCTTCCTCAATTATGTACTCTTCAGTAGATCCAATGGATCCATGAGGTGTACGATCATGATATATTCTTCCATGCTTGAAGGCCCCATGTTGGGATCTTCCATACTCGGATCTGACTCATAAGTCATGTACATTGTCTCCTCTAGGTGGGGTATTCTGATGAGAACCCCCATGCATAGATTTATCCCCTCTAATTTTCACTGAATGTCATTCATAGAGTTATCTCTTATAGGATGTATTATGTTGTACATTGGGTGGATCTTTGGCTTGGATCTTAGTTCTACACTGATATCAGCCTCTTCATGTTCTAACCATGATGTGTATTATCTTGTTTGTATATTTTAATGTAAAAAAATAGAAAATAATGGTTATCTCTTTTAAATTTTGTTTGTGAGCCCTATACTGGTTAGATGTGTTTTAAAATTTGTTGAAAACTTAAACTACTCTCATCGTGTTTGAAATTGTTGATGTAATGCTCAATAGTTTAAGGGTTTTCACCTGTATTCTCATAGCTCAACAATTGGCAATGAAAGTCACAGTCACGTAAAATCCTCAAAATGTGGAGATGAAATCCACACCTGGGTAGGGAGAACAGGTCCTACCGATCCTCACCCAGCACCCTGTGTGCAGTGATACACCACTCTAAAGAGGAATACATGCTATTTTGCATGGTTAGGATAGATCTTGGAGTTGGTATTGGCCAAGTAACAGGGTTTTATGGAGTTTTACCAATGGATGGAAATCATTGCCACTGTCGTTGAACCCTACTAGTGGTTGGATATTAATTCCAAATCACCAGTGTTTAAGTAGTGTGTCGTGTGTCTGTTCATTTTAAATTTTTCATGAAAGTAAAAATGCAACACCAAGCACTCAATGCTCTTTCGTAAATACCTAATGATAAAGATGTTTAATGTTCAGAAAGATGCATATAAATAATCTATATGCTATTTCAGAGAATGCATCTTAAATGTTCTAATAGGCCTCTGATTGGGCGACAACAAAAAAACTCTACAAACAAACTATGATTTTTAGCCATGGTATAGAGTCGTGACCCATTAATTTTGTCATGTTTGATATGTGCAACTAACAAATCTAACCACAACTATCAAGTGTGGCTGACATACAACATAAAATTTACATTGATTATTTTCCTTCTACTATTTTCTGTGATTTAATTAGCTAAAAACCAAAAATATAGTAAAAATCAGAAACACAGAGGATCAAAATTACCTGAAGTCCTCATATGATGGAGAGATAGCCTAATATCTATCTACTTTTCTATTATATTGCTAGCCATGGCTATTAAGAATGATTGATACTGTGCACCATGACTATCAAGCGTGATTGAAACCTACAACAAAAAATTTAAAAAATCCATCAGTTCTTGCATAATTTGTGGGGTTTCCATCGTGATCACCATCTGTAATGATCTAAAAAGCAAACACCCAACTATTGCATCAATTGAAATTGAGTATTAAAGCAATAAATAATGGAAAACAATGAATATAACAAGAAAATAGGGTTTCCTTTTATTAAAACTTTTTCAAATCTAAATTACATATACGTCCCTCTTAGGGATACTCAATTTTGATATAATTGATACAATATTGAAGACCCTCGTGTAATCCATAAAATTTTAATAAGGTACACAAACCACTTAAGGTCAAATATAGCCTTATTCTCCTTTGGTTGGAGGCATATGCTACATTGAATACCTTGAAATTGATTAGGTCCTGTAAACACTATGTTCAAGAAATAACATGAAGGGATTAATAACAAATGAGGCTTCTCTTGATGAGTATTTTGAAAGAGGTACATATATTGATGATAAAGAAAACAAGAAAGCATGTAAATATATGAATATATGCAAGAAATCATTAGATTACTATAAAGCATGTAAAGAAAACATGAAATCTAGCAATTATGAATCTTAATTAACCATAGGAATTTGAAAAGCATAAAACTAGTCTAGATTGAAAAATGCAAGGAAAATGGAAGTAAATATACCTCTAAATCCTAAATTAACTGGTCATATGTTTGCTAAAATGTTAATATATGCTATATTAAGCTAATTGCATAATTGGAAATTGAAATCTATTGCTAAAACAAAAGAAATTAACGATCAAACCCTCACCACGGGTCTAAGGCACAACTTGCACTATTAGTTGTGGTTGAGGCACAAATGTCGTTGCTCTTGTAATTAGGGTTTGGATATCTAATTACCTCCATGGAATTGATGATCAAGGGTCACCTCTATGTCCTATATGGATTAGTGGTCGAATTTTATGAGATCCACATTCAATTGGCTTGATTTTATGATTGATGCTTCCTAGTCCTTGGGAAGCTCCATTGATGGGTTCATGATTGTCACTCCATAATTGGACAACACTTCAACTCTCCTCAAGGGGTTTTCAATTCACTGTCCATTTTGGTAATGCTTCACTACCCTCAAATGAAAACTTCTCCAGAATTCTCCCAAATTTAGAGGGGACGGTCTTATAGCCCTCCTAATCTCTAATATTAGCTTGCTTGGGAAGCCAAGATAAAGATCCAAGAGATTGGATCATTTGGGAGGAAAAATTTGGAAGCTTCCGCACCCAAAAGCATTTGAATTATCATCACCCAGGCCGTTGTTACTGAATTTTGCTCAACCCAGGATTCAAAATAGTTTTGATGCTAGTTTTAGCTCTGAGGCATGACCAGCTTTGTTAGCCACTGATGTCAGCCGTGACTAAGATTAATTAGGCCAATATTGACTAAATTTAGTGTTTAAAACCACTGATTCAACTTGGAGTTATCCAATATCATTCACATGGTCTATTATCATATCCCATATGAGTAGTCGCCTTGACATGACACGTTTTAGGTGTCTACAATATGTGTACATTTATTTATTTTATGTTTATGTGATGCATATGGATGCAATTATTATATATTATATTTATATGATGCTATATGATGTGATGTATGGATGACATGCACTATCTAGATAATATATGTATGACTATATATTGTGATCTAGATGTGTAGATGGACTACTATGATGTATGCATATGAATGCAATGTTAAATTTTAAATGCATGTTTAATTTGATTTACTTGAATGCATTTAATTTATGATGTTATGATATGATGAATGCAATGTATGTAATGCATTATTTACATGATGATGATCTAATGTAAATGAACATGTATACTTTAATCACTTAAGACACAAGGAATGAATGCAATATGATTTAAGAAATCTAATGTATGACACCACATGATGTATAACAATCGTGAATGTAATTGATATATCTTATCATAAGAATTAATCAATTAGAAACCCATATGTGATATGAAATTATGTATTATTTCTATTCATAAGCTTTTGTAAGTAACAATTTATGCACAACATAGTTAGTGGCCATCTAAATATCATTGTTGATATCCATCCGGTATCTAACCTATGTTATGAACACCCCTTAATAAAAAAAACTTATAAAAAAGAAATTTATAATTTATGATTGTATTTGATTGTTGCTATTTGGGAATTTTTAAGGTTTTCCATGAGACTCAAACACCCTAGTTGACTTATCAAAAGTTGTATAATGACTATACTAGACTTCTAAAAGATAAATCTTTCACTATGAAATACCAAGCTATTCATTACCCCTAGGTGTGCAAATGAATATATTAGATGAGACATAAGCATACCCCAGTTCCAAGCGGGATTCATTCAACCCATTGTTGTATTGGGGATCCTCAAATGTCCACCCGATCCTAGGTTTGGACTTAGTTGGACTAGACAACTAGGTAATACAAGCCACCTAAAGCTAGCTCATTTGTAAATTTCTTAGACCTAACCCAATGCCAGGCGGGATTCATTCAACGCATTGGTATATTGAGGATCACTCTATGATTTTTGATTATTGACCATTCCAGGGATTCAATTTCACCCCCTTATTTTATTCAATTTATTGGGATACTTGCTCATATATAGTGACAAAAATTACTATTTATTTTGTATTCTATTTTTCTTTTATTTTTAGTAAGGGATTTGATTTGATTTTAGGATTATGCTCCTTTTTGTGAGAAATATATTTCTTCGGGTAGGGGGGGAACTTGTCATTTTGCAAATGACGTCTACTCTAGACCATTGCGCCTCACAAATGAGCAAGTAACAAAACATTTCTCTTAAGGTGAACCATACCACTTAGTAGTGTTCATCCTTCCTTACCCTGATTAGGATTTATAATGTGTTTGATTAGTGATGGGATTCTGATATGCTAAATGTTATCAAAACTAGACCTCATCTACAAAAGCAAAGCAATATTTATACTAAATTTGAGAAGACCACTAGGTATGGCTGAATGATTGAAAAAACCTAGTATATTCTTCATAGCAACAGGAGGGGATGTGTTGAGAAACACAATTACTCACAATGGTGATGAATGATGATGATGCATAAATGCATGATTGAAATACAAACATGATGTTTTTAAGATTGCAAACACAATCTATCCTAATTCAAGTGCAAATGGATGGAAAATTCCTAGTGCAATGAAATAAATGAAATGCATGTATAAAAATGAAATGCATGGTGTAAATGTTTTTGAAGTTTTGATATTTTGAAATGTATTTTAGATTTTAAGTTTTATTTTTATTTTTATGGATTTTAAAATTTTCCATATTTTTAAGTTTTTGAATTATTATGTATGGAATGCCTTAAGATGAAGGATGTTGAGAGGTTCAATAACTTCAACACATTCAAGTGATGTTAGGTGATACGTTCGAGGTCTAATCTACTCTACGATGATATATGGACCTAACCAGTTAGCCATAAATTTATTTCGTAAGTGTGGCGGTAGGTTTGAGTTTTTTTAGTTCTCTTTCAGTACAAGGTAACCAAATTAAAAGTCTCTTAGATGGAACTTATTATTGTAAGCTCATTTCAAGAACTTTTGATAAACACGAAGATGCTTGAGGCCATTCAAACAATGTTAATCAAGAAGCATCAATTGATCAAGGTGAGCTTGCCACGTAGTGTCATCATCAATGAACTCTTTCAATGTAACACACAACATTAGAATTTCCAACTCTAAGGGTATAATGGCCTCAACTCCATATACTAGCAAAAATGAAGTTGCCCTAGTGGGCATTCATATGCTAGTCCTGTAATCCCATAATGCAAGGGGTATTTGGGTGTGCCAATCCTTGTGGTTTTCTTATACCATATTTTTCAAAATTGCTACCACTATCTTGTTTGAAGCTTTATCTTGCCTATTTTCATGTGGATAGTATGGAGTTGCAAAACTATGTTGTATATTATACTTGGACATTAAAGCCCTTACAGTTTTATTCTTGAATGAAATTCCATTATCCGAGATTATATTGGATGGTATCCCAAAATAACTAATGATATTATGAAGTATAAACTCTATAATACATGCTCTAGTTGTCATTGTTAAAGGTATTTATTCCACCCACTTTTTAAAATACTTAGTAACTATTATGATAAATGTATGTCAGCTCGATTATGGGGGAGAGATCTTACTGATTAGATCTAAACCCCACTAAGAAAACTTCCAAGCCATCTGAATGGGCTATAAGGCCTATGATGGCAAGTGCGTAAGATTGCCATGATGCTAACATTTCATGCATTGCTTGACATACGCGGTGAAATCCTTCTCCATAGTGGGTCAATAATAACACATTCGAATGATGCGCTTGAAAATGTCTATACCGCTAAAATGGCCACTACATGTACTGTCATGAGCTTGCAAAATTGTCCAAGTTGATTCTTGGGGCTCAAGACAATGAAGGAGAATTACATTGTAGTTTCAACAATACAAGATGTCTTCTAGAAAGACATACTTTATTGCTTTTTTTCTGAATGTGTGTTTTGCAACACATGAAAATCCTTGAGGGATTAAGCAAAGCTTCAGGAAGTTATGTAATTGTGACATCTAATCCTGATAAGTTTTTGCCTTAATTGAAAAGACGAATTGTTCTCCTGGCATTTCATTGTGCATGAATGCATACTAGGATATAACCTTGTGGTGAATGGTAGTTCTATTCTCGTAGGACCCTATAATATCAAAGACCCCTAGGGTACCTTCTTGAGAAATTCTCTGGCTTTATAGAACTACTCATGGTTTGGTTCTACATGAATCATGTTGAATGATTCCTTATTATTGAAATCCTCACACTACATCGTTCCATGAGATATTGTCTTTACATGAATGGTAGTAAAATTTGCAGATGGATTATGAGGGATTAAATATCCAAAAGACACCATAGTTTCTGTGAATTAGTTCTAATTACGAGGTATTGCCTCAATGTAATACCACTCTATATAGGCTAGATAAGTGTCAGCAAGATCCTTATAAGCTTTTAGGATAGGACACCTACATTGAAAAATTTCCTTCACTTGATTGAATATGAGAATGGAATCACCAAAGATGTTTAATATTTTAATATGCATGGTGATAGCTATTTGGAGACCCAATATTAGGGCTTTGTATTCATAATTATTATTGGTACAAGGAAAGTCTAGCTTAAATGACAAGGGCATTGGAGCACCTTGTGACATGAAGAAGATAATTCCTACACCACCCCCTTGCTCACACTTCAAACCATCGAAGAACAAAGTCATGTTAGCTTTGTTATCTAGTTCTTCGGGTTTGAAATATTATGATAATGCAAATACTACATTATCAGGAAGCTTTATGGTGAGAGGTCTACTATTCTTGAGAGGTGCCTCTACCAGGTGATTAGCTATGACCTGTCCCTTGATGAAATTTTGGCTAATGAATTCCAAATAAAATTCCATTAATAGCATTATCCATTTTGTAGTACGAATGCCTACTTCCACATATGCATACCCAATATCATAACTCACCAAGGTGCGACTAATGTAATATATCACTTGCTATTTATCCTATGCATTCTTTTGGGCTAACATAGTTGCCACTGCAAATTCAGTATCTGATATATATAGCAAGAAAGGTACATATGATCTTGGTGCAGGTAGCACTGGTGGCATTTCTAGGTATTGCTTAATTTTAGTGAAGGTCACTTAATAGTCATCATACCAATTGAATTGGACCCCCTTGTGTAGCAGTCAATTCATGGATTGGCATTTGTTCGATAATTCCGCGATAAATCACTTTATGGATGCTACTTTACATTATAGGATTCTTAGCTCTTTGATATTTATGGGAGGATGCATTTCTAATATGGCCTTGACCTTCGCTAGGTCAACTTCAATTCCTTATTTTGAATCAATGAATCCTAAGAACTTTCTTGAAGTTATGCCAAATACACACTTCTTGGGATTCAACCTAATATTATGCTCTATCAAGCGATCGAAGACCTTCCTCAGGACCTCTGCATGATCATAATGTAGCAATAACTTTGCTAATAAGTCATCGATATAATATTCTAATATTTTATGCATGTAGTCATGTAAAATGTGTGTCATGGCTTGCTGATATATGAAATTAGCATTTTTAAGGCTGAATGGCATAACTTTATAACAAAATATTCCCCATGGCATTGTGAATGCAGTTGTATTCTAGTCTTTGGCTTTTATCTGAATTTTATTGTAAATAGAAAAATCAACCATAAGGGAGAGCATTTCATGACCTATAGTTACATCTATAAGAGCATCTATGTTGGTCAATGAGAATGAATTCTTTGATGTTTCCTTATTGAGGTCTCTAAAATCCATACAGATATAGATCCTTCCATCAGGTTTTCCTATAGGTACCATGTTTGATACCCATTTTAGATAGTCGATGGAGATTATGAAATATACATCAAAAATCTTCAACTCATCTTTAACCATTAAAGGAATTGTTGGATGCATCTTCCTAAGCTTCTACTTAATAGGCATTTTGCAGGGATCTAGAGAAATGTTATGAGTAATCATTTTTGGATATAGTCTCGATATATCCTTGTATATACAAGCAAAGAGACCAGTTCTCTCTTTTAGTAGAGGGATGAGGTTGGCACACTCATAAAGAGATAGACTCTCTCAAAAAATTAACTTATTAGGATTAGTGGGATAATCACTGATATCCACATCAAAGGTTTCCTCTACTAACATATGTGATCCCTCCTAAAGCTGGTGAGGTGTACGAATCAAGTGGATGTCATCAGCTAGGTTTAATAGTTCCACATTGGAATTACCCTTAGTGTGATAAAAATCATATGCACAACCTAGCATAAAATGGAAACGTTGTAGCATTTCTTTTTTAGGGAAGAAATCTTTAGGCTCTAGTGGTGAATCAATGCAATCCCAATCAATAACATCTACATTAAGATACAATGGTTTGGAAGGATCGACTATATTACAAAGTGGACTAGTCAAATCAATGGATATCATATTTATAGAATGGATTAGATATCCAAAACCATGTGTGTGCAATTCTAACTTATCTATGCTATTCATATTTCCAAGATGTAGCTTTGGGGGTATGGGGATCATTAGATCTATCCTATGAATAGACTGGAAAGTGAGATCACTTGGCTCAAGGGACTGCATGAATATCGGTGGATTAGGGTATGATAAATCATATCCAAATTAGGTGGTCTCTCTTTAAGGCACAAGCCAAGATATACTCTCCAATACATCTCATCCATGTAAACTGGTTCATGACAATGGCACAAATTGTGAGGACTGAGATAGGCTCTCTCGATCTCATCTTCATAATATCTATCGTGTATGAGTCCTTCACCCTGATTGACAAGAATCAGGTGAATAGAAATATGAGGCCAAAGGTAGGCCCACTCTTCATAACCATCACCATAAATGAGGAGTCCCTCATTATCACCCACTATCTCCATAGGCAATAGATGATGTAAATGTATAGGACCTAAATAAGCCAACTTAGTTTCATCTTCATATTGTTCATTGCTTGAGTATTTATCATTATCATATGTTCAAGAATCACAATCAAGTCCATCACTTTCGATAATGGACTCTACTTGCACTTTCTCATAAGTAGCTTTTGATTTGGTTTCAATTGATATACCCAGATTCTGGATCTGCGTACTAGTGTCATCGATAACTTCACAATTTTCAATGTCTAAGTTAGTTCTTGGATTGTCTCCTGGATTAACCTCTACCATGATGTTATCATGATAGATATCTGGCAGCTCAATGGATATATAGGTTACCAGCCTATTACCCATTTGTATGCATGAAGGGTTAGGGTGATAAGGATTCCAATCCACATCATCCCCCAAACTAATGTTTAGATGATCTAAAGATGCTAATAGGAGTTCATTCTACCCTCTTATATGGTAGCCTAACCCAAACCTATTAGTTGGTATATGATACTATGGTTTGATAGGAATTCAATTCCCTTGCTTGAATAATCCTAAAATATAACCATGCTAATGGTAACATTTGAAATAGCGCAAGGTGAAATCAAGGTTAGACAAATAATGAACATTCACAATGAATGGTTCATCATCATTCTCATCTATAGGCATGCGATTTGCAAGTTGATCCAACCCTCCATAAATGAATTTTGTTTGGTTAGGTGGCACCCCAGTGGTACCACCATTCCCATGGGAAAGTGATGGGATTGAGGATTGCCCATGTTCTATGTAGTTTTGATAAATTGCATGAATGTCACGTTCTACATGATATATTTTGCCAATCCAATATTAACCAAATAAAATGTCACCTGTGGTGCATATGACCCTGTTGAAGAAGCAGGCAAGGTAGGCTAAGGTACCTCCTCAACTTGATTTTGAGTGTCCCTCTTATCCATGGGACTAGGAACCTCGATATTTGCTACCTTGGGTGCTTGCTTTGGATCTTTTCTTCCCATAACTACCTTAAGTTTCTTGTCATTCCTAACCATTTTGGATGTCGTAGGATTTGTTGAAGCTGATATTGTGTGCTCTAATAGTTGTGGTGCTACCATGGAAGGTCTTGCAAAAATTCCTTTAACTTACCTTCTAGATGTTTTATTGGTGATATAAATCATATATCCAGATGCATTGAGGGGAGAATGAACTCTCTAGGAAAATCTGCTAAGTTCAAATGTTTGAATGGCTCCTCATGGAAAGGAACCATGTGAACCTATCCCTCATGTATATATTTAATACATTGATGTAAAATCGAGGGAACACAATAAATTTATCTAATCTAAGACCTCCCTAGGAGGATGTTATACTGCATGGTACCTTCTATCACATGACACATCATAGGGATGGTCTTTAGTCTAACCCAAATTAGAATAACTATAGTACCCACCATTGAGAATAATGTATCGTTAAATGCTCTCAAGGTGATGTTAGAATTACAATGGCACTGAGAGGGGGGGGTGAATCAGTGTAGCTCTTTAATCATGAATTAACAACTCTTAAAATAGCAGCAGTTAAAACTTATAAATAGATACAATAAGTACAGCAAGAGAACATCACACAACACAAGATTTAATGAGGTTCACCAATGTGGCTACTCCTCAAAAATGACTGCTTGGACTACCATCCAAATCTAGCCTTTGCAAAGCAACAACTTTTACAAACATTTTACCAGCACCCACTGGAAGGAGCACCAACCCTTGATTTATCTGTACCAATAGAAAGGAGCACCATCCCTTGATTTGCCAAGCACCAACTGGAAGGAGCACCAACCCCTTATGCCAAGCACCAACTTGGACTTCAATTCTAAAACTAGAAGAATGATAGTAAGATACCTTTGCTTTTACAAGACCCTGACTAGTCTGCTTCACTTTTATGTCCTCTGCTCACTTTTGTCTCTCTGCACTATCACTTCACACAATCTACTACTTAACTATCGAACGATCGTCTTCTCCCCTTTGTGCACTCTACTTCCTTTGTGATATTCACACTTAGAATGATTCGACGACTTGCACACTGCACACTACGACCGAACTTCACACTCTGTGCACTATCTCCAAACTTTGCACAATCTCTACATTTTCAACTCTTCAAACAACCTTCGTTTTATAATAATATTTTCAAGATCAAAATCCTAATCTTAGTCGGTTGTAAACCCTGATCTCAGTCGACTGCAAACCCTAATATTAGTCGGTTGTAGACCCTAATATTTTTCATCTTACATTGGTCTTTGTTAGCTTCAACTACCCCTGTAACTCTTCTATTGCTGTTGCCACGAAAACACAACATGTCATGAAATCGCTCCACTTTCACCTTCGTACACTTTCTATTAGATTTGGCCCACGAGAATACAACATGTAGCAATATTGCTACACTTTTTCTTCCATACTCTCCTTTACTTTTGTCGTGAAATCATGAAACTTTTACCTTCTTACTTTCTCTCTCCTCCTTTAGTCGCGAAAATGTGACATGTCGCGATATCGCGACACTTTTTCTCCTTAGTGCTTTATCTTGCCTTACACTTTTTCTCCTTAGCGCTTTTTGTTTTCTTTCGGTCACAAAAACCCGACATGTCGCGATATCATGACACTTTTTCTCCTTAGAGCTTTTTCTTTCCTTTGGGTCGTGAAAACCCGACATGTCGTGATATTGCAACACTTTTTCTCTCGGACTCTCTCTCCTGCAACATGTCGTGAAATCGTGACACTTTTTCATCCGTACAACCTTCCTTGGAATATGTCTCGAAATCATGACACTTTTTCGTCCGTACAACCTTCCATGCAATATGTCATGAAATTACGACACTTTTTCATCCGTACAACCTTCCTTGCAATATGTTGTGAAATCACGACACTTTTTCGTTCGTAAAACCTTCTTTGCAATATGTCGCTAAATCGTGACACTTTTTTGTCCGTACAACCTTCCTTGCAATATGTCGTGAAATTGTGACACTTTTTCGTCCGTACAACCTTCCTTACAATATGTCGTGAAATCATGACACTTTTTCTAGTTGTCTTTCTCTCTTCCAACATGTCACGAAATCGTGACAATTTTGCTTGCTTCTCAACATGTCGCGATATCACGACAGTTTTTCTTTCTTGCCAACTTGTTGCGATATCATGACAATTTTTCTTTCTTTCCAACATGTCACGATATCACGACATTTTTTCTTTCTTGCCAACATGTCACGAAATCATGACAGTTTTTCTTTCTTCTTCTCTCTCTTCCAACATGTCGTGAAATCATGATAGTTTTTCTTGCTTCTCAACATGTCACGATATCATGACAATTTTTCTTTCTGCTGTATATGTCGCGATATCGCGACACTTTTCTTGTATTTTTCTTTGATCTTTTGCAAGTGGTCCACTTCGGTCTTCTTGGAAAATCACTATACATACTCTGAGTAACCTTTGAACTCCTATCTTCTGCATCTGACTAGCCTTTGAACTTCTTATCCACTGCATCAACAGATCTATCTGACTGTGTTGACAACAATGACAATACTGTCGCTGCACCTTGCTCAACAATCTCCCCCTTTGGAATTGTTGGCAACACATGTGCAATTTTCTATAACTCTTCTCTCCCTTTGTCAATAATACCAAAGGGCTACTGCAGACTCCCCCTGATTCCATGCACAACATTCTCAAGCACAATTTGTTACACTTAGCACAAATTATGAACATGAGCAAAAAAATAATCAAATACTTAAATGCTCCCCCTGAGAATGTGATCCCTATAACTAGTTAATTTTTGGGAAGTGTGACCACTCCCAATTTGTTTTGAAGGTACTCAAACACTTCCTTGGGCAATGGTTTTGTGAAGATATCTGCTACTTGTTCTATGGTTGGAACAAAATCCAATTTAACCTCACCTTCTACAAATTTCTCCTTCAAAAAGTGATACCTGATGGCAATGTGCTTTGTGCATGAATGCATAACCGGATTCTTGGAGATGTTAATGGCACTAGTGTTATCACACTTAACTGATATTGGCTCACTAAAGCTAATACCAAGATCTTTTAAGGTTTGTTTCATCCATAATACCTGTGTACAACATGTTGTCGCTGCAATGTATTCTGCCTCTGTTGTCGATAAAGAAACTAACTCTTGTTTCTTACTATGCCACGCGACTAATCTGTCTCCAAGATAGAATGCACCTCCACTGGTACTCTTTCTTTCATCTACACATTCTGCCCAATCGAGATCTAAATACGAAATAAGGGTGAAGTCTTTACCTTTCGAATACCATAATCCATATTCCATAGTACCCTTGAGATACTGAAGAATCCTTTTCACCATTGTTACATGAGTCTCCTTAGGATTAGCTTGAAATCGTGCTACCATGCATACTACTTGTAAAATATTTGGTCTGGTAGTTGTCAGGTACAGTAAACTTCCAATCATGGATCTGTACATGGTTTGATCAACAGGTGGAGATTTGTCATCCTTGCTCAACTTACAGCCTGTCATCATGGGAGTGCTAACTGGATTACAGTCCTCCATTGTGAACATTTTTAGCATCTCTTTTACATATTTAACTTGAGAAATAAATATGCCCTTCTTACTTTGATTAACTTGCAATCCAAGGAAATATGACAGTTCTCCAATCATTGACATTTCAAATTCTTTCTGCATCTTATTTCCTAAGTCCTTGCATGACTCATAGTTGTTGTTGCCAAATATGATATCATCTACATAGACAAAAAGAACAATAAGATGCCCATTTTCTGTTTTGACATACAGATTACTATCCACCATACCTTTCTTGAACCTTTTTTGAGTGAGATAGTTGTCTAGCCTTGCATACCATGCTCGGGGTGCCTGTTTTAAGCCATATAAAGCTTTCTTCAACCTAAAAACAAGGTTGGGATCATCACCAAGTTGGAAACCATCTGGTTGCTCAATGTAAACTTCTTCTTCAAGTTTCCCATTCAAAAATGCTGATTTCACATCCATTTGATAAACATTGAAATTCTTGTAGACTGCTAAAGCCAAAAACATTCTAATTGCCTCTAGTCTCGCTACTAGTGCAAAATTTTCCTCAAAATCAATGCCTTCAACTTGTGCATAACCCTTGTCGACTAATCTTGCTTTATTTCTGACTACCTGTCCGTCTTCATTCAGTTTGTTTCAAAAAATCCATTTAGTTTCGATGATATTTTTATTTGCAGGTCTAGATACTAGTTCCCAAGTGTTGTTTTTCTCTATCTGATCTAATTATTCATTTATTTCCTTCATCCAAATTTCATCTTTGCTTGCATCATCAATATTTTTAGGCTCAATGCTAGATAGTAGAGAGTAGTTACTTACTGCTCTTCTTCTTGTCTGAACTCCAACTTTGGGATCTCTAATGATTTGCTCTCTAGGATGATTTTTTTGCCAGCTGCCTATTTTGAATTTCTTATTTTCTTCCATTTCTACATCATCATCTGAGTCAATTTTTTGTATCTTTTCAATTTCATTTTCCTCATCTCTTTCAATAACCTCTTCATAAATTGGGTAGTTTGTTTCATAGCTAATTACTCGTTCTTTACCTTCATCAAACTTAACATCAGCACTGTCCACAATTTTCTTTAGCATTTTGTTGTAGCATTTGTAAGCTTTGCTTCTAGATGAATAACCAACAAAAATACCTTCATCTGCTCTATCTTCAAACTTACCAAGATTATCTTCAGTTCTTTTGATATAGCACTTGCTGCCAAACACTCTGAGGTATTTTGCTGTTGCCCTTTTACCGAACCACAATTCATAAGGAGTTTTGCTTTCATGTGTTCTCAGCATGTACCTATTTTGGATATACACCGTAGTATGGACTGCTTCTTTCCAAAATGTGTCTGCTACTATGCTTTTAGCCAACATAGTTCATGCCATTTCCTGCATAGTCCTATTTTTTCTTTCTACCACTCCATTTTGCTGAGGTGTCCTAGCTGCTGAGAAATGTCTCTTAATACCGTATTTTTCATAGTATTTTGCAAACTCCTCTGAAATGAATTCTCCTCCTCTGTCTGATCTTAAACATTTGATCCTCTTTCCTATTTTATTCTCAACCTAGTTTTTGAAAATCTTGAACATATCAAAAGCTTCTAATTTATGCTTCAAGAAGAATATCCATGTCATTCCGGAATAGTCATCAATGCACAACATAAAATATTTGTCACCATTTATGCTTTGTGTTCTCATGGGTCCACATAAATCAGTGTGTATTAGTTCCAAAGGTTTGCTTGTGTAGTATTATTTTGTTTTGAATGTGACTCTAGTTTGTTTCCCCTTTTGGCATGAAGCACAAATGTTGTTTGCAGGTTTTTTGATGGTGAGAATATCTCTCACTGCCCTTTTTGAGGTGATTTTTACTAGATTATCAAAATTGATATGCTCGAGCCTCTTATGCCACAACCAGTTTTCTTCTTCCTGTCCAATAAAACAAGCTCCTTCTAAAGTATCTAAGAGTGTGTATAGGTTTCCATATGTCCTTGATCTAGTTGCTATTAATTTTCCACTATTTGTTTTTTTTGACTTCACAAACCTACTTCTTAAAAACTACTTCATGACCTTTATCACAAATCTGACTTACGCTCAACAAGTTATGTTTCAAACCATCCACAAACAAGACTTCTTCTGACTTAATCTTTCCATCAATAATTTTAACTGAACCTTTGCCAACTATCTTAGCTCCATCATTATTACCGCACTTTACTGAACCACCTTCATATTTCTGTAACTTCTCAAATTTTTGTTTGTTACCTGTCATATGACTGGAGCATCCACTGTCAAGTATCCATGGTACATGTTTATTCTTTGCTTTAAATGTTGTTTGTACTATTAAGGATTCCTTTTCTTCCTTAAGTTGCTCTTTTTCTTTCCACTCCGTTTTGATGGAAGTTTTGGGCTCTTATTTTGCCTTTCCCTTATCAACAACATGTGCATGTTTTACGGGAAGTTTTCTATTTTGTCTCACCCTATTTGGTTGAAATTTTCTTCCCTGAAACTGATTTGAAGCAAAAGTACTTCTATAGTTTCTTGCAATGTGCCCAAAATTATGACAGTTATAACATTCTACTGTATAATTCATTAGAGGAGAAAAAGCATTTCTACTGGTGAAATTCCTTGGTCTAACATTATATTTGTAGTCTAAAATTTTATGTCCATAGCCATTGCATTTAAAACAGAAACCAAAAAAGGGATAATTGAACCTGGGTGATGGTCTTTGCCATGTTGTCGTAGGAGCCATAGGTCTTCTTCTTCTTTGATGTGTGAAATTGGTGAATCCATCATTGTCAGTTCTCCTTTCATGCCTGGAATTATTGCTTTCTTTTGCATGAGACATTTTTCCTTGATCAACCTATTTCTTATATTTATTCTTTATGGATTCTACATTTCTGGCCTTTGATCCATTTGATGATTCTCCTTCGATGAAACCCATACCAAAATTGATGCCTGTAGGCCTTTGGTCATTTATGATCTTATCCAGCTTCATAGCACTTTCCTCACATTTGTGATAACAACTAATTTTCTTATTCATATCTTCTAGCTACATTCTCAAACCAACAATCTCTTCTTCTAGCTTGCTACAATCTTCGAAGATTTTCTTGGATTCTTCTATCTATACTTTCAAACTGGTTATGATTTCATTTGCATCCGCAAGCTTTCTTGAAAGTTCCTTATTCTTTTTCTTTTCTATCTCCCACTCTTCAAGTGCAGAGATCAACTCACCTTCTAGATCTACTTCAGCCTTAAGGTTTTCACCACATACTTCAGAGATCACTCCTTTTTTTGATTTTGCTTCTTCAAATGCCATGAAAAGACCTTCACCTGTTTCCTTTTTAGAATCATCCTCTGTGTTCTCATAGTCACCTTCATGAATACTCCTAAATTTTTCCCACATTTATTTTGCCATTTTACAACTCATGATCTTTACCAATTCACTGTCTGCTAATCTGCATCTGATAGCACTCTTTGCTTTTGAGTCATTCTCAAACAGATTCTTACTGGCAGTATCAGTTGGAGTGATGGGTATTGTGTATTCACTGAATACTGAATCCCAGATGTCGTATCCCAATGCACAGAGATATGTTTGCATCTTGACTCTCCAGAATGCATAATTAGATCCATCAAACAATGGTGCTTTGTTTAATGAGAAGTCTTCACCACTTGCCATTATGTTATTTCCAAGATCACCCTAGCTGGTTAAGCTTGTACAGGGACTTAGCTCTGATACCAATTGTTAGACTTGCAATGGCACTGAGAGGGTGGGGGTGAATCAGTGTAGCTCTTTAATCATGAATTAACAGCTCTTAAAATAGTAGCAGTTAAACTTATAAGCAGATACAGTAAGTACAGTAAGAGAACATCACACAACACAAGATTTAACAAGGTTCACAAATGTGGCTACTCCTCAAAAATGACTTCTTGGACTACCATCCAAATCTAGCCTTTGCAAAGAAACAACTTTTACAAATATTTTACCAGCACCCACTGGAAGGAGCATCAACCCCTGATTTATCTGTACCAATAGAAAGGAGCACCAACCCCTAATTTTCTAGCACCAACTAGAAGGAGCACCAACCCCTTATGCCAAGCACCAACTTGGACTTCAATTCTGAAACTAGGAGAATGATAGTATGATACCTTTGCTTTTACAAGATCCTGACTGGTCTGCTTCACTTTTACGTCCTCTATGCACTCTGCTCTCTCTGCGCTATCACTTCACACAATATACTGCTTAACTGTCGAATGATCGTCTTCTCCCCTTTGTGTACTCTGCTTCCTTTGCGATCTTTGCACTTAGAATGATTCGACGACTTGCACACTGCACACTATGACTAAACTTCGCACTCTATGCACTATCTTCAAACTTCGCACAATATCTACATTTGCAACTCTTCAAATAGCCTTCCTTTTATAATAATATTTTCAAGATCAAAATCCTAATCTTAGTCGGCTATAAACCCTGATCTCAGTCGGTTGCAAACCCTAATCTTAGTCGACTGCAAACCCTAATCTTTGTCGGCTTACATCGGTCTTCATCGGCTTCAACTACACCTGTAACTCTTCTATTGTTGTTGCCGTGAAAACACATGTCACGAAATCGCTACACTTTCACCTCCATACACTTTCTCTTAGATTTGGCCCACGAGAATACAACATGTAGTGATATTGCTACACTTTTTCTTCCATACTCTCCTTCTTTACTTTTTTCATGAAACCGCGAAACTTCAGCCTTCTTACTTTCTCTCTCCTCTTTTAGTCACGAAAATGCAACATGTCGCGATATCGTGACACTTTTTCTCCTTAGCGCTTTATATTGCCTTTGGGTCATGAAAATGTGACATGTCGCGATATCACGACACTTTTTCTCCTTAGCGCTTTTTCTTTCCTTTGGTTTGGGAAAACCTGACATGTCGCGATATCGCAACAATTTTTCTCCTTAGTGTTTTTTCTTGCCTTCGGGTCACGAAAACCCGACATGTCGTGATATCATGACACTTTTTCTCTTGGAATCTCTCTCCTGCAACATGTTGCGAAATCGTGACACTTTTTCGTCCATACAACCTTCCTTGCAATATGTCGTGAAATCGTGACACTTTTTTGTCCGTACAACCTTCCTTGCAATATGTCATGAAATCGTGACACTTTTTCATTTGTACAACCTTCCTTGCAATATGTCACAAAATCGTGACACTTTTTCATCCGTACAACCTTATTTGCAATATGTCACGAAATCGAGACACATTTTCGTCTGATGTCACGAAATCGCGACACTTTTTTGTCCATACAACCTTCCTTGCAATATGTCACAAATTCGTGACACTTTTTCTAGTTGCCTTTCTCTCTTCCAACATGTCGTGAAATCACAAAATTTTTTCTTACTTCTCAACATGTCGCAATATTGTGACAGTTTTTATTTCTTGCCAACTTGTCGCGATATCGCGATAGTTTTTCTTTCTTGCCAACATGTCGTGATATCGCGACAGTTTTTCTTTCTTGCCAACATGTCGCTAAATCGCGACAGTTTTTCTTTCTTCTTCTCTCTCTTCCAAAATTTCATGAAATCATGACAGTTTTGCTTGCTTCTCAACATGTCGCGATATCGCGAAAGTTTTTTTTTCCTGCTGTATATGTCACGATATCGTGGCACTTTTCTTACTTGTATTTTTCTTTGATCTTTTGCAAGTGGTCCACTTCGGTCTTCTTGGAAAATCACTGTACATACTTTGAGTAACCTTTGAACTCCTGTCTTCTGCATCTGACTACCCTTTGAACTTCCTGTCCACTACATCAATAGATCTATCTGACTGTGTTGATAACAATGACAATACTGTCGCTGCACCTTTCTCAATAGGTGAAAGTAGAAGGTACAATGTGTGACTTTGGCAACTTCATATGCATCAATGTCTTGGTTGTAATTATGTATATTGATAACCCTATATAAATCAAAACTCATTTGAATAGTGTGTGGTTAACACATGCAATTATATGTAGCATTGGGTCCACTATAGTAGTGGATACCATCTTAATTTCATGATCATTGAATTGAATCACTGATTCACTGCATTGTTGCACATGTTCCATGAATTGTTCAAATGCTTCAAGGTCCTGGTACTAAAGTTTAATGGATATTAGGATGTCCATGAGCATCTCCCTATGCTTAGGAGATTGCTAAATCAGTTTATAGATCGATAAATTTATTGGAGTTGTCTACAGGATTTGAACTAGCCTACTCTTGATATTCACCATCGATTTAGTTAGTGGTCCCTAAATATATTGCACTGGATTAAAATATGGAGGTGGATTTAGTCACTCATATCTCCCTTGTCTCATGACAACATTGACCATGCTAATTAATCCTTGAGTTGGTGGTTCCACATACACTTGATTCACATGACCAACATTGTTCCTCAATGGCTCATGATTCGGTAAGGGATTCTTGAAGATCCCCATATTTTGGTTGTTCAAAGCCTAAGGGTTGTCCACAATCAGCTCACTCTTTTTTATCATATTTTGTACTAAATTTTTAAAACTCTAACATCTTTTGATTTCATGTCCCTTCATCCTATGGATGGTGCAATACAGATCATCCATATATCCCTTTTTTTTGGATTGATTAGGGTATATTAACTTGATCTATGGTAATTTGAGGGCATTGGCATTGCATAATTGATAAAATATCAATGTTATTGACTCTAAAAAATGTGTGAACTGGTGAGGTTGTCACTGTAATTTATTCTTATCTATCTTGTTATTATTGTTTTGATCATATCATGTAGGAGGAGGTTGCTTTTGATAATTCTATTGTTGCCACTTATCCCATTTTTGGAGGTTTAACACCACTTGGTTTACATGGTCTAGCTTGGCCTGTTATTTCTAATTGTGGGTGGTCTTCTTATTCCATTCATTTTTGTTCTAGAGCTTCAAGTTACCCTCATGTAACTTGATGTCCTCTATTACCTTGGCTTGCACTAAGACCTCCTCAAATGTTTAATACTATTGCAACTACAACAGTAACAAGATGTGTTTCACACAAATCTTGGTAAACATATGAGTTAGTTCTTTGATCGAAAAGGAAAATAGTAGCTTTACCATTATATTTCTCCATATTTTATTGTAATCCATGATTATCTCATAATCATATTGCATGAAATAAGCCAGATCGGATAGGTTTACCTTCTTCTTGACATCAAAGGAGAAGCATTCAAGAAATACATTCTCCAGTTGTTCAAGGTTGGTTATGATGTGCCTTTAAGTTGATTGAACCACTCTCTAGCAGGGCCTAAAAGGGTTGTGATGAAGGTTCTCAAAAATAGAGCATCATTGCTTTATATTTGAAAGTACATATCCATAAATCTCGTAATATATTCTTGAGTGACCTCCTCTCTTTGAAAATTCTCCAACTTTGGTATCTTGAAATGATCAGGATACACTAGAATGGGCACTGATGGGCACAAAGGCTCATTATGAATCTTGTTCAAGGTTGGATTTTGATAAGCTATTTTTTGCTTCTCTATAGCTCAAACCTTGTCTACCAAGGCCTGATAGACCTTCAAACATAGAATTTCCTCTTCTTTGAGAGTTCTTTGGGGAGCCTTTGGAGGTAAATTATTCTTTAGTCGAGGCAAAGGACTAGGCTCATAATCCATGTCTACTAAGGAGATCTCAAGATATTCATATTCTTGTTCATCTCCTACTACTTCTTTATGCTGCACACAACCATTATGTTCCAACACTTTGTGCTACATCATGTTTTGGGATGTGTGATGAGTACAAGTTTCAATGCACTTAGGGCACAAATCAGGCTACGAAGTAGCTCATCTATGGGTGTGCTCTCTATATTCACTATAAGGGATTAAATTGGTTTGAGCCAATCGATCCTCTCACTTAGCACACTTCTTTTGATCAAGGATGTATTTCTCGTGCATGTGTTTCTCAAAAATATGTTGCCTTAGCAACCTTTGTATTTGAGTATCCTCATTTTATAGGTTCTCATGCTCTTAATGGACATATTCCAATTGGTCTTGGAAGATCTACTACCATTGTTATGAAACCAATTTCTATGATCAATCTATAATATATACCATATGCGATCTCTGGTGTATCAATTCTATTTGAGCAGCTTTATCAGTATGGCCTTTGACATACTTGTTTGCCACACTCTTGCATTTGTATATGTAGATAACTTTCACATTCTAGTTTTATTTGTGCTCTATGCTCACATGGGTCAATGGGGTAAGTATACTATGAGAACACTTAGAGTATTCTCCTCATTCTCGGGTGGTCCTATGTATGCCCTCACTATGAGAACTTGTAGAATGAGTGTGCAACTAAGATTTTATACCCTATATGCCCTAGGATTCTATCAAAACTATCCAATTATCTAGTGCACCATGGATCATGTGGTGGCATACCATTGAGTCCAACCTTAGACATATAAAATGTGAACTTACCAAGTTCATTGTTTTTTGGAGTCTATGTGGGTCTATGCTTTGAATAAACCCTTTCTTCCTGCCCTTGAATGGGCTGATTTTCTACTTATCTATTTTGAATTGATGGGGGCCTTGAGCCTCCCTTAGATAAAGTACATATGGGAACCAACTTGGTTATAGCTCCTTCCTCAACGATGTACTCTTTAGTGGATCTAGTGGATCCACGAGGTGTAAAATTGTGATATATGCTTCCATGCTCAAATGCTCCATGTTGATATCTTCCACACTCAGATCTATCTCATGATGCATGTAGATTACCTCCTCTAGGTGGGGTATTCTGATGAGAACCCTTGTGTGTAGAGTTTTTCCCTCTAATGCTCACTGAACATCATCTGATAGGATATTATGATTGAGGATTTACCGCGTTGTGTTGTGTATTCGATGGATCTTTGACTTTAACCTCAGATCTGTATCAATATCAGCCTCTCCATGTTCTAAGCATGATGTGTATTATCTCGTATGTAGATTTTAAAGTAAACAAAGCAGATAAGAATGATTATATCTTTTAAATTTTATTTTTGAGCCCTACATTGGTTTGATGTGTTTGAAATTTATTGAAAACTTAAACTACTCTCATAGTGTTTGAAATTATTGATGTAATGCTCAATAGTTTAAAGTTTTCACATGTATGCTTATAGCTAGACAACTGGAAATGAAATTCATGATCATGTAAATCCCCCAAAATGTCTAGATGAAAACCACACCCAGGTAGGGAGCACGTCCCACTGATACTCACCCAACATCCTGTGCATAGTGATACACCCCTTTGAAGAGGAATGTGTGTTATTTGCATGATTAGGATAGATCTTGGAGTCGGTATTGGCCAATAGTACAAGGTTTGAGGGAGTTGGGCCAACGGATGGAAATCACTGCCATCATCATTGAACCCTACTAGTGGTTGGATATGAATTCCAACTCACCAACATTTAAGTGTTTGACCCAAAAAAAAGGTATGCTCCCATATACTATACTATGTCGTATTCATTCATTCAAGGCATACATTGATAATATTGCATAGATTCAATGAAATAGACTTTCCTGTATTAATATTTATAAAGAATATCGGTTACAATAATTCCCCTCTTAGGGTCACCTAAATGATGATACGATTAATACAATGCCAAAGCCCTCAGTAGGGTAGGTGCACTAATGTTGCCTTTCACTTGGTCACAAACTGCTCTAGGGTGGAGGTGCCATCTTCTTCGCATTGGGGAAGGAACTTGATGGTTGGTTCTCCTTTGAAACTTTTCCTTGCAGTAAAGAAACAACATAGAAGTTTCAAAAATATAGGCAGCCTCTCATGATGAGGCCCTTTTAGGAAAATTGCATAAAGACACCATTAAGCATGTATAATCAAGAAAACATGAAAATTTCTTCTAAGCTATGTTAATTGCAGCAAGATTCATATAATAGCATAAAGAAAGATAACATCTACACTATGCATGGATCAATTATGTAATATGAAGCATGAAAGTGCATAAAGAATCCATTAAGGTCCCAACTGATGCTTACCATAAAGAAATTAATCTAACCTAATTCTACTAGTCAAAAATCTGCTAAACTGCATTTAAACCATGAAAAAAAAAATCTAAGCTAATTAACTGAATAGAAATGAGAAAAGTAAGGTGGTGATACCTCTACTACAAACTACAACTCTGGTGAGCTATCTACACTGTAAATCATGGTTGACATTCGTAGTTAGCAATTTGATAGGTTTCAATTCCAATGGTAGTGGGCTTGACCTCCCTGTCCAAATTGATGTTCAATGGTCACCTTCGATGTCCTTAGAATAATTTGGTGGTTTATTCGCCATGAAGAGCCTCATTTTTCTTGAATATGTGTTTCTTAGCTCTTCTAGGCTCATATAACTTCCATGGAAAATTGATATTTGGATGAATAGCAAAGTGGCCTTCTCCAATGCATGAATTTAGTATGCAATTTGATAGGGCTACACTATTCACTTGATCAATCAACTATCTATACTCTCTCCCATTTGGAGGGGGTATTTATAGGATGCCCTAGGACTAGGGGTGGATTTTTGGAGAAGCCAAGATCAAGTATATGTGGTTAAGACAGTTGGAATGGAAGCCTCTAGAATCTTCCATCCATTAACTGCCTTCTTCTAGATCAAATGGCCATTCAAACCGATTTGGCTTGGATTGATGGCCAATTAAACTTCAGTTAAGGCCATAGGTCACAACTGAAGTCTAGACTGTAAACCACAGGTCTCAGCTATGGTTCATCCTGTAATCTATAGGTCTAGGCTGCAATTTAGATTTATTAGGCCAAGGAGCTCAAATTGAGTGGTTAGGACCACTGATCTATCTTGGAGTATGTCCAATATCCTCCATATGGTCTTGTAGCATATCCATATGAGTAGTCACCCTTGACATGACGTGTTTAGGTGTCTATAGATGTCCCTTTTAAGATGCATTATGAGATCAAACAACACTGAGAAAAAATATACCTCCTAAAATGATGTCAAAGGTTCTATGATGATCATTAGTCAGATCAACATTAGATGCCCTAGGTCTTGCAAAAGGATGTGCATCCTAGAATCATTGCTTCCAACTCTTTGGAGGCTTAAAATTGAAAAGCTTGCACTCACCATCAAGAATTTTGGTAGCATTTGATGCTATAATAGGAGTTAGGTCTATATAACCAAAATGAGGAGAGATACAAACAAATTATCATATTTGCTATTTACCCCAAGCAAAGGGGAAAGCTTATGATAGTTGTTGAAAATGATTCGCAAGGATGAACGTAATTTTTAAAAGATCAAGGAATCTACAATTTTAGGGATCTTATGCTGATTTTGATTATGATTTAATATTATGAATACCCCCTCAAGCGATGAGTCAATGAGGGTAATGACAATGATTAAAGTGACGATGTCACTAGACCACCATGGATGATCTGAACAAATTTAGATTTGAGAAATTTATTGCCTTGGCTAGGCCTAGTTCAGCTTTTGATTCCAACTTTTAATAGTATTTACACATTTATATCCCATGGAGCAATCAGGCTACAATAGTCATCTTAGGGAATCAAAATTATACAAATCCAATCAGCTTTGTGTTGAATCAAATGATCGATGATTTGTTGAAATATGTCATAGTAGAAATAACATGAAATGCCTAGTTCCCATGGAGCAGTCTAGCCATGAAGGCCTTATTAGGGATTGAAAAGAAGCTTATCAGATCAACAATGACCATTTTTTCCCAAATGTCCTTATGGTAATTTACTCATCTTGTTGGATTGCATGGATCGCAAGTCACTTCAACCGCCAAGTGTATAGGATAAATTACTGAATACGAGGCGCATTTGGTGTTTTTAATTATTTGATTTGTTTGAATGTTTTGAATTATGAATTGAGTTTATTTATTTGGTTGGGAGGTGTGTCGCTCTATGAAAATATTGTCATAGTGACGACCTTGGTTGAATGTACTTTATAATCTCAGCCATATATTTAATTTTTAATCGGATCATGGTGCTTGGTTATCACCAAATTTCCAAATTGATTGATTTTATTGAATTCTGATCCCCTGGGAATTATTGACTTATCATTTTACACCTTCCCATGGTGGTATTTTATTAAATTGCTTGCCAACTGCAAAATATGGCTAGGGTCTATGATTCCCATTTGCAATTTTGGGAACTGTGGCTAGGGCCTACGATCTGTGTGAAATATGAAAAGCCTATAAAAAGTCCAATTTTCAAAATTTTCTCATTATTCCCTAACAACAACTTGCAATATGGAGCTCTAACAATGATATATGAGAAACTGACCTACACCCTACCAAAATTTACATGCACACCTACTCACAACATGATGGCAGAGCGCGGGAAAGCTTCTTCTAGCCACGACGGTCGAGGTGAGGGCAAGGTAATTCAAAACCAATACCTCGCATACATTACCAATAAAATGAACCAAATTAAGTAATTGGTTAATTAATCACATTAAATTGTTGGCAATGAACCACAACTTAGGCTAGGGGTAGCTTAGGATTGCTTTTTTTTATTTTTATTTTGTTTTTTAGCCGTGATATTAATCGGGTGGGATCTCAGTTGGAGACTGCAGGTATCGGTTGTGGTTCCCAATTTATGAATTAGGGACAATAGCTACTAGCTATGGTTAGCATTTAAAATGCCAACGATCAATTTTTGACCGCATGTGAACCGCAAGGTTGACCCATGGTTCGCAAAATTTAGAAAACAATTATCAAATTTTTAATTTTTCTATCTTTTAATAAGTAATGAATATCATTAAATGCATTTTTGACCTGTTTGAGTGACATTTTTTATTTTTAGGCCTACATGATGACATGTTTTTGCAATTTAATCATTTTTTAGATGTTTTTCATGATATTTAGGTCATTTTTAAATGTTTTTCCTTGTTTTAGTTAGATTTTCCTTATATTATGCTTTTTATTTCAGAGGTTGACCTCTAGATCTTGAGAGCATAACATCCTTAAGACTATTCAAGGAGAGCTCACTCTCAGGGAGTGAGAATGGTTCAAAGCTATAAGCTTTGACTACGTACTAGATCTACCCACTATCAGGGTAGATCAAGCATACTTTACTACGTTGCCCGCTGGAATGCACAGACCAACACATTTCACCTGCCTATAGGTGAAATGACGGTGAACCTAGATGATGTCTATATGATCTTTAGGATCCCCATTGATGGCAATGCCATTTTCTACTCTACTTATGGGGCTAAGGAGTCCATTTTTTATGCCATATTTGGCACCCAAAGTGAGGAGGCTCAGCATGGAATTGATCATGGAAGGGTCCATATCGACTATTGGCATGGAAAGAATGTCTTCTCCATATGCAAGTTTGTATTTATACACCTGGTAGTGCAAGTAGTCCTTCTAGAATCCTCGAGTGCGAGGATACCATGGAACCTCCTAGCCACTATCAGGAGGGTTTTTTAGAGCACCATGACTCGACCACTAAGACTAGCCTGATGGAGTACCTTTCTCTGCTAGTTGTATAGAGAGCTCTACCATATTACTAATCGGAGCCACCAGGGGATCAGCTGTAGCTTACTTATTTAGATTTTGGGCTGGTAGCACATTAGAATAAAGCATCCTGAGGAGCTTCCACTACACATTATAGAGGTCAATGATGCCCATCAGTGTTATATCACCTGCTGGTCTCAAGAAGAGGAGGGGTTCAAGAGTAGGACCCATGCTGGTGACATCCAAAATTATATCACATAGTTTGCAAGACTTAGCTTGGATGATATCCAATAGTGGCCTTACATGGAGTGCGCTGACTCGACTAAGTCTGGTGAGTGGCTTCGATAAGCTCATCGAGATAGATGGCTACTCGATCGAAATTCCAAGATTAGATAGTACCAATTTTATTCTCGCATCCTGTGGTAGTTCAGCTTGGTGTAGGACATTCCAGAGATCCTATTTGTCTACAAGCACTTGGCGTTAGAGATGCATCTACCATGGATCCAACCTCTATCTCTAGGGGATGATCCTGATGATTTCCAAGAGACTATATTTGACCAGGCTATTACCACTCCAGCATATGATGTATGGTGGTCGATGCTACGATGGCATGGATCAGGTTCTCTGGGTAGATTTGATGACTATGCAAAGGCAATAGTGGATCCTAATGGGTGTAGGGTGCACCAGTAGATAGAGGACATATCGGGCATAAAGGCCACCACCGAGGAGGCTATTGAGGATGACCAAAATGATGAGGCTCCATAGGAGGGTGAGGTTCCTCCTGACAGCACAGAAAGACTACTCTTAGCTCAGGTTGCTGACTTGTAGAGTCAACATGGAAGTTATTAGACTCAATAGTGAGAGCGAGACACCACTATTGCCACTTTGGAGGTGAATCTAGCTAATCAAGACATGTAGCTAGCTAAGGTGCAATAGGAGATAACTAGTCTCATAGAGTGAGCTACACCGATAGAACCTTGAGTCCAAGATCTCACTAGTGCCCACGATGTAGCAGTGGCATAGTGGGGTGAGGTAGTTGTAGAGAGGGACCTACTTAGGATACAAATGGGAGACCCTCTATCCTCTTAGGTTGTCATGGGACCTCTAGCCGATCCACTAGTCACAGGTGTGGATCCTATCACAAAGATTAGGTGGCTCACTTCTCTCATAGAGGAGAGAAATGACCGATTGGATGCGATAGCAACTCGTATCTCTCATCTAGAGAGCTTCATCAAGCTGAGAGGTTTACAAGTTCTAGAGGATAGGTAGGCTATGGGGTCACATAGGACCAGGACCAAGACTACAGGGAAGTACTCAATGAGTTCCAACCATCAGACTCATAGGACTGAGCGAACTCATCAATATTTTAGCACATATGGAGCCAGCTTTCATAAGAGATATAGGGATACATGTGGTGATTCATAGGTTAGGGGCACATGCCCTCCTTAGTACACATTTTATTATATATGTATTGTACCATTTTTTAGTGTAAGGTCGAGGACCTGCATAATTGTAGCTTGCGGGTATTTTTGTACTCTCAATGTACTATGAGACATATTTATATATGATATGACTGATCATTTTATGGCTCATTATTATGTACTCATTTATTTTTTATTTTTTATTTATGTGATGCACATGGATGCAATGCTTATGTTATGTTGATGTTATATGATGCGATATATGATGTCATGCACTAGACAACTATTTAATTTATGATGATGGTATGCAGTGATCTAGATGCTTAGATGTGCTTTTGATGATGGATGCATGTGGATGCAATGTTTTTCTTAATGCATATTTGATATTGCTTTATTGTATGCATTACTCTGTTGAGATGCTTTATTTACATGTTAATACTCTAATGTAAATGAACATGTATGCTTTAATCACTTAAAACATAAGGAATGAATGCAAATATGTTTATCAATCTAATGGATGACACCATAGAATGTATAAAAATCATGAATGTAATTGAAAATCCTTAAGATAAGAATTTAATAAATTAATCACCCATATATGCAATGTAATGAATGCAATTGTTATGATGCAAATGATATAATGTGTCATTCTATTTTATTTTGCAAATTTGAAAAATGTGCACGATATAGTCAGTGGTCGTCTAAATATTATTGCTAATATCCATCTGGTATCTATCCTATATGTTGATTGTGCTTTATATCATGATGTATCATGGACTCAATACTTTGCAATTTGATGATTTACATGGTTGTGATATTTACCATTTTGTTGCTATGGGATAAATTTTTGAGGTTTTCCATGAGACTCAAACACCCTAATAGACTTATCAAAAGTTGCATACTAACCACACTAGAATTTTGAGATAAAAGGCTTTTGATAGGATAGGTCCTAACTGTTCATTATCCCTGTATGTGCACATGATTATTTTAAGATAAGACACGAGCATTCCCCGATGTCAGGTAGGATTATTTCAGCCCATTTCTAATATAGGGGTTCCACAAATGTCTTATCCAATCTTAATTTTAGATTTTAGTTGGACTAAGCCACTAGGAAATGTAGGACACCTGAATCTAGCTCTTCCAAATTAAAATATTGGTCTTGTTCATAAGCGAGGTGCTAATACATCAGAAATATCATCATGCATAAGGTATAGTAGTGCCGATAATTCTAGGGATTCAGGCTCATTCCTTTCTATCCTTTAATTTTTAGGATACTTGCTCATATGTAGTGAAACAAGGGAGTCGATTCCATATTCATTTTGAACTATATTTGGATCTTCATTTGATCTCTCTTCGAACTAGATTTTGGATCTTCATTTGATCTCCACTCAAACTTTGATTTATGATCTTCACTTTGAACTTTGATTTAAGCCCGTTTTATGATCTTCACTAGATCTTCACTTTTGGCATTTATATTTGATAATTTTCTTTAGAAACTTTCCTTTGGGGGGATTGAATTGGGAAACTTGTTTCTGGTATATCGATTGAGAATATCGATCTTATGATATCAATATGGGATATCACTCTCGAGAGTTGATCTATGATATCAATCTAGGGTATCAATCATGAGGATTGATGTGGGATATCAGTTTGGGATATTCCTTATTTTATCATAAGAAAGGGATTCTGAATAGGAAACTAACCTATACTTTTGCCAACTACCAACATTTACCATACCATCCACATAGAAGGATATAGCAAGAATAACTCTTTTTGCTTTAGGATACCTGGCCCTGCTTTGTGGCTTTCATCTTCCCCTAGCCCTTTTTAGGATTGCTTAAATTTGTTGATTAGTGATAGGCTTTTGATATGCTAAGGTCTATACTAACTGAACCTTAGCTACAAAATTAAAGCAATATTTCTACCAGCTCTTGATAAGACTACTAGGTATGGTTGAGTGATCGAAAAACCCTAGTATATCTCCATAGAAACATTATTGGTTTTTTTGAAAAACATAATTACTCTTATGAATGATGGATCGTGATAAATGTAGAGATGCATGATTTGAACACAAACATGGTGTCATTTGTAATACTGACAAACACAATGCATTCTATTACTAAATATAATAGATGAAGAGTCATTTTTACAATGCAGTAATACAATGAATGCATGTGTGAATGCAAAATGACAATGCAAAATTTGAATGTAAATGAAAATGTTTTTTTGGATTTTATGCTTTACCAATTTTTTTGGATTTTATTTATTTTATAATTTTTATGGGTTTTGAACCTCATAATTGACCAAATGGCGAGTACATGCCTCTAGAGCCTTTAGATTGACCAAGCGATTTTGAGAATCCTTGGAGCCTTTGAGGTTGACCAAGCAGTTTTTCAAAAACTCTTGGTGCCTTTTGGGTTTGACCAAAGGGCTTATAGATGCCTTTGGAGCTTTTGGGTTTGACCAAAGGGATTATGAGCACCTTTGGGGCATTTTGGTATGACCAAGCAATCTTTTAGAATCCTTGGAGCTTTTAACTGACATGACCAAGCAGTTTCAAAAACCCTTGGAGCCTTTAGGGTTGACCAAGAAGTTTTTCAAAAAATCTTGGTGCCTTTTGGGTTTAACCAAAGGGCTTACAGATACCTTTGAAGATTTTAGGTTGACCAAAGGTCTTATAGATGCCTTTAAATATTTTTTATTGACCAAAGGGCTTACAAATTCCATTGGAGCTTTTTTATTGACCAAATTACTTATGAGAGTGTTTGGAGCCTTTTAGGATGATTGAGTAGTTACAAGCAACTCTCAAATATTTTTACTATGCTCTTCAAGCATAAAATGCATTAAGGTGGATGATGTTGAGAGGTTCAGGCTCTTCAACACCCCCTAGCAATGTTAGGTGATAGGTACCCAGACCAATATTTTCATATATGATGTAGGGTCCTAGAAAATTAGCCATGAATTTTCCTCACATATATTAGCTTGCTTGGGAAGCCAAGATCAAGATCCAAGAGATTGAATCAGTTGGGAGGAAAACTCTAGAATCTTCCCCACCCAAAAGCATTTGAATTATCATTACCCAAATTATTGTAACTAAATTTGGTTTAGCCCAGGATTCAAAATAGTTTTGATACTAGTTTCAGCTTTGAGGCATGCCCAACTTTGTTAACCATTGGTGTCAGCCATGAATAAGACTAATTAGGCCAATATTGACTAAATTTAGTGTTTAAAACCACTACTTCACCTTGGAGTTATCCAAGATCATTCACATGGTCTATTATCATATCCTATATGAGTAGTCGCCTTGACATGATGCATTTTAGGTGTCTACAATATGTGTACATTTATTTATTTTATGTTTATGTGATGCATATGGATGCAATTATTATATGTTATATTTATCTGATGCTATATGATGTGATGTATGGATGACATGCACTAGCTAGATAATATATGTATGAATATATATTGTGATCTAGATGTGTAGATGGACTACTATGATGTATGCATATGAATGCAATGTTAGATTTTAAATGCATGTTTAATTTTATTTACTTGTATGTATTTAACTTATGATGTTATGATATGATGAATGCAATGTATGTAATGCATTATTTACATGATGATGATCTAATGTAAATGAACATGTATACTTTAATCACTTAAGACACAAAGAATGAATGCAATATGAGTTAACAATCTAATGTATGACACCACATGATGTATAACAATCATGAATGTAATTGATATATCTTATCATAAGAATTAATCAATTAGACACCCATATGTGATATGAAATGATGTATTATTTCTATTCATAAGCTTTTGTAAGTTAAAATATATGCACAACATAGTTAGTGGCCATCTAAATATCATTGTTGATATCCATATGGTATCTAACCTATGTTATGAACACCCCTTAATAAACAAAATCTTATAAAAAGAAATTTATAATTTATGATTGTATTTGATTGTTGCTATTTGGGAATTTTTAAGGTTTTCCATGAGACTCAAACACCCTAGTTGACTTATCAAAAGTTGTATAATGACTATACTAGAATTCTAAAAGATAAATCTTTCACTATGAAATACCAAGCTATTAATTACCCCTATGTGTGCAAATGAATATATTAGATGAGACATAAGCACACCCCAGTTCCAAGTGGGATTCATTCAACCCATTATTGTATTGGGGATCCTCAAATGTCCACCCGATCCTAGGTTTGGACTTGGTTGGACTAGACCACTAGGTAATATAGGCACCTAAAGCTAGCTCATTTTTAAATTTCTTAGACCTACCCCAATGCCAGACGGGATTCATTCAGCGCATTGCTATATTGGGGATCACTCTATGGTTTTTGAGTATTGACCATTCCAAGGATTCAATTTCACCCCCTTATTTTATTCAATTTATTGGGATACTTGCTTATATATAGTGACAAAAATCACTATTTATTTTGTATTCTATTTTTATTTTATTTTGAGTAAGGGATTTGATTTGATTTTAGGACTTTGCTCCTTTTTTTAAGAAATAGATTTCTTCGGGTAGGGGGGGAACTTGTCCTTTTGCCAATGACCTCTACTCTAGACCATTGTGCCTCACAAATGAGCAAGTAACAAAACCTTTCTCTTAAGGTGACCCAGACCACTTTGTAGTGTTCATCCTTCATTTCTCTAATTAGGATTGTTAATGTGTTTGATTAGTGATGGGATTCTAATATGCTAAATTCTATCAAAACTAGACCTCATGTACAAAAGCAAAGAAATATTTCTACTAAATTTGAGAAGACCACTAGATATGGTTGAATGACCAAAAAAACCTAGTACATTCTTCATAGCAATAGGAGGGGATGTGTTGAGAAACATAATTACTCACAATGGTGATGGATGATGATGATGAATAAATGCATGATTGAAATACAAACATGATGTTGTTTTTAATATTGCAAACACAATCTATCCTAATGCAAGTGCAATGGATGTAAGATGCCTAGTGCAATGCAATAAATGAAATGCATGTATAAAAATGAAATGCATGGTGTAAATGTTTTTGATGTTTTGATATTTTGCAATGTATTTTAGATTTTATTGTTTTTATTTTTATTTCTATGGATTTTAAAATTTTCCATATTTTTAAGTTTTTGAATTATTATGTATTGAATGCCTTAAGATGAAGTATGTTGAGAGGTTCAAGATCTTCAACATCTTCAAGTGATGTTAGGTGATACGTTCTAGGTATAATCTACTCTAAGATGATATATGGACCTAACCAGTTAGCCGTAAATTTATCTCGTAAGTGCGGTGGTAGGTTTGAGTTTTTTTGTTCTCTTTCAGCACAAGGTCACCAAATTAAAATTCTCTCAAATGGAACTTATTATTGTAAGCTCATTTAAAGCACTTTTGATAAACATGAATATGCTTGAGGGCATTCAAACGATGTTCATCAAGAAGCATCAATTGATCAAGGTGAGCTTGCCATGTAGTGTCATCATCAATGAACTCTTTCAATGTAACACACAACATTGGAATTTCCAACTCTAAGGGTATAATGACCTGAACGCCATATACTAGCAAAAATGAAGTCGCCCTAGTGGGCATTCGTATGCTAGTCCTGTAAGCCCATAATACAAGGGGCAGTTGGATGTACCAATCCTTGTGGTTTTCTTATACCATATTTTTCAAAATGGCTACCACTATCTTGTTTGAAGATTCAGCTTGCCTATTTGCCTATGGATATTATGGAAGTTATGTAATTGTGACATCCAATCCTGACAAGTTTTTGCCTTGATTGACAAGATGACTTGTTCTCCTGGCATTTTTTTGGGCATGAATGCAGACTAGGATATAACCTTGGGGTGAATGGTAGTTCTATTCTTGTAGGACCCTACAATATCAAAGACCCCTAGGGCACCTTCTTGAGAAAGTCTCTGGCTTTATAGAACTACTCATGGTTTGGTTCTACATGAATCATGTTGACTGATTCCTTGTTATTGAAAGCCTCACATTGCATTGTGGCATGCGATAGTGTCTTTACATGAAAGGTAGTAAAATTGGCAGATGGATTATGAGGGATTAAATATCCAAAAGACACCATAGCCTCTATGAATCGGTTATAATTATGAGGGATTGCCTCGATGTCATACCACTCTATATAGGCTAGATAAGTGTTAGCAAGATCCTTATAAGATTTTAGGATAGGACACCTACATTGAAAAATTACCTTCACTTGAATATGAGAATGGAATCACCAAAGATGTTTAATATTTTAATATGCATGGTGATAGCTATTTGGAGACCCAATATTAGGGCTTTGTATTCATCATTATTATTGGTACAAGGAAATTCTAGCTTAAATGACAAGGGCATTGGAGCACCTTGTGGCATGAAGAAGATAATTCCTACACCACCCCCTTGTTCACACTTCAAACCATCGAAGAAAAAAGTCATGCCAACTTTTTTATCTGGTTCTTCGGGTTTGAAATATTATGATAATGCAAATACTACATTATCATGAAGCTATATGGTGAGAGGTCTACTATTCTTGAGAGGTGCCTCTACCAGGTGATTAGCTATGACCTATCTCTTGATGAAATTTTGACTAATGAATTCCAAATCAAATTCTATTAATAGCATTATCCAATTTATAGTATGAATTCTTGCTTCCATGTATGCATACCCAATATCATAACTCACCAAGGTGGGACTAATGTAATATATCACTTGCTCTTTATCCTATGCATTCTTTTGTGCTGAAATAGTTCCCACTGTAAAGTCAGTATCTGATATACATAGCAAGAAAGGCACATTTGATCTTGGTGGAGCTAGCATTGGTGGCATTTCTTGGTATTGCTTAATTTTAGTGAAGGCTACTTGATAGTCATCATACTAATTGAATTGGACCCCCTTGTGTAGCAGTCAATTCATGGATTGGTATTTGTCTGATAATTGTGTGATAAATCACTTTATGGATGATACTTTACATTATAGGATTCTTAGCTCTTTGATATTTTTGGGAGGATGCATTTCTAATATGGCCTTGACCTTCCCTAGGTCAACTTAAATGCCTCATTTTGAATCAGTGAATCCTAAGAACTTTACTAAAGTTATGTCAAATATGCACTTCTTGGGATTCAACCTAATATTATGCTCTATCAAGCGAACGAAGACCTTCCTCAGGACCTCTACATGCTCAGAATGTAGTAATAACTTTGCTAATAAGTCATCGATATAATATTCTAATATTTTATGCATGTAGTCATGGAAAATGTGTATCATGGCTTGGTGATATATGACATTAGCATTTTTAAGGCCAAATGGCATAACTTTATAACAAAATACTCCCCATGGCATTGTGAATGCAACTTTATTCTGGTCTTTGGCTTTAATCCAAATTTTATTGTAAATAGAAAAAACATCCATAAGGGAGATCATATCATGACCTACAGCTGCATCTATTAGATCATCTATGTTGTTAAATGAGAATGAATTCTTTGATGTTGCCTTATTGAGGCATCTAAAATCCATACAGATATGGATACTTCCATTAGGTTTTCCTATAGGTACCATGTTTGATACCCATTTTGGATAGTCGATGGAGATTATGAACTCTACATCAAAAATCTTCTACAACTCATCTTTAACCATTAAAGGAACTGTTGGATGCATCTTTCTAAGCTTCTGCTTGATAGGCATTTTGGAGGGATCTAGAGAAATGTTATGAGTAACCATTTTTGGATCTAGTCTCGGTATATACTTGTATATACAAGCAAAGAGACATGTTCTCTATTTTAGTAGAGGGATGATGTTGGCACACTCATTCTCCAAACTTTAACTTATTAGGATTAGTGGTATAATCACTTATATCCACATCAAAGGTTTCCTCTACTAACATATGTGATCCCTCCTCAAGCTGGTGAGGTGTAGGAATCAAGTGGATGTCATCAGTTGGGTTTAACAATTCCACATTGGAATTACCCTTAGTGTGATAAACATCATATGCACAACCTAGCACAAAATGGAAATGTTGCAACATTTTTTTGTTAGGGAAGAAATCTTCAGGCTCTAGTGGTGAATCAATGCAATCCCAATAAATAACATTTAAATTAATATACAATGGTTTGGAAGGATCGACTAGATTGCAAAGTGGACTAGTCAAATCAATTGAGATCATATTGATAAAATGGATTAGATATCCAGAACCATGTGTGTGCACTTATAACTTATCTATGCTATTCATATTTCCAAGATGTGGCTCTGGGGGTATGAGGATCTTCAGATCTATCCTATGAATAGATTGGAAAGTGATATAGCTTGGCTCAAGGGATTGTATGAATATTAGTGGATTAGGGTATGATATATCATATCTAAATTGGGTGGTCTCTCTTTGAGGCACAAGCCAGGATAGACTCTCCAATACATCTCATCCATGTAAACTGGTTCATGATAATGGGATAAATTGCAAGGCCTAAGATAGGCTCTCTCGATCTCATCCTCATAATAGCTATTGTATATGAGTCCTTCACCCTGACTGACAAGAATCAGGTGAATGGCAATATAAGGCCCAAGGTAGGCCCACTCTTCATAGCCATCACCATAAATTAGGAGTCCCTCATTCTCACCCACTATATTCATAGGCAATAGATGATGTAAATGTATAGGACCTAAATAAGCCAACTTAGTTTCATTCTCATATTATTCATTGCTTGAGGATTTCTCATTATCATATGTTCAAGAATCACAATCAGGTCCATCACTTTCGACAATGGACTCTACTTGAACTTTATCATAAGTAGATTTTGATTTAGTGTCAATTGCTATACCCAGATTCTGTATCTATGTACCAGTGTCATCAGTAACTTCACAACTTTCAATGTCTAAGTTAGTTCTTGGATTGTCTCCTAGATTAACCTCTACCATGATGTTATCATGATAGATCTCTCATGGCTCAATATATATGTAGGTTACCAGCCTATTACCCCTTTGTATGCATGAAGGGTTAGGGTAATAAGGATTCCAATCCACATCATCCCCCAAACTAATGTTTAGATCATCTAAATATGCTACTAGGAGTTCATTCTACCCTCTTATATGGTAGCCTAACCCAAACCTATCAGTTGGTATCTAATACTATGGTTCGATAGGAATTCAATGCCCTTGCTTGAATAAGCCTAAACTATAATTGTGCTATTGGTAACATTTGAAATAGTGCAAGGTGAACTCAGGGTTAGACAAATAATGAACATTCACCATGAATGGTTCATCATCATTCTCATTTATAGGCATGCAATTTGCAAGTTGATCCAACCCTCCATAAATGAAGTTTTTTTGGTTAGGTGGCACCCCAGTGGTACCACCATTCCCCATGGGAAAGCGATGGGCTTGAGGATGGCCCATGTTCTATGCATTTTTGATAAATTGCATGAATGTCATGTTCTATATGATATATTTTTCCAATCCAAGATTAACCAAATAAACGGTCACCTGTGGTGCATATGACCTTGTTGAAGAAGCAGGCAAGGTAGGATAAGGTACCTCCTCAACTTGATTTTGATTGTCCCCATTTTCCATAGGACTAGGAACCTCGATAGTTGCTACCTTGGGTGCTTGCTTTGGATCTTTTCTTCCCATAACTACCTTAAGCTTCTTATCATTCCTAGGAATTTTGGATGTTGTAGGCTTTGTTGAAGCTGCTATTGTGTGCTCTTATAGTTGTGGTGCTACCATGGAAGGTCGTGCAAACACTCCTTTAACTTACCTTATAGATGTTTTATTGGTGATATAAATCGTATATATAAATGCATTGAGGGGACAATGAACTCTCCAGGAAAATCTTCTAAGTTTACATATTTGAATGGATCCTCATGGAAAGGAACCATGTGAACCTATCCCTCATGTATATATTTAATACATTGATGTAAATTTGAGGGAACACAATGCATTTATCTAATCTAAGGCCTCCCCAGGAGAATTTTATACTGCATGGTACCTTCTATCACATGAAACATTATAGGGATGGTCTTTAGTATAACCCAAATTAGAAGAACTATAGTACCCACCATTGAGCATAACGCATCTTTAAATGCTCTCAAGGTGAAAGTAGAAGATACAATGTGTGACTTTGACAACTTCATATGCATCAATGTCTTGGTTGTAATTATATATATTGATAACCCTATATAAATCAAAACTCATTTGAACAGTGTGTGGTTAACACATGCAATTATATGTAGCATTGGGTCCACTATAGTAGTGGAGACCATCTTAATCTCATGATCATTGAATTGAATCACTGATTCACTGCATTGTTGCACATGTTCCATGAAGTTTGCAAATGCTTCAGGGTCTTGGTACTAAAGTTCAATGGATATTAGGATGTCCATGAGCATATCCCTATGTTTGAGATATTGTCAAATCAGTTTATAGATCGATAACTTTATTGGAGTTTTCTATAGGCTTTGAACTAGCCTACTCTTGATATTCACAATCGATCTAGTTGGTGGGCCCTAAAAATTTTGCACTGGCCTTTGAGGGGTGCACCTTGAACTCTAATCAAATCTAGAGGTGGATTTATTCATTCATACCTCCCTTGTCTCATGACAACATTGACCATGCTGATTAATCCTTGAGTTGGTGGTTCCACCTGCACTTGATTCACATGATCAACATTGTTCCTCAATGGCTCATTATTCGGTAAGTGATTCTTGAAGATCCCCATATTTTGGTTGTTCAAATCCTAAGGGTTGTCCACAATCAGCTCACTCTTTTTGATCATATTTTGTACTACATTTTTAAAACTCTAACATCCTTCGATTTCATGTCCCTTCATCCTATGGAAGGTGCAATACAGATCATACCTATACCCCTTTTGTTTGTATTAACTTGATCTATGGTAAGTTGAGGGCCTTGGCATTGCACAATTGATGAAATATCAATGTCATCAACTCTAAAAAAGGTGTGAACTGGTGAGGTTGTCACTAAAATTTATTCTTATCTTTCTTGTTATTATTGCGTTGATTGTATCATGTAGGAGGAGGTTGCTCTTGATAATTCTATTTTTGCTCCTTATGCTCTTTCTTGAGGTTTAACACCACTTGGTTTACATGTGCCAGCTTGGCCTATTCTTTTTTATTGTGGGTGTTCTTCTTGTTCCATTCATTTTTTTTCTAGAGCTTCAAGTTACCCTCATGTAACTTGATGTCCTCTATTACCTTGGCTTGCGCTAAGACCTCCTCAAATGTTTGATACTATTGCAACTACAATAGTAACAAGATGTGTTTCACACAAATCTAGGTAAACATATAAGTTAGTTCTTTGATCAAAAAGGAAAATAGCAGCTTTACCTATATCTTTCTCCATATTTTCTTGTAATCCATGATCGGATCATAATCATATTGCATTAAAGAAGCCAGATCAGATAGGTTTATCTTCTTCTTGACATCGAAGGAGAAGCGTTCAAGAAACACATTAACCATATGTTCAAAGTTGGTTATGTTGTGCCTTTAAGTTGATTGAACCACTCTCTAGGAGGGTCTGAAAGGGTTGTGATGAAGGTTCTCAATAACAGAGCATCATTGCTTTATATTTGAAAGAACATATCCATAAATCTTGTAATATATTCTTGAGTGTCCTCATCTCTTTGAAAATTCTCCAAATTTGATATATTTAAATGATTAGGATACACTAGAATGGGCACTGATGGGAACAAAGGCTCATTATGAATCTTGTTCAAGGTTGGCTTTTGATAAGCTATCATTTGCCTCTCTATAGCTCAAACCTTGTCTACCAAGGCCTGAGAGGCCTTCAAACATATAATTTCCTCTTCTTTAAGAGTTATTTGGGGAGCCTTTGGAGGTAAATTCTTATTTATTTGAGGCAGAGGACTAGGTTCATCCTCCATGTCTACTAAGGATATCTCAACATATTTCTATTCTTTATCATCTCTTGCTACTTCTTCATGTTGCACACACCCATGATGTTCCAACACTTGGTGCTACATCATGTTTTGGGATGTGTGATGAGTACAAGTTTCAATGCACTTAGGGCACAAATCAAGCTATGAAGTAGCTCATCTATGAGTGTGCTCTTTCTATTCACTATAAGGGTTTAAATTGGTGTAAGCCAATCGATCCTCTCACATAGAACACTTATTTAGATCAAGGATGCATTGCTCATGCATGTGTTTCTCAAAAATATGTTGCATTAGAAACATTTATCTTTGATTATACTCATTTTATAGGTGCTCACGCTCTTCATGGACATATTACAATTGGCCTTGGAAGATCTGCTACCATTGTTATGACACCAATTTCTATGATCGATCTATAATATCTACTATATGTGGTCTCTGGTTTATCAATTCTATTTGAGCAGCTTTATCAGTATGTCCTTCGACATACTTGTTTGCCACACTCTTTCCTTTGTTTGTGTACATGAATTTCATGTTCTAGTGTTATCTATGCTCTATGATCACATGGGTCAATGGGGTAAGTATACTACGAGAACACTTAGAGTATTCTTCTCATTATCAGGTGGTTCTATGTATGCCCTCACTATGAGAACTCATAGAATGAGAGTGTGCAACTGAGATTTTATACCCTAGATGCCCTAGGACTCTATCAAAACTATCCAATTATCTAGTGCACCAAGGATCATATGGTGGCATACCATTGAGTCCAACATTAGACATATAAAATATGAACTTACCAAGTTCATTGTTTTTTGGAGTCTATGTGGGCCTATTATTTGAAGCAACCCTCTCTTCCTGCCCCTGAATGGGTGGATTTTCTACTTATCTATTTTGAATTTATGGGGGACTTAAGCCTCCCTTAGATCAAGTACATATGGGAACCAATATGGTTATAGCTCCTTCAATTTTGTACTCTTCAGTGGATCTAGTGGATCCACGAGGTGTATGATCACGATATATGCTCCCATGCTCAAAGGCCCCATGTTGATATCTTCCATACTCAGATCTATCCCATGAGGCATGTAGATTACCTCCTCTAGGTGGGGTATTCTGATGAGAACCCTCATGTGTAGAGTTTTCCCATCTAATTCTCATTGAACATCATCTGAGAGGATATTATGATTGAGGGTTTATCGCGTTGTGTTGTGTATTTTGTGGATATTTGACTTTAACCTTAGTTTTATATCGATATCAGCCTCTCCATATTCTAACAATGATGTGTATTATATCGTATGTAGATTTTAAAGCAAACAAAGCAGATACAAATGATTATCTTTTTGAAATTTTATTTTTGAGCCCTACATTGGTTTGATGTGTTTGAAATTTATTGAATACTTAAACTACTCTCATAGTGTTTGAAATTATTGATGTAATGTTCAATAGTTTAAGGTTTTCACATGTATGCTTGTAGCTAGACAACTGGCAATGAAATTCATGATCATGTAAATCCCCCAAAATGTCTAGATGAAAACCACACCCAGGTAGGGAGCACAGGTCCCACTGATACTCACCCAACATCCTGTGCATAGTGATACACACCTCTGAAGAGGAAGGTGTGCTATTTGCATGATTAGGATAGATCTTGGAGTCGGTATTGGCCAATAGTACAAGGTTTGAGGGAGTTGGGCCAACAGATGGAAATCACTGCCATCATCATTGAACCCTACTAGTGGTTGGATATGAATTCCAACTCACCAATATTTAAGTGTTTGACCCAACCAAAAAGCATGCACCCATCTACTGTACTATGTCGTATTCATTCATTCAAAGCATAAATTGACAAGATTGCATAGATTCAATGAAATAGACTTTCTTGTATTAATATTTATAAAGAATATCGGTTACAATAATGCCCCTCTTAGGGTCACCCAAATGATGATACGATTAATACAATGCCAAAGCCCTCAACAGGGTAGGCGCACTAATATTGCTTTTCACTTGGTCACAAACTGCTCTAGGGTGGAGGTGCCCTCTTCTTCGCATTGGGGAAGGAACTTGATGGTTGGTTCTCCTTTGAAACTATTCCCTGCGGTCAAGAAACAACATAGAAGTGTCAAAAATATAGGCAGCCTCTCATGATGAGGCCCTTTTAGGAAAATTGCATAAAGACACCATTAAGCATGTATAATCAAGAAAACATGAAAAGTGCTTCTAAACTATGTTAATTGCATCAAGATTCATATAATAGCATAAAGAAAGACAACAACTACACTATGCATGGATCAAATGTGTAAAATAAAGCATAAAAGTGCATAAAGAATCCATTTATGTCCTAATTGATGCTTAACATAAAGAAACTAATCTAACCTAATTCTATCGGTCATAAGTCTGCTAAACTACAATTAAACCATGAAAACAGCTAATCTAAGCTAATTAACTGGACATAAATGAAAAGGGGAAGGTGGTGATACCTCTACTGCAAACCGCAGCTCTGGTGAGCGGTCTGCACTGTAAACCATGGCTGAAAGCCATGGTTAGCAATCTGATAGGTTTACCCTCAATTCCAAGGGCAGTGGGCTTGACCTCCTTGTCCAAATTGATGTTCAATGGTCACCTTCGGTGTCCTCAGACTGATTTGGTGGTTGATTCACTATGAAGGGCCTTCGTTTGCCCAGATTTGCATTTCTTGGCTCTTCTAGGCTCCTAGAACTTCCATGGCAAATTGATCTTTGGGTGAATAGCAAAGTGGCCTTCTCCAATGCATGAATTCAGTATGCAATTCGATAGGGCTTCGCTGCTCGCTTGATCAATCAACTCTCTATATTCTCTCCCCATTTGGAGGGGGTATTTATAGGATGCCCTAGGACTAGGGGTGGCTTCCTGGAGAAGCCAAGATCAAGAAGAGGTGGTTAGGATAGTTGGAATGGAAGCCTCTGGAATCTTTCATCCATTAACCACCTTCTTCTAGATCAAATGGTTGTTCAAACCGATTTGGCTTGGATTGAAGGCCAACTGAACTTCAGTTAAGACCATAGGTCACAACTATGGTCTAGACTATAAACCGTAGGTCTCAGCCATGGTTCAGCCTATAAACCATAGGTCTGGGCTACGGTTCAGACTGATTAGGCCAAGGAGCCCAAATTGAGTGGTTAGAACCACTGCTCTATCTTGGAGTCTATCCAAGATCCTCCATATGGTCTTGTAGCATGTCCATATGAGTAGTCGCCCTCGACATGACGTATTTTAGGTGTCTATAGATGCCCCTTTTGAGATGCATTGTGAGATCGAACAACGCTGAGCAAAAATAGACCTCCTAAAATGATGTCGAAGGTTCTATGATGATCATTAGTCAGATCAACATTAGATGCCCCAGGTCCTGCAAAAGGATGCGCATCCTGGAATCATTGCTTCCAACTCTTTGGAGGCTTAAACTTGAAAAGCTTGCACTCACCATCAGTCATTCGGGTAGCATTTGATGCTACAATAGGAGTTAGGCCTATATAACCAAAAGGAGAAGAGATACAAACAAATTATCATATTTGCTATTTTCCCCAAGCAAAGGGGTAAGCTTATGATAGTTGTTGACAATGATTCACAAGGACGAACGCAATTTTGACAAGATCAAGGGATCTACGATTTCAGGGATCTTCTATTGATTTTGATTATGATTTGATATTATGACTACCCCCTCAAGCGATGAGTCGATGAGGGTAATGACAATGATTAAAGTGATGATGTCGCTTGACCACCATGGATGATCTGAACAAATTTAGATTTGAGCAAATTAATGCCTTGGCTAGGCCTAGTTCAGCTTTTGATTCCAACTATTAATAGTATTTGCACATTTCTATCCCATGGAGCAGTCGAGCTACAATAGCCATCTTAGGGAATCGAAATGATACAAATCCAATCAGATTTGTGTTGAATCAAATTATCGATGATTTGCTGAAAGATGTCATAGAAGAAATGACATGAAATGCCTCATTCCCGTGGAGAAGTCCAGCCACGAAGGCCTTCTTAGGGATTGAAAAGAAGCATATCAGATCAACAATGACCATTTTGCCCCAAATGTCCTTATGGTAATTTACTCATCTTGTCGGATTGCATGGATCGCAAGTCGCTGCAACCGCCAAGTGTATAGGGTAAATTACTGAATACGAGGCGCATTTGGTGTTTTTAATTATTTGATTTTTTTGAATGTTTTGAATTATGAATTGAGTTTATTTATTTGGCTAGGAGGTGCGTCGCTCCATGAAAGGATTGTCATAGCGATGACCTCGGTTGAATGTACTTTATAATCTCAGCCAGATATTTGATTTTTAATTGGATCTCGGTGCTTTATTATCACCAAATTTCCAAATTGATTGATTTTATTGAATTCTGATCCCAATGGGAGGTATTAATTTATCATTTTAAACCTTCCCATGGTGGGATTTTATTAAATTGCTTGCCAGTTGCAAACCGTGGCTAGGGTCTACGGTTCCCATTTGCAATTTTGGGAACCACGACTAGGGCCTGCGGTCCATGCAAAATATGAAAAGCCTATAAAAAGCCCAATTTTCAAATTTCTCTCATTATTCCCTGACAACGACTTGCAATCTAGAGCTCTAATAGTGATAGCTGAGAAACTGACCTGCACCCTACCAAACTTTACACGCACACCTACTCACAACACGATGGCAGAGCACGGGCAAGCTTCTTCTAGCCACGATAGCCGAGGCGAGGGCAAGGTAATTCAAAACCAAGACCTCGCATCCATTACCAATAAAATGAACCAAATTAAGTAATTGGTTAATCAATCACACTAAATTGTTGGCAATGAACCCCACCTTAGGCTAGGGTAGCTTAGGATTGCTTTTTTTATTTTTTTTGTTTTTAGCCGTGGTATTAGATCGAGCGGGATCTCAGTCGAAGACCATAGGTACCAGCTATGGTTCCCAATTGATCAATTGGGGACCATAGCTACTAGCTATGGTCAGCATTTAAAATCCCAATGGTCAATTTTTGACCGCATGCGAACCGTAGGGTTGACCCATGGTTCGCAAACTTTAGAAAAAATTTATCAAATTTTTAATTTTTCTAAGTTTTAATAGGCAATTAATGTCTTTTAATGCATTTTTGACCTGTCTGAGTGACATTTTTTATTTTTAGGCCTGCATGATGACATGTTTTTGCAATTTTATCATTTTTTAGATGTTTTTGATGATTTTTAGGTCATTTTTAAATGTTTTTGCTTGTTTTTAGTTAGAATTTTCCTTATATTATGCTTTCTATTTCAGAGGTTGACCTCTAGAGCTCGAGAGCCCGACATCCTTAAGACTCTCCATGGAGAGCTCACTCTCAAGGAGTGGGAATGGTTCAGAGCTATCGACTTTGGCTACGTACTGGATCTACCCACTATCAGGGTAGATCAAGCCTACTTGACTACGTTGGCCCAACGTTGGAATGCGTGGACCAACACATTTCACCTACCTACAGGTGAAATGATAGTGACCCTAGAGGATGTCTATAAGATCTTTAGGATCCCCATTGATGGTGAGGCCATCATCTCTTCTACTTCTGGGGCTAAGGAGTCCATTTTTTATGCCATATTCGATGCCCAAAGTGAGGAGGCTCAACATGACATTGATCATGGAGGGGTCCATATCGGCTATTGGTAGGGGAAGAATGTCTTCTCCATATGCGAGGTCATATTTATGCACCTGGTGGTGCAAGTAGTCCTTCCAGACTCCTCGGGTGCGAGGATTCCCTAGAACCTCTTAGCCACTATCAGGAGGGTTGTTTAGAGCACCATCCATCGACCACTATGACTGGCCTAGGGGAGCACCCTGCTCTACCAGTTGTATAGAGAGCTCTACCAGATTATAGACTAGAGCCATCGGGGGATCAGCTGTAGCTTACTTCTTCAGATTTGGGGTTGGTAGCATATCAGGATAGAGCATCCTAGGGAGCTACCACTACACATTATAGAGGTCGATGATGCCCACCAATGTTATGCCACCTACTGGCCTCGAGAGGAGGAGGGGTTCAAGAGTAGGACCCATGCTGGTGACATCCAACATTATATCACATGGTTTGTAGGACTCAGCTCGGATGATATCGAGTGGTGGCCTTACATGGAGTGCCCTGACTAGACTGAGGCCGGTGAGTGGCTTCGATAGGCTCACTGGGATAGATGGCTACTTGGTCGAAAGGCCAAGATTAGAGAGTACCAATTTTATTCTCATGTCCTACGATAGTTTGGCCTGGTGTAGGACATTCTAGAGATCCCCTTTGTCTACAGGCACTTGGCTTTAGAGACACATCTTCCATGGATCCAGCCTCCGGCTCTAGGGGATGAGCTAGATGATTTCTAGGAGACTAGAGTTGACCAGGCTATTACCACTCTAGCATACGATGGATGGTGGTCGATGCTATGGTGGCATGGATTAGGGCCTCTGGGTAGAGTTGATGATTAGGTAGAGGCAACGGTGGATCCTAATGGGCGTAGGGTGCACCAATGGATAGAGGGCGGATGGGGCATAGAGGCCACCATCGAGGAGGCTCCCAGGGATGACCCAGATGATGAGGCTCTAGAGGAGGGTGAGGTTCCTCTTGATAGCATAGAGGGGCTGCTCTTAGCTCAGGTTGCTGACTTGTAGAGTCAGCTTGGCAGATATCAGACTCAGTAGCGTGAGCGAGACACTACTATCGCCACTCTAGAGGTGAAGCTAGTTGATCGAGATAGGCAGCTAGCTAAGGTGCAGGAGGAGATCACTAGTCTCACAGAGTGAGCTACAATGGTAGAGGCTCGAGTCTAGGAGCTCACTAGCGCCCATGATGTAGCAGTGGCATAATGGGGTGAGGTAGTTGTAGAGAGGGACCTACTTAGGCTACAGATGGGAGACCCTCTATCCTCTCAGGTTGTCATGGGACCTCCAGCCGCTCCACTAGTCATAGGTGTGGATCCTATGGTAGAGATCAGGTGGCTCACTTCTCTCATAGAGGAGAGAAATGACCGATTGGATGCGAGGGTAGCTCACATCTCTCAGCTAGAGGGCTTCATCGAGCTGAGGGGTTTATAGGTTCTAGAGGATAGGTAGGCTACGGGGTCATAGAGGACCAGGACCAGGACTACAGGGTAGTCCTCAATGAGTTCCAGCCATCGGACTCATAGGACCGAGCGGACTCACCGATCTTCTAGCACACATGGAGCCAACTCTCATAGGAGCCACAGGGATACAGGTGGTGATTCATAGGCTGGGGGTGCAGGCCCTCCTTAGTACACATTTTCTGATATATGTATTGTACCATTTTTGAGTGTAAGGTCGAGGACCTACACAGTTGTAGCCTATAGGTATTTTTGTACTCCCGATGTACTCTGAGACACATATTTATATATGATATGATTGATCATTTTATGGCTCATTATTGTGTACTCATTTATTTTTTATTTTATGTTTATGTGATGCACATGGATGCAATGCTTATGTTATGTTGATGCTATATGATGTGATGTATGGATGACATGCACTAGACAGCTATTTAATTTATGATGATGGTATGCAGTGATCTAGATGCTTAGATGTGCTTTTTATGATGGATGCATGTGGATGCAATGTTTTTCTTAACACATATTTGATATTGCTTTATTGTATGCATTAATGTATGTAATGATTTATTTACATGATAATACTCTAATGTAAATGAACCTGTATGCTTTAATCACTTAAAACATAAGGAATAAATGCAAATATGTTTATCAATCTAATGGATGACACCACAGAATGTATAAAAATCATGAATGTAATTGAAAATCCTTAAGATAAGAATTTAATCAATTAATCACCCATATATGAAATGCAATGGTAAGCGATTGTTATGATGCGAATGATATAATGTGTCATTCGATTTTCTTTTGCAAAATTTGAAAAATATGCACGATATAGTCAGTGGCCATCTAAATATTATTTCTAATATCCATCCGGTATCTATCCTATATGTTGATTGTGCTTTATATAATGATGTATCATGGATTCGATACTTTGCAATTTGATGATTTATATGGTTGCGATATTTGACATTTTGTTGCTATGGGAGAAATTTTTGAGGTTTTCCATGAGACTCAAACACCCTAATAGACTTATCAAAAGTTGCATACTAACCACACTAGACTTTTGAGATAAAAGGCTTTTGCTAGGATAGGCCCTAACTTGTTCATTATCCCTGTGTGTGCACATGATTATTTTAAGATAAGACACGAGCGTTCCCCGATGTCAGGTAGGATTCTTTCAGCCCATTGCTAAGATAGGGGTTCCACAAATGTCTTATCCAATCTCAAGTTTAGATTTTAGTTGGACTAAGCCACTAGGCAATGCAGGACACCTGAAGCTAGCTCTTCCACATTCAAACATTGGTCTTGTTCATAAGCGAGGTGCTAATGCATCAGACATATCATCATGCGTAAGGTACAGTAGTGCCGACAATTCTAGGGATTCAGGCTCATTCCTTTCTATCCTTCAATTTTTGGGATACTTGCTCATATGTAGTGAAGCAAGGGAGTCGATTCCATCTTCATTTTGAACTATCTTTGGATCTTCATTTGATCTCTCTTCGAACTGGATTTTGGATCTTCATTTGATCTCCACTCAAACTTTGATTTATGATCTTCATTTGATCTTCACTTTGAACTTTGATTTAAGCCTATTTTCTGATCTTCACTCGATCTTCACTTTTTGGCATTTACATTTGATAATTTTCTTCAAAAACTTTCCTTTGGGGGGATTTACTTGGGAAAACTGTTTTTGGTATATCGATTGAGAATATCGATCTTATGATATCAATATGGGATATCACTCTGGGGAGTCGATCTATGATATCGATCTAGGGTATCAATCATGAGGATTGATGTGGGATATCACTATGGGATATTGCTCATTTTATCGTAAGCAAGGGATTATGAATAGGGAACTAACCTATCCTTTTGCCAACTACCAACATTTCCCATACCATCCACACAGAGGGATAAGCAAGAATAACTCTTTTCACTTCAGGATACCCGATCTTGCTTCGTGGCTTTCATCTTCCCCTAGTCCTTATTAGGATTGTTTAAATTTGTTGATTAGTGATAGGCTTATGATATGCTAAGGGCTATACTAACTGAACCTTAGCTACAAAAGCAAAGCAAGCTTTCTACCAACTCTTGATAAGACCACTAGGTATGGTTGAGTGACCAGAAAACCCTAGTATATCTCCATAGCAACATTATAGGTTGTGTTGAAAAACACAATTACTCACATGAATGATGGATCATGATAAATGCAGAGATGCATGATTTAAACACAAACGTGGTGTCATTTGTAAGACTGACAAACATAATCCCTCCTATTATGGAATGCAACGGATGACGAATGCCTATATGCAATGTAGTAATGCAATGAATGCATGTGTGAATGCAAAATGACAATGCAAAATTCAAATATAAATGCAAATGTTTTTGGATTTTATGCTTTACCAATTTTTTTTGGATTTTATTGATTTTATAATTTTTATGGGTTTTGAGCCTCATAATTGACCAAAAGGTGAGTACATGCCTCTGGAGCCTTTAGATTGACCAAGTGATTTTTGAGAATCCTTGGAGCCTTTGAGGATTTGACCATTTTTGGGGTTTTGACCAATTTGATTGGAGCTTTTTGCTTTCCTTTGGGGGCTTTTGGGATGACCAAGCGATTTTAAGAATCCTTGGAGTCTTTTGGGACATGACCAAGCGGTTTTAGAAACCCTTGGAGCCTTTTGGGTTGACCAAGGCGGTTTTGAAAACCTTAGAGCTTTTGAGGGTTGACCAAGTGGTTTATAGAACCTTTGGAGCTTTTTGATTGACCAAACTACTTATGGGAGTGTTTGGAGCCTTTTAGGATGACCGAGCAGTTACAAGCAACTCTCGGAGCCTTTTACTATGCTCTTCAAGCATAAAATGCCTTAATATGGATGATGTTGAGAGGTTCAGGCTCTTCAACACCCCCTAGTGATGTTAGGTGATAGGTACCCAAACCAATATTTTTAGATATGATGTAGGGTCCTAGCCAATTAGCCATGAATTTGTCTCGCATATCTGGTGGTAAATTAGAGTTCTGTTGGTTCTCTTTCAAGACAAGATCCCCAACTTCAAAGTCTCTCTGGTGGAATTTGATATTGTAAGCTCATTTTAGTCACTCCTGATAAATATGGAGATGCTCTAGGGCATTCATGCGATGTTCATCAAGTAGCATCAGTTGATCCAGTCGAGCTTGTCGTGCAGTGTCATCATCGATGAACTCTTTCAATGCGACGTACAACATTGGAATTTCTAATTCCAAGGGCATAATGGCCTCAATGCCATATACTAGTGAGAATGGTGTTGCCCTAGTGGGCATCCGAATACTAGTCCTGTAAGCCCATAACACAAGGGGTAGCTGGATATGCCAGTCTTTGTGGTTTTCTTGTACCATATTTTTCAAGATGGCCACCACTATCTTATTTGAAGCCTCAGCCTGCCCGTTTGCTTGTGGATAGTATGGAGTCACAAAATTGTGTTTGATTCTATATTTAGATGTCAAAGCTCTCATAGTTTTGTTCTTGAAAGATGTTCCATTATCCGATATTATTTTGGATGGAATCCCAAAATGACTTATGATATGCTCCAATATAAACTCTACTATACGAGCTCCAGTTGTCATTGTTAAGGGTATTGCTTCCACCCACTTTGTAAAATACTTAGTAGCCATGATTATGAATGTATGTTAACCCGATGACGGAGGAGAGATCTTGCCTATAAGATCTAATCCCCACTGAGCAAATGGCCAAGCCGCTTGAATGGGTTGTAAGGCCTACGATGGCAAGTGCGTAAGATTAGCATGATGTTGGCATTTAATGCATTTCTTGACATACACATTGCACTCCTTCTCCATAGTGGGCCAATAGTAGCCCATTCGAAGGATGCGCTTGATGATGGCCATGCCACTGAAATGGCCACCGCATGTACCATCATGGGCCTACAAAATCGCCCATGATGCCTCTTGGGGCTCTAAGCAATGAAGGAGAACTCCATCGTAGCTTCGTCGGTACAAGATGTCTCCTATTAAGACATATTTTGCCACTTTATATTTAAATGTGTGCTTCATGGCACATGGTAATCCCTCTGGGATTATACTAAGCTTTAGGAAGTCTTTAATTTATGACATCCAATTTTGATAAATCTCAGCTTCGACTGCTAAGATGACTTGCTCCCCCTACGTATTTACCTTTGCAAATGCAGACTCAAAAACAACCCTGTGGTGAATGGTAGTACCACTCCCCATAGGACTCTAAGAGGTTAATGACCCCTAGGGTGCCTTCTTAAGAAAGTCTTCCACTTTGCAAAACCATTCAGCTTTTGGTTCTACACTGATCATGTTGATCGATTCTTTGTTATCATAGGTTGCACGCTCTATTGCTAGATGCGAGAGCGTCTTGACATGGATGGTAGTGAAATCAGTAGATGGATTCTAAGGGATTAAAGATCCCAAAGATGCCATGGTATCTGCAAACCTATTTGATGATCGAGGGATTGCCTCAATGTCATACCATTCAAATTTGGCCAAATATGTGTCAACTAGATCTTTATAGGCTTTTAGTATGGGACATCGACATTGAAAAATCCCCTTGACTTGATTTACTATGAGCAAGGAGTCACCAAAGATGTTCAATATCTTAATATTCATGGCGATGATTGTGTGGAGGCCCAGTAGTAGGGCTTCATACTCAGCATTGTTGTTGGTGCATGGAAAATCCAACTTGAATGACAAGGGCATTGGAGCTCCTTACGGCGTGAAGAACACTATTCTGGCACCACCCCCTTGTTCGCACTTTGAACCATCAAAGAATAGAGTCATATCAATATTGTTCTCTGGTTCTTCGAGTTTGGGAGCTTCAGATATGATGAAGACTGCATCTTCCGGAAGCTCAATTGTTAGAGGCCTACTGTTTGATAGTGGTGCCTTAGCTAATTGATCTACTATGACCTATCCCTTAATGGACTTCTGGCTTATGAATTCTAGATCGAACTCTATCAATAGCATGATCCACTTCGTAGTATGTGTATTGTGATAAGTCTTACTCATCATGTACTGCAAAGGATTCTGTTTGGATATAACATACGTCGTATGACTTAACATATAATGTCACAATTTCTTTGTAGCGAACACTATTGCTAAACACAATTTTTCCACATATGCATACCCGAGCTCATAGCTCACCAAGGTTCGACTAATATAATATATGGCCTGTTCTTTGCCTTGCACGTTCTTTTGGGCTAACATGGTTCCCAGTGCAAAGTCAGTTGCTGATATATATAGTAGAAAAGGCACCTCTAGCCTTGGTGGAGCTAGCACTAGCGGCATCGCTAGGTATTGCTTTATCTTAGTGAAGGCTACCTTGCAGTCCTCGTCCTAGTTGAATGGGACCCCCTTATGTAGCAGTCGATTCATGGGTCGACATTTATCCGATAGTTGGGTGATAAATCACTTTATCGAGGCTACCTTGCCCTGAAGGCTCCTTAATTCCTTAATATTGGTGGGAGGATGCATTTCCAAAATGGCCTTGACCTTCATTGGGTCTACTTCGATGCCTCTCTTAGAGACGATGAACCCTAGTAATTTTCTAGAAGTTATGCCAAATACGCACTTCTTAGGATTCAGCCTGACATTGTGCTCTATCAGGTGATCGAAGACTTTCCTTAAGACCTCTGCATGCTCTTCTCGCAGCAATGACTTGGCTAACAAGTCATCGATATAATCTTCAAGAATTTTGTGCATATAGTCATGAAAAATGTATGTCATGGCCCGTTGATATGTGGCACCAACATTTTTGAGGCCGAATGGCATAACTTTATAGCAAAATGTTCCCCATGGCGTTATAAATATGGTTTTATGCTGGTCTTCGGGTTTAATCCAAATTTGATTGTAACCAAAAAAACCATCCATTAAGGAGAGCATTTCATGACCTGTAGTTGCATCTACGAGAGCATCAATATTGGGCAATGAAAATGAATCTTTGGGTGTTGCCTTATTTAGGTCTCTAAAATCCATGCAAATATGGATTCTTCCATCAGGTTTTCCCACGGGTACCATATTGGACACCCATTCTGGATAATCGATGGAAATCACAAATTCCACATCCAACAGCTTTTGTAGCTCATATTTCACCATTAAGGCTACTGTTGGGTGCATTTTTCTAAGATTTTGCTTGATCGACTTCTTCGTCAGATCTAGCGAAAGGTTATGTGTAACCAATTTTGGGTCTAGACCTAGCATATCCTTGTACGACCAAGAAAATAAATTTGGTCTCTCTTTCTATAGAGGGATGAGGGTGGCCCGCTCATCTGGAGTGAGACTCTCTCCAAATTTAACCTTCTTTGTACTAGCGGGATCATTACTGATATCCACCTCAAAGGTTTCCTCTATTGACATATGCGATCCCTCCTCAAGTTGGTGAGGCGTAGGAATCAGATGGATGTCATCAGTCGGGTTGATTGGTTCTACGTTGGAAGTATTTTTGGCATGATAAACATCATATGCACAGCCTGGTGCAAAATGGAAAGGTTGCAACATTTCTTCATTAGGGAAGAAATCCTCAGGCTCAATGGGTGAATCAACGTGATCCCAGTCGATAGCATCTTTGTTAAGATACAACGGTTTGGATGGATCTACTGGATTATAGAGTGGAGTGGTCAAATCAATGGAGACCATGTTTATGGAATGGAATTGATCTCTAGGACCACATGGACTGACCTCTACAAAATCTGCATAGTCCTCATACCCACGATCTGGCTCTAATGGCATAGGCACAAAAGGGTCTTCCCTGTGAGGACTATGAATAACTGGATCCTCCCTATGCACTAAATGCAAAATAGGATCATTTGGCTCATGGAGCTCCATGTAGGTCGATGGAAGGGGATTAACCAACCGATGGATTTGATCCAGGTTTAACCGTCTTGCTCTCAGATGTGGACCAACATGTAGCTATCGATAGACCTCATCAATGTCGATGGGTTGATGATGGTAACACAAATAAGGAGGACCAAGGTAGGCCCTCTCTAGCTCATATTATTTGTCACTATCATAATAGAATCCTTCATTCACCCCCACTCCTAGAGGGTGCTCTAGCAGGTGCGGCCCCATGAATAGGACCACTTGATCGATGTCATCACTATCTGGATAGATTGGATAATTATATCATAAGTGTGACATAGCCAAGAAATCTATCTCGATCTCTTCCCCTAAATGATCAATGTTGGGAAGGATCTCTTTGGTAACCTATACCGACTCAATAGGTAATAGATGATGCGCATGCTAGGGCCTCTCATAGGCACCTTCGACTTCATCCCTAGATTCATCATCGTTTGAGGAATCCTCGTCTACGTCATAGTCTGGTCCACTCATATCGGAGGTGGACTCCACTCCATCTTCATTACAAATATCTCCTAGCTCGAGATCACTTGTAGTAATGGGGTTACACCCCTGCACATCTGTGTCATCGACTGCATCATAGGTTTGGTGTCCCAGGTGATCTCTAGGGTTCATTTCTATCTCAGTCTACTCAAGGAGCCCTTCATGATGATCTTCGAGTGGCTCAGCGGTGACGACAGATATCATAGGGTGATTCCTCCAAAATTTGGAAGGATCTAGATGATATGGATTAAAATCCACATCGTCCACCATACTAAGGTACAGACGATCTAGGGATGCTATGAGAAAATCATCCTACCCCCGTATCTATAACCCTAAGCCAAACCTATCAGTGACTAACTGATAATGAGGTTCCAATGGAGTCCTTCATCCTTGTTCAAAGAGACCAAGGTCGTATCCATGCCAATGATATAGCTCGAAAATATGCATGGCATACTCTGGATTAGATAGATAATGAACATTTACAATGAAAGGTTCCTCGTCATCTTCATCCATGGGCTCTCACGTTGGAAGTTGGTCTATCCTCGCATAGATGAAGTTAGTCTAGTTAGGCGACTCTCCCAATGGAACCACCGATCCAACTAGGTAACGATGAGCAGATGGTCGACCCATATCTTGCGTAGTCTTTAGAATCAGTCTGAAGGTTACATTCTACACAAGGTACTCACCTAATCTAGTGTTAGCGAGATGTACCATCACCCGTGGTGTGGATGACCCTATTGAAGATGCAGGTGAGGTAGGCTAAGGTGCCTCCTCAGATTTGTCTTGGGGTTCCTCGACCTCCATAGGAATGGGAACCTCCTCGATGATTGGCTCAGGCTCACGCTCTTTCTCTTTCTTACCCATTTTCACCTTCAACTTCTTGTCATCCCGATGCATGACTGATGCCGATGGTTTCAAGGAAGTGGTAGTGGTGTGCTTTGATCTATGTGACACAGATGGCATTGGTTGAGCATGCACTGCTGGTTTACCTCCTGGTTTCTTTATTGGTGATGACGGTCAAACATCCAGGTGCGTTTATGGGAGTATGAAACCCCCAAGAAAATCTTCTAGGTTCATGAACTTAAATGGTTCTTCGTCCGATGACACTACGTGAACCTGTCCCTCATGAATATATTTCATGCACTAATGCAATATCGAGGGAACACAATGTATTTCATGAATCCAAGGCCTACCGAGTAATATGTTGTACTGCATGGCCCCTTCTATCACATGACACATTACTGAGATGGTCTTCAAACCTACCTGCATGGGTAGGATAATTGTGTCGATAGTCAAACATAGTGCGTCATTGAACGCTCTCAATGTAAATGTAGTTGGCACAATGTGTGATTTAGGTAGCTTCAAATGACTCAACACCTTGGTCGTTATTATGTTGATCGATGATCCAGTATCGATCAAGACCCTTTTAAATGGCATGTGATTAACACATGCGATTATGTGCAACGATGGATCAACCATAGTTGTAGAAACCGTCCTTATCTCATGATCATAAAATTGGATCATCGGTTCCTGACACTGTTGTACATGTCCCATGAAATTAGTAAATTCTTGTGCATCCTGGGATTGTACTTTAATGGACCTCAAAATGTCCATAAGAGTCTCCCTATGCCTCGGGGACTATTGTATTAACTCATATATTGACAACTTCGTAGGAGTTATCTATAGGTTTTGGACCAACCTGCTTCTTATGGTCACCACCGGTCTTGTTGGTGGGCCTAGAATATTTTACGTCAGTCATTGATTCGGTGTGGCTTGTATTTGAATGGGAGCATGAGGTTGATTCTATTGTTCATATCTCCCATGCCTAGTGACAACATTCACCATGCCTATGAACCCCTGGGTAGGTGGTTCGACTCACACCTGGTTGACTTGGCCAACGTTGTTTCGAGGTGCCTCATGATTTGGCAAGGGATTTTTGTAAATCCCCATATTTTTATTATCGGGTGCCTATGGGTTGTGTGGCACTACAAGCTCACCTTTTTCAATCATATTTTGCACCATGTGTTTGAAATACTAGCACACCTTGATGTCATGGCCTTTTGTTCGATGAAAAATGCAAAATAGATCCTCTTGGTACCCCTTTGGTTTGGGTTGATTGGGGTCTATCATCTTGACTTCGGGTAATCTAATTGCCTTGGCCTCGCATAACTGATGGAAAATCTACGTCAATGATTCCATCAATGGTGTGAACTGGTGAGGCGGACGTTGATCTTTGTTCTTGCCCTTATAATTATTGTTGCACTTGTCATATTGCGCAGGAGGAGGTTGGGCTTGATAATTCTATTTCTGTTGCCCCTTGTCCTCCCATTGGAGATTCAACACCACTTGATTCACATGGGCTTGCTTGCCCTATTGTTTTGTGGCACTCTTCTTTTATCCCTCTCTCCTATTTTTGAGCTTCAAGTTGCCTTCCTACAACTTGATGTCCTCAATCACTTTGGCTTGCACCAAAGCCTCTTCGAATGTAGGATACTACTACAACTGCAATAGTAGTGAGATGTGCTTGGCACAACTCTTCATAAACATTTGGGTTAACTCTGTGGAAGGAATAGGGAATGGCAACTTCACCATTAGTCTCCTCCATATCTTTTTGTATTTCTCTATTGGCTCGTCATCACATTGTGCTAGTGCAGCCATATTGGAAATATTGGCCTATTTCTTGATACCAAAGGAATAGCATTCAAGAAAGGCATAAGCTAATTGCTCAAAACTAGTTATTTTGTGTTTCTTTAGCTGATTGAACCACTCTAAGGAGGGACCAGAAAGTGTCGTGATGAACGTACGTAACAAAAATGCATCATTGCTTTCTATCTAAAAACAAGAATCTAGAAATCTCGTGACATGTTCTTGTGCATCATCATCACCCTTAAACTTGTCCAACCTAGGCATATCAAAATGCTTAGGGTAAGCCAGAGTAGGAATCGAAGGATCCAAAGGCTCACTATGGATTTTCCTTAATGTCAGCTTTTGAATAGCCATGCATTGTATCTCGATGGCTTTGATCTTCTCAGCTAAGGACTTATAGGCCTCTGAATATAGAAAGTCCTCCTCTCTAAGTTGACATGGAGGTGGCTTAGGGCGTAATGTCTTTCTCATAAAATATGGATGGCATTGATCTTCCTCCTCCTTAGATCAGGAGCTCTCAGGATATTCTTGCTCATATCCATCTCCATCTACTTATTCATGTTGCCTATGCCTCTGATTATCGAGTGGTGGTGGGTTCCATTTAGATGTCAAAGCTCTCATATTTTTATTCTTGAAAGACGTTCCATTATCTAATATTATTTTGGATGGAATCCCAAAATGACTTATGATATGCTCTAGTATAAAATCTACTATACGAGCTCTAGTTGTCATTGTCAATGGTATTTCTTCCACCCACTTTGTAAAATATCCAGTAGTTGTGATTATGAATGTATACCGACCCGATGACGGAGGAGAGATCTTGCCTATAAGATCTAGTCCCCATTGATAAAATGTCCAAGCCACTTGAATGGGCTATAAGGCCTATGATGGCAAGTGCATAAGATTAGCATGATGCTAGAATTTAACGTATTTCTTGACATACACATTGCACTCCTTCTCCATAAGCAGGATATTGTGGGTTCGAGTACCACCATGATCGCATTTTGACCCAACCAAAAGGCGTGCTCCCATCTACTATACTATGTCATATTCATTCATTCAAAGCATAAATTGATAATATTGCATAGATTCAATGAAATAGAATTTCTTGTAATAATATTTATAAAGAATCTTGATTACAATCATGCCCCTCTTAGGGTCACCCAAATGATGATATGATTAATACAATGCCAAATACCTCAGCAGGGTAGGCGCACTAATGTTGCCTTTCACTTGGTCACAAACTGCTCTAGGGTGGAGGTGCCCTTTTATTCACATTGGAGAAGGAACTTGATGGTTGGTTCTCCCTTGAAATTTTTCCTTGCGGTCAAGAAACAACGTATAAGTTTCAAAAAGATAGGCAGCATCTCATGATGAGGCCATTTTAGGAAAATTGCATAAAGACACCATTAAGCATGTATAATCAATAAAACATGAAAAATACTTCTAAGCTCTATTAATTGCATCAAGGTTCATATAATAGCGTAAAGAAAGATAACGGCTACACTATGCATGGATCAATTATGTAATATGAAGCATGAAAGTGCATAAAGAATCCATTAAGGTCCTAATTTATACTTAACATAAAGAAATTAATCTAACCTAATTCTACCGGTCAAAAATCTACTAAAATGCATTTAAACCATGAAAACTAATCTAAGCTAATTAACTAGACAAAAATAATAAAATTAAGGTGGTGATACCTCTACTGCAAACTGCAACTCTGGTGAGTGGTTTGCACTGTAAATCATGGCTGACAGTTATAGTTAGAAATTTGATAGGTTTTCCCTCAATTCTAAGGGCAGTGGGCTTGACCTCCTTGTCCAAATTGATGTTCAATGGTCACCTTCGGTGTCCTCAGACTGATTTGGTGGTTGATTCACTATGAAGGACCTCTGTTTACCCGAATGTGCATTTCTTGGCTCTTCTAGGCTCCTAGAACTTCCATGCCAAATTGTTCTTTGGGTGAATAATAAAGTGGCCTTCTCGAATGCATGAATTCAATATGCAATTTGATAGGGATTTGCTGCTCACTTGATAAACCAACTCTCTATATTATCTCCCCATTTGGAGGGGGTATTTATAGGATGACCTTGGACTCGAGGTGGCTTCCTGGAAAAACCAAGATCAAGAAGAGGTGGTTAGGAAAATTGGAATGGAAGCCTCTGGAATCTTCCATCCATTAATCACCTTCTTCTACATCAAATGACATTTCAAATTGATTTGGATTGGATTGAAGGCCAACTAAACTTTAGTTAATACTACAGGTCACAACTATGGTCTATAATGTAAACTGTAGGTCACAACCGTGGTTTAGCCTATAAACAACAGTTCTGAGTTGCGGTTCAGACTTATTAGGCCAAGGAGCCCAAATTGAGTGGTTAGAACCACTGCTCTATCTTGGAGTCTATCCAAGATCCTCCATATGGTCTTGTAACATGTCCATATGAGTAGTCACCCTCGATATGATGCATTTTAGATGTCTACAGTGTTACTTGATGTGTGTGTTCATTTTAACTTTGTAAAAAAGAAATAATGCAACACCAAGCGTACAACGCTCTTTCCTATATGCCTAATGATAAAAGTGTTTCAACATTTAGAAATATGTATCTAATTATTGAATGATTTTTAGAGAATGCAAATAAAATGCTGTAACCAACCTCTAATTTTTGGGCCATCACAAGTAAAATTTACAAATAAACTCTAACTATTAGCTATGGAACATAACCATAAGTAATAGTGTTGGCTGTGGGATAGATCTATGATCCAATAAAATAGCCATGTTTGATAGGTTTAGCTAACAGAGCTAGCTATGGCTGTCAAGCGCGATTGACAGAAAACATGAAATTTGCATTGATTCTTTTCCTTCTACTATTTTCTATGTGATTTAATTTGCTAAAAACCAAAAACAATAAAAATAAAAAACATAGAGGATCAAAATTACCTGGAGTCATCATATTATGGAGAGATAGTTTGCATTCTACCTATTTTTTTGATCTACTACTAGCCATCACCGTCAAGCATGATTGTCAGCTACAACAAAAAAAAGTTTAAAAATATATCAATTCTTGTGGAATTTATGGGACTTTCATCATGATCGCCATATGTAATGATCTAAAAATCATACACCTAACCAGTGAATCAATTGAAATTAAGTATTAAAGCAATATATAATATACAACAATGAATTTAACAAGAAAATAGAGTTTCTTTTTATTAAAACTTTGTCAAATCTAGATTACAAATACATCCCTCTTAGGAATACCCAATTTTTGATACAATTGATATAATTTTGAAGACCCTCTAAATGAGGGGGTGGTGTAATATGCAGACTTTTTAGAAGGTACATGAACTACTTAAGGCCAAAGATAGCCTTCTTCTCCTTTGGTTGGAGGTATATGTTGCCTTGAATGCCTTGAAAATGATTAGGTCCTGTAAATCTTGTGTTCAAGAAACAAAATGAAAGGGGTTAATAACAAAGGAGGCCTCTCTTGATGAGGCTTTTGGGAGAATTGCATAAATTGATGATAAATAAAGCAAGAAAGCATGTAAATATATGAAGATATGTAATAAATCATCAAATTACTGTAAATCATGTAAATAAAATATGAAATCTAACCATTATGCATCCTAATTAGCCATTAGAACTTGAAAAGAATGAAACTAGTCTAAATTGATAATTGTAAGGAAATGGAAGCAAATATACCTTTAAATCCTACAATTAAGTGGTCAAATATCTATTACAATATTAAACTATGTTAAATTTAGCTAATTGCATAACTGGAAATGGAAATCTACTGCTAGAAAAAATAAAATTAAATATCAAACCCTCACCGCAGGTCTGAGGTATAGTTGGCACTGTTAGCCATGGTTGAGGTGCAAATGTCTTTGCTCTTGTAATTAGGGATTGTATCTCTAATTCCCTCCATGGAATTGATCATCAAGGCTCACATCTATGTCCCAAGATGTATTGGAAATTGAATTTAATAAGATTCACATTCGATTGGCTTGATTTTACGATTGATGCTTCCTAGTATTTTAGAAGCTCCATTGATGGGTTCATGCTTGTCACTCCACAATTGGATAGCACTTTGACTCTCATCAAGGGGTTGTTAATTCACTATCTATTTAGGTAGAGCTTCACTACCTTTCAAATCAATATTGTTCTAGACTTCTCCCAAATTTGGATGGGGGTCTTATAGCCCTCTTAATCCCTAATCATGGCTTGCTTGGGAAGCCAAGATCAAGATCTAGGAGGTTGGATCATTTGGGAAGAAAACTCAGGAAGCTTCCCTACCCAAAACTATTTGAATATTTATTTCCCAAACCGTTGTAACCAAATTTGGATTGGCCTGGGATTCAAAATTCTTTTGATGCTAGTTGCAACTCTGAGGTGTAGCTAGATATATTAGCCATGGGTGTTAGCCGCAACTAAGGCTAAGTATTCCAACTCTACCCAAATTGAGTGGTTAAAACCATTGCTTCACCTTGGAGTTGTCCAAGATCATTCATATGATCTATTAGCATACCCATATGAGTAGTCCCCTACACATGATGCATTTTAGGTGTCTACAAAGTTATCCCATGATAAGGTTTGAATATTTAAAAAGTAAATTAAGAATTGTGTCTATTTGATATAGTGTATCTTTAAATAAAACAAGAAGGAATGCATGATTCATGCATGTCACTTGGAGATTAACTATGAGAGTGATTATAGAGGGAAACATTGAAAGTTATCTAATTCATGGAGATTATAGTTGGTTAAACCAAGTAAGGGTTAAATGGTAGACATTCACATGTCTATGTGGGTTTGTGTGATAACCCCCTTAGCTTCCTATTGTTGATATGGGAAGGTTAAGCTTTGCAATGATTGTTGTTCTATCCTTAAGGAATAATTAACTAATCCACAAGGTATACACCTAATGTACGAGTTGAAAGAGACCTAACATAGAATCTAGTTTAATTTTTAATTTAAAATATTATGGAAATAGGGTGTTGCTATTTGAGATAGGAGAATTCCTAATTGCAAGGTAAAGAAACCTTACCTGCAGGTCATAATAGGGGTTGGCCACTCCTATCCACAAGATAGAAATCGACCATGTTGGACTCCTATGAAGTGTAACATTGAGCTTAATTGGAAACTAAACTATAAGAGAACCACATAAAGATACTTTAAATTCACTCATGAATTAGAAACAATGACAAAGACTAAACAAAAAAAAAATCCCTAAGGTTGATTGGTCTTGGAATTGGGGTTGTTACAAAATGAAATGACAAAAATGCATGGAGATGAGCCCTAGGGTGAGGATTCACTAGGTATTAGAGCCTTAGTATGAGTGCAATGCATGTAAACTAAGATCCAACTAGGTTTCATCACTTGCCATTCTACCAAAGTTCTAAAAAATCCATATGATCAGGTAGTCATGCAAATCTGAGTAAGCAACAAAGCAACTGTATGACAAGTAGAATGTGTAAACATTGAAAATTAACATTTTTTCTAATATAATAAATTAAAAATAAAAATACCTAAATAGGCCTTAGAAAACTAAAATTAATCTAAATTTCCTAATATTGCCTAACAAAACCTTAGAAACACTACAAATATTATTATATATAATAAATTTAATTTTTGAATATTTCCCCATACCTACAAAAACAACAAAAATAATAGAATATTAATGAAAATAACAATAATTTTCCTACATCTCCCTACACCATTAATAACTAATTAAAATTAAATTAGACTAATTAAATGTGATTAACATCACCATCATAAACCCCATTTATAGCCCCTCCTACATAGAAAATGATAAAAATCAATAAAATAATAACAATCTTAATTAATAATAATTAAACTTCCCATTAAAGCCCCTTAACCCAAATTTAACAACATTCAAGGCAAATGTATTTAATGAAAAATATCTAGAATATGGAAACATCTACCCCTCCAAATATTTAAAATCCCCTAACATTAATATTGTCCTTCCCCATCATGCTATAAAAGGAAACTCTAAATTTTAAAATAATAAAATCCAAGAAGATACATTACATCCACTTGGACCATGAACAAGCCACATCATCATTTTGACAATTTTAAATTCTTTTCCATTCTCTAATGTCCCATGGGAAACTGATTTTGAAGATAAAGTTATTCTATTAAAATTCTTTCTCACACTTGCCTTAGCTTATTTGACCCTTGTCCACAGCTGTTAACACTATTCCAAAATTATCCATAACCCCATTAACACTTTTTCAAACTCTCAGGTTCGTTATTTTTGATTTTTCAGTCACAATCTCAAGACTGCATCCCTTGAGATGGTCTCACACTACTATATTTCCTCTCTATATATGGTACCACCTCTATCATAAAATAACAACTACATGAGCATCTTCGATGATAGTCCAACACATTAACATGTATAATCTAATTTTTTTCTACATTCTGGTGAATACAACATTTATCTTGGTTTATATCTCACCTTGACAAAGGCCCAACCTAGGTGGGCCCTTTTTATTCACTAACTCTCTCTTTTTTGGATGTGTGCAGGTATTCTAGTAATTAGAATCAGCCTTTGTAAGCTTTTACACACATATATGTGCACACAAGATATATCATGATTACAATCAATTGTGGAAAATATGCACATACACCATTGTCATTATAAATGCCCTTGGAGGTATCCTTGTAACTTGATAAGGCAAAGGGATTTTATTTTGTATAGCAAAAAGCATCATTTGTAATAAAATTCACCAATATTTGCTCTCTTTGTCTTATATTTCAGTTTGTTAATGGTGGCTTCTTATATCTAAAAAATGGCACACCCGGTGGGACCTTTCCCTTAACTTGCATCCTATATTTACTTTATTTCAATTCATATTAGCAAAAATATAAAGTGCAGTCTCTATTTTATGCTATTTTTTGTTTTTTCTTAACCACAGTCATGCATTTTCACTAACTGCTATCATTTTTCTTCTGTTTTATGGGTAACAATTGAGACCACTTGGGTGGATATGGTATCACCTCATCATTTGGCCTAATATGATCACAATTGTACCGCCTGTGTAGAGACGCTTTCATCCTAGAAAACCTACAAAACCTACAACACTTGTAAAGGCTACCAAGTAAGTACAATTTTTTTTGCTCTTAACCCTATTTGACAGCATAATATGGGCTCATTTTCATGCATAGGCTTCTTCAGAGTTTTTATTTTAGTTTCCCTTTTATGCTTATTGTACACACTTATCTAGCATAGTCTATCTTGAGGGTATTTCTTAAAAATTTAATTTTTCTCCTTAAGCTTCCTTTTACCATAACTTATTTTCTTAAGCCCCCTTTAAGCTTCCCTTTTAGCATAGCTCACCTCCTTGGGTTTTTAGGCTTCCTCTTTAGTTTAGATTATCTCTTTAGACCTCTCATTGCTCACATTGTACAAGCCCCCTTGGGCTTTTAGCTTAAAATATTTTACACAATAGCCTCCTTAGGCTTTTCCTTATTAGTCTAACTTGCTTTCACACACATAACCCCCCTCCCCCCCCCTTGAGCTCTTAGCATAGGATATTTTTCCCCCTTGGGATCTTATTTGCACAAAACTATAAGCCTCCTTAGGCTTCTTATTTTTACCACACTTTACCCCCTTGGAATTTATTTTACATCCTTGTTTAGCATAGTTAACCCCATTTGGGATCCTTATTTCACACATATAAGCCTCCTTGGGCTTCATTTTAGCACAACTTGCCCCCTTGGGCTTCCTTTTTCTCACATCCATACACAAGCCTCCGTGGGCTTTTAGCATTGCTTTTTCCCCCTTGGGGTTTAATTTTCACACACCCACAAGCCTCTTGAGGCTTCATTTATAGCACAATTTTCCCCCTTTGGGATTCCCCTTTACACACACTCACATAACATCCCCCTTTGGGATTAATTTAATTTAGCTAGAATAGTAAGTTTTAGTTGCACCTTTATTTTTCAATACTTTTATTTACTTCGTAGCCTTAAACAAGTTTATTTTTTAGTTAATATTTCTTTATTTTTAGCTTATACTTTACTTTCTACAATAAGTAGGACTAATAACAGTAGTGATTAGTTTAAATATTTTTGTATTTCCTCGTTATTTGATAAATAGGGATTTTTTTTTAAATAAAGGGGTAAAAATTTATTGATAAAAGTCTGGATTACAGAGTACAACTGAGCTTCCAACCAAGACTCAAATAAATAGCCAAACAGGCTAAAAAATTAGTTTTTATAGATAGATATTAACGTGGAACATAATTACAATCATGGAATATACCACTAGACTTTCATCATCACATTAAATCATCACATTAACCGGTTAGAAAGCAAGAGGGCTAGCCCCCACACACATACTCAAAATCGATGTTAATAGGGATGATAAATCCTACAAAGTGGGACCAAGGACTTGCACCTTTAATCCTGCTACCCCATTTGCAATAAATAGGGCTTTAATCTCAAAAAAGTGTTTCTATTTTTTCTCAAGATCACTTGGCCAAAGGTGGTACTGCACTCTATCACTGTGTCTCTATTTTTTATTTTATTTTCTATGTTTTAAAGTGAAACTACCTCTTCAGAGATGGTTTTTCCTTACCACCTCCCCAAAGGTGATTTTTTGTTGCCTAATTTTACCCTATTCGATGCCTATTTTGCACCACTTGCATTACTGTCTACACATATATGGTCTTGTCATACTGCCTCCCTCAAGGTAATATTTATTGTTGCCTGTGTTTTATTTTTTGTGTATTTTTTTTGCACTACTTGCTAAATCATCTTCTTAGAGATGGTCTTGTACCTACCATCTCCCTGTAGACAATATCTTCTGCATAGCTTATATTTGGCAAAACATTACATTTTTAGTCACACAGCTGAGATATTAGTATTAATTATAGCTTTAACAGAGCCATTTTGTTTATTGTCTATTCTAAAATAAAATTTTCACACACTTGCACCACATTTTCTACACTTCATTATCATATATATGGTTTTGAGTGTGAGGATAACCTCCTTAGAGATGTTGGATTTCACCACAAAATGTCTAGAGCCCTTAAAAAAGCTATAGTTAGTATGATAGTATTCTGGATTTCATCATTGAAATGTTGGTTACCCTTGGGACTAGCTCGGGGCGATCGTTAGGTTAGATGTCCTTTAGCCGTTGGACTTAATAATTGGTGGAACGTAGCTATCACTTTTGTCAAAGCTCACCCGAGAGTGAAGCAAAAGCCTATGGGACCTTACCTTAGGTATTAGGCAAGTAGCAGGACTTGGACAATACAACCTATCATAGAGGTGTTCTTCTTGTTCCCTTGGGCTACCCCAAACCTACCCTCCATTCTAGGAATCCAATTTAGCCATTGATATTTTACCATTCGATAGAGTGGTAGGGTGCCAAAACACCTTTTTTAGATACCACTTCACCACCACATTTTTTAGTCTATCGTAGGCTTTATAAAACACTTGAAAAACCTTATATATATATATGGTGTGGTTTGTGTTCTTTATTGCCTATTTTGTATTTATCTATATACATACATATAATTTCTTATTTTTGCACGATTTGTATTACCTCTTAGGAATGCGGTATATTAATATAACCTTGTTGAGTGACTAATATTTGGCCATTTTGTGTGTTCTATGATTTTGATGCGAAGCCAAGTCTAAGCTCAAAACCAAACCACCATGGAACCTGCCTAACCATCCTTTACCACACCTAGCTTAACACCTTTGACTGGATATTTAATCACTCAATCTATCTCTTTCCTATGATATAATGCATCTCCTTAGATACACATCACAATTATGATCGTTACCTCATTATTATTGTTATGGAAAATATTGAGACTGTTTCTATGGATACCTCTAGTTATTCCAGTCCAACTTGAAACCAAAAAGTCTCGTCACCTTTTGAACCTATAACCTCCTATTTACCCTTGATAATCATTCCCCAGCCCCCATCTATGTCCACCACTATTCCTGATCTTTTATCCTAACCCATTTTTTATCATCCCACCACCCAAAACCTTACCCAACCTCTTACCTTTGTACCACCCCCACTCCAACAACTAATGACTCAACCCCAAATTAATGTAATTACCCATTGTATTATCCCTCCCTCTACCTTGACCTTTCTAGATACTATTGGCAATTTTGGATATGTTGCCTAGCTTCATGTTTGTGAGTTGTCATTGATGTCAAAAGGAGTTTGTGTTGATGTCAAAAGGGATTTGTGCTGATGTCAAAAAGAGTTTGGTGCCAAAAAGATATTGAAAGTTCCATGATGGTTTTTTAATGGTTTTTATTAAAACCATGGTGACAAGGTTAAAGGTTTTTCTTAAAACCATCTGGACTCATTAAGGATTTTTATTAAAACCATCTTGGCTTAATGAAAATATTTTGCTCCTTGAAAAAACCTTAAAAGTCCATTTTGATTATTAATAAATAAATTAACTCAAACCTTTGAAAAGGTTTTAAGTTAATTTTATTATTAATAAAATAATAATTATTAATTTAATAATTATTATTGAAAGGGTTTCTAAACCCTTAGCGACGCTCATGTAAAAGACTTACCTCATCGACATCAACTTGCATGGGATGAAAAATGCAATGTTTGGAATGAGCACCGATGTCAATTTGAATGGGATGAAATAATATTAAAGGACATCATTTACTAAGGTTTTAAGAACCTCTGATTTATGCGATTACCTTAAAATTTGTATTGCTTTGTGACCTTCAATTTTGGATTGCTTTGTAATTTTTGAGTTTCGTATTGCTCTGTGTTTAAGTTTCAATTTCATATGCCTGTGAGGAAGACAAATATGTTTATCTTTAATCTCTACGAGCAAAGAGAAGGTAAAACAATGAGTGGCACTTGAGAGTTTCGTTGGAGACTTGTGCTCAAATGGCAAAGGCAGTGGAGCGAAGGTGCTCACTAGGAAGAGGTGTCGAGATCAATTCATGTCAGGTGTGTTTTGTTTTTGGTCATGGATTATTGTGCATGTGGTACAGTAGTTTCTTTGGTCCATGATTTTGGAGGAGGAAGCGCTTTGGTGCTTATGTTGGTGTCTCCACACTTCTCCTAAGGTTGGAGAATTGATTTTTGGCCAAGGTAAATCTTTTGTTGATAATGTGGAATATTTTATTTGACTTGGCAATTATTGTTGGTAATTGGATGGAGGTATAATGTTAAACAGAAATATTGCTTTGACATTATTATTATTGATGCTTAATGTTTATATGGTAAATGCATTTAGAAGTAAATGTATTTTAGGAGTTATAAGGGTTTAAGTAATAATTATGCTCAATTTTATATTGGGGTTAGAAAGCCTTTGGAGTTATTGAGTGGATATTCTCTTGTAATTTTTTTTGAGGTTGAAGTTATTTTGTGATATATTAAGTAGGCGTTATAATATGTAAAGGAATATTGTTGATATGTATATTTGTGAGTTTTGATTATTGATGATTTGGAGTGATAAGGTGTTATTAGGACTCTTATCATTATGCATTATTCCACTATTGCTAACTCTAATTTGTGGTAAATTGAGAGTTAGTGTTGTGATAGATTTTGAGTTCTCCTTCTTCATAAAAGTAAAGGTATGGGCACATTCTTCCATGGTTATTATTGATTGATGGTTTTCTGAAAATAATTTTGGAGTGAAAAGGATTAAATTAAGTTTTCTTATTTGGAGTGGATATTATTTTCTAAAAGTGGAAGTATTGATTATGCATTATGATATCATGATGATTTTATGAGTTATTGCATAATTCTAGTTTATGAGAGTGGAAGCATTTGAAGTTTGCTTTAGGTTTTTTGAGTGAGAAGTTTATGCCATTGTTATAAGTTGTTGAAACCCTAATTGATTTTTTTGGTTGTTGAGAGTTTGGTTTTGAGATTGCTTCCATTGAGATTGAGTTGATAAAGTTATGATTTACTTGATACATGAGTTGGGCTTGCTCCTTTGAGATTTGATTTTATCAATTTATACTTTGCTTGATAAACTTGGTTGTGTGTTTAAGTTGAGCATTCCCATTTGAGAGAAGTTGGAAATATCTTGAACTTCTTTTTGATGCTTAGAGAGAGATTGCTTTGAGTTCTTGAAAACTAACTTGGCTAGGTTTTGATAGCAAGTTATGGTTCTTTGTTGGAGGAGTTGATTCCTTGATATTGCATTATTGGTAATTATTGGATTGTGTTTAAATATCTTGTGAAAGTATACTACTTCTATGAGATTTATTTGAGTTGAGATTGAGTGTTGAAGGATAGAACATATTAAGTATCTAATAATTTTGTTTAAACTTCTATGAGATTGATTTGATATGATTGGATGAAACACATTGGGTCTCTAACAATTATATTTGTGTGTTCACATTGGGCAAGTTTCTTGGTAAACTTTCTTGAGCTGATTTGGGCAAGTTCTTGGTGAGCTTGCTAGGATAGATTTGGACAGGTTCTTGTGGAGAAATTGTGGACTAATTTGGATAGGTTCTTGTGGAGAACTTGTGGACTGATTTGGATAGGTTCTTGTGGAGAACATGTGGACTGATTCGGACATGTTCTTGTTGAAGAACTTGTGGACATATTTGATGAATTCTTGGTGAAAACTTGTGAGCAGTTGTGATTGATTTGTTCAAGATTTTGACTTAATATTTGGACAGATCTGATATAGATTTGAGAGCATATTTGTGCTGGACCAGAGGACTGAGTTTGGTACAAATTTGTGACAGATTTTGAGATGACTTGTGCTGGAATGACTGACTATGTTTAGTACATGTTTTTATGAGTAGTTATGGAGGTGATCAGTGAGAACAGAAGTCTCTAGAGCTAAATAAAGGAGGACAAGATGTCTTATGTAGAAAGGAGTTCCACCTTCTAGCAGCAAAAGAGGTTGTGATCTTCTAAAGTATCATTTCCAGAGCTTTGGGGGATATGACATCTACTTTGGGTAGGAGGCTCATAAATACTTCTTTGGGGGATAGGACATATCCTATGGGTAGGAGGCTCATAAATATTTGATTAGGGGAAGGATTCTACTTTGGACAGGAATTCCATAAATATTGTAATTGGGAAGGATTCCAAAAGGATTTGATTGAGAAAATTTAGTGAAAGAAATTCTCTGTGGAGTAGCCCACCTTGGGTGAACCACATTATATTGGTGTCTCAATTGTTTGATGACTTGTACACTGGTTTGATTACTACTTTGATTTTTCTATTGGTTCATTGCATTGCTTTCTAAAGTAAAAGTAAAAAGTTAAGAAGTGGTCTTATATTGTTCACCCCCCTTCTCAATATAATCTTGTGTTCTTAAATTGGTATCAAAGCAGGTTCCTTCAGAAGATTTTCACAGCTTGAAGGAAAATCTTGAAAAGAACACAATGGATTTTACAAGTGGTAATTCAACACCTATTCTTGATGGGACATATTTTTGTCTATGGAGCATAAAGATGAAGGTTCATATAATGGCTCTTGGAAATGAAGTTTGGGAAGCAGTTGAGTTTGGGTACACTATTCCAAATCCCCTTTCTACTACTAAATATGATAAAATTCTACATCACAACAATTAAACGACAATGAATGCAATTCTGAAAGGTCTACAAAAGGTAGATCTTACAAAGGTGATTCATTGTAATACAACAAAGGAAATATGGGATCAATTGCAAGTGGTTCATACAGGTGATGCAAATGTCAGAAAAGTAAAGTTGAGATATTACAAAGGTATGTTTGAACAACTCAAGATGAATTATGAAGAAAATATTAGTGACTATATGCTTCTTATGGATGAGATTGTTAATTCCATGAAGGAACTAGGTCTTGAGCTTGCTGAAAATGATGTTTGTGATAAAATTTTGAGGTCTCTTCCAAATAGACTTAGTGAAAATATTTCATCTATTTAGGAAGCCAAGGATTTGGATAAATTGAAAAAGGATGAGCTTCATTGTATACTTGCATCTTTTGAGTTAAGAACTAAAGTGGTACCTGATCCTAAGAAAGAGGCAACTTTCAAAGCTACCAAGAAGTCCAAGGGTAAACATCAAGAAGACAATGATGAGTCTTCTAGTGATGAAGAAGCAAACTACAACAGGAAAGCACAAAGGTATGAAATTTGTTAAATGTTTCAATTGTGGAAAGTTTGGTCACTATGCTATTGACTGTCCAAAACCCAAGGATGATTGTGCTGAAGAAAAATAGGATTATAAGCACAGGGAATATGAGAAGCACAAGTATCAAAGGAAGAACATAAATGAGAAAAATAGTCAAGGGAAGAGGTACTTCCAAAAACACAAGAAACGTTTCTACACAGACAAAGCAAGTAAGTGTTCTAGTAGTGATGATGGAAGTTCTTCAAGTGATGATAGAAATGGCATGTTGTTTCTAATAGAAAAGAAAGGAAAATAAAAGAATAGATTTGTTGTGCTTAAGTGCTTTAGATGTGAAAATTTTGGTCACCTTGAGGATGATTGTACAAATGATGTGTTGAATTCTGGTAATACTATGTATGAGGATGCTTCAAAAAATTATGAGGAAGATCTTCTTATGGCTTTAGATGAAGGTAGAACCTCTAGTGGTAAGAAATCAGAAAAGGATATTTATGTTTCAAAAGGTAAAAAAATAGAGGATGTTTCATAAAAGCAAGAAGTAGATCTTGAGGCTGAACTTGTTAATGTTGTTGATGTGTTAAAGAAAGAAAGAAAGAAATATGCTAGACTCATTGATAGGTTTTATGAATACCATTATGAAAGAGATGAGCTTATAGGGAATCTTGATATATCTATAGAAAAGACACAGGAACTCAAAGAAGAGTTGGAAACTAGATCTCTTGAGTGTAAAGAGTTAAAACATGAAGTAGCTTCATTAAAAAAGGAAACTAAAGAGTACAAGGAGAAGCTTTACAGGTTTGAAGAAATTTCCAAGAAGGTAAAATCAATAATCAAGGATCAAATAAGGACAATAGATAAAACAGGTCTTGCTTTTGGAAAGAAATAAAAGTAACAGGTTGAGGAATCTAGTATGAGCTCCCAAAAAGAAGATGGTTCAGATGAAGAGAGTACTTCAAAGAGTAAGTTTTCATATGGTAATTCAGATAGCATAGAATCAAAAAATAGGAATCAGCATAAGGGGAGAAATACTAAAGGACCTATGAGGTCAAGGCAAGGAAAGTTCAATGGAAGATGTTTTGCATGTCATAGGTTTGGACACATGGCTTCACAGTGTAGGGCTCAAGCAAGACAGGTTAATGGAAATTTCAGAAATGGTAATTTCTTTCAAGGGTATTGCTACTCTTGTAGTTATTTTAGGCATAAGGAAGTTAATTGCAGGGTTAACAATAGGAACATGTTTTGTCCAACAAAGAGGATTCAAAAAACAAATACATCTCAAAGGAATAACATTGTCAAATATTATAAGTGCAATAATGAAGGACATACAACCAGATGGTGTAGAGAAAAAATTCCAAGGTATAGGTTCAAGGCCATAAATAGGAACAAGAATAATGGTAGGAATAGGAATAATGACAGGAATAGGAATAATGACTTGGAAAAAAATAGGGATGAGAACATGAATAGGAATAGGGTTTTTAACAGGAAGAAGAACAAGAATAGGAACAGGAACATGGACAAGGATATCAGGAAAAATAATAAAAAGGTAGCTATGGACACTGATGATGATTAGTGTCTAATGGGAGTTTTACTCCCACCCCATAATTAATCACCTCAATAGGAGGTGGGGGAGGGGCTAAGCTAAGAGGCTCATTCTTAGCCCTGAGCCCCAAACGTGACCCTTTGCCATTAATGACAAATGGGGAGAGCCTTGATTCAAGGGGAGCAAAGCTTCAGAGGATGGTTTTTAGTTGGTTTCAATTTTAACAATTGGTAGTGGTTTCAATAGTGGTTTGCCATCAATGAAAAAGGGGGAGATTGTTGGAAATTTTGGATATGTTGCCTAGCTTCATGTTTGTGAGTTGTCATTGATGTAAAAATGAGTTTGTGTTGATGTCAAAAGGAATTTGTGTTGATGTCAAAAATAGTTTGGTGCAAAAAAGATCTTGAAAGTTCCATGATGTTTGTTTAAGGATTTTTATTAAAACCATGGTGACAAGGTTAAAGGTTTTTATTAAAACCATCTTGGCTTAATGAAAAGGTTTTGCTCCTTGAAAAAACCTTAAAAGTCTATTTTGATTATTAATAAATAAATTAACTCAAACCTTTGAAAAGGTTTTAAGTTAATTTTATTATTAATAAAATAATAATTATTATTGAAAGGGTTTCTAAACCCTTAGCGGTGCTCATGTAAAATATTTACCTCACCGACGTCAACTTGCATGGGATGAAAAATGAAATGTTTGAGAGGAGCGATGATGTCAATTTGCATGGGATGAAATACTATTAAAGGGAATTATTTCCTAAGGTTTTAAGCACCTCTGATTTGCATGATTACCTTCGAATTTGTGTTGCTCATCTTCAATTTTGGATTGCTCTATGATTTTTGAGTTTTGTATTGCCCTGTGTTGAAGTTCTGATTTTTTACGCCTATGAGGAAGACAAATTTGTTCGTCTTTAATCTTTGTGAGCAAAGGGAAGGTAAAACGATGAGTGGCACTTGATATTTTCATTGGGCACTTGTGCTCCAATGGTGGAGGAAGTGGAGTGAAGGAGCTATCTAAGCAGAGGTGTCGATATCCATTCATGTTGGGTGTGTTTCAATTTTGGTCATGGATTATTGTGCACGTGGTATAATAGTTGCTTTGGGCCACAAGTTTGAATGAGGAAGTGCTTTGGTGCTTATGTTTGTGTCTCCACACTTCTCCTAAGGTTGGATAATTGATTTTTGTCCAAGGTAAATCTTTTGTTGATAATGTGGAATATTTGATTTGACTTGGCAATTATTGTTAGTAATTGGATGGAGGTATAAGGTTAAATAAAAATATTGCTTTGACATTGTTATTATTGATGCTTAATGTTTATATGGTAAATGCATTTAGAAGTAAATGTATTTTAGGAGTTATAAGGGTTTAAGGAATAATTGTGATTAATGTCATATTGGGGTTAGAAAGCCTTTGGAGTTATTGAGTGGATATTCTCTTGTAATTTTTTTTGAGGTTGAAGTTATTTTGTGATATATTAAGTAGGCGTTATAATATGTAAAGGAATATTGTTGATATGTATATTTGTGAGTTTTGATTATTGATGATTTGGAGTAATAAGGTGTTATTAGGACTCTTATCATTATACATTATTCCACTGTTGCTAACTCTAATTTCTGGTAAATTGAGAGTTAGTGTTGTGACAGATTTTGAGTTCTCCTTATTCATAAAAGTAAAGGTATGGGCACATTCTTCCATGGTTATTATTGATTGATGGTTTTCTGAAAATAATTTTGGAGTGAAAAGGATTAAATTAATTTTCCTTATTTGGAGTGGATCTTATTTTCTAAAAGTGGAAGTATTGATTATGCATTATGAGATCATGATGATTTTATGAGTTATTGCATAATTCTAGTTTATGAGAGTGGAAGCATTTGAAGTTTGCTTTAGGTTTTTTGAGTGAGAAGTTTATGCCATTGCTATAAGTTGTTGAAACCCTAATTGAGTTTTTTGGTTGTTGAGAGTTTGGTTTTGAGATTGCTTCCATTGATATTGAGTTGATAAAGTTATGATTTACTTGATACATGAGTTGGGCTTGCTCCTTTGAGATTTGATTTTATCAATTTATACTTTTCTTGATAAACTTGGTTGTGTGTTTAAGTTGAGCATTCCCATTTGAGAGAAGTTGGAAATATCTTGAACCTCTTTTTGATGCTTAGAGAGAGATTGCTTTGAGTTCTTGAAAACTAACTTGGCTAGGGTTTGATAGCAAGTTATGGTTCTATGTTGGAGGATTTTATTCCTTGATATTGCATTATTGGCAATTATTGGATTGTGTTTAAGATCTTATGAAAGTATACTACTTCTATGAGATTGATTTGAGTTGAGATTGAGAGTTGAAGGATAGAACATATTAAGTATATAATAATTTTGTTTAAGCTTCTATGAGATTGATTTGATATGATTGGATGAAACACACTGGGTCTCTAACAATTATCTTTGTGTGTTCACATTGGGCAAGTTTCTTGGTAAACTTGCTTGAGCTGATTTGGGCAAGTTCTTGGTGAGCTTGCTAGGATAGATTTGGATAGGTTCTTGTGGAGAACTTGTGGACTAATTTGGATAGGTTCTTGTGGAGAACTTGTGGTCTAATTTGGAAAGGTTCTTGTTGAAGAACTTGTGGAAATATTTGATGAATTATTGGTGAAGACTTGTGAGTAGTTGTGATTGATTTTTTCAAGCTTTTGAATTAAGCTTGGGACAGATCTGATAGAGATTTGAGAGTAGATTTGTGTTGGACCAAAGGGCTGAGTTTGGTGCAGATTTGTGACAGAGTTTGAGAGGAATTTTGCTAGACCAACTGACTATGTTTAGTACAAGTTTTTATGAGTATCTATGGAGGTGATCAGTGAGGACAAAATTCTCTAGAGCCAGAGCAAGGAGGATAGGACATCTTCTATGGAAATGAGTTCCACCTACTAGTGGTAGAAGAGGCAGTGATCTTCTAAAGTATAATTTCCAGAGCTTTGGGGGATAAGACATTTCCTTTGGGTAGGAGGCTCATAAATACTTCTTTGGGGGATAGGACATCTCCTTTGGGCAGAAGGATCATAAATATTTTATTAGGGGAAGGATTCTCCTTTGGATAGGAAGTCCATAAACATTGTAATTGGGAAGGATTCCCAAAGGATTTGATTGAGAAAAATTAGTTAAATATTTTCTCTATGGAGTAGCCCAACTTGGGTGAACCACATTATATTGGTGTCTCAATTGTATGATGACTTGTACACTGGTTTGATTACTGCTTTGATATTGGTTCATTGCATTGCTTTCTGAAGTAAAAGGAAAAAATTAAAAAGTAATCTTATATTGTTCACCCCACCCTCTTAGTATAAGCTTGTGTTCTTCAGCTACCAATGTTTGAACCTCTCAAACATCCTCTTCAACACCCCCTCTTGTTGGAAATTTTGAGTAGATACATTGTAATTTATGTTAAGAGTGAGTGGTCATTGATGTCAAGATTTCAACATCAGTTTCAAGTTCTCTAGTTTCAGTTGATCAAGACCCAATTTTAGGAAGTCAGATGAGGTCTAAAGTGCAAAAAACCCAAGTCAATAATATTATAATATTTTTTTATAATATATATATATATATATTTAAGCGAAAAACCCCTTGCGGGGCCGCCTTGGTCTAAGAGACCACAAACAGGGGGTTCTACACCGTCAAATTCACCTGGAGATCACACCCAGCCCTACCCGCAACAATATTATCAATTGGATTTTGGGTACCCAATTCAGCTTTTTGGTAGGGTGGAGATTCGAACCTGGGACCTCCCTTGGAGGATTGCCCTCTCCTCTCCAACTCACCTACAACACCTGGGTGATATTTTTTATAATATTATAAAGAGAAGTTTTAAATTAATTATAAATTAACTAATATAATTTTTATTATAATTTAATTTACTTAAGTTATTTAAACTAATTATTAATTAATTTTTATATTAGTTATAAACATTAATTTATATTAATTTTTAACTAACCCTAAGGAGGGTTATCAAATTATAATTCAAATTTTTGAAATTTGAATTCCAAGCATTGATGTCGAAGAAAATTTCCAAATCTGTATAAAAGGAGGATCATCCTACCTTAGCAAATTACCATGCCTTTAGTTTTTAATTAACTACAAACTTTGTGAATCATGTTGCATCTAAGTGGAAAGCATTGTGGTTTTCATGGGAAGTCAACGATGCACTAATGCATGAGGTAAAGGAAGTGTTTCTTCCTTCACGTGGGCACCATTAGCCCACGTGGTGGACTCCCAAGCACTAAGGTTCTTAGGCTTGGGGAGACGATGAATAAAATCATGTCGAAACCCCTTTTAGGGGAAGCAAAAGGTATACATTGAAATTGAGTGCTAGAAATTTTGGAAGGGTTAGTTGAGTATTCAAAATTTAATTTTTGCATTTTAATTTGGTTTGTAAGGTAGTAAGGGGAGTTATAAGGGTTATGAAAAATTAAATTTTTGGTTTTATTTGCTTTAGTGTTTGGAAAGGTTAGTAAGGTGTTTTAGGAAGATGTGTGGTGTTGGATATTATTTTAAGTTGGAGTTTATAAGGTGTATCCAAGTAATTATTTTTCATGTATTATTTGATGGATGTTAATTTTAAAAGGAGAGCAATAAGACATAATTGAGTTTTGATTATTCTTGTATCTAAGGAATATTTTGAGAAAGTTTTGGAGTGATATTTTTTTATCTAACCATTTAAATTGAAGAGAAGAAAATTGTGATTGAGACAAGTTTTCTAAAGGCATTTTTACATAAAAAAAAAAAGGTATGGGTACATCTTCCTAGTGTGTGATTGTTGAATGTTGTGAATGCAAATTTGGAGTGAAAAGGATTGTTTGGTAAGCATTTTTAAGTGTGTTTTGAATTAATGCTTCAAGGTTTTTTTAGAATAAAGAGTTGTTTATAAAACCTTATTTTATAAGCATTGTTGTTGAAGTGGTTGGTTGAGTGAAAAACTTGAACTAGGGTTTGCAAATATCATGAGTATCATTGTTATATGAGTATTATTTATAAGCATTGTTGTTGAAGTGATTGGTTGAGTTGAGAACTTGAAATAGGGTTTGCAAAGAACATGAGTATAATTGTTAAGTGAGATTGGTTGATTAGAATTGTTGGAAATATTTGAGTGAGTGTTCATATGTTTGGACTAGGGTTTGCGAGCAAGGATTATTTCATTGAGTGATTTGTTGAGTAGAGTTGACTGAGCTTAGTCAAGTGAATGTGTTAAGGTGAGTTCAAGTTCTATAAAATAAATTGTTCTATACTCTAAATTGATTTGAAAAAGAGGTTTAGTGTTGATGAGTGTGAAACATATTGAGTCTCTAACAATTCTCTATATGTTTGTGTGATAAAAGAGAGATTTAAAGTGATTGAGATTTTGTGAGCATGAAGCATATTGAGTCTCTAACAATTCTCTATATATTTCTAATAGAGTGATTAAAATTAATTGAGCATTGTGATGACTGTGAAGCGTATTGAGTCTCTAAAAATTCTCTTTATGCTTCTATGATATTGGACAAGTTCTAGTGTGGACTTGTTGAGCATATTTGAGGTAAGTCTTTGAGAAGACTTGCAGATAGATTTGTGTGAGCTTTTATGGAAGCTTAAAATACAAATTGAGAGTAGATTTGGATAAGTTCTAGTGAGGACTTATTGAGTAGATTTGAACAAGTTCTATTGAGGACTTGTTGAGAAGATTTGGAAAATTTCTAGAGAGGACTTGTGGACAGATTGGTGTGAGCTTTTGTGGAATATTATAATCTAGATTTGAGATAAGTCTTTGAGAAGACTTGAGAGTAGAGTTTATTGATTGATTTGTTCAAACCTTGAGTTAAGGTTTGGGGTAGATCTAGCAGTGTTGATTTGTGATTGGATCAAGATTTGTGTTAAGGCTCGAGGATAGAGATTGATGGTATATTTGTGCTAGATCGAAGGACTGTGTTTAGTATAGATCAGAGGATAGAGATTGATGATAGATTTGTGCTAGATCTAAGGGTTGTGTTTAGTGCATATTAGAGGACAGAGATTGAGTAGATTTGTGCTATATCGAAGGACTATTTTTAGTAAATATTTGAGGATAAAGTTTGATGCAGATTTGAGGATAGGTTTGTGCCAGACCAGAGATAGAGATTGAGCAGATTTGTGCTAGACCGAAGGACTGTGTTTAGTGTAGATTTGAAATAGATATTTGAAGGTGATGGGCTATAGAGGACAACATTATTCAGTGGATAGAGATCCATTAGCAAGGGTAGTGAGGACTGGTGTCTTTAGTGGATAGAGATCCATTAGCCAGAGTAGTGGGGACAATATTTTTTCTAGAAGATCACCAGCTAGAGCAAGAGGAGAAAGGAGTTCTCCTATGGATATATATCCATGAACTTAATTAGGGGATTGGTGTCTCATTTGGATAGAGGTATATAAACATTGTAATAGGGAAAGGATTCCCAAGAGATTTATTGAGTAAATTTTAGTGAAATATTTTCTACATGGAGTATCCCACATTGGGTGAACCATGTTAAATTGGTGTATCTATTGTGTGTGATGATTTGTGCATTGTTTTGGTTATTGCTATTGATATTGTAATTGATTATATTAGATAATACTATTTAGGAAATAAAAGTAAAAAGTGATATTATACTATTCATGCCCCCCTCTCAGTATAAGCTTGTGTTCTTCAATTGATATCAGAGTTGGTTCCTTCGAAAAAGGTTTAACAACTTGAAGGAAGATCTTACAAGAACACAAATGGAAAATAAAGGCAAAAATAGAACCATGAGACACAAGAAGAAAAGAACACACATGGTCATGAAAGAAAAGGAATATGAATTCAATATTATTGTTTTGGGAGGAATAATGGAAATAGATTTAAGAGATGAATCAAGCAATGGATAAATAACCATATTGATAAATTTTTGTACCAGATGTAGGAAGATAGGTCACCTTGCAGCTCATTGCTCACAATAAGGTGAACAATGTTTTTTTTATGGTCAAATTGTTCATGATGCAGGTTATGGCAATGGTTTTAGTAGCAGTGAAGATGAATATGATAATTTTAGAATTGAAGTCCTAGAGGATGGTTTAGAAAAATATAACAAGGTTAGTAAAAACAAGTATGAAGAAGAAACTCTACTTTGGACAACAGAAGAAATTGAAGATAAAATAAAAGAGAAAATTTTAGAAAAATAAAAGAACGAAACCACACTTAAGGAATTTGTTAAGTTGAAAAATGATAACTTAGATTTAAAGGCTCAAATACAAGAGGATGAGAAATGTAAAACAAAGCTTTTAAAATATCTCTCTAACTTAAAGGATAAGGTTGAAGAGGCAAGGAAAATGGAAGAAGGTATGACTGAATAATTAAAGACAAAATATCTAGAGTGTGAAAAATTAGAACATGAGATTGTTTCACTAAGGATGGAAGTAAAATACTCTAAGGAAAAACTACACAATTTTGAGAAAAATTCAAAGGCTTTGGACATGATTATCAATGCACAAATATCATCAGTCACCAAAACAAGACTTAATTTTGAAGAAGAACAAGGGAAATAGAAAGCAAAAAAAGGAGAGTCAAGCTCAAACACTAGAGAAGAAGAAGCGTCAAAATAAGTAAGTAAAGGAGAGATTGAGACTTCTAAGGATAAGTTGGACAATAGAAAGTTCAACAAGGAAAGAAACAATGCACAAATAATGAACATATGGAACAAGAAATGAGATAGGGCAGAAGAGACTAAGAGACCAATGAGTTCAAGGTAAGGAAATTTTAATGGATGATATTTGTCATGTCACATATTTGAGCACATGGCTTCATAGTGTAGGACACATGAAATATAAGAATATGGGAACTTTAGGAACATGTAGCTTGTACATGGGTATTGCTACTCATGTAATCAGTTTGGTGGCAAGACAATGAATTACAAGGTACATAACAAGAATAGAGATGGCTTCACTAGGAGAAAACCCAAGACATTTGCACATCCAAGGAATAATAACATTAAGTGTTATAAGTGAAGTAATAATGGACATACAACAAAGTGGTGTAGAGTAGATATTCTAGAACCAAACATGAACAGGAACATGAACATGAACAACAACAACAACAACAGGAATAGGAATATGGATATGAACATGAATAAGAACAAGAACATGAATATGAATAGGAACAAGAATATGGATATGGACATGAATAGGAATAGGAATAAGGACATGAATAGGAATAGGAATATGGATAGGAACAAGAACATGAACATGAATAGGAACATGGACATAGACAAGAACAATCAAAGGAATCAGAAGGATCATATGAGAAGGAAAGAGGACAAAGGTAAATACTAGTGCTTGCTAGGAGTAGAAATACTACCACCCTAGAATTAACCACCTCAAGAGGAGGTGGGGGAGGGGCTAATATAAGATAATGATTCTAGCCCCAAGCCCCAAAGGTGACCCTTTTCCATTGATGTCAAAGGGTGAGTAATTTGAGTAAGGGGGAGAGTTTTGGTTTAAGGAGAGAGCATTGACTCAGGGGGAGAAATGTCCTAGGGGGAGAAAAACAGGAAAAAGGTCAAGTTTTTGGTAAAAATAACTTGGGTTGCCATCAATGACAAAGGGGGATATTGTTGGACATTTTGAGTAGATAAATTGTCATTGATGTCAAGAGTGAGTGGTCATTGATGTCAAGATTTCAGCACCAGTTAGTGGTAGTTTTAGTGGGCAACATCAGTTTTAGGTTCTCCAGTTTTAGTTGATCAAGACCCAATTTCAAGAAGTCAGATGAGGTCTAAAGTGCAAAAATCCCAAGTGAATAATATTATAATATTATAAAGGGAAGTTTTAAATTAATTATAAATTAATTAATATAATTTTTATTATAAATTAATTTATAATTTAATTTACTTAAGTTATTTAAATTAATTATTAATTAATTTTGATATTAGTTATAAATATTAATTTATATTAATTTTTAACTAACCCTAAGGAGGGTTATCAAATTATAATTCAAATTTTTGAAATTCAAATTCCAAGCACCGACATGGGAGAAAATTTCCAAATGTGTATAAAATAGGGATCATCCCACCTTAGCAAATTACCATTCCTTCGATTTTTAATTAACTGTAAAATTTGTGAATCGTGCTGCATCTAAGTGGGAAGCATTGTGGTTTTTGTGGGAATTCAACGACACACTAAGGCATAAGGTGAAGGAAGTGTTTCGTCCTTCACGTGGGCACCATTAGCTCATGTGGTGGACTCCCAAGTGCTAAGGCACTTAGGCTTGGGGAGATGGTGGATCGAATCATGTCGAAACTCCTTTTGCAGGAAGCAAAAGGTATGCATTGAAATTGAGCACCAGAAATTTTGGAAGGGTCAGTTAAGTATTCAAAATTTAATTTTTTCATATTTATTTGGTTTTTAAGGTAGTAAGGGGAGTTATTTTTATTTTTTTGATAAGTAGCTATTGTATTTACAGCGGGTTTTAACTAGGATCCCAAAACCTGATTACATAAGAGTTGGAAATAACATGCCGAGAATAAGCCATTACAACAAAATTTTGGGCCCAAGGCACCAATACCCTGAAAATGAAAAACAAACAAAAATCCCACCCAGCAAGAATAGGTAAATTTGAACAATCTTGCCCAGTGGGAAACCACCAATTTATAAGGAAGGTAAGTTTGAATATCCCGCCCAACAGGGAGCAGCTGAAAACTGCCATCATGTAAATCCTCCCCAGTAAGAAGCAGCAAAAAACCATTATAATATAAAACCTGCCTAGCGGGAAGCAGTAAAAAAACCACCAAAGAGTGAATCCCACCCAACAGGAAGCAGCTAAAATCCATCCCAATGTAGATTCCACCCAGTGGGAAGCAGCAAATACCTCTACCAAGTGAATCTCGCCTCCCGATAAAACCAATAAGAAATGATAAAAACCTGCCCAGTAGGAAACCTAACGGTTCTAGAGAATCTCGCCCAGTGGGAAACCATCCCGCCCAGAAAAAGGGGAAATCCTGCCCAGTAGGAAGTAGCTAAAAACTAGCAAAGAGGAGATCCTACCCATCGGGAAGCAGCCAGAAAGAACCACTAAGAGAATCCTGCCCCTAGGACAACCAGCAGGAAAAGACAACAGGTTAAGGGACCAGGGATACAGGGACTGGGGATCCCAGGTGGGAAGAGGTAACAACCACAAATATGGGATCCTTGAGAGCCTAGCCTAGGGGCTCTAGGGTCTATATTCATAGATCAGATCCCCCCATGATTTAAAAATTGTAGTAGAACCCAGAGAACCCCAATAATAGGGGCCAAGAATCCCATCCTTGCATAGGAGAAAATTTAGGGAACTAGGACTGAGGCTGGGAACAGCCCAGGTAGAGAAAAAGCCCCCCTAAGGCCAAAAAAATGCCCAAGGTGTCCACCAAGGAGTAGAACTAGCATGAAGAAGCCTCCAAGAGAGAAATTGAAGAGGGCCCTCCCCATAGGGACGGGACCAACAGCAGCCACAAGATCCCAGAGAGGATTCACTAGCAAAAGGGGGAAAGAGGCCCCCAGACCACCCCCAAAGTAGTAAGGACCTCAAAGGAAACCCCAGGAAGTCGTCAAAAACCCAACCAATCACCTCCACCATGCAAAGAACCATAGGGAACTAGATCCATGCTAAAAACCTATAGAAAACCCCAGGGGGAAGCCTGAGGGAAAAAAAGGAAAGGGATCCCAAAAACAGCAAGGAACCCTGGGAAGCACTAGGCCAAAAACATAAACAAGGGAACCCTGACCGACTGGAAGAGGTGCAAAAAGAGGAGAAGGATCTCCCTCAAGGAGATCATCTACAACAAACAATCCCAGGGAGGGATGACCTAGGATGAGCCAGGGACTGGGTAGGAACCAAGGGAGGGGGAGAAGGGAAGGGATCGAGACCCTCCCCTCTCTACTTTTTTCCCTCAATCCAAATGTTTCTAGTCAAACTGCTTAGTAAGGGAAGTTATAAGGTTTATGCAAAATTATATTTTTTGTGTTATTTGCTTTAGTGTTTGGAGGTGTTGGATATTATATTAAGTTGGATTTTATAAGGTGTATCCAAGTAATTATTTTTCATGTATGATTTTATGGATGTTAATTTTAAAAGGAGAGTAATAAGGCATAATTGATTTTTGATTATTCTTATGTCTAAGGAATATTTTGAGAAAGTGATGGAGTGATATTTTTTTATCTAACCATTGAAATTGGAGAGAAGAAAATTGTGATTGAGACATGTTTTCTAATGGCACTTTTACATCAAACAAAATGTATGGGCACATTTTCCTAGTGTGTTATTATTGAATATTGTGAATGCAAAGTTTGAGTGAAAAGGATTTTTTGGTAAACATTGTTAAGCGTTTTGAATTAATGCTTCAAGGTTTTTTGGAATAAAGAGTTGATTAAACCATGTTTTATAAGCATTGTTGTTGAAATTATTAAGTTGAGTTAAATTGAACTAGGGTTTGCAAAGATCAGGAGTATCATTGTTATGTGAAGATTATTTATAAGAATTATTGTTTAAGTGAACGGTTGAGTGAAGAACTTGAACCAGGATTTGCAAAGATCATGAGTATTATTGTTATGTGAATATTGTTTATGAGCATTGTTGTTGAAGTGATTGGTTGAGTGAAGAAATTGAACTAGGGTTTGAAAAGAATATGAGTATCATTGTTATGTGAGATTGGTTGATTAGCATTGTTGGAAACATTTGAGTGAGTGTTCATATGTTTGGACTAGGGTTTATGAGCAAGGATTATTTTATTGAGTGATTGGTTGAGTAGAGTTGACTAAGCCTAATCAAGTGAATGTGTTAAGGTGATAGTTCAAGTTCTATGAAACAAATTGTTCTATATTTTGAATTGATTTGAGAAAGAGTCTGAGTATTGATGAGTTTGAAATATATTGAGTCTCTAAAAATTCTCTATATGTTTCTGTGATAAAATAGATATTGAAAGTGATTGAGATTTTGTGAGTGTGAAGCATATTGAGTCTCTAAAATTTCTCTATATGTTTCTAAAAGAGTAATTGAAAGTGATTGAGCATTGTGATGAATGTAAATGATATTGAGTCTCTAACAATTCTCTTTATGTTTCTATGAGATTGGACAAGTTCTAGTGTGGACTTGTTGAGCAGATTTGAGGTAAGTCTTTGAGAAGACTTTTGGATAGGTTTGTGTTATCTTTTGTGGAAGATTACAATACAAATTGAGAGTAGATTTGCATAAGTTCTAGTGAAGACTTATTGAGAATATTTGGACAAGTTCTAGTGAGGACTTGTTGAGAATATTTGTAAAATTTCTAGAGAGGACTTGTGGATAGATTGGTGTGAAATTTTGTGGAAGATTACAAGGAAGATTTGAAATAATTCTTTGAGAAGACTTGAGAGCAGGGTTGATTGATTGATTTTTTCAAACCTTGAGTTGAGGTTTGGGGAAGATCTAGCAGTGTTGATTTATGATTGGATCAAAATTTCTGTTAAGGCTTGAGGATAAATTTATTCTAGACTGAAGGACTATGTTTAGTATAGATGAGAGTACAAATATTGAGGATATATTTGTGCTAGACCAAAGGATTGTGTTTAGTGTATATTAGAGGAAAAATATTGAGAATATTTGTACTAGACCGAAGGACTGTGTTTAGTACAAATTTGAGGATAGATTTTGGTGCATATTTGAAGATAAGTTTATACCATACCAGAGATAGAGATTGAGCATATTTGTACTATACCAAAGGACTGTGTTTAGTGCATATTTGAGATAGATATTTGAAGGTGACAGAGTATAGAGGACAACAATATCCAATGAATAGAGATCCATTAGCAAGGGCAGTGAGGACATGTGTCTTTAGTGGATAGATATATATTAGCCAGAGTAGTGGGGACATTAGTTATTCTAGAAGATCACCAGCCAGAGCAAGAGGAGAAAGGAGTTATCTTGTGGATAGATATTCACAAACTTTATTAGGGTATTGGTGTCTCCTTTAGATGGAGGTCCATAAATATTGTAACAAGGAAAGGATTCCCAAGATATTGATTGAGGAAATTTTCATGAAATATTTTCTCCGTGGAGTAGCCCACATTGGGTGAACCACATTAAATTGGTGTCTCTATTGTGTGTGATGAGTTGTACATTGATTTGGTTATTTCTATTGATATTGCCATTAATTATATTGGATAATACTATTTAGGAAATAAAAGTAAAAAGTGATCTTATACTGTTCACCCCCCTCTCAGTATAAGTGTGTGTTATTCACCTTGTCAATCTGATGTCACCACTACCCCACCCTATACTACGGTATATGGTATGCCAATTTATGATCTCAATGTTTTATGCCTAATATTCCACCTCCAACCAACCCTCTCTTAACCTTAGCCTCAAAATTGCCTACTAGCACCAGTATTCCACCTCAATCTAATAATCCCAATTTCCAACTGCCACCCCAAATCCAAATACCATCTAATCCCTCTATTCCACCTTAAGTCCCCTCCCTTACTAAACAACACATACCCTTGCCCCAATACCAAAATAAATCCTTTGCACCACCCCAAAAATCTCCCTCCAATATCATCATCCAACTTGCTTATGCCCAATACCAAACAGTCTCCAACAACCACCCCCATCATATCAATAGCCTTGACAACCCTCTCAACCTAATCCTCAAACTTTATCCACATATCCTCAACATAAATACATGCCATCCCAAATTCCTCAGCCCACTCTACCACAAGTTCCTCAACCTTTGTTGGACATTTTGAGTCCTCTAAGTCAAAGTTGTCATTGATGTCACCTGATAGAGTTATCACTCTTATCAAAGAATTCAGAAAGAAATAAAGTCATTCAAGGTTGTCACATTCATCCAGGAAAAAGCTTCATCGAGTGCAAAAGTGAAAGGAAAAAGGCTCCATAATATTTTAATATTAATGGGAGCACAGGTTAAGCGATTGGTCCATAAAAACCCAAGATGGGTTATTGCAAAAGTTAAAAAGGAGGTTTAATAATTATTTATAAATTATTTAAATTCACAAGGAATTTAAATTTTATAAATAATATTTGATTTCGCCAAGGTTGTGCATTAAGACAAGGCTCCAAGGTTTATTTAAACTAAAACCTAAGGTTGGTTTGTTTTAATTTATAATATTTAAATTTAAATTTAAATTTAAATATATTATAAATTAAAACCACGCCGACGTCAAATTTATTCAAAGCGTCGACGTGATTGCATAAGAAGACAAGGGCATTATATATAATGCCATCAAAGACATTAATCACTTACCCTTGCATTTTCGTTGAGCGCATGCGAAAAGGCTTGTGATTCTTAAAGGCTTGACGATTTACGAAAAGTGGAAGCAGAGATCGTGCGGAGTTGTTGAGCACATAGGCCAGCGTGGCTTAGTGGTGTGTTGGCTTGGCAAGAGAGAGGAGGTCCCATGTTCGATTCGCTTGAGGTTTGCTTGCAAGGACAAAGCGCTCGAAGCATGTTTTGATTATTTTGGAAAGCGTTGGTTTGTGAGGTATTTGATGTTGGTCATGCCTTTTTAGGCACGTGAGGGTGCGTGGCCCAACGGTGGCTTGGCTGCGGCTAAGGCATTGGGAAGGAGGACATCGGGGGATCGAATCCCTCCGAGAGGCAAAGGCAAGTTAATTTTTTATGTTTTAATTTTTGTTAAATAGCCTTAAGGAGAAATAAGGGTTATGCTATGCCCTAGAAAATTGGGAAATTTTTGATGGTTTTATTTTTGGAAGGGTAGCATATTATATATCGTTGGAAAGCATTTTTCAAGGGCTATTTGATTAACTTGCTTAGAAGGAGAAATAAGGTGTGTGTAAAGAGATATTTCTGGTTTTGTAAAAGGGGTTCAAAAGTGAGTTTGATTTATTCTTTTTCAAAGGGGATTATTTCTTTCATGAGAGGACATGGTGAATTTTATTGAGTAGGAGTAATAAGGTGTTATTGGGATATTATTTTTATTGTTGTGATATTACTCAAGTCCTCTAACCTCCTTGTGGTTGATAAGGAAATATTTGAAAGTGTGTTGAGTTTGACAGATTTTGTGGACAACTACTTGGCATCAAAAAGGTATGGGCAATATTCTCCATTGACTTGTTTGGGTGATTGATTTCTGAAAATATCATTGGAGAGAAAAGGATTGATTGTGGTTTCCTTTTCAAAAGTGGTTGGTTTAATGCTTCAAGGTTTTCTGGATTGAGAGTTGTGATTAAACCTTGTTTTATAAGCATTGTTGTTGAAGCCAATTGGTTATGCAAAGAACTTGAACTTGAGTTAGAAAAGAACATGAGTATCATTGTTATGTGAGATTTGTGGTTGAGCATTGTTGGAAATATTTTGAGTTGGTTGATACATGCTTGGACTAGGGTTTGTGAGAAAGGGTTGTTCCTTGAGGTGATTGGTTGAGTAGAGTTGATTGAGCCTAGTCAAGTGTTTGTGTGAAGTGGTTGTTCAAGTTCCATGAAACAAACTTTTCTATATTCTGATTTGAGTTGAGATTGAGTATAGAACATATTGAGTCTCTAAAAATTCTCTCTATGCTTCTATGAGATTGATTTGAGTTGATATTGAGATTTGAGTATAGAACATATTGAGTCTCTAACAATTCTCTCTATGCTTCTATGATATTGATTTGAGTTGAGATTGGGATTTGAGTATAGAACATATTGAGTCTCTAACAATTCTCTCTATGCTTCTATGAGATTGATTTGAGTTGAGATTGGGATTTGAGTATAGAACATATTGAGTCTCTAACAATTCTCTTTATGCTTCTATGAGATTGATTTGAGTTGAGATTGAGCTTTGAGTATAGAATATATTGAGTCTCTAACAATTCTCTTTATGATTCTATGATATTGAACAAGTTCTATGTGGACTTGTTAAGCAGATTTGAGGTAAGTCTTTGAGAAGGCTTGTGGACTGATTTTGTGTAAGATTTTGTGGAAGCTTGCAATGCAGATTTGAGCAAGTCCTAGAGAGGACTTATTGAGAGATTTGGACATGTTTTAAGTGATATTGTTGAGAAGATTTGGATAGGTTTTATGTGGACCTATTGAGCATATTTGGACAAGTTCTGAGTGAGCTTGTTGAGCAGATTTGGATAAGTTCTATGTGGACCTATTGAGCAGATTTGAGCAGGTTTTGAGTGGACCTATTGAGAATATTTGAGTAGGTTCTATGTGGACCTGTTGAGAATATTTGAGCAGGTTTTGAGTGGACTTGTTGAGCATATTTGAGTAGGTTTTGTGTGGACCTATTGAGTATATTTGAGCAGGTTCTATGTGGACCTATTGAGTAGATTTGAGTAGGTTCTATGTGGACCTATTGAGCATATTTGAGTAGGTTATGAGTGAACCTATTGAGCAGATTTAAGAAGGTTTTGAGTGAACCTATTGATAGAGCTTTGGAGGTGATAGAGTATAGAGGATAGAGTCTCAGTGGATAGAGATCCAACAACCAAGACAATTGAAGATAGATCTTCTGAGTGAGGAGTCTTCAAGTGGAGAGAGATCCACCAATCAGTGCAGTAGAGAGACAGAGTCTTCTAGAAGATCACTAGCCGGAGTTGAAGGGGAAAGAGTTCTCCTATGGAAGAGATCCATGAACTTGAGATTTAGGGGATCAACATCTCCTTTGGATAGAGGTCCATAAACATTGTAATTGGGAAGGATTCCCAAGAGATTATTTGAGAAATATTTAGAAGAAATATTTTCTCTATGGAGGTAGCCCACATTGGGTGAACCACATTAAAATCTATGTCTCTATTGTGTATGGTGTTCTATGCATTGCTTTGATTACTGCTATTGATACTTCTATCTATACACTGCATAATATTGAATTGAAAAGAAAAGTAAAAATTGGTCTTATATTGTTCACCCCCCCTCTTAGTATAAGCTTGTGTTCTTCAATTGGTATCAGAGCGGTTTCCTTCAGAAGAGTTTGACATCTTGAAGGAAAAAGCATGGTCTAAGAACACAATGGATCAAAAGGATCAAAAATATGGGTCCTTCAATAATGCAGTACCAATATTTGATGGAAGTGACTTCTTGTATTGGTGTGTGTTGATGAGATTTCACCTGATGGCACTTGGCAATGAAGTTTGGGATGCAGTGGAATTTGGATATGATTCAACAACCAATCCTCCTATAGATAAGGAAGGTAAGCTTCTAATGCATGCAAATTCAAGAGCTATGAATGCAATTATAAAAGGGTTGCGTAGATCAAAATCTATGAAGGTTATGGAATGTACAACAACAAAAGACATGTGGGAACTATTGCATACCATATATGAAGGTGATAAAAGTGTCAGGAAAGCTAAGATCAGAAATCTCAAAGGAGAATTTGAGAACCTAAGAATGAGGGATGATGAAAATATTCATGACTATCTCAACAAGGTTGATGAACTTATACATGAGATGAAAGGTCTTGGAATGAAGGTTGATGAATCTGATGCTTGTGATAAGATCTTGAGAACTCTTCCAAAAAGGTACAGTGAAAAGGTTTCTACTATAGAAACATCAATTGATAGTGATTCTTTGACAATGAATTCTTTGCTTGGCATGCTTACTACTTTTGAGATAAGAACAAAAGATCCTATTCCTCCGAAAGAAGTTGCATTCAAAGTGGACAAAAATAAAAAGGGTAAGAAGATAGAATCAAGTAGTGAGTCATCTAGTGATGAAGAAGCAAATTATGGTAGAAGAGATAAAGGTTCCAGAAGACCTATAGATCTAAGATCTATTAAGTGTTTCAATTGTGGAAAGTATGGACATTATGCAATAGAGTGCAAAGAACCAAAGAGCAACAATGATGAAGAAAAACAGGATCATAGGTACAGGGAATCATAAAGACATAGGTACCAGAAGAAAAGCAAGGATGGACAAAATAGACAAGGGAAGAAGTTCTTCCAAAGGCAAAAGAGAAGCTACTATGCGGATAATGCAAGTAAGTACTCAATTGATAGTGATGCTAGTTTTTCAGACAATGATAGAGATGAAGTCCTATTTATGGTTGAAGAGAAAGAACCAGTTAAGAGAAAGACTCCAGTTATTCTCAAGTGTTTTAGATGTGGTAGATTTGGACATCTTGAAGATGATTGCACAAGGGATGGTTATAGTTTCAGTGATGATGATTTTGAAGATGCACTTGATAGACTAGATGAAAATCTTCTAATGGCATTAGAAGATGAAGTGAGTGATCCTATAGAAGACAAGCCAAAAGAAAGAAATGATATGGACAAAGGTAAACAAATAGAGGATTATTCAATAGAGAATGGCTATGATCTCAAGGGAGAACTTATCTATGCCCTTGACATAGTAAATAAGGTAAGAAAGCAACACTCTAAGCTTGAAAGTCAGTTTCAAGAATGTGATGAAGAAATATTATTGCTCATAGAGGATCTAGAAAAGTCAAAGGCTAAGGCAAGCAAGTTCAAAGATAAGTTAGAAGCAAAGATCTTGGAATGTGAAAAGTTAACACAAGAAGTGACCCTACTAAAGGAAGATTTAGAGGATTCCAAGAATAAGCTATACAAGTATGTAAACAGTGCAAAGAGTGTGGATAAAATAGTCAAGATACAAAGAAGAGCAACAAACAAGATAGGTCTTGGAAGCAAACAAGTTCAAGAAGATAAGTTAACTACCAGTTTCGAAGACACTTCAGAAGAAGAGGATACTTCAGAAGAGGGTTTCTCATATGAGAGTGGAAGTGAAAGTGAAACTCCTAAGGATGAGTCAGATTGTAGTGAGTCCAGCAAGAACATGGACAATGGGCAAAGAAGATTCAGATGGAACAACAATCAGAATAGGTCAAGAGGAACTAGAAGACCAATGGGGTCTAGGCAAGGTTTCTTCAATGGAAGATGTTTTTCATGTCATAGGTTTGGGCACATGGCTTCATAGTGCAGGACACATGAAAGACAAGATTATGGGAAAGGACAACTTTTCCAAGGATATTGCTACTCATGCAATGAGTTTGGTCACAAGGCAATGAATTGCAGGGTTCATGATAGAAGAGGATATGGCCTCACTAGAAGAAGTCCTAAGATAGTTGCACCTCCAAGGAATAATAACATTAAGTGTTATAAGTGCAATAATGATGGTCACATAGCAAGATGGTGTAGAGAAAATATTCTAGAATCAAGCATGAACAGGAACATGAATATGAATAGGAACATAAATATGAATAGGAATAGGAATATGAACATAAGCAAGAAGATGAACATGAATAGAGACTTAGAAAAGAACATGAATAGAGACTCAAAAGAATAAGAACAAGGACTACAGGAATAGGAATAGGAACATGGATGAGAATAGGAATAGGAACAGGAACATGGATGAGAACAAGAACAAGAATAGGAACATAAGTGATGATAGGAACATGGATGATGACTTGGAAAGAAATAGTGAGAGGATTCAGAAGACTCAGAAAAGAAGAGAGAAATATAAAGATAAAGAGTAGTGCTTTCGGGGAGTAGAAATACTCCCACCCCAGAATTAACCACCCCATGAGGTGGTGGGGGAGGGGCTAAGCTAAGAGGCTCATTCTTAGCCCCAAGCCCCAAAGGTGACCCTTTGCCATTGATGTCAAAGGGGGAGAGATTTGTGTATGTTGGGGAGAGACTTGATATTTGAGAGAGCATTGAGCCAAGGGGAGCAAAGTCCCAGGGGGAGCAGAAAAGAAGGTCAGGTTTTAGTAAAAGGATATGGGTTGCCATCAATGACAAAGGGGGAGATTGTTGGACATTTTGAGTCCTCTAAGTCAAAGTTGTCATTGATGTCACCTGATAGAGTTATCACTCTTATCAAAGAATTCGGCAAGAAATAAAGTCATTCAAGGTTGTCACATTCATCCAGGAAAAAGCTTCATTAGTGCAAAAGTGAAAGGAAAAAGGCTCCATAATATTTTAATATTAATGGGAGCACAAGTTAAGTGATTGGTCCATAAAAACCCAATATGGGTTATTGCAAAAGTTAAAAAGGAGGTTTAATAATTATTTATAAATTATTTAAATTCACAAGGAATTTAAATTTTATAAATAATATTTGATTACGCCAAGGTTGTGCATTAAGACAAGGCTCCAAGGTTTATTTAAACTAAAACCTAAGGTTGGTTTGTTTTAATTTATAATATTTAAATTTAAATATATTATAAATTAAAACCACGTCGACGTCAAATTTATTCGAAGCACCGACATGATTGCATAAGAAGACAAGGGCATTATATATAATGCCATCAAAGACATTAATCACTTACCCTTGCATTTTCATTGAGCGCATGCGAAAAGGCTTGTGATTCTTAAAGGCTTGACGATTTACGAAAAGTGGAAGCAGAGATCATGTGGAGTTGTTGAGCACATAGGCCAGCGTGGCTTAGTGGTGTGTTGGCTTGGCAAGAGAGAGGAGGTCCTATGTTCGATTCGCTTGAGGTTTTCTTGCAAGGACAAAGCGCTCGAAGCACATTTTGATTATTTTGGAAAGTGTTGGTTTGTGAGGTATTTGATGTTGGTCATGCCTTTTTAGGCACGTGAGGGCACGTGGCCCAATGATGGCTTGGCTATGGCTAAGGCATTGGGAAGGAGGATGTCGGGGGATCGAATCCCTCCGAGAGGCAAAGGCAAGTTAATTTTTTATGTTTTAATTTTTGTTAAATAGCCTTAAGGAGAAATAAGGGTTATGCTATGCCCTAGAAAATTGGGAAATTTTTGATGGTTTTATTTTTGGAAGGGTAGCATATTATATATCGTTGGAAAGAATTTTTCAAGGGCTATTTGATTAACTTGCTTAGAAGGAGAAATAAGGTGTGTGTAAAGAGATATTTCTGGTTTTGTAAAAGGGGTTCAAAAGTGAGTTTGATTTATTCTTTTTCAAAGGGGATTATTTCTTTCATGAGAGGACATGGTGAATTTTATTGAGTAGGAGTAATAAGGTGTTATTGGGATATTATTTTTATTGTTGTGATATTACTCAAGTCCTCTAACCTCCTTGTGGTTGATAAGGAAATATTTGAAAGTGTGTTGAGTTTGACAGATTTTGTGGACAACTACTTGGCATCAAAAAGGTATGGGCAATATTCTCCATTGACTTGTTTGGGTGATTGATTTCTGAAAATATCATTGGAGAGAAAAGGATTGATTGTGGTTTCCTTTTCGAAAGTGGTTGGTTTAATGCTTCAAGGTTTTCTGGATTGAGAGTTGTGATTAAACCTTGTTTTATAAGCATTGTTGTTGAAGCCAATTGGTTATGCAAAGAACTTGAACTTGAGTTAGAAAAGAACATGAGTATCATTGTTATGTGAGATTTGTGGTTGAGCATTGTTGGAAATATTTTGAGTTGGTTGATACATGCTTGGACTAGGGTTTGTGAGAAAGGGTTGTTCCTTGAGGTGATTGGTTGAGTAGAGTTGATTGAGCCTAGTCAAGTGTTTGTGTGAAGTGGTTGTTCAAGTTCCATGAAACAAACTTTTCTATATTTTGATTTGAGTTGAGATTGAGTATAGAACATATTGAGTCTCTAACAATTCTCTCTATGCTTCTATGAGATTGATTTGAGTTGATATTGAGATTTGAGTATAGAACATATTGAGTCTCTAAAAATTCTCTCTATGCTTCTATGAGATTGATTTGAGTTGAGATTGGGATTTGAGTATAGAACATATTGAGTCTCTAACAATTCTCTCTATGCTTCTATGAGATTGATTTGAGTTGAGATTGGGATTTGAGTATAGAACATATTGAGTCTCTAACAATTCTCTTTATGCTTCTATGAGATTGATTTGAGTTGATATTGAGCTTTGAGTATAGAACATATTGAGTCTCTAACAATTCTCTTTATGATTCTATGAGATTGAACAAGTTCTGTGTGGACTTGTTAAGCAGATTTGAGGTAAGTCTTTGAGAAGGCTTGTGGACTAATTTTGTGTAAGCTTGCAATATATATTTGAGCAAGTCCTAGAGAGGACTTATTGAGCAGATTTGGATAAGTTTTGAGTGAGCTTGTTGAGCAGATTTGGATAGGTTCTATGTGGACCTATTGAGCAGATTTGGACAAGTTTTGAGTGAGCTTGTTGAGTATATTTGGATAGGTTCTATGTGGACCTATTGAGCATATTTGAGCAGGTTTTGAGTGGACCTATTGAGTAGGTTTTGAGTGGACCTATTGAGTAGATTTGAGCAGGTTCTGAGTGGACTTATTGAGAATATTTGAGCAAGTTCTGTGTGGACCTATTGAGCATATTTGAGTAGGTTCTGAGTGGACCTATTGAGCATATTTGAGCAGGTTCTGAGTGGACCTATTGAGCAGATTTGAGCAGGTTCTATGTGGACCTATTGAGAATATTTGAGCAGGTTCTGAGTGAACCTATTGAGCATATTTAAGAAGGTTCTAAGTGAACCTATTGATAGAGCTTTGGAGGTGATAGAGTATAGAGGACAGAGTCTCAGTGGATAGAGATCCAATAGCCAAGACAATTGAAGATAGATCTTCTGAGTGAGGAGTCTTCAAGTGGAGAGAGATCCACCTATTAGTGTAGTAGAGAGACAAAGTCTTCTAGAAGATCACTAGCCAGAGTTGAAGGGGAAAGAGTTCTCCTATGGAAGAGATCCATGAACTTGAGATTTAGGGGATCAACATCTCCTTTGGATAGAGGTCCATAAACATTGTAATTGGGAAGGATTCCCAAGAGATTATTTGAGAAATATTTAGAAGAAATATTTTCTCTATGGAGGTAGCCCACATTGGGTGAACCACGTTAAAATTTGTGTCTCTATTGTGTATGGTGTTCTGTGCATTGCTTTGATTACTACTATTGATACTGCTATCTATACACTGCATAATATTGAATTGAAAAGAAAAGTAAAAATAAAAAGTGGTCTTATACTGTTCACCCCCCCTCTCAGTATAAGCTTGTGTTCTTCAACCTTATCCCTAGCCACAACCAAAACCTTCACACCCAAATACCTCTTTCCAACAACCTCCTAATGCTTTTCAATATTATCTTCAATATCTATCTTACACCCCTTACCCTTCACAACCATTACTATTTTAAACCAATACCCAAACCTACTCTCCCCAAACCTAAAATTACACCTTCCAACCTTCTACCTATACTTCTAAACCTCCTAATACCACTTAAAATCTAGCATATTCACTACCTATCTCACATTCATATTCACAGGATCAAATACAATGACTTATATGTCGTATGAATGTACTTAAACTTAAAACTACGAGAATACGCTACCAAAAGCCTACCCTTAGTCAAATTTACACACAACCCATTAATCCATATATACCTACCCCAATATACCCCTACGTTACCCAAACTTGACCCCTTTACAAGACATGGGGATCCAAAAGACTTTTTGAGCAAGTATCTTAATGCTTATTTTCTCATTAGTGGTAGTGATCACCTCCTTCTCCATACCTTTGGCATATACCTAAGTGACATTTCTCTTGAATGGTATAATGCTCTACCACAATATAAAATTTATACCTTTGAACAATTGTCCAACCTCTTCCTTGAGCGATTTTCCCTCTTAGTCAAAAAAATCCAACCTTACGAACCTCTACAATCTTAAACAATTTGAAGATTAATCTCTCCTAGATTATGGAGTCTGATGGAAAGCAATGATTAATGAATAACCATTTGCCTTGCCCATCACTAAGCTGACCTACATATTCAGCCATAGCTATAACAAATACATCTCTTTACTCCTACAATTACAACAATATAGGACTTTTGACGAGGCATTAGCCCAAGCTAAGGTCATTGAGGATATTAAAATCTATTAGGGCATCATAAAACATAAAAAGAAAAAGTAGACTAATAAAAATCCAAATATTAATGTCACTTCTTCCAAATCACCCCAAGTCAATTAAGTTGTCCTTACCACACCATCCTCTACCACCATTATCCAATCTCCCACACAACACCTCAACCATCCTCAAACCAACCCTTAGCCTCCTCTTCCACAACCCAGCCTTCAAAAAATCCCCGTCGAGTGCTAAGACATGATTTTACTCCCCTTGCAAAGCCTTTAGCCAATATCTTACATCACTTAATTGAATACCAAGCCCTTAACTTACCTAAAACTAAACCCCTATATGATCCTAATAGGACCCTACCCTAATCCTATAAACCACATATTTATTGTGTTTATCATCACTAACCAGGACTCGATATTGAACATTGTTTGTAATTTAATTTTATGGTTCAAGACATGATATAAAGGGGTTAAATCTACGTAGATAATCCAATGGCTCCCATTAATAAAAAACTTGGGATCTACCAAAACTATTTACCCCAAAACACCATAGCCTCTACATCTTCTACTCCAACCAATCAAGTAAATCATATTGAGCATAAACCTGGTTTTGTTGGGATGGTGCATGTAACCACTCACGATCAACACCAAACCAACCACCTACATCCATATCAAGCCCAATATCAAACTCAATCCTCACATTCCTTGTCTAACATTCCCCAAATAACAACACCTATTATTAATGTAGCTCTGAAATAAACCCCTCCTAAACCTATCCTTACCCTTACCTAAAAATTAACCAACTACATTAAACTTATCCCTACTAAAATTTTCATCTATGACCTTGTCCAAAAATCCTTAGCCCACTAAGAGTATTTAATGTAAATCCTAACAGTAATTAATATTCCTCCTCAAGACCCATAAGCTTTTACCAATTTTCTAGGACATATTTGCACATGCAATGAATCCATTATCACGTTTTATGACTATGAGATTAAGACAATGCCTATGGGGGCACCTAATCTCCCCATGCATATTATTGCTTCCATTAATGGCATAGCCTTTAAGAGGGTATTTGTTGTTGCAAGATATTCCATTAGTATTATTACATCGATGGCCCCTTAAACATGTCAACATTCCTCCTTCTTATATAGTCCATTATGATTTTACCCTTCATGCCTTTAATGATACCCTTTGCACCACTTTAGGAACTAAAGTTTTTCCTATACAAGTTGGCCCCAAAACTATTCATACCCTACTATATATCCTTGAAGGAGAAATGCAGTAACATTCTCTTGGGATGACCATAGATCTAGGAGATGCAATGTGTTCCATCTACCCTACATCATTGTTTAAATATTGTACATGATGGCCTTATCCATTTCATACCAGTAGATGATGAACCATTTAAGTATTGCAACTTAATAATCGATTCCTCCCAACCTTCACTACCCACCACTCAATTTTCCCTAAATCCTAATACCCATACCCCTACATCCCCATCCATACCCCACACTATTTCTCATGTCTTATCATCGATGGAGGATCAATCACCCACCTCCTCCAAAACCCTAGGTACACCCCTTCCATTACCTAAAGTTGTAGATCATCATCCTAATTCCCCAATTGACCCTACCCTAGATACTACCACTTCTATTTCACAAGAAGAGGATCTCTATGCCTCACACCGCACACCAATTAACTATACATCTATCGCACTAAACACTTCCTCTAATATTATCCCTCCATCAACCTCATCTGACTCTACCCTAGTCACTTTACCTCAAACCACATCTACCACCTCCATAGCTCTTCTCTCACCGCATCCTATAATCTCGCATGTCACTATACATATGAACATAGGTGAATACCTTGTACATAATATACATATTAAAAATATATCAAATGTAGAGTTCATAAAAGATTTTGGTAGACCCCATGATATACCTTTAGCTATAGGTGATGTTGTATCTTTAGGCTCATTCCCAAACCACACCAATTTTGTTTCTATAGGAATCGACACACCCACACTATCATCCATCCTCATTTCCTTCCAAGACCACTTTTTTGGTACCACTGACTTCCTCTCCAAGCCATATTTTGTCCTATATTATTTTTAGAAATTCCATTGGCAAGGTTTTGGCTTAGGCCGCTATGAGCAAGGTACCCACACCCTCATTGACCTTCCAGGTCATTTACCCAATACACAAGTAGGTCTTGGATATAAAAATACACGTACTCTTACCTCCCTAACTTAAGATCTTTCCATTTATGAGGAGGATGAGGAGGAGAAAAACTCCCATAATGTCACACCCTCACCACCCCCCATGTATGCACAATATTTATTGACGTCTTCACTCATATTTGCCTTACTACTGAGCCTAATCATTTATGACATATCCAACCTGAGGCCATTGATATGAGCCTTATTTCTACACTCCCAAGTCTAGATGACTCTCTACCCATCCAACAACTTATCCCATATACCCTTAACCATATATTATCCTCTCCTACAACCATATGCACAACCAATATAATTGATGCTCCTACCACACTTGCATCCACCAATGACCCACTTCTAATACCCACACCACACTAGTTTTAAGAGAGTTATCACATGTTAATTAAATAAACGTTAGAAGTCGACCTTAGTTCCGACCTCACAAACCTGTAGACAATTAAAATAGGAAAAATTATTTTTGAATAAGAGAAAAATATTTATTGCACTTATAAATTAATATAAGTAGGTATTTACTTGGTCCTATAAATATATGTTTGTCCTAGATCCTAATTTACTTGTCTACAATCTTGTGTTAAATCTTAATGCTTGACCTGTTAATAAAAACCTGTAGAAATTACATCCCACCATCACCCTCATGGTAAAAGATGAATTACAAAAGTTACATGATGTGGGATTTTTACAACCCATTAACTATCTTGAATGGGTTGCTAATATGGCAACTATCACTAAACTCGATGGGAGGATATGTGTATGCACTAAATTTTGAGATCTTAACAAAGCATGTCCCAAAGATGTTTTTCCACTACATAATATAGATACACTAGTAGACGCTACAACCAAGCATGAAATATTGTCCCTTATGGATGGTTTCTCAGGTTATAATAAAATCTAAGTGAACCTTATGGATCAACACAAGACCTTTTTTACTACTCCTTGGGGGACCTTTTATTAAAAGGTAATTCCCTTCAGACTTAAAAATGTTGAAGCCACTTATCAATGAGCCATGACTTATATTTTTCATGATTATATGCATATACTTATGGATGATTATATTGATGACCTCCTCGCTAAATCCAAACATCAACATGATTGCATTGATGTTATACACAAAGTCTTTGATTTCCTATTAGAATATAATGTTAGGCTCAATCCTAAGAAGTGTGTCTTTGGTGTCACTTTAGGAAAGTCACTTGGGTTAATTATTTCTAAAGAGGGCATTCGAGTGGACCTTAATAAATTTCAAGCAATAACAAATATACCTCCACATAGAAATCTTAAATAATTAAAGAGCTTGCAAGATAATATCCAATCCATTCAGTGATTTATAGCTCAATATTTTGATAAATGCAAGCCGTTTAATCACCTTTTGCAAAAGGGAGTTAATTTTTAATGGACATATGAATACCAGACCTATTTTGATAATATCAAGTAATACCTTGCATCCCCTCCAGTTCTCATCCCTACAAAACCTAATATTCCTTCCTTTTGTATGTATTTGCTATCAATTTTATCTTAGGGACAATGCTTGCACAAAATAATGATTTAAACAATGAGCAAGTCATTCATTACTTGAGTTGCACACTTGTTAGTTATGAGATTTACTATCCCTACATCAAAAAATTATGTCTTATTGTAGTATTTACCACCAAGAAATTATGGCACTATATGTTAAATCATACTACATATGTGGTTGCCAAAGAAAAACCATTGTGATATATGATGAGTCACACATATACAAATAGTCAAACTGACAAATGGATTATGCTCCATAGTGAGTTTGATATAGAAGTTATTAGCCAAAAAACCATAAATAGTCAGGTCATTGTTGACCAACTCGTGGAAGCTCATTTACCCAATACTGAACCTCTTAAAATTGAGCTTATCAATGATTTCATATTTGTTGTTGATAATAAAAATGAACTAAAACCACCTGATGATGATAATGATGACCTGAATTTATTCTTTAATGGTTCTAAATGTGAACAATGGGGTGGTGCATAAGAATTCCTAGTCACCCGGCAAGGGATCCCTATTCCGTTTTCCTTTAAATTGGGCTTTCCTTACACCAACAATAATATAGAATATGAGGCTCTCATCCTTGTACTTTAGAACATTTTAGCGACGTGCATCAAGAACCTACGTATCTTTGGTGATTTCATTTTAATTTTCAATCAAGTTAAGGAAGTTTATCAATGTAAACATCTAATTCTACAATCCTATAAAGACATCACTGATAAGATATTGGCCCAAATTGATTGGTATAATATTTATTCCATTCCTCACTCATCTAATTAATTTGTAGATTCTATGGCTTCCTTAGGATTCCTTATACCCAAAAAACCCTTTTATGATGTATGCTCTTAACTCACGTACACCTGACATCAAATGAGATATAAAATTTTATTACCACCAAATCCCTTTATCTTCAAACCTTCCAAATCTAAAATCTCCTCCATGCCCTTATCCACATGAAACCTTCCTCCTCTACTAATCCTACAACCCATACATATCCCTCCATCACTACCCCACTCCTTAAAACCTTCACCCAAACAATAGCCCAACCCACAACATCCACATTCATCATTACAAGGGACTGTCACATCACTACCACTTCCACAATTTCTTATTTTGCTTTCTTCACCCAATTACAAGATTACATAAATATTGGATCCCTTCCACCCAATTTTCCATCCATCACAAGGTGAGAATTTAGACAAAAAGTAGATCTATATGTGCTACTAGGGGACATCCTCTATAAATAAGGTTATGATGATATCCTACTCTATTATCTAGAACCATTTAGCATGATTACTTTGAATATGTTAAATGATGCGTTAAATTCCCAACTCATGCTCACTTAACCCATGTACCTTTACAAGATCTTCAATCCATACAAGCGTATTGGCCATTTTCACAATAGGGGTTAGACTTGATTGGTAAAATTTCTCCCCCTTATTTTGGACAACATACCTTTATTATAATGACCACTGAATATTTTACAAAATTGGTAACCTCCAAAGAATTTTGACTCCCTCCAAATGAATGTAGCTCCCTTTAGGTGAGTGCTTGAATGTTGGAAGATGTAGAGAGTTTGTACCAAGTGGCTTGTGCATGCAAGCCTTATTTTTAATGCTCGAAATATGAGCTTGCAACCCTAAATTTTCCTTTATCTTTGCACCCTACATGATATTGCTATATTTATTGATGTGCAAGATTTATTTTGCATGTTGACTTGGTGAGGATGATGGATGGCTATAGCTGGATTACTTCATGGTATTATGGTACACTTTTGAGCTCTTCTTTTGGTGGATGCTTGATTCAATGGATGCCTTAGGTATAGCTCCTATATTTGCACTTATTTGCAGGTTTTTAATGCCAATTTTTACCATTCTTTAGCATTGGTTATAACAATCAATGAGTATCCTTTTGCTTTATCTTTTACATAGATAACCTATCACTAAAGGTTGTACTTATTTATATGTAAGCATGAGTGATAATTCCTTATTTTAATGGCTCCATTGTAGGTGATGTGATCCTTATAGGGATGATTTTTATGGAGGAAAATTTGTGTTTTTAAATACCTCAACTCTTGGAGGTGTGAGCTCTTCAATGGCTCTTCCTTTGGCCACAAATATATTGTTTGTGTGATTTTTTTGATAGCTCCTTCCCTTGGCCATAAGTCTATTGGATAAGGATGTGTGAGAGTTTTGTGGCTCTTCCTTTGGCTACAAATATGTTGTTTGTTTGAACTTTTTGATAGTTGTTTTCCTTGGTTGCAAATCTATTGGATAAAGATGTCCTTCTGCTCCCTAGTAAATAGTAATTCTTTTTTTCTTCCAAGGAACAAAAGAGGTGTCTTTTGTAATATGTAAATCTTGCACCAAAATAAAGAATCTTCATAATACTTCTTGCTTCTTTTGGATGATAGTCAATCCAAGCTAATGAAATGAGGATTCCTGCACTCTATGCTAAAAACAAAACCCTTATATTCTCCTTGAATATTGAGACTTCCAAGGTCTCGATTTGAGGATTCCTTCAAGGATGTCAATGGTGGTTTTCTACTCCACATTTTTGATTTAAATGGTGGGTTCTTTTGGCCATGAAAGTGTTGCAAATTTTTTTATTTTTGTGCTTCTTAACAACACAAACTAATTGAGAGCATCTAGTTCAAAAATCAAATTGAATTGCGCCTAATAGATGCACTTTAAAATGGTAACAATAAATTCACCTTATTGCTCCACTATTTTCTCAAAAATACACTTAACAATTCCACTGCAACCTTTCAAACATAATTTGAAATAAATTTACTACAAACACAGTTGTAGGATGTATTTTTAGACACCTAAAACATGTCATGTTGAGGAGGCTACTCATGTGGATACATGTTTAGGCCATGGGACTCATCTTCGACCTTTCCAAGACCCAAAATGGTTCTAACCACTCAATAAAGGTAAGTTGATCCTATTTAGTGTTTGTTATTATTTTCATCAGTGATGACCATCATCACTACTAATATTGAGAGCAACCATGGACTGGCCATACCTATCGATAGTGGTCATGGTTTGAGTCATACCTATTGATAGTGGTTGATTCTATAACAAAATCAATATACCTAAGCCAAGAAAAATCTATTACGAGCAATGATTTCTTGAGTAGTTGCACTTGTGAAGATTCTAGAAGTGTCCATCCAACTATCCCAGCCCAACCAATTCTTGATCTTGGCTTCCTGGAGAAGCTAGGATTCAAATTTTGGAAGTCTATTTAAGGCATCCCAAAACAAGAGAAAATAGAAAGGATTAATGATCATTTGGTTTAACGAAGTGCTACCGAACTATGATCAGAGCATGCAAACCCTCACAAGCATCACAATGTTGCTAAAATTACACTATGAAGCTATCATTTGTGTGCAAGGATCTTTGGAGAGTTTTAAATCAATCTAAACCACTATTCTTCACCGATTCACCATTAATTAGAGCTATTTCAGTGATCAAACTATATCTTGAGACACAACCGACCCTTGCACATCAATTCAATAGAGGAATTGATCATCATTAGGCCCAAAAAACAAATATTAGAGTATCTATCCTGTAGCCACTATTTTCAAAAGTGGCCCACATGCATCATCATTAACGTCGATAGAGGCTAGTAGAGCCCATTGATTTGATCAGAAGTGACCTTAGGATGATGTATCATTTCTTTTGTTTTAGTCAGTAGATCAATCATTACATGCATTTTTTTGGTTTTCTAACATATATTAACTACTTTTAATTCAATATTTATGCTTTCATTTCAATATTTCATACATTTTTACATGTATTTATGCATTTTCTTTCTTTATTGCACCTATGAAGAAACTAACCTCATCTTGAGAGGCTTTCAATGCTATTAATCTATCTTTAGTTTCTTTGTGTGTAGGTGGCAAGTCTTTTGCAGGAACTAAGCATCATCAAGGCCACCTTTGATATCATCACATAAATGTTGTGAAGGAAACCCTCCCATAATTAGATTAAGGAATTTTAGAAGAGTCTACTTGGAAGACATCTATTTTTGAGATCTATTGTAATATCATATCAATTTGGTATCCTTAAGAGGGACGTATTGTAACCCAATGTACAATGTATTTTGAATATTAATGAAAATGGCTCATTTATTTATTCAAATTCTTATTATCATGGTTACATAGATTTATTTTATCAAATTGATTTTTTTATTGCAATGTTATAGATGTTTAGAATATTTTGGCAATTCACAATTGGAAATTACGTGTGAGACCCTTTCTTATTTACTACTAATTGAGTTTTTTTTATCTATTTTTCATTATAGGTACCACTTCTATAAGTGACCATAGATAACAGTCACCATCACCATTGGCTCTGACAGCCAACACCACCATTGTTCTGATCATCAGTAGACTCAAGAAAAACATAGAGAATCAAATTTGCAGTAACTTTTTCAAACTAAGGCTACCCCTGTAAGTGGCCCTAATCTGTATTTGTTTGAAATTTATAGAGTAGAAGCAATAATTAGAACACATAGAGAAAATATTAAAAAAAATAGCTGTCTATTGTTTATTGGTCATCGCTGCTGGAAACAACGACCTCTACTACTTGCTGCCCCAGAATCTAGCAGCCAGATTTTTGACTGCCTCTATGTCTGATAGCCACTGTGATGCATCATTTTGAATATATATGATCTCTATTAGACTAAGTGTAAGTTTTGCATGCTTGGATCCTGCTTAAAGTATATTTCATTTTAGCTTTGCATTGCATTTTTTGAAAGATAAAACATTATTTACATGCACATCTCTAAATATTAAAATATTATTTTCATCCATGTAGTTGAAAAATCATGACATGTTATTTTATGCATATTTGCTTTTACTTAAAGTAAAATTAACCACACACATATCACACTTTAAGATTAAACATCAATTGAGTTGGGATCTCACATCTACCCAATTTATCAAGAACAATGGTGACCTTCATCACCACCTTTTTGGCTTGAATATTATGATTTTTTGACCCAATCGTGGCCAAGGTCGACTTCAAGATCCATCGAAGCCATGGAAAATAGCATGTACTTCTCTTTTGAGAGTGTATAGCTACCCATGATGGATTGGGTGAGGACCGGTAGGACCTGTATCCCCTTATCGATTATGGGTTTCATCTCCATAGCCTAATGGGATTCACAATATGGACTTCACCACCAGATATATGTGTGCAAGCGTATAGGTGAAAACCTTTTAACAAATTGAGAGTTACATCATTCAAACTCATACAAGAGAGTGGTACGATATACAAAAAACAAAAACACACAAACTAGTTTTTATTTTTTTAGAAAACACAATAAAAATTTAAAATAGATAATCATCTATGTATATTATTTATTTCTTAAAATCACATGAGATAAAATCTAAGTGTAGAGTGGAAAAAATGGTGCACCTATTAAGAGAAATTGAAATGCATCTATCTTTCCATTCAAGCATTCGAAAGTGACAATAAAGTTAAAGATGAAAAATATTTTAAAGGAATGGGAGGTTCTATTTGTACTGATTAATTTGTCAAATGTAAGGTTATAATACATCCCCTTGATAACTCTCAATTTGATACAATTCAATTACAATGCTGATGGATCTAATCCTTTCACAAATCTATGGTGTGCCTTCACTGTTATTCTCAAACTCACGATTGAAGCGTGGGTTTTTGTTACCGATGAATGAGATATCCTTATTTAACTATTTATCTCCTTCCTCATGAACTGTAATACCTATACCTACACACAATAAATTAAAAATGAGTTAATAGCATGTGCAGATTATGATAATATCAAAGGGATGCATGCAATACTGAATGTAAAAAGTGCAATCGACATAGCTAAACTACTCCAAATGCTTCCAAAACTTAATATGGTGCATATTATATACTTTTGCAATTATATATTCAAGAATTGAAAAAAATTATGAGAAAACGCTATGGCCATCCTAGGGTGGGCTAATTAGGACTATCATTACAAAAACCCTAATTAATAATTCAAAACTGCTCCAAACTTCACCAAATTTAAGTATGATGCTAATATACTAATCTAAAAAGATCTAAACTAAAATTGATTCAAAATTATGGTTCAATTCATGGCCATACCTAGGTTTTCCAACTGGGACTGTCAACCATCCCAGGTGGGGATGACCATAAAACAGGGTGGTTTTTACCACCAATTCCACTTGGATATGGTCTAGAATCCTCCAATGGGTGTTGTTGTCAAATTTGGTAAATTTAATCACAATAATGGATGGGTTTTGGATGGTATGTGCATATTTGGGGATGCCTTGCAAACGCCTTTGATTGATGATGTTTCCAAGGACAAATACAAGGGTAAAAGGTGAGAGGGAATCTCGATAGCACTTCATGGCAAATACTTACAAAGATATCTATATAAAAAAGAGTGGAAACACTCCAATTTATAAACCAAGAGGGAAAATGGGACAAAGGAGCAAGTTGGGGCATGCAATGCAAGTGTTGCATGGGAGGAAGAGGCCCCCAATTTGGGCTTCCAATTTGTAGTTCCTAATGGCCTAGATAGTCTCCCAATCTATCATAAGTCATTGGGTAGGATAAATGATAGAAATTTATTTTCATTTATCCTACCCTTGAATTTTTGAGGGGTATGGATCATGGCAATCTTGATCCTTTGTGAATTTCATCAATTTTGACCTATTTTTGGTGGTTTTTAGGCCATTATTTTAATTTTTTATAGTTGTTTTATGCCTCTTTTATGGGATTTTTTTGTGGTCATCCCAGGGTGGGATGGTTGCATAGTTTATGGTCATCCTAGGATGGAATGGTTTGCTGTTTGTTTCTCTACTTATTTATTATATGTATGAAATATTTATGTATGCTTTACGAATGCTTATCATGGATGCATGTATTGTAATATGATGTTGATTGATGATATGTACATGTATGTATGCATAATGGAATGGATTATTTGTTAATCTGTATGATGTATTATGAATACTATCTGATACAATATATGCTAGAACCATAGAGTATACAAAACTTCATCTATTCATTTTCATGCTATCATCAAACTATGTGATGGACTATGAACATGTGAACTAACAAACATGTGATAAAATAATATGGAATGGAATGCATAGTATGTTGTTATATAATATCTTTGAGATTTTCATGAGACTCAAACATTCTAGCGATCTAGTCAAATTTTGTACAATAACTATGCAAGACATTTTAGCAAGGTATAAATCTACTATGATGACCAAGATATTCAATATCCCTGTGTGTGCACGTGAGTTCATTTCTATGATAATGCATGAAGTTACCCCAGTACCAAATAGGATTGATGCAGCCCATCTATACTTAAGATCACCCTGCAAGTATCATTATCCTGAGTTTTGTACTTATTTGGATTATACCACTAGGCAATACAGACTACCAAAAGCTAGCTCATCTACATGCAAACATTGGTCTATACAAAAGCAGGTTGCTAATATGATAGACATATCATCATGTGTAAATATGCCACCATTTCTAGGTAGGTTTTATGCCATCCAATATATTATGAGGATTACCTTATGGTTTTCAAATATTAATAATTCTAAGGATTCAATTTCAATACTCTCTTATTTTATTTTATCTTTGAATTGCTCTAGGGATCTGTTCATTTTTGTTTTGGTGAGCAAGGGAGTTTGGTAGTGGTGAGAACCACTGTTTATTTTACCTTTTGCTTTTGATAGTGGTAAAAACCACTATTTCTTTTAAATATTTTTTTGAGTGGTAATAACCACTATTTATCTTAAAATATTTTTTGAGTGGTAACAACCACTATTTATTTTTCTCTTTAGGTACTTGTCCCAATTTTACGTGAAGCAAGGGAGTTTGACTATATTGAGTAAGGAGGAACTTGTCCTTTTACCAATTCTTGGCATATTTGAACCATTTGCATAGAGGGATGAGCAAGGTAAAAAATTTTCTTATGGTAACATAGACCACTTTGTAGGTTTCATATTTTCTTGTGCAAAACATGGATTTATTAGTGTGAAATTGTGTTGGGATTATGACATATACAAGGTACAATTAAAGCAGGACTCTACCTTCTAGAAATCAGGATATCTTTCTAAAAAATCTAAAAAGAAAACTAGAGATAGTTGAGTGACGAAAAACCTTAAATATGCCTTATAACAAATGGCCTAAGTGACAAGAAATAGACACACTTATGAATGTGGATGGAATTGATAATTAAAATATAGATTGGTGTGAATAATGATTTTTGATGAAGTTGATTTTGAATGATGGCTAGTGGATAAACCAGGTGCTAGACATGTATGATCAACTCTAAAATCCAAAATGCAATGATAGGTATGCCTAATGCAAGTGATTTTTTTAATGTAGCGATATGAACTATAATGCAATGTAATATTTTTATATTTTTGATATTTTAATGATGTTTTTGGATTTTGATAAAGATATATACATTTGACCAATGGTCTTAATGGATGCCATTGGATAATTTTGGGTGACCAAAGGGTTTTTAGACACCTTTGGAGCATTTTAGGGTGACCAAAGGATTTATAGATACCTTTGAAGCATTTTAGGGTGACCAAAGAGTTCATAGATGTCTTTGGGGCATTTTGGGGTGACTAAAGGGTTTATAGATACCTTTGGAGCATTTTAGAGTGACCAAAGGGTTTGTAGACACCTTTGGCATATTTTAGAGTGAGTAAAGGGTTTGAAGATACCTTTTGGGAATTTTGGGGTAACCAAAGAGATTATAGAAACCTTTGGGGTATTTTAGGGTGACCAAAGGGTTTATAGATACCTTTAGGGCTTTTTGGGGTGACCAAAGGGTTCATAGACACCTTTGGAGCATTGTAGGGTGACAAAATAATTTGTAGACATATTTGGACCATTTTAGGGTGACCAAAGGGTTTATAGATACCTTTGGAGCATTTTAGGGTGACCAAAGGTTTCATAGATACCTTTAGAGTGTTTTAGGGTGACCAAAGGGTTCGTAGAGACCTTTAGAGCATTTTATGGTTACCAAATGGTTTGCAGACACATTTGGAGTGTTTTAGGGTGACCAAAGGGTTTGTATACACCTTTGGAGTGTTTTAGGGTGACCAAAGGGTTTGTAGACACCTTTGGAGCATTTTAGGATGACCAAAGGGTTCATAGACACCTTTGGAACATTTTGGGGTGACCAAAGAGTTCGTAGACACCTTTGGAGCATTTTAGGGTGACCAAAGGGTTTATAGACACCTTTAGAGATTTTTCGGGTGACCAAAGGATTTTTAGACACCTTTGGAGCATTTTAGGGTGACAAAAGGGTTTATAGATACCTTTAGAACATTTTAGAGTGACCAAAGGGTTTGCAGATACCTTTGGAGAATTATAGGGTGACCAAAGGGTTTGTAGACACCTTTGGAGCATTTTAGGGTGACCAAAGAGTTTATAGATACCTTTGGAGTATTTTTTTGGGTGACCAAAGGGTTCGTAGACACCTTTGGAGAATTTTAGGGTGACCAAAGGGTTCGTAGACACCTTTGGAGTATTTTAGGGTGAGCAAAGAGTTTGTAGACACCGTTTAAGAATTTTAGGGTTACCAAAGGGTTCGTAGATACCTTTGGAGAATTTTGGGGTGACCAAAGGGTTTGTAGACACCTTTTGAGAGTTTTAGGATGACCAAAGGGTTTGTAGACACCTTGGAGGATTTTAGGGTGACCAAAGGGTTTATAAATACCTTTAGGATATTTTGGGGTGAGCAAAGGTTTTGTAGACACCTTTGGAGCATTTTAGGGTGACCAAAGGGTTCATAGACACATTTGGAGCATTTTAGGGTGACCAAAGGTTTCATAGATACCTTTGGAGCATTTTAGGGTGACCAAAGGGTTTATAGACATATTTGGAGCATTTAGGGTGACCAAAGGGTTTGTAGACACATTTAGAGCATTTTAGGGTGACCAAAGGGTTCATAGACACATTTGGAATGTTTTAGGGTGATCAAAGTATCTATAGGTACCTTTAGGGCATTTTGGGGTGACCAAAGGGTTTGTAGACACATTTGGAGCATTTTAGGGTGAACAAGGGTTCATAGATATCTTTGGAGCATTTTAGGATGACCAAAGGGTTCATAGAAACCTTTGGAGAGTTTTAGAGTGACCAAAGGGTTCATAGACACATTTGGAGCATTTTAGGGTGACCAAAGGGTTCATAGACACCTTTGGAGCATTTTGGGGTGACCAAAGGGTTTGTAGAATTGGAGCATTTTAGGGTGACAAAGGGTGTTTAGACACATTTGGATCTTTTTAGGGTGACCAAAGGATTTGTCGATACCTTTGGGGCATTTTGGGGTAACCAAAGGGTTCATAAACACCTTTGAAGAATTTTGGTATGACCAAAGGGTTCGTAGACACCTTTGGAGTGTTTTAGGGTGACCAAAGGGTTTATACATACTTTTAGGGCTTTTATAACTTTGATTATATCATGAATTTATGAGGAATGTATGATATCATATGTACCCCCAACATTTGTGGTGATCAATGGAAGCAAGGAAGGTGCAATACCTTTATAATCCTCAATTTTCTTAATTTCTTGTGATGTAAATAGTGGGGAAGGTGTGACACATTGGTTACCCCCAATATGTATTGTTATTTATGCAATGTTATTGGCTTAGCTAGGAGGAGTGATAGAAATTGAATACCCCCATTATGGCGAGGAATTCTGGATAATGCTAATGTCTTGATGGGATAAAATGAGTGACCCATTTGTGGATAAAGCTTTCTTATCAATAAAATATTGGACCACGTGTCTAAAATAATGAAAATTACTAATGTCATACCCTTTAATTCGATGATAGAGGTAATAATGATCTTCCTTGTATTGTTTATATCTAGGCCTATTCGGGTTGAGTAGGGGTATTTCTGGTAAGATGATATTATAGGTTGTGAAAAATAGTTGACATGGGCTCAAATAATGGAGTCCAGGTATGAAGTTGATGATTTAAATGAGGTGAATGCAATTGCCTCGTTTTATGAGATAGCAGGGTTGTATGTGTCTCAGTCACTTGTTTATATTTCTCTTCTTGATTTGTAGGTGTTGTGTTTACTTCATGTGTGGGCAAGGGGTATTGGAAGACTCCTATTGGTTGGTTGCTTATAGCAAGAGGATTACCTATCAGAAGCTCTCGCATCTCAATCATATCCTGAACTAAATATCTAAAGGGATAACATGTCTGGATGTCATGGCATCTTTGTTTATGGTAAACACAATATAGATTTTCTCTGTGCAGCTTTGATCTATGCTTATTAGTTTTCAATGGATGGACCTTGGAAATCATGATTACTTGTGCCTCATACAATCGATTGAAGATTGATGCTAAGGTTTCAGACAAATAAGTAAATATGTAAGGTTGATGGTATTGTTGCCTTTTTCCCAGATTATGTAGAGATTTAAACTTGGACTACACAGGAGGGGTTTGGTCCTAACAATCAATGGGTTGATATTTTGGATGACTCAACCATAACTCCATTCTTGTGAGTCGATTCAAGATCTATTGTAAATCATTGTGTTGGTGACTCACTTGTAACTCAATTTTAGCTAGCCTATCCAAAATTGTTTGAGGTTCATAATAATTTTGGCTAGTGAGTATATCCACATGCTCTTGTGCCAACTCAAATTGTTCTATTGTGGTAATTGGATTACCTCCAATTTAGTGTAGGGGGTACACCTATTATTTATTTTATGAATATGTTGAGTGAGATGGAGTAGATGTGACCAAATCTATTGATGGTATCTCTTGTGGTGTGGATGTAATGTTGGATGAAGTCACAAGTGGCATAAATGAATTTAGAAGGCTTTGGTTCTCTATCATAATATTTATCATTCCCACAAACTAATGAGAAGATGCATTTGCATTTGGACAAGTCATGGCTGCCTTATCAACTTGTCCAAGGTGATCTCCTTGGCCCCTATTCTCGGGGGGTGCATAAAAAATGCTATCAATGGGTGGCAACTTGGTAGGAGGACAACCTAGATCCTTGATCGACTTGATGATAGGTATGAATGTAACATTGGGTACTATGCACTCATAGATTTCTAGGGGGGTCAATTGAATTGTGTCCTAAAGCATGATATGATCTGATTCATCTGTATCAACTGTGGGTTCTTCCTAATTTTTTGTAGGAGTGGAAATGTCTTATATATATGTATTTATGATAGTTTTGGGAGCCTTTGCAAATGGCTCTTTTTCCTCTTCCTAGCTCAAAGAAATAGAGGATGGTACTAGTGGTGGTGGTGAAGGTAGCTTTATGACTAATCATAGGGTTGAATCTAGACTCTGGATAAGGTCATTGGGTTTAGTATCCAGGTGCATGGGAAATACAATAGGCTCCTGTGGATGATCCACCTATTTATAATACTTGAAGGGGTTTGGGTTGACATTAACCATATAGAACTTACCTTCATGAATGTATTTAATGCATTGATGCACTATATATGGAACACACTCCATGGCTCTCATCCATGGCCTTCCAAGAAGTATGTTGTACTATCTTGAACCCTCTAAAATGTAGCATAATGTAGATACAATATTTTGTCCAACTTGGATGGGTAGGACTATTGTGCCAATTGTAGGAGATAAAGCATTGTTAAACACTTGCAAGGTGAATGTGGATGATTTAATGTGCGAAGATGGAAGGTTAATATGTTTTAGTATAAATATGGTAATAATGTTCACTAAGGAACCTGTGTCAACTAATACTCGCTTATAAGGAAGACTATTGATACTCATGGTGATGTGTAAAGCAAGATATGGTGAATTTGTAGGTATGGGTTTGATCTCATGATTTTGAAAGGATATAATAGAATTCTTGTGCATTTGTATGTATCCCACAAAGTTGGTGAAATCATCAAGATCATGAGGTTGTAACTCAATGGAATCCAAGATCCTCATGAAAGTTTCCCGATGTTTGGAGGACTATTGTAAAAGCCCACTCATGGTCATATTGGCTGATGGTGCATGTGAAATTCACACAGGCATACTATGGATTGCTAATACTTATTGGATGGAAGTTTTGGGTGGTTAAGACCATGATTTAGAGGGAGTGTAGAACTCCCTACTAGGCCTCTTGGTAGGCTTATTATGTCTGGTTTGAGCCTGTAATCGGTGTTGGCTAACCAAATAATCCACTTGATCATGTGGATAACCCATTGGTGTTCTCCTAGTAGAGGTACCTTGGTGGTAATGTCCTTTGAGTGATGGGTTGACATCATGATAATCCATTTACTATTACATTGGATAATACAAATTCGGCCAAGCATTAGTAGATAATTTTATATTTTAGAAAATTAATTATTGATGTACATACACATAATACAATATTTGAAAATAACAAAGTAGGAGATATAAGGGCTTCTACTTGGAAAAATAAAACTCTATTATTATAAATATTATTGTTTTTCTAACATTCCAAATTAGGGAGTTATAAGGAATACTACACCAAAATAGATTATTGGAATTTAGAAATATTAATCTATTAAATATCAAGGGATATAAAAAGAGGTTTGTTAAGATTTATTACGGGTTGGAATAAATTTATAGACGTGTCTCATAAAAAAATTAAAGGGGTAAAATAAATCCAACTTTGAGAACTTCTTCAAATTAAAAAATGCTTACTTCAATAGGAGAAATAAGGTGTAATAAAAGTTGATTTTTGGTATTTACAAAACTTTACAAAATCAACCAAAGATTGAATTGCTATTCCAAAAAGGCACTTTATCAATCATATTGCATACTCTAACCACTAGGGAGACATAAGGAAGTCCACTAAACCTAAGCTCTATAAATAATTTATCAAATCAAGTTCATATACTCTAAACTAGGGAGTCATAAGGTAGACTACTTCAAAGATTCAATTTAGAGTATTTAAAGAACTTCTAACAAATCCATTTCTACAATTCTAAGGAATTGCAAGAAACACTATCTCAAGGCCTATCAAGAAGGAATATGGATGAAATATTGAGAAATGATTTTATTAATGAAGAACTATTTCATGAAATGGAATTGTATTCCCAAAACTTAATAGATACCCTTGAAGGATACAAGAATCTATCAACTAATGATAAAGAGAGATTCTCCTTATTTATCAAAGAGGCAAAAGAGGGTAGCTTTGCAAGATTATTTAGTTATATTCATGAAAACCTCTTCAAGGCATGGTGGAATTCATAAAAGTTGGTTATATTCACATCAAAGGAATGTTTGATGATCTATCTATCATTAATTGTGTTTATACTTACTCAACACATGAAGAAAACTAGCAATACAAATAAATATTATTGTGATGATAAAATAACTCATAATGAAGAAAAAATTTCATAGGAGGAGGAAAAGGAAGAAAATACATGCTAGAATAGATCACATCAAAGAAGATATGAATAGAAAAGAAACCACAAATATCGGACCAGATGGACACATTCAAAAGGCAGAAGAACCTTTAGCTATATTTTAATTTGCATCATATGAAGACACAAATTACTTGTTGAATCAGTATACAATAAGCTATGGAGGAGAATACAAATTCTATTATCCAATGGAAGAAGATCCATATTGAAGACTAAAGTTCTCAATACCCAAATAATGTAATACAGGGGGGTGTTAGAGTATATTACATCATTTGGGTCATGTAAATGTACCACCTTTGGTACATAGTTAGAGTAGGATATTATTTTAGGGGGAAGTTAGCTAGTTACTTCAAGTAATGTAATAAATGCACAAGTGTTAATGTGCAAGTTGTAAATGTGCAATGTGTCCCCTTGTACAACTACGTAGAATGTTGGCAAATGAACCAATATTCCTATATAAAAAGGGCCTCATAGTAAGTGATTGAATATCACAATATTCAGTAGTAGTGTAAAGAGTAAACTCCATTTGTGATGGAGTACAATGTAGTCCTTTAGCACATATTCATGGAGCGTTCATTTTATCCATAGATGCATTGTAATATTTTCATCATTTCTATTTATAGTACACTTTAGTCATATTGCAAAATTACTTTCCTTCATATTTTCTACATCTTGTGATTGCCATCTCATACTTCATCAAAAGCTAACACAAACAATGTAATATATTCCAACAGATTGGATGTATATTTTTTTTGTAATTTTCTCATAGGAGAAATATATTTTTAAGGTGGTCATCATTATTCTAATTTTAAAAAATAATATGTATGTTGTGGAGATCAAGAATCATTTAGAAATAAGAAGAATGATTTATACACAAATTTTCCTTATCTTCCTTGTTGTCATGTGAGATTGTGGTACCTTACCTTTGCTAAATTTTTTATATTTTACTAGGCATAAATAGCAACAAGGAGCCAAATACTAGGAAATTTTACAAAAAAACATAATTTTTCTCATTCGTGGTATATTTATATTACTTAAAAAACTTATTAATTGAATCAAAGCAGTGATTTTCTCAACAAAGGTGCCAATTTTGATCATGGAAAAATTAGATCCACTTATTAATACAAGAAAATACCTTGTAAAAGCAAGAAAATTAATAAATATAACCAAGTGAATGACTCAAATAGGGCACAAAATTAAAAATTTGCATGAAGTTTGAGGAAAGTCTCCCAAAAAATAATGTTTTTAGTATTTTATAGCACACTAAGCATTTTTCGAGCCTTCCAATCCTAGTAGAGGTATAATTTGAGGCATGTAATATTTGAAGGTGCAACCTTTTGCTAAAGTTATCTTCAAATATTTATTTTTACTAAAAGTAACTATTTTTTACCATAGGTAAATTAGGGGTAAAGTTTTACTATAAATAGGATCCTAGGACCCTCAATATAATCATATTTTGGCTATCAAAATTGATAGCTACACTTTATGAAACCCACGTTATGCTCTATACTCATGAGGTTGTGAAAAATTGAAAAGTCCTTGTGAATCCCATTAGAGGTATTACCTCATGGTTTTTTAAGTGCACAATGGTTAATATTTTCGTTTGATTATCAATTTCATAATCAAACAAATTGGTGTACATTGATGTTATTCAAATTATTGTGTTGATTGATCACATGATATCCTCACTATGGTGTAACAGTTGTAATTGCTTTCATCTCTTGCACTCTAAAATTCATGAATTTAATTTCCACACTTTATGCATTTTAGATTTTATATGTGACTTTGTGTGTGCTTTTAATTTCATGTAAATTAGTTTATTTAGACTAGATATCCAAACAAGAAAAGTTGAGAGTTGGTCTAAATTAAAATGTTGAGGAAAGCATATGGCAAACCTATCCAACCTTGTTGAAACTTGAATTTTGGGGGCACAATAAATATAATAGAAATCAGTCCAATTTCTTAAATCAACATAGTCTTTGGTATGACTAGTGGGTCAAACCCTATTTTTACATATTTTATTGATTTTCATGCTCAAAAAAGCATCTTTCATGGATAGAGTGATTGGGTCAAAGTAAAAAATTATATAAAAGCAAGTGATTCAATCAATTTTGAGCAAAGTTCAAGTTTTTTCACAAAATCAAGCTATTTGCTTGACTCAGTAGACAAATTGCTCAACCTAGTCAGAAAATCACTCAATTTTTTCTATGCTTTCAAAAATCCTAAATGTATCAATTTGTTTTTTTAGTCATGATTTAAACACATGCTAAGTCTAACAAAAAATAACAAAAGGAATTTATAAACACCATTTTATTATAACAGTTATATATTTTGACTAATTAAGCAACCATTTTCAATAATACAAATTATCACTGACTAGCAATAACCAAGAAGTATAACTTTTTAATACATCTATTTAAACCTTAACATTGTTTAATAATATGGATCAAGAAATTGTAGTGATCCATCAATAGTTACAAGAACTATATAGAACATATTACATTCATTAATTTAATCTATTTTTTAAAATATTTTTAAATGAATTTTTTAAATTTTTATTGGTATTTTCCTATTATTTATGGATTGTGTCATCATCATCAAGATTGTCTCTTACAAATAATTTTCTCCTTGTTATGGTTTAAAAACATGTTTTTGGATGGATGTGAAAGGAACTATAAATAATTCCTCTAATTCTTTTGGTTGAGCCCTCTTATTTCATTTTAACTTGACTGTCATGTCATCTCCTTTCATTCTTCTTTTAAGTAGATTTTGAGTGGCATTTGTGGAGTCATTGGTTTGAAATATACAGTTATATCTTTTAAAACTGAAATTAAATGATACTTTAATAATTTATCAATGGTGAGTTGAAATGTCCAATTGCAACCTTTTGTTGCAACTCACATTCATTTTAATTTGAAATGGCTAATTGTCATTTTCATTTAAATTAAAATAAACTATAAAAATTCTGCAAAATAAAACAAAAAAATAATTTATTTGATAAAATGCAAAATTTAATGTTAATTTTTTTTTAAAAATAGTTGTTTAATTAATCATAAAATAACATTTTTGAAGATTTTAATTATTTTTATATGGTCTAGATGTTTAGAATGATTTGATAAAATTTTGTAATTGGTTAAGGGATTGTTCTCATAACTTAATATAGAATATAATCACCTCAGTATAAACTTTTTATACCATTTACGTTTCCTTTTTATGTAGATGTAAATGTCATAAATAATGTATATAATTTTAATACTTTTCACATAATATCACTACAATTCTCATAATAATTTTAATAAATAAAAAATTTAAACATAAATACAATTATTATAAAAAGTATTCTTACTAAAAAAATAAAATTTAAACACAAATATTATTATTATAAAAATCTGAAGATCATGTTATCACTAATAAATTATGTTATTAACGAATACAAAAATCAAGCTACTGTCACTTTTTGAATATTAAATTTACAAGTTTAGGTGGTTTCAATATCTCTTTTGAAACATGGCAAGTAAGCCCCAAAAGGCTTTTCTTATCTTTCAAGTTTAGGTGGTTTCAATATCTGTTTTGAAACTTGACAAGTAAGCCCCAAAAGGTTTTTCTTATCTTTCACATGTAGTTGAGTATAATTCTATATAGTTGCATTGCAATGGATACATGTAGTTGAATATAATTAATCAATTAGCCAATTAATAATATAATTTTTTTTTAGAGTTTCATATTAACCTTTTCTAGTTTCTTTGTGTTTTTCAAAATATTGGATCTGTTTTTAATTGTATGTTGATGGTTACACATAGAATAAGGGTTGTAATTTTAATTCCAATAAGATGATTGAAATTTTGATATACACACAATCTAAGTATGATAGAAATCTGATTTGTAAGAAACAAAGAAAAAATTACAAGAAAACCAAACTTAAGTTTTAGATGTTAACAAAATGATTGGATATACTATTTTTTCGTGTATTTGATGTTACTATTTTTGTGTATTTTGTGTCTTTTAATTCGGATAATTTCACAGATATTTTAAACAATAATTGTAACCTCTAAAAACCACTTGTTACTAAAGCAAAAATAAATTTAAAGAACATTTTTTTTAAATTGGTAGTAGAAGGGGTTTTTAAAGGGTCCCCGAACCTATTATAAATAGGGTTTTGAAAGGCATCCTCAAACCTTAGATCTAACAATAAGATATCAAGAAAAATTAAGTTGGATTCCACGAATCCAACTCGAAAATCCAATGAAGCAACCTCCTAGCAAATAAGTTGTAAATTTTTATCAAACAAATACAAGAGATTATCACGATCAAACAGCCAGCTAGGAAAAGGGACCAACATAGGAGAAACCCACACCCAAAACAACATTCAAATTCGAGATTTAAAATTAGAATTTGAAAATGTAAATTTTTATCAAACAAATACAAGAGATTATCACGATCAAACAGCCAGCTAGGAAAATGGACCAACAAAGGAGAAACCCACACCCAAAACAACATTCAAATTCGAGATTTAAAATTAGAATTTGAAAATGTAAATTTTTATCAAACAAATACAAGAGATTATCACGATCAAACAGCCAGCTAGGAAAAGGGACCAACATAGGAGAAACCCACACCCAAAACAACATTCAAATTCGAGATTTAAAATTAGAATTTGAAAATCCTACCAGAGTTGCATTCAAATTCAAAGTTCAAAATTTGAAGATCTCACCCACCACTAGGGCCTTAAATCTAGGAACCAGACCTCACCACTAGAACCTAGGGGTGCTCAAAGAACCAAAGAGCCAAGAATACTATTTAAATTTGGAGCAAATCTACAATAACAACATCTGGCCTGACAAACAACTGAAATAAAAACAACCAAAAATCTCTTGCTAAAAGCCGGCCTAGTGAGATCTTGGGAGGCCTGCAAATCTTTTTTTGACCCCCAAAGAAAAAAATCATTTGTTCAGGCCACACTCCTTAACACATTTGTTCCAAGTCTCCTAAACACATTTATTCCAAGTCTCCATGATTGGGCCAACTATCCATTAGAAGGGGTTGTACTCCATTATCAATTTCAGAGTTAATATCCATTTTCCTGAGCACTTTGTTGCTAGGTCTCCCCACTTTTCTTTCGACCCCTACATCAATACGATATTTCCTCTGACTTCTGGTCTTCAAACCTGTAAAGCCTTTCTCACACATAGGTTTTGAAGAGGCTAGAGAGCTTTCCATTAACTATTGAAGAGTCGGATCATCCATGTCAATACAATCAAATGGACTTACCTCTTATCCACTCTCCTTAAATTTAGGAAGTTGAACAGTATCCTCTGCTACTAGGCTCACTTCCCTTATCTTCGTAGGAACCCTGTTCAACTCCTCCATGTTTGATGGAAGAAGGGATTCCTCCTGTAATTCCTCACTGAGCCCAACTTGATCTTTTCCTTTCAATTTTTGAGGGTTTCGCTTAGGCACCCACTTTTCACTAAGCTTCTTACTGTTTTCCTTACGACTTGTCGAAGTACTTAGAGTTTTAGGATGCAGGCAACATATGCTCTTATGGTGCCCTCCCTTACCACACTCCTGACAAACTTGGGGTTTATTTTCATATTCAATGTTCTGAACCTAGGTGCCATGGTTAGAAAATAGGTAAATAGAGCTTGGCAGATCCTTGTCAATATCTCCCATCACACACATTCTAACATAGAGCATTCGAGATTTGGAACTGGTAGTTTGGTTGAAGAAAATCAAATCCTCAATTATCTTTGGCAATAGCTTGGAAGATGCTATTATACCATAGATGAAGTGGGAAGTCTGGTATCTTGACCCATAGTGGGACAATATTAATGCTATGCATTAAGGGATTAAAATCTAAGGCCCATTTACCAAAAAATAAACCTAGTTTGCCAAAAAACCATGGATCCCCTTTGCTTGGAATCCTCCTCACATTTGAGCCTTATAAGGAAGAAATTTCTTGGGATGGCCACAATTTCAAGAGAATCGATAGGTCTCATCCTGCCAAAGCCCATCTCCTCAAAGTATCAATATCCAACTCCTACCTTGGAATTTTACCATAAGATTCCACAATCCATCTTTCATTATATTATCAATCAAGCTATCGGGGATATGGATTTGGTTCGACATAGGAGAAATATCGAAGAGGGTGTCAGATCCTCCATTAATACCAACGACCACTTTTGCATTCAAAGGTGCACTAGGGGGATGGAGTACTTCCCACAGGTTCTACTTGTCCCACCTTTGAGCTTACCAAGATCCCACTCCTCCCATTCAAATGAAAAGGAGGGGTCATGAGAGTCAAATAGATCTGCCTTCACAAACTTAGCTTCCTCAGCAATTGGGTCGAAGCTGCCCAACCAGGCATCCACTTTCTGTGCAACGCTCATCTGCCTCCTCTGCAACGCTCCTCTAAAACCTAAAAAACTGCACTGATCTACTTCACAACCTAACTACTGTAGCACAATGCTTCACATATCCACTTTACAACTTGGCCAGGCATCCATCTTCTTTGCAAGGCTCATTTGCTTCCTCTGCAACGCCCCTCTGAAACCTAAAAACTGCACCGACCTACTTCACAACCTAACTACTATAGCACAGTGCTTCAAAGATCCATTTTACAATTTGTGAGGCATCCACTTCTCATCTACCTTTCCTGCAAAGCTTAACTTATTTTATTACTTTAAATAACGCTTCAATAATTATAGAAACACAATTTTTTTTTTAAATTCTTTTTTCAAATAACAGCGAACTACAACATGTTTAAAAAGAAAAATTAATCAATTACGTTCGTTAATATAATTATTTTATAAACAATATTTTATAATTTTTAAAACTGTGACATGACAGTGTTTTAAATTCTTATTATATATATATAATTATTCGCATGCTTGACATCAGTATCTTACACAGCAAAAAGGTCAATATTCTTTAAATTTTTTAAAAATTTAACTCGTGTAATAAATATGCATATACATCATCATTAAAATTAAAATTATAAATTAATTAATTTTAAAAAATTAAGAAACCCATTTACGAGTTTATGTAGTCTAGTAATACAACCCAAAGATATTTTGGAATCTTGCCTGGTGAATGTAAACGTTTTGTTATATTCGCTCAATATGGACAAAACCCACAAGAGAAAGAATGTCATATCATATCATAGATATATCTTATCTGGAATAACGTGTTTAAAAGGGATTGAAAATCATAGTCGCTAGAAAATGTGGCCTGAGTGGACATGCCAGATATGTTTGAAATTACAAATGTTCTTTTCAAGACTAATAAGACAGAATTGAATTCCAAGCATAACATTTTGTTTCTATCCCAAAGCTAAAATTGTAAGAAATCACTCATGGAAGTGGAGAAAACAGTTGAATCCAAATATGCTTTCCTCTCTGGCATATGATGTGATCACTACCTAAAAAAGATAAACGAATTTACAACGATATATAGATAACGCCAAGTGTCTGAAATGACTGGAATCTGTGAAATTCTGTTTGTCACATTCAATGCTCATGCTTTTGACATAACATGCATCTTTTATCGATACGGCATACGGGATATTAATCGAATATAATTGATTCCAAGTGATCATCTCACTAAAAGAAATCATACGGCAATCCGTCGCCTTTCATGAAGTGAAATGTAATCAACTAAGAAGATAGCGTGTACCATGATATGATATCATGAGTTCCAAGCTTTTTCTTCGATAAACAGCAAGCATTCACCGTGGGTATTCTGTATACATGGGAATGAGTTTACCGTGTGGGTTGGTTGGTTTTTAAATATTCAACGCGTTTGTTTCACCAAATTGCCCAGCCTTTCTTAAGGATATGAAAGAAGTGCTCTTCAATGATAGTTCACGGATAGCTCAGTTCAGTCCATTGTTTTATTCAGACACCTTACATTAGAAACCTAAATCTGGATGATGATGTTTTTGAGGCATAATATAAAGGAGTCTCAAAATTCTTACTCTTAAAGGTTTAAGATTTTTTTTCATTGACATCAATGGTAAGTTTATATATTAACTGTTATAATTTTTTCTTAAGGTTAAAAAACATCTTATAGAATATTATTAAAATAGTAACAAAATTAAATATTTTATTTTATTTTTAAGGATAGTATTATTTCTATTTTTTTTGTATTATTATAAAATGAGGGTTTTGAAAGGAATCCCTCAACCTTTTACATAACTTACATAACTCCTCCATGGGAGACAGACCATAAAACATAGTTGTGCAAAACAACCATCCCTAGCTCAGATGAAAGGACACAAAAGATAAATAAACACCACATGGAAACATTGTCAACACCAAAAACAAGAAGGTGGATCCACAAACCAAACAGTCAAAGCAGAGGATGACATGAACATGGCAATCACATGGTGAGACATTCCAACAATTCAAATTACCATAAGTGCTAGCACTATTGAAATAAATGTCATTGATTGGATTCCTCACAAACTTTAAGAGATCCATCAGGAAGTTATTTCTCCACATTGTAAACAACAAGTTAGGTTATTTATCTAACAATCAATTAAGGCATTGCCTAAACATTAGTTTATAATTGTAGTCAAAGAATTTTATAAGCCATTTTAATTTTCAATTTACATTAATATTTCTTCTTAAAACCTTTAAAATAGGTGTAAAATCATTAATTTTATTCCAAAAAAAATGATATTATTTGTAAAGTTATATATTTACTTATTTATTTTACCATGTTTTATTGAATCTTGATTTAACTCGGACAATGCTCTATTATATATATATATATATATATATATATATATATATATATATATATATATATATATCTCGACAAGGAGCAAGAGACCTCTCACTCTAGGTGGGAGGTCACCTTTTCAATTTCTTGCTCTCTCCATGCTCTTCTTGTGGATTTTCATGCAGATCTCCTACTTTTTTGGTGGATCCGTAGCGAGTTAAGGAGGTGCGGGAGCAAGAGACCTACCACTTTGGGTAGGAGGTCACCTTTTCAATTATTGCTCCCTCCTTGGCTCTTCTTGTGGATTTTTAGGCAGATATCCTCATTTCCTATGGATTTCAAGGCATATATTTTTTTTTGGTCGATTTGTAGCACGTTAAGGAGGTGCCTCGATGTGGGAGCGAGACCTCCCGCTTTAGGTGGGAGGTCACCTTTTCAAATTCTTGCTCCCTCCTTGGCTCTTCCTATGGATTTTCAGGTAGATATACTTTCTTGTGGGTTTCCAAGTAGATCTCCTATTTTTTTGGCGAATCCATAGCGAGTTAAGGAGGTGCGGGAGCAAGAGACCTCCCGCTTTGGGTAGGAGGTCACCTTTTTAAATTATTGCTCCATCCTTGGCTCTTCCTTTAGATTTTTAGGTATATATCATCCTTTCATGTGGATTTATCGATAGATCTCCTCTTTTCTAGTGGATATCCTACTTTCCTGCGGATTTCTAAGAAGATATTGAGGTGTTGCATTTCTCTGGTCTTGATGGGAGGCCATGCATTGACTGTTCACTGCAATGGAGGGCCTCGTGACATTGTGCTTTTATTGATATTATTTTTGCTTCAGAGGCTTGTTTTTACTAGGCCTATGAATGACCTTGTGTGGACTACTTTTGTGGATCTACTCGATGCTGGTGTTTTTTACATTAGGCCCTATGGATTTTTCTACATTTTGGGCCTTCCAAAATAGTGTGTTTTTCCCTAGGTGGAAAAAACTTTTAATTGTTTTTTCTGAAGGAGGTCTAGTGTTGTTTTGTGGATGACTCTGGGCTATTTCGTGGATTGTCTTGTGCTAGTTTGCGGGTTGTCCCATTTCATTTGTGGATGGTCCTAATTCATTTTTGGATGGTTCTATTTCATTTATGGATGGCCTTGCATTGTATTACTTCATTTTTTTCTTTGGGCCTTCTAAAAATGTGAGGTTTTCTCCTGTGTGGGAAAACCCTTTTCAATTTCGTGGGTAACTATGAGGTTTTTTTCCTATGCAGGAAAACCTTTTTTCAAATTTATGTGTAACTGTGAGGTTTTCTCTACTACCCCTATGAGGGCTTCTCTTCTCAACCCATGTGGCTTCCTCTCTTGCTCCTGCGTGGGCTTCTCTTTTTTAGTTTAAGTTGTTTACCGCCAACAACCCACAAAGGGCCTATTTCTTCAACTATATTTCAGTTGGGAACTCTTCTCCCAACCTTCATCTCTTTGTAAAAGGTTACGAGTTCCTTTCAAAACCCCTATTTACAAATTAATATATATTTTGAATCCCCTTCAATAATTATAGCTATGTTTTTAAAAGTATTTAAAAGTCATTATAAAACTATAGATGTAATTCTCTCATGATTATTTTTTATTAGGTAGGAAAACATAGGATTTTGAAAGGATCCTTAACCTTTTATAGTGAGAGACATAATAGAAATAATAACAATAAGTGAATCAAGAGTAAAATAACCCCAATATATAGGGGGATACAAAACAATAGCCATAAATAGGTAGAAGGAATAAAATGCCTTCAAAAAAAGTAAGAGGGACCACATTATCAACCATGGACTAAAACATACCATAATTCAAAATTAGAACACACTAAGTTAAAATGGTAGAAAAATCCTTCATCCAGATTTGAAGAGCATTCTGATTGATCTCGTAGTTGGCTAATAGGTCAGCTTCCTTTTTTTCCTTCTCTAAAGGTGTGTTTGAATTCAACACCTTCCAAATTCTTAGTGTAATAGTAAATATATTATATTAAATATGTAATGGACAAATGAGGGGAATGATTTACTTTAGGAATATTAATGACAGAAAGAGAGTCATCATTGACCACAAACTTCTTTACATTCAAAATTTCTAGGAGCATGACCCCTTGATAAAGCGCCCAAGTTTAAAAAAAAAATGGACTGAATACCTAAAAAGTTAACAAAGATCAAAATAATAATCCTTTTGTCATTTTTGGTGATTCGTCCAACCCCTACAGTACCTAGATTTCCTTAGCCACCACATCAAAGTTCAATTTTATCCAACCTTGAGGTGGAGGCTGCCATTTGACAAGATCTCTAGGATTAGGGGTGGGTAGACTACAAATAATTTCTAGATTTAGGATGCCCAATTGGCTAGCAACCTTACCTTTGCTCTCAGAATATTTATCATATTTAATAGGTATTATGGAAACATTTTATTTCAAGTAATTAAATTTTTTAGCTTCCACATGTAGGGGATCCTATTTAACATTCTTGAAGAATCTATTGTTTCCTTCATTCCAAATACCCAAAAGAAAAATGAGGTAAACAGAAAGACCAATAATTTCTAAGCAAAATATTATGGAAGGGGGAACCCACTACAAATATAGGTCCAAAATGTTATTAGGAATGACCCAGGTAACCTTGAATTTGATGAGAAGAGGATGGATAACTTTTAAGGAGAAGAGACACTCAAGAAACAAATGATTAAAATTCTCTCAAGTAACTTCACACACATAACACCTATTCAAAATGGGTAAGGCTTTTTTATGAATATTTCCAATAGTAAGGATTTTGTTCTAGGCAACCAACCAAAAGAAGAAATTAACTTTACGTGTGAGGTGTTTGAACCATATATTACTGGCTATAAACTAGTCCTCTTCCTCATAAAACTGAAGAAAGTAAGAAAATTTAACCATGAAAAGACCCTTATTATCTACTTTCCAAACAAGGAAATCACATGATAGGTTAGAATTAAGGAGATGAATTTTTAGAATATTAGATAAAGGATTTAGAGCATGAATTTACCTATGGGAGGGGTTAACAAGAGATAAAAATTTCCAAGTCCTTTTTCCATCTCTTACCTCAATAAATTCAATGATTCTAGATTCATATGTTTGCACAATAAAGGGCTCTAAGAAGTTTAGAAGTTGGTCTCTAATCAAGGGCTCATTATGAATCCAACTATCATCCCAAAAGTTAACTTTCCTACCATCACCAATTTTCCTATTGGAAATTTGAGTTATTTTATGTTGTCATTGATGTCACATGGATCATTGATGTCACATGGATCACATTGAGTTTTGGTGGCCAAATGATATTTTGGAAAGCATAGATAAATACAAGGTTTTTGTGAAAACCAAGGCAGGCAAAATAAAATGTTTTATTTAAAACCATGGATGACATATTTGAACTGGGTTTTTCTTAAAACCCAAGTTGGCCTTTCGTTTCATCGAAAAATGTGCCCCGATGATGGAGATATTTAATTTTTAATATTTAGTTTAAATTTTAATTATTTAAAATTTAAATTTAAATTTAAATTTAAAATTAAATATGCAAGATTTTTGCTGATGTCATCAAAAATAATAAGGAGGCTATATAAAGGGGATACCTAAGGTTCATAAACTTATGTTTTCTCGTGAATTAATTGTTGGAAAAAGAATCTGAATAAGAGCTCGTGCAAAATACTTTGGAAACCGGAAGCAGCGAATAAGACAAAGTGAGGTCAAGACAAACAACATAGTGGGCAGCATGACGCATTGGTAATTGGATTTTGCCTAAGGAATGGGGCAGACGAAACATCAAGGTTTCGAATCCCCTTGACTACGTTTGGAAGGCATTGGAAGAAAAGCGCTCGAAGTGCTTTTGATTTGCGGAAAGGGAGGAAAGGTTTTAAGGCATGTTGTGCCTTTACCTTTCAAACGAGCGGCTAGCTCGTGTGGCAACCTTAGTCACAGATAAGGCACTCGCGGTGTGGGCAAGTCAGGGGCTTGAATCCCCTTGAGGAGGTAAATAAGCTTTTGCTCTAATTAATTTTGTTAAGCCCTAAGTTGGAGTTATAAGGTGGTTAGGAATAATTAAATTTTCTAATTAAACTTTGTTTTTATAAGGGATGTGATTATTATTTCAAAGGTGGATGAGTTGTTGATTTAATTTTATGTTCATAAAATTGAGAATTAAAATTTAGGAGAAATAAGGAGTTGTTATAAAATAATTTTTGAGAGGTTTATTGATTATTATTTTTTATAAGGGTTTTTATTAAAAAAGGACTTTGGTGGATGTGTTTATTAAGTTGGAGTAAAAATATGTAAATTGAGTTATGCTTTATCTTGTGATTATTATTTGAAGTCCACTAACCCTATTGAGATTGGAAAGAAACGTTGTTTTTAGTGTGGCAGATTTTGTGGATAACTTCTTGGCATCAAAAAGGTATGGGAACATTCTCCTATTGATTGTTTATGGTGGTTTATTTCTAAAATATCATTGGAGTGAAAAGAATTGATCGTGGTTTCCTTTTCGAAAGTGGTTGGTTGAATGATTGAAGTTTTTTTGGTTTGAGAGTTATGATTAAAACCTTGTTTTATAAGTATTGTTGTTGAAGCTATTAGTTGTGTGAAAAACCTGAGTTAGGGTTTGAGAAGAACATGAGTATAATTTTTATGTGAAGAATGTTTTATAAGCATTATTTTTGAAGCCCATTGGTTGTGCAAAGAACTTGAACTTGAGTTAGAGAAGAACATGAGTATCATTGTTATGTGAGATTTGTTGTTGAACATTGTTGGAAACATTTGAGTTGGTTGATACATGCTTGGACTAGGGTTTTGTGAGAAAGAGTGTCCCTTGTGGTGATTGGTTGAGTTGAGTTGAGATCATTGTGGATCATTGTTGTCATCCATTGTAGAGTACATTGTCGTTCATTGTTGAGTTCATCTTTGAGCCTTGCCTTCATAGATTTGTGGATGAGATTTGAGTACTACTTGAGCATGATTGATTGAGACTTTGAGAAGGCCTTTGGGATATATTTTTGGACATATTTGTGGTAGTTTGTGTATGATTTATTGAGCCTTTGAGAAGGCTTTATGGATAGCTTTTGGGACAGCTTTGTGGATAGTTGTAGAGAGATTTGTGGATAGATTTGGGATAGATTTTGATGAGGTTCTAAGTGAGCCTATTGAGCAGATTTGAGCAAGTTCTTGGTGAGATTGCTAGAGCAATTTTGAACAAGTTCTTAGTGAGCTTGTTGAAGCATATTTAAGCAAGTTCTTGGTGATCTTGCTAGAGCAGTTTTGGACAAGTTCTTAGTGAGATTATTGGAATAGATTTGAGCAAATTTTGTGTGAGCTTGTTGAGAATATTTGGACAAGTTTTATGTGAGCTTGTTTAGTAGTTTTGGATAATTTTTGTGTGATCTTGTTATGCATATTTGGACAAGTTCTATGTGAGCTTGTTATTGCCTAGATTTGATTAGATCAAAGAAATTTGGACAAGTTATGTGTGAGCTTGTTATTGCCTAGCTTTGAGGAGATCAAAGAAATTTGGACAAGTTCTATGTGAGCTTGTTGAGTAGTTTTGGACAAGTTCTATGTGAGCTTGTTGTGCATATTTGGACAAGTTTTGTGTGATTTTGTTATTACCTAGCTTTGAGCAGATAAAATAAATAATTATATTTGATAAGGATCCTTACTTCGGTGTGAAATATTATAAGGAGATTATCTTGTGGAGTACCCCACATTAGGGGAACCACGTTAAATATTGTGTCTCAATTATATGTGGTGACTTGTGCTCATGATTACCATTTCTATATAAGTTATTAATGCACACTGCTATATTTGGCTATTGCAATTAAGGACATTAATTGATATTGGTTTGAAAAGAAAGTAAAAATTTGTCTTATGCTATTCACCCTCCCCTCTTAGTATAATATTGTGTTATTCAATTGGTATCAGAGTGGGTTCCTTCAGAAAAGCTAACAACTTGAGGGTAAATTCTACAAAAACATAAATGGCTTCATAGAATGGATCATCTACAAATAAGGCTCCACTATTTTATGGTAACAATTATACTTTCTAGAGCATGAGGATGAAAAACTACTTCATATAACAAGGATATGAGGTATGGCAAATGGTTGAAAAAGAGTATAGGATTGAAGGTGATCCCGAGGCAGATAAGACTATCAGGAAATTGGTTGAGATCAATGCAAGAGCAATGAATTATATTTTGAGTGGGCTACGAGAGATAAATTTTGCAAAGGTTATGGTATATAATTTAGCTAATGAGATGTGGACCAAGTTGTAGAATACTTATGAAAGATATTCCAATGTAAAGTTGGCAAAACTACAAACTCATGGAAAATGATTTAAGAAATTGAAAATGGAAGATTTTGAAGATATTGCAAAGCTTTTAATTTGAGTTGATGAGATTACTAACACCATGAGAGGCCTATGATTTGAGATGAAAGAATCATAAGTTACTCAAAATGTTTTGAGATCACTTCCCATGAAATGTGATGCAAAGGTTTCAACAATAGAAGAAACAATGGATATCAACAACCTAACAATGGAAAAATTGCAAGGAACTCTCACAGCTTATGATATGAGGGTAAGTAAGCATCAGGTTCCAATAAAAGAGATTGCATTCAAGGCTTCAAAAAAAGAGAAAGGAAAAGTTTCAAAAACAAGTAGAGGTTCATATAATTATGAGGAAGCTAACTTCATCAAAATGAATAAGGACTCAAGGAATTTCAGGGATATAAGGAAAGTTAGATGCTACAAGTGTGGTGATCTTGGTCACTATGCATACAAGTGTCCACATGAAGAAAACAGTGATGATGTAAAACAGGGTCACAAAAGAAAAGACGATGGGAAGCATAAGCATGACAAAGATGACATATACAAGCAAAATAGGTATGAGAAGAATAATTTTTTTTGCAAGGCAAAGAAATCTTACTACATTGTAGATGTAAGCGATAGCTCAGATCACAGTGATAGAAACCAGTCAGATGAAGAAAAATGTACATTCTTTGTAATAAGTGAAGAAATGCAAGAACACCTATTCCTAGGTATTGAAGTTAAAGAAGAGGATATATCTATTGAATAAAGACATGAAGATCTTGCCATAGCCATTAAGTAATAAAATAGGAACAATAAGGGTCTAAGGATACTAAAATGATTCATATGCAGATATTTTGGGCATATAGATGACGATTGCACATACTAAAACAATTGCAACAAGGAAAGTTTATTTTTTAAAAAAGAAATAAGCAGTTCCAGTAATAGTTCTAGGAGTAGTTCTAGTGACAATTCCAACAGCAGTGATGATGAAGAAGAAGATTCCACAAAACAGGAAAAGAAAATCAGGAGGTTGGAAAATAAAATCAAGAGGCTTGAAAACAAGGTTCATAAAAATGAAAAGGTCAATATGATGCTTAATCAACACATTCAAGATTTGGAAAAAGAGCTTCAAGAAAAAAGAGAGCTTGGCATCACTATTTCTGAGAAATGGAAGGAGAAGAAAGAAATATGTAATCAGTTAGAATAAGGAGATCAGAAAAGTTTGGGGACCTGCATAAATGAGTTAGCAGAATTTTAAAGGAATTCAAAAACTCTGGATAATTTTTTGAATTTACAACGAGATCCATTTATAAATACAAGGCTTGGTTATGAAGAAGGGAAATAAAAAATACGTACACAAGGACCTATATTTGTATCAGGAGGCTTTGTTTCATAAATCTATAAGGAAGAACTAGTTCCTAAAGAAAAAGAAGTAGCAAAATAGATACTTGCATTTCAGAGGCTATAGAGATGTGTGCCAATTTGCTACTTAACACAAATGAAGAGAAAGAAGAGGAAGATTCCAAAGCACTGAAAGTCTCATATTTTAGGTTTGGGGAATCACACTCAAAAGGAAAGGAAGTTCTAAAATATGAAATCAAGAAAGCACCTAAGATTTATGAAGAAAGTTCCAAAGTTCCTATGGCTCCAAATATTTAGTTTGGATCTTGTTTTGAGATAGGTGAATCAAGTTCAAAAGGAAAAGAAATACTTGAAGAGAAAAACAAGGAAGAAACTAAGGAAGAGGATTTAGATACTACAAAGAAAGTTCAATAATACAATACACAAGTTGAAGACGATCATAGCAATAATGGTCAAGAAAGGTATGAGGAACTAAGGCATGAATAAAGGGCTTTTCAAGGACATTATTTTTCTTGTAATGGATTTCGACACAGGGCTATACATTGCAGGGCCTATGGACCAAAGAAGTTTGATTTTGATAGAAGGAACATCAAAGGAAGAAGGTATGGTTTTCAGGTACATTGATTCTCATGTAACAATATTGGTCATAGATATTCTCAGTGCAAAGGAAATGAGAAACATGATTTTGGCTTTAGAGCTACACAATTTAGAATTCATGGTCATAATGGTCATGAAAACAAAACTAATTTGGGGGTGATTTAGCTTTCAAATTATGCTCATATTTTTTACTATAACACCCCTTCACAACCAATAAGATCACCAAGTTGTTCCTCAATTTTAATTTTAAATTACATGGCATGCCCAAGTCCATCATTAGGGATCATGGTCTTGTCTTTACTAACAAAATATAGAAGGAATTGTTCTATCTTGGTGGTACTTAATTCAATATATCCTTTTCTTATCACCCTTTATTAGACGATAAAACAAATATTAGAAACAAATGTTTGGGTAATTACCCTTCTTTTTTTTGACTAAAATAAATAATATGATTAACCTCATTGGTTCTCCTTAGCTAAGTTGTGGTCTTACACTTCTTACTATTATTTTCTCAACATGTCCCTATTTTAGGCATTGCATAGAAAAAAAATAAATTAGTGGGAGACTCTATTCTAGGATCATCCATGATGGAAAAAATAGATAATTTGTTATATCGGTATCAACTTGTTTTATAGTTTTTTTTAGTAGCCTTAGTAGCCTCTTGAAGGCCTCTAAGGATACCATACCCCTCAGCAAGGTTATTGGAAAGAATACCCAAATTCTCAGCAAAAGTAAAAACTAGGGAACCATCTGAAAGTCTACCAATTCCTCCCACACTAACTTTTCCAGGGTTTCCTCTAGAGGCTCCATGAGTATTGAAATTTCCAAAATCCTTAGGAGGAGGTTGCCAATTTCTTGTCTTATCCATCTTACTAATACTCACATTCCCTTTAAGTCGGTTTCCCTTAGAAGATTTAATCTTCAATATTTGCATCACTTGATCCCATCTTTGGTGGGAGTTTAGTAAGTTAATTATATAAAAAATACTGCAAAATGACCATTAAGATTCTAATAACAAATCTCAATATAAAACAACAATTAAAAATAATTATGAAAGTTTACTAAGATTATGATGAAAATTACTAGTATTGCAATTATAATAATAAGGGGGTCAGATTAGGAGCAGGTTGAAGGGGATGCACTACGCAATTTTTCTTTAATTACATTCGTAAGAAAAATGCTACATAAAATATTCTAACTCTGCAAAAGGAGGATTTCACTGCAATATAATTTTTTAGTTGTCCGCGAGGGCTAGGTGGATTGGTAAGACTTTGGGCACTTACCAAGAGGAGACCTAGGTTCAAACCTCACGGGCATGCCCACTTTGTGCTAAAGGTAGTAGTTTGTTCTAAATCCTCTGAGTGCATGTTAGATCGACAATGACGATACGAATCCCAAAGCAACGGTGGTCCCCATCTCACGTCGGTTAACCTTAATGAGACAGATAGGTTTGGTGGTTGCAGTCCTTGTGGTTTGAACCCTGCGCTGGCTAATTACTAAAAATAATGGTTGTTACCAACTCTCCTATGTAATCAAAAAATATATATATATATATATATATATATATATATATATATATAATGTTTTAGTTAATTTAAAATAATAAAATATGCTATCCTTATAAAAAATCATTAGTTATCAATTATGATCATTACATCAAATATTATACATAAACTACCCCATCTCACGCCAGTTAACCTTAACAAGACGAATAGGTTTGGTGGTTGAATCCTACACTCGACTAATTATCAAAAATAGTGGTTGTTACCAACTCTCCTCTCTCTATATATATATATAATGTTTTAGTTAATTTAAAATATTAAAATACGCTATCCTTATAAAAAAATCATTAGTTATCAATTATGATCATATATATATATATATATATATATATATATATATATATATGTGTTTTAGTTAATTTAAAATATTAAAATTTGCTATCTATATAAAATATCATTAGTTATCAATTATGATCATTACATCAAATATTATACATAAACTGCTATAGTAATTATTTTAATTTAATATAAATTTACTTTTTCATTAAAAAAAATCATTAATTTTTACGAACTTAAGACACGTTATAACCTTTAATTTAAGAAAAGAAAAGTTAAACCTTTTGAGTGAGAAATTTTACACTCGTTTGAAATGGCCTACGCAAAAACAAATCGAAAAGTTTTTATGGAGTACAATGTTTAATTAAAAAAAGAATAGTTTCAATATAATATGGAGTTATTTATTAGTTTAATTATTAAAAAATATTTTTATTTATAGGCACACACCTTTCCTACATAATTGAGAAGAAAAGACGAGGCAAACGAGGCAATTTGTTGAGACATATGCACTCACTATGTCCAAGTAAACTCACAGAGTAAAATCGTTCCCATCTATATAGAATACCCAGAGTGAATGGTCGCTGTTTATCGAAGAAAAAGCTTGGAACTCATGATATCATGTTCTACTTTCTCAACATAACCCACAAACTATCGTCTTCTCTGTTGATTACGTTTCACTTAGGGTGATGATGACTTGGAATCAATTTTATTAAATAAAAATCTTGTACGCTGCCTGGGCAAAAAGATGCCTGCTATGTCAAAAGCAGTGGAGCGTTGAATTTAAAAGACAGAATTTCACAGATTCCATTCATTACAGATGACTTTAGAAATCAAACTTTTGCCGATTCTTCTTATCTATACATCGCTGTAAACTCTTTGTATTTATTCCTTTTTGTAGTAATCGCATCGTATGCCAGCAAGAAAGCCATAATTGTAATGAACTGTTTTCTCCACTTCCATAACTGGTTCTATAATATAATCCCTGATATACAAACAAAATGTAATGCTTGGAAATTTTAATGTGGGGCTAATCTTTAAAGGACTTTCTGTAATTTCAAACATATATGGCATGTCTATTCATAGGCGGCATTTTCTAATGTCAATGATTTTAAATTCCATTTAAAACGTTATTCTAGATAATATAAATCTATGATATGACAGTGACTGTGAGCGTTAGGCTTCCTGTATACCTAAAACGTTTACTTTCACCTCGCCAGATTGCAAAGCCATTTTGGATTGTATTGCTAGACTAAAGTAAGCTTTTGAATAGAATTTTTAGTACTCTTATTTGTTTTTTTATTATATTTGATGTTATGTATTTGCAGGGACATGAAATTATGTGGCTGTCTAATGTAGAAGGGATTCAAACTTTTGAATCTGTGACGTTTTCACAGCGAACAACCACGTTTGAAACAGTATTTTATTTTTGTTTTTATTTATTTTTTAAATAATAATATTAGTTATTTTAGGAGGATATTTAATTGATATGTTTTTATGGGTTTATAAAAAATATATATATATCCAATTAAACCATAATCAGTTTTTTTAATAGTGATATTAGATTGAGATAGTTTAGATATATTATTTGAAAATTTTAAATAATATAATTACATTGATAGGCGTCCTACAATGACAGCCACGTCGTAACTACACTAATCTATATGCAAATTTGATTCAAATGCAGACAGCAAGTAACAGAAAACAGAATTCAGAGAGACAATGCAATGCTTAAAAGTGATTTCAAATCCTTACTTGTATCCGGAAGTCTGATGAAGTTTCTGATTTTTTAGTGTAGTCTAGATTGTACGCAACAGGTCGATATCATACTACGATTAACAAGATCGTATTACGATTTGCAAGATCGTACTATGATCAGAGACCACATATTTCAATGTTGCTAGAAACCTGTAGATTTATAGGTAAAGGGCAGAAAACAGAAAACAAAACATGCTATGGATTTTATTGAACATATATTGGTTCCTATATAATTTATTGAATGTGGTATTAATGGGAATTAATATGTATATGATCTACAACTATGCAAATTATGAAATTAAATATGAATTTGGTGAACTCCAAGGATGATGATGTGCAAATACTGATCTAAATGATGTAAAAATTGATAAATGTAAGGTAAAATGCAAATTGAGCGCTAGAAAGATGCAAAACCAGAGCTTGGGGTTGCCCCCAAGTACACTCTAGTCAAGATCGTAGCAACAACAGTAATATCATAGCCTATAGAGCAAGATTGTATGTAGACAGAGCAAGATCGTATGCAAAACAACAAGATCGTATGCAAAACAGCAAGATCGTATCTTCCTATATCGTTGATCATATCCTTCAATATTGAAAACAACAATAAAATAACTAGAGCTAAAAATGTGAAATTGCGTCAATGCATCAGAAGTGTTAGGAGGAATTCGAGGGAGTGGGGTCTAGTTAAATAGATTGGGCAGAACAACCAGAATAGGGAGGTAAATGATTTTGTTGTAACTTCTAAGCTGAGCATGATCGAGTGAATTCAATCCTGAATTTTTTGCGTAGTTACACAAATGGATAAAAGACGTTAAACTAAATTTGTCACTTTTCTAAGTTTGATTTTCTGTTTCTAGGCAAGATCGTATTACGATCGCCAAAATCGTACGCATGATTGTAATACGATCTCAGAGATCATATTACAATCTCGTTAGACATGTACTTAGTCTTTTGGAAGTTTGATGGATCAAACGGTGTTAAAATTGGACATATAATATACTGTTGGAAATATCTTTTCGATCCCTATCCAATGGCATAAAATTTGAGAAGAATTGAGATGATATATTAGAGTAAAAATTCTCTTGAATATGACCTTACTTTTCTAGGAATAAAACTAAGGAAAATGGGTCATTTTTTCATGTCTACATTTTACCCCCTCTTTGGCGTATTTATGAACAATAAATACATCAAAGAAAAGTGTAGACACTTGAGTGAAAGTTATTATGATTAACATAGGTAAAAAATGATTATATGGTTTTAAGAATGAAAATTTCCTGAGGAATTGATGCTTTTAGAAAAATAATTACTAATTTATTGACTAGGATGCCCCCTCAAGTTTTTACACCAAATTCTATATTTGGTGGAAAACTCAAAATTTCTAATATATATATATATATATATATATATATATATATATATTTATCTTCTTTGTTTTATGTGACTTTGTGTGATTTATTGGATGATTTATTACATTTGCTTATGATGGTTGTGTTACATAATTTCTTGTAGTCATGTTTTGATTTTTGAACATTTTGATCATGCTTAACATAAAAAAAAATGATTTTGTAAAGTGCGTTTTGAAAAAGATGTTTTCGTGTGATGATAGATTTTATGGATTAAAAATAAACCTCAAAGGATGTTGTGATGTTATATGATCATTGGTGGATATCAATGTTTGCTAGGTCATGAAATGGATCCTATTGTGAGGAAGTTTTGTATTGCTAATACCAAAATATTGTGGGCTCAAGAGTAATCTTAAGAGTTATGATGATAAGAGAAGATGTTGATTTTAAAAGAAATTGATTTTGAGAAAATAGGTTGATAAAGATTGTTTTTGTGATGGATATAAAGTGATTTCAGCATGAAAATTGGGAATGATGACTTGCGCTAGGCATAGAATTCCTAGTGTGAATTTTGAGAAAAATAATTATTAGGAATTATACCATCATCGTGAAGTCAAATTTAATGTAAGATAAATCATTGTCACATGTTCCAAAAAGATTATGTATTTTTTATGAAAATATATGGACTAATTTTGGGCATGAAAAATTAGAAATATTACTTGCACTAGGCATAAAATTCTTAAGTGTGAAATTTGAAGAGAAATAGTTACTTAGGAACTATACCATCATCGTGAAAATCAAAATGAAATGCATGATGATTATGTTTAATTTTGCAATATCATTTGAGATAAATTATTGTGCTATGATGATAAAATTATCTATAGGAACTAATGCAAAGGATTGAAATTAATTATCTAACAAAATTCCAAAGAAATATTTTAATTTATTTCAAAAACAAATTCAAATTTATCTAGAACCAATGTGTGATGTGTGAATTCATTATCCATTTTGATTTTTGTAATGATATAAAATCTCTCAAGGATCAAATGTGTGTGCTTTGTGAAGTTAATTTACCAATTTTGAGTAAGGTATTGATACAAGCGAACTTTTATGAACCAATGTGTGTGCATGTGAAATGTTCATTAACCACGATTTTGTGCAGGCATTGGTATGAAATTACTATGTAAGTCAAATTACCATAAGCTAGCTAATCCATAAGCAAACAATGGTCTATACAAAATAATGTCGCTAATATGACAGACATATCGCCACGTGAAAGGGATTACCCAAGGCCAAGCGGGTTGGAAACAAACCACCTATTATGGGGTTTACCTCATGGCTTTCGAATAGCTAAGAGATTCCAGGGATTCAAATTCAATACTTCCTTCTTTTCTTCAAATTTTTGGAATATGGATTTCTTATCTATTTCTAGATAAGGGGATTTTATTGCTTTGTAATGGAATACTTTTCTTGATTTTTCTCTTTTTATTTATTTTCTTTCTTTTTCTTTTTAATTTTATTTTTCTTTCAGGATACTTCCTTAGATTAGACATAGAGAAAAGTATTTTATTCGGGTAGGGAGGAGCTTGTCCTTTTTCCAATTTCTCAGTATTCTAAACCACGCACATGATAGGATAGCAAAGGAAAATTTTCACTTAAGGTATTAAGACTTACTATGTAGTATCACTTTAAAATTTACACCAAATCATTTTAAGATGTAAAAATGTGTTCTTGGTTCAAGAAGTAGCAAGATCGTTTCCCAAAACTTGAAATTATTTAGTGATATAATAGTGATTTTTGGTTCAAGAGAGATTTATAATCAAAATTCCAAGATCAAAATTGGTAAAGATGTGAAATTAAGTGCATGGTTCAAGATAACTTTTGAATTTATCTGAAAATAAAGTAAAATATAACTCAAAACTTTTAAAATATAACAAATTACAATGCAAAATGATGACTTAACAACAATTTTGAAATATTTTTGGGAAACTTTGATGCCTTTTTATTTTTTTGGTTGTTTTTGATGTTTAATGATGAAATTGGTGATCTATATACACTATACAAGGTGATTTGGATTATAGCATGTCTAATATGGCTTCAAAATCAAAGTAGGTTTTGAATAACAATTTGGTTGTGGTGTAGGTGATTGAAGTTGATTGGTTAATAGTTGATATTGTTGTGATGAAGAATGATAAGTAGATGTAGATGAAAAAAAGTGATGGACAGAATATGACAATGATAATAAAGAGAAAAATAATATAGGACTTGATGTGATAAAAATAATGAAAGAGATAATGAAGGTTAAAATGTGACAAAAAAAAGAGGCAATGATGATAAAGAGGAAAATATTAGAGAACTTATTGTAATGATGATAAATAAAGAGAGAATAAATAATAAATATTCCTTATGAATAGGAGAGGTTTGCAAAAGTTCAAAAATATATATCTTATGTATGTGATTATCCCATTGTATTTGAATGTTGAGGAAGACTTTAGGTTGAGACTTCAACACTATAAAAAAATATGGGTTTTCTATGCTTATATCCTCTTTCTAATTATTTTTCAAAACTAAGAGATGTCTTGAAGGTTGGTTGGATGAAGAATTTATTTCTTATTTATCAAATTGAGTTGATTCAACTTGAGGTTTCTCACTTGTAATTTTTGGTACATTATTAGTGATAACATTGTGATGGGACACATTAAGATGTAATATTTGATTGGTCTCTTGTAGTTGATGCTTGATTAGTTCTCTTGGGATATTATCAATAATTGGTTCATTATATCTTTCTTCTTTATTGTGAAAATAACGATGATGACCATATTGTGAAGTATGATGTGATTGCATAGTAGGATTAGAAGAAGATTTCTTGGTTGAGATGAATGTGTTGTGTTGAAAGAAGAAGGTTGGAATAATTATGATTGCAATGGTGACAAAGAAGAATTACATAAGGATTAAATAGCTTTAAATAAATGTGGAGTGGTAATAATGCTACTATTATGAAGAGGTTGAGGTGATGGAGTAAACTCAGCTATAAGAGACCAACAAAATGGACTCCAATCACATAACACAAATGCAATAATGGAAGAAAACTGCCAATTGATATTCTTCTCATTTCTAAATTCACACCCCTTCTAAAAAATATTACAATCCATCATATAGCAACTGAAAACCAAAGAAACCCTAAAGAAACCCTAAAAATGTTTTTTTTCTAAAACTGCTAAAAATATATCTTTTTCCTAAAAACTGCTAAAAATAGAAATGAGTCGGATTGCGCCCAAATTTGGTGCACACATCCCTATTACAATAATTAACCTTAATTTAAAATATTAGGTCTCAAATTAAGGTATAACAAAAGATAATAAACTTCTAATAGCCAAAAAAACCCAAAAAACTCGGGAACTTTTTCTAAAAGCTAATTTTGGGGCATTAGATGTCGGAGTTAGGTCCCAAAAACATGATTTTTAGAGGGTTAGGAGGATCAAAGGTCATCCTAATGTAGAACACGCACTTGGAACCACCTTTTAAATTTCAAGGTAAACAAGCGTATGGTTCACAAGTTATGGCTCTAGCAAGGTGCATCATTCTCCTCTGGTGAAAATAACTCAGCTCCTATGAGTTCAGCTGAATTGAAATCCTGTAGCTTTTGGTTATCAATTTTCTTTAGCTCTGACTCTAAACCCAAGTGTTATCTGAATGTGATAATCCTTCTCACTAAACTAGGAATTTGTAGTAGCTCCCATGTTTGGTGGTGATCACCTTCTTATCGAGCACCTATGTAACTCTATATTTTTTTTTCTTAGGCATCTGTGATGCCCAATTTATTGTATCCTATAATTTTCCATCCTCAACCATACCAGGATACTAAAATAAATTAGAAATATTAAAAATGGGTGAAATATCAGATTCATCGAGCAACTCCACTTTATAGGTATTATCATTGATCTTCTTTAAAATCCTGCATGGCCCAATTTTCTTAAGTTTCAGTTTGTTATACATCCCATTAGGAAATATTTATTTCCTAAGATGAACCATGACCATATCATCCTCTTCAAACACTTTCACCCTTCTGTGTGCATCAGCAAACTTTTTATAGTGAGCATTATTACTCTACAATTTTTCCCTCACTGACTCTTGCACTTTCTGGATATGCTCAGCAATTGCTTCTGCATCATCACTAACTTGTTCCCCAATTGGTAACTCAACCAAATCTAATACACCTATAGGATTTTGACCATAAATAATTTGAAAGGAGATTTACCCGTTGACTCGTTCCATCGAACTCGTTGTATGCAAATTCGGCTTGTGGCAAGGCTAAATCTCATTGTTTTGGTTTTTATGTTGAGCAAGGTGCAGCGACAGTATTGTCATTGTTGTCAACACACTCAGATGGATAGGTTGATGCAGTGGATAGTTTTTCGAAGGTTTTTCAGAGTATGTACAGTGATTTTCAATGCTTATGAGGATGTTTTTGATGTTTGGGTGAAGTTGTTACAGGTTGTTCGTGCAAATTTGCAAAAGTTGAAAAAATCGTCAAGAAGTTGTCAAAAAATTGCAAAAGTCATCACGGGCATAGTTGGATAGGATGGATCAGTTTGGAACATGCCAGCATGTCAAGAAATAGTCTATAATAGCGTTGGAGGTGTCAGCATAGTGTTTGGATTGATCGGTGACGTTTTCGGTATCTTGGCGGATGATTTGGCAAGTGGTTGTACAGGCCAAAAAGGGCAGTTTTGTCAGAAGCACTATGAGCAAACCAAGAAGAATTTGATAGCAAAATTTGAACTGGAGGTGGTCATTATCTTCAAGAACATGTGTTCCAAATTTCCACAAAAATGGAGAAACGAGGTGAATGTTACAAGCATTGCAAGACTATCACAAAAATGCTCTTTTTGGAAAAAGTGTGTCAGTAGCAGTTTTTGTGGAGGTGGTACAGGTGAACCATAAGGATTTATGTAGTGATATTTATATTGGATGTATTCAGCATTGTAGATATTCTACGTTTCAAATTTTAGAGAAAATAGAGTTACGAGGTGAGAGTTATGATTGTTGCAAAAATGGTACAGGTCACTTTTATGTCAATTTGTTCCACTTGTGCAAAATCCTTCAGTTGGCCGTTTCGACCTTGCAGAGTCACTAGAGTTTTGGTTTCAGTGTTGTTACACCTTCAAGGCATCAAATAGAGCATATTTCATTTTTTGTTTGAGGTGTCACGTGGCTCCAAAGTAAGAGAACGAGTAAGGTGTCAATTCTTTGCATGTGACGTGTTTGATGAAATGCCTTCTCAAAATAAAAAAAGGAAGTTATATTGTTTTAAGAAGCTTCATTAAAGAAAATATTTTTAAAATTGAAAAGGGAAAAAGAATGCAAGTGTGTGCTTTTTAAGTGACAAGGGATTTTATTGAAAAGTGGGGACTTTATTTTGTGAAGAGAGAAGTGTGTGTGGAGAAAAATAAAGAGTGAAAATCCGTGATTTTTGGAGAGTGGTGAAAAATGTCACTTCAGTATTTTGGGCATAAATTTCTCATATGATATCCATTTTGGCTGAAATTTTGAGAGGAGTTCATAGACAAAGTGTTGCACAATACCTAGAAAGCGTTTAGCAATTGGTAGAATGAGCTAAGAGAAAAATTAGTTTTTTTTTGAGAAGAGAAGATTCAAATTATGAGTAATGCAGAGAGGGATGTTATATTGGGTGAAATAGAAAGTTTTAGATTTTGAGCTTACAGACCATAGAGGGTTATGGTTTTAGTGAAGACATTCATATATGTCATTTTATTATCAATATCAAAATCAAGTGGGTGCTTGGTAGAGGGGTTGGTGCTCCTTTCTGTTGGTGTAGATAAATCAGGGGTTGGTGCTCCTTTATGTTGGTGCAGATAAATCAGGGGTTGGTGCTCCTTCCAGTGGGTGTTGGTAAATTGATTGTAAATTTGGTGCTTTGCAAAGGCTAGATTTGGATGGGAGTCCAAATAGTCATTTTTGAGGATGTAGCCAAATCGGTGAACCTCGGTACATCTTGTGTTGTGTGATGTTCTCTTGTTATACTTGCTTTATTTGGTTTTATGTTTTCATTGTTTTGGCTTTGAGTGTTGAAGATTTAAGTTTTAAAGAGCTACACTGATTCACCCCCTCTCAGTGTCATTGTGAGACTAACAATTGGTATCAGAGCGAGGTTCTTGAATAGGCTTAACCGGCTAGGGTGATCTTGGAAGTGACACAATGGCAGGTGGTGAAGGCTTCTCATCAAACAAAGCACCATTGTTTGATGGAACTAATTACGCATTTTGGAGACTCGGGATGCAGACATATCTTTGTGCTTTGGGATACGACATTTGGGATTCAGTAGATAGTGGATACACAATACCCACCACTTCTCCAACCGATGTTGTCGGTAAGAAACTGTTTGAGAATGACTCAAAAGCAAAGAATGCTATCATGTGTGGATTAGTGGACAATGAACTGGTAAATATTATGGGTTGTAAAATGGCAAAGGAAATATGGGACAAACTGAAGAGCATTCATGAAGGAGACGTTAAGATCAAGGAGGCCAAGTTACAAACACATCGAGCTCAGTTCGAAGTATTAAATATGAATGACGATGAGAATATAGAGGCATATATGTTGAGAGTTAATGAAGTCATTAATGCGATTAGAGGACTCGACGAGGAAATCAAAGATTCTGTCATCGTGAAAAAGGTATTAAGATCCCTTCCCCAAAGATTTGATTCTAAAGTTTTAGCTATAGAAGAAGCTAAAGATCTAAATTATTTTAGTATGGATGAGATGCATGGTTCTTTGATTGCATATGAGATGAGAATAGGAAAATCTAAACCCATAGACAGAGAAGCTACTTTTAAAGCCCATAAAAATATGAAAGCAAAACAAGAATCCGAGGAAGAAGAGACATCAGATGAAATGGAAGCAAACTTTGTTCGAAAACTAAAAAGGGGAAAAGGAAAATACAGAGGAAAGTTACCATTTAAATGTTTCAACTGTGGAGGCATTGGGCATTTTGCAGCTAAATGTCCACTTAATGAGAAGAACATAAGTGATGAAGGATCGCACGAAGAAAGAAGTGATTGGAAGAAAAAAATAAATTTCAGAAAAGGCAACTTCAAGAAGAAAAGTTTCATCTCCAAGAATGTCAGTTCATCAGAAGATAGCTCCAGTGAGGATTCTGAAAAGGAAATAGGTGAAGCTCTTTTCATGGCACTCAAAGAAGAAAAACTAGAAAAAGAACAGGAATGTGATGAAGAAGAAATTGACGCAGAAGTGAATTTGGAAGAGGAACTAATTGCAGCTCTAGATGAATTGAAGATAGAAAGAAAAAAGAATAAGAAAATTTCAAGAAATCTTGAGGATGCAAATGAAATCATAACAAATTTGAAAGTACAGATAGAAGAATCCAAGAAAATATTCGAAGATCTCGAAGTGCAAATAACCATGAAAATAGATTATTGCAGCAAGCTAGAAGAAGAGATTGTTGGTTTAAGAATGCAGCTAGAAGAGATGAATCAGAAAATTAGTTGTTATCACAAACGTGAAGAAAGTTCTATGAAGCTGGATAAGATCATAAATAACCAAAAGACTACAGGCATCAAATTTGGTTTGGGTTTTGATGAAGGAGAATCGTCAAATGGATCAAAGGCCATAAATGAAGAATCCACAAAGAATGAAGAGAAGAAACAGGTTGATCAAGCAAAAATGAATCATGCAAAGGAAAGCAATAATGCAAGGCACGAAAGGAGAATTGACAATGATGGCTTCACCAATGTCACACATCAAAGAAGAAGAAGATTTATGGCTCCTACGACAACATGGCAAAGACCACCACCCAGGTTCAATCATCTCTTTTTTGGTTACTATTTTAAATGCAATGGTTATGGACATAAGATCTCAGATTGCAAGTATAATGTAGGACCAAGGAATTTTACCAATAGAAATGCTTTTTCACCTTTGATGGATTATGCAGTAGAATGTTATAACTGTCATAATTTTGGGCATATTGCAAGAAATTGTCGAAGTACATTTGCATCAAATCAATTTTAGGGAAGAAAATTTCAGCCAAATGGAATAAGACAAAATAGAAAATTTCTCGAAAAACATGCACAAGCTACTGAAAAAGAAAAGCCAAAACAAGAGCCCAAAATTGTAATCAAACCTGAGTGGAAAGAAAAAGAGTGACCTAAGGAAGAAAATGAATCCTTGATCGTACAGATGACATTTAAAGCGTAGAATAAATCCGCACCATGGATACTTGATAGTGGATGCTCCAGTCATATGACAGGTGACAAACAAAAATTTGAGAAGTTGCAGCAATATGAAGGTGGTTCAGTAAAGTTTGGAAACAATGATGGAGCTAAGATAGTTGGCAGAGGTTCAGTTAAGATTAGTGATGGAAAAATTAGGTCAAAAGAAGTCTTGTTTGTGGTTGGTCTGAAGCATAACTTGTTGAGCGTAAGTCAGATTTGTGATAGAGGTCATGAAGTGATCTTTAAGAAGCAAGGTTGTGAAGTCAGAAAGGCAAACAATGGGAAGTTGATAGCAACTGGATCAAGGACATCTGACAACCTGTACACTCTCTCAGAGACTTCAGAAGGAGCTTGCTTGATTGGATAGGAAGAAGAGAATTGGTTGTGGCACAAGAGGCTCGGTCATATCAGTTTTGACAATCTAGTAAAAATCAGCTCAAAGAAAGTAGTGAGAGATATTCCCACCATTGGCAAACCATCAAATAGCATTTGTGCTTCATGTCAAAAGGGGAAGCAAACTAGAGTCTCATTTAAAACAAAAGAGTACTACACAAGCAAACCTTTGGAACTAGTACATACTGATTTATGTGGACCCATGAGAATGCAAAGCATAAACGGTGACAAATATTTCATGTTGTGTATAGATGACTATTCCAGGATGACATGGGTACTATTTTTGAAGCATAAATCAGAAGCTTTTGAGATGTTCAAGGTTTTCAAAAACCAAGTTGAGAATCAAACAGGAAAAATGATTAAATGTTTAAGGTCAGACAGAGGAGGAGAGTTCATTTTAGAGGATTTCATAGAGTATTGTGAAAAATATGGCATTAGGAGACAGTTTTTAGTAGCCAGGACACCTCAGCAGAATGGTGTGGTAGAAAGAAAGAATAGGACAGTGCAGGAAATGGCATGGACTATGTTGATTAAGAGCAAAGTAGTAGATATATTTTGGAAAGAGGTAGTCCATACTACGGTATACATCCAAAATAGGTGCATGTTGAGGACGCATGAAAGAAAAACTCCTTATGAGTTGTGGTTCGGTAAAAAGGCAACAACAAGATACTTTAAAGTTTTTGGCAGCAAGTGTTACATCAAAAGAACTGAAGAAAACCTTGGTAAGTTTGAAGATAGAGCGGATGAAGGTATTTTTCTTGGCTATTCGTCAAAAAGCAAAGCTTACAAATGCTACAACAAGAGGCTAAGGAAAATTGTGGATAGTGTCGATGTTAAAGTTGATGAAGGAAGGGAACGAGTAATTAGCTATGAAGAGAACTACCCAATTTATGAAGAGGTCATTGAAGGAGATGAGGAAAAGGAAATGGAAAAGAAACCAAAAATTGACTCAGAGGATTCAAACAGTGATTCAGAAGTGGAAGAAAACAAGAAATTCAAAATAGGCAGCTGGCAGAAAGATCATCCTAGAGAGAAAATAATTGGAGACCCCATAGTTGGTGTTCAGACAAGAAGAAGATTAGTAAGTAACTACTCTTTATTATCCAGCATTGAGCCCAAAAATGTTGCTGATGCAAGCAAATATGAAAGTTGGGTAAAGGCAATAAATGAAGAATTAGATCAGATCGAGAAAAACAAGACTTGGGAGTTAGTACCAAGACCCGCAAATAAAAATGTAATCGGTACTAAATGGGTCTTTCGAAACAAATTGAATGAAGATGGACAGGTAGTCAGGAACAAAGCAATATTGGTATGCAAAGGCTATGCACAAGTTGAAGGTATTGACTTTGAGGAAACCTTTGCACCTGTGGCTAGACTAGAGGCAATTAGAATGTTTATGGCTTTAGCAGTTTACAAGAATTTCAAAGTTTATCAAATGGATGTGAAATCAGCATTTTTGAATGGGAAACTTGAAGAAGAGGTTTATATTGAGCAGCCAGATGGTTTCCAACTTGGTGATGATCCCAACTTGGTTTGCAAGTTGAAGAAAGTGTTATATGGCTTAAAACAGGCACCCGAGCATGGTATGCAAGGCTAGACAATTATCTTACTCAGCAAGGGTTCAAGAAAGGTATGGTGGATAGTAATTTGTATGTCAAAATAGAAAATGGTCATCATATTGTTCTTGTTGTATACGTAGATGATATCATATTTGGTAGCAACAAAGATGAGTTGTGTAAATATTTAGCAAATAAGATGTAGAAAGAATTTGAAATGTCAATGATTGGTGAACTTTTGTATTTCCTCGGATTGCAAGTTAATCAAAAGGAGAAGGGCATATTTATTTCTCAAATTAAATATGTGAAAGAGATGCTAAAAAAGTTCACAATGGAGGATTGTAAGCCAGTTAGCACTCCCATGATGACAGGTTGCAAGTTGAGCAAGGATGAAAAATCTCCACATGTTGATCAAACTATGTATAGATCTATGATTGGGAGCTTACTATACTTGATAGCTACCAGACCAGATATTTTGTAGGCAGTATGCATGGTAGCACGATTTTAGGCTAGTCCCAAGGAGACTCATGTGACAAGTGAAGAGGATTCTTCGGTACCTCAAGGGTACTATGGAGTATGGGTTATGGTATCCAAAAGGTAAGGACTTCACCCTTATTGTGTATTCAGATGCAGATTGGGTAGGATGTGTAGATGATAGGAAGAGTACCAGTGGAGGTGCATTCTATCTTGGAGACAGGTTGGTCGCGTGGCACAGTAAGAAATAGGAGTCAGTCTCCTTATCCATAGTAGAGGTAGAATACATTGCAGCGACAACGTGTTGTACGTAGGTGTTATGGATGAAACAAACTCTGAAGGATCTTGGCATTAATTTTAGTGAGCCAATTTTAGTTAAGTGCGATAACACCAGTGCCATTAACATCTCAAAGAATCCGGTTATGCATTCTCGCACAAAACATATTGCTATCCGGTATCATTTTTGAAGGAGAAAGTTGCGGAAGGTGAGGTTAAGTTGGATTTTGTTCCAAAAATAGAGCAAGTAGTGGATATCTTCACCAAACCATTGCCCAAGGAAGTCTTTGAGTACCTTCACAAGAAATTGGGAGTGGTCACACTTCCCAAGAATTGACTAGCTATTGGGGCCACATTCTCAGGGGAGCATTTGTGTATTTGTTTATCTTTTTGCTCATGTTTGTGATTTTTGCTAAGTGTAATAATTTTTGCTTGAGAATGTTGTGCATGGACTCAGGGGGAGTTTGTAGTAGCCCTTTGGTCTTGTTGTCAAATGGGGAGAAGAGTTACAAGAAATTGTGCGTGTGTTGCCAACAATTCCAAAGGGGGAGATTGTTGAGCAAGGTGCAGTGATAGTATTGTCATTGTTGTCAACACACTCAGATGGATAGGTTGATGTAGTGGACAGTTGTTCGAAGGTTTTTCAGAGTATGTACAGTGATTTTCAATGCTTATGAGGATGTTTTTGATGTTCGGGTGAAGTTGTTACAGGTTGTTCGTGCAAATTTGCAAAAGTTGAAAAAATCGTCAGGAAGTTGTCAAAAATTTGCAAAAGTCATCATGGGTGTATTTGGATAGGATGGATCAGTTTGGAACATGCCAGCATGTTAGTAAATAGTCTATAATAGTGTTGGAGGTGTCATCACAGTGTTTGGATTGATCGGTGACGTTTTGGTATCTTGGTGGATGATTTGGCAAGTGGTTGTATAGGCCAAAAAAGGGAGTTTTGTCAGAAGCACTTGAGCAAACCAAGAAGAATTTGATAGCAAAATTTGAACTGGAGGTGTTCGTTATCTTCAAGAACATGTGTTCCAAATTTCCACAAAAATGGAGAAATGAGGTGAATGTTACAAGCGTTGCAAGATTGTCACAAAAATGCTCTTTTTGGAAAAAGTGTGTCAAGAGATTTTCGTGGAGGTGGTACAGGTGAACCGTAAGGATTTATGTAGCGATATTTGTAATGGATGTATTCAGCATTGCAGATATTCTACGTTTCAAATTTTATAGAAAATAGAGTTACGAGGTGAGAGTTATGATTGTTGCAAAAATGGTACAGGTCACTTTTATGTCAATTTGTTCCACTTGTGCAAAATCCTTGAGTTGGCCGTTTCGACCTTGCAAGGTCGCTGAGTTTTGGTTTCGGTGTTGTTACACCTTCAAGGCATCAAATAGAGCATCTTTCATTTTTGTTTGAGGTGTCACGTGGCTCAAGTAAGAGAACGAGTAAGGTGTCAATTCTTTGCATGTGACGTGTTTGACGAAATGCCTTCTCAAAATAAAAAAGGAAGTTATATTGTTTTAAGAAGCTTCATTAAAGAAAATATTTTTAAAATTGAAAAGGGAAAAAGTAATGCAAGTGTGTGCTTTTTAAGTGACAAGGGATTTTATTGAAAAGTGGGGACTTTATTTTGTGAAGAGAGAAGTGTGTGTGGAGAAAAATAAAGAGTGAAAATCCATGATTTTTGGAGAGTGGTGAAAAACGTCACTTCAGTATTTTGGGCATAACTTTCTCATATGATATCCATTTTGGCTGAAATTTTGAGAGGAATTCTCAGACAAAGTGTTGCACAATACAATTTTTTTTTTTAGCAATTGGTAAAATGAGTTAAGAGAATAATCAGTTTTTGTTTTTTGAAGAGAAGATTCAAATTATGAGTAATGCAAAGAGAGGGATGTTATCTTGGGTGAAATAGAAAGTTTTAGATTTTGAGCTTACGAGACCATAGAGGGTTATGGTTTTGGTGAAGACATTCATATATGTCATTTTATTATCAATATCAAAATCAAGTGGGTGCTTGGTAGAGGGGTTGGTGCTCCTTTCTGTTGGTGCAGATAAATCAGGGGTTGGTGCTCCTTTATGTTGGTTTAGATAAATCAAGGGTTGGTGCTCCTTCCGGTGGGTGCTGGTAAATTGATTGTAAAGTTGGTGCTTTGCAAAGGCTGGATTTGGATGGGAGTCCAAACAGTCATTTTCAGGGATGTAGCCAAATCGGTGAACCTCGGTACATCTTGTGTTGTGTGATGTTCTCTTGTTATACTTGCTTTATTTGGTTTTATGTTTTCATTGTTTTGGCTTTGAGTGTTGAAGATTTAAGTTTTAAAGAGCTACACTGATTCACCCCCCTCTCAGTGTCATTGTGAGACTAACATTTTCTCCAACTATGCATTGTAAGAGGTTTCCCAAGCTTTTGTTCACTACCTCTGTTTGCCCATCTATCTGTGGGTGGTAAGCACTACTAAAATGCAACCTGGTATTCAACTTTTTCCACAATGTCCTCCAAAATTGACTCAAGAACTTAGTATCTCGATCAAAAGTAATAGTCTTTGGAACACCATGCAACCGCACAATCTCATCAAAGAATAATACTGTAGTCCTAGTTGCATCATTAGTTTTTTGACAAGCAATGAAATGCACCATTTTTGAAAATATGTCTACCACAACAAAAATTGAATCCTTACCCCTCTGTGTCTTGGGCAACCCCAACATGAAATCCATACTCAGATCGATCCATGGTCTTGTAGGAACTGGCAGTGGCATATACAACCTTGTATTTTGTGCATGGCCCTTAGCCATTTGACATACTCTGCATCTAGAGACAAACTTGATTATATCTCTCTTCATTTTTGGCCAATAGTACTTCTCCTCTACAAGAGTGGTAGTTTTGGCAACTCCAAAATGACCAGCCAAACCCCCACTATGTAATTCCCTCAAGATGTTTTCTCTCATAGAGCCATTGGGAATGCATAATTGATTACCCTTAAACAAGTAACCATTATGTAAAAAATACTCTTCAAAAATAGTATAGGACTCACCCCTAGCGCACTTTTGCACTGTTGCACAATATTCCCAAAATCCACATCAGATTCATACAGATATTTGATCCCCTAAAATCCTACCACTTCATTCTCCATAGTGGTCCACAACAAGACTCTCCTACTCAATGCATCAGAAACCTTATTCTATTTTCCTGACATGTGTTTTAGGACAAATGTATACTATTACAAAAATGAAACCCATTTTGCATGCCTGCTATTTAACTTTTTCTGAGAATTGACATACCTCAATGCTTCATGATAAGTAAAAAACACAAACTCTATGAGATTAAGTAGTGCCTCCAATGTTGCAATGCTTGCACAATTGCATAAAATTCCACATCATATGTAGAATAATTCTTCCTTGCATCATTCAGCTTCTCACTAAAAAATGCTACAGGTTGACCGTCTTTACTTAAGACACCACCAATTCCAACAAATGAGGCATCACAATCAACCTCAAACACCTTACTAAAATTTGGTAACACTAGAACAGGGGCTTTCAACACCTTCTTCTTCAAGAGTTCAAAAATATTTGTTGTTGTCGTAGTCCATTCAAACTCTTTCCCCTTCATGCACTCAGTTATAGTGGCAGCTATACTACTGAAGTTCCTGATGAACTTCCTGTAAAAGGTAGCTAGTCCATGAAAGCTCCTTACTTCTGTTATAGATCATGGAAGAGGCCATTCCTAAATCGTCTTCACTTTCTCATCATCCATCCTCATGCTATCTCTTGAGATTACAAATCCCAAAAACACTAAACTATCTTGAGGAAATCTACATTTCTTCAAGTTTACATACAATTTCTCCTTCCTGAGCATGTCTAACACTAATTTCAGGTGTAACAAATGGTCTTCTTCACTTTTACTATAAATAAAAATATCATCAAAATACACAACCACAAACTTACCATTATATTCCCGTAGTACTCTGTTCATCAATCGCATAAATGTACTGGGTGCATTAGACAACCCAAATGGCATCACCATCCACTCGTAAAATCCATCTTTTGTTTTAAAAGTTGTCTTCCATTCATCCCCTTCTCAAATTCTGATTTGGTAGTAGCCACTCCACAGATCAATTTTATTGAAGTATTTAGCTCTAGCCAATCCATCCATCATGTCATCCACTCTCGGCATAGGATACCGATACTTTATTGTGATTTTTTTTATGTCTCTACTGTCTACACACATTCGCCAGTCACCATCTTTCTTTGGGGTCAGCAATTCTAGAGTCGCACATGGACTCATACTCTCCCTAACTAATCTCTTATTTATCAACTCTGTCACTTGCCTACTCAACTATGCATTCTGTGTTGGGTTCAACCTATAAGCTGCCTGATTTGGGAGCACTGATCCTGGAATTAAATCTATGTGATGTTGGATATCCCTTTTTGGTGGTAGCCCATCTGGTAACTCCTTTGGTGTGATATCTTTATATTCACTTAGCAACTTATCTACTGCTATAGGCATAACCACTTCCTTTATTTCTAGCTTTCTAGCTATTAAGGAATAACAGAAGCTAGCGTCCCTAATCTATGCAAGAAACTCCATCATCAACAAGCTCTCACTCAGCCCATCCTGATTCAGAGGTATAAGAACTACCTTTACGCCATCCTTCCTGAATGTGTAAGTATTCTTTCTCCCATTATGGTTAGTATCCCTATCGTATCGCCAAGGTCTTCCCAATAGAATGTGACATGCATCCATCGAGATCACATCACACCACACTTCATCCTTGTAAGTGCTCCCAATTAAAAATTTAATTAAACACCTCTGATATAATGTTACCTCATTCTCCTTCTTAACCCATGATATACGATATGGATAAGGATGTTTTTCACATTTTAGGTGCATTTTATCAACCATGAAATTTGACACCATTTTCTCACAGCTACCACCATCAATGACAATGTTGCATACCTTCCCTCCTGATGTACACCTTATTCGAAATATGTTCATTTGCAGCCAAGAATATTCACCATATATGGTCTGCCCCTTTGCTTTGCTCTGCACCATATCTTTCTTAGGAGTAATCAATGTCCTCCTTATCATAAGTGTTTCCCTCATGTCAGCAACAACTTCATCCTAATCATGCTCTTCCATCTCAACCAGATTGACCCTTCCTTGTCCTCCTTAACCCCTTTATTGAACATCATGTTGAGGACACTCAAATGATCTGTGCCTCTCTTCACCATATCCATAATAGGTATACGACCTCCTCAGATCATTCCCATTTCATCCACGATCGTAACCTCTACCTTATTGGTATCCTCTTCCTCTTAGATTTTGCCCATATTCTTCTTGTTTAGCAGGTATTGAGGATTCTCCCTTGAGAAAATTAGATCCACTTCAACCCCGACCTGAAGAGGGTGTGAATCTCTTCTTACCTATTCTATTAATTCTTTTTAATTTCTCCTCCACCTTGAGGGACATTTGATACGCATCCTCCACTGTAAGAGTATGATGCATGCTCATCTCATCTTGAACAGCAAAACTTAGGCCATTTATATACCTAACAACCTTTTGGTCCTTTGTCTCATTGTGCTCCACTCAAATGGATAACTTGTAGAATTCATTAGTATAGTCCTCAATGCTTTGATCCTTCTATCAAAGATTTTGAAATCTACAAAATAGGGTTTGGGAGTAGTCTACAGGTATAAATTTTTCCTATAACTTCTTCATCTTTGTCCAATCCTTGATCTTTTCCTTTCCATTCCTCTGTCGTGTAGTCTATAAATAATCCCACCAAATCAATGCATGTCCCTTCAACTTTGTGCATGCAAGCTTAACCTTCTTCTCTTCAGCAAGGTTACTCCATTCAAAATATTTTTCTAGGCTATTGATCCAATCGATCAACTCCTTTGGTTTCAACCCACCAGCATACTCGAGAACCTTGATCTTGATCCCATATCGATTCCCCTTAAGCCCCTCTAGAGCTTATATCAGTTGATTTTAAAAACTGTGCCCTTCTTCCTCTAGGACCTCTGGTTATACTTCTACGTGGACCTTAGATCCACGTTCCTCAGGTATGTTTTCATCACCATATCCTTGATCTTCATGTACCCTGGTATGTCTCTCTCCCATGCAATCAATCACACTAGTCAACTGTGCTATTTCTACATTTATATCCTTGATTTGCCTATTCATTTGGGCATATATTCTAGGTGGCATCTTCCCTTCACTAGCGAGATCACACCCGCTCTAATACCAAATGGTGTAAACTCAGCTACAAGAGACCAACAAAATGGACTCCAATCACATAACACAAATGCAATAATGGAAGAAAAATGTCAATTGATATTCTTCTCATTCCTGAATTCACACCCTTTCTAAAAAATATTACAATCCATAATATAGCAATTGAAAACCAAAGAAACCCTAAAGAAACCTTAAAAATGTATTTTTTTCTAAAACTACTAAAAATAGATCTTTTTCCTAAAAATTGCTAAAAATAGAAATGAGTTGGATTGCGCCCAAGTTCGGTGCACACATCCGTATTATAATAATTAACCTTAATTTGAAATATTAGGTCTCAATTAAGTTATAACAAAAGATAATAAACTTCTAACAGCCAAAAAAAACCCAAAAAACCTAGGAACCTATTCTAAAAGCTAATTTTGGGGCACTAGATGTCGGAGTTAGGTCTCAAAAACATGAATTTTTGAGTGTTAGGAGGATCAAGGATGGCAAACGGGAACCTATTCCTAATGCAGAACACACACTTGGAACCACCTGTTAAATTTCATGGCAAACGGGTGTATGGTTCACAATTTATGGCTCCGACAAGGTGCATCGGTTGTGTTGAAAGAAGAAGGTTGGAATAATTATGATTGCAATGATGACAAAGAAGAATTACATAGGTATTTAATAGCTTTAAATGAATTTGGAATGGGAATAATGCTACAATTATGAAGAGGTTGAGGTGAATAAGTATTTTGTGGAGAAGAATATGGTGGTGATTTTTTATTCATTATTTGAGTTTGAATTTGAGAATTTTGATTTTGAGGTTGTTGTTTAGTGATGGCTCCAATAGTACCCAGAATATTATTACTATGCAAATAACTAAAATGTGTCCTAGCATTTACTACTTGTTCATTTGAAAGCACTTATTGAAATGATGGTCGAGTAGTCACTCTTCTAGGGGATGGTTCTTCATGCACCATTAAATCCATGATGGAAGTAATTGGATCTAATTCATCTTCAAAACTATTTGAATTATTTGAGGTAATGTCAACCTCACTCTTTGTTTCACTTTCTTCATCACTTTCTAAATATGTAATTTGATAACTTCTTAGAGGTCTAATAGTAACTTGATATTCAGTAGTTACACATGGTTTTTACAAATCTTGATGAGGTAGAAAGTTGTTAATAGTTCCCACATATCGAGTTGGATGAGGAACGTTATGATGTTTTACTTTATTTATAGCTTATTTACCATGCTTTGGTAAAGGGTGTTCAAAAATATCTAAGTTTTGAATCGAATTTTGGGTTGGTTGTTTTTTGGTATTGTTTTGAGGATTATTATTTGAAGGAAATTGTTCCAATTCCATTTCACCTTTATCAATTAGATATTGTATCACGTGTTTCAATATTTTACATGATTTTTTCAAATGACCATCAGCTCTATGGAAGTTACAATGTAAATCAACCCTAAATCCAACTACGGTTATACCAGGTTTTCTTATTTCAGGTAACAGTATCAAGCCTTGTTCCAATAATTGTGGTAAAATCATTGTTAAGGGTTGATTTAATCTTTTAAATTTTCTTGGTGGTTTATCAAGAACCTTTAATACAAACTTATTTACAAATCTAGCAATACTAATATTTGAGTTGTTTCTATTGTCAGTAACTCCATCACCCACTACTTTCTTATTCTTATATTGGTTCTTAGAAGTTTCATATTTCTTCTAAAATTGCCATCTTCTAATGAGGGCATCTTCTACCCTCCTAGCTAGATCAATGGCTTCATCAAAGGTGGTTACTGTAGAAGTAGAAATTTCATAAGATAGTTGTTCTTGCAGATTACTAAATATGTCCAACATTTCATGATGAGGTAATGTAAAATGTATTTTGCCTAAGAGTTGTCTCCACTTAGAAATTCTGCAAAAATATCATCTTTACCTTGTTTCAGATTTACAAATCCTTAATGGTCACATACCTCTCTATATAAGCACTAAATTGGTGAAAAAAAAACTCTGTTGTCTCTTCAAAATTCCTTAAAGATTTTGTAGATAGTTGATAGTACCATTCTAGAGCCATGCCTTCAAGAATTTTAGGAAATATTTTAAGCAACAACAGGTCATCATGAGAAATATCATGACATGTTGTCCTAAATCTGTGAAGATGCTCAATAGGATCTTTAGTTCCTTTATATATCGAGAGGACAGGCATAGGGAAATATTTTGGGTATGGTTGGGCAACCACGATAGGATCCAAGGGTTGACTACACATCTCTCTATAACTATATGAGGGATGGTAGGGATCTATTTGATCTAGTATTGAAGCTAATTGTTTAATCATGGCTTCAAGTCCTTGTGGTTGTCCACCAAACTGATTTTGTTGCACCATATTTTTGTGTCTTTGATAATAAGTTGGTGTTGTTGTGTAAAGGTTTTCAACTGAAACAGTGTTGTGTAAAGGGTTTGTGGAAATTATATTTGTTGGATTTTCTATTGATAATTTGTATTTTGCACTTGTTTAGCCTTTTATTGTTGATTAAGAGTTTGAGTGAAAATAGATGTGAAGGGTTGTTTCTATTTTTTAGAATTTACTTTTGTCTTACTAGCAGCCATCTTAGATGATTGTGTTGTTGGTTTTTTAACCTTTTTATCTAAAGTTTTTATGTTTTGATTAGATGGTCCTACTTGATTGTCATCTTGGTCTATTGGATTCATGTAAGGTAATGGATTTGTATGTATTTGAAAAGTAGTTGCTAAGGTTGATTCCGTAGAACCTTCTCCCAAGTTATCAATTTGTATTGCTTGATTAAAATCCTCTATATGATCTTTTATGAATTAGGTAAATTTTTCAATAGACTAAAATTTAACATTTCATTTTTCATCCAATGTAGGTTCATCAATATTTTCTATTTTGTCTTCTCCATTATTATTCTCTTCACCTTGTTATGAAATTCTATCATCTTCTATTTGAACTCTATCATCAAATTTTTCTTGATATCGTTCCTCCATGTACTCAGATTCTAATTGCTTACCACTTCTCAAAATTATAGGTATTTTGTTTTAACATCTATGCTTACAAATCTTCCTATGTTGAAATTTATTATCTACAGAATGAAAATATGCAAATTAAAATTAGTGATCTTTTTGGTTTTTATTTTATTTTTATGTTTTGTAATTTTTATTATTTTTCATGTTTTATAAATAAAAAATATGCCTAATGTTTTTAACATTGGGTTCACAAAATAATGTAGCCCAAAAATTCTTGCACTCATTTCCTTAAGGCAAATGGATCTGTGCCGTAGAGTGGAATGGAATAATGGATGGTCTACACCTCATAAGAGAGGTACTTAACCGTACCTTCTAAATGGTGATTTTTTGATGAATTGATTTAGGATTCACCAGGAAACATTTTGTGGCAGTTTCCCCGCCTAGGTTTTGGGATTTATTTTTATGTGTTCCTTTTATCAAATCTCGCATACACCTAGTTTTGGTCAATATGCAACTACACTAACCTATATGCAAATTTAATTCAAATGTAGATAACAAGTAGCAAAAAATAAAATTAAGAGAGACAATACAATGCTTAAAAGTGATTTCAAATCCTTACATGTATCCGAAAGTCTGATGAAATTTTTTTATTTTTGAGTGTAGTCTAGATTGTACACAATAGGTCAATATCATACTACAATTAGCAGGATCGTATTACGATTTGTAAGATCGTACTACGATCAGAGACCAATTGTTATGATGTTGCCATAAACCTGTAGATTCATGGATAGAGGGTAGAAAATAGAAAATAAAACATGCTATGGACTTTATTGAATAGATATTGGTTCTTATATGATTTATTAAATGTAGTATTAATGGGAATTAACATGCATATGATCTACAACTATGCAAAATATGCAATTAAATATGAATTTGATGAACTCCAAGGATGATGATGCACAAATGTTGATCTAAATGATGTAACAAATGATAAATGAAAGTTAAAATGCAAATTGAGAGCTAGAAATGTGCAAAACTAGAGCTTGGGGTTACCCCCAAGTACACTGTAGTCAACATCATAGCAACAACAACAATATCGTAGCATACAAAGCAAGATCGTACATAGATAGAGCAAGATCGTATGCAAAATAGCAAGATCATATGCAAAACAGCAAGATCATATGCAAAATAGCAAAATCATATGCAAAACAGCAAGATCGTATCTTCCTATATCGTTGATCGTATCCTTCGATCCTACAAACAACAGTAAAATAACTAGAGCTAAAAATGTGAAATTGCGTCAATGCATTAGAAGTATTATGAGGAATTTGAGGGAGGGAGGTTCTGGTTAAATAGGCTAGGTAGAACAACTAGAATAGGGAGGTAAATAATTGTGTTGTAACTTCTTCTAAGCTGAGCATGATCAAATGAATCTAATCCCAAATTTTCCATGCAGTTACAAAGACAGGGATAAAATACGTTAAACTAAATTTATCACTTTTATAAGTTTCATTTTTTGTTTCTAGGCAAGATCATATTACGATTTTCAAGATTGTATTACAATCGCCAAGATCGTACGCATGATTGTAATACAATCTCAGATATCGTATTACAATCTTGTTAGAAATGTACTTAGTCTTTTGGTAGTTTGAGGAGTCAAACGGTGTCAAAATTGGACATATAATATACCTTTGAAAGCCTATTTTGAGCCCTATCCAATGATATAAAATTTGAAAAGAATTGAGATGATTTTATAGGGTAAAAACTCTCTTTAATATAACCTTACTTTTCTAGGAGGAAAACTAAGGGAAATGAGTCAATTTTTCATGTCTACAAATGTCTTTGTGGTTATTTAGCCTATTACTCTATCCTGAGTCAGATTTTATAGTGCTTAAAACTTCTTATGTGAAATTTAATAGATCATATTTAATTCTTCCTCTGTAAACACAATATCATAAACATAAAATAATTTTTTTAATGAAAATTAAAATTATAATAATGAGTATATAATAAATAATAAAATGATTTAATATTTTGATTTCAAAGAATTTAGAAGTTCATGTCCAACCAAATTGTTTACATGCAAATTTTAAGTGTAATAAGTTTGTGTTTATGATGTGTTTGTGTTTATTTAGTCTCTTACTTTTTTTTTTATTAGGTGGATGAAGGAGTTTTGAAAGGACCTCCAAACCTTTTACAAAGAGAAACTAGTCACAAAAAGAGTGACAACGAACATCAACATAAAAAGGGCTACACCTAAGCAAACCGACACTTACATCAGCATAATTTAAAATTTAAAAATTAAAATGTTTTCCAACCAAGAAATATTCCAGCATACAAAGTGAAGCAATTTAAAAATTAAATCACCATCAAAAAATTAAAACTACAAATTTAAACGAGCTTCACCCAGCCGATCTAGAAACAACTACCAAAATTTGAAAATGGAAAACCACCAAAATGAAACTAGAATTTCAACCTGGTTTAGAGCTTGGTTAAAAAGTTCAAAAATCATAAGCTCAGAGACCAGGCCATCATTTGGAAAGATGATCCGACAATGAAAATCCACAACTCCATCAAAACTCTGGAGGATTTTGGACCCAACAACTAAGTCCATCATATTTGAAACCTGAGTAAATAAATAGAGTTGAACTCTTACCCCAAATAAGTAGCAAGCATATTACCTAATTATTACATCATTTGCTAGTTGGATTAAGCCTTTCGGAAACTCCTTATTTCAAACTATGATACCATTTTGAGAGGTGCCCAAGTTAGCAAAAAAAAATTGATCAAATTTTTACCCTCCCTAAACAAATGTTGGTACTGAACAATTTCAAATGTTTGTACCAATTTATGTACTTCCTCCAATAGGTTTAATATTTTCCAAGTTGGAGAGAGCTCTAGCTTCAATTGCATGGCTAGTTTGAGTTTCAATATTTTTAGCAAACTCCAAAAAAATTTGATAATACCACCTGCTCAGCCTGGCTCAAATTACCTTTATATGAACCATCAATGTTTAATTTTAACCACCCAGGAGGGGGTAATTCCCAAATAGTGTCTACTCTTATGGACTGATGTATTCTCAGGACTAAAGCAATAGAAGATTTAAAACCCAAATTATTTTCTATCCCAGCTTCCATACCAACATTCCTTGCATCCAGGGGTAGAAGATCAACATTCTCAATCATGGTATGGACAATCTTAATAAAAATTGACTCTGGGTTATGAGAAGTGTTCTTAAAAGCTCTAGAATTTATTTCCTTCCATATCTACCACCATATATGAGGAAGGACAAAGGATGTGAATGATTGAATCTAAGGTGACAAATAGGGAGTGCTCCATTGCTCCACATGGGTATTTAGCTCTTTACATGAAACCCAATCCATTCCCACTAGATAAAGTAGCATCTCAAAAACTTCTTTAGAATAATAACACAGTGAAAACAGATGCTCGAGAAATTCTTATACCAACCCATATAGATAACATCTATTGGGTAAAGTAAAACCTCTCTTCTGTAAATTATCCAACATTAAGCACTTTCCCTACACAGCCAACCAGAAAAATATATTCAGTTTGGGTGTGAGACCTTTGCACCAAATTTTCTTAGCTAGGAACCAAGTTTCTTCGTGATCATCAAGGAGCGCATATGCTAATTTGGTCGAGAGACATCCATTATTTTTAGCTTCCCACACCAACTTATCTTGTTTATATTTAGAGACTATAACAATGTATTTTATCAATTCTGAAAGGGATTTACAAGTAAATTTCTCATCTTGAGACCAATCGGGGAAGGAAAGAGGTTTCTAATAATTTTTACCATTCACCATATCAAAGTAATCATAGACCCTTGATCTGAAAGCCTGTGTTGTGATAAATTAAGCTTGAGATAAGGTATGAATGGAGTTTAAAGTTCAATCTATTTCCCACATATCTCTCTAAAAATTGATCCTCTGACCATTACCTAGAAGACAACAACCACCCTTTGGAACATATGCTTGAAATTTAACCATGCTTTTCTAGAATACATAACCTTGGTACAAGCTGAGAGAGGAAAAAATCAAATTTTCTTCCCCCAAGTATTTGGATTTTAAAATATTTACCCAATTTGTATTAGCATTTTTGGTCAACTTCCACCCATTTTTAGCTATAAGGGACTTGTTCATTAACATCATTCTCCTCAAGCCAAGTCCTCCAGTATCCTTACAACTACAGACTTGATCCTAAGCTATTAATGAAAATTTATTTTTGTCCTGAATTTGGACCAAATAAAGGAGTGTTGAATCTACTCTAATGTTTTGAGAATTATCCCTAGCACCCTGAATAGAGAAAGCAAATAAACAAGAATGCTTTGTAAAGTAATTTTAACCAGATGGACCTTACCAGCTTGGCTCAACAATGCTCCTTTCCACCCCGCTAGCTTCCTTTAGTCTTTTACTTTATCTTGAATCATATTTTTACACTATTGAAGACTTCATATGTTAAATGTAATAGAGTATAGTTTATTCTTACTCTTGTGAATATAATATCATAAGCATAAAATAGATATTTTATGAAAATTAAAATTATAACTCATAATTTTATTAGTAACCTTTAGAAAACAATTAAAAATAGATCCAATATTTTCATTTCAAAAAATTTATAAGTTCATGAAATTAAAAATAAAGATATGATATGAATTCTAAAACATTATATTTAATTATTTAATTACATTTAATTTGATATGCAGTTTTTTTCCTCGAATAAAATCTATAATTTTTTTTTAAGATTGAAAAATTTTCAATGCTATGGATATGAAGTACTCCCAAGAATTAGTTGTTTCCTATCTAGGAATAGATCTAAACTAAACTGAGAGAAGTATAATCTTGTATGTAATATTTTGTTTGAACATGTTTTATTTGTTATTCTTGAAAAAACACGTTTAATGTTTTCCTAATTTTATAAATTAATTTTTAAATTTATTACGGTTTAGCAATTTTTTGAAAGATTGTAATTGTGTTTTTTTTTTTTTTTAACATGGTGGAATCGGTAGCCGCCACGAATCCGAGCAGGTTGTCCAGATTTTATGGTGGCCACAGTATTCTGCTTTGTCCACCCCGAAATCCGCCACACAGATCTTTGCGTAGTTTGCCCCTATAACCGCCATGCCACAATCATTTTAAACCTTTTACGCCATTGAAATCACCAAGAAAGGGACAAGTGTTCATTTCGGCGAGGCCCGATATTTGAGCCTTGGACCTCCACCCCCTTATGGGGTTTGGATGAACCGATTGGTCTACACCTCGAACCTAAAGATTGTAATTGTTATTTAAAATTTTTATGAAATATTGAAATCAAAATATATTAATAATGTAAATATATACCAAGGTAATAACAAGGTATTGTAATTGTTATTTAAAAGTTTTATGCAGTATTGAAACATTATGTCCACTTCTTTTGTTAGTATGTAAAACCTACGAGTCATGTGTTTGTGTTTATTTAATTATTATGTCCTATCATTATGGTAGCATGCAAAACCAAAGTGTGATGTCTTTGCATTTATTTAGTCCATCACTCTATCATGAGTCATATTTTTACAGTGCTTAAAACTTCTTATGTGAAATTTAATAGATCATATTTAATTCTTCCTCTCTAAACACAATATCATAAACATAAAATATATATATATTTTTTTTTAATGAAAATTAAAATTATAACTTATACTTTATGCATAATTATGAGTATATAATAAATAAAAAATTGATTCAATATTTTGATTCCAAATAATTTAGAAGTTCATGTCCAACCAATTTGTTTACATGCAAATTGTAAGTGTAATATGTTTGTATTTATGATGTATTTGTATTTATTTAGTTTCTTACTTTTTTTTTTATTAGGTTGATGAAAGGGTTTTGAAAGGACCTCCAAACATTTTACAAATATAAACTAGTCACATAAAGAGTGACAACCAACATCAACATAAAAAGGGCTACATCTAGGCAGACCCGAACGACACTTACATCAGCATAATTTAAAATTTAAAAATCAAAATGTTGTCCAACCAAGAAATATTCCAACATACAAAGTGAAGCAATTTAAAAATCAAATGACCATCGTAAAATTAAAACTACAAATTTAAAAGAGCTTCTCACCCAACCAATCTAGAAACAAGTGCCAAAATTTGAAAATGGAAAACCACCAAAATGAAACCAGAATTTCAACTTGGTTTAGAGCTTGGTAAAAAAGTTTAAAAATCATAATCTGCTCAGAGACCAGGCCATCATCTGGAATTATGATCCGGCAATGAAAATCCACAACTCCATAAAAAATCATGAGGATTTTAGACCCAACAACTGAGTCCATCAGATTCAAAACCTGAGGAAATAAATAGAGCCAAACTCTGGCCACCAAATAAGTAGCATGCAAATTACCTAATTTTGACATCATTAGCTAGTTGGACTAAGCCTTCCAGAAACTCCTTGTTTCAAACTGTGATACCATTTTGAAAGGTGTCCAAGTTAGCCAAAAAATCGATTGAATTGTTACCCTACCTAAACACATGCTGGTACTAGACAATTTCAAATGTTTGGACCAATTTATGCACTTGCTATAATAGGTTTGAGATTTTCCAAGTTGGAGAGAGATCTAGCTTCAGTTGCAAGGCTAGTTTGAGTTTCAATATTTTTAGAAAACTCCAACAAAATTTACCCCTCTACATCCTTCATAACACCACCTGCTCTATCCTGGCCATCAAAGTTTAGTTTTAACCACCTAGGAGGGGGCAATTCCCAAACAGTGTCTACTCTTACGGGCTGATGGATTCTCTAGACCAAAGCAATAGAAGATTTAAAATCTAAATTATTTTCTATCCCAACTTCCATACCAACATTCCCTGCATCTAGGGATAGGAGATCAACGTTCTCCATCATGGTAAGGACAGTCTTAATTAAAACTAACTCTCGATGATGATAAGTGTTCTTAAAGGCTCTAACATTTCTTTCCTTCCATATTTGCCACCATAGATGAGGGAGGACAAAGGATGTGAATTATCGAATTCGAGGTGACAAATAGGGAGTGCTCCATTGCTCTACATGGGCATTTAGCACTTTACGAGGAACTCAATCCATTCCCACTAGATAAAGTAGCATTCCAAAAACTTTTTTAGAATAAGAACATAGTGAGAATAGATGCTTAGATTATTCAATGTTAAGCACTTTCCCTGCACACCCAACCAGAAAAATGTATTCACTTTGGGTGTGAGACCTTTGCACCAAATTTTCTTAGCTAGGAACCAAGCCTCTTCGTGATCATAAAAGATTTTATATGCTAATTTGATTGAGAGACATCCATTATTTTTAGCTCCCCACACCAACTTATCTTGTTTATCTTCAAAGACAATGACAATATATTTTAATAATTCTGAAAGGGATTTACAAGCATATTCCTCATCTTGAGACCAATCGGGGAAGGAAAGAGGTTTCCAATATTTTTTGCCATTCACCATCTCAAAATAATCATAGACCCTTGATCTAAAATCCTGTGTTGTAATAAATTAAACCTGAGATAAGGTAGAAATGGAGTTTAAAGGTCTATCTATTGCGCACCTATCTCTCAAAAAATTGATCCTCTAACCATTACCCAAAAGCCAACAACCACCCTTCACAACATATTCTTGACTTTTAACCATGTTTTTCTAGAATTTGAAACCTTGGTACAGACTGGGAGAGGAAAAAAATAATTCTCCTTTCCCCAAGTATTTGGATTTTAAAATTTTTACCCAATTTGTATTAGCATTTTTGGCCAACTTCAACCCTATTGAAATAAACGAACACTCTTCCATTGATTAGAACAAGTTTAAATAATACATTGAGAGCCCATATTAGCTCGTAATCTTAGGATCTAATCAACAGCTTAGGTATTCAAATAAAAAATTAAAAAATATACCAAATATTATTATGCTAATAATAGCGTAACTAACCTAGGTAGTTAACTAACTACCCTATATAAATAAAGTAATAATAATAATTACTATAGTAAATCTAACATCCCCCCTTATTACATTATTTATGTAATTAAAAAAATACTAACATCCCCCATGATTACATCATTTGGTAATACAAAGAGAGCTACGAAACAATTCAAATTTGACACGTGCAAGTGCCTTAGTGAAAATGTCTACAACTTGAGCATTGGTGGGAATGTGCTGAAGCTAAATTCGGTGCCTTGGAACTTCGTCTAGAATGAAGTGACATTGTGTGTCAATGTGCTTGGTTCTTTCATGATGTACTAGATTCTTGACAATATTCAAAACACCCATGTTGTCGTAGAACAAGTGTATTGGAGGATTTTGATGGAAGACCCATACTTTTTAGGATGCGACGCAACCATATCACTTCACACACAACTTCACGTGCATCGCGATATTCTGCCTCTATTGATGAAATAGCAACCACCTGTTGCTTCTTGTTGTGCCAAGAGACAGGACCAGATCCAAGATGAAACAAATATCCTGAAGTTGATTTACGGTCATCATATGATCCAGCATAGTCGAAGTCCATGTATCCCTATAAGAAGAATTTGTTGTTCCTCTTATATTCTAGGCCATATTCCATTGTGCCACGGAAACAGTGAAGAATGCGCTTTATTGTTTTCTAGTGTGTAGTCTTAGGCTCCTGCATGAACCTCGAAAGATAGTTGACAACAAATACGATATCTGGCCTAGTGTTGGTCAGATATATGAGACTCCCAATCAACTGGCAATAGAGAGTACCATCTACCTCAGATGAATCATCATATCATGATAACTAAATTCCTATTTCCATCGAAGTTGACATTGGCTTGCAATCAGTCATGCAATATTTTTCCAATAGGGTCTTGGCATATTTTTTTTGAGACACTTTGATGTAGTGCTCCTTCTGGCTGACTTCCAGACCAAGACAATAATGGAGAAGTCTAAGATCTGACATCTCAAAATATTGACACAATTCTCTTTTGACAATAGAAATCATTGTTTCTGAACTCCCTGTAATTAGAAGATCATCAACATAGAGTACAAGAAACTCTATTTCAGAACCCTGTTTCTTAAAATAGAGGTTTGCATTTGATAGACATCTCTTAAAATCATGCTGCAAAAGGTGATGATCCATTTTTATATACCAAGCTCGAGGAGCTTGTTTCAAACCATATAAGGATTTTACCAATCTACAAACTTTCTGTTGTTGGCCTTCCACTTCAAATCCTTCCGGTTGAGTCATGTAGACTTCTTCTTAGAGATCACCATTTAGAAAGGCACTCTTGACATCCATTTGGTGTACTTTCCACCCATATTGTGATGCCATAGCACAAAGAACTCGAATGGTTGTCATTCGAGCAGTAGGTGCAAAATTTTCCTCATAGTCAATGCCTTCTCTTTGAGCATAGCCCTTTGCAACAAGTCAGGCCTTATGCTTATCTATTGTACCATCTACCTTATACTTAACTTTATACATCCATTTGCAGCCTATGGGCTTCTTTTCATATGGTAGATTGACAAGCTTCCAAGTTTTGTTTTTCATCAAAGACTTAAACTTTGCATCCATAGCAGCCTTCCATTGAGGCTCACCAAGAGCAACTTGCACTGATGCTGGTTCAAGATCGTCTATGGAAGACATAAATACCCTATCACTATCAATATCCATATCTTATGTATCTCTCTCTAGATCTACAAAAATTTCCTCAAAATATTGACACAACTCATCAACCCCAGTATTCTTTGTTGCAGCTTTCTCCTGTCAAGCCATGCTACGAGTACGAGGCCTATCCAATCTCAAATATGATGGAGTGGATAGCTTATAGTATTTTATTGTATTTGTATACCACTTTGGATTCTTCTTATGAGGTATTGAAGAAGATGAATATGGACCTCCAAATTTTGATGAAGGGAATTTATCAACCTTAGTTTCCACAAGGTCTAGGTATACATATGATGTGTTTTCTGATGTGAAAGCCTCATCAAAAACTACATCTCTACTGATGTGTATCTTATTGTTTAAGGGATCAATCAAACGATAACCCTTAGAGTGCTCATCATACCCAAGAAGAATACACTTCAATGTCTTATCGTCTAGCTTCTTCCTTTCTCTTTTGGTATGTGCATGAAAGCTTTACGTCCAAAAATGCGTAGATGAGAAATGGAGGGTTTCCTACCACTCCGTGCTTCCTATGGAGTCATTCCTTGTAGATACTTTGTGGATGCCCTATTCAACAAATATACTGTTGTGGTGACATCTTCTGCCCAATATAGTTGCTCAAGACTAGCTCTTGTGAGCATGCAACGAACTATTTCCATAATGGAACGATTCCTCCTTTTAGCAACTCCATTTTGTTTAGAAGTATAAGCAGTAGTTAACTGTCGTGTGATCTCATTTTCTTTCAATAACTAAAATAATTATTTAGAGGTGAACTCCCCCCCTCGATCTGATTGGAGGGTCTTTATAGAAGTCCCTGACTCCTTTTCAACAGATTAAAGAATCTGCTTCAGAATTCAGTTGAAGAAAGAATACCCACATCTTTCATGAGTAATAATCCATGAATAACTAAAAATACCTCTTACCCCCACAACTTTTGGGAGTGAAGGGACTGCATAGATCAGTGTGAATCAACTCCAGAGGTTTCTTTGCTCTTGTACAACTCCTTTCAAAAGGCACTCTATGCTGCTTTCCTGCCAAGCAATCAAAGCAAATTGGTAAAGTGGTAGAAATGGAAGGAAGACCTTTTACCATTTCATACTTACTTAACTCAAGTAAGTAACCAAAACTCAAATGTCCATATCTCTTGTGCCATAGGGAAGTTGCCTCCTTTGTAGAGACTATCATGGCTACATGTGGAGTAGAGATAACATCTAAGGCAAATAAGTCATGCTTATATGAAGCAGTTGCAATGTTCTTACCCCTCATGGTAATAGAACAACACTTCTTGCCTCCCTCAAAACTAAAGTTCACAACCATATCTTTGTCCAGAATCTAAGTGACTGACAACAAATTGTTTGCCAATCCTGGAATATAGAGAAATTTGTCAATCTGACACTTGCCATCAGGAAGAGTGACTAAAACAGTACCTTCTCCCTGAACCTTGTAGGTTTTATCATCAGCAATAGTGACAGGTTTGCCCTCTTTGGCCTCAAAAGACTCAAACCATGATTTTTCACCAGTCATGTGCTTACTGGCTCCAAAATCAACATACCAGATAGGATCCTTCTGCTTGGACACTTTTGTAGTCATGAGAACTTTGTGGGCTCTCTCAGAATCCATGTCAGATTCTTCAACAACAACATTCACTTGTTGTTTGTTTTTTTTTGGTTTGTTCTGGCCTTTCTGTTTTGATTGTTTATTCTTATGCCAACATCTATTTGTATCATGACCTTATTTGTCATAGATCTTGCAATATCGCTTTTTCTATTGAGGTTGTTGAGTTTGTTTCCATTTTGAATCCTTTTGTGAATTCCCTCCCTTCTAAAAATTACCCTTCTTCTGGTTCTGCCCTTTCTTGTTGATGTAGAGGGTAGTGTTAGAATAATCATCTTGCTATAGTTGGTGTGCCTCCTCCTCTTGAAGCATATTAACCAATTCTACAAAAGTAAATTTTTGTTGTGATACCTAAAGGGAAGTGATCAACACCTGATAAGAATCAGGTAAAGCTCTCAATACAATTGAGGTAAGGAGCTTGTCATCAACTGGTTCTCCTAAAGAATTCAACTTTGCTTTCAATTCAGACACTCTGCAAAGAAAAAATTCAACTGTCTCCCCTTGCTTCATGCTTAGACTATGTAATTGAGATTGAATAAATAGAATAGTGGAATCATTATTTCCCTCATATATAGTATTAATGGCATCCCATGCCTCTTTACTATTTTCATAGTCAGCAATATGGGGTTGAACTTCATCAGCTACAACAAGCAAAATGAGCACCTTTGCTTTGTTGTCTATCTTGTCAAAGTCTTTTTGAGCAGTAGATGGAGCTGTAGCACTAGCAGCAGATGAAGGTCTTGTTGTTGCTCCAGATACAACATCCCATAAGTCATCCATGACTAGGATAGCCTTCATCTTTTTTTTCCATGGTGTGTAATTAGGACCTTTCAACAACTGATGAGAATCAGTCATTAATTTTGCAGACATGGTGAAGATTCCTTATAATGCCAATTTTTCCCCCTTTCAATATACCTTTTGCTAGGCCGTTATACCATACAAAATACCCACCTTTACATGAGGGAAACTATAGGTATTTAGAAAGATAAAAAAAATCACCCGCCCTTACATGAGGGAAACTATAGGTAATTTTTAGAGATCATACGATACATGGAACTTAAGCAGTACTGAAATGGAATAGTCTTGTTGATGGAACCTACCATAGAAATTCTGCAATCCTCATACGTGGGGCGTAAATTCCATTAAACACTTTGGATTTCAAAACTTTTGTCAGGATTTACGCCTAAACACAAGAACTATTAGGGTAATGGATGGAGTAAAAAAAATGCAAAATGGCAAACTTATCTCTCCTCGACGATTTATAGAGAACAAGCTCAGACGTCATTTTAGCAGCTATATTAGGCGGTGGATACAGTAGCGCAATCATGACAGCTTTACCTGTAAGTGTTGGCTAGAGGTATCACAAATACCGAATGCTGCAGTGTAATAAATTGCACAGATGGGTTTTAATTATTTTAGGGACTTAGGGAATGAATTTGATTTTTTTTACTTTTTAATGAAGTAGTGCAAAACAGAAAAAAAATGCACCCTACAACATAAAAAGTTCCCACAGGAATGACCCACTAGGTGTCGGGTGCAGCCGAAAATGCACCTTTACAATAATGCGAAATTTGCTTTTCAAAAAATTACTCACTTTCCCCCTTTAATTTTTGAAAAAAAAATACCCCCTTAAAAAAATTTCTTAATAAAGGATTTTTTTTTATAATTATTATATAGTTTTAAAGTTAAAAAATAATAATTTTAATTTATATAGTTTAAAAACTATTAAAAAATAAATTAAAATCAAATTTTAATTTATATAGTTTAAAAACTATTGAAAAATAAATTAAAATTAAAATTTTTAATTTAACTAAAAATAATAATAATGAAAAAAAAAAAAAATTTGAATTTTTTTTTTTTTTACCTTTTCTTTCTAAGGGGGGGGTCGGCAAGATTTGAACCCCCGACCTGCAAGCTCCTTGAGCCTTACCGCACAGTCCGCCACGAGGTGGACTAGTGGGTTGATCCGAAAGGATCAGGGACCCCCTCCTATTTGAGGAGGGTCCCATAACCCTTTCCCCTACGCGGCTGCCTAGCCGCGGGTTCCTCCATGGCTGGCGACGACGATAGGATGCCCACGGTGGCATCCGCAGCAGATGGTCGCAGTTGCAGGCGACGGCGTTTGCTGCAAGTGGCCATGGTTGCAGGTGGCGGTGATGCCTGCATTACGCGTCATGCGTCACACATCATCGGCAGGGGGGGTGGCAATGGTGTTGCCCGTCACACATGACATTAGGGGGGATGGCACGCAGGGGTTTGGAGCACGGGGAGGAGGGGTGGCACGTGGGGAGGAGGGGTGGTGCACAAGGGTTGGGAGCACGGGGAGGAGGGGTGGCGCATGGGGAAGAGGGTGGCGTGCGGGGGCTAGGAGTGCAGGGAGGAGGGGTGGCACACGGGGAGAAGGGGTGGTGCACAGGGGCTGGGAGCTGCTACTATTGTGCAAGCTCCACTGGGGTGGGTTTTTTTTTTTTTTTTTTTTTAAAAACTGTTCAGTCTCCGAGAAAAAAATCCAGCCTCTGAGTTTTTAAAAAAAAAAATAGTCCAGCCTTCGAGTGTTTTTTTTTTTTTAAATAGTCCAGCCTCCAAGTGTGTTTAAAAAAAAAACAGTCCAGCCTCCACAGCTATGCAGGTCTCCAGTGGCGAGAAATTTTTTTATTTTTTTTTCTTCTCAATCTCCAGCCAGGCTGCTCCCGTTAGTTCTTCAGCAAAAATGTTTTTTTCAATCTCCAGCCAGGCTCTGATGCCATGTTGAAATAAATGAACACTCTTCCATTGATTAGAACAAGTTTAAATAATACATTGAGAGCCCAGATTAGCTCATAATCTTAGGATCTAATCAATAGCTTAGGTCTTCAAATAAAAAATTAAAAATAGACCAAATATTATTACGCTAACAATAGCATAACTAACCTAGGTAGTTAACTAACTACCCTATATAAATAAAGTAATAATAATAATTACTATAGTAAATCTAACAAACCCCTACTTAGATATGAGGGCACTATTCATTAACATAATTCTCCTCAAGCCAAGTCCTCCTGTATCCTTACAACTACAAACTTGATACCAATCTATTAAGGAAAGGTTATTTTTGTTCTAAGATCCAGACCAAAGAAAGGAGCATTGAATTTGCTCTAATTTTCTAAGAATTATCCTTGGCACCCTGGATAGAGAAAGGAAATAAACAAGAATTCTTTGTAAAGTAATTTGAACTAGAAGGGCCTTACTAGCTTAGCTCAAGAGTGCTCCTTTCCACCCCACTAGATTCCTCTAGTCTCTTACTTTATTTTGAATCATATTTTTACAGTACTGAAGACTTCATATGTCAAATGTAATAGAGTATAGTTTATTATTACTCTTGTGAAGATAATATCATAAGCATAAAATAAATAATTTATGAAAATTAAAATTATAACTCATAATTGTATGAGTAACCATTAGAAAACAATTAAAAATAGATCCAATATTTTCATTTCAAAAATTTTATAAGTTCATGAAATTAAAAACAAAGATATGAGACGAATTCTAAAACATTATATTTAATTAGCTAATTACATTTAAATTTATGTGCAGTTTTTTTCCTTGAATAAAATCTATACTTTTTTTTTTAAGATTGAAAAAATTACAATGCTATGGATATGAAGTACTACTAAAAATTTTAGTTGCTTCCTATCTAGGAGTAGGTCTACACTAAACTAAGTAGGTCTAAACTAAACTAGAGTAGTATTGGCCTCCCTCCTATAATATGTTATAGTTAGCTTACAATCTAGAAACAAAATTCTAATAATAGGGTGAACCTAATAATAGGACTAAAAGGTGAAAAGCATAAATAACTTCTTGATAAATCATAGTTTTCAAATGGCTCTTACTTGAATACCAAAATTGAGGACTCAAGTTTCAAGTTTGAAGACAAACATTATTTGAATATTGTTTTTATATAAAATAAACGCAAGAGTCCCTTTAAAAAAAAAATTTATTAATAGATCTACGATATGATCCTTAATAAGAGGAGCACTATGAGGAAACCCCACGTCCTCTAACCACTTCTTATCTTTACCAAGTGCTTGTTGGAAGGTTTAGACAAACTTTTAAAGACCATCTCCTTCTACATTTAGTTCTCTATAGATGTGCTTGTATGAGATTTTTGTTATAGAATATTATAATAATTCCACTTCTCATAGAAATATAATGATTTACAGCAAGTTTTTCATCTCAACATGATTTGCAACCCAAATTATCACTAATTTTTAATCTCCATAAATCTATAAATTTATAAGTATATAGCTATATAAAGTTATATACAACAACTAAATGTGGAAGATAAAAAAAAAAAACCTTTGTAGATTACTTATCACATTTCAAAAGATTTATTGAAACCATTTAAAATCTTAAAATGATCACTCAATACGTCAAAGTAGCTTGGCCTTTATATTATTCATGACTATTAATCCTCCATAAAGTTTTATTTATTTTTTATTTTTCAAAAGAGTTGTATTAATAATCAAGAAAAGTAGGAGCAAACTCTCCTAGCAGGAAAGGAAGTCAAATCTAGAGTTGAGTATAGAATAAATACAACAATAGACAAGGATGCCTGACAAGAACCATAACAAAATGACAACGTAACATACTAAGAGAAAAATACTAAGCATAAAAAATAAATAAAAATAGGAAGATGACAAAGCAAACAGAGCATGCGGACATGGAGCATTAGAAATTAGAGAAATTCTTCACTCCATGATAGACAACTCTTTTTTTTTTTTCTTTGTGACTCTACACTAGAGATGAGTAGTATTAATTGGCTCATTAGCCAGGGTATATGCATCCTTATTAGGTTTCTACCTGATGTGGAAATATTTGATGCTAGTCATATTTTTTCCCAATGTCTAATCTTGTCTTGGATAATCCTCAATTGTAAATATTGAAGATATTTATTTTTGGAGTGTTGTCATGACCTGTTTTGAATCTCCATACACCCACAAATATTTAATTTCCTCTATCACAATGAACCTCATCTCCATCTCACATCCAAGTATTTCAACCATATTGTTGGATGTGATTTCCAAATTGATTTTGAATTTAATTAGCACCTTCCTTGGGCCTACAAGGATTAGTGTAGGGTAGTGGACTTTGATGCTTTATCAAAGAACAATGTAGGGTAGTGGATGATAGGAGCTTCCAAGTAAATAGGGTGGAACCTTATTTCCAAGAATGGATGGAGATCATGATTTTTAATCATATGACACTCTTTTGGAATCAAGTCTTCTTAATTTTGCTTCTAAGTAAAATCTACTTTCACACTAGTTGTGATATCCCAAATGATTCTCCCTATTATTGCACCTATCTTGTTTCTTTTCCCTTCAAATATTTATTACTTTTTTTCTAGCCAAATGTGCCAAATTATAGTGTGTGGGATTGATTTCCATATAAATTTCACTAGAGTCTTTCTATTGAGGTCTCCTTTATACTTTTCACTCCAATGGCAACTTTCAATGATTAATCCTCCTGAAAAGACCAAACCAAAATTTTTAGTAATTTATATCCAGATAGCTATAATTTTTGGGTATTTAAATAGGAGGTGACTAATGGTCTCACTCTCCCTTAAACACCTTAGGTAAACATGAGACCCCACTATGTTCCTCTTTTGCAAGTTATCCCTGTTAAAATTTTGTTTTGTTGCACCAACCAAGTGAAGACTTGTAGCTTAGTTGGAATCTTCTTTTTTCAAACTAAGGATAAATTTTTGTTAACTGTTCCAACTAGTTGGGAGTGAACTCCAAGTTTGACTATATAATCCCTTATCTTTCTTATGTCCTCCCACATAATTTTATCTAATAGATGCCTCTTGATGGGTCTTATACCAATATTCTACCTCTTGAAACAATCTCATTCATCTTGGAGATGCATAGGGAGAGGACGATATTTCCAAGCAAGTTTCTCTTCTAACCATTCTATAAGGTCACTAAGTTTCTCAATTCTTAAACTTTGTAGTTCGTTTTGGAGATCAAAGTTGCATTTTTCTTGTAACAAAGGATTTCCAAGGATTGAATCTTCCCATAAATTGATCTTATTGCTATCTCCAAGGATCTACAAGATTTATTTTTCCAATTATTGCCTTGGCCTCAACTATCTATTTTCATATGAATCATGCACCTAGCAAGTTTTCTATATTTCTTAATAATTGTATGCTTATAGAATTATTTGTGCATTTGTTGATCAATATATTCTTCCAAGGAACTTGGGGTGGCTTTAACATGTTCCACACGAGCTTAGCACCTAGGGCACTACTTACATTTTCCATTTTTTGATTTCCAAGCCACCATGCTCTTTAGTTTTCATGATCACATCCTAATTTACTAAATGAATTTTCTTCCTTTTTGTTTTACTTCCTCCCTACCATAGGAAGTTTTTGATTATACCATCAATCATATGAAGAATACTTTTGGAAGCATGATAAACGAGAAGCTGATATATTTGGGGAGTGGATAGAATAGATTTAATCAACTCTATTATGCTCGTCAGACTCAGTCAACCATTGTTGTAGTTATGAATTCTCTTAATATAAGTTTCTAGCATTGGACTATAACTATCCTTAGGCTTCAAGTGGAAATCCATTGGAACTGCAAGATACCTAAGTTGATGTTATTTTTCTTGCTTGAATTCAAGGATTAAATTGAATCTTCTATTTTCAGATTTTGAGGTATTTTGGAAAAAATATATATATATTATGCTAATAATGCTCTAGTGGCTTGTGTGAACCCATCTAAGCATACTTTGATCTGCCTCACATTTTGTCTTAATAATTCTCCCATAAGAATGGTGTCATTAGTGAACTGAGCATGAGTAACTTGAATACTTATCTCTTAATACATGTGATCTTTTGGTCCCTTCTTAGATTGTTGAGAGATCTCCCTAAAGTCTCTACTAGCAGGATGTAAAGATAAGGGGATAAAATGCAACCCTTTTTTATGACCCTAGAAGCCTTGAAAAAGGTTGAAGTTTTCCTTTTGATCAGTGGGGATATCCAAGGGGTAGTGATGCATGCTTCAATCCATATCATAAGCTAAAGGGAAAATCCAAACTTAACTAACACCTATTCAATAAATTGAATATCTACCTTGTCAAAGCAATTAGTCATATCAAACTTAAGGCTATATGCTTCTTTGTGTATTTTCTATTGGTATGGAGAGATTCATGCACCATTATAATGTTGTCATATATATATTTCTTGGGGATGAATCCTCCTTTGCTCTTCAACAATTAATTTTCCAACCTTTTTTTATCCGGTTGGCTATGATTTTGAATATAATTTTATAAGAAGAATTGCACAATGATATTGGTTTAAATCTAGAAAAAATATAGAATTTTCATCTCTATGGATTAAGGCCAAAAAAATGGAGTTAATAGCACCCAAGAGCTTACCATTTAGTCTAACATCTTCAATCATCTTCAACAGATCTTCACGAATAAGATGAAAAATTTGCTGGTAGAATTTATTAGTGAACCCATCGGGTCCTAGAGCTTTATCCTTTGGAAGAGAGTTGACAACTTCTTCTAACTCATCCACTATGAGTGATTATTTTCATTTCTTGTTTGTCCTCCTCATTAATAACTACTAGAATATTTTGCAAAAGTAACTCTTGAGACTAAATATTTCCATTTTCTTTGGTTAATAGGTTAGAAAAATGCTTGCTTTCTAGCTCTTTGGTTTTCTCTTTCCTTGTATATTTCATCCTTCGTGCTCAATTTCTCTAATTATGTTCCTCTAATAGTTTTGCACTATCTTGAGATGGAAATAATTGGTGTTCTTGTCACCTTTTTTCAACCAAATTATTCTTGAGCAAAGCATCCATTGCACTTCTTATTTTACATATATCTTGTAGATATTTTGTTATAGCTCTCTCCTTGCATCCTCTAGGTATGGCAGAGTAGAGTCTCCAATTTCTATTTATAATTGTTTAGCTTGTTGAAGCAGTATGGTTTCTTTATCTTGAATTTAGTTTTATTTAATACCTATTTTTGTAAAGTTGTTTTGAGATCATGAATTTTCCTTTTCCATATCTCTTGGGAATTAGTTGTTAGTTTATTATACTAATTGTAATTGTATTTTAAATTTGTAGTTTAATTAAAATGATAAGTAACTGATATAATAAAAGAACAAGATATCTAACTTCTTGTAATAATAACAATTTTGTTTAAGTTTCTTTATAATAAGAGAACTATGGGAATGATAATGAGAAGATATGAGAATGGTTAAAAATTATATAAAAGATAAAATATTTTTGGTGATCTGATCATATTAATTATCAAGTCATGAGAATCGTATTCTAACTAATGTATGACATTCATAAAGTATTTTTATACATCTAAATGATATAAAAACATTAGTCATAATATGGAATTTTAAAAAATAAAAATTTTATTCTTTAATTAAGTAAAAAAATATTCTTGGTAAAAATAATATTAATTTTAGAATTTACATTGTAAAAATAACTAATTTGTTTTTGTGGAAAACACCCCAAATGGGATGCCACTTTTGGGTAAGTCCCAAGGAGGCAGAGGTATCTATTCCACCAAAAATACCCAAGGCTCGCACTTGGCCTACCCCCTTCGGCACACTCAACGAGCATGCCTAAAACAACAAAAACAATAACAAACAAACACAAAACACAAAAAATACAACACCAAAAAGCAAATACAAACAAACAAACAAAAAATAAAAACCACACAACAAACAAAAACAACATAAAAGCATAAAAACAACAAAAAACTCAAAAAAGACATAAATAAATAAATAAAAATAAAATAAAATAAAAAATAACAAAAACACAAAACACATAAGAAAACCATAAAAACAACAAAAAAACACACAAACACTTAAAAAAAATACAAAACAAAAACAAAAAAACAAAAACATGAAAAACAACAAAAACACACACAAAATAACACAAAAACATAAAAAACAACAAAAACACAAAAAAAATAAAAAAAAACAACACAAAAACAAAGTAGTGAGAAAAACACACACACCCCTTGAAAAACTAAAAAAATTAAAAAAACACACATACGCACACAACTACGATTTTTTTTGGCCAAAGGACTTTTAAGGCAAGATTCAACAGAGGTAACATAAGAAAGACATGTCTAATCTAGGGAACTGAAATACCCTGACCGAACCAAAGAGAAGAAAAAACAAAGTAAAAATGAACTAGGTACCTCTAGTTCTAGAGCCATCCAAAGAAAGGATAAAAAGCAGAGCTTCCCTTATTTGTGAAGCCCACCCTTTGGAAGGGTGGTCATAGCAAGTAAGATCACCTTTGTCCAATATCTAATTAGCTAAAGCATCATCACTCTTATTTTGTTCTCTAACTACATGATTGTAATCCACTTTCAAAAAGTTCATCTGGATTAATTGAATCTTCTCGACAATTATTTTTATTCTCTAATTAACCTTATGATTCTTAGGAGTCTTTAGAAGATTAATAATGAGTTGGGAGTCAAAGTCAACCAACACCTTTTCTCATCCAACCTTAGCAGCCTTTTAAAGGCCTATGAGGATACCATTCCCCTCAGCAAGGTTATTAGAAAGGATACCCAAATTCTTAGCAAAAATGAAAACCAGGGAGTCATCATAAAGTCTACCAATTCCTCCTGCACTAGCTTTTTCAGGGGTCCCCCTAGAGGCTCCATCGGTATTGAATTTTCCATAATCCTTAGGAGGAGACTGTCAATTTCTTGTTCTTTCCATATTGCAATTACTCACATTCCCTTTAAAACAGTTGCCCTTAGAATAATTAATCTTCAATATTTGCATCACTTGATCCCATATTTGGTGGAAGTTTACTTAGATTTATTTTTATCAAAATTTTACTCTTTATTTATATTTTAATTCATTATACTTAAGTAAAATTGACTTAAATAATTAAATTCCTTAAAGTTTAGATAGACCTAGGTTTGAATATTTTTCCTATGACATAAGCATAATAGGTAACGTTTCTTAATATTATTTTTTTGTCATAATAAACCTTGCAAAACCAAATATGTGTAATAATCAAATTTTTATAATATCATTATATAATCATAATATATTATGGGTTGAACCCATTTAATCATAGACAACCAATTAAAAAATAAATGATAGTAAAAATTTCGAATTAAATTTTTACCTATTTTTAATTTTAAAAGACATTAACCTAGATTCTAGACGAATGAATACACAAATACACCTTTGTATTCTCATACTCTTCCTATTCCTTCAACAAGAAATATGAAGGGGATGCATTGATGGTCAGATTAAAAATTCAAATTAGATGTGTCAATCAAATGAATGATCGTAATTTCTTATACTTCCATTCACCTCTATGCAAAATTAATATAAGTTACTTAACGATAGTGAGAGTAAAAATGTTCCTAATAGGTAGAATTGACGATGATGAACATCAAAGAAATAATAATAATAATAATAAAAATAATAACAAATCTTAAACTAATACTAGAAATTCATTTCAAATAGTATATTAAAAAATAAAAGAAAATTAATGAATGTAGTGTAGTTTTTTTTAATATATACATAGAGGAATTTGTAACTACTTTTGTTTTTTGAACAAATGATCAATAAGCATAGTATTAAATCATGGTGCTACCATTATAACCCTTATATCACCTTGGTGGCTTGGGATTGGTACCGTTGTCATCAAACTGAACTTAAGTTAGAATACTACCTTGGACTCAATTTAGAATACTACATTTGCCCCGATTAGGCATGCTTTGAGGTTTGAACCTAGGTCTCCTCTTGGTAAGTGTCCAATGTCTTACCAATCCACCTAGCCCTTGGGAATAAATGTAGTATAGTTATTACAACTTTAAATGCATGCATATAATTACTTCATCAACCTTATTAAATACTATTTTCTTTTTTTTTGCATAGGAAAACCTATTTAAACCCTTGTCATATTATTATACATGGTTAATATTAAAATCTATTTGAAAGGCCACCTTACTGGTTAGGTATTTGTATTCTATTTTGAGAGACCTAGATTCAAACCACAATGAGGAGTGTGTGCATGTGTGTGAGTGAAATTTATAGTTGATTGTTATTTGTGAATGATATCTTCTTTGTTGAAAATAATTATCTAATAAATTAGAAAACTTGACTATTTAAAAAATATATTTAAATATTTTTTTCTCAACTACTAGAAATACAAGTGTTTGGATTTTTTCATGTCCACACTCAATGATATTATACAAATCAAGAATCATACACATGCTATATAAAAAAAAAAATAGGGGAAACACTAAGCATAGAAAATATTATATACAAAGTCAAAGTATCTATTTTACCTTCTTAATACACATGTAGGAAGCTAACTTAGTTTTTGAATATGTTACAAAAATTTATTTTACAAATTTTGGGCCGTCAAAGTTTTGGTTGTCTTTCACTTGCATCAAAATTAAAGTTTTGAGGTATTACAATTATAGGCTCTTTATATTATAACTTTAATCCAACCAATAAATTACATTGATTATGTCCATGAGACAAAACAGTCTATGCAATCACAAACATGAAAACTATAACATATACATGTTTACCAAAAATGATAACATAATATTTGAAGCCTATGCTTCCATATTTTGAATGATGATTCTTCTATTCTTGATGTTTATCTACATTTGTTCTATATTTCCCATCATCTACCATTTGAATAAGGTTTGTAAACAATATATAAAATATTATAGGACCTCACTCAAAAACCATGGTAGAATAAACATCTTAACATAGAATTATCTATTTTCTTACATTAATTTACATCATAGATGACCTGATCTAGTCCTCAACTATCTAGGACCATGTTCACTTTGTATTCCAATGCTACCCCTATTAATTATTTTTAATTTGTGCTCATTATATTTTTTTCTTCAAGTTATTATCCATGTGTACTTTAGAATTCTCTTTTATATAATATTTTATTTATTTTTAGTTGTATGGATATTAATCTAAGCTAATACCACACCACTTTATCCATTTTTTATTTTGTTTCATATTTTTGCCTCTACTTTTGTCTATAATGTTCTCTACTACTACTTTGCACCATCATTCTATTGGTAAACCTAAATATTTTCTTCATATAGGCTAATGGTTAGTTCTTTATTAATTTTTCTAAAGGAATCTGGCCATTTCTACTAGCATGATCTTGAATGGACATATGACTTAATTTAAAATTTGTTTGTGAGACTTTCTTGGATTCTTTCATTTTTATCAACTTCATTTTGGATGCATCACAAGTCAAACACTTGCAACCATGGAGTATTACTAGTGTGATAAGACCATTTTAGTTTTTCAATTCTATTATTCTATGTTTCTTCCTCTTCTTTGTAATGAATAAAGCACCATTTATTTTCCTTAAACACTCTTCATTATACATATTTTCTTATTAAACTTAATTTAGAATTCTAATCCTAAGTACCTATATTCTACTACACACAATATTATATTTATTAAATATATAGTTTTATATTTGAATTATTGTAAAAAATTATCATAGTTTTAGTTTTCTCAATATTTACTTGTTTCTCCTATTTTTTACAAAATAGCTATAAATCATTCAAGTAAGTTTTTAAATATTGTACTATTTTTTCTATTAGAATGAATCCATTAACATATAAGAGCAACTACACTATATATGTGGCTAAAAGTACACATTCTTCTCCATTATCTTCTATCCATGTTTTAACATGTCTTTACAAACCAAAAACATTGATTGTGCTTTTAACTTGACCTTTGGATAGTTTATGTTATGCCTTAAACTAATCATTGATTGTGTATTCTACCACACTTTCAAAAAAAATTACCATGAATTGAATGATCATAACAATTCAATAGTATGATGGACTATTTTTATCTCCCCTTTTCATTATTGTAAGAGTATGCTCTTTGTCCAATCTATTGAAAATTCCTTTTGTATATGTCTATTAATTATACTTTTAGAATGTGGTTATAGATTTGTTGCCCCCATTTTAAGGGTTCTACTTCAAACCATCTATATATTAGGACTTTCCTATTGATAATATGTTTAAATGCTTTTAATATATTTTAGAAAGAACTATGAAATGAAAATACGACACTAAAGCAAATATAAAAATAAATAACTCAGAATGAACAGTAAATTGCAAAAAAGATGATTTTATTCAATAAATGGGGGAAGCTGAGAAACTCCTTTGTTACAATTTATCTGTTCATTATAATTATTTTGGTACAACAGTTATATGTGCTAGGGTTCTCCAAAACCCTAGCTACAAAATATGTAGTGTCTTCAATGTATCTTGCTTCCAATAGATTGAGTGGGCTTCTTGTTATCCATAATCGGGCCACTCTAGCTTCAACAACTACTCAAATCCTCTTGACTAATGCTATATGATCTTGCACATACATTAAACATAAAGCAGTCAGTAAGCAAAATGAGGGTTCCATAGTGTGAACCCTTAGAAATGTAAACTAAAAACCTTATATCAGCATAAAAAAAATGTACAAAACCCAAATAACATCAAATAAAAATGCATAAAATATTTAATTTTTTGTTGATGATGTTATCCCACTGCTCCATTGCATATTGATGGCAGGGTGACCCGACGACACCTAATGATCTTACACGACAGGTTCTAGTCTACGACTATGGGGATGACAAGCTCTGTGTTGCACCTGTGGGATGCACTAGGCACCCAAGAGTGCCTACATGTAGGGTTAGATCTATAGATGTATATCGGAGGGTTGTGACAGGTTCAGTGGATGGAAGACGATGGTGGTGGTAGAAACGAACTACGAGGATGGAAGGGATAAACTAGGGTTTTTTGGGAAGATTATGCTAGGGCACAATTAAGGCAATGTAGGTCAAATTTACTCAGAAAGTAATCTCACGAAGGTTTATTAACAAGAGGTCTAGTTAAAGATAGTTTGAACTAGTTAGAAAAAGTTCCAGGGGTTTGAGCATTGAGAATGCTCCTATTTATTATCAAGCCTAGGGTTTTCCTAGGGTTTTAGCTCAACACTTTTGATCATGTGGCTAATATTAAAGTGGATCCATAGGCTAATATTAAACTTTGGATGTGATATAGACTAAGGAAGATGAATGGCTAATATTAGATCAGATCAGGCGGTTGAGGTTAATTTAGCTTATAAATATATTGAAATATAATATAAAATATTATATTTAAATGTAAATAATATAAAATAAATATAAATAAGTCAAATAGGGATCAAAAAATAATGAGAAAGGGCTAAAGTAGGCCATGGGATGGTGAGAAATGCATGGAATGGCCAATTGAATGGTGGGAAAGGGGGAAGGTGGATGAGTGAGTGGTAGAATGACCAGGATGAAGGACAAGTGGCTGGGAATTGGTGTTTACAGATGCCTCTTTTTGTACCATGTTGCATGAAACTCAATATGGTGCAAAAATACGAGACACCTGGTTGGGCTTTGGATGCAAAAGCAGCTTCTCTCTCGTTGGATTTTTGAGCAACAATGTTGACGATGAAAGAATAAAGAATTTTAGAATTTGCGTAGCTTACCCCCTCAATTGGTGAATAAGTTATGGATGAACACACGAGCTAATTGAATTTTTTTTGCAAATGATGAATGATGTGATACTACTTTGGCCCCAATGGTGCGAAGGGGGTTTGTGATTACCCTAATGAATGAAGGTTTTCTGTGCCAATGTGATGTGATGTGGACGATATAAATGATGTAAAATGTGATACCATTTTTTCCCCAACTGTGGGAAGGAGGTTTTTTCAAGTGTATATGTAATGATCATGTAATATGTATCCCTTCATGGGAAAATCATAATCAAATTTTGGTTGCCCCAAATTTGGGGTGATTCCATGATTTGGAATAAAAATTTTCGCATGGCATCATTCATATGCAATATGAAGATGCAAAAAAAATAAAAGGAGTTAACTTTGGATTGCCTGCTAGTGACTATAGTATAATACATTTCAAATGGAACCAATCACCCTAGCTAGAGCAAGTCACTATGATGATTTTCAAGGAAATTGGGAATGATTTGATGTAATTTTATCCATATTTCAAGCCCTGTAAACTAGGCCATCAATGATAACCTTTTAGAAAGATTCATCTTTGTCAAAGGTTTCACTTGAAATGTGAGGAGCCAAACTTGATTGTGCTTTTCATAACTAGGAGATATGGAATGATGATGATGACCAAGTTTTCTTATGGTAATTTATTCATCTTACCGAATTGCATGGATGTAAATCACTGCAATCGCTAAGATTATAGAACAAACCACTATATACAAGATTCACTTGAAATTTGACACGTGAACTTGGCAAATATTGAATTTAAATGTAATTGTTGATGGATTTGATGGTGACATGGAGATGTGGTGATGAGAAATATATTTATGGATGAAATGTGAAGTAATTTTATGAAGGTAAGCTACCTTTTGGATATATGGATTCAAGTGATTGAGTATATTTTTGCCCCAATAGATGAAGGGGATTTTTTACACGAAAAATTGCAATGTAATGATTGTGTCTGTTCTTTGCCCCAACAGATGAAAGGGTTCTTTTGATGATGTGAGTGTCCTTATTGTGATTTACCCATCCTACCGGATTGCATGGATAACCAGTCGCTACAACCGCCAAGTGACTAGGATAAACCACTAAATACAAGGTTCACTTGTACTTGTGTTTGTTCTTTGCCCTAATATATGAAGGGGTTTTTGAAATGTGAAAATGAAATGATTGTGTATTTTTTTTTTTCCTTAACGGATGAAGGGTTTTTTTTATGATGAAAAATGAAATGATTTTTTTACCCTAACAGATGAAGGGTTTTTTTGATGATGAAAAATGAAATGATTTTTGTTTTTACCCTAGCAGATGAAGGGTTTTTTTGATGATGAAAAATGAAATGATTTACCCTAACAGATGAAGGGTCTTTTTTTTTATGATGAAAAATGAAATGATTTTTTTATCCTAACGGATGAAGGATTTTTTGATGACGAAAAATGAAATGATTTTTGTTTTACCCTAATGGATGAAGGGTTTTTTGATGATGAAAAATGAAATGATTTTTTTTTATGCTAATGGATGAAGGGTTTTTGTTTGATGAAAAATGAAATGATTTTTTTTTACCCTAATGGATGAAGGGTTTTTTGATGATGAAAAATGAAATGATTTTTCTTTTTACCCTAACGGATGAAGGGTTTTTTTTTATGATGAAAAAAGAAATGATTTTTTTTTTACCCTAGTGGATGAAGGGTTTTTTGATGATGAAAAATGAAATGATTTTTGTTTTACCCTAATGGATGAAGGGTTTTTTTTATGATGAAAAATGAAATGATTTTTTTTTTTTTACCCTAACGGATGAAGGATTTTTGTTTGATAAAAAATGAAATGATTTTTTTTTTACCCTAACGGATCAAGGTTTTTTTTTTATGATGTAAGTTTCCTTATGGTGATCTACTCATCCTACCGGATTGCATGGATAACCAGTCGCTGCAACCGCCAAGTTAAGTAGGCTAAATTACAAGGTTCACTTGTACTTGTGTCTGTTCTTTGCCCTAAAAGATGAAGGGTTTTTTGAAATGAGGAAACTTTGTATTTTTGGTCGATGGGTAAGACTAGGAAATTGAGTGAATGTGGAGATGTAATTGATGCATTATATTTTTGCCCTAACAGAAAAGAGATTTTTACAAAAGTTGTGGATGGTGTGAATGCAAGGCAAAGGGTGCAACCTTTGACAAAAGGACGTAACCTTTTGAACCTAGCAATTGACTTGTTGATGATGTGATGTGATTGAATGATTGAATTATTTTTTGAATTGGTGGAGAAGGTGTGATACCTTGAGCACCCCCAAAATTGTGATGTTTGCTTGGGAGAAAGGTGTGAAACCTTGAACACCCCCAAGTTGTGATGTTGTTTGCTTGGTTGGGGGAAAGGTGTGAAACCTTGGACACCCCCAAGTTGTGATGATGTTTGCTTGGTTGGGGGAAGGGTGTGAAACCTTGAACACCCCCAAGTTATTATGATGTTCGCACTTTCTAGCGATCTTTGCATACGCGAGTTATATATATATATATATATATATACTGGATATATATATATATACATACATACATGGATTTTACTTGTGTGCTTTTAAGTGAATGCATTTGTGGAATGCATGTTTATGTTTAATACTAATGCATATGAGATGTTATGGATGATCTATGCAAGATGGCATGTATGGATGATGAATGCAAGGCATGTTCTAATATGATCATTTATGGTTTAGATCTTTGCTTGGCCATGTTTAGCATTGTTGTTTAATCAGGGGCACCAAACTTGGTGGCTTTTGGCGGATGAATGGCTCATGAAATGACATGGATGTTGACATGGAAGAAGATATGAATGTTGATATGGAAGAAGATATGGATGTTGATATGAAAAATTGACTATTTTGTAGAGACTCAAACATCCTAGTGGCATCAAACAAACCCACTAAAACTACCTAATATTTCTAGGACCAAATGTGTGCGTAGTGAATTCATTTACCAAATCAAGAGCAAGGTAATGACCCAAGACAATCAAGAACCAATGTGTGTGCAAGTGAGTTCATTAACTCATCTTGAGTAAATTGGGTAAATCTGTTATGGTTGAAACCAAGAGGCTAGCTTGTCCGTATGAGCGGTTAGAGGTCTCTTTTAAAAGAGACATGTCACCACGCATGAGTGTACTCCACTACCAGTCAAGCGTCTATAGATTTGATGGAGGCTAACTCCATAGTCCATGATTTTGTTTTTGATTTCTTGAATTTTGGGGATGACTACCTAACCGTCTGACTGGAAAGGTAGTACGATCCTTACAACCCAATGATCAGTGGTGTGTGATGTAAAAGGTTTAGAGCTTTGGGGAATCAGATTCTCAACCTAAGTGTGATGAGAATTGTACCCTATCCTTACTACTCTATCTTTTGAATTTTAAGCAACTGTGATAGTGGTGCAAACCACTATTCTTATGGACTATGTTGCATGATGGGACTAGCAAGGATGACCCTTTTCGCTTCAAGGTTCTTACCAAGGATGGTGTTATCCCTCTTTGACACAAGATGTTTTTAAGATGTGAAATTGTGGTTGGTTCAAGAATGTTTTTGGAATCAATTCCATAACTCAAGATTTTCTTAGTGTAAGATGTGCAATGGTCCTAAGAAGAACTCGACATGTATTTTGAAGTTTGCTTAAAATACTAGGGGTGGTTGAGTGACCAAAAACACCTAGGAATTTGTGAATATGGCTTGTATGTAAGGAAATTTGGCTTTGTAAAATTGTGAGGATGACATTGTGAAGGTGCCCTTGATTAAGGCAACATGATATTTATTGGACCAATTAAGATCTTGAATAAATTATCCCTATATGAAATATGGAATATGGATGTTAATGCAATGTATGAAATGCAATTTTGTGAAATGTGTAATGCAATATGTGATGTGGGTGAATGCATTGTTTTGAATGAAATATAAATGCAAGTGAAATGCAATGTTATGAATGAAATGTATGCAAATGTTTTTGTGTATTAGCCATGTATACATATACATATATAGTAATCATAATAAGCATGGAATGCTTTCAAGTGTATGATGTTCATTGGCTCAGGTTTTTCTACTCCCTCTAGCCTGGTAAGCTTATGACCAAAGGGATTAGGGCCTTTGGGGATTTTTTTTTTAAATTGATATGTGACCAAAGGTATTAGGACCTTTGGGGCCTTTTAATGTTATTTCCAATTATTTTTTTTGAATATATACATATTTTACAAATTTTGGCTTGGTTGAATGGCTCAATGGAACTCAGGTGGGGATGGTTTACTAGGTGGGTCAGCTTGTTCTTGTCGAAGAAGCAAGCAAAATATGGGTTGATGGATGGAAAATAGTTTGAGGTAAAACTCATCATGTTGGGTAAGGGTAACAATGGGTTGAGACTTCTCTTTAGAATCATCAGAAGTGTTGGACATAATTTCATACTCTTCATAACCTTCATCATCGAAATCTGGAAGGTAGGTCTTCTTCTTCATTGAAGCTAAGCTCTTGAAGAGCTTGTTCAAGAGAAGTAGTTGAGGGAAATGGAAGGGGGGATTTGTCTTCTTCATTGAGGCTAAGCCTTTGGAAGGCTTGCTCAAGGGAAGCGGTTGAGGAAAGTGGGGTATATCCCAAGCCTGAATGATCATGTGCTCCTCAATATGGAAAATCAATTATGTCATGTATCCCTTGTTCATGGGAACCTAGACCTTGACCTTGCCAATTGACTATGTGGAAGTAACGAGATGGAAATCCCATCATATTTTGTATGTTGGCACGTCTTGGCTCTTTTGGTTCTTCGGGTGGGTTTGCCTCAATTGAGGAATCAATCCCTCCATAAACAAATTTAATACTATTATGGGTGGAACTCATATCATAGACAACACCTATGGTTAAAGGATGGTCACGTGGGTGACCAAAATCCTTGGTTTTGGGGATGGCAAGAGGGGTAATGGTAACATCTTGGACCACGTATTCACCAATACTAGGACTAGTGATGTGGACCTCAACTTGGGATGAGGTGGTGGATGATGTGGAAATGGATGGCTCATGATAGGAGGGGGTCGTGGAAGGTGGTTGGGAGTTGAATATTTCACAATCCGAAAGTTTGACTTGTGAAACATCGATTGATGGAGAAATATTGGGTGATGGCTTGGAATTAGAAGAAGGTGGATGAGGCAATGATGATGAAGAAGAAATGGTTGTAGAAGGAGTGGTTGAGGTGGATGATGTGGTGAAAGTGGGTTGACCTTGATCACATGTACAAGAAGAAATGAGTGATTGAGGGGGTTTGGTGATGGGTAACTCCTTAAAAATAGGAGATTTGGAAGAAGATGTGGATGGATTAGAAGATGAAGTGGATGGATTTGAACATGATGGGGATAAGAATAGGTGGGTGGAAGGCAACATGGATTCATAGGGGTTTGAAATGAAATTACAATACTTGAAAGGTTCTACATCTACGGGGATGCAATGGACTTGACCATCATGAACGTATTTCAAGCATTGGTGTAGAATTGATGGAACACATTTCATCTCCCTCATCCAAGGTCTACCAAGGAGTACATTGTATGCCATGGCCCCTTCCAAGATGTGGAACATAGTATGCAACGTTTTGAACCCTACTTCAATGGGCAAAACAACAATGCCAACTATGGTACACAAAGAATCGTTAAATGCTTTGAGGGTGAATGAGGACTTGGAAATATGGGAAGATGGAAGGTTGAGGTGGCTAAGGGCAGCGGTAGTGATAATGTTGATGGATGAGATGGTATCAATTAGGACTCTCTTAAATGGATTTTTTTCTATCAGGGCCATGATATGCAATGGAGGATCTACATATTCTGAGGTCATTGACTTTATTTCAAAGTCATAGAAGGTGATGGATGGCTCCATGCATGTTCTAATTCTCCCTAAAAAATTGTTGAAGGCATTAGAGTCTTGAGCTTCAAACTCAATAGATTTAAGAATTTCCATTAGGGCTTCTCTATGCCTAGGGGATTGTTGGATGAGCTCATATATGGATAATTTGGCTGAAGCCATTTTCAAACTTGTAGTTAACCGGTTGCTTAGGGATACCGCTAGCCTTAGAGGATGATGGATGGGCTGATTGGGTGGACTAGAAATATGGATTGGTGGGGATGGATTTGGAGAGGTTTGAATGGGTGGTGGATTTGAAGGTTGTGACATGTTTGGTTGTTGGGCATTTTGTTGATTTTACCTTTGACCTCTTGTGACCACATGGACTTCTCCTACAAAATTTTGGTAATGTTGGACATGATTAACTTGGTTAGGAGGTGTGTGATGATTATTACCTCCTACATTAGTTTGGGCCTCTTCACGATTGGGAAGAGGTGTTTGAAAAATTCCCAAGTTTTGATTTTGTGGAGCTAGGGGGTTATCCACCTTAATGGCCCCCAAGTCTATGAGGTCTTGAACGATGTTCTTAAAAATATTGCAAGTGTTGATATCATGACCATTTTACCTATGGTATGGGCAAAATAGATGTTCCTTATAATTTTTGCTATGTTTGGTAGGGTCATCGAGCTTGATTTTGGGTAAATCCAACTTGTTTGTGTCATACAACCTTTGGAAGAGGGTATAATACGACTTCGTTAAAGGAGTGTATTGGCATTAGGGTCGAGTGTATTTCTGACGAGAGGGGTTTTCCATAATTTGGGCTATTTTTTCACCATGGGTGCTTGAGTTACCAAAGGGACCGCATGATAAGCAATTTGTTACATTTTTTGCATGGATTGTTGAGCCATTACGGGTTGGCTCATCACTACTTGATTTACTTGATTAGATGGACTAGCCGAAGAGGCTTATGATGACTTATTTTGGCCTGATTGATTGCTTCTAAATTGGCCCTTGTTTTACCATTCTTTATTTTTAGGCTTAATTATGCCCTCTTGGATTTTTATCTCCTCAATGATGCTAGCTTGTGCTAAGGCTTCTTCAAATGAATGATAGGTATGAAGCTAAAGCATCCAAGAGATGGGTTTTAAGCAACTCTTGGTAAATAATTTGATGATTTCATCCATTGGGAGGGAGAATGGCAATTTGGTAATGACTACCCTCCAATGGTTTCCAAAGTCATAGATAGGTTCATCATCCCATTGTCTTAAGGTGTATACATCTGATAATGAAACCTTATTTTTGATGTTTAGGACAAAACACTCAAAGAAAAGGTCAATCATTTGTTCAAAAGTATAAATACTATGAGTTGGTAGCTGATTAAACCACTCTATGGCATCTCCTCCTAATGTTTGAGGAAATGTTTGGAGTATGAGAGCATTGTTGGTTTGAATCCGAAAGCATGCATGAAAAAATGAGCTAACATGCTCCTTAGGATCCTCGGTTCCCCTAAATTTGTCAAACTTTGGTAATGTAAAGTCTATCGGATATGGCGGTGATGGTACCGAAGGATGGATTGGTTTATGGATCAGTTGGCTTAAATTTGATCTTTGGCTTGACATACCAGGAGTGTTTTGCATCAACTGATCTATTTGTTTTTGCATGGCCTGAATCCTAAGATATTCCCTAGGAATGTGGAAGCCTTGGATAACCTCATGATTTGGAGATGGACTAGAAGAAAAATGTTGGGGAGTGATTAGATGGTTTTGATGGAATTGATTGGTTTGAAATTGATGGGGGGAAGATTGATGGTTGAGAGAAGGAGAAGATTTATGAGGAGGAAGATTTTGGAAGAATTGGTTGGGTTGGCCAGAATAAATTGTGATTGGAGGGGTTGGATTTTGAATTGGAGGTGGATTGGGGATGGACACCACCAAATATTGGGGTATCCAAGTGGAATTTTGGTTGGCCATGGTTGGTTGGGTTGAAACTACAGGAAGCATAGGATTTACATGAACTTGTTGTCTAGTTTTTTGATGTTGTAGAAGCAATCTATTCATGAGACCCAACGTGTCATGAAGTTCTTGTTCAGACATAGAATAAATTGACAAGGCTGTAGATAGATTAGAAGATGAAGGTATGGATGTGGATGGATTGGAGGAAATGGGTATGGAGCAAGTTGCACTTGATGTGGCAACTTGGGAGGTTGGTACCTATGAGGCAACATTAACATACTCCTCATACAAAGGATTGGAATAGATTTGGGTATAGCCAGATGGAGGATGAGTGTTAAAAACACTTGGGTTTTGTTGGGATGGACTAGGAGAAGAGGGCATACCATATTCATAGGAAGAATTAGGATATCCTCGGGTGGGGTTGGATGGACAGGATGTAGCCAATTATGGTTGTGCAACATAGTCTTGGCTAATGGGTTCAAGGACATAGTTAGAAGACCTATAGAGGGCCTCTACCTTGTCCATGTCAATTTGGGTGGATGGTTGCTCAATGTTTTGGGGAAGGGATCCCTCTTGTGGGAGAGATGGGCAAATGGGCCTAGATGGACTAGGTTGGATAGAATTGGAAGGTTTGGCTACTGAAGTAGCGGGTATGTTTATTGTATTTTCCATTAGATTATTTTGACTTAATACCTTTGTTTTATTTTGAGTTAGAACCATAAAGTAATTAAATCAAAATGCAATTTTAGGACTATCAAATTAAATCTCCAAAACTGAAAATAGAGATAAAGAATTTAAAAACAAAGAAAAAAATCAATCCTAAGTTTCACCTTGTGTGGCTTACCTTGTTCATTGATTATCTCTTTTTTAGTGTAAATTCCTTTTAGAAATGATAGTTTTGTGTGTTTGATGTATCCTAATCTTGCTTAATGAAAAATAAAGGTGAAAAACTATGGTTGGATGGGGCAACGAGATTCTTGTTGGTGATGAAATCCAACAAGTTTGCTCAGGGGTAGTCCTAAGGTGTCTAAGGGTAGAGATTTTGTGGATGGAGATGAATGCCACCATCACCAAACCTCAAGAAGCAACCAGTGATGAAATCTAGCCACTACTGTTTAAAGTGAAACATGTTGTGTGTGATTAATTTTAAATTTTCTATTTTCTATTGTGGACAAACAATGTTAAAGGTAACATATTTCACAAATATAAATTAGAATCCAACACATAAATGCAAATTTCTTCTAAATAGTGTGAAGTACACCGCTTAAAACCCCTTACCTAGATAGAAACCAGAGGGTTCTTCCACCTCCTTGCCAAAGGAGTCACCCAAGGGTAGGAATAATTTTTGCATTTAAGTATTGTTCCTACTTAGATAAGTAAAATAAGCAACCCTTAACTCCTAAGATGCAAATTCTAATTAATGCTTTTTACTTTCAAATGCAAACAAAAATATGCAGGAATTATTTGAATTTGCAATTCTTTTCAAAATAGAAAACTCAAAATATGTGATGAATGAATGCACAGATGCCCTAGATGCAATCTAAAATGAATTTATTTCTAGATTACTTAATGTGTGTTCATTTTAAGCATAAAACCTGAAAATAAACAGTGAAATAATGAAATACATAAAAACTAAAATTGAAACATAATGGTTGTAGGGCTTACCCAGAAGCCTAAGCTCTACTCCAAATCACTGCCAGACATAGTTGGGTACCCCTATAGGTGCATCAAGGAATATATGTAGCACATAAGGGCACCTATGGGGATCAACATATACCGTAGATGGCCTACGCACCTTCTGTAAACTATCATAGGACCTTCTAGAAACTCTAATCGATGATTTTGGCTAATTTTTCACTCCATAAAACCCTATAAAATGGAATAACATAATGAAATTAGTACAACAAAGTAAATTATAAATTAGAACCCTTGTGGGGTCCCACCGTGATCACCATTTATGAAGCAAAAATATGACACTAAAGCAAATATGAAAATAAATAACTTAGAATGAACAATAAATTGCACAAAAGATGATTTTATTCAATAAATGGGGGGAGCTGAGAAAATCCTTTGTTACAATTGATATGTTCAATAGAATTATTTTGGTACAATAGTTACAGGTGCTAGGGTTCTTCGAAATCCTAGCTACAAAAGATGTGTATTCAATGTATCTTGCTTCCAACAGATTGAGTGGGCTTCTTGTTATCCGTAATCAAGCCACTCTAGCTTCAACAACTACTCAAATCCTATTGACTAATGCTATCTAATCTTGCACATACATCAAACATAAAGTAGTCAGTAAAAAAAATGAGGGTTCCACAATGTGAACCCTCAAAAATGTAAACTAAAAATCCTAGATCTGCATAAAAAAAATGTACAGAACCCAAATAACATCAAATAAAAATGTATAAAATGTTTACTTTGTTGTTAATGATGTTATTTTGTAGCTCTATTGTAGATTTATGATAGGGTACCCTGATGATACCTAATGACTTACGTGGAAAGCTCTGGTCTATGGATATGGGGATGGTAGGCTCTGTGTTGCACTTACAAAATGCAATAGACATGGTGTTGTGCCTGTGGGATACACTAGGTGCTTGAGAGTACCTACAGGTAGGGTTATATCTATAGAGGCAGATCGGGGGGTTGTGACAGGTTTAGCAGATGGAAGACGATAGGAACGATAGAAACGAACTGCCAGGATGGAAGGGATAAGGAAAATTCTAAGATAAACTAGAGTTTTTGGGGAAGATTAGGCTAGGGCACAACTAAGGCAATGTAGGTCGAATTTACTCAGAAAGTAAGCTCATGAAGGTTGATTAGCAAGAGCTCTAGTCAAAGCTAGTTTGAACCAGTTAGAAAAAGTTCCAAGGGTTTGAGCATTGAGAATGATCCTATTTATTATCAAGCATAGGGTTTTCCTAGGGTTTTAGCTTAACACTTTTGATCATGTGGCTAATATTAAAGTAGATCCAAAGGTTGATATTAAACTTTAGGTGTGACATGGATTAAGGAAGTGAATTACTGAGATTAGATCAAATCGGATGGTTGAGGTTAATTTGGCTTATAAATATATATTTTATAATAAATATATTTAAATATAATATAAAATGATATATTTAAATATAAATAATATAAAATAAATATAAATAAGTCAAATAGGGGTCAGAAAATGATAGGAAAGGGCTAAAGTAGGCCATTGGATGGTGGGAAAGGCATGGAATGGCCAATTGAATGGTGGGAAAGGGGGATGGTGGAAAAGTGGGTGGTAGAATGACCAGGATGAAGGACAAGTGGCTAATATTTGGTGTCTACAAGAACAATACATCCCTTGTATTAATTATTCAAGGGCATGTCAATTCCTAGGTTTGTTTCATGTAATAATATTCATGACCAATGTTCTTTTCACAACTTTAAATTCTTCACTACACCAACTAATTTTCTTCTTTTTTTGTTTTATTCCTTTACATTTTTTTAATACCTTTTATTATCATAGTTGAAATTTATACTATCCATTGGTTGTGCATAATTGCTATTTTTCTCCACTTGTTATTGGAATATTGGTAATCTAACATTATTATCCAAGGTTAACAATGTGTGATGTAACCATTATGTAAACCTATGGGCATATATGATGTAAACCATATGTAAACCTATTAATAAATACTTAGCCCTAGCAACATTAGTTAAAGTAGTATTATTAACTTTTTAATTTATAATTAAACTTAAACCTTTATATTATGTTCGGTTAGGTTAATATGATATATAATTTTTTTAATGAAAAAGCAAATTTATATTAAATTAAGATAAAAGCCTCTATAATAGAAACAAAAGTGGGTGGGTTAACACACCCCATGGGGAATTAAACTAACCCTCATTGACATGGGTTAGTAAACAAAGCCACCAACAAAATACAAGTTTATCAATCATGATCATTGATGATCATTAAATCAAATAAAGTATATCACATGGAGTAATGTGCCCTCACATGTTGTCCTATATAAATTGCTAGTGATTATGGGATGGGAATCCACCCCTCTACATCATGATTAAGGCCTTCAATACATGTGTTGCTCCAACCAACAACTGGCCTAGGTGAAACTGGTTGAACATCATCCCACCCCCCAACCTGGTGGGATGAACAAGCAATGACAATATTAGGCCACTTCCTGACTAGTGACGGTTTGTATCAATGCCTATCTACAAGAGCACTTATTATATATGATAGAGGTCGACGGCGATAGTGGGATAAAAAATACTCCTGAGAAGAACACTCTAGGAGGATTCGGTTGACTATACACAGATCATTGGCCTAGTGCACCAGAAGAAATTGTAGATGACCCAACTCCATAGTAACTTTGTTGACTTGAGTACATATTTGTAGCCACATGTCATTAAAAACTTCTAATTTGTTAGCATGAGTAAATGTGACAAAAGGTGTATACTGTTTAAAAATAATTATGTTATGGACCTTTCCAAATATGAAAGAGAAGGCTAATCCTAAAAACCTGCCACACTTCAAAAAGTGGGAGAGACAAAGTAAAAGAGTCCCCAAGAAGAGCTTGGGGCCAAGAAACTCTTGCAGCTATAAATGGAGAAAAAAAAGAACCCATTCCCAAGCTTATCTAGATCTTCTGTAATTCCAAAAGAGGTGAGTACAAGACTTGGGTACACCACAAAAGGATATTTAGGATCAAGAATTCCAAGGTGTTTCAAATGTTCCCCCATGGGAAGGGCTTGACACGACAAGTTCCACACAAAAAAATATTGCTTAGGCTCAACATAAGTAGCCCAAACATTTTGAAATCTATAATTCCATCTAGTCCTTGTAGAAAATAATTCCCAATATCAATTGAGCTTAGCCACCAAAGGAATATGAGGAGATAACCATTTATATCCTAAACCTTATAATTAAGCAAAGAAGTGTGAACATGCCATCTCCAGTCTAACCACCAAGGACAATGTGAGTGCACACCAATTTTGTGCAACATAGAAAAATGGGTGAGAGCAATAACAACATCATACGTATCTTTATCTACACCATTCAACTTGAAGGTACATTTGAAATCATTTCATGGGATCCAATCCCTAGTCTAGAAAGAAAATAAATTAGCTATTGTAACAAAACCTTTTTTGATAAACCGCTAAGCATGAATCCATTGCACCCGAGCTAATGGAGAACCTTGATGAAGAAATGCGAGGGACCACCAAATATTCATAGAATTGATCGATAAGCCTTTACGAATGCCATCTCCTCTCCAACATATCCAAGGAGTGAGCTATTGCCAAGCTTTCCATATACTTTTAATAGAAAAGGAGGCAAAAATATTAACAAAAATTGGAGCAATAATGAGAGAGGGAAATCCAAACCTCTCCATGCTCTAGGGTTTAGGGGAAGACTAGAGGAAATTAAATATCAAACCAAAACTTCCCAAGATTCATCTCCCCTCAGATCCTTGACCACCGACTTAGCACACAGAGCAATACCTTATCATCTAAAGTCCAACAGACCCATTTCATCATATTCTCTGGGAAGATAATAAATATCCCATGTAACTCTATGAAATCCCTTTATTTTAGAATAATTATTCCAAATAAAATATTGAAGGAGTTTCTCAAGATTCTTATAGCAATCTTGTGAAGGAACCTAGTAGGAGGAATAGTATACATGAGTGGCAACTAAAACTTTAGGGCAAATCTAAAATATACCTGCTAATGATAGCTTCTTAGTAAGCCAAAAATCAAGTTTCTTTTCAACTCTTTAAAGCACATAATTCCAAAGCTGAGCAAGGGAGACCTGAAAGGCAAAAGGAATACAAAGAAACTTAAAAACTTCTCTAGGAGGGATCCAATTTCAATTATACCCTTGAATCCAAGGTAGCATAGGCAAGGGAGACTGTCTAAAGTAGGAGGTCTTCCTCCATTGTATGCTAGAACCAAAGGATGTGCAAAATGTGTTCATACAAAATATAGCATTAGAAATATATTGCTCCTCTTACCTTATAGCAAGAAATGAGTCATCAGCAAAGTGACCATTAATAAGTTACCCCTGATCATTCGGAAGAGTAATTCCTTTAATAAGATCTACATAAGCTTGATAAACTAAAATATAGCCGAAGGCTTTACTAGCAAGCACATATAAAGAGGGATCAAAAGGACAACCTTACCGAACAAACCTAAAAAGTGTTAGAATAAGAGAATATTCTCTTAAGTTCCACTAGGATAGACACTTGAGTTTCCACTCCATGTGTCAGGAGAACTCTCAGTGGTGTATTCATCATGTCTTATGAGTTGTAATCCAATGGCTCTCAATGATCAACTCTGCTATTTATAAAGATTTGATCCTTGGAATAAATCAATAAGTTCCACTCTTCTCTTTATATTTTGTGTAATGCTTTGCATATCTATTATTGTGAAATTCTAACATGGTACCAGAGTAGGTTAGATTTTGCTAACATTCTCTCTTGAAGGTTCTAGGATCTTATTCATTTCATTTGGATATTTTTTTCGCTATCTTACTTGAAGTATACAATAGTCATTTTTTTTATCCATAGTTTATTCTTTCAGTAAAATATTTTATTTTGTAAATATATGTTGTAATTTTTTTCTATGTTGAATTCGTGCTTTAAGAATTTTTTTTTTTAATATATAGCTCTTCTGTACATGGCACTATTCTAGCCCATATTTTAAATAAAGAGCCATCTTTCCTCTCTTCGAATTCTTTAAAACAAAAGACCCGCCATAATTAGAAATATAATTTAAATTTCTGCTTGGTTTTTTAGCGATATTATCGTTGTATTTATAACCAATATCTTTTGAGTAATGGTTTTATAAATTTTTTGAGATTATTTTTTTGATCCTCGGGCAATGGGTCTTATCATTCCCGTTAGAACTCGACATTCGTAATGTTTTCTCTATCCTTTTTGTGACACATGGTTGGCATCATTCAAAACATCTCTCATAAGCCAATATTTACTATTCCTATCTCGAGATTAGATTATTCTCAAAAGATTTATTTTCGTCCAGCGCTCCCTCTTCCTCGAACCTTATATTCTCCTCTCCCTGATACGTTTTCAAGTGCAAAGTTTTGTTGATTGCTCTGCAACGATATCAAGCTTAAGTGCTTAATTATTTTTCAAATATTTTTGTTAGTGATTTTGTAGAGCTCGCTCGTTTTATTTAAAATTTCAAAGGGATCATTAGTTCGTTCAAGGAATCAAATTTTTATTTAAAATTTCAAAGGGATCACTAGTTCGTTCAAGGAATCAAATTTTTATGTTATCATATATTCATTTATTTTAACATATCTTCTACAGGGAGTACTCACAGTCAAGCAAATCAGCCCTAGGTGCTCTCCCTCTCACGTCCTCTACTCTCAACGATGTCTTCAGGGATTGAATATCCTTCTATTTAGTTTTCTATGAATCGATATCAGGATTAAAGTACTTTATAATTTATCAAATTATTTCATTAACATTTTTTTCTACAGAGGACTGGTTTTTTTTCTACAGAGGTTGTTGGTTTGTCCAAGGAAGAGATAAATTCATGTTATCATATATATTTTATTTTTTAACATAGTTTTCTGCAGGGAAGGCACATTTTCAAGCTTCAAAACTCTAAATATTTTCCATCTTCCCTCTCCCGTCCTCTTCTCTCAGTGACATCTTCTGCTCTAGAACCTCCTTGAATGCATAAGTAAAAAAATATATATCATCACCGTGACTTCCTCTTCGTCCTCGTTCGAGCATCTTATCTGCTCTAACCGTCACCCACAGAGGTTGAAGCTACGTCTTCATAGTAAACAAAAATTTACAGATGCTTTTTTTAAAAATAATGGTATCTTGTGAGGCCGGAAAATTATATTTTTTTATTCTTTAATTCTTCAATCATTATCTTTTATTTAGGTTAAAATTTTCTTTCGAACACTCATGTTTCGAAGAAACACCTTTGTATTTTTTTCTAAGAGCCATTATTTTTTATGGCTTTATAGAAATGTGAGTCACTATTGTAACCATTCAAATAAAATAAATCTTTGAGGGGTAGAGTACAAGTGTTTGCACATCTGTGTTTCAAGGTGGGGTTTCATTCCTTTTTTTTGTCTGTCTTCTTTTATAACCTTTACTTGCTTTAAAGTAAATCATAATTATAAGGATATAATTGTTGAATATTTCCTTTAAATTTTCATAGAGAAGTCACTCAAAATAGCATCACCCATTTACATAAATATTTTCTTTAAACAAAAATGAATTAGAATATTTAGAGGGGTGTTGAATCTTCTTATAAAAATAATTTCATTTAAATAGTTAAATTTTAAAACTATTTGTTTAAGATATATTTATTCATATTTCATTTAGAAGATAAACTCTACACCTCTTAAAAAAAAATTCATTAATATTTGGTATGTCACATTGTTGATATTTTATTTAGAAATTTTAATTTTCTATAACTAAAAACACTGTTAAAAACAAGCTCTATAATTTTTTCTAAAGTTTTTCATCAAAATATATCTGCCTACATTCCATGTATCATTGTCTCTAAAAACTTACAATTTCCCTCAAGTAAGGGCGGGTTTTTTTAAACTATTTGTATAAATGCCTGGCATATATTTTTTTGTATCATCCTTACTACATATTGGATATCTCTCTTACTTATAGTTTCCCTTTAGTAAGGACGAGTATTGAGTTATCCATATTTATATCTGGTTGATATCTATGCATTTCAAGCCTATATTCCTTTAAAATTCTTCTCCATACTTATATTTTCCCTCAAGTTAGGGCGGGTGTTGAGAGGAACTAAAAGGACTTGGCATTTCAAAAAGCAAAAAATATTCAAACCTCATTATACTTATAGTTTCCCTCTCATTAGTGTGGGTATATTGAGTTTTTTAATATTGAAAAGCTTCATTTTTTCCCTTTAAACATTTGCATTTATTTGAAGTTCTAAGGGGGGATATATTGGTTAATTAAAACTTCAAACTTTTCTTTTGTGTTAAAATGATGAATTCAATTGAACCTCTCACCCCTCATAATTTTCACACTTGGAAACCTAAAATTTTAAATCTTATCTCTCAAAAAGGTCTTACTCATTTGTTAGAAGAAAAGCAACTAGAATTTGGTAAAGAATATAAAATTTTTGTTCATAAAGAAAAATGCATGAAACAATGGGTATTATTAGCTCTAATTTTCATTAAAGTTTGTGGTTTCATATTACATATTGCAAAACTCCTCATGAAATTTGAGAGAAACTAAAGACCTTATTTGAGAAAGTAGATCATATGAGATCAATGCAACTAGAAGCCGAGCTAACATATTTGTCCCCTGAAGATTTTAGTAGTATTGTTGACTTCCTCACTAAGTTCAAAGAAGTCCTCACTCAATACAAAGGCATTGGGAAGACTTATACTGAAGAAGAATGCATTTATCTAATCCTTTCTAAGCCAAATGGTGTTTTTCAAATTTTTTCTACCACCTTTATATCTACCAAATATGCTCTTGGTGCAACCTTTAAAAAAACTTCTTTATAATAATTTTGTTATAGATTAATTGTTGGTCATCAAATCTGCCTAGGAAAGGATTTTGGATAGGTGTATGCGCCCTAGACCTGGACCAACATTGAAAGGCCGAAGGGAAGAGATGCCCTCCATGCCAATCTCCGGAGAAAGGCTAGCTCCTATGCTAAACTACTTTGGGGTTTGGAGATAAGGGTGCAGGAAAGAGATAAAAGGAGTTAGGGTTAGAGAAATAAAATAAAAGGGGGTAAGGGAAGAGAGATTGATGATTTCAGGTGGGAGAGAAAAGGAAGCACGATCACTAACTGACAACTAGAATGGAAGCAATGAACACCAAGAATAAATGAAAGAAACGTAATATCAACCTTCCTATGTATCCTCCAGGCGAGTTTTAGGGTACTGTCCCCGATCGCACATCGGACGTAGGATTCAGCTTTCTCAGTATGCAAACAAAGACAGACAAAAGAATCAAGCACAGAAGATAGCATAAAATAAAAACCAATATGATGCTTTTTCACTCCTATGTATCCTTTAGAATGAGTTTCAGGACACAGTCCCCGATCACACACTAGATGCAGGATTCAGCATCCAACATACAAATGAGGAGAGATAAAAGAATCAAGCATAGAATGCAGCATAAAAGAGAGAAATGAAGCTCAAGGCTCTTTAGTATTGATCGTAGGACATCAAGTTACAGTAGCTTTCTAGCAGATAGTTCCCCCCTTTTTTCCCTTACAATGCCTAGGTTTTTATAGAGGACCCAGGCCTCTGAGTCATAATTACATAGCAAAGAAGAGTACGCCCTCGAGCCCTGAGAATCGGCTCCCCGAGGCTCTCGTGACCGAGTTTTCAAATCTATTACCAAAACTAGAAACTACAACCAGGTCAACCATGGAAAGGTGCATTGATGAGCCATCTAGACGTCCTTGGTCTCTGGGTGCGGTGCTCGAGTGGCCGCCATGCTCGTCGGGCTCTCCATCATGGCTTGATACTTCATTTCTGATTGCCCAAAATGAGCAGTGGGCTTGTTGGGCATGAAAAATTGCATTTATGAGGCACTTGATCGCCTCGGGAAAATACCTAGCTTGGAACGCATGCCCATGAAGTGCTTCGCTAAGTTTTCATTCACCACTTCGCTTCGCAATGGTTCTAGGCCAAAGCAAAACTCCTTCTTGGATTATACTTCACAAAACTGAGCTTCACAAAACTGCTTCGGGGATGGTTTGTGCTGAAGCATATCTCCTTCGCAAAATGGTCTTCTTCGTCCTTGCTGCTTCGTTGACAAAACTGCTTCGTTGATGCCTTGGAGAAATGCTTCGTTGTGATCTTCTTTCAAAACTATGGTTCGGGAAGGTTTCGATCGAAGCAATTGTCTTCAAAAAATGTTGTATCCTTTTACTTCGGGTAGAAGTACTTTGCAAAAAATTAGCCGAAGCAAATGCTTCGCAATGAGCTTCTGGCAAAGTAAAAGTGGTTCGCTGATGGAGGGGCCCAAAGTGAGTACTTCGACAACTTTATGGCGAAGTACTTTCAATGTTCCTTGAGTTCCGCTTCGCAAAAAACCCTTCCCGAAGTAATGTTGGAAATGCTTCGGGTGCGAAGTAGTCTTCTTGCCTTTGCTTTTTGTTTTACTCTTGGCACATCGCTTCGCAAAAATCTTACCCGAAGTAGCTTCTGAAAATGCTTCGGGCCCGAAGTAGATTTCCTACCTTAGCTTTTCGACAAATTTTTCCTTTCAAACGCTGCCTTTGTATTCTACTTCGGTGATACTACTTTGCAAAAAACTCCACCCGAAGCAGTGTTGAAAATGCTTCGAGTGCGAAGCTCTCTTTCCTTCTGAATGCCGCTTCACTCATATTTTGCCCGAAGTAGCTGCTAGAATCGCTTCGGGTGCAAAGTAGTTCCATTCTCTTTTTCTTATGTTTTTCTTCAGCGAAAACTACTTCGCAAAACTTTTACCCAAAGTAGTGCAGGAAATACTTTAGGTGCGAAGCTATTTTATTTCCCTTCGGTGAAGCTCTTTTCTCTAGCTTTTTTGCCAGTGAAGTTCTTTCCTTTCTACTTTATGTACAAATGGGTGGCATTGAAAGCCAAAATTGCTGCAACTTTTCAAAATAAAAATAACAAAGCAAAAACTTTACACAACACTATACAAAACTTGTTTCTTTTCTACCCCTTGAGGAATGTGACAAAATTGTCAACATTCTTGGTGGCTCATGGGGCAACGAGCTCGTCTCGGTGGGAGGACCCTTTAACTTTGATCCATTGGGCTAGAGTCTTTTCTCGATCCTTCTCCTCCTTCTTCCTCTGAGAGTGCCCCTGTAGCTGGTTCTTGTTCTCCCTCCTCTTCTGCTTCTTCTTCCTCCTCTACTCCTTCGTCTGTTGGCGTGGCCTCCTGCTGTGGTGATGGGATAAGGTGGTCACGGATTTTCTTTATAGTTCGGAGAACATGAGCCCAGACCCCTTTTTGAAATAGTTCTTGGTCTTCGAGTGCCTTGACCAGAACATGGAATCGATCAATCTTCCCTATGTCGGCGTGTTTGATTCTTGCACCTAGGTCATTCAGGCAAGTCATGATTTTGTAGTGTCTCAGGATGAAGTCCATGACCTATCCCTCCATGATCGGCTCTTCCCACTCATCAATTTTGGAGACGTCACTTTCAAAATGGAGCCACGCCGGCTTTAGTTCTTCCCTGGTGAGAAGGTTCCCATCATCATCTGTGAAACTCGAGAAACCCAAAGAAGAAAGGTCTTCAAAGTAACTCATTGATGTGTGCTACTCCTACTCAAATATATCAAGGAGGTCTTTCACCTTTTGTGCTTTCTTCACCTTGGAGAAGAAAGCACGAATAGTGGTTTGGGAAGTAGACCAATCCCTAGCCGTTCGACTCATAGCAGTGACCTATAGGTCTTGATATCTGATGCTTTGAACCTCAAAGGCAAGCTTGAGTCGCTTCTTAATTTTTTGAATCACCTCGTCCACCATTGGTCCCTTCTTAGCGATGGCATGCTGAGCTTCGGTGACATAAATTAAAATTGACAGGGCACTAGAGGCCCGAGATCTAAAACCTTTGAGTAGGTGAGAGCGGATTTCCTTGATCCTACCTTTGTCGAACAACTCCAGATTTGCCTTTTGGTATAATTGCTGTTGGGACTGCAGGATCTTGCTCTCGAGCTCTTTGGCTTTTAGCTCATTTTTGGCCTATCTTTGTGCTTGTTGCTCGGCCGAAGTCTGCAATTATAGAATTTGCTGTTTGAGGGCATGTGTTTCCTTTTTGAGCAATTTTCCTTGCTTTTGCGAATCCTCCAGCTCAGAGCGAATCCTAGCCAGCTCTTCTTCCAACTTGATGTTGGCATTTTCTGCTTCAAACCTATGCTGGTTGGCAATGTTTGCATGTGCTCGAAAAGTTTCAACTCTGACATGCATTGATGCTGATTCATCATCTATATTTAAATGCTCCAGGTCCTTAGTCTTCTCCTGGTAGTCGTAGTCAGCTGGCGTCATTTCGTCCAGAGGCTTCTGGACCTTAGGGACCTTCTTCACCTTATGCAACTTTCCACCCTTCAAGTCGAAAACCGCACATTGTTCAACTTGGGCTAGAGATTTCCCCCTTTTCTTTCTTGCCTCCTTTAGCATCTTCTCTGTATTCTGTCGAGCTAGGAGTAGCTTTTCAGCCAGAGGGCGCTCCTTTATTGAAGATAAATCTATTTCGGAGAAGGCCGAATCTCCAGCCAAAGGTGTGAACAAATATAAAGAACTGACGGGGAAATATTCCCCTGACGGCTTGGGGACGGGTGTAGCAGGGGCTTGGGTGAGCGAAACTATGCTTTTAGCTATGGGAGAGTGGGCTACGGGGCTTGGTGTAGGCGAAGTGGTTTCAATGGGTTTATCCTGGTCAAATGACTTGGGAGGAGTGGGGCTATGTAGGATTGGACTGGCAATGGGTAGTTTTTGAGTGGGGGCTTGCCCCTATGGGGAATGGAGAGAGTGATGAGGGCTTTCACCCGGGACTGCCATGGATGTGTCAGAGACCAAAGCGAAGGGAAGGGAGTGCGTACCTACATGCCCTCCTGGCAAAGCGGCTGTGGTAACTTCTTGCGTGGTCGGCTCTTGTCCCTCTTGGGCTTCATCACTCCCGACCTCTACAACTTCTACTCCAGGGTCCTTCTCTTGTTGGAGGAGTTCCTCCACATCAATGATATCTATTTTGGGGACCGTCTCAGCACTTGGTGCCCCTGCATCTCCAATGTTTGCTTCAACCGGGCCTGATGCAGGGGATCCAGCAGGAGTACCTAAAAGTTTTGTGTGAGGGTGCTTTGGATGGCTCGAAGGCACTTGAACTTGATCTTGTCTTTTCCTTTTCTTTCTCTCCAATGGTTGCTCTGCCTCTTCGGCACTTGTATCATGAACTTTCGATGGCCCCTATGGTAGTGTTGCAGGCGTAGCTTCGGTCCCTACTTCCTTTTCTTTATCCGAAGCATCTTTAGCACCTCCTGGGCTTTCGCCTGACCTTGGGGTGGCCGATGGAACAAAATCCATAAAGGATATAGACTTCTCGATTTTGACATTGGTGTCATAGAGAATCGCGAAGTCTTTATCCGAGGCTAAGAGTCCATAAGAATTCACCTTTTGACGGTGGACTCTCATTATCCACCATTCCCAAAGCTTTTCCTCGCTCCAGTCTTTTACCTCCTCCTTCAAATCGTCCCTTGCTTTTTTCCAAAAGGTGGAGCCTGGAGTTGGGAGGGGATACTGATCAGGGTCGTACTTGACCTCCATAGGATAGAACTCATGCCATGGAGGCAATGTCCTCATCCTTTCTAAATGCCACTCTAGATATTTTCCATTGGGGTTGTTCCTTTGTTCCACAACTTTGGGGTGAGGGCAGATGTGGAAGTTCTTGAATTTTAAATGATCCTTCATCATGCCCAAAGGATCGTAGAGCCACTACTGAGGAATATGGAGTAGGCCGAAGTAAGCAAGCCTTTCTTCCAGGAACGTGCCCTATTTTAGGGTGAAGACTTCGATTACCCCCATCCTGAAGGGGAAGTCACAAGTATGTGCCCACTTTCGACCGTGATCGTATATTGCATTGGTAGAGTCACTCTATCGAGCGACTTCCAATGCAAACTGATATTCAGAGGGGTAGACTGGTAATAGGAAGGGCTTCCCAATGAAGTCGAACATGCGAATCACCAGTCCCTATGTCAATTGGAAGACATCCCCCCTTTTTCCCAGCACCACCCTGTCTCTCAGACTGAGGGGTACCCGAGGAGAAGAACCTTTCAACAAATGCATGGCAGGTCCCAAAAATTGCTGATTAAAAGAATAATAGGACTCCTCCTTCAATAGGAGGGAAGTCCATTGATACACTGGCAGAGGATTTCCATCCTTGCCGCTTGGAGAGATGGCGATATGAGGAAATCGCTTATGCACTTGGTAGAAGTACAACCAAACAAGAAAAGAACAGGGTGCAAAGTACTGGCCTATTGTAGAATTCTTCATGTTGGAGAGCCTTGTATGTAGGGTTCGGGCCACCCATTTCGCCCAGTCAAAGAAAACTGGGTTGGTGTTCGGCCTAGAAGCATCAGGGGTGTAAAACTCCCCTCTTGAAATACATTCAGCCAGAGACACCTGCCAGGGGTGTACTGAAGTATCCATTGACAAGCCCGCCACCCATGCAATGATAGAAAAAATATCTATATTTTTGAAGGCCTCCAAGGGCAAGGGCATCTGGGGCAGCTTGTTTGAAGGCAGCCCGCTCTTGAGATTTTCTTGCAAGAATTTCAATATGTAGCTGTTGGAGGTGAATCTCTCCATTTGTTCATTTAGGAGGACATTGCAAATAGAATAGCCCTTGGGCGGGCCCTGCTATGGTGCGAAGGCTGCTTGTACATCTTCCTTCAGGATGGAGAATAGCTTGTGTCCCGAAGCATCTAACACCTACCTGGTCACAGGTTGGTAATTTTGTGCAATGGCGTAGATCATCTTGGGACAATGGTGAGCAGGTGGGGTTAGAAACCAGTAGATCTAGGAGTAATATGCAGTGGCTCTCTTGTTTTTTGGCATGAGCCTGCTTGTCATGAATTCTATGGTGTGCCGAAGATCGGATACACCCTTCGAGAGCTGCGTGTCTCAGATTTTCTCCCACCCATCAATTGGTGGCTCCACAAGCTGTTCTTCTTCAGAGTCATCCCCCTCTTCCATTGGCTGCTTTTTGGGTCGAAGGGGAAGATTTAGCTTCTTCGGAGTGCTCTTTTTCTCTTCTTTTCCTTTCTTTGTCTTTTTGGGGCCTGCAACTTTGGGCCCTTTTCTCTTCTCCTTAGAGTTTTTCTTTCCCATGTTGCTTAGTGATAGCGGCAGGGTTCTTGATACAGAGGGCTTCAATGTGAATGGCCAGATGCAAAGGACGGGAGGGTTGCAGAGTATCTGAAAGCTCTTAGTGTAGTTCTAACTGATGGACAAATAACTTCCCTCTTGCCAAGAACTCACTTTTATAGCCTAAAAAGGCAACCACCTGAATTTATGGCACCTACTAAAATTAAATTTGTACCTCGAACGAAAGAGATTACCGTATTCTTAAATCGATCCTGCAGTGACGTGGTACACAGGGTTGCATGCTTCGATGATTACACCTTGTACTCGAGACGTCACCTACTGCCACCTCGTACCTTGGTGCGAGCTTTTCTTCTCTTTTTTTGACTCGATCATCTTGGGCAGTGTTCCACCACCCTTTTGCCTTAATTTTGTCCACTTTGTACTCCTCTCAAGGCCATTGATGGCATGTTTTTCGAGGCATATTTCAGATTCTCCACCTCACGCATGTTTGGCTTGGCAAAGAGAAACCTGATGCTAAAAAATGCTTCGTGGCGAACCTTTGGTTCGGACTATTTTTTGATGCTTCGGGCCCGAAGTACTTCTTCTTCACCGTGTTGCGCTTTGCCTTCGAGGGTCGTCGAAGTTTTCCCTTTTGAAAACTGCTTCGCAAAATTTTTTCCCGAAGTAGCTACTCAAAATACTTTGGGTGTGAAGCTCTTTTCATGCCTTCATTCGGATTTTGGTTTGGCTTCCTTTCGGGTAACATGCTTCGCAAGGAGCCTCTTATAATCCACTTCGCAAGAATGCTTCCCAAAGTAGCTGATGAAAATACTTCGGGTGTGAAGCTCTCCTTTTGAAAACTGCTTTGCAAAATTTTTGCCTTTGGTTACCTTCTTCGCAGTGAACCTTTTGTACTTGCTACTTCACATCAGAAGTCCCCGAAGAAGATTTGGAAGTGGTACTTGGCTTTGTGATCTTGGAAGAGAATGTATATACAAATGCAAATTATATACAGAAGTATATATACACATATATATTTTTTTCTTTTTTTTTTTTTTTTTTTAAAGAGAAAATTGTCTTTAGCGATGAAAAGTCTTCAGGTGAAGACCATTGATAGAGATCGGAAGAACTTGTCCATCTGCATCTTTGAGGATGAATGAATTGGCCGAGTTTACCTTCATAATTTCAAATGGCCCATCCCAAAAGGCATCCATCTTGTCATGATTCCCAGGCTTGGCCTTCCAAGAGTCCCACTTCAATACCAGGTCTCCCACATTGAATGTGCGATCGGATGACTTTTTCTTGAACCAGTCTCGGATGACCTGAGTATGCTTAGCGAAGTCCTGGTATGCTTCTTCATGATCCTCCTCCAGTTGCAGTAGCTGAGCTAACATGTTCTCCATCGGACTAACTCCATCTTCTGCTTCTAACAGCCGCAGTGCAAGGATCTCAACATGGATGGGTAAGATGGCCTCCTTGCCATAGACCAGAGCATAAGGCAAAGTTTTGATTGACCTTTTGACAGAAATCCGATCGGCCCACAAGGCCCGATCTAGAAGGAGATGCCAAGTCCTTTTGTTCATCTCTATGAGCTTCCTTAGCATTCTCAACAGAGTCTTGTTGGTGGATTCTGCCAAGTCGTTGCCCTGTGGATAATAATTGGAGGATACTTTATGATATATCCCATATCTATAGAGGAAATCATTGATTTTAGCGCCTGTGAAGCTAGGGCCATTGTCTGTGATGATTGCTTCGGGGATGCTGAACCTAGTGATCAATCCTTCCAAGAAGGTGACTACAGTCTCTTGATCTGCATGTTTAGTGGGAATCGCTTCGGCCCACCTGGTGAAGTAGTCCATTGTAGTCAGGATGAACTTATGTCCCGTAGAGGAGTTTGGTGATACGGCCCCTATGAAATCTAACCCCCATTTTTGAAAGGGTGTCTCTACTTGTATCGGACGAAGGGGCATTGCAGCATTTTTGTTTCGATCGGTGAACCTCTGACACTGCTCGCATTTACGACAAACTACGAAGGCATCGACAAAGAGTGTGGGCCAATAATAACCCGCCCTAATGATCTTTAACGTCGTTGTTCTTCCTACAAAGTGACCTCTCGATAGTCCTGAATGAAATTCTCCCAGGACTCTCCTTTTATCATCGTCTTTGATGCACTTAAGAAGGACACCATCAATGTTCCTGAAAAATAGGCCTTCGGGGCGCAGAGTGTATCTGGAGGACCGCATCCTAAAATGTCTTCATTGTGATGCATTTAGATGTGAAGGACACTTTTCGGTGTTGAAATAGCAGATTATCTCACCGACCCAATCCTTCTCGTCTTCTTCATGGTTAGCGAAGCATTCTTCGGCTGGTAAGTCATCCCTCCGAGATTCTGTCACTTCGGCCACCGCGCTCTTTGCCAATTCTTGACACAATGCACGGCCATGAACCAATTTTGTGGGCTTGATCTCAATGTCAAACTCCTGTATTTTTTTCACCCAACCAGCTCTTTTACTTCCCAATTCTCCTTGGATAATGAAATTACGCACATCGGGGTGAATGACATAAACTGTGACTCGACTCCGAGAGATGAACTGCTTGAACTTCCTTAGTGATTTCATTACTGCATGCACCTGACGCTCTATGAAATTATATCTTTCTTCGTGGGAATTGATCACCTGACTCAGAAATGTGATGGGACGCTCCTCGCCATCTTCTCCCTTTTGTGTCAGGACAACAGCGTAGCTCTCGGGCTCTCCTATAGCATACATGATAAAATCTTGACTTTAGTCTAGATTGATCAAGACCGGTGCCTGAGCGATCCGAGTCTTAATCTCTTAAAAAGCTTCTTTTATTTCTTCGGTCCAGCTAAATTCTATGCCCTTCTTCAGGAGTTGAGACATTGGCTTGATGACTTGGGCGAAGTCAGGAACAAACTTCCTCATGAAGTTAATCTGGCCGAAGAAGGATTGGAGTCCTTTCTTGTCTGCTGGGAGTGGGAGCTTCATTAGAGCCTCGGCTCTATCAGGATCTACAGCGAGCCCCTTTTCTGATATCGCGTGTCCCAGCAGTTTTCCTTCGCTAACTGCGAATATAGACTTCTTTGGATTGATTGAGATGCCAAATTCTTGACACTTTTCAAAAATATGTTGTAGATGTAGTGGATGATCCTCCCTTCTTCGGGAGAAAATGGTCATGTCATCAAGATAGATGACGATAACCTTATTTAGAAGCTTGCCAAAAGCAAGATCCATTGCCCTCTGGAAAGTGGCCCCAGCATTCGAAAGACCAAATGGCATTCGCTGGTAAGCAAATGTCCCCCATTTGGTGGTAAATGCCATCTTGTGCTGGTCTTCGTCCCTGACCCAGATTTGATTATATCCAAAAAAACCATCGAGCAGGGAGAAGCGTTGAGCTCCAGCCATAGAGTGCAGGATTTGATCAATTTGTGGGAGGGGATAGTGGTCTTTGAGAGAAGCCTGATTCAGGTTGTGAAAATCTACGCATAACCGAATATCCCCATTCTTTTTTCTGACTGGGACCAGGTTCGCTACCCATGAAGAGTGCTTGATGGGATAAATGATCTTTGCCTCGAGCATCTTCAGGAGTTCGGATTTCATTAGGACCTCGATCTTAGGATTGACCGGCCTCTACTTTTGTCGAAAGGGTTTGACCCCTTCCTACAATTCGATTGTGTGTTGAACCAGCTGCCGATTGTATCCCCTGAGATCTTAATAAGACCAAGAAATTATGTCAAAAAACCCTCTGCATAGATTCTGTATTTGTTCTATCTCCTTCAAAGTGTAGTCGGTTCCCACCTTTATTGCTTTCCCAGGTTCGAGCTCCAAATCCTGATATTGTTTCTCATGGACTTTGATCATGTGAGAGAGAGCTCGGTCATTCTGATCAAAGAGGCTCTCAAGAGTGACTAGTCCCTTGGGAACATGGTTGTTCTTCAATTGAACCAGCCCTTCATACTCTCCTTCATCAGAGCTTCGGTCTTCGACTATGGTGGCTTCTTGGATCATGAAATTTACAATCTGCTCGTCGTTGTCGAATACTTGCCAATGCAGATCTTTGTCTAGGACAGAGGGCCTATAGATCATCCTCATAGCTCTGGGCTTGTGCACCATGTCTTCTGCTGGAGAGTACTTGGCTGTGATGGATGCCAGGACATCGGCATGTCGGTTCTTTTCTCGTGGGATTGACTGCAGATTAAGAGACTCAAACTAGTCAAGCAGGTCCCATACCCTATTGCGGTATGACTTTAGATAATGTTTCTTCGAGGTACACCTGTTTGTGACCTGGTTGCATACCAGTTCAGAATCTCCAAATATTTGGAGGTGCTTTATGCCTAACTTGTTAGCTTTCTTAAGTCCTAGGCATAATGCTTCGTATTTCGCTGCATTGTTAGTGCAGCTCCATGTCAACCAGTAGCAATACTCTTTTTGCTCTCCGAAAGGTGAAACTAGAAGAATCCCTGCCCCAGCACCATTTTTACATCGGGCACCGTCGAAGAACAACTTCCATAGTTCTTCCTGGGCACTTGTTCTATTCCTTGGTTGGGAGTGATTTTTAGGTTTGGCGATCGCATAACACCCTATCTCGGTCTCCACCATGGCGTTGAAGTCTGCCAATGAGAACTCATCTTCATAACTTAATTGCACAAGAGACTCCTCGATCAGGTCTATCTGCTCTATTTCCTCTACTAGTGCATTCACTAGTTCGCTACTTTCTTCCTCGAACATCTTCTGCACAAGAAAGGAAGAAGGATTTTCATTGTAAATCTTCACCTTCTTTCCTTTGAATGGAACCTCTAGGTGAGAGTAATCCATAGATAGATACCCACCCAATTTAGCCATGAATTCCCTTGACAAGCACATACTGAAATATGGCTCCAAGTCGACTACAACTACCTCTTGTATGACTGTAATCTGAGGCATCTTATGTAGCCGGATAGGAATGTCCTTGATCACTCCCACGGTCTTCACTGGAGTACCATCCAATTGGAGTACACCTTGGCTACTTCGCGTATACTCCATTCCTATTTCTTCATAGATTGCCCTTGGCATGACTGTTGTAGCGGCCCCAGAGTCGATCATGCAGTTATGTACAATATACCCTTCCATTTGTAGGGTTAGGTAGAACGGAGGTGGTCTGTTCTTCCCCGTGATAGATGTGGATAGGGTCTGCACAAGAGCAAGCGGAGCTGCCTTTTTTGCTTTAATTGTCTTCAATGATTCTTGTAGCAAGTCCACCTGTCCAGGTAGTTGTAGTGCATCGTACAAGCTGATATTGGCTAGGATCTTCTTCAATTCCTCTACGATGTTGTATGCCAGAGATTTGGGCACTTCAGGTTCCTTTTTGGGTTTGTACCGGGTATGATATTGCTCTGTAGCTTCAACTCTTTGTCGCTTGGTGAGGGAAGGAAACTTGAGCTTTTCCTTAGCCTACTCCTTAGTTTCTACCTGAGGCGGTTCGGTAGAGGCCTTTTGGGCCTTTTCTTTGATTAGTGCAGGCGGAGGAGCTTCGCTCGGGGCCGAAGTAGACGATTGTCCTTTCTCGGGTCGAGCCTGCTCTTTTGCAGGAGCCAGCTGAGTAGCATCTATTTCTATCGCCTTCCTTCCTCCTCGGGTAAGTACTGCAATGGGCTCCTCCTCGCCAATTGCTAGGTTCTGACTCATCTGCCTAATGACGTTCACTTGACCGTTGTGACTACTATTTTCCAGCGTTTGTACATAGTGTTGGTGCAAGGTGCAAGTATTCTCTTCATGCGGATCATTGCACGTAGAGCACCAATATACATAATCGGAAGTGCTCGAAGCTTCATCAATTATAGCATTTCTCATCGAAGCCTTCCCTTGCTGGACTACTTGGTCCTTGGTAAGTGCAGGCACAGGATAAGATCTTCTTGGTAGGAACTCCTGTTGTGCTTGCTTCTTCTTTACAATGGTCATGTCATTTGACAACATCTGAACTGTAGAGTTCAGAGACTGCATCTCCTATAGAATTTTAGTCTGTATATCATTGGCTTTCAGAATGAGTGGAAATGAAGCCATCATTGGTATTGGAGGAAGAGCGGGGTGTTGAGGTGGTGCTGGCAACACAGGAAAAGCCGAAGTGACCATGGGCTGTGGAGTTGAAAATGTAGGGAAATGAATTTGTGGGGCGGTGATTTGAGACACGATAGGATTTAGATTCCAAGATGAAATCGAGAGTGCAAGGGTTGTGGAGATTTACGAAGCGGTTGCGCTTGCATACTGGAATTGTAAGAATTTGGGAAGTATGGGCATCGACATCCTTTGGGGAAGCTTGCCCATAGCTATCAAATCCATTTTTGCTCTCTTGGCTAACTCATACAACTCGGGAAAAGTATTAACGTTAGAATATCTTACCATGAGACTGATATCGGGATTGAAAGCCCGAAGGAAATAGAGCGTTGCAGCTTTGTCTATTGGTCGAAGGCCAACTGGTACTCTCTACCAGGTTCGAGCGAACCTAACATTGAAATCTATGATTTCTTCTTACGGATGTCTCTTGATCGAAGTGAACTGATGCAAAAGAGAAGTAGGATCGGAAGACTCATTGAAGTTTCCCATCATTTTCCCAGCTAACTGGTCCCATCCCGTAATGCTACCGGGTGGTAGAGATCTGTACCAATAGAGGAGTTTTCCTCTAAGGGAAAGAACCAGAAGCTTTACCATAATTTTCTCTTCTATAATGTCATGGATTTCCGCTAGAGATATTATGTCTTGGATATGCTCCAAAGTGGTTTTCCCAGTTCCATCGAACATTGGGATCTTCTTTATGGTAGCAAGCGGCACTTTTCCTTGCCCTGCTAGATTGAGTGGTGACAAGGAATCCCATGTTGGGCACAACCTGGGTGGCTGATGCTACTGCATTTGTTGTTGTTGTTGTTGTTGTTGCTGTTGTGCCATACTTGCTCCTAGATTTTGAGAAATAGGAATTCCCGAAGCTCCCCCTTGACTGCTAATAGGACAACTAATAGGAATGGAGGGACTAGGACGCTTCAAAGAGTTGGGAGGATTGGGAGGAAAACTAGATGTTGTACTATCAAAAGTTGAGCCTTGTCTGCCAACAAAGGATGTTCCTTGTAACAGTGACTCGGGGGTGATCAACCTTGATTGTTCCCCAAAGGCATCAATATCTAGCTCAAAGAACTCGGTTTCCTCTCCTCTATTCTTAACTCTCCATCTCATTTGCATGAAGGCATAGACTTTTGGTACTGGTCTTTATGACTTAAATATTCTTGGGTAAACATAGTCTCCAGATGCTAAGAGTCTTTCAGTAATGAGGGCATCGGTCCTCACTACCACTAATCAGGTGAGACTAACTAGGTCACACCGGGAACTAGTTTGAACTATTGGCCCCGGTGAAGACGGGTTTGAGATTTAAAATATGGGGCCTTGACTAGTTATGGATCTTACTGAGACATACACAGTCGGTCCCACCGGGCATGCCAAAAACTATTGGTCATCAAATCTGCCTAGGAAAGGATTTTGGGTAAATGTACGTGCCCTAGACCTGGACCAACATTGAAAGGCCGAAGGGAAGAGATGCCCTCCATGCCAATCTCCGAAGAAAGGCCGGATCCTATGCTAAACTACTTTGGGGTTTGGAGATAAGGGTGCAGGAAAGAGATAAAAGGATTAAGGGTTAGAGAAATAAAATAAAAGGGGGTAAGGGAAGAGAGATTGATGATTTCAGGTGGGAGAGAACAGGAAGCATGATTACTAACTGACAACTGGAATGGAAGCAATGAACACCAAGAATAAATGAAGGAAACGTAATATCAACCTTCCTATGTATCCTCCAGGAAAGTTTCAGGGTGCTGTCCCCGATCGCACATCAGATGTAGGATTCAGGTTTCTTAGTATGCAAACAAAGACAAACAAAAGAATCAAGCATAAAAGGCAGCATAAAAGAAAAACAAATATGATGCTTTTTCAACTCCTATGTATCCTTCAGAATGAGTTTCAGGACACAGTCCTCGATCACACACCGAACGCAGGATTCAGCATCCAACATACAAACGAGGAGAGATAAAAGAATCAAGCACAGAAGGCAACATAAAAGAGAGAAATGAAGCTCAAGGCTCTTTAGTATTGATCGTAGGACATCAAGTTACAGTAGCTTTCTAGAAGATAGTTCCCCCCCTTTTTCCCTTACAATGCCTAGGTTTTTATAGAGGACCCAGGCCTCTGAGTCATAATTACATAGCAAAGAAGAGTACACCCTCGAGCCCTAAGAATTTAGCTCCCCGAGGCTCTCGTGATCGAGCTTTCAAATCTGTTACTAAAACTAGTCACTACAACTAGGTCAACCATGGAAAGGTGCATTGATGAGCCATCTGGACGTCCTTGGTCTCCGGGTGTGGTGCTCGAGTGGTCGCCATGCTCACCGGGCTCTCCATCATGGCTTGATACTTCATTTTTGATTGCCAAAAATGAGCAGCGGGCTTGCTGGGCATGAAAAATTGCATTTATGAGGCACTTGATTGCCTCGGGAAAATACTTGGCTTGGAACACGTGCCCGTGAAGCGCTTCGCTAAGTTTTCATTCACCACTTCGCTTCACAATGGTTCTAGGCCGAAGCAAAACTCCTCCTTGGATTATACTTCGCAAAACTAAGCTTCACAAAACTACTTCGGGGATGGTTTGTGCCGAAGCATATCTCCTTCGCAAAATGGTCTTCTTCATCCTTGCTGCTTCGCTGACAAAACTGCTTCGCTGATGCCTTGGAGAAATGCTTCGCTGCGATCTTCTTTCAAAACTATGGTTCGGGAAGGTTTCGATCGAAGCAATTGTCTTCAAAAAATGTTGTATCCTTTTACTTCGGGTAGAAGTACTTCATAAAATTTTAGCCAAAGCAAATGCTTCGCAATGAGCTTCTGGCGAAGTAAAAGTGGTTCGCTGATGGAGGGGCCCGAAGTGAGTACTTCGACAACTTTATGGCGAAGTACTTTCAATGCTCCTTGAGTTTTGCTTCGCAAAAAACCCTTCCCAAAGTAATGTTGGGAATGCTTCGGGTGTGAAGTAGTCTTCTTGCCTTTGCTTTATGTTCTACTTTGGCACACCGCTTCACAGAAATCTTACCCAAAGTAGCTTCTGAAAATGCTTTGGGCCCGAAGTAGATTTCCTGCCTTTGCTTTTCGGCAAAGTTGTCCTTTCGAATGCTGCCTTTGTATTCTACTTCGGTGATACTACTTCACAAAAAACTCCACCCAAAGTAGTGTTGAAAATGCTTCGGGTGTGAAGCTCATCTTTCCTTCTGAACGCCGCTTCGCTCAACTTTCGCCCGAAGTAGCTGCTGGAAGCGCTTCGAGCACGAAGTAGTTTCATTCTCTTTTTCTTGTGTTTTACTTCGACGAAAACTACTTTGCAAAAATTTTACCCGAAGTAGTGCAGGAAATGCTTCGGGTGTGAAGCTATTTTATTTCCCTTCGACGAAGCTCTTTTCTCTAGCTTGTTTGGCAGCGAAGTTCTTTCCTTTCTACTTTATGTACAAATGGGTGGCATTGGAAGCCAAAATTGCTGCAACTTTTCAAAATAAAAATAACAAAGCAAAAACTTTACACAACACTATACAAAACTTGTTTCTTTTCTACCCCTTGAGGAATGTGACAAAATTGTCAACATTAACTAGGGAAGAAACCAAACTTGATAGATATGAAATCTCATCTTCTTCCTCTTCTTAAAAAGCCTTAGTAGCCTCCACCTCTTCTAAATAAAAATTCAAAAATAAGGAAAAGACTTTCATAACCTGTACTCACTATAAAAAGAATGGTCACTCTGCTAATAGATGCTAGAAAATATTATAGCAACTAGAGGCAGCTATGAAGGATCAAAAAATATAAAATAAAAAGCAAATAGGAAAATCCCTTAATAATCAAGTAAAAACCTCCAATTCTTCCTCTAATTATTGGGTCCTAGATTCTGGAGCTACTCATCACATGACTGCTTCATATAAGTGTTTCTCTTCTATCTCCTCTAGCTCTACTTGTAGCATAGAAGTGGGTGACTCTTCCTTCATCCCTATCAAAGGAAAATGGGATATAACCATTGATGGTGGCTCCATAAATAATGTTTTGTATTTCCATACATTGCCACCAATCTACTATCCATCTATCAGATTTGTACTTCTGGAACTGGGAAAATTGTTCTCTTCTCTCCAATAGGAGTTGAGATAAGATATTTTCAATATCACCATTATCTTATAGCCAAATGGAATATTGATCATAACTCTCATATTTTTCACTTCAAATATTTTCAAAATCCAGAAGGAGCCTCTTGTTTTATGTCTCATGGTGATATTGAAAGTCAAATATGGCATGAAAGGTTTGGTCATCTTAGTTACAAATACCTAAAGGATTTGAGCACATTACATGATTGTAGGATTACCCCAAGTCTCTTCTAGTGATGGAGTTTGTCTCAGATGTGCTTTTGGAAAGCAACATCAAGATCCCTTCCATCCAAGTAGTTCTCCAAAAACCTCATCCCCTCTAGATTTAATCCATAGTGACTTAATGACATATCCTGAACCATCTTTCAAAGGAGCAAAGTATACTCTAACATTTATTGATGATTTTCTATAAGGTCCTGGGTCTACTTCCTAAAATATATGAGTGATGTTCTATCCCACTTTAATGTTTTTAAAGCCTTAGTTGAAAATCAGGCATCTTGCAAAATCAAGAATAGTTGCATAGATGATGGGGGGAATACTGTAGTAATGAGTTTTCCATATTTTTATCTAGTCATGGCATCATTCATCAACATTATGTCTCCCATAATCCTCAAAAAAATGGTATTGCATAAAGGAAAAACTGGACATTAAAAGATATGGCTAATTGTATGCTCCATTCAAGAGATCTTCCAAAAACAATTTGGGAAGAAACTATTAACTGTGCAAATTATATTCAAAATCGCACACCTCATAAAGATCTTGACCATTTAACTCCTGAAGAAGCTTGGTCTAGCTTAAAACTAGATGTTTCCTACTTCAATATTTTTGGGTGTACTGCTTGGACTCACATCCTAAATAAGAAAATGAAGGCTCTTGATAAGAAAAGCAAAAAGCTCATCTTTATCAATTATTGTGAAGAATTGAAAGCATATAGGCTTCTTGATCCCTCAACTCATGAGGTTTTATTTCATAGGAATGTCCAATTTGATGAAAAATTCCCTCAAAAAGATCCTCAAAATCCCTCTTCCTCCATTGAGCCTTCTCCTATAGTAGAACCTCAATATTATGAAGTACCAAATCTTGAAGTTAACTTGATAATTAATAATCAAGATGAGGAACCTGTAACTCCATATCAATGTCTTTCAACTCCTTCCTCTATGCCAAAATGGGCCTGCAGAATTGTTAAAGAAGCTACTCCTTACATCCAAAATCTTCCTTCAACTAGATCATCCAACCACATAAGCACCGGTCTTGTATGTCAGTCTATTTCCTCTTATCCTCAATCCTTCAAAGAATCCTCAAGTATTAAGGAATGAGATGATGCCATGTAAAATGAATTTTCTTCCTTGATAAAAAACAAGACTTGGGATTTAGTTCCCTTACCTAAAGGAAGGAATTTAGTTCGTTGTAAATGGATCTTCAAAATAAAATATGGGCCTAATGGAGAAATAGATAAACACAAGGCCTGTCTAGTGGCCAAATTTTCTCTCAAATTGAAGGTATAGATTATGCATAAACCTTTGCTCCAGTTGCCAAAATGGATTCTGTAAGATTGGTTCTTACTCTAGTTGCTTCCCATAAGTGGCATGTGAAAGCACGAGATTTCGGAAATAAAAAGAAAATTATACCACAAGAACAAGAAATAACATATGCAACTCGACACAAGATAAAAGCAATGGAAATATGGTAATCTCTTTTATTGATACACTTTTACAAATTGTGTTACAATACATCTCCTTCCTTTTTAAAGGATAGGAGAGTCAGATGTGTTTCTTGTCGCAAGATTCACGGCTAATAATCCTTCTTTCGCGTGCCCACACGTGAGATGGGCGGATCAAAATGTCGTCGCCACTGTTGTAGGTGATTCTTTGCTCTTTCTTGCTCCTCTACTATTGGAAACCTGCGTACAAAGTGAAAGCAAAAGGCGTTAGTAGCACCTGTATCAAAAATAAAAGCATTTGATCCTTGAAACAAATAAAACATACGTGCAAAGAAAATGATTAGAACAGCAGATTTGAATTAACTCCCGAAATCATGATAAAATGTAACATTCATGAAAGTGAAATGAAATAAAACCTACATGTTGATATTTATCGGCAAATTAATTAAAACAACGGATTGCAGAAATAAAATAAAATGAACTAAAATAAAACCAAAGACGCATGCACAAAATTAAATAATATCAACATACTTAATCAAAATTAATGATTAATGATTAATGATAATACGCTGTGTTAAAATAAATCTTGCATGCTTGAAATCAACATCCGAAATCATAGTGCTAAAGAAATAAAAGAATAACAGTAAGCTTTATCGGCGAGTGGATGGATCCAGGGATCCGGATTCACGTTCTCCATGAACACCCGATGACCTCCCTTGCAAAAGAGATCACAGATGCGGATGACGTAAATCAATGCTAAAATGTCTGGCGGTAAATTGGCAGGGCTTCGCTGCTCCAAACGTTTCTTCTCTGCTCTTTTTTTTGGGTGGAAAAGTCCACCATTTTATAGACCTAGGGGGTCTCTTTGGATAGGCGTGCATAAGCGCCATGTGTTGGTCATAGGTGCCATGTGGCGGTCATGTCTTCCCACGAGAGAGGAAAGTCCTCCATAACTCGGGATTTCATGAATGCCTCTGTGACAGTCCTCTAATGGCCCACGCACTTGAATGACTTCCACTTCCAGTTGTTTAAAGTCCACCTTCAAATGTTTAATGCTTATTTGTTTAATGTCCATGTTTATCTATTTGATGTCCGCTTTTAATTGGTTGAAATCCACCTTCGTTGGTTTAAAATCTGCTTTTATTGGTTAAAATCCACCTTCATTGGTTTAAAGTCTGCCTAGGCATAAATGCGGAGTTTTGTCGCGATATCACGACACCAAGAAAAGAAACAAGGCACAGGGTAGGAGCTGTCGTGATATCATGACTGTCGCGACATCGTGACAGCGCGATGTCGCGATTGTCACAATGTCGCGACTGTCGCGATAGCACGATGTCACTATAGTCACAATATCATGACAGTCGTGATGTCGCAATAGCACGGTGTCACGACTGTCATTATATCACGACAGTGCGATGTTGCGACCTAACCAAAGGAAAGGGGTGCGAAGGTAGAACGAAACTCTATGGGCAGCGTGAATAAGCCGATGGGACCTTGCGGGTTTGCCAAGCAAAGTGCCAAGGCGGTTGGGACGTTGCCATGGTGTATGGGCCCAAAGGCAAAACGGTCGAAGAAAGCAAACGGGAAATAACCAAAGCACTGTCATGTAATCGGATTGGTGCCATTTTGGTGTCTATAGCATGTCTATGAAATGGATGTAAAATGTGATTTTTTACATGGAGACTTAAAGTAAAAAAAAATCATGGAACAACCTACTAGTTTCACTCAAGACTCCTCTCTTTCTTGTAGGCTCAAAAAGTCTCTCTATGGCCTCAAACAAGCCCCTAGAGCTTGGTATGAGAATATGGACTCCTTCCTTCTTTTAGCAGGTTTTTCTCATTGTGATTCTGATAACACAGTTTAAATTTGGATAAATGAAGGCAACATCACCATTCTTGTTCTATATTTTGATGATCTTCTTCTCACTGGTAGTAACTTGACTCACATACATACTATAAAAGACTACCTCTCAAAAAAATTTGAAATGGCTGATATAGGTAAAGCTCATTACTTCCTTGGGATCCAAATAAGTCAAACTGATGTAGGTATATCTTTGTGCCAACAAAAGTACACTCTAGATATTCTACAAAGATTCAAAATGATAGATTGTAAACCTTCTCCTACACCCTTTCAATCTGGCATTAATCTTAGTACTTCCTTCTCATCACCTCTATGTGATGCAACTTTATATCGTCAACTTGTAGGGATTTTGCTATACCTTACTCATACTCACCCAGATATCTCATTTGCAGTTAGCCTCATATCAATATTTTCTCATCAACCTCACTTCAGTCATTGGAAAGCAGCAAAAAGGATCATTCGTTACTTTCAAGGCACTACTCACTTTAGGCTCTTCTACAAGTTAAAATCCATGGATATTATTGGCTACACAGATTCAGATTAGGCAGGTTCAATAGAAGACAGATTTTCCACCTCAGGCTATTTTTTTTACCTTGGTTCTTCACCAATAGCCTAATTATTCAAGAAATAACAAGTAGTAGCTCTATCTTATACAGAGGCAGAATACAGGGCAACAGTTTTGGCTAGTGAGGAAGCTCTTTGGCTTTGTCAAATTCTAAGAGAATTTGGTTTCACTCATGAGAAGCCTATAACTCTTTGGTGTGAAAATTAAAGCACAATTCATATTGCATGAAATCCACTTGAACATCAGTGAACCAAGCACATTGAGATACACATGCACTTTATAAGGTAGCATATTCAGAGGGAGGACATACACTTGGAATATATTCCAACTAAGAATCAAATTGCAGATATCTTCACCAAGTCATTTCCTTCTCCATGTTACCTTCAGTTGTGAGATAAGTGTGGAGTTATACAGTTGCATTTATTTCTTTTATGAGAACAATCATCACCATACGAAGACAAGCCTCTCTTATTCTAATAGTTAGTTTTTTCCCATAGGGGTTTTTTCACCAACTATTTATTGTATATGAGTACCTAATCATGCCAAGTTGTAGGGACTCATCTTTATTACTTGTATAAAGAGGACAATCTTCACCATACAAATACAAGCATCTCATTGTTGGTTTTTCCCCACAAGGGTTTTTTCACCAAAAATATTATGTAAATGAGTACCTAATCAAGCCAAGTTTTTGGGACTCATCTTTCTTTCTTGTTAAAGAGGACAATATTCACCATACAAATACATGCCTCTCTTCTTCTCATAGTTGGTTTTTTTCCATAGGGGTTTTTTACCAACTATCTATTATATTAGGAGGACAATCTTCACCATACGAAGACAAGCCTCTAACTTCTTTTTGATTGATGGTTTTTCCCCATTGGGCTTTACCATCTCTTCAAAATAAGCCATTGTACATGAGTTTCTAATTAGGCCTTGTTTCCAGGACTCATTTGTACGATTCACCCCTAGTATCGCTTAAGGGGGTATTAGAATAAGATAATATTCTCTTAAGTTCCACTAGGATAGACACTTGATTTTCCACTCCTCCATGTGCTAGGATAACTCTCAATGGTGTGTTCATCAGGTCTGATGAGTTGTTGTAATCCAAAAGCTCTTAATGATCAACTCTACTATTTATACAGAGATGATCCTTGGAATAAATCAATCAATTCCACTCTTTTCTTCATCTTTTTTGTAATGCTTTGCACATCTATTATTATGAAATTCTAACAAAAAGACCCACTGCTTCAGACTATGAATTATTCAAATTGAGAATAGTCAAAGCATCTCTGAATAGCATAGCAATAGTTTGAATAAAAACTTACCCGAATCCTAAATTTTTGTGCATAGCAAGAATGAATCTCCATTCAATCCAATCATAAACTTTCTCAAAATCAATATTAATAAAAATCATGTTCTGGTTTGACATTTGGACCCATTCCATGCCCTCCCAGATAGCCATAATATTGTCAAGGATGTACCTTCCTTGAATATTTCTAGTTTGCTCTTATCAGACTATCAAAGGAAGAAGAGACCTAAGATGAAGAGCCAAAGCTTTGACAATAATATTGTAACTAACATTCAACAAAGTAATAGGCCTTCAATTAGTGATAAAATTTGGGTCCTCTTGCTTGGGTATATATTTGATACTACCCCTGTTAATAATTGCTCTCAAAGAGCCTACTCGAAGAACCTCCAAATAAACTTTATGCAGATAAAGACAAACTAAGTCCTAAAGACCTTGTAGAACTTACATGGAAAGCCATCCAGACTTGGCACTTTATCATTTTACATTTGAGACAATGCATCCTCCATATCTATAAGCAAGAGTATTTTATCACACCCTACCATACAAGCTACCAATGCTTTCTCCCGCTCAAGCAAATAAGCTTGAGTGGAAAAATATTAGTATAGTTCTTGACAAAAGCATCAATCATCTCAGGAATAGAGGTAAGACTTATTCCATTGTCTTGAAAGTTCCTTTAATTGAGTATCTATCCTGGGAGGGTGAAGCCTTTGAAAATATTCTTTGGTGACCCTATCACCAAATTTAAACCAATGAAGATGGGTTTTAATTCGAGCTCCTCAATCCTCATAAAGTTAATCAAGTTTAATTTCATGCCTCAGTTGAGAAACATAAGACTGAAGTTTAGGATTAAACGGATAGCCTTCAAGCCTAAGAGAAGCTTTTGCAAGCTCATCATGAAGGATAACATTGAAATATCTTCTAAACTATGCCATATTTTTCTCCAAAGTATGGATCAATATAGTTGTATAAAAAATGATATTATTCCACCATTCTATCCAACCCAACTCTCCAGTAGGTCTAGGAACTAGATTACAGACTCTATAGATATGATAGACCCTGGAAGGGTGCTGACAAAAGGAAGTATTGAAAAAAATATGACTTGTAGTGTCTTTGAGGTAGGGATTTCATCAACACATTAAACATGATGGGTGAATGGTCAAAAGTAGTAGTACCAGGAATGGTTTCCACAAACAGAGCTGAAGTATTTATCCTATGAAATAAAAACTGCACATGACTAGAAAGCATGGCTCTGTCCAACCTTCTCAAAAATTTTGCATGTCTAGCCTAGAAACTAGACCGCATATACCACAATTTTTTAGAAAATTTCTGAGAAAAACAAGAATTGGGGTTTGACAAACCCAATTTATTTTTCATGAAGTACCAGGTCTCTCTTTCCCTAGTAGCCCACTCCATGGGAAGTTATTCTATCTTATCTGCAATATTTTTAGTCATATTAAAATCTCCACACATAACCCAAACAATATGTGATAAATAAAAATAACACCACCGCTAGAGGATATAGTGCTCCTGAGCATAATTGGAGGTATAGACATTAATAATACCAAAATACAGTCCACCAACCTCAAGTAAAATCCAAACTGCATGATTGGAGGGGTCCACACCCTATGATACAAAACAATATCTCCACCTAGATGCCAAAATAATGATAGCTCCCCCTCTGCCAAGGGAATTACTTATGGCATAAAAAAAAACCTAGCCAAATAAAAGGGTAAGTACATTGCAGAATAAAGTTAGAAATCTTAATCTCTTGAAGATAGAGAAATTTAGGATTACCATAAAACCTGGAGCATAAAGCAATCTCATCTTATACCAAGTATTTGCGGACTGTGTTTGTCATCCCTCTGACATTCCATGATAAAAAAAATTGGAGATCGATCAAGACTCATTTTTTCGACTACATCTTCAACGTCTCTGATATTTGAATGATATATAATTATTATTGTTGTGGTTTTATATATTGATACCCCAAAAAAATAATCCATTATACCCATGTGTATCCATGTAATATATTGTTTTTGTGTGTAACAACATATTATCTCTTTCTTTTCATCTATTTGATATTTTTATTTCACTTCTCTATTATCTTGTGCAATACATGTGATGAATGTTATGCTTCTATTCTTTTTAATAATATGAAATTTGACATGCTATGAAAGTGGCTATAAATAAAAAATACTCAATCTAAGAAGAAATCACTTCAAAAGCAACTATTTCTTTTTTGAGCAAGGAAAATTTAATTTTGTACTCCATTTCTTAAAGATATTTTCTTCATTAAAAATTCCAAGGAAAGTTTTAATTTAAAATTATATTTTCAAAGTATTTTTCAACACTAAATTTTACTTTTCAAAACTATTTGTATATTTTCTAACTATTTTGGTTAATACTTTAATAAAGGAATTAATTAGGATGGTATATGGATACCCTAGTCAAATCCATGATACACTTCATCATAGTTGTCTTGTGGATATCTTGACTAGTGCATATAACATAAAAACATTAAAATTTGAATGGTGATCAAGGTGTAATGGCACAATATTAAGGATTTAAAAAATACATACATTGGCCTTTGCTTTCCATGATGTGGTCTATAAAATAATATAGTAAAGTATTTTTATTTTTTTATGAGATTTATGATGGACTGACTAGTTAGCTCATACTAGCCAAGACTTATTGTATAGAAGGTCATTAGTTCAATCATTAATTTTATATTTTTGACTATCTAAAAAAGGTATGTATGTCATGTAATTTTGTTTTATTCCTTGTCGATTATTTTTTTTTACTAATAGAAACTACTCATAGGTAATTTTATGACTTATTAATACTTTTTTATTTATTGTAGGATGTTACTAGTTTACATTCGATTGGTAACAAATTTTGAAAGCAATATTTTTCATAGGATTGATGACATATTTAATCAATTTATGAAGGGCATGACATCTTTTCATCGCAATGCATGGGCGTATTGACTAGAAAAATATAATAGTAAAACTCTTCCATGAGGTAGAGTTTAAATCTTATCCTTTGTATTTTTTTACAACATCAAAAATATATTTTATACATAGGTTTACAGGATGGCCTTATCTTCAAGAAGAATTTCTTATCTATTTTGTTAGCTTGGGTTGTTCACAACATTCCAAAATATTTTTTCCTTTTTCACCATGTCTCAATAATTCTCCAATGAGGGACCTTGATATTCTAGCCCAACAATTATGACTTATTGGACAACATGACAAAGATTAAGACTTTGTTTGAGGAGATTTTTAGTTTAATACAGGATGATGTCTTTCTTTTTTAATGAAAGCATCATATTTTTACTACAATGAGAGAGGTGTATAGCCTACCATCTCAACTACTCCCTTGGCCATGTTGGTTGGTAGACCAAATATAAGGACCAGAGAGTTGAAGTTCAACTCATAAGCCATCACCTATTGTTAAAGTAATGCATTTTTTTATGGTTTTTTGGTCATATTTTATGCTTTATCTATTGGGAAGACATAATCTATGCTCACTAGTCATTTTTGTCTGCTTGCTAGCTCAACTAGTTCAATATGCTCCACTCAAATCCAATACTATTTGAATACTACCTTCATACTTATTGATGATGATTATGACCTGAAATTTAATACTAATTTGATAGACAACATGAACCCAATTGCAATGCAAATATATGTGTAAGTGCATGAACATGTACGAAATATACAACCAATAAAAACTATAAAAGCATAATATAATTATTTGCTCAAGTTGTATAATAGTGAACAAGTGTTGAAAATATCCACCCTATTAGTGACTCACATGTGGTAGCTTGTGACTTGTCAATTTACTTTCTAAGGTTTAGAGGATGTAATATTTCCTATATTGTATTGTTAATAAACCTAGAGTTTTGGAGGTTATGACTTTTACATACAGAGGTTATTTCTATAGATCACACAATTTTTTAAATACTTGTATTTTTTGGTACTTTCATGGAATTACTATAGATGTGTGATCATATTTTTTTCTATTACAATTGTTAGCACCTATAACAATCTTGTCAAGGGAAAAAATCATAGTCATCTAGATATGAGAAAATTTAGATGTTTGCAACCCATTAAACCACACTATAATCCTCTAGATCGTGATGGAGTCTCAATAATTCTTTTTCAACTTTGGTTGATGTTAGCATCTCTAATTATTCTCTTCATGGAGCCCAATGCAAATTATTAAGGGGATTAGAATATTGGTAATTTGATCTTATTGGTTAATTATAATAATGTGTGATGCAAACTTTATGTAATCCTGCAAATAGCCTATGAGCATGTGTGATGAAGTCTTTACCTAACCTTATGGAAAATAATTATGTAATAATTTGATGTGTATATGCCTAGAGACATTAGTTAAACCACTAGAATGACCTTGTAACTTGTAATTAACCTTAAGCACTTATTTTATGTTAGGTTAAGATGTTAGGATAATGTGATATGTAATTATTATTTTTTGACTTTAGATATGTTCTATAAATACCTCTCAACCACCTAATTCATTTTATTGGCATGTATTATTGGTGTCTAATGTTTGGAGTCTCAACTCCCTCTCTTCTCTTTCATCTATTTGACATTTCTATGTTGCCTATCTATCCTCTTGAATAAATCTTAGAATGAATGTTATAATTTTTCCATTTGTGAAAAGTGTTATGAAATAACACACTTGATCATATATACAAAGAAACTCTTTTAATGTTGCCTTAATTTATTTTCTATTCTGCTTGCATTATAAGTATGATTCTATAGTGAGAAGTAGTTCTTTCAATATTTCTCTAGTTACTACTCTGAATTATGCTTTATTCAAATTTGAATATTTAAAAATATTTTATTATAATCAAATTTTAGCTTCATAGGAGACACACATGTTTCTAAATATATTACTCTTGTTACCAAGTCTTTGAGAAAATATTACATAGTCAACTATACTTTGTTTGTTATATGTTGTACATGTGTATTCCCTTTGATTGTTCGATCTAGAATTCCATTGCATATGATCAACCTCTTTGTTGTACAACTAAGTAGATCTTCACTATAATGTATTATTCTACCTTGTTCATCTTCTAAAAACCTCATAGATAGTGTTTCTCCTCTTCCCCTAACCACAAAGGGTTTCTTTATATGTTTTTATATTTTTTTAAGGTGGTTTGTTGGTTTCTCTCATTGAGGGAGACTTGGAAAGGCTATTTTTGGTTTGTTGTTCTTATATTAAATGGATTTTCTTTACAAATACCTAGATAATTAACTTCAAATATGAACATTTAAAAATACAAGACAAATGGATCATATGAAATGATAATAAAACTATGTATAATTGTTTTTCTAATTTAATAAAACCATTAAATTTTTGAACTTATTATTTGCAATCACCCTAAAATTAAAATAATGTCTATTTTTATTTAAATTTAATGCAAAGATAATTATTACCTCAAAGTAGATGTAGCTTATATTTTATTTAAGAAATAAGAACATAATTAAGCATAAATAGTTCCATTTGTGTGATTGGATATACATATGAACATAACATTATGGATATGGATTGATTCTTTATAAACCTATAATTGATCTAGTAGTAAAACAAGAATGTAGGAGACACAAGAAAATATGAGTTAATTTTTTATTGAAGATGGAAATTTTTTAAAAAGTAACATTTTTTAATAGAAAAGCTTCTATAAATCCTATTTTACTAGTTAAATACAAATTAAATTACTATAAACCTTAGTTTATTGGATAAATATGAATTCAACTAGACCTTATCATTTAATTGAAGAATTCAATTGGTATAAACATTAGTTTACTAGGTAAATATGAAGTTAATTGGATCTAATAATTTACTCAAACAAGGGCATCCACTAGTAAATTGGGTTGCTACCAACCTACATATCCTTTTGGTTCAAAATTTTAGGGTAAAGGAATTTTTTGAAAGTGAAAACTTTTATAAAATCTAGCCCACTAGATAAAGGTACAATCAAAAGTGATCATCCAAAGAATGGAAACAGGGAAACCCAACAACACTCATGTAAAACTTTTAGGACCATACAGAGAATGGAACCACAACAAGCCACCAACCACTACCAACCAACATATCCCTTCAAGTAAAATTTTTTATTCTAATACATATCCCTTTAGGTAAAAATTTTGATTCCATGGAATCCCACCAGGAAACTTGGCAACTACCAACCCGCATATCCCTTTAGGTAAAATTTTTAGGGTAAGGAAGCTTTTGAAATGGAAAACATCTATAAACCCTTGCTCATTGGGTAAAGACAAAGTCAACTAGGACCATCTAGATAATAAAAACTAAACTACGGTAACCCACTAGCTACCAACCGACATATTCATTTATGTAATTTTTTAGGACCATCAAGAGGATGGAACCATGGAAACCCAACCCACTAGAAGTCCCTCACTACTACCAACTAGCATATCCTTTTACATACAAATTTTAGGTTACAACACCTATTTTTGAAATGGGTTTGGTTCCCTCATACCATGGTTTGGAATTTGGGTTCCTAGATGAAAACCCAGATATATATCATCATATGATCATTTTTTTTATTTGGTAAAAGAAGGGGTTTTGAAAGGGTCCCCAAACCTTTTACAAAGGGGTTTTGGAAGGGTCCCCAAACCTATGAAAATCCATAAAATAATTCAATCAGTACTAGAGTAGATCACAAGTGAGACTAAATCTCTTAGGGAGAATTGATTCATCATCTAACATAAATTGATCCTACATTTGAGAGAGTCATATCATGCGGATCCCAAATAGATAATATTCTTGCCTTAACTTGGAAAGGTTTTTAAAGGCTCCTAAAACCATGAAAAAATGGATTAAGCATAAAATAAAGGACCAAAATATTTTGGGATGCTCCCCAAACCTCAACAAAGGGGTTTTGAAAGGAACCCCAAATATTTTATAGAGGGTTTTTGGAAGGGTCCCAAAAACCTAAACAAACAAGCTTTTGAAAGGCTCCCAAACCTTATACAGATGGATTGGGTCCCAAGAAAATGACCATAGGGTTTTTTTTAGGTCAAAGTAAAAATAAGATCCTATATTCGATAAAAAATAAAACAAGAAAGGAGAACCAGATCTCGAGGATCAAAATAAACAACAATCTTGCCTGAACTAGGAGGAATTTAAAATTAGAAAGGAAAGTAAGCTTCCTCCCCAAGATAAAATAATAGAATACCTTAGGAAACCACCAACCAAGAAAAGGGATAAACCCAATGGACCAGTGGACACAAAAATGGCTAGCAGAGATAAATTAAAATTAAAATTAAAAAAGGCACCCAAAATAAAAAGAATCATTCACATTCCAAAGGCACACAAATTTGAAATTAAAAAAAATATATCTTTCCTACCTAAAATAAGAGTCCTAATAAACTAGGCAAGTGAATCTTGCCTGAAATAGGCTTACACTTTTATCGAATTAAACAAAGATCTTGCCAAAACAAAAAACCCTATTTTTGGGTCTAGACAAAACTTACAACCCAAGAAAATCCAAAAAATTTGAATCACAAGATACAAAGAATATTTTCTCATCCAACAAGAGCCTCGCAATCAAAAATATAGACCACCAACAATAGGAGCACATCCTACAACTGGATATCCAACTTAAAAGAATTTTGCCTAAAGAGGAAATAAAATATTTGAAACCTACCGTGCTTGAACTTGAATCCAAAATTAAAAAAAAGGCTCAATTTACCAAAAAATAGTCTTGACAATGGGAAATTTGACCCCAGTAGAAAGCATAGTCCTACAACTAGAACCAAAACCAATAGGAGTCTCTCAAACTGATATTTCCATAGAATCCTACACAAAATTCTTAGGGTCCACAAAAGGACTCCAAACCCACCTAATCTAGAGATGCTCTAGATAAAAAATAGGACAATGCAAAGCAAAAAACCCCCATGTCATCACCTTAAATCCCAACAAGATCACCAACATGCTAGAAACTAAAATTATAGCCCAAAAAACTATGTGAACTACCATGGAAATTTCAAATATAGTCCTCACCTGGCAGAGAGCCAAGGAGAAAACCCTTGAGATCACCAAAAAGGGATGAAACCACCCCCAATACCAAGGGGTTATAACCCCATGAGCACACAAAATAAGAGAACAAAACCTAAAATATTTGTATTTGATAGGCTGTCCGACCATAGTAACTTTAAAAAATACCCCCAAACTGTCAATCCCACCAATCCAGCTAACTCCTCAGTCTTCCCACCACTAAAACTAAGTAAAGTGAATCCAACATCAAGAAGGTCTAAAAATAGGGAATAAACAATCCCCAATATGAAGCAACATTGTATCATGAAAAAACTATTAGGTCCAGTGATGGAATAGCACCACCCAAAGCACCCAACCCACCATTTTGTAGCTTTTAAGTTAAAAAATTTGATGGTCCAACAAGACCACCCAACTTGAATAATACTAACACCCACTCTTCTGAAAAATGCAAGAGGTAAAGAGAGCTTCTAAGCCCATGAGGAGAAAACTAAGTGTCCAAAGATAAATCCCTTAAAACCCTAGAAGGGGGACCCAAGAATCAAAGAGGGTTTCGATTTCAGTTAGAGAGAAACCTGGGTCCAGAGAGAAATCTGATAATATACCCAAATTTCCTGATTTTATAATCTCTTAGAACTCCATTCTGGGATTACCTTAGATTCATATCATCATATTATCATGGCATCCCTCAAACATAGCTTTTTGAAAGTGTCCAACCCCATTTACAAAGGTTTAAACTAAGACTATTAAATGTAAATCAAAAAACACATACGTGATCCCTCATGAAACAAAAATTATATATATATATATATATAAGACATTAATCAACTAATTAAATAAAAAATAAAATAATGGTTTCTTGAGGATATTGGCATACAAAAAGAAGTGTTACATAGAAAAAGTTATCTTTATATTGAAAAAGTTAGTAATCTATAATACCATATGGGATTACATATTTGTATTAAAAATCAATCATTTTTTGAATTTGTATTTCAAATACTTGAAAATATAGTAACCTCCATTATCAAAGTATATATTTTATTCTAGGAGATGGAGTGACTGAGATATAGAGAGTCTAAGTTGTTGCAAAGGTGTGGTTGGGTTCCCCTACTATGGAGCTTTATTTTGAAGGTTGTATTTGAGGTGCCAGTGGGCTTGGAACCCACAAGGATTGGTGTGCTTCTACTTCTTGCTATACGAACATTACCTTAAAGCTTGTCCCTACTCTTGGTCAAGTTTTTGGACTAACCTTTGGTTTTTGGTGAGGAGTCTATTATTTGCTTGGGTGTCTCCCAAATGTATAATTTAGTTGTGTTTAGGATCTTGGTTGATCCTAGATTTGCTTTGCCTAAGAATATAGATCCCATTTTTCTAGATCCTAAAATTTTCTTCTAGGCCTTTCCTTCTACAGCTTTGAGGTTAGGCAAGAAAATATTTTAAATTTTATTTGCTTATGTAAATAGGTTTTTAGCTGATTTTTTCTTAACCTCACCTAAAAACATAGATCTTGTCATGGATCCCTTATGGTTCTTGCAGGTTATCTCCTTCATGGGCTTTGTGTTAGAAGGGAGAAATACTCAAATGCCTAAAGTTGTGGGTAGGGTCTTGGTTGTGTGGGGTTCAACAACCGTTCCTGGAGGTATACTATTTGAGTTAATGAATCCAATGTTTGTGGATCTTGAGCATTTTGTACAAGAGATCTTTCTGTTGAGAGGGAAAATGGTTCTAATATTTTCAGGTGAATGATGATTGATTTTCAATTTTGAGTTTCTTTCCCTCATATTTCTATCATGGTGATGGTTTTTTGGTGACAGAAGGTATGGATCTAGCAATTATTGAGATGGAACTAGTTCCACCTATATCTATGGATCCTTGGAAGTTTTCTAAGGAGATATTTTCCTTGGTCTCCATGGGAATTTTTTTTTGTTACTTATTTATTTCAAGAAAGCTCAAGATCTTAGTTTTGAATGGATTGTCTCACAAAAATACCTTCTCAGCAACTTCTTATATTAGAGTTAAAAATTTTGTATTGTTGGTTTTCAGGCTCGTTATTTTTGGCTTTTTGAAGGGACTAGATCCTTCTATTTCTACGGAGATTTTGATTTCCCCTAATACTATTGTTTCTAGGTTAGCCTATATGGAATTCTTGGATAGCTCAATGCACATATCCTCCCCTCTAGAATAAATGGGAAAGTATTTCAAATTCTAGGTTCAAAGTCAATTGGGACCTTGGTGGATGGTGGTTGATAGTTGGATTGAAGCTAGTACCTTCTTGGCTAGGTAGGAAGGCATTTCAAATTTTGGTTTTAAAAAATCAAGCAGGATATTTATAATTTTCAAATTTTATTTGAAGCGCTTATGGTTGTAAAGATAGTTGTTGAATCTCTCCTCAATATTCTCACTCTTTTTTATTTTATTTTATTGAAGTTTAGTCAAGTTCATGGAAGTTTTCAATCTTTCTTTGGTTGATTTATTCTTGGATCTTGGTGATAGATCCTTTTGTATCTCCTTCTGATTCTCATCTTTCTTTCTCTTGTTGTCATCTTTTCAAGGTCCTTTTATGGTGTTAAAGGTTCATGACCCTCAAAACCTTTTTTTCCACCTAATATATATATATATATATATATATATATATAGTTTAATTGATTATATAAGCTTTTTAAAAATATTTTCAAATAGTAAAAAATTAATAATTTGTTTATTAATAGTATTATATTAAAAAAAATTGTTGTTTATATGAAAATGAAATAAATTCTTATATTACTACAAAACTCGACTATATTATAAATTATATTATATAAACCTTATTAAAATTAAACATTAATATGCTTTTTCTAAATCAAACATTAGACTTCAAACCCTATCAAAATTATTATAAAAATTACTCATTACTTAAGTATAAGTGAGAACATTAAAGATAATAAGTGTTATAGTTTGGAGGCATATGTTTTACCTTGTTCTTTAATTATATGATTTAATAAATCTAATAAAAATGTAGTTATGAATGATGGATAAATCATAATTATAAAACCTTAAAAGGTAAAAATTATACCTTATTGTCAATTATACTTTTAATATATTATCCAAATCTAAGGTTTTCAAGAGAAATGTTAGATGTGAGTTACAAGCACTGTATAGGATTAAGATATAAGAGTTCATATCTCTTTTTAAGTGTTTTCATGAATTATAATAATTCTATATATAATAAAATTAGAAGTATTTTTTTTAAAGCCAAAAACCCTTTGCAGGGTCGCCTTGGTTTGACAAACAACGAATAGGGGTTCTACACCGTCAAAGTCATCTGGGAATTGTGCCCTTCTACCCGCACCAATATTATCAATTGGATTTTGGATATCCAATTCAAATTTTTGGTAAGATAAAGATTCGAACCTAGAACCTCCCTGGGTGGATTGCCCTCTCCTCTTCAACTCACCTACAACACGTGGATGAAAAAGTAATTCTATTTTTAAATTGTTATTTTGATATTAAATTTAAACATCCCAAACATTTTTAAAGAAAAATATTTTGATTGTTTTCTTAAATTGTGATAATCATATATATTAAAAAAAATATAAGATTGAAATTAATATAATTTCAATAGTATATATACAAAATGCTCTGTAATCAATTCTCTATAATATTTTAACAATGTGGTTCACTTGATTTTGTGCTAAAATTTGCTTGTTTTGGTTTTACATTAACAATATAAAAAATCTAAACTGAATTTTTTTTTTATTTTTAATAGATGTACAATACGTTTTTGTCGTTAATCGTATGATTAACATTTGAATTTTGATGTGTAACTCTTATGCCCTAACCACATATATATATATATATATATATATATATATATATATATATATATATATATATATATATATATATATAATAAAGATTAATATAATTTCAATAGTCTATATAGGCATTGATTTGTAATTAAATATATGTGATTAGTTCGTTTGATTATTTACTATATTTTATATGTTTTTCTTTATAAAAAAAACCTATTTTTAAATTCAAAATTTTGTTTATGTTGTTGATAGTTACACATTGTTTTCCATTAATAGCATCTACAGGCATTGAATTTTGATGTCTAAATCTTATATAGCAACCTTTTTAATGAAAGCATGGTGATTTTTTCTTTGAATTGTGAAAATTGTATATGTTTAATTTTAATATCAAACGTTTTAATGGGTTCGTGGGTTCTTGGTTCTATGGTTGAAAAAATAATGGTGACTAAGTCGATGTAAAAGGGAAAGGAAAACCCTTTAAAAAATTTAATTTACATAAAAATAATAAAATAAATATTAAAAGTAATTTAATTTATATAGTCTATATAGAGAATGTTCAGTTCTTTATGATATTTTTTAACCTATTTCACTTGATTTTGTACTAATTTTTTATGTTTTTCTTGTGCAATTATAATATAGAAGATTCTCATATATTTAAATTCAAAATCTTAATTATATTGATAACATATGTGAGTTATTTCATACATTTTTTACATATGGGAATGCTTAAATTTGAAGCATAGAAAAATTTAAAAAAATTTGATTGATTGCATTTGTTATAATATTTTATATTTTTTGTTAATTTGAAATCTTAGTATCAGATTGTGATTATGTCATTCTATTTTTTTATTGGTAGAAAGGGATTTGAAAGGGTACCTCAAACCTTTTACAAACCAAATAAAGGAGAAAACCCACTAGTGATATAGCCAACATAGACCAAAGAAAAGGAGCAACATACACAACCAAACAGAAAAAACTTAGGTAGAACAAACCCAAGCAAACAGACAACTACAAAGGATAGGCCCAAGAGAGATAATTACTCACCATTTCCATCACATTATCACTATAAAAAAAATGATAATCAAAACTGAGGTGTACAGCTCAATGACAAGGTGGTCATTTAGGATGAGTCTTGTCTAGATCCAGGTCCTCGATTCAGCATAGAGAAAAATAATTTTGTTTTTCAAAAATTTGGTATCACATGATTGTTCAAATACAAGGCAACCTTCCACGTGGGCTTATGAAGTAAGCTATGGTTGGAAAAACTCAAAGAGGTGAAGCCTCTTGATTGAATGTAATTCATCGTGTGGCTCAGCTTACAGAAGGCAAATATCATCAACATGATTGGCCGACTTGAGGTATTGTGGAAATTTTGACTGGCACACATGAAGGGTCTTCCCTCTGACACCTATGTTGGACAACGAATTTACTGCTTTATTCCCTTCTCTATAAACATGTTGGATATTAATATTGGAATACTAGCTTATAAGTCTTTTGCACTCACCAATAATGTTGTATAGATTCCACAATGGATATTGGGTGGCTTTGAGGCAGTTGATTATGAATGAGTCTCCTTCAACAATGATATTGTCAACATTGAAACAATCCAAGTTAATAAACCCTTGATATAGATGAAGAGAATTCTCCCACATTCATTTATGACTATGCCTTCACCACCCGCTGCTCTAGAATTTCCTTTAGCTACCCTATCGAAGTTAAACTTGATACACTTTGCAAGGGGAGGGGTCCACCTCATACTATACCTATGAACAATAGAATTAGATGTTCCAATTGAAATATTAATAAGTTTAAAGTGAGCAAATAAATGAGACTCAAGGCCAAGTTTGGAGCATCAGTGGATGAGATTACTTGGGTATTCTTAGTAGCAAAGGTAGTAATTCATAGAAAGACAGACTGCGGGTCTTTAGCAATACCATTAAAAATCCTATTGTTTCATTCTAGCCAAATTTGCTATAGGTAGTGGTGTAAGCAAGAGGTCAAAAGAAAATTGAGTTGGGAATTGGTAAAGGGCTTGGGCCATTGCTGTAATAGGAGAGTAAGCGATGAAGGATGGACCCAAGAAATATTAACAAGCTCAAATAAAAAATTCATGATTGACAACAATATGGGGTATTCCAGGAAAATGTGGAAAGTTGATTACCAGTTTGATTTGCAGAGAGGATAGCAATTTGGAATTTCAGACCTTTGGTGATTAGATAATCCATGTTTAGGATTCTATTTTGGTAAGCAAGATGCAATAAAAAACCAATTTTAGGTATCAAGTATTTTAGCCAAATAAATTTAGCTAAGATCTAGGATGTAGTAGGTGGATATTGGGAATAATATGCATATTTGACAGTGAAAATACATTTCTTAGATAATTTCTAGATAGAGGAATTTATACTTTGATTGTTTGGTATAACACAAATTCTCAATAGGTTTTGAATAGTTTTGGTAGCTGCATTAATCTCATTACTAGGGCTACTAGTAGAAAGAAGTTTCCACTACTAGAAATTAGAAATTTCGATAAGAAAATTGAAAACTCTACTATCAAAGATGCGATCAATAATAGGCTTGAGAATAGCGAGGCTTGGTTCATTGATAAGGGGTTGATCCCTTAACCAATCATATTCCTAAAATTTGATGACTCTACCACACCTGAGACACCATCTCAAACCTTTCTTGATGATGTCCTTGGTTTGGATCCAAAAGTAGGACCCACTAGGCATGGGTTACTTGCCCATGAAATAAGATCGTTGGAGGTATTTTCCTTTAACTATGTCTATCCAAGTAGCTTTCTCATCATTGAAAAATCCACAAGATTGTTTTGCCATGAGATTCAGGTTCATCTTATGGACTTTCCTGAAGCCTAATCCATCATGGTTTTTCTAGAACAAACCTTATTCCACACTACTAGAGGAAACTTGTTGTGGTTCTCATATCTAAACCAAAGAAATTTTGTTTGAATTTTCTTAATTTTTAATCCTATAGAATGTGGGACCTTAAAAATTGACATGAAACATGCAAGTATGCTCTGCAAATAAGCCTAAACCAAGGTGGCTTTGGTTGATTAACTCAACATTGATTTTTTCCATCCTACCAGTTTCTTGGTAACACGCTCAATGACCTTATTCCATATGTTGACAAAAGATTTCCTATGGAAAGTGGAAGGCCAAGGTAAGTGGAGGGTAAATCAAATATGGTTCAACCAAGAATCTTTGCAATTTTTATTTTCCTACAAATTAGGGTGTTCATAAAGAAAATTTTGCTTTTCTCAAAATTGACTTTCTGTTCTACAACCTCTTCATAGAAGTTAAGAATAGTTTTTATTATTTTGGCTTTGGGAATTGAGGATAAAGTGGTAATAATGGTATCATCCACAAATTGTTGATGAGTGGTCAGCCTGGAAACAGAAGAGGGTTTAATACCTTATAGAAGACCTAAGGAGCAGGCTTCTTTAAGATATTTTCCAAGGGATTCAACCATGATGATGAAGAGGAAAGGTGGCAAAGGGTCAAATTGCCTAATACCTCTAAAACTCTTAAAATACCTAGTAGGTAAACCATTGAAAATAGTATAAAATCATGTAGAGGAAATGTATTCTTTAATTAGAGCTATCCATTCCTCATGAAACCCAAATTTGGCTAACACTGCAAAGAGAAAATCCTAGGAAATTCTATCAAAGGCTTTGTTCATATCAAGCTTCAAGAATAGGCTAAGTTTTTTATTTTTGGCTATTGAATGCATAAGCTCATGAATAGTTATTACACCATATATTATATATCTACCTTTAACTAAGCTACCTTGGTAGTGGTCAACGATGGATGGAAGAATGTCCTCAAGCCTATTAGCCATGACCTTGTTTATGAGCTTATAAATTATATTACAAAGACTAATACGTCTATAATCAAAGATGGAATTGCAGACTTGAGATTTAGGGATGAGGGACAAGAAATTGGAGTTGACATCCTTTGGTAATAGCTAAGTTTTTTGGAATTCTTGCATAGCTTCCATGACTTCTTGACCAACAATATCCCAAAAATGTTAGAAAAAAAAAAAAGGAAAACTATCGTGTCCTAGAGATTTATTGAGGTTCACATAAAACATGGCCTCTTTGATTTCATCATTTGAGAATTTTTTGAGGAGAGCTAAATTTATGTCTTGAGACACAAGACAAGGAATATTTTGTAGGATAGCATTGCGAACTTGGGTGGAACATGGTGGGCTAGGACCCAAAATATTTTCAGAATGGGAAATGGCTTCAGACCTAATTTCTTAGATGTCGGTGGTTTTTGATCCATCACTTCTTGAAAGTTACCTAATTTTTTTAGTGCTCCTATGCTTGAGTGTTGATGCATGGAAATATTTCATGTTAGAGTCTCCTTGCTTCAACCACAAAGCATAGGATTTTTACCTCCAAAATATCTCTTCTTTGGCCAGAATATTATGATACTCAATATGGAGGTTCTTTTCTTCTCGCATTAGATCAGTATTAGTGCCCCCATTCTAAAAGTAATTTTCAATGATGATCAATTATTTAGAGAACCGTTGCTTACCCCTAAATATATCACCAAAGATTTCTTTATTTCAAAATTTTAGCTAATGTTTAATGGATTTGAGTTTTCTAGCTAGCTGAGATAACCAAGACCCTAGGAATTTCTCTTTCCACCAATTAGATATGTGATTCTTGATATTCAGATGTTGAAACCACATTGATTCAAACCTAAAATGTGGTTTGAAAGGATCCATCCGCTAAAAATAATCTAGGACTAAAGGGTTGTGGTTCTAACCAATTTTAGAGAGTGATTGCAAGTTAGCATATCCAAAAAATTGAATAGCTTTCTTAGAAAGAAAAAATATCAATTTTTAGCTAGATTATTTGGCTACCATATCTCATGTTACTCCATGTGAACTTTGAGCCCTTTAACTACATATCCATTAAATAATTCCCATCAATAAAACCTGCATTATCTTCAAAGCACCTAGTTATGATGGGATATCCCCCTCTCTTGTTATATGGATAAAGGAGAGTCGTGAAATCATCCACAAGCATCCATGATTCACTTTGGAAATGGCTTCTCATTTGAGTTAAAGTATTCCAAATATCACGTCAACCAAATGGATTATTGGGAACATAAATGTTGGATAGAATACATTGGTGCCTGGTGTATTTGTTATGAAAAAGAATGTTAATAATTCTTTTTGAGATAGATATGAGCTAGCCTTCAATTTTTTTGGGGTTACACATACACAAGAGGCCACCATAAGTTCCCTAAGCTGGGTTGTAAACAAAATTACTATTCTACCAAATCATCTTACCAATATTTTCATTGTTCTCCCTAACAATTTTGGTTTCTTGGAGAAGAAATATGCTTGGTTTATTTTCTTTCCTCATGGATCTAACCAATCATTGTTTGGTTAATCCATTGAGACCTCTCACGTTCCATGAGAGGATCTTCATTTCATATGTTTGGAAGAAGATATATTTCGTCCTCTCGTGCCTTGGGATGGAGATTTGGTTAAGTTGCCTTCATATCTTGGAGGATCAATGTTTGAGAGATCTGCAAGTGATGATAGAATGGTAGACTGGAATCCATTTACTATATTACACTCACTTTCTATGCACCTTTTCTCTTGATTAGAAGATCTACCCCTCTTTCTATTGCTACCTATATCAGTAGTAGTTTTTTTTTTTTTTTTGTGACCTATTTGGAAAATCTTGTAAGCTCTACTAAAATAAGGGAGGTGGATATGACCTATTTGGGAGGGCTTGAAAGCTCTACTATAATAGGGAATATGGAGCTAATCTTCTAGACAATTTCAACTTGAGAAAGAGAATTATTGCTAGGGTTGAACCCTATTTAGGAGGACTTGGAAGTTCTTCTAAAAAAGGGAAAGTGAAGTTGATATTCTTAATGTTAATGAATTCAACTTGAGGAAGAAGGTCACCATTAGGGTTCGAAGATCCAATGAGCTGGTGGAAGTGAGAGGGCTCTAAATTGGAGGGCGAAGGAGGGACAATGGGCTTGGGTGGGCATGAAGGATTTGATCTGGTATAAGACTAAGGAGGATCACTGATGGGGCCTGAGGGCTCTACTAATTTGGGAAGTGAATCAAGGTATTCCAAGAAAACATCTACATCATAACTAGTATTAAGGTCATTTAATGTTTGAAAATGATTAGGTTTAGCAAAAAAAAATTGCACATGATCAAAAGAATCTTTATCTTAAGTTTCTAGCTAGAAATAATAAATTGATTGCTTACCTTCATGGGGTGAACCATGGGTGTTTGTTGTACTCTGCACTCGGTTCTAGGGGGAAGGGTTCACAAAGAATGTTTTAAGGACTCGCTCCAAGTCCTCGGGATATTTATGAATTTCTGATGTATTCAGTTTTAATAAAAATACCTAAATTTGGTCTTTCTAGTTATAAACTAGGAAATATAAAGGAAAATGTATAATATAATAGTAGAAAATAGAATGCAGACATACAAGATCTAACCTAATATGATTATTTATTTTGAATGCTCACTGACCTAGGGTTTATTCTAGAAAACCTTTAAAGCAGAAACATACAAAATAAATGCATAAAAATTATCCCTAGGTGTAAAATAAATGCTTTTCAATTTTATATCCCTAAGAATCAATAATTAGATCAGATTTTCAACCAATAAAATGATTAGAGCACTTATCTAGACTGGTGGTTGATTTTGCTTTTTCTACCTCTTGTCCAATGATATCAAAAATACATGTTTCTGCAAAATAACTCATAAAACACTTGAAAATGGGATTAGCATTAGGGGGCCTACTTAGACCATTGTGTAATAGTCCTCGGAGGCACAACAGTCAAGCCCCCTAGGTCCCTTAGATGACCTTTTAAAATAAAAGTAAAATTTGATATTTGGATGATTAATCATAAAACAAAAATGCAGTAACAAAAAATAGAGAATATAATGTAGCAATATGGCCTAATGCAAAATGGAATGCAATAGTGAAAAAAGAATATTAAAATTGCTCTCGATGTGCTCTCGAGCAAAGTCATGCCTCACCTGGAGCAGGCATGATAATGTAGTAGCAAAGTCGTGCCCTACCTGGAAGGGGCATGATATTGCTTTAATAGATTGATTTGCCCTAATTTGGGTAAGCAAAGTTCCACCTCACTAATGTCGAACATGATGTCATTGTAGACTAATGAAAAATAAAAAGTGAATGCAGGTTGTGAAATAAATGCCAAAAACTAAGTAATCAAACCCTTATGGATGTCGCAGAAGTAGGCAGAGAAAATTGAAGTATCCAAGAGGGCACTTTATATCTCAAAATCACACCACGAATCCACCAAGTCACATAGCAATCCAATCCATGATTTAGAAGATCAAATATGAAATTTGGACTTTGGGGTTAGCTTGTAGTAGAAAAAGCAAAGGAAGAAGAGTGAGTTATCATAAAAATTACAATCTTAATCAATAATCAGAATTTTACATTAAAATTGCATCTAACTTGCATCTCTCTTTTAAGTGATAACATCCTTCCTTTTATAGATAAAATTGAAAGAATAATTCAGGTAAAATAAACCCAAAGCTAATGCCAAAACATGTTGGGAGGGTTTAGACCTAGGCTTAAACAGACCAAAAACAATAAAATAAAAATTAAATTAAAACTGGTGAAGTCGCGTCCCATGATGATGGTGCGCGATATCGCTCTGGAAAAGTCATGCACGGCCATGACAAAGCGTAATTTTTCCAAAGGCACTACGACAAGCAAGGTTAAGGGAGGAGAGGTCTATCCTTGCCTTATGCAAGGGTTAGGGATCTCTTAGGGGTTTTGAGGAAGATTACCCACTGAAAGCGGGTCAATTTTTTATCTATATTTTACCCCCTCTTTGATGCATTTAATTCCAAGTAAATGTGTTAAAGAAATATGTAGACTCCTATGGGCAAGAACACACACAAGAAGGCAACAAACTCAAAGAAGGGGTGGCCTAGTTTTGGGCAAAAGGGGTAGTGCAAAAAGAGGTATCACAAAGGACATCCTGGAATTTGCACACTAAATGAGGTATTATCTCCACTAATACCTCTATGGCTAGGGTGCCCCCTCAAGTTTCAAAAGGAAAGGAACATCCTTAAGAAACTCGAAAAAGGCAAAGAGAAAGAAAGCAAAAGGCAAACACATAAAAAAATAAAACAAAGTGAAATAAAGCAAAATTTATTGGGTACAACATGAATCTAATGCAACTAGCATGAAATGCATGGAAGAAAAGGAATGAAATAAGGTAGGGAAGAGGAAGAAGAGAGAAATAGAAAAATGTTAAGTGGAAAAGAAGAATAAGATAAGGATAAAACTCCAAAGGTCAATCATCTAAAATAGAGAAGGAAGCTATCAAAATCCTGACTAGAGGGTGTTATGCTCAAAATATGGTCCATGTATGGAGTGAATAACTCGCTGTGGGTGCAGTAATTCACTAAATATGGACCAAAAAGTGAAGTATATAGTGTAACCCGCTATGGGTGGTTGCTCACTAGTAACTGCTATGGGGTGATTACCTGCTAGGATGTATGCCAAGGCCTACTATCAATGGTCGAGGAGATGATCCTGTAATGAGTTTTTGGTCCCACTAATTCAAAGAGAGACATAACCCGATAGGGGTGTTAATGTTGATGTAAAATTATGTATGTAATGTATATGCCAATAATACTTGAAAGGATGTATGTGCATGTATGTATGAACCAAACAATATGATCATATCACGATGTGAGTGTGTGCATGTGCTAGAAGAACTAAGAGGAAGAAAATGAGGAGCAAATAATTGTGTGTGTACCCCCAGATTGAATTTTCAACTAGTGAAAAATCAAGATGGAGGAAATGTGTAATCAAATAAGATAAGAATGTATATCCTTATCTGAACAAATAAGACAAAGGAGAAAGAAGAATCATGCAAAAATACAAGGACTTACCAAAAGAGAATTGCATTCCATGACTTGGAGGAGGAATGATGATTCATTGTAAAAAAATTCCAAGTAAAGGAATACAATAAGAAGATAGAATAGAAGAAAGAGCAAAGGAAGCAAATAAGAGAAGAAGGGATGAAAATGCATGGGCTCTAGGTTGGGATTTCTATAGGCATTAGAACCCTAGTGAAAGTGCAATGCATGTGAGCTATGACCTAACTAGGTATCATCACATGCCTTTATCATGAATCCTCAAAAGCTATATGAATAAGTAGTCATGAGCAAGTAGTGATGCAAATATGACAAGAAATATGCAAGAATAGAATAACAGGAAATCATGCATAATATGATAGGCAAGCATGCAAAATATGTTAGGCAAACATGCAACATGATCTAACTAAATGCATATGCAATATGAAAAATGGGTCAAGCATAATATATTTTTAAATACATTATATTCATTGGTTCTTTAAACTCTTTACCATCCATAGAATTCAACTTATAATAACCTAAACCAAATTTAGCTATTATGACAAAGGGTCCCAACCAGTTGGGTTGAAACTTACCTCAAATATCAACACGAGCATTAGTGTTATTTTGGTTTTATTTGAGGACAAGATATCCAACCTCAAAAGAATGATTATGAACCTTCTTAGAGTAAGATCATTGGATCCTATCCTGATAGGCTCACAAATGCTCTAAGTCATGAATACGATTCTCATCCAATAGATCCAATTGGTGCAAATAGTATGCATGATACTCATTGTTGACCTCAGCATCTTGCAACAATATGCACAAAGAAGGAACTTCTAAACTAAATGAAAATACTGCCTCATACCCATATACCAAGATATATAGTGAGGCCCATGTGGGAGTACGCATGCTAGTATGATAGGACCATAAGACAGGATAAAGCTAAGTATGCCAGTCACAACCGGTCTTGTTAACCAACTTCTTCAAGATCTTGATCAAGGACTTGTTGGATGCTTCAACTTGCCAATTACCTTAAGGGTAATAAGGGGTTGACCATTTGTGCTGAATATTGTACGTAGCACAAAGAGTATAGACATCCTTGTTCTTTAAAGGAGTGTCATTGTTAGAAACAATCATCGAAGGAATCCCAAACCTACAAAGAATCTGGTTGAATATGAACTTAAAAACTTGAGTTCCAATCACCGTAGGCAGAGGCATGGCTTCAACCCATTTAGTGAAATACTTGGTCGTAGTAATGATAAACTTATGACCATTAGATGACACTAGGTTAACATTCCTGATAATTTCCAATCCTCACATGTAGAATGGCCAAGGCGAATATATCATCTAAAGGTCCTGAGAAGGAGCATGAATAAGATGATCATGGCATTGACACTTGTTGCAATGTCAAACATAATCGCATGCATATTTCTCCATGGAAGGCTAGTAATACCCCATTCGAAGGAGCTTTTTGGTAATAGCATTATCACTAAAATGACCTCCACATGAACCTTCATGAGCATCACTAAGAGCAAGTTGGGCTTTATCGAAGTTAAGGTATCGTAATAGGATACCTTCAAAAGAATGTCGATATAAAGTATTTCCAACTATAACAAATTGGCATGCTTTTTTGCGTAATATCTTACACTGATTACAATCTAAACCATCAGGCATCAAGATATCTTTAAGAAAATTAAAGATATTGTTATACCATGGTTCAAATGGGGAATCTTCAATGGTAAAACACTCTAGGGGATCCAAACAAGAACTCAAAGATGCATGTTCCTGGAGTTGTTGATAATCAAAGCTTGATCATCTTCCAACTCTAAAGGGAATAAATATGCAGTAGCATCCATGGCATTCACATGGCAGTTTGAGGATCTAGGCATAGACTCTATGGTTACTTGCTTAAAAGAAGACAACTTGGTAACAATCTCCTTGTATGGTTTAATATTATCATCCAGATTCTAATAAACATCGTTGATTTGATTAATTACAAGTTGATAGTCACCAAATACTAAAATGACCCTAACCTACAAAGCTAAGGCTACTCTAAGACCAAGTATCAAAGCTTTGTATTCTATAGTGTTATTTGTGGAAGAAAAATAAAGTTTGAAGGACAAAGGGATGAGTTATTTTTGTGGTGTAAACAGAATGACTCCATCTCCAATGCCCTTCATGCATCAAGATCCATCAAAAAAAAAATTCAAGACTTAGACTCTTCAATTTCAACATTGAAGCACTCATCGAGAAACTCAACAACTATAGGATGGGTAACTTCTAGGGGAATGGAGGCTAACTGATCAACAATAACCTGATCCTTGATAGCCTTCTGACCTATGAAATTCATATCAAACTCACTAATGTCCAACACCCACTTAGAAGCTCAACCTAACAAGTGGGGCTTAGACATCAAATAGTGCAAAGGATTAAACTTTGCAACCTCCAATATCTTATGACTGAGCATGTAGTGTCTTAACTTCTGAGAAGCAAAGACTATGACAAGGCAAATCTTATCTAAGGGAGTTTATCTGGTTTCATAGCTGACCAAAGTTCTACTAATATAGGATATAGCTCTTTCTTTGTTTTCATCATCATGTTGAGCTAGCATGGCTCCCAAAGAATAAGTGGTGGACACTATGTAAAGCAACAAATGCCTACCAAGCACAATGGGAACTAAAATAGACGGGGAAGTGAGATATCTTTTGAGGTGATCAAAAGCTTTCTGACATTCATAATCCCACTAGAAAACTACATCCTTCTTAAGGAGTCAAAGGAAAGGATGATATTTATTAGCTAATTGGATAATGAACCGAGGGATATACTGCAACTTACCTTGCAAACTATGTAGCTTGGTCAAGGTCCGAGGAGGAGGCATATCAATGATATCTACCACCTTAGCAGGGTCCACTTCAATGCCTTGCCTAGACACTATGAAACCTAACAACTTGCCAAATGTAACCCCAAACACACACTTAGTGGGTTTAATATGAACCTTGTATTGCTAAAGCCTTTCAAAGATTTATCTCAAGTCATGGACATGAACCTTTCGTTCTAAGGAACAAGCCAAAATGTCATCCACATAGTCTTGGAGAATATCATGCATCATGTCATGGAAAATATAAGTCGTGGCCTGTTGATAGGTAGCTCCTACATTCTTAAGGCCAAAATACATGACCTTCTAGCCGAAGTTACCCTAGGGAGTAGTGAATGCTATCTTGTCTTGATCCTTAGGAGCAATCATAATCTGATTATAACCTGGGAAACCATCCATAAGCAAAAGCATTCCATATTTGGCAGTGAAATCTACAATCTAGTCTATGTTAGACAAGGGAAAATTATCCTTGGGATATGCTAAGTTAATGTCCCAAAATTCGGTACATACTCTAATTGTTCCTTCCTTCTTAGCTACAGGAATGATATTGAAGATACAATAGGAATATTCAATGGCTTTTATAAAACTCACATCAAGGATTTTTTGGAGCTCTTCCTTGACTGAAAGGGTGACCTTCAAATGTATCTTTCAAATTTTTTGCTTAACAGGCTTAGAATTAGGCTTAAATACCAAATTATGCATAACAAGAGATGGATCAAGCCTTGGTATGTCAGCATATGACCAAGCAAAAATATCTTGATATTCTTTCAATAAATTGGTCAATTGCTCTCGCTCATCCATGGTCAAGGCTTTGTCTAACTTGAGGATTCTAGGGGCTTCCTCAGAAGCTATGTTCACTTCTATGGTCTCCTCAATAATAATGGACAAATCATCCTCAAGAGGATGCAGGGCAGGAATCACTCATAATTGCTCAAGGTCCTTGGAATACAGAATGAAAGTCCACTTGATAACTAGAAGACTCAACCTACACTGTGTACGAGATAAACCCGTCAGAGCAGATGTCATTATGAGATAAAACTTTATCTATAACATGCAACACTAGAGTTAAGACCTTAGGAGAGGGTGGACCCTCATTATTAACACTCCACTCTAAACCTTGATGAGATTTACCAAAGAGAATATCTAAACAAGAAGATTCATTTTGATCCTATAGTGAAACATTTGTAGAAAGGTTTTTAGGGGAATATTGTGATAAATTGATTTGGTCTAGATCTTCTGGTGAGAAAAATTCAATTGGATGAGGATCTCCCATGATAGAAATGATTTGGTATTCAAATTTAAATTTTACACATTGGTGGAAAGTAGAAGGTACAACCTTCATTGCATGAATGCAAGGTCATCTAAGAAGAAGACTAAAAGATGCAAGACAAGATACCACATAAAACATAGTTTTTAAAAATTTTGGTCCAACCCTAAGAGGGAGTAATATAGTGCCACGAGATTCTTGAGAATCATTGTTGAAAGTTCTGATGATGTCACTGGATGCAATCAATCTTTGATTTTCAATCCAAATTTCTAAAATAAATGATGTGTACAAACATTAAGCAAAGAACCGTTATCAATAATAACCCTTTTGATGAGAGTGTGCCCAATGCAAGTAGTTATGTATAGAGAAGAATCTTCATGTACTCCTAAGGAAGCCATATCATTATCTAAAAATGTGAGTTAAGGCTTTCGAAGGGAACTTATAAACTTTGTCATATCACTAGGAAGAATATTTGAAGGTACTAGCTATTGCTTCAAAATATTTATCATAGCTTCTTTATGGGCTTGAGAATTATGTAAAAGTTTTTAAAGTGGGATCTTCGCTAAATCATCCATCTTCTATACAAGTTTTCCTAGAGTATATGTTATCATTCCAACCATGTTGTTATGATACTGATGTGGTACACTTTTGTAGGACACTTGGTTGGTTTATCTTGTTTTATTCTGATTTTTTTGGTTGTTGGAAGATTGAAAACTACTAGTGTCAATGCAGTCAGCACCAATTAAATCTTGAACCACATGTTTCAACATTTTACAAGAATTAGTCCAATGTCCTTCTACTCTATGATATGCACAATGTTGATCTGCTTTATACCAATGAGATGTAGTATCTGGCTATCTTATTGGAGGTAATTCAATTGCCTTAGCATCCAATAATTGTTTCAAAACTGCTTCCATAGGGATATTAAGTCTTGTGAAATTCCTTTGAGGAGGCTTTTGAAGTACAATATTTTGTAGGTTGTTATTGACATTGTTAACAGGCCTACTATCACTATTGCCTCCTATATGCTTATTATTAGGTTGAGATTTTATTGTCTTGTCTTCTTTAACCTTAAGTTGACCTCTTCTATAAGGGCTTGTTCCACTTTTCTTGCTAACTCGATTGCTTGAACTAAAGATGCGGCAGTAGTAGTTTCTAGAGCATAAGATAACTGTTATTGTAAATTACCAATAAATATATCAAGCATATCTTTTTGAGACACTGGTTGTCTTAATCAGCCAACTAAACTTTTCCAATGAGCTAAAATTTTTGAAAATATTTCTTCTTTACTTTGTTTTAAATCATATAGATCTCTCATAGCCACTTCATTTTCAATGTAAGCACTTATCGCAAATGAATTATATTTTTAAATATTTGGTATACAATTTAATGATCTTGCTTATTGTTTGAAATAAAAAGGTGTTCACATCGGGTTCACCAAAGATGTAGAGGGGGAAAGTTCCCTACCATGTACAATTCCTAAATAAAATCCTGGATCCGCAAGGAGATAACCTTTTTTTGGGTGAACCATGGGGGTATGTTGTACTCTACACTCAGTGCTAGGGGGAAGTGTTCACCAGGAATGGTTTAAGGTCTCGTTCCAAGTCCTTAGGATATTCAAGAATATCTGATGTATTCTATTTTAATAAAAATACCTAATTTTGGTTTTTCTAGTTCTAAACTAGAAAAGATAAAGGAAAATGCAGAATATAACAATAGAAAATAGAATGCAGGCATACAAGAGCTAACCTAATATGATTCTTTATTTTGAATGCTCACTGACCTAGGGTTTATTCCAAAAAATATTTAAAGCATAAAAATACAAAATAAAGGCACAAAAATTATCCCTAGATGTAAACTAAATGTTTTTAAATTTTGGATGCTTAAGAATCAATAATTAGATTAGATCTTCAACTAATAAAATGATTAGAGCACTTATCTAGATTGGTGGTTGATTTAGATTTTTCTGCCTCTTGTCCAATGATACCAAAAATACCTATTTCTGTAAAATAACTCATAAAACACTTGAAAATGGTATTAGCATTAGGGGTCCTACTTAGGTCACTGTGTAACAGTCCTCAAAGGTGCGGTAGTCAATTTACCTAGGTCCTTTAGATGTCCTTTTAAAATAAAAGTGAAAATTGACCTTTGGATGATTAATCATAAAATAAAAACGTAGTAATAAAAAATAGAAAATAGAATGCAGTAGTATGACCTAAATGCAAAATAGAATGCAACAGTGAAAAAATAATCTTGAAATTACCCCTGGTGTGCTCTTGGGCAAAGTCACACCTTGCCTAGAGCGGGCGTGATAATGTAGTAGCAAAGTCGTGCCCTACCTGGACGGGGCATGATCTCGCTTCTATGAAATGGTTGGCCCTAATTTGTGCAAACAAAGACATACCTCACTAATGTTAGGTGCAATATTGCTATAGAATAGCAAAAAATAAAAAAGTGAATGCATGAAGTGAAATAAATGTCATAATCTAAGTAATCAAACCTTGATGAACGTCATAGAAGTAGGCAAATAAAATTGAAGTATCCAATTGGGCACTCTATCTCTCCAAACCACACCACGAATCCACCAAGTCACACATCAATCCAATCCACACAATAGAAGATCAAATCCAAAATTTGCACTTTGGGGTTAGCTTGTACTAGAAAAAGCAAAAGGAAGAAAAGCAAGCTATCGTCAAAATTTTGAGCTTAATTAATAATCATAATTTTGTATTAAAATCACATCTAACTTGAATCTCTCTTTTAAGCAAGAACATCCTTCCTTTTATATATGAAATCGAAGAGAGAAAGGTAAGCAAAATAAACCCAAATTTGATGCAAAAACATGTTGGGAGGCTTTAGGCCTAGGATTAAACGGGCCAAAAGCAATAAAATAAAAATTAAATTAAAACTAGCGAAGTCGCGCCCCATGATGATGGTGCGTTATATCGCTCTAGCGAAGTCACAATCGGCCATGATAGAGCGCGATTTCGCCAAAGGCACTAAAACAAGCAAGGTTAAGGGAGGAGAGGCCTATCCTTGACTTAGTCAAGGGTTAGGGTTCTTGTAGGGGTTCTAAGGAATATTACCCACTGAAAGTGGGTCAATTTTTTGTGTCTATAATTATATGTTGAAGTGACTATCTATTTTCATTTATATATGCATATGGATGAGCTTAGATAGATGTATTGTCATATGTATTATTTTGACCTCACATAGTGGGATGTTAGTAAGTGTATATAGATGAAATACTAGACTTTACATATTTTTATTTAACATATACTAAATTAATCATTGATATTGGGAAGTATTATATAACTTAAAATCTTTTGTTCATATGATTCTAAACAATCCCTTTAGTTACTAGCTTTACCATATTCCTATGGTATATAAATTTAAAATATATTTTACACTATTCTATTTATTTTGTTAATCTATTTGGTCAAAATAAAATAAAAAACAAATACCATCATATGTGTTATGTTGCTATCTATGAATTTATATTTCCAACTACCCCATTAATAGTTGAGACTTGAATCAATTTTTCCATAGAAATTATAAATGCACATTGATGTACTGATTATTTAATGTTTTTTACATCTTTGTAATGTATAAACTAAGATATAAGACACTTCTAAATTATATGTGTGAGTTTAAACTAAAAATATATATTATAAAGAGGAACCAAATATAAATTCCTTATTAATATATTTTAAACTATCTTCAACTCATATCAATTGGAATTAATATGATGCTAAAAAATATAGTACAAAGAGGAATTATATATAAATTTGTAATTAATACTTCAACAAGTCATAACTATCATATCAACTACCTAGAGGTCAAGTAGTTTTTAAGTGCCTTTATAAAAATTTTAATGACATGCATATGTATGTATATGTGTATTTGCATGTATAACTAAATCTAATAATTGTATGACATGATTATCATATATTCAAAACATGGAATAGCTAGAACTTGAATCTAGGATATTACAATTGAAATACTAAATTTTTATAGATAAATGCTTTTTAATATGAGATATATACCTTCAACACATGGTTACATATTTCATATGGATTTGAATTAGATTAATCTTAGTGACCACATATTTAATATCATGTTAAAAAATATAGATTAAATACATAGAAATTCAAGGTCTTCTAGTATTGTTTCGAACTTTCTATCACTAGTATCATAGTTGTATGTATGCATGTCAATATCAAACTTTTATTTATGTAGAAAAACATGTCAATAATACAAATATATAATTAAATAAACTTACCTAAGGTGGTTTAATACTGCATTATAAATTATGGATTAAAATGACTCAAACGTAGAACCTTTTAAGAAGACATCAAGTACCTAATGACCAATCTACAAATCTTTTATAGGATAAAATATTTTTATTTTTTTGTTTGACTTTCCAAAATAAATTTGATAAAATATATTGCAATAAATTTAAACTACATTGAGCTTGTATAGCTTGGATTTCTAACAATGTTGAATAGCATTATCAAATTAGCCTTATGTAACTTGAGATATTTTTGTGATTTTAGATTGAATTTTTTCTAACTATGAAATCACATGTATAGGTTAAAAATAACATGATCTTGATATGATACGAAAAATGGCCAAATATAAATATAACCAAAGACCTCATATTTTCTTTTATATTCTCTATGATTAACAACTACCTTATGTGTGTTAGGGGGGAGGTGAAATGGGATGACCTTCTAATCATAAACAGATAGGTTCCTCTCAAATATAATAGCATGTTTAAATAAACCATTGTGTATACATAATTTTTTTAAAACCTATTTGAACTCAATATAAAATAAATATCAATAGGAAAATATAGAGAAATTGAAGCGGGGATTCACGTGTAAGTATATGGTAAATATAAGTATGTACCTCTTCAAACTCATATGTTTTTTTCTAATAAAATTTAATTTTACTATTAGAATAAAATCCATTATAAGCTAGTATATTTAATATTAAGTTTTATTTATTAATACAATTTTTTTATTTTATAAAAGGTAGAAGGGGTTTTGAAAGGATCCTCGAACCTTTTACAAGGCAATCCAAGGCCAAAAGATATTGGTCGAGGGTCAAAAATCCAACACAACCTAACTAGCATCACACAAACAAGAAACCAATGGAGCTTCCAAGCCTTGGCCCACAACCATCAGGGGAGGACAGAGATAAATGCCAAAAAATATATTAATGAAAATTGAAAAGGACTTTCATGCAGGGAAGTAGGACGGTTGATTCATAAACAAAAACTTACAAAAGAGGCCCTTACTTAGGCTTACAATTTGAAGATTCATTGCCTGGATCACCAAAAGGAGTAGAAATGTCAACGAGGAGTGAATCACATTCCTACTAGGGGCATGATCACGAGGGCACACTCTAATCCTTTCCAATATCAAAAATAATTATTAAAATAAGTGGGCCTAAGATCCCATAATTTTGGACAAATTGTCAAGATAAAATAACTCATGAGACACATGTTGGATCCCAGGAAGCCAGATATACCAAGGAATGACCTCATGGCCAAGGTCCAGCATACACCTATTCTCAAAATACCCCCCATATTTGATCCAAATATTAGTAGCTTGAGCTTCAAAATAGAGGGTGACTATCCATCTCAAAATCCTAACAACCACTCAAAGATACTTGATGGGAGTCGAATCAGAAGAGATAATGCACCATGTACCATATAGGGAACAACAATTAACCATACTCCAATTCTCTACCATGGAAATTTGTTGCCTCTAGAGAGTTCAAGCCCTCAAGGAAGTCCTCCCACCAAATACATAGTTTAGGGTGATCCACACCCATGTGTGCCATGAAGTCTGTAAACTTATTACCTTCCCAAAAAGTATGCTAAAATGTGTCATCCTCGCAAATTAGAGTGACTCTTTTAGCTTCAAGAATCATATTTTTTGTTGGTATATTTCCTAGGGACCTTCCTTTCATGTAATTTATGGTATTAAGGGAGTCCCCTTCTATGAAAATTTTATGGAGTCCCAATGAACTAGCCAACTGAATACCTTGGTAAAGGACCTTGAATTCCATGAACTGACTAGAGTTGACTCCAAACCCTTCAAAATAGGTGTGGTATTTAGTTTAGAATATTATAATGATTTCTTTCCTTTAAGTATTTATGATTTTTTTTTAAACTTCTCAAAGAATATCAACTAACATTTCTATCCTCTATTGGTATGAGAACCCTTAAATCTAAAAATCATTAACTCAAACTATAATAACTACTATGTTAAATGTTTTAGTTTCCCTAGCTATATAATTATGTAATTAATTTCTCCTGTTATAATTATTTTAGTTAAAATACTTATTATTTTAATACTATAATGTAATCACGTGTATTTGAATATATGGACCATGTTCATCTATATACTTGTAAGAGTATAAATAAAACAATTATCAATAATCTAGTATATGAATAAAATCTTGAGAAAGCTACACATAACATAAGAAATTTTGAATACGATATATATAGCTTTAGGCTACATTGAAAAAAATTAATATTAGGTTTATAAAATATGAAAACTATGTTTAGAAAAATATTAATTTATAGTTAGAGATTTTATATTTTAAAATTTATACAATTTATGTAAATTTGGTCAATTATTTTAGTCAAACATTTCAATGTTGGGATGTTGATATGCTTAAACATTTCATTTGAGAATTCACAAAAATGAAATACCATATATTATAATGTGAGTATTCCAATATTTCAATATATAATGATCCTTTTAGTTTCACTAAAATAACAATATATATTTCCCACTTAAACTATATTGGTAGATATGCCAATTTTATATATATATATATATATATATATATATATATATATATGGCTTAGATATATAAGTATATGAAACTATATTTCATTATCAATTATAAAATAGATTCCTTCATTTCACTTTTTGTTCTGAAAACACCCATTTTCGGGTGCTACTTTTACGTAAGTTCCAAGGAGGCAGGGGTATATATTCCACCAAAACATTACAGGGCTTACACCTGGCCTGTCTCCTTCGGTACACTCAAAATGCATACCTAAAATAATAATAACAAAAAACATTAAACAACACAAAAACAAGAGAAAAAATACAAATACAAAACATGACACAAAAACACAAACACACACACACACTAAAAGATAAATTAAAGGAAAAACTAGATTACATCTTTGGCCAATCTAGCCCAACATGCCTTTTATTCATGATTCAACAATGGAAACATAAGAATGATCTTTATGATATGGGGAATTGAAATACCCTAACTGAATCAAATAGAATGTAATAAAAAGAAAAAAGAAATTGGGTACCTCTAGTACTAAAGCCATCCAAAGAAAGGATAGATAGAAGAGCATCCCTTATTTATGAAGCCCACCATCTAGGAGTTTGGCCATAGCAATTAATATCAACTTTGTCAAATGTCCAATTAGCTAAAGCATCAGCAATCCAATTTTGACAAACTCCCTTCGAGTCCTCTAATAATCCAAGTGATGATCTTCATTAATAACAAGGCTAAAGATGTTGGTAAGGTTATTAATATTACCTTCTTCTACAATATTTTCACCTTGTTTTACCATATAATGTAGATTGGTCTTGCAACTTACCTTTTGGTTAGTGTTTATCTTCATTTTTTTTTGCCTATTTCATGTCTTACCTTAATTGAATCTAGGGTAGCTGCTAATCCTGAAGTATGCGTATATGAAACCAAAGCATTATTGGAAGGTTCAAAAAATTCTATATTTGGGTCTAAATTATTTGAAGTTCCAACATTTAAAAGATTGTTCTTCTTGTTTATGTTTTCTCTCTTATTTCTCTATTGAAACCCTTTGATTTCCTGGTTTATCTCTAAGTCTTTCCCTACAACTTTAAACTATGTTTCTAAGATTTTTCTTCATTATATCCTCTTCCTCACCTAGGATTTTATTTGTGGAAAGAATTTCAAACTTATTAGTTAACAACATCGCTTGATCCTTCATAAATGTTTTTTAGTGTTCTTTATAGGCATTTGGAAACCTACTAATTTTGTGTCCTCTTTCTTTTGATCTAAAATCTTATTTGGAAAGACACTAGCCAAATGACCATATTCATGGCATATTATACAATGGAAAGGAATGTTCTCATAGTCCACCACCTGCTTCCAAGTGTCCTCCCCAAATTGTAATGAGATCTTTTTTAGCAGGGGTTTGTCAAAATTCATTAAGACACAAAGTTTAGCATAAATAATGTGTTCAAATTTATGTGTACAATCAACAATCACTATGAAAGTTCTAAGGGAGTTTTTCATTATAGAAAATATAATCAAATTCCAAAATTCAACTATAAGGCCAAAGAGGTATCTCTTCTTCGACTTTAAATTATTTTTTCCAAGGATTCATGGAAATATTTTATCTTCCAAAGAACCAGGGTCCCTTTAAAATAGTTTCTCTCTATCTTCATCATTAGAAAAAATTACAAGAAACTAACCATTGGAATAAATAGATATTTGTGTCTCACCATTTGTTTTCCAGTATTTTTCAGCCCACATTTTGAAAGTGGATAGGCCTAGACAAAAACCCAACAAATAATAAATCAATACTCTTCTCTCCATATCTTCTATGCCATCTTGAATGTCACTTATTTTTAGCTTAACTATTGGGGTTCCATTAACTGCTATTACATATCCTAACTTATTTTTTTTGGGTATCAATCTTAGGAATTCTTAGAATTCTATGAGAAGCCTTAATATTAATGTTAGAATTAGTCTGGGACTAGAAGGCATCTTTAAAATTTATTTTGGGACTAAGAAATCCTTACCCTTGAAAGGGGTTTCCATAGTGGATTTGTTTTGGGGGTGTTCCTTAGCATCAGGATTTCTTGAGTTCTTAACCATTTTTCTTTTCCTAAGGAGGCTTCTCTTATTTGATCTGCAACTTGAAACTTATTTTTGGGTCTCTTTAATCCATGCCTTGGACACAAAAAAGGTCTAATTTTCACTTCTTTCTTGGATAGCAAATTAGAAGCAATTTTCAACAGTAGTATGAATATTTGTTGAATAATAGATTTCTAACCCATATTAGGTCTCCTGCAACATATCCCACATTTATATTGGGAAAAAACAACCAAAAATTTTGGTTTCTAGGGCCCACAAGCCCTAAAATACAACCTTTTACATCGCTTGTACTCGACCCATAGATGAAACCCTCACACAGTTATCTTCAAAACCCAAAATCATTGAGTTTGAACCAAAATTATCTATTGACAAACCAACATCTATATTATAAAACTATTAATGAAAAAAAATTAATTAATTTTAGTCTATATAATTTAATTATATTAATATATAAATTTACTTAGTCTATACATAACTGATTTTAAAAATATATATTCTTAAAGATCAAATTAAACCTTAAATGCAACCTTACAAGATCTTCTCCCTCTTCCACTATGAGATATATGTATATTGTATCAAAGTATCAAGCAAAAAAATCATGTTGTAAATTAGATTCTAAAAACTCCAAAGTAAATTACTTATTCTTATGACAAAAAATTTCAATTTCCACATAAACAATACTTCTAAAAATAAAAAAAAATTAATCTTTACATTCTTATATATTCTAAAAATCAAAACTCAATCAATTTTTAGTATTATGTTTTTGATAAGATGGACGAAGAGATTTTGAAAAGTACCCCAAAACTTTTACAAAGGTGGATAACCAACTAGCTAGATACAAAGAATATAGAGATCAACATAGCAAACCAAAAAGGATCCATGAAATAGACAAACAACAAAGCTACATAATAGCCGAGTAGGACAAACCCAAACTAAAATCATCAATACACTAGAGCTTCCACTATCAATAGCTAAAACCTCAAAAAATACATCATGTCTCACGTAGGAGACTATACCTATCGAAAAAATATAGTCAAGCAAAAACCCCTAGAAAATATGTCCAACAACAACTATTTGTGGTGTGTGTTCTTCTATAATTCAAAATTGAAATTTAACCATGGTTTAGGTAAAGACTCTTGCATTCAACAATTTTTTCTAGGGGATCCCTACCACTGCAGATTAGATCCATTTGAAAACATAAATTATCTCCTTCAGATTTCTTTCTATTTAATTTAATCCATCTAGGAAATCCTCCTACCAAATTATGCATCTTACCTGCAGAAGTACCAAGTTTGCTAAAAAATCCATTGATATATTTCCCTCCTTGTAAACATGCTAAATCTCAACCACTTTAAGGGTTAAAATTCATCTTTGTGATCGTCCAAAAAGGGACCTAAATACCTTTGATCATATTAATGATATTGAAGGAATCCCTTTCAATATTTACCTTCCTGTCATTCAAAATTTCTAGTTGATAAACCCCTTGAAAGAGATCTCACACCTTTACAAAATTATTGGTTTGACGATCTAAATTTTTAGTGAAATCCAAAAAAATCCTCTTGTTAGAGCCTCTAACAAATCCCCCTACACCAACTGGTCTAGGATTCCCTTTAGAAGCTCCATCAAAATTTAGCTTCAATCAACTAAGAGGAGGAGGTTCCATCAAAATCTAGCAGAAGCTTTAGGGCGATGATCAAGAGAATAATATCTAAATCCAAGAAGTGACCTTATCTAAAGGAATTGCATCCACATTTTCAACAATGGCAGTAATATCCCAAAGTGCCATGAACTCAGCTAGATGAGAGATATTTTTAAAGGCTCTAGAATTTCTCTCCTTCCAAATATGCCACCAAACATGAGGTAAACCAAAGGACTAAAAAGCTCAAAGACACGAAGACATAAAGGGAGACCTCCATTTAATGATCAAGTCAGACAATAACTTCGTAAAAACCCAAACCACACCAACAATCCTCAAGAACTAGGAGAAGATAAACTAAGAAAAGGGATAATCAGATAATAGATTCATAAGCAATTCTTCAGCACTACCACATAGGCAACATCTATTTGGGATAACCAATCCTCTTTTCTATTAATTATCTAATACAAGGCACTTCCCTTGAGCCACCAACCAAAAAAAACATTAACTTTGGCAGTAAGACCCTTTAGATAGATATTACTAATGGGAAACTAGGGATCAAATGGAACATCTAATAGTTTGTAGGCTGACTTAATAGAAAAGCAACTATCCTTCTCAACCTCCCATGCTAATCTATCTGGCCTATCCTGATTAGGAATAGCCATCCACTTTAGGATGTCCATCAAATATTTTAATGTAATTTCTTCTTCTTGCAAAATCTCTAGAAGAACAAAAGGTTTTCAGCATTTTCTATCATTAACAAATACAATGAAGTCACATAACTTCATCTTGAAATCTTGGCTTATGATTGGTTGCACCAAACTCAAGTGAGGATATGATTCTAATGGCCTGTCAGCTACCCAAGTATATTTCTAAAATTCAATGCTCTGCTCATTACCTAACACCCATCTTCCCCCCTTTACAATATTAGAGCGGTTGTTAACAATGCTACGCAAAAATCCTGAGCCAATGGTAGGACTTGGTTTTGTGAGAAAATTACCAGTGTTACCTAAATATTTGGCTAACAATATTTTAACCCAATTAACATTATCTTTTTAAACCAATCTCTAGCCCTGTTTAGCTATTAGTGCTCTATTTAACGTTTTCATTCTTCTTAAGCCCATATCTCCCAACTCTTTCCTACTGCATAGCTGATCCCACGCCACAAGCAAGAATTTCTTCTTCTCCTTAGAACCATATCAAAGAAAGGATTGTTGAATTTGTTTAAATTTACAAAGAATCTTTCTTGAAACCTAGAAGAAAGAAAAGAAGTACACCTGTATGCTCTGTAGAGTATATAACTAGCATATTTTTACCTGCTTGGATCAAAAGTATCTCTTTCCATCCTGCTAATTTTCTTTGATCTCTTTCTACAACCCGTTCCCATAGAGAAGTCTTAATCCTCCCTTTGAAGATTGGCAATCTTATATAAAGTGAAGGAAGGGAGTCAATATCATATCCCAAGATCCTAGCAATTGTCTTCTATCTACTAAGAGAAGTATTCAAAAAGTACACCTTACTTTTCCTCAAACTCACTTTCTCTCGAGTTACTCTTTCATAGTCTTGGAGGATATCTTTGATAGCTTTGGCTTGAGGGATTAAAGCTAAAAAGGATAATAATGTGTCATCAAAAAATTAATGGTGTGAGATCAAGTCAGTAACTATAGGTTTGATTCCCACCACTATGGGATTCGCCTTGAGAGCTCTTCCCAAAGACTCGACCAATAAAATAAATAGATATGAAGATATAGGATTCTCCTAATGAATGCCTCTATAACTGCTAAAGTAACCAGTCGATGATCCATTAACTAATATTGAGAATTTTTCTAATGATATACAAGATCTAACTAATCTAATCCAGTAAGGCTTCAAACTAAAATTTTCTAGAACTCTAAGCAAAACGTTCCATGAGTCTCGATCGCATGCTTTATTCATATCAAGTTTAAGAAAAGTTCATGGCCTTCTATTTTTGTCTATAGAATGAATCAACTCATGCACTACAATAACACCATCCAAAATTTGTTTGTCTACTATAAATCCACTTTGAGGATGATCAATAATTATCAAAAGGTATACTTTGAGCCTATTTGCCATAGTTTTAGTGAGAATTTTAAAAAGTGTATTATAGAGGCTAATGGGCCTGAAATCAGAGTAATCTTTAGCACCCACCAACTTTGAGATAAGAACTATAAATTTTGATTTTACATCAACTAAAATTAAATTAGACTCTTGAATATCCCTCATATCTAAACAAATGTCACCATCAATGATGTGTCAGAACCTCTAAAAGAAAATAAGAGAAAATTCATCCAACCCCGAAGCTTTCAAACCATACAAAGAGAAGACAATGACCCTAATTTTCTCATCTCAAAAGGTAGCACTGAGGTCTTTATTCATATCATCTGAAACCAAGATTGGCATATGGTGTAGCAATCTCTCTTCAGCTTGATCCATATCATCCCTGGAGCAGAGGAGGGTTTTAAAAAATGCAACCGCTTCTCTCCTAATTTCTATAATATTCTTTCAAGATAACACCATCTGATTTCATAATTTCTCTAACTCTGTTACTGCTCCTATGCCTTAAGGTGGACATGTGAAAGAATTTTGTATTCCTATCACCTTCATGGAGTCAAAGGAATCTTAATTTTTGATTCCACAAAATTTATTCATCTACTAGCATGTTATGGAAATATACTAACAATGTTATTTCCCTACGTATGTCCCCTTCAATCACCTCTTTTGACTCCAAATTTAATTCAACTTCCTTTAACTGTTAGCCAACTCTTTTTTCCTCTAAAACACATTTCTAAAAAAAAAACGTACTTGTTCCAAGCATACTTATTAATATTATTAACTACCTTATAAAATATTATATTTTATAAAAATATTTGAATTTTATATAAATTAATAATATAAAAAAATAAAAATTCAGAAATCTATCAAACAAATTCAATATATATTAATTTTCATAATCTATAGTATCCATGGCTCACAATCAAGCAAAGAGGGTTTGAAGCATTGGTCATATAAAAAGTGTTTTATGTTTTTGAGCTAACATGAGGTGTTGAGTAGGAGCCCACACATCCGACTTAATTGTCATCTTTATAATTAGCCTTAAAAAAAAGTTTAACTAATACATCTAGAAAACTAAATTAAAATAGTCTTTGTAAGTGAAGTGTAAAATAATTTATGGAATACAACACTGTAAATAACTATTTAAAGAGGGTAGGACAATCCACCAAGGAAGGTCTTTGTTCCAATCTCCACTCTACCAATCGCACAATGATACCTAAAATCCAATTGATAATGTTGGTGTGGTTAAGGTCTAGAGCTGATTGTGTTTCTCAAACCAAAATGGCTCCACAAATTTTTTTTATTAAATTCAAAAATATATATTGTAAATAATTAAATAATCAAAAACAAAGATATAAAATTAAATTAAAATAATCTTTATAATTTGAATTCCTTGAAATACAAGTTAGGGCATCCCCATAAGATGATAGTAAATTAAAGTACCACAGCAATATTGTAAAATAAATTAATTAAAATAAAAAAAAAGTATTAAGTGGGAAAAAAGCTTTTCGTCCTTCTAGAATGAACTAGATGGATTACCTTTTTTTTCATCGTCAGGTTTTTTTCATTGACATTTATGTAATAATGTACTTTTGGTTTTAGGATTTTTTTTGGCCGGTTTTTTTCATTGACATTTATGTAATAATGTACTTTTGGTTTTAGGGTTTTTTTTTTTTTTTTTTTTTTTTGGCTGTACAACGGTATGGGCACTGAGTCCAGCCTGCAAGTCAAGTAGAGAGATCATTTCACGTGCATAACAGGCCAGGGGGGGCAGACATTGACATGATTGATGTTGTAAGTAAACCATTAGAGAAATGAACTGTCAGAGTGAGCAAGGAATGATAATGTGATGATCTCCCCTGTTAAATGAAGATCATGTGCATGGGACCTATCCGTGCAAGAGTCGGTGGTGACCGACTTTCTTGCTTGCCAGACAGTACATGTATCAGACAGTTAAGACACAGGGGGCCCTCATAGAGAAGGAAGTGTTAGCATTTCTTCTTCACAAGAGTAGAATATCATATTGAAATTCTATTATTATATATATATATATAGACAAAGATATTTTTGCTCAGCCAAGACCTTTGTTAACTTTGTTAAATATGAAATATAATGATATATTTTATATAATATCCTAGGACAGAAACTATTAATACTCTTCTAAATTATTTTCCTTCGCCTATTGCACAGAGAGAGGTGTAAAATTGGCAGTTATGGTTTGCATTTAATATTTCAAATCAGTCCTATCCACAAGGCAACTTCAATCCTAAGAAAAGAGGTGGTACCTCCTATATATTTTACACTCAATCCTCTCAACCATTAGAAAATTACTTTCCTTAACACAGTTCGATATTAAAAAAAAAAACATATATAATATTTAATACAATTTGAGTGGTTGAATGAAAAAGATTTTAAAATTTTAAAAGATTTATGTTCAAATCATAAAGGAATATGGTTGAACATCACCCTTCATTACAATAAAAACTACATTTTCTTTTGACTATAGATTAAATGATCTCATTGGTGATATGCTGACCAAAAAAAAATATCCTCCTTTAAATGAATTGAAATTCATTTTATAGTTCAAGTTGTTTAGATATTTTACAATAAAAAATATTTTCTTTTATGTGTGAAGAAGACCCCACATACTTGAGGCTCCTCTCTATCACTTTTCTAGCCTACGAGCTAGATTCACATAGCAGTGTGTGAATATCAGAGGTAGGTTCATATAGTACTATGTGAATCCTTCAAACAACCATAGAAATTGATACCTAAAAGCATGGTATCAGTCTATGAGCCTCCCATACCAAATATCAGATAAGTTGGAGGATTAACAAACTTATCGCCCATTGAGATTGATATCTCACGTACCTATTTGCCTTCATAGGCAAAAAACATCTTCCAAAATGGTATCCTCAAGATGAAATCATTCCTTGAATATTTTTTTATCAATCTTTTCTTGGTTTGGGTTTTCTTTCCCAAATTTCACTTTTGAATTCTTTGTTTTGGTGCTTCATACATGCTTTAAGTACTTGAACTAACTTTGTACCCCTCTCTATTGCAGGAAAATTTCTCAAAACTACCATCTATGGTGCTTATGGTTCCTTGATTAGTAGAGATTACATCATCATAGGTTGAGGGATCTGCCCTAGAGCATAGCAAAGAGGGGAGCTAATGGTCCTCCTACTATGATTGAGGGGAGTAGAGAGACTCTAGGTGAGCAACAAGGTTGATGCAATTTTGAGGATGGTAGTGGTGGCAAAATGTTTTTGTATTTTTGATGTATTATATGTACATGTGTGTGAGGCAAGGCCATTATGTGTGGGATGACATAGATTGTAGTCCATGGGCATTTTTTATATGTGATATACATGATGTGAAGTTTATTATATGTGTGAATGTTGTACAAATGTATTGTTGTGTTGATGTAGTATAGACATGTGTATGCCTTGATGAATTATGCTTCTATGTGGATGTAGGAGATCATGTAGACATATGAACATATAGATAGATGAACATGTATGGTAATAATGATTGAATTATATGTATACAACTTAATGTGTAGATATACATAAAAATACATGCAATAAGACCTGGATTCTCTTACAAAGTGTGAATTAAGCAATGATGAGTAGTCACATAAAATACTATTAGTATGAGACAAGGAAACATGTAGCGGATGTTATGAATGTCAAGCGAGCAATAAATTGATAGGTGATGCAAGTGGTAGATGAAAATGCAAAGAAAGGCTATGCATATTGATCCTAGTGAGTGAAGCTACCAACTGAATGATGAGGATGTGAAACACCAATGAAGAGTACACTTGTATTTTGGTGAAACTAGCTATGATGCTATCCATTTCATTGTTCCAAAAATATTGGATGTGAGAAGAATTTCAAGGGAGTTGAACACCATAGTTTGAGCAATCAAACTCATCTAGTAATCAATCAATATCCTACAAAAATCTCAACTATCCTAACTAATATCAAGTCAATCATGGACCAATGTATGTAAAGTGATGTTCATTTATCCATTTTGAGTGATGTTGGACTAACCAATTATAAACTTAGTTGCTTAAGCTAGCTCATCCATGAGCGCACAGTGGTCTATACAGAAGAAGATTGTTAATATGATAGACATGTTTTCACTTGGAAGGCATGCTCCACTACCATACAGGCATCTATAGCCTTGATGGAGATTAGCCCCATGATCTATGGACCTAAGGACCTCAAGGATTCAAGCTTTTTGATAATGTTATTTTATTTTTTATTCTTTTTGTAGTGCTCTTTTAGCGTTTGCTTTTATTTTTTACCTTGTCTTTTTTTTTAGCTTGTCCTTTCATTGATCCTTAGGTTTGGATCATGCAAATTATTGGATGAATGAGGTGGCTTTCACTAGGTGGCCAATATACGCAAGGTGTTGCCTTTCCTATGCTCAAAATTTACTTAATTTTTGAAATGTGCTGGTGGCCATGAATAAATTTAAGTTAGGTAGGGGAAGCTTTGAAATGTTTTAGAATTTGACAACATTGGATGAAGGTTGATTGAATAAACCACAAATGGTTGAATCACTGAAAAAGTTTGATTACCTAGTATCCTGAAAAGAAGATAAGACATCACAACAATTGTGCTAATGCAGGTTTTTAACTCTTCATTTTTGCTTTGTAAGGTGGATATGTATGCATGTGAACATGAAACGAGACCTGTATGCATGTGTGTAAGTATTGTGGGCATATGCACTCTATTTGTAACATGAAATAATACATGAGATACACAAACAACAATGGTGATATGATTATATCAAAATACTAGTTATGTGGAAACCAATGAATCTTAACATGTCATTGCTGAAAAATTACTATACAAGATTACCCCATGATGATATGTGCAAGAGAAGGGTTGAATGAATAACAAGTGAAGATCTATTGGTTAAAATGAATGGGAAGTTAAGTTGACAATGTTTGGTGGGAAGTTAAGTTGACAATGAATAATGGATGTATATTATGATGGAAAAACATAAACAAAATGCGCATGTGAAATGGATGGAAAGTGGTAAGAGAAAGGGGAAAATAGAAGAGATAAGAAAAGAAAGAAATAAGTATAACCCATAAAAGGTATGGAGCCACTCAAAGTGTGACTATACAACACTAACAAGAAACAAAAATAAGTAGAGGCAAGAAGAGAAGAGAATAAGATAGAACCAAATCAAAGGTATGCAGTTGCTCGAAGTGTGACCATACAACTTCAATTGGGAATGGAAGAGTTTGGAAAGGAAGAAGAGAAATATGAGATCCAAAGCAAAGGTATGTAGCTGCTTGAAGAGTGACCACACAATAAGGAATGAAAGGAGAAGGGAAATAGAAAAAATTGAATAGAGATAGAGAAATATGGAGTGTAAAATATGCCATTTATGGGTAGTTTTAAATTTGTTTTGCTTTTATTATTATTGTTTTTGTTTTTGGATTTTTGTTTTTGATGTTTAATTCACAATAATTTGAGAACATTCGTTGGTAGGATTAGACAAGAAAGTAAGTTTATTATTTAGAGAAAAATCTTGGCTAAGACAAGAAAGTAAACATAGAATGAAAATTGTTATCTAAAGCAATATCTATGCTTAGCAAGAAATGGAAAATTTTCTAATAGCATGGGAATATAAATATCTATGTTAGGAGCATGTGAAAGATAAATTGCTATACTATGTCTATGTTAGGCTAGGAGATGCTACGTCTATGCTAGGCTATGCTATCCTAGACTAGGCTATGTTTATATATATGGCTATGTTGTGTTTATGTCTATGTATATGCTAGGCTAGACTATGTTTATTGCTAGGCTAGGCTATGTCTATGTTAGGCTAGGCTATGTCTATGTTAGACTAGGCTATGTCTATGCTAGGCTAGGCTATACCTATGATAGGTTAGGCTATGTCTATGCTATGTGAGCCTAGACTATTCTATGCTAGGTCTATGCTAGACTAGACTATGTCTATGCTAGTCTAGGCTATGTCTATTGCTAGGTTAGGCTATGTCTATGCTAGGCTAGGCTATGTCTATGTTATGCAAGGCTAGACTATTCTATTCTAGGCTATGTCTATGCTAGGTCTATGCTATACTAGGCTATGTCTATACTAGGCTATTCTATTTATATACATATGCTAGGCTATCTTATGTCCATTCTAGGCTAGGCTATATCTATTTCTACACCTATTCTAGGCTATGTTATGTCTATTCTAGACTAGGTTACAAGCATGGAAATGAATGTCTAAGCTAAAAACATGGGAAAATTGACCAAATGAATGGTGCCTTTGCTAAGAGATTTTACAAAGAATTGGCCAAATACTTTGAGGTTTGTGGTAAAACCTTTGTTGCTAAGTCATTCTAAAAAGAATTTTCCAATGACGATGAGGTTTATGGAGAAATATTGGTTGCTGAAAGATATTTTAAAAGGAATTTTCCAATGAAAATGAGGTTTATGGAGAAACCTTGGTTGTTGAAAGAGATTCAATTTTCCAATGACGATGAGGTTTATGGAGAAACCTTGGTTGTTGAAAGAGATATAGAAAGGAATTTTAAATGACAATTAAGTTTATGGATAAACCCTTGTTGATGAAAGAGATTTTAAAAGAAATTTTCCAATGATAATGAGGTTTATGGAGAAACCTTTTTTGCTGAAAGATTATAAAAAGAATTTTCCAATGACAATGAGGTTTATGGAGAAACCTTAGTTGCTGAAAGAAATTTAAAAATAAATTTTCCAATGATGATGAGGTTTATGGAGAAACCTTGGTTGTTGAAAGAGATTTTTTTGAATAATTTTCCAAAGATGATGAGTTTTATGGAGCAACATTTTGGGCTAAGAGATTTAAAAAGAATATTTCAAATGGCTTGAGGCTTTTGGAGAAACCTTCCAGATTTTTGTTGAGGTTTTTGAGAACTACTTTGATGAAGGTAAGGTAAAGGGTGCAACCTTTGACAGAAGGACACAACCTTTTGAACTTGGTGATTGATTGTGATGGTGAGACAAAGGGCACAACCTTTGAAAAAAGGATGCAACTTTTTGGAGTTGGCAATTGATTATGTTATAAGATGTTGGGTAACTGATTTGTAAGCGAGATATTGAGCTACACCATTGTGCATAGATGAGAAGTGGTAGAAGTTATTATCAAGGGAGTGTTAGCTCCCCTACACAAGAATGTGGTTGGAAAGAAAGTAAACTCCCCCAAGCTTAGAAGTGGGTTGAAAAGGGAATGCAATCCCTTAATCACAAAATTATTTAGAAGTGGGAGGGAAAACTCCCCTAGTCATGAGAAAATATTTAGAATTAGATGAATTTCCTTAGTTAAGAAAAATTGTTTAGAAAGGGAGGAACTCCCCCAGATGTTAGAGATGGGTTGGAAGGATAAGAACTCCCCCAGTCACTAAATTGAGGTGAAGAAGATGGAGAATTAATGATGAAATGAAGTTGAATGAAGAAAATAGGGAAGAGTAGGAGAGTAGGAGGTAGTGGAGGTATGTTGAAGAAGAAATCAGGATCAATTAGTGTATATGAAAAAGAAGTTTGAGTATTATGTTGCGAATAAGAAGGTATGTTTGAGTAAGAGGTATCTTGAGTGTAAGGGGGAGTTGTAGTGGTAAAGACCATGGAAACAATTTGGATGGTAGCCCTAATGTCTTGTTGAGTGTGGGTAAGATTATCATCGCCCCCCAAAATGTGTTGTGATTGGCCTTGGAGAAATGGGTGTGTGGAATTAGAGGAAAGTGATGAAGCATCATCCTCATAAGTGAGCTTAGGTTGTAATTTGCTTGATAGAAAGTAGATAACACCCAAGAAGGAAGTCATTTCATGGGTTCATTAATTTGAAGACTAAAAGGGTGAAGTATTAGTGAGATAATGAATAATTTCTTGAGTGGCAATCACCATGGTGGATGAAGTTACAATTGATCAAGACAGATCAAGAGTATGAGTTGCCAAGATTAGTAGGGTGATGGTACCAACTTTTATACTATAAGAAGTGGCAGATGAAGTAGGGGTTGCATAGAAAACCTCCATTGCAATATGAGATTACTCATGAGCTTGGCTATGAGTAACAACCATATTTGTGTGTGAAATAGAGCTTATAGAGTGGCTTAAATGATAATTTGACCTTTTTTGTGTACTCTATGAAGCTTTCTGGACCTGTTTGTGGTCTAAAACTTAGATTCATAGGATGGTGTATGAATTTTATTCACACCTCACTATGCAAATGTTATTTACATAGTACTATGTGAATTTATATGAAATAGACAATTGATATGGAATTTTGTAAAAAACATTGAAAACTAGCAAGTGTGTTTTGGAGTTGTTTTGGATGGTTTTGCAATAGGTTTTATAGCAAAGATCAATTTAAATGCAACAAAATGTTATGCTAAATAGTAAGTAATTTTTTTTTGTATTTTTGTGTGTTCTTGATGATGTTGACCAACCTAAAACAAAGAAAGTAGGTGGGAAATGGACACTACGAAGGTATTTTGAAGCATGTATTCTTACAACACCCAAAGGTGGACAAGGAAAAACTATGTGATAATGGGAAAATGATGGAATGAAAGGAACAATAAAATGTGACTAAAAGAGGGTACTCTAAAAGACCTCTTATAAAATAGGTGACACTGTCTAAGACTTGCTACTAGCCCAACCAGGCATTCGCTTGGTCCTAATATGGGCTTAGTCAAAAATGATAGTTACCAACTCATGAATTATGCAAAGCCCTATGAGTGGGGGTGTCTAACCCTAACCTACTCTAAGGATCTCTCAAGATTAGGGGATCTTCTGGTGATGAAGTCCAAAAAATCACTCATAAGGGCAACTATGGTGTCTATGGGGGGCGAGTAAGTGGAAAGAGATGGATTACAATGTCACTGGTCTCAATTGGGGGTTGGTGATGAAATCCAACCTTACCAATGTATATGAAATGTGCAAGTGTGTATCCTACTTAAGAAAACTAGAAATGCTAGAAAGTAAACTAATTTAAGCAAAAGAAATACACTTTTCTCTGTTTGATTTTTTATTTTTAGAAAACTAAATACCTTTTTGGAAGGAAAATAATGCAAGAGGAACTTAATAGATTACATTTTGTGAAAGGAAATAAACCTTATGCTAAGGAGTAAATGAAGAAAGTCGCTTGATTTTAGTGAGCTATTCTAAGATTTGCTTAGGCATAAATTTGTTTACACTAGCCAATATATACCGGTTAAGGTTATAGATAGATGTCCCTTAGAGTTTTATGTACGAGGTAAAGATCATAATCTTGCTCTCAGCTCATGGATATGAAGAGATTAAAAATCCTCTTCACGCCTTATGCAAATGCTTTAACTCTAAATGATGCAACTATTCAATTAACTAACATGTATAGAAGTAAAGGAAAGAGATTTTAAAATTTTGACCAAAGTAATTTTTGGGGCTTTTCTAAGCTAGTAACAATTAAAACGAAATGTGACCAGACGAATTTGGAGCATTAAAGTAAGGAAGCAATGAAAATAGACTTGTAAAGTGCTCGAAGTGATTTCGAGGCTTACCTACTAGGAGATGTTGTAGAAATTTTTATTTGGGCACTCTAATGCATAATGTTGCTATTTTTTAGGATTCACATAGTTCTATGTGAATCTAATTATCCTTGGGGATTCACACACCTCTATGCAAATCTGAATTTTATGGTTGGTTTTTGTAGTTTCACCTACTCTCATGTGCATACAAGGCCTCTTGGTCATCCTACTATCATTGCAACCTCTACATACTAACACCTTGGGCCCTCAAATGGCTCTCTCTCCTATAGCTCTTATTGCTTTCAACTCCTATCATAATAACATATCCTCTTCTACAGATCCATCTCTTTATAATACTAGAGAATATTTATCCACCATATATCTTGAGGTACAACTCTTCAAATCCACCCTCTTATCCATCAATTCATCTTCATACATTGGCCCTCTAATCAATCAAGCCAAATTTCCCTTCCATAAATCCTGAAATTGCACATTCATTATTATCAAAAGTAGGGTCATCTTTGACCAAAATATCCTCTATTGAATATTCTTAAAAATTCCCAAAACCACCATTTTTGTATTAGACTTAGAAAGAACTTTCCAATGGTATAGGTTTTGTCCAATTCTGATATTATTCGGTCCCCCAAAATGTAAAAACACTACACATGGGTCACACATTTAGATTCACATAGAGGTGTACGAATATCGAGGACCATCAGATTCACACACATTTATTTGAATCTAATTTTTCCACCTCCATTTGCATCCCCATGCCTAGTCATTTCCATATGCGCCAATATCTTTAATTTTATTCAAAATATTCCAACACATTGCCAACTTTCCCTTCCAAATGACCTAAAATTGTGCATTCATCACTTCCAAAAGTAGGGTCATATTTGACCCAACATTTTCCCCGCAAAATATTCTCCAAATTTTACAAAACTACCTTCATTGGATCATACTCGAAAATATATTTCCAATGGTATGGGTTTTATCTAATTTTGATATCATTTGGTCCCTAAAAATGTAGAAACACTACACATGGGTCACACAGTCAAATTTGCATAGAGGTGTATGAATCTCAAGGATCAACAAATTCACACACAACTATGCGAATCTAGTTTTTCAAGTTGCATTTGTGCCCTCATGCCCAACCATTATTGAATGTACTAAAAAAAATCATTTTTTTCAAATCCTTCCACCACATTTTTTACCTTTTCAATCGACTTGTCATTGCCTTCTGGTTCTTCTGTCATCAACTTGATACTTAATGGGTAAACATTCAAACATCAAAAATCCACCTTATGTATGATAAATAATCAAACACTCAATCTTGGAAATTGCATTTTCCCAAGACCTTTGCCTAAGACTATCATAAGACCTCCTTTGTTGGGGCAAAAAAAAATTAGAACTTCTCTTCTCAACAAAACTCCAATTCAAAAAATATTTGATAGACCCAATGCTTGAGTCTTTAGGTTAGTCATGGATTCCCTTCCTTAGAGTGGTAGTCATAATACCACTCATGAATTAATAACCTGACATAAATCTATGTAGGGTTTAATGGTTTATCAAATAAAATCAAGCTCAAAAATGCAACAAAGGCAAAGTTTCAAATATATTTTCTCCATTCAAAATTTGGGTATTTCACGTTGATCATGACAGTAAGACAATCTCGCATCTACTATCTCAACAATCATCATGGTGCAATAAAAGTTGTAATCATCCACAATAATTCATAATTAGTTCATCTTCTTTAAATTCAAACCACCAACATGGTGCAATCAATTTTTGCATTGCATCGTGTCTTTACACAACGCAGTACAAAAACAAGCAAATGTAGACACCCAAAAGTCGTACATTACCACTTCTTCCATCATCATGGCTGATAAATTTGCAAAGATCATGAAATTTGCATAAATTAGCCTTAAAAAACTATTCATTTATCAAAATCACTATTCATCCTCATAAGCCCCCTTGGGCTACTTTATCCCCTTCCTGCACCTTGTACGCAACAAATCTATGTCCCAAAAGAAGAATAAATTATCCTTGAATTTGCACAATTTTGTTCAGTTTTACTCAGTTTTGATTAAAATGTACAAGTGTCAAAATGTGCAAGCATGAATAAAATGTACAAGGTTGCAAATGTACAATGTGAAATGCTATTTAAATTAGGTGAAATGTACATTTGGGGTTAAATTTTATAAAAATAAAATTAGACATTAGTAAAACTTTATAATGAAGTGTTTTTGAGTTAATTCGGGATGCCAGTTGTAAGCAATGTGATGTCTTAGAAACCACTTTGAAATGCTCTGGTCATGCATTATATAGCCCCCTAATTCAATTTTTTTGTTATTCATTCATGCTCATTCATAGTTGAAGTTATTCATTGATGAGTCTATTCATGGAGTATTTGATTGTTCTTGGTAGAATTACTATTCATTGTTGAGATTGTGATTGATTATGGAATATACATGTACAAGAATACTTATAATCTAAATATGACAGTCATTTCCTTATTTCCTTGTCTTTGTGAATTCCATGGTACATTCTGGATGTTGCAGGTTGAGTAGTTAATGTTGAATGCTTATCTTGCTATGATAATGGATGGAATTGCATTGTGAATGATCTTGGTTACCCTACAGACTTGGTATGAATATGGGAATTGATTACATGATGAATTTGGGCCATACAAATATATTTCTAAGTAGTTGTACAATTTTTGGAATTTTCCATGATGAATACAATTCATTGCTAGTGAATTAGGGTTTGCATGTTAGGAAGAATTGGAGGAATTGACATATAGAAACTTCCCAAAACTTATCTTGGAAGGATTGGTTGTGTAGGGTGATAGATCTGAATATTAGTTGCAGAAAGGGTTTGTACAAATTGTACAAGTGTTGTACCAAATTGTACAAGCTATTTTTTTACCCAATTTGGTAACAAAATTGCAACCAAAAACCTACCAAATAAGGAAATATTTCTAATTTTGAGAAATCTATTACAAAATTGATCGATTTAACTTGCAAAACATGTTCTAGTGATTTGGATGAGTACCAAATAATACAATGTGTATTTTTTTATGATTTGTATCATACAACTATACAATTTGGTGATCATACAAGTTATTTTTACAAATTGACATAGCGTACAATGGAGATTGTACAAGTTGTACAATTGGTGCAAGTTGGGTTTTGAGACCTTGGTGATCATTTCTAGAGATTCCAAACCACCTATCCTATAGAAATACTACACCCTAGCCTCTACATGCCTAACTTTGGGTCCTCTTGCAAACTTGCATGGCTTAACCTTGGTTAAATATCTACCTTGGTCAAAAGTTACTTTATGGTCAAACTCCACCCCATGGTCAATATAACCATGGTCAATCTGATTCATAGCCACCTCACCTAGTATAATATTTGACTAGCCTAGGTCCCACCTCACCTATTTGACCTTGTTCAAATCTATGGTCAACATAATTAGGGTTAACTCTAACCCTTGATCCACACATCCCCTTGTGTGCATTTAGGGCTTTAAATTCCATTTGGAGACTTTTGTATTCAAATGCATGGGATACATGGTGATTCACACTCCACCTCACCCAAAATTCAAAACTTTACCTAGGGTCAGTCTAACCATAGTTAAATCTAACACTTGCTCCATTTAAAATCCCCATGTGGATTTGAATTCATAAATGAGTTTTGAATACTTTGTGCTTTTCAAAGCATGATCATGGATGACTCACCTCCCACATTATCCAAGTCAATAACTAACCCATGATTAACCCTACCATAGTTAGAGTTTAACCTCAACTTCGCTCCACATCACCATGCTCATTTATGGTATGTAGGTGGATGAGGGATTATCTCACCCAAATGCACTTATGGAGCATGCTACATTAGGGGACACCCTAAAGAGGACACCTCACAAGGGACACATCACAAGGGACACCTCACGGGACACCTTAGCCCCTCCTCTAAGCTTAGAAAATTCTATAAATATAGGTCCATTTTCCCTATTCAAGGAATCCACTATTTTACATACTCATACTATAATGGAGTCAACCTAGAGGCCACTTAAGCCCTCTCTTTACATTAACTACCATGGAGTTCACCTAAGTCCTCTTATTGCACCCGTTTTTATTACAAATTGCTCTTGTTTATAGATTATGGAGATATCTCAATGAGGATCAAAAGATCCAAAAGCATTAGAGGGACCTCCACATCATCAAGTTTATATTTTGGAAAACAAACTCATATTCACATAGAGGTGTGCAAATCCTTAGGCACTGTTAGATTCACATAGATCTATTCAAATTCAGCCAAACCCACCCTCATTATTTTGGTCATAACTCCCTCATCTGAATTTATATTGCCATGAAATGTTTAGGGTAGCTTCTTGATAACCAAATGAAAGTTACCACAAATGTTTAGTTCATTTGGATTAGTATAGATAATATTGTAATAAAGGTGTATGAACCCCATTTTTAGTAGATATTTCTAAGCCAAAAACCCTCCAAGGCTCGCAAGACTAGGTAAGTATCTCAGTTATATCTAGTTTTATTATTTATGAACTTTTAACCATGCTTTAAGCTTATTTTAGAGGTATTTTACTTTCAAACAAGAGGGGTTTTGACAAGATAAGACCCCAAACAGTCTAATCAAATTGTGTAGATCTCATAGATCTCGAGGATAGGTCTAACAAATAGTGCCACATGAGTAGTAATACCACTCACATTGAGGAAGACACTGATACAATTGGAATTTATTTACCATTCATACTGAAAGAGGGCTTCCCTTGTGGAAGACCCTATTTTGTAGCCCTTAGGGGCACTTTTGTAAAAGGACAACTTTGTAACTCTCCTTTTCAATATCAATTGCAAAATAGTTGGTTTCCCTGTGTTTCACAACTATCTTGAATCCATCATCGATATCATTAATCACCTACTAATTAGGCTAAAATTACACTTTCTTATTTTTATGGGTTATTTGATATATATACAAAATATTAGGGCCTATATTTTTAACATGAAGAAAATTAAATGAGGAACAACCAATATTGATCTCACTACATCTAGATAACTATAAGGAGGTATCATCCCTAATGATGATGTGTCATACAAAATAATATCTATTATAATCATATAGGTGTAGATGCTTAGCTATATGATGAATTACCCCTAAATATGTAATCCATCCATCAGAAGAAGCATTTGTCTACTATGCTAAATGAATAAGTATATGTGCTTGTGAGGTACCACCATCATGATCATCCTCATCTAGATTATAGAAGAGAGCAACATCAACATCCTCAATTTTGAGCTTCTTCATAAGCTTCTTGATGCATATATAAAAATATTCTACTTTGTGTCCTTACTTATTATAAAAAGTACAAATTGGATTCTCAAAGAGGTGCTTAGCTTTCCTTTCCTTCCATTTAAATATTCCTTTAATAGTGTAGATATCTTCTTAAAACTTATTGAATTGAATGTTGTATTAATAAATGGTATCATAATCATCTATAATCGAGCTAGCAAGCTCTACCTTAAATCTATCGATTTATGTGGAAATAATGTGATCACACAATTCTTGGTATTTTTCAAGTATGTCATTGGGATTTTTAATGATGTTGACATTGGTGTCATAGATTTTGCAACCATAAAGATCTACAACATATGTCTTATTCCTCAAAACCTCCTTTTACCTTTATAATTATTATATAAATGCTTCTCATTCACATATTTGAGCAACCCATTGGTTTAGAGTAGAGCTTCAATCTTGATTTTATAACTAGCATAATTTGAATAATTTAGCAAGGGTACATATTGATTCATAAATTTACTTATGTAAATAAATTTATACATACAATTATCACCATTATTAATACTACCAATTTATATATCTAAAAAAATCATTTGCTTTTAAAAAATACTCAAAATGCTTCCATATGCAAAAGTTAAGACCCCTAGAAGTTTCACCACAAAATCATAGAAAATGCCTTCAAAACCTTTGAATTTTTAAAAATTTATTTTAGTACCTATAGTTAATAGGAATATTTTTATGTGTCACTATGTTACCGATTGAGAGGGTGTTAACTAATCTCTAATTGGTTAATAGACCAATGAATGGAAAGTTACCATGAGTTTTTATTGTATAAAGAGGATGCCAACTAGGTAATTATGTAGGCCTATAGGTAGTTTACCAACAAACTAGACTACACCACTTGTCATTTTTTGATTCACTATGAAACCTATGAAGTAGACTATACCACATGTCATTCTTTGATTTACTTTTTAAATTCATGTTTTACCAAGTGTACTACTAAGTATGTGATTGCTTGATCAATGCGTTCAATAGGTTAGAAAAATGTCATTGCCTAAACTTATAATTATACCTTTCATATGGTATCCTTCCTACCATGTTAGCCTCTACCACATTATCCCCTACCATTTTATTACTTACCACATCATAACATACTATTTTAGAATTAACTACCATGTCATGAGATGTCATCATGTAGTGTGCTACTTGATGTGATATCATGAAATACCACATCATAAATATTTTCATATCATTAGGTGTCATGTCATCGTAGGATGCTATATTAGAATATGTATAGAAAAAATATTTGATATCATTATTAACTACCATGTCATCAAAATATTCCACATCATCGCACAAATTTGCATCACATATTTTGATTCTATCACTTTAAAGGTTGACGTTATTGCTCTTAACAAATATTTTATCATAAAAATTGAGCTATAGATCTATAGGTTCATAAGGTCTAAGGGTGACTCCATAACCACCTTGCCTTAGATGCAAATACAAATAAAATATTAGTTATTTACAAAAGGGAGAGCCTTACCCTTAGCGATAATTTTATTTGTACCAAATATTTAATTCACCTCTTGAATTTGTGTGAACTTCATGTTACATCCCCATGATACAAACATGCCAAAACCATCATAATGTTTTTTCAAGTATTCAATTTTTTTTAATTTTAAACTTTGAAGTAGAGAGGAAAAGAAGGAAAAGTTTTGGTCTAATAAAACAATTACCCAAAGGTAAATGGAAAGAAGTTTTGAATTGGGACCTCCCCTATAATTTTACAATTAATCCAAAGAAATTGATGGTTCATTTGTATCAATCATAATTTTTCGTACAAAATATTTTTTCAATGTAAAAATTAATGTCATCCTTTTACGCTAATGCAACAACAAAGTTTCTAGACCATTTTAGTACCTTTTTCAAGTGTATTAGAGGTATTTTAGATCTACAAAAGTATTCCCATGGATTCATTGACCTCTAGGGTCTATCAAAAAATATCCAAAATCTTTTTTTCTTCTACTTCAATGGTTATGCAAACTATCCTCTCATTGATGTTGCTATTAGACACGAAATACCAAAAGAAAAAATAAGATTTTTTCTATATACATAGAAGATAAATGAGGTTTTCATGAAACCTCAAAAAAATCAATCCTAAAACTAGGGAATCCATTTGGTCAAAAAATAAAGAAAATAGATTGAGTATAAAGATAGGAGAATAGGCACTGATAGGTGAATATATCTCCTATATTAAAATCTGCATTCTGAGTCCTAGGATTTTAACCAAAAAAAAATCTCAATGGCTCAAGTTTAGCTTAACGATCACATATTCCAAAAATAAAACTAATTATGGTAGTTAATGCCATTGACATATATGAACAACTAATATCTCTCATCTTCCGTGTTATGAAGGTGTTAAGTACATAATTGAACTTGTTAGTATACTACTAGATAATTTATCTCTACATTATCATAAATATTGAAGCTTAAGTACTCATATTTTTACTGGAACAAGGGATAAAACTACTAATGAATCAACTTCACAAAGTGCATCTCGGAAAATATGAGTTTGCCCAACTCTCCTAGACTATTTCTAGTGTTTTCCCACTAACAAAAGGATGATTTAAACATATTTAAATATAGTAAATATGATATTTTTAGTGTTAGAGAATTGATTGGTAGTGTTGTATACCTATAGCAATTGAAGCAAAGTGTTCAACTCATTAGGTTATTTTCATCCTAGGAATACTAGAATGTCAATATTGGTTTACACATTAAAAAAGTGTTATATCTAGAATAATGCAAGGTTTGTGATTATAGGTAGGGATCCCAACTAAAGAACAAGGTCTCAAATATACATAAACATAGTGGTTATTTGTTCTTCCAAAGCATCTCAAATCAGGTTCTTGATGTCATATGTTTTTATCTCAAGTTAATATATTAAGTCTATCATTGCTTGAGTTCATTTGGAGGAGTATAATGCTTTAGTGATACTCAAATATGAAACTTAGTGTGATTCCTGTATCCTTGAACCAATAACATGTATATATGTGAATCCAATAATATATCATACTAGAAGTTCATGTGTTCAAAAAGGAGTTATGAAAACAATTCAGGTAGAGTGAAGAATTATGAAGTATGCAAAGGATGCTCTATCTTACCTCTTTTTGGTGGATAAGATGCTTGCTCTACTAACAACTTGATCCATGCACGAAGACTTAGGATGGATGGCATAGAGGAAAACTTACATAATTTACTATTGGTGCCTATAAGGTATTGTTAGGATATTGTTGTAGAAGCTAGGGCATACTACTTGGTTAGCAATGCTACATCATATCAATAGACTCACTTAAGGGAATATTACAAATGTAGAAGTAGAATATAGAATATAAAGATCCTATATTATGTAGAAGATGTCATTATATAATCTTGAAAAAAGTGTTATGAATTGTAATACACTCTATTTTATAGAGTAGTAACAAAAAGTAGAAGAAATGAAAAAGAATACAAGAATTTTGAGAAGTCATGAGTTCTTGGATTCCCAAATTTCCAGTTTAAAAATATTTTTATTATATTTATATTGTATAAAGTAGCTATAAGGTGAGATAATTCTACTTTTTGTGATACATTATTGTTATCAAATCAACTATAAACTTGTTGAGTCTTGAATTTGTTGAACTAACCCAATTAATCTAGGTTGAGAGTTACAACAACCTCTTGATGGTGACACAAATTTTATTTTTAATTATGTTTACCATATTAAATTGGCTTCAACTAGATGGGTGACAAAAGGATGGGTGTCAAACATATGGTGTTATCAAGGTATTAGTATTAGATTAAGGTTAGAGAGAAATTATCTAGTGAAAAATCCAAATGGGCACCAAGGCTTATGCTATAAATCAAGTTTGGTTTTATGTATTTAAGAGTTCTAAGCAATCCTTGATGAGACTAATATGTTATTATTTCCATAGTAGGGTTTGATGCCAACATGTCTAGTGAAAAATATAGATGAGTGCCAAAGATAATATTGTGAAGTGGTTTTGTCATCATGTCTTGTGAAACTCTACACAACCCCTACTTGAAAGGTAAGGGAGACTTGTAATTTCCAAACCAAGGATGAATATCCTTTTAGGCAATTCTTATGCATTCATATAAATATTTATCTTTATTATTTTAGATTTCTTATACATAATTAGTTTAAATTCCTACATATTCGAGATTCACAATCATTACTTTACATGAGGATGATTTTTACTCATGATCCTTAACCATTTGGATAATTTCCAAAAGGTTATGTCATTCTTAGTACATTACATGATAATTATTTTTACTCATGATCCTTAACCATTTGGATAATTTCGAAAAGGTTATGTCATTCATAGTCTTATTGTGTCTTGTTGTAAGTAAAAAAAAAATTAAAACACAAAGGAAAAAGAACAAAAAGGAGTGTGCATGGAAATATTACACATAAAATGACCAATCAAAAAATAATTTATCTATCTAGATAGTTATATTTTTATTTATCTATTTTATACATGTATATCTACATCCTATGACATACCTTCTTGAGAAAAGTACTACAAATAGGTCATTGTACCTTAATAATTCATCCCTAGTTGCTACATCTTGTCATTTATCATTTGGACCTATACTATAACCTATATGTTACTTCATGTGCATGAACTACATATTGCTTTAAGGAGGCTATCTCTCTCTAATGTCTTTGTGTCTCCCTACAATAGTGCTTTGCTATTCTCTATCTCTCATATTGCCATGCTTGTCTATCTCTCAATAATGCCATGTTCTTGTCTACTCCACCTTGATTCACCTAACCTACAAAAATGTCCTTTGCATTATATGTTATCATAATACATCCACATGTCCACCAACCAACTACGAAAAATCCATAGATGGTTTTTTAGTAGAAATATTGGGTGGAAATAAATTAGTATCTAATTGAAAGGGACCCTAGTTGTTAGACTCATCCATCCATATAAGATACCTTTATTTAAATTTCATGTCATTAATTCATGTAATCTTATTTCATTTAAATTTTCATGTTGAAATCTAATAAAAATATCAAGGCAAAATTTATGAGTCATATTCAAAGTATATTTAATAGGATCATTAGGTGTTTCATAAATGTCTATCATTTTTTGTGTCATATCCTCAATTTGTCCTCCATCCCCACCCTATAGGATGGCTAACTCCTTTGCAATATATATTACTGTTGGCATTTTTGCCACATTTATTTTGATTACTGATTATTCATGCTTAAGCTGTTGCAATTCTGACTTCTCTACAGATTTTCATGCAAAAAATGACTAAGTCCGAAGACTGTCGCGAAATCGCGACAAAAAAGCAGCATGAAGAGCAAAGTTGAAAATCGTCATGATATCGCGACATGTCGTGTTATCGCGGGTTGGATGAGGAGAGAGAAAACAAACGCAAAGTCATAGCAATTTTGCAACGTGTCAAAAAATCACGGTCAATGCAGTCAACGACAGCAGGTGGGCAAAACTGTCGTGATATCACGACGTGTTAGATTTTTGTGGTCAGAATGGTCAACGGAGGGCAGAGCGACAAAGTTGTCATGAAATTGTGACAAAACCAAGCCAAGGGCAACGAAACTCAAAGTTGTCATGAAATCGTGACACAATATGGCACAAGGCACATAAGACCAAAGACGTCGTGAAATCGTGACACGTCGCGTTTTCGTGACGTAGCGGGACAGAAAGGCTAAAGTCGTAAAATGGGAGCGATTTCGCGCCTATTGAAGAATGAAGCCAAGCAAGGCGAAAGATGTAGCGAAATCACTACGTGTTCCGTTTTCGCAGTTCAGATAAAGAAAAATGTCTAAGGCAAGAAATGGTAGTGAATTCACGACACATTATTGAAAAGAGACTAAGTGCGGAGAAATGTAGCGAAATCGCGCAATGTTCCATTTTCACGGTTAGTGAACAGCAAAGTCCAAAGGAGGCAAAACTTGTAACGAAATCGCGACATGGTGGAAGTTGAAGAGACACTAAGGCAAGAGTGTTGCATTTTTGCGGCTTAGAAGCAGGACCGTACAGCATGCAAAAAAGTGGTAGCAAAATCATGACATGTCAGATTTTCACGATGTAAAAGCCAAGACTGAGCAGTGGGAATATAGTGTAGCGATTTCGCGCATTGTCTCATTTTCATGACATGGAGAGAATGATGAAAGTGCCAATGGAAAGATGCAACGAAATCGCACGATGTCATGTTTTCACGATTTGATGCAGCAAAGAGAACAGAGAGATGAAGGATGTAGCGAAATCGCGCAGTGTCGCATTTTCATGAAAACAAAGCAGAGGAAGAGCATAATTGTACGGATGTCATGAAATCGCGCAGTGTTGCATTTTCCCAAAAACAAAGCATAGGAAGAGCATAATTGTACGGATGTCATGAAATCACGCAGCGTTGTGTTTTCACGGTCCAAGCTTGCAAAGGAGATAAAGAAGCCGAATGTGTAGCGATTTTGTGACACGTTTGTTTTTCACAGATTCGAAGTGGTAGAAGCGTATGGAGCAAAAAGACGTCACGATTTTGTGACCTGTCACGTTTTCGTGACCTGTTATAGTTTCGCGCTAGAAAGTAGTTTAAACGGTCCAATGCAGTTTGTGATTTTTGATGACTCAATGCGCTCCAAAATTTAATGTGTTGCTACTTTTCGATGCGGTCAAGCTAGAAGAATGCACCCAGGCTACTAAAATTGAAGATTTCCAAGATTCGAAGCTACTGTTCACGATTTTTATAACGGTTTCATGCACATTTTCAAGAACATCATTTAATGAAAACGATCGACTCTTCCTTATGGCATTTAATTTTTTATTGTTTCGAGGCTGTTTAAGGATATCATCTCCTTGTTTCCATTGCAAATTTTAAATGCTGCAAAGAGGCAAGACCTCTATAAATATCAATGTAAATCTCAAGAGCAAGTATCGGGAGTGAGAGATATTTTTGCTGAAAGCTTTTCAAGTACTTTGCATGAATATTAGACATTCGGCTCACTGATTTCGCAAGTGATTTTCTGTGTATTTTCCCTTCTGTATTTTGCATTCCTAATTTGTGCTCGCATTCCTTATTTGCTGCTTAGTTTTAATTTTGTATTGAATTTTAACATTTGCTAGTAAGAGAGAGAGTTCTAGAATGTTATTTTGGAGGTCATCTGCGCAAGGTTGCAAGTGGATCACGTCATTGTCTTCTGTTATTTGTTGTTGCTATACTTAGAGTTATTTGTTGTTGTTCCTTCCCGATCAGATACATTCAACCTATGGCCATATTTCTCGTTTCTTTCTATAGCTTTACAATTTCTTTCCTATAACTTTGATCTAAAACAAATTTAGAATAGTAAGGGAACCAGCCCACTCTGGAGATTGGCCTGGGAGACATTTCTTTCTCCCAGCCTTTCAATGTTGGTCGGGTCTAGGGTGCATTTTCTATAAAAATTCTTTCTTGTGGTAGATTCGTGACCAATAGTTTTTGGTATGCTCGGTGGGACAGAATTCTTCTGTCTGAAAATATCCATAATCGGTGAGATTGTATGTTTTATTGTTTCACACCCGGAGGTCTCAAGATTTTGATGAGCTATCTTGGCCTCATAGTGAAGATTTGTAAGTTCATCTGGCGACTTTGCTGAGCTGAAGATCTGAATTTTTTGATCGTGGACGCCTACCTTTTTTTAAGCTAAAAGAAGATACCCCGAAGGAATCAAGGTTTGATGAGCAACCTTGACCTTACAAGCGAAGAAAAGAATGTTCACTTGGCGACTCTGACTTAATGGCGATAGCCATGATCTTGCAGACCACTGCTATAATGGCAAGGGTTTGTCCTAGATGGGATGATCCTGGCCCTCTGAATCTCCAAATTCGGCACGAGATTCCCAAAAGTGCCCTGAAAGCTCTTAAAAAATATGATGGCACCGAGGGCATGGCTCTGGAGCATGTTGAAGATGTTGCTGCTTTGTCAACCATCCATGGCATAAATCATGAGGATGTCATGATCAGACTTCTGGTCTTGTCTCTGGAAGGAAGGGCTTTGCAGTGGTATAGACTGCTTAGGCATCAAAGTATCAGTTCATGGGATGATCTAGCGGGAGCACTAATTAGAAGATTCGACGAAGATCCTTTTAACGGTTCTCGGGATCCCTTTCAACTTCTAATGTACATCATGAGAGCACCTCTAGAGAGCATCATGGACTTCAATGTCCGATTCTCGAGAAGTTGGAAGAGAATTCTAGAGAAGATCCGATCGACACCCACCCAAGCCCACCTCTTCTATGTTTGAGCTTTCCATCCAGATATAGGCCTCATCTTGCTACAATCAGGTGAACGAAGGTTCCCTCAAATATTTGAGAAAGCAGTGCGAACGGAGCAGCTTTTGCTCCTATCAAAAAAATTACCATGGGGAGAAGCTCCATTACTTTCTCCAATAGTTCCTATTTCGGTTTATCTTGCACAGAAATTTTCATACCAGATCCCTTATACTGTGCAGAAACCTGAGATGCAGCTATGTGGAGCTCAAGAGCTAGATTTCATCCAAAGCCAATGATGGGCATATGCAAGCACTGTATCAGCAATGAACCATATGGTTGCTTGTAGTTTTCATCAGGAGATGGATCAAGAGGATATAAGCGAAGAAGAAGAACAGAGTCAAGTTCCAGAACCGAAGCATAAGGAGGGCACATCTTTGCACCCTTTGCAAGTGTTTAACCAGAGCCATTCAATAGACATGCCTCATCAAGAGGAAGAGTCTGAAGAGATCCTGGAGAAAGGACTGTCACTGGACACTTTTTGTGATCGGATCCAGGAGTTGGAGGAACCTGTTCTCAGTTCACAACCAGGGAACCCTCCAAGGTGGTGGCATTGGCTTCAGGCATTACTACAACTAGTACCTACAGGAGCCTGTCATGTGGTAAATTTCTTTGCTCCATTATTTGTCAACTGTATGGGTGCTGGCATGTAGGATAACTTGCCCTTGTCTGACACATGGAGAAATTTTAAAGGATATCATCCTAATTTTAAGGATCGACTCAAGTATGATCGGATCTAGTCAGGACACTATCGATTTACCGAATAACCCTTGAGACTGGGTTTCTGGTGACGACATGCCAATCATGTCGTAAACTATTGTATATAGCAAAAAAAAAAAAAAAGTATTGTTTTTATTTATCCATCTCGGCTCTTTTTGCATGCGAGCCGTAGGTGCCTATTTTTTTTTTGTTTTCTTCTTCTTTCCCAGCAGTTAGTGGCTTTCTAGCAATTTCCTCCTTCCCCTTCCCTTTTTCTTTCCTTCCCTTCTTCATCTTCCTTCTCCTTCTTCTTTTTCTTCTATAGTAAAGAAAGAGCCACTACTATTGTTTCTTTTCCCCATTCCTATTATTCTCGCTCCTTCTTATCCCTTTCTTCTAAGTTCTCTATTGTTTTACACATTTATTTATAGTTTAGTTCATTCTCATTCCACTTCCCTTCCATTATTTCATTTGCTTCCATTCCCCTTCCATATCAACTGGTAGCACAGAAGCATTTTGTTACTATCTACTGTATCGCTTCTCCATTCCACCACTCCATCATATTACTATTCCATTTGCATTTCATCGCCTGCGCATCCGCAAGATCTCATTCCATTCATTTCCATTCCATGATCAGTTGAGCCAAATGTAGATTCTTTCAGTTATTCAGAAAAAGTTGTTGCAGCAGTCCGTCGAGATGTACCCTAGCAGCTAGCTTTTTGTTCTAAGTTTTCATGACTCTGTTGCCCAATGGATTCAGGCCTAAGATTCTTGCATATAGCAGAACTGTATACCCCACGAGCAGCCAAGAATGTTGGCATTTTTGCCACATTTATTTTGATTACTGATTATTCATGCTTAAGCTGTTGCAATTCTAACTTCTCTATAGGTTTTCATGCAAAAAATGACTAAGTCTGAAGACTGTCGTGAAATCGCGACAAAAAAGCAGCATGAAGAGCAAAGTTGAAAATCGTCGCGATATCGCGACATGTCGCGTTATCGCTGGTCGGATGAGGAGAGAGAAAACAAACACAAAGTTGTAGCGATTTCGTGACGTGTCAAAAAATCGTGGTCAACACAGTCAATGGTAGCAGGTGGGCAAAACCGTCACGATATCGCGACGTGTTAGATTTTCATGGTCAGAATGGTCAACGGAGGGCAGAGCAACAAAGTTGTCATGAAATCATGACAAAACCAAGCCAAGGGTGATGAAACTCAAAGTTATCATGAAATCACGACACAATATGGCACAAGGCACATAAGACCAAAGACGTCGCAAAATCGCGATGCATCACATTTTCGTGGCGTAGCGGGACAGAAAGGCTCAAGTCATAAAATGGTAGCGATTTCGCACCAGTTGAAGAATGAAGCCAAGCAAGGCAAAAGATGTGAAATCTCTATGTGTTCCATTTTCACAGTTTAGATAAAGAAAAATGTCTAAGGCAAGAAATGGTAGCGATTTCGTGACACATTATTGAAAAGAGACTAAGTGCGGAGAAACGTAGCGAAATCGTGTAGTGTTCCATTTTCGCGGTTAGTGAACAGCAAAGTCCAAAGGAGGCAAAACTTGTAGCGAAATCATGACATGGTGGAAGTTGAAGAGACACTAAGGCAAGAGTGTTGCGTTTTCGCGGCTTAGAAGCAGGACCGTACAGCATGCAGAAAAGTGGTAGCGAAATCGTGACATGTCAGATTTTTGCAATGTAAAAGCCAAGACTGAGCAGTGGGAAGATAGTGTAGCGATTTCATGCATTGTCTCATTTTCACGACATGGAGAGAATGATGAAATTCCCAACAGAAAGATGCAGCGAAATTGCACGATGTCATGTTTTTGTGATTTGATGCAGCAAAGAGAATAGAGAGATGAAGGATGTAGTGAAATCGTGCAGTGTCGCATTTTCACAGAAAAAAAGCAGAGGAAGACCATAATTGTACGGACATCGTGAAATCACACAGTGTCACATTTTCATGAAAACAAAGCAAAGGAAGAGCATAATTGTATGGACGTCATGAAATCGTGCAGCATTGTGTTTTCGCGGTCTAAGCTTGCGAAGGAGATAAAGAAGCTGAATGTGTAGCGATTTCGTGACACATTTGTTTTTTGCGGATTCGAAGCAGTAGAAGCGTATGGAGAAAAAATACGTTGCGATTTTGTGACCTATCATGTTTTCACGACCTGTTACAATTTCACGCCAGAAAGCATTTTAAACGGTTCAATGTAGTTTACGATTTCTGATGATTCAAAGTGCTCCAGAATTTAATGTGTTGCTACTTTTCGATGCGGTCAAGCTAGAAGAACGTGCCCAAGCTACCAAAATTGAATATTTCTAGGATTCGAAGCTGCTGTTCATGATTTTTCTAACGGTTTCATGCACATTTTCAAGAACATCATTTAATGAAGACGACCGACTCTTCCTTATGGCATTTAATTTTTTATTGTTCCGAGGCTGTTTAAGGATATCATCTCCTTGTTTCTGTTGCAAATTTTAAATGCTACAAAGAGGCAAGACCTCTATAAATATCAATGTAAATCTCAAAAGCAAGCATCGGGAGTGAGAGATATTTTTTCTGAAAGCTTTTCAAGTATTTTTTATGAATATTAGACATTCGGCTCACTGATTTTGCAAGTGATTTTCTGTGTATTTTCCCTTCTGTATTTTGCATTCCTAATTTTTGCTCGCATTCCTTATTTGCTGCTTAGTTTTAATTTTGTATCAAATTTTAACATTTGCTAGTAAGAGAGAGAGTTCTGGAATGTTATTTTGGAGGTCATCTATGCAAGGTTGCGAGTGGATCACATCATTGTCTTCTGTTATTTGCTGTTGCTATACTTAGAGTTATTTGTTGTTGTTCCTTCTCGATCAGATACATTTGGCCTATGGCCATATTTTTCATTTCTTTCTGCAGCTTTACAATTTCTTTCCTGTAACTTTGATCTAAAACAAATTTAGAATAGTAAGGGAACCAGCCCACTCTGGAGATTGGCCTGGGAGACATTTCTAACTCCCAGCCTTTCAATGTTGGTCGGGTCTAGGGTGCATTTTCTATAAAAATCCTTTCCTGTGGTAGATTCGTGACCAAAAATTACAAAATCTATTAATATCAATATACTAATATCTACTTAAGTCACCCCACAAGACAACTCTTCGATTATATATGTACCCCTTATGGGTGCACTTAACACCTCCACTTTCTTGCTTTGGATGAGGGGATATTGCTATTGTGTGCCCTTCTACTTCCTTCTAGTTGATGATCTCACTCTTACTATGAGAATATTTCTAACTAGATATAAATTTCATGTCCTTATCCTTTGAATCTCTCCTATCACTAGACTTGTTAGTTCTTTCTCCCTTTTTTGATAGATACCTATATAAACAAATAGAGATAAATAATTGACCCCTCTAGTCTTAACTACCTACATAGTCATAAAATATAATTGTCCTTCATAACATCCTTATGGTATCCATAGAACCTATCATATTTCATGATCTATCGCATCAAGGACCCATCCAATATCTTGGTTGAATATAGTTGGCATGTCATATTTGTATCTAGGTACACCTCCTCTATCAATGGGATAAAATCCAATTAGATCCCCATATCTATACTATAGTGACCAGTAGTGAATGAATAACTTTATCCATTGGATATCTAGGTATGGTCCATCTAGTCCATACTATGGGAATATATCATAGAACCACACCATCAATTGTCCTATTAATCCCTTATCTACATTAATAATTTATTTAATAGTGAATACTTTATATAAGAGATTCATTAAAATGATCTCTCTCTATGAAAATCTCTCTCCTACTCAATGACCATGGAGAAATACCTTACTATGTATAATGATTGATGACTATCTATCTTTTTGTAGACACTCTGTCTAGAAAATCCCTATCCTTATCTTCCAAATATATAGATTTCTATAAAAAGCCACATCTACTAGCCTTTTTATGAAATGAACCCATGTTGCTTGATCCATCATATATCCCATACAAGTAGGGTATATTAATGTAGCCATAGCCAAAAACCTCCTTGAGATCCTAATGATAAACATCTTGAATATATACCATATATCCTATAATGATATTTCTATCTTATGTCATACCTTTAAGCATCCATCTAAAGGTTTTCAATCAAATCTTGTAATACCTCAAAATATTTATCACCATATTACTTTAAGGCCATACATATGGCCTCTAAAAAAATCCTATCCAATAGGTACTCCTCAAGTACCTTCCAATCCTCATATATTGGTCTTCCTAATACCCTAACTAGCCAAATATGGTACCTATCCCTCCATATTAATATCTTCACCCTCCTAACATATCCTTGTAAGTATGGTTATATATTATTGCCATCACAACAATTGTAACAATTACAAAAGTCTATGGTATCAACCATCAAAACATGAATTGGGATTTCAAAATAATAAAAAAAAACATTAAAATGTAAGTATCTCATACATTTAGAATAGGTACACCTATACTTATAGTGAGAGAATCACTTGCAAACATCCCCCCGATAAAGACATTACCAAATTTTCTAAAGTATTATCTTGAGGAACCAATAATAACTGATAATATTATCCCCTATCATTGGTTAATACTTCAATTAAAAGTGGTATAAATCATTAAAATTATACCTCTCATTAGAAAAACATTACAAATGCAAACATAGAATACTATTGTAAACTCCTATATACCCTAGTCCATTCAATCACAATGTAAATTCAAGCAAAAATGAGTAATTACAATGTGATACCTATTTTATGAACAAACCTAGGAAATCACTCAATATACCTATTTATATGTCCAAATGCAATTATGACTTCATAGAAAATTGTTAAATTCAATTTCAAATATTTTTATGTGGATTCAATTTTAGAATTTGACCTTAGAATGACTACCTCATAACTACATGCTCCTTTGATTGGTAAGGATAAATTGGGTAGTATAATTATATTGGGCTCTCCTGATCCACATAAGTAGGATTAACTCACTTAGATTTGTCAATATATTATTTCAAAATCATAATTCATCTAGGTCCCTCATAGTCAATCATAAACGCCTAAAACTTAAAAAATCAAATTTTTAAAAATTGGACTTACAACTCTCTCATTGAGACTTTTATACCTTGGGGATAAAAAATTTAATCTAGGATACATTGAGACACATCTCACCCCACAATAAACTTCACCCACCCATTGAACCCTAAATTTTTATATGTAGTCAAATATCTTACTAGCCCATCATGGTGTTTGAACCTCATGATAGTCTTACAATACTAATTTTTTTCATGTTATAGGTTTTGTCTTTATTTTTTCCCAAGGAACTCCATATTTGCTATATATTATGAAAAATAGATACGTCATAGGGATAATATGCATATTAAATAATTAAAATTGGAACTAACATTTATCTATGAGTACTTGGAGATAAGCACTTAGGGGTAAAACAATTAAAACGTGAGATTAGAACTATAGAAAACCACCTAGGTACCTAACCTCCAACCAAGACAAATAAGACTATAATTTTTTATATATTCTAATAGGATTCTATGATCATTATATTTCCTAATACGATCTTTCTCATCCCCTAGTTTCTTATTTTTTTCTTTTTCTACCTGTATAAGTGAGGGTGCCACCTTGATAAACAAGAGAATTGGTTAAATCAATAAAGTGTATCCCTATATTGTCACTCGTCATAGGCCAATGCTCTTATAAAAATAATATATTTTTTTAAATCAAATATATAACTAACATTCATAGGTATCCCACAATACACTTTTTGACTCAATTAGACCAAATTTATCCTGGTCAATGAGGGTGCCTCTTGTTGATCTATGCTATTATTAATTTCAACTCAAATAGTAAAACCTTATAAAAATATCATTTTATCATAATTCCAAAGAATCTTTTAACGATCAAGTTCTTAATATTTAACAAATTCCTTGAGGAATTTGTAAACCAAAATCAAGCAACACCAATACAATAGATAAAGTAAAAAAAATACATAAATAACACAAGATTACACAAGATAAATAAGATTTTATTAACATGGTCAGATCCTAAAATTATACAATCAATGTGCCCCAATATAGGCTTTTACAATGCTTCTATGATACAAATTTTACAAATGCTAAGGTTCTTCGAAACCCTAGCTCAATACATAGTTGGTGTCTTTGTGCATATATTCGATATAAATGAGGTCCAGGGTGGGCTTGTGTATCCTAAAAGGGGCCATCCTATATTCAATAGCTTCCATATATAATGATCATGTACCTACAAACAGAGACAACAACAAAAAGAATATTAGAAGCACCTACGAGGGCTCCACTTTGTGAGGCCCTCAGAAATATAAACAACTAAATATCCTAGATGTTGAATGTAATACTAAAAATAAAAGTGCAAGAACATAAAATAAATACAAATAAATTCTTTACCTTGTCAACACAGTGATTTCTATTTTTTATTCGATTAGTGATGGTCGTGGGGATGCCCAAACGATGCCCGAGGATTGTAGGGCTGTAGATCTACTATAGGAGATACCCAAAGGTGTTTTGTTATGATGGTAGATGCACCAGGGTGTTCTGTGATGGTGGTAGATGCATCCAGAAGGTTTTATAAATATCCATAGGTATTTTATGGACTCTAGAGGGCGTTGAAGGTTTAATGGAGGTGAGGTAGAACTAGATCTGGTTTTCGTAAGATGTGCAGTAGTAGAAATGAGTGATACAAATGGTGGAAATGGGGAGGAATAAGGATGAAAAAGGGATAGGTTTTCATGACCACATTCAAATTCAGGACCTTGATTCATAAAAATTAATCACTTTTAATAATCTACCCTTGGACATGGTAGGGTTTCGACGACACAAGATAAGTGACCAAGATTAAAACATGAAGAAGGGTGGATATTAAATCTAGGTAAGTGGCATGGATTGAGATGGATGGCTAAGATTAAAATATGGTGGATGGCTAGGATTAATTTATATAAATACATATATATTTATTAAATATATATAAATATAATATATTAATATTTAAATATATATTAAAAAATACATATATATAATGGATGATTGTTATTGGAGGACATGGATGGATGACAAGTGGCTATATTTTGGTTTCTACAAATGCCCCTTTTTGTACCGCATTGCATGAAACACAATGCGGTGCAAAAATACGAGACACCTTTTTTGCCATGAAGAAGTAGCTTTCTTTCATTGGAGCATGAATACAATCTTGAATATAAAAGAATTTGCATGTGTAGCTTACCCCCTCAATTGGTGAATGAGTGAAAAATGAGTCTCACGAGCCAATTGACATAATTTTTGGGAAAAAAATGTAGTTGGATGGTGTAAGTGTAAATGTATGATGTAAATGCGAATGATATGAATGATGTAAATGTGGATGATATGAATGATGTAAAATGATTTTGTTTTTACCCCAACGAAGAAAGAGGGTTTTTGCCAAGTGTAGATGTCATGATCATGTAAGATGTATCCCATTGTGGTAAGTCAAAATCAAATTTGTTTACCCCATGTTTGGGTCAATTCCATGCTACTAAAGAAAGTGTCTTTTGGTGTCATTGAAATGCAAATATGCAAATGCAAAAAAAAAGGAAAATAGTATATCCTCAGAAACACACATTATTGTAGCTAATTCCCACATAGAATTCCTAAATGGTTGCTCAATAACTTTAACCAACCTGCATCGGGACCAAAAGTAATTTTTTTTTTAAACAAAGAGATATTGGATGATGAATATGATCAAGTATCCTTATGGTGATTTACTCATCTTACTGAATTGTATGGATAACCAATCGTTGCAATTGCCAAGGAGATAGAATAGACCACTAGATACGAGGTTCACTTGAAATTATAAGTGAATTTGCAACTGTTTGATACAAGTGTAATGATGAATGAAATTGATGATGTTGAATGCAGATGTATGGATAATACAATGAATTATTCTATTTTTACCTAAATAGATGAGGGGGTTTTTTATATAGAAAAATACAAATATTATGAAAAGTGCAATGGTTAATTCTATTTTTGCCCCAACATAAAAAAGGGTTTGTGAAAATGTAAGTGATTGAGTCTATTTTTGCCCCAATAGATGAAGGGGTTTTTGACATGTGTATGATTGATTCTATTTTTCTCTAACAGAAAAGGGTTTTGTGAAAATGTAAGTGTCCTTATGGTGATCTACCCATCCTATCAAATTGCATGGATAACCAGTCATTGCAATCGCCAAGTGACTAGGATAAACCACTAAATACAAGGTTCACTTGTACTTGCAAATGTACTTGGCAAATATTGAATGAAGGTGTAATGATGAATGAAATTTTTGATGTTGAATGTGGATGTATGGATAATGCAAGGAATGATTATGTTTTTGCCCCAACATATGAAGGGGTTTTTGACATGGGAAAATGTAATGACTATGAAAAGTGCAATGATTGATTCTGTTTTTACCCTAATAGAAAAAGGATTTTTTTGAAAATGTAGATGATTGATTCTATTTTTTCTCTAACAGAAAAGGGTTTTTTGAAAATGCAAGTGTCCTTATGGTTTGGAGCCTTTTCAATTGAAATGTGACCAATAGGGTTAGGCCCTTTGGAACTTCTTTGACTTTGATGTGTGTATGTGAGGCAAAGGGCTCAACCTTTGACAAAAGGATGCAACCTTTTGAATCTAATAGTTGACTTATTGATGATGTGCTATGATTGTGACCAAAGGAGTTTGGTTCCTTTGGAGCTTTCTAAATTTGATGTGTGTATGCAAGGCAAACGACTCAACCTTTGACAAAAGGATTCAACCTTGGACCTAGCAATTAATTTGTTGATGATGTAATGTGTATGTGGCCAAAGGATTTTTGTTCTTTTAGAGCCTTTTGAATTTTATGTGTGTATGCAAGACAAAGCTCTCAACCTTTGACAAAAGGAAGCAACCTTTTTAACCTAATAATTGACTTGTTGATGATGTGTTGTGATTGTGACCAAAGGATTTTGGTTTCTTTGGATCCTTTTGAATTTGATGTGTGTATGTGAGGCAAAGGGCTCAATATTTGACAAAAGAATGCAACCTTTTGAACCTGGCAATTGATTTGTTGTTGATGTAATGTGTATGTGGCCAACTGAGTTTGGTTTCTTTGGAGCCTTTTTAATTTGATGTGTGTATGCAAGGCAAAGGGCTCAACCTTTGACAAAAGGATACAACCTTTTGAACCTGGAAATTGATTTGTTGATGATGTAATATGATTGATACTAAAGGGGTTTGGTTCCTTTGGAGCATTTTGAATTTGATGTGTGTATGCAAGGTAAAGGGCTCAACATTTGACAAAGGATGCAACCTTTTGAACCTGGAAATTGATTTTTTGATTATGTAATGTGATTGAGTGATTGAATTTTTTGTTGAATTTGTGGGGAATGTGTGATGCCTTGAATACCCCAAGTTTAATTGGAGGAAAGTGTGATACCTTGAACACCCCCAAGTTTTGTGCTTGTTTTTTTTATTGGAGGGAGGTGTGATACCTTGAACACCCTTAAGTTGTGTGCTTGTTTATTTGATTGGAGGAAGGTGTGATACCTTGAACACCCCCAAGTTGTGTTGTTGTATAGAACTTTCTAGTGATCTTTGCATATTTAAATTATATATATATATATATATATATATACATGGATTTTACTTTTGTGTGGATGTTTTTGTGTGAATGCATATGTATATGTGTGTGAATGCATGTGTATATGTGTGATGGATGCTTTTGATGGATGATAATGCAATGATAACGTGTATGAATGCAAATGAATTAATTCACTAATGATCATTTATAGTTTACATTTTTGTTGACCATGTATAGCATTGTTGTTTAATCAGGGGCCCTAAACTAGTGGCATGTGAAATAAAAGACTCGTGTAGTGATATGGATGTTGATATGGAAGACTGATTGTTTTACAAAGACTCAAATATGCTAGTGATATCAAATAAACTCGCTAAATATTACCTAGTTTTTTTAAGACCAAATGTGTGTGTAGTGAATTCATTTACCGAATCATGAGTTATGGTAATGACTCAAGGCAATAAAGAACTAATGTGTGTGCAAGTGAGTTTATTAACCAATCTTGAGTAAATTGATATGAAACCTATCATGGAGAAGATCAATAAGCTAGTTTATCTATATGTGTGATCATAGGTCTCTTCAAGAGAGACGTGTCGCCACGCATGAGCATACTCCACTACTAGTCAAGCATCAATAGCCCCAGTGGATATTAGCTCCATAGTCCAAGAATCTGAACTCTAAGTTTTGGGGATTCAAACCACATAACCATCTGACTAGAAATGTAGTTAAATCCTTACAAATTGAAGACTTGTGGTGTGTGATGTATAAAATATTTAGAGCTTTGGGGAATAGAATTCTCAACAAAAGTGTGATGAGAATTTTACCCTATCCTTAGTGCTCTGCCTTTGTATTTGGAAATTGATTGTGATAGTGGTGAAGACAACTGCATTTATTTTTAGAATGTGAATAATGGGACAAGCAAGGAATACCTTTTTCACTTTGAAGCTCAACCCAATCATGGTATTATCCCTCTATGACACAAGATTTTTTTAATATGTGTGATTGTGTTTAGTTCAAGAATGTTTGGAGTTAACCCAGAACTCAATATTTTCTCAGTAAAAATGTGTCTTGGTCCTAAAGAAAATTCAACACAATTTGAAGTTTTCTTAAAACATTAGGAGTGGTTGAGTGACCGAAAACACCTAGGGGTAATGAAAATATGGTTTACAAATGACAATTTGACTTTATAGAATGGTGTAATGACATGGATGATGATGTGAAGGTGCCCCTGATTAAGGCAACAAAACTTTGTTGGACCAATTATTATCTAAACCGAATAAATGACTCCTACTATGAAATGAAATGTGTGAAGGTGAATGTAATGTGTTAAATGCAATTTGTGAAGTGCAAATTGTAAAATGTAATGTTTGCAGTACAATGTGTAAATTGCCATGTAGAAAATGTAATGTGTGAAATGCAATGTGTGAAATAAAATGTGTGAAATGCATTGTATGAAATGTAATTTGTGGAATGCAATGTTGTGAAATGTAATATATGCAATGCAATATGTAAAATGTAATGTGTTAAATGCAATATGTGAAATGCAATGTTGTGTAGTGCAATATGTCAAATATAATGTGTGAAAGGCAATGTTGTGCAGTGTAATATGTAAAATACAATGTGTGAAATGCAATATTATGCAGTGTAATTTGTAAAATGTAATTTGGGAAATACAATGTGTGAAATGCAATGTTGTGGAGTGCAATATGTAAAATGTAATATATGAAATGCAATGTTGTGCAGTACAATATGTAAAATGCAATGTGTGAAATGTAATGTTATGCAGTGCAATATGTAAAATGTAATGTGTGAAATGCAATGTTGTGTAGTGCAATATGTAAAATGTAATGTGTGAAATGCAATGTTGTGCAGTGCAATATATAAAATATAATGTGTGAAATGTAATGTTGTGCAGTCCAATGTGTAAAATGTAATGTGTGAAATGTAATTTTGTTTTTATGTATTAGCCATGTATATATACATATATATAAATCATAGTAAGCATGAAATGCTTTCAAGTGTATCATGTTCAGTGGCTTGAGTTATTCTACTCCCCATATCCTGGTAAGCTTATGTGCTCCTTGAATCTTGTGAACTCAGATAGCATAAAGCAATATGTATAGATGCAAATGATAAAATTATGCAAATGCAATGCCGAGAATTTTGTTTTTTGTTTTTTTTTTTACCAAAAGGGTTTTTTATTCCTTTGGAGATTTTTGAGTTGACGTGTGACCAAAGGTGTTAAGTGCCTTTGGAGTATTTTGAAATTGAAATGTGACCAAAGGTGTTAGTTGCCTTTGGAGATTTTTTAAATTGAGATGTGACCAAAGGTGTTAGGTGCCTTTGGAGCTTTTTGTTTTTTGAAATTGATATGTGACCAAAAGAATTTTGATTCCATTGGAGCTTTTTTTTTGGGAAATGAAATTTGACCAAAGGTGTTTGGTTCCTTTGGAGATTTTTGAATTGTATGTGACCAAAGGATTTTGGTGCCTTTGGAGTCTTTTGAAATTGAAATGTGACCAAAGGTGTTAGGTGCCTTTGGAGCTTTTTTTTTTAAATTGAAATTTGACCAAAGGAATTTTGATTCCTTTGGAGTTTTTTTTTTTGGAAATGAAATGAGACTAACGGTGTTAGGTGCCTTTGGAGCATTTTTTCTTATGAGGAATGTGCTATACCTTAAAAATCCCTTATTTATTTGATTATTTATGGTGTGAGTGACTAGGAGGATGCGAGTAGGCAATTTCCTATTGAGAAGCAGTGTTATGCTTGGGTGGACTATGGATTTGTTCTAGAACATAGTTAGTGGATCTTCAAAAAGCTTCCACTTTAGCCATGTCTATGTGGGTGATGTTATGATCTATGGGAGATGATGGATTAGTTTTTGGTATGGGAATGTTGGTGGCTCTATGTAATAAATCAGTATTTTAAGTATACATAGTGTGTGATGGACCTGCAGATAAACCAAAACAACTTGTTTGTATCACACTAATAGGGTTAACCATAGAAGTGGTAGGGAAATATGTGGAACACTCCATGGATGAAGTGTTTTGGTTGGCAAAAAAATTACTCATAATATTTAATTATCTTCGGGTTGAAAACATAAGCTAATGATTCATATGATGGTGGTGAAGTGTGTGAAATATAATGCAAATGAATAACACATAGAATAAAACAAGTAATTTAATCCTATTTTTTGCAATAGATTTTGATTTGATTTTTTTATCTCTCTTTTATTTATTTTTTTGTTTTTGTGAGGTTTGTGTGTTATAAATTTGCTAATCTAAATTATGCAAGGTGAAATCTATGGTTGGTTGGAAAATGAGATTCTTCCTGGTGATGAAATCCAAAAAGTTTGCTCATGGGTGACTATGGTTGCTAAGGGCAAAGATTTACAGATGGAGATGAAGTCCATTATCCCCAAATATCAAATAATAGTTGGTGATAAAATCCAACTCATTTTTGTTTATTGTGAAACATAAATAATGTGTGATTGATTTTAAATTTTTATGTTTTATAATGTGTACATACAATGTTAAAAATAGCCTATTTCACAGGTCTAAATCAGAAGCAAAAAACAACAATACCAAGTTCCTCAAAAGAACTTAGGGTACACCAATTAATACCCACTCTGAATCATCACATGATTCCAAAAGTGGAGGATTCGCCTAGTTCTTCCACCTTCAATCACAAAATACAGGAGTATACTTGAATATTATGATCTTATTCCAATTTAGACAAGTAAAAAATGGAAAATTTTAACTCTATTATGTAACTATTTTATGCTTTTGTAATTTCACATGAAAAAAACCTACATAATACTGAATAAAACACATCATAAAACAATGTAAATCTAAATCTGAACTATAGTAAATGCATATATGCAAATCTAAATTTATATGCAACCTATATGATAAATGTAAAATGTCTAATATAAAAATGATAATGCAATTTTCATTGAATAAAAAGTGAATATTTTTTTACTATATAAAAAAGTAAGAAAATGAAAGTAGCAAAGAGTTAGGGTTTGAAATTGGCTTAACTAGAAGCCTATGTTTTTCTTCCCCACTCTATTAGATGCACCACATAGCTATTGGAATGCACCACAAAGCCACTGGAATGCACAACAAAGACACTGGAATGCACTAGGGCATCTCCTGAGCCACTAGAATGCACCATGCAACCTTTGATCGACTTTTACAATCTCCAGAAACCCTAGTTCTTTGTGAAAATCACATGATCAAATTTCTAAAATCTACAATATGGAAAACATAAATAGAAAATTAGTGACAAAATAAATTAACATAGAGAACCCTTTGGGGGTCCCACCATGATCGCCATTTTGTAAACCAAAATCAAGCAAGATCAATACAATAGATAAAGTAACTAATGAGTGTCATTATTGTCATCATTTAATATTATTATTGTCAAATTCAGGGTGGTGTCCAAGGCTATCTATGATAGAAGGTTTGGGTAGATTACAATTCAAACATTCAGGTTACAAGTATTTATTCGATGAAATAGATGTTGGTTTAGCCTTTTGGTGTCACACTAAACCTAATATACAGAATGGAAACTAAATTAACTTGCAAGAATTGAAAACTAATTCTAAGTTGCATAAATTGACAATTAACTACAAGTGCAGGAAATTGAAATTGCTAAATTGAAATCATGCTGAATCAAAACCTAGATTACAATTGCAAAATGGAAATGACTGAATTGGAAACTTGCTGAAAATAAAACCTAAATTACATTTGCAGAATTGAAATGATGCTTGGAAATAGAAACACTCATGCTAAAAACACCTGTCAGTGTCCTGCTGCAGAAGGTTGTCAAGCTTCTGCTACAATGACTGACAACAAAATAAAAGTTGTTGGAAATTGGTAAAATTGCTAAAATAGAGAAAAATAGGGGAACTATAATTTTATGCTACTTGCTAGCTGACTACACACACATTCTACACAAAATCACAATATAAAAATATAAAAACATTGCATTAACTCAGAAATAGGGGTTAGTACATTCAATCAACAAGAAACAAGAATTGACAAGCATTCTGCTAAAACTATTGTAGCAAAGATATCAGAAAAACTTGTCATTAATTAGTCCTCCTTCTAGGCCTGAAAGTGGGCCCTTGCTCTCTAATATATAAGAAGGTAATAAAACACTCCCTAACTACTTAAAACACTCACTCAACTTCACAAAATAAACATAAAAACTCTGCACTTTATTTCTATCAAAACATGCTGAACTGTTATAGGAAAATACTGCACTATCAAATCCTATTTGCTACTACTACTTACTCTCCTACTATCAACTACTAGCTCAACCAATAAGGGAGCTCTATTATTTATACTAGTCTATTACATTACCTCATGCTTAAGATCAGTTGTGTTTTTGTGTATCAGTGATCTGCTACCAGCTTCACAACTGATTTAGTCTAAATTTAGGATATGTGTTGCAGCAACGTTCATTGGTCCTTGGGATGCATCTCCAGTGGTGGGAGTGAGTTTGAAAAGGTTAGAAATAGTCTTGTACACCTGTCTCCATCTCAAAATATCCTTTCCCTACCGAATTGGGTGCTATATTCTTCGTTTGGGCTAAAACTAGCTTTTTCCCCCTTATTCTGAAGCTTCTTCAGAATATCCGGTAGTGCAATATGCTTTACGCTCAGATGCGATAAAAATGGCCAAAAAAGTGGTTGTAACTGGATAGGACATCTACCCTATCCCTCATAATATGGTTCCAACCATTTTTACACATTTTTTATGACAAATTCCAGGTCATCCAATAAAGTGACAGCTTGCTGGATTTTGTATGAGTTGTTTTCTACAATTTACAGTTTTCTACACAGTTCTAGGAATTTGGTGCCAAATTGGATTTCAAACCATTTTAAGGGTGGGAAAAACATTCAAACATCATTGTGAGGTAATAGACAACAACACACAATGTTTTTCTTTTTGAAATGGACATTTTATTTACTAATTAATCAAACTGAAATAGTGCAACAATGCTGCACAATTATCCTTGCTTTGTTATGCCATGTTGTTGTCCATTTAGACCATGTGGGAATGCATAAAAGTGGGTTAGAGGTCTTATTTGGTCCTTGTGAACACATTCCATGCATTTTCCCATGCTTTGCTTGACAACTTCAAGGTGCTCCTTTAATGTGATAGCTAGCTATTTTTTGTATGTTGCACAAAACTTGTTACTACCCTGTTTTGCAGCAGAGATTATTTTGATGCCAAATCACTTGAAAACTTTGGTTTTGAAATGGGATGACACTTCAAATATGTTGGAGTTAGCCAAATATCTGAACATGCTTATTTGCTTTATTTTTCTATGCTATTTTCACCAACAAAATCATGTCAAAAATAGTCACAAAATGCAGAAAACTATCAAAACAGAGTAATATGCTCCTATATAGTTTAACCATGCAAACATTAATATATAATGCATCCAAACCATCTAATTAGCACAAAATAACATAACATAAGGTTTATATGGTAGTTTATGATACCCCAAAATATGTCATGAATGAGGTAATTCCTAGCCTCATCATTCTCCCCCCAACCTAATCTAATGCATGCCCTCATGCATTCTGTAGGTCTAGAGAGGCACATAGATCCATTTATTGATTCCAGCTCTCCCAAAATAATACATCCCCTGTATAGTATCCTCTGCTCTTCTGTAGCTGCCTAAGCCAATCCTAGAACTGCTCATCCGATTGAGGATCATTGTCAAAATAATAAGGGACAAGGTTATGATGATAGGCAATCTGTACCTTAGACCTATCCATTGATGTTTCAGTGTTAGGATGGTCTGTATTACACCCTCTGCTCTTCTTCTGGATCACAATAGGTTGTTTGGTGAGATGGGTTCCATTTTTTGCAAAGACATTGGCAATTTTGCCTACCTAACTTTTTAGGCTGATAAAGCATTGGTGAAATTTCCTGCACAATTTTTTTAGAAATGAGTCAGACACTCCTTGAGATTATTCAGATAGGTGAACCTGATCTCTAGCTTATTTATCATGTTAAAGTGTTGACTTGTGGGGATTTTTGTAGTTTGTCTGAATATGTCTTATCAGAAGTTTAGATTTTAGCTCAATCTCCTTATTTTACCTCTTCTCCTGGTCCTAGTATATCTAATTTTGTAGAGTGGACACAAAAGACCTCAGTTGTACATCCCTTGTAAAAATATGAGGTAGGAATTCCACATCCTCTATCATGAAAAACTTGTGCAGGAATAGTTCACACATTAAATTCTTCTGTTCTTCTGGGTTGTGCAAGTAAGCATCTAAAAACTCCTCAGTAGTGTTTAAGTTATAGGAAAGGTTAGAGTGAATCCTCATTATCTTCCAGTGAAGGTACTTCTCCTTCAAGATCAAACTGTAAAACCTAGCTAGCCTCCTACATTGGACTAAGTATTATGTAGCCTAGCAGAGATACTGTACCTATTCCTGTAACCTATTCACTTCTGTAGTTTTAGCTTCAACCTGCTGCTCCAAAGGTTTCAAAGCTACAATTTGGGTTTCCAATTTTTGACATCTTAATACCCATTTAGCAATATCTTCATTGTACTTCTCCAATGGAATTGTGTTTGGGGGCCTAACTACTAGTTGGTTCTTTGACAACAAATCCACTTGCACCCTAATTTTTTTATTTTCAACTTTATGCATAACCGATGGAAAATTTTGTTCAGAGGTCTGATGCAGATTTATACTTACTTGTTTCTCAGCCTCTTGAATGTCTGTGGCCTCTTTCTTTGGTGGTGTTTGCCTTTCTTGTTGTTGTGCATCATTGGATGGGCATTCAACTAGACTTCCTACTGAGAAAATTGATGCTCATCCATTGCTGTAGTGTTTCCACCCTTGAGAGTTCTGATTTGCATCTATTTCTTATTCACCTGCTCTCATTGCTAATGGTTCCTCATTTTATGCAGGATTTATCAGAACAAAATCTTGTATAGGTGCAATTACCTCTGATTGTTGTTCTAGGGTAGGCTCTGCAAATTGAGGAGGAGGTTGTGGATTATTTTTTGGTGTTGCTTCCTTTTTATTCTGCTCTGATAACCTTAGCAAAATTTCTACAATATCCTCTCCAGCATCAGAAGTTACAGGTTGCGCTTCACAATGTGCCACCCTTCTCTTTAATCTTTCTAAAACTTGTGCCTTGACCTTATGACTGCTTTGGATGGTGCGGTATAAAAACTAATTTTCTCATCACCCCATATGCAGATGCCACATGGAATTCTCAAATTTCAAATTACATCATGTAGTTTGAATTTTGAATCTACCAAGTTCTCGTTCCAAATTTATTTCTCGTTCTGAAGCTCTACTCGTTTCGAAGCTCTACATTTTTCTGCTATAAAACAAATAGAATAATATTTTCATTCTAGAGCTTGGTATCATTCTGAAGCTCTATGAAATATTTGTACGGATATGCAATCAAAATTATACTTTAATTTCATGGGACTACAATTTTCACCCATTTTTCTTTTTCTACCCATAAAAACCTACAATTTGCAGAACAATAGGGAATTCTTCTTGTTTTTCCTCTGGATAGGTGGGATATTTTGGTTTTGCCAAACCCTATGAATGTTTCTATGCTAACTAGTGATTTTTATACACTACATACTAAATGCCTACAATGATCAAAATGCAAGAAACACGTACCTTACTGATCTGAACAATTATCATACACCTTGCAGATGGTTGTTTTCGATGATTGTTAGCTGATTTTTTTGAAACCAAAAACAACACATGTGTAGTAGGTGAGATTTGTACAATGGTGGAACAATTATGGGTGGATCAACAAGGCAAACATACTAAAAACTGGTTTTCATGTAAGCCTTAATTCAATAGCGCCTCCGAGAAGGTTTTTACTACTGAATTATTCATTTTTTCTCTTTTTTTCATTTTTTTCATTAGAAGAGGCTGCCATTTTTGGTTTTCAACCAACTTCTATTTTTTCCTTTTTTTCATTAGAAGAGGCTGTCATTTCTGGTTTTCAACCAACTTCTATTTTTTTAGGTGCTTCAATGAGAGAGAATGTCTCTCATGAGGCTTCAATGAGAGAGAATGTCTCTCATTTTTATTTGGATAAGAACAATCCTTATTCTGCAAAAAGCACATCTATCTTTTCTATATGAAAACATATTTTTTTCCTGAAAGTAGCAACAATGATGCAACCTTTCTTTCCATATGAGTAGTAAGAATCTTCTCATGTCATCATTGCCTCCTTATTTCTAGAAATGAAGTATTGACTTCATTGTTCCTCCTCCCTACTGAAATTGATGCATGTCCTCATGTATCCTCTTTTTGTGGGACATGCCTTATGCTGCAATTTTTCCTTCTTTTTTTCTTTTTTCTCTTTTTTTATTTCTTTTTTCTCTCTTTCTCTTTTTTTTCAACTCTCTTTCATCTCTCTTTTCTCTTTTTTCTTTTTCAAAATTTTTAGCATCACTCTGAATCTGACATGGAAGAGGAAGTCTCTTCCATCATGTATACATCCAATTTCTCAATCTCCTTCAAGAACTCTTCTTTAGTTAATGGTGCATGGTATACCCGAAGGCAATGTCCATTCACCACTAACTTCCTCCATGAATCATCAATAGGAGAAAGAAGCACTGCTCCATTTCTGAACACTTCTGCAATCAAGTATGGTCCAAGCCACCTAGTCTGCAACTTCCCAGGAAAATATTCATAACAAGAATTGAACAATAAAGCCCAATCTCCTTGCTAAAATTTTCTTTGTTGAATATGACTATCATGCCACAACTTTTGCTGCTCTTGGATCACTTTTGTTTGATGCAATGCATCCAACCAAAGTTCATCAAATGCATTAAGTTGTAGAATCCTATCAATCTGTACTTGCAATAATTCAATACCAATTTCCAAAGATGTGCAAAGTGTTAGTAACTCAAATTCAATAGAAAAAGGTGGTTTCTTACCATAAACCAGTTCACTATAGTGTGAGACCGAGTGTATCTAACATCTGATCAATAAATGGTAATGGAAAATGGTCCTTATGTGTGACTTTATTTAGTTCTTGATAATCTTCACACACTCTCAGTTTCCCATTTTTCTTTGGAATAATAACCAATGGAGGAACCCATCGGTTATCAAAAATTGGATAAATAAATCCAACCTCTAAGAGTTCTTTTATTTTTGTTTTGACAATATCTCTTAAGGTAGGATTCAATTTTCTTTGCAGTTGTTTCACAGGTTTAACATTTTCAATATATATCCTATGAGTGCATACATCAGGATGAATTCCTGACATATCTTTGTATTTCCATGCAAAGGTATTGAAATGTTGTTTCAAAATAGTAAACAATTTTTCTTTTTGTTCATTAGTCAACCAACTAATAATGTTCAAGAATTTTCTTGGTTGTACTTCAATTTGTTTCATTCCTAGGAGGATAGAATTTACCCCTTTGTATTTGCTTACTAAGGAGTTCAATGGAAGTAAATTTTCTATGTGCAACTTTTCTATTTCTTCTTCCCCTTTATCTAGGGTTGATTTTTGTGTTTTTGGACTAAAGGGTTCTTGTGTTTCTCCATTGAATTTTATCTCTTCAATAATGGGTGGAACAAGCTCAGGTAAGGTCTTGCTTGAGCATAGTTGGATGTTGTTGCAGTCAATAACATTTACTATAGTATTTTTATCAGATTCAGCTACATAGACAGGGGTTGCCTATCTTGTATTATTCAGATTGGCCATAGGTTGGGCTAGAAGTGGTGGTTGTTTTACCTACTCTATTTGTTGTTGTTGGGATCTCTCTTGAGAAAAATTTGGACCAGGCAACAAATTTTGTGTCTCTAGAAAATTTCTGAATTGTGGAAGTAAATGGCATTTATCAGTGATATGTCCCTATGAACAAATGCTACAAATAGCTGATATAGATATTTTGTTCAGGGGATAGTCTTGTATATTTGCCATGATGTCTTCCCAACACCTGGTACAAATTTGTTTATACTACCCTGAAGATATGGATACAAAAAGGGCAATACTAGTAGATGGCTCCTCTAAATGTTTTTCAAGAGATCTTATGCTTCCTGACAATGAGGATGATGAATTTTTTCAATTTTATCAGGAATTTCAAACATAGGCAATTCACCCCCTAAGTGTGAAGATCACCTCCTTGTGGTTTCTTGCTTGTTTTCTAAATGTTCTGAAATGTAATTTACCAAAAATTATTACTTATACCAGTCATTTATCCAGATTTCACTCTGAAGTTCACAACTTAGCACACTTAACAATTATTGGGCTACTTTTACCCTCTAACAACACTATGTTCCTTAGAAATAGTGCCAAAAATGATGAGTGTCATTATTGTCATCATTTAATCTTATGATTTGTCAAATCTAGGGTGGTGTCCAAGGCTATCTATGATAGAAGGTTTGGGTAGATTACAATTCAGACATTCAGGTTACAAGCATTTATTCGGTGAAACAGATGTTGGTTTAGCCTTTTGGTGTCACACTAAACCTAATCTACAGAATGGAAACTAAATTAACTTACAAGAATTGAAAACTAATTCTAAGTTGTAGAAATTGAAAATTAACTACAAGTGCAAGAAATTGAAATTGCTAAATTGAAATCATGTTGAATCAAAACCTAGATTACAATTGCAAAATGGAAATGACTGAATTGGAAACTTGCTAAAAATAAAACCTAAATTACATTTGTAGAATTGAAATGATGCTTGGAAATAGAAACACTCATGCTAAAAACACCTGTCAGTGTCCTACTGCAGAAGGTTTTCAGAATTTTGCTATAGTGACTGACAACAAAATAAAAGTTGCTAGAAACTGGTAAAACTGCTAAAATAGAGAAAAAATAGGGGAACTATAATTTTATGCTACTTGTCAGCTAACTACACACACATTCTACACAAAATCACAATCTAAAAACACAAAAAATTTCATTAACTCAGAAATAGGGGTTAGTACATTCAATCAACAAGAAACAAGAATTGACAAGCATTCTGCTAAAACTACTGCAACAAAGATATCAGAAAAACCTATCATTAATTAGTCCTCCTTCCAGGACTGAAAGTGGGCCCTTGCTCTCCGATCCAGAAGAAGGTAAGAAAACACTCCCTAACTACTTAAAACACTCACTCAACTTCACAAAATAAACATAAAAACTCTGCACTTTATTTCTGTCAAAACATGTTGAACTATTACAGGAAAATACTACACTATCAAATCCTATTTGCTACTACTACTTACTCTCCTACTATCAACTACTAGCTCAACCAATAAGGGAGCTCTATTATTTATACTAGTCTATTACATTACCTCATGCTCAAGATCAGTTGTGTTGTTGTGTATCAGTGATTTGCTACCAGCTTCACAATTGACTTAGTCTAAATTTAGGATAATATGTGTTGCAACAACATTCATTGGTCCTTGGGATACATCTCCAGTGGTGGGAGTGAGTTGGAAAAGGTTAGAAATAGTCTTGTACACCTGTCTCCATCTCAAAATATCCTTTCCCTACCGAATTGGGTGCTATATTCTTCGTTTGGGCTAAAACTGGCTTTTTCCCCCTTATTCCGAAGCTTCTTCGAAATATCCGGTAGTGCAATATGCTTTACGCTCAGCTACGATCAAAATGGCCAACAAAGTGGTTGTAACCAGATAGGACATCTTCCCTATCCCTTAAAATATGGTTCCAACCATTTTTACATATTTTTTATGATAAATTCCAAGTCATCCAATAAAGTGACAGCTTGTTGGATTTTGTATGAGTTGTTTTCTTACAGTTTTTTGCATAGCCCTAGGAATTTGGTGCCAAATTGGATTTCAAACTAGTTTAAGGGTGGGAAAAATATTCAAACATCATTGTGAGGTAATAGACAACAACACACAATATTTTTATTTTTGAAATGGACATTTTATTTACTAATTAATCAAACTAAAATAGTGCAACAGTGCTGCACAACTGTCCCTGCTCTATTATGCCATGTTGTTGTCCATTTAGACCATGTGGGAATGCATCCAAGTGGGTTAGAGGTCTTATTTGGTCCCTATGAACACATTCCATGCATTTTCCCATGCTTTTCTTGACAACTTCAAGGTGCTCCTTTAATGTGATAGTTGGTTGTTTTTTGTATGCTGCACAAAACTTGTTACTGCCCTATTTTGCAGCAGAGATTATTTTGATGCCAAATCACTTGACAACTTTGGTTTTGAAATGGGATGACACTTCAAATATGCTAGAGTTAGCCAAATATCTGAACATGCTTATTTGATTTATTTTTCTATGCTATTTTCACCAACAAAATCATGTCAAAAATAGTCACAAAATGCAAAAAATTGTCAAAACTAAGTAATATGCTCATATATAGTTTAAGCATGCAAACATTAATATATAATGCATCCAAACCATCTAATTAGCACAAAATAACATAACATAAGGTTTATATGGCATTTTATGATACCCCAAAATATGTCATGAATGAGGTAATTCCTGGCCTCATTAGTAACAAAAGCACATAAATAACACAAAATTGCACAAGATAAATAAGCTTTTATTAACACGGTTGGATCCCAAAATTATACAATCAATGTTCCCCAATATGTTTTACAATGCTTCTATGATATAGATTTTACAAATGCTAGGGTTATCCAAACCCTAGCTCAATACACAACCGGTGTGTATTCTAAAAGAGCCACCCGAGCTTCAATATCTTCCAAATATAATGATCATGTACCTACAAATAGAGACAAAAAAAAAAAGCATATTAGAAGAACTTAAAATGGCTCCACTTTATGAGACCCTCAGAAAGATAAACAACTAAAAACCCAAGATGTTGAATATAATATTAAAAATAAAAGTTCAAGAACATGAAATAAATACAAAAAAAATTATTACTTTTTCAACATAGTGATTTATATTTCTACTTCGATCATTGATGGTCGCAGGGACGTTCGAATAGCACCCAAGGATCGTAGGACTACAAATATGCTATAGAAAATTTCCAAAGGCATTATGTTATAGCAACAAATTCACCATGGTATTAGGTGATGGTAGCAGATGCACCAGAAAGGTTCCATAAATACCTAGAGGTATTTTTTGGACTCTGTAGGGCATTCAAGGGTTGATGGAGGTGAGGCAAAACTAGATCTAGTTCACGCAATATGGGTGGTGGTAGAAATGGGCAATACAAATGATGATAATAAGGGGGAATAAGGATGCAAAAGAGCTAGGATTTCATGACCACTTTTAAATTTGGGACCTTGATTCATAAAAATGAATCACTTTTTATAATCTACCCTTGAACATGTTAGGGTTTCAATGACACAAGATGGATGACCGAGATTAAAACATGAAGAAGGGTGGAGATTAAATTTGGATAAGTGGTATGGATTGAGATAGATGGATGGTTGAGATTAAAACATGGTGAATGACTAGGATTAATTTATATAAATACATATATATATATTATATATATATATATATATATAAATATAATATATAAAATATTAATATTTAAATATATATTAAACAAATACATACATACATATATATAATGGATGATTGTGATTGGAGGATACGTATGGATGACAAGTAGCTAGATTTTGGTGTCTATATAATTATATGCTTCTTTTGAAGATAAGGAGAAGACACTCCTTGAATATTCACTTTATTCTTTCTCCTAAGACATGACACTTAAGACTCTTGAACATCTTTTCTCTATATATATAGTAGTAAATATTATACCACTTGGATCATAAGGACCTTGTTTTCATCTCTCCTAGAGTATCAAGATATCTCCTAGTGATAATTCCTTACCTTAAGGCTACGTTGGTTGGGCCTCTTCATCAATAAAATTTACGAGGATAAAGGATCATAGACTCTAAAACACACTCTCAAGCATCAAGGTACATCTTCATCAAGAATATCAATTATTTAGGCCAAGGTTAAACTCATTATTCAACTTATTCTTCTATATATCTCTCTCTTATTTCTCTTCTCTATTACACATTGTTGTTGCACATTGGATACTTTCACTTGATTTTACCTTACTTTTATTGCATTGCATACCTCATTAAATGCTTGCTTTAACTTGCTTGTTTTTTAATTTTCTTCCATTTATCTTAACTTTATTCTACACATATCTTGTCCTTTCTAGATTATAGGATTGTCCATACCTCAAATCCAACCACAACATCTCCAATCACAACCTTCTTGTGATAATGCACTATTTTTATTTTTACCTCAGTTTGGCTTGATCTTTTTGGCTTATCTGAATCTCAATAAGATAACATCTAATACAAAGAAGCTTTTAGGAGTTATAATTACAAAAAAAAAGTACCCACCATAAGATCCAAAATGGACTTTACATGGGACCTAATATGATTCATTTTTATTTCTTAATGTAAGCAAGGTGTCATCATAGTTACTATATAAAATGTTTTCCCCTTAAAGGATAATTTTAAGAGCTTCTTTACATAAGTTCTCCTTTTAAAATTGGATCCCTTAGGGTAATTTTTAAAAACATGATATTGAATAATGTATTTATACCAAGATCAAGACATCATAGAGTAAGTGAGGTTAAACTAAATCATATAAATTTCATTGATGTAGTTAAGGTTGAGAAGTCCAATGAAATGTGCTCAACCTTGTAGTCAAATAAATCACACAAAAATATGAAAACAATAAATTTAAGATCAATAATGTAAATTTTAATTGAATCACTAATTTCACTTGCTAAATTTACTTATAAATAGAAAATTAATACAACTCTAGCTTCTAAAACTACTAAAAAACATCAAAACATCAAAATGTTCACCCATTGGACTAGTAAAACACTTTTGGACTATGAATATATGATCCTTTTTGTTCTATAGGATGATATGATGTATTTTAGTTTGTCAAAATTATTTTCTTGATCAATTTTAGCTATTTATTTGATAAACCCCTTAAAAATTGTTAAAAATTAGAAACATTTATTCTAAAACCTTCAACGATAGCCAAACATGAAAAATATCCTCTCACACCTTTGAAATGGGCATGAAATTGCTTCAAGAAGCACCACTTCAACTTTTAGCAACACCAAAATTGTCATACCCATAATTTTTGTTTATTAATAAGTAGATTATATCAACAAATGGGTTTTGAAAGGGCCCTAAAACCTCTTACAAAAAGTCATAGGTCATTTGACCAGATCCAACAACATAGAACTAACATAAAATGGCTTATAGGCACAAAAAATAGAACCATAAAATGAGTCCCTACAAGATGATCCCGATAAAAAGACCCAACAAACACCAGTAGGGTAGACCCTAGTAGAAATAGAGCATGACACCATTACTCTTTAGCATTGGCTTTTGTATTCGAGTTGTTGTTTAAAGCATCACCTGTATTCTTCATGTGGTTGTGGATTTCATCTAGTACTTTTGTTGCTTGTTGATAGAGGGTCCAGGCTACTTTGGAAGCGTCAACAGTAGCATTCAGATTTATAATAGTGTTGGTAATTTATTTGAGCACAGGATTTTAGCTTGAATTTGTAGGGGGGTTAAAATTGAGCTTGGTCATCAAATCCATGGGAGGAGATTCATCGGTAAAGGCCTTTGAAAGGGGATATTCAGTATTCTTCTTTTTAGGGTGAGAGGAGGTCTTGCGGGTGATATAGGTGGGAATTATCTTGGTATATGTAGGGCTATTAGCGTGCATGGAATTTCTAAGGGATCAACATCTAAACTCATACTCGGCGTAAGGTGAGGTCTCCTTTTTCTTGGCTCTTGAAGTGCACTTTTTGGAAGAGGTAGAGAAAAATTTAGGGTCTTCTTCATCACTCGGGATAACTTGGATAGGGGTTTCATGGCTAGGAATCTTAGTAGGATTGGAGGGATGTAGACTACTAAAAACTGCCCCTATTTGGTGAAGGCATTAAGAGCATGTTTGTAGAGAATAAGGTCAAGCCCTTTGTGGATGATCTAAGTGGATTTTCTCTTCATAAAATTGGTAATGGAAATTTTGATGGATCTAAAGAGGTAGTCAAGGACATTAAATTTCTTAATGTCCCGTAGGTGGTTAAGAAATGCAATATGGAAGCTACGAAGGGGGCTATAAATTTTGTCAATGGTAATGAACTGCATTATAGAAATCATGACATGGTCCGAGGGAGTGGGAAGGGATGTTCTAACAATTCCTTCATTCTTAATGACAAGGTCCTTACCTTTCTCTACAAATATTTCCATTTCCAAGACCATTGAATGCCTGTCACATCTGACCACTCAACCATCAATTAGAAACCTTATCACTTCTTCCATCAATTTTATGTTAATCTATAACTCGATCCCAAAAACTATGATATTATCGTTGTACCACATCTCAATGATCTCCTCTGTCACCTCTTCATAACTATCATAGAATATCTTCAAGAAGGGTAAAAACCTATGGCTACCTAAAATCTCTTTTATGAGAGGGTTAATGATGAGGGATTTGGGTTTGAATAGGGCCATGGTGGAGCATGGGTGAAAATTGGGGGCTTTGTAGTGTTGGTCAAGAGAAGGATATAAGCACATGATAAAATGCACATCAAGGTGGAGTTTGAACTTAAAGGTACACTCATTTCGTATGTTGATAAATTTACAAGTTCGTTGCCACCTTTGATCTTTGGAGGTGGTTGGGATGTGTACCCTGGGACAAAGAATATTTCAAGCATGGGAAAGAAGCAAGAGGAAAAATATGGCAATCAAAGGCCCTTGAAGGATTATGATGGTCAACCAGGGTGGCACATGAACAATAATTAGCAAAACTCGAGGTGACGAGGAAGCCTAAGAAGAAAAACCCAAAATATTACTCCAATGGGAGAAAAGCGTCTGACAAGAGACCAGGTGGGCAAAGGAAAATTTGATTGGTGTACGGGGTGGAGGGATGTGGAGAAATGTGAGATAAAATTAAGGTGTCGATGATGATGTGGATGGAGGTGATGTGGCTAGGCTAGAGCTAACAGGAAATGGCAAAGGTAGACTAGGTTAGGTGGAAGGGGCCAGGAAGGGGTAACTGATGGGTCGAGGGTGAGGGGGTGAGACATAAAGTGAGATGGGCAATAAGGAGTGTTGGATAAGAGATTAGTATAGGTCCACACAAATTTTGAGTAAGTGTGCTGGGTAGGTGGAAAAAATCAATGAGATTTGGCTTAATCAACAACAGCAACATGGGTAAGAGGTTGTAGAAAATAATTGAACCAAAAACTTAAGGGATGTTGATGAGGCTCAAAATTGACCAATAAATCAGCCACATGGTTGGCTTCTCTGAAGACGTGCTAGATGATGGACATGGGGCAGCCTTGAAGGAGTCTTCTAGCTTCTAAAATAATATTGCTGACTCTCCATTTTGGTGATTTATTGCTTTTAAAATAGTTGATGATATTCAATGAGTCACCCTCCACAATTAGCATGCATTAAATATTACTAATAATTAAGATCCCATGATAGAGTGATGTAGCTTTAGTTGTATGGTTAGTTTATATACCCAGGTCTTCAGCGAAGGCAACAATAATCTTGTCAATATCATCTTTGACAATGCCTATTGCTCTAGATCTTCCCAAATTACCTTTGGATGATCTATCAAAGTTGAGCTGAATCCAACCTTCAGGGGGAGGGATCCAAAAAGTATTGGATCAGGATTTGTTGGTATCAAGGTTAAATTTATCTCCATGGACAAGTTGAGGGTGGAAGCAATGATGGATTGGGCTTCAGCTACAAAGGCAAGAGTGTCCAAGATAGTATCATCAACAAATTGTTGGTGAGTGATGGATCGTAATAGGGAGGCAAGTTTGATGCCTAAAATAGCCCTGAGAGAGCAATCAACTTTAAGAGTTCTCCCCAGGTACTAATCCAAGATGATGAGCAAGTAGGGTGATAGTAGGTCACCTTGCCTAATACCTTTACCACTCCTAAAGTAACCAGCGACGGACCCATTAACAATGACTAAAAAACATGCAGAAGAAATGCAGGCTTTTATGAGGGCAACCCACTAGGGGAGTGAAAGCCAAACTTAAGGAGGACATCAAAAAGAAAGTACCATGAAACCCTATCAAAATATTTATTCATATCAAGCTTAAGGAGGAATCTAGACTTTTGACTACAAGAGATATAATGCATGAGCTTGTGAATGATGATGACTCCATCAGTGATGAATTTGCTCTAGATAGTTCTACCCTAACAGGGGTTAATTATGATAGAAAGGGTATACTTCATTTTGCTGGTCAAAAATTTGGTTAGAATTTTATAAAGGATGTTGCACAAGCTGATGGGGTGGTAGTCAGAGATATATTTTTAATCAGCACGTTTGGGGATAAGGGCTAGAAATATAGAGTTGACATCCCTAGGTATAATGTGAAATCTTTGGACATATTGGAGGGTTGAATAGACATCCCTTCCCATAGTGTCCCAAAAGCATTAGAATAAGTGGAGGAGAAAGCCATCAGGACCAGGAACCTTATCGAGCTGCATGGAAAATATGACATCCTTGATTTCTTTAAGAGAAAAAAGTTGGAGGAGGCAGTGATTTAGCTTGGGGTAGTGAGGTTGGGGATGTGGTGGACGAGGAGATGTTAGGAGTGGCTAGGGATCAGGTTAGAGGAGGATATAAAGGATTTGAAATGGTTGACCACTTCATCCCTTATCTCCTAGACGTTGGAAGTGATAGTACCATCACTTTTCACCTTTTGGCACTACAGTGCCTAAAGGTAGTAGCATGAAAATATTATGTGTTTGCATCTCCTTATTTTAACCATAACACCCTATAATTTTGTCTCCAAAAATTTTCTTCCTTGGCAAGGATGTTGTGATAGTCAGCTAATAATTTTCGTTCTTCCCTGGTTCTGTTGTCCATGGTTCCTTGCTAAATATTGTTTTCGATTATCTACAATATTTCTTTTATAGATTGCTTATTTTCAAATATGTTACCAAAGATCTCCCTATTCCAAACCTTGAGATTAATTTTTATGAAACGGAATTTTTTGGCAATATGAGTGATGGGGGGTCCTAAGAAGGGATTTTTCCACCACTTTTTGATGTGATCCTTGATATCAAGGTGATAAATCCACATAACTTCAAATCTAAAAGGATATTTAAAACCAATATTTTGGTTGAGCCCTTCAAATGCCAAGGGGTTATGATCAGATCCAATTTTGGGTAGGGATTGGAGATTCACATCCCCAAACCAGTGAATTTATTTCTTGGATAGTAAGAATCTATCGAGTTTGATCTAAATATGCTGGGATCCAATCCTTCTGTTGCTTCAGGTGTAATGGGATCCCTTAAGCTAGACATCTATAAGTTCATTAGAATTGATAAAATCATTAAATTATTCATAATTTTTGGTGGAGGTGGCAGTTCCTCCTCTTTTATCAGATGGGTAAAGAGGGGAGTTGAATTCTTCAGCAAGGATCTAGGGATGGCTTGAGAAGATGCTTCTCATTTGGGTGAGGATTTCCCAGAGGCCATTCCATCCTTGTAAAGTATTAGGGGCATATATATTTGATAGGACCCAACTAACTTTGTGTTGTTTACTATAGAAAAAAATATTTATGATCCTATCAGAGTATGAAAGAATTCTTCCTTTAATCTTGTTGGGATCCAATAGGCATAATAGTCCTCCTACTATAACGTGAGCTAGGTTGGCAATAAAATGATTATTTTTCTAGATAATTCCTACAGTTTTCTTAGTGTTACTTTCATCAAGCTTGGTTTCTTGAAGCATGAGAATGGTGGGTTTGACTTCTTTCCTCAAGGTGACTACTAGCCTTTGCTTAGAAGGGTCATTGAGGCCTCTCACATTCCATGAGAGGACTTTCATTTTGGTTCTTGTTAGTTGGTTTTTTCCCGCCTTTGACTTGTTGTGAGGGGGTTTTGGTTCTTTTTCTTTCATCATTGAGTTGCTTTGATAGGTATGGGAAGAGGGTTATTTGGATGTCATTATCTATGGCATCCTCTATGCTTTGCTTCTTTTGCTCATTGATGGATGGTATCCCCATTTTCTTTTCACTTTTGACATCAATAGAGGATTTTTTATAGCTTTTTGTATGTTTTGGGATGAGAGCTGAAGGGAATAGAAATTTCTTAGACTTAGAGGGACTAGGAAGGTCAAACTTAGTAAGCTAGGGACTGAGGGGTGCAGAGGGGTTGGGGTGGGTGCGACTGGGTGGGGGACAAGAGAAGCCTTCAGGGATAGACCAGTGATGAGGATGATAAGAGGGTCCAGATCTGTATGGGTATGGGGGTGGGAGTACATAAAAAATAGGGTAAGAACAAGGATCAGGGAGGGAGAAAAAAATCCTAACCTCCAGGTCATGGTCAAAGGGGTCTAGGTTATTCAACTCAAATAAAATACCATAGCGGTTAGGAAAAGTGAAGAGGGAGCTTATGTAGCCTTATGAGCACTCCTCATAAAGGATTGCAATTTTATTGAATTTATCAATAGTGGGAGGTATGGAAGGTTCCTTATGAGTAGCCAGAGGTCTGTGAGCAACCAAGGATCTGACCAATGATTCACTTTGAGAAGAAGAGATATTGAAGTTGAGGCTATTTCAAAATATTTTGATAAAGGAGGAAGGGGGATTCCCACCAATACCATAAATCTTAGAAGTCTTGTCGATGGAGAAAGGTCCTAGATGAGGATGACCCAACAAGGGGACCCCGTCATTTCCTGCACTTCTAGATATTATGTTAGGATTATTACAGGGCATTTTGATTCCCGTGAAGTTGAGGATTTTGTTGGGGGGCTAATGGGACCCGAATAAATATTCATCATCATGAAATGCCTCACATCCATCTCCGGGATCATCTTCCACCACGTTATCGTGCTTAATAATTTTGAATTTTCCACCTGCTACAGAGCTCAAAATTTTCCACTCAAAATTTGATTTAGATAAAATATTAGAAAAATCAAATCTAGCTAAAATTAACATCTAAATAAAAATAGACCTAGAAAATATTATAAAATTTGGATCCAACTAAAGTTGCCATATGGATAAAAATAGAACTAAAAAATAATATAAAAACTAGATCTGGAAAAATTTTCAATCCAAACAAAAGTATACCCAAAAATTACTATAAAAATCATATTTGGCTAAAATTGCAATCTTGATAAAAACAAACTTGATAAATATTATAAAAATAAAATCTAGCTAAAATTATAAATTCTCTATCTTTTTCCTTAGCAATGAAATATTTCTCATGAACCTAGATGTTCCTACATCATACACCTTGGGTATGAGAAAAATTCCATGATCTCCAACTTATGTTTATGTTACTTTTTCAGCTTTTTTTTTTGTTTTTTCTTCTCCTTCCACTTCAACTTCCTCCCTATCATAAAATCAAATCCAATAGCCACTAGAACCACTTATGTAGTTGTAGCATGTCCCAAATTCATAATCTCATTATTCTCTAATATTTTCCTTGGTAAATTAGAGTCCACTATAGGATGTGGCTCATAAAATTTTGATGTTCTTTCCTATTCCCCAGTCAATATCTTGTTTGAAAACTTTTCATTTCTCAAATCCAAATAATTTGATTCATATTCTATATCATCATATTTTTCTTCCTTCCTCTTCATTTAATGTTCATCCTTAGCTTCTAGTACTACTAAATTAGCTCTATGCTTTAATTCAAAATCAAGAATTGTAAATTTTTAGCAATAATTTGACTTTATAAATCTTTAGGTTCCATGGACTCTTGTAGTATTGAGATTTTTCCTACTTCCTCTCCTTGTCTATACATGAATCTATATCACATAAATTATCATGTTGAGGAAGATCCAAAATACTTTTATTACGATCCATATTGGGATTCTACATTCTCTTCACTAAAATACTTCATTTCACATCATTGCTTGTCTAATATTATGTTACATGTAGTTGACATTACCATTTCATCACTTTGATATGTTAAAGTACTTTATTTGGCCTCTCAAACATCAATTTTCAATTCATCCATTAACTCAACTTGAATGTATTTATTGCAAGTGGATTCTACTATTTCAACAATGATTATCTATTTAGATAATTCTTTAGGAGAAGAACATGAAGTAATATATTGACTCTATGCTTGTAGGGATTCCAACAAAACTTTATTGGTTTTTTGCTTAGCCAAATTTTTATCACTCGGATTTATTATCAACCTCCTATAATTCATAATATTCTTTTTATTTTCTTCCAACAACATCAACTTGGATTCATCCCCTCTATATTTTTTTGGACTTAATGCATAACTTTTACCATCATTGACAATTGAATAAGTGTTTATTCTACCTCATGCACCACTTTCCTGTCAAGTTGCCATGGTCTACCCAACACATTATGGCATCCATCCATTGACATGATATCACATAGAATTGCATATTTGTAATAAGCTATTTAGAAATTCACCATACATTGTTTGCTTACCAAAATTTGGTGTGTATTTTGTAACTATGATACTTTATAATGATTTATATACTCAATTTTCTTCAAGCCAAGTATTTCCATCATTTTTTTGACACTAATTTGTCTATGCTCCTACTATCCACAACCACATTGCAATATTTACCTCCTAATTTATAAATTCTCCCAAAATGTTCCTTTTTTGTACCGGTTCATGCATTTCCTTGTCTACTTTTAACAATACCCATCTCATTTAAGTGACTTTCCCTATTTTGGCTTCTCCATACACTACGGTGATAATAATTTATTCATATGTTTATGTGACATGATTTCTAGCTTCCATTTTATCATTATCCTATTGTGTCTATAGGAATTTAAAATCCCTATGTCCTGATTCCCCCTATCTAAAGCAATTACCCTAAAAACCTCTACCTAAACCTTTACCATAACCACCTCTTCCCATTTATGACTCTCCTCTTTATTGATTATTTTGACTAAAATTATTAGTGTCTGAAGAGTTAGATTCTTGTTGTGTTTGTTGTCTTTTTCTAAGGACTTTTCATATTCCTTGTGAGAATTTTTCTATTCCTCTTAAGTTAGTTTTTTTACTTCTAGACAACTTCTCTTTCAATTTTAATAAATTGGGAAACTTATTCTTTAGATTTCAATTTAACCATTCCAAACTTATCTTGAATTGACATGCAAATTCCATTGATGTACCTTTATATTTTCTCTTCATTGTCTTAAATATGTTTAGCCTAAATACTAAGCTTGTAGAACTCCTCAATGTAATCCTTCACATTCAAATATTTCTACTTTAGATTTTTTAACTTCCTAAATAGACTTAAATTAAAGTTGGATGGGAGGAATTTGATCTTCAACTTACTAAACATTTTGTCCCAAGTTTTAATATTCTTTTTTCTCTTTCTTTATCTCTCCATTTGGACATGATCCCACACAAGGATGCATTCCCTTTCAACCTTGTATAAGCAAATTTTACTCTTTTAGGATATGTTGGATTTTTAACCAGATTCAATCACAAGTCCAAATATCAAGGTTCTTATGTAGACTCAAATATCAGAGAAATAAATAAAGATGGTCAATATCAATGAATATAACATTTGTGAAAATAAGAATATTTGAAAATAAATGGCCAATATCATTCATGAAATAACATGAAGAAAACTTACAATAATATTGCTCAAAATATTGTATACAAGCTTCAATATTCAACTCACTAGTTTCTTCAATATTCATATTACATTTCATGGGGTTTTAACTCCATAATATAACCTTTGGAAGGTAACTCTTGAACTCTTTGACTGTTGTTCTCCTCACAAATTAAAAATATGCATCCTTTTCTATTCCACACATAAGATAAACCTCCCATGCCTCTTGGCTTCTCATATTGCCACTTGTATACATGTCTCTTGACTCTCTATTTACTTGCATACTTCCCTCTATGACACTTGCACACCCCTACTTGCACACTTGCACACTTTACTATATGACACTTGTGCACATTCTACACATAGACACATACATAAAGATAAATATAAAACCCTATTCTAATATTTACATATTTACAATTATACCATAAGGAACCATGGGGGTAGATTATCATATACCAAATAATGTAATATTCTCCAACACCCCCCTGTATTACATTATTTTCTTATTGAAGACTTTAGTCTTCAATCTCTATCTTCATATTATCCCTTGGGTTCATCCATTGCTTTTGTCTAATGTCAATGCTAAACAATATTGGATTGTGCCCAATCCATCTTCTTACATCCTATCTTTTAGAGAAATCACACAATTCATCATTAATTATTTCTTGAGACAAAATATGGTTTAATATTTCTTTTGAAAGGCCCATTCTGTCTAAAACAAATACTCCATTATTAATGGAATTTATGGCCTCTATTTGGTTTTTAATCTTTATGATACATTTCATGTTTCCATATATATTTATTTATTTATTTATTTATTTTTTTTTTTATTTGTGGAAAACATCCCAAAAGGGATGCCACTTTCGGGTAAGACCCAAGGAGGCAGGGGTATCCATTCTGCCAAAAATGCCCAGGACTCGGACCTGGCCTACCACCTTTGACATACTCAAGGAGCAAACAAACACACAAAACCAATTTAAAAATAAGTAAATAACAACAAAAATAATAAAATAAAATAAAAAACATGCTCCTTGAGTGTGTCAAAAACAAAAGCACAACCAAACACGCACAATAAGATAAAAGAAACCACAACACAAACCACATAGAAAAACACAAGAACCACATAACAAAACACAAACAAGACAAAAACAACAGAACACTACAAAGACATAACCCAAAAAAAACATGAAAAATAAACACAACCAAAACCTAAAAAATAAAATAAAAATAAAAATAAAAAACAACCAACAACGAGACAATAAACAAAAACAAAAAACATAGAAAACACTCACACATAAAAACATGAAATAACACAAACAAAGAGAAACCCAAGAACAAGAACAGAAAAAAACACAAGAACAATAACAAAAAACATAAAAAAAAAAACAAAACAACAAAAACACAAGAACAACAAAAAACAACACAAAGAACACAAAAAAAAAACAAAACAAAAGAACCCACCCACCTTAAAAAACTAAACAAAAAAAACAAAGAAGAAAAAAGAAAAAAAATGAACAAAACAATGACCTATCTAGACCGAGAAGACTATTAAGGCAAGAATCAACAGAGGAAACAAAATAAAGAATAGAATGAGCTAGGGAACTAAAAAAAACTGAATGAACCAAAGAGAAGCAAAAAAAAAAAAAACAAGAAGAAACTAGGTACCTTGAGCTGGAGCCATCCAAAGAAATGATAGAAAGAAGAGCTTCCCTAATTTGAGAAGCCCACCATATAGGAGGGTGGCCATAACAAGTAAGATCACCTTTGTCCAAAGCCCAATTAGCTAAAGCATCAGCACTCTTGTTTTGATCTCTGACCACATGATTGTAATCAACTTTCAAAAATCCCATCTGGATTAACTGAATCTTCTCAATAATTCTTTTTATTCTCCAATCCACCTTATGATTCTTAGAAGGAGTCTTCAAGAGATTAATCATAAGTTGAGAGTCGAGACTCAACTAACACCTTTTCCCATCCAACCTTAGTAGCCTCCTGAAGGCCTCTGAGGATACCATACCCCTCGGCAAGGTTATTGGAAAGAATACCCAAATTCTCGGCAAAAGTAAAAACCAGGGAGCCATCTGAAAGTCTACCAATTCCTCCCACACTGGCTTTTCCGGGGTTCCCTCTAGAGGCTCCATCGGTATTGACTTTTCCAAAATCCTTAGGAGGAGGTTGCCAATTTCTAGTCCTATCCATCTTACTAATACTCACATTCCCTTTAAGTTGGTTGCCCTTAGAAGGTTTAATCTTCAATATTTGCATCACTTGATCCCATCTTTGGTGGGAGTTTTGGGGGTGATTAAGGAGTTGATGGACTGATTCAACTAAGTTGGCTATGGTATTTTGCCAAATATAGTGAATATCCTTCCTATCTTGATTAAAAATTTGGTTGTTCCTTTCATTCCAAATATTCCAAAGAAGAATGGTAGAACCCATCCAAACTAACTGCCTAATAAAATGATCAACACCCTCTTGATTAGGCCAATCCCTCCAAAGTTGTTCAAAAGTAAAAAAATTGGACCACTGTAAGCCAAGTAAAGTGGCCATTCTCCTCCATAGCTGAGAGGCTAAAGTACACTCAATAAAAATATGGTTGATATTTTCTACATTCTCTTCACACATTTCACATCTAAAAGGGCCATGAAAACCACGCTTCATAAGTTGCTCACCGGTAAGCACCCTACGATGCAATAAAAGCCAATTAAAGAACCTCACCTTAGGCCAGAGCTTTTGAGCCCACAATCGAGAAAATATGTCAGAAGAATGGTTGGGATTATTATGGCATAAGGTCAAATAACCTTGAGCAACTGAATACTCACCCTTAGTAGTGTTGTTCCATCCAAAACAATCTTTTTCATGGGACCAAGAGAGGGATCTCATATGAAGGATGCCTTGGATATCTTGTCTTTGCCTTTCTAGGATTTGAATAGGCCAGTCCTCAATAGGGATCCAATATCTACCAACCTTTGAATTACCAGGTATGGTACCGATAGTAATTAGCCACCTTTATCCAATTAGCTCGGTGAAGCTCCTCCATCCAAGGCCTCCAATCGGGAAACTAGGTTATCAAAGGCTTGTGACCATCCCAAGAATCTGTCCAAAAATTTGCATGTTGACCATTATGAATGATCCAAAATAATTTTTTCTTTATCAAATCCTCACCGAGTCTTAAGAGCTGCTAAAATGGGAGAACCTTTGGTAGGAAGTTGATAGCGAACAAGGTCTTCGGGACTTTTGTTCTCGAGCATATTTAGCACGGAGATTATTGGCCCAAAGAGCATTGGGGTTATGCAACATCCTCCAATATAATTTAGCAGCTAAAGCTTTGTTGTTATTAATTGAAGACCGGAATCCTAACCCCCCTTCACTCTTAGGAAGACATAAAGTATCCCATTTCACCAAGGCCCATTTTCTTTTCTCCTTAGTACCACTCCAAAGGAAACGATGACTGATTTGATCCAATTCTCGAAGAACAGCCTTTGGGATATTCAAAATGGAAGAAACATAAATAGGAATAGCTTGAAGGACTGATTTTACCAAGGTGATTCTACCCCCGGAAGAAAGCCACTTGTTGGTCCACTTTCCAATTTTCTTCTTGACTTTGTCCAACAACCAATTCCAATCTTTATTTTTCTGCCTTTGAATATTTATGGGAATACCTAAATAAGTGATTGGAAGAGAGGTCTTCTTATATCTTAATTTATCCAAGACCATGGATTCTGTCTAGCGAGAGCGGTGAAAGAAAATAACTTTAGATTTGTCTTCATTGATCAACTGCCTAGTAGCCTTAGAAAAATAGCTAATGATTTTCTTAATATTAGAAGCTTCCTTAAGCGTAGCTTTACCTAAAAGAGTAGAGTCATCCACAAATTGAAGATGAGAGATAGGTCTAGCTCCATGAGCAATGGTAACTCCCTCAAGGGTTTTGTTTTCCCTCTTTTTGGTTATAGTCCTACCCAAGCATTCAACAAGAATGATGAATAAATAAGGGGATAGCGGGTCACCTTGCCTAATACCTCTGGAAGCTGGGAAAGACTGAGAAGGCCTACCATTGATAAGAACTAAGTAGGAAGCTGAAGAGATACATCCCATAATCCAATCCATCCAATCCTTAGAGAAACCAAATTGCCTCAAAACTTTGATAAGGAAGTGCCAATCCACTCTGTCATAAGCTTTGGATAAGTCTAACCGAATGAACATGGAAGGAGAATTTTGCATATCCATGGAATGGATGGCTTCCTGAGCAAGAACTATCTCATCTACTATTTGACGTCCTTCCACATACCCCCTTGCTCTGGGAAATAATCTTATGCAAAAGAGGCTTCAACCTTTACTGCCATGATTTTAGTAATGATTTTGAGAAGAACATTACATAAAGCAATAGGTCTAAAAGCTGAGATATGATCAACCTCTTGAGCTTTTGGAACAAGAGTAATATAAGTTTTATTGATAACCTTCAAAATTTCTTTGGCTTTCCTGGCTTCTTCCACCACCTCTAATAAATCAACATGAAGGATATCCCGGAACTCTTGGTAGAACTCAATAGGAAAACCATCGGGACTCGGGGTTTTCCCTTTTTGCATTTTAAAAACTACTTGTTGAAGCTCATTGATAGTAACGAGGAGCGAGTCAAAATAGAGTTCTCCTCGAAGTGATAAGAGAAGGGATTGCTTGAAGAACATTTTGTTGTGAAGTTGAGTCAAGAGGAGTAGCGGCAAAAATATTGGAAAAGTAATCAACAACAATAGAGTTCATGCCATCCCAAGTATAAACAACATCTCCAGAATCTGATTTTAAGGAAGAAATAAAGTTGTGAGATCTTCGAGCTAGAAGAGATTTGTGGAAGAAATTTGTGTTTCGATCTCCTTCTTTGAGCCATTGAATTCTAGATTTTTGCTTCCATAAGATTTCTTCTCTTTTTCCCCATTCCTCTAACTGAGTTGTGAGTTTAATTTCATCTGCACTTCTCTTCTCTGTGAGGCCATCTAAACGGATTTTCTTATTCAAATTTTCAAGATGAGCAATAACTTCATGTTTTTTTTATGAACATCCCCAAACTCTTTCCGGTTCCAAGTCTTGATTTTGGATTTAATGTATTGCGGTCTTTTGGCAAAACAGAACATCTTAGTCCCATGCCTAGGTTTACCTTCCTTCCACCATTGTTGCACACGAGGTCTGAAGGAAATGTCTCTAAGCCACATTAATTGAAAACGAAAAGGAGAGAAACTCACATTGGTTTTCCACATTTCCACCATTGCTGGCCAATGATCCGAACCAGCATTATTAAGAGTCTTCACTTTAGGAATGTGACCATGGATTAAGAAATTTTCAGAGAGCAAAAACCTATCCAATCTCTCCATTATACAAGCTAAGCCTTGCCTTCTATTAGACCAAGTCATAAGGCCATTATCCGGTTGGATATCCACAAGATGGAGGTTTGCAATATATTCGCTCATGAGGTCGGTGCTTTTGTCCAAATTTCTATTTCCCCCCATTTTCTCATCCAGAGAGAGGATGGTATTGAAATCTCCTCCGATCAAGATCCAAGCTTTAGGAAAATGAGAGATAATATGAGTAATATCCTTCCACTGTCTTCTTTTTTCCTCCAAAGAAGTCGGGGCATAAATAGTAATGCAGAGCATAATCTGGTTGGAATGTCTACTTTGAATAGCTATAGCCAACAAACCCCAGCTGCCAACCATATGGTGAATAACTACCTCTTTTGGGTCCCAAAGACAAGCAATGCCACCCGAAGTCCCTTGGGAACTGAGGGAAACCACTTTCCAGCTGGCCAAATTTTACTGGCAATTAAGTCCATATCCTCCATTGACATCTTTGTTTCTTGAAGGAAAACAAGATGTGGATGATTTATCTGAATCATTCTTCTAATTTCATTTTGTTTTGAAAGACTCCCTTTGAGTCCTCTAATATTCCAAGTGATGATCTTCATTAATACCAGGGCTAAAAAAGTTGGGAAGGGCATTAATCTTACCTTCCTCTACAAGCTTTTCACCTTCTTTTACCATATGATATTGATTGGTCTTGCGACCTACTTTTTGATTAGAATCCATCTTCAATTTTTTTTCCCTGTTTCTTGACTTATTCCAATTGAATCCGAGATGGCTTCTAACCTTGAAGAATGCTCATACACAACCAAAATTTTACTAGATGGTTCAATGGAGTCTATATTGGGACCTGCATTATTTGAAGTTTTGACATTTGAAATATTGTTTTTCTTGTGTAAATTTTCTCCTTTTTTTTTTTGTTGAAAACCTTTGATTTGTTGGTTTGTCTCCGAGTTCTTCCCTTCATATTTAAATTGTGTTTCTAAGATTTCAGTTTCCATTATTTCCTCTTCCTCACTTGGGACATCATTTGTGGAAAGGATTTCAAACATATTAGCAAATGACTTTGATTGATCCTTCATAACTAGTTTTTTATGAGTGTTCTTCTTCTTAGGTATTTGGAAACCTGCTTGAGTTTATATCTTCTTTCTTTTGATCGGGAATTTTATTTGGGCAAGCAGTGGCCAAATGACCATATTCATGGCAAATTCTACAACGAAAAGGAATGTTCTCATAGTCCACTACTTGCTCCCAAGTGTCTTCCCCAAATTGTAATGTGATATTTTTAGGTAGGGGTTTGTCAAAATCCATTAAAACACAAATTCGAGCATAAATAATATGTTCAAAATTTTGAGTACAATCAGCAGTCATCATAAAAGTTCCTAAAGAGTTTCCAATTGAAGAAAAAATAGTAGGATTCCAAAATTCAATAGGGAGGCCAAAGAGTCTAACCCACACGGGAGCTATAGAAGGCATCTCTTCTTCGGCTTTAAATTTAGTATGCCGAGGCCTTCATGAAAAGCCCTGCCCTTCCAAAAAACCAAGGACCCCCTTGAAAATTTTTCTCTCTATCTTCATTATTAGCAAATAAAACAAGAAAATAACCATTTGGATAAATAGAGATTTGTAACTCACCTTTAGTTTTCCAGCTTTTTGCAGCCCAAACTTTGAAAGCAGATAGACTCGGACGAAAACCCACGAACCGAGCAAATTAGTCCTCTTTTTTCCAAATCTTCAATGCCAGTCTGAATGTTACCCATATCAAGCTTAACAATAGGAGTTCCATCGGTTGCTTTAAGACATCCTGACTCCATTTTCCTGGGATCAATCTTAGGCATTCTTAGAGGTTTATGGGAAGCCCTAATATTGATATTAGCATTGGGTTGAGGCTGTCCACCATGAAGGGCATCCCTAAAATTCATTTTTGGGACTGAGTCTTCAAAATTCTTACCCTTGACGAGGGGTTTTCACAGTAGAATTATTTTGTGGGTGCACCTTAGCACCAGATTCACTTGAGATATGAGCCATTTTTTGATCAACTGCTTGAAACTTGTTTCGTGATCTCTTTAATCCTTGCCCTAGACGTCGTGGAAAGGTATGGTTTTCACTTTTCTTTTGTGCAGCAAATTGGAAGCCGTTGTCACTCAAGTTCACGGTATGATCTGTTGAAAGACAAATTTCTAACCCATATTGTATCCCCTGCAACATTTCTTGCTAAAATATTGAGCATAAACCACAAAAATATTGGCCGCTAGGGCCCGAAGGCCCTAAAAACCAACCTCTGGAGCTGCTTGCACTCAACCCAGATGAAACCCTCGCATAGCCGCTTGCCAAATATATCGTTCACACATAGGGATGCGCTAGGATCTGTGTTGCTCCAAATGATATGAAAATTGGTGGAGACGTTCTAGGGTTTTTCAGGCATCTACCCTCAAAATTTCAGCTCAATCCGAGTTCGGATGAGTGAGATATGGCCGAAACGAGTTCGGTAGTTTGGGCAGTACTACAAAACGATGCTCTTGATAATATAAAGGTAAATTATACATGGTTCGATTCTCTTGTCCCATTTATATATTTAATACTATTATTCCTTTTTCAATTAATTGAGACATTGAGATAAGATTACTTGAGAAGTGTAGAATATATAAAACATCATCTAGCACAAAATCTAAGAATGACATGCTATGTATAATTTTTCCAGCTTGCACATAATAAATATTATCATCTACAATATTAAGTGGAATGTTAGGTCTAACTTCTATTGGGTCAAACCAATTCAAAAATCTCGTCATATGATAACTAGCACATGAATCTATGTACCATGAATATTTTTCATTTTGCATGTTTTGATAAGATTCAAGTGGTATTACTTCACATCTTTGATAAAACAATTTGAAAATTTATCCTATTATTCAACCCTTTAAATTTATATGAATGTATTGATGAATTCATTCTTCTTTGTCATCTATCCATTTATTTTAAACTTTTCAAATTAATTCCTTTGAAGTAGAAATACTTATTAATCCAAAGTTTAATTTAATAAATCAAATCAAATTCTTCAATCTACAAATTTGTAAATTAAATAATCAATAATTAAAATTTTCAATTTAATTTCTTTGAAGTAGAAGGCCTTATGGCTCCCAAATTTAAAATACATGATTTTAATTTGAAATTTTTTAATCAATTAAATCTTTAAATCTTTTATTTTGGAGTAGAAAATATTATCTCTCCAAATCTAAATTCAAATTCAATACAACTCTAAGTTTTTAAATTATTCCAAAATACAATTTCAAAAATATTATATGCCAAAAATAAAGATTTCTTATTACTTCAAAAAACTAGAAAGCACTAAGAATAATGCACTTTTCCCAAATAAATATTCTTTCCTGAAATTTAAATTTTGATCCCTACCTAAATTTGTGCAGTCTTCAATGCTTGATATTATTCTCTTATCAGGATATATGGTAGGGTAAATGTCAAGTTGAATGGTATGGCAATGCAATGTCTTGAATGGACATTATTCAAGTTATTCTAGGTAGTGTTTTCCTTTTCTACTATCAACAACTTTCTCAAGAAATGTTGCACTTGCTTAGATGCATGGATTACTCATCCTATCCTCTTTTGCTTTCACCCTTTAGAATTGACATCAATGCTCTAGTTTTTTATTTTAGATGCTTCTCTTCTTGGTTATCAATACATGCAAGTCACTTTGTTTCATCTATTGTCTCTATGTAGGGGCAACTCATGTCTATTCACCTCTAATATTTGTGTAGGTACAACTATCTCTATTGCTTTTATCAAGAAATTTTACTACTACAATCTCATTCACAGTATGTGATTGTTCCCTTCCTATATTCGCTTGTCTAAATATCAACAATTAAGCATTCAACTAGTCCTATCTCAAACCTTTTTTCTTCTTTTTTCTTATGCTTTCAAAGGCACTTGAAATCAACACATTATCCTAGAATATTTTGTTGTCACTTCTACTCTTGAAAGGATATAATTAAATATTATCCAACTTGGATGAATCCTAATATTTTCTTCTCATACCTCGCTCATTTATTTATCTTCTTTCACTAATTTCTAACTGGTACTCAAATCCTTTATCTTCTTTATGTTGTCTCAACTTCTTACTTAGCTTGGCTCTGCTTATCTCTGCAATTTGGTGCTTCTATATTAAAGATAGAATATAAATATTCACTCATGGTCTCCACATTTATTGGTCTCTTTCTCTTTTTATTTTATCCCACATTATTTTCAATGGAACCACAAATATGCTTACAAATATCAATCTTTTCAAAATAATATTTGGGTAATCAATCACCCAAAATTGATCTTGGCCTATATTTTCTTCACGTGGCTCTTCCTCTAATATCCACATCAATTTTCTTCTTTGATATTATTTTCAACCTGCAATTTTTCAATTAAAATATTCACATAAAAATCTAATATACTGCTAGCTTTAGAGACTATCCAAAGTAGCTCTATCTTTTATCTCTCCAAATATTCATACCAATTGTTTTCATGATTCTAGCAATAGAAACTACTTGAGGTATCTCGAATAGAGTCTATAACCTCGATCTAATACCATTGTTGGATTTTTAGCCATATTCAATCATAGGTCCCATTATCAAGGACATGATTGGCCTCATGCCTCGACTTTCCATTCATGTTATTAAATTTGGGATGTATTTTTCAAACCACTACAAAGATCAAGGCAATCTGTGCATTTCCAATTATTACCATTCCAAAGTTGTCTTCCTTGAGAAGTCGCCTAGTTTTTTTATCATCGAGCATTACTATTGTTTTAATTCCACCAGTGTGGATATCTGCCCTAGGCTCTCTATCATTCCCCATTTTTCTTACCATCAGCACCACCACTATGTCCGCATTTACTCCTACCTTACTAACATGGGTTATGTTATGCTAAATGCCTATTTAAGTTATCATTGGCCTACCCTAAATACTTACACATTTTAGCTGCATCATCCCTACCCTTAGTCTAGTTTATCTATAGATAATCCTTGGTGCCTTATTTTAGCCACCATGGCTATTTTAGAACCCAATAGCCTCCAAATTGACCCCCTCTTAGCCACATTCCTACAAGCACAAGGTTGTGTTCCCTTCCTATCCAAATTCAAAGGCACTGAGCAGGATATCACTACCGATTTTGTGAAAACCTGTTCGAATGACCACGTCTTTGTTCGTAATGTTTGGTTCAAGGTTACAGTTGACTTGATTGCTGAGGTTTTTTGCCTCCCATTGATAGGTCGCATGGTCTAGTGGGATAAACACAACTAGGACCAAGAGCTTGATGGGTTTCCCAACCATTAGGATTTTAAATGGATTGGAGTTACCCTCGATCATGAATCTCTCCTCTCCCCTTGGCCCACCGTGATTGTCCCCATGCTCCTGTACATTACCTGTTATGACCATGCCAAGCCTCTCTTCAGATTCCCATTAGCCCTGGTCAACCATATCGTGGATTCAAACCCGTGAACTTTCCAAACTTCCTTTATCGTTCCATTAGGCTAACAATCCACAACACTTGTAAAAAATATTTTGCTCCCGCTCATCAAGGTCTATTTGCTATCATTTTCGTCATGTTTTAGCCTCCACCCCTCCTCCCATTTTTACCCCCCTTCATTCCAATCCTCCCCCTCCCTCTTTCGGCCATATCCCTTCCTATTCCCTTTCTAGTGAACCCTTGTACAGCGAGGAGCCCTATGATTTTCAAATACTTATTTCCAAGAAGGGCACCCCGACTACTGTGATTCCCCACTCCATCAAGAAAATTCCCCCTGCTACAAGTGGAGCCAAACCTCTTACTGTGAAGAGGAAAGTGAATATTGAATAAATTTCTACTCAAGTTAGGTCTTCTCAAGTCAAGAAAGCAAGGGTGAAGACCAACCAGAATTTCCCTATTCACATTTTTGAAGACAACAACAAGAATTCAGATCCTGATGGTGTCGCTATTTTCAAGATCTCAAGGATCATTCTTAAATACTTTATCTCAGCCATGGACAATTCTAGTGCCACTCTAAAGTATCTCCTCCTGAATGGTACCAATTTTACTGAGGAGGACATCTCGAAAGCCTAGCATCGCCAGCCTTGTTTTTGGTTGGGATTCTGTGTGCTTCCTTTTTTGATGTGGTTGTTTCTTTCCCCAGCATGGGATGGTGGTCTCTAGCAGTTTTTTGTGTTTCTCAATCTACCTCTACATGGTTGTCTCTATTATCTCTGTTGGTTTTCGATTTAGGTTACCCCTACGTGGGCCTTTCAGGTTGCCCCTACATGGGCTTTTTTTGGTTATTTGTCAGGTTTTAGTCTTCTTAGTTGCTTGCCCCTGCATGGGTGTTTTTCCTCTAGTAGCTTTATTTATTCTCATTTGCATGGGAAATTTTATTTCTTATCTAGCTATCATCCATGGTTCAAAATTTTTTAGTTTTGCTTCTATTCTATCCTATAAGGTTTTCTATATTTCTAGGATTGGGACCTAGTCAAAACATGTATAATATAATCATCTACTTACCAAAAAAAATATCAGAGCAATCAATATAGATGACCAATATCAATGAACATAACATTCATAAAAATAACAATAATATAAAAATAAATGGCCAATATCGTTCATAAAACAACATGAAGAAAACTTACAATAATATTGCTCAAGATATTGTATACAAGCTTCAATGTTTAACTCACTAGTTTTTACAATATTTGAATTACATCTCATGGAGACTTATCTCCATAATATAACCTTAGGAAGGTGAATCTTGGACTCTTTGACTATTGCTTTCCTCACATATCTAAAAGATGCATCATTTCCTATTCCACACATAAGACAAACCTCTCATGCCTCTTGTCTTCTAACCTTACCACTTTTACACATGACTCTTGACTCTCTATTTACTTGCACACTTTACTTTATGACACTTGGACACTCCAAATTGCATATTTACACACTTTCATATATGATAAATGTGCACATTCACACTCTACACATTTTCACACATTGTTACATGACACTTGTGTACATTCTACACATAGACACACATAAGAAGAAATCTAAATCATACTATTAAACTATAGTCTCAAACCCTATTTTAATATTTAAATATTTATAATTATACCATAAGTTACCATGGGGGTACATTAGATATACCAAATAATGTAATATTATCTAATAGGGTCTTCCATCAATTCAAATTCAAAATACTTCTCCATCTCTATGATCCAATATATGAGTTCTTAAGGGTTCAATATTCCAATGTAGCATGAGATCTCAAATTTATTATACCCATTCTAGTGATATCTAATTAGAGTATATTACATTATTTGGTGCATGCTAATGTACCCCATGGTACCTTCATGGTACATTTTTAAATAATAGATTATGGTTGAGTCATAGTTTAGAGTGTGAGTTATATTTTCCCTTTTATGTAAGTGTGAATGTGTAGGAAATGCATAAGTGTCATGTAAAGTTGTAATATGCAAGAAATGCATAAGTATCATATGATTTAGGGTGCAAGTGTAAGTTGAGTCTATGTGCACAAGTGTCTTGTATGTATGAGAATAAATATGTAACATAAATATGTGCACAAGTAGTTTATATTAGAGAGTGCAAATAGAAGTGCAAGAGTCATGTATAGGTGTGCATATGTTATAGTATCAAGTGTTCATAAAGTATACAAGTGGCAAGTAGATAAGCCAAGAGTCATGAGACTTGGCATATAGAGAGCAATAGTCAAGTATCCAAAGAGTCATACTACTATGGATATATTATGGAGATAATGCTCCATAAACATGTATCACAAGGATCACGATCATTACTATCCTATACATTTGTAATTCAAAGAAGTACAATAAATATTGTATACATTTTGAGAAATTAATATTGTAAGCTATTCTTCATGCATAGTACATGAATTATTCAGGATTTTTGCATTTATATTTCACCATATTATTAATGTTATTTGAGTTATTATAAGCTTTGATATGCATATTAATTTGCTCATATTATTCTACTCATTTCATTATCTTGATCTTATTATATTATGACTATTTTATATTTAGATTCTATGAGATATAACCTATGATATTTTGTGGTAGTATAAGGCTTAAAAATTTATCATAGACTTCAAGAATCTATTGTTTGGTTCATCCACTAGGCCTTATTCTTTAGGATACCAAATTGATTCTTCTTCATAATCATAATTAACATATTCCATATGGACCCCTCATTTTCTATGCCATCTCAATGACATCCAACCTAGAAATAATCCCTCTTAGCATCTTGGTTATGTCAATATTTCTAGTATTCCAAGCGATTCTTGGTATCTGTGATCTTTCCTAGTGTGTCATCTTATTTTCCAACCTGATTTGATACCAAATAATGCAATCAAGGTTAGGAATTCCAATGAAACATTATCAACCTTGTAGTTAAATAAATCACACAATATCACAAAAACAAATTAAGACCAACAATGTAAATTTCAATTGAATCACTAATTCCACTTGTTGAATTGGCTTACAAATCAAAATTTAATACAATTATAGCTTCTATAACTATTAACAAACATAAAAAAAAGGAAAATTTCACTTGTTGGCCTAGTAAAACGCTTCTTTACTATCAATATCTTATTATTTTTGTTGGATGGGCTAATATGATGTCTTTTAATGTCAGAATTATCCCCTCAAATAATTTCAACTACCAATCTATTAAAAACCCTCTAGAAATATCAAAAACTAAATTTTTTTCCTAAAACCCTCCATGCTAGCCAAACATGAAAAATTTCCTCTCACAACTTCAAAATGGGGATGAAATTGCTTTAGCAAACACTACTCTAGCTTCTAGCAATGCAAAATAGGTCAAAATTGTCATCCCTAAAAAAAATTATCCAAATAAAGTTTTGTAAGAATTGAATCTTGCTAAAATTGTCATGTAGATAAAAACATACCCAAAAAATATTATAAATAATGGATTTAGCTAAAATTATCTTCTAGATAAAAATAGACCCAAAAAATATTATAAAATTTGGATCTAGCTAAAATTATCATCCAAATAAAAACAATCCCAAAAAATACTACAAAAATTAGATTTAATTAAAATTGTCTTCTAGATTAAAATAGACCCAAAAAATATTTGACTAAGTTGTGATGTGGTAATCTGGTGCGGTCGAGGAGGTTTTGAGTGATGAAGGTGATGTAGTATTGGAGGTGATGTAGTAATGTAGTATTGGAGGTGACATAAGTTAACCTGGAGGATCCATTCTAGTCAGGTAAGGCTAAGGTGTCTGTGGGTCCTAGTTCCTCTTGGTACGTAGGCAAGATTCGAGAGAATATTTTGGGTAGGAAGGCTTCTTCTCCTTCTTCCTATGCCAGAGTGGTAGCCGATCTTAATGTCAATGCAAAATTTCCACCATGCTTTGCTAAAGGTGGCTCTTAACATATTTTGTTCCCAAATGCCACGATGGACTCCCTACTGAGTCAAGGTTCATGGGACCTATTTGGGAAGTTGAGTGGAGGAAGACCAGAGCTTGACTCCTTGAAGCGTTGGGCTTTGTCCAAATGGAAACCTTTGGGTTCCATGGATTTTGCTTCTCTTCCTCATAATTTTTTCTTGATTAGACTTTCCTATGAGGACTCAAGATGGATTTTGGAAGGGGGACCATGGTTTTTCAATAAGAGAAGTTTGTTTCTAAGACGTTGGGGTCCTGATTTTAACCCGGACCTCTAATGGATTAATATGGTTCCAGTATGGGTTAGGCTTCCTAAGTTTCCCACTTATTTTTGGCATGAAAGTGTCTTTCGTGTGATGGCTTCTAAGATTTAAGATTTCATATCCTTTGATAAAGGTTATATTTCTCCTAATAGAGGATATTTTTTGAAGATGTGTGTCATGGTTGATATTGAGGAGTTACCCAATGTAGTGGAGCTCATCTCCCACATTGGCTCTTGTCACCAGACTATTATTTACGAAAATAAGCCTTTTGCTTGTCGAATTTGTGGGTTGGGTGGTCACCATCAAAATATTTACCCACAAAAGAAACCTATGAAGTTTTCAGAGAAGGCTCCTATCCTTGAGAAGAGTTAGTCTCACCAAGGGTCTCAACGCTCCCTTGAGGAAGTCCGAAATGGGTGGAAGACGTCGATTAAAAAGAATAGGATTTTGCAGAAAAGAACTCTTGTTGATTCTAAAGGGAAAGAAGTTTTAGCTGGCTCCCAGTAGATTGGGATGGGTGGCATATCCTATGGAACTCCTTTTAATCCCTCAGTCAATGCCTCTTATCAGGAGTCAGGTGACGGTTCAGGTGGAGTTGAGAACAAGAGTTTTTTTTCTCCCCCTAAGTCTTTGGGGAACCAGCAATGTATTAATTTAGAAGTGGTGTTGTTCACTGTACCTGACCCTGATCCCCTTCCTCTTTCTAATTCCTTTGGTGGTTTGAAGTTGGATGAGTTTGGGGAATCACATGGGGTTCCTCTGTAGGAGGTTTCTAACCTAAAGCTGACTGGTGTTTCTTCCCCCCGGATGGAGAAAGTGGTATCTCCTACTCTCGGTCATGCAAGTTTTAATGGGCTCCCCTCTAAAGATCTTGGAGATGGGTTCCCCTGTGCCTAAAACCAGAAGTTAGAGGAAAAAACCTATGGATTTTAGTTTTTCTAAGAAATCTAGGAGACCTCCATAGAAATTTGGTAGGAAAAAAGCAACAGATGAGTCTATAGCCAATGACGGCCAATCCTATCTTGTGGTGGAAGATGAGAATGGTGATAGACAGTTAAAGTTGGACGGGTTCAAATCCCCCCATTTGGGTGGGATTGGGAAGAAACTCTCATTCTAATTTTAATGAAAGTGTGTTCTTGGAACACAAAGGGGCTTAACAGCTCCTCAAAAAAAGGACTTCTAGTAGAGTTACGAAAGGAAAAGACCCTTGATATTTTGTGTATTTAGGAGTCTAAGCTTGATGTTGCTTCTTGGAAAGAGGTGCATATAACAGTTTGTTTTGGCTCTGGTTTTATGGCCACTTAGTCTTTCGGTTCTTCTCGAGGCCTCCTTTTTTTCTAGGACTCCTCAAAATTTTTTGGTCATGTGATCTCCTCATCCAACAGGGTGATCAATATTTTATTTTGGTGTAAACATTCATGGAGGAGATGGGTTTTATCGAATAATTATGAGCCTAATGGCTATATCAATAGACGTAAATTTTGGCATCTTTTGCTTGACATGAGAGAGACCTTTCAAAATGAAGCTTGGATGGTAGTTGGTGACTTCAACTCCCCATTTTTTTTCTCTTAGAAGCAAGGTGGCAATGAAGTTGATGTTCATATCTTGGCTGATCTCCATGATTGTGTGAACCATGCAGAGTTGATAGACATTGATTTTAAAGGGATAAATTTTATGTGTTGAAACTGGAGAGGTGGAAATGGTCTTATCCTTTGCTGGCTTGACAGAATCTTGGTCTCCAACTCTGCCTGTGACTTTTTTGGTGATGCCTTCCTATCTACTCTACCGCATATTGGGTCTGATCACAACCCTCTATGGCTTGAAAACCCAAAGTTTAGGAATTCCAATAAAATATTATCAACCGTGTAGTTAAATCAATCACAGAAGATCACAAAAACAAATTAAGACCAACAATGTATATTTCAATTGAATCACTAATTTCACTTGCTGAATTGGCTTACAAATCAAAATTTAATACAATTTTAGCCTCTAGAACTATTAACAAACATCAAAACAAGGAAAATTTCACTCGTTGGCCTATTAAAACGCTTCTAGACTATCAATATCTTATTATTTTTGTTGGATGGGTTAATATGATGTCTTTTAATGTCAGAATTATCCCCTCAAATAATTTCAACTATCAATCTATTGAAACCCCTCTAGAAATAGCAAAAACCAAATTTTTTTCCTAAAATCCTCCATGCTAGCCAAACATGAAAAATTTCCTCTCACATCTTCAAAATGGGGATGAAATTATTTAGAAAGAACTACTCTAGCTTTTAGTAATGCAAAATAGGTCAAAATTGCCATCCCTAAAATTTTTTATCCAAATAAATTTTTGTAAGAATTGAATCTTGCTAAAATTGTCATGTAGATAAAAACATACCCAAAAAATATTATAAATAATGGATTTAGCTAAAATTATCTTCTAGATAAAAATAGACCCAAAAAATATTATAAAATTTGGATCTAGCTAAAATTATCATCCAAATAAAAACAAACCCAAAAAATACTACAAAAATTAGATTTAATTAAAATTGCCCTCTAGATAAAAATATACCCAAAAAATATTTGACTAAGTTGCGATGTGGTAATCTGGTGCGGTCGAGGAGGTTTCAAGCGATGGAGGTGATACAGTTTTGGAGGCGACAGAAGTTAACTTGGAGGATCCATTCTGGTCAGGTAAGTCTGAGGTGTCTGTGGGTCCTGGTTCCTCTTGGGACTTATGCAAGATTAGAGAGAATATTTTGTGTAGGAAGGCTTCTTTTCCTTCTTCCTATGCCAGAGTGGTAGCTGATCTTAATGTCGACGCAGAATTTCTACCGTGCTCTGCTAAAGGTGGCTCTTATCATATTTTGTTTCTATATGCCACAATGAACTCCTTGTTGAGTCAAGGTTCGTGGGACTTAGTTGGTAAGCTAAGTGGAGGAAGACTGAAGCTTGACTCCTTGAAGCGTTGGGCTTCGTCCAAATGGAAACCTTTGAGTTCCTTGGATTTTTCTTCTCTTCCTCGTAATTTTTTCTTGATTAGATTTTCCTATGAGGACTCAAGATGGATTTTGGGAGGGGGACCATGGTTTTTCGGTAAGAGGGGTTTGTTTCTAAGACGTTGGGGTCCTTATTTTAACCTGGCCCTATAATGGATTAATATGGTTCCAGTCTGTGTTAGGCTTCCTAAGTTTCCCACTTATCTCTGGCATGAAAATGTCTTTCGTGTGATGGCTTCTAAGATTGGGGATTTCATCTCCTTTGACAAAGGTTCTCTTTCTCCTAATAGAAGAAAACTTGTGCATATTTGTGTCATGGTTGATATTGAAGAGTTACCCAATGTAGTGGAGCTCATCTCCCTCCTTTGCTCTATTGTGGAGTTTCCAAAACCACCCCAAGCTTCTTGGGGACCCACTTGTCATGTTTTGGTATTAAAGGTTTTTGGTTTTCTTTGGCTTGTAAGAATAGTGATGTTTGACCATTTATGTTAATGATTTTAATTACTTTAGTTATTTGATATTTAATGATTAATTAATCTAGGCATTAATGCTTAGATTAATTAAAATCCATTTTGATAAATAGAGTTTAATGTTCTTCATACTATCTAAGGTGATGGAATGTGTTTAATAAAGCAAGGCCTCACCAAAACATTACCTAAAACAAGAAGAGGATACAAAAGGTACAAAGAAATTGTGATAGAAAATAATATGCTATTATCTACCTAATATAATTACATTAATTATATTATGCATATAATAGTAATATTATTATGATGTTCTAAAATGTTATTATAATAATATTATTATGATTATATCATAATGTTCTAAAATATTATTATTATAATAATATTATTATGATTATTTTATTCTAAAATGTTATTATTATAATAATATTATTATATTGTATATAATAATATTATTATAATATACTTTACAAAGGATGTGATAATAATATGTTTGACCATGTTATGTTTGATTGCAGGAGAAGGCGATAGCGGCTATTCAAAATGATCGAAGGCAAGGGTGGCTATTCCAAAACGTTCGAGGCCACGTAATGCTGGCAAAAGAGGAAGCAATCCAAAGATAGCAGACAACACACAAGGAGCTGGATTTGGCAGTGAAATGATTGAAACCGGAGGCATACCGTCAAACAAGCCAACAAAGAAACATTATTAGGGTAACCCGTAACCCTAATCGATGGAGATAAAGGTCTACCTCGAGAGCATGAAAAGTTTTTTGTTGGTATTGCACAACATGAGTGCGATAGCAAGGAGCTCGAAAGCCATGGTGAAGGGTCGACAGCGCCATGGTTGCGTCGATGGTATCCCCCTAACGTGGTGTTGACATCACCATGGCTGTGATCGAACGCAGCACCATGGGTGTGTTGTTTTGATAGCACCATGGTTGCATCGATCGTAGAACCACGATGTGGTGTTGACAATGCTAGGGCTGCATCGATCATAGCACCATGACATGGTGTTGATAGTGCCATGGTTGTGTCGATGGTGTGATGGCCTCATTGGGTTATATGGAAACCAAAGTGCCCAGGATGGGGGATGTCATCCCAATCATTGGGCATATTTGGTATGGCTTCTAAGAGATACCATCGGGTCTTGGTTTCAAATAGCATAGCAAAAATTTTGTTCAATGAGATTGACCTGCATTATTTTAATATGAATGTTGTTTGATTATATTCAATGTTTTAAAGGAGGCCTAAAATCGTAGGGGTTATAAGGTATAGTTAAATATTTTTTATTATTCATTTTGATGGGTGCAAATGGGTGTTCTTGGGTAGAATGCCTATGTGATAAGAGAAAGGGGAGACATAAGGAGTTATGTAAGATTATATTTTTGGTTTTATTATTGTTTAAAATAATGATTAGAAGTGTTATTTTATTGTATTAATCATAGAAAATGATGATGGATTATTTTCTTATATCCATTTATTATTTTAATTGTGAAAGAAGTTGAAGCAAAAGGACTTCGAATAATTATTTATACCTTGCTATCCTACCTGTTTAGGGGGGGCTGGAAATGATGTAACATTTTGAAAAGCAATAAGAAAGAGCATTTTTTAGATTTTGAGAGGGTAGAAAAATTTTGTGAGCAAAATCAAAAGGAGGGTTTCTAATCATAAAACTAACGGTTTTAGTGTCTTATCATTTCTACATTTTAGTGACTTCTAGCCATTTTCTTATGCCGTGAAATGGGTTGCAATAGGTGAAGATCAAGATGATGCAGTTTCTCTATTATTTCCTTTGAGTATTGCACTTGATTTAATGGTATTGTGCTTATGTTGCAGGTCCATTAATTCAGGTTGTTTTATGATTACCTCATAACTTGGGATTTTGTAGGGAGGAGCTTGCTAAACTAATTCAGAATTTGACTTTTTCAACTAACCAAATCTGCATTGTTTATTCATTCATTTTTGTTAAGTTCATTTTATTTCAAGCATTCAATCATTTCATTCTGGTCCATCCAGAATTTCATTTTCTTTTATTTCCATTTTGGTCCTTTTCCAGAATTTTTGTTAATTTCCTTTTAGTTTCATTTCTATTCTGGTCCATTTCCAGAATTGTTAATCTTTCAAGTTATTTCCATTATGGTCATTTTCCTTAATTTGTGTACCTCCAAAATTCATTAATCTAAGCTTTCAAATAAAACACATGGTTTAGGAGGGATACTAACCTGCTATTTCACATTAAATTAAGATAAGAAATGAAAGCTAATTTTGCTAACATTGCTAACACTCTAACTTCTACTAACTACTATTAGGGTAGTGGCATCAACATAAGGAAGATAAAATGAACCCAACTATCTAAAAATTACTTCATCTTAAAGGCAAGAACATTAAAATGAGGTGGAAAATTCCACATTTTATCATTTTAAACCTTTTAAGTGAAGATAAAATACTTTACTAACAGGGATTCAGGGTAGCATCAATTTAAAAAACCCTAAAAATAACTGTTTTTATTTTGCATTTGCTTTTAGTTAGATCTTTCAATAATTAAGCATTGTTTATAACCAGCAAAGGCCCCTTGTTTATGGTCACATGCATCATTGAATTGTTTATGGCATTATTGTAATACTTTAGATATTTTACCAGAGCCTTGGATAAGTTGAATGTTTGTCATTTGGTTTCTTTTCAAGAGAGATTTTTTTGTTCAATACTCTGCATGTGGTAGTATTTTGCAATTGGGAAAAATATACACTCAATTTGGCGCTAGAAGGAGGGCCTTCTTTTATGCTTTGTGATTTAGTTTTTTTTTGCTAATGTTAACGTGGTCAGTTTTGGTTCAACAATATTGTGTTTACAGGTGCAACATGTTACTCTTGACTAGTTTGTGAGAAACCTTAGTAGAATAGATTTAAGTTTCTCAGGCTGGACCCGCCTAGACACATTGCTACTAGGTCTAAAACCACTGAGGAAGCCATTTTTCAAATTATTTCTCCCAAACCTAGGAAACTGAGATACAAAATCTAGGGTATCGAAATCCCATCTGAGCCTTCTGATACATTAGGTTTAGAAACACTTTTTCAAGATTTGGAAAGGTTATCTCTCAGACCTCTAAATCTGAATACCTTTAGTGGGTGTGCACCCATTAGTTCCACCACAAGAGCTACATCAAGTGTACCCATATCCATCATCCTGATTGTATCAACTTCTTTAGTAGGGTCATTATCTTTGGTTAATATGGCCCAAAAATAGCAACAGCAACAACCAGTTCCCTAGTTTGGCACCCAAAGTTCACTGTTAAGTATACACGGGATGTCCATGACATACCTAGGCACATTGAGAGGTCTATATCTAAGTTTTTCCATGATGGTCCCATTTCATTTGAAGAGCATGTTCAAATTTACAAGGACCATATGATTAGGTAGGGAGTCAGTCATGAAGACGTCGCTTGTCGACTCTTCCCTAATAGCTTTGACCAAATGGCTCATGAATGGCATAGGAATCTTCCTGTAGGGTCCATTACATCTTGGGTCCAGTTGGAAGCTGCCTTTGTTAATCAATTTAGGTCATTGCTAGATCCTACCATTATGTATAACCAATTCGTGTCATGCAAGAGGTATCCTAATGAACCTATTAGAACATTTAATGCCATATTCCAAAAGCTTTACACAAACATGACTCATCACTTTACAATAGATGCTACTGTGGCATTGCAATTATACCTCGCAACCTTAGACCCGATGACAACCATGTTTACTAGGAGAAATCCTCAAGTTACAATGTTGGCCTTAGCCTATGCTGAAGCCATGACTATTGAGCAGCAAATGACACCGCAAGGTGGCACTATGCCTCAATTTATCGTGTTAGGATAATATGGCCCTTACAATCAATTTGCCATGATGGATCAAGCTGTGATACCTCAGATACCCATGATGAATGCTTTGCCATATCATAAGTCATACCCATTCGCTCCCATGCTTCCATATTTTTTGACATACCCTAATACTACCATTCCACCCACTCTGCAAATGATGGTTGTTAATCAGATAACCTTACTAGGATTTGAGGTGAGTAGTACTCAGACCTCAAATGCGTATCCCATGGTTTCACCTCTGTAGGACAAGGGTCCATGGTGGACCCAAAACACCTAGAGTCAAACCTTAGTGCCTAATATAGATCTTTCTAATGTCAAAAATATCAATGGATCTGGGGCTGTCATATCCCAGCCACAAGGTTCCAATTTTGATATGGAAGAGCTCAAGAGAATGATCATCAAATAGGGTAAATACATCATTCGGTTACAAAAACAAGTTGCCCAAAATCCCATGCCCAATCAAAACCACAACCATAGGAGAATAGGATCATACAATATGCAACCTAACAATGGGCGCGTACCCAATCTGGTAGCCAATAAGGTTGATGCGTTAGAGGATTGTGATGAGTCAAAGTCATGTGATGAGGAAATGCATCATTGTTGCCATATAAATTCAAACACTTTGGTGTCTGAAGTTATTCATTATTTAGAAAACAATGAGATGGAGGAAGATATGAATGTGTTAGGAGAGGAAGAGGATGAAGCCTTGGAAGCTCAGGCCGCTAGATGTTTTGGGAAAGCCAATCACAAGTATTTTACTAGGAGTTCTAAGGATCCCAAAACATCCTCTACTCCCCCAAACAACCCTTTAGTTCCTCCTGATACAAAAAGTGATGTGAATCCACCACCTCCATTTTTTGAAGCACCTAGGACAATGCTAAAAGTGTCAAATCCTGGAACATCCACTTATAACTTGGAAGAAGACATGAAAAGGACCAAGGCCAATATCTCAATGTATGAGGTCTCTCAATTTTTGGGGAAGGATAATCGGGGGGAAGAGATTGAATTTCTCGAGTCAAATTCATGAGGTTAAATCTATAGAACCCTAACTTGCTATGAGGAAATAGAAACCAAAGGTACCCCTTTTCTCATAACCGTTAGGATTGTAGGCAAGAATTTACACAACTGCTTGATTGATTATGGTGCCTTAGCCAACATCATACCTCTTGAGATAAGCCAAAAGCTAGGACTTAATCCTATTCATTTGAATAATAAGGTGGTCCAATTGGACAGATCTATGGTGGATGTAGTAGGTGTTGTAAAATATGTCCTAGTTTAGATCAACTCAGAGCCTAGGGTCCAACATTACACAGATATCCTTGTGTTGAATATTCCTACCAAGTATGGCATGGTTTTGGGAAGATATTTGAGCAAAAATCTCAATGGTTATGTGGTGATTGATTCCTCCCATATGTGGTTGCCATGGAGAGGAGTTGCAAACCAAATATGGGTAGACAGAGAGCCCAGAATTAGGGAAATGATTACAGAGTATAATAAACTCAATGAGATTTAGTTTACTGAAAACAAATTAGGGGTTTACAATTTTGACATAGAATACATAGTCGAAGGGTCCCAAAATGATAATCGTTACCATGGTATGTCGAAATAAAACAAGAGGGTGTGGACCCTAAAGTTTGATGGGTCCAAATAAAAACAAGGTTCGGGATTTGGGGTAGAGCTCACATGTCCTGGTAGTAAGCCTTTTATTGCTGCCTATAGACTACAGTTCTTGGCCACTAATAATGTGGCGGAGTATGAAGCCCTAATTTTCAGACTTTAGTGTAGCCCTAAGAGAAAAGGTAAAGTGCCTTAAGGCATCCGGAGACTCAGAGTTAGTAGTCAAACAGGTTAAGGATTAGTATACCTATAGAGACAAGAGGTTGAACTTCTATAAAACCAGAGTGAGGGAATTAATTAATGAGTTTGATGCTTTCAATATTTCCCTCATCTCAAGAAAAAATAATAAAATTGTTGATTCGTTAGCCATAGCGGTCAGCATGCTTTCGCCTGCTGACCATAAAAAATGTAAAAAAAAATCCATAGAGTTAGTGCCTTGCCCCTCCATACCAGACAATGTCATGAATTTATAGGTCTTTGATAGTTATAGACACATTTTTAGTTTTGTTACTAATTCAGGTATATTTGAAAATCAAGTTATATACAAAGAAGAGAGGAGGCAAGTAGAAGTAGGAACAACCAGAGTATGGAACGAGATGCCAAGTGATAGGGCATCTCTTGAAAAATTGTTTGATATTGGATATCAAAAAAAAAAGAAATAAAAATACCATCCCCCAAGGAATCATGCAATTCAGTCAATTTGGGGAGTGCAGTCCATCCGCGTAAAGTGTTCATTGCAAAGGCATGCACACAACGTGAGAAGGAGTCAATAGCTCAGGTTTTATGAGAGTACATTGATTGCATAGCTTGGAGCTATGAAGAGCTGAAAATATATGACCAGAATGTAATCATGCATACTATTCCTCTGAAGTTTGATTCCAAGAATTTTAGATAGAGGTAAATAACAGTTAACCCAATCCTAGAGCCCTTGATAGAGAAGGAAGTGAAGAGGTTGTTGGAAGCAAAAATCATCTTCCCTGTTAGGCATTCCACATGGGTGGCTAATATTATCCCTATTAGGAAAAAGAGTGGATAAATTCAATTGTACATAGACTTTAGAAATTTGAACAAAGCTTTCCAAAAATACAATTACCCATTACCCACCATTGACGAGATACTCCAAAAGGTAAATGGGTCTGAAATGATGTCATTTTTGGATGGATACTGAGGATATAGTCAAATTATCATACATCCAAATTATAGGATGAAGACGCCCTTCACCACAAAGTAGGGAACACTTGCCTACCGGAGGATGCCATTTGGTTTGTTGAACACTGGAGCCACTTTCCAAAAAGCCATGGATTTTGCATTCAAGGGGATCATTGGTAAGTGCATTATTTTCTATGTGGATGATATCCCTGTCTTCTACAAGAAGAGGGAAGATCATGTTAAATACTTGAGGAAAGTACTCCAAAGGTGCAGGGAACATGGAATTTCCATAAATTCAAAAAAGTGCATCTTTGGGCTAACAGAGGGTAAGTTTTTAGGGCATGTAATTTCTAAATATGGGATTGCTATAGACCCAGGGCGAATAGCCGCTATCCAGGATATTCCTCATCCCAATAGCAAAAAGGAGCTTAGGTCCTTTTTCGATAAGATTAACTTTATGAAAAAATTCATTTCATGTTTTGCCAAGATTGCCAAGCCCCTAAATGATATGCTAAAAAATGATGTTTCGATAAAGTGGACCAGTGAGAAAAGGGATACCTTCACAAGCATCAAGGATGCTATTTCCAAAGCCCCTGTTCTCATTAGTCCAGACTATGCTAAACTGTTTTATGTTTACACATTTGCTTCAGATCATTCTTTTGCAAGTGCGTTAACTTAGAAAATTGAATACAACATTGAAAATACTATAGCCTTTTTGAGTTCTCCTTTGAAGGATGCTAAGGTATTTTGTCTTAGACAAGCAAATGTATGACTTGTTTAAAACTGTAAAAAAATTTAGGCATTACATTGTGCATAATAAATTTTTTTCTATAGTTCCTGACCTTGCAGTAAAGTCCATATTCTTACAAAGTGAGCTAGGTGAAATAAGGGGGAAATGGCTTTCTACCCTTCAAGAATTTGACTTAGAGATAAAGCCCATGAAGATAGTGTGTGGATAATATTTGGTCAAGGCCATCGCAGAAATTGACCCTTCAATAACGTGCCAAAACTATGAGGTTAATGATATCACTACAGAGGAGTGGTACATAGATATTATATATTTTTTGTTGCATGGTTAAGTGCCCTTCTCATTTGAATTCCACTCAGCACAAGGCACTGCATTTAAAATTAGCTATATTTCTGATTAAATCTAGTGTGTTGTATAGGAATAATCATGAAGGAATTTTTTCTCGTTGCATTACTCAAGAGGAAGCAACCCAAGTACTCAAATACTTCCATGGTAAGTATGGAACTGGACATGGGTCAACAAATGCGACAACACACCAGATTCTTAGAGTTGGGTATTATTGGCCCCACTTGTTTAAATATGCACATACACATGTAAGAACATGTCACATATGCCAAGTGGCATCCAACAGAGAGCGGATTGCAGCAATGACATTGCAGTCAGTGGTAGAGACGATACCATTTGCACAATGGGGATTAGAGTTTATTGGGGTGATAAATCATAACTTGTCTGATTTCCATAAGTTCATCCTCACCACTACTGATTACTGCACAAGGTGTATAGAGGCTATAACTACTAAGAATGCCACCTCCGAGGTTGTGATTAGATTTCTAGAGGAAAACATAGTCACTCGTTTTGGAATGCCTAACGCCATATTAAGTGACAACAGTTCTGCATTTTCCTCTTTAGAATTTACAAATTGGGCGTACGAAAATAAGGTGAGTCTAAAATTCTCTTCCAATTATTACCCCCAAGACAATGGTTTGGCAAAATCATCAAATAAAAATTTATTATGCATAATCAAAAAATTACTTGAAAAGAACCCTAGATATTGGCATAGTAAGTTAAAATTTACCCTTTGGGCAGATAGGACCAGAAGCAAGGAGTCAATTGGGACATCAATTGGGACATCTCCTTATCACTTAGTCTATGGGAAAGATCCTATTTTTCCCACTAATCTGAAATTACAAACTTTACATTTTATAAAATACTATATTGGGACTGATAATAAACTTGAAACCAGATTAACATAATTAATGCATCTTGATGAGAAGAGGGAGGAAGCCATGCTTCATTTCAGCAAACATAAATACATAATCAAAAGGTGGTTTGATAAACGGTCCAAAATTAAGGCCTTCAAAGCTTCAGATTTAGTTTTGTTGTGGGATAAAAGGCATGAGAAAAGAGAACATGAAAAATTTGATTGCTTTTGGCTTGGACCTTATCTAATATCTGAAGTCCTATGTGAAAATAGTTTTAGATTAAAAAACTTGGATGGAAAGGATTTGGCCTTACCCATCAATGGCCTTCATTTAAAGCATTACTTTTAGGCCTAAGGGTAGAGTCATTGTATTATATGTACACTAATCAACTTGCTTGATTATTTGTCTTGTCAGTTTTATTTCCTGTTTATTTTGTTTTATTTGATTTTAGGAGTTTTTAGTGTGTCAAGGTTGTCTAGTTTTTGATTTGATTGTAATAGTAAGAGGTCAGCCTATGTGTATATGAATTTCAACCAAGACTAAAAGGATGTGAAACATTGGAATCATATGGCAAAAGGGCTTGAAAATGTGAATATTATTTGAAGTTCATGAAGCATGAAGTCTTTGATTTTTGCATATCATCCACCCATATCTCAAGGGCACATTCTTATCACATAAACATCATGACCAATCCACCTCCATATGCTAAACCCAAACACTGAAAGTGAATTCCAATCATCTTGGGATCAAAGGCACAAAGAACACTAAGAAGATCTTAGGTTTGGAAACTATTGCCGAAGTTGTCGTGGATCTATCACATTTCTGTCCATGTCCAACATCTTGGGTAAAATAATATGAAACCATACTTGGATGGGGATGTGAGGTGAAAAGATAATTCTGGTCTATCTTGCCCTGCACATAGTCCATGAATAGTGGTTTTTACCACTACAATATTTATGCTCATAAAACAATGGTTATCACCACTAGCATGATTTACAAATCAGAGTAGTAAGGATAGGGTCAAATTCTCTTCATACCTTGGTTGAGAATCTGATTTCCCAAAACTCTAAACTGAATTGTAAGGATCGTACTACTTGTCCCTCATAAGGATGGGTAGTAATCCCCAATATTCTTTAAGAAAAAAATATAGAGCAAATCCAAGAAAAGAAGACTGGACTATGGGGTTAACCTCCATCGAGACTATAGACGCTTGACTAGTAGTGGAGTAAACTCATGCTTGGTGACATGACTCCCGCAAGGTTGAGATTTATGTCCGCCATGAGGATAGATTAGTCTGATGACCTCATCCAGAAATAGTTTAATTATTTTGGTCAAAGATGAGAGCAGTAAAAGATAGGGTTATATTCTCATCACACCTTGGTTGATAATTCGATTCCCCAAAGCTCTAAGGTCCACTTGCACACACTGAACCTTGATGATGATGGCTCATAACCAAGATCTAGATCTGTTCAATGAATTCATCACACACACATTTGATCCTAATATGGTTAGACATTTTTTAGGTGTTTTCCCAAGCCACCGTAGAATGTGTTGCCCATACATTAAAATTTTTACCCTCAAAGCTCTCCATATTCATTGCGATAATTCTAGTCAAGTAAAACTGGTGATGCAATGCGGAAAAGTTACAAATAATAAGGTGTGGAGTGCTTCACACACACAGAGTTAATATTGCATGATTCTAATATTTTGTTGTTCTTATGAGTCTATTGACATTATTTATGCATTTGCTTATGCTTGCTAATTCTTGGTTTGGAGTGTGTTTTCAGATTTTCTTTTTAGGTTCTCATCGAAATGCTCAGGAGCATTTCCCAGGCAGAGTCACCATTTTGTTGTGGAGTTTCCACAACCACCCCAAGCTTCTTGGGGACCCACTTGTCATGTTTTGGTATTAAAGGTTTTTGGTTTTCTTTGGCTTGTAAGAATAGTGATGTTTGACCATTTATGTTAATGATTTTAATTGCTTCAATTATTTGATATTTGATGATTAATTAATCTAGGCATTAATGCTTAGATTAATTAAAATCCATTTTGATAAATAGAGTTTAATGTTCTTCATACTATCTAAGGTGATGGAATGCGTTTAATAAAGCAATGCCTGACCAAAACATTACCTAAAACAAGAAGAGGATACAAAAGGTACAAAGAAATCGTGATAGAAAATAATATGCTATTGTCTACCTAATATAATTACATTAATTATATTATGTATATAATAGTAATATTATTATGATGTGCTAACATGTTATTATAATAATATTATTATGATTATATCATAATGTTCTAAAATATTATTATTATAATAATATTATTATTATAATAATATTATTATTATTATTTTATTCTAAAATGATATTACAATAATATTATTATATTGTATATAATAATATTATTATAATATACTTTACAAAGGATGTGATAATAATATGTTTGACCATGTTACGTTTGATTGCAGGAGAAGGAGATGGCGGCTATTCAAAATGATAAAAGGCAAGGGTGGCTATTCCAAAATGTTCGAGGCTATGTAACACTGGCAAAAGAGGAAACAGTCCAAAGATAGTGGACAACACATAAGGCACCAAATTTGGTAGTGAAATGGTTGAAACCAGAGGCATACCGTCAAACAATCCAACAAAGAAACATTATTAGGGCAACCCGTAACCCCAATCGATGGAGATAAAGGTCTACCTTAAGAGCATGGAAAGTTTTTCATTGATATTGTGCAGCATGAGTGTGAGAGCACGGAGCTCGACATCCATGGTGAATTGTTGACAATGTCATGGTTGCGTCGATGGTATCCCCTTGACGTGGTGTTGACAGTGCCATGGCTGTGATCGAATGCAACACTATAGCGACGTTGTTTTGATAGTGCCATGGCTACATCGATCGTAGCACCATGATGTGGTGTTGACAGCACCATGGCTGTGTTGAATATAACACCATGACGTGGAGTTGACAACACCATGGATGCATTGATGGTGTGATGGCCTTACTGGGTTATATGGAAACCAAAGTGCTCAGGATGAGGGAAGTCATCTCAATCCTTGGGTACGTTTGGTATGGCTTCGAAGAGATACCATCGGGCCTTGGTTTCGAAGAGCACAACGAAAATATCGTTGAATGAGATTGGCCTGCCTTATTTTAATGTGAATATTGTTTGATTATATTTACTATTTTAAAGGAGGCCTAAAATCATAGGGGTTATAAGGTATAGTTAAATGTTTTTTATTATTCATTTTGATGGGTGCAAAGGGGTGTTCTTGGGTAGAATTCCTATGTGATAAGATAAAGGGTAGACATAATGAGTTACGTAAGATTATGTTTTTGGTTTTATTATTGTTTAAAATAATGATTAGAAGTGTTATTTTATTATATTAAATCATAGAAAATGATGATGGATTATTTTATTATATCCATTTATTATTTTAATTGTGAAAGAAGTTGAAGCTAAAGGACTTCTAAGAATTATTTAGACCTTGCTATCCTACCTGTTTAGGGGGTTGGAAATGATGTAACATTACGAAAAGCAATAAGAAAGAGCATTTTTCAGATTTTGAGAGGGTAGCAAACTTTTGTGAGAAAAATCAAAAGGAGGATTTCTAATCATAAAACTAACGTTTTTAGTGTCTTATCATTTCTACATTTTAGTGACTTCTAGCCATTGTCTTATGCCATGAAATGGGTTGAAATAGGCGAAGGTCAAGATGATGCAGTTTCTCTATTATTTCCTTTGAGTCTTGCACTTGATTTAATGGTATTATGTTTATGTTGCAGGTCCATTAATTTAGGTTATTTTATGATTACCTCATAACTTGGGATTTTGCAAGGAAGAGCTTGCTAAACTAATTTAGAATTTGACTTTTTTAGCTAACCAAATCTACATTGTTTATTCATTCATTCTTGTTAAGTTCATTTTATTTCAAGCATTCAATAATTTCATTCTTGTCCATCCAAAATTTTAGTTTATTTTATTTCCGTTTTGGTCCTTTTCCAAATTTTTTGCTAATTTCCTTTTAGTTTCATTTCTATTCTGGTCCATTTCCAGAATTGTTAAGCTTTCAAGTTATTTCCATTATGGTCATTTTCCAAAATTCATTAATCTAAGATTTTAGATAAAACATGTGGTTTAGGAGGGATACTAACCTGCTATTTCACATTAAATTAAGATAAAAAATGAAAGCTAATTTTGCTAACATTGCTAACACGCTAACTTCTACTAACTACTATTAGGGTAGTGGAATCAACATAAGGAAGATAAAATGAACCCAAATATCTAAAATTTACTTCATCTTAAAGGCACAAACATTAAAATGAGGTGGAAAATTCCACATTTTATCATTTCAAACCTTTTAAGTGAAGATAAAATACTTTACTAACAGGGATTTAGGGTAGCATCAATTTAAAAAACCCTAAAAAGAATTGCTTTTATTTTGCATTTGCTTTTAGTTAGATATTTCAATCATTAAGCATTGTTTAGAACCAACAAAGGCCCCTTGTTTATGGTCACATGCATCATTGAATTATTTCTGGCATTATTGTAATCTTTTAGATATTTTACCAAAACCTTGGACAAGTTGAATGTTTGTCATTTGGTTTCTTTTCAAAAGAGAGTTTTTTGTTCAATACTCTGCATGTGGTGGTATTTTGCAATTGGGCAAAATATACACTCAACAGGCTCTTGGCTCCAGACTATTGTCTATGAAAACATGCATTTTGCTTGTCGAATTTGTGGGCTGGGTGGTCACTACCAAAATATTTACCCATAAAATAAACCTGTGAAGTTTCAGAGAAGGCTCCTATCCCTGAGAAGAGTTCATATCACCAGGGTCTCAACACTCCCTTGAGGAAGTCCAGAATGCGTGGAAGATGCCGATAAAAAAGAGTAGGATTTGGCAGAAAAGAACTTATGTTTCTTCTAAAGGGAAAGAAGTTTTAGCTGGCTCCCAATAGATTGGGATGGGGGGCATCTCCTCTGGAACTCATTTTAAGCCCTAAGTCAATCCCTCTTGTCAGGAGTCGAGTGATGGTTTAGGTGGAGTTGAGAACAGAAGTTTTTTTCCTTCCCCTAAGTCTTTGGGGAACCAACAATGTAGTAATTTAGAAGTGGTTTTTTCCACTATCCTTTACCCTGATCCCCTTTCTCTTTCTAATTACTTGGGTGGTTTGGAGTTGGACGAGTCTGGGGACTCACGTGGGATTCCTATGTAGGAGGTCTATAACCTAAAGTTGACTTGTGTTTCCTCCCCCCGGACGGAGAGGGTGGTCTCTCCTGCTCTCGATCATGTAAGTTCGATGGGCTCCCCTCTAAAGGTCTTGGATATGGGTTCCCCTTGGCCTAAAACTAGAAGTCAGAGGAAAAAACCTATGGATTTTAGTTTGTCTAAGAAAGTTGGGAGACCTCCATCGAAATTTGGTAGGAAAAATGCAACGGATGAGTCTATAGCAATTGGCGATCAAGCCCGTATTGTGGTGGAAGATGAGAATGGCGATAGACAGTTGAAGTTGGATGGGTTCAAATCCCCCCATTTGGGTGGGATTGGGAAGAAACTCTCATTCTAATTTTAATGAAAGTGTGTTCTTGGAACACGAGGGGGCTCAACAACTCCTAAAAAAAAGACTTCTAGCAGAGTTACGAAAGGAAAAGACCCCTGATATTTTGTGTATTCAGGAGTCTAAGCTTGATGTTGCTTCATGGGAAGAGGTGCATAGAACAGTTTGGTTTGGCTCTAGTTTTATGGCCACTTAGTCTTTTGGTTCTTTTGGAGGCCTCCTTTTTTTTTTGGGACTCCTCCAAATTTTATGGTCATGTGATCTCCTCCTCCAACAAGGTGATCAATATTTTGTTTTGGTGTAAACATTCACGGAGGAGATGGGTTTTGTCAAATATTTATGCACCTAATGGCTATATCGATAGACGTAACTTTTGGCATCTTTTGCTTGACATGAGAGAGACCTTTCAAAATGAAGCTTGGATGGTAGTTGGTGACTTCAACTCCTCATTTTTTCCCTCTGAGAAGTGAGGTGGCAATGAAGTTGATGTTCATAGCTTGGCTGATCTCCATGATTTTATGAACCAAGCAGAGTTGAGAGACATTGATTTGAAAGGGGTAAAGTTTATGTGGTGTAATCGGAGAGGTGGCAATGGTCTCATCCTTTGTCGGCTTGACAAAATGTTGGTCTCCAACTCTGCCTATGATTTTTTTGGTGATGTCTCCCTATCTACTCTATCGCGTATTGGTTCTAATCACAACCCTATGTGGCACTATATGCTTACCTCCTGGAAAGGCGCTCTTCTAAGCCAGGTCGGTAAGGCTACTCTTGTTCAGAGTACTTTACAGAGTATTCCTATTTATTTTTTATCTTTATTTAACCTTCCTCTGAAGATGGCTGATAGGTTCGATAGAATTTGCAAATCTTCTTTGTGGGTAGATTCGGAGTTGAAAGGCAAGTTTCACCTAGCTTCCTGGGAGCAGTTTTGTAGGAGGAGGAAGTACGGGGGTCTTAATATTAAGCAGACATGACTAATGAATAAAGCCCTCGTAGCTAAATTGGCTTGGAGGCTCTCTGTGAATCTGGACCGGTTGTGGTGTCAAATTTTGCAAGCAAAATATGGTTTCAATTCCTTTCTTTCTGATCCCCTCTTTTCTAGGGGTTCTTCTTTTTGGAACAACTTATTAAAATCTTGGCCATTTATCAAAGCCAATTCTAACTGGGTTGTGGGTGATGGGAACTCGGTGCTATTCTGGGAGGACTCTTGGCTCCTTAACCATCCTCTTTCTCTCAATCTGAGATTTAGAGATTTAAGTATTTTAGCCAAGGAGGTAGGCTTTCTTAGGGTGTCATATTTTCTCTCTCGTAGGGATGGATGCCTCGATTGGATTTTTTTTCCTCCCTTATTGAGGGGTGACCAGAATCTTGTGGCTTGGCATTCTCTTCATGATATGCTTCCTCTGTATGTGGTTAGACAAGATGGTGCTTCAGATCAGCTTATTTGGGATGGTGATCGCGAAGGAAGTTACTCTGTGAAGTCGACCTACGACATTTTGAGTGCGATAGGAGGTGGTGATACCTTTTTTTCAAATCTTTGGGTTAAAAATATTACACCCAAAGTTAATATGTTTTTTTGTCTGGCGGCTCAGAATAAGATCTTAATGCTTGACAATTTGCAGAAAAGAGGTTTTAATTTGGTGAACAGGTGTTTCTTGTGTAAGCGGGAGTGGGAGTCTTCCTCGCATTTGCTTCTGAATTGTGAGGTTTTTAGGGAGATTTTCTACTCAGTATTAAGATTCTTGGGTGTTGATTGGGTGTTGCCGAACTCTCTGAGTGACTGCTTGCTCTAGTGGACCTTGCCTTTCTCTTCACCAAGACTGAAATGTTTATGGAAGTTTTTGTTACCACATTTGCTTTGGGCCACTTGGAAGGAGAGGAATGCCCACGTGTTCAAGAACAAGGAATCTGATATTGTGCTTATTGGCTGACGTATTTTGTGGAAGGCTACAGAGAATTTTCTCTCTGCTGTTAAGGACTCATGTTTTGTTGCCTCACATATTCATTCAGAGTTCGGTATTAAAGCCCATCTTGGTTTCCTCCTAGAGTTGAGTCCTCCTCCTGCCCCAAACTTAAGAGCTAATGTTAGATGGAGGCCACACCCTGCAGGTTGGGTAAAATTAAATTTTGATGGTGTCTTGAAAGGCAATCCGGGAAGTGCTGGAGCGGGTGCGATTATTCGATATCAGAACAAATTAATTATGGTGGCTTTTGCTGATCACCTAGGAATCCAAACTTCACACTGGGTCGAGGCGAGGGTTGCTTTCCTAAGAATTTCTCTACTGATTGAAAAACCAGTATGAGCGGGTTATTATCGAAGGTGATTCGTGCAATATCATTTATTTTCTTCTTGGGAAGATCCAACCCAGCTGGCGTATCTCCAATCTGATCAATGAATGTCTTAATCTTACCCATTCTTTGGCAAAAGTAGATTTTCATCACATTTTTAGAGAAGGAAATTCGATGGTAGACTTTATGGCCAATGTTGGAGTGGCTACTCGAGGCCTCTTTGTGTGGCATTCAAATATGTTGGAGCAGCTACTCGAGGCCTCTCTGTGTGACATTCGAATTTCTTGCCCGAGCTATTGAAACTGGCAAATGCAAAAATTATTAAATGAAATGTTGTCCTTCCTCAACTTGTCTTTGATTTTTGATTGGATGATATTATTGCCTTTTTTGTTGATGGCGGTTTCAATTATCTTATCCCGTCTGGCCTTGTCAACATTTATGGTGTTCATAGCCCAGTTGGAGTATTGGCAGACGATAGTGTGGGTTGTCAAGTTTTAAATATATTCTTTCCCAAATGACTTCTTCCCATCTGGCAAGACGCTCTTTTCTAGTTATTGGAGGCTTCGGGAAGCTTCCTTTCGTGTGAATGAGTCTGACTTGCCTCATTTTGGACATACTGTTATGTTTATTCTCGTTTTCCTGTTATTTTGGCCAATGAGTATTGCGTTCTCTTTGGAGTCGGGTCCCCATCGTGAGTTTGGGTCCTTTCACGTTCAGCATAAGCGTTGTGGTCTTTGGTTCAATCATGAGGTTTTGCCTCGAGACTATTCTCGGGATGAGAAGGTTGAGGATGTGTATGTTTCGGAGGCCCTCCCTTCTGATAAAATTATGTTTTCCACAGTCTGAAATCAATTGAAATTAAGCAGAGAAAAATATGGAGTCCGTTGAAAGGTGCTTTAGATGAGTCAGTAGAAGTGTCTAGCTTGGCAGCTTTGGCTTCTCAAAAGGTTAGCTCGTCAGGGCAGAATCACCTCAATTCTTCTTTGGGGTCCTTTTGGGTTTGTCTTGTAATCGTTGCGTCCTTCCACTTTTGTCTCCGATTTTGATCTCGTTGCTGTATCTAATTATTTCTGTTTCCTATCGTCTGAGCTTGCTTTTTATAAAGGTTGTGAGATTCCTTTAAAACCCTCTACTTTATTAATATTACAAAAAAAATAAACTCAAAAAATATTATAAAAATTAAATCTGGCTAAAATTTTAATTTGAATAAAAATAAACTTGATTAATATTATAAAAATTAAATCCAACTAAAATTAAAAAAAAAAAAATTACCTCAAAGATGTAAGATTGCTTATGAAGCTAAATGCTCCTATATCAATCATCTATACTTTATCTAAAATGAGATACTCATGGATATCCTCTAATGACATACTTGGTTTTATCTAAGCCATGATGTGGGTGAAATTAGATGGTAGATGAAGGTAACGATTCAACAACTTGATTTTCTTATATGTTGACATGTTTAATGGAAAAAATTCAAATTTTTAATAAATATTTTCATGGGTACCATTGTTTTGTTTAGGACATTGGCTTTTTTTTTTAAAGCGTACATGAAGGCACCCTCCTCATAAATCAAACTTAGGTTATTTAAAAAGCTTAATTCCTTTAACATTGTTGTGTGCCAACAAGAACAACATTGACTAATATATTAATATTGATTTTGAATTGTTTAATACTTAATTACATTCACATGATGATGTCCATTTAATTTCTTGGTCATTGAAAGTCCTAAGTCCTAATAAATAAGGTCCTTATTATTAATGTTCTAAGGCTTAGACTTTAAGACGTATCATTTTCCTTATCTTGATATATTGAATGATCAAAATTTGAATTTAGCCTCGAACAAAGCCTTATACTTGCTCTTACCATAACTTCAAATTTTTTTGTCACATTCCGTATTGAATGATCAAAATTTGAATTTAGCCTCGAACAAAGCCTTATACTTGCTCTTACCATAACTTCAAATTTTTTTGTCACATTCCGTAGGGCAGCCTTAAAATCCTGTCAAAATCACGTACATGTGAAGGACAAATCACTGGACAGTGGACACGGGATGGTGCAGCTTGTTGGGTCCCCGTGCCAGCCATCTGCCTGGCAAGCGAAAAAGTCAGTTTCTCTGTCTTCCATGTGCAGGTCCTAAGGAAACTACTTTGACTTATTTAAGAAGTGGCAGTAATTACATTATCATTGCTTTTGCAAAAACTGTAACTGTTCACTCTCTAATGACCTAAGATGAATCATCAATCATGTCACTATGAATGTCCTGCAGGGTGGACTCTGTATCAACAGTACCTTGTTACACTAGCCAAAAACAGGGTGCGCTGGCCAAAAACCCTAAAAGCAACAATACCTTGTTACAAAAATGGCAATGAAGGAATTTTAGGGTCAGGCATAGCATTCAAGGAGCATTTGAGTTGGACGATGTATAGTCATGGCTTTGCATTATGAAACTTGTATATAAGTAGATGTTTTTTTTTTAAATTTGGATTTAGATAATGCTAGAATTTTTATTTTATTTTTTTACAATGTTAGAAACTTTTACAAGTTGAGCATTTTTAATTTAACTAAGATTTTTTAAAGTTGAGAATTAAGTTTTCTTTTTAAATATATATAAGAGTTAGGGTTAAAGTGTTATCTTTGTCTCAACAAGGTTTGCTTTTAACCTGAGTCTCTTTTTAGTAAGCAAATTCTTAGAACTTATCAATCCACAATCTTTTAAATAGATTTTAATAAATATCAATATATATATTTTTAATATAAATAATATATATATTAAAAAAAAACGGAAAAACACGTCATGTGGCTAATGCCTTCAACGAAAAAAATAAAAAAACATCCTTGTCAATAGAACGGGAACCTAAGCAAAAAAATTACAGTTATTTAACACCCATTACAATGAAACTAACCCCTAAAAGGGTGAATACACAACATAATTAGGCATAGCAAAACAAACTAGAAACCTTAAACTATAGAACTGTAACTCTAGGCACCAAGTAGAATTACGTCTTCTCGGGTAGAATTACGTCTTCCCAACGTAAAATTATGGAACTTTTGGGCCTTCTTTCCCTTGTCAAGGACTACAAGAACGTTGAAACGAAAACCGTACAAAAGGGGAGGGAACTTTAGATTTTGCTTCCTCCAGAGGAATTGTCAATTCCATTGATGATGGCTCTGCATCCAACGACATATCCTCACCATCGTTAAGATACTCCAACACACTGTAGTTGTTGTGCAACTGAATATGGTCATATGAAGTCATTTCTTTGGAGCAACATCTTCTTTTGCAGATCCCCTTCTCGGGTTGCGGAAGTCCCTGACGTTACCTGGGGGAAATGTATTGGAGGACTTTGAAGTAAGCACTACAACATCCCTTTGTTGAGACTGAGAAGCATCATTGTTGACAATTTCAGTTGCAGGATTAACTTTTTCTTTTTCATACATTTTTTTATCGATTGTGAGACATGTGTCTTCTTGGACTGTGTACCTTTAGAAGTAGCAAAATTTGCATTTTTATGCCCTCCCATAGTCATACAACCATCGTCCTGAGGTTGAGGAGTGGGTGCACTCCGTGTGGTGGAGCTCTGTTTGTCTTTGTTAGGCATCAAGGGATAATATTTGATCTTGTGTGCTGAGGATTGACATCAAAAATAAGTGTTGGTTAAATTAATGTAGAGGACCTATTGGGATAATCCAGTGTCACCAACTTGTATTTCAATATACTCCTTGAGATCTTGAGAAACATTGATCTCAACATAAACACATTTTTGAGGGCGTGCATGGAAAAATTTGTCCTCCACCAAAATGACACGCCCAAGAGGGGTTGCTATGCGATTGAGAAAGGGCCACAAAGGTAGAGGGAGTCCTAGGAATTCCACCCACATAGAGACTTTGGTAGATCTTTCCTCAAAAATAGAAAATTCATGGGTCCAAGGAGAAAAAACAAGCAGAGAGCTTCTCATGTACAAGGGGCCATGTTCATAAATCACCTTAGCATGGGTTGTTTTCATAAAGCAAAATAGAAAACTTCCCTTTGTAAGGTTTTGAACCATATTTAACTTGACTCCATGAGAAATCCAAGCTATGGTAACCCAGGCCCTAAGGGAAGACTCATTAAGGATGCGTCCAATGAAATACTCGACAAGGGTGAGAGATTCTAAATTGTGACATGCAAAATCAACTTCAGGCAAAGAAATAATTACATTAGGAGAACGAAGGTTACCTTGTGGACCATTCTTAGCACAAACTTGCACAATTGAATGAGAGGAACCATTATCACATGCATTCTCTTCTGCGGTGCCAATATTGTGCATTGGTCCGCCAAAATTAAAGGCCATAATAATACTCAAAACCCTCTTATCAATATTTTTTTTAATATATATATATATATATATATATATATATATATATATATATATATATATATATATATATATATAATAACAAAGTGTGAAGGAATAAGTAGCTTTGCTATAGCTACATAAAATTATTGTTATAATATTGATTATAATATGTTTAAATAATGGTCTAAATTGTATAGTCTAATAATATTCGATAAATGAGTTTATTGGAAATATTTTTTTTAGTTAAAAAAAAAATCAAGTCTAACTCTTCTTTTTAAAATACAAAAGCCAAGGTAATAATTTTCTTGATCATTTATTTGTGGATTAAGGAGTTAATTTAGCTAGCTCGCTTTATGACGAGAACTATCTATAGCTTGGCGTGGATTAATATTTAGGTTTTTTCATTCCTTTATATGGCCTATTATTTGGGCATCCTTATTAATATATATTAATGGTGTTTATCACCTTAATGGTATTCATCCTATTCTTAAGATTTTAGAGATAAAATGGACTAACTCTATAATTTTATATAGCTTAAAGTGATTAAAATTTAGGTTGTTTCATTCCCTCCAATGAATTATTCTTTGGCATCCTTATGCTAACCACCTTATTCATCTTATTCTCAAGATTTTAGAGATAAAATGGGTTAACAAAATAATTTTAGATGATAGATATATAGTAGTTGATAGTTTGGGAATTTAATGATAAGATGTTTATTTTTTAAAAGCTTTGAGATGAATTTTTAACTTTTTGGTATTAGAAAAATGAATTTTCTTGTTTTTTTTAGAATCAACATGCTTTTAGAGAATAGGTCATAGAAAAAGTAGATAAGGTTTTAAGTAATTTTCATCTCATAAGAGTGAATTTTACAATCAAGTCAATAGTTATATTGTAGTAAAAATCATTACACTTGATGAAAATAACAACTTCAATCAATTATCTAGTTATAAACAGGTGTTGATTTAGAAAAAAATGAAATAAAAGGACTTTATAGCTCCACAATCCATTAAGAAACTTAATATGTAAAGTTGCCAAAGAGATTGTTAGAAGAAAGTCTTTAACAAAGATTGGGAGCAGTTATGAGACCCCTTGAACCGCAAAGATGAACAAATCTTTGACAACCTTTTTGGTGATAATTGTATCAAGACCCACCATTTTTTGAAGTCCAAGAGCTATTTTTATGATAACTAAAGCACTCCATCATTGTATGAGGTTTCACACATATAACAGTTGCGAGTTTGCTCTCTTACCATACGAACAAGCTCACAAATTTGTTTATATTTCACATCTAACTGGGTTTATGATGGCTTCCCATGTGGTTGTCATCTCCCCTCCATGCTCAAATAATGACATAAGTAGAATATTGAGCCAAGAAGAATCTAGTAGCTATGAAAGATAAATAGGGACCCAAAAGTGCTCGTCACATAAATTTTTTATAAATTATCTAATCACAACATTTGACAGTACAAGCAACCTTTAGCACAAATAGCTCTTATATATTTTCTCTAAGGCACAATAGGTTAAGCTCCTCCACATCCACCTAAGGTTACAATATGTAATATTTCCATCATGATGAGCAATGGTCGAAAAGCAAGCCAAAGAACCAATAATTTTTTGAGCACTTTAAGTCCAAAGTTCCATAGGTCATTTGATCTTAGTAATCAATATTTCACACCATTCCAAGAAAATTCGATAGATGATGGTAAAGAAAAAGTTTTGTAGACTGTTAAGTTCAAGATTAGTAGTCTATTGAGTGTCAAAATGTCTTTTAAGTAAGGTGATAAAGAATATTTTTGAGGAGGGATTCTTCTAAAAGGTTTTAATGAAATATTAGAGAAATAATATTTTGTAGACTGTAAAATTCTAGATCAATGGCCCATGAATTTTCACAAGATTTTTGATGGAGAATAATGAATCAAAATCCCATGAACCATTAGATGATAAGCAATCAATGATCCACACCATTTCAAATAACTTTGATGAAAAACTAGAGGGATAAGTTCTACAAACTTGTAGAGTGAAAAACATGGTGCACCTATCAAGGGAAATTGAACTACATCTATTGTTCTATTCAAATATTCGAAAGCGACAATAAAGTAAACATAAAAATGACAAATATTTGAAAAAAATGGGAGGTTACATTTATATTAATAGATATATCAAACAGATGGTTACAAAATTTTTCCTTGAGGGTCTCAATTTGATACAATTCAATTACAATGTTGAAGGATCCAATCCTTTCACAAATCTATGGTGTGTTTTCAGTGTTTTCCTTGCACTCACAATTGGAGTGCGGGTTTTGTTTACCATTGAATAAGTTATCCTTCTTCAACTCTTAGCTCCTTCCTCATGCGTTGGAATACCTGTACCTACACACATGAAATTAAAATTGGTTAATAGCATGTGCAAATTAAGCTAATATCCATGAAATGCATGCAACATAGGCTACAAAAAGTGCAATAGAGAATGCAAAAATATTCCAAATGACATAAAAACTTAGCATGATGTCTATTATCTACTTTTGTAATGATATGTGTAGAAATTGAAGAGAAATTATTAGCAAAATATGTGGCCATTCCTGGGTGGGACAATTAGGACTGTTATCACAAAAACCCTAATTGATAATTCAAAACTACTCCAAACTTCACCAAAATCAAGTATGATGCATATATATTACTATAGAAATGATCTACACTAAAATTGATTCAAAATTGTGGCCCAATTCATGGTTGTCCCAGGGTGAGCTATTTGGGACTATCATAATTTGGAGGTTGTCCTAGGGTGGGACGACCACCAAATCTGGTGTTTTTTGCCACCAATTCTTCTAGGATATGGTCTAGAACACTCCTAGGGATTTTTTCATCAAATTTGGTAAATTCACTCACAAGAATGAATGGGTTTTGGAAGGGATGTGTGTATTTTGGGATGCCTTGAAAATACCTTCGATTGATGAAGTTTCCAAGGGCAAATACGAGGGTAAAAGGTGAGAGGGAATCTCGGTAGCACTTTGTGGTGAATACTTGCAAAGAGCTCTCTCTCAAATTGAGTGGAATCACTTCAATTTATAAACCAAGAGGCTAAAAGGGAAAAAGAGGCAATTTGGGGCATGCAATGTAGTTCCACCACTTTTTAAAGCCCTTGTCCTGCATTGGATGGAAGAGGCCTCCAATTTAGGCCTCCAATTTGTAGGTTGTGATTGCCTAGACAGTCTCCCAATATATCATAAGTAATTAGGTGGGATAAATAGAAAAAATTGATTACCATTTGTCCTGCCCTTGAATTTTTGAGGGGTCTAGACAATGATGTCCCACCCAGGGATGGTTGCTTATGGTCGTCCCTTGGTGGGATGGCCATGAATTGTGGCCATCTTGGGGTGGGACGACCATGGCTACATGGCCCAAAACTTCCCAAAAGTGGGGTAAACCTTCTCAAAAGTGGTTAGGATCCCTAATTAACCATTGAGGGTTTCCCAATGGAACCATATGGTGTCGATAAGAGTGGCACCATTGCAATATTATCTGATTTACATGATTTTAGTGTCTTTAGATGCTCCTTTTTTAGATGTGTTGTGTGAAACAAAATGTGAAGAAAAAATAGATGACTAAATCATCAAATGATTAAGGTTATTCAGTAACCTAACAAAATTTAGATGCCTCTATTATGGAAAGAGCATACATTCTTGGAATCCTTGCTTTTGACATAATTGAAGGATTGATTTTGGTATACCTTTCAACCACACTATAATGACAATTTTAGGGGCTCTAGGGTATACTTGGTCTTGGTTCCTTGTTTTATAAGCCTAGGATACGTGTTCCAAGGCTTCAAGGAGACCAAGAATTTATTTTTTTGAATTGGTGCTAAATTATTTGCCCCAATGTAGGCTTGAAATTTATCTTTAGCAATGATTCTTTTGAATGTATGCAAGTTGCACTTTTGAGTGTTTGAGTGTTGATTTTGATTATGAATTAATTATTATGACTACCCCCTCAAATGACGAGTCGATGAAGGCATGACCAATTATTAAATTGAAAAATCACTTTATCCATATGACTTTATTGAGATTATCTTTAGTCTTACCCATTGTAATATTTATCAATTTTATTAGGATTTTGATGGTTTATTTGATATTTCATGACATAATAGATCTGAATACCTCATTCCCATGGAGCGGTCCAACCACAATGGCCTTCTTGGAGATTGACGTAGAGACTTTTTAATTCATTCATGAGCAATTTATGTTCAATCTTGATCCTTTGTGAATTTAATCAATTTTGACATGTTTTTGGTGGTTTTTAAGCCATTTTTTTTACTTTTTGTGTTGTTTTTGTGGTGTTTTTTTTTATTTCGTTGATCTGGTCAATGCTAGATATCCCAATAATAGAAAGGGAACACATATAAGAATAATTGCCTCTAAAAATTTAAGGAACTTGATTTTGGTAATCTTTGGGATATTGGCAAACAAGCTTAAGTCTAATTCTAGCCTTGTCGGAAATTAGAAGACAAGCTTAAGAAGACATGCTTAAGAAGACAGGCTTAAGTCAAATTCTAGACTTGATGGAAATTAGGAGATAAGATTAAGAATACAGGCCTAAGTCAAATCCCAACCTTGACGACAATTAAGATGCAAGCTTAAGAAGATAGGCTTAATTCAAATCCTAGACTTGATGGCGATTAGGAGATAAGCTTAAGTTAAATCCTAGCCTTGATGGTGATTAGGAGATAAGATTAAGAATACAGACTTAAGTCAAATCCTAGCCTTGATTAAAATTAGGAGATAAGCTTAAGAATATAGGCTTAAGTCAAATCCTATCCTTGATGATGATTAGGAGATAAGATTAAGTCAATTCCTAGCCTTGATGGCGATTAGGAGATAAGCTTATCGGTTTGCTTGAATTTACTTTTGATATTTTTCTTATTTGCCCCAAGAAATGAGGGTGCATGATTATCTTCAGCCATGATTTGTGCATGAATGCACTTAGCAATGATTGAGTTATAAATTGTTGATTTGGATTATACATGTTATTATGACCAATGGGATTAGTGGATGTCGTTGATGTATTTTGAGTGACCAAAGTGTTTATGGATAACTTTGGGGATTTTTGGGTGACCAAAGGGTTTATGGATACCTTTGGGGCTTTTTGGGTGACCAAAGAGTTTATGGATACCTTTGGGGTTTTTGGGTGACCAAAGGGTTTATGGATACCTTTGGGGCTTTTTGGGTGACCAAAGGGTTTATATATACCTTTAGAGCATTTTAGGGTGACCAAAGGGTTTATAGATACCTTTGGAGCTTTTTAGGGTGACCAAAGGGTTAATAGATACCTTTGGAGTTTTTTTAGGTGACCACAGGGTTTATAGATACATTTGGAGCTTTTTAGGGTGACCAAAGGGTTTATAGATACCTTTGGAGCATTTTAGGGTGACCAAAGGGTTTATAGATACCTTTGGAGCATTTTGGGGTGACCAAAGGGTTTATAGATATCTTTGGAGCATTTTGGGTGACAAAAGGGCTTTGTAGATGCTTTTGGAGTGTTTTAGGGTGACCAAAGGGTTTATAGATACCTTTGGGGAATTTTTGGTGACCAAAGGGTTTATGGATACCTTTGGAGATTTTGGAGGTTTATTGCTTAACTATTTGATTGCTTATTAGGGGAGGTATGATACCAATAATGCCCTAGTTGATGTTTAAAAATGTTTGTGTGGTTTGCAATTGTGCGATTTTGGACCATTAGATGCATTATGTGTTATGATTTATGGATGCATTAATGGATGTAATGCCTATTGATGATGTGAATATGTTATATGTATGCGATGTATTTATGGAATATACTATCTAGATGATAAATGTATGATTAGATACTATGATCTATATGTGTAGATGCTCTACTATGTATGCATATATGGATGCAATGGTGAATGTTAAATGCATGTTTAATTTGATTCAATTGTTATGCACTTAATTTATGTTGATATGACATGGTAAATGACATGTATGTAATGCATTATTTACATGATGATGATCTAATGGAAATGAACTTGTATGCTGTAATCACTTAAAACATAGGGAATGCAATGTAATATGTGTTTAACAATCTAATGGTTGACACCACATAATGTATAAAAATCATGAATGAAAATAATAACTCTTATAATAAGAATTAATAATTTAAGCATCAATATATGAAATGATATGATGTAGGATGTATGGAATTTCTTCATAAGATTTTTTACATTAAAAAAATGCACAAAATAGTCAGTGGTCATCTAAATATCATTGCTGATATCCATTCGGTATCTATCCTATTTCATGAACACCCCTTAATAAACAAAAATTCATAAGGAAATATGTGTATGATTTGATGAGATGATTTGTTGCTATTAGGGAAATTTTGAGGTTTTCCATGAGACTCAAACACCCTAGTTGATTAATCAAAAGTTGTATAATGACTATACAAGACTCCTAAAAGATAAAAGCTTTTATTATGAAGACCAATATATTCATTATCCCTATATGTGCAAATGAATATATTAGATGAGACATAAGAATACTTCATTGCCAAGCAGGATTCATTCATCCCATTGTTGTAATGAAGATCACCATATGTTCATCATGATCCTAGGTTTTGGACTCAGTTAGATTAAACCACTAGGTGATACAAGCCATCTGAAGCTAGCTAATCTGTGAATTGCTTTGAACTACCCCAATGCCATGTGGGATTCATTTAGCCCATTGATATATTGGGGATCACTCGATAGTTTTATAAATACTAATCATTCCAGGGATTCAAGCTCTTCACCCACTTCTTTTCTTCACATTGATGTGGGATACTTGCTCATAATTAGTAATGAAAATCACTGTGTATTTTGTATTGTTTTTTAGCAAGGGATTTTTTTAGTGATAAAAATTATTGTTTATTTTGCATTTGATTTTTGCTTTTTGGGATTTTGCTTGTTTTAATGAAAGCAAGGGATTTCTTTGGATAGGGGGAGCTTGTCCTTTTGTCAATGATCAACACCCTAGACCATGCACATCAGAAGGTGAGCAATTAAAAACCTTTCACCCTAGATCTAATATCTACCCTTAGATGTTCTTTAATATTAGCCACACAATTAGTGTTGTTGAAACCCTAGCATGCCCTAGGTTAGATTATAAAGAGGATATGTTTTTATGGCTCAACCCTTGGATTTCTTGAGTGTTCAAATTACCTGAGTTACCTAAATCCCTAATTTTTTAAGTTCCTTGAGTGCTTAAAATCCTTAAGTACCCTAAGCCACATTGCATCACTTTTGCTACCATTCTCGCTCATCGTAACCCCCATTGTCATTGCCTTCCCTTCTCCCTTGCCATATATGCTTCTGCAGAATCCTTCCCTGTAGCCCCAGGTGCCCACGGGTGTCTCCTAAAATAGCCAAGCACCCACGGGTGTTTTATGTTATTACTCCTAAAGACTCCTTAGCCTTTGAGCGATGCTAGGGCTTCGTCGCACCAACCATCTACATCAAAAATCTTGCATCAAAACATAATAAGTAAAGTAGATTAATTATTTGTTACTTTTATTCATGTACTTTTATTTCTACTCACTCTATTTTCATCACTTAGTTAGGGTTTATTATTGCTAATAGAGGGCCTCACTATGGATCCCTTATAGGTATTACTAACTATTTTGTTGTGTCCTTGTGTGCAGATCTGAAAGCACTACCTCATCATCTGGAGTGGTCCAGCCTTGGATATCAAAAATTTCACTCAAACCTATTGGGATCAAGATGCGCTTGAAGATATTACAACTTTTCTTGTTAGGGTTTTGGAGAACCCTAACCCCTTGTAATATTGTATCAAAAGGATTCAAAGATCCAAGCTTGTAAACAATGGAGTTTCTAGGCTCTCCCCATCAATGAAAATTATTCTATTGTGTAATATTGTATTTTCTTGTATTTCATTTATTCAAGCATTTTTTGGGTGTTGCATTTTGCATCTTTCAAAGGTGTAAAAATAGGAACATTTCCATTACACATTTTGCACACATCCCTTCATATGTTGGGGTAAAAATAAACACATTTTCATTACACATTTTGCACGCAACCCTTCATCTTTTGGGGTAAAAATAGACACATTTTTCAATAACCCCCTTCCCATCATTGGGGCTGTAACAGTATCACACTTTACATCATTCATATCATCCACACTCCATTTGCACAAAATTTTCAATTGGCTCATGATATTCATTCATAACCTCATTTGCCAATTGAGGGGGTAAGCTATGCAAAACTAAAAATTCTTTTATTCTTTTATCTTCAAGCTCACACTCCACAATCCCAAGAGAATTTTCTTTTGCACCTGGCCAAAATAGGTGTCTCGTGTTTTTGCACTACATTGTGTTTCATGCAATATAGTACAAAAAGGGGCATCTGTAGACACCAAAATCTAGCCATTTGTCCTCCATAAATGCTTTCCCATCATTTCCACCACCAAAACATAGCCAATTTGTCAACCATCCCTATTTTCCCACATTTTTCGAATATTATTCACATTTATTTATGTATATTTATTTTATATATTTAAATATAATATTTATATGTTTAAAAAATATGTATTTATTTAAGTGAATTAATTCTAGCCATCCAATTCTATTTAATCATGACCATCCATTTACATCAATCCATGCCACACCCTAGATTTAATATTTACCCTTAGACGTGCTTTAATCTCAGCCACACAATTAGTGTCATTGAAACCCTAGAATGCTTTAAGTTAGATTATTAAGAGGAGTCATTTTGATGTCTCAACCCCTAGATTTACTGAGTGGTCAAATTCCTTGAGTTCCCTAAGTCCCTAAGTTTTTGAGTTCCCTGAGTACTTAAAATCCTTAAGTGTCCTAAGCCACCTTGCATTACTTCTGCCACCATGCTCGCTCGTCGTAACCCCCATCACCATCGCCTTTATTTCTCCTTCGCTGGATCTGGTTCTACAAAATCCTTCCCCTCAGTTCCAGGCACCCATGGGAATTTCCTGCAATAGCCAGGCCCTCATAGGTATTTTATGTTATTAATATTGAAGACCCCTAGCCTTCGGGTGATGCTAAGGCATCACCGCATCAACCACCTACATCAGACGTCTCATATCAAAGCACAATAAGTAAAATAGATCCATCATTTATTATTTTATGCATGTGCTTTTATTTATGTTTATTTTATTTGCATCACTTAGTTAGGGTTTATTATTATTTATAGAGAGCCTCACACTATGGAGCCCTCACAGGTATTACTAACTATTTTGTTATGTCCTTGTGTGCAAATCTAAAAGTACTACATCAACATATGGAGTGGCCCAACCTTGGATATCAAAAAGTCCACTCAACCCTGTTGGGATCAAGATACGCTTAAAGACATCACACCTTTACTTTTTAGGGTTTCGAAGAACTCTAACCCCTTGTAATATTGTATCAAAAGGATTCAAGGATCCAAGCTTGTAAACAATAGATTTTCTAGGCTCCCCCTGTTAATGAAAAATATTCTCTTGTGCAATCTTTTGTTTCCTTGTATTTAATTTGTTCAAGCATTGTTTGGGTATTGTGTTTTACATATTTCAACTTGCATTAATAGTATTAGGTGGACCGATGCTTCCTTATTTGCTGAGAGGACATTATTCATGCTTCTATATTTTTTTGGTTGGATCTCCATAGGGAGGAATAAAAACTACCCATGTATCTCCTTCTCATTGGTTCAGGTGGGACATGATTGTGTGCTTTAAATTTGGAATGCATAAATTTAAGAAGAGGTGCATGAAATTCGTGCACCTTCAATGCACTTGTGCACTCTTAATAAAAGTAGGTGTGTGACTCAAAGGTGGGGTGCACAAAATTCACACCCTATTATACCTTTGTGCGCACCACATGAGATGGGGCGCTTGACACAAAAGCAGGGTGCACAAGATGTGCACTCCTTTGGACCTTCGTGCCCTCCACCCAAAGTGGAGCACACAACTCAAAAGTAGGGTACGTGACTTTGTGCGTTCCATCGGGCCTTCGTGCACTCCACTCAAAATAGAGCACACAATTCAAAATTAGGGTGTGCAACTTTGCACACACCTTAGGAACTTTGTGCGCTCTGCCTAAGGTGGAGTGCATGACTCAAAATTAGGGTACGTGACTTTGCACACCCCTTAGGACCTTCGTGTGCTCTGCCCAAAGTGGAGTGTACAACTCAAAATGGGGGCATGCAACTTTGCACACCCCTTAGGACCTTTGTGCGCTCCATCCAAAGTGGAGAGCATGACTCAAAATTAGGGTATGCAACTTCGTGCATCCATTAGGATCTTCATACGCTCAACCCAACGTGGAGTGCATGACTCAAAAGCAGGGCACATGACTTCATGCACCCCATTGGGCCTTTGTGCACTCCAATCAAAGTAGAGTGCATGAGTCAAACTTGGGGCGTGTGACTTCCTACACCCCTGAGGACCTTTGTGTGCTCCACTTTAGGTGGAGCACATGACTAAAAATTAGGGTGCGTGACTTCACATCCCCCTTAGGACCTTCGTGCACTCCATCCAAAGTGAGGACCATGAAACAAAATTGGGATGCACATGATGCATGTCCCTTTTGATCTTCATGTGCTCCACCCAAAAGTGGACCGCACGACTCAAAAATTTGGAGCACTTAACTAAAATTTTGAGCACTCCACTAGGGTCAAGGAAAAAGACTCAAATTCAAAAATTAAACTAAGGGTAACAAATGTGGAATTGTTTACAAGGCCAACATCCACTCTGACTGAGATAGGGTAAGGAATGATAGGATTTCATAAATTGATCTGAGAACTCCAAAATCTCTTGGTTGACAAAAAAAAAGAATAAAATATGTGACAATGACCTTGTACAGATAGATATTTACAGCTGCAAGCAACCACATATACACACATTTGTTTTTTTTTGGAGTTAAATTAACCTTCGTTTCACTCATGTAGAGAGATAAATAATTTCAAGTGCTGGTCATTCACAGGTATAGCCATATCTTCTCCATTCAAATTCCTGCAACCTGTAAGTGTGCTAACCAATTACTTTGGCAATATGATATGGGCCTAATGATTTTAGCTCAAACTTACCTTTGTCCCCTGGCTTATCATTTTTTTGATCCTAGTAGAGCACTATTTCACCTTTTGAAAAGGATTCCCCTATTGTTTTTTTATTAAACAATTGAGTTGTCTTCTATGCCTAGGATATCATCTTTGTAACTGCCTCCCTCCTATATTTTTCCAATTTGGCAATCTGATCCATCCTTCTCTGCAAGGCATCAAGATTTTCATGTTCTTGGAGTAACAAGGAGAGAGTTGTGCATTCCAAATGAGGTCGTAAGAGTGCACTTCACCGTAAACCAACTTGTATGGTGATTTTACCATGGCCCTTTTGACTAATAGTCTATATGCCCATAAAAGATATTTCAACTCACTGTCCCAAATCCTTTTGTTCTTTCTCAGTGATGTCTTGACTTGGGTAATGATGTTTTTGTTTGAGGATTCTGCTAGCCTATTTCCTTGGGGGTAGTAATTTGCAGAGTGGGCCATATATATACTATACTTGGCACATAATTCAATCATATCAAAGGAGGTAAAATATTTAGCATTATCTGTGACAAGCTTTTTAGGAACTCCAAACCTGGTCAAAATGTTTTCCTCTAGGAAAATGATGACACTCATTGTCGATATTTTGATGGGGGTTGCCTCAACCAACTTAGTAAGGTAATTTGTAGTTGTGATTATCCATTTATGTCCTACCAAATAATTTATATTGATTTCTCCTATTAGGTCTAACCTCCACTAAGTAAATGGAGCTTCAATGATGACAAGTTTCAATGGCATTGTAGGCAGACTTTTCTTACCTATGAAAATTTATCAATTGTAAAACCTTTTGACAAACTGGTAGACATCCTTGAATACTGAATACCAATAGTATCTTTCCCTCATTATATTGTTAGTTGTAGCTTTTGGAGTGAAGTGGCCACCACAAAAACTTGTGTAAAATTCTTTCATGACTTTGGGGACTTCCTTCTTGGATAGACATCATGACAATACCCCACTCGAATGTCTCCAATAAAGCTAATTTTATTGTAGGTAATACTTCTGGGTCTATTGTTTGATACTCCTCATTTTGCTCTATTATTTTCTTAGTAGGGATGAGAGGGTGTGCAAGTATAATAAGATATTAGTTTACCAGTCAAATTCATCATCATCCATTGGCCTGTCATGTTGTGGGTCACCTATTGTGATGGTATTATTCATATCCTCACCTCATTTACATTCCATATAATTTGCTAGGCCTTGTCATTTTACTATATTTGTTGCTTTGAAATCTACATCATACTAAAATATTTTAACCATCCATATTTTTGAACTTCTTACAAGCTTTGGTTATGTGAGGACATCTTTCACGACTATATAAGGGATGTAAGCAATTACCTCATTGGAACCAAAAATACTTTAAATTTCTCTAGAGCTTGTATCAGGGTGAATGCCTACTTCTCCATTAGCTTATACCTCAATTCATTCCTTTCATCGCCAAAATCATGAATGTTATGGGTATATCATTTCTTTCTTCATCCTTTTGTGACAAGACCATAGCTATTGAGTGTTCTAAAGCAAATGAGTAAATTTTAAAGTCCTTAGTATGATTAGGGTATGTTAACACAGGTGAAATGATGGTGGCATCTTTGATCTATTTAAAGTCTTACTATTTTCTTCAATCCATTTTATGCTCACATCCTTCTTAATCATATCATTGATGGGTTTGGCAATTTCAACAAAATTAGGAATAAAGCTCTTGATGATGTTTATCTTACCGAAGGACCTGACCCCTTTTATATTTTTTGGGGGTGGGATTTTTGCAATAGCTTCCATCCTCTGGGGATAAATACTTATCCCTTATTTATAGACTACATTCCCTAACATCTTACCATGAGTGGCTCTGAATAATCACTTTTTGGAATTTAGTGATATCCCATAGTCCTTGCATCTTTCAAAAACTTAGGACAGGTGAGAGAAGTGATCAGTTGGATCTTTTGAAAAGATAGTGATATCATCCAAATACACTACTACAATTTTGAATATCAATCCCTTAAAAAAATATTCCATAGCCCTATGAAAAGTGGCACCAACATTCATTAATCCAAAGGATATTATTTTATATTTGAATGTTTCCCATGCCATGGTAAATGCAGTCTTATATTGGTCTCTGGGATTGACTAGAATTTGATTATACCTTGAGAAGTTGTTCAACAAGGATATTATGGTTGACCCCACCACTACTTGTAAAAGATGTTCCATATTAGGGAGGGAGTAATTTTCTTTGAGAGAGTTCTTATTTAGGTTTCTGAAGTCGATGTAGAGTCTGATCTCCCTATTCTTTTTTCTGATAGGAACTAAATTTGCTATCCAAGATGAGAATCTCACCTTTTTTATTATTTTTGCATTTAACAACTTTTGTACCTCTCTTTGCATGATAGGATGTAGGGTGGGATTAAAATTTCTCTATTTTTTCTTGAATGGTTTAGTATCTTCCCGTAGGGGGATAATATGGGTCATGACATCGATATTGAAAGTTCTCAAATCATCATAACTCCAGGTGAAACTCTCTCTATTATTCCTTAGATATTGGATATACTATTTCTTTTCTTTACCTGATAATACCCTATCTATCCTAACTATTATTGGTTCTCCAATTGTCCCAATATTCACCTCTTCAGCTTCTGATTCATGAAATGCAGGTCTATGTGCCTTATAAAAATCATCAAAAAGTGATTCCAAAGTTACCAACACCCTAGGAATTTTATTGGTTTTCAATTGTATCACTTTCGTAGGCTCCCCTATAATATGTTGCAATTTGTTCTCATATTCTTCGTCATAAATCATGTCAGCAAAATGATTATGCACAGTCATAAAATATTTAATATTAATGTCATCTTGGAAAACCTATAAATATACCATGTTATTTGGGATAGAAGGATGATACATAGAGATGGTGGAAAACCTGTCCATATACTTTGTGTCTATTTTGGGACTATCTACCCCAGAAGCATTTACAACCAATAGGTTGGCGATATGGTTCTTTTCCCTAGGAATGTGAGATATGTTGAAGGTCAAAAATCTATTTATCTTGTCTTGTACTACTTTCTTATATTGTTTCAACCTGGGGTGCTTAGTTTGATATTTCTCTTTTACCTACTAGAAAATTAGTTCAAAATCACCACAAACGATAAGAAAATTTATTTCGAATTCTTTAGTCTTTCTCAATCCAATTAGTAGTGCCTCATATTCAGCCACATTATTTATGCAAGAAAATTCCAGTTAGTAGGGTATGCCTAGATAGTTACCTTTTATGTCAGTGAGATTGATCCCAAAACCAACCCCTATTTGTGACTTGGCCCCATCGAAAGTCATTGTCCACATCTCAGTGGTTAAAACTTGAACTGATTCTGTATCAAATGTTGCTTTGAATTTGGGATCCATACCTTCTGCATTAGGGACCTTTTTAGAAAAGGTGTGTGCCAAATGGAATAAACACCTAATTCTTTCTCTTCGACAGAATTGACTAGGTTGAATGTTGTGTTGTCAGGATTTCTTAGTTCAATCGAGTGTTTGTTAAAAGGCTCTCTTCTCAGGGTTGCTTGTTCTTTGGATGAAAGGGATATTATGGCATATGATCAATCAAATTGGATCAAACCACCCATATGTTCTTGTAGCGACCTCAGGACGCATGAAACGCCCCCTTTTAAACCCTACTTGCAATGTTATTAAAAACCCGAGATGAAATGGAAGACAAGAAGAAAAATCATATAACACGAAATAACAAAGATAGATCTCTTTATTGATATTGAAACTCGGTTACATGTCGGTCCCTCTTAGGGATACCCATTTTGATACAATAAGTTACAAATAGGCAAAGAGTACCCCTTTCGCAAAGAGGTGGTGCACTTATAAAAGCTTCTCGGTTCCGCACACAAAAATGTATGAGGGCTTACAAATGCCTCCTTCTCCAGGTTTGTTTCCTAGAGGGATCCCTTTTGCTCTCATATGTTGCAAACTTCATCTAATGAACCTGTGGCCCTGCAAGTAATGAAACAACAACACATGCTTAGGTGTCCGAGATTGCCTCCCTGGATGAGGTTGTTAGTAATAAAATAATGTAACAAAAATATGATGAAACTATGCCATGAAATCATGTAAATCTATGATAATGATATGAAAACATGAAGAAACAGAATTAAATAAGCTATGTCTAAAACCTAAGCTAATCCTGTGGGCCATTATCCAAGACAACGGCCGCTAAGGTAAACCTTGCTCTCTTTGTCCCAAATTTATGGGTCAAAGCCTATATCTGATGTCAAAATAATAGGTTTTATGCTCTTCAATTCGTTAGAGCTCCGTCGTACACTGATCTCCAAGGGAACTCTCCAAGTCTCGAAATATCTTCACAATAAAATATGTCTCGATGATTAAAGATGATCATCTATCTCTCTTGTCCTCTATTAGATAAAAGGTAAAAGATATCCTTTGGTGCTCTTAGGCTTACACCTTTTATAGTGTGAAACCCTAGGTCTATGTCCAAGCCCTAGGAATGAATTTCTCATGCTTAGTGCAAGTTAGCATGAGAAGCTTTTGTCCTTTGTCTATGTTTGAAGGCTAGTTAACTGAAATCCAACTGCCCACTTGAGTCTTCTATGCGAACTGGTTGTTAGAACGAGAAGCTTTTGTCCTTTGTTTATGTTTGAAGGTTAGTTAACTGAAATCTAACTGCCCACTTGAGTCTTCTATGTGAATTGGTCATTAGCATGAGAAGCTTTTTTCCTTTGTTTATGTTTGGAGGTCAGTTAACTATAGTTTAAATGCAAACTCAAGCCTCCTATGTGAATTGGTCATGAAAAGAAATGCAAAGTTACTCTCACTCACATTTATTGCATGTAAAATACCACTTCCACCTGTGATTAGGCATGTTTATCGGTAAACTGCTTCTTATGGCTTAGCCACTGTCATCTGCAGCGGCTAATATCTGGTCGCTGTTGTCTGTAGCAGCTTAGGTCTAGACGCTCTAGGCTTGAGCGGCTAAGATCTAGCCACTCTTGGCTTGAAAAGGACCCAAATGATTGGTGAAAACCACTGTTGATGCTTGGAAAGTCTAATATTATGTCTTATGATCTTATGAATGTGTCTATGTGAGTAGCTCCCCTAAGCATGACACAATTTAGGTGTCTACAGATGTCCCTTTTTATGATGCGCTGTGTGGAAAACACAACGCTAAGTAAAAACATAGACTGATCTGTTTGTAGGGTGTATGGTGATCAATGGTATGATCAACACTAGATGGCCCAATCATGCAAGATGGCACACATCCCTTGAATCATTGCCTCAATGTTCGGAGGACTTAGCTCAGTGGCTTGGGCATGTTAAATTGTACTCATTCATCAAACTCAATCAGGTAGCTTCAGCTGCTACAATAGTTCCATCTGGTAGGAGAGATACAATTGAAGATGTAATGTCTACTTACGTTTCCAACAAATAAGGGAAATTTGTGATTGTTGTATGTAATGATTCATAGGATGAACACGATTTTCCTATGATTGAGTGATATTTTGCTAATTTTGATTATGATTATGTTGAACTTTTGAACTACTTCCTCACACAATGAATTGGTGAAGAAATGACAATGAATGAAGTGACAAGTCACTTGACCAATATGACTAATCTGGTTCCTTTCTAGCATTTGTTGCTTTTAATGGGCAATCCCACATCCAAGTGTGATTCCAATTGTTTATGATGATCATCCATCCTTATCTCGAGGAGCGGTATGGATATCAGTAGCTTTATTAGGGAGTTAGGATTAGTGATTCTATTTATGTTTAGATTGTATCACTTTGACTTAATATTTTTGATGTCATAGGGGAATTAGGATGATCCTTTCGCACCCGTGGAGCAGTCCGACCGTATTGGTCTTCTTTGGGATTGAAGGGTGGCATATCGTAATTCCAAAATGAGTTGTTTTTGTCCCAAATGGATTTATGGTTATCTACTCATCTCACCAAAATGCATGGAGTGTGAATCACTACAATCGTCGAGTTGATAGAGTAAGTAACTAGGTACGAGGCCTACTTGACATTGTGCTTTTATGTGATTTTTTTGTTATTTTGAACATTTTAATGATCTTAAACCATAAAAGTGTTTTTATTTGATGTTTTTGTGGGATCCTTCAAGGAGGAAATCCCTTATATTGATCTATGGATATGGCCACTATCAGGTCCTGCGACCTTTGAGTTCTTGCCTGTGGTCATTGTCGCCTTGAGTGGCCAAGAAGTTGGGGCCACTAGCGTCAGTAGTGGCCAAGGTGTAATTAAATAAAAATAAAATTTGCATTTATAGGGTTTGACCTTTCATTTTCACTCTTGAAGATTCGCTTTGGGAGCTCTAGTGTGACAACGACGGTTGCGACTTTTGGATTTTTCTAGCATTGAGGACATGGCTGCATAGGGTGAGACATCAGCTGTTGGAGGAGCCGGAGCTTCTTGGGTATTTATCTTTTCTAAACCCTAGCTCTCTTTTCTCTTGTCTACATAAAACTGAACCTCACTAAGTAATGGGTAAACTGAACCTCACTAAACCTATTGGCAATGAACAAACTCCGTAATTAGGCTTAGCATACCCTTTGCTATGGTGGGTTAGTCCCCAATTTTGTTTTTTTGTTAGTGGCTTTAGCCTAGGGTTTTTGAATTTTTTTGTTATTCACCTGTTGCCGCCATTTTGGGCATTTTTGAACTTAGCTTAGTTTTTGATGCCTGAGTGGGGATTTGCTTTCTATTTTTTTTCCCTCCCTTTTGTGCTTTTTTTTTATGCCACTTTGTAATTTTATTTTTTTTTGGCATTTTCTAGCCAAGGGTTCACGGGTTTGCCGTGTCGTCCCTTGGCCATTGTCGCTCAGAGTAGCAGGTTCTGAGCCGCTATCACTCAGAGTGACCAAGTTTGAATCCCAACGGTCAAAATTTGACCATTGGGTCTTGGCCATTGTTGCCTCCAGTGGCCAGGTTTTGGCCACTATAGGCAACAATGGCTAAACCCTTAGCCATGTTTTCTTGCATTTTTTTGCTAGTTGTTGGATTTTTATGACATATTTGATTTTTTGGTTAGGTGCAATCTTGTCCTTTTGCTTAGACTTAGAATAACTCATACTCTTTTGCACCATTTTCATGTTTATTGTGAATTATGCCTTAGATGCATTGTAGTTATGTTTTGTATTTCTTTTGCTTTGCTTAGATCCTTACTGCTCGGGCTCAGGACCCAAAGCTCTTGCTTGACCTACTTCCTAGCTTTGATGATACGGACTTGGGCATGGTTCAAAGCTCACAGGCTATAGTATGTCATTAGGCTACCCTACATCATGGTAGATCAGGCTTACCTTACGACTCTGGCCCATCGCTGGACCCGTAGACTAATACCTTCCACATCCTGACTAACAAGATGACCATTATGTTGGAGGATGTATATAGGATCTTTTGGATTCCATTTGATGGGGTGGCCATTATCTCTTTGGCCACTTCTAATCAGGTGGATGTCTTCACTCGAGTGTTTAGAAGGCACTCAACAGATGCTCTCAAAGATACCAAGTTTGGAGGAGTGTCCATCAATCACTGGCATGAGGAGGGTATCTTTACGATGAGGCATGTCGTATTGCTGATGGTTATCAACAATGTTCTTATCCTAGATTACTCGGGTTTGAGGTTCTCGTGGAACCTTTTGGTGATGGTGCAGGATTTATTGGATAGCAAGGAGCCTATCATCTATGCATGGGGTAGATTGCTATTGGCTCAGTGCTATGATGAGTTGTACCACATCCATCGATGAGGACATGTCAACATTACCTACAGCTTGATCCTACATGTTTGGGGATGGGAGCATATTAGGGTAGATCACCCTAAGGGGCTCCTAGCTGAGATCACAATGATCGACGCTCAAAAATAGTGCTATGCTGCTAGATGGGCTCGAGAGCATGAGGAGTGTAAGAGCCATACTTTTGCGGGGGAGCTATCCCATTACACTGATGCTTTCACTAGAATTTTGGTCGAAGATGTCGTATGGTGACCTTACTATGAGTGTCCTACTTAGGATGATCCAACTAGCTTTACTTTTAGGATACGACACGAGTGATGTCTCATTGGCCGTAAGATTACCGTATGGGAGTATTTTTTCTACTCACGAGTTCTTCGTCAGTACGAGTTGTAGCAGGATGTGCCCTTGGTATCGTTCTTGTACAAGCGCCTCATAGTAGAGAAGGACCTACCTCCATGACAGATTACAAAGCTTTCAAATGAGGAGGATGTCCCAGTTGTTGACCCTAGAGTGGCTGGGGGTATTATAGAGGCATACACTCAGTGGTGGGGCGATCGTATGTGGCATGGTGTCGAAAACCTAGGGTGCGAGGATGATGGTAGGGGTGATGGTGCAAATCTGATAGGACATAGAGTCCAAGCTAGGACCAAGGTATAGGGCCATCTAATAGAGTAGGTGGTAGTGGAGGATCCTGATGTTCCTGAGGAGGAGTTAGAGCTTGAGGAGAAAGACTCTCCTCTGAGAGCATAGTTGCATGAAGTCAAGGCTGAGATTTAGGTAACTAAGATCCAGGTACAGTGGTAAGATGTTACCATTGAGCAGCTCACAGCACAGATACAGGCTCTATAGGATACTATTGGGGGTGGCAATGCTAGGATGCAGTTTGTTGTTCCTCCTTCTACACCACTTGAGGTTCTAGTGGTAGGTTTAGGAGCAGATGTGGGAAAACTTCAGTCTTTGTTGGATGAGCATGAGGAGTGGATCCAGAGACTTGTGGATAACATCACCATTTTTTAGATGCAACTCAGGAGGTATGGGATTGTCCCTAAGGATCTAGCTGATGTGGGTGGTTCACAAGTTAGTGGGCACTCCACCTCGAGGCAGTCTTCCACCCATCCCAACTAGAGGACCTAGAATCAGATAGAGATACTGATAGGCTCACATCATTTGACTTGTGACACCGCCACAGGGGGAGGTGGCACTAGAGGAGGTGATGCAAGGGGCTCAAGCTCGATATTTTATTGATGCTTTACTTGGTACTTGATCCATTTTTGAGGTCAACTGACCTATATGACTATAGCCCATGAGAATTTTTGTACATCCATGGACTTGACATACATACTTTTATGATAGATTTGCATTATGACTTATTATGTGTATCGTTTATTGCTTATGTTTTTGTTGTTATTTTGTTTTATGATATGATGTGATGATGGTATTATGATGATTTGATGAATATGTTAGATGATAGATGATATTTGAAGATGCTTATATGGATGTGTAGATGCTTATATGATTTGATGATATGACGTGATGTATTTTGATGATGAATGATGAATTTATGATTGTACGCAAATGGATGTTGCCTATATGTTTTATGATGTGGTTTATGGATGATTAATGACTTGTTTTTGTGAATGCGATGTTGCTAAATGCATGTTTTAACTTTGCTTTAATTGTATACATCTAACTTATGTGGTGGAATGGTATAAATGAACCTGTATGCTCTAATCACTTAAAATATACGAAATGCATATGACATTGACAATCTTAATGGGTGATACCACTGAAAGTAAAAAAATGATCATGAATTTAAATAATCACTCTTATCATAAAAATTGATTAAGTATTAATATATGAGATGTAATGGTGTGTAATGTATTTTCTTGATAAGAATCTATAAATTAAAATATATAAAGTAGTTAGTGGTTGTCTATATACTATTTCTAATATATATGCGGTATTTGTCCTACTATGTTGATACCCCCCTAATTTATAGAATATTATAAAGAAAGTGATGGTGTGAATGATGTTATGATTTGTTGCTATGTAAGAATTTTTTTTGGGCTTTTCTGAGATTCAAACACTCTAGTTACCCTATCAACAACTGTCTACTTACCACTTAAACTTTTGAAAAGTAAGGCTTTTATCGCAGACCTAGTTTTTCATGATCTTTGTGTGTGCAAGTGATTGTATATTTTGAGATAGAATTCAAGCAATTCCTCTGATGTTTGGTAGGATTCTTTCAGCCCATTGCTAATATCAGGGATCCTCAAGTGTTCATCTCATCCTTATGTTGGACTTAGTTGGACTATACCACTATGCAATATTGGGTTACCTAAGCTAGCTCATCCACATTCAAACATTGGTCTACACAAATGCATGAAGCACTTGTGGTAGACATATCGTCATGCGTAAGGATTTCTCCTTCCAGTTTTGTACAATGCTAAGAATTTCAGGGATTCAAGCTTTATTACCTTCTTTTGGGCTTCTTTTTGGCTTTGGATATTTGCTCATATGTAGTGATGAAAATCACTTTTTATTTTGATTGATTTTTTTTTTGAGCGGGGATTTTGTAGTGATGATAATCACTATTTATTTTGCTCATACGTAGTGATGAAAATCACTGTTTATTTTTTATTGATTTTTTTTTTAGCTATGATTTTTTTTTTTAATTTTGAATATATGATTTGTGTATCAGATTATTGCTTTGAAATCTTGACTGTATGCTTGACCTTTTGAATATGTACTTTGCTTTGTGATTTTGCTTATTTTATGTAATCAAGGGATTTGTGTAGGGTTAAACTTGTCCTTTTGCCAATTCTCAGCACCTTTAAACCGGTTGCACAGGGGGATAAGCAAGGAAGATCCTTTTCACTTAAGGTAACCTAGACCGCTTTGCAGCTTTCATCTTTTCCTTGTACCAACTAGGATTTTAGTGTTTCAATTAGTGATAGGATCTTGAATATCTAAGGCATTATCACAGCTAGACCTTACCTTCTACTAATCAAAGTTTTTTCCTCAAAAGTTGATAAGATCACTAGGTGTGGTTGATTAACCAAAAAACCTTAGTATATTATGTATAGCAACAAATAATTGTTGTGTTGAAAAACACAATTACACACGCATGTTAATGGAGGTATGGATTTGAGTGATTTGTGCGACAAACTGTGGTATCACTTTTGAGGCTCTCATAACATATGCAATTGTAGTGGATATGAAAATGCAATGCAATGATGTGGATGCGAGATGTGAGATGCAATTGTTTTTGTATTTTTGATTTTATGTTGTTTTTGTACTTTTGATTAATTTTACCAAAGGTCTTATGATGCCTTTGGGGCTTTTGGTATTGATTCTGACCAAGCAGTTTGAATTACCCTTGGAGCCTTTGAATTGATGTTGACCAAGCAGTTTGAATTACCCTTGGAGCCTTTGAATTGATTTTGACCAAGCGGTTTGATTTACCCTTGGAGCCTTTTGAATTGATTGGATTTGACCAAGCGGTTTGAATTACCCTTGGAGCCTTTTTGAATTGATTTTGACCAAGTGGTATGAATTACCCTTGGAGCATTTGATTGATTGGATTTGACCAAGCGGTTTGAATTACCCTTGGAGCCTTTTTGAATTGATTTTGACCAAGTGGTATGAATTACCCTTGGAGCCTTTGATTGATTGGATTTGACCAAGCGGTTTGAATTACCCTTGGAGCATTTTTGAATTGATTTTGACCAAGCAGCTTGAATTACCCTTGGAGCCTTTGATTGTATTTTGAAATTTTATGTTTTTATGATTTGTTTTGTGTTTTTGACATATTTGAATGTTTTGAATTTTATGAAATATTTGAATGTTTTTGTATTTTATGAAATATTTGAATGTTTTTGTATTTTATGTGTAGAATGCCTTTAAGTGAATGATATTGAGATGTTCAGGCTCTTCAAAACCATCTAATGATATAAGGCGATAAGATCCAGGTTCAAATCTTTGTGAAATCATGTATGGGCCTATCTAGTTTACCATGAACTTGTCTCGCAAATGTGACGGTAGATTCGAATTCTGCTAGTTTTATTTGAGAACTAGATCTCCAACCTTGAATTCCCTTAAATGGACTTTACTATTGTAAGCTCACGTGAGGTGATCTTGGTAAATGCAAAGATGCTCTAAAGCATTGACTTAGTGTTCATCAAGAAGCATCAACTGATCAAATTGGCCTTGTCATGCAGCTTCATCATCTATGAAGTTCTTTAATGCTATGCGTAGAGTCAAAATTTCTAACTCTAGTGGCATGATGGCCTCAGTGCCATATACTAGTGAAAATGGTGTTGCCCCAGTGGGTGTCTGTATACTAGTTATGTATGCCCATAGTGCAAGAGGAAACTGCATGTGCCAATCCTTATGTTTGTCTTGCACCGTCTTCCTCAAAATTGAGACTATTGTTTTGTTTGAGGCTTCTGCTTGCCCGTTTGCTTGCGAATAATAAGGTGTTGAAAAACTATGCTTAATATGGTATTTTTTCATTAAAGCATGCACATTTTTGTTCTTGAAATATGGTCCATTATCCGATATTATCTTTGAAGGGACCCCAAAATGACTTATGATATTGTGGAGTATAAAATCTGTAATCCTTGGTCTAGTTGTTGATGTTAAGGGGATCACTTCTACCCATTTAGTGAAGTATTCTATGTTTGTTATGATGAATGTGTGGCAGTCTGAGGATGAGGGTAAGATCTTCCCAATCAAGTCTAGTCCCCATTACGAGAATGGCCATGCTACCTGTATGGGATGCAAATCTTGTGATGGTAAGTGCGTTAGATTCACATGATGCTAGCACTTACTACTTTTATTGACATACTCACAATAGTCCTTTTTCATGGTGGGCCAATAGTAACCCATTCTCAATATGCACTTAACGATGGATATGCCATTGAAATGCCCTCCACATGTACCATCATGAGCTTGTGAAATTTCCTAGGATGCTTCCTAGGGCTCAAGACAACGGAGTAATATTCCATCATATCCTCGTCTGTAGAGGATTTATCCTAACAAGATGTATCTTGTTGCTTTCTATTTAAACGCTCATCTTTTAGTATGCGATAAAACTTGAGGTACCATTCCAAGCTTTAGTAGGTCCCACAGTTGGGAAAGCCAATCCTGATAGGCCACAACTTCTATAGAAAAGATAGCTCGTTCTTCCTATATTTTTGAGCTAGTGAACATATATTGAGGAACAACTCTATGGTGTATGGTTGCACCACACTCCATAGGTCCTTGGGAGATCAACGACCCCCAAGGTGCCTTTTACAAGAAATATCTAGCTACGAAGTACCAATATTGATTTGGTTTGATGTTGATCATGTTGACTGATTATCGATTGTCAAAAGCTTCACAACGTATTGTTGAGTACGAAAGCACTTTCACATGAACAGTTGTAAAATCAGTAGATGGATTCTTAGGGATTAATAATACCAAAGAGTCCATGGTGTCTACAAATCTATTCGACGTACGAGTGATTTCCTCAATTTCATACCATTCCAACCAGGCTAGGTAGGTATCAACAAGTTCCTTGTAAGTATTCAAGAGTGGGCACCTGCATTGGAATAGTCCTTTGACCTGGTTTACTATGAGCAATGAGTCACCAAAGATATTCAATATTTTAATGCCCATTACTATAGCTGTTTGGAGTCTCAGGATCAATGCTTCATATTTTGTATTTTTGTTTGTGCATGAGAAGTCTAATTTGAATTATAAGGGCAATGGGGTACCCTCTGGTGTGATAAAGACAATCCCTGCTCTGCCTCCTTATTCACACTTCAAACCATCGAATAATAATGACATGTCTCTTTCTTTCTTAGGTTCTTTGAGTTTTGGTAGATCTGATAATGCAAAGATCGCATCATCAAGAAATTCTATAGTGAGAGGCTTGTTATCCTAAAGAGGAACCTCTACTAATTGATATGCTATGACTTGTCTCTTGATGGACTTTTTGCTTATGAACTCTAGATCAAATTCTGTCAATAACATTATCCACTTTACGGTACATGTATTGTGATTTGTCTTGCTCATCATGTACTGCAAAGCATTCTATTTTGATATGACGTAGGTCATATGGATCAACATGTAGTGTCACAACTTTCGAGTTGCAAAGACCACTGCTAAACACAACTTTTTGACATACGGATATCCTAGCTCATAACTCACCAAGGTGCGACTAATGTAATATATGGCTTGCTCTTTATCTTGTTCATTATTTTGGGCTAACATGGTGCCCAATGCGAAATCAGTAGTCGATATATAGTAAAAATGGTATGTCTAGACTTGGTGGAGCCAATACTAGTGGCGTTGCCAGATAAGTCTTGATCTCTGCAAAGGCTTGATGGTATTCTTTGTCCCAATGAAAGGGGACCTCCTTGCATAGAAAACGATTCACAGGTCAGAATTTTTTTGATAATTGCACGATGAATCTTTTGATGGATTCTATCTTGTCTTGTAGGCTCCGCAACTCCCTAATGTTGGTAGGGGCGGCCATTTCTAGTATAGCCTTTACCTTTGTAGGATCTACTTCGATGCCTCTCTTGGATACGATGAATCCCAAAAACTTTCTAGAAGTTATTCCAAATACGCACTTCTTAGGATTCAATCGGACGTTGTGTTCTATGAGGTGATCAAAGACTTGTCTAAGGACTTTGGTGTGCTCTTGTCACAATAAGGACTTTGCCAGTAAGTCATCCATGTAATCTTCCAAGATCTTATGCATATAGTCATGGAATATGTATGTCATGGCCCACTGATATGTGGCACCAGCAATTTTGAGACCGAATGACATTACTTTATAATAGAATGTTCCCCATGGAGTAATGAAAGCAATTTTATGTTGATCTTCAGGTTTAATCCAGATCTAGTTGTATCTAAAAAACCATCTATTAGAGAGAGCATTTCATGGCCTGCGGTTGCATCTACAAGAGCATCTATGTTTGGCAATGGGAATGAATCCTTTGGTGTTGCCCTATTTAAATATTTGAAATCTATGCAAATACGAACCTCCCGTCAGGTTTCCCCACGGGTACCATGTTTGAAATCCACTTAGGGTAGTCTATAGGAACTATGAATACTGCATCTAGTAGTTTTTGCAATTTGTTCTTCACCATCAAAGTGACGTTTGGATGCATTTTCCTTAGCTTTTGCTTGACTGGATTATTCATGGTATCCAATGAAAGGTTGTGAACAACTAACTTTTGATCTATCTTTGGCATGTCTTTGTAAGTCCAAGAAAAAATATTTAGCCTCTCTTTGAGGAGAGGAATTAGGATGGCTTGTTCCTCTAGAGATAGACTTTATCCGAACTTGACTTTTCTTGGTTGGGTAGGATCATCGATGATGTCCACCTCAAAAGTTGCTTCTATAGCCATATGTGACCCATCCTCTAGCTGATGAGGCATGGGTATCAAATGAATGTCATTGGTAGGATTCATAGGACCTAATAACTTAGGTTCTAAACCAACATGGAAGATGTCATATGCACAACCTGATGCAAAATGGAATGGCTGTAACATCTCTTCATTGGGTAAGAGGTTTTTAGGCTCTATGGGAGAATTAGCATGATCCCAATAAATAGCCTCTATATAAATATGCAATGATTTGGTAGGATATGTTGGATTATGAAGTGGAGTGGTCAAATCAATGGAGATCATGTTGATGGATGGAATGAATTCTCCATGACCACATGGGTGTAATCTTATCTCAGGGGTTTCCCTTCCATACTCGCGATGAGGTTCTAGAGGAATGGGAATTTTTGGATCTAGCCCATAAGTAGGGCAGAAAATAGGATCATTGGGCTCTAATTGCTCTTTGAATGTAGGTAGAGGGGGATTGACCATCTTATGAATGGCAGCTAGGTCAACAGGTCTCCCCAAAAATTGTATATGAGGGTTTATGGCACAAAGTGCCACCTCTCTCTCTACTAGCTCATTTACTTGCCGAAAGTGGTGATGTCCAAGATAAGCCATCTTGATCTCATCCTCAAAGTCATCATCACTTATCCAAAAAAATGGTTAGAATTGGTATACGACCCTAAGACAAGGGGCTCATGTCTTGAACCTAAGTAGGTCATCTCTATTTCATCTTCATATTCTTCGTCTCTTATGAAAAATCCATTTGCATTTCTATTTTCCCAAAGTCAGGAATTGATGGCTTACGCCTAAGTAGGCTCTTTCTATTGAGTCTTCTGATTCATAATCACTTTCATCTGATGTATGTTCATTCTCATAGTGGATCGACCATGTGAATATTTGTAAATAGTGAGGCCCCTAATAGGCTAAGCCAAGTTGCACCTCATCATCACTTCATATTCATTCTCCTCATCCCATGAGTTGTACCCTGTTGGGGTGGAATCAATTGATATGTTTGGATGACAAATTTTTTGTGGTGATATGTTTATCATGGCCACTTGTATGTTGCTCAAATTTCCTATTCTTAGGGGATGATAAGGAATGAAATCAATATTTTATCCTAACCCTAAGCTTAATATTTCCAATGCAGCTGCAAGAGAGTCATCTCGACCTTTGATATAATAGCCTAAGCCAAATATGTCAAAGGGAAGCTGATATTGTGGCTTGTATGGCCACTTGCATCCCTGCTCATATATGCCAAGGCCATAGCCATGCCAATGGCAATGCTCAAAGTATCTTAGAGCAAACTCGAGGTTAGAGAGGTAACAAAAATTAACCATGAATAATTCGTCACTGTCCTCTCCTATATCTAAATACTTATGAGGGTAGTCCAGGTTGGCATAAACAAAATTGGTTTGGTTGGGGGGGATTCCAAGTGGAACCACTATTCCTTGGTGGTCTTAAGTCCTTAGGCCTTCCCATGTCTTGTGTAGACTCAATGATATGCGTAAAGGTGATGTTCTACACAAGGTACTCCCCTATGTCTATGCTTGCCAAGTGTATTGATGCATGCGACGTGGATGACCCTACAAATGATACTGGCGAAGCACGGTGATAATCACTATCTTCATATTGATCTTGAAGATCTTCCTCTTCCATAGGACTTGGCATTTCAGCAATGGCTAGAATTGGCACTTCCTTGGGCCTTTCTTCCTTAACTAAGGGCACCTTTAGCTTCTGATTGTCTTTTGGTTTTGACGTTGATGGTACTTTAGAAGCATTGACTACTTTGAGTTCACTAGGAGGTGTTGAAGTGCATGGGTATTTTCTTACCCCTTTGTCTTCATCATCCACTTGTGTGATTGGGGATGAAGGTGCCACGTATAGGTGAGTAGAAGGGATTAAAAGTTCTCCCAAAATATCCACATGATTGACATATTTAAAAGGCTCTTCATCGGCCAGAATCACATAGACTTTGTTCTTGTGCACATACTTGACACACTGGTGCAAGATCGAAGGCACACACTTCATGGCCCGTATCCAAGGGTACCCTAAGAGAATGTTTTACTACATAGATCCTTCCAAGACATGACACATCATGGGGATGGTCTTGTGCCCCACCTTTATGGGTAGGACTATCGTTCCCACAGTATTGCATAAAGCATCATTAAAAGCTCTCAATGTGTAAGCTCCTGGAATGATATTAGACTTGGGGATTTTGAGATGCTCTATTATTGTTGTTGTAATGATGTTTATCAATGAACCTATATTGACCAAAAACCTCTTGAAAGGTAAGTCATTGATTGCTACTACAATATTTAGCAGAGGGTCTGGTAAGGCAACATGAACTGTCTTAATCTCATGATCATAGAATTGGATTATAGGTTCCTAGAATTCTTGTACTTGTCCCACAAAGTGAGTGAATGCATTTGCATCTTGCGGTTGGAGCTCAATTGTACTTAAGATCTCCATTAGAGTCTCCCTATGCTTTGGGGACTGTTGTATGAGCTCATATATGTATAACTTAGCTGGATTCATCTATAGGTTTTGCTTCAATCTACTTCGAATAGTTACCACATGTCACGTTGGTGGACCTGGAAGGTTGTCTTGCCTTTACCTAGGAGCGGCTGGGATGTTCATGGGACTTGCAAGTGGTTGTGGTTGACCATATCGCCCAGTCCTTATTTCTATGTTAACAATCTCAACCATCCCAATGCATCCATGGGTAGGTATGCCAGCTCGAACTTGATTGACTTGGGCCCCTTGCTCTTGAGGGGCCTCATGATTGCGCAATGGGATTTTGTATATGCCCATGTCTCTGTTATCGAGAGCCAGTGGATTGTCAAATTTGAGTTCTCCCACCTCAATAATGTTTTGCACTTGATGCTTAAACCCGATGTAAGCCTCAATGGCATGCCTCGGTATCCTTTGATAAGAAAAAATTGATCTTCCCTATATCCTTTTGGCTTAGGATGGTTGGGATCTATAAGAGGTATATCAGGAAATTTGATCCTCCTGGCATCATTCAACTGATTAAAGACTGATTGCATTGATTCTGTCAGAGGCGTGAAATAACGAGGTAGCTTGCATTCTCATTTTCTTCCTTGATTATTCTTTTGGTCGTGGTTGGTTGGCGGGGGATGTGCTTGATAGTTATGGGGTTGTTGTGCACCCCCATCCTTGGGTGTAGCAAATACAACTTGATTGACTGGAGCAGGATTGCCCTGCTTTTGTTTATACTTGTCATTCTTACCATTCTTGTTCATCTCCTTTTTTTTTAGAGTTTAATGGTTCCCTCATCTACTTTTATTTCTTTGATGAGCTTGGTCTGTGCCAAAGCTTCCTCAAACAAAGGATATTGCTAAAGTTGTAGCAAGAGGGAGATGTGTTTAGAGAAAATTTTGGTGAACATGTGAATGATCTCTTCTGTGGGAACGGAGAATTATAATTTTGCCATGATTTTTCTCCATTTATTCCCATAATCTATTACTGGCTCGTCATCATACTGTTTCAAGTTGGCCAGGTCTGAAAGGTTCACCTTATTCTTAGCAGCAAAGGAGAAACACTTTAAGAATACGTTTACTAGTTGTTCAAAGTTTGTTATGCTATGGTTAGGTAGTTGGTTGAACCATTGAGTGGAAGCACCTGAAATTGTCATTATAAATGTTCTTAGCATGAGAGTGTCACTATATTCAAGATGAAAATAGGTGTTGATAGAATTTGTGACATGCTCTTATGCATCCTCCTCACCTTAAAACTTTTATAACCTATGCATCTCAAAGTGATTAGGATATGGAGGGCTAGGGATTGATGGACACAATGGTTGGTTGTGTATTTTGCTCATTGTTGACGAGTTCCCAGTTGCCTCTTGTTTCTCAAAGGTTTTCATATTTTTAGCAAGCTCTTGAAATGCCTTTGATGCATGAATTTGCTCCTCTTGTAAGCCTACTTGTAGTGGCAATGGAGGCAACTCTCTATCCATTTGATTTATTTCATTTTCCTACCTCCTACAAGGGGACTCAAGATTATGATCTTGGTTTATTGTGTTTGCCCTTCCACCATTAGTTGGATTTCATTCATGATATGGGGGATTTCATTGTGGGATATCTTGTCTAGTGAGCCTCTCCTTAGGTTATTCAGCGTGTCTTGTTCGTTGGTGGTCACCACCATTTGTATGTAAATTGTTAAGAGCCAGTTGCTCAACCTGCTCTCTTAAATGCTACTCATGTTGGTGCAATATTATTTCTCTTTGTTTCTCTTGTTCAAGAGCTTCCACTAGCTCTCGCTCCTTACGTAATGCATTTTATAACCACCTAATTAGGTCAGTTTGTGTTGTTATAGAAGACTCATGTTTATCTGACTCTGTTCTAGTTGTCTTGACTTGCAGATTCCTTGAGGTTTTTGTTGTATCTGTAATCTTGCTAGCTAATGTGACTTGTTCAGTGTACTATTGAGTATCCCTATGATCAGACTCCACACATCTACTATGGGGTCACTCTAAGGTACCCTCAGACTGAGAAACATGTTTAGAAGTCACTATTTGTGAGCTTCTAGATGTAGAGTTCTTAGTAGCTACAATTCTTTGAGTTGGTCATGTAGGAAACTAACCCAACCTATCTAGTTGTCTTATTTTCCATGGCTGGTCCCGTGGGGTTCCATTCACTCCTATGAGGTCATAGTATATGAGAATATTTCATTTTGTGTGAAGGGTTTCTTCTATATGATTACCATGACTAGATGTAGCTCTAGTTTCCTAACCTTCAGTAGGTAAACCTGTTTCATACATTTCTTGTGAGTCTTGAGGTGTTGTAATTATTGTGTGCTTTCTTGATAAAGAGGGCTTTGTGGTAACATGTTTTCTCCATGTTAATGGAGATGTAGCAGTATCGTCATCCCTATGTGAAGAATGAGTCTTAGAACCTTCTTTATGTCCATGTGATGGGGAATCCCTTGAAGCTTCCTAACATATTTGAGATGTTTCTATGTGTTTAGAGGAGGCCCTTGAGGTCTCCTCATGTCTCCTTTATGAGGATGGCTTTGAAGCCTCTTTTTGTTTATGTGACTTTGTTCCATGATGTGGTTCTTTACTTGTGGTTTCTCGAGGAGATCCCCCAAGGGTTGAGTTATCACTCCTTAGGCTCATGGAGCTACGTCTCATGATCTTACGGGTAGGTCATTCAATGTTACTATGAATCTACCTATGGGTCTGAGTTGCTTCTATCTCTCCCTCGATATCATACCGAGGGTGCTTACTTCTTGTTTTGACCATGTTGTCTATGAATTGATATTTTGAGTTGTAATTTAGGAATAACCACACAATACCAAATAAATATTTATCTTGATTACCGATTTGAGTGTGCCCTAAACTATTTGGTATGTTTTGATGTGTTGTTATTTTGATTTCTTTGCTCTTGTTCTTGGATTAAGAATGAGAAGACTCATCCATAGTGACAATCAAGTACACTTTTACCAAACATGATTTTCTCAAAAGAAGCTAGGATACACCACTGAAGACCCAATGGAGGGTTTGCCTAGCTCTTCCACTCTGAACCAATGATTGTTCCAATAGTGGGAGATAGTTTGAGCACAACTTAGTGTCACTATAAGTAATTTTCTCAATTAGTTTCTAGGAAGCTCTAGGGGGTAAACTAGTGGAAGGAGATGAATTCCAACATCACTGGATTGAATTGAAGGTTGGTGATGAAATACAACTCCCTAATTTTTAAATGAGACGTGCGTGTGTGGTGTTCATTTTAATCTTGCATAACATAAAGTGTATCATATAGCAACAATGAATATTTCCTATATGCCTAAGTGCAAAAATACGTTTCAATATTTAGAAAGATGCATGAACTACTATGATTTGTATGAGCGCACTTTATTTCGTGCATCTATGGCCTCTAGTAGGACCTCAAAGCAAGCAAACAACATACAATGTCTAGCACGTTGGATTCTAGGGTAAAACTTTTAGGCATAAGCCACTATTCCTAGGAACGCCTAGTGAAAAATTTAAAAGAAGATCTAAGATATGCGAAATGCTTCATTCTATCTCATTTTATTATTTCAATTTCCAAACATAATTGTGCTTTAGGTTCTCTATTTTACACACACAGAAGCAAACAAAAAGTTGTAAAATATCAGATAAGCTATACCAACCTTTGATCCAGATCAGAGAGTCGATGTTTTGACCTCTACTGCACTCCAGTTATGGCCGCTATTGACTAGAGCAATTGGTTCTTGGCCACTGTAGCTTAGAGCGGCTACTTTCTGGCCATTGTAGCTCAGAGCAACTAGACTTACACACAAAATTAAGTTAGTATTCTGGTAGAAAATGAAAAACTAGTGGTGATCCCACAATGATCACCATTTGTAGTGACCCCAGGATGCATGCATCACCCCATTTTTAACCCTACTTTCAATGCTATTAAAAACCTGAGATGATATGGAAGACAAGAAGAAAAAGCATATAACACGAGATAACAAAGATAGATCTCTTTATTGATATTGAAACTCAGTTACATGTTTGTTCCTCTTAGGGATACCTATTTTGATACAATAAGTTACAAATAGACAAAGAGTGCCCATTTCACGAATATGTGGTGCGCTTATAAAAGCTTCCCGATTCTGCACATGGAAATGTATGAGGGCTTACAGATGCCTCCTTCTATAGGTTTGTTTCCTAGAGGGATCCCTTTTGCTCTCATATGTTGCAAACTTCATCCGATGAACCTATGGCCCTGCAAGCAATGAAACAACAACACACGCTTAGGTGTCCGAGATTGCCTCCCGGATGAGGTTGTTAGTAATAAAAGAATGTAATAGAAATATGATGAAACTATGCCATGAAATCATGTAAATATATGCTAATGATATGAAAACATGAAGAAACAAAATAAAAGAAGCTATGTCTAAAACCTAATCTAAGCCTGTGGGCCACTATCCAAGACAATGACTGCTAAGGTAAACCTTACTCTCTTTACCCCAAAGTTATGGGTCAAAGCCTATATCTGATGTTGAAATAATAGGTGTTATGCTCTTCAATTCATCAAAGCTCTACCATACACATGATCTCCAAGGGAACTCTCCAAGTCTCAAAATTTCTCCTCAATAAAATATGTCTCGATGATAAAATATGATCTATCTCTCTTGTCCTCTCTTAGATAAAAGGTAAAATATATCCTTTGGTGCTCTTAGGCTTGTACATTTTTTAGTGTGAAACCCTAGGTCTATGTCCAAGCCCTAGGAATGAATTTCTCATGCGTAGTGCAAGTTATCATGAGAAGATTTTGTCCTTTGTCTATATTTGAAGGCCAATTAAATTAAATCCAACTGCCCACTTGATTCTTCTATGCAAACTGGTTGTTAGCATGAGAAGCTTTTGTCCTTTGTTTATGTTTGAAGGTCAGTTAACTGAAATATAACTGTCCACTTGAGTCTTCTATGCGAACTGGTCGTTAGCATGAGAAGCTTTTGTCCTTTGTTTATGTTTTGAGGTCAATTAACTAAAGTTTAAATGCAAACTCAAGCCTCCTATGTGAACTGGTCATGAAAAGGAATGCAAATTTACTCTCGCTCACCTTTATTGCATGCAAACTACCACTTCTGCCTGTGATTAGTTCTGTTTTTTGGCAAACTACTTTTTATGGCTTAGCTGCTATGATCTGCAACAATTAAGATCTAGCCACTATCATATGTAGTGGCTAAGATTTGGCCACTGTTAACTACAACTACTAAGGTTTGGCTACTCTAGGCTTGAGGGACTAAGATCTGGCCGTTCTTGGCTTGAGCGACTATGCTTGGATGGCTTGAAAAGGCCCCAAATGAGTGGTGAGAACCACTATTGATGCTTGGAAATTCCAAGATTATGTCTTATGATCTTATAAATATGTCTATGTGAGCAGCTCCTCTAAGTATGACACGATTTAGGTGTCTACAGTTCTACCCAATACCTGAATAATTACATGGGGAATAAGGGATCAAGGTCCACTATAGCCACATACATCACAATCCTATTTTTGGGATACTGGTCCAAGAAAACTGGAAGGCCTATGATTATCCCTACATAGGGCACTTGCCTACTATCCATGACAAAGATAGGAGAGGAATCATTAGTGTACATTAATCTCAATTGATCTACCACCTACTTTGGCATGATATTTTGGGATGCTCCACTATCAAGCATGCAGTTGTGAATCAAATAGTGGTCTCTGTACCCTGATGTATAATGAAGTGATATATAAAAGGGCATTACTGAAGAGGGATTCCTTTCGAGTGGATTAGAAGGTGAAGCAGTGAGAATGTGATCATCTTCTTGTTCAATCATATCAAAGGACTTACAAACCTGCTCTATATATTTTGGCACTATCATTAGTTCCCAAAATGTTATATTTATTTTTTATTTTGACAATTTGAGCCCTATATCAAACTCAACTTTCTTATTTTCTATCTCCTTATTGATTTTTGACTATCTATTACTATCACTAACTGATCCCAATTTTCAAGGTGAGTGGGTTTATGACCAGTATTTGGTTTCTTGAAATTAGTGTGCACCCTACCCTTGGTTGCACTCTTTTTATCAATTTTATCAGGTATAGTCCAAATTTGGAGATTTGTGGCATGAATCCTTTCCAAGGCCTCAACTTTTTTTGTTGTGAGGATCAGCTTGTCTCATTTCATTTGCTCAAAATTATTATTTGATGGCATTTTTAATATTTTTACTCCATAAAAGATGTAGGCTGTGGGTTTGGCTTCAGAATTGAGAGCTTGACTAAGCTCCCCTTGGGCTTGTATTTCTTTGGAAGTTTCATCCCATGTCCAACATGCGTTTACTCTAATTTAATTATCTAATTCTTATTCAAGATCAATGTCTAAATGCAAGCTGAGGTAGACACCACACTCTATAAAGTTATGGGGGGCATTGCATGCTGAGCAATAGAAAGGGAAATCAAAGGCCATGTTGGCTGAGGCCATGGTATTTAGGACAACGTCTTGGTCTTTCTGGACATCTTTTCTTTTCCAATTATTGTTCTAATTTCTTCCTCCTTCATTGTTCCAATTATTGTTGAAATTTCTTCTAAGAGGAAGCCTACCTTCATTCTGGTATTGAGAGGATTCCCAAGTATCTACTTTATCTATTTCTATTTTTGATAGCTTGTTATTCATTGAGTGGAATATTTTTGTCAATTGGGTTGACAAAATTTCAATAGGATCGGGTTATAATTTTTTTAATAAACCAAAATATATTTCTTAGGATTCCTATCGATTTGACTTGGACTGGGATCTACTTAGGAGGGCTTCATATTTTCATTGTCTATCATATTTCTTTTGATTTCTATGACTCTCTCAATGCAAGCATTGATGGTGAGCATGGGTTGTTGTGTGAGTTCATAGTTGAAATCCCCAGGGAATGCATTCTAATAGAAATAGTTATACTGGTGATCATTTGGTCTTAGGGCTATGGGGATTATGTTCCTCAATTTGGTGAACCACCTGTTAAATCATCTATGGTCTCATTATCTTTCTTTTTCATCATGGCCAGTTCAGTTAACAAAGATTGCTTATTTTTCTTTTCCTCATACTTTTTGAGGAACATAGTTTCTAACTCTTGGAAGGTGCCAATAGAATCTATCGGGAGGTCATTGAACCATTATTTGGCATACTTTTATAGGGTTTGTAAAAATAACCTGAGTACCACATACTCATATTCTACTTGTAGAATGTCCATGGCATATAAGAAGTCCTTAATATGGTCTTCACCTGTTACGATGTTATCTCCTAGGAACTTAGGCAAATATTTTTGAGCCTTGGGAGGTAATGGGTTTAGGTTGGGAGGTAACATAAAGGGCCTGTACCTATTGGTGCACTAGTTTTTCAAAGGAGGGCTGGCCATTTGTGTAGCTGGGCTTCCTAGTACTAGAGAGATAGCAGACATAACTGTACTTGCCATGTGGGGAATTTAAAAAATCAACTAGTAGTATTTCTGTTATAACTATTTGAAGGAATAGAAAATGTAGGTTCCTTTTCACTTTTATGTGGTTGGAAAAGTACCTGTGGGTCCAAAATTTCAAGGAAGAGCTCTTTTCTACTTCTCCTTGTACCACCAAAACAATTTTTTTCTCGATCGTGGGTTCTTCAGAGTTGTCAGCACAATGTGCAGAAAAATAAGATATGCTCTTTATCTAAGATTACTCAGCCCACTAATCCTAAAAATTATAGGGAATAATTGAGAAGACTTTGAAGATATTAAATGGAAGGTTAGTGCGGCGTTGCAACATGTCACGAAATCGTGACACCTTTTCCTCCTTTTGTCGTGACGCAACAACATGTCGTGATATCGCGACACTTTTTCTCTCTTGGCCATGGAGATGCAACATGTCGTGATATCGCAACACTTTTTCTCTCTTGGCCACAATGAAGCAACATGTCGTGATATCGTGACACTTTTTCTCTCTCGGCCGTGATGAAGCAACATGTCACGATATCACGACACTTTTTATCTTTCGACCGCGATGGAGCAATTTGTTGCGATATCGCAACACTTTTTCTTTCTCGACCGCGACAAATCAACATGTCATGATATCGCGACAATTTTTCTCTTTCGGGCATGACGAAGCAACATGTCACAATATCACGACATCTTCCCTCCACTGATCGTGACCAAGCAACATGTCATGAAATCATGACATCTTCCCTCCCTTGGCCACGACCCAGCAACATGTCATGATATTGTGACACCTTTCCTCCCTTGGCAACGACCAAGCAACATGTCATGATATCGTGACACATTTTCTCTTTCGACTGTGATGAAGCAACATGTTGCGATATCACGACATCTTCCCTCCATTAACCGTGGCCATGCAACATGTGAAATCGTGACACCTTTCCTTCCTCGGCTGTGACCAAGCAACATGGCGTGATATCGTGACACATTTCCTCCCTTGGCTATGACCAAGAAACATGTCGTGATATCGCGACACCTTTCCTCCCAAGGCCGCGACCAAGCAACATGTCATGATATCATGACACCTTTCCTCCCAAGGCCACAACCAAGCAACATGTCACGATATCGCGACACCTTTTTTCCCATGGCCGTGACCAAGCAACATGTCGTGATATTGTGACACCTTTCCTCCAATGACCGTGACCAAGCAACATGTCACGATATCACGACACCTTTCCTCCCTTGGCCGCGATGAAACAACATGTCATGATATCACGACAACTTTCCTCCCTTGGCTGTGACAAAGCAGCATGTCATGATATCGTGACACCTTTCCACCCTTTGCTTTTTATTTGATCATTAGCTCAGGGACCTTTCAAGACCCTACCTAATCACCTCCTCCTTAATAGCCATGTCACTGTGCAACTGAACCCCTACCTTCTTCTTAGCACCCATATTAGCTAGGAAGTTGACCGATTTGTTTAAATCTCTACTCACATAGACTAGAATCACATCATCTAATTCCCTCCATAATTCCTTAATTTGAGTGACAAGAATCCTCAACCTCCAAGCTTTCAAGGCAAAGTTCCTCATGCAATCTAGAGCTCCAACCATTATTTGAGAATATGATTCAAGGATTATCCTCCTGTGGCCCTGTTTAACTACCCAAATAGAAGCAAATTTTATAGCTATGGCTTTTGCTTCATTGTTTGTAGCTCTTCCCAAGACTTGTAGTTTCCAATAGAGCACTGTTACAACATGATTATGGAAAACCACTCCAATTTTGGCTCTACCTAGGTTGCCTTTTGTAGCTCCATCAGTATTAATTTTAATCTAGCCTTCTGGGGGTGGTTTCCAACTAGCTCTGAGCTGTCCCTCTTGCACTTCAATTCCTTCTTCCATTGCCCCAATCACAACCTAAGTTTCCTCTTTAGCATAGACAACCACAGTTTCAGTGACTTTGCTCCAAATGACCTACCAAACTCCATCTAACGAAGAAAAAGTTTCTCTAAAAATTCTAGAATTTCTTTCCAACCACACTTGCCACCAAATAAAGTTTAGTCCAAGCTCCCAACCAAGACGAAGAGCTTTAGATTTAAATATACCCCTCTTCCATATTTCCTAGATATTAATCCGATTCAAGTCACCATTAACTTGAATTTTAAAACATGAAAACCATCTCTTCCAGATCTGACATGTGAAAGGGCACTCAAACATCAAGTGGTCAGCTGTTTCCGCACTCTTGTAGCATAAGACACATTGGGAAGGACCGATGATTCCTTTACATATGAGGTTATCAAAAGTGAGAATTCCATTGTGCATGAACTGCCAGGCAAAAAAGTTAACTTTCATCCAACCTTTGGGATGCCAAATCTTTCTCCAATCCTCAACCTGAAAAGTATGCAGGGGAGGCTCTGGAAGGATCTTGTCATATCCGTCCTTCACTGTGTAGACACCAAGGCTCCCATAGCCCCAAGATAATTCATACTCCTCATCTCTACCTATGAGAAATATTTCTATCAAGATTTTAGTCATGATGGGTGCCAAATCCGGAGGGATTGAAATTGGCCACTCATCCAACTTCTTAAACTGCTTAAACTTGTAATCCCCCAACTGCCTAGTGGTGAAATAACTTTCAATTTGGACCCATCCCTTGGTTTCAATGGCTGCTTTTATTGGTTGTAATTCAAGAAAATAAACAATGATAGGTGGGTATTGATCCCAAGAATCTATCCAGAAATGAGCCTTCTCCCCTCTCCCCAATTTCCAAAATAATCGATCTTTTACTACCTAAGATCCTAACTTGAGAGCCTGCCACACTAAGGATCTAGCACCATCCAAAGGGAAACGAACCACCTCATTTGGGTTAACATGTCCCAAATATTTACTGGTTAGGATTCTACTGAATAAGGAAGTTGGCTAGGAAATCCACCTCCAGTAAAGCTTTCCAGCCAAAGCTTTATTGTTTATCATAGATCTTCTTAGACCCAAACCTCCTTTTACCTTGGGTTGGGTTACTTTGTCCCAACCAACTAAGGACCATTTCCTCTCTCCTTTTACTCCTTCCCATAAGAATTTTCTAGCCATCTTGTCCAACTCTTTCCATATAGTATGTGGGGCAGCCAGGATAGATAATTTATAAATTGGCATGGCCCGAATGACTGACTATAAAAAAGTTAATCTACCCCCATAGCTTAACCATTTGTGAGACCAATGATTAATTCTATCCTTGATACAATCCAAAAGATTCCTCCAGATATCTATTTTTAGTTTTTTGAAGTGCAAAGGAACCCCCAAGTAAACCACTAGGAGAGAAGTCCTTGTGAATCCCAAGATCTCTAAAACTTTGTCCTGAAGCCTCTGATCAAGATTGAAAAAGACCACTTTGGATTTTTTATCATTGATGACTTGGTTTGTAGCCCTAAGGTAGACACTAAGAGTATCTCTGATCATTCTTGCTTCCCTGAAGCCGGCCACTCCCACCAATCCAGTATCATCCACAAACTGTAGGTGAGTCAAAACTTCCTCACCCACCTTGATACCTATTAGCACACCTTGTTGTCTTCTCTTCAAGAAAAGTCTACCAAGTCCTTCAGCCAATATGAGAAATAGATAGGGACAACAGGTATCCCCTTGATGAAGGCCATGAGTGGATCCAAATGGTTGCGAGGGAAGACCCTTGATTAACACTGAGTATGTCAGATTAGAGACACAACTCATGACCCATTCTATCCAATCCTGAGAGAAACCAAAGGCTGCCATCATCTTTGCCAAGAAGCTCCACTCCACCCTATCATAGGCCTTTGACATATCTAATTTTATGAAAATTCCTTTATTGCTAGATGTTTGCATTGAATGGATTGCCTCCTAAGATAGAACCATCCCATCCAGGATCTACCTACCCTCTATAAAACCCCCTTGATCAAAAGAGATAATGTTATGTAAAAGAGGTTTTAGTCGCTCAACCATTACCTTTATGATTATTTTATATATCACATTGCATAAGGCAATAGGTCTATAGTCTGAAATATGGACCCCCTTCTCCCATTTTGGAATTAAGGTGATGAAAGTATGATTTAATGCTTTAAGCATTTTTTTATTACCTCTGGAATCCTCTATAACAACCATTACATCCTCCTCCAAGTTATCCCAAAAGGCCTGAAAAAACTCAATTGGTAAGCCATCTAGACCTAGAGTTTTTCCGGTGCTCATTCCAAAGACCACATCCTTCAGTTCCTCTCTATCAATGGGTTTGAGAAGGGACTGATTTTCTTCTTCAGAGATAACAAAAGGTATGATAGCAATAACGCCATTTTGAGCCTCTTCATATTGTACCATACTTTCCTTAAAAAGTTTAGAAAAATAATCCATTGCATGTGAATGCATACCTGGAAGAGTATCAAAGGAGTGTCCATTCTCATATTGAAGGGCTTCCATGTTATTCATCTGTCTCCTAGCACAAGCAGTCCAATGGAAAAATTTGGTATTTCTATCACCTTCTAATAGCCAAGTGGTTCTTGCTCTCTGTTTCCAGAAGGTCTCCTCTTGGTTGTCAATGTCCTCAACCGCTTTACGCAAGGCATCATCCTTGACTTTGAGCTGCTAAGTAATTGTTCCTTCCCTAAAGTGTTTTTGAACCTCATCCCATCTGGCCACCAAAGGAGCTTTTTGGACCTGGAAGTCTGTCTTGTTAGCTCCCCTCCAAAGTTTCAGTTGAGCTTTGACATAATGAATTTGTTTGTGGAATCTAAACATTGCTATCCCATAGGCTAGGCGGCCTTCTTCCCATCACTGTGGAATTTGCTTTCGAAGTTCCTCTTTTTATAACCAAAAATTATCAAATTTAAATGGTTTGTGATGTTGCCCTGTTTGAGTCCCTCCTTCCAACAAAATGAGAAAGTGATCTGAAACAGGACCCTCCAAAATCTGAAATTTTGTATTCCATTTTACAAATGCCTCCTCTGAAACCAAAAAATGTTCTAACTTTACCTTCCTACTATGTGGCTCCCTCCTCTTATTATTCCAAGTATATTTGGTTCTAGGGCCTTTGATATCCACTAAGTGTAAAGCCTGGACTTGGGCAATCATAAGTTGATCCCTTAGGTCCAAAATTGGGGTTCCCCCTTCCTGATCTCTAGAGGATAATTTAGCATTGAAATCTCCAGCAATAATCCAGTCTAAATCTTCCCTTGAGATTCTCATGTTATGCATAGATTTCCATTGAATCCGCTGACCATCAAGGTTTTGAGCCCCATAAAAATTTGTGATTAAAACATGTTTAGCTGTGACATTATTCCTAAAATGTGATGTGAGAACACCCCTCTAGGCTAGATGTTCTATTGTAGTCCACTCAAGAGAGTTCCAAAGAGTAACAATCCCCATTGAGGCACCTTGGGCAGCCACATCCATATGACCAGTACCCCTCCAAATTCTGTTAACTATTTTACACATAAGATCTAACAACATTTTTGTCTCCTAAATAAGCAAAAAATCTGTTTTGCATTTTTCTAAGAGTCTTCGAACAACAGATTGATGGGTTATACTATTTAAACCCCTAACATTCCATGATTGTATAATATTTAGTTACCTTGAGAGCAGTAAGAATCTTTTGGCCTCATCGATCCTCTAGTGATCAGTTTGTCTCCTTGAACTGCTAGCAATTCCTTATTTTATTTTCTACCCACTCCTTGAGAGTTGCCATTCTTTGATCTCTTTTCCACCTGAGTTATCTCTAAAGTTGGCCTTTCTCTGTTCTTTTCTGCTATTCCCATGCTTACATCCTTAATCATTGGCTGCTCTTGGTTATGAACTATCAATTCCCCAACACTCTCTGACTGCGGTAACCCACTATGGTCAATTACCTGCTCTATGATAGGGGGAGAAGAAAGAGGAGCTTGAACGTGGATGTTATTATTTTCACTATTACCATCCACTCCTTCCATGAATTGTTCCTCTTGGTCCACTAGTGTCTTGAATATCTCATACCTATTGGCGGGCTTGATTTGGGTTTGCTCTTTGCCATATTTTTTCTTTTGCCTTATCCTTATTTTGGGCTATTCAAAACCATCTCTCTGAGCTTCATTGCCCTGGGAAGTACTGGCTTGTTCTTTGTTTGTTGTTGCCTTACCCTCCTTAGGAAGATTTGACATTCCTAGAGGAGCCTCCATTTTTGTGTTCATATTATTTAGGCAAAATCAGGCCAAATGCCCGTATTTGTAGCAAAATCTGCATCTAAAGGGCAGAGCCTCATAATCCAACTATTGAATCCATGATAGTCCTGCAAGTTCAAGTTCCACCTCTGCTGGTAGAGGCTGGCTAAGATCCATTTCCACAAATATTCTTGTGTAAACGGTTGTGTTCCCTTCTATTGTGTCTTTGGAGACACCCAAATGTCTTCTAAGGGAATTACCGATCATCTCCAAAACTTGCTCGCTCCAAAATTCCATTGGAAGTGCATACAGTCGGATCCAGACCGGGACAGTAGTGGGTTCAATTTGAGGATCGAATCCCACTCTCCAGGGTTGAACAAATAATCCTGCCAGGCCATAATTCCTCTTTTTTGATTCAAAAGCCCTATTTCTATTGGCAAGAGAAGAAAAACTAACAATAAAATACCCATTGTTAATAAACCACAAAGAGTACTCACCATGAGGCTCCTAGTTTTGTCGGATCCAGGAGTGCAAAAAATTTAGGGTAGGGCGAATACCCATGAATTTGCAGATCAAATCGTGATTGGCTCTGTATAGGACTATTTCTTAGACCATCCTTGGCTCAATGACAATCTTGGGCCGTGATTAGAACTGTGGCAGGCATCCATTAACTCGATGCGCTGCTGATCTATTTCCCACAGCCGTAAAGAGCATTTTAACGGTAGTTATTTGAGCTTCATCATTCTTGGATGGAGATTTATCTTTTAGCATATCTGCATAAGAGCTATTTCTCCCTAGGAGAGGATCTGGAGAAGACCCCATTGGACCCTCCTGGGGCAACAATCTTGCCTTCAGATCCATAATAACCAGAAATCTCTTCGGAAACCCAACAGATGCCCTAGATTTTCCTTCTCTTTAATATTAAATTTAAGGTAAATTTATTCATTTTAATATCTTGGAAAATGAATTTCATTGGAGAGTGCATCAAAATGATTTCAAATCAAGATACCTAAAATCTAGGCCCCTTGTTAATAGTGATGTGCATTTAAGAGTTATTTTTAGCATTATTTCATATCTAGATGTTTCACACTTTTATGACACATTATAACAAAGAACCCTAGAAGAATCAAGTATTCTTTTGCAAGAGAGGGTTTTAGCTCTAAAATCCTAACTATGAGTGTGATTTCACAACTTGGAGAAATTATCACTCAATAGGATCCTGATGTATTTCTCTTTGAATTTGAAGTGGTGTGCCAGACTTACTTTTACTTCACGGATGAGAAAAAACTGGGACTATTCTCTTCTACGCTTAAGGATGTACCCTTATGATGGTTCATGGGTCTAGGGGAGAACATTTACAACCAAAAAGATAGAGAATGAGGATTAAAAGGCATATTCCTTGAAAGATACCAAGACTTTGCAGGGTTCAGGATAATAAAGCAGAGTTGTTTCATATGAATCAAAAATATGATGAATCCCTTGAGGAGAGATTCCAATTTGTGGGATCAAGAGTAGATATTGAGTTGGATGAGGAAGTTTAGAAATAAAGTTTTCTACAATAACTTAAGGAAGATGTATTAGACATACTAAAACTTGTGGCAAAGGGAGATGTCCATAAGATAGGATTAGGAGAGATCGTAAATCTTTGTAAAATTAACTCAAGAAGTAAACCATTAATAAGTAATAAATACCCATCATCAGGAGGAGTAACATGAGCTGAAATTAGTAATATGCTAGAGAATCTCAAAACTGAATTATTGAGCACATTGACATCATCCCTCAACCTCATGGATAAGAAAATGAAGGAGAAAAACATTGAAGAGATATATTTTCATAGATGCAAAAAGAAACATAATCTAAGGGAATGGCCTTTGAATGTTATAAATATTTTCAATATTTATACCTATTGAAAAATCTGTGACAAAAACAATAATACTAAAAATTGCAAAAATATATTAGTTGTCAAAACTGCTATCAGAGAGCCTGAGGTCAAAGAGGTAGAAGATGTCTAATTTATAGCTCAAATAAGGAATCGTCCATTTAATGGTCCACCCAATTGGTCAAAATCTAATTATTCCAACCAACAAAGACCTAATTATTGGTCAAATCCTCCAAATCGATCAAATTGGAATCAATATAATCAATATTGGAACATGCCTCCTTGGACACAATTCATGTCCAATTCATAGTGAAATTTACCTTCATGGATGGTAGGCCAAAATCAAAACAAATCTAGTTGGAATATGAATGGCCAATGTAATCAAGGAAGATCTAGTTAGCCTCAAAATCCATCACAACAATAAAACTTTCAAAGTCAATTTAGGGGGCAAGTACCTCAAAACTACCCTTAAAATAGACTCGTTCCATTGTCGGACAACAATCATCCTAAATAGCCACCTTTTCTAGCTCAACCGGTCCCTAATCATAATAAAAACAAGAATGTTCAACAAGTCTATGAAACAAGCGAGACATGTTCTATATTTGTGGCACCCTGTCAAAAGATTCAATTAAGATCTGGAAAAGTGTTGGAAAATAATGTAACTCTCACAAAACTTGATAATCCCATTTCAGACTTGTTCAAAAAGGAGGATAACAATGGGAAAGAAACAAAAAAAATTGCTAAAAAACATTCTAGCAAGACCACAAGAGATCCAAGTTCCTCAAAGGAAATAAGTGGAGATACCATTTCCTCAAAGACTGACAATACCAAAAGAACCATCTAAGCCAACTTTTAACTTCCTTTAGGAATTAGAAAATATCACTATTAAAATCCCTTTATTACAAGCTATCAAGGACATCCCTATCTATTCCAAACTTATCAAGAACATATGCACAAACTTAGGAAGGAGAAAGAAGAATGAAGCTCAAACTATTCAAGTCATTGGACAATTATCTGAGATAATAATGGGAGGTATGATATTACCAAAATACATATATCCTAGAATACCTATACTCATAGTACACATTGGTGAAATAGCCATGCAAAATGTTCTTGTTGATTTAGGAGCCACTATTAATGTCATTATTAAAGAAAGAATAGAATCTTTAGGAGTACATAAATTACAGTCATCTTCTATAGTACTCTAACTTGCAGATAGGTCCATTGTTAAGCCAGAAGGAAAATTGGAAGATGTTATAGTCTTTGTAAGTTCATGGGAATATCCCATAGACTTTATAGCCTTACAACCCAAGAAAAAGCTAGGGGGACATCCCTTAATTCTAGGGCACCCATGGCTTGCAACCGTTTATGCTTACATTAGGTGCAAATATGGAAACATGACTATGTTTGATGGTAAGAATACTAAGGACCTTAGCCTATTCCCTGAATCAACAATAGAAAAATATTTTCCAAAGCAACTATGGTACGATTTCCCTCATGATTTGGATGATATCCAAACCCTATCAATCAATGTTCTGAGTGAGTATCTTCAACATGAAATTGAGGGACCATTACCATTATTGTTAGGAAACCAAAAGGAAGATCAAGGTCAAGATAATGGTTGTTCATCTAAATCTACTATGGCCATTAATGAAGCAAGCACGAGTCAATCTCAACAAATGATACCATATGACTATCACTTAAATATTCTTGAACATGAGATTATGGGGATAGATGCAAACACTAAAAAATACAAATAGATAGATATCACACCAGGAAGAACTTTGAATCACAAGCATACAAGAATCACAATTGATAGACATGCTTGAAAAGCATCAATCAACATTTGCATGGAACTACGAGGACATGAAAGGAATACATCCAAATATTTGTACCCATCACATATTTATTCAAGAAGGTTGTCACCCAGTAAGACAACCTCAAAGAATATTGAATCCAGCTATGAAAGATGTGGTCCAAGAAGAAATTATTAAACTCTTACATACCGGATTTATATATCCAATTTTGACAACCAATTGGTGTGACCACTTGTGATAGTCCCTACAAATAGTGGTAAATGGAGGATTTGTGTGGATTATATGGAATTAAACAAAGTGACAAAGAAATATTATTTTCCCTTACCGTTAATCGATCAAGTTCTTAATACCTTGGATGGAAAGAAGTATTTTTCTTTTTGGATGGTTTTAATGGGTATAATCAAGTTTCCATAGCTGAAGAAGATCAAGAAAAGACAAATTTCACATGTCATATAGGCACCTATTCTTATTAAGTTTTACCTTTCGAATTATGCAATGCACCTACCATTTTTCAAAGATATGTTTCAGCTATCTTTGCTGACTTAATCAATGAATGTGTAGAAGTCTATATGGATGACTTCACAATATATGGTAATACTTTTGAAGAAACTTTATCAAGCTTACAAAAAGTTCTAGTCAGACGCCAATAACAAAACCTCTATTTGAGTCATGGAAAGTTTTTCATAATGATGACAGGAGGTATTGTTCTAGGACATTTCATATCAGAAGAAGGTGCTAAAGTAGATCCTACAAAAATTCAAGCTATTCAGTCCCTTCAACCTCCAAAAACACAAACAGAGGTAAGAAGTTTCTTAGGACATGCAGGATACTATCGTAGATTCATTAAAGACTTAAGTAAAACTACTTCTCCTATGCTTAAAATATTAACTAAAGATAGCAAATTTGAATGGACTGAAGCATGTCAAGAAGCTTTTGATATCATAAAAGAAAAATTGATTACTGCTCCAATATTAAGGGGGCCAAACTAGAATTTACCCTTTCATATACATTGTGATGCTTTGGGATATGCAATAGGGGTAGTATTACAATAGACAGAGAATGAAATACCTTATGCTATCTATTATGTGAGTAAAAATTTGCATGGAGATGAGCTTAATGACACCATCACTAAAAAATAATCCTTAGTTGTAGTCCATACTATCAATAAATTCAAACATTACATAATAGGGTATGAAGTATTTGTTCACACTGATCACTCTGCCATTAAGTACTTAATGAACAAAGCTATAGTAGGAGGTAGAGTGGTTAGATGGGTTATTTTGCTATAGGATTTTAATATTACAATCATATATAAGTCAAAAAAGGATAATGTCATTGCAGATTACCTATCTCATATGCAAATATTTGATGATGATAAGTTAATTTCTAATAAATTTCCAGATGAACATTTGTTTGCTCTTTCTATTTTTTCTCCTTGGTATGCTAATATTGTAAATTAATTAGTAAAGGATAAAATGCCTCAAAACTATACATCACATGAATGTAGAAAATTAATATGTTAGAGTGTCCCTTATATGTGGACTCATGGAGCCTTGTTTAAAACATGTCCTGATCAAGTAATTAGGAGATGTGTGCAAGAAGATGTATATGACATCATTCAAGTATCACATGAAGAACTTTGTGGAGGTCATTCTGCCACCCAAAGGACAATTAGTAAAATACTTCAAACTGGTTACTTTTGGCCTACCATGAATAAATATTGTAGTGACCTTGAGGGAATAGCGCACCGTCCACCCTAACTACTCTATTTGTGATTTAATTGAATCCTTTAACATTTGAACATGCAGTAAATGAAAGGCACACACCAAATATAACCAAAAAGTGAAGAAATAAATGAATGAATGTTTTTTGTATTGATATTTCCAATATCCGGTTACATATGAGTCCCTCTAAGGGATATCCTTCGTTTGGTACATGATTTTACACATAAAGAGGGCGGAAGGTGCATAAAATATCCCTTGGCACAGGGGGTACACTTTATCAGGCTTCTTGATGACACACACATAAATGTATGAGGACTTACAAATGTCTCCTTCTCTAGGTTTGATTGCTAGAGGGATATTATTGCTCTCTTATGTTGTGGATTTTCCCTATGAACCTGTAGCCCTGTAAGTAATGAAACAACAACACACACTTAGATTTATGAGATTGCATCCCTAGATGAGGTAGTTAGCAATAAATGAACTTATTGAAAATACAATGAAACTATGCTATGAAATCAAGTGAATCTATGCTAATTATATGAAGACATGAAGAAAGCAAAATAAAAGAAATTAATGTCTAAATTCTAAGCTAGGCCTGCGGGCCACTGTCTAGGACAACAACCACTAAAATGACACTTGTCTTCTTTGCTCCAAGGCTATGGATCAAAGCTTGTATCTGATGTTGAAATGGTAGTTGATTTGCTTGTGTTAAACCCTTGATTGGCTAACACCTTGTTTCTACTCAAATATTCTCCAATATGCTCTCCAATATAGCAGGGCTTCATTGTAAAAGATAGTATCCAAGGGAAACTTTCCAAGTCTTGAAAGCTCTCCTCAATGACATGTTCTGATAAATTCAAAATGTGTGATCTCATTCGGATGAAATCAGATGTCTATTGCAGATCCCTGGTGCTCTTAGGCTTGCAACTTTTAAAGTGTATGAAACCCTAGGTCTATGTTCAAAATCCTAGGATTGAATTCCTCATGCATAGTGAATGTTAGTATGAGAAGCTTTTGTTTTTATATGTTTAACTGAAGTCTAAATTTGGACTGAAGAATCCCTTGTGAACTGGTTGTGAAATGGGAATGCAAAGTTATCCTCAGTCACTTTTATTACATGCAAAATGCCACTTTTTCCCGTGAATAGGCTGATTTGTTGGAAAAATAGCAGCTGAGGTTTGGCCACTCTGATCTTGAGCGACCAGGATCTAGCCACCTTGGTTTATAGTGGCCAGGCTTGGATGGGCCTAGAATGACCTAGATGAGTGGTGAGAACCACTTTTGATACTTGGAAAGCCCAAGGTTTAGTCATATGGCCTATGAATGTGCCTATGTAAGTAGTTCCCCTAAACATGACATGTTTTAGGTGTCTATAGATGCCCCTTTTGTGATGCATTGTGTGGAAAACACAACACTGAGAAAAAATGTAGACTGATATTTTTGTAGGGTGTATGATGATCAGTGGTCTGATCAACACTGGATGGCCCAATCATGCAAGATGGTGCATATCCCTTGAATCATTGCTTCAACTTTTAGAAGTCTTAACTTAGCTCAGTGGCTTGCACATGTTCAATTACACTCATTCCTCAGACTCAATCGGGTATCTTCAACTACTACAATAAGTTTCGATCGGTAGGAGAGCTACAAATTGATGATATAATAGTTTACTTATGTTCCCAACAAACAAGGGAAATTATGTGATTTTTGTATACAACGATTCATAGGATGAACATGATTTTGATATGATCGAGTGATATTTTGTTGATTTTGACTATGAATATTTTGAAGACATGAACTACCTCTTCACACAATGAAATGGTGAGGAAATGACAATGAATAAAGCGATAAGTCGCAAGACCAATATGACTTATTTGGTCCATTTCTAGCATTTGTTCTTCTAATAGGCAAAACCCCCATCCAAGTGTGATTCCAATTGTTTATGATAATCATCCATCCCTATCCCAGGGAGCGGTCTGGCTATCAATAACATTATTAGGGAGTTAGTATGAGTGATTCTATTTATGCTTACATTGTATCATTTTGGCTCAGTGTTTTTGATGTCATAAGGGAATTAGGATGATCCTATCATACCCATGGGATAGTCCGACCATCTTGGTCTTCTTCGGTATTGAAGGAGGCACATCGTAATTCCTAAATGAATTTTTTGCCCCAAGTAGCCTTATGGTGACTTACTCATCTCACCGAATTGCATGGAGTGCAAGTCACTGTAATCACTGAGTCGATAGAGTAAGTAACTGAATACGAGACTTGGGAAGTTCGTTTATGTGATTTTTTTTGTTATTTTGATCATCATGATGTTTTTTGCTTTTTGGCCACTGTCAGGTCCAATGACCCCCAAATACCTGATTGTGACCACTCTCATCCTAAGCGACCAAGAAATGAGGGCCACTGATGACAGCAGCGACTAAGGTAATATTAGGGTAAAATAAAAAGTGACCTAGGGTTTTGACCTTTCACTTTCACCAGCTATCAATTTTCTTTTTAGAGTTTTTTGGAGTGAAAGTGACCTTTGCAACTTGGAGTGCTTTTGTGACTTGGAGAATCATGGCAGACGCAGGGTGAGCCATAATCGAGCGAAGGAACCGAAGCTTCTCAGGTACTCTTCTAAACCTTAACCCTGTTTGTTTTTTCTTGGGTAAAAAGAACCATATTAATTAATCGACAAATGAACCTTGTTAAGCTTGTTGGTAATGAATTAAAACCTGTAGTTATGCTTAGCTTAGGGTTTAATGTGGTGGGTTGGTCTCCATTTTATATTTGTGCAACCGTTTTGGTGTTTTTGACCTAGGGCAGACATGGTTGTTGCGTCGCCCGTCAGCTGTTGTTGATCAAAGCGACCAAAATGGCCTACAAATTGGCCACTGTCACTGGCAACGACCGATTTGAATCCCAACGATTGAAAATATGACCATTGGGGCTTGGCCGCTCTCAGCTTCAATGGCTGATTTCTGGCCACTGTAGGTGACAACGGCTAAGAACACTTTAGGAAATTTTTTATTTTTCTTGCATTTATGAAGTGATTAATTGATTTTTTTGAATTTTTGACTTGTTTTTTTGAATTTTGTTGTATGACTAGGTGCACTTATTGCTCTTTTGCTTAGAATTTCAGACTAGCCTATCATTACTTGCACCATTTTCATGTTTTATTATGATTTATGCCTTAGATGTATCATAGTTATGATTTGTTTTTTATTTGCTATTAGATTCTCATTGCTCGGGCTTGGGACCCAAAGCTCATGACTGACCTTCTACCCCTCTTGGATGACACAGACTAGGCTTGGTTCAAGGCCTACGGGCTCCAGTATGTCACTAGGTTACCCCACATCATGTCAAATTAGGCCTACCTTATGGCTTTGGTCCATCGGTGGGACCCTCGGACCAATACCTTCCACCTTCCTATCGACGAGATGACTATCACATCGGAGGATGTGTATAGGATTTTTTGACTTCCTTTTTATGGAGTGGTCATTGTCTCTTTAGCCACTAATGATCGTGATGTTGTTTTTGCTCGAGTGTTCAGAGGGTGCTCTACGGAGGCCTTTAGGGACACCAAGTCTGGAGGGGTGTCTAATATGTAGTGGTACGAGGAGGATATCTTCTCCAAGATGCATGTAGTGTTGCTGATGGTCATCACCAACATTCTGATTCCAAATTTCTTAGGCTTGAAGTTCCCATGGAACTTCCTCATAATGGTTCAAGAATTGATGGACAATGAGGCATCTATTATCTATGCATGGGGTAGGTCCATGTTGGCCCAATTATATGACGAGTTGTACCATATCCTTCGTTGGGGTTGCATCAACATCACTTGCAACTTGATATTATAGGTTTTGGGATGAGTGCATATCAAGGTAGATCATCCCAGAGGGCTTCTTGCTAAGGTCACGATCATAGAGGAGCAGATGCAGTGCTACACTGCTACATGGGATTGAGGGCACGAGGAGTGCAAGAGCCATCCTCATGTAGGGGAGCTCTCTCACCACACTGCTACTCGTACTAGGCTGAAGGCCGATGATATCATGTGGCAGCCATATCATAAGTGCCCTACTTGGGATGATCTGGCTAGTTTCATAGCTAGGACACAGTGTGAGAGGTGGCTCATCGAATGTAAGGTTGTCATCAGGGATTATTTCTTCTACTCCTAAGTTCTTCATCTATACGGGCTACAGTAGGATGTGCCACTTGTTCCATTTATGTACAGGTGACTCACAACAGAGGGAGATCTCCCTCCACTATGAATCATAGAGCTATCATATAAGGAGGATGCCCCAGTGGTTGCCCCAGGAGTTGCTGGGGGAGTTACAAAGGCATTAGCTCAATGGTGGGGGGATTTGATGTGGCATTGTGATGGCAGTTTGGGCCACGAGGATGATTGCAGGGATGATGGTGCAGATCTGACAGGGCACAAAGTCCAAGCCAATACTGAAGTATAGGGCCAGCCAATAGAGAAGGTGGTAGTAGAGGAGTAGGAGGATCCCAAGGAGGATGAGGAGGAGTTGGAGCCTAAGGAGAGAGATTCTCCTTTAAGAGCATAGTTGCATGAGGTCAAGGCTGAGCTCCAATCGACCAAGATCCAGGTATAGTAGCAAGATTCTACCATAGCACAATGGGATACCACCATAGAGAAGCTCATGCTACATATCCAGGCTTTGTAGGCTACCATCGAGAGTGACGCTGCTAGGATGTAGTTTGTTGTCCCTCCTTCTACACCATAAGGTGACACTAGGGTAGATCTTGGGATAGGCTTAGGGGTAAAGGTTCTACGCTTGTAGGTATTACTATATGAGTACAAGGGGCAGATCTAGGGGCATGTTGGTCACATCACCTCTCTCTAGATGTAGCTCAGGAGGTATGGAATTGTCCCTAGGGAGGCACTAGGTGCAGGTGGTTCATAGGTCAGTGGGAACTCCACCTCAGGGTAGTATTCCATTCGTCCTAGCCAGAGGAATCAGACTCGTATAGAGATACCAACAGGATCACATCACTCTACTCATGACACAGCCATAGGGGGTGGTGATGTCGGGGGTACAGGCCTCATGTTTGACTGATGATGCACTTGGTTTATTATTTTTGAGGTTTGCTTGACCTATATGACTGTAGCCCATGGGTAATTTTGTATATCCATGTTTTTGATACACATATTTATATGACATATTTACGTTATGACTCATTATGTGTATCATTTATTGCTCATATTTTTGTTGTTATTTTTTCATGATGAGATGTGATTATGGCATTATGATGACTTGATGTATATGTTAGATGATAGATGATATTTATGATGATGTGGATGTTGATATGGATGCTTATATAGATGTGATATGATTCAATTTTTGTGATATGATGTGATGTATCATGCTTTGATTTAATGATGGATTTTATGCTTATCTGCTTAGATGGATTATGATGTGATCTTAAATATGAATGGATGAGTTATGATTTATATTTTTATGGATGAAATGTTTATAAACTAAATGTATGTTTGATTTTGATTTCAATGTGTGCATCTAACTTATGCTATGATATGGTGAATGTAATATGTAATGTAATGTGAATGAACTTGTATGTTTTAATCACTTAAAATACAAGGAATGCATATGTTATGATTTTGACAATCTAACAGGTGATACCACAGAAAGTATAACAACCATGAATGTTTAATAATCCTTCTAATAATAAGAATTAATTATTTAAACCATCCATATGTGTAATGAAGTGGTGTGAGATGAATGTATATTTTCTGGATAAGCTTATGTAATTTAAAAGATATAAAATACTCAGTGGTCGTCTACATATCATTTTTGACATATATCCAGTATCTAATTATTTTATTAATACCCCCTAATTTATAGAAGCTGATATAGAAAGTGGATTTTATGATTTGATGATATAATTTGTTGCTATGTAGGAATTTTCAAGGTTTTTCCTGAGACTTCATACACTCTAGTTACCCTATCAACAGTTGTGTATTGACCATACTAGACTTTTGAAAAACAAGGCTTTTACCATGGGCCTCATTATCTCTATGTGTGCAAATAAATATATACTTTTAGATAGAACTAAATCATTTCCTCTGATGTCAGGCAGGATTCTTTTATCCCATTGCTAAGATCAGGGATTCTCAAGTGTTCCTCTCATCCTTATGTTGGACTTAGTTGGACTATACCACTAGGCAGTATTGGGCTACCTAAGCTAGCTCATCCACATTCAAACATTGGTCAACACAAATACCATAAGCTAATGTAATAGATATATCATCATGCGTAAGGATTTTTCCTTCCAGTTTTGTATGATGCTGAGAATTCCAAGGATTCAAGATCCGTTCTCTCTTTCTTGATTTTCTTTGGGATGTTTGCTCATATTTAGTGATGAAAATCACTGTTTATTTTTTGATTGATTTTTCTCTTTAAACAAGAGATTCATGTAGTGATAATGATCATTGTTTACTTTTGATTGATTTTTTTAATTTTATTTTTGGAAATTTTGATAATATGAATGTGTGCTTTGGGCTCTTGAATTTGTGTGTTATTTCGAGCTTTTTGCTTATTTTGATTTAAGAAAGGTATTTAATTAGGTAGGGCAAAGCTTGTCCTTTTGCCAATTCTTAGCACCTTTAAACTAGTTGCACAAGGGGATAAGCAAGGAAAATCCTTTTCGCTTAAGGTAACCTAGACCACTTTTGCAGCTTTCATCTTTCCCTTGTACCAGCTAGGATTTTAGTGTTTCAATTAGTGATGGGATCCTGAATATCTAAGGCTCTCAGTTAGGCCTTTCTTTCTACTTATCAAGGTGGCTTTCTACAAAAGCTGATAAGACCATTAGATATGGTTGAATGACTAGGAAACCTCAGTATGTTTCTTATAGCAACATGATATGGTTGTGTTGAGAAACATAGTTACTCACATGGATGCATGGATGAATATGGACTTGATTTTTGTGATTGTGATACACACTGTGGCATCATTTGTAAGAGTGTGATCATAACATATGCAAATGCAATGGATATGTATGTTAAAATGCAACTATGTGAATGCAGATGTAAGATGAAAATGTTTTTTTTTTTGCATTGTTTTTGTATTTTTATTTTTGACCAAAGGGCTTAAATATGCCTTTGGAGCCCTTATTATTTAACCAAAGGGCTTAAATATGCCTTTGGATAATTTTATGATTTGACCAAAGGGCTTAAATATGCCTTTGAAGCCTTTAATGATTTGACCAAAGGGCTTAAATATGCGTATGGAGCCTTTTATGATTTCACCAAAGGGCTTAAAGATGTCTTTGGAGCCTTTTTATGATTTGACCAAAGGGCTTAAATATGCCTTTGGAGATTTTTGATGAAGGTGACCATGTTTTTGAATTTTTTGAATTATGACCAAAGGGCTTAAATATGCCTTTGGAGCCTTTATGATTTGACCAAAGGGCTTAAATATGCCTTTGGAGCCTTTTATGATTTGACCAAAGGGCTTAAAGATACCTTTGGAGCCTTTTATGATTTGACCAAAGGGCTTAAAGATGCCTTTGGAGCCTTTTATGATTTGACCAAAGGGCTTAAAGATGCCTTTGGAGCTTTTTTGTGATTTGACCAAAGGGCTTAAATATACCTTTGGAGCTTTTTGATGAAGGTGATTATGTTTTTGATTTTTTTTATTTTTGACCAAAGGGCTTAAAGATGAATTTGGAGCCTTTATGATTTGACCAAAGGACTTAAATATGCCTTTGGAGCCTTTTATGATTTGACCAAAGGGCTTAAAGATGTCTTTGGAGCCTTTTATGATTTGACCAAAGGGATTAGAGATGCCTTTGGAGCCTTTTATGATTTGACCAAAGGGCTTAAATATGCCTTTGGAGCGTTTTATGATTTGACCAAAGGGATTAAAGATGCCTTTGGAGATTTTTAATGAAGGTGACCATGTTTATGAATTTTTTGAATTATCTGGTTGTTTTTTATTTTTGAATTTATTTGAATATTTTTGTTTTTTGAATTTATTTGAATGTTTTTTTATTTTTATGTATTAGTTGAATGTTTTTTATTTTTGAATTTATTTGAATGTTTTTTATTTTTATGAATGAAACGCCTTCAAATGAATGGTGTTGAGAGGTTCAAGCTCTTCAACACCCTCTAATGATGTAAGATGTTTTGCTCCCGGTCCAACACTTTCTGAAATCATGTAGGGGCCTATCCAATTTATCATGAATTTGTCTCACAAGTGTAGTGGTTGGTTTGAGTTATGTTGGTTTTCTTTAAGCACAAGATCCCCAACTCCGAATTCCCTCATATGGACTTCACTATTGTAATCTCGCATAAGGTGACTTTGATAAACACAGAGATGCTCTAAGGCATTGACTCGACATTCATCAAGAAGTGTTAGCTGATCGAAGATGCCTTGTCATGTGGTGTCATCATTTATGTAGTCCTTCAAGGCTATTTGAAAGGTAGGAATCTCCAACTCTAGGGTCATGATGGCCTTAGTGCCATATACAAGTGAAAATGGTGTTACCCCAGTGGATGTTCGCATGCTAGTCCTATATGCCCATAATGTGAGAAGTAGTTGCAAATGCAAATCCTTATGATTATCTTTCACTGTCTTCCTTAATATGGAGACGATGGTCTTATTTGAGGCTTCTACTTGCCCATTTTCTTGCAGATAATAGGGTGTTGAAAAAATGTGCTGAATATGGTATTTTTTCATTTAAGCTCACACATTCTTGTTCTTGAAAGTTGGCCCATTATCCAATATTATCTTCAAAGGGATCCCAAAATGACTTATGATATTGTGGAGTATAAACTCCACAATCCTTGGTCTAATTATCGATGTTAAGGGGATCACTTCGAACCATTTGGTGAAATACTCATTGGCCGTTATGATGAACACATGTTAGCCTAAAGATGGGGGAGAGATCTTTCCAATCAAGTCTAGTCCCCACTATAAGAAGGGCCATGCTGCCTGGATGGGTTGTAAGGCTTGTGATGGCAAGTGGGTGATATTTGCATGATTCTAGCACTTGACGTATTTCTTGACATACTCAAAATAGTATTTCTCCATGGTGTGCCAATAGTAACCCATTCTCAAGATGTGCTTAATGATGGCCATGCCACTGAAGTGACCACCATGAAATTGCCCTGGATGATTCCTGAGGCTCAAGACAATGAAGGATTTATTCCATTGTAACCATGTCTATAAAGGACCTCTCCTAGCAAAATGTATCTTGTCACCTTCTATTTAAATATTCATCTTTCAGCATGCGACAGGCCTTATGGTACTATTCCAAGCTTTAGGAAATCCTGTAATTGGGAAAGCCTATCCTGATAAGCCACAACTTCTATGGATAACACGACATGTTCCCTCTGTGATTCAGAATCTGAGAACATAAATTGAGAGGCAACCCTATGGTGAATGGTTGTACCACACTCCATAGGACCTTGAGAGATCAAATATTCCCAAGGCACCATTTGCAAGAAAGCTCTAACTTTTAAGGACCAATCCTAATTTGGTTTAGTTTGGATCATGTTGACTGAATCTTGATTTTCAATAGCCTTGCATTGTATTGCTGAGTGCACAAGCACTTTTACATAAATGGTTGTGAAATCAGTAGACGGATTATGAGGGATCAAGGATCCTAAATATTCCATGGTGTCTACAAATATGTTTGACGTACGAGGGATTGAATCGATGTCATACCATTCCAGTTGAGCTAGGTAAGTGTAAAAAATATCTTGTAAGCTTTTAGGAGTGGGCACTTACATTGGAACAATCCCTTGAATTGATTAACTATGAGCAAGGAATCACTAAATATGTTTATATTTTAATGTCCATTTCCATAGTTGTTTGAAGTCCCAATATCAAGGCCTCATATTTTGTATTATTATTCATGCAAGGGAAGTCTAGCTTGAATGATAAGGGTAATGGATAGCCCTATGATATGATAAATACTATCCCTGCTTCGCCCCCTTGCTCGTACTTTGAAGCATCGAAGAACAATGACATGTCTCTTTCTTTCTCAAGTTCTTCAAGTTTTGGTGGATCTGATAATGTAAATACTACATCATTAGACAACTCTATGATGAGAGGCTTGCTATCCCAAAGAGGGGCCTCTGCTAATTGATCTACTATGACTTGTACCTTGATGGAATTTTGGCTTATGAAATCTAGATCAAATTCTATCAATAGCATGATCCACTTTGTCATATGTGTATTGTGATATGTCTTGTTCATCATGTACTGCAAAGGATTTTGTTTGGATATAATGTAGGTCGTATGGCTCAAAATGTAGTGTCACAGCTTTTTGGTTGCAAAGACCACTACCAAGCATAATTTTTCTACATACACATATCCTAGCTCATAACTCACCAAGATGTGACTAATGTAATATACAACTTGTTCTTTGTCTTGCACGTTATTTTGGGCTAACATGGTGCCTAAAGCAAAATTAGTAGCCGATATGTATAGTAAAAATGGTATGTCTGGCCTTGGTGGAGCCAATACTGGCAATGTTTCTAGGTATGTTTTGATCTCTGCAAAGGCTTGTTGGCACTCTTCATCCCAATGAAATGGGATATCCTTGCGTAGTAACTGGTTCATGGATAGAAACATGTTTGACAACTAAGCAATGAATCATTTGATGGATGCTACATTGCCTTGTAGGCTTCTAAACTTCCTAATTTGGTAAGGACGGTCATTTCCAATATAGCATTCACCTTTGCAAGATCGACTTTCATGCCTCTTTTAGAGATGATGAAACCTAAGAGCTTACCAAAATTTATGCCAAATACACACTTCTTAGGATTTAATCTGACGTTGTGTTCTATGAGGTGATCAAAGACCTTTGTAAGGACTTGAGCATGCTCTTTCCACAATAAATATTTAGCTAATAAATCATCAATGTAGTTTTCCAATATCTTATGCATATAGTCATGAAATATGTATGTCATGGCCTACTGATATGTAGCACCAGCATTCTTAAGGCCAAATGGCATCACTTTGTAATAGAATATCCCCCATGGAGTAATGAAAGCAGTCTTGTGTTGGTCTTGAGGTTTAATCTAGATTTTATTGTATCCATAAAAACCATCCATTAGGGAGAGCATCTCATGACCTACGGTGGCATCAACAAGAGTGTCTATGTTTGGAAATGGGAATGAATCCTTTGGATTTGCCCTATTAAAGTCTCTAAAATCCATGCAAATGCAGACTCTTCCATATGGTTTTCCCATGGGCACCATGAAAATCTCCACTAATGTTCAAAGGATTAGCATGTATCCCATACCACGTTCCTGCAGTTGTAGCCATTAATGAAACTTAAAGAATAACTTCAAAACCAACTTGTTAGTCATAAATAAAAGAAGGAACCATGACAAAGCAATATTCTAAAAATGTAAATTAGTTTCTGATTCACCAGATCGCATATGCGCAAGTGAAGAGCATAATCATAGTGTTGTAGGCTTTATGATTCACAAGATCGCATTACACGCAAGTGAAGAGCATAATACCGACAACCAATACATTTTAGACAAAATAATTCCTTACAAATAAGCATGAAATGACTAGCAAATATCAAACATGTAACGTGTTAATAATCATGTTAGCATCAACCAAGAAATGTATCCATTAAAATCAAATGAAAGTAATTGCATAGAGACAACCTCGTTAGTCAAGACCAACTTTTTTCAAAATCAAATCAAAACACATTATTCCTATATGAACAATCAACAGCGTTAGAACAATGCATAGCAATTTATGTCCTTTTAACACTATAAGGTTGTATTGTTAAAAGAGGGCTAAAGATAATAATCAATAGGGCATGAAATATTTAAAATTTAAATCCCTATAGCATTTAAATCACATTGAAATAAACCAACTCAGGCCCTCCTTCTAGCGCCAAAATGTTGAGTGGTGTTAGAGGAGGCCGAAGATGCTAATCAAATGGACTTGAAATATTTAGCAATGTAAAGCTCTCAAACAATTATAAACTTGTAGCATCTAAAATCACGATAAAATAAACCTTTTCATGCCATCCTTCTAGCACAAAAATGTTGAGTGGTATTTTCACCCAATTGTGAAAGTACACTCTTCCTTAGGATTTGGGTTCCAAATCCCCTCTTGCAAAGAAGTTAAACAACCAACTTCTCCAAGGTCTCCGCTATATTAGCATTTGCATGTGTATTAGTAATCTCAAATAAATATATTCATTTTAAATGCTTGGAACACCTTAGTGATTGCAAGTAACTGTAAACAAGGGGCAATGTTGGTTTATTTTACCATGAAACTTTAGTGATTGTTCATTGAACCAAAATAAAGCAAATGTGAGTTGGCCCTCATATGACCATGATGTAGTGCCTTTATTCCTTTTATCTTGAGAGTTTTAAGGTAGATTTTATCTTCTTTATTAAGTCCAAATATGGCTTCTTACCATGAAGATAAATATAGCTTTCAATATGATCGATAAACTATCCCTCTTTGGTGAAATGAATTTTCACAAAGAAGCAATAATTTATGGCCTTAGATAAAGGGCTTTAAATGTCACTTTAACTTATCCCTCTTAAATGAAATCAAATTTTCATCAAGATGAACAATTAAGTGCTTTGAGGAAAAGACCTTCAATGTAATACTCAAATTACCCCTCTTTCGTAAAATTAGAATTTTTATGAAGAGAGGGTAATTTTAGGCTCAAAATGGAAATTTGTGAAAATGCCATAAAACATAACTCCTTCAATGAAACTGGAATTTTCATGAAGGGGATGTCATCATAGGCTCATGAGTGCAAAAAAAAACTGAAAAAATGAAATTTGACCTTAAAATGGAAATTTTCTATTTTCGGATTTTTAAAATCTGTAACAAAATAGCAACTTCGATGAATTTTTAAAAATACTAAACAAATCCGAAAATGAAATTTCAAAGTGCGTATTGGAAGTCTGAAGTATAACCTACGCAATGGTGAAATTATTTTTAGATTTTGAAAATTTTTAAATGTTTATTTTAATGCCTGAAAATTAAAAAAAAGTTAAAATTTCTGGAAAATAAAATGCAGAAAAAGTTGAAAGAAAATGCAGAAAACTGAAAATAAAATGTATTCAGTATGATGCTATCCTATTTCGACAAAACCGAAGATGTGAGGTTTTCATGCATGCAACCTAACCTATTGGACTTGCAAAACAAGCACAATCCGGATAAGCTAAGTGCTGGCTCCTAGGGTTTTAAATAAGATTTTTCAGATTTAAACATTAGCATGAAGCAACCAAGAAACTTGCGTAAACTCCATTTACAAGCCTAAAATCTGAAAAGGAAAAAAAATAGACATTTAATCTTTGCATGCAGAAAATAACTCCTCCTTTCTTGCCCATAAAATGCAACTTTCTGAAAATTTCTGCATTAAAAAAATGTTCATTAACATGGCAGAAATCTGGTTTTCTCAAAGAACCAGTCCAATGTGGAAGGAAAAATATCCAGAAAATCCCAATGCCAAGGCCTTGCCTTCATTCCTGCAATTTTCTCTGAAAAGTTTCTGACCCCTGCCACTTTCTTCTCCTGGCCTTTTAAAATTTCATAAAATGCCCCTTCGTTCCTCTTTTCCACTGTCTCTTCATTTTCGTCTTGTCTTCACCATTTTCCTCCATGCGCCGTTTCATTTCTCTGCTGTCCATTTCTTCTGTTTTAGAAAACCCTTGGTTTTCCTTTTCCAAATGTTTCTTTTCATCAATACGTAAATGTACGGTGGTTGTTCGTTTCATTTGACTCCAAAATGGTCTCTTTGAAATCTTTCCCCTTTCACTTGCGATGCATGCGCTTTCTATTTGATAACGGTTGTTGAACAACAATTTTTCTTTTTATAAACGCCCAACACCACCATAATAATATCATGCACCATATAACTTTGTCATCATAAGGCCATCTTCATTACGTGGCCTCCTTGGGGAACCTAAGGTACATAATTAATATATTAATTTTATCCCCCTTGATCATACCTCCTTTCCAACCTATACCTGCACATAAAACAAAAGGTGAATTAGCTTTAAAAAACAAACTCTAAAAACAAAATAAATCATACTAAAAACATAAAGTTAAACTATAAAAAAAAACCTTTAAATTTAAACTATTTTAAAACGTAAACTAAAACGTGGTGAATGAAGCCCATTCACCACTTTTTATTTTTATTTATATTTTATTGTTTATATATATATATATATATATATATATATATATATATATATATATATATTTTTTTTTTTTTCTTTTCACTTTTAATTTTTTTTTATTTGTTTATATATATAAAAAATATATATAAACTTGTTTTTTGTTTTTTTAGATTCAAAAAGCTTTATTTAATTATTATTTTTTTACTTGCTTTCTCTTTTTATTTTAAATTTGATTTAATTAATTTTAAATGTTTGAATTGATTTAATTCAAAGCATTAAAATTAACTAAAACAATAATAAAATAATAATAATAATAAGGACTAACTTAACCAATCCACTAGACACTCAAAATGAAACGAAAACACCCAAATACCAAAAATAAAAAAGGTGGGTCCCCAATTTTGGGGTATGTTGTGGAGCAGCCACAACAGGTAGTAAATGGGAACTATGAAAACCGCATCCAATAGTTTTTGCAATTCGTTCTTCACCATCAAAGCAATGGTTGGATGCATCTTTCTTAAATTTTGATTGACTGGATTCTTTAGGGGATCCAATGAAAGGTTGTGAAAAAATAACTTTGGAACAATCCCTGGCATGTCTTTGTAAGTCCAAGCAAAAATATTTGACCTCTCTTTAAGGAGATGGATTATGATGGCTTGTTCCTCTAGAGATAGACTTTCTTCGAACTTGACTTTCTTTAGTTGAGTAGGATCATCACTGATGTCCACCTCAAAAGTTGCTTCTATAGCTATATGTGACCTATCCTCCAACTGGTGAGGCATGGGTATCAAGTGAATGTCATCGGTGGGATTTATAGGTTCTACTGACTTAGGATCCAAACTAGCATGGAACACGTCATATGCACAACCTGATGCAAAATGGAATGGTTGCAACGTATCTTCATTAGAGAAAATATCCTTAGGCTCTATGGGTGAATCAATGTGATACCAATAAATAGCCCTCATATCGAGACACCAAGATTTAGTGGGATCGACTGGGTTATGAAGTTGAGTGGTCAAATCAATGGAGATCATGTTGATGGATGGAATGAAGTCTCTAGAACTACATGGATGAAATCTTGTCTCAGAGTTTTCCTTTCCATACTCCCGATGAGGTTTTGGAGGAAAAGGAATCTTTGGATCTGGCCCATGATTAGGTCATATAATAGGATCATTGGGCTCTTACAACTCTCTGAATGTAGGCAGAGGGGGATTGACTACATGGTGAATGGCAACTAGGTCAACAGGTTTTCCTAGAAACCACAAACCAGGGTCTATGGCATGAAGTGTTTCCTCTCTTTCTACTAATGCATTGAATTTTTGCAAATGGTGAGGCCTGAGATAAGCCATTTTGGTTTCATATTTGAAGTCATCGTCACTTATCCAAAAACCGTTTGCATTGGTATGTGGCCCCAAGACAAGAGGATCATGTCTTGGCCCTAAGTAGGCCATATATATCTCATCTTCATAGTCTTCATCACTTATGAAGAAACCATTTTCATTAGTTTCTTACTCCAAGCCATGGGGCCATGACCTTGGTCCTAGGTAGGCTCTCTCTATTGAGTCCTCTAATTTATAGCCACTCTCATCTAATATGAATCCACTCTTGTTGTGGATGGACCAAGTTAATATGCATAAATAGCAAGGCCCATGATAGGCCGGACCCTCTTATGTTTCATCATCACTTGCCACATATCCATTTTCTTCTTGCTCACCATCCCATGAGTTGTATCCTATTGGGGTGGCATCGATTGTGGATCTTGGATGATAAGATTTAGGTGTCGGTATGTTTACCATGGCCACTTGTTTGTTGCTCATAAGTCTTGAACTTAATGGGTGATAAGGAATAAAATTGATGTCTTCTCCTAACCCCAAGCTCAATCTATCCAAGGTTGCTGCCAGGGAGTCATCCTGACATCTGATGTGATAGCCTAACCCAAACCTATCAGTGGGAAGCTGGTATTGTGGCTCGAATGGTCGTCTACGCCCCTGTTTATATATACCAAGATCGTAACCATGCCAATAACAACATTCAAAGTAGCTTAGAGCAAACTTAGGATTAGATAGGTAACAAAAATTTATAGTGAACAATTCGTCATTGTCCTCTTCCTCATTAGTAGACTTATGGTTGCATTCTAGTCCAAAATAGGAAAATTTTGTATGGTTGGGAGGGAATATGAGTGGAACCACTATTCCCATTGGTGGTATTAAGTCTTTCGATTGTCCAATATCTTGTGTGGACTCTATGATAGGTGTGAATGTTATTTTCTACACAAGGTACTCTCCTATCCATGTACTCGCCAAGTGTATAGTTGCATGTGAGGTGGATGACCCCACAAACGATACTAGCAAAGCGGGGTGGTAGTCATCATCTTTGACTTGATCTTGGAGATCTTCTTCTTTCATGGAACTTGGACTCTTCTCAATAGCTATGGTTAGCACTTCCTTGAGCTTCCTTTCCTCAACTAAGGGAACCTTTAGCTTCTGATTATATTTTGGTGTATATGTTGATGGTCTCTTAGAAGCATTAGTCATGTTGGGTGCTAGATGAGGTGTTGATGTGGATGGATCTTTTCGTACCCCTTTTTCTTTGTCATTCAGTTGCATAGCTGGAGATTAAGGTCCAACATACAAGTGGGTAGAGGGAATCACAAATTCTCTTATAAAATCCACCCGATGGACATACTTTAATGGCTCCTCATTAGCCAACACCATATAGACTTTTTTATCATGTACATACTTGACACATTGGTTCAATATTGAAGGAACACACTTCATGTCCCTTATCCAAGGTCACCCCAAGAGGATGTTGTATTGCATGGCCCCTTCCAAGACATGACACATCACGGGGATGGTATTATGACCCACCTTGATAGGTAGGACTATCATTCCCACAATATTGTATAGAGCATCATTAAAAGCCCTTAAGATGTAGGCTCTCGAAATGATATTAGACTTAGGGATCTTGAGTTTTTCTATTGCTATCATTGTGATGATGTTGATTGACAAACATGTATCGATCAAGACCCACTTGAATGGTAAATCATTGAGTGATGCCACAATGTGTAGTGGAGAGTCTAATAAGGTAGTAGGTACTGTATTAATCTCGTAATCGTAAAATTAGATTATAGGTTCTTGGCATTCTTGTAATTTTCCCATAAAATGGGTGAATGCATTTGGATCTTTTGGTTGGAGCTCAATTGTCCTTAAAATCTCCATCAAGGTTTCCTTGTGCTTCGGGAACTGTTGTATGAGCTCATAGATAGATATCTTGGCTATATTTGTTTGTAAGTTTTCTCAAGTCTACTATGAATAGTCACCACATGTCAGGTTGGTGGACCTGGAAGGTTGTTTTACCCCTGCCTCTACCTAGGTGCAACTAGGACATTCATAGGAGTTGTAAGAGGTTGCGGTTGACCATACCGTCTACTCCTCGTTGATATATTCACAATTTCAACTATTCCAACGCACCCATGGTAGGTGTAACAACTCAAACATGATTGACATGGGCCCCTTACCCTCTAAGGCCATCATGATTTGACAATGGGTTTTTGTATATGCCCATATCTCTATTATCTGAAGCTAATGGGTTGTCAACTTTAAGCTCTCCTACCTCAATCATGTTTTGCACTTGGTGCTTGTTGAAGCTAAATTTGACTCAACTTTGATACCCCTAAATTTAAATTTTTGGTTTCAATCAAAGTATCCATAATGTTGGTCACTTATTCAAATTAGTGTGAGTATCTAAGTTTTCATTGAATTGGTTTGATGAGTCTAAATCTTGGTCATTGATTAGGTAGACACCCTTTTAATAATTGCTTAATTGTATTAATAAGGGTTATGTCAAGTTTTATTAATAAAACCTTCATAAGTAAAGCCTCCTTAAGGTCTAAATCCAATGTTAAAACATAAAGACCTAAAATCCAAAATTATATCACTAAGGATTAAATAAATCATTATACCCTAAGAGGGTCAAATAAATCATCATGGTCTAAAAACCGAAATTCAAAAGTGTTAGCCTAAGGTTAAAATCAAATTTTAATTGAAACTAAGGGTATGCGCCCCCTTTTCTAAAAAACAAGAAACATTATTAAAATCAAAGGCCAAACAGTAGCGCTTTAAGCAACCTGCCATCATATAAGTCAAAAGATATTTAAAGTTACAACCTAAGGTCAATAATGATTAAAAACCATGCGACATGGCCTATCTGGATGGATGCGCTCAATCTAAGCCAAATACAATGGTTGCATAATTTCCAAAGATTCAAAACTTTAAAAAGAAGTTGTAATAGGTCAAAACTGCCAATTAAAAAGTGAGAAAATCTGACGGATCATATGGCAGTGCTCAATTGAATTTAAAATAAATGGTCACACTTGTTTTTAAATGAATCACACATTAAAATTAATGTTAAGGGTTCATTCCCAATTTGGAATAACCATCGAGAAAGTTGGTCGGATCAGACGACAGTGCTCGATTGATATTCAATTTGATGACGATGCTCCCATAAAATATGCTTTTAAAAGGTAAAAGTCCCCATATGATTAATTAAAATATTAAGCATGATTAATAAGGGTTTAAACATATTGGCTAATCATCCCCCTTTTAGCTTAACCAAGGTTTAAAATTGCATGTCCTTAGTAACTGACCCCGCAGGTTGAAGGAGATCAGTGGTCGTGCCGAACATCGATCAAGATCCAACGGTTGTTCCAAAATTAAAGAAGCGGTAAGATTTTGGAGTAAGAGACCCAGGTAAAGTTAATCATGTATTAGTGAGGGTTTAATACATTGCTAAATTATCCCCCTTCGGCTTAAACCAGGATTAATAAACACAAAAGACGTGCCCTTTTGATTATTTAGTGTGCACCTTACAAGAAATCAATGACAATGCTCGAATGAGCTCAAAGATCAATGGATGCGATGGTCTATGGTAGTGGCAAAAATATCACAAGCAAAACAAAAGTATACAATCAATTGGAGATCTGATGGTTGCACCCATCCCCGTACTAATCTCATGGTGGCTCATCAGTAAAAGTGATCAAGGTTTAATCTAAATGTTTTATTTTGATTAATTAAATGCTTTATAATTTTTCCCTCCTATCTTACGTTAAACCTAGCATATGATCGAAATGATCCAATGACAGTGCTCTCATTGTAATATGATCTAATGGTGATCGCTCAGAGAAGTAAAAGTGTTGTATAAATGCCTAGGTTTAATACAACGAGGTTAAGGTGGTAATCATTAGGTTAACTTCGGTTAACTACGATTAATAAAGGATTAATACACCCCATTATTGGAGGATCAAACAAATAAGGGTATAGTCTTTAACCTTGAGTTTTTTAAAATGAATTATTATTAGACCTAATATTTTTGACCATATAAGCATGATTAACAAATTAATAAAGTACATGTAGACTAATTATTGTGCAGGTCCCATGATATCAATGGTTGCATTGACTCTACTCAGGAAAATCGATGATAGTGCATGAACCAAATAATTAAGCGATGAATCAACGAGAAATAATCTAACAGTAGTGCTTCATCAAGATAAAAGAGATCCAATAGCCATGAAAGAGTCAGAGTCAAAATGAAGAATGCAAAAGGGTTAAACGACAGGCATCTTCGACGGATCTAACGGGTACACTTGACCTCCACTCAGATCCAACGATAGCACACAATCCAAAGGTAAACTAAAGGTAAGTTAAATTAGCATTTTACTAATTAAAAGTTATAAACACATTTAACAATGTTTTAAACCCTTTATTAATCCCCATACTTATTGGTTGAAATTAAAGGGGTTTGGAACAAGTTTCTTTTGATTAATTAACCTACAAGTTATAAAAGAACCAAAGCAACAATTGAACAAAGGTAGATCGAACAACTATACTTGGTCAAACCTTCGGCCCAATAATTATGAAAATATTAGTAAGAATAAAATCACCATTGACCAACCTCTTCAGATTTTTGGAAACTAACACTCTTGTAGGTTTAAATAATATCAAAAGCAGCCATGATGGAACTTGTGAAGATCATAAACCAACAAGATCAACGAAATCATCCGTAAGAAATATTCAACAGACTAAACTTCTAGAGAAGGACCATAGCTTCACAGAAACACCCTCAACATATATTGAGATAGAAATAAAAGAGGTTACTTTTTCATAGCAAGGTACACCGAAAGACGTAATGAAGATCAATAACCAAATATGAAGTCAAAACAATACGCATAAATGTCGTGAATCCGGAAGGATACCCAAGGAAGGAAAGATTCGAGCAAATCAGAGTAAATCCCCTGGATAGTACCTTGGTAAGGATAGAGTAGACTAAATGAAAGATAAATACTGATGCTCAAATCCTGCAACCAGATCATGTATATCTCATGATAATAATAGTGTACCACAAAAATAAAACTATAAATCAAAGTCACAACTTATAAATAAGATACAGTAAGAGAGCTAAAATGCATCGACAAAGTGAATCTATGGAGTAAAAATAATATAAATGTATTTAGTTTCTTTTCTGCAAATACTTAAGATGATGAAAATGCATGAAGAAAAAGGTATGGTTTCGACTTACAAAAACCCATTCAGTCTGTGCTTCGACGAAATATATTTATGAGGGAAATACTCTAACAGAGTATAGTTATGGAAGTAGCTTATAAATACTTCTAAATCTTGTTTTCCATTCCCATAATCTTCCTATTTACCATTGCCTCCCTCCTTCTAGGCTTTCTTCATTAACCATCCCAAAATTTGTCCCCACATTGTGCCATCTCACTACCTTCCATTGAGTTAAGCCACCCATTTTCCTCTTTTCTCCCTTCACTCTATCGCGTGATCAGTGCAACTCAATATGTTTTCCACTAGCACGCCACCCCTTGTCTTTACCATCACGTTGGATCCCCTTCCATTCCTCGTCTAAAATTCATGATAGCAGCTTGGTCAATCCATAATAGCAGATCACAGTGACCAGGATAAGTAGAATAAAAAGAAAAAATATAATACTAAATCCTTAGTTTCTAAGGTCAGTCCAAGAAAGAAAAAATGCCAAATTAATCAGTAAAGAGCTCTGTTAAGTCCATAAAAGAACCTTAACAGTCAGTTCAGAACCACACCAGCTGGATAGCATATAGAACAAGATCAACCAGATGTTGATAGGTGTAAGGCTAGAAATCAACCAAGAATAACGGAATCAAGAACCAGAGGCTATAAGAAGAAGCAACTATGGATATATTTTGCATCAAACAATTAAAGAATAGAATTTTTGCTAAGAGGTATACTTGAGTGCCCTGTTAGTTGTGTTTTTGTATCCCCTTCTGTGTCTATTTTCCTTCTCATTCTTATTCTTCCCTTTGCTATGCAGGATTGTAATAGGAAAGTTCTTAAGAAGCTAAGATTATTTCCTGTCCTATTGAGCCTGAGATTCAGAGATTCTATTGTTACCAGATTGGAACAAGTAGAGTAGGAGAGACTTGTTACATTATTTAAATGGGATATTTTCATTGTATTGATATATTTTTCTTGAAAACAGAGTTAAAAGGCATCTCGCCCCCTCTGTATGTAAAAATTCTTGAAATCAATACAATTATGAGTTTCATTTTGATTATATCTTTGTCTCAGTACTGTGCATCACTGTATAATGGGTTACATTTTCTGAATGCATTATATACATTTCTCTCATTGGTTAACTCCTAGTTTTATTATGATATTTGAATGAAGCTTTGAATGCCGATTTTATTTTCCCCATTCTCTCTGTTCATGATTAAAAATTATTGTTAAATTTCTATAACAACCCAATTAATCTAGGCACCAGTCTACATAAGGCATAATAGTTGGTTATTTTCATGCTTGGTCATTTTAAAAAGAATACTTATAGCTTAATATAAATCTGGAGCGTGTAATTAGAAGTTTAATCAAAGAATTACCACTGGAGTTTCCTTACCCATTCTGTAGTCTTCTTTAGAAATATTCGTATTTAGTAAAACATGAGTGGTAAGACCCCAACGTATTACTATAAAATTATTAACAAATTAATGTAAATATAATCGCAGGCCACTCAAAGGGGGCTCCCTTGTAATCACTTTGCCACTATAGGGGGCTCCCTCCTTAGAATCTATGCTTATTATTCTTCTTCTTGGATGATTTGATATGGATGGCCAACCTAATATATATATCTATCCTAAAGCTACGTTGGTGAAGAGACATGATGGTTCACGTATGAAGAGACGTGATGGTTCATGTTATGAAGGGTTGTGATGGTTCACTTTATAAGTTAATAATATAATAATTAAATGATTAATAATACTAACTAATAATGTTAGGATTGAGGATCCTAACATGCCACCCTCCTTAAAAAGAGATTTGTCCTCAAAGCTCAAAGTGAGAAGCTTTGTCCTTTGTTTTCCAAGAAGGATTTGTGTAAGTTCTTGGACTCTTTTAATGGCATCCTTTCATAGACAGGGATATCAAGAAGGATGAAGCATTAGCGGGGGGTTCAACCCTTGGGGTTCCTCAAATGCTTCAGAATAATGCATCAAAAGTGATGATAATGATTTCATATCCTTTTTTTGTTCCTTGGTAGAGCCAACGGAGGAGTGTGTAGTCACTCTGCATTGGTTCCTAATAGGTTTGGTCATATGGCAAGAACTCACTATTGGTGAGTAAGGTATATGTAGGTCTTGTAGAGTGCATGTTTGGCTAGCATTGATCACTTTGGGTATGTATACCTCATCCTTGCTTGGTACATCAATCACTTCTTGCACATCGACCTCATTGTCTTCATTGTAGTGAGTAGGTGCATTGGTCGCTTTGGACACAACTACCTCATTTGCTTGCTCTATGGAGAGATAGGGATCAACTTCCTTCAATAAATACAATGTTAGTGTAGCATATTTATGGTGGGGTCCAAATTGTTCATCACAATTATCACAGAGTCCTTTTGCTCATTGTTCCTTCGTCTCCTCAAAGCTAAGATATTTAATTCGTAAAGTTCGGTTAGATTTGGGGGTTGTGTAAGTGCTTTTTGCCCTTCCATTCTGCATAGGTTTGGGAGCTATGTAAGTGGTCAACAATTTTTCCATAAGTGATTTCCCTAATCATTGTTGTGCATTGATTTTATCTTTAGCTAATTTTGCCAATCCATAGGTCTACATCATGGTATAGGGATTGAACCTTGTCACCTCCATTCTAATTTCCTCTTTTAATCCCCTAATGAAGCCATTGATGAGAATTTATTCATCCAATATTGTGTTGTGTTTGGTGATATCCTCAAATTGAGTTTGATACTCATGCATAGAAGTGATTTGATGAAGATATTTGAGCAATTCCCACATGATTGGGTCCCACATGGCTCTGATACCAAATGGTAAGACCCCAAGGTCTTATTATAAAATTATTAACAAATTAATGTAAATGTAATCACAGGCCACTCAAAGGGGGCTCCCTTGTAATCGCTTTGCCACTATAGGAGGCTCCCTCCTTAGAATCTATGCTTATTATTCTTTTTCTTGGATGATTTGATATGGATGGCCAACCTAATATATATATCTATCCTAAATCTATGTTGGTGAAGAGACATGATGGTTCACGTATGAAGAGACATGATGGTTCATGTTATGAAGGGTTGTGATGGTTCACTTTATAAGTTAATAATATAATAATTAAATTATTAATAATACTAACTAATAATGTTAGGATTGAGGATCCTAACAATGAGGCAGGTCGACTAGATCCTGTAATATCTCATTGGTTTCAAACGGATTCTTGTAGCGTGACAATCGAAACCTTACGGATGCAAGAATCGGTTCCAATAGTTTTTTGGCGTTGTTGTCTGGAAGAATTCTTATGTCTAAGCCATGAGTTCATGACATATATCAATCAACAAGAAAAAAAATTAAAATAAAGAACTTGCATTTTAATTTCCATGACTTCTAATGTTCTTTTTTTTATTTTTGCCCGTAGTTTTTAATCGTGAGTTTTTTGCGTCCCTATATTTTCTTGAATTTCCACTTCTTGATTTTCTTGAAAATTATTTTTCTTGATGTTCTTGAATTTTCCCAAGAACCAACTTCTGTGAGGATGAGTGGTAATATCAAGCATTCTTGGTAAAAGTGCACGTTGTTCTTTCTACACCCCGGTGCTGGTGACTCTACTAGACAAACCCAAAAGAAAAATATAAAAAAGGAGAGAATAGAACATGCTGACTAACACTAGGAGAAGTGGTAAGGAGCTATTTCCAAAACTAAAGAATCTAGAGGTATTTATACATACCCATAAAAATCCACTTTTTAAGAATATTTTTTATAATAGTAGATTAAATTCTAGCAGTAAAAGATACGTGAAGAAAATTTAGAATACTATTACTGCTGATATTACTGTAGATGAACATTTAAAATCAGTAGTAGAAGATATATGTGATTATTCTCATTCGAAGGTAGATAATCCATAAGTTTACATTCAAGCTACCCAGATCCATACCACTGTAGGTACTACAACTATGAAATTAAATTCTAAAGTAGCAATGGCTTAGATTAATGTTCATTTATGGAGAACTAACAGGTATAGGCCTTTTGCATTACCAGTAAATTTAAATGCCTTACCCAGTAAAGCTCACACATACCTCTCTAAGTTTTTAGGAAATAGTGCAGTACTGGAGAAGATCATATCAAAAGTTTATTATATGCAATGGATAGTCTGGAAGTTGAACATGAAGATGTAGTATTAAGACAATTTCTATAGACTTTAGAAAAATATGCCAGGGAATGATTTAATTTCCTTCCTAACAATGATATCCCAGACTTCACCAAAATGGAAGAGGTGTTCCTAAAGAAGTATGGTGAAATAAAAATGAACAATCATTGTTAACTAAGCTAGCCACTATGAAGAAGAAAGAAAATGAGGTTGTTAGATATTTTAACAAAATATTTTCAAAAATAAGAAACAAAATCCCTACCAACCTCAGGCCTAGTGATATTCAATCTATTTTTTTTTATAAGAATGCTTTTCAATGAGAGTTTAACTATGAATTAAGGCAAGAACAAGCCACTACCATTGATGGTTGTATGGAAAAATCAATGGATATAGAAATAAATATGCTTAACAGTGGTAAGATGAAGCCTTATTCTTTAGAGGTTAACATGCCTGAGAGAAAAACTAAGAGAGTGGATTTTGATATACAAAGAATAACTAAATTGATCCTGTGGAGAAGTTGACTAGTTAGATGACAGAAATGTTCAACAACATGAGTAATAGGTTAGCAAAAATTAAAATAAATGGAAATAACGGTGAATCTTCATAGACAGAGTGACCACATATTGACAACCATCCCCCCTTTAAGAAAAATTACAATAATAATTTGGGAAACAACAATGGTTTTGAAGAAGGGAATATGAATAGGGGTAATGGGAATAATAAATGGAAAAAAAAGATATTTCGACAAAGATCATAACAATGTCCCTAACCCAATGCCATCTGCCAATGTAGTTGAAGGTTTTCCTTATTTTTTATCTATGTGTGATGCACCCCATAACCCTGATGCATGTGGAATACACCTAAGTGATTAGTGTAATATAAATATGTATGCAGAATTAGAAGAGGATATAAGAATCAATGCATGTTGGTCCGTTGAAGATGAATCCAGAGAAAGGTTGTTTGAAGAAGACATGAATAAATATGCTTCAAATCATCATCCTCAGATCTTAGTAACTGAAGGAACTAAAATCTTGTAGAAATCACATGAGTCAAGATATGATAAGATGAAGAAAGGGAAATTGATCTCCACTACTCAAGAGGTTGAAGAATTAGAGGCCACCCATGTTTTAAATTTAAGGAATAGAACAATACCTAAAATAACAGAGAAAGCATCTACAAATGAAACAAGAAAACAAACTTTCACCAATAAAAATATCAGTAAAGAGAAAACTGATTAGAACCCTAACAAGATTACTCTTGAGGTAATAGAATCAATAGAAGAGATTCCCAAAGAAGAAAGTAATAAACCATTGGATATAAAGAAGATAAAATTTTATGATGGGTCATAACTTAGTAAGAAAAAATTTAATATCACATTTGGTGAACTTATGAAAGTTCAAACATACAGAGGACAAGTATGCAAAGCTTTTGGATTAGTCGAGCAGGATGAAGATCCTACTTGTCATGCTACTAGACAAAATCAACATGATACAAGATCACCATATTCTGTCACACCCTTCTATGTGTCGTTAAGATATAATTTAGATGAAGGGGAAATATATGTGATTCACAATTGCATGCTCGACAGTGGAGCTTCACATAATATCATGCCTAAGCTAATAGCTGACCAAATGGGATTAATCTATACTAGAGACTTTGCTCCTATTTCTGTAATAGATAGTAGACAAATTCTCTATGTAGGGGTGATAACTGGATTATTAGTTTACCTAGACCAACACCCCAAAGGGAATTTTCATGGACGTAGCAGTATTTGATGTTGACCCATTATTCTCACTTTTACTCAGTAGGCATTGGGCAGAACAACTAGGAGGATCAATACAACTAGACTGGTCTTATGCTACCATATCCATATCATATAAGGAGAATATAATTCTAAGAAGGGAACCATTGAACAAACATTCCGTAGAGTTAATTCAAACATATGAAACCATGATTAACTTAGTTAACTCTATGGAAGAAAAAGGGATTGGAGTCTATTCAATATGGCACAACCCTTTCCTGGTGGAAGTACCAGATGTAAAGAACATGGATCCAAAAGATATGATAATAATTGATGCTGAATCGGATCGAGTATTAACCTAAAAAATGTGGACCATGTCATTTGATGGGGTTAAATCCCAATATGGAGCAGGTGTAGGTGTAAATTTGATTGATATTAAAGGAAACTACCTTAGTATCCCTTACAGATTGAAATTTCCTTGCACAAACAATGTAGCTAAGTACAAGGATTTACTATTAGGGCTGAGGAAAGCAAAAGAGCTAGGTATTAACTACTTAACTGTAATAGGGGATGCATAACTTATTATACTGCAAATCAAAGGAAAATATCAGACCAAGCATCCTAGACTTAAGCAATATAGAAATGCAGTACTAAAAGAAATCGATAAATTTTTAGATTTCAATATTTCATATATTCCTAGAGAACAAAATCATGTTGCAGATCTTTTAGCTTTAAATGCCTCAGGTCTAGATAACCTAGAGATAACTACAGAATATATGGAGAGATTCCCAACTCTTTCAGTTTATAAACCTTCTGTGCCAGATAACATAGTATATCTACAAGTCTTTCAAAATGATATAGATATTAAGGATTTTATGACTTTACAAAATTAGTATGCAGATGTAATCTGTGATGAAAAGGATGAAGAAAAATTAAAAAATCAAATAGGAGATCCAGTAGAAGTAATCCAGTTTAAAACTAATAGAATACCCAAAGGATTAGTTTCTCTAGAGAGCCTATTCGATGATTTTGACAAAGACTATAAACATTTACAAAGATAAATGATATCTAAGAATATTAATATTGGCTAAATGAAATAACCCAAAATAGTGAAAGTAGACATGGCTTTACCTGCTAAAGAAAAGGCTAGATATATCAGTTTCTTGAAAAAGAACAAAGAAAATTTTTCTTGGACTTATGAAGACCTCAAAACCTTAAATACAGACGTAATGACTCACATAATACCTTTGAAGGAATATTCCAAGCCATTCAAATAGAAACAAAGGAAATACAATCCAACTCTACACCCAGTAATGTAAAAAGAGGTACAAAAATTGTTGGACTCCAAGATAATAAGAAAAGTAAGATTTTCCTCCTGGATATCCAACTTAGTACCAATTAGGAAAAATAATGGGGACATTAGACTCTGCATAGATTTTAGAAATTTAAACAAGAGCTCACTATAAGACAATTACCCATTGCCTAACATGGAACAACTACTGCAAGCAGTAGTAGATTCAACTAGATTGTCCCTGTTAGATGGATTTTTAGGCTATAATAAAATTCTGATAAATCTAGAAGACAGACACAAGGCAACATTCACCACACCCTAGGGCACATTTGAATATTTAAGAATGCCTTTTGGATTGATGAATGCAGGTGTTACTTTCCAGAGAGCAATGGATTTTGCTTTTAAAGGATTAATGTTTAAAATTGTAGTAGTGTACTTAGATGATATCATAGTATTTTCTAAAAACCTAGAAGATCATCTAGAATATTTGACTACAGTTTTTATCGGATGCAAGGAATTTGGAATCTCTCTAAATCCAAAAAAATGCGTATTCAAAACTACACAAGGAAATTTGTTGGGTCATATAGTTTCAAAAAATGGGATAAGCATTGATCTAGAAATGATAGAATCCATTTCTAAAATTCCCCCACCCAAGAACCTAAAAGGTGTAAGGTCATTCTTTGGAAAAATAAATTTTATTAGAAGATTTATCCCAAATGTTCTAGAAATGACCAAATCCATAAATGATATGGTGAAGAAAACTAGAGAAATAAAATGGAGAATAGAAAATATGGAAACATTTAACAAGATCAAAGAAGCCATATCAACCACTCTAGCTTTAAGTTGCCCTGATTATGCAAAATATTTTAATATCTATTCATATGCATCTAAACACTCTATTTTTGCAGTTATTTCATAGAAATATAATGAAAATAATGAAAGGCCAATATCCTTTATGAGCTCAGGATTGAAAACAGTCAAAGGGTAAGGTTTAGCTAAACTGTTGGCTAACAAAGAAGAAGCAGGATCTGAAAATATTCTCACCATAGATCATACATATGATGACAGAAGAATAAAAAATGAAGAATGTAAATGGTATGAAGAAATTTTCTCATACTTACAAACACTGTCTTTTCCCAGAGATATGTCAATAAACATAATGAGGTCAGTCAAACTTCAATCTCAGAAGTATTATTTACAAATTGGAGTATTGTATTGGAAACATCCTAATGGATTATTATTAGTCAGCTTATATGAAAGAGAAGTCCCAGAAATAATTAATGAATTTTATAATGGTTTCTGTGGAGGACACTTTGCTCCAAGATCTACAGCTAATAAAATCATGAGGGCAGGATATTACTAGACATCCGTTTTTAAGGATGTATAGAAATATGTTAGGAATTGTCATAACTGCCAAGTTTTTGCAGGAAAAAAGCACCTACCAGCCATGCCCCTCAAGCCAGTAATTATTGAAGCACATTTTTCTCAATGGGGTATTGACCTAATTAGAGAGATAAAGCCTAATTCATATGGCCAATATAGGTGGATTATAACTGCAACAGATTACTTCACAAAGTGGGTGGAATCTACACCTTTGAGAACATCTACAATAGCTACAGTAATTAGATTCATAGAAGAAAACATCTTGACCAGGTATGGAGTTCCTAAAAATCTTGTAACTGATAATGCTCAATATTTTGTGTCATATGAAATGGTAGAATTTTATGCCGAATATGGAATTGAATTATCTCATTATGCCAATTATTACCCCCAATGAAATGGTTTAGTTGAGTCATGAAATACAAATGTAATAACAAGAATAAAAAGGTCATTAGGAAAAAAAAAAGGGGATGGGACAGTGAACTTAAATTTTCTTTATGGGCTGATAGGTTGTTTGTTAAAAGAAATACAAGAAGAACCCCCTATAAGATGGTTTATGAAGAAAAATCCCTACTACCCCCAAAAATGGAAAAAATGGCACTTTCCCTTTTATTGCAAGATCATGGAAACTCTGATCCCATTAAGAGAAGGCTTGACCAAATTGTCTTGTTATAAGAACAAAAAAGAGAGACCCCCAATAGAATGATGGAACAAACCCAAAAAACTATAAATTTTTTTAATAAGAAAGCCAAGGGTACTCCTTTTTCTCAAGGAGATATAGTCATCTATTGGGATCCTAAAAATGATAAGCATGGTGAAAAAGGTAATTTTTAACCTAAATGGATTGGACCATATCAAATAGCTCATGTTATCAGTCAAAATACTTACAAGCTACAGAATTTGTAAGGAGAAATAATGGCTATCCCTATTAATGGCCAACACCTTAAAATGTACAATCCCTGTTGAAGGTGCACTTTATAAAAATAAAATAAATAAATAAATAGAAAAACAAAAATCCAAAAAATAGAGTGGTGTATTTTGTTTATTAGTTAAGCTTCTCTTTTGTTCTTGAATAAATTCTGAGTTTACTATACACATGATATCTTAGTTTTATGAGTATGTATTGTTGTTGATTCTACCAAAAACAATAAGAAAAAAGGAGATTTATTTTGGATTCTGATGAGTTTACAATTTTTCAAAAAATGATTGTTTATGCTATAGTTGTTTGATATGAGATAAAATAGAAGGAAAACAAAGCTGATTGAAACATCATGTCAAGCCTCACATTACAAATGATACTTAAGGTGACTTCAAAGGTCCGAATAACTAAGTTATCTTTGAGAGGGTAGTTGAGCCAAAAATCATTACACTCATATTTTATAGCCAGAAACTAATCCTCAACTTAGGCATACTTATTGCACAATTTGCTTATATATCTAAATACTTCTCTCACGAGAAAGAAAAATAAAAAATAAAGTAAAACTAAGTCATTGCCTAAGATATATTGGAAAACCTCTACCAAAACTATAGACGCTTGATTTGTAGTAGGGTAAAACCAAGGTGGGATTAGAAGCAACTCCACCGGGGCTATAGACGCCTGACTGGCAGTGGAGCCCTACACAATGGTGAAAATATTTAAAGAGTGAAATCACATATTAGGCTTGACTATTTTGCTTAGATATGGCAAAGTTCTGAAATATTTAGAAATCCAAAAAAGAATGCACAAACACACACATGGGTAAAAATATGATGAAACAAACATCCGTGACAAAATTTGTGTAATCATATCTTATGACTTAGCTAAAACAAGCATTACAATATGTCAAAAAACTCATTTGTTTCTAAAATTCTAAACTTTTTTTCCAAATTGAATAAAAAGGGATCTACAGTTTTTCATACTCTACTTGCTTTGATATCATGTTGTTCATACAGTTTTTCAATATATATATAAAAAAAAAAATAGGAAGAAAAAGTTTTCTTTTATACAATTCAAGATTTACTTAGCAGTTCAAAGTTTTATTCTTGTTTATTTTATTTTGCAAATAAAACCAAGAGATTCTGGAATTCTCAATAGCTTCAAGTTTTCAGCACCTTGTCCCAGTTAGAGCCTATGTTGGAGCCAAATTTGACTCAACTTTGAAACCCCCAAATTTAATTTTTTTGTTTCAATCAAAGTATCCATAATGTTGGTCGCTTCTTCAAATTTTTGTGAGTATCTAATTTTTTCATTTAATTGGTTTGATGATTCTAAATCTTGGTCATTGATTAGGTAGACACCATTTTAATAATTAATTAATTGTTTTAATAAGGGTTATGGCAAGTTTTATTAATAATTGACCTTCATAAGTAAAGCCTCCCTAAGGTCTAAATCCAATGTTAAAACATAAAGACCTAAAATTTGAAAGTATATCACTAAGGATTAAATAAATCATTATACCATAAGGTCCAAATAGCTTTATTATTTAAAAGAGGGTCAAATAAACTAAAATTCAAAAGCGTTAGCCTAAGGTTAAAATCAAATTTTAATTGAAACTAAGGGTATGTGCCCCCTTTTCTAAAAAATGAGCAACATTATTAAAATCAAAGGCCGCGCCTTTACCACTCCAAATCGAATGGTAGCACTTTAAGCAACCCGCCATCATATAAGTCAAAAGATCTATAAAGTTACAACCTAAGGTAAAAAATGATTAAAAACCATACGACTTGGTCGATCTGGATGGATGCGCTCGATCCAAGCCAAATCCAATGGCTGCACAATTTCCAAAGAGTCAAAACTTTAAAAAGAAGTCGTAATAGGTCAAAACTGCCAATTAAAAAGTGAGCAACTCCGACGGATTGGATGGTACCACTCAATAGAATTTAAAATTAATGGTCATGCTTGTTTTAAATGAATCACGTATTAAAATTAATGTTAAGGGTCTGCACCCCCTTTGGAATAACCACCGAGCAAATTTGTCGGATTGGATGACAGCGCTCGATCGAGATTCAATCCGACGACGGTGCTCCCATAAAATATGCTTTTAAAAGGTAAAAGTCAAAGTCCCCATATGATTAATTAAAACATTAAGCATGATTAATAAGGGTTTAAACACGTTGGCTAATCATCCCCATTTTGGCTTAACCAAGGTTTAAAATTGCATGTCCTTAGTAACTGACCCCGTAGGTTGAAGGAGATCAGTGGTCGCACCGAACATCGATCAAGATCCAACGACTATGCCAAAAACAAAGAAGCGGTAAGATGTTGGAGTAAGAGACCCATGTAAAGTTAATCATGTATTAGTGAGGGTTTAATGCATTGCTAAATTACCCCCCTTTGGCTTAAACCAGGATTAATCAACTCAAAAGATGTGCCCTTTTGATTATTTACTGTGCACCTTATAGGAAATCAATGACATCACTCGAATGAGCTCAAAGATCAACGGATGCGATGGTCTATGGTGGCGGCAAAAATATCACAAGAAAAATAAAAGTATACAATCAATTGGAGATCTGATGGCTGCGCCCATCCCCGTACTAATCTAATGGTGGCACATCAGTAAAAGTGATCAAGGTTTAATCTAAAGGTTTTCTTTTGATTAATTAAATGCTTTATAATTTATCCCTCCTATCTTACGTTAAACCTGGCATATGATTGAAATGATCCAATGGTAGCACTCTCATTGTAATATGATCTAATGGTGATCTCTCAGAGAAGTAAAAGTGTTGTATAAATGCCTAGGTTTAATACAATGAGTTTAAGGTGGTAATCATTAGGTTAACTTCGGTTAACTACAATTAATAAAGGATTAATACACCCCATTATTGGAGGATCAAACAAATAAGGGTATAGTATTTAACCTTGAGTTTTTCAAAATGAATTATTACCGAACCTAAGATTTTTGACCATATAAGCATGATTAACCAAATTAATCGAGTACATGTAGACTAACGATCGTGCAGGTCCCATGATATCGACGGTTGCACTAACTCTACTCTGGAAAATTGACGATAATGCACAAACCAAAGAAATAAGCGATGAATCAACTAGCAATAATCTAACGGTAGCGCTTAATCAAGATAAAAGAGATCCAATGGCCGTGAAAGAGTCAGAGTCAAAACGAAGAATGCAAAAGTGTTAAATGATGGGCATCTTCGATGGATCTAACAGGTGCACTTGACCTCCACTCAGATCCAATGATAGCACACGATCCAAAGGTAAACTGAAGGTAAGTTAAATTGGCACTTTACTAATTAAAAGTTTTAAAAACATTTAACAAGTTTGTAAACCCTTTATTAATCCCCATCCTTATTGGTCAAAATTAAAGGGGTTCGGAGAATGTTTCTTTCTATTAATTAACCTATAGGTTATAAAAGAACCAAAGCAACAATTGAACAAAGGCGGATCGAATAGCTATACTCGGTCAAACATTTGGACCAATAATTATGAAAATATCAGTAAGAATAAAATCACCACTGACCAACCTCTTCGGAGTTTTGGAAACTAACACTCTTGCAAGTTTAAAGAATATCAGAAGCAGCCATGATGGAACCTATGAAGATCATAAACCAGCAAGATCAGCAAAATCATCCGTAAGAAAGATTCGACAGAATAAACTTCTAGAGAAGGATCATCTCTTCACAAAAATACCCTCAATATATATCGAGGTAGAAATCAAAGAGGTGACTTGTTCATAGCAAGGTACATCAAAAGACATAATGAAGATTAATAACCAAATATGAAGTCAAAACAATATGCATAAACGCTATGAATATGGAAGGATACCCAAGGAAGTAAAGGTTCGAGAAAATTAGAGTAAATCCCCTGGACAATACCTTGGTAAGGACAGAGTAGACTAAACGAAAGATAAATCTTGACGCTCAAAGCCTGCAACCAGATCATGTATATCTCACGAGAATAATAGTGTACCACAAAAATAAAACTACAAATCAAAGTCACAACTTATAAATAAGAGATAGTAAGGGAGAGCTAAAACGTATTGGCAAAGTGAAACTATGGAGTACAAATAATATAAATATATTCAATTTATGTTTTGCAAATACTTAATACGATGAAAGCACATGAAGAAAAATGTATGGTTTCGACTTACAAAAAGTCATTCAGTCTGCGCTTTGACAGAATATAGTTACGAGGGAAACACTCCGATAGAGTATACTTATGGAAGCAACTTATAAACGCTTCCAGATCTTGTTTTCCATTCCCACCTTCTTCCTATTTACCACTACCTCCCTTCTTCTAGGCTTTCTTCCTTAACCATCTGTTGTGGTCATTCCACAACTAGCCCCAAATTTGGGGACCCACCTTAAAATTCTGTTTTTTTGAGGAGTTTTAAATGTTATTTTTGGTAGTTTTCACGGTTTAACACTGGCTAATGTTTTCTTATTTTGCTAGTTTTCTAGTGTTTTAGGTTGATAAGTTTTGTTTATTTTGATTAGTTTTGAAGTTTTCCTTTATTGTGATTTTCAATGAGTAAATTTTTTAAATTAGTTATTTGATTGCTTTATTAAAAAAAAATTATAATTCTAATAAGTATATATGTATATATATATATGTTTATTATAATTATGAAAATGAAACATTCAAAAATAATATATTAATATATATACATATATATATTAATAAAAATAAAAAATAAAATAAAAATAAAAAAGAAAGAAAAGATTATATATATATATATATATATATATATATATTATAATCTAATAAATAAAAATAAAAGAAAAAGTAAAAAAAAAAAAAAAAATATATATATATATATATATATATATATATATATATATATATATATATATATATAAACAAAGAAAGAAAAGATTATACTATATTATATTATATAATATAATAGAATCTAATCTTTGCATGCTTGTCTGACGGTTTTTGGCTTTAAAAGTAGTTAGTTTAAAATTTTATTTTAATTTTTTTCTTTCTTTAGCTTTTAGTTTTATTAAGTTTAAAAGCTAATTAAGTTTGTCTTTTGGTGCAGGTAGTCCACGTGATTGCAAAAGTGTTGAAAAGGAATGTGAAACCGTTTCTATAATAGGAGAGATTCCATGACAAGAAGGTGCCAAATGACATCAACCTATTACATGCACAAAATAAAGCAGTGCCATCATGTTTTTGGCTATTACGTAGCCAAAGAAGAGGGAAAACTTTAGAAAATGAAACAAGAGAAAAAAAAATAGAAACAAAAAGAAATAAAATAATAAAAGAAAAGGAAGGAAGCGTTTCAAAATAATAAAAAAACAAAAGGGTTGCATGCAAGCCAAAACTAAAAACAGGAACCAAGGGTTTGAAGAATGGAAACGAAGAGCCTCAAGAGAAAACGAAGAGTTTCTGTAAATGAAGTGAAGGGAAACAAAAAAGTAAAAATTTAAATACCTTAGAAAATGCAGGAAGAAGGATTGGATCTTTTGGGATTTTTCTAGAGGAGGAAGGCATACCGTTGGGCTGATTTTCACCATTTGGAGGCCAACTTTGGGCATTTTTTTCTGCATTGTAATGGAATATTGAATATCTTTTTGCAGCAATTAATTGGAAATGTCTCAAGTTTTATGTATTTTTTATGGTTAACTTGATTTCGTTTTCAGTTTATTGCACCATTTTCCTTTGAAGCTCGCATTGTATTAGATGTTGATTGCATGAAGTCGGGTCACTCTAATACTGGTTTTATGTAGAATAATAATGCTTGCAGGGTATGTGGAGAAATTTGGGGTTGCAGCATTTTTGTTTTTTTTTTTTAATTTTTTTTAATTTTTCTTTCTTTTGCTATTTTTTTATTTTTATTTTTAGAGATTAAAATAAAAATAAAAAAAACTTAAAATGATAAAAATAATTACATAACCATGAAGAATGATGTAAAATATATCATACACAATAGATTTGGATTCATTCCAAGGTAATTTCAATTTTATACAAATTTTTGAAAATGGCTGTTTGATGCAGATTTTACGATTTGGAAATTTATTTTTTTCACATTTTGGAGTCAAATAAGATTTTTTCAGCTTCATATTTTTTTACTTGCAAGCATAAAATAATTTTTCCTTCATGAAAATTTCAATTTCATCGAAGGGGGTTAATTTTATGGCATTTCATAAGCTATCTTTTTCGGGGCCATTAATGCACCTATCTTTATGAAAATTTTGATTTCATTAAAGAGAGGTGATTTTATATGTTACATTAAAAGGCTATTGTTTTAACACATTAAATTTTTATTCTTAATGAAAATTATTTCATTAAAGAAAGATAATTAAATGATATTTTAAAGCCTATATTTCAAGGCTATAAATTATTATTTCTTTGTGAAAATTGATTTCACCAAAGAGGAATAATTAATTATTCATATCAAAGGCTATCTTTATCTTCATGATAAGAAACTACATTTAAGGAGTCTATTCATCATTTCATATTTATATTCATAAATAGATTTTATCTTTACTTTCATGTTTTAAAGTAAGATTTAATGCAAGGTAAAACTTGATTAAAATTCACTTACTAAGGAAAGATAAAATCTATCTTAAAACCCTCAAGATAAAATGAATTAAGGCACTACATCATGGTCATATGAGGGTTAATTCACATTTAATTTTTGTTTGGTTTCATGAACATTCATTAAAGTAGCATGGTAAAATAAACCAACACATGCCCCTTGTTTACAGTTACTTGCAATCACTAAGGTGTTCCAAGCATTAAATTGATATATTGTATTTGAGATTACTAATACACATAATGCAAATGCTAAGATAGCGGAGACCTTGGAGAAGTTGTTTGATTAACTTCTTTGCAAGAGGGGATTTTGGAAATAAATCCTAAGGGAGAGTGCAATTTCACAATTGGGTGAAATTAACACTCAACACCATCCCGATATTTGTCCCCACATTGCGCTATATCACCGTATTCCATTGAGTTAAGCCACCCCTTTCCTCTTTTCTCCCTTCACTCTATCGCATGATCAGTGTAACTCAATCTGTTTGCCACTGGCATGCCACCCATTGTCTTTACCATCACGTCGGGTCTCCCTCCATTCCTCATCTAAAATTCATGATAGCAACCTGGTCAATCCATAACAGAAGATCACAGTAACCAAGACAAGCAAAATAAAAAGGAAAAATATAATACTGAATCCTTAATTTCTAAGGCTAGCCCAAGAAAGAAAAAAGGCCAAATTAATCAGTAAAGAGTTCCCTTCAATCTAGAAAAGAACCTTAACAATTAGTTCAGAACCACACCAACTGGATAGCATATAGAATAGGATCAACCAGATGCTGATAGGTGTAAGGCTAGAAATCAACCAGGAATAACAAAATCAAGAACTAGAGGCTATAAGAAGAAGCGGTTGTGGACAGATTCTGCATCAACAAATTAGAGAATAGCATTTTTTCTAAGAGGTATACTTCAGTGCTCTATTATTTGTGTTGTTGTATCCCCTCCTGTGTCTATTTTCCTTCTCATTCTTATTCTTCCCTTTGCTGTGTAGGATTGTAATAGGAAAGTGCTTAAGAAGCTGAGATTATTTCATGTCCTATTGATCCTGAGATTTAGAGATTCTACTATTACTAGATTGGAACAAGTAGAGTAGGAGAGACCTGTTACATTATTTAAGCGGGATATTTTCATTGTATTGATATATTTTTCTTGAAAACAGAGTTAAAAGGCATCCCGTCCACTCTGCATGTAAAAAATCTTGAAATCAATACAATTCTGAGTTTCATTTTTATTATATCTTTGTCTTAGTACTGTGTGTCACTGTATAATGGGTTACATTATTTGAATGCATTATATGCGTTTCTCTCGTTGGTTAACTCCTAGTTTTATTATGATATTCAAATAAAGATTTGAATGCCGATTTTCTTTTCCCCATTCTCTCTGCTCAATTAATTTTTTTTGTTAAATTGCTATAACAACCCAATGAATCTAGGCACCGATCTACATAAGACATAACAGTTGGTTATTTTCATGCTTGATCATTTTAAAAAGAATACTTATAGCTTAATATAAATCTAGAGCATGTAATTAGAAGTTTAATCAAAGAATTACCGTTGGGGTTTCCTTACCTGTTCTGTAGTCTTCTTTAGCAATATTTGTTTTTAGCAGAAAATGAGGCATGTCGACTAGAGTCTGTAATAGCTCGTTGGTTTCAAATGGATTCTTGTAGCATGATAATCGAAATCCTATGGATGAAAGAATCGGTTCCAAAAATGCTTAAAACCATGGCAAACCTCAATGTTGTGCCCTAGTATCCTATGATAAGGGCAAAATTGATCTTCGCTATATCATTTTGGCTTAAGATGGTTGGGATCTATGAGAGGTATATCATGGAAAATGATCTTTCTTGCCTCACTCAATTGGTTGAAGATTGATTGCATTGATTCTATCAATGACATCAAATAGTGAGGGGATTTGCATTCTCTTTTACTCCCCTTATTGTTCTTTTGATCATAATTGGTTGGTAGGGTATGAGCTTGATAATTCTGAGGTCATTGTGCAACCCCATACTTAAGTGCAACCAATACCACTTGATTGACTGGAGCAGGGTTTCCCTGATTTTGCTTGTTGTTGCCATTTTTGTCACTTTTTTTCCACTTCTTCTTGTTTTAGAGTTTGATGGTTCCCTCATCTAATTTTATGTCCTCAATGATTTTGTCCTGTGCCAAAGCTTCCTCAAATGAGGGGTATTGTTTTAGTTGGAGCAAGAGAGAAATATGTTTGGAACAACTCTTAGTGAACATTCAGACGATCTCTTCTATAGGGATGAAGAATGATAAATTTTCCATGACTTTTCTCCATCTATTCCCATAGTCCATTACTAGATCATCATCATAGTGTCTCAAATTGGCCAGGTTTGAAAGGTTCACTTTTCTCTTAGAACCAAAGGAGAAACGCTTCAGGAAAGAATTTACTAGTTGTTCAAAATTGGATATGTTATGCTTGGACAATTGGTTGAACCATTGGGTGGTAGTTCTCGAAAATGTCATGATGAATGTCCTCAGCATAAGATCATCATTGTCTTCAAGATGAAGACATGAGTTATTAAAATTGGTAACATGCTCTTATGCATCCTCTTCACCCTTAAACTTCTCCAACCTAGGCATATCAAAATTCTTAGGATATGCAGGGCTAGGAACTGATGGGCACACTAGTTGGTTGTGTATTTTGCTTAATGTTGGTTGGTTGCTAGCCGTATCTTGTTTCTCAAAGGACTTCATATTTTTAGCAAGTGCTCGGAATACCTTTGAGGTGAGGATTTCCTCTTCTTATAGGCCCCATCACAATGGTGATGGGGGTAACCCTCTATCCACTTGATTTGTTCTATTTTCTTCCCTCCTATGAGGGGATTCAGGATATGTCTAATCCTAATCTACTAGGTTTACCCTTTCCCCACCAGCTAGATTTTCCTCATAGTTTAGAGGGTGGTTTTATCATGGATTCCCTTCTTGTCTTGTGTACCCCTCTCTTGGTGAATCAACACTTTGATTTCTTTGATGATCATTACTATTTGCTTGTTGGTTGTTACAAGCTAGCTACTCAACTTGCTCTCTTAACCATTGCTCATGTTGGTGTAAAATCCTTTCTCTTTGTTTATCATGTTCGAGAGCTTCCAAGAGCTCTTGCTCTTTATGCAAGGCATTCTCTAATCATCGCATGTGGTTAATTTGTGCTATCATATAAGACTCATGTTTTTTTTATCCTGTTCTAGTGGTCTTGACTCATAGATCCCTCGAGGATGTTTCTACCATTTCCTTGATCTTTCTAGCTAAGGTAACTTGTTTAGTGTATTTTTGAGTATCTTTATGATCAGACTCTATATGCTTACTATGGGGTCACCCTGAGGTACCCCTAGTTTGAGAAGTGGGCTTAGAAGTCACGATTCATGAGCTTCCAGATGCAAAATTCTCTGTGGTTGTGGTTTTGGGAGGTGACCTTGAATAAATCCGATCCAACTCATATAATTGTCTTGTTTTCCATGGCTGATCTTGTGGGGTGCCATTTATCCCAATAACATTATAGTCTATTGGAATCCTTCCTCTTGTGTGAATGATATCTTCTGTTTGATGTATATGACTAGATGTATCTCTGGTTTCATACCCCTCAATGGGCTGATCTATTCTAAATGTCTCATGTGAATGTTGGGATGTTGTAACCCTTGTGTGACCTTTTGATGATGATGGTTTTGTGGTTACCCCCCTTCTCCATGAGGATGGAGGTGTGGATGCCTCATCATATTTGTATTAAGAATGGGTTCTAGAACCTCTTTTATGTCTATGTGGGGAGGAAGCTTTTGAAGCCTCCTCATGTCTTTTAGAAGTCTCTGTATTTTTGGAGGAAGCCCTTGAGGTCTCCTCATGTCTCCTTGATGATGATGGCCTTGAGGCCTCTTTGTCCTTATGTGATGTAGTTCCATGATGTTGCTTCCTATTTGGGGTTTCTTGAGGAGATCCCCCAAGGGTTGAGTTATCACCCCTTAGACTCATGAAACTGTGTCTCACAATATTACAAGTAGGTCTTTCAATGTAACTACGACTTTGCATAAGGGTGTGAGTTGCTTCAGATTCTCCCTCAGTATCAAACTGGGGATGTCTACTTCTTTTTTTGACCATTGTATTTAGGACTTTAGATTTTTTGTTGCACTTAAATATAACCAAACAATATCAAGCAAAAGTTTATCTTGATTATCAATTTAAGTGTGACCTAAATTGTTTGTTGTATTTTGATGATGTGTTGTTTTTTTTATTTCTTGTCTTTGCTTTGGATTAAGAATGAGGAGAATCATCCATAGTGAAAATCAAGAACACTCATGCTAAATATGATTTCTCAAAAGAGACTAGGGTACACCGTTTAAATCCTAGTGGGGGGTTCGTCTAGCTCTTCCACTCTAAACCAATGATTCCAACAGTGGGAGACATTTTGAACATAAGTAACTTAGTAACACTATAAACAAGTTCCTCAATCCATTTATAGGAAGCTCTAGGGGGCAAACCGATGGAAGGAGATGAATGCCAATGTCACTATATTGAACTGAGGGTTGGTGATGAAATCCAACTCCCAAATGTTTAAAATATGCATGTGTGTGTGGTGTTCATTTTAAGTTTGCATGAATAAGAATGCATCATACAACAACAATGACTCTTTCCTATATGCCTAATGCAAAATACATTTCAATTTTCAGAAATATGCATAGCTACTATGAGATTAATGGATGCACTCTATTAGGTGCAAATATTACCTTTAGAAAAGGCCTTAAGTAAAGCAAACCAACACACAGTTTCTAGCACGTTGGGTTCTAGGGTGAACTTTACAAGCATAAGTTGTTGTTCCTAGAAATGCCTAGTGGTAAATCTAAAAATACTTTAAGCTGTGTAAGATGCAAGTTCATTCTTTTCCATTATTTCAAATTTTCAAATTGAAATGTCTTAATTATCACTATTTTTAAGAAAATAGAAGTAGACAAGAAACCATAAAATACCAAAAAATATGTACCAACCTTTAATCCAGATCAGAGAATAAAAGTTATGTCCTCTATTGCACTCCAGTGTTGGCTGCTATCGACCAGAGTGGCTAGTTTTTGGCCGCTGTTAGTAGAAGTGGCTAAGCCTATGAGCTACTGTCAATCATAGTGGCTTATTGCTAGTTGCTGTAGACTAGAGTGACCAAACCTACACACAAAACCATTTAGGTCAAGAATGAAAAATGTTTGATGATGTAGTAAATGAAAGGCACAAAGCATATATAACTAGAATGCAAAGAAATAAATAAATGAATGCTTTTTGTATTGATATTTCCAAGATCCGGTTACATATGAGTTCCTCTAAGGGATACCCTTCATTTGATACATTATTTTACACACAAAGAGTGCAATAGGTGCATAAAATATCCTCTTGCTCAGGGGGTGAACTTTATCAGGCTTCTTGGTGATGCACACAGAAATGTATGAGGGCTTACATATGCCTCATTCTCTAGTGATGATTTCTAGAGGGATCCTCTGCTCTCCTATGTTGTGGATTTTCCTAATGAACCTGTAGCCCTGTAAGCATTGAAACAACAACACACACTTAGATTTTTGAGATTGCCTCCCTAGATGAGGTTATTAGCAATAAATGAACTTAATGAAAATACAATGAAACTATGCTATGAAATCACATGAATCTATGCTAATGATATGAAGACATGAAGAAAGCAAAATAAAATAAATTAATATCTAAACCCTAAGCTAGGCCTACGGGCCACTGTCTAGGATAATGGTCACTAAAATGACACTTGCCTTCTTTGCTCCAAGGCTATGGATCAAAGCTTGTATCTGATGTTGAAATGGTGGTTGATTTACTCATGTTAAACCCTTGATTGGCTAACACCTTGTTGCTCCTCAAATATGCTCCAATATGCTCTCCAATATAGTAGGGCTTCATTGTAGAAGATAGTCTCCAAGGGAAACTTTCCAAGTCTTGAAAGCTCTCCTCAATGACCTGTTTTGATAAATTTAGGATATGTGATCTCATTTGGATGAAATCGGATGTCTATTATGGATACTTGGTGCTCTTAGGCTTGCACATTTTAAAGTGTATGAAACCCTAGGTCTATGTTCAAAACCCTAGGATTGAATTCCTCATGCGTAGTGAATGTTAGCATGAGAAGCTTTTGTTTTTCTATTTTTAACTAAAGTCTAAATTTGGACTTAAGACTCCCATGTGAACTGGTCATGAAAGGGGAATGCAAAGTTGTTTCCACTCACTTTTACTGCATGTAGACTACCACTTCCACTCGTGAATGAGACGATAGATCGACAAAATACCTTTTATGGCTTATCCACTGTTGTATGCAGTGAATAATATTTTGCCACTGTCATTTGTAGTGGATGAGTTTTGGCCACTCTAAGCTTGAGTGACCAAGATCTAGCCACCCTAGTTTATAGCGGCCAGGCTTGGATGGGCCTAGAATGCCCTAGATGAGTGGTGAAAACCACTTTTGATACTTGGAAAGTCCAAGGTTTAGTCACATGGCCTATGAATGTGCATATGTAAGTAGTTCCCCTAAACATGACATGTTTTAGGTGTCTACAAAGATGTCCATAAGTTTGTTGATAGATGTGATGCTTGCCAAAGAGCTAGTAATCCTACACCTTCTATGGATATTCCTTTGGTTTCACAAGTAATGTTCAAACCATTCAAGAAATGGGGGATTGAATTTTTTGGATCTATAGACCCTCCAAGTTTATATAATAAACACATACTTGTGTGTATAGATTATGTTACTAAGTGGGCTGAAGTTAAAGCTTTACCATGAGCACAAGTTGAACCAATAGCTGATTTCCTTTATGAAAACATAATGTAACACTTTGGAGCACCTAGAGACTTAGTTTCAGATCATGGATCACAATTTATCTCTAAAGTAACTACACAATTTGTTTATATATATAAAGTAAAATATAGGAAGACCTCACCATATCATCCTCAAGCTAATGGTCAAATAGAAGTTACGAACAAAGAACTTGAAAATATTATTACAAAAACCATAGCTATTAATAGGGTTGATTGGGCCAAGAGATTAAAGGAAATTGTATGGGCATATAATACAACCTATAAAACTTCCATAGGATTATCACCTTATGAAATTATCTATGGAAAACAAGCTAGCATGCCTATCGAATTTGAGATAGAAATTTTTTTCACAATAGTACAACTTGACATGAATTTGGATCAAGCACAAAAATATAGATTGGAAAAGTTAAACATTCTAGATGAAAGGAGACTAGAGTAATTGCATAGGACTGAATTAACCCAACAACGAAGAAGTGGCATGATAAACATATTATATCATGAACATTTCAATCAGGATATTGGACCTTGTTGTTTGACTCCCGCTACCAAACTTTTCAAGGTAATTTGAGGACAATATGGCTAGGGCCCTATGAAATTGAAGAGGTGTTCGAGAATAGTACAATCAAACTTAAGCCTATAGATGCTCCAACAAGAAGACTACTAGTAAACAGACATAGACTTAAACTTTATAAAAAGCCATTATCTAAGGAATATTTCATACACCATCTTAAGAAACAGGCTTATTTGTAATGTATCTCTAAACTGTAGTCAACAACTATTGAATAGTATCTTCTCTCTCATAAAAAAAATAATTATGCTTCCTTTGTTTTATAATGGAGTTCATATATTTACAATATTTGTATCTTATTTCATCAATATTCAGTCTCAATATTTCAAAAAATAGGCTAAAAGGATATTTCTTTAAGAACTTATAGGAAAATGAATACCACATATTGCATAACACCTTGTTTGCTAGATAAAATTTGGGTGTTTTCAATTACTCAACCAACACTAGTGTTTTGATCGAATTTTCATTGAAAGTTAAGCAATCTTTTGGTGTTGTACGATATTCCTAGTCAATAAAGTTGTCTCTTGGACTACGCATAGTAGAACATATAAAACATTATTATATTTGGAAATATTAACTCATAAGTTACTATTGCCATAAATTTAATGGTTTCCCTTACTTATCCAATTATGCGTATAGTCTAGAAAGCTAATGAATTGGTAAAAGGACAAGCTCGCCCTTCACATTTAAAAAAAAATCCCTTGCTGCTCATTTAATAAAGCAAGTATCCCAAAAATATCTTCTTGCTTCCACTAAAAATAATCAAGAATTCCAAAAATCAACAAAAATCCCTTGCTCCCTTTCAAAATGAGCAAGTATCCTAAGAAAAAAATCAAATAAAGGTAAAATAGCTTGAATCCCTATAATTCTTAGTGTCTCCAAAACCATGGGGTGATCCTCATTACAACAATGGGTTGAATGAAACCCACATGGAAATAAGGTATCCTTACACAATAATGCTAAGTCTGGACAAGACCTATGGACACTCATAGATAAGCTAGCTTGTTGGCATAAGTGACCATTGTTTTACTCAATCCTTACTCATAATGGGAAATGAACATTCACTACACACACAGTTGGTCCTTGAGAGGCTTGAAAACATTAGGATAAATTTAACATCATATTTATTTGAAAATGAGTAGATGAATTTTTTTAAAGGCACTAGGATGCTTGAGTCCTTATGAAACAACTCTAGAATATCATAAGCAAGCAAAAGTCAAAAGAAAATTCCTATGAAGGTACTATAGTTCATTTTATCCTACAAAAATGTGACTTGTATTTCCCAAAATTTTGCACCCTTAAGAAAAAGCCATCACAATGATATCAAAATATCTACCCCATTTTTATTGAAATTATCCAAACCTTTGATAGAAATCTATTTTTGCATATATTGATGATTGATATCAAGTTTTATAATCATCATTTTTCTCTCACTTGGAAACTCAATGAAATTCAGGAAGTACAATCACAAAAATGATAAATAAATATATATATATATATATATATATATATATATATATATATATATATATATATATATATATATATAATTGGAATAACCCCCATAAATAAAACTCATTATATATCATTCACCATAATATAAATAAAACCCTCTTCATTTTGTTTTGGCTATATAGCCAAAAATACAGTTTTGGGGGGAAGTAAATAAAGACATCCGAAATTCATAATACAGTTTGGGAGGAGAATCAGGTAAAGTATTTTCTCAACTCTACAACTACAGTTTCTATAGACAATTCTTGTTAGACATCTTCTATAAATAGTTTCTATAGACAACTTTTGTAGATGTTTTTTGTAGACATCTTCTATAGACAGCTTCTATAGATGTTTTATGTAGATAGCTTCTGTAGATGTTTTCTATATATAGCTTCTATAGATGTATTATGTAGATAGCTTCTATAGAAATATTCTATAAGCACCATCCATAGACAATATTTTTAGCACATGATCTAAAATTTTTCTAAGTGTCGATATTTAGACTAGCCCCAAGTGAAAAGTGACATGTGTCAACACAGAATATAACAGAACATGTCAACACAGAATATTAAAAAATGTGTCAACACGGTAATAAAAGATAAACTTATTAATATTATTTATTAAGGTTTCAAGAAAAAAAGAGATGGGTAAAAGTGCATGAATATTTCACAAAATTCTCTTTAACCACTCTTATCGACATGAAAACCAAGGTATGGATTCAAGATTTAAAAATATATATAAGGAATGATTAAAATTTGACTTCAAATATCGTGCCTAGAAAATCATAATAAATTAAAACCTTGCACGAAGACAAGTCATATATTACATCGAAGTATAAAGTCTAATGTGCACACCTGTGATTGGCCTGAGTGGGGCCACATCAACACCGTAGCTGGTCCCAGAGCATGGTGAGGAAATGAAGGGATGGGTTATCATGCATGTAGGAATGGATGATGAGTCATGTACGCATGGAAGAAAGGATGGATTGATGGTCCTCATGATGACATGTGATAAAAAGCATACGGTTATGCTTTATGGGGTGGAAAATTCAAAAAATGGTACAACTGATAAAATTCAGGCTTGAACATTGACCATGGAAAATAGAAGCATATGCATTTAAGGGTAAAAATAAAAAATTTATTATTTTATGCACCTTAGATAATCAAAATTATAAGGCAAAAGGGAATTACAACACATGATACTAAAAATTAATCTCCACCCCATGCAAGGTGGTGGGAGATCTCGCACCAAGGGAAATGATGACCACATCACGCCAAGGTGATGAATGAAATGTGGGTTGCAAATCCAATAATAAGCGATGCCACAGATGGAGAATGTCAGTCATCAAATAAGATTTCAATGGAGGGCAATAATAAAATATTGAAAAAAAATATACGCTCATTCTAGAAACTTCCTTCGAAAGCTAGTTGCTACCTTTGTTTACAAACGTCATTGATCATTGACATGTAGCTACCATGAACCAATCCTCGAAAAGAGACACAAACCAAAATTCTTAGACATTTATTAAAATAAAATGAAAGGTTGATATGCATTTCTTGGCTAAGCTACATGGAAAATAAATAAAAACCTAAATTTAATTTTTCCTTCCATAGAAGGCTCTCCAAACTTGGATGAAAATGCTTTGCAAACCCAAAACAAAGCCAAAACTCTGAAAAAATTTCTAGCTAGATGAAATTGAAGATTTGAAACAACCGTCAGTAGGAGAATTACTATAGAAGAGCAAAATTAAGAGCAAAAAAAGTAGAAACATGGGCAAAGAACAATAATTAGAAGGAATTTTAAAAGCATCATCATGGGTGACATAAAAATTGGTTGAAACAAAAGTGACAAAAGGTAAAACTTTTGATTATTTCAAAATTATATTTAGTAATGAACAGTTGCAAAAAACAAAGATATCTTATATCCTAATCATTTTGCTACAGGATTTTTTTTTATATAATCATTTTTGTTGTAAAGAATCATTGCAGAATATAAAATCATTGCTAAACCTCTATGTTTTTGCATAATTTTTAGAAATTCTTTCTATTTTGCAAGTATAAAAGAGTTTTTTTGTCTATGAAATAATTACTATAGGTTTTCAATCACTGAAACAAATTTTGAAACTATCCCATAAAACCTTGAACCCTTATCCTATCTACCCTTGCTTAAAAAATACCTCGATCTATGTTTCACAAAAGGAGTGAACCCTTGTATATCCAAACATAGAAACCTACTGATTTTGTGAAGAAATTATTTCAAAATGCTCATTGATGGGATGCCCTCACAAAGTTTTAGGGGCACGACCAAGGCATGGTGAAGCAATTTATTATGAACTATGACCCCATGACTATGGTCACCCATGTTGGGGACATCCAAATTACCATAAATCCCAGTATAATTTTTGAAGTTTTGAGTTTACCTGAGGTAGGAATACCCTATTATAAAAATTCTTCTAAGAGCATTACTCAAATGGTAGCAAAATTTGGAGAATAGTGCACCATCACCTGTGACAAGGAGGGGTGGATAAAAGGAATCACCACCTCTACACTCCCTCTCAAGTGGCAAGAAGCTGCTATTTTAATTATCAAAATTTTTATAATGGAGATTGTCTAGTTTTGGTGGGTATCACCTTAAGATGCTATTGGATCTAAAGTGCTTGAAACAAAGGGATTGCATCATCAATTTTTCATATTTTCTATTTTTAAATATCTAAAATCTACAATTCTTCACGTACACCCTAAGAATCTTAATGATAACCCTAAGTTTCATCTGATTGCACATCATGGGCTTATTAAACTACTGGTTTTGCAAAAAGCACATGAAGTCAAAATACCCTAGGAGACAATTGTAGAAGAATCTAACCTACCAGATCATTTTGAGTCTACCGATAGTGAGCCCCATGAAAACAATGCATATGGGGAAGAGTTGGAACCAAAGAGTCAGGAGGAGGAACCCAAATCTCCAAAACATAAATGCAAGCCCGTACCAGGTCGGCCAAACCTTTCCAACCCGCATAGAAAACCCGACGTGAAAAATATATTCTTGAAACACATGACATAGGAGAAATGTATGGATATGAATCTAACCTACCTACACTTGAGCCAACCACTGAGTCTTTGTCACATCTTCAGGTGCAATAGACTATGTTGCAAATAAAAATCAATAAGCTTTAAGAAGATTTTGTAGAACACTCAAAGTTAGTTCAACATGCCCTCACTCTCTAGATAAACCTGCTCAAGCAAATTTCTTTGAATATGGTAAAAAAACCTACTGACCCCATCAACCAAATACCACCTATCGATGTCTCTCCAAATAAGATCTCTACAACTGGTAGAAAACAACAAAAATCAGTCAATTTTAGCCAAACCATTGACTTCACCAAGATTCTCAAAGAAGAAATTTAATTATCATTTGTTAGTCTTCTTCAACAGAATCGTCCTCATGCTTGAGATATATATCTAAGATTAATATTTCTAATAATGTTTATCATTATACTTGAAATAGTTTTTTTATATAGTGTTTTATGTTTCATGAATTCAGCTTTGATGAATTATCTGAACTCTGAGGACTCAATTTTTTTGTCAGAAAACTATCATGATATTTCATTCCTTGCAAGAAATAGTTTTCTAAAAAGTTGCAACATTTTATTTTACTTGCAGATGTTTATTTGACAATCATTCTAATATAGTACTATATAAAGTTAAATGCTTTATGTTTGTTTATGAGATTATTCATTTCTTATGATTGTTGTTACTGTTACAAGTATTTGTCAGTCAAACAATTGCAAGAAATCATAATTCGTAGATCTGTCTGATTGTCCCTATAGCATTTATACTGTCATCTTCATAAATATGTAGGAAAATTTATGAAGAAAGTGTAAAATTTCATTTATTTATTGACATTTTATTTATTTGCAAAAAATGGATCATAATATCTGATATATGTGCAATATTTGTGATATTTTGTTAATCTCATTTTCTCCATATGCATGAGGACATGCATATCTTTTAGTTTGGGGGAAAATGATGAGTGTTTATTTAGCATATATTATCTATGATATATTGTTTAATTTTTGTTTTTAAATCATGAATGTAATGGATTTTAATAATTATTTTAGTTTTTTATGTGAATTATCAGTTAAAATGATGATTACGAATTAAATTAATTAATGTATGGATTTTACATGAAATACGTGTAAGATATGTATGATTGAATACAAATATGTTGAAGTATGTTTCACAAAAATATGATGTAGCAACACAAGATTCAAACCATATCCTAAACATGAGAGAAAATAGACATAAGGACGACAAATCGATAAGGCTATAGATATGGGTTACTAAACACAGTGGTTGAAGACTATTATAGAACATGGTTGCTAAAATATGTTACAAAATACAGTTTCTGAAGTATGTTATAGAAGATAGCTGCTAAAGACTATTACCGAAGATGTCTACCACTAAGATTTATGAAAATATTTGACCAAGTCAATTTGCCAATTCATTGCATGCCACATCAATGACAACATGACACCCTTACATGGCAACATATGTTATGAAATGATTTTAGTCAGCATAGTTGGTTGACTTGTCAAATATTATGCACAAGGAAATTATGATTATCGAATCTATTTTAAATTTGTTTTATAAAATCATATGATTAGTATGTTGTTAGGTTGTCTAGATTCTAATGCAATATTTTTATGTTCTTCCCATGAATAAAGGGACATATAGTTATATTTTTATATCTTGTGAATGTTCAAATTAGATGTATTTTGTTATGTTCATTCATGAATTGCCACTTGGAACACTTAGGTTATAATTAAGTGCAAGTAGGACTAGGAAACTATGTCAATTTATATTATTTGTGATAGGTACATAGTTGTATTATCGAGCCAACAAAGCCACATGGAAAATACATGGAAGAATTTTCTTTAGAATTGTCCAAGTCATATTATGTATTATGAAGGGAGACCTTTGAAAAGGTCTAATCGTCTAATGGTCAATCACCTAGCTAATAGAGAAATATATGATGCTGAAATAATGTTGGAATGATTCTATACAATTTTTGAAGAAATACGTAATTATGTATGCCTGAATTTCAAGTAATACAATAGCACTTTTTATGGTAATTGTATCATTTATTGTGTCAATTACTACATAATTTCATTTAGGTAATCGTCATTGTATTTTCCCTGCATTCATAGAATAGAATAATGCTAGTGGTAATATATTAGTTACAGAGATAAAATAGTTTAGGGGAGAAAGACTTGCACTGTCCTCTAGGAGGTAGGACCCACTCCTGCAGTCAGTCCCTATTCTCTCACCCCTATAATAGGTTAGAAATAGTTAGTATGTAAAATTAACTTTAGAATTATAAAATAAATTAGATTACATTTTTGTAGAGTATAAAGTAAAAATAGATAATAAAAAATAACTATTTGCATGAGGATCCTCACCATTAGATAAACTCACTAATAGGTAAAATAATAATTATCAGGCAAATGCACCAATAGATAAAGTCATTGTTAGGTAAATGTCATATTTAATTTATTGCATATTATTTCAAATTTTATATAATTTTTGTTTACTGCAATTATTATTTTTCTACAAAACCTGAGACTAAAAAGAGATCTGAATCAATATTAAGAATTAATTATCACGGCCAGTCTATACTGGATTTCTAATCTTTAAATATAACCTTGATTATCCTAGATTGATAGAATTAAATGTAAGCTATTACAGCTGAACAAAGAGTATTGTTCACAAGGATACGAGAGACCATATTGAAAGGGGAAATGATGATCAAAATAGCTCAAGGTAACATGAATAAATACCCTCTTTCATGTAGGTGCATAATTGATCTGTTTGTTCTCCTATTCATACCCTAGGGTGAGGAAAGTTGCTTGCAATGAGCCTCCTTAACATGAGTTGATGATGGCTATGATCTATCTTAAATAAGGAGCCACTCATTTAGGGATAAAATGAAGGTACAAAATAGCGAGAGAATGCTTTATTCTCCTATGCTTGGCTTTTGTGCTACTTGGTTTCCCTTGGTTGTTTTGGTCGGTTTAATCAAAAGAAATATTAATATTAGTAATCAAAGGAAATATTAATTTAATTCTAATTTTAGTCTATAATATTAATCATGGAATGATTAATATTAAGAAATATTAATTTAATCTTAATGTTAGATTTATATTATTAAGAACGATAATATTTGTCTAATGTTAGTATTAGAAATAATGGAAAGAATTAATATTGATATTAGTTTTACTGAAGTGATTTTATGTTGGTTAAATCAGATTAATCAATGTTTTGATTATTGTAGTACTAATGTTTGACTAAATATTATGTTAGACCTTTAACCAATAAAATATTTGCTTTCTAGGATTGTGGCCTTGTTTTCTTTTTGCTTTCATTAAGGAGAAGTGGTGCATTGAATGCGTTGAGGGGCTAGGGCAGTGCCACCTTCTTACATTGCATCCTCCACTCTAGTTGCATCATGGATCATCAAGTTGGGTGTAGCTATGGGGAAGGGAAATTACCTTACTTTACCACCTAGGATCTAGCTAGAAAAACTTGACAATGCCTCATCGCTAGGCCTTTAAAAGGAGGGATTAGTTGTTGTGAAGGGGGATACCAAGTTCAAGGAGTAGAGGGTAAAGCACAAGAGCAATGTGGGATCTATAGCTTGGACTAGGAATGGACATAGACAAACACCTCATCCATTCATTGCTAGTTATAGGTATTGTGTTTAGTTAGAGGAATGTTATGTTGCTTACATTCATTTTTACCAACTTTCTCTTGATGTTAGTGTTGCTCATTGATGTTTCCCTAGCATATATTTTTCTATTTTGATTGCTCTCTTAGTCAGGTTCAGGTGGGATTTGACTGAGCTACCAAGTATTTTTATTTACCTCTGGTAATATTGTTCACTAATTAGTACAAGAACATTGGAAACAGTGGGAATAGAGTCCTCACCCTTTCATTCATCGTTGGTCTTTTAGCTCTTATCTTTGCTTTAGAATCTGGTTGTAGTTGTGTTGCCTTGGTTGAAAATCTTGAGCAAGGTAATAATGCTTCTTTTACCTCGTCATCACTTCCTTAGCAACTTAGTAACCTCACTATTCAAGACCATATTGCGCTCCTATGCTATATTTGCACCTTATCTTCCATGATAGTTCAGACCATGTGAGCGGGTGTGGAGGATTTTTGATATGATTACATGTTCAATATGTTTTACCTTAAATTATGACACCTGATATTTTTGGACATCTACATGGTTGGGATTGTATGGGTGTTTAAGCTTCAACTTGGGAAGTCTAGCAATGTTGGTCTAGAGTTGACCCTCTTAGGGTTTGACCTTTATTGGTTGGTTTTAGCTTTTAATATTCTTGTTAGATTTGTGTGCTCTTGCCCTGAATAACCCTAAGTAATATTTTATAACCTTAGATTTTAATTAATCTAATGGTAGTTTGGAAATGAATCCATGCATTTATAACCTTAGATTTTAATTAATCTAATGGTAGTTTGGAAATGAATCCATGCATTTATAACCTTAGATTTTAATTAATCTAATGGTAGTTTGGAAATGAATCCATGCATTTATAACCTTAGATTTTAATTAATCTAATGGTAGTTTGGAAATGAATCCATGCATTTATAACCTTAGATTTTAATTAATTTAATGGTATTTTGGAAATGAATCCATGCATTTATAACCTTAGATTTTAATTAATCTAATGGTAGTTGGAAATGAATCCATGCTTTTATAACCTTATATTTTAATTAATCTAATGGTAGTTTGGAAATGAATCCATGCATTTATAACCTTAGATTTTAATTAATCTAATGGTAGTTTGGAAATGAATCCATGCATTTATAACCCTAGATGTTAAATAATCTGATGGTAGATCTAGAAAAGATCTCTTATATTATAACTTTGGGTTATCAGTTGTTTCTATTGGTAGTTCAACCTGGATCCAAACCATGAGAAATATCTTAGAAAGAAGTATGGGCTTCTTTTGTGTTTGCTATGATGAATGAATTATTGAAATAATGATTTTGATATTTGTGGAAAATATCTTAGAAAGAAGTATGGGCTTCTTTTGTGTTTGCTATGATGAATGAATTATTGAAATAATGATTTTGATATTTGTGGAAAATATCTTAGAAATAAGTATGGGCTTATTTTGTGTTTGCTATGATGAATGAATTATTGAAATAATGATTTTGATATTTGTGGAAAATATCTTAGAAAGAAGTATGGGTTTCTTTTGTGTTTGCTATGATGAATGAATTATTGAAATAATGATTTTGATATTTGTGGAAAATATCTTAGAAATAAGTATGGGCTTATTTTGTGTTTGCTATGATGAATGAATTATTGAAATAATGATTTTGATATTTGTGGAAAATATCTTAGAAATAAGTATGGGCTTCTTTTATGTTTGCTATGATGGATGAAATTGTTGTTTAAAGGTATGGATATTTGTGGAAAATATCTAGGAAAGAAGTATGGGCTTCTTTTGTATGTGTTTGAATCTTATAGATTGCATTCATACTTGCGTATGGGCTATTATTCCCACCTTCCATTCAACACCATAGAGACCGAAGAAGGAATATGTTCAGATCATGCAAGGAATTACCTTCAAATACTCATGTTGAGTTATTAAAGTCACTCTTGGAGTATGAGGACTTATTGTACTAGCAACAAGGACTAATATATTGTAATATTGACCTTTGGGTCGAATGATTTTATGGTATTATGGTGATTTTTAATCTCATAGATATTAGACATGATGTTGTTTAATCTAATTGGCAATGATTATTTTTTTACTGCAAGTGTTTGGTGGTTTCTTTACTCTTAATTCGTTGAAGCTTTGTTTATATGCTTATGGTTTGAGAGTGAGAGAGATAGTTACTTTGGGCTTGGGGTTGTGGAAAATCTCTCTAGAGGTAATCCTTGTCCAAACTCTCCTTCCAGACTAAGGTTGTTGTAGCCTAGCAACACCTAGTTTTATTTGGTGTCCATGGGGAATATAATCACATAGAGTGATTGGTGCTTGAAGGCTCACCATGGAAATGGAAGGTAAGTTTAAGGTTTTAGAGATCATCATATATGTGTAGTTAAATTAGAAATAGATATTATGCTTGTAGATCTAATCTAGATTGAATTATTATTGGAAGTAGAAATTGGCATTTCTTCTTGCTCTAAATATTGATAAGGGATAATCCTAGTGCTAGGGTCAAGAGGTCTACATTCATGGAGAATATCAGAAAGGTGAGGAGACCTTGTGAAGATGTTCTCTATGTTTCAAATATATTTGATGTTAACCCCAAATTATATTGTAGCATTTTGGCCTCTCCTGTCCACTTGGGTGATGTTAGTATCATCTTTAACCTGAATGTGGTATGTCTAGTCAACCAAAGAAAAATATCCATGGATGCTTATGTGAACCTTGTTAGTTGTTTCAAAAAATTATCTCTAGCTGGTTAGTGTTTGGGGTTGTTACAATTCCATCCTTTAGACTTGACCATCATGACATTTTTAGAGTTAAAAACCTTCAAATAATATATAAAAATCATACCCAAAGGAGGTTGGATTTCATTGGGAATTCTCTACCAAGTCTTGTGGAACTAGCCATTGAAATCGTCCATCATTTTTATATATTTACTGATGATGGTTATGAGATGCTTTAGGAGAGATACCCCATTTTACTTCTCTTTGAATCCATCTATCAAAATATCTACTAGTTGGTCCTAGCTTTTGATTGAGTACAAATTAATATCAATGTGCCATTCATAATATTTTCCTCTAAAAGAGGTGGACAATAGGAATACATATTTTTTCAATTAAATGCACCACACACAAGCTCACTAGGTGATGTAAATTATTCATAGGGGTTACAACATTTTCTCTCAAGAAATAACGTAGGCATTTGAGCATTGGTGTGGGAATCAGATCCCATACAATAGGAGAAGTAGCAAGATCAAGGGACCTTTATCATTCCATGCCAAAAATATCTAATGATGTTGGTTTAGTGGAATTGCCATGTTGCATCATCAGTTTCACCTCCTTGCTCTTTGATTTAGAGATAGTACCAACTCTTGTTGAATAGCTCTAGCAAATGCTTTAGTTATAAGGCCTCCACTCATATATTTTTTAGTCTTTAAGAATGGAGCCACCAAGTGGGGAGATAATTATTCAAAAAGCCTCAAAGACAAAGACCCCCCACTAGAATTGTTGGCTTTTTAAGCCTTACTACCACAAAATATCATAGGTCCCAATATAAAACAACCGCAATATTAAAAGTTAAAATAAGCATATAATGAGTAGAATAAAATATGAGCAAATGAATATGTATATAAAGGCCAATATAATAAAGAAAATAATATTCACTTATATAATCAAATATGAAATAAAATGACCTAAGTCATTCTTAAACTATGCATGAAGAAAAACTTACAATACTAATTGCTCAAAATATATATACAAGATTTTATTTCTTTTCTTTCTATTACAACTTTGTAATCTAATATTTGAATTACATTCTCATGGAGTATTGTCTCCATAAAATACTTGACTATTTATCTTCATATGACAAGCCTCATGACATTTGGCTTATCATCTTGCCACTTGCATACTAGACTCTTCACTTCCATCTTACATGGACACTTGACTTTATGAAACTTGTACACATCTACATGACATTCACTCCTAATCTAAGATACTTGTGCACATTCTCACATTACACATTTACACACTTACATACATGACACTTGTGCATTTCTTGCACATTGACACTTACATGAAAGGGGAAATATAAATTACACATATAAACTAAAGACTCAACCCTAATATATTACATATTTACAATTGTACCATGAAGGTACCATGTGAGTACATTAACATGTACCAAATAATGTAATATTCCTCAATACATCCTTGTATTACATTATTTGGTTATTAAAGACTTTAGTCTTCAATCTTGGTCTTCATCTTCAATATTCAATAAGTTTATTTATACCTTTATCTAAATATTCAGTTTACAAAATTTATTCAATTTTTTATTCATGTCTTTTGTTAACCTTTGTTTTGTGCTTTCCTCTATTCTTATTCCTTACTATTCTCTTCTTCATATTAAGCTATGATGTACCTGATTATATACCTTTTAAACATTGAGTTAGTAAATCATCACAATAATACAACCTTGATTTCAATGATTCATCATTGAAGCTAACATAATCTTTGGTCAAGTTGTATGCATCATTATTGTCATTTTTATTTTCTTGACCTTTTCCTTGAAATATATCAAAGGTAAGTAATAGCAAATGCATCATTAAACATTATTTTGAGGAAGTTATAATAGGTTTTTGTGAACTCCACTTTTAAAATATTTTTCATGAAGATAACTTATAAGTGTTGTGAACTTTTCATATTTTGCCTAGCTTTTGTTGTAAAACATTTGTCATTTGCTTCTTTTTGTCAAAAATATTTATTAAGTTTTGAGAATAAAAGTTTAGCTTATTCATAATTTTTTCACTATCTTCATTGAATGTATTTTTCTTCCATGATATGAATTAATTCAATGATTTATTTCCTTTGAAGTGCTTAACCTTGTAACTACAAAATCACTAGTAACTCAAACATGAAATTTGTAAATTTTAAAATTTTGAAATCCTTTTAACTCCCTAATTAAACTTGCAAAATTTCAAATTTTAAAATTTGAATTATTTCAAAAAACTTCAAATTTCAAAAATTCAAAGTTTTAAAAGTTTTAAAAGTTCTCTAAAGAACTTAAAAAACTTTCAAATAACTTTAAATCTTCAAAAAAAAAAAAATTAATCACTTTAAATCCTTATAACTCCTTCACTTTCTAATTTTCAAATACTTAAAAATATAAAAAAACTTTAATAAACCTTATTACTCCATATATTATAATATAACCTTTAAAAAAACTTTAGCACTTAAATTTAGAATTTTTTTAAACTTTATTTACTCCCTTAAAAAATAAGCATCAAATGTATCATCCATACATTACCTATGAATGCATCGGTAAAAATATAGCTTGATATTACCATTTTCAACACTATGTCCCCACTTTAAATGTAATTACATTTAATTAGAGCTTCTAATGTTCCTTACCTTATTGCTTCCACTTTTGTAAAATGCTATTTGGTTTGTGCATTGCTTCAATGTGGAACCTCTTACATGGACATCTTCTAGTTTGACTTCAGGATTCTCATCATCTCTCTAAGGTTTGGTCATCTAGCTATTCACATTCAAGTGGTTTGGGTTTGGTTTACCTTTCCTAAAGTGATTTATCCTTAGGTGAATTGATGACTGGTTTGCTCTCTTCTTAGGCATTTTGCCTTCAAATAATTTTTTCTACCCTCTTCTCAAGTGGTTTGCCTTTGGATGATCTAGATCACCCTCTTCTTAGATGACTTAATTTTTGGTTTACCTTTTTCCTTATGCAACTTGCCTAAGACAATCTAATGAGTAGTTTTCCTTGGTTCACCTCTTTGTTAGGTGGCTTGTCTTAGGTAATTTGATGACTATTTTTCTCTGGTTTACCTCTTTCTTAGGTGGCTTGTCTTCTAGCATGTTCTCTACTTACTTTCTAACTTTTTATCATGTTTTAGAGATTTGGCTCACTTTTATTTCTTTTAGCACTCTATTAGTGCCAATTTCCTTCTCCAACACCTTATATCATTTTTTCATTTTATGAAATCTTCTCTTTCAACATTGTATGCTTTATCCGGTACCTTATGCATACTTTCTTTAGCTCCTTATTACATGTAATTTCTCTAGCACATTATAAATGATTCCACTAACACTTTACATATGTTTTCATGCAGGTCATTTGTGACTCTTCTTTTATGTAGTCCTCTTGGACCTTTCTATGATTTAGACCTCTTGAGTCTCTTCTTTGATGTAGGTCTCTTGGGCATCTTCTTTTATGTATACCTCTTGGGAATCTTCCCTAATGGAGATATCTTGGGCATCTCCTTAATTGCAAACCTATTTCACATTTTATTCAATGTAGACCTCTTATGTCTTTTCTTCAATGTAGGCCTCTTGGGCATTTTATTTGGTGTAGGTCTCTTAATATTTGCTCTATAAACATTGTATTTTTATTTAAATTATATCATTATTTTATCTTTGGATACTATTATATATTGCTTCAAATATATATACTTAAGAAGCTTTGAATGCCTCTCAATCCTTGTAGTAATATTGCTCCTTTATCTATCTAAAATCTTCAATGTCTTAGGTTGCACCTAAGAACCCAATATGATTCTCCTCCTTGCTAGAGAACCCAATATCAATGTTAGGGTAACTGTGAGTTTCCATGAATGACCTACTTCTCCTAAGTTGGTTCTTCCTCAATATTTAACATCCAACTTTTCTTTTGAGTTGTATTCCTCTATAAAATGTCCAAATTTTCTCCTATGTTGGTCCTTTCTATCAATATAGTTGAGTTCTATTATATCATGACCCTCCCTTGGAAAACTTATTCATTGTATGGAATTATTAAATCATATTTAATATTATTGATGATATGTATGACTATTTCATGTTCAATTTTTATAAACACCTATTTTATATAAGAATATGATGTTGCTAATGGATTTACATGTTTGTAGGAACACAATTTCTTGTGGATTGAAGAAATAATTAACCACAAAGAATGGGATGTCATAAGAAATAGAAATGATGTGACTATATATTCATAGAATGAATTGGATAAACATGGATGAATGCTCTTTTCATGTAGTTGCATACCATGATTTGCTTGAGGGAATATACAAAATTTTAAATAAAACTTATTTGTTGCTTGATAATACTTCTTTGATGTGATTTTATTTGATATAATATTTTTTTGATTGGTTAAATTTAAATTAAAGTGGGTTTTTATCAAAGGACGCAAAACCTAATTCCAAGTCACCAAACGTTTTAAAAAGGCCATAGGAAAGCCCAAGGATGGACTTTAGGAAAGGCTTGAGGAAAGCCTTCAAGATAGGCTGAAGGAAAGTCTTCAGGATAGGCTTAAAGACCACCTTGAGGAAGGAAGTGAAGAAATTATGCCCAAAGCAGGAAAAAGGTGGAAAATACAAAAATTGAAAAGCCCGCCTAATAGGAAAGAGAAAAGACAAAAAAAATCAATGAAGGAACAATCTTGCCTAGTTACAAATTTAAATACCCCAATAGGTGGGAAAATGTAATATCCCATGCAGGGGAAACCAAAATCCATGAAAGAGCAACATCCCATACAGGGAAATACAATAATATGGGAAAATTCTACATACCACATAGGGAAAAACCAGAATTCGGGCAGAAAAAATTGGGAAACCAAAAAAAAATAAAACCCCCCTGAACAACAGGAAGGGATTTGGAAACCACCAAAAATATAGGAAGAAGCTATTTAGAAACCCATAGGAGCAAAGGAAATGGTAGTGTAGCACCAAAATCCATGAGAAAGATGTGGAAAGGTCCTAGGGATCCCAAGTAGAAGAAGCCATGGGATATTGAGCTGCAGGTATTAAGTAGCTCCCTCACTAGACCAAAAGAAGTAGCAGGAACCCTACAAAGATCCCAACACTACCAAAAAATAGCTTCAAGGAACTAGAAAGGAAATCTAGCATGATCACAACAACATGAAAAATAGAGGCCCTCATCAAGCCATAAAAAATGTTGAAAGCCCACCATGAAGCCCACATTTGGAACCCAAAGAGCAGCACCACAAGAATAAATACGTGGCAATCCCTAAGCCATTACAATACTATGAAGAACTTCTAATGAATCCAAAATGAGACAACAAAAACCCCCAAGGACCAACACCATCGACAACCAATTTTAGAGAACTAGCAATGAAGTGCAACAAGATTACAATAGCAAGAAGAACAAAGTCCCATACCAGGCCATGAAGGAAACTGCAAATTCACCATGAAGCCCATAGTTGGAAACCTAGAGAGTAGCACCATAGGAATAAACATGTGGCCAATCCCAAACCATTAAGATACTATGAAGATCTACTCAAGAATCCAAACACCCAAGCTGTAAGCATCGTACCTACGAACCTTCAAAACCACAACTCCAAATAGAATCCTACAAAAAACCTAGGACAAAGCTAAGAAATCCAAGGAAAAGAATCCCTGAAGCAACCCAAAAATCCTAGGGAAGGTCCCAGGGAGGATCCCATGGATTTACCAAACCAAAAATACATGAAATGACCCTTAAAAAAAGCATGTAACATGGCAGACAAGAGGAATAGTGACCTCCCACCCCAAGGAGGTCATCTGCAGCACCATCCAACCAAGAAGGAAGGGCCAAGGAAGTGCCAAGGAACTAGGACAGGACTAGGGGGAAGTAGGGAAGTGGAGCAGGACTTCCTAGGGAAGTCTCATGTAGTTCCCCCAATATTATTTTAGAAGAGACTTCATTTGATATAGAAAGATTCGTTGCAAGATTTTATTGTTTCTTTATATATATATATATATATATATATAAGGGAATTTATCTTTTGATTGGCATTATTTCCTTAGCATTAATAAGGAAACATTATTATTATGATTACTTGAATTCAATAATCATTAAGGTTTTTCATTAATATTTTTATTGAGGATTCTTGTTTATCCCCACCATAGAAAGGAAAAATACCTCTTGTAGAAGAGATTCACTTAGTAGGGACTTAATGAATTGGTTTTGGTTAATTGAATTATTATCTTACTTTATGGTGGATCTTGTAGCTAAGCTAGCAATCAAGAAAAAATGAATAATATTAAAATATCTAGTCGTGACTCTGGTAAAAACTTTGGAATGTATATATGTTTATATATGTTTTTTTTGTTGGTTGGTTGGCATCCCTCCATCATGTTTTGAAAAGAGGAAGGGAAGACATGTGTAGTGGATTTTTAGATAATGCATGCCCTCAATAATATCCCAATAAAATTGAATGATGCAGGAGAGATTTGTTACTTTTCTTGTGTGACAGCCAAGAAAAATAAGGGGATAGGAGCACAATAGGGAAGTTTTGGGTGTTTTTGGTGTAATGTTGAAGGGAGCTAGAAAATAAAAAAATCATATTGGTTATTTTAGAAAAAAAAAATTCTAAATTCAAATTGTGATTACCAGGAAAGCTTCAAAAAAATTGTTCTTATGGTTTGAGGCATAATATGTTGATTTTAAATTCTCAGCTAATTCTCTAGTGGTATGATTCATTTGATCAAAAAAATTTATTTTAACTTTTAAATATTTTTGTTCATGCACCATTCAACTTGTTGAGATTAAAAATATGTTGTTAGAATTTAGTATTTGTGTTTTAGTAGAAAAACGTCCCGATGCATGTTTTCAGTACTCTCTTGAATGCTTGCTTCTTCTTTTTTTGGAGCCTTTGGTTAAATGAATTCATCTTATGAAAAGGGGCTAGAAGTGAATAAACCTACAAAGTTTTTTCTTTGTAAGTGCAATCAAAAGATAATGTTGAAACCTTAGAAGAGATATATCTAGGTTGTTTACTTATTGTATTTATGACAATATCCTTTTTCTATATTTAATATCTTTATATTATAGTTGCGGTTGATTATTACTATGAATTTGACAATGTTGTGTAATGAATAGTGTGTTGAATGTGTTTTTCTTTTACAAATACTATGTGCTTTGGATGTGAAAATGGTGAGAGGAATTCATTTCCATTTATATGAGACTGTAAGTTAATATAGTTTTGTGATACTATATTTATTTTCAAATTGTATTCTTCATTTGGTCAAATGCATGGCTCTCGATTGACATACTAGATGTACTACAAATCTTGAGAAGAGTTTGTGATCACATGTATGGAGTGATAACAACCCATATGTTCACTTCAGTTATTGTATAAACTATAGTATTGCCTAATACACTCCACAATGAACTTCCATTTTGATGGAAACTAATGAGAAATGTAGCTTGAACTTTCAGTCTCATATTAAATGGATATAATTTGTGCAGGGCTTGTCATTACGTATTCATTCATAAAGAAGGAAAAATAATATATAAGACTTATTTTTATTTAAAAAGACCTCTCAATAGAATAAGTTTAATTTAATGAAATTAAATGTTAAAATTGATGACTACTAATTTCATATTTTCAATATGATGCCAATACATTTGTTGTGAAGATTTTTTCTTATAACCATAGAAAAGGATAGATTTTATGGAGCTCATAATAGAGCACTATAAAAAAATAACATACTTGAGACCTTGTTTATTTTACATAAGTATGTGATGTGATTTAATTAGGTTTAAAATTGAATGGTGGTTAAATTCCAATTTTATAAAAATGAAAGGATAATGGGGTGTTGTTGAAATTTTAAAAGATGCTTTGGATTCTTTGGTTTGTGAGGCATAGAGCCCACAGTTTAAAAAATAAATAATGGGGTTTCTTTTAGGATTACATCTATGTAAATACAGAGATAATGCTTGTAATTGCAAGATAAACATAACAAAATATGTCTTGATTTACTTGAAAATACCGCAAGCAAAGAAAAATAAATACTTGAGTTTAGGAATGCATTATCATGCTAGGGAGTTGGTTTGATCCCTTGGTTTTATCCTAAATACTTCACATGGATTCATGATGGAAATTAATTAACATGAGAATTATTGATAAACAAAATAGGATAGTGTTCAAAATCCAAATAAAGGTATAAATCTCTATGTTATTTTTACAAAAGGATAAGTTTTGATATTGGGAGGAATCTAGTCTTTGTAACATCATAACCTTAAGGGTAAAACTTCCTAAAGTAGTTTTTGGTTACGTAATTTCTTTAGGATGTATACAATGAGCACTTCTCAACGAAGGAACTTTGAAAAGTTATCAAGGAAGTTATTCCTATAAATGAGAGTTGGGTAGTGTAACCCAAAAACTCTTTCCATTTATGGAGGAATGAACCTCATTGAAGTTAATATTTAAATAATGGAATCATGGTAGGTAAACTTAGAATTTACTTGTGTGTTGTCTACATGGAGTAGAGACCACCATAGTTAATACATCAGGAAGATGAATATAGTTAAGTTTATTGTGGTTAGTGTTAGAAAAAACTTCATAATTTATACCTACAAGAGGAAGCACAATAACAGAAAATAGAAAACAACAACACAAGTGACACAAAGATGTACATGGAAACCTGCAATGTGAAGGAAAAACCATGAGGTAATGGCAAATTATCCTTTTATTATTTTCAGAAAAAACTTTACATTCATGTATTTCAATGTTTTCAACAACCCTCTCATATGCAAAGGGACCACATATATTTTATAGAGCAAAAGGAAGACTCAAACTATTTGTTTTCTCTCTTGATAAAAGCCTCCAAAAAAATGTTTGTTTCTGCTCCCAAGGAAGGTGCTTGAACCTTTTTTGTCTTCTGTGTCTAGATGTCTATCTATATGTCTACTTGTTTAGACATCTGGCCTAGACGTCTACCAACCTAGACGTATGGCAGCCCATAAGTCTAGCATAGACATCTACCAACCTACCTAGACATCTGTCCTAGATGTCTAGTAGCCCTATTGCCTAGATGTCTGGACTAAATGTCTAACAGGTTAGACATCTTCCTAGACATCTGGCCTAGATGTTTAGTATCCCTACTATCTAGATGTTTGGACTAGAAGTCTAGCAGGTTAGATGACTAGCCTGCTGCCTAGACGTCTGATCCAAATGTCTAGAAGGTTAGATGTCTGGCCTACTTCCTATATGTCTAACCTAGACGTCTAGTAGGTTAGATGTTTAGGATGCTGAAGCATCCCATTCTACACCTACATAGTGATTTCACTTCCTAATATTCTCCCACTTGAATTCAGTATTCAAAAATTCTTCTACCAAGGATTTTCATCCAGTGCCAATTACCCAATGCTGACCTTGTTACTTTTTCAGAAAGCCCAGAGAAGTTTTGCACCACTCAAACTTATCTACCTTTATCAGCTTTGTAAGAATATCTACAGGATTCACTTCAGTGTCAATTTTCTACAATTGGATCCTACCTTCTTCCACCTCATTTTTGATAAAGTGATATTTGACATCAATGTGTTTCGTGTAATCATGGAATTTTGGATTCTTCACTAGTTGAATAACACTTTGGCTATCACAATGCAACATAATGTTCTCCTGCATTACCTTGAAGTCACCCAACAATAACTCTAGCCAAATTACCTCTTTGCTGGCATGAGTTACTATAATGTATTATGCTTCAGTGGTTGATAAATCCACAACAAACTACAACTTAGAAGCCCAAATCATCGCTTAACCAGCAAGAGTGAATGTATATAATGTAGTGGACTTTCTCCCATATCTATCTCCACCATAATCAAAATCTACAAAACCTGTAACTTGCAAATCTATTGATCCAAAGTAAATGGCACCATCTGAAGTGGCTCTTAAATGTCTGAATATCCACTTCACCACATTCCAATGCTCCTTACTAGGATTTGCCATGTACAGACTGACTACTCCCACTACTTGGGCAATATCTTGACTGATGTTTACCATGGCATACATGAGGCTTCCTACTGCTGATGAATATGATACATGATACATGCTTGTATTCTCTACTTCTGTTCTAGGATACTGTTTGGAAGACAACTTTAAGTGTGGAAGAAGTGGGGTACTAACGGGTTTAACATTCTGTATATTAAATGATTGTAAAATATTTTCCACATATGAATTTTAACTTAGCTAGATATTTCTTCCTTTTCTATCCCTGTGTATATTCATACCTAAAATTTGGTTTACTGCTCATAAATCCTTCATTTCAAATATCCTAGCCAACTGAGCCTTAAGATCAATGATTTTCTTCATGTTGGGGCCTATAACCAGCATATCATCAACATATAATAGCAAAATGATAAAACTGCCATTATAAAGCCTCTTAAAGTATGCATAATGATTAGCTTCACTCCTACTAAAACCTTGGCTCTTCATGAAGGTGTTAAATTTCTTGTACCACATCCTTGGTGCCTATTTCAACCCGTACAATTATTTCTTCAGTTTGTAAACCAAATGCTCTTTACCTCTTTCTTCATAGCCCTCAAGCTGATCCATATATATCTCTTCCTCAATATCACCATGCAAGAAAGTAGTATTTACATCAAGCTACTCCAGTTGGAAATCTTGTTTAGCTACAAGTGCAAGTATAACTCTAATAGTAGTCATATTCACAACTAGAGAGAAAATTTCATTAAAGTCAATACCTGACTTCTATACATAGCCTTTTAAACCAAGCGATATTTATAGCATTCCAATGACCCATCATTGTTCTTCTTCACTTTGTACACCCACTTGTTTCCAACAATATTTCTTCTAGGTGGGAGATCCACAAGTTCCCATGTTTTATTCTTGTGAAGTACCTTGATTTCCTCCTCCATGGATTTCCTCCACTTTTTTGCATTTTCGGACTCTCTAGCTTCCTGAAATGAACTAGGTTCACCATCGTCAGTTAACAAATCAAAAGAGGACTGATACACATGAGAATACCTTTCCAACAACTTGTTTGTATGTGTAGATCTTCTAACCCAATGATCTATCGATTATGGCTCTTGGTATTGTGATCATTGTGGCTGCTCTACTTGTTGTTTTACTTGTTGTTTTGCATGTTGATAAAAAAAATTAGCATGTTCATCTTCACTCAATTCTACTTCAATAAGTACAACATTAGGATTTTGTTGTACCTCCTTCCTTTGCATGGATTTTCCATCAACAATTACATCCTGAATAATAATTACCTTGTGGGTAGTAGGATCCTATAGTCTATACCCCTTCACTATATCTCCATAGCAAAGAAAAACACATTTTTTTGAATTCGTGTCAAGCTTAGAAATTTTTTATTTGGGTACATTGGCAAATGCATTACAACCAAAGGTATGCAGATGAGAGTAATCAATTGGCTTAAAATACAAAACCTCCCTTACAATCTGTCCATCCAATGCAATTGTAGGTGACCTATTAATAAGATAAACAATTATATTAAGATCCTCTACCCAGAACTTTTTCTCCAACATGGTTACGCTAAGCATGCTTATTGCACGTTCCATTATTGTGCGATTCATCCACTTAGCCACACCATTTTTCTGTGGAGTGTATGGTATAGTCTTCTGGTGCTTAATACCTTCCTACATACAAAATTTATCAAATTCCTTATAGCAAAATTCACCCCCATTATCTGACCTGAGACAAAAAATTATCTTTCCCAAACTCTTCTCTAACCATGCTTTGAACTCTTTAAATTTCTGCAAAGCTTCTAATTTCTTCTTCATAAAATAAACCCACACTCTCCTAGAATAATCATCTATAAAATTTAGAAAATAGATGGCACCATTCAAGGACTAAGTGGGGACTGGTCCAAATATATTTGAATGTATAAGTTGCAAAAAATTAGAACTCTTACCAAGACTTGTAGTAAATTGAACCCTATTTTATTTACCAAAAATATAGTGCTCACATAAGTCTAAATTATAAGACTTAATCCCAGAAAGCATACCTCTATCATGAAAAATTTTTAGGCTTTTTTCACTCATATGGCTTAAGCATTGATACCATAGCATTACTACATCCTAAACAGAAGTTGCTGCTACTACATGGTTTGTCACCGTATCATTGCATAAGAGGTATAAGATCCCATAATATTATCCCTTTTCTACTACAAGAGCTTCTTTGGTAATATTGTAGTAGTTTTTACTAAAAGTGATAGAATACCCTAGCTTATCCATCATTTTTATTGAGAGAAAATTCCCACAAATCAGGCATATGTCGCACATCACATAACATCCTTTCTATACCATCATCATACCTGATCCTTATATCCCCTCTTACCACAATTTCTAAAGGGTTTTCATCACCCAAATAGAACTTTCCAACATAGTATGGCTGATATTTATTAAACCAATATTTATGGGGAGATATGTGGAAAGATGCACTCGAGTCCAAAACCTAGGTATATAAAATAGATCTAATTTTATTGATACATAAGACTTAACATGTTGCCATTTCTCTCAAATCTACTGCACTGGACTCAGCTGATGGTTAATTTTTCTTTTCACCATTCTTTAATTGCCAACAGTCCTTCTTGGAGTGTCCAGGCTTCCCACAATGCTAACACTTCCCTTTCTACTTATGTCCCTTAAACTTAGATCTGGACTGTTTTATACCTTGTTTACTCCCCTTGAAATATCTACCTCTTATAGACATGGCTTCATTGGTTGAGGGTTCTAGAGACATTTTTCACCTCAACTCTTCTGCCAACAAAGTAGCTACCACATAATCAAATTTGAGAGATTCTGATGATGAATTACTAATTTTCATCACCATATGATCCCAAGTGTTCGGGAGAGAACAAAGTAGGATGATAGATCTATCTTCATCCTCCATATTTACATTAACTGAAACTAATTTACTATTAAGAGTATTAAACTCATTCAAATGATCTAGCAGGTCAAACCTCTAGGATGTTGAAGCATCCCTTTCTACACTTGCATAGTGACTTTACTTCCTAATAGTTAGAGGTACCATGGAGGTGTAACTAGCTAGACTTATATGAATTTGTGTTAGAATAAGTGATATTAAAAAGTACTGAGAGGAGATATAATAAATATATTCCATACTAGATTAAGTCCTTTCATGTGAGACCCTAATAGCATAAAAATTGAGAGAGACTTGATCAATTTTTGTTTCATGGATTTGGGTTTACAGCGGGACCTATTGATGTAAATCCTAGCTTATTATGAATATGAGATGGATAGTCAATCCTAAAGTTCTTAGTTTACCTACATAGATGGAATTATGTATGGCGTAGATATTGGCACACCATTTTGATAGACTAAAAGGGATAAGCTAGCTCATTATGAATAGGATATCGATAGTTAAACAATGTGCTGCACCTATTACACTTAAAAAAACTTATGTAAGTAATAGGGATGGGTGTAATTTATTATGGGTCTAAAAGGGTTAGCATATCACATCATGGGAAAGGGATGAACAAAATAGTTGGGACACTGATGTCCTTAACCAATCTTTAGTAAATATCCTCATTAGACAGGACTAAGATCATCCCTACTAAGTGTATGTTTTCCTTAAAAAAAAAAATTCTTATGAATGGGAAGGAAATATATTAGGTAGTGACATTTGGTATTAAAGCTCATGGTCATAGGACTATTAGTTTCTTTAAGTAATACCTAGGCTTATTTAGACTAGGTGATGAAGGGTTTGAAGATAAAATCACTAATATATATTATACCTCACATGGATATAGGGTAATTATTGATAACCAAATCTATTGATTAGTCAAGATAATTATGTATCTAGTTAGTAGTAAATGATACAATTTGAAGAAGTAATTGTGATATAATTCCAACTTTCTCTATTGTGGGTGACCAAGGATTATGGTACCAAGAATGAGGAGATGAAATGTTGTGTCATTGAAGAGGTATATATGATGGAATAATGTTGAGACTAGGACCCTAGATTTAGGTGTAGGTAATTCTATGAGTGAGAGGGATAATCTCACTACAATAGTTTTTTTTATTTGAGAACAAATGGAACAACAAAGGAAACTATTAGAAACCATAGTGAATTGAGATTCATGGGTTGGGAGCTCTATATTTGAACAAGCTAATGATTCTCCTACAAATACATAGGAGGCTAGATATCAGTTGGAGGTAGAAATGACTAAATATTTAAAGCATGTACATTCCTCCAAGTTTTATGGAGAAGAAGGTGTGATGTAGCTGAAGCTTGACTAAAGAAATTGAAAAACTTCTTCACTATGAAGAATTACTCCACTAGGACCTAGACATCATATGCAACTTTATATTTACAGGGTGTTGGACTGGATTTGTGGGAAAATTTTAGTAGGGAATAAAATATTGAGGTAGTTGACCTAAAATGGGAGGATTTAATCATGGACTTTAAGGATAGGTTCTTAACAGAGCATTTTTATGCCAAGAAATTTGAGGATTTTAACAATATTCAACAAGGACATAAGATGGTGGAGGTCTACTATTAGAAATTTATTAAGTTGTTGAAGTATGTGCCCACATTCAATGAGAATATGAAAATTCATAAATTTATTTTGGTGGTAGATCCTAATATTGGGCATGAAATGAATATGTGTGAGCCTAAAATTCTATATAAGGCTTACAATTTGGCTAGAAAAGTAGAGAATTATCTAAAGATCTACTTTGACTATGAAGGGGCATATAAGCAATACTAAAAAGCACTCAGGAAAAGAAATAGTGTTAGTTTCATGAAATGGGAGATAGAAAAAACAAACAAAAGTTTCACAAGGTGTGATAAAATAAATGATAGGAAATAGGGAAATTTTAAGAGGAAGTTCCAAAGAAGTAACAACAACATTAATAACCTCAACAACAACAATAACAAGCTACATCCTTATAGATAGCCCAACCCTCCACCAGTAGATAAAGTAGAGGGATAGAAGTAGGGAGCACACCCAAACCCTAAGGATGGATGCTATTATTCTAGAGGATCACACTATTCCAATTGTTGCATGTACAAAGTAAGGACAAGCTCAAAGGGAAAGGAACCTATTCAAAGGGAACATGCACATAAGATCTATGCAATAATAGAAAGTTATAATTTGGAAGGGAAAGCCACTCCTTTGCTCTTAAAGGGTAATATTTTTAATAAAAATGTAAAAATTATACTAGATAGTGGAGCTATTGATAACTTTGTTTCAACTAGTTTGGTCAAGGATATACCAAAAAGTCCAGGAATCTTGGCACATGGGTGGAAGGTAAAGTTTAGTTCTGGATAAACCTACTATATGGATCAATGTTACCCTATGAAAAAAATTACCTTACCTAGTGGTACTACCATTGGATGTATTTATGTAGCACTACTACATACTTTTGATGTAGTCTTAGCGATGGACTGGCTACAAGCTCGAAGGGTTATGATCATGCAAAATTTTTAGGCTTTTTTCACTCTTATGGCTTAAGCATTGATACCATAGCATTACTACATCCTAAATAGAAGTTGCTGCTACTGCATGGTTTGTCACCATATCACTGCATAAGCGGTATAATATCCCATAATATTATCCCTTTTTTACTACAAGAGCTTCTATGGTAATATTATAGTAGTTGTTACTGAAAGTGATAGAATACCCTAGCTTATCCATCATTTTTATTGAGAGCAAATTCCCACAAATCAGGCATATGTCACACATCACATAACATACTTTCTATACCATCATCATACCTGATCGTTATATCACCTCTTCCTACAATTTCTAAAGGGTTTTCATCACCCAAATAGAACTTTCCAACATAGTATGGGTGATATTTATTAAACCAATATTTGTGGGGAGATATGTGGAAAGATGCACCTGAGTCCAAAACCTAGGTATATAAAATAGATCTCATTTTACTGATATAGAAGACTTAACATGTTGCCACCTCTCCTAAATCTACTGCACTGGCCTCAGCTGATGGTTAATTTTTCTTTTCACCATTCTTTAATTGCCAACAGTCCTTCTTGGAGTGTCCAGGCTTCCCATAATGCTAACACTTCCCTTTCTACTTATGTCCCTTAAACTTAGATCTGGACTATTTTATACCTTGTTTACTCCCCTTGAAATATCTACCTCTTATAGACATGGCTTCATTGGTTGAGGGTTCTAGAGACATTTTTCACCTCAACTCTTCTGCCAACAAAGTAGCTACCACATAATCAAATTTGAGATATTCTGATGATGAATTACTAATTTTCATCACCATATGATCCCAAGTGTTCGAGAGAGAACAAAGTAGGATGATAGATCTATCTTCATCCTCCATATTCACATTAACTGAATCCAATTTACTATTAAGAGTATTAAACTCATTCAAATGATCTAGCAGGTCAAACCTCTAGGATGTTGAAGCATCCCTTTCTACACTTGCATAGTGACTTTACTTCCTAATAATTAGAGGTACCATGGAGGTGTAACTAGCTAGACTTATATGAATTTGTGTTAGAATAAGTGATATTAAAAAGTACTGAGAGGAGATATAATAAATATATTCCATACTAGATTAAGCCCTTTCATGTGAGACCCTAATAGCATAAAAATTGAGAGAGACTTGATCAATCTTTGTTTCATGGATTTGGATTTACAGTGGGGCCTATTTATGTAAATCCTAGCTCATTATGGATATGAGATGGATAGTCAATCCTAAAGTTCTTAGTTTACCTACATAGATGGAATTATGTATGGCGTAGATATTGGCACACCATTTTGATAGACTAAAAGGGATAAGCTAGCTCATTATGAATAAGATATCGATAGTTAAACAATGCGTTGCACCTATTACACTTAAAAAAACTTATGTAAGTAATAGGGATGGGTGTAATTTATTATGGGTCTAAAAGGGTTAGCATATCACATCATGGGAAAGGGATGAACAAAATAGTTGGGACACTGATGTCCTTAACCAATCTTTAGTAAATATCCTCATTAGACAGGACTAATATCATCCCTAATAAGTGTATGTTTTCCTAGAAAACAAAATTCTCACGAATGGGAAGGAAATATATTGGGTAGTGACATTTGGTATCAAAGCTCATGGTCATAGGACTATAAGCTTCCTTAGATAAGACCTAGGCATAGTTAGACTAGGTGATGAAGGAATTTTAAGTATAAAATCACTAATAAGGATTATACCTCACATGGAGATAGGGTAATTATTGGTAACCAACTCTATTGATTAGTCAAGATAATGATGTATCTAGTTAGTAATAAGTGGTACAATTTGAAGAAGGAATTGTGACCTAATTCCAACTTTCTCTCTTGTGTGTGACCAGGGATAATGGCACCAAGAATGAGGAGAGGAAGTGTTGTCCCATCGAAGAGGTAGACATGATAGAATAATGTTGAGACTAGGACCCCAGATTTAGGTGCAGGTAATTCTACTAGTGAGAGGGAGAATCTCACTACAATAGTTGCTTTGATTTGAGAACAAATGGAACAACAGAGACAACTATTAGAAACCATAGTGAATCGAGATTCATAGGTTGGGGGCTCTAGAGTTAGACAGGCTAATGATCCTCCTACAAAGGCATAGGAGGCTAGAGCTCAGTTGGAGGTAGAAATGGCTAAATATTTGAAGCATGTACAATCCTCCAAGTTTAATGGAGAAGAAGGTGGTGATGCAGTCGAAGCTTGGTTGAAGGAATTGGAAACTTTCTTCACTATGAAGAATTACTCCACTAGGACCTAGACATCATATGCCACTTTATATTTATAGGGTGTTGGATTGGATTGGTGGGAAAATTTTAGTGGGGAATAAAATATTGAGGTAGTTGACCTAAAATGGGAGGATTTTATCATAGCCTTTAAGGATAGGTTCCTCACAGAGCATTTTTATGCCAAGAAATTTGAGGATTTCACCAATATTCAACAAGGAAATAAGATGGTGGAGGCCTACTATCAAAAATTTATTAAGTTGTTGAAGTATGTGCCCACATACGATGAGAAGATGAAAATCCACAAATTCATTTTGGGGGTAGATCCTAGGATTGGGCATGAAGTGAATATGCGTGAGCCTAAAACTCTATAGAAGGCTTACGATTTGGCTAGGAAAGTAGAGACTTATCTAAAGCCCTACTTTGACTATGAAGGGGCATCTAAGCAAGATTGATAAGCACTCAAGAAAAGAAATAGTGTTGGTTTCATGAAATGGGAGAGAGAACAGACAAACAAAAGTTTCCCAAGGTGTGATAAAATAAATGATAGGAAATAGGGAAATTTTAAGAGGAATTTCCAAGGAAAGAACAACAACACCAATAACCTCAACAACAATAATAACAAGCCACCTCCTCAGAGATAGCCCAACCCTCCACTAGTAGAGAAAGTAGAGGGATAGAAGTAGGGAGCACACCTAGGCCCCAAGGGTGGATGCTATGATTGTGGAGGCCCACACTATTCCAATCATTGCCTCGTACAAAGTAGGACCAAGCTCAAAGGGAAAGGAACCTATTCATAAGGAACCTGCTCATAAGATCTATGCAATAATAGGAAGTCAGAATTTGGAAGGGCAAGCCACTCCTTTGCTCTTAAAGGGTAATATTTTTGGTAAAGATGTAAAAATTCTAATAGATAGTGGAGCTACTGATAGCTTTGTTTCAACTAGTTTGGTCAAGGATATACCAAAAAGGCCAAGAATCTTGGCACATGGGTGGAAGGTCAAGTATGGTTCTGGATAAACCTACTCTATGGATCAATGTTACCCTATGACCAAAATTACCTTACCTAGTGGTACTACCATTGGATGTCTTTATGTAGCATTACTACATGCTTTTGATGTAGTCTTAGGGATGGATTGGCTACAAGCTCAAAGGGTTGTGATCAATTTCTAGGAAAGGTGGATTGAATATTCAAAATATGGTAGGGAAATATAGAGAGTCCATAGCTAGCAAGGGACTTTCCAACCCCAAATCCTCTTTGCAATGCAACTAAAGAAAGCCATTAGAAAGGGAGGAATAATTTATGTAGTTAAGCTTAACAAAATTAAAGAGGAAAATAAAGAAGAAGTATTTGGGAAACACCTAGTACTATAGGAATTTAGGGATGTGTTTCTAGAGGACTTACCTGGACTTCCTCCAAAATGTGAATTTGACTTCACTATTGAGCTAAAACCCGAAATAAAGCCTATTCATAGGGCTCCTTATAGGATGAATCCCATTGAGATGCAAGAGTTGAAGGTACAACTACAAGGATTGTTGGAGAAGGGATTGATCAGGCCGAGTGTGTCACCATGGGGTGCACCTATGTTGTTTGTTAAGAAGAAGGATGGCTCCTTGTGATTATGCATAGATTACAGAATGCTCAACAAGGCAACCATAAAAAATAGATATCCTTTACCCAGGATTGAAGATATTTTTGATCAACTAAAGGATGCCACCATATTCTCTAAGATTGATTTGAAATCTGGATATCACCAATTGAGAATCCATGAAGAAGATACCCACAAGACAACATTTAAAACCTGGTATGGACACTATGAGTTTACAGTCTTACCTTTTGGACTAACGAATGCTCTAGCAACATTCATGAACTTGATGAATAGTGTATTTAAGAGACATCTAGACCGATTTGTCCTTATATTTTTGGATGATATTTTGATATATTCCTAGAATAGGTAAGAGCATGATAGGCACCTTAGAATCATGCTAGGATTATTAAGGAAGAATCAACTTTATGAGAATCTATCTAAGTGTGACTTCTATGTGTTAGAAGTACAATACTTAGGACACATAGTATCAACATAAGGGATCATGGTGGATCCAAAGAAGATAGAGGCTATACTAAATTGGCTAATGCCCATAAATGTGACTGAAGTATGAAGCTTCATGGGTATGACTGGTTATTATAGGTACTATGTGAAGGATTATTCCAAGATAGCCTCTGCAATAACTAACCTTTAGAGAAAGGGAAAGGAATTCAAGTGGTCAGATAAGTGTGAGGTAGCTTTTGAATTTCTCAAGAAAAAACTCACCACGACACCCATATTAAATATTCTAGACCCTCAGGGTAACTTCTCGATATGCATGGATGCATCTTTGGAAGGTTTGGGTGGAGTGCTTTCACAGGATGGGGTAGTCATAGCTTATGGTTTGAGGAAGCTCAAGAGGCATGAGGTTAATTATGCTACACATGATCTAGAACTGGTAGTGGTTGTATATGCTCTCAAGGTCTAGCGATATTATCTGGTGGGAAGACCCTTCGAGTTGAGGATCGACCATCAGAGTCTGAAGTATATATTTACCCAACCTTTGCTCAATGCTAGGTAGAGGAGATGGATGGAGTTCCTCATCGAATATGACTTTGGGATCGAATACATCAAGGGAAAGGAAAATAAGGTTGTAGATGCCCTAAGTAGGAGAAGACACATTGTTGCCTTGACCCACAACCATGTGGACTTGATGGATCAAGTCAAAGAAATGCAATATCAGGATGAGTACTACAACCAAATTTGGGTCAAAATAGAAAGGAAACCCAAATAAAGCAAGGATTTTGGCATCAAGGATGGTCTTCTATGCTTCAAGGATCGAGTAGTGATCCCCAAAGTAGGAAATCTAAGGAGAATGATCATGTAAGAGGTACATAGATCTCCTTATTCTGCTCACCCAGGGGGAGCAAATATGAGAGAAAACATGAAGAAAACTTTTTACTAGCCAAGGATGAAGAGAGACATCATTGAATTCATTGCCTAGTGCCTTGAATACCAGAAAGTAAAGGTTAAACATAGACATCCTACAGGACTGTTGTACCCACATGACATACCCATGCAGAAATGGTAGGTTATTTCAATGGATTTCATTGTAGGTTTGCCTAAAACCAGGTTCCAACATGATGCAATCCTTGTTGTAGTCGATAGATTGACTAAGGTTGCACATTTTATACCAATAAATACCAAGGATGATGCCTTGATTATGGCTAATAGATTTTCCAAGGAAATATTTAGGCTTCATGGATTTCCTGAGGTGATTATTTTAGATAGGGACTCCAGGTTTACATCCAAGTTTTGGCAAGCTCTACATCATGCCATAGGTACCAGACTAAACATTAGCTCTATGTATCATCCAAAAATTGATGGGCAAACTAAAAGGGTGAACCAGGTCTTGGAAGACATGCTTCGCATGTATTGCATGGATCAAAAGTCTCGATGGGAAGACTATTTACACCTAGTAGAATTTGCTTACAACAATGGCCACCATTCGACCTTAGGCATGGCCCCATTCGAAGCCTTGTATGGTAGGAGGTGTAGGACACCATTATCATGGGATAATCTAGAGGATCGGGTTGTGCTTGGGCTAGACATGGTTAGGGAAATGGAGAAATAATTAAGGATGATCAGAGAGAGGCTTAAGGAAGTCATAGATCATCAAAAAAGTTATGTCAATTTAAAAAGGATGCCAAGAGAGTTTTCTATGGGTGATAGAGTATTCTTGAGGGTGAGACCTAAGAAGAGTGCCATAAAGTCCACAAAACTAGATCCTCATTTTGTTGGACCTTTCGAAATCATGGAAAATATTAGTCCTGTGGCGTATAGACTCGCCTTGCCACCCAGTTTGTCAAATATCCATGACACCTTCCATATATCCTTGCTTAGGAAATACATTGCTAATCCTGATCATGTATGGGATTTTTCTAAATTGCAGATGGTAGACCCAAAGGCCATTGAGGTGCGTCCAATGAAGATCCTAGAGTTTCACTCCAAAGCAATGAGGAAGGGGACTCTGGAGCAATGTAAGGTCTAGTGGGACCACTATTTTGAGAGAAATGCCACTTGGGAGAAAGTGGCAGATATGTAGAGACACTTTCTATTTTTGTTTGAAAATGAAATGTAATTATTGTTTTAATTTTTGGACTTTGATGAAACACAGAGGACTATGTTTAGCCTAAGGGGGTAGTATGTCATGACCCTCCCTTGGAAAACTTATTCATATGATGGACTTATGAATTGATATGTTATCTTATTTATGAGATATATGACTATTTCATGTTTAGTTTTTGTAAACATCTATTTTATGAAAGAATATGATGTTGCTAATGGATTTGCATGTTTGCAGGAATAAGCTTTCTCGTGGGTGGAAGAAAGAATTAACCACCAAGAATGGGATGCCATAAGAAAGGGAAATGATGTGATGATTTATTCATCGAACAACTCGGAGCAACATGGATGAATGCTCTTTTCATGTAGTTGCATATCATGATTTGCATGAGGGAAATATACTAAATTTTGGATGAAACTTGTTTGTTGCTTGATAATATTTCTTTGATGTGATTTTATTTGATATAATCTTCTTTTAGATGAGATTTCATTTGATATAGAGAGATTCATTGCAAAATTTTATTGTTTCTTCTATTTAAAAAAAATATATAAGGGAATTTATCTTTTGATTGACATTATTGCTTTAGCATTAATAAGGAAATATTATTATTATGCTTGCTTGAATTCAATAATGATTAAGGTTTTTCATTAATATTTTTATTGAGGATTCTTGTTTTCTCCACCATGGAAAGGAAAAATACTTCTTGTAGAAGAGATTCATTAAGTAGGGACTTAATGACTTGGTTTTGGTTAATTGAATTATTACCTTACTTTATGGTGGAGCTTGTTGCTAAGCTAGCAATCAAGAAAAAAATGAATAATATTAAAATATCCAGTTGCGACTCTAGTAAAAACTTTAGAATGTATATTTGTTTATATATTTAATTATTTTTGGCTGGTTGGCATTGCTCCATTATGCTTCGAAAAGAGGGTGGAAGACATGCATAGTGGATGTTCAAATAACGCACACCCTCAATAACATCTTGGAAGAATCAGACAATGGGGGAAGAGAGTTGTTACTTTTATTTAGTTAGAGCTGAGAAAAAGAAGGGGAGATGAGCACAAAAAGAAAGTTTTGGGTGTTTTTGGTGTAATGTTGAAGGGAGCTAGTGAATCAAAAAATTGAACTGGTCATTTTAGAAAAAAAAACTTATTGAATTCATATTGTGATTACCAGGTAAGCTTCAAAAAATTGTTCTTATGGTTTGGGACTTAATGTGTTGATTTTAAATTCTTAGCTAATTCTCTAGTGGTATGGTTCATTTGGTTGAAAACTTCTCTTTTAAGTTTTAAATGTTTTTGTTCATGCACCATTCAACTTGATGAGATCAACATTATGCTGTTAGAATTGAGTATTCGTGTTTTAGTAGAAAATTATCTTGATGTAAATTTTTAGTACTCTCTTGAGTGCTTGCTTCTTTTTTCGGAGCCTTTAGTTAAATGAATTCATCTTCTGAAAGGGGACTAGGAGTGAATAAACTTGTAAAGTTTTTGCTTTCTAAGTGATATCAGAAGATAATGTTGAAACCTTAGAAGAGATCTATCTAGGTTGTTTGCTTATTGTATTTATGAAAATATTATTTTGCTATAATTAATATTTGGATATTATAGTTGTAGCTGATTATTATTGTGAATTTGACAATGTTGTGTAATGAATAGTGTGTTGAATGTATTTTTCTTATACAAAGAATGTCTTTAATTCCATTTGTATACTATGCACTTTGGATGTGAAAACAATGAGTGGGGTTAATTTCCATTTAGAGAAGATTGCAAGTTAAGATAGTTTTGTGATACTATATTTATTTTTAAATTATATTCTTCATTTGGTCAAATGCATGGATCTCGATTGACATCTTAGACATACTACAAAGCCTAATAAGAGTTTGTGGTCATGCATATGGAGTGATAACAACCCATATCTTTACTTCAAGTATTGTATAAACTATAGTATTGCTTGGTACACTCCATAAAAAAAATTCATTTTTATGGAAACTAATGATAAATGTAGATTAAAATTTCAGTCTCAAATTAAATGGATATAATCTATGCAGGGCTTGTCATTAGGTATTCATTTAGAATAAGTAAAAATAATACACAATAATTCTTTTTATTTAAAAATACCTCTCAATATGGGTTGCTTTATATTTGGCTGTTAAGCCTGCTTTACTTCAATTTTATTTTGGATGTACTAAGGTTTTGGGGCCCCTTTCAAAACAGTTCTATTAATGAAATTTTAATTTACGAATAAAAAAAACTTTCAATAAAATAAGTTTAATTTAAATAAATTAAATGTTAAAATTGTTGACTTTTGATTTCATATTTTCAATATGATGCCCATACGTTTGTTGTGAAGAGTTTTTCTTATAACCATAGAAAAGGATAGATTTTATGGAGTTCGTGATAGAGCATTATAAAAAAAAAATTCCTTGAGAAGACGATTAGACTATGCCTTGTTTATTTTCTAGAAGCATGTGATGTGATTTAATTAAGTTTAAAATTGAATGGTGGTGAAATTGCATTTTTTTGAAAAATAAAAGGATAATGGGGTGCTATTGAAATTTTAAAAGATGCTTTGGGTTCTTTAGTTTGTGAGGCATGAAGCCCACTATTTATAAAAGAAATTATGGGGTTTGTTTTGGGATTACATCTCTATAAAGATAGAGAGCATGCTTGTAATTGCAAGAAAAATATAACATAGTATGTCTTGATTTACTTGGAAATACTGCAAGCAAAGAAAAATAAATACTTGCATTTAGGAATGCACTCTCATGCTAGGGAGTTGTTTTAATCCCTTGATTCATATCCTTCTCATTGGATTAAAAGATAGTTTGAATATGAAAAGACTTTTGGAGCACATGATTGAAGGACAAAAGAAATATTTTTTGTTATTATTATTCCTTTAAGTCCATGTTTTGGAATGGACATTGTAAGATTTGAACACTCATATGAATATAGTATGCTTTGGATGTATTCTTGGTAATAAACATTGTTACTTGTAGTTGCTCGAGAAGAGAGATCATTGAAAAATATATGTTTATATTTAGTTGTCAATTTTTTTTGTTAAGACATATCAATGACGATCAAAATAATATGAACCAATAGTGCTATTTTTACTATGATACAATGGAAATGATGCTAAAGTTTCACTAGCTATTATGTTTGACATTAAAATCAGAAATATTTGTCAATTACTTTGGTACTTATGGAAAGATTAGTTATAAGAATGACATATATAATTAATTGATGAGATGATTGGTCAAAGTGGATTATGGTGAAAATTTATTTAAGTTATTTATTTGAGCATAGTAATAGAACATATCCCAAATGCTTCATATGGATTCATGACAAAAATTAATTAACATGAGCATTGTAGATAAACAAAGAAGGATAGTGTTTGTATGCTAGATAAGGGTATAAATATCTATGTTTCCTTCTAGGAAAGGCTAAGTTTTAATATTGGGAAGAATCCGGTATTCGTAACATCATAACCTTAAGTGTACAAATTCATAAATTAGTTTTTGGTTATGTAATTTCTTTAGGATGTACACAATGAGCACTTCTCAATGAAAGAAATTTGAGAAGTTTTCAAGGAAGTTATTCTTAGAAATGGGAGTAGGTTAGTGTAACCCAAAAATTCTTTCCATCCATGGAGGAATGGATCTCATTGAAGTTAAGGTTTAGATTATGGAAACATGGTAGGTAAACCTATAAGTTCCATGTGTATTGTCTATGTAGAGTAGAGACACCACAATTAATATATTAGGAAGATGAATATAGTTAAGTTCAACATGGTTAGAGGCACCACGAAGGCATAACCAACTAGACTTATAAGGCTTTGCGTTAGAATAAATTATATTATAAAAGTAGTGAAAGGGGATCTAATAAATGCATGCCATGCTATATAATTTCCTTTCATGAGAGATCCTAATAGAATAAAATTTGAGAAAGACTTAATCAATATTTTATTCATGGATTTGGGTTTAAAGTGGGACCTATTGACAGAAAGGCTAGCTCATCATGGAGATGACATGGATAATAAATCCCAAAGCATTTAGTGCACCTACATAGATGTAATTGTGTATGGTATATATATTAGAACACCCTTTTGATAGAATAAAAGGTATAAGCTAGCTCTATGTGATATGATATAGATAGATAAATAATGCACTATAGCTAGTACACTTACATAGATAGACTTATGTAAGTAGTAGGGATGGGTGTAACCTGTGATAGGTCTAAAAGTGTTATGATATCTCATCGTGGAAATGAGATGAAAAAAATATTTGGGATAGTAAGGTCTTTAACCAATATTTAGGAAAGGTCCTCGTTAGACAAGATCGAGACCATCCCTAATAAGTGTATGTTTTCCTAAAAAAATAAAAAAATTCTCATGAATGGGAAGGAAATATATTGGGTAGTGACATAGTCTTCATTGATTTTCCTTCAACTAGGTGGAAACACCCTAGTATCCAAATTATGGTGACTTATCCTTGTCCCCTAAATTTCTACTCAATAAGACCTTTAAAAATAGAGTCCAAGTCTACACTTCCTTCAAAGTGGATAGACTCTAAATTAATTTTATAAAAAATGGACAAAGTTAAATATTGATAATGGTGGCTAATGAAATCTATCAAAATGGATATATTAGGTGGTAGCTCTAAAATTATTGTTAGCATTTTAAGCCTTACTACCACAAAATATCATAGGTCCCAATATAAAATAACCATAATATTAAAGGTCAAAATAAGCATATAATGAGTACAATACTATATGAGAAAATTAATATGTATATCAAGGACAATATAATCAAATATTAATGTAAATAGCCTAAGTCATTCATGAACTATGCATGAATAAAAACTTACAATATTAATTGCTCAAAATTTGTATACAAGCTTTATTCCTTTTCTTCTTGTTACAACTTTGTAATTTGATATTCATATTATATTCTCATGGAGTATTGTCTCCATAATATAGTCATAGTAATATGACTCTTCAATAACTTGATTATTGCTCTCCATATGACAAGTCCTATGACCTTTGGCTTATCATCTTGCCACTTGCATACTAGACTCTTCACTTCCTTCTTACATGGAAACTTGATTCTATGACACTTGCACACATCTACATGACTCTTAAAATTCTACATGCACTCCTAATATAACACACTTGTGCATATACTAATATTAGATATTTACACACTTACATGCATGACACTTGTACACATTATTTCAATCTACACTTGCACTCTAAATTACATGAAACCTGTGTATTTTCTACATATTTCACTTTTAAATGACACTTATGCATTTCCTACACATTGACATTTACATGAAAGGGGAAATATAAATCACACATCTAAACTAAAGACTCAATCCTAATCTATTACAAATTTATAATTGTACCATGAAGTTACCATGGGGATACATTGGCATGTACCAAATAATGTAATATTCATCAACAATAATCTCAGTCTTAAATTTTGTTGCATGACATATTTAGAGTCTTTCTTTTCAACAAAGTTACCAAGTGAATCTTCCAATGCTTGATTACAAGTGGATATACTATGAAATTCATTGGTATCAATTTCAAGAGTTCTATTTCAATATTTTGGGGTAAATAAATAAGCCCATGCCATCAGGTGTTCCAAATAGGCTATAATAATATGACATGTTTGGGACACCCACATCTTACATAAAGTGATACAATGGGAAGATTTATGTCTGAAAGGAATGTTTGTGGGAAACCTCTAGGGTTTTTAGTTGAGGATGGATCCTCATTTTATTTTGATATTTGCACACTTTTAGATCTCATGGGCTGAAGCCTACATTTCTTTTGGGTGTAGGGAAATAAAAATTAAGGAAATAAAATGATAGAAAGCATGAAATAGGAAAGTAATCTTGTAGAAAGTAAAACCTAAGCTATTATAGTGATGCACCAAGATCAAGGTTTTCTTCTTGACTGTATGAACCAAGTAGAAATGAACACATTTATTACAATCCAATAGCTAGGATTTGAACACATTTCATTGTACATAATATAAAATTAAAAACACATTAAATAAGTAGAACACATCAAAATTATTCAAAATTTCCATTCATGTATTAAAATAGTTACAAGACATGCATATTTAAGAGGCTCAATGATCCTTATATAGTGGCTCAAGGTTTGATCCTTGCTTATATAATAGATGAGTGAAAGGATATAGGTTCTTTCCCTCCATAACATCTTGGAAAAATATCTACATGTTCTTCTTTATTCTATAGCTAAAACCCTTCTACAACTATAGTTAGAAGCCTCAAAGACTCTAGTTTTATGGGAATTAATGATGGAGGCTTCTAGGCCCTTCGACGGGAACTTATTTCTACTATTTGTTATTGCTACTACTCAAGGATGGTTGTAATATTAATTTCTTGCTAGATTCTCTTCTAGAATCTTCTACTTGTTAACATAATGGGTATCACCTTCTTGATTATTATAAGTTGAAAAGGTAGGTTTACCCATGTGGCAAGTTGTTGTTACAACTACCATGTGGATGATTCTAATATGCTAGGTCATAAAATTCAATTCTTGTAGCCAATAGAAGATACTCTCTTAACCATATTTTGGATTGTTTCCTAGTATTTTCAAATGACCACCATGTATCCCTAGATAAATTGAGATTTATTTTGGCCAATGGTGGGTCTTCTTCAACCATGCCCAAACATTCACCTTCTTTTGCTTTCACCTAGATACCATGTATTTGGCCTTAGCTATGGTGGGCACTTCATTTTACTCTTCTACTTTTCTTTGTCAAAAAGCTAGCATGGGATGTTGAATGGAAAATTCATGATCTATGGATTCCAACACCTTAGATCTACTAGATTCAGGCAAGAAAAGGAGTACCAACCATTGGTTTGATATCCAATGTCTAACACAACTTAAAACATGTATGCCTTTCTTTTGTGTAGTGTAGATGGTATCCATTATTTTGACTAAAGTTAGACTACTTATTTTACCTCCTTTATACAACTTGTCCTACTTTTTATTGGGATTTTGAGTGAAGCAAGACTATATGGAAATTTTCCTAAAGTATTTTCTTATATAGAGATTTCACTGCTAAATTAGAAGTCTATCTATATCTGGATTGGTCTCTCATGGTCTTAAGAACCCAATATGAGACTTGGATAAATATTTCATTGAATTCAGTCCACATGCATCATGTCTAACACCTATCCAAGGTTAAACCAAGCATTGAGAAAAATTTCACAATTAAGGAGGACTAATTCATATTCAAATTTTCTATGGATGAAATGCATTCCTTCATTCTTGATGACTATATGGATCAATGGGTAGCTAAAACTTGGATTTTAAATTTCAATGAAATTTTAGAGCCAATAAGCATGGGATGAGTCTTGATCCTATGTGAATTATCTTGAAAAATAAAATATATTGGAAACTAAAAAATATATGAGGAATATCATACACCATTAAAGACTATGAGCAATTGGAATCAACAATCTATATTAGGTTGAAGAAAGGATTATTTTTGGAAACATAGATAGTTGTAAAATCAAGTTTAAATCTAAAATGACATGATTTGTCCAATTACATTGAATGAACATTGGCATGGATGAATTAAATAAAATAGGGGATAAATCTTCAAGAGAAATTTAGACTACCTGATCAAGACTATCATTGAATAAGCATGCAATAGGGAAGGTGATACATCAATATTATTACCATTAGTCCAATCAATAGAATATGATAGCTTGAAGTCCATTTTATTGAAGAAATGATATCTATTTTTTTTTTATGATGTGATATTAATGCAAAGGGTGGCAACATCCTTTCCTTCTTCCTATAGCACATTGAAATAACCCCTCATATCACAAATTTAGTACAAGGGAAGGTGATGGGTTTTTTCTTCCATCACCTTTCTAGAGAAAAGATCAATTTAAGTCGAGCAAATATAAAATAAAGGTGGTAGTCAAAGAAGGCATGAAATCATGTAAGGTGAATTCAATGCAAGTAAGTACCACCCCTCAAAATAAAATACTATAAAATAATTCCCTTACTTTTGTTTTTCTCATGAATTCTCCAACAAAGTTTAGAGGTAAGATAGAGAGCATGCATTCCCATTTTACATTTTCCTTAGCTTTACAAATTCCTTGAATTATAATTTAACGAATCCATTCTAAATATATAAGGCCATTATTTTCTAGGCTCCTTATCTTCTATGAATAGAAGACCCTTATGAGTCACCAAAGCTATAGTGAAAATCTAGTACATTTAACAAATATTATTTAAAAGGGTGACTTTGGCCAACTATCTAGTCATCAATAGGTGCTGATTTAGAAAAGATATGCGATGAAAGTTTCTTAGAGTTTTATAACCCATCAAGAAGCTCAATATGTAAAGTTTCCAAATATACTATTACAAGGAAATCCTTGATGGAGGTTGATAATGATTATGAATCCCCCTAAACTAGAAATATGTAAGGATATTCAATTACATTTTTGCTGAAAATTAAATCAAGCCTTACCATTAACTAAAGTCCAAAAACCATTTTAGTGATAAATAAAGTAACTCCACCATTGATGACGTTACACCAATACAACAATTGCATATTCACTTTCTTTTCATATAGGAAAGCTCACAAATCTAATTATCTTCCACATCTGATTGGGTTTATGGTGGTTTCCCATGCGGTTATCATATACCCATAATAATAATAGGATACCATCAATAGAATATTAGAGAAGTAATAATCTAGAGTCTATGTAAGAAAAAGAAGGATCCATAAGTTCTCATCACATAGAAATTCTATGAATTATATAATTGTGTCATTTGATGGTCAAAATTACCCTTACCATATATAGCTATTATACATTTAGTTCAACGTATAATAGGTTAAGATAATATATATCTACACAAGGTTATATCACATAATATTTCCATAAAAAGGTGCAATAGTCAAAGTCAAAGACCTAATAAGTCGTAAGTTATATTGGAGCACATTTTGTAGGTCATTCAATATTAGAAATCAAAGGTCCATGCTATTCCAACAAATTCTTATATATGGTGGAAAATATTTTTTATGGATCATTATATTCAAGATCAATGGCTCTTAGAGTGTCAAAATATTTTCAAAGGAATGTGAGAAAGAAACATTTCGAGGGGCGAGTCTTCCAAAAGGATCTAATGAAATATTGAGGAAATAAGATTTTGTGGATTGTTTGATTCCATATCAATGACCCATTGAGTTTTACAAAATATTTTATAGAAGATAATGAACCAAAGCCCCAAGTAATATTGATAAGCAATCAACGAGCCATACTATTTCAAATAAATTTGATGAAAAATAAGAAGGAATATTTTTGTAGATCATTTTCTCTTAATAATCAACAACATGCATTATTATTAAGAAGATTTTATGGAACGCATCCAACTAAAACTTTGTTGATCATTAAATCCTAGATATCTATAGCCAATGATATTTTAGTAAGTCCTAAGGTAAAATAATAAGGAAAAACTCTATGGATCATTTGATCCTAGATCAACAACCCACATTACTTTTTATAAGTGCCAATGAAGTTGTATAAGAGAAAATCTACCATAATCCAAAACAAGACATATCAATAACTATCCTCAAACATTAATAATAGGTATGAATATGATCCAATGAACTATAGAGATTTAGGGGAAGTATAAGGAAGTTTTTTTAGTAGTCTAATTGTCATATTTTGATATTTTATGACTTATGATCCCTCTAAAATATTTGGCTTAAGAAATTAGTGGCCTAAGAATCAAATAAAAAAGTGATATATAAAAGAACCACTAACATAGATTCTCAAGGAAATTAGTTGAGCCATAAAGACAACAAATAAAAATGAGCTTTGATCTCACCTACTGGAACCACTTGGAAATACTATTCTAGGGAAGAAATAAGCATATTAAAATTGTGGTGGTTAATATTACATTTCATAAGACCTCAAACCTTGCAATATTAGTTACAATATATTCCTATGATCAAACCCTAAGGATCCCCAAGAAGAATAGATGATAATAATATCTATAGTTGCACATTTAGGCCCAAAATAATTTAGCATTGATGATTCTAGATCTATAGACATCGAGAATACCAATAAGCTAAATATGGATAGAAGCCTAAGGCAACATCTGAAAGAAACAATTTAATTCTTGCACAATTTTGGAGGGAAAGTCTCCCCAATTTTTATTATAAATAATAGATATTTATGCATTGTAAAACATTGGAAAATTACTTAATCATTCCTAATATCTGTGATTATATATCATTTTCCTTTCATTTTAGTTTGTATATCAGTTTGAACTTGAACCTTAAGTCATTATTTTAGTGGAATCCTATCCTTCTTCTCTAAAATGATTGTAATTGAATTCCAAGTGTGTGTGTGTGTATGTGTGTGTGTGTGTGTGTGTGTGTGTGTGTGTGTGTGTAGGAAGTTGTGACTAGTTTCCTTATGTCCTTCTTATGTACATTTACACAAATTTCCATGCTTGAATGAAATTGTGTTAACTTTTATCTATTGGGAAATGATGCATGTGTTTACTCATCCCACTTATATATAGAAGAATTTATGATATTTGTGCATTGCATCCATTAGCTTAGGATTTTTCTTTCCATTATTTTTCTCCCCTTTTCCTTTGTGTACCAAAGTAGTTTAGGTAGTGTTTGGGGATAGACCTGACCCGATTGTTGATGTACACCAATGGTTAGAACAACAATTATTCTCTCTTGGAAGTGAAATTTTTTTCCACAAGGTTCAGGTGATAGGATATGTTATTGTCATATTTTAAATCAAAGTATAAAAGAAAAATAGATGGATAACTCGGGGTTTATATAACTGTTACAAGTCGAGTTCCAATTCATTGTATAAGTTTAAAGAAGCATAAATATAGATTAAAGCTCAACTAATCATCAAAATATAAATATTAATATCATTTTATTGCATCAAATAATTAAAGAAAATAATATTCTATGCTTGCTACCTTAATATTATCAACATACACCATTCATTACATCAAAAGTCATGATCATGAGAGCACATAGCAATATCTATTTTGAAAATTATAAAAATGCAAAACATAATTATACAAAGTAAGCTTCAAAATATAGAATTCAACTAATCTAAACCTAATATAACCAATTTTTTAAAAAAATTCAAAAGGAAAGGGTTAGAGAAAGAAATAAAACAAGACATTGCATCTTAAAGCCTTATAGTGAATTCGTTTAACCAATAAATTCTTAATCAAATTGGCCTTAGCTTGATCAGTATTCACACAATATGATACCAAGATGGTGTCATATTCAAGGGAGAAAGACAAAATATAAAATAAAATTAAATGTAACCACCATTAGCATGCATAGATTACACCAAGTATTCTAATATTTTGCATTGATAAATATGTTCAATGATTACACTCTCAGACTTGTTGGCATCATGTGATTGCAAGGATAAATCTCCAAGTACAATGACAAGGGTTAAGATATCCACCAACTATAAAATAACAAAACAAAACTTAATGTGTTTAATGCTAATAGTGGATTCAGGCCCTTTGAAATGGATTGTTCATGGATTTTTATAGCCTTACAATTTTGAATTTTCAATAATTTACAATTGTATTAGTCCATCTACCTATTTGAGGTGGCATTCTGTAGTTCTTGATTTTGATCTTCAAATATTATCCCTTGATCTTTTTAACCACCTTGGAAATATCATTTTTAGGTTAGGTAAATGATTTTTATTCCATATAAGTAGCTAGTATCAGGTCCAAGTTCATTGTATGTCTCCTTATTCCTTTCAGCCTTCATATTCTCTTTCAGTCGCCTATAAACACAAGAAAATAAAAAAATTAATTCAATTAAATTTGGCTGCAAAATTGAACATAACATAGCTGATGAATAGTCATTTTATCATTTTTAAAATATGCTAGTTGTTAATGATTTATAGACTGACTATTAGTTTTATCCTCTAAATTTTCCTTTTTTGAAATACTTTAGTCTTTTAGATTTAAAATATCAAATGTCTTTTATGTTATCTTTTGAAGCTAAAAACTACAAATAATATAACCACAAGATCTAAAATAAAGCTGCAATATGAAATATAATACAATGGTAATATTCTAAACATATAAAAATCATAAATAAATTTAACAATAACTCAAAGAATTGTCATTAACAAAAGCTTATAAAAATTGTATCTGCATTGAATGATGATCTCAAATACACCATACTTCAACACACTCTCATTCTACAATGTACATCACTCACAGTCACACACATAGATACACATATAATGGAATGTAACTCTTCATATGGAGCACTCTTTTCCTTCACTCTTCTAGTGACTCTTCATATTCCTATTCTATGGACTCATGTGCACATGGATTATTATGCACATTTACATTACCAAAATACTTTGTACACTTGTGTTTTTATTACATTGCATAAAATAAATACTCACTCTAATCTAGGACACTCTCATAATATATAGATATGCCCAAGGTGGAACATTAGCGTGTACCAAAAATGTAATATATTCCAACACCCCCTTGTATTACATTATTTGATTATTGAAGGCTTTAGTCTTCAATATGGTTCTTTGTCTTTTAACTCACTTTGCACTGTATGCCTTCTTAAGCAGGTTCTTTCTATTTTTTCTTATCTTCATCATTGATTTTAGTCTTTATGATTTCATATGATATCACAGTGTCATTTGATTCGTGCAAAAAAAAATTCTCTGTGCCTTTGTTTTTCATATCATAAATCTTATTTTGTATAGAATATTCTGAGTATTCACTTATGTCATCATGATAGGCCCCTGAATTAGATGAACTTGAAGCATCAATATTGCATGAAGAATAAAAAATATTTTCTAAAAATTATTAATCAACAATTGCTTTCTTCTTAAGGGATTCATTCAACTTCTTTTGTTTCAAGTTCTTCTCTTTGAGTTTAACTGTAAGCAATTCCATGTATATTATGCTAGTAATATTTAAAATAATCATAACACTATATTTGTCATTTCCAATTGCTTCAACCATTATTGCATGCACATAGTATTCTAATGTTTCAAAACTTTCTTCTAATGCTTATTTATAAATGAAACTTGAAACTAAGTCTAATTTTCCTTTAGAATCTTCAATCAAATTTTTGATTTCATAGTTTATAACGTTTACTTTTCCTTTTCAAATTTTATTTTCCATTTCTTTATTCAATGAAATATTTGGAGTAGACATCCTTTTAGCTCCTTAGTATTGAATATTGAGAATAATTATTGATAGAATCTTTTTATTTTCAAAAACTTTGAGGTTGGCTACCTTATGACTCCCTAGTTTTGAATATATTATCTTTTTTGATAAAAAAAATTCAACTTCTAAAATATGAGTTTGAAATTTGGGTATATGAGCAAATACTGTTTTCAATTCTTCAAGTTCTCTACTCTTTATTTCTCCTTAGTTTTGAATGATAAACTAAGAATAATTTTTCAATTGTTAATATTAAAGTTGGCAACCTTTTATCTCCCTAGTTATACTTGTCAAATAATACTTTTTGAAGTAATTTTAGTTTTTCAAAACTTTAATCTTTATATCTCTTTAATTCTTGAATAAGAGACTTAATATCAATGCAATTTTCAGTTTTCCAAAAACTTATGTTGAATTCCTTTTATCTCCCAAATCTCAAAAATATAATTTCTTTAATTCTAAATTTCTCAATCCTATTTTGATGTTGAATTCCTTATAACTCCAAATTTAGAAATATTGAAATTCTATAAAATGGTATTTGAAAGTTTTGTATTCCTAATTAGATGTAAAAAATATATATTTCTCCAAACTTATCAAATTGCAAATATTTTAAATTGTTTTGTAAACTCAAATAATCAAATTACAAAACTTCAAATTAATTCCTTCAATTATTCAAATAAATTTTCAAATCTTTATAAAAATTTCAAATAGCAATAATAAAATTTCTAAGGTTTCAAATATTACTTCAATATATTATCTCTCCAAAATAATAGTTTCACTTTAACCTTAGAAAATAAAATTTTCATGCAACCTTATAACTCCTATATTTGAACATATAATTAATTTAAAATAAAATAAATTACCTCCAATCTTAAGGCACAAATTATCTTTGTAAAAAATTATTGACCTTCTCTTGATTGGTGCTCCTTCTCTGTTGTATGTATAGAGCTCTTGGTATACTTTGGTTTGCTTTGGAAATATTGTTCTCTCTCCTATTTGATTGGTCAAATGACTTCCAATATTTTCAAGGTGCTCTAATTAAAGCTCAAATACGTTAGCCTTGTTGTTGTTATGGACAAGGAAAGTACACACTACAACAAATGAAGAAAAACAAAGCAATATATTGATATAAAACTCAAAAACTATTGTGATTCCTCACTATTACAATTTGATACCCACATAGGAATTTACAATAAAAGTAGGGAGTGTGTCTTGTATACAAATGACTATGGTGCTTTGGTACTTTTATTCTACAAAAAATATGTTAGGAAGAGTTTTATATGACTACCACTATGTTGGATGCTATATGTATCAGTGTAAGGCATCTTTGGAGCAGTGTTTAGGCCTACGGATGTGATATTTGGGGCAGACAAGTCTCTGGATAGTGACCATTTATAGGTAGATGATCACGATTAGAGATCGTTTGTATGTGAACGGTCATAGTTGGTGATCATATATGAGTAAATGATCACATTATAAGTGCTACTGTGATCAATGATAGGTGGGTCCAAGGGTTGGGGCAGCTTTCAAGTGTACATCGCTCTATATTTGATCCAGTTTGTACTTATGGGATCTACACACTTGCAAACCTGTAAAGAGTTAATAGTATATGGTGGGCCTCCCTACGTGAGGCCTGGATTCAATGAGATATAAAAACTCTCCATAAATGATGAAAGCAAAGACATACAAAAAGGTGTAAAAGTAAGTTTACATTTTACCTTTCTTGTGTTTCTATCATTTTTGTTTGTGCTTCTACACTATACATGGGATTTTGCTAATCCTATGACTAAATCATGTTGCATCGAGAGGCTTCTTGTGCAGGTTTGGATTCGACCATCTAGGGTCGAATGACCATGTATCAAGACCATTTGGGATGGGATTATTATGATCTACAACATTCAAAATGTATTTGAAAGTGGATCCAAACATGTGGGAGGATGAAAATAGGTTTTGCGCAAGATGGGGATGGCGAAATACTGATATCTCAAGGTTAGGTTAACTGTGGCTACTCGATATTTCATCAAGGCTTCTCTAGGCTATCCATCGTCATACTCTAAATGGAGGGTGAGGTTCAATTTATAAATTTCCTAGGGTGGAGGGTGTGGCTCATTCAATTAAGTACATGTAACTAAGAGCTATCTCCTTGCATTGTTTTTATCATTGGGGGTGCATGAGGTGAACTCACCTTGTAATTATCACCAATGGATGAGTGTGCATGTAAATTTGTGGTGAGTGCACACTTTGGATTTTTCATCCAAAGTGCATATCCAGTTAAGTGGATGTGTGTGGATGATTGGATTTTTATATTTAAATTAAATAATATTATTTAATTTAAATAAGTGTGCTTATATTTTATTGGTTATGTTGAATATGTGTTATTCAATTAACTAGCTTAGTTAACTAAGTACATAGTTATCTTCCATTTGTTTCCTAGAGGTGGAACTGCCAGTAACTCCAAGTTTGCTTGGTGAAAGACCTTTTTTGTACATGTGATAAACTTGAATGGTGAGAGATGGAACTACCAGTGCCATGGATGATGTGGAGGGGTGCCTATAAGGGTCAATGTGCCCATTAAGAGGGGTGCAAAAATTGTGCAATCCTAAGCAATATTTAATTAATTATTTAATAAATAAATTAATTAATTGATACATAGGAGATTTATTGCTCATTTAATATTAATTAGATTGAATTAATATTAAATACATTAAATAATTATGGTTGATTAATTATTATTTTATTATGCTAGGTTTAGCTATCTACAAATGCCCCTTTTTGTATCACATTGTGTGAAAATGTAATGTGATGCAAAAAATAAATGATACCCATGAACGATGGATGAATGATGTGCTAAGTCTTATGCTTGAAGGGGTTTGATGTTTTATTGGCTCAATTCGAGATCAATGTGAGATGCCCCAGTGATGGATGCAACAATGTCTTCGTATCTTGTCTTTGATAAATTGATGAGTGCCTTGGTTTGGGCGAGTGAACTGATCATCTGGTAAGTGTTCTTCTAGTGCCATAAATCATGTTATGTGGGTGACGTATCTACCACTACAACTACCACAACAGGTTTATGAATATTTTACTATCTTTGACCAGATGCATTACCATGTTAATTTGATCTAAGTCTTTATTATTTAGACCCAAAAAAGGAGGGTGCATGATTAGTCTTGGACAAGATTCTTGGGCAATTATTGAATCCAAAGTAGGTGCTTTGCATATTTATTGGATTGAGGTGAAGGGTTGGTATTATCTACTCCCTCAAGTATCGAATAAAAAAAAATCAGCATGAATAAGGACGGTGAGGTAATTGACCTCTTTGGGTGATGAAATGATGTGATTAACTATTGATTATGGTGGTTTGTTCTTGGTTTTTGTCTTGTCATTTTCTTCTCTTTTTTTATTTTTGTAATTTCTTGACTATCCTCGACAGTTGCAAAATAAAAATCATCTGGGATGAGTGTGTTGTGACCATCCTATATGGTCATGTGCTACATGTTATAAATAGAAAAATACGGTTTATAACACTCATTTGCACTATTACAAATGAGGAAAATATGGAGAGTGATTGGTGAAGTGAGAAAATTGACCTAGAGGGCTCACAAATTGATGAGGCAAGAGAAAGTGATGGCATTTTGCGGTGGAGCAGTTGGTGATGTGGGGCCGATATGTAGCAAACACCTATATTTATCATTTTAAAAAATAATGAACCTTTTTTTGTTTTTTTTTGACTTTGTTGCACTTTTTCTTGTTGTTGTGTTTTGTTTTTATTTTATTTTACTTTTTTTTGTGCATTACGTTTGCATGCAGTGTGTTTTTTTGTGAAAAGTTCATTTATTTTGTTTTTTTGGAAATCATCCATGGATGGATAATTGCTTCTATCAACCATCCATTTATAGATGGTAATTGTTTTTTCTATATATTTTGTATTTTTTGAAACATTTGTTTGTTTTTTTGGTAACCATCCGTAGGTGGATGGTTGCATTTTTCGACCATCTACTTGCATATGGTAGATGTGTTTTGTGTGGTTTTTATTTTTTAAAATATTTTGTTTTTTTGTGAGTGGAAGGTTATGTTTGTTAGTTATCCACTTGTGGATGGTCACTGTGTTTTGTGTGTGTGTGTGTGTTTATTTTTTGTGATAAGTCATGTATGCAGTAATGATAGAGTTTGAAAAATGTTATTGTTTATGATACTGGATGTATTATTTTATCACCATGCTTAGTGATTGATTATTTTGTTATTTTATGTTTTTGTATGCAATGCAAACTAATTATACTACAACATCAATTTAAGAATTTATTCACCAAGGTTCAGTGTAGACTAACGGATAATGACTAGAAGTGGATTGGGGTAATTGGGCTATCATATGTAGCCAAGATTGATAAGATCTATTCATATCGTGCTTATTTGACTACGTTGATAGAAAGGTGGGACCTAGATACCTATACATTCCATATATCAATAGGAAAAATCGTAGTGACCATAGAGGACATATGGAGGATATACAAGATAGTTGTGGAGGGGCAAATGATTGTGACTACCCTAACTCATAGGAGGGATGCTTTATTGCAATGGGTGTATGGACAACACATAGTTTCATTAAATTTTGATAGTGATAGGGTGGATGTGGATAGACACGTATTATTGTTGTGGATCATAGTGAGACATGCTATTCTCATGGTATTGATCTTGAATGTTTTACTACTAGACTCATCAGACACGTGGTTTACATTGAACATGTTGGGTCAGGTTTAATATTTTGTGGAGTTCTTAGTGGAGTATCCAAGGATCATGGCTTGGACACCATGAATTCTTGTACAACTATAAATATTTTTATGAGATACAAAGTCATAAGAGATTAGGTTTGGGCTACAACTTGTTGTTGCAGATATGGATATGAGAGAAAATCTCCATTGAGTGACCAAAATTTTACCTTTTATGACCTCATAATAGCTGGGTGATGATAGATCTTATGCCATGATATGGTATAAGGATTAGAAATAGGGTCAAAGATACCCTTACACAATGACGATAAATTTTCATAAATTTAGCCAAAGCAGGTTACATAGAGACCTTGGCTAGGCAAGACGACATGGCTTGAGGATGGGAAGAAATTTTTTAGAGTGTGCTAGGGTAGATGGGTTGTGGTGCAACATGAAAGAGAGTATGAGTAATTCCAGTACTCATGTATGCTATGCTATTTTGTGTTGATTCAGGGTGTTACACTACCTCCTATGCTATACAAGCAATGTTAGAGTGAGGTAGTTCTTGACCTAGTTTTTAAGCTAGTCAAGGTGGATGTGGATGTGGTGGAGACTAAGGTAAGTATGGTCATTTTAGGGATGACACTAAAGTATAACATCTGGTCTTATGGATAAGTGTTCCAACAAAGTCTAGAGGGGGTAGGTGGTAGCAATAAGGAGGTGACTCGCACATAGGAAGTTGGATGATGGGTACGATGGTGAGTGGACCAAAGGGTAAGGTCATCCTAGAGGGTGGAACTAGGGGCTAGAACATCTCAGTGGTACAGGAATGTGGTTGCAAGAAATATCTCCAATGAGGAGAGTCACAATAATATCTCTAACTCAACTAGTGAGGCTTTTGTACAGGTAGATCATGTACAGATACTTGCAAGATAGAATATCAAGATGGAGATTGCTATTACATAGGAGCAGAGTTAGATGGATGGGGAGGACCAAAAATGACACAACTAAGAGGACAAGAGGAACACTCTACTAGCATAGTTGTAGAGTGTGCAGGATGATTTAGCTCATCGAGTGGTTGAGAGGGATGTGCTATGGATAGGATGTGACATGTTGTTGGTAGAACAGGATGCAGTGAGGCTAGAGTAAAATGATATATAAGCCTAGGGTGGGGGGAGTAGCCAGGATACAATAGTTATCATGGTGCAATTGGAGTAGGAGAGGGCCCACATGGAGAGGCAGTAGGATTGGTTGAGGACATCTGATAATACCCTACTACTGAGAAGTATTCTTCTACCTGATAGGCCTTCCTCCTCCTCTTCATAATATTTAAGTTGGAGTGGAGCATCAAGTGCTCCTTCAGGTATCCCACCTGTATTCTATTTTTGATAGGGGAAAATTTCTTAAGCTTTGGGATGTGGGTTTGTGCCTACCTCAATATGTCATTAGGGAAGCCACAAATAGTAGGCATAGAGAGAGTTTATCAAGAGCAGTGATAGAGCGACAAAGGTCGATAGTGATGGGAACCGAGCCTTGGATCAATTTTAATATACCTTGTACTATATTTACACTGATGATTATGAGTTTTAGAGCTCACTTTTATAGCCTATGTGCAAGGTGTAGACATAAAAAATTAGCATTTTTGATAATACACTAAATTACAAATTAATATGCCTAAATATGTCTTTTTGCCACCTTATAAAAATTTAATTAATCCACAAATATTTAAAATCCCCTAATATCCTCCACCAAGACCTTAGAAATACATTACAAATACTAAAAATAAATAATAAAATAAAATTTGAATCTACCCCCTACACCCCTAAAATAAAAAAATAAAAAATAATAATAAAATATTAAATAATTAAATAAAACTCCTACATGACACAAATATTCAATTAAATATGCTATTAACCCCAAATTTTGTTAATTAAGTATAATTAACACCCCATCATAACATCATTTATTACTCACCCTACCTAGAAAATAACAAAATCAATAAAATAACCATAACACTAATTAATATTAATAAATTAAAATATTAAAAGCCCCTAACCCAAATTATGTAATGTTCTAGACACCCTATTTATTATAAAAACTCTAGAAGATTATAGAACATGCCCCTTTTTAATAATTTAAAAATATCCCTATTTAATAAGCCACCTCACATGTACTATCCCCTCATGCTTAAAAAGGTAATTTAAAATTAAAAAGTGGTGCCAAGTCAAAATACACATTAATGCCACTTGGCCCAAGGACATGCCACATGATTATCCTCCTAATTTTTAATCCTTTTCCATTCTCCCATAACCCAATTTTAAATTAATATCCCATCCCCTAGGACACCCTACCCAAAGTTCTTTAATGTGTCACGTCACCTATGGGACATATCATCATTTTTAGGAATTTTAAATTCCTCCACAATCCCCCATATATCTAGAAACTAATTTTAGATTAGTTTCTATTCTTATAGACCTCCTCCCTTCCCCAAGACACTTAAATCTAATCCTTCACCTCACCCTCTCTAGATTTTTCCCCAACTACCCTTGCCCATGTGGAGCCTATGTGGCATACACATGGCATCCCACTAATCCTTGCTCAAATTACCTATAAATACACCCTTCCATGGCCAAATTAGGGGAGCCCAAGTTGTGCTAGCTAAATGCTATCAAAATTGCCCTAGATCCTTGCCTTAGCCAAATTTTCTACTTACTAATTTTATATTGTTGAGCAAAAGCCCAACCAAGGTGGGCTTATTTTATCACTAATTTTCTCTTTGAGTGGTTGCATGCAGGAATAGAAGAGCATTGGAGCAGCCCTTGGAGAGGGAATACACACATACCCGTATCACAATTATGTTGTGAAGAGGAAACACATACACCATTTTAAATTGTAAAAATCCCATTGTGGCTTCATTTTTATTGTAAAAGACAAAGGATATCTACATTGTATTGTAAAGTTTATATTTCATAATAAAATTTGTATATTTGTGATATTCCTCTTTGTCTTACATTTTACTTTGCACATGGTGGTTTCTTTCTTTTACACAAGGTTGTATGATGTACTCATTGTTTGAAATATATATTATTATAAATCCTTTATTATGTTTCTCATAATGCTTTGGTTAGATGTTTTTATGTTTACAAACATATTAATGTATTTATCTTTGAATGTGATGTTTATTGTTACAATACCAATATAGCCAAGTCGACTATATTTCCAAGTGATAATTAATTTATTGATTTATCATTATATATAGTGTAGGTTGATTTATTATTGATCATATTTCATCTATCATAATCATTTGCGTAATCACAAGGACTAAGCCCTCCTTACTGGAGAAGGACTTAGCCCTCCTAAAGTGGTAAATATAATTGATTTCCTATTCGATCTACTTGTATTCGTGTGTGTGATTGTTATTCTTCAAATGGTATCAGAGTTGGCAGTTTTGTGTGCATTATTATTCGAAATTTTCCATCAAGTTCAAATTTTTTAGCCTCTATGACTGAAGAATTGGCTATATTATAGTTTCAAAAGATAAAATATCCAGTACTTCAATGTACGGTTTGCAGTCAGACCAGTGAGGTATCACGTTACTGCTAGGTGTAGTCAGACCAGTAAGGTATCACACTATCATCGTTTGACTCCTTCGATTCCAGGAGAACGACTGATTTTAATGAAGGGCAGGTTGTTTTGGATTTAGAGCATAATATTCTATCGCATTGAGATGTAGTTATAGTATCTAGGAAAGGCACATAAGATTATAGATGGGTCTATCTTCAAACTCAATAAATAAATAGCAACCCTAAAGTGTCATCTTCCCAATTAGCATGCAGGAAAAAATAAATATTTTTTGGACTGTTAAACATTCAAAAATGAAGAAGAAAACCCTAATTCAGAGTGCACAGATTTTTGCCACATCAATATTTGGAGGTTATCATGGAGGATACATCAACTTGTTAGAACAGATTGTACTGCTCCAAATTTTTTGCATCCTTACCTTCAGGCTATAGGATCCGCACCCGGAAGGGGGATGCGAGAAGGATGGGACAATACCTCGAACTGAGAGGCCCTTTGAAGGTCGCGCCTCTCGGGGGAGGGGTATAAGGGTGAATTTTTGACGGATGGTGGGGTTCACCAGGAAACTTTGAGTGGTAGTTTCCATGCCTAGGTTGAGAATGGGTTTGATGTGTTCATTTTGTACTTTAATCATTCATATCCCTAGGTTGGCCAGAATGAATCTAAGCTATTCTATATGAAAATGTTGATTTATATGAATACAGAAAGCAGGAATGAATCCTAAATGTAAATATTATATGAAATGAGAAAGAATGCACCTGATTTCGGATGTCTGATGAAGATTCTGAAGCTTGTAGGAGTCCAGATCATCCCGAATATGATAGGATCATCTGCAATTGTACAAAATCATCTCAGATCATAGGTGATCATCTGAGATCAGACAAGATCATCGTCGATCCGACGAATTCGTTAGAAACCTGCAATCACAAAAATAGACACCAAAAAACGAAAATGCTACTGCAAGAATAATGCAAAATGATAGAAATGATAGTATAAATGCCTAACTGATAAATCTAGATAGCAAATTAAAGGAAATGCATTGTTTTAATAACTTATTTTAACTTTATCATGCATTTATGCTGAATGAGGTGAACTCCAGGATGCAGAATGAAAATAAATCAAACTAATGCATAGTAAAATAAAGAAGACAAATGAGGAATGCAAACTCAGGGCTCTGGTTGCCCCCAATCTAAACTATAGTCGAGATCACCTCCAATCATACGAGATCATCGCCGATCTATGATAGGATCATCCAAAATCATCTGGAATCACCTGCGATGATCCGAGCTTTCTCCAACTGAAGCACAGTGAAAACCTACAATGAAAACTTAAAACTACGAGTGCAAACAATGGTGGATAGGACGTCTTGACACAGCAAAACTAAATGGCAGGGAAAATCAATCAAGGAATCATGGGATCAGCCAACCAGGGGGATAAACTAAGAAAATCCTAGTTTATATAGGATTAGGGGGAGGTTAGGAGGTTGGGGATCATCCCAATCTAGGAGATCCTCAGCGGAGGAATCTCCAACTTCACAGACACGCTTCTGCCCAAGTTGGAGAGGTTGTTGAAACAGAAGCTAATTATGAAAATTTGGTTTTGGGACGAAATCATCTGGACGTTCTGTTCTAGATGAATTCATCCGATCTGGGATGATTTCGTCTGATCGACGACGATATCGTCCAACGGTCAAAACAACTCCTAAAAATGGCACGAAAAATGGGGTGAGCGGTTAACAGGCGGTTTCGGGGTTAAAATTCAAATTTTTATCTTTTTACTAAGGGTTTAACTGTGCCAATTTTAGGGTGCTACATTTTGCCCCCTCTTTAGCGAATTTTCCAAAGAAAATGCGTTAAAGACGAGTTCTTCCCATTTTACGAGAAAGCAAAAATTTACTCAATTTTCTAGACGACGATTCTAGGTCGAATCGTACAACTGCTTACTATGGTGCCCCCTCCGTGTTTTTACCCAAATCGAACGTTTGAGGTAAAAGCGCGGAAAAGCAAAATTTTAAAAAATGTTGTTGTTTTTAAATAAAATTAAGAAAAATAGGGTAAAACCCTAATTCATTTTTACTGTTCATTTTCACTGTTTTTAGAGCTCTGCAGGCAAAATGGTAGAAACAGCGCACAGATCGACAGAGGTCCAGTGCGGGTTGCGGGTAAGGATCTAAACCTAGTGAATTATGTTTTTAATTTGATTTGTGTAATTTTTTATTTAAATTTTGACTGTTTTGGGGCATCACGGCCATTTTTAGGCCATCGACGACGTCGGGATGAAATCGTCCCTAGATCGCCGATTTCGTCTAGGGGCAAAATCGACGGAATAGGGGCGATCTCGTCCAACAAGGGGCGATCCCCAAGTTGAGAAATCGGAGATGATTTCGTCCTACCAAGGATGATTTGACCTAATTTAGGATGATATCATCCAATGGTGGACGATATCATCATTGTTTTTAGAAGATTAAATTGATTTAACTGATTTTAATGATTATCTATTGATGATTTTTATTGTTTGATTGTTTATTTTGTAGAGGGGATTACTAAAAAGTTAGGAGTGGAAATACGGGGGACTCAGAGACGACGTAGCCATGCTCGACCAGGTGGAGCGAGACCGACTGGCGGAGGTCGGACTACAGCATGTGGCAGAGATGCCACAAATATTGATAGACATGGGGCTACTGACAGCCCTAGCAGAGAGGTGGTATCCGGGGTCGTCCTGTTTTCGGTTATCGATAGGGGAGATGGCTCCCACTCTAGAGGACGTATGGAGGATCTTGAGGATCCCCATACAAGGGTGGTTTATGACTCCTACGGCCAATCAGGGCCATGCCATGATGCGCCTATGCGGAGATCCTAGCTTCACCCTGGAGAAGGGCGGGGTGAACATCGAGACATTACGATAGATGCCTAGGGCATCTTGATTGACTCAGGTTTTGGTAGGGGTAGTGGGTGGCTTACTACTATGCCACCAGAGCGGATGCAGGTTACCATGGCTACTCTCAGATGTGGTCTACGATATGAGAGACCATGGCTACAGATTTTCTTGGGGTAGCTTTGTGCTATGCCGCTTGTATAGGATCCTATACGGGGTCGTATACAAGGGAGGTCGATGTCTGGTTTTGACATCGTTGCTACAGGTTTGGTGCTGGGAGCACATTGCGGTGCGAAGGCGGTAGGGCTTCCACTGATAGGGGTTGACCGAGAGAGACCCCAGGTTTTCTATTGGTGGCTCCAGAGAGGGTCACAATGGTGGATAGATCTGTCGATGTCTCGGAGGTTGCTAGATGACCTCATCCTAGACCAGATCACCTGGAGGCCATGGAGAGAGCATCCAGGGTGGGGAGAGGATGGACAGGAGTTGGCTCACATCAGGTGAGTCTTCTGGCTGAGGATGGAGCGGGGAGAGGTAGAGCTCCACCGCTATGACCGAGTTTTGTGGTAGTTCGGTCTATAGCAGGGGATCCCTTCTCTCAGGGATTACGAGTACTCTCGGACTATCTGGGATAGTACTACACTGAGCGGGGCTCCAGATATGCAGTGATTCTGGAGTCAGGACATGGATGATGCCCCCATTCAGCCAGTGGATGGGGACGATGTTGGGGTCACAGATGGGTATGATGCCTGGTACATAGGCATCCACCCTCCTCGGATGACGAGGGCATAGGGTCCGATGCACACCATGGTGCGATGGATGGGGAGGCGGTGCCAGGCTGCTATCGATGCAGCGAGGGGTCATAGGGGAGGGAGCAATGATGGTCTCCTTAGGAGAGATGCCAAAGAGTGCCACAGGCTCCGAAGAGACCACAGTAGGCAGAGAGGAGAGAGGAGGGACTCCCTTCTCAGCAGAGGGATAGGCCAACATCGCTCGATAAGGGCAAGGGTATCGAGGTGGGGGAGAGCAACGAGATGGCGGCTCTCCGGGCTGAGAATGCCCGCCTACGAGCTCAGGTGCAGACTCTACAGGATGAGGCTACATGGCTCAGGGCTCAGAGTGGAGGGGCGAGCATGCAAGAGTTGGCATGGTCTATTGCTCAGACCGCGTTCTATCAGGGAGCATACTTCTAGCTGGTTCCAGAGGGCCAGAGGTTATAGCTGCCAGCCGACATTGCGGAGCCGATCAGGATGGGATCATCGAGGACATCCTCATGATCGACGGTGAGGACCCAAGACACAGCACGGACCTCTATGGGACCACCTCCTCCACCCCAGGGTGGGAGAGGAGATGAGGTTGAGAGCTCGAGGGCTTCTCGAGACTAGTTGCTATAGACTGGATTGGATATATTTTTGAGAGGATTGAGTATGCCAGGGTATAGATTGTGGCATACCAATCCAGTTTTGATATGATGTACATATATTTTGATATATATATATGATATTTTTTGTGATATGACTTGTCCACATGTTTTATGATGCTTCAATTTTGGATTTGTTGATTGATTATTCATGTAATTATGTCGTTTGGAAATAGTATAATTTTATGTCATGCCATAAAATTTAAATGGAATAATCTGATGTAAACAAATTGGTTGTTTTGTGGTGTGATTTGATGAAAAATAAAAGGGACTTCTAACAATAATTTCAAAGGACATTGTCATCTGTTATAGACCATTTCATGGAGTCACCGCTCGCTAGGTCGTCAAGCTAATCCCAGGTATAGAAATATTGCTAAAAGTAAAAGGGTGCTTAAGAGACTGTCTTAAGACTTTGTGTTGTGATGATGAAAAATGATGATGGTGATGATTTGTTTTCAGATTTTCATAAAAATATTATGCATGAAATATTAAAAATATGATTTTTTCTAGGCATAAAATTCCTAAGTGTGATAAAGTTTTGAACAATTCCTTAGGAATTATACCATGGTTGCAAAATGGAATGTTGACATAATGAAATGAAATAGAAAAGGTGTTCGTTCTTTTTAAAGCACAATTGTGTGACATAATGATGTAAGCCATATGTTTTTATAAATAATAATGAATGGGAAATAAAATTAGAACAATGGTTTGCGCTAGGCATAGAATTATAGGTATAGACTTATACCATCATCGCGAAATCCAAAAAAAAATAATAATTTTTATTGCATAATTGATTTTTGATTTTGAGATAAACAGAAAAAATATATAAACGTGACTTTATTGCTAGATTGTGAATATGTTGTTGAAAGAAATTTTGGATTTTTGAAAACAATGTATGTAATTGTTTTTATACGAAACAGATGTTCTTAAATAAGAAGATGAAATTATTCCAAAAAGAGTTGCAAAAATATTTTAAATTATCTCAAAGACAAAATGTAGATTTATAAGGAACCCTCATGTGCATATGTGAGTTCATTGCCGATCTTGATTTATCATAATGATACAAAATCTCTCAAATGCAAATGTGTGTGCAATTGTATTGTTCATTTACCAATTTTGAGCAAGATAATTTGATACAAGTAATTTGAATTAACCAAATGAATGTTCGTTGACCATGATTTATATGCATGTAACCGTACCAGACTACTATGTAAGTCGGGTCATCAAGAGCTAGCTGATCCATAAGCAGACATAGGTCTATACAAAATAAGGTCGCTAATGTGACAGACATATCACCACGCTAGGAATTACCCAAGGCCAAGCGGGTTGGGCACAAACCACCTGTTATGGGGCTTACCTCACAGTTTTCGAATAATTGAGAATTCCAAGGATTCAAGCTCATTCACCCTTCTTTTCTTTTTCAAGGGGTAGGGAAAGGGATTTTATTGCTTTTTGCTTTTTCTTTTCTCTTTTTCTCTCTTTTTTTTTTTTGTATTTTTGCTTGGAACTGAGATAATGCTGAAATATTGTTGCGATGGTACAAAATAATATTTTTCTTTTTCTCATTTTCTTTGACTTTTCTTTTTTCTTCCTATACTAGGGATACTTGCTCGGATTGGTTGTAGAGCAAGGGATTTTTATTCGGGTAGGGGTGAGCTTGTCCTTTTGTCAATTCTCAAAGATTCTAGACCATGTGCATGATAGGATAGCAGGGGAAACTTTTCGCTCAAGAAACCACTTCTACTATGTAGCATCATATTGAATTTGCAATGAAATCATTTTAATGTGAAGAGATATACTTGGTTCAAGTAAATAACAAGATCAATTCTCTATGCTCAAAACTTTATTTAATTCAACTGTGGACTTTGATATAAGAGAGATTCATAATCATACCAAATAAAATCAAGATATTTATGCATGTGAGTGTGAAAGTGCGGGATTCCAAATAAATGCTAATTTATCCAAAATAATTGAAAATATGACTGCAATACTTCAAGAATTGACAAGTATGAAAATAAAAGATGTTTTTGAAGATTTTGATGATTTTGATGTTTTTATATTTTGATTTTGATTGATGAATTGAGAAGATACACAATGTGATTGTTTTTGAAATTTTTATATGAATGACTAAAATGAAACAATATGCAAAATAACAATATATACAATGATGAAATGACCAGATTTTATGCATAATAGCGTTTAAGATGCATAATGTTCATAGGTTCTTTAAGATCTTTACCATCTAAGGTAGCTAATCGGTATGCTCCCGATCCAAATTTAGCAGTGATGATATACGGTCCAAGCCAGTTGGGCTCGAATTTACCTTTAAGATCTTTAGTTGCATTAGTATTTTTTTGATTTTCTTTCAAGACAAGGTCACCGATCTCAAAGGATCGATGATGAACTTTCTTGAGGTATGCTCACTTAAGCTTGTTCTGGTAGGCTCGAAGATGTTCCAAAGCATTGATGCGCTTCTCATCTAGGAGTTCCAGCTGACTAAATCTTCCAGCACGATATTCATCTCCTACTTTAGTATCTTGAAGTAGCAAAGCCAAAGAAGGAACTTCTAATTCAAAGGGAAAAACTGCTTCAGTGCCATAAACCAAAACAAAAGGTGAAGTGCTCGTGGGGGTACGAACGCTAGTTCGATAAGCCCACAAAGTAGGATATAGTTGAATGTGCCAATCTCGGCCAGATTTATTGACCAGTATTTTGAGGATTTTAATTAATGTTTTATTAGATGCTTCTTCTTGGCCATTACCCTGAGGATAATAGGGAGTGGACCAACGATGTTGAATTTTATATTTTTGACATAATTTTTTGACATATTTATTTTTGAAACAAGTTCCATTATCTGAGATGAGATTTGCAGGAATTTCGAACCTACAAATAATTTGATTAAAAATAATTGGGGTTGGGTAATATGTTCATATTCTTTAAGAAATGCAATATATTTATCCTATTTTTCTTGACTCAATTCTGATCCAATGTTGATTATGTGAGGATTATCCTCAGTTCCAATGTTAATTTTTATGACATTTTCTACTTCCATGTGTAGATTTTTCTCAAAATTAGGTGGGGCGGGTGAAATGCCCAATTCTTGTAATTATTCCAAGGTTAGTTTGGATAATTCATCTTGAGGAGTCGTGGCCTCAAGCTGGGCTATACTAGGTATAGAGCCATCAAAATAAAATTCATGATGTAATAATTCCTCCACGGAGACATCATGGAAGATATCTCCCTCCAACTCATCGTCGGATTCGGCGATCATCTCAGGGTAGGCTATAGATAGCATATTACATGTAAATGGCTTATTCATTAAACGCAAAGCATCACGTTGATCCAAATAATCTTGGTAACATATGAGATGGTCATCATCCTCAAATGGGAAGGGTTGACCTTTACTAGGAAATAGGCCCACACCACATCGGGCGGGCCATGGTTCTACCTCAAAGGGTTCTTTCATGCCATTTTGGAAAGGTCCCAAACCTTTCCCTTTATATCCCAATTTAAGCATTATAGATTTGGCTTTAATATACTCATTAGTAAAATAACATCGAGCATATCCATCGTAATGAGTCTTGTTGTTTCTGGGTATTCTACCCCAGTCATATCCCTTATAAATAAAAGCGCAACTCCCGACTTGGTAAATACTTCCCATAGGTTGTGGGAGACCCAAGGTACGAGGAGATGGTGGCAAATTATTTAAGATAAGGGAATCTTGCATAGAAGCATTCGTTTTCTCTAATATAAGAATTTTAGATAAATCGGGTAAGAGCTCGTCAGTAAGAGCATAAGAGGTAGAAGGAACATTTCCTACATCTTCTGATGCGGAAACTATGCCTTTGGTGGATGTAGATGTTGTAGAGATTTTGATGGATGATTCTATTATAGGGATAGAAGTGATAGGAGTAAAACAAGAAGCCTTGGTTGTGGGATTAGGATTTTTTTGAGGTCCTAATGTAGTTTGTTTAGAGGATGTTTGAGCTGTATGAAGGGGTGGAACTGATGTAGAAGGAGTAGATGGCATTGTGGGTGTGTGTTTCACATGTTTAGATGGATAATGAGAATTAGGATGTGTGGATGATAAAGCAGGGAAAAATTGAACTCCAACAGGTTCTGCCAAAGCACACATATCAAAGGGTCTAGGATCACCATGGATGGTAACCAATTGATTCTTAAATTTGAATTTAACACATTGATGTAAATTTGAGGGAATGGCTCGCATTGCATTGATCCAAGGGTGACCCAAGAGTATATTGTATGATGCAGGGCAATGTACAATAAACATGGTCGTATCCAAGGTTCTCGGACCAACTTGCAATGGAATGGTAATAACTCCACACGTTTCTTGTGTTTCGTCATTGAAGGCTTTTATGATCATATCGGTTCTTTTCATTTCATCACTTCTAAACCCAAATATTTGGTAGAAGTCAAAAGTGCAGATGTTTAAAGATGAACCATTATCAATCAAGACTCGTTTAACTGCTACATCTCCAATTAAGGCAGTAATATATAAGGGGTTATCCTTATGTAAACTATGTTGAGGTATGTCTCTATCTCGAAAGTCAATACAATCAACTTCACGAGTTATTATAGTATTAGCCATGGCTTCAGGTTGAATGTCTTGTGGTACCATCATCTGGCTTAATGTGAGCATTAATTCATCTCTATGTGTAGGAGAGGATCTTAAAAGGTCCAAAAGGGAAATTCTAGCTGTAATGTTTGATAGTTGCTCATTAATATTATAAGGAGGTTTAGGTTGCACATTAGGTGCCTGATTCCCTTTATTAGGAACTTTCAAAACAAATGGAGTTGATCCATCATTGTGCATTTGATCATGTTGAGAGTTTTGAGCCTGTTGTCTAGTAACAACTCCGATGGTACCCACAATATTATTCTACGGATGATGAATGGGTCTTGGTCTAGCATTTATGGCTTGCTCATTAGAAAGTAATTGGTGAGATGATGGTCTAGTAGTGACTCTTCTTGGAAATGGTTCTTCTGGGACCATATGACTTGTGATGGGGAGAATAGGTTCCGATTCATCTTCAGAGCTATTCGATTGATTTGAGGTGATTTCCATATCACTCTCAGTCTCATATTCTATATCACTAAGATCAGGTGTCTGAATATTATGTAGAGGCCTGGTTGTAACTACGGATAAAGTTGTGTCAAATATTTCCAAATCATGAGTAGGTAAATGCCCACTAATAGTTCCTACATATCGGGTAGGAGGGGGAACATTATGATGTTCAATTTGATTAGTCACTTCCTTGCCATGCTTTGGTAAAGGATGTTGAAATATGTCCAATGACTGATTGGCATTCTGATTCTGGTTTTGAGGAATGTTCTTTTGAGTATTATTAGGAGGATTTTGCTTAGGTTGAAAGGCTTGCACCTCCATCTCATTGTTATCAATCAGGTCCTGTATTTTATGTTTTAATATTTTACAAGAGTTGGTAGTGTGTCCAGGTCCTCTATGGAAGTCACAGTGTAAATCAGCTCTGTATCCGGGTATAGTTGGATCAGGTTCCCGGATAGTTGGTAATTGAATCAAACCTCATTCTAATAATTGCGGGAGAATGGTTGATAAAGGTTGATTTAACCTAGTAAATTCTTGAGGAGGTTTATCAGGAGGTTTCAGTATAAACTTCTCCGTTGTCTTCGTAGCATTAATAGTAGCAATATTTCTACTATCAGTGACTCCATCACCCACAACTTGTTTATTTTTATATTGATTTCTGGATGTTTTCTCATCATCTTTCTTTTTAAGCTGACCTCTCCTAATGAGAGCATCTTCCACTCTTCGGGCTAAGTCTATAGCCTGATCAAAGGTGGTCAAGGTAGCAGTTGATAATTCATAAGATAGTTGGTCTTGTAAATTATTAATAAAGATGTCCAACATCTCCCTATAAGGTAATACAAAGTGCAATTTTCCTATCAACTGTCTCCACCTAGCTAGGAAATCGGCAAAACATTCATCTTTGTCTTGTTTTAAGTTGTACAAGTCTTTAATGGTCACATGCCTTTCGATGTAGGCACTAAATTGATGCACAAAAGACTCAGCAGTCTCTTCAAAGTTCCTCAAAGAATTAGTGGGTAATTGATAATACCACTCTAATGCCATTCCTCCTAAACTTTTCGGGAACATTTTTAGCAATAATAAGTCATCATGCGATATATCATGACATGCTATCCTAAACATACGAAGATGCTCTATGGGATCTTCGGTTCCTTTATATATGGGCAAGACAGGCATAGGAAAATGTTTAGGATATGGTTGTGCTACAACTATAGGATCTAGAGGTTGACTACACATCTCTCGATAATTGTACGAGGGACGGTAGGGATCTATCTGGTCCATGCGAGAAACTAACTGTTTCACCATGGTTTCAAGATTACTAGTTTGTCCACCATATTGGTTTGGTGGGACATAGGTATGGGATTTATGAGTGTATGACGGTGTGACATAAGGATTAGATGCTATATTGCTATTATGCAAAGCATTGGTAGGAAGAGTATTATGAAGAGGATTTGTAGTAGTATTATGTTGTATTCCAGATTGTTGGTAATTGGTGTTTGGTTTTGTTTTGGGTTTTTGCTGATTTGAGGTATATTTCTCAATAGCTTGGCAAAATAGAGTAGTAAATGAGGGTTTCTTTTGTGTGGGAATGACCCTAGGCTTGCTAACAGGCACTTTAGATGGTTGGGTAACCTATTGTTGTTGCATGTTCTGGATTATAGCTGCCATATCCAAATTGGATGGTCCAGCTTGATCACTCTCTTGTTCAATAAAGGACAAGGGATTAGTGCGTGTGTGAAATACGTCTTCTAGAGTTGCTTGAGTGTCACTAATTCGATCCTTGTCCATATGGACTGCTCTATTAAGCACACCAATATTAGTATTAAGGAACTTCCAGAATTGTTCCATGTTTTCAAAAGTAACAGCTCCTCCCGGAGACATTTTAGGGGATGAGGATCCTTCCTCTCTATTTTCTTCTTGTTCATTTCTTACAACAAGCTCTTCTTCTTGCTGATCTAGGATTTCTTCTTCCTGAACTTGATCTTCAGGAAGGACATCCGGGTTATTTAATGGTTTTCCTAACCAATCTTCTTCTTCTTCGAGTTTGTTTTCCATTCCTAAGTCTAGGCATTGTGCTTAAACTTAGATTTCAGCAAATTTTTTTTATATATATATATATATATATATATATATATATATATATATATATATATATATGCGATAGGTTTGAGAGGTATATATTTTAATTATATACCTACTATAAAAAGGAAATGTTTTGATTTTTTGTTTCGTTTTTATATTGTTTTTGTGTTTTATAATATTATTATAAAGATAACAAATAGCATTCTAGTTGCAAAAGGAATAACAATAATAAAAGAATAATGACTTAGTTTTCTATAAATAATTTATGGATATCATTGATAGGATCAAGTTCATCAGGAGTCATGAAATGCTCCTCTTCAAATTGGAAATGGCTTTTCAAAAATTTGACAAAGTGTGCTATAGTAATATGATCTACTTCAGACTTTGACTTGTAGAAATAAAGTTCATGGCAATACTCTCGATATAACACAGCTCTAGGAACTCTATTCCATATTTTTCTATCCATAAGAACGACTTCTTGATCCTCTATACGAGATAGAAACTTATGTACTACAACTGCATTCTCAAGGTATTCTTCAAAGGTGTACAATTCAGAAGACACAAGTGCTCTTTTATCTGCTAACCACCTATGGCAAGCTCTCTGAAGTTCATGATATAAGGTTACTTGATCAGGATCCAGGATTCTATCTAGGACAAACCTCTTGATTTGCCTAAGTTCGGTTGATCTAGATGAAATAATATCCAATCTCCTATCAAGTTCGTCCCATAAAGGTTGGACTCTATTCGTTTGAGGTACTCTAAGCACAGACGTAATCTCTATGGCTGTTAATTGATTTTCAACATTAATGGTGACAACTCATATTTTATTATAATCTACCATCTAAATATGATATGCAACTTTAATTGTTTGTCTGATGATTCTAGATGTTTTTAATAATAATTTTTTTTTTTGGATTGTTTTCAAAAGGTTTTTAGTTTCACGTCGGGTTCACCAAAATGTATCGCTCCAAATTTTTTGCATCCTTACCTTAAGGCTATAGGATCCATGCCCGAAAGGGGGATGCGAGAAGGATGGGACAATACCTCGGACTGAGAGGCCCTTTGAAGGTCGCGCCTCTCGGGGGAGGGGTATAAGGGTGAATTTTCGATGGATGGTGGGGTTCACCAGGAAACTTTGAGTGGCGGTTTCCATGCCTAGGTTGAGAATGGGTTTGATGTGTTCATTTTGTACTTTAATCATTCATAATCTTGTTGAGCAAGGTGCAGCAAAAGCATTGCAAAAGTATTGTCATTGTTGTCAACACAGACAAATTGATGCAGTTCAGAGGTCAGTCAGAACAAGTACAGTGAATTTCCAAGAAGAAAGAAGTGGCCCAGATTCAGAAATTTGTAGAAAAAGACAAGTAAGAAAACTGTCGCGATATCGCGACATGTTTTCTGTCGCGATTTCACGACAAAAATGAGGAGAGAGAAGGCACAACCAAAAATGTCATGATTTCACGACAAAAATGAGGAGAGAGAAGGCACAGCCAAAAATGTCACGATTTCGCGACATGCTGGAAGGAAAGAAGCAAAGTTGAAAAACTGTCACGATTTCGTGACAAGTTTGGAGTAAAAGCGCCAAGGATGAAAAGTGTCACGATTTCATGATAGTTTCGGAAGAAAAGCACTAAGGGCAAAAAGTGTCACGATATCGCGACACGTCGGGTTTTCGCGACCCGAAGAGGAGAGAGAATGTACGGCAACAAAAGTGTAGCGATTTCGCTACATGTTGAAGTTTCTGGCTGAAGCAGAGAAGAAGCGCTAAGTCAAAAAGTTGTAGCGATTTCGCTACATGTTGGAGTTTCATGGGCCAAAGCAGAGAGGAAGAGTCAAAGCACAAAGGTGTAGCGATTTCGCTACAAGTAAATTGAAAAGGAGAAAAGTTGATAGTAAAAAGGTGTAGCGATTTCTTAGTAAGTGCAAGGCACAAAGGTGTAGCGATTTTGCTACAAGTCGAAAGTGCAAGGCACAAAGTTGTAGCGATTTCGCTACATGTAGGATTTTCAGAGGCCGAAGGAAAGAGAAAGTACAAAGGGAAAAAGTTGTAGCGATTTCGCTACATGCTAGTTTTTCGGAGGCTGCAACAAAGAAAAAGTGCCAAGTCGAAAAGTTGTAGCGATTTCGCTACATGTCTTGATTTCGCTAGTGCATGAAGTGAGAAATGTATGGATGCGAAAGATGTCACGATTTCGTGACATGTTGCATTTTCGCGAGCGAAAAGCAAAGAACAGCGCTAAGGCAGAAAAGCGTCACGATTTCGCGACATGTTTCGATTTCGTTGAGGCTTGCGGAGAAAAGTGTACGACAGTGAAAAGTGTCACGATTTCGTGACGTGTTCCATTTTCGCGGGTGCAAGCGAAGTAGAGTGCAGGAAAGCAAAAAGTGTCACGATTTCGTGACATGTCCCATTTTCACGGGCAAGAGGCAGAAAAGAGCTAGATGCAACAAATGTGTCGTGATTTCGTGACATGTCTCGTTTTCGCGGGTAGGAGACAGAAAAGAGCTAGAGGCAACAAAATGCGTCGTGATTTCGTGACATGTTCTATTTTTGCGGGTGCATGCCGAGATAAGGTCTAGGAGGCAGAAAACGTCGTGATATCATGACAGGTCAGGTTTTCATGGTCAATAGTCCAAAAAAAGTCAAATGGGCAGAAATGTCGCGATATCACGACAGGTAATAGTTTGGCGGGTAAAAGCCGAAGAAGCATGCACAGTGACAGGTGTCGAAAAAGTGCAAAGGAAAATCATGCAGCCAGTTACGTAAGAGTTAACTGGAGTCAGATCTATAGTTACATAGTGATAGGTGTTGGGGAAAGCATAGAGGAAATTCATGCAACCAACCATGTAAAAGTTAACTGGAGTTACAAGGGGAAGTTACGGAATAGCGTATTAAAGAAAAGAATGGTTGTTGCAGGGCCGTGATGCTGCATGGCTGGCAAAAGTGCAGAATTATAGATAATCCCGATAAACAAGAAATCCTCTCGATGGTTGCGTGTGTCAGACATGGAAGTTGCGGGCAGAAAAGAAAGTTCGACGCAGAATTGAAAAGAGTGCCATCAGAAAGTGTAAAGGTGCCGAGAGGAAGTTACGTAGAGGTTAAAAGAAAAGAATGATAGAGCATCGAAACACGCAAAAAGGCTGTCAGGTTGCATAGAAAAAGCTGTCAGTATGAGCAGAGTAGACTGTCAGAATAAGTCAAAAAGAAGCGGCTAAAAGACAGAGCACGTCAGAGAGGGTTTGACAGATTGAACGGAGCTTAGAATGCATGGAAAAATGGAGGGAAAAATAGAGCCATTTTTTGAAATAGCCGTTCGATTGAACCGAGTATAAAGAATCGAACAGGCGTAGTAAGTGAGGTTACTGCAACCGTGTTTTATCTTGAAAAACCAAAAAGCGTGGTTGGGTAAGAGTGTTGTATGAATAACAGCTACAGAACTGAAACCTATATATTATTCTTGAAAATCAAAAGAGAGGTTTTAGATTGTAATAGAAGATATTGAGTTTCTAACAATCCTCTTTATGCTTCTATGAGATTGATTTGAATGAGCAATAGACCAATGAGGGTCTTGTAAAAGAGAAGGCATTTTTATGTCAAACTATTATTCAAAATAAAAATCCAAGTTGGTGCTTGGTAAAAGGGGTTGGTGCTCCTATCTGTTGTAGCAGATAAATCAGGGGTTGGTGCTCCTTCCAGTGGGTGTTGGTAAACTATTTGTAAATATTGAATCCTTGCAAAGGCTGGATTTGGATTGTAGTCCAAACAGTCATTATTTGAGGAGTAGCCACATCGGTGAACCTCGTTAAATCTTGTGTTGTGTGATGCTCTTGTGTTATACTTGCTATATCTATTTTTAAGCTTGCATTTTTAAGTTTTAAGAGTTGCAGATTCAAATTTTAAATAGTTACACCGATTCACCCCCCCTCTCGGTGTCATTGTGAGAATATCAATTGGTATCAGAGCAAGGTACCTGAACAAGCTTAATCAGCTAAGGTGATCTTGGAAGATACACAATGGCCGGTGGTGAAGGATTTTCTTCCAACAAAGCTCCTTTGTTCGATGGAACAAATTACTCTTTCTGGAGACTCAGGATGCGGACATATCTGTGTGCATTGGGATATGACATTTGGGAATCTATTGAAAATGGATACACAATACCCTCTGCTCCTCCATCAGATGCGGCTGAGAAGAAAAAGTTTGAGAACAAATCTAAAGCTAAGAATGCTATTATGTGTGGGTTAGTAGAAAGTGAATTGATAAGGATCATGAGTCAGTAAATCGACAAAAGACATATGGGACAAACTGTAGAGCATTCATGAAGGAGATGGCAAGATCAAGGAAGCCAAGCTGCAAACACATCGAGCTCGGTTCGAAGCATTAAAGATGAATGATGATGAGAACATAGAGGCCTATATGCTTGAGAGTAAATGGAATCATAAATGCTATTAGAGGACTCGGTGAGGAAATAGAAGATGCAGTTGTTGTGAAAAAGGTACTAAGAACTCTCCATAAAAGATTTGATGCTAAAGTTTCTGCCATAGAAGAAGCTAAAGATTTAAATTTCTTTAGTATGGATGAAATGCATGGTTCTTTAACAACATATGAAATGAGAATAGGACAAACTAAGCCCTCAGACAGAGAAGCGGCTTTTCAAGCACAAAAAAATATAAGAGCTAAACAAGAATCTGAGGAAGAAGAATCTACAGATGAAACTGAAGCAAACTTTGTTAGGAAACTAATAAAGGGAAAAGGAAAGTACAGAGGTAAGCTACCGTTCAAGTGCTTCAACTGTGGAGGCATCGGGCACTTTGCAGCAAAATGCCCAATGAATGAGAAAAACAAAAGTGATGAAGGGACACACCAAGAAAGAAGTGTCTGGAAGAAGAAACCACATTTTAGAAAGAGGAACTTCAAGAAGAAAAGTTTCATTTCCAAGAATGTTGACTCTTCTGAAGACAGCTCCAGTGAGGACTCTGAAGAAGAAACTGGTGAAGCCTTGTTCATGGCTTTTGAAGAAGAAAGAACAGAGGAAACCCAGGAGTGTGATGAAAAATTAGAGGATGAGGCTGAGGTAGATCTGGAAGGTGAGTTGGTTGCTGCACTTGAAGAGTTAAGTGCAGAAAGGAAAAAGAATAAAAATATTTCAAGAAAATTTGAGGATGCCAATGAATTAATAATCAGTTTGAAAGTACAGATCGAAGAATTTAAGAAAAAGTCTAAAGATTTTGAAGCACAGCTAACCGTGAAAATAGATGAGTGCAATAAGCTAGAAGAAGACATAGTTGGATTAAGGATGCAGCTAGAAGAGATGAATCGGAAATTGAGTTGTCATCATAAATTTGAAGACAGTTCTACGAAGCTGAATAAAATGTTAAATAATCAAAGGCCTACGGGCATCAAATTTGGTTTGGGCTTTGATGAAGGAGAATCCTCAAAGGATTCAAAGGCTATAACTATAGAACCAATAAAGAATAAAGATAAGATCCGGGTTGATCAAGAAAAACCGTATCATGCAAAAGAAAACCATAAGGCCAAGCATGAAAGAAGTACTGCCAATGATGGATTCACCAAAGTCACATATCAAAGAAGAAGAAGACCCATGGCTCCTACTACAACATGGCAACAACCATTACCCAGGTACACTCGTTCCTTTTCTGGTTATTGTTTTAAATGCAATGCATATGGTCATAAAATTTCAAATTGTAGATATAATGTAGAACAAAGGAATTTCACTAGTAGAAATATTTTTTCACCTTTGATAGATTATGCTGTAGAATGTTATAACTGTCATAACTTCGGACATATTGCAAGAAATTGTCGTAGCTCTTTTGCAGGAAATAAATACCAGGGAAGAAAGTTTCAACCAACTGGATTGAAACAAAATAGAAAATTTCTCGAAAAATAGGCACAAGCCAATGAAAGGGAGAAGGCAAAACAAGTGACCAGATCTGCTGTCAAATCATAGTGGAAAGAAAAGGAACAACCTAAGAAAGATAAGGAATCCTTGATCGTTCAAACAACTCTCAAAGCCCAGAACAAATTTGCACCATGGATTCTGGATAGTGGATGCTCCAGTCATATGACCGGAGATAAACAGAAGTTTGATAAGTTACAGACTTACGAAGGTGGTTCTGTAAAATTTGGAAACAATGATGGAGCCAAGATAGTGGGTAAAGGATCAGTTAAGTTAAGTGATGAAAAATCAACTCTAAAGAAGTCCTTTTTGTGGTGGGTCTGAAGCATAACTTACTGAGTGTAAGTCAAATTTGTGATAGAGGTCATGAAGTAATTTTCAAGAAGGAGGGCTGTGAAGTAAGAAAGACAAAAAATGGAAAGTTAATAGCTACTGGACTGAGAACTTCTGGAAATCTGTATACTCTCTCAGAGACTTTAGAAGGAGCTTGCTTGGTTGGACAGGAAGAAGAAAATTGGCTGTGGCACAAGAGACTCGGTCACATAAGCTTTGATAATCTGGTAAAAATCAGCTCAAAAAGGGCAGTAAGAGACATACCCACTATTGGTAAACCTTCAAATAGTATTTGTGAGTCATGCCAAAAGGGGAAGCAAACCAGAGCCACTTTCAAAGCAAAAGAGTACTTCACGAGCAAGCCGTTAGAACTAATTCACACTGATTTATGTGGACCCATGAGAACAGAAAGCATAAATGGATACAAATATTTTATGCTGTGTATAGATGACTATTCAAGAATGACATGGGTACTATTTTTGAAACTTAAATCAGAAGCCTTTGAGATGTTTAAAACTTTCAAAAATCTTGTTGAGAATCAATCAGGAAAAAGAATTAAATGTTTAAGATCAGATAGAGGAGGAGAGTTTATTTCAGATGAGTTTGCAGAATACTGTGAAAAACATGGGATTAGAAGACAGTTTTTGGCAGCAAGAACACCTCAGCAGAATGGAGTAGTAGAAAGAAAGAACAGAACTGTGCAGGAAATGGCACGGACCATGTTGACAGAGAGCAGAATTGCTGACAGGTTTTGGAAAGAGGCAGTTCATACTACAGTTTACATCCAGAATAGGTGCATGTTGAGGCCGCATGAAAGCAAAACACCTTATGAACTGTGGTTTGGCAAAAAGGCTACAACAAAATACTTCAAAGTGTTCGGCAGCAAGTGTTACATTAAACGGACTGAAGACAATCTTGGCAAGTTTGAAGATAGAGCTGATGAAGGTATCTTTCTTGGTTACTCAACAAAAAGCAAAGCCTACACATGCTACAACAAAAGACTAAAGAAAATTGTGGAGAGTGCGGATGTTAAGGTTGATGAAGGTAGGAAACAAGAAATCAGCCATAATGAAAACTACCCGACTTATGAAGAATTTATTGAAGAAGATGAAGATCAAGAAAAAGAAGAGAGACAGAAATCAGATTCAGATGATTTAGAAATAGAAGAAAACAGGAAATTCAAAACAGGAAGCTGGCAAAAAAATCATCCCAGAGAGCAGATTATTGGGGACCCCACAGTTGGTATTCAAACAAGAAGAAGAGTAGTAAACAACTACTCTCTGTTATCCAACATTGAGCCCAAAAATATTATTGAAGCAAGCATAGATGAAAGTTGGATGGAGGCAGTTAATGAAGAACTAGATCAAATTGAGAAAAACAAAACCTGGGAATTAGTACCAAGGCCTGAAAATAAAAACATAATCGGTACTAAATGGATATTTCGAAATAAACTGAATGAAGACGGAAAGGTTGTAAGGAATAAAGCAAGGTTGGTCTGTAAAGGATATGCTCAAGTTGAAGGGATTGATTTTGAAGAAACTTTTGCACCAGTGGCTAGACTTGAAGCAATCAGACTATTTTTGGCTTTAGCAGTTCATAGGAATTTCAAAGTTTATCAGATGGATGTGAAATCAGCATTTCTAAATGGAAATCTTGAAGAAGAAGTGTATATTGAACAGCCTGATGGTTTTCAACTCTGTGATAATCCTAACTTTGTTTGCAAGCTGAAGAAAGCATTGTATGGCTTGAAACAAGCACCTAGAGCTTGGTATGCAAGATTGGACAACTATCTCACTAAGCAAGGATTCAAGAAAGGTATGGTGGATAGCAATTTATATATCAAAACTGAGAATGGCAATTTCATTGTCCTTGTTGTTTATGTAGATGATATAATATTTGGGAGCAGCAATGATGAATCATGCAAAGACATAGCAAATAAAATGCAGAAAGAATTTGAAATGTCTATGATTGGTGAACTTTCATATTTCCTCGGACTACAAGTTAATCAAACTGAAAAGGGGATTTTTATTTCTCAAATTAAATATGTGAAAGAAATGCTGAAAAAGTTCACAATGGAGGATAGTAAGCCTGTTAGCACTCCCATGACAACAGGCTGCAAGTTGAGCAAGGATGACAAATCTCCAGATGTTGATCAAACAATGTACAGATCTATGATTGGGAGCTGCTTGTATTTGATAGCCACTGGACCGGATATCTTACAGGCAGTTTGCATGGTTGCAAGATTTCAAGCTAGTCCCAAAGAGACTCATGTGACAGTTGTGAAAAGGATTTTTAGGTACCTCAAGGGTACTATGGAGTATGGGCTATGGTATCCAAAAGGAAAAGACTTCACTCTTTTTGCATATTCTGATGCAGATTGGGCAGGATGTATTGATGACAGAAAAAGTACCAATGGAGGAGCATTTTATCTTGGAGATAAGCTGGTAGCATGGCACAACAAGAAACAAGAATCAGTCTCTCTATCCACAGCAGAGGCTGAATACATTGCAACAACAACATGCTGTACACAGATATTATGGATGAGACAAACACTGAAAGACCTTGGTATTCACTTCAATGAGCCAATTTCAGTTAAATGTGATAACACTAGTGCAATCAACATCTCAAAGAATCCGGTTATGCATTCCCGCACCAAACATATTGCAATCCGGTATCACTTTTTGAAAGATAAAGTTGCAGAAGGAGAGGTCAAATTGGAGTTTGTTCCAACTACAGAGCAAGTAGCAGATATATTCACAAAACCATTGCCCAAGGAAGTTTTTGAGTACCTTCGAAATAAGTTGGGAGTAGTCACACTACCCAAGCACTGACTAGCTATGGGGAACACATTCTCAGGGGGAGCATTAAAATTATTTATGCCTGAGAATGTTGTGCATAGACTCAGGGGGAGTCTGCAGTAGCCCTTTGGTATTATTGGCAAAGGGGGAGAAGAAATTGAAATTGCACATGTGTTGCCAACAATTCCAAAGGGGGAGATTGTTGAGCAAGGTGCAACAAAAGCATTGCAAAAGTATTGTCATTGTTGTCAACACAGACATATTGATGCAGTTGATGCAGTTCAGAGGTCAGTCAAAACAAGTACAGTGAATTTCCAAGAAGAAAGAAGTGGCCCAGATTCAAAAATTTGCAAAAAAAGACAAGTAAGAAAACTGTCGCGATATCGCGACATGTTTTCTGTCACGATTTCATGACAAAAATGAGGAGAGAGAAGGTACAGCCGAAAATGTCATGATTTCATGACAAAAATGAGGAGAGAGAAGGCATAGCCAAAAATGTCACGATTTCGTGACATGTTGGAAGGAAAGAAGCAAAGTTGAAAAACTGTCACGATTTCGTGACAAGTTTGGAGTAAAGGCGCCAAGGATGAAAAGTGTCACGATTTCGCGATAGTTTTGGAAGAAAAGCACTAAGGGTGAAAAGTGTCACGATATCGCGACACGTGTTTGCGACCCAAAGAGGAGAGATAATGTATAGCAAAAAAAGTGTAGCGATTTCGCTACATGTGAAGTTTCAAGCAGAGAAGAAGCGCTAAGTCAAAAAGGTGTAGCGATTTCGCTACATGTTGGAAGTTTCGAAGCAAAGAGGAAGAGTAAAAAAGGTGTAGCGATTTAAGGTGGAAGTTGGAGAAGTTGTGCAAGGCACAAAGGTGTAGCGATTTTTCTACAAGTTAAAGTTTCGTGGGCCGAAGGAAAGAGAAAGTACAAAGGGAAAAAGTTGTAGCGATTTCGCTACATGCTAGTTTTTCGGAGGCTGCAACAAAGAAAAAGTGCCAAGTCAAAAAGTTGTAGCGATTTCGCTACATGTCTTGATTTCGCTAGTGCATGAAGTGAGAAATGTACGGATGCGAAAGATGTCACGATTTCGTGACATGTTGCATTTTCACGGGCGAAAAGCAAAGAACAATGCTAAGGTAGAAAAGCGTCGTGATTTCGCGACATGTTTCGATTTCGCTGAGGCTTGCGGAGAAAAGTGTACGGCAGCGAAAAGTGTCACGATTTCGCGACGTGTTCCATTTTCACGGGTGCAAGCGAAGTAGAGTGCAGGAAAGCAAAAAGTGTCACGATTTCGTGACATGTCCCATTTTTGCGGGTAAGAGGCAGAAAAGAGCTAGAGGCAACGAATGTGTCACGATTTTGTGACATGTCTCGTTTTTGTGGGTAGGAGACAGAAAAGAGCTAGAGGCAGCAAAATGCGTCGCGATTTTGTGACATGTTCTGTTTTCATGGGTGCATGCCGAGATAAGGTCTAGGAGGCGAAAAATGTCGTGATATCATGATAGGTCAGGTTTTCATGGTCAACAATCCAGAAAAAGTCAAATGGGCAGAAATGTCACGATATCGCGACAGGTAATAGTTTGGCGGGTAAAAGCCGAAGAAGCATGCACAGTGACAGGTGTCGAAAAAGTGCAAAGGAAAATCATGCAGCCAGTTACGTAAGAGTTAACTGGAGTCAGATCTGCAGTTACACAGTGACAGGTGTTGGGGAAAGCATAGAGGAAATTCATGCAGCCAACCATGTAAAAGTTAACTGGAGTTACAAGGGGAAGTTACGAAACAACGTATTAAAGAAAAGAACGGCTGTTGCAGGGCCGTGATGCTGCATGGCTGGCAAAAGTGCAGAATTACAGATAATCCCGATAAACAAGAAATCCTCTCGGTGGTTGCGTGTGTCAGACATGGAAGTTGCGGGCAAAAAAGAAAGTTCGACGCAGAATTGAAAAGAGTGCCATCAAAAAGTGTAAAGGTGCCGAGAGGGCAGTTACGTAGAGGTTAAAAGAAAATAATGACAGAGCATCGAAACGCGCAAAAAGGCTGTCAGGTTGCACAGAAAAAGTTGTCAGTATGAGCAGAGTAGACTGTCAGAATAAGTCAGAAAGAAGCGGCTAAAAGACAGAGCGCGTCAGAGAGGGTTTGACAGATTGAACGGAGCTTAGAATGCATGGAAAAATGGAGGGAAAAATAGAGCCATTTTTTGAAATAGCCGTTCGATTGAACCGAGTATAAAGAATCGAACAGGTGCAATAAGTGAGGTTACTGCAACCGTGTTTTATCTTGAAAAACCAAAAAGCGTGGTTGGGTAAGAGTGTTGTATGAATAACAGCTACAGAACTGAAACCTGTATATTATTCTTGAAAATCAAAAGAGAGGTTTTAGATTGTAATAGAAGATATTGAGTTTCTAACAATCCTCTTTATGCTTCTATGAGATTGATTTGAATGAGCAATAGACCAGTGAGGGTCTTGTAAAAGAGAAGGCATTTTTATGTCAAACTATTATTCAAAATAAAATCCAAGTTGGTGCTTGGTAAAAGGGGTTGGTGCTCCTATCTGATTGTAGCAGATAAATCGGGGGTTGGTGCTCCTTCCAGTGGGTCTTGGTAAACTATTTGTAAAGATTGAATCCTTGCAAAGGCTCGGATTTGGATTGTAGTCCAAACAGTCATTATTTGAGGAGTAGCCACATCGGTGAACCTCGTTAAATCTTGTGTTGTGTGATGCTCTTGTGTTATACTTGCTATATCTATTTTTAAGCTTGCATTTTTAAGTTTTAAGAGTTGCAGATTCAAATTTTAAATAGTTACACTGATTCACCCCCCCTCTCAGTGTCATTGTGAGAATATCAAATCCTAGGTTGGCCAGAATGAATCTAAGCTATTCTATATGAAAATGTTGATTTATATGAATACAAAAACTAGGAATGAATCCTAAATGTAAATATTATACGAAATGAGAAAAAATGCACCTGATTTCGAATGTCTGATGAAGATTTTGAATCTTGTAGTAGTCCAGATCATCCCGAATATGACAGGATCGTCTGTAATTGTACAGAATCATATCAGATCATAGGTGATCATTTGAGATTAGACAAGATCATCATTGATTTGACGAATTCATCAGACAAATTTGTCAGGAACCTACAATCACAGAAATAGACACCAAAAAAATGAAAATGCTACTGCTTGAATAATGCAAAATGATAGTATAAATGCCTAAATGATGAATCTAGATAGCAAATTAAAGGAAATGTATTATTTTAATAACTTATTTTAACTTTATCATGCATTTATACTGAATGATGTGAACTCCAAGATGCAGAATGAAAATAAATCACACTAATGCATAGTAAAATAAAGAAGACAAATGAGGAATGCAAACTCAGGGCTCTGGTTGCCTCCAATCTGAATTGCAATTGAGATCACCTCCAATCGTACGAGATCATCATCGATCTATGATAGGATCATTCGAAATCATCTGGAATCGCCTGCGACGTTCGAAGCTATCTCCAACTGAAGCACAGTGAAAACTTGCAATGAAAACTTAAAACTACGAGTGCAAACAATGGTGTATATGACGTCTTGACACAACAAAACTAAATGGCAGGGAAAATCAATCAGGGAATCATGGGATCAGCCAACCAGGGGGATAAACTAAAAAAATCCCAATTTATATAGGATTAGGGGGAGGTTAGGAGGTTGGGGATCATCCCAATCTGGGAGATCCTCAACGGAGGAATATCCAACTGCACAGACATGCTTCTGCCCAAGTTGGAGAGGCTATTGAAACAAAAGATAATTATGAAAATTTGGTTTTGTGACGAAATCGTCTGGACATTCTGTTCCAGATGAATTCGTCCGACCTGGGATGATTTCATCTGATTTGCGATGATATCGTCCAAAAATCAAAACAACTCCTAAAAATGGTGCAAAAAATGGGGTGAGAGGTTAACGGGAAGTTTCGGGGTTAAAATTCAAATTTTATCTTTTTACTAAGGGTTGAACTACACCAATTTTAGGGTGCTACACAGATTAATTTGTGAAGTAAATACAAGGTGCGGCCAACATATTCATTATCAAATATTTTTCCAAGCAAGCATTCAAGTTTTACGGGTTCATAAATTATGTGTGTGTCCTTTAATATTTCCAATAACATCCTAAACTTCATCGTATTCAAAATTAATAAATAAAATCTGGTTCCTTTCATCATTCCAAGCCAATAACATCATATTTTTATTTCTGCCATATCCCAGATCATTTAATCAAAACCAAGAAAGAGAACTATACCACATGTGGAATCCGCTGCATCAATTTTTAAATTTTCATTATCATTCATTATACCATTGGGTTAATAAAATCCTCATCAAACTAAATCCTTGATCGATCACCATCTGCCTTGATTTCCATTGACATTTCATCGCAATATGTTTCAGCAAAAATTCATCCCGACCTTTCACGTTCCATATTTGTACCCTACACAAAGCATAAATCATTATCCCACATTTTTAATGTTGTAACCTTCAAAAGGTTTAAAATTTTTATAGCATCAATAACCTAATATGACTTTAGTCACAATAGTTGGACAATTAATGAGGTTGTTTTGGGAGTTGAATGGTTAGAACAATTGGACATTGTCAGTTTTAATTTCAAAACATTATTTGTGGAATGGAAATAAAATGGAAAGATCATTCACCTCCAAGGAATTCCTACTCCTCCATAAAAGGTATTGAGTTCTCACAACATGGAAATAATATTAAGGAAAGGATGTTATGGATTCATAGCTCAATCAATTGTTTGGAAAAGCAAGCACAGGATATTCCTGCAATTCACTCAAAAAATTTCAAGATATTGTGGCTAACTATGATGATGTTTTCCAAGAACTAAATGGACTACCTCCCAAATGATATCATGAACATGTCATACATCTTGTTCTAGTAAGCATTCCTCCTAATGTTTGTCCTTATCGATACCCTCAACTTCAAAAAATAAAAATTGAAAATATTGTCCAAGAACTCCTTGAACATAGAGTCATTTTTCATAGCACTAGTCCTTATTCCTTACCAATGGTTTTGGTCCATTGTAAATATAAATCTTAGTGTATGTATCCTTATTTTTGTTCCCTCAATAAAATCACCATCAAGGATAAATTCCCTATCCCTGTCATAGATGATTTGTTAGATGAATTGCATGCTGTAAATTTTTTCACCAAATTGGATCTACATTCTGGTTTTCATGAAATCAGAGTTGAGGACATTCCCAAAACTACTTTTTGCACTCATGAAGGTTATTATGAATTCTTATTCATGTCCTTTGGTCTCACTAATGGTCCCTCCACCTTCCAAAGTCTAATGAACCATGTCTTTCATCCATTCCTTCACAAATTTATCTTAGTCTTCTTTGATGGCATTCTAGTATACAACAAAATATGGAAGGATCATTTGGTGTATGTGGGAAAGGTTCATATATTACATAAGGAAAACCTTTTTTTCAAATGCTCCAAATGATTTTTTGGTGTTCAATAAGTTGAATATTTGGATAATATCATTTCTCATGAAGGTGTTAAAGTGGATCTTAATAAAATTAAGGCCATCTAGGACTGACCTTTACCTAAAACCATCAAGAAACTTCATGGTTTTTTGGTCTTACTGGTTACTATCGCAAGTTTGTGTAAAATTATGGTAAAATTTCAGCCCCTCTCATAGATCTCACAAAGAAGGATGCTTTTCATTGGTTTGAAGTAGTCACTCAAGCATTCATGGTTCTCAAGGAAGCAATGTGTACTACTCCAGTTTTGGTAACCCCAAATATTCACAAACCATTTGTGAATGAATGTGATACTTTGGGAATAGGTATTGGGGTAGTACTAATGCAAGAAGGGCATCACTTGGCATTTGAGAGTAAACAACTTGGCTATTCTACATATTGGAAAGAAATATTGGCTATTCTACATGCATTTGAGAAATGGAGATACTACTTAATTAGTAGTTGCTTTATCATAAAAATAGATCCTAGTAGTCTCAAGCATTTTCTAGAACAATAATTTTCTTATTGAGAGCAAAACAAGTGGTTAAAAAAATTGTTGGGATATGATTTTGTTATCGAGTATAAGAAAGGGAAATAAAATGTGGCAGTAGATGCATTATCTCGTAAATATGAATATGAAGTGGTTATCAATGCTATTTTAGGTCCTTGTTCCCAATGGGTTTCTCATATCCAAGAGAAATGGTTTTCAAATACAAAAATTTCTCAAATAATTCAAGATTTGATGCTAGGATCATCCAAGCATCCTCATTTTTCATATGATTACATGGTATTAAGAACAAAGAATTGCATTTACATTTCGCATAATTCTACCATCAAATCCAGGATTCTTGAAGAATCACATGCTTCTCCATCAATAGGAAATTCAAGTTTTTTGAAGACATATATAAGGGTAAAACAATCCTTTTATTGGAAGGGATTAAAATCTAAGGTCAAAACATGGGTGGTTGAATGTGAAGTATGTCAGTGCAATAAGGGTGAAACAATTAAATCTCCAGGACTACTTCAACTACTACCTATCTCTTATTTCCAATGGGAACATATTTCAATGGATTTTATTGAAGGTCTTCCTAAATCGGAAGGAAAAACAATAATTTTTATGGTTGTGGATCACCTCTCCAAATATGCTCACTTCAATGCTCTCCAACATCCATTTTTCAACAAGCAAAGTGGCTAAGGTATTTATGGACTCAATTTTCAAATTGCATGGAATACCCAAAAATATTGTAAGTGATCGTGATCCCATTTTTACTAGAAATTTTTGGAAAGAATTATTTTATCTTAGTGGTACAAAGTCAAATATGTCTTCTGCATACCATCCTCAAATAGAAGGCCAAACTAAAATAGTTAACAAATGGCTGGGTACCTATCTAAGATGTTTTGCTAAAGATAAACAATATCAATGGAGTCATTGGCTTTCATTAGCAGAATGGTGGTACAACACTTCGTACCATTATTCCATCAAGTTGTCTCCATTCGAATCATTATATGAAGTAGAACCACCAATAATAACAAATTATGTTTCAAGATCTTCCAAAGTGGCCAAGTAGATGATTTATTCCAACATCAACAGTCAATGCTCAAAATTTTAAAAGACAATTTGGTCTAAGCACAAAATCATATGAAGCAAAAACAAGGCACACACCATTTTGATAAATAATTTAATATAGGTGATATGGTTTTTCTGCATCTTCAACCCTATAAATAGTTGTTATTGAATATTAGGACCAATTAGAAGTTGGCTCCAAGATTTTATGGTCCTTACAAGATAGTACTCTGCATAGGTGAAGTAGCATATCAACTAGAGATTCCTCCCTCATCCTGTATACATCCAGTATTTCATGTTTCATGTCTCAAGAAAGTGATCAGACAAAAAATACACTCAACCAAGACTACTAGTACTTGATGAGGAAGGATATATATATCCATCCAAAAGCAATTTTGTAGAGCAGATCACGTATTCTTTGATCCTGTCACATCAAAGAATTTCTAATCAAACGGTAGAACCTACCAAAAGAAGATTTTGCATGGGAAACATAAAGTGTCTTTGAGATATTTCCAACTTTGAGGATAAATATTTATGAGGAGGGGAGTCATATTACAATACCAATATAGCCAAGTCGACTATATTTCCAAGTGATAATTAATTTATTGATTTATCATTATATATAGTGTAGGTTAATTTATTATTGATCATATTTCATGTCTCATAATCATTTGTGTAATCGCAAGGACTAAGTACTCCTTAGTGGTGAAGGAATTAGCCCTCCTAAAGTGGTAAACATAATTGATTTCCTATTCAATCTAATTCTTGTATTCATGTGTGCGATGGTTATGCTTAATTTATTTGTGATAGGATGAATCACTTTATTTGATGGATGTAATTATCAATTTTGAATGAATGCAATGAATGTATGCATAATCATTTTGTTTATAATTTACAATGTTATTTAGACATGTACCATTTTTATGACCTTAATCAACTAATCAAGGGCATCAACCCAATAATATTGGCATATATGTAGTATGGATGTGAATAAATGAAATTTATGGTGTTAGATGAGATGATAGAATGGATATCAATATTATGTGACTTATTCTTCATTTGTCTTAGGTGAAATGAATCTTCTTGTTGTGGTGCAGTGGTAAATGCCTTGGGTACTAGTAGAGGCCGACCCAGGTTCCATTCCCCTTGTCTCCATCCTGTAGATATATGGTATAGTTAGGAATGTACTATGTGCTGGTAGAGGCCGACAAGGCTCCATTCCTCCTATACCCAACCCGTTGAAAGTGGCACCTCGAAAGGGGTGTTTTACACTATAAATTATTTTACCCAAGTGTTGTAGGTGAATTGGAGAGGAGAGGATAATCCTCCAAAGGAGGTACCAGGTTCGAATCTCCACCCTACCAAAAATTTGAATTAGGTACCTAAAATCCAATTGATAATGTTGGTGTGGGCAGGGTCGAGTGTGACTCCTGGGTGAATTTGATGGTGTAGAACCCCCTATTCGTGGTCTCTTAGACTAAGGTGGCCCCACAAGGGGTTTTTCGCTAAAAAAGGAAAAAAAAACATCCTAGTGAACTTAATCAGCCTCATCTACTGATCACGTATGTACTTTAAGATACTAATACCAAACAAGCTATTAAATTTTCACATAGATGAATTGTGTGTGTTGTGAATATTTATTTCCAATTTTAGGTGAGATCAGACTCGTCATTTAAAACTTATGCCAATAAGTTAGCTCATCCTAGAGAATACATAGATATGTACAAAATAAGGTCGCTAATGTAATAGATGTGTTGTCACACATAAGTATACTCCATTGCTAGGTCAACATTTATAGACCATTGCTATAATGAATATCACCCCATGGTTTTGAAAACTCATAATTCCAAGGATTCAAGCTCATTATTCCCTTCTTTTCTTTTGATTTCTTCATTTCTTGGAATACTACTCATTTTTGTGAGAGAGCAAGGGGATTTATTGCAGTGGTGAAAACAACTTTTTTTTAAGGGATACTTAATCATTTTTGAGTGGATCAATGAATTTTATTGCTTTGTACAGGGGGAGCTTGTCCTTTTGTCAATTCTCAATGTTCTAGACCATGCACATAATTGGATGAGTAGGGGAAATCATTTGCTTTATGGCAATAGTGACTCATGATTTTATCTTTCCTAGACACCAAAATTTGATTTAATATGATATTTGTATGTGGTCACAATGAAAATTAAGGTCACCAAGATGGCCTATAGTAATCAAGGACTAATGAATTTCAAAGTGGGTTGAGTAAGACACTAGCTGTGGCTAAGTAACCAAAAGCACTTAAAGATTTATCAAATCATAGACTCATGAAAGATAAACTTCCATAGGGTTTTATTGCTTGTATTTTTGTCATATCTTATGTGTGGTGTAATGGATGATGATGTATAACATGATGTGTAAGATGATACACGTACTATCAGGAAGATGCCCTTGATTAAAGTGATAAGATTACTTATGCTAAATGAATAAAATAATGTATTGAATTGTAACCAAAATTTTATTGCTTTGTTGTTTTTGATGATTTTGTATTGTTTTTGGATTTTTGGATTTTTGTTTGCTTTAGGATTTTTATTGATTCTATTTTTTTGTATTTTTATTGATTTTGATGTTTTTTGTATTTTTGATTGATTTTGATTTTTTTTGTATTTTTTATTGATTTTGATTTTTTTATTTTTATGTGCAAGGCTAGCTATGAGCTAGGCATAGAAAGCATACAAGTGAAGGATATTTATGGGTTTTGGATCCTCAATTCCATCAAGGGTTACAATTTTGTAGGCTCCTATTTTTAATATCTACTTGACTACGAATGGACCTAGAAAATTGGCTACAAATTTGTGGCATAGATGTGTCGATAGACTTGAGTTTTGTTGATTCTCCTTGAGAACCAAATCACCTACTCAATATTATTAATGATACACTTTATTGTTATATAAACATTTGAATCTCTCTTGATAGACTTGAAGGTTCTCTAAAGTGTTGATTCATCATTCATAAAGGAGGTTCAATTGATCCATGTGCACTTGTTGTGTGATGTCATCGACAATGAATTCTTGCAATGATATTTGCAATGATGGGATCTCATCAAGAGGTATGACTAATTCGACACCATATACTAATGAAATTTTTTTGCCCCAGTTTACCTATGAATTCGCGTACGATAAGCCCATAGTGCCAAGGGTATTTGCAAGTTCCAATCCTTATGATTGTCCTTAATGGTTTTCTTCAGGATGGCAATGATAGTCTTGTTGGTTGCCTCAGCTTGTCCATTACTCTACAGATAGTAAGGAGTCAAGAAACTATGTTTAATATTGTACTTTGTGCATAGTGCATGAACATCCTTATTTTTGAATAGAGGGCCATTATTTGATATGATATTTGATGGTATGCCAAAATGATAGATGATATGGTGGAGTATAAACTTTGTAATCTGAGGTCTTGTCATACTTGTCATGGGGACAACTTCAACCCATTTTGTAAAATACTTTATGGTCATTATGATGAATGTATGATATCCCAAAGAAGGGGGGATATTTTTCCTACTAAATCAAGATCCCATTATGAAAAAGGCCACAAATCCTGAATTTACTATAATTCTTATGATGGAATATGAGGGTTGGCATGATATTGGCATTTTGGAAACTTCTTGACATATGCACAACAATCACGTTCCATGGTAGGCCAATCCTGACCCATGCATAGAATGTGCTTTGCAATGGCCATTCCAATAAAATGACCACCACAAATACCATTATAGGCTTAAGTGATAACCCATTGCACCTCTTAAGTCTTGAGGCAATGAAGGAGGATACCATCATAGCTGGGACAATAGAGAATAACCCAAAAAAGTGTATAATGAATCACCTTCTTCTTGAATATGTATTTTTTAGTTAAAGATAAATTTATGGGGAGCACACCCAACTTAATGAAATCCTTAATCTACAAATAGCTCTCCTTGTAAGGATCAGTTTGAACTATGTTCACATTTTCTACTATTTGATTTAATTCCCATTGAATAATAGAATACATGAGTACCACAATTTTCATAAATGTATTGGTATCAAATGGATTCTACAAAATGAAAGATCCAAGAGAGATAATTGTGTCAAAAATTTGATGGGACAATCGAGGTACATGATCTATCTCATACCAGTAAAAATGTGTTGGTAATTTATCAACTATTAGCTTGTACTGCTACAAAAAATGATCTCTAGATTGATAGATTTCCTTTACTTACTTGATGATGATGTTAGAATTACCATAAATACTTAGTTACTTAATTTCCAATGAGATAGCAATCTGAAGTCCTAGGATGAGGGCTTCATATTTTGCATTATTATTTGTGCAAGGGAAGTCAAGTTTGAATGAGAGGGGCATAGGAGCCTTTTGAGGTGTGATGAACACCACACCAACACCATTCCCTTGCTCACATTTAGAACCATAAAAGAAAAGGATCACATCAACATCCTCTTCTAGTTCAATCGATTGTTCTTGCTCAAATATGTTGAAGATGGAATCATTAGGCAATTTGATTACTAGTGGTATATCGTTTGGTAGCGAAGCTTCAACAAGTTGATCTGTGATTACCTAACCTTTGATGGATTTTTTACTTACAAATTCTAGATCAAATTTTGTTAAGAGCATTATCCATTTTTTTATTCTACTATTTGTGTAAGTGCGTATCTATTAGGAACCTACTATTAAAATAAATCTCACTCACACAAATACTAAAAAATAATCAAAATGCATCAAATAATAGAATAACACTATGCAGAAAGTAATTGTAAAATTGAAACAATCTCACAAACAACTCAAAATTGCAGGCCTCTTTGAGAGGGAAACCTCCTTCAATATTTCATTAAATTGCAAAATATACATTCATACATGGCTTCATGTATTTTAAATAGAAAGCTACATTTAACCCTACCTAAAGGCTCAAGAGTTGGATTACATGTAAAATGCCACTTGAGCTAGAATATTCTACCAAACATCGGTTACAATATTAATAATGGTTACATGAGATGGTACCACTTGGCTAAGGGCCTTACTTGCCACATACATTACAAAGTATTACAAAAAATATTATAATAGAATCCCTCATGTTAGAAATGGGTTATTACATAAGCCAATGGAGATTAAAAAATAACATTAGGATGATATCCTAACATGTCCTTCCCCTTCAAAAAGGTTTATCCTCAAATATAAAAATTAGGAAACAGGTATTGGAGTTGGTCTAGAGACTCCCATGCAACATCTTTTGGATGAATTCCATGCCACTCAACAAGGACCTTAGTAATGGTACGATTGTGGAGAGTGTGATTTTGATGATCCAACAACTATTTGGGCTTGAGCAAGATAGAACCTTCTTCATCCAATTTTGGGAGTGCATAGTGAACCTGTACATGAGTGCCCATAACATTTTTGAGATAGGAGACATGAAAAATAGGATGGATCTTGGAGGTAGGTGGGAGGACCAATTTGTAAGTTGTGGCACCAATCCACTGTAAAACCTAATAGGGCCCATAGTATTTTAGGGAAATTTTCTAGCACCTGGGAAGCTGGAGAGATGACTATTTGTTGAACTGCAAGTGAAGGAAAACCATATCACCCACATCAAAAATTCACTTACAATGGTGTTGGTCTACTTTTTTGTGCATCTGATTCTAGTCCACATCCAAATTTAGCTTCAGTTGGTGGAGGACATTAGTGCACTGATTGAGAGTAATGCCAACAACATGGACCTTGGATCTACTCAAAATGTAAGAGGAAGTCATGAGTGGAGGGTGCCCATAAACTACCTAAAAAGGGGTAACCTTGGTGGTTGTATGATAGGAAGTGTTGTACCACCATTCGACAAAAGGAAGTCATTTTACCTAGTGAATAGGAAGATCATATGTAAAGTAGCGAAGGTAGATATCCAAATATTTGTTAAAAATATCGATTTGGCCATCTATTTATGGATTTTATGCTGAAATAATTTTGATCTAAGTTCCCTGTAACTTAAATAATTATTGCTAGAAATTACTAGTAAAGGTGGGATCATAGTCAAACATGATGGAGGTAGGCATACCATGAAAGCGAAAAATAGAATCAAGAAAAATATGGGTAACAATGGAGGCTATGTAAGGATGGGATAGAAAATAAAAGTAAGCATACTTTGAAAGATGATCCACTACCACACAGATAAAAAATTTGCCTTCAGACTTAGTTAACCCTTCAATAAAATCCATGGAAATATCCATCCAAACCTGGTTAGGAATGGGTAAGGGTTGTAGAGTTTCGACAAAACACACTATTTCACCTTTCATCCATTGAAAGGTATCACAAGATGCAACAAAATATTGGATGTCCTTTTTCATACCTTTCTAGAAAAAAAATATGCTTAAGTTGTTCATATGTTTTGAGAAATCCTAAATGTCCTATAGAAGGGGTAGCATGCAGTTCTTTCATGAGGGGTTCTCAAAGTGGAGACTTGTGGGGAACAACAAGACACTAGTGGTAACGTAAATCATGGACATTCGAAGTGTAGACCTGACATGAAGTAGGATTAGTGTTTAGAAAGGCAACCAAAGTCTACAAATCAAAATATTGAAGTACCTCCTAGAATAAGGAATCAATCCATTGGGTAACAGGTAATGAAATAGCACATAACATAATAAGAGCCTCAAATTAGTGAGAGAGAGCATTGGCTATAATATTCTCCTTGTCCTTCTTGTAGGTGATATAATTATCATAGCTCATGAGTTAAGAGAAACATTTTTGTTGTTTGAGGGTGGAAACCCATTGCTCCAAAAATTATTTGAGACTTTGATGGTTCGTTTTAATGGAGAAATGATGCCCAATGAGATATGATCGCCAATGGGTTACTACATGCAGAATTGCCATCATCTCCTTGGTAGAAGTGGATTTATCCAAATTACATATAGAGAGATATTTACTAGTGAAATACAAGGGTCACCCTTATTGCATCAACACAACACCAATACCATGACCAAAAGCACTACTTTTAATGATAAAATATTTGGAAAAATATGGCATGGCTAAGATTGGGGTGGTTGTCATAGCATGCTTGAACTCGAGGAAAGCCTGTTCAACGGATTCCAACCAAGTAAAAGAGTCCTTCTTTAACATGGATGTGAGGGGAGCTACAATTTTACCATATTTACAAATAAATTTATGGTAATAACCTGTAAGCCCTAAAAATTCCTAAAGATCCTTGAGAGTGTGAAGTTTCATCCAATATTGAACCATTTGAATCTTCTTGGGGTCAACTTTAACACCATCCTTGGTGACAATGTGTCCCAAATACTCCACTTTTTTCAACACAAAAAAGATACTTGGACCACTAAGCATAGAGTTGATGTTGTGCCAATTGCTATAGAGTTTGATCCACATGAACAAGATGCTCTTCCTAGGAGTGGCTATATACTAGAATGTCATAAAAGAAGACTAGGATGATTTTTTGAAGGGAATGGGTGAAAAATGTTGTTCATGAGGATTTGAAAAGTGGAAGGAGCATTAATTAAACCAAATTGAATCACCAAAAACTCAAAGTGACCTTCACGAGTATGAAAAGTGGTCTTGGGAACATTCTCATCCTTGAGCATGATTTGATGGTACCTAGAGTGAAGGTCTAATTTGGAAAAGTAAATAGTTCCATGTAGTTCATCTAGTAATTCATCCACCACCGGAATAGGAAACTTATCCTTGATGGTGAGTTTATTGAGCTTACAATAATTGATACACAACCCCAAGGACCCATATTTCTTGTACACCAATAAAATTTGAGAAGAGTAAGGGCTATTTCTTGGCCAAATGACACCAAATTTTAATAATTCCTATACTAACTTCTCAATTTCTAACTTCAAAGCATGAGGATATCGGTACGATCAAATGTTGGATTGTGCATTTCTAGGTAATAAAGGAATAACATGGTCATGAGAGCAACAAGGTGGTAATTTTTATGGTTTAGTAAAAATAAAATTGTGCTTGGCCAAAACAAGTTGCAAATCTGTAGGAACAGAATCCTCCTCTAAAGGGTGAGGTTGGATCACAAATATCTAAGCTATGACACCTTGTGATGATTTTTTTAACAACTTCTCCATCTATATTGAAATGATAATATGTGAAAGCCCTAATTTTGAGCCATGAAAAGTGTGGGACTATACATCCTATGAAAATTATATCCAAAGCTTGGCAAAGTTTTACGAGATGGTTCCCAATGTGCCCAACTATTAAGCTCCCAAAACGATATCACGTCTCCCTAGTTGAAGTGCAAACATATCATTTTTGAGATCATAGTCCCTAAAATTGATCTTAATATTGTGGAATTTACCTTTGTAAGGTAAGGTTATGCCATTGGAAACCATAACCTCAAAGGAATTACATGTGTGTATGTAATAATTTGTCTGTTTGGCAATGTAGAGATCAATAAAATTGTATGTGCTTCCAAAATCAATCAAGGTGGTAAGGTGTAGGTCTTTGAAATAACCCACAACTTTCATGGTTTGGGAAGTAGTAATGTTAACAAGTGCATGAACATAAATTTTAGCCTATGGTTCATCTTGGTTTTCTTCCTCCATTTTGGGTGGTTTTGCTATTGATTTTGTGTCATCATCATTGTGGTCACTGATATCAGATTCATCAAAATCTATTAGGAACAATTTCTTTTGGGTACACCTATGCCCATGAGAAAATTTTTCATTATAATTGTAGCACAATCCTTTAGTGTGTCATGCATCCATTTCGGCAGTAGTTAGATGTTTGGGTGCAACAATTTTTTGTTCATTTTGATTTTAGAATCTAGTAGGAAAATAGGGTTTAGCATGTGAAAATGTAGATATCCACCTCTATGCTACAAATTTGGATTTGGCTAAACAAGACAAATTGATAGCCTGCATCATGGATTGTGGTTTAAAAATCATGACCTCAGCTTGGAAATATTCCCTCAAACCGTTAAAAAAATAACTTGTAAAGAATCCTTCATTCATTCTCATAGTTTTATTGGCCAATTTATCAAATTGTACTTGGTAATATCACACTATCGATGTTTGTCTCAACTTTGTCAATTTTCCTATAAAATCATCATACTCACTAGGGCTAAAGCGAGTGAGTAATTGAGACTCAAAGTCTTCCCAAGAAGTATTAGAGGTAGTTTTATGCAACCATTGGTACCATTGTATAGCTTCAAATTCCAAGTTGAAGGAATCCATTTGAACTCAATAATATATGAGGACATCATGGAGTATAAAGAATTAAGCAACATGACATAACCATCCATCCACATCTTTCCCATTATACTTGGGAAAGTATTATTTAGGAATCTTAAAGGTAGGATCATGATCATAGTGACGATGAGATTCATCTATTGTACTTCCTTTACCTTTGTCAAAATATGAGTTTTTAGTATAGTACCCAATCTTGCTTGAACCACCTTGTAATTTGGACTCAACTTTTGCAAGCTATTCTTCTAGGTGACTTCTAGAGATATCGTGTTCAGTTCTGAAATTTTAAAATTCTGCCATCAAGTTTTTACTTGTGCTTTGTAAGCTAGTAACAATGCTTAGTAGGGATTCTAAAATTATGGTGGTGGTTTGTTCTACCTCTTTTTGATATCCACGAGTGGTTTGTTCTACCTCTTTTTGATGTTCTACCTCTTTTTGATGTCCACTAGTGGTTTGTTCTACCTCTTTTGATGTTCTACCTCTTTTTAATGTCCACAAGTACCTCATTTTTAGGTCATGCACCCCACATTTAGTGGAGTGTGCAAAGGTCTCAATGGGTATGTGAACTTCAAGGAGCCTAATTCGAGTCGTGTTACTGCTTGTAAAACACACAGGTGAATTAAAGGCATAAGAATTTTGTGTGCCCCTTATTAAAGTCATGCGCCTCACAAAATCATGCCCTGCTCGAGCTAATGAGAAGCATATACATGAGTGGCCCTGATTCCACCTAGCAAAGATCCAATCAAATAGATCTAAGAGGCACCCAATCAACACCCAGTAAATAATTAATTCATGTGCCTAGACCTCATGTCACAATGAATAATAATCCTTCCACCAATAATGAAGTGGTGCTCTACCTAATGATATTAATGTAGGCACTTTAAAAATAAGATGGCAAACTTCTCTCATAGTATCAACATAAGTGGATTCAATATGCACATGCAGAGTGCATTGCAAATATTAGTCATAGAGGTGAAATTGAACTATTGAGAGGTTGAGCGCTATGGTGTAGGAGCATCACTAGTCCACAAATGGCTTCCATGAGCATAGCTACAATTGGAGTAATAGATGTAAAGGCTCAAATCAAGAAATTAACAAGGTCTTGGTTGATGACTAAAAGAGCAAGAAGGGCCAAGGATCCAGAGGCACTAATTGAGCCACCTAATTCAAGCAAGGATATCACACTAGAACAAAAATGGGAGGTGGATAATGTAAAAATATATAATTTTGATCCAACAAAGGAGGATAACCAGCATCACCCTACTCTACTGAGGGGTCTATTCATGAGGGTGCAGAGAGATAGTGGTGATTCAAGCCTTGTATGCAACAAATGGGCTACCAAAATTGGTAAATTAACTTTCCCTAGAGTCTACCACTCCTTGAACCTCATAGCAAGATTGGCAGTAGCGTATAAACTCAAAAATAGGACTATTAGGGATCACACAAATTAGGTGGTATTTAGGTTGACAGCTGAGAGAATCATAAGGGTATTCGGGCTCTCCACAACCTCATGAATATTGGACTTCTAGACATTGGCTCTCTAGTCCAATTTTATTTTCAAAACCTCCTTCTTGGACATGCTTCTGAAGAGAAATAAGTATATGCATCCCATTTTCCCTATTTGTAAGTTCATTCTCTACTCTTGGGCATAATATTATGTAGACATGATCACCTAGTGTTGGGCATTAAATACTTGGAGCACATTACAAAAGAGATCCTCTTCCTATTACTACAGTGCAACAAAACAAGTAAGATGCCAATGTATCGATGGGAAGAGGTCATCAACGACAACATGAAAAAAGAATTGATAGAGTTGCAAGAAGCCATACTACTTGATAAAGAGCAATTACCCCCTTTTTCCTACTACTAATTTTTTATTCATCTATTTTTGGGCCATTTTGAGCAATCCTCAATCACTCGAATAGGAGTGTATGCCACCATAATCCAGGATAGATTATTGTGTATACAGGAAGAGTGCTCAAGCTATGTGATTTTCTTTGAGAATGTCCTCCTAATGATCCATGCTCACCTATGCAGACAAGAACCTGATATATTTGGGACCGAGGTGAGGAGGTTCCTATGTGAAGTAAAAGTAGGAGATTTATTCTATACAGAAGAATATTCTTACATTAGATTGTATGGGTCTAAGATACCATCAAAAGAATTGCCTAAATATTTCCTAACATCCATAACCATTTTGGAGATAACTAGACAGAGAATGGAGGAGCTTAAAATATATTCTACAAAGAAGAAGAGAGGAGTTTCATGGTTTCTGATACCCTACACAATGGACCCCTATTCATATCTAGGCCAATTCTCTTTACTTCGAGCTATCTACAATATGGACATGTACTATTTTGAAGAAATTAATTGGAGGCCTTATGATTCTCATGGTTATCATAAAAAAATTGTCTCCTCAAAGATATCTCTCTCTCTTGCAAGTTACACATAGGGAAGACTATTTTGAAGATGAAATACCAAAGGCTTTCAGCCAAAAATGATTTTTAGAATTGGTGTAGAAAATAGATAATAGACCACATAGCAAATTGGAAGTAGTAGGTGATTATAGCTCTAACTTGAGGTTACACAGGGAATTGTTAGTTGATAACGCGGTCCCTATGGTCCTTGTTGCCCCTCTAGAAGAATTTTATGACCCCACCTTGTAGGTTGTCCATTTAAATATGGATCTATTCAAAGTCATGATGAATATAGTAGATGAAGCTCAATAGGATCAGGCAAGGGTCCTCGCATCTTCCAGCTCTCCCACTGCTATAGGATCAGGAAAATAGTTGGTCATTCACTCCTCACACCAAGTTCAAAGCTTTGCATCATCATCCTAGGTCTTGATGTCTCCATCCAAATAAATTGATATGGTGGTTGGCCAATCCATGTTGTTCTCGACCACCCTGGTAATCAATCAAGAAGAACATCCAATCCCTCCCAAAGATCTAAATAAAATATAGGAAGTGGGGGGATTATCAAGCATACTCAGGGAGTATAAAGTCCAGGAAAAATTTCCCTCACAATATTCCACTAGGAAGAGGACCAGGACTAATTCATATGCTTTAAACATGCATAACTTCACACTGTCCAGGTCCATGAACTTGAGCATAAGGTATTGGTGTCTCCATTGGGTTGGTACCCATAAATATTGTAATAGGGAATTGGTTCCCAAGAGATTTTTTGAGAAAATTTATAAGAAATATTTTTCTCCGTGCACATAGCCCACATTGGGTGAACCATGTTAAATCTATGTCTCTTATGTGTGTGATGATCGATGCATTGTTTCATTATTGCAATTGATAATATTGGACAGTATTGCTTTAGGAAGAAAAGTAAAAAGTTTTAACTTATATTGTTCACCCCACCTCTCAGTATAAGCTTGTGTTCTTCACCAATTAGCATTTCAACATTCATTTCTTCATCAAAAATTAAATTCAAATATAAAATTTTAACTTATCTAAAAAATGCAATGAATATAGCAAAAATAACAAGTAGAAAGTAATCACATACACCACTGATCCATGAACTAGAGAAAAGCATATTTCAATTGAGGTACAAGTTAAAACTCAAAGAGTTTTTTAGCAAAATGTTCCTCCTCTTCTTACATCAAGTTTCTTAGTTTTTATAGAGGATTTTACCTCCAAAATTTAATAAGCATTAAAATATAATATTGATAAGTCAAATATTGATCAGAAAAAATTTCCTCCTCGATAACAACAATGAACAAATCACAAAACTTCTTCGAAAGCAGTGATCCTTCTTCAGTGGAGAGTGCTTTGGAACCTAGTACGAATTATTGATAGAATTTTTACCTTCATCTCAGTGTCTAAAAAATGAGAACCCATCATAGTGGATGGTGCCTTGAAAATGAACAGAATCATACCAGAGTCAAAGGCAAAGCAAATCAATCATTTAATCTTTGCAATTCTTCAACAATAATTCTAGAAATATCAGTTTCTTTGCCCCAAGAATTAAATTTACCAATACTTGCACTTTTCCAAAAATGATCTGCACTGAAAGCACGAAGGAAATAAATTTTAATTTTGAAATGGAATTTCACCCAACCTTACGCCTGAAATGAGATTTCACTCGAGTTACGTCCGAAATGTTTTTGCTAAGGTGTTTCACCCAAAAAATTCTTTCACTAAGGAATTGGGAAAAAATAGAATTTCCTTGTAAAAATGGGTGAAAATGAATTTCGCTGTGCATGGGGTAAAAATGGCATTTTTCTAGAAAAACTACTTGGAAGTTATTTTGCTGGGAAAAATGCTAGAGAATGAGTTCACTGGTAAAAATACCTAGAAGATGTTTTCACTAAGCCAGGGGATTTTGTTGGCAAAACTTCCAGAAGAGGATTTCACTGTGCCTGGGGTTAAAAATACCTAGAAGATGATTTCACCATGATATTCATTCCATACTTAGGTGAAATTTGATAAAATTTAAATGTGACAAAAAATATTGACCCGACCATCGTTTTCGCTAAAAACCAAGTGACAATGGTATATTGTTGAAGAAAAGGGTGAAATTGACTTTGACCATTAAAAAATACATAAATATTGGTGAAAACATATTTATTTATTTTTGCTAGCAAAAGCATTGAGCCAAAACAAATCAGCGAAAACATCAAAAGTTAAAGAGGCCAATGTCAATGCAAAATTTATGTTTATACTTGGAAGTTTTTACAAAAAAATTTTAGTGTGGCAAAACTACCAACAATATTATTTAAGGGTATGGAGGTTTTACCATACATGCTTATGTAATAAATGATTAATGTTGGTAGATGCACCTTTATATTCTATTTGATTCATTATGATTGTATCTAAATATTTTCTAGTTCATGTCTATCCTTTAAATATTGCTCTATGTTTCTAGTTATCTTTTGCATGTTTTATGAGTTATGTTTTGTTAGATTTAGTATCTAGATCTATCTTTTATTTTCATGCTTGAATAACTTTTTAAGAAATTTAGTGGCAAGTTCTAGGGTGAACTTAGAGGATAACCTAAGGGCTTGAGACCCCCTTAGGGTGAACATAGTGGACCTAAGGGATTAAGACCCCTTAGGGAGAATGGTAACTAGGTTTATGGAAGACTATACCTGAGTTAAGATAGCTTGTCAAAAGATGAGATTGATAGCTTAACTCATAGTACACGTAGCATACCTACGCATAATGGCTTACGTAGAGTATGGAGATGCGTGTACACCTTCTAATGATTGAAGGTGATAAGTCTAGCTCATCGAGAATGATGAGATGGATGGACTTATGTGCATAACATGAGATATGCCTATGTAGATGGACTTGCGTGAGGGAAATCTTGTGAGGTGTAGCTCTTTGAGAAAATTAGGGGATTTGTTAAACATTAAGTTAATCTAAGGTTGGTTAGGGGTTTATGAATCCCTCTCCTTAGTAAAAAAAAATCTTTCTCTTTCTGTGTGTTTCTTGTTTCTTGTTTTTAGGGTTGTTACATTTGGTATCAAAGCTCTAGGTATGAGGGTATAGAGCTTCTTATGTGCTAAAAGAGATTTGGATGTCTCCAATGAAGGCTTGCTTAAGTTTAAGCTAAAGTTGGGATGACCTAGAATCTCCTTCTTACTAGAATCTAATGGGAATTGATCCCAAGAGTGGATGAATGTTACGATACCTCAGTATGGGCTTTGGTATTAATGATACATCATAATCTTGGAATGTTATCCTAGTTATATTATTGATGCTTTGGAAAGAAGAACTTTGTATTGTAGCTTGAATTAGTGGTACAGTTTAAGATGAATTTGTAACCTAATCCTTTTCTTGGTTGAAACTAGGTTAAGATGCCACCTAAGGCTAGAAGAGAGAGGCCTACACCTAGGCAGACTCAACAAAGTAATGTCAAAGAAGGGATCCAGAATGAGGATCCAAAAATCCTAATAGGGGAATGGAAGATCTCACTACTACAGTTTCCACCATGCAAGATCAGATGAGATAGGTGTTAGAAACCATTGCAAACTAAAATTTGCAAGCTAGAGGTTCAGAAGTTAACCAAGTTGAGGGACTGACTATGGAGTAGTTACAAGCTAGAGCCCTCCTAGAAAAGGAAATGGTAAGAGACCTAAAGAATGTATGTATCTCCAAGTTTTATGGAGAAGGATAAGGAGATGTAGCTGAGGCTTGGTTAAGGGAATTGGAAGTTTACTTCATGGTAAATGGATATTCCCCAGGAACCCAAACTATTTGGGCTACGATTTACCTTGAAGGGGCCACCCTAGATTGGTGGGAAACTTATTATGAGGAAACTAAGATTGAACCAGTAGACATTCCATGGAAGGAATTTATAGTCATCTTCAAAAAGAGGTTCCTTACGGAACATTTCTATGCCCTAAAATTCGAGGAGTTTGCTAGTTTAAGGCAAGGAACCAACTTGGTGGAGATATACTACAAAAATCTGGTAAGATTGTTGAAGTATGTACCTACCTATAATGAGAAAATGTGGGTTCATAAGTTTACTCATGGGTTGGAATCTAGGATAAAGCATGATGTAGAGATGCATGAGCCTAAGTCATTACAAAAGGTATATGACCTAGTGAAGAAAGTAGAGTCACACTTTCATTACAAATATGACACCTTGTCTGAGCAAGATCGACAGGAACTAAAGAAGAGGAATAGCGATGGGTTTGTAAAATGGGAGGTTGAACAAGGTCGAAAGGCTAAAAACCCTCAAAATCCTGAGAAGAAATCTAATGGAAACCAGAAGAAGTTCAAGAACTTTTATAAGAAAGGCAACAACCCCAATAATGCTAAGCCTCAACCATAGAAACCACAAACTCCAGTTCTAGCAATCAAAGGAGAGGAGAAAAATTTAAAAAAGTGGCAAGGGCCCAAGGATGGGTGTTACCATTGTAGAGGCCCACATTTTTCTAATCAGTGCCCATATCGACCAGGGTCGAGCACATCTAGTGCTAAAGGAAAAGAACCTGCACACCAGATCTATGCTACAACTGGGAGTTAGAAGCTTGAGGGGTAAACCACCCCATTGATTATAAAAGGTAAGATTTTTGATAAGCAAGTGAATATTTTAATTGATAGTGGGGCCATTGATAGCTTCATTTCTTGTAAGTTAGCAAAGGATATGTCGAAAAGGCTAGGATATTTGGCTCATGGATGGAAGGTCGAGTATGGTTCTAGATAAACCTACTCCATAAACCAATGTTTTCCTATGATAAAAATTGCTTTAGCTAGTGGAACCATAGAAGGTTTCTTATATGTAGCTCCACTTCATGCCTTCGATGTGATCCTAGGGATGGATTGGTTATAGGCCCATAAAGTCGTAATCAATTTCCAGGATAGATGGATCAAATATTCTGAAGGAGGTAAGGAAAGACTAAGAATTCATAGCGAGTAGGGGGCATTCAAACCCCAAATGTTGTCAGCTATGCAACTAAAGAAAGCCCTCAGGAAAGGAGGGATAGTCTATGTAATTAAGCTAAATGAATTTGGAGAAGATCAAAAGAAAGAGGTGTTGGAAACACACCCAATTTTATAGGATTTCAAGGATGTATTTCCTAAGGATTTACTTGGACTCCCTCCTGTGCAAGAATTTGATTTCACTATTGATCTTATGCTAGGAGCAAAACCAATTCATAGATCTCCGTATAGGATGACACCTATCGAGATGTAGGAATTAAAGGTACAATTGCAAGGGTTATTAGAAAAGGGGTTGATAAAACCAAGTGTGTCACCTTGGGGTGCACCAGTTTTATTTGTGAAAAAGAAAGATGACTCTTTAAGATTATGTATTGATTACAGGATGTTGAATAAAGCTACAATCAAGAATTAATATCCCCTACCTAGAATCAAATATTTATTCGATCAACTAAGAGATGCCACGATGTTTACTAAGATAGATTTGAGGTCAAGGTATCACTAGTTAAGAATACATGAGGAGGATACTCACAAGATGACATTTAAGACTAGGTATGGACACTACGAGTTTATAGTCCTACCCTTTGGACTGACTAACATCCCAGCCGCCTTCATGAATTTAATGAACAATGTGTTTAGAAGGTATTTGGACCAGTTTGTCCTTGTATTTCTTGATGATATCCTAATATACTCTCAAAACAAGGAAGAGCATGATAAACATCTCAAGATCATGTTAGAGTTATTGAGGGAAAATCAACTCTACGAAAATCTAGCCAAAAGTGATTTCTATGTTTCAGAGGTATGATATTTAGGACATATCATATTAGCAAAGAAAATTATTGTGGATCTAGAAAATATCGAAGCCATATTAAATTGGCCACCCCCCACTAATATTACTAAAGTAAGAAGCTTTATGGGGTTAACGGGCTACTATAGATGTTATATAAAAGATTTCTCAAATATTGTTGTGGCAATAACTAACCTTCAAAAGAAGGGGAAGGAATTTAAATGGATGGAAAAGTGTGAAACTACCTTTGCATTGTTGAAGTAGAAGCTCACTACCACACCAATATTGAATATTCCAGACCCTCAAGGAGATTTTTTAGTATGCACTGATGCATCACTGGAAGGGTTAGGAGGAGTACTCATGCAAGAAGAGTCAGTAGTAGCTTATACTTCAAGGAAGCTTAAAAATCATGAATTCAATTATGCTACTCATGATTTAGAGCTAGCCATTGTGGTGCATGCCCTAAAGGTCTAGCACCACTATCTGGTGGGGAGACCTTTCAAATTAAAATCTGACCATCAAAGTCTAAGGTACATATTTACCCAACCGATACTCAATGCGAGACAGAGAAGGTGGATCAAGTTTCTCGCTGAGTATGACTTTGAAATTGAGTACATAAAGGGAAAAGAGAATAAGGTTGTTGATGCCTTGAGTAGAAGGAGACACATAACAGCCATAACTAGGAGTCACATAAATCTCATGGATCAAGTGAGACAGGAGCAATATCGGGATGAATATTGCCAGGAAATTCGAGCTAGAATAGATAGAGACCCTGAGGGTAATAAGGAGTTTGGAATGATAGATGACATTTTGTGCTACAAAGGTAGAATTATCATACCAAAATTGGGTGATTTAAGGAAGCTAATAATGCAAGAAGCCCATAGATATCCTTATTCTTCTCACCCTAGAGGGACTAAAATGAGGGAAAACATGAGAAGAACCTTCTTCTAGGTAGGAATGAAGAAGGATATCATCGATTTTATCGCTCGATGCCTCAAATATCAGAAGGTTAAGGCAGAACACAAGCATCCCGTAGGACAGTTGTATCCACATAGTATACCTACACAGAAATGGTAGGTCATATCTATGGATTTTATAGTAGGTTTACCTAAGACCAGGTACCAACATGATGCAATCCTAGTAGTAGTCAATAAATTGACTAAGGTTGCACATTTTATACCTAGGAGCACCAAGGATGATGCTCAAGTGGTGGCTAATAGATTTTCCAAAGAAGTGTTTCGATTGCATGGATTTCCTAAGGTAATCATCTCAGATAGGGATTCCAAGTTCACTTCTAAATTTTGGAAAGCCCTTCATCATGCAATAGGTATGAAGCTGAATATGAGTTCGGCATACCACCCTAAGATAGATGGTCAAACAGAATGGGTAAACCAAGTACTAGAAGACATGCTCCGCATGTACTACATGGATCACAAGTCTCACTGGGAAGACTATCTACCTCTGGTAGAGTTTACCTACAATAATGGGCATCACTCATCTCTAGGAATGGCACCTTTCAATGCCTTGTATGGATGAAAGTGTAGGACGCCACTGTCATGGGACAACCTAGAGGATAGAGTTGTGATTGGGCCAGAAATGGTCAGAGAAATGGAAGAGCAATTGAAGGTAATCAGGCAAAGACTCAAGGAAGCTACTGATAGGTAGAAGAGTTATGTTGATTTAAAGAGAACTCCAAGGGAGTACTCGGTGGGAGACAAAGTGTTCCTAAGGGTCAAACCAATGAAAAGTGTGATCAAATCCACAAAATTGGATCCACGGTTTGTAGGACCCTTTGAGATCACTGAAAATATTAGTCTGGTTGCATACCAACTTACTTTACCTCCTAATCTATCAAAAATCCATGACACCTTCCACATATATTTGCTTAGGAAATATATTGCTAACCCTAAACATGTGTGGGATGTTTCTAATTTACAAATGGCAAATCCAGAGGCAATTGAAGTAATGCCAGTAAATATTCTTGAGTTCCACTCTAAGACTATGCAAAATCAAACTCTTGAGCAATGTAAGGTCCAGTGGGACCGTTTCTCTGAAAGGAATGCCACTTGGGAGAAAGTGGTGGATATGCAAAAATATTTTCCTTTTTTGTTTGAAGATTTCTAAAATGTAATAATTTGCTTTTGCTTGTTGTTGTGATTGTGTAAAACTGGAAACACTCGGACGATGTTTAGTCCTAGTGGGGGAGGATGTCATGACCCTCCCTGAAGGACTTTGTGACATGGGAAAACAATGTATTAATTGAGGAAGTTTTAATACTTAGTTTTGTGCAATTGAGTAGCTATGTGATGTTAGTTGATATTGAAGGACATGATACTGCTAACAAGTTGCCAATGTGTAGGATCAGGTACGCTCGTAGGTGGAAGAAGTTGAGTCATCCACCAAAGGTGAGGGTACTTGAGGTTGGGAAAGTGATGATAAGGCAACTCGAGGGTAACATGGATGGATACCTTCATATAGGTATGCATAATCGATTAGGGATAATCATCAATAGCTAGCCACCTTGAGCCCCAGATTGATAGCCTAGTAGCTATCATAAATTCTAGAGGCTGAGACAAGTGACTAGGTTGATGGAAATATTCCCTCTTTGTCTATTGCACATGTTTGATTGTCTTTTACTTCATCACTATCTACCTATTGGGTTTTTGAAAAAAAAATATGAATGAAAAATATGCCTTTGATAGCTTCTTGTTTAATTGGAAAACCTCTTACTCTCTACTCTTAAATAAATAGAAAGATTCCATTTTGAAATAATAATGGAAATTCATTTTAAAAAGGAAGTGTATTATTTTATAAGGATGATAGAAATTCATATCTATAATTAATTGTATTATTTTAATGATAATATAATTTCATTAAAGTAATAGTTTTGTATTATTTTAATGAAAATAGAATTTCATTAAAGTAATAGTTTTAATATTTTAATGATAATGGAATTTCATTAAAAAGTAATAGTTTTAAATTATTTTGATGGAACTTCATTATAAAAAATATTATAACTATTCTAATGGATAAAGAGATTCATTTGTAAATGAAGGTTTAATTATTTTAAAACTTATATATATTTTAATAAAGTTACTTTTAGGAACAATATAGTTCCTTAAATAGAATCATTTCTTTATTTAAAATAAGGATCTCATTGAAAGAATGGATAAAATATTGAAGAGGAGTTCTATTAAAATAAAATATAGCTATAAGATCTAAATGATGAGAAGAATCATATAAAATCTCAGTCAACACCCTTACATTAATGTAGAAGCTTTGATCCAAAGTAGAAATAATTAAAATGAAAAAGATCATTTGGATTGGAAGCTGCAGGTGAGGAGTTATGGTGAGCAGATGTGAAGGGATGAGTGTGCAGTGGAAACTTCCCATTATCATTAGGAGGAGAAACTCTTGTTGGTAAGCTTCGAAGTAATCAAACAAGAGTTTTAAAATAAAAAATATCTTGCTTGGATGAGGGTGAATTAAATGGAGGTTGGTAAGAGCTACGATGGAGGGAAGTGTTGGTAAAATATCTGCCTAATTATACAAACATACATTTGTGCGCCCTAGACATGGCCAACATTGAAATGCCAGAGGAAAGGAATGTCCTTCATGCCAATATCCATAGAGGGATGGCTCCCTTACTAAATCCTACATTGGTTAAGACTATATTTGTAGGAAAGAAATTGGAAATGACAGAAAAATATGGGAAATATAGCCATAGGACGAAGGTGTAGGATTAGGGATAGACTAGCAGTAGGAATTCCACCCAATCATTGAAGAAACATGTAATAAAAGAAAGGCAACATGATTTACTTACAACCTTGAATAAACAACCTCTAGGATCATATTCCAGAACTCACCCTCTCACGAGCAATGCTCAAATGCAGATGCAACATTTAAACTTAACAACAGACAACAAAAATAAGCTTGAAATAGAAATGCATAAAATAGAAGGAAACCACACACAAGATCACTTGCAAATACAAAATCACAATATCTTCTATTTATTGATGCAGGAGCATCCGATGGCAGCAGCGCAATCTTGCATCCACAAAAAAAAAAAAAAAAAATTGTCGCGATTTCGTGACATGTCGTGAAATCACGACCGTCATGAAATCGCGACAAGGAGGCACCGGGAGAAGACGCCATTGGGAATGTCATGATTTCGTGACATGTCACGAAATCATGACTATCACGAAATCGCGACATGGAGGAGGCAGCGGGAGAAGACGCATTGGGAAGGTCACGATTTCATGACATGTCATGAAATCACGACTGTCGCAAAATCGCGACATGGAGGAGGCAACGGGAGAAGATGCATTGGGAAGGTCACGATTTCGCGACATGTCACAAAATCGTGACTGTCGTGAAATCGTGACAAGGAGGAGGCAGCAAAAGAAGACGCATTGGGAAGGTCATGATTTCGTGACATGTCATGAAATCATGACTATCACGAAATCGCGACAAGTAGCCACCTGAAGAAGACACCAGCAAGAATGTCATGATTTCACGACATGTCACGAAATCGCGACCAACTGCAGGAGGGAGAGGAGGCCAAAGAATTTGTCGTGATTTCGTGACATGTCATGAAATCACGACCGGAGTAGAAAAGCTGAGGCGTCCGAAGGCAAATGTCGCGATATCACGACTTGGAAATAAGAAAGGCAACGATGGAGGAAAATGTCGCGATATCGAGCGAGGGGAAGGCGATGGAGGAAAATGTCACATGATGTGATATCACGACCCGAAGGCGAGGAAGACAATGAGCAAGGAAAATGTCACGATATCATGACATGTCATGATATCGCGACATGTCGTATTTTTGTCGAAAGACGAGCCGAAGACGAAGAGTCGAAAAGGGAGACGTGTCGAATATCTGGATGACGAAGCGACACGGGGAGGCGAAACGAAAGGTTCTGGAAGAGGAAACGAAGGGCCACCAGCTGGAAATGGAGCGTCACCCGAGAACCTTTAAAAAGGAGAGCAAAGGCATGCACAAGGGATGGAAAATTGCTGGAACGATAATATTTTCTTGTTGTATTTCTAGATTTGAGAAATTCTGTAAAGGCGCAATTCTTCTGTGACTTATGTAATAATATTGTGCTGTGACTATAATATTCTGTTGTAACAGTAATTATCTAGCATGTGAATAAAATAAAACTATTTTTTTTCTCTGTAATTTTGGCTCTCGATCAAGTGGTATCAGAGCGGGAAGTTCCTGAGTGTGCAAGCAGATCGCCGAAAGTGAGGCAGTTTGCACCAGGATCTGTGGAAGGACTTGTGAGAGGAGTACAGCAGAATGCCTCCAAAAAGAAATCATGGTCATGGGAGAAATGTGGCACAGGATGAAGATTTCAGAGCGTTGCAGAGGCAAGTGCAAGCCCTGCAGGAAGAGTTGCGAAAAAGGTCGAACCAAAGGGAGAAGACCAGAGTGACGATGAAGCCTGGGAAACTGAGGGTCCATCAGATGATGAAGAAGCATTGGATCCTTCTGAAGCTAGATTGTTGAAAGCTCTAGCTCAGGCCGGGAAGAGACCGAAGTTTGATGTCTCTACATATTCTGGGAATCTCAACCCAGAAGAGTTGATTGACTGGATCAACGATATGGAGGAATACTTTGAGTATGAGGAGATTGCAGATCCTGATAGGATCAAATTTGCAAAAAAAAAATTGAAAGGCCATGCTAGTTTATGGTGGAAAGGAGTACAACTCGAAAGAAATAAAAATGGAAAGGAGAAAATAACCAGATGGGACCGAATGGTGGAGAAACTGAAGAGACAATTTATTCTCGTAGATTACGAGTTGGACCTGTTGAGGAGGATGCAGAGTCTGAGGCAGTCAGGCAAGTCTGTCCAAGAATACACAGAAGAATTCTACAAGATCTCCATCAGAACTGGCCATTCAGGGGTTAATAAGGAGAAAGTAGCCAGATACATCAACGGGTTGAGAATGAACATTCAGGAAGAACTCAGCTTGATCAGAATAGCCACCATAGAAGATGCATACCAGTTGGCCTTGAAGGTAGAAGAGAAACTAAACAGAAGATTCGAAGGCAACCAGAGAGGAAGGGACCATGGTGGAAGAACCGGTGGAAGAACCAGTGGAGGAAATTACCGAGACCAAAAGAAGACTGGTGAAACAAGCAAACCCCAGGAACAAAAAAAGGAGAATACCTACCGCCCGCGTGATCAGAACAATGACTACCAGAGAGGAAGAGGTAGACCTGGACGTGGGTATGGAAGAGGGGTATTCCGTGGAACCTGTTTCCAGTGTGGAGAAGAGGGACATCGGTCATACGAGTGTCCTCAACACCAAGAAAGGATGGACAAGAGACCTGAGGGTCATGCCAGAGCTGCTGTGGCAGATGAAGGTGCAGAGTCAAAACACTCTAAAGAGGCAGAAGGAGGAGAAGTGTTGATGATGAGAAGAACACTGTTGAATGAGGAAAAAGAACCAGAACAGAGGAAGAGCCTGTTCTGCACGAGGTGCAAATGTGCAGGGAAGGTCTGCAATGTTATCATTGATAATGGTAGCACAGACAACTTAGTTTCATAAGAGATGGTTACTAAGTTGAAATTGGGGAAGAGGAAGCACCCGCATCCATATCGGATTGCGTGGTTGCAGAAAGACCATAGAGCACTTGTCAGTGAATAGTGCTTGGTCAAATTTCACATTGGGAATTATCAAGATGAGGTCCTATGTGATGTATTGCCGATGGATGCTTGCCATTTGTTGTTGGGAAGACCATGGCAATTTGATAGACGTGCAGTGCATGATGGGCATGCAAATACGTACTCTCTAACGAAGGATGGAGTACGTCACAAATTGAAGCCACTGAAGGAAGTGGATGAGAAAGTGTGCAGTAGTGCCAAAATCTGCCTAGTGGATGGAAGACAGTTTTTGGATGGTCTGAAGAGGGATTCAATGTGTTATGCATTAATCCCTACTGTTAAGAAAGAACAGTATACAGATGTTCCAGCAGAGGCCGAACACCTGTTAGAAGAATTTCCAGACATCATATCAGATAATGTGCCTGAGGGTTTACCACCGATGAGGAAGATCAGTCACCATATTGATTTGGTACCTGGATCTAGTTTACCCAACAAGGCAGCCCACAGAATGACTCCTGTGGAAAGTGAGGAGCTGAGCAGGCAAGTCCATGAGTTGTTGAAAAAGGGACCGATTCGAGAAAGCTTGAGTCCATGTGCGGTACCTGCAGTACTAGCACCAAAGAAGGATGGGGAGTGGAGGATGTGTACAGACTCCCGAGCTATAAACAAGATCACCATAAAATACAGATTTCCATTACCAAGGATGGATGATATTATGGACTATTTGAGTGGAGCCAAGTACTTCACCAAGATTGACCTAAAGAGTGGCTACCATCAGATTCGGATCATAGAAGGAGATGAGTGGAAAACTGCTTTCAAAACCAGAGAAGGTTTGTATGAGTGGTTGGTCATGCCATTTGGGCTAACCAATGCACCAAGCACATTCATGCGGTTGATGAATGAAGTGCTGAAGGAGTTTTTAGGCAAGTCTATTATTGTCTATTTGGATGACATTCTGATATTCAGCAGAACCCTGGAAGAGCACCTGATGCATATCAGGAGGGTTTTTGAGAAGTTGAGGGAAGAACAGTTGTTGATCAACTTGAAGAAGTGCAATTTTGTGAAGAAGGAGTTGGTATACCTGGGATTTGTCATCTCCGTTGAAGGTCTAAAAATGGACCCAAAAAAGGTGAGGGCTATCATTGAATGGCCTACTCCAAGAAGCACTTTTGAAGTGAGATCATTTCATGGTCTAGCCAGTTTTTACAGGAAATTCATCAAAAATTTTAGCAAGTATTTGTGCACCCCTTACGAAAACAATGAGAGGGGATAGGAAAGACTTTAAGTGGACCCTAGGAGCAGACAAGAGCTTTGATATGTTGAAGAAGAAGGTCACTGAGCAACCTATTTTAGCACTTCCAGATTTTAACAAGGTATTTCAGGTGGACTGTGATGCCAGTGGCAGTGCCATAGGAGCTGTGCTGAGTCAAGAAGGCAAGCCTGTTGCTTACTTCAGTGAGAAACTCAATGAGGCCAGGAAGAAGTATTCAGTGTATGACCAAGAATTCTATGCGATAGTTCAGTCCCTGAAGAAGTGGAGACATTATTTGCTGCCAAAAGAGTTTGTGTTATATACTGATCATCAGGCCTTACAATATATAAATAGCCAGGGAAAACTGAACCAGAGGCACTTGAAGTGGGTTGAGTTTCTGCAGAGTTATTCCTTTGTGTTGAAGCATAGGAGTGGAAAGTCCAACAGAGTTGCAGATGCCTTGAGTAGAAGGCAGAGTTTGCTGATAGAAATGAAGGTGGAAGTGTTGGGGTTTGATGAATTGAAGGGTTTGTACCCTGAAGATCCCGATTTTGTAGAAGCCTGGAAGGCTTGCTTGGCACCAGTTACCTTGGACAGAACCAAGTGGTTGGATTTTCTGATCCAAGATGGAATGTTGTTCAGAGGAAACCAGTTATGCATTCCAAGAAGTTCCATGAGGGAAAACCTAGTCAAAGAAAAACACAGTGGAGGATTGGCTGGGCACTTTGGTCGAGATAAGACCATTGCCCTTGTGAGTGAGAATTATTATTGGCCGCAACTGCAGCAAGATGTGCAAAAATTTGTGCAGAGCTATAGAGTCTGTCAGATGGCGAAAGGTGTGAGACAGAACACCGGATTATATCAGCCATTACCTGTACCGGAGAAACCATGGGAAGATGTCAGCATGGATTTCGTTCTTGGTCTACCAAGGACACAGAGGGGAAATGATTCCATATTTGTGGTAGTTGACAGGTTTTCAAAGATGGCACATTTTATTCCTTGTCAGAAAACTAATGATGCAGTTCATATTGCAGGTTTGTTTTTCAAAGAAGTGGTACGACTGCATGGTCTACCGAAGAGTATCATTTTCGACAGAGATACCAAGTTTGTTGGGTATTTCTGGAGAACCCTATGGAAGAAACTAAAGACAGATTTGAAATTCAGTTCAGCATACCACCCACAGACAGATGGGCAAACAGAGGTGGTAAACAGAAGTTTGGGTAACCTATTGAGGTGCTTGATAGGAGATAAGCCCAAAGGATGGGATCTGATTTTGCCACAGGCGGAGTTTGCATATAACAATTCTGTCAACAGGAGTACCAACAAATCTCCATTTCAGATAATATATGGAAGTAGTCCAAGAAATGTTTCTGAGTTAAGGAAGCTGAATACAGGGGAAAAGTGCAGTGCCGAGGCTGAGGATTTTGTAGAGCATCTGAAGAACCTGCATGAAGAAGTGAAGAGGCATATTGCTAAAATGAATACGCAATATAAGACGAAAGCAGACCAGAAGCGACGGTTTAAGGAATTCGAAGTAGGAGATGAAGTGATGGTCCATCTGAGAAAAGAAATATTTCCTGCTAAAACCTATAACAAACTAAAGATGAAGAAGTTTGGACCGTGCAGAATCCTAGCAAAATGGGATTCAGGCAATGCGTATGAGGTAGAATTGCCAAGTGGGTTAAACATATCACCCGTGTTTAATATTTTAGATTTGGTGAAATACCATGAAGGGGATAGTAGTGAGGCACCAAGTGCAGAGTTGTGGAGTATTCCAGCATCTACTCCAACCACAGATGAGATAGAGGAAATACTGGACACAAGAGAAGGTAGAAGTACCAAAAATAGATAGTATTTTGAATATTTGGTCAAGTGGAAGGGCAGACCGGTAGAAGATGCAACTTGGTTGTCTAAAATGGAGGTTGACCGCCTGGGTCTCCCTCTAACAGTTTAGAAGTGAGGATCACTTCTCAATCTACCCCGGATGTCTGATGCAGGAGCATCCGATGGCAGCAGCGCAATCTTGCATCCACATAAAAAAAAAATTGTCACGATTTCGCGACATGTCACGAAATCGTGACAAGGAGGCACGGAGAAGACGCCATTGGGAATGTCATGATTTCATGACATGTCATGAAATCATGACATGGAGGAGGCAGTGAGAGAAGACGCATTGGGAAGGTTGTGATTTCATGACATGTCACGAAAATCGTGACATGGAGGAGGCAACGAGAGAAGACGCATTGGGAAGGTCACGATTTTGTGACATGTCACAAAATCGTGACAAGGAGGAGGCAGCGGAAGAAGACGCATTGGGAAGGTCACGATTTCATGACATGTCACGAAATCGCGACAAGTAGCCGCCTGAAGAAGACACCAGCAAGAATGTCACGATTTCGCGACATGTCACGAAATCGCGACCAGCTAGGAGGGAGAGGAGGCCAAAGAATTTGTCATGATTTCGTGACATGTCACGAAATCATGACCGGAGCAGAAAAGCGGAGGCGTCCGAAGGCAAATGTCACGATATCGCGACTTGGAAATAAGAAAGGCAACGATGGAGGAAAATGTCGCGATATCGCGACATGTCGCGATATCATGACCCGAAGGCGAGGAAGGCAGTGAGGAAGGAAAATGTCACGATATCACGACATGTCGCGATATCGCGACCCGAAGGCGAGGAAGACAACGAGCAAGGAAAATGTCCGATATCGTGTGGAAATGTCACGATATCGCGACATGTCGCGATATCGTGACATCGTATTTTTGCGTCGAAAGACGAGCCAAAGACGAAGAGTCGAAAAGGGAGACGTGTCGAATATCTGGATGACGAAGCGACACGGGGAGGCAAAACGAAAGGTTCTGGAAGAGGAAACGAAGGGCCACCAGCTGGAAATGGAGCGTCACCCGAGAACCTTTAAAAAGGAGAGCAAAGGCATGCACAAGGGATGGAAAATTGCTGAAACGATAATATTTTCTCGTTGTATTTCCAGATTTGAGAAATTCTGTAAAGGCGCAATTCCTCTGCGACTTATGTAATAATCTGCTGTGACTATAATATTCTGCTATGACTGTAATATTGTGCTGTGACTGTAATATTCTGTTGTAACAGTAATTATCTGCTGCATGTGAATAAAATAAAACTTTTTTTTTTTTTTTTGTAATTTTGGCTCTTGATCATTTATGGAGAGAAATTGAATAGTTTTTTCACATAATGTCTAACCTTCTATTACAATAGAAATTGATTAGTATTTATAGAGGATTTCACCTCTTTCATTAAAAAAACATGGAGACAAACTGTTTATAGATCAGGAACCACAACGAGAAAATTCCTTCTTGGAAATACTAAACATCCATACTTCTGGGATAGCGATCCAGCTTTTAAGAAAATTCCTCTAGGAAAGCAGCATATTTGGGTGTCGATGCATGGAAAATTGCAAGGCTTGGTCATTGACTTGATACATTTACCATCCTCAAAAATACACTTCTGCTTGGAAATCATGAAATTCACCTTGTTCTTTTAATAATGCAACTCCTTTTGGTTGAGATTCACATCCTAAGTCATTCTTCACCACAAAAATTTAATGCTTTCCATTCACCTGTATCGGGCACTCTCGATAAATCTTTGACAACAAAATTTGCCCGAACTTAGTAATAAGTGAATGTACATTTACCCTTTCAATCGTGTTAATTGGTGGAGAGGGCGCCTATATCAATTTAGTAGATTCTATGTATTCCCCGATCACAACAACAATCATCCTTTTACCTTAGGGTGAAATCACCTCTAACAGCTACCTCATAAAATCTACGTTCACCCCTAAAATATGCAAAAGGGACTATCACCTTCCTCTTGGGGCGAACGTAGAGTTGACCATTCAAAATTACTTCAAACTTCATGACTTTCACCCACTTTACCATTCATAGCACGTTTACCCCCAAGAGAGGCAAATGGAACTTTCAGCCCTCAATTGAGGTGAATGCACTGTTGACTTTCCAACATTGTGCTTTCAAATACATTTGCCCCAGCTCAAGACGAATGAAGCTTTTGCCCCATATTCGAGGCAAATGCACCCTTTCATTTAAAAGTTGCTGACTTTGGCATTAAGTTCATTCCAACTTAAAACACTTCAAATTATTTTTTCTGAATATGTCTTTGTTTAATCAAGACATCAGTCGGGTGCACCTCTTTGACTTTTTAGAGATATTCATCCCAAAATGGGGTGAATGTGATTTCTGCATTTTGAATTTAGGTGGCTTCAACAGTTATCCAACCTTCGAAGCTTCATTGTTTAATTTCTTCTTTGGCCCCAACGAGGGTCACAAAGGGCGTTCGCCCCTCAATTGAGGCAAACATGTTTGAGGAAGACTATCATTCTATTTTATCCTTTACGTTTGCACCGAAGTGAGGCGAACGAGCCTTTTGCCCAATGTTTGAGGTGAATACAATTTTTTTTTCTGGTGAAGCTCCCATAATTTACACACTTAATTTATGAGCACCATTTTCTGCAAATTTTGATGGGTTATTTTTATAGAAGTAACCAATCAATTCTCCTATCCATTTTTTCCATTAAAACATCCATTATTTCTAAGCCAAAAGAGAATGCATGAAAATAAAGAAGGAAAAATAAAATATAGACTGTCAAATATTATATCGGTCAAAATACTCCATCATATTATTAATATATTTTACCACATTACAATCAAACAATCATAAAAAATTTCTATGTGGTATAATGTCAAAATTGCCAATATTTCTGGTGGCTCACGGGGTATCCAACTCGCATGGATGCATGCTATCCTAGGCCTTTATCCATTAGGATTTTATGGAGTCTTTTTATCGGCTGCTTTGGCTGGTGCTTTTGATGTAGATTCTTTTTTTTGTACCTCCTCATATACCTTCTCAGTAGCTTTAGCCTCTACTGCTACTCTAAGTACTTCTACCCTTTATGATTCTTTTGCTACGTTTTTAGCTCCTGCTCGATCTACTGCTACCTACTCATCTTGCTTCTTCAAGATCTCAAAAGTAACCTCATAGACTGTAACTACATACTCCCAAGCATTTTTAGTGAATAAGCAAGGAGCACTCAAGAACTCATACACATATCATAGGTTCTGGACATCCTTCAGACTAAGGTACTTCACTCACTAGGCTAACTCGAACAAGACCAACTCCATGCGGGTGAACTTCTACATAAGTGGTAACACTTGTGCTTCTATGATGGGCTCCTCCCATGTATCAATTTCTAAGGTGTCCTCCATGAAATTCTTCCAAGATTCTTCCAATTGTTCTTTTGGCAGAGATTTTCCCCATTCATCAGTAAAAACTCGAAAACCCATGTCAATGAGAGCATCAAAATGAATCATGGAAACTGTATGCTCCTACTCTATGTCATTAAGGATCTTCCTACCTTCTCTCACAAGGTCCATTATTTGAAAATATCTACGCAATGTGACCTTTATAGTAGACCATGCGTGATCCATTTAGCTCAGGGAGTGAATGTGCATGCTAGATTGAGCTAGAGCTTGGATTTTTATAGCCATTTCCATGTGGGGTCCTAGCATCTCCTCTGTGGTGTCAATCAACTATTGACCCATATAAATTTGTATTCGGGCTACCCAAATATAATGCAAAACCTATATAGCTTGTGCTATAAAATTTTCACAATTTTTATCCGAGCGAAGGTGAGCCTCTTAATTGTTTTCGGGGAGAAGCCCGTATCCTGTATGGCCTTTTTAGCTAGTTGATTTTGTATGGCATTGAGTTGCATTCTAAGTTTTTGCATCTCTATTCTCATTGTATTTATTTCTTTCAAGTGCACTCCTACTTGTCTATGCAAGTATTCATTCTCTGTGGCTATCTTCTCCTCCTACGCTCTACTCACAACCAAGGCATTTTCAAGGTCGATAATTTTATTTTTATTATCAAAATATCTATGCTTATAATATTCTCCATGCAAGTGTACTGAACTCATATCAACCTGTATATTGACCATTTTCTTCATGGGATCAATCCTGGTCAGGTCCTCTGTTATAGTCTCACAAATGTAATCACTCGACATCATTTCTCCTTGTGGCTTCTAGACTAGGGGAGTGATTTTGGTTGTGTGAGCCTTCATGGCAATTGGATCAAAAGCAACCTTCTTGAGTGAATGATCTAGAGCCAATGCTTCTTTATGCCTGTGGATTTTTAACCACTTTGATGAACTGAGGTGAACCTGATTGATTTTCTCTACAATGAACTGCTTCGGTTCCACCTCAAATTCTACCAGTACTTGTAACTCCAAAAATAGTGTGAAAGGTATCAAAGTTTTTGAGCGGTCGGGCTAAAAGGAAGCAAAAGAGATGACTATAATGGGAGGAAACAAAATGGTAGAATGAGATGAGGATCTAGGTTCAAATGTATTTTTGCTCACTCTATGAGGATCTTGTGTACTTACAACCTCGATGAAAGTGGTAGTGGTAATGTAAGGGGAAGGGCATGAAAATAGGTTCTGCTCTAATGAGAATGAACTAAAAGAAAGGGAGGCCAAAGAAAGGGGAATGGAAGAAGGAGTAGTAGTGACCTATAAAGAGGAAGAAGAGGGAAGAGAAATGGACATGAAGGGAATACCGAAATGGGGAGAGACTAATGCAAAAATTGATGGAAATGAACTACCAGTCACTACATGCTCTGAAGGAGGCGAAAAGAAAGATGTACCCTCGGGCATAGGCACCATGTGTTCTGGCGATGGAAGCAGCTATGAAATAATTTCTTTTTGTTTCTCCTCTGATTCCTTCTCAATGTTAACAACCTCCACCTGTGGGTCCTCCACATGCAAGTCCTCCTCTTATTCATGAATCATTGGAAACATTTGGGTGACCATCATCGAAGAATCTATCACCAACAAAGGGGAAATAATAGTCATTGAAACAACTAAAACTATGGGAACTATAACAAAAAAAACTATAGTAGTAGAGGAGGAAGTGGCACCGGTCCTTAGCTTCTTCACAACTTTAAAAAATGGGGGCGTATGTCGGATAGTTTGCTTCTCCAAAAAAGGTGCTTCATCAACTTTATGCTTCATTCATTGTGACCTCCATTGAAATACGTACTATTGTTCATCCTCATTGTTGTGGCTGCTCCAAAACACACCCCAAAATTAGGGACCCCCTTTTTTTGCACACTTTCCAAGAAGATTGCAGTGGCCCAGATGTTAAAAAGACAAAAAAAAGCAAGAAATGAAAAGTTGTCACGATATCGCGACATGTTGCTCCGTCGCGGCCGAAAATGAAAAGTTTTCGCAATATCGCGACATGTTGCTCTGTTGCAGTAAGAAATGAAAAGTTGTGATATCGCGACATGTTGCTCCGATGCGGCCAAAAATGAAAATTTACCGCGATATCGTGACATGTTGCTCCGTCGTGGCAAGAAATGAAAAGTTGTTGCGATATTGCGACATGTTGCTCCGTCGCGACCGAAAATGAAAAGTTATCATGATATCGCGACATGTTGCTCCGTCGTGGCAAGAAATGAAAAGTTGTCACGATATTGCGACATGTTGCTCTATCACGGCAAGAAATGAAACATTGTCGCGATATCGCGACATTTTGCTCCATCGCGTAGAAATGAAAATTGTCACAATATCACATGTTGCGTTTTCACGACTCAGACAAGTGAAGTACAATGGAACAAAAAAATGTCATGATTTCATGAAATGTCGCATTTTCACGGACAGGAGCAACAGAATGCAGCATGATGAGAAAATGTCACGATTTCACGTGTTGTGAAATCACGGTCAAAGCGGTCAAACAGAACAAGATGCCAGAAATGTCGCGATATCGTGACATGTCTCTTTTTCACGATGCAGGACAAAGAATTAAGTTGAAGACTCAAATTTGTCACGATATCGTGACATGTTGTGTTTTCACGATGTTTGATGGGTAAAACAACCAAGTACAAAAATTGTCATGATTTTGCAACATGTCATGTTTTCACGACTTGTCATGAAATCATGGTTAAAGCAGACAGGAAGAAGTATTGATAAAAAATGTCACGATATCGCGACATGCTGTCTTTTGTTGTGATTCATGAAGGGCTGTTAAGCTAAGCAAGAGAAAAGCTTCGCAATTTCACGATAGAAAGCAGCGAGATGGTACGAAATGAAAAAGTGTCATGATTTTGTGACAAAAACCAGCAAGATGGTACGAAATGAAAAAGTGTCACAATTTTGCAACATGTCGCATTTTCGCAGCTAAGTGCAACGAGACAGCCCAAAACAGAAAAACGTCGCGATTTCGTGACATGTCTCATTTTCACTGTACAAGAAGAATAACAAGGCTACTGATAGAAAAATGTCGCGATATCACGACATGTCTCATTTTCACGGTACAAGAAGAATAACAAAGTTGCATGGTATAAAACATCGTGATATGATGACATGTTGTCTTTTTTTGCTATTCATGAAGGGCTATTATAGAATGTGTAGGGAAGTGTTGCATGTGTCACAGAGGTGTAGGGGTTATGATAATGCTTCAGGATCGATGGTTACAGTTCACAGAGAAGACCGAACGTTTCACGACCAAACAGAGAGCCAGAATAATGGAGTGGGAGATGAAATGAATCGATCTGGAATATGAAACAAAGCGTCACAAGGCAAAGCAAAGAGCCATAGCAAAAAGTTTAAAGGCATAAGTGAAGACAGGCATAGGGGTCAAAAACCGTTGAGATCAGGGTTACAGAGCTGAGGGTGATAAGCCATTCTGGGCCTACTTTGGAGTGCTTTTCTTCCAATTTTTTTGGTTTTGGAGAACCAGATGTCTGCTATTATAAAATGACAAATATTTAATGCAGATAATATTTCAAAAATTTGCATCTTATGGGCAAGAAAGGAGTCATTTTCTGCATGCAAGATTAAATGTCTATTTTCCCTTTTTAGATTTTAGGCTTGTAAATGTAGTTGATACAAGTTTTTCTTGGTTGCTTGCATGCGAATGCTTAAATCTGAAAACCTCATTCAAATCCTTAGGAACCAAGCACTTAGCTTATCGGGATTGTGCATGTTTTGCAGGTCCAATAGGTTAGGTTGCATGCATGGAAACCTCATATCTTCGGTTTTGTCGAAATAGGATAGCATCATACTGAAGGCATTTTATTTTTATTTTTCTGCACTTTACTTTTCCCGAAGTTGTTACTTTATTTTAATTTGCAGTCGTTAAAATTAAAAAAATAAAAAATAAAAAATCCCAAAATAGTTGCACCAGGGCATAGGTAATATTGCAGACTTCAAATATGCATTTTAAAATTTCACTTTTGGAATTATTAGTATTTTCATAAATTCACCGAAGTTGCTATTTTATTGCAGATCTTTAAAAATCCGAAAATAGAAATTTTCATTGTTGGGCCGATTCACATTTGTTTATTTTGGTTCAACGAACAATCATTAAAGTTTCATGATAAAATAAACCAACATAGCCCCTTGTTTACAGTTACTTGCAATCACTAAGGTGTTCCAAGAATTTAAATTGAATATCATTATTTATGCATATGAATGTTTGTTCATAAGAACCTTGGAGAAATAACTAATTTCTTTGCAAGAGAGAGTTTCTTGTCTGAGACTCTAGTTGCGTGATCATTTTTTTATAGGGCAAAATATCCACTCAACATTTTGGCGCTAGAAGGAGGGCCTGAATGGGTTTGTTTCAAAGTGATTTAAATGCTATAGGGATTTAAATTTTGAATACTTCATGCCCTATTGATTATTATCTTTAGCCCTCTTTTAACAATACAACTTTGTACTGTTAAAAGGAGGACATGAATTGCTATGCACTATTCTAACACTTTGATTGTTCATACAGGAATAATGTGATTTGATTAGATCTAAAAAAAAAAAAATTGTATTAAAGTTATGTTGAGTGGTGTTTTCACCCGATTGTGAAAGCACACTCTCCGGTAGGATCTGAGTCCAAGAATCCTCTGCTTGCAAAGAAAATAACTTTCTCCAAGGTTCCTGTTATGCTTAAATAATGTTGTTCAAATGAAATGCCAGGAATATCTTAGGGTTTGCAAGTGGATGTTAACAAGGGGCACTGGTGGTTTATTTAATTTAAATTTACAGTGGACTCAAAGTGAATGAATATACATTGATCTTGGATTTTTTGAAGGATTTTTAGTTATTGATTTGGATACAGTAATTAAATTGCAGAAAATAAAGCAAGGGTTTGAAAAATAAAGAAAAGTAAATGCAAGAGAAACTAAACTACGGTCGAGAATGCTGCCATCGATTTGATGAAACCGAAGATACTGAGGTTTTATGCATACAACCTAATCTAATGAACACTGCAAACTCGCACAATCCAAATAAATTAGGTGCTTGGTCTCTAGGGTTTCTACTGTAATTCCAGACTTAGGCATTCGCATGAAGCAACCAAGCACACTTGCATTAAACTTCACCTAAAAGCCTCAGAAATCTGGAATGAAAGATAAAGCATTAAATCATGCATGCACAAAATGACTCCTTCTTTCTCATCAATGAGATGCCAATACTCTGTATTTTGTATTAAATGATATGTCAATTACATTCAAAGAATGTTCCAGGCATAAATATTCCAGAACAAAAAAGAAGGAAATTGCCCAAGTACAGGCCCAGAATAGCACGAAGCTCTTGTCTCTGCAACTCTGCAATCGGCAATTTCCAACCCTTCCTTCAATCTGTGCTTCTGGATTTATCCTGTCTCTCGTGGCTCTTCGATTCTCCCTGGTCGCTTCGTTTCATGTTCCTGCAAGTGACCCTTCGAATTCCCACCTTTTCCTTGCCTTTATCCCATGTTTAACGCCAAAACACCTAAAATCCTTCATTGCATGTAACGCTCCTGCAGACCTGACACCTGCATGCCACGTGCCTCTCGCTCTCTGCGCCTTCCGTAACACCTTTCTACGAAAATCCCGACAAAAATTGCATGCCGCCTGTTCAGCTTCTTAGCCGCGATAACGCGACATGTCGCGAAATCGCGACATGTCGCGATATCGCTACACTCCTTCCGACCGAATGTCTTTGGCAGCTCCTCGTAGCGATATCGCTACCACTTTTACCTTAAGCTTCCTCTTCATGAAATGGTAGCGATATCGCTACCACTTTGACCTTAAGCTTCCTCTTCATGAAATGGTAGCGATATCGCTACCACTTTTTAACTTAAGCTTTCTTTTCATGAAATGGTAGCGATATCGCTACCACTTTGACTTTGAGCTTGCCTTTCATGAAATTTGTAGCGATATCGCTACCATTTTGAACTTTGAGTCTTCTTTTCGCAAGGCGTAGCGAAATCGCTACCGTTTCAAACTTTCTACACCTTCTCCGAAACACGTCGTGAAATCGCGACCACTTTCTCCATCATGCCATCGACACGTCGCGATTTCGCGACACCCTTTTTGTTCATGCCACCGACACGTCGCGATTTCGTTGTGCCTTTTTGTTCATGCCACCGACACGTCGCGATTTCGTTGCGCCTTTTTTTACCTGCTGCCGTTGACCGCGTTGACCATGATTTTTCGACACGTCACGATTTCGCTACAGTTTTCCGGTTTTGGTCGCGATGGCGCAGTGTGTCGCGATTTCGCGACATGTCACGATTTCGTGACCCCTTTCTACACTTATGCATTTTTCTTTTTCTTCATTTTTTAGCATCTAGGTGATTGAGATCTGCTCGGTAAGCTCTACAAAAATGTGGGTCCCCACCTTTGGGGTGTGTTGTGGATCAACCACAACAAATGGCGACTCTACTGTCAAATGCTCTTGAGCATTTTAGTAAGAACCCAACCTGAAACATATCATAACTCGAAAACATGTGTTAGCACGTAAGCAATATAACAAATGCCCAAAGATCAGAAGTACATGAATTATCAGAATCATCAAGCATTAGCTCAGTGTGTGCAATGAATTTCCTTCCCTATCATTTGAAATTGATCAACACTCCATTATCAGTTTTGCATGAATGCATATGTGGGATGGTGAATGATTCGTGACCCTAATGAATGTGCTAAGGAGATTTTATTCTCATAAAAGGCATGGTCATTCTTCTACTATTATGTACAAGCATTTAAGATTGCCAAACCCTCTTAGGATCCACTGATTTATTACCTTATTGTATCCCAAAGTTGGTTATGAGTCCCTACTATCTTGAACCCATGTGCAAGTGAATGTGAAATCAGAACTTTGGGGAATCAGACTCCCAACCAACCGAGATGAGAGTTCAACCCTATCCTTACTATTCTGATTTAGAGTTCATTACCTCACTTTGAGCAAAATAATTAAACCAATTATGGAAGAAATGGTCATGCTAGTCTAACCCTCTAGACAATCAGTGGTCTTGTTTTTTAGGCAAGACATGATGCCATGCATGGGCATATCTAACCCCACAATCCAAAACTTATCTTCATTTCTTTGGACCTTGGGGATGACTACCCATCCTTTGCAGAGGACGAGTAGTACGATCCTTACAATCCAATATAAAGATGAGATGGGAAAAATTTATTTATTTTTTTACTTCTTGGACCTTGGGGATGACTACCCATCCTGGTTAGGGACATGTAGTACGATCCTTACAATCCAAATTTTAAATGTAAATGGAAAATATTAATTTTGTTACTTAGACCTTGGGGATGACTACCCATCCTTTGCAGAGGACAAATAGTACGATCCTTACAATCCAAGATTTATTATGAAATGAGACATAAGAGCTTTGGGGAATCAGATTCTCAACCTAAGCGAGATGAGAATTTATACCCTATCCTTACTACTCCATGTGGGTCAAATCAAAGCTTTGGGGAATTGGATCCTCAACCTAAGTTTGATGAGGATTTTAACCCTATCCTTACTACTCTGATTTTAGGCTTTAAGCTCTATGGAAGTGGTCAAAACCACTGTTTTAAGGATCATGTTGCATAATAGGATAGACATGAATAACTTCTTTCGCCCAACCTTTTCCTCCAAGTTAGGTTTTGATCATTTTGCTCAAGATCCTTTTTAATGTATGAGACGTGCTTGGTTCTAGATACCTCAAGACTCAGTTTCCAACCTTAGGAGCTACTTACATACATGTTATAACACAACCCTAAGAGGATTTGACATACTTTAATGGCTTGCACCTAAGATGCATATGTAACTAAGATGAGATGTATGTAAGGTGAGATGGAACATGAATGCATTATCTCTTGAATTGCAAATGAAATGATTTGTCATGCAAAACCGACTCTTTCATGTATCACAACATCAAACAATATAACTTAAAAAAGTTTTATGCTACTTGTGGAGCTTTTACAAGACAATTCCAATATTTCATATTCTCCTAACCTTAAGCATAAGTTGACATCTCAAATTTTTTATTCTTCATTATATATATATATATATATATATATATTTTTTATCAAAATTAACACACATGTCAATTGAAATCAAATCCATAATCAAAATCCTAACTAGACTAACAATCCTAAACAATAAAAACAAAATCTGAAAATCCCCCACCAAGACCAAAAGAATAATATCAAAGTCTCACAACCTAAGGGCTAAAATAATGCTTTAAAATCTGCCCATTAACCGGTAGCATGAAATCTTCCCCTTCTAATGTTTTTAGCTTGAAGGTATTCTTCCCAAGAATCTCTGAAATCTGATATGGACCCAACCAAAGACAATCAAACTTTTGATGATTCCCTTTTTCCTCATGTCTTTTGTCCCATAGTAATACCAAATCTGAAATTCTGAATGATTTGACTTTGGCCCTTCTGTCAAACCATCTCTTGATAACTTCCTGGTGTTTATTCATGTGATTCATGGCCTCTTCTCTCTTTTCATCAAGGTGCAACAACTGGCTCAACCTGGCTTCAACTTGATCATCTGTCCCCAAGTACTCTTGTATGAAATGTAAGGTCTGCAACTTCAAATTTTCTGGAAATATCGGGTCTTGCCCATAGACCAAATGATAGGGAGTATTCCCTATGGACTCTTTCACTCTGGTCCTATCTGCCCAAAGGGCAAACTTTAGTTGGCTGTGCCAGTCCCGAGGGTTCTTTTCCAGCAACTTCTTAATAGTATTCAACAAATTCTTATTTGAAGACTCGGCCAACCCATTTCCTTGAGGATAGTAATTGGATGCAAACTTTAAGCTCACTTTGTTATCATATGCCCAATCTGCAAATTGTGTAGAAATAAAAGCTTTACCATTGTCATTGACAATAGAGTCGGGCATTCCAAATCTTGTTATAATCTGATCCTCAAGAAATTTAATCACAACATCTGTGGTGGCATGTTTAGTAGGAATCGCCTCTGTCCACCTTGTACGATGAGTCCGTAGTTGTCAAAATGAATTTATGAGAATCGAAAGAATTTGGGTTAATAACCCCGATGAAATCTAGTCCCCACTTGTGCAAACGGTCTCATTTCGACTACAGGCTGCAACGGCATGGCTGCATTTCTTTCTCTATTTGCAGCCACTTGACAGATGTGACAAGATCGTACATGGGTATGCGCATCCTTGAAAATATGTGGCCAGTAGTATCCTGCTCTCAGGATTTGATGTGCTGTAGCATTGGCTGCACCATGACCAGTTCCATGTTTCCCGTGAAATTCCTGCAACACCCTGGCAGCTTCTTCTTTGTTCAAGCACCTCAGGTAGATACCTTCATGATTCTTCCTGTAAAGCACACCAGATTTTATCAGATAATTGATAGATTTAAGCCTTAAGGCTCTTCTTCGTGTTGAATTCAGATTAGAAGGACACTTACCAGTCAATAAAAATTGCACAATATCAACATACCAGTCGTCCTTAGCCATGTATTATGTATTTGAGCATTGACCTGTTATTTGCGGATTATTTTCTGCGATCGCCTTCGCTAGTCCTTGTCCTCGAACTAGTTTCATTGGTTGGATTTCGAGATCAAATTCTTGGATGGTTGAAATCCACTTTCCTCTCTTCTCACCTAGTTCATTCTGTAAAAACATGGTCTTGAGAGCAGAATCGGGCACGATGGCGATAATTCTTCTGTGCACGATGTAGTGCCTAAATTTTTTCACAGTTTTAAAAAGTGCGTACATTTGCTTATCAAGGATTGAATACCTTAATTGAGCGTCTTTCAGGGGGGCACTTAAAAATGCAATGGGTTTTTCGGCACTATCCTCACCTTTTTGGGTTAAGACACTCGCAAAGGAGTGTTACGATGCAAAAGCATAAATATAAAAAGGCTTGGAGTAGTCTGGGCTTATAAGGACAGGGGCTCTGGAAATGGCATCTTTGATATTCTGGAAAGCCACTCTACTTTCCTCGTTCCATTTTACATCCACATCTTTCTTGAGCATCTGGTTGAGAGGTTTGGCTATCTCAGCAAAGCTAGAGATAAACTTCCTCACAAAATTGACTTGCCCAAAGAAAGATCTCGGTTCTTTTTTACTGCTCGGGAGAGGTAGGTTTTGGATAGCTTGTATCCTTTCTGGGTCGATGGATATGCCCTCTTTTGAAATGATGTGACCCAACAATTTCCCTTCCATTACTCCGAAAATGCACTTTTTGGGATTTAAGGAAATTCCATGTTCTCTGCATCTTTGAAGCACTTTCTTCAAATCTTTAACATGATCCTCTCTCTTCTTCGAGAAAACTGGGATATCATCCACATACACGATGATGCATTTGCCTATTAGCCCTTTGAATGCGTAATCCATGGCGCGTTGAAAAGTTGCACCAGCATTTAACGATCCGAACGACATTCTCTTATATGCAAATGTCCCCCACTTGGTAGTGAAGGCCGTTTTCATCCTGTCATCTGGATGTATAAGAACTTGGTTGTACCCAGAATATCCATCGAGAAAGGACATCATTTCAGATCCATTTACCATTTGCAGAATTTCATCAATTGATGGCAATGGATAATTATCTTTTTGAGAGGCTTTATTAAGATTTCGAAAATCTATGCACAGCCTAATCTCTCCACTCTTTTTCCTTACTGGAACGAGGTTGGCCACCCAGGTTGAGTGCCTAACAGGAAAAATGATTTTCGCTTCCAATAATCTTTTAACCTCCTTTTCGATCAAAGGCTCCAATAGCGGGTTAACAACTCGTTGTCTTTGCCTAAAAGGCTTGGAGTCTGGCTTCAAAGGAATGGTATGTGTGATAATGTTCTGGTTGTAAGTCTTCGACTCATTGTAGTTCCAAGCAATACAATCTATGTAATGCTTCAATGCTTGTATTATGTTGCTCCTTTCTTCCTCTGTACATGCCTTTGCTATGTACACCTCCTTTGGATTGTCTGCACTCCCTAGATTAATTGAATCGCATGCATCTTTGGGGAGTGGGACTCTTTTTCTCTTCTTGTTCTTGCATTCCATGTCGAACATCTTTTCTAATGAAACCACGTCTTTAGGAATTTTGTTGGATTGATACGCAGTTTCACTTTCTTCTGTTTCATCCTGCCACCTTTGTTCCTCATCAATCACCTGGTTTTCAAAAATACCCGAGTTTGTGACAAACTTGAAGATGTGCCTGTCACTTTCAAAAACCTGGAAATTCTTTACATTATCAGGTATTGATGGACAAGGAACCAGCTCAATGGAAAAAATTTTACATCTTTTTATATCCACCGGGTTTAACATGCCCGCGGCGACTGCAAGAGAGTCTGCTATTCGATTTCCTCTCCTAGAAATAAGGGCTATGTTGAATGCATCAAACTCCTCCATGAGATCCATAACCCTAGTTCTATAAAGGCTCAGTCTTTTGTCGTGGCATGTATATTGTCCTTTGATTTGCTTGACAACCAACTCAGAATCTCCCAAAACCTTCAAGCATTTAACATGTTTGCTCAATGCTAGACGTAAACCATAGATCAATGCTTCGTACTCTGCCACATTGTTTGTGCAAGGAAATTGCAGTCTGTAGGCAGCTAGCAATGGTTTACCTCCTGGACCAGTGAGCTCGACTCCAGCTCCTGCTCCCTGTCTAGACTTTGATCCATCGAACTTGAGCAACCACGTGTAATCATTTTCTTCAGAAGAATGACCATGACACACTTCTTCTTTAAACTCTTCAGCAACCTCCTCAACATCAAGCGCATAGACCCCTAAGTCTGGCTCAGAAAACTGAACTTCATTCGGCTTGTTAAAATCTGTTATAATCTCTTTAAGCCTCGGTTCGTTTTCCACTCTTATTTGATTTGCAATTCCCTTCCATGGTAGCCACATATGCGAGCATTCTGTTGCAAAATAGCCATTCAACGTTTTCATCCAATCCCTAGCAAGTAGCATTCCATACCTACTCGGGATATTAACCACCAAAATGTCCACAACCTGTTGAACCCTGGGTTCAGAATTCAATTGAATCTTGACATCATATAAAGTCCCCACTACATTTACTTCTGATCTGTCCAGTTGCAGGACTGTACATTTGGATGAAACAGGCTGCAGACCTAGCATTTTGCATATCTCCATAGGCATGAGGTTGCTCGTGGCTCCTGTGTCCACCAAACAGTTATGCAAGTTCTTACCCGCAATTCTCAGAGTCAATAAGAATGGCGGGACATCCCTTCTCTCCTTTCGCAAAATCAGATGGGATTCAGCTCTTTTTTCCTTCCACATCGGATCAGGTGAGTTCAAAGCTCTTATCAACGCCTCCTTTTGACCAGGCAATTTAGCTGCGTCCAAGAATGAAAGGCTAGATTTGGACTTCTTCATATCCTCCACCACGTCATAATTTGGTTTTTCGAATTTGACTGTCTTCTGGACGTCATTGGACATTTCTCTTCCGAGTGGAGGGGGAGGGTTGTTACTTGCCTTTGTATCTGGAGGAAGAATAGAATTGTTTGGAGGTGTTGATGAGGTTTTAGGGGCTTTAGATTTACTCCTCAAATGGTACCCATGAGTCCCCTTTCTGAAATCTCGAAAAGCTTGCACCTCCTGTTCCAAAACTTCGTCTTCTTCCTCCTCGCTTTCACCCTCTTGGTGATATATTGTTTCCATCACCATAATATTTTCATCTTGATGATACGATGGATCCTCATTTGATACTAGTTCCAAATCATCAACTTGTGCCTGAAGACAATGAGTGTATCTAGCAATCTCAGGACAATTCCTCTCATTGTGTTCTTTTGTGTTATGTAACCTGCACCCCCTTTCCCATGCCAAATCTGAAAGATTCAAAAGAGAATTGGATTGGCTAGGGCCTGCAGAAGCATCTAATTGATTAGCAATGGGAGCGGGAACTCCCCCATTGTTTGGCTTGGTGTTCCAGTGCCTCCCTCTATTGTTAAAATTCTGATTTGGGTGAGGGGCATGGGACTCATGCTTCTGTTGTTGAACCCTGTCATTACTTAGTTTATGCACTAGTTTCTTGAGCTCTTCGACTTCCGAAAAAACATCCTTCGGTGGAATCATATTGTTGTTAACCCCCGTTGGATTCGCATAATTAATGGGGTCTTGATTCCACATTTGGGTTGGGTTTTGAGGAATTTGATTCCCATATGGATTAATACCTTGAATCGGGATTGGATTCGGAACAGGAACTATGGCTTGAGGATTGACTTGACTAGTTTCTTGCGTAGTTGATTGACTGTTCTACAAAAATGCAGGAACAGGTGGAATGGCTGTGATTGGTTGGATTGGAATGGGTGCATATGTGGGTGCTAGTGGATACGGCTGTTGGTATGGGAAGGCATTCATACTTGGCATTTGTGGTGCCATGAGTTGATTTGCCTAGGGAGCTTGACCATATGGAGCACACTTTGTCCCATCATAGGCATCTGGGTAAACCCGTAGCCTTGCGGTGTCAATTGCTGCTCAATAGTCATGGCTTCATTATAGGCCAAAGCCAGCGTGGTGACCTGAGGATTACGCCTTGCAAACATGGCTGTCATGGGGTCCAATGCCCCAAAATATATCTGCAAAGCCACTGCGGGATCGATGGCAAAATGTCTAATTGCTCTGTTATAGTTCTTTTGGAATCTCTGATTAAACATTCGGATTGGTTCCCCTTGGCCCCGTTTGCATGTAATAAACTGATTGTAAATAGTTGCGGGATCTAAGGGTGACCTAAATTGATTGACAAAGGCATTTTCCATTTGTGTCCAAGAGGTGATTGAACCGGTTGGCAAGCATATATACCATTCATATGCTATTGGATCCAAGCTCATGGGAAAAAGTCTACAGGCTACATCTTCATGCTGAACTTGCAGCCTGATTAAAACATCCCTATAGGCTTGGATATGTTCTTCTGCTGTTCTTAGGACATCTGGCTTGTATTTAGGCAGAAATATTTCAATGTTCTTGGGGATTTCATGGATATCCCCGACAATATTCAAAGGAGTATTGTTAGCTCCATACCAAGGAGCTGCTGGAGCTTGAGCCATTTGACTCAGAATTGATGTAGACAGACCTACAATAGCAGTAGAAATATTACTAACTATAGGCACACTAGGGGCAAAGGATATTACTGGCGTAGGTCCACTCGACGTTCCTGGAGAAAACAGGCCTTTTGCGACTGGTGTGCTTACGACTTGCTTGGCTTTACCCTTGGGAGTACCAGTAAGGTCGTGAAAAATGGTTTCTCCAGTTGTTTGAGACCTGGTCGCAATACGGCGTGGTGGGTCCAGCCTGCCTGAAGAAACCCTCGGCTATTTCGAAGAAAACCTGCAACAAAAAGAAAAAACGATGTTGCAGTTTAGCCGTAAATAATTTCAGAATTGAATCAAAAACAAAATATTCAGATATGAAAATCAAAATAGATAAACCAATTCGGCCCTCCTTCTAGCGCCAATCTGTTGAGTGGTGTTTTCACCCGATTGTGAAAGCACACTCTCCGGTAGGATCTGAGTCCAAGAATCCTCTGCTTGCAAAGAAAATAACTTTCTCCAAGGTTCTGTTATGCTTAAATAATGTTGTTCAAATGAAATGCCAGGAATATCTTAGGGTTTGCAAGTGGATGTTAACAAGGGGCACTGGTGGTTTATTTAATTTAAATTTACAGTGGACTCAAAGTGAATGAATATACATTGATCTTGGATTTTTGAAGGATTTTCAGTTATTAATTTGGATACGGTAATTAAATTGCAGAAAATAAAACAAGGGTTTGAATAAAAATAAAGAAAAGTAAATGAAAAAGAAACTAAACTACGGTCAGAATGCTGCCATCGATTTGATGAAACCGAAGATACTGAGGTTTTATGCATGCAACCTAATCTAATGAACCTGCAAACTCGCACAATCCAAATAAATTAGGTGCTGGTCTCTAGGGTTTCTACTGTAATTCCAGACTTAGGCATTCGCATGAAGCAACCAAGCACACTTGCATTAAACTTCACCTAAAAGCCTCAAAAATCTGGAATGAAAGATAAAGCATTAAATCATGCATGCACAAAATGACTCCTTCTTTCTCATCAATGAGATGCCAATACTCTGTATTTTGTATTAAATGATATGTCAATTACATTCAAGGAATGTTCCAGGCATAAATATTCCAGAACAAAAAAGAAGGAAATTGCCCAAGTACAGGCCGAGAATAGCACGAAGCTCTTGTCTCTACAACTCTGCAATCGGCAATTTCCAACCCTTCCTTCAATCTGCGCTTCTGGATTTATCCTGTCTCTCGTGGCTCTTCGATTCTCCCTTGTCGCTTCACTTCATGTTCCTGCATGTGACCCTTCGAATTCCTGCCTTTTCCTTGTCTTTATCCCATGTTTAACGCCAAAACGCCTAAAATCCTTCGTTGCATGTAACGCTCCTGCAGACCTGACACCTGCATGCCACGTGTCACACGCTCTCTGCGCCTTCTGTAATGCCACTCTACGAAAAACCCGACAAAAATTGCATGCCGCCTGTTCAGCTTCTTAGCCGCGATAACGCGACATGTCGTGAAATCACGACATGTCGCGATATCGCTACACTCCTTCCGGCCGAATGTCTTTGGCAGCTCCTCGTAGCGATATCGCTACCACTTTTACCTTAAGCTTCCTCTTCATGAAATGGTAGCGATATCGCTACCACTTTTACCTTAAGCTTCCTCTTCATGAAATGGTAGCGATATCGCTACCACTTTTTAACTTAAGCTTGCTTTCATGAAATGGTAGCGATATCGCTACCACTTTGACTTTGAGCCTGCCTTCACGAAATTTGTAGCGATATCGCTACCGTTTTGAACTTTGAGTCTTCTTTCCGCATGGCGTAGCGAAATCGCTACCGTTTTGTCATCCGTACACCTTCACCGAAACACGTCGCGAAATCGCGACCACTTTCTCCATCATGCCACCGACACGTCGCGATTTCGCGACACCCTTTTTGTTCATGCCACCGACACGTCGCGATTTCGCTGTGCCTTTTCAAATTTGCCACCGACACGTCGCGATTTCGCTGCACCTTTTTTTACCTCGTTGACCGTTGACCGCGATTTTTTGACACGTCGCGATTTCGCTACAGTTTTCCGGTTTTGGTCGCGATGGCGCAGTGTGTCGCGATTTCATGACATGTCGCGATTTCGTGACCCCTTTCTACACTTATGCATTTTTCTTTTTTCTTCATTTTTTAGCATCTAGGTGATTGAGATCTGCTCAGTAAGCCTGCAAAAAGGTGGGTCCCCACTTACGGGTGTGTTGTGGATCAACCACAACAAGTTATATTCTTGAAGATTCACTAATGGCTATGTTTACACCATGGATGCCAGGTATCCCATTGAACATACTGGGAGTTCAACATTATTTTCCCATTGGTGTTGAGAGATGTCTTCCTCGATTTGTCTAATGGGAAAAATACTGCAAAAGAACACATTCGAGCATTCAAATTCTATGCGAATCACTTAACAAGTTGGTATGATGATGTTGCTTGTAAAATATTCCTGTACACCTTGGAAAAATTGGCATATGATTGGTTTACAAGTCTACCTTTAGTGTCTATCACTTCTTGGGCTCAACTAGAGGCAGCATTTCTTAATCAATTCAACAAAAGCAAGTTGACCTAGTCCGCATGTACGAGCAGTTTTTCACTATTAAAAAAGGACCAAGTGAAAATGTAAAATCATTTTCTAAAAGGTTCTTTGGATTATATACTCAATTAGTGACATTTTATGTTATTCAAGAAGAAGTGGCTCTCCAAATATATGTCAATGCTCTTGACCCGCTCATTTCCACATATTTGCGAGGGATGCCTCTAATCACATCTTTGTCACAAGCCTATACTCAAGCAATGGCAATTGAGCAACAATTGAGTTGTCAAAATTATGGTGTGGGTTTTGGATCATATAATTTTCAATCATTTAATACCTCCCTCACCCACCCAATGATTTATCCACCTCAACCAAGTTCAAGTGTGAATCAATTTCAGAATCAACAATCATTCCCAAGCTTCAATAAATTTCAAAATCCTCAACATACTATGCAAGATCAACCGTCTTTCTTAAGTATGAATTAGCTTCAGAATACTCATCTTGATTCAAAAGATGCTTCTAAAATCAATTTCAATGATTTTCATAAGAATATGATTTTAGGCAAGGGAGGAGTACTAGATCCAACTAGTATTGAAACATGTGATAGATTGGGAACCCTTGACTCACCAAAATATGAATTCTATGAGGATGAATTTGAAGAATCAGATATGTCTCACACCCCTATTGATGAAACTTCCTTTGATATGCCTAATAAGGAAAATTTGGATGAGAATTCACATGATGGTATTAAATATTTTGAGGAAGAAATACTATGGAGGGGTAATAAGGATTTGGAGTCATTATCCACAAAGGAAGATTGGGATGATCATGAAAATAAGAGTGTAAAAGTGGATCTAATTATAGAAAATCCTAGGCCATCACAAGTGGTTGAAAGTGATTTTGAAAGAAAATCAATAAATAAATTCGAAGATATGATAGAATTTCACCATTTGTTCTTGGATGACAAATTGGATGATATTGTTGAAAATGATGGCCAAGAAAATCCACACCTTCCAAATTATGTTAAACTTGAATCATGGGTTACAAATGTGGACTATGATAGCCTTATCAATTTGAATACAAGCAATAACCCAATTTTGGAAGTAATCAAACCATCTAAGGAAGGTGAAGGTGAATTTGATGAGAAACATGTTGATGAATTGAAAGATGATGAAGAAGTAGTTGAACGTCACCACTTGACTTTGGAAGATGATTATTATGATGCTTGGAAGAAGTGGGAAGACTACACTCACTCCAAAACTGCTAATGAAATTTGTGTGCCTATTGATATGCAGGATAATACAATTGCCCTTTCATATGAGGATATTTCAAGTCCTGTACAATCTGAGAATGTTTTGGAAGAAGGGTTGGAATATCATCAAAGGTTGGAGAAGGATAATGATTCTACTACCATGGATAAAGAAGGAGAATCAATTGATTTTGTTCCCCTTGAGGGGAAAGAAATCAAAAATCTTGATCCACCTATTGTTTCTACAATGTCTATGCCATCTCAAAATGATGAAATTACAAAGCCTAAGTGGTGTGGGTTTGATACTATTGATGATCCTAATGAAAATGTGGATTTTGAGGCAACTCAGGCCATTGATCATGGAAAGGTGTCACGCGACACATATCTTGAAAAACTAGGCTCTTGTTTTGAAAAATATGGGCACATGTTTGATTGGGTGCCTAACTTTGGTGTTTTTGAACAGGTGTTGGATGATGAAGAAGACAATGAGGAAAAATAAAAAGCTACTAAAACTCATCAAGTTGTGGTAAATTCTAAAAATGATGGGTTGAGTATGGATGACAAGGTGAAATCTTTACCTTTGGTAGTAGCTACAAAATTTTTAAGTGATGGGTTACATGATGTCCCTTTGGATGCTAATGTCATTAATGATGAAATGTCAAATCTTGGTGATGTTTGTCAAGTTTTGATTGATTTTGATTGCTTTAAAATCTCAAAAAATAATTTGAATTCAAGACTTTTAGAAATAGGCTCTTGTTTGCAACATCTCACATTTGAAAAGGAAGGCCTAATTTTAAATCAAGAATCAAATTATGAAATGGATACTTTCAAGAATAGACAAGATAAAATTGAATATCATTTATGGTCTAATCATTTTAGTAATCGGACGCTCACCTGTGAGAGTACTAATGGAATTAAATCTAATTGGTGGGGTGAGCAAGGTAAATTAAAAGTTGTTGCATGGTGCGGTCTAATCTTGTTTTGGTTGGATTCCTATAGCATTTGGCATGCGTATCATGTTATATTTTTGTTGAAGTGTTCTAATCATGTCTGGGATCCAAGAAAGTAATAGTCCAAGCTTGGCATCATCTTGTACTATATTGTATATAGATTTTGGTTTTGGTTTTGGTTTGTGTTTTTCAAGTTTCATTTTTGGGATTGTTAGTGTAATCATGATTTAAGTTGTGTGTTTATTTGACATGTTTGGTTTGTCTAAAAAAAAAAATGATGAAAAAGTTGTCTTGAGATGCTAACTTATGCTTTAGATCAAGGAAATATGGAACATTGGAATTATGTTGTAGAAAGCTCCGCAAGAAACACAAATAGTTTAATAATATCGTTTGAAACTTGTGATGCATGAAGTAGTCAGTTTTATATTTTTTATGGCAATACTCCATCTGCAATTCAAAGGGCAATGCATTCATATTACATCTCATTTTGCATATACATGCCATCTTAGTCGCATATGCATTTCAGATACAAATCATTAAAGTGTGTCAAATCCTCTTAGGGTTATGCTATAACATAAATAAGAAAAATCCTAAGGTTGGGAACTGAGGCCCGAGATATCTAGAACCAAGCACATTTTATACACATTAAAAAAGGATTTTGAGCAAAATGATCAAAACCTTGCTTGGAATAAAAGGTCAAGCGAAAGAAGTATTTCATGTCTATCCTATTATGCAACATGATCCATAAAACAGTGGTTTTTACCACTTCCATAAAGCTTAAAGCCTAAAATCATAGTAGTAAGGATAGGGCTAAATCCTCATCGAACTTAGGTTGAAGATCCAACTCCCCAAATCTTTGATTTGACCTACATGGAGTAGTAAGGATAGGGCATAATTCTCATCTCGCCTAGGTTGAGAATCTGATTCCCCAAAGCTCCTATGTCTCATTTCATCATAAATCTTGGATTGGAAGGATCATACTACATGTCCTCTACAAAGGATGGGTAGTCATCCCCAAGGTCCAAGAAATAAAAACTAAATATTTCCCATTTCATAAATCTTGGATTGGAAGGATCATACTACATGTCCTCTGCAAAGGATGGGTAGTCATCCCCAAGGTCCAAGAAATAAAATTAACTAATATTTCCCATTTTATCTTAATATTGGATTGGAAGGATCGTACTACATGTCCTCTGCAAAGGATGGGTAGTCATCCCCAAGGTCCAAGAAATAAAGAAATGAAGCTAAATCATGGATTATGGGGTTAAGTATGCCCACGCGTGGCAGCATGTCTTGTATAAAAACAAGACCACTGACTGTTCAAACGGATATACTAGCATGACCATTTCATCCATAACTGGTTAAATTATTTTACTCAAAGTGAGGTAATGAATTCCAAATCAGAGTTGTAAGGATAGGGTTAAACTCCCATCTCGATTAGGGTGGGAGTCTAATTTCCCAAAGCTCTGATTTCACTTTCACTTGCACATGGGTTCAAGATAGTAGTGACTCATAACCAAATTTAGGATCTAATAAAGCAATTCATTACACATATAGTTGATCCTAAGAGGGTTTGATAATTTTAAATATTTGTATATGATATTAGAAGGTTTAAAATCTTTTATAAAGTAGATAGTTATATCTCTAGCCCATTAATTAGGCTATACAAATCATTCACAACCTCACATATGCATTCATGTAAAACTAACAATGGAATCTGGATCAATTTCAAACAATAAAGAATGGAACACACTGCACACATCGAGCTGACACTTAGTGATTCTAATGGTTCATGTATTTTTGATCTATCGACATTTGGTTTTATGTGTTGACACTTGTGTCTAAGCTTGTGTATTTCAGGTTAGGTTCTCACCGAAATGCTCAAGAGCATTTCCCAACAGAGTCATCATTTGTTGTGGCTACTCCACAAAACACCCCAAAATTGGGGACCCCCATTTTTTTTACACACTTTCCAAGAAGATTGCAGTGGCCCAGATGTTAAAAAGACAAAGAAAAGCAATAAATGAAAAGTTGTCACGATATCGCGACATGTTGCTCCGTCGCGACCGAAAATGAAAAGTTGTCATGATATCGCGACATGTTGCTCCATCACGACAAGAAATGAAAAGTTGTCACGATATCGTGACATGTTGCTCCATCGCGGCCAAAAATGAAAAGTTGTCGTGATATCGCGACATGTTGCTCCGTCGCGGAAAGGAATGAAAAGTTGTCACGATATCGCGACATGTTGCTCCATCGCAGCCGAAAATGAAAAGTTGTCGCAATATCGTGACATGTTGCTCCGTCGTGGCAAGAAATGAAAATTTGTCGTGATATCGTGACATGTTGCTCCATCGCAGAAAGAAATGAAAAGTTGTCGCGATATCGTGACATTTTGCTCCATCATGGCCAGAAATGAAAATTGTCGCGATATCGCGACATGTCACGTTTTCGCGGCTCAGACAAGCAAAGTACAATGGAACAAAAAAATGTCACGATTTCGTGACATGTCACATTTTCGTAGCCAAGAGCAACAGAATGCAGCATGATGAGAAAATGTCATGATTTTGCGACATGTTGTGAAATCGTGGTCAAAGCGGTCAAACAGAACAAGATGCCAGAAATGTCGCGATATCACGACATGTCTCATTTTCACGATGCAGGACAAAGAATTAAGTTTAAGACTCAAAGTTTTCATGATATCGTGACATGTTGTGTTTTCATGATGTTTGATGGGTAAAACAGCCAAGTACAGAAATTGTCACGATTTCACAACATGTCATGTTTTCGCGACTTGTCATGAAATCGTAGTTAAAGCAGGTAGGAAGAAGTATTGACTGAAAATGTCATGATATCACGACATGCTATATTTTGTTGTGATTCATGAAGGGCTGTTATGCTAAGCAAGAGAAAAACATCATGATTTCATGACAGAAAGCAGCGAGATGGTACGAAATGAAAAAGTGTCACGATTTTGTGATAGAAAGCAGCAAGATGGTACGAAATGAAAAAGTGTCACGATTTTGTGACATGTCGCATTTTCGTGGCTAAGTGCAACGAGATAGCCCGAAATAGAAAAACGTCATGATTTCGTGACTTGTCTCATTTTCATGGTACAAGAAGAATAACATGGCTGATGACAAAAAAATGTCACGATATCGCGATATGTCTCATTTTCACGGTACAAGAAGAATAACAAAGCTGCATGGTATAAAATGTCGTGATATTGCGACATGCTATCTTTTGTTACGATTCATGAAGGGTCATTATGGAATGTGCAGGGAAGTGTTGCATGTGTCACAGAGGCATAGGGGTTATGATAATGCTTTAGGATCGATAGTTATAGTTCACAAAGAAGATCGAATGTTTCACGACCAAGAAGAAAGCCAGAATAATGGAGCGAGAGATGAAATGAATCGATCTGGAAGATGAAACAAAGCATCACAAGGCAAAGTAGAGAGCCGTAGTAGAAAGTTTAAAGGCACAAGCAAAGACAGGCATATAGGTCGAAAACCGCTGGGAGTAGGGTTACAGAGCTGAGGATGATAAGCCATTCTGGGCATGCTTTGGAGTGCTTTTCTTCCACTTTTTATGGTTTTGGAGAACCAGATGTCTGCTATTGTAAAATGACAAATATTTAATGAAGATAATATTTCAGAAATTTACATCTTATGGGCAAGAAAGGAGTCATTTTTTGCATGCAAGATTAAATGTCTATTTTCCCTTTTCAGATTTTAGGCTTGTAAATGTAGTTGATACAAGTTTTTCTTGGTTGCTGCATGCGAATGCTTAAATCTAAAAACCTCATTCAAATCCTTAGGAACCAACACTTAGCTTATTAGGATTGTGCATGTTTTGCAGGTCCAATAGGTTAGGTTGCATGCATGGAAACCTCATATCTTCGGTTTTGTCAAAATAGGATAGCATCATACTGAAGGCATTTTATTTTTATTTTTCTGCACTTTACTTTTCCCGAAGTTGTTACTTTATTTTAATTTGCAGTTGTTAAAATTAAAAAAATTAAAAATTCAAAATACCAAAATAGTTGCACCAGGGCATAGGTAATATTGCAGATTTCAAATATGCATATTAAAATTTCACTTTCAGAATTATTAGTATTTTCATAAATTCATCGAAGTTGCTGTTTTATTACAGATCTTTAAAAATCCGAAAATAGAAATTTTCTTTGCTGGGCCGATTCACATTTTTTTATTCTGGTTCAACGAACAATCATTAAAGTTTCATGATAAAATAAACCAACATAGCCCCTTGTTTACAGTTACTTGCAATCACTAAGGTGTTCCAAGCATTTAAATTGAATATCATTATTTATGCATATGAATGTTTGTTCATAAGAACCTTGGAGAAATAACTAATTTCTTTGCAAGAGAGAGTTTCCTGTCAGAGACTCTAGTTGCGTGATCATTTTGTTATAGGGCAAAATATCCACTCAACACTCATAAAGGATCTCCTCCTCAATAGTCGAGTGATATCCCTTTGTCTCACTTTCATTATTGTAATAATGTTAAAAAATTTTCCAGCAAGATCTTGGTGAAAGCGATGGGTTGATAGGAGTTAACAAACTCATCATAGGTATCCGAAAATGCCTCATCCATCTTCAACCCATAAGGTGACGTAATTTTTCCTCTATGAACCTGAATTATCCATCAGTTTATAATATTTTTCTCAGTCCATAGGGGCTGAATTTATTTTACCTGACTAAATAATCCAAGTGGAGGAATCTAATTTTTGTAGACCATTAGATTATACTCCATCTCCTATTCGTAAAAGTCATGCCAGGGTGGGAGCGATATCATATTTTCAATGTGCCACTCCAAGTCAGGTCCATCAAAATTATTGTGCCTCTTTTGTATGTCAGGCCATGGACAATAGTGAAATATCTTAGCCTTGATTATTTCTATAAATTTACCCAATGGGTCATACCTCCACCGTTGCGGCAGTTCTATCAAACCTAGGTCTTGAAGTGTCACCATGAGTAGCCTATTCTACCTAACCTGACTTACTTCTATACTACCAAAATTGAAAGGCATATTGCAAGTCATCCTCTTACCATGCCCTACTCCATACACATCATTAGCATAGTCTATTTGGTGCACCACCTCCATGGTGAAATAATGTTCGGTGGCAAAGTATGGGAGCAAGAATGGCTTACCCATGAAGCCATAGATCCTTATGACCATACCTTGAGTCAACAAAAATATATCACCCTTTTCGATCATAGCCACTACTTCTCTCATCTCTCGTGGCACTCTTTCACATGCACCACAAAGTAGCTCTATTGTAGGCCCCAAAAACAAATGGTTGAAACTATAAAATGACTCCCAACTTGATAGAGCGGAAGTCCACATATATACTGGCAAAAGCTCATCTTTCTCATCCATTTGCCTTATGGTGATAAACGAAAAATGCTGGTGTAGATGGAAAAAGAAATACCAGACTAGAAAGGAGGTATGCTTGAATGATGTCTCTTCTCCAATATGTAACCTCTCTAGTTAAAAATGCAGTTTTTAAGATATAAAATTGGCCCAATCGAAGTAAATCAGATTGGTGCCCTGCTTCATGGCTGATGGAGCATAAAACTCCCCCTGGCATATGCACTGTTCTAGGGTTTCTTGCCACTTATGAACTATGGAATCTATCGGTAAAACAACAACCCATGCTAACATTGAGTAAATATTTGGGCTTTTGAACTCTATGAGTGACTTTGGCAAGTTTGGAAGTTGCCCTAGCTGTGGCTCTTTAATCAACTGCATCTCCATGAACCGACGCATCATCATAGTAGATACATATCTATCCTCCTGCTCATTGGTATGTAGCTTCTTGCTAATCACATATGAAGGAGGCTTCAACCCATAGGCAAATGCTTCCCGCACTTCATCAACAAAAATAGAAAAAAGTGCTTCTCTATTTGCCTTCCACACCATCCTGGTAACTGGATTATAAAATCGAGCAATTATCTTCACCAAATCTAGACAAGGGTGTACGGGTGTACACAAATACCAAGATAACTATGCATGGAATGACACAGTTAAAGGGATTTCTATTGTTAATCCCTGCTTTACAGTGAACTCTACATCTTGTCGTAGTTTCTCCATGCCCTTGTTGGTAATTACACAGTCTCCAATTTCTTCCATAGTGTCAGTGTATGGGTCTAAATCCACATTCTCATTCCTTCGGGCCTTCTTGGATTTTGACCCACCTTCTTTCTTTCTAGACTTCTTGGGCTCTATAGCCTCTTGCATCTCTTTACTTCTTTTTCCCATTATATCACTCTGGTGGCTTCCCTGAATTTTCTCTATAATCTCTACAACAAAAGCTTTTGAAAACTTAGCGGTAGTAAAATTAAATATTAAACTGTGAGGATTTTACCTATTTCTTTATATAGAGCACCCTTCCAACCACCATAGTAAATGCTGAATTTACCTTGGATAATTTCTAAAGAACGTGCACTTTGTTTCACCTGCCCAAAACCATTCTCGGTGCTCTAAAAATATCAACTGTTATTCACCTCAAGATCATCCTTGGAAAGTGTGCCCTTCTTACTATATGGTTTCATCAAAAAATGTGCCCTAGCTATTAAATCTTCCTTGGGATAATAACCTCGCCACCTATGAACCAATAAGTGCTTCTTATTTCGATGATGTGGGATTCTGGCTCTTTTGAGAAAGCAAAAATGCCTCCCAATGCAACCTGGGTGCACATTTTACATTAACTACCTTGGGAATGCATCATTTAATGCACCCACTTATTTTCCAAACTTTGTCACATTCTGGGTGAAACCAATATGAGGGCACTCTTAATCTTCTTTCACCTTCAAAAAATCATCACACTAAAGGATAATGAGGGCAAAAACACCACCAAAGCATGCTTTATCTTCTTCTTCACCCTAAAAATGCTCTTTGCATATTTAATGCAATTCCATGGCGATGATCCCTCTTTTAAAACAACCTTACCTTTTATTTTTCCCCCAATTTTGGAAAAAACATGTTTTTTTTTAAAAGAACTCAATTTCTTTTTAGGGCTTTTTCTATTTTGATTTTTTTTTCTTTTTTGTGTTTACACCTTGCATTAAAATTTTAATGCACTCGCTCGAAAGAGTGAAGGCACATGTGATTTTTCCATTATAAAGTATTTCTTAATTCAAACCCAAAGTGAAAGCATTTTTAGCGCAAGTTAAAAAAAAAATCACCTGCATTTTTGCCCCTACGAGGGGCGAATGGTAGTTTCACCCCTTTTTCAGGGTGAAAGTTCTTTTTAAATCCCCTTTAAATTTCTTGGCGTGCACTTTTTACATTAAATATGGGTTTTTGCCCCAATGAGGGGCGAACGAGAGTTTTGCCCCTCATTTGGGGTGAAACTTCCTTTGACTCCCTTTTGAATTTTCATTCTCTTGACTTTACTTTTTGGTTTTCTTCACTGCAAGATGCATTTGCCTCCCTTATAGGTGAATGGGGCTTTCACTCCTTTTTTCAAGCGAAAGAACTGTTGACCATTCATGACTTTGGTTTTCACCCTTTTATTGCAATGATCATTCTTTTGATTATTAATCACGAGCTTCGCCATTCTTTTTATCCCTAGGATGTGTTCACCCTAGTGGAAGGTGAATGGGACTTTCACCCTTTCTCCGAGGTGAAAGCTTAACTATTTTTCCATGGTTCCAAAGTTGAGCTCCATATTTGATTTTCTGATTTACTTGCTACTCTTCAATACTAACGTCTTACTTCCTTAAAACATATGAACTTACAAATTCATAAAGCAATCCATTTAAAACTTTTGGAACTTCTTGAGCTTCTCATGATTTCTTGTTCTTAATATATCAATTAATCCTGCCCACAATCATGATGTGTCTTCATTGAACCATTTTGGGGTGAACTTGATTCTGTAGTAGAGATGGAGCATATATATATATATATATATATTTATTTTATATATTTTTTCTCACCCCCATTTTTTTATAATATATATTAAGTAGTGAAAGATAGAAATTGCTTGAAAATAAAAATATGTACATATTTACAAATTGGTACCTCTTGAGTTTATCATTGAACATAGGCCTTCAGATGAAGACCATTCACTGGAATTGGAAGATCCTAGCCATCCATATCCCGAAGATGATATGCATTCACTGGATTCACTATGGAGATCTAAAATGGACCTTCCCAAATCACATCAAACTTGTGGTGCTTCCCCGGCTTGGCTTTGTTCTCGTTCCATTTGAGGACTAAATCTCCCACTTGAAACTTGCACTCTGTTGTCTTTTTTCCAAACCATTTCTACATCACTTTAGTATGTTCGATGAAATCTTGATACACCTTTTCTCTTTCTTCCTCCAACTACAATAATTGAGCCAACCTTGCGCTCATTGGATCATACTCATCATCTTCATCTTTGAACAACTGCAAGGTCTGGAGGACAAGGAGCTCAATATGGGTGGGTAGAACTACTTCTTTCCCATACACGAGGGAGTAAGGAGAGGCTTTAATAGACTTTTTCATGGATATGTGGTCTACCCATAGAGCTTGGTTCAATAGTAGGTGCCAACTTCTCTTATTGTTTCCTAGCGTTCTCTTCAAGATCCACAATAAGTTTTTATTGGTGGATTCGGCCAAGCCATTCCCTTACGGGTAGTAATTGGATGATGTCTTGAGATAGATCCCATATTTGCTTATAAATTCGATGATATTCGCCCCAATAAATGGAGTCCCATTATCTATTACAATAGCATCTAGAACACCAAAATGGGTGATCAATCCCTCAAGGAAAGAGATGATCGTAGCTTGATCTACTTTTTTGGTAGGGATGGCCTCTACCCACCTAGTGAAATAATCTATTGCAGTTAGGATGTATTTATGCTTAGCTAAAGAGTGAGGGTCTATGACTCCAATGAAGTCCAAACCCCATTGCTGAAATGATGCTTCCACTTGAATCGGGTGTAGAGGCAATGATCCTTTCCTTGTCCTACCAACATACCATTGACAACTATCATAGTTTTAGCTCACCTTATGTGCATCTATAAAAATGGTAGGCCAAAAGTAGCTAGCTCTAATGATCTTCAAGGCCATAGGCCTTCCTACATAATGGCCACTAGATAGACCAGAATGAAACTCTTCCAATATTTTCTCCTTTTCTGACCCCTTCACACACCTGAGGAGCACTCCGTCTATATTCTTGTGGAATAATCCACTTGGCAATAAGACATATTTAAGTGCTTGTAGCCTAAACCTTTGACACTGTGAAGCATCAATATGTGATGGACATTTCCCTGAGGTAAATAATTCGACAAGGTCCTCTGTCCAATCATGATCACTTATAGCATGATTTGCACAAATGCTTTCGTTGATGTCCTCATTCTGTATTGGAGCCAATGATTTGGATGCTGCACTTTTGGCTAGTTCCTGGCAAAGAGCTCATCCATGGACTAGCTTTGTTGGTCGGATATCCACATCATACTCTTGAATCTTTGAGACCCAACCCGCTCTTTTGTCACCTAATTCCCCTTGAAGAATGAAGTTTCTGACATCTGGGTGTATAACATAAATAATTATTCTGCTCTGTGAGACAAAGTGTCAGAATTTATTCAAGGATTTCATCACTACATACACCTATTTTTCAATGAAATTATACTTCTCCTGGTGTGGCGCAATAACTTGGCTCAAAAAGGCAATCAACTTTTCATCTCCGTCTTCTTGTTTCTACGTGAGAACAACAACATAACTCTCTTGTTCACCTACTGCATAGAGAATGAAGTCTTTTGAATAATCTGGGTTAATTAATACTGGTGCTTGAGTGATTCTTTCCTTGATTTCCCAAAAATCCTATCTTCTCTCCTCGGTCCATTTGAACTCTGCATTCTTTTTCAAGAGCTTGGTCATGGGTTTCACTACCTGAGCAAAATCAGCTATGAACTTCCGAATGAAATTTATCTGACCAAAGAATGACTGTAGGTCCTTCTTGTTAACTAGAAGTGGTAGTTTCAAGAGTGCTTCGGCCCTTGTGGGATCAATCTCCAGTCCTTCTTGTGAGATCACATGACCTAACAATTTTCCCTCTTTTACAATAAATATGGACTTTTTTGGGTTAATGGAAATCCCAAACTCTTGATATTTTTCGAACACCTACCTCAAGTGAGAAACGTGCTCTTCTCTACGATGCAAAAACATAGTCATATCATCAAGGTAAATCACAATAACTCTATTTAATAACTCACCAAAAGTGATGTCCATGGCTCTCTGAAAGGTAGCACCAACATTTGAAAGACCGAATGACATCCTTTGATAGGCGAACGTACCCCACTTGGTAGTGAACATCATTTTATGTTGGTCCTCATATTTTACCCAAATCTGATTATAACCAAAGAAACCATCTAGTAAAGAAAATATTTGTGCTCCAACAACTACATGGAGGATTTGATCAATCTACGGCAAGGGGTAGTGATATTTTAATGATGCCTGGTTCAGGTTTCGAAAATATACGCATAGTCGGATATCTCCATTCTTATTTTAAATGGGCACTAGGTTCACCACCCATGTTGAGTGCTTAATTGGATATATTATCTTTGCTTCCAGCATCTTTAATAGTTCTACCTTCATGAGCACCTCAATTTTAGGATTGATAGGCCATTATTTCTGTCGAAAAGGTTTTACTCCCTCCTGCAGTTCAATGGTATGTTGAATTACATTCTTGTCATATCCCTTCAAATCATGATAGCTCCATGCAATGATATTAAGAAATTCGTAACACAATATTCTTGATATCTTCTAATTCTATTGAAGTACAATCGGTTCCAATTTTGATGATCTTCTCAGGCTCCAATTGCAACTCCTTATATTCCTTCACATCTACCTTGATTTTATGCTTCTCAACCCTATCATTTTGGTCAAATAGACTTTCCAATGAAATCAGTCCCCTGGGAATGTGATTATTCTTCAATTGAATCATTCCTTCCATTTCTTCTTCGACAAGTATTCTATCATCTACACTTGCAACTTCCTTAATCAGAAAATTGACTATTTTCTCATCATTGTCGAACACTTGCCAATAGAGGTTCTTATCAGGGACTGAGGGTCTATAAATTACCCTGACAGTCTTGGGCTTTCTGACTACTTGCTCCATGGGAGAGTAATTAGCACCAAGGGAAGCTAAAATATTTGCATGCTTATTCTGTTCTCACGAAATTGCCTGAATGTTCAAGGTTGTAAAGGACTCAAAAAAATACCATACCTTGTTGTGATAAGCCTTCAAGTAGTGTTGCTTTGACATGCATTTGTTTGTTGTCTGGTTGACAATGAGTTTAGAGTCTCCAAAGATTTGTAGCTGTTTTATGCCCAAATTTTTAGCTTTTTTCAAACCAAGACACAATGCTTCATATTCGGTGGCATTATTTGTGCAACTCCAAGTTAATCTATATGAATAGGTATTTTGCAACCCAGTAGGAGAAACAAGAACAATACCAACCCCTACGCCATTTTTGCACCTTGCACCATCAAAATACAACTTCCATAACTGATTTGCAATAGGGTCTGGGGAATCAGGGACTTTTTCTTCAATCTACTCGGGTTTGGTTATAGTGTAACAACCAATGTTAGTTTTGACCATTGCATTGAAATCCATGAGTGAAAATTCATCTTCAAGGTGGAGCTCACCAAGCGCTTCTTCCATAAAATTAGCTTCTTGTAATTCTTCAGTCATCATGTTGACTATGCCTGTGGATTTTTCTTCCTCTTCTTCTAGTTTCTCTATATGAAAAGTAGAGGGCTTCTCATTATAGATGCAGATTCTTCTTCCCTTGAATGGAATCTCCAAATGTGAATAGTCCAAGGAAAGGTACCCTCCTAGTTTCATCATGAACTCCCTTGAAAGACACATGCTGAAGTATGGTTCCAAGTCAACCACCACTACTTCTTGAATAACAGTGATCTACGATATACTATGTAGAACAATAGGAATATCTTTGATTACTCCCACTATTTTGACTGGGGTCCCATCCAACTACAATACTCCTAGACTACTTCTTGTGTATTCCATCCCCATGACTTCGCATACTACCTTTGGCATGATAGTAGTTGCGGCATCGAAGTCGATCATACAATTATGCACTACCCACCCTTCCATTCTGAGTGACAAATAGAATGGGGGTGGTCTATTATTTCTAGTGGTAGAAGTTGGTAGCGTCTGTGCTAACACTATTTGGGAATAACTCCTCTTCTGGTATTTTGTAGTCTTGAGAGACTCTTGTAGCAGGTCAACTTGCCCAGGTAACTGTAGTGCATCATATAAGCTCACTTTTACCAGTATCTTTTTCATCTCCTCCATAATGTTATAACTAGAGGTACCAGGAACCTTTTCTTCTACAACCTACTCATACTTATTTTGGTATTGCTGAGTAGCCTCCACCCTTTGTCTCTTTGTCAACGATGGATACTTGAGGCACTCTTTGGCTTGCTCTTTCACTTCATTTTGTTCTTGAGCTACTGTAGGTTGTGAAGTTGATGCCTTCATCTTCTCTTGTCCTTGCTTGGGTAGTAAATATTTCAATAGGATAGAATCATGTTGCTTCATTGTTGGACCAGATGTTTTCGTTGGTGGCTACACTTTTTCATTCTATACCTTCTACTCAGTGGGGACCTTCAGGGGTTCCAATTCTATTGGATCTATAGTCACTGGCTTCTTTCTGGTCCTCGTAAGAACTAAAACTTGCTCCAAATATGGGACCATCAAATTATGATCAACTTCCATTATCATATTAACTTGTCCACCAGTAAAACTTTCTGCTAAAGTCTGTACATAGTTCAAATGCACCATACACGTGTCTTCTCCATGAGGATCATTACAGGTGGAGCACCAGTATGCTCTCTCTGATGTATTGGTTTCTTCATTTGTTAACACAGTTGTGTTCCTTTCAGGGCCCTTGCTAGTGGTTGCTTGCTCTCGGGTAATCGGTGGTGTTTGAAATCTCCTTGACCAAAAATCAGCTTTAGCTTACTTCTTCCTTACTATTGTAAGCTCGTTTGACATTGTTCTTATGGCTGAATTAGTAGATTGCACCTCTTGTAACAACTTCATGTAGGGATCAAGATTCGAGGGTGCAAGAGGTGTTGGTAAAGGTAGAGTGGTAAAGGTAGAGGTATTGATGGGGCAGACAATGGTAGTGGAAATGGTGGCATTGGTAACATTGGGAAAGGAATGAGTGTTGGAAATTATGGTGTTTTTGATGTAGGTAACTGCGGTACAACTAGCAAGGCTAACTGCGAAAATCTTGGAGCATGAAGTTGTGGGACAAGAATCAAAATTATTTGAGGCAAACCCAAGCTCCATGAGGGAACTAGGTACATAGAGAGCATGGGATATGAAAATGCATGATGCGTAGTCATTATACACATCATTAATTCTCAATGAATTTGTCAATCCAGGGCAGTGTACAAGGCTATCTACGAAAGAAGGGGTGAACAGGGTTATAACTTAGGTCAATCTGGAGCAACAGGTCTTATTGGTGAAACCGATTGTGTGGGGGATTTAGGACATTCCTATCTCTAAATTGCATAAATTAAACCTTAATCTAGTTGCAGAAATGGAAACTAATCATTAACTATAGAAATGAAATCCTAATTACAATTGCAGAATGAGACCTAATTATGTTGCAGAAATAACAGTTGCAGAATTAGAAGTCTGATTATAATTGCAGAAAGGAAATCTATTTACTTTTGCAGCAATGGAAACCTAATTATAGCATGGAAATTAAACCCTATCAATGCTCTGTAATAGAAGGTTGTCAATCTTCTATGCAAGGGTTGACAACAAAACACAAAATGCAAGAAATTACAAAAAACAACAAATTCTGGAAATGACAGTCTACAATAAATTGAAAGCTTTGTTGAAAGTGGAGATTACAACCAAACCATTAATCACAATATCATCCCAATCATAAAATAAGCTAATATTACAAATGCTATTAGTTGTTTACAAAGAAATGAAATGACAAGTTCTACAACTCATTCTGCTATAGCAAAATCAGAATAAAAACCTGTTGTTAGTCCTCCTCCTAGGTCTGGAAGTGGCCAGCCTCCTTGTCCAGAAGAAGGTATGAGTCTCTCTCTCTCTAGATCTTACTCACACTCATTTACAACAATATGAATAGAAATAGTGCACTTTATTGATTCAAGAACATGATTACAATAATTCTATTGAAAACCTGTTACAGGACTGTAACAGTCACTTTTCTGATTATTGCCTATTTTCTCCTATACTTACTTCTCTACTCTCTACTTCTCTACCTACCTAGCTCAACCTGAATGGGAGCCATATTTATAGATGTCCTAAGATCTACTTACAAACTGAGAATATCTCAAAATATCTAATCCTATTATGCTGCAACAATTCCTGGGTTTATCCTAGAAGAGGATCAAACTTGATCTTTCCATAAATGGTGGCTTTGGTCGGCAAGGACGACAAAGTCAGATGGGAGATATTTTCCCTTACCCTTTTCAATATTTCTTTCCCTTTTTCCAGCATCAAAAATCGGTCAACAAGTCAAAAAGCACATTCTATTTTCATTTCGAAGATAAGTGGCTCATTCCGAAGAGACTGCAATTCTCATTCCGAAGATCCGCTCATTTCAAAGATACTATGTTTTCTCATTTCGAAGATATCTGTTCATTCCGAAGAGACTTCGGAATGAACAAATGTGTGCTCTTTAAATGATTTCCTCTACATTTCTCAGGTGGGTTATCTCTCAGGATCAGATTTCAATGGTCTTCATCTCTTTCCATATGTGAATTCCATGCCTTGCCATTCATTGGCAGCTGGCTGGAATTTACATGGGAAAAACTAGTTTTTGCTGCACAGTAACAGTTTGCTTGCACTGTTGCTAGATTTAGGTAAAATAAATGCTTGAGACATATCAAAACATGATTAGTGAAATGCTGCTATCAACCTAAGCATATCTCATTTTAGCAAGTCATAACAAAATAACATAAAACTATGCAAAAAGCTATAAAAATCAGAATATAGTATTTCAAATACATTGATCATGCAAATAGTTAATACACAACATATTGAATCAACTTAACTAGCATATCAGATTAAACATAAGAGTTTGTAGGCAATTTCAATGTTCAAAACATGTTATGATTGAGGCATTTCCAGGCCTCATCATTTTCCCCCAACTTATATTAATGCATGTCCTCATGCATTCTGTTGGGCTATGGAATCACATATGTCCATGTTCAAATTCCATGACCTGTAGAACAATTTCTTGCCTATATAATATCCCCTATTCTCCTGAAGGTTTTTGAGCCATTCTTCAAACTGTTCATCAGGTTGGGCATCTTCTTCAAAGTAGAATGGAACTGGAGTAATGATTGTTGGAGGCCTAAATCTGAGACCTATCCAATGATGTTGCATGATTTCAATCAATTGTATCACTCCTTCTGCCCTTCTTCTGGACCATTCTAAGTTGATGGGGGAGATGGGTTCTCTTTTCTGTAAAGACATGGAAAGTTCAGCCCATCTATTTCTATAGATTGATAATGCTGGAACAAAATTGTCATTACAAAAATTTTGAAATCTGGTCACACAGTCCCTCAAATTGTTCAAGTACATCCTCTTTACATCATCCCTATTCATCATGGTGAAGTGTTGTCTGGTGATAATTGGGTGATTTGGCTGAATTGCTCTGACTAACAATTCAGCTCTTGATTCAATTTCTTTATTCTACCTTTTCTCCTGGTCCCAATAAAACTGATTCTGCAAAGTGGACATGAATGCCCTCAATTGAACATCTCCAATGTAAATTTGAGGGTGAAATTCTACTTCTTCTGGAATAAAGAAGCTGTGTAAAAATAGTTCACATAGAAGATTTTTTTGCTCTATAGGGCTATCAAAATATGCTTCCAGGAAATCTGTAGTTGTGTCCAATTTATATGGGAGACCTGAGCTAATCCTCATGACCTGCCATCTGAGGTATTTCTCCTTCAGAATAAGACTGTAAAATCTGGTCGGCCATCTGAATTGGACCAAAAACTCAGCGATCTGACATAAATCAGTCACTTTTTCTTTTAATGCCTGGATCTCTGTTTCCTTTGCCTCTAGCTATTTTCCTTCCAATTTGAATTTTTCAATCTTAGTGGCAAGCTTCTCATATCTGATCACCCAACTGGCTATGTCTGCATTATATTGTTCTAGGGATACAGTATTAGGTGGTCTAACTACAGGTGGAACTCTAGGTAGCAGATCTACCTGAACCCCTTTTTTTGCCACTTCTACTGGTTGATCATCTATCAACAATTCTACCTGTACCCCCTTTTCTGCTATTTCTATTGGTTTGTCATCAGACAGTAATTCCACTTGCACCCCCTTATCTGCTATTTCTACTGAAGGTGTAACAGTTTGAAATACAGAGACCTCAATAGAAGGAGTACTTACTTGAACAGTTTCATGCTGCTGCTTGGACTGTTCCTATGCTGGTGACTCATCTCCAGTATCTTCTGCTATGCTCTTTGCCAATTCTGAAGCATCTTCAGAATGAGAAGGCAATGCTTCAGAATGAAAGGGTGCTGCTTCAGAATGAGCACCTATGTCTGCCTCAATAGAGTCATCTGCCCTAGATAAATCCATAAGTAATTGAGCCAAATCATCCTCATCAATGGATACAGTTGGCTATTTTTTAGACTATGACAACCTTTTTCTCAATTCTGCCACTTCCTGCTGTAATTCTGCAATTTTCCTTTCTTGCATCTCAATGATGTTTTCTTTCTCTTCAATCCATCTGGTTTGTGTTTTGACAACACTTCTTGCTGCTCTCAGCTTGTTCTGTGATGTCTTCCTCCTCTATTTCTGCTTTAGAATCTGATGCAGACAAATTATCTATAGTTGGCTACTCAACAACTATATCTTCTTCTACTTCAGTTGTCTGCTCTTGTTCAGGAGGCTCTATGAAACTGTCTATGACTACATCTACAATTTCTATGGCCTGTTGAACTGTAGCCACTTCAAAACTATCCTGCCCAGTTTCTTCCTCAATTATCTGTTCAAGGAATTCTAGAAAGTTTTCAGGGGTTGGTTGTATTTCTGTGACATCTGGACTGCTTTGTCCACCTTCTTCTTCTATGACCTATTCTACCATTTCCCTCAAGTGGAGTCTTGTAGACCTCCTAGTTCCTGATGCAAACTTCTTCTTTTTGCTTTGTTTTCTGGTGACAAGGGTTGTGGGGACAGTTTTAGATGCTTCTATTTCCCTTGTTGTTTCTTCCCCTATTTGGCTAGGTGCTTCACTTCCCTATTCTAACAAATCAGTAACAATTTCAAAAAAATGGACCTTCTTCTATTTTTCTGTTCTTGCCAGTTCTAGACCCTCTCTTTTTTTGTTTCTTAGCTCGTGAGGTTGAAGGTTCTGGAGCAAGGTGTTCTGTTGCTTCTGTTGGGTGTGTTTCTTTCTCTACAATAGCCTCTACGATAGTTTCTATTTCTTCTTCTACAATAGCCTCTACAATAGCTATTTCTTCTTCTACAATAGCATCAGTAGCATCTGTTTCTTCCTCCTCATCCTCATCTCCAAAAATTACATCATTTAGGGTAGAGTAAAACCTATCAAAGCTCCTAGGGTTTCCTCTAAAATGGTATTGGAAAACTAGTTTGATGAGACCATGGTGGCGAGGGCTTCCTTTTCCTTCCTGATATCTTTTTGCCATGTTTTTCAATTCTTGGTGCAGGTACAGGGGAAGATTTACCCTAACTTCTGGTTGTTGCCTACCATGTCTGAGATGGTTTAAAATTTTTAGATGATGCCCTGACAATAGTACATACTGCCCTTCACAGGTTAGAAATTTGATTACCCATGTGGCCACTTCATCCTAGGGTTCCTATAGGCTGGCCCTTTTTACCCCCTTGCATGTGTTATTATGTGTTAAATATTCTGGCTCCCTATCATTTTCTTCTAGAAATTGATTAACTATATTCACCAATGTATTTTTGCTAGATCTAGAAATTGGAAGACCTTCTAATGGCAGCTCAGTAATTTGACTCAAAACTTTAGGGGTTACCTCAATTGTCATGTCGTTAATGTGTGCCTGATTGTTTCTGAATGTGTGGGTGAACATGCCGGCCAAATATTCAGAGGAACCATTAAACTTATCCAAAAATGGCATAAGCCCTCCATCTTCAAAAATCTATAGCACTTCTAGATTCTCTCGGAGGTGGGTGGTATCCGTTGGTTCCATTTTTGTCTTTCACCCCATTTTCCTATTTGGGTACGTTAAAAACCGCTCACTTCTACTGCTATTCCTCTACTAGATCGTTGGTTTCTGGTGTGTGCAGACTTGCAGGGTTTTGTTCTAGGTTTTCAATTGCCCTATTTTTCTTCTTTGAAATGAATCGTAATCTGAGCATTGTACCTCGTAATAATTTTGCGTTAGCAAATATGTCTTCGAAAGGAAGGGTGGCACGTATTTCTATTTTTTCTCTAAACACATGTCCGTTAATGGTTGCGCAGATGTCCTTGTCGTCAGATCCACCTTACTCATTTTTAGGTTTTTCTGTTTCATCCATAGATTTTCATGTGCATGTTTATTAGCATCAAAAAATGGTGGCATACTGTTGGTCACGTCCCCCATGATTCTGGTACTTTTCTAAATGAGTGCAAAAACAAACCACATCCTAACTGACACGTGTTCATTTATCGTATGCAGCCAAAATAATTTTTACTTGATCGTATTTTTTCCTTCCTTGGATGCCACGTGGAAATGTTATATTGAATGCTCTTTTCGAAGATTATGATTTATTGCAAAAACAACACTTCATTTCGAAGATCATGCTTCTTTGCGAAGTCAAATCCTTATTTCGAAGATAAATCCTCATTTCGAAGACAAATCCTCTTTTCGAATATCAGGCTGCATTGCGAAGGCAAATCGTCATTCTGAAGACAAAACTTCATTTCGAAGACAAATCCTGCTTCATTTCGAAGATGATGCTTCATTGTGAAGGCAAATCGTCATTCCGAAGACAAAGCTTCATTCCAAAGACAAATCTTCATTCCAAAGACAAAGTGCAACATTCATTCTACTGTCATTCCGAAGACAATTTCAATCCGAAGACAATACAACAATTAATCTGAAGAAGATAGCAGGCACTATTTTTGGCATTCTTGTTTCGAAGATTAGGCAGAAATCAATATTCTCATTCTCAAAACATGTTTTAAGTATGCCAACTCTTATGGATACCTTTTATGCTAATGGTTAATTGTTATATACTATATACCAATCATTTACAATGAAGAAATGTAAGAAATATATACCTGATTAAAACAAGTTAATGCAAGTTTTTGAAGAATGACTGCCTTTGTTGATGTTCTGCTGAGATTTTCTGCAATATTTCAAAACAAGTGCAATTGGTGAATTTGTACAATGATGGTTCAAAAATTTTCAAGGTTATGCATGCCATAAAACTGGTTTTCATGCATACCAACCCAGTAGTGCCTTAGGAAAGGTTTTCACTCTTTGAGCTATTCATTTTTCTCTCTTTTTTTCTTGTTTTTTTTTTTTTACCTCTCCTTTTCTCTTTTTTTCTTGATTCTGATTATGCCCATGAAGGAATTCATGATTTCCCTGAAATCATGCCCATGAAGGAATTCACAATCAAAATTTATTCATCTTTTTGTTTTCTGCTTTTTCTGATTTTTTTGTATTTTTTTGCTTTTTCTTGAAATCCATGATCATGTTGATTGTTTTGAAGTGGAAGAGGAAATCTCTTCCACCTGTTGTGTATCCAAACTGTCAAGCTACTGCAAGAATTCCTCTTTAGTCAGAGGTGTATGGTACACCCTGAGGCGATGTCCATTCACTACCAACTTTCTCTATGACCCATCAATAGGAGATAAACGAGTTGCTCCATTGTCAAATACCTCTTCAATCTGGTAAGGTCCAAGCCATCTAGTTCTCAGCTTTCCAGGGAAGTCCTCATAACGAGAATCAAATAACAAAGCCCAATCTCCTTGTTGAAGTTTCCTCTGTTGAATGTGACTATCATGCCACAACTTCCTCTGCTCCTGAATTACTTTAGTTTGGTGCAGAGCATCCAACCTAAGTTCATCCAATGCATTCAGCTGTAGAATCCTATCTGTCTGTGCCTGTGACAATTCAATTCCAATTTCCAATGTTGTGCGCAATGTTAGTAGCTCAAATTCAATAGGTAAGAGGGGCTTTTTACCAAAGACTAGTTCATAAGGTGTGAATCCAGTAGTGGATTTCCAAGTAGTATTGTAAGCCCACACTGCTTCAGGTAATTTATCTAGCCAGTTTCTCCTATGAAAAGCTACTATTTTTGTCAAGATTCATTCTAGTTCCCTGTTTGTTACCTCAACCTGGCCATTTGCTTGTGGGTGATAAGGTGATGATTTTCTATGTTTGATTTCATATAATTCTGTAAATGCCTCAATGACTTTAGATGCAAATTGGGGTCCTTGGTCTGTGGTGATAGACCGAGGAGCTCCAAATCTCTAAAAAATCTGAGTATACAAGAAATCAGTGACCTTCTCTTCATGAGCATGTTTGAAAGCACGCACCTCTACCCACTTTGTCAAGTAATCAGTGCATACTAGAATATGCACCTTTCCTTGAGAAGGTGGATCAATAGGTCCTACAAAATCAAGCCCCCACCTCTCAAATGGCTCTAAAACCAATTGAGGCTGTAGTGGCATTTCATTTGTATGAGTGGGTTTCCCCATTCTTTGGCATGCATCACAATGCTCGATGTACTTTTTCACATCCTTGTGAAGAGATGGCCAATAATATCCTGTCCCTAAGATTTTCCTAATTGTGCTTTTTACAGAGTAGTGTCCACCTGAGGGTTCATCATGACAAGCCCTAAGGATATCATATACCTCATCCTTTCGGATGCACCTACGTAACACATGGTCAGGACTGCACTTAAAAAGTATACCCTTAATCCATTCAAAAGAAGAACTCTGTTTGATCAATTGTTTTTTCTGTTTTGAAGTGAAATGTGGAGGAACTTTCCCTGTGACCAAATAATTGGCTATATCTGCAAACCAAGGTGATTGGACTGATATAGCAAATAATTTTTCATCAGGAAAAGTGTCCTCAACTAATTCCCCTTCATCTGTGTTCTGCAACCTGGACAAGAAATCTGCTACAACATTAGCTTTTCCTGGTTTGTTGATTATAGTGATATCAAATTCTTGCAGCAATAGTAACCAACGAATAATTCTTGCACTTACCATAGGCTTATTCATCAAATACTTAATGGTTGTATGATCTGTGTGAATAAATATTTGATAACCTGTGATGTAATGCCTGAATTTGTTGATGGCATAAATTACTGCCAAGAATTCCTTCTCAGTTGTGGTATAATTTTTCTCAGCTCCTGTCAAATTCTTGCTAATGTAGTAGATGGCATAGTGTTCACCATTGTCAATTTGTCCTAATGCTGCTCCAATTGTAGTATTGGAAGCATCAGCCTGTATGTGAAATGGTAATGTCCAATTAGGTCCTCTTAACACAGGTGGAGTTACTAATTTCTCTTTCAGAGCTTCAAATGATTCCTGACACCTTGCAGTCCAGGAAAATTCAGAATCTTTAGTCAATAGGGCAAACATGGGATTGGCTATTGTGCTAAAGCTGGGAATAAACCTGCGGTAAAAACCAATGTGTCCTAGGAAGCTTCTGACATCAGTCTGAGTTTTAGGAGGAAGAAGATTCTTGATAATTTCCACCTTCTTTGGATCAACTTGGATCCCTTGAAGAGAGATGTGATGACCAAGAACTATTCCTTCCTTCATCATCATAAAACATTTTTCTGGATTCAAGGATAACTGGTATGTTTCACAGTGAGTTAAAACTCTATCAAGGTTTTCTAATGTAAAGTCAAAAGTCTGTCCACATACTATGAAATCATCCATGTATATCTCAACACTGTTGGTAGTTAGATCAAAAAAATTGCTAAGACTGCTCATTGAAATGTTGTTGGGGCATTACACAAACCAAAAGGTAAAACCCTATAGGCAAATGTTCCCCATGGATAGGTAAAGGTTGTTTTCTCTTGATCTTCAGGTGCAATCTGAATTTGATTATATCCACTAAATCCATCAAGAAAACAAAAGTATTTCTTTCCAAAGCAAGGGTATCTAACACCTGATCTATGAAAGGTAATGGAAAATGGTCTTTGTATGTCACTTTATTCAGCTCTCTATAGTCTACACATACTCTCATTTTTCCATTTTTCTTAGGAACTATAACCAATGGAGAGACCCACTGGCTATCAAAAATTGGGTAAATGAATCCTACCTCTAGAAGTTTTTCAATTTCTTCCTTTACAATATCCCTTAGGGCAGGATTCAGTCTTCTCTGGGGTTGTCTTACTGGCTTGACTTCTTCAGTATAAATTCTGTGGGTGCATATATCAGGGTGAACTCTTGACATATCTTTGTAGTCCCAAGCAAAAGCATGAACATGCTTCTGCAAGACAACTATCAATTTTTCTTCCTCTTCCCTAGTAAGCCAGTTGTAAATGTTCAGAAATTTGCCTGGCTGGACTTCTATTTGTTTTGTATTTGGAAGGACTGAATTCACTTCTTCATACCTGGTGATTAGGGAGTTAAGAGGACACTGCTGAGATGGGAGGAAATAAGAAGTTTTTGTTTCATTGCTTCCTGATGGAAGCATATCCTGTATGGAACAATGAGAAGGAAAAATCAGGTGATGGTGCCACCCATGTGGTAGTGAAACAGAGTTTTCCTGTGATAGTACAGATGGTTCACCTTCAAAATTTTGGTTCTCCTCATTCCTTAACAACTGATGGATATTTACTGCTTCCTCTTCTAACCCTTGTTCATGCAGAACATTCATTAGGATAGTTTCATTTTCTAAATTTTCTATGTCATGGAGGTCTTCTGTGTGTTCCCTTACTACCAAGGTGGCTAGTGTGGAAATAACCTCCTCTGGTTCTTCATCTGAATCAGGAAACCATAACTGACCTAAAAAATTGCTGGAGGGTCTTGCAGGAGGATACAGAGAGATCTGTTTTAGATCAATACCATTTGAAATAGTCATTTTTCTAGATCTGCAGTCTATGAAGGCTGCTGCAGTTGCAAGCCAAGGTCTTCCCAAAATGATGGGATATCCATGTGCTGAATTTCTTGGCTGTAAAACCAAAAAATCTATAGGGAATTCCCAAGAAGAGACTTCTATAGGGACATCTTCAATGATACCTTCAGGTTTTGCAACTGACCTATCAGCCATTTCTAAAACTGTAAATGTGGGGCTGAGATGTTTGAGCTGTAATTGTTTCATTATATCCTTGGTCATGACATTTATTGCAGCTCCTAGATCTACTAAGACATTTGATATTGGTACTGAACCTATGGTAACTATGATAACTGGACTTCCTGGGTCACTATACTTTGGAGGTACTAGTTTTCCAGACAAGAGATCAACTATCTTTCCTTCAACCTGAACAGTCTTGGGAAATGCTTTCTTTTTTCTTCCTGCTCTTCTAATGCACAAATCTCGGATAGTACTTTTAATCACTGGTATATCCTTAATGGCTTGCAATAAGGGCAATGATATAGTTAACTTTCTAAGTTCCTTGACCAGGTCTGACTCAAAATTTTTTGCTGTGGTATTGAATCTTTCAGGATATGGAATTATCCTTGATGAAGGTAATTGTTCTGCCTGTGGTTCTATTTTTCTTCTTCTTTCTCTATTGTTGGTTTAACTCTAACTGGTTCCAAAGGTTCTTGCTCTTCATTTTCCTTGATTTTAATTGAAACAGGTTCAGGTATAACTTTTCTTGAATGAAGTTGGATGTTACTACAATCAAGAACATTTATTTCAACATTTTCTTCAGCTTCAGCCACATAGACAGGGGATGCCTGTCTCATGTTGTTTGGATTAGTGACTGATTGAGCTGGAAGTTGAGGTTGTTTCACCTGTTGTGTTTGTTGTGGTTGGTTCTATTTTTCTTGAAAATTTTGATTAGGTGCAGGCAGCAAATGCTGAGTTTGACCTTGATTTCTTTGTTGCCTTGGATAGGACTGGTATTGTTGACTCCACTGTGGTTGATTTTGCATCCAATGTGGATTATTCTGATTCTGATTCTAGGTTGGGTTGTTTTGATTCCATGATGGATTATTCTGATTCTGATTCTAGGTTGGATTACTCCAACTTGTTTGTGGCCATTCTTGGGAATTTGTCCATTGAGAATAATTCCAAGGATGTTGGGGTGGTTCTGATTGTCCCCAAGGCATAGTCCAAGGATTATGCCCCCAATTTGTAGGAAAATGAGGGGGATTTTGGTATTGAGAGAAATTTCCCCCTTGTTTTGGTCCAACATAGTTGAGTTCCTCAGTCTGATTTTCTAACATAGTTTTGAGTTGTGGTAGCAGGTGGCATTTATCAGTTGAATGCTTCTTTGAACAGATACTACAAATGGCTGAGATAGATGTTTTATTCAAAGGACACTCCTGCAAAGCATGTTTATTTCTACATCTTGGGCAATAAATTGCCAAAGGTTCTATGGTTTTTGCTTTTGCAGACATTTCCCCCAAAGTTGTGTTCAATTGCACTAGAATATCAGTTTTAAAATTTGCAAGTTCCTCTATTAGGTCCTTCACATCAGTGCCATTTGTACTCTTTTTTCTTCTTCCCTTCTTAGTGCGAGAGTAATTCCTACAAAGACCCATAATTTCCTCATTACTGAGAGTATTTACATCCCCTTTTCCCATCAAATCCAATACTTCTCTGGATTCATCTTGTAATCCTCTCAAAAATATGGTTTTGCATAACTCTGGTTCTACAAGTCCACATCTCCTTTGAACAAAGGAGAACCTATCAAGATAGTCTTCTAATGTTTCATCATCTTCCTGTTTAATCTTGAATAACTCATCTTTCCTGTTCCTTACATGACAATACTCTTGATATTTGTCTAAAAACATAGTTTCCATTTGATCCCAAGTTCGGATGGAATTTGGCTCTAAGCTCATGAACCAGCGTAATGTTGAGTCCTTGAGTGTTGAGGGAAAGACCTTAAGTTTTTTATTGTCATTTACATAATCATAGGTTTGACACACTACTTTGAATTCAAACAAAAACTGATCAGGATCTTCAGATACAACACCTCGAAAGGTTGGAAGTACTAAAGGTGAAATGGTTTTCATGGGAGAGTTTTGTGTTGGATTCAAATGGATAGGATATTCAAATGTTCTGGAAGGTTGGGGCATATCCTGATCATCTCCTTCATTATGGACATAGCCATGTTGGCCATCTCTATCTAGATTGCCTCCCTCTGCCATAGTTTCCTGTTCCTTGGGAATAGTTAAACCTATCCAAATTTCACTCTCAAGAGGTCCAAGATCCTCTGTTGATGATGAGTCTGATGATTTTTCTTTCTTAGGATGTTCTAATGATGATGAGACTGGTGATTTTTCTTTCAATATTTCTGGTAGTTCAAACACAGGTGATTCACCCCTTAGGCATGAAGATCTCCTTAATGGAACAAGCCAGGGATCCTTTTGGGTAATTCTACCTTTTTCATCCCTAGACTTACTCATTCATGTTTACTCTTTGAATGACATAAATTATAGGTCAATAGTTGTTACTTTAACCAGTTGTTCTATTCAGATTTTATCCTGAATCTTCATAGCTCAGTCTAATTAATAGCTATTGGACTGTTGTCACCTTCTAGCAACACAATTCCCTGGCAACGATGCCAAAATGATGCGTAGTCATTATACACATCATTAATTCTCAATGAATTTGTCAATCCAGGGCAGTGTACAAGGCTATCTACGAAAGAAGGGGTGAACAGGGTTATAACTTAGGTCAATCTGGAGCAACAGGTCTTATTGGTGAAACCGATTGTGTGGGGGATTTAGGACATTCCTATCTCTAAATTGCATAAATTAAACCTTAATATAGTTGCAGAAATGGAAACTAATCATTAACTATATAAATGAAATCCTAATTACAATTGCAGAATGAGACCTAATTATGTTGCAGAAATAATAGTTGCAGAATTAGAACTCTGATTATAATTGCAGAAAGGAAATCTATTTACTTTTGCAGCAATGGAAACCTAATTATAGCATGGAAATGAAACCCTGTCAATGCTCTGTAATAGAAGGTTGTCAATCTTCTATGCAGGGGTTGACAACAAAACACAAAATGCAAGAAATTACAAAAAATAGCAAATTCTGGAAATGACAGTCTGTAATAAATTGAAAGCTTTGCTGAAAGTGGAGATTACAACCAAACCATTAATCACAATATCATCCCAATCATAAAATAAGCTAATATTGCAAATGCTATTAGTTGTTTACAAAGAAATGAAATGACAAGTTCTACAACTCATTCTACTGTAGCAAAATCAGAATAAAAACCTGCTGTTAGTCCTCCTCCTAGGTCTGGAAGTGGCCAACCTCCTTGTCCAGAAGAAGGTATGAGTCTCTCTCTCTCTAGATCTTACTCACACTCATTTACAACAATATGAATAGAAATAGTGCACTTTATTGATTCAAGAACATGATTACAATAATTCTGTTGAAAACCTGTTATAGGACTGTAACAGTCACTTTTCTGATTATTGCCTATTTTCTCCTATACTTACTTCTCTACTCTCTACTTTTCTACCTACCTAGCTCAACCTGAATGGGAGCCATATTTATAGATGTCCTAAGATCTACTTACAAACTGAGAATATCTCAAAATATCTAATCCTATTATGCTGCAACAATTCCTGGGTTTATCCTAGAAGAGGATCAAACTTGATCTTTCCATAAATGGTGGCTTTGGTCGGCAAGGACGACAAAGTCAGATGGGAGATATTTTCCCTTACCCTTTTCAATATTTCTTTCCCTTTTTCCAGCATCAAAAATCGGTCAACAAGTCAAAAAGCACATTCTATTTTCATTCCGAAGATAAGTGGCTCATTTCGAAGAGACTGCAATTCTCATTCCGAAGATCCGCTCATTCCAAAGACACTGTGTTTTCTCATTTCGAAGATATCTGTTCATTCCGAAGAGACTTCGGAATGAACAAATGTGTGCTCTTTAAATGATTTCCTCTACATTTCTCAGGTGGGTTATCTCTCAGGATCAGATTTCAATGGTCTTCATCTCTTTCCATATGTGAATTCCATGCCTTGCCATTCATTGGCAACTGGCTGGAATTTACATTGGAAAAACTAGTTTTTGCTGCACAGTAATAGTTTGCTTGCACTGTTTCCAAATTTAGGTAAAATAAATGCTTGAGACATATCAAAACATGATTAGTGAAATGCTGCTATCAACCTAAGCATATCTCATTTTAGCAAGTCATAACAAAATAACATAAAACTATGCAAAAAGCTATAAAAATCAGAATATAGTATTTCAAATACATTGATCATGCAAATAGTTAATACACAACATATTGAATCAACTTAACTAGCATATCAGATTAAACATAAGAGTTTGTAGGCAATTTCAGTGTTCAAAACATGTTATGATTGAGGCATTTCCAGGCCTCATCAATGTGCTTGAATACAAATTTTGTTTAAGGTAAGGAATAATGGGTATGGTCAATTTCAAGGGAAGCTTGCGTATGGCAATCAAGTATAATTTAGTATTCTGCACCTACGTGCATAGTTTTTGGAATGTGTTCACATTGGCCTATTGAATAGCCATACTGATGTCATAATTGAATGCTCTGAGGTAGTAAAATGTAGCTTGTTCATGCATAGTACGAAGACCATCAAGAACTCTTTACCAAATTTGGGTGAATCTAAAATTGAAGTCTACTATATCCTCCTATGGATATCTTTGGATCATTGTAAATTGATGCAGTAAGTAGAATGGATCATCTTGCTAATGAAAATTCTTGATTAGCGATTCTTCCAACTGATCCCATGTGGTGATAGTGGTAGGTGGCAAATATCGATACCAGTACAATAATTTTCCTCTAAGAAAAAACACTAGCAACCTTACCATAATGTATTCATCTGTAATGCCATGGATAGTTGCCAAAGAAACCATATCTTGAATATGATCATAAGCAGTCTTACCAGTACCATCATAGGTTTGAAAAGCCTTCAAAGCTACTTGGGGGACTGGGTTTTTGGTTTGTAAATTCAAATATCCTAAGCTATTCCATGTTGGGAACTACCTTGGTGGTTGCGGCTGCTATGGTGGTGGGTTTTGAGCCATTTGAACTAGTGTATGAGGTTGTAGATGTGGGATGCTAGTAGTAGTACTAGCTGTACTTGATGATACATAAAATACACTAGATATCTATGAGGATGTTGAGGATGCCATAAAAGGTGAAGGGAATAACTTGGGGTGTTCAACTAATATTTCAATATCAAGTTCGTAAAACTCAATGGGATCTTCAAGATTTTTGGCCTTTGATTTTGTAATAATGAAGCACAACTTTCGTTGCCTTCATGTTCGAAGGCTTCTGGGTATAATTGAGTTTCTAGATGTTCTAAATATACATCATGAAGGTGAACATCAAACCTCAATACTATTGAAATTGGATCTTTTAGTGTCCCATCGGGCATGTCCAAAACTATTGGTCAAATATCTACCTAATTATACAAACATACGTTTATGCTCCCTAGACAAGGTCAACATTGAAATTCTAGAGGAAAGGAATATCCTCTATGTCAATCTCTAGAGAGGGTTGGCTCCCTTACTAAATCCTACATTGTTTAAGACTAAAGTTGCAAGAAAGAAATTGGAAATGATGGAAAGATATGGAAAATATGGCCACAGGCCGAAGGTGTAGGATTGGGCATAAAATAGTAGCAGGAATTCCACCCAAGCATTGAAGTAGCATGTAATAAAACAAGTTAGCATGATTTACTTACAACCTTGCATAAAAAACTTCCAGGATCGTATTCCAGAACTCACCCTCTCACCAACAATGCTCAAATGTGTCAAAAAAGTGAACAATATTGCTATTGATAACTAAAGTATAAATAATACATTTGAGCCTTAGAATAGCCCATTGGTTACGGAGCTAACAAGGCATGAATAGGAGTAGTTATAACAATGTTACAACAATAACAACAAGATGCTAATAATGTAATAAACCTAACACATATGCTAACATCCCCCCTTATTACATTATTTGGGTAATAATATAACTACTATCTATGCTAACATCCCCCCATACAAAAATATTTGGGCAAAGTATATAATTGCCCCAATATAGTGAAGAAGAATAAGAAGAGAAATGAAAGAATGGTGGCTCATGCTTTGTCTTCGACTCTGGCTCTGGCTCTGGCTCTAAGTGTACCTCTGGATTTATACCTCTGGGTCTATCTTTGTATCTACCAGTGAATTTGCCTCTGGATCATTGCCTCTGGATCTGCCTATAGATTTGCCTCTAGAACTTTGTCTCTGGGTCTGTCTTTAGGTCTATCTTTGGGTCATTATATCTGGGACTACCACTAGGTCTATCACTGGATTTGCCTCGAGGTATACAATAGGTTTTACATTTTTAGTAGAAACCATACAACATTTCTTTCATCATGGTCCATTGTGTGAGATTTTTCCATCCATAATCAATATGAACCTTGTTGGCCATTTTCACTTTGTACCAACAACTGGAAGAAGAGTGATTTGTACATCCACATGAATCACAAGGATGTAATTTCCAACACTTAGTTGCAACATGTCCTATCTTTCCATAATGACTGCAACAATGCTTTTTAGGAAATGTAGGAGATTTAGGTTTTACAAACATGGAATTATTGGTACTTGCATGTCCAGTATAGCCAAGGCCTTCATTATTTGCCCTAACATTTAGCATTATTGGAATTTTAATGCCTTGTTCATGTTTACCTAATATCTCACCATTGAATCCCATTTTCTTCATCATTTTGGATCCATATCCTTTGGTGTGTTTTCAAAACACCCAATTTCATCATCTTCATCAATGTTTTTAACAATATGGCATTTGTCACTATTGATGAGATTATGGAGTTCATTTTTAGGAGGTTCAATTTTTAAGTCACTAGTGTCACAAGCAAAATATGCTATTGTGATGAGATCACTTGTGCTACAACTAATATCTACCATAGAAGGTAGGAGGTCACCTATATCACAACAAGCATTGGCCATCATGGGCTCAAGGTCACATGTGTCACAACAAGCATTCACCACCATGGTCCGAAGGTCACTTGTGTCACTACAAGCATTGACCATTTAGGGATTTGACCTATGTTTCCTCACTAATGTCCCTGTAAATTTTATGTTGGGAAATATCAAGAGAAATAAATTATATGTAGACTGCCCTTATGACACCTATAGGGATTTGAACACCATTCTTCTGAAGGTCTTCAGAATATTCATAATATTTGAGAATGAATTTTAAACCACTGTGTAGTGTAGAATATTTTGCATCCTCATAAAAATGCATTCCTCCCATCTCTAGTGGAAAGTATGGACCTTTAACTATTTTTTCAATAGCATAAATTTGTTTAGGGGCATGCTTTTTCTTTGATCTGCCTATTTTTAGGGTGTCAGTCTCTACCGAAAATACACCTTTTTACAATGAATTTTGCAAAATAATTTGGCTAAGGTGTCAGTCACTGCCGAAAATGCACCCTTATAAGTCTTCCCTCCTTGTTTTTGCAAAATTAAATCCTCCCTTTGATACAAAATAGGAGATAGTGGAGAGAAAAAAATGTTATACCCCTTATTGCAAAAAATGCAAAAGAAAAGAAATTTGGTTCTCTTTCTCAAAATGTGTTTGAGTGCAAAATTTAAAAATTTAATCAAAGTTGATTTAATTAATAATAAAAATAATTGCTTGAATAATTATAAAAATTATTTAAGCAATGTAATTTAAATTATTAAAAAAAAACTTTGACAAAATTAAAAAAATGCAATAATAATAAAAAAAACCAAAATTATTTTACCTCTGTGGAGTGTGGAGGCAACGAGGATGGATCCCCCAACCTCTTAGTTTTTGGTGCCTTAATGCCAAACTTCCTACCAACCTGGATACCATAGCCACAGACCTGTCTATTTGATAAAGAGAATAGACTTCTCTTTATCATAGACCCCTCCGCTTGGTCTCTCTATAGTGGCTCCTAGCCATAGACCTATCTCGAGAAGTGGCATGACTCCTCTCATGATGTGGTGTTGTCTCCTCCAGTGGTAGATCTTCTCACTTCTTGGTAGCACTATTTGATCTAGGTGACTGTGTACTATGATGATGATGACTCTACCTCCCGATGGCATGCTTCTCCTATGAGTAGTGGCAGCCCGATTGGGGTGGCATCGCTACACAATAGCCTCACTCTGGGATTGATTTTGCCTTATTGGAGGGTGTGCAGATTTGGCAATCATCTGATCATATTTTTAATTAATCAAACAAATCGCTCCACCAACTAACAACACCAACAAGTCTTTGAAAACAAATAATCACGCATCCAAGGTGCATGTATCATCCATCTGGTCGACCTGCGCGGTTCTAATTTTTTACTTGGTAGCACAGCAAAATGTTGTGAAACATCACTGACCACTACAATGATTCAAATGTAGACTTGAAAGTTTAAATGGAAGCTGGCGCATCCATGGCTATTACTGAATTAGTAGATTTCCTCGCCTGAATAGGCTCCTGGATTGCATCATTTTTTTATAATATCCTAAATTTTATTTGATGCAATCACCTTCAGCAGTAGGATTGCGACCAACCAACAATTACAAGGCAATAATTCAATTTGGTTTGTCGCTAACAGTTTTGGGCTCAAGAAAACGTCCTCCTGGGTCAAAATTTATATCATGCTACAACGGTTGGTAAACGACATCAAAAATTTAAGCAAGGTAGTTGTGCAGACAACAAAAAAACTTTGGAATAATGATCCCACCCACGCTGTATGGGAGAATCCAACTGCTTTTAAAAATAAAAACACTCTAGTAACAAGATGTCTACCTTCAAGTAGACTCTGCTCCTTGAATTTCCCTCTTGGCACACATGCGAGGTACGTCGCCACGTAGCGAAGAATAATTTTGTCAGGTCATGCACATCGTAGTTGATCTAGGAAATCATGTACAAGTCTCCAAGTTAGTCTATCTACTTAGGTGTCACCGTTAGATAGAATAGACTCACATCGATCTCACGTTATGTCCTAGTCATGTTGAGTAGTGGCTTGAGAAGTCTTGTCACACATCCTTGACATGTACTCGTAATTTGGGTGCTATTATCCATCTAAGGGTCCTTCAAGAAATCCAAAGTTTGTCAATATAGGAATCAAGCACTATAGTCTGTCTAGCATTTAGTGCTAGCATCAGAGTTAGTCCCGTAGGTCATATAGTCCCCACCATAGGGTAGTGGTGTCAGCTGACGTCACATGGTTCTAGTCCACCGTGTTTGACTACATCTACCAGGTCTAGATTAGCCTATATCTAGGAATCCATGTCCAGTCAAAAACCAATCTATCCACTAGAATCAAGCATTGTAGTCTATCTAGCATTTAGTGCTAGCATCTGAGTTTGTCCCGTAGGTCATCTAGTCCCCAACATAGGGTAGTGGTGTTAGATGACGTCACATGGTTCCAGTCCACCGTGTTTGCCTACATCTACCAGGTCTAGATTAGCCTATATCTAGGAATCCATGTCCAGTCGAAAACCAATCTATCCATGTCTAGTAAAAAAATGGGCTGATTGTTGTGATTCTCCACAACCCAGGTCAACTAGGTCAAACGATTCATCCATCAAAGTTATGAGAGTCTCGACTCTTGGGCTTTGATACCATGTCAACAAAGAGAACAATATTTCTATTGATAACTAAAGTATAAATAATACATTTGATCCTTAGAATAGCCCTTTGGTTATGAATCTAACAAGGCATGAATAGGAGTAGTTATAACAATGTTACAAAAATAACAACAAGATGCTAATAATATAATAAACCTAATGCATACAATAACAAAATGCTGACGCAACATTTAAACTTAACAAAATATAATGGAAATGAGCATGAAATAGAAATGCATAAAATAGAAGGAAATCACACACAAGAACACTTATAAATTTAGAAGCCCAATATCTTCTATTGATGTAGAGAACTTGAATAGTTTTTATGCAGAGTGTCTAACCTTCTGTTACAATGGAAATTGATTAGTATTTATAGAGGATTTCACCTCTTTCATTAAATATACATGGAGACAAACTGTTTATAGATCAGGAACCACATCAAAAAAAATTCTTCTCAAAAATACTAAACATCCATCCTTTTGGGACAACAATCTAGCTTTTAAGGAAATTCCTCCAAGAAAGCAACATCTTTGGGTGTCGGTGCATGGAAAACTGCAAGGCTTGGTCATTGACTTGATACATTTGCCATCCTCAAAAATATGCTTTTGCTTGGAAATCATGAAAATCACCTTGCACTTTTAATACTATAGCTCCTTTTGCTTGAGATTCACAACCTGAGTCACTCTTCACCACAAATATTTAATGCTTTCCATTCACCTATCTCGGGCACTCTCAAAAAATATTTGACATCATTGACAATAACATTCGCTCGAACTTAGCAATAAATAAACACACATTTACCCTTTCAATCGTGTTCATTGGTGGAGAGGGCACCTTTGTCGATTTAGTAGATTCTATGTATTTACCGATCACAATAGCAATCATCCTTTTACCTTAGGGTGAAAGCACCTCTAATAGCTACCTCGTAAAATCTACGTTCACCCCTAAAATAAGTGAAAGGGACTTTCACCTTATTCTTGAGCCAAATGCAGAGTTGACCATTCAAAATCACTTCAACCTTTGTGACTTTCACTCACTTTACCATTCATAGCACGTTCACCCCTGGGAGAGGAGAATGGAGCTTTTTCCCCTCAACCAGGGTGAACACACTGTTGACTTTCCAACATTTTGCTTTCAAATACATTCGTCCCAACTCAGGTGAACGAACCTTTCACCCCATCTTCAAGGTGAATGCACACTTTCATTTAAAAGCTACCGACTTTGGCACTAAGTTCATTACAAATTAAAATGCTTCAAAGGATTTTTGTTGAATATGTATTCATTTAACCAAGGCATTAATCAAATGTGCCTCTTCAAATTTTTAGAGATGTTCACTACGAAATGGGGTGAACGAAGCTTTCGACCCAACTTTGGGGTGAATGCGATTTCTGCATTTTAACTTTAGGTGGATTCAACACTTATCCAACCTTTGAAGCTTCATTGTTTAATTTATTCTTTCACCCCAATGAGGGGTACAAAGGACTTTCACCCCTCAATTAGGGTGAACATGTTTGAGGAACACTATCATTCTTTTTTATCCTTTACGTTCACCCCAAAGTGAGGTGAATGAGCCTTTCACCCAATGTTTGAGGTGAATACGATTTTCCTTTCCGGTGAAGCTCCCATAATTTACACACTTAATTTTTGAGCACCATTTTTTGCAACTTTGATGGGCAATTTTTATAGAAGTAACCAATCAATTCTCCTAGCCATTTTTTTCCCTTAAAACATCCATTATTTCCAAGCCAAAAAAGGATGCATGAAAACAAAGAAGGAAAAATAAAATATAAATTGTAACATATTATATCGGTCAAAGTACTGCATCATAATATTAATATATTTTGCTGCATTACAATAATAAATTCATCAAAAATTTCTATGTGGCATAATGTAAAAATTTCCAACAGGAAGCACATCGAAAGAGATGGCAATGAAATATCCTTCCTTATAAGGAGAAAGGTAAGATGAAATGAGGGTTGGATTTTCTTGAAAATGAAAAAAAAAGAAAATAGAGAGAAGTATATGTGAATTCCAAAGGATAGATCATTTGAAGGAAGAGATAACTCTAGATCTATAACTAAAATCTCAAAAGGATATTTAGGTTGGTGTGATATTAAACTTACCCCCTTAGTTGATTTAAATATTTTATTGGACACTCTGTCAAAGCTTCTTATGCCTGTACATCTCTTTCTTTTTTTAATCCCTTAGCATAGTTGTTGCTTGCACTTTAATTAGGATTGTCCCATTTAGGATAGTGAGCCATGAGCTCTAAACTCTTACTATCCCACTAACGGTTCCATAGACTGTAGAAGTTATTGGAATTATTGTCAATGCTACATAGGTTGGGCGTTGTGTTAGTCTACCCAGTCAGGCAACATTGCACCTTAGAGTACTATGATACCTATGGGGTACTTCTTGTTATGTAACCTCTTTGCAACCTCACATTGGTAGGTTGGATTTTCCATTGGTGTTAAAACCTATAGCCACCCCATAAAGCCAGGTAGTGTGGCTTTAGTGCAACTTTGTGAAGACGTCACTGGGTCATCATGAGTCTAGAAATCTTTATCTTCTTCATTCATGGCTATGTTCAACCCTATGCATATGAAATGCTGTAGAGAGCTCAATGTTAGGAAGTCTCATAGTGATAGGTGTGTTGATTTCATCTTAGATTTAGGTGGTTACTAGTCGTGGTCACCATGATTCTTTGGTAGTTCCCACTCTATGTAATTCCATAGTTCAAGCCAAAAAGCTTCTTTATAGTTTTATGGGGGCCATGGATTTTTTATTAAATCAATTATGTCATTGTTTGGTTAAAAGAGAAACAAAGAACTTTGGGTTTACATAAGTGAATACTTTGCTATTCGATTAATGAAAGTAAGGGTATTTATGTTATTTAAATAGATTAAGGAAAAGCCTTTGACTTATGAAATGAAAAGATATTTGTGTTAAATTCCCTATTGATAAGTACAGCTCTCATGGTTGGGAGGAGAATGCTCAGCTCTGTATGTGGGTCATAAGGGTTTCTCATAATAACAAAATGTAAAAAAAAAAAAAAAGTAGTTGACTTTAATTTAATAAATAAATATAAAATTAGTTTTTTTTTTTTAAATTTTGGGTATGGGCCTTTAATTTATAAAATAAAAAAAATGAATTGTTTATGAATTGATGTAGTTGACTTTAATTTAATAATTAAATATGAAATTGTTTTTTTTTTGTAAATTAAGGGTATGGATCTTTAATTTATGAAACAAAAAGAAAGGGTTTATTTATGAATTGAAGTAGTTGACTTTAATTTAATAAATAAATATGATTTTATTTTTTGTAAAGTAAGGGTATGGGTCTTTATTTTATGAAATGAAAAGAAAGGCTTTATTTATGAATTGAACTAGTTGATTTTAATTTAATAAATAAATATAAAATTGGTTTGTTTTGTAAATTAAGGGTATGGATCTTCAATTTACGAAATAAAATAATGGTTTTATTTATGGATTAAAGTAGTTATATTTAATTCTATGAATAAATATGAACCTAGATTGTTTGGCAATTACGGGTATGAGACTTTAATTATTGAATAAGGGTTAAGTAATTTATTTCAATTAAAGTATGTAATCTAGATGCATTGTTGAAAGAATATCATATGATAATGAGAGGGGAAATAGAAAGAGTATTTTCTATGAGATCAACTATGCAATAGATGGTTAGATTACTTGATTTGATTGTATAGTTGCAATTTGGAAATGAAATGAGTAAATGCATTTAGAGGTATGCCTATCATGAACTATGAGTGTCGTGATCCCCTACTATCCTCAAATGATCAATGGAAGAGCAAGAGGACCAAAGTTACAGATGGACCAATGCACCAGTTTGCTCTCTACTTACATCTTGTTTACTTATGCACAAATAGACTAGATTTGTGGGGATATTTCCCTGATGAAATTGATGTAATATATTATTTAAGGGTATGGAGGTTTTACCATACATGCTTATGTAATAAATGATTAATGTTGGTAGATGCACCTTTATATTCTATTTGATTCATTAATCATTGTATCTAAATATTTTCTAGTTCATGTCTATCCTTTAAATATTGCTTTGTGTTTCTAGTTATCCTTTGCATGTTTGTTGAGTTATGTTTTGTTAGATTTAGTATCTAGATCTATCTTTTATTTTCATGCTTGAATAAAATTTTATGGAATTTAGTGGCAAGTTCTAGGGTGAACCTAGAGGATATCCTAAGGGCTTGAGACCCCCTTAGGGTGAACATAGTGGAAATAAGAGATTAAGACTCCTTAGAGAGAATGGTAACTAGGTTTATGGAAGATTTTACCTGAGTAAAAATATCTTAGTGAAATATGAGATTGATAGCTTAACTCATAGTACATGTAGCATACCTATGCATAATGGCTTTCTTAGAGTATGGAGATGCATGTACACCTTCTAATGAAGGTGATAAGTCTAGCTCATCAATAATGATGATATGGATGGACTTTTGTGTGTAACATGAGATATGCCTATGCAAATGGACTTGAGTGAGGGAAATCTTGTGAGGTGTAGCTCTTTGAGAAAATTAGGGGATTTTTTAAATATTAAGTTAATCTAAGGTTTGTTAGGGGTTTATGAATCCCTCTCCTTAGTCAAAAAAAAATTCTCTCTTTCTATGTGTTTATTTTTCTTGATTTTAGGGTTGTTACAAGATCACAAACATCTAGAGATAAAAATATTATAGAGGTATAAAGAATTTTGGGTCAATTAGAGATATAGAATAGAAGGATCAAGTTTATTGGAAACTCTTCATAGCATTTTAGTCTTGGCCTTGAATCATTTGAAGTATTTTGAAGAGTACCATATTATAGCCAATTATGTATTATCTATGCATAACAAAAACTAGTGAACAAGAGCACTATTAGAGCATTGTATAGATGTAACAACAAGCAGGAAACACAAGAACCATCAAAGTGTATCTAGACATAACAACAAGTAGGGAATACAAGCACTACCATAGAGTTATCTATATGTAACAACAAGCATGGAATACAAGCACTACCAGAGAGTGGTCTAAACATAACAACAAGCAAGGAATATAAACACTGTCTACATAAAAATAAAGCAATAGTATAAGTGCTAACAAAGTACCATCATGATATAGAGAATACCAACACAATGCTATAAAGATATAAAGGATTTCAATAAAGTGCTATCAAGAAATATAGGATAGCAACAAATATCTATAAAGACACAGAGGATATCAACAAAATTCCATCAAGAATTAAATGCAAGCAACACTATCAATGTGCTATCATACTATGGTAACCTGATCACTATACAAGTGCTACGAAGTATTCAAGAAATAAAAATACAACAAATGCCTTATTTAGTGCATTCAAGAACCTAAAAATCATCATCTAGAGTGCTATCTTAATATAGACAAGCATTCAAGCATCATCTACCAGAGCATCTTCTTTAGGAAAAAATATTATAGTTGCAAATATTTTTAGAGAGCTATCTAATATCAGACTAGCACCTTCATCTAGAGAAATCTAAATTTGAGCACCTTAGTTGAAGCATGTAGAATGGAATAGAAAATTGAAGCATTACATAGAGTAGGAAGACAAAAATATAGATAACAATCTAGAAGGTCAATAGCAACGATTGAACATTACATTTGGTGGAAGTGACACTAAAGGATGTTGTAGCGATTTGATTTTTGAATTAGTGCATCATGAGGAAAGGTAAGATAAGTTGCCTTTATATATTTTTAATTATTATTGAAGTAGAAATTTGGAAAATTAAGATAGATTAAAATTAAGTGGGAGTTATAAGGTTGTCTACATTATTTGATTTTTTAATTTTGAAAATTTTAATATTTATTAATTTCTAGAGTGATAAGGTTTTCTAATTCAAATAGGATTTAAGTTTATTTAATTTGAAATTTGATTTTTAAGAATTGATTTGTGAATTTGAAGAGTTAGAAGGTTTGAATTTGAATATTTGAATATTTTTAAAACTTTTAAGATTTGAAATTTGAATATTTTTATAATTTTGCAAATTTAATATAGTAGGGAGATAAAAGGTTTGCAACGTTGTAGTTTTTTTTACAAGGTTCAAATCTTGGGCCTCACTAGACTAAACGCTTGTCCCTTTATTGGTGCTTTCAGTGGTGTAAAAGGTTTAAAATGATTATGGCGTGGTGGTTATAGTGGTAGACTACGCAAATATCTATGTGGTGGCTTCTAGGGTGGACAATGCTAAATATTATGGTGGGCATAAAATTTAAACAACCTGTCCAGGTTCGTAGCAACTACTAATTCCACCATGTAAATAAAAAAAAAGGTTTGGTACACCAAATGATTTAAAAAATTAAAATTTTACAAATTTGAATGAGTTCCATTATGTCAAAAAATAAAATTTTCCTTTCTAAATATCACCTCTTGAAAGAACAAAATTTTGCATCGTGGAAGAAAAAAATGAAATCAATTCTCACTATAGAAAAACTATGGGAAATAGTAAATACAACAAAGAAAAAACCTAGTGAAGATGAAAGAGAAATGCAAAAATTTGAATAAAGTGATGCAAAGCCACTCATGTTAATTAATTTTGGAATAATTGATGAAATTCAACCATATTTAAGTGAAACAATTTTTTTTACAGATGCATGGACTACATTATAAAAAATATTTAAAGGAAAAAACAAAGCTACTATTTTGAATTTACAATCTCAAATTATATTCTTTGAGGGTTAATAACAGAGGAAGTATAAAACTATTTCTTCAAAAAGTAGTAGATATAGAGGTAAATTTTTTGACTCAAGCAGAAAATGTAGAGGATAAATTTCTTGTTCAAGTTACATTGAGAGAACTTCCAAAAATTTATAAACATTTAGTTACTTCTTTACAAGTACTAAATAAAGAAATCACAATTGATGATTTAGTCAATATTCTTAAAGAATATGAAGTTGAAAAATTATTCAAAGATGAAATGACTAATAATGCCTTGGTATCTGAACAAAATATATCAAGTAATATTACTACAACATCCAAGTATAGATCCAAATGGAATTCAATATTCTATCATACATGTAAGGAAAAGGGTCATAATACAATTTTTTGTAGATATAATCAAGGAAACCAAATGAATATGAATCAAGGAAAATGAATAAAAATTTTCAAAAAAAATAATATCAACCTCGATATAAATATAATAAACAATGAAAACATCAATATTGATCTCATTATCGATATGGCCATCAACAGTAACATCATCTACAATCTAGATAAGAAAATAAAAAGGGAACTTAGTTCAAGAAATTCAATATTTTGAAGGATCATCAGATGGAAATAAATTCAAAGGTCTTATAGTAAAAATATTAATCAATGAAGATATTCATGAAAATTATTCTAAGATAATAATGTTGCACATGTTATACAAAAATAAAATACAGGAGAAAGACTTCATAGGTACAACAAGGCAATACTAAAACTATGATTGAAAAGAATAGAATAAAGAAATAAAAGAAGAATATCAAGAAAGGTAAGAGGAAGATATCCAAAAGAGATATAGATCAAAAGCAATTCCATAATAAGAACCTGATGGATCTCAAGAAAAATATCATACACAATGGAAAGTTACCTAATTGAAGGTGAAGATAACGATTGAAGACTAAAGTATTCAATAACAAAATAATATAATACAGGGGTATGTTTAAGAATTTTACATTATTTGGTACATGCTAATGTACCCCATGGTATCTTTATGGTACAAATGTAAATATATAATATACTAAGGTTTGAATCTATAGTTTAGATAAGTGATTTATATTTCTCCTTTATGTAAGTATCTATGTGTAGGACATGCAAAAGTGTCATGTATGTAAGTGTGGAAATATGTAATGTGAGGATGTGTACAAATATCATATATTTAAGATTGCATGCAAGTAGAGAGTGAAGATTCATGTATACAAGTGGCAAGATGAGAAGCCAAAGAAGAAGAATAGGAAAGGTTGCAACTATCCGATATGTAGGGAGTGCAATAGTCAAGAATGTAAAAGTCACATTTATATGTCTATATTATGGAGGAAAAGATCCATACAATTTAAGTGGAAAATGACCTGTAATAATTACCATAACAAGCATTGATAATATCGCTTATATACAAATTTTGAACAATATTATTGTAAGTATTTTCATGCTTGTACATGAATGATTTTGGTTATTTACATTTATATTTGACATTATACTAAATATTATCTTATTTATATTAGTGTACATATATATTTTATTGCTCATATACTTAATTCTATGCTTGACTATTGATATTGAGACATGAGAAATCGTGGCTTAATTATATTGGGACCTAAGATAGTTTGATATAGTTTGGATTAAAATCCAATAGTGGTATTAGAGCTACTACTTAACTCTATCCATTTTATATAGAGTTATATTTTAGAGCCACCATAATATTTGGAGTTTGTCCACTTTAAAAGTAGTGAAGACTTGGACTGTATTTTTTAAAGGTTTGATTGAATAGATATTTAGGGGATAGATAAAAGTCACCCTAATTTGGATGCCAGGGTCTATCCTCTTGGTTAAAAAAAACTAGTCAATACAAGGACTCAACCATAATAGATTACGGGCCAACCAGAAGAAATATGGACATGAGAGGACATTCAAATTCACCCTGATAATATTTATATTGTCTAGAAGAAAGGAGAATCATATTGCTCTTAGGTTTGACCTAAGACATTATAGGATATAGAAGTATAATTTCTTCCAAGGAAGATAGAAGCATTAAAACTTCTAGAGATAGAGAAGCATCAAAGTTTCTAACAAATAAGAGAAGTAGTATAAGATTATTGAGAATATAAGAAAAATAGAGAAGCAATATAAGATTCCATAAATCAAAGATAAATAAAAGTACAGATAACAAAAGAATATTACAAACTTCCAAAGATAAAAATATTATAAAGGCATAAAGAATTTTGGGTAAATTAGAGATATAGACCAAAAGGATCAAGATGATTGAAAATTCCTCATAGCATTTTAGTCTTGGCCTTGAATCATTTAAATTATTCCAAAGAGTACTATATTATAGCCAATTAAGTGTTATCTAGGCATAACCAAAAGTAGTGAACAAGAGAACTATCATAGCATTGTTTAAATGTAACAACAAGCAAGGAACACAAGTATCATCAAAGTGCTATCTAGACATAATGACAAGCAGGAGATAAAATCACTACCTGAGAGTTAAATGTTTTTGGTAAATTAGATAGATTTCATTAGAATCTGGGTTTTAAGGATTCCAAAACCTATATACAAAAAACAACTAGATCTGCTGAAGGATAAAAAAAAATGCCAATAGGAGATGCATCCCCAAGCCTATTTTTTGCAAAAACTAAAAAGGGACGCATCCCCACATAGTAAGCAAGATGAAAAGACAAACATAAGGGTTGCAACCCTAGAAAAACTAGACCACTTCAAGGACTATCAGGCTCCACGTAGGGTAGCCTAAAAAATAAGACAATTCTTGACAAGGAAGTTAATCCTCAGTAACTTCCTCATCACCATCCTTGTGCTCAATATTTAGCTAATCCTTGGGCTCCTCCTCGACCTTGATCTTATCCTCATCCACAGAGTAGACCTTGGTATCCTTGGACTCATCCTGTCCTAGTTGCTCATCGAAGAACAACATGTGGAGGGCCTCCCTGAGATCGATGATGGAATTCACCATTGCGTTCATCATGTTTGTGGTTGTGGATATGATGAATTCCTTCAAGATGTTGATATCAGTATCAATATCCTCATTTTCAACCTTGATATTGATCACTTTTTTATTACCCTTCACCATTTGCTCCTAGAGGTGGGGTGATTTTCTGACAGGTCCTTCAACTTTTCCAAATTTGATGCACTTTCTTGCCCTTAAGTTGCAAACAACTTCGATCAAATTCCTCTTCCTTTCCATTAAGGACATGTGGAAAGGGAGGAATTTTTTTTTTCCAGTAGGACTTGGTTTACTCATAGAGGTACTAGGGTTGACCTGGGTGCTATTAGACAGGATGTGATTGTAGATAACTTTATAGAGCCCTTGGTGAGAAGGAAGGTCATTTCCATTTTTCTTCCTGTAGGAATTAATGGTATAGTTCATGGAGTTGACAAGGAATTGGAGGATATTAATGGGATTCACCTCTCAAAAGTGGTTTACAAAATCCAAGTTAAAGCTACACAAAACCTTTTTTGGGTCATCAACGATGATGAATTCCATCACTGGTTTCATCACATCATTCCATGGAGAAAGGAGGTCCTTCCTGTAAATGCCTTGCTTTACCTCTTTGTAAATTTTCTTGTTGTCCTTGAATTCCTTTAGCTCTACTTCCCAATTATGCTTCTCTTGGTGTATGGATTTTCCTTTCACCTTCTGGCCTGTGATGGTGGACATGAGGTTCACATCGATAAGGAAACTCCTCTTGCAAACCATTATGTAGTCATTCTCCCATGTTTCTAGGATGGTGATGTCGATTTCATCACTAGAGAATTTCTTGAAGAAATGAACAAAGTCCCTCTCAGTCAAAATTCATTCAACAAGGATATCCCACTTGACCTTTCTTGTCTCGATGAAGCTCATTTTGGGCAAAGTTTCAAGAGCGAGGATGTGCACAAGTGGGTTTAGGAGAGAAGTAGAGAGGATAAATTTCTAAGAGCAATACGATGGCACACTGCAATTGTATCTAGATGTAAAAAAAAGCTGGGAATATAAGCACTACTAGAGATATATCAAGATGTAATAACAAGCAAGCAACGTAAGTGCTATTTATATAAAAATAAAGCTATAGTATAAGTGCTAAAAATTAACCATCATGATATACAGGATAACAAAATAATGCTATCAAGATATAGAGGATAGTAATAAATTTCTATCATGACATAGAGGATAGAAGCAAAGATCTATCAAGAAATAGAGGATAGCAACAACATATCATCAAGAAATAAAGGCAAGAAACACTATCAATGTGCTATCATACTATGGTAACATGATCACTATACAAGCGCTACCAAGCATTCAAGCAACAAACATACACTAAAGTGCCTTCTTTAGTACAGTCAAGCACCTAAAAATCATCATCTAGAGTACCACATTAATACATATGAGCATCTAAGAACCATCTACTAGAGTGCCTTATTTAGGACAAAAGAACACTTGAGCACCATTTTTAGAGAGCTATAGAAGAGCAAACTAGCACCTTCATCTAGAGAAATCTAAATCTGAATGTCTTTGTTGAAGCACTTAGAATGGAATAGAACATTGAAGCATTGCATAGAGTAGGTAGACAAAATGATAGCTAGCTAGCTAGAAGGTTAGTAGTAATGGTTGAACATTATATTTTGTGCAAGCGACATTAAAGGATGTCGTAGCAATTTGATTTTTGAATCAGTGCATCATGAGGAAGGTAAGATAAGTTACCTTTATATAATTTTTAATTATTATTGAAGTAGAAATTTGGAAAATTAAGGTAGATTAAAATTAAGTGGGAGTTATAAGGTTGTCTACATAATTTAATTTTTTTTTATTTTTGAAAATTTTAATATTTATTCATTTCTAGAGATAAGGTTTTCTACTTCAAATAGGATTTAAGTTTTTTTAAATTTGAAATTTGGTTTGTAAGATTTTATTTTTGAATTTAAGAGTTAGAAGGTTTGAATTTGAAGATTTGAGTTATTAGAAGATTTGAAGATTTTTAAAATTTTGAAGCTTTGAAATTTGATTTATTTTTTAAATTTTGCAAATTTAATAAAGTATGGAGATAAAAGGTTTGCTACTTCAAAGGATTTCAAAGATAAAAAATAAAAAAAAAAATCAATTTGAATGAGTTGTTTTATGTCAAACAATAAAGTTTTCCTTTCCAAATCTCACCTCTTGAAAGGATCAAAATTTCCATCACGGAAGAAAAAAACGAAAGCAATTCTTACTATAGAAAAACTATGGAAAATAATAGTAAATGGAATAAAGAAAAAACCTAGTGAAAATGAAAGAGAAATACAAAAAATTGAAGAAAGTGATGCAAATGCACTCATGTTAATTATGTTTAGAATAATTGATGAAATACAACCATATTTAAGTGGAGCAAAAACTTCTACAAATGTATGGAATACATTATGCAAAATATTTGAAGGAAAGAACAAAGCTACTATTTTGAATTTAGAATTTCAATTATATTCTTTGAAGGTTAATAGTGGAGAAATTATAGAACTCTTTATTTAAAAATTAGTAGATATAAAGGTTAAACTTTTGACTCTAGGAGAGAAGGTTGAAGATAAACTTCTTGTTCAAGTTACATTGAGAGCACTTTTAGAAAATTATAAACATTTAGTTACTTCTTTAAAAGTACTAAATAAAGAAATTACATTTAGTGATTTAGTCAATATTCAGTTGAATTTCCAATTCACTATATTATTTGCAAAACATCGATTACAATTTATAGGATGAGAAAGACAAATTTGGGCTCAACAAAATATGGAGCTCCATTATTCTCTCAACCAAAATCAACTAATACGAGCTCATTCCCTAACATAGACAAAGTCCAAATAAAGGCCTATATGCTATCAATCATAACTGACATTAGCTACGTAATATAATAAAACATATGCTAGAAATAATAACTCTAGAAACTACATAGGATTAATTTCAACATTCTCCCCCTTAAAGTTGAGAGGGCTGACAAGACAGTCTCTCAACTTTATATATTGAGCTTTAGCAACTCCTTTGGTGAAGATATCCGCTATGTTGTCCAAAGTGCTGCAATGTCGTAGCTCAACCACCTGTTTCTCCACCATGTCTCGAATGAAGTGATACTTCATATCAAAGTGCTTTGACCTGCTGTGGTGGATAGGATTATGTGCCAATTGAATGGCACTCATATTGTCACAATACAATATGGTAGGACCACTTTGTCTCTCTCCTATTTCTTCAAGTACTTTTCTCAACCATAAAGCTTGGGTACTAGCATTTGTGATTGCTATGTACTCAGCTTCAGTAGATGATAATGCTACAATAGTCTACTTTTTGGAACTCCAAGTAATTAGTCCTGACCCAAGACTAAAACAATTCCCTGAAGTAGATTTTCTATCATCTATATTGCTGCCCCAATCACTATCACTAAAGCCAACTAATTTTATAGAATTACATTTGTGGTAATGGATCCCAAAATCCAATGTACCCTTTACATATCTCAAAATTATTTTAGTTGCTTGTAGATGAAGTTCAGATGGATCAACCATATACCTTGAAACAAGAGAAACAACATATTGAATATCCGGCCTTGTGTTGGTGAGGAACATTAGACTCCCAACCATGCTCCTGTAAGTGGTCATGTCAACTTTTGGTGCTCCATATTCTTTGCTCAATTGGATCCCATGACCCGTTGGAGTTGCAACAGACTTGCATTGCTCCATAGCAAATTTCTTTATCATATCTTGAGCATATTTATGTTGACATATGAAGATCCCTTTACCTGTTTGATGTACTTCCATGCCTAGGAAATAATGCATCAAGCCTAGATCTTTCATTTCAAATTCTTTCATCATGGAGTTTTTGAACTCCTTATTCATCTTAGCACTACTACCCATGAATATTAGATCATCCACATATAAACATACAATGAGAATATCTTTACCTTGTTTCATGTAGTAGAGAGTAGGTTCACTTTTGCTCCTAGTGAAACCATACTTTTGAAAGTAGCCATCAATGCGTGAGTACCATGCCCTTGGTGCTTGCTTGAGGCCATACAATGCTTTCTTCAATTTGTAGACAAGGTGCTCCTTACCTTGTTCTTCAAATCCTTGAGGTTGTTGCACAAAAACCTCTTCATTCAAGTACCCATTGAGAAAGGCACTTTTAACATCCATGTGTTGAATTTTCCACCCTTTGTGGGCAGCCAAAGAAAGTACTAATCTGATGGTCTCCTGTCTAGCAACAGGAGCAAAGGTCTCCTCATAGTCAATCCCATACTTCTGAGTAAACCCTTTTGCTACTAGCCTTGCCTTGTGTCTTTCAATGCTCCCATAAGCATTGAACTTGGTCTTGTAGACCCATTTACATCCAACACATTTCTTGCCTTTAGGAAGCTCCACTAGCTCCCAAGTATCATTCTTTTTTATAGAGGTCATTTCCTCTTTCATGGCTTGTTGCCATACATCATGAATGCATGCTTTTTCATAACTAGATGGCTCTAGCTCTACACTAGTCATTAAAGCATAATTTACTACATCTCCCTTAGGCTCTTGGGAGTCATCATCACCATACATATGCATATTTTCAAGTCTTTTCAAAACTGCATTCATTTCACTAGCTTGACTTCTAGTGTATCTTTTTTGAAAATTCTTATCCAACATTTGAAAAGAGGGATGGTGCTGAAGTGTTCTCTTACCTCTTGATGGTGAATCTATTTCCATTGGCATTGGAGAAGAACTTACTGATCTTTGTGGAGAAGGACTTGGAGTAGCATCTGTTGTACTTGAAGTAGTACTCATACTTGGGCTTGGAGGAGGACTTCCTTTGCTATTTTTGGGCTGCACTTGCTGCACTTGAGAGGAACTTGCATCATGAGATCCATCATCAACAAAAAGTTTTTGATGACCCCATTCTCCCCCTTCATCAAAAATTACATCCCTGGAGAGTACAATTTTATGTGTTTTGGGATTGTAGAGCCTATATGCTTTGGAAGACTCACAATATCCAACAAAAATACATGCTTGACTTTTGGGGTCAAGTTTCTTTCTTTGCTCATCAGGAATGTGGGCATATGCAAGACAACCAAAAACCTTAAAGTGTTTTACATTTGGCTTTTTGCCATACCATCCTTCATAAGGAGTGATCCCATATAAACTAGAAGTAGGACTCCTATTCAAAATGTAAACACTAGTTCTAACAACATCAGCCCAATACATGTTACTTAGATGCTTAGTTTGAAGCATTGATCTAGCCATTTCTACTATAGTGTGGTTCTTTCTTTCAGCCACACCATTTTGTTGTGGGGTATAGGTAGTTGTGAATTACCTTTTGATCCCACAATATTTACAAAATTTTAGAAATGCATTAGATGAATACTCTCCTCCTCTATCAGTCCTTAAACTCTTTACAACAAACTCACTTTGATTCTCTACATTATTTTTGAAATCTATGAAACAATCAAAAGCTTCATCTTTAGTTTTCAAAAAATAAATCCAACACATCCTAGAGAAATCATCAATGAAAGTGAGAAAGTAAGAGTTGTTACCCATGCTTTTGGTTTGCATTGGACCACAAATGTCCGAATGCACCAATTGGAGTGGATGGCTTGCTCTCCATGCTTGTCCTCTTGGAAACTTTGATCTTGAGTGCTTTCCCAAAGCACACCCTTCACACACCTCCTTGTGTTCTTCAACTTTTGGAAGTCCACTCACCATAGCTTGAGAAGTCAACATCTTCAAGCTTACAAAATTGAGATGACCATATCTCAAGTGCCAAAGCACACTTGGATTAGAAATTGCAATACTAGCAAGTTGAGCACCTCCTTGTTCCCCAAACTTAAGAGGAAACAACCTATTCTTTGTCATAGGTACTTGTGTAACAACTCTATTACAATTGTTTTTATCAAAAATTACACATTTTCCTTCATCAAAAACAAGCCTATAGTTCTTCTCCATCATTTGTCCAACACTAAGCAAATTATGTTGGAGTTTGGGGGTGTAATAGATGTCGTTTACCTTCTTGGTGCCTTCTTTTGTTGGAACCTCCATGGCTCCAATACCTTCAAATTGTAGTGCCTTGTCATCTCCCAATTTGATCTTTGATTTGTAGGAGGAATCCATTGTAGCAAAGAGCTCTTCTTTGCCACTCATATGATTGGAACAACCAGTATCCAAAATCCAAGTTTCATTAAGATTTTGATCTGATTTTCCATAGGTTAGAAATAAATTTGAAGAACCTTCTTCCTCTCCATAGTTTCCATATTGACCTCTCCCTTCTTGAGAAGTCTTGGACCAACAATATTTAGCAAAGTGACCAAGCTTACCACAATTGTAACAAGCTTTCTTTGATTTGTCACCTCCTCTTCCTTGATTGCCACCTCTTGAGCTACTTCTTCCTTTGCCTCTCCTTTGTCCTCTTCCTTGGCCTCTTCCTTGGCCTCTTCCTTGGCCTCTTCCTTGTCCTCTTCCTTCACCCTCCTTGGATGAGAAAGCTTTGTCATCACCTCCATAGCTTGTTGATGTAGAACCCTGTAATATTTCTTCATGAGACATCAAAGAACCAATTAGAGCATCAAAATATAGAGTAGACAAATCTTTAGACTCTTCAATAATGATAGCAATATGGTTCCATTTATGAAGAAGTGTTCTCAACACTTTCTTCACCACTATTTCAGTTTTGATGTCTTCTCCAAGGGTTTGCATTTTGTTTACAATAGATTTCACTCTAATACAATAATCACCTACATTTTCATCATTTTGCATTTTTAGATTTTCAAAATCCCTCTTCAAGGTTTGAAGCCTCACTTGCTTCACTTGATCACTACCTTGATAGCTATCTTTCAAGGCTTTCCATGCTTCTTGGGCTGATAAACAAGAGGCAATCCTTGGAAAGATGCTCTTCTCCAAAGCAGCTTGAAGATGATAGAGGGCAGATGAATTCTTCTTTTGGGCATCCTTCTTGCTGGTTTTATCTATTGCACTTAAGGTTGTCCAATCTGCAGGTTCTGCATAACCTTCTTCGACTATATCCCATAGTCCTTTTCCAATGAGTAAGGTCCTCATCTTGATGGACCAATACTCATAATCCAGCCCATTAAACTCAGGAATGGGCAGATTATTATTGGCTGCCATGAAACTAATATTTTGTCTTCTAATGCAACAAAAATAATTACAAAATAATAACACTTGTCTTATTTTGCAATATCCCACTTTTTAGCAAAATAGATATTTGAATAGCATTTTAAAACAACAATAGAAGTGCTTACTTTGCAGTATCTCCTTCTGCTTTGAAGCCTTCAAATTTTAGTGATGACTGCTCATATTTTATCAGCATGTCAATGAGTCATTCATAATTTGTCTTTACTCCTCCTATGCGATTGAGGATTTACCTTTGTCATCCTATATTCTTCAAAAGGATTGAAAATCCAACTAACTTCATATTATTTACAAACTCATTATATAGGCTCTAATGGCCCAAAATACATAACCAAACCCATCAAATCATGGATTTGATCCAATATGCTTAACCATAAGCTACAAAAGTGCAAAGGAGAATGCACGTAACTTCTAAGTTAAGAGGAAAGGAATAATGCTAACTATAAGATCCATTTTAGCTATCTTGAAGTACACACTTCCTACTTTGAGTTCACACTTCCTAACTAACACTCCTAAATGACAACTAGAAGATAACTAGTGCCCACAAGTGCATGTGAGAAGGAGACTCACTTACAATATTAATTTGCAAGAAATAAACTATGCAAACCTAGCTAGGAATTACTAGAGGGGTCATATGAGTGATCAAACATCAATCCTCATCATGCCTCCCCACAATAGAAGCATTGGCCTCCAATGCTTTCAGAAGAGTAGGAAAGTCACGGGACATCTGATGAAAAGAAATCCAACGAGCTTGATGCGGCAGCTGTCCTCGTCGAGCCACAAGATATGAGGTGGTAGACCCCTGGCGAGTCTGTCGAGTCTTCGTGTCATAGATCTGATCGAAATCCAATGGTAACTAAGAATCAGGAACCACGTCCATAGGATGACTGATAGCTGGTGCGGTCTCCAATGTAGAGTCAAAGTACAACTTCAAAAGATCTACATTGACGACGTCATGAATTCCCAAGTGTGCGGGAAGATCAAGGCGAAAAGCATTCTCGGACACCTGTTGAAGAATAGTATAAGGCCCATAGCGAATCGGTTTGATTTTACTATGAGTCTTATCAATAAAACGCCGCTTGTCAAGATGCAACCAAACTTTGTCACCAACCTGAAATGGATGAGGAATGCGATGTCGATCCATGGCCTTTTTCTGCTACTGCTGTGTCTTTTGCAAAATCTCAATCACCTTTGATTGAAGATTGTGCAAGTGCTGAATAAATGAGTGTGCCTTGTCTTGCTCCTTCTAAAGATGTGAAGTGACAGGAGAAGGCAAAGACAAAGGTAACTCATAAGGTGCCAAGGGCTGAAATCCCATACAAACCTCAAAAGGTGAGTGACCTGTAGAAGAATGTAGGGCCCTATTGTAGGCATGTTCAATATGAGTGAGACTCAAGTCCCACTTTGTTGGTGAAGCGTGATGATAGATTCGTAAACTTTGCACAAGGGTACGGTTTACCACTTCAGTCTGCCCATCTGACTACGGATGATAGGCGATGGAAAAGTTAAGGGAAACTCCCAAAATTTTCCACAAAGAATGCCAAAAGTGACCCACAAAGCATGAATCACGATCCGATATAATGCTGGTAGGTAGACCAAAGGAACGCCAAATGCTGTCAAAGAACAATTGGGCTAAGTCTGCTCGTAGAACTTGTCTTGCGGCATGGAATAAACTTAGCCATCTTACTGAATCTGTCAACCACCACGAACACACAATCATGTTGTCGCATCTGTCATGGGAAAACCACTAACCAAATCCATGGAAATGCTTTCCCAAGGATGGGAAGGAATGGGCAAAGGCATGCCTAAGCCAAAATTCTTGTTAGCTGGTTTTGAACGACAACAAACTGCACACTGTTTGAGAAATCTCAACACATCCCTCTGCATTTTAGGCCAGTAAAAAAATCTTTGCAAGTGATGAAGTGTTTTGTGTTTCCCAAAGTGACCACCATAAAGTGTAGAATGAGCTTCCTTAAGAAGTGACACCCTAGGCTCACAAGGAACACAAACCTTGTCCAATTTGTAAAGAAGTCCTTCTTTGATGTAGAAATCTTGGAAAGGACGCAAATTGGAAGAAGAAGGCTTACTCACTTGCTCAAATATTTTCCCAAAATCAGGATCCTGTGAATACTGATTAGGCCAAGTCTTAAATCCCAAGTGTGAAGTGGACATAACTGTTAAGGCAAGAGCGGCAGGAGGCCTACTCAAACAATCAACAAAAGTATTACTCTTCCCCTTTTTGTACTTGATCACCAAGTGAAATTGTTGGAGGTAAGAGGCCCACTTCATATGTCTTGATTCTTCAATTTTACTTTGAGATTGTAAAAACTTGAGAGGCATATGATCAATGTGTACTACTGTATATTTTCCCAAAATATAATGTCTCCAGTACTTGATAGCTTGAACTAATGCATACAACTCCTTGTCATATGTAGAATAGTTCAACTTAGCAGCATAAAAGTTTTTGAATGATAAGCAACTGGATGACCATTCTGTTTGAGCACAACTCCTAAGGCAACTTTAGAGGCATCCGTTTCAATCTCAAAAGGTTGAGAGAGGTCAGGTAAAGTTAACACAGGTGTTGTACAAAGTTTCTTTTTGAGTTTCTCAAAGGCAATATCTTGGCTTTTCTCCCAATGAAATGGAACTTTAGACTTAGTGAGATAATGCAATGGAGCTGCAAGAGTGGAATATTGAGGAATGAACTTGCGATAAAAATTCGCAAGTCCTAGGAAACTCCTTAACTCAGTGAGAGTTGAAGGAGGGGACCACTTAAGTAAAACATCAACTTTGGTGGGATCTACCTGAATTCCACTTTCACTAATCACATAACCAAGGTAAGAAACTGAAGTATTGCCAAAAGAACACTTGGAAGAATTGGCATATAATTGATTCTTCGCAAGAAGATCAAGTGTATGATGGATATGCCCAAGGTGTTCCTCCCAAGTTTTTGAGAATATCAATATATCATCAAGATATATTATTACAAATTTGTCAAGTACATCACGAAATACATCATTCATCAACCTCATGAAGGTTGCAGGAGCATTAGTAAGACCGAAGGGCATGACCAACCATTCAAAGAGGCCCATATTCGTTTTAAAAGTTGTCTTCCATGTATCCTCAGCTTGGATACGCACTTGATGATATCCACTTTTGAGATCTATTTTTGAAAAGAACTTAGCTCCTTGGAGCTGATCTAATAAATCATCAATGCGTGGTAGTGGATATCTATTCTTTATAGAAATTCTGTTCAAAGCATGAAAATCAATGCACAATCTCCAAGTGCCATCTTTTTTAAGAACCAACAAAATAGGTGAGGCACAAGCAGAAGTACTTTCCTTAATGAAACCCTTAGACAACAAATCTTCTATTTGCCTTTTTATTTCTTCATTTTGCAAAATAGATTGTCTATACATGGGAGCATTAGGTAGTGAAGAACCAGGAATGATTTCAATGTTGTGATTAATTGTGCGAATTGGAGGAAGAGACTTTGGCTCCTGAAATATGTGTGAGTAATTTTGCAATATTTTATCCATTGAAGAGTGTTGCTTTGGAATGGATGTGGATGTAGGAGTGTTTTGAGAGCGAATGAAAATTAGAGCAACGTCACCACCTTTTTTAATTGCCCTTTTTGTTTGCTTGGAATTTAGAATGATGTTAGGAGTGTTGGTGCTTTTAATGAGAAAGACCTTACCATATTTTTGAAGTGTGTAGGTTCTTTTGAAAGCATCATAAATAGCTCTCCGATCATATTGAAAAGGTTGTCCAAGCAAAATCCCACAACAATCCATAGGAGTCACATCACAAGTGACTTGATCTATGAAATGTGGGCCAAGTGCAAATTTTAATGTGCAAGTGTGAGTGATTTCTGAGCCCCTTCCACTATCCTTCCAACCCAAAGAATAAGGTTGAGGATGAGGCTCCATAGGTAACTTCAATCGCTCGACAATGGACCTCGCAATTAGATTTTTCTGCGAGCCATTATCCACTATACAATCTGTTGCAAAATTATGGAGCAAATGAGCTCGAGTGATGAACAAAGCATCACGAGCGCCCCCTGATGAACTTACATTTACCAAGGTAACCTCATTGAGCTTACCTCGTAATTTCGTGTATACTCTACTTTCTCCTATTGACTCAAGGGGACCTTTGGAAGCATCCTCCTCTTGAGTAGTGATGACTAAACTCTTCTTCTTAAGCTTAAAACAATCAGCTTTTTCATGACCTTTTTTCTTACAATAGTTACAAAAATTTTTAGAAGAAGAAGGTTTGGAAGAAGAAGAAGAAGAAGGAGTAGAAGCGGAAGGAGAAGGAGAAGAAGGAGATGGAGAAGAAACATTCTTCTTTTGAGCAAAATTCTTCTTTTGTGAGAAAGAACTATTCCCTTTTGATGAGTTTGCAACCACTTGAGTAGCAGGTGCACGGAATGCCTGCGAATGCGCTTTGAACTTGTCCTCCACAAGTTGCACCTGGTTGAAAACTGAATCCAATGTTTCCATAGAAACAAACATAATTTCCCTGTACAAATGTTCCAACAAACCACTTTGAAATTTGAGAATCAAAGCTTTAATATCTTCCTCCACATTCAAAAGTATCCTGTACCTGTTGAATTGAAAGATATATTCCTGCATGATCATATTAGTACCTTGTCGAAATCGAAACCACTTAATGACCAATTCCTTAGAATAATTGGAAGGATAAAAATTGGTCTTAAGACAGTCTACAAGCTCATCCCATGAGGTGAGTTCATCATGACCTCTTTTTCTTTCAACAAGTACTTTAGCTAAACCAGAAAGTTTTAGCTTAGCATATGGAACCATATCCTCATCTGAAAGCTGAGTATAAGAAAACCAAGAACTCATGTCAAGAATCCAACTATTCAATACTTCTAGGTTTCGGGATCCATCATAAAGTGGCACTTCACAACGAACTCTCAGGCGAGAATCATGAGCAGAAGTTGAAGCATTGTGGAGAGAAATATCATTTACCTTCATTGCAAGGTTACCAAGAACTTCTGCCATGGTAGTATCATTAGCTTTATCTGCTAAAGCATTTACAACATGTGCAAGTTCTGCCACTTGGGCAGCCAAGTCAAAAGCCATGTGAAACCGGGTATAAGCCAGGAGTAAAAGGGAAAAGCACTAAAAATCAAGGTAAAAATTGGAGGTTCCTTGTTACAATGTTGTGCCCTGAATTGAAAAATACTCCTAAGGCTCAAAATTTAAAAATTTAAACTAACCTAAGGTTTAAAATTTATATTTTATTAATTTAAAAATAACTTAATTAAAAATTAAATTTTAATTAATCAAAGATTAATTAATTTAATTAAGTTATTAAAAATTAAATTAATAAAAAAATAAAAATTACATGCAAAACCTTAGAATAGTAAAATTAAAAAAATTACAATAAGTTTTACCCTTGGTTTTACCGAAACTGCACTCCACCCTCTGTTGCATGAAATTCTGCAACTGCTGTTGCATGTTTCTCGAGGTGATGCTAGTTCAATGTTTAATAGCTACAAATTTTCCTAGGCGGTGCTTCTTCATGCAAAAATACCTACAAGGGCGGCCAATCCTGTCGTGCGCTAAGCAACAACAGGTCCTACCAAGCCTACAGATTGCAAGGCTATGATAGGCCTGTCAAGCGTGCGCTTATGGAGCTATAGCAGAAAGTCTCATGGCAGTGCTCAGCACGTGCAAGGTTCTACATGGCTCAAGCATGCAAGCCGATAGCACCTGCAGTGACTACAAAACCTGTAGCTCGTGTAGGCTACTGGGCATGCACTTCGCATGTGTAGCCTCACTCTGCCGGTTGTAGATCGTGTAGCTTCTACTGCATGGGAATCCTACAACACCTGTAGGCTATAGATCATGTAGTTGTTGTTGCACGTGTAGCCTGCAGCACCTGCCGACTGCAGATCATGCAAATTTCACTACATGTGAATCCTGCAACACTTGCAGGCTACAGACCGTGCAGCGTTCGCTGCACTGTAGCCAGCGCACTACGACGGCCAAACATCGGAGGCTACCGAGACGTAACCGACAGACCTCGAAAAAAAAATATTATATATATATATTTTTTTTTTACAATAATATTTTTAATTAATATATTAAGAAAAATAATATATTAATTAAAATTAAGTTTTCTAAATAAAAACAATGAAATTTTAAAATTAACCAGGAGGGTTAATTTAAAAACATTGAAAACTTAAACTTTTACAAATATTAGCAATTTTTGAAGGTAAATTACCTTCAAATTTTCCTAACAAATTGCTAATTGGCTATCATATCACCAAGACCCCTTCAGTAGCTCTCCTTTCAAGATCCAGTCGACACACGACCAGCGTTTGAAAGGCAACTAGACCCAAGTCGACACACGACCTGGTATAGATGCTCCTCAATCTTCAAGACTCCTCAATGGCAGGAACAAATGGCTCCCTAATGCGTATTTCACCGTAGGAGTAGTCCAAACCTGCCAAGGGATTTTTGTAAGAGAGGAATCGGGGTAAATTTTTCCTATACCTCTTGAGCATAAGTAAAAAGTTGGAACGAGGAGTTTGACGCCTAAGGAACTTCCTTCTGCGAATGGTTTTCAAGCTCCCCTTGAGCTTGAACCGAGTCCTCAATGAGAAAGAATTTCTCATGAAAAATAATCTATCTCCTACCCTCTCACCTCACAAGCCCTAGTGCAAACATAAACTAGGCTCTGATACCAATGAAAAGGATTGAAAATCCAACTAACTTCATATTATTTACAAACTCATTATATAGGCTCTAATGGCCCAAAATACATAACCAAACCCATCAAATCATGGATTTGATCCAATATGCTTAACCATAAGCTACAAAAGTGCAAAGGAGAATGCACGTAACTTCTAAGTTAAGAGGAAAGGAATAATGCTAACTATAAGATCCATTTTAGCTATCTTGAAGTACACACTTCCTACTTTGAGTTCACACTTCCTAACTAACACTCCTAAATGACAACTAGAAGATAACTAGTGCCCACAAGTGCATGTGAGAAGGAGACTCACTTACAATATTAATTTGCAAGAAATAAACTATGCAAACCTAGCTAGGAATTACTAGAGGGGTCATATGAGTGATCAAACATCAATCCTCATCAATTCTTCCTCTGTATGTGCCAATCCAAAGGCACTTACAAAGGTACGAATCACAATGGTGTTTCCCAATAGCATATAATTTTTGAGCATAGATTCCAAATAAGCAAATTCTTAAACGTCAGCCACCCTTTTAAGGTCCTGTCAATAGAGGAATACTCAGGATGTCCAAATGAATTCTTCAATTGTTTGTCTCGTCCTCTTACGTGTTTGTTTGTGCAATGCTTTAAGGCTATTTATTTTTCACAAATACTTCACTATTTATCCTCACCTTTTGCTTTCGCACATTCAAAATATTTAATCTTACAATATTTAGGATTTATTCATTTATCCATTCATGTCTTTGGTCATAGTCATGTAACACAAACTTCGTAGCGAAATGAATGCAAAAAATAATGTGTTCATTGCTGCAACAACCTTTCAACATGGTTTGTAGATAAATAAAAAATAGTGTGTGTTCACTTGTCAAAAATACTAGTTTTTCTCACTATCCATGTGTGCATCACAAACATGCAGAATCTCCATGAAACAACTTGGAAAGATTCAAACTGTTAGCTGGCAAATTATTCAAACGTTGATAGACTCACCATATTTGCCATCTTTGCTCAGCATAAGTTACTATAATTTTACAATTTGCAGGTCCTAAATAGCATATCAAATCATGTTCTTACTGGTTGGATTAGTGCCAATTAATCAGTCTTCACTCTCTATTGACGTAACTCAAGAACCTCCTCATGATTTGACTCCACGATCTCACAAACAATGCCAATCAAATTTACGTACTCTTCACGTAGAAAAAATGCATCGGGACTTCTCACAATTCAAACATCTTTACACAGATCACTCTCCACGTAGATCATAATGAACTCTTATGCAACAAATGCGATGTGGCCAAGTTTTCAACAATGTGATACTCAACGCATCACGACCTTCTGACATATAATTTGTATATGTGCATAGGAAAAAAACACGATGCTCAATTTTTTTTGTTCTTCTCACGTGCTGGTTGTCTTGAAAATCAAGTAAGGGTACATAACTTCTTCACATGAGCATCGACAAATATTTTAAGGGATTTAATCATGCTTTCAAGACACAAATATGTCTTCCTATTTACATGGTTTGCATCACCCTGATGCACACTCTTCACAGGCTTCCTCCCGATTTATCATACAATGAACACACTATTAATTTCATAGTGAACACACCATCTCACAGTGTTCTTATCAGGCAGAAATGTGGATAGATCTGCACTTTCAACCAAATTCAGGATTGAAATCACAACTGAGTGATGGGAAATCTAGTGGTTTGCAGCACTACTCCCTCAATTTGATACCAAATGAATTTCCAATTCACTATGTAATTTGCAAAACATCGATTACAATTTATATGATGGGAAAGAATGAATTTGGGCTCAAACAAATATGGAGCTCTATTATTCTCTCAAACAAAATTAACTATTATGAGCTCATTCCCTAACATAGACAAAGTCCAAATAAATGCCTATATGCTCTCAATCATGACTAACATTAGCTACGTAATATAATAAAACATATGCTAGAAATAATAACTCTAGAAACTACATAGGAGTAATTTCAACATAAGTTGAAAACGTAGTCAAAGATGAAATGACTAACAATACATTAGTATCTAAATAAAATATATCAAGTAATATTGCTACAACATCTAAGCAATGATCTCAATAGAATTTAAGATTCTATCATATATGTTATAAAAGGATCATAGTTCAAAATTTTGTAGATATAATCAAGGATATCAAATGAATTTGAATCAAGAAAATCAAATGAATAATTTTTTTAAGAAAAAACAATATCAACCTAAGTATCAATATAATAAAAAATGACAACATCAATATCAGCCTTAGTATCAATATGGCGATCAACAACAAGATCAACTACAATTTAGAGAAGAAAATAAAAAAGGGAGCCTACTTCAAGAAATTCAGGATTTAAAAGAACCATCAAATGAAAATGAATTCGAAGTTCTTATTTTAAAAATTATAATCAATAAATACATTTATGAAAACTCTTTTGAAGATACTAATGTTGCAAATATTATAGAAAAATAGTATACAAGAAAAAATAATTTAGAGGTGCAACAAGGCAAGATCAAAACTAGGACTGAAAAGAATAGAATAAAAAAATAGAAGAAAAATATTAGGAAAGTTAAGAGGAAGATAGCCAAAAGAGATACAAATTAAAATTACTGTCAAAATAATAACCTAATGGATCTCAAGAAAAACATCATACACAATGCAAAGTTACTTGATTGAAGATGAAGATGAATATTTAAGACTAAAGTCTTCAATAACCAAATATTGTAATAAAGGGAGGTGTTGGAGAATATTACCTTATTTGGTACATGATAATATAACCCATGGTACATTTATGGTACAAATGTAAATATGTAATAGATTAGGATTTGAGTCTATAGTTTAGATGAGTGATTTATATTTCCCATTTATGTATCTATGTGTAGGATATGCACAAGTATCATGTAAGTAAGAATGCAAGTGTGTAATAAGATAATGTGCACAAGTTTCATGTATGTAAGTGTTAAAATATGTAATGTTTGGATGTGCACAAGTATATTGTATTAGGAGTGCATGTATAAGAATAATAGTCATGTAGAAATGTGTAAGTTTCATTGAGTTAAGAGTGCATGCAAGTAGAGAGTGAAGAGTCTTGTATACAAGTGGAAATATGAGAAGCCAAAGGATGAGAATAGGAAAGGTTGCAACTCCTAGATATGTGAGGAGTGCAATAAGCATTGAAGAGTCATATTTCTATGTTTATATTATGAAGGGAAATATCCATACAAGATAAGTGGTAAAACAATTTGTAATGATCACCATAACATGCATTGATAATAAAGCTTGTATATAGATTTTGAGTAATATTATTATAAGTATTATTCATGCTTGTACATGAATGATTTTGGCCATTTACATTCATATTTGATATTATAGTGAATTTTATTTTATTTATATTGTCTTGGATAAGTAGACACCTAAAACGCATCATATTAAGGATACTACCTATATGGACTCCCTGAAGACCATATGACCCACTTTGGGCAGCCTTAGGGCTTAAATAGTGGTTTTCACCACTCAAACAAGGGGTATTTCCCTTTGCAACCCTGGCCATCCCACTAGGGGATGACCTCAAGAGGTTGTCCTACCAAGGGATGGCCCCTAGTTAGTGTCTTCTCACCTTGGGATGGTCACACCAGAAGCAAAGCCAAAAAAATAGAGTAGGACATAACTAGTAGCTGAAACCACCAGTTAAGTTAATGCTTGAACTCACACCATAATTTTGTGCGTGCATGAACCAGGATTGGACAAAAAGCATGATGTAATCATTTTATATGAGATTTCAAAGGAAAAAGTATTTGTTCTCTTATTGTGAACTGATCCTTTGATTTTTCATGTGTAGGTTGGCACTATTATTAGATTCCTTTTGAGGAATCTATATAATAGTGCTCACCCCTCTTTCAAATATATACAAAGTTTTTGAGTTTTAACGTAACGAAGTGCTACCAAATTTTGATCAAATATCCAAAAACTTTGTGAGAATCAAAGTGTCATTCATCTCAATTACCTAAGAAGATCATGTTCCAAAACTACTCCAAGGGATATAGGTGAGAATTTATTTCTTCTGCTCGATCTCGCTTATTTTCTTTGAAGATCGATTTAGACCCATCAATCCACTACAACAACACACACAATCCATAAAAAACACCAACATATCAAACCTAGAGTCACCCTCACATCAACCTTGATAAAAGGATCTATAGATTAGTGGTCGTATCGCTTAGAGATTACCCGTAGATATGATCATCCCACACAAAGATGACCTCTAGGTTCAGATATATTTTCTCTATTTCTATTTCAATAGATTGCAACAATTTTCTTTATTTATAGTTCAACTTAGATTTAAATTCATGTACACATTTATCATATTTTTGTTATTTATCACTTTTATTTATTAGTTTATCCACACATGCTATTAACCCCTCTTGTGTGCATATTGTGGACTTTCTACAAGGAAGGAGTAGTGCAAGAGTTTGAAATTATCATCCCTTATGGATGTCATGAAGAAACCCTCTATAGGATGGTTTGTGGATGTGAGAAGACCGCATAGTGCACCAAAACTATTTTTGATATGGTTAAACCCTTGTAGGTGTATCATACTATTGAACTCCCTAAAAGGGATGTTATTGTAATCTATTTTGATAAGAACAAGTCATTATTAATACAAAAGGGATCCAATTCATTATTTCTTGTTTTATCATAGTGTGTTACATCGCATGCTTTTGGTGTTCATTTAGTGCTATCATTATTCCTTTATTATGCACTAGTTTTCTAGTATTTCAGTGGTGATCACGATGGGACCCAATACCTTATTTTTATTTTTTTTTGTTGATTGCTATTTTTTTCTTTTTATTTGTAGGTTACAGTCCTGACCATCTGCTATAGATACAACCCCTATTCAACGATTGTCTATCATAGATATGAGTTCTATCTGGCAACCGTTCTTCTAGAATATGGCCTCATCTCAGAGAGAAGAAAAGCAAATAGCTAGAACATTGTTGAACATAGGCTTTCATGGTAAGTGCATCTAATATATTTCTCTATGTTTTGAGCTAAATTTATAGAAAAAATTTAAACTATATATGACAAAAAAGAAATAAAATTAAAGTATCGGGTCTCTATCTATGATCATATCTGGTCTAGACAACCCCTATCTACAATCATCTCTCTATGAGATGACCCCTACTTGTGATCATCCCTATATAGTATGGCCCTTGTTTGAAGTCATCCTTATATGAGAAGACCTGGATTTGTTGCATACTGGATTGATTACCTGATGCTTGAACCTAGGCTACTCATGTAGGGTTCTGCATCTAAATAGGTTTCTAAAATTAAAATATTCTTTACTTAGAAATCTAAAATTAAATCATTATTTTTAATGCATTAGTGAAATAAAATGGAGTGCTTGATGATTTCCCTTTATTTTGTGTAAAAAAATAAAAATAAACCCACACCATGTTTCACATTAATGTTAATGAGATGGATTTCATCACCAAATTTTAATCGAGACCAGTGATAGTGGGATTCATCTCCACTTGTTGGCTCACACCCTAGAAACCTAGTGGCCAAAAGTGAGTGGCTTCCTAGACTTCATCACCAGGAGATCCCCTACTCTTGGGTGCACATAGAGTGGGAAGGTTAGCAGAGCTCTTTTACTATGGGGATATTTAAACTACTCAGTGGACATAGTTGTCATTACCATTCATACCTTAAATGCGAGGGTTAAGGTAAAGCGAGGCTTTTCGGTACCAGGACATTAGACAACACGACCCTTTAAGGCATAATTTTTTCCCATAAGGTTAAACTTGAGCCAATATCCAATAGGAAGCCACTTTTTTTCCATTTGAATTACATTCCCTGATAGGGGGGTGTGCTCAAATTATATTTTAGTAATTTTCTATTTTTATCCTTATTTTCATAGGAGTTAGGGGTTTCTCAACATCAAAATGTACCGAATATTATAGGAATTCACAACTAAAACATAAAAGAGATAATCACATTGTCTGATTTTGTGTTTCTTTACTTTTTTTGGGTAATAAAGACCATGGTAACTATATGCGACCAATCTTGATTAAGGGCTAGTGTCGTAGAATATTTTTAAGGAGACATGGACTACCTCCACATTAGTCTTGAGGATATAGCCATTCTTGATTGGCATCCTAGTTATTATAGAGTCTAACTTAAAAGAAATCCCCATTCAAGATGCATTTTTTGATCCTCAATATTATCACAATGATGACCTCCATAGTCGATATACTTTCCAGGCTCACCATAGACAAACCCTACAACACAAAGAAGGTCTTAGTAGATCGGTACCATGAGTTCACATTCCAACTCATCCTATGCACCAATTAGAGAATGATCAGGAATACATGCCATGTATGATATTAGATCATCATGCAACTCCACTAGACCATCCATGGATGAGTCAGCAATATATATTTTTAGATAGGCATGGCACTTGTTATCTTGCTCAAACACCTATGTTGTCTCATACAATCCTAGTCAATGAGGAAGAGAAGAATTTTGATAATCCCCCTACTCCTCAAGAAGAGTATTTTGTGCAAGCACGTTGTGTCTTTATGCCACCTGAGTACATAGAGCTTACATATAAGCTCGAATAGTAGGTTAATGTGACTTCCCTTGATCATGGGAAATATAAAACTTATGGGGCTACAAAGTAAGCCAAGGTTCTTTGTATTAATACGAAGGTCAATCAACCCTTTATTGCTAACTAGCTAGATGAGGCCATTAGGAAGAATTCTAAGAAATGAATATTGTTGAACCAACTATTATTGGATAAAAAATGCTTAGATGAGCAATATTAATTGAGTTAGTAGAGGTTGCAAGAACATAGGGTGTATCAAGAAAGGCTATACCATGAAAAATTGCAAAAATCCATGCATGAGGTAGTTCCCACACCGAGTACATATAAGCAACGGAAGTGCATGTTACAAAAATAAAAAATATTGCCTAAACCTCATTAGAACCATCCTCATTGTCCACCCCCTCAATACCATAAACCCCTACAACATCAAACCAATAATACTCAATAGGATCATGAGGCCTATAAGGACTTAGAGTCAAAGTATAAATATCAAGAAATAAATATAGCACCTACCAATCAACTAGAACAACCAAATAAGGTGAATCATGTGAATATCAATCCACCTCCCAAAGTGTTTGTGGGAATGGACAATATTGTGATAGAGAACCAGAGCTCTCAAAATCAATCTACGTAACTTGTGGCTCCATCCAACATTCCCTCCACACCACAAGTGCTACCACCACCAAATCTAGTCACACCTACTCCATCTCACCCAACATCTCTACAAAATCAAGAACAAGTGTACTCACTACACCAAATCGGGATAATCAAGCTATCATAGATGAGCCCTTTGAGTTGGAACAAGAGCATGATATAAATTAGGAACAAGAGCATGTGGACATACTCACTAGCCAAGATCATCATAGACTATCCACATCTACTCATATATTGAGGAATTATGACCAATATTTACTTAATTGTCTCCTCGCACCAACACCCAATCCACATACACCACATACCAATTATTATCCAACTTCATCAACAACCATCCAGTCATCACCTCCATTGGGCTTACAACATATCTTGGATAGGCTAGTCAAAATTGATATACAAGTGAGTCTTCAATATAATGATCTACAACAAACCTTAAATCGACTCACAAAAATTGAGTTACAATTGAGTCATCAAAAACCTCAACCACCTGATTGTCAGGACCAACCCTCTCTAGCATAATATAATCAACCTCAACAAAATTAGGAGAAAAGGTAACAATGTTGCCCACCTCAAAATTATATGTCATTGCCTAAGTCTTTGGCATCTCTTTTTAATCGATTTTGCAAGGCCAATGCTATCAATCTATAAAATATTCACCTCATGGATCCTAACCATCCAAAACCAAAGTGGTATCAAGAGGACCTGTACTGTCCTTATCATTGAGTAAAAGTTCATGACATTCAGTTATGTATCACATTTAAGAACAAAATATAGGATATGCTTGATAACAATGAACTCCAAATTGACAATCATCTCACTACAAATAATCAACAAAATTGGCATATTTTAGGATACATTACCTATGCATGGGGGTCAAGTAGAACAACCTAGGAAGGTAAATGAGATACACACAACATTGCCACCTACTCAAACTGATCCACCTTGTCTACCTCATTCAAGACTTCAACACCATACTTGGACTCCTCTATTTATGCTGACAATCTTTCACAAGTTATAGGTGATAAAAGTAATTTATTTACCTGACATACTCCCACTGCACCCCTATAAACATAAATTCAAGTCATATAGAGATTACCTCTTTTACCTCTATTATTGAGAATAATGCAATGACATCAAAAATTGCTACACATTTAGAGGGGTGGTTCAAGATATTATTGGTAGGGGGATCTTTCCCATAGATGATTCGCTCACCGCATCTCATTAGAATGTTGACATTGACAAAAAATCATTACCACAATAGGAAGGGTTGAATTTCATAACTCCTACCAATCAGGTCAATCCCATCATATCAAGCATAGTGCATAGTGAGAATTCTCAAGGTGTCACGCATTCCCCATCAGCCACAACACAACCAATAAAGTAATTTGGGGATTTTGAAGGTATCACACCTTTCCCACATTTTCCAATCACCACATACTTTGGGGGTGCTTAAGGTATCACATATTCCACCCAAAAATAATCCAAAAAATAAAATAAAAAGCTCCAAAGGCACTTAAGCCCTTTGGTCAATTCACAAAAAGCTCCAAAGGAACTTAAGCTCTTTGGTCAATTCAAAATAATAATAATAATAATAATAATAATAATAATAATAATAATAATAATAGTAATAATAATAATAATACTAATAATAAAATAAACCAAAATAGTAAAAACATATAAAAATTACAAAAACACAAAAACATTGCATTTTTATTTTGCACACCATCACGTATTCCATGTCGCTGCATTGGCTCACTTTCATTAGAAATGTTTCTTTCATTTCATTTTATAGGATCAAGCACCATGCCTGTATATTTGTCATCCTTCTACATCAACCTTATCCATCATCATCATTTGCAACTTTTCTTATGAGTTTTAGATTATTAAGGGGTCCTCATAAGATAGGGTAGATACCAAATAAACATCAACAATGATGTTTAGACTACCACTAACTATTTTACACACACCTTTTAGTTTGTAAAATATCATAGGAAAACTCTCACATTCTACATATTATAACCTTCTGCATTCCCCTTTGTGAGTAACTGTGTTTTTCAACACGACCAATAAGTTGTTATAGGGTGTTCACTAGGGTTTTCGATCATTCAACCATTCCTAGTTTTCCTTTCAGATTTTGTAGAAAGCTATCTTGATTTTATAAGGTAGGGTCTTACTTTGAGAGTACCTTGAATATCTCAAAATTATAAACACATGTACACATTAAAATATGAAGTTTGAACAAGGATGAAACTACAAAGTAATCATTGCCCCTTAAGCGAAAGATTTCCCTTCCTCATCCTATTATGCGCATGGTCTAGAATGCTGATAATTGACAAAAGGAAAATCTCCCCTCTACCCAAAGCAATAAAATTCCTCGCTCCACAAAATGAGTGATTATCCCTAAAAAAAATGGTTCTCACCACTAAGCAAAATAAATCCCTTACTCCTCATAAAAAATGAGCAAATATTTCAAATAAATTAAAATAAAAGAAGGGAATAATTAGCTTGAATCCTTGGAATCCTCAGCTATTCAAAATCCATGGGATAATCTCCATTAAATAAATAGGTTGAATGAAAACCACCTGGCAATGGGGTAGTCTTACGTATCGCGATATATCTATCACATTAGCAATTTCCTTTTGTATAGACCAATGTCACCTTGTGGATGAGCTAGATTTTGTTGGTTTGTAGTGCCCAGTAGTCAAGTCTAGCTACATCGAATATTAGGATAAGGATGACCATAAAGTGATCCTCATTATGATAATGGGTTGAATGAAACCCACTTGGCAATGGGGTAGTCTTATGCATCATTAATGAACATCACGTACACACAAGGATATTGAATATCTGGGTCTTCCTAGCAGACTTGTATCTTTCAGAGTCATTTATAGTTAGTATACATATTTTTACTGGTCAAACAGGGTGTTTGAGTCTCATGAAAACCATGTTGTTTTCCTATAGCATCTTACTAGTCATCCATACATCATTTACATTTTTATCATATTACATATGGTTGGATTTAAAATACATGACTTTTGTGAAAAGGTTACCATTTTTATTGATGAATTTTATACATTTTATGGTGCTTACACTTAGGTTGTTTTGCATCTAAGATTCATTCCTTATGTTTTAGCATATAAACGTAAAAATCAAATTTTGCAACAGTACATACATCTAGGCATACATATATGCATACATACTACAATGTATAGGCATACATCTAGCATCCATCATTGCATGTCATTAGTACATCACATGCATACCTAGCTCAATGCATACATAATAGATCCATCATCAAAAAACATTCATGTATCATACATGCATCATCATCAACAACTTGGGGTAATCAATGTATTATACCTTCTCCAAACCATAAATTGAACAAGAAATCAATCCACTTGGGGCAATCAAGGTACGATACCTTCTCTAAATAATCAATTAAACAATCAAACAACTTGGGGAAATCAAGGTATCACACCTTCCCCCAATCAATCACATTATTAACAATTATTTGCTAGGCTCAAAAGGTTGCATCCTTTTTATCAAAGGTTGCACCCTTTGCCTTGCAAATAACAAACAACACATCACTTTATAGGTTAAAAAATGTTGCATCCTTTGCCTTGCATTCATAAATATTAACAAATTAACTACCTGGTTCAAAAGGTTGCATCCTTTTGTCAAATGCTACACCCTTTGCCTTGCATTAACTTTTAATTCAAAAAGCCCTAAAGGAACATAACACCTTTGATCAAACCAATCCAAAAGGTACCCCAATTTCCTTTGATCACCATCAAAAGGCTCCAAAGGCACCTAAAATCCTTTGGTCACAATCAAAAATCAAAAAGCTCAAAAGGCACCTAAAACCCTTTGGTCACAATCAAAAATCAAAAGGCCCCAAAGGCACATAAACCCTTTGGTAACATCATCATAAAAATGCCCAAAAACACTTAAAACCTTTGGTCACATCATCACAAAAAATTCCAAAGGCACTTAAGCCCTTTGGTCATCTCATCACAAAAAGCTCCAAAGGCACCCAAATTCCTTTGGTCAATATCATAGGCTCCAAAGGCACCAATATTCCTTTGTTTAATATCATAAGGCTTGAAAGGCACCTATATTCCTTTCGTCAAAGTTAAAAGGCTCCACAGACTCCCAATTTATTTTGTCACAACCAAAAGGCTCCAAAGGCACCTAAAATCCTTTGGTCACAATCAAAAATAAAAAAGCTCCAAAGGCACTTAGAACCCTTTGGTCATAATAAAAAATAAAAAGGCCCCAAATGCACCAAAATCCTTTGGTTACAATCACATTTCAAAAGGTATTAAATACACTTAAGCCCTTTGGTCACATTTTAAAAGGTCTCAAAGGAACTTAATACCTTTGGTCACATCATCACAAAAATCTTTAAAGGAATTTAAGCCCTTTGGTCACATCATCACATAAATCTCCAAAGGCACTTAAGCCCTTTGGTCATCTCATCACAAAATACTCCAAAGGCACCTTGATTCCTTTGGTCAATATCATAAGGCTCCAAAGAAACCCAAATTCCTTTGGTCAAAATTAAAAGGCTCCAAAGGCACCCAATTTCCATTGGTCACAATCAAAAGGTCCCAAAGGTACCCAATTTCCTTGGGTCATAATCAAAAGGCTCCAAAGGCACTAAACCCTTTCATCACATAAAATCTAAAAAGCTTGACTAAATCTCGTATCTAGTGATTTTATTTATGCCTAGTGATTACAATAATTGGTTTTCCATACAATTTGGTAGGATGAGTAAACTACCATAAGATCACTCACTAAAAAGAAGTAATAAATGGGTTAAAATCAAGGTTGTAATGGGGCCTTGCACCCTTTTAAAATTTGTAACGATCCTATAAAATCCAAATATAATCATCTTGGTCAAACGACTCATTAATTTCATCATTTTTCTATTTCCTCATCGACTCATTGCTTGAGGGGTTAGTCATACATTACACAATTCATAATCAAATCAATAATCAAAAAACTTGATCATGCAAGTTGCATTCATTTAGGAATCATTGCCAAAGATAAATATGTCATTTTTGATTGGGGTAGATAACAAGCCAAAACTTAGATTAAACACATAACAGGATAGTTCTTCAACTACCTATTTTATATGCCTAAGATCATCACCTTGTGAACTAGATGAATATCCACCCTTGGCTGAAAGGTTTACCAAAACTAAGTTCTTCAAATTGTCAAAATAAATGGTTAAAAAATGCATGCTCTTTTCATGATTGGGGCATCTAACATTGATCAAATCAATGAACATCATCAACCCTCAATTTGACTCTAAATAATCTATTTTTGATCCACATTTTGTTTTCACCAAACACATCCCAAAAAGGGGTATCTATAGACACCTAAAACATGAAATATTGAGGAGACTACCTATATGGATTCCTTGAAGACCATATGATCCACTTTGGGTAGCCTTAGGGCTTAAATAGTGGTTTTCACCACTCAAATAAAGGGTATTTTCCTTTGTAACCCTGGTTGTCCCCCCATAGGATGACCTCAATATGCCATCCTACCAAGGGATGACACCCAGTCAGGGTCATCCCATCCTAGGATAGTCATGCCAGAAGCAAGGCCAAAAAGAAGAGTGGGATATAACTAGAAGTTGAAATCACCAGTTAAGCTCGTGCATGAACTCATGTCACAATTGTGTGCATGTATGATGTAATTAGTTTGCATGAGATTTCAAGGGAAAAAATATTCATTATCTCATTGCAAACTAATTGTTTGCTTTTTCATGCACAGGTTGGCACTATTATTAGATTCCTTTGGAGTAATCTATATAATAATGCTCATCCGTATTTCAAATATATACAAAGTTTTTGAGTTTTAGCATAACAAAGTGCTAACGAATTTTAATCAGAGATCCAACAACTTTGTGAGAATCAAAGTGTCATTCATATCAATTCCCTAAGAAGGCCATGTCGTTGGACTACTCCAAGGGATAGAGGTGAGCATTTTTTTCTTTTGCTCGATCTCACTCATTTGCTTCAAAGACCGATTCAGACCAATAAAGTCACTATAAAGTCGCTATAACAATACATCTAATCCACTAAAAATGCCAACATATCAAACCTGGAGTCACCCTCACATTAGCCTTGAGAAAATAATCTATAGATTAGCAACCATATTTCTTAAAGACAACCCACAAATATTACCATACCACACAGAGACGACCTCTAGGTTTAGATCTATTTTCTCCATTTTCCATTTCAGTAGAATACAACAATTTTATTGGTTTATAGTTCAACTTAGTTATATTTAATTTTATGTACACATTTATGATATTTTTATTATTTATCGCTTTCGTTTATTAGTTTATCCACACATGCTATTAACCCCTCTTGTGTTTCTTGTGTGCAGATTTTGGAATTTCTACAAGGAAGGAGGAATGTGATAATTTGACATTATCACCCCTTACAAAGATTAGGAAGAAACCCTCTATAGGACGGTTTGTGGATGTGAGAAGATTTAATAGTACACCAAAACTATTTTTGAGAGGGTTAAACCCTTGTATTGTGTATCTGGTGTATCACACTATTGAAATATCTAAAGGGGATGCGATTGTAATCCATTTGGATAAGAAAAAGTCATAATTTTTACAAAAGGGACCTGATTCATTATTTTATTGTTTTATCATAGTATGTTACATCACATGCTTTTGGTGTTCATTTAGTGCTATCATTATTACTTTATTGTGCATTGGTTTTCTGGCATTTTAGGATATATATTTGATTGTTGATATATTTAATTCTACTCCTGATTATTAATATTTAGACCTAAGATATTGTGGCTTTATTAGATTAGGACCTAGATAGTTTGAGATAGTTTGGTTTAAAATCCAACAAAAGCAGCTTTATATTCAAGGATCCCAAAACCCATATATAATATACATAACATCATTAAAATGGTACCATTGGAAAGGGCCTAAAAAAATCTTTCAATGAAGTATGAAAATATCTATATTTGTTTGAAGATGGGTACTTAAAAAAGGCCATCAATGATCACACCTATTCCTATTGTAGTGCCATATGATTCATATAATTTTTTTTATCAATAACAATAGCACCATATAAAATATATGCCATTTTTATCACCAAACACCACTTTCATTCAACCACTACAAGAACTTACATTTTGGTAATGTAACTACATCTCATTACCCATTTCTTGTGGATCTCACCTACCACCTTATATTGCATGTTAAAATAAATAACTACCAATCATACGCTTTGATTGATAGTTGCATGTCATCTTGCTTATGTTATCTCCTCAATTATTCCATGCAACTATAACTAATCTCTCAATCATATCTTACAACTCATTTGAACTTGCCACCTTATTCTTTTGCACTCCCTCCCATGAGTTTCCAATGGATCCTCCATACTACCTTTGGTGATATATCAAATTATCCTTAGAGGAATTGAAATTAATGAATCACTTACAAGTAATCTCATGCTGCCAAAAAATATTCTACAAGCATAAAAAAAATAAATTTGGCATCCCAATTTTATGAATTATTTCCTCTTTTGTCTCCCTTTGGTATTTTGAATTTGCATTTATTTGCTTTGTGTGCATTTGATCTTTTTAAAATTATATTATTATTTTATTTACTTAACATAGAGGAAAGGGGGTTTGTCCCTCTACTAGGAAAGATTAGTGTTATTAGAGATATTGAACAAATCCATATATATACATAAAAATATATTTTATTTGAAGGTTTATTATTATTTGTAGGATGAGGAAAAAAAAGTAGTTTCATCTTTGAGGTATATGAAACTACATCAAAACTTCATAAAATTTGACAAAATTGGTACCAAAATATCTCAAAAAGAGATTCTCAATTAGCATGGACATGCCCATACTTGTGTAAAGGCTAACACCTCAAAATGCCCAAACATGATAGCACTATCATCATTTGAGTATGAACATGCCCATATTTGTCTAACGAATAATACCTAAAATGACCGAAACACGATAGTACCATCATCATTTGATACTTCTATAATTTGATGCTTTTATCATTTGATATTTTTATCATTTCAAATTTCTATTATTAAATGACATCTATTCTAGTCATAGGATCAAGTGTGTAGTTTGTTATTCAAACTTTGTTTGGGATTAGATCTACAAATCTACATGTTATTCTATTTCTTATAGTTAATTAAGTGATTTTCATGATATTTTATTTACAAAAGGCTAAGTTTTGTAGTTGTTTGATTATAAAAATGATAAAAATCATTACATAAGGTCATAATCACTTCATTGTATTAAAAATTAAAAATTTAACCATTAAATTCATAAACCAATTTAATCAATTTTAGGGTTTGTGACCTATAAATTGATTTTGTAACTTGTTTGTTAAGAAAATTAGACAAATTGCATGATTTTGTAATGTGGAAATAGGCAACATAATTTGATTTTATTTTTTGCCTTTAGGCAAGAAATTAAACTCACATGTAGTAGCATTTAGGCTATCCCATTGTTTGTATAAACATCCTTTGGTCTCTTCAATTGGAAATAAGAATATGTAATTTTACTTCTTTGCAATCATTGGAAAATTATAAAACACACATATCTAGGACTTGTTTTATGTGTTACTATATTAATTTACATTGCATCCCTCATCCTGACATTGTATCAAGGATAGACTAGTAGTTTGAACCCTATGTGTATTCCAATCAACACATCAAACTTAGACTAGTAGGATTCATGCTAAAGCTACCTAAAATATTGAGTGTGGGAACACACAATTGTTTTCCCTCACATTACAAACTTCAGATCATGTTATTTGATAATTTTTTTAAGGTTAAACCTTTGGATTTCAAACCCAACTTACTTATCCCAAATCCCATTAAATCATATTATAGTTCTAAAATTTATTATGTGATTGGATTCTAGAAACAAATTGGATAAGTGGTGATAACCTTATTTTAAACATTTCTTTTATAATAATACCAAATCATTACATCCTTTCTTTTGGGATTGTAAGGAAAATTCACTACACCTAGCAAGTGCTACTAAGAAGCGTGACTTCGAGCTATGCATAACAACTATTTATCACCAAATTGGCTAAAATTAGAATTCTTGAAATTTAGAATTGGCTAATATTTGGGACCCTTGACCAGCGCCCGTTAGCCAAATATTTCTAGGTGCATTTTTTTTTTGGGTCGATTCACCCTAATTTTATAATAATTTGACCATCTAAAGTTTAAATTTCCAACTTTACCCCTAATAATAGTGAACCTTCTACATGCGTTTGGACACTATTTGCCTTGATTTTGAAACTAATTAACCAAATTTTTATAAATACATTTTGGGATCGACTCCTTACGCATAAACCTAACCTATCATATAGAGTACCTAGAATAAGCTAAATTGCATGGTCATGAGTATGACAATGGGGTAATCCTTTGTGTTCCTCAAAGAATGACATATAATTTTACAGTAAAAGTTGTAGTTAATCCTACAAATCCTTGTCTCCATCATTTGGATCTTGTATAGGGAATAGTTGGGCCAGAAATCCATTGGATGACCTTTTCAATAGCTTCTTCATATTATGAGATGAAACTAGTTGAGTAGCCATAACTATCATTTTCCATAAGATAAAATCTATTCCTTGCTAGATGATTTTCATCCATATATTACAAAAATCCCACAATACTAGGCTCAACATTCTCAACCATTGTGCTTTCAAAACAACATCACACCCACCCAAGCATAAATAAAATATATTTACCTTTAGATTATATTCGCCTATTTGTATCTTGATATTTTGACACTTTTATTTACAAGGAAAATTTTATCCATTGAAAATCATGACTTCAAAGGAGTTACAAGTATTTATATAACAATTCCCTTATTTTTCCACTCTTGGGTCAATAAAGTTATGTGTGCTCCCAAAATCAATGAGAATTATTACTCATTGTCCTTTGAAATGTCCTATCACCTTTTTAGTTTAGGGAGTTGATATACCTACTAAGGCATGCACCAAAATTTATGGTTGGGCATATTTTGGTGCTTCTAGATGTTTTATATGTTCCTCTTCCACCTCTAAATATTCTATGGTTGTTGCCTCATCCATATCAAGCAAATATAATTTTTATTGCAAACATTCATGTCCTCATGAATACTTATCATCACAATTATAACATAACCCTTGGGTTCTTCTAGCTTCTATCTCTTCTCTTGTCAATGGCTTTTAGGTTTAGTTTTAATACTAAAAAAACATTGTACTTTAGGCCAAGGAGTATGCAATGTCCATAGCCCTCTTTAATATCATAGCAATGAACGATAATGCTTGGACCAATATTGTACGCTACTACTCAAGGAGGATTCCACACATACCTTTGACTACACTACCTACTTCTCTAATAGTAGGTGAGGGTGATCTTCTCAAGTGTTGTCCTCAATGGAGTATGGATAGATACATAGTCAAAAATATTCCCAAGGATAAAGGTTTTTCCTCATCCTAGGGGGTTTTTTGATGTACCCAAAGATATGTGCGAGCTCAAGTCAGTCTATAAGTGTTTTTTAAGGTCTAGGTATTGGAGTTTGATCATCCTTCACTTCACTAGACACTTTATGGGTATTATATATTAGCTCATAAGAACTCCCCCAAGATATTTTAAAACCCTTGACACAAGGTTTCTAACCTATTAAACTAAAATAGAGAAAATATTGGCTTGATTTAATTTTTATTTTTTATTTTTGTTATGAAAACAAGCTAGAAAATGAAAAGGAAATGTATACATAACAAGTCAAGACGGTAGGACAAGAACTATTGTAGTTATAGTGGAACACAATCCTAGAAAGTGATCATATACCACTTGTTAGAAATATTCTAGTTAAAATAATCACATCCACATAAAATGTTGCAATAAAAGCAGTAAATTAGGAAAGAACAAAATATTGCAATACAAATTAGAACTATAAAAATCTATATTAATCTCACATAATCATAATAGAAAATTGTTGGGCTCTTTAATGAGCCAACCTTCTAAATAGAAATTTGATTTAATATGAAAAAATATACATTCTTATATGCCTCTTATTTTTTAAAAGACTCTTCATAACCCTAAATCTAAGACTCAAGGGTTGGTTTACATGCAAGTTGCCACTCAAGCTAGAATCTTCTACCAAACAAGAAATTGCATTCTTTAAAAGGATTACATTAAATGACACCACTTGTCTAGGCACCTCTAATGCTAGAAACTATTGCAAAATATTACATAATAACATTAGGATGGGATCCCATGTTAGAAAGGGGGTTATTACATAATAATGTTAGGATGGGTTTCTAATAGCATTAAAGGAAAAGGAGATGACTATTACAACATTGACCACATAATCTATAAATCAAAAGTAGATCAAATAAATTGTAGTGAAATATGATAAATTCCTCAACTTAGTAAATTTGATTTTATTCCATTATGAAGTAAAGAATCACATTGATTTAGTTGTTGATTCTCCTTTTTCTAATGTACCCATTAATTGTAGACCAGTCATTGAAAATTATAAAACCAAGAGGTAAATCCAAGAATTGATTCAAAAGGAATACATTAGACTATTTATTTCACCATATGGTAGTCCATTTGCCTTGGCTTCAAAAAAATATGGAACTTGGAGACTCTGAATTGACTATAGAGCTTTGAATAAAATTACTATAAAAAACTATCATCCACTCCCTTAGATAAATAAATTTCTAGAATAGCTCTATGGTGTAAATTTCTTCATTAAAATTGATCTCAAATTTGGCTATAATTAAATGCCAATAGATCCCATTGATATAATGGAAGACAACATCAAATCCAAGGAGGGTTTATTTTAATGGTTGGTTATTACTTTTACCTTGACCAATGCAGCTATCAAATTCATGAAGATGATGGATGACATCTTGCATCCCTATGGTGTTTCATTTATAGTAATCTACTTACATGGCATTCTTATCCGCAATAAGACATTAGAGAAACATATCCAACATATTCAATAAGTAATTCAAATTTTTTGAAGATACAAGTTATATGCTAATTTGGATAAGTGTTTGTTTAGCATGTGAAAGATTCAATAGCTTATATATATTATTGACAAAGAGATTATATGAGATTAAAGAAGTCACAATTGAATAAAAGATTATTTGAGATAACCTCTAGTCACATAATTCGCTACCATTTTTTATTCCAATGATCATGATGTTTTCTATTGGTTCACATTCCGTAAAGTAGATTTTAATTTTATGGATACATACAAAGCCCTTTATGTGGGTAAACATGTCTTTTATTTCTATTTGCAATATAACCTCCAATGCCACATGAGACATATTTGTGTACTAGCTAGTGATTGCTCAAACATGATTTGGGTAATTCACTTTAGAAAAGTAGTAAGCAACTTTTGCGTGAAAATAATGTTTGTAGTCTTTCAAAAGTATTGGCACAAAATGAGCAATGATATTGAAAGGTACATCAAGTCATGTACCCTCTATAATATTGTTAAACTAACCAATAAGAAGTAGAGAATGTGTACACCATTATCAATGCCATACAAGCCTTGGGAATCTATTTCCATGTATTTTCTCTCAGGTTTGCCTACATCTATACTTGGTAATGACTATGTTTTTGTAGTTGTTGACCATTTTTTAGTAATTGCTATCATGATTCCTTGTAAGAAATATTTTTAGCTGAGAGGACTGCTTAGTTCTATTTTGTTCATGTGTGGCTCAACATTGGCCTGTCAAAGCCTACCATATTTAATAGGGATAGCAAACTTTCTAGCATTTTTTGGTCTTCCCTATGGAGGATGATGAACCCAAGTTGACCATGTCCATAGCCTTCCATATTTAAACTAATGGTTAGACAAAAATTATGAATTGATTGATTGTATATCTTCTTTAAATATACAATTCCAAGCATTCATGCACGTTAGATGATATTTTTTACTATGTTTAACATGGGTACAATCAAGGGTCATATAGTTATACCAAACACAACTCATTTTATATGTGTTTTGGGTTCTAACCATATGCACCCATTGATGTAGCTCTCCATATGCAACCCATGGAGTGCTCACTACATAGATAAAAAGAAACACTAAAGGCAACAAAATTCATTGAACAAATTTGACATATCTAAGAATAGCTCCACAACCTCTCACAAAAGACAAAATCATAAATACATGCAATATCATCACTAGCATCATGGTACATATTATTTCAATGTTTTTTTTTTTGAATATACATAAGAAAATTAGTTACATCCACAGCCATTTTCTACTACCAAACAGGGTTCAAATCTTGTGACTGCCCACTATAACCCCTATTCTACCAAGTAGGGTTCAAATCTTGGGACTGCCCCCTATAACCCCTATTCCACCTTGTTATTGTTTAACTGGACATAAAATGGACCACCGGTAACTCACGAGTGGTACCCGTCATCATCAAGCTGGTGCACACTCAGCAACTTCAGGTCACACTACAACTTTTTGAAACATGCATATCCCATAATTTGAACCTAATCTCTCACTACTTACCAATCGACTAGCCCTAAGGCCATATTATTTCAATCCATACGTTTTCATAAGCAAGTAGGCATGTCTCCTATAGCTTTGATTTTAAGAACGGCGACAACGTGCCGTCAACAAAACCCTTATGCTATTATTTTTTCCTTCTATAACGCTAGGCCCATTTAATGTCTTTAGACCATTTTAGGAATACGTCTGCCATGCCAGCTCTATTTGATAATTTTTAGATTATGCTAGGAATAGCCCATCTTGTTTCGTTAACTATCAGGAATATGCTATAACGATTCCTCTTATTTTATTTTCAGTTGACTAAATTTACTGTTTAAATTGTGTATGCTGGCTACTTTAGAAATAACAATAATCATAAGTGATCTCATAGTCTAGTTATGATGCCCATGTATACAAGATTAACTTTCCTTAGAATAGCAACAATTCCATGTTACAGAATCTTGAAATCCCAAAAATCATTTCAAACTTTGTTGGAGGTGGGGCCTAAAATACATCTCCGACGTAAACCATTTCAACAGGGAGGGAATCGCAACCCCACATAGAGACAGAACAATACATATGTCTCTATGTATATGTTTTATGTATGTATATATCTCTATGTGTTGTCTGTCTTTCAAAAAGATCAGTCCCAATATAGGAAAATATGAGACGAATAGAGACACTAATTTCTAGCCTGTGACGATTTATTGAAAATCGAAGAGCTTAGAGCGAAGTTTAAATTGCAAACTTCAGTTGAAATTAGATCATCCCAAGAAATTCACTTTCTTACATGAATTAGATATTAACTTATTAACAGGCTAATAACATAAACTATTCCTTCGATCCAGAGTGTCATCTATCATATGAAGTCAGCAAAGAAGGACAAACAGTTCGTAGATATACGTTATCCGCTGTATGAAACTTATGTCTTGTATCCCTTGTGATCTTTTTATTACCGTGCGTAATTACTCTTAGATGTGATATGCTTCCATTTTCAATCGGTATAGATGTGGGCATTATTCTTTTTTGTTCAATTTAATCATTATATCCATTCTTTATAAAAGATGCAAGCTATGCTACAATGCAGCACGATGTATGTTTGTAGTGGAGAAAGTAAGACGATTATCTCAAACATAATACAACAAACCTAAGATAGCTGTAGTTTTCATAGGTTCTTGTAAGGGCATCCGAGAAAATCTAAATTTAAATGATGAGAATGTTCTAAGTTTATACTATAAAAAAATATATAGGTCATGTTAATTCACTCCATGTCATTACTTGTGATTTAGTGGACATTATAAGCAGAACATAGTAAGACGTGAATATTAGAGCAATTCACAACTTGTTTGGTCTCCACCGCAAGCTGAACATATTTTAACATTGCTTAAAACGTGAGGGTTTTGGTTTTGTTTTAGGGAGTTAAAGATTTAAACCATAATATCAGAAGGAGATAAATTGGATGATAGTGGTTAAGTGTTTGTTATTTTTAGGGTTCTTTTCACTTCTTCTAATCCAACAGGGTAAAGTTTATAGTAGGTTATTGATTCCATAAGAATAGCATAATGGTAGGTTTTTTTTTTAAGGAGATTCAAGGTTCAAACCATAACATAGAAGATAGACTGAATGATAAATCTAGGTCGGTTTAACTTCTTTTAACTTAACAGACTAAAGTTTATAATAAAACATTAAAACCATTAACAATTTCTGCAATCTGGCACCTTATTATTTTTTTGCAATTTTTTCATAGAAAGTATATCTTAATATTTAAGTAACATAAAATTTGTAGGATTTTTCGAGAATTTATATTATTTTTATTTAAAAACTTTGATAAATATATTTAAATTTTTTAATTTTTTAATAAATTTACATTTAAATAAAAATTAAACAAATCGTAAAAATAATATGATTAAAACTCGTTTTTAGGTAACTTAAAGTATTTGTTCTATGTATAAATGAAATTGAAATGTTAGAGTTCTTATAAATACTTTAATTTCTTGTTTGTATACGATAAAAGGGAATTAAATATTTTAATTAATTTTTTTTTTTGTTATAGGCTAAGGTTTATAATAGGTTATGAGTTTATAAGGATAGGGTAGTTAGAGTTTTTGGTTTGTTTTTTGGAGGTTCAAGGTTCAAACCACGAACATATTTAGAAAAGATAGGTTGACATACTCAAAAGGAAATAGGTTGGATAAAGATAATAGCAGACTGAACCATTAATAACAACTTGTGACTCTACCTATTTTTAGATTATTTTTTCATTTTAAAAAATACATAGTATGTAAAATATAATATATTTTTTTAAGAATTTATATTATTTTTATTTATATTTTATGTAAAACTTTAACAAGTACTTTTTTAAAAGTTTAGTTTTTGATAAATTAAAAAAAAATAAAAAATTAATGAAAAGTTAAATAATTTATATAAAAAAGGTAAATCATAGATTAAAAATTATTTTTATAAGATTCAAAGTGTTTGTTTTACGTATAAATAAAATTGGAATGTTTGATTTCTTATAAATACATTAATTGATTGTTTGTATACGATACAAGTGAATTCAATCTTTTAATTAAAAATTTGATGCTCAAATGTTAAAGCATCCTTGCTATATGCGCTTAAGATTAGGATGACTTTTTTCTTATTGTTATCTTCTTAAACAAGTACACAAATTTCCATATGAAACTTTATTCTAATTAAGAGAATTGATTCACGAAGCAAAAATATTAAATATTTTATTTACAAATATTTAAAGTAACAATCTACATAATGAGATAGAGATAGATAATATCTCTATGTAATACTCCATGTGAATGATGATGATTACAGTGACAATATCCCTTATTTATATATCCATCTTATAAACCCTCATCCCACTTATTATTTTAATATTATAAAATAATATAATCAACTGTAATGTAATATCATATACTCATATACCTATTCCTAGGTACCATTGTATTCCACCATCCTTACAAATGCTTTTTCCTCGAAATATGAGAAGAAACTAACAAATATGATCTTCTAAGTAATGTTGATAATTGTACTAATCTTAATTATCCATCCATCTAAGTGAGATATTGATTGGTGGTGGTATTCAATGATGTCAAGCTACCATTGTGCTACTTAAATATTCTTCTTTGCTTTGTTGTCTCCATGCTTCTACTCCACTCCAATATTTTGAATAATCAGTCCTATTATTTGTTGATGTTGTCGCACATCTTTGAAATCTAGAATCACTATGCCTTTTCTTCCAAACATTACCATACTTGATGCCTTTGTAAGTCCATGTAGATCCATAATAATATTGATGCCCTAAGCCATATCTCCAATATTGTTATCACTAAAGGTGGTGTAGGTGGCATTATGTTGTAACTTTAACTTGAAATTCTACTTCTTTTGATTCTTTAGCATTTTCTTTTTTCTATATTTTAAGGTCTTTCTTGTCCTCCTCTCTCACATGCCCTTCTTTTGGTGTGTCCTTGTGCACTTCTTCCATGGAATTTTCTGCTATTGCTACTATAGATTCAACTTATTATTCTTCTATTGGTTGTTGAACTTGTTCATTCACCATAACTACTTCTTGCTTTAACTTGGATCCTTGCTTCTTATGCTAAGAAATATTCTATAGTATTATCTTCTATTCCCTATACCATAACTTCACAAAAATAAATTACACATTAACGTTAACAGTACCCAAATAATCCAACTGAAGGCAACCAAGAATAATAGCCACATAATCTATCTTAACATAATCAAAATAAAAAAATAAAATGTATTTATACTTTTTCATATTTAAATATTTAAAAACCTAAACATTTTCACCCATAAGTTGGATGTCCTTAATTTTAGATGCTTGAACCTACAACCTCTTAGCCAAAGCACCATTAACAAAATTATATGTATTGTTAGGGTTAATGGAAATGAATATATTCATTAACATGCAAAAATAGAATTTTTAAATGAATTTATATTCTTCTTTTGCTTATGTAAATTCAAATATGTGGCTTTTTCATTCTTTCCACTATTTTCCTTAAAAAATTTCTTTTTCTCCTCCTTGAGTATTTTTTCCCCCTAGTCTTCATTGTGTTTCTTGAAAAATTCTCTCACTCTTTTTATTTCATTTCTCTCATTTTCAATACCTCATAGTTTCTTTTCAAGTTATTTCATGACACTCATCAAGCTATCTATCATATTATCCTTTCCCTCAAGCTCTCTCATACAAATATCTAACCTTATTTGTAATTGAAATCAAATAGGTTCCCACCTACTCAAGAATGCATACCCCATTTTATTGCAAGTGTAATTATAGTTCTTTTCCTTAACAAAACATACCCATCAAAAATAAGCTTTCTCTTTTAAAAATCTTCTAAGCTAAAATATCAAAAAATAATCATCAAAATATAGAAATCTAAAATTCATTCATCATTCTTAAACATGAATATCATCCTCCATGAATTTATATGCAAAAAAATAATATTTCAAACTAGCATTTTACAAAAATTTATATCTCACATAGATTTTATTACTAAAATTCCACATAAACAAATAGAACCAAAAGAAAAATAACAAATTTCCATGGGTCTATGTGGATTGGTATGTTAGGGTGCTTACTGAGAGGAGACCTAGGTTCCAATCCCACAGGCATGCCCATGCATAGCCAGTAGCCCGATTTTACTCCTCTACGTGTTGCACCTGACTAATGACGGTGATCGATTTACTACTTGTATGACAGTCCCCTTCATGAGTGACAAGGATGGTGTGAACCCTCTACGTCTGGCGGTCCCCATATCATGTTGGGTTACCATTAACGAGATGATGGGTGTGTTGGAAGCCTTCGCTGATAGTTTGAACCCTACCAGTTGCACTGGCAGTTACTAAAAAATTGTGATTGTAACCAATTCATCTATGTAACAAAAAAAAATAGCAAATGATTTACTTATCCCAAATGAAAAATATCATCCGCCCATGTAGAGGAGTTGGAGAGCAAGTGGGTAGTTAAACCTCTCTAGTTGCTGAGAGGCCGCGGTTCAAATCTCTCACCTCACATGTTGCAGATATGTTATGTAATGGTTCCCTCGTGGTCACGGTCTGTTTACCCCTTGTGGCCACCACCAAAAAAAAAAAAAAAAAATGACAGATATCTCAAATTTTATTTTATGGAAAAACATGATTTGAAAATTCATCACTACCCTTGTTTCAAATGTCTAAATTGATAGGGTCATATCTTCTTTAATACTACTTAGATTATTTTATATGACCACTTATTTTAAAGTTCTTCAAATTTCAAATAAAATGGTGCAATAATATAATCTAAATCAGATAATTTTACTCAAATACATGACTCTTAAAAAATGAGATATTTTCTAAAACAATTTCTTTAGAACTACTATTTGTTTCATATGGTTGAATTCACAACGTTGTATCTCCCTCAATGGTACTTAAATTCCTGCATAAAATCGCTCTTTTTAAATCTCTTTAAAGTTTGAACAAAATGTATTAAGAATCATATGAATTGGACAATTTGACACAAAGATATGGCTCCCAAAAAATGTGACATTTTTCGAAAAAAAAATTCATAATTCTACAATCAAAAAAAAAAAATCCACATTTTCCCAAAATATTTGCTCTGACACCACATGTTATGAATTTTTATTTTCATTAAAAAAATCTATTCACCAATATACAAAAATATAAAATCATTCATCCAAAAGTAATATCCACAACAACAATCCACACAATGAGATAACAACAAATAAATATAATACCCTTATGGTAGAGAAACAACATCAATACTCATTAAATTAAGAATGATTTCATGATATTTCCAAATATGGGAGTGCCACTTAGAGAATGTAAATTCTCAGAGCCACTTAAATAAGGCAAAGCCTCATAAGTCACTTCATAGGCAAAGGTAATTACAAGTAATACTCCATATGAATGATGATGATTACAATGTCAATATCCCTTATTTATATGCTCATCTTATAAACCCTTATCCCACTTATTATTATAATATAATATAATAATATAATCAACCCTTGGTTATGTGTGGACCATTCCAACTATCCATAATACCTATATAAAATATAATATCATATCCCCATTTATCTATTCCTTAGGTTCAATAGCATATATATATCTATCTATACAAAGAGAGAGAGAGAGATAATATCAAAATAGATCTTGATTGTATTAAATCATGATTGTATTAGATTGCTATTATAGCAAACCATATAATGAAAATTTTTATCATAATATTTTTAACAATTATGTATATATTGTATGACAATATTTGAACATGATGTTGTGTCTTGAAAGTCCACATTCTTGAGCACTTGAGATTATGTCATTGGATCAAATGTTAAGTTTAACATTGGAATAAAATCATAAATAACAAGAGAGTGATCTTGGATTAGTAATATAAGCTCATAGAAAACAAGAAAGTGGTCTTGGATTAGTAATATAGGTACAATTGACACAAGGTTTATGGCCACTTGATGTTGGTCCATGCATAGCCATAATTTGGATGCCTAGCTCTAAGGGTCATCATGGATCTATAAGGTGCTTGCGTATAGGATTGGAAATTGGTATTATAATATGAAACTCTTAACACTCCACTAGTTGTTACAAATTTGTTCATATTATGTTTAACTAAATATTAACACACACACACACACACATATAGATATATAGATAGATAGATAGATAGAGAGACAAAGAGAGGGAGAGAGATGTTAGTTTGTCACACATTGTAAATAAACATACACATATTTGATGAGAACTAAGAAGCCATGCATTTGTTGGATAATTCTAATGCTTATGATATCCAAAATAAATATGGTATAGACAATGATTCTTAATATAAATTTCTCATAACGAGTCTTACCAATATTTAGTAGAAGATATTGGATATGCTAATTAGTATATTATCATTAAAAATGGCATTTATAAATATTTTTCTATAGAAAATGACATCGGTGAAAATTTTCCTCTGTTAGAAATTAAATATGCAATATTTAGAGATTAATATGTTGTAAAAGTTGTTGAGATAGAAGATCAATATTTTGTAAAAGTTTTTGAGATGGAAGATCAAGATAGTCCTCCAAATATAAAAGATGTTGGGCTAGAAAATATTATAAAATATAAATGATGGAAATGAGTAGAATATTGCTATAAGTAAAATTCTAAATAAATAAAGGTGGTATATACCTTTAATCACACATTTAGAGTGTTTTACGGCTTGGTTCAATGGTCAAAATGCTTATGTAGGAGCGCGAAGACCAGGGTTCCAATCCCTTGAACCCTGTAGTACCAATAGGCGTATCGTGTCAACGTAGCTGGATATGTAAAAGGTTTACCCAATGCAACTGGAAGTTATAGTGGCGACAAGGAGCAAGATTCAAACCCACAAAGAGGTGTAGAAAATTGTAACGAGTTATCGATTCCTCTAGTATAATAATAAAAAATAAAACATTTAGAATATGGGTCTGAGTGCTTGGTTTAATGGTCAAAATGCTTCTAGAGGAGCACGAAGACTAGGGTTCCAATCCCTCAGGCCCCGTAGTACTGGTGAGCATGTCGCATCAACATAGCCAGTTTTGTAAAATGTTTACTTGATGCAACTGGAGGTTATAGTGGTGACAAGGAGCAAGATTCGAACCCATGAAGAGGCGTAGAAAATTGTAATGAGTTATAGATTCTCTAGTTTAATAAAAAAAACACACATCTAGGAAATAAAAAATCAAGATAGCAAAAAATTATTTTACACAAATATTAGTGTAATATATGGAGGATTGGAAGATGATGAAAAGGAAGAATTATTACATGAATACAATGAAACAATGGATACAATAATGTATTTTGCCTACATGAATTCAATTGTGTCATGTTTAATGCATTGTATGAAAATATATGTTGTTTATGTTGTAAGTTGTGATTGATAGCTATAAATTTATGATGATAATTAACATTTACAGTATCCTATAGTCTTAAAATATGTACCAATAATTAACTATTATGATAAATATCATAAAATATAAATACAAAAATATTTTACTTCATTTGATAACTCATGCTAACCACATTTTTTTTTTTTTGTATTTACATGGTGGAATCGGTAGCCGCCACAAATCTGGGCAGGCTGTCTAGCTTTTTATGCCCGCCACAGTATTTTGCGTTGTCCGCCTCAAAATCCACCACACAGATCTTCGCGCAGTCCGCCCCTATAACCACCATGCCACAATCATTTTAGACCTTTTACATCGTTGAAAGCACCGGGAAAGGGATAAGCGTTCAATCCGGCGAGGCCCGAGATTTGAACCTTGGACCTCCGCCCCCCCTTATGGGGTTTGGATGAACCAATTGGTCTACACCTCGGACTCTCTTGCTAACCACATTTTAAAATCTTATTTTTTCTCATTTTATTTTTTATTTTAGCACTATTTTAATGCTAATTGGATATTAATTCAATGCTTAGTTAGTGCCAAACACCACCTATTGTCATGATAGCATCAAAATGACTGTCTAACCCACAAAAACTAAAAAATTGACCATGATCCCCATATTCTATTTTCATTTTATCACTTCTATGCTCTAATAGTTAGAGAGTATAATGATCATAATTAAAAACATATCATCCATGAAAGTAGTGGAACTAAAAAGGACATTTGATAGAATGATTCAAATTATAAAATAAAATTTTAATATAATTATTGTTAAGTTTTTTTTTGAATATGCATAGTAAATATGTATTTTATGAAAATGTTTTGTTTTGAAAAGGTAAAATAAATTATTGATAGAGCAAGAATCAAATTACAGTCATAGGTCTACCACTTTTGGCAAGCCCTAAAATCCGAATAAAACTTAGATTAACATTTTAAAAAATAACAAAAAAATGAGTACCATCTAAAGAGCATACTATTAGCCCAATCCCATTTCTACTTTATGCTTATCCTAAGTAACTTAGTAGGCTTGACAATCCTACAAACACTATCAATGTTGTTCCAAATAGGCCCAAACAGTGCTACAAAAGATAGCAAAAAACCTAACTAATAACTTTTCATCCTCCATTGATCCATAAGGCTTAGTGGACTCTAGATCTGTTCTCCTCCTTACATAAGTCTTTACTAGTCAAAATAATAACCATTTGGTAGACCTATCCCTATATTGATTAGAATTTAGCATCTATCCAACCAAACTTTCATTACCATGTTTAGCCAAAATGTCATCCATTGCATTATTTTATCTGTCAACATAGACTGGGATGACATCCTTGAACTATTGCCATATGGACTTAATTTGGCTCACAATGTTTCTTATCCTCCAAGACTTTGGTCTAAAATTTCTAATAACATCTATAACACCCACCATAATTTGTGATTCAAACTCAACTATGATCTGTCTAACCCCATTCATTGAGATAACCTTACTTGATAACTAGCCCTATTAGAAATAGATTATATTACATCATTTGGGTCATGTAAATGTACCTTCCTTGGTACATACTTAGGACATTAGATTACTTTAGGGGAAAGTTATCTAGTTACTTCATGCAATGTAATAAATGCACAAGTGTCAATGTGCAAGTTGTATATGTGCAAGGTGTCCCTTGTACAACTAGGTAGAGTGTTGGCCAAGGAACCTATCTTCCTATATAAAGGGCCATAGGTAGTAGTGTGTGATATACATCAACATAGTAGTGTAGGAGAGTGTGTATTAGTGTAGAGTGTGTGAGCTATAAGCTCAGAGCTCATTCATTGAGCAGTAGCTTAGATCATGGAGTGTTCATTTCCTCCATAGCTACTTTTGTATTCATTTTCGTCATTTCTATTTATAGCATATTTTTAGTCATCTCGCAGATTTACTTTCTTTCTTATTATTCTACATCTTGTGATTGCTATCTCCCATTACATGTTGTATCAAAAGCTAACAGTGGTATCAAGCTACGGTAGATCAAGCTACAGTAGATCAATAGGAAAACCACCATTATCATTGACCCTGAGTTTTTTGTCAACCTGATGCATCATTGGACCAGTCACTGTCAAAAATTCTCAGAAGAGTCTAGGTGGTAGAATTAGGGAGAGCCACAAGTGAGGACTAAAATAAATATTAGTTTCAGAAATACTAAGATTGCATATGGCTAGAGTCTTTCCACAGAGTTGCAGGAAAACTCGTGAAGACTAGGACTCAACATTTGATCCACTAGTTTGATGAATCAACTAGTGAAGCTCATCTAAGAGATCTAGAAAAATTTACCTGAAGTTTATTTTATTGTAGGGAATTAATTCTCAGATGATTGGGACACCTCCTATAACAAAAATCTAGGAGATTTCAACTTCGTTGCCCAAAGGTCGGAGTGCCTTCATAGTGCAGATATTAGTTGTTGCAAAGAGGAGAATACTTCAGAAGAAACTTTTGGAAAAGAATCATGGTGAAGTCAGGAGATAGGAGATCTCCATTGCTAGATAGAGAACTTCACAAAAAGATAAAAGGCCATAGAAGCCTTGATCCAGAAGAAAAGGCCATAGAAGCCTTGATCTAGAATAAAATGCCACAAAAGCCTTGATATTGAAGAAAAGGCCACAAAAGCCTTGATATTAAAGAAAAGGCCATAGAAGCCTTGATATTGAAGAAAAGGCCACATAAGCCTTAAAAATGCCATAGAAGCCTTGATACTAAAATAGGCCACAGAAGCCTTGATCCTGAAGAAGACTCCAGAAGAGAGTATCTAATTCAGAAGCAGATTTTAGTACTAATACTTTGTTGTAGGAAAAGGAGATTCAATGAGTTGGGAAAGCTTCCTACAAGAAAGTTAGGAAGAGTATCTTCTTCAGAATCAATCCAACACCTGAAGCAAAAGAGATCAGGAGGAGATCTCATTGAAGAACTTCCAGACTAGGAAGAAGAAGGACTAGGAGAGTCCTGCTCGAATCCAGAAGTAGTAGAATCAGATATCTAGGAGAAGGTCTCACCGCCAACACTTCCAAAAGTAGAAGGTTGAAGATAAGGTCTCAAGAAAGACCAGAAGAAGCTGCAAGATCAAAGACCTTGGTGAGGTCTCGATGAGCATCCAGTAAAAGGCTAGGAGAGCCTTACTAAAGAAATCATCAAAGGAGAACTCATTGGAGAAATCCACTACCAAGGAGAAGCCCTTGATAGTGAAGGACTTGGGATAATTGTCACCATCCGACAACAAGCCCAAGAGGAGGAGAATTTGGCAAGGAGTGCCAAATTTGAGCAGAAGAAGAATCCAGTGAAGACCTCAAGACATTCAGAATCTTGAGAAGAAGATCCTACTTGAAGTCAAAATTCGACAAGAAGACTTGAAGATAGAAGGAGCTCACCAAATCTAGGAGATTTGAAGATTACCTCTCACAGCAAGAGGACACCACTTTAGAGACATAGACTTCTCCAAATCTATAGCAGAAGGAGGAGACCACAAGAGGAGAACAAAGCCACCAAATCTTAGGCTCATGAAAGAAAGTTCGAGACCATTTTTTGGTGAAGGAGTTGTTCAGAACAATCTACAAAGAGCTGCAAGATCTTACTCAAGGCAGCAACTTGGTGATCTTAGACACCAAGATCTACATCCTCTACAGAAGTGGCAAAGGAGCTACAAAATCTTTCAAAAAAAGGTAAGCAACTATTGGTGCAAGTAGATTCATTAATTGGATTACTTATCAGATTTGTTAAAGCACCTTAATTTGGATTAAAGTTGCAAAAAGGAGATTTGAATTATAGTCTTCAAAAGTGCAAAAATAAAGGTTCTTTTTAAGGTTCATTTGCACATTAGGATTTGATTAGATTTCAGAATTACAACTATCTATCAACTACCTATCATCTACTTTGGAAAGCAAAAGAAGACTATCTCCTACTATCTTGCTTATAAGAAATTTGCAAAATAATTCTTGAAAGATTCATTTCATATTATTCTTGATTAAGTTAAATTGATTAAGTGCACTTATAAGTTATTTTGAGAGTTATTTGGAGTGATAAGGTGTAATTGTTAGTGCATTAAAAATAAAATATTAGTGGGTTCATTTGCACTATTGTATTACTCTCAAAAAGCTTAGTGTTTGTGTTCTTGAGAAAGGCACAAAATCAGAATTTGTCAAAGTGTCTAAAGATACTATTGGTGCACAAAAATCTGCAACTCATAGTGGCCAAGAGAAGCCACAAAAATGTTAGAATCCTCTGAAACTTGGAGAAGAAAACAACTAACCAAAATCAGAAATAGAAGCTTCAAAGATTGAGACTTGGTGAGTCTCAAATCCAAAGCATTACAGGGTTTGGTGAAAGAGAAAAAAAGTGCAGAAAATTGCATCAAATAAAGAGCTTCTATCTAAGCTTGGATTTATCATAAAAGTATCCAAGAAAAAAGGGGAAGGTGTCTAAACAAAGAGACAACCTCAAAACCCCTACACTGCATTCAAAATTCTGCCACAAAACCAAAATTTTAGACCTGCAAAAGGAGTGCAAGGAAGGGTGCAATAAAGGCATCTTATTTACAAATATTGGTACATTATATTGCACTTCTCTAATACGTTCTATGCAGGAAAGAGGGTAGATTTGAAGGTGCCATAAAGGCACAACATTCTCAAGAAGAGCATAGCCAAATACGAGCATCAAGAAGCCTCTCAAAAGGGCCTACATCATGCATGGGTTGGACAGCCATAACAGGTGACCTACAAAGCACAAGAGAGGAGGCACATTGCTCACTAAAGGAGACATATCCCATAGCACATAAGCAAAGGAAATCAAAGCAAGAAAACTAGAAATGTACGTCCAAGCAAGGAGCATTCAATACTACCATTGGAGCATCAAGAAGTCTCCACCATAGCATTGTCGTTCAAGCTCCACCAAATATCCTCCATATCTCCACCAAAGCACCACCACAAGCATTGCTTGGATGGAACCATCTCAGTGCCATCGAAATACAACAAAGAAGAAGGTGGAAAAGTACGTAGAAAATCTTGCAAGAAGGTGTTAATAAGAATAGGGTATGCAAGTGATATTTGTCATCCTCCAAAGGAAACCCTAAATGCTCTCAAAGGTACGTTGGAATTTCACACATGTGAGGAAGTATTACAACAAATATTTGGCGCCCATAGACCACATGGAAGAGGAGTTACATTCATCCATAGGTGTTACCTTACAGACAACACAAGAAGGGATAAAATGCTTCAGATGTTACACTTGTAATGGACGTCCAAGAAAGTGTTGAATGTAACCGTAGTGACACTTGTCACTAGGTTGACCACCTATTAAAGGCACCTTGGACTAGGAAGAACATAGCAATTTAGTGAAGCCTTTCAGCTGCATTTATGTCCAAGACATGGGAGTCATCACAATGTGGAAGCAAGGAGTAGAGCCTTCAATGCTCTGGTCCAAATAGGTCAAAGGTAGAATTTTCAAAGGCCACATTTGGAACATTAAATACAAGCTAGGTTCCAATCAGCTCTATTGGAAGATACAGTCAAAGCAAATACAGTCAATATTGCAGCCATTCACATTTGAAATCAACACCGATTATTGCTTGATATAAGGTAAGGTTTATTCCCATATTTATGTGCTTTCATCTCTTGGGAGTTATAAGGTTTTTAAATTTAGAGGAATATAATCATATTGAAAGCCATACCTCAAAGGGAATCATTTATCAAGCTAATATAATATTTGCAATATTAAACTTAGGAGTAATAAGGTTTTCTACTAGAAATTAATCTTAAATATTTGCAAATATTATTGTGATCTAATTTTTCCAAAATTAGGGAGTTATAAGGGTTACTACATCAAATTAATTTATTGGAAATTAGATACACTTAAATTAAATCCTAAAGGGATATTAAAGAGAGTTTTATCAAAGCATTTCAAAGGTTGGAAATTTATAATATTATTGTCTCAAAACTTCTCAAGAGAGACAAAAGAAATCCAACATTAAAACCTCTTTAAATTTGGGAAAAGTGCTTAGTTCAATAGGAGCAATAAGGGATAGTAAAAGTTGATTTTGATATTTACAAAAACTTTACAAAATCAACCAAAATTGAACTATAATTTACAAAAGCACTTTATATCTTATCCAAAACATACTAGGGAGTCATAAGGCATTCTACAAAATCTAAGAATTGATATTAGGGAATTTAAATGGCATCAAACAAATTCTTCCTAGCAGAATCTCAACTACTCAAGGGTCCTAATTATTTCTCCTAGAAGAATAAAGTGAAAGCTATTTTGGTATATGAAAAACTTTGGGATATTGTCAAAGGGAAAACACAAATACCTACTACAGATGATATTGAAATCCTAAAGTTTGTAGAAAATGATTCAAAGGCTCTAATGATAATAACCTTTGCTATCACTAATGAGATACAACCCTATATCAGTTCAACAAAATCATCTTTAGATGCATGGACAAGCCTAGAGAAAATTTTTGAAGGAAATAATAAGGTAACTATTCTCCATCTTCAGACTCAAATTCATTCATTAAATATGAACAATGGAGAAAGCATAGAACTATTCCTAAGGAAGGTAGAAGATATTAAAGGGAAATTATTTACCTTAGGAGAAATAGTTAATGATGAACTTCTTACTCAAGTAACCATGAGAGCACTTCCAGACAACTATAAACATTTGGTAACATCTTTACAAGTTCTAAGTAAAGATACTTCTTTTGATGACTTAGTCAATATTCTACAGGAATATGAAGTGGAAAATATAGTTAAAGATGAGATGTCTAACACTACATTGGCATCTAAATATAATCCACAGGGAAACATTGCTTCTTCATCAAAAGGATGAAAACCATGGTACAACATGTATTGTCAGATATGCAAGAGAAAAGGCCATAGTACCAACTATTGCAGGTTCAATCCCAAAAATCAGAATCAAGGAAATCATATGAACAATGGGAACCAATTTCAGCCACGACAATATCAAAATCCTCGTCAACAACAATTTCAGTGTCCAACCAATTATCCCCAATTGGAGTATCGAAAAAAAAAAAAAAGAAAGACTACTTAGAGAGGATAGAGAAGAAATTGAAGAACTGGAAGAATCGATATATGATTATGAAATCAAAGCTCTTTCAACAAGAATGACAGGTTATGAAGATACTAACTGCTTGCTTGAATAGGTTACAAAAATCAGAGAAGAAGAATCAGAATCTCAAGGTCAAGAGGAAGATCCACATTGAAGACTAAAGTCTTCAATACCCAAATATTGTAATACAAGGGGGTGTTAGAAATAGATTATATTACATCATTTGGGTCATGTAAATGTACCTTCCTTGGTACATACTTAGGACATTAGATTACTTTAGGGGGAATTTATCTAGTTACTTCATGCAATGTAATAAATGCACAAGTGTCAATGTGCAAGTTGTATATGTGCAAGGTGTCCCTTGTACAACTAGGTAGAGTGTTGGCCAAGGAACCTATCTTCCTATATAAAGGGCCATAGATAGTAGTGTGTGATATACAAGATAGTAGTGTAGAGTGTGTGAGCTATAAGCTCAGAGCTCATTCATTGAGTAGTATCTTAGATCATGGAGTGTTCATTTCCTCCATAGCTACTTTGTATTCATTTCTATCATTTCTATTTATAGCATATTTTTAGTCATCTCGTAGATTTACTTTCTTTCTTATTATTCTGCATCTTGTGATTGCTATCTCCCATTACATGTTGTATCAAAAGCTAACAAGCCCTTCAAATTCATTGTTAGTATCCCTTCCAATACCCTCCATCTCCTAATGAAGGATCTTCCCTTTGAAATATCTTATGAGAAAACCAATGCCTACACCCCTTGGGTTATCCTTAACTGCACCATATAAATTAATATTTTTCCAACCCAGGGGAGGGGGCTACCATAGTCCCAAATTCTGTGACTTGGGAGTCCCCTCATTCTCTTGGGTTTTATTGTCCCTAAGGTGAGCTCTGACAGTTTTGAAAACCTTGCTAACAATTTTATGCCAAACCAACTCCATTGGACTGAAATCCTCTCTAAAAAATATATAACTTATTTCTAGATAAATGTGCCAATAGATGAAACTCAGGCCTAGGGGCCAACCTAGTTGAATGGGGGTATTATTGAATTTTTTTTATTTCCAAATATCCCAAATATTATAAAAAGTCACCTAAAAGTTTAGGTGATCCTTAAAGAGGTCTAACCATGTTTTCCACAACTCTCTGACAAATTCACACTGTAATAGCAAATGATCAAGGATATTATCCTAGGAATTACACATTATTCAATTGGAGGGGCCATAAAAACCTCTATTCATAAGGTTATCATAGGTGCAACAACTCCTATGCATCACTTCCCTAGAAAATAAATTTATTTTAAGCTTCCCATTAGCCATCCAAACTCAATCCCATGGGGCATCCTATGGATTAATGAATGAGACAACAAAGCATTATAACCATCATGAATAGTGAATACACCAAGACTACCATGGCTGCAAGTAATCCCATCCTCTTTTGATGTCCCCATAGGGAACCTCTTCTTGATGATCTTATCAATAAGAAGCTTTTGATGAAGAGTGACATTAATAGGCTATTCTTCCAACCTCTTTCATTGAATAAAGAGAAGTATCCAATCTACCTAGAAGTAATTTATGAATACATATTTATCCATCCTCTACCTTGAAGGCTTTGTTGCAAGGGTTGCAACTATGGAAACTCATAGTTTAAGAGGGGATGTTGGTCCCAATAATCAGTCCAAAATTTAACTTTATCTCTAATACCTACTTTCCAAAAAAATTCTAGATTTAGCCAAATTTTCACCAGCTTTCATGACTTTCAAATAATAGACCTAGAGCCCCTTAGAGTAATACGACAAAATTCTTGATAAGGGATATAACCCAAATACTTACTAGTGACAACTATGCTAAATAAAGCCTCCTTGTTGGATATTCATATCCAATAAAGATTCCTCGTAAGAGCTTGATTGTTTAAATTTGCTTTATGAAAACCAAGACACCCTCGAGCTTTAGGTTGACATATTTTATCTCAACTAACAAGAGCCCACTTCTTACCCATCCTTGGATCATCCCACAATTTTTTTCTTACAAGTGAATCCAACTCTTTGAGGACTCTCAAAGGGGCAACTAGGATGGAGAATTTATAAACATGTGTGGCCTAGATCATCGATTCGATGAGAGATATTCTTCCTTTAAAGGTAAACTAGTGGTGAGTCTAATGATTAACTTTAGAAATTATTCTGTCCATTAAAGCTTCCCAATAAACTGATATTAGGCTCTGGAAATGAATGGGAATCCCTAGGTAATCTCATAGAAGGGTGTCCTGGCAAAGCTCAAAATGGATTGAATATGATCCTAGATACTTATACCTTTGTCTGTATTGAAGAAAACAACTCTGGATTTGGTTGCATTCACTTAATGCCTAGTAGCATTCATGTAGATTTTTAAGATGGCTTTGAGTGTTCTAGCCTCCTGAATGCTAGCTTTACCAAATATAAATGTGTCATCCATAAATTGAAGATGAGTTAGGATATCCTCACCTAGTTACACACCTAACAAAACACCTTGTTGCTTAGTTCTTTAGAGGAGTCTACCCAATCATTCTGCTAGAATAATAAAAAAATGGAAAAATAGGGTCTCCTTGGTGAACACCCCTAGAAGCATGGAAAGGGGCCAAAGGGGAGCCATTGATGAGAATAGAGAAGGAAACCATCAAGACAAAACTCATGATCCACTCTCTACACGCTTGAAAGAAGCCAAATTTGTGAAGCATTTGATCCAAAAATTGCTAGGGGACTCTATCATAAGCCTTAAATATATCTAGTTTAATAAATATGTGTCTTTTATCAGAATGTTGCATTGAGTGTATAACATCTTGGGCTAGAATAAATACATCTAGAATTTTATACCCCTTCACAAATCCTCCTTGTTCCTAGGATATTATGTTATCCATAATCTTCTTAAGCCTTTTAGCCATCAACTTAGTAATTATCTTGTAGGTCACATTGTAGAGAGCAATCAAGCAAAAATATCCAAGGTTGGAGGCTTATACCACTTTAGGAATAAAATAAAGGAAAGTATGATTCAGAGCCTAAAGCACAAATCTATTTGAATGAGATTCTTGAACAACCCTAGTTAAATCCTCACCTATGACATCCTAGAAATAGTTAAAGAATTAAATTGGGAAACCATTTATCCTTGGAGATTTCCATGATGTCATGCTAAAACCCATGCTCCTCACCTCATCCTTATCCATAAATATGAAAAGGTTTTGGTTTTTCTCAACTAAAATAATTTAGGATATATATTTAAGTATCTCTTATTGCGCTGCAATATTAAGGAGAGTAGGGGTAGTAAAAATATTTTAAAATAAATTATTTATTGTTTGTTGCATACTTGATATGGTGTCCATCACTTGTCCATTGGAGTCCTAAAGGCATGTCAAATAATTCCTTTGTCTACTTGTCGAGGCAGAGTGATGAAAGAAACTCATGTTTCGATTCTCCTCCAACAACCAAATAGTTATCACTCTTTTCTTCCAATAAATTTCCTCTTACTTATCTATAGACTCTAATTATTTTTTGACCATTTTATTTTCATATTTTAGGTCCTCTGTGATTTCTCTAGTCCTAAATAAAGTAGCCAAATCCTCTATATTTGCCAACAAAGGAGCCTTGGGACTTAAAATCAGACTTGCTACTTGTTTTTCAAAATTTGAGATGAGATTTGACATGTTGTATTTGTTTGGAAAAAATATACATAGCTCCCCCATGTGAAGGATGACCCTCCTCCCACCAGAGGGGGATTTTTTCCTTTAGATGCTCCTTTCCTAGCCAACAATTCTCAAAATGAAAATTTCTTGGGTAGGGATTCTGGCCCATATTCCATTCCAAAATAATTATAAAGTGATCAGAGTTAGTGTAATTAAGAATATCCATCCTAAAATACCAATGGATAAAGGCCTCTTTAGAAATAAAAAAATTATCAAGCTTGAATTTCCTACTTGCTAGACCTACTTATTTATTTGTCCATGTACATGGAGACCCCGCATATTGGACATCAATTAAATTGAGTTGGTTAATTTTAAATATCATAAATTTTTCCCCTAGTAAAAAGAGGGTTTTCCTCCTTCTTTATCCCTAAGAGAAAGTTTAGCATTTAAATCCCCTACCACTATCTAATTCACCTCCTCTTTTTCAGTTCTACTAGCATGTAAAACTGACCATTGGTGTTGTTTCTCCACAAAATTTATAGCACCATAGAAATTAGAAACCAATAAAATCTCCCAAGAGTTTTTTTTTTTTTTAAAAGATAAGTGAGGATATCCCGAATTGTCGAGTGATATAAAGCTATCTAGAGAAGAGTATTCCATAAAGTCACCACTCTTCTTAAAGTCCCTTGGGATCCAATTGCCATGTGCTTAACCTGTCTCCAAATTTTATTAACAATGATATCCATATTTTGAAAGGAAGCTTTAGTCTTTTGAAGAAGAATATTAATTAAACTTTGAATAGCAATTTGATGAGGTCTGTTGTTTAGACCATTTATTTTCCAATATTGAACAATTATTAGGAACCTATATTCCATTAAGTGTCAATATGCTTGACCTTTCTCTAGATGACTAGTTGGTCTCCCTCATTAGCCAGCTTCTCCTAGTTTGATTTTCTTCCTACACTTCTGGCTTGAGAGGTTTTTAACCTTTTCTTCGCTTTGATACCAAGGTCAGATTTACCTCTATCCTTATCTCTATATTTCATTAAAACATTACTATCCACCACAACCATTGCAAGGGTTTAGTTCCCTATATCTATCAATGCTAAATGATCAACCTCTAAATCTAAATTCAAAGAATCATGTTGGGTAGTTTCCTCAACCCTTACAAAGAAAAGATTATCCTTTTAAAGTTCATCCATTATGGTGGTATCCTTCTCCATATCAAGGAGAGAGTTAAAAATTTCATACCTATTGAAATTTATTTCTATCAACTGGTTTGAGCATGTTGTCTTGCTCTTTTTATTCTTATTTCTCTTTGGCGCTTCAAAACCCTTGCTAGAGGGATTAACATTCCAGTTTGTGGGCTTATTCTCTTCTTTCTTCTCAACCAACTTGCTATTGGTGATAGTTTCCTTTGGAGATATGGGGCTATTTGTAATACCCTATGGATAAAATCAAGTTAGATGACCATGTTGTGGTAGATCCCCCATTAGAATGGCATTGCCTCATAGTCCACCTACTAGATCCATGAAAAGTATCCCATATTAATATCTATTTTAGCTATGATAAGTTGGTTGATATCCATATCCACAGATATCTAGGCATAAACAATAGAGTCACCCTTCATCATATCCTTGACAACTCCTAAATAGAACCCCAAGAAGTTACCCAATTTCTCAAAAACTAGTTCCCACCAGTATTCCATGCGTAAGGTATAAAGATAAACCCAAAAAACCACCATAGAGGGCTCCATACAAGGATTAAATTCAAACTTCTATAGTTGAACAAAAAGACTCACAACACCATATGTTCTCCTCCCTAACTCAGAGGATTTACCTTTATCTACTTGAGAAGAAAAAATAACAATATAATAGCCATTACTAATAAGAGAGATTTAGGTATCCCCAAGAGGCTCCCAATATTGTTGGATCCAAGAGGACATAAATCCTAAAGATGATCTTGTGTCGATGAACTTAAAAATTAGGTCATGCTTACTTTTTTAGAGAATGTTATCGACCACCAGGACTTGATCTATCACTAGTTTAGTATGGAGGACCACCTAGGGGAGGTAACCATTAACCCTTGCCTGTTACGGTTGCTACTTTGGCTTCTTGACCACTGTAGAGAAAATAGAATGAAGATCTGAGTCTCTAAATAAGACATCCTCCATGTCCTATTTCCCTTTAACTAAATCTTCAAATGATCTCTTAGGGGAGGGTGGCATAGGAGGGGGCCTATAAAGGCCCTCATTAGCACCCATAGACCACTCCACATCCTACACATAGCACTTTGTCTAAAGGGAATACCTACAAAACTAAAAAAAACCATAGACATTGAGGCAAAACCAACTCTGCTCCATATCCATCACTTCTATATTTTATTTTTTGTTATGTGCTATATTCCAAACTTTTGTAAATACCCTTATAAAAAAAAATTCCATATCCATCACTTCTATCTTTTATTTTTTGTTATGTGCTATATTCCAAACTTTTGTAAATACCCTTATAAAAAAATAAAATGTAATATTTATTCATTTTATAATTGAATTTTTAGACATTTAATTTTAAAGAGGATTGAAATGCTTGTAGGACTTTTTTTCTTTTTAAAGGATTTAAGGGTTTTTTCTTCTTCTTCCTTCCAAGAAGATAAAGGAAAAAATTATTAAAAATATTAAAAGGTAAGATTCACCAATCATACATCATTTATCTATTTTATTAATATTTATACTTTGGTTTTTACATGTGGAAATTAATTCTTAATTAATTGTTAAAATCCATGTCACAATGAGATAGACACTTTAAAAATTATTCATAATAACTTGTTGATAGAATTGTTATGGAAAAAGCATGTTGATAATAGAGGTAATTTAACTCATAGGATTCTTTAGAAGAAAAATTAATACCAATTTTTATGGAAATCATATAATTTAAAATTATTTTATTTAGAGTCAAAATTTATATAAAATATAGTTCGAAACCACCTAATATTTGAAGAATTTTTTTTAACATAAATCTATAAAAACTTGTGTGTGCTTTTGTCCTCATGTGTGCATGGCTATAGGATCAAATAATGATTTCATTTGGGTAAATGTATATAAGATAAAATAATATATACACTAAGATAGATGAGTTGTAAATGAATATTATGTGTTAGTATTAAACTCTTCTCATCTTTTATTGTTTGAATTTTATTAAATATTTTTATACAGTTATTTTTATTACTTTTTTTAATTGTTTACATTCCATTTAAATGGTTCTCACTCATATTGGTCTCACTTATATTGCATCAACATCTTGTTAGTATGGTTTTTTACCAAACATTATAGTGGTTGTATGATTATATTTTCTCACAAAATTTAAACCTACATATCTTCATTGGAAGTTCAATTTTTAAAATATTTAAGCTAATGGTTTTTATTAAATATTAAACTTCAACCATGGGATTATAACCTTGGCTTATGGTATGAAACTTGTCACTTCCCACTACTTAAGCCAAACACATAGGCTAACATATTAAGTCTAATTAATGAGATTGAAACCATAACTAATGGTGTAAAAATCCTCACTTCCAACTAGTTTCCCAAAATACATAGGATAAAATAATAATATTCACTTGTCATAGTGAAACCTTATTTTAAGGTGTGGAATTCCTCTCCCCCCATTGCTTACCCTAAACCTAGTCGAATTTTTAAATATGGAAGGTTATTTTCATTACTTAATAATATGTGTCTATCTATATTGGTTATATATGATTGAAATGGGTCCCCACATGTATTACATTATGAACCCATTGTTAGATATATTGACAAGCAATATTGAAACCAGGAAACTAGACATGGAAAGCATTACTAAAAAAGCTCAAGAACTGATTGATTTATTTCCTGGATCAACTCTGTATAAATAGCAAAGTTGATCATTGAGAGTTGTTGGATTACAAAAACTCAACAAATATGAACTAGTCTAAACTGAGAGTTCACCTAACTCATGGAAGAGTGGTAACTCAAGTAATTCTATCCTAGTAGAACTTAAGAGAATAAATATTTATTCTAATACCCCCCTTAAGTGATACTAGGGGTGAATGTAACAAATGAGTTCCAAAAATAGGGCCTGATGAGGTACTCATGTATAATGAATCTTATTGAAGAGATGGTAAAACAAACCACATGGAAAAAACCATATTTTAGAAAAGAAAAATAAGAGGCATGTCTTCGAATGGCGAATATTGTCCTCATTGAACAAAAAAAAAATGATTCCCGACAACTGGGCCTGATGAGGTACTCATGTACAATGTTATTACATATAGGAGAGATGGTGAAAAAAACCACATGGGAAAAAACCATCTTCCAAAAAGAACAATAAGAAGAAAGTAGAGGTGAAAACCTCTGTGCACCCTTCTAATTCATCTACTTTACTCCAAGTTTCTCTTGCAACTAAATGTAACACGGAGAAGGAAAGGATTTGGTGAAGATATCTATAATTTGATTTTTTGTAGGAATGTACTCCAAGTTTAGATCCCCTTGCTAAATATACTGCTGAATGAAGTGCATGTGAATCTTAATGTGCTTGGTGCACCGATGTTCTACTGAATTATAGGAAATATGAATTATGATCTGATTGTCACACCAAAGGGTAATAGGTTGGTTATGTAAAAAACCAAATTCCCTTCGTATATGATGAAGCAAAATAGCTTCTTGACTGGCTAAAATTCTTGCCCTATATTTAGCCTTCGTGGATGATAAAGCTACTGCATGTTGTTTTTTACATGACCAACCAATAGGTGAAGAACCAAGACAAAAAACATAGCCAGAGGTGGAACATCTGTATTCAAATGAACCTACCCAATCTTATGGACATAAGAAGACATATTCCCCCCTTAAATAATCCAACAAAACAATAGGTACAAGAATCAACACCATAACCCCCCCTCAAAAAAAAACTTTGTATTACTTGAGATTACAATTTGTCTTCTCTATTGATAATATTTTTGAAATAGGCATTGAGAATAATGTTGAGACAAAAAAAGAAATATAATATTACAAAGTATCTTTCATGAAGAGAAATAGATGGAAGGGAAAGAGTTGAAAAAAGGAGGATGAGTCCCTTTGTTTTTATAAAAACATAAGTTTTTTTAAAAAACTTTTAAAGGTGAAATTGCCTTCGAAGTCTCTCAAAGAGCAATTAGAATGAAGCTACACAGATCATAGAGGAGTTGTTGGAAAATGGCACAAAACATAGCTCTGTGATGCTGCTCCTGAGGCTCTCTTTCGAATTGAATGCACTATTCACAAAAATTAGACGTAACACTCCCTCAATGATGTATTGGTCCCTCTGTTTGCTTTGGATTGCACCCTCTGTTTCCTTCCACGCTCACCACACAAACTTCACTTCGAGAAGAGAGCATCAACGTAGATTCGAGGAGAGCCTTGGAAAACGTAATAGAGAGTCGATGATGAATCAATGAGATACATGTAACCTTTACTAAGAAAGTGCAAAAAAAAACTTAATATCACTTAGAAGAATTAAAAATATGAAGAGTGTTACTTCTGGTGAAGTCGAATCACCCTCTTATCGATCTTCGAAGAACGCACCAACTCCTAAAAAAATGAACTAAAACTCGAGCAAATGATGGAATTTGAGATATTTTTGGTTATTTTTTAGAGCATTTCATAGATGGATAGTTGTTGATGGATATCACTGAGAAGAAGGACGTTGCTCTTTTGTGGAGTGAATTGAAGATATGACAATTTATGGGATATTGTCGTATAAGTACAAACTGAGGAAGATATTCTTAATTTACCTTTTGAGCACCAACTTAAGCTAGCAGAAGAGCCTATCACTTTGACACTAATGAGGGAGACGTGTATTTACTCATAGGAAGTACAAGGCTCCAACACATAGTAATTAAAGAGAACATGGGTGTCTTAAGCTCCAATGAGGGAAGACCCATTTTATTATAGGGGAGAAAGGATGATGTTTCTTTGAAGAAGACCATACGAAACAGAAAAATGAACCCATATTCGGCTCCTTAGTACCAAGGAAAGGAGGACCAAGAATGAGATGAACGAAATGGAATTCATCTCCTCAGCACCAATGAAAGGAGTATTCACTGCTGTGCAGTAGAAGAAAGACACGATCAGAAATACTAGACCTAGATGCTAGTGCAGGTAAGTGATGGTGGTTTAACTATTTATCATGAACCTCTAATATACGATGACACCAATATTGTGATGATTGGCTTCTCCATTGGGCACGAATCTAAAACATGTTCCTCACAGTAATCTCCTCGTTGGTTACTATTGTGTTTGAAACCACAACACTTTCCTTACTTCTAAAATGGGGACATTAGTTGAAGATGTTCTATGAGAGAGTTGTGGAAGAGGCAACACTAAAAACAATTGTACAACACAATGATAAGGAATCCAACGTATCCAAAAAAGGTATTATTAAAAAAAAATTCTTTAAAGGGACAGTAAAAATTTCTTGAGAGAGGGTAGTGTGAAGAAAATATTTAGATAACACCATACACAAAAATTTGAGGCAACAAATACAGTGGCTTCTTGTTATCAAATATATTATAACACTTTGCACTTAAAATGATAGTAATGATATATTGAAACATTTAGTGGATAAACAATATATTGGAGTATAGATCAAAAAATAAGACTATTTAACAACTTTCAAATAAGCTGAAATAAATAGAGAAGACTTCTCCAAAGAAGGAAGGACAAGCTGAACCAGATCAATGAAAATAGTTGAATGCTTGCAAGAAAAAACTAGCCCTGCTCTGATACCATGTGAGAAATATTGAGAAGCAATATTGAAACCAGGAAACTAGACATGCAAAGCATTACTAAAAATCTTAAGAACTGATTTATTTATTCCATGGATCAATTTTGTATAAATAGCAAAGTTGATCATTGATAGTCGTTGGATTACAACAATTCAACAAATCTGAACTAGTCTAAACTGAGAGTTCACCTGACTCATGAAAGAGTGGTAACTCAAGTAAGTCTATCCTTGTAAAACTTAACAGAATAAATATTTATTCTAACACCCATATTGATACTACAATAATATTATTAGAAATTATGCACGTATCATTTGGCAATATTTAAACCTCAAGGGTATCCTCCTTGAAAGTACTAGTATTAACTACATAAGCATATGCCAATTGATATGCATTTGCCCATACTATATATAATTAGGTTTTTTTCAATTTAAATTATTTATTCACTATGAGAATTATTTGGATATGAAGGTATTAAATATCAAAGGCCCAATAGAAGCAATTGAAAATCAAACCATTCCAATAAGAATAAAAGTTTGAATTTTTTTATTATAGAAAAAATAATATTGATTATTCTTTTCATAAAATAACATGAGTTCAAGTGGTTACAAATGTGAACTTTCAACACAAAGACCAAGTTTAGGATCTTGTCATATAATATATACATAAGTTCCAAAGTGTTACTATATTAATACCGCTATATGGTTAGTTGACAAATCCACGATAATCTGGTCATGATGTAATATAGATGGGGCCATTCAAATATGATAACATTCACTCATACTCATAGAGAGATATTTATTGATTGATTTATTAGTTAGTATTGTTGGAGAAGGTACATCTAGTTAAGAATAAAGAACTATTAGGTATATACAATCATAATAAAGATAAGATCTACATATCCAAAAAAATATATCTTATTTTTTTATTTATTACATGTAACATTTCTTGCTTACTCTTACTGTAGGAAGGTACAAGGAAACATGTACATGTGAGTAAGAACAATAAAAACTAAAGTACTAAACTATCATTAAAATATGATGATGAAATTAAATCTTTATCTTTAAATAATTTTTAGAGGAAAAATAGATTGAATAGTAAATTATAAAAGAATATCACTTTGAAATAGGAATTAAACGTAATAATTCATAAACAAATTCAATTTAAAGCTTATTTTTCTAAATCCAACATCTTAGTGTCACACTAATACTATGCATGTTTGTTTTTACACATTGGCACAAGATTCAAGGTATTGCCACTACATTCTATGACCTAATTAATACTATGGTGACACTTTGTTTATGTATTTCTTGATGTCATATTAATAGTATGTGATTACTAAATAAAATATTTTTTTAGCACTAGTTTCTCTAGGATGTAATGCTATATTGGAACTGATTTGGTGTTATTTTGAGACCAAATAGTAACCACATATCCAATTTTACATCACATAAGCATAAAAAACACATTATGTTTTTAAAAAATATATATTACATTAGCAATGTGGCATTATGATTTTTTTTAAGTACTCTTGAAAATACTTGTTGGATGTACTAAATTTTTTTGGATAGCCATTGATTCCATATATTATTGCACATTTAATGCATTCTTTGTAGAATAAAAAACATTTATATTAGATTTTGTTGATTATGGAACTAGAGGTCTATGCCAAAAAAAAAAAAAGTACTATAACATTTTAATGTGTTGTTCTAGGTTTGAGAGGAAAAGAAAATATTAAAGGTCGTAATATATATAATCACTACCTTTATATATATATATATATATATATATATATATATATATATATATATATATATATCTATTGCCTTAATATCTACCCACTTCCTAATTGAGGAATTTTCTAAGAAATTAATTAGAAATATTTGTCTTTTAAATTTTTGTAATATACGTATTACCCTTACAAGGTGCTTGTTTCACCATGATGTGAAGGGATAGTAAAGTGCATTGCTTAAAATTTATCATTTTACACTAGAAATCCTATAATATCATAAAATCCAAAGACCAAATAGAATCATAATGGAATCACAAGGTCATCATGGTAAAAAATAAATAATTAAAGAGTACAAACCTTCTTGTAATAATGAAAATTGAGTAAGTATCAAATTAATAAAACATAAAGTAGGTGGGATAATGTAATGGTCTCTTTTTAGTGTGGAATAATCATCCTTAATGGTAGTGGTTAGTGTTATTATATATATATATATATATATATATATATATATATATATATATATATATAACATACTTGGTTGTACTTCCTCCTCACCCCCACCCTCATTTTGAGGGTACTTGGTTGTACTTACTCCACACCCTCACCCTCAAATGAGGGTGGGGGTGGGGAGGAAGTTATATGTATATATATATATATGAATGATTTATTGATTGGATAAGTCAAATATGGATTAATGTAAATGGTGAAGAAGGGTAAAAGAAGAAAATAAAATTATCCTACTTTGGTTTTTTACTTCATGAAAACTATATTTATTGCTACCCTTGGATCTTGAGTACTAAATTAAATCTACTATTGACTAACATTAGAGTTTCTCATTCAATTTAGAAAGATAAAATCATTCCTAATGGTCGAATGTAGACATATTAGAGTTTAGGTAATCCCACAAACGTAAGAAATATTTATTTTTTATGTATTTGGATGACTAAAATGAGTATCTTGTATCTAAATAATAACTTGAAATTGATAATGTCTATAGTATGGTACATATCTACTAGTTCATTTTTTTCATGTGTATCATGCCCTAGATATTAGATATTTTATATATTTACTTGGAATTTTTTAACTTTAATTGCTTATTATTTTTTCAACCTCTTATAGCTTTGTAGGGATAGATCCATAATGGGTAATTCATAATTTTATCTTCATTTATTTCTATGGGTGAGTTTTAAGTTTGTCATCAAAGTTACAAAATTGTTTTCTACACAAGTGATGATGTATATCATGCCACTCATCATTGACAAGTAATGTAGATAAGTTAAATAGTTTTAGTAATTAATTTTGTAAAAATGATACTATCGATAGGTGATGTGAGTCATAGAAACTCTAATTAGGAATTATAGCTACTAATAGGAACCCTTATTGTGTTGTAAATATTTAGTCTCCTCTAATATGTATCGTTATCTATACTATTAGTTTGTTGGTTAATGGATGATAGCTAGGAGTGAAAAGTTGGTGGATATTGAGGATATAATGTAGATGATCCTCAAATAGTAATTTTTTTTAATGTTTATAGTTTAATATGGAATATTTTGGGCCTAGCATTGATCATAATGATTTAATTAACTAGTTGTAGATGATGATTTGAAGCAATGTAAGGAGCTCTAGAAAAAATAAATTAGGGGTATATGATTAGTATTGGAATGACATAATGGTGGAGCTTTGGAATATATAGAATCCTATGGCTATAACATTTTGATTGGAGCAAGAGGAAGATCAATGCAATGATAATGACCCTAGAGGATATGCATATTTATATCAACTATGTTGATGGTATAGAATGGAGACATGTGACCTTATTGGATGCAACATGTATATGAAATGTATCATTTTTTTGGTAGGTGGTAGAAATTATATTAAATGGATTTTAAATGGTGTCCAAAACCATAAATATAAGAATATGATGAAAATTATGTAGATAAGCACAAAACAGGGTGTCTACACCTTAGTCTCTCCATGAAATAGACCAAAGAAAAAATAGACCCACGTAGGGGTTGTTTAACATAAAAGAAAGATCGAAAGAGAGATCCCACACAGGGGCTAAGGGGAACATAAATCAAAATAAAACCAGTATCCACGTAGGGGTCAAAATATTAGTACCAAAATTCCCACGAAGAGGAACAAAGCTCAAAAGACAAAACAAACCAACTCTAATCATCAACAATTTTCAGCTACAAAGCTCTTTTGGCCATGTTTCTTGACCAATAGTTTCAGGGAGGCGTTGATGCTATCCATATCACTGATGATGCTACTAAGGATGGTGTTGTGGAATTATTTGGTTATGGCCACTATAGAAGCATTTCTATCACTTCCATCATCAAAATGTTTGAGGCAAGCACACCTCTTAGGACCGGTTGTGCATTTCCATGATGACAACAACAACATTAAGAACATTTTAAGGGAAATTTTTATGCTAGATGGATAGATTCATGTGACTGAACCCAACATTGGTAAGGAAATAAATAGACTTATTAGCTTCCTGATACAAATGGTTGGTTGTAGTGTTGCAAAAATTCTGCATCAAGACCTTAGCTTCCTGAATAATAGTGCATACATTCCATGAAGAAATTATGTTGTTGATGATAGAGTTTCTAACATTCTATGAAATGTATCATAGTTGACATATTCAAAGGACTATATAGACATCTTGGTGTGATTAGTCTAACTTAGTTTTGTTTATGTAATATGTATCTTAACTTGTAGAAAATTTGATTTATGAACCAAAAACAATTAGACCTATTTGCTTATTATTAGATAAACATATTAGAGATTTTAAAACTGTAAATTCTATGGATTTTCTCTAAATATAGATTTATATTCCATGGATACGTAGATGTTAGCATATCTTAGGGATATCTGATTTATTTCATTATTTAGTTTTTTATTTTAGGCGTATTGTTATTTTCTATAACAATCCCTATTTTTACCTCGGGTGGTTCCCCAACCTCCGGGTTTATTTTAAGCTGCAAATGTATTATTTAAATTAGCTTCATGAATGAAATACTAGTTTGCATTTCAACATGGCATCAGATCCAGAAGGGTGAGAGAGAGAGGAGGCGAAAGCTGGCTGGTCTTGTCGGGAGATAATTTTTTTTTTTTAAGGAAGGTTGCAGGTCTCTTTTTTTTTTTCCCGCACTGGTATGGAAAATTTTTATTTCCCAGCGCTAGTCTATGCATGTTTTTGTTGAGCACACATTTAAAAAAAAAAAAAAAAACACAGACCTCCCCTGTGCTACGCACCTCCTGTGCGTGTTTTTTTTCCCAGCTCTAATTTCCCAGAGTCCCCCCTGTGCGTGATATAAAAAACAAAAAATAATTTCGGGCATCCTCCACCCCCCCGTCGCGACGTGATTTTAATCAAGCGCGCCCCCCCTGCCACGACGTGATTTTAATCACATGCGGTTCCCCCACCCCTCCACGTCGTATGATTTATTTCATGCGATGCGCATCACGACCCCCCCTCCTCCCCTTTCCCTACGTCGCGTGTGCGATGCGACGCATGACGGGCGAAAATAGCCACCACGACCAACTACAGCAGCAGCCATCGCGGGCTGTCCAACCGTCATCCACCTGCTATAGCTGTGGGTTGTCCAGTCGTAGACCGCCTGCTGCAGCCGCGCGCTACGGACGCAACCGCGACCAATAGCAGAGGAGGGGCCAGCTGCGGCCACCTGGCAGAGGCAGCCATAGAGGGAGCTGTAGCCAGGCGGCCGCGCACGGGCAAAGGGCTAGGGACCCTCCTCAAATAGGAGGGGGTCCCTGATCCTTTCAGATCAACCTGCTAGTCTACTTGATGGTGGACTATGCGGTAAGGCTCAGGGAGCCTGTAGGTCGGGGGTTCAAATCCCGCCGACTCCCCCTTGGAGAAAAAAAAGGTAAAAAAAAAAATTTCAATTTTTTTTTTAATTATTATTTTTTAGTTAAAATTAATTTTAATTTTAATTTATTTTTCTATAGTTTTTTAAACTTTATAAATTAAAATTTGATTTTAATTTATATTTTCATAGTTTTAAAAACTATATAAATTAAAATTATTATTTTTAACTTTAAATATATAATAATTATAAAAAAATGCTTTGTTAAAATATTTTTTAGGGGGTATTTTTTTCCAAAAATCACAGGGGGAAAGTGAGTAATTTTTTGAAAAGCAATTTTGGCATTATTGTAAAGGTGCATTTTCGGCTACGCCCGACACCTAGTGGGTTATTTCTGTGGGCACTTTTATGTTGTATGTTGCATATTTCATTTTTTGCACTATAACATTAAAAGTTAAAATGAAATTCACTCCTAAGTCCCCGAAATAATTAAAACCCATCCGTGCAATTTATTGCACTGTAGCGTTCGGTATTTGTGATACCTCTGGCCAGCACTTACAGGTAAAGTTGTCGTGATTGCGCTATTGTATCCACCGCCTAATAGAGCTGCCAAAATGACGTCTAAGATTTTTCTCTATAAATCGTCGGGGAGATATAAGATTGCCATTTTGCATTTTTTTACTCCATCCACTACCCTAATAGTTCTTGTGTTTAGGCATAAATCCTGACGAAAGTTCTGAAATCCAAAGTGTTTAGGGGAAGTTACGCCCCACGCATGCGGATTGTAGACTTTCTATGGTAGGTGCCATCAACAAGACTATTCCCTTTCAGTACTGCTTAAGTTCCACGTATCGTATGATCTCTAAAAATTACCTATAGTTTCCCTCACGTAAGGGCGGGTGATTTTTTATTGATATTTCTAAATACCTATAGTTTCCCTCACGTAAGGGCGGGTATTTTGTATGGTATATTGGCCTAGCAAAAGGTATATCGAAAGGGGGACCAATTGGTGTTATAAGGAACCTTCACCATGTCTGCAAAATTAATGACTGATTCTCATCAGTTGTTGAAAGGTCCTAATTACACACCATGGAAAAACAAGATGAAGGCTATCCTCATCATGGATGACTTATGGGATGTTGTATTTGGAGCAACAACAAGACCTTCATCTGTTGCTGGTGCTACAGCTCCATCTATTTCTCAAAGAGACTTTGACAAGCTAGACAGCAAAGCAAAGGTGCTCATTTTGCTTGTTGTGGCTGATGAAGTTTAGCCCCATATTGTTGACTGTGCAAATAGTAAAGAGGCATGGGATGCCCTTAAAACTATCTATGAGGGAAAGAATGATTCTACTATAGGAAGCACGGAGTGGTAGGAAACCCTCCATTTCTCATCTACGCATTTTTGGATGTAAGGCTTTCATGCACATACCAAAAGAGAAAAGGAAGAAGCTAAATGTGAAGACACTGAAGTGTATTCTTCTTGGGTATAATGAGCACTCTAAGGGTTATCGTTTGATTGATCCCTTAACCAAGAAGATACACATCAGTAGAGATGTAGTTTTTTATGAGGCTTTCACATCAGAACCCACATCAGATGTATACCTAGCCCTTGTGGAACCTAAGGTTGATAAATCTCCTTCCTCAAAAGTTGGAGGTTCGTCTTCATATTCTTCAACACCTAATAAGAAGAATCCAAAGTAGTATACAAATACAATCAAAGACTCTAAGCTATCCACTCCACCAGATTTGACATTGGATAGGCCTCGTACTCGTAGCATGGCTCGACAGGAGAAAGCTGCAACAGAGAATACTGGGGTTGATGACCTGTGTCAATCTTTTGAGGAACTTTCTGTAGATCTAGAGAGAGATACAAAAGATATGGATATTTATAGTGACAGGTTATTTATGTCTTCCATAGATGATATTGAACCCGCATCAGTGCAAGTTGCTCTTGGTGAGCCTCAAGTGGAAGGCTGCTATGGATGCAGAGTATAAGTCTTTGATGAAAAACAAAACTTGGAAGCTTGTCGATCTGCCATACGAAAAGAAGCCCATAGGCTGCAAATGGGTGTATAAAGTGAAGTATAAGGCAGATGGTACAATAGATAAGCATAAGGCCCGCATTGTTGCAAAGGGCTATGCTCAAAGAGAAGGCATTGACTATGAGGAAACTTTTGCACCTACTGCTCGGATGACAACCATTCGAGTTCTTTGTGTTATGGCAGTGCAGTATGGGTGTAAAGTACACCAAATGGATGTCAAGAGTGCTTTTATAAATGGTGATCTCCAAGAAGAAGTCTACATGACTCAACCGAAAGGATTTGAAGTGGAAGGCCAACAGCATAAAGTTTACAGATTGGTAAAATCCTTATATGGTTTGAAACAAGGCCCTCGGGCTTGGTATATAAAAATTTATCATCACCTTTTATAGCATGGTTTTAAGAGATGTCCATCAGATGCAAACCTATATTTTAAGAAATAGGGTTCTGAAATAGTGTTGCTTGTACTCTATGTTGATGATCTGCTCATTACAGGGAGTTCAAAAACAATGATTTCTACTGTCAAAAGAGACTTGTGTCAATATTTTGAGATGCTAGATCTTGAACTTCTCCATTATTGTCTTGGTCTAGAAGTCAGCCAGAAGGATCACTCCATCAAAGTGTCTCAGAAAAAATATGCCAAGACCCTATTGGAAAAATATCGCATGACTGATTGCAAGCCAATGTCTACTCCGATGGAAACAAGAATTCAGTTATCACGATATGATGATTCACCTCAGGTATATGGTACTCTCTATCACCAATTTATTGGGAGTCTCATATATCTGACCAACACTAGGCCAGATATCGTTTTTGCTATCAACTATCTTTCGAGGTTCATGCAGGAGCCTAAGACTACACACTGGAAAGCAGCAAAGTGCGTTCTTCACTATGTCTGTGGTACAATGGAATATGGCCTATAATATAAGAGGAACAACAAATTCTTCTTACAAGGATACAAGGACTCCGACTATGTTGGATCATATGATGACCATAAATCAACTTCAGGATATTTGTTTCATCTTGGATCTGGTCCTGTCTCTTGGCACAGCAAGAAGCAATAGGTGGTTGCTATTTCATCAATAGAGGCAGAATATCACACCACACATGAAGCTGTGTGTGAAGTGATATGGTTGTGTCGCATCCTCACAAGTATGGGTCTTCCACCAAAATCTCCAATACACTTGTTATGTGACAACATGGGTGTTTTGAATATTGTCAAGAATTTAGTACATCATGAAAGAACCAAGAACATTGACACACAATGTCACTTCATTCGAGACGAAGTTCCAAGGCACCGAATTTAGCTTCAGCACATTCCCACCAATGCTCAAGTTGAAGACATTTTCACTAAGGCACTTCCACGTGTCAAATTTGAATTGTTTCGCAGCTCTCTTTGTATTACCAACTGATATAATCAAGGGGGATATTCGTAGTTCTTCAATTACATAAATAATGTAATAAGGGGGGATGTTAGCATATCTTAGGGATATCTGATTTATTTCATTATTTAGTTTTTTATTTTAGGCGTATTGTTATTTTCTATAACAATCCCTATTTTTACCTCGGGTGGTTCCCCAACCTCCGGGTTTATTTTAAGCTGCAAATGTATTATTTAAATCAGCTTCATGAATGAAATACTAGTTCGCATTTCAACAGTAGATACACATCAAAGGATGGGTTAAAAAACTTAGTGATGCCCATACAAAATTTAGAGTTAGTTGTGGAGATAGTATGGAAGTTATATAAAGGTCTAACATTAGGTTTTATACATGGATAATTCTCTTCATATGAAAAATATCACTAAGCATCATACATCTTGAACGAAGGTATATCCTATACATAGGGGATTGATATAGTTTAGAAAATAGGATCCACTTCTTGTCTCATTCAAGTTTATCTCATCATATATTTAAGAGAGATATGTAGCAACAACTAGTTAATTATAGGTGTGTAAGAGAGGTGTAGGGTGAATATAGACAGCTAAATTTGTATCTCATATAGTAGTATTTGTGAATATATTCCATGTTGGGGATATGTCCCACATTAATGATGAATGACCCATAGAGGTTGTGGAGATTTATGCACCTTTGGAGATTCCTTTAAGAAGGACATATAAAGAGTTAATTACCAAATATCATTTATTGATGAAGATAATGTACTATCATACAAATAGGGATATATGAAGATAAAGGAGAGGGTGACTAATAAATATAGCTATAGAGTAGTACCTATGGATACTGAGGTAGGAAGAAATGCTCTTATAATATTTCTCTTAGTTTATCATATAAATTAAGTTTCTTGTTGACATTCTATATGTGTAGCGTAATCCAAATAATCAAGTCTAAACTTACTTTTTTACTTTCTTATTATAAAATATTAAATTAATGAAATAGAATGCTAAAAATAAAATATTATAAATAAAATACTAATAATAAAATATAAAAATATAATTAAATTTGATAAGAAGAGATATCTTGTCACTTAATCCATGGATGTAGGTTTTATTCTTAATATTCATTATAATACTTCTTCCATTTCAATGCTTCTTAATTCAAAATCCTAGTGGCAAGTACTAATATGAATATTTTATATCATGCTAAAACATAAATAAATTGGATGAAAGAGGATATGCAAAGCTAAATCTATAGAAGAGTAGCTCAAAGGAGCACTATACCTAATAACAAGTCACACAATTATGGAGGCATAAAGCATACTAGAGGGAACTAGTATCAAATCCATATATATTTAGTTATGAAAAAGAGTAGTGGGTTCATTAAAAGTGCATCAATGTTTCAAAACCTTATGATGAATACGTCGATTATTGTTTTTGGATATTCATTGAAGTGAAAGAATGCCAAGAGAAGGAAGATATAATAAATTGTGTGAGCTAGAAGGGAGTGTAAGCTGAGAGGGATTGCAAGCTATAAGTGCTATCTAGGATGGAATGCAAGCCTAGAGGGAGTGTGAGCCAAGAGTAAGCCTCACTAGATAGTATGGAAGGGAAGTCATATATGAAATCCCTAATGATAAGTCAATATGTCCTAGCTAGAAATCAAGATGCTCTAGCTAGTCATATGGATGTCGATGCTGCACCAAAGTGACTATCAAGGATGAAATAATTGAGAATGATATAATGGTTCTAAAAAGTAGAGGATTATTATGTGTGTAATATAGATCTTAGCTAGGTTTCGTAAAGATTCAAAATTGGATTAGTTTGAAGTGAGGATTGAATTCAAATTACTATATGACTTTTCTTCCTAAAGGTTTTTTCTTCATCATATTTTCCAATTAAAAAATATAAGATAAAATAATGGGTGATGGCCCATAGTTTAAGGGGAGAGATACCCTTTTTTTAAGACCATGGAATAATTTTTTTCTATTAATATATAAACTATTAAGAGAATTATAATGTGGATTAGCCATTTTGGACTTCCATATCAACTTATCAATAAGGAAGTTTTGAAGAATATCAAAAATACCTTAGGGGAATTCATCAAGTAAATACTAACTATTCAGGAGAAAAAATATGCTATATATACTATATTATGTGTTCCTATGAATATTTTTAAATATTTTCACAATCCATTAATATTAAATTTTAATCAAGAGAATGCTATTAATAAGTGGATTTTTAAAATATACATTTCGTTGGCACAATTTTTATACGACTAGACACATGGCAAGAGTTTTTAAAGTGAAAACCATGAAAAAAGAGAAAAAAATGGTCATGAGATAAATTCGAGAAAAATCAAGAAAATCATATAGAAATAGAAGCTAGATCAGTTCAAGGATATTCCACTCCAAATAAAAAGGTAAAGAAATCCTATCTACAAAATCATATGGGAAAGGCCACCATAGCTCACGTGGATCAATAATCAGAAGAAACAAAGAAATATTTTAGGGATGAGAAAGTGCAATGTGTAAGTTCAATTTTAGAAGGAATTAAATATGCAAAGAAATATGTGGAGTAAAATCCTATGAAAAATATTATAGAAGATGTCAATTTTGTTCTAGTTAAATCTTCTTAATTTTCCTCAAGTAGTATAGAATCCTCTCCTAGTAATAAAATTGAATGCCATGTATAGGTTATCCCTTGCACTTTATGGTTTAAAGAGTAGCATAATAAATAAATGAGAATATATGAAATCCCTAACAATTTAGAGCTTTTAGGAGAAAATAAGAAGGTAATTGCTATGAAAGAGCATCCTTGCACTCTATGGTTTCCATAGAAACATGAAGAAGAATTTGCTATTGTAAGTTTTTCTTGCGCTTCAGATCCTTTAGAGCAAGAAAAACCTATAGATGATAAGAATTACTATGAGTAGTGTGAGAAGAATGAATATATTGATGAAGATGAAATTATTGGTGGGAATGAAAAAGATAGGAAGACCCAAGAATCAAAAATGAAGAGGGAAAGAAAGCTAGAGGGATATTGATATGGGAAAACAAAAGAAAATAACACAAGTGTTAACAAGAAGTGGCACTAAACCCATAAATAAAATAAATAAAATAACAATTAAAATAATATCTTAGAACATTAGGGGCATGAAAAAGAATCCTAAAAAAAAGTATTAAGAAATATTTAGGTTGTTATAAATAATATGTTTATACATATGAAAAATTGGCAACAAATATTTTAGCCATTTGTGGTGTTGAATTTCATCTTGACAAAATTTAAGTTTCATAAGGCATGTGTATGAGTGAGATTTTATCTCTTAATAAAAATGATATAAAGGAGTTGATTGTGGAAACTTAGGAGGTTGAGGAAGATGGTGAATATGTTTGATAGAAAGACAAATGAGTGATATCTTTATTAGAAAGACAAGTTGAATATGATGTAATTAACTTGATAGAAATTTAATGAGAAAAATGTAATGTTTAGCTTTTGTAATGGAAGTGGACCCCAATAGAAATCACACATAGCTTATTTAAAAAAAGAAGTAATAATATGAATGTATTTATTTAAGTATATCATACAAATCGCATTTTTAAGGTTACAAATGTGAGCATATGTATGGATGCAATGGTAATAGAGGTGGATCATATGAGGGATAAGCTGCCATGACAAAAGGAAAAAATAAAATTCAATGAGAAGCATAATTAGAAAAATTAGTGTGGATAAGAAAAATAATCTTCCTAGGGAAGATTATGTAGGTTCATGGGGTAAAATATTATTATTAAAAATATTTACAATGATACATAAGAAAGATAAATATAGTATTAGGATGGATTCTCAAGGGATGACAAAATATATATAGTAGCCTTGTAATATGGGGGCTATATTATGATATATGGTTAAAAATTTCTTGTATATATGCTTTAAATGGTGGACTTTTGAGATGTCTTGTTGTATATTTTATATCATTTTAAAAAAGAATGATGAAAATTTTTAGGTTATATATGTGTCTTTTGTACTTCCATTATTAATTTTCTATTATGAACCTTCTCATTAAAATCAACATATTCACAAAAATATTGCAATAAAACATAAATGCATGAAACACAAGATATTGCAATACAAAATATAAGTGCATAAATGAAACAATCTCACAAAGTAACACAAGATCATAGGCCACTTTGAGGGGGAAACCTCCTTCAATACTTTCACCCAATTATGTGAAAAAATACATTCATTCTTGCTCCTCATAGTTTTAAATATTCCATCTCTCTACCCAACGATCAAGGTTGGCTTACATGCAAAATATCACTCGAGCTAGAATATTCTACCACCAAAATAATTAAATTCTTGATAACAGTTACATATAATAGTGCCACTTGTCTAGGTGCCTCTAATACCACAAATTATTATAAAATAGTATCATGGATATCCCCCATGTTAAGCAAGGATTATTACAACATGGTGTTATGACGCAGACGCAAAGATCACACACCGCGAATCTGTAAATTTTTTCTCATTCAACGATTTAAAACAAGGTTACAGAACTAGCCTGTAGGGATAGTTTTCATCTCTCACACTCACTATTCGATCTCTACGCTGCCCTCCTCGCTCACTACGTGCCTGGGTTTTTAAAGAGGCCCCGCGACCCTCTGGAAGAAAAAAAAATAGCAGCCCTCTGGCCTTCAAGTTGTTCCCTCAGTTTTTCAACCCTTTTTCCATTACAAAGCTTGGGTTTTTATAGAGGCCCCGACCCTCTACAACATCTTTCCCAAAAATTGGAGCACCAACCCGATTTATGACTCCACTCCGCACGGCCCTTGTCATCGTCGTCTGACCGCCGCTTCCATAAGATCACCCTGTGCGACCCATCCTTTTTATTTCCTATGATTTTTGGTATTCGTCCACTTTAACTGCACCTTGGTGGCACATGTCGTCCTTGCTCTACAACCACCGCCTGCCCTCTGTCGTCTTCTTCCTCCAGTTGCATTGTAGCAGGGGTCGCGATATCGTGACCTTTTCCCCTTCTAGCCTATGCCTTCACTTTTATGTCATGATTTCAAGACGTCGTGATATCGCGACATCACGGTATCGTGACCTCCCCGCCTTCTTGCCTTGCCTTCACTTTTATGTCGTTATTTCATGATGTCGCGATATCACGACCTCCCCGCCTTCTTGTCTTGCCTTCACTTTTATGTCGCGATTTCGCAACCTCCCCGCATTCTTGCCTTGCCTTCACTTTTATGTCACAATTTCATGACGTCGCGATATTGTGACATCACAATATCATGACCTCCTCGCCTTCTTTCCTTGGTCTCATTTTTATGTCGTGATTTCGCGACGTCGCGATATCGTGACCAACTTCTGCCTTGTTAGAACGACCAACTTCTACCTTGCTCTGTTGTCACCGGATGCTCCTACATCAGACACCCGTGTTTGGTGGAGAAGTGATCTTCACTTCTGTGCTGCTCTGCCTCCCTTGCACAGGGACTCAAATTCTTTCTATTCAACCCCTTCCATAAGCACTGCACAGAGTGCCAAACTCTTTCTCTTTCCTGGTGCAAACTGCCTCATGTTCGATGAATCTGTCTGCACACACAGGAACTTCTTTCTCTTTCTCCTCAGACCCTTCACCATAGATCCTGGCACAAACTACCTCATGTTCAATGAATCTGCTTGCGCACTCAGGAGCATTAGTGCCAATTTTCTTCTCTTTCCTCTTCCACAGATCCTAGTGTAAACTGCCTCATGTTCGGCGATCGATTTACACACGTAGGAACTTATCCCTTTCTTCTTAGACCCTTCTCCATAGATCCTGGCACAAACTACCTCATGTTCGGTGAATCTGCTTGCGCACTCAGGAACTCCCGCTCTGATATCACTAACACAGACGCAAAGATCGCACACCCTGAATCTATAAATTTTTTCTCATTCAATGATTTAAAACAAGGTTACAGAACTAGCCCACAGGCATAGTTATCATCTCACACTCACTATGTGATCTATACACTGCCCTCCTCGCTCACTACATGCCTAGGTTTTTAAAGAGGCCCTGCGACCCTCTAGAAGAAAAACAAACAGCGGCCTTGTGGCCTTCAAGCTATTCCCTCAGTTTTTTGACCCTTTTTCCATTACAAAGCTTGGGTTTTTATAGAGGTCCTGACCCTCTGCAACATCTTTCCCAAAAATCGAAGCACCAACCCAATTTATGACTCCACTCCATATGGCCCCTGTCACCGCTGTCTGACCGCCGCTTTCATAAGATCACCTTGCGCAACCCATCCTTTTTATTTCCCATGCTTTTTGGTATTCGTCCACTTTAACTGCACCTTGGTGCCACGTGTCGTCCTTGCTCTACAATCGTCACCTGCCCTCTGTCATCTTCTTCCTCCAGCTACACTGTAGCAGGGGTCGCGATATTGCAACGTCGCGATATCGTGACATTTTCCCCTTCGAGCCTATGCATTCACTTTTATGTCATGATTTTGCAACGTCGCGATATCGTGATGTCGCGATATCGTAATCTCCCTGCCTTCTTGCCTTGCCTTCACTTTTATGTCATGATTTCACGACGTCGTGATATCGTGACATCACGATATTGCGACCTCCCTGCCTTCTTGCCTTGCCTTCACTTTTATGTCATGATTTTGCGATGTTGCGATATCACGACGTCGTGATATCGTGACCTCCATGCCTTCTTGCCTTGCCTTCATTTTTATGTCATGATTTCACGATGTCGCGATATCGCGACCTCCCCACCTTCTTGCCTTGGTATCATTTTTATGTCACGATTTCGCGATGTCACGATATCGCGACCAACTTCTACCTTGTTGGAATGACCAACTTTTGCCTTGCTCTGTTGTCATCGGATGCTCCTGCATCATGTTAGAATGGGGTCCTAAAATACCCTTCCCATTTTAAAAGCTTTGTCTTCAAAGCTAAATATTAGGAAAATATTGTTGAAGCTAGTGAAGTGGTTCCCATGTAGCATCTTTTGGTTGTAATTCATACCATTTGATAAGAACATCGATGATGACACGTCGATGAAGGGTACATGATCTATGGTCTAGAATTCATTCCAGTTAAATAATGATGGAGCCTTCATAATCCAACTCAGGTAGTGTGGACTACACTTGGAAATTTTTTCCAACAACCTACTTGAATGAAGAAATATGGAAGAATAAATGAATTTGAGAAGTATCTAGAAAGGCTAGTTTGTAGGAAGTTGACCCAATCCTTTGTAAGATCTAATAGGGACCAAAATATTTTATAGTAATTTTTTAGCACTAATGGAGCTTGAGAAAGGACTATTTGTATGGTTGTAAGTAAAAAAAATCCATGTCCCTGGCTACAAATCTATGCTCAATGTGATGGTAATTAGCTTATTGTTTAATAGGGTTCCAAGCTAAGTCTAGATTTATCTTGAGTTGGAAAAGAATGGAATCATGATGGCAGAGAGTGGAATACACAACTTAAACCTTGGAATTATCTGAAATGTAAGAAGATGGTGCTAGTAGAGGTTGACCATAGACTACTTCAAATGGGATCACCTTAGTGGCAATGTGATATGTTGTGTTATACCACCAATCAACAAAATTATTAGTCTTGATGGAAAATATCTCCTAGTGAGATATGATCATCAATGACTCATAACATGTAAAATGGTAAGCATTTCCTTCTCATAATTAGACTTCCCAAATTCTTTTCTAAGAGTAATTGACTCATGAAGGCCAAAGGTCTATATTCTTACATTAAAACCACCCCAATGTCATTTCCAATTGCATCACTTTCAATGACAAAAGGTTTAGAGAAATCTTATATTTCTAACATGGGAGTAGTGGCCATAACATGCTTCAACTCTACAAAATCTTTCTTTGTAGGTTTTGTCCACATAAAGAAATTCTTTGTTAGCATAACTATCAAGGGGGCTGCTATATTTCCATTATTCATAAATTTTCTATAATATCTAGTGACTCCAAAAAATCCATGAAGTCCCTTTATGGTATGAGGCTTAGGCTAGTCTTGAACAACCTGAATATTCTTGGGATCAATGTGAACTCCATCCTTAGTGATAATATGACCTAAGTATTCAACCTCTTATTGTCCAAAAGAACATTTGGACCACTTTGCATAGAGTTGATTGGTAGAAAAGTTGGAGTGCTTGATCCAAGTGTTGGAGATGCTCTTCCCATGAACAAATGTAAATCAATATATCATCAAAAAAGACAAATGAATTTGTTAAGGAAAGGTTAAAAATATAATTCATCAAACTTTAGAAGGTAGAAGTTGCATTGGTTAAACCAAATGGTGTAACCAAGAATTAATAATGCCCTTCATGAATTCTAAAAGCAATTTTGGGAATTTATCTCATCCTTGATTTGAATTTGATGATACCCTAACCACAAATCCAACTTGGAAAAGTATTGAGCCCCATGCAACTCATCAAGTAATTCATCAATCATTGGAATAGGGAATTTATCGTTAATAGTGATCTTATTGAGGTCTTGATAATCCACATGGAAGTGATAAGTTCCATCCTTTTTTTTTACTTATAGCACCGAAGAAGGATACAGACTAACACTAGAATGGATAACCCTAACAACACAAAGCTCTTTAACTATTTTTAAAATTTTAAATTTTTGAGCATAAGGATACTTGTAGGGATACAAATTTGGGGGAAGACTACCAGGAAAAAGCTAAATTGCATGGTCATGATAGCGATGAGGAGGTAGTACCTTGGGTTCCTCAAACACTTGAGTATATTTTTTCAATAAACCTTGTAATTACACTAGATGGTTTCTTTCCCCTTCCTCAGAAGCATTGATAACAAAAATTTGTGCCACCACTCCATCAAAAGACTTTTTTAATAGCTTTTTCATCTTATGGGTATAAATAAACTGATCCACACCCAATTTCATGCCATGTAAAGTATATTTGGTTCCCTCTTGACTAAAATTCATCTACAACTCAAAAAATACCTTTAAAACTAGACCTAACACCTGCAACCGTTGTGCACCCAAAAATATATCACACCCACTTATTGGTAGGGCAAACAAGCCTATCTTTAGTTTTTTTTTTGGTCGGTTAAATTAAAATTAAAATGGGTTTTATCAAGGAACCCAAAACCTGATTACAACAATTCATCATACCTCATCAGAAAATCCATAGAAAATATTGTAGGAAAGCCCAAGGATGGACTTCAGGAAAGGCTTGACAAAATCCAATAGGAAAACCTTCAGGAAGTCGAAAGGAAAGCCTTCAGGATGGAAGAAAGGAAAACATGCAGGAAACTAAAATTTCAATAGCTCGCCTAGCAGGAAATAGAAAAGGCAAAAATTAAACAGTCAATCCCATGTAAATGTAAATTTGAACAACCCTAGAGGCAAGAAAATGAAACAGGAACCAACCCACACTGAGGAAACCATAAACTAAGATAATTCAACATCCCACGTAGGGGAATACCAGCATTTTTGAAAGAGCAACATCTCATGTAGGAGAGAACTAGAAAATGGGCAGAATCAATCGGGAAACCTTAAAATACAAAAAACCCCTAAGAAATAAAAAGGAAGTAGGAAACCACCAAACACCAGTAGGGAAATACTAGGAAACTAGAAGCATTGCAAAAAAACCACCCTACACCATTGGGTGGAGTAGAGAAACTACAAATACATAAAATCCCGTTGAAGAAAGGATGAGAAATAAGCAAGGACGCCAAAATATAAAACAAATTGAGAAGGAACCGCATCCCTGATAGACCTGGAAAGTGGAACAATAGTCTGAGGATCTCCATAGCCCATTAAATTCTCTTGTAGTGAATATAGGTACCAACAAAGATGCTAACCAAGCAGAGGAAGCATCAAATGCAGAATAAGAAACTACATGAAGAATATAGGAAAGTTCCCAACGAACCCAAAAGGAAGGAGTCACAAGGAAAACTAGATACATACATTAGAAATAAGTCATCCCAGATAAATAGGATGCAACCAGAAATCCTATAAAACCTTCAACACCGCCAACAAATAGCTTCAGGGAAATAAATGAGGAAGTCTAGTAGGAACACAGTAACAAATAAACTAGAGGCCCTTGGCAAGGCCACAAAGAATACTGAGAACCCACCAAACCAACAACACCGATCCCAAAGAGTAGAGTCATAGTAGAAAGCACATGGTTCCTCTAAAAATCAAAAGGATGTTGTGCAAAACTTATCATGAAGCCACTTCCCACAGCCACAACCTTTTACACCTGAAGGACCACCAAAATCTAGCATCAAGAGGATACCTGCAAAAACCTGGGAAAAAGTTGGGAACTCCAAGGAGAGAAATCCCTGAAGTAACCCAGAAAACCTAGGGAAGGTCCTAGGGAAGAACCCAAAACCATCCCAAAACCTTGACACCAGAAGAAAACCCCACAAAAGGGTAAGGAAATGGTAAGATAAATGAATAATTGAACTCCCATCCCAAGGAGATCATCTGCAATACCATCCAACCAAGGAGGAAGGGTTAAGAAAGTGCTAAGGAAATTGGGACAAGAATAGAAACCTGGGACGAGGCCAGGGAGTGTTGTAGGGAAGTGGAGAAGGACTTCCCAAGGAAGTCCCCTAAAGAGCCATCATGGTAGGGTGCCTCCATTAGAAATCATGACTTCAAAGGAATTACATGTAGTAATATAATAATTTTCCTATTTGGCCACATGTGGATCAATAAAGTTACTTGTACTATCAAAGTAAATAAGAATTTTCCTTTGATGTATCCAATTACTTTCATTGTTTGGGGGTTGATACCCTTGCTAAAGCATGCACTGAGATTTCTAGTTGGGATTCCTGTGGACCTTCGATCTATTCTATGGCATTTACCTCTTGAGTATCCTCTTCTTCCTCTAAATATTATGTGGTTGGTGACTCATCCATATCTAGTAGATACAATTTTTATCGCACATACTTGTGCCCTAGGGAATACTTTTCATCACAATTATAACATAGCCCTTTGGCCCTTCTATTCTCCATCTCTTCACCAATCAATTATTTTATGGTTAGAGATTTAGTGGTAGGACTTGTCATATGCTTGGATGAAAAATATGGCTGAAATTGAGGAAATTTATGTGTGCATCTTCTACCAATATAGACAAATTTATTTCATGTTCTAATGTTTGGGGTCTCAACATTTTAACATTTTAACTTTGAAAGAAGTTGGTATTTAAACCAATATTATAATTGGCTAGTTTTTCAAATTGATTTTGATACTCTTGAATGGTTGAAGCTTGTTTAAGTTTAGAAATAACTCCTGTAAAATCCTCAAATTCCTACCAAGAAAGATTAGGTTCGACCTTCCTAAGTTACTAAAACCAATGTAGTGCATATGATTCAAAATTGAAATAAGCAATTGTCAAACGCATATAGCATGGACCATTATGAAGATTGAAATATTTTGCCTTACAAATCCATCCCTCAGGATCTTTTCCATAAAAATTTTGCAAGTCTAATTTAAGCAACTTAAATCCATTGTTATTTGGTATATTTTGCTCGTGGTGACTTGTACCTGTATCATATTGATCCTGATGACCCAATCTATCGTGGGAAAGGGAATTAGTAGAGACACGACTATCTAATTTTTCCTGGTGACCAAATACATAGATTCCTAAAAAATATATTTATCTTTAATTGTTTTTCCAAATGATCCATATGCTTAGCAATTTGTGCATTTAATTATTGATGCTTTTGTTATTTTTGACTATCTAAATTCATTATCTAAGAGTTATGACCTATTGGTAATGCTTACTAAAAATAAAAATTTGATCTCAGGGGCTACTATTTTTAGTAAGGAGCCCAAAAAGTGGTTTAAGTGATATATATTAAAATGATTAGCTTGAAAAGGTGATCATAATGGACTAAGTCCCATGATGACATGATGACATTTTTTGGCATCCCTAAAAAAGGGCATGGGGGCTATATACAAAATTTATTAGCTTGATGAGATAATCGTAATGAGATATATACAACAAAACTAGTTTTGGACACCCCAAATTTTTTTAGGGAGGTGTTGTCTTTGAGTGATATCAGTTTTCCTCTTAGATTTCTGGTTCTCTAAAAATTTTGGTTTTTTGTCAGCCAGCCTCTTATGACACTTAGTACTATTTTTTCTAACTATTGACACTATCAACCAATCCTGACACTAATTTGTCAACTATTTGGTTTGACTTTGTCATGGGCTATTCCTTGTCTATTTTAAATTTTAACTATCACAAGTAATTGTTACTGACACTGACAATTGACAACCCTATATTGACTATTATTAACTGAATATCCTGATTGTTACTAACCTTGGTAGTTTTTGTCCTGACTATTATGTTCCTCTACAATTTATTTTGTCTGTTTTCATGCAATAATTCTAGAATAGGGATGTCTTCTTTGTATGCTCAATTTTTGTGGTAAGGTTATGGTTATAGGTTCAATATTCATAGAATAAGATTTTTGTTGCAGGCTTGATATTCAACACAATAGGGTACTCTAAGCTAGGGTGTATGTACTACCCATAGGCCCTCTATTATACCACAATGATGAACAATAGTGCTCAAATCAATATTTTAGACCACTACTCAAGGAGGATTCCACACATACCCTTGAGCACATTACTTGCCTCTCTATCAATACAGGAGGGTGATCTTTTCAGAGGTTGTTTTTGGTGTACTATAGATAATACAAGTTCAAAAATATTTTTAATGGCTAAAGGTTTATCCTAATCCTAGGGGATCTCTTGATATACCCAAAGATACATGGGAGCTCAATTCCATAGATAGGTGTTGTCTATGGTCTAGGTATTGGAGCCTGATTATTCCTCACTTCACTAAACGCTTTACAAACAATCTAGATTAGCCAATAATGAAAAATCCTTCATGATTTTTTAGAACCCCCGACATAGGGTTTCTAACCTAATAAACTAATTCAAAAATCAAGAGGCTAGATTTTTTATTTTTTGTTTTAATAACGAAACTAGCGAAAACAAAAATATGAAATCTTATACCTAACACTTAAAATGATAGAAATTTTCATAGTCACAGTAGAACATGATCTTAGAAAGTGGTCTTATACCACTTGTTAGAAACCTTCTCACTAAAATCAGCATATTCATAAAAATATTGTAATACAACATAAATGCATGAAACATAAGATATCGCAATACAAAATATAAGTACAGAAATGAAACAATATCACAAATAACATAGGATTGCAGGCCACTTCGAGGGGACAACCTCTTTCAATATTTTCATTCAATTATGCAAAATGATACATTCATTCCTACCCATCATAGTTTTTAATATTTCATCTCTCTACCTAATGCTCAAGGTTGGCTTACATGTAAAATGCCACCCAAACTAGACAACCAACAAAATAGTTACATTCTTGATAACGGTTACATATAATGACACCACTTGTCTAGGCACTTCTAATACCACAAACTATTACAAAATATTATCATGGATGTCCCCCACATTAAGCAAGGGTTATTACAACATAGTGTTAGGATGGCATTTTCTTTCTTTGTTCATAACAAGATAAGCATTTAAAAATAAATATAGTATAACCTTTAGCTAAGTATATTAGCTAGAACCAAAGTAGAATTCATCTAAGTGAAATAAATTAATGACATGAGAAGAAATTGTGTATAAGAAAATGTAATATGATAAAGGACTTTATAAAACAATTTATAGAAAAATTTAATAGAATTATAAACCATTTCATGCAAAATATCCATCTTTGATGATGAAATGAAACAAAATTGAGCATAATATTTAGGGGCATAAAAAAATTCATTATAGTTTGGTATTTACTCATTTAGTATCCATTTATTGATTTTTAAACATCATATCTTAATGGTAATATAATCATCATCTTTGTCCTCTATGACCCAAGTAATGTTGAGTATAATAACACTTTCTCAAATGATTTTATTTTATATTCATGTTTACATGATGCATGATTCCATAAATAAATTTTGCAACTACAAAGCAATAGTTTATCATTATAGATGGATTTACACTCTTTTTATTTGGTTATAAAATTTTAAATATTTATGGTAATTTTTTATTTTCTAGTGGTTTTTATTTTTATCATTTTTTAAAATCAAAGGTCCTAGGATATCTATTTTAATGCCCAAGATTAGATACCTAGTTACTATGGAAGCGATGCAAATTAGTTGCATAGTTATTATGGAAGAAATGGATTTGTTTGAATAATATTACTATCCTTGTTAAGGTCTTTGTCATGCTCCATTGTTATCCCAATGTTACTTCCTTATATAAGAGCAATTGAGTTACTTTGAGAATGCTATTATTATTCGATAATATTTTTATAAAGGTAGAGGTAAGGTAGTTTATAACATCCATACGATTATAGGCTATATGAGACAACCCTTATAGAAGATGTTATTTGTTCAGTATATGTTTATCCAACCAGCTTTGGACTTGGAAGCATGGTGTACAACTCTACCTCCATTTAATTCATACCTTCAACCTTCTATTAGGAGTTCCAAAGAGTTACCATTAGGCCCAAAAAATATACAACATGGATTTTACATGTGATGGTAATTATTGACCCCCAAGGGCTAGGTGAATTGGTAGTTGCTTGTTTGGCTAGACACTTACCAAGAAGACACCTAGGTTAAAACTTTGGGGGATTGTGCACCACACCGACGATGAGAGTATGAATCCTAAGAGACAGGTGGTCCTCCTTATGCCAGGCCAACAACAACGAGGTGTAATAGGTTTAGTGCGAGCAACCCATGTGGTTTGAACCCTACGCTTGATAGTTACTAAAAATAGTGTGGTTGTAACTGACTCTCCTATGAATAAAAAAATTTATTCTTTTGGAGAGTAATATGACTTTGTAAGCAATTTTTCTTTTTTATATTCTTCAAACAATCTAGTGGTCCAAGAGGAATAAAACATACATTTCCATTGCACATATGATCGAGTTATTGATATCTTAACCAAGTTTATATTAGAAACAAAAATAATCAATCTTAGTTGAATACTTCAACTATATGATGGTGACATTAATATGAATTAAAATATTATGTCTCTCGTATTTACTTTTGTCTAGCATTAAAAATACTAAAATTTATAATTATTATACATCCATATTTTGAGACTATAATTTATTTTACAAATAATTATATTGATTAATATGTTGAATATAATCTATAAATCACCATTATATTATATTTTGAAAACCATGCTTTTAGATTATATAGATAGAATACCATATCAACTTAAACTAACATCTTATTTTTTTTTTGATTAATTGTAGAGTGAGGGTTTTGAAAGGATCCCACAACCTTAACATCAAGCTCCAACCCTAGACTTACAACCATTAAGCCCATAGACACCACCCCTCAACCAAAAGAGGGATCACCAACTCCTCACAAAGCAGAAAAAATACTCCCTTGAGAACATCAAGGAAAAATGATTTGACTTTTGAATCACCTGCTCAAACAACAAAATTGAAACCAACCGCCTGTCATAACAAATTTACAATCCCAAACAGAGGTATCTTCAATAATAAGATGAAACATGAGAATAAAAAATACAGCTCATGCTCAAGTCCCACAAAATGGATTAACAAACCAAAAAACCCTAGCATGTGGTCCTACAAACGAACCTTCTGACTTAATTATTTTACTATCCCATGCAACTGCAACTCCAACACTAAAAAAACAAAAAATTTAAAAATTTAAAATGAAATTTTAAAATACAACTCCTACTTACCTTTACGGTGTCTATGGAATTTTCCAGAGGTTTATTAGATCCCTTCGCTTTAAGGTCGTCTTATAATTCAACACCTTTTTTCGTCTACCTTCAATAGTAGAAGGTTTTTTTGAAGAGTAAAATTCCAACCAAAGGTTCAAATATTACTCTAAACAATATTTTCCAATGAAATCATTTTATATGGCCTATAATCATAATCTTGTGAGTGTTAATAACGACTTTTAAGGAATTGTGATCTGTATGGTGGTCATCATCTGCCCGGCCAATTTAAAGTCTCATAGCTAAACTACATGAAATTCACGTCGAGATGTTGTGGTTTTATTGCTTTTTCAATGTATAATGCAGAAATAGTTATTGAAAAGGAAAAGTGCATGCTTATTAAATTTAAATTTCGATGGTATCAATTATTGACGAAATGTAGGCCCTGCAGTAAAATGCACTCATAATAGCTACCACGAAGAACGAATCTTCAGCTCTACACTTTTGTTTTTTTTCTCTCAAACAGGAAAAAAAATAAAAAATTCTGTATTCATGACATTACATGAAAGTGCCCTTCACATCATCGGACAAAGGTCCTTATGTTTTCTGTGGACCCTGTGAATACTTTAGTGGAATAATGTTTTGTTGTACCATACATTAATAATTTTATTAAACTATCGGTCGAGACAGCAAATGACAACTGGTTAATATAAAAGGTATAATGTTGAACTGTAGACTGAATAAATCCAATAATTTAAAATGTTCTTTGCCGTTGCGGATTTTCTTGGAGCTTATATTGTTCATTTATGAGGAAAACCTGAGGCCAACCTGATCCTTGAACTATTAACAATGATGTTATGCATGATTTATGGCAAAGAATATTAAGACCTATAATTAATTCAAATCAAGTGTTTTGATTCTACTTTACTTGGTTATGCAACAAACCATCACTTGTTTATATACAGAGGTTCGATGCTTTTTCATATGCTTGTTTCTACTGTTACACAGTTATCTTCGATTGCCATAAGCTTAAGAATTACATGGAATTTTCGAAAATGATGAGATTTCTCCTAAGATGGTTCTTTTTTTTCAAACTATAACAAGCGGCCTTCAAAATTAAACTAAACTTGGTCCAGCATTGACAAAACCTAACAGGCCGACTAGACCATAGCCAAAACTATAGTAAGGCTTTATATATCCTAAACATTGGAAGTAAAATGAAGTTACTGGCACATCAATTTCGTGACTTTCACTCCAGTCCATCTGTATTGTGTATCCTTTTATAAATTAGTTTGTCATGGTCACAAAGTCTATGTTAGGTAGTGAAGCATATTGTATGAAGTTGAATAGCATCAAATCTAACATGAAAAATATTATGGATTTGAGTGGTTGTGAATCAACGAAGAAATTGAATGGTGAATGGTATAATTGCATTAAGCTTGAGTATATAATTTTATATTGTCCAGATATTTTACATTTTTTCTATATTATAGGAATGATAAAAGTGTGTGAGATAATTTGTATACTTTAACAACATTTGATATAAGAGTAATTTGATTTTTAGAATATTTGATCTCGACATATGGTATGAGAGCCAAGTTATACGAGGAGCCATAATTGAAGCTCAAAGTTGGTGTTGAATTTGGAGCTTAAGTATCCAAAGAGTGGATTAAGAAGGATGTTTGAGCAATGAGTAGCAACAATCCTACATCCAAATAATAGGATGGTTTAAGGAGGGGTGAGAAGATCATTGGTAGAACAACAATAACACATCGAGACCCTTTATTCAAGTCCAAGCTAGCCAATACCTTTAACAAGGTCTAGAAACCAAAGTAATAAAATTTAAGAACATACTGACAATAAGATAAGCCTAAAAGAGAAAGGGAGATTGATGAGAATCCTTGGATGAAGGTTGTGTGTTAGAATTAAGGTCCCACACATGAGAGAATAAAGATCAAAATTTGATATAAATAATATAGTCAAGCTCATAAAGAGTGATCTACATTATTATACCTAAAAATTGTAGCAAACTATTATCCATGTAGTCCAGTAGGATAAAAAGGTTGTTATCATAATAACACTTTTTGTTGAGTCATGGGATCACACCTATGTTGAAGAAGAAAAGAAGTCAACAATTGGATGAGTGATCAAACAAGTTATTCAACGAAGTAATCTAGACAAGTAATCCAATAGGATACTTTAAGACATGTAAATCTATATTAGAAGCAATGAATGTGTATGTATAGAAACAAGTTGAAGAGAGATTTTTGTTCAAGAAATTAAAAATTAGAACATTAAGCATTAAGTAAAAGTAAAAAGGAAACTCTAAAAATAGAAAAGAATAACTTGAAAATTTTATTATTAACATTTTCATGGTTCATCCATCCATCCTCACTTGGGTGGATTGTCTACCATGTGCATTATCTAGAGTTTGATTGGATTGTATGGGGTAGATAGATATGGTGACAAAGACTATATGGTGTAGTCAAGAATATTGTATGAAGTTTGATAGCAACAAATCTAGCATGAGGAATATTGTATGGAATTGAATGGTTGTAAATCAATAGAATTAATGAATGGTGTAGTTGCACAAAGATTGATATATGATATATTGTGCAAATATTGTGTGTTTTCTTTATATTATAGGAATGATGAAAATGTATGAGATAATTTGTATGCATCTATATTGTTAGATATAATTAGAATTTGATTATTATATTTTTGATTTTGACACCTTCTTCATCACATATATTATAATGGAACATGCTTTTGTTGGAACACAAAAGAAAAAACTAATGGATTAGAACTCAATTTGATATAAGCTTCAAAATGTTATGTTCTATAAATAGATAGGATGATTGAATTCCTCTATATTCTTACATTTGTTTTACCTCTAACAATATAAATTTATTTTTTTAATATAGAAAAGGAAAATGCCTTTCAATGTCCACGATGCCATAGATCATATAAGACATAAATGCTAGTTTTGGATTTTACTTAGAGGATTCAAGCCTGGACCTCTTATTTAAACTTTTAAGTCTATTAGGCCCACTCAAAAATTTAGACATTCAAACAAGATAGTGCATATCTACTTTCTTACTTTCGAGAATGCATACTGCTAAGTAAAATGTCCCCTTATCATTAAACTTGTGTAGCTTCATGGATTCTACCCTAGATATGATTACTTTTTTTTGTAATTGTCAATGTCTCTACAAGAATATTTTTTTTATTGAAATGCCTCTACAAGAATATTGTTAATAGATTGGTCTTTTACTCATTTTTTGTTCCAATGATTTATTTTCTAGTGTATCCTTTTACTTTATTTCTCTATATAATCATGGCTAATGCTCTTGGCTACTTGCTTGAGAATATGCCCAATAACAGAAATATCCATAGAATCACCATTTGAAGGGGTATAAAGGTTTTCGACTCATACTTTATGGATGATTCAAAAAATTCAAAGAGGAATTGACCATTACTAAGCCTCATTATAGATTTCACTTATAATATATTAGGGGACAAATTTTTGGAAACTAAAACAAATTTACTTATATATTGAGATTAGGCCATGACATCATGGACTTTGATTATGGAAACAAATCTTATATGGATATAAAGCTTGCTACTTGTGCATCTTCATTGGTATGATAGCCTTGCACTTGAAGGTACCTCTATTTCTATTAAAAGTTACAAGTATTAGCATTTATTTTTATTATAACTCATATTTACTATAAATCCTACTTGCTATGAAGTCAATTCAATAATGTAATGTTCACTAAGTTAGTTAAGTGGTTTCCTTGGTCTAACTTGGATGGGTTTTCTTCCATGACTATTATCACCTAGTCTCTCTATACAATACCAAGGTGTAAAGGGATATGGTCCTAATTGATAAGCCAACAAGAAATTTGGATTATGTCTATATATGTTATATAGTCGCTTCAAGGGAATAAGACTTAGAAATTTTCTTTTAATATATGATTAACTCAACAATTTTTAATGGTACATGATTCAAAGTTTACTTTAATGACCAACCTCATGATGTTGCTTATTTCTCTACTAGAGTTTCAACACCTTTTTGTGGTATCTAGAAGATTTAACACCCTATCCCTAATATCCTATATTTGGAACGATCATCCTTCTATCATGGCCTAAGCTTCTCTACTATATTCATTATGTAGAACCATGCATTAAAAATAAACGGTATCCCTATGGAATTCAACTTTGTTTTAGAGAAAAATACCTATTCAATAAGGTATACAAAGGGTAATAGACTTGTGTGACAATAGTAGAGAGATTGAAAAGCATAAGGTTTTCTCCATTAAATATTTATGAATTCAATATTCAGTTAGTAGGAATCTTATTGCTAAAATATTCTCTACATTACTTATAATTTTTTGAAGGATCAGAGAGGTCTCAATGGTCACAACTTGTTTTTGTATTATATAAAATGACCTTTATTGCAACTACTTTTTTATTTTGAAGCATGTCTTGATGATAAGTGTCATTAGAGGTTTAATGAATAAATTTGAGTTGATTTTAGTGTTGCCATTATAAAATACAATATTTTATTTAATAGCTCAAATTTAATGCTATATTATGATATATCATTAGAGATGTATGTGATTCTTAACACATATCAATGCAAGATACCTAAAATATGGAATTAATACAACCAAATGGGAGAATTGTAGGCACATGAAAATCACTTGCTAAGGAAGCACCAAAAAAGGAGATCAAGGTTGTAATTTTTTTTTGGTACTATTAAATAAAAAAAAGGTTTTGAAAGGCATCCCACAACCTTTTACATCAACTCCCATAGGAGCACAACATAGAACATAGAACACTTAGCTTTACAACCACTCCCATAGGAGCACAACAATTACAACACATAACTTTACATCCACTCCTAAAGAAGCACTACACAGGACTTACAACCCACATATTACATCAGCTCCGGTAGGAGCAAAACATCCACCAAGCAAAAGATAAAATAGACCCACATACCAACGAAACCAACTACTAAGGAACCAAGAGCAGCAAAGATTTTAAAATTAAAATGACATTCCTGCTCAAAACAAATAATAAATTGTGAATCAACTCTCGAGAAACGAGAGAATAAAATCAAAAAATCATGCATAAAATACATCTACCAAACACCAGAGATGATAGATGCACCAATAGGATTAAAAAATGAGGGATCATAAAGTCTTGGAAAACACAACATCACGAATCCTAGAAACCAAAAACATCTCGACTGGGCCTCCAAGGGCCTCCAAGAGAAACACCCAAGGCAGAGGCAAGACAACTGAACACCTACTAAAATTGGGGAAAAGAAACTTTGAACCCAAGCAAATTCTAGTGAAAAAAAAATCAACTCACATGGAGCACGCGGCCCAAATAATATACACTGAAAACCAAACGCGAGCACCAAGAACTCTAATCCAAAACCAAAAAATGGTCTTTACACCAAGCTCCAAGTTTGAGAAAGCACATGGAAACACGACGTCCAAAAGATTGGCATTGAAAACCATCTCACGAACACTAGAAAATATGAATCAAAACTAGAAAAGGTTCCTTTTACCACAGCTATAGAACTGAGCAAGAGCTCCTTGACGAAGGGGACCAAAAATAGGGGATCAAGAATTTGACGAAGAAGACCAACGAATCTTCACGACGAAATCCAATGAATCTTCTCGCAAGAACCCTACATCCCACCCATCACTAGAATACACACCTTTCAAGCCTCCTCTTCCAAACACTTGGATGCCATGAAGAGGGGTTTTGAGAGGGACCCAAAACCCTTAGACCTGTGGGTGTAAACCCCATAGGAAACTGGAAACAAAATACCCCAATACCTATGAGTTTTAACCCCTTAGGAAAGCAAAAGAACAAAGCTTCCACTAGGGACAAAACCCAGCATCTCAACCAACCAATGCTCACTGAAGAATATAGGGCTAACAACCCACCACACAGTCCACTGTACAAACCACCGATCAGCAAACTGCACAAGAACGATTTGGATAAATTTTAAATAGGGGACTCCCCTAACCCCAACACAAGGATTACATTGACAATAGCTCTATCATCCATAGAGACGGGAAAAATAATCATAGACCCCCACTCTATTGCAATCCAAAAATCGGAGAGGCAAAGAGAATCATCTCAGGGCTAGAGATGCGAGGGACAGAAGCACCACCACTTATGGCACCAGAGACAGTGATGATCAGACAACTAATCCTCTCCGCTTTCTTTGGATCTACAACCATAGACTCTAGATCCAATAGAAATTCTAGCTCCTCAATACCACTCTCCCCTACGTACCACATCGCATTCCTCCTCCATGCAACCGCTCCTCCTCTATGCAACACTCACAAGCTTCTCAATTTAAATTCATTATTCATATTTTAGATCAATATTGTAAATTCAATTATTATATCCATACTTATTTAGCTCAAGTCCAACTAGAAAATATTGATCAATAAGAAGTTTTTGTCCTAATATGATAGAGTTGGGAGTTTAACTTAAGTAAATTTAGTTGATGATTTTGAACCACAAGCAAAGAAGTGTAGAAGTGTATTTGATCTTTGGATTTTTCCTTCTTCAATAATATGATCGTTATAGCTTGCATAGGTAAATCCTTGTAATCAATTGCCTAGGAACATTTTTTTTGTGATTTGCTCCATCTAGTTTCAAGCTAAATTTTGTGCCTTTTCTCTTTCTCTTTATAATACGAATATAATAATTAAAAAAAAAATCATTGAATATTTTAAAATAACATATTATGGTTCTCATTTAATGGCTTAGATATTTTTGGTTTAATTATTGAGACTAACATTATCTTACTTATTGTTATTTAATAAGAAGTTTCTTCCTTTAACAAGGTTCTTTTCAATTGATCTTCATTTACTCTTTTCTTCTCAAAATATTTTTTACTTAAAAATAACTCAAAATAAAGGGAAACTAACATTTTTAAAATAAATTTAGATATATATATATATATATATATATAGATTTTTTTTTCTTGTTAATGTTTCCTTATGAATTGAAAATAGAAAATAGATGAGGATTATATTAAGGTTATGGAAAAGTTTTGTGATATATCAAACTTTAAAAGCTCCTTTGACATAGGTATCAAATTTCTTAAGAGTATTTATTTTTTATTTCAAAGTTTCTTCGACAAATATGATTGTAAATGACAAGGATGGGTGACACCTTAATTATTTGTTTTGAAAGTGTTTTTTTTATAATGTTCAAGTTTTTGATCATTATCAATTAATCTATCTTAAATACAGATTTTAAAAAGGGTAAAGTATAATATTTTTTGAAAGGGTCTTGATATCTTTTATAATGGTTTAAAATTTTAAAGTAAAGAATAGATCTTTTTTTAAAAGGTCTTGGTTTAAAATTTTAAAGTAATGTGCGTGTTTGTTTTTTAAAGGATCTCAATCCCTAGGCAAGGGTTTAAAATTTTAAGTTAAAAGCTAAAGCATCATTTTTTTTACAAGGATTCAAATTCTTTGTAGCATGGTTTGAACTTGGGTCTTCTTTATGAAAACCCAAAGACTAGTACTACAATATCCCTCACAAGACAACAATTATATTAATTTATCACAACTCTAACGCAAAAAATAGACCAGTTAACAACTCTAATGCTAAAAGATAGGCCAGTTGGCAACAACCTTACTGGTAGGCTACCCCAGTTCTATTCCCCTTTACATAATTTTACCCAACCGGCTAAAGTTAATCCCTATAGTTCCATTCCTTGGCCTGCCTACGGTTTTATTCCTTAGACGGAGGTGGGAGTTGGTCTGATTAATTTCATCTTTACCCAACAATAGTTAATCCCTAAACAACAATTAAAAAAAAAGTTTATACTACTCTTAACAAAATAATTTTATAGGAAAATATTGTAAAGTTAAAAAAAATAAGAATGTAAAATTTTGGTGTTGTTCTATTCTTATCTTGATTACCTAAAACGAATTAAAATATAACCTCCTATTATACCATCTTATATACTTAATATACCATCTTATATACTTAAGATACAACCAAAAGTAAAAAATAAAAACTAAAATCTACTGGACATGGTGTAAAATGCACTAGAAGAAGCTGACGAACACGAACTAAACCTTCGGCGCTACATTTGTTTTCGTTTTTCTTCACTTAATATTTAGTCTACAAGTGTGTGAGAAGTGTGTGAGATCTTGTACGTTTTTAGCAGTGATCATGACGTGACATCACATGAACGTGCCCTTCACATCAACCCACCAGACTCCTCGTTTTTTCTGTGGGGACAATTAAAGCAATGAAAGCGAATTCAAACCACCACCTAAATAATTTAGCCGAATAATGTTTTTATGCACCGTACATCAATTATTTTGGCAAACTATCTGAAGACATCAAAAACAACTAAGAAAGCATAAAAATAAATAAAGGCGCAGTTAGCTATTAAGCTTAGTCCCATGATAATGGTTCTAATCCATGTATTCATTACATTTAATCTAATAAAACATAAATTAGAGTTTGTTTTAAAACAATAAAAATATATTTTTTAATAAAAATTTAAGTTTAAATTAATAAATTAACTAGTTTAGATATAAAGGATATATATCTAAAAATGCCCAGAGTTATCAATCTCGAGGCGCCTATCTCATTTCTTGAGGGTGTGATCTCCAAGATAGGCGCCTAGGGATTGATATCTCTCGGCGTTTTTAGATATATATCCTTTATATCTAAGCTAGTTTATTAAACAGTTGCAATGGTTGGTTAGTCGGTTTTTGTTAATGTCGGCTTTTTTAATAAAATAAAAAAAATTGTTTAGGGCGTGATATGTATGACCTCTTTACCTCTCACCCCTGTTTGCCATTGTAAGAATTCCTCGGCGTAATTAATTTTTAAATATTATTTTTCCTAAAACATACATTATCATGTTGAAGCCAACATAATATGCAGTATCCATGTATACATATAGTTATCATCTAAACTTATATGAGATCTATTTACTCTACAAAATTTATAACAATACAATGAAAATTTCATATTAGAAAGTAAATAAATTTTTAGGTGATTATTAAAAATATTAAACTTTATTTAATATTTTACTAATTTTTATTATATAAATTTAATTTTGTATGTTTAGTTTGATGCTTTTTAAATTAATAAAACAAAATTAATTTTTTTTATTCAAATTTGACAACTTTATTATAGTCTTCACACAACCCTACAAAATCATCACCATGAGAAAGTACTTGAAAAATGCTTTCCAACAAGTATAAAGATAGATGTCATATTTTTACCCATTTTAAACCTCAAAAAAAGTACAAAACAAAGATGCCATATATCTACATAAATGTCAATACAAAATTCCATACAATGCCTTTGTAAGCACCATATAGAATTCCATATGGCATGTTTGCACTCTAACAACTTTTTACTTATATTGTTAACAAAACTTTAGTTTCGATGAAGAAACTCTTTGTTACCGATAATTCCACCTAGCTTGCACCATTTACTTGATTCCATGCATGTCACATCAAAATATTTACTATTGCACTATTAATTAAGGTAGTAAAGCAACCCAATCAAATCCCAATCACACTCATGCACTACCAATCAAGGCAGTTAATGCCTAATCAGCTCCATCCACCCACCCCTAACAAATATGTGATCCATTCTAACTTATGCAAGTTTGACACATGATCTTGCTAATAGGACAACTCACCTCTCCATATATGCATCTCCAATGGATCATTCCAATGGCTTGAGAATTCTATAAAATGGCCTTTAGGGAAGGAAAAAAAGACAAGAATCTTTAGGTACTCATATTCTACTAAAGTTTCTAGTAAAAGAGCTCAAAATCTATCAACTTATTATGATAATCTTGAGGCATATTCTTCCCATCCTTAAATACTTCCCATTAAGCATGATTTAGATCATTTAAGGGGTATGATCCAAAGCATCAAATAGCATCTTGACAAGCATTTAAAGGAATATTTCAATGTTTATTGGTGATATCCTTCAATTTCGTTAACTTTTATTTTGCATCATTTCATTTTATTTGTCAATCACCATGAAGGAGCATGGTCTTGATCTCCTCATTAGGGAATATCCATTATTGCAGGAAATGAGACAAGTACGTTCAATGCTAATATAATCATTTTATGTCTCTATTTTGTATTTTTCTTATTTTTTGTAGGCTTCCAGGCAAGAGCATTGTACCAACAAGAACATGTTATATGAAATTTTGTATGATACCTTTGCATAACACCTTCATATGATGCCTTTGTATAGTGTATTTATATGACACCTTTGTAGTCTTGCAACATTTTTACAACATTAATAAGCTAAGTACACTTTATTTGAGTTTTATTTTGTTCTTTATTTTTTATTTGATTGTCTAATAGAAATTTTAGGTATTTTATGATATTTTTTAAAAAAGGGTACATAAAATTGCATCTCATGATTATCAAATCACAATAGGAGTGGGTATTGACTACAATTATTATATAATATCTAAAAATTAGGTGCTTAATCACCCATTTTGAAAAGTGAACACATCGGTTGTACCATTTTGGAGCATCTTATGTAGTTTTGTAATAAGTATTGCAAAAGTGAAATTGATAAAAATATTAAATCTTGTAAATTTACATACTTAAATTTTAGCTTTTTCTATGCATTTAGGTTATAAAATTTAAAATGTGTATAGTCACAATTAGGCTACACTGCATGCATGTTTGTTGATTTATTGTCTTTGTTGAAAAAAAGAGAAGAAATAATCTTTATATTCTTGCACTCATCTAAAAGAAAAATGGGCATTTAGATTTAAATATTGTTTGTTACATTTGTCTTCATAGTCGCATTTATATCTTAGGGTAACTAGCACTACCAAATGGATTCTCTTATCTCCTTTTGACAAAAGAGGAAAAAAAATACAAGCATCTACCTTCTTTGCTAATTGGAAAGTTAAAAGTACACGCTAGGTCTAGGCCTTTGTTTGAATGCACTTTTTTTCATTTACTATGTTACATTAACATATTTCTTGTAGCTTAGACTTGCATAAAATCTTTAGGTGATTGTTAAAAATAAATCACAAGACATGGATTTAGAGTGAATCTATAATGCACCACTGGTGAATCGATTAAGTCTAAAAACAAATCAAACTCAAGGGCATGGGCATTTGCCCTTGATCTGAGGTGTGGCAACAAGATCTCCATTTTACATGTCATATTATTTAGTGACCCAATGTGAACACCACATGGGTCTAAAAGACTTTACCTATCCTTATCTTAATCAAATATAAAATTAATCACACTTTTAATCAATATCACCTAAAGTTATTTGCTTATATTAGATCACATTAATAAATATAACAAGAACCTAAGAAAAGGTTAGTCCGATTGGAGGAAGTTTAACAACCCCTTGAGTAAATTGTAGTGCATTTGCCCTTGATATGATGTGTGGCAATGAGATCCCCATTTACATGCCACATTATTTATGACCCGATGTGAACACCACATGGGCCTAAAATCCTTTACCTATCCTTACCTTAATAAAATATAAAATTAATCACAGTTTTAATCAATATCACCTAAATGTTTTTTCTTATATTAGCTCACATTAATAAAGATAACAAGAACCTAAGCAAACGTTAGTCCTATTAGAGGAATATTAACAACCCATTGAGTAAACTATAGTATAAACCTTGATATTATCCCTATAGGAAAGTATAAAATAGTATGATAATAGGATTCATAAGGAGGGACATTTTATTACCTCTCACATATCAATCTCTAATGACATATCCTAGTGCAACCATCCTTAGTACCATTCTCTTTTAGTACCTCAAGGTCTACTCTCATGTATTGATGTGTATATTGACGGGGCTAAGCTTGTTAGGAACCTTCTATTAAAAATAAACTCATTCACATAAATATTGCAATTAAAACAAAGTTTCATGAAATAACAATATATTGCAATACATAATGTAAATGCAGAATTAAAACAATCTCACAAAAAACACAGAATCATAGGCATCTTCAAGGGGGCAACCTCCTTCAATACTTTCATTAATTTTCAAAAATATACATTCATTCATGGATCCATGTCTTTTAAAGATACACTTCATGCAACCCTAACCTAATGCTCAAGAGTTGGCTTACATACAAAATACCACTCAAGCTAGAATCTTCTACCAAACATCAATTACATTCTTGATAACAGTTACATGAAATGACCCCACTTGTCTAGGTGCCTTACTTGCCACATACCATTACAAAGTATTACAAAATAATATTATAAAAGGGTCCCCACATTGGAAGGGGGTCATTACATAATCATATGAGAATTACAAAAATAGTGTTAGGATGGGATCCTAACATGCCCTTCCCCTTCAAAAAGATTTATCCTCAAAGTTGTAGATGAGGAAACTAGTGTTGTAGCTATTGGAGAGACTCCCAAGTAGCATCTTCTAGTTGTAGTCCATGCCATTGAACAAGAACCTCAATGATTACATGGTTTCAAATATTGTACGATCTATGATCCAATAATTGTTCTAGCTCAAGCAAGATAGAACCCTCTTCATCCATTTTGGGTAAAATAGATTGAACCTATACCTGATTTCCCACAACCTTCTTGATAGAGGAGATATGAAAAATAGGATGGAGCTTGGATGTAGACAAGAGGGCCAATTTGTAGGCCATTGCACCAATCCATTGTAAGACCTAGTAGGGGCCATAGTATTTGGTAACAAGTTTTTGGCACTTATGAAGCTAGAGTGATGATTGTTTATATGGCTATAAGCAAAGAAAACCCATATTATCAACTTCAAAACTATACTTAGAATAATGTTGATCAACTTGTTGGTGCATTTGGTTTTGAGCCAATTCCATATTCATCTTCAATTGGCAAAGGACTATGACATGTTGGTGTAGCATCAACATCATGGACCTTGGAGTTGCTTGGAATATAGGATAAGGGTGTTGATGGAGGCCATCCATAAACTACTTCAAAATGGGTAACCTTGGTTGCAGTGTGATAGGAAGTGTTATACCACCATTCATCCAAGGGAAGCCACTTCACCCACTATGTAGGATGATTAGAGGTAAAGCAACAAAGGTAGGCCTCAAAATATTTACTGGCGATCTCTATTTGACCATCCATTTACAGATGATAGGCTGAAATCATCTTGATTTGAGTTCCCTACAACTTAAAAATTTTTTTCCAAAAATTACTAGTGAAGGTAGGGTCTCGATTGGACACAATGGATGAGAGTATGCCATGAAGGCAAAAAATAGAATCTAGAAAATTTTGGGTAATGACTAAGGCTATGTAAGGATGGGAGAGGGAACAAAAATGAGCATACTTCATGAGATGATCCACTACCACCAAAATAATTGATTTACCTCTAGACTTAGGTAACCCTTCAATAAAGTCCATGGAAATATTTGTCCATATTTTTTTGGGAATAGGCAAGGGCTAAAGAGTTCCTAGGGAATGCACCATTTCTCCCTTCATCCACTGGTATATGTCACACTCTACCATAAAATTTTGAATGTCCTTCTTCATACCCTTCTAGAATAAAGTATGCTTAATCCTTTCATAGGTCTTGAGGAACCCAAAATGGCCTATAGTGGGTGAAGCATGCATCTCCTTCAAGATGAGTTCTCATAGTTGAGAAGTGTGGGGAATAAAAAGGTATTGGAGATATCTCAAATATTTTCCATCCCAAGTGTATCCTAGACACGAGGTAGGCGTTGTTTAAAGTATGGTAATCAAAATTTACAATCATAAGTGCTTCAGCAATTATCTCAAAGATAATTTATCCACTAAGCTATGGGCAAAGATATGACACACAACATACTTTGAGCCTCAAATCTATGAGATAGTGCATCTGCCACAATGTTCTCCTTGCATTTATTTATAGGTAATCTCATAATAATATCCCATCAGTTTAGGGACCCACTTTTGTTGTTCTAGGGTGGCTACCTACTGCTCCAGGAAGTACTTGAGACTTTGGTGGTCTATTTTGATGGATAAATGATGCCCAATGAGATAGGGTTACTAGTGAGTAACTACATGCAAAATTGCGAGCATCTCCTTTGCATAAGTTGATTTTCCTAGATTTTAACTTGAAAGTGCTTTACTAGTGAAGGCCAAGGGGCATCCCTCCTACATCAAAATTGATCCAATGCCATTTCTCGAAGCATCACTTTCAATTACAAATGGTTTGGAGAAATCAAGCATTGCTAAGACTGGAGTGGTTGTCATAACATGCTTTAGATCAAGGAAATCTTATTCAATTGGGCCTATCTAAGTAAAAGAATTATTTTTTAACATGGTTGTTAAAGGAGCAATGATTTTTCCATAGTTGCAAATAAATTTGTGGTAATAGCCTATGAGTCCCAAAAATCCATAAAGGCCCTTAAGAGTGTGGGGCTTCAACCAATCTTGAATGGCTTGAATCTTCTTAGGGTCAACTTTAACTCCATCTTTGGTGATAATGTGTCCCAAATACTCTAATTTGGTCAACCCAAAATAATACTTGGACCTCTTAGCATAAAGTTGATGTTGAGCCAAAAGTTGTAAAGTCTGATCCACATGGATGAGGTGCTCTTCCCAAGATAGACTATAAACCAAAATATCATAAAAGAAAATTAAAATAAATTTAGAAAGAAATGGGAAGAAAATTTTGTCATGAGGCTCTAAAATGTGGAAGGGGCATTTTTCAAGACAAATGGCATAACCAAAAATTCATAATGGACCTCATGAGTGTAGAATGCTATTTTGGGGATATCCTCCTCCTTGAGTCATATCTGATGGTAACCCGAGTAAAGATCTAACTTGGAGAAAAACATAGCACCATGCAACTCATACAATAATTCATCTACCATAGGAATAGGAAATTTATCCTTAATGGTGAGCTTATTGAGCTCACAAAAATCTATACACAACCACTAGGACCCATATTTCTTGCAAACAAATAAGATTGGAGAAGAATAAGAACTGTTACTAGGTGGAATGACTTTGGCTTTTAATAATTCTTGCACTAATTTCTCTATTTTTGACTTAAGTGCATGTAGGCATCTATGATATTTGATGTTAGGTGGCACATTATCGGGTACCAATGGGATTGCATGATCATGGGAGCGATATGGTGGTAATTTTATCAATTTCACAAAAATAACATCATGCTTAGTTAGAATGAGTTGCAAATCTATTGGAAGTTTATCCTCTACTAAAGTGGGTGGTTGTATTGCAAATATCTGAGTGATTACCCCATGAGAATATTTTTTAACAACTTATCCATATGGTTTGAACTAATAATCTAAGGAGATCTTGCTTGTAGTCCACGAAGAGTGTAGGACCTACCAATAACTTTGCAAATTTCTAGGTGATGGTTCCCAAAGTACCTAACCATTGAGACCCTAGAACAATATTGCATCCCCCTATTTGAAGAGCAAACATATCCATTTTGAGCTCATAATCCCCTATCTTCAACTTAACATTGCAATATTTGCCTTTACAAGGCAAAATTTTGCCATTTTCCACCATAACCTCAAAGGAGTTGCATGCATGTATGTAACAATTGGCTTGCTTGGTGACTCGAGGATCAATAAATTTGTGTGTGCTTCTTAAATCAATGAGAATTGTAAGACATTGGCCTTTGAAAAATCCTACTACTTTCATTGTCTATGGGGTAGTAATCCCCACAAGAGCATGGAAAAAAAATTTGGTTGTGGCTCTTCTTGTGTTTCACCCTCATCTTGAGGTGGTTCCTCTGATGGTTCTGCTTCATCATCAAGTTTTTCACTACTTACTGACTCCTCTACATCTAGAAAAAATAGCTTCTTTTGGATGTATTTATGCCCTCATGAATATTTTTCATCACAATTATAACATAAACCTTGTGCGTGTCGGGCATCCATCTCTTCTGTAGTCAAGTGCTTGTAGGGGGTAGATTTATTTTTAGTATTGGGTGTGAAATTGGAAGGAAAGGAGGGTTTGACCTATGGAAATTTAGGTGTCCTCCTTTGAGCCAAAAATTTTTCTTCAACCAATTGTGCCAATCCTATGGCCTACATCATAGTTTGTGGTTTGAACATCTTGACCTCAACCTTGAGATCATCTTTCAAGCCACTAATGAAATAGCTAAAAAAATCCTTCATTCAACCCCTTGGTCTTGTTAGCCAATTTCTCAAATTGGGTCTAGTAGTCACAAACTATAGAGGTTTGTCTCAATTTGGTTAATGCTCCTATGAAGTCCTCATACTCACTAGGGCCAAAATGAGTGAGTAATTGGGACTCAAAATATTCCCAAGAAGGGTCAAGAACTATGTGTTGTAACCATTGATACCACTATAAAGCTTCAGATTCAAAGTTAAAATATGCCATAGTGATCCACAAATATTTAGGGACATTATGAAGTTTGAAAAACTAATTTTTTGACATAACCACCCATTTGCATCCTTTTCATTGAACTTAGGAAAGTCTAATTTAGGCATCTTAAAGGGAGTATCATGGTCAAAAAGAGTGTGAGAGCCTTCCTTGTCCTTATGGATTCCTTTTCCTCGATCGAAGTGGTCAGTGTCATGATGCTCAAACACCTTTGGGCCATCCTTAAGTTTTTCATTGACCTCTAGGAAGTGTTCTTCAAATTTGGCTTTGGAGCTTAAGTAGTCACCTCTCAAACATTGTATTTCATCCCTCATTAGGTTAGTGTCATTGAGAAGGGTATTAAGTGTGGTTTGTATTTTCTCCAAAAAGTTGGCTTGTTCTACCTCCTTGTGGTGTCCTCTAGTACCACTAGCCATTTTGGTGTGATTTGAACCACTACTACTAACTTACTAAAAATAGAAGTATGGTTCTAGGAGTTACTATTTTTAGTAAGGAGCCAAAAAAATTCTTGGGTGCTATATATAAAAATTATCAGCTCAAAATGATGATCGTAATGGACTAGGCCCCAAAATGATATTTTTTGGAACCCTAAATTAAGCGTATGGAGGTTATACACCAAATTGATTAGCTTGAAAATATTGTCACAATGAGCTATATATGACAACATTATTTTTAGGTACGTAGAATTTTATTTGTTTTTTTAGGGGAATTTTTATCTTCAAGTTTTGTCATTTTTCTCCTTTAGTCTTCACTTAGAAAATTATTTTCTTGTTGGACAACCCCTTATGACACTGTATCTACATTATTAGTTAATGATACCATCTCTTCATAATTTGTTAATAACATTGTGGATCCCTATACTGATGATTGTCTCATTTGAATCTATCACTAATAATTTTGTCTACTATTCTGCTATAAATTTTGATGATCATAAATAATTATTACTGACACTAAAAATTAACAACTTTGACCTAACTTTTATGGTTCTCTGATTGAATTGATATTTGATAGTTACTGACACTGGAAACTCTATCCTAACTATGACTAAATTTTATTGTTTATATTATGTTCCTCTCCAACTCTTTTATCTATTTCATGCAATACTTTTGTGATAGGGAAGTCTCATCTGTATGCCCAATTTTTGTGGTAGGACATTTGGTTGCAAGTTTAACATTCAACAGAATAGGAATTTTTTTTGCAGTCTAAACTTTTAATAAAATAGGGTATGCTAAGCCAAGGTGTATGTACTACCCATAGGCCCTCTATTATACCATAGTGATGAATGATAGTTCTTAGACCAATATTTTAGGCCACTACTCAAGGAGGATTCCACACATACCCTTGAGCACACTACCTACCTCTTTGATAGTATGAGAGGGTGATCTTTTTGGATGTTGTGTCTAATGTACTATGGATAATACAAGGCCAAAAAATCTTCCTAAGGCTAAAGGTTTCTCCTAATCCTAGGTGGTCTCCCAATATACCCAAAGATATGTGGGAGCTCAATTCCATAGACAGATATTTTGTCTGAGGCCTGGGTATTGGAGCTTGATCATCCCTCACTTCACTAGATGCTTTACGGGTAATATAGCTTAGCCAATAATGATAACTCCTCCATGATATTTTAAAACCCCTAGCATAGGGTTTCTAACCTAATAAACTATTGCAAAAAAAAGGTTGTGTTTTTGTTGTTTTTTTAGTAAAAAGACAAGTAAAAAATGGAAAACACAAAAAAATTATACCTAACAGTTGTAATGGAAGGTCAAGAACTATCACGGTCACAATGGAACTTGGCCATGTAAAACACTCTGATACCACTTGTTAGGAACTTTATATTAAAAATAAAATCATTCACACAAATATTGCAAATAAAATAGAGTTTCATGAAATAACAGTATATTGTAATACAAAATATAAATGTAGAAAAAGCAATCTCAAAAAACAACATAGAACTGTAGGCATCTTTGATGCGGAAACCCTCTTCAATAATTTTATTAATTTGCAAAAAATATAAATTCATTCATGGATCCATGTATTTTAAATATACACTTCATGCAACCCTAACCTAATGTTCAAGAGTTGTCTTACATGCAAAATGCCACTTGAGCTAGAATCTTCTACTAAACATGAGTTACATTCTTGATAATGGTTACATGAAATAACCCCACTTGTCTAGGCACCTTAATTGCCACATATCATTACAAAGTATTACAAAATAACATTATAAAATGGTCCCCACATTGGAAGGGGGTCATTACATAATCATATGATAATTACAAAAATAGTGTTAGGATGGGGTCCTAACAAAGCTTGTTCCTATGTACCAACAAGTATATTGGGAGAGTGGGAATATAGATTAATTTAGGTATATTAAGGATACCCCTATGGTATGTATATTATATCATGTATTGAGATAGAATGTAAGATAAGAATTTTGAAACATATTCTTCTTATTTAATTAACTCTAAAAAAAACTTTAATATACCATGATATTTGATTAAGAGTTTTGAGGAACTCGTAGAAATGATTCTCTAACATTTTTTTTGCATACATGGAAGATAAGTGTATGATTGATGATCTTTATGATATCAAGTAAGCTAAGATTGAAGCTTTGAGATGCTTAACATAATAGCAAGACCAAGTAAGAAAACTCTGATGTACTCCTCCTCCTAAAGACCTCTTGTGTATATTTATATGCAATTTGCAATGACAATTAGCATACCCTTTGGAAATAACTCATATTGATTCTTTTAAAGATTTGGTGGAATTGGCTAAACAAGAAAAGACCATCCTCACACGTAGAGAATAGATAAAGCATAAGAAAGAGGAGGAAAATTACCCTCTTCTAAGTCTAAAGGGAAATATAAAAATAATCATGTTGTGAGCGGCGGGGTAACTAACTCCCTTCTTGTTAACAATATAAAAATCAATAATGTTAATGTTGCTACTACCTTACAAAATTTAGTCCCAATAAAATCCTAACAAAAACCTAAGAGAAAGATCACCAGACTCAACAAAAAGAATGAATGAGTTAACATTTATAAGGCCTATAGACCTTGAAAGGGATAATCTCCATTAGTTCAACACTGGTGAATAATTCTCCTTCCATCACACAAATTACCACCATGCCAATAAGTGTAGGAACCTTAACAACCTTATCTAAGACCTAATTTATGATGGTCACATTGTTGTTGATGATTCCAAATGAGTATCCTCTTCTAAATAATATATGGTAATCTTTGAAGATCCCTTACCCAAATATTAAAAAAGAACCATCAATCATGTTCAATATAGAAATTCACCCCACCTAATCAAAGTATGATAGGAATGATTCAATTTCATACCATCACTAGACAACACAAAGACAAAGGTCAACCATCAAATCCACCTTCTAATTCCCCTTTGGTTTTATAATCTAAATGTGTCTCCTCTTTTAGAGGACCACCCATGGTCCTATGATCCTAAGATAAAGGTAAAAGAGACTTTGATTTTCAACATCAACTTGAAGAAACCCTTTCAAAAATTTCCCTAGTCAATCCACCAAAGACTTCACCAACCCATAAAGAAATATTTTTCAAAATATTAAGTGTGCAAATTCTACCACAAGATCCTAGTTGATGAGGCCTGGAAATGCCTCAATCATAACATGTTTTGTACACTAAAAATGCCTATAAACTCTTATGTTTTATCTGATATGTTAGTTAAGTTGATTTAATATGCTGTATATTAACCATTTTGCATGATCAATGTATTTGAAATATTATATGCTGATTTTACAGCTTTTTGCATAGTTTTGTGTTCTTTTTGCTATGATTTGCTACAATGGGATATGCTTAGAATAATAGCAGCATTTCACTAATCATATTTTGATTTGTTTCAAGCATTTACTTCACCTAAATCTGGCAACAGTGCAAGCAAACTGTTGCTGTGCAACAAAAAACTGGTCTTTCCCATGTAAATTCCAGCCAGCTGTCCATAAATAGCAAGGCATGGAATTCACATGAGAAAAGGGATGAAGACCATTAGAATTTGATCTTAGGAGATAACCCACCTGAGAGATGCAGAAGAAATCAATGGAAAAGCATACATTTGTTCATTCCGAAGTATCTTCGAAATGAACAGATATCTTCGGAATGAAGAAACACAGTATCTTCGAAATGAACAGGATCTTCGGAATGAAGAATGCAGCGTCTTCGAAATGAGCGGATCTTCGGAATGAAGCATGCAGTATCTTCAGAATGAGCGATCTTCGGAATGAGAATGCAGTATCTTCGAAATGAGCGATCTTCGGAATGAAAACTGCACTGTCTTCGGAATGAAGCCACTTATCTTTGGAATGAAGAACATAATGTGTTTTTGACCTTTTGACCGATTTTTGAAGCCGAGAAAAGGGAAATAAAGGTTGGAAAAAGTAAAGAGAAATATCTTCCATCTGTCTTTGCCGTCATTGCCGACCAAAGCCATCATTAAGGGAAAGATCAGGTTTTAGTCCTCTTCTAGGATAAAACCAGAATTTGTTGCAAAATTGTAGGATTAGATCTTTTGAGATATTCTTTGTTTGTAATCAGATCATAGGATAGCTATAAATATTGCTCCCGTTCAGGTTGAGCCTAGTAGTAATAGCAGATAGATAGAAAATAGAGTAAGGAAGCTAGCAAAAAATACAGAGTATAACTAGAAATTGACTGTTACAGTCCTGTAACAGTTTTTCAATAGAATTCTTGTAATCATGTCTTTTGATCAATAAAGTGCACCAGTTCTATTTCAAATTACTTGTAAATGAGTGTGATTAAGATTTAGAAAAAGAGAGAGACTTACACCTTCTTCTGGACAAAGAGGCTGGCCACTTCCAGACCTAGGAGGAGGACTAACAAAGCAGGTTTTTATTCTGATTTTGCTGCAGCAGAATGAGTCCTAGAACTTGTTATGTCAAATTGCTTGTAAATAGTTGACAATAATTGCAGTATTAGTTTATTTATGCTAAGTTTAATCTTGTGCTTAAAGCTTTTAGTTGCAATCTTACTTTCAGAAAAGTTTCCACTTTATTTTCAGGTTGTTATTTCCAGAATTTACTGTTTTTCAGCAATTTCCTGCATTTTTGTGTTTTGCTGTCAAAATCTGAACAGAAGATTGACAACCTTCTGTTACAGAATTTTGATAGTTTTTATTTCCACATTAGATCTAGACTTTCATTACTGCAAAAGTAATTAGATTTCCTTTCTGCAATTAGGATCAGACTTTCAATTCTACAACCGTTAATTCTGCAATATAATTAGGTCTCATTCTGCAATTGTAATTAGGACTTCATTTCTGTAGTTAGTGATTAGTTTCCAATTCTGCAACTTAGATTAAGATTTAATTCATGCAATTTAGAGATAGGAATGTTCCAAAACCCCCACAAAACCGGTTCCACCAATAAAGACTTGTTGCCCTAGATTGACCTAAGTTATAGCTGTTTCACTTCTTCTCCCGCAGATAGCCTTGTACACTGCCCTGGATTGACAGATTCATTGAGAATTAATGATGGTATAACGACTACGCATCATTTTGGCACCGTTTCCGGGGATATAGTGTTGTCAGAAGAAAACAAATAGTCCAATAGTTGTAATCAGACTAAACTATGAACATTCAGGTTAAAATCTGAATATAACAGCAGAGTAAGATAACAACTATTGACTTAATTTATGTCATTTAGGAGTAAACATGAATGAGTAAGTCTAGGGAGACCCCAAAGGATCCCCTGGCTTGTCCCATTAAGGAGATCTTCACGCCTAAGGGGTGAATCACCTGTGTTTGAACTACCCGAAAGATTGATAGAAAAATCACCAGTCTCACCATCAATAAAACATTTTGAGAAAGGGAAATCACCAATTGTATCAACAGAATATCTTAAGGAAGATAATTCATCAGACTCATCAACAGAAAAGCTTGGACCTCTTGAGAGAACAATTTGGGAAGCTTTAACTTCTCCTAGGAAACAAGAAACTATGGCAGAAGGAGGCAATGTAGATGGCCAGCATGGCTATGTTCATAATGCAGGGGATGATCAGGATATACTCCAACCATCCAGAACATTTGAATATCCTATTCATCTGAATCCAACACAAAACTCTCCCATGAAGACCATTTCACCTTCAGTACTTCCAACCTTCCGAGGTGTTGTATCTCGAAGATCCCGACCAGCTTTTGTTTGAATTCAAGGTAGTGTGTCGGACCTATGATTATATAAATGACAATAAAAAACTTAAGGTTTTTCCCTCAACTCTCAAGGATTCAAGGATTACGCCGGTTCATGAGCTTAGAGCCAAATTCCATAAGAACCCGGGATCAAATGGAGACTGTCTTTTTAGACAAATATCAGGAATACTGCCGTGTAAGGAATAGAAAGGATGAGTTATTTAGAATCAAGCAGGAAGATGATGAGACCTTGGAAGATTACCTTGATAGGTTCTCCTTTGTTCAAAGGAGATGTGGACTAGTAGAACCAGAATTATGTAAAACCATCTTTTTGAGAGGATTGCAAGATGAATCCAGAGAAGTTCTGGATTTAATGGGAAAAGGGGATGTAACCACTCTCAGTAATGAGGAAATTATGGATCTCTGTAGGAATTACTCTCGCACTAAGCAGAGAAGAAGAAAAAGCCGCACAAATGGTACTGATGTAAAGGACCTGATAGAGGAACTTGCAAATTTCAAAACTGATATCCTAGTGCATCTAAACACTACTTTAGGGGAAATCTCTGCAAAAGCTAAAAACATAGAACCTTTGGCAATTTATTGCCCAAGATGTAGAAGTAAACATGCTTTGCAGGAATGTCCTTTGAATAAAACAACCATCTCAGCCATTTGTAGTATCTGTTCAAAAAGGCATTCAACCGATCAATGCCACCCGCTACCACAACTCAAAACTGTGTTAGAAAACCAGATTGAGGAACTCAACTATATTGGACCAAAACAAGGGGGGAATTTCTCTCAATATCAAAACCCCCCTCGTTTTCCTACAAATTGGGGGCATAATCCCGATACTATGCCTTGGGGACAATCGTAACCACCCCAACGTCCTTGGAATTATCCTCAATGGACAAATTCCCAAGAATGGCCACAATCAAATTGGAGTAACCCAGCCTGGAATCAGTATCAAAACAACCCCTCATGGAATCAAAACAATCCATCTTGGAATCAAAATCAGACTAATCCACATTGGGTGCAAAACCAACCACAGTGGAATCAGCAATACCAGTCCTATCCAAGGCAGCAAAGGAATCAAAGTCAAACTCAGCATTTGTTGCCTGCACCTAATCAAAATTTTCAAGATAAACAACAACAAACACAGCAAGTGAAGCAACCTCAATTGCCAGCTCAACCAGTCACTAATCCAAACAGTGTAAGACAGACACCTCCTGTCTATGTGGTCAAGTCGAAGAAAATATTGAAATTAATGTTCTTGATTGTAGTGATATTCAACTCCGTTCAAGAAAAGTTGTACCTGAACCAGTTTTAATGGAAACCAAAGATAATGAAGAGCAAGAATCATCAGAACCAGAGAGAATCCAACCAACAAAAGAAACAGAAAAATTGGATCCAACAATAGAAAAAGAGACACAAGCAGAACAATTACCAAGGATAGTTCCATATCCTGAAAGACTTAATGTAATACCAAAAATTTCTGAGTCGAATTGGTCAAAGAACTCAAAAAGTTGACTATCTCATTACCCTTATTGCAAGCCATTAAGGAAATACCAGAAATTAACAAGTACTATCCAAAATTTGTGCATTAAAAGAGCAGGAAGAAAGAAGAAAGCATTCCCCAAGACTGTGCAGGTTGAAGGGAAGATAGCCGATCTCTTATCTGGAAAACTACTACCTCCAAAGTATAGTGATCCAGGAAGCCCAGTTATCACAATCACCATAGGTTCAAGTACCAATATCAAATGTTTTAGTGGATCTAGGAGCTGCAATAAATGTCATGACTAAAGATACAATGGAACAATTACAACTCAAACATCTCAGCCCCACATTTACAGTTTTAGAAATGGCTGATAGGTCGCTTGCAAAACCTGAAGGAATCATTGAAGATGTCCCTATAGAAGTTTCTTCTTGGGAATTCCCTGCAGATTTTCTGGTTTTACAGCCAAGAAATTCAGCACATGGATATCCCATTATTCTGGGAAGACCTTGGCTTGCAACTGCAGCAGCCTTCATAGACTGCAGATCTGGAAATATGACTATTTCAAATGGTATTGAGCTGAAACAAATTTCTTTATATCCTCCTGCAAAACCATCTAGCAAATTTTTAGGTCAGTTATGGTTTTCTCGACTCGGATGAGGAACCGTAAGAGGTCATTTCTACACTAGCTACCTTAGTAGTAAGAGAACACACATAAGACCTCAAGTGACACATAAAACTTAGAAAATGAAACAATCCTGATGAATGTTCTGCATGAACAAGGTTTAGAAGGGGAAGCAACAAATATCCAACAGTTGATAAGTAATGAGGAGAATCAAAAATCTGAAGATGAATCATCAGTGCTATCACAAGGAAACTCTGTTTCACTATCACATGGATGGCACCATCATCTGATTTTTCCTTCTCACTGTTCCATACAAGAAATGCTTCCCTCAAGCAGCAATGAAACAGAAACTGCTTCGTTTCTCCCATCTCAGCAATGTCCTCTTAATCCCTTAATCACCAAGTATGAAGGAGTGAATTCAGTCCTTCTAAATACAAAACAAATAGAAGTCCATCCAAGAAAATTTTTGAACATCTACAACCAACTTACTAGGGAAGAGGAAGAAAAATTGATAGTTGTTTTGCATAAGCATGTTCATGCTTTTGCTTGGAACTACAAAGATATGTCAGGAGTTCATCCTGATATATGTACCCATAGAATCTATACTGAAGAAGTCAAGCCAGTCAGACAACCTCAAAGAAGATTGAATCCTCGCCTTAAGAGATATTGTGAAAGAAGAAATTGAAAAACTCCCGGAAGTAGGATTCATTTACCCAATTTCTGATAGCCAATGGGTTTCTCCATTGGTAATAGTTCCTAAGAAAAATGGAAAAATGAGAGTATGTGTAGACTACAGAGAATTGAATAAGGTGACATACAAAGACCATTTTCCATTACCTTTCATAGATCAAGTGTTAGATACTCTTGCTGGAAAAAGATACTTTTGTTTTCTTGATGGATTTAGTGGATATAATCAAATTCAGATTGCACCCGAAGATCAAGAAAAGACAACTTTTACATGTCCATGGGGAACATTTGCCTATAGGGTTTTACCTTTTGGTTTGTGTAATGCCCCAAAAACTTTTCAGCGAGCAGTCCTAGCAATTTTTGCTGATCTGACCACCAAAAGTGTTGAAATTTACATGGATGATTTCACAGTATGTGGACAAACTTTTGATTTTACATTGGAAAATCTTGATAAAGTCTTAACACGCTGTGAAACATACCACTTATCCTTAAATCCAGATAAATGCTTCATGATGATGAAGGAAGGGATAGTTCTTGGTCATCACATCTCTCCCGAAGGGATCCAAGTTGATCCAAAGAAAGTTGAAATTATCAAGAATCTCCTTCCTCCTAAAACTCGGACTAATGTCAGAAGTTTCCTAGGACACATTGGTTTTTACCGCAGGTTTATTCCCAACTTTAGTACAATAGCCATTCCTATGTTTGCCTTATTGACTAAAGATTCTGAATTCTCCTGGACTACGAAGTGTCGTGAAGCATTTGAAGCTCGAAAGAGAAATTGATAACTCCACCCGTGCTCGTAGGACCTAATTAGACATTACCATTTCACATTCAGACTGATGCCTCCAATACAGCAATTGGAGCAGCATTAGGACAAATTGATAATGGTGAACATTATACCATCTACAACATTAGCAAAAACTTGACAGGAGCAGAGAAAAATTATACAACAACTGAAAAAGAATTCCTAGCAGTAATTTATGCCATCAACAAATTCGTGCATTATATCACAGGTTATCAAATATTTATTCACACAGATCATACAACCATTAAGTATTTGATGAATAAACCTATGGTAAGTGCAAGAATTATTCGTTGGTTGTTGTTGTTGCAAGAATTTGATATCACCATAATCAACAAACCAGGAAAAGCTAATGTTGTGGCAGATTTCTTGTCCAGGTTGCAGAACACAGATGAAGGGGAATTAGTTGATGACACTTTTCCTGATGAAAAACTATTTGCTATATCAGTTCAATCACCTTGGTTTGCAGATATAGCCAATTATTTGGTCACAGGGAAAGTTCCTCCACATTTTACTTCAAAACAGAAAAAACAATTGATCAAACAGAGTTCTTCTTTTGAATGGATTAAGGGTATGCTTTTTAAGTGCAGTCCTGACCATGTGTTACGTAGGTGCATCCGAAAGGATGAAGTGTATGATATCCTTAGAGCTTGTCATGATGAACCCTCATGTGGACACTATTCTGTAAAAAGCACAGTTAGAAAAATCTTGGGGATAGGATATTATTGGCCATCTCTTCACAAGGATGTGAAAAAGTACATCGTGCATTGTGATGCATGCCAAAGAATGGGGAAACCCACTCATACAAATGAGATGCCATCGCAGCCTCAAATGGTTTTAGAACCATTTGAGAGGTGGGGGCTTGATTTTGTAGGACCTATTGATCCACCTTCTCAAGGAAAGGTGCATATTCTAGTATGCACTGATTACCTGACAAAGTGGGTAGAGGTGCGTGCTTTCAAACATGCTCGTGAAGAGAAAGTAGCTGATTTCTTGTATACTCAGATTTTTCAGAGATTTGGAGCTCCACGGTCTATCACCACAGACCAAGGACCCCAATTTGCATCCAAAGTCATAAAAGTATTTACAGAATTGTATGAAATCAAACATAGGAAATCATCACCTTACCACCCACAAGCAAATGGCCAGGTTGAAGTAACAAACAGGGAACTAGAACGCATCTTGACAAAAATAGTAGCTTTTCATAGGAAAAATTGGCTAGACAAACTACCTGAAGCAGTTTGGGCCTACAATACTACTTGGAAGTCCACTACCGGATTCACACCTTATGAACTAGTCTTTGGTAAAAAGCCTCTCTTACCTATTGAATTTGAGCTACTAACATTACGCACAACACTGGAAATTGGAATTGACTTGTCGCAGGCACAGACAAACAGGATTCTGCAGCTGAATGCATTGGATGAACTTAGATTGGATGCTCGCACCAAACCGAGGTAATTCAGAGCAGAGGAAGCTGTGGCATGACAGTCACATTCAGCAGAGGAAACTTCAACAAGGAGATTGGGCTTTACTGTTCGATTCTCAATATGAAGACTTCCCTGGAAAACTGAGAACTAGATGGTTGGGACCTTACTGGATTGAAGAGGTATTTAACAATGGAGCAGCTCGTTTATCCCCCATTGATGGGTCACGAAGAAAGTTGGTAGTGAATGGACATCGCCTCAGGGTATACCATACACCTCTGACTAAAGAAGAATTCTTGCAGCAACTTGATAGTTTGGATACACAAGCAGTGGAAGAGAATCCTTCTTCCACTTCAAAACAATCAGCATGATCAAGTGGATTTCAAGAAAAAATAGAAAATACAAAAAAAATCAAAAAAATAGAAAACAAAAAAAGATGAATAAATTCTGAGTATGAATTCCTTCATGGGCATGGTTTCAGGGGAAATCATGAAATTCCTTCATGGGCATAGTCAGGATCAAGAAAAAAAAAAAGAGAGAAAAGGAGAGGTTAAAAGAAAAAAAAAAAAGAGGGAAAATCAAGAAAAAAAAAAAGGAGAGAAAAATGAATAACCCAGCAGTGAAAACCTTTTCTTAAGGCACTACTGAGTTGGTGTGCATGAAAACCAGTTTTCTGGCATGCATAACCTTGAGAAATTTTTGAACCATCATTGTACAAATTCACCTAGTGCACTTGTTTTGAAATGTTGCAGAAAATCTCAGCAGAATATCAACAAAAGCAGTCATTCTTCAAAACTGGCATTAACTATTTTTATCGGTATATATTTCTTACATTTCTTCATTGTAAAATGATTGGTATATAGTATGTGACAATTAACCATTAGCATAAAAGGTATTCATAAGAGTTGGCATACTTAAAAACATGTTTTAAGAATGAAAATATTGATTTCTCGCCTAATCTTCGAACAAGAATGCCAAAAACAATACCCGTCGTATTATCTTCGAATGAAATTATCTTCTAATGACAAGAAAATGAATGTTGCACTTTGTCTTCGTAAAGAAACTTTATCTTCGGAATGACAATTTGTCTTCAGAATGAAACTTGGTCTTCATAATGACGACTTGCTGCATCATCTTCAGAATGAGGGTCTGTCTTCGGAATGACGATTCACAACACAGCTTGATCTTCGGAATGAGGATTAATCTTCGGAATGAGGATTGATCTTCGGAATGAAGATCTATCTTCGGAATGAAAATTTTGCAAAGAGGATTTGTCTTCGGAATGAAGACCTGTCTTCGAAATGAGGTCATAATCTTCGGAATGAGGATTTGTCTTCGGAATGAAGTCATAATCTTCGGAATGAAATTTTGTTTGCATTTTCGGAAAGAGCATTTCCACGTGGCATCCAAAAAATAAGGTCCGACAAAATCAAGATTTTTTCTTAATTGCATGCGAAGAAGGGACACGTGTCAATCAGCACATGGTCTGTTTTTGCACTCATTGGAAATACGGAGAATCTGCAACCATATGCCACCAATTTTTAATGTCAATTAACATGCACGTGAGAATCTACAAAACTAATGAGGTGGATCTGACGGCAAGGACATCCATGCAATTATCAACGAACAGGTGTACAGTGCAGAAGTAGATATGTGTGCCATCCTTCTTTTCGAAGACGTGTTGCGAGGTACAGTGCATAGAATACGGCTCATTCCGAAGAAGAAGACGAGAAATAGGGCAACGAGGGTTCTAACTTAAAACTCTGCAAATTTGCAACAAAAAATAGCCAAAAATCCTGCAGTAGAACAGCAGTCGCAGTGTACGATTTTTAAACAGAGAAAAATGGGGCGAAAGATCAGAACAGAGCCTGCAGACACCAATTACCTCCGAGAAAATCCGCAGTTGTGCAGATTTTTGAAGACGGAGGATTTATGACATTTCTGGATAAATTCAATGGGTCTTCTGAAGATTTAGCTGGCATGTTTGCCCATACGTTCAGAAACAACCGAGCACATGTCAACGACATGTCTATTGAGGTAAGCCCTAAAATTTTAAGTCAGATTACAGAGCTGCCATTAGAGGGAATTTCAATTACTAGATCTGGCAAGAACACATTGGCAAATGTAGTTAATCAGTTCGTAGAAGAAAACGATAGAGAACCTGAATACTTAACCCATAACAACACATGCAAAGGGTTAAAAAGGGCCAGCCTACAGGAACCCTGGGATGAAGTAGCCACCTGGGTGATTAAGTTTTTGACCTGTGAAGGGCGAGATGTGCTGTTGTCGTGGCATCATCTACGAATTTTGAACCATCTCAGACATGGTAGACAACAACCAGAAGTTAGGGTAAATCTTCCCCTGTATTTGTATCAAGAGTTAAAGAACATGGCAAAAAGATATCAGGAGGGTAAAGGAAGCCTTCGCCATCATGGCCTTATTAAATTAATTTGCCAACATCATTTTAGAGGAAACCCTAGGAGTTTTGACAGGTTTTACTCTAACCTAAATGATGTCATTTTTGGGGATGAAAGTGAGGAAGAAGAAGAGCCAAATACTGCTGATGTTGCTGCAGAAGAGGAAATAGCTGCTGCAGAAAGTATTGCAGAAGTTGCTGCAAAAAATGTTGCAGAGGATGCTGCAGAAGAAGCTGTAGAAGGTGCCCCTGAAGCTGTTACAGAACTACACCCCACAGCAGCAGCAGAAAACCTTGCTCCTGAACCATCAACTTCACAGGCTAAGAGACAAAAGAGAAGAGGATCTGGAACTAGCAGCAGAGCAGAAAAACAAAAGAAAGTTTGGTTTGCTGAAGCTGCAACTGACTTATCAGAGCAGAGAAGTGAAACAAGGGAAACAGAGGCATCAAAAACTGACCCCATGACCCCTGCTGTCACCAAAAAATAGAGCAAAAAGAAGAAATTTGCATCTGGAACTAGGAGGTCTACAAGAATCCATTTGAAAGAAACTGCAGAATAGGTCATGGAGGAAGAAGATAGACCAAGTAGCCCAGATGTCACAGAAATACAACCAACATCTGATAACTTTCCAGAATTCCCTAATAGATAGCTGAGGCAGAAATTGAGCAAGTTGGTTTGGAAGAGGCTACAGTTCAACAGGCTATAGATATGGTAGATGCCCTTATAGACAGTCTCACAGAGCCTCCTGAACAAGAACAAACTGTTGCAGCAGAAGAAGAAAATTTGGTTGAATAGCCAACTGCAACTGATTTGTCTACATCAGCTTCTGAAGCAGAAATAGAAGTGGAAGACATCACTGAGCAGCTGAGGGCAGCAAGAAGTGTTGTCAAAACATAGACCAAATGGATCACAGAGAAAGAAAGCATCATTGAGATGCAAGAAAGAAAAATTGCAGAACTTCAGCAGGAAGTGGCAGAACTAAAACAATTGTTGTTGTCACAATCTGAAAAACAGCCAGCTATGTCCCATGATGAAGATAATTTGGTTCAATTGCTTCTGGGTTTATCAAGAGCAGATGACTCTGTTGAGGCAGACATAGAAGTTCATCCTGAAATAGCACTCCTTCATTCTGAAGAACTGCCTGTTCATTCTGAAGCAGTGCCTTCTTGTTCTGAAGATGCTTCAGAAATGGTGAGAAATATTGCAGAAGATGTTGAAAATGAACCACCAACACAGGAACAGTCCCAACAGCAAGAAAATGCTCAAGTAAGTACTCCTACTGAGGTCCCTGCATTTCAACTTGTTACACTTCCAGTAGAAACAGTAGATAAGGGGGTACAAGTAGAAATACTATCTGATGACAACCCCATAGAAATAGCAAATAAGGGGGTGCAAGTAGAGATATTGATAGATGAACAACCAGTAGAAGTGGCAGAAAAAGGAGTTCAGATAAATCTGTTGCCTAGGATCCCCCCTGTAGTAAGACCACCTAATACTGTGTCCCTAGAGCAGTACAATGCATACATAGCTAGCTGGATGATTAGATATGAACAGCTTGCCAATAAAACTAAAAAATTCAAACTGGAAGCAAAATAGCTAGAAGCCAAGGACACAGAAATTCAGGCATTGAAAGAAAAGGTATCTGACTTGTGCCAAATTGCTGAGTTTTTAGTCCAATTTAGACGGCCAGCTAGATTTTACAGCCTTATTTTGAAGGAAAAATACCTTAGATGGCAGGTCATGAGGATTACTTCAAACCTTCCATACAAATTGGACACTATTGAAGATTTTCTAGAGGCATATTTTGACAGTCCTTTTGAGCAGAAAAATCTTTTGTGTGAACTATTTTTGCATAGTTTCTTCATTCCAGAGGAAGTTGACTCTCATCCTCAAATCTACATTGGAGATGTTCAGTTGAGAGCATTCATGTCTACTGTGCAAAATCAGCTTTATTGGGATCATGAGAAAAGGCAGAATAAAGTGATTGAAACAAGGGCTGAGTTGTTAGTCAGAGCAATCCAGCCAAATCACCTAAATATCACTCAACAACACTTCTCAATGATGAATAGGGATGATATTAAGAGAATGTACTTGAACAATTTGAGGGACTGTGTAACCAGATTTAACAATTTCTGTGATCACAATTTCTTCCCAACATTGTCAGTATGCAGAGACAGATGGAATGAACTTTCCATGTCTTTAAGAAAAAGAGAACCTATCTCCCCCATCAATCTAGAGTGGTCCAGAAGAAGAGCAGAAGGTGTAGTCCAACTGATCCAGATCATGCAACATAACTGGATAGGTCTCAGGTTCAGGCCTCCAACCATCATTACTCCAGTTCCATTTTACTTTGAAGAAGATGCCCAGCCTGATGAACAATTTGAAGATTGGCTCAGAAACATTCAGGAAAACAGAGGATATTACATAGGCAAGAAGTTATTCTACAGGTCATGGAATCTAAACATGGACATATGTGATTCCATAGCCCAACATAATGCATGAGGGCATGCATTAATATAAGTTGGGGGGAAAATGATGAGGCCTGGAAATGCCTCAATCATAACATGTTTTGTACACTAAAAATGCCTATAAACTCTTATGTTTTATCTGATATGTTAGTTAAGTTGATTTAATATGCTGTATATTAACCATTTTGCATGATCAATGTATTTGAAATATTATATGCTGATTTTACAACTTTTTGCATAGTTTTGTGTTCTTTTTGCTATGATTTGCTACAATGGGATATGCTTAGAATAATAGCAGCATTTCACTAATCATATTTTGATTTGTTTCAAGCATTTACTTCACCTAAATCTGGCAACAGTGCAAGCAAACTGTTGCTGTGCAGCAAAAATCGGTCTTTCCCATGTAAATTCCAGCCACTTGTCCATAAATAGCAAGGCATGGAATTCACATGAGAAAAGGGATGAAGACCATTAGAATTTGATCTTAGGAGATAACCCACCTGAGAGATGCAGAAGAAATCAATGGAAAAGCATACATTTGTTCATTCCGAAGTATCTTCGAAATGAACAGATATCTTCGGAATGAAGAAACACAGTATCTTCGAAATGAACAGGATCTTCGAAATGAAGAATGCAACGTCTTCGAAATGAGCGGATCTTCGGAATGAAGCATGCAGTATCTTCAGAATGAGCGATCTTCGGAATGAGAATGCAGTATCTTCGGAATGAGCGATCTTCGGAATGAAAACTGCACTGTCTTCGAAATGAAGCCACTTATCTTCGAAATGAAGAACATAATGTGTTTTTGACCTTTTGACCGATTTTTGAAGCCGAGAAAAGGGAAATAAAGGTTGGAAAAAGTAAAGAGAAATATCTTCCATCTGTCTTTGCCGTCATTGCCGACCAAAGCCATCATTAAGGGAAAGATCAGGTTTTAGTCCTCTTCTAGGATAAAACCAGAATTTGTTGCAGCATTGTAGGATTAGATCTTTTGAGATATTCTTTGTTTGTAATCAGATCATAGGATAGCTATAAATATTGCTCCCGTTCAGGTTGAGCCTAGTAGTAATAGCAGATAGATAGAAAATAGAGTAAGGAAGCTAGCAAAAAATACAGAGTATAACTAGAAATTGACTGTTACAGTCCTGTAACAGTTTTTCAGCAGAATTCTTGTAATCATGTCTTTTGATCAATAAAGTGCACCAGTTCTATTTCAAATTACTTGTAAATGAGTGTGATTAAGATTTAGAAAAAGAGAGAGACTTACACCTTCTTCTGGACAAAGAGGCTGGCCACTTCCAGACCTAGGAGGAGGACTAACAAAGCAGGTTTTTATTCTGATTTTGCTGCAGCAGAATGAGTCCTAGAACTTGTTATGTCAAATTGCTTGTAAATAGTTGACAATAATTGCAGTATTAGTTTATTTATGCTAAGTTTAATCTTGTGCTTAAAGCTTTTAGTTGCAATCTTACTTTCAGAAAAGTTTCCACTTTATTTTCAAAGTTGTTATTTCCAGAATTTACTATTTTTCAGCAATTTCTTGCATTTTTATGTTTTGCTATCAAAATCGAATATAAGATTGACAACCTTCTCATTACGTAATTTTGATATTTTTTATTTCCACATTAGATCTAGACTTTCATTACTGCAAAAGTAATTAGATTTCCTTTCTGCAATTAGGATCAGACTTTCAATTCTACAACCGTTAATTCTGCAATATAATTAGGTCTCATTCTGCAATTGTAATTAGGACTTCATTTCTGCAGTTAGTGATTAGTTTCCAATTCTGCAACTTAGATTAAGATTTAATTCATGCAATTTAGAGATAGGAATGTTCCAAAACCCCCACAAAACCGGTTCCACCAATAAAGACTTGTTGCCCTAGATTGACCTAAGTTATAGCTGTTTCACTTCTTCTCCCGCAGATAGCCTTGTACACTGCCCTGGATTGACAGATTCATTGAGAATTAATGATGGTATAACGACTACGCATCACTAGTCTTGAAGATCTTACTATTGAGGTAGGATCCTTCAACATAACCATGCTATGATATACTTTTAAAAATATGATATTGCACTTGTTTCTATGCTTGGAAACTCCCCTTGTATATTGCATGCAATATCAACAAGATTTCTTGTTGATAATGGCTCTACATTGAATGTGTATAACCTTAAATTTATTAATAGGATTAGAATAAATATTAAAGACTTAAATAAATCAAACATCATTATTAATGCATATGATAATGAGGAATGCAAGGTTGTTGGGACTATAGTCCTCCCATTGAATATGGGATCTCATATACTTAACACCTTGTTCTATGTTATTCCTTGTAACCTAAATTATAAAATCCTTTTATGATGACTCATGATTCATTTTATGTAGGTCATCCTATAAACTTAACATCAATGTTTGAAATATGAATATCAACACAAAATACACAATATCATTATAGATGTCGAGCCCTTAGCATACTACTAGACCATTGAAGCAAAAAACTTAAAATCCCATCTTTATCCTTCCTTTAAGCTTCTCACCCTTTTGTTAAAAATACCTTAAAACCTTCATGACATGATCAATCCAATAAGACAAACTGTAAAGAATATTCTAATATAAATAAGAAAATTGTAACAAGTAATCAATCTGAAACACAAGATATAAATCATTCTAAAATTTAAAATATTAATCACATTAATCTCAATAATAAACAATATGAACTACTAGTATTAGACCTATCTAGGTTACCCCTTTACCTTTGACCTTAGGGATACCCTCTAGAAATAGGAATATGGTATAGATAAGAAGTTGCTACTCCATATATACTAGAATTACTAATGAGGAAATAATCCATGGTAGTAACCCTCATCCAACTAAATAGAATTATGCTTCATGCTACTTGTCAAATATTTACGCTATATCTAATCAAATCATTTGTAACTTTATATAACATGGAAAAGGGCTAGTAACTCATGAATAGGGTATTAAAGAACCCCTAAAACCTAAGGCTTGGACAACTTTTTGGGGATTAGTATATATCTCCAAGCACAATAAGCCTTCACCCTTTTTATCTTTGAATGATAGTGATGATGATGTTGTCCTTTATTTTCCTAAATATCAAGATTATACCACTCTAACAAAGGGACTAGATTGAGATAAAGAATAGGATGTGGAACCTTGTTCATTAATGATTTTGACTTATTCCCATTCTTGTAATCTTCTAGCATAAACACCTTAAGTATGTTTTACTGTGAACTCATAAATGGGTATAAATGAGAGCCCCACAAATCCTCTAAGTATAATCTTTCTTATTGATATAACTGAGAAAATAATGCAACTATATCTTAAGTAGGTAAAAATATCCAATAAATTAGAGATCCCTTACCAATTCCTAACATAAATAACTATGAGGTAGCATATTTACCCTGCAACCCTTCTCAAGATGTCCCCAATGAGCATGTTCATAAGGAATAATCCCCTAATGGATGGACCCTTTTATAAGTAACTATTACTAATACCTCACAACCACATCATTTTGAACAATTAACTTTAGACCCTATGAACCTAGAAAGTTTAAGAGTATTACCTACTCTTCTATAATTTGAAGATAAGTCCCATATTTTAATCAAATAAATGATTAATATCAACATTGGTTGTCAAGACAATCCTAAAATAATTAATTAAAAAAATTCCTAACCCATGAAAATACAAGAAATATACTAAAATATTAACTAAAGTTTTTTATTTCTTTTCTTGGTCCAATGTAGACATGCCAGGGTTAGACCCTTCCTTAGCAGTACATCATTTAGTGGTCAAAATTTATGCTAAACTACTAAAGCAAAAACTAATAATGCACCTTAAATTTGCCTTGATTTTCAAAGAGGAACTTCAAAATCTCGTAAATATAAAATATATCAAAGGAATCAATTATTCTAATTAAATCTCTAATGTAGTACCTATGGCCAAAATGGAAGGTGTTGTACAAGTTTGGATTGACTTTAGGAACAACAAAAAGGAATGTCCTAAAGATGATTTTCATTTAACCAACATAGATATGATTGTCAACTTTACCATAGAATGTGGAATATGATCTTTAATGGATGGATTTTTCGCATTTCATCAAATTTTAATTACATCAAAAAATCAATCAAAAACAATCTTCATCATACCTTGGGCAATATTTTTCTACCACATCATCTTGTTTACCTTAAAAATGTAGGAGCTACATATTAGTGTGCTATGACCTACACCATTCATGATATGATGCATAATATTATTAAATATTATGTTTATGATATTCTCGAGTGGTCTATAATGTGAGAGAATCATGTTCAATGTTTGAGATGAATCTTTGAATGACTGAGGTAATATAAAGTCTACTTGAAGCCTTCAAAATGTGTATTTGTAGTAATATCAAGGAAAATACTATGCTTTAATACCTTTTGATGTGGTATTGAGGTGGATCCTAAGAAAAATATCCAGTATCACTATCAACTCAACTTTGAAGCCTTTAGGTAAATTACAAACCATTTGGAGATTCATTTCTTATCTAGCCAACAAATGCCAACCCCTTTCTAAACTCTTGTGGAAAGAAATTGAATTTGAATGGGATGATGAGTGTTAAAAGGATTTTAATGTTCTAAAAACATATCTCTTATCTCCACTTAATCCTCTTAAACATTTGTTATTATACCAATTATCCATGCCCTAGGTTCTATATTGATACAATATTATGATTAACATAGATAAAGGGCTATCTATTACATTTGTCAAACCCTAATTAGTTATAAAGTCTGATATACACCTTTAAAAAATATTTTCCTTGTAGTCGTGTTTGCTTATAAACAATAGATATATTATATGTTAAGCCATAAAACCTATGTCATAGCTATAGTATATCCCTTAAGGTACCTCATGTTAAAACCTTATCTTTTAAGTTAGACTGCTAAATTGGTAATGGTCCTTAATGACTTTAACCTTGAATTCATTGACCAAAAATCAATAAAGTGATAATTAAAAGTTGACTAACTAGAAACAACACATGTACCTGCTAGTCACCCTATAGTCATGGAATTTCTAGATGAACTAATCTATAACCTCTAAATCACCCAATCTAATTCTTGGATCCTATACTTTGATGGCACAATTTGTGTGAAAATATCAAGGGAAAGAATTTTTCTTGTATCACCATAGCAAACTATTATCCCTTTATCCTTCAAACTTCAATTCTCAAGAACTAAAAATATAGTTGAATATTAAACCCTTATCCTTGGGTTGCATTAAAACCAAGATCTTAAAGTAACAACCCTATCCATTTATGGGTAATCTCATATCATTGTCAATGAAATTTATCATCTTTATAAAACCAATGATGATAATATTAAGTCATACAATGATATTGTTGACAAATTGATGGATAATTTTGATAAGTTATCATCAATACTATCTTACTTTCTAGAAATCATTGATCAAATTCTATGGCCATGGATTCCCCACTCATTCCCGTCAAGTTGGATGATTAACAAGCACAATAATTATTCGACAAAAAAAGAAACAACTTGAGAATCTCATAAAAAACATTTCCATTAAGCAAACATATCCTCTTGATCCTTGGTACAAATACATATTTGCTTTCTTAAAAGACAATGACCTACCAAAATTCCTCAATAATAATAAGTATAAAAATTTAAGACAACATGCTTATAGATTCATCATCATAGGTGTTGTGCTATACAACCAATCCTTTGATGACATCCTTCTTAGATGCCTAAAATTTAAGACAAATAAGCAAGTCATTCAAAAATATCATGAGATAACATGCAATGGTCACTTTAGTAAAAATTCCATCACTAAGAAACATCTCTAGTTAGGATATTACTAGCCCTCCATGGAGAAATACTCTTGCAACTACATCCGAAAATGTACTAAATTCTAAAAGCATGATAATTATATCCATGTTCCATATAAAGACCTCTAATCCATAACTTTTACTTGTCCCTTCTCAACTTGGGGCATCAATATCATTGGTAATATAAATCCTCCATCATTGTATGGACACAACTTTATTATCATTACAACAAAATACTTCATAAAATTGGTAGAGGCTATGCCACTATCATCGTCCACAAGGATACAAGTGTCCAAATTCATACTTAATAAAATCCTATCTAGATATGGCATTTCTAACATGTTAATTTTTAATAATGACATGCGTTTAAAATATGAGAACATCACCAAATTTTGTACAAGATTCAATATCTACTATAAGTGGTCAGTGCATTATTATCACAAGGCAATGATCAAGTTGAAGCATCTAACAAACTCTAATAAAGATACTAAATAAAATCTCTATCAAGATAGGTTAGGATTGGCACCTTCAACTATACCCTACCTTATAGGTCTACCATAGTAGTGTTTGTACTATGACTGTTGATATACCCTATGCCTTAGTTTATGTGACCAAAGCTATATTTCCCTTCAAACTAGAAGTTCATTTCATACAAATCCTCTCAAAAGACTCCTCTATTGGTGATGAGTATTGCCACACTCACCTTGTCAGCTATAGTTTCTTGAAAAAAGTATATTCATGCCTTGGAACATCTATAGGCCTATTATTTATGGCTTAAGAGAGCCTATGGTAAAAAGATATGATCTCATTCCTTCAAATTAGGTGATCTCGTCATTAAAGAAAAGTATAAAAATACTAACATTAAAGACGATCTCAAAGGTAAATTTAAGCCAAATTGGCTAGGTCCATTTATACTAACCTCCAAGTATGGGCCATAAGCATACCACTTGGCTATAGTTGATGAAAAAGAACTAAATAAACCAATGAATATCATGCATCTAAAATTATGTTATATCTAATTGGCATCATCTTGTGTCCTTCTGCATCATTTATTTATAATTATCTATATGCATGTTTTCCTTTCTACATTGCTTCTTGACTCCATAATTATTTGACTCATATTGATTTGCTTTCTCTACCAAGATAATATGATGATCCTAGTTAGCATAATTCGCACTTGCATTGAACTTGCACTAGGTAATTGATGATAACATATCTCTTATTATATTTTGGTTTCTTATCATTATTTCTTCCCTACATGAATATATGATTGCATGATTCACATATTCTTGGATACCTAATGCATCTAGAGTCAATAAATCCATAAATATGCAAAGATGATCCTAGTTAGCATAGTTTACATATGCATTGCGCTTGCACTAGGTAATTAATGCTAGTGGATATCCCTCCTTTTGTTCACTAACTTTTTTTATGTATTCACACACCATTTTGATCATGAAAATGTTTATATGTTTAGAGGGTGTGTAACATCAGTGTCTACTTGGCTTGTAATAATCCTAAACATCAAAGTAGTAATGTTACACATAAACATCCAAACCCCACAAGAGGTACCTTTTTCACTTGAGTTCATTTTCTCACATTTACATAGATTACTTGCTACTTGTGGAATCAATGGAACTATAATTATTTCATTATGATACTAGTTAAGATAATTCATTTATGTATTGCATTTTACTAGGTGATTGATGCTAACATATCTCTCTGATAATAACATTGGCTTGCTTATGTTGTTGCAATCACATCTTACTTCATCACTCAATTTTTTGCCTTCTAATCCTCATCATAATATCACCCTCACATCCTTTTACGACCTAAGCGGAAGCTAATACTTTATCATTTTAATATTTGGTAAGCTTATAAGATTTTTTTACATACACTATGCACTAGAAGCCGAAGCCCTAACTTCTCCTTCTAGGTTCTAAAACAAACTAAGTATGTTCTAAAAAGCTATAAGATTTTGGAAATTATGATTCTCTTCTCCAATGAGATGAAACATTGGGATGTAGGGATGATTATGGGTAGGTTAGCTCATGAATATTGCACTTGCACTAGGAATTATAGCTAGGAATTACTTATAACCCTCTCTTCTCTTCAAAATATCCTCTCATTTCTATCTTAAATCATAAAATTTATTTTGGTTTCTTACTACATAATTGGACCTTTACATTATTTCACATTTCTTTGATATACCACTTATTTGTTCTTGAAATATTATAGGCTCATAAGAAGCAAAGGTATTTCTAACTAGTCCTTCATGGATATATGACATCTTAGTGATACCCCAAGAACTGGTTAGAAAATACCTCCATTTATCTATAGCTTATAAATATGCCAAGACATACTTGCTCTTTAACCCCTATATTTTTTAATCACAAGCTATATTACTTTAGATTCCCTTGGAAGATGACACAACATTTTTAAGCCTTAATATATTATGATCACATGTGATTATATATACAATAAGGTGATTGTTTTGTTTCACACTTCCAAAGACATCTATAGGTGTTGTAATTCCTTGATCAACCTATCTTCTAGAATGCAATGATTATCCTAGATAGGTATAAGTCACTTTTTATTATAATTTTTTTTCCAATAGTATTCCCTTAAACTTACCTTCCTCTAAATCATCACAATCTTTCCAAATGATGTCTACCCTCATGATTCGTATAAATGGAAGGAATAAATATACAAACTCTATTTATCACTTTTGCATTTCTACTCAAAGCCTCTTATTCTTTCCTTCTAGGCAATAGACTATGTATATCCTCATAACTATAAATAAATTTCTTAAGCAATCAACCTTTATTTGGAAATCTATCTCACTCAATTCATTCTTAGTTGTTTTAAAGGCCCAATAGGTTGTCGATGGGCATGACCCATTTCCTCATGGGCTTACATAATGTCAATAATTATCAATTAAAAATTTTGATATTATTAACTTATAAGACCCACTAAATGATGTATAGGTATATCCCATTTCCTCACAAGGTCCAAGAGTGATCACCCTTAAATATTGATCTCTTATCAACATCTACAACATGATAAATCCTATGACATATAAAATTGATGGCAAATCCCAAAAATTAATTATTCTTTTGTGTTATTAGTAGGCCACATTATGATCACTACAATAAATTTGTTGTTTCGATAGCCCCATTACATTATTTATATTCTTCCCAATAGTGTTGAGGTAAAGTAATTAAACAAATTAAAAGCAACAAAAAATTATGGGTATCAAATTGTAAATAATAGGTTGATTAAACAAAAATCTACAAATGCATACTATCTAGGAAAATAAATAAATTTCTATGGACATAGACTATCAAATAAAATCATTAAATTCCTATGGACATAGGTAGTCCAAGAAAAACATTAAAGTCCTAAGGACATAGATTACCCAAGAAAAGCATTAAAATCCTACAAACATAGATTGTCAAAGCAACACAACAAAATCATACAAACATAGATTGCCTAGGTACATGAACATGAAAACCTATAAACATAGATTGTCTAAGAAAAATATTAAAAATCACCTAAGTCTTTATCCATTAATTAGTCTCAAAGGACACCTCTTAGATTTAAACCACAAGCATTAAAGTCCTATATATGTAATGCATCTAGGAAAAACATATTACTATGTACATATAGAAAAATGAAATCGAAACCCATGTTAAGCAGCTCATACATACGAGTCAATAAAATTATTTATACATAATCAAATAAAATACACTTTATATTAGCATAAAATAAACATCTACATAAAAATTTCCTAAATCAATAAATTTTGGTATATTAATGATCAATTTTTTTATTACATTAGCCAAAAAATAGTTATCAGCCAAATATTGATGCATAGCTTCTATAAAATAACTAAGACTATGATCCACTATCAAGTTCCCTTAAATGGTGAGGACATCCTCACCAATGTCTAATAAGCTTGAGTCACATATCTCAAATATATCCATGACCAAGCCCTCATAGTTGATGGAAGCCATCGATGTGTGGATATTGTTCAATGATACATTACCTTGAATCACTCACTCTATCTCTACTTAATAGTACTACTAACTAATCAAGGGCTCCTCTTGAGTGGCTTCCAAGTATCTCTGGATCCTATTCAACTCCTCATATATTCAAATCATCTCTCCCTCCTTTTGACTCCACTTTCCCTGTGATCAACCTAGTTCACCATGTGCCCATCCTAGATGTATCTATAGCTCTAATAACATGTGCGTCATATGCCATATACCACCTTCTCTAGTTGTAGTAGCTTGTGTTACAATTGCATCATTGCATCATACTTTACAATTATATGTTCAATATTCTAATGCATGATAGCTGGATTTACATGTAATCATTCTCTATCCTACTATATGTCTAATAGATATCACTTTCATTCCATGAGTTGTCCTTCTAACTCAGTAATAGACCTTATTATTTGAAGCTAATCGAGGTCCAATTGTAGTTTATACCTAACAATAGTCACTTTGGTGATTTTCTATAGGAGGATATCTCTCTCCTCATAAAAACCAACAAGAAATGCCCTGCTTGTCTCCCCCTCAAAACTAGTGAAGATAATCAATGGTGATATATTAGCTCTTACCTCCTTATAAACCTCCCTTGGTGGTGGAAAATATAGAGTGGTGATGCTAGCATTGGCTCCTACCTTTGCCTTTGTCTTTATCTCTATAGTAAATCGTGAGTGTGCCTCTGTATATATAAACCTATATATCTCTGGTATATTGGTACCTGCTCCTAGGGTAGACTAACATGTTGAGGATGAACCTCCTCATACATTTGATCATATCCCTTGACCATACCAATATCATCCTACCCAATATCTATAATAATCAAATCATCTATATCCTCCTCTACATGATTGAGTAGGGTAACATAAAAAAAACACCATTGCAATAAAAATGAATCATTGTATTATGTTCAGGAAAGTGGTCCCTTAGGATATAAATTGACCCTTTGAGGGTGCATTTTACAATAATATATCCACAAGGGGGTAATCCCTTTTACAAATTAAACATGGTGTCTTCATCTCTTCATGCTACAATAGAGGTTGAAGGTGGGTTTGTGAGTTGTGACCACTGTTGAAATGAGTATCTGTAGTGAGTCACTAGAAGTATCTCACTTAACTAGGGTGATGTAGCAAGTGGGTATTTAGAAGTGGAGTGATGTGTGGAGTGAGGTGTGAGATGTGGAAAGTGGGTAGGTGGAAGTGGAGTGATGTGTGGAGAGTTACCCCATGTGAAGGTATAAAGGGGACAAGGGTGTATGAGAGGTGGAAAAGAGGTGATAGTGATGTGTCCAGGACACATATCAAGTGAGAAGAGAGGGTATCATAGGAGGATATTTACCAGATTTAATAAAATCTAGAAAATATAATTATGTGCAAGATTTTATGCCTAAGTCAAAACTTAGGCACATAATGTTATGCATAACTGAAATGTGCAATGCGGATGAGTATTGTGCAAGAATTATATGCCCATGTTTAGACTTAGGCATATATTACTATGTATATATGCAATGTGGGTGAATGATGGGCAGGATTTATATGCCTAAGTTTAGGTTTAGACATATATTATTATGCAAAATTATGCAATGAAATGTAAATGCCTAGATTTTGGTGTCTATAGATGCCCCTTTTTGTACCGCATTGCATGAAACACAATGTGGTGCAAAAATAAAAGTCACCTGGTTTTATTTTATGGAGGAATGGACTTATATATTCTCGACACACAAGAATAAATGACATTTTTTGAAAATTTTGATTTGTTTGCTTACCCCCTCAATTGGCAAATGGGTAAATGATGAAACCCATGAGCTAATTGACCAAATGTGGATGATGAAAGGAGGTGGTTGATTGAATTATGTGGATGTGATGTAAATGTATGTCATTTTGATCAACTTGATATCCCAAGTTTAGGATTGTTTGTGTTTTTACAAATTTGACTTTGGTTTCGATGATGTGCAAAATGTTATGGTAAAATAATTAACCACATTTGTGAGCTCATGATTCCTACTACTATTAGTCACTCCTATGCATAGGATCTAGTGCACTTAGACTTTGATACTCAAGTGATTTTTGATTATACCAAAATTGATTTTATTATTTTCTGATCTTCAAGGGCCTTATGGTAACAATTCATTTCTTGCATGAGGTGAATCACTTTTCAAGGGTCTTATGATAACTTATCCATCCTACTGGATTGCACTACAACCACCAAGTATATAGGATAAGTTATTGTATACGATTATCACTTGAGGCTAAGTGGAAGAAGGAAATGTACACCTCTATCCCTTGGATCAATCCATTTGCATGGCCTTCTTAGGGAATTGAGATGAGAACATTTCTATTCTTTCAAGAGCCCGTTGGAAATGTTTTTGACCAAAGAAATTGAGGTATCTTTGGAGTTTTTTTTGAAGAATGCATGATTGTTTTGTGTTTTTTTTTGTATGATAAAAGATTCATGGAAATGTTTTTGGTTTTTTATGTTTGTAAGACAAAATATGCATGGAAATTGTTTTGGTATTTGATGTTTTTGAAATGGAAAGAAAGCACAAGATGTTTTTTTATGTTTTTGAGCTGAAATGTGACCAAAGGGGTTTGGTTACTTTGGAATTTTTGAATTGCATGTGACCAAAGGAGTGTTGGTTCCCTTGGAGCTTTTTGAATTGCATGTGACCAAAGGAGTTTTGGTTCCCTTGGAGCCTTTTGAATTGTTTTAACCAAAGGGATACCCCCTTTGGAGCATTTTTTATTGATTTGACCAAAGAGGTGTCCCCTTTAGAGCATTTTTATTTAAATTGACCAAAGGGGTTTGGTTCCTTTGGAGCATTTTGATTTGATTTGACCAAAGGGATGTTTCCTTTGGAGCATTTTGAATTGAATTGACCAAAGGGGTATCCCCTTTGGAGCATTTTTGATTGATTTGACCAAAGGGGTGTCCCCTTTGGAGCATTTTGATTTGAATTTACCAAAGGAGTGTCCCCTTTGGAGCCTTTTTTATTTGAATTTACCAAAGGGGTGTCCCCTTTGGAGAATTTTTGATTGATTTGACCAAAGGGGTGTCCCCTTTGGAACATTTTGATTTGAATTGATCAAAGGGGTGTCCCCTTTGGAGCCTTTTTGATTTATTTTATCAAAGGGGTGTCCCCTTTGGAGTGTTTTAAATTGAGTTGACCAAAGGGGTGTCCCCCTTGGAGCATTTTGAAATGAAATTTGACCAAAGGGGTTAGGTTCCTTTGGGGATTTTTTGATTGATTTGACCAAAGGAGTGTCCCCTTTGGAGCATTTTGAATTGAATTTACCAAAGGGGTGTCTCTCCTAGAGCATTTTGAAATGACATTTGACCAAAGGGGTTAGGTTCCTTTGGGGCCTTTTTTATTGATTTTACCAAAGGGATGTCTCCTTTGCAACCTTTTGAATTGAGTTGACCAAAGGGGTGTTCTCTTTGGAGTCTTTTTTATTGATTTGACCAAAGGGGTGTCCCATTTGGATCATTTTGAATTGAGTTGACCAAAGGGGTGTCCCCCCTTGGAGCATTTTGAAATAAAATTTTACCAAAAGGGTTAAGTTCCTTTGGGAATTTTTTGATTGATTTGACCAAAGGGGTGTCCCCTTTGGAGAGTTTTGAATTGAGTTGACCAAAGAGGTGTCCCCCCTTGGAGCATTTTGAAATAGAATTTGACCAAAGGGGTTAGGTTCCTTTGGGGATTTTTTGATTGATTTGATCAAAGGGGTGTCCCCTTTGGAGTGTTTTTAATTGAATTGACCAAAGGGGTGTCCCTCTTGGAGCATTTTGAAATGAAATTTGACCAAAGAGATTGGGTTTCTTTAGGGTCTTTTTGATTGATATGACCAAAGGGGTGTCCCCTTTGGAGCGTTTTGAATTGAATTGACCAAAAGGGTGGCCCCTCTTGGAGCATTTTGAAATGAAATTTGACCAAAGATATTAGGTTCCTTTGGTGCCTTTTGAATTGATTTGACCAAAGGGGTGTCCCATTTGGAGCGTTTTGAATTGAATTGACCAAAGGGATGTCTCCCCTTGGAGCATTTTGAAATGAAATTTGACCAAAGGGGTTAGGTTCCTTTGGGACTTTTTTGATTGATTTGACCAAAGGAGTATCCCATTTGGAGCATTTTGAATTGAATTGACCAAAGGGGTGTCCCCCATTGGAGCATTTTGAAATGAAATTTGACCAAAAGGGTTAGGTTCCTTTGGGGCTTTTTTGATTGATTTGACCAAAGGGGTGTCCCCTTTGGAGCATTTTAAATTGAGTTGACCAAAGGGGTGTCCTCCCTTGGAGCATTTTGAAATGAAATTTGACCAAAGGGGTTAGGTTTCTTTGGGGAATTTTTGATTGATTTGACCAAAGGGGTGTCCCCTTTGGAGTGTTTTGAATTGAATTGACCAAAGGGGTGTCCCCCTTGGAGCATTTTGAAACGAAATTTGACCAAAGAGATTGGGTTTCTTTAGGGTCTTTTTTATTGTTATGACCAAAGGGGTGTCCCCTTTAGAGCATTTTGAATTGAATTGACCAAAAGGGTGTCCCCCCTTGGAGAATTTTGAAATGAAATTTGACCAAAGGGATTAGGTTCCTTTTGATTTGATTTGACCAAAGGGGTGTCCCCTTTGGAGCTTTTTGAATTGAGTTGACCAAAGGGATGTCTCCCCTTGGAGCATTTGAAATGAAATTTGACCAAAGGGGTTAGGTTCCTTTGGGGATTTTTTGATTGATTTGACCAAAGGGGTGTTCCCTTTGGAGCATTTTGAATTGAATTGACCAAAGGGGTGTCCCCCCTTGGAGCATTTTGAAATAAAATTTGACCAAAGGGGTTAGGTTCCTTTGGGGCCTTTTTGATTGATTTGACCAAAGGGGTGTCTCCTTTGGAGTGTTTTAAATTGAATTGACCAGATGGGTGTTCCTACTTGGAGCATTTTGAAACAAAATTTGACCAAAGGGGTGTCTCCTTTAGAGCGTTTTGAATTGAGTTGACCAAAGGGGTGTCCCCCTTAGAGCATTTTTAATTGAATTGATGAAAGGGGTTTTCTTGCTTGAAGAATTTTGAGATAAAATTTTACCAAAGGGGTTAGGCTCCTTTGGGGCCTTTTTTATTTGAATTGACCAAAGGGGTTTGGTTCCTTTGGAACCTTCTGATTCTTTTTTTTTTTTTTGCATTTTTATTTTGATATGCATGTGGAAGGTGGTTCAGGTGAAATGAGGTGGTGAATGTGAAAATGTGATGCAAATGAAAAGCAAATAAACACACAATAAATCAAGCAAACAAATGTTTTCTAAGTTTTTGCATTTTTCATTTTTTTTTGGAACTTTGAGGTTTTTGAATTTTTTTTTTAGTTTTGGTGTGTTTTGATGTTTTTGGAATTTTGAAGTTTTTTTTTTTTTTGGACTTAGAATGAGGGATCTCAATTAAGGTGGTGATTAGGAACACTAGTGCCAAACATGATTTCTCAAAATAGTCTAGGGTACATCATTGAAAACCCACATTGCATGGAGGGATCACCTAGCTCTTCCACTATGAATCGATAAGCGTTTCCAATAGTGGGAGGTAGTTTGAACACGAGTTACCTATTACAACTTAACAGACTACCCTATTCTATCTAAGACATATAGGGGGCAAGCCGGTGGAAGGAGGTGAATTCCAATGTCATCGGTCTGAATTGGAGGTTGGTGATTAAATCCAACCTACCAATGTTATTGTGAGACGTGAAAGTGTGTGTGGTTTTTGTTTTCTATTGATTTTGTAAAGCAATATACAATGCAATCTAGGATGCAATTCAACTTTGGATGCCTAAAAATGCAAAAAAAAAAGCACACCAAACACAGAAAAACACTTTAAAATACAAAGTTGACTTAGTTTTTAATAATATTGTTTTGATAATTTTTTTGACATGTTTTTGTATTTTTTTTTTTTTGTATTTTGATTTTTTTTTTAATGCCTATGTATAATGCAAATGCTTATGTAGAATGCAAAATGGAAGCTAAGGATGCAAAATGCAATGTAAACAAATATTATGCCTAAAATGTTCGTAAGATGAAAATGCAATGTCGTTATTCTATTTTTGTGTTTTTGTTGTTTTATATATATATGAATTTTTTTTTTAATTTGAAATTTTTATTTTTAGTTTTGAATATTTTCTAAGTTGAAATTTTTTTGTTTGTTGATTTTTTGAATTTTCATTTCTAAGTTGAAATTTTTGTTTTTGTTGAATTTTTGAATTTTGTTTAATTTTTTTTAATGTTTTCGTGTTTTAAGTTTTTGAATTATTTTAATGTTTTGTTTTGTTTTTATTTTTTATTTTTTATTTTTTATAAGTTCGATATTTTTTTGTATTATTTATCTAATGTTTTTTTTTTTAGTATTTTGAATTTTTTGATATTTTTATTTCAATTTTTAAAATGTTTTTTTATTTGAACGAGGGTGTACATGCTTAAAGCACACGACTCTTTTTATTTTTAATTTTTTATTTATTTATATATATTAAGTTTTTTTTTTTCCTACCCAGGCCAACGTCAAGTCTACGCTAGCACATTAAGACCTCAATACTCGAGTGATATCTTATTATACCAAAATTACTTTTATTATTTTCTACTTTTGACCCAATGAAAGGGTTTGAAGGATAACCTCGTGCAAATTTTATTTAATGCAACCAAACTCTATGGTTGAGGGAACTAGTTGGTATAATGTTAATATGTGTCCTTATGGTGAGCTACCCATCTGATCGAATTGTATGGATTGCTCGTTGCTGCGACCATTAGGTATATAGGATAATTCACTAAACACAAGGTTCACTAGATGATGTGATTTATGATGATGATGAATTTTTTGGTAATTGATTTTTGTTTTTTTTTTCTCTTTCTTGTTTTTTTTTTAACTGTGGGAGCGCGGTTCTACGGTGTCTGAACCGTGTGTCCGTGTTTGTAGTCGCGAACTACGAGTCTATGGTTTTATGCACTTTGTAAAACACGGATGCATAGTTTCTGCCACAAACCGTGAGACACGGTTTTTGCTACAAAAAGTACCTATAAATAGGTTGGGCTATCATTTTCATTCATTATTCTTTGCCAGCTGGAATTTGTTGAGTTGCTCTGATCCATGAGTGAGATGGAGGTCAGTGAGGGGAGTGGCGGTGGAGGTGATGTGGGTGCGGGTGGTGTTGGAGGTGGAGGCTCGGTTGGAGTGGAAGCTAGTGTTCATTATGCCTAGGTAGGTTTTCGATGCCCTAAGTATTGTTTTATTTTTGTTTGCTTACTTGTGTTTTTTTTTTGGAATATTTGAATGTTTTACTTTTTTATGACAATGCAATATAATCTAAGGTGCAGGATTTTTTATTTTTTTTTACTATCGTGTTAGGGTAGGTTGAAAATTTTTCATTTTTTTTGTTTTGAAATGTTTGAATGTTTTATTTGTTTTTGTACAATGCAATGTAATCTAAGATGCATGATTTTTTTTTTTTACTACCGTGTTAGGGTAGGTTGAATTTTTTTCATTTTTTTGTTTTGAAATGTTTGAATGTTTTATTTGTTTTTGTATAATGCAATGTAATCTAAGATGCATGATTTTTTTTTTTTATTACTGTGCTATGGTAGGTTGAATTTTTTTTTTTTAAATGTTTGAATGTTTTATGTGTTTTTGTACAATGCAATGTAATCTAAGATGCATAATTTTCTTTTTTTTTTTACTACCGTGTTAGGGTAGGTTGAATTTTTTTTATTTTTTTTGTTTTGAAATGTTTAAATTTTTTATTTTTTTTTGACAATGCAATGTAATCTAAGATGCATGATTTTTTTTTTTTACTACCGTGCTAGGGTAGGTTGATTTTTTTTTTTTGAAATGTTTGAATGTTTTATTTTTTTTTGTACAGTGCAATGTAATCTAAGATGCATAATTTTTTTTCTTCTTTTACTACCGTGCTAGGGTAGTTTTAATATATATATATATATATATATATATATATATATATATATATATATATATATATATATATATATATATTTATTTATTTATGCATGTTTTTATTTTATTATTATTTTTTTGTTGACCTAATGTCTTTTTTGTTTTTTTCGTAGGTGAAGCTTCTAGATGCTAGACACAGATGGCCTCACATCATTTCCAAGGTGTGCAAGGCCTTGACTCATGATGATTGTGAGTTCTTAGAGGCTGTGGTTTTGGATGATTTTTGGTAGCTGGCCACTATTAGAGCAGACGAGGCACTCATTTTTTCTCTAGTTGAGAGATGGGACCTAGATAGGGGTTCTTTTCAACTTCCTATAGGGGATATCACTATGACTTTGGAGGATATTTATCGTATTTTTTGAGTGTTTATCAAGGGTCCACCAGTAAGGGTGGGTCATGACAAGCAGGAGGTACTCAGGCCTATCTTTGGATATCTCTAGGATGTAGACTACAATAAGGGTAGTATTGTTTACCTTGACTTGTTCAAGGATGATAGGTTGGCTGCAGCCCCTACTTTATTGATGTACATATTGAGCAACATGGTGTTTCCCAATAGCATGGGATCGAAGATCCCATCAAACCAATTTTTTATAGTCCTTCGGTTGATGTCAGATCCGAATAGGTTGGCATGGGTAATCCCTTTTACAAATCAAACATGGTATCTTCATCTCTTCATGCTACAATCAAGATTGAAGGTGGTTTTGTGAGTTGTGACCACCATTGAAATGAGCTTTGCACCTTGATTTGAGTTGTATACCTACACACATGGAAGCAATAAGGATATTAGTATAACATGTTTATAATAATTATGATAAAATAACTAATGCAAAATGAAAATGAAAGAATATGATTATTATGATTGCTTACATAAGCACAATATGAGTAACATAACATTAGCATTCCCCTCTATTCCTTCTCCTCCATTTTCTTGGTCATGTGATGGTGCCTTTATAGGGCTTTGAGGGTTTTGGAGGGAAGGATAGGTGGCAAGCCAAGGTAGCCATCTATCCTGGGTAGTTGTAGTGAGTCACTAGAAGTTTCTCATTTAACTAAGGAGATTTGGCAAGTGGGTAGTTTGAAGTGGAGTGATGTGTGGAGTGAGGTGTGAGATGTGGCAAGTGGGTGCGTGGAAGTGGAGTGATGTGTGGAGTGAGGTGTGAGATGTGGCAAGTGGGTATGTGGAAGTGGAGTGATGTATAGAGAGAGTTACCCCATGTTAAGGGATAAAGGGGACAAGGGTGTATGAGAGGTGAAAAAGGGGTGATGGTGATGTGTCTAGGACACATGTCAAGTGAGGAGAGAAGGTATCCTAGGAGGATATTTCCTAGATTTAATAAAATCTATAAAATATAATTATGTGCGAGATTTTATGCCTAAGTCAAAACTTAGACACATAATTTTATGTAGAACTGAAATGTGTAATGCAAATGAGTAATGTGCAAGAATTATATGCCTATGTTTAGGCTTAGGAATATATTCTTATGTGGGTGAATTATGTACAATGTGGGTGAATGATGTGCAAGATTTATATGCCTAAGTTTAGGCTTAGATATATGTTATTATGCAAAATTGTGTGATGAAATGCAAATACCTAGATTTTGGTGTCTACAAGTAGATAACGATATCCACCAACTCCTACCTCTAAATACATCTATCTATACCATATTAGACATTATTCCAAACCCTCTAACTACCTAATCAAAATTATATAGCTCATACTCACCCTTAGATCCCATTAGCCACTTAACACACCATACTTAGATAAGTTGGTATCTGTTATCAACCCATCCTAGATGTAATTGATAAGGTTTTCATATAATTTGATCACTCTAGATATCATATATAAACCTCCTTGCATAAACCAACCATAAAACCATAGATACACCTTACCTAGACTCAAAGTGTCGATCCCAAATCTATGATATTAGCACTTGCAATTATCCACCCTTCTTGGAAAAATAGGTCATCACATGATTATTATGTTCTCCATGCCTAAACTTACAAGAGTGTGTGGTAGACTAAACTCTTATAATTTATTTATACCACTCGATGAAGGGTCTGATATAAGCATCCAAGTACCAATAGAATCAATGAAAATATAACCTATTCATACTTTATGTCTACTACTGCAACTCCCTAGCACTAGGACATCACTCTCCTACTAGTATATCCAACTAGAACCCCTAACATAAATATGCATAAACTAATACTAATCTGGTCTAGGTGCCTCCTTAAGTATGAAATATTGATTTCAATGGTAGAGAAAACTATCTAAATATCCTTATCATTGATTAATCTCTTAGATAATTTCTCTAATCTTAACTAGCCTCAACTGGGGCACCAATAATTAGTAAACATAGGATTTTCCATAATTTCTCTAATGTTACTATCATCTCCACTATAGATAACTAAAACATACTAGTATTTGAGTAACAACACTCAACTAATATTGTAAGCAGATCATAATCAAACTATACCTTTGACATAAAGGTTATATGGTATAAATCCACTACCACTAATATGCCTATCTCAACATCATTCAATAGATTTAGGATACACCAAATAACTATCAGCCTCATCTGTTGACACTCTAGCATCATTTGACATGTCTACAATAGTAAAAAATTAAAAAAAAAAAGATGAAAATAAGTAAATGCCTTGCTCTTACATTGACCATACAAATACATCATATGGTCACATATGCACTATATGGTCACAAATATATTGTATGGATTTATTGTATAGGTGCAAAAGTATCATATGGCTAAGAATATTTCATATAGATGTAAATGGTCCATATGATATTGTATGATCAACACCTTATTTTTTGCATGTGATAATGAAAAAATATAAAAAATACTACTAATAATTTCTAAAAATTACACTAATTTTAGTACTTACTAGAGCCGCTATGTCATATCCTAGTTGTGATGCTTGTACCACATCTACATAGTACATGGTTTGTCCTTGTTGTGTCATCACTACCCATGAAATTATCAATTGCTTCACCCTCACACCATATTTATCTCCTCTCTCTCCTCTCATGTAGTGCAAATAAAACCTCCCCACTTTCCTCACTTCCTTTTACCTTTTCCCTTCAAAAAATAATTCCCTCTAAAATTTCATATCCAAACTTCAATTTTACCTCCCTTTTTCATTTTAATAATTTTCCTCTTCTCAAGCATTAATATTTCCACTTTTCAAGTTTTCATCAGGTCGACTTCATTCTCCCTCTATAAACTCAAGGGGCATGCAAAGGTATAATTTAATCCTTAGCAAAAATCACAAGCATAAACTTAAAAAAATATCTATGCTTTTTAGCCATAACATTAGGGCATTAATGATGGTTTTTGATGCATCTATTAAACAATATATACATAAAAAGGGTATAAATATGGACACCCAATTTTGTGTGCCTAACTAGATTTATTTTAAACTAATTAACCATAATTGACATTTTTGCACATGATCTTAGGTCAAGCAATGATCATGTCTACATCAAACTTAGCAAATTCATCATAATATTCATGAAACTACACAAAAATAACATTATTGGAAAGTACTCAAAAAATCATTTTCAATGAGTATAAACATAACCATATCTTAATCAATATTAAACCTAAAAATACATGCAAAACAAAGGTACCATATGCCTATGTATGGATTGTATGGAATTCCATATGGCACCATCATAAGTACCATAAAAAATTTAATATGGCATGTTTGCACTCCAATAATTCTTTCATAAATTCACCGATAAAACTTTAGTTTCAATGAAGAGAATCCCTGTCACCACCAATTCCACCTAGCTTGCACTATCAACCCAATTTCATGCATGTAAAATCACAATAATACCCATTGATCTAACAATTAAGGTAATAAAATAAACTAGTCAACTCCTAATCATCTTCATGCACTATCAACCAAATTAGTTAGATCCATGCACCTGCCCCTAACAACAGAGTCATCCATTGTAACTAATGAAAACTTGACACATCACCCTACTAATAGGAAAACTCACCTCTCCATGTATGCATCTCTAATGGATATTATCAAGGGCTTAAGCATTCTATAAATTGGCATTTAATGAAGGAGAAAAGGGAAAGCATTTCTATGTACTCATATATTGCTAAAATTTCTAATAAGATAGCTATCTCTATCAACTTATTATTGTAATATTGAGGCATCTTCTTCCCATCCTTGAAGAATTCCTATTAAACATGCTCTAGATCATATACATGGTATGATCCAAGGTAGCAACTAGCATCTTTAAAAGCATTCAAGGGATGATTTCAAGATTCATTAGTGATATCCTTCAAGCTCCTTAACTTTTATTTTGCATTATTTCATTATTTTTGTTAATCATCATGAAGTAACATGGTCTTAATCTCCTCACTAGCGAAGATCCATTATTGGAGGAAATTAGACAAGCCCTTTTAATGCTAACATAATCATTTTCAGTCTTTGTTTCATAGTTTCCTTTTTTACCAAGATTTTATGTGAGCGCATCATACCACCATGGGTGAGCATTTATGAAATTTTGTGTTGCACCCTCTTATGGTACCTTCATATGGCATATTCGAAGTCTTATAGCATTTTTACATCATCAATTATCTAGGAGATTTTTTTAAAGTTTTTTCTTCTAATTTATTTTGTTCTATTATCTATTTCTAATTCTATTTTTTTTTATAGGCATTTTATATATTTTGTATAATTTTGTAAAATGGGTACATAAAATTACATCTAACAATTATTAAATCGCAATAGGAGTCAATATTGACTATAATTTTGTATCAGGTCTAAATATTACAATTGCTATTTTATCAAATTTTAATTTTGTTGATCTATAGTCTTATGTAGATGAAAATAATATTTTTGTAGATGGTGATGATGTTGTGGATGTTATAAATTGGATCAAGTAGATTCTAGAATGGAGCTAGAAAAAAATCAAACAAGTATTGTAGGAAAGAGTTGTGAAGAAGACTAAGAACAAGGATTATAAGGAATATTTGGTCAAATGGAAAGGAAAAGGACCTAAATAGGATGAGTGGTTGTTAAAATTAAATTTTTCTCATAGGGATAACTAGAAAACCTAGTTATAGAGCTCTATGAGTAGGATATCACATTTTCTATATCCTAGAAAATTGATGCAAAAGCATCTAAATGGTCCTAGAATAATACAATAAGAACACTGGTTTGAAACTATGGTTTGGAGTACATGGATTTTAGACCATGGGTTTGGAGCACATGGTTTTTAAACCATGGTTTTTGCATATGGTTTTATAACATGGATTTGGTACATGGTTTTGTGCCTTTTGTTTCGTGTTTATTTTATGCCTATAAACATGTGCATAGTTAGAAGGGAGACACAGAAAGGGAAAATAACATTGGATCCAAATATTTGGCACTCTAGGGAATACTTATAGAAAGTATACGAGGTATAGTAACCTTACAAAAGGTTTTAGAAGTCTATGGATACAACTATGGAGTTAATGTGCTTGGAGCATAGCTTGTCACATACAAGTGGACATACTGTAAGAGTGTAGTGCTACAAATATTTTTGTGTTTTCATTGTATATATTTTAGTATTATGTTACAAATATTCTAGTGGAGTGTTGCAGATATTTTAGGATTGCTTTTACAATTTGTGAAGCCTTTAGTGTAAGGCTATAATACTATTGCATTTTAGTGGTGTGTTGTAGATGTTTGAGGATTTATTTTGGTATTTGTGAAGCCTTCTATGTCAGGATATAATACTATTATTTGTGTAAATATTTTTGTAAGACTTCCATATTATTCTTGGTGCTTGGAAAATGGAACAAAGAGGTAGAGATAGAGGTGTTTCAATCAAGGGTGGAAAATCAAGCTCAAGAATACTAGAATCATAGAATTTATACAAGTAATTAGAGGTTTGTAGACTCAAATGAAATCCATGGAAACTGGATATAAAATGGATGAGTCATCCAAGACATAGAAAATATGAGATTCTACTCATAAATATCTTATAATTGAGTTGTCTAGTTGCTCATATTAGAAAATACTACTTCTAATAGCCATTCATCCTCTTTAAGTCCTTTTATTTAAATCTAACTAGATATTCCTTATACTCATTATTCCTAATCTTCTTGACACTCTTTCCTATAAGTTTTGTTTGATATCCTACTAACTCTATTCTGGAATATGATTGATCCAATATGCAATTATATTCACCAATTTTGTGATGTCTCTTGGAGACCTTCCATATACAACATGAAATGGGAGAATACACATTTACCTACTAATACAATTATTATATTCAAACTTATCCTAGAAAAGAATTTTATCCCACTATGTTGGTTGGTCTCCATCTAAAATTCTTTGAATATTACCTAGACTTTTGTTAACCACCTTAGTTTGTTTGTTCATTTGGGTATGATGGGTAAATCCAATTTAGTACACAATATTTTCCACAACATCCTCCAAAAATGGATCATGAACTTGGTGTCCATATTAGACATTATGCTCCTTGGAAAACCATGTAATCTTTACCACTTTAAGAAAGAATAGTTTGGAATGTTCAATGTGTCATTGGTCTTCTTATAGGGTATGAAATGGAACATCTATGAGAATATATATCTCACCACAAAAATATTATCATTTCCTATTTGTTTTCTTGTTAGTACTACCATAAAATCTACGCTTATGTCCTCCCATAGGCCATCGTTAATAGGAAATGATTTAACCCTTTAATTTGGCTAGTTCTTTTTTCTAGTTGATATGTTCTATATCTTAAAACAAATTTCTATATATACCTCAATAAAATTGGCCAATGAAATATATCTTTCAAATACCATAAGGTTTTATCTTTACCAAAATATCCATTGAGACCCCCTTCATGCATATCCCTTATGAAATTCTCTCTCATAGAGCCTTGTAGTATACATAATTGATGATTTTTTAATAAGAATCCTTTTTGGACAAATAATTATTTTAGCACCTTGGTGTCTTGGCAACTATTTTATATCTTAGAAAAATTATGGTCCTCCATGTATAAATACTTCATGTGATCCTATCCAATTACTTCTACCTCCATGGTCTATAACAATAATATCATTTAGCTCAATGCATCATCTACCTAGTTTAATTACCCTAACCTATGCTTAAAAATACATGAATATATTTATAGGTACTCTACCCACATTGTCTACCTTAGATTTGTCTTGGCTATATACATACTATAATAACTTATGGTTTGTGTGTAGGACAAACTCCGTAGGCAACATGTAGTACCTCTATTTCTTCAATGCTTGGACAATGACATATTATTCTTGATAAAAAACTAAGTACTATTTTTCCTCACATAGTTATTAATTGAATAATGCTTTGAGATTTTCCTTGAATTAACATGGCTCTAATTTATTTTTCAATAGAACCACACTCCACCTAATATATCATTTCAAAATCATGTGCTTCCAACATTATTTTTGTAATCACCTTCTTCTTTGGTATATATAAACTCCTTTCTACTTTATTAGTCCATGTGAATATCCCCTTAGTCATGCAAGAGGTTACTGGCACACAAATACTACTAAAATTCCTTATAAAATTTTGATATAATATCAATAATCCATAAGAACTTATTACCTCTAACACATTTCTTGGGGTTGGCCACTATTTAATTGAAAATACCTTTATAGGGTCCATCTTTAGACCTTTGCTTGAGTTTATGATTCCCAAGTATATCAATTCCTACTTTAGGAATGAGAATTTCTTGAAGTTTATTAGTATCATCTCTTGATTTTCTATAACTTACTTTAGATGGCATAAGTGCTCTTCCTTACTCCTATGTATTAGTATATCATCCAATTATATGACAACATAGAGCAATCTAAAGCACGAGGAAAGAATTAACAAGAAAAAATAATGGAGTCATTCTTAGTTACTTACTTAGTGATGGTTTTCCTATGGAAATAAAGGTTCCCTAAAGGAGGCTATAATAAGTTGAACTATAAGAAAATTAAACCTTGCATTATTTTGCAAAAATACTCTGATAATGGTTATGAGGTTGATATTTTTCCAAGGATTGATATTTCACCAATTTATAATGTTGTTGATTTTTATCCTTATGAAAGTGAGAACAATGTTGTTGCATATGGTGATGATGTTATGGAGGTTACATATTAGATCAAGTATATTCTATAATAAATCAAAGAGAATATCGAATAAGTATTGTAGGAAAGACTTGTTTAGAAGACTAGAAAAAAGAGTACAAGGAATATTTGGTTCGATAGAAAGGAAAAGGACTTGAAGAGGATGAATGGCTATTATAAGTAGATTTTACATGGAGGAAAAACTACCAAACCCAATTATAAGAGATCTACGAGTAGGAGATCACAATTTCTATACCCTAGATGATTGACACATGAGAAATTGATTGGTCCAAAGAATAAAAAATAAGATAAAAATAAGAATAATGGTTTCATACCATGGTTTAGAGTACATTGCTTTTAGACCTTGGGTTTGGGGCACATGGTTTTTAGACCATGGATGTTTTGCATGGTTTTAGAACATGGATTTGGCACATTATTTTGTGCATTTTATGTTATGTTTGTTTTACACCTATAAATATGTACACAATTAGAAGGGGGAAGAAAAGGAAAAATATCATTAGAACCAAATATTTGGTACTCTTTGGAGTGCTTGAAGGAGGTAAACCAGGTTTAGTAACATTAGAAGAAGGTCGCAGAGTTTGTGGTTGCAATTGTGGAGTTAAGGTGCATGGAGCACAACTTATCACATTCAAGTGGACATACTAGAAGAGTGTTGTATTCTAAATATTTTAGTATTGTGTTAGAATAAAATTAGTGGAGTGTTACAAGTATTTTAGGGTTGTGTTTTCAATCTACAAAGCCTTAACTATATGACTATAATACTATTATATTTTATTAGAGTACTACAAATATTTTAGGTCTATGTTTGTAGTTTGTGAAACATTTTGTGTAATACTATAATGTTGTAATTTGTGCAAATACTTTTGTTTCTCTAAGAAAAACACACACTATTATATGTTCTTTTTATGCGTTGTTCTAAAGAGTCTTATATTTTATCTATTATTCGTTGTTGTAGACTATGATCAAGTAGCATTAGGTTAGTTTGTAGAATGAAATCCTACTAATCACCTAGTTAGATTGCACTAGTGTATTTACATGGCCTTTATGCTTGTTGATGTTGGATGTGTCTTATCCTTTACTAAGGTAGTATTGTACGATAGGTACGAAAGGGTAAGAGGAGCGGAGCTCCTTGAACGAGGGTATCGAGGGTTTGTGGGGGGTGGTAGCCCCTCCCGGCTACGCGAAAGGCATCCAACGCAATGCGCCAAAAATTTTCCCTTTTTTCGAAGCAATTTTTGGGATTCCCATGGTTGGTGGGTGGTTGGTGGGTGGTTGGTGGTTTAGCCCATGGTGTTGTGCCCATTGTATTCTAATACCACAGTGGTTTAGGGTTGTAATATTTTCCTTTATATTTTATTGTAATGTCCCATTTTTGGGCAAGAAAGAGAATAATAATATCAAGAAGGTGTGGCTATTGTTTTGTTAGACGTAGCCCATATTGGGTGAACCAAGATAAATCTCGTGTGTTATATGTGCACTGTGTGTTGTCATTTCTTCTAAGTATTTATTTCTACATTATTTCTGAAATATGTTTATGTAAATCACTTCAGTTGAGACTTGAATTTGTCTTTTTTATTGAAGGTAACCTATATCAAACACTAGAAATTAGCTTGAAGGACATATAAAGAACTTATTAAAATAGTTTTATCTTTTTAAGAATTTTTTTTTTTTTAACATGGATTGAGAATAAATAATAATTTTGTTTCAATAATATTGTTAGTTATATTTAAAAATTTTATATTATATTTTTATTTCATAAAATTAAAAATATTATTAAAATTAATTTATTTCTAAAAAAAATTAATCTACCTTAGAATGTCAAACAATATTGAGTGGTCTTAATAGTGAATACTCAAACACTCTATCTTGCAAGTCCAAGGTTGAATAAAAAAATGATATGGTTTTATACCAGACTTCAATAGCTTGAGTTTGGCTAGCATAATTGCTATGGTACCTAATATTATAATATTGTATTATATAGATGACATGGGATATAAATACGTCAAGATCGATGATGATTAAATAAATAAGGTAGCTAGTAATTTCAAATCATCATCCATATCAATTATTCTTGCAGCTATCTTTGCTCAAAAAGTGACTATCATCTTCAAATATACTATTGAGTTATTCCTTCCATAAGGAGTATTTTGGTGTTTCTCTAACTGAAGGGTATTATTAATATCCATAGTTTATATGGATTACATTGTGGTTAATTTGTTTAATATTATAGGATTATTTTTTATAATTTATTTTTATGAGAAACAAAAGTTCTTAATATTATTATACATTGTATAATCAACACTTTCCTCTAAAACATACAATCTCATAGAAATTAATATTACTTTATGTTGTCCTTTTATTTTTAGTTATTAACTTTTAGGTTTGCTTTTGAAACAATTTCAAAGAAAAAAGTTACTTGAGTGTGGTATAAATGATTATGATAATTATATGCAAACCTTGTTAAATATTTGAATTCTAATTTTAATAATATGTACTATGAGCTCAAAAAATATTTATTAATAATGAAAATATAAATTTATTTATATTCTTAGCATGTTAAGAGCATGCAACAATAATGGTGGATTTCATAACAAAGGAATTAATTGCTTGGTCAATATCAATTGTTGTCTTATTGCTTGTGCCCTATTATCCCTTAGCCACTCTTCAAAATTTGATCATTTATTCAATGCAATTGGTTACTTGTAGTTGGAGACACAATATTCAATAATAAATTCAAAATTAAAAAAAAATAAAGCTTCAAGTACCTACATCCAGAGATAAAGATATGTTATAAATTTCATGTCACTAGAATTATGTTTTTCTATTACTATGCATTAGATGAATGTTTTTCCTACCTCTTTTGGTCTTGAAAGGATAAAATCATACTTCTGTCCTTACACTATGACACTTACAAACTAGGTGTTTAGTTTCAAGAAAAAATATCACAATATACCTTCACCTCTTCTCCCTCAACTTGATCGACTTTCCCACTAGTTTCATTGGTTGGTATTGACAAATAAGTTTTAGATACAACTACTCTCTAAAAGTACCTCAATAGTGATCAATAAATGGGAATACTAAGGAGGAAGGATAATAAGGTTTCTAAATATTTTTCATGTGAAGCTAATAAAAAGAGATTTAATATAAATTAAACTTTGTAATTTTGATAAAATTATTGACTTAACTTTGTCTATATATTCTCCCAAGATATCTTCATATAATACAACATAAATGTATCCAACAAATTTAAAACATGGATATTTAGACTCTCATAATTGATTTCTAGCTCTAAATTATTTTTTATCCCCTTCACCTACGTGATAGTATCAATCCTATATAGGAATGTTTGAATCCTTACTATGGAAACCAAAAAATAAAAAGTTAAAGCGGTTGTTCAACATCTATATCCTTATATTTTGATGTTGAGAGAAATTAAAAGTATATAATAATATAAGATTTCATAAATCATATGGAATGATCACATATATTTTCCTCTTATAATTATGAAATAAATGGATGGGTTATCGTACAACTTACCCTTTGAATGAATTCCTTGATTATGGATCATGGTGACGATTCCTCCAAGCTTTTTATTTATAAAATATTTAAACTTAAGTAGATAGGTGTAGGTTTTTTTATAAATTGTGCTCCTAATGATGATCAAAATAAGATATAACTCTATAATAGGATGAATTATTCCCTTAATCTTATAAATTGTATAATTGATTGTATTTTTGTATGATATAATCTAGAAATAACACAAACATATATTATAATATTCTTCTTTTACATAGAGAATTATGTGCTTAGGTTGTTTATAGAAATAACCTAGTTATATTTGATTCTATACAATTTGGTTGATACTCTTCTTATAATTATAATGTATGGATGAGATCATATTCAATCACTTGGACCATTTCTATATCTCCATCCAATTTATTATCCCTCTACAATGCAATGAACAATCAATTTTGTATGATTATTTTTCTTCCCTCTATAACCAATCCCCTATTACTATTAAGGTCAATGACAATGTTGAATTTAGCGTATATTTCAACTTGTTATAAAACCCAAAATTTATTTGTTTTATTCAGTTGTGTGCCAACAAATATTCCACCAAATATAGATCTTTTTCCCTAAACTTGATCGAATTGTTGGATGGATAGAATTGTGGGAAGACATCATTAAATAGTATATGACCTTTCAATGGGTGTTTCAAAATAAAATTGATAGATAATGGGAGGTATAGTAAAAAAAATACTAAGAATATAGATTTTTCAATATCACAAAGCACTAATGCTTAGCCATCACATAGAACCATCACAAACTATTATGTATATTACTAATAGATAGCTCAATAAATTTGAATATTATAAAGGAAGAGACCCTAATATTTTAACACAAGTAAATTGGATTTAATTCAAAGATAAGAATCCTAAATTATTTTTCAATATTCCTAAACACAAACATAAAAAGGATAAAAAGTTGCACATCAAGTAATCTAATGTAAGTTTTGAAGAACACAAGCTTATACTCAGATGGGGGGTGAACAATATAAGACCACTTTTTACTTTTCTTTTCAAATTAATATTATGTAGTGTATAGATAGTAGTATCAATAGCAATAATAAAAGTAATGCATAAAAAACCATACACAATAGAGACACAAATTTTAATGTGGTTTACCCAATGTGGGCTACCTCCACACAGAAAATATTTCTTCTAAAATTTTTTCAAATAGCCTCTTGGGAATCCTTCCCAATTACAATGTTTATGGACCTTTGTCCAAAGGATATGCTGATCCCCTAAATATGTCTTGTGGATATCTATCCACATGAGAACTCCTTCTCCTATTATTTGGTTGGTTATCCTCTATAAGACACTACCTCCATTGCACTGACTATGGATCTCTCTCAACTTGAAGACTCATGTCCTCACTCAGAAGAACTATCCTCAATATCTTGGCTTATGGATCTCTATCCACTGGAGACTTTTTCCTCTCTGCTCTGTCACCTCCAAAGCTCTGTCTCAATACTATACTAAACACATTCCAGTTGGTCTAGCATAGCTCTGCTCAATATCTTGCACTAAACATAGTACATTCAGTCTAGAACAAATATGCTCAATCTCTTGCACTAAATATAGTTCATTCGGTCTAGCAAAAATTTGCTCAATATATTGCACTAAACTCAGTATATTTTTTCTAGCACAAATTTGCTCAATATCTTCACTAAACATAGTTCATTCGGTCTAGCACAAATCTGCTCAATCTCTTACACTAAACACAATTTATTTGGTCTAGAAAAAATCTGCTCAATAGGTCCACTTAGTATCTATCAAATTATTCTCAATAGTTCCACTCAGAATCTATCCAATTATGCTCAATAGGTCCATACAGATTCTATACAACTCTGCTCAACAGGTCCAAATAGAACCTGCACAAATCTCCTTAACTAGTCCACATAGAACCTATACAACTCTGCTCAACAGTTCCACATAGAACCTGTACAACTCTGCTTAACAGGTCCACACTGAACCTGTACAACTCTGTTCAACAAGCTCACACAATACTTGTCCAATTTCTTCTCAAAAAGACCTCTCTAGGACTTACTCAAATCTGTATTGCAATCTTCCACAAAATCTCACACAAAATCAATCCACAAGCCTTCTTAAAGACTTGCTTCAAATCAGCTTAACAAGTCCACACAGAACTTGTCCAATCTCATAGAAGCATAAAGATAATTGTTAAAGACTCAATATGTTCTATACTCAATACTCAATTACTTTCTCAAATCAATCTCATAGAATCATAAATAGAATTATTAGAGACTCAATATGTTCTATACTCTATACTCAATTACTTTCTCAACCCAATCTCATAGAAACATAAAGATAATTGTTAGAGACTAAATATGTTCTATTATCAATACTCAATTACTTTCTCAACTCAATCTCATAGAAGCATAAAGAGAATTTTTAGAGACTCAATATGTTCTATTCTCAATACTCAATTACTTTATCGAATCAATCTCATAGAAGCATAAAGAGAATTGTTAGAGACTCAATATGTTATATTCTCAAAGGTCAATATCAACTCAAATCAGAATATATAATATTTTGTTTCATGGAACTTGAACAACCACATAATACAACCACTTGACTATGCTTAATCAACTCTACTCAACCAATCACCTCAAGGAACAACCCTTTCTCACAAACCCTAGTCCAAGCATATATCAACCAACTCAAAATGCTTCCAACAATGTTCAACAACAACTCTCACATAACAATGATACTCATGTTATTTTCAAACCCTAGTTCAAGTTCTTTGCATAACATCTCACTTCAACAACAATGCTAATAAAACATTCTTCATCTAACAATGATACTCATGATATTTCTAAACCCCAACTCAGGTTTTTCACAGAACCAATGGCTTCAAAAACAATGCTAATAAAATAAGGTTTAATCACAACTCTCAATCCAAAAAACCTTGAAGCATTAAACCAACCACTTTTGAAAAGGAAACCCTAATAAATTCCTTTCCACTCCAAACTTAATTTTCAATTAATACAATAAACCAAATCAATCAAATAAGAATTTTTCCCATACATTTTCTTGAAGAGTAGTAGTCCTCACAAATCTACCACACTCACAATTACTTATTTGTATATCTCAATAAGGGTTGGAGAATATTTTTCTTCAACAAAATATATCACAAGAATAATATCAAAATTACACCTTATCACTCCAACTCAAATAATAATCAATATCCTCACAATAGTCAAAAACCTTTAATTCAAAATAACATACCATCCACAAATTCTTAACCTTTCAATATTCCACAATGGCAATTTAAGACTTTAAAAATAAAAAAGAATTCTCCTTATAAATCCTAAAGGTAATTATCAACTACCACACTTTAATAGAAATCAACCTTTTTAAACTTCAACCATAAATAAACCTTATACCTCCAAATTAGGTCTTAAAACAAAATTAAACTAAAAATGTTACCTTTGCCTTTGGAGAGTTTCGAACTCTCAATGCAGCCAATGCAAACGTCTTTGTCCATGACACAAACCACCACACAAGCTACACGCTCATTGGGAAGGAAGAAGCACCTCGTGCTTCAAAACACTATGTCCTCCTTTGCCTTGCAAAAAGTATGCCTAACAATTGGCACTAACACACCCACCGAAATGCTTCCATCATGATTCGAACGTTGTCCTCTTGCACACAAAATGTAAGCTTTGTAGCCCACTTGCCACTAGGCCAACATGCCTAGTTGGCTCTAGACCTTCCAACACTTTCCCTTTTGTTTCCTTTCAACAGTAGAATGAACACAAATTTTACTACTTTATTCTCATAAGATCCTTTGATTAAATCGCATACCATTTAGAATTTAAGCAAGGGTAAACTTAATGCCTTTGGGCATAGGTTTAAATATCAAATTTTCTCCTTTGCATTTAAAATGTCGATGCTTCAAAATGTAATGACATCAGTGAGGAATATAACCCTTTGCAACATGCTTCAAATTTCCTTTGGTGATAAACCCAACCTTTGGGTTTAATAATATATCTTTGGACTTTATAAAACCCATTTTTGCCTTATAAAACATTATAATAAAAATTATAAATGTTTTTATTTGGGTTTTCACCATGGCACTTTTAATATTATAATAACCAATATTATAATATTAATCATGTGAGACAAGCAAAGTCTCCCCAAGGCCTAAGAATGCTCCACAAGATCAATCACACACAAAAGAGGAAAACCCACAACACCAATATTAAGTGGTAAAACCCTACTTCAAATGAATAAGGGAAACATCCATTATGAAGCTCACTATATTACTCATTTGATTCAATAATAAAATAATGTTTAAATGCTATGCAACAATATGCATCAATATGATATTACAACACAACTCAATATGACAAGATATGTTAAGATGCAGTATACAACACTCATATTTAAAGAGAAGTTTTTTCTACTAAAACCCTAAATATTATCACAATCTAATCTTGAGATGTGTGACAAGTGGCATCTATCTAATATTAGAAAGTGCTTAGTTACATTCTAATATTATCACAATATAATCTTTGAGATGTGTGATAAGTGGCATCTATCAAATATTAGAAAGTTATTAGTTACTTTATAATATTTGCTAGAAAAGGGGAAATAACTTTTTTCCACAAATTAAATATTCCTACCATCCTTATTTTATTTATTAAAATGTGTGGGAATATTTTTACATAAAATAGAATTATTTTCTAATTCAAATATTATTCTTTAGACTTTAAATTTTAGTCTAAGAATAATTTACACAATGTTGCATTACATATTCCAACACCCCCCTTAATGCAATATTGGGGAAAGGAATTATGAAACAAAGAAACATTCTCCCCCTAAATATACAAACGGGGATGAGAATCAAATGAGTAATATAGTTATAATGAGCTTCTATGACCAAGAATGGTCTACAATAAGGCACCAATACAAAATGGGCCAAAATGAGACTACAAGCCCCCAATGGAGTATCTTCATATACAACCATATTACAAAGCCATCCATAAACCACAAGTGGTTGCAAATGACAAGAAGAAAACATCACAAGGGTGTCTTCAGTAAGCCTGCAAAACCCCAAATGGAATTACCTGCAAGCTACAAGCAGCTCAACATAAGATCAATTAGATACATCATCATAAATATATTCACCACAACATATATGAATATCCAAAGATGATAACAAAACTGATCTAACAAATAGTGAACTATAAGTCATCACAAAAAGATGTCAAGCCATACTTATAGTCACGTGCTATATAGTTGATCAAAAAATATCATGATCAAATTTGCATAAAGCAAAAAAGGAGTACCATGATAATGCAAACTCTAAAGTACCATGTACAAAATTTGCATAAGGTATATGAAAATAATAAAGTGTGCACACCGATTGCATAAAGCCAACCATAAAATATCATGTACAAAAGTACCATAAATGCTAACAAGAAAGTACCATGATAAACCAATTGCATAATGCCAACTACATAAAAACATGTACAAAGTTGCACAAGGCAACAAGAAAGTACCATGTAAAAGAGTCGCATAAAGCAATTGCATCATATACCATAATTGCACAATGCCATCTATAAAGTAACATGTACAAAAGTTGCACAAGGCAAACAAGAAAGTACCATGTTCAAAAGAGATGCAAAAAGTAATTATACCACCAAATATCAACTCATATGTATAGCACAAAACACCTCATAAGGATGAATTTTTCAACACACAAGTGTAACTACACTTCATTTCCCCTTGAGTAAAACTTCACCAAACCAAGTGAGTCCCTCAGCTTACAAAACTACTCCTTGGGAAGAGGTTTGGTGAACAAATCAGTAGAATTAGAAGATTATGGGCAATACTCCAACTGAATAGTCCCATCCAATACCTTCTCTCTGATAAAGTGGGCTTGGATTTCAACATGCTTTGTCCTTTGATGCATTACAGGATTTGTAGCCAAGGCAATATCTGATTGATTATTCAAAAGCAAACATGAAGGACCAAATTGCTCAAAGCCAATTTCCTTCATAAGGGTACGAAGCCAAACCGCTTCTTGTGCAGTTGCTATCATAGAATTATACTCCGCTTCCATTTTAGAAAGAGCAATTGTATCTTTCTTCTTGGAAGACCAAGAGATAACTATAGACCCAATACTAAAAACATATGTTGTGGTAGACTTTCCATCTATTCTATCCCTTCCAAAATCGGAATTAGTATAGCCAAAAAAAGCAAAGGAAGGAAGCCTAGAATACTTGAGTGCCAAATATATAGTAAAGGTACTTCAAAATATTCTTGGTAGCATTTAAGTGCTCAATATAAGGTTTCTACATGAACCTAGCCATCATACCAACTACAAAAACAATATTTGGCCTTGTGATGGTAACATAAAGAAGACTACCAATGAGCTGCCTATACAATGTAGCATCATCCAACTGAGATTTTTTACTTACTTCCAACTTAACCCCTATAGAAATAGGAATGGAAGTAGGATTTCCATCCTCCTAATCAAACATCTTAAGAAGATCTCAAATATACTTGGATTGAATCAAAAAGGTACAATCCTCATGCTGATAAACTTGCATTCCAAGATAGTAGTGTAGAAGACCAAGGTCAATCATTTCATACTCTTGACTTTAATTTGGAGATGAAATCAAAAATGGCCTCATTATCATTTCCAATCATAACAAGGTCATCAAAAAATAGAGAAATTAAAATGACCAAGTTATCCTTCCTAAGCACATAGAGATCTGTACCTGAATAGCATTTATCAAAAACAAGAGACAAGAAGTAATATGAAATCTTCATGTACCATGCTCTAGGTGCTTGCTTCAAATTGTACAAGGTTTTCTTTAGTTTACACACAAGTGTTCCCTTAACTTGTACAACAAATCCTTGTGGTTGACTCATGTAGTCCAAATCACCATTATGACTCATGTACCATGAGGCCAACAGGTCAGCTGACAAATTAGCCAACATAGGTGTTGATGTTGGTAGTTTGGTGACATGGACACAAGGTGTGCCACGTGAAGTGGAAAACATTATTAGTCATGAAAATAAACCTACCCGTTAAGGAGAAATATGAATGGGTGTTCTTTCCCCATGGAGCTGGTAATAACTATGGGGTTTCCCTCTAAATCATACCAAATTGGAAATGAAGGTAACAGGGTGTAAGCCCTGGAGGATTCCGACAGAGAATAGAAATTAGACAAGCAACAGGTTTCACAAGTGCAAAGTTCCAAACATCAATTTCCTATCAATGTAAGTAATTTTTACAGTTATTTTTAGGTATGGGTGTGCCTTGTTAGTAAGGTGTTGTAGGGGATTCAACACAAGTTCTGGTAAGAAAGTTTCAAGGATCACTAGGATCTACAATCTCAGTAGAAGGTTGGATATTGTAATAGGTTTTGGGTTAACCTGCAAAACCCGGTAATTAATGAAGACTTTTATTTACCAAAAAAAAAAAATATGCCAACTTGAGTAGCAACAATAGCAATGAGAAGCTAAATGCTCAGCATTTTTGCAACTTATGCAAAGGTTTCATCATAGTCAATGCCATGTTTTTGAGCATAACCCTTAGCAACCAATCTAGCCTTATACTTTTCTATCTCTCCATTAGAATTGTACTTGATTCTATAGACCTACTTGTTCCCAATAACATTTCTCTAATTAGGATAAGGCACTAGATCCCAAGTTTTATTCTTTAGAAGAGAATCCATCTTAACCTTCATGGCATAAACCCAACAAGAGTGTTGTGAAGCTTCTTGGTAAAAAGTAGGCTCATGATCATTCTCTATCTTAGCTAGAAGAGACATGTTAAGGGTCATAATTCTAGTTATATTTTGGATAACTGAATTTTTATCTTTAGGACCCCTAGAATGATCCAACCACTTGGTCATTTTTACACAAGGCCCTTCTTTTCTAACTCAATAATGTATTCATTGAATTTGACATATCTTGAAACAAATACAATGCGTGAAGAAGGTGATTATAACCTGTAGCCCCTATGTTCTGCATCATAGCCAACAAAGATGCATTTTTGAGACTTTTTTTCCAATTTATTCCTTGTTTTTGAAGGAATATATGAAAATGCATCACATCCAAACACTCTTAAGTGTGAAAAAATTGGCTTCTTACCATTCCAAACCTCATAAGGATTCTTCCCCTCAACTTATTTTTAAGGACACATGTTAAGAATGTAGATTGTTGTATTGGCTGCTTCACCCCAAATAAATTGAGGTAAGTGGTCACCAAGCATGCATCTTACCATCTCCATGATTGTCCTATTTTTCCTCTCTGCAACACCATTTTTTTGAGGAGTGTATGGACAAGTATACTACATTTTTATCCCATGAGAAGAACCAAACTCATTGAAATCATTGCTATTGTACTCCCCTCCATTGCCACTTCTAATAATTTTGATCTTTGCTCCCTTTTGATTTTCTACCAAAGCTTTGAACTCCTTGAATATCTCAAAACAATCTGATTTATTCTTAAGTAGATACCCAAATATCATTCTTGAATAATCATCTATAAAGGTGATAATATAGGATGCACCACCAAGTGATTTAACATGTAATGGACCCATAATATCTGTATGAATGAGTTGAATATTTTGTGTGGCCCTTGTTGACTTGTCCTTTGTAAAATTTTGTTTGGTCATCTTGCCTAAGATGCATGTTTCACACAAACCATGAATAGGTGAAATTTTAGGCAAGCCTTCAACCAAATTTTTGGACTTCATCATTTAAATATTTTGATAGTTTGTATGGCCTAACCTTAAGTGCCAAAGCTTTCTACTAGGAGAAACATTAGTTGCTAAACACACTTTAGGAGGAGCATCACCTAACACATAAATATTATTCTTCACATAACCTGTAATGATTGGTAGAATGCCTTTCCTAATGCTCCATGAAGTTGCATTGAACTCAATAGTGTGACCACTTCTAGCAACTTGCAAAACTGAAATTAAATTTCTCCTAAGGTTAGGCACATATAAGACATTATCAAGTAATTTCCCTTCAATTACAACATTATCAACACCTTCTACTTGAAGTCTAGTATTATCACAAATGACAACTGAATCTGAAGAGTGCTTATGAAAGTCCACAAACTTATCCTTTTCAAAACACATATTGTTAGTGGATCCATAATCTAACACCCATTCATTAGAATTAGATGAGTCAATGGAGTAGAGGGCACAAACAAAGGCATTTTTATTAGAATTTTGCTTTACATTGTTATTCTTTTTCTTTCTCTTGCCAAACCATTTCTTAGGTCCTTGTCCCTTAGCCTTTTCTTTCTCTTCCATTTCTTCAATAGTCTTCTTCTTCTTGAAACAATTTTGTTCCTTGTGGCCTTTCTTGCCACAAAAGATGCAATTGAAATCAACTCTAGGCTTGGTAGCTTGGAAATTTTGATTTTTCCTTCCCTTGTATTTCTTCTTGAAGGAAGCCTTAGTGGCACTCAAGGCAACATTCTTCTCCTTGACAACTTGAACATTCACTTTGTCTCTATTAAGAGACTCTTCATGTTGAATCAATAATTATTAAAGAGTGTTGAGAGGAATGCCATCCTCCTATTGATCTAGCCTAGTATCAATAATGGTGATAAAATTCTTGAACTTGCTTGACAAGTTCCTCAAAATGATAAAACTTAAGAGCTTCTCACTTATCCAATCACAATTACAAGCCAATAGTTGAGTTCTCATATCTTTCATATTTGAGAGGAATATCAAGGCACTTTCTTCTTCACCTTGCATAGTGCTAAGAATTTTGGACAATAAAGTGAATTTCCTTGATGTGTTGGACCCTAGATGGACTTTTTTTAGCAAATACCATTCATCTTTAACATACTCACAATGGCTTATAGTGAGAAATATCTCATCACTCACACTATTGATAATCATGGAAAGTGCAAGGTGACTCTTGTTGTATGTCTCAAGTGCCCTTGCCTGGGTTGGGATTTCTTCATCTCCATTCACAATGGGACATAACTTTCTTGCTTAAAATTCAGCCCTCATCCTTGGTTCCCATATTCCAAAATTTGATCCATCAAGGATGTGCTCAGGTGTGAAGGAGATTCCATGATCAGCCATTCTAGAAAGTGAACATAATCAAAGATAATCATCATGAAATATAAACATCATGAAAGATAATTAAAACTAAGCATCATAAAGAGATATAAGTAACATCATGAAAGATAATCAACATTATCATGAACTACTATAACCATCTTGCAATAAACAACTATAACCATATTGCAATTGAATAAAGTAAATAAACCAAGATCAACTTGCAATAAATTAACTTGCAATAAGAAGGTAACTAATCATAACAACCATATTGCAACAAAATAAACTAACTTGAATTGAACCATAAAACATTTGTTAAATTTTAGATAGTCAATAAGTTAGTGTCCATTTTAAGGTTTTGCTATAGCCTAATGAATTGCCAATTCATCTCACCCAAGGTCAACCAAGCTACCCAAAAAGGTACGGGTACAAGGACCCGAAAAGGACTTGCTACTGATACAACGAATTCTTTTGGATTCAGTAGGTGTTTAGCAAATATAAATAGTGTTGCAAGATTAAGTAAATTTTAGTCAAATACTAAAGTTGTGGTTAGTAAGTTGATTCATTTTTAACCTTCTTGATTAATATTAAATTAGTAAATTGCAAGTTAGTTGGTTAGTAGATTGTTTAGTAACAAGTTAGTAAGTTAGTAGTTAGATTAGTTGAGATGCAAAATGCAAAAGATGCAAAAATAAATGTAATAAAGATGAACAAGAGATAGTGGAGACACAAAGCAAAACACAAATACACACACTCTCTCTCTCACTCTCACTTTTATTCTATTTTACTTTCATTATGAGAGATACAAGTTACATTAATTTACATTATGCTTCAAGCAAATGCTTGAGAAAGATTAGAAGAAATTAATAAAAATAGGGGAAGAGAGTGAAAAAGTTGATCCGAAATTGCCTTGTATACTCCAAAACATACTTGGATAACCTTGCAAAACAAGCAAACTCACAAACAACCATTGTTAATGTGAGACAAAAAAATATTGCATTTTAAGGAAAATAATAATAAATTTTTAATACAAAAATTGCTTAAAAAAAATGCAATTAAATTAATAAAATTTATTTTATTAAATAATTAATAAAAAAAATCGCATGAAAAAGTTTAAAGATGTCTGTTTATATATATATATATATATATATATATATATATATATCCGACTATTTTTTTTATATATATAGTCGACTGTTTTATTTTATATATAGCCGACTATTTTTTTTATTTAAAAAATTTTAAAAAATGACTATATATGGAAATAGAGGTTTTTGGGTCTTCCGGACGCAACCATGGGGTCTGTTTGGCTCCAAAACCCTTCCAGCAAAAGCTCAATGCCAAAAAAAAATTTATAGATTTAAAATGAAAATACTATTTGCAAAAGATCTAACAACTAGATCTAAAAACACAATAAATTTATAAACCCTAATGGTAGATTTGCAAAATAATTTTGCATAAAATACCCAAATATCAAATGCATGCAAAAAAAAATATATATCTTAATGGGTTTTTCACCTCAAATGATTGAAGACACTTGATGGAGATCCCAACCGCTCTGATACCAAATGTGAGACAAGCAAATTCTTCCCAAGATCGAAGAATGCTCCACAAGATCAATCACACACAAAAGAGGAAAACCCACAACACCAATATTAAGTGGTAAAACCCTACTTCAAATGAAGAAGGGAAACATCCACTATGAAGCTCACTATATTACTCATTTGATTCAACAATACAAGAATACTTCAATGTTATGCAACAATATGCATCAACATGATATTACAACACAAGTCAATATGACAATATATGTTAAGATGTAGTATACAAAAACCCTATTTAAAGAGAAACTTTTCTACTACAACCCTAAATCTTATCACAATCTAATCTTGAGATGGGTGACAAATGGCATCTACCAAATATTAGAAAGTCCTTAGTTACTTTTTAATCTTATCACAATCTAATATTTAATATGTGTGATAAGTGGCATCTATCAAATATTAGAAAGTGATTAGTTACTTTCTAATATTTGCTAGAAAAGGGGAAATAACTTTTTCCCACAAATTAAATATTCCTAGCACCCTTATTTTATTTATTAAAATGTGTGGTAATATTTTTACATAAAATATAATTATTTTCTAATTCAAATATTATTCTTTAGACTTTATATTTTAGTCTAAGAATAATTTACACAATGTTGCATTACATATTCCAACAAATCCTTCGATAAAATACATTTAATATTTATTTATAAAATTTAAATTCATGCTGAATTTAAATAATTTATAAAATAAATATTACAACTCCTTTTTAACCTCTGTCTTTTGCACTGTTTCACTCGATCTTTTGCCTTCTTCCTGGATATCAAATAACCATATTTGTCCCCTTTATTTCCTGCTGAAATTATTGATGACTTCATCTAGTGACATCAATGACAACTTTGACTTAGGGACTCAAAATGTCCAAAAATCTCCCCCTTTGTCATTGATGGCAACCCATATCCTTTTTACTGAAACTTGACCTTTCTTTTTCTTCTGCTCCCCTTGGGACATTGCTCCCCCTAGCTCAATGCTCTCTCAAATATCAAATTTCTCCCCATATCAAATCTCTCCCCAATACATAAATCACACAAATATCTCCCCATTTGACATCAATGGAAAAGGGTCACCTTTGGGGCTCGGGGCTAAGAATGAGCCTCTTAGCTTAGCCCCTCCTCCACCTCCACATGAGGTGGTTAATTTTGGGTGGGAGTATTTCTACTCCCCGAAAGAACTATTCTTTACCTTTATCTTTTTCCCTTCTTTTTTGAGTTTTTTGAATCCTCTGACTATTTATTTCCAAGTCATCATCCCTGTTCTTGTCATCATTCCTGTTCTTATCACCATTCTTGTTCTTATTCTCATCCATGTTCCTTTTCTTGTTCCTGTTCTTGTTCTCATCCATATTTTGGTTCCTTTTCCTATTCATATTCCTATTTCTGTTCATGTTCCTATTCATATTCATGCATATTTATGGAATATTTGCTCTACACCATATTGTTGTGTGACCATCATTATTGCACTTAATATTATTATTCCTTGGAGGTGCAAATGTCTTAGGATTTGTCCTAGAGAAGCCATATCCTCTTCTATCATGAACCTTGCAATTCATTTCCTTGTGACCAAACTCATTACATGAGTAACAATACCCATGGAAAAGCTATCCTTTCCCATATTCTTGTATTTCATGTGTCTTATACTATGAAGCCATGTGCCCAAACCTGTGACATGAAAAGCATCTTCCATTGAATCTTCCTTGTCTTGATATCATTGGTTACTTATTATGATTGTTGTTCCATATGTTCCTTCTCTATGCATTATTCCTATATTTGTTGGACTCTTTATTGTTAAACTCATACTCTGATGTATCTTCATCTGAAGTTTTTTCTTCTTCAAGACTTGAAGTAGACTCTTCTTCCCTTTTGTACCTATTTTGAACCAAGACCTATCTTGTTTGTTGCTCCTCTTTGTATCTTGATTATTTTATCCATACTCTTTGCATTTTTTACATACTTGTATAGTTTATTCTTGGAGTCTTTTACATCTTCCTTTAGTAGTGCCACTTCTTGTGCTAACTTCTCACATTACAAGATATTTTCTTCTAGCTTATCTTTGAACTTGATTGCCTTAGCCTTTGATTTTTCTAAATCCTCTATGAGAAATAATCTCTCTTCATCACATTCTTGAAACTGAATTTCAACCTTAGAGTGTTGCTTTCTTACCTTCTTTACCATGTCAAGGGCATAGATAAGTTCTCCCTTGAGATCATAATAATTTTCTATTGAATAATCCTCTATTTGTTTGCCTTTTTTCACATCAATACTTTATTTTGGCTTGTCTTCTATAGGATCACTCACTTCTTCTTCTAATGCCATTAGAATATTTTTATTTAGTCTTTCAAGTGCATCTTCAAAATCATCATCACTGAAACTATAACCATCCCTTATGCAATCATCTTCAAGATGTCCAAATCTACCACATCTAAAACACTTGAGAATAAATGGAGTCTTTTTCCTAACTTTTTGTTTTTCTTCAATCATAAATAGGACTTCATATCTATCATTGTCTAAAAAACTAGCATCACTATCATTTGGGTACTTACTTGCCTTATCCGCATAGTAGCTTCTCTTTTTCCTTTGGAAGAACTTATTTCCTTGTATATTTTGTCCATCCTTACTTTTCTTTTGGTACCTGTATCTTTTAGATTCCCTGTACCTATGATCCTATTTTTCTTCATCATTGTTGTTCTTTGGCTCTTTACAATATGTTGAAAAATTTCCATACTTTCCACAATTAAAACACTTAATAGATCTTAGATCTATGGGTCTTCTGGAACCTTTATCTCTTCTACCATAGTTTGCTTCTTCATCACTAGATGACTCACTATTTGATTTTGTCTTCTTACCCTTTATCTTCTTGTTCACTTTGAATGCAACCTCTTTTGGAGGGATAGGATCTTTTGTTCTTATCTCAAAATTTGTAAGCATGCCAAGAAAATAATTCCTTGTCATAGAATCACTATCAATTGATGTTTCTATAGCAGAAACCTTTTCACTATACCTTTTTGGAAGAGTTCTCAAGATCTTATCACAAGCATTGGATTCATCAACCTTCATTCCAAGACCTCTCATTTCATGTACAAGTTCATAAATCTTACTGAGATAGTCAAGTGCATCTTAAAAATCATCATCACTAAAACTATAACCATCCCTTGTGCAATCATATTCAAGATGTCCAAATCTACCACATCTAAAACACTTGAGAATAACCTAGATCTCTTTTCCTAACTTGTTCTTTATCTTCAACCATAACATAGGACTTCATCTCCTATCATTATATAAAAACTATAATCACTAGCCCTTGAGTATTACATGCATTATGCAAGTAGCCTCTTTTGCCTTTGGAAGAACTTCTTTCCTTGTATGTTTTGTCCATCCTTACTTTTCTTCTGGTACCTATATCTTTTAGATTCCCTGTACCTGTGATCCTATTTTTCTTCATCATTGTTGTTCTTTGGCTCTTTACAATATGTTGCAAAATATCCATACTTTCCATAATTGAAACACTTAATAGATCTTAGATCTATGGGTCTTCTGGAACCTTTATCTCTTCTACCATAGTTTGCTTCTTCATCACTAGATGACTCACTACTTGATTTTAACTTCTTACCCTTCATATTCTTGTTCACTTTGAATGCAGCCTCTTTTGGAGGGATAGGATATTTTGTTCTTATCTCAAAAGTTGTAAGCATGCCAAGTAAAGAATTTCTTGTCATAGAATCACTATCAATTGATGTTTCTATAGCAGAAACCTTTTCACTATACCTTTTTGGAAGAGTTCTCAAGATCTTATCACAAGCATTGGATTCATCAACCTTCATTCCAAGACCTCTCATTTCATGTACAAGTTCATCAATCTTATTGAGATAGTCATGAATGTTTTCATCATCCCGCATTCTTAAGTTTTCAAATTCTCCTTTGAGATTTCTTATCTTAGCTTTCTTGACACCTTTATATCCTTCATATATGGTATGCAATAGTTCCCACATATCTTTTGCTATTTTACAATCCATAACCTTCATAGATTCTGATCTACGTAACCCTTTTATAATTGCATTCATAGCTCTTGAATTTGCATGCATTAGAATCTTACCTTCCTTATATGTAGGAGGATTGACTGATGAATCATATCCAAGTTCCACTACATCCCAAAATTCATTGCCAAGTGCCATCAGGTAAAATCTCATCAGCATACACTAATACAAGAAGTCACTTCCATCAAAGATTGGTACTGTATTATTGATGGACCCATACCTTTGATACTTTTGATCCATTGTGTTCTTGATCACTTTTCCTTCAAGATATCAAAATATTATGAAGGAACCCACTCTGATACCAATTGAAGAACACAAGCTTATACTGAGAGGGGGGTTAACAATATAAGACCACTTTTTACTTTTCTTTTCAAATCAATATTATGCAGTGTATAGATAGCAGTATCAATAGTAGTAATCAAAGCAATGCACAAAACACCATACACAATATAGACATAGATTTTAATGTGGTTCACCCAATGTGGGATACCTCCATAGAGAAAATATTTCTTCTAAATATTTCTCAAATAATCTCTTGGGAATCCTTCCCAATTACAATGTTTATGGACCTTTGTCCAAAGGAGATGTTGATCCCCTAAATTTGATTTGTGGATATCTATCCATAGGAGAACTCCTTCTCCTATGCTCTGGCTGGTGATCCTCTAGAAGACACTACCTCCACTACATTGACTTTGGATCTCTCTCCACTTGAAGACTCCTATCCTCACTCAGAAGACCTATCCTCAATGTCCTAGATGATGGATCTCTATCCACTGGAGACACTATCCTCTCTCCTCTCTCACCTCCAAAGCTCTATCTCAATACTATACTAAACACAGTCTAGTCACTCTAGCATATCTCTTCTCAATCTCTTGCACTAAACACAATACATTTGGTCTAGCACAAATCTTCTCAATCTCTTACACTAAACACTATTTATTTAGTATAGTACAACTTTGCTCAATATCTTGGACTAAACTCAGTACATTCGGTCTAGCACAAATTTGCTCAATCTCTTGCACTAAACATAGTTCATTCGGTCTAGTACAACTCTACTCAATCTCTTGCACTAAACATAGTTTATTCGGTTTAGAACAAATCTTCTCAATAGGTTACTCAGAATCTATCAAACTCTGCTTAACAGGTCCACACAAAACCTATCCAACTCTACTCAATAGGTACACACAGAACTTGTACAACTTTTCTCAACAGGTCCACACAGAACCTGTACAACTCTATTCAACAAACTCACATAGAACTTATCCAATTTTTGCTCAACAAGTCCTCTCTAGGACTTACTCAAATATGTCTTGCAAGCTTCCACAAAAGCTCACACCAAAATTAGTCCACAAGACTTCTTAAATACTTACCTCAAATCAGCTCAACAAGTCCATACAAAACTTGTACAATCTCATAGAAGCATATAGAGAATTGTTAGAGACTCAATATGTTCTATACTCAATACTCAATAACTTTCTCAACTCAATATCATAAAAGCATAAAGATAATTGTTAGAGACTAAATATGTTCTATACTCAATACTCAATTACTTTCTCAACTCAATCTCATAGAAGCATAAAGAGAATTTTTAGAGACTCAATATGTTCTATTCTCACCACTCAATCACTTTATCAACTCAATCTCATAGAAGCATAAAGAGAATTGTTAGAGACTCAATATGTTATATTCTTTCAACTCAATCACTTTCTCAAATAAGAATATAGAATAGTTTATTTCATGGAACTTGAACAACCACTTCATATGACCACTTGACTAGGCTCAATCAACTCTACTCAACCAATCACCTCAAGGAACAACCCTTTCTCACAAACCCTAGTCCAAGCATATATCATCCAACTCAAAATGTTTCCAACAATGCTCAACAACAAATCTCATATAACAATGATACTCATGTTCTTTCCACAATTCTAGTTCAAGTTCTTTGCACAACATCTCACTTCAACAACAATGCTAATAAAACATTCTTCATCTAACAATGATACTCATGATATTTCCAAACCCCAACTCAGGTTTTTCACACAACCAATGGCTTCAACAACAATGCTAATAAAACAAGGTTTAATCACAACTCTCAATCCATAAAACCTTGAAGCATTAAACCAACCACTTTCGAAAAGGAAACCCTAATCAAATCCTTTTCACTCCAAACTTAATTTTCAATCAAGCCAATCAACCAACTCAATCAAAGAAGAATTTTTCCCATACCTTTTCTTGAAGAGTAGTAGTCCTCACAAATCTGCCACACTCACAATTACTTCTTTGTATATCTCAATAAGGGTTAGAGGATATTTTTCTTCAACAAAATATATCACAAGAATAATATCAAAATTACACCTTATCACTCCAACTTAAATAATAATCAATATCCTCACAATAGTCAAAAACCCTTAATTCAAAATAACATACCATCCACAAAGTCTTAACCTTTCAATATTCCACAATAGCAATTTAAGACTTTAAAAATAAAAATAGAATTCTCCTTATAACTCCTAAAGGTAATTCTCAACTACCACACTTTAATATAAAGCAACCTTTCCAAAATTCAACCATAAAGCAACCTTATACCTCCAACTTAGGCTTTAAAACAAAATTAAACTAAAAATGTTACCTTTGCCTTTGGAGAGTTTCAAACTCTCAATGCAGCCCACACAAACGTCTTTGCCCATGGTGCAAACCACCACATGAGCTACATGCTCGTTGGGAAGGAAGAAGCACCTCATGCTTCAAAACACTATGTCCTCCTTTGCCTTGCAAAAAGTGCGCCTAACAATTGGTGCTAACACACCCACCGAAATGCTTCCATCGTGATTCGAATGTTGTCCTCTTGCACACAAAATGTAAGCTTTGCAGCCCACTTGCCACTAGGCCAACGTGCCTAGTTGGCTCTAGACCTTCCAACACTTTCCCTTTTGTTTCCTTTCGACGATAGGATGAACATGAATTTCGCTGCTTTATTCTCATGAGCTCCTTTGATTAAATCGCATGCAATCTAGAATTCGAGCAAGGGTAAACTTAATGCCTTTGGGCATAGGTTTAAATATCAAATTTTCTCCTTTGCATTTAAAACGTCGGTGCTTCAAAATGTAATGATGTCAGTGAGGAATATAACCCTTTGCAACATGCTTCGAATTTCCTTTGGTCTTAAACCCAACCTTTGGGTTTAATAATATATCTTTGGACTTTATAAAACCCATTTTTGCCTTATAAAACATTATAATAAAAATTATAAATGTTTTTATTTGGGTTTTCACCATGGCACTTTTAATATTATAATATTAATCCTTCGATAAAGTACCTTTAATATTTATTTATAAAATTTAAATTCATGCTGAATTTAAATAATTTATAAAATAAATATTACAACTCCTTTTTAACCTCTATCTTTTGCACTGTTTCACTCGATCTTTTGCCTTCTTCCTGGATATCAAATAACCATATTTGTCCCATTTATTTCCTTCTAAAATTATTGATGACTTCATCTGGTGACATCAATGACAACTTTGACTTAGGGACTCAAAATGTCTAGCAAGTTTTTACACCAATTATACATTAATCCACAAGTTGCTCCTACGACTACTTTTGAAAAAAAATTTGCAAAGACTAAAATTTGACAAGAGTACTCTTATGGAGCCAAAATACTTCATTATTCAAAACATTAATGGTAAAACAATAGTTTCTACAATTTGGATTATATTTAAAAAATCTCAAACAACCTTATTTGGCATATGCCTAGAAAAGGCACAAGGCCTAGACAACCTCTTTGGTAAATTTTTGAAATATGTATTCCTTCACTTGGACCATAATATTTTTATGGTTTATAAGGAAGCATAATATCATGGATCATTATAGAAAATCATTAAACAATGAATAATTAAACTCATTTATAATAGAATAAATAGAGAAAACATGCATGGTTCACATCCCATAACCTTGTTGCATGTTACTTATATTGCTAAGTCACTTGGCAATAATGTTTGGCCAATTGCTTAGAAGATTATTCACCTTGAATAAATAGGTTTCCATAATGTATGATTAATATTATATAATCTTGTGGTGGCCTAATAAGCATTGTATTGGGAATTTTATCTTAGGTAGGACATAATGCTTATGAATTTATACTTTCATAAGGCCTACAAACAAGTAAATTGATCTTTTATGGTAAAAATGTTAGTGGAATGTATTTGGCCAATACTATATCTAAAGGAATAATATGACTTTTTCTAATCTCACTTCCAAAATTATTATTAATGGTTTTCTCATAAAGTATTTTCCTCCTCAACAATCAATAAGACAAGGATGTCTTTTATTCAATTTCCTCTATTTCATTATAGTTGATACCTTGTGATACCAACTACAAATAGATTCTATTTTTATCCCATAATATTACCATATCGACAAACTTTCTATTATTAAATCTCATTTTGTTGACTATTTTGCACTATTTCTCCAAAATTGTCTAATGGAAATTTAGAATGTTGCCAATATTTTTGATAAGTTTTATAAGGCTTTATGAGCAGGGGTTATGCATAAGGGGTTGGAATAAAAATGTACTTGTAAAAAAATGGTGAATCCTAATCAAAATCAAGGTGAATCATGGTGAATCTAAAGAAAATCAAATCAATCATCTTCACACCAAAATTTGGGGCATTTGAAGTAATATCATCTTTGGGATAATTTTTGACCTATTAATCACGTTATAAATTCATAAAACACTACCATTAGATTAGGCTCGAAAAGATATTTCCAATAAGTACAAATATGGCTATGTTTGGATATATATTGTGGCGAATTGACCCTAAGAAAAAAATTGGTCCTGAAAATTTTAGGCGAATGGGCCGACATCAAGGGTCCTCATATTCACCAATTTTGAATTTTGAAAATCCTAATATTCACCCAATTGGTGAATATTCGCCACTATGCATAACCCTGTTTAGGAGCCATAATCTTTGAAAAATATATAATTCCTCTTAATAGACAATAAAAATTCCCCTAGTGGATCCCACCCTCATAAAAACAAGTTCATGAATAAATTATTTATTATTTAGGCATTTAATTTGGTTATAATACTTTCCTTTTCAATAGATGTATATGATTCTTGTATAAATTTTAATTCAAAATTTATAGTTAGCCTTGTAAAATTTATATATTTTGCAAGAAATATTTAGGGCATTAGTAGAATATTTTTGTCTTGTGTATGTATAGTACATCTAATTTTAGATCATGTTTTAAGTGGATTACCTATTGTCTACCAAAATTATAAAAATATTTATGGACTAAATGAGATGCTTCACCATACATGAGATTCATCCCTTGGGCTAAATGTACTCCCTTAAGAAATAAATATAGTCTTAGAATCAAAGATTCTTGGAGGAAAGATTTCAATTTAATGGTTATGTGGTTATACATACCCTTAATAGATGTGAGCCTTTGAAAATCCTATTGAAATATAGAGTCCAATTGGCCTTAGTATATGGTGGCTATTCATAATTTTATATCCATAACAAGTTGTTGAATGCTTATTTTTTGAAGATTAAAGGTTCCTCCTTATAATTGGCATATAAAAAACATGGTAGAAGCAATTTAATTTTGACCTAGATTGGTTATTGCTTATTCCATCATCTTATGTTACCTTCTTACTCTATATGGTGAATTATTCTAGTATGTTTTTTATTAAGGTTACAATGGGGTTTTGAAAGGTCCCTAGCCCTTTTACAAATTGAAAGAAATATATAACATTAAGCTCCCAATACTGGTCCAATTGAATTAAAACTAAGGCTACGAAATTAGATATTAAATATGCAGCGATCTAGATCTACTCCACAACAATATTATCACCAAATATACTCCACAACAATATTTTTATCAACTCTACTTTGTAACAATACCATGACACCATATTTTTGGACCATTATCATGCCTACTCCATAACAATACTATCACCATATCTACTCCATAGTAATACTATCACCAAATCTACTCTACAACAATATTGTTATCAACTCTACTCTATAGCAATATTGTCACTAGATCTACTCCAAAAAATATTGGCACTATATCTACTCCATAAATATATTATCGCTATATATACTCCACAACAATACTATCACCAAATCTACTCCATAGTAATACTATCACCAAATATATTCTACAACAATATTGTTATCAACTCTACTTTGTAGGAATATTGTAATAAAATCTACTTCACAATAATAATGTTGGCAGATCTACTCCAAAAAAATACTATCACCAAATCTACTCCACAACAATACTATTGTCAAATCTATTTCATAGAAATATTATTTCCAGATCCACTCCACATCAATACTATCACCAAATCTACCACAACAATAATGTTACCAAAACTACTCCATAGTGGTAAATTTGATCTCTTCCAATCATAGTGTTAAATATTGGTGTCCACTTTAGTTGCATCATGTTTCTCCTCATTTGCAATGCTTAATAGCTCATGGAAAAATACTTGTCCTAAATTCTTAATTATTCTTGGTTGACGTCGATATTAACCATCAACTCTATCACTTGGTTCCCCTCCCTATAGACATAATTCACTAGTGAATTGTCCAAGAGCTAACTTTTTTACCTCACCACTCCAATTAGGTCTTGAATTTTCTAGCTCACCCCAAATATTTCATTATTACAATTGATGATATCTAGTGAGTCCCCTTCTATAATTAAATTTTTGATGTTCAGTATATCAAGAAGAAAACCTTGATATAGGGCCTTTGTATTTGCAGCGTGGTTAGTTTAACTCTAATTTTTTTAGCATAAGTAAGTAAGATATCACCTTTATCATCCCTGATCACCCCCTCATATTTACCCATCCCAATAGAGGAGCATTAAATTTATTTTGAAATTGAGTGAGTTATATTAAAGGTCCTAAGGAGTTTGTCACCCCTATAAAGTAGAAAAAATGATGCACCTAGAAAAGGGAAATGAAATGCATCTATTGTTCTATTTAAGCATTCAAAATAAAAATTAAAGTAAGTATGATGATGAAAAATAAGTGAAAGAAATGTGGGGTTATATTTATATTAATTCATTTGTCAAATACATGGTTACAAAATGTCCCCTTGATGGCTCTCAATTGATACAATCCATTATAGAATTTCAAGGTATCTAATCCTTTTAGAAACTCAAGGTGCGCTTTCAGTGTTTTCCTTATACTCACAAAATGAAGAGCGGGATTTTGCTACCACTATGATGATCTATCCATATTCAAACTTGTAACTCCTTCCTTGCAAACTGGAATACCTGGATCTACACACAAGAAACTAAAATTGATTAATAGCATATGTGAATTAAGATGAAATCAAATAAATGCATGCAATATTGAATATAAAAGGTGAAATAGGTGGTGCAAAACTATTCCAAATTATACCAAAACTTAGTATAATGCATATTATCTAATTTGGAGATGATCTATGCTGAAATTGAAAGGAAATTGTATGCAAAATCTATGGCCATCCGTGGGTGTTCCATTTGGGATTGTCATAATGAAAACCTCATTGAAGGTCCAAAACTGCTCCAAAATGCAAAAAATTCTAGTGTGATGTATATAAAATACTTTAGAAATGATCTACACTAAAATTGGCCTAAAATTATGATGCAGGAGCATCCAACGAAAGGCAAAATATAGCAAAGTAGAAAAAGTGTCGCGATATCGCGACATGTCGGCAAAGAAGAAAAGTGTCACGATATCGCGACATGTCGCATTATCGCAACCAAAAGCTGAGAGAAGGCTCAAGTAGAAAAAGTGTCATGATATCACGACATGTCGCATAATCGTGACCAAAAGCCGAGAGAAGGCTCAAGAGAGAAAAGTGTCGTGATATCACGACATGTCGCATTATCATGACCAAAAGTCGAGAGAAGGCTCAAGAGAGAAAAGTGTCGCGATATCGTGACATGTCGCATTATCGTGACCAAAAGTCGAGAGAATGCGTGAGAGAGAGAAGTGTCGCGATATTGTGACATGTCGCATTTTCGCGACTCAGGAAGGAGAGAGAAGGCATGGAGAAAAAATTTCGTGATATCATGACATGTCACGAAATCACGATCGAAAGAAGACAGGAAAGGCCAGAGAAGAAAATGTCATGATTTCGTGACATGTCGTGAAATCGTGACCGAAGGAGCAGAAAGAAAGCAAGGAAGGAAACTATTGTGATATCGTGACATGTCATGATTTCATGACCCAAAATAGAGAGAGAAAGCAGAGAGCAAAGTTGTCGCGATATCGTGACCCGAGAGGCGAGGAGGAGGCAGAAAGGAAAGATGTCGTGATATCGTGACATGTCACAATTTCATGACCGAAAAGGAGAAAGAGGAGCCAGAAAGGAAATATGTCGTGATATCACGATATGTCACGATTTCACGATCAAAAAGGAGAAAGAGAAGCTAGAAAGGAAAGATGTCACGATATCGCGACATGTCACATTTTCACGACCAAACGGCGAGGGAAGGTGCACGAGAGAAAAGTGTCGCGATATCGCAACATTTCACATTTTTGTGACCAAAATGCGAGGGAAGGTGCATAGAGAGAAAAGTATCACGATATCGTGACATGTCGCATTATCACGACCAAAATACGAGAGGAGGAGTAGGAGAGAAAAAGTGTCGTGATATCACATGTTGCATTTTTGTGACTCGCCAAGGACAAGAAGGCCGAAAAAGAAAAAGTGTCGCGATATCGCGACATGTCACATTTTTGCGACTCGCCAAGGACAGGAAGGCCAAAAAATAAAAAGTGTTGCGATATCACGACATGTCGCATTTTCATGACTCGCCAAGGGCAGGAAGGCCGAAAAGCAAAAGTGTCACGATATCATGACATGTCGCATTATCGTGACTCGCAAAGTGCAAGAAGGCCAAAAAGCAAAAGTGTCGTGATATCATGACATGTCGCATTATCATGACTCACAAAGTGCAAGAAGGCCAAAAAGCAAAAGTGTTGCGATATCACGACATGTCGTATTTTTGCGACTCAAAAAGGGGCAGAAAGGCAGTGAAGCAAAAATGTCACGATATCGCGATAGGTCGCATTTTCGCAACCAAACAAAAGGAAAGAAAAGGTAGTTGGTTATAGGGGCCATTATAGAGGAAATTATTGAGTAGTTGGTATACCGAACATCATATTTGGTTGACAGGCAGATAGATTCTATAGTGGTAGCACTGGACAAGCATGTGGCACCAAGGTGCAGTGAAAGCAGACGAAGATCAAGATTTAGAACGTTTTGAAATGAAAGCCAGAAAAATGAAGAGACATGGGAGATGAAATGAAGGGTCAGAAAAGGGAAACAAAGAGTCACGCCATAAATTTTAAAATGGGGAAGCAAAGGCATGCAGAGGGGTCGAAAAATTGTGGAGAAAGAGTTGCAGTTGGAAAACAGTGGAGACAGAGTTGCAGTCGTGAAGGCAAGAGGGCCATTCTGGACCTGTGTAGGCTATTTTTCTTCTAGGGTGGAAGATCTTGTAATAGAATAGAAAAATATTAAACTACCTTTCTAAATAAAGGAGTTTATTTGGTAGAGTCTACCATTTTTGTAAATTTTTCCAAGTTTAATGAATGAGATTTGAGAATTTGGGTGGAGCGATTTTTTGGTCCCTCCATCAAGTGGTATCAGAGCAGGGAGTTCCTGAGTGTGTAAACAGATTGCCGAAAGTGAGGCAGTTTGCACCAAGATATATGGAAGAGCGGGAGTTCCTGAGTGTGTAAACAGATCACCAAAAGTGAGGCAGTTTGCACCAGGATCTATAGAAGATCATGAGTTCCTGAGTGTGTGAGAAGATCACCAAAAGTGAGGCAGTTTGCACCAGGATCTGTGGTTAAGATTTGTGAGAAGAGAGAGAGGAGAAGCTATGGTCACAAGGAGAACCTTGTTGAATGAGGAGAAAGGACCAGACCAGAGGAAGAGCCTATTCCGCACAAGGTGCAAATGTTCAGGTAAGGTCTGTAATGTTATCATAGATAATGGTAGCATAGATAATTTGGTTTCAGGAGAAATGGTTGCTAAGTTGAAATTAGAGAAGAGGGCGCACTCGCATCCATATCGGATTGCGTGGTTGCAAAAATATCATAGAGCATTAGTCAGTGAGCAATGTTTAGTTAAATTTCATATTGGAACTTATCAAGATGAGGTTCTGTGTGATGTTTTGCCTATGGATGCTTGCCATTTGTTGTTGGGGATGCCATGGCAATTTGACAGACGTGCGGTGCATGATGGGCATGCGAATACTTACTCTCTGACGAAATGTGAAGTGCGTCACAAGTTGAAGCCATGGAAGGATATGGATGAAAAGAGTTTGCTAACAACAATGAGAGTGGAAGTTTTGGGGTTTGACGAACTTAAGGGTTTGTACCCTCCAGACCCGGATTTTTCTGAATCTTGTAGAAATCTTGTAGAACTTGTACAGCCCCAGTTAAAAAGCAGGTGACAGAACAGTACAGAAGTGAAGATCACTTCTCCATCCACCTCGATTGTCTGATGTAGGAGCATCCAACGAAAGGCAAAATATAGCAAAGTAGAAAAAGTGTCACGATATTGCAACATGTCGGCAAAGAAGAAAAGTGTTGCAATATCGTGACATGTCGCATTATTGCGACCAAAAGCCGAGAGAAGGCTCAAGTAGAAAAAGTGTCGCGATATCATGACATGTCGCATAATCATGACCAAAAGTCGAGAGAAGGCTCAAGAGAGAGAAGTGTCGTGATATCATGACATGTCACATTATCACGACCAAAAGCTGAGAGAAGGCTCAAGAGAGAAAAGTGTCACGATATCACGACATGTCGTATTATCGTGACCAAAAGCCGAGAGAAGGCGCAAGAGAGAGAGAGAAGTGTTGCGATATCGTGACATGTCACATTTTTGCGACTCAGGAAGGAGAGAGAAGGCACGAAGCAAAAATGTCGCAATATCACAACATGTAGCAAAATCGCAACCAAAAGAAGATAGGAAAGGATAGAGAACAAAATTTCATGATTTCACATGTCGCGAAATCATGACCGAAGGAGCAGAAAGAAAGTAAGGAAGGAAACTGTCGTGATATCATGACATGTCACGATTTTGTGACCCGAAACAGAGAGAGAAATAAGAGAGCAAAGTTGTCGTGATATCATGACCCAAGAGGCGAGGAGGAGGCAGAAAGGAAAGATGTCGTGATATCATGACCAAAAAGGAGAAATAGGAGCCAGAAAGGAAATATGTCATGATATCGCGACATGTCACGATTTTGCGACCGAAAAGGAGAAAGAGGAGTCAAAAAGGAAAGATGTCGCGATATAGCGACATGTCACATTTTTGTGACCAAAAGGTGAGGGAAGGCGCAGGAGAGAAAAGTGTCATGATATCACGACATGTCACATTTTTGTGACCAAAAGGCGAGGGAAGGTGCAGGAGAGAAAAGTGTCACGATATAGCAACATGTCGCATTTTCGTGACCAAAATACGAGAGGAGGCGCAAGAGAGAAAAAAGTGTCACGATATCGCGACATGTCACATTTTCGTGACTCGCCAAGGACAGGAAGGCCAAAAAAGCAAGTGTCATGATATCGTGACATGTCACATTTTCGTGACTCGCCAAGGACAGGAAGGCCGAAAAAGCAAAAGTGTCGCGATATCGCGACATGTCGCATTTTTGCAACTCGCCAAGGGCAGGAAGGTTGAAAAGCAAAAGTGTCATGATATTGTGACATGTCACATTATCACGACTCGCAAAGGGCAGGAAGGCTGAAAAGCAAAAGTGTCACGATATCGCAACATGTCACATTTTCATGACTCGAAAAGGGGCAGGAAGGCAGTGAAGCAAAAATGTCACGATATCGTGACAGGTCGTGTTTCCACGACCAAAAAAAAGGAAAGAAAAGGTAGGCAGTTATAGGGGCCATTATAGAAGAAATTATCGAGTAGTTGGTATACCGAACGTCATCATTGGTTGACAAGCAGATAGAGTCTACAGTGGCAACACTGGACAAGCACGTGGCACCAAGGTGCAGTGAAAGCAAATGAAGACCAAGAGTCGGAATGTTTTGAAAGCCATAACAACGAAGAGGCATGAGAGATGAAACGAAGGGTAAAAAAATGGAAACGGAGAGTCACGCTAGAAATTTTAAAAGGGGGAAGCAAAGGCATGTAGAGGGGTCAAAAAATAGCAAAGATAGAGTTGCAGTCAGAAAACAACGAAAACAGAGTTGCGGTCATGAAGACAAGAGGGCCATTCTGGACCTGTGTAGGCTATTTTTCTTCCAGGGTAGAATATGTTGTAATAGAATAGAAAAATATTAAACTACCTTTCTAAATAAAGGAGTTTATTTGGCAGAGTCTGCCATTTTTGTAAATTTTTCCAAGTTTAATGAATGAGATTTGAGAAATTTGACGGAGCGATTTTTTGGTCCCCCCATCAAATTATGTGTAGATTCATGTCCATACCTGGGTGTTACAATTGGGATTGTTAACCATCCCAGGTGGGGACGACCACCAAACCTGGTGGTTTTTACCACCAATTCCTCTGGGATTTGGTCCAAAATACTCCTAGGCATGTTGTCATCAAATTTGGTGATCTAATTCATAGAAATGGGTGTGTTTTAGAATGGATTTGCATATTTTGTAACACTTGGTAACCTCCTTTGATCGATGGAGATTTCAAGTGCACATACGTAGTGAAAGGGAAGAGTGAATCTTGGCAGCACTTTGTTGTAAATTTGTAGACACCAAAATAGCACCAATCCGATTATGTGACTGCAAACACTGATCGCATTGACACACACAGCCCCAAGGGCAGCCCCCAGAGGTTAAACAGTGGTCCTAACCACTCTGACAATAGTTTTGGAAGGTCAAAAATCAATTTGGCACCTTCAGGAACTTTGCTCAATATCCATCCCACCCAGGGATGAATTCAAACTGGGATTCGCCCCACCCCGGGATGAATTCCAAATTCGCTCCAGGGTGGGGCGAATTGCAGGTTTGACGGGCAAAAAGTCAAATCTTGACAAATGGCAGCTCAGATCCGCCACTTAACGCTTCCTTCATCGCATGGGAGTGTGGGTAAGCATTTTCGAGCGTTAGAGGATGTTACAAGGGCAGTCATGAAGTCCCTATTCAGGGAGGAATCTCCTCCCCCCTGGGAAGGCATGATTGCCAAGTGGCGCCTCTGCATGCCCAATTCAAGAGACCTCCAGGTCTATAAATTGGTGAGTTTCCTCACCCCAAAAAAAGGAGAGAAGGAGCATTTTGGAGCAACGAAGTGCTGTCATTTTATTTTCACACCTATTCCCCTTTGAGTTGTGCCTTTCACATCCTTGATCTCTTTTGGAGAAGAGGTCATAGGGTGGTTATTGGAAGCACAAATCCGGAACCAAACCCGACATTTGGCCACAATATCCCACCCAATTTTCCGAAAATACCCCACAAGAGGTTTTGGACCCATCCCAAGTGGATTGGTACCGAAATCAGGCCCTAAACGATGGGCGGCCTGCCCCATGGGCGCCCCCTCCCACACTATAGTCCTAATCGCCCCTCTTCGGAGCGATGGGAAATCTATGGTAGATTTGCTTTCTTTCATTTTTGCATTCAATTCTATGATGCTTAGATAGGTTGTCATTTAAATGTCATCTTGTTTTGAGCAATTTTGATCATGTTTCTATCTTCGTTCGCCTTCACTAACTTGCAGGTAGCATTATCAAATTCCCATTGATGGAGGCCAAATTGGGAAAATATGACCATCTGGGTCTTCCCAAAATGCCCCCAATTAGCTAACCCCAAGTTTGCAGGTCTTTTGGAGCTTCCTAGGTAGGACATTTGGGACAGTACCATTTCGGCATTTTGTTGCAGGTGAATTCGTCCCGCCCCGGAGCGAATTCAAATCGGTGAGGAATTTTTTGACTGTTCCTTTTGCAGTGCCCTCCTGGTGATGTCTTGATGTCCCTATCAAATTTTTAGAGCATTTGGATTCATTTTAGTCATAGTTTAATTTAGTTTTCTCATTCGCTTATCGTAGGCTTGGGGATTGCATGCTTTATTTCATCCGTAGGTGCTATTGACCGCTCCTTGTTTCTTTGAATGTAGGATCTAGACCTCAGAGGAGCAGCAAGGAGCCAAGACTCATCCACGTGAGTGGCGGCGATGTTTGGTCCACCCATTTTTACATGTGGGCACGCGGAAGAAGGAACGGCACACATGGATGTGACTAGAACGCATGTTTAACGCTCCTAGCCCTTGGAAAGGGAGGAAGCGCATTGTAACCGAATATTGAAACAATATCAATAAAAAGGGCTGTCTTATTTATTGGCTTTTGTTCAAAGTTTTTGATTCGTTCATGCTTTCCCTCTTTTCAAGCACTTTTAATTTGTAGGATTTAGCGTTCATTCTAAGTTCGATTCGCATCGCTTATTTGCTTTCCTTTTTGCTTCCGTATCCTCGTGCTTTCAGTGGCGATCACGGTGGGACCTAGTCCTCTATTTTTTAAGATCAGGGATCTGATCGAAACTTGGTTGTTTTTGCTTGCAGGTGCCGAGTTTCATACGCTGACTGTTGTTCGTTCCATCAGGGGGCGGATACAGAGCTGTAATTCGTCTTACCCTGGGACGAATGGGAATTCGCCCCACCCTGTGATGAATACAGTCCTGTAATTCATTCCCCCCGGGATGAATTTTTGTCTGTGCGGTTTTTGGGTAGAAACTCAGAACCGACAGATTTGGGCAGAGAAGAGGTAAGGATTCTGAACTTTCCCTGTCAATTTTTGTCTTCAATTTTTCTGTTTCTGGATTACTCGCTTGCTTAGGGAAAGTTTTCCTTTACTGCTTGCTTGTTTCCATTTTGCAAAATAAAAAGAACCCCACACACCACGTCGCAACATAAACACCAAGGAGCTGGTCGTAAAACCCCAGCCCTTGATCAAGACCAACAGTGGATTTCATCACCACCTTGGCTTGAATTTTGCATTCATAAACCCCGATCGCTACTGTTGCTAGACGTAAATCCTGACGAAAGCTGACCGAGTGTAGCTGGGGTGATTCCCAGCGCACGAGGATAAGTCTTCTATGGTAGGTGTCAAAAATAGGGTGATCCCCCTTTCGTACCGCCTACGTTCCACGTACCATCTGCTCTCACGTACCTATAGTTTCCCTCACGTAAGGGCGGGTATATAGAGAGGTTGGTATATCGGCCTGGCAATGGTATATCGAAGGGGCGACCATCTGTGGGAGTCATAAGAGCCATCATTTTGCATTTAAATGTTCTTTACAAAAGCTTTCAAAACAAAATCAAAACACACTAAACCAGGTCTAGGACACACTTTCAATATTTAAACGAGATAATCATCGCTTGTGTGTGTGTGATCTTTTCTGTTTAGTGTAGCATAAAAAAAAAAATCATAAAAGAGATAAAAACCTACATAGCTTGTAGAGAGATACCACCATGGTGTACACCCGTAGCCAAGCCCAAGCAAGGGCGGAAGCTATGGAGAGTGTACAAGGGGGCACAAGTCACCTCCGCTATAGTCCCAAGGACTTGGCCATTCCGCCTTGGCGGTCGGGCCCACAAGAGAGTCCACATCATGGCATCTCAGAATGGGACTATAGGGGCACCCCTTCGAGGGGCACTCCCATCCAGCATAGACCCTTTCAGGAGGAGTCCTTACATGTGGCACTCAACATAAATGGGAAAGCTCCCTTAGAAGCTCGATACGAGTGGCCACCGCGCGATGAAGCGCTAGAACATAGGGTCCATGAGGCGAGGCCACAGGAGTATGTCATCCCTCCATTGCCCCCTCTCATTGTCAGAAACAATAGGACAAATCCGGAGCACAAGGCTCCTCTAGCAGGGCGAGCCAACTCCGCCCGCCCCTTTCACACTTATGAAAGGGAAAATGAGGAAGACCCCTACCTTCCTCAAGAGCAATATACAGCATGGGAGCAATGCGCTTCCGCACCTGCTATTTACCAAAATCATCTTTCGAGGCCAGAGCCTCGAGTGAATGCCGCTAACCTCGACAGGGGAAGCGACCTATAGAGATCTCAGGTCACCATGACCGAGACAAATGTGTAGGAGAGGCATCTAGGCCTCCTAGGCTCAAGATGGTAGAACAGATCGACCTGGCAGTCGCCAGACATGCCACCCACCAAGCACAGATTACGCAGCTTGAGCAAGATCAACAACAGCTAGAGCATCTATACCGCCTTAGCAAGGAGCGCATTCAATGCCAAATAGATGAGCTGCTCCACAACACGGTGCCTGAGAGGCTTCCAACCCCTCGCACCCAAAGGGCAGAACCATATGAGAGGCACAATCCCTTGGTACGAGACAGGTCCCCATGACCCTACCAAGTGCTGCCTCCAAGACCTCCTAGACCTGAACGGGAGGCCACTCCCCGGAACAACGATGGGTTCCCTCCGTGGGGACCCACCCATGGTCATAGGTCTCACCCAGAAACTCCTCGAGAAGCCTATGAGGAGTATGAACAAGAAGAGGAGTGGGCTGAAATGCCCTATCAAGGCGGAGGGGCTGCTATCCGGCCACCCCTCCATAGGCCTCAAGTCTCCCACAACCCACAACGGGAGCAAACTAAAGAGGAAGAGATTAAGTCTTTCGATGCATATAAAGCGCTTCTAGAGCATTTGGAGTCTATGGAAACCAAAGCTTCTGGGCCCCAAAAGCCCATGTTACGCCAACTCCGTAGTCATCCTGTGCATCCGTCAGTGCCTGCACCCCCTTACCCTGAACACTTTAAGCTGCCTCAGTTGGCAATCTTCAAGGGTGAGGAGGATGCCCAAGAGCATGTGACGAGGTTCCTGAGCCAATGCTTTGGCATTCAGGACAATGATGCTTTGTTGTTGAGAACCTTTATAACTACATTCGTGGGCCCTACCTCGGATTGGTTCATGCAATTACCAAAACACAACATCAGTAACTTGGATCAGTTAGTGGATGCGTTCCTCGAATGCTTCACCTTCAACACCAAGAAGAAGGCATCACTAAGTGACCTGGCCAGCCTCAAGCAGTATGAGGAAGAGACTATGGCGGCCTACGGGAATCGATGGAGGACTCTGCTTTCCAAGCTACCCTACCTCCCTCCTATGTCCGACCTGACACAAATGTTCTCAAGAAGTTGTTTGAGATCGATCTCTGTGCTATTGCAGCTGCAACAATATGCCACCTTAGAAGAAGCTCTGGCGCAAGCCAAAATTATCGAAGAGATCAAGATACAGGATGGCGAGATTGCCAAACCTAAGAAGAAAGAATGGAACAAGAACACAAAAATAGGGACTACGCAACAAAAACCCGTTGTGGTAAATCAAGTTGCTATAAATGTCCCTAAGCCTGCACAAGAAATATAGCCTCAAAAGGCTAACTATCAGGCAGTGCCTCCTAATAATTATGAAAGAGAAAACCAGAAGCAGGAGCAAAATCAGCAGCGTCACCCTCGACGATAGTACACACCTTATACGGAGTCTAGGGACTCCCTATTTGACCGCTTGTCAGCGGCGAACTTGATCAACCTTCCAAAAATTCAAACCATAGATCCCAATGCGCCGAAGCCTAAGGGATACCGGGAGGACTTGTATTGTAGGTTCCACAGGCGGAGAGGACATGACCTCAATGCATGCTGGAAGTTCAAGGGTTTGATACAAGACTTAATTGACAACAAGACGTTGGCAGTGGACAACCCCGTAGCGCCAAACAACCAGCAGATGGGAGTCTTCAAAGACCCCTTGCCTGCCCATGAGGCATAGGCAAAACCCCTTCAAGTCAATGAGGTGCAACAGAATTGCCCCATGCAAGGGTATGTAGGAATGATAAGCATAGTGACGAGGAACAAGAGATACCCAGGAGTTGCTCCCGAGGTAGCCACAAGAGAGGTTCCATCGACGTCACAACCTCAACAACACCCTACGCAACTTCCTCCGCCTAGACCCACGGCCATGATTCGGACCAAACTCACTCAGAGTTTGAGGACCACGTCGGCTAGGCTCTCCATATATGAGCTTATACAACAATCAACGCCCCATCGGGAGGCTCTAATGGAGATATTGAAAGCCATCGAGTTGCAGCCCTAGGAAGCGAATTCCTTCAACAACTTTGTGGGGCATGTAAAATGATGCACCGAGCCTGTCATCACCTTTCGAGAGGATGAAGTGAAATCGATAGCTGATGACATGGCGGATCCACCCCTGCACGTTATCGCGTGGGTCAATGGGATCCCGTATAAGAGGGTGTTGGTAGACACTGGCTCGTCCAGTAACATCATTACTACAACGGCATTGAAACATCTGAAGTTGTCGGCATCTCATATCACGGCCTCCACATATACACTGCGAGCATTCAACGATGCAATCTGCTCGACAGTTGGCACAATCGTCCTACCTATTCAAGTAGGACAAAAGATGATACCTACATTGTGCCATATTTTGGAGGGTGAGATGGCTTACAACATCTTGCTGGGGCGGCCATGGATCAGGGACATGAAGTGTGTCCCTTCAATAGCTCATCAGTGTTTGAAATATACATTTGAAGGGGAAGTACATGTAGTCTCGATGGACTTGGAACCCTTCAAATATTGCAATGCGGTGCAGTTGATGCCGCAATCGACCCTTCCATCGATGCATTTGGATTTTTAGTTAAATCCATCTAGACAGGGTCCGATCCCGCAAGCATCCCCGATGACAAATCCACCAAGACCCCAGTCAGGTACATCTTCAGCGTCAGGTCCTTCACCAAAGATGCCACCTATCATGGCCAAACAGAAGGACAAAGGGAAGAGACCCATGGAGGAGGTGCAACCTCTGGAAGAGGCACTGCCAATAGTATCAACCATCTCTACTGAAGAGATGCCTAGTCAAATGGAAGTGGAAGCTCCTAATTCACCCAACATGGAGTGGATTCAGGAAGAGCTTCCATTCCCTCCCCCTCAATCACCAACAATCATTGTTGAAATGGCCAATACGGGCCTAGGGGAGTATCTGGTGTAGCATGTTGTAGCAACGCCCACACTAGAGTCCATGCAGGACATGGGGAGACCTCGCCTCCCCATCGGTACAATTGTTCCTTTAGGCTGCCCACCAAACCAGACCAACTTCGTGTATGGGGGCCTTGATCATGGTACGGAGCCATGCATGCAAGAGGACGAAGATGAAGAGCCCTTTGCAGAAGATGTCAACTATCTGTCTAACCCGAACTTCGCTCTGAGATATCTCGGCCAATGCAATTGGCATGGATATGGGTTAGGTAGGTATGAGCAAGGAGTGCGTGTCCTTTGCCAACCAAGATACCAAATGCCTTATGACAAGTCAGGAGTAGGGTTCAATCACCCCCTGCCCTTAGACATCTTGGTAGAGGACATGCAAGGCCTAGGGATAGGCAACAAGGGTGGATTGGCATCAGATCCTTATGCCAACCCTAACACAATGTATAAGTTGGGGGATTACCTCCCATGGTCAACAACCACCCTTGTTAACCTCAATAACCCTTTCCCTTTTCTAGAGAGAGGCGAAAGTTCGGGGACTCACTTTCAAGGAGGTTATAGATAGTGTCAAGAGGGATCTTCGGAGGATGAATCAGAGTATGAACCAGCATCATATGACCCCTTCGAATCAGATAGTAATCACTCTCAAGTGATCCCCATGGATGACTATCAAGAGAGCCTCTTGACAATGTTCCCCCTAGAGGCTCCAATCGAGCCAGTGTCGCGTCAAGAGAATCAGGTCCCCCCACAGAAGAGTGGAACAACCACAATGGGGCTAGATTAATTTGCTCGAACAAGACGAGCCTGTAATGCCTCAAATAGTTGTCGGAGCCAACGAGGGCTTTTGGATCTCCGATAGTGATTACGAAGATGAGACATAAATGGCATATCTTAATCACATGCGGTAGATGCAACATCGATACCCCTTGGAGATTAATGACATATTTGAACAGATGAACATAGTGCCAGGGCATGAGTGGTACGTAGACCCAGTGGGGTGGGACCAAGTGTTGGATCCGCCACTCCAGGTATACGAAGAGCACCTTCCACCCCGAGACCCTAGAGTGATATCAGTGTCGAGGGTAGACCCTATCCTCCTATCAGCACATAGGGCCGATCCATTCATGCCAATCCCTACAGAGCCAGATCCGGAGCACAGGAGTCATCTAGGATGTTCAAGTCACCATATCCATGGTAATGGAGATCAAAATCATCTCATCAACATGATCTCCATTGACTTAACCGCCCCCATCCACAATCCGGCCGATCCAGCATGGTCATTGCATCTAGACATAGATGCCATAGACTGGGATCACGTCAATTCACCTCCATCCCCATCAGAGTACTGGCCTTTTGGTGAGATGCTTCATTTTACCCTAGGGCCAACTCAGGATATCTTCCATGCTGAAGAGGAACCCGAGGTTCCCAACGTAGATTTAAACTCAGCAAATGATATCCATTTGATCCCGACTCCACACCAGTTGGAAGACGGATCCCACATGTCGGTCGAGGAGACGACTGACGTAGACATCGGCTCAGATCCAATGAATCCATAGGTGATCAAGCTGGGGGTAAGTTTATCCCCCGAAGAGCAAGCCGACTACATTGCCCTTCTCAAAGAGAAGAAGGAGGTTTTTGCATGGTCATACAGAGACATGCCGGGGCTAGATCCATAGCTAGTCATGCATAATCTAACGCTTGATCCGAAAGTCAAGCTAGTTAAGCAAAAACTATGCAAGATGCACCCAACAGTGGCCTTGATGGTCAAAGATGAATTGTAGAAGCTGTTGGATGCACAGTTTGTCATCTGCATGGATTATCCGCCATGGTTGTCCAACATGGTGCCCATCAAAAATCCTGACGGGAGGATTCGCATATGCATGGATTTTTGAGATCTAAACAAAGCGAGTCCTAAGGATGATTTTCCCTTGCCTAGCATCGACGCATTGGTAGATGCTACAGTAGGCCACGAAATGCTATCCCTCATGGATGGTTTCTCGGGATACAATCAGATTCGTATCAATCTCGAGGACCAACTAAAAATGGCGTTCACAATGCCTTGGGGGACATTTTGTTATAAGGTCATGCCTTTTGGCCTTAAAAATGTTGGCGCCACCTACCAACGTGCCATGACGTACATCTTCCATGATTACATGCATAAAACTTTGGAAGATTACATGGATGATTTGTTGGCCAAATCTCTTTTGCGCCCAGATCATCTCGATGACTTAAGCAAGATCCTCGATCGCCTCATGGAGCATAAAGTCAAACTGAATCCCAAGAAGTGCGTCTTTGGCGTCACATCTGGAAAACTCTTGGGTTTCATAGTCTCAAAGCGAGGCATCGAGGTGGACCCCAATAAAGTCAAGGCAATCCTTGAAATGCTTCCCCCAACTACCATCAAGCAGCTCAGAAGCCTGCAGGGAAAGGTCACGTCAATCAAGCGCTTCATAGCGCAGCTATCTGACAAGTGCCGACCCATGAACAAATTATTGCACAAGGGGGTAGCATTTCACTGGGATGACGAGTGCCAGTCAACCTTCGACGACATTAAACAATACTTGGCTTCACCGCCAGTATTGGCACCACCTAGACCAGGAGTGCCATTCTACTTATACATCTCAGCCACGGAGGTGGCACTGGGCGCCATGCTAGCCCAAAAAATGAACTTCACAAAGAACAGGCTACTTACTATCTTAGCCGCACCCTGGTCAGTTATGAACTTAACTATGCATACGTTGAGAAACTCTGCTTGGCAGTGGTGTTTGCTACCAAAAAGCTATGCCACTACATGCTGAGCAACACTACGTATGTTGTGTCTAAGGAGAATCCATTGCGATACATGATGAGTCATACTTATCATAGTAGCCGCACGGCGAAATGGATCATGTTGTTGACGAAATTTGACATAGAGTTTATTGGACAAAAATCCATCAAAGGACAGGTCATAGCCGATCAACTAGCAGAGGCTCCTCTTGAAGACGATCAGCCTCTAGTCATAGAACTACCCGATGATGGGGTCTTCCATGTCTCAAAATCGCCAGATTCTGATGAGCCTGAGTCACAGGCCGACATAACCCTATTTTTTGATGGTTCTAAATGTGAGCAAGGTGGTGGTGCGGGAATTGTATTCTTCACACCGCAAGGGGCTCCAATGCCTCTGTCATTTAAATTAGACTTCCCGTGCACCAACAATAATGTAGAATATGAAGCCTTGCTCATAGGTCTTCAGACAACAATCACCATGAACATCAAGCGATTAAACATTTTTGGTGATTCGTTGTTAATTGTCAACCAAGTCAAAGGGGTATTCCAATGTAAATGCCCAGTTCTACAGGCCTACAAAGCCCTTGTGGACAAATTCTTGGCAAATCTTGAATGGTACGACATCGAGGCACTCCCTCGGTCATCGAATCATTTTGCGGACACTATGGCCTCCTTGGGGTCACTAATCCCGCAAGACCTTTCTGGTGATATGACAACCATTCAAGTCAAAACACTATCGCAATCCGTGATGGAGCGTGCAAGCTCTGATTTAACGCCAGGAATCCACATGATCCAGATTGAACCACCTCAGGATAGGTTCTCTCGAATCCATGATTGTCTGAAGCACGCCAACTGGGGGTCCTTGTTCTCCCCTACTCCCCTTAATAGCAACACAACGCTATTCTTACAAGTTCTTTCCCGCTCAGCTTTCGCTAGGGATGAACTTCAAGAGGGATTGGTTGTTCATACCATCGAGGCTTCTGATCAGCAGGATTGGTATTCACCCATCAGGGACTACCTCAAGTTAGGTAACCTCCCACTTGGATTGATGCATGCCGCAAAATGAGCATTCAAGCAGAAAGCGGCAAAGCATGTCTTGTTAGGAGACATTTTGTACCATCGTAGCTATGAAGGGATCCTCCTTCGGTGCTTGGACCAGCAAGAGTCCACTTGGGCGATCGCCCAAGCGCACGATGGTACATGTGGTGGCCACTTCAGTGGTATGGCTATCGCCAAGCGCATTCTCCGCATGGGCTATTATTGGCCATATTTAGAGCGAGATTGTTGCGCATATGTAAGGAAGTGCGTGAAGTGTCAACATCATGCTAATTTGACGCACGTACCTTCCTAGGCCTTGCAGCCGATCCAGTCGGCTTGGCCATTTTTGTAGTGGGGCTTAGACCTAATTGGAAAGATTTCCCCTACGTCGTCAGGCCATCACACGTTCATCGTAACGGCCACAGAGTACTTCACCAAGTGGGTGGAAGCAGTTCCGCTTACCTCTATGATAGGAACCCGCATTGCGGAGTTCATTTTGCATAACATCATATGTCATTTTGGTATTCCATCCAAGATAATCTCGGATAATGGGACGTCATTCAAGAACAAAGATGTGCGTGCTTTGACCACAAAGTACAAAATCCAGCACAGTTTTTTGACACCCTATTATCCATAGGCAAATGGGCAAGCAGAGGCGTCGAACAAAATGCTAGTCACCATCCTCAAAAAGACAGTCACAGACAGTCATAAAGATTGGCACATTCAGATCCCACTTGCCCTATGGGCTTATCGCACTAGCATTCGGACACCCACTGGGGCAACTCTATTTTCGCTCGTGTATGGCTCCGAGGCTATCATGCCTCTCGAGTTGGAGATTCCTTCCCTGCGCATATCAATGCATGAGTTCATCGATGATGACACTGCATGGCAGGCCCGGTTAGACCAGCTTACGTTGCTTGATGAATGACGTGTTAATGCTCTCGAGCATTTACGTATCTACCAAGAGCGACTTAAGAAAGCATACAACATGAAAGTTCACCTGAGGGACTTTCAGGTTGGTGACTTGGTATTGAAAGAGAATCAACAGAACTCTAATTTGCCGCCCCATTTAAGGGACAAGTTCACGGCAAACTGGTTAGGTCCTTATGTCATTGACAGTAAAATAGGACCTGGAACATACCGGCTAGCCTCTCTTGACGGAATCAAGGAACTAGAACCCTTGAACATCAGTCATTTGAGGCCCTTCCATATTTAAAAGAGCCATAGCCCAACCAAAAAGCTCCAAGGATTCCCATAATCGCTTGGTCAACCCAAAAGCTCCAAGGATTCCCATAATCGCTTGGTCAACCCAAAATCTCCAAGGATTCCCATAATCGCTTGGTCAACCCAAAAGCTCCAAGGATTTCCATAATCGCTTGGTCAACCCAAAAGCTCCAAGGATTTCCATAATCACTTGGTCAACCCAAAAGCCCCAAGGATTCCCCAATCGCTTGGTCAAAAACAAGAAAATAAAAAATAAAATCATCAAAAATAACAAAAAGTTGCATCTCATTCCCATGCATACGCAAAATCATCATAACAGTACAGAGCTCTTTTGCATCTCATCTACATATTCACAAAAATCAATCCCTCAAAAATACAAAAATATATAGTTGCATTAAGCATCACATCCATACAGTGCATATTTGTGGTCATAAAGGTCAAAGCACCATAGACTGTCATTACTTGGCAAAACCATCATTTTTCTACATTTTTCCACTTTATCAATAACTCATCGCCTATAACCGCCATTCACGTTATTTTCCCCTATCATAGTCAGTTGTTTCCTAATGTATCGAGAGATTTCCGTCATTCAGTCGTCATTAGCTTTCTAGCCACGTACTGTACCAAGTCAGACAGATTTTACGAAGGTAGAGTTCTACTTGGATCACACCTTGTTACGTAGCATCCCAACACAAGTTAAAACATATAACAAAATTCCCAAGTTGTGTGAATGAAAGATGAACCCTGCAAAGCAATCCAGGTCACCATAAGCGAAACGGTTATCTTGCTCATCCCCCTATGCGAATGACCCCAAGAATGCTGAGAGTTGGCAAAAGGACAAGCATCCTCCCTACCCAATTCCCCAAGAATCCCAAGTTCTCCAAAAGTTGCAAAACATCAAAAAAATTTACAAAAGTCAAAACTCCAAAATTTGACACCTCAAAGTGCATACATCACAAAGCACATACAATAGTGATTCTCCTCACTCACTATTCAAAATCCCTTGCTCAAAAAAAAAAAATAATACAAAAATAAATAGTGATTTTTATCACTACAAAAGAGCAAGTATCCCAATACAATTGAAGAAAAGAAGGGAGTCGAACTTGAATCCCTGGAACTCTCAGCATCCAGAAGGGTCATGAGATAAACCTCAATACCAGTTTGGTTGATAGCCTATCGGTCACTCGTGGCAAACCTCCCGCATGACGATATATCTGTCACATTAACTTGTGTGCAGATCAATGTTTGCATGTGGATGAGCTAGCTTATGGTATCCTAGATCGCACCGCAGATTAATCTGACTAAATACAACAAAGGAGTTAGTGGAGCTAATTAGGTGATCCTCAGTACAAGTTTGGTTGACAGCCTATCTGGCACTGGCGGTATCCTGACCAACACCACATAAATGAACTCAATTGCACACATAGGGATGTGAAATAACTTGGTCCAAAACAAGTCCGATTCATACCTTGTTCAAAAGTCTTGTGAGATAAAGTACAGTCATGGCTAGTTAGTTAAAACATCTGAGTCTCAGAAAACCTTAACTACATTCGAAACCAACTTGCTATATTTTATTCTCACCATACCAAAAAAAAAAAACACATGTATACATGAAAAGGCATTTACAACAGCGATCGCCCAGGACAAAAAGTCATAAAGTTCTAAACAGTCTATGGTGCGACTACCAAACATCACAAATTCAATTCATCCATTCCATTTGCATATCATATAAATTAGAAACATTTGCACTCATCAACACATATGCATCCATCACTATAACTTAACATGCATACATCCATATTCATCAATCATCGTGCATAAAATCAAATCATCACATGCGCATAAAAAAAATAAAGTCTGTATATATATATCATCAAAAATGCCCACAGGCTACAAAGAGCCGGTCATGTGACCCCGCAAAAAATCCAAAAGCTCAAAAACCCCCAAGCCTAGGGCGTCGGCCACCATGATCACGCAGGATCGGTGCGACGGGAACTACCCCCCGTGTGGTGGGTCCTATGGGACCCCTCAGGGTGGCTGCTGCTAGCCCCCGCATCACGCCTGCTACCGCCTCCCTCATCCAATCACCTACGACGAGATGATGTTGACTGCTCAGTATCACTGTCCCTCATCCGACGTGAAGAGCCACCTCCAGGGGGCTCAGGTAACCGCCCACCGAGGCGGATAATCTCTCCCTCCATATCCATCCGATGTCGAGACCAATCTGTCTCCCTCACAACCACTCTGCCTCTCATCGATGGTAGTAAGCTACTGCATCGTCATGCTACGCCAGCTACGTCCGTAGGAGATCCCTCTCCTGTGCAGTGGTGTCCCCATCCCCCTGATGGTGTGCAGCAAATGCGCTATCCCACTCTGCCAGCTGAGTCCGTAGGAGATCCCTCTCCTACAAAGCTTCCCCCAACTCCTCATCTCGCCTCCATAGCAGCTCCACCAATCATGCATTCTCAGCACGCACCCCTGCCTCCATGTCCTCTACCATGGCCTGATGCATAGGCACCTCTGGAATAGCAGCCTACTCTGGCTCCCACTACTCCGGGACGTCCTGCATCTCCGGCTGATCCGGAGCCCCAAAATCCATGCCCAAGTCATCCACCTCCACCATGTCCGCATCCTCTAGCGGAGCTCCCCAACCCTCACCTGGTGCCTCCGCACCATCATCCCCTCCTCGCTGCCTCTGCACCTCCCAGTGGTCCCTCTCCCCACCATCGCCGTAGAGTCCACCACTGATCATACTCTACAGTAGTCCCGATGTCATCCACATCCGGGACGTCGATCACCGCATCTGAATCCTCGCCAAGTGGCGATGACTGGCCGGTCCAGAGTCCTCTCGTCCCCTGACGTCGATAGACCATGGGTTCACCAGGAAACCCCTGGCGCACCCCAAACTATCATGTCACCCGGCTGTAAGGGAAGAACTCATGCTCGGTCCCATGCCGCCCAATCAGCCACCGCCCCCTACGTACCCATCGGAGCCACTCTCCAGCCTCAGGCCAAGCTGGACAGTCCTGGTAGGGGCGCCAGAACACCTCCCCTAGAGCAAGCCGAGCGAAGGCATCGACATAGTGCCCTACAGCACCTGCCCACCATCGACTCTATCCCTGCTCCTCAGACCGCCGCCATAGTGCCGCGTAACCTATATCCTTATCCTCCATCTCTGCCCGCATCGTCCATGGCAACCCCGCCGGCCTCTCCACCGCTATATGCTGCCAAGCCCAGCTCTACAATAGATAACTACAACTGATCCCCTTCCACCTCCGATAGTGGACCTCGTACAGCTCCCCATAGAGCTATGCTAACAGCGTCTATCCCCACCTCATGATCAACGGTGCCTCCGTCGGGCACTCAACCAATCGGCAAACCACATCCAGCAGGTTCCATGGGAACCTCGCACCTGACGAGTCAGGTAGCAGCATGTTGGAAATGAGGCCCATGAGTACTGCGTGCCTCACTCCCAACACCCCCTTCTCCAGCCACCATCGGACCAGAATCCCCCCATCTGGCAGTCACCTCTGCCCTCTCCACTGGGCTCTCCACACCCGGCTCCTCCCCGTGCCCGAAGCATCGTATCACGGTCCTTGATCACGCGCGTCGTCTCGATCGGAGTCCATCTATCGAAATCCATAGAATTCGATAGATATCCTCCAAGGTCACTGTCATCTCCCCTATTGGGAGATGGAAGGTGTTGGTCCGGGGATCCCACGATTGATCGGGGCCATCGGGATAGGCCCGATCCCCGACCACAGGCCCCGTCGAGTCACCTTCTTGAGCCCAAGGGCATCAAGCCACTCCCAGTCAGCCATAGTTAGCGCCTCCCGTGCTTCAACAAAAGCAGTAGGCACGCGATACCGGCTCTTCACAACCTGCAAAAGAAAACAACACAAAAACATTAAAATCATGAAAACTGTACAACAAAAATATGAATATAAAAAAAAAAAACTGTACAACTCAAAAGCAACAAAAATTCACAAAAATTCAAAAACAATTTTTTAAAAAGAAAAATAAAAATCCAACCAAGGTTTAAACTACGTTTTCCATTCAGTTTTAAGCTAAGTCTTGGTTCGTGTTCAGTTAAGTTTTAGGGTTTCAATTTTAAATTTGAAAAACAAAATAACAAAGAAAAATAAACAAATAACTTGCAACAACAAACAAAAGCAAATAAAAGAGGAGAAGCACTTACCGGTCTCGCTTCGGCTCCACCGCTCGACCCGGTTTGTGCACTCATGGTGGCAAGAAAATTTTGGCAGCGCTTCGCTTCGTAGAATTAACCTCCTCCTCCTCAGAGCTCCAAATCGCAAGAAAATTCAAGTGCAAATGAGCCCAAACCCTAGATTTGGCCTTTAAATAGGTTTGTTGAGCTTATATTCGTTCCTCCCTAGGATGAGCGCTCTAGTTAGCACTCGTCCCACCCTGGGACGAATACTTAACTGGTATTCGTCCCACCCAGGAACGAATTCAGAGCAAAAATTTCAAAAACAACAAAAAATGAACAAAAATGCACCAAAACAACTAATAAACTTGCCCGATGCAAGTGCTTTTGCACTTGACATCCCGGGCATGCAAAATGGATGTCGGGGTCACAAATCCTCACTATCCTCCTCCCTAAGAAGGCTACCATAGCCGGACTGCTCCACGGGAGGACGGATTGTTGAGAATTTCATCCCCAAGCGACGTCGCCAAAAGGGTCAAAATCCAACCAAAAATAGCAATAACATTGCCGAACGAAGGCGCCTTGGCGCCTGACATTCTTGGCATCCAAAGCAGGCATTGGGGCCACAAATTGTCACTATCCTACTCCCTAAGAAGGCTATCATAGCCGGACCGCTCCACGGGAGAACGGATTTTTGACAATTTTAGCTCCAAAAAGCATCGTCGAAAAGGGTTAATACCCACCAAAAATAGGTCTAAATGTCGAAAAACTGCACACACATTTAACGCTAAACATCTGAAGGCACCCTTGCACAAGTCATCTTGGGTCAAGTGACTCGTCGCTTTTCTCATGAAGGTCATTCCCTCATCGATTCGTCGCTTGAGGGGGTAGTCACACTTAGTCACCAATCAACAAATACACACCCAGTTAAGGAAAACGACATGCATTCAAAGAATCATTGACAAAGACAATCACGCTCCTGCTTGGGGCAGTAAACAAGCAATAATCACAAACTGATCAATCACTTGGCATTCATGAATCATGAACTCTAGGTTCCCACAGACAAAAGGTTGCGCCCTTTGCCTATTCATGACTGATCAATGTCCAAGATCAAGTAACACCTCACCGAAAAAGGTTAACACTTGAATTGAGTTCCTTCGCTCGTCAGAAGCAAGGATTCAAGAATGCATGCCCTTTCCATACTTGGGGCATCAAAATTTGGTTGGGTTACTGAGAAACCCTAATCATTAGTGCTTTGGTTATCTATTTTTGCTCGATGTTGCGCCTTGCACAGCGCATCCCAAAAAGGGGCATCTATAGACACCAAAACAGCACCAATCCGATTATGTGACTGCAAACACTGATCGCATTGACACACACAGCCCCAAGGGCAGCCCCTAGAGGTTAAACAGTGGTCCTAACCACTCTAACAATAGTTTTGGAAGGTCAAAAATCAATTTGGCACCTTCAGGCACTTTGCTCAATATCCATCCCACCCAGGGACGAATTCAAACTGGGATTCGCCCCACCCTGGGATGAATTCCAAATTCGCTCCAGGGTGGGGCGAATTGCAGGTTTGACGGGCAAAAAGTCAAATCTTGACAAATGGCAGCTCAGATCCGCCACTTAATGCTTCCTTCATCGCATGGGAGTGTGGGTAAGCATTTTCGAGCGTTAGAGGATGTTACAAGGGCAGTCATGAAGTCCCTATTCAGGGAGGAATCTCCTCCCCCCTGGGAAGGCATGATTGCCAAGTGGTGCCTCTGCATGCCCAATTCAAGAGACCTCCAGGTCTATAAATTGGTGAGTTTCCTCACCCCAAAAAAGAGGAGAGAAGGAGCATTTTGGAGCAACGAAGTGCTGTCATTTTATTTTCACACCTATTCCCCTTTGAGTTGTGCCTTTCACATCCTTGATCTCTTTTGGAGAAGAGGTCATAGGGTGGTTATTGGAAGCACAAATCCGGAACCAAACCCGACATTTGGCCACAATATCCCACCCAATTTGTCGACAATACCCCACAAGAGGTTTTGGACCCATCCCAAGTGGATTGGTACCGAAATCAGGCCCTAAACGACGGGCGGCCTGCCCCATGGGCGCCCCCTCCCACACTGCTACAGTCCTAATCGCCCCTCTTCGGAGCGATGGGAAATCTATGGCAGATTTGCTTTCTTTCATTTTTGCATTCAGTTCTATGATGCTTAGATAGGTTGTCATTTAAATGTCGTCTTGTTTTGAGCAATTTTGATCATGTTTCTATCTTCGTTCGCCTTCACTAACTTGCAGGTAGCATCATCAAATTCCCATTGACGAAGGCCAAATTGGGAAAATCTGACCATCTGGGTCTTCCCAAAATGCCCCCAATTAGCTAACCCCAAGTTTGCAGGTCTTTTGGAGCTTTCTAGGCAGGACATTTGGGACAGTACCATTTCGGCATTTTGTTGCAGGTGAATTCGTCCCGCCCCAGAGCGAATTCAAATCGGCGAGGAATTTTTTGACTGTTCCTTTTGCAGTGCCCTCCTGGTGATGTCTTGATGTCCCTATCAAATTTTTAGAGCATTTGGATTCATTTTAGTCATAGTTTAATTCATTTTTCTCATTCGCTTATCGTAGGCTTGGGGATTGCATGCTTTATTTCATCCATAGGTGCTATTGACCGCTCCTTGTTTCTTTGAATGTAGGATCTGGACCTCAGAGGAGCAGCAAGGAGCCAAGACTCATCCACGTGAGTGGCGGCGACGTTTGGTCCACCCATTTTTACATGTGGGCACGCAGAAGAAGGAACGGCACACATGGATGTGACTAGAACGCATGTTTAACGCTCCTAGCCCTTGGAAAGGGAGGAAGCGCATTGTAACCGAATATTGAAACAATATCAATAAAAAGGGTTGTCTTCTTTATTGGATTTTGTTCAAATTTTTTGATTCGTTCATGCTTTCCCTCTTTTCAAGCACTTTTAATTTGTAGGATTTAGCGTTCATTCTAAGTTCGATTCGCATCGCTTATTTGCTTTCCTTTTTGCTTCCGTATCCTCGTGCTTTCAAAAATATTGCAAATAACTCTATGAAATTGGATGGAATGACTCCAATTTATAGCCCAAGAGTGCCACAGGGTCAAAGGGGCAATTTGGGGCATGCAAGGCATGTGTCACCACTTTTCAAAACCCTTATCATGCATTGGGTGGAAGAGGCCTCTAATTTGGACCTCCAATTTGTAGGTTGTGATGGCTTTGATAGGCCCACAATCTATCATAAATAATTGGATGAGATAAAATGATATAATTTGATTGCCATTTGTTCCACCCTTGAATTTTTGAGGGTCCTAGGCCATGGCCGTCCCACCCAGGGATGGTTTTTGGTGGTCGTACCACCTAGAGATGGTTGTTGGTGGTCATCCCACCTAGGGATGGTTGCTAGTGTCCATACCTGGGTGGGACGACCATGAAATCTGGTCATCTTGGGGTGGGATGACCATGGCTACATGGCCTAAAACTTCCCAAAAGTGGGGTAAAAATTTCTAAAAATGGTTAGAACCATTGCTTAACCCCTAAGGGTTGCCCAAGGGGACCATATGGTTTTGATAAGAGTGCATCATTGTAGTCTAATCGGATTGACATGATTTTAGTGTCTATAGATGCCTCTTTTTGAGATGTGTTGTGTGAAATAGAGCATAGAGCAAAAATAGATGACTAAAATATCAAATGATTAAGGTTATTCAGTAACCTAACCAACTTTAGATACCTCCATTGTGGAAGGAGCATACATTCTTGGAATCCTTACTTTTGACATATTTGAAGGATTTTATTTTGGTATACCTTTTAGTCGCATTGTAATGATAGTTTTAGGGGCTTTAGGGTATACTTGGTCTTGGTTCCTTATTTGCATTATAATAATATTCTGGGATATGTGTCCTAAGACTTCAAGGATACCAATACTTTACTTTGTTAAATTGATACTAAATTAGATGCCCCAGCGTGGGCTTGGAATTTGTCTTTGGCAATGATTATTTTGAATGTATGCAAGTTGCACTTTTGATTGTTTGAGTGTTGATTTTGATTATGAATTCATTAATTATGACTACCCCCTCAAGATATGAGTCAATGAGGGCATGACCAATGATAAAAGTGATGAGTCACTTAACCAATATGATTTGACTGGGGTTCCTTTAGCTTTACCCATTGTAAAATGTATCAATTTTTTATAGGATTTTGATGATTTTGTTAATATTTCATGGAATAAAGGAAGTGAATACCTTGTTCCCATGGAGTGGTCTGACCACAATGGCCTTATTAGGGATTAAAGTAGAGAATTTTCAATTCATCAGTGAACAATTTGGTTCAATCTTGATCCTTTGTGAATTTTATCAGCTTGACATGTTTTTGGTGATTTTTAGGTCATTTTCTTTACCTTTTTTCTATTTTGTTTGTGATTTTTGAAGGCATTTCATGGAAGAAAGGAAATGAATACCTCATTCCCATGGAGTAGTCTAGCCATACTAGCCTTATTGAGGAGTTAAGTGAAGCATTTAAATTTAATGATGAATAATCTGGTTCAAATGACCTTATGGTAATTTACTCATCTTTCCAGATTGCATGGAGCACAAGCTGCTACAACTGCCAAGTTTATAGGGTAAATAACTGAATACGAGGTGCACTTGAGATTTTGGTTTATTTCATTTTTTGTTGATTTTATGATTTTTGAAGATTTTGGACTGGTAGATATGCTTAATTGTTCTTTATGAATCTCCTTATGGTGAGCAAATATGTGCATTTATGTCTCCTTCTTTGTTTACTGATGCATTTATGGATGCAATATCATGGATGCATGTATTGTAATATGATTTTGGTTGATGATATATACTTGTGTGTATGCATAATCAAATGGATGATTTTTTAATATTTATGATGAATTATGAATACTATTTGACACACTATATGATAGCACCATAAACTGTACAAAATTCATCAATTCATTTTAACGCTATCATATGACTATGTAATGGATTGTGAAAATGTGAACTGATAAACATGTGATAAAATGGTTTGGCATGGAATGAATAGTAAGATGTTATATAATATGCTTGAGGTTTTCATGAGACTCAAACACTCTAGTGAACTAGTCAAAAGGTGTATATTAACCATGCAAGATTTTTTGGCTAGGTATAAATCTACTAGAATAACCAAGATATTCAATATCACTATGTGCATGTGAGTTCATTGCTATGATAACGCATAAAGTTACCCCAGTTCCAAATAATATTTATGGAGCCCATCTATACTGAAGATAACCCTGCAAGTATCATTATCTTGATTTTTGTACGTTGTTGGATTAGACCATAGGTAATACAGACTACCAAAATATATCTCATCTACAAGAAAACATTGGTCTATACAAAATAAGGTTACTAATGTGATGGACATATCGTCATGCATGAGGATACCACCATTGCAAGGTAGGATTGATGCCACCCAACCTGTAATGAGGATTACATTATGGTTGTCAAATATTGAGAATTCTAGGGATTCAGGTTCAGTAAACCCTTATTTTCTTGTATTTTTGAATTGCTCCAAGGATTTTCTCATTTATGTTTGGTGAGAAAGGGATTTTGGTAGTGGTGAGAACCACTCTTTATTTTGATTTTTTCTTTTGCTAGTGGTAAAAACCGCTTTTTATTTTGAGGATTTTTTCTTTTGTTAGTGGTAAAATAACTGTTTATTTTTCTTTTGCTCTTGTTGCTTTTTGGATACTTATCCATATTTGGTGTGAGGCAAGGTATTTTGATTGCTTTGGGTAGGGAGGAGCTTTTATTTTTGTCAATTCTTAGTATTTTTGAAACATGCGCATAAGGGGATGAACAAGGTGAAATTTTCTCTTAAGGTAGCACGAACCACTTTGTAGGTTTCATCTTTCCTTATGAAAAACTTGGATTTATTAGTGTGAAAATGTTGTTGGGATTATAACGTATTCAAGGTACAATCAAAGCAAGACTCTACCTTCTAAAAATTAGGATAACTTTCTACAAAATCTGAAAAGAAAACTAGAGACGGTTGAGTGATCAAAAACCCTGATAACACCTTATAACAAATGACTGGGTGAAGGGAAACATACACAAATATGAAAGGTGTGGAATGTAGATGGAAATGATAATTGTAATGTAGACGGGTGTGAATAATGACTTTTGACAAAGTTGATTTAAGGATGGCTAGTATACAAACCTGGTGCTAGATATGTATGATCAACTCTAGAATGCAAAATGCAATGATGGGTATGCTTAATAAAAGTGATTGTATAATGCAACTATATGAAATGTAATACAATGCAGTATTTTTGTGTTTTGTTATTTTAATGATGTTTTTATATTTGATAAATATATGTATATATATACACATTTTACCAATGGGCTTAATGAATTCCATTGGGGATTTTTGGATGACCAAAGGGTTTATGGGTACCTTTGTGGCTTTTTAGGTGACCAAAGGGTTTATAGATATCTTTGGGGCTTTTTGGCTGACCAAAGGGTTTATAGGTACCTTTGGAGCTTTTTGGATGATCAAAGGAATTTATGGGTACCTTTGGGACTTTTTGGGTGACCAACTCATTTATAGATACATGTGGGGCTTTTGGGTGACCAAAGGAATATATGGGTACCTTTGGGGATTTTTGGGTGACCAAAGGACTTATGGGTACCTTTGCGGCTTTTTGGATGACTAAAGAAATTTATGGGTGATGAGGCCCAAAAATGCCTCATTATTGCACAATGTTTGACTCATTATTGCACAATGTTTGACTACCATATGATAAGTTAATTGCCAAATAGTTGACTAGAATATACTATTTGTTAAGTGTTTGCATGATTTTATGTTAGGAATACTATATCTCTGTTTTTGACTATTTTCAGCATTTTATGACTGATTTTGCGTGATTAAGTAGCAAGTAATAACATGCATTTCAATTAACCAAATGTGGTATGCTGATATCCATTAACTTCTCAATGGTTTTTGAATGTTTTCCTGCCCTTCAACTTGTTTCAAATCCACATTGAAGACAAAAGTTTAGGACTGTCATAAATCTGAAAATCTGGAAAAAATAGCCATATAAAAATCAGCAAGCTGTCACTTTATAGGAACACCTTGAAGTTGTCAAGCAAAGCATGAGGATATGGATGGAATGAGTTCAGAAGGACTACAGAAGACATCTGACCTATTTAGAAGCATTCCCACATGGTCTAAATAGGCAGCAATAGGGTATAACAGAGCAGGGGCAATTGTGCAGCACTGTTGCACTATTTCAGCATGGTTACTTGGTGAATGAAGTGTATAAATTTAGTAGCAGCTTGATGTACTCCTTCATGTTGATATTTTAATAAGTTTTCCATGTTCTAATTTGATTGAATTTGCAAGAAATGCCAATATTCTACAACTGTGCAGCAGAACTAGAAAATGCAGTAATTTACCATGTAAATTCCAGCAAGCTACCAATGAATGGCAAGGCATGAAATTCACATCCAAGGAAGAATGAAGACTATTGCAATCTGATCCTGAAGGCTAATCCACCTTAGAAATGCAGCCAAAACCATTTGGAGTCAACACAGTTGGTCATTCTAAAGATCTTCGAAATGAACACAATGTCTTCGGAATGAGAATTGCAGTATCTTCGAAATGAGCCACTTATCTTCGAAATGAAAACAGAATGTACTTTTTGACTTGTTGACTGAATTTTGGCGGTGGAAAAGGGGATAAGAAGGTTGATAAAGTTAAGGGAAAATATCTTCCATCTAATTTTGTTGTCCTTGCCGTCCAAAGCCACCATGCATGGAAAAGATCAATTTGATCCTCTTCTAGGATAAACCCAGAAAAACTGCAGCATAATAGAAAGTTGTTTGCAAGATAGGAATGGCATATTCTGAAGTGGAGAATTATGTGTGAGATATTTCTAGACTCCTCCCACGTACTCCCACCACTGAAGATGCTTTCTAAGGGCCAATGACTACTACTGCAACACAAACTGTCCAGATTTGCATTTATTTCAGATCCAGAATTATTGGCAAATGACTGTAAAATAGCACATAGGCTGATTTGAGCATGGGATATATTGTAAATATTTATATAAATAACATAGCTCCCTCCTTGGTTGAGCCAGTTAGGAATTAGAATAGAGGAGAGTTTTTAGTAGCGACAATTAGGACTATGTACGGTGATTTTCTGTAACGGTTTTCAGCATGTTTTGTCATCAATAAAAGTGCAGTATTTTATCATTTTATGTTCTGAGTGTTAATTAGTTAAGGAGTGCTTTTCACCTCCTTCTAGATCAGGAAGTATGGGCCCACTTTCAGATCTAGAAGGAGGGATTTTATGGCAGGTTTTAATCTGTAATTTTGCTGTAGCAGAATTAATAGATTGCTTGCCAGATTTCATTTTCTTGTTTTTATTTTGTGTTGTGTGATTTATGTTTCCTATTATGTTTGTGTACAACATTTGTGTGTATGTCAGCTGACAAATTATATTAAGCATTTTCCTTTATGTTTTCCCTGCTTTCTATTTTAGCAACTTTCCATTTTCAGCATATTTCATTTTGTTGTCAATTCCTGTAGCAGAAGCTTGACGACCTTTTGTGGCAGGGCATTGACAGGTGTTTTAGAATAAGTTTCAATTCTGCAAAAGTAGATTAGATTTCAATTCTACAAAAGTAGATTAGATTTCAATTTAGCAATTTCAATTATGCAAGAGTAACTAGATTTCAATTCTGCAAAAGTAACTTAGGATTTCAATTTAGCAATTTCAATTCATGCAATTGTAGTTAGATTTCAATTCTTGCAAACTTAGATTTAGTTTTCAATTCTTGTACTTTATTTCAGTTTCCATTCTTCAGACTAGGTTTAGTGTGACACCAAAAGGCTAAACCAAAATCTGCTTCACCAATAATTGCTTGAAATCTGAATGCTTGAATTGTACTCTGCCCTAACCTTCTATCGTAGACGACCTTGGACACCACCCCGGATTGATAAATCATTGAGATTAAATGATGAGACTCAATGACACTCATCATTTTGGCATCGTTGTCGGGGAACATGGTGTTGTTAGAGGGTAAAAGCAGTCAAATAATTATTATTGTGCTAAGTTATGAAGTTCAGAGTTAAATATGAATGTAATAGCTGGTATAAATAATAATTATTGATAGTTGCATTTCAGTCCATTTAGAAAACAAGCAACCACCACCTTCAGCCCAACCTGGACAGCAACCCCTGTCTATGTAAGCTGAATCTATTAAAAAAAAAATCACAAAAACTTTTGCACAATCAAAATAGGAGTTTACAACTTAATGATGATCCTAGAGTTTTCCATTATTACTTAAAGATTGTTAGGATTTTACCGCGCTAAACCGCAACCTAGCAATTCTTAGCCTACACAGACAATAGTTGATCTCATTAGAGGTGATCCTACCGACAAGTAGTTGATCTGCTAAAGTTGTACACTTCTTGTCTTATTGTGCAAACCAAAAATATTTTTTAAGCCCAACCTATGATCAGTCTGAATAATACAGGATAGGCAACCCCTGTCTATGTAGCTGAATCTGGTATAAAAAAAAAAACCTGCAGGAAATGTTATTGATTGCAGCAACATCCAACTGTGCTAAAATAAGAACTTACCTGAGCTTGAAGAGACAAAAATCAATGGAGATACACAGAAAACCTTTAGTCCAAACACACAGAAATTAGCCTTGGATAAAGGAGAAAAACTAGAAAAACTGCACATAGAAAATTTACTTCCATTTTACAAAGGGGTAAATTATGTCCTCCTAGGAATGAAACAAATTGAAGTGCAGCCAAGAAAATTCTTGAACATTATTAGCTGGGTGACTTATAAACAAAAAGCAAAATTGTTGCTATTTTGAAACAATATTTCAATCCCTTTACATGGAATTACAAGGGTATATCAAGATTTTATCTTGATGTAAGCACTTAACATCTTTTGGGAATTGGTATTTAATTGTTTCAAGAATAGATTGACAAGATTTTGCAGACTAGGAGCCATGGACAACACTTGATTGAAGAAGTTTTCAGATATGGAGCGAGTGCTTCTTTCTCCCATTGGTAATTCATGGAGGATGTTAGTGGTGAATGGACATTGCCTTCGGGTATACCATGCACCATTAACTAAGGAGGAGTTCTTGAAGGAGATTCCATTGGATGTACACATAATGGAAGAGAATTTCTCTTCAATATCAGATTCAGAGTGATGATAAAAAGTCTGACAAAAAGAAAAAAAAAGAAAAAATACAAGAAAAGCAAAAAGAAGAATAGTCTTGTTTGTGAACTTCCTTTTTGGGTACAAGCAAGACAAGAAAATTTGAAAAAAAAAAAAAAAGAAAGAGAAAAAAATTGCAGCAAAGGCATGTCCCACAAAATGGGGATACATGAGGACAAGCATCAATTTCAGCAAGAAATAGGAACAATGGAGCCAATACTTCATTTCCAGCAATAAGGAGGCAATGATGATGTAAGAAGATTCTTACTGGTCATCTAGTAAGGAAGGTTGCATCAATGTTGCAGGTTTCAACAGAAAGAGATGGTGTTTTCATACAACAATTGACATGTTTTTGCAGAATAAGGATTGGTCTTATCCAAATAAGAGAGAGAGATTTTCTCTCATTGAAGCACTTGAAAAAAAAAAAAAAGGACAGAAGTTGGTTGAAAACCAGAAATGGCAGCCTCTTCTGATGAAAAAATGAAAAAAAGAGATGAAAAAAAAAAATGAATAATTCAGTAGTGAAAACCTTCTTGGAGGCGCTACTGAGTTGGCTTGCATGAAAACCAATTTTTTGGCATGCATTGCCTTGTTGATCTACTCATCATTGTTCCACCATTGTACAAATCTCACACTTGCACATGTGTTATGTTTATGTTTTCAGATAGCCTGCTAACAATCATCAAAAGCAACTTGTAAGGTGCATGACCAATTTTCAGGACAGTAAGGTATGTGTTTCTTGCATTTAATTCATAGTAAACATTTAGCATTTAGTGTATGATAGTCGGTATTTGGCATAAACTATTCATACAATATTGACAAGTTGAAAAAGGAACATGTTCAAGATGTCAAGAAACACCCCCTTATGCCCTTAATTGCATAGAAATTCCAAAACTATGCAAAAACCTGATTTTGGGACAGACATGGCAGCAATTCTATTTCAATTTGTAGGGCAAATTTTAGAAGGAGAACTACAAGTTTATATCTCATAATTGTCTGATAAATTGAAGGAGGATAATCAACAAAATGCACCCGAAGGTTCTATTTTAGTACTATTGGAATAAAACAACAACATACAAAACAAAGAATAGCATCTAAACAAAAGGATGAAGAAGGGATTTTTTTGATGTTATGGAAGGCTTATACACTCTAGATATGGACCCACAATAGAATCTGTAGCTAACTTTTGCATAGGAGGTCATTTCTGCATTTTTTGAAGATCTTCGAAATGAGAAATGCAGTCTCTTCGAAATGAACAGACATCTTCGAAATGAGAAATGCAGTCTCTTCGAAATGAACAGACATCTTCGAAATGAGAATTGCAGTATCTTCAGAATGAGCGGACATCTTTGAAATGAGAATTGTAGTATCTTCGAAATGAGCGGATCTTCGAAATGAGAATTGCAGTATCTTCGGAATGAGCGGATCTTCGAAATGAGAATTGCAGTATCTTCGAAATGAGCGGATCTTCGGAATGAGAATTGTAGTATCTTCGGAATGAGCGGATCTTCGAAATGAGAATTGCAGTATCTTCGGAATGAGCAGGATATCTTCGGAATGAGCAGAAACTGTACTAGAATTGCTGAAAATGCTACAGAATAGCAAAAAGAGTAGGGTACATCAAATATTGAGGTTTATAAGGCTCTACCACAAGTAAGTACATCCCTCAAGCATTTCAAATAAAAAAAAATTCAATTTTGTTCAAAAGGTGCAAACAACAAAAATAAGCATTCAGGCTGAAATGTTGTTAAGAACAAGAAAATTCCATCAGTAGTAGTGCATCTGCCAAATACGGTTCCACAATAAGACTATTGCAAGATGAATCATATGATATCAAGCCTTTAAGAGGTACCTTGCAGCACTAAAACTTGTAGAAAAATAGAAAAAGAGTCATACATGTGCTTAATTGCAAAATACTTGATATAGTGCAGCAAGGAGGAATTTCTCAGTTAGCAGGTAGCAAAAGATGTTGTTCATAAGAATAAAACCTGCATATTACTATGGCCTACTAAGATGCATGAGGGCATGCATCGGTTCAAGTTGGGGGGATGATGAGGCCCAAAAATGCCTCATTATTGCACAATGTTTGACTCATTATTGCACAATGTTTGACTACCATATGATAAGTTAATTGCCAAATAGTTGACTAGAATATACTATTTGTTAAGTGTTTGCATGATTTTATGTTAGGAATACTATATCTCTGTTTTTGACTATTTTCAGCATTTTATGACTGATTTTGCGTGATTAAGTAGCAAGTAATAACATGCATTTCAATTAACCAAATGTGGTATGCTGATATCCATTAACTTCTCAATGGTTTTTGAATGTTTTCCTGCCCTTCAACTTGTTTCAAATCCACATTGAAGACAAAAGTTTAGGACTGTCATAAATCTGAAAATCTGGAAAAAACAGCCATATAAAAATCAGCAAGCTGTCACTTTATAGGAACACCTTGAAGTTGTCAAGCAAAGCATGAGGATATGGATGGAATGAGTTCAGAAGGACTACAGAAGACATCTGACCTATTTAGAAGCATTCCCACATGGTCTAAATAGGCAGCAACAGGGTATAACAGAGCAGGGGCAATTGTGCAGCACTGTTGCACTATTTCAGCATGGTTACTTGGTGAATGAAGTGTATAAATTTAGTAGCAGCTTGATGTACTCCTTCATGTTGATATTTTAATAAGTTTTCCATGTTCTAATTTGATTGAATTTGCAAGAAATGCCAATATTCTACAACTATGCAGTAGAACTAGAAAATGCAGTAATTTACCATGTAAATTCCAGCAAGCTACCAATGAATGGCAAGGCATGAAATTCACATCCAAGGAAGAATGAAGACTATTGCAATCTGATCCTGAAGGCTAATCCACCTTAGAAATGCAGCCAAAACCATTTGGAGTCAACACAGTTGGTCATTCTAAAGATCTTCGAAATGAACACAATGTCTTCGGAATGAGAATTGCAGTATCTTCGAAATGAGCCACTTATCTTCGGAATGAAAATAGAATGTACTTTTTGACTTGTTGACTGAATTTTGGCGGTGGAAAAGGGGATAAGAAGGTTGATAAAGTTAAGGGAAAATATCTTCCATCTAATTTTGTTGTCCTTGCCGTCCAAAGCCACCATGCATGGAAAAGATCAATTTGATCCTCTTCTAGGATAAACCCAGAAAAACTGCAGCATAATAGAAAGTTGTTTGCAAGATAGGAATGGCATATTCTGAAGTGGAGAATTATGTGTGAGATATTTCTAGACTCCTCCCATGTACTCCCACCACTGAAGATGCTTTCTAAGGGCCAATGACTACTACTGCAACACAAACTGTCCAGATTTGCATTTATTTCAGATCCAGAATTATTGGCAAATGACTGTAAAATAGCACATAGGCTGATTTGAGCATGGGATATATTGTAAATATTTATATAAATAACATAGCTCCCTCCTTGGTTGAGCCAGTTAGGAATTAGAATAGAGGAGAGTTTTCGAGTAGCAGCAATTAGGATCTGTACAGTGATTTTCTGTAATAGTTTTCAGCATGTTTTGTCATCAATAAAAGTGCAGTATTTTATCATTTTATGTTCTGAGTGTTAATTAGTTAAGGAGTGCTTTTCACCTCCTTCTAGATCAGGAAGTATGGGCCCACTTTCAGATCTAGAAGGAGGGATTTTATGGCAGGTTTTAATCTGTAATTTTGTCTGTGACAGAATTAATAGATTGCTTGCCAGATTTCATTTTCTTGTTTTTATTTTGTATTGTGTGATTTATGTTTCCTATTATGTTTATGTACAACATTTGTGTGTATGTCAGCTGACAAATTATATTAAGCATTTTCCTTTATGTTTTCCCTGCTTTCTATTTTAGCAACTTTCCATTTTTAACATATTTCATTTTGTTGTCAATTCCTGTAGCAGAAGCTTGACGACCTTTTGTGGCAGGGCATTGACAGGTGTTTTAGAATAAGTTTCAATTATGCAAAAGTAGATTAGATTTCAATTCTACAAAAGTAGATTAGATTTCAATTTAGCAATTTCAATTATGCAAGAGTAACTAGATTTCAATTCTGCAAAAGTAACTTAGGATTTCAATTTAGCAATTTCAATTCATGCAATTGTAGTTAGATTTCAATTCTTGCAAACTTAGATTTAGTTTTCAATTCTTGTACTTTATTTCAGTTTCCATTCTTCGAGACTAGGTTTAGTGTGACACCAAAAGGCTAAACCAAAATCTGCTTCACCAATAATTGCTTGAAATCTGAATGCCTGAATTGTACTCTGCCCTAACCTTCTATCGTAGACAGCCTTGGACACCACCCCGGATTGATAAATCATTGAGATTAAATGATGAGACTCAACGACACTCATCAATGGGTACCTTTAGGGATTTTTGGGTGACCAAAGGGTTTATGGATACCTTTGGGGATTTTTGGGTGACCAAAGGGTTTATAGGTACCTTTGGGGCTTTTTGGGTGACCAAAGGGTTTATGGGTACCTTTGGGGATTTTTGGGTGACCAAAGGGTTTATGGGTACCTTTGGGGCTTTTTGGGTGACCAAAGGGTTTATGGGTACCTTTGGGGCTTTTTGGGTGACCAAAGGATTTATAGGTACCTTTGGGGTATTTTTGGGTGACCAAAGGGTTTATAGGTACCTTTGGGGCTTTTTGGGTGACCAAAGGGTTTATAGATACCTTTGGGGCCTTTTGGGTGACCAAAGGATTTATGGATACCTTTGGGAATTTTTGGGTGACCAAAGGGTTTATGGATACCTTTGGGGATTTTTGGGTGACCAAAGGGTTTATGGGTACCTTTGGGGATTTTTGGGTGACCAATGGGGTGACCAAAGGATTTATGGGTACCTTTGGGGCTTTTTGGGTGACCAAAGGATTTATGGGTACCTTTGGGGCTTTTTGGGTGACCAAAGGGTTTATGGGTACCTTTGGGGATTTTTGGGTGACCAAAGGATTTATAGGTACCTTTGGGGCTTTTTGGGTGACCAAAGGGTTTATAGGTACCTTTGGGGATTTTTGGGTGACCAAAGGGTTTATAGGTACCTTTGGGGCTTTTTGGGTGACCAAAGGATTTATGGATACCTTTGGGGATTTTTGGGTGACCAAAGGGTTTATGGGTACCTTTGGGGCCTTTTGGGTGACCAAAGGGTTTATGGGTACCTTTAGGGATTTTTGGGTGACCAAAGGGTTTATAGGTACCTTTGGGGCTTTTTGGATGACCAAAGGGTTTATAGGTACCTTTGGGGATTTTTGGGTGACCAAAGGGTTTATGGATACCTTTGGTAAGGTGGAGGTGGTTGCGGTGGAGGTGGAATGATCAGAGGTGGTCTATGTGGAAGGGGGTAAGCTTGCTCCTTGAGTGGAAAAAGTTATCACTAGATGGGATGTTGCAATGGGAACACACATAGATAGAACTCTTCTTCATCATCCAATGGGATGATCTATTCATATTCCTCATCTAAACTAGGGGAGTTAATAGGTGCTACATCATAATCTGATTCATCATCAGTTGTCCATTCATAAGGGGGACCTTGATCCTCTTCCTCATTTTTGGATGGGAGAGTATGTGAACCTTCACCTTCTTCATAGGATTAGGTGAAATCATGAGATATCCCTTGATCTATCATATTTACAAGAAAATAATCCCCCAAAGAGTGGACATGATTAGGATTAGCATAAGGATCATGTGCAAGCTCATCCCTATAGTTCAAACCTAGGTGCTCTAAAATTTCTGTGAGGACGTCAAGAGGCATAGGCTTGTTGTGTCCTAAGCCAGATTTATCATATGGCAATTGATATTACGGCTGGAAAGGAACATGAGTACCTTGTTTGTACAACCCCAAACCATAGCCATACCAATGGTAGCGATGGAGATATCACATGGCATAGTCAGGATTGGACATATAATTGATGTCCTCAAAAAAGGGTTCTTCATCCTCTTCTTGTTGAGGAGATGGTTCTGTGCCATATTCAATACCCCCATATATGAAGTTCATTTGATTGGGAGGTATACCTAGAGGTATGATGGTACCTATGGGAAGATGAGGTCATCCCATATTCTGTATTGTCTCAATGGCTAGAACTATTGTAATATTCCTCACTAGGTATTCTCCTAAACCCGTAGTAGCCAAATGGATTGTGACCTATGATGGTGAGGATGGAGGAGATAGAAGTGAGGCTTGAGATGACTCAATGCTTACCTCATGAGGTGGTTCCTCATCTTCTAGACTAGGAATCTCTTCCATGGAAATGGTAGAGATGATTGGAGGGATCTCATCAATAGGCCTCTTCGACATGTTCCTCTATGGAGGATTTGATGATGATGAAGGTGTATCTGAAGGTGCCAATGATGATGGTGGTATAGAAGAAGATGGTAATGGATCAATGGAAGGCGATTGCGGAGTCAAACCTTGAATGGATGTATTTGGTTGGAAGTCCACATGAGTTGATGGTAAGGTCGACTCGGGGATATGTTGCACCAAGTTGTAGTATTTGAAGGGCTCAAGGTCTACGGAGACAACATGTACTTGCCCTTCGTGAGTGTACTTCAAACATTGGTGAGCTATGGATGGCACGCACTTCATGTCCCTAATCTAGGGTCTACCTAACAAGATATTATAAGCCATTGCACCCTCTAAGATGTGACACAATGTTGGTATGGTTTTGCATCCCACCTGAATAGGTAAGACTATAGTGCCAACCATTGAGCATAGAGTATCATTGAATGCTCTGAGGGTATATGTGGATGCAACAATGTGGGATGCTGGAAGACCTAGATGTTGGAGAGCATTTGTGGTGATGATATTGCTTGAAGAACTAGTGTCAATTAGAACTCTTTTGTAAGGTGTTCCATTTACACATGCAATGATGTGTAAGGGAGGATCAACCACCTCATTTGATATTGGTTTGAGTTCATGTTCATGAAATGTGATTACTAGCTCTTTGCACTATTGAATGTGCCCCACAAAATTGATAAAGGAGTTAGACTCTTGGGGCTACAGTTCAATCGACTTAAGGATCTCCATAAGAGCTTCTCGATGAGGTGGAGACTATTGGATAAGCTCATAGATAGAGAGTTAGGCTGATGTTGTTCGTAAGCTTTGAGCAAGCTTACTCTTTATGGTGACCATTGGATGAGGTGGAAGGCTTTGCACTAGAGGTGGTGGAGGTTGTGACATGGAGGGAATATCGTTTGAAGCTGCAGGTGGTGCAACTTGATTTGGATAATACCTATTCCTTGTCACGATGCTAACCATCCCGATGAACCCTTGTTGAGGGGGTGTCGTATGGACCTCATTTACCTATTTTTCTTGATTTACCTACACCTCATGAGTGGGAAATGGGTCTTTAAAGACACCCATTTGTTGATTATTTATCGCAAGAGGGTTATCAACTTGAAGATCATTCCTCTCAATCATGTCTTGTACTAGGTGTTTGAAACCATAGCACATTTGCATGTCATGCCCATTCTACCTATGGTACTTATAATATAGGTCTTCATGATGTCCCATGGACTTTGGTTTACTTGTACTCAGATCTATAGGCTAGATCTTTGGTAGAGTAATTGCTTTGGCTACACATAGATGATCGAATAGGGAATCCATAGACTCAATGAAGGGCGTAAATTATTGCTTAGGGTGACATTGCTAGTTTTGCCCTTGATTCACTTGAGTGTTGTTATTGTAACTTGTAGGAGGAGGTTGGGCTTGATAGTTTACCTTCTGAGGTGATATTGGTTGCACAGGCCCTGGAATGCTAATGGCAACTTGATTAACTACTATTATATTTGGTTGTGTTAGATTGCCCTTTGTGTTCTTATTCCACTCCTTTTTATGGGGTTTTATGATCTCCCCCTCTTGAATTTTGATTTCTTCGATTTTTCTAGCCTATGCTAGAGCATCTTCAAGAGTTTGGTATTGTTGGAGTTGTAGCAATAATGAAATTAGCTTTAAATAACTCTTGGAAAATATGTGATTCAACTCAGACACTGGTAGTAGGTATGGTAGCTTAGCGAGAAGTGTTCACCACCTATTACCATAATTCATGATTGACTCATCATCATACTGCTTCAACCTTGTGAGGTCTATTAAAGTCACCTTTCACTTAGTGTTAAAGGTGAAATATTCTAGGAATGCATCCACAAATTATTCAAAGCTATGGATGTTGTGCCTTGGGAGTTGATTGTACCACTCTATGACTAGGCCAGAGAGGGTAATAAAAAATGTTCTTAGAAGTAAGGCATCATTATCCTGGATATTGAAGCATTGGTTCATGAACCTAGTAACATGCTCCTGTGCATCTTCCTCTCCTTTGAATCTATCCATCTTGGGCATTTTGAAATGCTCTAGGTATGGAGGGGAAGGTATTGATGGGTGAAGCGGTTGACTACGAAGCTAGTGCAAAGTGGGATTTTGAAGCCCAAACCTAGAGGTCTTGTTTTCTATTATTTCCATGCATTCAAGCAATGCTTTATACACATAAGAGGATTTTATCTCCTCTTATTTGCTTTGGCCCCATGGGGAGGGTGAGGAATGTCAAGCATATGGTATGGTGGTTGATTTTCATCAACCATACCTCCATAAGGTGCTTCTAGATATTCCTCTTCTGGTTCTAGATCATCGTAGGCTCTATAAGGTGTTTCTTAAATTGGCCTACAAGGAGGAACAAATACTTGTAGAAGGTGATCTATGTTTGGCCTAGGAGGCAAGTCTCGATTAGGCCTAGGATGTCAAGGAGGCAACATTTGGTTAGGCCTAGGAAGCCTATTTTTATTAAAATTAGGTTGCCTCTGATGAACCCCTTGTCTATGAGTACTTGGGGTAGGGACCCCATTGTGTAAGGTCTCTTGGAACAACTCATCATGGTTTGTTGTTCAATTCTTTGTTTTTCTAATTGATGTTGGTGATCCAAGCATTGTTTATCTAGTTGAAGCTAATTGAATTGAGCTTGGTGGTCAACATATATTTTAACAACTTGGTTTATCTGATCAGCTGTACGAGGTCTATTAGCCCTAGCACTATTGCCATGATGCCTATCTTGTTTAGGAGGATCTAAAAGGTCGACTATGAGCTTCCCTCGATTGAGAGAGGTCACGTTCACTTGAGGCTTAGTCCTAAATAGATGTTCTTTATACTCAACTGGCATAGAAGCACATCGTTCTTGCATGGAATAATGAGACTAAGGATAATCAGGATTCTCCTCGGGTCTTCCTTCATAAATGAGGAAGGGAAGGGCTGAATTTTCTCACCTAGGGTGATGAGTATCATACTCATCTTGGTACTTATATTTTTGAGACCTATTAGGGTGATTTAAGGGTGTATTTTGATCATTTGGCCCTACCCATGGTGAATAATCTTGATCTTGCACGTAGGTGTGCAAGGTAGACCAAGTAGGCATATGGATGCATGGTATTGCTCTATTTGTTTGCGCCTCAATGCATGGTTGCCATTCTTGAAAGAAGGCATGTGAAGTGTCTATATCTAGAAAGTATGTTCCCTGATTAGGACCAAGACCTGTAGGGGTGTCCCATGTAGGGGTCCCTTGTAGGTTAGGTTCCTGATTTGACATTCTAGGACTTGGGTGAGTAGGAGGCCACCAAGGAGGTATAATCATATCCTTAGGGTCAAATCAGAGATGGTCTACATCTCCTTGCCTACTCTCTACAGTGTCAACCCTTGAATGGGCTTGGCTGTGGGTGCATACCATAGCTACTTTGTTCCAAACCCTACATGATTATCTCTTTTACAAATTTTAATGATGCAACACACAAGAATGGAAACACACAATAATACAAGTGTTTATCTCTTTTAAATATTTTATATGTGTTCCCTAAAACTGTTTGGTGTGTTTTTTATTTATTGTTTGCAAAGAGATCTCTTTTCATGTGTTTGAATATTGTTGATGTAATTCTCAATTTGTTTAAAGGATTTCACCTGTATACTCATAGCTCAACAATTGATAATGAAATTTTGGTCATGTAAACCAACCAAAGTATGGAGATGAAGCCCATACTCGATCAGGGAGCACAGGTCCTACCATTCCTCACCCATATTGACCGTGGGTAGTGATACACCCTCCGAAGAGGAATGTATACTATTTTCCATGGCTAAGATGGTTCTTGGAGCTAGCTTTGGCCAAAAAATAGGGTTCGTATCATGCGAGCCAATGGGTGGAGATGAAGCCCACCATCGTTGGTCTCTATTAGTGGTTGGGGATGAAGTTCCAACTCACTAATGTTAAAATGTGATGTGGTGTGTGTGGTTCCTTTTATACTTAAAGAAAGTAAAACAAAATAGCACTCAATGATACTTCACTAAATGCAAAATAACGTTTCACTTTTAGAAGTATTTAATAAATGATGGAACCTACAAAATGCATACCCTATATGTCAACCTAACCATTATGTAGGTTGCAAGCAATCAAACCACACAAATGCATTCTTAAGTTGTTATTTTCCTATTTTTCTTTTCTTTTTGTTGTTTTTAATAAAAAGTGAAATCTACTTTTCAAAAAACAAGGAAAAGACATAAAAAAACTAAATCTAACCTTCTCTAAATAGTAATAATGCAAAGTAAAGGTCTAGATACTCATCTTGAAAGCCTAATATGCTATTGTTTCTATCAATTTGAGTTGCAAGCCCCCTATTTTGTGGTCATCCCATGGTGGGATGATTGCAAATTTGGGGGCCATCCCTAGGTGGGATGACTGTTGTGGCTATCCCTGGGTGTTCTAATTAGGAAATCAAGGGTCATTTTAGGCTAGAACGACCAAAACCTACAACATTTTAAAGATAAAAATAGAGTTAAAACTTGCATAAATGAAATGGGATAGGGGTCCCACCGTGATCACCATTGTAGAGTGGAAAAAATGGTGCACCTAGAAAAGGGAAATGAAATGCATCTATTTATTTAAGCATTAAAAAGTGACATTAATGTAAGCATGATGAAAAATAAGTGAAAGAAATGGGGGTTCTCTTTATATTAATCCATTTTCCAAATGCACGGTTACAAAATGTCCCCTTGAGGGCTCTTAATTGATACAATCCATTACAATGTTCAAAGGATCTAATCCTTTCAGAAACTCAAGGTGCGCTTCAATGTCTTCCTCGCACTCATGAATTGAAGAGCGGGATTTTGGTACCACTACGATGATCTATCCATATTCAAACTTGTAGCTCCTTCCTTGCACATTGAAATACCTAGATCTACACACAAAGAAATCAAATTGGTTAATAGCATGTGCGGATTGAGATGAAATCAAAAAGATGCATGCAATATTGAATATAAAAGGTGAAATAGGTGGTGCAAAACTATTCCAAATTGTACCAAAATTTAGTATAATGCATATTATCTACTTTAGAGATGATCTATGCTAAAATTGAAAGGAAATTATATGCAAAATCCATGGCCATCCCTGGGTGTTCCAATTGGGACTATTAGAATGAAAAACCTAATTGAAGGTCCAAAACTACTCCAAATTGCACCAAATTCTAGTATGATGCATATAAACTACTCTAGAAATGATCTATGCTAAAATTGAACCAAAATTATGTGCAGATTCATGGCCATCCCTGGGTGTTCCAATTGGGACTATTAACCATCCCAAGTGGGGATGACCACCAAACCTGGTGGTTTTTACCACCAATTCCTCTGGGATCTGGTTCAAACTACTCCTAGGGGTGTTGTCATCAAATTTGGTGATCTAATTCACAGAAATGGGTGGGTTTTGGAATGGATTTGCGTATTTGGGATCACTTGGAAACCTCCTTCGATTGATGGATATTTCAAGGGCAAATACATGGGTGAAAGGGAGAGTGAATCTCGGTAGCACTTCATTGCAAAATATTGCAAAGACCTCTCTCTAAAATTGGGTGGAATGACTCCAATTTATAGCCCAAGAGGGCCATAGGGTCAAATGGGCAAGTTAGGGCATGCAAGGTAGGTGCCACCACTTGTCAAAACCCTTGCCATGCATTGGGTGGGAGAAGCCTCCAATTTGGGCCTCCAATTTGCAGGTTGTGATGGATTTGATAGGCCCTCAATCTATCATAAATCATTGGGTGGGATAAATGGTAGAATTTGATTGCCATTTATCCCACCCTTGACTTTTTGAGGGGCCTAGGCCATGGCCATCCCACCCAGGGATGGTTGTTGGTGGTCATCCCTGGGTGGGATGACCATGAACTATGGCCATCTTGGGGTGGGACGGTGATCGGTTGTAATAGCTTACATTTAATTTATCAATCCGAGGGTAATCAAGGTTAGATTTAAAGAGTAGGAATCTAGTATAGATTGTACCATGGGGATCAATGCTAAGCTTAGTTCAGATTTCTTTTAGTTTCAAGTGTTTTGTAGAAAAGTAATAAATAAAAATTAAATTATGCAGGAATGAAAATAAAATGCAATTTATGATTTCTACAGTAAATATGATAATTACCTATTAATGAATTGATCTATTAATGAGGATAACTAATAGTAATTTCCTATTGATGAGTTGATCTATTGGTGAATTTATCTATTGTTGAGGATCCTCGTGCAGTTAGTTTTATTTATCTATTCTGAATTTATGTTTTATAAGAATGCAATTTAATTTATTTTATATTCTAAGGTTAATTAACTATTTCTAACCTATTGTAGGGGTGAGAGCTTAGGGACTGGCTGTAGGAGTGGGCCCTGCCTCCTAGAAGATAGTGTAAGTCTTTCTCCCCTAATTTACTTTATCTCAGTAACTAAAATGCATAACTATTCCTAACATTATTTTATTCTATGAATGCAGGAATGTACAGTTACAACTACATAAAAGAAATTAAGCAGTAAATACAAATGACATAGTTACCATATGCGAAGAATGAAGTACTACTTTTATTGTTGGAAATTCAAATGTACATGTTGGCGCAATTCTTCAGAAATTGTACAGACACATTGAACATTTGATATTTCTCCCTTAGAATATTTAGCTTTAGATATTTCTCCATTAGACCTTTTCAAAGGTCTCCCTATGTAATTTATATTGTGACTTGGACAATTCTAAATAATACTCTTCCACGTATTTTGCCATGTGGAGTTGTGGACTTGATAATGCGACAACTATGCACTAACAAAAATAATCTAAACTAATGAAATTCCTAATTCTACTTGGACTCAGTAAACATCCTAAGTGGTCCAAGTGGCATTTTATAAGCTAACATAACAACATAATACTAACTTGAATATTTTGCAAGATGTACAATATAATCATATGTCCTTTATTCTCGAAAAAGACATAACAATCTTGCATCTAAATCTAATCAACCTAACAATATTCCAATTATACAATGTTTATGAAATAAAGTGATAACAACTTTATTAATCACAATATCCTCATGAAGAATATGTGACAAGTCAACTAATCTAAGTTGACTGTAATCCTTTATTGCCATGTAAGAGCACCATGCTGTACTGATGTGGCATGCAATATCAATCAACTAACTTGGTCAACTCTCTTCGATAACTACTGGTAAAAATTCTCTTCGGTAACAATCTTTAGTAGCTACCTTCTGTAACATACTTCGGTAACTATCTTTCATAACATACTTTAGTTACCATATTCTGTAATAGTATTCAGCCACTATTCTATCACCATGCCTAGAGTCTTCTTAATCCTTTGTCTTTACGTCCATATCCTCTCGTCCAAGGTGTATCCTGAAGCTTGTGCTATTGCATCATGCATCTGTGGATCACCCTTCAATACTTTCCTACATAATTACTCATAACTCGAACGTATTTTACATGAAATACACACATTTGTCAGATTTAACTGCATTCATATTTTTACTGACAATTCACAGAAATAAACAGAAACAACTAACTTAAAATACATTATAATCACAAATTAAATATAAAAATGAAACAATTTACTACAAAAATATATGCCAAATAATCACTCATCATTTTCCCCCAAACTGAAATATATGCATGTCCTCATGCATGTGGAGAAAATGAGACAAATAAAAGATTACATATATTACACATATATCAACTGTCATCATCCAGATCTTTGCAAATAAATGAAATATTAAAATCAATCAAGATTTACATTTTCTTCTAGAAAGTCATTTGCAAGACCATGAAATAGACATCACAATTATTATTTCAAAAATAAGAAAATAGGTTATCAGATATTATCTCCAAAGATCATTGGTATCGACATTAAGAAACAAACATTTTTAGAGATAATTTAAACATAAGCCAACATATTACAATATAGCACACAGTTTCAATCAGATATCTGCAGCAAAATACAATGTTTCAAATTTTTAAGAATTATTTTCATGACAACATAAATATTACAGAATCTATCAAACAGATTGGAAAGTACTGATATCTGTAGTTGAAAGTAAAATATTCCAGGTTGTCATATATCATTCTTATAACAATACAAATTCTCAGAAACTATTTAAGCAGATCAAAAAATGATGACTTTTAAAATTTCTTATAATAGAAATAATTTCATCAATTAAATGCAGAACATCTGATCATCTTCAAAAAATATATTGTTTATGATTGTTTTTAGAGAACAGTTTCTACAATAGCATAATAACATAACAATCCTTAGCAGAAAAATGATTTTTCCAATTTATTTCACTGTAGTAATGTACTAAAATTGTGATCATAAAACATCAAACACTGCATATATAAATAGGTTCAAATATAAAATACTATTTACAATATTATATAAAATATATATATATATCACTAAAATATCTACAGATAGAAAACATTAAACATTTTACAGATAATAATAATATACATATCAAATATTTAAGTTCTGAAAATCATAAAATATTTAAACAATTTTTTTTAGTTCATTCGACTTGTGTCTGTCGGGTGGAAATTCTTGATGATGGGGGTCTTGCTGGTGGTAGCTTGCATTCCCATTTCACCTTCTGTACCTGCTCTTTGGCCTTCTGGTCACCAATTGGTGTCTCAACCATGACAGTTTTGATATGTTCAACTTCAAGGGAATCCTCTCTCTGCTTTGCATCTTGCATTTGAGAAGGCAGAGGTTTCTCAACTGATGCAACTATGTTGTCTATCACTGCATTAATTTTTGGAGGCATCCTGACATTTAAGACAAGATTCTCAGGTGTAGTTCCTATCTTGGTGGAAGGAACTGATATTTTTGGTTGATTCTGCTGTGTTAGGCTGATGAACGGTTGGGAACTCTCTTCCTCAAGAAGCTTAGAAAAGTCAAAGGGCTTGTTGGTGTGGGCCACTTTGCTGAAATTAATAAAATTTTTTTGCTTTTTATCGGTGGTGGAGCTTTTGTTAGGGGAAGCATCGACAGGTGGCGGTCGGTTGATGGAATCAACAGGTTTCGTCACCTTATCCGTTGAGAGCTATTTAATCATATCTATCTAGAGGGCAAGGGCTCATTGAATTAATTTTGAATGTTCTACAAAATCCTCCCTTAATTTATCGATTTTTATTTGCAAAACAGTATTTTGTGCCTATAGATGAGATAGGGTTTCAACAGCTGATTTAGGTGCAGGTAAGTCAGATTCATGCCCTGATGTATTTCCTTTCTCAGGGGTTTCAGGAGTATGCTTCTGATGTCGAGCCTTTCGTGTAGGCTGAATTGGTTTAACAATTTTTGTAGGTCAGTGTTTGCATTTTGGGGATTTAGGTTCCTCCTCCTGGCTATCTGACTCATGGTTTTCCTCAGATGGACTATCTTCCTCAAGCTCATTTTCAGTCGACTCAGAGTATTCTGGCAGGTTTGATTCTATGACTATCCTATTCCAGGCTATTTTAACTTCGTGTGTTTTTTTAGAACTATCAATTTAATAAGGCCATGGTGTGCAAGTAGATGTAATTTAGGCTTTTCTTGAGGATTTTTAGGTTGCACATGGATAACGGTAGACTTTAGAGACTAAAATAGGAAATACGGTAGGTTGATAACACAATCATTATTCTCTAAGAATTTTAGATTTATCAACATGCAAATATGGTAGGCTGCATAGGTGGACATACATCCTTCTAGGGTGAAGAATTTGATAATTAAAATGGTGGCTTCCTGCCACATGAGAGGGAGTGAAGTAGTAGCAACACCCTTAATCCACCCCTCTTTGTCTCGGATAATGGTGCATTTTTCTCCAAATTTTTCCACTAGTTGGGTGACACTTTTAGAGGGGTTTTTATAGTATGGCAGCCCTACCTCTGGTAAACCTAGCACTTCAGAAATAATACTTGGGTTAAGGTCGAATTGGATGTCTCCAATGTGGGTAGTCATTTTTATGGGGTTACAATTTAGGACAAATTGTTTGGCCACCCCTTGGTCATGCCCTCTGAATTTTGTGAGGGCATCCCACCATCTGGCCCTTTGAAACAACTCTGTTACAGAATCACTAGGATTCTGTGTTTCGATAGATGGGGGTTCACTACATTTTTGGAACATGGAACGGGGCATGGATTTTAGGGTAGAGGGTAGATAGTTTTTTTTTAATTTAGGAGCTGAGAAACCTGCAACAATTTTCATCCGCACACAGAAAAATAAATTTTACAAATTTTTGCAAAATAATTCACTATTGGACTAAACAAACAACATAAATTTTTAGGAGAAATTTGCATAAATCATTTAGCATTAAAATCCATAGAAACTGATAGGTTCTGTTATCGATATAGATAGTCTATGACTATGACCTATCCTTCTACATATTTCCTAAAAATATTCACTAATTGCTCCATAATAGACATGTTAATCCAAACCTAACCTTCTGCATGATTTCCTAAAAAATATTCACTAATTACTCCTGTAGCAGAATGATTAGGGCATTTTTTAAAATATCTAACCTTGTGACTAAAAAAAAAAAATGGAATAGTAAAATATTTACCTGTCATTTTTGCTTTTTCGCTCTTGCGAATTCTGTCACCCTACATCATAATTTTCTGAATTATTTCACCCATATTTTCCACAATTCCATCCTTATTCGGTGTTTTCCCCTTTCAAATTTTGATTCAAAACCTTTAATTCGGCTTTGCTAAAAAATTTTAGAGTTTCGACTAGGTTGCAAAGTTTTTATTTGTTCACTGCATTCTACGAAAGGAAATCAAATTAGGGTTTGTTTTTCCTATGCATGGTGTTTTTTCCATGCAACAAATCTTGATCATTCATTTTGTACTTCATCAATGGTAGCAACCATTATTCATGGTGTAGTAAATCACAACCTTCGATGGTATTTTAATCAATGGTCTAGAATGTAAATCCGCATCACCTTTATGCAATTGGTCGAAAGAAATCTTTATGTCGGAGTCATAGTGAAGCTTCTAGACCTAACACAAATTTTTACATTAATCGCAGCCCTTCATGGAGTTCTTAATCGATGAACATCGTTTTTCATCCATGTCAATGTTGGCTATTGGTTGCATGTGCCACGTGTTGGTCATCATAGACATAATTTCACAAAGTTTTTACCGCCTCTCTTGTGTGGAAGGGGTAATCGTAGGTTGGCACCAATAATTTCCACCTTCTTAATAATTGGCATAACTAAAAATTTAATTAATTTCTACACATTGTGCATAGGTGGCATGCATTCAAAAACAATCATTTGGAACTTTTCACCCATGTACCATTTTCCTTCTATGTTTCACTTTTCAGTCGTTTCATCTGACGGAAAGTATCAATTGTTTAAACCTACTCTTTTTATGGTCACCCTTTATGCTTGATGCTTTTGTCATTGGATGTGGTCCATTAGCTTAGACTCTTAGTTTTAAATTTAATTTATTATTTACGTCCCATGGTAGCTTTTATTAACTCTAGCATCCACGTGTATCGATGGTTGGTACCTTTGAAACTTTGTGGTGAGCCTCCATGTGTTCATAGAGAGCGTCTATGCTTTCAAAGGAAAATTAAAGATAGGCGATACATGGCACCGTCTCGAGTGTTTTTATCACATGCTAAATTTTACCTTTACATATACATGGATAGGCTTTCGGCATACTTACCAATGTAAGGAATTTTCAAAGTTTAAATTTTAATTTTGATACCTTAGTCCATATGCCAAAGGTATTAAAAGGGTGTTATAAATATTTGTATAATTTTATCTCCCACTACACATTCTTTCATATTCTCGGTTGACACATTCTGCCATGTTCTGAATTGCCATGTGTTGCTCATATTAAGGGCTAGTTTTAAATATTGACACTTAGAAATATTTCATGATATGTCTTACAGGTATCATCTATGGATGGTGTTTACAGAATATTACTATAGAATATTGTTATAGAATATTATTACATAATATTATTATAGAATATTACTACTGAAAATATTTATGAAGGATGTCTACGGAAGACCTCTACATAAGACATCTACAAAAGACCTCTATGGAAGACCTCTATATAAGACATCTATAGAAGACATCTACAGAAGACATCTATGGAAGACATCTATGGAAGACATCTATAGAAGACATCTACGGAAGACATCTACATAAGACATCTATAGAAGACATCTATAGAAGACATCTATGGAACTGTAGTTGTTAGAGTTTAAGAAAATACTTTACCTATTTCTCCCCCCCAAACTATATTGTGAACTTTGTATACCTCTATTTACTTCCCCCCAAACTATAATTTTGGCTATATAGCCAAAACAAGATGAAGGGTATTTTTATTTATATTGGTGGATAATATAATAATAAGTTTTATTTATGGGGGTTTATTATAATTTTTGTGATTGTGCTTCCTGAATTTCATTAAGGAGTATCCAAGTGAGAGAAAAATAATGATTATAAAGCTTGATATCAATCATCAATGTATGCAAAAATAGATATCTATCAAAGGCTTGGAGTATTTTCAATCATTTAGAAAAATGGAATAGATATTCTGATATTATGATGGCTTCTATTAAGAGATACAAAGTTTTGAGAGATACAAGCCACATTTTTGTAGGAGAAAATGAACTATGGTACTTCCATAAGAATTTGCTTCTGACTTTTGCCTGCTTATGATATTCTAGAGTTATTTCTCAAAGACTTCAAACATCCTAGTGACTTTTAAACAACTTCATCTATTCATTTCACAAATCAATATGGTGTTAAAGTTATCCTAATGTTTTCAAGCTTCTCAAGGACCAACTATGTGTGCAGTGAGTATTCATTTCCCATTATGAGTAAGGATTGAGTAACAACAAAGATCACTTATGCCAACAAGCTAGCTTATCTTTGAGCATCCATAGGTCTTGTCCAGACTTAGTGCTACTGCGTAAGGATACCTTATTTCTAGGTGGGTTTCATTCAACCCATTGTTGTAATGAGGATCACCCCATGGTTTTTGAGATACTAAGAATTCCAGGGATTCAAGCTCTTTTACCCTTCTTTGACTTTTCTTGGGATACTTGCTCATTTTGAGAGGGAGCAAGGGATTTTTATTGCTTTTTGGGGTTCTTGCCTATTTTATGAGAAGCAAGAAGATACTTTTTGGGATACTTGCTCGATTAGATGAGGAGCAAGGGATTTTTTTTTGAAGGAGTAAGAACTTTGGGGAGTTGGATTCCCAACCACTCTATCAAAGTCCTGATGGGAATTTGATCCTATCCTTACTATTCTTCTCCTTTTCTTTCTTTTTAGGGATGAAGGGCGAGCTTGTCCTTTTTCCAATTCATTAGTACTCTAGACCATGCGCATAGATGGATAAGCAAGGGAAATTGTTCACTTATGGCAATAGTAACACATGAGTTAATCTCTCCAAATCTCACAATGTTTTCATATGTTCAAATGTGCGTAGTCCAAGAAAAAGTTTGATTGACTAGGAATAACTTACAACATCAAAATATTGCTTGACTTTCAATGAAAATTTTCTCAAAACACTAGTGTTGTTTGAGTGATTGAAAAACATCTAGATTTTATCTAGCAAACAAGGTATTATGCAACATATGATAGTCATTTTCCTATAAACTCTTTAAAGAAATACCTCTTGGGCTATTTTTGAAATATTGAGACTGAAAATTGATGAGAAGAAGATAGAAATACTACAAATATAGAAACTTCATGATGAAACAAAGGAAGCATAATATTTTTTTTAAGTGAGAGAGAAATTATTATTTAATAGTGGTTGATTGCAGTTCAGAAATGCACTGCAATTCGGCTTGCTGCTTAAGGTGGTGTATGAATTCCTCCTTAGATAATGGCTTCTTATAAAGTTTAAGCCTATGGCCATTTACTAGTAGTTTCCTTGTTGAATCATCTATAGGCTTAAGCTTGACTGTACCATTTCTGAATATCTCTTTAATTTCATAGGGTCCTAGCCATCTGGTCCTCAATTTACCTTGAAAGTCTTGGTAACGAGAGTCAAACAACAAGGCCCAATCTCCTGATTCGAATGTGCATGGTACAATGTGTTTATCATGCCATTTATTTCATTTTTGTTGGGTTATTTTAGTCCTATGTAATACCTCTAGTCTCCTTTCATCTAGAATGTTTAACTTTTCCAATCTAGCTTTCTGTGCTTTGTCCAAATTCATGTCAAGTTGTACCATTGTGCGAAGAGTTTCTATCTCAAATTCGATGGGCATGATAGCTTGTTTTCCATAGACCATTTCATAAGGTGATAATCCTATGGTGGTTTTCCAAGTTATGTTGTATGCCCATACAACTTCTTTCAATCTCTCAGCCCAATCACCCCTATTAACAGTTACGGTTTTTGTAATGATCTTTTCAAGTTCTCTATTCGTAACTTCTACTTGTCCATTGGCTTGAGGGTGATATGGTGAGGTTTTCCTATGTTTTATTTGATATATGTCAAAAAAGTGCTCAATTACTTTGGAGAGAAATTGGGTTCCATGATCTAAAACTAACTCTCTAGGTGCTCCAAAGCATTGCATAATGTTTTCATAAAGGAAATCAACAATTGGTTCAGCTTGCACTCGTGGTAAAGCTTTAACTTCAGCCCACTTAGTAACATAATCTGTACACACAAGTATGTGTTTATTACCTTCACTTGGAGGGTCTATTGGTCCAACAAATTCAATTCTCCATTTCTTGAATGGTTCAAATACTACTTGCGGAACCAAAGGCATCTCCATCGAAGGAGTAGGCTTACTAGCTCTTTGACAAGCATCACATCTATCAATAAATTTATGGACATCTCTATTCATGGTAGGCCAAAAGTAACCAATTTGAAGTATTTTACTAACTATCCTTTGGGTGGCATAATGGCCTCCACAGGGTTCTTCATGTGCTTCCCGAATGATGTCATATACATCATCTTCTTGCACACATCTCCTAATTACTTGGTTAGGACATCTTCTAAACAAGACTCCATGGATCCACATATAAGAAGTGCTTTGATGTATTAATTTTCTACGCTCATGCGGTGTAAATTTTTGAGGCATTTTTCCTATTACTAAGTAATTTACAATATCAGCATACCAAGGGGTAAAAATAGAAAGAGCAAACAAATGTTCATCTGGGAAATTATCAGGAATTAACTCATCATCATCAAATATTTGCATACGAGATAGGTGATCTGCAATGACGTTATCTTTCCCTACCTTATCTATGATCATGACATTGAAATCTTGTAGCAAAAGAAGCCATCTAACCACTCTACCTCCTACTATTGCTTTGTTCATTAAGTATTTAATGGTAGAGTGATCAGTGTGAATGAATACTTCATACCCTGTTATGTAATGTTTAAATTTATTGATGGCATGGACTACAACTAAAAATTATTTTTTAGTAACAATGTAATTAAGCTCAACTCCATGCAAATTTTTACTTACATAATAGATAGCATAAGGTATTTTGTTCTCAACTTATTGCAATACTGCCCCTATTGCGTAACCTGAAGCATCATAATGTATATGGAATGGTAATTCCCAATTTGGTCCTCTCAGGATTGGAGTAGTAATCAATTTATCTTTTATAACTTCAAAGGCCTCTTGACATGCTTCAGTCCAATTGAATTCACTTTCTTTAGTTAAGAGCTTAAGCATGGGAGCAATAATTTTACTAAAGTCTTTAATGAACCTATGGTAGTATCCTGCATGTCCTAGGAAACTTCTCACCTCTGTTTGTGTTTTTGGAGGTTGAAGGGATTGAATAACTTGTATTTTTGTAGGATCTACTTTAACACCTTCTTCTGATATGTAATGTCCTAGAACAATGCCTCCTCTCATCATCATGAAGCACTTTTCATGACTCAAAGAGAGGTTTTGCTCTTGACATCTAATCAAAACTTTTTGCAAGCTTGACAAGGTTTCTTCAAAGGTATTACCGTAGACTGTGAAGTCATCCATATAGACTTCTACACACTCATTTATTAAATCAGCAAAGATAGCTAAAACAACTCTTTGAAAAGTGGTAGGTGCATTGCATAATCTAAAAGGTAAGACTTTATAAGCATAGGTGCCTACTGGACATGTAAAGGTTGTCTTTTCCTGATCTTCCTCAGCTATGGAAACTTGATTATAGCCACTAAACTCATCGAGAAAGTAGAAGTATTTCTTTCTAGCCAATGTATCAAGAACTTGATCAATGAATGGTAAGGGAAAATAATATTTCTTTGTTACTTTGTTTAATTCCCTATAGTCCATGCAAATCCTCCATTTGCCATTCTTTTTAGGGACTATCACAAGAGGTGACACCCATTGACTATTAGAAATTGGATATATAAATCTTGCCTTCAAGAGTTTAATGATTTCTTCTTGAACCACGTCTTTCATAGTTGGATTCAATCTTCTTTGGGGTTGTCTTATTGGATAACATCCTTCTTGGATAAAATATGATGGGTACAAAAATTTGGATGTATCCCTTTCATATCCTCGTAGTTCCATGCAAATGTTGATTGATATTTCTTAAGCACGTCTATTAATTGTGATTCTTGTATGCTTGTGAGCTCATCACTGATATTCAAGGTTCTTCCTGGTGTGATATCTATTTGCTTGCATTTTTTTGTGTTTGCATCTATCCCCATTATCTCATGTTCAAGAATATTTAAGTAATAGTCATATGGTATCATTTGTTGAGACTGACTTGTGCTTGCTTCATTAATAGCCATGGTAGATTCAGATGAACAACCATTGTCTTGACCTTGATCTTCTTTTTGATTTCCTAATAGTAATGGTAATGGTCCCTCGACCTCTTGTTGAAGATGTTCACTCAGAACATTAATTGATAAGGTTTGGATTTCATCAAAATCATGAGGGAAATCATACCATAATTGCTTTGGAAATTCATCTTCTATTGTTGATTCAGGGAATAGGCTAAGGTCTTTAGTATTCTTACCATCAAAAATAGTCATATTTCTTGATCTACAACTAATGTAAGCATCAGTTATCGCAAGCCATGGGTGCCCTAAAATTAAGGGATGTCCCCCTAACTTTTTCTTGGGTTGTAAGACTATAAAGTCTACAGGGTATTCCCATGAACTTATGGATACTATAACATCTTCTAGTTTTCCTTCTAGCTTAATGGTAGACCTATCTACGAGTTGGAGTACAATAGAAGTTGATTGCAATTTATGTACCCCTAAATATTTCATTGTTTCTTTAGTCATGACATTAATAGTGACTCCTAAATCGACCAAAATATTTTGCAAGGCTATGTCACCAATGTGTACCATGAGTATAGGTATTCTAGGATCTGTGTATTTTGGTAATGACCTACCTCCCATTATTATCTTAGATAATTATCCAATGACTTGAATAGTTTGGGCTTCATTCTTCTTTTTCCTTCCTAAATTTGTACATATGTTTTTAATGAGCTTGGAATAGATGGGTATATCCTTGATAGCTTGTAACAAGGGAATCTTGATAGTAACATTTTCTAACTCCTAAAGGAAGTTAAAGGCTGGCTTAGATGGTTCTTTTGGTATTGCCAATATTTGAGGAAATGGTACCTCTACTTCCTTCCTTTGAGGAATTTGGATTTCTTGTTGTTTTGTTGGAATGTTTTCTAGTGAATTTTCTATTTCCTTTTCATTGTTATCCTCCTTTTCGAACAAATCTATAGTGGGGTTTTCAAGCTCTGTGAGAGTTACATTGTTTTCCAATACTTTTCTCGATCTCAATTGAATTTGTTGACAAGGTACTATAGATATGGAACATGTCTCACTAGTTTCATAGGCTTGTTGAATGTTCTTGTTGTTTTTAGGATTAGGGATCGGTTGAGCTGGAAGAGGAGGTTGCTTAGGAGGATTATTATTATTAACTGGAGGTGGAAGAAGTCTATTTTGAGGTGGATTTTGAGGGGCTTGTCCCCTAAATTGGTTTTGAAAGTTCTGTTGTTGTGACAGATTTTGAGACCAACCAGATCCTCCTTGGTTATATTGGCCATTAGTATTCCAACTATTTTGACTTGACATTCCTTGATTCCATGGTGGATTTCCATAGGTATTGGCCATAAAGTGGGCCCATGGGGGTATGTTCCAGTCTTGATTGTTTGAATAAGAATTCCAATTTGTCTAATTTGGTGCATTAGACCATTGATTAGGCCTTTGCGAGTTGGAATAACTAGGGTTTGACCAATTTGGTGGTCCATTGAATGGACCATTCCATATTTGGGCTACAAAATAAATATCTTCTACCTCTTCAACTTCAGGTTCCTTTATGGCAGCTTTAACAATGGAGATATATTTGCAGTTTTTAGTTTTGTGACTTTTATCACAAATTTTACAACAAGTAGCAATATTGGAAATATTTGTAATGTTGAGAGGGCATTCTCTCAGATTGTGCTTTTTCCTACATCTATGATAGTAGATCTCTTCATTGTCCTATGCTTTTGGCTTCTTATCCATTAAATCCAAATATGTAGTCAAGGTACTTAACAAATCAGTTTTTAAACCTTCCAACATGTTTCCAATTTTTGCTCTTGTTACTCCTCCTGTAGATGTATACTTATTACTCCTTAGAGGTTTATTTCTTGAATAGTTTCTGCAAAGGTTTACAATCTCTTCAAATACCATAATATGGATATCTCCTTTTGCCATGAGGTTAAGAACCTCAAGGACATCTTCTTTTAGTCCTTTTAGAAAGAGTTCTTTTAAGATTTCTTCATCAAGGTCTATATTTACTCTAGACCCAACAAATAGAAATCTCTCAAGGTAATCCTCCAAATATTCTTCTTCTTTTTTATTCATGCAGAATAGCTCAACTTTCTTATCCCTAACTCTATAGTAATCCTGATATCGTTCAAGGAATAACTCTTTTAATCCATGTTCTCCATCCCATTGATTACAAATATTTTCTCCTAGACCCATGAACCATATTAAAGCTACATATTTAAGAGTAGAGGGAAACAACCTTAGATTTTGTTCATCGATAGTGTAAAAGTAAGCTTGGCACACTACTTCAAATTCAAAAAGAAAAGCATCCGGATCTTCGTGTGGTTTCCCATGGAAGGTGGGCAATACAAAAATAGAGACTGACTTAGGTTCTCTTGTTGTCCCATCTGTATGTAATATTGGGAAGGCAAATGTCTTCCTTTACCCATTTCTTCTTTGGTCTCTATTCTATCTTTGTTCATTCCCCCTTTGGTTCTCTTCTACTTCTCCCTACCCACTTTGTTGGTCAGCCATAATTGAATGTAAGATTTCAAGAATTGGACCAGGTATGGGTTCAGTAAAAATAGAAGAAGGATCTATGTGATTGTCAAATTCTGGTTTCGGTAATAAGTATGAGTCGGGATCTTGTTCTAGGATTTCAGCTTGATTGGTTGATGTTGTTGTTTCAAATTCTTCTAACTTATAAATTCTAGGCTGCCTACTAAAGTCTCTTTGGAAATTTCCTTCTAATTTGTTGATCTTTATAAATCTTCCCTTAGAGTCTCTAGGTCTGCTCATGAATTTTCTAAGTTCTCTTGTTTTTGCAACACGTCTAATATTCCTTGAATAGTCTATGAATATCGTTGATTGGATCAAGTTGTTTGGGTGTCATGAAGTGTTCTTCTTCAAAATCAAAGTGGTCTATAACCAATTGAATCAATTGAATGAGAAAATCTTGAGTTGGAATGGGGTCGAGATTTCCAAATTGTAACTCACAACGTAAATCTTGACACAACTCCCTAAAGCGCACAACTCTAGGTATCCTCTGATATTTCTTGCTATATTCTAGGGCTACTTCTTTCTTTTCTAGGTCTCCGAGGAACTTGTGAATGAGGAGGGAGTCTTCAAAATATTGATTCCAAGGGTAAATTGTTGGATTTACTATTGCTCTTCTATCCCAAAGCCAACGCTCACAACTCCTTTTAAGATCCAGGTAAGATGAATGGTAGTTCATCCCTAGAGTTTTTGCTATGTCAATCCTTTTGATTTCCTTCAATTCATCTGATTTTTCTTTAATAATGTCAATGCGTTCATATAGACACTCCCACTCCTTACTAGATGCTCTATTTCCTTGCTCAAAAAGAAGGTTAACTTCTTATTTTATCAATAGTTCTCTAAGGTCTATAAGTGCAGACTGATTCAGACTATTTTCCACCATCTAGCAACTTATTATTATTTTCTTTTCTCTCTCTGGTTTGGTTTTGTTTGGGTTTTGATTTTGATTTTCTATTTTTAATCCCACTATTGTCAAGTTTAGATACAAATCACAACAATTGAGTTTATAACTATCCTTAATACAACAAGGAACAATTGAAATAAAATTTCACAATAATCCTAATGTTTTGCTAAAATTAGATGTGACTCGCATTCCTACAAATATTTATACAACCAACCTTAGCACACTAGGAATAATATGAAATATTGCTAGAAAAGTAAAATTAACTAGAAATAAAAGGTTAAACTATTACTATTTGTTTGATTGTTTAGGAGGGTTTCACTATGGTTGTGTCACTCAACCATACCTACTTCCTGCTTCTGATAGGGTCCTAAACCAAGTTTAGGGCTATTTCAGTATGTGTGTCTCACTCAGGCATACCTACTTCCTATTTTTCTCATAGGTCCTAAGTCAAACTAAATAATAATAATCACCCAAAGCTGGAAAATTTGTAGAAAATAAAATTTGTAGGAAATAAAATTTGCAAAAATAAAATTTGTAGAAATTAAAATTCTAATTAAGAAAGCAGTAAAATTAATTCCTCAAGATAAATGAACTTGGAAATGTCAAACGAAGGGGCTTGTTGGGACCATCTCATGCCACTCTAACTCATATGCACGCCAAGGACTCATACGTACCTCTTTCCACATACAAGTAAGCCTCACCTTTTTGCACTACCAAACAACTTTTCTGATTAACCACTACGGCGCTACTCTCCTCGGTAATGATACCAAAATGATCGATTGTAATAGCTTACATTTAATTTATCAATCCAAGGGTAATCAAGGTTAGATTTAAAGAGTAGGAATCTAGTATATATTGTACCATGGGGATCAATGCTAAGCTTAGTTCAGATCTCTTTTAGTTTTAGGTGTTTGCAGAAAAGTAATAAACAGAAATTAAATTGTGCAAGAATGAAAATAAAATGCAATTTATGATTTATGCAGTAAATATGATAATTACCTATTAATGAATTGATCTATTAATGAGGATAACTAACAGTAATTTCCTACTGATGAGTTGATCTATTGGTGAATTTATCTATTGTTGAGGATCCTCGTGCAGTTAGTTTTATTTATCTATTCTGACTTTATGTTTTATAAGAATGCAATTTAATTTATTTTATATTCTAAGGTTAATTAACTATTTCTAACCTATTGTAGGGGCGAGAGCTTAGGGACTGGCTGTAGGAGTGGGCCCTACCTCCTAGAAGATAGTGTAAGTCTTTCTCCCCTAAACTACTTTATCTCAGTAACTAAAATGCATAACTATTCCTAACATTATTTTATTCTATGAATGCAGGAATGTACAATTACAACTACATAAAAGAAATTAAGCAGTAAATACAAATGACACAGTTACCATATGCGAAGAATGAAGTGCTACTTTTATTGCTGGAAATTCAAATGTACATGTTGGCACATTTCTTCAAAAATTGTATAGACATTGAACATTCGATAGTTCTCCCTTAGATTATTTAGCTTTAGACATTTCTCCATTAGACCTTTTCAAAGGTCTCCCTATGTAATTTATATTGTGACTTGGAAAATTTTGAATAATACTCTTCCACGTATTTTGCCATGTGGAGTTGTGGACTTGATAATGCGACAACTATGCACTAACGAAAATAATCTAAACTAATAAAATTCCTAATTCTGCTTGGACTCAGTAAACATCCTAAGTGGTCCAAGTGGCATTTTATGAGCTAACATAACAACATAATACTAACTTAAACATTTTGCAAGATATACACATAACCATATGTCCTTTATTCTCGAAAAGGACCAAACAATCTTGCGTCTAAATCTAATCATCCTAACAATATTCCAATTATACAATGTTTACGAAATAAAGTTATAACAACTTTATTAATCACAATATCCTCATGAAGAATATGTGATAAGTCAACTTAATCTAAGTTGACTATAATCCTTTATTGCCATGTAAGAGCGCCATGTTGTCACTGATGTGGCATGCAACATCAATCAACTAACTTGGTCAACTCTCTTCGATAACTGTTGGTAAAAGTTCTCTTCGATAACAGTCTTCAGTAGCTACCTTCTACAACATACTTCGGTAACTATCTTCCGTAACATACTTTAGTTACCATATTCTGTAATAGTAATCAGCCACTATTCTGTCACCGTGCCTAGAGTCTTCCTTAATCCTTTGTCCTTATGTCCATCTTCTCACGTCCAAGGTGTATCCCGAAGCTTGTGCTACTGCATCGTGCATCTATGGAACACCCTTCAATATTTCCCTACGTAATTACCCACAACTCGGACGTATTTTACATGAAATACACACATTTGTCAGATTAATTGCATTCATCTTTTTACTGATAAATCACAAAAATAAATAAAAACAACTAACTTAAAATACATTATAATCATAAATTAAATATAAAAATGAAACAATTTACTACAAAAATATATGCCAAATAATCACTCATCAGACGACCATGGTTACATGGCCCAAAACTTCCAAAAAGTGGGGTAAACATTCACAAAAGTGGTTAGGACCACCATTTAACCCTTGAGGGTTGCCAAAGGGGGTCATATGGTTTTGATAAGAGTGTTTCATTGTAGTTGAATTGGATTGACATGATTTTAGTGCCTACAACCCCTACTAATCCCCATTGGTAAGCAACCATTTTTTCACTATCATTTTTCTAGGAGTCTTTGAAATTTATCACTTGTACATTTTTTGTTGTTGCATTACTAACTCTAACCTCAACTGATTTAGGATATCTTTTATGATATTTTAAGGATCGATTGTTTATTTCCATTCATATCCCCCAAATGAAATGAGGGATATTGAACTTCCATAATGTTTTGAGTCTTTTACTTTGAAATGGTAGTTCCCATTGGATGCATAATTCAATGAGACTCTTCAGAGGAACCCATGAAATACCAAATTTCCTTAGGATCATATTGAAGACCTCATAAGAAAAATGGTATTCAATAAATAGGTGGTGGAAATTCTCTCAATAATATTCACATAAGTAGCATATATTTGGTATCATAATTCCTCTTTTGAGAAGATTATCTATGGTGAGGACCTTGTTCAATACTACAAGCTAGTAAAAGAAATTGATTTTGGGAGTTAGATTCTTGAGCCATACTTTGGAGACAGGTAACCACCCCTAGCCATCTCCTTCAAGAATATAATAGGCTAATTTAATAGTATAAATCCTCCTTTTATGCACTTTCCAAATCATTGAATCATCCACCCTATTAGGGTTAATGACTTGGGATCTCAACATCTTATTTAGCTCCCTCAATGCTTGTTCTCTTTTGGAATCTAGTCCATTTAGATGGATAGTCTTCTACTTTTTTCCTTCCTCCTCTTCAACAATAAAGTTTGCAACCTAAATTCCAAAGTGTTGAGATATTATAAGTTCTAAAATGGCCAAGTTTAAATCTTCAATTAGTGGAGTCTTCTTGAGCCAATTTTCATTCTATAATTTTATCTTCCTTCTATCACCTACTCTCCATCTTATTCCATTTTTTAGCAAGGTTTTGGTTTTGTGAAGATGATTCCAAAAGAAAGAGCCCTTTGGAGGGTTTTGTTCCTCAATGAGGTTTCTACCCTATCTAAGGTACTTTACCTTAAGGATATAGATCCATCCAATATTATTCTTAATAAGCAACTTCCACCCCAGTTTAGCCATGAGAGCATAGTTCATTCTATGCATTTTTCTAAAACCAAGTCCTCCTACCTCTTTTCTAGAGAAAACTTAGTTCCAGGTCACCAAAGTTATCCTTGTCCTCTATTTCACTCCTGATCAAAGGAAATTCTTCTAAATTTGTTCAATTTTATCACATATTCTAACATGAATTTTAAATAGAGACATGAAGTAAATAGGTATGCTATTAAGGATAGACTTCACCAATTGGGCTTTTTCCACCACACTACAAGTTTTTTTCCAATTCATTCCACTATAAAGTTCCAAAGGTTTTCTTTCATTATCCCTTTAAAGAGGGGCATGCCTAGGTAGGTGGAGGGAATATCCCTTATTTCATAATAAAATATTCCTACAATCCATGCTTTCCTCCTTGTGGGTGTTGAGGAGAAAGAATTTACTTTTAAAGAAATTGACCTTCTACCCAACAACCTTCTCATAAATTCTCAACAAGATTTTAATCTATTTAGCCTAGGGAATTGATGAGCTAGTTACCAATATGGTGTTATCCATAAATTATTGGTGAGAAACTGGATTTAGGGTAGTGGTAGGGTAAAGTTTCTTAATTAAACTAGTTGATATGGCCACTATGACTACCTTATCCAATACCTTAACCATGATTATGAAGAGGTCAGGTGATAGGGGATCCCATTTATATAGTCCCCTTTCACTCTTGAAGTACCCTGTCACAAATCCATTCACAATTGTCAAGAATATTGTAAAGGATATACACTCCATGATTAGCTTGATTCATTCCTAGTGGAAGTCAAATTTAGCAAAAAATCTGATAAAAAATCCTAGTAAACCCTATCATAGGCATTATTCATATCCGATTTTAATAACAAACCATATTTTCCACTCCTATCCATGAAATTAATAACTTCATGAGTGGTGATTATCCCATCTAAGCTCTGACTACCTAGTACAAAGCCACCCTAGATAGAATCAATGATGAAAGGAGGGATAACTTTAATTCTATTGACCATTACCTTGGTTAAAATTTTGAAAAGAGTATTACATAGGCTTATGGGCCTAAAATCCTTAAACTCTTTTGCCCCTGCTACCTTGGGAATGAGTGCAAGGAATGTTGAATTAACATCCCTTGGGATGTGGTGGGATTTTTGAACTTCACTAATGGCTACTATCATATCATCTCTAATTTTTGGAGTATATTACATTATTTGGTACATGATAGCGTACTCCCATGGTACCTTCATGGTACATCTTGTAAATATTATACTAATATTGAGTCTTATATTAGAGTGTGAGTAATATTTTATGTAATATAATAATATTAAGGAAATTTGCAAGTGTTATGTAAGTGTGTATATGCAATAAAAGCATAAGTGTCATTGTGCAAGTGTAATGTGAGTATATGTGCACAAGTGTCTCATATGTAAGTTTGCACAAGTGTCTTTAGATTAGAGTGTGCTAAGTGAAAAATCATGTCTAGGTGTACATACAAGATAAATTCATGTGTATGCAAGTGTCAAGTAGAGAAGCCAAGAGTCATGAGAATTGGCATAAGGAAATGAATAGCCAAGTATCAAAAGATTCATTCTACAAGGGCTATATATTGCTCCATAGAGGGTCACATTGTGATATAGAAAATATTATCAATATAATCATCAAGAGTCAAGTACTATATTTTTAAGAGAAAGAGGAGTAATAAATATTGCATATATTTGAGCAAATAATATTATAAGTTATGCTACATGCTTTGTGCATGTATGATTCATGTTATTTACATTCATATTTCTACATGTTAATGAATATTAGTTGATATATTATAAGCCTTGATTTACATATTAATTTTCTCATATTATTTTGTTTATATAATTATATTGATCTTACTATATTGTGGCTATCTAATATTTGATCCTATGAAATTTATCCTATGATTTTATATTAATATTAAGGCTTCAAAATCTATCAATGGTATCAGAGCTACAACAAGTAGTTTCTTGCATAGGTTGAATTTATTTAGCTACATATAAAATTGATTTTGTCTAGTTTGATAAAATTGATTGAGTCTATCTACTTTAAAGGGATATAGACCTAGACTCTATTGTAAGATCAAAGTAAGCAAAAAGGCTAGAGAATTTCCATAGTTGCAATAACAACTAGTGAATACTAGGACTCAACTATAGAGTATTTCCATGGTTGAAAAATAACTAGTGAAGACTAGGACTCATCTATAGGTTGTTTCCATAGTTATAACTAGTGAAGACAAGGACTCAACTATTGGGGTAAATAAACTTTAAGATAGTTGATAATTACAAGAAAATGGCCAACCCTTGACATCAAAAGGATTTTAGTGACATGGATAATATTTAACACTAATTTCTATCAACTTAGAAAAAATTTGAAGGATTCAATATAATGAAGTCATCTTCATCTTGATTGAAGCATTAGGGAAATTTATAGTCAACTTGACATTAAAGGATTGAGTTTTTAAGTGCAACCTAAGACATGTATGCCCAAAATGGCTACATGAACTGAGATGATTCTTTTTGAAAATTTTTCTAAGGCATGAGGAGGCATGCGGATTCTAATCCGCACCCATTATAGTGCATTTTGAAGTGGATTCAGAGGCAAAGGAGAAAATCCGTCGACACTTAGTCATTTTTTGCACCCAAAAATAATCCGCATTGATTTCTTTGCTTTTCGACCCGAAATGGTAACAAAGGTGTGCGAATCCGCATAAATATTTGGGAAATGATGACGTCGGCTGAAAAAAGTTGTGGATTAGTGACAACCTCTATAATTTTTATGCCCAAAAATTGACTAAGTGTTGAAAGGATTTCAGAGAGGGTCTATAGCTTATCTTATGCCCGGAATGGCTACACAAGGTGATCATAAGGGTCAAGAAGGTGCAAAATTATGAAAAGAGGCGGTTTTAGTCTTAATATCACCCAGAATGAAAGATAATGCTATAATGGTCTATCCTCGATCTAGAATGGAGGCCCGATGAAGAAGAGGTGCATGCCCAAAATTGGAATCCATAAAGTTTTGCAAGAAATAGTGATGTCATCACATTTTTTGTGTGGATTCATTCCCAATATTGATGCCAATGAAGAATTATAAGTAGAAGGTGCGGATTTGGATCTGGATTTCTATCAAGGCATTTCATATACAGATTTGAGCTCTATGTTTCTACGGCATTTAAAGAGTGATGTCATCAAAGTTTTTAAAGGTAGATTGATCTATTCTCAGCCACATGATGAAAAAGGATCAACGGTCAAGGTTGGTAAAAAGAAAATAAAAGAGATAAGAGAATCTTCGCCAGATCAAGTAACAGAAGGAGAGAAGCCGAAGCACTGAGGGTTTTCAAGAACCAAGAAATAGAAAATAGTTACAGATCTACGATGATCGAAAGCTACCAAGAAGGATCAACGACGGAAATATGATGACCAGTTAACAGAACTCTAGTTCGAGTCTGTGATCAGCAAGTTGCAGAGTTCCAATTGCCATGGCCAACTGTTCATAGCTAGATTTTTAGGAATCAAACCAGTAAGGGGTTGCCAACTGGATTCTTTATGTTTTATTTTGATAAAGATATATCTTTGTAATGTTCCATAGAATTTTGATTTTATATACTATAAATAGGGATCAAACCCTCATTTTTAAAGGGTCGGATCTAGTGTATTTTCCTGTAACACTATGAATTTTCCAGAAATTAATGGAAGGAGCATTACATTGATCTTCACCCTAAAACTTGTGTCTTCATATCTTTTGTGTTGAAAGTTCAAATTCTGAAACTGCATTTCTGCTAGTACTAGGAGAATTAGTTTGATTGGCTTACTAGTGATCAGAGTAATTGGAATCTATTTTCAGGGTTAGTTCTGTGATGCTAGGGTTTATTTATGTTAAAATTGGACTTTGATTAATTCTATCTTTTGGATTGTCATTATTCAGATGTTGGAATTTCCCTATAACATTACTATTTTCTGTTGTACTTTGATATATGAAGCACTCAAGATTTAGGATAATGTTGATTGTAGTATTGTGATCTTGTGTGGTTTTATGGAAATTGTTCACATTATTGTCAATGTTGTTAACCTATCCATCCAACTATTGTTCACTTCCTCTAACTCTATTCCCTTCTTCAACCCTAATCTCAAAACCCTAAGTGAGCATAATAGTGTCAACATCCTACTCAAGTTGATAAGGAACCAACCTACTCTGGAGGTTAGATCGAGAACTTTTGTTCTGGTCTATACCAATGTTGAGTGCTGAGTTGTAGCTAATGAGCGCATGCCTAGACAAAAAATTGGAAGATCGATAGCTATAGTGTTGAGTAAATCTCAAATGCAATTCAGTGCCCAACAGTTTTTGGCATGCCCGGTGGGACCAGTTCACAAGGAACACGAAAGCCCATCATTGATTAATGGTCTATTTTTCTTGGAGGAATCAAGATTTGATGAATTATCTTGACCTCGTTGAGCGGAGAATAATTAATTCACCTGGCGACTCCACTGGGGAGTGAGCTTGGAAGAGAATCACCCCTGTAGACTAGTATCCTTTCATGTATACCAGGTCTTCTAGAAGAAATAATCTAGATTATTTCTTCCTTTTTGAGTTACCCTATAGAGGTACAACTATTATAAGGAGTTTACACAGAGATTTTGAAGAAGAGGTTGATCCCCCTGAAGAAAATCCTATTCAATAAAATCTTACAGTTGACCAAAACCCTCCCCTAGTAGTGACTCTACCTAGAAACATGGCAGCAAATGCAAATCTGAATCAAGCAAATGCTACACAGAATCAACCCCTCTAGAAGTGCCCCAACTGGGACACAGCTGGTCCACTTCACCTCCCTCACATGCATGCAATTCCCCAAGAATTATCCAAAGCAATACCTACATATGATGGAATAGGGAAAATGACATATGAGCACTGTCAAGATATCCTCAATTTAACAACTATTCATAACATAAAAAATGAGGATGTTATTGTAAGGGTCCTAGCCCTATATTTTAGAGGGAAGATTTTACACTGGTTTAGAACCTTAGAGGATGGTTCCATTACCTCATGGATTTCATTAGCTGAGCCATTTATAGAGGAATTCAATGAGTCTGTTGATCCCTTCTCCTTGCTTAACCAGTTTACTTCTATACAGAAGGGACCTCAAGAATCAATTTCAGATTTTAATCTTAGGTTCAGTAGAACTTGGAAATGAATTCCCCCTATGGCTAGACCAGCTGCAAGTTTAGCCTATATGTATTATATTAGAGCTCTCGGATCAGAGCTAGGCTTACAAACTCAACAATCTAGAATAGAAGATTTCCCTCGAGTATATAATGTTGTAGTTCATGCAGAAAATATCCTGATAAATGTGGGAAGACTACCCCCTAAGGTTGTTTTACCTTATGATCAAGAAACAAGTAGTTTCAAAGGGTAGGTGGTAACCACTACTTACATGGACCCACCCCCATTATCATCTCCATTCCCACAAATGGCTTCCATTCCCTAGCCAAAACCCACAAAGATCCCTTTTCCTCCACTTCCCACTCAAATTCCTCAAGAAAGCTTTGTTCTCCTAGATATCCAAAATACCTTGAAGTCCTTGAGTAACAAAATGAGTTCCATGGAAAAAAGAGAAATGGAGAGGTCTCAGCAGAGGAGGTTTCCCTATATAAACAAGGATCAGAGACCTGGACCTAGTAATAATTCTGGAGTCAAGGTCAATGCAATATATGAGGAACCAGAATACTCCTCGGATACCACTCTTGCAAATGTATGGTGTTTGGTCTGCAATGACCCACATGACTCTCAGTCCTGTGTCTTGTATCAACATCATGTTCAAACGACGATGGAGCAGGCTAAGAAAAATCAAAAGGGAAGAATAAATATGCTATGGCAACAAAATCAGATCATGACTAGGAAAGAATTGGAGGAAGACAGTCCAATAGTTGTCATGACAAGGTCTAGAAAGAAAGCTATACAAGTTGAGCCTCAAAATATGGGGCAGTTTCAAGTGCCTTCCCAAAGAAAGGATGGACAACCTACCCCTAGAGAGAAAGAGCAAGAAAAGACTGATAGTCTGCCTAGGAGGTTGGAAAAGGAAACTAAAGAAGATCAGAGGAGATCTAAAGATGAAGCTCAAGAAAGGCTTAGGTTCCCCTCTATCACCAAAAGGTAAAGAATAGAAGTCACCCAACAGTATAAAAGAAAGTATGGTGAGCCAAAAAGGGGGGCTAGATAGTCTACCATGACCAGATCTGAATACAATATTGTTGAAGAAATGAAAAATATCCCATCTAAGGCCAGTTTGTATGATACTCTGTTCATCCTGGGCCAAATTGATTTACTTAAAGCCTCCCTCAACAAATACCCACAAGATAAGCAAACCACTACAATCTTGAGTATACCCCCAAAGAAAAGAGAAATGTCTCCTACTGAGTTAAAAAACAAACCTCCCCCATTTTATATATCTCTAAGGATGGAGGGATGGGTGGTCAAAAATTGCATGATAGATTCAGGAGCATCTACCACAGTTATGCCCAAAGCAGTCTGTGAAGAAATGGGTATGGAGTATACCCGATCTTGCCCTGGAGTGTTGCAGTTAGATGGGACACCAGTTAAAATAGTGGGAGTCATAAAATATGTCTTAATGAGATTACATAGAGCCCCTGAGATAATAGTAGTACAAGAAATTATAGTTGTGGATTTGGAGCCTTACTTCGGTTTATGTCTCTCAAGAGAATTTACTGCAAAATTGGGGGGATGCATGTACATGGATTATTCTAGCATGGTAATCCCTTTCAAAGGAAAGAGGATCCGGATAACACCTAAAAAACCTATGGCTTATCATATTGAAAGAATTGAAGAAGATATGTGTAACTTCACCCCTATGGAAGAACCTAAAATAGTTGATGATTTTGAGGGTTTAGACATTGAAGATGAGTTACCCTTCAGAGAATATTACAGTCAGTTTGGGACTGGTATGGGAACATACAATATCTCAGAAGAATCAAAAAATAAGATCCCTACCATATCTAACCAGACTTTGAGAAAAGAAGAAACATGGACAATGCACTTTGATGGTGCTAAGTGCCAAAATGGTGTAGGGGTCGGCGTGATATTTCAATCCCCATCAGAAGAAGCAAAGAGTTTCACTTATAGATTGACATGGTCATGCACAAATAATGTTGCAGAATATGAGGCTTTGTGTCTTGGGTTAATGCAAGTAAAAAGTATGGGCATTAAGATGCTGGATATATATGGTGATTTTGAGCTAATCATAAATTAGGTGAGAGGTAGGTGCAATAGCAAACACCATTACCTGAGAGCATACAGGAATAGGGTATGGGATTTTATGGAATCCTTCGATGCCCTAAACATAAGATTTGTCCCCAGGGGGAAGAATACTCTGGTAGATTCTCTAGCAACCAAGGGTGCCAACTTCCACCCTTCTGTTGACTACGGGAGCAAAAAGGCCAAGGGGGTCAAAATGATTTTTAGACCTGCAGTACCAGACAAACAGATTTTTTGGTAGGTGTTTGAAAGTGATGAACAAATAATTGACTTTCTAGTTAGAGAAGCATGTTTTTCTAATGTCCCTAAAGAGAACCCTGATGAGATAGATCAGCGGGATGTAATTCAACTAAGGAATAATCATATCCCCAGGGGATTGGTCACATTGGAAAGCCTGTTTGATAATGAAGATAGAAAGAAGATCAATTCTATGAAGGTCAGTGAGAAAATCTATAAAGAAGTTGAAGTTGGAATAGAAAAGAAGCTAAATCTTGGGATTAAATGTTCTCCAGAAGAGGTAGAAGATATTAAGGCTTTATGCCTTAAATATCAGGACATTGTGGCCTGGACATATGAAGATCTAAAGGTATATGATAAAAAGGTTATCCAACATACTATTGAACTAGAGCCAAATGCCAAGCCTTTTAGGCAAAAGCAAAGGCCAGTCAACCCAAGGATTGAGGTCATCATGAGAGAAGAGCTCTTGAAGTTATTAAAAGCCAAGATCATTTACCCAATTAAACATTCAACTTGGGTAGCCAATTTGGTACCAGTGAGAAAGAAGAATGGAGATATACGCCTCTGTGTTGATTTCAAGAATCTCAATCAAGCATCCCTCAAGGATCATTACCCCCTCCCACAAATTGATCAGATTCTACAAATGGTGGCAGGGGCAGAAAGGTATTCCCTGCTTGATGGTTTCTCTGGGTATAACCAGATTTGGGTGAAAGATGAAGATCAACATAAAACAACATTCACCACAAAATGGGGTACATTTGCCTACCAGAGGATGCCTTTTGGACTATCAAATGTAGGGGCTACCTTCCAGAGAGCCATGGATTATGCTTTTGGAGAGCTAATCAATAAAGTCATTTTGATCTATTTAGATGATATGACTATGTTTTCACACAATAAACATGATCACCTAGCACATCTCGAACAAGTTTTTCAAAAGTGTAGAGAATTTGGTATCTCCTTGAATCCTAAGAAATCATTCTTTGGTGTTCACGAAGGGAAAATTCTAGGTCATGTGGTCTCAAAAGAAGGTATGGCTATTGATCCAAGAGATAGTTAAAGCCATCCTTGCCCTAACACTACCTACAAACAAAAAGGCCTTGCAATATTTCTTGGGTCAAATCAACTTTGTCAAAAAATTCATTTCTGATTTTGCACAGAAAGTAAGACCCATATCCGAGTTACTCAAGAAAAATGCAGAATTCAAATGGACTGAAATAAGAAAACAAGCCTTTGAAATAATCAAGCAGTCTATTGTGATGGCTCCAGTACTGGTGAATCCAGATTTTAGTAAATATTTTATCCTCTATGCTTATGGAGCTGAAGAAAGTTATGCAACAGTACTGACTCAAAAGGATAATCAAGGTGAAGAGCATCCCATATTATTTTGGAGCCAAACACTCCATGATTATCAGATCAAATATAACTTTATTGAGAGGCAAGTGTTTGCTGTAATGAAGTCCTTAAAGAAATTTAGGTAGTATTTGGTGCAAGGTAAAACTCTGGTATACGTGGTTCACCCAGACGTAAGGAGCTTCATTCTACAAGGGGACCTAGGTGATAAGAGAGTTGGATGGATTACCAAGATTTAGGAATATGATATGGAAATACATCCCACCAGGTTGGTAAGAGGTAGAGCTCTATGCCAAGGCCTAATAGAAGCAGTAGTAGCAGTAGAGATAACAACTACCCAGAGGGAGGATGAAGATCAGGAGGAAGTACAAGGAATGGATAGCTCCGATTGGATTGAACAAATGACAAGATACTTTCAAATAGGGGTCTATCCCAAGAGTCTAAACTCATCTCAAAGAAGGAGGTACAGACTTCATGCTCTAAAATATGTATTACTACCAGAGGGTTTGTACAGGAGAAATTTAGATGGAGTCCTACTAAAATGCTTAAGTGATGATCAACAAAAGAAAGTCATTGAGCAGTTTCATGGAGGACCAGCTGGAGGTCATAGTTCAGGTAGGGTTACAACATTAAAAATTATAAGAGCAGGCTATTTTTGGCCTACTATGTTTGCAGACACTTATAATATTACCAGAGCCTATGACAAATGCCAAAGATACGTTGGGAAGGTGAGGAATCCTGCATTTCCCCTCAGACCAATACAAGTTGAAGAACCTTTTCAACAATGGGGGCTTGACTTTATAGGAATTATTAATCCCAACTCATCAGCAGAGCACAAATATATTTTGACTACCACAAATTATTTTACAAGGTGGGTGGAAGCTATTCCCACTAAGAGATCAGATCAAGAAATAGTAATCAGTTTTATGGAAGGATTGATCTCTAGGTTCGGAGTTCCAGAAGCTCTGGTCAGTGACAATGGCCCAACTTTCATAGGGGCCAAGTACATTGAGTTCACCAGCAAATATGGAATCACTCTCAAGAACACTTCAAATTATTATCCTCAAGGAAATGGACTTGTCGAATCCACTAACAAAAACCTGTTAAGGATGCTTAGAAGATCACTTGTAGGTAATAAAAGAAGTTGGCACCTACTCCTAGATCATGTTCTATGGGCTGACAGGATCACTATAAATAGGTCCATCAAGACTTCCCCTTACGCTCTGGTATATGGCAAGGAAGTTGTGCTACCTGTACACCTAGAGATCCCAACCCTTAAGTTGGCAGTTGGAGATGAAGAATTAGAAGGAGGTCCACTAGAAACCAGATTGACTCATTTGTTATAGTTGGAAGAAAGTAGGACTCAAGCATATGAGAAATTTTAGAGACATGGTTCGGAGATGAAGGCTTGGTTCGATAAAAAGGCCAGATTCAGAAAATTCCAAGTGGAAGACTTTGTTCTCAGGTGGAATGTTGATAGAGCAAAACCTGGCAAACATGAGAAGTTTGATTCTTTTTGGGATGGTCCTTTCAAGATAGTGGAAGCCAAAGACTCCAATGTATTCCAACTTGAAGATCCAAATGGAAATGTACAGCCAATCCCGGTGAACGGTTTCCATCTCAAACTTTATTATGTCTAAATTTTGGAATCCATTGTAACATATGTACATATTCATGATTGTAACATAGTTGTATTCTTCTTTCTATATTTCATTCCCACTTTATTTTTCTTTTTGCACTTTGTATTTTTAATTCAAAGAATGACTAAGTGTTGACAAGAGAAATGGTGAAATCTCATTCCGCACCTAAGTACACTTGTTAAGGCCCGGAGTGGAGACTATTCGAATCCGCACCGAAAAACACTAAAGAAGTAGTGGAATGGGGGTGTTTCATGAGTAACCAAGGGTTGTTATGTATTTCCATCTGGAGAGAAAAGAGGGAAAAAAAAAAGGTTTCAAAGCCTAAGAAGGCGCGGAATGGGATCAAGAAAAGACAAGCCAAGTCACATCTAATTACAAAAGCCGCATTTAAGGCAGTTAGCCGATAAAATGCTATGATGAGGTGGCAGCGCCAGCTGGAATTCATCTAGTAAAATTTGAGTTGCAGATTTTGAACCACCAAAATTTAATAATGAAAATTGAGAAGTGTGCCAATGGACGAAATGCACAATGACCGCATTAATGGCGAGAATCGTGCATTCACCAAAAGATTAAGTACCCAATTTTTTGGCTTTTTGACATAATGCATATAAAATTTGTCTAGAAAAGGGAGAGAAAGCATGAACGTGTGGAGAATTCTATAAAATCTGCTAAGATAGCTCAAAGCATCAAAATTATGGTGGCCGAACAAACTCAGGAAGCAGAGACCTTAGAGAGGAGGACAGTGAGCCCATTCATCGATAAGGCAGAAGCCATTGGGGATACAAGACTAGTTCTAACCGAGAGGACGAGGCTTAGGAGGATTGTGTGTGAGAGATTCAAGAAGAGAGCTCCTCTATCAGTGGAAGGTAAGTGTGTTGTACTCTCATACCTTCCCTTTTACATATGTGATCTTGTGCATCCATGTCCTGAATTAATAGCTACCATAGTCAAATTTTATGATCCTTTGGCCAAAGTTGTTAAGACCCACAAGGGGAAAACCCTATTTAGAATCACTACCACCAAATGTCATGAGTTGTTTGCCCCAGGATCTAACCCCCCTGTAGTGCCCAAAGAGTTTAAGGTTGTCACTCAAGTTGGATTCTATACTACAGAAAAAAGGGCCAATGACGGGGAATTATTTATAAAATGGGTTTATAAGCAACTCAATCTCAACCCTAGACCAAAATTGCCCAAAGTCCCCATCAACATTAGAAAATTCTCCAACTCTGTAATATATTCTATGCTGGCTTGTATGGATGGGATGGACTCAGATGAAGAAGTACAAGGTTGGAAAATTGTGACAACTTATTGTATTGCTAATGAGAAAATGTATGAAGAAGGAGCCATAGAGAGGGGTACTAGGGTAATCTATTTTGATTGGTCTACTTTTCTGGCTCAGAGGATTCATGAGCAACTTGTAAGCATGAAGAAGAGCTCTGACTCTAATAGTTTCAGGCACTGTTCAAGCTTGGTATGGATGTTCTATGCTACTGTGAGGGATAGGATGCCCTGGATTCTAGTCAAAGATAAGACCAATGATGGAGGAACCCAACCTGTTTACTTTTGGACCAGTCACTTGAGAAGTAATGAGTCTTTTTATAGATTTAATCTTGAATTTTTAGGGCCTGCCCTAAAAATAATGTATGGAGAATGCCCTAGGTTGCCCCCGTTGGCTAAGAAGACCCTAAGAACTGAAGGTGCAGAGGAAGGGGATTGGTATTTTCTAAATGAGGGCACTATTATCAGATTATATGGTTTCATGGGAAAACCTTTCCTCTTACCACATTTTGTGACAGACAGGTTGTTTGCCCTAGAGTACTTGAGGCAAGCTGAATATATTGATTTGAACTATGGATCAGGAAGGAAGAGGAAATCTCTTTTGACTTACCGTACTCTGGATGATATAACTATCACCAAGAAAGGGCAAAATGAATGAATAGAGTAGTACCTTGATGAACTAGGTCTATTTTACATCCCACAGAGATGGAGCTATGACCCTGATGGCATTTTTACTGCTAGGAATATAGCCCTGAATGGGGATAAAGCTTATAAGTTTGAGAAGAAACATAGGCCCCATTTTGAGCGAGGTAGAAATAATAATGAGTCTTCTCTTCTATACTGGAATATCTCAAATATGGCACAGTTGCCACCATGGCTTGATTTCTATGAACAGATTAATGATTATGACCCTGAGAGGAAACCCAAGCATTGGCTTACCGAGGCTATTATTGGTGAAATAGAAGGTAATACTGGAAAGAGAAAGGACACCCAGCCAGAAGAAGATACCCCTCCTGAGGAGGAAATAGAGAAAAATGGAGAATCATGGAATGTGGCAAAGATTTCAGATTGGTGGAGAATGAGGGTAGAGATTGGTAAATTTTATCCCAAATCCAAGTTTGGAATGAAGGTTGATCAACAATTTTCTAAGATTTATGATGAAAAAATTAAAACTTGGAAGCCTAAAGATGTTGGGAGAATTGTACTGATTGTAGATAAGTCTCAGGTGGGCTCAGAATCCCTTTCTCCACCCACAGATCCAGACACTCAGGATGAAGAATAGGAAGCACCTTTAACAGCTGTTGAGGTCTTGAAACCATTTCATCCTTTCACTGAACAAGCTCAAAAATTTCCTAAGGGAGCCCAAATGATGAGAAAAATGCAATATGCAAGTGAGAAGGTTGTTAGTACTCCAGTGATTGAAGCAAGAACTCGGCCTAAATGTTTAGGTTTGGGGGGACAACCTCCACTCACAACCATTGATTGGCAAAAGAAAGATGAGAGTTTCAGGTTCACCCCTCTTTCCTTTACAACCGCAACATCAGTAGAAATAAATCCTATTGTTGAGCAAACACTTTTGGGGAATATATCTGAAGAGGAACCATCTGAAAGTGAATTGATTGCTAGTCAATTGATTCTAAGGAAAAATAAAAGGGTCCTTGAAAGAGAAGAAATAGAGGTGTCAAAGAGATAAAAGATAGATCCTGGATCTCCATCTGAGAAAATAGTTGTCTCAACTCCTGAAGAGATGTTTCAACAAGAGCAGTTGGACATAGATATTGAACAAGAGAGCCCTACATCTGTAGGTGAAGGTATGTTTTCTCATCCCTCTTCTCCTCATACTTCTCAAGGTTCCCCAATAAAATACCCTTCCCATTCTGTTGCTCAAGAAATTCCAAGAGTACATGCACCACCCCTGAGTTCACCTCAGGTTTCTGTAATTAGCACTGAGGTTCAAACTATATTTTCACCCCCACTTCATCTCAAGTTGCCTTTGTAACATCTATACCTTCACTCTCTCAAATTCTTATTTCATCATCCCCTATTGTTTCTTCTTCTCCATTGTCATCTCCACTATCTAAAGAGCAAATTGTTCCAAGCACACCCATTCATACTACTTCTAGTTTTGTGTCTACTCCTGTAAGTTTACCTATGTCAACCACAATAGTAATCATAGAGTCTACCATTGTAAAGTACATTTTTGCAGTAACTCAAGCACTCCCACTATCCTCATCTAGTTCAAAACTTTCATTTTTAGTGTCTTCATCACCTTTGTCCTATAATTATGCAAGTCAAAAGGTTGTACCAAAAGGAATGGCAACCACTCAAAAAATAAATGACTTATAGGCTGATAAGCTCTCTAAGCCTTGTAGTAGAATGACTATGAGAAGGAGTGTGTATGTTGACCCCATTTCAAGGTAGAGAGTTTCAAGATCTATGATTCCCCTTGTTAGCAAGCCTAAAACTGAGATGATTGTCCAAGACTATAAAGTGGAAGAAATCATGGAGGACATTGAAAAGATACCAGAGGAAGATGAGATAGTAATTTCCAAGGCTCACTTGGACACCTTTTATGTGAAGAATGATATCTTTAGAGAAAGGGTGGCAAACTTGAAAAGCAAATTGAAAAGCTCAATAAAACTATGAATAATTATAAGGAAAAAGAGAAGGCTTTAAAGAAAGAGGTAAAGAGTTGGCAAGAGAAGTCCGTGGAAACCAAGAAACTCAAGGATCAAGTGGTAGAGCAGAAAAAATTGAATGAAGAATAGGCAAAAGAAATTCAAAGCCTGAAGCAACAACTACAAATTGAGAAAGCCAAATCTTCTGGTTTCTCCAAGGATGGTTTGAAGAATATTAGAAAGGAATTTCTTGTGGAAGTACAAGAAAAATGCCCAGGCCTGTAGTATATCATTGATTTCCTACATGATGCCAGTACTCTACTCCAAGAAGTACAAGAAGATTTAGATAAATTCATAGCAGAGTTGCAGCCCTTGATAATGCCTACTTTTCAAATGTATAAATTAGTAGATGCCAGACTCACTGATGCAGCTAAACCTATCTCAAGTAAAGAATTGAATTTGGTTAGAGTGGTTTCAAGAATAGTGGTCAAAAGGCATAAGGCAAATCAAAGAGCATGGCTACTATTTGACCGTATTGAAATGGTCATTAAGCATGTAGTTGACATTAATAAAGAAATGGTGCAGGTTGGCTTTACTAGTTTATGGAGAGAAGATAATAGTTTGTTGTCTGTAGAAGAGATCCAGGGGAGTATGGATGAGATCACCAAGGATGAATCAGAGATTGATACCCTAGAGGAGCCAATAAACCAAGAACAAGTTGCACAGTTAATCAGTGATCTAACAAGATTGAAGGATCTCATGGAAGATTTGGTTAATAGGGGAGATGTTATCAATTACGAAGATATCAGAGAATTGGAATATGTATATAAACAGCTGAAGGAAATTTCAAATCCCTCCGATGCAGCCTAGAGATAGGCTTTACAGACTCTGGATATGATGGTTCAAGTAATTGGTGGTAATATTAGAGATGAAGACAAAGAGAGAACTCCTTCAGATGTAGAGGAGGAAGAAGGATAGGAAGATGTAGAGAGAAGAAGAAGAGCAAGATGATATTGATGTTGAAGAAGAACAAGAAGAGGTTCAAAAGGAGGATGAGCAACATGAAACCATTTCTGACCCAGAGGAGGGTCACACTTAATTCATTTCTTTTGTATTATGTATAATCATAATTTTTGCATTTTTGTATTGTTCTGACCATGTCAGATGAGTAATAAAAGCATGAGGGCTGATAGGAATGAGAATTATATTTTTGTGTAAAGACATTCCAGTGATAGGGCCTTATTAAAAGTAGAAGTAGGGCTAGTAAGCACAATAGAACCTATTTTTTTGAAGATAGCTGGAGCAGGACTGTATGTTTTTAGCATGATTTCCATATGAGCCTCTACCCTCTAAGCATATTGAAAAATTTTTAGAGGGCAGAGTTTATATGGAAACTATTCTCTAAAGCATGGTAAATTGTATATTTTTTGACTCCATGGCCCAATGGATAAGGTTCTGAGTTCGATGGCTTAGCAAGCAAATCCACCCGGGAGGCGCCAGAATGTATGCCCAAAATGGCTACATGAACTGAGATGATTCTTTTTGAAAATTTTTCTAAGGCATGAGGAGGCATGCAGATTCTAATCCGCACCCATTACAGTGCATTTTGAAGCGGATTCATAGCAAAGGAGAAAATCCACCAACACTTAGTCATTTTTTGCACCCGAAAATAATTCGCATTGATTTCTTTACTTTGAAGCCCGAAATGGTAACAAAGGTGTGCGAATCCACATAAATATTTGGGAAATGATGACGTCGGCTGAAAAAAGTTGCGGATTAGTGACAACCTCTATAATTTTTGCACCTAAAAATTGTCTAAGTGTTGAAAGGATTCCGGAGAGGGTCTATAGCTTATCTTATGCCCGGAATGGCTACACAAGGTGTTCAGAAGGGCCAAGAAGGTGCGGAATTGTGAAACAGGGCGGTTTTAGTCTTAATCTCACCTGGAATGAAGGATAACACTATAATGGTCTATCCTCGATCCAGAATGGAGGCCCGATGAAGAAGAGGTGCATGCCCGGAATTGGAATCCATAAAGTTTTGCAAGGAATAGTGATGTCATCACATTTTTTGTGCGGATTCATTCCCAATCTTGATGCCAATGAAGAATTATAAGCAGAGGGTGCGGATTTGGGTCCGGATTTCTGACAAGGCATTTCATATGTGGATTTGAGCTCTATGTTTCTATGGCATTTAAATAGTGACGTCATCAAAGTTTTTAAAGGCAGATTGATCTATTCTCAGTCGCACGATGAAGAAGGATCAACGATCAAGGTTGGTAAAAGAAAATAAAAGAGATAAGAGAATCTTCGCCAGATCAAGTAATATAAGGAGAGAAGCCGAAGCATTGAGGGTTTTCAAGAACCAGGAAACAAAAAATAGTTACAGATCTACGATGATCGAAAGCTACCAAGAAGGATCAACGACGGAAATCTGATGACCAGTAACAGAACTCCAGTTCGAGTCTGTGATCAGCAAGTTGTAGAGTTCCGATTGCCATGGCCAACTGTTCACAGCTAGATTTCCAGGAATCGAACCAGTAAGGGGCTGCCAACTGGATTCTTTATGTTTTATTTTGATAAAGATATATCTTTGTAATGTTCCATAGAATTTTGATTTCATATACTATAAATAGGGATCGAACCCTCATTTTTAAAGGGTCGGCTCTAGTGTATTTTCCTGTAACACTGTGAATTTTCTAGAAATTAATGGAAGGAGCATTACATTGATCTTCACCCTAAAACTTGTGTCTTCAGATCTTTTGTGTTGAAAGTTCAAATTCTAAAACTGCATTTCTGCTAGTACTAGGAGAATTAGTTTGATTGGCTTACTAGTGATCAGAGTAATTGGAATCTATTTTTAGGGTTAGTTCTGTGATGCTAGGGTTTATTTCTGTTAAAATTGGACTTTGATTAATTCTATATTTTGGATTGTCATTATTCAGATGTTGGAATTTCCCTATAACATTACTTTTTTTGTTGTACTTTGATATATGAAGCACTCAAGATTTAGGATAATGTTGATTGTAGTATTGTGATCTTGTGTGGTTTTATGGAAATTGTTCACACTGTTGTCAATGTTGTTAACCTATCCATCCAATTGTTGTTCACTTCCTCTAACCCTATTCCCTTTTTCAACCCTAATCTCAAAACCCTAAGTGAGCATAATAGTGTCAACATCCTACTCAAGTTGATAAGGAACCAACCTACTCTGGAGGTTAGATCGGGAACTCTTGTTCTGGTCTATACCAATGTTGAGTGTTGAGCTATAGCTAACGAGTGCATGCCTGGACAAAAAATTGGAAGATCGATAGCTATAGTGTTGAGTAAATCTCAAATGCAATTCAGTGCCCAACAAGACAAAGCTACAATAGATATTTATGGAAAGGAGAGTGAGAAGCTTCCTACAATGTATAGAGAAGAATTTCATATTCCAAGTGCAAGAGAAAGTATAAAGCTTTCATCAAATAGAGATTGATTTAAGTTGCAAACTATTAAAGTTTCAAGTCACAAATAAATTAACTGGCAAAATATTGTAGGTCTTGAAGATAGACCTTGACATAAGGTATTTAGGTCTTGAAGGTAGACCTTGACATAAAGGATTCAGGTCTTGAAGGAAACCTTCACATAGTGGATTTAGACCTTGAAGACAAATCTTGACATAAAGAGCTTTTAGATCTTGAAGTGAGACCTTTATTTAAGGAATTCTAGAGATATTGAATACTGTGGTCATATAGACCTTGATAGAGATAGAAGACTCAAACAAAAAATTGAAAAGTAGAAAGACATAGAGGTTATCTATTCTAAAATATTATTTGAAATAGAGGTTTTGATAAGAATCGGGTCATTAGATATTGACCTTAATAATTTGGATTGACATTGGTAGCCATATAAAGATTTAGTGAAAGTGCAAAGGAAAGCATCAAAGAGTAGATGGAGATATTTTAGAACAGAAGAAAGATGACCACATAGAGGTCCTTATATTAAAGTACAATGATAAGTAAAGAAGCTTTTAGAGAGTAACAAAGAAGATAAGGTAAAGAATATCTTGAAGAATAAGATCCTAGACTTACACAGTGCATGATAAAAACTAATGTAGCACAAAATTGAGACTTACAAAGGAGTGCAAGGTTTATATCTTCAAAACGATGTAGGATAGAGACTTACATAAACCGATAGGCTTTCAAATATAACAATAAGAATGATGTATTTTGATTCACAAAGATAAGGCTCTAAGGAGCCATATTGTAGTCAGAGAAATGATCATAAGTATAAGGTGGATAACCATAGTAAAGTCATAATAATGTTAATGAAAATAAATTATAGTATAAAGAAAGGTAGATATCATATTGTAAATAGATCAGAGATATTAGATGTAGTAAAAGGAAAGGCCAAGGGAAAGGAGAGGTAGCTAGCATAAACTAGATTTAAAAGTTTCTTTTAAGTTTCTAAAACCACAAGATCTCATGCTATAATAACTAAGCATCCCAATATGTACATGTAGTCTACAACAAGCGTTGAGTGCCTACAAATGTTGAATGCCAACCTACAACATAACAAAGCAAGCAACATGTTAAAACTAGTAAGAAAACTAGCAAGAAAGTAAGTCAGCAAGCGATCACCACAAAATCAAAGCATCAATCAGTGTAGTCTAAGAAAAATAGCAGTGCTACATTGGACGCAAAAACAAAGGAGAATGTTGAAGAATAAAAACCAAGAAATATTAAACATTGAAGTTGTGTAACACACTATAATGATTCAATCACTACCTTTAGAAATTTATCATCATGAAGAATGAGTAACCCCAATTTTTGAATTTTCTACAAGATGTTTGATGCAACACAATTCTCATTGCACCTGAAGGAAGTTCATTCAATACGTATGTAAATGTTTCATGTTCCACCCAAGAAGGAATCACCTAAGGACTATAATATTTTAGCATACTTGTTAAAGTCCAAGCACACAAGCAATGAGGAGCATGCATTCAAATTTCTTCTTATAGCAATTGAAAAGAAAATAAGGCATGCATATATTTGAAAGGTAATTTCAAATATTTTTAGGGCTTGCAATAATTTAGGAGTGATAAGGTAGGTTTAAATTAAAATGTTTTATTAAAGTTTGTTTTAATTAAAAGGAGCAATAAGGTTTATTTATTATTTGGTTAATTTATAGTTTACTTGGATTGATAAGTTTTATCTAGAAGTTTTATTATTTGAAGTTTGATTTATTATTGGAGTTATAAGGTTTATTAATAACTTTTAAAATTTTATTTGAAATAAAATTTTATTACAAATTTAGTTAATTTGGGAGTCAAAAGGAGTTCTACTTCAAACATAGGAAAATTAAATTTGCAAAATTCTTATTTTCTTAGTTTCTTTGACTTAGGGAGATACAATTATGTCTACTTAAAAAGAATCAAAAACTAAGAAATCAATGGATAACAATATGGAGTTCATGATACAAAAAGAAAAAGTAAATGTCATAAATTTTGGGATCAAGAATTTGATTGAAAAATCTAAAGGAAATATAGAATTAGTCTCAAATATAATCTATGGTGAAGCTATAGATAATTTTTTTAAAAACATTTGAATACTATGTACATGATAAAATTACTGAAGCAATTGATGATGGAAAAGATAGTATTATAATACGTTTATATATTGGTATCATAATGAACATGGCATTGCTTACACTCAAGTTTCATAAAGAATAAAATATGAAACAAAAGGAGTTGATTGAATATCTTAAGAAGAAATTGAAAATAGATGAATCATTTTTGGAAAAGATATTCATTATTTTTATAATATTGATATTTCAAGTTCATATAATCTAGGATTCTATTATTATGCTTTAAGTAGGCACTCAGAAGTCTCTATACAGGGAAAGAAAGAGTCATATGATTCTAAGGACAAATGCAAAGGAAATATTCTTATGCAAGAATATGATGACAATGAGAAAGTTTAAGAGACTTGTAATCTTGAAGCTACAAAGACTAAAGAACATGAAGTTGAATCCAAAGACATGATCAAGCAAGGAGAAGAAAAAAAACTTGATCAAGATGAAGATAATATGCATTGTAAAGTCACTTGAATATAAATACTATGATTGAAGACTATAGTATTAAATAACCATAAATTGTAATATAGGGGGATGTGGTAGTATATTACATTATTTGGTACATGCTAATGTAATCCCATCGTACCTTCATGGTACATCTTGTAAATATTAGACTAGGTTTGAGTCTTAGATTAGAGTGTGAGTAATATTTTATATAATGTAATAATGTGTAGGAAATTTACAAGTGTCATGTAAGTGTGTATGTGAAGAAAATGCACAAGTTTCGCATATGTAAATTTGCATAAGTATATTTATATTAGAGTGTGCTAAGTGAATTCATGTCTATGTGTGCATATAATATAGAGTCATGTGTATGCAAGTGTCAAGTAGAGAAGCCAAGAGTCATGATAGTTGGAATAAAGAAAGGAATAGTCAAGTATCCGAAGAGTCATTCTATAATGGCTATATATTGCTCTATAGAGGGTCATATTGTGATATAGAAGAAGTTATCAATATCATCATCAAGAGTCAAGTACTATATTTGTAAGAGAAATAGGAGTAACCAATATTGGAGACATTTGGGAAACTAATATTGTAAGTTGTGCTACATGCTTTATACATGAATGATTCAAGCTATTTACATTCATATTTCTACATATTAATGAATGTTAGTTTATATATTATAAGCCTTGATATACATATTAGTTTGCTCATATTATTTTGTTTACATAATTATCTTGATCTTACTATATTGTGGTTATCTAATATTTGATCCTATTAAATCTATTCTATGAGTTTATATTAATATTAAGTCTTCAAAAACCATCACTAATAATATGGTATAATATTTAAATAAATATTAAGGGAAATATATCCAACCTAATGGATTTCTCCCCAACCATTACAAAAATAACACTTTTTACCTCTTCCTCTTTAAAGGGGCTGGTCATATAAGAATTATGTTGCTCAGTTACTAAGGGTGGAATGTTCTAAAGAAGGTCATTCATTGCAGTCTCTTCCACCCTTTTAGTAGTGCCAATAAGATTCTTAAAGAAGTTTATAACTTCCTCCCAGATTTCTATGATGTCATCAGTACTTGAGCCATCCTCTCAAAGGATTTCTTTTATCTTATTGTGACTTTTGTGCCTAAGGGTGGACACATGAAAAATATTAGTGTTATGACCCCCCTCCTTGAACCACAAATATCTTGATTTTTATCACCAAAATATTTCCTCATACACTAGGTTTTTATGATATTCTGATAAATTTTGCTTTTCCTTATCCCTAATTTCTTGTGATAAGTAACCTTCACTAATAATTGTCTCAAACTCCATGAGTTGTTTTAGTTCCACTTTTCTATGGAATAAATGTCCAAAGACTTTTCTATTCTAGGCTTTTAGACTTTTGGATGAATGAGTTTCTTGGCAACTTGTGAAATCAATGGCCCCATAAAATCATTTTTACACCATTCTAGTATTCAAGATTCAAGGTTCTTGAGCTTCATCCATATTGTTTCAAAGTTAAAGGGATATTGAAACTTCCTTTTGCTGGTCTATGATTCCAAAACAAGAGGATTAAGGTCTGAATTAACTTTTCAAAGTGCCCTCAAGGTAGCATCGTCAAAGATGAGTAGGCTATATTACGAAATGAGGAATCAATCTAGTCTAATTTGGATTAATTGTTCACCTAACCACCTATTACTCCAAGTATATTTGACCCCCCTAAGGTCCACATCCATCAACCCATTCTCAATTACAAATTGTTCAAAGTCTTCCATTCCATTTATAATATTAGGATTTCCACCTTTCTTATATGATGGGAATAGAGGGGAATTGAAGTCCCCAACTAAGATCTAAGCAATTCCTTGGAATACCCTTCTCATCATGCTCTATTTTTTTCCATAGTTTTCTTCTTCCCATACTAGTATTTGGGGCATAAATGTTAGTCAACACCCAACTTATCTTAGTTTTCTTGCAATAGAAAAATACATTAGTCAATCTATTTGAGGTAGATATTACTCTCCCCTCCACATTATTGTTATTCCACACTCATAGCAATCCACTTGAGGATCCAATCGTAGTATTGACAACAAAACTAGCCTCCTTCCAGATAGCTTTTCTTATTTTCTCTATGTTTTACTTGTTCAATTTGGTTTCTTGTAGAAAAATCATTTATGGATTCCAATATTTACTCGGTGATGAAACTAGGTGGTGTTTGCTTAGGGCATTGAGGCCCCTAATATTCTAGGAAATAATCTTCATTTTTCATATGGTTGAGTGTTTATTCCTATCCAGATTGAGGGTCAATTATGTTCCATTAGCTACATCCCAAGCCATTTTCCTTTGTCTAATTTTAGATTTTGAAGGTTTTTTTTGCTTGGGATTGTAACTTTCATTTGCCCCTACTTTCCTTGAACTTTTGGTAACTCTATTAGGGTTTCCTTGGTTCTTCCTAGATTCTTTTCCTCTAGGATACTTATCATGGACTTCATCATCTCCCTCTAGGATAAGTGAAGTATCATTTATGTTTTGTGTTACCATAATAGTGACATTTTGTTCATGTTCTATTTCCATAATTTGCATTTCCTAATATTTTACCTCTATTGAGTTTTAAAGGCAATCAAAATGATTTTGAATGGTCAAATCATTCCAAAAATAGGGGGGAGTCTTAGGATGTTGACTTAACTTTATTACTTCTGCCATTATTTCATCTTCTTCCATTGCATTCTCCTTTATATGTGATGGGGGATCCACCTCCATCCTTCTTCCTTTTTCATCCTTGATTGAAGATCCTTTATTACCATCTTTTTTTCCTATGGTATTTTGTAATCACTAATGATGATTCTAAGTTCAAATCATTTTTTATGGAAAATCATGGCTAAGGTGCCCTATTATATGGTATAAGTTACACTTCACAAGAAGGTTCTTGTAATAAATATTCTAATTCCATTTCATAAAAAAATCCATATTCATGTTCACACACAATCACACATGGATAAATCATGACCTTGCCACTATTGTAGGGTTAGTTGCTATTATATTTTCTATATTTCACGTGATTCCTTCAAATATTTTGTCATACCAATAGTGGAGAAGAAGCTCAAACATCCTGATCTAGAAAAAATCTTGGTTGATTCTCTACATGTTTGGGTCAAAATATGTCATATATCACTTAAGGAAGAGACCATGACGCCAAAAAAAAAAGGGTCTCCACTAGAGATTTTATTCTAAATCCTCTTCACAATTAAGGCAGATCAAAAAGAAATAATTGGGTATCACTAAAATATCCATGTATCCTAGAGGGTGTCATTTCTCCATTGCCCACTTTTTTATAGCATCTAGTTTAGGTCTAACCCCAATGAACTTACCAACTAAATATTGGTCACCTTTAGTGGTAACCATTTTCACCAACTTGTTAAGAATTACCAATATTTCATCCGTTAGAGATAGATTAAAATTAAAATCAAAGCCCTTATGTTTACCTTTCACCACATACATCCAAGATCTTGCCCTAAGTTCAAAATTTGAGTTCTAAACACTGACAACCTACTCATCTCCCACCCTAGTAGCATTCAAAATTTGTACCCTAGGATTTCCTGACTAACCATCCAAAGACTTGAACCGTTACTCCATATTTTCTCAACTTATCACTTAGTTCCTTAGGGATTATGTTCAAATTTACTATCACCAGATCTACTTCCCAACTCTACTCCACTATAATATCATCATCAGATGTACTTCACAACAATACTATTGTTAGATATACTCCACATCAATACTATCAACAAATATACTCCACAACGATACTATCACCAAATCTACTCCACAACAATATTCTTATCAAATATACTCTATAAAAATACCAAGCCACTAATTTTTTAAGCATCAAGCATCAATTTCTTATCATATTTGCAAGATAAAGTGGAGTAATAAAGATTGCATACATTTAGAGCAATTATGTTCAATGATTGGTAACCTCAATCAACTTGTTCATAATTATTGATTCTAATTATGCTAGATTCAAAGTAGTTGGGTTTTGGAAATTGCATCACAGATGAATATTATGGAATGAGAAAAAATGTTTTTCGTAGGACTACCCAAACTATTGAACTTATTTCAACCATATTTCAATCATTCAGACTGATACCTGATAAACCCTAGAATGTCTCCACAAATATTCAAATAATTGGGAGAAATAAATATCCTTGTGCATACCTATGTGTGAATGGTATTTTTTGCAAGAGACTGTGCAAGGGTTTCATATGGGTTGAGTGCAAGTAGCTCTAGAAGTTGTTTTTTGGGGTCTTTAGGCCTTAGTGGCCAACAATTTTGTGGTTTTTGCTCAAGATTTTAGTAGGATATGTTGCAGGAGACCCAATATGGGTTATAAATTTATCTTTCAGTAGATCATGCAATGAAATTGATTAAAAATGGCTTCCAATTTGCTGCACAAAATAAAATTGAAAATCATACCTTTGCTTGATGTCTAGAGCATGGATTACAAAAATCATAAAATAAGTTTCAAGTATTTGATAAAAAAATTGTTTAGATCTCAAGAAAATATGGTTCTCAGGTGCACCTCCAAAATAAATCCATAATAGAAACCCCTTTCAAGGGCAATGATTTCAAATAATCGGCTACAAAAATGAATTTTAGATATGTTCTCCGGGGTGGACAGCCTCAGCCTAAGGATAACATAAATCATAGGGCTTACTGTAAACCTCTAAAAATACCTAAGATTGATCCAAGGAAAAATAATTTAGGATGTCTTAGAGCAGTTGATGGGACTCCTATTGTTAAGCTTGATATGAGCGACATTCAGACTAGCATTGAAATTTTGGAAAAAATAGGACTAAATTATCATTTCTTGGGTTTTCATCTTAGCCTATCTACTTTCAAAGTCTACGCTACAAAAAGCTGGAAAACTAAAGGTGAGTTACAAATTTCTATTTATACAAATGGTTATTTTCTTGTTTTATTTGCTAATAATGAAGAAAGAGAGAAAATATTTTAAAAGAGTCCTTGGTTATTTGGAATGGCAGGGCCTCTTATGAAGCCCTGGCATCCAAAGAAGATATGCCTTCTATAGGTATCATGTGGGTTAGACTCTTTGGCCTCCCAATTGAATTTTTGAATTCGACTGTTTTTTCTTCAATTGGAAACTCTGGGAAATTTTATGATGACTATTGATTGTACTCAAAAATTTAAACATATTATTTATGCTCAAATTTATGTTTTAATGGATTGTGAAAAACCCCTACCTAAAAATATCACATTACAATTTAGGGAGGACACATGGGAGCAAGTAGTGGACTATGAGAAAATTCCTTTTTGTTGTAGAATTTGCCATGAATATGGTCATTTGGCTCGTGTTTTACCAACTAAAATTCTAGATCAAAAGAAATAAGATACAAATTCAATAGGTTTCCAAATTCCTAAGAAGAACACTAAAAATACTAGTTATGAAGGATCAATCAAAGTTATCAGCTTATATGTTTAAAATTCTTTCCACAAATGATGCCCTAGGTGAGAAAGATGAAATAATGGAAACAAAAATATTAGAAACACAATTTAGAGATAAAAGGAATAACTCAGACACAAACCAACAAATAAAAAGTTTTCAACAAAAAAAGGGATAAAATATACATAATAAAAACAATATTTTAAATGTTGAGACTTCAAATAATACAGATCCCAAGATAGACTCTATTGAACCTTCCAACAACACTTTGGCTTTGTACAAGTATTCTTCAAGGTTAGAAGACATCCTCGATTCAATTAAGTTAAGAAACATAGAAAAAAAATTGAAGATGGATTCTAATCAAAAGGTAGGTCGCAAGACCAATCAACATCATATGGTATAAGAAGGTTAAAATCTTGTATAGGAAGGTAAGATTAATTCCCTTACCAAATATTTTAGCCCTAGTATTAATGAATATCATCACTTGGAATGTTAAAGGAATCAAAGGGAGTCTTTCAAAACAAAATAAAATTAGAAGAATGATTCATATAACCATCCACATCTTGTTTTCTTTCAAGAAAAGAAGATGTCAATAGAGGAAATGGATTTAATTGCTAGTAAAATCTGGCCAGCTAGAAATTTTTTTTCCATCAGTTCCTAGGGGACTTCTGGTGGTATTTCCTACCTTTTCTATCCAAAATATGTAGTTATTCACCATATGGTTGGTATTTGGGGTCTTTTGAATATAGCTATTCAAAGTAGACATTCCAACCAAATTATGCTTTGCATAACTATTTATGCTCTGATTTATTTGGAGGAAAAGAGAAGACAATGGAAGGATATAACTTATATTATATTTCATTTTCCTGAAGCTTGGATCATGATAGGAGGATATTTCAATACCATCCTATCTTTGGATGAGAAAATGGGGGGAAATAGAAATTTGGATAGGAGCACTAACCTCATTAATGAATAAGTTGCAAACCTTCATCTTGTGGACATCCAGCCAAATAATGGCCTTATGACTTGGTCTAATAGAAGGTAAGGCTTAGCTTGTATCATGGAGAGATTGGATAGTTTCATACTCTCTAACCATTTCTTAATCAATGGTCACATTCTTAAAGTGAATACTCTTAACAATGTTGTTTCATATCACTGGCTAGTCATGGTAGAAATTTGAAAAACCAATGTGAGTTTCTCTTCTTTTTTATTTCAGCAAAAAAAATATGAAGTTATTGCTCAACTTGAAAATTTGAATAAGAAAATTCTTGTAAATGGCCTCATAGAGAGCAGAAGTACAAATAAAATTAGACTCACAACTCATTTAGAGTAATTGGAAAAAAAGAGAATAACTCTTATGGAAGCAAAAATCTAGAATTCAATGGCTCAAAGAAGGAGATCGAAACACAAGTTTCTTCTAAAAATATATTCTAGCTCGAATATCTCACAACTTTATTTCTTCCCTCAATTCAGATTCAAGAGATGTTGTCTACACTTAGGATGGTATGAAATCTATTTTTGTGAATTAATTTTCTAATATTTTTTTTGCTACTCCTCTTGACTCAACTTCTCAAAAAAATATTCTTCAAGTGATCCCTTCTCTTATCACTTCTAAGGAGAAATCTATTTTGACTACTCTTGTTACTATTAATGATATTCAACAAGTGGTTTTTAAAATAAATAAAAAAAGGAAAAATCCTAGGTCCTGATGGATTTCCCATTGAGTTCTACCAAGAGTTATGGAATATCCTTCATGCTAATTTATTAGATGTGGTGGAAGAATATAGAAAATCCAAATAGATTTTGAAGGTTATCAATACAAATTATATAAATATTGTCTCCAAATATCAAGAGGCTTGTCATATCTCAGCTTTTAGACCTATTGCTTTATATAGTATTATTCTAAAAATCATTACTAAGATCATGACAGAAAGGTTGAAGCATATTTTGCATAAGATTATTTCCCCTAAACAAGGAGGTTATGTGGAAGGACATAAAATAGTGAATGAGATATTTCTTGATCATGAAGCCATCCATTCCATAGAAATATAAAAATATCTTTCTATGTTCATTCATTTAGACTTATCCAAAGCTTATGAAAAAGAGGATTGGCACTTCCTTATCAAAGTTTTGAGGCAATTTATTTTATCTCAATATTGGATGGAATGGATTATGGATTGTATATCTTTAGTATCCTACTCAGTTCTTATCAATGGTAGGCCTCACAATTGTTCCCAACTTCTAGAGGTATTAGGCAAGGTGACCCCCTCTCCCTATTTTATTCATCATTCTTGTTGAATGCTTGGGTAAGACTATTACCAAAAATAGAGACAAGAAAACCCTTGAGGGAGTTACCATTGCTCATGGAGCTAGGTCTATCTCTCATATTCAAATTTTTTATGACTCTACTCTATTAGGTAAAGCTACAATTAAGGAAACTTCTAAAATTAAGTAAATAATTAATTGTTTTTCTAAGGCTATCGGGAAATTGATCAATGAAGATAATTCTATAGTAATTTTATTTCACTGCTCTACTACACAAGAATCCATGGTCTTGGATAAATTACGATATAAGAAGACCTCCCTTAAAATCACTTATTTAGGCATCCCTATCAATACTTAAATATAGAAAAATAAATACTGGAATTGGTTGTTGGATAGAGTTAAGAATAAATTTGGAAAGTGGACAAATAGGTGGTTTTCTTTTTGGGGCAAAATTACCTTGGTAAATTTTGTCCTACAAGTTATACCTATTTATGTTTCTTTCGTGTTGAGTATACCAAAGACTATTCTTCGAGAATTGGATCAAATTAATCATCGGTTCCTCTCGAGTTGTACTAAGGAGAAAATAAAATGGGCCTTGGTGAAATGGGACACTTTACATCTTCCTAAGAATGAAGGGGGGTTGGGTTTTTAGTCTACTATTAATAACAACAAATCTTTAGCTACTAAATTGTATTGGACGTTTTTACATAACCCCAATGCTCTTTGTACCAGTAATATCCATGCTAAATATACTGAGAAAAAAAGTCCTAAAGACCTTTTTTGCTATCAAGTGCCTAACAAAGGTTCTCCCATTTTAGAGGTTCTTAATATTGGTGAGTATTTGATAAAGAAAAAGTTATTTTAGATCATTCATAATGGTCAATAGGAAATTTTTTTGATATATTCTTGGGATGGTAACCAACCTTTGATAACTTTGTTTTCTGAGTGGAGGCCTTGGATGGAGGAGCTTCACTAAGCTAATTGGATAACGATGGCTAATTACTATTGATACCATACTGGTAATTCAGCGGTTCATAGATATTGGATCCCTATTGAGGACTAGCCTATTCAAATTCTAGAAATACAAAGAAATGATATCCAATGCATCTTGCATATAAGATCTCTCTCTTGGTCCCTTGATAAATATTGTTTTGGATGGAACAACACTATTAACGATGAGTATTCAGTTTATCAAGGTTATTTAGCCTTATGCCATAATAATCGCAATCATTCTTATGATATATTTTCTCATTTGTAGGCTCAAAAGCTCTAGCCTAAGGTGAGGTTCTTTACTTGGATTTTATTTCATCGTAGGGTGCTAACTATTGAGGAACTTATGAAACGTGGTTTTCATGGCCTTTTTAGATGTGAAATGTGTGGAGAGAATGTGGAAAATCTCAGCCATATTTTTATTAAGTGTACCTTAGCCTCTAATATATGGAGGAGAATGGCCATATTACTTGGCTTGTAGTGGTCCAATGTTTTTACTTTTGAACAAATTTGGTAGGATTGGCCTAAATAGGAGGGTGTTGATCATTTCATTAGACAGTTAGTTTGGATGGGTTCTACCATTATACCTTGGAATATTTGGAATAAAAAGAAAAACTGAATTTTCAATCAAGAAATAAATGTTATTCACTATATATAGCAAAAGACCATTGTTAACTTAGTTGAATTAGTCCAAAAAGTCCTTAATCACCCCTAAAAATCCCACAAAATATGGGATAAACTGCTGCAAATATTCAATATTAACTCTTCTAAGGGAAACTGACTTAAATGGAATGTGAGTAGTTACAATATGGAAAGAACAAGGAATTGGCAGCCTCCTCCTAAGGATTATGGAAAATTCAATACTGATGGAGCCTCTAGGGGCAACCTTGGAAAAGATAGTGCGGGAGGAATTAGTAGACTTTCAGATGGCTCCCTAGTTTTCACTTTTGCTGAGAATTTGGGTATCCTTTCAAATAACCTTGTTGAGGGGTATGGTATCCTTAGAAACCTTCAATAGGATGCTAAGGTTGGATGGGAAAAGGTTTTGGTTGAATCTAACTCTCAACTCATGATTAATCTTTTGAAGACTCCTAATAATCATAAGGTTGATTGGATAGTAAAAAGAATTGTTGATAAGATTCAATTAATCTATATGGGCTTTTTGAAATTTGATTACAATCATATGGTTAGATAACAGAACATGAGTGATGATGCTTTAGCTAATTGGGCATTGGACAAAGGTGATCTTACTTTCTACGACCACCCTCCCAAATGGTGGGCTTCACAAATAAGGGAATCTCTGCTTTCTATCCTTTCTTTGGATGGCTCTAGTACTAGAGTTACCTAGTTCCTTTTTGCTTTGATTTTGCTTCTCTTTGGTTTTGTCAGGGTATTTTAGTTCCCTACCTCAAACATTTCTTTCTTATGTTTCATCTGTTGAATCTTGCCTTAAAAGTCTTTTGGCCTAGAAAGGTTGCAATTGTGTTTTATTTGTTTTGTTTTCCCTTTTTTTAGTTTTTCGAGGGGTGTGTGTTATTTTTGTATTATTTTATTTTTGTGTTGTTTTTGTTTTTGTTTTGTGGTTTTGTTTTTTTTTTTTTTCATGTTTTTGTTTTTTTGTGTTTTTGGTTTTTTTAAAGTGTTTGTGTGTTGTTTTGTTGTTTTTATGGTTTTCTTATGTGTTTTGTATTTTATGTTTTTTTGTTATTTTTTATTTTATTTTTATTTATTTATTTTATTTTTTGAGTTCTTTGTTGTTTTTATGCTTTTATGTTGTTTTTGTTTGTTTTATGGTTTTTTTGTGTTTTTTTGGTATGGATTTTTTAGTTTATTTGTATTTGTTTTTGATGTTGTATTTTTTGTTCTTGTTTGTTATTGTTATTGTTTTTTAAGGTATGTTTGTTGAGTGTGCTGAAGGGGGTAGGCCAAGTGCGAGCCCTAGGAATTTTTTGTGGAATAGATACCCCTACCTCCTTGGGACTTACCCAAAATTGGCATTCCATTTGGGGTGTTTTCCAAAAAAAAAAACAATGCCAAGCCACCATATGTTTTGAAGCATTTTCAGATCTACTTCATAGCAATATTGTTACTAATTCTACTCCACAACAATATTATCACCAAACCTACTCCACAAAAATATTTTTATTAGCTCTACTCTATAGCAATACTATAACTAGATCTGCTCCATAAGAATACTATAGCCAGATCTACTCCACCATAATATTGTTGCTAAATCTACTCCACAATAATATTGTTATCAACTCTAATCACAATAATATTATCACTAAATCTACTTCACAACAATACTATCACTAGATCTACTCTACAAGAATACTATCACAAAATCTACTCCACAATAATATTATCACTAGATCTACTCCATAGTAATACTATCACCAAATCTACTTCACAACAATACTATCACCAAATCTAGATATTCTTAAGTTGTTCCAACAAATAGTTGAATTCAAATGCTTGAACTCTATGTGCATTGCAACCCAATAAACCCTTGAATTCACCTTCTTCAATGGTTCCCCCTTCCAAGGCCCTACAATTTTCCTCCACCACAAAATTCTAACTTGCATAGTCTATCACCAATTCAAATGGCCAAATCTATAAAGTTACTATATCCTCCAAATCTGAAAGTGATAGTGTTGGAAATTTGAGGTATTTTATGTTGTCATTGATGTCACATGGATCATTGATGTTACATGGATCACACTAAGTTTTGGTGGCCAAAGTATCTCATAAATAAGCATTTATGATATTTTAGAAAGCATGAATATATACAGGGTTTTTGTGAAAACCAAGGGAGGCAAAATAAAAGGTTTTATTTAAAACCATGGATGGTAGATTTGAAATGGATTTTTCTTAAAACCTAGGTTGGATTTTAGTTTTGTCAAAAAAGGTGCCCCGATGATGGAGATATTTAATTTTAAATATTTAAGTCCAAATTTTAATTATTTAAAATTAAAATTAAAATTAAAAATTAAAAATTAAAAGTTAATTTATAGTGGCGATGTCAAAATAAAGGAGGAGGCATATAATATTAAAGTTTAATTTATAGCGTCGACATCAAAATAAAGGAGGAAGGCATATATAAATATGCCACCAAATGCTTTGATTTATTCCCCATGTCCTCGATGATGGTGATGCATTCGAATTTCTAAGGAAGTGAAAGGTGCCAGCGTGTTAAAGAGTGTGCAAAGGGTGTTCGTTCGAAGAGGGAGCAAAGGCATCGTAACTCATTCAAATCCAGTGAATAAATGAGGCAATAAAAGTAAGGGAGGTCCCTTACCAAGAACCGTAGGCACTTGTGGCCTAACGAAAAGAGGAAGGTGCATAAGCTGTTGAAGCACCAACAAATACAAAGTTTGAATCCCACTGGTGTTGTTTTTGCAAAGTGAAAGGGAGGACTCTTTTGATGCACGTGGTGTTTGAGGACACACTTAGAGCAAACAAATAGAAGGTTTGCAATCACTGTTCTATGTGAGTGATTGGCTCACATGGTTTTTGGCATCGCAGTTAGAGTAGTGCAGGGGCAGCGACCAGGGATCAAATCCCACTGAGGACAAAGGCAAGTTAATAATTTTTCTTAATATTTTATTTTTCTAAGGTTGCCCTAGGAGAGATAAGGGTTGTGATGCATGTTGAGAAAAAGAGAGATTTCTGGTGATTTTCGTTTTAGAAGTATATCATATTATATATTTTTGGAAAGCTTATTTTGAGGGCTATTTGATTAAATTTATTAGAGGGAGAAATAAGGTGTATGTAAAGTTATATTTCTATTTTTGTAATGGGGTTCAAAAGTGAAGGTTATTTTGTTCTTTTTCAAAAGTGATTAATTCTTTCATAAGGGGCATGATGCATTTTGTTGAGTAGGAGTGGTAAGGTGTTATTTGGATATTTTTGTTATGATATTAATCATGATCTCTAACCCTTGTTGAAAGTTGAAAAATAAGTTTTTTGAGTGTGGCAAATTTCCAAAGATGTTTCTTCATCTTAATAAAAGATATGGGCACATTCTCCTATTGATTGATTATGGTGGTTGATTTCTGAAATATCATTGAAGAGAAAATGATTGATTGTGGTTTCTTTTTCGAAAGTGGTTGGTTGAATGCTTCAAGGTTTTCTAGTTTGAGAGTTGTGGTTAAACCTTGTTTTATAAGCATAGTTGTTGAAGCCCATTGGTTATGCAAAGAACTTGAAAAGAACATGAGTATCATTGTTATGTGATATTTATGGTTGAGCATTGTTGGAAATATTTGAGTTGGTTGATACATGCTTGGACTAGGGTTTGTGAGAAAGAGTTGTCCCTTGTGATGAATGGTTGAGTTGAGTTGATTGTGCCTAGTCAAGTGATTGTGAGAAGTGATTGTTCAAATTCCATAAAAGAAACTATTCTATATTCTGATTTGAGTTGATTTTAAGTTGAGAAAGAAATTGATATTAGAACATATTGAGTCTCTAAAAATTCTCCTTATGCTTCTATGAGATTGCCTTGAGTTGAGAAAGATATTGGATTTGAGTATAGAACATATTGAGTCTCTAAAAATTCTCTTTATGCTTCTATGAGATTGATTTGAGTTGAGATCATTGTGGATCATAGTTGTCATCCTTTGAAGAGTGTATTACATTCATTGTTGAGTTCATATTTGATCCTTGCCTTCATAGATTTGTGGATGAGATTTGAGTACTACTTGAGTATGATTGATTAAGCCTTTGAGAAGACTTTTGGGATAGATTTCTGGACAGACTTGTTGAGAATATTTGGACAAGTTTTGTGTGAGCTTGTTGAGCATATTTGGACAAGTTTTGTGTGAGATTGTTTAGTATATTTGGGCAAGTTTTGTGTGATATTGTTGAGTAGATTTGGGTAAGTTCTGTGTGAGCTTGTTGAGTATATTTGGACAAGTTCTATGTGAGCTTGTTGAGCAGATTTGGACAAGTTCTATGTGAGCTTGTTGAGCAGATTTAGACAAGTTATATGTGAGCTTGTTGAGTAGATTTAGATAAGTTATGTGTGAGCTTGTTGAGCAGATTAGTGTGTTGCCTAGCTGAGCATATCAGTGGATTGCCTACCTGAGTAGATAAATGTGTTGCCTAGCTAAGTAGATCAGTGGATTGCCTACCTAAGCAGATCATTGTGTTACCTAGCTGAGAAAATTAGTGGATTGCCTACCTAAGTAGATCAATGTGTTTCCTAGTTGAGCAGATCAGTGGATTGCCTACCTAAGAAAATCAATGTGTTTCCTAGGTAATAATATTAGTGGATTTCCTACCTGATTCGATCAGTGTGTTGCCTAGTTGAGTAGATCAGTGGATTACCTACCTAAGTAGATCAGTGTATTGCCTAGCTTTGAGAAGATCAAATTAATCATTGTATTGGATAAGGATCCTTATTTATGTGTGAAATATTATAAGGATATTATCTTATGGAGTACCCCACATTGGGGGAACCACGTTAAATCTTGTGTTTCAAATTATGTGTGGTGAATTGTGCCCTTGCTTACTATTGCTATCCGAGTTATTAATGCACACTTCTATATTTAGTTATTGCAATTAAGGACATTAATTATTGGTTTAGAAAAAAAGTAAAAAGTTGGTGTTATACTATTCACCCTCCTCTCAGTATAATCCTATGTTATTCAATTGGTATCAAAGCGGATTCCTTCGAAAGGGCTAATAGCTTGAGGGTAAATTTTATAAGAACACAGATGGCTTCACATAATGGATCATCTACAAATAAGGCACCACTATTTGACGATAACAATTATGCTTTCTAGAGCATGAGAATGAAGAACTACTTGATATCACAAGGATATGAGGTATGGTAGATGGTTGAAAAAGAGTATAAGGTTGAAGGTGATCCCGAGGCAGATAAGACTATCATAAAATTGGTTGAGATCAATGCAAGGGCAATAAATTATATTTTGAGTGGGCTACATGAGACAAATTTTGTAAAGGTCATGGTATGTGATTTAGCTAATGAAATGTGGACCAAATTGTGGAATACTTATGAAGGATATTTCAAGGTAAATTTGTCAAAACTACAAACTCATAGAAAAATATTTGAGGAATTGAAAATGGAAGATTCTGAAGATATTACAAAGTTTTTACTTCGAGTTGATGAAATTACTAACACCATGAGATGCCTAGTATTTGAGATGAAATAATCAGAAGTTACTCAAAAGGTTTTGATATCACTTCCCATGAAGTATGATGTAAAGGTTTCAGCAATAGAAGAAACAATGGATATCAACAAGCTAACAATGGAAGAACTACAAGGAACTCTCACAACTTATGATATGAGGGTGAGTAAGCATCAGGTTCAAATAAAAAATATTGCATTCAAGGCTTCAGAGAAATAGAAATGGGAGGTTCTAGAGATAGATAGAGATCCAATTAATGATGAGGAAGCTAACTTCATAAAAAAGAATAAGGACTTAAGGAATTTCAAGGATATGAGGAAATTCAGATGCTACAAGTGTGGTGATCTTGGTCACTATGCATACAAGTTTCCACATGAAGAAAATAGTGATGATGAAAAATAGGGTCATAGAAGAAAATAATATGGAAAGCATAAGCATGACAAAGATGATAGATACAAGCAAAACAGGTATGAGAAGAAGAAATTTTTTTGTAAGGTAAAGAAATCGTACTACATTGTAGAATCAAGTGATAGCTCATATCACAATGATAAAGACAAGTCCGATGATGAAAAGGAAGAACATATATTCCTTGGAATAGAAGGTGAAAGATAACAGTGCTTTGTGTGTGGTCAAAGAGATCATGGATCAGGATATTGCAATGGATTCAATGATAGTGAATATGAGATGACACATCAAGGAAACAGGCATGGTCAAATAAATCATGAGATTTTGTTTGCTATAGAAGATGATAACGATATCAGTAACAATGAAGAGAAAGAAGTCTCACTTTTGGTAATAAAAAAGGAAGAGGATGAGACAAGAAAACAAAAATCAAAATTCAAAAGGCTAAAAGAAGAATACAAAAATCTTGAAAAAAAGATTTGAACAGATGTCAAAATCAGAGAAGAACTACTTCAGACAATCATTAATCTCAAAGAAGAGCTTCAAAATGCAAAAATAATAGAAGAAACGATGAATTAATAACTAAGGGTAATAATGAAAAGACATGAAACGTTAGATGAAAAGGTTCAAAAAGGAGTGGAAACTTATTTTAAGGTCGTATCTCACTTCCAAAAAGAATCACATTAAAAAAGAAAGTAAGTTCTTAAAGATGAAAGCAAGGAAGCACCTAAATTTTATAAAGAAAATTCCAAAGTTCCTATGGCTCCAAATTTTCAGTTATCTTATTTTGAGATAGGTGAATCAATTTCAAAAGAAAAAGAAATTCTTAAAGAAGTAAGCAAGGAAGAAACTAAGGAAAATGATTTAGATACAACAACTAAGGTTCAAGGATGCAATGCACAAGTTGAAAATGATCATAAGGAAAATGTTCAAGAAAGGTATGAGGAACTAAGGCATGAACAAAGGGATTTTCAAGGACATTGTTTTTCTTGTAATGGATTTGGACACAGGGCTATACACTATAGGGTCCATGGATCAAAGAAGTTTGATTTTTATAGAAGAAAATTCAAAGGAAGAAGGTATGGTTTTTAAGGAAATTGCTTCTTATGCAACATGATTGGTCATAGAGCTTCTTAGTGCAAAGAAAATAAGCAAAATGGTTTTGGTTTTAGAGCTACACAATTTAGAGGCCATGGTCATAATGGTCATGAAAACAGAGCTTCACAATACAGGGTTCAAGAAAGGAATAGATATGGAAATTATTTCAAGGAAAATTTAGGATTTGGGCACCATCCAAAGGCTAAAATATCAAGTGTTTTAATTGAAATAACTTTGGACATATTGCAAAATGGTGTAGGAATAAATTCCAAACATGTTCAAGGCAAGAAGGTCAAACAGGTTCTAGAAAGAAGATCAAGTAATTCATCAATAGAAGGATATCTAGAAAACATGGAAGGAAGTTTATAGAGGAAAGAAACAATGTAATATGGGAGTAAAAGTACTCCCACCCCAAAATTAATCACCTCAAGAGAGAAGGTGGTGACGGGGCTAAGCTTAAGAGTCATATATTTTAGCCCCATAGGTGTCCCTTTTGCCATTGATGTCAAAGGGGGAGAGATTTGAGTAAGGAGGAGAGATTTGGGTTAGGGGGATCAACCTCCAAAGAGAGGATTGAGTTAGGGGTAGAAGCCTCCAAAGAGAGTATTGAGTCAAGGATAGCAACTTTGATTCTTAGAAATATTTTTTGCAGTGACTGTGGTGATTTTCATTAGAGGTGTTGCCATCAATGACAAAGGGGGATATTGTTGGAAATTTGAGGTATTTTATGTTGTCATTGATGTCATATGGATCATTGATGTTACATTGATCACACTGAGTTTTGGTGGCCAAAGTATCTCATAAATAAGCATTTATGATATTTTGGAAAGCATGAATATATATAGGGTTTTTGTGAAAACCAAGGTAGGAAAAATAAAAAGTTTTATTTAAAACCATGGATGGCATATTTGAAATGGATTTTTCTTAAAACCCAGGTTGGGTTTTTGTTTCGTCAAAAAAGGTGCCCCATGATGGAGATATTTAATTTTAAATTTTAATTATTTAAAATTAAAATTAAAATTTAAAATTAAAAGTTAATTTATAATGCCGACGTCAAAATAAAGGAGGAGGCATATAATATTAAATTTTAATTTATAGCACCGAAGTCAAAAGAAATGAGGAAGGCATATATAAATATGCCACCAAATGCTTTGATTTATTCCCCATGTCCTTGATGATGGTGATGCGTTCAAATTGCTAAGGAAGTGAAAGGTTCCAACGTGTTAAAGAGTGTGCAAAGGGTGTTTGTTTGAAGAGGGATCAAAGGCATTGCAGCTCGTTCGAATCTAGTGGATAAAGGAGGCATTAAAAGTAAGGGAGGTCCCTTACCAAGCATCGTAGGCTCTTGTGGCCTAATGGCAAGAGGAAAGCATGTAAGGTTTTGAAGTGCTAACAAATCTGAAGTTCGAATCCCGTCGGCATTGGTTTTGCAAATTGAAAGGTATGACTCCTTTGGCGCATGTGGTGTTTGAGGACACTCGGAGCAAACAAATAGAAGGTTTGTGCTCATTGTTCTATGTGAGTGGTCGGATCACGTGGTTTTTGGCATCGTGGTTAGAGTGGTGCAGGGGAAATGACCGAGGATCAAATACCATTGAGGACAAAGGCAAGTTAATAATTTTTTCCAATATTTTATTTTTCTAAGGTTGCCCTAGGAGAGATAAACGTTGTGATGCATGTTGAGAAAAAGAGATATTTCTTATGATTTTCCTTTTAGAAGTATATCATATTATATATCGTTGGAAAGCTTATTTCAAGGGCTATTTGATTAACTTGCTTAGAGGGATAAATAAGGTGTATGTAAAGAGATATTTCTATTTTTTTTATAAAGGGGTTCAAAAGTGAAGGTTGTTTTGTTCTTTTTCAAAAGTGATTAATTCTTTCATAAGGGGACATGATGCATTTTGTTGAGTAGGAGTGAAAAGGTGTTATTTGGATATTGTTGTTATAATATTAATAATGATATCTAGCCCTTGTTGAAATTTTAAAAATAAGTTTTTTGAGTGTGGCAAATTTAGAAAGAGGTTTCTTCATCTTCATAAAAGGTATGGGCACATTCTCCTATTGATTGATTATTGTGGTTGATTTCTAAAATATAATTGGAGATAAAAGGATTGATTGTGGTTTATTTTTCAAAAGTGGTTGGTTGAATGCTTCAAGGTTTTTTAGTTTGAGAGTTGTGGTTAAACCTTATTTTATAAGCATAGTTGTTGAAGCCCATTGGTTATGCAAAGAACTTGAAAAGAACATGAGTATCATTGTTATGTGAGATTTATGATTGAGCATTTTTGGAAACATTTGAGTTGGTTGATACATGCTTGGACTAGGGTTTGTGTGAAAGAGTTGTCCCTTGTGATGAATGGTTGAGTTGAGTTGATTGTTCCTAGTCAAGTGATTGTGAGAAGTGATTTTTAAAATTTCATAAAAGAAACTATTATATATTCTAATTTGAGTTGAGTTTAAGTTGAGAAAGAAATTGAGATTAGAACATATTGAGTCTCTAAAAATTCTCCTTATGCTTCTATGAGATTGCCTTGAGTTGAGAAAGATATTGGATTTGAGTATAGAACATATTGAGTCTCTAACAATTATCTTTATGCTTCTATGAGATTGATTTGAGTTGAGATCATTATGGATCATAGTTTTCATCCTTTGAAGAGTGTATTACCATTCATTGTTGAGTTCATATTTGAGCCTTGCCTTCATAAATTTGTGGATGATATTTGAGTACTACTTGAGTATGATTGATTGAGAATTTGTGAAGGTTTTTGGGATAGATTTATGGACAAATGTGTTGAGCAAATTTGGACAAGTTCTGTGTGAGCTTGTTGAGTAGATTTGGACAAGTTCTATGTGAGCTTGTTGAGAAGATTTGGACAAGTTCTGTGTGAGCTTGTTGAGTATATTTGGACAAGTTCTATGTGATCTTGTTGAGCAGATTTGAACAAGTTATATGTGAGCTTGTTGAGAAGATTTGGACAAGTTCTATGTGATCTTGTTGAGAAAATTTGGACAAATTATGTGTGAGCTTGTTGAGTAGATCTGTGTGTTGCCTTGCTGATCAGATCAGTGGATTGCCTACCTAAGGAGATCCATGTGTTGCCTAGATGAGCATATCAGTGTGTTGCCTAGCTAAGTAGATTAATGGAATGCCTACTTGAGTAGATTACTGTGTTGCCTAGCTGAGCAGATTAGTGAATTGTCTACCTAAGCAGATCAGTGTGTTGCCTACCTGAGTAGATCAGTGGATTGCCTACCTGAGTAGATTAGTGGATTTCCTAGTTGAGCAGATCAATGGATTACCTACCTGAGAAGATCAGTGTGTTGCCAAGCTGAGCAAATCAGTGGATTGCCTACCTGAGAAGATCAATGTGTTGCCTAGCTGAGCAGATCAGTTGATTAGCTACCTAAGAATATTAGTGTATTGCCTAGTTGTAAGTAGATCAAAGTAATCATTGTATTGGATAAGGATCCTTATTTTTGTGTGAAATATTATAAGGAGATTATCTTGTGGAGTACCCCACATTGGGGGAACCACGTTAAATCTTGTATCTCAAATTGTGTGTGGTGACTTGTGCCCTTGCTTACTATTGCTATCTAAGTTATTAATGCATACTGCTATATTTGGTTATTGCAATTAAGGACATTAATTGATATTGGTTTGGAAAGAAAGTAAAAAGTGGGTGCTATACTGTTCACCCCCCCTCTCAGTATAAGCTTGTGTTCTTAAAATAGATCCCACTTCTACCCTTGGTGCCACATCCTTATCCTCACATGCTTTGAAAAATGCACTACCTTACTTATAATAAATTCTTCACCTACCTCATTACACTAGGGTTTGATTTCCACTACTAAGCCTCTTGTTTAAAAGGACAACTAAAATTTTGCTAATATTTAGGATATCTATACACTTAGATGGAAGGTTTTTGATGTTCTTTGAGCTCAATTCAATATTTAATCTAATTTTTTAAATTTTTCTTATTGTTTGTGCTTTACTTGACAATTCAATAGTGATCATATTAACATTAATATTTTCTTGTAATTCTTACAAGGATTGGCAATGGATAAATGACCACTCCATACTCTTTTCTTCTATAAAAATGTTGTACAAATCACTCATGGGTTCTTATATTCTCTCTACTCAACCAAATATAGTGTGTTTATGGTAGCATATGGTTTTTATTTGTATAAACATAATTTTCAATTCTAAAAAGCCAAAACAAATGCCTCTTCTTTGCTACTTCCTTAGAGAATAGATTGCCTTCTAGAAAAAATATGGCTAAGTGAGGATTCACTTCTGTAATAAAATCAAATTATTGCATAATCTCTTTTCGGCCTATAGGAAGGAAGAGAAAATTTAGAGGTTAGTCTTATAATTTTTTCTTACCATGTTCCGAAGAAGAATGAGTGGAATTATATCCTATTGAATTTGTCTAAGTATTTCAATATCATTTTTGAGTCATTTACACTATATTATATATGAATTTCACCTTGTAAATTATATTTCTTCATTTTTGTTGTTGCACTAGGGGATAAATGTGAAAGGTGAGTGTGGACGAAAAAGGATTAATTGCATTAACATTAAAACTTAGGTTACATAGATTAAATAGGCAGTAAATAACCTATTTGAGAAAGAAAGGGGGAAAGGAAAGATGAATAGAATTCTCTTGCCGCCCAAATGCTATCATCCACTACCGTCCAGGTAAGGTAAAAGGTAAGTTACCTTTACCCAAGGTAAAAACAATTTTTTTAACCTTTTACTAATGGTAATATTCCAACATTCTCCCCCTTAAAGTTGAGAGGACTAACTATATAGTCTCTCGGCTTTATAAATTGAGCTTTAGCCATGCCTTTGGTAAAGATGTACGCTAGATTATCCAAAGTGCTACAATATTGAAGCTCAAGCATGCATTTGTTCCACCATATCTCTTATGAAGTGATACTTCATATCAAAATGTTTTGACCTTTTGTGGTGGATCGGATTATATGCCAGCTGTATGGCACTAATATTATCACAATTCGGTTTGGTTGGACCAATTTGTTTTTCGCCAATCTCTTCAAGGATTTTCCTCAACGAGAGGATCTGAGTACTGGCATGAGTAATGGCTATGTACTCAGCTTACGTAGATGATAATGCTACAACAGATTGCTTCTTGGAACTCCAAGTTATTAGTCTTGAACCTAGACTAAAACAGTTCCACGATGTAGATTTTCTATCATCTATATTACTGCCCCAATCGCTGTCACTATAACCAAATAACTTCATCGAGTTAGACTTGTGGTAATGGATTCCAAAATCCAATGTACCTTTTACATATCGTAAAATTCGTTTGGTTGCTTGTAGATGCAGCTCGGATGGGCATGCCATAAACCGTGATACAAGAGAAACAACATATTGTATATCTGGCCTAGTGTTGGTGAGAAACATTAAACTCCCAACCATGCTTCTGAAATTGGTCAAGTCAACTTTTGGTGCTCCATCTTCTTTGCTTAGCTGGATTCCATGTCCGGTTGGTGTTGCAGCTGATTTGCATTATTGCATAGCAAATTTCTTGATCATGTCATGAGCATATTTCTGTTGACATATGAAGATCCCATTCTTTGATTGATGTACTTCCATTCCTAGGAAGTATCTCATTAATCCGAGATCCTTCATCTCAAACTGATTCATCATGGAGTTTTTGAAATCCATATTCATTTTATTATTACTACCCATGAATATTAGATCATCCACATATAAACAAACTATGAGGATATCTACTCCATTTTTAGGTAGTATAGTGTTGGTTCACTCTTGCTTTTTGTGAAACCATATTTGCTGAAATAGCCGTCAATTCGTGAGTACCATGCTCTTGGTGCTTGCTTGAGGCCATAAAGTGCTTTTTTTAATTTATAAACAAGGTTCTCTTTTCCTGGTTCTTGGAAACCTTGAGGTTGTTGAACATACACTTCTTCTGTCAGGTATCCATTTAAAAATGCACTTTTCACATCCATGTGTTGAATTTTCCATCCTTTATGGGCTGCCAAGGAAAGAACAGTTCTAATTGTTTCTTGTCGAGCAACTGGAGCAAAGGTTTCCTCATAATCTATTCCATATTTCTGAGTAAAACCTTTAGCTACTAATCTTGCCTTGTGCCTTTCAATGCTTCCATCAGCATTGAATTTGGTCTTATAGACCCATTTACATCCAACACATTTTTTTCCCTTGGGAAGCTTCACGAGCTCCCAAGTATCATTTTTTAATTGAGGATATTTCCTCTTCCATGGCATCTTGCCATATATTTTCGGTGCATGCTTTTTCATAGCTAGAAGGTTCTAGCTGTGCAGCAACCAACAAAGCATAATTGACTACATCACCCCTTGGTTCATGAGACTCATCATCCCCTGACATTTGAAGATTTTCAAGTCTTGACAAAATGTCATCCATCTCACTAGCTTGACTCCTAGTGTATCTTTGTTGGAAATTCCTATCCAACATTTGAGTAGATGGATGACTCTGTAGTATGCGCTTTCCTCTATTTGTCTCTTTCCTTTGAGAAACTGAATCAATATCCATCGGGCTTGGAGCGCTTACTGATCTTTGAAATCGTTTTGGAGAATTTGGTGGTGCCAACAAAGAAGTCCCTCTTGGACTTGGTGTACCACTTGATGTACTTGATGAAGTTTCTTGATGTGGAATTTGTGGAGGAGGACTTTTTCCACTGCTTTTCTTGGGTTGTACCAATGTGGGAGGTACTAATGTAGAACTGTCCGAATTAGAGTCAAAATCAACAAATTTTTTATGACCCCATTCTCCCCCTTCATCAAAAATTACATCCCTGGAGATAATGATTTTATGTGTCGTGGGATTGTACAATCTATACCCTTTGGTTGAATCACAATACCCTACAAAAACACATGCTTGACTCTTTGGATCAAGCTTCTTTCTCTTCTCCTCAGGAATGTGTGCATAAGATAAAGAACCAAATACTCTGAAATGTTTGACATTTGGTTTCTTACCGTACCATCCTTCATAAGGAGTGATACCATCTAAACTAGAAGTCGGACTTCTATTTAGAATATATGCACTTGTTCTCATTGCATCTGCCCAATAGCTGTTTGTGAGATGTTTTGCCTGAAGCATTGTTCTTGCCATTTCAACAAGGGTGCGGTTCTTTCTCTCAGCCACACCGTTCTACTGTGGGGTATAGGCAGTGGTGAACCGCCTTTTTATCCCATTTTGCTTACAATAATGAAGAAATTCATTTGAGGAGTACTCTCCTCCTTTATCAGTGCGAAGACATTTGACATAGTAGTCACTTTGCTTTTCTACATTATTTTTGAAGTCTATGAAGCAATCAAATGCTTCATCTTTGTGTTTCAGAAAATAGAGCCAACACATTCTAGAATAATCATCTATGAATGTTAGAAAATAAGAATTGTTTCCAAGACTTTTTGTTTGCATTGGACCACAGATGTCCGAATGTACTAGCTGAAGAGGATAGCTTGCTCTCCACGCTCGGCCTTTTGGAAACTTCGTTCGGAGGTGCTTTCCCAAAGCACATGCTTCGCATACCTTTTTATGTTCTGGAATTTTTGGTAGTCCTGTCACCATAGCTTGTGATATTAACATTTTCAAGCTAGCGGAATTGAGGTGACCATATCTCAAGTGCCACAATTCACTTGGATTTGTAATAGCAATGTTTGCAAGTTGAGCTCCCCCTGGCTCACCAAATTTTAGAGGGAACAACCTATTCTTTGTCATAGGTACTTCTGTGATGAACCGGTTACAATTGTTTTTATCAAAGATTGTACATTTGCTTTCATCAAAAACTAATTTGTAATGCTTCTCCATCATTTGGCCAACACTTAACAAATTGTGTTGTAGTTGTGGAGTATAGTATATGTCATTCACATTTTTAAGGCCTTCTTTTGTTGGAACTGCCATAGCTCCAATGCCTTCAACTTGCAAAGATTTATTATCCCCTAACTTAACATGAGATTTGTAATTTGAATCTAATGTAGCAAAGAGATTTTCTTTGCCACTCATGTGGTTGGAGCAACCAGTATCCAAAATCCATGTATCATTTAGATTTTGATCTGGCTGTCCATAAGAGAGAAAAAGGTTTGATGGACCTTCTTCTTCTCCGTAGAATGAGCCATATTGACTTCTTTGATCTTTTGAAGACTTTGACCAGCAGTCACGAGCGAAGTGACCTTGTTTCCCACAATTGAAACAAGTTGTTTTAGTCTTGTTACTTCCTCGTCCTTGATTTCCACGGGCTGCATTGCCTCTTTGGTTCTGATTGGCTCCTCTGTTTTGATTTCCACCTCTGTTTTGATTACCTCCTCTGTAGGAGTTGCTTTGGCTCTTGCCTCTTTGTTGTTGTCCTCTGCCTCGGCCTCTTCCTTGTTCTCGTCTTGCAGTTTCATTCGAAGTGAAGGCTTTGTCATCACCTCCATAGCTTGTTGAAGGGGCTCCTTGAAGTCGCTCTTCATGTGATGTTAATGATCCAATCAAACTATCAAATGTAAGAGTAGAAAGGTCTTTGGATTCTTCAATTATGATAGCAATGTGATTCCACTTAGGAAGAAGTGTTCGCAACACTTTCTTCACAATTGTTTCATTTTTTGTGTCTTCACCTAAAGTTTGCATCATATCAACTACTGCTTTGACTCGTACACAGTAGTCTCCGACTCTTTCATTTTCCTTCATTCTGAGATTTTCAAAATCTCTTTTCAAAGTCTGAAGCCTGACTTGCTTTACTTTATCACTTCCTTGGAATCCTTCTTTCAAGGCATTCCATGCATCTGTAGCAGTTAAGTAAGATGCAATTCTAGGAAAGATACTAGGATCTAATGCTGATTGAAGATGGTATAAGGCAAAAGAATTATTTTTCTGTGCATCTTTGTAGATCTTCTTATCATTTGCACTTAAAGTAGTCCAATCTGTTGGAGCAATGTATCCGTCTTCAATAATATCCCATAGTCCTTTTCCAATGAGTAATGTCCTCATCTTGATGGACCAGTACTCATAATTATCCCCACTGAATTCGGGAATTGGTAGATTATTATGTGATCCCATTATTATCTACTAAAACAAGAAACCTCTCTTTTATAGTCTTATTGCAAAAAAGACTTTACAAACTATCAAGCCCTGCTTGATTTACAATCATAAACAACTCACACTTGTTGTTCAGCAATTACAAAATTGTCAGCGATTTGTTCATCATCGTCACTGATCAATATTATTTCAGGAGAAGGAGGTTGAAGGATTTCAACTGAATTACTATAATGAGTATATTCGGATCCTTGTGAAGCAATTGCAACTGTGTCGGATTGTTCAAATCTGCTGCCAAAGGAGTTATCTTACGAATACTGCCGTATCCTTGATCGGGATTTCTCCGGTGTGCAATAACCGCGTTTTGCAAGCTGTGAAAAAAGCTGTATTAAGTCCTAGTGTTTTCACGTGCCTATCAAAGTTTTCGGGGTTTGTTTTCAATAACAACTTGCAGAGGGCATGATAACATCCATCCGATCTTATCATTTAAGAAAATTTCCCAGAAATTTTCTTTTACAAAGATTTCCTCTTAGGAAATAATAAAAAAAAATTAACTTTCAAAGTTTTTTTAAAAAAAAAACTTTACAATTATTTCCTCTCAGGAAATTTCTATCAACTTTGAAAAAAAAAAAATTTTTATAAAAAACTAATGAACAGATATTTCCTCTTAGGAAATTACACACAAAAAAAAATTATTATTTTTTTTTAAATTTAAACTATTCCTTAGTTTTTTTTTTTTTTTTAATTTTAATTATCTATTGACCCCGTCGAGAGTCGATCCTGCGACCTCGCGGGTGTCAGGGCTGAGGGTAGCCGCTGCGCTACCGGGCTGATCCGGGAGCAATGCGTGCTCCCCGCCCTTTAGCTTCCGCGTCGAGCGCGAAGCTAATGTTGGCTTCGCGCTTCGGCGCGAAGCTTGATTTTACTTGGGACTTTAGTCCCACATCGCCCGTAGGGCGATGTAAAAGCTCTTTAAAAAGAGCTAAGCACATAAAGTGCTTTGACTACCTACGGGCAGTCACTAACGCCGCAGGATCCTTTTGCCACCGATGCACGCGCGGATCGCCACGTCACCACTCCTCGGGCCGCGTGCCAGCGCCACGTCACCACACCTCACGGATCGCCATGTCACCACACCTCGCGGATCGCCACGTCACCACTCCTCGGGCCACGCGCCAGTGCCACGTCACCACACCTCGGGCCGCGTGCCAGTCACACGTCGCCACGCGTCACGCCACGTCAATCTCGTGCCTCGGGAATCGTGTGCCACGTCAACAGTGCCTCGAGAATCATGCGGATCTGCTGCTCCTGCGGGCCGCTTCGTCCAGCTCCTCCAGTGCCTCGAGAAACATGCCGGACTGCTCCTACGGGCCGCCTCGGGATCCGTGCCGCCTCGGCTCCTACGGGCTGCCTCGGGATCCGTGCCACCGCCTCGAACTACGGGCCCCATCGCCTCGGGAATCGCGTCGCTCTGATACCAAATGTGAAAGGTGAGTGTGGACGAAAAAGGATTAATTGCATTAACATTAAAACTTAGGTTACATAGATTAAATAGGCAGTAAATAACCTATTTGAGAAAGAAAAGGGGAAAGGAGAAATTGGGGGAAAGGAAAGATGAATAGAATTCTCTTGCCGCCCAAATCTTTGTCAGATCCACTTGCCGTCCAGGTAAGGTAAAAGGTAAGTTACCTTTACCCAAGGTAAAAACAATTTTTTTAACCTTTTACTAATGGTAATATTCCAACAATAAAGTCTATAAACTTTAACATTTATCTTTATATATTTTTCATTCTAAGTAACTTGTTTAAGAATAATTTAGTTCAAAAGGTCTAACATAGCAACTAGAGGCTCTCTATTTATAGGAAAATCATTTCTTGTAGAAATAATAGCATTTGAGAGACCCAATTTCAAATATTAGGGAAAGGAAGTCTTGATTATAGCAATTTTATTATGATGGAAGGTATAGAGTTAGAGGACCACTTGGATACCAATGTTAGAGGATGCTCAATTAATATTTCGTTTAACTAAAAAAAAAAAATTTCAATTTTGAAACGACCAGAAGTTGACATTTTATCTAACAACAAGTAATAACACAAGTCATTGAGGAAAATATGCTTTATTCAATATTAATTTTGTATAGGTTACAAATAGGGAGAGTTTCCCCTTTACTTTATTTTCATGAATAAGAAATATAGGCCTGATGCCTCCTTATGATGTCCCTCAATGTAGGTGGGCTTCGTTGTATGTGGGCCACAGCTAGGTTGTTTTGTTGGTATCCCTTTCCTTCAAATCTATTGAATAACCTAAAAGAAACTTGCAAGAAAGGGTCAATACGTTGGGGGGCTTGCCTTAGTCAGGCCCCATATTTAGGAAGATGAAATGACTATAAAACTGTAACATAAATCACAATAAAATATGCAGAAGGTAATAATATGCTGAAATAGAGCTTACCTCCCAAATTTGGGGTGATTTGGGGCTTGCAGATGCAATTTGCGACCCAAGTCGCTAATTGGGGCCAAATTCGCATGGCATGCTACAAATTAAGTTGTGATGCTCTTCTAGTGAAATATCTCTGGTAGATTGGTCCTAAGGCAGCTGGGGTGCCTCTGTATGCTATTAGAATCCATCTATATGCATCGGTAATGGACTGTATGCTATTGGCTTTCCATTTCTATAGAGTAAAACTACTTTGTTGAATATGGGAATAAGACTTAATTAGGGGTTTAGGACCCATTATTTATAGGAAAATGCAAGGTGCAGGGGGGGTTAGATAGACTAAACCTAGGTTTGATTCTGACTAGGGTTAGGTTAAGAAATGCTATGTGGCAACATCTCATTCTAAGTGGGAAATACCCTATCCTCACACATGTGTGAGGAAGGATTAGTGCTAATCCTAATTAGGCCTTAATAATGTTTAGGGGAGGATTAAAAGAAAACCATAGGAAACCCTAAATTGGCACATGTGGGAGGATTTGATTAACACTAATTATGAATTAAGATTTAATTAATCCAATTTTGCCCTAAAAGGAGCTTAAGTGAAGTCAACATTAAATTAGAATTTGATAATTGACTTTTAATTGATTTTGCTAATTAATACCCCATGGGGGTGTCAATTGAGTGTAAATGGGCTATGCATCACCTCGGGTTGCCGTATGAAGGTATCTTGATGCATAAGATGTAATTTTGAGGGCTTATTAGGGTTTTGGACCTGAAAGCCATTTGTGGAAGTCTACATGTTACTATGGTGAACTTATGGAAGTCTACGCATGTCTACGCATGTCTACGTGTGTCTACGCATGTCAACGCATGACTACAATAGTCTACAATAGCCTAGGTATGTCTAGAATCACATATAGATATGCAAAAAAAGCAATGTGTGACTTTTGGGTGTCTATATTTTACCCCTTTTTGTATTATATTGTGTAGAACATAGCTTAATACAAAAATATGAAGGGTTTGTGCAAAAGGAAAAGGGATAGAAGGGGAATGGAATCCAATCAAAGGGTATGTAGCCGCTCGAAGCATAACCATACAAATAAATCGGGTATCCAGGGAAAATAAGAGAAAGAATGGAATCTAATCGAAGGTATGTAGCCACTCGAAGCATGACCATACAACATCAATTGGATGTCCACAGGGGAAGAAGAGAGGAAGGAAAGAAGGAAAAGAGGAAAGAGATAAAAACAATGCTAGTAAGGGAAAATGAATGATTATGAATGCAATGATGTGATTTTTTTGAGTCCGTATGACATTTATGATGCCATACTAGTTTCTTGAGAATGACAACTTTTGACTGCTTTGCTTTTGCAACCAGATCAGCATGGTCCAAAAGTATGATTAGGACAAAAGCCTAACTAAATATTTGTTGTTGATTGATTGATGAGAACATGGCAACAAGTGTCAAACCATTTGAGCTAGTTTAACATTTGGATCATCAACTCGTGATCATATCAATGTGGTCGCGAAGTCCATTTCCAAATGTTGCGCTAGGATTGATCAAACGTATCATCCGTTGTGTACTCGATGTACATGAATGCTAGATTGACTTCTCCATAGTAACGCGTAACTCTCTTGATGTAACCCATGTCTATTTGGGATTGAGATTATAATCGTATGATAATATTCAACAAAAAATTTTGTAGACAAATGCGCTAACTGCGCTTTTGGATTTTTGATGTTGTGGTTGCATGCAAAGCTGACTTTGGATATGAATACCCCTCAAACGAGGAATCAACAATGAGGTGAATGGAATGTGGTGAATTGATGATGCAGTGATTGATAAAGATACCAATGCATGATGAATATGATTGCTAGTAAGAAGAGAAAAGAATGGGATCTAATCAAAGGTATGTAGTCGCTCGAAGTGTGACCATACAACATTGACTGGATAGCCAAGAAGAAGAAGGAAAAGAATGGGATATAATCAAAGGTATGTAGTTGCTCAAAACGTGACCATACTAGTTGCTTGAGAATGGTAACATTTGTCTAATGTGCTTTTGCGACCAGATCAACGTGATCCAAAAGTATGAATGTGACAAGTTTATCGATAAAATGCAACGTGTGTTTGCAAGTGGTGTTAAAAGGTAAGTTTTTTAGGCTCCTAGGGTTTTAGAGGGCATTTTGCTACTTTCCTAGGGTTTTGGGGATGTTCTGGTGTGTTCTAATTGAATTCATAACCCGGGTCATGGTTTTGACCTCATTCGCGACCTAGGTCGCGAAACAGATAGCTAAGTGGTTTTTAAGCCCAAATATGCATGGTGGGGCTCATTTGGATGACACACATGTGTGGAAAGCGACTTGGGAGAGCAGTTGATGGCACGCAAGGAGCACGATTAGCGATTGTGAGAGCCAGGATGATGAAGGGACATAGACCAACTGGCATCAGGCGCGGGATCCCACCGGTAAGTGATCTTTGACTTTGTTTTGTTTGTGTTTTATTTTTTCAAGAAAATATGAATGAGGGGGGGAGGTTTTTGTCCCGATTTAAAAAAAATTTATAACTTTTAAGTAAAATTTGAACACATAGGTGATAAACGAGGCCAAATGGGTACCCAAAAGTGCGGTCGGTTTTTCAATTGGATTTGTTTTATCATCGATTTGACCGGGTAATGGGTAGAGTAGGTGTGAAGTTTGATTGTCAGTTTGTGAGGTAACGGTGTACTGACATCGATATATTTTTGCACTTTGTCTACTAAAGTAGGAAATGGGTATCCTGTTATGTGACTATTTTATTTTTATGACTTCGTTTGATGTGATTTCGGTATTCGATGGTTTGAGGTGTAATGTGTGAACTCTAGGGCGTTAGATCTGCCATGTTAGAGGTAGAATCTTTAAAAACTGATAACACTTTCACCATAGAAGGGCAAAATGGGTGTCCAAAAATGTTGGTTGTTTTGGTAGTTGACTTCATTTGACATGCCTTTGATTTGCGTGCCACGATGTAGATAATATTAAACTGAAAATGAGCTATAGGGAGCCCGATGTAGACTGTACTTGATGTCAGTTTGAACTTCCACCACTAAATGGGCAAATGGGTATCTAAAAATGTGACTGTTATTTTTAGATTGTGTGCCTGGATATGTGTTCGATTTTGGTATTTTTAGGACAGATTTGATTGTTAGATCTATGTTGATTGGTGCTTTGTTTTTGAATTTTGTCAACACATTTACCATTAAGTGGGCAAATGGGTATCCAGAAATGTGATTTGTTTTTGTATGCCATATTAATTGATCAAGTTTTGGATCGCATGCCATAGTAGCTATACAGTTGAGTTTGTTATTGGTTGTTTGGGCGACCAATGTGTATTGTATGTCGTATGTGTTTGGATTTTTACCATAAAATGACAAAATGGGTATCCAAATATGTGATTGTGTTGTTGATGTGTTTTGTCATTTTATTTGTATGTTATTTTGTCTCGAGATGCGTGTCAAATTAAATATTTTTAATTTGTAAATTCTGAGTGATGATGTTATATGTGATTGAATTGTTATGTGGGTTACTGATGGGTGTTGTGTTGTGTGTTGAATAGGTGAAGGCGCTTGAACCCCGTCATCGGGTGAGAAAGTTTAAGCAAGGTTTTGAAAAGTTGATGAAGACTGAGGAGGAATTGCAGTGGTTAGATGACATACACTTCTGCGGTGTGTGGGAGTGTAAGAGCATATTCACTAATAGGGCATTTGTGTCTACCTTATGTGAGTGGTGGGATGCAGACCAGAACACTTTTCATTTTCCTACGGGGAAAATGACCATGACATTGGAGGACGTGTATCACATCTATCGATTGTCGATTGAGGGTGTTCTTATGAGGGCAGTCGAAGATGGGAGGAAGGATGCGGTTTTGGAGAGATTCTTTGGGGCTGGGTGGAGAGAGATCGATGCTGCCAAGATGGACTATGAGTGGTTGTGGTGTCAGAAGAAGATATCCGATAGGCAGTGTGTGGCTATGATGATGATCTCTACCTATGCCCTTCCTGATAGTTCTGGGGTTTTGTTTACCTAGAACATGTTGGATATAGTTAGTGACCTGGTGGAGCACAAGGTTGTGTTTGCATGGGCACCTGCGCTATTGGCCCAAGTGTATCGTGAGTTATATGAGGTGGTTCGGGGTAGGAGAACGGGATTGAGTGTGATTCCCTTGCTACAGGTATGGGCATGGGAACACATAGCCATTGAGAGGCCCTCTTTGTTACCTCAGCCTATACATGTGGAGGATAAGGAGCTTCCTTACACCTTGAGGTGGAGTATAGAGGTGGAGCAGGGTATGAAGAGGCCTCATGAGGGTGATCCAGTTTTGTGGAGGATTAAGTTTAGGGAGTTGATAACAGATGATATTACATGGAGACCATGGATGGGTGGAGTGAGTTGGAGAGAGGATGATGAGCAATTGTAGGCTATACGATGGGGCAGATGGTTGGTTGGGAGATATACTCGATAGACTGAGTATTTTTAGTTTGATCAAGTATAGCGCCAGTTTGGATTACGATAGGATGTTCCAAGGACTCCTATTATTTATTTCAGGTGATAGGGAGATAGAGGAGAGTGCCCTATTGTACCACCTTGGGTTGGGGAGAGAGACCCTCCTATGGATATCCTGGATGTAGGGGATGCAGGGACAACACCGAAGTTTGATGCCTAGTGGGCACTATAGTCTTGGGAGCCTGGGAGAGGTGTGGTGGATCGATGGGTGGCACATGTTGTTGGGGCATCTCCACCAGAGAGGAGGATGAGCAGGAGGACTCGGGCTAGGGTGGAAAGTAAGGCTATTGTTGAGGAGGATGTTCCTCTGTGATGGTCACAACATCGCGTAGGTGCTTCGATGAGCACCCAGGGCATGAGGGCAGAGGAGGTGGATGTGGGTGTAGAGGTTGGGATGGAGCAAATTGTTGGAGCTTAGGATGAGGGAGGTGGGGTGGTCGGTATGGGTGGTATCGATGATACCATTGATATTGGGGTATTTTCTGATATAGCACAGTAGATTCCCAATGATATTTTGGAGAGGCCAGCTATAGAGGATGTACATGGGTTGCATGATCGGATTTAGCAGTTGGAGGTAGACATGGCGGAGATGAGGGCTGCTATGTCTAGGCAGGATCAGATGATCGATACTCTAACTAGTAATTTGGTGGCCGAGGCCGCTAAGAAGATGATGTGCAAGACTGCCTTGTTGGTGTATGGGATCCCTCTACTCGATTATGGTAGGATTGTGGTGCAGTCTGGATCACAGTCACAGGTGCAGGTGCCATCACATCAGAGTCAACATAGTGCGGCTACTATGGGAAAGAGAGGTGCTAGGGCTGAGGTTTAGGATCAGCCTACTGTGGATCCGGTTTCGGGGTTCAGGGTGGAGTTGAGCTATGCTACAGGGATGCGAGTGAGCCATGAGGACCATGGGGAGACTCCTAGTGGGAGCTAGGATAGTTGTTACTGATTGTAGCCTACGGGTATTTTGTTTTGATGCTAGGCGATGATGGGCATGATCCCAGGTTGTAGCCTTCGGGCATTTTGTATGGATGATATATATATATACCTTGTTGATTTTGGCTATTATATACATGTGTTATTTTGATGGTTTGAAATGTGTTCTTGTTTATGTTTGCATGGATTAGCGTAACATAATTTGTAGATATGTCTGATGAATAGATATACATGTATGACATGGTTTAGATCTATTATCGTGTTGTGGTATAAATGGATTGTAGAGTAGTGTTATGATTGTATTTCCAATGTGATATGATGTGATATCGAATATGATTTTGTAATGAATGTATGTATAGTAATTGCGATACTATGATGCGATTTTGAAATGCATATGGGATGAATGCAATAAATGTAATTTGATATGAAATGCATGTAAGATGAATGCAATACTATAATGTGTATCAAATGTATCTGACATAGATGCATGTATGCATGTATGAACTTACTGAAATGTACCAAGGAAGCACTTGTATCGTTGCATTTACCTGTATGGATGCTATCCATTCCATGATTTTAGGGTCGGTGGATAATGTAAGGCATGTGTAATGGTTTTGACTAACATAGTTATGACAATCAAATCTCAAAACCTTAGCTATGCAAGTTTTGTGGCAACTTATAACATGATCGGGCTGGTTCAAAGTCTGTCTTGGACCTATGTGTGTGAATGTGTAATGTTCATTTATCCATTTTGAGGGAGGTAGGATTAACCCGTTGTAGATGCTACCATACTAGCTAGCTCATCCGTCCACAATAGTGATTTCTACAAAAGCGAGATGCTAATGTAAGAGATGTGTTGTCACCTGTAAGATTATTCCACTGGTAGGCAGGTTTTTGGAATTATCCCATAGTGTTATGTTGAACCTAAGGACCAAAGGTGATAAGCATAACATGTGTGATATCAAGAGGTGTTTCCTTTTGTTTTATGCCCTTGTTCTAGTGTTGACCTATCTGATTGTGGTAGTGCTCTTTTCATTTCTTTTTTTTTCTTTTTGTATGGGCGATGAAGTTTGTTTTCTACCCAGTTATTTAATTTTGCTTATGCTTGATCCCTTTGTTTATCCCCAGGTCGTATGTTGACCATGCAGGCGATAGGACGAGCAGGGGATACCGTTCACTAGATGGTGATATCTACTCAAGATGTCCTCTTTCCTAGGCTCAAAATTGTTAATGTGTAACTTGTTGTGAGCGATTCATGAGAGAAGTTGAACCAGCCTAAAATACCATAAGAAGAATGTACAAGACTCAATAGCTATGGGTGACACTTGATTGCCTAAACTAGAGTAGTAAAAATTAAACACGACACCTATGTATACCCTGATCTTGAAAAGGGGGAATGGACATCCAGGTGGTGATGCTAACAAGTGCATGTATTATTCCTGCTGAGGCACATTTTGGGGAAGAATGTACAAACATGAATTAAAATTTTAACTATAAAGCATATGAATATGTGCAATGAATATAACTGTAAGTGATGCAAGTGGATGAATGCGATATTTACAAGAAGAAAGTTATGTTGTGTAGAAGGAGAATTTTAGAAGAACCTATTTACAGATGAGTAAAGTATGTAATGATGACAAAAAGCATGATGCTATGATCATGGTTGCCCCAGTGTGTGGGGTGTGTGTGTAGTAGATGTATAAGTTGTGAGTTGTATAAGTGTATGTAATAGTTGCCAAGAAGAAGCAAGATGTAAAAGTGGAATGTACAAGTGGAAGAAGTGAGAAGAAACAAGATTTGGTGACCAATCAAGATAAGGGGATCACCAACAGTCGACAATGATAGAAGAGAAGAAATGAATCAACGTATGTAAGAAGTAGAAGAATGAGATAGAAGAAGATGAGTAACTAACACTACTATCGAGAAAAATGGTGTAGATCTAGGTGGGAGTGGGATGGTGAAGTGATGACATGGCTAGAGTTGTGGCTAGAGCCATAGTTGGAAATATTATGAATATAGCGAGTGGGTGCTGTTAGGGTACTACGGGGTGGTAAAGTCTTGGGAGTGACGTGGCACGGAGGACTGACAAGTCGGCTAAATGGAAAAGAACACTCATGTGATGGGGTACGCTCGCCATGCAACATGTTGTGCATCAGGGTTTCGAATGATCTGCACTCTTTGATATCGTGACCTGGCTAGCGATGGTAGATGCAAAATTGATTCTCATTGTAATTGCATGATTTAGGACACGAGGGGTTAGTAGGTCAAATCTTAGGTAGGTCAATAAGACCCTGGTGCATGAGATGATGGAACATTTTGGAAAGGGGCGTATGTGGAATAGGCATAGGATAGACGTATGGCTCTGTTGGAGGTGAGCGAGGTCTGGGTGAAAGATGATATGGTAATGGAGGCATGGGTCTGGGTTCTGGCATGGGTCGAGTCCTGGGTCGAGGAAGGGATCTGCGTGGTGGCGAGGATGGACGGGTCGTGGAAGACTACCATGGGTGAACGTGGCAATGATAGTGGCTCATCTGCAACTCTAGAGATTCGATATGGGAGATGAGATGTTGTATCTTGTGGTGTGGTGGTGATGGTATTGGGGAAGGGGGTGATCGAGATTCCAAGGTGAATGGAATGGCTCGATGCATGGTAGAAAAAGGATAGGGCTACGATGAGGAAGCAGCATAGTGAAATGACTATGGTGAATGTAATATTGGTTGGGGCGGTAAACCTCGTAGTGGTGAAGGTGGTGTTTTGAGGACCGATGGCATAGGTGATGGCCCTGGGCGATGACACAAATGAGAAAGAGGGATGTTTGCATGACCAGATTGAGTAGCTTGGGCCATGCGGGCTTGCAAAGCCTGGGCATAGGTAGACTCACCATTGGGAAGGGGAGCAGGTAGAAATGTAGGGCGAGGTTGATGAGGTGTGTATTCCCTATTAGGTGGGTGGTAAGATCCTATGGGATGCTATGGATGACTTGGAGGTGAATAGTGATGTCTGAGATCATCAGACGGATGGGAGGATGATCCTTGTGCTTGTGGTTGGGTGGATTCCTCTTTGTCATCGAAAGAGGACATGGTGATCTGGCTATCACCAGAGTGTGGTGAATAGGATGAACCTCACTGGTGAGGGGAATGGTGTCGAGGTGAAGTGTGGTGACCTGAATGGGATGAGTGCGAGGAGCGCCTAGTATGAAGGGTAGCTAGTGGTCGGGCGAGATCGACCGATGTAATGGGTTTTTGCTATGGTTGCAAATGGTCCTGCATGGTGGTAGGTGAGGCCACTGTAGAGCTCTCCTACTGATGACGTGAGTCCTACAAAAGGAAAAACAAATACCCTAAGCATAAAAATGGTAGAAAGGTGAAATGTACATGTATAGAGAAATAATAAAGCAGAAATAACAAATTCACATGGTGATGTGCTTGGTGATTTATTTCTAACACTATGTGACACTCGTGATGGTGACTGTGTTTATGAATCATGCATTGAAAGCATGAAGATGCAAGATGTTGATGGGTTCAGGATCATTAAGGCCTTCAATATTTGCCAAATGATATGCTCCTGAACCATATTTGTGTGTGATAATAAATGGACCCAACCAGTTTGGGGTGAATTTATCACGTTGTTGGTGAGGTTGACTTGTGATTTGCTGGTTCTCCTTGAGAACCAAGTCACCAATATGATATTCATGCTGATGTACCTTACTATTGTAGGCATAGCGAAGGTGATCTTGATATACTCATGTGTGCTCAATGGCATGGATGCGACGTTCATCGAGGAGTGTTAGTTGATCTAGACGAGCTTGGCGAGCAGTGTCATCGTCAATGAAATCTTTCATGGATATCCATAAAGAGGGTATCTCCAGCTCAAGGGGCATGATAGCCTCTACCCCATAGATAAGTGAAAAATGTGTTGCCCTAGTGGGAGTACGAATGCTCGTACGATAGGCCCACAAGGCTAGGGGTATTTGATTATGCCAGTCCCAGTGAGATTCCACTATAGTTTTATGGAGAATAGAACAGATGGTTTTGTTAGTGGCTTCGGCCTGGCCATTTCCTTGAGGGTAATATGGGGTCAAAAAGCTATGATGTATGTGAAATATGTTGCACAGGGCTTAGACAATTTTGTTTTTGAAATATTTCCCATTATCTAAAATAATTTGGGAGGGAATTCCAAAGCGGCATATGATATGCTCCATGATGAATGTTGCAATTTTGGCTCCTGTAGTTTGGACCAGTGGGATGGCTTCGACCCACTTTGTAAAATATTATGTTGCTATAATGATAAATTTATGATTGCTAGAGGATGCAGGTGTAATTTGTCCAATTAGATCCAGGCCCCATTGGGAGAAGGGCCACATGGACTGGATTGGTTGAAGTGCTTGGGATGGTAAATGTGTTAAGTTGGCATGTTGTTGGCATTTGATGCAACGTTTGACATACTCATAGTAGTATTGCTCCATTTTAGGCCAGTAGTAGCCCATACGGAGAATGTGTTTAGTGATTGCCATACCACTAAAATGGCCACCACAAGTGCCATCATGGGTTTCTTGTACAACCCGCTGTGATTCTTGCGGTTCTAGGCAACGCAAGAGTATACCATCATAGCTGCAGTGGTAAAGGATGTCCCCCAACAAGGTATAGCGGATCGCTCTTTGTTTAAAGGTTCAGCATTGGGCATGAGGCAAATCACATGGTAGGAAGCCTAGTTTGATGTATTCCTTGATCTGTGAGAACCATGGGTCATGAGGTTCGGTGTTTACCATATATACACCACCATCATCTATGGGAGGTGTGGGTGATATAGCATATTGTGTAAGTGTATGAATGGATACATATTTTGTGCTGGACATTGGATTTTGTGGGATAAGGGACCCTAAGGAGGCCATGGTGTCTGCAAAATGATTTGATGAGCGCGATGCGGCTTCGAGGTAATACCATTCAAATTGGGATAGGAGTTTTTGGGTGATCTTATTGTATTGTTGGAGAACTGGGCAATTACATAGCCAAAGTTCTTGCACTTGATTGACAATCAAAAGTGAATCACCTATGATGTGGAGGCATTTGATGTGCATAGCATGTGCTTGTTTTAGTCCTAGGATTAGGGCTTCGTACTCTACGTTGTTATTGGTACAGGGAAAATCAATTTTGAATGAAAATGGGAGTGGTTCTCCTTCAGGTGTAAAGAAAACAATGCCTACACCCCCAACGTGGAGACACTTGGACCCATCAAAGAACATGGTGAGGTCAGCCATGAATTCTGGTTCGACGTACTCCTCATCTTCGGTTATGTGAAATATAGAGTCATCGGGGAGTTGGATGAGTAGGGGTTGATTGTCAGTTATAGGGGCTTCGACCAGTTGGTCAACAATGATGTACCCTTTGATAGACTTTTGAGATACGAATTCTAGGTTGAAATCGGTTAGGAGCATAATCCATTTAGTTGTGCGGGAGTTGTGATAACTTTTGTTCATCATATACCGTAGGGGATTGTCTCGAGCTATGACAAAAGTTGTGTGGTTTAACATGTAGTGTCTTAGCTTCTGGGTGGCAAATACTACTGCTAGGCATAGCTTCTCCATGTACTTGTATCTCATTTCGTAACTAACTAGTGTGCGACTGATGTAGTAGATAGCTTGCTCTTTGTCGAGAGCATTCTTTTGAGCTAGGAGTGTACCTAGCACAAGCTCTATGGCTGAGATGTATAGAGTCAGTGGTAATTGTGGGTGTGGCGGTGACATGACCGATGGTGACGTGAGGTAAGTTTTGATAGCATCGAATACGGCTTGATAATTTTCATCCCATTTAAAGTGTACTCCTTTTTGTAGGAGATGATTGAATGGTTGGCATTTATCTGATAATTGCACTATAAATCTATGAATAGAGGTAATCTTGCCCTGTAGGCTGCGTAATTGCTTTAAGGTGGCAGGAGGAGGCATCTCGATGATGGATTTCACTTTACTAGGGTCTACTTCAATGCCTCGTTGGGAGACAATGAATCCTAGTATCTTTCTAGATGTAACATCGAACACACACTTTTTTGGATTGAGGCGCATGTTGTGTTCTAGTAGTCGATCAAAAATATGACGAAGATCTTCGAGATGATCAACACATTTCTTTGATTTGGCTATGAGGTCATCTACATAGTCTTCCATATTTTTGTGCATTAGGTCATGAAATATGTAGGTCATGGCTCGTTGATAGGTTGCCCCAACATTTTTAAGGCCAAAGGGCATGACCTTATAGCAAAAATTCCCCCAGGGTGTTGTGAAGGAAGTTTTGTGTTGATCAGCTGGGTTGATCCTAATTTGATTATATCCAGAAAATTCATCCATGAGGGAAATCATCTCGTGACCTATGATGGAGTCAACAAGGGAATCAATGTTGGGTAAAGGGAAGTTGTCCTTGGGACAATATTTGTTTAGGTCATGAAAGTCTATGCACACATGAACATCACTAGATGGTTTGGGGATAGGGACCATGCTGGATACCCATTCGAGATAGTCAATGGGTATTATGAAATCAACATATAGGAGTTTTTGGAGCTCAGATTTTACTATCAATGTGATAGTTGGATGCATGCATCGCAGATTTTGTCTTACTGGTTTGGCATTGGGATCTAGTATAATATTATGCACTACCACAACAGGGTCAAGTCCCGGCATGTCTTTGTAAGACCATGCAAACACTTTTATATACTTGCATAGGAAGTTCGTGAAGGCGATGCGCTCCTTGGGTGAGAGGCTAGCGACTAATTTGAGGATGTGTGGATTTTTTGGATCATCACCGATGTCTACATCGATCATGTCCTCGATGAGCATGCGAGATCCATCATGCAACTATTCAGGGATAGGAATGAGATTGAAGTCATCGATGGCCTCACTGAACTCGAATTCATCATCTACGTAAATGCCCATGTGATGGACTTGAGGGATTTGGAAAGACGTGGATGAGGAGGGGGTATTTTTTGCTCGCAAGATGTGAGGAGAGAGAAGAAAGTCTCCAGGTGTTGGTATGTGTGAGATGTGTGCGAGATCGATAAAGTTTGGGTTTGGGGTATCGTCTTGAATCCATTGGTGGCTGTAATGGAGGGGAGAACATAAATCTACCTCAACCATGTTAATCGATGCTGTAGGTGAAGTAGGTGGGGTAGAATCTAGTGATGGAGGTTGGATAGGTTGTGCACATCCTAAGAGGCTCAAGGGAGGCCATAGGATGACTAGTGGTGAACGAGGATGAGAGGCTGCTCTATGTAACTATCTATGTATAGGTAGGAATATAGGTAGGCGTATCGATGGTGGGTCAGCTATATAGGTGGTGGATCATGCAAGAGTGCATCCGACTCTATTGGTGGTGTAGCCAAAGATAAGGTAGCAAAGTGTTCTACCAATCACTAAAAATCATAGAACAAAGAGGTATCGGGCATAGGAGATTCTTGGAAGAAGTCATGGGGGACGGTGATGGTTGATGTGGGTGAAGGCGTGTCTTCTAGCATATCCATGTCAATGTACTCTTCCAAGGTGTGTGTTGGGAATGGAGGAGGATGTAAGGATAGATCTTGGATCTCATATTCTAATGTATAGATGATGGTTGGGTGATAACCTAGACCAGTTTTTTGGTAGGTGAGCAGACATGAGGGTTAATGGGTGTACGCAACCCTTGCTCATAATGACCTAACCCAAACCCATGCCAATGAAAGCACTATAGGTAGCGCAAGGTAAATTGAGGGTTGGCTAGGTGTGTAATTGCATCACCAGAGCTAGATTGTGGTGGTGAAGAAGTTGGTGAGGGTATTGAAGAGTCTACTCTCGCATACACAAAGTTGGTGTGGTTTTTGGGACTTCCTAACTGTATGATGGTTCCAATAGTCAATATCGAGGTTGAGGGATGGCCAAAATCTTAGGTATATTGGATAGGGGTGTCACATACGTGGGCATCACATACGTTATAGTCTCCTAAGCCATTGTTTATCATGAATATGGATATGCATGGTGTGGCACGCTCTAGTGATTGGGGTGGCGTATCCGAGTCATACGAAGAAGGAGAAAGTTGGGATTACCTGATGGTGGTAGTTGAAGGGTGTGAAGGTTCATCCGAGATGGGTGTTGGTTGTTTAGGTTCATGATGTTTGGTTTTTGTGGCTTGAACATGCTATTTGTTCTGTGTAGGGGATGGCATCGGTGCAGGTGTAGGGATGCATGGAGATGTGAATGTCTTAGGTTTTGGTCAAAAAGGAAGAGGCGGTGTCTACGGTGTAGGAAGGATAGGGGCTTCCATATGCGAGGGTGAAGGAGGTAATGTAGTCGGTTGTGTGATGGGTGGCAATGGTGGTTGCGACACCATGGGTGGAAAATAGAATGGTAGAGGTTGAGAGGGTTGTGGAGGCCATGAGAATGGTGGTGGAGAAGGCATAGTATCAGTTTTGGGTCCCCCAACATGTGATGCTAATGGTGCGGATATCGAGGCTTGTGTTGTTGATGAACACTGGGGTGTTGGGGTGGAAATTGGTGAGGATACCGATGCTCCTACTGATTGGTGAGAAGATACAGGGAATAGTTGGGAAGATGAGAATGAAGGCACAGGGGGAAGGTCTATGATGTTACAAAACTTAAAGGGGTCTCCATCGGTTGGGACACAATGAACAAGTCCATTGTGGACATACTTGAGGCAATGATGCAATGTGGATGGGACACACTACATGTATCTGATCTAAGGGGACCAAGGAGAATATTGTATTACATTTCTCCTTGAATGATGTGGAAGAGGATGGGGATCGTACGGATGCCTACGCGAATGGGAAAAACTATAGATCCTACGGTAGGTCTCATGGAACCATCAAAAGCATGCAGGTCTAGGGAAGGTGTGGTGAAATGCGCTGGAGGGAGGTGTAGGTGATGTAAGGCTATTGTTGATATGATACTGATGGATGAGCCCGTATCAACGAGTACCCTCTTGTAGGTAATATCATTGATATTAGCTTGTATGTGGAGGGGAGGGTCGGCTCCTTCACCAACGAGTTTTGTTATCTCGTGGTCATGAAAGCTAATTGAAGGTTGAAGGCATCATGGGATGTTCCCTATGAAATTGACAAAAGCATTTGTGTCATGTGTCTCTAAGTCAATGGAATGTAGGATGTCATTCAACACCTCATGATGGGGTTGAGATTGTTGTAGGAGGTCAAATATGGATAGCCGTATGGGGGCATTGCGTAGCTGATGGGTTAGACTACCATGGATGGTAATCACATTTTGAGGTGGTGGCGGTATGATGTTAGGCCTTTGGGGTGTTTGCGGGGATGTAAACTAGACAGGGGGAGAAACAATAGGTGTTGTCTAGGGTGATGGGTATCGTTGGTTTCTCGTAGTAAGGTTGATCATGCCTACTACTCCATGTGATGGAGGATCATGTTGGACATTGTTGACTTGGTGAGGGGGCACTGGAGGATTGTTTGGAGGTCTAGGGGGATTGGGTCCTCTATGATTTGGTAGAGGGTTTTGGAAAATTCCTAGGTTTTGGTTCTACGGGGCTAAAGGGTTTGCTACCTGAATAATACCCCTATCGATTAGGTCTTGAACTTACCCCCGAAAGGAGTGACACGAATCGATATTATGGCCATGTTGCCTATGAAAGGGATAAAATAACTGCTCATTGTAGTCACGAGATTTAGGTGCATTTGGATCCAATGGGCGGATGTCGAGTAGAACAAGATGGTTACCCTCGTACAATCTATGGAATAGGGTTGGTAATGGTTCAGATAAGGGTGTAAAGTTACATGGTGGACCCTATGGGTGCATGCCATGGTATTTTTGTGGTCGAGGTGGGGAAGGCGCATTAGCTTGGAGCACTTGCGATTATGGTGTATAGGGTGGAGGAGTCGGTACTAGTGCTAGGGTAGCAGTTGCGACTTGATTGGTTTGTTGTGGTCGTGGGTAAGGTTGATTCAGTGCGGGTCTATTGAATCGAAATTTGGAGTTATAGTTGGTTTTAGCTCTCAACTTAATCTTTCTAGATTGCACCTTAATGTCTTCAATCACTTTTGCTTGTGATATAGCATCTTCAAAAGTACGACTTTGATGAAGTTGGAGGGATGTGGAAATGTGTTTGTGGTAGCTCTTGGAAAAGAGTGTCACAAGCTCCGAGGTGGGGAGGCTATGGGTGAGATCATGAATAATCACTCTCCATATGGCAACAAACTCAGTGATGGGTTCATCGTCCGCCTGTCGTAAGGCGTAGACATAAAAAAATGTGGTCTTTTTCTTGATGTTGATGGAAAAGTGCTCTAAGAAGGAATTGGCCAGTTGTTCAAAGGTGTATAGGCTATGGCACGGTAACATGTTGTACCAATCCAATGCTGGCCCAGCGAGGGACAGGGAGAAGGTACGCAACATAAGAGGGTTACTACTATGAAGTTGGTAATAGGACGAGCGGTAGTTGCTCACATGTTCTCTGGGATCTTCCTTACCTCTATACTTGTCGAATTTTGGTATTTCAAAGTGATAGGGATAAGGAGGGATAGGGACTAATGGATGTACTGGCTCATTGCACAGTTCATCATAGCAAGGATTTTGTGGCCCATAGCTAGAGGTGCGTAGGTTCAACATTTTGACTTCATCTCGCAAGAGTTGAAGTTTGGGTGTCATAGGAGTTGAAGGTTGGGCTATGATAGGCTGACCTTGTGGATGTGGTGGGTATTGGTACTTTTGTTCTTCATAATACTATGGGGAATACTATTGTGCCTGATCATGATAAGGTGGGTATTGGGCAACATGTGCTATCGTGTCTATAGGTACACTAGGTTGTGGGGTAGGCGTCTATTGAGGATAATAATACTGTGATTGAGCAACATGCGGTTGTGGCATGGGTACTTGTTGGTTTGGAGCCTACTGTACTGGTTGGACTATGGGTGGTGATGACCAAACTGGAGGAGGTATAAAGAAGCTAGGTGTAGATGGTGGTGGTGTAGGTGTCGGTGCTACTGGTGCTAGGGGTGGTCGAGATGAGGTATCAAAATATAAGATCTGTCTCTACCCTGGAGGGTAAGAAGTGGGGAAGCTAAACTATGTGGAATAATTTGGTTGAGTAGGTACATAAGCTACTGGTGTCGGTCCATAGGTAGGATGGAGATGGGTAGTGGGAGCCTGAAAAGGCATAGGTGGTGGTATCCTAAAGGTCATCGTAGGCAAAGGTGGCTCCAAGGGTTGGGCGTCATGCACTCCGGATACCTATGAGATAGGCAGAAATGCTGTCAAAAATGTGGGATAAGCTACCGAGGTAGGAGCTTGGGTTGAGGGGAAAGTGTAAGTGTATACTCCCGCTTGGGTTTGCATCTCTTGCTCCTAAAGAGGTTGTTGGGAGGTACCCTCAGATATGGTGAAGAACGGTTCTTGAGAAGAGGATGGTTGGTACTCTTGTGAGGAGTACGGGTGTGAGGTTTGAGGGAATGCTTATGGTTCCTACTGGGTAGGGATCTATTGTGCAGTTTGGAAGGATGGATTATAGCTTCCTATAGTGGATGAGGATGGGTCAAACACCATTCCTATGGTAGGGGTGAATGATGTGACCTCAGGATGGGTATGGTTTAGAAGGGAGGAATCATTCTCAAATAGGGATTGAGATAGATTCTAGAAAAAGGGGTGTGCAAAGGTGGGTGACGTAGGCATGACCTCCTCATCTATGGTGAAGGCTGGAGGAGACTGTCCTAGTGCAGTGTAGATTACATGGTCATAGAACGTGGTCGAGGGATTAGGTGAGGATGGGGCTGCAAAGAGCGGGTAATCCTCTACGAGTGAAGTAGCGAGAATTTCACTCAAAGTTGACGTCTTCTCATGAGGTATCATGTGTGTGAATTGTGCATTGGATTCTATGCATGAATCAGATGTTTCTATAATATTCTCCTTCATGATATAAGGAGTAAGAGTGGACTGACTAGAGGAAGGGGGAGGCCATTCCTCCATAGAGCGTGATTTCTCATGCGCTCTACTACGGGTGACCACAGGCATAGTGGCATGTGTCAAATGGGATTTTTAGGAATAAACCTTGTGTGATGTAGACTCAACTGTGTCTACTGTGAGTGTGAAATAAGTGACATGTTGTGTGTAGCAAAACAATATATAGTGTGGTGTGTTGAGACCGGTCTGTGATCATGCAAACAACGGTAGACCAAAATCAATTCTAAATGCTGAGAAAATAAAAGTGTTATGTTCATTTTGTGTGTTATAATGTTGATATTCCCTATGTAGAATCACGGGTAATGAAGTGAATACTCTAGCAAATCAGGAATGTTGTCAATAAAAAACCTCCTACAACACCCAAAGATGCATAGGATAGAATGGTACCACAACGTGTGAATGGTGACCTGTATGGAAGGTGCAGTAAAATGGTATCCTAAAGGGGTGGAACTCACTATGCTGAAGTGAGTTCACTAATATCCTCTCACGAGAAGAGGTGGCACTGTCTGAGACCTGCTACCGGCATACCCATGCTTTCGCTTCACCCTCGGGTGGGCTTAGTCAAGAACGACAGTTACCAATTCCACAAATTATACAAGCCTTGTGGATGAAGGCACTAATCCTGTCCCACTCTACAGGTAACCACTGGTGATGAAATCCAAGGCCCAATCACAAAAGTGGGGGATTTTTCGATGATGAAATCTAGAAAACCACTCCTGTGGGGCTACTAGGTGTCTAGGGGGGTGAGCTGATGGAGAGTGAAACTCGATCCACACCAGTCTCGAGCGATGGATTGGGGATGAAGTCCAATATCACCACTTGTTTAAGGTACCACGTGAGTGTGTGTGGGTTTGTGTTTTGCTAATGATGTTTACAAGATAAGAAACTAACTAGTTGCATTTTCAAAAGAAAACTAATCCTAATGCCTTTTCAAAAGCAAATGATTAGATAGCTTAAGATCTTTGTAAAGAAATGAGCTAGTCTAAATGCCTTTGTGAAGCAAACTAATATACTTTGCAAAACATAGAAACATGTAATCCAAATGTGTGTGGAGTAAAGGGGATTATGAAACCCTAACTTGAACTTTCAGAATGTAATTTTTTTTCAAAAATGTAAGAGGGGATTAGAAACCCTGATTTCACTTTAGGATGTAAAGTTCCTTTTAGCAATGGAAGCTATGAACGAAGGAAGAACAATTTAGGCTTATGCCATATGTAAAAACAAAAGACAAATGCAAATTTATTTGAGAAATAAATTTTATACACTTGTTGGAAAGTTGCAGGTCCTAAAAATTTTAGAAACCCTAATTCTTCAACTACTTTGCAATGAACCCAAAACTAGGCCTAGTAATGGTCATTCAACTAATCAATGCATTTATACTTCCAAAAATTTGCAATAGAGGCAACAAAAATGAAAATACCTACATTTTTATGCTAAGGGGGGTTTTCTTGGCCCCTAAAAATATCACCCCAGCTGATTTGGGGGTTTTTGAGGTGTTTGTGCTCAAATCGTGACCCGGGTCACGAATTTGACCTAAATTATAGGGTGGGTCATGAATCAGGTGCAGAGGCTTCAAATCAGAGATCTGATGGTCTAGGACGATTCCTAGGGCTTTGGAGGCTTTAGTGAAACATAATTTTGGTACCTGCAAGACACAAAAACAAAGGATAATGTCATATTTATAAGAAAAATGAATCTAGCACTATCCGTTGTGGGGGTCCCACCGGGCGTGCTAGAATGAAACGACCAAAAGTTGAAATTTTATCTAACAACAAGTAATAACACAAGTCATTCAGAAACATATGCTTTATTCATTATCAATTTTGTATAGGTTACAAATAGGGAGAGTTTCCCCTTTTCTTTCTTTTCATGAATAAGCAATATAGGCTTGATGCCTCCTTCTGATGTCCCTCAGTGTAGGTGGGCTTCGTTTTATGCGGGCCACCATTGGGTTGCTATTTTTTGGTGTTCCTTTCCTTCAAATCTACTGCATAACCTGAAAGAAACTTGCAAGAAAGGGTCAATACGTTGGGGGCTTGCCTTAGTCAGGCCCCATATTTAGGAAGACAAAATAACTGTAAAACTATAACATAAATCACAATAAAATATGCAGAAGGTAATAATATGCTAAAATAGAGCTTACCTCCCAAATTTGGGGTGATTTGGGGCTTGCAGATGCAATTCATGACCCAAGTCACTAATTGGGGTTGGATTCATAGGGCAAGCTACGAATTGAGTTGTGATGCTCTTCTGGTGAAATATCTTTGGTGGATTAGTCCTAAGGTAGTTGGGGTGCCTCTGTATGTTGTCAGAATCCATCTGTATGCGTCGGTAATGGACTGTGTGCTATTGGATTTCCATTTCTACAGAGTAACAGTACTTTGTTGAATTTGGGAATCAAACTTAATTAGGGGTTTAGGACCCATTATTTATAGGCAAATGCAAGGTGTAGGGGGGTTAGATAGACTAAACCTAGGTTTGATTCTGACTAGGGTTAGGTTAAGAAATGCTATGTGGCAACATCTCATTCTAAGTAGGAAATATCCTATCCTCACACGTGTGAGGAAGGATTAGTGCTAATCCTAATTAGGCCTTAAGCATGTTTAGGGGAGGATTAAAAGAAAACCCTAGGAAACCCTAAATTGGCACATGTGGGAGGATTTGATTAACACTAATTATGAATTAAGAGTTAATTAATCCAATTTTGCCCTAAAAGGGGCTTAAGTGAAGTCAACATTAAATTAGAATTTGATAATTGAATTTTAATTGATTTTGCCAATTAATACCCCGTGGGGGTGTCAATTGAGTGTAAATGGGCTATGCATCACCTCGGGTTGTCGTCTGAAGGTATCTCGATGCATAATATGTAGTTTTGAGGGCTTATTAGGGTTTTGGACCTAAAAGCCATTTGTGGAAGTCTACACGTTACTATGGTGAACTTATGGAAGTCTACGCATGTCTACGCATGTCTACACATGACTACAATAGTCTAAAATAGCCTAGGGATGTCTGGAATCACCTATAGATATGCAGAAATAGCAATGTGTGACTTTTGGGTGTCTACAAATTTGTTAAAAATTATTTTAAAAAAATTATCTAACAAAATCTAGTATTTATATTTGCATTTTGAATTTTAAAAATCATAACCTTAGTATTTTACATGGAAGACTTCATATAATCCTCATGTTGGAGATGATAAAAAAAAGTTATTACTAAAGATATTTTTATGTATAGATTTATAGCAACATTAGAATGATAACCAAACTTTTTATGTGAATTTGTTTAGCTAGATTAGGACCTTTCATTGAAGGAAAACATAGGAGTACATCATACATAACCAATTTTAATAAATGACTTAGCAGATCATATCCTTTAGTTTCCAATAGTGAATAAATAAAGGTCAATATCAGAGTTAGAAAAATTGTTTGGAACCCATAATTTCTCATAAAACTCATGAGAAATTGCAAGTAACTTTTTTTTTTTCAAATTTTGTGGTGCTGACAAACTTGCCCATTCAAACCAATATTTTATATAAAAATTGTCTATTATTCATGAGAAATTATGAGTGATGTTTCTTTTTTATAATTTCATTGTGCTGACAAAAACACCAATTCAAACCAATATTTTATAGAAAAAATGTATATTTCTCATGAGAAAATCAACTATGAATACAAAAACAAAACAAATTGCAAAATTTGCTATTAAAAATATAATTTTCATTGTTTACTTATTTTTCCTTCTCTTTGGTTGTGGGAAAATTATTTTAAGAGGTGAAAACACTAATTTTAAATCTATTTTCTAGATCACATTATAAATTGAACACTTTTTCAAGGATTTTTAACACTATTTCTACATATTTTTATAGGTATTCCCCCCCAAGAAACACTAGGATTTTGTTTTATTTTATATTTTTGTTACTTTTCCTCTCCTATTTGAATATTAATATGAATTATTTGTATTATATTCTTGGAACTATTGTAGGTAGCAATAATCCTTCTTCAAGCGTAACCCAATAAACTCCTTCAACTATAGCCACAAGTCTAAGCCTAGGATGAGACCCAATGTGGAAGGATGGGGTTAAGGGAAACATGCTAAATCAATTATTTTATAAAAACTATGGAAAGGATATACAAGGAGGCATCCGCCATCTCAAATATTATCTGCTTGGGTATATTGGACATAATGTGGACCGCTTTCCTACAGAAGATGATTTTATTAGAAATGAGTTAAAGGCTTGGTTGTGGACCAAAAAGGATAAGATTTTTAAGGGATATTGAGTGGGGCTATGGGGATATTTTTATAGGGGTGATACCAAACTAGAGGGTGTTTATTCTATGGTCAAATAATCTATTCTTAGTCCTTGCATTCTATGAGGTACTATCACTGGGAATGGGAGAAGTGCAAGATGAGACTTTAATACAACACAAACCAAAATTCATAATACTACATGGGGAGTGGCAAGGTGAAGTTTGTAAGCATAGTTACATCGAACTATTGGTATTATTGTAATATTTTATTCAATTTTGCAAACAATCCCTATTGGTATGCCCTTGTCATGGAATTGACCAAGTCTAACAAAGTGGTTAAGACACCTTCAACAAAATATTTAAGTGGACTATTGTTGGATGAGTGTGTCATAAACACACATTCTCTTGTAGAATTGCAAATGAATATATAGAGGACAAGGGGCTATAAAATTTCATTTTATGGATGGGAAGATGCAATAAACAATATGCTCTTGAACTTCATGATGGCTTCAGGTTTATCCATGGTATTTCTAAAGTCTATTGATGCCTTGTTATAGGTAAACAATATACAATTGTTATTCAAATTATGGGAGGAGGTCATGCTAGAAATAGAAATGTAGAATGTTATCCAATTAGCAATAGATAATGCAGCAATATATATCTATAAGAATACATGATGAGAAGAAGTACCCCTTTATTTTTTAGATTCCATGTACTTCCCATTTCATTCACTTAATGCTTTAAGATATTAACAAAATCTCATGGGTGAAGACCATGGTAGAAGAGGAAATGAACATTATATAGCTTATCTATAAGCACACATGGATACTCAGTTTTATGAGGAAACACAATGATAAAAGTGTATTCTTTGCCTAGGGATCATTCGATTTATCTCTATAGTGATAAATCACTACAACTTTGTTAGATTGTGACCCAAAAGGAGATGAATAACCTAAACCTAAAACTAAAGGAGTGCAACCTATGCCATCATAAAAGGATTTCATGTCATATTTCACAAAATTGATATCTTCAAAAGGTAAATATAGGTGTGGAAACTCTTATTATATATGGGCAAGTTGCCACCTTATAAAAAAATGACCCACAATGAGCAATCCAAAGTATTTTCGATAATATATAAGCTAGGAATCGCTCTTGTATGTGTATCTATTTATGATTTTTTGCCTAAATATTAGGTGTTATTAAGGATATGTGTATGTGAGGGTCCTGCATCTATTTTTTAATAGAGTCACTTGCTTGGCTCTCTAGTAGGACCCATAATTTTATGCATGCATATAATAGGCAGCTCTCATTTGTACTTTACTATGTCGAAGAGAGGAAGTGTTCAATGCTAGCACATAGTGTTTAGGCATTTTTTTGGAAGAATATATTAGTGGATATCTTAGTGCAATGCCCCCTTTTCTTTTGTTGATATTGTTTTTATTTTTTGCTCTCTCACATCCTTTCCCTTTGTTGAGCAACCAGTGCCTTGAAGATCACTTCCTAACAAGGATCCAACCTTGTAAAAAACTCTTGGAGGCCCTTGATTGAGCCAAACCCCATGGTTTTTACTATGGATTATTGTGTTTCTCCTTGCAAGGCATGATTATACCCAGCGGGGATAATTGAATATGACAACAATCTCTAATTCCATCACCTTATGGAGACTTCTAATGACATGACCTACATTGAAGTGGATAATTATTAATAAGAAATGGTATACCTTACAATTTCATAAAAAGAGGATGGGTAATGGATATGGAGGTAAGTGTTTAATCATTCACTTTGGGCAAGAATCTAGGAAATTCTCAAATTAATTGCTTATTGAGTTGAAATTTAAATTTTAAAATCTTATTTTATACTTTAGTATTACTTTTCTAAGTTTTTAGTATTTACTATTTAATTCTAGGTGATAAAACCCTTGATACAGGTTCTCTATCTTAGATGGTGAAAATTTATATATGGAATATCTATATGAGGTAATGGATATGGTCAAAGAAGCTATTTAATACTCTATAATGTAAACTACTACAAGTCTAAACCAATTTGGTGCATCAGTGATAAGAGATGAACAAGACAAATCCATTGAACTATTCACGCCACCCAAATTCATTTAAAATTGTAGTCTTAATAGTGGTGAAGAAATCTAGGTGGGGTTTTATACTTATGCAAAAAATATTAGATAAACTTTTCAAACATTACCTTATCCCTCCTAAGTTAAAACTTTATAAGGTTGCTAGAGGGATCTTTTTGCATCCTCCACTAAAAGGTCACGGTCAAGCTTGCGACTAGGTGAACCATATAACCTTTCAAAATTTAAAATTTTGTTTTGTAGTTTACATTATTGTAGCTTTATGAATGTAAAATAATACTTTGAGTTTGAAAATTATCTTTTATGTAGATTTATGTTGAGAGGATTATAGTTTCAAAGAATCTACATTGAAGAGGATGGCTATTTGCACTTGAGTTAGGCTTGTAGTGCTTTTGGGTGTGAACACAATTGGTCTCAATTTGAGTATACACCAAGATGCGCATTAGGTTGACCCAAGAGCATCTCAATAACATGGTATTGATACTATACAATCTTTTGCTTTACACAAGACAAGTAGAGGGTAGTGAATCATATGAGACAATTGAATTGGATGAGGTAGATCCATCCTGTGAATACCAAGTTCACTATAGAGGACATTAAGACACTTGAGATAGTAGTCAAAAATTTAAGAGGACTTGAGGAGATATACCATGATGACACTATACCTAAACAACCTCCAATTATACCACTTTTTTAGAGTCAAGGCCAAGCATCTAGTGCCACAGGGAGGAAGGGAAAACAAAAACAATTTAAAAATTGTATTATTTTTTTATGTTACATTTTTAAGATATTTTTTGTTGGATTTAACGATCATAAACTGTAAGTGTACTCTTTATTAATGAATATTTAATATAAAATTAACATTTTCAGATCTACAATTGTTTTTTTTTCAAAGTTGTTGATCGAATCTCCAATATTGAACTTCCCAATTTATTGGAAGTTGAGAGTTTTCTAACTATGATCTATTTTATACCTCTTTTGAGTTTTACCATTTTCTAAAGTGTATAGCTTTTTGCGTTAAATAATTCATTGTGCAAAGTGAATCATTTAAATTTCATACAAAATAAATGTTGTCGTATAGTCCCTTCTTTGGAGTGCTTCTTTGGGTGTTAAGAGACATAAATATTTGTTCTACTTTCAGTCATGTTGTGTTATTACTGAATAGTACACTTTTGGTATGACAAGTTATGATTTTAAAAATTTATTGTATTATTTGTGTCTCTCTGCAACTAGGTTTCCATTTGTTGGAGATATTTTTGTGCATATGGTCCCAACGAGGGATTTGTCCTAGGCAATAAGGACTGGTCGTAAAGCACTTATAACAAGATTTCCTCTATCTTTTGGGTGTTAAAATTTTAACTGAAATATTAAATTTACCTTCTTGAGAAACACAGGAAAATACAAGTACAATTTACCATAGCATGTGTGGCTTATACAAGTGAAAATAAAAACAATCCTTTCCATATCTACATAGGTCGATAATGCAAACATATCAGCATCGTAATAGAAATCGGTTGGCTTAAACACCTTCTGGTCAGGCTGGTTTCTGCTGCTTACAATCTGCTGTTCCCTCTGATCTGAAATTACAACCCCTGCACATGCACAAGTAACAGACCATACAAGACACAAACTAATATAACAGAACAGAGCAGTCCATAAAACAGAGCATATAGAACAGTGGATAAACAGGGAGCTGCAGCTAATAGAAAAACTGCATTCTATTCCTCTGAAAAAAACACAGCAAATTACATCACTGTCATATGTTCATAAGGAAGAAGCTTCGAGAAGGGACTGGAGGGAAGCTTCTCAGACTCTAGAGCAAAACGAGGCCCAAAACAAGACAATTAATATGCGTTTAGTTTTAAGCTTGTCTCCAACGTGGGAACATTCTGCAGTCCAGATTACATAATTTTATCATATTAAATTCTAATTTAAAACTTGTCCTGCAGCGGGAAAAATGGAGTTAATGCGGTGGCAGTTGGGATTAAATTCCAACACTCCCCCTTAATCACAACTGCTACTACCAGCTACTATGCCTAGGCTATCTCTCTGAAGAGTGAAATTTATTGTTCCTAATGGTTTTGTGAATATGTCAACAAATTGTTCTTCTGACTTACAATATTCTAAGATGATTTCTCCAGCATTGATCAACTCTCTAATGAAGTGGTACCTTGTATCAATGTGCTTACTCCTTTTGTGAAAAACTGAGTTCTTTGAGAGTGCTATTGCTGAAGTATTGTCACAAAAAATCCTTGTTGGCTCCACTTGCTTATGTCCCAAATCGTTCAAAATCCTTCTCATCCACATAGCTTGGCATGCTGCCCCTGTAGCTGCCACATATTCCGCCTCAGCTGAAGAAAGAGAAACAATTGGTTGCTTTTTGGAAGCCCATGAGACAACACCTGATCCCAAATGAAATACATAGCCTGAGGTACTTTTCCTGTCATCTATACTACCTGCCCAATCACTATCCGTGTACCCAGTCAGCTTGAAATCATTTGTCTTTGTGTACAAAATACCAAACTCCTTGGTTCCATTGACATATCTCAATACCCTTTTGGCTGCTTGGAGGTGAGTTGCTTTTGGGTTTTCCATGAATCTAGAGATTAAGCTCACAGCATACATTATGTCTGGCCTAGTGGCTGTTAAATACATCAGACTACCTACAATGCTCTTGTACATGGTTGGATTCACACTCTTGCTCCAATCCTCTTTTCTCAGTTTCAGTCCCATGGCAACTGGAGTTGGTGTTGGCTTGCAAGTTTCCATTTTAAACCTCTTTAGAATGTCAGCAGCATATTTAATTTGTGAAATGAAAATTCCATGATCAAATTGTTGTACCTCTATGCCAAGAAAGTACCTTAATAATCCTAAGTCAGTCATCTCAAATTCTTGTTTCATCTCAATCTTAAACTCAGCCACAATGTTCTCATCATTTGCCATGAAAATCAAATCATCTACATAAAGTACAACAACTAAGAACTTGTCATTTTTAACTTTGATATAAAGAGTGTGCTCACCTTCACACTTGCTAAACCCATTGCTCATGAAGTAAGAATCAATTCTGCTATACCATGCGCGTGGTGCTTGTTTGAGCCCATACAGTGCCTTCTTGAGTTTATACACCTTGTCTTCTTGTCCTTCAACCTCATAACCAGGTGGCTGCTCAATGTACACTTCCTCCTTCAAGAAACCATTAAGGAATGCTGATTTAACATCCATTTGATGGACCCTCCATTTATGTTGGGCTGCTATTGCAAGGACCGTTCTTATTGTCTCCATTCTTGCTACTGGGGCAAATGTCTCCTCATAATCTATACCATATTGTTGCTTGTACCCTTTCACAACTAATCTTGCCTTGTGTTTTTCTACCTTTCCTTCAACATTATACTTTGTTTTATAAACCCATTTAACACCTATGGCATCCTTGCCTTGTGGGAGACTCACCAACTCCCAAGTATCATTCCTTTCAATGGCTGCAATTTCCTCATCCATCGCTGCAATCCACTTTTCTTGTTTGACAACCTCTTCAAAATGTATTGGATCCTCCAATTGAGAATAGAATGCAAACAATAAACTTGGACCAGCATTGCTATTGACTTCATCTGGCTCATACAACTCATTCAAACTCTTATACCTTTGTCTTCTATTCTGATTTGATGACTCACCTAAATTTGTGCTATTTATTGGGGCTGCTGAAGACATTCCTTGTCCACTTACTTGACTGCTTTCTTGTAATCTTGGGGCTGCACTTATGCTTGATGATGATGATGGTGGTTGAGGTGGACATTGTTGATTCTGATTTGGTGTGGGTGGAGTCACCGGTGGGGTATTTGCTACAGCCATATCATCTTTATTTGCTATAACATTCACAGTCTTCTCTACACTTCCATCCCATGCCTCATCTTCAACAAATGTTACATCTCTGCTGGTTATAAACTTCTTTGTTACTGGATTGTAGAGATGATATGTTCTTGATTGCTCACTATACCCCATGAATATGCATTTCTCTGCCTTACTATCCAACTTTCTTCTCAATTCATCTGGAACATGCGCATAAGCTACACAACCAAAGACTCTCATATGAGATACACTGTGTTTCCTTCCTCCCCATGCTTCTTGAGGAACTACACCATTCAAACTCTTGGTTGGGCATCTATTTAAAATATACACAACACACTTTACTGCTGCTCCCCAATACTCATTTGGCAAATGCTTGGCCTTCATCATGCTTCTTCCCATTTCCATAATTGTTCGGTTCTTTCTCTCAGCTACTCCATTTTGTTGGGGTGTATATCTAGCTGTAAACTGATTTTGGATTCCATTGTGCTTGCAAAAGTTCAAGAACTCCTTTGAGACATACTCTCCACCTCTATCAGTCCTCAACACTTTGATATAATGGCCACTTTGTTTTTCAACCATTGCCTTAAACTGTTTGAAGTATTCAAAAGCCTCATCTTTGTGCTTTAAAAGATATATCCATGTTTTTCTTGTAAAATCATCTATGAAAGTCAAGAAATAATTCATACCATTCAGTGAGGGGGTTTGCATCTTACCACACAGGTCTGAATGTATAATCTCCAATGGTTTTTGCGCTCTTGCTGATTGTCCCACTTGAAATGGCTCTCTATGTTGCTTTCCTAGTATGCATCCTTCACATACTCTGTTTGATCTCTCTATTGGTGGCAATCCTCTTACCATTCTCTTCTTTTGCAATAGATTCAAGTACTCAAAATTAAGATGCCCCATTCTTAAGTGCCAAAGCCAATTATCATCCTTCATCTCAGCTTGTAGAACTATTTGTGTCACTGCTGCAATGCTTTCTCTTGCTTGTAAATTCCCATCATGTGGAAGTTTGAGGGGAAACATTCGATTATTAGTCATCTGCACTCTTGCAACCAACAATTTACTTGAGAATTTATCATATATTGTGCATTGTTTGTCTTTGAAAAATACTTTATAACCATGTTCAACCAGCTGACCAATACTCATCAAATTATGCTTCAAACCTGGAACATAATAGACATCTGAAATATATTTCTTCTCCCCCTTCTTGGTTACAATGTTTATTCTTCCTTTTCCCATGACAGTGACCTTGTTATCATTCCCTAAAGTGACATCAGATTTTATGCTTTCATCTAGGCTTGCAAACAATTCTTTGTTACCGGTCATGTGGTTACTACACCCAGAGTCTAAATACCACACTTCCTTTTGGTTTTCTACTACTGCATTGCAAGCAAGAAACATTCCTTCCTGATATTCTTCTTCTACTGAGAAATTTGCATCTTGTTTTCTATAAGCATACTGTTTCTTTCTACATTCACTTGCATAATGACCGAATTTTTTACAATAATAGCATTGGACATGTGATTTGTCATACCTTTCTCCTTGTGCTTGGTTCTGTTGGCTTGAACTCCGGCTTGGGCCTTGACTGTAACCTCTTCCTCTTGTGTTTGATGAATTTCCTCTTCCACCTCTAGATGAACTTCTTCCTCTGCCTCTAGAGTTTGATCTTCCTCTGCCTCTTCCTCTTCCAAGACCAGTATCCACTTGAGATTTAAATGCATTTTCCACAGAAGTATTACTGGCTCTGTTTAGTCTATGCTCATGAGACATAAGAGATGCTTGCAATTCATCTATGGAGTAATGATCCAAATCCTTGCACTCCTCTATAGCCACAACAAGAGAATCAAACTTTGAAGGTAGACTCCTCAACATCTTATCTACAACTTTTCTATCTTGAATGACTTCTCCATGGGATCTCATCTGGTTCACCAACCCAATAGCTTGTGTGAAAAATGAATCCACTGATTCAGATTCTTTCATTTGCATTGTCTCAAAATCTCTCCTCAACATCTGTAATTTGGCTGCCTTTACTTTCTCCATTCCTTGGTATGTTGTCTTCAAAGTATCCCATGCTTGTTTTGCTTTGCTTGCACCTTGTATCTTTGGAAAAATGCTTAGATCCACATGTGTATATAGGTCTCTAATGGCTTTTGCATCCTTGGTTTTGTTCTCCTTCAAGGCATCCCTCTGTGCTCTTGTCAAGGCATTAAGAGCAGCTTCATTTGCAGGCTCCTGAAACCCATTTTCCACAACATCCCAAACATCTTGTGCAATAAAATGAGCTCTCATAACTGCAGACCAATATTCATAGTTCTTACCATCAAGAATGGGTAGAGTTTGATTTGTTGAGCTTGTGCTGGCTGATGCTGCCATTTCTGTTCTCCAAGGCTTTCTTCACTCTGGCTTGTCTCCTTGTCTCTGAAAAAACCCTTGGCTTCTAAACCGTGATATGCTCTGATACCACTTTGTTGGCTTAAACACCTTCTGGTCAGGCTGGTTTCTGCTGCTTACAATCTGTTGTTCCCTCTGATCTGAAATTACAACCCCTGCACATGCACAAGTAACAGACCATACAAGACACAAACTAATATAACAGAACAGAGCAGTCCATAAAACAGAGCATATAAAACAGTGGATAAACAGGGAGCTGCAGCTAATAGAAAAACTGCATTCTATTCCTTTGAAAAAAAACACAGCAAATTACATCACTGTCATATGTTCATAAGGAAGAAGCTTCGAGAAGGGACTGGAGGGAAGCTTCTCAGACTCTAGAGCAAAACGAGGCCCAAAACAAGACAATTAATATGCGTTTAGTTTTAAGCTTGTCTCCAACGTGGGAACATTCTGCAGTCCAGATTACATAATTTTATCATATTAAATTCTAATTTAAAACTTGTCCTGCAGCGGGAAAAATGGAGTTAATGCGGTGGCAGTTGGGATTAAATTCCAACAAAATCTACAAACTATTTGTTCTTCTTTGCCGACTTAATTTGATAGATGGCACCCAAGGGCGAAGGAATAGTTTTCGTCTCTAACCTCTTAATAAGTTGGAATCTCATCTATTCGAGAAAGTCTCCTGTGCCGGCAAGAAAAGAAATGCGCGCCACACATTGCATTTGACAAAAAAAAATTCCCTTCGGTGATGTAATTTCAGCACGTTAGCGATTGAATTTCTTCTCCTCCGACTTCTGTGATTGTTTGAAGACATTTAATTTCTTACAACTCATAATAAGCCTAAATTAACGTCCTTATAGGAAGGAAAAAAGCAAGTAGTATATAAAATTATTATTGAACTTGTTGTTAAAATTTGGTGTCCAAAATCTTAACATAAACGTTATTCTCATTTTCTTATTCTACAACTGATTCATGACGCAATAAATAAATAAATAAATATATAGTGATTACTCCTGTCAAGTTTGTCTTTAAAATAATTAAATGACTTATGACTTAAAATTCCTATGTCCACTTAGGCTATGCAATATAGAAACCATCCAGCTTGGTTTCAGCTTTATAAGCTAGTGAATTTAAGGGTTTCCCGACTGTCCATAAGAAATTATTTCTATATTAAAAACTACACATGAGCATCATGAGTAAACTATCATATCATGCCCGTCTGTCACTGCTTTTTAAAAATAGCTGTCATCTTGGTGATTATTGTGTCTTGATTGAAGACATGTTTTTGGTTATCACTGATTGGTGTGATTTGAACCGGTGCTATTTGAAACACCGTGAAACACCTGCTGTGAACAAGAGTAAAATATGGTTGTTAATACGCTGCGTGGAAACAACGTTTGGTGACAACTATTGCCATTTTTGACAAGCACATTGTAGTCACAAAATAGTCGTCTCACTGTCCACGCAAAGTAGAAGAGGTGATAAACGTTTTTTTATTTTTTTTCGATCGGATTTGACGTCGAAAGATTGACATCTTGAGCATCAGAAAAATCTGTTAGCGCTGTAGCAGTTGGTCGATAAGCAAGGTGTCGTTGGAAACCACGTGACTGATTGACATTTGAAGTGACAACGTGTAGTTGAACTTTAAAATTTCAAAGTGTGGTTGAAATTTATTTTTGTTCTCTTCTAGTTTGCTGAATTGATCGTAGTGAGCTCTCAATCTAAGTGAAGTGTTTCTTTGAGAGATGAGAACAGGTTGGTTTCACAGAGAAATTAAAAGTTGCGTAAAAAGGGAAACAACCTTTGGTATTCTTCTTCATTTTGTTTTGTTTAGAATTGTTGTTGTTTACAAGTTTTTGCAAATCTTCATCAATGGCTACTAATACTAATCTTCTCATTCTATAATTAAATGGGTTAGATTATGAGTATTGGTTTATCAAGATGAGGACCTTACTCATTGGCAAAGGGTTATGGGACATTGTAGAAGAAGGCTACAATAAACCTCAGGATTTGACAACCTTGAGTGCAACCGATAAAACTGCTAAGAAGGATGTCCAAAAGAAGAATTTGTTTGTTCTCTACCATCTACAAGTAGCTTTGGAGAAAAATATCTTTTCGATGATTGTTTCTTGTTCAACAGCCCTAGAAGCATGGAAAGCCTTGAAATATAGCTATCAAAGGAGCTATAAAGTGAAGCAAGTGAGGCTTCAAACCTTGAAGAGAGATTTTGAGAATCTCAAAATGCAAGAAGATGAAAAAGTTGGTGATTATTGTGTGAGAGTTAAAGCAGTTGTCAACAAAATGGAGACACTTGGAGAAGACATAAAAGCTAAAGTGGTTGTCGAGAAAGTGTTGAGAACACTTCTTCATAAGTGGAACCATATTGCTATCATTATTTAAGAATCTAAAGATTTGTTTACTCTAACGTTTGATGCACTAATTGGTTCTTTGATGTCCCATGAAGAAAGACTACAGGTTTCTACATCATCAAGGTTTGGAGGTGATGAAAAAGCATTCTCATATACGGAAGGTGAGACTCATGTCAATGCACAAGGAAGAGGACAAGGAAGAGGCCAAAGGAAAGTCAAAGGAAGAGGAAGAGGTAGATCAAGAGGTGGCAACCAAGGAAGAGGAAGAGGAGGTGACAAATCAAAGAAAGCTTGTTACAATTGTGGTAAGCTTGGTCACTTTTCTAAAGATTGTTGGTCCAAGACTTCTCAAGAAGGGAGAGGTCAATATGGAAACTATGGAGAAGAGGAATGAGCTTCTTCAAATTTGTTTCTCACATATAGAAAATAAGATCAAAATCTTAATGAAACTTGGATTTTGGATACTGGTTGCTCAAATCATATGAGTGGCAAAGAAGAGCTCTTTTCTACAATGGATTCCACCTACAAGTCAAAGATCAAATTGGGAGATGACAAGGCACTACAAGTTGAAGGTATGGGAACCATGGAGGTTCCAAAAAAAGAAGGCACAAAGAAGGTGAACAATATATATTACACTCCTAAACTCCAACATAATTTTCTTAGTATTGGAAAAATAATGGAAAAGAACTATAGGCTTGTTTTTGAAGATGGAAAGTGTGTAATTTTTGACAAAAACAATTGTAATAGAGTTTTTACACAAGTACCTATGACAAAGAATAGGTTTCCTCTTAATTTTGGAGAACAAGGAGGTGCCCAACTTGCTAATGTGGCCATAGAAAATCCAAGTGTGCTTTGGCACTTGAGATTTGGTCATATTAATTTTGCAAGCTTGAAATTGTTGACTTCTCAAGCTATGGTGTGTGGTTTACCAAGAGTTGAAGAGCATACGGAGGTGTGTGAAGGATGTGCTTTGGGAAAGTACTCAAGAAACATTTTTCCAAGAGGTCAAGCATGGAGAACAAGCCATCCACTACAATTGGTACATTTGGACATTTGTGGTCCAATGAATAGCAAAATCTTGGGTAACAATTCTTATTTTCTCACTTTCATTGATGATTTATCTAGAATATGTTGGATTTATTTTTTTAAAACTAAATATGAATCTTTTGAATGTTTCAAGGATTTCAAAAATAATGTTGAGAATCAAAGTGAGTATGTTCTAAAGAGATTAAGGACTGATAGAGGAGGGGAGTTTTGTTCAAATGTATTTCTCTAATATTGTAAATATTGTGGGATCAAAAGGTAATTAACTACTGCATACACCCCACAACAAAATGGTGTGGCTGAAAGAAATAACTACACTATTATAGAAATAGCTAGATCAATGCTTCAAATAAAGAAACTCAGTAACATGTATTGGGCTAATGTTGTTAGAACAAGTGTTTACATTTTGAATAGGAGTCCTACTTCTATTTTATATGGGATCAATCCCTATGACGGATGGTATGGCAAAAATCTAAATGTCAAAAACTTCAAAGTTTTTGGTTGTCTTACATATGCACACATTCTTGATGAGACATAAAAGAAACTTGACCCAAAATTCAAGCATGTATTTTCATTGGGTATTGTGAGTCTTCAAAGGCATATAGGCTCTACAATCCGAAAACACACAAAGTTATAATTTCCAAATATGTGATTTTTGATTAAGGGGGAGTATGAGGTCATCAAAAACTTTTTGTTGATGATCGATCTCAAGATGCCAGATCCTCTCAAGTGTAGCCCATTAATAAAATCAGCATTGGAAATCCTCCTCCAAAGAAGAGTTCTACTCCAACAAGTGCAACAAGTGCTACTCCAAAATTTTCTCCATAAATATCAGCAAGTTCTTCTTCAATTCCAATGAGAAAGAGGTAAGAGAACACTTCAGTACCATCCCTCCTACAAAATGTTGGATAAGAATTTTTAAAACATATATACTAGAAGTCAAGCTAGTGAGATGAATGAAGTTTTGAAAAGACTTGAAAATTTGTACATGTATGGTGATGAAGAGTCACAAGAGCCTAAGGGAGATGTTGTAAGCTATGCTTGAAGAAACTAGTGTAGAGCTGGAACCATCTAGTTATGAAAAAGCATGTGCTCATGATGTATGTCAACAAGCCATGAAAGAGGAAATTACCTCTATAAAAAATAATGATACATGGGAGCTAGTGGAGCTTCCTAATGGTAAGAAGTCTGTTGGATGTAAATGGGTCTATAAGACCAAGTTCAATGCTGATGGGAGCATTGAAAGATATAAGGAAAGACTAGTAGCAAAAGGGTTTACTCAAAATTATGGAATTGACTATGAGAATACCTTTGCTCCTATTGCTAGATAGGAGACCATCAGACTAGTACTTTCCTTGGCTACTCACAAAGGGTGGCACATTCAACACATGGATGTTAAGAGTGCATTTCTTAATGGGTACTTGAATGAAGAGGTTTTTGTGCAAAAAACTCAAGGATTTGAAGAACAAGGTAAGGAGAAACTTGTCTAAAAATTGAAGAAAGCATTGTATGGCCTAAAGCAAGCACCAAGAGCATGGTTCTCACGCATTGATGACTACTTTCAAAAGTATGGATTAACTAGGAGAAAAAGTGAACCTACTCTCTACTACATGAAACAAGGTAAAGACATTATCATTATGTGCTTATATGTGGATGGTATAATATTCATGGGTAGTAGTGATAAAATGAATGACGAGTTCAAACACTCAATGATGAAAGAGTTTGAAATGAAGGATATAGGTTTGATGCATTACTTTATAGGAATGGAGGTACATCAAATAGGAAATGGGATCTTCATATGTCAACGTAAATATGCTCTAGACATGATAAAGAAAATTTCTATGGAGAAATGCAAGTATGTTGCAACTCCAACAAGTCATGGATCCAATTAAGCAAAGAATATGGAGCACCAAAATTTGACATAACCTCTTACAGGAGCATGGTTGGGATTCTAATGTTCCTCACCAATACAAGGCAAAATATTCAATATGTTGTTTCTCTAGTTTCAAGGTATATGGATGATCCATATGAACTTCATCTACAAGAAACTAAAAGAATTTTGAGATATGTAAAGGGTACATTGGATTATGGGATCCATTACCACAAATGTAATGCTATAAAATTATTTGGCTTTAGTGACAGTTATTGAGGCAGCAATATAGATGATAGGAAATCTACTTTAGGGCATTGTTTTAGTCTTGGGTCAAGGCTAATTACATGGAGTTTCAAAAAGCAAACTGTTGTAGCATTATCATCTACTGAAGCTGAGTGCATAGTAATCACAAATGCTAGTACCCAAGCTTTATGGTTGAGAAAAGTGCTTGAAGAAATAGGATAGAAACAAAGTGGTCTTACTAGATTGTATTGTGACAATATGAGTGCCATTCAATTGGCACATAATCATATCCACCATAGCAGGTCAAAGCACTTTGATATGAAGTATCACTTCATTCGAGACATGGGGAAAGCTACTATTATACTAGAAATAAAAATATGAGAAAACAGTGAACTTCTAAAATTAGAGGATATATTCTAAAATTTAGAGGGTGGGGTAAGTGTTAGGATACCACAGTATAAAATGGATTGAATCACTTTTGGAATATTGGGTTTAAACCTGCAATATTGATATATATATATATATATATATATATATATATATATATATATATATATATATATATATAAAATGTATTTGATTTGATGTTCTAAAATGAATATGGTGATGTGCATAAATATGAAGGATGGGGTGCGATTGGAAAGATGCACCCCTAATAAATATATAATTATAATATGTTAGGAGGGTCCTAACATGCCACCCTCCTTAAAAGAGCTTTGTCCTCAAAGCTCAAAGTAAGGAGCTTCGTTGCTTGTTTTCCAAGTTGAATTTGCACAATTTCTTGTACTATCTTGATGTCACTTTTTCGAAGGCAAGGATATCGTGAAGGTCGAAGTGTTAGTGGGGGATTTCCAGGAAAAATAGTAAAATTTTCCTTAGGAGAATTGTGATGACGGTAGGCTTCCGCTTTAGCCGATTCTTCCAGTGTAGAGTGAAGGAAAAATAAAGGTGCACTCACTATTTTGCCTCCTTTCTGAAGTAGGTTTCCCATACGATGAGAACTCATTATTGGTGATGAACTTGTGTGTAGTTCATTGAGATTGTGTGTCTCGCCTTCATTATTTACTGCATGGATGTCTACCTCATTGTTTCGTGGTGTATCGAGCACTTCCGACAAATCGACCTCATTTCCTTCATTGTTATGGTCAGGTGCTTTGGTCATGTCATGCACATATTCCTCGCCTTCTTTATTGATGTGAGTAGGTGCATTGGTCACTTCGGACACAACTACCTCATATGCTTGCTCTATGGAGAGACAAGAATCAACTTTATGCAATAAATACAATGTCTGTGTAGCACAACAATGAAGGGGCCCAAATTGCTCATCACAAGTATAGCAGAGGTCTTTCGCTCTTCGCTCCTCCATTTCTTATAGGCTAAGGTACTTAACTGGCAAGGGTTTGTGTTTTGGAATAGTGTGCATGAATGTCGATTTATCAATAGGTTGCTCCCCATGTTGACGTTGAACATTGAATGTATCGTCGGCTAATAAGGCTAATCCAATGGCTTCCTGTAGGGTGCGAGGAGTGTACATCATGATCTTCACTCTAATTTCTTCTTTCAATCCATTGATGAACCCACTTATGAGGACTAATTCGTCCAACCCTGTGATGCGATCGACGATATCCTGGAATTGAATTTTATATACACGCACTGATGTGATTTGACGTAGGTGGGCGAGATTAAGTAGCAAAATTAGGTTGGTATCATGATATATTCCGTCGTCGGTCATTTTTGTAATCGTCATTGGAAGTTGTTATTAAATTTCTTAGGTATTTTTTTTTTTTTTTTGAATTTGTAATGGCACAGATCGACACAACGGCTAGCGAAATACGAGATAAGTGCACGACACATGTGGCAGACAACAGGCAGAGAGGGTGGATAGCAAGCACGAGGTAAGCAGCAGAGAGGGTAACAAGGCAAGAGAAAGGACACGCGTCAGGCGGTGGGAGGCACGGAGGAAGGAGGACACGTGTCAGGCGATGAGGCGGCACAAAGGAAGGCAAGTTCGACGACTGAAGGCGAAGCGACGTATATGGGTTGTGCGGCTAGATAGCGATGGGGTGGACCATAAGTGGTAGGCCAGAGGGCTTTGTTTACCTTACGATTTCCCTTTTTTATTCCCTACGTTGGCCACAACAATACCAATGTGGGATTAATCTTTCAAAAATTATATCGCGCACTCCTCTTCTTCCAATGCCAAAATTATTTTTCAATCATCGTAATTTATATATATATATATATATAATTTTAAACCATTGCCTTTGCTATATCCGATGTCGGGAGTCTTTTTTCAACGGTCGATAAATTTAAAACCTTAGTCAAAGAAAAACATTTTTATAATTTTCCATCGGAGTTTTTTTTAGCAGTTGTCGAAAAACGTCTCTCTGCCTGCCGGATTAATTTATTTTGCATTCGCCTGAGAAATCTCTGCGCCGGTGTTCTATGTTCGTAGAAGGTTTCGATCAGTGGAAGAGTATAATGGTGTAAGGTTTTTGCTTCACCGGGGTTTTATTTTTTATAGCCAGAAAAGTTCTTTTAACTTTATATTATGATTTATTCGTTATAATTGTTCATCAAATTTTTGAATTTGCTGATGAAAAATGAAGAGTGTGTTCTGACGTGTGTCTACCTATTGTGCGCTTTTGTAACACCGGTTTTCATCGTTTGGTGAATTTTTCCTTGTGTCGTCAAATTTTATATCGATTTCTTGGTCTGTAAAACTGATTTCGACGTCTGCTTCGGATTAAAAACTGGCAGATGCTGGCGACGTTCAGAAAGATTGTGCTCTGGTTTAAATTTATTACCAATGGATGCTTGAGGACCCTGTTCGCCTATTAAAAAGAAAACAATCCCGAAACTTGACGTTTGTTTATGCCACGGTCGCCTGCACTGTTGTACCTGAGCCTAAAACAATGACAGGATTCTGCGTTCGAATATGACGTTACTTTCTATATGCTACAAATCTCTTGGTTGTAGCTGCGGTGTATGTTCATGAAATGGATATGGCGAAAGTTTGTAGATTTCGTTGGAGTATGACAGCGGAGGGTGAGCTTGGGTTGGCTCGGAGGTAAATAAAATAAACAAATAAAATTTTGACAGTGGAAGGTGGATGATGGCTCTGATCCAAATGTTAGGATACCACAGTATAAAATGGATTGAATCGCTTTTGGAATATTGGGTTTAAACCTGCAATATTGATATATATATAAATGTATTTGATTTGATGTTCTAAAATGAATATGGTGATGTGCATAAATATGAAGGATGGGGTGCGATTGGAAAGATGCACCCCTAATAAATATATAATTATAATATGTTAGGAGGGTCCTAACAGTAAGCTACTATTATACTAGAAAGAAAAATATGAGAAAAACTCAAATTTTAGAGATTGTTGATCCTATCATTACATATTTAATATATCCTCTAATTTTTAGAGGGTGGGGTAAGCTACTATTATACTAGAAATAAAAATATGAGAAAATAGTGAACTTCCAAATTTGAAAATGATGTTTTACAATTTAAAAACACTATAATTGAGTTAACTATTTCATATGACTCGATGAGTTGTTCTTTAGTGTAAGTTTTTTTGTGGTTTTGAATTGTGTTTTTGGAGATCATGATTAAAAATATACAAATATTTATTACATTGTATTAAAATATTAAATAACATTAATTATTATTTTTAATTATTCTAAAAATATCCGATTCCACCATGTAAATTCAAAAAAAAAAAAAAAAATTATTTTAAAAATATCTTATAATATAAATATGACTTTTTGTTTTTGCACTTACTTTCTAGTAAAGGATCTCATTGTAATATGAAAATTTTATTGTGTTTTTATTTGTTTTGGAGGGTAGACAATACTAATATGAACAAGAATTAATTTAGAGACTATATGAATGTGGCACAGAAAGGGGTTTTGTTTCCATACATGGAAGTAAGAAAATATGTTCATGTCTTCGAGTTTCACGGTTTTTTTTAGAATGAATGGGTTCATCAAAGGTGTTTTATAGATTCATAATAAATCTATGTCTAGTGATTCTTTTTAACATTCATCTAAAACATTTATACAAATCTAAAATTCAAGAGAGGTATTGGTGCAACATAGTAAGTGAAATATATAATACATTTAAATAAACATCCAAACCTAACATGCACTTTTAACTTTTCAATGGGTACAAATAAGGTAGACGCTTGTGTTTTTATTTCTTTTGGAAAATGAAGGAGATCAGGAATCTCTTTTCTAATGCTAATTACTCTAATATACCAATGAGACTATAAAGACAAATGCAATAAACAAGATCTAAATCTAAATGCCTTTTTCCTTTTCAATGAATATAAGAAAATGAAAAACAAAAAATCTTTTTTTCAAAAAAGACAAGAGATCAAGAAAAATTCATGTAGCATAGCTTAATTAATTGTGACTATATGCATTTGATGCTTTATAGACTAAATGCATAGAATAAGCTGAAATTTATGTATTTAACCTTTTAATATTTAATGGTTTATCAATTTCATTTTTGTAATAATTATTACAAAACTATCTAAGATGCGATAAAATGGTGGAATCAATGCATTCAGTTTTTTAAAATGGGTGATGAAGAACCTCAAATTCCAACATCACCCTAGAACATTTTATCAAGTTAGAAGCCAAGAGCTAGAGCAAGTACCACAAGCCAAACTGAGATCCAAGAGTTGTACTAAGGGGAGGTATGTCAAAATTTATTACATCATAGCCCATATCACATAAGTGTGGTATAACCACCCATCACAAGGACTATGCATGCACTATAGGACACAAGTATTTTTAAGTTTAATTAGTGGTTTGTTATGCCAAAAATAGACATCCAATGTATTTCAATATATATCATTTCATGACACAAATCATAGAAACAATGAGTTTTAATAGATAGATAGACTTTCCAAAAATTACCTTACCTCTCATTAGTTATAAATTTATAGGTCATTGTAGGGAGATTGTTTACATACTCCTTAAAAAAATAAGTAAGGCCAAGCTTGTGACTAGGTGAAACATTTCGCCATCTTAAATCTTAACATATTCTATTTTTTTGTAGTTTACGAATGTAAATTAATAGTTTGAGTTTGAAAATGATATTTTTTTGTAAAATTATGGTGAGAGGACTATGGTTATAAAACACTCAATTTGAAGAGGTTGGTTATTCACATTTTGAGTCATCCTTAAAGAATTTTTGGGTGTGAACATAATTAATTTCTATATGAGGTTGTACACACCAAGAAGCACAATAGGTTCATCTAGGAGCACCTCAGTGACCTTGTATTTGTACAATATAATATTTAGCTTTACACAAGATATGTAGAGGCTAGTGAACCCTATGAGACAATTGAATCATATGAGCAATATCCATTATGTGATAAGATTTCCAAGAGTCTTTTGGATAGTGAGTTCACTACACTGGATATTGAGATACTTGAGGAGGAAGTATAATATTTAAGAGAATTGGAAGAGATATAATATGATGATACCGTACCCAAGGAGCATCTAATTCAACCACCTATTTGGATCCAAGGTGAACCATCTAGTGGAAGGGAAACTAAAAAGTAGTTTAAAATTTGCTTCATATTTTAAGATGTTGCATTCCTATGGTGTGGATGTACACTTCTATGAGGATTTAATATAAAAACAACTTTTTAGTTTTTCAATGTTGTTTAAAATACTTTTAATTGAAAATTTTTGTTGGTTATTTTTTGAGTTTTTTCAAAATTGCTGATAAAATCTCTAAAATTAAGCTATCAAAATTTTCAACTATAACCTATATTACACCTATTTTAAGTTGTATTGTTTGTTTAAAGTGTATAGCTTGTTATAATAACATAGATTTCATTGTTAAATAATTTATTGTGCGAATTGAATAATTTCAATTATACATAAAATAAATGTTGTTGTTTAGTCCTTTCTTGGGAATGCTTCTATGTCCTCTAAATTTTAAGAGACATACCTATTTGTTCTCATTTCAATCATGTTGTGTTATTACTATGTAGTATACTTTGGGTCTAAATTCAAGACAAGTTGTGTGTTATTTTGAAGAACAAATTATAATTTTATTGAAAATATATTATATTATTTATGTATCTCTAGAACTAATTTTCAATTTATTGGAGATATTTGTGTGCATATAGTCCCAAAAATTAATCTATACTATCAGAAAGGGAGTGGGGGATATTTTTTCCTAGTTGTAAAGTATTTTTAACAAGATTTCCTTTGTCATTTGAGTGCTAAATTTTTATCAAAAATATTAAATTTACATTATTTAGATACACCAAAATAGATCATATCATCATTGTGATATAGTTGATAAGTATTATTTTTATTTGCAAGACTAAATTTGCTTTCATGGGAAGTATTGACAACATGCACATACATTGTTATAGAAAAGACATTGGAGAGTTTACATGAATTCAATCATTACATCGGTGACACCTAACAAAAGTTTTTGAAGCCTATATTGAATATATTCCTAATTCATTTTCTTGTATGTTTTAGCAACAAGATTTTCTATTATGATATTATATGAGGATGAGTGGTAGTTGCAACAAATAATGTTCTTTTAATTAGATAATAATATCAAATGTTATAAAAAATATGAGATCATTTTTATGGCAGAGCTCTACTAGGGTTTACACATAATGCCATCACCATTGCATGTAGAAGAATCTATAAGATGAATCAAGTGCACAAGACATACATGCAATGGATAGGAGAAATTAGCAAGGACCTACAGGCTCATGGAGGAGTCAAAACATGGGAAATCCATAGGATGATGGTAGGATGATGAGAGGAGAAACTGGTATGAATTATTTTTCACTAAGTAGTTTCAAACACAAATAAAATATGATGGAAATAATGTCAGTATAGTGTAGCTAGATCATCAGCATCTAGGGAAAGTGACTACAAATTAGTAGGACCACTTTTGCATGGAGGTTCACAACAAGCTTTTATTTTACAACACAATCCAGTGGGAAAAAACCCCAACTAGCAAAGAAATAGATCCAATGGAAAATGAAACCAAGGACCAAGATCTAGGGATTGGATCAAAGGAAAGGGGAGATAGTACAAAAAAATGAAATGGAATTAAATTCTCCAAACCTAATATCCAAGTTCACCCAAAGGGGCCATCCATAGTAACCGTAATGAAAGAGCAAAATAATGGGGAGTTACCCCAAAAAATGAGCTTTAAAAAATATCCTCTAGGGAGGACAATTCTAGGTAAGAGGTATTAAAAATAAAAAATGCTAAGAAGAACATTGAGGATGCCAAAGGTGGATCCAAGGAAAATAAAAGCGAGATGCATGAGAGTAGAAAATGGGTCCTTGATAGTAAAATTAGAACCAGATAATATCTAAGATGCCATGGAAAGAAGGGGTATAATTTATTGATTTATGGATTTTCATCTAATCCTATCAACTTTCAAGCTATGGAATGCCAAATAATGGAATATCGAAGGTGAGTTTTATTTTTTTATTATTCCAATGGGTTACAAAAGAGGATAGAGAAGACATATTTCAAGGAGGGCCATAGATATTTCATAGATTGGGGCTCCTCATGCAACCTTAGCATACAAAATATAAAGCATAGGAGCAAATTGCCTCAACTGGACCCATTTGGGTTAGACATTTTGATCTTCAAATAGAATTTTGGAATCTGCAAGTCCTAGATACAATTGGTAATATGCTAGGCACTTTCATGATGATGGTAAATAGTACCCAAAAGTTTGAACATTTTATTTATGCCTGAATTTGTGTGTTGATAGATTTTTACAAAGCCCTCCTAGAAAAGGTTATATTATAATTTGGGGAGGATACATGTGAACAATAGGTGGACTATAAGAATATCCCTTTTAGATAAAAAAAAAAAATCCATGAATATAGCCATATGGATAAGGATTTACCACATAAATTTTAGGAGAAAAGAAATAAGATAAGGAAAATGTGCGATTCTAAATACCAAATACAAAACACATAAATAAAACCTATAACTAAAGATAAGGAAGTGCTTTAAACAAACATGTTTGGAAGCCTAGCCATGAATGACGTCCTATATGAAGAAGAATATGGAACTAAAATAGATATTTTGGAAACACAATTTTAGGAAGTACGAGGAGAAATAAATATGTAAGAAGCTAAAATATCAATAGAGAAAATATTGATGGAGAAAATAAATAAAAAGGGAGAACTAAACCAAATGGCAATGAGCTATCAAAGAAATAATAAAGAAGAAAATAAACTAAATGGAAAAAGTGCTTCATTAGATGGAACCTTCAATAATGCATTGGTACCCTATACACAGACATCACAATCTATGGGGGTGAATTAGGAACCTAGTAAAAATATGAATGTGGACACAAATAAGAATGTGGGAAGAAAGTCCAACCAACATCATGTTGTGAAGGAAGGTCAAAAATCAATCAAAGAAGGAAATGTTACAACACTTACCCATATTTTTAAACCTTATTGCTAATGAAATTCATTACATGGAATATTAGAGGACTGAAAGGAAGTCCTTCTAAAAAAAATGATATAAAATGAATGATTTAGATAAACTAACCATAAATGTTTTTTCCCCAAGATACAAAGTTATCTCTTGAGGAAATGGATATAATAAAAATAAGGATATGAAAACTTAGTAAAGTAGTATCCTTGAGTTTCCAAGGAGCCTTAGGAGGATTTATATGTTTGTGGGACCCTAAAGAACTAGTGGTATACTATATAGTTAGTATTAAAGGAAATATCGGTGTAGTAGCAAAAAATAGATAATATGACCAACAAATTCTCTATCTAAAATGTATACATTCCAACCACCATTGAAGAAAAGATGAAGCTATGGAGGGACATAGAGTATATCTCTTCATAATTTTTGGAGCATGGTATTGTTGGGGGGATTTCAACACCATTGTCTTTCTAAAAGAGAAGGTGGGAGGAAATAGGGCTCTATATGGAGGTATGGATATTGTTAGTGATTACATGGGACACCTACACCTCATAGATATCAAAATTGATTATGGTTTGATGATTTGGTCCAACAAGAGATTGGGCCTAGGATGTATTTTGGAAAGACTGGATAGATTCTTGGTATCAAAAAACCTCTGCATACAAGTACATATATTGAATATCAAAATCTTAAATAATTTAGGTTTGGATCATTGGCTTATAATGATAGATATTTGGAAAACTAATACAAAAAAAAGCACCCTTCCAGTTCCAACTCATGTGGCTCAAAGAAAAATAATTTAGACCACGAATGCAACAATGATGGAAGGAAGGAAAAGAAAGACATGGTACACAAATTTCATGTTTTGAAAAATGACTATAGTATATGAAAACAAGATTAAGAGCTAGAATTTAGAGGAATTTGAGGATGTCAAATAAAAGAAAATAAATTTATTCAACATCTGGAGGAGTTGAATGATTAGATAAGAAAAAATGGGCTGATCGAAAGTAGTAACAAAATAGAATTGTATCTCATAAACCAAAAAGAGGAATGGAAAAAAGGGAGGAGCTATTGTGGAAACAAAAATCTAGAGTCAAGTAGCTAAGAGAAGGAGACAAAAACACTAGATTCTTCCATATTTACCTTTTAGCCTAAAATAAACATGACTTCATCTCTTTTATGAAAAATGAAGAAGCAGAGATGATTCACACATGAGATGGCATGAACTCGATAACAATGAATTATTTTGTTAATCTATTCATGGCTAAGACCTTGGATCTAGAATCCCAAAAAGAAATATTATAGGAGATACCCACACTCATTATAGGAAAATAAAATGATATACAAAGTGCACCAATAACAATGCAAGAATTATAGGAGGTAGTGTTTGAAATGCAAAAGAGAAAAAATATAGGTTTGGATGGATTTCTTATTGAATTCTACGAAGAATTTTTGGATATTGTGCTTGAATACCTCTTTAAGGTGATAGTAAAGGTAATAAAAGCCAAGGAAATATTAAAGGAAAATAACAAAAACTTACATAGCATTACCAAAGGTAAGGTAAGTATAAAATATAAGTGAATACCATCCAATAGCATTATGTAATATTTTACTAAAGATTATCACCAAGGTCATGGATGAGAGGCTAAAATCACTTCTACACAATTCAATATCGCCTGAACAAGGTGTATTCGTAGAGGGTATACATATAGTTGATGAGATAGTTCTCTCACATGAATCAATAAATTATATGGAAGCATAGAAACCCCCCACTATGTTCATCCAACTAGACCTATCTAAAGCCCATGACAAAGTGGATTGACACTTATTAATCTAGGTTATGAGAAAATTTAGGTTCTTTGAGGAGTGGAAAAACTAGATCAAAGACTACATATCATCGGTTTTGTACTCAATTATCATCTTTGGATTCCCCACAAAGTTATTCCTCACATAAAAAGGTATTAGGAAATGGGATCCTCTCTCCTCGTACCTATTCATTATTCTAGTTGAATGTCTAGGAAGAGCATTGGCTAAGAATAAAGGTAATAAGAGACTAGAGGGAGATTTAGTTGTTAATGGAGTTAGCCTAATCACCCATTTACAACTTGATGATTTTATATTGTTAGGAAAAGCAACAGTTAAATAACCAACTAAAATAAAGCAAATCCTAAACTAATTTATCAAGGTAACAGAACAAATGGTGAATAATGATAAATGCAAAGTAATCTTATTTCATTGTTTACATCAATAAGAGACTCTAGTACTGGATATACTTGGTTTTTGGAAATTTCACTCCTAATTATCTATTTTGGATTTGCAATTAAAATTGGTATACAAAATAAGGATTGGGCATGGTTGATAGATAAAATCAAGGGTAAAATTAGAAAATTAACAAATAGATGGTTATCATCAAGATGGTGTATTACCTTAATCAAGTTAGTATTATAATATATCCTCATATATTGTCATTAGTTATGGATACCCTAAAGGTGGTTCTTCAAGAGCTTGATCACATAAGTCATAGGTTCCTCTAGACAGGTGCTAAGGAGAAAAGGAAATGGACCTTGGTAAAGTGGAAAATTTTACATTTATAGAATTAGGAAGGGATATTGGGGTTTTAGATTTACAGTAAAAAATAACAATGTTTTTATTGTAAAATTATAATAAAGAATGGTAAATAGTCCCAATGCATTATGGGCCAAAAATTTGCAAGCGAAGTATGCAGAGAACAAGACCCGGTAGATATTATCCAATATTAGTTGTCTAACAGAAGTTTCCCTATTTTAGTAGTACTCAAAATAGGAGAGAAAAGTATTAAATAAAGGTTGTTTTGGATAGTTAATAATGAAAAATACATAGATTTTTGGTTTAAATTATGGGATGGAAATCAACCTTTGGTGATTCAATATCTAGAGTGGACCGTAATGATGGAGAATATTCATTTATAGCAACGAATAAAAGTAAAAAATACTCCATAGACAAAACACAAGGACCAATAGTTAGAAGATACTTGATTCTGCCAAAATAATGACCAATCTAACTTATAAATAGAATAGCAAAATATATTGATCGAATCATAAAAATGAGATCATTATTATGGTCCTATGAGGAGGATTTATTTGGATAGAATAATAGGACTAAGGGGGTGTATATAGTAGAATAGAGATAAAAAGCATTATGCCCTAGCACTCTTCATCCAAACTAGGATCTATTCACACAAATTGGGATACAAAATTTATGGCCAAAGGTTAGGTTATTCAACTGGTTAGTCCTCCAAAAAAGGGTACTAACAAGGGATAACATAATAAAGAGAGGATTTTATGGATCTTTTAGATGTACATTATGGATGGAGGAAAATAAAACTTTCAACCATATTTTTATAGAATGCCCCACAACGATGAATCGATGAAAAATATTGGCATCTTTGCTAGGTTTTCATTAGACCGACAATTAGTCTATAGAAGAGATCTATAGAGGATGGAAGAATCAATATGGTGAAGATAGTTATGTGGGTAAGATAGTGTGTATAAGTATGATGATCCTACCTTGGAACATCTAGAATTAGTGGAATAGAAGGATCTTTAAACAAATGATAGAGATCCATTGTATGTGGGTATATCCAATATAATGGAGACTATCCAATTCATACTAAAGCAACCACAAAAATCACATCAAATATGGGATAAAATAGATGCATGAATCAATACCAATCCCCATATAGATACAACTATAAGAGTCAAACGATGGGAAAAAAATATGGATAGAACCCAAAAATGGTAGAGACCACCACTAGGATTTGGAAAAGTAAATATAGATCGGGCATTTATGGATAACCTTGATAGGGTTAGTGAAAAGTGAATAGGTCAACTACAAGATGATAACCAACATTCACATTTATAGCAAACTTAGGTACACTTTCCAACAACATTGATGAGGGATATGGCATGTTGATAGAGATGTAAGAGGCTCTTAATTTTAGAAGGAATAAAGTGATAGTGGAGTAAGAATATTAGTTATTGATCAACTACCTTAAATCCCCTTTGAAAATCAAGACTACGAGTTGAAGAATTCAAAGTATTGTAGAGAAAATCAAACAAATATAAAGTAATTTTGTAGAGGTGATATACACCCATGTACCAATATAGCAGAATAAGGGAGTTAATGGTATGATAAATTGGGCTTTGGGCAAGTGAGATATCATTTGCTATGGGCACCCTCTTAAGTGGTGTGCACACTAAATACGGGAAAATCTTCTGCATATTCAATATATTGATGATAAAATTCATGGTAATGTGTAGAGATTCAGTGTTTTGTGACACATTTTTATTGATAGGGATTTTGGTTCTTAGTACAATGGTTGAGATAAATAAAACTAATGTATCTAATGTAAAAACATGGATAAAAAGCCTAATATTTTGGAAAATCCAAAAATGTAATTTGAAAATAAATAATATTAAATGTTATAAGTTTAAGTTATTCTAGGAAACCCTTTCAAAAAAATAGAGAAGAACACATTACACAAGATTTTATCTTGGGAAACCCTTTAAAAAAAAAAACAAGAATATCTCTTTATTGAATAAACTTAACCACCTCCAATACAACAATATCCTTTCCCTCTCTTTTCTCTTATGATTACATTTATTGAAAATTCGTTACCAAACCCTCATGCAAGTGTTGTTTTATATACCAAAAATACACGAAAGTGTTTTACAATACCATGGGTGAAAAACCATGGGTCGACATTACATTAATCTAAAAATTCCCATATGGATTTAAAAATATCTTAAACTCCCCAAAAAAAATTCTCAAACCCCAATGAGGATAGGGGTAGAGTGTAAAGTCTTTTCAGACTTAGCCCCACTTGAATAACATGAAAAATATTCAATATAGGTCCAACATTCTCCCACTTGTTGAATACATTCCATAGGGGTTAGAAATTTCCATTGTCAACTTTCAAGGGCAACCATACCCCTAGATATACTACACCAAGAAATTTTTTTAGTAGGAACAACATTTGTTAATGAATCATTAGTATCCTTCTTTTTATCAACTTTCTCCAACATCACCTGATTCTCTTCAACCATATCTCTCACAAAATGGTACTTGAAATCAATATGTTTTGACTGATCATGAAAACGAGGATTGTTTACCAAAAATATCACACTCTAACTATCATTTTCAATTCTCAAAACCTTCTACTTAATGCCAACTATTGAACATAGCCTCTATAGCCACACTACTTATTTATAGGTATTATTTGTTGCAATGTATTTACTTCTATAGTGGATAAAGCAACAATTGATTGCTTTTATTCATCCAATTTACTGCCCCTCCAAACAGCCTAAACACATAAGCACTCATGGATATTATTTTGGAAAATTCCCATCCCAAACAACATCCACAAACCCTTGTAGATCTAAAATATCATTATCTACAATTTTTTTTTCATAACAGATAGCATAATTTATAGTTCCATGCAAGTATCTGAAGATCCTCTTCACAATAATTCAACAGTCTTTTCTTGGATTGGACATAGATCTACTAACTACTCCCATTGCATGTGCAATATCAAGTCTAGTATAGACCATTGCATACATCAGACTACCTAGAGCACTAGTATAAGGAATATGATGCATTCCTTCAATTTTCTCATCTATTTTAGGACACTATTTAGCAGATAACTTTTGACCAATTGGATATGGAGTACACACTAGTTTACAATCATGCAGTCTAAACCTCTATAGTATCAAATCAACATATTTTATTTAATTTAACCCCAAATTTCTACTTGTACAATCCCTTATTATTTTCATACCCAAAAAAAAATTGCAGCACCCAAACCTTCATGTCAAATTTGGAAGATAACTAAGATTTTATTAAATTTATCATCTCCTTATTGTTACCAATTAACAACATGTCATCCACATACAATACAATGATAACAAAATTTTTACCTTCCTTTTTGAAATATACACATGGATCTGCTTTGCTTTTTCTAAGACCAAGTGTTAAAAAAAGCCTATCAAATTTTTGGTTCCACATCCTTGGAGACTTCTTCAACTCATAAAGAGACTTATTCAGCTTGCATACCAAGAACTCCTTAAATTTTACCCTAAATCATTCTAGCTATGACATATATATATCTTCATCAAGCTCACCATGTACAAAAGTTGTCTTTACATCCATCTATTCTATTTCAAAATCAAAAGTAGCAGAATAGCCAATAAATAGCTAACTGATGTTAGTTTAGCCACAAGAGAAAAAAATCTCACCAAATTCAATTCCTTTAACTTGAGAAAATACTTTTGCTACCATGTGAGATTTGTACTTCTCCAAATTTCCTTCTACATTGTACTTTTTCTTGAGTAACCACTTAAAACCAATAGTTTTTTTGCCAAGAAGTAATTTCACCAAGTACCATGTCTTATTTTTATCTAAGAACTCCATTTATTCTTCCATAGCTCTTTTCCAAGACTTATTCTCACTTGACTAAAGTACCTTTTTTATAGTCTAGGGTTCTTCATGAATAACTAATAAATTAAATTTAAAATAATTTTTTGAAGGGCTATACCTTTTTAGGATTCTTCTCACCTAATATGATCTCCTCAAAATTGGAGTTCTATGTTCTGTATCTTTAAATTCTTCATCACCTTCTTCCTCTAAATTCCTCTTTAGACTATCTCTATAATTCATATTCTTCTAGGCATAAGGTTCTACCACAAGTGCTTCCTCCTGTTCCAATTTTACCTAAACTATTTTTGGTTCTTAGCTTAGTTGCATTTCCTATTTTTGAACCCCTTTTGTTTGTCTAAATATCGCATTACGACTGCAAATAATATTTTGTGTTTTTGGATTCCACAACTTATATTATTTCACACACAATGAGCCTTAGTGTTTTTGGATTCTACAAGAGCCTTGAACTCTTTAAATTTAATGAAAATATCATATTTGTACCATAAAAAGTATACCAAGTTATTTCATGAGAACTCATCTATAATGTAACAAAATAGATGGATTTACCTAATGATGGTACTTTTGTAGGTCCAAACACATCACTATGAACTAGATGCAAAATTCCTTCAAATATTTTAGCACTACTGGGAAAATTAGCTCTTGTTTGCTTTCCAAAAACATAGTGCTCACAAAAATCAAAATTTAATGGGCAATCAAAAATTCCTTCAATAATACCTTTCATTTTCAATTTTCAAAGGCCTTTCTCACCAATGTGCCCAATGTATTGATGCCACAACATTGTATTCACTACAGGAATACTTGAATCTTCTTCTACCATATTAATTTTCTCTACAACTGAAGAGTTATTACAATCAATACTTATAGTGCTAGCCTAAATTTTGAATAAAGTCACTATATGAAATCCCCTTACTGACACTAAGCATCCAAAAACCATCTTGTAGTTGTCCTTATTGAATTCCATAGTCAAACATGCATCATTCATCTTATTAATAGATGTTAGATTCCTTGCCAAACCTAGAATATGCAACACACCAGAAAGGGTTTTAATGCTTCCATATTTTAACCTCAATTTGACTCTTTCTCGACCTATTATTTTCTTTGTCGAATTGTCTCTGAAGAAGACTTCACCTTTATTTATATTTTCATACTCACAAAACCTCTCCATATGATGAGTCATATGAAAATAAGCACTTGAGTCAATAAACCATGAGTTATGATGTTCACTTGAGCATGTTGTAGCTATAAACAAGTCTCCTAAATCTTCATTTGTGGTCTTCATTTCTATAGGAGTTCCCTCATTAGCCTTTTTAGACCTATAGTATATTTTATAATGCCCTGTTTTACCACACTTCTAGAATTTCCTTTTGTTAGGAACAACAAATTTTTCCCTAGATTTCAATTTTATTTCTATTGATTTCTTGTTGCTTATTTATTGAGAATGACTTCTCACAACTAAGGCATCCTTTTGATAATAATCCTCAGAATATTTTCATCTCATTTTATCAGATAGCAATGTTCCTACTATATCCTATACTTTCAATTTAGAAGTAATATTGGTGATAGCCATAACTAGGTTATCCCAAGAGTCAGGTTATGAATAAAGTAAAGTAATACATTTTTTCTCTTCATCCATTTTTACATCTATAGAGTTTAATTGACTTACTATAGTATTAAAAGCATTTAGATATTCATCCATAGAGTCACCATCATTCATTTAAAGAGAATACAACTTCTTTCAAAGAAATATTTTATTTACCAGTGACTTTGTCTAATACAGTGCTCCTAGCTTTTCCCATAACAACTTTGTTGTGGTCTTTGTCGATACATTTAGCAATATCAAATCAGATAAACATAATCTGATAGATCTCCTTGCCTTCCTATTAATCTTTAGTCATTCGTCATCTATCGTTCCTATTGGTTTTACTCTGAAGACCATGATCCTTTGATCTTTATCCACCAATAGATCCTCTATCTTGAGTTTCCATAACTCAAAAATCTATCCATAAAAATTTTCAATCTCTACTTGTGTGCTTCTTGTCATTTTTCCTTCATCTATATTCTTTCATGCATTGCTCCCACTCAAGAATCGATTTATCCTAGGATTGAAACCCTTACTCCTTAAACAAAGCTAAAACCTAGCTTTGATACCAAATGAAGAGAAATAATACCTCGATAAACAAAATCTAGAAAAGCAATAAGTGCATAATCAAAAGAAAAAATAGAGAAGAACACATTACACAAGAATTTATCCTGGAAAATCCTTTTGAGAAAAAACCAAACAAGAATATCTTCTTATTATATAAAATTAACCATCTTCAATACAATAATATTCTTTCACTCGTTTTTTGCTTGTGATTACATTTCTTACAAATTTATTACCAAAACTCATGCAAGTGTTGTTTTATATACCAAAAACACAAGAAAGGGTTTTACAAGACCGTGGGTACAAAACCATGGACTGACATTACATTAACCCAAAAATATCCATATCGATCTAAAAATAGTTAAAACCTTAAAAAACATTTCCCCAAACCTCGACGAGGATAGGGGTAGAGTGTAAAGTCCTTTTAGAGTTATCCCCACATGAATAACTTGGAAAATATTCAACATAGGTCCAAAAAGGTGCCAGGAAGAAAAGGAAATGAGCCTTGGTAAAGTGGGAAACTTTTCATTTGTAGAAACGGGAAGGGGCATTGGGTTTTAGATTTATAGAAAAAATAACAAGGTGTTGACTACATAATTATACTAAAGAATGGTAAATAGTCCCAATGCATTATGGGCCAAAACTTTACAAGCGAAGTATGCAGAGAACAAGACCCCGATAGAGATTGTTCAATATTAGTTGTCTAACAAAAGTTTCCCTATTTTAGCAGTACTCAAAATAGGAGAGAAAAGGATCAAAGAAAGGTTGTTTTGAATAGTTAATAATGAAAATACATATATTTTTGGTTAAAATTATGGAATGGACATCAACCTTTGGTGATTCAATATCTAGAGTGGGCCCTAATGATGGAGGATCTACATTTATAGCAATGGATAAAAGTACTCCATAGGCAAAACACAAGGACCAATAGTTAGAAGATACTCGATTCCACCAAAAGAATGACCAATCCAACTTGTAGAGAGAATAGAAAAATAGATTGATTGAATCATAAAAATAAGATAAAGCATTATGCCCTAGCACCCCTATGAGGAGGATTTATTTGAATGGAATAATAGGACTAAGGGGGTGTATACAGTAGCACAGGGATATAAAGAATTATGCCCTAGCACTCCTCATCAAAATTAGGATCTATGCACACAACTTTGGATACAGAATTTATGGCCAAAGGTTAGGTTCTTCAACTGGTTACTCCTCCACAAAAGGTGCTCATAAGGAACAACATAATGAAGAGGAGAGTCTATGGATATTTTATATATACATTATGGATGGAGGAAAATAAAACTTTCAACCACTATTTTATAGAATACCCCACAAGAATGAATCTATGAAAAATATTGGCATCTTTTCTAGGTTTGCATTATACCAACAATCATTCTATAGAAGAGATCTAGAGAGGATGAAAGAATCAACAAGGCGTAGACGGTTATGTGGGGAAGATAGTGTGGATGAGGATGATGATCCTACCTTGGAACATCTAGAAATAGTGGAATAGAAGGATCTTCAAACAAATGATAGAGATATCCGTTATATGTGGTTGTATCCAATATAATAGATATTATCCAATTCATGCTAATGCAACCACAAAAATCACATCAGCAATGGGAGCAAATAGTGGCACAACTCAAGATCAATCCCCATATAGATAAAGTTAGAAGAGTCAAACAATGGGACGAAAGGATGGATAGAACCCAAAAATGGAAGTGACCACCACTAGGATTTGGAAAAGTAAATATAGATGGGGCATTGAGGAATAACCTTGATAGGGCCAATCAACCACTAGTTGATAGCCAAACATTCAAATTTGTAGCAAATATAGGTACACTATCCAACAAGATTGCTAAGGGATATGACATTTTGAGATGGATGTAAAAGGCTCTCAAGATTAGATGAAATAGAGTGATAGTAGAGTCAGACTCTCAATTATTAATCAACTACCTTAAAACCTCATTGAGAATCAAGAAGCCAATTGAAGAATTCAAAGTGTTGTAGGGAAAACCAAACAAATACAAAATAGTTTTTTCAAGGTGATATACACCCTTATACCAAGAGAGCATAATAAGAGAGTTAATGGTATGGTAAACTAGGCTTTGAACAAGGGAGACCTCATTTGCTATGGACACCCTCTTAAGTGGTGGGCACACTAAATAAGGGAAGAACTTTTGCATATTCAATATATTGCTGATAAAATTTTTGGTAATGTTTAGAGATTTAGTGTTTTGTGACACATTTTTATTGATAGGGATTTTGGTTCTTAGTACAATAATTGAGATAAATAAAATTGATGTACCTAATGTCAAAACACGAATGAAAAACCTAACATCTTAAGAAAACCAAAAATATAATATAAAAATAAATAATATTAAATATTATAAGTTTAACTGATTAATTCTTTTTCATTTGTAAATAATAAATTCAAGTTATAATAATTAATATATGAATAATTGTTAAATTATTATTATCTCGGTTGGACCCCAACAGACTCTTTAATGGCTCGAATGTTCACATGTTAAGCAATGTTCCAACATATTTAGCCTATTATATCGACCAAATCATGAGTGATAGTATGAAACGACCTGACATGACCGATATGTGCCTAACAAAACTAGCTAAATAGTCATGTTAGGCTTTCTTATATTTGAGATAAATTTACAAACGTGTATCATGCTGCAGATAACAAGTACAATTTACCATAGCATCCATGGCTTATAAAACTGAAAATAAAAACAACCCCTTCCACATCTATGCAGGTCAATAAAGCAAGAATATCAGCATCTATACTAAGAGTAATAGAAATCTACAAACTATTTTTCCTTTTGTTGACTTCATTTGATAAATGGCACCCAAGGGCGAAGCAATAACTTTTTGTCATTAAACTGTTAATAAGTTGGAATCTTATCTATTCGAGAAAGTCTCATGTGCCTGTAAGAAAAGAAATGCGCGCCACACATTGCATTTGACACAAAAAATTCCTTTCGATAATGTAATTTCAGCACGTTAGTGGTTGAATTTCTTCTCCTCCGACTTCTGTGATTCAAGGAAATGAACTAGCCTTTAAAATCCAGGAGCGATCAGTTGATGTTACTCATCTGGTAAAGTTATTATTAAATTTGTTATTAAAATTTGGTGTCCAGAATCTTAACTTAGACATTATTCTCATCAACTGATTTTTGGCGTTTGTGATTTCTGCTGTCTATTTTGTCTTTAAATAATTGAATCACTTAAAATTCCTATATCCACTTAGGATATGCAATATAACAACCATCAAGCTTGATTTCAGCTTTATAAGCTAAGCTAGTGAATTTAAGGGTTTCCCAAGTGTCCATAAGAAATTATTGCTATAATAAAGACTACATACTGGCATCATGAGGAAACTAGCATATAATACCTTTCTGTCACTGTAATTTTTAAAAAAATTGTCACCAAGACTGGTTGAGTCCAAATGTGAAGAGATCAATGTCATAGTTGGCATAATGGGTTTTTCCTCATTGGTAGCCGTAGTTCATTTGCAGATTGAACATCTTGATTTTCAATTAAAAATAAATAAAATAAAAATTCACATCAATCATTGTATGTTCAAGCATACCTTCACGAGAAAATCATTATATTTTTTTTAGAGGGTAGGGCAAGCTACCAGAAGAAAATATATGAAAAATTAAAAAAAAAAAAGTGAAACTTTTGAATGTGAAAGTGATGCTTTTTTCTATGGATAAGTGGAAATAAATTTAAAACATTTGATTTGAGTTAACTATTTCGTATGACGTGATGAGATGTTTTTAGTGTTAGTTTGAGTGGTTTTGAATTGTGTTTTTAGAGACTATATTTAATATTAAAAAAAATTAATATTTTTTAAAATTATTTTTAAAATAATTTATAATATAAATTTATATTTGCGCAAAGGGTCTCATTGTAATATGAATTTTTTATTGTATTCTTATTACATGTGAAGGGTAAACAATTATCATATAAACAGGAATCGGTCTAGATGAAGACGATCTTTATAAATGCAAATTGTATATTATGTTGGCTTTAAACATGGATAATATAAGCTCGATCTAAAACAGAAAGGACAAAAAGGAGATTTTTAAATTGATTAATTTATGTGATCTAAGGTTTAATATTTACTAACTATTATTTCTAAATCACCTAAGCATTATCCTGCGACAAAGCTTAATATCTAACTGCACCTTTTATTTTATTTTTAAAAAAATTTAAAGTTATTTTTGCTGTCGACAGATGGTTTGATAAAATTATTGATGTACGGTGCATTAAAACATTATTCGGCTAAGGTATTCACATGGTGGTTTGAATTGGCGTTCATTGCTTTGATTGTCCCCACAGGAAACATAAGGATTCTCGTGGGTTGATGTGAAGGGCACGTTCATGTGATGTCACGTCATGATTACTGCTAAAAACCTACAAGCTCTCACACACTTATGTTACTAAAAACAAACAGAGAAAGCACGCTATATAGACTGAATATTTGCCTTTCAATTTTATTTTATTTTGCCTTGGACTGGTTTACTATTATATTATTTTAAGACCATTTTGTTGAGGGTTGTGGTCCTACAACTTTGGAGATTCAATGAATACTATTTGTCTTGAATTTTAAGACGAGACAAAGGAATTTTCGAAGCAAATTACAAATCAAAACACAGTATCCGTAACTCCGTAAATATAGATGATTTACTTTAATTTTTAATTAAAAAATACAATGACATGGATTAATAGGTTGTTAGTATTGTAAATACGCATTTGGAAACACTCTCATAAGTGGATTGGTAAGTATTAGTTTGATTGGGTATTTACCAGGTTCAATTTTTTAGAAAAGCCTGTTGCAAAGGTAATAGTCTCATGATATTACTTTAATATTTAATTAAAAAATAAAATGGCATGATTAATAGGTTGTTAGTATTGTAAATACTCGATAAGTTGATTGGTAAGTGCTAGTTTGATTGGACATTTATCAGGTTTAAATCTTGAGGGGAAACCTATTGCAAAAGTAATAGTATAATCCGAAGATGGTACGAATTTTGAACACCACGTCCGTCTATAAAACACCAACTCTCAGAATTCATAAGATGAGTTTATAAAGTTTTAAAATTTAGGTTTAAATTTATAATAAACATATTTTAATATTTTAAAGTTAAATTATAAAAAACATGAATTTTTTTTTATTTTTTTTTAATGTTAGTTGTATTTAATAAGAATATTAAAATAACTTTAATATTAGTTTTTTAATAATCATATTAAGATATCAATAATTTTAATTATGTATTATGATTGGCTTTAAGGTTTGGATGATGTAGAAGATGTCATGGAGATCATGCATCTTGAAAATCTCAATGGTTTTCTTTTTATGGAATGTATGAGGATTGATGGATCTAGCCAGAAAATATTTGGTTCCAAATGAGATGTCAAATGTTTCTTGTGTTCATGGAAGCCTTGATTTTTTATGTCTCCAAAAAGTTAAGATTTTTTATTTTAATCTAGGGTGTGCATGTGAAAGTGTCTCTTTTACCACAAAGCATTCCCATAGAAAAGGAGGAGTTGTCACTATCTTTGTGCTTCGATTATAAAAGAATTTTGTGACTTGGGGTGTTGACTCATCCAATCAAACTATCTAGCTTTTGCTCAAGATTTGTAGAAAACCATTTGGGGTGGTTAATGTATATGCCTCGAACATCGCTTATCGATGTGAGTTGTGGAGATGGCTTGCCATGAATCTGCCATTTACCACTTGGATGCTCTATGAAGATTTTAATATGGTGGAGAAAGTTTCTGACAAGGTCAATCATGCAATCATGCCCCGATGCGTGGTGCTTAGGTAAAAAGGAAGCTTGGTTTTTTATAAAAAAAAAAAAAACTTAATTTAATGTTATCTTGATATATTACTCTTATTTCAACTATATAAAACACACTTATTTCAACTATATAACACACATATACTTACCAGTACACATGGGCACATGCACATAATGAATCTTGATATCCATTATTTTTCTTTAAAACACTAGTGCATGTCATCTTTGTTACACATATATAACAACAATAAATCTTGATATTCATTATTCTTCTTTAGAACACTAGTATATATGTCATATTTGTAATGATATAACTATATAACATACATATATCAATAATTAATCTTGATATCCATTATTCTTCTTTAGAACATTAGTTTTTATGTCATATTCGTTACACACATATATAACAAAAATGAGTCTTGATATCCATTATTCTTTTTTAGAACACTAGTATATATCATATTCATATTCATAATGCTATAACTATAATGTTATTCTCTATCATACTAATTTATACTCTCAAACAAAAAATAATATAAAAATAGTTTTGAATTCAAATCTATGGAGCATGCCATAGTTCTTGATTTTTACAGTGGATAGGATAACTTTATTTTTGTTTTCACTATTATATTTTTTTATATAGTTGATAGTCATAGTATAGCCTAAATCAATGTCATCCTTTGTGAAAGTTTTTACTCTTAGGAAATTTGATACTTATGCCATAGGAGCTTTAAAATTTTGATATATAAAAAAAAAAAAACTTATTATCACCTTGATTTGAACCTCATATATTCTAAATTAATATGGTAACATCACTTATAGCAATAAAAATTAAGGTATGTTTATGAAAATACTATTACATTTAAGTTCTATAACATAAAACTATAAAGTCATCAATTTATCTATAGTATAATAGACCATACTTTTACTAAGTTAAATTAATTTACTTTGTTATTAACAAAATGGTGTTAAAGTGATAATGCATGGTCCTATAGTAGAACTACTACTATTTCCAAATGAAAAATAAGTGATTAGAGACCTATGTCACTTTCATTTAATTTTTATGTACATTATTTTTCAATTAATTTAAATTATTATTATTTCAATACTTTTTGCTTAAATGTAGAAAACTTTCTATTGTTAAAAATAAAAAATATATACGGAAGTACATTGTAATGCGAAGTATTTAAAAAAAAAAAATTATTATTTTTTCTCTATTTTAAGTTAATTTTTAATTTAGATAATATATTGAGAAGAATAGAGAGTGAATGAATATCATTTGAAAAGAACATTGCTAAAGGAGAAAAATTCTTATTAAATAACAAAAATTAAGATATTGGATTCACTTGGTAGATAAAAACCTTGCTAATTACTTGTAATTTGTAAGTCAAATAGAGGTACTTGCAAGTGCAAGGCTATTATACCAAAGAGGATCCACAAGTAGCAAGATACATATCCATGTAATATTTGTTTCTATAATCAAATTCCATGATATCTTTGGCTAATCATGATACATAAGAAAATTTATTTTAGGTTTGAAAATTTTATCCCCTAATATAGTATAAGTGAAGTCTAGAATAAGGCTTAATAATGGTTAGTTCCTCTTTGTAATTGAATCATAAACAAAGTATGAGTTGGAACTATGATGCCCATTCAAATGGTTATTATATGAATAGTGCCATTGTTGAGGATTCTCTCAATCAATAACCAAGAGCTTTAGCTATGACCACATATTCAAAGGTAGTAAAAGGACACCCTAGAAAATAAATAATTATAGCAAAAATGAGTGAAATATAAAACCATTAACAACATTCTTGTAGAGGCCTTGATAATTATGGAAATATGCTAAGCATGTCTAGGGTAGAATCCAAGAAGCTACAACATTGTAAAGGTGAGGGACCATTTAACTTAGTAGTATGCATTATCAAAATTGAGAAAGTATACATGCATTGGTTTGAAAGTAAATTTTTGAGTGGGATTAATAGGCTTAGAAACCTAAATAGAAGGTCCAAGGTTTGAATCCTTAGGGATAGAGTTATACACCATGATCCATTGTGCTAGAATTAAAATCTAAAACTAACAATGATTTCCTATATGACCTATGGCCTCATGGAAATTAAAAACCACTTTCCTTTTCTATATTGAAAAAATAAACTTATACTTTTTAGAGGGAAAATAAATTAGAGAACATAACATTTTGAAGCTCATATAGAATTGAGTCCTAATCCATTATTTTCTTCTTTGTGATTCGACAATAGGATGTCCTAATATTATATATGTGACGAGGAGCATGTCAAATCAAATTCTTTGATAATAAAATTTCTATTGTATAAAACACTATGACATCATAGAAATTATCTTAAACACTTTCATCAATTTTGTAATATAAAGAAAATACGCAGTATTTGCATAATATATCACATATTAAATTTTGGTGCAACTACATCATTCAATTCCTCCATTGATTTACTATCATTCAATTTCATACAATATTCTTCATGCTATATTTGTTTCCATACAACATTCTTCACTACACCACATAGCTTTTGTCACCATATCACTCTACTCCATGGAATCTAATCCAACTCTAGATGATTCATATGTTGGATGATCCACCCAAGTGAGGATGGATGGAGAAACAACTAGTGGAGGATAAAACAATATATAGAATCATGAAAATCTTAAGAATAAAGTTTCCAAGTTATTCTTTTCTATTTTTAGAACTTTCATTTTTACTTATGCCTGCACTTTCTATTTTCCAATTGCCTCTCTAACTTTACAAATGTTTTTTTCTTCAACTCTTTGGATGCACTTTTCCACATTAAGCATTAAGTTTTACAAATCTCTCTCCCATAATGCTTAATGTTATTTTTTTAATTTCTTGAACAAAAATATATCTTTGTTGCTACATGTACACCATTGTTGTTATCCATACACATTCACATATCTTCAAATATCCTATTTTATTACTCGTCTAGCTTCCTTTGTTGAATAACTTGTTTGATCACGCATCCAATTATTGACTTATTTTCTTCTTGAACAATCCATACACATTCACATATCTTCAAATATCCTATTCGATTACTCGACTAGATTCCTTTGTTGAATAACTTGTTTGATCACTCATCCAATTATTGACTTATTTTCTTATTGAACAACGACATGATCCCATGACTCAACCAAAAGTTTCCTTATAATAATAACTTTCTCATCCTATTGGACTATAGTTGCTATAGCCATTAGGTGTAATAATGTAGATAACTACCTATGAGCTTGACTATTTTACTTCTACATCAAATCTTGATATTTCTCTCTCATGTGTGGGAATTTGATTCTAACACAAATAACCTTCATTTGGTTATTCTCATCAATATCCCTTTCTCTTTTGAGGATATTCCTATCATTTCTCTTTTTGGGTTTATCTTATTGTTATTATCTTCTTCAATTTTATTTTTTTGGCTCTCATACCTTGTTCAAGGTATCGATAGGCTAGGCGATGAATGCATGATATCAATATGTTTCAATATGTTATTGTTGCTCTACCAATAAGCTTCTTACCCATCCTTGAATCATCCTATGATTTGAATATAGGATTTGCTACTCATTGCTCCAAAATCCTCCTAAAGTAACTCTTTTGGTTTTGGGGGCTTCTAACTTCCACACCATCCCATAACCTAGCTAAACTAGCTCTGATTGTGATTCACCAGCCTCTAAGTGATGGTGTCTATAAGGGTCTCCCCATTGGACAATAGGTTTCATGGATGTATCTTTTGGTCTCCCTTTGCGTTTTGCTGCCCCACTTTTGTAATATTTCTAGGGATTTTTTGTTATTGGTTTGGTTTCAAGTTCTATTCTTTTGTTGGGGGTGTGTTTTCTATGAGAACAGTGCATTATCTTGTGCTCGTTCTCAGTCCCATATGTATTAGGTTTGGGGATCCCCTAAACCCCCTTTATTTACCTAATCAAAAAAAAAAAATCAAATTCCTCTTATATCAAATACTGTGGAACGAATTATCTCACAAAATTTTCTCATTCTGATAATATAAAGGAAATATAAGATATTTATATAATATTAAATCATATACTCAGCATTAGTGCAATTGCACCATATAATTATTTTATTGATATACAACTATTAAAATTCATACAATATTCTTCATGTCGAATTTACTGTCATCTAACTCAATACAATATTGTTTTATTACCTCCCACTCTACTTCAAACAATCTAGTCCAACTAGATATAATATACATGTTAAACTAATTTATAAAAAGATGCCATCCAGATTGGGCTGGAGCGAAAGTCAGGAGATTGATGTGCCCGTAGGTTCATTTTACCTCCAATGTTTAAGTTATATATATAGCTTCACTATAGTTTGGGCTGTGGCCTAGTTGGCACGCATGGGTTTTGTCAATGCTGGACCAAGTTTAATTTTGAAGCTCGCTTGTTTGAAAAAATTTAACTATCCATTAAAATATAACAATTTTTTTTTTTACTTCAATGATTTTTATATTCGAGGCATACTTTATGAGAAATCTTTTACTTTTCAAAAATTCTAATTTTTAAGCTTATAGCAAACGCAGATAACTTTGTAGCAGTAGAAACAAGCATATGGAAAAAGACATCGAACCTCTGTATATAAGCAAGTGATGGTAAAATCAAAACACTATAGTTGGATTAATTATAGGTCTCAACATTCTTTGCCATAAATCATGCAGAATATCTTTGTTATAATAATTTGTTTTTAAAAAAAAATATTTTTTTCATTAAACTTGAAAGTTTTGACAATCCTCCCTAAACAAGGGTCAAGGATCAGGTTGGCCTCATAAATGAACAATATGAGCTCCGGGAAAACAAATAACATTTTAAAGTAATTGATTTATTCAGTCTACAATTCAGCATTAGACCTTTTATATTCTTCAGTTGTCATTTGATGTCGACAGATAGTTTAAATAAAATGATTAATGTATGGTACAACAGAATATTATTCCACTAAAGTATTCACAGGGTCCTTTGAATTCGACGCCATTCTTGTGGTTGTCCCCACAGAATACATAAGGACCTTTGTCGGTTGATGTGAAGGGCACCTTCATGTGATATCATGAATAATGGATACAGATAAAACAAGCTACAAGCTAACACAGAAAAAATAGGATGCCTTTAGAATGAATTTTTGCTTTTTGAGAGAAGAAAAACAAAAGTGTAGAGTTGAATATTCGTTCTATGTCGTAGCTATTAACAGTGCATTTTAGTGCAGGGCCTACGTTTCGTCAATAATTGATACCATCGAAATTTAAATTTAATACGCATGCACTTTTCCTTTTCAATAACTATTTCTGCATTTATACTTTGAAAAAGCAAACAAAACGACAACATCTCGACGTGAGTTTAATGTAGTTTAGGTAAGAGATTGTAAATTGGCCAGGCAGATGATGCCCACCGTCCACATGACAATTCCTTAAAACTGGTTATTAAAATAAAAATAATTTTTAAGATTTAGACTTTTTTTTTTAACATAAGAAAATTGATTACATTTACGATTTTTTTACTACTAAACAAAATTTTAATCATTATTAAATTATTATTATAAATAATATCAACAAATCTCTAATCGTTATTATTAAATTGTGATTATAAATAATATATAAAGATTGCTCATGCCTCATAATATATAAAAAGATCGCCCATGCCTCCTAGTAATATTGGAATCTTTGGTTGGATTCTACCCTTCACCATCAAACCTTCTATTAAAGGTAGATGAATAAATCCTTAAATAAATAAAAAACTAAAATGCTGAGACTTGGTGTTGAATTATAGTATGCTAGAAAAGGGATAACAAATAATCATAATGAAAATTTCATAGACACGGGAAAAATTCGAACTAAAATGGTATTCCATTTATATAATCTAAATTATGAAAGCATGAATCTCAAAATATAATGTTAAGATTATTTGTAGATTATATTTAATACATTAATTAATATAATTGTTCATAAAATAAATTATAGTCTTAAAATCTGGATCTATGATAATTATAAATTTTAGTATTTTTTAAATGTTATAAAAGTGATATAAGACGTAATATCTTTTACTTCTTGTAAATATCATCTTCATATTGTTGAAGTATTCATTTAAGATTGACTGTTTTTATTTTTAATATCAGTTTGGTTAAGATATCAATAATTCAGTTATATGCACAATGACAATATATGTTTTATTTGCCTTGGACCACGAATATTAAAAAAATGTAACAATTTACAAAGTCATATTACTCTCCAAAAGAATAATTATCATCACATGCCAAAGCCATGTTACTTGCATCTTTTGTGGGCCTAATTTTAAGACTTTGAAACTTCAAATAGGAGGTTAAAGCTATGAATCCAATAGAGTCAGAGTTGTTGGATAAACATATATTGAATAAATAAAATCTTCTATGAGGGTTGTCTCATAGGCCTATGGTCTTGTCAATGTTAGAAGCTACCTTACCTTTACCTTTATAAAAATATAATCAAAGGATAGTAGCATTCTCCAAGTAATGCAATTGCTCCTATATAGGGTAGTAATATTTGGGGCTAGTAACAGAGAATGACAAAGATCTTAACAAGGATGGTAATACTACTCAAAAAAATCCTATATAGGGTAGTAATGTTTGGGGCTAGTAATGGAGAATGACAAAGACCTTAACAAGGATAGTAATACTATTCAAACAAATCTATTTGCTTCTATAATAACTATACAATTAATCTCTATTGTTTCCCTAGCAACTAGGTATATAATCTCAAGCTTTGAAAATATAGATCCTAGGACCTTAGATTTTAAAAACATTAGAAATAAAATACATTGAAAAATTAAAATATTGCCATAAGTATTTAAAATTTTATAACAAAATAAAAAGAGATAAAATACATGTGGAATGAAAACATATTGCTTCTTAGTTGTAAAATTTATCCATGGAATCATGCATCATGTAAACATCTCATTTTCCATTATAAAATTTGAGTACATCATATACATTTTATCTATTAGTATTTCCAAAAGATATTGTGAAAGAATCATTTGAAAAAGTAGTATTGTACTTAACATTACTTGGCTCATACATGGAAAGGATGGTGATTATATTGTCATTGGCATAGGATGCCTAAAATTCAAGAAAGGGATACTAAATGAGTAAATCTTGCACGACAATGCACCATTTTATGCCCCCAAATATTACACTCATTTTAGTTTCAAATCATCATCAATAATGGATATTTTGCATGAAATGGTTTATAAGTCTATTTAATTTTTCTATAAATAGATTTATAAAGTCTTTATCACATTCCTTTTTCTTATACATGATTTATTCTCATGTCATTAATTTATTTACTTAGTTAAATTCTATATTGGTTCTAGCTAATGTATTTATATGAAGGTTATACTATTTTTATATTTAAATATCTAGATTATTGTGCATATTGACAAAAAATAAAAAATGGAAGTGCAAAAGACAAGATATAACCCAAAAAATTTCAACATAGTTTTCAAAAATGACATAAGATATACAATGAGGCATCTCAAAAGTCCACCATATAAAACATATATACAAAAAAAATAACTATATGTCATAATATAACCCATCCGCTTAGGAGGCTACTACACACCCCTTATCATCCCTTGAGAACCCATCCTAATCCTATCTATATCTTTCTTATATATCATTGACCTCATTTATAAGATCAATATTTTAACCTATGCACACACCATTTTTAGTAAAGAAGAGTGTTTTTGTTATCCACTCTACTTTATTCTAATTATGCTTCTCCTTGAGTTCATTTTTTCTTTCTACCATGTTAGCTTCTCCTCCATATAAGCCACCTCTAGTGCCATTGCATCCACACATATAAGCACATTTGTAACCTTCACAATATGATATACATGATAAATTTGAGTAAATACATTTATATTACTTTCCAGTAAGACTTTAATCCAGAAGTACTAAAATGGAAGAAGTATTATAATGAATATTAAGATTAAAACCTACATCCATGGCTTGAGTGACAATATATCTCTTCCCATAAAATGTAATCGTATATTTATATTTTGAGATTTCATAATTTATTTATAATATATTATTTTTTAACATTATATTTCATTAATTTAATATTTGATAATAAGAAATTTAAAATATTATTTTAGATTTGATTATTTGCATTACCCTACATATATGAAATTTCAACAACTAACATTATTTATATAACTAACTAAGCATCTTATCAAATTTCATTGTTTTCCTCAGTATATTTCCTCCAACCATCTTATCATACCTAATAAGAGAAATCCCTATAGGACAATAGCATCCCACCTCAATATCCTTAGGTCCTCCTTTGTACTTGTACTCTTAGTCACCTTCTCCTTTATCTTTGCATATCCCCATATATACGATAGTGCATCCCCATATATACGATAGTGCATCATCTTCATTAATAAATGTTATTTAAGAATTACCACTTTAGATCTCTTTCTTTAAGGCATCTTCAAAGGTGCATTCATCTCCACAACCTCTATAGGTCATTCATATTTAATGTGGGGAATATTCACATCTACTACTATATGAGACATATGTCTATTTTTCTATGTCCATATCACACCTATCTTACACATTTATCAATGGTTAGTTGTTGCTACATATATCTCTTGAATATATCATGAGATAAACTTGAAATGGATAAGAAGTTACCCTTTTTTCTAAACTATATGAACATAATATATATAAGATATAACTCCACTATAGAGGTATGATTATTAATGAAAAAAATTATTTGAAGAGCATCATCCATGTCTATGACTCAATTTTAGATGTCTGTATGACTTGCATAGTATCTCCACAATTCATTCTAAATTTAGTATGAGCATCACTACCTCAAATAAAGGTTTTATTCCATCCTTTCATGTGTACTTATGTATCCATAGAATACAAATACTCTATATTTATATGAAATCCATAGATTTTCCACTTTTGAAACCTCTAAATAGATTATCTAATAATAAATAAATTTTGTACAAGTTATGGTACATAATAAATAAAAAATCTAAGTTAGACTACGTACACCATGACGTCTCTATAGTCCTTTGAATCTATCAACTTTAATACATATCACTTATTTATAGCATCCAATAAGGTCACATGTATCCATCTCTATACTATCAACACAATTGATATAAGCATGCATATCCTCTAGAGTCATTATATTTGCATAGGTATTTTTCTATTTATCTAATAAAAATATTATGCTATAGTTTCATAATTATATCATTTAAATACTTAACATATGTCCCTCATGTAATATTTTCTAGAGCTTCTCAAGCCACTTCAAATTATCATCTACTAATAATTAATAAAAGTTTTATGATCAATGCTAGCCCTAAAATCCTCTACATTGAACTATAAAACATAGATAAAATTACTATTTAAGGATTATCCACATAATATCCTTGATATACACAAATTTCCACTCTAAGCTAACATCCACTAACCAACTAACTATAGGAAAATATAACAAATTTAAGTTAAAATGAGGAATAAAAATAAAATATTTTGAAAAATTATAATAGTATAAATAAAGTACCTATTAGATGAGATCAGTATTAAAATAATAATAAGGGGTATTATTAGTAGCTATAATGCCTAATAAGAGTTCCTAAGACTCACAACACCTATCAATAATGTTATGTTATTTTTACACTAGTAATTGCTAAAAGTATTTGATTTATCTACAATGCTTATCAATGTTGAGTGGCATGATATACATCATTGCATGTGTAGAAAGAATTTTTTAAACTATGATGGTAATAAAAATAAAAATCCATCCCTATGAATATATGAAAATAAAATTGTAGACACTAAAATCATGTAAATTGGATAATACTGCGATGATGCCACTCTTATAGACACCATATGGCCCCATTGGACAACCCTCAAGGGTTAATTAGGGGTCCTAACCACTTTTGGGAAGGTTTACCCCATTTTTGGGAATTTTTGGGTCGTGTAGCCATGGTCGTCCCACCCTAGGATGGTCATAGTTCATGGTCATCCCACCCAGGTATGGCCACAAGAAAATGTCCCTAGGTGGAATGGCCATGGTCTAGACCCCTCAAAAATTCAAGGGCAGGATAAATGGTAATCAATTTCTACCATTTATACCATCCAATGACTTTTGACATATTGGGATACTATCTAGGCCATCACAAACTACAAATTGGAGGCCCAAATTGGAGGCCTCTTCCACCCAATGCATGGTAAGGGCTTTGATAAGTGGTGGCACCTACCTTGCATGCCCCAACTTACCCCTTTGCCCATTTTTCCCTCTTGGGCTATAAATTGGAGTGAGTCCATTGAATTTAAGAGAGAGGTCTTTGCAAGTATTCATCATGAAGTGTTTATGTGATTCCCTCTCACATTTTGCCCTCATATTTGCCCTTGTAAACTTCATCAATTGAAGGTATTTTCAAGGCATCCCAAAATATGCATATCTCTTCCAAAATTGATTCATTCCTATGAATCAAATCACCAAATTTGATGACAATAGCTCTAGGAGTATTCTAGACTAGATCTAAGTGGAATTGGTGGTAAAAACCACCTTGTTTTGTGGTTCTCCCCACCTGGGATAGTTAACAGTCCTAAATGGCTCACCTTGGTACGGCCATGAATTGGCATACAATTTTAAATCAATTTTAGTGTAGATCATTTTAGAGTAGTATATATGCATCATACTTGAATTTGATTAAGTTTAGAATAATTTTGGACCTTCAATTAGGGTTTTGGTAATGATAGTCCTAATTTGCCCACCCAAGGATGACCATAGATTCTACTCATAATTTTAGTTTAATTTCTACATAGATCATTACAAAAGTATATAATATGCATCATGTTACATTTTGGTATCATTTGGAGTAGTTTTGCATTCTCTATTGCACTCTTTGTAGCCATTGTTGCATGCATTTCATTGATTTTATCTTAATCTGCACATGCTATTAACCAATTTCAATTTATTTTATGTAGGTATAGGTATTCCAGTGCATGAGGAAGGAGCTAAAGAGTTGAATATGGATATCTTATCACAACAGTAATAAAAACCCGTGCTTCAATCATGAGTGCGAGAAAAACACTGAAAGTGTGCCATAGGTTTATGAAATGATTGGATCCTTCAACATTGTAACTAGATTGTATCAATTGAGAGATCTCAAGGGGAAAATTTGTAACCTTACATTTGACAAATAAATCAATATAAACAGAACTCCTCATTTCTTTCAAACATTTCTCATTTATTTCTTATTTTATTATCGCTTTTGAATGCTTGAGTAGAATAATAGATGCAGTTCATTTTTCTTTGCTAGGTGCACCATTTTTTCCACTCTATAGTGGAGACCATGGTAGGACCCTTGTCCCTTTTAATTTTTGTAACTTTTGACCTTATTTTTCCACTTTTAATATTGCAGGTTCTGGCTATTCTGGACTAAAATAGCCCCTAAATTCCTAATTGGACCATCCTGGGATGGCCATAGCAACCATCCCACCCAGGGAAGGCCCCAAAATTTGTAGTTCTCCCACCCTAGGATGGCCACAAAACAAGGGGTTTCAGTCTAAATTTCTAGAAACAATAGCTCCTTATACCTGCAAGGTAAGTGCCTAAACCTTCAATTTGCATTAATGTTGTTTAGAAAGAGTAAAATTCAGGTTTTTCATGTCTTTCCTTGTTGATTAAAAGATTGATTTTTCTTTTCCTAAATTTTTAAATAATAAACCGAAGAAAAATAGGAAAAATAACAGTTTAATTATGCATTTGAATGGTTTGACTGCTTATGATCTACCTAAGGGTTGGGTTGTCATATAGGATAAATATTTTATAGGTTCCTTATTCATGCTAATATTTTTGAAAGTGAAACATTTCTTATGCATTTAGTGAAGGTTCATTGAATGCTACTTTGTTTTACTTTATTTAATTATAAAAGGAACCACACACACCACGTCACATTTGAACATTAGTGTAGACACCTAAAATACGTCATGTCAAGGGGACTACTCATATGGGACATGCTAACAGACCATGTCAATGATCTTGGACAACTCCAATGTGAAGTAGTGGTTTTAACTGTTAGAATATATTTCAATATTTCATTTGTTAATTAATTCAATTGTAATAATCTTATATTGTTATATTGATTAATATTAGGCTAGTTGTTATTTGTTACAACTTCGCCTATATTTGTCTCGGGTGGTTCCACAACCTCTGAGCTAATCCTAGCCCTATAATTTGTATTTATACTTCGTCAAATTAATCAAATGTGTTTCGATTCTCACATGGTATCAGAGCAAACACCACTCTCATTTTTTTAAATGATCTCGTAGTAGTGTTGAGAATCGTCGCTCTGGAGGCATAGCTTGGGAGTTTGAGGAATTTTTTTCCCAAAATTTGATAGGCTAGGGAGGTTGAGAATTTTTTTTTAATTTCTCATTTTTTTAATTGAAAAATGTTTTTGACCATTCGGTCAAAGAGGTGAAGCGTTCGACCGAAGTCGAAAGAGGAGAATGAAAGGGTAAAGATCGACCGCATGGTTGACAATAAAAAGGGCCTACATGTCATGGGAGCCAATACCGCAGCTACCCCAGGACCCTCTCGGGTGAGAGCCCCTCCCCGAGAAGAGATACTCCATTGTGGAGTAAAGGGTCTAATAAACCCTTTTAAGATTACCCTTCCCATCCATGTGGGATAAAAGACATCGAAGCCTCCAAAAAAATGAAATCAAACCAACACAACACGTCATTTTCTTCTCTGTCACCTACGAACGACGTCAAACCGGTATTGCACCTCCTATTTTTCATTAACTATGGTCACAGTGCCTTCGAAGGAGGAGTATTTTTTTGGAAGGTAGAGGCCAATCGAAGAACATTGGCTGGATCAAAATTTTATCCAAGTCCTCCAAAACCCTCCAATACCAATTTTCTTCACACACCGGGCATCAAATGCAGACATCGAGCTGGTTTGTTCTCCCATGTTCTACGTTTTTTAAAGATTTTGATTGGTCTAAATGCTATTGCATAGGAGAAATGAGCTCAGAGAGCTTTGAGTTGAGTGATTTAGCTGGGTTTTTTGGCTCACTATGAACTTTCCACCTCTCAGCCACCCGTGCACCACCACAGCACCTCCTTTGTGCCACCCCCAAGCTGTCAGTGGATCCGCCTGAGCAGTACCACCTACGCTCCGTCCGAGCGGTGGTGGAGGAGGGAGTGCCGCCGTGAAAGGCTTTACGCCTTCGAATGTAGTTTAAGGTAGAGGGCACCGAGGATTACTCTCGGATCATCCCACTGGCTCACCGGTTGTGAGCCGAGTGGTAAGGGCTTCGGGAGCCCTCAGGTCACAGGTTCGAGTCCCGTAGACCCTTGCACAAAGGTATAAAAAAAAAATTATTTTTTTTAAGTTTTTTTTCTTAATTCTTTAATTTTTAGTTAAATTAAATGCAACTTTAATTTTCTTTAAATAGTTTTTTAAAGGTTATTTTTTTGAGTAATCTTTTTTTTACTATGAAAATTAAAAGTTATTTTTTTTAACTATTAATTATAAAAGAATATTTGAAAAATTCTTTATAAAATAAAATTTTAAAGGGGGGAGTGTTTTTTTTTGACAAATCAAGGGGGGATTGGGAGTGATTTTTTCTCAAAATATTGAAGGGAAAATAGTGAGCAATTTGTTTTCAAGCATTTCTACAAGAAACTTGGCAAAACTTGTAATAGGTGCATTATCGATGGTAACCGACACCTAGGGTCATTTTTTATGCTTTAATGTTGTATGGATGCTTTCATTTTTTAGCATTTACTTCTAAAGCATAAAGCATAAAAAAAATAAAAATAAAAAATAAACCCATTTTTTTGCAAATTCACATTCAGCAGAGAGATACAGAAAGTGCCAGTTTCTTTTGCTATTGTTTCACTCCATCCACTACCCCAATCACTCTCGTGTTTAGGCTTAAATACAGATGAAAGTTTGGATATCCAAAGTGTTTAGGGGAAGTTACGCCCCATGCATGCGGATTGAAGGCTTTCTAAGGTCGGTGCCATCAATGAGGTGATTCCCTTTCAGTACCGTCTAAGTACCACGTATCATATAATCATTAAAACTACCTATAGTCTCCCTCACGTAAGGACAGGTAATTGTTTTGGTTTTTCCAAATACCTATAGTCTCCCTCATGTAAGGGCGATTATTTTGTACATTAAATTATATCGAAGGGGTGACCATTTGGTGTTATAAGGAACCTTCACAATATATGCAAAACTAATGACTGATACTCATTAGTTATTGAAAAGTCCAAATTATACACCATGGAAAAACAAAATGAAGGCAATCCTAAATATGGATGATCTTTGGGAAATTGTTTCTAGAACAATAGTAAGACCTTCATCTACATCTGGAGCAACAACTCTAACTGCTGATCAAAAAGACTTTGACAAAAAAGATAGCAAAGCAAAGGTGCTCATTTTGCTTGTTGTTTCTGATGAAGTTCAACCTCATATTGTTGACTGTCCAAATAGTAAAGCAGTATGGGATTCCCTTAAAACTATATATGAAGGTAAGAATGACTCCACCATTCTATTCCTTCACTCTAAATTACACAGTCTAAGCATGAAACAACGAGAGACGGTTGAAAACTTTCTTTGTAGAGTGTCTAAGTTGAAAGGAAATTTGAATTCCTTAGCAGCACCAGTTGATGATAAGCTCCTTACCTCAGTGGTAATGAGAGCTTTTTCAGATTCTTTTAGAGTGTTGATTACCACCATTCATGTATCACAGAGACAAGTTACCTATGTTGAGTTGGTAAATATGCTTCAAGAAGAGGAGGCACACCAACTACATTGAGATGATTCTTCTAACACTGCCCTATACACCAACAAAAAGGGGCAAAACAAGAAGAAGGGTAATTTTTATAAGGGAGGTAGTTCTCAAAAGGATTCAAAAGGGAAACAAACTCAACCTCAATAGAAAAAGAGATATTGCAATATCTGTGAGAAAGAAGGTCATGATATAAACAAATGTTGGCATAAGAATAAACAATCAAAATAGAAATGCCAGAACAAACCACAAAAGAACAAACAACAGCAAGTGAATGTTTTTGTTGAAGAATCTGACATGGATTCTGAGATAGCACATAAAATGCTCATGACTACCACAGTATCCAAGCAGACGGATCCTATTTGGTATGTTGATTCTAGAGCCAGTAAGCACATGACTGGTGAGAAATCATGGTTTGAGTCTTTTCAGGCCAAAGAGGGCAAACCTGTCACTATTTTCGATGATAAAACCTACAAGGTTCAGGGAGAAGGAACAATCTATGTTACTCTTCCTGATGGTAAGTGCCATATTGATAAGGTTCTCTATGTTCTAGGATTGGTGAGCAACTTATTGTCAGTCACACAAATTATGGACAAAAATATGGTTGTAAACTTTAGTGTTGAAGGGGGCAAGAAGTGTTGTTCTATCACCAGGAGGGGTAATAACATTGCAACTACTTCATATAAGCATGGCTTATTTGCCCTAGATACTATCTCTTCTCTAGATGTAACTATGATTGTCTCTACAAAGGAGGCAACTTCCCTATGGCACAAGATATATGGACATATGATTTCTGGTTACTTACTTGAGTTAAGTAAGTATGAAATGGTAAAGGGTCTTCTTTACCTTTCTACCACATTGCTAGTTTGTTGTGACTGGTTGGTAGGAAAGCAGTATAGAGTGCCTTTTGAAATGATATCTACACAAGAAAAGAAACCTTTGGAGTTGGTTCACACTGATCTATGCGGTCCTTTAAGTCCCAACAGTTTGGGGGTAAGAGGTATTTTCAATTATTCATGGATGATTACTCACGAAAGATGTGGGTACTATTTCTTCAACTAAAATCTAAAGCATTTGGCTTTTTTTAGCAATTCAAGAAATCTGTTGAAAAGGATTCAAGGACTTCTATCAAGACCCTCCACTCATATCGAGGGGGGGAGTTCACCTCTAAAGAATTTTTTGATTTCTTGACTGAAAATGGGATCACACGACAGTTGACTACTACTTATACTCCTCAGCAAAATGGTGTTGCTAAAATGAGGAATCGTTCCATCATGGAAATGGTTCATTACATGCTCACAAGAGCTAGAATTGGGCAACAATATTGGGCAGAAGTAGTCACCACAACAATATATCTATTGAATAGGGCACCCACTAAGTCACTACAAGGAATGACTCCATAGGAAGCATGGAATGGCAGAAAACCCTCCATCTCTCATCTACGCATTTTTGGTTGTAAAGCATTCATGCACATACCGAAAGAAAAGAGGAAGAAGCTAGATGAGAAGAAATTGAAGGGCATTATTCTTAGGTATGATGATCACTCCAAGGATTATCGATTGATTGATCCCTTAACCAAGAAGATACACATCAGTAGATATGTAGTTTTTGATGAGTCTTTCACATCAGAAAACACATCAGATGTATACCTAGACCTTGTGGAAACTAATGCTGAGAAGTCTCCTTCATCCAAGGTTGGAGGTCCTTCTTCATATTCTTCATATCCACAGAAGAAGAATCCAAAGTGGTATACAAGTACAATTAGAGACTCTAAGTTATCCACTCCACCAAATTTGACATTGGATAGGCCTCGTACTCATAGCATGGATCGATAGGAGAAAGTTGCAATAGAGATTACTGGGGTTGATGATCTGTGTCAGTATTTTGAGGAACTTTTTGTAGATCCAGAGAGATACAGAAGATATGGATATTGATGATGATAGGGTTTTTATGTCCTCAATATATGAACTTGAACCTGCATCAGTACGATATGCTCTTGGTGAGCCTCAATGGAAGGCCGTTATGGATGCTAAGTATAAGTCTCTGATGAAAAACAAAACTTGGAAGCTTGTTGATCTGCCATACGAAAATAAGCCTATAGGCTGCAAATGGGTGTATAAAATCAAGTATAAGGTAGATGGGACAATAGATAAGCATAAGGCCTAACTTTTTGTAAAGGTCTATGCTCAAATAGAAGGCATTAACTATGAGGAAACTTTTGCACTTACTGCTTGGATGACAACCATTCGAATTCTTTATGCTATGGCAGCATATTATGGGTGGAAAGTGCGCCAAATGGATGTCAAGACTGCCTTTCTAAATGGTGATCTCCAATAGGAAGTCTACATGACTCAACCAGAAGGATTTGAAGTGGAAGGCCAACAACAGATTGTTTGCAAATTGGTCAAATCCTTATATGGTTTGAAACATGCCCCTCGGGCTTGGTACATAAAAATGGATAATCACCTACTACAACATGGATTTAAGAGATGTCCATCAGATGCAAACCTCTATTTGAAGAAGCAAGGCTCTGAAATAGTGTTACTTGTACTCTATGTTGATGATCTGCTCATAATAGGGAGTTTAGAAAAAATGATCTCTTTTGTTAAATAGGATTTGAGTGAATATTTTGAAATGACAGATCTTAGACTTCTCCATTACTGTCTTGGCCTGGAAGTGAACCAGAGGGAGCACTACATCAAAGTGTCCCAGAAAAAATATGCCAAGACACTACTAGAAAAATATCGCATGACTGACTACAAGCCAATGGCACCACCAATGGAAACAAGTCTTCAGTTATTGCAATATGACAAATCACCTCAGGTAGATGGTACTCTCTATCGTCAGCTGATTGGGAGTCTCATATATCTGACCAACACTAGGCCAGATATCATATTTTCTATCAATTATCTTTTGAGGTTCATGCAAGAACCTAAGACTACACACTAGAAAGCAGCAAAGTGAGTTCTTCACTATGTCCATGGCACAATGGAATATGGCCTAGAATATAAGAACAACAAATTCTTCTTACAAGGATACACAGACTCTAACTATGCCGGATCATTTGATGATCGTAAATCAACTTCAAGATATTTGTTTCATCTTGGATCTGGTCCTGTCTCTTGGTACAGCAAGAAGCAACATGTAGTTGCTATCTCATCAATAGAGGCAGAATACCGCACTGCATGTGAAGTTATGTGCGAAGTGATATGGTTGCATCGCATCTTAACAAGTATGGGTCTTCCATAAAAATCTCCAATATACTTGTTCTGCAACAACATGGGTGTTTTAAACCTTGTTAAGAATCCAGTGCATCATGAACGAACCAAGCACATTGATACACAATGTCACTTTATTCGATATGAAGCACCAAGGCACCACATTCAGCTTCAACACATCTCCACCAATTCTCAAGTTGCAGACATATTCACTAAGGCACTTGCACGTGTTAAATTTGAATTGTTTCACAATTCTCTATGTATTTCAAAATAATGGGGGGATGCTAGTATAGCTAGTAATTACATGTTTCCTAAAATATTGTAATAAGGGGGGATTTTAGAATATATTTCAATATTTCATTTGTTAATTAATTCAATCGTAACAATATTATATTGTTAGATTGATTAATATTAGGCTAGTTGTTATTTGTTACAACTTCGCCTATATTTGTCTCTGGTGGTTCCACAACCTCTAGGCTAATCCTGGCCCTATTGTTTGTATTTATACTTTGTCAAATTAATCAAATGTGTTCTGCTTCTCACATTAACCACTCAATTTAGGTATTATTTTCCTAATTAGTATTAGCCACAACTGACACCAATGGCTAATAGAGTTGGTCGCGCCTCAGACCCATGGCTAGCATCAAAACTATTTTGAATCTCAGGCCGAGCCAATTTCGATTACAACGCTCTGGGGAATGATAATTCAAATGGTTTTTTATGGGGATGCTTCAAGAGTTTTCCTCCCAACTGATCCAACCTCTTGGATCTTGATCTTGATTTCCCAAGCAAGCCAATATTAGATATTAGGAAGGCTATAAGACCCCCTCCAAATCGGGGATAAGTATAGAGAAGTTTTAATTTGAACGTAGCAAAGCTCTGCCAAAATGGATAGTGAATTGACAACCCCTTGAGGAGAGTTGAATGCTGCCCAATTGTGGAGTGACAAGCATGAATTCATCAATAGATCTTTCAAAGGACTAGGAGGCATCAATCGTAAAATTAAGCCAATTGAACATGAATCTCATCAAATTCAACTACCAATCCATCTTAGGATACAAATGCAACCCTTGATCATCAATTCCATGGAGGGAATTAGAGATTCAAGACCTAATTATAAGAGCAAGAACACTTTTAGCTCAGTCATAGTTGTCAGTCATGGCTAACAGTGCCAGCTGTGCCTCAAACCCATAGTGAGGGTTTGATCCTTAATTTACTTCTTTTTAGCAGTAGATTTCCATTTCCAATTATGCAATTAGTTTAATCTAGCATAGATTATTATTTTAACAAACATTTGACCGGTTAATCTAGGATTCAGAGGTATATTTGCTTCTATTTTCTTTATATTTATTAATCTAGACCAGTTTCATGTTTTTCAAGTTCCTATTGTTAATTAGGCTTCCAAATTGATAGATTTCATGTTTTCTTTACATGTTTTACAATAATTTTATGATTTCTTGCATATCTTCATAGATTTATAGGCTTTCTTGTTTTCTTTATTATTAATTTATGTGATTCTTTCAAAAGCCTAATCAAGAGAGGTATCCTTTGTTATTAACCCCTTTCGTGTTGTTTCTTGAATGTAAGGTTTACAGTACCTAATCATCTTCAAGGAATTCAAGGTAGAATATACCTCCAACCAAAGGAGAAGAAGGTTATCTTTAGCTTTAAGAAGTTCGTGTACCTTCTAAAAATTTTATGTATTACACCTCTCCCTCGTTTAGAGGGTCTTCAATATTGTATCAATTGTATCAAAATTTGAGTATCCCTGAGAGGGACGTATATGTAATTTTGATTTGACTAATTTTTAATAAAAGGAAACCCTATTTCTTGTTAAATTCATTGTTGTCTATTCTTTATTTCTTCAATACTTGATTTCAATTCATGCACTAGTCAGGTGTATGCTTTTTAGATCGTTACAGATGGTGATCATGGTGGAACCCCACAAATTCTATAAGAACTGATGGATTTTTGAACCTTTTTGTTGTAGGTGTTAATTGTGCTTGACAGTCATGATGCACAGTCTCAGCCATGCTTGATAGTTGTGGCTAGAAGTAGATCAAAAAAGCAGATAGATATCATATTGTCTCTCCATAATATGAGGATTCTAGGTAATTTTGATCCTCTATGTTTCTAATTTTTACTATGTTTTTGGTTTTTAGCTAATTAAATCACATAGAAAATAGTAAAGTGAAGAATATCAATGCAAATTTCATGTTGTTTGTCATCCATGCCTGACAGTCATGGCTAGCTCTGTTAGCTACACCTTTCAAATGTGGCTAAATTCTTGGCCTATGAATCTATACCATGGTGAGCATTATTACCTACGGTTCTATCCCACGGCTAACAATTAGAGTCTATTTATATATTTTGATTGTTGTGATCCAATAAGAGGCATGTTAGAACATTTAATCTACATTCTTTGAAACAACATATAGACTATTTAGATGCATATTTTTGAATATTAAATGTCTTTATCATTAGGTATTTAGGAAAAAGTATTGAGTGCTCGGTATTGCATTTTTACTTTCATGCAAAATGTAAAATGAACAAACACACACCATACACTACTTAAATTTTGGTAAGTTGGAAGTCATATCCAACCACTAGTAGGGTTCAACGATGGTGGTAGTGATTTCTATTCATTGGCCCAACTCCATTGAACCTTGTACTATTGGCCAATATCAACTCCAAGATCTATGCTAACCGTACAAAATAGCATGCATTCCTCTTCAGAGGGGTGTATTGCTACACGCGGGATGTTGGGTGAGGATCGACAAGACCTATGCTCCCTACCTGGATGTGGATTTTATCTCCACATTTTGGGGGATTTACATGACCGTGACTTTCATTGCTGGTTGTTGATCTGTGAGCATATAGGTGAAAACCCTTAAACTATTAAGCATCACATCGATAATTTCAAACACAATGAGTGTTGGACATTTTGAGTCCATGAAGTTGTCATTAATGTCAATGAATGAGCTACTGTTGATGTCAAAAGGTCAAAAGGAGCAACGCAAAAATTTGATGGCAAAAGAGCTTCATAATATTTAATTTTAATATTATGTAAAGAATAAATAAAAGTTTTTTATTAAAACCATGGTTGGACAAAATAAAAGGTTTTTATTAAAAACCATAGTGGGCAAATACAAGGTTTTATTAAAAACCATGATGGACAAAGTAAAAAGTTTTTATTAAAACCTAAGGAAGCTTTAACCCTTAATAAAGCTAAAATATTAAAATATCAATTTATAATATTTAAATTCTAATGAATTTAAACAAATTATAAATTAAAATTTGAATCCAAAACATTAGTGTCGACCCCCAATGAATTCATCTTTGTTGATGTGCATGAAATCAATGGCAAATGTACTTATACCTTAAGCCAAACCTTATATTTGACATTTGAAAAATATTCGTTATATTCGATTAGAAATAGCTCGTGCGAAATCGAACAAAAGGCACCTCTGAAGTGCGTGTGGATTAAGCGCCATGTTGGAAGAAGAGCCAAAGGCTATAGGAGAAAGTGAAGAGGATAAAGTGCACATTGTGCATTAGGAGCAACAAGGTGAGTGTGTGGATCACACGACATGGAAGTCACAGCCAAGGTGTTGTTGAAGCATTTGGTGCAAGTTCGAATCTTGTTGATTGTAGAGTGGGTAATAAAGGTTTTATTTTGATTTTTATTATTCCAGATGCTAAGGTTATTGGAGGTATAAGGTGTAAGTAATTTCTAATTTTCACCTAAATAGTGAAAGGTTAATTTGTCTAGGGTAATTATTGTTTTTACCTTAGGAAAATGAAAATTGATTTATTGTATTAAGTTATAAAAAAGTTATTTAAATTAAATGCAATATTGAGTAGGGAGTTATAAGTAGAAGTTGAGTTATATTTTTATAGGGTATTTTAATGAAATTTATGATGTTGAATTTTATTATTGAGATGGAGCAATAAGGTGTATTTGAGATTTAATTTATCTTTTATTAGGGGATTGGTGTCTCCTTTGGAGAGAGGTCCATAAACATTGTAATAGGGAAAGGATTCCCAAGAGATTGATTGAGGAAATTTTGGTGAAATATTTTCTCTGTGGAGTAGCCCACAGTGGATGAACCACGTTAAATTGGTGTCTCTATTGTGTGTGGTGATTTGTGCATTGCTTTTATTATTGCTATTGATATTGCTATATTTACATTACATAATATTGATTGGAAAAAAAAAGTAAAAAGTGGTCTTATATAAGCTTGTGTTCTTCAATTGGTATCAGAGCGGGTTCCTTCGAAAGAGTTTAACAGCTTGAAGAAAAATATTTCAATAACACAATGGATTCTAAGAATGTATCCTAAGATAATTCAACACCAATATTTTATGGAAGTGATTATATATTTTGGAGTATGAGAATGAAGATTCACCTAATAGCACATGGCAATGAAATTTGAGAAGCAGTTGAAAATGGATACATACCACCAGTTGATCCACCTATAGATAAGGAAGGTAAGCTTCTACAACATTATAATTCAAAAAAAATGAATGCAATTTTGAGAGGTTTGCATAGAACAGAGTCCATAAAATTTATGCATTGTAAATATGCAAAAGGAATTTGGGATAAGTTACAAAGCATATATGAAGGATATAAAAGTGTCAAAAAGGTAAAGATACAAAATCTCAAAGGGCGATTTGAAGAATTAAGAATGAAGGATGAGGAAAACCTTAGTACTTATCTACTTTGATTAGATGAGGTTTTTAATGATGTAAGGACTTGGACTTAATATTGAATAATAAGATGTTTGTGATAAGGTCTTAAGATCTCTTCCAAAAATATTTAGTGAAAATATTTTTTCTATAGAAGAATCAAAAGATGGTGATTCTTTGACAAGAGATATGTTACTTGGTATTCTTACATATTTTGAGTTAATAATAAAAGAGGAACCTAATCATAGAAAGGAAGAAACATTCAAAGCAATTAAGAAGACAAAGGATAAGAAATCAAAATTGAGCAATGAGTCATCCAGTGATGAAGAAGGAAATTATGGCGGAAGGAATAAAGATTCAAGAAGATTTAAAGATGCAAAATTTGTTAGATATTTAAATTGTAGAAATTATGGTCACTATGCAACTGATTTTCAATAAGCTAAAAATAACAATTATGAAGAAAAAAAATATCACAGGAACAGGGAATTAAAAAAATACAGGTACCAAAATAAAGGTAAGGATGGAAAAGGTAGACAAATAAAGAATTTCTTTCAAATACAAAAGAGGATCTACTATACAAACAAGGAAAGTAAGTACTCAAGTTATAGTGATAATAGCTTTTCTAATAATGATAAATATGAAGTCCTCTTTCTGATTTAAGAAAAGAAAGTCAAGAAAAGGTCACCAATAATTCTCAAGTATTTTATATATGGTAATTTTGGACATCTTGAAGATAGTTGTACAAGGAATAGTTTTAGTTTCAGTGATGATGAAGATGAGGATGCACTTGAAGGACTAGAAGAAGAAGAAGATGATCCTATAGAAGAAAAGTTAGAAAAGAATGAAGATGTTGACAAATGCAAACAAATAGAGAAAGAATCAGAAAGAGGATGAGTTGATCTTGATGGAGAGCTTACCTATGCTCTTAAAACTTTAAATAATATAAGAAAGCAAAAATCCCAACATGAATTTCAATTTCAATAATGTGATGAAGAAAGAGGAAAACTTATAGAGGATCTAAACAAGTCAATGGCTAAGACAAAGAAGATCAAGGATAAGCTACAAGTAAAGGTCTTAGAATGTGAAAAGTTAGAACAATAAGTAGCTCTTCTAAGGGAATATTTAGAAAAATCCAAGGATAAGCTACACAAGTTTGAAAAGAGTTCAAAGATTATGGATAAAATGGTCAAGGTAAAAAGAAGGTCAACAAACAAAATAGGTCTTAGTTTTGAATAAGCTCAAAAGAAACAAGAAGAAGAGTCAACCTCAAGTTCTGAAGAAGAATAAAATTCAAAAGAAGACAGTGTAAGAGAAAGCGAGACTTCTGAGGATGAGTTGGACAACAAAAAGTTTAACAAGGAAAGGAACAATGCACAAAGAATAAATAGATGGACCAACAATAAGAATAGAGAGACAAAGAGACCAATGAGGTCAAGACAAGGAAATTTCAATGGAATATGTTTCTCATGTCATAGATTTGGGCATATGGCTTCATAGTTCAGGACACATGAAAGACAAAAAATGGGAATTTTTGGAATAGATAGTTTTTCCATGGGTATTTCTACTCATTTAATCAGTTTGGTCACAAGGCAATGAATTACAGGGTTCATGAAAAAAAAGGATATGGCTTCAACAAGAGAAATCCTAAGACATTTGCACCTCCAAGGAATAATAACATTAAGTGTTATAAGTGTAATAATGTTGGACATACAACAAATTGGTGTAGAGAAGACATTTTATAACCAAGCATGCACATGAAGATGAACAAAAATATGGATATGAACATGAACAGAAACAAGAGTAGGAACATGAACATGGACATGGAGAGGAATATTCAAAGGAATCATAAGGATCAGATAATAAGGAAATATGACAAAGGTAAAGACCAATGCTTTCTGGGAGTAGAAATACTACCACCCCAGAATTAACCACCTCAAAATGAGGTGGAGGAGGGGCTAAGATAAGAGACTCATTCTTAGCCCCGAGCCCCAAAGGTGACCCTTTGCCATTGATGCCAAAGGGGGAGATATTTGAGTAAGGGGAGATATTTGGTTTAAGGAGAGAGCATTGAGACAGGGGACCAATGTCCTAGGGGGAGCAAAATAAGAAAAATATCAAGTTTGTGGTAAAAATAATTTGGGTTACCATCAATGACAATGAGTGTTGGACATTTTGAGTCCATGAAGTTGTCATTGATGTCAAGGAATGAGCTACCGTTGATGTCAAAATTTTAAAAGGAGCAATGCAAAAGGTTGATGGTAAAAGAGCTTCATAATATTTATTTTTAATATTATGTAAAGCATAAATAAAAGGTTTTTATTAAAACCATGGTTGGACAAAATAAAATGTTTTTATTAAAAACCATAGTGGGCAAATAAAAGGTTTTATTAAAAACCATGATGGGTAAAGTAACAGGTTTTTATTAAAACCTAAGGAGGCTCTAATCCTTAATAAAACCAAGAGATTTAAATGTTAATTTATAATATTTAAATTCTAATGAATTTAAATAAATTATAAATGAATAATTTGAAGCCAAAACATTAGCCTTGACCCCCAACGAATTCATCTCCATCGATGTGCATGAAATCAAGGGCAAAGGTATTTATACCTTAAGCCAATCCTTATGTTTGGAATTCAAAAAATATCTATGATATTCGGTGAGAAAGAGCTCGTGTGAAATCAAACAAAAGGTACCTCTAAATTGTGTGTGGAGCAGACACCGTGTTGGAAGAAGAGCCAAAGGGTCTAGGGGACAGTGAAGAGGATAAAGTGCACATTGCACTTTAAGAACATCAAGGTGAGTGTGTGGCTCACATGGCATGGAAGCTGCATCCAAGGCGTTGCTAAAACATTTAGTGCAAGTATGAATATCGTCGATTGTGGAGCAGGTAATAAAGGTTTTATTTTGATTTTTATTATTGCACATGCTAATATTGTTGGAGGTATAAGGTATAAGTAATTTCTGATTTTCACCTAAGTGGTGAAATGTTAATTTGGCTAGGGTAATTTTTTTTTTACCTTAGGAAAATAGAAATTGATTTATTGCATTAAGTTATAAAGAGAGTTATTTAAATTATTTGCAATATTGAGTAGGGAGTTAAAAGTAGAGGTTAAGTTATATTTTTATACAAGATTTTGATGAAATTTATGATGTTGAATGTTATTATTGATATGGAGCAATAAGGTGTATTTGAGATTTAATTTATCTTTGTGATTAAGGTAAATTGTAAAAAGTGTTAGAGTGATAATTCTTGTCATATAAATCTTTGTACTTGGCAAAGAAGTGTTTATGATTGTGGCAGATTTATGTGGTCTAATTCTATATCAAATAAAAGATATGGGTACATTATTCCTTGGTTGAGTTGATAGGTTGGTTTTCTAGAAAATAACTTTTGAGTGAAAAGGACTTGATTAGGTTTCATTATTGAGTTGTTGAGCTATTGAGAAGTGAATGCTATGCACCTTGTTTCTAAGCATTGTTGTTGAAGTGAGTAATTGAGTGAAGAACTTAAACTAGGGTTTGCAAGAACATGAGTATCATTGTTATGTGAAGATTGTTTTATAAGCATTGTTGTTGAAGTGAGTAATTGAGTGAAGAACTTGAACTAGGGTTTTGAAAGAACATGAGTATCATTGTTATGTGAGATTGGTTGATAAGCATTTTTGGAAATATTTTGAGTGAGTGTTCATATACTTGGACTAGGGTTTGTGAGTGAGGATTATTTCATTGAGTGATTGGTTGAGTAGATTTTGTTGATCCTAGTCAAGTGGATGTGTGAAGTGATAGTTCAAATACTATGAAATAAATTATTCTATATTCTGAATTGTGTTGAGAAGGTGATTGAAAGTGATTGAGAATTGAGGTGAATGTGAAACATATTGAGTCTCTAAAAATTCTTTGTACTTATATGAAAGAGTGATTGAAAGTGATTGAGTATTGAGGTGAATGTGAAGCATATTGAGTCTCTAACAATTCTTTGTATCTTTCTGAAAGAGTGACTGAAAATAATTGAGCATTATGATATGTGAGAAGCATATTGAGTCTCTAACAATTCTATTTATGTTTCTATGAGATTGGACAAGTTCTAGTGTATACTTGTTGAGAAAATTTGAGGTAAGTCTTTGAGAAGACTTGTGGACAGATTTGTGTGAGCTTTTATGGAAGATTACAATACAGATTGAGAGTAAATATTGGATAAGTTTTAGTGAGGACTTATTGAGCATATTGAGACAAGTTTTATTGAGGACTTGTTGAACAGATTTGAGGTAAGTCTTAGTGAAGACTTGAGAGCATATTGGAAAAGTTCTAGAGAGGACTTGTGGATAGATTAGTGTGAGATTTTGTGAAAGCTTACAAGGTAGATTTGAGACAAGTCTTTGAGTAGACTTGTGATCTGAGTCGATTGATTTATTTGTTCAAATATTGGGTTAAGGTTTGAGGCAGATCTAGAAAAGTTGATTTGAGATTAATTCAAGCTTTGTGTTAAGGCTTGAGGATAGAGTTTGAGGATAGATTTGTGATAGACTGAAGGACTGTGTTTAGTGTAGATCAGAGAATAGATATTGAGGATAGATTTGTGCTAGATCGAAGGACTATATTTAGTGTATATTAGAGGATAAATTTTGGTGTAAAATTGAGTACAGGTTTATGACAGACCAGAGACAGATATTGAGAAAATTTGTGCTAAATCAAAGGACTATGTTTAGTGTATATTTGAGACAGAGCTTTGAAGGTGATAGAGTTGTTGGATATTGATTCTCTCTTCGTAGTTATGCTTTAGAAATTGTTGATTCCAAGAAGGATATTTATTAGCATATTCTATTATAGGATTAGGTTATGATAAATTTTGTTATTTTTTGCTCTATATAATGTAACCTTGGCAAAACTATGAATATAATGAATTGTTGTTTCATTTTGGTATCAAAGCAATAAGGAAATTCTTCATGGTTTTTAGATTACCCATCACACCTAATGTGATTTTAGTCTACCAAGAAGTTTTTTTAGTGTCCAAATATATATTGGGTTAGAGCCGAGGAGCACTTGTGGAGTGTGAAGGGAGTGTTGCAAAAGCACTCGCTGCAAATCTGTCGAAGGATGTAGTTGCAAATGATCATTTTCTTGATTGGCAATCAGGACGAATAAGCACCACCATATCATTGGAGGATAGATCTGTAGCATCATTGGAGGAGCATTATTGCTATGCATAGTTGATTTATTTAAAAAAAAACTTATCATTGTGACAAAAATCCTGCGAATTTGCCATAAAATTTGTGAAGAGAGGAAGACGTCTCTATGTTGTGTTTGAGGAGAACAACGCTTCTAAAATTTGATTAGATAGTGTGTTATTTGTGTGTGAGAAGAGTTTGATAGTTCTGTAGGCGTGTTAATTTTTTTTTATTTGCTTCGATATGCACATGGTGCAAATACAGATCGAACAATCGTTGTACAAAACACCGTACTCAAAGGAGAAATTTAATTTTGAGTTATTGTGAATCTAAAATGTTGCATATGTTCTCAAGGAGCTTTTTTTGACGTGGAGAGGTGACATTAAAAAAATATTTGCATGCATGTTGGTTTACGTGTAGTAGCATTTTATCCAACGAAAGGTTTGTGTGTTTGATCCATGAAAGTATGATGTGTTTTTTTTTGTCTGTGGGAAATCTGTGTGAGGCATAGAGATTGCTGACGTCTAGTGGAACATTTACCTATGAAGGATTGTGATGTGCTATGTTCTTATATATTATTGTGCAATGTTGATGTTGGGTTTAATCAAGAAAGGATCACCTATTTTGTGAGTCTATCAGTGAGCAAGATTCGTCAGCCAAATCGTCCAACAAGACATTTGAAGAGTCTATCAATTAATAGTTTGAATCACATTCTTTAGAAAGGTGAAAGTTAATTCTTCACATATAAACGATGTCAAATCTTCCCAATATGTTCCATGGAGAGTTTGCATGTTGGTGATGTGCACATGGATAGTGAGAAAAACCAATATTTTTTATAGTGAACGCACACTGTTTTGCGTGTAGAAGCATGAATAGGTGTGTTTAAAGGACAACACTATAACTTGTGATAAGGAAACATATTGCGAGAAGCTTGGACTCCACTATCACTTAATGTCTACGAGGATAGTTTTTTGACTGTGAAAAACATGAATAAAAAGACCTGTCATCATTGTTTTTGAAAGGTGTTCAGAATAAGCATTTTTTAGATTCCATTTGATGGAGTCATAAGCCATTAAAATATATGCTATCTCTACCTTGAAGTGCTGCTGATTCTTGTAATCTACTGTAATAGAAGGAGCTCTGTGGTAGGTGATGCATCATCTAAGGTAGAAGGCAACAAGTAAATGATATGTGTCACGAGAGAGTAGCTGACAGAGATACACCGTTGATGAATTATCTAAAGGAGAGTAGCTGGCAAAGAAGAACGAGGCCACAAGAGAGCCATGAAGGAGGCACTGCTCGTGAAGAACGTCTCACAAAAATTAAAATATTTTATTTGTAATCTTTAAAATTTATTTCAATTTTTTTTAATAATTTAATATATTTTGCTTAAAATCAATATTTTATTTTGATTTTTTAGCTCAAATATTTTATTATTAATTAAAATTATTGATTAAATTTATTTTGCAATCATAATATAAAGGAGCAAATGCAAACAGACAAAAAAAATTAAGTTTTTTGTTTTCAAATGGCTGCCAATAACAACCTGCCCATTCCTGAATTTAATGGGTTGTATTATGAGTATTGGTCTATCAAAATGAAGACCTTACTCATCGGAAAAGGACTATGGGACATAGTCTAAGAAGGCTACACCAAACCTGGATATTTGACCACCTTGAGTGCAACTGATAGGACTGCTAATAAGGAGGACCAAAAGAAGAATTATCTTGTCCTCTATCATCTCCAAGTAGCCTTGGATAAGAGCATCTTTCCAAGGATTTCTTCATGTACATTAGCCCTAGAAGCATGGAAATCCTTGAAAGATATCTATAAAGGAAGTGATCAAGTGAAGCAAGTGAGGCTTCAAACCTTGAAGAGATATTTTGAAAATCTCAAAATGCAAAGTGATGAAAGTGTAGGTGATTATTGTATTAGAGTTAAATTCATTGTAAACAAAATGTAAACCCTAGGAGAAGACATCCAAACTGAAGTGGTTATGAAGAAAGTGTTGACAACACTTCTTCATAAGTGGAATCATATTGCAATAATTATTGAGGAATCTAAATATTTATCTACTCTAACTTTTGATGCATTAATTGGTTCTTTGATGTCTCATGAAAAAATACTACAGGGTTCTAAATCATCTAGCTATGGAGATGATGAAAAATCATTCTCATATAAGGAAGGTGAGACTCAGAAATACACAAGGAAGAGGCCAAGGAAAAGGATAAGGAAGAGGTCAGAGGAGATGCAAAGGAAGAGGAAGATGTAGATCAAGAGGTGGCAACCAAGGAAGAGGTAGAGGAGGTGATAAATCAAAGAAAGATTGTTACAATTGTGGTAATCTTGGTTACTTTGATAAATATTTTTGGTCCAATACTTATCAATATGGGATAAGTCAATATGAAAACTATGGAGAAGAGGAAGGAACTTCAAATTTGTTCCTCACCTATGAAAATCAGATCAAAATCTAAATGAAACTTAGATTTTGGATACTGGTTGCTCAAATCATATGAGTGGAAAAGAAGAGTTATTTGCTACAATGGACTCCACCTACAAATCAAAGATCAAATTGAGATATGACAAGGCACTACAATTTGAAGGTATGGGAGCCATGGAGGTTCCAACCAAAGAAGGCAAAAAGAAGGTAAACAACATCTATTACACCCCCAAACGTCAACATAATTTGCTTAGTGTTGGACAAATAATGGAAAACAACTATAGGCTTGTTTTTTATTATGGAAAATGTGTAATTTCTGACAAAAACAATTGTAATAGAATTGTTACACAAGTACCTATGACAAATAATAGGTTATTTCCTCTTAGGTTTAGGTAACAAGGAGGTGCTCAACTTTCTAGTGTAGCCATTGAAAATCCAAGTGTGCTTTGGCACTTGAGATATGGTCATCTTAATTTTGCAATCTTGAAGTTTTTGACTTCACAAGCTATGGTATGTGGATTACCAAAATTTTAAGAGAACAAGGAGGTGTGTGAGGATGTGTTTTGGGAAAATACTCAAGAATAAAGTTTCCAATAGGACAAGCATGGAGATCAAGCCATCCACTATAATTGGTACATTCAGACATTTGTGGTCCCATGAATACCAAAATATTGGATAACAATTCTTACTTTCTCACTTTCATTTATGATTTCTCTAGAATGTGTTTGATTTGTTTTTTGAAAACTAAAGATGAAGCTTTTGAATGTTTCAAATATTTCAAAAATAATGTAGAGAATCAAATTGAGTATGTTGTAAAAATATTAAGCACGGATAGAGGAGGGAAGTTTTGTTCAAATGCATTTCTCAAATATTGTAAAGATTATGGGATCAAAAGGCAATTAACTACTGCCTACACCCCACAACAAAATGGTGTGGCTGAAATAAAGAACCACACTATTATAGAAATGGATAGATCAATGCTTCAAACAAAGAAACTCAATAAAATGTATTGGGTTGATGTTGTTAGAACAAGTATTTACATTTTGAATAGGAGTCCTATTTCTAGTTTAAATGGGATGACTCCCTATGGGGGATGGTATGAAAAAAATCCAAATGTAAAACACTTCAAAGTTTTTGGTTGTCCTGCATATGCACATATTTCTGACGAGACAAGAAAGAAACTTGATCCTAAAATTCAAGCATGTATTTTCATTGGGTATTGTGATTCTTATAAGGCATATAGACTCTATAATCCAAAAACACACAAAGTTGTCATTTCCAAAGATGTGATTTTTTATGAAGGGGAAGTATGGGGTCATAAAAAAAAATTGTTGATGATGGATCTCAAGATACAAGATCCTCTCAAGTGCAGCCCATCAATAAAATCAATACTGGAAATCCTCCTCCAAAGAATAGTTCTACTCCAACAAGTACAACAAGTGCTACTCCAAGTTTTTCTCCACAAATATCAGCAAGTTCTTCTCCAATGACAATGGAAATAGATTCACCATCAAGAGGTAAGAGAATACTTCAGTACCATCCCTCCTACCAAATGTTGGATAAGAATTTTTAAAAAAATATGCACTACAAGTCAAGCTAGTGAGATGAATGAAGTTTTGAAAAGACTTGAAAATTTGCACATGTATGGTGATGATGAATCCCAAGAGCCTAAGGGAGATGTTGTAAACTATGATTTAATGACTAGTGTAGAGCTAGAGTCATCTAGTTATGAAAAAGCATGTACACATGATGTATGACAACAGACCATGAAAGAGGAAATGATTGTTGAGCAAGGTGCAGCAATAGTATTGTCATTGTTGTCAACACAGTCAGATAGATCTGTTGATGCAGTGGACAGGAAGTTCAAAAGCTATTCAGATGCAGAAGACAGGAGTTCAAAGGTTATTCATAGTATGTACAGTGATTTTCCAAGAAGACCGAAGTGGCCCATATGCAAAAGATCAAAGAAAAAGACAAGTAAGAAAAGTGTCGCGATATCGCGACATATACAGCAAGAAAGAAAAACTGTCGCGATTTCGTGACATGTTGGAAGAGAGAAAAAAGTAGGAAAAACTATCACGATTTCGTGACATGTTGGAAGAGAGAAAAAATAGGAAAAGACTATCAGATTTCGCGACATGTTGGAAGAGAGAAAAAGCAAGAAAAACTGTCACGATTTCGCGACATGTTGGAAGAGAAAAAGCCAAGTGGAAAAACTATCGTGATTTCGCGACATGTTGGAAGAGAGAAAAAGCAGGAAAAACTGTCACGATTTCACGACATGTTGGAAGAGAAAAAGGCAAGTGGAAAAACTGTCACGATTTCGCGACATGTTGGAAGAGAATTTAGAAAAGGCAAGTGGAAAAACTGTCACGATTTCGTGACATGTTGGAAGAGAAAGAGAAAGCAGAAAAAGTGTCACGATTTCGTGACAAGTTCGAAGAAAGAGAACAAGTAGGAAAAGTGTCACGATTTCGTGACATGTCGCATTTTCGCGACTAAAATAGGAGAGAGAAAGTAAGTTGGAAAAGTGTCACGATTTCGCGACATGTCGCATTTTACTAAAATAGGAGAGAGAAAGTAAGTTGGAAAAGTGTCACGATTTCGACATGTCGCATTTTCGCGACTAAAATAGGAGAGAGAAAATGCAAGGAGAAAAAGTGTCACGATATCACGACATGTTGCATTTTCGTGGCTAGAAGAGAAGAGAAAATGCAAGGAGAAAAAGTGTCATGATATCATGACATGTTGCATTTTCGTTGCCAGAAGAGAAGAGAAAATGCAATAAGAAAAAGTGTGACATGTTGCATTTTCATGGCCAGAAGAGAAGAGAAAATGCAAGGAGAAAAAGTGTCACGATATCGCGACATGTTGTATTTTTGTAGGCCAAAGCTAAGAGAAAGAGCAAGGAGAAAAAGTGTCACGATATCGTGACATGTTGTATTTTTGGGGGCCAAAGCTAAGAGAAAGAGCAAGGAGAAAAAGTGTCACGATATCGTGACATGTATTTTCGGCCAAGCTAAGAGAAAAAGCAAGGAGAAAAAGTGTCACGATATCGCGACATGTATTTTCGGGGCCGAAGCAAAGAGAAAGCGTAAGGAGAAAAAGTGTCATGATATCGTGACATGTAGCATTTTTGTGGTCCGATGCAAAGAGAAAGAGAGAGAAAGAAAAAGTGTCACGATATCGCGACATGTATTTTCGTGGGCCAAAGCAAGGAGAAAGACAGAGAAAGAAAAAGTGTCGCGATATCGTGACATGTATTTTCATGGCAACAACAACAAAAGAAGCTATAGAGGCAAAAATGTCATGATTTCATGACAGGTCATAAATGCGCAAGTCAAGAAGGAGAACCCGACTGAAATGAGAAGTATGATAGTGGACCGACATCTCTACAACATTTACAGGGGCAGATACAGAGTGAATTCATGTAGCTAAAATATGAAGAGTGAACAAAAGTCGATGCTGGCTACAGGATTATCGAATGAAATATTTGAGCGGTGGAATTATCGAATATCTTCATGAGTTGAAGCCGACTAAGACCGATGACAACCGACTAAGATTAGGGTTTACAGTTGTTATGAAAGTCGACTAAGATTAGGGTTTACATTTGTTATGCAAGTCGACTAAGATTAGGGTTTTCATCATGAAAATATTGTTATAAAAGGAGGGTTGTTTGGAGAATTGTGGAGTTGTTGGATATGTCATTGAATGCGTGTCAAAGTGTGAAATGTGGTCGTAAGAGCGTAGAAAGCGCAGAAGTGGTGAGATGATGGCGAAGTGCACAAAGTGAGCGAAGAGTCATGTTGAATTGTCCTAAGTGCATCTGTGAGTGCGCAGAGAGAGCAAAGTACGCAGAGAGTAAAAAGGTTGAAGTTTGACCAAAGTGCGATTGTGATTACGTAGAGAAGTGATAAAGGAGAAGTGCGGCTATAGATCAAGAAAGATGTGTTTTGTGAATAGTGAGAGATATTGGGTAAGCAATAGACCAGTTAGGGTCTTGTAAAAGTGAAGGTATTTTTTTGTTAAACTTCTAGATTCAAAATTGAAGTCCAGGTTGGAGCTTGGCATAAGGGGTTGGTGCTCCTTCATTGGTGCTGGTAAATCGGGGTTGGTGCTCCTTTCTATTGGTGTAGATAAATAAGGGGTTGGTGCTCCTTCCAGTGGGTGCTGGTAAATTGATTGTAAAGTTGGTGCTTTGCAAAGGCTGGATTTGGATGGTAGTCCAAGCAGTCATTCTTGAGGAGTAGCCAAATTGGTGAACCTCGTTAAATCTTGTGTTGTGTGATGTTCTCTTGTGATACTTGCTTTATCTGGTTTTAAGGTTTCATTATTTTAGTTTTAAGAGCTATGAATTTAAGTTTAAAGAACTACACTGATTCACCCCCCTCTTAGTGCCATTGTAAGACTAACAATTGGTATCAGAGCCAAGTTCCCTTCTCAGGCTAAATCAGTCAGGGTTGATCTTGGATTAGTACGCAATGGGTAAGAAGAATAGATCCTCCTCCAAAAGGGCATCTCAATCAGTTTTAGTTCCTATGGAAGAGAAAATTGAACCAGAAAAGGTTGAAGACTTCTCATCAAACAAAGCACCTTTGTTTGACGGAACTAATTACGTGATCTGGAGAATCAGGATGCAGACATATCTTTGTGCTTTGGGATACGACATCTGGGATTCAGTAGATAGTGAATACACAATACCCATCACTCCTCCAACCGATGTTGCCGATAAGAATCTGTTTGAGAATGACTCAAAAGCAAAGAATGCTATCAGGTGTGGATTAGTAGACAGTGAACTGGTAAAGATCATGAGTTGTAAAATGGCAAAAGAAATATGGGACAAACTGAGGAGTATTCATGAAGGAGATGATGAGATCAAGGAGGCCAAGTTACAAACACATCAAGCTCAGTTCGAAGCATTAAAGTTGAATGACGATGAGAACATAGAGGCATATATGCTGAGAGTTAATGAAGTCCTAGAGGATGATTCTAAAAAGGAAACAGGTGGAGGTATTTTCATGACACTCGAAGAAGAAACAAAAAAAGAATAGGAATGTGATGAAGAAGAAATTGATGCAAAAATAAATTTGAAAGAGGAACTAATTGCAGCTCTGGATGAATTGAAGATAGAAAGAAAAAGGAATAAGGAAATCTCAAGAAAGCTTGAGGATGCAAATGAAATAATAACCAGTTTGAAAGTACAGGTAGAAGAATTCAAAAGGATTGAAGAAACTCTCAGGTCAGAGATCAATGAGAAAGAGATTGGTTGCTGCAAACAAGAGGAAGAGATTGTTTTATTGAAGAAACAACTAGAAGAGGCCAATACAAATCTCAAATTCGAGAAGAGCACAGAGTTGCTAGATAAAATGATAAGCCAACAAAGAAGCTCCACAGGATAAGCGTGGTCTTGGATATGAAGTTGAACAACCTTCATCTTCCAACTCTGAGAGAAGAAGAAGTTCACCGTTGAAGGATCGAAGCAAGAAAAGTTTGAAGTCGAATCTTCAAAAGGAAGAAAATATCAAAGGAGATCTACAGCAAAGCAACCACAACAAAAGAGGTTCTATCACTCTCACTCTATTCATAATAATACTTTTAATGGCTATTGTTTCAGATGCAACCAGTATGGTCACAAGGCAATTTATTATGGATTGAATAATAAATCAAAGAGTTATGCTGGTAGAAATACATCTGCATTTCTGAGTGAACACTATGTACAATGTTTTCAATGTAATGGTCATGGGCACATAGCAAGGTTTTGTCCAAGCACTTTTGTATCTAATCTAAGGCAAAATAGTAGATTTCATCAGACACAAAGAACGCAACATAGACAGGGAATAAATCATGTACATAAAAGAAAGGAAAATAATCATTCATCAAGGATGCACAAGAGACAACCACACAAGAGAAATGTTCGAGTTCACGAAAAGGTGCAAAACAGGGATGTAGTTGAAAAATCCAAGCCCGAGTTCAAGAAAGTTTGGAGAAAGATAGAAGAAAGGAAATCATGTCTCCTTGGACTGAAGGAGACTACTCCGCTATTGCACTAAGCAACTCCAGGTAGCACATCCTCAGGGGGAGCAATCTTGAAGTTTCATTTTAATGCTCCTATGTATTTGTTTGATTACCTGAGGATGAAAGGCAAGTAGTCAGGGAAGTTGTCGTATAGTTGTTGAAGTGTGTTTTCAGTTCATGTAGTTGTTTGTGGAAGTGTCGTGAAGGGTGGTGATTAAATTGAGAGTTGTCATTATTGGTAGTATTGCTATATGTCATTGTTGTACTGTTGATGGTTCTTACTGCCACTGTCCAAAGTTAAGGATTATAATAGTTCAGATAATTTGGTTAGTGAAAGAATGTTGCCCTAGCCGCATATATGTGTTTCGATAAAAGCAGTGTGTATTTGAACTACACATTGACGTGAAGATTGTTAGATCTATTATGACGTTGTGGTGAAAAATATTGAAGTCTGATTATTGATTCATGTTTAGCTCATCAAGATGAGCAACTTTGCTTTGTGAATCATACCTATCCGAGGTCCAGAAGTATGAGTTTGAGTAAGGTGCACTATAGTTGGCCGTGAAGTGTTTGACAAAATGTTGTCTCCTGATTCGAACAGTTGAAAGTAAGGTGTGACCAGTAGTGACTGTAGAAAACATAGACCAAGTTGAAAATGTAAAAAGGGATTTGGTTGGTGTTGTGGTACAGTGTTTGATGCTTGCACAGAGTTGGCAGTAAAATTGCAGTGTCGATACAGTGTTGGACAAAAGTTGGTACAAGTGTGAGTCACTTGACAATTTTTTTGATAGATGTGAAATCAACATTTTTGAATGGGAAGCTTGAAGAAGAGGTTTATATTGAGCAGCCAGATGGTTTCCAGCTTGGTGATGATCCCAACTTGGTTTGTAAGTTGAAGATATATGGCTTGAAACAGGCACCCCGAGCATGGTATGCAAAGCTAGACAACTATCTCACTCAACAAGGGTTTAAGAAAGATGATATCATATTTGGCAGCAGCAAAGATGAGTCGTGTAAAGATTTAGCAAATAAGATGCAAAAAGAATTTGAAATGTCAATGATTGGTGAACTTTCGTATTTCCTCGGGTTGCAAGTTAATCAAAATAAGAAGGGCATATTTATTTCTCAAGTTAAATATGTGAAAGAGATGTTAAAAAGTTCACAATGGAGGATTGTAAGCCAGTTAGCACTCCCATGACGACAGGTTGCAAGTTGAGCAAGGATGACAAATCTCCACCTGTTGATCAAACCATGTACAGATCTATGATTGGGAGCTTATTGTACTTGATAGCTACCAGACTAGATATTTTGTAGGCAGTATGCATGGTAGCACGATTTCAGGCTAATCCCAAGGAGACTCATGTGACAGTAATGAAGAGGATTTTTTGGTACCTCAAGGGTACTATGGAGTATGGGTTATGGTATCCGAAAGGTAAGGACTTCACCCTTATTGCGTATTCAGATGCAGATTGGGCAGGATGTGTCGATGATAGAAAGAGTACCAATGGAGGTGCATTCTATCTTGGAGATAGGTTGGTCGCATGGCACAGTAAGAAACAAGAGTCAGTTTCCTTATCGACAATAGAGGCAGAATATATTGCAGCGACAACATGTTGTACGCAGGTATTATGGATGAAACAAACCTTGAAAGATCTTGGTATTAACTTTAGTGAGCCAATATCAGTTAAGTGTGATAACACCAGTACCATTAACATCTCCAAGAATCTGGTTATGCATTCATGCACAAAACACATTGCTATCCGGTATCACTTTCTCAGGGGGAGCATTTAAGTATTTGATTATCTTTTTGCTCATGTTTGTAATTCTTACTAAGTGTAAAAATTTTTGCCTGAGAATGTTGTGCATGGACTCAGGGGGAGTCTGCAGTAGCCCTTTGGTATTATTGTCAAAGGGGGAGAAGAGTTACAGGAAATTGCACATGTGTTGCCAACAATTCCAAAGGGGGAGATTGTTGAGCAAGGTGCAACAACAGTATTGTCATTGTTGTCAACATAGTCAGATAGATCTATTGATGCAATGGATAAGAAGTTCAAAAGCTATTCAGATGCAGAAGATAGGAGTTCAAAGGTTATTCAGTAGTATGTACAATGATTTTCCAAGAAGACCGAAGTGGCCCATATGCAAAAGATCAAAGAAAAAGACAAGTAAGAAAAGTGTCGCGATATCGCGACATATACAACAGCAAGAAAAACTATCATGATTTCGTGACATGTTGGAAGAGAGAGAAAAAGCAAGAAAAAGTGGATTTGTGACATGTTGGAAGAGAGAAAAAGGGAAAAACTATCATGATTTCGTGACATGTTGGAAGAGAGAGAAAAAGTAGGAAAAACTGTCACGATTTCATGACATGTTGGAAGAGAAAAAGGCAAGTGGAAAAATTGTCACGATTTCGTGACATGTTGGAAGAGAGAGAAAAAGCAGGAAAAACTATCATGATTTCGTGACATGTTGGAAGAGAAAAAGGCAAGTGGAAAAACTGTCACGATTTCGTGACATGTTGGAAGAGAGAGAAAAAGCAGGAAAAACTGTCACGATTTTGTGACATGTTGGAAGAGAAAAAGGCAAGTGGAAAAATTGTCACGATTTCGTGACATGTTGGAAGAGAAAGAGAAAGCAGGAAAAAGTGTCACGATTTCATGACAAGTTCGAAGAAAGAGAACAAGTTGGAAAAGTGTCACGATTTTGCGACATGTCGCATTTTCGTGACTAAAATAGGAGAGAGAAAGTAAGTTGGAAAAGTGTCACGATTTCGTGACATGTCGCATTTTCGCGACTAAAATAGGAGAGAGAAAGTAAGTTGGAAAAGTGTCACGATTTCGTGACATGTCGCATTTTCGTGACTAAAATAGGAGAGAGAAAATGCAAGGAGAAAAAGTGTCACGATATCGTGACATGTTGCATTTTCATGGCCAGAAGAGAAGAGAAAATGCAAGGAGAAAAAGTGTCACGATATCGCGACATGTTGCATTTTCGCGGCCAGAAGAGAAGAGAAAATGCAAGGAGAAAAAGTGTCATGATATCGCGACATGTATTTTCACGGGCCAAAGCTAAGAGAAAGAGCAAGGAGAAAAAGTGTCACGATATCGTGACATGTATTTTCGGGGCCAAAGCTAAGAGAAAGAGCAAGGAGAAAAAGTGTCGCGATATCGCGACATGTTGTATTTTCACGGGCCGAAGCTAAGAGAAAAAGCAAGGAGAAAAAGTGTCGCGATATCGTGACATGTATTTTTGGGGGCCGAAGCAAAGAGAAAGCGTAAGGAGAAAAAGTGTCACGATATCGCGACATGTAGCATTTTCATGGTCCGATGCAAAGAGAAAGAGAGAGAAAGAAAAAGTGTCACGATATCACGACATGTATTTTCGTGGGCCAAAGCAAGGAGAAAGACAAAGAAAGAAAAAGTGTCACGATATCGCGACATGTATTTTCATGGCAACAGCAACAAAAGAAGCTATAGAGGCAGAAATGTCATGATTTCATGATAGGTCATAAATGCGCAAGTCAAGAAGGAGAACCCAACTAAAATGAGAAGTATGATAGTGGACCGACATCTCTACAACATTTACAGGGGCAGATACAGAGTGAATTCATGCAGCTAAAATATGAAGAGTGAACAAAAGTCAGTGTGGCGGCTATAGGGACTGTTACCGAATGAAATCTTCGAGCGATGGAATTATCGAATATCTTCATGAGTTGAAGCCGACTAAGACCGATGACAACCGACTAAGATTAGGGTTTACAGTTGTTATGAAAGCTGACTAAGATTAGGGTTTACATTTGTTATGCAAGCCGACTAAGATTAGGGTTTTCATCATGAAAATATTGTTATAAAAGGAGGGTTGTTTGGAGAATTGTTGAGTTGTTGGATAAGTCATTGAATGCGTGTCGAAGTGTGAAATGTGGCCGTAAGAGCACAGAAAGCATAGAAGCGATGAGATGATGGCGAAGTGCGCAAAGTGAGCGAAGAGTCATGTCGAATTGTCCTAAGTGCGTCTGTGAGTGCACAAAGAGAGCAAAGTGCACAGAGAGTGAAAAGGGTGAAGTTCAACCAAGTGTGGTTGTGATTACGTAGAGAGAGCAGGAGAGTGCGTAGAGAAGTGACTCAAAGAAGGCAAAGTGTGGTTGTAGATCGTAGAAGATGTGTCTGTTCCATAAATAGTGAGAGAGATTGGGTAAGCAATAGACCAGTCAGGGTCTTGTAAAAGCGAAGGTATTTTTTTGTTAAACTTCTAGATTCAAAATTGAAGTCCAGGTTGCAGCTTGGCATCAGGGGTTGGTGCTCCTTCCAGTTGGTTGTGGTAAATTAGGGTTGGTGCTCCTTTCTATTGGTGCAGATAAATAAGGGGTTGGTGCTCCTTCCAGTGGGTGCTGGTAAATTGATTGTAAAGTTGGTGCTTTGCAAAGGCTGGATTTGGATGGTAGTCCAAGCGGTCATTCTTGAGGAGTAGCCAAATTGGTGAACCTCGTTAAATCTTGTGTTGTGTGATGTTCTCTTGTGATACTTGCTTTATCTGGTTTTAAGGTTTCATTATTTCAGTTTTAAGAGCTATGAATTTAAGTTTAAAGAACTACACCGATTCACCCCCCCATCTCAGTGCCATTGTAAGACTAACAATGACCTCTATAAAAAAGAATGATACATGGGAGCTAGTGGAGCTTCCTAAAGGTAAGAGATGTGTTGGATGTAAATGGGTCTACAATACAAATTTCAATTCTTATGGAAGCATTGAAAGACACAAGGCAAGGCTAGTAGCAAAAAGGTTTACTCAAAAGTATGGGATTGACTATGAGGAAACCTTTACTCCTGTTGCTAGACAAGAGACCATAAGACTAGTAATTTCTTTGGATGACAACAAAGGTTGGAAAAATCAACACATGGATGTTAAGAGTGCCTTTCTCAATGGGTATTTGAATGAAGAGGTTTTTGTGCAACAACCTCAAGTATTTTAAGAACAAGGTAAGGAGAACCTTGTCTAAAAATTGAAGAAATTATTATATGGCCTCAAGAAAGCACCAAGGGCATGGTACTCACGCATTGATGGCTACTTTCAAAAGTATGGATTCACTAGGAGCAAAAGTGAACCTACTCTCTACTACATGAAACAAGGTAAAGACATTCTCATTGTATGCTTATATGTGGATGATCTAATATTCATGGGTAGTAGTGCTAATATGAATAAGGAGTTCAAAAACTCCATGATGAAAGAATTTGAAATGAAAGATCTATGGTTGATGCATTACTTCCTAGTCATGTAAGTACATCAAACAGGAAAAGATATCTTCATATGTCAACACAAATATGCTCAAAATATGATAAATAAATTTGCTATGGAGCAATGCAAGTCTGTTGCAACTCCAATAGGTCATGGGATCCAATTAAGAAAAGAATATGGAGCACCAAAAGTTGACATGACCACTTACATGAGCATGGTTGGGAGTCTAATTTTCCTCACCAACACAAGGTCGGATATTCAATATGTTGTTTCTCTAGTTTCAAGGTATATGGATGATCCATCTGAACTTCATCTACAATCAACTAAAATAATTTTGAGATATTTAAAAAGTACATTGGATTATGGGATCCATTACAAAAAATATAATTCTATAAAATTAGTTGGATTTAGTGATAATGATTGGGGTAGCAATATAGATGATAGGAAATCTACTTCAGGGATTTGTTTTAGTCTTGGATCAGGACTATTTACATGGAGTTCCAAAAAGCATATTGTTGTAGCATTATCATCTACTTAAGCTGAGTACATAGCACTCACAAATGCTAGTACCCAAGCTTTATGGTTAAGAAAAGTGCTTGAATAAATTAGAGAGACAAAGTGGTCCTACCAGATTGTATTGTGACAATATGAGTGCCATCCAATTGGCATATAATCCTATCCACCACAACAGGTCAAAACACTTTGATATGAACTATCACTTCATTTGAGACATGGTGGAGAAACATGTGGTTGAGCTACAACATTGCAGCACTTTGGAAAACATAGCAAATATCTTCACCAAAGGAGTTGCTAAAGCTCAATATATAAAGTTGAGATACTGTCTTGTTAGTCCTATCAACTTTAAGGGGGAGAATTTTGGATATTGATTCTCTCTTCATAGTTATGCTTTATAAATTGTTGAGTGCAAGTAGGAGACTTGTTAGAATCTTCTATTATAGGATTATGTTACGAGAAATATTGGCTCTCACTATTCTAAGCATTTGATTTGTTATTTTTTATCTATATAATGTAACCTTGGTAAAACTATGAATAAAATGAATTGTTGTTTCAAGAGTATAGAGGATGAAATTCTCTAGTGTATATAGATCCATTAGCCAGGTTAGTGAGGATAGGAGTCTTTAGTGGATAGAGATCCATTAGCCAGAGTAGTGGGGGTAACAGTTCTTCTAGAAGATCACTAGTTAGAGCTAAGGAGAAAGGAGTTCTCCTATAGATAGAGATCCATAAACTTGATTAGAGGATTGGTGTCTCCTTTGGACATAGGTACATAAACATTATAATAGGAAAGGATTCCCAAGAGATCGATTGAGGAAATTTTAGTGAAATATTTTCTCTATGGAGTAGCCCACATTGGGTGAACCACATTAAATTGGTGTCTCTATTGTGTGTGGTGATTTGTGCATTGCTTTGATTATTGTTGTTGATATTTTTATCTTTACATTACATAATATTGATTGGGAAAGAAAAGTAAAAAGTGGTCTTATATTGTTCACCCCCCTCTTAGTATAAGCTTGTGTTCTTCAATGAGAGTAGTTTAATTTTCAATAAATTTCAAAATACATCTAACTAGTGTAGAGCTCACAAACCAAATTTAAAAGAGATAATCACTCTTGTTTGCTTTGTTTGCTTTAAAATATATGTACGAGATAATACACATCATGGTTAGATCATGGATAGGTTGATCTCAGTGTAAAAAAAAGGTTAAATTTGAAGCTCCATCCAATGCACAACACAACATGTTAAACCCTGAATCACAAGATCCTCTTGGATGATGCTCAGTGAGCATTAAAGGAGATAACTCTATGCACAGGGGTTCTCATCAGAATACCCCACCCAAAGGAGGTAATGTACATGCCTTTCAATACAAATCCAAGTATAGAATATCCCAACATGGGCCCTTCAAGCATGGGAGTATATATCAAGATCATACACCTTGTGGATCCACTAGATCCACTGAAGAGCACATCGTCAAGGAAGGAAATATAACTAAGTTAGTGCCCATGCATAATAAAACTAAGTGAGGCTCCAAGCCCCCTTTATTTTAAAATAGACAAGTAGAAAATCCACCCATTCAGGGGTAGGAAGAAAGGGCTACTTCAAATCATAGGCCCACATAGACTCCAAACAAAAATAAACTTGGTAAGTTCACATTTGATATGTCTAAGGTTGGAGTCAATCATACACCACCACCAGAGTTGTGGTGCACTAGGAAAATGGATGGTTTGGATAGATTCCTAGGGTAGCTATGGTATAAACCCTCGGTTGCACACTCTCATTCTATGATTTCTCATAGTGAGAGCACACATAGGACCATCCAAGAACTAGGAGAATTCTCTAAGTGTTCTCATAGTATACTTACCTCGTTGACCCATACAGGAATAGAGCATAGAAAACACCAGAACGTGAATACCATATACTTAGAAAAATATAAAAGTGTAACAAATAATTCTATTAGAGGTCATACCAACAAAGCTGCTTGGATAGAATAGATACACTAGAGACCGCATATGATCGATTGTATAGATCAATCACAAAAATTAGTGTCATAACAACAGTAGTATATATTCCAACATCAATTGGAATATGTCCACACAGAGTGTGAGCACCTCAAAAATGAGGATACACAAAGATAGAGGTTTCCAAGGTAGCATATTTTTTAGCAACACATGCATGAGCAATGCATCCTTGATCAAAATGAGTTTGTTGAGTGAGAGGATCAATTAGCTTGTGTCAATCTACCCTCTCATAGTGATTATAGGGATCACACTCATAGATGACCTACTTTGCAACCTAATTTGCACCTTGAGCATATTGAAAACCATACTTTCCACATGATCCAAAACATGATGCAAAACCAAGCATTGGAACATCATGGGCATACATAGTACAAAGAAATAACAAGAGATGAACAATAACAAGAATATCCTTAGATATCCCTAGTAGATGTGGAATATGAGCCTAGTCTTCCACCTCAATCAAAGAAGAATTTACCTCCAAATTCTCCACAATGGCCTCTTAGAGAAGAGGAAATTTTATCTTCGAAGGCCTATCAAGTCTTGGCAGATAAGGTTCAAGCTATAGAGAAACAAGGGATGGCTTATCAAAAGTTGACTTTGAAAAAAATTCATAATGATCCTTATGGCCGTTAGTGCCCATTCTAGCTTATCTTGAGCACTTTGAGATGCCAAATCTAGAGAAATTTCAAGGTGAGGAGGATGATCAGGAATATGTTATGAGCTTTATGGACATGTGCTTTCAGATAGAAAGCAATGATGCTCTATTGCTGAGAACATTCATCACAATCCTTTCAGGCCTAGTCTAAGAGTGGTTCAATCAACTTAAGAGGCACAGTAGAACCAACTTCAAATAGCTGGCTAATACGTTTCTTGAAAACTTCTCCTTTGACGTTAATGAGAAGGTAAACTTATCTAATTTGAATGCTTTAATGTAGCATGATGATGATCCAATTATGGATTATGGGAAAATATGGAGAAAGATAATGGCAAAGTTGCTATTTTACATTCCTACCATAGAGCTAACTTAGATTTTTACCAAGAGTTATGTGAAGCACATATCGTTACTGCTACAGTTGCAACAGTATCAAACATTCGAGGAAGACTTTATGCAAGACAAGGTAATAGAGGACATCAAGTTACAAGAAGGTAACTTGAAACTCCGAAACAAGAAGGAATGGAAAAAGAAGAACACCCACAATTATAAGGAATAGGCCAAGCCATCCCATGTAAACCAAGTGGTGTTAAACCTCCATAAAGGGTATAAATGGTAACAATAGAATTATCAAGCCCAACCTCCTCCTATGTGATACGATCAGTGCAATAATAATAAGAAGGGTAAGAATAAGTAACAGTGCATGCCTCACCAATTTACACATTTATCAGAGTTGATGGCATCAATATTCCATAAACTGTGCAAGGCCAAGACCCTCAACTTACTAGAGATCAAATTAATAGACCCTAATCAACCCAAGCCAAAGGGGTATAGGGATGATCTATATTGCACTTTCCACTAGATGAAAGGACACGACATCGAAGGATGTTGGAGTTCCAAATATATAGTACAAAATATGATTGAAATAGATGAACTAATGGTGGACAACCCTCAAGCTCTAGATAACCATAATATGGGGATTTTTAAGAACCCCTTATCGAATCACGAGTCACCGAGGAACAATGTTGGTCATGTGAATCAAGTGCATGTAGAACTACAAACTCAAGGATATGTCGACATGGTTAATGTTGTCATAATACAAGGCAGGTATGGAAGACCAAATCCACCTCCAGCTCCAATTAGGGTGCATGATGCACTTCAGCAAAGGCCAGCACAAAATGTTACAGGCCCACCAACTAGACTGGTGGTGACAATTAGGAGTAGGCTAGTTCAAATCCTATAAATAACTCTAGTGAAGTTATCAATTTATAAACTGATTCAAAAATATCCTAATAATAGGGAGACACTAATGGACATCCTAAGGTCCATTGAAGTTAAATCCCAAGACCCTAAAGCATTCACAAAATTTGTAGGACATGTGGAGCAATGTAATGAACCGATGATTCAATTCAATGATCATGAGATTAATACGGTCTCCACTACTATAGTAGACCCATCGCTACATATAATTGCATGTGTAAATCACACACCATTCAAATAAGTTTTGATTAGTATAGGGTCATCAATCAACATAATTACAACCAAGGCATTGACACATCTAAAGTTGTTGAAATCACATATTGTACCTTCTACTTTCACCTTGAGAGCATTCAACAATGTGCTATGCTCAATGGTAGGTACTATAGTTCTTCTGATTCAAGTTGGACTTAAGACCATCCCTATGATGCGTCATGTGATTGAAGGTACCATGTAGTATAACATCCTCCTGGGGAGGCCTTGGATGAGAGAAATACGTTGCATTCCCTTGATCCTACATCAGTGTATTAAATATATACATGAGGGACAAGTTCACATGGTGCCTTCTAAAGAAGAACCATTCAAATATGTTAACTTAGCTAATTTACCAAGATATTTCATTCTCCCCTCAATGCATCTGGATATACAGCTGATGTTGCCAATCAAAAATCTAGAAGTAAAATTAAAATGAGTCTGCGTAGGACCTTCCAAAATAGCACCATGACTATCAAAGCACACAATAGCAGCTTTGACAAAGCCTACAACATCCAAAATGCTTAGTAATGACAAGAATATTAAGGTAGTTATGGGTGAAAAATAGCCAAATCAAGCACCCAAGGTAGTGACTGTCAAGGTTCCTAGTCCCATGGACAAAGGGGACACTCAAAATCAAGTCAAGGAGGTACATCATCCTACCTCACCTGCTTCTTCAGTAGGGTCATCTGCACCGTAGGTGACTGTATATTTGGTGAATATCAAATTAGTGGAATATATTATGTAGAATGTGATGTTCATGCTATTTATCAAAACTACATAGGATATGGGCTGAACTCAAGCCCATCACTTGCCCATGGGAATAGTAGTACCACTGGAGGTGCCACCTAACCAAAAAAACTTCATTTATGGAGGGCTTGATCAACTCACAAATCACACACCCATATATGAGGATGATGATGAACCATTCATGGTGAATGTTCATTATTTGTATAACCCTAAATTTGCATTATGCTATTTCAAATGTTACCATTAGCATGGTTATGGCTTAGGCTTATTTGAGCAAGGGTGTTGAGTTCCCATCGAACCACATTATCAACTATGAACTGATAGGTTTTAGTTAGGCTACCACATAAGAGGATAGCATGAGCTCCTAGCAACATCTTTAGATTTTCTAAACCTCATTTTAGGGGATGATGTGGATTAGAATCTATATCACCCTAACCCTTCTCACATGTGAAGGGGTAATAGTCTAGTAACCTACATCTCTATTAATCCACCTAAGATCTATCATGACAACATTGTGGTAGCGGCCAATCCAAGAGATAATCCAAGAGCCAACTTGGACATCGAAATTCATATAACTATCAACAACATTGGCATACAGAGCCATAATATAGGTATAGTAATCGATACTGAATCAAAAGTTATTTTTGAGAAAGTGCAAGCAAAGTCCATTATCGAAAGTGATGGACCCGATTGTGATTCTGGAATTGATGATAATGAGAAATCCTCAAGAAATGAATAATATGAGGATAGTACTAAGGTAGCTTACTTAGGTCCTATGCATTTACATCATTTGTTTCCCATGGATATAGTGGGTGAGAATGAGGGATCCCTCATTGATGATAGTGGTTATGAAGAGTAGGCCTACTTTGGGCCACATTTTGCTAATCATATGATTCCAATTGGTTGGGGTGAAGGACTCATATACGATAATTATTATGAGGATGAGATCAAGAGAGCCTATCTTAGGTCTCATTATGTATGAAATCATCATGAGCTAATTGACATCGATGAGATGTATCAGAGAGTCTATCATGGCCCGAGCCTCAAAGGGAGACCACCAAATTTGGATATGATTTATCATATAGTCTTATCTAATCCATTGATCTATATGTAGCTCCTTGATCCAAGCGATACCACTTTCTAGTCTATTCATAGATCGAATTCGGAGATCCCCATACCCCCAGAGCTGCATCTTGGGTATGCAAACAACATAGATAAGTTAGAATTGCCCATGCATGGTTCTAGAGATCTAATCCATTCCATAAATATGATCTCCACTGATCTAACCACTGCACTTCGTAATCCAGCTAACCCCTGCAAACCATTGTATCTAAATGTAGATGCTATTGATTGGGATCATGTTGATTTACCACTAAAGCCTGAAGATTTCTTACCTAACGAAGAAATGTTGCAATATTTCCATTTTGCACCAAGCTTTGCACATGATGTTTATCATGCTAAGGGAAATTCCAATGCAGAAACTATAAACCCAGTTGATGACATACACTTGATTCCTATGCTCACCAACTTGAGAAGGGATCACACATGTCAATAGAGTAAACCTTTGATGTGTATATCAGTGATGATCCCACTAATCCTAAGAAGGTTAATTTAGAGAAAGTCTATTTCTTGATGAGCATGCCAACCTCATTCTTATACTAAAATAGAGACCTGATCTCTTTTCTTGGAAATACAAGGATATATCGAGACTAGATCCAAAAATGGTTACTCATAACCTTTAGCTAGATCCCTCCAAAATACCTATCAAGAAAAATCTTAGGAAGATGCATACCATAGTTACTTTAATGGTTAAATATGAGTTGTAGAAGTTGTTGTATGTAGAGTTCATTATCTCCATCGACTATCTAGAATCAGTATCAAACATGGTATGTGTAGGAAAACTTGATGGAAGGATCTAAATCTATACAGATTTCGGATATCTTAACAATGCAACACCAAAAGATTCATTCTTGTTTCCCAACATAGATGTTCTTATATATGTAACTACAGGTCATGAGATGCTCTCCCTTATGGATTTTTTTTGGTTGCAATCAGATTAAGCTTAAAGTTGAATACCAGCACAAAACTGCGTTCACAATGCCATGGGAAACATTCTATTATAAATTTATGCCACTTGACCTCAAGAATGTTTGTGCCACATATCAGTGAGCCATGTCATATATCTTTCATGAATACATGTACAAGATCTTAGAATATTATATTGATGACTTATTAGCGAATTCATTTCTATGTTCTAAGCATGCAGAGGTCCTTAGGAAGGTCTTTGATCACCTGATAGAGCATAATGTTAGGTTGAATCCCAAGAATTGTGTATTTGGTGTAACTTAAAGAAATCTCTTGGGATTCATCATTTCAAAATGAGGGATCTAAGTTGGCCCAGCGAAGGTCAATGCATATTATAAATGCATCCTCCCACAAATATCAAAGAATCAAGGAGCCTATAGGGAAAAGTAACATCCTTAAAGTGATTTAACACATAATTATTGAATAAATACCAACCCATGAATTGGTTGTTACACAAGGGGATCCTATTCAATTGGGACAAGGACTATCAAGTGGCCTTCACTAAAATTAAGCAATACCTGGCAATGCCACTAGTGCTAGGTCCACAAATATAGGATGTGCCTTTTATGCTATATATATCAACTACTGACTTTGCATTGGGAACCATGTTAGCCCAAAAGAACATGCAAGATAAAGAGTAAGCAATATATTACATTAGTCGCACCTTGGTGAGTTATGAGCTCGAATATGCATACGTGGAGAAGTTCTTTTTAGAAGTGGTGTTTATGACAAATAAGTTACACCATTACATGCTAAGTCATATGACGTATGTGATATCCAAACAAAATCCTTTGCATTATATGATGAGAAATACATATCTATAGCACCCTAAAATTGGCACAGTAAAACTTAGTAAATAATCAAAATTACCTTAGTAATAATTCAAATTCAAATTTCAACCCCAAAATCGCTCCCAAATCATCGTTTAACCCGTTTCCTTGTTTTTCGTGCCATTTTTAGGATTTGTTGTGACCATTGGATGATATCATCGTCGATCAGACGATATCGCCTCAGATCGGACGATTTCATCTGGACTAGGACGTCCAGACGATCTTGTCCCAAAACTAATTTTTCATAATTAGCTTCTGTTTCAACGAGCTTCTCTAACTCGTGCAGAGATGTGTCTGCACCGTTAGAGTCTCCCCCCATTGGAGATCTCCCAAAATGGGATGATCTCCAACCTCCCAACCTCTTTCCTATGCCTATTTAATCCTTAGGACCCCCCCTTGACTTTCCCCTGGCTGGATTTTCTATAACTTCAAGTTTATACATGCATTAGAATACCCTAGATTATTGTCTGCACTTGTCCTATCCAAATTTTGTTGCAGGAACCTTGTTATTCTTTAGCCGGAGCAAGCTCAGGTCGTCGTAGATGATCCTATCCAATTCGAGACGATTTCGTACCAATCCGAGATGATTTTGACTACAGTATGCATTGGGGGCAATCAGTGCCTAGATTTTGTGTTTTCTCCACTCTTTTCTGCTGCATTATTCTGCATTTAGTTAATTCTATGGTTATTCCTTATTACTTTGCATTTTGGAGTTCACCCATATAGTCTTAATGCATAATAAAATCATAAATTGTCATTAAATCATTGTAATGCACTTGTATGCTTGTTTATTATTATCATTTTAATATTATTGATGTCATTCTACATCATTGCCCTCTGTTTGTATTGTTGCATTTTTTGCATTTTGTATCTACTTCTCTGATTGCAGGTCTCTGACGAATTCGTCTGATGAATTCGTCGGATCTCGACGATCCGTCGGATCGAGAAGATCTGTCGGATCAGAGACGATCCTGTCAAATTCCAGATGATCTGGACTGCTCCAAAAATTAGAATCTCCATCAGACATCCGGGACCAGGTATGGATTTCTTTAATCTAGCTTATTCTCTCTGTTTTCTGTTCAAATCTATTTTTTGTATTCATTTAATTTGCATTTTCATATAGAATAACTTAGATTCATCTGGCAAAACCTAGGACTTGGATGTTTAAAGCTAAAATTGAACACATTAAACTCATTCCCAACCTAGGCGTGGAAACTGCCACTAAACGTTTCCTGGTGAACCCCACCATCCATCAAAAAATCACCTTAATACCCCTCCCCCGAGAGGCGGGACCTTCAAAGGGCCTCTCAGTCTGAGGTACCGTCCCATCCTTTTCCCATCCTCCTTTCGGGCGTGGATCCTTTAGCCTGAAGGTAAGGATGCAAAAAATTTGGAGCGATACATTTTGGTGAACCCGACGTGAAACTAAAACCTTTTGAAAAAAAAAAAAAAAACAAAACAAAAATATAGATGCATTTCAAATCATTAGAAAAATACTAAGTTGCATATCATGTCTAGATGGTAGCTCCTAAGAAAAGATTAGCAATTACTATAAATGTTGAAAACCAATTAGTAGCCATAGAAGTTAATTTTGTGCTTAGTGTGCTTGAAACAGATAGAAACCAACTTCTGTGGAAAGAACTTGATAGGAGGCTAGGTATCATTTCATCTAGATCAATCGAACTTAGACAAATCAAGAGGTTTGCCCTAGATAGGATCCTGGATCCTCATCAACTCATTGTTTATCATGAGCTTCAGAGAGCCTACCATAGGTGGTTAGCTTATAGGAGAGCTCTTGTGTCTTCAGAATTGTTCACCTTCGAGGAATACCTCGAGAACGCAGTTGTTATACACCAATTCCTAGGTCATGTAGAAGATCAAGAGGTCATTCTTACGGATAGGGAAAGATGGAATAGAGTTCCTAGGGCTGTGTTATATCGAGAGTATTACCACAAACTTTATTTCTACCAACCAAAATCTGAGACAGATAATATCACTATAGCACTTTTTGTCAAATTCTTGAAAGAAAATTTTCAATTTGAAGAAGAACACTTCATGACTCCTGAAGAACTTGAGCCCATTAATGATATTTATAAATTGTTTATAGAAAACTAGATCATTGCTTTCATTATTATTATTTCTTGCATTTAGTGTGTTGTTTGTTATCTTTATAATATTGTTACAAAAACAAGAAAAACCAAAACATAACAAAAACCAAAAACATTTTATTTCAAATACTATAGTAGGTATATAATTAAAATATATACCTCTTAAGCTTGTTGCATTTTTATATATATATATATATATATATATATATATATATATATATATATATTTGCTGAAATCTAAATTTAACCACAATGCCTAAACTTAGGAATGGTAAACAAACTGAACAAGAAGAAGAAGATTGGTTAGAAGACAAAACAAAAAACCCAAATGTCCTTCTTGAGGAATCAATTCCGGAAGGAGAAACTCTAGAATAGCCAGAAGATGACTTGGCTGAGGAAAATGAACAACAAGAAAATCTTAAAGAGGAAGGATCCTCATCCCCTAGAATAGCTCTAGATGGAACTATTGCTTTTGATAACTTAGATCATTTCTGGAAATTTTTCAATAATAACATTGGTGCTCTTAATATGGCAGTTCGTATTGATAAAGGGCAAATTAGTGACACTCAAGCAGCCATGGAACATATGTTTGACATACACACTAATCCCTTGTCTTTCATTGATCAAGAAAGTGATAAAGTTGGACCATCCAATAGAGATATGGTCACTATGATTCAAAACATGCCAAAACAACAGGTTACCCAACCCCCTAAGGAACCTGTTATTGAGCCTAAAATCATTCCCACACAAAATAAACCTTCCTTCACTGCCTTACTTTGCCAAACTATTGATCAATATGCTTCAAGTAGACAAAAACCTAAAATGAAGCCAAACACCAATTTTCAACAATCGGGCATACAACATAATACAACTTCAAAATTTCTTCATAACACCCTTCCTACCAACAATTTACACAATAGCAATATAGCATCTAATCTCCATGTCCCTCCATCATATGCTCACAAATCCCATATTAATGCCCTACCGAACCAATATGGTGGGCAAACCCGATGATCTGGAAGCCATGGTGAAACAGTTAGCTTTGCACATGGACCAGATAGATCCCTACCGTCCCTCGTACAATTATCGAGAGATATGTAGTCAACCTCTGGATCCCATAGTTGTAGCACAACCATACCCTAAACACTTCCCCATGCCCGTCCTGCCTATATATAAAGGAACTGAAGATCCCATAGAGCATCTTCGCATGTTTAGGATAGCATGTCATGATATATCACATGATGACTTGCTATTACTAAAAATGTTCCCGAAAAGCTTAGGAGGAATGGCATTAGAGTGGTACTATCAATTGCCCACTCATTCTTTGAGAAATTTTGAAGAAACGACTGAATCTTTTGTCCATCAATTTAGTGCCTACATCGAGAGGCATGTCACCATTAAAGATTTGTACAACTTAAAACAAGACAAAGATGAATGTTTTGCTGATTTCTTAGCTAGATGGAGGCAGTTGATAGGAAAACTGCACTTTGTGCTACCTTATAGGGAAATGTTGGACATTTTTATTAATAATTTACAAGAACAAATATCTTATGAGTTATCAACTGCCACCTTAACCACCTTCGATCAAGCTATAGACTTAGCTCGAAGGGTAGAAGATGCTCTCATTAGAAGAGGTCAGCTCAAAAAGAAAGATGATGAGAAAACATCTAGAAATCAGTATAAAAACAAACAAGTTGTAGGTGATGGAGTCATTGATAGTAGAAATGTTGCTAATATCAATACAATGAAGACAACAAAAAAATTTATATTAAAACCTCCTGATAAACCTCCTCGAGAATTTACTAGATTGAATCAACCTTTATCAACCATTCTTCCTCAATTATTAGCACGAGGCTTGATTCAATTACCAACTATCCGGGAACCTGATCCAACTATACCCGGATACAGAGCTGATTTACATTGTGACTTTCATAGAGGACCTGGACATGCTACAAAATCTTGCAAAATATTGAAACATAAAATACAAGATCTGATTGATAATAATGAAATGGAGGTGCAAGCCTTCCAACCTAAACAAAATGCTCCTAATAACACTCAAAAGACCATTCCCCAAAATCAAAATCAAAATGCTAATCAATCATTGGATATATTTCAACATCCTTTACCAAACCATGGTAAAGAAGTGGCCAATAAAATCGAACATCATAATGTTCCCCCTCCTACCCGATATGTAGGGACTATTAGCGGACAATTATCTGTTCAGGATCCTCAAATATTTGGCACAACCTTATCCATGGTCATGACCAGGCCCCTACATAATATTCAAACTCCCGATCCTAGTGATGTAGAATCAGATACTGAAAGTGAAGTAGACATCACCTCAAACCAATCGAATAGTTCTAAAAACAAATCAGATCCTATTCAACCCATCACAGATGCTATGGTTCCAGAAGAACCATTTCCTAGAAGAGTTACTACTCGACCCTCTTCTAATCAGTTCCTTCCTAATGAACAAGCCATAAACGCTCAACCAAGACCAGTTCAGCGTCTTCAATATAACATTGTAGGTACCATCGGAGCCATTACCAGACAACAGGCTCAAAACTCTCAACAAGATCAAACTCAGAATGATGGATCAACTCCATTTATTTTGAAAAATCCCAATAAAGGGAATCATATGTCTAATGTTCAACCAAAACCTCCTTACAATATTAATGAACAATTATCCAATACTATAGCCAGAATTTCCCTTTTGGACTTGTTAAGATCTTCTCCTACCCATAGGGATGAGTTAATGCTTACATTAAGCCAAATGATGGTACCTCAAAATATTCAACCCGAAGCCATGTCCAATACTATCATCACTAGAGAAGTTGATTGTATTGACTTTCGGGATAAAGATATCCCACAACATAGTTTACATAAGGATAACCCCTTATATATTACTGCTCTAATTGGAGATGTAGCTATTAAAAGAGTCTTGATTGATAATGGTTCATCTCTAAACATTTGCACTTTTGACTTCTACCAACGATTTGGCTTTAGAAGTGATGAAATGAAGAAAACTGACATGATTATCAAAGCTTTCAATGACGAGACACAAGAAACGTGTGGAGTCATTACCTTACCCTTGCAAGTTGGTCCTAGAACCCTAGATACAACCGTGTTTATTGTACATTGCCCAGCATCGTACAATATACTTTTGGGTCACCCTTGGATCAATGTGATGCGAGTGGTTCCCTCCACTTTACATCAGTGTGTTAAATTTGAATTTAAAAATCAGTTGGTCACTATCCATGGTGACCCTAGACCCTTTGATATGTGTGCTTTGGCAGAACCTGTTGGAGTGCAATTTTGCCCCGCTCTATCATCCACACATCCTAATTCTTATTTTTCATCTAAACATGTGAAAAACACACACATAACATCATCTACTCCATCAACTACACCTATACATTTAACTCAACCATCTTCTGAACAAACCACACTAAAACCTCAAAAAGGTCTTCAATCCACAACCAATCCTTCATGTTCTATCCCTATAATTTCAAAACCTATAGACCCATTTATTGACACCTCCACATTATCAACATCTATCATACCTTCCACATCTAAAGATATAGGGAATGATCCTCCTACATCTTATGCTCTTTCTGATGAACTTTTACCGGAATTATCCACAATCTTAATATCAGAAAAAATAAATGCTTTTATGCAATATTCAATTCTTTTAAATAACTTGCCGCCATCTCCTCATACTTTGGGCCTCCCACAACCTATGGGAAGTACTTACCAAGTCGAGAGTTGTGCTTTTATTTATAAAGGATATGATTGGGGAAGAATACCTAGGAATATCAAAACTCATCATGAGGGATATGCCCGATGTTATTTTGCTAATGAATATATTAAAGCTAAACCCATAATGCTTAAAATGGGCTATAAATGGAAAGGCTTGGGACCTTTCCAAAATGGTATGAAAGAACCTATTGAGGTAGATCCATGGCTCTCCCGATGTGGTGTGGGCCTATTTCCTAGTAAGGGTCAACCCTTCCCTTTTGAAGATGATGATCAACTCATATGTTATCAAGATTATCTAGATAAACAAGATTCTTTGTGTTCAAAGAATAATCCCTTTACCTGCAATATGCTATCCATAGCTTACCTTGAATTGATTGTTGAATCCGATGAGGAGTTGGAAGGAGATATTTTCCATGATGTCTCCGTTGAAGAGTTGTTACACAATGGTTTTTATTTTGATGGTTCTATACCAACTATAGCCCAACTTGAGGCCACCACTCATCAAGACGAATTATCCAACTTAACCTTAAAATAATTACAAGAATTGGGCGTTTCACCCGCCCCACCTAATTTTGAAAGAGATCTACACATGGAAGTAGAAAACGTCATTAAAGTTAACATTGAAACCGAGGATAATCCTCACATAATCAATATTGGATCAGCATTAAGTCAAGAAAAACAAGATGAATACATTGCATTCCTTAAATAATATGAAGATGTCTTCGCTTGGACATATGAAGATATGCCAGTGTCTGGACCCTTCTGTAGTCATGCATCATCTAGTAGTCCATCCGGATGCTAAACCTCGTTAAACAGAAACTTAGAAAAATGCATCCCAAAGTGGCCTTGCTAGTCAAAGGGGAGTTAGAAAAACTCTTGAATGTTATTTTCATACAAGCTATTGATTATGCTGAATGGATCTCAAATGTAGTTCCAGTCACCAAGAAAGAAGCTACCAAAGTTAGGGTTTGCACAAACTTTAGAGATATTAACACTGCATGCCCTAAAGATGATTTTCCTCTTCCAAACATGGACCAAATCATTGAATTTACCGTCGGGAGTGGAATGATGTCCCTAATGGATGGATTTTCTGGCTATAATCAGATCAGGATAGCTCCTGAAGATCAGGCTAAAACAACCTTTATTACCCCTTGGGGTACCTTTTGTTGGAAAGTGATGCCATTTGGTTTAAAGAATGCAGGTGCAACATATCAACGAGCTATGACTTATATCTTTCATGATATGATGCATGATATCCTACATGATTACGTAGATGATATTATAGCTCGCTCTATTAAAGAAGATGATCATTTAGATGATTTGAGAAAAGTATTTAATCGGTTAAGAGAATACCTTATTCGATTAAATCTAGCCAAATGCATATTCGAAGTTAAGTTCGGTAAACTATTAGGGGTTTTAGTTTCTTTACGTGGTATCAAAATTGACCCTCTCAAGATTGCGGCTATCACTGATATGCCCGCACCTACCAATATATATGAGTTACGAAGTTTACAAGGTAAGCTTCAAGCCATCCGTCACTTCATCGATAAGCTGGCGGACAAAACCACTCCCTTTCTTAAGCTCCTTAAGAAGGATGTCCCTTTTAATTGGGACGATGAATGTAAAGAAGCTTTTGAACTTCTCAAACAATACCTCCTTAACCCACTTGTGCTTTCATCGCCTAGACCTGATCTCCCATTTCTCCTATATATTTTAGCTTCAGATTTTGCTTTAGGAGCTATGTTAGCTCAGCTTGATGATGAGAAGAAAGAACGTGCTAATTATTACATTAGTCGAACTTTAATCAGTTATGAAACTCGTTATACCTCATTAGAGAAACTATGTCTAGCAGTCGTATTTTCTACATAGAAATTATGCCATTATATGCTTAGTCAAAAAACATATGTCATTGCTAAATATGATCCCTTGTGGTATCTCATGAGTCGACCTTATTTATCGGGTCACACAACCAAGTGGGTTCTTGCTCTAAGCGAGTTTGAACTCACATTCATAGGACAAAATTTGTTAAGGGTCAAATCATAGCAGATCAATTAGTTGTTGCACCCTTAGAGTCTACCCATCCCCTCATCATTGAGTTTCCTGATGAATGCCTTCAATTAGAGGTAGACCATGTTGAACAATGGTCCTTATACTTTGATGGAGCCCGATGCATGAGTGGGGCTGGTGCGAGTATTATTTTAATATCCCCGCAAAAACACATCATACCTTTGTCCTTCAAATTAACATTTGCTTGCACCAATAATACTGCCAAATATGAGGCTCTAATCCTTGGATTACGAGCTACCTTGGCATTAAAAATCAAACATCTACTAGTTTTTGGTGACTCCCAACTTGTCATAAATCAAATTAATGAAGTTTATCAGACCAAAGATGATAAATTGCGCCCATATAAAGCATATGTTTTGCAATTGTTATCCTTGTTTGATAAATTTACTTTGGAAGCTATTCTACGAACTAGCAACCGTGCGGCTGACGCTATGGCCGTGTGCATCTCTTCTGCCCTTGGAGTTAGATGACAAATATGCCACCATCATTATTCGTCAACTCCAGGAACCCACTTCAAATAAGTCATGTTTAGAACCTTTGGATGTTTTTTTTATCAATGAAACTACTCCTGACCCTTGGTATATGGATATAGTTGATTTTCTTCAAAATGGGACTTTTCCTGCCAATTCTAATAGAAACCAGCATCGGTTATTACGTAGAAGAGCAAGTCGATTTGTAATAATTGGCAATAATTTATATAGGAGATCTTTTGAAGGTATCCTATTGAGATTTTTGAATCTAGAAGAATCCAAATCAGCTTTAAAAAAATCACCTTTTGTCTTGGTTTATGGTGCTAAAGCCATTTTTCCTTTTGAATTAGAAGTTCCTTCTTTGGCTCTACTACTTCAAGATACCGAAGTAGGAGATGAATATCGAGTTGGTAGACTCAGTCAACTGGAACTCCTAGATGAAAAGTGCATCAATGCTTTGGAGCATCTTCGTGCTTACCAAAACAAGCTTAAAAGATCATATGCCAAGAAAGTTCGTCATCGATCCTTTGAGGTTGGTGACCTTGTTTTAAAAGAAAATAAAAAAATACTAATGCAACTAAAGACCTTAAAGGTAAATTTGAGCCCAACTAGCTTGGACCATATATTATCACTGCTAAATTTGAATCAAGAGCATACAAATTAGCTACCTTAGATGGTAAATATTTAAAAGAACCTATGAATATTATGCATCTTAAGCGATATTACGCATAAAATTTGGTCATTTCATCATTTGTACATATTTTGCATGTTGTCTCATTTTAAAAATATATATATATAACTTTTTAAACAAAACCAAACAAAAATAATAATAATAATAATAAAAGTCAAAAACAACAATATTATTGACTCTTTTCAAAACCAAAAAAAAATAAAGAAGAAAGAGAGAGTCAAAATCATCAAACTCCTCAAAAATATTTGTTGTATATATTTCTTCTTCAAGTATTGCGATTATATTTTCAAATTATTTTGGATAAATTAGCATTTATTTGGAATCCCCCACTATCACAAACACAAAAAATAAATATCTTGATTTTATCTGGCATGATTACTAATCTCTCTTATATCAAAGTCCACAAAATTCAATTAAATAAAGTTTGAGCATAGAGAATTGATCTTGTTATTTACTTAAACCAAGCATATCTTTTCACAATAAAATGATTACATTTGTAATTTCCATGCTATGCTACATAGTAGAAGTGGTTTCTTGAGCAAAAAGTTTCCCCTGCTATCCTATCATGCACATGGTCTAGAATATTTGAGAATTGACAAAAGGACAAGCTCACCCCTACCCGAAATAAAAATCCCTTGCTCTATAGCTAATCCGAGCAAGTATCCCTAGTATAGGAAGAAAAGAAAAGTTCAAGAAAAAGAGAAAAAGAAACAAGTTATTTCAGCATTATCTCAAATATCAAGCCAAAATACAAAAAATACAAAAAGAGAGAAAAAAAAGAAAAGCAAAAGAAAAGAAAAAGAAACAAACAAAAGCAAAAGCAATAAAATCCCTTTCCCTACCCATTGAAAAGAAAAGAAGGGTTGATGAGCTTGAATCCTTGGAATTCTCAATTATTCGAAAACTGTGAGGTAAGCCCCATAACAGGTGGTTTGTGCCCAACACGCTTGGCCTTGGGTAACTCCTAGCGTGGTGATATGTCTGTCACATTAGCGACCTTCTTTTGTATAGACCTATGTCTTCTTATGGATTAGCTAGCTCTTGATAACCCGACCTACATAGTAGTCTGGTATGGTTATATGCATCTAAATCATGGTTAATGAACACTTATTTGGTTAATTCAAATCACTTGTATCATAGTATCTTGCTCAAACTTGGTAAATGAACAATGCAATTGCACACACATTTTGTATTTGAGAGATTTTGTGTATCATTATGATAAATCAAGATTGGTAATGAACTCACCTACGCACATGGGATTCCTTATAAATCTAACTTTTGTCTTTAAGATACTTTGAAATATTTTTGCAAATTGTTTGGAATAAATTCATTTTCTTCTTTGAAGTACAGTTGTTTAGTATAAAGACAACTACATGCATTATCAAAAATCAAAATCATTTTCAAAAACATGCAATCAAATTACATTTATATATAACTTTTGACTTTCGCGATGATGGTATAGTTCCAAAACCAAAATTGGAATTTTATGCCTAGCACAAGTCCTCATCTTCATATTTTCAATTTATTTTCAAAAATTAAAAAATCAACCATGCAATAAAACTATTATATTATTTTCTTCTTTGGATTTCGCGATGATGGTATAAGTCTATACCTAAATATTCTATGCCTAGCACAAACCATTGTACCAATTTTATTTTCCATTCAAAATCATAAAAACATATGACTTAAATCATTATGTTACACCATTATGCTTTAAAACAAAACAAACACTTACTCTATTTTCATGTCATTATGTCAAACTTCAATTTTGCAATGATGGTATAATTCCTAGGGAATTATCCAAAAAATTTATCACACTTAGGAATTTATGCCTAGTAAATGTCATTTTAAAATATTTCATGCATAATATTTTCATGGAAATCTGAAAACAAATCATCATCATCATCATTTGCATCATCACACCAAAGTCTTAAGACAGTATCTTAAGCACTCTTTTACTTTTAACAATATTTCTATACTGGGATTAGCTTGATGAATGAGTGAGCGGTGACTCCATGAAATGGTCTATAATAGCGACAATGTCCTTTAAAATTATTGTTAAAAGTCCTCTTTTATTTTTATCAAATTATCACATCACAAAACCAATTTGTTTACATCAGATTATTTCATTTAAATTTTAAAAAGCATGACATTCAAACCATAATATTTCCAACCGACATAATTACATAAATCATCCAATCAATCACACCACAACAATAAAGCATCATACAAACACATAAGACAAGTCATATGATCAAAAATATCATATATATATATATATATATATATATATATATATCTCAACAATATATGTACATCATATCAAAATTGGATTGGTAGGCCACAATCTACATCTTGGCATACTCAATCCTCTCAAATCATATAATCAGTATGTATAGTGTAGTAGCCTAGCCTCGAGAACCCCTCAAGCTCTTAGCCTCATCTCCTCCCCAAGCCTTGAGGTGGACGAGGTGGCCCCATCGCAGTATGTGTGGTACTGTGATTCCTAGTCATCGATCGAGATGAAGTCCTCGATGACCCAACCTTGATCGAATCCATAATGCCGGCTAGCAACTATACCCTCTGGCCCTTTGGCACCATATGGAAGTAGATACCCTGATAGAATGTGGTCTGAGCAATCGACCACGCTAGCTCTGAGTGCTCACTCCATTGCTCCATGCTCTGAGGCGTGCAACCTCATCTCTGAGTTGTGTAGCCTCAGCTCGATGGCATGCAGCCTCATCTTGTAGAGTCTACACCTGTGCCTGGAGACGGACAGTCTCCACCCAAAGAGTAGCCATCTCACTACTCTCTCCTATGTCCACACCCTTGCCCTTATCGGGCGATGGTGGTCTCTCTCTCCGTGGAGAAGGGGGTCTCTCCTCCCTCCTCTCTCGCTGCCATGGCCTCTGCTAAGCTTGTGGTCTCCTCTACTCTCTCCCTCTGTGACCTTGTGCTACCTCAATGGCCACCTGGCACCGCCTCCCTATCCAATGCACAACTACGTGAATCGAACCCTAAGCCCTCGTCATTTGAGGAGGGCGGATGCTTGTGTACCAGGCATCGTAGCCATCGGCTACCCCTGCGTCATCCCCATCCACTAGTTGAATGGGGGCATCATCTGCATCTTGACTCTAGAAGCGCTGCATATCTAGAGCCCTGCTAGCTGTAGTGTTATCCCAGAAAGTCTAGGAAAACTCGTAGTCTCTAAGATATGGGATCCCCTACTGTAGACCGAAATGCCTCAAAACTTGGTCGTAGCGATGGAGCTCCACCTCTCCCCTCTCCATCCTCAGCCAGAAGACTTGCCTGACATGAGCCAGCTCCTGTCCATCCTCGGCCCACCCTGGATGATCTCTCCAATGCCTCCAGGTGATCTAGTCAGAGATAAGGTCGTCAAGTAGTCTCTGGGATATTGGCAGATCTATCTATTGTTGTGACCCTCTTCGGAGCCACCAGTAGAAAGATCGGGGCCTCTCCCCGTCAATCCCTATCAGTGGGAGCCCTATCGGCCTCCGCACCATGATGTGCTCCTAGCACCAAACTTGTAGTAGTGATGTCATCACCAGACATCGGCCTCCCTTGTATACGACCCCATGCAGGATCCTATACAATCGGCATAGTACATAACTCCCCCAAGCAAACCTATACCCATGGTCTCTCATGTTGTAGACCACATCTTTCAATAGCCATGGTACTCTGCATCCACTCTGATGGCATAGCAATAGACCACCTACAACCTCAGCCAAAACCTGTGTCAGTCTAGATGCCCTAGGCATCTGGCATAGCGACTCGATGTTCACTCCGCCCTTCTCCAGGGTGAAGCTCAAATCTCCGCACAGTCGCATCATCACGTGGCCTTGATTTGCTATGGGATTTATTAACCATACTTGTATGGGGATCTTCAAAATCCTCCATACATCCTCCAGTGTGGGAGTCATCTCCCCTGTCGGTAACCAGAAACAAGAACCCGGATACCACCTCTCTGCTAGGGCTGTCAATAGCCCCATATCTGTAGAAACCTATGGCATATCTGCCACATGCTACAAGATGACTTGTGCCAACTAATCTTGCTCTACCTGAGATAGAGCAGCCAAGTCATCCCTTAGCCCGTCGTATTTCCATTCTCTGCTCTTTAGTAATCCTCTCTACGACATAAACAACAAAACAATAAAAATCATTAATCCAAATCATTAATAAAACAATGATTAAAAATGCAAGTAAAGCAAGTTTAATTTCATCAATGATGATATCGTCCACTATTAGATGATATCATCCCCAATTTGAGCAAATTCGTCTTCGATTTCGCAAGCCGAAATCGTCCCCATTTTTGTCAATTTCACCCCTGGATGAAATCGACGATATCGAGACGATTTCGTCTTGATGATGTCGACGGCCCAAAAATGGCCGTGATGCTCAAAAATCATCAAAATTTAATCTACAAAGCATAAAAAATCAAATTTCAAGCATTCTAAACTAAGTTTAGACCCTTACCCGTAGCCCGCGTCGGACCTCTGTCGATCTGTGCGTTGTTTCGACCATCTTGTCTGCAGAGCTCTAGAAAACAATAAAAATGAACAGTAACAATGAATTAGGGTTTTTCCCTATTTTTCTTAATTTTATTCAAAAACAACTAAAAACATTTTTTTCTTTTTCACGTTTTTACCTTAAACGTTCAATTTGGGTAAAAACACAAAGGGGGCATCATAGTAAGCTGTCGTACGATTCGACCAAGAATTGTCGCCTAAAAATGGGAATAATTTTTGCTTTCTCATAGATCGAGAAGAACTCATATTTAACGCATTTTCTTCAGAAAATTCGCTAAAGAAGGGGCAAAATGTAGCACCCTAAAATTGGTGCAGTAAAACTTAGCAAATAATCAAAATTACCTTAGTAATAATTCAAATTCAAATTTCAACCCCCAAAATCGCTCCCAAACCGTCATTTAACCCATTTCCTTGTTTTTTGCACCATTTTTAGGATTTGTTGTGACCTTTGGACGATATCGTCGCCGATCAGATGATATCGCCTCAGATCGGATGATTTCATCTGGACTAGGACGTCCAGACGATCTTGTCCCAAAACTGATTTTTCATAATTAGCTTCTATTTCAACAGCTTCTCTAACTCGGGCAGAGACATGTCTGCACCATTAGAGACCTCCCCCATTGGATATCTTCCAAATTAGGATGATCTCCAACCTCCCAGCTTCCCTCCTAAGTCTACTTAAACCTTAGGACCCCCCCTTGACATTCCCTTGGCTGGATTTTTTGTAACTTGACCTTTATACGCATTAGAACACCCTGGATTATCATCTGCACTTGTCCTATCCAAATTTTGTTGTAGGAACCTTGTTATTCTTCAACCGAAGCAAGCTCAAGTCATTGCAGATGATCCTATCCAATTTGAGACGATTTCATACCAATCCGAGATGATTTCGACTATAGTCTGCATTGGGGCAATCAATACCCAAAGTTTGCGTTTTCTCTACTCTTTTTTGCTACATTATTCTACATTTAGTTAATTCTATGGTTATTCCTTATTACTCTACATTTTGGAGTTCACCCATATAGTTTTAATGCATGATAAAGTCATAATTTGTCATTAAATCATTGAAATACACTCATATTTTGTTTATAATTATCCGTCTAATATTATTGTTGTCATTCTGCATCATTGCCCTCTATTTGTATTGCTGCATTTTTTGCATTTTGTATCTATTTCTCTGTTTGTAGGTCTCTGACGAATTCGTCAGATCTCAGACGATCCTGTCAGATCAGAGATGATCCTATCAAATTCCAGACGATCTGGACTGCTTCAAAAATCAGAATCTCCATCAGACATTCGGGACTAGGTATGGATTTCTTCCCTTAGTTTACTCTCTGTGTTTTTTGTTAAATCTATTTTTTGTATTTAAATTTGCATTTTCATATAGAATAACTTAGATTCATCTGGCCAAACCTAGGACTTGGATGTTTAAAGCTAAAATTGAACACATTAAACTCATTCCCAACCTAGGCGTGGAAACTGCCACTAAACGTTTCCTAGTGAACCCCACCATCCGTCAAAAAATCACCTTAATACCCCTCCCCCGAGAGGCGAGACCTTCAAAGGGCCTCTCAGTCCGAGGTATTGTCCCATCCTTTTCCCACCCTCCTTTCGGGCATCGATCCTTTAGCCTGAAGGTAAGGATGCAAAAAATTTGGAGCGATACAATATCATAATACATGTACTGCAAAGTGGATCATGCTATTGATATAATTTTATTTGAAATTCATCAGATAAAATTCCATTAAGGGATAGGTCATAGTTTATCAACTGGTAGAGGCACATCTCAAGAATTGTAGACCCCTCACCATAGAGCTTAATGTTGATGCAGTCTTTGATCTTGTAGGGTCCTATGGTGAGTGGCACCACCATTCACCACAAGCTTGTATCCAAGTCTACATTCAAGCATAGTGAAATGCCATGGGAACAAGTCATTTTGTCAGTCAAGGCAAAAGCTTATCAGGACTGGATGTCACAATTACATGACTTCTTGAAGCTTGGTTTAATCCCTTAAGGATTACCATGTGCCATGAAGTGCACATTCAGATAGAAAGTGACAAAGTATATCTTGTTAGGAGACATCTTGTATCATCAAAGCTACGATGGAATTCTCCTTTGTTGTCTTGAGCCCCAAGAATCAGCTTGGGAAATTTTACAAGCTCATGATGGTACATGCAATGGCCATTTTAGCGACATGGCCATTGTCAAGTGCATGGTATTGATATAATTTTATTTGAAATTCATCAGATAAAATTCCATTAAGGGATAGGTCATAGTTTATCAACTGGCAGAGTTGCATCTCGAGAATAGTAGACCCCTCACCATAGAGCTTCATGTTGATGCAGTATTTGATCTTGTAGGGTCCTATGGGGAATGGCACCACCATTCACCACAAGCTTGTATCCAAGTCTACATTCAAGCACAATGAAATGCCATGGGAACAAGTCATATTGTTAGTCAACGCAAAAGCTTATCAAGACTGGATGTCACAATTACATGACTTCTTGAAGCTTGGTTTAATCCATTAAGGATTACCATGTGCCATGAAGTGCACATTCAGATAGAAAGTGACAAAGTATATCTTGCTAGGAGACATCTTGTATCATCAAAGCTACAATGGAATTCTTCTTTGTTGTCTTGAGCCCCAAGAATCAGCTTGGGAAATTTTGCAAGCTCATGATGGTACATGCAATGGCCATTTTAATGGCATGGACATTGTCAAGTGCATCCTTTGAATAGGTTACTATTGGTCCACTATGGAGAAGGATTGCATCGTGTATGTCAAGAAATGCATTAAATATCAGCATCATGCTAATATTATGCACTTGCCATCACAGGCCTTATAGCCCATCCAAGCAGCTTGGTCATTTGCTCAATGGAGTTTAGATCTAATTGGTAAGATATCTCCTTCGTCATTGGGTTGACATACATTTATTATAATGGCTACTGAGTATTTTACAAAGTGGGTGGAAGCAATCCCTCTAAAAATGATAATTGGATCATGTATTATGAATTTTATACTTCATAATATCATTAGTCATTTTGAGATACCATCCAAAATAATCTCAAATAATGGAACATCATTCAAGAACAAAACTGTAAGGACATTAATGTCCAAGTACAATATACAATATAGTTTTATGACTCCATACTATCCATAGGCAAACGGGTAAGTTGAGGCTTCAAACAAGATAGTGGTAGCTATATTGAAAAATATGGTACAAGAAAACCATAAATATTGGCACATCTAGCTACCCCTTGCATTATGGGCTTACAAGACTAGCATTCGGATGCCCACTGGGGCAACCCTATTTTCACTAGTATATGGCATTGAGGCCATTATACCCTTAGATTTGGAAATTCCAATGCTACACATCACATTGAAATAGTTCATCGATGATGACACTACATGGCAAGTTCACTTAGATAAATTGATGCTTATTGATGAATGTCATGTGAATACCTTGGAGCATCTCCACTTTAATCAAGAGTACTTAAAATGAGATTACAATAATAAATTCCATTTGACATACTTTAAATTTGGTGATCTTGTGCTAAAATAGAACCAATAGAACTCAAACCTACCATCGCACTTGCAAGATAAATTTATGACTAACTGGTTAGGTCCTTATATAATCTCAGAGTAGATTGGACCTAGAACGTATCACTTGACATCATTTGAAGGTGTTGAAGAGCCTGAACCTCACAACATCCTTCATATTAAGGCATTCCACATATAATAATTTAAAAATTTAAAAATATGGAAAATTTCAAAATCCATAAAAATCAAAAAGCAATAAAACCTAAAAATATTGCAAAGTATTCAAAAATTCAAAAACATTTGCATTATGCATTTTTATTTTGCATATGCACTTCATTTAATTGCATTGCATTTAGGTATTTCCATCCATCTTAATTGCATTAGGATAGGTTGTGTTTGTAATCTTACAAATGACACCACATTTGTATTTCAATCATGCATCTATGCATGATCATCTTCCATCACCCTTGTGAGTAATTGTGTTTCTCAACACAATCCCTCTTGTTTCTATGAAGAATATACTAGGGTTTTCTAGTCATTTAGCCATACCTAGTGGTCTTCTCAAATTTAGTAGAAATATTACTTTGCTTTTGAGGATGATATCTAGTTTTTATAGCACTTAGCATATCAAAATCCCATCACTAATCAACACATTAACAATCCTAATTAGGGTAAGGAAATATGAACACTACAAAGTGGTTCGGGTCACCTTAAGCAAAAGGTTTTGTTACTTGCTCATTTGTGAGGCACAATGGTATATAGTAGTGGTAATTTGAAAATGACAAGTTCCCCCCTACCCAAGAAATCCCTTGCTTTAAAAAAGAGCAAAATTCTAAAATCTAATCAAATCCCTTGCTCAAAACAAAAGAAAAATAAAAAATAATATTTAAAATAAACAGTGATTTTTATCACTATATATGAGCAAGTATCCCAATAAATTAAATAAAATAAGGGGGTGACCTTCAATCCCTGGAATGGTCAATCCTCAAAAATCATGGAGTGATCCCCAATACAACAATGGATTGAATGAATCCTGCCTGACATTGGGGTGGGTCTAGAAAGTTACAAATGAGCTAGCTTTAGATGGCCTATATTGCCTAGTGGTCTAGTCCAACTGAATCCAAACCTAGGATCGGGTGGATATTTGAGGATCCTCAATATAGCAATGGGCTGAATGAATCTTGCCTAGCACTGGGATATGCTTATGTCTCATCTAACACATTCATTTGAACACACAGGGATAATTAATAGCTTGGTCTTTCATAGCAAAAACTTTATCTTTCAAAAGTCTAGTATAGTCATTATACAACTTTTGATAAGTCAACTAGGGTGTTTGAGTCTCATGGAAAACCTCAAAAAAAAAATTCCCAAGTAGCAAAAATCAAATACAATCATCAATTATCAACTTTTTTTATAATATTTTGTTTGTTAAGGTGTTTTTATAACATAGGGTAAATACCGGATGGATATCAACAATGATATTTAGATGGCCATTGACTATGTTGTGCATATCTTTTAACTTACAAAAGCTTATGAATAGAAACAATACATCATTTCATATCACATATGGATGTCTAATTGATTAATTCGTATGACAAGATATATCAATTATATTTCATGATTGTTATACATCTTGTGGTGTCATCCATTAGATTGTTAACTCATGTTGCATTCATTCCTTATGTTTTAAGTGATTAAAGCATACATGTCCATTCACATTAGATTACATCATGTAAATAATGCATTACATAGATTGCATTCATCATATCATAACATCATAAATTAAATGCATACAAGTAAATCAAATTAAACATGCATTTAACATCTAATATTGCATCCACATATGCATACATCATAGTAGTCCATCTACACATCTAGATCATAATATCTAGTCATACATCCATCATCTAGCTAGTGCATGTCCGCCATACATCACATTATATAGCATTAGATAAACATAACATATAAGAATTACATCCATATGCATCACATAAACATTAAAAAATAAATATACACATAATGAGTCTCATAAATATCAGATCATATATATATATGTGTGTGTGTGTGTGTGTCTTAAAAGAAGTACATAGGTGTGTCCAAAATGCCCACAGGCTACAACTATGTAGGTCCTCAGAATTTACATCCAAAAAGGGCACAAACATCTGACAAGATCTATGCTAAGTAGGGCCTACACCCCCTACCTATGAGGCTCCACCATTACCTCCACCCTCTCGATGAGTCTGCATAGATCTGGAACCTATGGATATCTCTGACCTATGAGTCCTATGACTGGGCCGTGTTGATGACTACCCTGTATCTCGTATCCTAGTTTACTGGGTACTTGCAGTAGTAGTTATCTCTAGCACCTCATCCCCAAGCATTCTAATATCTTCATCCAATAGAGTGATGTGGGCCACATCTGAATAATATTGTGTGTTAGCCTCTTGAATGATGACACACAATCTTTTTATATTTGAACCCACATCTAAACTTGCTAGTCCTGATATGATTGGAGCCACAGAACAAGACTATGGAGTTGAGGATTCACCTTGCGCACTCCTAGACAAATCCCTATCATGATTCTTGAGCTCTATTTAATACTATAGAATATCCCACTGAAGCATCATCTTATCCAGAGCTATAGTGGCACTCTCAATTTGTGCCAAGTGAAGAGTCCTCTCCTCCTAGTATCCATTCTACTAATCCTATCCCTATGCTAGTTAATCCTGAGCTACTCTAAGCTATGTCTGTATAGTGGCAAGGGAGGTGTTCCTCCCTAGAATCTAAATCTGAGCAATCCCCAACTATGACTGCAAGCTAACCACCTAGGCTCTGAGTTGTGCAACCTCATCGTTTGGATCCTCCTCAACCTCCTCCTCTACCTGGGGCTCCTCCTCTATGACTACGCTCTCACCCCATCCACCCTTTTTCCACTAGTGAACTCATTATCCATTTGGATCTGCCTCAGCTACCTCTACTCTTGTGGCTCCATTCCCATATCTGTCTAGTGGGCTATCACCTCACCAAATCCTAGTAGTCCACCAAGCATCATAGTCAACTATGGCACCTACATCTGCCAATCCTGAGTCCTACCAATTATCATCCTTCTTACCTAGTGGATTCACAATAGGTAAAGTCAAATACTTCACCTTAAGGTGGCGATAGAGTGTAGGTATAGGTGGAATGTCTTGGAAGATACCAAACTACCTTGTGACATGCAAGAAATGGAATAAATCATGCATGTCGGGATTACGCCTGATGAGCCACCTATCTTGACATACCCATATCATATACCTGTCTACCTCCTACCATGTAGGAAAATCCATGTAAGGCCACCATATAACATGTTCCAACCGCATTCGAGTCAACTGATCTAAATAGTGTTTCAGATCTCCTACCAAGGACCTGCTCTTGAACCCCTACTCCTGAAACCTCTATAATATCTCTAATATTATGTGGAAGTCCCCCTGGACAGTAAATGGTGATGTGCTACGACACCCATATCTAGAGCAGTAGGCTACAAGAAACCCCAGTACAACCTCACTATGTGATCTTGTAGAACTCATCGTAGAGTTGTGCTAGCAAAGTGCTACCCCATGATAGAATTAATGGCTGCTCTCTAGTAATCCCTAGTAGGTCCTGCATCCTAGAGAGGATGTTCCAAGGGAACCTCATGCTAGACGTATCTGGAAGTAGGATGTGGATGCACATGTACATCAATATGGCATGTCACTCTATGAAGACATGTGCCCTATACCAGTTCTCAATGGGCACACCCTCATGGTCAATTTCCTCCAGTACCTCATCGCTCTGAGCACTAAATATCCACCAAAATATTGTAGCCTTCACTGTATTATGCAAATAGGTTATGGCCTCGCCATCAATCAGGATGCGGAAGATGCGGTAGACATCCTCCAAGGTGACCATTATCTCTCCAGTTGGCAAGTTAAATGTGTTGGTCTACGCATCCCAACACTGGGCCAAAGTAGTCATACAGGCCTGGTTGGCCCTGATGGATGGTAAGCAGATGATATAACCAAGGCCTATAGTAGTGAACCACTCCCATTTAGCATCACTAATCCCATGGAGGAGGTCCCAAAAGAGCTTGAACTCCATCACTCGGGAAGTCATCTAAAAGGGCAAATAATAATACATAAAATCAATCAAAAACATCAAAAAGTGTACTTAAAAATTAAAAAAAATCAAAAAATATTCAAAAAGATAAAACCATTCATAACAGCATAGTAAAATTAAAAAAAAAATCAATTAAACCAATCAAATTTCAAAAAAAAAAATTGAAAATTTTGCCTAATGTTGCTCAACTATGGCTGGGACCCGCTACTGGTAGCAATAGTCAAATTTTTAACCATTAGGATTTGAATCCCATCACGGATGATAGTCGTGGTCCTTAATATGCCAATTTGGAGCCATGTCGACCACCTACAGCTAAGAGAAGCGTCCCTTTCAAGGTCACTTCCCATCTTGGGCAACCCAAAAAATTAAAAAACCATCCCACCTAAGCTAACCTAGACTAATCCTAACTAGGTGAGGTTCTTTACCAGCAGTTTAGTTTGGTTCATTTAACCCATTAATTAATGAGGTTCATTTTAATTTGGTAATAAAATGAGAGATGTGATGCTACCTTCATGGCACTGGCTCTACCACTAGAATATGCCTCTAGATGGTCAGCCATGGATGTGATTTTTAGGTTTGGCAGTGTTCCAAGTCAATTTCTTAATCTCACCTCAGAGCTCTCTTGACAACTACAACAAACTAGAAAATAATGAATTGAAAATGTTATATTTTTCTTATATATTTTTTATTTTTCCCTCGACCATGCCTGGCAACCGCAAGCATAGAATTAGGGTTTTTTATCATAGTTCAGAGTTGCGATTAAGAAAATTGCAAAAATTAGCTGTCTGACAAGCGCGGCTAGCATCCAGACACAGATACCCTAAAAATTTCACCATGAGGAGATTCAAAATGTAAAATCAAAAATATATAATGGTCCAAAACCCTCAAAATTTTCAAAAATAATAGAAATTTAAATAATAATATAAATTCAAATGTGCCTCATATCCAGTTATTTACCCTATACACTTGGTGGTTGTAGCGACTTGTGATCCATGCAATCTGGCAAGATGAGTAAATTACCATAAGGCCATTTGGGACAAATTAGTCATTACTAAATTGATATGTTTCACCTCAATCTCTAAGAAGGCCATAGTGACCGAAAATAAGGATTTATATCAATTCTTCTATGACATTTTTAGTAGATCATCAAATATTATGATCCAACATAAACCTAATTGGAATTGTTATCATCTTGATCCCTAATAAGGCCACAATGTCTAGATAGATCCATAGGATAGAAATGTACAATTACTTTTAATAATTGTAATGATGGCTGAATTAGGCCTTGCTAAGTAATGTAATAGTGTTAAAGTCTTCAAGTTTTCAAATCAATCATGTTGGTCAAGTGACTCATTGCTTCATTAATTTTCCTACCCTCATCGACTCATCACTTGAGGGGATAGTCATAATATCAATTATCATAATAAATTTCAATAGGATATCACTCAATATTTTCAAAATTGCATTCGTCTTATGAATAATTGCCAACAACTATCATAAGATTACCCTTTGCTAGGACAAAAAGCAAATATGATAGTTAAGTTAGTAGCTCTCCACCTATCAATACTAGTGTAGCACTGAAGCTACCAATCACCACTAGAGCTTGTAAAATATTTACAAATTTAAGCCTTCCCTTAGCTAGAAGCAATAATTATAGGATGCACATCCTTTTGTAGGATTGGGTATCTAATGTTGATCTAATTAATGATCATCATTCAACCTACGACATGGTTTTAGTAGGTCTATTTTTGTTCAATGTTGTTTGTTTGCACACCACATCTCAAAAGGGGTATCTATAGACACCTAAAACATGTCATGTCGAGGTGACTACTCATATGGGACATGCTAACAAACCATGTAAATGATCTTAGACAAATCCAAGGTGAATCAATGGTTTTAACCACTCAATTTAGGTAGTCTTGGCTTAATCAGTCTTACCCGTGGTTGACACCAATGACTAAGAGAGCTAGCCACACCTCAGACCCGTGGCTAGCATCAAAAAAATTGAATCTTGGGCCAAGCCAATTTTGGTTACAATGGTTTGGGAAATGATAATTCAAATGGTTTTAGGTAGGAAATCTTTGAGAGTTTTCCTCTGAACTGATCCAACCTCATGGATATTGATCTTGGCTTCCCAAGAAAGCCAATATTAGAGATTAGGAAGGCTATAAAACCCCCCTCCAAATTGAGGAGAAGTCTAGAGAAATTTTCATTTGAACATAGCAAAAGCTCTGCCAAAATGGATAGTGAATTGAGAACCCCTTGAGGAGAGTCGAAATACTATCCAATTGTGGAGTGACAAGCATGAATTCATCAATGGAGCTTTCGAAGGACGAGGCATCAATCACAAAATCAAGACAATAAAACATGAATCTCATCAAATTCGACCACCAATACATCTTGGGACATAGATACGACCCTTGATCATCAATTCCATGGAGGTAATTAGATTTCCAAGCCCTAATTACAAGAGCAAGAACACATTAGGCTCAATCGTGGTTGTCAGCCATGGCTAATAGTGCCAGTTGTGCCTTAGACCCATGATGAGGGTTTGATCCTTAATTTCCTTTGTTTTAGTAGTATATTTCCATTTCCAATTATGCAATTAGTTTAATCTAGCATATATTAATATTTTAGCAGACATTTGACCAGTTAAACTAGGATTCAAAGGTATATTTACTTCCATTTTATTTGTATTTGTCAATCTAGACTAGTTTCATGTTTTTCAAGTTCCTATAGTTAATTAGGCTTCCTTGCTATATTTCATGTTTTCTTTACTTTCTTTATAGTAATTTGATGATTTCTTGCATATATTCATAGGTTTACATTCTTTCTTGTTTTCTTTATCATAAATTTATGTGATTCTTTCAAAATCCTCATCAAGAGAGGCCTCATTTGTTATTAACCTTTTTCGTGTTGTTTCTTGAATGTAGGTTTTACAAGACCTAATCATTTTTAAGGTATCAAGACAACATATACCTCCAACCAAAGGAGAAGAAAGCTATCTTTGGCCTTAAGTAGTTCATGTACCTTCTAAAATGTTTGCGGATTACACCTCCTCGTTTAGAGGATCTTCAATATTGTATCAATTGTATCAAAAATTGAGTATCCCTAAGAGGGACGTCTATGTAATTTAGATTTGAAATATTTTTAATAAAAGGAAACCCTATTTCTTATTAAATTCATTGTTTTCTATTATTTATTGCTTCAATACTCAATTTCAATTCATGCACTAGTCGGGTGTATGCTTTCTAGATCATTACAATTAGTGAGTTGGAATTTCATCCCCAACCACTAATAGAGAGCAATGATGGTGGGTTTCATATCCATTCATTGGCTTGCATCCTACGAACCCTATTTTTGGCCAAAGCTAGCTTCAAGAATTGTCTTAGCCATAGAAAATAGCACACACTCCTCTTCAAAGGATGTATCACTACCCATGGTCAATATGGGTGAGGACTAGTAGGACTTGTGCTCCTTGATCGGGTATGGGCTTCATCTCCATACTATGGTTGGTTTATGTGACTAAACTTTCATTTTTAGTTTTCTATATGTGAGTATATAGGTGAAATCCCTTAAACAAATTGAGAATTACATCAACAATATTCAAACACATGCAAAGAGATCTCTTTGCAAAAAATAAATCAAAACACACCAAACAATTTTAGGAACACATATAAATCTTTAAAAGAGATAAAAACTTGTATTAGTATGTGTTTCTATTTTTGTGTGTTGAATCATTAAAATTTGTAAAGGAGATAATCACATAGGGTGTAGAAGGAAATAGTTATGGTTTTCACCCATAGCCAAGACCACTTAAGGGCTGATGTTGTAGGGAGTAGGCAAGGAGATGTAGACCATCTTTTATTTGATCCTAAGGATTTAGTTATACTTCCTTGGTTGCCTCCTACTCACCCAAGTCCTAGAATTTCAACTAAGGAACCTAGCCTCCAAGGGACCCCTAGGTAGAACACCCCTATAGGTTGTGGTCCTAATTAGGGGAATTATTTTCCAAGTATAGACACGTCACATGCCTTATTTCAAGAACAACAACAATGCATTGAGGTTCCAACATAGTAAAATACTACATATTCATGTGCCTGCTAGGTCTACCTCGCACACCTACATGCAGGATCAAGACTGCACCATGGACAGGGCTAAATAATTACAATACGCCCTCGAATCACTCTGATAGTTCTCCATAGGATAAATACCTAGATGATTATGATTCTCATCACCCTAGGTGAGCAAATTCAACCCTTTGATTCCTCATTTATGAAGGAAGACTCAAGGAAAATCTTGATTATCCTCAGTTGCATCATTTTATGCAAGCATGATGTGCTTATGCACTAGTTGAGTGTAAATAATATCTATTTAAGAGTGAACCTCAAGTAAACATGACCTCTTGCAATCGAGGTAAGCTCATAGTGGATTTATTAGATCCTTCTAAATAGGATATGTATCATGGCAATGGTTCTAAGGCTCATAGGCCCCGTACAAGTGAGCAGATAAACTAAGTTGTCAAAAGGTATGTTGATCACCAAGCTCAATTTAATCAACTTTGGCTAGATAAATAATTCTTTGATCTCTTAGATCTCCAGCATCAGCTATAAAAAAAAGGATTAAATAGTATATTCAAGAGAACTTGCACAATGGGTTTCCTACCCCAAGTATGCATAGACAAGGGGTTCATCAAAGGTAACCCACTTTTAACCAAAATATACCTCCTAGGACTAATCAAATGGTGCCTCCTTGACCTCCTAGGCCTAATCAAATGGTGCCTCCTTGACCTCCTAGGCCAAACATAGATCACCTTCAGTAGACATTTGTTCCTCCTTGTAGGCCCATTAACAAAACACCTTACAGGGCCTACAATGATTTGGAACCAGAAGAGGAATATCTAGAAGCACCTTATGGAGGCATGGTTGATGACAATCAACCACCATACCATATGCTTAAAATTCCTCACCCTTCTCTATGAGGCCAAAGTAAAGAAGAGGATATTAAATCCTCTGATGTATATACAACATTGCTTGAGTGCATGGAAACCATAGAGAGCAAGATAGTTGGGTTTGGGTAACAAAAGCCCAATTTACACCAACTGCACAGTCAACTGCTTCATCTATATATACCTTCCCATCTATATCTGGATCATTTCAAGATGCCCAAGTTGGAAATATCTAAAGGATAGGAATATGAACAAGAGCACATCACTAGGTTCATGAACCAGTGCTTCAGTATCCAAGAAAATGATGCCTTATTGCTAAGAATATTTTTGATTACCTACTCTAGCCCAACCATAGAGTGGTATAATAAACTTCCAAGGTATAGCATCCATACCTTTGAACAATTTTTAGATGCATTCATAGAATTTTTCATGTTCAATATTAAGAGAAATGTGACCTTAATAGACCTCACAAGGTTAAAGCAATATGAAGATGAGTCAATAACGGACTATGGTAACATATGGTGAACACTTCTTGCTAAGTTACCTTACCTATTGTCAGTGTCTAATATAACTAGGATGTTTTCAAAGAGTTATTTAAATCCAATATAATTATTTCTACAACTCCAATAGTATCAAAATCTTGAAGATGCTCTATCATAGGATAGAACTATAGAAGGAATTAAAATTCAAGAGGGGAAATCACAAAACCCTGTAACAAGGACTGGACTAAGAAACCAAAGGGTAATCTAAAAAAATCAAAGCCAGTAGTAGTGAACCAAGTTGCCATCAATGTCCTAGGACCTGCGCAACCAATGCCACCTCATAAGGCAAACTATTAGGCCCAACCTCCTCTTGCAAGTTATAATGACAACACTTAAACAAATTAGAGGTAAAATTAGCAACGTCACCCTATGTGATAATTTATGCATTTTTTTGATTTTATGGACTCCCTATTTGATCATATATGTGTGGTAAAAGCAATTACTCTACCTGATATCTATCCTATAGACCTGAGTATAGGTAAACAAAATCCATTGGAACATTAGGAAGACCTATGTTATAGATACCATAGGCAAATTGGACATGACTTGCCAATGTGCTATGATTTCAAGAACCTAGTACAAGATATGATCGAGGAATGACCTTTAGGTGGATACCTCTCATGATAAACAATCAATAAATAAGTGTTTTTAAAGACCCATTGCCCTCTCATGAGGTGTAGGTAAATCCCACCAAAAAATTAAATGAGGTCCATGTGACACCCCCTCTACAAGGGTTTGTTGAGATGGATAGCATTGTGATAAGTAATTGACACTATTCAGATCAAGTTGCACCACCTGTAGCTTCAAGCGATATTCCTTCAATGTCACAGCATCCACCACCTCCAGTGCAAAGCCTTCCACCTTATCCAATTGTTATAATAAAAAGTAATCTTGCTCAAATCTTATGAACAACATCGGCTAGACTTTCCATATATGATATTATTCAATAGTCTCCACCTCATTGAAAAGCTTTTATGGACATTCTTAAGTCGATTGACCTGCAGTTCTAGGAGTCTAAATATTTTATCAATTTTGTGAGGCATGTTTAGAAGTGTAAAGAACCAGTGATTATGTTTCATGAACATGAACTCAAACTGATAGCAAGTGATGCGGCTGATCCTCCTCTACACATCATTGCATGTGTAAATAGAACACCCTATAAGAGAGTTCTAATTGACATTGGTTCGTCAAGTAATATTATTACCACTAATGCTCTTAAACATCTAGGACTTCTAGCATCCTATGTTGTTACGTCCATCTACACCCTCCAAGAATTTAATGATACAATATGCTCAATAGTTGGCACTATAGTCCTACCTATCCAGGTGGGCAACAAAACTATATCAACTTTGTGTCACATCTTGGAGGGTGCAATGGCCTACAATATATTGTTGGGTAGATCTTGTATTAGGGATATGAGGTGTGTCCCCTCCATATCTCACCAATTTCTAAAGTATACTTATGAAGGGTAAGTACACGTCGTCTCTATTGACCTTGAGCTCTTCAAGTACTACAACTTGGTGTAGCATATCCCTAAGTCGACCTTGCCATCAACTCATGTGGACTTCCAACTGAATACGTCTATTTAGGGTCCAATTCCATCATCATAACCTTCCATTACTCCATTACCATCTTATTCCATACCATCATCATTGTTAGGATCCCATCTTAACCCTTAATGTAATAATTTCTATGATGTAATAATTCCTAAATAACGTGGGTAGTACCCATGATTAATATTCTTTAATGTTCTAAGTTTTAGCTTATATAGTGCCTATGACAAATGGTACCCTTTTTATGTAACACATGGTAGATAGGTTATGTAAGGTGGCCTTGTGCATGTAATTCGAGTGGCATTATGCATGTAATCCAGGTGGCATTTTGCATGTAAGCCAACCATGGAAGGGAACTCTTTAAATACCCGAGAAGGCACCAATGTATTCATATTTTGCAAATTAATGAAGTGTTGAAGGAGGTTGCCCCCTCGAAGAGGCCTACGATTCTATCTTATTGTGAGATTGTTCCTTTATGCAAATTTTTGTTATAATGTGTTCTGAATATTAATATGATGTTTATGTGAGTTTATTTCCAAGCAATTGTGTGAGAGTGTGTTATTTGAGTTTATTTTATAGCAGGATCCTAACAAGTGGTATCAAAGCGCTTTCCAGGGCCAAGTTCTACTACAACAATAATTATTCTTGCCTATTAGGTATAATCCTCTGTTATTTTTGTGTAATTTTTTTTCTTATTATTATAAAAAAAAAAGACAAATACCAGTAAAAAAAAAAATAGTCCTTTTTAGTTGAGTAGGTAGAAACCCTGTTTCAGGGGTTTTAAAATATCGTGAAGGATCTGTAGTTATTGGCTAAGCTAGATAGCCCATACAACATCTAGTGAAGTGAGGGGCGATCAGGCTCCAATACCCAGACCTCAGACAAAACTCATGCACAGACTTGAGCTCCCACGCAACTTCGGGTGTATCGAGAGACCATTCTAGGGTTAACAAAATTTTATCCAATAGGAAGCTTCTCGGTATTGTATCATCCATAGTCTATGGGACACAACATCTTGGATGATTACCTTCCCATACTATTATAGAGGAAGATAGTGTTTTCAAGGGTATGTGTGGAATCCTCCTTGGGTAGTGGCCTGAAATATTGGTCTGAGCATTATTTTTCGTCACTACGATATATCAGAGGGCCTATGGGTGTTACATACTCCTTTACTTAGCATACCCTGGTTCTGTTAAAACTTCAACATACAACAAAATCATAAATCAAAACTTCATGTTGTTATCCTGCATTCTAAATTCCCAAAAGTGAGCATATAAGAAATGAATCCTCTACCAAAAGAATAGCATACATTGCATAGAATTCAGGATAAAATATGAGGGTAATAGTTAAGTTGATAGTCTAGAGAATAACAATCAAATTTACAGTGGCAGTAATAGTGAGGTCAGTCAGGTCAGCACAATCAGGTTAGAGACTGCAGTTTTCAGTGTCAGAATAGAATTGTCATAATAGTAACCTATAGAATACAGAGCATCTTCAGACTAGTGAGGTAAGCAATGTCAGAGAGACTGTCCAGGCTGAGCAAAATAGTGAGCGAGTGACCAGATACCAATTATAGATAGTGCTCCAGTACCCAACTTTTGCACTGTAGCTCAAAATCAAAAACTATAAATACCATTAGACTCGGCAAAACAGGAGATAAAAAAATAAAAATTAGTGTTGCGGGATATAGCTCATTGTGACCACCTCTTCGAACTGATCATTTTGATATATAGCACCCAAGCACTTTTTTGGATACTTACTAAAAATAGTAAGTCCTGAAACCCAATTCTAATTTTAGTAACTGGTCACAAAAGGTTCCAAAATGGCCCAGGGTACCTATGGACATCAAAAAGAGCTAGAACAGATGGATTCCTTAACCAAAGCCATTGAGAATTTAAACTTGGCAATTTTCTCCATAAGGGAATAGGTCCAAGGTCTTCGTCTAGATCATGAGGCCACTAGCACTCACTTAGAAGAAACACTGATAACTATGGGTAGCAAGTTACATAAGGGACCACTCAAAATAGAACACCAGGCTGAAAACTCTGCAAGGAATGACTATGACACATCCTTTAAAATGCCAAAATTGGACTTCTCTCGATTTAATGGGAAGGATGTTGATGGGTGGTTATGTAGGGTTGATCAATTCTTTAGACTCCATAATTTTCCCATATATCATCGAGTTCAGATGGCTTCCTTCAATTTGGAATCTGAGGCTCTACACTGGTTCCAGTGGTTATGTAATTCCAACCCAAATCTCTCTTGGGAGGAATTTGAGTCCCAACTACTGACCCGCTTTGGGCCTAGTGAGTATGAGGACTTCATAGGGGCCTTGACCAAACTACAACAAACATCCTCAGTCCGTTATTACCAAACTCAATTTGAAAAATTGGCCAATAAGACAAGAGGATTGATGGAGGGGTTCTTCACAAGTTGTTTTATCAGTGGGTTAAAAGGGGATCTCCAAGCTGAAGTAAAGATGTTGAAACCACATTCCATGATGGAAGCTATCATTTTGGCCCATCTGGTCGAATCTAAACTCTCAAACCAAATATGCCCCCTACGGTTTTCTCCAAAATGAACTTCATTTCCTTTTCATGCCCAAAATTTAGTGGATAGTAAACCTACTACACCCAAGCGACTGACTACAGAGGAGATGGATGCATGTCATTCCCAAGGCTTATGTTATAATTGAGATGAAAATTTTTTTAAAGGACATAAGTGTGCAAAAAAAATACTGTTCTTGATAGATGTTGAGGAACCTGCTAACACTGACTAGAGTTATGAGGATGAGGACCCCCCTGAAACACCTTCTCCATAGGAAGAATATCCACAGGGGTCTAAGGCAAAGATTTTAGTCCATGCTCTTGCAGGAATTACCACTCCATAAACCATGAAATTTGTGGGATTTTTCAAGGGCCAACGTCTTACCATCCTTATTGATTTAGGTAGCACACACAACTTCATTGATCCTAGAGTTGCTAAGCAGGAAAATTGCTATATCCACACTTGTAATTCATTCGAAGTCATGGTAGCCAATGGGGGAACATTACCTTGTAAAGGAAAATACCACAATGTCAATATCAGGATAGGGGACTATGAACTCAAGTAGGACATGTTTGCCCTCCATTTGGGAGGATGTGAAATGGTTAAGTACGTTGGGCACTATCAGTTGGAATTTTGTAGAACTCTAGATGCAATTCTCCCAAAATGGAAAAACACACTTACTCAAGGGCTCTCCTGCAGGAACACCTCACCTCATTAGTTCCAATCGTATGGAGAAAGTTCTAAAGAAATCAAAACATGGGGTCATTGCACAACTCTTCTCCATCCAACCAACCACTTCACTAATGGCCAAAATTCCATTAGACTTGCAACTGGTTCTACACAAACATGATGTTGTCTTTGCAAAACCAACTACACTACCACCGCATCGTTCTCATGACCATGCTATCCCATTGCTCTCGGTAGTGCACCACCAAATATCAGGACATACAGGTACCCTTATGCCATGAAATTAGATTTGGAAAAATTGGTATAGGAATTACTCAAGGCTGGTGTCATCCAACCTAGTACTAGCCCCTACTCCTCACCTGTCCTACTTGTTCCCAAGAAATATGGCTCATGGCACCTATGTATTGACTATCGGGAACTCAAAAAGACTACCGTCAAGGATAAATTTTCTATTCAAGTGGTTGATGAACTACTCGATGAACTACATGGAACCATGTATTTCACCAAGCTTGATCTTTGCTCTGGCTACCATCAGAGCCGGATCAAGGATGAGGACATCCCCAAAACTACCTTTCACACTCATGAAGGTCATTATAAATTCTTGGTAATGCCATTTAGTCTCACAAATGCTCCTTCTACATTCCAAAGTCTTATGAACAACATCTTCCGGCCCTTTCTACGGAAGTTCATCCTTGTTTTCTTTGATGACATCTTGATTTACAGTCGCACATGGGAAGAGCACCTCAATCATGTGGATCAAACTTTACAGTTGTTGGTCACCCATAAACTTTTTTCCAAAAGGTCTAAGTGTTCCTTTGGGCTTATTAAAGTAGAGTATCTGGGACACATTGTCTCACAGGATGGCATCAAGGTTGACCCTAAGAAGATCCAAGCAGTTCAAGAGTGGTCGAAACCTCACACCCTCAAGGGAATTCAAGGATTTTTAGGGCTTACAGGCTATTATCACAAATTTGTCTGCAATTATGGGAAGATAGCTGCCCCCCTCACCTCCATGTTGAAAAAAGATTCCTTCACTTGGATAGGGCCTACTGAACAAGCCTTCATTGAACTCAAGCATGCTATGACCACCACTCCCATCTTAGCCATGCCAGATTTCTCTAAACCATTTATCATTGAAAGTGATGCTTCTGGTCATGGTATTGGAGTAGTATTGATGCAATAATGATGACCTATGGCTTTTACTAGCAAGGAACTCTCTGATCATAATCTAGGGAAATCCACATATGCTAAGGAAATGTTAGCCATATTGCATGCAGTCACACATTGGCAACTTTACCTCTTTGGGTGTCACTTCTCCATCAAAACCGACCATCAAAGTCTCAAATATTTTCTGCAACAAAGAGTTGCCACACCTGACCAACAAAATTGGGTGTCTAAACTCATGGGCTATGATTATGATATCACCTACAAAAAGGGAAAGGAGAATATTATGGTTGATGCTCTTTCTCACTAAATGGAGATCGTAAGTATGTTGTGTGCCATCTCAACACCACTTCCCCAATGGATTGATTCCTTGCGTCAAGAAGCACGTCAGGATGCATATTTGTAAGCTTTGATAGCCTCACTAATGGATGATCTAGATTTTGCACCAAGATATAATTAGAATGGCCATGATCTGCGCTACCATAAATGCCTAGTTCTACCTCATAAGTCCCCACTTCAAGAGCTCCTCATGAAGGAATTACATGCCACTCCCTCTGCAGGCCATTTAGGGTTCCTTAAAACATATGAGCGACTCAAGCGCACCTTCTTTTGGAAAGGTATGAAATGGGACATCCGCTCTTTTGTTGTTGCCTGTGACACATCTCAAAGGATGAAAGGTGAAATAGTGCACTCTTTGGGCACTCTTCAGCCATTGCCTATCCCGAATCAGGTTTGGACCGACATTTCCATGGACTTTATAGAAGGGCTCCCTAAATCTAGAGGCAAGTCAGTTATTTTTGTGGTAGTGGACCGCCTTTCAAAATATGCTCACTTTTGTGCCCTTGCCCATCCTTATACAACATCCATTGTTGCATAACTTTTTCTTGACTCCATATTTTGCCTTCATGGCATGCCTACCTCCATTGTATCTGATTGTGACCCCACCTTCACTAGTCATTTTTGGAAAGAGTTGTTTAAGTTGTAGGGGACTCAGCTCAAAATGAGTTCAGCCTACCATCCGCAAACAGATGGTCAAACAGAATTTGTTAATAAATTCTTGGAAACCTACCTTCGCTACTTTGTCTCAGATCATCCCACTCAACGGGCCAAATGGCTATCCTTGTTCGAATGGTGGTACAACACTTCCTATCATATCGCAACCAAACTCACACCATTTGAAGCAGTCTATGAGCACCTTCCACCTATGCCTTCTTCTTACATTCTTGGCAACTCCAAGGTCCAGGCCATCGACAACACTCTGAAACAACACACCGAGGTCCTTCTCCAACTTAAGTAGAATTTGAACATGGCCGAGAATCAGATGTGCCAACAGGCTGATCAGCATCATTCTGAGTGTAGTTTTGATGTAGGTGATATGGTCTTCCTTCGGTTGTAGCCGTACAAACAATCATCCCTAAAACTTCGTAGGTGCCAAAAGCTTTTTGCAAAATTCTATGGCCCTTACCAGGTTCTACAAATGATTGGCCCCACAGCTTACAAATTGGTGCTCCCACCTACTTCCAAGCTTCATCTAATTTTTCATCTGATGAAGCTTGGAAGTAGGTGGGAGCACCAATTTTTGTATCGACAGACTTGTACTCTTTGCAACTATACAATTACAGAGATCTTGGTTCAGTGGCATGGGCTTCAACCTGAAGATGCTACATGGGAATCTCTCCACCAACTCCAACAACAGTTTCCTCATTTCAGATTTTAGTACAAAGCTTCTTCAATGGGAAGGACATGTTAGGATCCCATCCTAACCCTTAATGTAATAACTTCTATGATGTAATAATTCCTAAATAATTTGTGTAGTACCCATGATTAATATTTTGTAATGTTCTAATTTTTAGCTTATATAGGGCCTATGACAAATGGCACCCTTTTTATGTAACACATGGTAGATGGGTTATGTAAGGTGGCCTTGTGCATGTAATTTGAGTGGCATTATACACGTAATCCAGGTGGTATTTTGCATGTAATCCAACCATGGAAGGGAACTCTTTAAATACCCTAGAAGGCACCAATGTATTCATCTTTTGCAAATTAATGAAGTGTTGAAGGAGGTTGCCCCCTCGAAGAGGCTTGTGATTCTATCTTATTGTGAGATTGTTCCTTTATGCAAATTTTTTTTATAATGTGTTCTGAATATTAATATGATGTTTATGTGAGTTTATTTCCAAGAAATTGTGTGAGAGTGTGTTATTTGAGTTTATTTTATAGCAGGATCCTAACAATCATCATTGGCACCTTTAGAAATACCTTCATCATTGTCCAATCCTCTACAAAGGAACATGTCAAATAGGTCTATCAATGAAATCCCTCCCATCATCTCCACCATTTCCACATAAGAGATTCCTAGTCTAGAAAATGAGGAACCATGTCATGAGGTAAGTTTTGAGTCATCTCAAGCCTCACTTCCATCTCCTCCATCTTCACCATCCTAGGTCATAGTCCATTTGGCTAGTATAGGTTTAGGAGAATACCTAGTAAGGAACATCACAACAGTTCTAGCCATTGAGACAATATAGAATATGGGATGACCTAATCTTCCAATAGGTACCATTATACCTCTAGGTATACCTCCCAATAAAAATAATTTCATATATGGGGGTATAAAATATGGAACAAAACCATCTCCTCAGCATGAAGAGGATGAATAACCTTTCTTTGAGGACATCAATTACATGTCTAATCTTGACTATGCCTTGTGATATCTCCATTGTTGCCATTGGCATGTCTATGGCTTAGGGTTATATGAACAAGGTACTCGTGTTCCTTACCATCCACAATATTAATTACCATATGATAAATCTAGTTTAGGATACAACAATCATGTGCCTCTATATGTCCTTATAGAGAGTTTAGAATGCCTATGTTTTAACTATAGGGATGAGCTTGCACATGATCCCACTGCTAATCCTAATCATGTCCACTCTTTGGGGGATTATTTTCCTGTTAAAATTATAGATCAAGGGGTATCTCACGATTTCACCCAATCATTTGAAAAATTTTAAGGTTCACATACTCTTCCATATGATGATGAGGAAGAATATCAAGGTACCCCTAAGGAATGGACAACAGGTGATGAATTAGATTATGGTGTAACACCCATAAACTACCCTAGTTTAGATGAGGATAATGAGCAGTTCATCCCATTGGATGATGAATAAGAATTCTATCTACGTATGGTACTGGTGCACCATCTCATTTTACGATAAATTTTACCACTCGAATATCAAGCTCGTCACATTCCACATCAACCACCACCGGTAATTCCACCTCCATCATAACCACCCCTGTGAGTCTTGATAAAACCTCCTATCACTAGACTCAATAACCCATCCAATGGAGATCATCCATCCATTAATAGGATTTCCATAGATCTTACTACACCACTGCATGATCCAAATAACCCATCAAATCCATTGCACCTTGACCTTGAGGCAATTGAATTTGATTGAGGAGATTCTTCCCCATATCCATTAGAGTATTGGCCTTGCGATGAAATGTTACAACCATTTCATTTTCATCTAAGACCTACTCAAAATATCTTTCATGCTAAGGTTTAGCATTATTTTCCAATTGATAATGTAAACCTAGTTGATGACATTCTTTTGATCCCTATTCCACATTAGTTGGAAGAGGGATATCATAAGTCAATTGATCGAACAATTGATAGGGATATCAACACAAATACTGATAATACCTAATTCATAAAGCTAGGGGAAGTCTTATCCCCTATTAAGCAAGCTAACTACACAGAACTATTAAAATAGAATAGGTAATCTTTTGTGTGGTCCTATAAAGATATGCCAAGACTAGATCCCAATTTAGTCATGCATAATCTTATGATTGACCCAAATGCAAAACAAGTCAATCAAAAGTTGCACAAGATGCATCTAAAAATAGCCTTAATGGTGAAATATGAATTTCAAAATTTGTTAGATGCCAACTTCATTATATCAATTGATTATCCACCATGGGTTTCCAATATGGTACCTATCAAGAAACCCGATGGAAGGATTCACATTTGCATCAATTTTTGAGATCTAAATAAAGTGATTCCTAAGGATGAATTCCCTTTGCCAAACATTGATGCACTGGTGGATGCCACTGTAGGTCCTGAGATGTTATCCCTTATGGATAGTTTATTTGGATACAACAAAATTTAAATTAATCCAAAATACCAACTCAAAATGACATTTACAGCATCTTGGGGGACATTTTGTTATAAGATCATACATTTTGGTCTCAAAAACACTGGCGCTACCTACCAGTTTGCTATGACTTATATCTTCCATGACTACATGCATAAAATTTTGGAATATCAAATAGATGACTTAGTGGCTAAGTATTTACTCTGTCATGAGCACATTGATGTATTGCACAAAGTTCTAGATCACCTCATTGAACACAATGTTAGACTAAATCCCAAGAAATGTGTCTTCGGCATCACATTTGCAAAACTCTTGGGATTCATAGTCTTTAAAAGAGGCATAGAAGTTGATCTAAATAAATTCAAGGTAATCCTATAAATACCTTCCCCTATTACTATCAAGTAGCTATGTAGTCTGCAAGGAAATTTTGCATCCATCAAGCGCTTCATACCTCAACTATCAGATAAGTGTTGACCTATGAATAAGTTGTTACACAAGGGGGTCGTATTTAAGTGCGATGATGAGTGTCAAGCTACCTTTGATGCTATTAAAAAATATCTAGCTTCATCACAACTATTGGCTCCTCCCAAACTAGGAGAGCCATTATATATATACATATCAGCTACTAAGCTTGCGTTGGGTACCATGTTGGCCCAAAAGAATGAATTGCACAAAAAATGGGCTACATACTATATTAGTCACACCCTAGTTAGTTATGAAATAAATTATGCATATGTTGAGAAGCTATGCTTACAAGTGGTTTTTGCTACTAAAAATTTACGTCATTATATGCTTAATCATACCATGTATGTAGTATCCAAAGAGAATCCATTGTGATACATGATGAGTCAAATTTACCATAACAATCGTACAACAAAATGGATTATTCTATTGATGGAATTTGACATCGAATTCATTGAATAAAAATCAATTAAAATTTAGTTCATAGCCAATCAACTCGCATAGGTTCCCCTCCAATATAACCAGCCTCTTAACATAGATCTTACCGATGATGTAGTCTTTCAGGTGTTAGAATCACTTGATCCTAAAGAGCCTGAAGCAAAGGCTAACATAACTCTATTTTTTAATGGCTCTAAGTGCGAGCAAGGGGGTGGCATGGAAATTGTGTTTTTCACACCACAAGGGGCTCCAATGCCCCTATCATTCAAACTCAATTTCCCATGCACCAAAAAAAATGTCGAGTATGAATCTCTTCTCATAGGCCTTCAAATAGCAATCGCCATGAAAATAACCAATCTCAACATTTTTGGTGATTCCTTGCTCATAGTAAATTAGGTCAAGGGAATATTCCAATGTAGATGCCCAATTTTGCAAGCCTACAAAGCCCTTGTGGATAAAATTTTGATAAAATTTGAACAGTATGTTATTGAGGCACTACCTTGTTCATCTAACCATTTTGCAGACACAATGGCCTCCTTAGGTTCTTTAATCCTGTAGAACCCATTTGATAATATCATAACCATTCAAGTCAAAATTCTAGCATAATCTGCAACTAAGTGTGAGGAGCTTCACTTCATGCTAGAAGTATACATGATTCAAATTGAACCTTCTCATGAATTGTCCTCTCAAATTCATAATTGCTTGAATAATGCCTCTTAGGGGACTTTATTCTCTCAAACTACTTTTTATACTAGCATAATGCTATATTTACAAGTTCTCTCCCAATCAGCATTCACGAGAGACGAACTTCAAAAGGATCAAGAAATTCATGCAATTAAGGATTCTTCAAAGAAATATTGGTCCATCTACGTAAAATATTACCTAAAGCTTGGTAATATCCCTTCTAGATTTTTGCATGCTACAAAATGCTCGTTCAAGAAAAATCAGTAAAATATGTCTTATTTGGAGATATATTGTATTGTCGAAGCTACAATGGTATCCTCCTTCATTTCTTAGAGCATCAAGAGTCAGTTTGGGCAATCACCCAAGCTCATAATAGTACATGTGGTGGCCATTTTAGCATTATGGCCATTGCAAATAACATTCTTTGCATGGGCTATTATTGGCCAATGTTAGAGCAATATTGCTGCACTTATGTTAAGAAGTGCATCAAGTGTCAACACCATGCTAATTTGACACACATACCTTCTCAATCCTTACAACCATTTCAATTGGTTTGGTCATTTTTGCAATGGATATTTGACTTAATAAAGAAAATCACACCCTCTTCCTTAGGCCATCATACATTTATCATTACGACCATCGATTATTTCATAAAATAGGTGGAAGTGATTCCCCTTACCACTACGATTGGACCTTGCATTACAGAGTTCATATTACATAATATCATTTGTCGTTTTGGTATCCCATCCAAAATAATTTTAGATAATGGGCCACCTTTTAATAATAAGGATGTGCATGCTTTAACAACTAAATATAACATCCAACATAGCTTTTCTACGCACTATTATCCACAAGCTAATGGGTAAACTGAGGTATCAAATAAAACAATAATTGCAATCTTAAATAAAATCATTATGGATAATCACAAATATTGGAATGATTAATTGCCTCTTGCCCTTTGGGCCTACTGCACTAGTATTCAAACACCCACTAGGGCAACTCTATTTTAACTAGTGTATGGTGTTGACGTTGTCATGCCTTTACAGTTGGAAATTCCATTGCTATGCATATCCATGTAATAGTTCATCGATGATGACACTATGCAGTAGGCTCGCCTCAACCAACTAAATTTTCTTGATGAATAATAGGTTAATGCTCTTGAGCACCTATGTGTTTATCAATAATGGCTTAAGAGATCCTATAATATAAAAATCCATTTTTGAGACTTTTAGGTTGGTGACCTTTTTTAAAAGAAAACAAACAAAATTCTAACTTGTCGCCCCATCTATGGGATAAATTTATGGTAAATTGGTTAGGTCCCAACATTCTCACTAGTCAAGACTTGGAACTTATCTCCTAGATTCCATTGAAGGATGTGAGGAGCCTAAACTCTTGAATATCCTTCACTTGCAGCATTTTCATGTATAAAGTGTTGCACCCTCACCAAAAAGCCCCAAATATATCTATAAACCCTTTGGTCACCCTAAAATTCTCCAAAGGTATCTATAAACTCTTTTTTCACCCTAAAACACTCCAAAGGTGCCTACAAAACCCTTTTGTCACCCCAAAATGCTCCAAAGGTATTTATAAAACCTTTGGTCACCCTAAAATACTCCAAAGGCATCTATAAGCTCTTTGGTCACCCTAAAATGTTCCAAAGGCATCTATAAGCTCTTTAGGTGAACTCCAATAATGCAAATGATTTAATCTAATATGTCCCTATGATAAAAATGCTAAATGAAGTGTAAATCAAACGAAGAAAGGTCAAAATACTCAAACAAAAACTCGGAGTTGCCCCTAAGAAAATTGTAGACGATATCATCGCATTCTAGGCGAGATCACATTCCAAACTTGCATGTTCATACTATGATCACAATATCTTATCCTTTGATCTGTGACAAAATCCTCCAATCCTACAAGCAAATAACGAAACGAGTGGTAGGATGTAAAATTAAACTTAGTTTTCTTAAATGCAGAGACGAGGAGAATTACGGAGGGAGGGGTCTAGTTAAATAGGTAGGGAGGAGTGTCCTAAATAGGGAGGAGGTTGGATTGTTGCAACTTCTTCCAAACTAGATGAAACTGAATGGATTTGATCTCACAAATCCCTTGCAGTTACACAGGTGGAGGAAAAAATCCATTAAAAAAACTGTCATTTTATTATTTTAAGTTTTTGTTTTTAGGGCAATATCGTATTACAATCGGCGATATCGTACGCCGATCGCAAGGATCGTAAAATTGAAATCATGAATTTTTGGGCTATCATTTAGAGGATTTCATCACAGATCGAATCCTTTAAAGATCTCACCTAGAATGTCTATCGCTATGATAGTAGCATATTATGATCATAGTACAAATGTGCAAGTTCAAAATACAATCTTGCCTAGAATGCTATGATATCGTTTGCAATTTGCTTGGGGGTAACTCCAAGTTTTGGTTTGCATATTCTGAACTTTCTTCATTTTATTTACACTTCATTTAGCATTTTTATCATATGAAATATTAGATTAAAATTATTTGCATTATTGGAGTTCACCTAAAGGTCTTATAGATGCCTTATAGGATAGCAAGGAAAACTTTTCACTTAAGGTATTATGATTTACTATGTAGAATCACTTTATCGAATTTTGCAACAAATCATTTTAAGATGTGAAAGTGTGTTCTTGGTTCAAAAAGTAGCAAGATCATTCTCAAAACTCAAAATTATTTAATGAAGTAATAGTGTTTTTTGGTACAAGAGAGATTTATAATCAAAACAACAAAATCAAAATTAAATATGTGAATTTTAGTGCATGGTTCAAGATAACTTTTGAATTTATCTGAAGTAAATTAAAATATAATTTGCAATATTAGCAGATAATAAATGCAAATATAATGAAATAATGCTTTAAAATATTTTTGTAGATTTTTAGATTTTGTAATTTTTTTGGTTGTTTTTTTTAATAATATATTGAAATGCATGAGAAAATTATTTACAACTATGTACAATGATGATATTTTTGATTTTATGCATAATATCTTTTTAGATGCATAATATTCATGGGTTCCTTGAGATATTTTCCATCCAAGGTAGCCAATATATATGCACCTGATCCAAATTTAGCAGTGATGATAAATGGTCCAAGCCAATTTGGTTGGAATTTTCCTTTAAGATATTTTCTTGCATTAGTATTTTTTATATTTTAAGACTAGATCACCAATTTCAAAATATCGATTATGAACTTTCTTTGAATATGCTCTTTTAAGTTTGTCTTGGTAGGCACGAAGGTGCTCTAAAGCATGAATGCGCTTTTCATCTAGAAGTTCCAACTAACTAAATCTTCCAGCATGATATTCATCTCCTACTTCGGCATCTTGAAGTAGAAGAGCTAAAGAAGGAACTTCTAACTCAAATGGAAAAACTACTTCAGCACCATAGACCAAGACAAAAGGTGAAGCGCCTATAGGAGTACGAACACTAGTTCGATAAGCCCACAAGGCAAGATATAATTGTATATGCCAATCACGGCCTATTTTATTAACCAATCTTTTTAGGATTTTGATTAGTGTTTTATTAGATGCTTCAACTTGGTCGTTTCCTTGTGGATAGTAAGGAGTAGACCATCTATGTTGAATTTTATATTTTTGACATAATTTTTTAACATATTTGTTCTTAAAACATGTACCATTGTCCGAAATGAGATTATATGGAATTCCAAATCTACAAATGATTTGATTGAAAATAAATTTAGAAACTTGAACTCCTGTGCAAGAAGCTAAAGGTATAGCTTCAACCCACTTTGTAAAATATTCTATTGTAGTTATTATAAATTTATGACCATCAGATGAGACAGGATTGATTTTACCAATAATGTCTAAACCCCATTTAGAGAAGGGCCAAGGAGAGGCTATGGTTTGGAGTTCCTGAGCAAGAGCATGGACAAGGTCAGCATGTCTTTGACACTTGTCACAATGACGCACATAATCATTAGCATATTTTTCCATGGAAGGCCAAAAATAGCCCATTCTAAGGAGCTTTTTAGCAATGGTACTTCCACTAAAGTGTCCTCCACAGGATCCATCATGGGCTTCACTTAAGGCTTTCTTAGATTCTTCTATGTTTAGATATCTTAATAGGATACCTTCAAAGGATCTTCTATATAGGGTATTACCAACAATTACGAAGTGAACAACTCGCTTACGTAGTAGCCTACATTGGTTTCTATCTAATCCTTCAGGGAAAGTCCCATTCTGCAAAAAGTTAAAGATATCTATGTACCAAGGTTTTGGGGTGATCTCATTAATAAAAAATACATCCAATGGCTCTAAGAAGGATTTAGAGGAAGCGGGTTCTTGGATTTTACGGATAATTATAGTAGCATATTCATCATCCAACTCCAAATGCAACAAGGAGGCAACCATGACCATAGCATCGACAACACGGTTGCTAGTTCTAGGAATGGCTTCTAAGGTTACCTTTTCAAACAATGAAATAAGCTTAAGCACATACTCTTTATAAGGACGAATTTTCTCATCTTGTTTTTGATAAAATTCATTGATTTGATTTATCATGAGTTGATAATATCCAAAAACTAATAAAACTTTAATCTTTAAAGCTAAAGTAGCTCGTAATCCAAGGATTAGAGCCCCATATTCTGTAGTGTTATTAGTACAAGCAAACTATAATTTAAAAGATAAATGTATTAGGTGCTTTTGAGGAGATATTAATATAATACTAGCACCTGCACCACTCATACATCTAGCTCCATCAAAAAATAATGTCCAGGTTTCAAAATGATCTTCTTCTAAATTAAGGCACTCATCCAAAAATTCAATATTCATGGGATGAGTAGACTCTATAGGAGCAGCAGCTAACTGATCAACTATGACTTGGCCTTTTATGGATTTTTGGTCGATGAATGTGAGTTCAAACTCACTAAGAGCAAGAACCCACTTAGTTGTGCGTCCTGATAAGTATGGTCTACTCATCAAGTACCTTAATGGATCAGATTTAGCAATGACATATGTTTTTTGACTAAGCATATAATGATGCAATTTTTGCGTAGAAAACACAACTGCTAAACAAAGTTTTTCTAATGGAGTATATCTTGTTTCATAACTTATTAAAGTTCTACTTATGTAGTATGTGGCTCGTTCTTTCTTTTCATCATCAATTTGAGCCAACATAGCCCCAATGCAAGTTTTGAAGCAAAAATATATAAAATGAAAGGACAATCTGGTCTAGGTGGAACAAGCACTAGAGGGTTGAGAAGATACTATTTAATGCTATCAAAATATTCTTGAAATTCCTTATCCCATTGAAAGGAAAATTTTTTCTTGAGTAATTTAAGAAAAGGTTCTATTCTATCTGCCAATTTATCAATGAAGCGACGAATAGCTTGTAATTTTCCTTGTAAGCTTCTTAATTATGATATGTTTTTAGGAGGTGGCATATCATGGATAGCCTTAATATTTAAAGGATATATCTCGATGCCTCACATAGAAACAATAACTCCTAATAATTTTCTATATTTTACTCCAAATACACATTTTTCTGGGTTTAAACGTATCAAATATTCTCTTAATCTATCAAACACTTTTCTTAAATCATTAATGTGATCATCTTCTTTAGCTGAACGAGCTATAATATCATCTACATAATCATGCAAAATATCATACATCATATCATGAAAAATATATGTCATAGCTCTTTGATATGTTGCACCAGCATTCTTTAAACCGAAGGGCATAACTTTCCAACAAAAAGTCCCCCAAGGTGTAATAAAATTTGTTTTAGCTTGGTCTTCAGGAGCTATTCTAATTTGGTTGTATCCTAAAAAACCATCCATAAGGGACAACATCCCACTCCCAACTATAAAATCTATGATTTGATCCATATTAGGGAGAGGAAATTCATATTTAGGGCATGCAACATTAATATCTCTAAAATTAGTGCAAACCCTAATTTTGGTAGCTTCTTTCTTAGTTATTGGAACAACATTAGATATCCATTCATAATAATCAATAGCTTGTATAAATATGACATTCAAAAGCTTCTCTAATTCACTTTTAACTAGCAGTGCTACTTTAGGATGCATTTTTCTAAGTTTTTGCTTTACAGGTTTAGCATCAGGACGCACTACTAGATGGTGCAAAACTACAGAAGGATCTAGGCCTAGCATATCTGTGTATGTCCAAGCGAAGACATCAGAATATTCTGTAATAAATTCAATATATAGCTTTTATTTTTCTTCACTTAACTCAGATCCAATTTTGACCATGCGAGGATTCTCTTCTGTTCCAATGTTGATTTTTATGAAATTTTCTACAATAATATTCAACTCTCTTTCAAATTTTGGTGGTGCGGGTGATACCCCCATTTCTTGTAATTCTTCCAATGTGCATTTAGCTAACTCTTATTGGGGAGTAGTAGCTTCTATGTGAGCTACACATGGCATTGATCCATCAAAGAAGAATTTATTTCTTAGAACTTCATCAAGAGATATATCATGATAGATATCCCCTTCTAAACATTCATCCACAGAAGCAATCATTTTTGGATAAACTATAGTCAACATATTACAAGTATGTGTTGTTTTAAGAAGTTCTTTTTGTTCCATATACTCTTGATATGTTATAATATGGTCATCATTTTTATATGGGAATGGTTCTATTTTTGTAGGAATATAACCAAGACCACATAGGGCAGGCCATTCTTCGATCTCTAAAGGTTCTTTTATTCCATTTTCATAAGGTCCCAAACCTTTGCCTCTGTATCCCATATTACACATCATTGGTTTTGATTTTACATATTCATTAGAGAAATAACATTTAGCAAATCCCTCTTGATCAATTGTAATCTGCATAACTAAAAAATTTCCCCAATCATATCCTGCATACACAAATTCACAACTCCCAATATGACAAATGCTCCCTTTCTTTGGTAAGCCTAATGTTTGAGGAGATGGTGGTAACTTAGATAGCACCAAAGAATCTTGGGTAGAAAAATTAACTTCTTCTGTAGTTGCAAGCACTGAAGATAAATCCGGTAATACTTCATCCGAAATGGCATATGAAGTAGATGGACTATATTTCTTAGTTGTTTCTTTAGATGCTGTAAATTTAAACATTGTAGACTCAGGAGGTGACTCTGTTACTATAGACTTAGGAAATGGATTAGGTATAGTTTCAAAAGGTGATGATGATAATGATGTAGAATTTGTTGATGTTGATGATTTAGAATATGTTTTTAATGATGTTGATTTAGGAGGTGATTTAGATTTAGAAGGTTTTGATGATGAATATGGACTAGGATGAACAACAGACATAGCAGGACAAAATGGAACCCCTACAAGTTCTACCACAACACACATATCAAATGGTCTAGGATCACCATGAATGGTGACTAATTGATTTTTAAATTCAAATTTAACACATTGATGTAATGTGGAAGGTACTGCTCTCATTGCATTGATCCAAGGTCGACCTAGAAGAATGTTGTATGATGCAAAAAATGATACAAAAAACATAGTCGTATCCAAAATCCTTGGACCAACTTGCAATGGGATCTTCATAACTCCACATGTTTCTTGAGTTTCATCATTAAATGCTTTAATGATCATTTCAGTCTTTTTCATATCTTCTTTCTTAAATCTAAACCTTTGAAAGAAATCATATGTGCATATATTTAGTGATGATCCGTTATCAATTAAGACTCTCTTAACTCCTACGTCTCCAATCAATGTTATGATGTATAAAGGATTATCTCCATACATACTTTGAGGAGGGATATCTTTATCACAAAAATCTATGAAGTTCGTTTCATCCAAAGTTATAGCATTTACTACAACATTAGGTTCAATATCTTCAGGTACCATCATTTTGCTTAGAGTTTTCATTAATTATTCTCTATGCATGGAAGAAGTTCTCAAGAGGTCTAAAAGAGAAATTTTGGCTGTGATGGTAGCTAACTATTCATTGATATCATATGGTGATCTTTGTTGCGAACCTAGTGCATTATTTCCCTTAGTAGGAGCTTTCAATACAAATGGGGTTGTTTTCTCACTTTGATCTTGAGAATTTTGGTTTTGTGCTTGTTGTCTTGTAACTACTCCAATGGTACCCACAATGTTGCTATGTCTTGGATTACCAAAGTGGGGTCTAGCATTTTCTACTTGCTCATTTGAAAGCCATTGTTGGGATGATGGTCTAGTAGTTACTCTTCTTGGAAATGGTTCTTCAGGCACCATCAAGTCTGTAATAGGAGTGATTGAATCTGATTCATCTTCCAAACTATTTGAATTATTTGAAGTGATATCCATTTCACTTTCTTCATCACTTTTTAAAGGTGTAATTTGACAACTTTTTAAGGGTCTAATAGTAACTTGAGATTCAGTAGTTACACATAATTTTTACAAATCTTGATGAGGTAGAAAACCACTAATAGTTCCCACATATCGAGTTGGATGAGGAACATTATGGTGTTCTACTTGATTTACAGCTTCTTTACCATGCTTTGGTAAAGGGTGTTGAAAAATATCCAAATTTTGATTTGCATTTTTATTTTGAGGCTTATGTGTATTGTTTTGAGCATTTCTTGGAGGCAAATTCTCCACTTCCATTTCACATTTATCAATTAGATCTTGTATCAAATGTTTTAATCATTTACATGAGTTTTTTGAATGACCATCAGTTCTATGGAAGTTACAATGTAAATCAGCTCTAAATCCTGCTACAGTTGTATCAGGTTGTCTTATTTCGGGAAACCGTATCAAACCTTGTTCTAATAGTTGAGGTAAAATCATATGCAAAGGTTGGTTCAATCTTGTAAATTCTCTTGGTGGTTTATCAAGAAATTTCAATACAAATTTCTTCACAACTTCTGCAAGATTAACATTTGAGTTGTTTCTATTGTCAGTAACTCCATCACCTACTACTTGTTTATTTTTGTATTGATTCTTAGAAGTTTTATCTTCATCTTTCTTCTTAAATTGACCTCTTCTAATGAGGGCATCTTCTACCCTCCTTGCTAAATCAATGGCTTGGTCAAAGGATGTTACTGTAGTAGTAGAAAGTTCATAAGATAATTGTTCTTGCAAATTACCTATAAATATATCCAACATTTCATGATGAGGTAATGCAAAGTGTAATTTTCCCAAAAGTTGTCTCCATTTAGCCAAAAATTCAGCAAAAATTTCATCTTTTCCTTGTTTCAAGTTGTATAAATCCTTAATGGTCACATGCCTCTCTATATAGGCACTAAATTGGTGGACAAACATTTATGTTGTCTCTTCAAAATTTCTTAAAGAATTAGTGGGTAACTGATAATACCACTCTAGAGCCATGCCTCCTAGACTTTTAGGGAACATCTTTAGCAACAACAAATCATCATGAGAAACATCATGACATGTCATTCTAAACATACGAAGATGCTCTATAGGATCTTTAGTTCCTTTATATATCGAGGATAACTAGCATGGGGAAATGCTTAGGATAAGGTTGTGCTACAACTATAGGATCCAAAGGTTGACTACACATCTCTCGATAACTATATGAGGGATGGTAGGGATCCATCTGGTCTAGACGAGAAGCTAACTACTTAACCATAGCTTCAAGTCCTTGTTGTTGGTGTCCACCAAACTGATTTGGTTGCATCATACTATTATGTCTTTGATAATAAGTTGGTGTTGTTGTGTGAAGATTTCCAACTGAAACACTATTATGTAAAGTCTATGTGGGGACAGTATTATGTAGTTGAGATGAAATCTTGTTTTGTTGGATTTTCTGTTGAGGATTGATATTTTGTACTTGTTTAGATTTTTGTTGATTTGACATTTTTTGATTAAGATATTGAGTGAAAATGGATGTGAATAGTTGTTTTTTTTTAGGGTTGGTTTTGGTGTTGCTAGCAGCAATTTTAGATGATTGTGCTATTGGTTTTTGAACATTTTGATTTAAAGGTATCATGTTTTGATTAGATGGTCCTGCTTGATTATCATCTTGGTCTATTGAAGGTATGTAAGATAATGGGTTTGTATGTATCTGAAATGTAGCTTCTAAGGCTGATTCCATATCACCTTCTCTTGAATTATCAATTTGTACTGCTTGATTAAACTCTTCTATGTGGTCTTTTATGAATTGAGTAAAATTTGCAAGAGACTCAAATTTAACATTTCCCTTTTCATCTAATGTAGGTTCATTAAGATCTTCTACTTCATCTTCCTCGTTATCACCTTCATCTTCTAAAGGTACATATTCTCCAATGAGTGCTCTATCCTCAACATTTTCTTGTTCTTGTTCTCCCATATTATCGTTGTCTACTTGTTTACCACTTATTAATATGGGCATTTTGTCTTAGAATAATTGTTCTTGCAGATATATATTTTATATATATGTGCTAAAATTTTGGGTATATATATTATATATATACCTAACTAAATAAATAAAATACTATGATTGGTTTTTTAATTTTTATTTTTGTTTTTAAGTTGCAACAACAAAGCAAACACACCTATATAATATTACCCCTTAATTTTCTTGAAAAATCTTATATATATCATTAATAGGTTCGAGTTGATATGGTGTCATGTAATGCTCTTCTTCAAAGTGAAAATTATCTCTTAAGAACCTTATGAAATGTGCTAATGTAATGCAATCGACTTCTAAGTTTGACGTGTAAAAATACAACTCATGACAATATTCTCTATAAAGCACAACCCTAGGAACACTATTAAACCTTCTTTTATTATCTAAAACAAGTTCTTGATCTTCTACATGAGATAAAAACTTATGTACAACTACAACATTCTCAAGATAATCTTCAAAAGAGTATAAACTAGGAGAAATCACGACCCTCTTATTGGCTAACCACCTATCACAAGCCCTCTAGAGGTAAAAATAGAACGATGCTCTATGTGGATCCAGGACTCTAGATAAATCTACCCTTATGATTTTCTTAAGTTCAGGTTCTCTACTTCTTATGATTTCTAGTCTTCTCCAAATTTTAGGAAATGGTACAATACCTAAGGAAGAAATTTCTTGAGTTGCTAATGCTTTACTAACATCAATCAGAATTGCTCTTCTTATATTATAATCTACCATCTATAAAATGCAAAGTTTGTGTGATTTTAACTAATTTTTTTGTTTGATTTTTTTTTTTTTTTTTTTTTGAAATCATAAGAAATACCTGTGTATTCACGTCGGGTTCACCAAAGAATGTAGCCCAAAAATTCTCGCACTCCTTTCCTCAAGGCTGATGGATCCGTGCCTTAGAGGGGAATAGGAGAATGGATGGTCTACACCTCAAAAGAGAGGTACTTAATCATACCTTCTAAAATGGTGATTTTTTGATGAATTATTTTGGGTTCACCAGGAAACATTTATGGTTGTTTCCATGCCTAGGTTTTGGGATTTGTTTTGATGTGTTCTTTTTATTCAAAATTGCATACACCTAGTTTTGGCCAATATGCAACTATAATAAACTATATGTAAATATGATTCAAATGCAGACAACAAATAGCAAAAAACAGAATTTAGATAGACAATGCAATGCTTAAAAAGTGATTTCAAATCCTTACCTGTATCCGAAAGTCTGATGAAGTTTCTGATTTTTGAGTGCAGTCCAGTTTTGTACAGTGCAAGGCAATATCGTATTACGATTTCACAAGATCGTATTATGATCAGTGAGATCGTATTCTGATCACAGACAGATAGATCTGATTTTGATAGAAGACAACAAATGCATGGATAGAGGGTAAAGAACAAAAATTCATGATCCTATTTATCTTTGCAAATATGGTTATGATCTATTAAACACTACTAAACAGTAACAATAATAGGAATTGATAAACAGATGCATCTAATTACCTAAAACATGCAATTACATGAGATTTTAGGTGAACTCCAAGAATGCAAATTATTTAATCTAATATGTCCTATGATAAAAATGCTAAATGAAGTGTAAATCAAATGAAGAAAGGTCAGAATATGCAAACCAAAACTCGAAGTTGCCCCCAAGAAAATTGTAGATGATATCGTAGCATTCTAGGCGAGATTGTATTCTAAACTTGCATGTTCGTACTATGATCACAATATCGTATCCTTCGATCTGTGATGAAATCCTTCGATCCTGCAAGTAAATAACAAAATAACGAGCGCTAGGATGCAAAATTAAACTTAGTTTTCTTAAATGCAGATCCGGGAAGAATTACGGAGGGAGGGGTCTAGTTAAATAGGTAGGGAGGAGTGTCCAGAATAGGGAGGAGGTTGAATTGTTGCAACTTCTTCCAAGCTAGGTGAAACCGAATGGATCCGATATCGTAAATCCCTTGCAGTTACACAGGTGGAGGCAAAAAACCATTTAACTAACTTTGTCATTTTCTTATTTTAAGTTTTTTTTTTCAAGGCAAGATCGTATTACAATCGATGATATCGTACGCTGATCGCAAGGATCATAAAATTGAAATCATGCTATGATTTCAGAGGTCATACTATGATTTTTCTAATCATAGTACGATCTTGTCAGAGCAACACAAATTTTGAGGTAATAAATGCAAACATGGTGTTTTTCCAATATTTTTTTGTTTTTATGCAAATGGGTCAAATTTAAGGTGTTACAAGTTGATCATACATGTCTAGCACCAGGTCTTTCCACTAGCCATCATTCAAAATCAGCTTTGTCAAACGTCTTTATTCACACTCATCTATATTTCAATTATCATGTTCATATACATTTTCCACATTTCATATGTATATCTATTTCCCTTCACCTAGGTCATTTATTATAAGGTTTCTTTAGGGTTTTCAGTCACTTAGCCATCTCTAGTTTTCTTTTTAGAAGGTAGAGTCCTACTTTGATTGTACCTTGTATACGTCATAGTACCAACCACATTTTTACACTAATAAATCCAAGTTTTACACAAGGAAATATGACACCTACAAAGTGGTATATGTTACCCTAAGAAAAAAATTTACCTCACTCATCCCCCTGTGTGAATGGTTCAAAAACACTAATAATTGACAAAAGGACAAGCTCCTCTTTATCCAAAATAATCAAACTCTCTTGCTTCACGCCAAATTAAGGTATGTATCCAAAGAGAAAAATAAATAATGGTTGTTACCACTTAAAAATATTCAAAATAAAAAAGTGGTTTTCACCATTAGCAAAAGCAAAAAGGCAAAATAAACAGTGGTTCTCAGCACTACCAAAATCCCCTGCTCACCAAAATAAAAATGAGCAAATCCCTAGAGAAATTAAAATATAAAAGAAAGGAAGGGAGTATTGAACTTGACTCCCTAGAATTATCATTATTTGACAACAATGAGGTGATACGCATTACAAGTTGGGTGGTATTAATCCTACCTAGAAGTAGTGGTATCCTTACACATGACAATATGTCTATCACACTAGCAACCTGCTTTTGTACAGACCAATATTTGCATGCAGATGAGCTAAATTTTGGTATCCTGTATTATCTAGTGGTCTAATCCAACTATGTAAAAAACTTAGGATAATTATACTCATAGGTTGATCTTCAATATATATGGCTACATCAATCCTGTTTGGCATTGGGTCAAATTTATGTGTTATCATAAAAAAGAACTCACATGCACACATAGGGATATTGAATATCTTGGTCATCCTAGTAGATTTATACCTTGCCAAAAAGTCTTGCATAGTCAATATACAAATTTTGACTAGAGCACTAGAGTGTTTGAGTCTCATGAAAACCTCAATGATATTCTATAACATATTACTATTTATTTATTCCATATCATTTTATCACATGTTTGTCAGTTCACATGTTCACAATCCAATACATAGTCTTATGATAACGTTAAAATGACCAAATGAATTTTGTATAGTCTATGGTGCTAGCATCTAGTGTGTCAAATAGTATTCATAGTTCAACATATAGATTAACAAATCATCCCTTTCATTATGTATACACTCATGTGCATATCATCAAATCACATCATATTACAATACATGCATCCATGATAAGCATCCATAAAAGCATTAGTAAAGCAAACATAAGCATTGCATACATATACTAAAGTAGTAAGGAAACACATGATGACAATAGAAAATCTCATATATATATGGGATAGAAAGATACATCATAATCCAAAAACTTCCCGTAGGCTACAATAAAATGGGTCCTCAAACCTCATGCTACAAAAAAGCCAAAAATAACCATAGAGTCTCAAAATTCATGGTCACATAGGACTGACACTATGACTCTCACCTCTACCCTTAGTCGATGCTCATTGAGATCTCCCATATCTTCTCTTTCTGGTCCTATCTGATCTCCTCATAGATTTAGGTACACCTATCCTAGCCAATGACTATCCTATACCACTCCTCCTACTCTACTAGGACCCACTAGCTGAAGAGCAAGTGGGTAAGTATCCTATAAGGTGTGCTATTTCATCCTCCAAATCCTATGTGTAGGTGATGTTCTCTTGATTATGCACTTGGTACTCACTCAATAAGGTCTATAGCTATACCATCTACTCTTGTGTCCTAGCTATCTCTCCACTACTAGATCCCCCATGGCTAGGGCTCCCTGCTTCAACCTATGACCAAAGAGTAGCTAACTCTATTGTGTGCCTATCAATATCAATATGTGCAGTCTACACCTATGCATGTAGGAGATCCCTCTCCTCTGCATACTCCCTCCACTCTTGTTTACCCCTGATTATCTCACCTTGTAGCTCAATAATGATAGCATCCCATGATGCCAACTGTACCTACACTTCTGGCTCATCAAATTCATCCTCAGTATAGTCATACTATGAATCCTCTATATTTGGGATATCAATCCACTCATCATCTACCCAATGATGCCCATGTTTCTCACCTAAGTCTATCTTCTCATCATCTAGAGCCTCGTCATGTCCCTCATCTAGAGCATCCTTGTGAGCCTCCTCTACCACCATAGTCATTCCACCTCCTAGAGGTCCCTCACCCTACCACTATCGCATCACCCACCAATAGTCATACTCTATTATGGTCCCTACATCATCTACCTTAGCAACATCCTTCACAGGATCATACTCCTCTCCAACTACCTCAATTATAGGCCAAGTAAGTGTCCTCTCATCCCCATGGTGTCAAGAGATCATTGACTCACTAGGTAATCCCTGACATAGCCTAAACTATCGTAGTACTCAAGCATATTATAAATACTCTTAGTCTATCCCATGTTGATCAACTAACCATCTCCCTCGCCTCACTCAGTAAAGTTGCACCTCATCCTCAGGCTATGCTAGACAATCCATGTATGGTCTCCAAGTCACCTTTGTTACCCTAAGCCATGTAAATGACTATGCATAATGGTCAATCATACCTGGATAGGGATGACTCTAGCCCCTCTCCTAGTCTCACTACTATAGGATCCCATAACCAATATCCACATCTACCATCTATGCCCATGTCATCCAAGGTAGTCCCCATGGTTTATCCATAGTAATATGCTACCATACCCACACCTATAGTATAAAGTTGCATCCCAATCCCTTCCACTCATGGAAACATATCTTGTACAACTAATTATAAATTTGTTCTAGCAAAATCGTACCCCAAGCCATCACTAGCGACCTCTCTATGGTGCACTCCACAAGTGAAAATGCCAACTCCAAAAGGTTTCAGGGGAACCTGGCTCCTAATGAGTCTGGTAGCAACATGTTGGATATCAGTGTCATCCATAAGGTGTGTCTCATGGTCAAAAACTCTACCATGTACCATAGCTCCACTAATATGCCTTCGCTAGGTAAGTCTTGTACTGCCTCGCACCAGTCCTCTCTGAAGTATCTCCACAAAATTGTATCTCTAAGATCTCAATGAGTAGATACAACTGGAATCCCCTCTATCAAAATGTACAAAATATAGTAAACATCCTCTAGCATCACTATCATATCCCCAATCAGTAAGTGGAAGGTTTTGGTACGGTTGTCCCATAGATCTATCAAAGCCATCAGGTAGGCTCTGTCTCCATGCATTGGCTCTAACCATGTCACTTTCTTGAGACCAATGGTATTAAGACATGTCTAGTCCTCCTTTTTCAATAAGTCCCTTGTAGTGTAAAAACAAGTTAAAAATTGACACTGACTCTTGACCACCTAACAAAGCCAAGTAATCTTAGCCAAAATGTAGCAAAAAAACCTCAAAATTACACAAAAATAGCAAAAATAGCTAAAAAAAAAGACCTTTTTTCCTTAAATTCATGGCCATCCCATTCAAGGATGGCCCCCAAATTAGTAGCTATCCCACATAGGGATGACCTCCAAAAATGCTAAAAAAGGGCTTTTCTAGCCCCCAAAAATAGGCATAAAACAAAAAAAAAACCAAAAAAAGGAATAAAATTGCACACAAACTACAAATAAAGCACAAATTCCTATATCTTAGCACTAATTAGGTTCACTAACTTACATTTATTGTGTTTTATTGGAAAATGTGCAAATTATTACATTTCCAAGTTCAATAAAGATTAGGAGCAAATTCAACCCTTACTCATCTTGCATCATCTTCGTCACTCGTCGAGTCCTAAGGCTAGCTCATGGTTATTGTGGGATAATCTTGGAAGTTATCCACTTTTAAAAATAAATATCCTACTCCTCATCTCTTAGTTTACCAAGTTAGAAGTGTGCAAATGAGCTATTTTGGCCACTTTTGGGCTTAAAAAGGCCTAGAATGAGCAGTGGTCATCCTAGGGTGGTATGGCTAGAAAATTGGCTGATCGTCCCACCCTAGTATGGCCATAAAATATGCATCCATCCCACCCTAGGATGGCCACAAAAAAATCCCAAAAAAATAGATAAAAAAGCAAAGAAAATGGCCTAAAAACCATAAAAAAACATGTCAAAATTAATGAAATTCACAAAGGATCAAGATTGAACACAAATTGTTCATGAATGAATTTAAAAGTATATATTTAACTCCAAAATAAGGCCATTGTGGTTGTACCACTCCATAAGGATGAGGTATTTAGTTCGATTTTGCCATGAAATATCAAAAAAAAAGAAAAAAAAAACCTTAAAATCTTAACAAAATTGATAAATATTACAATGGGTGAAACTGAAGGTAATACCAATCTAGTCATATGGCTCAAGAAAATCATCACTTTCATCAATGGTCATTCCCTCATCGAATCATCACTTGAGAGGGTAGTCATAATAATGAATTCATAATAAAAATAAACACTCAAAAGTGTAAGTTGCATACATTCAAAATAATCATTGTCAAAGATAAATTTCAAGCCCACACTAGGGCAAATAATTCAGCACAAATTCAAAACAAAGTATTGGTATACTTGAAGCCTCGGGACACATATCCCAAAATAGGAAAAATAAGGAACCAAGACCAAGTATACCCTAAGCCTAAATTATTCGAACAACATGGCTAAAAGGTATACCAAAATCAATCCTTCAATTATGTCAAAAGAAAGGATTCCAAGAATGTATGCTCTTTCCACAATAGAGACATCTAAATTTTGTTAGGTTATTAAATAACCTTAGTCATTTGATGGTTTAGTCATGTATTTTTTCCCCATATTCATTTCACACAACACATCTCAAAAAGGGGTATCTGTAGACACTAAAATCATATAAATAGGATAAGACTATGATGACACCACTCTTATCGACACTATATGACCCCATTTGGAAACCCTCATGGGTTAATTAGGTGTCCTAACCACTTTTGGGAAGTTTTGGGCCATGTAGCCATGGTCATCCCACCCCAAGACGACCATAATTCATGGTCGTCCCACCCAGGGACGTCCATAAGCAACCATTCTTGGGTGGGATGGCCATGGTATAGACCCCTAAAAAATTAAAGGGTGGAATAAATGATAATCAATTTCTTCCATTTATCCTACCCAATGACTTATGACAGATTGGAAGACTATCTAGGCCATCACAAACTACAAATTGGAGGTCCAAATTGGAGGCCTCTTCCACCCAATGCATGGCAAGGGCTTTGATAAGTGGTGACACCTACCTTGCATGCCCCAACTTGCTCCTTTGCCCATTTTCCCTTTTGGGCTATAAATTGGAGTGAATCCATTGAATTTAAGAGAGAGGTATTTGCAAGTATTCACCATGAAGTGCTATCAAGATTCCATATTACCTTTTGCCCTCGTATTTTCCCTTGGAAACTTCATCAATCAAAGGTATTTTCAAGGCATCCCCAAATACACACATCCCTTCTAAAAACCATCCATTCCTATGAATAAAATCACCAAATTTTATGACAACACCCCTAGGAGTATTCTAGACTAGATCCAAGTGGAATTGGTGGTAAAAAACACCCTGTTTTATGGTCGGCCCCACCTAGGATGGTTAATAGTATCGAATGGCTCACCCTAGTATGGCCATGAATTGGCATATAATTTTAAATTAATTTTAGTGTAGATTATTTTTAAAGTAGTATATATGCATCATACTTGAATTTGGTGAAGTTTGGAGCAATTTTGGACCTTCAATTAGGGTTTTTGTAATGACAGTCCTAATTGGCCCATCCAAGGATGGCCATAGATGCTGCTCCTAATTTCAATTCAATTTTTATGCATATCATTACCAAAGTAGATAATATACATCATGTTAAGTTTTGGTATCATCTGGAGTATTTTTGCATTCTCTATTGAACTCTTTGTATCCATTGTTGCATGCATTTCATTAATTTTATCTTAATCTGTACATGTTATTAACCTATTTTAATTTCTTATGTGTAGGTATGGGTATTCCAGTGCATGAGGAAGGATCTAAAGAGTTTAATATGGATAGATCATCATAGCGGTAAAAAAAACCCATGCTTCAATCATGAGGGCAAAGAAAATAGTGAAAGTGCATCATAGGTTTATGAAAGGATTGGATCCTTCAACATTGTAATTGTATTGTATCAATTGAGAGTCCTCATGGGGATAATTTGTAACATTATATTTGATAAATAAATAAATATAAATAGAACCTCCCATTTATTTCAATTATTTTTCATTTATTGCTTACTTTATTATTGCTTTTGAATGCTTGATTAGAACAATAGATTTAATTTCCTTTGATGGGTGTGTCATTTTTTCTGCTCTACAAAAATTATGAATTATACATTATGGACTTACCCTAACAAATCTGTAGGTGATTGAATAAACAATATGCAATTAAAATTAAAATAATTCAAACAACACTATAGAATATCTAATATCTAGGGCATGTTAGACATGAAACCTACAATCTAGTAGATATGAACTATACTATACACATTATATTAATTTGAAGTAATTGTTTGAATACAAGCTACTCCTTTTAGGAATTTAAATGCATAAAATATAAATATTTTCTAAATTTATGGCATTACCTAGCCTATAATGTGTATATATTTGACCAAAGGTAATAAACGTGTCTTTCAAAATTGAATGAGAAATTCTAAATTTAGTCAATAATAGATTTAGCTTAGCTCTCAAGATCCCAAGGTGGCAAGAAATATAGTTTGCAAGATACAAAGCACAAAATTAGAGTATATTTTTTTTATTTTGGTTTTTTACCTTGCTTTACCTTTCTTCACTATATACACGAATGCACCTTTGAATTATACAAACAATAACATAATTTGTTTAGCACTAATTAATACCATTATGTATAATTAGTCCATCATAATATCATAACAAGGGACCATTCCATATGCCCACCTACATTATGCTTTGCTAATTTGATACTTCCTCAATTTTCATTATTATTAAAATGAGGTTTGTAATCTTTAGTTATTTTTATTTTTGCAAGATTTGTCTTTCACCATGGGGGCCTTGTGATTCCAAGATAATTCTATTTTATCTTTGATTTTTTGGATATTATAAGATTTCTAGTGCAAGGTGATATATTTTACACAACACACTTTAATTTCACTTTACTTTATCTTGAAGCAAGGACCTTGTAGGGGTAAGACATATATTACAAAAATTTAAAATTTAAATCTATTTGATTAAGTTCTTATAAAATGCCCTTATTATAAAGTTGGGTAGATAACAAGGTGTTGGTCACAAATATGCCTAAGTACAAGATTTCATCACTTGTGCGCCCTAGACTCGGCCAACATTGAAAGGCCGAGGGAAAAATAAAATTCCTTCGAATCTATCTCTAGAGAGGGCTGGCTCCCTTACTAAATTCTATACTATTTGAAGACTAGGGATGCAGGAAAGAAATTGAAAAATAACTGAAAGAAAGGGAAATATAGCCACAGGTCGAAGTGTAGAATTTTGGGCAAACTAACAGCAAAAATTCTACCAAGTTTTATAACAACATATAATAAAAGGAAAGTAGTAGAATTTAACTCACACCTTTGTAGAGATAACCCCTAGATCGCATTTCAAAATCTACTCACTAACCAACAACGTTTGAATTCAGAACGCAGAATTCAAAACTTAACAGCAAGAGCATGTGTTACCATTAATGAGAGAGTTCATTCGCATTGAATCTGGATTATTGAAGCTCATTCAAAGGGCCAAACATCTTGATATAGAAAAGGTTGAGACTTTTTGATATCTTGTGGGTACTCTCAAAGCTCGGGAGGCGATTACCATAGATGGATGGGCTAAAGTAGTTGTGATATATGAATCAATCGTAGAACATCTCAAAAAGCAATATGAAGCTGATACAAGTAGCTAACCCTCAAATGCAGCTGCAAGTGGGAACTCTGTACCCAATGAATAAAGGCCTGGAATCGATTACATTCAGGCGATTTTAATACCCCGTGAGCCATCAAAAATGTTGGCATTTTTTCCACATTGGAATTTTGTTGTAGTGTGCCACATTGACATTTCATTGTAATCATTGGTGCCACATTGGAATTTTGTTGTAATCTTTGTTCAAAAATTGTTTTTCTTTTTTAAGTGTTTTCACACATTGAACACTTTTTCCTATGGATGTAATTTTGGGTGAATTTTGGTGCAAATCTTCCTTGAAAATATATTAATATTGATAAATATAATTATTGAGGTGATATGATCACTGAAGCTACCAATTTTAAGCATGTGCTCTTGATTCTAGTGCAATATTGCTCATTTTTGAGGCATCGACCACTTCGTGGGCATGCATTTCCAAGGAGCCACCATGGAGATTGAAACTGGACCGATGATTTGTGTTGAAGCTTGATATGCCATGTGATAAAATCATTAGTTATTTTATTTGGCATTTGCTCATTGGTTCATTGTTGTGGTCAAGGAGAAAGTTGTTGCTATTGGTGGCTGAGTGGCCGACACTTTGCCTCCACATGTATTTAATGAAAGAGGCAAAAACCTCTATAAATACTAATCAAATTCTTATTGTAAAGGAGGTTAGATATTTTGCAAGAAAACTCTCTAAGTTCTCTGCATCAATAGAAGAGACTTGGCTTCTAAAATTTGCAAGCATTCTTATGTGTGTGATTTCCTTATTTTTTTTTTAAATCATTTCTGTTTATGCTCATGCTCTTGCTATTAAGTTTTGAATTTTGCGTTCTAAATTCAAACATTGCTAGTTAGTGAGTAGATTTTGAAATACGATCTGGGGGTTATCTCTGTAAAGGTGTGAGTTAAATTTTTCTGCTTTCCTTTTATTATATGTTGTTATAAAACTTGGTGGAATTTTTGTTGTTAGTCTTCCCCAAATTCTACACTTTGACCTATGGCTATATTTCTCTTTCTTTCAGTTATTTTTCAATTTCTTTCCTGCATCCCTAGTCTTCAAACAGTATAGAATTTAGTAAGGGATCCAGCCCTCTCTGGAGATCGGTTCGAAGGAATTTTCTTTTTCCCTTGGCCTTTCAATGTTGGCCGAGTCTAGGGCACATAAGTGATGAAATCTTGTACTTAGGCAGATTTGTGACCAATAGTTTTTGGCACGCCCGGTGGGACACTGAAAGTTTCACTTTCAATAGTATTGAGGTTTAATGTTCGCCTTCTTGCTTTATAGTTAGAAAATTTTGTGACTCAGCACTACCCAGAAGCCTTCGAACATGGAGACAGTGAGAGCTGTACTTCATGATCACAAGATCGAAGGCCAAAATTTTTGAAAATCTCGTTGAGTTTTTTGAACTTGACAACCAAAAATTAAGTGGACACCCTAAGTTGGTCTCCCCACCACTTACATCCTCTGCAACATCCTCACAAATTTTTGGTGTATTTTATGTTCCTTCAAGTTCATCTAGTACTGCTACTAGTTTTCCACCTCCTCAGCCACACACACCAGTCCAAATGGCCCAGAATCCTCCACCAAGGCAGTTCTCAACATGGAATAGTTCGAGAGCCTTGAATTTATAGGTACAAAATCCAGTCCCTCAAGCTGCTTTGAAAGCTTTTCTGAACTATGATGGTACTGATAAAATTGCTTATGAGCATATTCAAGATGTAGCCTCTTTAGCAACCATCCATGACATAACGGATGAAGACGTGATGATAAAATTTTTGGTGTTGTCATTGAGAGGGAAATTTTTGCATTGGTACTGATCGTTGCAACCAGGAACTATTGCATCATGGGATCAATTAGGAAAGTTGTTAATCAAAAACTTTCATGAACAAGTCGATCCATTTTTCTTGTTGCATCAATTTAATACAATTCAAATGCATCCACAGGAGGAGATAGCGGACTTCAATGTCAAATTTACCAGAAGCTGGCAGAGAGTTCCTAAAGGTCTTCGGCCCACTCATGAGCAAGCTGCATTCTATTATCTCTAAGATTTTAACATAGACATTGGCTTGGCTATCCGGCAGTCCAACGTGACTACATTCCCAGATCTGTTTGAACAAGTGCAAAAGGTGGAAGCAGACTTGATTTCCATAGGTAGGCTTCCCCCAAAGGTAACAATGCCTATCTTACCTGATCTTCCTCAGCATTTGTATTCTAGTTCATTTTCATAGCCTATGCCTTCCATGTATCCTATTCCATCATGGAGCTCAAGTGCACCTCAGATCACACCCATTCCAGTTCCCCAGCTCTCTGCTCCAACTATTCCATAATTTCCTACACTAAGAATTCTACAATTACCAGCTCCCACTTCATTCCCAGCATTGCTTGCACCGCCAACACCTCTACCTATACTGGCACCTCTTGTGCCCTCAAATCTTGATCCTTACACAATGCTATTACAAGAGGTAAAATCTGCTAATTCAACTATAAGAGCAATGGGAAATAAAATCACAATTATTGAAAGAAAGCAGGCCGAGAGAGATTTCCAACCCAGGAGATTTCAACCTCCACAAATCACTAGAGAACAAGTGGCTTCAACAAGCAAAGTGCCTAAGAAGAACCCGACTGTTTTGACGAATGAGGAAGCTAGCCCTGCAGAATCAACATATTGGTGCTCTACATGTAATGATCCACACGGTGAGGAGACTTGTATGGTTCATTTGAACTATGTACAAACATTGGTCGTAAGATCTTCTGGAGGACAAGTTAACATGATTACTAAGGTAGATCATAATTTTATGGTTCCATCTGAAGAACAAGTCTCGGTTCTCATGAGAACTGGGAAGAAGCCAATCATGGTATATCCAGCAGATATGGAACCATTAAGGGTACCATCTGATACGAAGATGTAAAATGAGAAGAAACAAGTACAAGTGAAAGCTCCTGCTTCAATACCAATTCCAGATTCACCTGTTCTATTAAAATATCTTTTGCCACAATGAGAAAAGGAAAGATTGCAAGAAAAAGCCTCAGCTTTGCAGGCAAGAGCTGAAATAGAGGAACAAGCCAGAGAAAAGCTCAAGTACCCATATTTGACTAAAATACTAAGGGTAGAAGCCACTCAACAATATTAGAGTAAATATGAATCCACTATTGAAAAGAGGGCATCTGGTGCATCTACATACAATATTGTTGAAGAATTGAAGAAGATTCCAGCCAACGTTAGTCTCTATGATGCATTACAATTACCTGGGCAAGTTGATTTGTTACAAGAATCATTGAAGTCTATGAAATATAATGAGAAGAATCCTACCCAAATTATTTTTTCTCAAACATTAACTACTTCAGCCACTGTAAAAAATAGACCACCCCCATTTTACTTGTCACTCAGGATGGAGGGTTGGATAGTGCACAACTGCATGATTGATTCTGGTGCTGTGACAACTGTCATGCCAAAGGCAGTTTGTGAAGTCATGGGTATGGAGTATACAAGAAGTAGCCCTGGTGTCTTGCAGTTGGACGGGACTCCCATGAAAATAGTGGGTGTAATCAAGGATATTCCTATTGTTCTACATAGTATGCCTCAAATTACTATGTGTTTGTCAAGAGAATTCATTGCCAAGCTGGGAGGCTACCTTTCTCTGGATTATTATCACTTTGAGATTACTTTCAAAGGAAGAAGAATCCAGATCTACAATGAGAAGCCTTCTACTTTTCATATAGAGAAGATGGAAGAAGAAGAAAAGTCCACACATTCTGTCAACATGATAACTGAAGAATTGGAAAATCCCGATTTGATGGATGAAGTCCTGGATGAGCTTCGCTTAGAGGATGAGTTTTCAATGCTCGATTTTAATGCCATGATGGAAACTAAAATTGGTTGTTACTCCATTACAAATCCCGAAGAGGTTGAAATAAAGATGCCTCTTGATCAAGATGATCAAGACTTTGTGCTCGATCAATTATGGAAGTTGTATTTTGATGGAGCAAGATGTAAAAATGGTGTGGGAGCAGGGATTGTCCTTATTTCTCCCTCTGTCCTATAGAAAACATATTCATATCAACTGACCTAGAGTTGTAATAACAATGCTACTAAGTATGAACCGTTGTGCCTAGGTTTGAAGAAGGCAAAAAAATTGGGGATTGAACAATTGCAAATTTTTGGTGACTCTGAATTGATTGTAACGAACAAGTGCATCTCCAAGCAGCATTATCTCAAGGTGTACCGCAACAAATTTTGGGACCTATTTGAGGCTTTCACAACATTGTATATTCAATCTATTTCACAAGAACTGAATAAGCATGCTGATCTTCTAGCATCTCTTGGAGCAAAATTCTCTCCGATTGAGCATGTAGTGAGGAAACCTAAGACCGTAAGGTTAGTTTACAAACCTTCGATCCTGGACAAGAACATGTATTGGCAAGTATTCGAAAGTGATGAGCAGATTGTAAATTTTTTGATAAGAGAAGTGAGTATTGTGGAAGAGAGAACGCTTGATGAGGAGGAAGCCAAAGGGCTTATTCAACTAAGGAATAATCATATCCCAAAAGGATTTATTACACTTGAAAGCCTTTTTGATCAAAATGATAGGGCAGAGAAGCATAGGATCAAAGTAGATGAGAAGGATTATACTAAACTAGAGTTGGGTCCCCAAAAATTGATAAATATTGGGATGGATTGTACTTTCGAGGAGTTAGAAAAAATTAGAGATTTATATCATGAATTTCCTAACACAGTTGCTTGGAGTTACCATGATTTGAATGGATATAACAAAGATGTGATACAGCATACTATTGAGTTGCATGATGGGGTGAAACCCTTCAAAAAAAAGTAGAGACCAGTTAATCCCAAGATTGAAGTACTGATGAAGGCAGAGCTTCTTAAAATTTTGGATTCTAAAATCATTTACCCCATCAAGCATTCAACTTGGGTGGCAAATCTGGTCCCAGTACAAAAAAAGAATGGAGATATTCACCTATGTGTTGATTTTCGAAATTTGAATCAAGACTCACTAAAAGATCGTTATCCTCTACCTTAGATTGACTAGATTCTTCATGTGGTTGTGGGATCTCAGAGATTCTCTTTGTTGGATGGATTCTCTGGGTATAACCATTGGGTCAGTGATGATTACCAACATAAAACAATGTTCACCACAAAATGGGGAACCTTTGCTTACCAGTGAATGTTGTTTGGACTCTCAAATGTTGGCACAACTTTTCAAAGGGCAATGGATGTGGCTTTTGGTGAGTTGTTAAATCGCATTATTGTGGTTTATTTGGATGATATGACTATTTTTTCTCATAATAGGGAGGAGCACGAATCTCATTTAAGGCAGGTATTTGAAAAATGTCGAGAATTTTGCATATCTATTAATCCAAAAAAGTCAATTATTTCTATAAAGGAGGGAAAGCTCCTAGGACATGTAATTTCAGAAAATGGCCTAGCTATTGATCCAGCTAGGGTCCAAGCTCTTTTGAAGCTTCCATTGCCAACCAATAAGAAGGATTTGCAATCTTTTTTTGGGCAAATTAATTTTGTTCGAAAGTTTGTTGCAAATTTTGCTCAAGTAAAAATGCCAATGATAGATATTTTAAAGAAAAAATTTGAATTTAAATGGACCGAGCAGAGGAAGCAATCATTTGAGGAGATAAAAGAAAGGATCACTCAAGCTTCGGTCTGGTGAACCCTAATTATTCCAAGGATTTTATCCTTTATGTTTTTGGTGAACAAGAAGCTTATGCAGCGGTGCTTACTCAGAAGGGAGATGATGAAAATGAACGTCTGATTGCTTTCCTAAGCCAAGTCATCCAACCACATCAAGAGAAGTATAACTTCATTGAGAAACAAGTGTATGCGGTAATGAAATATCTGAAGAAGTTTTAGCACTTTGTTTCACAGAGTAAAATAATAGTTTATGTTGTTCATCCAGATGTCCAAAATTTTATCATACAAGGAGAACTTGGAGATAGGAGAGCTGGCTGGGTTTCTAAAATTTAGGAATTTGATGTTGATATCTGACCAACCAAACTTGTTCGAGGTTGAGCATTGTTCCAAGAGCTTGCAAAGAATGATTCCTCTGGATCCACAATTCATGAGTATGAGGATGTAGTAGATAATTGTAATTTTGACAATCATTCTATAGTGGATCAAGATTGGACAGAGGAGCTGATTGAATATTTTTATTCTAGAAGATGTCCTTCACATTTGAATGCCTCATAGAGAAGAAGATTTAGACTGCAAGCCCTCAAGTATGTCTTGCTACCAAATGACTTGTTTCATAAGAATATAGATGGGGTTCTTCTTAGATGTGTCAAATAATCAGAGAAGGAGAAAATTTTAGAAGAATTCCATTATGGATTATCAGGAGGTCATTAGGCAGGTAGACCCATGGCATTAAATATTATTCGAGCAGGATATTTTTGGCTTACTCTTTTTGTAGACGCCTTCAAAGTTAGTAAAAAATGTGATAAGTGCCAAAGATACATCGGTAGAACCAGGAATGCATCATTACCTCTTCACCTGATTCAAGTAGAAGTACCATTTCAGCAATGGGGCCTAGACTTTATAGGGGTCATTAATCCTAACTCATCTGCTGGTCATAAGTATATCTTGACTACAACCGACTATTTCACTAGATGGACTGAAGCAATTCCAACTAAAAAGGTGAATCAATCCACGGTCATCACTTTTCTTGAGGGGTTGATCACTCGCTTTGGTATCCCAGATGCGATTATAACAAATAATGGTCCTCCTTTCATAGGTGCAAAAATCAGTGAATTTGCGGGTAAGTACAGAATTTATTTGAAAACTTCATCTAATTATTATCCACAGGGGAATAGCTTGGCCGAATCTACAAACAAGAATTTGCTTTGAATTTTGAAGAGGACCCTTGGTGACAATAAGCGGAGCTGGCACCTACTTTTGAATCAAGCATTGTGGGCTGATCGCATCTCGGTGAAAAAATCTATCAAGACATCCCCTTATTCATTGGTATACGACAAAGAAGCGGTTTTGCCAATTCATATTGAATTATCGGCCCTCCAAACTTGGCATTTGATTGATGATGAGGATGATGAATCTGATTCTATGAACATGAGATTAGATCAACTTTTACAGCTTGGAAGAAGAACGGGAGAAATCATACCAGGATTTTATAGAACATGCTTGAGATGACAAAGAAATGGTTCAAGAAAAGGTCTCTAAAAGGACTTTTAAGGTTGGCGATCTTGTATTGAAGTGGAATGAAAAGAAATCAAAGCCTGGCAAACATCACAAGTTCGAGGCAATATGGGAAGGTCCATTTCAAATCACAGGTGCCAATCAAGTTAATTTTTTTTATTTGCAAGATATGGATGGTCATGCACTGTTAATTCCAGTTAATGGTCTTCATTTGAAGGCCTATTATCAGTAAAAAAAAAAAATGAAAAAGTGTGCAGAGCCCGGGACTTCCTAGGAGGTCACCCATCCGAGTACTACTCTAGGAAGGTTATGCTTAACTAGGGAGTTCTTTAAAAACTTGAAAACCAAAAAAATCAAGTTGGATGAGGTGTTTAGGGGGTCCAAGGTTCTAGAGGTGTAAAAAAAAAAAACAAAGGCTTGCATTTTCCCCGCTTTACGCTCTAAAACATGGCCTTACCTTGGAACCCTTGTTTTTGGGATTTTGGCTGCGTTTTTTTTCCCAACTCGCCCTTTGACTAGTCAACCAAAAAAAAAAACTCTCCACTCCATGCTCAATTCGAAATTCAAATTCCGAAATTTGAATTTTCCCTCCCAAACCCTTTTTTTTAAATAAGAAAAGACATAACCTGAAATTCCTTTTTCGGGCCTCCGAAATACCTATTTCCGACTTCAAATAAAATATTATAAAAACTTCATTCCATCTCTCCCGTTCCTTCATGCCTGAAACACCCTTTTTGGATCCCAAAATAGTGTTCTTCGGATCCCGAAACCCTTCCCTCTCGCCCTTTGACTAGTCAACCAAGAAAAAAAATTAATAAAAAATTGCATGTGTCCCGAGCTCGTTTTTCTCCCACCCCAAATACCCTTTTCAGGTCCCCCTTCCATTATTTAAAAAAAAAAATTAACGTGCTCATGCATGCCCAAAATTTCTTCATATTCCCCCCAAAATAGCCTTTTCGGGTCCCCGAAAACATTATTTCGGGTCCCGAAAAAGCCCTTTCGGACCTCCTAATATACATGTCTTCCACCACTCCCCATCCACATTCTTTGTTATCCTTACGAAATACTCATTTTGAATGCCCGAAAACACTATTTCGGGTCTCGAAATTCCCATTCCATCCCCCGAATAAACCATTTCGGCCATTTAAAAAAAAAAAAAAACCAATGATACTAAAATAAGAAAAACCATTATGCATTTAAATCCATTCGCTCGTCTTTTTTCCCATGCACCCCCCATATCCATGTTGCACTATCCATAAATTCCACTCATTAACATTTCTCACTCCGCTCACTCATTACACTTTCTAAAAAAAAAAAAACTACCACTTCTCGCATTTCAAGAAGTGGTAAGAAGCATAAAAATAAAAAAATTAAAGCATCATTGGAATGCATGCGGTGCCCATGAAATTAGGAAGCTTTCCAACGGATGTGTATGGAAATTTCTAAAAAGGAGGCCCATCCTTTTGTTTTCAATCAAAGCATTTGCAGGGTTCCTATATCGAAGTCTTGCGAATCCCTTTTGCTCCGAGGGTTTGTTGTTCGTTGCTTGCATATTCAAAGGAAGTCGAAGATGGGGAGGAAATCTGCAGAGGCCAAGAAGGTGAATGTACAAAAAAGGCCTGAGATCATGAAGAAGCCATGAAGAGCTCGAGAAGAAAAGGTTGAAGATATGGAACTAAAACCTTATGATGATCTCTTGGGATAGATTAAAGATTGTAATATCGCCAACAAGGGAGTAGAAAGACTGCATCTAGGTGCTGAGTTTGTTGCACAACATATGTCTGCTGGGAGTCCCCGTACTATAGCATTTCATTCTCATCTCTCTTGGTACTTGTGTACACCTGTGCATCCATGTCCTGAGCTGATCTGGGCAATCGCACAATGCTACAACACTGCTGCCAAAACTGTCCAAAATTCCCATGGAGAAGTGTTGTTTAGTATCTCGGCTAGTTCCATACAGGATGTGTTTGCTTGCGGTGCACAAATTTCATCTTTTGCTACATTTAAAAAATTTATTTTTAAGGAGGAGGAGAAAAGGTATCAACCTACCATTTAGATGCGGGAGTTCATGGAGAGTCAGTTATTAAAGACCCCATGATTGGGAGAGTTGCCAAAAATTTTGACACCATTGAAAAGTTTCAAGAGCTTAGATTTGTATTCAATGATAGCATGGCTAACAGGATTATCTTTATATTTTATAGTACAAGAGTGGCAAGCATCGTTGGTGCAATTCATTTCACAACTAGGGTTTTATGCTCCAACTACCATGACAGCAACTCCAAATTCAATTTTCTTAGAAATGGGGATACATTCACAATTGATAAAGGTACAAAATGGAGAAGATCTTACCTTTAGGCATTGTTCCCTCTTGAAATGGTATTTTTTCTACCATATGCACTCTCGTTTTGCTTTTGTAGCAATAAACAAGATAGATGAAACAGGAAAAGCATTACCGGTATACTCATGGACTCGGAGTTTGTCCAAGAACGAGTCCTATTATAACTTCAAAAGAATATTTTTAGGACCTTATTTGGAGATAATGTATGGAGTATGCAATAGAGTGCCTCGGGCCCTACAAGTAGAAGTGGTTGATCAGAAAAAAGGTAATAGGAAAAAAAATACATGTGTTATGCCTTTCAAGTTTGGTGATATCACAGTTACTCAGTGTGGGCAGAATGAACTGATTGTTGAGACACTCTATGATCATGGATTGGTTGAGCTCCCCCAATGATGGAAGTATGATCCTTTGGGTATTTTTACCAGTTTCATCAAGGCAAAAACATTTCATTGTTGCCCCAGAGAAGATATTGTGCGACAAAGGAACAATCTTGAAGGGCATGACATTGAATGGCATGTAGAGAATATGATGTCACTTCCTCCTTGGCATTATTTTTATGAAATTGAGGTTGAATATAATCCTGCCAATCACTCATAACATGTTCCTCCTAAAGGTTTGTTTGAGCAAACGAAGACCAAATTGCCTGATTGGTCTGATGAAAAGATTGCCAATTGGTGGATCATGAGAGTTCATCAAAATAAGCTCAAAAAAAAATATTCGATGGCTATAGATGATTATTTTTCAAATATTTATGATGATAATTATGAGAAGTATTAGCCCCTCTCCTTTGCTTATTTGGTGCCTAAAAGTATTATTAGTCCAGGTAAAGAACAAGAAATGATTGGACAAGTGGAGGTATTGTAAAAAGAGAGGATTGTTATTGAAGAGGAAGAGCAAGAGAAATTTCTACAATATAAAAGGAGTGCAGCCATGGAAATTCCTTCCCCTCACATAGCAAAGAAGCCTAGGAGTGGAGAACATTCTATGCTGAGCATAAAACAGTCTTCATCATAAGAAATTGAGCCAACACATTCTGATTCAATGGTGACATCGGTTGATCTGAACATGGGGAAGGAATAATCTAAAGAAGAAGAAAATATTGTGATACAACAATGTTTACCATCGGCTCAAATGATCATAAGCACAAAAGGAGAGGAGCCCATAGGTATGAATTTTCCTTTTTCTTATCTCATTAATAAGCATTTGGTGACCACTATTTTTTCATCCATAGTTCCTATGTCTATTTCACCTCCTGTCGCATCCACCTATCCCATTCCCACTTCTATCCCACAGTCACAGGTCACTAGTGCTTCTTTAGTTTCACCCATTCCATCATTTTCTCTTGCCTTCAGTTCATTTGCATCTGCCCCAAATTCATTTGCCCTTCCATTAACCTCTATTTCATATTCCATACCTTCACATTCTTCCATAATCACGCAAGCACCTCTTCGAGTAAGCGTAGCTGAGATCCCATCCATTTCCATTCTTGTGGTTGAATTCAATCCCCAACAAGCTATTTTTCTCTCCTCCCCAATTTTGCCATGAAGGAGCCACTAGTCTCTAAGATAGAGTTGCTACCTGAGTGCTCAATAGCAAAAAAACTCAGCAAGGCACAACAAAGTTCATCTAGGTGGTGGAAGAATCATAAGAGAAAGGATTCACTAGCCATGGCACAACCAGTAAAGAAAGTGACTTTTGATCCCATAGTAATTGAGAAGCACATGGTGACCATGATTCCTCGAGTTCAAAAACCTCAAAGAGAAATGACATCTAGTGACTATTCATACCAAGCTATCACTGAGGACCTCACAAAGAAGCATCCAGTTGAGCACATGGGCACCATACAGGAAGCATCAAGTTCCATGTATCTGTAGGTAGAACATTACAAGGATCTTCTCATTCAAGCTGAAGAGAAAATCAAAAAGCTTGAGGAAGCCTTAGAGGAACAACAAGCTAAATTTTATGGGGCACAATTTGAATCTCAATAGTGGTAGCAACAGGTGATGCCTTTGGAAAGTGACATAGCAGAGAGCAAGCAGACAGCTACACAGGTAGTTGAGCAGGAATCACAACTAAAAATTCAAGCTCTGTAGGATCAACTTCAAAACTTGTAGAATCAATTGGCAGTAAAATCAATGCACTCTGTGTCCCTCACCAAGGACAAGATCAAGGAAGCTCATAGTTAGATGTTGAATAATTGTAAGAAAATGGCGAACAAGGCTACATTAGTGCTCTTGTTCCTTCAGGATGTTCAGGCAGCTGTTTCATATGGTGGACCTATAATAGACAACATGGAGCAAGATTTAGAGCTAAAATTGGAAATGGCCATGAATATCCAAGCAATGACTCAAATAAATCTCAAGATGCATCCAATGAGTGATATAGCCCATGCTTGGGTGAGTGCTAAAATCACATTATGCAGTTATTTCTCCAAGATGAATCTGATTAAAGAAGCTCATCAATTGCAAGAGACCTTTGAGCATGAAAGACGTATTTTATTGGTTTATTTTGAAACACTTGTAGATAATGGTTTTCCTAGTTTTGTTGATGATCAAGGAAATATTTTGGAAAATAAAAACTTGGATACATTATGGGTTGTTTTCATGAAGGATACTTCAGATATTGATAATTTGGAGGATCCCATCACCGAAGATCATGTGTTACCATTAATGAGAGAGTTCATTCGCATTGAATCTGGATTATTGGAGCTCAGTCAAAGGGCCAAACATCTTGATATATAAAAGGTTGAGACTTTTTGATATCTTGTGGGTACTCTCAAAGCTCAGGAGGCGATTACCATAGATGTATGGGTTGAAGCAGTTGCGATATATGAATCCATCGCAGCATATCTCAAAAAGCAAGATGAAGCTGATACAAGTAGCTAACCATCAGATGCAGCTGCAAGTGGGAACTCTATACCCAATGAATAAATTCCTAGAATCGATTACATTCAAGCAAGATGAATAACCCGTGAGTCGCTAGAAATGTTGGCATTTTTGCCACATTGGAATTTTTTTGTAGTGTGCCACATTGAAATTTCGTTGTAATCATTGGTGCCACATTGGAATTTTTTTGTAATCTTTGTTCAAAAATTGTTTTTCTTTTTTAAGTTTTTTCACACATTGAACACTTTTTCCTATGGATGTAATTTTGGGTGAAGTTTGGTGCAAATATTCCTTGAAAAGAGATTAATATTTATAAATATAATTATTGAGGTGATATGATCGCTGAAGCTACCAATTTTAAGCATGTGCTCTTGATTCCAATGCAATATTGTTCATTTTCGAGGGATCGACCACTTCGTGGGCATGCATTTCCAAGGCGCCACCATGGAGATTGAAACTGGACCGATGATTTGTGCTGAAGCTTGATATACCATGTGATAAAATCATTAGTTATTTTATTTGGCATTTGCTCATTGGTTCATTTTTGTGGTCAAGGATAAATTTGTTGCTATTGGTAGCTGAGTGGCCGACACTTTGCCTCCACATGTATTTAATGAAAGAGGTGAAAACCTCTATAAATACTAATCAAATTCTTATTGTAAAGGAGGTTATATATTTTGCAAGAAAACTATCTAAGTTCTTTGCATCAATAGAAGAGACTTGGCTTCTGAAATTTGCAAGCATTCTTATGTGTGTGATTTCCTTCTTTTTTTTTAAATCATTTTTTTTATGCTCATGCTCTTGCTGTTAAGTTTTGAATTCTGCATTCTAAATTCAAATGTTGCTGGTTAGTGAGTAGATTTTGAAATGTGATCCGGGGGTTATCTCTACAAAGGTGTGAGTTAAATTTTGCTGCTTTCCTTTTATTATATGTTGTTATAAAACTTGGTGGAATTTTTGTTGTTAGTCTGTTCCAAATTCTACACTTTGACCTGTGGCTATATTTCCCTTTCTTTCAGTTATTTTTCAATTTCTTTCCTGCATCCCTAGTCTTCAAATAGTATAGAATTTAGTAATGGAGCCAGCCCTCTCTGGAGATCGGTTCGAAGGAATTTTCTTTTTCCCTTGGCCTTTCAATTTTGGCCGAGTCTAGGGCGCACAAGTGATGAAATCTTGTACTTAGGCATATTTGTGACCAACACAAGGTATATTTTAGCTATAGATATTTTCAAGGTATCACATATACCTACCTTGAATATTTTTTTTCAAACCTTAGAAGACATTAAAATGTTATAATACCCTTTTTTTGGGGGAGGGGGATTGACCTTTATTTCCATAATCAACAAAACTAACAATAATCCTTACTATTATAGCAAGAATGCATTACATATGCAATAACAAATGGAATCAATGGCTATCCAAATAGCTTTAGTGCATCAAATAATTATTTTTTGTTGGAGAATATTACATTATTTGGTATATGCTAATGTACCCCCATGGTACCTTCATGGTACACCTTGTAAATATTAGACTAGGGTTAAGTCTTAGATTAGATTTTGAGTAAATATTTTATGTAATGTAATAATATGTAAGAAACGCACAAGTGTGCCAGTGTATTGTGTATAAATATGCACAAGTGTATTTATATTAGAGTGTGTAATGTGAAGAGTCATGTTCAAGTGTGCATACAAGATAGATTCATGTGTATGCAAGTGTAAAGTAGAGAAGCCAAGAGTCATGAGACTTACCATAATGAAAGGAAGATTCAAGTATACAAAGATTCATACTACAATGGCTATATATTACTCCATAGAGGACATAGCCTCCATAGCCCACATTGTCTACATAGTGAGAATAGAAATTATTGTCCTTATATAAGGGTTTTATAATACATTTATAAGAGAAAGAGGAGTAATAAAGTTTACATATATTTGAGCAACTAATATTGTAAGTTGTGCTACATGCTTTATACATGTATGATTCAAGCTATTACATTCATATTGTTTCTTATTAATGAATGTTAGTTGATTTATTATAAGCCTTGATTTACATATTAGTTGGTTCATATTATTCTTGTTACATCATTATATTGATCTTATTATATTGTGGCTATCATATATTTGATCCTATGAGATTTATCCTATGAGTTTCACATTAATAGTAAGGCTTCAAAAGTCATCAGTAGGATCAAAACCACAATATAGCCATTTAATATTAAGAGAAATTAGGTTGATAAGTGAACCTGAGTATTACAAAATTTCAAGGCTAAATATATTTTCTAATATTGAAGATAACCAGTTGAAAATATCATTGGAAATTTGTAAAATAAATTGAAGAAGAAGAAATTGAAGTAGAGAAAATGAAAGGAAAGACTATGATTTTTCCATAGTTGTAGAACAACTAGTCAAGACTAGGACTCAACTAGGGTCTTTCCACTAGGTTGAATGATAATTTGTGAATAGGAGGAATCATATTGGGTGAATCAACTTGAAGACAATTGATTATTCAAGGAAATATCCAACTCTAACATTGATAAAATATTTTCAGGGACATAGATAATCCTTGATAATTGATTTTTATCAATACTCACAAGAAATTTATAGGATTCAATACAATCTATCTATCTTGGTTGTAGCATCGGGGATGTTTATAATTACCTTGATATTGGGTTCTCTAGTAATGAGGAGAGTCATTGAAGTTCTTAGATACGACCTAAAACATTGCTATAGCAGATATTAATCATAAAAGTGTGATAAAATTCATATAGAAAATAGAGAAGACTTTCATCTTCAAGTGCAAGAGAAGGCAGAAAGATTTCATCAAGCAAATATCAATTGAGGTTGTAAGTTATTAAAATTTTAGATCACAAAGTCAAAATTAACCTTGGCATAGAAGATTTAGTCCTTGAAAAATAGACCATGATATAGATAGATAGATCAAGGTTACCTATTCTAGAATTTAATTTGGAATAGAGGAAATCTATGATAATATTTTAGGTCTTGAAGGAAGACCTTGATAGAGATAGATTCAGGTCTTGAAAGTAGACCTTGACAAAGAAGGATTCATATCTTGAAGATAGACCTTGATAATTGGCTTGATATTTGCAAGCATATAAAATTTTTAATAAGTTTTTAGAGATAAAGAAGATGCATATATTAAATAGATATATTAAAAAATATAAAATTATAGAGGATAGATACTCTTCAAATAAATATATCTATGATGAATATTAAAGGCCTTGATAAGAGAAAAATAGACCTTGACAAAATAATTTTTAGTAATTTAGGTGATATTAACCTTGATATTGGTTCAAGAAAACAAGATTACAATAATGAGATCCCTCATAGAAGAGGTTATATAAGTCCCATATTAATTGATAAAGGATGCTTGAATATAGATTCAAAGGAAGAGGTTTGATAATAGTAAAATTAGAGTAAGAAGGCTCAAGGTATAAAGAGCCCAAAGTATATTGCAGACAACAACAATGAAGGCATGTGAACATAGAAGGCAAGGGAATAATTTTAGAGAATAACTATCTAAAGTTAAGGGTAAATATCTAGTATAAAGGCAAAGGTAGAATTCAAGTGAAGAGTTGTCTAAAGGTAAAGATGCAATATTGATTTAAAGGTAGATTTCAAGTAGAAGAAATAATTCATATGGCTTGAACAGGTACAATCAAGAGTAGTTATTTTGAGTAAGTAGAGGAATAAGCTATTTTATTTGTTATTAAGTGCATTGCAATGTATAACGATATAATATTATAATTTGTAGGTTCAAATGTTGAATCCATCATGAGCACCAAGCAAGAAGTCACCATCGAATGTAAGCAATAAGATTAAACTTGAAGGAAATAAAGTGCAATGGATTGGAAGCCAAAATAGTAAGAGTGTAAGCTAAAGTAGTAAGGAACGTGATAAAAGGAATTCTCATTGAATTTAAACTCATAAATATAGTGATGTAATCTATTCTTTAAGAGCCATCATAGGAGTCCAAACTGTAGCAATCAATATTTGAGTTTGAACATAGCAACAACCAACACCTGAGGTGAAAGTACAATAGTTAAGGTTAGAGAATGAGCATAGTAGAAACCATCACCCAAAGTAGAAGCACAATAGTCAAATCTTGAGAATAAAGGTAGCAAAAGAATTTCAATCACTAAGGGAGAAGAATAGACTCGTCTTTCCAAAAGGCTAACACAATAATAAGCCAAGCAATTTTTATGATGTGGAAATCATTGACTAATGTTGGTAAAGAAGCATCATTATGAAATGTGTAACGTACACTATGAAATGAAGAGGTACCAATATAAATGATCATTGATGTGTAATATTCATTGTCTATTCATTGACTATGTGCCTAGAAATGTTTATCCATTTGGAGACATAATGTTATAATTTTAAGTGCACAAACCCTAACACTTTATCTTCTAAAATGGATCATCCAACTATAGCAAAATAATTAAAAGGAACATTCAAACAATAACAAGATAATCAAGGCCAATTCACATGAACTCAAAGAGTGGTTAGAAGTAATACAATGCAACAAAAGAATAGGAGTGCAGGAGAATTAGATAAAATTATATTTTAAGATTTGGAATGTTGGTTTATTTATTTAATGTTATAATTATTGATATCATTTTTTATCATTAATTATTAAGTTATATGAAGGTATAAGTTATTAAATATTTAAATAATGGAGGAATAAGGTTTTTCATATTTCCCTAATAATTAATTAAATTTGAAATTAGGTTGTTTTATTAGTTTTTGAAATATTAGATTATTGAAGTTTTGCAAATTAATAATTTGGGAGTCAAAAGGTATTCAACTTCAAACCTAGGAAATTAAATTTACAAAATTCTTATTTTCTTAGTTTCTAAAAATTAGGGATATATAAGGAATTCTACTTCATAGGTTTTATAACTTAGAAAATTTGAATTTATTTAAAACCTAGGGAAACATAATGTTACAAACCTCTCTTATCATTACCATAAATCATTCACAATATGTAAAAATATTCAACATGCATCCACAAATAAATTTCGTAATAAATTCTAGAAAACAAAATAGAGATTGATTATACCCTTGAGGTAGGGCAATACCATATGATGCTTCTTTTTAAAGGAAGAAACTCCTCAAGATCTCTAGCTCCATGAGCCAAGACTTCTACAAGAATACTTCATACATATATTTTACAATGGGGGTACATCTCTCTTTATACAAGAGTGTGATGGTTCACCTTCCATGAGTTACAAGATCACCCATGTGGTGGTTCACCTTCCATGAGTTACAAAGTGCATAATAATATGACAATATTCCTCAATGGTTACATATATGATTCTATGACATACCTATTTCTAATTTGACATATGACCTTCCTTAATAATTAATTTATGCCTCTTACCATTATACAATATAATAATAAATTATTAAGTACCTATCTTGGGTATGTAATATTCCATCCCCTTTACAAGATGTTTCATCCTCAAAACATTAGAAAAGGCTAAATAATATGAACTCCATAGCTATGTTGAGTACTGGTACCAATATCAATAATCCATCCATCCTAGTAAAACTATGACTGGTGATAGTCTTTGTTTATGCAAATACCATGTGTTGGAAGCATAAATTTCATTTTTTTCAACTATATTTACTTGTATTTATGACCAAATTTTAAAATCCTTTGGTTTCTTATATGTACCCCATATCTCCTTTGTTGCTTTATGCCTTGTCTCCATGATTTTTACCTCTTATGGTTGTGTGGATGTTGATATACTCCAATCTTAGCCTATTGTTTTACCTGATTTTACTCTTCTCTCTTGCACCCTTATTTTGATTCATATTTTGATTTTGTTTCTTCTTTAATTTCTATTACTGCATCCTCCTTAGGTTCTATTTTAGGTTCTTTTGTTTTTTCTTCACTTTGATTCCCTGCAATAGCTACTTGTTTTACCTTACACTAAGAAATGTATTGTAATGTTATCTTATTTTTCCTGTATCATAACTTCATGAATTTATTTTGCACATTAAGGTTAATAGTACCCAAATAATACAACCAAGGATAACAAAGAACAATATCTACATCATTTAGCTCAATAACATGAAAATATGAATGTAAAACATATTTATCCATGGTGATCTTCAAATCTTCAAAAGTTTGAACATCCTCACCCTCAAGCTTTATGTCTTTGATTTTCTTTGCTTGAACTTGCAACTTCTTATTCAAAGACATATTGATAGAAATTATAGGTTTTATGGAAACAATCATTTTTAAATTTTGAATGCAACCATGAACTTGCAAAATATAACTTTTACACTTAGGCAAATTCGTTTGACCATTGTTTGGCCCTGACACAAAAAGTGTATTTTCCTTAGCCTGCATATTATTATCATTTTTCTTTGATCCTCATTTTCTTAAAAATACAACTTCAAATTATTCCTATGTATATATACAATTATTTCCACTAGAAACATTCATAAGCCAAGATAAATCTTCCCCTTCTAAATAATCATAAAGCCCATAACTCTATAAATAATTTGAAAGAATTACAAGACCTATAAATTTGCCACCATTCCCAAGCATCCTTATCACCCTCTTCAATGAATATTGGCAACTCCATGATTTATTTATTTTTAAAGTAGCTAGGGTTTTTAAATAATTGTAAATTCTCAAAAATTAAAATTTTTGAGATCTCATCTATCTCTCTTCAAATAATTAAATCTGCAAATTATCTTCAAAACAAAACAAACAACAACTAATTTTCTTATTCATATTGAGAGTTATGAATTTTTTCCCTTTGCATGAATCTATCGTGCAACCCCAAAAACAACATCAAAATCCCAACTTGCAATAGTTGTAACTGTCTCAATACTTAATAAAATTTAACGAGTGAGAAATCATTTTTTTATTACTTAAAATAACCTACATGCTAATGCAAAAATATTTTAAAAATGGCTGCCAAAAAAATTAAAACAATTTTTTTCTTTTTGAAAAAAATCATGCAGCCAAAAAACAACCTTAATAACCCAACTTCAATTAGTTGTAACACTCTCAATATTTATCATAATTTTACAAGTGAGTAGTCATTTTTATAGTACTAAAAATAATCTACATGCTAGTATAAAAACCTTTTGAAAATAACAGCTAGAAAAATTTAATACAATGTTTTTCTTTTTGAAAAATAATTTGCACATCCAAAAAATAGCTTCAACAACCCAACTTCAAACAACTGTAACTCTCAATACTAATCATAATTTTACATGTGATAATTCATTTTTATAGTGTTCAAAATAATCTACATGTTGGTGCAAAAATCTTCTAAAAATGACTACTAAAAAATTTAAAAGTTTTTTTTTTTTAAATTGTGCAACCAAAATATAGCTTCAAAAACCCAACTTCAAATAGATGTAACTCTCTCAATACTTATAATAATTTCAAAAGTGAGTAGTATTTTTATAGTTCTCAAATAGCCTAGATGTGGGTGTTAAAATCTTCTGAAAATGATTGCTAAAACATTTAATACGATTTTTTTCTTTTTGAAAAAAAATCATGCAGCCCAAAAACAACACAAATAACCCAACTTCAAGTAACCATAAATTTCTCAATACTTATCATAATTTAACAAATGAGCATTCATTTTTGTAGTACTCAAAAATATCTACACAATAGTACAAAAACATCTAAAAATGATTGTTGAAATTAAAAATATGGCCTTTGTAAAATGTGATATTTTTCTAAAAAACATGCGCTAGCTCTACAAAAACAACCCCACTTTGCTAGAATTTCTAATCTGATACCAAATTTTATGGAACTCTCTTATCATTAGCATAAATCATTCACATTATGTAAAAATATTCAACATGCATCCACAAATAAATTCCACAATAAATTTCACACAACAAAATAGAGATTGATCATACCCTTGAAGTAGGGCAACACCATACAATACTCCTTTTGCAAGGAAGCCGCTCCATAATATATTTAGCTCCATGATCCAAGACTTCTACAAGAATACTTCATACATATATTTTATAACGGGGGTATATCTCTCTTTATACAAGAGTGTGTCTGTTCACCTTCTATGAGTTAAAATATCATCCATTTGGTGGTTCACCTTCCATGAGTTACAAAGTGCATAATAATATGACAATATTCCTTATGGTTATATATGAAAATTGTAGACCCAAAATTTTCACACCCCTTTATTCCAAGATAATGGATTCGTTCCTAAAAGGTGGAGGGCAAATAATGGATCTGCACCTCATATGAGAAGCACTTGAGTTGTTCTCTCCTTGGTGTTTTTCAACGAATTGGGTGAGGGTTCACCAAGAAACACTTTATGTGGCGGTTTCCATGCCTAGGTAAGGTGGGTGTTTGTTGAATTATTTTATGTGCACATACCTAGGGTTTGGCCAAAATGCAATTACTACCTAGCTATATGCTTTTCAAATTTTAATGAGAACAAAGTAAATAAATTCTAATGAGAAAGCTTTGTAAATATAACTATTATGCAAATGCTTTATATAAATGTTGAAAAGCAAAAGATGATGTTCATGCTAGTGTATTGTTTTTTTTTCTTTGTGTTTTGTGTTTTCTTAATTAGTTATGCTAAATGCGATTTGATATGACTAGATTTATGATTTTTTGGTCTTTTCATTATTTGAAGTTTCTTAACAATTGCAATTGATGTAAAAGTGATATATCTAAGTTTATATTTTTTTGTCTTTTGTATTTTTCAAAACTAGTATGATTGATATAAAATAATGCAACTAAATCTATGTTTTTTTTTATTTTTTTACTTTAATTTTTTTAACTAGTAATTAATGTAGAATATAACGCAGCTAAAATTATTTTTTTGATTTTTTTGTTTTAAGTTGTTCAACTAATGCAATTTTGTATAAAAACAATTCCACTGTGTATAGTTTTAATATTTTCATTTTAACTTTTTCAACTAATATGATAAGTGCAATGTAACTAATATTATGTTCTTTTTGTATTTTATTTATTTCTTTTTATTTTCTATAAATGCTTGCAAGGCATAGAAGTATAAATCTAAAGTATGATAGATCCAAGAAAAATCAGGTTTTAGATCCTTACCTGGTCCAGATGCTTGCTTTTGGATAAATTTGGGTGCTTACAGGATGAATTATGATGTTTGTAGTATGAATTCGAACATCTGAATTTATCAGACAAATTTGGGTCAGTTGAATATGTTCAAATCTTGCAATTTCATAGTATAACACTAAAATTTATAATCAGGGGTAAAGGATATGATTAGGTCATAGTTGATCATGATCTACAATAGTCAAATCCCTTTAGTTATTTCAGCAAACCATAGGGAAAACAATGAAATTTTAGATCTAATGCACAACATACTATTTAAATGAAATGAACACAGTAATGGAAGCTAAATATAGCAAGGTAATAAATCTAATGAATGATAAAATTCAAAATACAAACTTATTTGTTAGTTTTGCAATCAAAAACTTGGCCCCAGCATATATCTAAATGTTTTTGGATGTTAGATACATTTCAGGTGGTCCAAAAATATCCAATGTCTAGCTCTACAAAATACAATAGTCTGAACAATTTTGGGTTCTATGACAAATTTGGGTGACCAAAATTTGTTAGATCCTTGTGCACTATTTTGGCATTTTGAAGGACCAAACAGAGTCAAAATGGGAAAAATGTTATACCATTGGAAAGATCTTTTCAATATCATTATAATGGTATAATATTTGAAATAAATGCAGATGATTTGATGGGGTAAAAGTTAGCTCAAAGTTAAATATTATCATAGATGCATAAAAAATAGAACTTATTAATACAAAATAGATGAAATGACTTGCTTATAGTGGTGGCACATAAGATATGATTCTTGGATGTTGCTAAAATGATGATGGCCAAGTGAAATCCATCTTGATATTGCAAAAAAGCTTCTAAAATCTCATTTCTCATCACCATTGATCTCACCATTCCTTCACCATATTTTCACCATCCTCTTGTTCTGAAGGCAGGATGAGGTTTTAAAAGGTGAGGAAAAACCATAAAATGCTAAGAAAAGGTAAACAAATCAAATTTATTAGGAGAAATTAGGAAAAATCTTAATTTGGATGAATTTGAATATTTTTGGAAGCTCTGAATTTGCGTAGAATCTATATTTTTCCCATATTAGGTTCAAATCCAAATGATGTACTAAATTTAGGTGCACATTTGATTTGAAAAAAAATGGATGGATCGACAAATTTGTACATCCAAAATCATCCTGAAAAAATCAAAAAAATTGAATGTGTTAAAAAAAGGGAGAACAACAAGGGGCACATAAATTAAGGTAAAATGGGTCATATCATATATTATTGTAAAGTGCTTTTCGAGCCTAATCCAATGGTATAGGTTTTGAGAAATTTGGATGGGATTTTTAGGTAAAATTAAGCTCAAATATGACCTTACTTTTCTAAGAGGAAAACTAAGGAAAATAACTCATTTTAATGGGTCAATTTTTCATGTCTACATTTTTCCCCCTATTTGGCATATTTATGAAAAATAAATGCATCAAAGAAAGGTGTAGAAATTGAGTAAAAGTGATAATGATTGACATGAAAAAAAAGGAGTAGATGGTTTAGAATGAATGGTTCATGGGAATTGATGTTTTAAAGAGATGATTACTAATTTTCTTGGTAGGATGCCCCCTCGAGTTTCATGAGGAATTCCATATTTCTAATGGAACTCAAAATAATTGATATAGAGATAATGATCGATTAGTTGAGAGGATCCAGCTAAATTGTAAATTACTTTGTGTATACAAATTTTTGCTTCTTGATGTATGTTGTAAATTGAATAACACAATCTTATACTGAGAGGGGGGTGAACATTATAAGACCACTTTTTACTTTTTTTTCCAAATCAATATTATGTAATGTATAGATATAAATATCAATAGTAGTAATAAAAGCAATGCATAAATCACCACACACAATAGAGACACCAATTTAACGTGGTTCACCCAATGTGGGTTACATCCACAGAGAAAATATTTCACTAAATTTTCTCAATCAATATCTTGGGAATCCTTTCCCTATTACAATGTTTATGGACCTCTGTCCAAAGGATATGTTTATCCTCTAAATCAGGTTCATGGATCTCTATCCACAAGAGAACTCCTTCTTATCTACTATGGATGGTGATCCTCTAGAAGACTACTACCTCCACTACTTTGGCTTGCAGATCTCTCTCTACTGAAGACTCTTGTCCCAACTCAGAAGACCTATCCTCACTACCCTTGCTGATGGATATCTATCTACTAGAGACTATTATCCTCTTTGCTCTATCACCTCCAAAGCTCTGTCTCAAATATTCTTAACAAGTTCACTCAGAACCTGCTCAACTCTATTCAACAAGTTCACATAGAACTTGCTCAGATCTGCTCAACAAGTCCACTCATAACTTGCTTAAATTTGCTCAACAAGTCCACTCAGAAATTTCTCAAATATGCTTAATAATTCCACTCAGAACTTGCTCAAATCTACTCAAAAAGTCCACTCAAAATTTGCTCAAATATACTCAACAAGTCCACTCAAAACTTGCTCAAATCTACTCAACAAGTCCATGTAGAACTTGCTCAAATCTGCTCAATCACTTTCTCAACTCAAATCAGAATATAGATTAGTTTATTTTTAAGGAACATGAACAATAACTTCACACAACCACTTGAATAGGCTCAATCAACTCTACTCGACCAATCATTCAAAGAAACACTCTTTTCTTACAAACCCTAGTCAAAGTATATAACCATCAACTCAAAATGTTTCCAACAATGCTCAACAACAAATATCACATAATAATGATACTCGTGTTCATTTCAAACCCTAGTTCAAGTTCTTTTCACAACAACTCACTTCAAAAATGATGCTTATAAAACAATATTCACATAACAATGATATGCATGTTCTTTGTAAAACTCTAACTCAAGTTCTTCACACAACCAATGGCTTCAACAACAATGCTTATAAAATAAGGTTTTAACAACAACTCTTTATTCCAAAAAAATTTGAAGCATTAACTCAAACACTCTTGAAAAGGAAATCCTAATCAAGTCCTTTTCACTCCAAACTTATTTTCATAAAACCAATCAATCAACTCAACTATGGAAGAATGTGCTCATACCTTTTTCTTGATGATTAAGAGATCTCATAAATCTGCCACAACCACAACAACTTCTATGCCAATATCAAAGAGGTTAGAAGATAAATCTTTCTCACAATATAATGTAAATACTTAATTACACCTTATCACTCGACCTTTCAAAAAAAACCATCAATACACATAAAATATTTATCCAATAACATCTTATAAACTCCCAACTAAAATAGACTTAACATCCACCAAAAATTAACTCAAACCTCTTTAATTTAATTTAATGACAAGAGAAACTTTGATAAAAATCAAATCAACTTTCTTTATAATTCCAATGATATAAATCACTCACCAATAAAATAACCTCTCTGTAGCACCCTAGAATTGGCGTAGTAAAACTTAACAATAATCAAAATTACATTAGTAATAATTCAAATTCAAATTTTAACCCCAAAATCACTTCCAAACCACCTGCTGCTTGTTTCCTCGTTTTTTGCACCATTTTTAGAGTTTGTTTTGTTCATTTGATGATATCATCGCCGATCAGACGATATCGCCTTAGATCGGATGATTTCATCTAGAGAATAACGTCCAGATGATCTCATCCCAAACTGATTTGTGCATAGTTAGCTTTTGTTTCAACGGCATCTCTAATCCGGGCAGAAGCATGTCTGTGTCGTTAGAGACCTCCCCCGTTGGAGATCTTCCAAATTAGGATGATCTCCAACCTCCTAACCTCTCTCCTAAGCCTATTTAACCTTAGGACCCCCTCTTGGCATTCCCCCTGGCTGAAATTTCATGTAACACAAGTTCTACGTGCATTAGACTGTCCTAAATTACTATTTGCCTCCATATTTTTCCAAGTTTATTTGCAGGAACCTTAGTATTTTTCAGCCGGAGCAAGCTCAGATCGTCATGGATGATCTTGTTCAATTCGAGACGATTTCATACCAATTCAAGACGATTTTGACTGTAGTCTGCATTGGGGGAAATCAGTGCCCAGATTTTGTGTTTCTTCATTATTTTCTACTGCATTATTCTGCATTTAGTTAAATTTATGATTATTCTTTATTATTTTGCATCTTGGAGTTCACCCATATAGTCTTAATGCGTAATAAAATCATAAATTATCATTAGATTATTGTAATGCATTCGTATTTTGTTTATTATCATCATTTTAAGATTGTTACTATCATTCTATATCCTTGCCCTCTGTTGTCATAGCTGCATTTTTGGTATTTTGCCTCTACTTTTATGTTTGTAGGTCTCTGACGAATTTGGCTGATGAATTCATCAAATCTCAGATGATCCCATCAGATCTCAGATGATCCTATCAAATTCCAGATGATTTGGACTGCTTCAAAAATCAGAACCTTCATCAGACATCCGGATCAGGTATAGTTCTTTAATCTAGCTTATTCTTTCTTTTTTCTGTCCAAATCTATTTTTTGTATTTACTTAATTTGCATTTTCACAATAGAACACTTAGATTCATCTGGAAAAACCTAGGACTTGGATGTTTAAAGATAAAACTAAACACATTAAACACATTCCCAACCTAGGCGTGGAAATTGCCATTAAACATTTCTTGGTGAACCCCACCATCCGTCAAAAAATCACCTTAATACCCCTCCCCCGAGAGGCAAGACCTTCAAATGGCCTCTCAGTCCAAGGTACCATCCCATCCTTTTCCCATCCCCATTTTGGACGCGAATCCTTTAGCCTAAAGGTAAGGGTGCGAAAATTTTGGAATGATACATTTTGGTGAACCCGACGTGAAACTAAAACCTATTGAAAACAAAAATAAAAACAAAAACATAGATGCATTTAAAACCATTAGAAAATACTAAGTTGCATATCATGTCTAGATGGTAGCTCCTAAGAAAATATTAGCAGTTACTATAAATGTTGAAAACCAATTAGTAGCCATAGAAATTAATTATGTGCTTAATGTGCCTAAAACAGATAGAAACCAACTTCTGTGGAAAGAACTTGATAGGAGGCTAGGTGTCATTTCATCTAGATCAACCAAACTTAGAAAAATCAAGAGGTTTGCCCTAGATAAGATCCTGGATCCTCATCAACTCATTTTTTATCATGAACTTTAGAGAGCCTGCCATAGGTGGTTAGCTTATAGGAGAGCTCTTGTGTCTTCAGAATTGTTCACCTTCGAGGAATACCTCGAGAACGCAGTTGTTATACACCAATTCCTAGGTCGTGTAGAAGATCAAGAGGTCGTTCTTACGGATAGGGAAATATGGAGGAAATTTCATCGAGCTGTGTTATATCGAGAGTATTTCCACGAACTCTATTTCTACCAACCAGAGTCTAAGACAGATAATATCACTATAGCACTTTTTGTTAAATTCTTGAAAGAAAATTTCCAATTTGAAGAAGAACACTTCATGACTCCTGAAGAACTCGAGCCCATTAATGACATTTATAAATTATTTATAGAAAACTAGATCATTGCTTTCATTATTATTTCTTGCATTCATTGTGTTGTTTGTTATCTTTATAATATTGTTACAAAAATAGAAAAAAACAAGAAAAATAGAAAACATAACAAAAACCCAAAACATTTTATTTTAAATACTATAGTAGGTATATAATTAAAATATATACCTTGTTGCATATATATATATACAAGTATATATATATTTTCTGAAATTTAAAATTAAGCACAATGCCTAAACTTAGAAATGGTAAACAAACTGAACAAGAAGAAGAAGATTGGTTGGGAGGCAAAACTACAAACCTAAATGTCCTTCCTGAGGATCCAATTCTAGAAGGAGAAACTCTAGAACATCCAAAAGATGACCTAGGTGAAGACAATGAAAAAGAAGACAATCTTAAAGAGGAAGGATCCTCGTCCCCTAGAATAGCTCCAGATGGAACTATTGCTTTTGATAACTTAGATCATTTCTGGAAATTTTTGAATCATAACATTGGTGCTCTTAATATGGCAGTTTGTATTGATAAAGGATAAATTAGTGACACTCAAGCAACAATGGAAGATATTTTTAACACACACACTAATCCCTTGTCTTTTGTTGATCAAGAAAGTGATAAATTTGGACCATCCAATAGAGATATGGTGACTATGATTCAGAACATGCTAAAACAACAGGTTACCCAACCCCCTAAGGAACCTGTTATTGAGCCTAAAATAATTCCCACACAAAATAAAACTTCCTTCACTGCTTTACTTCGCCAAAATATTGATCAATATGCTTCAAATCAACAAAAACCTAAAATGAAGCCAAACACCAATTTTCAACAATCTAGGATACAACATAATACAACTTCAAAATTTCTTCATAACACCCTTCCTACCAACAATTTACGCAATAGCAATATAGCATCTAATCTCCATGTCCCTCCATCCTATGCTCACAAATCCCATATTAATGCCCTACCGAACCAATATGGTGGGCAAACTAGTAATCTGTAAACCATGGTGAAACATTTAGCTTCGCGCATGGACCAGATAGATCCCTACCATCCCTCGTACAATTATCAAGAGATATGTAGTCAACCTCTGGATCCCATAGTTATAGCACAACCATACCCTAAACACTTTCCCATGCTCGTCTTGCCTATATATAAAGGAACTGAAGATCCCATAGAGCATCTTCGTATGTTTAGGATAGCATGTCATGATATATCACACGATGACTTGCTATTACTAAAAATGTTCCCAAAAAGTTTAGGAGGAATGGCATTAGAGTGGTACTATCAATTGCCCACTCATTCTTTGAGAAATTTTGAAGAAACAGCTGAATCGTTTGTCCATAAATTTAGTGCCTACATCGAGAGGCATGTCACCATTAAAGATTTGTACAACTTAAAACAAAACAAAGATGAATGTTTTGCTGATTTCTTAGCTATATGGAGGCATTTGACAAGAAAACTTCACTTTGTGTTACCTTATAGGGAAATGTTGGACATTTTTATCAATAATTTGCAAGAACAAATCTCCTATAAGTTATCAACTGCCACCTTAACTACCTTCTATCAAGCTATAGACTTAGCTCGAAGGGTAGAAGATGCTCTCATTAGGAGAGGTCACCTCAAAAAGAAATATGATGAGAAAACATCTAGAAATCAGTATAAAAACAAAAAATTTGTAGGTGACGGAGTCACTGATAGCAGAAACGTTGCTAATATCAATACAACAAAGACAACAAAAAAAATTATATTAAAACCCCCTGATAAACCTCCTCGAGAATTTACTAGATTAAATAAACCTTTATCAACCATTCTACCTCAATTATTAGCATGAGGCTTGATTCAATTACTAGCTATCTGGGAACCTGATCCAACTATACCTGGATACAGAGATGATCTACACTGTGACTTTCATAGAGGACCTGGACATGCTACAAATTCTTGCAAAATATTGAAACATAAAATACAATACTTGATTGATAATAATGAAATGGAGGTGCAAGCTTTCCAACCTAGACAAAATGCTCCTAATAATGCTCAAAATACCATTCCCCAAAATCAAAATCAGAATGCTAATCAATCATTGGATATATTTCAACATCCTTTACCAAATCATGGTAAAGAAGTGGCCAATCAAATTGAACATCATAATGTTCCCCCTCCTACCCGATATGTAGGGACTATTAGCGGACAATTACCTGTTCAGGATCCTCAAATATTTGACACAACTTTATCCTTGGTCACGACCAGGCCCCTACATAATTTTCAAACTCCTGATCCTAGTGATGTAGAATCAGATACTGAAAGTGAAGTAGACATCACTTCAAACCAATTGAATAGCTCTAAAAATGAATCAAATCCTATTCAACCTATCATAGATGCTATGGTTCCAGAAGAACCATTTCCTAGAAGAGTTACTACTCGACCCTCTTCTAATCAGTTCCTTCCTAATGAACAAGCCATAAACGCTCAACCGATACCAGTTCAGCGTCTTCAATATAACATTGTAGGTACCATTGGAGTTGTTACCAAAAAATAGGCTCAAAACTCTCAACAAGATCAAACTCAAAATGATGGATCAGCTCCATTTATTTTGAAAAATCCCAATAAAGGGAATCATATGTCTAATGTTCAACTTAATCTTCCTTACAATATTAATGAACAATTATCCAACACTATGGCCAAAATTTCCCTGTTGGATTTTTTAAGATCTTCTCCCACCCATAGGGATGAGTTAATGCTTACATTAAGCCAAATGATGGTACCTCAAAATATTCAACGTGAAGCCATGTCTAATACTATCATCACTCGAGAAGTCGATTGTATTGACTTTCGAGATAAAGATATCCCACAACACAGTTTATATAAGGATAATCCCTTATATATTACTGCTCTAATTGGAGATGTAGCTGTTAAAAGAGTCCTGATTGATAATGGTTCATCTCTAAACATTTGCACTTTTGACTTCTACCAATGGTTTGACTTTAGAAGTGATGAAATGAAGAAAACTAACATGATTATCAAAGCTTTCAATGACGAGACACAAGAAACGTGTGGAGTCATTACTATACCCTTGCAAGTTGGTCCTTGAACCCTAGATACAATCGTGTTTATTGTACATTGCCCTGCATCGTACAATATACTTTTGGGTCGCCCTTGGATCAATGCGATGTGAGCGGTTCCCTCCACTTTACACCAATGTGTTAAATTTGAATTTAAAAATCAGTTGGTCACTATCCATGGTGACCCTAGACCCTTTGATATGTGTGCTTTGGCAGAACTTGTTGGAGTGCAATTTTGCCCCGCTTTGTCATCCACACATCCTAATTCTTATTTTTCATCTAAATGTGTGAAAAACACACACATAACATCATCTACTCCATCAACTACACCTATACATTTAACTCAACTATCTTCTAAACAAACCACACTAGAACCTCAAAAAGATCTTAAATCCACAACCAATTCTTCATGTTCCATCCCTATCATTTCAAAACCTATAGACCCATTCATTAACACTTCCACATTATCAACATCTATCATACCTTCCACATCTAAAGATATAGGGAATGATCCTTCTACATCTTATGCTCTTTCTGATGAACTTTTATCGAATTTATCCACAATATTAATATCAGAAAAAAAAATGCTTTTATGCAAGATTCAATGCTTTTAAATAACTTGCCACCATCTCCTCGTACTTTGGGCCTCCCACAACCTATGGGAAGTACTTACCAAGTCGGGAGTTGTTCTTTTATTTATAAAGGATATGATTGGGGAATAATACCCAAGAATATCAAAACTCATGCACGATGTTATTTTACTAATGAATATATTAAAGCTAAACCCATAATGCTTAAAATGGGATATAAAGGGAAAGGCTTGGGACCTTTCCAAAATGGCATGAAAGAACCAATCGAAGTAGAACCACGGCCAGCCCAATGTGGTGTGGGCCTATTTCCTAGTAAGGGTCAACCCTTCCCTTTTGAATATGATGATCAACTCATATGTTATCAAGATTATCTAGATAAACAAGAATCTTTGTGTCCAACGAATCAGCCATTTACATGTAATATGCTATCCATAGCTTACCCTGAATTGATTGCTGAATCCGATGAGGAGTTGGAAGGAGATATTTTCCATGATGTCTCCGTTGAAGAGTTGTTACACAATGGTTTTTATTTTGATGGTTCTATACCAACTATAGCCCAACTTGAGGCCACCACTCATCAAGACAAATTATCCAACATAACTTTAAAAGAATTACAATAATTGAGCATTTCACCCTCCCCACCTAATTTTGAAAGAGATCTACACATGAAAGTAGAAAACGTCATTAAAGTTAACATTGGAACTGAGGATAATCCTCACATAATCAATACTGGATCAGCATTAAGTCAAGAAAAACAAGATGAATACATTGCATTCCTTAAAGAATATGAAGATGTATTCACTTGGACATATGAAGATATGCCAGGTCTGGACCTCTCTATAGTCATGCATCATCTAGTAGTCCATCCGGATGCTAAACCTGTTAAATAGAAACTTAGAAAAATGCATCCCAAAGTGGCCCTGCTAGTCAAAGGGGAGTTAGAAAAACCCCTGAATGTTATTTTCATACAAGCTATTGATTATGTTGAATGGATCTCGAATGTAGTTCCAGTCACCAAGAAAGAAGCTACCAAAGTTAGGGTTTGCACAGACTTTAGAGATATTAATGTTGCATGCCCTAAATATGATTTTCCTCTTCCAAACATGGATCAAATCATTGACTTTACTATCGAGAGTGGAATGATGTCCCTAATGGATGGATTCTCTGGCTACAATCAGATCAGGATAGCTCCTGCATATCAGGCTAAAATAGCATTTATTACCCCTTGGGGTACCTTTTGTTAGAAAGTAATGCCATTTGGTTTAAATAATTTCGGTGCAACATATCAACAAGCTATGACTTATATCTTTCATGATATGATGCATGATATCCTACATGATTATGTAGATGATATTATAGCTTGCTCTATTAAAGAAGATGATCATTTAAATGATTTGAGAAAAGTATTTAATCGGTTAAGATAATACCTTATTCGATTAAATCCATCCAAATGCATATTCGGAGTTAAGTCCAATAAGCTATTAGGGGTTTTAGTTTCTTTACGTGGTATCAAAATTGACCCTCTCAAAATTGCGGCTATCACTGATATGCCCGCACCTACCAATATATCAGAGTTACAAAGTTTACAAGGTAAGCTTCAAGCCATCCGTCGCTTCATCGATAAGTTGGCGGACAAAACCACTCCCTTTCTTAAGCTCCTTAAGAAGGATTTCCCTTTTAACTGGGACGATGAATGTACAAAAGATTTTGAACTTCTCAAACAATACCTCCTTAACCCACCTGTGCTTTCATCGCCTAGACCTAATTGTCCATTTATCCTATATATTTCAGCTTCAAATTTTGCTTTAGGAGCTATGTTAGCTCAGCTTGATGATGAGAAGAAAGAACGTGCTAATTATTACATTAGCCGAACCCTCATCAGTTATGAAACCCGTTATACAACATTAGAAAAATTATGTCTAGCAGTCGTATTTTCTACACAAAAATTACGTCATTATATGCTCAGTCAAAAAATGTATGTCATTGCTAAATATGATCCCTTGCGGTATCTCATGAGTCGACCTTATTTATCGAGTCGCACAGCAAAGTGGGTTCTTGCTCTAAGCGAGTTTGAACTCATGTTCATAGGATAGAAGTTTTTTAAGGTTCAAATCATAGCAGATCAATTAGCTGTTGCACCCTTAGAGTCTACCCATCCCCTCATCATTGAGTTTCTTGATGAATGCCTTCAATTAGAGGCAGACCATATTGAACAATGGTCCTTATACTTTGATGGAGCCCGATGCATGAGTGGGGCTGGGCGGGTATTATTTTAATATCCCTGCAAAAACACATTATACCTTTGTCCTTTAAATTAACATTTGCTTGCACTAATAATACTACCGAATATGAGGCTCTAATCCTTGGATTACGAGCTGCCTTGGCGTTAAAAATCAAACATCTGCTAGTTTTTGGTGATTCTCAGCTTGTCATAAACCAAATTAATGAAGTTTATCAGACCAAAGATGATAAATTGCGCCCATATAAAGCATATGTTTTTTAATTGTTATCCTTGTTTGATAAAGTTACTTTGGAAGCTATTTCGTAAACTAGCAATCGTGCATCTGATGCTATGGCCGCAGCTGCATCTCTTCTGCCCTTGGAGTTAGATGAGGAATATGCCACCATAATTATTCATCGACTCCAGGAACCTGCTTCAAATAAGTCATGTTTAGAACCTTTGGATGTGTTTCTAATCAATGAAACTACTCTTGAACCTTGGTATACGGATATAATTGATTTTCTCCAAAATGGGACTTTCCTTGCCAATTCTAATAGAAACCAGCATCGGTTATTACGTCGACGAGCAATTCAATTTGTAATAATTGGTAATACTTTATATAGGAGATCTTTTGAAGGTATCCTATTGAGATGTTTGAATCTAGAAGAATCCAAATCAGATTTAAGTGAAGCCCATGATGGATCTTGTGGAGGACACTTCAGTGGTAGTGTCATTGCTAAAAAGCTCCTTAGGATAGGCTACTTTTGGCCTACCATAGAAAAGGATGCACATGATTATGTGCGCCATTGCGACAAGTGCCAAAAACATGTTGACCTTGTCCATGTGCCTGCATAAGAGCTGCAGGCTATTTCATCTCCTTGGCTCTTTTCAAAATGGGGCTTAGACATTATTGGCAAAATTAATCCTATGTCATCTGATGGACACAAATTCATCATAACCGCCACTGAGTATTTCACGAAGTGGGTTGAAGCTATGCCTTTAGCTTCCTGCACTGGAACTCAAGTCTCTAAATTTATTTTTAATCAAATCATTTGTAGGTTTGGAATTCTTGCAAATCTCATCTTAGACAATGGAACTTGTTTCAAAAATAAAGATGTTAAAAAATTATGCCAAAAATATAAGATTCAACATCGCTGGTCCACTCCCTATTATCCTCAAGGTAATGGTCAAGCAGAAGCATCTAACAAAACCTTAATCAAAATTCTCAAAATAATGGTCAATAAAACTGGTCATGACTGGCATATTCAATTATGTCCGGCTTTGTGGGCCTATCGAACTAGTGTTTGAACTCCCACTGGAACTTCACCTTTTGTCTTGGTTTATGGCACTGAAGCCGTTTTTCCCTTTGAATTAGAAGTTCCTTCTTTTGCTCTACTACTTCAAGATACCAAAGTAGGAGATGAATATCGAGTTGGCAGACTCAGTCAACTGGCACTTCTAGATGAAAAGCGCATCAATGCTTTAGAGCACCTTCGTTCCTACCAAAACAAGCTTAAAAGATCATATGCCAAGAAAGTTCGTCATCGATCCTTTGAGGTCGGCGACCTTGTTTTAAAATAAAATCAAAAAAATACTAATGCAACTAAAGACCTTAAAGGTAAATTTGAGCCCAACTAGCTTGGACCATATATTATCACTGCTAAATTTGAATCGAGAGCATACAAATTAGCTACCTTAGATGGTAAATATTTAAAAGAACCTATGAATATTATGCATCTTAAGTGATATTACGCATAACATTTGGTCATTTCATCATTTGTACATATTTTGCATGTTGTCTCATTTTAAAATATATATATATATATATATATATATATATATATATATATATATATATATATATACAAACTGTTTACACAAAAACAAATGAAAAAAATAAAAAGTCAAAACAGCAATATTATTGACTCTTTTGAAACCCAAAAAAAAAATAATAAAGAAGAAAGAGAGTCAAAATTATCAAACTCTTCACCAAATATTTGTTGTATATATTTCTTCTTCAAGTATTGCAGTTATATTTTCAAGTTATTTTGGATAAATTAGCATTTATTTGGAATCCCTCACTTTCACAAACACAAAAATAAATATCTTGATTTTATCTGGCATGATTACTAATCTCTCTTATATCAAAGTCCACAAAATTCAATTAAATAAAGTTTAAGCACAGAGAATTGATCTTGTCATTTACTTAAACCAAGCATATCCTTTCACAATAAAATGATTACATTTGTAATTTCCATGCTATGTTACATAGTAGAAATGATTCTTGAGCAAAAATTTTCCCCTGCTATCCTATCATGCACATGGTCTAGAATCTTTGAGAATTGGCAAAAGGACAAGCTCACCCCTACCCGGAATAAAAATCCCTTGCTCTACATCTAATCCGAGCAAGTATCCCTAGTATAGGATGAAAATAAAATTTCAAAAGAAAAAGAGAAAAGAAAAAGGTTATTTCAGCATTATCTCAAATATCAAGTCACAATACAAAAAAAAAAAGGAAGCAAAAGCAAAGAAAAAGAAAAAAAAAAGGCAAAAGCAAAAGCAATAAAATCCCTTTCCCTACCCCTTGAAAATAAAAGAAGGGTTGATGAGCTTGAATCCCTAGAATTCTCAATTATTCAAAAACTATGAGGTAAGCCCCATAATAGGTGGTTTGTGCCCAACCCGCTTGGCCTTGGGTAACTCCTAGCATGGTGATATGTCTGTCACATTAGCGACCTTCTTTTGTAAAGACCTATGTCTGCCTATGGATTAGCTAGCTCTTGATAACCCGACCTACATAGTACTCTAGTATGGTTATATGCATCTAAATCATGGTTAATGAACACTTATTTGGTTCATTCAAATCACTTGTATCAAATTATCTTGCTCAAAACTTGGTAAATGAACAATGCAATTGCACACACATTTGTATTTGAGATATTTTGTGTATCATTATGATAAATCAATATTGGTAATGAAATCACATACGCACATGGGATTCCTTATAAATCTAACTTTTGTCTTTAAGATACTTTGAAATATTTTTGCAAATTGTTTGGAATAAATTCATTTTCTTCTTTGAAAGAACAGTTGTTTAGTATAAAGACAACTACATGCATTCTCAAAAAAATCAAAATCATTTTCAAAACATGCAATAAAGTTACATTTATATATAACTTTTGACTTTCGCGACGATGGTATAGTTCCAAAACCAAAATTGGAATTTTATGCCTAGTGCAAGTCCTCGTCTTCATATTTTATGAAGACCAAAATTACAAATCAACCATGCAATAAAACTATTATTTTCTTCTTTGGATTTCATGATGATGGTATAAGTTTATACCTAAATATTCTATGCCTAGCGCAAACCATTGTACCAATTTTATTTTCCATTTATTTAAAATCATAAAAACATATGACTTAAATCATTATGTTACACAATTATGCTTTAAAACAAACAAACACCTATTCTATTTCATGTCATTATGTCAAGCTTCAATTTTGCAATGATGGTATAATTCCTAGGGAATTATCCAAAAAATTTATCACACTTAGGAATTTATGCCTAGCAAAAGTCATTTTAAAATATTTCATGCATAATATTTTCATGGAAATCTGAAAAACAAATCATCATCATCATCATTTGCATCATCACAACAAAGTCTTAAGACAGTCTCTTAAGCACTCTTTTACTTTTTGCAATATTTCTATACTAGAATTATCTTGACGACCGAGTGAGCGGCGACTCCATGAAATGGTCTATAATAGCGACAACGTCCTTTGAAATTATTTTTAAAATTCCCTTTTATTTTTATCAAATTATCACATCACAAACAACCAAATTGTTTACATCAGATTATTTCATTTAAAATCTTACAGCATGACATCAAAATTATAATGTTTCCAAATGGCATAATTACATGAATCATCAAATCAATCAAATCAAAACATTAAAGCATCATACAAATACATAAGACAAGTCATATGATCAAAAATATCTCATCTATATAAGCACTATAATCAATCCCCTATCAAAAATAATAATAAGCACTATAATCAATCTATGCAGTGCAATCTGTAGCAGCTAGCCTCGAGAACCCCTCGAGCTCTCAGCCTCATCTCCTCCCTCGCCCTATGGTGGACGAGGTGGCCGCATCATAGTCCGTGTGGTGCTATGAGTCCTAGAATCTGATCGTGATGATGTCCTCGATGACCTCATCTAGATAGGCTCCGTAATATGGGCCGATAGCGATAACCTTTTCCCCTTTGGCACCATATGGTGGTATAGTGTCTGATATAATGTGACCTAGGCAATAGCCCATGTTATATCCTGAGTGCTCGCCCCTCCTCTCTGTGCTCTAAGGCGTGCTACCTCATCTTTGAGCTGTGTGGCCTCCTCTCCATGTCGTGCAGCCTCATCTTGTATAGTTTGCACCTTTTCCTAAAGACGGATAGTCTTCACCCAAAGAGTAGCCATCTCACTACTCTCTCCTGTGTCCACACCCTTGCCCTTATCGGGCGATGGTGGTCTCTCTCTCCATGGAGAAGGGGGTCTCTCCTCCCTCCTCTCCCACTATTGTGGCCTCTGTTGAGCCTATGGTCTCCTCTACTCTCCCACCATGACCCTGTGCCGCCTCAATGGCCGCCTGGTGCTGCCTCCCCATCCGACGCACAACTATGTGAATTAGACCCTAAGCCCTCGTCATTCGAGGAGGGCGGATGCTTGTGTACCAGGCATTGTAGCTGTCAACTACCCCAGCATCATCCCCATCCACTAGCTAAATGGAGGCATCATCTATGTCTGGACCCTAGAAGCACTGCATATCTAGAGCCCCACTAACTATAGTGTTATCCCGGATAGTCCAAGAAAACTCATAGTCTTTGAGGGATGGGATCCCCTGCTGTAGACCGAACTACCTCAAAACTCGGTCATAGCAATGGAGCTCCACCTCTCCCCTCTCCATCCTTAACTAGAAAACTCGTCTGACATGAGCCAGCTCCTGTCCATCCTCGACCCACCCTGGATGATCTCTCCAAGACAAGGTTGTCAAATAGTCTTCGGGACATTGGCAGATCTATCTGCTGTTGTGACCCTCTCCGGAGCCACCAATAGAAAGCTCGGGGTCTCTCCCCATCAATCCCTATCAGTGGGAAACCTATCATCCTTCGCATCATGATGTGCTCCCAGCACCAAACTTGTAGTAGAGATGTCATAACCAGACATTGGTCACCCTTGTATATGACCCCATGCAAGATCTTATATAGTCGGTATAGTACAAAGCTCCCCCAAGAAAACCTTTATCCATGGTCTCTCATGTCACAGACCACATCTGTCAATATCCATGGTACTCTGCATCCACTCTGATGGCATAGCATCAAACCACCTACAACCTCAGCCAAAACCTGTGTTAGTCTAGATGCCCTAGGCATCTACCGTAGAGATTAGATGTTCACTCCACCCTTCTCCAGGATGAAGCTCGAATCTCCGCATAGTCACATCATTGCATGGCCTTGATTGGCCATAGGAGTGATTAGCCATAATTGTATGATGATCCTCAAAATCCTCCATACATCCTCCAGTGTGGGAGTCATCTCCCCTATCGATAACAAAAAACAAGAACCCGGATACCACCTCTCTACTAGGGCTGTCAATAGCCCCGTGTCTGTAGACACCTGTGGCATATCTGACACATGCTGCAAGCCAACCTAAGCCATCTGATCTCGCTCTGCCTGAAATAGAGTGGCCAAGTCATCCCTCAACCCATCGTATTTCCATTATCTGCTCTTTAGTAATCCTCTCTGCAACATAAACAACAAAACAATAAAAATCATTAATAAAACAGTGATTAAAAATGCAATTCAAGCAAGTTCAATTTAATAAATGCTGATATCATCCACTATTGGATGATATCGTCCCAAAATTGAGCAAATTCGTCTCTAATTTTGCCAGTCGAAATCGTCCCCTTTTTGATGAAATTGTCCCCATTTAGCCGATTTCACCTCTAGACGAAATCAGTGATATCGATACGATTTCAACAAAATCGAGACGATTTCGTCTCGACGACGTCGACGGCCCAAAAATGGCTACGATGCTAAAAAATTATCAAAATTTAATCTAAAAATCATGAAATTCAAAATGCACGCCTTCTAAACTAAGTTTAGACCCTTACCAATAGCCCGCGTCGGACCTCTGTTGATCTGTGCGCTATCTCGACCATCTTGTCTATAGAGCTCCAAAAACCAAAAAATAAAAATGAACAGTAAAAATGAATTAGGGTTTTTCCCTATTTTTCTTAATTTTATTCAAAAATAATTAGCAACAAATTTAATTTTAGCTTTTCCACGTTTTTATCTCAAATATTCAATTTGGGTAAAAACACGGAGGGGGCATCATAGTAATTTGTCGTACGATTCGACCAAGAATCGTCGCCTAAAAATGGAAATAAATTTTTGCTTTCTCGTAGATCGAGAAGAACTCATCTTTAACGCATTTTCCTTAGAAAAATCGCTAAGAGGGGGCAAAATGTAGCACCCTAAAATTGATGCAGTAAAACTTAGCAATAATCAAAATTACATTAGTAATAATTCAAATTCAAATTTTAACCCCAAAACCGCTCCCAAACCGCCTGCTACCCGTTTCCTCGTTTTCCATGCCATTTTTAGAGTTTGTTTTGTCCATTTGATGATATCGTCGCCGATCAAAATATATCGCCTCAGATTGGACGATTTCATCTAGAGAAGAACGTCCAGACGATCTTGTCCCAAACTGATTTGTGCATAGTTAGCTTCTGTTTCAACGACATCTCTAATCCGGGCAGAAGCATGTCTACGTCGTTAGAGACCTCCCCCATTGGAGATCTTCCAAATTAGGATGATCTCCAACCTCCTAACCTCCCTCCTAAGCCTATTTAACCTTAGGACCCCCTCTTGGCATTCCCCCTGGCTAAAATTTCCTGTAACACAAGTTCTACGTGCATTAGACCGTCCTAAATTACTATTTGCCTCCATATTTGTCCAAGTTTATTTGCAGGAACCTTAGTATTTTTTAGCCGGAGCAACCTCAGATCGTCATGGACAATCCTATTCAATTCGAGACGATTTCGCATCAATTTGAGATGATTTCGACTGTAGTCTGCATTGGGGGCAATCAGTGCCCAGATTTGTGTTTCTTCATTCTTTTCTGCTACATTATTTTGTATTTAGTTAAATTTATGATTATTCTTTATTATTTTGCATCTTGGAGTTCACCCATATAGTCTTAATGCGTAATAAAATCATAAATTGTCATTAGATTATTGTAATGCATTCGTATTTTGTTTATTATCATCATTTTAAGATTTTTACTGTCATTCTATATCCTTGCCCTCTGTTGTCATAGCTGCATTTTTGGTATTTTGCCTCTACTTTTATTTTTGCAGGTCTCTGACAAATTTTTCTTATGAATTTATCATATCTAAGATGATCTTGTCAGATCTCAAATGATCCTATCAAATTCTAGACGATCCGGACTGCTTCAAAAATTAGAACCTTCATTAGACATCCGGATCAGGTATAGTTCCTTAATCTAGCTTATTCTTTCTGTTTTCTTTCCAAATCTGTTTTCTGTATTTACTTAATTTGCATTTTCACAATAGAACACTTAGATTCATCTGGCCAAACCTAGGACTTGGATGTTTAAAGATAAAACTGAACACATTAAACACATTCCCAACCTAGGCATGGAAACTGCCACTAAACGTTTCATGGTGAACCCCACCATCCGTCGAAAAATCACCTTAATACCCCTCCCCCGATAGGCGGGACCTTCAAAGGGCCTCTCAGTCTGAGGTACCGTCCCATACTTTTCCCATCCCCCTTCTGGGCACGGATCCTTTGGCCTGAAGGTAAGGGTGCAAAAATTTTGGAACGATACACTCTCATTAATCCTTATTACTCCACAATAACAAAAATCAATTATCAAATAAACAACCTTTCTCAAACCCTTATAACTCCAACAATAATATAAATCAAACACACAAATTTTCACAAACCCTTATTACTCCACATTATCCTTTAGAAAAAACTTAGGCAAAAAATTAATTATCAAAAAGTACCTTTGCCTCTTAGTGGGTTTCGAACCCATGATATCTTCCTCCACAAGCGCTCTAGCCATGGCTTTGACCACCACATGCACTAGACGTATGGTTAAGATTCTAAGTGCTCTTGTACCCTTTGTCCTTGACTGACATGCAAAAAATAATTCACGTGCAAAAATCAACTTCCCTTGGAACTCAAGACACACCACTCCATGTGAATTGATCGCGTGCCTCTCAACTCCCAATGCCTTTGCAAAATGTGCACTACCAATGGACCACCGTGTCCTTTACATTTCAAAAAATATGCACTCTCCCTTATCTCTTCTACCTAGCGCTAAAGACAAGTGAAATTCTTGTCTTCTTCCTCAACAAATAACAAATGCACAAAAATGTTTTAACTTGTTGCTTGAAATAATAATGTTGAGGAATGCCTCTTTAGCATTTATTTATACATGAAAATCCCTTTGCTTCTTAGGTGTCAGCGCTCCCAATTTTGATTATGTTGGTGCTCCCACCTTTATAATTTATAAATTAATTTAAATTCTAAGGAATTTAATTATAAATTATATTTATAAACTTTAGCTTTAAAGAGATTAAAGCCTTCCTTGGGTTTAAACTTAAACCTTTAACTTGTAAAATATTCTGCCACTATGGGTCTTTTAAAAACTTAACTACCATCTCAATGTGTGAGGGGATTTTTATATCCTCTGTTGAGCAAGGTGCAGCAACAGTATTTTCATTGTTGTCAACACAGTTAGATAGATATGTTGATGCAGTGGACAGGAAGTTCAAAAGCTATTCAGATGGAGAAGATAGGAGTTCAAAGGTTATTCAGAGTATGTACAGTGATTTTTCAAGAAGACCGAAGTGGCCCATATGCAAAAGATCAAAGAAAAAAGACAATTAAGAAAAGTGTCACGATATCACGACATATACAGCAGGCAAGAAAAACCGTCACGATTTTGCGACATGTTGGAAGAGAGAGAAAAAGTAGGAAAAACTGTCGCGATTTCGTGACATGTTGGAAGAGAGAGAAAAAGCAAGAAAAATTGTCATGATTTCGCAACATGTTAGAAGAGAGAGAAAAAGCAGGAAAAACTATTGCGATTTCATGACATTTTGGAAGAGAGAGAAAAAGTAGGAAAAACTGTTGCGATTTTGCGACATGTTGGAAGAGAAAAAGGCAAGTGGAAAAATTGTCATGATTTCATGACATGTTGGAAGAGAAAGAGAAAGCAGGAAAAAGTGTCACGATTTCGTGAAAAGTTCGAAGAAAGAGAACAAGTAAGAAAAGTGTCATGATTTCATGACATGTCGCATTTTTGTGATTAAAATAGGAGAGAGAAAGTAAGTTGGAAAAGTGTCGCGATTTCGTGACATGTCGCATTTTCACAACTAAAATAGGAGAGAGAAAGTAAGTTGGAAAAGTGTCACGATTTTGCGACATGTCGCATTTTTGTGACTAAAATAGGAGAGAGAAAGTAAGTTGGAAAAGTGTCACGATTTCGTGACATGTCGTATTTTTGTGACTAAAATAGGAGAGAGAAAGTAAGTTTGAAAAGTGTCGTGATATCGCGACATGTCGTATTTTTGCAAAAAAAGAAAGAGAGGAAGTCTATGGAAGAAGTGTCGCGATATCGTGACATAAGCAAAGTCAAAGTCTATGGAAGCAGAAGTGCTGCGATATCGTGACAAAAGCAAAGATGAAGTATACCAAGGCAAAAATGTCACGATATCACGACAAAAGAAAAGATGAAGTCTGTGAAGGCATAAGTGTCACGATTCTGTGACAAAAGCAAATAAGCTAAGTACGAAAGCAAAAGTGTCACGATTTCACGAAAAAAGCTAAGTTGAAGACTACGGAGGTAGAAGTGTCACGATATCATGACAAAAGCAAAGTCGAAGTCTATGGAAGCAGAAGTGTCATGATATCATGACAAAAGAATAGAGAAAGCGTACAGAGGCGAAAGTGTCACGATATTACGACATGTATTTTCATGGCAACAACAACAAAAGAAGCTATAGAGGCAAAAATGTCATGATTTCGTGACAGGTCATAAATGCGCAAGTCAAGAAGGAGAACCCGAATAAAATGAGAAGTATGATAGTGGACCGACATCACTACGACATTTACAGGGGTAGTTACAGAGTGATTTCATACTACTAAAATACGAAGAGTGATCAAAAGTTAGTATGGCGATTACAGGGTCTATCCAAAATGAAATCATCAAGCGATGGATAAACTGAACATCTTCTTGAGTTGAAGTCAACGAATACTGATGATAACTAACTAAAATTAGGGTTTACAGTTGTTATGAAAGTCGACTAATATTAGGATTTACAGCTAACAAAGATTAGGGTTTTCATCATAAAAAATATTATTATAAAAGGAGGGTTGTTTGGAGAGTTGGGTGTGAGTCGAATGTGTGTGAAATACGGTCATTGTGCGTAGAGAGCAAGTCATGTCGAATCGTGCTAAGTGCAAAATTTATAAAGAGAGCATAGTGCGCAAAAGGGAGAAGACGATCGTGAAGTTCAACTATAACGAAGCAGAGTGTGTGAAGTGATTACGTAGAGAGAGTAGAGTGAGTAGAGAACGCAAAGATGAAGAAGACCAGTCAGGGTCTTGCAAAAGCAAAGGTATCTTACTGTCAAACTTATAGATTCAAATTGAAGTCCAGGTTGGTGCTTGGCATCAGGGGTTGGTGCTCCTTCCAGTTGGTGCTAGTAAATCAGGGGTTGGTGCTCCTTTTTGTTGGTGCAGATAAATCAGGGGTTGGTGCTCCTTCCATTTGATGCTAGTAAATCAGGATTTGGTGCTCTTTCTAGTTGGTGCTGGTAAATTAGGGGTTGGTGCTCTTTTCTATTGGGGCAAATAAATCAGGGGTTGGTGCTCCTTCCAGTTGGTGCTGGTAAATCAGGGGTTAGTCCTCCTTTCTGTTAGTGCAGATAAATCAGCGGTTGGTGCTCATTCCAGTGGGTGTTGGTAAATTGGTTGTAAATTTGGTGCTTTGCAAAGGCTGGATTTGGATGGTAGTCCAAGCAGTCAATTTTTGAAGAGTAGCCACATTGGTGAACCTCGTTAAATCTTGTGTTGTGTGACGTTATTTTGTTATACTTGTATCTAGTAATAAGTTTTAATTATTGCGGTATTAAGAGCTATAAATTTAAGTTTAAAGAGCTACACTAATTCACCCCCCCTATCAGTGTCATTGTAAGACTAACAATTGATATCAGAGCTAAGTTCATGTATAAGCTTAACCGACTAGGGTGATCTTGGAAGTAACAGAATGGTAGGTGGTGAAGGCTACTCATAAAAAAAAGCACCATTGTTTGACGAATCTAATTACACATTCTAGAGAATCAAGATGCAGACATATCTCTATTCTTTGGGATACGACATCTCGGATTTAGTAGTTAGTGGATACACAATACCCATCACTCCTCCAAATGAGGATTTTGAAGAGAAAATAGGTGAAGCTCTTTTCATGGCATTTGAAGAAGTAAAATCAGAAAAGAAAGGAGTGAACTCTGAAGTATGTGGTGAAAACCCTGAGGCTAAAGTAGATCTAGAAGGTGAGTTGATCTCTGCACTTGAAGAGTGGAAAATAGAGAGGAAAAAGAATAGGAAAATTTCAAAAAATCTTGAGGATGCAAACGAAATCATAACCAGTCTGAAAGTATAGACAGAAGAATACAAAAAAATATCTGAAGATCTCAAAATACAAATTACCATGAAAATAGATTATTGCTGCAAACTAGAAGAAGAGAATGTTGGTTTACGGACACAGATAGAAGAGATGAATCACAAAATTAGTTGCTATCACAAACGTGAAGAAATTTCTATGAAGCTGGATAAGATTATAAATGACCAAAGGCCTACGGGCATCAAATTTGGTCCTGGTTTCATCGAAGGAGAATCATCAAATGGATCAAAGGCCAAAAATGTAGAATCCATAAAGAATGAAGATAAGAAACAGGTTGATCAAGGAAAAACGTCTCATGCAAAAGAAAGCAATAATGCCAAGCATGAAAGGAGAATTGACAATGATGGATTCACCAATGTCACACATCAAAGAAGAAGAAGACTTATGGATCCTACGATAACATGGCAAAGACCATCACCCAGGTTCAATTATCCCTTTTCTAGTTTCTATTTTAAATGCAATGGCTATGGACATAAAATCTCAGACTGCAAATATAATGTAAGACCAAGGAATTTCACTAGTAGAAATGTTTTTCTCCTTTGATGAATTATACAGTAGAATGTTATAACTATCATAATTTTGGGCACATTGCAAGAAACTATAGAAGTACATTTGCATCAAATCAATTTCAGGGAAGAAAATTTCACAAAATAGAAAACTTCTCGAAAAACATGCATAAGCTATTGATAAGGGAAAGGCAAAACAAGAGCCCAAAACTACTATAAAAATAGAGTGGAAAGAAAAAGAACGACTTAAGGAAGAAAATGAATCCTTAATCATACAAATAGCATTTAAAGCACAGAATAAATATGTACCACGGATACTTGATAGTGGATGCTCTAGTCATATGACAAGTGACAAACAAAAATTTGAGAAGTTACAGAAATATGAAGGTGGTTCAGTAAAGTTTGGAAATAATGATGGAGCTAAGATAGTTGGAAAAGGTTCAGTTAAAATTAGTGACGAAAAAATTAAGTCAAAATAAGTCTTGTTTGTGGATGGTTTGAAACATAACTTGTTGAGCATAAGTCAGATTTGTGATAAATGTCATGAAGTAGTTTTTAAGAAGCAAGGTTGTGAAGTCAAAAAAATAAACAATGGAAAATTGATAGCAATTGGATCAAGGACATATGGAAACCTGTACACGCTCTCAAAGACTTCAAAAGGAGATTGTTTTATTGGAAAGGAAGAAGAAAATTGGTTATGGCACAAGACTCTGTCATATCAGTTTTGATAATCTAGTAAAAATCAACTCAAAAAGGGCAGTGAGAGATATTCCCACCATCACCAAACCTAAAAATAGCATTTGTGCTTCATGCCAAAAGGGGAAGCAAACTAGAGTCACATTCAAAACAAAAGAGTACTACACAAGCAAACATTTGGAACTAATACCCACTGATTTATGTGGACCCATGAGAACACAAAGCATAAATGGTGACAAATATTTTATGTTGTGCATTGATGACTATTCAAAAATGACATGGATATTTTTTTTGAAGCATAAATCAAAAGCTTTTGAAATGTTCAAGACTTTCAAAAACCAAGTTGAGAATGAAACAAGAAAGAGGATCAAATTTTTAAGATCAGATAGAGAAGGAGAATTCATTTCAGAGGAGTTTACAGAGTACTATGAAAAATACAGTATTAGGATATAGTTTTCAGCAGACAGGACACCTCAGTAGAATGGAGTGGTAGAAAGAAAGAACAGGACAGTGCAGGAAATGAAACGGACTATGTTGGCTGAAAGTAGAGTAGCAGACAGATTTTGGAAAGAAGCAATCCATACTGTAATGTATATCCAAAATAGGTACATGCTGAGAACACATGAAATCAAAACTCCTTATGAGTTGTGGTTCGGTAAAAGGGCAACAGCAAAATACCTCAAAATTTTTGGCAGCAAGTGCTACATCAAAAGAACTGAAGATAATCTTGGTAAGTTTGAAGATAGAGCGGATGAAGGTATTTTTTTTGGTTATTCTTCAAAAAGCAAAGCTTAAAAATGCTACAACAAGAGGCTAAAGAAAATTTTGGATAGTGCCAATGTTAAATTTTATGAAGGTAGAGAACGAGTAATTAGCTATGAAAATAACTACCCAATTTATGAAGAGGTTATTGAAGGAGATGAGGAAAACAAAATGGAAAAGATACAGAAAATTGACTCAAATGATTTAAGTTGTGATTCAGAAGTGGAAGAAAATAAGAAATTCAAAACAGTGCAATTGTGAGAAAAATCATCCTAGAGAGCAAATAATTGGAGACCCCAAAGTTGGTGTTCGGACAAGAAGAAGAGTAGTAAGTAACTACTCTCTATTATCCAGCATTGAGCCCAAAAATGTTGCTGACGTAAGAAAATATGAAAGTTGGATGAAGGCAATAAATGAAGAATTAGATCAGATCAAGAAAAACGAAACTTGGGAATTAGTACCTAGACCTGCAAATAAAAATATAATCGGGACTAAATGGATTTTTCAAAACAAATTGAATGAAGACAGATAGGTAGTCAAAAATAAAGCAAGATTGGTATGTAAGGGTTATGCACAAGTTGAAGGCATTGACTTTGAGGAAACTTTTGCACCAGTAGCTAGACTAGAGTCAATTAGAATGTTTCTAGCTTTAGCAGTCTACAAGAATTTCAAAGTTTATCAAATGGATGTGAAATCAGTGTTTTTGAATGGGAAACTTGAAGAAGAGGTTTATATTGAGCAACCAGATGGTTTCCAACTTGGTGATGATATCAACTTGGTTTGCAAGTTGAAGAAAGCATTATATGGCTTAAAATAGGCACCCTGAGCATGGTATGCAAGGCTAGACAACTATCTCACTCAATAATGGTTTAAGAAAGGTATGGTGGATAGTAATTTGTATGTCAAAATAAAAAATGGGCATCTTATTGTTCTTGTTGTATACGTAGATGATATCATATTTGGCAGCAGCAAATATGAGTCATGTAAAGATTTAGCAAATAAAATGCAGAAAGAATTTGAAATGTCAATGATTGGTGAACTTGCATATTTTCTCGGGTTGCAAGTTAATCAAAATAAGAAGGGCATATTTATTTCTCAAGTTAAATATGTGAAAGAGATGTTAAAAAAGTTCAAGGATTGTAAGCCAGTTAGCACTCCCATGATGACAGGTTGCAAGTTGAGCAAGGATGACAAATCTCCACCTGTTGATCAAACCATGTACATGACAGCTACCAGACCAGATATTTTGTAGGCAGTATGCATGGTAGCATGATTTTAGGCTAATCCCAAGGAGACTCATGTGACAGTAGTGAAGAGGATTCTTCGGTACCTCAAGGGTACTATGGAATATGGTTGTGGTATTCGAAAGGCAAATACTTCACCTTTATTTCATATTTAGATGCATATTGAGCAGGAGGTGTCGATGACAGAAAGAGTACTAGTGGAGGTGCATTCTATCTTGGAGACAGATTGGTCACATGGCACAGTAAGAAACAAGATTCAGTTTCTTTATCGATAGCAAAGGCAGAATATATTGCAGCAACATGTTGTACGTAGGTATTATGGATGAAACAAACCTTGAAATATCTTGGTATTAGCTTCAGTGAGCCAATATTAGTTAAGTGTGATAACACCAGTGCCATTAACATCTCCAAGAATCCGGTTATGCATTCACGCACAAAACACATTGCTATCAGGTATCACTTTTTGAAGGAGAAAGTTGCGTAAGGTGAGGTTACGTTGGATTTTGTTCCAACTATAGAGCAAGTAGCATATATCTTCACAAAACCACTACCCAAGGAAGTTTTTGAGTACCTTCGCAACAAATTGGGAGTGGTCACACTTCCCAAGAATTGACTAGCTATAGGGATCACATTCTCAGGGGGAGCATTTAAGTATTTGATTATTTTTTTGCTCATGTTCATGATTTTTGCTAAGTGTAATAAATTTTGCCTAAGAATGTTGTGCATGGACTCAAGGGGAGTCTGCAATAGCCCTTTGGTATTATTTTCAAAGGGGGAGAAGAGTTACAGGAAATTGCACATGTGTTGCCAAAAATTCCAAAGGGGGAGATTGTTGAGCAAGGTGCAGCAATAGTATTGTCATTGTTGTCAACACAGTCAGATAGATCTGTTGACGCAGTGGATAGAAAGTTCAAAAGCTATTCAGATGTAGAAGACAGGATTTCAAAAGTTATTCAGAGTATGTACAATGATTTTCCAAGAAGACCGAAGTGGCCCATCTGCAAAAGATCAAAGAAAAAAGACAAGTAAGAAAAGTGTCGCGATATCGCGACATATACAGCAGGCAAGAAAAATTGTCACGATTTCGTGACATGTTGGAAGAGAGAGAAAAAGCAAGAAAAACTATCATGATTTTGCGACATGTTGGAAGAGATAGAAAAAGTAGGAAAAACTGTCACAATTTCGTGACATGTTGGAAGAGAGAGAAAAAGCAGGAAAACTATTGTGATTTCGCGACATGTTGGAAGAGAGAGAAAAAGCAGGAAAAACTATCATGATTTTGTGACATGTTGGAAGAGAAAAAGGCAAGTGGAAAAACTATCACGATTTCGCGACATGTTGGAAGAGAAAGAGAAAGCAGGAAAAAGTGTCCCAATTTCGTGACAAATTTGAAGAAAGAGACCAAGTAAGAAAAGTGTCACGATTTCGTGACATGTCGCATTTTTGTGACTAAAATAGGAGAGAGAAAGTAAGTTGGAAAAGTATCACAATTTCACGACATGTTGCATTTTCACGACTAAAATAGGAGAGAGAAATTAAGTTGGAAAAGTGTCGCAATTTCGTGACATGTCGCATTTTCACGACTAAAATAGGAGAGAGAAAGTAAGTTGGAAAAGTGTTACGATTTTGCGACATGTCGCATTTTCATGACTAAAATAGGAGAGAGAAAGTAAGTTTGAAAAGTGTCATGATATCGCGAGATGTCACATTTTCATGACAAAAGAAAGAGAGGAAGTCTATGGAAGCAGAAGTGTCGCAATATCACGACAAGAGCAAAGTCGAAGTCTATGGAAACAGAAGTGTCGCGATATCATGACAAAAGCAAAGACGAAGTATACGAAGGCGAAAATGTTGCGATATCATGAAAAAATAAAAGACGAATTCTACAAAGGCAGAAGTGTCGTGATTTTGCGAAAAAAGCAAAGAAGCTAAGTATGAAAGCAGAAGTGACATGATTTTGCGACAAAAACTAAGTTGAAGACTACGGAGGCAGAAGTGTCACGATATTGTGACAAAAGAAAAGTCAAAGTCTATGAAAGCATAAGTGTCATGATATCATGACAAAAGAATAGAGAAAGCGTACGGAGGCGAAAGTGTCATGATATCACATGTATTTTTGTGGCAACAGCAACAAAAGAAGCTATAGAAGCAGAAATGTCATGATTTCATGACAGGTCGTAAATGCGCAAGTCAAGAAGGAGAACCCGACTGAAATGAGAAATATGACAGTGGACCGACATCACTACAGAATTTACAGGGGCAGTTATAGAGTGATTTCATACTGCTAAAATATGAAGAGTGATCAAAATTTAGTATGGCGGTTACAGGGTTTGTCCAGAATGAAATCATCAAGCGATGGATAAACCGAACATCTTCTTGAGTTGAAGCCGACGAAGACCGATGACGACCAATTAAAATTAGGGTTTTATGAAAGCTGACTAAGATTAGGATTTATAGCCAACTAAGATTAGGGTTTTCATCATAAAAAATATTGTTATAAAAGGAGGGTTGTTTGGAGAATTAGGTGTGAGTCGAATGTGTGTGAAATATGGTCGTTGTGCACAAAGAGCAAGTCGTGTCGAATTGTGTTAAGTGCAAAATTTGTAAAGAGAGCAGAGTGTGCAAAAGGTAGAAGATGATCATGAAGTTTGACTGTAATGAAGTAGAGTGTGCGAAGTGATTGCATAGAGAGAGCAGAGTGAGCAGAGAATGCAAAGGTGAAGAAGACCAATCAGGGTCTTGCAAAAGCAAAGGTATCTTACTGTCAAACTTATAGATTCAAATTGAAGTCCAGGTTGGTGCTTGGCATTAGGGGTTGGTGCTCCTTCTAGTTGGTGCTAGTAAATCAGGGGTTGGTGCTCCTTTCTGTTGGTGTAGATAAATCAGGGGTTGGTGCTCCTTCTATTTGATGCTGGTAAATCAAGATTTGGTGCTCCTTCCAGGTGGTGCTGGTAAATCAAGGGTTGGTGCTCATTTTTGTTGGTGCAGATAAATTAGGGGTTGGTGATCCTTCCAATTGGTGCTAGTAAATCAAGGGTTGGTGCTCCTTTCTGTTAGTGCAGATAAATCAGGGGTTGGTGCTCCTTCCAATGGGTGCTGATAAATTGGTTGTAAAGTTGGTGCTTTGCAAAGGTTAGATTTGGATGGTAGTCCAAGAAATCAATTTTTGAGGAGTAGCCACATTGGTGAACCTCGTTAAATCTTGTGTTGTGTGATGTTCTTTTGTTATACTTGTTGTATCTAGTAATAAGTTTTAATTGTTGCGGTATTAAGAGTTGTAAATTTAAGTTTAAAGAGCTACACTGATTCACCCCCCCATCTCAGTGTCATTGTAAGACTAACATCCTCATAATGATTTTAATAAAACCATTTAATCTTCCACTATGGGTTTACCATAAACCCTCATAAAATATTATTTTGCCAATTTTCTCTTCAACTCTTCGCATTGTTCCTGGTGTTATTGATGGTGTGCTCCATGGTATTAATGACGACTTTTCACCTTGACATCAATGACAACTAAATGAACTCAAAATGTCCAACTTAAATGATCTAGATGGTAATGCATGTTGATTTTGATGTATGTTTTGAATGATCTAAATATATGATGATTGCATACCATACTATTGTTTTTGTTTTTTTTTTGGCTTTTATTTTTATGTGTTATGCGTAATTTAAAATATATTTTTTGCTTTTGATGATCTTCATAATCATGCTTATCGTCATGTTTTGATTTTTAATGTACTTTTTATCATGCTTTAATCCATATATCATTGTAAAAAAGTGAAGTGTGTTTGGATGTAATTGATATTTTGTAATGTAATATGATTGTATTGTTTGTAGAAGAAATATTATTTGGTAAATATACACTTATGATTTTGATCAATCAGCAATAGACCTCGATGATGTGTGCTTGTGTATACATGTTTATGGAGGTTGTCCCTCGATTTGGCCATAAATTGGATCCTATATGAGGCTTTGTTGTTATGCTGACATCAAAGAGTTATGATCAAGAAATTAGTCTGACATTCATTGATTGAAATTTATGTAGTTGATGATAAGTAATGTGTGGTTTTTAATATTAGTTTTGTTATAATATTAATAGAAGTATTATGCAATTTAGGTGATTTTGCATGAACAAAATGGGATAAAGAACTTGCGCTAGGCATATGATCCCTAGTGTGAAGTAAATGGAAAATTATTATTAGGGTTGTCTTATGCCATCATCATGAGGTCGATATGTAGTTACATGTGAAAGCGATTATGTATGATCAATGTAATTTTTTGTATATGATAAGCAATCATGCAATATAAAAGTATTGTACTAATTGGTAGATATAATATGTAATATTAATCAAGTTTTTGGGCCAATTTTTTATGCTAACAGTCATACAAATCCATGAGGATATAGTGACTTCAACTAATAAAAACTCACAAAAAATCTTGGTGATTTCTAAATAAAATCAAATTTATCAAGAACCAGTGTGTGATTTGTGTATTCATTTTCCATATTGACCTTAATTATGATAAAAAAATCTCTCAAGGATCAAGTGTGTGTGCTTATGAATTTCCTTTACCAATTTTGAGTAAGGTAATGATACAAACCAACTTTAAGAACCAATATGTGTGCAAATGATGGATTCATTTACCATGATTTTATGTATCCAGTTGGACTTAACTACTTTGTAATTCAAGCCACCAAAAGCTAGCTAATCTACAAGCTGACATTAGTCTATACAAAATAAGGTCGCTAATTTGATAGATATATCACCATGCATAAGACTACCCTATTACCATATGAGATTCATTCAGCCCATTGTTGTAATAGGGATCACCCCATGGTATTCAAATAACTAAAGAATTCTAGGGATTCAAGCTCATTACGACCTTCTTTTCTTTTGATTTCTTTTGAGTAGGGATTTTTGTTAACTTTTTGTTTTGAACAAGGGGATTTTTATTTGCTTTGTAGTCAAACTAATTTTTATTTTTCTTTATTTTCTTTTCTTTTTTATTTTTTCTCTTTTTTTGGGATACTTACTTGCTTTTGTGGAAGAGCAAGGGATTTATTCGGATTGGGGGGAGCTTGTCCTTTTGCCAATTCTAAGTATTCTAGACCATGTGCATAATAGGATAGAAAGGGAAACCTTTCACTTAAGGATTTAGGACTACTATGTAGCATCATATTTCTTTGTGCAAAATTATTTTTAAGATGTGTAAGTGTGTTTTGGTTCAAAAAGTGGTAAGATCAGTTTCCAAAACTACAAAATTTATTTAGTGAAGTAGTAGTGTTTTTGGCTCAAGAGAGATTTATAATCATTATCAAGAATCAAGAATTTATTAAAGTGTATATTTTTGAGTGGTTTAAGATAATTTTTGAATTCCTTTGAAATAAACAAAAATTGACTATGAATTTTGACAACATCAATCTAATATATAAGTAGTATAATAACTAGATGTGACCATATAGAATATGCAATTGAACCAAAAAATCATTATCGAATATAGGATAAATGAAACTATGTAAAATATGATTGATGGTTTATGTAAATAAATGTGGACATGACAGTTGTGTTAAATGAGCTATATGCAAACCTAAATGACATGCATAGGTGAATGAAAATAAAACTCCAAAAGGCCAAAGAAAAATGATAAGATATGTTAAACCCACAATGTAGTGCTTGTTGATGGTTGAAAATAGAAGAGATATAACCACTAGGATGTATTCTTGTAAATGGTCGAATGGAGGTTGCCTCTCGCTCGTGACCATGAATCTATCCACTATGGGGTGCTTAAGATGATGGAAATTATATTGCTAAAGCAAGGGATACTCAATAGAGGCATACACTAAAGTGTAGGAATCAAGGCCAATAAAATAAAATAAAAACTATATCCCTCATCTTGGGGAGATATAAGCAATGATAATTTCCCAAGTTCAAGGGATATAAAATGGTATGATCAAATACAATTATGGAGATGTAATTATTGAAATGCAAACTATATGAGAATGTAATACTTATTTTTAAATTTTTTTTTATTTTATTTGATTGTTTCTCTCTTTTTTTTCTTCTTTTTTTATTTTTATTTGACTTTTTTTATTTTTTTTTTGAATTGGTGGTATATACAAGATGATCGATATACACTATACAAGGTGATTTATGTATAAAATTTCTAAGGTGGCTTCAAAATTAAAGGTAATTTTGAAGGACAACTCGATTGTGGTGAAGGTGATTGAAGCTAATTTGTTGATGATTGAGATTGTTGTGATGAAGGATGATGATCAGATATAGATGAAGAAAAGTGATGGATAGAAAGTGATGATGATGATAAAGAGGAAAAAATAGATAAGTTGATGTGATGATGATAAAGGAAGAGAGAATAAAGAACAAAATGTGATGAACAAAATGTGATAATGATGATAAATAGGAAAAGAATAAATAACTTAATGTAGTGACGATAAAGAAAGAAAGAATAAAGAACAAATATTCCCTATGAATAGGAGAGGTTTGCAAAAGTTCCAAAAGGGATATATTAGTTGGAATATTGATCCACTATTATTGAATGTCGAAGGAGACTTTAGGTTGAGACTTCAATATTAAAGGTGTATTTTCTATGACTGTATCCTCTTTCTGATTATTCTTCAAAATTAAGAGAGGTCTTGAAGGTTGGTTGGATGAAGAATTTATTGCCTACTTGTCAAGATGATTTAGTTGAGGAACAACTTGCTTTGTTGTAATCTCTACTACCAAACTAATAATATCATTGTGATGAGGCACATTATGATATGCCACTTGATTATTTTCCTGTTGTTGATGATTGGGTAAGGGATTTTGGAATATCCCCATGTCTTTATTGGTTATGGGTACTTGTTGTGTAGGAGGTTGATTTTTTACTAGATATTTATAACCATTAGTAGAATGTAACTCTTCTATAGCGAAAAAACTCGCATCAATCAAGTCTTGAATTGCATATTTCAACTTTTTGCATGTTTGTGTCATATGTCCATCCACTCTATGATATTCACAATGTATCTCAAGCTTATACCAATCTATTGTGGTATCAGGTTACCTTATAGGAGGTAACTCAATTCTATTTGTATTTTGCAAATGCTTGAGGATTATGGTCATTGGTTTATTGAGCTTAGTAAATTTATGTGGTGAAGGTTTTTGAGAAACTTTGATAATTTCTCTTAGGATTTTAGCAATAAATGGTCAATTACCTCTTTTTTCTTGATTTGAGTAGAATGATGATAGGCAGAATGTGAATTATGATGTGAGTACATGGTATTATTGGAAGAAGAAGTATTTCCTTATTTAAATGGATGTTTTGTATTGAAATAAAAATATTGAAATGGTTTTGATTGCAATAATGGTGGAGAAGGATTGTATGTAGATTGAAGGGCATGACATGGATATGTGGTGGAAATGGTAACATCATTATGAAGAGGATTGAAAAATGGAGGATTATTTTTTTGAGGTGGATATATAGTTTGGAAAGAAGAATATGGAAGTGGTTGTGGAGGAAATTCTGATGGGAAATATTGTGGAAAGGAAAATTGTGGAGGTATTGGTTGAAAAGGAGGAGATGAAATGAAATGAGGTTGTGATAAGGGTAATATTGAATATGGAAGAAATTGTGAATGATATTGACCATAGTCAACCAATATAGTTGGTGGAATTCCTCCAACATTGGTGATTGGGGTAGTAACATAAATAGGTTCATATTGAATTGGGTTATTTGCAAGACCCATGATCTCTTCACCATTTCTAAAAGTGATATTCATTTTTATTTTATTTTATTCATTTATTTATTTATTTATTTATTATTAATATTATTATTATTATATTATAAAAACAAAGTAAAAAGTAAAAAATATGAAAAGCTTAAAACAAAACAAAAAATTTCTTCTAACTAAAATGTTTTGTTTTATATGGCTTAGTCTAAAACACACAAGCTTAAATGGTCTTTTTTAGTTTTTTTTTTTCAAACAAATAAAAAGTAATGAAATAAAAAACAACGGTGTCTTCACATCGGGTTCACCAAAGAATGTATATCCAAAAATTTTGCACCCCTTTCTTCTAGGCTAATGGATCCGCACCTGAAAGGGGAAGGGAAAATAATGGATCTGCACCTCAGATGAGAAATGCTTGATTGTGCTCTCCTTGGTGTTTGTCGATGAATTGGGTGAGGGTTCACCAAGAAACACTTTTTGTGGTGGTTTCCATGCCTAGGTAAGGTGGGTGTTTGTTGAATTCTTTTATGTGCACACACCTAGGGTTTGGCCAAAATTAAATTACTACCTAGCTATATGCTTTTCAAATTTCAATGAGAACAAAGTAAACATATTCTAACTAGAAAAAATTGTAAATCTAACTATGATGCAAATGCTTTTAACAAATTTTGAAAAGCAAAAGATGATGTTCATGCTAGTGTATTCTTTTTCTTTTCTTTGTGTTTTGTGTTTTCTTAATCCAATATGCTAAATGCAATTTGATATGACTAGATCTATGTTTTTTTGGTCTTTTCATTCTTTGAAGTTTCTTAACAATTGCAATTGATGTAAAAGTGATATATCTAAGTTTATATCTTTTTATATTTTGTATTTTTCAAAACTAGTATGATTTATATAAAATAATCCAACTAAATCTATGTTTTTTTAATATTTTTACTTTAAATTTTTCAACTAGTAATCAATGTAGAATATAATGCAACTAAAATTATGTTTTTGATCTTTTTGTTTTAAGTTGTTCAACTAATGCAATTTGGTATAAAAACAATGCCACTAAGTGTATAGTTTTAATATTTTATTTTTAAGTTTTTCAACTAATATGATAAGTGCAACGTAACTAATCTTATGTTCTTTTTGTATTTCATTTCTTTATTTTTATCTTATGTAAATGCTTGCAAGGCATAGAAGTATAAATCTAAAGTATGATAGATCCAAGAAAAATCAGGTTTTAGATCCTTACCTGGTCTAGATGCTTGCTTTTAGATAAATTTGGGTGCTTACAGGATGAATTTGGATGTTTGCAATATGAATTCGGATGTCTAAATTTATCAGACAAATTCAGGTCAGTCGAATATGTTCAAATCCTACAATTTCATAGTACAACACCAAAATTTATAATCAGGGGTGGGGGATCTTCTTAGGTCATAGTTGATCATGATCTACAATAGTTAAATCCCCTTGGTTCTTTCAACAAACCATATGAAAAGAAATGAACTTTTAGATCTAATGCACAACATACTATTTAAATGAAATGAACATAGTAATGGTAACAAAATATAGCAAGGTAATAAAGCTAATGAATGATATAATTCAAAATACAAATTGATATGTTAGTCCTGCAACCAAAAACTTACCCTCAAAATAGATTTGTACATTTTCAAATGTTATATACATTTTTAGGTGGTCCAAAATATCCAACAGCTAGCTCTACAAAATACAATAGTCAGAACAATTTTGGGTTCTATGACAATTTCTAGTGACGCAAATTTGTTAGACCCTTGTGTACTGTTTTAGCATTTCGGAGGACCAAACAGAGTCAAAATTGGAAAAATATTATACCATTGGAAACCTCTTTTCGAGCATGTTCTAATGGTATAATATTTGAAAGAAATGAAGATGATTTGATAAGGTAAAATTTAGATCAAAATTGAACCTTCTCATAGATGCATAAAAATAAGATCTTATTAATGCAAAATAGATGAAATAACTTGCTTACAGTGGTGGCACATCATATCTGATTCTCTAATGCTATTTAAATGATGATGGCCAAGTGAAATCCATCTTGATCTTGCAAAAAATCTCCTAAAACCTCATTTCTCATCACCATTGATCTCACCATTCTTTCACCATTCCTTCACCATCCCTTCATCATCCTCTTGTTCTGAAGGTAGGATGAGGTTTTAAAATGTGAGGTAAAACCATAAAATGCTAATAAAAGGTAAAAAAATCAAATTTGTTAGGAGAAATTAGGAAAAATCTTAATTTGGGAAGATTTGGATATTTTTGAAAGCTTTGAATTTGTGCTGAATCTATATTTTTCCCATATTAGGTTCAAATCCAAACGATGCACCAAATTTAGGTGCATGTTTGATTTGAACAATTTTGGATGGATCAACAAATTCGTACATCCGAATTCATCCTGACAAATTCGAAAAAACCAAATTTATTAAAAAAAGGAGAAAGATAAAAATAATGCTTTAATGGGCATAAAAATTAAGTCAAAATGGGTCATATTATATATCGTTAAAAAGCTCTTTTTGAGCCTAATCCAATGGTATAGATTTTGGTAAATTTAGAGGGGATATGTTTAGGTAAAATTAAGCTCAAATATGACCTTACTTTTTTAGGAGGAAAACTAAGGAAAATAACTCAACTTAATGGGTCATTTTTTATGTCTACAACAATATTTCCCAATGGTTACATATATGATTCTATGCAATACCTATTTCTTATTTGACATATGACCTTCTTACTCGATAATTAATTTATGGCTCTTACTATTATACAAGACAATATTAAATTATTAAGTACCTACCTTGGGTACCTAACACATAAGGTAAGCAACATCAAAGGTCATATGGATTCTATTATGTCAAACAACAACTTCATTTTTTCTTAATCTCAACTTTTGAATACACCAAATTATGCTTAATGGGAAAATAAACTGAAATCAATTTTAATAGTAGAAAAATTTTAGGACATAGTTAGTGGACAAAAAATTAAACCTAATGAAGATGTTAGAGAAATTAAAAAATATGAAGACAATAAAGCAAAGGCACTTATGATAATAACTTTTGTAATAACTAATGAATTACAATCATATATAAGTTCTACATAAACTAGGTCTGAGGTGTAGACCAATTCGTTCATCCAAACCCCATAAGGGAGGTGTAGGTCCAAGATTCAAATCTCATGCCTCACCGAGTTGAACACTTGTCCCTTTCCTGGTGCTTTCAGTGGTGTAAAAGGTTTAAAATGATTGTGGCATGGCAGTTATAGGGGCGTATTGCACAAATATCTATGTGGTGACTTTCGAGGTGGATAGTGCAGAATACTATGGTGGCCATAAAATCTGGACAGCCTGTCTGGATTCATGGTGGCTATCGATTCCACCATGTTAAAAAAAAAAAAGTTCTACATAAACTTTTACAGAAGCTGAAAATACTTTAGCTAAAATATTTGAAGGGTAAAACAAAGCTACTATCTTCAATATTCAGTGTCAATTATATTTCTTAAAATTTAATAATGCTGAAAGTATTGAACTATTTCTTAGAAAGATAGCAGATATCAAATCAAAGCTATTAACTCTTGAGGAAAAATAGAGGAAAAATTTCTTGTTCAGGTACATTGAGAGATCTTCTAGAAAATTACAAGCATCTAGTTACATATTTATAAATTCTCAGCAAATATACTTCATTTGATGAGTTAGTCAACATTTTACAAGAATATGAAGTAGAAAATATTACTAAAGATGAAATTACTAACAATGCCTTAGTATCAAAATAAAATACACAAGGCAATCTTGCTTCAACTTCAAGATATAGAACCAAATAGAATAATAGATATTGTCATGTAAGAAAAGTGGACATAGTCATCTTGACAAGGACATCACAATGGCAAAAGGTATTGAAATTTCCTAACAAATACCCAAGTTCAATTCACAAGAAGGGTGGCCCCGATATGTCCCCAAATTTCAGCCTATTCAAAAGAAAGAAAAGCATACATAGCACACATTTTTGTAGATATAATCTAAAGAATTATTCTCAAGGAAATTAGTTGAGTTAAAGTGGTCAAACAAATAGGTCAATACAATAGAGATAGTATCAAACTCAATAAAATCCACAACAACATCAATATCCTTCTCAGTATCAATATAGTCAACCTTAGTTGCAATATATAGAGGGAAATAAAAAAGGACATCTAGCCCAAGAAATTCATGAAATTCAAGAGTTAGAAGAAACTACTAAAGAAAATGAAATCAAAGCTCTTTTAGCAAAATTGATAATCAATGAAGATGAATTTCTCTCATAGAATTTGAAAGATACTAACCATCCATTTGATCAGGATATAGAAATGAAATATACTAAATAAAGTAAAAAGAGAAAAAAGAAAGCATAGGGTCTAGGACCACATGAACATGAATACTATGATTGAAGACTAAAGTCTTCAATAACCAAATAATGTAATACAAGGGGGTTTTGGAGAATATTACATTATTTGGTACATGCTAATGTACCCCCATGGTACCTTCATGGTACACCTTATAAATATTAGACTAGGGTTGAGTCTTAGATTAGAGTGTGAGTAAATATTTTATGTAATGTAATAATGTGTAGAAAATACATAAGTGTCATGTGTGTAAGTGTGCAAGTGTGCAAGTGTAATATGTGTCGATGTGCACAAGTGTATTTATATTAGAGTGTGTAATGTGAAGATTCATGTGAAAGCTATAAATTTGCATCAAATAAAGTAATACAAAGAAGTAATGAATGAACACACGATGATAAAACAATGTAAAATAATATGGATTCCCTTATTATTTATTTATATTATATTTCAAGGTGATACAATCAAAATCCCCTCTTAGGAGATGCTACCAAATCAATATAATGATTTACAACATCATGAATAAAGTCTCTTGGTGTAGTAGAAGAATATTTGTGTCAATGCAGTTCATAGGGGAGTGGTTTTTCAGACCATTGTACAATGGTTATATGCAAAGTATTTCATTATCTTTGTATTTTTTACCTACACACAATAGAATAGCTAAAAATTAGTAGCATATGTGAGGCCCACCAGAATTGGACCTATGTTCAATCTGATAATAAATGAAAAGAATTAAAAAGCAAGTGGATGTAGGTAATAACAAAAATGTAAACTGATGTAGAATAGTAAAATGAACTAATCTAGTCTAAGATGCAATAAAAATTCTAAAATATATCACCTAGTCGTGACCATCTCAAGGTGATATGATCTTTGTCTATAGACTGTATCGAGGTGATACGGTTGCTATCGTAGGCCTACATTTTTTATGACCAAGCCCAAGCAGCATTTGGGATGGCCTAGAAAGTGTTTCCAATGGATTTTCACTATGAGGAGGTAAGTTTAATGAACTCAGGAAGTCACCATAGCAAGGTTTGTTGGCTATGTGAAATAGCAAAGTGCAAAATTCAATCCCTTGTACCAATCTGGTAGCATGGTATTAGAAACTGAAAAACCTTATGGATTGAATTTGGTAGAACTTTTTTGTACAAATTCAAAGGTTTCGGATCCTCAAAATTAAGGGGTGAGTGTCATTTTATAGATCTCTTGATCAAAACTAGGGCACTATACATGAAAAAAGAAAAATGGTAGTTCACATTGTAAAAATAGATGTATGCCCCAAAATAGTTTATTGCATGAAATAATTTCAAAATTACCTCATAAAAGGAATCTAAAATTGGTCCAAGATCATGCGTAGCACTAACAGTCAATTTTAGATACTAGCTATTATTTTTATTATTTTTATTTTTTGCAATCATCTTGGGTCGAGATAGTCATGGTTCTAAGACCATCTTGGATTGAGATTGTTACTATCCAAAGACCATCTCAGGTCGATATGATTAGGCTTCTTATAGGAAAAGTTGATTAATGTTGGATAAAACCACTAAATTATCCCTAAGGCCACCTAAGGTGGATTGTGTGGGTTAAAAAGGAGCTCATTTGGGAGTCTCCTCAATATGACATATTTTAGGTATCTACAGATACCCCTTTTTGGGATGCTTTGTGTGAAAATACAAATGCAAATAAAAAATAGATGATATAAATGGTTGAACTGATGATACATGATGAGATTGAAGGGGAGTGGTGTGAGATAGTCTAAAATAAAATCCAATATGGGATACCCCAAGCATGGAAAATGATGCACATCATTGAATCGTTACTTTTGATAAATTAAAGAACTAAATTTTCTTGGTAGACATTTTAGCCATGGGTGGACATACCAAACAACCTATTTTGGTTGCCCTATTATTAGTCTACAGGCGATAGTGTTGAGAATACTAATTTTTGGGTAACCTTTTAGTCATGGATAGATAGCATCAAGTGACAAGTTTAAGTCTACAAGTAATGGATTTAGGTATATCAAATAGGAAGTTTCAGATGGTCATTATCATTTGGTTTAAATTTTTTCTTGTTTGCCCTAGAAAAAAGGGCTTATGATAGTCTTTGGTAATGATTATTGGACATGTGCAATCTCCAGTATTGAGTGTTTGAGTATTGACTTGATTTGAGATGAGAATTTGGAGGTATTGACTATCCCCTCAAGCAATGAGTTGAGAAAGGGGATGTAAAATAATGATAGCGATGAGTCACTTGACCAAAATGATGTTATTAACTTGGGTGTACCAGGAAACCAATGGAATTTTGAGATCTTCTTGAGCCAATATTTTTTGTTTTTGTATGTTTGAATTTTTTTTTAAATGAGTGGCCTTATGGTAATCTACCCATCCTATTGGATTGCATGGATAACCAATTACTGCAACTGCTAGGTGTCTAGATTAAATAACTATATATGAGGTTCACTCAAGACTCTAATCTATAATTGAAAAGCAAACTCTAAGCTATTGTAGGATAGAAAAACTATTCTAAATTTTGATCAGAGGAATTTGGTACCTTTGGATCTTTTTAAAGTGACCAAAGGGATTTTGTTCCTTTGGAGCCTTTTGAACTAAATTGACCAAAGGGGTTAGGTTCCTTTGGATCATTTTGAATTGATTTGTCTAAAGGGGTTAGGTGCCTTCAGAGCATTTTGAAATGATTTTACCAAAGTGGTTAGGTGCCTTTAGAGCCTTTGAACTAAATTACATGGAATCTGCTTAAGTATCCTTATGGTAATTGTTGGTTGAGAATCTGCACCTAATGTAAATGAGGAGTTATGTGCACCATGTGTACCTTGACCAACATTGAATGATCATCAGGACCTGGGAGAGGCTATGCGGTCGATCTCTGGAGAAGGCTAGTTCCTGGATTCTAGCCACATATGCCTAAAGTTGAAGGAAAAAATGAGGTAGAAAGGAACGAAAAATAGGTTGTATCTTGAACTCATAAGGATAGGTATAACTGCATCAAGACACATGCATGAAAAACTAACACCATAAGCAAAAAAAGGAAACTACCTAACAAATAATTCAACCTTACCCTTGTCTTTTAACACTACTGGTTGAAGGTGAATTCCAAATCCAGTTAGTGGGGTGCATGAAATCTAGGATGCATAATTAGAGTATGTCCACACAACTAGTCTAATAAGAAATAAACCCCCAACCAAATATGAAATGCAAATTCTAAAACTACTTAGTAAAATGCATGAAATATAGATAGAAAAATTAGAGCGAGATAATTCAGAAAAATTTAGGAGAAATAAGAATTTAACATTTAACACAAAGATATAATAATACATTTTGATATAAAATAGTAGCATACTTGTATTTACTGAAGAAGCAAAATTTATAACACGCCTTATGTGTTCTTTATTGAAATGTAAAGCATGTTGAAATAAGCATTAAAATGGAAAGTGCATAAAGATGTAATCTACTAAAATGAAGAATAATGTGCAATAAAAGAGGTGGATTTCTCCTTGTATTTATTATTCCAAGCTTTCAACGGTTACAATACATCCCCCTTTGAGGGCTTTTCTTTGATACATTTCAATATTGCAAGATACAAGGGATCTAATCCCTTCAAGGGTTTAATGGTGTGCTCCAACATTCATTTCGCATCCCACACTGGAGGGCTAGTCTTGGTCCTATCCTTCTATACCTCTTAGCTCCTCCCTCATTTTTGCATATCTACACCTACACACAAGATATTGAAAATGGTTAATAGAATATGCGTTTATAGATTGAAAACGAGGAAAACATAGGAAACATGCATCTAGAAACCATGAAATTTATTTATGATAAATCAAAACAACTTCAAATGACTTACAAATCTAATATGCTACTGTTAATATGAATTTGGAAAGATCTAAGCATTAATTGTAATGAAATTGTTAGCAAAAATAGTGACCATCCTTGGCAGGGACAATTAGACCTGCAACAATGAAACCTCTAATTGGGCCATCAAAATAGCTCCAAATATCACCAAATTTGAATGCAAGGCTAATATAAACATTACTAAATGATCTATGGTGGAATTGAATAAAATTTACCTAATATTTTCTAACAGTCCCTCATAGGTGCAAGTACCAACTTCTAACCATCCCCAGGTGAGATGGTTACCAATCTGATTGGAATTTACCACCAATTCCAAAGGTATCTGGTCCTAAACTCTCTTACATTTTGTGTTGGCAAATATGGTCAAACTACTCTCCAATTTGACTAGTTTTAGAATGGTTTTAGTGGATTTTGGATGCCCCTAAAAGCACCTTCGGATGAATAGGGTTTCAAGGGAATTTGAGGGTAAATATGCTTAGCAAAAGATGAGGGTAGAATTAGGCAGCACTTCTTGGTGAAAATTCTTCAACTCTTCTCTATGAAATTGGGTGAGCACACCTCAATTTATAGCCCAAATAGGGAATTTAGGACAAAGGTGCAAGTTCAGGCATGCAAGGCAAGTGCTACCACTTTTCAAAACCTTTGCCATGCATTGGTGAGAGATGTTGCCCATTTGAGACCTCTAATTTTGAGATTTTGGTCTCTATTATAGTCTCCATTCAATTTTTGATGATTTGGAACAGAATATGGAAGTAATTTATTGCTATTTCTCTGTCCCTTTGACTTTTGGATGGTCTATTTATGGACTGTGCCACCCAGGGATGGTTAGGAGTGGTCGTCCCTAGGTGGAATGATCACCATATGTGATCATCCCAGGGTGGGACGGTCATAAGGATATGACCCTAAACCTACCAAAACTAATGGGAACCTTTCCAAAAGTGCTATGGAGATCTATATTACCCTATAAGGTTTCCCAATGGGTCCATATGATGTCAATAAGAGTGGTGCAAGTGGCACATTGGCAAAATTATTTGATTTACGTGATTTTGGTGTCTACAGATGCCCCTTTTTGGGACACGCTATGTGTAAAAGCGCTGAGAAAAAATATATGACTAAATAATTAAATGATTAAGTTTATTCATTAACCTAACCAAATTTAGATTCCTCCATTGTAGAAAGAGCATACATTCTTGGAATCCTTGCTTTTGACATAGTTGAAGGATTAATTGGGTATATCTTTCAGTCGCACTGTAATGACAGCTTTAAGGGCTTGAGGTATACTAGGTTTTGATACCTTGTGTTATTATAAGCCTTTATATGGATGGATTCTCAAGGCTTAAAGGAGGTCAATACCTATTTTTATTTCTTATGATGATTGCTTTCCCCAGCATGGGCTTGAAAATTTGTCCTTTGCAAAGATTTTTTTGAATGTATGAAAATTGCACTTTTGAGTGTTTTAGTGTTGAATTGATTTATGAAATTGTTCTTATGACTACCTCATAAATTTATGATTCAATGAGGTCATGACCAATGATAAAGTGATGAGTCACTTGACACATATGACTGAATTGGGATAACTCACTGTTTTACCCATGGTACTATATACCTTTTTGGAGGGGATTTTTGATCATTTTGATGAGCATTTATGGAAGCTGAAGGCTAAAAATTTCATTACCAGGGAGTGGTCCAAACAGGCCTTCTTGGGGAATAAAATAAATACTTTTAAAGCATCCATAAATGTTTTTGATTCAATCTTGATCCCTATTTATTTTAGACCATTTAACTTATTTTTGGTGGGTTTTTAACCCTATTTTTGATGTTTTTAAGCTTTTTTAGTCAAATTTTTTGGTGACCATCCTAGGGGGGTACAAGTACAATATTTATGACTATCCTATAGTGTTACATCTATAAAATTGTGTGTTAATACCACCTAGGGGCGGTCGGCTTCTTTTGGAGCTATATAAGCCCAAAATGGGGCAAATAAGCTCATTTGTGCATTGTGCTTGGAGGAATTGGAGAGGTGAAATGTAGGAGGGTGATTTTATTAAGTGGAGAACTGAAAAAATATCTACCCAACAATATGAGATAGCCATCAGACATGACAAGCGATGGAGCCGGTGTGAAACGGGTATGGAACACATTTACTTCTCTTCTTTGTTTTATTGTGTAATCATAATTTTTGCTACACTTTTTATAATACACACTAAATAATGGTTAATAAACCTGAATAATAGCATAATGTATGAAATTGAACTCTTATTTATAATTTAAATGGTTTAATTTAGGGTTTTATGCTATTTTTTTTGTATTTTTTAGGCTTTTTTTAGGGCTATTTTAGGGGTCAAAATAACCCTATTTTAGCCATTTTTGGGGAACTTCCCCATAGGGTATGGTCATTGGTGGCCATCCCTGGGTGGGATGGTTACTAAATTGGGGGTCGTCCCTAGGTGGGATGGCCAAAAACTAGGCCAAATGGGGCCTTTATTAGGCCTTTTTTGGTATTTTTAGTCTTTTTATGTATTTTTAGGGTATTTTTGACAAGTTGTTTACTTTATCAGATAGTGAAGAGTCGGTATAGGTTTTTGACTCTATTTTAGATCACTAGAGACCTATTACTAATGTATACTAGTGATGGATTGATGCCATTGGCTTGAAGCATGTTACATGGTTAGATCCCGTGGTGAGCAACCACACCTATCTGACTGCATTGATAGATTTATGGGACCCTCATACTAATACTTTCCATATAGCTATAGGGAAGATGATAGTGACCTTAGAGGACATATATTGGATACTATGTATTTCGATAGAGGGTTATCCTATAGTATCTACTCCTACAAAGAAACGAGAGACCATACTATAAAGGTATTTTGGGGTGCACTGGGAGGATGCAGTGGTTGATATTATCAGTGGAGGGATATTAGTGGTATCATTGTTTTAGGCTGATGTGCTTACGATTAAGCACACTTTATTGATGATATTAATTATAAATATGTTACTGCTTGACTCTTCAGGTGCCAGGTTTCCATTGAACCTTATAGAGTTGGTGTTCACTCTTGTGGAGTGTATAGAGGACGAGCCTATAGTGATGGCTTAGGGTCCTATGTTTTTAGCTCATCTATATGATGAGTTATATGAGATCCACTCTCATGGGAAAAAGGGATTGGGCTACAAATTTTTTCTATAGGCTTGGGGTTGGAAGCATATTATTGTGGAGCGATCATGAGGACTACAATGGACTACTCAAGTAGAGCTACTAGACATGGAGATTTGTTATGGGGTGTTATGGTAGAGGTCACATGAGATAGGTCATAGCCATCGACACGTTGGGGAGGTTGAGCACTATGAGGAGGCTTTCGCATGGCTTAGATTGGTAGACATTTTATATAGGTCCTATAGGGATTATCCCACATGGAGGGTGCTAAGGCATAGCTACACTGAGTTCAACAAGGTAGGTGGTTGATAGGGTGACATGGGATAGAGCGAGAGTACTTCTCTTATGATCATATCTTATGATAGTTTAGGTTATGCTAGGGGTTACTTAGGGATCCGATAATCTATCATTATCATAGGGATGAGAGGACTCTATAATTTCCTATTATGGAAGCACTGGGAGAGGATTCAGATCATGTGGTGGTAATTTTTGATTTGGATGATGCTGGTATGATAGAGGAGTATGTTTCTTGGTGGGTTATACGATACTGGTGAGGAGATGGACCACTAGGATGAGATGCAACTGTTAGAGCAGTGGATGTAGCTAGGGGTTCTCCATATGATGAGGGTTAGGATGAGTCTCTATATGATGAGGAGGCAGACATAGGTGAACGATTTGTGCATCATCATGTGGTAGTGCATAGGGTAGAGCCGATTGATATATAGGATCCACTAGAATTTTATGGGGAGGATCTTGGATATTAGGTTGTATAGGTATAGTTAGCATCACGAGATGCTATGATTATAGAGTTATGGGGTGATCTCAGTAGGGTGTTATGGGATTTTGTAGAGGAGAGAGATATACTATAGTCACAGGTGTAGAGTGCACAAACTGATATGGAAAGGTAGGCATATTTGATAGCTACTCTTTAGGCACATGTTGGTGTATAGGGACCTAGCCATGGAGAGTCCATATGTAGTGAGGTAGTGTTGGCATTTTTGCCACATTTTATTGTTGTTGTTCATGTAAAATAATGCACAAATTGTAGAGATATTCACTTCTCTATTTGTCCCTCCAAGCATCTCGAAAGGGATAATTAGTAAAAAACAAAAATCTCTACAAGTTTTATGCCAAAGCAAAGTAAGTTAAAAATGTCGTGATATCGCGACATGTCACATTTTCATGACCTGTCACGTTTTTGCGGCATCCGATGTAGAAAAATGCTAAGCACAGAAAATGTTGTGATATCACGACATGTCGCATTTTCATGACTTGTTATGGTTTTGCAATGTCCGATGTAGAAAAAAGCTAAGCACAAAAAATGTCACGATTTTGTGACATGTCACATTTTCGCAACCTGTCACATTTTCGCACTAGAAAGCAACAAAGGAAGCAGTAAAGGCAAAGTTGTCGCAACATCGCGACATGTCACATTTTTGCAATTTGTCACATTTTTGCGGTAGACAGTGGCAAGAAAGCAAAGTGATAGACGGATGTCATGATTTCGTGCAATACAGTAGCATAGGGGAGCACCAAGGAAAAATGTTGTGATTTCGCGACATGTCGCGATATCACGACCTATCACATTTTCGTGGCAGGAAATCAAGGAAGGAGCAAAATAGTATGGAATTTTGTGATTTCACGACACGTCAAATTTTTGCAATGGAGGCGGCAACAAAGGAGAAGACAAAAAATTGTTGTGATTTTGTGACATGTGATTTTGTGACTTGTCGAATTTTCACGAGGAGAAAGCAGAGAGGACAGCGCCAAGTACGAAATTTCATGATTTCACGACATGTCATGATTTTGTGACTTGTCACATTTTCATGACTTGGAGCAACAAAGGAATAAAACAGAGGTAGACTGTCATGATTTCGTGACTTGTCGTGTTTTCACAAAAGTAAAGAAGACAACAGCCAAACAGAGGAAAATTTTGTGATTTCATGACTAAAGGCGACGGCAAGGCAGAGCGAGAGAATATTGTCATGATTTCGTGACACGTCACATTTTTGTGACTGGTAGCAACAAGAGAAAGCAGCGAGGGAAAAATGTTGCGATTTCGTGACTTGTCACATTTTTGCGACAGAAGCGACAACAAAGGCCTAATAAATTTATGTCCGCATTTTTCTTCATATTGCATAGAAGAACGTAAGGATAATATGAGGATCGAACAAAGTAATTTTTTAAAATCTCTCCAACTAATTTTGAGATTGAGGTCAAAGAGGCTCCAAGATTAAATGTTTTTTTGTTTACCTATGTGTGCAAGATGGGAGAACGTGTTAAATCATGTAGTTTTCAATGCCACAAAAATTAAAGAGGCCTCTGGTATTAAAATATCTTGTTCGTGATCTCCCAAAAACTTCAAGCATGCCCCGAGAATAGTCATTTAATGAAGAAATATGGTCCCTTGATTCTGTTCAATTTTCAAACTTGATCCATAAAAGTAGGGAATGTGATTTCTTTGAGGCAGATTTAGGGGGATTGTTTCTCTTTTCAAGTGCATATTGTGTGGATCTCCTCTTCAAAATTTGTTTTATGTTTTAAATGTTGCGATGTGAAAGGGAGAGGGAAGACCTCTATAAATACCAATGTACATCTCAAGAAAAAGAGGGGGACATTTTTGCAAAAATTGAAGCAGAAATTCTAAACGCATTTTGCTCTGTTCTTAGAGTCTTGAGTTGGTGATCCAAACTGATGTTCATGTGATACTTTCTATGTAATTCACTTCTGCTTAGTCAAGTGCTTAAATATAAGTTGAATTCTGTTGTTTTGAATTTGGCTATGTTTTCATTTGAACATTTGAAGTATAATTGAAGGTAAACTTATGGTCAATGTTTGATCCAATTTCTATATGTGCATTCTAATAATTAGTTGCTGCTTATCTTAAGGATTTAGTTTGAGGTTATTTGCTATCTGATGTTGTTCTCCCCATCAACTATCAGCTTCGGCCATATTTCTATCTCTTTCTATTATTTCTAACCCTGAACCTTGAAATCAGTTTAGATTAGTTTAGGATCCAGCCCTCTCTGGATATTGGCCCAAGAGACTTCTCTTTCTCTCGGCCTTTCAATGTTGGTCGGGTCTAGGGCACATTTTATATGACTAGGCGGATTCGTGACCAACAGTTTTTGGCATGCTCGATGGGACTGACTGTATCTGTCTCAGTAAAATCCATAGTTGGTGGGATGAATATTATTTCAAGTTGACAAACCCACCTATGCCAAAATTTTTTGGCATGCCCGGTGGGACTCACAAGTCCCATATTTTGACACCCAAAGGAATCAAGATTTTGATGAACTGTCTTGACCTCAAAGCAAAGATTGTAAGTTCATCTGGTGACTCTACTGAGGATGACTGTATAGTACCTAGAAATTTCCAATCGTGAAGCTGGTGAACATCTTTTCTTCATGATCATGAGATCAAGAGCCAAAGAATCGAAAGATCCAGTAAAATTCTTTGAAATCGATGTTCAAAATTGGAGGGAGTGCTCAAGATTGGTAAGTCCTGTGAACCCGTCATTTGCTATCTCTTCGTAGGTGGCGGGTCAGTTTGTGCCATCTCTGACTCCTCCCAGTACTGCTATGAGCTTTCTAGTACATCTAGATCCTACAGTTCAAATGGTTGGTCAACAACCTCCTCCATGTCAATTTCTTGCTTGGAACCATTCAAGAGCATTGGACCTGCCTTTTCAAAATCTAGTTCCTGCTACAGCATTAAAGGCTTTGCCTATATACGATGGGACTGTAAAGACTATGTATGAGCATGTGTCAGATGTGGCATCTTGGCTACAATTCATAATATCATAGATGAATATTTCATGATAAAATTGCTCATGTTGTCACTCTGCAGTAAGTTATTATGCTGGTATAGATCCTTGTATCCCAACTCCATAAATTCATGGGATCAATTAGCAGAGATACTAATCAAAGGGTTCAATGAGCAAGCGGACCCATTTTATTTTTTGCATCAATTTACTAATATCAAGAGACATCCTCAAGAGGATATAGTGGATGTCAATGTTAGGTTTTCTCGAACTTGGCAGAGAGTTCCTAATGGTCTCCGCCCTACTAATGACCAAGCAACATTTTACTATCTTAGGGCTTTCCACTCAAATATTAGTATGAATATTAGGATGTCCAATGTTCAAACCTTTCGTGCACTATATTCCTAGGCACAGAAGGCTAAGGTCGATCTGATTGCCATTGGGAAATTTCCTCCAAAAATGACTATGCCCATTTTTCTTGAGCTTTCGCAACACCAGCTTATAGGTGCAGCCTCCACATCTTACACTACTCCATCCATGTACCCTTCATCTTCATGGAATCTTTCCACAACTTCGGTACCTATGATTCCCATTCCATAGCTAACATCTCTAGTTACAACTCCTTCATTACCTTCTCCACCAGTTCCATTACCTCTATCGACACTACTTGTGTCCTCAAGCCCAGATCCTTAATTGGTTGTTTTGCAAGAAACTCAATCAACCATGAGGGCCCTCACTAACAAGATGACATCTATGGAGCAGATAGAGGCATAAAGTAACTTTCAGCCATGAATATTTATTCTGACGTTAACTAGAGAGCAAGTTGCTCCTAACAAGGTTATAGAGAAAGTACCTGAGAGGAACTCAGCAATCCTGGTAAGTGAAGAGGCTAGCTCTTATGAAGTTTCACATGAGCCATCTTACTGGTGTTCTTCATGCAATGACCCACATGATGAGTCCACTTGCATGATCCACCAAAATTATTTACAAATTCTTACGAGGAGCCATATAAACATGATTCGAGAGGTGGATCATAATTTTGCAATGTCTCCTTAGGAATACATAGCAGTCTTGACACATAGTGGTAATAAGCCAATGGTGGTAGATCCAGCTAATATGGATCCACTGAAAGTGCCTCCTACACAAGCAACAAAGCAACAAATACCTATAAAGACTCATGATCCTCTAGCCCCACAACAAGACCCACCTATTTTGTCAAAGGATTTGCTTCCACCACAAGCAAAAGAGAGGTTGCAAGCTAAGGCTTCTACCTCCCAGCCATAAGCAAAAAAGAAGGAACAAGCTAGAGAGACATTGCGGTATCCATCATTGACTAAACATCTGTGAGTGGAGGCCACCCAGCAATATGGAAGTAGATTTGAATCTGCTAGTGGAGGGAGAGAGCCAATTTTGATGGAGTACAACATCATTGAAGAAATCAAAAGGATACCAGCCAAGGTAAGTCTATATGAAACCTTGCAGCTGCCTAGACAGGTGAATCTCTTACAGGAATCCCTGAAGACCACACAAAGTAAGGGGAAGGCTCTAGCCTAGGTAGTTATGGCTCAAACTCTGACCTCTTCAGTCATCAAGAAAAATAGACCACCACCTTTTTATCTTTCATTGAGAATGGAGGGACATGTGGTGCATAATTGCCTCATTGACTCAGGAGAAGCTACTACTATCATGCCTAAGGCAGTATGTCATGTCATAGGCATGGAATATACAAGGACTAGCATAGGAGTTTTGTAGCTAGATGGTACCTCAGTAAATACGGTGGGCGTAATTAAGGATGTTCCTATCTCCCTGCACGCCATGCCTCAGATTACTATGATCTAGGAGATCATAGTAGTGGACCTAGAGCCATGTTTTGGTATGTGTCTCTCCCTAGAGTTCATGGCTAAACTTAGGGGTTACCTTTCTTTGGATTTTACTCATTTGAAGGTGATCCATAAAGGTAAAAAGGCAAAAAATTTCAATGAGAAGCCTTCCACATTTCATGTGGAGAGAATAGATGAAATGGACAGGTTAGCAAATTCGGTGCACATGATGTCTGAAGAATTTTGTGAGCTTGACTTAATGGAAGAAGCTTTGAAAGAGCTCCACCCAGAAAATGAATTTTCCATGGCCAATTTCAATGCCATGATGGAAAATGACTTGGGGTGTTACTCCATTTTTAAGCCTGAAAAGGCTAAAGAAAAGAATTATGAAAGTCAAGACCAGCTCTGGAAGCTCTATTTCGATGGAGCATGATGTAGAAATGGTGCTAGAGTTGGGATTGTTCTAGCACTACCTTCTAGGATTCAACGATCCTATTCATATCGTTTGACCTGGAGCTGCACAAATAATGCAGTAGAATATGAGGATTTATGCCTAGGCCTCAAGAAGGTTGAGAAACTTGGAGCTCAACAGTTGTAAATATTTAATGACTTCGAGCTAATTGTCAATTAGGTAATCAATAAGTGTGTGTCCAAGCACCACTATCTCAAGAACTATCGCAACAAGTTCTGGGACCTGTTCGAATCGTTCTCTGCTCTCAACATGTGTTTCATTCCACAAGAAAAAAATAGACATACTGACCTGCTGGCTTCCTTGGGAGTAAATTTTTCACCAATCGAGCAGGTGGTGAGAAAGCCAAAAATAGTGAGAATTGTGTATAGGCCCTCTGTCCTAGACAAGGACACCTTTTGGCAAGTCTTCGATAGTGATGAACAAATTGTTAACTTTTTTGTTCAAGAAGCTGCCAGCATCAAGGGAAGGACCTTGGAGCATGAAGAAACTGAAGGCCTGATTTAGTTGTGGAATAACCACATTCCTAAAGGCCTCATTACTCTAGAAAGCTTGTTTGATCAGAATGATCAGTCCAAGAAGCATCGGATCGAGGTCAATGAGAAATAATACATGGAGCTTCAATTGGAGGCTGATAAGGTCATCAAAATTGGGACTGATTCTACTCCCACTAAATTGCAAGAGATCAGACAATTGTGTCAAGATTTTTTTGACATCGTGGCCTAGAGCTACGAGGATCTAAGGGGATATGATAAAGAGATCATTCAGCACACTATCGAGCTGGAATAAGGATTCAAACCCTTCAGGCAAAAGCAGAGACCGATGAACCCAAATATTGAAGCCCTCATGAAGGCTAAACTTGTGAAGATGTTGCAGGCCAATATTATATATCCGTTTAAGCACTCGATTTGGGTTGCTAATTTGGTTCCAATCCATAAGAAAAATAGAGATATACGACTGTGTGTGGATTTTTGAAACTTGAATCGAGCATCCTTAAAGGATCACTACCCATTGCCTCGCATTGATCAGATCCTTCACATTGTTGCTAGGGCTCAGCGCTTTTCATTGCTAGATGGATTCTCTGGATACAATAAAATTTGGGTCAGGGATGAGGATCAGCACAAAATCGTGTTCACAACCAAGTGGGGTACCTTTCCCTATCAGCGCATGCCCTTCGGATTGTCCAATGCTGGGGATACATTTCAAAGGGTCATGGACATCGCATTTGGGGAGCTTTTGAATAAGATCATTGTCATCCATATCGATGATATGATTGTCTTTTTGCACAAACGAGAAGAACATTGTTCTCATTTGAGGCAAATATTTGAGAAATTTCGGGAGTTTGGCATTTCCATCAACCCAAAGAAGTCCATTTTTGCATTTTAAGAAGGTAAGCTCTTGGGACATGTCATCTCAGAGAACGATTTGGCAATTGATCCATCGAGAGCTAAAGCTTTGAAGAAACTATCGGTCCCTTCCAATAATAAAGACTTGCAATCTTTCTTTGGGCAAATCAATTTTGTCAGAAAATTTATTTCTAACTTTTCCCGAGTAGTCAAGCCCATGACTAAGCTATTAAAGAAATATGCGGAGTTCAAGTGGACAACTCAGAGGAAAGATGCATTTTAGGAGATTAAAGATAGAATTGCACAAGCCCTTGTGTTGATCAATCTGGATTATTCTAAGGACTTCATTTTGTATGTAGTTGGAGAGGATGAAAGCTATGTTGTAGTGCTTACATAGAAAGGAGATGATGGGGATGAAAGACCCATTGCTTTCCTTAGCCAGGTTATCTTACCCCATGAGGAGAGATACAATTTCATTGAGAAGCAGGTCTATGCTATCATGAAGTCTCTCAAAAATTTCAAGCACTTCATGTCTCAGAGCAATACGATTGTCTATGTCATACACCCCGATGTAAGGAACTTCATCATTTAGGGCAAGATGGGCGATAAGCGTGCCGGTTGGGTCACCAAAATTCAAGAGTTCAATGTTGAGATCCATCCAACCAATTTGGTGCGAGGTAAGGCCTTATGCCAGCAATTAGCAAAAACTACGGCCTCTGAGATAGTTGATCATCAAGTGAATGACCCTGCTGAAGAAAGGAATCTAGTAACCATTCTTTCACAAGGCCAAGATTGGGCAGACGACCTTGTTGAGTATTTTTCAACGGGTAGATGTCCCCCATAATTAAATGCTTCACAATGGAGAAGGTTTTGCCTACAAGCTCTTAGGTATGTATTGTTTCCTGAGGGATTGTTCTTCAAAAACATTGATGGAGTTCTCCTAAGGTGCGTTAAGGAACCCGAGAAATCTAGACTCCTGGAGGATTTTCATTTTGGCATGTCTGGAGGACATTACACTGGTAGGCCTATGGCCTTAAATATTATTCGGGCTGATTACTATTGGCAAACTTTGTTCGTGGATACTTTCAAGATTGCTCAAGCTTGCGACAAATGCCGAAGGTATACGTGATGGATAAGAAATGCACCATTGCCCCTACATCCAATTCAAGTAGAAACACCTTTTCAATAGTGGGGGCTGGACTTTATTGGGATCATTGATCCAAAATCTTCAGCCGGACACAAGTACATCATAACGGCTACTAATTATTTTACAAGATGGACTGAGGCCATTCCAACTAAGGTTGTAAATCAAGATGTGGTAATCACTTTCATTGAAGGACTGATCACGCGTTTTGGCATTCCTGACGCCATTATCATAGACAACGAAACTCCATTCATTGGAACCAAGCTAGGAGAATTTGCAAACAAGTATGATATTTTTTTGAAGACATCCTCCAATTATTACCCTCAGGGAAATGGCTTGGCAGAGTCTACAAACAAGAACTTGCTATAGATTTTAAATAGATCCTTGGGGGATAATAAGAGATCTTGGCACCTTTTGCTGAATCAGGCCTTATAGGCAGATAGAATTTTTATCAATAATTCTATCAAGACTTCACCATACACCCTGGTATATGATAAAGAGGCAATATTTCCTATTCATTTAGAACTGTCTTCCTTGCAGCAATTGAAGGAATTCCTAGACGATGAAGAAAATATGGATCCTATGAACATACGATTGGCTCAGTTATTGTAGTTGGAAGAGCAATGTTCTTTGGCCTATGATGAGTTTGCTAAGCATTCATAGGTGGTTTCAAAATGGTTTCACAAAGGTTCTACTGATCGCACATTCAAAGTTGTGATTTAGTCTTAAAGTGGAATGAAAAGAAGGCCAAGCTAGGGATGCACAAGAAATTTGACGCTCTATGGGAGGGTCCATTCCAGATTGCCAGTACAGGTGTAGCAAATTCATTTTATCTTGAGGACTTGGAAGGTAATTCACTTCCTATCTCAGTGAATGGCTTTCATTTGAAAGCCTACATTTCATGATGTGAAACACACTGTTCTAAAAAAAAAAAGAGAAAAAAAAATTTGTCAACTTCGGCTCCTTTTTCACACGAGCCCACAGGTATGTCTATTTCTTTATATTTTTATTTTCCTTCCTAGCAAGTAGTGGCTTCCATCTACTTCTTTCTTCCACTTCCTTATTTTCATTCCCTTCCTCTCCCACTCCTTTCACTCTACATAATCAAGTCACTACTGTTGTTTCTACTCCCCTCTCTGATGTTCTTGTTTCTTCACTTCCCCTTTCTTCCAATCCTTTGTCTTTTGAGCACTTCTCCATAGTTCCCATCTCTTTCTCCATCCCATCTACTTCCATTTCATTATCTATTTTCATGGAATCCCAGTAGCTGGTAGCATAGTAGCGCCCTCTTCAATTGATGTATCTATCGCTTCTACTCCTCCATCTTCCACCATTCCATCATTCACCATTCCCGTCCACGGCCTACACATCTGCCAGTCATCACCCCATTCATCCCCATTTTTGCAACCTAGGTGCTTCTCACCACTGCTATGGAGATCCTTTCATAGCACCTGGTGATTACCCAGCTCAACCAAACTAGGCAAAATGTAGTAGTTAAAGGAATAAGGGAAGTTCTGATATTCCACAATTTTTTTCTAAAAGTCTTGTTTTAAGTGTCGAGCGCCAGTAAGAGCTTGTTGCAGCAGCCCGCAGAAATGTTCAACATCAACCAGCACTCACTTCTTCTGCTCCTCCATCTTCTTGACTCTATTTCCCAATGAATAAAGGCCTGGGGTTTGTGCATACAGTAGAACTGTATACCCCGAGAGTCGCCAAGAATGTTGGCATTTTTGCCATATTTTTTTGTTGTTGTTCATGCAAAATAATGCACAAATTGTAGGGATAATCACTTCTCTATTTGTCCCTCCAAGCATCTCGAAAGGGATAATTAGTAAAAAACAAAAAACTCTACAAGTTTTGTTCCAAAGCAAAGTAAGTTAAAAATGTCGCGATATCGTGACATGTCGCATTTTCACAACCTATCATGTTTTTGCAGTGTCTGATGCAGACAAATGCTAAGCACAAAAAATGTTGCGATATCGTGACATGTCGCATTTTCATGACCTATTGTAGTTTCATGACATCCAATGCAGAAAAAATCTAAGCATAGAAAATGTCGCGATATCGTGACATGTCGCATTTTCGTGACCTGTCACATTTTCATGCTAGAAAGCAGCAAAGGAAGCAGTAAAGGCAAAGTTGTCGTGACATCGTGACATGTCGCATTTTCATGATCTGTCACATTTTCATGGCAGACGGTGGCAAGAAAGCAAAGTGATAGGCGGATGTCGTGATTTCGTGCAATACAGCAGCAAAGGGGAGCGCTAAGGAAAAATGTCATGATTTCATGACATGTCACGATATTGTGACCTGTCACGTTTTCACGGTAGGAAAGCAAGGAAGGAGAAAAATGGTATGGAATGTCACAATTTCGCGACACGTCAAATTTTCAAAACGGAGGTGGCAACGAAGGAGAAGACAAAAAATTGTTGTGATTTCATGACATGTCACGATTTCTTGACTTGTCACATTTTTATGGGGAGAAAGTGGAGAGGACAATGCCAAGTACAGAATGTCACGATTTCATGACATGTCATGATTTCACGACTTGTCACATTTTTGTGACTTGGAACAGCAAAGGAACAAAATAGAGGTAAATTGTCACAACTTCATGACTTGTCATGTTTTTGCGAAAATAAAGAATATGACAGCCAAACAGAGGAAAATGTCACGATTTCATGACATGTCGCATTTTCACGACTAAAGGTGACAATAGGGCAAAGCGAGAGAAGATTGTCACAATTTCGTGACACGTCGCATTTTCATGACTGGTAGAAATAGGAGAAAGCAGCGAGGAAAAATCATGATTTCGTGACATGTCACGATTTCACGACTTGTCACATTTTCATGACAGAAGCGACAACAAAGGCCTAATAAAGTTCTATCTGCATTTTTCCTCATATTGCATAGAATAACGTAAGGAGAAGATGAGGATCGAACAAAGTAATGTTTTAAAATCTCTCCAACTAATTTTGAGATCGAGGTCAAAGAGGCTCCAAGATTAAATATTTTGTTGTTTACCTATGTGCAAGATGGGAGAACGTGTTAAATCATGCAGTTTTTGATGCCACCAAAATTAAATATGTCTCCGATATTAAAATCTCTTGTTCGATATCTCCCAACAACTTCAAGCATGCCCCGAGAATAGTCATTTAATGAAGAAATATGGTCCCTTGATTTCGTTCAATTTTCAAACTTGATCCATAAAAGCAAGGAATGTGATTTCTTCGAGGTAGATTTAGGGGATTGTTTCTCTTTTCAAGTGCATATTTTGTGGATCTCCTCTTCAAACTTTGTTTTATGTTTTAAATGTTGCGATTTTAACAAAGTACGCACCTACTAATATAACCAAGATAATAAATATCCCTATGTGTGTACGTGAGTTCATTACCATGATAACACATAATATTACCCTAGTGCAAATGGGATTCACTCAGCCCATCGGTATTAGAGATCATTCTACGAGTCTCATTATCCTGAATTTTTTACTTAGTTGGATTAAATTACTAGGTAATCTAGATTACAATAAGCTAGCTCATCCATATTCAAACATTGGTCTATACCTAAGAAAATTGTTAAATTTATAGACATATCATCATACGGGAGACTACCACCATTGACAAGTAGGCTATCCACCAAACCTGTAATGAGGATCACCTTATGGTTATCTAATGCTAAGAATTCCAAGGATTCAAGTTCAAGGTTCCCTTATTTTCTTTTAACTTTGAATTTATCAAGGGAGTTTCTCATTTTTATTTGGTTAGCAAGGGATTTTTTTAGTCATGAGAACCACTATTTCTTTGTGCTTTTCCTAGGGATAATAATCACTATTTCTTTTGCATCTTTTGAAGTGATAATAATCATTATTTCTTGTTGGAGTACTTTGAAGGAATAATAATCACTATTTATTTTTCTCTTTGGGATACTTGCCCCAATGTAGGGCAAGGGATTTTTGGGTAAGGAGGAACTTGTCCTTTTGTCAATTCTTAGCATATTTGAACCATTCACACAGGGGGATGAGCAAGATAATATTTTCGCTTGAAAGTAACCTAGACCACTTTACAGTTTTCATCTTTCCTTGTGCTAGAATTGGATTTAATAATGTGATAATATGTTGGGATTTTGATGTATACCAAGAATTATCCAAGCAGGACTCTACCTTCTAAAGATCATTATAGCTTTCTACAATTTTGAGAAGATAACTAAATATGGCTGAGTAACCGAGAATTTTAACTATGTTTTGCTAACAATGGCTAAGTGACGGGAAACAGACATATAATGTAAATGGTATATGTAATATAAATAGGTGGTAATAGGGACTCATAATAAAAATGGTTTTAATATATTCCTAGTGTACAGACCCGATGCTAGACATGTATGATCAATTTGGAATGATGCATAATGCAATGATGAGAATACCTAATGCAATTTATATGAAGTGCAATGAAGCAATATTTTTGTATTTTGATGATTTTAATGTTATTTTTATATTTTTGATAAATATGTATATATATAGGTTGACCAATGGGCTTAGTGAATTCCATTGGGATGTTTGGATGACCAAAGGGCTTATAGACGCCTTTGGAGCATTTTAGGATGACCTAGGCGATCGTAGACTGCCTAGGAACATTTTGGTTTGACCTAGACGGTTATAGACCACCTAGGGATGTTTTATGGGGACCAAAGGTCTTATAGATGCCTTTGGGGCATTTTGGATTGACCTAGATGATCATATATTATCTAGGGATATTTTTTATTTGACCTAGATGGTCAAATACCGCTAGGAGTATTTTGGATGACCTAGGCGAGAAACGACATATAGAAAGTGTCTATGATTGTCTAGGGGCATTTCATTGTGACCAAAGTGCTTATGAATACCTTTGGAGATTTTTAGATTGACCTAGATAATCATAGATTATCTAGGGGTATTTTTTATTTTACCTAGACGGTCAAATACTGCTAGGAGTATTTTGGGTGACCTAAGAAGGCAACGATACTTAGAAAGTGTCTACGAATACCTAGGGACATTTCATTGTGACCAAAGGGCTTATGGATACCTTTGGAGCTTTTAATGTTGACCTATATGATCGTATATAGTATAGAAGCTTTTTTATTTGACCTAGACAGTCAAAGACCGCTAGGAGTATTTAGGGTGACCTAGACGGTCGGTGACACTTAGAAAGTGTCTACAACTACCTAGGGGTATTTGATCATGACCAAAGGGCTTATAGATGACTTTGGAGCATTTAAGGTTGACCTAGAAGATTGTAGATAGTCTAGGAGCTTTTTTATTTTACCGAGATGGTCAAAGACCACTAGGAGCATTTTGGGTTACCTAGATAGTTAGCGACACTAAGGAAGTGTCTAAGACTACCTAGGGGAATTTTATTGTGACCAAAGGTCTTATAGATACCTTTGGAGCTTTTAAGGTTGACCTAGATGATCATAGATAGTCTAGGAGCTTTTGTATTTGAGCTAGATGGTTAAAGATTGCTAGGAGCATTTAGGGTGACCTAGATGGTCAGTGACACTCAGAAAGTTTCTATGACTGCCTAGGGGTGTTTGGTTGTGACCAAAGGGCTTATGGATACCTTTGGGGCTATTAAGGTTGACCTAGATGATAGTAGATAGTCTAGGAGCTTTTTTATTTGACCTAGATGGTCAAAGACCGCTAGGAGAATTTAGGGTGACCTAGACGGTTAGTGACACTTAGAAAGTGTCTACGACTTCCTAGGGATATTTGGTTGGTGCTCTAAGCATAAAATGGTTGCAAATGACTTACGTTCATGGGTTCTAGATCTTCACTTCCTTCAATGGATGCTAGGTGATAAGTTCCAGGTCGAATCAGGCTTGTAATGATGAATGGACCTAACCAGTTGGCTGCAAATTTGTCTTGCAAATTGGAGAGCAAATTTGAGTTTTGTTGGTTCTATTTTAGAACTAAATAAATTACTTGAAAGTCTCTTTGGTGTACTTTCAAGTTGTAAGCTCTCTTAATATGTTCCTGATAAACACGTAGATGCTCAAGGGCATTTACACATTGTTCATCAAGCAATGTTAACTGATCTAAATGAGCTTGCCTAGTTGTATCATCGTCGATGAATTCCTGCATAGAAATGTGCAACAACAAAATCTCTAACTCCAGAGGCATGATGGATTTAGCACCATACACTAACAAAAATGGAATTTCCCCAATGGGTATCTGAATGCTAGTGCGATAGGCCCAAAGGACAAGAAGCAATTGATTATGCCAATCTTTATGATTTTCCTTGATGGTTTTCTTCAAGATGGTAACTATTGTTTTATTTGATGCCTCTGCTCACCCATTGGCCTATGGATAATAGGGCATGGAAAAGTTATGCTTTATGTTATACTTTGTTTTTAACACACGCACATCCTTATTTTGAAAGGGTGTTCCATTATCTGATATTATTTTGAATGGAATACCAAAATGACATATGATATTATGTAACATGAACTCCACAATGTGAGGTCCAGTCATTGTGGTAAGGGGAATTACTTCTATCCATTTTTTGAAGTACTCAGTTGCCATTATGATAAATGTGTGATGGCCCAAAGAGGCAGGTGAGATTTTTCCAATTAAATCAAACCCCCATTGTGTAAATGGCCAGACCGATTGAATCGGTTGTAAGTCCTATGAAGGTACGTGTGTCAAATTTGCATGGTATTGACACTTCATGCACTTCCTACCATAAGCGCAAAAATATTACTCTAAAGTTAGCCAATAATAGCCCATGCAATGAATGCACTTATAAATGGCCATACCACTAAAGTGGCTACCACATGTACCATCGTGTGCTTGGTAAATGGCCCAAGCTAACTCTTGTGAGTCTAAGCAATGAAGTAGGATACCTTCATAACTCTAATGATATATTATGTCTCCTAATAAGATATATTTTTCCACCTTTTTTTTTAATCCTCACTTTGCGGCATGCGATAATCTAGGTGGAGTATTACCCAGCTTAAGATAATCTTTAATCTGGATGGCCCAATATTGCTTTGAAGAAGCCTCAATATTATGAATTGTGATATCCTTTTGATGTTTGTCTCATGTGAATGTTTATTGAGAGCAAACTTGGATATACAGCATTGTGCTAGTATCAAAAGGATTATGAGGGAACAAAGCCCCCCAGTTAGCGTTATACAAATATTGATGTAGTTGAGAGAAACTTTCATGGGAAGGCTCAATCTGAATCATGTGAATAATAGGTATAGCATTATGCTCATCACGCTCAGTCGTAGATTGCACTAGCATTTTTACTTGGACATTTTTTATATCATCTGAAGGATTATGTAGGATTAGCGACCCTAAGGAAGCCATTGTATCCAAAAAATGATTAGATGAGTGAGGGAGTGCCTCTATATCATACCATTCAAATTTGACAAAGATTTTGTCCACTAGGGCTTTGTAGGCTTGCAATATGGGACATCGACACTGGAAAATACCTTTAACATGATTAACTATGAGCAAGGAATCACCGAAAATGTTTAACTTTATTATTTTCATGGCGATCACCATTTGAAGGCCTATGATGAGGGCTTCATACTCGGTATTTTTGTTGGTGCACGAAAAAATTATTTTAAATAAAATAGGTATGGGAACCCCTTGTGGTGTGAAAAAACATGATACCTACACCACCACCTTACTCGCATTTAGAACCATCGAAGAATAGATTTATGTATGCCTATGACTCTGGCTTGGCAGAATCAGGTGATTTTGAGACATGAAATACTCCATCATCAGGAAGTTATACATTTAGAGGTTGATCATCCTATAGAGGAGCCTCTACTAGTTTATTGGCTATGACTTGTCCTTTGATATATTTCTATCCAATGAACTCTAAGTCAAATTCTATCAACAACATTATCCATTTCATCGTGCGACTATTATGATATGTTCTACTCATCATGTAGCGTAACGGATTTTCTTTAGATATGACATACGTGGTATGATTGAGCATATAATGGTGTAGCTTTTTGTTGGAAAAGACCACTGCTAAGCATAGCTTCTCAATGTATGCATATCTAATTTCATAGTTGACCAATGTGTGGCTAATGTAATAGGTAGTTTGTTCTTTGTGAAATTTGTTCTTTTGGGACAACATGGTGCCCCAAAGCTAACTCAGTAGCTTAGATATATAAATAGAATGACACTCTTGGTCATGGTGGAGCCAATACAAGCAGTGAAGCCAAGTATTATTTTATTTTATCAAAGGCATTTTGACATTCTTCATCCCAATGAAATGAGACCCTTTTATGTAGAAACCTATTCATGGGTCGACACTTATCTGATAACTATGCTATGAAGCATTTTATGGATGTGATCTTACCTTGCAAACTGCGTAGTTGCTTAATGGTTGTGGGGGGAGGCATTTCTAATATTTCTTTGACCTTGTTTGGATCTAAATCTATGCCTCGCTTGGAGACTATGAGTCCCAAAATTTTACCAGATGTGACACCAAAGATACACTTTTTGGGATTAATCCTGACATTGTGCTCAATGAGACGATTGAAGACCTTAAATAGTACACTAATATGCTCATGATATTCTAAATATTTCACCAATAAATCATCCATGTAATCTTCCAAGATATTATACATATAGTCATGGAAGATGTACGTCATGGCTCGTTGATAGGTGGCACCAACGTTCTTAAGGCCAAAAGGCATGACCTTATAATTGAATGCCCCCCAAGGCATTGTGAATGCCATTTTGATCTAGTCTTCTATATTAATATGAATCTGATTATATCTAGAGAAACCATCCATAATGGAGAGCATTTTATGTACTTTTGTGGTGTCTACTAATGCATCAATGCTAGGTAAGGTAAATTCATCCTTAGGACTCACTTTTTTAATATATCTGAATTCAGTGCAAATATGAATCCTCCCATCAGGCTTCTTGATGAGAACTATGTTTGAAACCCATGACGGATAATCTACTGAGATGATGAATTTCACATCCAAAAGCTTTTGTAATTCATCATTCACCATTAAGGCTACTTTTTGGTGCATTTTATGTAACTTTTTCTTGACTAGCTTGATCTTTGGGTCCAATGTTAGATTATGCATGACTAGATTTGGGTCTAGTCTTGGTATATCTTTATATGACCAAGCAAAAGCTTTCATCCTTTCTTTTAGCACTCTTGTGAAATCATCTCTTTCAATTGGGGATATACCTTCCCCTAGTTTGATAATGCAAGGATAATCGAGATCTGTATCGATATCCTTGTCAATTGTTGGCTCAGTTGACATATGAGACCCATATTCCAACTGATGTGGAGTGGGAATCAAATGAATGTCATCAGCAAGGTTTGCTTCATCCATAGGAAATTAAGTATCAACCTCAGCTTGATAAACATCCTGAGTAGTGCTTGGTGAAAATTGAAACGGTTGTAACATTTCCTTGCAAGGCCAATATTATGAGGGTGATGGGGGTGAATCTCCCTGATCAAAGTCAATTTCCTCAATGTTGATACGTAAAGACTTTAATGGGTTATTCAGATCTATTAGTGGTGTATTTAAATCTATGGAAATCATGTTTATGGATACATGATCTCTTGATCTAGGGTGAGTGGGTCTAGAAACCTGATGTTGTCTCATGACTCGTGGGTGTGGCTTGGCTGGAAGTGGAATAACTAGCGATGGCCTATGCAGAAGAGGGCGAGCCTGCTCTTCACAAGACAACAATTGGCATCAGATGGGTCCTTGGATGGGGAATAACATAAGAATATAATATTCATCCTCATCATCCAAAGGGAATATGTGCTCATTTTCATCATATGATCTAGGATATTTAATGGGTGCGACATCATAATTGTCATCATCATCGCTCATCCATTCATGAGGACCTTGGTCTTGTTCCTCAGTATCATATTGCAATGTGTGTGAGCTTTCCCCCACTTCATGGGGTTGGGCAACATCACTTGAAATACCTTGATCTATAATTTCTATGGGTAAATGATCTCCCAAGGAATGAACATGATTTGGATTAGCACATGGGTTGTAGGAGAGTTTATCCTGATAACCTAGACATAGGTGTTTGAGGCTCTTGGTGAGGAAATCCAAAGGTACCAGTTTACTATGTCCTAACCTGGATCTATCATATGGAAGTTGATATTGGGGTTGACAAGGAACACGAGTACCTTACTCATATATGCCAACACCAAACTCATGCCAGTTACAACGATCTAAGTACCGCAATGCATAGTCTAGATTCAACAAATAGTTCACATCCTCATAAAAGGGTTCATCATCATCTTCCTTCTGAGGTATGGGTAGACCTCCATACTCTCAACCTCAATATATGAAATTCATTTGATTAGGAGGTAGACCAAGAGGTACAATACTACCTATGGAAATACAAGGTCTCCCCATATCTTGCATTGTCTCCAACAATGGAACTATCATGACATTTCTTACCAAGTATTCCCCTATCCCTGTACTAGACATTTGGACTTTGACCTAGGATGGCAAATATGGATGAGATGGAATGGATATTTGAGGTGATTTAGTGTTCACCTCTGGAGGTAATTCCTTATTAATGACACAAGGAACCTCCTCCATATATAGTGGAAACTAATGGTGGGATCTCATCAATGGGCCTCTTTGACATGTTCCTTGATGGAGGGTTTGATGATTTTGAAGCCTTCTCTGAAGGTGGTGATGATGAGGATGGAGTGAATGATGATGAATATGGTGGAATGGGTAGATTATGAACAAGTGTATTTAGTCAGAAGTCTACGTGAGTCAAAGTTAATGTTGACTCTAGCATCTGCTACAACATGTTGTAGTATTTTAAGGGCTCTAGATCGATAGAAACTACATGCACTTGCCCTTCATGAGTGTATTTAAGACATTGATGCACAATGGAGGGGACACACTTCATATCATGTATCTAAGGTCTACCTAGAAAAATGTTATAGGCCATCTCACCTTCTAGCACATGGCACAACATTGATATAGTCTTTTGCCCCACCTAAATGGGTAAAACTATGGTACCGATAATAGAGCATATTGTGTCATTGAAAGCGCAAAGAGTGTAAGTTGATGCCACAACATGAGATACTAGCAATTTAAGGTACTTTAGTGCTTTAGTTGTTATGATTTTACTTGAGGAACCAGTATCTATGAGCACTCTTTTGTATGGTATCTCATTTATACATGCAATGATGTGTAAAGGAGGATATACCACATTGCTAGCTATTTTCTTAAGCTCATGCTCATGAAATTGTATGACTGGTTCCTTGCACTATTGCACATGACCCACAAAATCTATGAAAGAGTTGGACTCTTGTGGTTGCAACTCTATTGACTTTAAAATATCCATCAAGGCATCCTGATGTGGAGGTGATCATTGGATCAACTCATAGATGGACAATCATGTTGATGTGGTCCTCAAGCTTTTTGCAAGCTTGCTCTTAATTGTCACTATTGGCCTAGAAGGAATGACATGTACTATAGGTGGTGTAGTTTGTGACGTAGTTGGAACATCATTCGAAGTTGCAAGTTGTGCAACTTGACTTGGATATCTCTTGTTCCTAGTCATAATACTCACCATCCCAACATACCCTTGAATAGGGTGTTTTATCTATGTCTCATTCATAGGTTTAGCAAGCGTTGTCTATACCTCATGAGTTGGTAAAGGGTCTTTGTAAATACCCATTTGTTGATTGGTAGGAGCTAATGGAGCATCCACTTGAAGCTCATTCCTCTCAATCATGTCTTGTACTATGTGTTTAAAACCATAGCATGATTGTAAATCATGGCCACCTTGTCGATGAAATTTACAATATTGATCCTCTCGACATCCCATAGGTTTGGGTTTGCCTATTTCCGGATCATTGGGTTTAATATCTGGTAAATTAACCATCTTTGCAGCCCACTGAAGAACTAGAACTATATCAATACTCTAATTAACAAAAAAAATAAGTTTGCTATAACATTTTTTTAAACATGAAGTATTTTAATTACCCTAAGTTAGTGATCCAGTAACAATAGAATTGACTAACCATAACAGTAGAAACAAAAATGAATTCATAGATTAAATTCATAAGAAATGAAGATACAGGCCTGAGGAAAACATCCAAGTAATGCTAATTCTATTGACTTCTCAAAAAATTTACAACAATAGGGCAAAAAAATACTCTAGATCTAACTCTTCAAATCAAGGGTTTGACCTCTATATATAGTTTGACAATAAAATAGAAAACTAAGGAACAATACAAGGAATTTTATGTGCTAGATAAGTGGAGTGCTAAGGTGACCACCTCTTATTTTCTTATAGAAAAAAATGAGTTGCACTCCATGAAACCCTCTACAAATTTAACCTCTATAAGTCATTCAGCCTTCTATGGCTTTTGTTTGTTGAGCTAGTTGTCATCTAATAAAGACCATCTCTTGTTATTTTTGTAATTTTTCTACCACTAATCTGCAACTAAAATTATCAATGAACTTTGATCTTTGCAATGCTTGATCTCCCCTAGCTTTTTTTCTCGTACTCAATAGTAACGTAGATCAAGATTCAATTCTTTTATCAGCATGAATCAACAATATAGATGGATATCTCTCGTACAATATTAATTAATCTGTTCATTTATTTTAACATTGGAAGAATACCACATAAGTTCAAAAGTGTTTCCAAGTCAATCAAATGGAACATCATATCTTTTGCCTTATCAACTATCCTATGATTTGCATGCATAAACCCCATCAATGATTGATATTCTACAAAAACTCTTTGAGTAGGTTGATACAGTGAAATCCATCTTGTATTCACATCTTTTAATATTTTTTTCTTTCTGTAACTCCTTATGCAAACTATTGAAACTCTAAAAACCTTTTTTGACTTAATGAGAAATAAGAATGAATTTCACTAATAAGGTTTTTCACTTTAGAAACATTTGAAAATGTGCTCACAATTTTATATGTAATATTAACTCTATGAGCCATACAATGAATGGGAATCATATATGGGGTAGCTGTGGTTTAGAGTCAAACACAAATACCAAACCTGTGACATTCCATAATAGCATCTCCATCAGTTCCAACACAAATTAACTTTGTTGCTATATCTATATCATTCATTCCCGCATTGTTCTTTAAACTTTTGACAACAACATTATAAATATTTTCTGCATTTGAACTTTCCAAAATCTTATGTATTCCCAAAAAATAGGTCTTTAATATGATTTTGAAATGTGTACACATGCATGCAAATCCAATATGTGTTGTCCACAGTTGTTACCTCATCAATAGAAAGTGAAATAAATTTGGTAAGTTTTACTTGCTCCTTTAGGTCTTCTTTCTCAACCAAAGATAGACATTTTTCCATTTCCCAACCACTTCGGTCTGACCAATAAGAACTAGGAAGGTTTTACACATTAAATAGGTGTAATAGCTACTTATTATCAATAAAATCAGATATTGATCTACCTTTCTTGCTAATATTATAAATAACAAACTGTATACTTTTTGAAGCTAAAATAATCTTCTATATTTTATGAAATTGTGCTACAATTTTTCCACCTTTCTCAATAAGAGATTGTTGTTTCTTTAAGTTATTGTCATATTCTATATCATATCTTAAATGCATACATTCTGAAGCATCCTTCCACTTAACTTATTTACTAACTTCACCATTACTTTTTATAACTTTTACATAAGCTTTGCCAGCGTATTTTTCAATTGTATGAATCTTGTTTTGAAGCCTATGATGTTGTTGACCCCCCAAAAGAATAGTCCCCCTTTTTGGGAGTCCAAATTGCATTCCCATTAAAGTGCATAGATTTGTGTACCCTAGTTTGACCTTGTGCACTCCAAAGGAGTGGAGCGCACTCGAATTCCCCCAGGCCCATAAGTTGTGTGCTCCAAGCCGAGCTTGTGCACTCCACTAGTGGAGCGCACAAGGACCCAGTTAGGTGCACCCACCCATAGCCCATGTGCCCCATTGGGTATGGGGTACATAAAGTCCCTTAAGGGAAGCACAAGCTATGCACCCCACCATAATTCAATGCACTCCATAGGGAGGTGGAGTGCACATCAATCCCTTGGGGTGTACAACCTGTGTACCCCAACATGAAGTTATTCACTCCAAAGGGGTGGATCATACATTAATTCAAAATGGGTGCACCACCTAGTGCATTCCAAGGAAACCTATACACTCCACTCCAATGGAGCATACAAAGTGCCCATGGGTGCACAGCCTAGTGTACCCCTCACATGCTCCACTCCAATAGAGCATGCATGAAACCTTGTGATGCGTAGTCGTTATACACATCATTAATTCTCAATGAATTTGTCAATCCAGGGCAGTGTACAAGGCTATCTACGGAAGAAGGGGTGAACAGGGTTATAACTTAGGTCAATCTGGAGCAACATGTCTTATTGGTGAAACCGATTGTGTGGGGGGATTTAGGACATTCCTACCTCTAAGTTGTATAAATTAAACCTTAATCTAGTTTGCAAAAATGGAAACTAATCATTAACTACATAAATGAAATCCTAATTACAATTGCAGAATGAGACCTAATTATGTTGCAGAAATAACAGTTGCAGAATTAGAAGTCTGATTATAATTGTAGAAAGGAAATCTATTTACTTTTGCAGCAATGGAAACCTAATTATAGCATGGAAATGAAACCCTGTCAAGGCTCTGTAATAGAAGGTTGTCAATCTTCTATGCAGGGGTTGACAACAAAACACAAAATGCAAGAAATTACAGAAAATAGTAAATTCTAGAAATGACAGTCTGCAATAAATTGAAAGCTTTGCTGAAAGTGGAGATTACAACCAAACCATTAATCACAAAACATAAAATAAGCTAAGATTGCAAATACTATTAGTTGTTTACAAAGAAATGAAATGACAAGTTCTACAACTCATTCTGCTGCAGCAAAATCAGAATAAAAACCTATTGTTAGTCCTCCTCCTAGGTCTGGAAGTGGCCAACCTCCTTGTCCAGAAGAAGGTATGAGTCTCTCTCTCTCTAGATCTTACTCACACTCATTTACAAGCAATATGAAATAGAAATAGTACACTTTATTGATTCAAGAACATGATTACAATAATTCTACTGAAAACCTGTTACAAGACTGTAACAGTCACTTTTCTTATTATTGCCTATTTTCTCCTATATTTCTCTACTCTCTGCTTTCTCTATCTTCTACTAGCTCAACCTGAATGGGAGCCATATTTATAGATGTCCTAAGATCTACTGACAACTGAGAATATCTCAAAAGATCTAATCCTATTATGCTGCAACAATTCCTGGTTTTATCCTAGAAGAAGATCAAACTTGATCTTTCCATAAATGGTGGCTTTGGTCGGCAAGGACGGCAAAGTTAGATGGGAGATATTTTCCCTTACCCTTTTCAATCTTTATTTCCCTTTTTCCAGCATCAAAAATCGGTCAACAAGTCAAAAAGCACATTCTGTTTTCATTTCGAAGATAAGTGGCTCATTTCGAAGAGACTGCAATTCTCATTCCGAAGATCCGCTCATTTCGAAGACACTGTGTTTCCTCATTTCGAAGATATCTGTTCATTTCGAAGAGACTTCGGAATGAACAAATGTGTGCTCTTTAAATTATTTCCTCTGCATTTCTCAGGTGGGTTATCTCTCAGTATCAGATTCCAATGATCTTCATCTCTTTCCATATGTGAATTCCATGCCTTGCCATTCATTGGTAGCTGGCTGGAATTTACATGGGAAAAACCAGTTTTTGTTGCACAGTAACAGTTTGCTTGCACTGTTGCCAGATTTAGGTAAAATAAATGCTTGAGACATATCAAAACATGATTAGTGAAATGTTGCTATCAACCTAAGCATATCTCATTTAGCAAGTCATAACAAAATAACATAAAACTTATGCAAAAAGCTGTAAAAATCAGAATATAGTATTTCAGATACATTTATCATGCAAATAGTTAATACACAACATATTGAATTAACTTAACTAGCATATTAGATTAAACATAAGAGTTTGTAGGCAATTTTAGTGTTCAAAACATGTTATGATTGAGGCATTTCTAGGCCTCATCATTTTCCCCCCAACTTATATTAATGCATGTCCTCATGCATTCTGTTGGGCTATGGAATCACATATGTCCATGTTCAAATTCCATGACCTGTAGAACAACTTCTTGCCTATATAATACCCCCTGTTCTCCTGAAGGTTCCTGAGCCATTCTTCAAACTGTTCATCAGGTTGGGCATCTTCTTCAAAGTAGAATGGAACTGGAGTGATGATGGTTGGAGGCCTAAATCTGAGACCTATCCAATGATGTTGCATGATTTCAATCAATTGTATTACTCCTTCTGCCCTTCTTCTGGACCATTCTAAGTTGATGGGGGAGATGGGTTCTCTTTTCTGTAAAGACATGGAAAGTTTAGCCCATCTATTTCTACAGACTGATAATGTTGGCACAAAATTGTCATTACAAAAATTTTGGAATCTGGTCACATAGTCCCTCAAGTTTGTCAAGTACATCCTCTTTACATCATCCATGTTCATCATGGTGAAGTGTTGTCTGGTGATAATTGGGTGATTTGGCTGAATTGCTCGACTAACAATTCAGCTCTTGTTTCAATTTCTTTATTCTGCCTTTTCTCCTGGTCCCAATAAAACTGATTCTGCAAAGTGGACATGAATGCCCTCAATTGAACATCTCCAATGTAAATTTGAGGGTGAAATTCTACTTCTTCTGGAATAAAGAAGTTGTGTAAAAATAGTTCACATAGAAGATTTTTCTGCTCTATAGGGCTGTCAAAATATGCTTCCAGGAAATCTGTAGTTGTGTCCAATTTATATGGGAGACCTGAGCTAATCCTCATGACCTGCCATCTGAGGTATTTCTCCTTCAGAATAAGACTGTAAAATTTGGCTGGCCATCTGAATTGGACTAAAAATTTAGCAATTTGACATAAATCAGACACTTTTTCTTTTAATGCCTGAATCTCTGTTTCCTTTGCCTCTAGCTGTTTTCCTTCCAATTTGAATTTTTTAGTCTTAGTGGCAAGCTTCTCATATCTAATCACCCAACTGGCTATGTTTGCATTGTATTGTTCTAGGGACACAGTATTAGGTGGTCTGACTACAGGTGGAACTCTAGGTAGCAGATCTACCTGAACCCCTTTTTCTGCCACTTCTACTGGTTGATCATCTATCAACAATTCTACTTGCACCCCTTTATCTGCTATTTCTACTAAAGGTGTAACAATTTGAAATACAGGGACATCAATAGAAGGAGTACTTACTTGAACAGTTTTATGATGCTTCTTGGACTGTTCCTATGCTGGTGACTCATCTCCAGTATCTTTTTCTATGCTCTTTGCCAATTCTGAAGCATCTTCAGAATGAGAAGGTAATGCTTCAGAATGAGAAGGCATTTCTTCAGAATGAAAGGGTGCTGCTTCAGAATGAGCACCTATGTCTGCCTCAACAGAGTCATCTACCCTAGATAAATCCATAAGCAATTGAGCCAAATCGTCCTCATCAATGGATATAGTTGGCTATTTTTTAGACTGTGACAACCTTTCTCTCAATTCTGCCACTTCTTGTTGTAACTCTACAATTTTTCTTTCCTGCATCTCAATGATGTTTTCTCTCTCTTCAATCCATCTGGTTTGTGTTTTGACAACACTCCTTGCTGCTCTCAACTGCTCTATGATGTCTTCCTCCTCTATTTCTACTTCAGAATCTGATGCAGACAAGTCAGCTGTAGTTGGCTGCTCAACAGCTATCTCTTCCTCTGCAACATCTGTCTGCTCTTGTTCAGGAGGCTCTATGAAACTGTCTATAATTGCATCTACCATTTTTGTGGCCTGTTGAACTGTAGCCACCTCCAAGCTATCCTGCCCAGCCTCTTCCTCAATTATCTATTCAGGGAATTCTAGAAAGTTTTTAGGGGCTGGTTGTATTTCTGTGACATCTGGACTGCTTTGTCCACCTTCTTCTTCTATGACCTGTTCTGTCATTTCCCTTAAGTGGAGTCTTGTAGACCTCCTAGTTCCAGATGCAAACTTCTTCTTTTTGCTTTGTTTTCTGGTGACAGTAGGGGTTGTGGGGACAGTTTCAGATGCTTCTGTTTCCTTTGTTGTTTCTTCCCCTATTGGGCTAGGTGCTTCACTTTCTTGTTCTGACAAATCAGTAACAACTTCAAAAAAATGAACCTTCTTCTATTTTTCTATTCTGCTACCAGTTTTAGACCCTCTTTTCTTTTGTTTCTTAGCTCGTGAGGTTGAAGGTTCTGGAGCAAGGTGTTCTATTGCTACTGTTGGGTGTGTTTCTTCCTCTACAACAGCCTCTGCAATAGTTTCTGTTTCTTCTTCTACAATAGCCTCTGCAGCAGTTATTTCTTCTTCTACAACAACCTCTGTAGCAGCTGTTTCTTCTTCTGCAATAGCATCAGTAGCATTTGTTTCTTCCTCCTCATCCTCATCTCCAAAAATTACATCATTTAGGGTAGAGTAAAACCTATCAAAGCTCCTAGGGTTTCCTCTAAAATGGTGCTGGCAAACTAGTTTGATGAGACCATGGTGGCGAAGGCTCCCTTTTCCTTCCTGATATCTTTTTGCCATGTTTTTCAATTCTTGGTGCAGGTATAGGGGAAGATTTACCCTAACGTCTGGTTGTTGCCTACCATGTCTGAGATGGTTTAAAATTTTTAGATGATGCCCTGATAATAGTACATACTGCCCTTCACAGGTTAGAAATTTGATTACCCATGTGGCCACTTCATCCCAGGGTTCCTACAGGCTGGCCCTTTTTACCCCCTTGCATGTGTTATTATGTGTCAAATATTCTGGTTCCCTATCATTTTCTTCCAGAAATTGATTAACTATATTCACCAATGTATTTTTGCCAGACCTAGAAATTGGAAGACCTTCTAATGGCAGCTCAGTAATTTGACTCAAAACTTCAGGGGTTACCTCAATTGTCATGTCGTTAATGTGTGCCCGGTTGTTTCTGAATGTGTGGGCGAACATGCCGGCCAAATCTTCAGAGGACCCATTAAACTTATCCAAAAATGGCATAAGCCCTCCATCTTCAAAAATCTATAGCACTTCTAGATTTTCTCGGAGGTGGGTGGTATCCGCTGGTTCCATTTTTGTTTTTCGCCCCATTTTCCTATCTTGGTACGTTACAAACCGCTCACTTCTACTGCTATTCCTTTGCTGGATCTCTGGTTTCTGGTGTTTGCAGATTTGCAGGGTTTGGTTCCAAGTTTTCAATTGCCCTATTTTTCTTCTTTGAAATGAACCGTAATCTGAGCACTGTACCTCGTAATCATTTTGCGTTAGCAAATATGTCTTCAAAAAGAAGGGTGGCACGCATTTCTATTTTTTCTCGAACACATGTCCATCAATGGTTGCGCAGATGTCCTTGCCGTCAGATCCACCTTACTCATTTTTTAGTTTTTCTATTTTGCCTATGGACTTTCACGTGCATGTTTATTAGTATCAAAAAATGGTGGCATACTGTTGGTCACGTCCCCCGTGATTCTGGTACTTTCTAAATGGGTGCAAAAACAAACCACATCTTAACTGACACGTGTTCATTTATCGTATGCAACCAAAAGAATTTTTACTTGATCGTATTTCTTTTCTTCCTTGGATGCCACGTGGAGATGTTATATTGAATGCTCTTTCCGAAGATTATGATCTATTGCAAAAACAAAACCTCATTCCGAAGATTATGATTTCATTCCGAAGACAAGTCTTCATTCCGAAGATCATGCTTTTTTTTGAAGTCAAATCCTCATTCCGAAGATAAATCCTCATTCCAAAGACAAATCCTCTTTTCGAAGATAAATCCTCATTTCGAAGACAAATCCTCTTTTCGAAGATAAATCCTCATTCCGAAGACAAATCCTCTTTTCGAATATCAGGCTGTATTGCGAAGGCAAATCGTCATTCCGAAGACAGAACTTCATTCCGAAGACAAATCCTACTGTATTTCGAAGACAAATCCTGCTTCATTCTGAAGACAAAGCTTCATTCCGAAGATGATGCTTCATTGTGAAGGCAAATCGTCATTCCAAAGACAAAGCTTCATTCCGAAGACAAATCGTCATTCCGAAGACAAAGCTTCATTCCGAAGACAAAGTGCAACATTCATTCTGTTGTCATTCCGAAGACAATTTCAATCCGAAGACAATACAACAATTAATCTGAAGAAGATAGCAGGCACTATTTTTGGCATTCTTGTTCCAAAAATTAGGCAAAAATCAATATTCTCATGCTCAAAACATGTTTTAAGTATGCCAACTCTTATGGATACCTTTTATGCTAATGGTTAATTGTTATATACTATATACCAATCATTTACAATGAAGAAAATGTAAGAAATATATACCTGATTAAAACAAGTTAATGCAAGTTTTTAAAGAATGACTGCCTTTGTTGATGTTCTACTGAGATTTTCTGCAATATTTCAAAACAAGTGCAGTTGGTGAATTTGTACAATGATGGTTCAGAAATTTTCAAGGTTATGCATGCCAAAAAACTGGTTTTCATGCATACCAACCCAGTAGTGCCTTAGAAAAGGTTTTCACTACTGAGTTATTCATTTTTCTCTCCTTTTTTTTTCCTTTTTTTTTATTTTACCTCTCCTTTTCTCTCTTTTTTTTCTTGATTCTTCTTTTTTTTTTTTGATTCTGACTATGCCCATGAAGGAATTCATAATCAAAATTTATTCATCTTTTTGTTTTCTTCTTTTTCTGATTTTTTTTTGTTTTTTTTTTTTTTCTTGAAATCCATGATCATGTTGATTGTTTTGAAGTGGAAGAGGAAATTTCTTCCCCCTGTTGTGTATCCAAACTGTCAAGCTACTGCAAGAATTCCTCTTTAGTTAGAGGTGTATGGTACACCCTGAGGCGATGTCCATTCACTACCAACTTTCTCTGTGACCCATCAATAGGAGATAAACGAGTTGCTCCATTGTCAAATACCTCTTCAATCTAGTAAGGTCCAAGCCATCTAGTTCTCAGCTTTCCAGGGAAGTCCTCATAGCGAGAATCAAATAGTAAAGCCCAATCTCCTTGTTGAAGTTTCCTCTGCTGAATGTGACTGTCATGCCACAACTTCCTCTGCTCCTGAATTACTTCAGTTTGGTGCAGAGCATCCAACCTAAGTTCATCCAATGCATTCAGCTACAAAATCCTGTCTGTCTATGCCTGTGACAATTCAATTCCAATTTCCAATGTTGTGCGCAATGTTAGTAGCTCAAATTCAATAGGTAAGAGGGGCTTTTTACCAAAGACTAGTTCATAAGGTGTGAATCCAGTAGTGGATTTCCAAGTAGTATTGTAAGCCCACACTACTTGGAGTAATTTATCTAGCCAAGTTTCTCCTATGAAAAGCTACTATTTTTGTCAAGATTCGTTCTAGTTCCCTGTTTGTTACCTCAACCTGGCCATTTGCTTGTGGGTGATAAGGTGATGATTTTCTATGTTTGATTTCATATAATTCTGTAAATGCCTCAATGACTTTAGATGCAAATTGGGGTCCTTGGTCTGTGGTGATAGACCAGGGAGCTCCAAATCTCTAAAAAATTTGAGTATACAAGAAATCAGTGACCTTCTCTTCATGAGCATGTTTGAAAGCATGCACCTCTACCCACTTTGTCAAGTAATCAGTGCATACTAGAATATGCACCTTTCCTTGAGAAGGTGGATCAATAGGTCCTACAAAATCAAGCCCCCACCTCTCAAATGGCTCTAAAACCAATTGAGGCTGTAGTGGCATTTCATTTGTATGAGTGGGTTTCCCCATTCTTTGGCATGCATCACAATGCCTGATGTACTTTTTCACATCCTTGTGAAGAGATGGCCAATAATATCCTATCCCTAAGATTTTCCTAATTGTGCTTTTTACAGAGTAGTGTCCACCTGAGGGTTCATCATGACAAGCCCTAAGGATATCATATACCTCATATTTTTGGATGCACCTACGTAACACATGGTCAGGACTGCACTTAAAAAGTATACCCTTAATCCATTCAAAAGAAGAACTCTGTTTGATCAATTATTTTTTCTGTTTTGAAGTGAAATGTGGAGGAACTTTCCCTGTGACCAAATAATTGGCTATATCTGCAAACCAAGGTGATTGGACTGATATAGCAAATAATTTTTCATCAGGAAAGGTGTCTTCAACTAATTCCCCTTCATCTGTGTTCTATAATCTGGACAAGAAATCTGCTACAACATTAGCTTTTCCTGGTTTGTTGATTATAGTGATATCAAATTCTTGCAGCAACAATAACCAACGAATAATTCTTGCACTTACCATAGGCTTATTCATCAAATACTTAATGGCTATGTGATCTGTGTGAATAAATATTTGATAACCTTGTGATGTAATGCCTGAATTTGTTGATGGCATAAATTATCGCCAAGAATTCTTTCTCAGTTGTGGTATAATTTTTCTCAGCTCCTGTCAAATTCTTGCTAATGTAGTAGATGGCATAGTGTTCACCATTGTCAATTTGTCCTAATGCTGCTCCAATTGTTGTATTGGAAGCATCAGTCTGTATGTGAAATGGTAATGTCCAATTAGGTCCTCTTAACACGGGTGGAGTTACTAATTTCTCTTTCGGAGCTTCAAATGATTCCTGACACCTTGCGGTCCAGGAAAATTTAGAATCTTTAGTCAATAGGGCAAACATGGGATTGGCTATTGTGCTAAAGCTGGGAATAAACCTGCGGTAAAAACCAATGTGTCCTAGGAAGCTTCTGACATCAGTCTGAGTTTTAGGAGGAAGAAGATTCTTGATAATTTCCACCTTCTTTGGATCAACCTGGATTCCTTGAAGAGAGATGTGATGACCAAGAACTATTCCTTCCTTCATCATCATAAAACATTTTTCTGGATTCAAGGATAACTGGTATGTTTCACAGCGAGTTAAAACTTTGTCAAGGTTTTCTAATGTAAAGTCAAAAGTCTGTCCACATACTATGAAATCATCCATGTATATCTCAACACTGTTGGTAGTCAGATCAGAAAAAAATTGCTAAGACCGCTCGCTGAAATGTTGTTGGGGCATTACACAAACCAAAAGGTAAAACCCTATAGGCAAATGTTCCCCATGGACAGGTAAAGGTTGTTTTCTCTTGATCTTCAGGTGCAATCTGAATTTGATTATATCCACTAAATCCATCAAGAAAACAAAAGTATTTCTTTCCAAGCAAGGGTATCTAACACCTGATCTATGAAAGGTAATGGAAAATGGTCTTTGTATGTCACTTTATTCAGCTCTCTATAGTCTACACATACTCTCATTTTTCCATTTTTCTTAGGAACTATAACCAATGGAGAGACCCACTGGCTATCAAAAATTGGATAAATGAATCCTACCTCCAGAAGTTTTTCAATTTCTTCCTTTACAATATCCCTTAGGGCAGGATTCAGTCTTCTCTGGGGTTGTCTTACTGGCTTGACTTCTTCAGTATAAATTTTGTGGGTGCATATATCAGGGTGAACTCCTGACATATCTTTATAGTCCCAAGCAAAAGCATGAACATGCTTCTGCAAGACAGCTATCAATTTTTCTTCCTCTTCCCTAGTAAGCCAGCTGTAAATGTTCAAAAATTTGCCTGGCTGGACTTCTATTTGTTTTGTATTTGGAAGGACTGAATTCACTTCTTCATACCTGGTGATTAGGGAATTAAGAGGACACTTGCTGAGATGGGAGGAAATAAGAGGTTTCTATTTCATTACTTCTCGATGGAAGCATATCCTGTATGGAACAGTGAGAAGGAAAAATCAGGTGATGGTGCCACCCATGTGGTAGTGAAACAGAGTTTTCCTGTGATAGTACAGATGGTTCACCTTCAAAATTTTGGTTTTCCTCATTCCTTAACAATTGATGGATATTTACTGCTTCCTCTTCTAACCTTTGTTCATGCAGAACATTCATTAGGATATTTTCATTTTCTAAATTTTCTATGTCATGGAGGTCTTCTGTGTGTTCCCTTACTACCAAGGTGGCTAGTGTGGAAATAACCTCCTCTGATTCTTCATCTGAATCAGGAAACCATAACTGACCTAAAAAATTGTTGGAGGGTCTTGCAGGAGGATACAGAGAGATCTGTTTTAGATCAATACCATTTGAAATAGTCATTTTTCCGGATCTGTAGTCTATGAAGGTTGTTGCGAGTTGCAAGCCAAGGTCTTCCCAAAATGATGGGATATCCATGTGCTGAATTTCTTGGCTGTAAAACCAAAAAATCTACAGGGAATTCCCAAGAAGAAACTTCTATAGGGACATCTTCAATGATACCTTCAGGTTTTGCAACTGACCTATCGACCATTTCTAAAACTGTAAATGTGGGGCTGAGATGTTTGAGCTGTAATTGTTTCATTATATCCTTGGTCATGACATTTATTGCAGCTCCTAGATCTACTAAGACATTTGATATTGGTATTGAACCTATGGTAACTATGATAACTGGACTTCCTGGGTCACTATACTTTGGAGGTACTAGTTTTCTAGATAAGAGATCAGCTATATTTCCTTCAACCTGAACAGTCTTAGGAAATGCTTTCTTTTTTCTTCCTGCTCTTCTAATGCACAAATCTCGGATAGTACTTTTAATCACTGGTATATCCTTAATGGCTTGCAATAAGGGCAATGATATAGTTAACTTTCTAAGTTCCTTGACCAGGTCTGACTCAAATTTTTTGTTGTGGTATTGAATCTTTCAGGATATGGAATTATCCTTGATGAAGGTAATTGTTCTTCCTGTGGGTCTATTTTTTCTTCTTCTTTCTCTATTGTTGGTTTAATTCTAACTGGTTCCAAAGGTTCTTGCTCTTCATTTTCCTTGATTTTAATTGAAGCAGGTTCAGGTATAACTTTTCCTGAACGAAGTTGGATGTTACTACAATCAAGAACATTTATTTCAACATTTTCTTCGACTTCAACCACATAGATAGGGGATGCCTATCTCATGTTGTTTGGATTAGTGACTGATTGAGCTGGAAGTTGAGGTTGTTTCACCTGTTGTGTTTGTTGTGGTTGGTTCTATTTTTCTTGAAAACTTTGATTAGGTGCAGGCAACAAATGCTGAGTTTGACCTTGATTTCTTTGTTGCCTTGGATAGGACTGGTATTGCTGATTCCACTATGGTTGATTTTGCATCCAATGTGGATTAGTCTGATTCTGATTCCAGGATGGGTTGTTTTGATTCCATGATGGGTTATTCTGATTCTGATTCCAGGCTGAATTACTCCAATTTGTTTATGGCCATTCTTGGGAATTTGTCCATTGAGGATAATTCCAAGGATGTTGGGGTGGTTCTGATTGTCCCCAAGGCATAGTCCAGGGATTATGCCCCCAATTTGTAGGAAAATGAGGGGGATTTTGGTATTGAGTGAAATTTCCCCCTTGTTTTGGTCCAACATAGTTGAGTTCCTCAGTCTGATTTTCTAACACGGTTTTGAGTTGTGGTAGCGGTGGCATTTATCGGTTGAATGCTTCTTTGAACAGATACTACAAATGGCTGAGATAGATGTTTTATTCAAAGGACATTCTTGCAAAGCATGTTTATTTCTACATCTTGGGCAATAAATTGCCAAAGGTTCTATGGTTTTTGCTTTTGCAAACATTTCCCCCAAAGTTGTGTTTAATTGCACTAGAATATCAGTTTTAAAATTTGCAAGTTCCTCTATTAGGTCCTTCACATCAGTGCCATTTGTACTCTTTTTTCTTCTTCCCTACTTATTGCGAGAGTAATTCCTACAGAGATCCACAATTTCCTCATTACTGAGAGTATTTACATCCCCTTTTCCCATCAAATCCAATACTTCTCTGGATTCATCTTGTAATCCTCTTAAAAATATGGTTTTACATAACTCTGGTTCTACAAGTCCACATCTCCTTTGAACAAAGGAGAACCTATCAAGATAGTCTTCTAATGTTTCATCATCTTCTTGTTTAATCCTGAATAACTCATCTTTCCTGTTCCTTACACGGCAATACTCCTGATATTTGTCTAAAAACATAGTTTCCATTTGATCCCAAGTTCGGATGGAATTTGGCTCTAAGCTCATGAACCAACGTAATGCTGAATCCTTGAGTGTTGAGGGAAAGACCTTAAGTTTTTTATTGTCATTTACATAATCATAGGTTTGACACACTACCTTGAATTCAAACAAAAACTGATCAGGATCTTCAGATACAACACCTCGAAAGGTTGGAAGTACTGAAGGTGAAATGGTTTTCATGGGAGAGTTTTGTGTTGGATTCAAATGGATAGGATACTCAAATGTTCTGGAAGGTTGGGGCATATCCTGATCATCTTCTTCATTATGGACATAGCCATGTTGGCCATCTCTATCTAGATTGCCTCCCTCTGCCATAGTTTCTTGTTCCTTGGGAATAGTTAAACCTATCCAAATTTCACTCTCAAGAGGTCCAAGATCCTCTGTTGATGATGAGTCTAATGATTCTTCTTTCTTAGGATGTTCTAATGATGGTGAGACTGGTGATTTTTCTTTCAATATTTTTGGTAGTTCAAACACAGGTGATTCACCCCTTAGGCATGAAGATCTCCTTAATGGAACAAGCCAGGGATCCTTTTGGGTAATTCTACCTTTTTCATCCCTAGACTTACTCATTCATGTTTACTCTTAAATGACATAAATTATAGGTCAATAGTTGTTACTTTAATCGACTGTTCTATTCAGATTTTATCCTGAATCTTCACAGCTCAGTCTAATTAACAACTATTGGACTGTTGTCACCTTCTAGCAACACAATTCCTCGGAAATGGTGCCAAAATGATGCGTAGTCATTATACACATCATTAATTCTCAATGAATTTGTCAATCCAGGGTAGTGTACAAGGCTATCTACGTGGAAGAAGGGGTGAACAGGGTTATAACTTAGGTCAATCTGGAGCAACAGGTCTTATTGGTGAAACCGATTGTGTGGGGGGATTTAGGACATTCCTACCTCTAAGTTGCATAAATTAAACCTTAATCTAGGTTGCAGAAATGGAAACTAATCATTAACTACAAAAATGAAATCCTAATTACAATTGCAGAATGAGACCTAATTATGTTGCAGAAATAACAATTATAGAATTAGAAGTCTGATTATAATTGCAGAAAGGAAATCTATTTACTTTTGCAGCAATGGAAACCTAATTATAGCATGGAAATGAAACCCTGTCAAGGCTCTGTAACAGAAGGTTGTCAATCTTCTATGCAGGGGTTGACAACAAAACACAAAATGCAAGAAATTACAAAAAATAGTAAATTCTGGAAATGACAGTCTGCAATAAATTGAAAGCTTTGTTGAAAGTGAAGATTACAACCAAACCATTAATCACAAAACATAAAATAAGCTAAGATTGCAAATACTATTAGTTGTTTACAAAGAAATGAAATGACAAGTTCTACAACTCATTCTACTACAAGCAAAATCAAAATAAAAACCTGTTGTTAGTCCTCCTCCTAGGTCTGGAAGTGGCCAGCCTCCTTGTCCAGAAGAAGGTATGAGTCTCTCTCTCTCTAGATCTTACTCACACTCATTTACAAGCAATATGAAATAGAAATAGTACACTTTATTGATTCAAGAACATGATTACAATAATTTTGCTGAAAACCTGTTACAAGACTGTAACAGTCACTTTTCTGATTATTGCCTATTTTCTCCTATATTTCTCTACTCTCCGCCTTTCTCTATCTTCTACTAGCTCAACCTGAACGGGAGCCATATTTATAGATGTCCTAAGATCTACTGACAACTGAGAATATCTCAAAAGATCTAATCCTATTATGCTACAACAATTCCTGGTTTTATCCTAGAAGAAGATCAAACTTGATCTTTCCATAAATGGTGGCTTTGGTCGGCAAGGACGGCAAAGTTAGATGGGAGATATTTTCCCTTACCCTTTTCAATATTTATTTCCCTTTTTCTAGCGTCAAAAATCGGTCAACAAGTCAAAAAGCACATTCTGTTTTCATTTCGAAGATAAGTGGCTCATTCCGAAGAGACTGCAATTCTCATTTCGAAGATCCGCTCATTTCGAAGACACTGTGTTTCCTCATTTCGAAGATATCTGTTCATTTCGAAGAGACTTCGAAATGAACAAATGTGTGCTCTTTAAATGATTTCCTCTACATTTCTCAGGTGGGTTATCTCTCAGTATCAGATTCCAATGATCTTCATCTCTTTCCATATGTGAATTCCATGCCTTGCCATTCATTGGCAGCTAGCTGGAATTTACATGGGAAAAACCAGTTTTTGTCGTACAGTAACAGTTTGCTTGCATTGTTGCCAGATTTAGGTAAAATAAATGCTTGAGACATATCAAAACATGATTAGTGAAATGCTGCTATCAACCTAAGCATATCTCATTTAGCAAGTCATAACAAAATAACATAAAACTTATGCAAAAAGCTATAAAAATCAGAATATAGTATTTCAGATACATTTATCATGCAAATAGTTAATACACAACATATTGAATTAACTTAACTAGCATATTAGATTAAACATAAGAGTTTGTAGGCAATTTCAGTGTTCAAAACATGTTATGATTGAGGCATTTCCAGGCCTCATCACCTTGGGGCACATAAGTTGTGTGCACCTCTCCTAGCCAGTACGCTTTGATTTCAAGGTAGAGTGCATAACTTCCACTGGGGTGCACATGGTTGTGCACCCCAATACCTTTTGTGTGCCCCACTTCCTTAGGATGTGCAAGTATCCAATTTGGGTGCACAAGTGGTGCACCCACCTTTGAGTTGTGTGCTCCACTATAGTGCAGCTTATAAGGTCTACTAGGGACACACAGCCTATGCACCCCAAAGATCCTGGTGTGCCCCACTCCCTTAGAGCACACAAAGGTCGAGTGGGTGTATGAGCTAGTGTGTCCACCTTGGAAGTTGTTTTCTCCACTCCCCAATGGAGCACATAAAAACATTAACTCTAGGGTGCTTTGCACCTATGCGCACTTAACAACATCCACCTTGTCCACTCTAGAACCACCACATGTCCAGCCCGCTACCCCTAGCTACAAAGTGGAAGATGACATGGCACACCCAACCAATCAAAGAATGTCATCCCACAAAAAAGTGCATGTGCCCATCTACCAAATTTAATGCACATGCTTTATTAAAAGGGTGGTGGACCTATTTTGTGCCATTCGTGCATGCAAAATAATCCATCGATGAGGTCGAGCATAGAAGGAGAGTGAAGAGAAAACTTGAAATATTACTACCTGAGTCTAATTGCATCCACCAGTTCTTCTACCCCTGAGACATCCATTTTTAGGAAAAGGATAAGTAACATTAGAGGGGTGTGGCCCATGGTGAGAAAAATTGGGAGAGCACAAAACCCTAAGGCACTCGATAACCTACCAGACACGAGTAGAGACATTACTGAGGAGTAGTAGAAAGAGGTAGAAGGGGTCACCATCTATGCCTTTGATCCTACTGAAGAGGACAACCAACATCATCCTACCCTCCTAAGGAGTCTTTACACCCGAGCGCACAAAGATAGTACCTCACCTCCCCCAGTATGTAACAAATGGGATACAAATTTGGGGTGATTGACATGCCCAAAAGTATACCACTCTTTAGACTTGCTATCATGGCTCATGGTCTCCTACAATTCTAGGGTACACATAATTCATGATCATAAAGACCAGGTAGTGGCTCGGGTTTCAACTGGAAAAATTTGAAAGGTCTTCAGCCTAGCCACTACGTCCAGGGTGGTATACTTCAAGACATTGGCCCTCCTGGGAAATTTTATGCTAAATACCATATTTCCCTAGTCTCTATTGAAGAAAGGGAGAAATAGGCCCACTAAGTTCCCCATCAAAAATTTTATGCTTTGCCCCTAGGCACAGGACTATGCCGACATGATAAATCTGGCATTAGGGGTGAAATACTTAGAACCAATCACGAAGGAGGTGATGTTCTTGATTCTCCAATGTAATAGGACCAACAAAACTCCTCTCTACATATGGGAGGATGTCATCAATGATAATTTGGATAGGGAGTTGCAGCAATTACAGGAGGCCATATTGGCCCAGAAGGAGGAGATGCCTCCCTTTTCTTATTATTCCTTTTTTATTCATTTTTTTATAGCACAGTTGGACAAGACATTAGTGACTCAGTTGGGAGGGGTAACCATGCCAATCGTGCAAGATCAATTATTATGCATCCAGGAGGGGTGCTCCAATTATAAAACCTTCTTTGAGAAGGTCCTTACAGTAGTCCATTTTTGATTGTGTGGAAACTTCCCAGACAGGATTGGCAAGGGAGTTAGAGATTTCTTGTACCAGGAAAAGGTAGGAGACTTCTTCTATGTGGAGGATTTTTCTTACATCAGGATATTCGGGTCGAAGTTGCCCCTAAAAGCACTCCCTCTACACTGTCCCACGTCCATCGCCATCCTAGAGATCACTCGGTAGATGGCCAAAGAGGTTAAAATCAAGCACTTGAGGAAGAAGGGACCAATGAAATGGCTGCCAATTCCATGCATAATGGGTCATTATACTTATCTTGGCCACTTTGCCATGTTGCGGGCTATCTGGAACATGGATACCTACTATTTTCTAGAAGTCACTTGGAGGGCCTATGACCCAGAAGGCCACCATAAGGGAGAGGTTACCGGTAAGCTTGCCCTTCTGAAAGTCATGCACAGTGTCGATAATTTTGAAGATGAAATGCAGAAGGCCTTTAGGAACAACCAAAATTTGGACTTGGTATGGAGGATGACTAACCGACCTTACAGTAAATTAGAGGTCGTTGGTGATTACAATGCTCAGCTGAGATTGCACCAGAGCTTACTAGTTGATAAGGTGGTCCCACTGGTCCCGGTAGCCCCTCTAGAATAATTTGAGGACCCCACCTTTGAGATTGTCCATCCTCTTCTCTTTTTTTTTGTGTACCAACAGAGTCACCTCCTCCCCTCTAAGATTTTTGGTTTCTCCTCTACCCCCCCTAATTTTTTATCCAAGAAAGTGTGCGGGGTTTTTTTTTTTCTTAATAAGAAGGTGCAAAAGAAAAAAAAAAGGAGGGGGGTGCTATTTTTTAGGGTGTGGGGGGAGCCCCCCCACCCCCCCCAAAAAAGGGTGGAACAGTCGGGACAAGGAATTGAAATTTTGACCATGGCAAGGGTCACTGACACCTGCCAGTTTATAGTTGATGAGGAGGACCAGATTCAAGACATGGAAGAGCAAAGATCTCCTAGCAAGGGGATAGTAAGGTCTAGGGAGACAGTTGGGCAAGGGGCCACTAACACACCTATTGCCACCTTTGAGATACCCTTGCCACCTAGCATGAAGGAGGCCACCATCGATGTGAGTAAAGGTGTCATCAGAGCATCTATTGCACCTATCCAAATGATGAAGTCCCAGGTGGCTACCCAAGCATAGGTGGCCAAAGTGGTAGAAAAAGAACTTGAAGAATGGAAGGCCAAGGCTATAGAAGTTAGGGAATTACAGCTCAAAGTTAAACAACTTTAGGGGGAGGTTGAAAAATTGAAGATGCCCACCCCTTCCACTATGCAGGCTGGTATCCAGCTTGGTTTGGTAGATGAGCTCAAGCAAGAAATGAAGGAGAAGATCCAAGAGAATATGGGGGATTTGGAATCTTGTTGAAATTTTTTTTTTTTTGAATATAATGGGCCCCATCAAACAACCTGCAAAAGGAAGGCAGAGGATAAATGCGATCATGTCGATCTACCAAATATTTTAGGAGGACTACGTACCCATTTCTGGAATGACAGCCACCCTGTCTGATGACTCTTTTTGCTTCTTTGTGGAGGAATATATTAAGGTCTTCTTATTTTTACAAAATGAGCAGGGCTAGCTCAAGTGGAACCAAGAGGTGGCAAATGCTGAGTATGAGGCCAACGATGAGTTGGCAGACTGCAATCTCTCCATTGAAGACTTTGGGCGGGCCCCAGTAATTAAAGATTTTGTTTTTCAAAGGATCCAAAATTTTGACTTAGAATCTGGTGGCAAACCATCTAAGCGCTTTGCGGCTTTGGTGGAGATGGTAGACCACCTATGTAGCTTTATCGATAACAATGTACAGTGGGCCAGGGATAGAATAAACAAGGCCATGCAGGACTTGAACCTGCTACTTTTCTTGCTAACTTTTCATGATGAGGCTTGGGAATTCATTGACCAAGCCATTCAAAACTTGAGAGCAGGAGTGGGGCCCACTTCCACAAAAACACATGCGCCAGGAGGGCCATAGCCACCAACGTAGGGTAGTACCAGTGGTGATACACAACCACCACCTACATGAGAAGGAATATGGGCTACGTGCCCATTTTTGAATGCATCCTAATTTTTGGTACAGTAGGATTCCTCCAGCTGGAATAGACGGTTACAATAGCCAGGTGGTCTCGCACTATAAAGGAGAGGAATGTTGTAGCTAAAGATTTTTTATCGAACCTCTGAGAGAGAAAATCTAGGTATAGCCTTGTCTAGTGTTTGAGTCATATTTTCCCTTGTATCTTCTATGTATGTTTCTTATCACCCTTTCTCTTGTCATTTACCAGGGATTGTTAAGGTGTGCCATTCACTATGATTATTTCTCATGGAATGCGCCAGAGTTGAGAGCTCTTACGTCACTACAATTAGGATGGAGAGAAATCACCCCTTGTTATGAATATTCAAACCGGGGGTTTATTGTAATGAAATGGCATATGAGGATCAAGCACTCTGCTGATCTGTTCTATGCAATATATTTTATTAATGAAAGTCTCAACTCTTCCCTTGGCATCCTTTTGTGTAAATGTCTTGTGTTAGCTCGTTCATGCATTATTGTAATCAGAATCTGTGAATGATGCCTTCTCTTTCGCTAGTTTAATCATTTTATTTACATTACATCATTTGAATGGAGTAAAATGAACTAGTTCTTCTTGCTTTTATCTTTTCTAAAGTCATTTATCAATCTGCTATGACTCTGTAATGGATAAGGCACCGGTCTGGGTTTTGTAAGCTTTAATATCGATAGGTTTGGTCACTAAAATATCAAAATAACAAAAGAACTATTTTTTTTGGCTTAGTGGGTTTCTGCATTATCTAAATCCATTAGATAAACCCACCGTTTGGGGCTTCCTTACCCAACCTAGTCTATCTAGAGCTTTCCAGGTAATCTTTTCCTAGGTTAAAGAGGTGGATCCGCCAGAATCCATAGTGTTGGTTGTGATTTTAGAGTTTCCCGTGACGTGACAAGCTTTTAAAAGGGTAAGCAGGAAAACTCCACAATAGTTTTTGGCACCATTGTTGGGGAGGTCCTTGTTGAATCCTTTTATTTTTGTTACTCCCCTTTGCGACATGTATATTTTTATTTTTGTTTCCCTGTGAGGTTATGAGTTTTTGGGCTGAGCAATCTTAGCTAGAGAGAGCATTCCCATTTTGCACCCAGTGTTGGCGACTCTAAAAATAAGGAAGTTGATCTGGTGGCCACAAGGAGTGACGAGGAGCTCTACCCCAAACTTCTAGACCCATAGGTACTTTTTAGAATAAGCAAAAAGCAAAAGTGCACTTTGATTTCTGTTCCTTCTAGTAGTCAGAGTAGTAATAGTCCCCAGAACATTCCTCAAAGTCCCCGAACTGGTACTTCACCTATTACATCTACTATCTCGAGGGGCCCAGTTCTACCAATGGCCAACCCACCTTTGAACAACTAGAATTTAAATAGGTATAGGCCCTTTATTTTACCTCAAGTTTTAAATCCCCTACCCCCTAAGGCTCATAAATACTTACCCAAGTTTTTAGGGGATAATACCGTGACTGGGGAGGATCACGTGAAGGACTTCCTATATGCCATGGATAGTTTGGAGGTAGAACATGAAGATGTTGTCCTTCGATTATTTTTGCAGACCCTAGAAAAGGATGCTAGGGAATGGTTTAATAGCCTCCAAGCTGATACCATTGGAACCTTCCATGACCTAGAAGTTGTCTTCCTCAGAAAGTATGGGGAGAAAAAAAATGAACAGTCCCTTTTGACTGAGTTGGCCACCATGAAGAAGAAAGAAAATGAGACCGTGGATGATTTTAACAGGTGGTTTACTAAACTCAAAAATAGAATCCCCACCACCCTCAGGCCCAATGACCACCAATCTATCTATTTTTATAAAAATGCCTTCCCAGGAGATTTCAACTATGAGCTGAGATAACAACCAACACTTACTATTGATGCCTGTATGGAGAGGGCCATTGTGATAGAGAGGGACATGATAGACAGTGGGAAAATGAAGTCTACCTCCATGGATCCCAGTCCTAGCTAGTCAGATAGAAAGAACAAGAAGGTGGGGTTTGGGATATTAAAGAAATCAGAACCAGACCCCATTGAAAAACTATCCTCCCAGGTTACTGAAATGTTTTTATCAATGAATAACTGACTATCCAAAATTGAGAGAGACAAAAATGATAGTGGGGAGCCCTCTCAGCACCAGGATAATAGTAGACCTCCCTTCAAGAGGAATTTTAATAGAAATTGGAGTAATGAGGGGGGCAAAAATTCAAATAACAGTTGGAAAAGGAAAGAGACTCAGAAAGACCCAGACGTTGTTCCAAATCCTATGGCCTCTGTCAATGTGGCCTCTGATTTCCCTTTTTTTCCCAGCCTATGATGCTCCTCACAATCCTGCTGATTATGGTGTTTTCCATAGCCTCCATTCAAAATTCAATCTGGAGGAAGAGTCTGATGATGAGATCAGAATAAATACCTATTGGACATGGGAGGAAACTACGGATAGTCCCCCAATCCAAGAAGATATGAACCAGTCCCTATATCCTGATAGCCGCCCCACTACCTTTGCCAATGATGATGTAAAAATTTTGAGAAGACCCCAAAATAATCACTTTGAGCAAATAAGGTAAGGTAAATTAACCCCTACAGCTGAAGAGGTTGAAACCTTGGAGAGAGTCCATGCTACCAGGCTGCGTAATAGAACTATCCCAGATAAGGCTGATAAGAAAAATGATGAAGATCCTGGTAACAAAAAAATAACTCATGAGATTAGTCAACCTCCCCCTCCTGAAATAACTGAGCCTGTTAATACTACAGCAGGGCCCAAAGGTACAGAATTTGACATAGGGATGGAGCTGGCTAAACAAAAAATTAACATCACTTTTGGAGAGTTGATGACAATCCCAAAGTACAGAGAACAAATATGTAAGGCCTTTGGACTGACTGATCAAGGGGAGAGTCATGTCTTGGTAGCCTCAAGTTCAAACCCCCCAAGAAGAACCCCTACCTCTGTTAGGCCATTTTACATCTCCCTCAGGTATACATCCGGCTATGGGGACCGCTATGTAATCCACAATTGTATGCTTGATAGTGGGGCATCTCACAATGTAATGCCAAAACAAGTGGTTGATCAGTTGGGGCTGATATGCACTAAAGACTCTCCCCCTATTTTTATCATGGACAATAGGCAAGTGCCCTATGTAGGAATAATTATAGGTCTCTTAGTTTTCCTAGACCAATATCCAAAGAAAGGAATTGTCATGGATGTGGCAGTTGTTGATGTAGACCCATTCTTCTCCCTGTTACTATCTAGACATTGAGCAGAGCAGTTAGGGGGATCAATTCAGTTAGATTGGTCATTTGCTACCATCCCTCTTTCCTCCAAATAACAAGCCACATTAAGAAGAGAACCTTTCAACAAAATATCAATGGAGCTAATGAAGCCTGACAACACTACAGTCAATCTGGTTAGCTCTATGGAAGAGAAGGAGTTAGGAGTCTATTCCATTTGGCACACCCCTTTTCTTAAAGAAATACCCAATGCTGAGGGATTGGATCCTTTACTTAAAGCAGTTGTAGATGCTGAATCAGATAGGGTTCTCACCACTAAAATGTGGACTTTGACATTTGATGGAGCCAAGTCACAAGCTGGGGCTGGGGCTGGAATTAACTTGATCGACATAAAAGGTAACTACCTGGGTGTGCCATACAGATTGGAATTCCCCTATACTAATAATATGGTAGAGTACGAAGCCTTACTACTGGGGTTAAGAAAGGCAAGAGAATTAGGGATTAACTATCTAACTATGTATGGAGATGCAAAATTAATTATCTAGTAGATAAAGGGTAGGTACCAAACCAAACACCCCAGATTAAAATAGTACAAGCAAGTTATCCTGGATGAAATAAGTAGATTTTTGGCCTTCAATATCTCACATATCCCAAGGGAGAAAAATCATGTGGCCAACCTACTAGCTGTAAATGCCTCTAGGGTAGATGACCCTAAAATTGATACTGAGTTCATGGATAGATTTCCCACCATCTCTGTTTATCACCCCTCTATCCCAGATAATGTAGTGTACCTACAAGTCTTCCAGGATGATGCTGATATAAAGGACTTCATGATAGTACAAAACCAATTTGCTAGGGTAATTTGTGATGAAGAGGATGAGGAAAGGCTGCAACATGTTATAGGCACCCCCACTGAGGTGATACAGTTGAAAACAAATAAAATCCCAAGAGGATTGGTCTCCCTAGAATCTCTGTTTGATGACTTTGAAAAAGCCCATAGGACTGCACCTAGTGAATCAGAAGGTGAGGAGGTCAATGTGGGGACAACTGGTAATCCTAAAATGGTCAGAATTGACAAATCATTACCGACCAAAGAAAATAAATAGTACATAGAATATCTAAGAAAGAACAGAGATAGCTTTGCTTGGGGGTACGATGAGTTGAGAACTTTTAATACAGAAGTAATGACCCACATTATTCCCTTGAAGGAAGGTGCCAAACCCTTTAGGCAGAAATAGATAAATTTCAATCCCACACTGCACCCTGTTATGCAAAAGGAGGTACAAAAGTTGCTTGATGCAAAAATAATCAAGAAAGTGAGGTTTTCCTCATGGGTAGCAAACCTAGTGCCGGTTAGGAAGAAAAATGGTGAGATCAGGCTGTGTGTGGATTTTAGAAATTTAAACAAGAACTCCCTCAAGGATAATTATCCCCTTCCCAATATGGAGCAGCTACTGCAAGCAGTGGTAGGGTCTTCCCAAATATCCCTCTTGGATGGTTTTTTAGGGTATAACCAGATTTTAGTGAATCCCGAGGACCATTTTAAAACTGCCTTCACCACACCTTGGGGAAATTTTGAATACCAAAGGATGCCATTTGGATTGATGAATGTTGGGGCCACCTTCCAAAGAGCTATGGATTTTTCTTTCAAAGGGTTGATGTTTAAAATAGTGGTGGTTTATCTAGATGATATTACTATATTCTCCAAGGATCCTGCAGATCATTTTTCCCACTTGTCCCAGGTATTTCAAAGATGCAAAGAGTATGGGATCTCGTTGAATCCAAAGAAGTGTCTATTTGGAGCCACCCATGGTAAGTTATTGGGACATGTAGTCTCAAAAGAGGGCATCAGTATTGATCCTAAGAGAACAAAAGCAATTGCACAAATACCACCCCCCAAGAGCCTCAAAGGAGTCAGGTCTTTCTTCGGCAAGATAAACTTTGTCAGAAGGTTTGTCCCAAATTTTGCTGAGATCGCCAAGCCGATAAATGATATGATTAAAAAGATTTTTTTTTTTTTTTTCTTTTTTTTTTTTTTTGTCAAAATTAAATGGGAAGAGGACAACCTCAAAGTATTTTAGCAGATTAAGGATGCCATTACTACTACCCCAGTCTTGACTTGTCCAGACCATTCAAAGAGTTTTAACCTATACTCCTTTGCCTCAGAGCACACTATAGCAGTTGTACTATCTCAAAAGGATGAAGAGGGGAATGAGCGGCCAATAGCATTCATGAGTTTAAGGATGAAAGGAGCTCAGCTGAGATACAAGCCGATTGAAAAACAAGCTTATGCCCTCATACAAGCTTTGGAGCACTTTAAAAGCATCTTTGGAGCTTGCAAGGTAGTTGCTTGTATCCCCTATATTGCTATTAAAGATGTTCTTACCCAACCCAAGCCCACAGGCAGTTCAACCAGATGGATGATCAAACTGCTGCAATATGATGTGGAATTTAAAACAATAAAAATCATTAAAGGTCAGGGATTGGCCAAGTATATGGCTTGCAAAGAGGGGTAGGGGGCAGATGATGTTGTCCTCATGCAGGATGGACAACATGATGGACAACCATGGCATGAATCCTCTGAATGGTATAAAGACATCATATTTTATCTAGAAAATCTATCCTTCTTACCTAGAAATACTACCAACAAAATAAGAAGCATCAAACAACAGTCCCAAAGATACCATCTCCAAGGAAACTGACTGTACTGGAGACATCCAAGTGGAGTGTTACTTCTGTGTGTGACTGAAAGAGAGGTTCCCAAAATCATCAAGGAATTTCATTCTGGATTTTGTGGTGGCCATTTTTCTCCCAAAGCAACTGCTAATCAAATTATGAGGGCAGGGTATTATTGGCCATCATTGTTCAAATATGTTTACCAAGCAGTCAGGAGTTGTTACAGCTGCCAAGTTTTTACTAGGAAGAAGAACCTACCTGCTATGCCACTCCAACCAATAATTGTTGAAACTCCATTTTCTCAGTGGGGGATAGATTTAATCAGGGAAATTAATCCCAATTCTTTAGGGGGCATAAATGGATTATTACTGCCACATATTACTTAACCAAATGGGTAGAAGCCACCCCTCTAAGAAGATCAACAACAGCCACAATTATTAATTTCTTGGAGGAAAATATATTAACCAGGTTTGGGGTACCCAGGAAATTGGTAACAAATAATGCCAAGTATTTTACCTCCTATGAGATGATTGACTTTTACAATGAATATAGCATTGAACTGTCTCATTCTACCAATTATTATCCTCAAGGCAATGGGCTAGTTGAGTCCTCAAATAAGAACATCATCACCAGGATCAAAAGGTCATTGGGGAAGAACAAGAGGGGTTGGGATAGTGAGCTCAAGTATGCTCTATGGGCAGATAGGTTGTCAATAAAAAGGGCCATTGGCATAACACCATACAAATTTGTTTATAGAGAAAGAGCATTGTTACCACCCCAAATAGAAAATATAGCCCTCTCCTTACTACTGTAAGATCATGAACAACCAGATGATAAATTGGTAAAATTAGAAGAGGATAGGAGAGAGGTTGTTACAAGGATGATCGACCAAACAAATAGGATAGTGGAGTTATTCAACAAAAATGCCAAAGGACAAGATTTTGTTGTGGATGATATGGTGTTGTATTGGGACCCTAAGAATGACAAGCCTGGGGAGAAGGAGAAATTTGAGCCAAAATGGCTAGGACCCTACCAGATTGCCAAAGTAGTGGGTCAACACACCTACAGATTGAAGGATATGGAAGGAGAGGAATTGCCTATACCAGTCAATGGGCAGCACCTCAAGATTTTTGGCCCCACAGGTTGAGACCTTATTAAAAAAAAAAGATAAGAAAGAGTGTGTGTGTCAGTCCTTTGTCACCCGGAGAGTCTGGAGTTCTCAAGTCATTGTCTTCCATCCACCCCCTTGTCCCAGTTAGAGCTGGTGTTGACCCCCAAAAGGATAGTCCCCATTTTTGGGAGTCCAACTTGCATTTCCCTTGAAGCACACAAAGTTGTGTGCCCCAGTCTAGCCCTGTGCACTCCAAAGGAGTGGAGCACACTCGAATTCCCTTGGGTGCACAAGTTGTGCACCCCAAGATGAGCTTGTGTGCTCCACTAGTAGAGCGCACAAGGACCCAATCGAGTGCACTCCCTTGTGTACCCACCCATAGCCCACACACCCCATTGGGGATGGGGCACATAAAGTCCCTTAAGGGGTTCACAAGCTGTGTGTTCCACCAGGAGTTGGTGCACTCCACAGGGAGGTGGAGTACACATCAATCCCTTGGGATGCACAACCTATTCATTCCAACATGAATTCATGTGCTCCAAAGGGGTAGAGCATGCATTATGCTGAAATGGGTGCACCACCTAATGTATCCCAAAGAAACCCTTACGCTCCACTCCAACAGAGTGCACAAAGTACTCGAGGTGCATAGCCTAGTGTGCCTGTACCTGCCTCATGCACTCCACTCTAATGGAGTGTGCATGATATATTGGAGTGCACAAGGTGTGTGCTCCTCTCCCAGGTAGTACACTCCACTTTCAAGGTGGAGTGAACAACTTCTATTGAGGTGCACATGGTTATGTGCTCCAATCCCATCTACACACCCCACTTCCTCGAGACATGCAAGTGTCCAAGTCAGGCATGCAAGTGGTGCGCCCACCTCTATGTTGTGCACTTCAATACAATGAAGCGCATGAGGTCTATTAGGGGTAAATAGCATGTGTTCCCCAAAGAGCCTAGTGCACCCCACTCCTTTGGGGCACACAAAGGTCGAGTGGGTGCACAAGCTAGTGCACCCACCTTATAAGTCATGTGCTCCACTCCCCAATGGAGCGTGCATGCAAAATTAACTCTAGGGTGCTTTGCACCCATGTGCACTTAATAGTGTATGCCTTGTCCACTCCAAAACCACCATGTGTCTAGCTCGTTGCCCCTAGTCACAAAGTGGAATATGACATGGCATGCCTGACCAATCAAAGAACATCATCCTACAAAAAAACACATGCGACCATCTACCAAATTTAATGCACATGCTTTATTAAAAGGGTGGCGGACCTATTTTGCACCATCCGTGCATGCAAAATAATCCATCAATGAGGTCGAGCGTAGAAGGAGAGTGAAGAGAAAAATCATAGTCTTACTACCTGAGTCCAATGGCATCCACTAGTTCTTCTACTCCTGAGACATCCATTGTTAGGCAAAGGATAGGTAACATTACAGGGGCATGGCCCGTGGTGAGAAAAATTGGGAGAGTGCAGAACCCTAAGGCACTCGATAACCTACCAGACACAAGTAGAGACATTATTGAGGAGCAATAGAAGGAGGTAGAAGGGGTCACCATCTATGCCTTTGACCCTACTGAAGAGGACAACCAGCATCATCCTACCCTCCTAAGGAGTCTTTACACCCAGGTGTATAGAGATAGTGCCTCACCTCCCCTAGTCTATAACAAATGGAATACGAACTTGGGGTGATTGACATGCCCAAAAGTATACCACTCTTCGGACTTGCTATCATGGCTCACGGTCTCCTACGATTCTAGGGCATGCACAATTCATGATTATAAAGGCTAGGCAGTGGCTCGGGTGTCGACCGATAGAATTCGATAGGTCTTCGGCCTAGCCACTACATCCAGGGTGGTGGACTTCAAGACATTGGCCCTCCAGGCCAATTTTATGCTAAATACCATATTTCCCCAGTCTCTATTGAAGAAAGAGAGAAATAGGCCCACTGAGTTCCCCATCAAAAAGTTTTTTCTTTGCCCTTGGGCATAGGACTACGCTGAAATGATAAATCTAGTGTTAGGGGTGAAATACTTAGAACCAATCACAAAGGAGGTGATGTTCTTGATTCTCCAATGCAATAGGACCAACAAAACTCCTCTCTACAGATGGGAGGACGTCATCAGTGATAATTTGGATAGGGATTTGTAGCAATTGCAGGAGGCCATATTGGTCTAGAAGGAGGAGATGCCTCCCTTTTCTTATTATTCCTTTTTTATTCATTTGTTTATAACACAGTTGGACAAGACATTAGTGACTCAGTTGGGAGGGGTAACCATGCCAACCATGCAATATCGGTTATTATGCATCCAGGAGGGGTGCTCCAATTATAAAACCTTCTTTGAGAAGGTCCTTATAGTAGTCCATTTCTGATTGTGTGGAAACTTCCCAGACAGGATTGGCAAGGGAGTTAGAGATTTCCTATACCAAGAAAAGGCAGGAGACTTTTTCTATGTGGAGGATTTTATTGGCAATTTGAGTTATTTTATGTTTTCATTGATGTCACATGGATCACATTGAGTTTTGATGGCAAAAGCACTTCATAAATAATCATTTATGATATTTTGGAGAGCATTGATATATACAAGTTTTTTTGTGAAAACCAAGGCATGCAAAATAAAAGATTTTATTTAAAACCATGGATGGCATATTTGAAATGGGTTTTTCTTAAAACCCAAGTTGGTTTTTTGTTTCATCGAAAAAGGTGCCCCGATGATGGAGATATTTAATTTTAAATATTTAGTTTAAATTTTAAATTATTTAAAATTTAAATTTTAATTTTAAAATTAAAAATAAGAGTAATCTGCCGATGTCATCTAATATGAGGGAGAAAACTATATAAAATTATGCCTAAGGTTTATTAATCCTTAAGCTTGCTCTCAGGAATTAACGTGATTGTTGGAAAGTAAAAGATCCTGTGTGTTGAATTTGAAGCGTGTGCGAAAAAAGTCTTGAGAAAGGTTTACGAAATTTTGGGTCTATTGAAGAAACATTTGTGGAGGATAACCAAGCACATAGGCACATTTGGCCTAGTGGTTCGTGCTTTGTGCATGAAGCAGGAGGTCCTATGATCGAGTCTCGTCGGGATGCTTGTTGTGTTGAAACACTCGAAGCACTTTTAAGTTTTTGAAGGGCGCAGAATATTAAGGTATTTATTTTGATTCATGTCCCTTTGAACACGTGAGGGTGGGTGGACCAACGGCAACTTGGCCGTGATTAAGGCACTAAGCAAGGAGGCATCGAGGGATCGAATCCTATCAAGGACAAAGGCAAGTTAATATTTTTTAATATTTTATTTTTCTAAAGTTGCCCTAGGAGAAATAAGGGTTGTGATGCACTTTAGGAAAAGAGAGATTTTTGGTGATTTTCTTTTTGGAAGTATATCATATTATATATAGTTGGAAAGCTTATTTCAAGGGATATTTTATTAACTTTCTTAGAGGGAGAAATAAGGTGTGTGTAAAGAGATATTTCTAATTTTGTAAAGGGGTTCAAAAGTGAAGGTTGCTTTGTTCTTTTTCAAAGGGGATTAATTCTTTCATGAGGGGACATGGTGTATTTTATTGAGTAGGAGTAATAAGGTGATTGGTTGAGTAGAGTTGTTTGAGCCTAGTCAAGTGAATGAGTGGAGTGGTTGTTCAAGTTCCATAAAAAAAACTATTCTATATTTTGATTTGAGTTGAGATCATTATGGATCATTGTTGTCATCCATTGAAGAGTGCATTGAAATTCATTATTGATTTCATCATTGAGCCTTGCCTTCATAGATTTTTGGATGATATTTGAGTGCTACTTGAGCATGAATGATTGAGCCTTTTATAAGGCTTTTGGGATAGATTTTTTGACAGATTTGAGGCAGCTTTTGTGCATTATTGATTGATCCTTTGAGAAGGATTTTGGGATATATTTGTGGATAGATTTGTGGATATATTTGGGACAGCCTTTGAGAAAGTTCTTAGTGAGCTTGCTAAAGTATATTTGAGCAAGTTCTTGGTGATCTTGCTAAAGCGGATTTGAGCAAGTTCTTGGTGAGCTTGCTGGAGCAATTTTGAGCAAGTTCTTGGTGAGCTTGCTGGAGTAGATTTGAGCAAGTTCTTGGTGAGCTTGCTGGATAAGTTTTGAGCAGGTTCTTGGTGAGCTTGTTGAAGCAGATCAGTGGATAGCCTAGCTGACCAGATCAGTGGATTGCCTTGCTGAGCATATCAGTGGATAGCCTACTTGAGTAGATCAGGATTACCTAGCTAAGTAGATCAGTGGATTGCCTAGCTAAGCAGATCAGTGGGTTGCCTTGCTGAGTAGATCAGTGGATAACCTAGCTTTGAGTAGATCAAATTAATCTTTTTTATTGGGATAAGGATATCTATTTCTTTGTGAAATATTATAAGGAGATTATCTTGTGGACTACCCCACATTGATGGAACCACATTAAATCTTGTGTCTCAATTGTTTATGGTGATTTGTGCTCTTGCTTACTATTGCTATCTATGTCATTAATGGATACTAATTGCAATTAAGGACACTAATTGATATTAGTTTGGAAAGAAAGTAAAAAGTGGGTGCTATACTGTTCACCCCCCTCTTAGTATAAGTTTGTGTTCTTCAATTGGTATCAAAGTGGGTTCCTTCGAAAATACTACAAGCTTGAAGGTAGATTATACTAGGTTATAGGATGGACATATGGTATATTGACAGTGGGTGCTCTAGTCATATGACTGGATATAAGGATAAGTTCATTTCTCTAAAAAGGACCAACAGTGGATCTGTGATATTTGGTGATAATGCTTCAGCTAAAATCAAAGTGTATCGCCCAAATTTTTTGCACCCTTACCTTCGGGCTAAAGGATCCATGCCCTGGAAGGGGGATGCGAGAAGGATGGGACAATACCTCGGACGGAGAGGCCCTTTGAAGGTCGCACCTCTCGAGGGAGGGGTATAAGGGTGAATTTTCAATGGATGGTGGGGTTCACCAGGAAAATTTGAGTGGCAATTTCCATGCCTAGGTTGAGAATGGGTTTGATGTGTTCATTTTATATTCAATCATTCATATTCCTAGGTTGGCCAAAATGAATCTAAGCTATTCTATATGAAATTTTGGGTTTATATGAAGACAACAAACATGAATGAATCCTAAATATAGAGACTATGTGAAATGGAGAGGAATACACCCGATTCCTGATGTCTGATGAAGATTCTGAAGCTTGTAGGAGTCCAGATCATCCCGGATATGACAGGATCATCTGTAATTGTATAGAATCATCCCAAATCACAGGTGATCATCTGAGATCAGACAAGATCGTCGGTGACCTAACGAATTTGTCAAAAACCTGCAATCATGGAAACAGACACCAAAAACCAAAAATGCAATTGCAAGAATGATGCAAAATGATAGAAATAATAGTATAGATGCTTAAATAATAAATCGAGATAGCAAATCAAATGGGATGCACTGTTTTAATAACTTATTTTAAATTTTATCATGCAAATATGCTAAATGAGGTGAACTCCAGGATGCAAAATAGAAATAAATCGATCTAATGCACAATTAAATAAGAAAGAAAGGTAGAAAACGCAAACTCAGGGCTCTAGTTGCCCCCAATCTGAACTGCAGTCAAAATCATCTGCAATCGTACGAGATCATCGTCGATCTCATCAGGATCATCTGAAATCATGTTGGATCACCTATGACGATCCGAGCTTCCTCCGACTGAAACATAGTAAAATCCTGCAATAAAACTTGAAAATACAAATGCAAATGATGGGGCGAGGATGTTCTAATACAGCAAAAAACTAGAGTTGCAAGGAAATGATCAGCCAAGGGGATAAACTGGGAAAATCCCAAGTTTATATAGGATTAGGGGGAGGTTAGGAGGTTGGGGATCATCCCAATCCGGGAGATCTCCAACGTAGGAATCTCCAACTCGCGTAGACATGCTTCTCGCCCGAGTTGGAGAGGTTGTTGAAACAGAGGCTAATTATGAAAATTTGGTTTTGGGAAGAAATTGTCCGGATGCTCTATCCCAGCGAATTCGTCCGATTTGGGATGATATCGTCAGATCGACGATGATATCGTCCAACGGTCAAAACAAATTCTAAAAATGGCATGAAAAATGAGGTGAGCGGTTAACGGGCGGTTTCGGGGTTAAAATTCAAATTTTTAATCTTTTTACTGATGGTTTAACTACGCCAATTTTAGGGTGCTACATTTTTCCCCCTCTTTAGCAAATTTTTCGAAGAAAATGCATTAAAGACGAGTTCTTCATGCTTTACGAGAAAGCGAAAATTTATTCCATTTTTTAGACGACGATTCTAGGTCGAATCGTACAACTGCTTACTATGGTGCCCCCTCCGAGTTTTTACCTAAATCGAACGTTTGAGGTAAAAGTGCAAAAAAGAAAAATTTAAAAAAATGTTGTTTTTAAATAAAATTAAGAAAAATAGGGTAAAACCCTAATTCATTTTTATTGTTCACTTTCGTTGTTTCAGAGCTCTACAGGCGAAATGGTGGAAACGACACACAGATCGATAGAGGTCCGACACGGGTTGCGGGTAAGGATCTAAACCTGATACATTATGTTTTTAACTTGATTTGTTTAATTTTTTACTTTAAATTTTAATTGTTGATTGATTATTCATGTAATTATGTCGTTGAAAATATTATAATTTTATGTCAGGCCATAAAATTTAAATGAAATAATCTGATGTAAACAAATTGGTTGTTGTGGTGTGATTTGATGAAAAAAATAAAGTGACTTCTAACAATAATTTCAAAGGACATTGTCATTGTTACATGACCATTTCATGGAGTCGCCACTCTCTAGGTCATTAAGCTAATCCCAGTAGAGAAATATTGCTAAAAGTAAAAGGGTGCTTAAGAGACTTTCTTAAGACTTTTGTGATGTGATGATGAAAAATGATGATGGTGATGATTTGTTTTCAGATGTCCATGAAAATATTATGCATGAAATATTAAAAATATGATTTTTTCTAGGCATAAAATTCCTAAGTGTGATAGAAATTTGAACAATTGCCTAGGAATTATACCATCGTCGCAAAAAACTGAATGTTGACATAATGAAATGAAATAGAAAAGTTTTCGTTCTTTTTAAAGCACAATTGTGTAACATAATGATTTAAGCCATATGCTTTTATGGATAATAAATGGGAAATAAAATTATAACGATGGCTTGCGCTAGGCATAGAATTTTTAGGTATAGACTTATACCATCATCGCGAAATCCAAAGAAGAAATTGATATAATAGTTTTATTGCATAGTTGATTTTTGATTTTGAGATAAATAGAAAATATAAGATGAGGACTTGCACTAGGCATAAAATTCCAATTTAGGTTTAGGAACTATACCATCGTTGTGAAAGTCGAAAATATATAAATGTGACTTTATTGCTAGATTTTTGAACATGTTTTGAAAGAAATTTTGGATTTTGAAAAAAAGGTATGTAATTGTTTTTACGCTAAGCCAATATTCTCAAGTAAGAAAATCAAATTATTCCAGAATATTTGCATAAATATTTTAAATTATCTCAAAGACAAAATTTAGATTTATAAGGAACCCCATGTGCATATGTGAGTTCATTGCCGATCTCGATCTATCATAATGATACAAAATCTCTCAAATACAAATGTGTGTGCAATTGTATTGTTCATTTACCGATTTTGAGCAAGATAATTTGATACAAGTAATTTGAATTAACCAAATGAGTGTTCGTTAACCATGATTTATATGCATATAACCGTACCAAACTACTATGTAAGTCAGGTCATCAAGAGCTAGTTGATCCATAAGCAGACATAGGTCTGTACAAAAGAAGGTCGCTAATGTAACAGACATATCACCACGCTAGGAGTTACCCAAGGCCAAGCGGGTTGGGCACAAACCACCTATTATGGGGCTTACCTCACAGTTTTCTAATAATTGAGAATTCCAAGGATTCAAGCTCATTCACCCTTCTTTTCTTTTCAAAGGGTAGGGGAAGGGATTTTATTGCTTTTTGTTTTTTCTTTTCTTTTCTCTTTTTTTTTTTTTGTATTTTTGCTTGATACTGAGATAATGCTGAAATATTGCTGAGATGGTACAAAATGCTACTGAAATAATGCTTCTTTTTCTCATGATTTTTTTTTTTTCCTTTTTCTTTTTCTTCCTATACTAGGGATACTTGCTCGGATTGGTTGTAGAGCAAGGGATTTTTATTTTGGGCAAGGGTGAGCTTGTCCTTTTGTCAATTCTCAAAGATTCTAGACCATGTGCATGATAGGATAGCAGGGAAAACTTTTCGCTCAAGAGACCACTTCTACTATGTAGCATCATTTTGAATTTGCAATGAAATCATTTTAATGTGAAAAGGTATACTTGGTTCAAGTAAATAACAAGATCAGTTCTCTATGCTCAAAACTTTATTTAATTCAACTATGGACTTTGATATAAGAGAGATTAATAATCATACCAAATAAGATCAAGATATTTATTCATGTGAGTGTGAAAGTGAGGGATTCCAAATAAATGCTAATTTATCCAAAACAACTGAAAATATAACTGCAATACTTCAAGAATTGACAGGTGCAAAAAATAAAAGATGTTTTTGAAGATTTTGATGATTTTGATTTTTTTAGATTTTGATTTTGATTTATGAATTGAGAGAATACATAATATGACTGTTTTTGAAATTTTTATATGAATTTACTAAGAATGAGACAAGATGTACAATATATACAGTGATGAAATTACCAAAATTATGCGTAATAGCGCTTAAGATGCATAATGTTCATAGGTTCTTTAAGATCTTTACCATCTAAGGTAGCTAATCTGTATGCTCCCGATCCAAATTTAGCAATGATGATATATGGCCCAAGCCAGTTAGGTTCAAATTTACCTTTAAGGTCTTTAGTTGCATTAGTATTTTTTTTATTTTCTTTTAAGATGAGGTCGCCGATCTCAAAGGATCGGTGATGAACTTTCTTAAGATATGCTCGTTTGAGCTTGTTTTGGTAGGCTCGAAGATGCTCCAAAGCATTGATGCGCTTCTCATCTAGGAGTTCCAGCTGACTAAATCTGCCAACACGATATTCATCTCCTACTTCAGTATCTTGAAGTAGCAGATCCAAAGAAGGAACTTCTAATTCAAAGGGAAAAATAGCTTCAGTGCCATAAACCAAAACAAAAGGTGAAGTGCCCGTGGGAGTACGAACGCTAGTTTGATAAGCCCACAAAGTAGGATATAATTGAATGTGCCAATCTCGGCCCGATTTATTGACCAGTATTTTGAGGATTTTAATTAATTTTTTATTAGATGCTTCTGCTTGGCCATTACCCCGAGGATATGGGGGGTGGAGCAACGATGTTGTATTTTATTTTTTTGACATAGTTTCTTTACATCTTTATTTTTGAAACAAGTTCCATTATCCGAGATGAGATTTGCAGGAATTCCAAACCTACAAATAATTTGATTGAAAATAAATTTGGAAACTTGGGTTCCAGTGCAAGAAGCTAAGGGCATAGCTTCAACCCACTTCGTAAAATACTCGATGGCGATTATGATGAATTTGTGTCCATCAGATGACACAGGATTGATTTTTCCAATAATGTCTAAGCCCCATTTTGAAAAGGGCCAAGGAGATGAAATAGCCTGCAGTTCTTGTGCAAGTGCATGGACAAGGTCAGCATGTTTTTGGAACTTGTCACAATGGCACACGTAATCATGTGCATCATTCTCCATGGTAGGCCAAAAATATCCTATCCTAAGGAGCTTCTTAGCAATGGCGCTACCACTAAAGTGTCCCCCACAAGATCCATCATGGGCTTCACTCAAAGCTGATCTAGACTCTTCTAGATTCAAACATCTCAGTAGGATACCTTCAAAAGATCTCCTATATAAGGTATTTCCAATTATGACGAAGCGACTTGCTCGTCTACGCAATAACCGACGTTGGTTTCTATTAAAACCTTCAGGGAAGGTTCCATTTTGAAGAAAATTGAGGATGTCAGTGTACCAAAGTTTAGGAGTAGTTTCATTGATTAGAAACACGTCCAAAGGTTCCAAGCATGATTTAATTGAAGCGGGTTCCTGGAGTCGATGAATAATGATGGTAGCATATTCGTCATCTAACTCCAAGGGTAAAAGATATGCAGCTGCGGCCATAGCGTCAGCCACACGATTGCTAGTTCTAGGAATAGCTTCCAAGGTAACTTGATCAAATAAAGATATTAATTGTAATACATATGCTTTATATGGGTGCAATTTATCATCTCTGGTCTGATAAACATCATTAATTTGATTTATAACAAGTTGAGAATCACCAAAAACTAATAGATTTTTAATTTTCAGTGCCATGGTAGCTCGTAATCCAAGGATTAGAGCCTCATATTCAGCAGTGTTATTAGTATAGGCAAACGTTAATTTAAAGGATAGAGGTATGAGATGTTTCTATGGAGATATCAAAATAATACCTGCACCAGCCCCACTCATGCATCGGGCTCCATCAAAGTATAAGGACCATTGCTCTGAATGATCTACCTCTAATTTAAGGCATTCGTCAGGAAACTCAATGACGAGGGGATGGGTGGATTCTAAGGGTGCAACAGCTAATTGATCTGCTATGATTTGACCCTTAACAGACTTTTGTCCTATAAACGTGAGTTCAAACTCGCTTAGCGCAAGAACCCACTTTGTTGTGCAACCAGATAAATAAGGTTGACTCATGAGATACCGCAAGGGATCGGATTTAGCAATAACGTATGTTTTTTGACTGAGCATATAATGGCATAGTTTCTGTGTAGAAAATACGACTGCTAGACATAACTTCTCTAATGTTGTGTAGCGGGTTTCATAACTAATTAATGTTCTGCTAATGTAATAATTAGCACGCTCTCTCTTCTCATCATCAAGTTGAGCTAACATAGCTCCTAAAGCAAAATCTGAAGCAAAAATATACAAGATAAATGGGCGATCCGGTCTAGGTGGCGAAAGTATAGGTGGGTTAAGAAGATATTGTTTGAGGAGTTCAAATGCTTCTTGACATTCGTTGTCCCAATGGAAAGAGACATCCTTCTTAAGAAGCTTAAGAAAGGGTCCAGTTTTATCCGCCAACTTATCGATGAAGCGACGGATGGCTTGAAGCTTACCTTGTAGACTCCGTAATTCAGATATATTTGTGGGTGCGGGCATATCAGTGATAGCCGTAATCTTGAGAGGGTCAATTTTGATGCCACGTAAAGAAACTATAACCCCCAATAATTTACCGGACTTAACTCCGAATATACATTTGGCTGGATTCAATCGGATAAGATATTCCCTTAACCGATTAAATACTTTTCTCAAGTCATCTAAATGGTCATCTTCTTCAGTAGAACGAGCTATAATGTCATCTACATAATCATGTAGTATATCATGCATCATATCATGAAAGATATAAGTCATGGCTCGTTGATAGGTTGCACCTGCATTCTTTAAACCGAATGGCATCACTTTCCAACAAAAGGTCCCCCAAGGGGTAATAAAGGTTGTTTTAGCCTGATCTTCAGGAGCTATCCTGATCTGATTATAACCAAAAAATCCATCCATTAAGGATATCATTCCACTCCCAGCAGTAAAATCAATGATCTGATCCATGTTGGGAAGGGGAAAATCATCTTTAGGGCATGCAACATTAATATCTCTAAAGTCTATACAAACCCTAACCTTAGTAGCTTCTTTCTTAGTTACTGGAACTACATTCGAGATCCATTCAGCATAATCAATGGCTTGTATAAAAATAACATTCAGGAGTTTTTCTAACTCTCCTTTGACTAGTAAGGCCACTTTAGGATGCATTTTCCTAAGTTTCTGTTTAACAGGTTTAGCATCCGGATGGACTACTAGGTGATGCATAACTACAGAAGGGTCTAAACCTGGCATATCTTCATATGTCCAAGCAAAGACATCTTCATATTCTTTAAGAAATGCAATGTATTTATCCTATTTTTCTTGACTCAATTCTGATCCGATGTTGATTATGTGAGGGTTATCCTCGGTTCCAATGTTAATTTTTATGACATTTTCTACTTCCATGTGTAGATCTCTCTCAAAATTAGGTGGGGCGGGTGAAACGCCCAATTCCTATAATTCTTCCAAGGTTAGCTTGGATAATTCGTCTTGAGGAGTCATGGCCTCAAGCTGGGCTATAGTAGGTATAGAGCCATCAAAATAAAATCCATTATGTAATAATTCCTCAACGGAGACATCATGGAAGATATCTCCCTCCAACTCATCATCGGATTCAGCGATCATCTCAGGATAAGCTATAGATAGCATATTACATGTGAATGGCTTATTCGTTAAACGCAAAACATCGCGTTCATCTAAATAATCTTGGTAACATATAAGATGGTCATCATCCTCGAATGGCTGACCCTTACTAGAAAATAGGCCCACACCACATCGGGCGGGCCACGGCTCTACCTCAAAAGGTTCTTTCATACCATTCTGGAAAGGTCCCAAACCTTTCCCTTTATATCCCAATTTAAGCATTATAGGTTTGGCTTTAGTATACTCATTAGTAAAATAACATCGAGCATATCCATCATAATGAGTTCTGATGTTTCTGGGTATTCTACCCCAGTCATATCCCTTATAAATAAAGGCACAGCTCCCGACTTGGTAAATACTTCCCATAGGTTGTGGGAGGCCCAAGGTACGAGGAGATGGTGGCAAATTATTTAAAATAAGGGAATCTTGCATAGAAGCATTCGTTTCTTCTGATATAAGGATTTTAGATAGATCGGGTAAGAGCTCGTCAGTAAGAGCATAAGAGGTAGAAGGAACATTTCCTACGTCTTCTGATGCGGAAAATATGACTTTGGTGGATGTAGACGGTGTAGAGGTGTCAATAGATGGGTCTATTATAGGTATGGAAGTTATAGGAGTAGAACAAGAGACATTGGTTGTGGGATTAGGATCTTTCTTAGGTCCTAATGCGGTTTGTTCAGAAGATGGTTGAGCTATATGTGAAGGTGCATCTGATGGAGAAGAAGTAGATGACATTGTGGGTGTGAGTTTCACACGTTTAGATGGATAATGAGAATTAGGATGTGTGGATGATAGCGCAGGGCAAAATTGAACTCCAATGGGTTCTGCCAAAGCACACATATCAAAGGGTCTTGGATCACCATGAATGGTAACCAACTGATTCTTAAATTCAAATTTAACACATTGATGTAAAGTTGAGGGAACAGCTCGCATCGCGTTGATCCAAGGGTGACCCAAGAGTATATTGTACGATGCAGGGCAATGTACAATAAACACAGTCGTATCCAAGGTTCTTGGACCAACCTGCAATGGAATGGTAATAACCCCACATGTTTCTTGTGTTTCGTCATTGAAAGCTTTTATAATCATATCAGTTCTTTTCATTTCATCACTTCTAAACCCAAATCTTTGGTAGAAGTCAAAAGTGCAAATATTTAAAGATGAACCATTATCAATCAAAACTCGTTTGACTGCTACATCTCCAATTAAGGCGGTAATATACAAGGGGTTATCTTTATGTAAACTATGTTGCGGTATGTCTCTATCCCGAAAGTCAATACAATCAACTTCACGAGTTATTATAGTATTGGCCATGTCTTGAGGGTGAATGTCTTGTGGTACCATCATCTGGCTTAATGTGAGCATTAATTCATCTCTATGTGTGGGAGAAGATCTTAAGAGGTCCAAAAGGGAAATTCTAGCTGTAATATTTGATAATTGTTCATTAATATTATAAGGAGGTTTAGGTTGAACATTAGGTGCATGATTCCCTTTATTAGGAACCTTCAAAACAAATGGAGTTGATCCACCATTCTGAATTTGATCTTGTTGAGAATTTTGAGCCTGTTGTCTAGTAACAGCTCCGATGGTACCCACAATATTATTCTATGGATGATGAATGGGTCTTGGTCTAGCATTTATAGCTAACTCATTAGAAAGTAATTGGTGGGACGATGGTCTAGTAGTGACTCTTCTTGGAAATGGTTCTTCTGGAACCATATGACTTGTGATAGGGTGAATAGTATCTGATTCATCTTCAGAGCTATTCGATTGATTTGATGTGATTTCCATATCACTCTCAGTCTCATATTCTATATCACTAAGATCAGGTATTTGAATATTATGTAGAGGCCTGGTTGTAACCATGGATAAAGTTGTGTCAAAGGTTTCCAGATCATGAATGGGTAAATGCCCACTAATAGTTCCTACATATCGGGCAGGAGGAGGAACATTATGATGTTCAATTTGATTAGCCACCTCCTTACCATGTTTTGGTAAAGGATGTTGAAAGATGTCCAATGACTGATTGGCATTCTGATTCTGGTTTTGTGTGATGTTCTGTTGAGTGTTATTAGGAGGATTTTGCTTAGGTTGAAAGGCTTGTACCTCCATCTCATTGTTATCAATCAAGTCCTGTATTTTATGTTTTAATATTTTACAAGAGTTGGTAGTGTGTCCAGGTCCTCTATGGAAGTCACAATGTAAATCTGCTCTGTATCCGGGTATAGTTGGATCGGGTTCCCGGATATTTGGTAATTGAATCAAGCCTCGTTCTAATAATTGTGGTAGAATAGTTGATAAAGGTTGATTTAACCTAGTAAATTCTCGAGGAGGTCTATCAGGAGGTTTCAGTACAAACTTCTCCGTTGTCTTTGCAGCATTAACATTAGCAATATTTTTGCTATCAGTGACTCCATCACCCACAACTTGTTTATTCTTATATTGATTTCTGGATGTTTTCTCATCGTCTTTCTTTTTAAGCTGACCTCTCCTAATGAGAGCATCTTCCACTCTTCGGGCTAAGTCTATAGCCTGATCGAAGGTGGTCAAGGTAGCAATTGATAATTCGTAAGATAGTTGCTCTTGCAAATTATTAATAAAGATGTCCAACATCTCCCTATAAGGTAACACAAAGTGCAATTTTCCTATCAATTGTCTCCACCTAGCTAGGAAATCAGCAAAGCATTCATCTTTGTCTTGTTTTAAGTTATACAAATCTTTAATGGTCACATGTCTTTCGATATAGGCACTAAATTGATGAACAAAAGACTCGGCAGTTTCTTCGAAATTCCTCAAAGAATTAGTGGGTAATTGATAATACCACTCTAATGCCATTCCTCCCAAGCTTTTTGGGAACATTTTTAGTAATAACAAGTCATCATGTGATATATCATGACATGCTATCCTAAACATACGAAGATGCTCTATGGGATCTTTCGTTCCTTTATATATGGGCAGGACAGGCATAGGAAAATGTTTAGGATACGGTTGTGCTACAACTATAGGATCTAAAGGCTGACTACACATCTCTCGATAATTGTACGAGGGTCGGTAGGGATCTATCTGGTCCATGCGGGAAACTAATTGTTTCACCATGGTTTCAAGATTACTAGTTTGTCCACCATATTGGTTCGGTGGGACATAGGTATGGGATTTATGAGTGTATGATGGTGTGGCATAAGGATTAGATGCTATATTGCTATTATGCAAAGTGTTGGTAGGAAGAGTATTATGAAGGGGATTTGTAATAGTATTATGTTGTATCCCAGATTGTTGGTAATTGGTGTTTGGTTTTGTTTTGGGTTTTTGTTGATTTGAGGTATGTTGCTCAATAGCTTGGCGAAATAGAGCAGTAAATGATGGTTTATTTTGTGCGGGAATGACCCTAGGCTTGTTAATAGGCACTTTAGGTGGTTGGGTAACCTGTTGTTGTTGCATGTTCCGGATCGCAGCTACTATATCCAAATTGGATGGTCCAGCTTGATCACTCTCTTGTTCAATAAAGGACAAGGGATTAGTGCGTGTGTGAAATACGTCTTCTAGAGTTGCTTGAGTGTCACTAATTCGATCCTTGTCCATATGGACTGCTCTATTAAAAACATCGATATTTGTGTTAATGAACTTCCAAAATTGTTCCATGTTTTCAAAAGTGATAGCTCCTCCCGGAGACATTTTAGGGGATGAGGATCCTTCCTCTCTATTAATTTCTTCTTGTTCATTTGCTACAGCAAGCTCTTCTTCTTGCTGGTCTAGGATTTCTTCTTCCTGAACTTGGTCCTCAGGAGGGACATTTTGGTCAATTAATGGTCTTCCTAACCAATCTTCTTCTTCTTCGGTTTGTTTTCCATTCCTAAGTCTAGGCATTGTGCTAAACTTAGGTTTTAGCAAATATATATACTTATATATATATATATATATATATATATATATATATATATATATATATATATATATATATATATATATATATATATATATGCGATAGGGTTGAGAGGTATATATTTTAACTATATACCTACTATAATACTTTAAAAAAGGAAATGTTTTGTTTTTTTTGTTTTGTTTTTATTTTTGTTTTGTATTATTATTTCACAAGTATAAAAATAACAAACAACATGCTAGTTGCAAGAAATAACAATAGTAAAAAGAATGACTTAGTTTTCTATAAATAGTTTATGGATATCGTTGATAGGATCAAGTTCATCAGGAGTCATGAAATGCTCCTCTTCAAATTGGAAGTGGTTTTTCAAGAACTTGACAAAGTGTGCTATGGTAATATGATCTACTTCAGACTCTGACTTGTAAAAATAAAGTTCATGGCAATATTCTCGATACAACACAACTCTAGGAACTCTATTCCATATTTTTCTATCCGTAAGAACGACTTCTTGATCCTCTATACGAGATAGAAACTTATGTACTACAACTACGTTCTCAAGGTATTCCTCAAAGGTGTACAATTCTGAAGACACAAGTGCTCTTTTATCTGCTAACCACCTATGGCAAGCTCTCTGAAGTTCATGGTACAAAGTCACCTGATCGGGATCCAGGATTCTATCTAGGACAAACCTCTTAATTTGCCTAAGTTCTGCAGATCTAGATTCAATAATACCCAATCTCCTATCAAGTTCATCCCACAAAGGTTGGACTCTATTTGTTTGAGGTACTCTAAGCACAGAAGTAATCTCTATGGCCGTTAATTGATTTTCAACATTTATGGTGACAACTCGTCTTCTATTATAATCTACCATCTAAATATGATATGCAAATTTAACAGTTTTCTAATGATTCTAGATGTTCTTAATAATGTGTTTTTTTTTTTTTGGATTGTTTTCAAAAGGTGTTTTAGTTTCACGTCGGGTTCACCAAAATGTATCACCCAAATTTTTTGCACCCTTACCTTCAGGCTAAAGGATCCATGCCCTGGAAGGGGGATGCGAGAAGGATGGGACAATACCTCGGATGGAGAGGCCCTTTGAAGGTCGCGCCTCTCGGGGGAGGGGTATAAGGGTGAATTTTTGATGGATGGTGGGGTTCACCAGGAAACTTTGAGTGGCATTTTCCATGCCTAGGTTGAGAATGGGTTTGATGTGTTCATTTTATATTCAATCATTCATATTCCTAGGTTGGCCAAAATGAATCTAAGCTATTCTATATGAAATTTTGGGTTTATATGAAGACAACAAACATGAATGAATCCTAAATACAGAGACTATGTGAAATGGAGAGGAATACACCTGATTCCCGATGTCTGATGAAGATTCTGAAGCTTGTAGGAGTCCAGATCATCCCGGATATGATAGGATCATCTGTAATTGTACAGAATCATCCCAAATCATAGGCGATCATCTGAGATCAGACAAGATCATCAGCGACCTGACGAATTCATCAGATGAATTCATCAGAAACCTGCAATCATGGAAACAGACACCAAAAACCAAAAATGCAATTGCAAGAATGATGCAAAATGATAGAAATAATAGTATAGATGCTTAAATAATAAATCCAGATAGCAAATCAAATGGGATGCACTATTTTAATAACTTATTTTAAATTTTATCATGCAAATATGCTAAATGAGGTGAACTCCAGGATGCAGAATAAAAATAAATCGATCTAATGCATAATTAAATAAGAAAGAAAGGTAGAAAATGCAAACTCAGGGCTCTGGTTGCCCCCAATCTGAACTGTAGTCGAAATCATCTGCAATCGTACGAGATCATCGCCGATCTCGTCAAGATCATCCGAAATCGTGTTGGATCGCCTACGACGATCCGAGCTTCCTCCGGCTAAAACACAATAAAATCCTGCAATAAAACCTAAAAATACAAATGCAAATGATGGGGCGAGGATGTTCTAATACAGAAAAAACTAGAGTTGCAGGGAAATGATCAGCCAGGGGATAAACTGGGAAAATCCCAAGTTTATATAGGATTAGGGGGAGGTTAGGAGGTTGGGGATCATCCCAATCTGGGAGATCTCCAACGTAGGAATCTCCAACCGCACAGACACGCTTCTGCCCGAGTTGGAGAGGTTGTTGAAATAGAAGCTAATTATGAAAATTTGGTTTTGGGACGAAATCGTCTGGACGTTCTGTCCCAGACGAATTCGTCCGATTTGGGACGATATCGTCAGATCGACGACGATATCGTCCAACGGTCAAAACAAATTCTAAAAATGGCACAAAAAATGAGGTGAGCGGTTAACGGGCGATTTCGGGGTTAAAATTCAAATTTTTGATCTTTTTACTGATGGTTTAACTGCGCCAATTTTAGGGTGCTACACAAAGGGAGAGGAACTTTAAGTTTGGATGATGGAAATACTAATACACATGGTGTACTCTATGTTGAGGGTATAAAACACAATATACTGAGTGTAAGTCAGCTTTGTGATCGAGGGTACACAGTTACTTTTTCCTCTACAGGATGTAAAATCCGGAAAACAAAAATAGGAAAGCCTGTTGCAAATGCAAAAAGAACCAATAACAATCTCTACATGCTCAGTGAAATAAAAATGTAAAAATGTCTTATATTTCAAGAAGAAGAAAGTTGGTTATGGCATAAAATGTTGTGTCATTTGAACTTTGACAACATAGTAATGATAAGAAACAAACAAATTGTCAGAGATCTACCAAAGATAAAAAAAACCTTAAAATACAATTTGTGCACAGTGTCAATATGGAAAGCAGACAAGATCAAGTTTCAAGGCAAAATAATATTCCTCTTCCAAGGTTTTAGAATTGATTCATACTAATTTATGTGGTCCTATGAGAACCAAAAGCCTGCAAGGTGAAAGCTACTTCATGTTGTTCATAGATGATTATTCTAGAATGACTTGGGTTGTTTTTTTGAAAGAGAAATCAGAGACATTTGAGCATTTCAAAGTATTCAAAGAAATGGTAGAAAATGAAATAGGAAATCAGATAAAGTTTTTGTGATCAAATACAAGAAGGGAATTCATCTCTACAAAATTCATTGAGTTTTGTGTAGAACATGGAATTAGAAAAGAATACTCAGCATCCAGGACTTCTCAAAAAAAATGGAGTAGTAGAAAGAAAGAATAGAACTCTTGATAATATGGCCAGAGCAATGCTAAATAAATCAAGAATCTCAGATGGTTTTGGAAGGAAGCAATTAGTACAGCAATCTATGTTATGAATAGAGCTCAAGTTAGAACAAAGCAAAATAAGACTCCATATGATTTTTAGAAAGGAAGACCTCCCACGGTAAACTACTTTAGAATTTTTGGAAGTAAGTGTTATATCAAAAGAGAGGATAAAGACTTGGGCAATTTTGATCCTAGATGTGATGAAGGTATTTTCTTGGATACTCTACAAATATTAAGGCCTACAGATGCTACAATAAAAGAACACATACCATGGTGGAAAGTATAAATGTTAGAGTTGATGAAAGAACAAGAATAAATGAGCCATCTCAGGAAGATATTCTTGAAGAAGGTGAAAGTTTTCAGGAAGAAATGGGTGAAGATTCAGATGAAGAAGATTTGCAGAATATACCTTCCAAAACTTCATCAAGATATATTCAAAAAAATCATCCAGAGGACTTGATCATTGGTAGCCCTGATGTAAGATGGATAAGAAGAGGAATCATAGGCTCAACAAAACAAGCAAATGTTTCACTATTATCCAAGATAGAACCAAAGGATTTCAGAGAGGCAGAAAGTGATGAATGTTGGATTAAAGTAATGAAGGAAGAACTAGATCAGATTGAAAAAAGTAAGACTTGGGAACTAGTTCCAAGACCAAAGGGAAAAAATATAATTGGTACTAAATGGGTCTACATGAACAAAGTGAATAAAGATGGTCAAGTCATCAGAAACAAGGTAATATTGGTGTGTAAAGGATATGCACAAGTATAAGGAATTGATTTTGATGAGACCTTTGCACCAGTTGCAAGATTGGAAGCTATACGGATGTTTCTAGCACTTTCAAGCTACAATCATTTCAAAGTATATCAGATGGATATCAAATCAGCATTTTTGAATGGTCACTTAGAAGAAGAAGTTTACATTGAACAACCATATGGGTTTAATCAAGTAGACAATCTAGATTATGTATGTAGATTGAAAAAGGCTCTTTATGGCTTAAAGCAAGCTCCCAGAGCATGGTATTCAATACTGGATAAATATCTTTGAGAGCAAGGTTTCAAAAAGGAAACATTTGATAGCAATTTGTATATTAAAAATAAGGGAAATGATTTGATGATTGTGGAATTTTATGTGGATGCTATTATTTTTGGGGGTAGCAATCACAAAATGTGTCAAGAATTTGCAAGAAACATGAATAATGAGTTTGAAATGTCTATGCTTGGTGAATTAGCCTTTTTCCTCAGACTATAGATTTCACAATTAGAAAAAAGGATATTTATTTCACAAACAAAGTATATAAAAGAGATGTTGAAGAAATTCAAAATGGAATATAGTAATCCAGTTAGCACTCCAATGGTTACGGGGTGTAAATTAAGCAAATATGATGAATCTCCTAATGCAAATCAAACTCTATACATATCTATGATTGGTAGCCTGTTACATGTTACAGCCACAAGACCAAATATAATGTAGGTAGTTGGTTTAGTGGGAATATTTCAAGCAGCTCCAAAATAATCACATGTGACAACAGTAAAAACAATACTCAGATATCTCAAAGGAACAATGGAGTATGGTCTATGGTATCTTAGAAGCAATAAGTTCACTCTCACAGCATACACAAATGCATATTGGGTAGGAAATATTGATGATAGAAAAATCATAAGCGGAGGAGCATTCTTTATTGGTGATTGCCTAGTTTCTTGGCTAAGCAAGAAACAACCATCAGTGTCACTTTCCATAATAGAAGCAGAATATATTACAGCGGCAGCATGTTGTTCATAGGTATTATGGATAAAACAGACTCAAATATTTCAGTATAGAATATGATCATCCCATTCCTATTTTTTGTGATAATACTAGTGCTATAAGTATCATGAAGAATCCATAAATACATGCCAGAACAAAGCACATTCCAATCAATTATCACTTTTTAAGAGAGCAGGTTACAAAGCAACAAGTAAGATTAGAATATGTTCCTACAAAATATTAGATTGTAGACATATTTACAAAACCATTACCAAGAGAAACATTTGAGCATTTTAGAGAACAGTTGGGAGTAAAATTACTCCCACCCCAAAATTAATCACCTCAAGAGAGAAGGTGGTGAGGGGGATAGGCTTAAGAGTCATATATTTTAGCCCCATAGGTGTCCCTTTTGCCATTGATGTCAAAGGGGGAGAGATTTGAGTAAGGGGGAGAGCATTGAGTTAGGGGGAGCAGCCTCTAAAGATAGCATTGAGTTAGGGGGAGCAGCCTCCATAGAAATTATTGAGTCAAGGGGAGCAGCTTTGATTATCAGAGATGGTTTTTACAGTGATTGTGGTGATTTGCATTAGAGGTGTTGCCATCAATGACAAATGGGGAGATTGTTGGCAATTTGAGTTATTTTATGTTGTTATTAATGTCACATGGATCACATTGATTTTTGGTGGCAAAAGCACTTCATAAATAATCATTTATGATATTTTGGAGAGCATGGATATATACAAGGTTTTTTTGTGAAAACCAAGGTAGGCAAAATAAAAGGTTTTATTTAAAACCATGGATGGTAGATTTGAAATGGTTTTTTCTTAAAACCCAAGTTGGCTTTTCGTTTCATCGAAAAAGGTGCTCCGATGATGGAGATATTTAATTTTAAATATTTAGTTTAAATTTTAAATTATTTAAAATTTTAATTTTAATTTTAAAATTTAAAATAAAAGTAATCCGCCGACATCATCGAATATGAGGGAGAAAACTATATAAAACGATACCTAAGTTTTATTAATCCTTAATCTTGCTCTCGGGAATTAATTTTATTGTTGGAAATCAAAAGAGCATGTGTGTTGAATTTGAAGCATGTGCGAAAAAGGCTTGAGAAAGGTTTATGAAATTTCTGCGATGCTTGTTGTGTTGAAATGCTCGAAGTGCTTTTAAGTTTTCAAAGGGCACAAAATATTAAGGTATTTATTTTGATTCATGCCCCTTTGAACATGTGAGGGTGTGTGGCCCAACGATGGCTTGGCCATGGTTAAGGCATTGAGCAAGGAGGCATCAAGGGATCGAATCCCGTCAAGGACAAAGGCAAGTTAATATTTTTTAATATTTTATTTTTCTAAAGTTGCCCTAGGAGAAATAAGGGTTGTGATGCACTTTAGGAAAAGAGAGATTAATAGTGATTTTATTTTTGGATGTATATCATATTATATATCATTGGAAAGCTTATTTCGAGGGCTATTTGATTAACTTGATTAAAGGGAGAAATAAGGTGTGTGTAGAGAGATATTTCTGATTTTTTAAAGGGGTTCAAAAGTGAAGGTTGCTTTGTCCTTTTGCAAAGGGTATTAATTCTTTCATGAGGGTACATGGCGTATTTTATTGAGTAGGAATAATAAGGTGATTGGTTGAGTAGAGTTTTTTGAGCCTAGTCAAGTGAATGAGTGGAGTGGTTGTTCAAGTTCCATAAAATAAACTATTCTATATTCTGATTTGAGTTGAGATCATTGTGGATCATTGTTGTCATCCATTGAAGAGTGCATTGCCATTCATTATTGAGTTCATCATTGAGCCTTGCCTTCATATATTTGTGGATGAGATTTGAGTTATACTTGAGCATGACTGATTGAACCTTTGAGAAGGCTTTTGGGACAAATTTCTAGACATATTTGAGGTAGATTTTGTGCATGATTGATTGAGCCTTTGAGAAGGATTTTGGGACAAATTTCTAGATAGATTTGAGGCAGATTTTGTGCATGATTTATTGAGCCTTTGAGAAGGCTTTTGGGATAGATTTGTGGATATATTTGGGACAACATTTGTGCAAGTTCTTGGTGAGCTTGCTAAAGCAGATTTGAGCAAGTTCTTTGTGAGATTTCTAAAGCAGATTTGAGCAAGTTCTTGGTGAGCTTGCTGGAGAATTTCTGAACAAGTTCTCAGTGAGCTTGCTAGAGAATATTTGAACAAGTTCTTGGTGAGATTGTTGGAGCAGTTTTGAGCAGGTTCTTGGTGAGCTTACTGAAGCAGATCAATGGATAGCCTAGTTGAGCAGATCAATGGATTGCCTTGCTGAGTAGATCAATGGATAGCCTACCTAAGCAGATTAGGATTACCTAATTTAGCAGATTAGTGGATTGCCTAGCTGAACAGATCAGTGGATTACCTTGCTAAGCTGATCAATGGATTGCCCACCTGATCAGATCAGTGGATAGCCTAGCTTTGAATAGATTAAAGTAATAATTTATATTGGGATAAGGATCCCTATTTCTTTATGAAATATTATAAGGATATTATCTTGTGGACTACCCCACATTGGGGGAACCACGTTAAATATTGTGTCTCAATTGTGTGTGGTGATTTATGCTCTTGCTTACTATTGTTATCTATGTCATTAATGCACACTACTATATTTGGTTATTGCAATTAAGGACACTAATTGATATTGGTTTGGAAAGAAAGTAAAAAGTGGTTGCTATATTTTTCACCCCCCTCTCAGTATAAGCTTGTGTTCTTCAAAGTTTTCTTACATCAGGATATTCAGGTCGAAGTTGCCCCCAAAAGCACTCCCTCTACACTATCCCACGTCCATCTCCATCCTAGAGATCACTTGACAAATGGCTAAAGAGGTTAAAATCAGGCACTTGAGGAAGAAGGGCTCGATGAAATGGCTACTAATTCCATGCACAATGGGTCATTATACTTATCTTGGCCACTTTTCCATGTTGTGGGCTATTTATAACATGGATACCTACTATTTTTTAGAAGTCACTTGGAGGGCCTATGACCTAGAAGGCCACCATAAGGGAGAGGTTATCGGCAAGCTTGCCCTTCTAAAATCCATGCATAGTGTCGATAATTTTAAATATGAAATGCATAAGGTCTTAAGGAACAACCAAAATTTGGACTTGGTATAGAGGATGACTAACCAAACTTACAGTAAATTAGAGGTTGTTGGTGATTACAACACTCAACTAATATTGCACCAGAGCTTACTAGTTGATAAGGTGGTCCCACTAGTCCCGAAAGTCCCTCCAAAAGAATTTGAGGACCACACCTTTTATATTGTCCAACAGGACATTGACCTCTTTGAGTTCATGATCCAAATCATTGAAGAGACCCAACAGGATTAAGATAAACTCCCTTCTTCTTCATATTCCCCTATTGCCATTTCAAAAAGAAGGAGTTGGCTATTGGCCCATCTCATAAAACTACCACCTCCTTGACACTGACTTTGATAAACCCCCAAGAACGAGGATAGTTAGCACAAGGTGAGCATTCCTTATATTCTACCACCTTAGTAATCAATCAAGAGGAACATCGAGTACATCCTAAAGTTATGAAGAAGATAATCAAAGTTGGGGGTTATCCAATATCTTAAGAGGCTATGAGGTGCATAGCCCCATGCAGTACCCCACCTATAAAATAGGTAAAACTGAGTCCTAAGGGTAAGGAATTGAAAGTTTGACCATGGTAAGGGTCATTGACACCTGCTAATTTACAACTAATGAGGAGGACCAAATTCAATATATGGAAGAGCAAATATCTCCTAGCAAGGGGATATTAAGGTCCAGGGAGACAGTTGGGCAAGGGGCCACTGACACACCTATTGCTACCTTTGAGATACCCTTGCCACCCAACATGAAGGAGGTCATAATCGATGTGAGTGAAGGTGTCATCAGAGCATCTGCTACACCTATCCAAATGATGAATTCCCAAGTGGCTACCCAGGCACAAGTGGCCAAAGCGATAGAAAGAGAACTTGAAGAATGGAAGGCCAAGGCCATAGAATCTAGGGAATTTTAGCTCAAATTTATACAACTTCATGGGGAGGTAGACAAATTGAATATGCTCGCACCTTCCACTATGCAAGATGTTATCCAACTTGGGTTGGCAGATGAGCTCAAGCAAGAAATAAAGGAGAAGATCCAAGAGAATATGAGGGATTTACAATATATTCTTGTGGACATCTATGTTTTTTGCCATACAGTAGGCCTCATCCAGAACAACCTGTAGCAAGGAAGTTAGAGGATAAATATGATCACGTCGATCTACCAGATATTTCAGGAGGACTACGTACCCATTACTAGAATGACAGCCACCTTGTCTGATGACTCTTCTGTTTCTTTACAGAGGAATATATTAAGGTCTTATTTTTGCAAAATGAGTAGGGCTAGCTCAAGTGGAACCAAGAGGTGGAAAATGCTGAGAATGAGGCCAATGATAAGTTGGCAAACTGCAATATCTCCATTGAGGATTTTGTGCGGGCCCTAGTAATTAAAGATTTTTTTTTCAAAGGATCTAGAATTTTGACTTAGAATCTGATGTCAAACCATCTAAATGCTTTGCATATTTAGTGGAGATGGTAGATTTCCCATGCAAATTTGTTGATAACCATGTACAGTTGGCCAAGGATAGAATAAACAAGGACATGCAAGATTTGAACCTGCTACTTTTCTCGCTTAATTTTCATAATGAGGCTTGGTAATTCATTGACCAAGCCATTTAGAACTTGAGATCAGGAGTGGGGCCCACCACCATAGAAACATACACACCAGGAGGACCATAGTCGCCGACACAGGGTAGTACTAGTAGTGATACACAACCACAACCTACATGAAAAGGAATGTAGGCTACGTGCCCATTGTTGAATGCATCCTAATTTTGGTATATTAGGATTCCTCCAACAGAATAGATGGTTACAACAGCCAGGTGGTCTCACCCTATAAATGGGAGGAGTTTTGTAGCTAAATATTTTCATCAAACCTTTGAGAGATAAAATTCAGGTATAGCCTTGTCTAGCATTTAGTCATATTTCCCTTATATTTTATGTGTGTGTGTCTTATCACCCTTTCTCTTGTCATCTACCAGGGACTGTTAAGGTGCGTCATTCGTTGTGATTATTTCCCATGGAATGTGCTGGAGTTGAGAGCTCTTACATCACTGCAATAAGGACGGAGAGAAGATACCCCTTGTTCTGAATATTCAAACCAGGGATTTATTGTAATCAAATGGCATATGAGGATCAAGCACTCTACTGATCTATTCTATGCAATATCTTTTATTAATGAAAATCTCAACTCTTCCCTTGGCATCCTTTTGTGTAAATGTCTTGTGTTAGCTCGTTCATGCATTACTATAATCAGAATCTGTGAATGACACCTTCTTTTGTTGTTTTAATCATTTTATTTACATTACATCATTTAAATGGAGTAAAATGAACTAGTTCTTCTTTCTGTTATCTTTTCTAAGGTTATTTATCAATCTTCTACAACTCTGTAATGGATAAGGCATCGATCTGGGTTTTGTAAGCTTTAATATCGATAGGTTCGATCACTAAAATATAAAAATAATAAAAGAACTATTTTATTTAGTGTAGTGGGTTTCTTAATTATCTAAATCCATTAGATAAACCCACCATTTGGGGCTTCCTTACCCAACCTAGTCTGTCTAGAGCTTTCCAGGTAATCTTTTCCTAGGTTAAAGAGGTGGATCCACCAGAATCCATAGTGCTGGTTGTGATTTTAGAGTTTCCCGTGACGTGACAAGCTTTTAAAAGGGTAATCAGGAAAACTCCACAATAGATCCTTACCAAGTCTCCAACTGCAAATTTTGCATCTACATTATTTTACATCGATTTGGTTATCCTTAGTTAGGACAGGCTCAATCCAAAGAAATCTTTTTTCTCATTCATTCTTAAATCCCCTTCCAAATATCTAGTTAGACGCTTTTATTTTTTTGGAATTTTTACTTGTAGATTCATATGAAGCTTGTAATGATTTTGATTTATCACTTTCATTTTCAATTGTGATGTCATTTTGAGTTTTGTCTTCAAATGTTTATTAGATGTCATTGTCAAGGAGATTTTCATTAGAAGGCATCTCTTGTTGAGAAATATCTTCAAGTGGAGGCATATCAGGATTGACAGGGTATTCTGCATAGTAGCATACCATAATATTTTTTTATCATTATTGGATAAAAAAATATACAGAAAAAATATTCAAATTGTCAATCAAGCATATATTGAGAAGTCAAAAATAATTTGTACCTTGAATTTGCAGGGATGGCATTGGCTCGTTGCATTTTGAAGTTTGGCTAAAATATTTTAGGATACTCTTTTCAGAAGAAGATTTGGCACCCTTCTTTCCATCACTGGGTGACATTTTACTTATTTTGAAAAATATTTTTCAATTTAGTAGTGTAATAAAATGTTGAAGAGGGCGTATTTTTTGGAGGCCTTAAGATAATATTGTAAATAGAATAAACAATTGTTTGTGTGGTAGATTATACATACTTGTTTCCTTCTATTCTTTATTGTGATTTTATCATTTTATGCCACTGGTTCATTTTTTGGTGAAAGCACTTTAACTAACAAGAGCATAAAGATAATTAACATTCAAATTTAAATCAATTTAATAAAACTATTATTAAATAAAAAAATAATTGGTGATACGCATGTCAAAAAATATCATATTATAACACAAAATGGTCTATAAATAGAGAATCAAAATGTGTTCGAAGAAACAAAGCATCAATATGTCTTTAGAGAACCAAAGAATTTACACATGTATAATCTTAGCAAATAAAAAAAGATCTAAATTGAAACTAAGAATCAAAGAGTTTTAAAACATTCAGAACAGGGCAAAATAGAGAAAACATGAGAACAAAGCAATGATATTTCAGATGCAGAAGAGGGCTTGGATATTGGTGTGGTGAAGAATAGGATTGAAAAATCATTAAATATACATGTTAAAAAATATATGATTATGGTACAAAATGGACTAGAAATACAAAATCACAATGTGTTCGGTTCACCTATTCATAAAGAATCAAAGAGTTTTAACAGAAAGAGAGGAAATAGAGGATAACATGCAGAACATGGTAAAATAGAGAAAAACATGGCAAGCAGAGCAGTGACAGAGAACTTGATGTAGAAAGAGATCTAATGCAGAATAGGATCTAGGTAAAAAATGTTTTGGTTGCAAAAATGGTTTTGGTTGAATGCAGAACACGACCCACTTGCAAAATGTTTCCATTCGATTGTAGAATAGGGTTTGGTTGCAAAATGGTTTCGTCTGGTTGCACAAAATGTTATGTCTACAAAAGTGGTTCAGGATGGTTGCAGAACAGGGTCCAACTATAGAAGTGGTTTCATCTAGTTACAAAAGAGGTTCCTACTACATAAGTGGTTTTGAACGATTACATAATTGGTTCTGGCTACATAAGTGGTTCAATATGGTTGTAAAATAGGGTTCGGTCATACAAGTGGATTTTTTAATTACATAAGAGGTTCCTACTACATAAGTGGTTTTGGACTGTTTCATAATAGGTTCTGGCTATAGAATTTGTTTCATCCAGTTGTAGAAGTGGTTCCTGCTACAGAAGTGGTTTTGGATGGTTGCAGAATAGGATTCGACTGTAGAAATGGTTATGGATGATTGAAAAAGAAGTTCCTTCTGATTGTAGAACTGGTGAAAGTTGATCACAAAAAAGATTCAAGTCTTGTGTAGAATTGTGTCGGTATATTCGACGGGTATAGAACACTATCCAAAAATGAAAATGTAGCCTTGGGGTGTTAATTATATACATAGGTATACTTGGCGAGTTGAGTAGGAAAGTTTAGAAATTTTAAAATTTTAGGGTGAAAAAGGTACTTTATTTAGGCAGGATTGCTTACAAATTTTTAAAAATAACCATGATACTCTTATCAAAGTATGGTGAACCAACACCTAAAATTTATTTTTTGAAAAAAAAATTGGCTAAATGGCTGACGTTTGGCTCCCCCAAATTTTGTAAATTTGAATTTTCAAAAATTGTACTTTTCGCCCAAATGGTGAAGTTTCGTCGCTATGCATAACCCTGTAGATAAGCCTAAGGGCTAGCCCTAGGAATTCCCTATTGAAATTGTAATAGGATTTTTTTTTTCTCAATGCATTCATCCATGAATAGATGGCGAGAGCAGTTCCATTAGGGCTTGCTATTTTTACTAGGATGAATGGCAATTCTTCATGATTGAAGTAAAGGAAGAGCCAGGCTAAATGGGAATAGTACCTGAAATATGCTCCTTCCTTGTTTTCTTTCATTCTGATTAGGAGTTCTTGGGACATGCCTGCTAAGTATTGCGGCCAATTAAAGAATATTGGGTGATTGCTCATCCCAGAGGATTCATAATTCTTAGGGTTGGAAATGTAGTGAGCCATGGCTATTTGCCAATTGTATACTTACCTATCATAGGGTAACCCAGCTATCACGACCAACATAGAGTAAAGCTCTGCATCCTTAAACTCATCTATCTTAATTGGGGTTGAGGGTAGGGTACTGCCACTCAATTTTCTATCTATCTAGCCTACTACCCAATTTAGGAAATTTCTCCCCCTTCAGCATGCTTACTTAGCACATAGTATTGATGCTTGAGACCTTGTGGAAAATGGTTTGGATTTTGAGCCTAGTTTTACCCCTAGGGAGAAAGCATTATTGAAGGACTCAATCTTAATGTGCATTAGGGTTTTACCTTTGATGCTCTACAATGTCTTATGCTCAGGGTTATAATTCTTCGTGATTGCTTGAATGAGCTCAGGGTATGGGTGCATGGAATCACACATATAAAAGGATAGTAATGAACTTACCACTATCACCCTTTGACTTGAAGTTGATATGCCCTTAGCAACCCTTTGCTCTGCTTCTATCCTCATCTGGGACTTCTCCTTGTAGGTGGTGATAGTATCAATAATTTTACCCGTATTATCATGGAAATAGCTACTTGCTTGAGTTCCCTCAGTAGTAGCCTTCTTTGTAGCAGCAGATGATGAAGCCATGGCTATGAATAGAAGTGGATTATTCCTTTTTAAAGGGGAAAATTTGTGCTCTCGATCGTTCTACAGAAAATTGCTCTCTCTGTTCTGTTGCACAACTCTCAAAATTCAAATTATGTAGTAAGAGTGAATTCTACTAAGTAGCATCGAACATATAGTCCTCTTAGAGCGTGTGATTTAAATGAGGTGGTTGCAACGTTCATCTGCATGCGAAACTATGTCGATGCCATTTCTTTCTATGATTGGATTACCTTTGAGGTTGATGGCATCAATTTGACATGTGTGCACCTTTCTTACTTAGGATTATAAAATAATGTGTTGGCTCTGCTTTGAATTGAGTGCCCCATATTTATTTTGAATATTTTATAGATTGAGTGCAATCTTCCTCGGGTACCTCTTTTCTCATTTGTGCAGCTAAACTTCCTTTTCTTGAAATGAGGTGGCACCACTATGAGCCACATAGCACAATTGATTTACGAGTAGGTTTAGAATTTGTGGCTTATGAGAATACTTGCCACCATGGAGCATATTTTATCCTTTAGTCACTCTTGTTACTAATATAAAGTGTAAAAATGAAAATATTTACAGGATATGATACATATAATACATGGAAAGTAGCTCACTACTTGATATACAACTTGAGATGATATCCATTCACTGGGATGTGTAGCACCTCTCCTTATTGGTCTTTTATCTGGAAAGCATTTTTCTGTTTGACTAATTCTATTTGGAAAGGACCCTCCCAGAATGAGTCAAACTTCTTGTGCTTACCTAGCTTGGTCTTGTCTATGTTCCATTTTAGAACTGAGTCACCGATTTTAAACTTTTTGAATGTGGTCTTCTTGTCAAACCATCCTTGTGTCTGTGACAAGTGTCTTTGGAACTTCTTATAAGATTAATCTCTCTATTCTTCCAACTGTAATAGTTGAAGAAGTCTTTCATTTACAGGATCTCCTTTATCAGAATCATTATCGTTGATGTACTTTAAAGTTGGAAACTCTAGGTGGATTGGTAGCACAACTTCTTTTCCATATACAAGAGTGTAAGGAGATGTGCCTATAGATTTCTTCATGGTGATTCGATCTACCCATAGTACCTAGTTTATCCATAAATGCCAAGATCTTTTATTATCTTCTAGAGATCTTTTAAGCATTCTGAGAAGATTTTTGTTGCTTGATTCTTCTAAGCCATTTCCCTGTGGGTAGTAATTGGAAGAATTCTTCAAGTAAATATCATATCTTCTAGAAAAATCTATATACTTGGCCCCTATAAAATTTGGACCATTATCACTTACTAGAGCTTCAGGAATACCAAACCTGGTGATCAGAGTTTCAAGAAATTCAAGCACCACATCTTGATCACATCTCTTGGTAGGTATTGCCTCAACCCATCTAGTAAAATAATCTATGGTGGTCAAAATATATCTGTGACCTACTAAAGAATTAGGATTGATTTCCCCCACAAAGTCTAGGCCCCACTATTGAAATGGTTGCTCAACTTGTATTGGTTGTAGAGGCATTGTAGTATTTCTATTTTTACCTGTGTATCTCTAGCATTTATCATAGGCTCTAGCAATTTTAAAAGCATCAACAAAAATAGTAGGCCAAAAATACCCTACTCTTATAATCTTCAGTGTGGTAGATCTCCCTGAATAATGGCCTCTAGATAGTCCATCATGAAATTCTTTCAGGATCTTGTGCTTTTGATCTTCTCTTACACATCTTAAGAGGACACCATCAAGGTTTTTCTATAAAGTTCTCTAGATAGCATTGTATAATGCAAGGCTTGAAGCCTATACCTTCTCCTTTGTGAAGCATTAAGATTTTGGGGATAGATCCCAGTCTAAAAGTAACTTGTGAGCTGATCTATCCAATCTGCTTCTTGTGGGAGAATGTTACTTTCTTGATCTAGCTCTTTGATCTGGCACACTACTTCTTCCTATGGATTTGCTTTAGCTGCCAATTCTTGATAGAGTGCTCTTCCTCTTACCAATTTGGTGGGATGAATCTCAATGTCAAACTCTTGAATTTTTGTAATCCAACCTGCTCTCTTTTCACCAAGTTCTCCTTGTAAGATGAATGTTCTTACATCAGGATGGACTACATACACCAGGGTTTTGCTCTAGGCTAGATATTGTCTAAACTTCTTTAAGGACTTCATGACTACAAACACTTGTCTTTCTATGAAGTTATATTTTACCTGATACTCATGCAATGTTTGACTCCAAAATAAAATAGGGTGTTCATTGTTCTGGTCATCCTTTTGAGTTAATACAATAGCATAACTCTCTTCAGCACCATAGGCATAAAGGATGAAGTCTCTATCAAAGTTTGGATTGACCAGGATCGGAGTTATGGCAATGGCCTATTTGATCATTTCAAATGCTTACTTCCTTTTTTCAGTCCACTTATAATCTACATCTTTTTTGAGTAACTCTGAGATCGGTCTGATAATTTGAGCAAAATCTGAAATAAATTTCCTTACAAAATTAATCTACCCAAAGAAGGATTGCAGAGATTTTTTGTTCATTGGAAGGGGTAGTGCCAATATTGCTTTTATTCTATCAGGGTCAATGGACATTCCCTATTTTGATACTACATGTCCTAGCAACTTTCCTTCATGGACTGCAAAGATGGATTTCTTAGGATTTAGTGATATGCCAAATTCCTTGCATTTCTAGAAAACTTGTTCTAAATGATAAATATGATCTTGTTTCTCATGTGAAAATATAGTCATATCATCTAAATATATTAAAATTATTTTATTAATAAGCTTACCAAAAGCATAATCCATTACCCTCTGAAAAGTGGCACCAACATTTGATAGACCAAATGGCATTCTTTGATAGGAAAATGTGCCCCACTTTGTTGTAAATGTAGTCTTATATTGATCTTCATCTTTAACCCAAATCTGGTTGTATCCAGAGAAACCATCTAATAAAGAGAACCTCTCTACCCCTACTACCATCTGTAAAATTTGATCTATCTGTGGTAAGGGGTAGTGATCTTTCAGAGAAGCTTGATTCAGATTTCTAAAGTCTACATAGAGATGAATATCTCCATTCTTCTTTCTTACCGAGACTAGATTGGCCACCCAAGTTGAGTGCTTGATTGGGTAAATTATCTTAGCTCTTAATAGCTTAAGCAATTCTTGTCTCATGATTACTTCAATCTTGGGATTTATTGGTCTCTATTTTTATCTGAATGACTTAGCATCTGGTACTAACTCAATAGTATGTTGAATTATATTTTTATCATATACCTTCAGGTCATCGTAAGTCTAGGCTATTATGTCTTGGTACTTGTGGCATAAAGCTCTAAAACTTTCAACTTCTTCTATAGTGCATTGGATACCAAACTTCAACTTTTCTCCATTCTGCATCTCAATTTCTTTGTAGATTTTATCATCAACTTTCATTTGTTTTAATCTCTTTCCATCCTCATTATCAAACAAGCTTTCTAGAGTAATCAAACCTTTGGGTATGTGGTTGTTCTTTAGCTGAATAATCTCCCTTTGATCAATTTCTTGAGCAAGCTCACTCTGAGAAAAAGCACAATCTGCTTCCTTGATCAAATAATCGACAATCTGCTCATCACTTTCAAAGACTTTCCAGTATATCTACTTGTCAGGCACTGATGGTCTGAAAACTAGTTTAACTCTCTTATTTTTAGGAGATCCATAATCTATAGAGAGAGAGAAATTAGCTCCTTTAACAACCAATGTATCTACCAAAGAATTTTGTTGTCTAGGAATGATATGTAGATTTAAAGCATCAAAGGATTCCATCAGGTCCCATACTCTATTTCTGTAAGCCTTCAGATAATGGTGCTTACTATTGTACTTTTTTATGACTTGATTGACAATCAGTTTTGAGTCACCATAAATGTCTAACATTTTGATGCCCATCTATTCTGCTTGCATTAATCCTAGGTAGAGAGCTTCATACTCTACGGTATTATTCATGCAAGACCAAGCAAGTCTAAAAGAAAATATTTTCACTCCTTCGGATGGAGATTTTAAAACTACACCTACTCCAGCTCCATTTTTGCATCTTGCTCCATCAAAATACATTGTCCAAATCTTGGACTCTCTCAATGATTGGTTGGAAATCATAGGAATTTTCTTCTCTATTTTAGATGTTATATTGTATGTCCCTAATCCTATTTCTAGTAGATCTTGAGTATTTTGGAAAGGTAGTTGATCATCAACTTCCAAATCCTCCAAGAGTTCTACTAGTTTTGGCTCTTCCATAACTGAGTGATTGTACATCTCTTCTTCTATTTTCTCAATATGGTAAGTGATTGGATTTTTAAGGATCAGTCTTATCCTTCTTCCCTTATAAGGTATCATCATACCAAAGTAATCCAAATACATGTAACCTCCCAAATTGGTAGTAAATTCTCTAGAAAGACATAGGCCAAAGTAGGGCTCAAGATCTACTACTATAATTTCTTGCACAATAGTGACCTCAGGAGCTCTATGCAATTTCATTAGTACATCTTTCACTACTCCCATAGTCTTCACTAGGGTACCATCTAGCTACAAGACTCCTTGACAAGAGCGGGTATATTCCATACCCATTTCATCACAAACAACTTTAGGCATTACAGTAGTAGATGCTCCAGAGTCAATCATACAATTATGGACTATCCATCCCTCCATCCTTAAAGAAATATAGAATGGGGGAGGTTTATTTTTTAGAGTAGCAGGAGATATTTTTTCTTGATCTTGAGGTTGGTTAAGAATAGTGGCCATCTCTTTCCCTTGGGATTTCTTGTTAAGAGATGCTTTTAATAAATCAATCTGACCAGGGAGGAAAAGAGTATCATAGAGACTTGCTCTTGATGGAATCTTTTTAAGTTCCTCTACAATATTAAATTTAGGCTTCTCTAAAGAATTTATCTCTTCCCTTTTGTCCACTTCTCCAAATCTCCTCCTATACTATTGTGTAACTTTGATTCTCTATCTTTTAGTAATAGAAGGGAACTGCAACTTCTCTCTCACCTCCTCTTTAGAACCTGATTGTTCTTTATCCTTGTAGCTCTTCTTTGGTGCATTTTTACTTTTCTCTTACCTCTGAGGTATCAACTTTGTGGTAGCCTAAGGAATAGGGAATTTATCCTTGTTTGGAAAAGGGTGATCCTTCTTATTTTGAGAAGGGATCTAAAATGATCCCAATTTTTATGAATCAACTTGTATTGGTTTCTTTCCAGATCTAGTCAATACTATGATAGGTTCTAGTTTAGAAGAGCTAAGCTCATCCTCCTTTTGTTCATCCTACCACAACATATTAACTCTTCCTTTCTCATTCCTTTCTTCCTTCTCCATAGCTTGTTGGATGTGATGTTGATACATGTAACATGATTCAGGGTCATGTGGATCATTGCAGACCAAACACCAAATATTAACCAGAGTTGTCTTAGGACTTGAATCATATTCTTCTTGATTAGTGTTGACCCTTGGCCCTACATTGTTGCTTGAACTAGGCTTTTGATCTTTATTGATGTAGGGAAATCTCCTCTACTGAGATCTTTCAACTTCTCTCTTTTCTATAGCATTGACCTTGTTGCTAATAGTTTTTAAAGAGTTCTAGATATCAAGAAGCACTGAGGATTCTTGGGATGGTTGTGATGGAAGAGGAGGAAAAGGAACAATGGTGGGTAATTTAGGAGGTGGATTTGTCGTAGGAAGATGAGTTGTAAGAGGAACAGGATTCATGGTGGGAAAGGATGAAGTTGAGGGTTATTGTGTGATTTCAGGAGTGTATGGAGTAACATGTTTGGAAGGTAATCTTCCTACTAAAATTAAGATATCTTCGACATGAACCACTATTTGATAAACATTTGGGAATGTGGTGATCCCAGATTGCTGAGTTTGCAAGCCAATATCTGGTCCTAAAGCTCTGATGTAATATCTATAAGCTAAGGGAGAAGTTGGTCTAAACTCATTAGGGATTCTTTTCCAAGTTCTACTAAATCTGAGATTGAAATCAGAAATTGATTCTTGAGGATGTCTTTGAATGATTGTAAATTGAGTCAAGAGCGAGAATGGATCTATAGATTCATTAAATTCTTCTACAAAGGGACCTGCTAAGTCGGCCCAATTTTTGATGGAACCATTTTCTAAGGTTCTGAACCAATGCAATATTTTACCTCTGAAGGAAAGAACCAATAACTTTACGATGACATCTTCATGCCTGATGTTGTGAATGGCTACCATTGATAGCACATCTTGACAATGTTCGTATGTCATCCTCCTAGTACCATCATAGGTAGGAATAGCTTTGATAGCAGCTTGAGGGATATCATGTGAAGCTTGAAATGATAATGGAGTTGGAGCATTCCAATCTGGATAATTATGTTGAACTTCATCCCATTCTTCGGCCATGTCGGCTTGAGTACTAGAAGAATCTGAAGAAGAGGATGTTGTTGGGGTTTCTTCTATGGAAGTTTTAGAAGAGGGATATCTTGGATACCTAGATTTTGAGAATAGTTCATAGAAATTGGTAGGTTGATCACCTTTCTTAGTTGCACTTCTAGTAAACATGAAAATCTAAAGGTTAGGACTAAGGTATTATTGGATCTTATTCTCAGGGAGTCACCAAGTGAATTTACTTTCTTCGCACATGAGGTCAAAACAATTCACTAAATTTTGATTCCTCCGGGTAAAACATAATAGATATGTATAGTGGAATCGTCCCATCGAGGCATGCCAAAAATTATTGTAGTCCAGTTTGTCATCTAGCCAATGCTAGAACTGTGATTATCATCTCTAAGAATTTGAAGGTGAGCACCCACTAATCACAACCCAGACTAAACATTGGAAGAATCAAATTGCTTTGATTCAACCTCTAGAGAAGGTTGGTATACCTTGTCAACTTAATGAATGTTGACTCTATTTAGCTCAAATAGTAAAATTTTAGGGATAGAAATGGTAGGGTTAGAAATGTATGAATATAGAATGGATGGGTGAAGCTAACAACATAGACATCCACATAGTATCCCTGACAAATTAGATTTTAGAAGCAATATTCGAGACTAACAACATTCAAAACTTATGCAGTTACAATATTAATGGCTTTTGCATGCTCACAAAATTATTCCAAACATCTAAAGCATTAATTATCCAAATTAATAGAATAAGATCAATGCCTTGATTAATAAAAATAGAATTCTTGAAAAGCATGTATGCAGAACCGATTATCTCAATTTACTCTAAGTCAACTTTTCAAATTAATAGAATAGACTAACCATAGCAGCAAGGAGGAGATAATTTCTAAGAATTATATCCACCATTCAACACAAGCACAAGTTTGAGGTAAACATCCCTTGTAATGCTTCATTCATCAATTTGTAGAAATATACATAGTAGTGCAAGCAAACACTCCAGAGCCGACCTTTTGAAAGGAGGTCGTTGCCTTTATTTATAGATTTTACAATAATATTTCTCTCTAAGCATTATAGGGAATTTGATTTTCTTGATCTTCTTGGCCACTTTGTCATTCATGGTGCCCACCAGCTACATCTTCTTGATCTTGTTGCAACTATCTTCTGGTAGAGCTCATCATCACCATCGGTGGTTCTTGCAATCCATCCTTATCCACTGATCTGCAACTGAATCTGGTTCATCAGGAGGTTCTGGAAGGTTCTGGACTGTAACCACTTTGATTCGGCTTCTATGGCATCAATTTTAACTTTCCCCTATTCTCTGAATTACGCACATAAAATTTCACCAAAAATCTGCATGGAAGACAGAGGTTTAATATCTATCATAGATCTGACTATCGGACGGTTGTAGTTGAACATATGTAGCACTGCTTCACATTTACATGGTGGTAATGAAGGAAATAGAGAATCATGGCCTTTTGCTCCTTAATCACTTTTTCTCTCTTCCCTTTTTCTAGTGATCTACTATTCTTTGGTGCTTTTCCATTTTGCGTGCTCTCGATAAAGGAGTCTAAGAAATGTAGCTTCGTACTCCTTTGAGTTTCTTAGCTTTTGGTATTTTAGTGCTTTTTAGATTTGTGTGCTAGATATGAAGCGGACAAGAAAGCATTGCTCGTTGAACCTTCTTTGATTTGGGTGATTTTTGGAGCTTCTCTATCTTAGGCATTTCTCAATACTTCTTTGCTTTGACCAACTTCTGGCACTTTCAATTTTACGTAGCGGTTACCAAAGAAACAAGAAAGCGTGAGTCTTCTCTTTTCTTAAATTTATTCCTTTTCTGGCACTTCTCTCTTTTGGTCATTTTTAGCGCTTTCTCGTTTATGTGATAATTGTAAAGGTGGTAGAGAAACGTGACTTTCCTGACTTCTTCATTTTCCCCTCTTTTCAACGCCTTTCTCTTTTGGATGCTTTTTAGCGCTTTCTCATTTGCGCACTTAATACAAAGGTGGCTGAGAAACGCGACTTACCTTCCTTCTTCAACTTGGCCCCTTTTAGTGCTTCTTTATTTTTACCCTCTCATGGTGCTTTTCTATTTTAGACGTCCTTCAAATTTGCATGGCAAATACAAAGGGGGCAAAGAAATGCGACTTCACCCAACTTCTCAATTTTGAGCTGAATTCAACGCTTCCCTATTTTGGCCGATTTTTAGCGCTTTCTTGTTCCTTCTCCATACTTAGTCAAATTTTGCAAAATTTTAGCTAAGTAGAGATGTAGCCATTTTGACCTACACATTTCATATTGAAAATTATGTACATATGATTTTAAAAAATATTTTGTTTAAGAAGAGAGCAATAAGAAAAGAGTTGACCTAGTCATAAGCATATATAACAAGAATGCTTTAGCATTTGAGTGTTAAATTTCTAACTAAAATATTAAATTCATTTTATTATATACAAACAAGATATTGAAGTATTTATAAGAACTCAAACATTCCAATTGTATTATTGTATAGAGAAAATACTTTGAATCTTATATTAAAATGACTTTTCAATTTGGGTCTGAGGGATTAGTTCAATGGTCAAAAAGCTTCTGTAGGAGCGTGGAGACCAGGGTTCCAATTCCTTAGGCCTCGTAGTACCGATGGGCCTATCACGTCAGTGTAATCAGCTACGTAAAAGGTTTGTTCGATGCAAATGGAGGTTATAGTGACAACAAGATTCGAAATTTGAACCCATTGTAAGGAGTTACCGATTCCTCTAGTATAATAAAAAAATATACTTTTCAATCTTTTTTATAAAAAATTTAAATTTTTAATTTGAAATTTACTTATAAAAGTTTTACATAAAATATAAATAAAAATAAGCATAGATTATCTAAACTTAATATACAATCCTATCAAATTTTATGTTTCTTAAATATTAAAATAACCTGATGTAGGTGAATTGGAGAGGAGAGGGTCCTCCAAGGGAGGTGGCTGGTTCCATCTCCATCCTACCAAACGCACATTTGGTATTCAAAATTTAGTTGATAATACTGGTGATAGTTGATAATACTAGTGCTGTCAGGGTCGGACGCAATTTTGACAAGTGATTAATTTTCTCAAACCAAAAGAGACCTGCAAGGGATTTCTTTGTTAAATTAAAAATTATTAAAATAAAACATATAGTTGAGGAAAACGGCCTAAAAATAATTTCCATTTGTAAACAACTAAATGGAGACCGTACCAGTTGGTAATGGCTCCAATGTTCACGTCGTAAGCGATATTAAAATATGTTCAGCTTGCAGTGGAGATCGCACAAGTTGTTAATGGCTCGCATGTTCACGTCGTAATATGTTCAGCTTGTAATATCGATCAAATCACAAGTGATGACATGGAGTGACGTAACATGACCTACAATTTTTAAAGAAGATGTGAAGTGTACTCAAAGGAATAAAGAACCATCTTTCCGAATTTAAATCTTTTTAATCAAAACCTATGTCTTTAAATATACCTATGAAAACTATAGCTATGTTAGGTTTGTAAGATAAATCGTCTTACTTTCTCCACTACAAACATGTATTATGCTGCATATACAAGTGCATTGAAGCATAGCTTGCTTACAAGGATGCATACAATGATTAAATTGAGCCAGATGGAACCAAAAATAAATAATGTTGTCCTCCTTTGATGACTTCATTTGATGGATGACACTATGGATCAATGGATAAAATCTCATACATTGAGGAAAGTCTCCTGATAAAAGACATGCATTGCTGCACATTGAAGTAAGCAATTAAAACTTCGCTCTAACATTTTTAATTTTCAATAAGTCGTCACAGGCCAGAAATTAGTCTTTATTCCGCTCATATTTTCCTATATTGGGACTATTTTTTAAGTGAAAGACGGACAACATATAGATATATACATACAAAAACATATAGAAACGCATGTCTTAGTGGAAATTAATCCAGATTTCACTTATTTTTGATAGATTTTATTTTCTACTGATATTAGAATCTATAGTCAAATTTTGGAGCCCTTGTATTTACTAGCGGTAGTTGCCATCTGTCTGTTATATAATACTTTAAGTGAATTTTTCTCTCATCCTCAGCAATATATATGAATTTTGGGGCGTGATTTCATGCAAAGGCAAGTAAGAGGAGTTGAAGTGGCAAGCATAAGAAGCAGAAGGCAATGGCATGGAGTAATTGCAGCATCAACGAAGCCTTTGTAATTGTTAAGAAAGGTGAAAGAAGCTTCCGGTGAAGAACGATTCCGTTTATTGAAGACTTGCTTTCTTTAATGTGAAGTGAAGGAATATGTGGATACCCTTGTAAAGCTGTTATAGCAGCAACTTTATCATAATATAAAAGATATATCTTCATGTATTCTCTTTTTTTTGTCTGAAGTTGTGCCTTTGTAAAATTTATTGTGCGCCTTTTTTACTTAAGTGTTTGATTTCTGAGAACATGCAGCCTTAAAGTGAATGAATCCAAAAGGTTTGGTCATAAATTAATTTTAGGGTTTTATGTTTGTCTATTTTGTCTAGCTTTGGAACCACCCAACTTTATCATAATATAAAAGATATATCTTCATGTATTCTCTTTTCTTGTCTAAAGTTGTGCCTTTGTAAAATTTATCGTGGGCCTTTTTTACTTAAGTGTTTGATTTCTGAAATCATGCAGCTTTAAAGTGAATGAATCCAAAAAAGTTTGGTCTTAAATTAATTTTAGGGTTTTATGCTTGTCTATTTTGTCTAGCTTTGGAACCACCCAACTTTGTTGGCGTGCACAAAATTGGAGTTTGATTTTAGTTGATGTCATTCACTCTTGTGAAAAGTCCTATTTTGTGTAATTGTATAAAATCATAGCTTAGCTTCTGCCTCCCTATTCCAGCATCATGCAAAGTTTGGCTTTGTGCAAGTTTAGCTTTGTATAGGCATGCATAAAACCAAAAGTAAAGCTTCGACCTTGGTTTTGATTCCTTCAGATTGGTATCAAATATTGACCCATCAGTGAGAGTTTAAGACCCACAACTCCAACAACAATCCTCTACAATCGTAGATCCCATAGTTCAATGGCAAGAATTATAATTACTAGGGCATACAGATGAAGATTCTATTTGGGTCTTAGGAGCTATAGGACCTAGTGGAGAATGGGTATGTAGAACCTATAAATGTAGCAAAATTGAATGCTCTTTCTCAAGCTAAAAATAATTTGTTAAGGAGAACCAAAAGAATGATCAAAAAGTTGTATTCTACATTATGTAGGTAGCTAAAGAGACCATATTTACCAGAATTGTAGTAGCAACCAAATCAAATGAGGCATAAGATGTTGGAAATATGAGCAGGTTTTATTGTCATTGATGTCAAGAAGTCAATATCAATGAGCATCAGTTTCAGTGAGCAGCATCAGTTTCAGGTTTTGTAATCAGTGCAAAAGAAAGATTGCTTCCAGTGGTCAGATGAGGTCTAAATGGCAAAAGGAAGCCCCAAGCAAAATAATATTATAATATTAAAGTTCTAAGGTCAAGACCTAGAGATTTAATTTAATTATAAATTAATTTATAATTTAATTTGATTAACTCTAAGAGTTATTAAGTTAATTATAAATTATTTATAATAAGTTAATTATAAATTAATTTATGATTTAATTTAAACCCTAAAGGTTAGGGTTAAGAGGGTGCAAAGTTGAAATAATTCAAAATTAATCGAATTAAAATATTCACTGACGTCTTGGAACTTATGGCACTTTGCATATAAAGGAAGGTAAACACCATGGCAAACATCATCCATGTGATCCATAAGACATAAGTATATATCATGCGCAAAAGGCAAGGAAGAAGATTGTGTGTGTTTTTAAAGCATTTGAGAGGCAAAACATATGACAAAGGAAAGGGGAACCCACTCCATGTTGCAAGGTGTTGGATAGCACGATTGGCAGCTAGAGACTGTGTTAGAACATTTGCAAATGCAAGGGTGAGGGATCAAATCCCATGGTCTTTTTTTTTTTGAGCGAATGAAGGTTTTGTTGGAGTTTGCATCGTCAGTGAAGCACAAAGGGAAGTTGTTAGCCTTTCCCTTTGCATACGAGCACCTAGCCCACATAGTGGGCGTGTGTTTGGCAAAGGCAATCAGTAGTGAGAGGTTGCGAGTTTGAAACCCGTCGAGGCCCTTTTGGATAAGTGTATAAGGTATACATTTTTATTGCAAGGTTTAAATTGTTGCATCTGAATTGCTAAAGGTGGAAATTGAAATTGCTAAGGTGGAAATTAATTTTAATTTCCTAAGGTCTTATTGATTGGATATTGCATTATTTTAAAAAGGATTTTGTGAGTTAAGGGAGATAAAAGGGTATGCATAATTTGTTTTTGTGATTTGATTTTTGAGTGCTTTGAATTTATAAGAGGAGTAATAAGGTGTGCCAAGGGAGTTAGATATTTTTATTAAAACAAAGTTAATAAGAATTGTATTTAAAGGAGAAATAAGGTTGAGTAATTTTTTAATATTTTTACTTGGTGAAATATTTTTGTGAAAAAATATTAAGGATAAATATTTGCTGTCTAACCCTAGTATTGGCAAAAAGAGTGGTTGTTATTGAGACAGGTGTTTGAGTTTAAATCATCTTCAAACAAGAGGTAAGGGCATATTATCCTTGAGAGTGATTGTTGGATGTTGTGAATGCGAAGTTGGAGTGAAAAGGATTGATTGATCAACATTGTTGAATAAGTTTTTATATGCATAAATTGGTGAATGCTTGAGTGAGAACTTGTGAACTATCTTGCACTAGGGCTTATACAAAAATCATGAGTATCATTGTTATGTGAATGTGGGAACATCTTGAGTTGAGTTTGAGTTCCATTGTGAGAGTTATTGAGAGTATTGGATGAACCATTAGCCTATGGTTTTGCAAGGAAGTTGGTTTTATTGATTGAGTTGATTGAGCTATAGTGATTGAAAAGCGTTGGAGTGATAGTTCAAGTTCTGTAATTTCTATATTTTGAATTGATTTGAAAGAGATTTATGAAATAAATTGATTTGAGACTGTATGTAAGTTTTGTAAGTAATTTGAGAAAGCTTTTGTGAAATATTAAGGATAGATTTATGTGAGATCTTGTGGAAGCTTACAATTTATTGGACAGAGATTGGACAAGTTCTAGTAAGGACTTGTTGGATAGATTTGAGGTAAGTCTTAGAGAAATTTTGAGAGTTGATTTGATTGATTTTTTCAAAACTTGAGTTAATATTTGGGGAAGATCTAGCAGAGGTGATTTGTGATTGGTAAATATTTGTGGTAAATCTTAAGGATAGATTTAAGGATAGAGTTTGGTGTAAATTTGAGGTTATTTTTATGTCAAACCAAAGAGAGAGATTGAGAAGATTTGTGCTAGACCAAAGGATTATGTTTAGTACAAATTTGAGACAGAGTTTAAGCAGAGCTTTGGAGGTGATAGAGCAAAGGACAGTAGTCTCCAGTGGATAGAGATCCATTAGCCATGGTAGTGAATACATGTCTTCTGAGTGAAGGTAGGAGTCTTTAGTGGATAGAGATCCATAAGCTATAGAAGTGGAGGCAGTAGTTCTCTAGAGGATCACCAAGCTAGAGCAATGGAGGAGTTCTCCTAAGGATAGATATCCACAAATTTGATTAGGGGATTGGTATCTCCTTTGGATAGAGATCCATAAATATTGTAATAGGGAAGGATTTCCAAATATATTTGTTGAGAAAATATTAGTAAAATATTTTCTCCATGGAGTAGCCCACATTGGATGAACCATGTTAAATCATGTCTCTCATGTGTGTAATACTTTATGTGATGTTTATTGTTTTAATGCTACTACTGCTATCATATGTGTTGAAAAGCAAAAAAAATTATCTTATACTATTCACCCCCCTCTCAATATAAGCACATGTTCTTCATAGGAAATTTTAGCCAACTCCTTCCAAGGTGCTAATAAAGTAAAATTGTTAAGATTGTAGATGTTGAGAAGAGATTTTAAAAATCTAAATATGAATGAATATGAGTCCATGAGTGGCTTCTTTACCCACATAATGGATATTATCAACCAAATGAGGATGAATGGCAAAAATATTGAGAACCAAATAATTATCAAGAAGGTATTGAGAAGCCTACCAACAAGGTTTGACTCAATAGTTATTGCCATTGAGGAATCAAGGGACTTAACAACCATTTTAGTGTATGAGCTCATGGGTTCTTTGCAAACACATGAGGAGAGGTTGAATTGGAAAATTTAGTCCTCATTGAAGTAGGCTTTTAATATGTAGGTCATATTTAGAGATAATAATAAAAGGAATAAATACCAATAGACAACCTCAAGTTCTCAAGGAGAAAGAGGACATGACAATAGATATAGAGGTGGTAGAGGCCATGAGAGAGGAGGAAGAACAAACTACTCCAACAAAGGATAAATCAACTATAGTTTTCATAAATCAAGAGGAAGAGACAACAATAAAAATTAGCAAGGAAGACCAAATCGAAGGTATGAAAAATCTAAAATCCAATGCTATTATTGTAATAAATTTGTCCATTATAGTTATGAGTGTAGAAGAAGATGACCAAGAAAAATAAGTAACAAGCCCATTATACCAATGAGAATAATAATGAAGAACATAAAGATGCGTGTAGGTCTATGATGCTAACTTGTAGTCTTGATGAATAGAGCCCAAAAATTGTTTGGTATCTTAATAGTGGTTGTAGTAACCACGTGTTTGGGAATAGAGAAATGTTTTCATAACTAGATGAAACCATCAAATCTAAAGTGAATATGGGAAATAATAGCAAAGCATCTGTCATGTTCAAAGAGAAATATTATTTGCACAAAATAAGGATAAATAAAACACATCCCTATATTTTGTGTCGAGACTAAAACATAATTTGTTGAGTGTTGGACAACTTGTGCAAAAGAGATACACAATACATTTTAAAAATGGATCTTGCATCATTAGAGATAAATACAATAGGCTCATAGCAAATGTAACCATGCTAAAGAACAAGATGTTTTCTATAAAAATTTAGAGTGAAATATTGTTTTCATTTTGTACAATTGTAAATAATGATACATGGTTGTGGCATCTCAAATTTATCCATTTAAGTTTCAATGACCTAAATTTATTGCATGGAAATAAAATGGTAAGGGTATTGCCTCTTATAGAGTAACCCAATAAAGCACATAAAGGTTTTCTAGTAGGCAAGTAGCATAGGGGTGCATTCCCTATAGGAAATTCATGGAGAACTTCACAACCATTGGAGGTGGTGCATTCCGATATATGTGGGCCTATGCAAACCAGCTCATTTGCCAACAACATATATGTTTTTACTTTCATATATGATTTTAGACAAAATAAATGGGTATACCTCCTCAAACAAAAGTTAATAGCATTTGGTAAATCTAAGGAGTTTGAAGCATTAGTTGAAAAGCAAAGTGGTTGTTATGTGAAGATTCTAAGAACAAATTGATGAGGTGAGTACATCTCCAATGAATTCCATAACTTTTGTAAAGTAAATGGAATAAGAAGGAAGTTAATAGCAAGATACAAACCATAATAGAATGATGCAGTAGAGATAAATAACATAACCATATTGGATATTTCAAGGAGTATGTTGGAGGCAAAAGCATTATCAAATGAGTTCTAGGTAGAGGTTGTAGCATGTGTAGTTTATTTGCTAAAAAAGTGTTCCATGAAGAGTGTGAAGGATGTGATTCCACAAGAAGCATGAGCAATAAAAAACTAAGTGTTTCTCACTTATGATTCTTTGTCTACATAGAAAATGCGCATATTTCAGAAGAGAAGAGAAGAAAACTGGATGACAGGGCATAAAAATTCATCTTCATTGGTACAATGAAGAGTCATTGACCTATAGATTGTATAACCCTATTACAAAGAAGTTGATCATAAGAAAAAATGTAAATTTCATGGAAGATGAAGCTTGGAATTAGAATTCCAATATTGGTTAGTAAGGTCTGGCAAGTATTGAGTCTGAATACTTGAATGTAGAAAGCATGGATTGGCCTTCAACTTCAAGTAGTAGTAGTAGTAGTGTGAGAAACAACCTCTCATCATCAAACTCGCCACAATTTGCAAGAATTATATTCAACATGAGGATACCAATAAATACAAGGAGCTAACAATAACTATATGAGGTAACTAGAAATGAAATAGATGAAGAAAATTCTCATTTTGCTTTATTATATGAGTGTGATCCTATTTCATTTGAAGAAGCAATTAATAACAACAAATGGGTGAAAGCCATGGATGAAGAAAAAGCAATAGAGAAGAATTAGACTTGGGAGCTAATGGATTTTCCAACAGGTAAGAAAATAATTAGAGTAAAATGGGTGTATAAAATAAATTTTAATATCCAAGGTTATGTTGAAAGACATAAAGAAAGGTTGGTTACAAAAGGGTATAAGCAAAAGTTAAGGATTAACTATCATGAAGTGTATACACTTATAGCAAGGCTTGACACAATGAGGATGATATTAGCATTGGCAACCCAAAAGAGATGAAAATTGTATCAAATGGATGTCAATTTTGTCTTCCTAAATGGAGTGTTGGAAGAAGAGGTCTACATAGACCAATCACCTAGCTATGAGCTAGAAGGTCAAGAAGGAAATGTATTGAAATTGAAGAAATTCTTGTATGGGTTAAAGCAAGGACCTAGTACTTGGAATAGATGCATTGATGCATACTTTTAGGATAACATATTCATCAAGTCCCCATGTGAGCATAATATCTACATCAAGATCAATGAATAATGAGAGATGATAATAATATGCTTGTATGTAGATGATCTAATTTATACTAGAAATAATAGTATATTTTTTTATCATTTTAGAGGTGCTATGAAAAAGAGTTTGAGATGATAGACTTGGGATTAATGAAATATTTTATTGGCATGGAAGTTATCCAATATGAAAATGGTGTTTTCAATTCTTAATACAAATATGCAAGGGATGTCTTGAAGAGGTTTAGAATATAAAATAGAAAACTAACAATTACTCCATTGCAATAGGTCTAAAATTGAGCAAGCATGATTACAGTAGCAATGTTGATCCAACATTCTATAAAAGATTAGTTGGAAGCCTCATGTATTTGATAGCAACCAAACTTGACCTAATGTTTGTAGTGATTTTGATAAACACTCACAAGTAGGAAGAAGGATATTGTAGTATGTTAATGTGACCATAGACCATATGATATTTCATACAAGATTAGATCAACTTGAGCTTTTTGGATACATATATAGTGATTGGAAAAATATATATATGATAGGAAGAACACATTCGATTATGCATTCCATCTTGGATCATGTGCAGTTTCATGGCCATCCAAGAAATAACCTATAGTTGTAGTGTCATTGAAGTAGAGTATGTTTTTTCCACTTTAGTTGCATGTCAAGTAGTTTAGCTAATAATAATATTAGGTGAGTTTAATAATAAATAGAAATGGGTAACTGCCATATTTTGTGATAATAATGTTAGCTTTTGATGCTATATATTTAATAAAATAACTACCACAAGGTATAAAAAGAGCATGTAATACTAATTTATGAAAATGGAAATATACTAAGCATGAGAATATGATGAGAAACTTTTGAAAATACTCATAAATCAACCATTAATGAAAGCTCATGAAAATAGTACATTGCTATGAAATGGAGGTCTCAAGCACTCCATATTGCTTATATGCTCTACATTGTATCTATTACTATTCTACCTTGTGCACTCCGAAATCCTCTCCAAATTCATCCCTTTGCTATCACCTAAGAAGACCTATATATAATGAGACATGACTCTTGGTATTCCATATTCCTATGAATATTCATCTTCCTATTCTTAAGGACTCATGTATATGTGGACAGCATGCACATTTACATTATTGCACATTCTAATAATACTTGTGCATTCATTCCATTGCATAAAGTAAATACTTAAATTCTAATCTAAGACAAACTCCTAATCTAAACATGTACCCATGATGGTACATTAGCATGTACCAAATAATGTAATATATTTCAACACCTCCCTATATTATATTATTTGGATATTAAATAATTTAGTCTTCAATATGGATCTTCATCTTTTAGATGTTCTTCAATTTTTTTTGGTTCCTATCCTTCTACTGATTTAGTCTTCATTTTATTCTTGGAGCTCATGTAGTCTTTTCTTGTCTTCTTCATTCCACTGCTTCTCTATATTTCAAAGTGGTTGATATAATTTTTATTCTTGAATTTATTTAGGTATCTTTGATGAACAAGGTATCTCATTATCTTGCAAGTCCTAAGTGGATCATAATTGCTCTCTCTTGTTGGTTGGGCAATATTTCTTCTTGTTCTTCAAAAACTTTAAACTTGAACCCATTATTAATAGATGCTTCAAAAATTAGAACTTGAAAGAGATAATCTAATTTGAATATCAATATTTCTTCAAATATTCTATAGTACTTATCTTTATAGTAATAGAAAAAAGATGAGTGAGATTTTCCTCCACAATATTTACATGGATGGAAAGTCCAACAGTTTGCTTTCTCATGACCTATCTTGTTGCAATAAGTACATTATGAAGATATCCCTACTCCTTTGTTACTTGTCTTTGGAAATTCAAGTTCATCCATTTCCTTGATAAAATGGTGAAACCATTTGTGTATAACTGAAGCTACTCTACCTTTACTTATTTCATATATTTGTAGGATGTCTTTCTAATCACTATTCTCTTCTACCTTTTGAATATGGTTTTTTATTTTATTCCCAATATCTCCATTAATATAGTTGTCATCAAATCCTTTCATCATGTCATTGGAAGGTATTTTTGTAGAATCTACTTTTGTCAAACTATTAGCTTGTGAGTTCTCAAAAATATTTCTATGCCACATATATTCTTCTCTTCTAATTGCATCTTTTCTATTATCATTTCTAGAATCAAGTATGTCTCTGAACCATTTTGATTCCTTGAATCCTATATACTTAATAAGTTTTTCCATAGTTATTTTTAAAGTAATATTTCTTGTAACTCTTTGATTTAAAAAGAACAATTTTGGTAGAATTTAAAACTTTAAACCTTTGAGGTTGTCTACCTTATGACTCCCTAGTTTTAAGTATGAGATCAAATACTATCTTTTAATTCTTCAACTTTTGTAGTATGCTTTGTAATTTCTTATTTGTAATATTTCAAATCTCTAAGTAGTATTCCTTTTGGCTCCCTAGTATTTGATCAAATATTTTTAATTCTTGAGTTTTGTAGAATACCTTGTCTCTCCCAAATATTTTGAATGTACTTTCAATTGATGTAATTCTCTATCTTTAAGGCTCTATAGTTGGATTCCTTATATCTCATTAATTTTAGTAAGGTACTTATTTCAATGCAGTTTCCAACATTTTAAGAAACTCTATGTTTGTGTTTATTTCAATTTTCAATAATATATTTTCTAAATTTTAAAGCTTTAAATTTGGTGTTGAACTCCTTATAACTCCCTAATTGAAAATTTAGAAAACTAATGTATTTGCATTTCAATTTTAATTTCAATGTAGAAATCCTTATATATCCAAGTTTAATAATTTGTAAATATTTTAATGCAATATGAATTGAATATATTAATGTTAATGCCTCTCTCTTCAAATATCTTCAAAGGTTTTCAATACTTTATCCAAGGTTATAATTTATCATCTTATTTCTCATATTATCCTTAACCTTTAAAAATGCTTTACATCTCTTTTAATATTTGCAAAGGTTATGAACTAAATAATTCTTACCTTCTTGTATATGTGATGCGCTAAGCTTGACTTGCATTAATTTTACAACATATGCTCAAAAAAGGACTTTTATCTTCCTACAATTCATGCATATTCTTGCTCATTCAATGTGGTCTCTTGAGGTTTGACTCTCCTCTACACTTTCTAACTTCTCCAAGGTGTGCTTCCTTCACTATTCTTAGGCTATTTTCAACTCATGCACTAAATATGTGCCCTTTAGATGTTACGCCCTCCTTTAATAATAACTGATATTCTGAGTATCAAGTGCCAAGTGGCACTAGAGGTCTTTGCACTTCTTTTCAATGTCTCCTATGGCACTCTACCCAGATTTTCTTTCTTAATGCTTTCCAAAAATGTTATACTTTATGGGTATGGATGTATTATGACTTCTTTAATGTTGCAAATAGAACGTAGCTCTCCTCAATGGAATATGTAATATTATTCAATGGAATATATAATGTCCTCCACTGAAATATGTAACATCCTCCAAATGGCAGATGACTTCTTAACACTTGGCCTTCCTTGTCATGCACCTAATGTGCCCTAATTTTGGTTCTTATTTCTTGACCTTTAATCACTTCAAAACTTCTATGCTTATCAATATTCACTGAGGTTATTTCAACTAATACTTCTCTAACGTTCTCCTTCTATGGCAGTTTCTATGTGGATGATTCCTTTGTAATGGAGCTTACTTCAGGATTGGTGGTACTTTCTTCAAGATGATGGCTCTTTGACTTCTTGGTGGCATTATGGTGGTGCTAGTGGCACTTGTTTTCTAACACTCACTCTTATATGTTGACTATTCATATATTACGACCTGTGATGCTAATGTTGGCAGTAAGACTATGCTTCTTCTTATCACGCTAGTGGTGCAACCTTGGCTCAATATTGCAATCTATGATGGTTTCCAATGCTTTATGTTAGTCGAATTATTGTTACTCAATGCTCTATGTTGCCTTCCTTGGTTCAAGTGGTTATCTTCTTCAATATGATAGTATTTCTTATGGTAGTTCTTTCTATGCCTTTTTTAATATTGTCTTCACCAAAGGCTTTTCAATACTTGACACATCTCTTGGTGTCTTTAGATACTAGAAATTTGTGTTGCCTTTGTTTACTATCGAGTCTCTTTCTTTCGCTCAATAGACCTTAGAAAAATATGCACTTTGATGAGTCTAAAGCATGCTTTTGAAATTGATGCTTTCTTCCTTTATAATTCCTTCTTTAAGCAATATCTAATTTGCTTTATGTTGTTTGAAATGTGCAGGTTTGATGATACCCAAGATGCATCCTTTTTCACCTTGGAGACACTAATATTTAGAGGTCTATTTTTCTACCTTTAATGGCTCTAATGTGATGGTCTTGTAATCTGAAAAATTAACTGCTTATAATAACCTTTATAGCACCAATGTAACTATTTCTTATTCAGACTTATAAGATGTAAACTTGAGACCTTTCCTTTTGCAACTTAACTATGGTGTTAAATAAATAATACTTGAATAATAAAACTTTAATAACACCAATTTTCAAACCTTATTTAGGTCTCCTTTGTAGCAAGCTTCCTTGGTGATTTGATTCACCTATTTATTGTCCCAATTTTGTAATTTTTGTAGGTTCAATTCTTGCTATAAAAACAATAATATTCTCTTATGCAAATTAGCCTTCAATGGTAATCTTCAAATCTCTCAATTTGGTGCCTTCTTCTAGCTCCTTCCTCCTTTAACCTTCTTGTCAAATTTTGACTTCAATACTGACCTATTCATTGGCCTTCTCTCTCAATAATGTGAATGTCTTGAGATGTTTGAATATTTTGTTGTTTCCATTGCACAACTTACCCCAAAATTGGGGATCCACCTGAAAATTTTAAAATTTTGATGTTATTTTGAAATGTTGATTTGCATTTTTGTTAATTTTATTTTAATATTTTTTTGGGTTTGATATTTTTTAATTTTTAATATTTAATAAATGTAAAGTTTTTTAATTTTTTTTTTTTTTTATGTTTTAAATTACATTAATCTAAACATTTTAAATTAATTGAAAATGTGTAATTTAAAACATTTTAAATTAATTGAAAATGTGTAATTTAAAACATTTAAAATTAATTAAAAGGTTTAATAAAAAAGGGTTTTGTTTTTTATGGTGTTTGCAAGTTTTCAAGGTAGGTGGCATGACTTTCAAGGTGGACCAACGAACGCAAGTGAACGTGATCAATGCTCTCAGATACCAAGGCACCACCAAGTGGTGTAATAAGCATGTGCATGGGATGCGTATGGTGTACAACTCATCATAAGCCTTTAGGCACTCTTGTGATTATAAATCTCACATTGTGCTATCACACAATGTGTGTGGGACTAAGTTGGGTTGCAGTGGCATTGTGTTTTGCTTTGTTGTTCAAGTTTGTTGAACTTGGTGTTAAAAATCTTCAGAATCTAGAGTGTTGCTTATTTGTGTTGTTCCCTTACTTATCATACATGTTAACTAAGAGCTTTGTTCTTTCTAGAATTATTTATGTACTGTTATATGGAATTGTTATGAAGCATTACACATTTTCAAATTTATCAAAGAAGTCTCCAAATTTGACAGTTGGTTTTTTTTAATTGATCTCATCATTGGCCGAAATATTTGTGTTTATTTACATGAGCTTGGATATCGTAACTGAACAGTCAAAGGATTCTACTCTTTCCAATAATAATGGTTGATATTATTCAAAGAGTATTGGTTATGAAGAATTGATTAATTCTGCACTTCAGAGTTTAAAACATGGATAGTAGGTCTTTTTATGACAATTTTAAAATCACTCAGGCTATGACATATTGTAAGAATTTTAGTAAATCAGGTACAAGGGGTACTTTGCTTCACGTTTTTGAATAGAAGCTACCTATTTTACTTTTACTTTGAAATGAGAGAATGGATAACAGGAGCAGTGATCAATTTACTTGGAAGCATTGGTATAAATTTTGGGATAAACATTTTAAAACTTGGCCATAATCAGAGAGAGAGATTAGAAGTGGATATTGGAGGAAAATATAACTTTAAGCCAATCATATACTTTCAATCTTGGCGAGTTGTATTGCTTACATTTTATTTAGAAAAATATCTCTATTTTATTTCTTTTGGATATGCAGCATAGTCACTTCTTGTAGCATTGGGATCTATGCAATTTATATCCAATATAGTATTTGCTTATTTTGTTCTAAAAGAGAAGGTGACAGGGAGGGTACTTCTTGCCACTTATCTAATTTTTTTTGGCAACATTTTTGTGGTTGCATTTGGTAACCATAAATCACCTATTTATATACCCGAGTAGTTATTGGACAAGTATACAAATTTATTTTTTCTATTATATTGTTTGGGTCTTGTATTGATTGTTATAGTCAATCACTATATTTACAAGAAATGAGAACTACTACTTATAATTTTTGGAAAACATAATGTTAAATCCTACTGGTATCAACTACTTATGTTGTTGTTTCGGGTGCCATTGGATCCCATTCAGTATTATTTACCAAATCCTTGTCAAGTTTGCTTAGGTTATCCATCGATGATAATCTTTAGCTACAAGGGTGGTTGACATATTCTATAATTATATTATTTTTATGTACAGCAGCATTTCGGATGGCTAGGTTGAATGATAGCTTAGCTTTGTTCAATGCAATTCTTATTGTATTAATGTTTCATATTGCATGGACATTCTTTTCCATTTTCATAGGACTTGGATGACCGTTGGTATTTCGACCACCATGGTGAAATCCATTAAAACATACAGAAATTGTAGATCACCATTTTCGTAGTAGCAGTAGTCACATGTGGAGGACTCAGAGGGACCAGTTTCTATTGGATTACGCAAGCAAGTTTCACGAAGATTTGGTTGAGAAGGCAGATTAGTTTATCTCCACAAGGAGTACAAAGGTTGCATTAGTGCTATGGGTACCGCCTGTGTTGAAATTGTATGGGAGAGAAAGGTATTCTTTGGTGAATAATAACTTTACATGAAAGGGATAGCCACGTGCCTTTTCCAATGAAAGTAGGTCTGAAGCACATAAGAGAAGCTACAGAATACGTGAGTTTAATTATTTTTTATCCAAGTATCAAATGCAATAATTGGGAACAAGTGTAAATGAATAATAAAGATAGGCTAAATACAGCATCACCAGTTCCAAGCATAAAGAAGTTTCATTTTTGAGTGATATACAGTGCTTACATATGTTGCATTCAATGAGAAGGTGGCTATGGGATTTACTAGACTTTGCAATGTGATATTGTGTTACATGAAAGGACTTCGGTATTTAAACAAGGAATAGGTTATAAAGCAAACTTCGTAGAAATGAAAATTGTAATCAAGCTAATGATATAACGAATATTACATCCAGAGATAAGAGAATTTTTTAAAAGGATGTTATAAAATGGTTATGAAACCCGTGAAACAAATGAACAGAACAACTAAAATTATAATGTTATAAATAAATCATTTAAACCCAAGAAGAGGGTCGAAATATTTTTGGAGAAGCGAGAGAGAAGGATTGAAGGACATTGCCAAAGGTTTCCTCCCAGGTTGCTTGTTAGAGAAGGCTTCATTTTGGATGGACAGAGGTATTCTAGAGAAAATATTATTGTCAAATCTTATTTATGATATATTCATTTTGTTACAGTGAAAAATATGCATGCGGATGGTATTTTCACTTTATAATGATTGAATATATTAAATTATTTCCTTGAATATTGCATCTAATTTAATTTGAATTGTGTTAATTCTGATTGAATTAAATTAGGTTTTATTTCAGAAAGATTTCTATTTACAGATTCAGAATGGAGTCCTGAAGTTTTTGTAACCTGCATTTTATTTTTATTTCATTTTTATTTATTTTTCCTAACCCTAAGTCTTTTGATTTTATTTAATTTCATTTCACAAAAAAATAAAAACCCTAAGTTTTATGCACAATTTAATTTTCCGCATTAGGTTAAATGTTTAATTCATTTTACTACAATTTCAGTATTTCACATTTAAAATAAACATTAGAATTTAATTAATTAAATTTTTCAAATAAAATAATTAAAGTTCAAACATTAAATATTGTATAAATTTAATTAAAATTATTTTCTAAGGTTAAAATTCAAATATTTGCACTCCACACGTTTTTTTATTATTTTGCAATATTTGATTATTAATCTTACACTTTAGCATTTAATTTCATGAAGCAACAACATTTTTCAATTTAAATCAAAATACCAAACCACAGGCCCCTTGTTAACAATGACATGCACCGTTGAGGCATTACAGTAATATTTTTATTTACAAGCAAACAAGCACATGTTCAGAAGTTAATTAAAATAGAACCTTGGAGAAACTAATAATTTTCTTTGCAAGAGAGGATGCTTAATAGGATCCTAACTATGAGTGTATTTTCGGGCAAAAATATTACTCAACAAATCTCTTAAAAAAATTGTCAAACTTCTTGAAAAATAGTTCTTCCTTTTGGGCTTGTTGTTGGATGGTGATAATTATCCCAAATTCCTCTTTTCAGGTGCTTCTACCATTTGCAATCTTCTCTAATGGGATTTCACTAGCCTTGTTCTTCTTTTTCCTTTCAACCTTTCTTGAGATCTCTTCTCTTGGGTCTTCAAATTCTATAGTTTCTCAAATATTAAATAGGATTTTTCCTAGTCCCTATATTCAATATTCAATATTCCAAATCTAGAATTTCTTCAATGGAACCTTTCTCTTGGGTCTCTTTATTTTAGATTTGCTTTCTTATTTCTTAAAATTTCTATTAAGACCTCCTTCTTGGTTCTCCTTAATATTTAATCTTCTATGGAGATCTCTTTCATGAGTCTCCTCAATATTCTATATTCAATCTGCAATGGGGCCTTCTTCCTTGGACCTCCTCCTTGATATGTAGTCTTCAATGTGGCTCCTTTGGCCTCTTCCTCTTTTCTGAATCTTCTATTTGGAATATTCAATCTACAAATCCTACAATGTGACCTTTTTCTTTAGGCCTCCAAATTATTCAATCTTCAACTTGTTGCTTCTAGTTCTAGATCAATTTCAAAGAAGATGTTCTTCTTCACTATTGTAGGAAGCTTCTCAAATTTCTTTGAACCAACTCTTATTTATAACAAAATATTAGAAAATGATAATGGAATTTCTTTAAATCTAAAGATAATGAACTTCACTAGTTGATTTGTCAAACTAGTGGAATTAATGTTGAGTCCTAGTCTTCACGAGTTTTTTTGTAACTCTATGGAAATACTCTAGCCAAATAGAAATTTTAGAGATTCTAAAAATAAAATCTCCTATCTCCTCTCAATATTCTTGTGGTTCTCCCTATCTCCTATCAATATCTCTTATGGATTTGATACCACTTATTAGCTTTTGATGCTATATATTTAATAAAATAACTACCACAAGGCATAAAAAGAGCATGCAATATTAAATATATAGAAATTGTAATATAATAAGTATGAAAATATGATGAGAAACTTTTGAAAATACTCATAAATCATCCATTAATGAAATCTCATGAAAATAGCACAATGTTATGAAATGGAGGTCTCAAGTACTCCATATTGCTTATATGCTCTACATTGTATCTACTAATATTCTACCTTGTGCACTCTAAAATCCTCTCCAAAATCCTCTCTTTGCTATCACCTAAGAACACCTATATATAATGAGACATGATTCTTGGTCTTCCATATTCCTATGACTCTTCATATTCCTATTCTTAAGCACTCATGTACATGTTGACAATAGGCACATTTACATCATTGCACATTCTAATAATACGTGTGCATTTATTCCATTACATAAAGTAAATACTTAAGTCCTAATCTAAGATAAAATCCTAATCTAAACATGTACCCATGATGGTACATTAGCATGTACCAAATAATGTAATGTATTCCAACAAATAATTTTTCCATAGCACTATCAAAGGATCTAGTGTTTCATGGTAGAAGCAAGCACATTGACATCTGATATTATTTCATCAGAGAGTTGGTAAAAAATAATGAAATGAAATTGTTGTTTTGTAGTTTCAAAGAGGAGGTTATATATATCTTCACAAAACCTTTGAAGGAGGAATATTTTAAATGGCTGAAGGAATTATTAGGTGTAAAAGATTTTGTGAAATTTGGCTTACGGGAGGATGCTATAAATTAATCTATATTTTACCTATATCTAATATATCTCTAATAGATCTTGTTTTTCATGGATATTATAATCCATAACCAAATTTTGAAGCACTTGTATTTACTCATGGTACCTATAGTTGTTTAGTGATTATAGCGCCACCTATCAATTATTTAATACATTAGGTGAATTTTTCCCTTATATATATATATATATATATATATGTTGGGTATGATTTCATGTAAATACAAGTAAGAGGAGTTGAAGTGATAAGCATAAGAGGTAGAAGAAGGCAATTGCAAAGCCTCTATGTAATTTCCTACATGGAGTAAGTGTAGTATCAACACAACCTTTTTAAAGGTGAAGAAAGCTTCTAGTGAAAGAATCTTCTAGTGAAGAATGATTTTGCTTATTGAAGACTTACCTTTTGTTAATGTGAAGTGAACAGAAACATGGATTTTACTTGAAAATTTACCACAACAATCGCTTTATCATTATATAAAAGATATATTTTCATATGTTTATGTATTTTCTTTGCTTTTCTGAAGTTGTGCTTTTATAAAATTTATTGTGAAAATTTTTTGCTTAAGTGTTTTATTTTTAGAATCATGCAGCCTTAAAGTGAATGAATTCAAAAATTTTGGTCATAAGTTAATTTTAGGGTTGCATGCTTGTCTATTTTGTTCAACATTAGAACAACCTGATTTTGTTTGCATGCACAAAATTAAATTTTGATTGTGGCTAATATCATCCACTCTTGTGAAAATTCTAGTTTCATGCAATTGCATAAAACTAGAGCTTAGCTCCCACCTCTCCATTGCAACATTGTGCAAATTTTAGCTTTGTGTAGGTCTGGCTTTGTGTAGGTGTGTATAAAACTAGAAGTAAATCTCTAGCCCTAGTTTTATTTCCTTCGGTGATTCCCTCCATGTACTATATATTTAAAATTAAATTGAAATGGTTTAGGTTAGATATACATTTTAGCCCCGACCCTCCACCAAGCTTGAAATGATCTTTTGTAAGCTAATAATTTTTAATATTTTAATATTGTCTAAAATGGAATTGTTGTTATTCTAAGAAGTAAGTTAATCTTGTAAACTTGGGCCTAGACTATCACATCATTTATTGTTATTAATTCATGGTTAGATCTAAATAGCCAACATACACAATTTAGAAAGTAAATATAAATAATTGTAAATAAAATTAGAGGATTATTATAGCATATTTGTGATAGTTAATGAAACAAGATGGCCTATTACTAACATAGTCTAAAAATTATCAAATAGGTCAAACATTTTTACATGATAGACATTCCTAGACTATTTTAAAAATATTAAATACACCATTATAGCAAGATGACAAGCTAGTCACCTAGGTTTATAGAAGGAAAAAATAGGATAAGGGTTTTGTTGAGGGTGCATTACCGTTATTCTTCTTAGAAGTATGTTGCAGGAGATGTGGGAATGTTTATAAATATGTAAGGACACCTTATAATTAACATTGATATAATGTAGGACTTGATTCTAGTTATGGCAATGCTTATATTTATGCTTTTTCTAGAGGTTATGGACTTATTCTTAGATATGTTGAATCTATTTAATAAACTGTGTTGTTTTTTTCTCTTTTTTTATTCATTTAGTGAGTACTCCATGGGTTGTATAGGAAGAGCTACATTAATGGGTGCAAATAGTTGGAACCCAAAACATACATAAAATAGGTTATGTTTAGTACAACTATGCAAAGCTCAATTGTACCCATGTTGAACATAGTAGAGGCTCTCATCCCATGTGCATGGATGCTTGGAATTTTACATTTGAAGAAGATACATAATCAATCAATTTCTAACTTCCATATGACCATTATTCTAAGGATAGAAGACTATGGACATGGTCAACTTCGTGTTCATCATGCTCCATAAAGCAGACCAAAAAATACTCATAAATTTTTATTTTTGTCAAATATTATAGATTTAGAACCAAATTTGAGCCACATATCATTAAAATAGAACTAAATAGCCTCCTCAACTAAACAATTTTTCTTACAAGGAATGATGATAGCAATTATTAAAAAATGACAAACTAGTATAAAAATACAATTATTACCATGTATATATGTAGGTAAGCCTAAGAGGAAATCCAAGGAGATAGCTTCCCAAGTCTTGGATGGCATTCATAATGGTGTATGCGATCCTTACTTTATATTGGTTGGATTAGCAACAACATAATGGGTACATGACTTGATGTACCTTCCAATATTATTCCTCATTTTGTGCAATAGAATTACTTTTGAAATATTGCCAACATTATTTCCACCCAAAAGTAGCCTGCTAATTTTTCAAAGCATTCTACCCAAATCATCTTTAAGCAATCACTAGCTAGTACAAAAACATGTCCCATGTGATATAGGAGGTTACCTTGCAAACAAAAACAAAAAATATGCTTACCTACATAAAGGGCTTTGCATGTATCCCAAAAATAAAAATCTACTTCATGGAATATGGACCAATAAGAAATACCATACCCATATAAATCAATAATGGTAGTGAGTTCTATGATTGTAGGTCATCTTGAAAAATCCATCATTGAATTGTAACTCCTTTTCATGTGCTTTATGATTAGATGAAATTGTTGTAGAAATGTGGCCCACTTTTACTTAGTTTAATTTTCATCCAAATGGCCTCTAGAGGTTTATGACCTATATGGATGATGGTTTTGTCACCCAAGATGTAGTGATTTTACAATTTACATGCTTGGACAATTCATAAAGCTTTTTATCACATGTGGGGTATTTTCAAAATGCTTCATTAAATATTTTACTATGAAAAGCAACTAGGTGCCCATACTATATAAGTATGACTCTCAATATATAATTTGATGCATTATTTATTAGCTCGAAAGCTTGATATAGATCATGTAGGTAAAGTGTAGGAGTTAAATACAATTGCTCCTTCAACCGCTCAAATGCCCTTTATTGTGTATCTTCCCAATAAAAAATAGATTTAGTATCAATGTTTGAGAAATCTAATATAAATATTTGATAGAAGTTGGCAAGACCCAAAAAAATATGAAATTATATTAGATAGTTCGGGGTAGGCCAACTTGTAACTACCATATTCTTAGGATCATGAGATCTTGAGAATATAACTACCACTTGCAAAGGTTATATCATCATATACCAAAAGAAAAAATACCTTATAAGAGTTAGCCATTGAATTTTATCTTATATGTATTGAACCAGAGATTGCATTCCAAATCAAACAAATACAAAGAGATAATAACCTTAAAAATTATTACATATCCCTTAAATGTAACTCATGAATGGAATATGATATTTTACCACATGGGGTATGTATAGTGGACCACATGTTAAGTTGGAAATATGTAAGAAGGCATATCATAAAATTGTGTATGTAATTACTTTGTGTTGGAATATATTACATTATTTGGTACATGTTAATGTACCATCACAGGTACATGTTTATATTAGGAGTTTATCTTAGATTAGTGTTTTAGTATTTACTTAATGCAATGTAATAAATGCACTAGTATTATTAGAATGTGCAATTATGTAAACATGCATGTTGTCCAAGGATACATGAGTCTAGAATAGGAATATAGTGAGTTATAGGAAGATGGAAGGCCAAGAGTCATATTCCACTATATATTTGCCTTTGGAGTGATTTATTATAAGAGTAGCATAGTTGAGTGAATGAGGAAGTTAGTCACAATGTAGAGCATGAAGAATGGAGCATTTGAGATCTTCATATTTTGTATGAAGTTTCATATTTTAATTCATTAATGGCTATTTTATGAGTTATTTTAGAAGTTTCTCATGCTATTTACTTGCATATTAGATTACCATTATCATAGATATAATATTGAATACTTATTCTAGTACTTGTGGTTGCATTTCCTTTAATAAATAGTATCAAAATATAATATTGCTATTATAGCCCTAGGTCAATTAATAGGAAATAGAGAGAGCCACAAGAGAGATCAAGAGGATATAGGAAATATCATTTTTAGAATTTCTAAAATTGTATTTGGCTAGAGTATTTCTATAGAGTTGCAAAAAAACTTGTGAAGACTAGAACTCAACATTAATTCCACTAGATTGACAAATCAACTAGTGAAGTTTATTTTCTTTAGATTTAAAGAAATTACTATTATCATTTTTTGATACTTTGTTGTAAAAAATAGGAGATTCAAAGAAAGTTTAGAAGCTTCCTACAATAGCTAAGAAGAATATATTCTTTAAAATCAAATCCAGTTTTTGAAGCAACAAGTTGAATATTGAAGATTTAGAGGCCTAAGAAAAAAGGTCCCATTGCAAGATTTGCATATAAAGATTCCAAGTAGAATATTGAGAAGAGAGGAATATGCCAAAGAAGCCACATTGAAGACTACAAATCAAGAAATATATATCCATTAAATATTAAATATTTCACATAGAATATTGAAGAGAAGACCCAAAGGAGATCCCATTGAAGAACTTCTAGATTTGGAAGATTGAAGATAGAGAAGGATTGGAAAATATCCTAGTGCAGATTTTAGAAGCAACGGATTTTGGAGATCCAATAAAGAGATATCATTGTAAAACTTCCATATTTGAAATATAAATTATTTTAAGGAAATATCTCATTGAATTTTTGAGAAGAAGACTTAAGGAGCTACATAATTTGAAGGCCAAGAGAAAAAGGCCTCAAACAAACTTGGAAGGAGAAATAAGGAGAATGCTAGGAAATCTCTATTAAAGGAATCTGAATAAGTGGCCATTGGATAGGACTTCAAGATAGCTCAAAATAGTAGATTGAAAGCAAGGATAAGTTCTTTATAAATAAGTATTTGGGACAATTATCGCCATCCAACAACAAGCCCAAAAGAAAAAAATATTTGGCAAGAAGTTTACCAAATTCTAGAAAGGATTTCCAAAGACCTCAAGACATTTATATTCTTTAGAATAAGGCCAACAAAGAGGCCAATATTATAGTCAAAATTCAACAAGGAGTTTGAAGGAGAAAGAAGATAGAATAGACCACCAGATTTGAGAGTTTTAAGCTTAGCCTCAGAGAGTTTGAAGGCTAGTTTGCAAGAAGGAGATTGTTGATTTTTATAGCAAAAAGTTGAAGGGCAGCAAATCAAAGGAGAAATTGGATACGCTAAAACCTAAAAATTTTAGAGTTAAGGATAACAAGAGGTAATAACAAGTATAGTAGCAAAAATACACACTTTTGGATAACCTAGTTGAAGGAGAAATAAGCAACATTGGAAGCTACAAAATAGAGGAGTTTAGGACAACAACTAAAGAAGAAGGATTCAAGTACTTAAAGTAAGAGTGGGTAGCAAGCTATAGGAATTATAAAGCTGTATTTCCTACCAAATTTTATAGGGTTAAGAATAGCATAATGGAGGAGAAATTGGTTGCATTAGTAGTTGCAAAGAAATATGTAAATTTATAAGTTTTTGAACAGCAAAGTAATTGGAATTGAAGCAACTAGTTTCACAAACTAAAAGCAAAAAATTAGGTGATCCAAATCATGAATAAATCCATCACCATATGAAGGCCAAAAGTTATGCAATATTGGTAAAAAGAGTTCATTATTTGAACATTCATATTTGATTTATTATTAATTTTTATTTAGCACCAAATTCAGGGTTTAAAGTTACAAGAGGAAGGTTTAATTTTTATGTCTTCAAGGAAGTGAAAAAGATAGATTTTACAAGGAATTAAAACCTACACAAAATAAATAGGAGTTAGATTTATTTCAAAGGAAAATAAAATATCAACTTCCTACTTTCTATTAAAAGAAAATAATACAATATTGCAAAGCAAGGATTGGATATACTAATCTATCCAAGAGGTATAGTATTGGCATGATTTTAGAAGCTTAGAGTCATCATAGGAAGTATCACCAAGTATTAATACAACAAGGAGATATAGTAGAAAATTTTCTAAAGAGTAAAAGGCAACACCATTACCAAAACTTGGTAATATAAGAAGCACCACCACCATGTTCAAGAGGAGAAACCACCATTTTATGAAAGCAAAGGTGAAGGTTGAATGCACAGGAGGACAAGCATTTGAAAGGAACAAGTTAGTGTCTTCTTCAACTATGTAAAGTATTAGTTAAGCACTCAAGAGTAGTACCATTTATGTATAAATGCATAAAGCAAGTCTATATCCAAATAACAAGGTAATATCACCATCAATAAGATGAGATCAACCATTTCCAAGTCTAACCAGCAAACAAGTGGAAGAATCACTAGGTAAATGAAGAGGAGCTATCACTATCATCAAGGATGGATATATAGAGTACCACAACCATTAAACCAAGGATAAATAGGAGAATTCACCACCATTTAGCCAAGAATAACTAGGGCATCAAAGAGGAGATACCACCTCTAGCAAAGAACATTACCTAGAGCACCACCTTCATACAAAAAATAATAGAGTTAATATAGAGTTTCAAAATATGAGGAGCACTTATTAGGGTTACATAAAACATGCTTCTCAAATACCATTCAAATGAGGATATCATAGGGAATAGCATCATTTGATTTAACATTTTAGTTGAAACCAACATAAGCATACAAGAGAAAGAGCAACAGAAAATATTGGATATTGCTCATTGATGAGTGTTATGCATTGGAGAATATACCAACCATACATGAAGGTTGCAATATTCTATTTGGCATGTTAATCATAGAATTCCAACCATCAAGTAAAAATTCCAAGTTCCTAAAAAGTAAAATAGTCACTACAAAATAAAATGCAATGATAATAAAAATATTATCAAGGAAGATCCAGTAACAACATCTATATTAAGCGATGTAAGTATAAAATTACAAATTTCACCAAGGAGACAAAGCATCAACTACTAAGGAACAACTAGATACCGTAGAATATGCATAGCTTCAATTATCACATAAGTAATGTGTCCTCAAGAATAGAACCAACTCGAATTCCAAGCATCATGGTAGAAAGAATGTGATCATATTTACGTAATGCACAAATGCCAAGTACCATTTTAGAATGAAAGTGGCAATATTTACATAACACATTTCACTTTCATTAAATAGTACATCAGGAAATAACATAGTGAATAAAACATACACAATGAACGTAGTAGAACACAACAAAGAAGAGAAAGTTATATGCTAGAAATTGGTGCATATTCAAGGAGTCAAGATATAGTTGAAGGGTCAATAATGAGCTCAAATAATAGTGATTAGTAATAGTGAGCCAAGATGTAAGTTAAACTCCAAATATTAGGTCTTAAAAATTACATATAATGGAAGAGAAACCCATAATCACAACATTGAAGTTTGAGCACAGATAGTATTGAATGCACTGCATTGGAAGGAGACTATCATGAGAATGCAGGTTGCACAATATTAAGTAAGCCATTGGATTGCTACTATAGAGTGGTAATAAATATTTAATCTTACCTATAACCTTTGCAAATGATAGAAGGTATTATATTGAGGGTGAGTTAATTATTGCTTTATACTCAAGGTTTTATAATTAAAATGAGAAATAAGGATTAGGCTTACAACCTTAGTAGTATTATTAAATGTCTTAGAAGTTTTAAAGGAAAAAGTATTTATAAATATTATAAATTTACCTCATTCAAATTGCATTGAAATAAATTTACAAATAGTTAAACTTGGAGGTATAAGGATTACTACACAAAACTAGAATTACTTTATTTGCAAATACTTTAGTTTCTAAATTTACAACTAGGGAGGTATAAGGAGTTCTACACCAAATTTAAACTATTAAAATTTAGAAACTATATCACTGAAAATTGAAGGAAGCAAAACTTAAAATTTCTAGAGAATTGAAAGAACACATTGGAATTAGTCTCTTGATAAATTTAAAGAGACATAAGAAGTCCAATTTTAAAGGTCTTGAAAAATAGTGAAGATCATCAAAATTGAAAGTGCATTAAAATATCTTTAGTTTTCTATTCTTAAAAAGGGAGAAATAAGGTGATTATCTTAAATAATAGTAGTTGAACATTAGGGAGATAAAAGGGATTCAACTAAAAGGAAAACTAAGAAAGCCAAGCACTTTATCAAGATCATAGTACATTCAAAACACTTTGAAAATACAAAGTGATTAAGAAGAACTTATCAAATACTCAAAACTAGGGAGTCATAAGGTAGACAACTTCAAAGGATTTGAAAGATAAAAGGTTCTATCAAGGTTGTTCTCAAAACTAAAGAGTGAAAAGGAATTCTGTTAATTTTGTTCATATACTACAAGAATTGAAAATATATTATCAATTAATAGGGATATATAATGAATACTACAACTTCTTAAGATAATAGACAAATTAGCAAGAGGAACATATTATCACAAGATACACTATGAAAGGACTCAAGATAAAAATCCATACAATATTCCATATCAAAGATGAAAAATTACTTCAAGCACAAATAATTCTATAGGTCAAAATGAAAAGGATATTTGGTTTATTGATTTTGGTGCAAGTCATCACATGACAGGAAATTTACAATGGTTTGATTGCCTTAAAGCCACTAATAATTTTAGGTTGAAAATTGAAAATGGTAAAACCTTTCTTATACATGGATATGGGTGTGCAACACCTAGTACATTATTTCCAAATTTGTTGTTTCATGATGTAGTGTATGTTCCTGGATTAACATAAAATCTTATTTCAGTAGCCAAATTGGTAGAAATCAAAAGAATGGCTGATTTTAGATATATAAATGGAGTCAATAAGTGTCTCATCATATGTTAAAATAAGATAGAAGCCACAACCCAGGTGTTGTAGGTGAGTTGGAGAGGAGAGGGAAATCCTTTAATAGAGGTCCCAAGTTCAAATCTCCACCCTACCAAAAAGCTAAATGGGGTATCCAAAATCCAATTAATAATGTTGGTGCAGGCAAGGTCGGGTGCGACTCCCGGGTGACTTTAACGGTGTAGAACCCCCTGTTCGTGGTCTCTCAGACCAAGGCGGCCCCGCAAGGGGTTTTTCGATTTAAAAAAATATAGAAGCCACAGGATCAATCCATGAAGATATATATGCTCTAGATTCAATTGAGATTTCATAATATATTATTGTATTTCAAAACAACACTAATACACTTTTTGAAGAATGAATTGCAAAAAATGGAAAATCTATATATCATAAGAGTCGGTGAGGAAATAGAAGATTCAGAATGAGAAATATGAGAGGAAAACAAAACTATGGATTACATACCCATCTAAATATTAAATAAGAAGAAGAAGAAGAAGAAGAACCTAATCAAGCTAAAGAATACTTGAAATATGAAGACCCATATTGAAGACTAAAGTCTTCAATACCCAAATAATGTAATATAAGGGGGTTGATGAGCACAAAAAATGCTCATTTTTTTATGTTTTCATGGGATAATTATGTGGTATTATTATATTAGAAATCTATTTTTGTGAACATTATTGTATGCATTTAATAGAAAATACCATATTATGCTTAGTGGGTGTTTTTAGTGAAAAATGTGTGTAGATGCAGTATTTTATTATGTTTTTGCACTTTTTAGTTGAGGTCCCACATGGACCTAGCATTGCAACACATGTAATGTGTTTAAAGGAATGATGCATAGCTTAATGAAGATAGCGACATTGGTAAACAATATCTAAATTTGCTAAGGCATGGCACCTGTATCCAGGCCACAGGATAGAATGTATCTGACTTCTAGTGATAGACAGTCACCTGAATTTCAATAATATGAAGGTGCCTGACTTCTAGCGATAGAAAGGCACCTAACTTTCAGCTATAGAAAGGCACCTAACTCCCAACAACAAGTTGGAAGGCACCTGTATTTTGATTATAGAGTGAGCACTCATCCTTTAGTGATTGAAAATAATAGCAATGCATAGTGAAATGGAAAATGTCTACACACGATTCCTTTATCCTAGTAATATGTTGGAAAGGTGTGTGTATTCCAACAACAAGTTGAAAAACGCTTATATCTGGTGGAATAAAGTGTGTGTTGACTGTTGACTTGAATATCGTGCATAAAATTAGATGAATATTGTTGTAAAACATAGGGCACACTATAGTTATCTCAAAATGATTAATTTTAGCATGGTCACTCTTTTATTAGATGTTTAATTAAATTATGCATGCACCCACCATAGCAAATCACATCAAATTAAATAATTTTGGCATAGTCTAAATTTGTAATAGAGGACTAACACGTTATGTATAAAATGTAGGCCACTCTTGAAGCGAACAATCTCGAACCTGAATAATAAATTTTACTATATTATTTTTAATAAAAGTCTTGAGTGTTTATGTTATTTACATTTTTAAAAGAGTGATCGTGTGAATTAGTTGGGCGAACATCTACAGGAGCTTGGGTCCATTCTAGGTAGCATTTCTCTCTTGTTTTTACTATCTTTATTTATGTTGTTTATTTCATGTTCTTTATTTTTGCAATTGTATTTTCCTGCTTTATTTATTTCTACATAGTGTGTTTATTTTATGCAATTTCTTGCTTTATTAATTTCTACAAGAGTTTTTATTTTCCTACGATTTCCTTTCAATCATGTGTTTGATAATTTCAATTAATTTTCCTGTAGTTTTCATTAGCATTTACTTTCCTGCACTTTAATTTTGCTAGTTTGGGATGAACTTAAACTACACAAACAACACATCCCTACCAAACCAAAGTGATACATAGGACTCATCTTTCATTTTACTACAGGCATATATTTTACATAGGTACTCAGCAAGTTTACAAACTCCTGGATGTATAAAATTAAATGGAAGTAAAGTTAACTGTTTTCATAAACATATTTTTTGCTCATCATTTTGGCATCATAATAGAGGAGCACCAACTAAAGTATTCTAAATCTATAGAACAGTCAAACCTGAGACTTACAATTTAGATTAGCTTACCCATAGATTCTCTACTTGATATTGTATGAGTCCACCACGATTAAGAGGATCGAACGAACACTTTGTTAGAAAATAAATCACTCCAAAAATAATTGAACTACCATTTCATTAGTTTTACAAGGAGTTGGCCTTATCCAAAGGTTGACTTAGAAAAATTTCTAAGTCTTCCAATATTTGGTTGAGAACCAGGATGCATCTCATCCATTTAGGTGGATTTTAGACCAAGATTTTTGGCATGCCTAGTGGGACATAAATTTTACATCCTTGATTGAGTAGGATCTTAGTGAAATGTTTCTCTACTAGATAAAATTTCCAATTGAAGAACATGAACTTATACTGAGAGGGGGGGTGAACAGTATAAGACTTAACCATTTAATAATTTTAAATTCAGATAGCAATGGCATCAACATGATATTAAACAAGATAGAAAGCATCACACATAGAAGACTCATTTTAACGTGGTTCACCCAAAAAGGTTGGGCTACGTCCACAAAACTTTTCTCTAAAAGTTTATTTCAAATTCTTTGGGAAACCTTCCCAATTACAATGTTTATGAGCCTCTGCTCAAAGGAGATACCTTCCCCTAACTCTGCTCTGGTCGGTGATCCTCTAGAAGACCTCTGCCTCTTCTGCCCTTAGCAAGTGGAACTCTATCCACAGAAGACACCTGTCTTCCCTGCTCTGGCTGGAGACCTCTGTCCTCAACTCTGTCACCTCAAAGCTGGTCCTCGAATTTGCACCAAAACATAGTCCTTCGATCTGGTACAAATTGTCCTCTTCCTCTATTCTGCAAGACATAGTCCTTCGCTCTTATTGCGCAATTATAGCTGCACTCGATCGAACATCGACCTTTGCACCTCTACGCAAACACAATAGCATACAACACTCTACGATCGAACTTCTCACAGTGCGCATCAACTCGCCACTTCTATGCTAATTGCGTTGTTATGGCTGCATCTCGCACACTTCACACAAATCGACTCGACTCGACTCACTCTCTTGCACACAGCAGAATTCACTTGCGCAAATTTGATACTCACATTCGATACCTTGAAACTCAAAAATAGTCCTCCTTTTATAGCATAAATTCATGATCAAAAACTTAATCTTTAGTCGGCTGTTACCCTAAAGATCATCGACTACAAAACCCTAATCTTCGTCGACCTAGATTTAACTCTGTCGACTCAAAGTTAACTTTGTCCTTCAACCGCCTCTGCACTTCCCTGTAGCTTCTATCGTGAAACTACAACATGTCATGATATCATGACATTTTTGCAACCATACACTACCTTATGGCTTTTGTCGTGATATCGTGACACTTTTGCTTTTGCCTGCCTTGACAACGTCCTTGTCATGAAATCGTGACACTTTTATCTTTTGCTGATGTCATCTTCACTCCTGTCATGAAATCATGACACTTTAGTCTTCATGGCCTTCCTCTCAGCTTTTGTCATGAAATCATGACACTTCTGCTGCCTTGCGCTTCTTTCTGCCTTACACTATAGAACATGTCACAAAATCGTGACACTTTTGTCTTCATAGCCTTCCTCTCCTTCATCATGAAATCATGACACTTCTTCTATAGAAGACCTGCTTACTATTTCTATCATAAAATCATGACTCTTTCTCCATCTATAGCTTTCTTACCAACTAAATCGCTCCTTCTGCAACTGTCGAAATCGTGACGCTTCTCCTTTCAGACTCTTCCTTTGTTGCATGTCATGAAATCGTCGATAGCTTCTCACTTCGAGCTTTTTAGCATGTCATGAAATCGTGATAGTCCTCAACTTGACCTCTATAGCATGTCTGAAGTCTCACTTGGAATTTTGCATCATGTCTGAAATCGTGATAGTTCTGAATAACTTTCTCTCTCTTGATCTTGTCGTGAAATCATGACAGTTCATACTTGGACTCTCTTTTGCATTATGTCATGAAATCGTGACACCTTTTCCGTACAACTTTCTTTGTCTGAAATCGTGACACTTTTCCTTCTCTCCTTCCTACACTTTTGAGGCGACATGTCATGAAATCGTGACACTTTCCAACTTGCTCTCCTTCTCCAACATGTCATGAAATCGTGACAGTTTTGCCCAAACTTTCTCTCTCCTCAAACATGTCATGAAATCATGACAGTTTTGCCAGCACTTTCTCTCTCCTAAAACATGTCACGAAATCATGACAGTTTTTCCAGCCGCCTGCATACTTTTTCTTACTTGTCTTTTTCTTGATCTTTTTGCAACTGGGCTACTCTGATCTACTTGGAAACTCACTGTCCAAACTGAAACCTTCATCAAAACACTTTCTTTGACATCAAACCAAATTGCTTCAAGACCTTCTTGACATCAATGACAACATCTACACTTAGAGCAAAGGCAATGTACCCAAGGTACCCAAAATTGCCAACAATCTCCCCCTTTGTCATTGATGGCAAACCTTAATTGAAAACACTAGTCAAGAGCCAAAACTGAAACCAACTGATCCATCAACTGAGAATCTTCCTTTGAAGTTTTTGCTCCCCCTGACTTGAAGCTCTCTTCTTCACTATGAAGCTCTCCCCCTTACTCATATCTCTCCCCCTTTGTCATCAATGGCAAAGGGCCACCTTTGGGACTCGGGACTAAGAAAGAGCCTCTTGGCTTGGTCCCTCCCCCACCTCCTGATGAGGTGATTAATTTTGAGGTGAGAGTACAACTCCCAATTTCTCCCTTAGATACTCAAACGTATCTCTTGGAAGAGGTTTGGTGAAGATATCTGCAATCTGCTCTTTAGTAGGCACATACTCTAGCTTGACCTGCTTCTCTTGCACTTTCTCCCTTAGAAAATGATATTTGATGGAAATGTGCTTCGTCCTTGAGTGCATTACCAGATTTTTAGAAATACTTATGGCACTTGTATTATCACAGAGAATGGAGATGGGTTGTTCATGCTTGACTTTGAAATCCTCCAAGGTGGTTTTCATCCATAAAACCTGTGTGCACCCAGCCACTGCTGCTATGTATTCAGCTTCTGCTGTAGATAAGGAAACTGAAGGTTGTTTCTTACTTAACCAAGAAACCAGACTCTTTCCCAGAAAGAATGCTCCACCACTAGTGCTTTTCCTATCATCAATACTGCTTGCCCAATCTGCATCTGTATATGTTGTGAGGGTGAAATCATCACCTTTGGGATACCAAAGCCCAAAGTCCATAGTGCCCTTCAAATATCTGAATATCCTCTTGACTGCTATAACATGAGATTCTTTTGGAGCTGCCTAAAATCTTGCAACTAATCCAATGGCCTGCATGATATCCGGTCTGGTAGCTGTATACTGTATAGTAAACTGCCAATCATAGATCTGTACAACTTCTGATCTGCCACTGGAGATTCATCATCTTTACTCAGATTGCACCCTGTAATCATAGGAGTACACACGGGTTTGCTGTCCATCATCCCAAATTTCTTCAACATTTCTTTGATATACTTTTCTTGAGAGAGAAATATACCATCTTTTGATTGCGCAATCTGAAGCCCTAAAAAGAATGACAGCTCTCCAATCATAGACATCTCGAATTCCTTCTGCATGGTGTTGGCAAAAACTTTGCACATCTGAGTATTATTTCCCCCAAAAATAATATCATCAACATAGACAACTATGATCAACATATCATCACCTTCATTCTTAATATACAAGTTGCTATCTGCCACGCCTTTCCTGAAACCTTGTTCATGAAGATACCCGTCAAGTCTTGAGTACCAAGCCCTGGGTGCTTGCTTTAACCCGTACAAGGCCCTTTTTAGTTTACATACATAGTCTGGCTGTTCTGAGAGAGACACTCCTTTTGGCTGTTCTATGTAGACTTCTTCATTCAACACCCCATTTAGAAAGGCTGATTTTACATCCATTTGAAATACCTTGAAAGATTTGAAACTAGAAAGGGCCAAAAACATTCTGATAGCTTCAAGACGAGCAACAAGTGCAAACGTCTCCTCGAAATCAACACCTTCTACTTGAGAATAACCTTTACAAACTAACCTAGCTTTGTTTCTGACAATCTTTCCATCCTCATTGAGTTTATTTTTGAATATCCATTTTGTGCCAATGACATTCTTGTCCTTAGGTCTAGGAACCAAATCCCAAGTTTCACTTTTCTCTATTTGATTTAGCTCTTCATCCATTGCTTTTATCCAAAATTTATCTGCACATGCTTCACTGAAATCTTTTGGCTCAATCTGAGACAATAAAGCAACATTCGTAGAATCATGTGAAGGAATGACTCTTCTTCTTGTTTGCCTACTGTTTGGATCACCAATGATCAAGTCTTTGGGATGATGTTTCTGAACATACCGTGAAGGAGTTTTGGGAAGCAGTTGTTGTCTTTCCTCTTCTTCATCTGAAGCCTCTCTGAATTCTTCTTGACAGATTTCATCACCCAGTTCCTTGACTGGTTCTTTTATCCCTGTCTTTTCATCTACTGTTACATTTATGCTTTCTACAATAGTATGAGTTCTTTTGTTGAAACATCTGTAGGCCTTGCTTCTGCTGGAATATCCAAGAAAAATTCCCTCATCACACCTAGGATCAAATTTTCCCAAATTCTGATCTTCCCTTCTGATGAAGCACTTACTCCCGAACACTTTGAAGTGTTTTACTGTAGCTGGTCTTCCTTTCCACAACTCATAGGGAGTTTTATGATGATTGACTCTGAGTTGAGCCCTGGTGATGATGTAAACTATTGTACTGACTGCTTCTCTCCAAAAGCCATCTGAAAGTTTTGACTCATTTAACATAGCTCTAGCCATATTTTCAACAGTTCTATTTTTCCTTTCAACTACTCCATTTTGTTGAGGAGTTCTTGCTGCTTGAATATTCTCTTTTGATTCCGTGTTGCTCACAGTATTCCACAAATTCATTTGAAGTGAACTCTCCTCCTCTATCTGATCTTAAGCATTTGATTCTCTTGTGAGTCTCATTTTCAATCATTTCTTTAAAAGCTTTAAATTTTTCAAAAGCTTCAGATTTTTCTTTGAGAAAAGTAACCCAAGTCATTCTAGAATAATCATCTATAAACAACATGAAGTAGCTATCTCCCTGAATGCTCTGAGTTCTGGTGGGGCCACACAAATCAGTATGAATAAGATCCAATGGTTTGGAAGAAGTATACCCTTTTGATTTGAAACTGGTTCTGGTCTGTTTACCATGTTGACAAGGACCACAAATGATGTTATGGGGCCTTTTTATTTTAGGCAAGTCTCTGACTGCTTCCTTGTTACTAATACTGACAAGATTATCAAAACTCAAATGTCCCAATATTTTATGCCATAACCAACTCTCATCTTCTTGAGTTATAAAACACTTTTCCCTTTTTATCTCACTTAGCATGTAAAGATTGTTTGGAGTCCTTGTAGCACTAGCAATGAGTTTTCCATTTTTTTCTTTACTTATCTCACATCTATCTGAAAAGAAAGATACTATGTGCCCTTGATCACAAAGTTGACTCACACTAAGAAGATTATGTCTTAGGCCTTCTACATAGAGCACATTCTCTGTTTTGGATTTCCCATCCAAACTAAGAGTCCCTTTACCACAGATTTTTGCGGACCTGTTATCTCCAAAACCGACTGTTCCTCTGTTTGTTTCTTTGAAAACCAAAAACTTTTCTTTTTCACCAGTCATATGTTTTGAACAACCACTATCAAGATACCATTTTTCTACTTTGTCTTGAGCATGAAAAGCAGTTTGAACTATCATTGACTTAGATTTGATCTCATTCCTCTTTTTAGTGAACTCAAAGCTAAATCTATTCAAACTGCACATCCTTGCTATATGCCCAAAATTCTTGCACTTGTAACACATGATATTTTTGTTCATAAGAGGTGCAAATGAGTTAACATTTTCCTTACTATGGCTATTCAGAGATTTATTGCAATGCATAGCTATGTGACCAAATTTCTTACAGGAAAAACAATAGCCATGGAAGGTATTATGTAACCTGTTTTGATGCCTTGGATGATTGTTCTTCTTGCGATCAACTGGAATCCACTGTTCTTCAGGATGAAGATTGATCTTGCTCGAAGACCCTGTTTCATGAATGGTGATACCATCCTTCTTTTCACATGGAGTATTCTGTCTGAGAGTCAAATGTTCCAACTTCACTCTAAGAGACATAATTTCTTCTTCTAGTTTCTCACAATCAGCTTCCTTTCCTTTTAGAGCCTCTGTTAGAACCTGTTCAACCTTCTTCCCTTCTTCAGCTAGAATTTTGAAATCTATAACACTTTGAGACAATTCTGATCTTGCTATCTCTTCTTCCTGACATTTATGCTTGAGAACAAAATTCTCTTCCCTGAGTTTCTCAAGCTTTCTCAAGGCCAAGAAGAATTCACTTTTGAGATCGAACTCAACCTCTTCATTTCTTTCTGAATTTATATGTTCCTCTGATAGATCCTTCTCCAAGTTGTTAGGCTCTTTCTGGAGTGACCTGCTCTGATACCAATTGAAGAACATGAACTTATACTGAGAGGGGGGGTGAACAGTATAAGACTTAACCATTTAATAATTTTAAATTCAGATAGCAGTGGCATCAACATGATATTAAACAAGACAGAAAGCATCACACATAGAAGACTCATTTTAACGTGGTTCACCCAGAAAGGCTGGGCTACGTCCACAAAACTTTTCTCTAAAATTTTATTTCAAATTCTTTGGGAAACCTTCCCAATTACAATGTTTATGAGCCTCTGCTCAAAGGAGATACCTTCCCCTAACTCTGCTCTGGTTGGTGATCCTCTAGAAGACCTCTACCTCTTCTGCCCTTAGCAAGTGGAACTCTATCCACAGAAGACACCTGTCTTCCCTGCTCTGGCTGGAGACCTCTGTCCTCAACTCTATCACCTCAAAGCTGGTCCTCGAATTTGCACCAAAACACAGTCCTTCGATCTGGTACAAATTGTCCTCTTCCTCTGTTCTGCAAGACACAGTCCTTCGCTCTTATTACGCAATTACAGCTGCACTCGATCGAACATCGACCTTTGCACCTCTACGCAAACACAGCAGCATACAACACTCTACGATCGAACTTCTCACAGTGCGCATCAACTCGCCACTTCTATGCTAATTGCGCTATTATGGCTGCATCTCGCACACTTCGCACAAATCGACTCGACTCGACTCACTCTCTTGCACACAAATTCACTTGCACAAATTTGATACTCACATTCGATACATTGAAACTCAAAAATAGTCCTCCTTTTATAGCATTAATTCATGATCAAAAACTTAATCTTTAGTCGGCTGTTACCCTAAAGATCGTCGGCTACAAAACCCTAATCTTCGTCGGCCTAGATTTAACTCTGTCGGCTCAAAGTTAACTCTGTCCTTCAACCGCCTCTGGAACTCACCTGTAGCTTCTGTCGTGAAACTACAACATGTCATGATATCATGACATTTTTGCAACCATACACTACCTTATGGCTTTTGTCACGAAATCGTGACACTTTTGCTTTTGCCTGTCTTGATTCCTTGTCGTGAAATCGTGACACTTTTGTCTTTTGCTGACGTCATCTTCACTCTATCATGAAATCATGACACTTTAGTCTTCATGGCCTTCCTCTCTGCTTTTGTCATGAAATCATGACACTTCTGCTGCCTTGCGCTTCTTTCTCCTTACACCTACAATGAACATGTCGTGAAAATCATGACCCTTTTGTCTTCATGGCCTTCCTCTCAACTTTTGTCGTGAAATCATGACACTTCTCCTATAGAAGACTTGCTTCCAATTTTTGTCATGAAATCATGACTCTTTCTCCATCCGTAGCTTTTTACTTTGCTTCTCACTTTCTTAAATCAGACGCTTCTAAACTTCTTTGCACTGTGGAAATCATGACGCTTCTCCTTTAGACTCTTCCTTTTCTGCATGTCATGAAATCATGATAGTTCTCTCTTCAAGATTTTTCAACATGTCACGAAATCGTGACAGTCCTCAACTTGACCTCTTAGCATGTCACAGCCTCACTTGAAATTTTGCATCATGTCACAAAATCGTGACAGTTCTGAATAACTTTCTCTCTCTTGATCTTGTCGTCGAAATCGTGATAGTTCATACTGGACTCTCTTTTTCATTATGTCATGAAATCGTGACACCTTTTTCCGTACAACTTTCTTGCAATATGTCATGAAATCGTGACACTTTTCCTTCTCTGCCTTCCTACACTTTCTGAGTCACAAAATGTGACATGTCGCGAAATCGTGACACTTTCCAACTTGCTCTCCTTCTCTGCCAACATGTCACGAAATCGCGACAGTTTTGCCCAAACTTTCTCTCTCCTCAAACATGTCACGAAATCATGACAGTTTTGCCAGCACTTTCTCTCTCCTAAAACATGTCGCGAAATCGCGACAGTTTTTCAGCCGCCTGCATACTTTTTCTTACTTGTCTTTTTCTTGATCTTTTTGCAACTGGGCTACTTTGATCTTCTTGGAAACTCACTGTCCAAACTGAAACCTTCATCAAAACAATTTCTTTGACATCAAACCAGATTGCTTCAAGACCTTCTTGACATCAATGACAACATCTACACTTAGAGCAAAGGCAATGTACCCAAGGTACCCAAAATTGCCAACAATCTCCCCCTTTGTCATTGATGGCAAACCTTAACTGAAAACACTACTCAAGAGCCAAAAACTGAAACCAACTGATCCATCAACTGAGAATCTGCCTTTGAAGTTTTTGCTCCCCCCGACTTGAAGCTCTCTTCTTCACTATGAAGCTCTCCCCCTTACTCATATCTCTCCCCCTTTGTCATCAATGGCAAAGGGCCACCTTTGGGACTCGGGACTAAGAAAGAGCCTCTTGGCTTGGTCCCTCCCCCACCTCCTGATGAGGTGATTAATTCTGAGGTGAGAGTACAACTCCCAATTTCTCCCTTAGATACTCAAACGTATCTCTTGGAAGAGGTTTGGTGAAGATATCTGCAATCTGCTCTTTAGTAGGCACATACTCTAGCTTGACCTGCTTCTCTTGCACTTTCTCCCTTAGAAAATGATATTTGATGGAAATGTGCTTCGTCCTTGAGTGCATTACCAGATTTTTAGAAATACTTATGGCACTTGTATTATCACAGAGAATGGAGATGGGTTGTTCATGCTTGACTTTGAAATCCTCCAAGGTGGTTTTCATCCATAAAACCTGTGTGCACCCGACCACTGCTTGCTATGTATTCAGCCTGCTTGTAGATAAGGAAACGAAGGTTGTTTTTTACTTAGCCAAGAAACCAGACTCTTTCCCAGAAAGAATGCTCCACCACTAGTGCTTTTCCTATCATCAATACTGCCTGCCCAATCTGCATCTGTATAGGCTGTGAGGGTGAAATCATCACCTTTGGGATACCAAAGCCCAAAGTCCATAGTGCCCTTCAAATATCTGAATATCCTCTTGACTGCTATAACATGAGATTCTTTTGGAGCTACCTAAAATCTTGCAACTAATCCAATGGCTTGCATGATATCCGGTCTGGTAGCTATACTGTATAGTAAACTGCCAATCATAGATCTATACAACTTCTGATCTGCCCCTGGAGATTCATCATCTTTACTCAGATTGCACCCTGTAATCATAGGAGTACACACGGGTTTGCTGTCCATCATCCCGAATTTCTTCAACATTTCTTTGATATACTTTTCTTGAGAGAGAAATATACCATCTTTTGATTGTGCAATCTGAAGCCCTAAAAAGAATGACAGCTCTCCAATCATAGACATCTCGAATTCCTTCTGCATGGTGTTGGCAAAAACTTTGCACATCTGAGTATTATTTCCCCCAAAAATAATATCATCAACATAGACAACTATGATCAACATATCATCACCTTCATTCTTAATATACAAGTTGCTATCTGCCATGCCTTTCCTGAAACCTTGCTCATGAAGATACCCGTCAAGTCTTGAGTACCAAGCCCTGGGTGCTTGCTTTAACCCGTACAAGGCCTTTTTCGGTTTACATACATAGTCTGGTTGTTCTGAGAGAGACAATCCTTCTGGATATTCTATGTAGACTTCTTCATCCAACACCCCATTTAGAAAGGCTGACTTTACATCCATTTGAAATACCTTGAAAGATTTGAAACTAGAAAGGGCCAAAAACATTCTGATAGCTTCAAGACGAGCAACAGGCGCAAACGTCTCCTTGAAATCAACACCTTCTACTTGAGAATAACCTTTACAAACTAACCTAGCTTTGTTTCTAAAAATCTTTCCATCCTCATTGAGTTTATTTTTGAATATCCATTTTGTGCCAATGACATTCTTGTCCTTAGGTCTTGGAACCAAATCCCAAGTTTCACTTTTCTCTATTTGATTTAGCTCTTCATCCATTGCTTTTACCCAAAATTTATCTGCACATGCTTCACTAAAATCTTTTGGCTCAATCTGAGACAATAAAGCAACATTCGTAGAATCATGTGAAGGAATGACTCTTCTTCTTGTTTGCTCGTTGTTTGGATCACCAATGATCAAGTCTTTGGGATGATGTTTCTGAACATACCATGAAGGAGTTTTGGGAAGCAATTGTTGTCTTTCCTCTTCTTCATCTGAAGCCTCTCTGAATTCTTCTTGATAGATTTCATCACCTAGTTCCTTGACTGGTTCTCTTATCCCCGTCTTTTCATCTATTGTTACATTTATGCTTTCTACAATTGTATGAGTTCTTTTGTTGAAGCATCTGTAGGCCTTGCTTCTCTTGGAATATCCAAGAAAAATTCCCTCATCACACCTAGGATCAAACTTACCCAAATTCTGATCTTCCCTTCTGATGAAGCACTTACTCCCGAACACTTTGAAGTATTTTACTATAGCTGGTCTTCCTTTCCACAACTCATAGGGAGTTTTATGATGATTGACTCTAAGTTGAGCCCTGGTGATGATGTAAACTATTGTACTGACTGCTTCTCTCCAAAAGCCATCTAAAATTTTTGACTCATTTAACATTGCTCTAGCCATATTTTCAACAGTTCTGTTTTTCCTTTCAACTACTCCATTTTGTTGAGGAGTTCTTGCTGTTGAATATTCTCTTTTGATTTCGTGTTGCTCATAGTATTCCACAAATTCATTTGAAGTGAACTCTCCTCCTCTATCTGATCTTAAGCATTTGATTCTCTTGTCAGTCTCATTTTCAATCATTTCTTTAAAAGCTTTAAATTTTTCAAAAGCTTCAGATTTTTCTTTGAGAAAAGTAACCCAAGTCATTCTAGAATAATCATCTATAAACAACATGAAGTAGCTATCTCCCTGAATGCTCTGAGTTCTAGTGGGGCCACACAAATCAGTATGAATAAGATCCAATGGTTTGGAAGAAGTATACCCTTTTGATTTGAAACTGGTTCTGGTCTGTTTACCATGTTGACAAGGACCGCAAATGATGTTATGGGGCCTTTTTATTTTAGGCAAGTCTCTCGATTGCTTCCTTGTTACTAATATTGACAAGATTATCAAAACTCAAATGTCCCAATATTTTATGCCATAACCAACTCTCATCTTCTTGAGTTATAAAACACTTTTCCCTTTTTATCTCACTTAGCATGTAAAGATTGTTTGGAGTCCTTGTAGCACTAGCAATGAGTTTTCCATTTTTTTCTTTACTTATCTCACATCTATCTGAAAAGAAAGATACTATGTGCCCTTGATCACAAAGTTGACTCACACTAAGAAGATTATGTCTTAGGCCTTCTACATAGAGCACATTCTCTGTTTTGGATTTCCCATCCAAACTAAGAGTCCCTTTACCACAGATTTTTGCGGACTGTTATCTCCAAAACCGAACTGTTCCTCTATTTGTTTCTTTGAAAACCAAAAACTTTTCTTTTTCACCAGTCATATGTTTTGAACAACCACTATCAAGATACCATTTTTCTACTTTGTCTTGAGCATGAAAAGCAGTTTGAACTATCATTGACTTAGATTTGATCTCATTCCTCTTTTTAGTGAACTCAAAGCTAAATCTATTCAAATTGCACATCCTTGCTATATGCCCAAAATTCTTGCACTTGTAACACATGATATTTTTTTTCATAAGAGGTGCAAATGAGTTAACATTTTCCTTACTATGGCTATTCAGAGATTTATTGCAATGCATAGCTATGTGACCAAATTTCTTACAGGAAAAACAATAGCCATGGAAGGTATTATGTAACTTGTTTTGATGCCTTGGATGATTGTTCTTCTTGCGATCAACTGGAATCCACTGTTCTTCAGGATGAAGATTGATCTTGCTCGAAGACCCTGTTTCATGAATGGTGATACCATCCTTCTTTTCACACGGAGTATTCTGTCTGAGAGTCAAATGTTCCAACTTCACTCTAAGAGACATAATTTCTTCTTCTAGTTTCTCACAATCAGCTTCCTTTCCTTTTAGAGCCTCTGTTAGAACCTGTTCAACCTTCTTCCCTTCTTTAGCTAGAATTTTGAAATCTATAACACTTTGAGACAATTCTGATCTTGCTATCTCTTCTTCCTGACATTTATGCTTGAGAACAGAATTCTCTTCCCTGAGTTTCTCAAGCTTTCTCAAGGCCAAGAAGAATTCACTTTTGAGATCGAACTCAACCTCTTCATTTCTTTCTGAATTTATATGTTCCTCTGATAGATCCTTCTCCAAGTTGTTAGGCTCTTTCCGGAGTGACCTGCTCACGATACCAATTGAAGAACATGAACTTATACTGAGAGGGGGGTGAACAGTATAAGACTTAACCATTTAATAATTTTAAATTCAGATAGCAGTGGCATCAACATGATATTAAACAAGACAGAAAACATCACACATAGAAGACTCATTTTAACGTGGTTCACCCAAAAATGTTGGGCTATGTCCACAAAACTTTTCTCTAAAAGTTTATTTTGTTAGAATATTTTGTATTACATTAACTATGTTAACAGCATTATAGGAGTGGTACGTAGTTTTCTTTATTCAGTTTATGAACCACCCAGCTTGGTTCAAACTGCCTCAACGGAATTTATGTAACCTTATATATCTTCCAAGAATATCAAGAGCAAACTAATGATTCAGTTTCTAATATGGCATCAGAGCATTGAATGATTTTTGGGCAATGTGAATTTTTATTTGGTTATGGGCAATGTGCTATTCAGGCACTCCATTACTAGATTCACTCCATTACCAGACGATGCATTCTTCGAGGAGCCATTGACGCTGAAGACTGCAATCCGAACCCTAGCGCACAGGCAAAAATATCGTTGTTCGATATTTGCAGGTATCTTAAAGTTTCATTCTTTAATAGATTAAAGTTTCATTCTTTAGATATCACCGTTCTCTATCCCCGCGAAAGAACGAATGGCGTTGGAGGATGAAATTTCTTCCTGACGTGATTTTGAGTTTGAATCAAGATGCGGAGGATAACATAAATGAAAACCAAGGCATTGGAAATTCTAGTCACGTATTGACAGTGTTTTTAGTAGCAGAAGCGTGATTGGACCCGTGTTTATGTTCGTGCTCCCACTCCCGGATCAGAAGTCCCATCGCCAAATTCCACCTCAGGCCCGTCCACGTCCACGTCATTGCCGTCGTCCTCATTGCCCACCCGAAAATTGGTCCGCATTGCCCCTTTGGGGTCCAAAACCCCGAGCGCATGCCCACGTAGAAGTAGGCGCTCACGAGCAGGAGAAGCCTTGACGTAATAAAGGACTCTGTCTTCTGTTTCTGTGAAGGTTGAACGAAGATTGGTGGAATTGGAGCAAACACACCGGAGCTTGACAGTGCACTTAACGTGAAGGACATTGGGTAATGCGGCCGCCCATTTGTGTCATAAAATTTCATTTAAATTTTTGCAAAAGTTCTTTGGTGCACGTGTTTTTTTTTTCCATTGCAATTGTTGTGCTTGGAGGTCAAACAAAAATACGTCACATGGTGAACTGTGTCGTGAAAACACACGCACCACAGTGGCCGCGATGGTTCTGATCATGATTGCTTAAGTCTTTTGCCACGGGGTGGTTGGGGTTTCAAACCCCTTCGAGTTGCTAAAGTTGTTGACAAGATGACGCCCGAGGAGGGCATTTTGACGCCCCGCGGGTCCTGTTGACGCCTCGAGGGCCCGGTGACGCCCGAGGAGGGCATTTTGACGCCCCGAGGGTCCTGTTGACGCCCCAAGAAGGTTTGGTGACACATTTTTTTTGTTGTCATTGCTTTTAAGACATGTAAATTGCTTATTCTCTTTTCAAAAGCAATTGTTAAAAGGCATATTGGGAAACTTTGGAGATATACTCTATTTATTTTGCACTCACTTCTTACAAGATAGAGGGGGGAATTCAAATTTTAAAACTCTCAGAAAAAGACATAGATAGCAACTCAAAGGTGCATTTTCGATTTTACTCGACACCTTCTTTTGTCAAATTTGGGTGCATTTTCGGTTGAACCCGACACCTATGTGAGAAGCACTTTGTGAGCATGCTTGTTTGATTATTGCATTTTTTTTCTGCAATTAAAAATCATCTACATCAAAGCATCCACTACTTCTCTCAGCACATGTTGCACAGGTTCTCCAAAGCATTTATCTCTTTGCACAGGGATCTTCATAGATCATCTACTTGATGTTCTCTCACCAACACTAATTTTCTCCTAGTTTTGTTTTTTGACTTAATTACCTCCAACTGATTATTCTTCTTCCGAAGATTCTCAGGCAGGTGTCATTAACATCTCTTTGAGTGAATTTTTTACCCCCATTGCTATTGTGTTTAGGCGTAAATCCTGACGAAAGTCCTGGACTCCAAAGTGTTTAGGGGAAGTTACGCCCCACGCATGCGGATTCATGTCTTTCTAAGGTAGGTGCCATCAACAAAGCAATCCTTTTCAATACTGCCTATGTTCCATGTACCGTTCGATCTTCATAATACCTATAGTCTCCCTCACGTAAGGGCGGGTATTGTTTTGATTCGGTTCGGGTATAAGCGGCACAGCAACGGTATATCGAAAAGGGGACCATTTGGCGCTATAAGGAACCCTAAACAATGGCTACAGTGCACAAGTATCTTTCAGATGCCCAATTGCTCAAAGGCACCAATTTTGTGCCATGGAAGCATAAAATGAAAGCCATTCTTCAAGTAGAAAAATTATGGGATGTCGTAAGTGGCACTACCTCTCGTCCCACCACAGCAAGGACAAATCAAGATACATTTGATGATCAGGACAGGAAAGGCCTTATGTTTTTGTTACTTGCCATAAAAGATGAGGTCCAACCTCATATTTGTGATGCCACGACCAATAAAGATGCTTGGGCAGCATTGATTACTGTGTATGAAGGAAAGAATAATTCCACTATCCTTCACCTACAAACCCGACTTCACAATCTCAATATGAATTCGGGGGAAACTGTTGAACTTTTTCTCTGCAAAGTGGCAGAATTGAAAGCTAAACTCAATACTATGGGAAAACCCATAGATGATGATCTTTTGACATCTGTTATTTTGAGGGCACTCCCACCATCTTACAAAAGTTTTATCACTTCACTCAATGTTTTTGGCAGAAAATTAACTTTTGTTGAATTGGTTAATTTGCTTCAAACTGAAGAAGCCAATCAAGTACAGAAAGATGAGGAACCTGCCACTGCTCTTTCCACCCATCAAAAGGGTCAAAAGCAAGGACAGTTGCAGAAGGGAGGGTCTTCTTCCAAAGGCAAAGGAAAGCCCAATCTCCAGAGAGATAAATATTGCAAGATCTGTGATATGAACAATCATGATACCAACAGGTGTTGGTTCAAAAACAAACAACAGAATGATCCCTCACAAAAGAAGAAAGGCCAGGGGAAGCAAAAATATCCCCAGCATCGCAAACAACAAAAGGGTCATGTTGCTTATGCAGATTCCCATTCAGATGATTCTAATTCATCTTCAGATAATGACTCCGAAAGAGCACACAAGGTGCTCATGACCCATATTGCCTCTTCCAAATCAGATGTTGTATGGTATATTGATTCTGGAGCAAGCAAACATATGATTGGGAACAAGTCCTGGTTTCAAACCTTTCACGCAAGAGAAGGCAAACCTGTCACTATTGCAGACAATCAGGTCTATCAAGTACAAGGTGAAGGGGATGTTACAGTCACTCTCCCTGATGGTGACTGTGCCATAGAGAAAGTTCTCTATGTTCCTGGCCTTGCCAACAATCTATTATCTGTTCCACAGATGCTAGATAGAAATATGGATGTTGTTTTTCAAGTTGAAAAAGGAAAAAAGAGATGTTTCATCAGTCACCAAGGTAAAAACATTGCCACTGGCTCCTACAAACATGGATTATTCATCTTGGATACAGTTTCTACATCCCATACTGCCCTCATTGCCACTACAACAGAAGCTACTTCCTTATGGCATAAAAGATACGGGCACCTCAGTTTCGGGTATTTACTCGAATTAAGCAAATATGACATGGTCAAAGGGCTTCCTCAGCTTTCATCCGTTCTCCCAGTATGCTTAGATTGTCTAGCAGGGAAACAACATCGAGTTCCATTTGAAACAAGTTCTTCTCGCTCTAAGAAACCCTTGGAGTTAATCCATGCAGATACGTGCGGTCCTTTCCCAACCGAGTCATGGTGGAAAGAGGTATTTTCAGCTATTTGTTGATGACTACTCCCGCAAAATATGGGTCTCCTTCCTTGCACTCAAGTCAGAAGCTCTTCTCTACTTTCGTCAGTTCAAGAGACAAGTTGAGAAGGAAACAAGTTGTTCCATCAAAACCCTCCGCTCAGATCGAGGGGGGGAATACACTTCCAAGGAATTTTCAGCATTTTTGGAAAAACATGGGATCAAGAGACAACTCACTACAGCATATACACCGCAGCAAAATGGAGTTGCAGAAAGGAAAAATCGCTCCATAGTAGAAATGAGTCGGTGTATGTTAAAAGGAGCAAACTTAGAAAAACAATACTGGGCAGAAGCAGTAAACACAACATCTTACCTACTAAATAGAGCACCTACAAGGGCTCTACAAGGAAAAACTCCACAAGAAGCCTGGAGTGGTAAGAAACCCTCAATTTCTCATCTAAAAGTTTTTGGATGCCAAGCTTTCATGCATATTCCTAAACGAGAAAGAAGGAAACTAGATGAGAAAACTCAAAAATGTATATTTCTTGGTTATGATGAGTATTCAAAAGGATATCGGTTGATTGATCCTATAACCAAGAAAACACATATCAGTAGAGATGTAGTATTTGATGAAACTTTCACATCAAATAACACATTTGTATACCTTAAGGAAGATGAACCTAAGAAAGAAGCAACACCTCCTCAGAAGAAGGTTCCTAAATGGTATACTAGTACATTGCAAGATTCAAAACTGACATCACTTCCAGATCTAACTCTAGATCGACCCTCTACTCGCAGTATGACTCAACACAAAAGAGCAGATGATGCAACATCAGTCACAGATGTTGATGACCTTTGTCAACATTTTGATGATTTATCTGTGAATGTAGAAGAAGATGAGGATATAGATATGGAAGATGAAAAATTCTATCTGACAATACTAGATGAAAAAGAACCCACATCAGTCTCAGATGCACTCAGTAAAGATCAATGGAAAAGCTACTATGGATGCGAGAACATACATCTCTAATGAAAAATCAAACTTGGAAGTTAGTGAATTTGCCTTCAGGAAAGAAACCCATTGGTTGCAAATGGGTATTCAAGATCAAATATAAGGCAAATGGTGCAATAGATAAATATAAAGCCCGACTTGTTGCAAAGGGCTATGCACAAAGAGAAGGCATAGACTATGAAGAGACATTTGCTCCTACTGCTAAAATGACCACTATTCGAGTTATGTGTGCAATGGCAGCTCAATTTGGTTGGCAGCTACATCAGATAGATGTAAAGAGTGCTTTCTTAAATGGTGACCTACAAGAAGAAGTCTACATGACTCAACCTGAAGGTTTTGTAGTTAAAGGGCAAGAACAGAAAGTCTGTAAGCTGATCAAATCTCTATATGGACTTAAACAAGCTCCTCGAGCTTGGTATATCAAAATTGATAGTCACCTAGTGCAACATGGGTTTAGAAGAAGTCATGCAGATCCTAATCTATATATCAAGAACAATGGTTCTAACATAGTAATTCTAGTACTATATGTGGACGATCCGATCATAACAGGCGGTTCAGAGAGTATGATCAAAACAGTAAAGAAAGATCTCAATACCTCTTTTGAAATGACAGATCTTGGACTTCTCCACTATTGTCTTGGTCTAGAAGTAACTCAATACAAGCATTGCATACAAGTTACTCAAAAGAAATATGCCAAGACCCTGATTGATAAGTATCGGATGACTGACTGCAAGCCCAAAGCCACACCAATGGAAGCAGGACTTAAGTTATCCCGATTCGATGAATCTCCTAAAATAGATAGTACTCTCTATCGTCAGCTGATTGGGAGTCTCATCTATCTCACAAACACCAGGCCAGATCTTAGTTTTGTTGTGGGTTATCTTTCACGATTCATGCAAGATCCTAAAGTTAGCCACTGGAAAGCAGCAAAGAGAGTTCTTCACTATGTCCGTGGTACAACATATATCGGCCTGGAATACAAAAAGAACAACAAGTTCTATCTTCAAGGGTACATGGACTATGATTATGCTGGATCCATAGACGACCGAAAATCAACTGCAGGTTACATTTTTCACCTTGGATCTGGTCCTGTCTCTTGGCATAGCAAGAAGCAACATGTTGTTGCTATCTCTTCTACTGAGGCAGAATATCGAGCGACTAGTGGAGCGATCTGCGAGATCATATGGTTACGTCGCATCCTCACAAATATGGGCCTTCCAAAGAAACTTCCTTTACATTTATTTTGCGACAATCAAGGTGTTATGAATCTTGTCAAGAATCCTATCTTTCATGATCGCACCAAACACATTGACACTAGGTGTCATTTCATTCGAGATGAGGTTCCAAAGCATCATATCCGGCTCCACTACATTCCCACAAATGAGCAAATAGCGGACATCTTCACCAAAGCGCTTGCTCGAGTCAAATTTGAATTGTTCCGCAATGCTATGTGTAGTCAACATTAATGTAATAAGGGGGGATGTTAGAATATTTTGTATTACATTAACTATGTTAACAACATTATGTTAGAGCATAAAGGAGTGGTACGTAGTTTTCTTTATTCAGTTTATGAACCACCCAGCTTGGTTCAAACTGCCTCAACGGAATTTATGTAACCTTATATATCTTCCAAGAATATCAAGAGCAAACTAATGATTCAGTTTCTAACATATTTCAAATTCTTTGGGAAACCTTCCCAATTACAATGTTTATGAGCCTCTGCTCAAAGGAGATACCTTCCCCTAACTCTGCTCTGGTTGGTGATCCTCTAGAAGACCTCTGCCTCTTCTGCCCTTAGCAAGTGGAACTCTATCCATAGAAGACACTTGTCTTCCCTGCTCTGGCTGGAGACCTCTGTCCTCAACTCTGTCACCTCAAAGCTGGTCCTCGAATTTGCACCAAAACATAGTCCTTCGGTCTGGTACAAATTGTCCTCTTCCTCTATTCTGCAAGACACAGTCCTTCGCTCTTATTGTGCAATTACAGCTGCACTCGATCGAACATCGACCTTTGCACCTCTGCGCAAACACAGTAGCATACAACACTCTACGATCGAACTTCTCACAGTGCGCATCAACTCGCCACTTCTACGCTAATTGCGTTGTTATGGCTGCATCTCGCACACTTCGCACAAATCGACTCGACTCGACTCACTCTCTTGCGCACAGCAGAATTCACTTGCGCAAATTCGATACTCACATTCGATGCCTTGAAACTCGAAAATAGTCCCCCTTTTATAGCATTAATTCATGATCAAAAACTTAATCTTTAGTCGACTGTTACCCTAAAGATCATCGACTGCAAAACCCTAATCTTCATCGGCCCAGATTTAACTTTGTCGGCTTCAACCACCTCTGCTGCCTCTGTCACTTCCCTATAGCTTCCGTCATGAAACTACAACATGTCATGATATCATGACATTTTTGCAACCATACACTACCTTATGGCTTTTGTCATGATATCGTGACACTTTTGCTTTTGCCTGCCTTGACAATGACCTTGTCATGAAATCGTGACACTTCTATCTTTTGTTGATGTCATCTTCACTCCTATCATGAAATCATGACACTTTAGTCTTCATGGCCTTCCTCTCAACTTTTGTCATGAAATCATGACACTTCTGCTGCCTTGCACTTCTTTCTGCCTTACACCCGTGAAACTGGAACATGTCATGAAATCATGACGCTTTTGTCTTCATAGCCTTCCTCTCGGCTTCTATCGTGAAATCATGACACTTCTCCTATAGAAGACCTACTTCTAGTTTCTATCATGAAATCATGACTCTTTCACCATCCGTACGCTTTTCTTTCAGCCTATCATGAAATCGCTACAACTTCATCCGTTGGCTTCTTCACCTCTGCCTGTCACAAAATCGTGACGCTTTCAGCTTTTGAAATCTTTCCTTGCAACCTATCACAAAATCATGACGCTTCTCCTTTCAGACTCTTCCCTTTGTTGCATGTCATGAAATCATGACAGTTCTCTCTTCGAGCTTTTCAGCATGTCATGAAATCGTGACAGTCCTCAACTTGACCTCTGTAGCATGTCATGAAAACACGATAGTCCTCACTTGGAATTTTGCATCATGTCACGAAATCATGACAGTTCCTGAATAACTTTCTCTCTCTTCGATCTTGTCATGAAATCATGACAGTTCACACTGTGGACTCTCTTTTCTACATTATGTCATGAAATCATGACACCTTTTTGTCCGTACAACTTTCCTGGCAATGTGTCATGAAATCGTGACACTTTTCCCTCTCTGCCTTCCTGCACTTTTCGAGTCATGAAAATGCGACATGTCATGAAATCGTGACACTTTCCAACTTGCTCTCCTTCTCTGCCAACATGTCACGAAATCGTGATAGTTTTGCCCAAACTTTCTCTCTCCTCAAACATGTCATGAAATCGTGATAGTTTTGCCAGCACTTTCTCTCTCCTAAAACATGTCACGAAATCATGATAGTTTTTCCAGTCGCCTGCATACTTTTTCTTACTTGTCTTTTTCTTGAAATTTTTGCAACTGGGCTACTCTGATCTTCTTGGAAACTCACTGTCCAAACTGAAACCTTCATCAAAACAATTTCTTTGACATCAAACCAGATTGCTTCAAGACCTTCTTGACATCAATGACAACATCTACACTTAGAGCAAAGGCAATGTACCCAAGGTACCCAAAATTGCCAACAATCTCCCCCTTTGTCATTGATGGCAAACCTTAACTGAAAACACTAGTCAAGAGCCAAAACTGAAACCAACTGATCCATCAACTGAGAATCTTCCTTTGAAGTTTTTGCTCCCCACGACTTGAAGCTCTCTTCTTCACTATGAAGCTCTCCCCCTTACTCATATCTCTCCCCCTTTGTCATCAATGGCAAAGGGCCACCTTTGGGACTCGGGACTAAGAAAGAGCCTCTTGGCTTGGTCCCTCCCCCACCTCCTGATGAGGTGATTAATTTTGAGGTGAGAGTACAACTCCCAATTTCTCCCTTAGATACTCAAACGTATCTCTTGGAAGAGGTTTGGTGAAGATATCTGCAATCTGCTCTTTAGTAGGCACATACTCTAGCTTGACTTGCTTCTCTTGCACTTTCTCCCTTAGAAAATGATATTTGATGGAAATGTGCTTCGTCCTTGAGTGCATTACCAGATTTTTAGAAATACTTATGGCACTTGTATTATCACAGAGAATGGAGATGGGTTGTTCATGCTTGACTTTGAAATCCTCCAAGGTGGTTTTCATCCATAAAACCTATGTGCACCCAGCCACTGCTGCTATGTATTCAACTTCTGCTGTAGATAAGGAAACTGAAGGTTGTTTCTTACTTAACCAAGAAACCAGACTCTTTCCCAAAAAGAATGCTCCACCACTAGTGCTTTTCCTGTCATCAATACTGCTTGCCCAATCTGCATCTGTATATGTTGTGAGGGTGAAATCATCACCTTTGGGATACCAAAGCCCAAAGTCCATAGTGCCCTTCAAATATCTGAATATCCTCTTGATTGCTATAACATGAGATTCTTTTGGAGCTACCTGAAATCTTGCAACTAATCCAATGGCCTGCATGATATCCGGTCTGGTAGCTATACTGTATAGTAAACTGCCAATCATAGATCTGTACAACTTCTGATCTGCCACTGGAGATTCATCATCTTTACTCAGATTGCACCCTGTAATCATAGGAGTACACACGGGTTTGTTGTCCATCATCCCAAATTTCTTCAACATTTCTTTGATATACTTTTCCTGAGAGAGAAATATGCCATCTTTTGATTGCGCAATCTGAAGCCCTAAAAAGAATGACAGCTCTCCAATCATAGACATCTCGAATTCCTTCTGCATGGTGTTGGCAAAAACTTTGCACATCTGAGTATTATTTCCCCCAAAAATAATATCATCAACATAGACAACTATGATCAACATATCATCACCTTCATTCTTAATATACAAGTTGCTATCTGCCACGCCTTTCCTGAAACCTTGTTCATGAAGATACCCATCAAGTCTTGAGTACCAAGCCCTGGGTGCTTGCTTTAACCCGTACAAGGCCTTTTTCAGTTTACATACATAGTCTGGCTGTTCTGAGAGAGACACTCCTTCTGGCTGTTCTATGTAGACTTCTTCATTCAACACCCCATTTAGAAAGGCTGACTTTACATCCATTTGAAATACCTTGAAATATTTGAAACTAGAAAGGGCCAAAAACATTCTGATAGCTTCAAGACGAGCAACAGGCGCAAACGTCTCCTCGAAATCAACACCTTCTACTTGAGAATAACCTTTACAAACTAACCTAGCTTTGTTTCTGACAATCTTTTCCGTCCTCATTGAGTTTATTTCTGAATATCCATTTTGTGCCAATGACATTCTTGTCCTTAGGTCTAGGAACCAAATCCCAAGTTTCACTTTTCTCTATTTGATTTAGCTCTTCATCCATTGCTTTTATCCAAAATTTATCTGCACATGCTTCACTGAAATATTTTGGCTCAATCTGAGACAATAAAGCAACATTCGTAGAATCATGTGAAGGAATGACTCTTCTTCTTGTTTGCCTGTTGTTTGGATCACCAATGATCAAGTCTTTGGGATGATGTTTCTGAACATACCATGAAGGAGTTTTGGGAAGCAGTTGTTGTCTTTCCTCTTCTTCATCTGAAGCCTCTCTGAATTCTTCTTGACAGATTTCATCACCCAGTTCCTTGACTGGTTCTTTTATCCCTGTCTTTTCATCTACTATTACATTTATGCTTTCTACAATAGTATGAGTTCTTTTGTTGAAACATCTGTAGGCCTTGCTTCTATTGGAATATCCAAGAAAAATTCCCTCATCACACCTAGGATCAAATTTTCCCAAATTTTGATCTTCCCTTCTGATGAAGCACTTACTCCCGAACACTTTGAAGTGTTTTACTGTAGCTGGTCTTCCTTTCCACAACTCATAGGGAGTTTTATGATGATTGACTCTGAGTTGAGCCCTGGTGATGATGTAAACTGCTGTATTGACTGCTTCTCTCCAAAAGCCATCTGAAAGTTTTGACTCATTTAACATAGCTCTAGCCATATTTTCAACAGTTCTATTTTTCCTTTCAACTACTCCATTTTGTTGAGGAGTTCTTGCTGCTTGAATATTCTCTTTTGATTCCGTGTTGCTCACAAGTATTCCACAAATTCATTTGAAGTGAACTCTCCTCCTCTATCTGATCTTAAGCATTTGATTCTCTTGTGAGTCTCATTTTCAATCATTTCTTTAAAAGCTTTAAATTTTTCAAAAGCTTCAGATTTTTCTTTGAGAAAAGTAACCCAAGTCATTCTAGAATAATCATCTATAAACAGCATGAAGTAGCTATCTCCCTGAATGCTCTGAGTTCTGGTGGGGCCACACAAATCAGTATGAATAAGATCCAATGGTTTGGAAGAAGTATACCCTTTTGATTTGAAACTGGTTCTGAGTCTGTTTACCATGTTGACAAGGACCGCAAATGATGTTATGGGGCCTTTTTATTTTAGGCAAGTCTCTGATTGCTTCCTTGTTACTAATACTGACAAGATTATCAAAACTCAAATGTCCCAATATTTTATGCCATAACCAACTCTCATCTTCTTGAGTTATAAAACACTTTTCCCTTTTTATCTCACTTAGCATGTAAAGATTGTTTGGAGTCCTTGTAGCACTAGCAATGAGTTTTCCATTTTTTTCTTTACTTATCTCACATCTATCTGAAAAGAAAGATACTATGTGCCCTTGATCACAAAGTTGACTCACACTAAGAAGATTATGTCTTAGGCCTTCTACATAGAGCACATTCTCTGTTTTGGATTTCCCATCCAAACTAAGAGTCCCTTTACCACAGATTTTTGCGGACCTGTTATCTCCAAAACTGACTGTTCCTCTGTTTGTTTCTTTGAAAACCAAAAACTTTTCTTTTTCACCAGTCATATGTTTTGAACAACCACTATCAAGATACCATTTTTCTACTTTGTCTTGAGCATGAAAAGCAGTTTGAACTATCATTGACTTAGATTTGATCTCATTCCTCTTTTTAGTGAACTCAAAGCTAAATCTATTCAAACTGCACATCCTTGCTATATGCCCAAAATTCTTGCACTTGTAACACATGATATTTTTGTTCATAAGAGGTGCAAATGAGTTAACATTTTCCTTACTATGGCTATTCAGAGATTTATTGCAATGCATAGCTATGTGACCAAATTTCTTACAGGAAAAACAATAGCCATGGAAGGTATTATGTAACCTGTTTTGATGCCTTGGATGACTGTTCTTCTTGCGATCAACTGGAATCCACTGTTCTTCAGGATGAAGATTGATCTTGCTCGAAGACCCTATTTCATGAATGGTGATACCATCCTTCTTTTCACACGGAGTATTCTATCTGAGAGTCAAATGTTCCAACTTTACTCTAAGAGACATAATTTCTTCTTCTAGTTTCTCACAATCAGCTTCCTTTCCTTTTAGAGCCTCTGTTAGAACCTGTTCAACCTTCTTCCCTTCTTCAGCTAGAATTTTGAAATCTATAACACTTTGAGACAATTCTGATCTTGCTATCTCTTCTTCCTGACATTTATGCTTGAGAACAGAATTCTCTTCCCTGAGTTTCTCAAGCTTTCTCAAGGCCAAGAAGAATTCACTTTTGAGATCGAACTCAACCTCTTCATTTCTTTCTAAATTTATATGTTCCTCTGATAGATCCTTCTCCAAGCTGTTAGGCTCTTTCTGGAGTGACCTGCTCTGATACCAATTGAAGAACATGAACTTATACTGAGAGGGGGGGGTGAACAGTATAAGACTTAACCATTTAATAATTTTAAATTCAGATAGCAATGGCATCAACATGATATTAAACAAGACAGAAAGCATCACACATAGAAGACTCATTTTAACGTGGTTCACCCAGAAAGGCTGGGCTACGTCCACAAAACTTTTCTCTAAAAGTTTATTTCAAATTCTTTGGGAAACCTTCCCAATTACAATGTTTATGAGCCTCTGCTCAAAGGAGATACCTTCCCCTAACTCTGCTCTGGCTGGTGATCCTCTAGAAGACCTCTGCCTCTTCTGCCCTTAGCAAGTGGAACTCTATCCATAGAAGACACCTGTCTTCCCTGCTCTGGCTGGAGACCTCTATCCTCAACTCTGTCACCTCAAAGTTGGTCCTCGAATTTGCACCAAAACATAGTCCTTCGGTCTGGTACAAATTGTCCTCTTCCTCTGTTCTGCAAGACACAGTCCTTCGCTCTTATTGCGCAATTACAGCTGCACTCGATCGAACATCGACCTTTGCACCTCTGTGCAAACATAGCAGCATACAACACTCTGCGATCGAACTTCTCATAGTGCGCATCAACTCGCCACTTCTGCGCTAATTACGTTGTTATGGCTGCATCTCGCACACTTCGCACAAATCGACTCGACTCGACTCACTCTCTTGCGCATAGCAGAATTCACTTGCGCAAATTCGATACTCACATTCGATGCCTTGAAACTCAAAAATAGTCCCCCTTTTATAGCATTAATTCATGATCAAAAACTTAATCTTTAGTCGGTTGTTACCCTAAATATCATCGACTGCAAAACCCTAATCTTCGTCGGCCCAGATTTAACTTTGTCGGCTTCAACCGCCTCTGCTGCCTCTGTCACTTCCCTGTAGCTTCCATCGTGAAACTACAACATGTCACGATATCGTGACATTTTTGCAACCATACACTACCTTATGGCTTTTGTCACGATATCGTGACACTTTTGCTTTTGCCTGCCTTGACAACGTCCTTGTCGCAAAATCGTGACACTTCTATCTTTTGCTGACGTCATCTTCACTCCTATCGTGAAATCGTGACACTTTAGTCTTCATGGCCTTCCTCTCAGCTTTTGTCATGAAATCGTGACACTTCTGCTGCCTTGCACTTCTTTCTGCCTTACACCCATGAAACTGGAACATGTCACGAAATCATGACGCTTTTGTCTTCATAGCCTTCCTCTCGGCTTCTGTCATGAAATCATGACACTTCTCCTATAGAAGACCTGCTTCTAGTTTTTATCATGAAATCATGACTCTTTCACCATCCGTACGCTTTTCTTTCAGCCTATCATGAAATTGCTACAACTTCATCCGTTGGCTTCTTCACCTCTGCCTATCACAAAATCATGACGCTTTCAGCTTTCAAAAGCTTTCCTTGCAACCTGTCATGAAATCATGACGCTTCTCCTTTCAGACTCTTCCCTTTGCTGCATGTCATGAAATCGTGACAGTTCTCTCTTCGAGCTTTTTAGCATGTCACGAAATCGTGACAGTCCTCAACTTGACCTCTGTAGCATGTCACAAAAATGTGATAGTCCTCACTTGGAATTTTGCATCATGTCACAAAATCATGACAGTTCCTGAATAACTTTCTCTCTCTTTGATCTTGTCATGAAATTGTGACAGTTCACACTATGGACTCTCTTTTCTGCATTATGTCATGAAATCGTGACACCTTTTTGTCCGTACAACTTTCCTGGCAATGTGTCATGAAATCGTGACACTTTTCCCTCTCTGCCTTCCTGCACTTTTCGAGTCATGAAAATGCGACATGTCGCAAAATCGTGACACTTTCCAACTTGCTCTCCTTCTCTGCCAACATGTCACGAAATCATGACAGTTTTGCCCAAACTTTCTCTCTCCTCAAACATGTCACGAAATCATGACAGTTTTGCCAACACTTTCTCTCTCCTAAAACATGTCGCAAAATCGCGACAGTTTTTCCAGCCACCTGCATACTTTTTCTTACTTGTCTTTTTCTTGAACTTTTTGCAACTGGGCTACTCTGATCTTCTTGGAAACTCACTGTCCAAACTGAAACCTTCATCAAAACAATTTCTTTGACATCAAACCAGATTGCTTCAAGACCTTCTTGACATCAATGACAACATCTACACTTAGAGCAAAGGCAATGTACCCAAGGTACCCAAAATTGCCAACACCAATCACCTAGTGAGTCCACTAAGGAACAACTTATTCAGAACCTAGCTACCACTTAATTTAAAGGCTTGTGATCACAAAATAAATAGCAAAAATACTATATCAACTATCATAAATTATTAAACTACCACCATTTAGATCTAAAAGATATAAATTTGCATATCCTTCCCCATATTATTCCATAGAAAGAGTAGACTCCGCATTCTTTGGTTCTCAATATTTATCCATTTCCAATAGCTTTGAAAAATGGATGAATAGATCTTTCCTAGTTGTTGGAACATAAAACTACTTAATTTAGAAAATTTTAATGATATTCCATAAGTGACCCTTAAACCTTTACCCACCTTATGATGGTATCGAAATAATATATGAACACTATCAATATGTGGTAGCTTTGGCTACTATTCACATCATTTGAGATGATGATACCATGGTGAGACTCCTTGTGTTATCATTTAATGGGAAGGTACTCCAATGTTACCAAAATCTTGAGGATAGGAGTATCTATTCTTGGACTAAACTTGCCAAATTATTCATCAAAGAATTCAATGAATTAGTATATATATTTTCATAGTTCACTGCTATTCAAATACATCCCTAAGAGGCAATCACTGATTTTAATGTCAGGTTCAATAGAACCTAGAAATGATTTCCCCAAGAGATTAGACCATTAGATCCATAGGTACACATTTACCATATTTATTCTTTCTATATGAATTTAGGTCTATAAATACGATAGTCTAATGTCATGGCATTCCCACAAGTGTTTCAAGCTACAATAGCTATTGAGAATACTTTATATTTTAGTATGAAATCTCCCACCTAGAATTTTTATATCTTACTTTCTAGAAATCACCCAACCCCTATAGGAAATATAAACTCCAGCAATGGTCACACCCATGCCTACACTCGCACCAATTCCTACACCCAAGACTCTCCTTGTCTATAACACTCGCTTTGTTGACTTTGCCTTTGATACCTACTATACCCACATTATTATCCCCTAAATATAAATAGTCTCTAATTATGCAAGAAGTGCTAACAACATTGAAGAACCTAAGCAATGATGTAATTGCTATAAAGAGATAGATGCTGAGAGAAATTATTAGACCAAAAAAAACCCTACATTGTCGAAGACCAAGTAGCCTCCACAAGTAATGTTGCTAGAAAATCTAATGCTATATAGAATAACCAAGAGACATGTTAGGATCCTCCATCCTAACATTATTATTTAGTATTATTAATCATTTAATTATTATATTATTAACTCATAAAGTGAACCATCACATCTCTTCATAACGTGAACCATCATGTCTCTTCATACGTGAACCATCACGTCTCTTCACCAATGTAGCCTTAGGGTAGATATATATATTAGGTTGGCCATTCACACAAATCACCCATGAATAAGAATATATGATTGTTTATTGAATGCATTGGAGGGACCTTCCTACCAGTGAAACAGTGATTCTTTATAAAAGTGATTCTTTTAATTTAGATGCTATTTTAATTATTTCTTTATTAAAATTGTGCTAGAACCTTCAGGGTTCTACCATTTGGTATCAGAGCCATGTGGGACCCAACCATGTGGGATTTTCTCAAGGACCTTCATCAAAATACTTATGTGCGTGAGTATGAAATTTTATTTAAGGATATCACCAAACAATACACAAAAAAAATTATATATTGCTTCATCAATGGATTGAAAGAGGAAATTAAAATGGAGGTGATGAAGTTCAAACCCTATACCATGATGCAGACCATTGGATTAGCAAAAATAGTGGAAGATAAATTAAATGCTCAACGTGGAATAAGAAGGAATGAACAAGATTATAAAAGCAAAAGCATTGAAATTCTTTTTGATAGCATTTGTAATAAGCTGGAGTATCTAATAAATACCAAAGTGGAAGATAAGAAAGATGAGAAAGATGAGGAAGATGTAGAAAACAAGGACAATGAGCAAGAAATATCCCAAACACCTGATCACAATGATAAAGGCAATACGATTGATATGCCATAAGTGATTGATGCATCAAGCAAGGATGAGGTAGACATTCCCGAAATGATCCATTATGGCCAAACTTACACTCTACAAGAACTATGCTCAAATTTTCCCCCAATTGTGAGTTCTTTCCACATAACCAAACCTATTCAAAAACAACACAAAAAGGTGATTACACACTCATTCACTATTGGCTCTCCTAGGGAACAACAAAAGGATATGGAAGCGTTACCACCACTTTTGATGCATCCTTCTAAAGTTTTTGAGGAACCCCAAGGGTTTCCCTCCCATAATCATCATGATTATCCTAAGGAATATTCTACTATTGTTCTTGGAAACCCCCCACTAACACTCCAACCTTCAAGATATCCCTACCTTTGGAAAAGTGACATTAAAATAGTACAAGAACTTGCAAAAATTCTACTTGGAAAACAAAAGATAAAGCTCCTCACTTTGAGCTTTGAGGAAAAAGCTCTTTTTAAGGAGGGTGGCATGTTAGGATCCTCCATCCTAACATTATTAGTTAGTATTATTAATCATTTAATTTTATATTATTAACTCATAAAGTGAACCATCACATATTTTCATAACGTGAACCATCACGTCTCTTCATAACATGAACCATCATGTCTCTTCACCAATGTAGCTTTAGGGTAGATATATATATATATATATATATATATATATATATATATATATATATATATATATATATATTAGGTTGGTCATTCACACAAATAATCCATGAATAAGAATATATAATTGTTTATTGAATGCATTGGAGAGACCTTCCTACCAGTGAAATAGTGATTCTTTTAATTTAGATGCTATTTTAATTATTTATTTATTAAAATTGTGCTAGAACCTTCAGGGTTCTACCAAAGGGACATCTACATATTCATTTGAAATGAATTATTGGTGTTTGTGATGAGACCATAAAATGTCTCATTATTTCAAGAATATTTAAAAAAAAAAATCTACTTTTATTTAAATTCTATAGTATTTGCCAAGTGTTTTGATTATTATTTGTGCTAATATTCATGTTAATATAGTAAATTGTAGAAAATACTTTAATTGCAATTTGAAATAATTTTTGTGTATTTTTAAGATTAAATTGCTTGATTCCAACTTGTTAAAATATAGAATAAAGTCCTGGTGCTTTCAATAGCATAAAAGGTTTAAAATGATTGTGGCATGGTGGTTATAGGGGTGAACTGCATGAAGATCTATGTGGCAGCTTCTAGGGCGGACAGCGTAGAATACTGTGGTGGCCATAAAAGCTAGACAGCCTGCCCAAATTCATGGTGGCTACCGATTCCACCATGTAAATTCAAAATATATATATATATAGAATAAAGTTATAAATAAATACATTAAAAATTAGAGACAAGTATGTAGATCTAAAAATCTAATGAATTATTATTTTAGACTATTTTTTATCCATCTCCTACATTGCTGCAGTGATTAGGTGATAGACTATGTATTTTCCATAGGCATCGGATCATCACAGGCCTGCATAACAAAAACTATAGGAAATGCTCTGGATCATCCAAACCAAAAACTATATATTTGTTGTAAATAGGGAGGGTGTGATAAAATGAGTGGTCAAACAACTTTATTAGCACACAAGCACGAAGGAGAGTCACATATTTGACTCTAAAATCAACCAATCAGTGATCAAGTGGAAATTACACATAAAGTGAATAACCTATTGTATAATCTAGAGGACCTATAATTATTTCATACTAGAACTAAATAGAATTGTAGGGATAGTGAGAGTTGGAAATGATTATCTAGATGCTTTAGATTTGATATGGATTTATCTTAGGTCTATTTCAAGGTCGTTAGAAATTAATGGAGGTGTAAAATAGGGAGAATCATCCAAATTGACCTATTATCTTAAAATTGATTGGTCAGATTTGATAGTAGAAATTTGTAATCAATGAAGGATAGACTATTTCTCGAATTAACTCTCATTCATAGGAAAATAAGTTAGAAATTTACTTATAAATAATGTTTTATGCCCATTGGGTAAAGTTAGTAGACATAGTTGAAAGAGTTGAAAGAATTCAAAAAATAAAGAATGCAATAATTCATACTTTGAAGACCATATGATCCACCTTGGGTAGCCTTAGGGCTTAAATAGTGGTTTTCACCACTCAAAAAAGGGATATTTCCCTTTGCAACCCTAGTCATCCCTCTAAGGGATAACCTCCAAAGGTCATCCTACCAAGGGATGGCCCCTAGTCAGGGCCATCCCACCCCAGTATAGTCATGTCAAAAACAAAACTATAAAAGAGTAGGATATAATAGGTAGTTGAAATTACCTGTTAAACCCATGTATGAACTCACACCACAATTTATCATGTGCATGAACTCGAATTAGATAAAAAAACATGATGCAATCAGTTCGCATGATATTTCAAAGAAAAATCACTCGCTTTCACAATGCAAATTGTTGTAAAAAGTTATTAATATTAACATAAAACATTCACCAATATGTAAATATATCAAATCATTCATCCAATAATAATTATCCACAATAACAATCCACAAATGAGAGAGATGGATAATACCCTTAAGGTAGGGAAACACCAATAATACTCCTTAAGGAATGAATCACTCCACAAGATCTCCCAAGATGAGAGAGCCACTTAAGGAGGGCAAAGTCCCATAAGCCACTTCATGGGTAAATACGATTACATAAGATCGTTTGCCATGATGATTACAATGACAAATATCTCTTCTTTATATATCCATCTTCTTATTCTACTTTGAGGAGCCTACTACTAATATAATACTATATTATAATATAATATAATACTATATTATAATATAATATAATATTATAATACATTCAACCTTGGGTTATGTGTGGCCCATGCCAACCCTTATACAATAATATAATATATCCCCAAATATATATTCCTAGGTACCCTAACATGCCACCCTTCTTACAAATATTTCATCCTTGAAATATGTGAAGAAACAAGATAATATTATTTTCTAAGCAATGTTAGCAACTAGTACCAATATCGAATGTCCATCCATCCAAGTGAAACATGATGATGGTATGCCATTTTTTACTTGAGTATCCAAATCTACTTTGTTGGCTCCACACTTTTGTTATGGTATTTTGATAACTTGAATGATAGATCGACTTGTTCCTTGATATTGATGAACTAATCTAAAAACTATGATCACTATGCTTTCTTTGCCAAACATTGTCATAGTTGGTTCCCTTCTAATTCTATGTAGAACCATAATATTTCTACCTTAATCCATGCCTCCAAGATTATTATTTCTCATGGTGGTGTGGACGGCGATATGGTGCAGCCTTAACTTGATGTTCTACCTTCTTTGACTCCTCAACATTTGGCTCCATTGTTCTAAATTCTTCTACACATTGTTATTTCATGTTCTCTTTGTTTGGTGTGTCCTTGTGCTCTTCTATCAAAGCTTCCTTAGACTCTGCTACTATTATTTTCATGGATTCAATAGTTGCTACTTCTTCCATGGAATCTGTTGTTGCTACTACCTTCTTAGATTCTGATTTAGGTTCTTCTATTTGTTCTTCAATTTATTTCTCTACAAGCACTTCTTGTTTTTCCTTGGATCCTTGCTCCTGAAGCTAAGAAATATCTTGTAGTGTTATCTTATTTTTCTTGTACCATAACTTCATAAACTTCTTTTGTACATTAATGTTAATAGTACCCAAAGAATCTAACCAAGGATAACCAAGAACAATATCCACATCATCCATATCAATAGCATAAAAATCTGAATGTAAAATATATTTATTCATGGTGATATTCAAATCTTTAAAAATTTAAACATTTTCACCATCCAACTATATGTCCTTAATTTTTATTGCTTGAACTTGCAACCTATTAGCCAAAGCAATATTAATAAAATTATATCTACTACTAGGGTCAATGGAAATAATAACTTGTTCCTTTTGAATTCTTCCATGAACCTGCAAAATAGATTTTTTAGATTCAAATAAATCTCTTTATCCACATTTTAATTTATCTTCTACCAAAGGTATGGTTTTCTCTGTCTACATACTGACATCTTTTTTATCTTCTACCAGTTTTTTGAAATTTGCTAGCTCTTTTTTTATTTCCTTTTGTTCCTTTTGAAGCATGTTTATTTCTTCTTCATATCCCTTTATGGTGACCTTCAAACTAGCTATATTTTTATATGGGTCCTATTTACTCAAGAATGCATGCTCCATTTCATCCCAAGTGCATTCATTATACCTTTCACTACAAAAATTTATCCACCAAGACCAAGCTTCCCCTTTAAGACTATACTTAAGGAAGAATTGCCAATGAGGATTATTACAATATAGAGATCTAAAAATTTTCCACCATTCTCTAGCATCAATATCATCCTTCCCAAAAAAATATGGTAGCTCCATAAGTTCACACCACAAGATAATGCAAACTAGGGTTTCATGAAAATATATATCATGCCCTAATGCAAACTAGGGTTTTATAAAAATATATAACTCCCCACTGGATTTAAAGCTAAAATTCCACATAAACAACTAGATTTACAATTTCTCTTCCAAACAAAATACTAAACTAACAAACTTTTAAAAAAATTGTAAATTGAAAATTCATCACTGCCCTTATTCTAAACGTCCGACTTCAGAAGGTCGTATCTCCCTCAATACTACTCAAATTCCTTTATATGACCATTTATTTTAAATATCTTCAAATTCTATACAAACTGATCTAAGAATTGTCTAAATCGGATAAAATTTTATAGAGATATGGATCCTAAAATATGAGAAGTTTTTCCAAAAAAAATCTGTAAATTTTGTCACTATCCTTGTTCCATATGACTGACTTTAGAAGGTTGTATCTCCCTCAATACTTCTCAAATTTCTTCATATGACTACTCATTTTAAAACTCTTCAAATTTTGCACAAAATGATCTAAGAATCGCATAAATCGGATAAATTTTCACAAAGATATGGTTCCTAAAAGATGAGATGTTTTTTCTATAAGAAAAAAATCTATCATAATTTCGCAATTCCACAAAAAAATCCCCACTTTACAAAAATTGTTGCTCTGATACCACTCGTTGCAAAAAAATATTAATATTAATATAAATAATTCACTAATATGTAAAAATATCAAAACATTCATCCACTAATAATTATCCACAATAACAATCCACAAATGAGAGAGGTAGATAATAGCCTTAAGGTAGGGAAACACCAATAATACTCCTTAAGGAAGGAATCACTCCACAAGATCTCCCAAGATGAGAGAGTCACTTAAGGAGGGCAAATTCCCATAAGCCACTTCATGGAAAAATATGATTACATAACATTATTCTCCATGATGATTACAATGACAAATATCTTTTCTTTATATATCCATCTTCTTATTCTACTTTGGGGAGCCTACTACTAATATAATATTATATTATAATATAATACAATATTATAATACAATCAACCTTGGGTTATGTGTGGCCCATGCCAAACCTTATACAATATAATAATATATCCCCAAATATTTATTCCTAGGTACCCTAACATGGTCCTTGGATTTTTTGAATAATCTAAAAAATATTGTAGGTGATCAAACTTTAGTAGACAAAGGAAAGTTTATGTCAAAAGGTTTAGACCATGTCAGTTGTCCTATTTATTACTCATTATCAGTTGTCTCAAAATACTCTACTCAAGTGATGGGTCTAATGAATGAGTAAGCATTTCATTGTGGAGAAGAAAAACTTGAGCAGGCTCTAAACAACCCAAACTCACTTTGTCAGACAGAGTTTCTTTATTTGGTTCAGGTTTTATTGGTAAAAGTCTTGATTTGGAGGTCCTAAGTGGAGTCGGTCTAAACTTTCAATCAGCACAGTCTATGACTCCAATTACTAAAGTGTGTAAGGCACAAAAAGTGGTTAAAAAGAGAAGGTCAAAGATCAAAATGGTACTTGGGGAAGACTTGAGGATGGAACAAGTTTTGGAGTTTTAGGGGAAGGCCCTCATTGGAAAGCTTCATGGATGTCAAATAGCTAATAATACACTGAGTGGTTGCAAAAGGTATGGGTCCCAATTTTTAGGATTTGGACCAATTTTTCACTTACTTGCTAGAGGATGGATAGGTTTCCTTTTTTGATCTAAGGAATATGCATAGAAAATCCTAGGAGGTCATTGGTATTGGGAGTCTTTTTTTTGTCTTTAAATGCTTGGATGACTTGCTTTGATCCTAGGACTAAATTTGCTAGGAGAATCCCAATTTGGGTAAAACTTCTAGATCTACCAATGGAGTTATGGTTAGAAATAGCTTTGAAAGAGATTGGATATTCATTAGGTAAAACCTTGGATATAGATATTTCTTTCAAATATAGTGTTTTTTGGTCTGTAGTTCAGGTTTTGGTTGAGATGGATATCAGTGAAGGCTTACTAGACTGTATGGAGATAGTTATGGAAAATACAGTTCATAATAAAATCATAAATTATTTGAAGATTCCCTTTAGATGTGTTCGTTGTCATGTTTATGGACATATTTATAAGTAATATTCTCAAGCTTTCACACAAAAATTATGGAGGAGAAAACAAATGACTAGTGGGGATTTTAAGTCAGCTAACAATAATCAAGAGATGCCTATTTTTTAGAGCTTAATAGTGCTTCCTAATTTGGCACAAACAAACAAAAAGAATGTTGTTGAACCTAGAACCAAAACTCTAGAGAAGGAGGAAGAAATTTTAGGCCTAGCTTTCACTGTTCACAAGCTATTAGAGAAGGAGACAGAGTCATAAAGAAAACTATGAAAGGATTGGAACCCAATACTGTTAAGTTTGTTTATTAGACATCTAAACCTTATGACAATTACTGTCCAATACATGATAATAATATGGACTTAGGTAATAATAAACTGTGTACACTGCCTTATGAATATTCAAAGAGAAGTCCTAGGAACAAGGAATTTTCTAAGGTTTTGGACAATGGACCAGTAACCTCAAACATATTAAATAAGGATTGTGATCCAAATATTTCTACTATTGGGGGAAGTCTTGGTGACCTATCAGGTGAATCTTCTAGGGAGGTATCTATTTCAAGGGATGGTTTGGAGACAAGTTCCTCTTGCAGATACTTGTGTTCTAAAAATGGAATCTGAGCTGAAAACTTGTGTAATTATTGGAAGGTTGGGGTTAGGTTTGGACCATATAAAGGAATATTCCACTACTTCAGCAGGTAGTAAATAATTTTTGTTTCATGCACAATAGAAGGCTTTGAGGGAAATTCAGCAAGGTAAACAAAAATCTATAAAAGAGGTCCTTAGAGTGGGACAAAATCCCACTAAGATGTTTAAATGATCTTGTTATCCTGTTGGCAATTTTGACATCTTGCCACATTGTTTTTTTTGTTGAAATTTTTATTGATTTTTTTGTTGTAAAAAATGACAAAGTAAAATGAATGAAGAATGCAGCAGTTTTTATTGATATATTTTGTTGCAATTAACTTCTGCTTTAATCTGCTTCTTTTATTTTTCATGAACTTAGTGCTGGAAAATGATGGGGTTTAAGGTAAAATTAATCTTATAGGTAAAATGGAACCCACACAAAATAAAGTTGAAATTTTTTAGTATTGGCAAAGTTGCTTGAGATGAAAATGCCAGCATTTAAGGGAAAATATGATTTCGTATTTCGTAGAGGTGAAAAGAAAGTTGTAAATTAACCACAAAAAATAGGCCTGAGCAAAATAACAGTTGGATTTAAAATATCAACTATGTTCAAATAAAAATGGAAGTGAGTGCAAGTGCTTTCGTCCCTAATGAGGGGTGAAAACCTCTATTGCCACTCCCTGGGGAGAAATACCTTTGTGTTACAAAATGTAAATAAGTCAGGTCGAAGTGTTGAATGAAGAAGTCAAGAGCATCATTGCCCTGGAGGAGGAGTGAAAGCCTCGTTCGCCCCAATATGAGGAAAATATCATTTATAAGTTGGAGTGCAAAAAATGAAAATAGTTGAAGAGTCAAAGGTACTTTCGCCCATATGCTTTGTCCAGGCGCTTGCGCCCCAAGGAAGGGGTGACACTCTTTGTCGACCCCCTATGGGGTAAAACCTTAAGTTTAGGTTAAAGTGGTACATGGTGGGGCCCAATTAGAAATAGAAAATGTAAAAGGTGTTTTCACCCCAAAGAAAAGGCCAAAGCTTCATTCACTCCTCTTTGGGTCAAACGTACATTTACAAAGAAGTGGAGATTCATGTCAGCAAAGATATTGAAAATTCAAACATGGTTTCACCCTTGGTGAGAGGTGAAACTCCCATTCACCTCATTCTAAGGTAAAGTTACGATGCAAGGTAGAAAGGTGCACGGGCCCGATTTTGAAATCATGGAACACAAGAAAAGGGTGAATGAAAGAAGTTGATCCCAACATTAAAAAATCAAACACACTTTCACCTCAAGATATGGGTGAAGCTCTATTTCACCTCTCCTTAGGGTGAATGCAGGTTTTAAAGGCTAAAAGTGTCAACAAGACGAAAGCACTTTGGAAACCTAAGTCATAAGCTATTGGTAGTAATTTAGATAGGATCAATAAAGGAGCTTTCACCCCATGTGAGAGGTGAAACTCCCATTAATCTTCCATTGGGGTGAAACAATAAAAATAGAATTTTAGAATGCAAAAGAAGGCTCGCCCTTCACACTAAGGCAAGAATAAAAAGTAATAGGAGAGTTTTAGACAATATGTTGTCACCCGCCCTTGATCCAAACGGTCTTTCACCCCATTTTTGGGTGAAATCAATTTCAAGTATCAAATAAGACTTTTCAAAGGCACTTGGTCCAAATAGATGATGAGAATTTAATGATTGAAGTGAAGGAGACTATATTTGTTGGTTTCATGCTAAAAAGGGTGCAGGATTAAATACCATAGGGTGATTTTCATAAGTTCCAATATATTCCCAATCTACTTCACCTCTTTTCAAAAAAATGCTCAGGTATGGTGGACTTTCTTGACAAAGGCGAATTTCCAAGGTACAATGGAGATACCAATTCAACGGCCATATTTACAATTTTTTATGCATCGATGTCCAAACTTACTGATTTACCAAGAATTTTTCCTCAAAATTTGGATTGTTGCTATAAAAGGAATATTTTGGAGGATTTTAGGGGAAATTCCTCTTTATGGTTCTTGATCTAGGGATATTTTGTCTTTTTGTGTATTAAATAAAAGAGGTGAAAACCTCTATAGATACTAGACATTTTCATGTAAGGAGGATAGACACTCTACAAAAAAACACTTCAAGTTTTCTGCATAAATAGGAGTTCAGATTCTGGTTCTACAAATGATTTTTGTGTGTTATTTTCTTTCTGCTTGGTCATTTCTATTTACGTTCATGTTCATTATCTGCTAAGTTTAAATTATGCATCTGGATTTGGATTTGAATATTACTAGTGAGGGAGTGAATACTTAAATGTATTTTTGGAAGTTATCTCTGTAAAATTGTAAGTAGTTTTTTTGCCTTCTTTCTATTCTATGCTACTCAACCACTTTATTTGAATTTTCATTGCTAGTATGTCCCAAATCCTACATCTTTCAGCTCATAGCCATATTTCCTATTTTTTTTTGTTATTTCCCATTTCTTTCTTGTAACTCTAAACTTGAAACTGGTGTAGGATTTAGTAAGGGAGCCAACCCTCTATGGATATTGGTTCAAAGGACATTTCTCTCCTTCGGCCTTTCAATTTTGGTCGTATCTATGGCGCACAAACGTATATTTGTATATTAGGTAGATATTTGACCAATAGTTTTTGGCACGCCTAGTGGGACCCACAAGTCTCATATTGAGAAATATATGCAATATTAAGGTCTTGATGTTTACCTTTGTATTGTTAAGCTAGAACATCTAGTGACTCAACTATACCCAGAATCCTCCGAATGTGAAGTTGGAAAAATTTGTACTTCATGATCACAAGATTGAAGGCCAAAAATCCTAAAAATCTTGTTGAGTTCTTTGAGCTTGACACCCAAAAATTAGAACATCCCAAATTAGTAACCCCACCTCATACATCAATCACAACATCTTCACAAATAGCTGATATATTTTTTGTTCCTTCGAGTCCTATTAGTACTTCTACTAGTGTTCCTCCACAAAGCAAATCCTCCAGTCAATATGGTTCAGAATCCACCACAACAATAGCCACCAAGGTAGTTCCTAGCATGGAATAGCTCAGAACTTTAAATTAACAAACTCAAAACCCAGTCCCTCAAGCAGCATTGAAGTCTTTGCCTACCTATGATGGTACAGGTAAGATTGCTTATGAGCATGTCCAAGATGTGGCTTCTTTGGTGATAATCCATGGCATCACATATGAATATGTTATGGTAAAATTACTTGTGTTGTCCCTTAGAGAGAAGTTGTTGTATTGGTACCGATATTTTCCACCCGCTACTATCACCACATGGGACCAATTGGTAGAATTTCTTATTAATAATTTCCATGAGCAAGCTGGTCCTTTTTCCCTGCTACACCAATTCACAAACATCCAAAGGCATACGTAGGAGAAATAGTGGATTTCAATGTCAGGTTCACTCAAAGTTGACAAAGATTTCCTTATGGTCTTCGGCCCACTCATGAGAAAGTTGTATTTTACTATCTTTGAGACTTCAGTTCTAACATTGGTATGATTGTTAGATAAACCAATGTCAATACGTTTCTATATTTGTACACATAGGTGTAGAGGGTCGAAGCGGATCTCATTACCATAGGTAAGCTACCTCTAAAGGTAATAATACCTATTCTATTTGATCTTCCATAATATATATACTCTAATGCATTTTCATAGCCCATGCCTTTTATGTATCATGTTTCTTCATGGAGATCGAGTTTGCCTCAAATTGCATCAGTTCTAGTTTCACAATTACCCACTCCAACTGTTTTGCAACTACCTACTCCTCTTCCTATTCCAACATTGCCTACTCCCCAAGTACCTCTACTTTTTCCAACACCTCCAATACCCTCAAATATTGATCCTCGCATGAAATTATTATAGGAGATGCAATCACTCAATTAAATAGTGAGGACAATGTCAAATGAAATTACATCCATTAAGAAGAAGCAAGTTGAAGCTAACTTTTGATCAAGGATATTTCAAATGTCATCGATTACTAAAGAGCAACCAACTACTAGAAAAGGTCTTAAGAGAAATATGATTGATTGGTAAATGAGGAAGCTGGCACATCAAAGCAAACTTATTGGTTTTCCACCTGTAATGATCCCTATGGTGAAGATAAATGCATGGTTCATCTGAACTATGTACAAATATTAGCTGAAAGTTCTTCTAGTGGATAGATCAATATGACCACGAAGGTTGATCATAATTTCATGGTCCTTTCCTTGGAGCAAGTCTTAGTTCTTACAAGGGCTAGGAAGAAGTCGGTAACTATCAATCTAGTAGAGATGTAGTCATTGAATATCCTTGGTGAATAGAAGATACAAGATGAAAAGGTACAACAACAAGCAAAAGCACCTGGTATAGCCCTAAGCAGCAAATTCCTATTTTATTGAAAGATCTCTTGCCCACGTGAGCTTAAGAAAAGTTATAGGTAAAGGCATCAACTCCATAGCATGTGACCGCTTTAGTACAAGTTGAGGTAAAGGAACAAGAAAAATAATACCTCAAGTACCCATCATTGACTAAGCATCAAAGGGTAGAAGCTACTTAGCAATACCAAAACAAATATGAGCCTGCTAGTGAAGGGAAATTTTTCGGTGCCTCTAATTATAACATTTTTGAAGAGATGAAGATAATCCTTGCTAAAGTAAGTTTTTATGATGCATTGCAACTCCTTAGATAGGTTGATATGTTGCAAGAGTCTCTCAAATATGTGAAAGATAAAAATAAAAACCCCATCCAAATAGTGTTAGCACAAACATTGATAGCTTTTGCCACTGGTAAGAATAGACCACCCCCATTCTACCTGTCTCTCAGGATGGAGGGGTGGATTGTACATAATTGTATGATCGATTATGGTGTTGTAACTACTATCATGCCAAAGGTAGTATGTGAGGTCATAGGGATGGAGTACACGAGGAGCACTCCAAACATACTACAGTTGGATGGAACTCCAATAAAAATAGTGGGCATGATCAAGGATATCCCCATTGTTTTGCATAGCATACCGTAGATCACGGCTATTCAGGAAGTAGTGGTAGTTAATTTAGAACCATATTTCAGCATGTGACTTTTGAGAGAATTTAAGGTAAAGCTGGTAATATCTTTCTCTAGACTATTCACACTTAGATATTCCTTTCAAGGGAAGGAGAATATAGATCTATAATGAGAAACCTTCCACTTTTCATATAGAGAAACTTGAAGAAGAAAAATTTACAAGCTCAGTCAGCATGATGACAAAAGAAATGTAAGATTTAAACTTGATGGAGGAAGCTCTATTTGAGCTTCACTTAGAAGATGAATTTTCATTGATAGATTTCAATGTAATGGTGGAGACCGAGATTGGTTGCTAGACCATAACTAATATTGAAGAGGTTGAAGTCGAAGCTTTCGACTTTTGGGATCTCGTCTCAAACTAGTTATGAAAATTATGTTTTGACAATACAAGATGCAAAAATGGTGTAGGAGTTGTGATTGTGCTTGTTTCTCCTTCGAGGGTACAGAAGACTTACTCATACTAGTTAAACTGGAGCTATACAAACAATGCCACTAAATATGAAGTGTTGTGCCTTGGCCTAAAGAAAGTGGAGAAGCTTGGAATCAAACAGTTGTAGATTTTTGAAGATTTTGAGCACATTGTCAATTAGACTACAAATAAATTTGTATCAAAGCAACATTATTTGAAGGCCTATTACAATAAGGTATGGGATTTTTTTGAGTCTTTTATAGCACTAAGTATCCAACCAATTTTACGAGAATAGAATAAGCATGCAGACATCTTGGCATCCCTTGGTGCTAATTTCTCTCCCATTGAGCAAGTGGTGAGAATACCAAAGACCATAAGGGTAATTTTTAGGCTCTCAGTTCTTGATAAAAACCTCTACTAGCAGGTGTTTGATAGTGATGAGCAGATATTCAATTTCTTGATTAAGGAAGCTAGAAGCAAAGAATAAAGAGTACTGGATAAAGAGGAAATGGAAGGGATGATCAAGTTGAAGAATAATCACATTCCCAGAGGACTAATTTCACTTGAGAGCCTATTTGACCAGAATGACAGAGCAGAGAAGCACAAGATCAAGGTCAATGAGAAGGAGTATAAGGAAATGCAATTGGAATCTAATAAAGTGATCAAAGTTGGAACGGACTATAATCCAGAAGAGCTCAAAGAAATTAAGGAGCTATGTTATGAGTACCCTGACATTTTTGCCTAGATTTATTAAGATTTAAAATTATATGACAAAAATGTGATTCAGCACATCATTGAATTGCAAGAGAGAGTAAAACATTTTCAATAGAAACAGCGACTTGTGAATATTAAGATTAAAGTAATGGTAAAAGCATAACTGCTAAAAATATTGGAGGTAAAAATCATTTACCCCATCAAACACTCGACTTGGGTAGCGAATTTGGTTCCAGTACAAAATAATAATGGAGATATATGTCTTTACATAGATTTTCATAATTTGAACCAAGCGTACCTGACAGACTATTATGCCTTGTCGCAGATTGACCAGATCCTTCATGTTGTTATAAGAGTGCAAATATTTTTGTTGCTTGATGGTTTCTCTAGCTATAATCAGATCTAGGTAAAATATGAGGATCGACATAAAACAACATTTACTACCAAGTGGGGCACTTTTGCCTATCATAGAATACCTTTTAGTCTTTCGAATGTTAGCACCACCTTTCAATGGGCAATGGATGTTACCTTTGGTGAGTTACTAAACTAAATCATCATGATATACCTTGATTATATGACTATCTTTTCACATCACAGGGAAGAGCATGGATCTCATCTTAGATAGGTGTTTGAAAATTATCAGGAATTTAGTATTTCTATCAACCCGAAGAAATCTACTTTTGATTTCAAGAAATGAAAACTCTTAGGGCATGTTATTTCAAAGCAAGGGCTAGCTATTGATCCTGTGAGAGCCAAAGCTCTCTTAAAATTACCACTATCAACCAGTAAGGACTTACAGTTATTTTTCAAATAAATCAATTTTGTTTAGAAATTTATCACTGATTTCGCTCAAGTGGTAAAGCCAATGATAAAACTCCTGAAGAAAAATGCATATTTCAAATGGACAAAGAAAAGGAGACAGTCATTCCAGGCTATTAAGGAAAGGATTGTTCAAGCACCAGTATTGATCAACCCAGACTATTCAAAATATTTTATTCTTTACGCAGTGGGCAAATAGGAAAGTTACATTGTCGTACTTACACAAAAAAAAGATGATGGGTATGAACAACCAATCACCTTTTTGAGCCAAGTCATTCAGCTGCACTAGGAAAAATGCAATTTTATTGAAAAGCAATTTTATGCAGTTATGAAGTCCGTAAAGAAATTTTGATATTTCATTTCACAAAGCAAAACAATTATCTATGTTAATCATCTAGATATCAAGAATTTTATTATTCAAGGAGATGTTGGTGATAAAAGAGCAGGTTAGATATCCAAGATTCAAGAGTATGACGTGGAAATTTGATTGACTAAATTGGTTCACAATCGGACACTCTGTCAGGAGTTGGCTAAAAATATAGCTTCTCAGTTTCTAGTATTATCATAGGATGAGGTTATCAAAGAAAGCAATCTAGCAAATAAAGTAATAGGCGATCGTGACTGGACCGAAGATATTGTCAAATTCTTCACATTTTGAAGGTATCCATCTCATCTCTATTCCTCACAAAGGCAAAGATTTAGATTACAGACTCTTAAATATGTTTTACTACCAAGTGGATTGTTTCATAAAAACATAGATGGTATACTCCTCAGGTGTGTTAAGGAATTTGAGAAACACAAGATTTTGGAGGAGTTCCACTCAAGTTTGTCTGGTGGACATTATGTAGGAAGTCCTATGGCTTTGAAGATCATTCGAGCTGGGTATTTTTGGCCTACTCTTTTTGTAGATGCACACAAGGTAAGCCAAAACTATGATAATTTTTAGTGATATGTCGACAGGAGTAAGAAGGCATCTCTGCCCCTACATCCAATCTAGGTAGAAACTCCATTTCAATAGTGGGGTTTAGATTTTATTGGGATCATTGATCCTAACTCCTCTACTGAGCATAAATATATTTTTACAGTAATTGATTACTTTACTTGGTGGGCAAAGGCTATTCCAACCAAGAAAGCAGACCAGGCTATAGTCATCTTCTTCCTCGAAGGACTAATTACCTATTTTGATGTACCAAATGCCATTGTGATAGATAATGGGACTCCATTTATTGGGGCAAATATTACTGAATTTGCATGCAGGTATGGGATTTATTTGAAGACTTCCTCTAATTATTACCCACAGGAAAATAGTATGGCCGAGTCCACAAACAATAACTTGCTTCGGATCTTGAAGAGAACACTTGAAAGCAACAAAAGGAGCTGGAATCATTTTTTAAATCAAACCCTATGGATGGATCGCATATCAGTTAAAAATTCTATTAAAACTTCTCCTTACTCCCTGGTGTATGGTAAGGGAGCATTTTTACCCACTCACATTGGCTCACAGTTCTACAAACCTTGCAATTGTTCAGAGATAAAGATGGTGAATCTGATCCCATGACTGCAAGGTTTGCCCAACTTATGTAGCTAGAAGATGAGAGAGAAAAGGTACATGTTGCTTTCACCGAACATGCTATAATGATGTATAAATGGTTCAGCAAGAGGGCGAAAGAGCAAAATTTTTAGGTTGGAGATCTAGTGCTTAAATGAAATGAGAAAGCTAAGCTCGAAAAGCACCATAAATTTGATGTGATCTGGGAAGGTCCATTTCAAGTCTCAAGAGTAAATTTGGTGAATGCATATCATCTCCAAGTCATTGATGGTTGGGACTTTCTGATTCCAGTTAACGGTATTCACTTGAAGGCCTATTTTCAATAACTAGATCAGGGGTACAAGTATGTAAATATGTACATATTTTATTTTCTGCAAGTATTTTTATTGCTTTATAATATATATATATATATATATATATATATATATATATATATATATATATATATATATATATATATATATATATATATATATATATATATATAATAATGATAATAATAAAAAAAGGGGAATGAAGTTGAATCCGTCGAAAATATGTTAGGCTACCCTCAAGGAAAAAATTACTTTCACTCCAAAAATGTTTCTTCTCTCTCTAAAAATCAATTTTGCCCCAAAACAGTTTTTCGAGGACAAATTATGGGTTTTAGGCAGAATTATTTATTTTAAGATTTTTAGCAGGTATTTGAGGGCTATGAAGTTAAAAATTGATTTATTATCAAAATCAAAGGAGTATGGGAGAGAAGATAATATAAAATTTGCATGAAGTCTTGGGGCGAATGTCATTAAGAAAGGGCAACAAAATCGGTAAGTCACCATGGTGTAAAAAATTAAAAAGGGATTTCACCCCACATGAGGGGCAAAACTCCCATTTGCCTCTCCATGAGGTGAAATTATATGAATATGTTTTAAAGCGTAGGGGTGTGTTCTAGAATTTCAGGCAACTATGTAGAAAGGGTTTTGGCGAAGTTAATATCAAAGCAAAGGTTTCTAGTTACAACTCCAAGATTAAAATTTTTTTTGGGAAAAGCAAAGATTAATTGATTTTTTTTAAATTGGCTTTTTCTAAATTTGGAGCAAAAGGAAAGCAAAATATTATTTTAAAAGGAGGGTTTTCGCCATGAAAGTTAATCAAACAGGTGGAAGATATTTTTGAGAGCATAGGATAAAAGGAGAAGCACCCTCTCAAGGTGATTTCACCCATCAGCATGTGATGAATTTTGAGAAGGATTATCGACATTGAAATACATTTTTGAAGCATTCGGTTGAAAACGATTACACCCAGATTTGCTTCGGGCAACATGTTGACATTCCCAAGGACCAATATCTCATGATTTTAAAGCAAGAGTATTCATTGGCCCTCATGTAGAAAATTATTTTTTTGGAGTGGTCGTTAGGGACCTAGGGTGCACTTTTTGAGGTATAACGCAGCGGAAGCATAGTTTTCAAAAAATATATTATGACGAATGGAAGTTAATAACCATTAAAATCATGGAGAATAGTACTATAGCACCCTAAAATTGGCATAGTTAAACCCTCAGTAAAAGATAAAAATTTGAATTTTAACCCTGAAACCACCCGTTAACCGCTCACCTCATTTTTTGTGCTATTTTTAGAATTTGTTTTGACCGTTGGACGATATCGTCCCAAATCGGACGAATTCGTCTGGAACAGAACATCTAGACGATTTCATCCCAAAACCAAATTTTCATAATTAGCTTCTGTTTCAACAACCTCTCCAACTCGGGCAGAAGCGTGTCTGCGCGGTTGGAGATTCCTACATTGGATATCTCCTAGATTGGGATGATCCCCAACCTCCTAACCTTCCCCTAATCCTATATAAACTGAGATTTTCTTATTTTATCCCCCTGCATGGATCCCTGGATGATCATTTCCCTGCAATATTACTTTTTGTTGTGTTAGAATGTCCTATTCCCCATCATTTGCATTTGTGCCTTCAAGTTTTATTGCAAGATCTCACTGTGTTTCATCTGGAGGAATCTAGGATCGTCATAGGCGATTCAACCATGATTTCAAACGATCCTGACAATATCGATGATGATCTCGTACGATTGCAGATGATTTTGAGTGCAGTTCAGATTGGGGGCAATCAAAGCCCTGAGTTTGCATTTTCTATCCCTTTTCTTATTTAAATTATGCATTATATTAATTTACTTTTGTTCTACATCTTGGAGTTCACCCCATTTAGCATATTTGCATGATAAAATTCAAAATTAATTATTAAAACATTGCATCCCATTTTATTAGATATCTAGATTTATCATTTAAGCATTTATACTCTTATTTCTATCATTTTGTATCATTCTTGCAATTGTATTTTTGGTTTTTGGTGTCTATTTTCATGATTGCAAGTTTCTGACGATCTTGACTAATCTCAGACGACCTCATGTGATTTGGATGATTTTGTACAATTACAGATGATCATGTCATATCTAGGACGATCTGGACTCCTACAAGCTTTAGAATCTTCATCAGACATCATAAATCAGGTGCACTCTTCTCCACTTTAGATATTCTCTGTATTTAGGATTCATTTATGTTTGTTGTCTTCAAATAAACCAAAAATTTCATATAGAATAACTTAGATTCATTTTGGAAAACCTAGGAATCTGAATGATTGAACATAAAATGAACACATCAAACCCATTCTCAACCTAGACGTGGAAACTACCACTCAAATTTTCCTAGTGAACCCCACCATCTGTCGAAAATTCACCCTTATACCCCTCCCCCAGAGGTGTGACCTTCAAAGGGCCTCTCCGTCCGAGGTATTGTCCCATCCTTCTCGCATCCCCCTTTCGGGTATGAATCCTTTAGCTTGAAGGTAAGGGTGCAAAAAATTTGGGCGATACATTTTTGGTGAACCCGACGTGAACTAAAACACCTTTTGAAAACAAACAAAAACAAAAAAACACATTATTAAGAACATCTAGAATCATTAGACAAACAGTTAAATTTGCATATCATATTTAGATGGTAGATTGTAATAGAAGATGAGTTCTCGCCATAAATGTTGAAAATCAATTAACGACCATAGAGATTACTTTTGTACTTAGAGTACCTCAAACAAATAGAGACCAACCTTTGTGGGACAAACTTGATAGGAGATTAGGTATTATCGAATATAGATATGTAGAACTTAGGCAAATTAAGAGGTTTGTCCTAGATAGAATCCTGGATCCTGATCAGGCAACCATGTATCATGAACTTCAGAGAGCTTGCCATAGGTGGTTAGCAGATAAAAGAGCACTTGTGTCTTCAAAATTATACACCTTTGAGGAATACCTTGAGAAAATATTTGTAGTACATACATTTCTATCTCGTATAGAGGATCAAGAAGTCATTCTCATGGATAGAAAAAGATGGAATAGATTTCCTAGAGTTGTGTTGTATCGAGAGTATTGCCATGAACTTTATTTTTCCAAGTCAGAGTCTGAAGTAGATCATATTACCATAGCACACTTTGTCGAATTCTTGAAAAACCACTTCCAATTTGAAGAGGAGCATTTCATGACTCCTGATGAACTTGACCCTATCAATGATATCCATAAACTATTCATAGAAAACTAAGTCATTCTTTTTACTATTGTTATTTCTTGCAACTAGCATGTTGTTTGTTTTTTTTTCTCGCACAATAATAAAATAATTACACAAAATAATCAAACAAAAAAAAAGTAAAAACAAATAAAAACAAAACATTTTCCTTTTAAAAGTATTATAGTAGGTATATAGTTAGAATATATACCTCTCAACCCTACCGCATATATATATAAGTATATATATTCACTAAAACCTAAATTTTAGCACAATGCCTAGACTTAGGAATGGAAAACAAATCGAAGAAGATGAATATTGGTTAGGAAGACCATTAATTGACCAAAATGTCCCTCTTGAGGACCAATTTTAGGAAGAAGAGACCCTAGACCAGCAAGAAGAAGAGCTTGCTATAGGAAATGAACAAGAAGAAACTGTTAGAGAGGAAGGATCCTCATCCCCTAAAATATCTCTGGGAGGAGCTATCACTTTTGAAAACATGGAATAATTTTGGAAGTTCATTAACACAAATATTGGTGTTTTTAATAGAGCAGTCCATATGGACAAGGATTGAATTAGTGACACTCAAGAAACTCTAGAAGACGTATTTCACACATGCACTAATCCCTTGTCCTTTATTGAACAAGAGAGTGATCAAGTTAGACCATCCAAATTGGATATAGTAGCTACAATCCGGAACATGCAACAACAACAGGTTACCCAACCACCTAAAGTGCCTGTTAACAAGCCTAGGTTCATTCCCGCAAAAAATAAATCCTCATTTACTTCTCTATTTCGCTAAGCTCTTGATCAACATACCTCAAATCAACAAAAACCCAAAACAAAACAAAACACCAATTACCAACAATCTGGGGTACAACATAATACTATTACAAATCCTCTTCATAATACTCTTCCTACCAACACTTTGCACAATAGCAATATAGCATCTAATCCTTATGTTACACCATCATATACTCATAGATCCCATACCTATGTCCCACCGAACCAATATGATGGACAAACTAGTAATCTTGAAACCATGGTGAAACAGCTAGTTTCCTGCATGGACCAGATAGATCCCTGCCGTCCATCGTACAACTATCGAGAGATGTGTAGTCAGCCTTTAGATCCTATAGTCGTAGCACATCTGTATCCTAAACATTTTCCTATGTCTGTTCTTCCCATATATAAAGGAACCGAAGATCCCATAGAGCATCTTTGTATGTTTAGGATAGCTTGTCATGATATATCACATGATGACTTGTTATTACTAAAAATGTTCCCAAAAATCTTGGGAGGAATGGCATTAGAGTGGTATTATCAATTACCCACTAATTCTTTGAGGAATTTCGAAGAAACTGCCGAGTCTTTTGTCCATCAATTTAGTGCCTACATCGAAAGACATGTGACCATTAAAGATTTGTATAACTTAAAACAAGGTAAATATGAATGCTTTTCTAATTTCCTCGCTAGGTGGAGATACTTGATAGGAAAATTGCACTTTGTGTTACCTTATAGGGAGATGTTGGACATCTTTATTAATAATTTGCAAGAGCAACTATTTTATGAATTATCAACTGCTATCTTGACCACCTTCGATCAGGCTATAGACTTAGCCCGACAAGTGGAAGATGTTCTCATTAGGAGAGGCCAGCTTAAAAGGAAAGACGATGAGAAAACATCCAAAAATCAATATAAGAATAAACAAGTTGTAGGTGATGGAGTCACTGACAACAAAAATATTGCTAATATTAATGTTGCAAAGACAACAGAGAAGTTTGTACTGAAACCTCCTAATAAACCTCAAGAATTTACTAGGTTAAATCAACCTTTATCAACTATTCTACCGCAATTATTAGAACGAGGCTTGATTCAATTACCAAATATCTAGGAACCTGATCCAACTATACCTAGATACATAGCAAATTTACATTGTGACTTCCATAGAGGACCTGGACACACTACCAACTCTTGCAAAATATTAAAACATAAAATACAGGACTTGATTGATAACAATGAGATGGAGGTGCAAGCCTTTCAACCTAAGAAAAATCCTCCTAATAATGCTCAACAGAACACCGCACAAAACCAGAATCAGAATTAGACATATTTCAACATCCCTTACCAAAACATGGTAAGGAGATGGCTAGTCAAATTGAACATCATAATGTCCCTCCTCTTGCCTGATATGTAGGAACTATTAGTGGGCATTTACTTGTTCATGATCTGGAAACCTTTAACACAACTTTATCCATGGTTACAACCAGGACTCTATATAATATTCATATACCTGATCTTAGTAATACATAATACGAGACTGAGAGTGATATGGAAATCACATCAAATCAATTGAATAGTTCTGAAGATGAATCAGATACTATTCACCCTATCACAAGTCATATGGTTCCAGAAGAACCATTTCCAAGAAAATTCACTACTAGACCATCGTCTCATCGATTACTTTCTAATGAGCTAGCTATAAATGCTAGACCAAGACCCATTCATCATCCGCAGAATAATATTGTGGGTACCATCGGAGTTGTTACTAGACAACAGGCTCAAAATTCTCAACAAGATCAAATTTAGAATGGTGGATCAACTCCATTTGGTTTGAAGGTTCCTAATAAAGGTAACCATGCACCTAATGTTCAACCTAAACCTCCTTATAATATTAATGAAAAATTATCAAATATTATAGCTAGAATTTCCCTCTTGGACCTTTTAAGATCTTCTCCTACACATAGAGATGAATTAATGCTCACATTAAGCCATATGATGGTACCACAAGACATTCAACCTGAAGCCATGGCCAATACTATAATAACTCATGAAGTTTATTGTATTAACTTCTAGGATAGAGACATACCTCAACATAGTTTAAATAAATATAACCCCTTGTATATTACTACTTTAATTGGAGATGTAGCAATCAAACGAGTTTTGATTGATAATGGTTCATCTTTAAATATCTGCACTTTTAACTTCTACCAAATATTTGGGTTTAGAAGTGAGGAAATGAAAAGAACTGATATGATCATAAAAGCTTTCAATGACGAAACACAAGAAACATGTGGAGTTATTACCATTCCATTGTAGGTTGGTCCGAGAACCTTGGATATGACTGTGTTTATTGTACATTGCCCTACATCATACAATATACTCTTAGGTCATCCTTGGATCAACGTAATGCGAGCTGCTCCCTCAACCTTACATCAATGTGTTAAGTTCGAATTTAAGAATCAGTTGGTTACCATTCATGGTAATCCAAGACCCTTTGATATGTGTGCATTAGCAAAACCTATTGGAGTTCAATTTTGCCCTGCTTTGTCATCCACACACCCTAAATCTCATTACCCATTTAAATGTGTGAAACTTGCACCCACAAAGTCATCTACTTCTTCTCCATCAGTTGCACCTTTACATATAGCTCAACCATCTTCTGAACAAACCGCATTAGGACCTAAGAAAGATCCTAATCCTACAACCAATGTCTCTTGTTCTACTCCTCTAACTTCCATACCTATAATAGACCCATCTATCGACTCCTCTACACCGTCTACATCCACCAAAGTCATATATTTTGCATTAGAAGATGTAGGAAGTGTTCCTTCTACCTCTTATGCTCTTACTGACGAACTCGTACCTGATCTATCTAAAATCCTTATATCATAAGAAACGAATGCTTCTATGCAAGGTTCCCTTATTTTAAATAATTTGCCACCATATCCTTGTACCTTGGGCCTCCCATAGCCTATGGGAAGTATTTACCAAGTCGGGAGTTGTGCCTTTATTTATAAGGGAAATGACTGGGGTAGAATACCCAGAAACATCATAACTCATTATGATGGATATGCTCGATGTTACTTTACTAATGAGTATATTAAAGCCAAACCTATAATGCTAAAATTGGGATATAAGGTTTGGGACCTTTTCAGAATGGTATGAAAGAACCTTTTGAGGTAGAAGCATGGCCCGCCCGATGTGGTGTGGGCCTATTTTCTAGTAAGGGTCAGCCGTTCCCATTTGAGGATGCTGACCATCTTATATGTTACCAATATTATTTATATGAACACAATGCCTTGCATTTAATAAATAAGACATTCACATGTAATATGCTATCGATAGCTTATCCTGATATGATCGTTGAATATGACGATGAGTTGGAGGGAGATATCTTTCATGATGTCTCCATTGAGGAATTATTACATAATGGATTTTATTTTGATGGCTCTATACCTAGTATAGCCCAGCTTGAGGCCATGACTCCTCAAGACAAATTATCCAAGCTAACCTTGGAAGAATTACAAGAATTGGGCGTTTCACCTGCCCCACCTAATTTTGAGAGAAATCTACATATGGAAGTAGAAAATGTCATAAAAATTAACATTGGAACCGAGGATAACCCCCACATAATCAACATTGGATAAGAATTGAGTCAAGAAAAATAGGATAAATACATTGCATTTCTTAAATAATATGAAGATGTCTTTGCTTGGACATATGAAGATATGCCAGGATTAGACCCTTCTGTAGTTATGCATCACCTAGTAGTACACCCAGATGCTAAACCTATTAAATGCAAACTTAGAAAAATGCATCCTAAAGTGGCCTTACTAGTCAAAGGGGAGTTAGAAAAACTCCTGAAAATTATTTTTATACAAGCTATTGATTATGTTGAATGGATATCGAATGTAGTTCCAGTAACTAAGAAAGAAGCTACTAAGGTTAGGGTTTGTACATACTTTAGAGATATTAATGTTGCATGCCCTAAAGATGATTTTCCCCTTCCCAATATGGATCAGATCATTGATTTTACTATTGGGAGTGGAATGATATCCTTAATGGATGGATTTTTTTGTTATAATCAGATCAGGATAGCTCCTGAAGATCAGGCTAAAATAGCCTTTATTACCCCTTGGGGGACTTTTTTTTGGAAAGTGATGCCATTCGGGTTGAAGAATGTAGGTGCAACCTATCAACGAGCCATGACTTATATCTTTCATGATATGATGCATGATATACTACATGATTATGTAGACAACATTGTAGCCCATTCTACTGAAGAAGATGACCATTTAGATGACTTGAGGAAAGTATTTGATCGATTGAGGAAATATCTTATCTGATTGAATCCAGCCAAATGTATATTCGAAGTTAAGTCAGGTAAATCATTAGGGGTTATAGTTTCTTTACGTGGCATCAAAATTAACCCTCTCAAGATTACAGCTATCACTGATATGCCCGCACCTACAAATATATCTGAATTATAGAGTCTACAAGGTAAGCTCCAAGCTATCCGTCACTTCATTGATAAGCTGGCGGATAAAATTGGACCCTTTATTAAGCTTCTTAAGAAGGATGTCTCTTTCCATTGGTACGACGAATTCCAGGAAGCATTTGAACTCCTCAAACAATATCTTCTTAACCCACCTATACTTTCGCCACCTAAACTTGATCGCCCATTTATCTTGTATATTTTTGCTTTAGATTTTGCTTTAGGAGCTATGTTAGCTCAACTTGATGATGAGAAAAGAGAGTGTGCTAATTATTACATTAGTAGAACATTAATTAGTTATGAAACCCGCTACACAGCATTAGAAAAGTTATGTCTAGCAGTCGTATTTTCTACATAGAAACTACGCCATTATATGCTCAGTCAGAAAACATATGTTATTGCTAAATTCGATCCCTTGCGGTATCTCATGAGTCGACCTTATTTATTTGGTTGTACAGCGAAAGTGGGTTCTTGCGCTAAGCAAGTTTGAACTCATGTTTATAGGACAAGTCTGTTAAGGGTCAAATCATAGCAGATCAATTAGTTGTTGCACCCTTAGAGTCCACCCATCCCCTCATCATTGAGTTTCCTAATGAATGCCTTAAATTAGAGGCAGATCATTCAGAGCAATGGTCCTTATACTTTTACGGATCCCGATGCATGAGTGGGGCTGGTGCAGGTATTATTTTGATATCTCCACAGAAACATCTCATACCTCTATCCTTTAAATTAATGTTTGCCTATACTAATGACACTGTTGAATATGAGGTTCTCATCCTTGGATTACAAGCAGCCATGGCACTAAAAATTAAAAATCTATTAGTTTTCGATGATTCTCAACTTGTTATAAACCAAATTAATGATGTTTATCAGACCATAGATGATAAATTGCACCCATATAAAGCATATGTATTACAATTAATATCTTTATTTGATCAAGTTACCTTGGAAGCTATTCCTAGAACTAGCAATCGTGCGACTGACGCTATGGCCACAGCTGCATCTCTTTTACCCTTGGAGTTAGATGACAAATATGTTACCATCATTATTCGTCGACTCCAGGAACCCGCTTCAATTAAATCATTCTTGGAACCTTTGGACATGTTTCTAATCAATGAAAATACTCTCGAACTTTGGTACACTGACATCCTCAATTTTCTTCAAAATGGGACCTTACCTGAAGGTTTTAATAGAAACCAAACATCGATTATTACATAGACGAGCAATTCACTTCGTCATAATTGGCAATACCTTATATAGGAGATCTTTTGAAGGTATCCTATTGAGATGTTTGAATCTAGAAGAGTCTAGATCAGCTTTGAGTGAAGCCCATGATGGATCTTGTGGGGGACACTTTAGTGGTAGTGCCATTGCTAAGAAGCTCCTTAGGATAGGATATTTTTGGCCTACCATGGAGAATGATGCACATGATTACATGCGCCATTGTGACAAGTGCCAAAAACATGTTGACCTTGTCCATGCACCTGCACAAGCACTACAGGCTATTTCATATCCTTTACCCTTTTCAAAATGGGGCTTATACATCATCGAAAAAATCAATCCTATGTCATCTGATGGACACAAATTCATCATAACCGCCACTAAGTATTTTATGAAGTGGGTTGAAGCTATGCCCTTTGCTTATTTCACTGGAACTCAAGTTTCCAAATTTATTTTTAATCAAATTATTTGTAGGTTTGGAATTCCTACAAATCTCATCTCAGATAATGGAACTTGTTTCAAAAATAAATATGTAAAGAAACTATGTCACAAATATAAAATTCAACATCGTTGGTCCACTCCCTATTATCCTTAGGGTAATGGCCAAGCAGAAGCATCTAATAAAACATTAATTAAAATCCTCAAAATATCGGTCAATAAATCTGGCCGTGATTGGCACATTCAATTATATCCTACTTTGTGGGCTTATCGAACTAGCATTCGTACCCCCACGGGCACTTCACCTTTTGTTTTGGTTTATGGCACTAAAGCTATTTTTCCCTTTGAATTATAAGTTCCTTCTTTGGCTCTGCTACTTCAAGATACTGAAGTAGGAGATGAATATCATGCTGGTAGATTTAGTCAACTGGAACTCCTACATGAGAAGCGCATTAATGCTTTGGAGCATCTTCGTGCCTACCAAAACAAGCTCAAACGAGCATATCTCAAGAAAGTTCATCACCAATCCTTAGAGATCGATGACCTCATCTTAAAAGAAAATCAAAAAAATACTAATGCAACTAAAGACCTTAAAGGTAAATTTGAGCCTAACTGGCTTGGTCCATATATTATCATTGCTAAATTTGGATCGGGAGCATACAAATTAGCTACCTTAGATGGTAAATATCTTAAATAACCAATGAACATTATGCATCTTAAGCACTATTATGCATAAATTTGGTAATTTCGTCACTGTATATATTATACATATTGTCTTCTTTAAGTAATTCATATAAAAATTTAAAAAATAGTAATATTATGTATTATCTTAATTCATAAATTAAAATCAAAATCATCAAAATCCTCAAAAACATCTTCTATTTATGCACCTGTCAATTCTTGAAGTATTGCAGTTATATTTTCAGTTATTTTGGATAAATTAGCATTTATTTGGAATCCCTCACTTTCACACTCACATGAATAAATATCTTGATCTTTTTGGTATGATTATTAATCTCTCTTATATCGAAGTCCACAGTTGAATTAAATAAAATTTTGAGCATAGAGAACTGATCTTGTTATTTACTTGAACCAAGTACACCTTTTCACATTAAAATGATTTCATTGCAAATTCAAAACAATGCTACATAGTAGAAGTGGTCTTTTGAGCGAAAAGTTTCCCCTACTATCCTATCATGCACATGGTCTAGAATCTTTGAGAATTGACAAAAGGACAAGCTCACCCCTGCCCAGAATAAAAATCCCTTGCTCTACAGCCAATCCGAGCAAGTATCCCTAGTATAACAAGAAAAAGAAAAATAAAATCCAAAAAAATCATGAGAAAAAGAGAAAATTATTCAGAAGCATTATCATCTGGTACCATCTCAACAATATTTTAGCATTATCTCAGTGTCAAGCAAAAAAAATAATAATAAGAGAAAAAGAAAAGAAGAAGCAAAAAGCAATAAATCCTTTCCCCTACCCTTTGAAAGAAAAGAAGGGTGAATGAGCTTGAATCCCTGGAATTCTCAATTATTCAAAAACTGTAAGGTAAGCCCCATAACAGGTATTTTGTGCCCAACTCGCTTGGCCTTGGGTAACTCCTAGCATGGTGATATGTCTGTCATATTAGCGACCTTTTGTACAAACCTATGTCCGCTCATGGATCAGCTAGCTCTTGATGACCCGACTTACATAGTAGTCTGGTACAATTACATGCATATAAATCATGGTCAACGAACACTCATTTGGTTAATTCAAATTACTTGTATCAAATTATCTTACTCAAAATTGGTAAATGAACAATACAATTGCACACACATTTGTGTTTGAGAGATTTTGTATCATTATGATAGATCAAGATCGGCAACGAACTCACATATGCACACGGGGTTCCTTATAAATGTCAAATTTGTCTTTGAGATAATTTAAAATATTTATGCAAATATTTTGGAATAATTTGATTTTCTTACTTGAGAATAACTGCTTAGCGTAAAAACAATTAAATACATTTTTTCAAAATCCAAAAATTTTCTTTCAAAACATGTTCAAAAATCTAGCAATAAAGTCACATTTATATATCTTCGACTTTGCAACGATGGTATAGTTCCTAAACCTAAATTGGAATGTTATGCCTAGTGCAAGTCCTCATTTTTATATTTTCTGTTTATCTCAAAATCAAAAATCAACTATGCAATAAAACTATTACATCAATTTCTTCTTTGGATTTCATGATGATGGTATAAGTCTATACCTAAAATTCTATGCCTAGCGCAAGCCGTCGTTCTAATTTTATTTTCCATTTATTTAATCCATAAAAGCATATGGCTTAAATCATTATGTTACACAATTGTCCTTTAAAAAGAACGAAAACTTTTTAATTTTTTATTTCATTATGTCAACATTCAGTTTTACGATGATGGTATAATTCCTAGGCAATTGTTCAAATTTCTATCACACTTAGGAATTTTATGCCTAGAAAAAATCATATTTTTAATATTTCATGCATAATATTTTCATGGAAATCTGAAAACAAATCATCACCATCATCAATTTTCATCATCACAACACAAAGTCTTAAGAAAGTCTCTTAAGCACCCTTTTACTTTTAGCAATATTTCTCTCATAACGGGATTAGCTTAATGACCTAGCGAGCGATGACTCCATGAAATGGTCATGTAACAGCAACAATGTCCTTTGAAATTATTGTTAGAAGTCCCTTTATTTTTCATCAAATCACACCACCACAACCAATTTGTTTACATCAGATTATTTCATTTAATTTTATAGCATGACATAAAATTATAATATTTTCAACGACATAATTACATGAATAATCAATCAAAAAATCAAATATTAAAGCAGCATAAATCATATACACAAGTCATATCACAAAAATAATATATATATATATCAAAAAAGTATATACATCATATCAAAACGGATTGGTATGCCACAATCTATACCCTGGGATACTCAATCCTCTCAAACATATATGATCTATGTACAATGAGCAGCTAGTCTTGAGAAGCACTTGAGCTCTCAACCTCATCTCCTCTCTCGCCCTAAGGTGGAGGATGTGGTCCCATCGAGGTCCGTGCTGTATCGTGAGGCCTCGATGTCGATCGTGATGATGTCCTCGATGACCCCATCCTAATTGGCTCTGCAATGCTAGCTGGCAGCGGTATCCTCTGCCCCTCTGGAACCACATGGTAGTACAACCCCTGGTAGAACACGGTCTACACAACAGCCCATGCCAGCTCCAGAATGCTCGCCCCTCTACTCCGAGCCCTAAGCCATGAAGCCTCATCCTGGAGAGTCTGCACCTCAGCTCGTAGGCAGGCATTCTCTACCCGGAGAGCCGCCATCTCACTGCTCTCCCCCACCTTGACACCCTTGCCCTTATCGGGTGATGGTGGCCTATCCCTCTGCTAAGAAGGGAGTCTCTCCATCCTCTCTAGCTACTACTGTCTCTTTGGAGCCTGTGGTACTCTCCAACATCTCTCCTGAGGAGGACGTCACTGCGCCCTCCCTCCGTGACCTCTCACTACATCGATTGCAGCCTAGCACCACCTCTCCATCTGACGTTGTGCCCTCGTCATCTGAGGAGGGCGGATGCCTGCATACCATGCATCATACCCATCTACTACCCTTGTGTCATCCCCATCCACTGGCTGAATGGGGGCATCATCAGCGTCCTGACTCCTCAATGTGGTAGTATCTCAAACAGTCCAGGAGTACTCGTAATCCCTAAGAGAAGGGATCCCCTACTGTAGACTGAACTGCCTCAAAACTTGGTCCTAGTGATGGAGCTCTACCTCTCCCCACTCTGTCCTCAACCAGATGACTCGCCTAACGCGATCCAACTCTTGTCCATCCTCTACCCACCCTGGATGTTCTCTCCATGGTCTCTAGGTGATCTGATCTAGGGTGAGGTCGTCTAGCAACCTCCGAGACATCGACAGATCTATCCACCACTATGACCCTCTATGGAGCCACCAATAGAAAACTCAGGGTCTCTCCCGATCAACTCCTATCAGTGGAAGCCCTATCGGCCTTCACACCATAATGTGCTCCCAGCACCAAACTTGTAGTAGCGATGTCAACACCAAACATCGACCTCCCTTGTATATGACCCCGTAAAGGATCCTATACAAGCGATATAATACATAGCTACCCCAAGCAAACCTATATCCGTGGTCTCTCATGTCACAGACCACATCTGAGAGGAGCCACGATAACCTGCATCCACTTTGGTGGCATAGAAGAAGGCCACCCACCACCCCTGCCAAAACTCGGGTCAACCGAGATGCCCCAGGCATCTGCCTCAAAGACTCGATGTTCACTCCGCCCTTCTCTAGGGCGAAGCTCGGGTCCGCATACAGTCTCATCATAGCATGGCCTTGATTGGTCGTAGGATTCATGAACCGCCCATGTATGGGGATCCTCAAGATCCTCCATACATCCTCTAGAGTGGGAGTCATCTCCCCTATCGATAGCCGAAAGCAAGACAACCCCGGATACCATCTCTCTGCTAGGGCCGTCAATAGCCCCATGTCCATAGGAATCTGTGGCATTTTTACCACATGTTGCAGTCCGACCTCCACTAGCCTGTCTCGCTCAGCCTAATCGAGCATGGCTAAGTCATCCCTTAGACCCCCGTATTTCCACTCTTGACTCTTTAGCAATCCCCTCTACAAAATAAATAATAAAACAACAAAACTCATTAGTACCTAATCATTAAAATCAATTAAAATCAATTTCATATCATAAAAAAATGATATCGCCCATTATTGGACGATATCGTACAACATTTAGCAAAATCATTTTTAATAGGACGAAATCATCTCCGATTCGTCAATTTGGGAATCACCTCTTATTGGATGGGGTCGCCCCTATTTCTTTGATTTCGTCCTTAGACGAAATCGGCGATATAGAGACGATTTCAGCAAAATTGGGACGATTTCATCCCGACGTCATCGATGGCCTAAATACGGTCGCGACGCCCCAAAATAATTAAAATTCAACTTAAAAAATTAAACAAATCAAGCTAAAAACATAATGCACTAGGTTTAGATCCTTACCCGCAACCTGCGTCGGACCTCTATTGATTTGTGTGTCATCTCCACCATTTCACCTGTAGAGCTCTGAAACAGTGAAAGTGAACAGTAAAAATGAATTAGGGTTTTACCCTATTTTTATTTAAAAATAAACCTTTTTTTAATTCTTGCTTTTTCGCGTTTTTACCTCAAACATTCGATTTGGGTAAAAACTCAGAGGGAGCACCATAGCAAACAGTTGTACGATTCGACCTAGAATCGTCGTCTAAAAAATGGAATAAATTTTTTCTTTCTCGTAAAGCGTGAAGAACTCGTCTTTAACGCATTTTCTTCAAAAAATTCGCTAAATAGGGGACAAAATGTAGCACCCTAAAATTGGCATAGTTAAACCCTCAGTAAAAGATAAAAATTTCAATTTTAACCCCGAAATCGCCTGTTAATCGCTCACCTCATTTTTCGTGCCATTTTTAGAATTTGTTTTGACTGTTGGACGATATCGTTGCCAATCTGATGTTATCGTCCCAAATCGGATAAATTCATCTGGAACAGAACGTCCAAATTATTTCTTCCCAAAACCATTTTTTCATAATTAGCTTCTATTTCAACAACCTCTCCAACTCAGGCAAAAGCGTGTCTGCGCGGTTGGAGATTCCTACGTTGAATATCTCCTAGATTGGGATGATCCCCAACCTCTTAAAATTCCGCTAATCCTATATAAACTAAGATTTTCTCAGTTTATCCCCCTTCCTGGCTCCCTGGCTGATCATTTCCCTGTAATCTTAGTTTTTGTTGTGTTAGAACGTCCTATTCCCCACCATTTGCATTTGTGTCTTCAAGTTTTATTGCAGTATCTCACTGTGTTTTAGTTGGAGGAAGCTCGGATTGTCGCAGGTAATTCAACCACAATTTCGGACGATCCTGACGAGATCGGCGACGATCTCGTATGATTACAGACGATTTTGATTACAGTTCAGATTGGGGGCAATCAGAGCCGTGAGTTTGCATTTTGTATCCATTTTCTTATTTAAATTGTGCATTCTATTAATTTACTTTTGTTCTGCATCTTGGAGTTCACCTCATTTAGCATATTTGCATGATAAAATTCAAAATTAATTATTAAAACATTGCATCCCATTTGATTAGATATCTAGATTTATCATTTAAGCATTTATACTCTTATTTCTATCATTTTGTATCATTCTTGCAATTGTATTTTTGGTTTTTGGTGTCTGTTTTCATGATTGTAGGTTTCTAATGAATTCATCTGACAAATTCGTCAGGTTGCTGACGATCTTGACTGATCTCAGACGATCTCATGTGATCTGGATGATTTTGTACAATTACAGATGATCCTGTCATATCCTGGATGATCTAGACTCCTACAAGCTTCAGAATATTCATCAGACATCAAAAATCAGGTGCACTCTTCTCCACTTTAGATATTCTCTGTATTTAGTATTCATTTATGTTTGTTGTCTGCATATAAACCAAAAATTTCATATATAATAGCTTAGATTCATTTTGGAAAACCTAGGAATCTGAATGATTGAACATAAAATAAACACATCAAACCCATTCTCAACCTAGGCGTGGAAACTACCACTCAAAGTTTCCTGGTGAACCCCACCATCCGTCGAAAATTCACCCTTATATCCCTCTCTCGAGAGGCGTGACCTTCAAAGGGCCTCTCCGTCCGAGGTATTGTCCCATCCTTCTCACATCCCCCTTTTGAGCACGGATCCTTTAGCCTGAAGGTAAGGGTGCAAAAAAATTGGGCGATACAAGTACCAATTAAGTGGAACAAGGTGTGTGCCCTTACAAATTCACCAAAGAACGATGTCATATTTACTTTGGCAGTTGCAAATACTCCCTATAAATTAAGCATAGTAACATCGTTCAAAGGTTAAAAATTTTAAATTCTGCTAGTGTGTTTTCGAGTTGTTTGTAGAAGTTGCAGAGCACCATAAAGAATTATCGAGATATCCACAATGGGAAAGATAACTACAGAAGCAAAATATGTTGAGGAACTGAAGCAGACCAAAAAGAAAATAGAGGGCGAGAAAAGGTCCAAAAATACACGATGAAATGAAAATATCAATTTGGATCCATACTCTAACATCATGGCAGAAGTTGGAGACTGTGTCATCACTAATAAGGATGTGGTTAAACTGCACCAAGACGTGGAATTAGCCATAAAGTAGAGGTTGACATTGGAGAGTCCTTTAACTGTGGTATATTATGCATAATTTTTTTGGTACCTGTGTATGCCCGTACATTCTTACTCGGAGCTAGTGAAGATAATTTCCAAATTTTATAACCTAGCCATCATGGTTGTTTGAAAGGCAAATGGGAAAGTGTTTTTCACCATTTCATCCAATGCAGTTCGAGACACATTTTCTTGTAGGGTGAAGCCTCCCTCTGACATGATCTTTAAAAAATTGCACCTCAATGAATAGGAGCAGACTGCAGCAGAACAAGCAATAGCAAAACAGGTAGCAGTTGAGCAAGGGCAGGGAAGGACATCCGAACCAGAAGCATTGACCGATGTAGCTCGTAAGGCATACCACTAAGATCCCAATGGATAAATTCCTAGGATCGCTTGCATCCATGCGAGCTGGACACCCCGAGAGCCACCAGAAATGTTGGCAATTTTGATATCTTGCCACATTGTTTTTTTTGTTGAAAGTTTTATTGACAGTTTTTGTTGTAAAAAGCAGTGAAGTAAAATGAATGAAGAATGCAGTAGATTTTATTGATATATTTTGTTGCAATTAACTTCTGCTTTAATCTGCTTCTTTTATTTTCCATGAACTTAGTGCTGGAAAATGATGGGGTTTAAGGCGAAATTAATCTTATAGGTAAAATGGAACCTGCATAAAATAAAGTTGAAAGTTTTTAGTATTGGAAAATTTGCTAGAGATGAAAAGGCCAACATCAAAGGGAAAATTATTCCAAGGTCCGAGGTGTAGACCAATTGGTTCATCCAAACCCCATAAGGGGGCGGAGGTCCAAGGTTCAAATCTCGGGCCTCGTCGGACTGAACGCTTGTCCCTTTCCTGGTGCTTTTAGCGACGTAAAAGGTTTTAAATGATTGTGGCATGGTGGTTATAGGGGCGGACTGCACAAAGATCTGTGTGGTGGCTTTTGGGGCGGACAGTGCAGAATACTGTGGCGACCATAAAAGTCGGACAACTTGCCCGGATTCGTGGCGGCTACCGATTCCACCATGTAAATTAAAAAAAAAAAAACATTAAAGGAAAAATATGATTTCGCATTTCGTAGAGGTGAAAAAGGAAGAAAGTCGCAAATTAACCACCAAAAAAGGGCCTGAGCAAAATAACAATTGGATTGAAAACATCAATTATGTTCAAAGGAAAAAGGAAGTGAGTGCAAGTTCTTTCGTCCCTAATAAGGGACGAAAACCTTTGTCACCCCTCCCTGGGACGAAACGCCTTTGTGTTATAGAACGTAAATAAGTCAGGTCAAAGTGTTGAATGGAGAAGTCAAGAGCATTGTCGCCCCGGAGGAGGGGCGAAAGCCTTGTTCGCCCCAAAATAATGCAAACATCGTTTAGAAGTTGGAGCGCAAAAAATAAAAAATAGTTGAAGAGTCAAAGGAACTTTTTCCCGGACGCTTCGTCCAGGCACTTTCGTCCCAAGGGGCGAAACTCTTTATTGACCCCCTCTAGGGTGAAACCTTAAGTGTAGGTTAAAATGGTACATGGTGGGGCCTGATTGGATATAGAAAAGGTAAAAGATGTTTTCGTCCCAAAGAAAGAGCGAAAGCTTCAATCACCCCTCTTTGGGGTAAACATATATTTCCAAAGTAGTGGAGATTCGTGTCAACAAAGACGTTGAAAATTTAAACATGGTTTCACCCTTGGTGAGAGGTGAAACTCTCATTCTTCTCCTTTCTAAACTTGAAACCGATGTAGGATTTAGTAAGGGAGCTAACCCTCTCTAGAGATTGGTTTGAAGGACATTCCTCTCCTTTGGCCTTTCAATGTTGGTCGTATCTAGGGCGCAAAAACATATGTTTGTGTATTAGGCAGATATTTGACCAACATATCCCTTAATATTCGAGGTCTTGGCAGTCCCTGTAAAAGACTTGTCTTAGCTAGGGTGGTGGAAATTCATAATCCGTATGTTATCTTTCTACAAGAAACCATGGGGGCAAGTACAAAAATTATTGAAGGGTTAAGTAAATTGCTTAGGTACTGGGAGTTCTAGGCTCTAGATGCTACTATAAATTCAAGGGGTGTTTTGACTAGCTGGAAAAACTTAGTATCCTTAATTAATTCTTCCTTTATGGTTTCAGGCTTGTGGACAAAATTTTTTTTTAAAGACAGGTTTGAGGTTATTTTTTATTAATTGTTATGGTCCCTATGAAAATAGACAGGTCTTATGGGAAGATTTTTCTTCCAAAGGTGTGTTAGGGATGAAAGAGTTATAATTGGTGGGGACTTACATTTTACTATGAATAGAAGGTATGGAGAGAATATGCAAGACTTAATAGACGTGCAAATTACTTCAAGCATAATATTGAAGAAGTTGATTTAATTGATTTGGAACCAATAAAATTAATGCCTACATGGAGAAATAATAGAGTTGGGGAAGTTGGGATCTCAAAGAGGTTGGACAGATTTTTGATCTTAGAGTCATTATATAATGAAATAGATAGAAAACAATCATGGGTTGAGACTGGAGGTGGCTCAGATTATTCTCCCATACTTCTTCAATTAGAAAGTCAAGAGGCAAAACCTGCCAATCCTTTTTAGCTCAATCCAATTTGGTTGGAGGAAGAATATTTCCAACCACTGATTAAAAAAAATGATTGGTTGACCAAAGTTCCAAGTCATCAACGATTTTTCAATTTATTGTTGCTTTAAAAAAAATTAAAAGGAGTTGTGTCATATTGGATTGTAGTTAAAAAGGAGAGTATGGATAGAGATCTCAAGTTGGTGGAGAAGGAAATTTCATAAATTCATAAAAAGAATGAGGTTGGTTTGTTTAAAGATGAGGAGAAAACAAGACTCTTTGATCTAAAAATTAAGAAAAACAAATTCTTGGAGTGGAGGGAATCTGAAAGGAGAATGAAAAGTAGAGTTGTATGGTTAAAAAAAGGGGATGAAAATACTAAATTTTTTCAAATTTTGCTAATCATAGGAAGAAGGTTAACACTACCTTGGAGATGTAGAATGAAGAAGGGGCTCTCGTTAAGATTTTTGTTGAGCTAGCAGATTTGGGAGTAAAACATTTTCAAACAATCTATAAAGAATGTGATAGATTCAATATTGGAGAAAATTTGAAGTTAACTACTTTCTTCCCTAATTTTGTGATAGAGGAGGACAATAAGTTACTTATGAAGGAGGTCACAAAGGAATAACTGAAAGTTGTCCTGGCTTCTTTCAAAAAGGATAAAATTCTAGGGCCTGATGGATGGCTTGTGGAGTTTTTTCTAGTTTTCTATGATCTGGTTGAGGAGGATCTTATCAAAGTAATGGAGGAAGTTAGGTTGAGTGGTCAAGTTTTGGGGGCTTTTAACTCCACTTTTTAGCTTTGATTTCAAAAAAGGAGAAGCCTAAAACCTTTAATGAATTTAGACCCATTTCGTTGTGTAACTGCATCTATAAAATCATTGCAAAGATTTTGGTTGTAAGATTGAAGAAAATTTTCTTTGAAGTTATTTCTCAAGAGCAATTTAGGTTTTTAGCATGTAGACAGATTTCTTGAAGCCATAGGAGCTGCACAAGAGGGCCTTCACTCTATTAAAACTAAAAATCTTCCTGCAATGGTCCTTAAACTAGATCTATCTAAAACTTATGACAAAACTAGTTGGTTGTATCTCAGATTGATGCTCTTACATGTGGGCTTTAGCTATCCGATAGTAAATTGGATTATCGGATGTATTTCTTCTATATCTTTTGTTGTTCTTATCAATTGATCAACTTCCAAATTCTTTAGATCCTTGAGAGGATTAAGACAGGGATGTCCTTTATATCCTTTACTTTTTTTACTGGTTGTTGAAGGATTGAGTAGAGTTGTTTTGAATGCAAAGAGGGCAAGATCCTTGATTGGGATCAAAGTGGAGGTCCTTTATTTATCTCATTTATTATTTGTTGATGATATTTTCTTGTTCACAAATGGTAGTTTAAGGGAAGCTAGAAAGTTGAAGGAAATCAGTATTGCTACCGTCATGGAGATAAATTTTCAAAAATCCTCTATTTACTTTAATGGTCTAGAGCAAGAGATTGAACAGGGTCTAATCAGAATTTTTCCTTTTAATCTCTTAGATTTCCAAGAAGGCTTTAAGTATTTGGGTTTTGTATTGAAGCCAAATACTTACAAGAAGAGAGATTGAGGATGGCTTTTAGAGAAGATTGAATCTAGGATTCATCATTGGTGTAATAGATGGTTGTCTATTGGTGGGATATTAACACTTGTAAAGTCGGTTCTTGAGGCAATTTCTTTGTTTTGACACTCCTTGGCCTTCGTTCCTAAAGGAGTTCTAGAGAAAATAAGAAAACTTTGCTTCATATTTCTTTGGATTGGATGCAGGAACATGAAGGCATTCATTTAGTTAAGTGGCAGAGTATTGCTAGGCCAGAGGAGGAAGGTGGCTACGGTCTTAAAAATATCCATATTTTTTGTTCTTCTTTGGCAACAAAAAGTTTATGAAGGATTTTAACCAAAGAAAGATTATGGAAGAAGATTATTGAACAGAAGTATATTTGTCTAGGGACCTTTATAGAGTGGATCAGAAGTCCACAGAAAAACATTAAAAATGTTTCCATTCAATGGAAGGCACTAGTACAAGACTTTCCTATGATTGGAAAATATTTGGCTTGGAATGTGGGCAATGGTGAACAAGTCAGAATAGGGGTTGATTCTATTTTCGGTTGTGGAGAAAACATTTTTTTGTCGGAAGCTATAAGTTTTTTACAAGACAGGTTTTTCTTTCTTCATCAGGTGGGGGAATCAGATTCTTCTAGTCTTTGGACCCAAGGTTGGAAGCAGGCTCAGGTCTTGGGTCTTGCTGATGAGCAGGTTGTTTTGTGGAAGGCTTACACTGATAGTCTTAATAAGAGTCATATCAAGTTGAGAGCTGAACCAGACACTATTGCTTGGGAATACAACAAATCTGGGGCTCAATATACAGCTAGACTTAGTTACAAAGCAAGTTTTGATCCTTATCCTCAAGGACCTACTTGGTGGTAGAAGAAAATTTAGAAATTATCTACCCCAAAAAAAACAATTATTTTCATGTGGTTAGCTTTGAGAAATAAGGCTGACTTGGGAAATTTTACAGAGGAGAAGCAGACAAGGTCCAAGTATTTGTATGTTGTGTCAATTAGAGGAGGAAAACATCACACATTTGTTAATCAATGCCCTTTTTCTCAACAAGTTTGGTTAGGATCCAAACAGATAAATGGAGTACAAAATATTTGGGAAGGAGAAACAGTGGAGGTATGCTTAAGACAGTGGTTTTTGAAAAAATAATTGAAACAATTTCTTTCTTTAACCTGTTGACCATGGTTGGCATGAAATGCAACTATTTTTGAAGGAAAGTTAATAGCCCCATTTCAGGTCATTTTTCAAGTAAGGACTTTGGTCTCAATCAACAAAGGGCCTGACAAACATAAGAAACCTTGACAAGCAGGTAATTTGTTCATTGAAAAGTCTCAACCATGGGATTTTTTTATGGGGCTAGTCAGAGACAGTCATATTTTAGTAGTGCAAGAGGCATTCTATACTTCTCAGATACCCACTTTATCAAATTTAAAGCAGATCTTGGGACAGGTTCCAACAATTTTGCTGAGTTCCAGGCGTTGGGATTTGCTAATGAAGTGTGCTATGGAGAGAAATGTGAAAAATTTACAATTTTTTGGAGATTCTACTCTAGTCATCAACTAGATGAATAGATCCACTCAATTAAAAAATAATTTGCTTAGACTAGTGGGATATGAACTATTGGAGGTGATTTCCCTTTTTGAAAATATCTCTTTTATTCATATTTATAGGGAATTAAATCAAGAAGCAGATAAGTTATTCATCTTTATAGAAAAATGTCAAGATGTTATGGTATTGTGAAGGTAATTGTAGAAAAATGTCAAGAAGGACGTTGAAGAATTTAGACTTATTATGAAAAAATATGTAGGCATCTAGCTATAGCAACTCAATTGAGATGAGAATTGCATTTATTTACAAACTCTCAAACTCTACAAAAGAGTTGTGATTTGTCAAGGGTAGGGGACACAAGTATGATCTCTTGTTCTTCACTTAAAAAAAAGATGTGAAAATTAGAATTAAAATAACATTATTACCAATATTCTGATACCAAGATATTGAAGCCAATCGCAATATTGATTTTCATCTTGGTGAAATACTGATACAAGATATTGAAGCCAATCGCAATATTGATCTTCATCTTAATGAAATATTTAAATTTTATAAGGCAATTGACCAAACAAAATTTTATCTTTTAATAAAAATGATATAAAAAAGCTGGTTATAAAAACACAACAATTTAAAAATATATATAACAGATAAAGAAGAAATAAAAATATCCATCATAAAAATGTTTTGAAATTTTGATCAATCAACCCTAATAAAAACCACATACCTTATTAAATACTTATTAAATTATATTAGATAATAATAATAATAAATTTAATATCCCGCTCAAAGCACGTCTTTCTTTCTTAATAATTTGCATGTATCGCAATACCCAACTAATTCAATATCCTATTATATTAAGAAAAATGAGATCAAATTATCTTAAATCAAACCTATCTACTATTAAGATAAATGAGATCAAATTATCTTAAAACAAACCTGCCAACTAATAAGCTTCCTAAAGCCATGGCCTCATCTATACCTGATGTCACATCTTAGCATTAATTTGATTCCCATGCACACACCTTATAATTTCATAAATGCACTTTTCGTGTCAACACTGCTTGGCATTTCATCAGCGTATCCTTACAGGGCGACACTCCTCTAGCATTTCATAAATGCATTTTACAAGGTAACGCTCATGTTAAATGAAGTTCGTTTATAATATGCTTCTCTGCTTTGAACATATTAGAACTCTATACAATACTTCCATTATTATACATCCAAGAACTTATTAGCTATCCAGAAGTCTCAAAAACATACATGTTGCCCTGATTTCCTTGAAATTGAATTCCTCAACAAACCAAACATCAGTAGTGTTTATGACATTGTCCCATCTCTTTAACCTAACAGGGTGGTAGTGTTTTTGACATTGTCCAGTCTCTTTACCTGGCAGCTCTCTCCTTACTGTCACCCATGGCTTTGTTTTCCCCATTAAGAAAGAGAGAATAAATCGACAAATTTTACATCAACAATCCTCAAATCCATTCAGGCCTCCCTTCGGATGAACCGACCACACCCCACCTCGTAAACCCTAGTCAATGCTAGTCTTTAAGTGCCTATGAAAAGTCCTTTAGTATTTTACCCATTACTCTTATCTCTCCTTGACCACGTTTGTCCAAGAAGCCGTTAATACAAACGGTCCATCATTCATTTTTATGGTAAGGCAAAAAGGCAAACAAACATTGGATCCCTGTCTGTCTACGCCCCTAGTGGATCAAGTTTGTGAAGCATATTTACCTGACGTCCGACTCCCTTCCCTTCATTGGCTCTAAAGTCCTTTTTCCTCTTCAAATTGAATTGTTGAACTCCACCAGGACACCCTATCTAAAAATCTTCTAAACTGATTTCTTTTTATTGGTTACATAAAATCTGGGGAATAAAATCTTTTGATGAAAAAGTAATTTTTTTTAAGAGAAGTCAACTTTCACAAAAATTAACCACTTTGGGATGAATATCATCAGATGTGCAACAAGAATGTCTTTTCCTCCTAGTTCACAATTACAACCATAATCTACGGAGTAAAATTTTATTCAACATTTCATTATTTACCAAAATCAGTGTGTATATCATCAACATTACTACCAAATCCACCAAGTAGAATTTTAGTTTTATTCCTTTGCAACAAAACCTTAAACATCTAATGACAATATTGTTCATTTTATGACGACGTGTGTATATCACGTCTTGATCTTTAAAAACAAAGTTTACTAAATTTGCAAATAGCCACAAAAATAAATCTCATAAGAATGATGATCAAATGGAGACATGCTCACATCTGTGAACAACCTTTTTTTAATACAGTTTTCAATAAACAATAATTTGAAGACATACATACAAGATCAATTGTTATAAATCACGCACGATAGAAATCGCTTTGATAGGGCCGGTTCTGTTAGTACTCACAAATTTTACACGAGAATGATACATATCACTAATAAAGAGGGACAAACTGTTCTTATGCTGTAAACAAGTCAACTTATTGGCCTTTATTCTAAAATCTCATGCAAAAAAAAATGGCTGTGAATTGCAACAAACTGAAAAGCTCATTATTTACCCAGCCACTTTTAAACATTCGATGTAATTTCATTATTATGCAACAAGGCTCTTACTTCAAACAAGGATTATGGCAATTACAACCGCAATTTTTGAAAAAGGAGCATTTTCTGAAATTTAAAGACCAGAATAAATGTTGAATTTACACATCAGAAACCAACATCAGTTATGTATCAAAAAACAACAGAACTAAGTCATGAATGATAAGAACAGGTATATCAAACTTCCCCCACCAACTCTTTGCATGCTCTTGTTCCACTATTAAGGTACAAAAAAAATGACAATCGTTGATCATTTGCTTGAAGAAGCAATTAATTAAGGTGCTTCAAGATCTTGATGGCCTTGGCGAGCGGCTGTTCAAACACAATATAATAACGTTGTCAAGCACAGTGCACTCACTATACCTTCCAAAATAAAGACTGCTATATAACTTCCATACTCACCTGCGATAACGTTCATTGACAGGATTGGCATCCCTGCCATATTCAGGACTGCTCCTCTCTGGACGTCGTGCATAAAGAGGACTTGGAGCCCTGCCATAATCAGGACTTCCCCTCTCTACACGCCTTGGATAAAGAGGACTTGGTGCCCTGCCATAGTCAGGACTGCCCCTACGTCTACCATATGTGGGACTTGTTGATCTGTCACGACCACCAGATCTCCCATAACCACCTCTTCGAACAGGACTGGCACGACCACCTTTTCTATCACCATCCTCACGCTGAGCATATTCCACAGTAATAACTCTATCCAATACTTTGCTGCCAATATTAAACAACACATGCCAAAAGAACAATTTTAAATACTCTCTTACTCTGATTATACCTAAAAGGCTGAAAAACCCAAGTAAAGATGCCATCCAGATAGAGTGCATCAAATCGCATTAGCTCAAAGAGTTGAATATCTCAACTTTCAAGGAGGAGACCCAGCTTTGAATCTTGTCAGGTTCAATGTGCATAAATGCTAAAAGTATCACTCTAACACCCCTAGTGGTCATGATATAATTTGAACGGGGGGAGGGTTGCATTTCAATCCCATGTAACCAATTAAAAGAAAGAAAAAATAAATAAAACAGGTAGAATGCAGGCAAACTACAAACAGAATTCCTACCTTAGAATATTATAATAGAAGTCAAAATAACTACTAAAAACATTTGCAACTGCAAAAGGTACAAATTTCTTAACAAAGTTGAAATAAATAATAAATTAACCTATACCTCATATTAGTAGAGTCCAAGGCCTTTGTTGCTTCTTCTTGGGATTCATACTGCACAAATGCAAAGTTCCTTCTAATCCTCACATTTACCAGCTTACCATAGGGCTCAAAATGTCTTTCAAGATCTCTCACCCTAGTATTGTATGGATCAAAATTTATCACAAACAATGTCTTTGTTGGCTTCAAATTTGTAGCAGCCCTTCTACCACCTTCAACACGACGACTACCACGCTCGGCATGCTATAAATGATTCCAAGCAAAAATTACAAAATTAGCATATACTATAATCCCAAAAAAATGACATAATAACTTCACCAATTAAACCTCGTTAAAAATATGATGTACATGAGTAAAAGCAAAAGATATAAAATTAAAATAAAATAAAAAGAAACTGTGAACCTTGGTCCACTCCACACACAATCGACGCCTTTGCCTGCCAAATTCTGTGTTGTCAAGGCCTCGGATTGCATCCTCTGCATCACGCTCATCATCCATGTAGATAAAGGCATAACCTATACCAACAAGAAGATTTACAATAGAGAAACAAAAAAAATTCAATTGCAGTCCCAACCTCATTCTCAAGAGGCATTACAAATCCCATCTACAGGTAATAAACACAAAAGTACAACACCTGTCAATAATTTGTGTAAATATTTGCTGCTTTAAAGGACAGCAGGCACAGACCTTGAATCTTGAACTAAATGGTCTGAGGTATGGATTAAATGAGTGTGGTGGGGTCATCGATCGTATCGAATTATTGCCTTCGCCAGTGTTATGCTCCATTCTGGATGTAGTGATGTGGCATGGGATCTATCTCTTGGAAGTGCTTCAACCTGGAGACTTAACATGTCATTAGAGGGATGGAAGGTAATGGTGTAATGCAGGATTTCATTTGTTGAACAACGATTCTAGAAGCTGATCCCCTGGCAGGAAAAGATCCATGGCATGCATGAAGTAATGGTGTAATGCAGGATGTCATTTGTTGAACAACGATTCTAGAAGCTGATCCCCTGGCAGGAAAAGATCCATGGCATGCATGAAGTAAGGATATGATGCACAGGAGCCCAGGAAGAGCTTGGATGCTCTTCAACATTCCTGCGCCAAAGAATACTTCTGAGTACAACGGACTACATTTTCAAAAATTATACTGCTGCTTAAACTTACCTTGTAGATTTGGGCACTGAGGTAGCATGGATAGCCATTACCACTAAAGATGAAAGTTTGAAAACCATATTTCAGCATGTTTTCTTTTCATCCAAGAATATTCCCTTACCACTTCAAGGGCATGCATGCTTGTCATATAGTCTGACATAGATCTTTATACTTTTTATGAATAAATGCTGTCACAATAATAAAATTTTGAAGCGTTGCCTTCTAGCTGATGAACTAATGCATGCACTGTGACCTCCAGGGGGTCCAGGGAATATTTATAAGGCTACTTTTCCGTGTGGTCTAGTATTTCACAACTTCTTCAATAATTAGATTCGCCTATTAACAAATTTCCCAAGAAAGTTAGAGAAGGCTTATATAAAATGTATATTCTTCAAAACTACTACTACATTTTGTGATTTTCTTCAAATATTTGTTATTTTTCAAGATGGTCATATTCATCAACTATTCTGTACCTGTAATAAAATTTCATTTTTTTTAATTTCTCCCTCGCTACCACATGTAAGGGCACGTCTGTTTTTTTTCTTTTCAAACTGCCCATATTCATCAGCTATTCTGTAACTTGTAAATGCTTTCTTTAAAATATTTTTTGCTTGCTCTTACATTTAAGGACACGTTAGTAAGTTCTGTAAGAGTACACCCATTACTCAAAAACTTAGGTTGTTGTCTTCGAGGACACACACTAGCACATAGAATATAGTATGTTTTCTTCTAGGCTAAATTTTATCAAATTTATGTCAAAAGCACACCAAGACAATAAATTCTTAATCATGAGTTTCTAAACCCCCACTCTTTGCATGAAATAAGGTACAAGTTCACTGTGTGATCACACCCAAGGACACTTCAGACTTTCATAGGCCTTGAAAACCCAGACTAAGGTTTTATAGCATCCATAACTGGACCCCTAATCGGCTTTCTTGAAAGGAGCGCATAAGACTGACAAGAAAAGACTAAAAATCGCAATTACAGAGATCAAAAGCCCCCTCCTTCGTGACCTAATGATGTGGGATAAACATGGTTTGCATCAAAGAAGGTAAGAAAGACGAAATTTTCACCTGATTTCATGTCCACCCGGTCAACCCTTCCATATCTACCGAACAAGCGCTCAATCTCTGATTGCCGAGCCTCATACTCCAAATTTCCACAATACAAGGGCTTCATCTTTGATGTCGAAAAAACAAATTGAAGGATATTCCTGTAAGAAGAAAAATAAGAAATCGCCGAGTCCAATATCATGACTATGGATTTTGACTCTCAAACACTAAACACGAAAAAAAAAAAAACGAAAAATCTTAAGAAAACCCGAAAAGAGTTTCAATGAAAACTTCAAACCCTGGTTAGGGTTTGATAGACGATCTATTCATTTTGACTCTGAACACAACATACAACAATCCTAAAAAAGCCCTAAAACCCTATAACTAGGATTTCATTTAAGAAATCAAACCCTGTCTAGGGTTTCATCAATCATATGAAACCCTCGCTAAGGATTCTCAAGTATATAAAATAAATCGAAAAGGGGAAAAAAATACACCGATCAAAATTGCCAGAAAATACCATACCTGTAGCGGATCTGGACGATCTATAGAACAGAAGATTAAAGAGCAAAGCAAAGAAAATCGAATGCTAAAATGATCGTCTGCAGCAAAAAAGATGTCTCTCGCCGATGACTCATATAAAGCAAGGAAATAAAAAGATGGGAATTTATATCTCAAAAGACGGAAACCTAATAATAAGATTAATAATATGGGAAGCTACAGTCGGCTAAACCTAAGGAAAAAGCGTTATCGACATTTAGAAAGCAACGATTGCAAGTTTTCTTTCTTAATGGAAATATTGAGGGAAGTCGAATTATTAAATTTTCACTACGAAGACAATTCCATAAGAAGCTTCCTAGGATTAATAAAATTAGGTTATTAATTGTCTAAGAGTATGTGGAATAGTAGTAAATGGGTTTTTCTTCCTATTCAAATCTATATAATCCTTACCTTGTAATATTTGCAATTTACGATTTTTTTTTTCCACTCGAGAACAAAGATTTGTTCTTGGGTCTCTCAATCATAATAAATTATAATTTTTTTTTTTAAATATAAAAGTTTACATATATTCAATTTTCATTTTAATAAAGTTGTTATAATCACAAATTTATATTATTTTACATAAAATGTTTCAATTTTTTATTTAATTTTTTTGAATTCTATAAATTTTCTCTATGAATATAAATATTTCAAAATTCAGCATCTTTTTTAACATTTTCTTATAGCAACTTTTACAATACCAAAACCTCAACTTTACTATCTATGTATTACATCTTAATAAAGCAATATTTCTAAAACATCGTACTGTTTTACCAGATCTAGATTGCTAGTTTCCTTCCTAAAACACAAGTGCAACCACAAAAAATATAATAAATAGTATATATGAAAGCATATTAATGTTATAAAATAAAGCAGATATTACCAATGGAAGACATTAAAGTAAATCTTATCATTATTTGATTCAAGTGGTCAACATTTTCTTATCAGCTTTAACTAAACTTACCAATTCCTCTAAACAAGGAAAAAAGAATTTAACTTCATGATCCTCAATTAAAACCCTTTAATTGGCTAGCTTGTTTGCATATTCGTTTACATCCCTTAATGTGTGTATAAACCTGGTTTTTTCAAATTTTATATCAAGGTCTTGAATTTCCATAATAATCTCTTGTATGTTCCATGGAGTCTTTGCTTTCCTCAAAATTGTATTTATAACTATGAGTGAATCACCTTTCATTCATACTTTGTTCCATTTCATTTGTTTGCCTATTTTTAATCCTTTCAAAGTTACCCAAGCTTCAGCTTCATTATTTGTCTTAAATCCACTATTGAAAGTGTAACGAGACAAAATATCTCCTATGTTATTTATAATTATTCCTTCTCCTCGTACTGGTCCTCAAATTCCTTTAGATGCAATATCAAAGTTCAATTTTTTTATTTAGTTGAAAGAGAGAATTTTGAAAGGGACCCCAAACCTTTTATAGATTACCAACGGGAAGCCAAAAAGAAGATGGTATCAACTAAACCAATCCCAAAATTACAACACATGAAGAAAGCCAAAGAAAACAACATCCAAATTCAATTTGACCAACTCCACATCTGGTTTCCACTTTATATTCTTTGTCTTCTTCTTTTTTTCCTATCCCCAACATTATAATTTCATTTGATGACTTGACCCCATCTATCAAAGTTCTCTACTTCTAGATTAGGTATTGGGTGAGTTGATCGGGTTGGTTTAGACTCCTATATGGCTAAACAAATCTTCTTTTTCATTACCTCTAAATTTCTTTCCTTTTTTTTAAATGTTCTTCTATTCCTTTCTAGCCAAACAGTCCAAAGTATTGTATCTTTTGACAAATCCCAAATTTTTAGTAAAGCCTCGCTTTTAAAAGTGTTTTGTCATTACTTTAACCATTCCTCAATTTTTTCATTCATCACCATGCATTTACCAAACATATTAAGAATCCATTTCCATAGTTTCCAAACTATTGAGCAGTGTCCCAAGAGATGGTATATATTCTCCTCCATTTTATAAAGAACACATTTTGAGGGGCCATGAAAACCCCTTTTCATAAGGTTATCTCATGGTTAAATTCTTCTATGACCTTCTAGACAAACAAACATTTTGACTTTAGGAATGCTAGTGCTATCCCAAATATCTCTCCATATTCTTGCAATATTCTTATTTTGATGGTGTTTTATATTATATCCACTTCTTGTTGTGTATTCTCTTGAGTTGCTCAACTTCCAAATCAACTTATCCTTGGCTCTCCTCGGAATAATCATTATCGTTATATTTCTACTCAACTACCTCCTACCATCGATGTCTTAAATACTTACAAAAAATATATTCTTTCCATTTGCATCTTCATTTCTGATCCTTGTACATAATGTTTGAAACCCTATCACCATATTTACCTTGAAGTAATCTCATCCATGGTTTCAAAATTGGATCTAGTTGAGTGGTTTTTTATCACACCAAGTATCCATACAAATAGAAATTTGTTCTCCAATTCCCACCGCTCATATTAAACCTTTAATCACTAAAACAATTGATTTTTTTAAACCATTTTGTAGAGTGAATGTAGTAAATATTAAGCTTGGGTTATTAGGCTCAACATAATTAGAAGAATTCTTGTCCATTGTCTTTGATTCTCTTTGTACAATCTCCAAATTACTTTTCCCCTAAAAGCTAAGTTTACATTCATAAGAACTCTTAAATCGAGATCTTCCATAGTTTTATCATCACACACATTGCTATATTTCACCAAATGAAATTTCCTTTTATCATGTAATCCTAACCAAAAAATCGTATAATATAGTTTAAACTTTTTTCTATCGATTTTGGTATAGTATACAAGGACATATAATATGTTGGAATGGCCTATAAGACTTATTTAATTAGTTGCACGCTTCCTGCTAATGATAAACATCTACCTTTCCATATTAGTAGTTTATCATGAACTTTATAAATAACTAAATTCCATAATTATATCCTCATTCTCCCCTCAAATAAGGGCATCCCTAGATAAGTAACATGCATATCCTTACTTTGATTTTATTTGGGGTGTTTAGGAAGTAAAATTTAGATTTTGACCTATTAATTTTCTGCCCTGATGCTCTTTCATAATCCTTAAATAAGTTATTCAAAACTTTGGCCTTGTTTATCCTTGCCCTACCAAAAAGGGTTGTATCATCTACAAACTATTGATGGGTGATGTTGTCGATGTTATCACTAGCCTTAAGTCCACTTATAAGTTCGTATTTGTAAGCCTTCTTCAAGTTCCTACCCAAAACCTCTACCATAATAATGAACAAATATGGTGATAGAGGATCTCCCTGACTAAGGCCTCTCTTGGCTTTAAATGATTTTATTACTAACTCATTGACCAACATTGAATATGAAATTGTAGAGACACAAGCTTTAATTCATTTGACCAATTTCTTTCCAAATATAAACTTTTATAATACTGCAAAAAGAAAATCTCATTTAACCCTATCATAGGCCTTACTCATATCAAGTTTTAATATCATTACTTTCTCTTTTCTTAAATTTGTTGAATGCATAACTTCATGAGCTACTATGATCTCGTCCATAATCTATCTCCCTTTCACAAATCCTCCTTACTCTTTTGAAATAATTATGTCTAACAATGGTCTTAATAAATTCACCATCACTCTAGAAATAATATTATATGTCATATTACATAGGCTTATGGGTCGAAATGAATCAAACAATTTTGCATCCTTCTTTTTTGGAATCAGGGTAAGATGTGTTGCATTTATTTTATAAGGTATGTAGTGTTTTACCCTAGATTGTTCCACTGCCACCAATAAATAATACTTCACTATATCCCAATTATGTTGATAGAATGTTGTAGAGATCTCATTTGGACCTAGGGATTTATCCTTATTAAAAGAGAAAAATAGCTAGATGAACTTCTTCCAAAGTAATAGGATCCATCGTTCCTATTGTCTTTATTTGTTATAACTGAAGGACCTTCTTGTAGAAGTTTATCATTAAGAACGTCAAACTCCTCTGATCCTAGAATATTGTGATAAGAAGATCTTACCTCCTTTCTGATTGCACTCTGGTCTTCAATTCAAACCCCTTCTACTGATTTAATTATGGATGTTGATCTTTGTACTATTTCCATCCTATGTAAAAACTTTGTATTTTTATCTCCTTTAACCAGGTTTGTCTTGATTTTAGACCCCACAATTTCTCTTCCTTACTCAAAATATTATGATATTCACTAAGTGAATCCCTTTCCTCAAAGCTTGGATTATTATGATCACCTTTTTAGAATTTTGAAAGTTTATCTTTTAGTTATTCTTTCTTCTCAAAGATATTTCAAAAACTGTTCTTGTTTCATTATTTTAATCTTGATGTCATTGATTTAATTTGTTTTGGAAGCATATACAACCATTGTTTCTTGAAGAATTCCATGTTTGTACTATAATATCAAGAAATTGAGGATGGTCTTCCCATATCTAATCATATTTAAAATATGATTTTTTTTAAATTTACTTACCACCATTTTAATTTTTATTGGCCACTTATTTGAACCAATCCTTGTAAAGGTATTAATTTTAGCATAATTTCCTTCATCTAGCCAATGATCTAAGAGAATGCATCTATATAAATGTATTGCTATTAGGTTTTGGCCTCTCTTGTTGTTGGTCCATGTATATTTTTCTTCTTCAAACTCAACCTCCCATAGATTATTGTTTTGAATAAAAGCTAAGAAATCTCTTATACTTTGGATTAGTTTTCTAATTTCCCATATTTTCATCCAACTTGGTTATGGCATTAAAATCTTCTATGATCATGAATTGGGTTTCTTGGTATTTACTTCTCGTAAAGGCTTTAATCCCATATAAACTTCTAATTTCGTTTCTATACATCTCACTTAACCATACAATTATCATTTTATCATTCACCTTCATACATCCATCCCTTTTTAGTAAACCGACCTTTGTTCACTCGTAATTATCAAATTCACCTATTATCAAATATAATACATCATATTCAATTTTTATGCTCTACTAGACCACATAGTTTATATCACTTTATCAAGCATATTACATCTACATCTTACCTTATATTAAGTCATAACCACATCAAATTGTTAAACAATTAAATATGTTTAGCCCCATGTCCATCAAAACCACCCCCCTTTAATTTCCCGTCATCTGCCTAAGTCAAGCGATAAATTTAAATTCCATAGCCTTGAGCCATGTTTCCTAAGTTTAGCTCACGAAAATGTTGCCATGACTTTACATTTCCCCCCAAGTCCTAGCAATGGTCACCATTATTCATAAGTTTGCTCAAATTACTCATATTTTCTAAAAGTATAAAGGGTGTCGTTTATGTCGTAAATTCTTCCCTCTTTGAATCATTAAAGAACCTCAAGTTTTCCAAGGTTTTAATACCATAGTCGTCGTGCCCGATAAAAATAAACCATCTGTAGCACCCTAAAATTGGCACGGTTAAAACCTTAGTAAAATATAAAAGATAAAAATTTAAATTTTAACCCCAAAATCGCTCCAAAACTGCTTGCTACCCGTTTCCTCATTTTTCGTGCCATTTTTAGGATTTGTTTTGACCGTTGGACGATATCATCGCAGATTAGATGAGATCATCCCAGATCTGATGAAATCATCATGGACAAAATGTCCAGACGATTTTGTCCCAAAATCAAATTTTCATAATTAGCTTATGTTTCAACAGCCTCTCCAACTTGGGCAGAAGCGTGTCTGCGCAGTTGGAGATTTCCCTGTTGGAGATCTCCCAGATTGGGATGATCCCCAACCTCTTAAACCTCTTCCTAAGCCTATATAAACTAGGATTTTCTAGTTTACCCCCTGACTCCCCTTGATTCTGATTTCCCTGAACCCCTTAGCTGACAGATTTAACTCCTTATTCCCTCGTACTACTGTCTGTGTTCTATATTTTGCATTTTCTTGCAGGAACTCTACTATTTTTCAGTCGAAGATAGCTCGGATCGGTGCAAATGATCTTGGACGATTACGGATGATCTCGTACGATTGGAGGCGATCCTGACTGTAGTCCAGATTGGGGGCAATCCGAGTCCAGAGTTTGCGTTCCCTTAGCTTTCTCTGCATTTTTTATATTGTATTTCTGCATTGTCTTGAATTATTATGTTTTTTGCATCTTGGAGTTCACCTCATTTAGCATAATCGCATGGTAAGGTTAAAATCAATCATTAAATCTACTGCATTTCCTTATTTGTTATTGGAATCCATTATTTAGGCATGTTTGTTGTTATTTCTACCATTGTCCTTTGCTTCTGCACTTGCATATTTGGTATTTCACATCTATTTTTGTGATTGTAGGTTTTTGACGAATTCGTTTGACGAATTCATCAGATATCAAACGATCCTGTCTGATCTCAGATGATTACGTATGAACTGAGGCGATCTGGACTGCTACAAAACTCAGAATCTTCATCAAACATCCGAAATCAGGTATGACACATTCTAATTAGCATATTCTCTGTTATTAGCACTCATTCCTATTTTTTGTATCCATTTAAATCATTATTGGTAGATAGAATAGTTTAGATTCATCTTGGCCAAACCTAGGAGTTGAATGATTGAGTATAAAAATGAACACATCAAACCCACTATCAACCTAGGCATGGAAACTGCCACTCAAAAGTTTCTTGGTGAACCCACCATCCATCAAAAATTCACCCTTATACTCCTCCCCCGAGAGGCGGGACCTTCAAAGGGCCTCTCAGTCCGAGGTATTGTCCCATCCTTCTCGCATCCCCCTTATGGGCGCGGATCCTATAGTCTGAGGGTAAGGGTGCAAAAAATTTGGAGCGATACATTTTGGTGAACCCGACGTGAAAACTAAAAACCTTTTGAAAACAATCCAAAAAAAAAAAACCCTAAACATAAATGCATTTAGAATCAAAGATTGCATGTCATATTTAGATGGTAGATTATAACAAAAGACGAGCCGTCACCATTAATGTTGAAAACCAATTAGCAGCTATAGAGATTAATTCTTTGCTTAGAGTAGCTCCAACATATAGAGTCCCACCTTTATGGGACGAGCTTAATAGGAGATTGAATCTTATTTCATCTAGAGCAACCGAACTTAGGCAAATCAAGAGGTTTGTCCTAGATAGAATCCTGGATCCCGATCAAGTGACTTTGTATCATGAGCTTCAGAGAGCTTGCCATAGGTGGTTAGCAGATAAAAGAGCCCTTGTGTCTTCTGAGTTGTATACCTTTGAGGAATACCTCGATAATGCAGCTATAGTACATAAATTTATGTCTCGTATAGAGGACCAAGAGGTCGTTCTTACGGATAGAAAAATATGGAATAGAGTCCCCAGAGCTGTGTTATATCGAGAGTATTGTCATGAGATTTATTTTTACAAGACAGAATCTGAAACAGATAATATTACTATAGCACACTTTATCAAGTTTCTGAAAAACCATTTCCAATTTGAAGAAGAGCATTTTATGACTCCTGATGAACTTGATCCTATCAATGATATTCATAAACTCTTTTTAGAAAACTAAGCTATTATTTTATTATTGTTATTTCTTGTATTTAGTGTGCTATTTGTTGTCTTTATAAGCATAAAATAAAAAAAAACAAAAAAAAAAACAAAATCATAACAAAAAAATCAAAACATTTTATTTTTAAGCATCATAGTAGGTATATAATTAAAATATATACCTCCCAAATCTGTTGCAAATATATCAATATATATTTGCTAAAATCTAAGATTTAGACATAATGACTAAACTCAGGAATGGAAAACAAATTGAAGTAGAAGAAGATTGGTTAAGGAAAATAGAAAATAACCCAGATGTCCTTCCTGAAGACCCAATTCAGGAAGAAGGAACTCTAGACCAACAAGAAGAAGACTATGTTGATGCAAATGAACAAAGAGAAAATGTTAGGGAGGAAGAATCCTCATCTCCTAAAATATCTCCAGAAGGAGCTGTTACTTTTGAGAACATGGAACATTTCTGGAAGTTCCTCCATGATAATATGGGCACCCTTAATAGAGCAGTTCATATGGACAAAGATCAAATTAGTGACACTCAAGCAACCCTAGAAGACATATATCACACACGCACTAATCCTTTGTCCTTCGTTGATCAAGAGAGTGATCAAGTTGGACCGTCCAATTTGGACATGGCTACTATAATCCAAAACACGCGACAACAACAGGTTACCCAACTACCTAGAGTGCCTGTTACTAAGCCAAGGGTTATTCCCACACAAAAGAAACCTTCATTCACTGCTCTATTTTGCCAAGCTATTGATCAATATACCTCAAATCAACAAAAGCCTAAAACAAAACCAAATGTTAATTTCCAACAATCTGGGATACAACATAATGCTACAACAAATCTTCTACATAATACTCTTCCTACCAATCATTTGCATAACAGCAATATAGCATCTAATCCTTATGTCCCGCCTTCCTACGCTCACAAATCCCATACTCATGTACCACCAAACCAATATGGTGGACAAACTGGTAATCTGGAAGCCATGGTGAAACAGTTAACCTCCCGTATGGACCAAATAGATCCCTACCGTCCCTCGTACAATTATCGAGAGATGTGTAGTCAACCTCTAGATCCTATAGTTGTAGCACAACCATATCCTAAACACTTTCCCATGCCTGTCCTACCTATATACAAAGGAACCGAAGATCCCATAGAGCATCTTCGTATGTTTAGGATAGCATGTCATGATATATCATATGATGACTTGCTATTACTAAAAATGTTCCCGAAAAGCTTAGGAGGGATGGCATTGGAGTGGTATTATCAATTGCCCACTCATTCTTTGAGAAATTTCGAAGAGACCGCCGAGTCTTTTGTGCACCAATTTAGTGCCTATATTGAAAGGCATGTAACCATTAAATATTTGTACAACCTAAAACAAGACAAAGATGAGTGTTTTGCTGACTTCTTAGCTCGATGGAGGCAGTTGATAGGAAAATTACACTTTGTGTTACCTTATCGGGAAATGTTGGATATTTTTATCAATAATTTACAAGAACAACTATCCTATGAATTATCAATTGCTACCTTGACCACCTTCGATCAAGCTATAGACTTAGCCCGAAGAGTGGAAGACGCTCTCATTAGAAGAGGTCAGCTCAAAAAGAAAGATGATGAGAAAACATCCAGAAATCAATATAAAAATAAACAAGTTGTGGGTGATGGAGTCACTGATAGCAAAAACATTGCCAATGTTAATACTGCGAAAACAACAGAGAAGTTCATATTGAAACCTCCTGATAAACCACCTCAAGAATTTACTAGGTTAAATCAACCTTTATCAACCATTCTCCCACAATTACTAGCACGAGGATTGATCCAATTACCAACTATCCGGGAACCTGATCCAACCATACCCGGATACAGAGCTGATTTGCATTGTGATTTCCATAGAGGACCTGGACATGCTACCAACTCTTGTAAAATATTAAAACATAAAATACAATATTTAATTGATAACAATGAGATGGAGGTGCAAGCCTTTCAACCTAAACAAAATCCTACTAGTAATGTTCAAAAGAACACCCTTCAAAGTCAGAATCAGAATGCCAATCAATCATTGGACATATTTCAACATCCTTTACCAAAACATGGCAAAGAGGTGGCTAATCAAATTGAACATCATAATGTTCCCCCTCCTACCCGATATGTAGGGACTATTAGTGGACAATTACCTATTCCTGATCCTCAAATATTTGACACAACTTTATCCATAGTTACGTCCAGACCCCTATATAATACTCAAACACCTGATCTTAGTGATGTAGAATCTAATACTGAAAGTGACATGGAAATCACCTCCAATCAATCGAATAGTTCTGAAAATGAATCAGATCCTATTCAACCCATCACAAATTCTATGGTTTCGAAAGAACCATTTCCTAGAAGAGTTACTACTCGACCCTCTTCTCATCAGTTCCTTTCTAATGAACAAGCCATAAACGCTAGACCGAGACCAATTCATCATCCTCAAAATAATATTGTAGGTACCATCGGAGTCGTTACTGGACAACAGGCTCAAAACTCTCAACAGGATCAAACTCAGAATGATGGATCAGCTCCATTTGTTTTGAAAAATCCCAATAAAGGGAATCATATGCCTAATGTTCAACCTAAGCCTCCGTATAATATTAATGAACAATTATCCAATACTACAACTAGAATTTCCCTTTTGGACCTTTTAAGATCTTCTCCTATCCATAGGGATGAATTAATGCTCACATTAAGCCAAATGATGGTACCACAAAATATTCAGCCTGAAGCCATGACCAATACTATCATAACTCGAGAAGTTGATTGTATTGACTTCCGAGATAGAGATATACCACAACATAGTTTACATAAGGATAACCCCTTATATATTACTGCCCTAATTGGGGATGTAGTCGTTAAACGTGTCTTGATTGATAATGGTTCATCTTTAAACATATGCACTTTTGACTTCTACCAAATATTTGGCTTTAGAAGTGACGAAATGAAAAGAACTGATATGATTATAAAAGCCTTCAATGACGAGACACAAGAAACGTGTGGAGTCATTACTATACCCTTGCAAGTTGGTCCTAGAACCCTAGATACAACCGTGTTTATTGTACATTGCCCAACATCGTACAATATACTTTTGGGTCGCCCTTGGATCAACGCGATGCAAGCGGTTCCATCCACTTTACATCAGTGTGTTAAATTCAAATTTAAAAACCAGTTGGTTACCATTCATGGTGATCCTAGACCCTTTGATATGTGTGCTTTGGCAGAATCGGTTGGAGTTCAATTTTGCCCTGCTCTATCATCCACACATCCTAATTCTCATCATCCGCCCAAACGTGTGAAACACACACCCATAACCTCATCTACTCTTTCAACTACACCTATACATATAGCTCAACCATCTTTTGAACAAACCACATTAGGACCTCGAAAAGATCCCAAAATTACAACCAATGTTCCTTGTTTTACCCCTATATCTTCCACACCGATAGACTCCTCCATCGATATCCCTATAACATCTACATCCACTACAGGCATTCTTTCCACATCAGAAGATCTAGGAAATGTTCCTTCTACCTCTTATGCTCTCATTGATGAGCTCTTACCCGATTTATCTAAAATTCTTATATCAGAAGAAACCAACACTGCTATGCAAACTTCCCTCCTTTTAAATAAACTCCCACCCTCTCCTCGTACCTTGGGCCTCCCACAACCTATGGGAAGTATCTACCAAGTCGGGAGTTGTGCTTTTATTTATAAAGGATATGATTGGGGAAGAATACCCAGAAACATCAAGACACATTGTGATGGATATGCTCGATGCTATTTTGCTAATGAATATATTAAAGCTAAACCCATAATGCTTAAATTGGGCTATAAAGGGAAAGGTTTGGGACCTTCCCAAAATGGTATGAAGGAACCTATTGAGGTAGAACCGTGGCCTACCCGATGCGGTGTGGGCCTATTTCCTAGTAAAGGTCAACCCTTCCCATTTGAGGAGGATGACCATCTTACATGTTATCAAGATTATCTGGATAAACAAAATTCTTTGCTTTTAAAAAATAATCCCTTTACTTGTCATATGCTATCTCTCGCCTACCCTGAGATGATTGCCGAATCCGACGATGAGTTGGAAGGGGATATCTTCCATGATGTCTCCGTTGATGACTTGTTACATAACGAATTTTATTTTGATGGCTCTATACCTAGTATAGCCCAGCTTGAGGCCTCGACTCCTCAAGATGAATTATCCAAGCTAACCTTGGAAGAATTACAAGAATTGGGTGTTTCACCCGCCCCACCTAATTTTGAGAGAGATTTACATATGGAAGTTGAAAACGGTATAAAAATTAACATTGGAACCGAACATAACCCTCACATAATCAATATTGGATCAGAATTAAGTCAAGAAAAACAAGATAAATACATTTCATTTCTTAAAGACTATGAAGATGTCTTTGCTTGGACATATGAAGACATGCCAGGTCTGGACCCTTACGTAGTCATGCATCATCTAGTAGTCCATCCAGATGCTAAACCTTGTTAAACAGAAACTTAGAAAAATGCATCCTAAAGTGGCCTTACTAGTCAAAGGAGAACTAGAAAAATTGTTGAAGGTCGTTTTTATACAAGCCATTGATTATGTTGAATGGATCTCAAATGTAGTTCCAATAACTAAGAAAGAAGCCACTAAAGTTAGGGTTTGTACAGACTTCAGAGACATTAATGCTGCCTGCCCTAAGGATGATTTTCCTCTTCCTAACATGGATCAAATCATTGATTTTACTATTGGAAGTGGAATGATATCCCTAATGGATGGATTTTTTGGTTATAATCAGATCAGGATAGCTCCTGAAGATCAGGCTAAAATAGCCTTTATTACCCCTTGGGGAACCTTTTGTTGGAAAGTAATGCCATTTGGTTTAAAGAACGCAGGCGCAACCTATCAACGAGCCATGACTTATATCTTTCACGATATGATGCATGATATTCTACATGATTATGTAGATGATATTATAGCTCGTTCCATCAAAGAAGATGATCATTTAAATGACTTGAGAAAAGTATTTGATCGGTTAAGGGAGTATCTTATCCGATTGAATCCAGCCAAATGTATATTCGGAGTTAAGTCCGATAAATTATTGGGGGTTATCATTTCTTTACGTGGCATTGAAATTGACCCTCTCAAGATCATGGCTATCATTGATATGCCCGCACCCACCAATATATCAGAATTACGAAGTTTACAAGGTAAGCTTCAAGCTATTCACCGCTTTATTGATAAGTTGGCAGATAAAACCGGACCCTTTCTTAAACTTCTTAAGAAAGATGTCTCTTTCCATTGGGACGAAGAATGCCAAGAAGCATTTGAACTCCTTAAGCAATATCTCCTCCAACCACCGGTGCTTTCCCCACCTAGATCTGATCGTCCATTTATTTTGTACATTTTTGCTTTCGATTTTGCCTTAGGAGCTATGTTAGCTCAGCTTGACGATGAGAAGAAAGAACGTGCTAATTATTACATCAGTAGAACCTTAATCAGTTATGAAACTCGCTATACCATATTAGAGAAGTTATGTCTTGCAGTCATATTTTCTACACAGAAACTACGACATTATATGCTCAGTCAGAAAACGTATGTTATTGCCAAATTCGACCCTTTGCGATATCTTATGAGTCGACCGTATTTATCTGGTCGCACAGCCAAGTGGGTTCTTGCGCTAAGTGAGTTTGAACTCATGTTTATAGGACAAAATTCTGTTAAAGGTCAAATCATAGCAGATCAATTAGCTGTTGCACCCTTAGAGTCTACCCATCCCCTCATCATTGAGCTTCTCGATGAATGCCTTAAATTAGAGGTAGACCATCCTAAACAATGGTCCCTATACTTTGATGGAGCCCGATGTATGAGTGGGGTTGGTGTGGGTATTATTTTAATATCTTCACAAAAACATCTTATACCTCTGTCCTTTAAATTAACATTTGCTTGCACTAATAATACTGCTGAATATGAGGCTCTAATCCTTGGATTACGAGCAGCTTTGGCATTGAAAATTAAAAATTTGTTAGTTTTTGGTGATTCCCAACTTGTCATAAATCAAATCAATGATGTTTATCAGACCAGAGATGATAAATTACGCCCATATAAAACATATGTTTTGCAATTATTATCCTTATTTGATCAAGTTACCTTGGAAGCTATTCCTCGAACTAGCAATCGTGCGGTTGACGCTATGGCTGCAGTTGCATCTCTTTTGCCCTTGGAGTTAGATGATGAATATGCTACCATCATTATTCATCGACTCCAAGAACCCGCTTCAAGCAAATCATGCTTAGAACCTTTGGATGTGTTTCTAATCAACGACACTACTCTCGAACCATGGTACACTGATATATTTAATTTTCTGCAAAATGGAACCTTCCCTGATGGTTATACTAGCAACCAGCGTCGATTATTACGTAGACGAGCAAGTCGCTTCGTAATTATTGGTAATACCTTGTATAGGAGATCTTTTGAAGGCATATTATTAAGATGTTTGAATCTAGAAGAATCTAGATCAGCTTTGAGTGAAGCCCACGATGGATCTTGTGGAGGACACTTTAGTGGTAACGCCATTGCTAAGAAGCTCCTTCGGATAGGATATTTTTGGCCTACCATGGAGAATGATGCACATGATTATGTGCGCCATTGCGACAAGTGCCAAAAACATGCTGACCTTGTCCATGCGCCTGCACAAGAACTGTAGGCTATTTCATCTCCTTGGCCCTTTTCAAAATGGGGCTTAGATATCATTGGGAAAATCAACCCTGTGTCATCTGATGGACATAAATTTATCATAACCGCTACGGAGTATTTCACAAAATGGGTTGAAGCTATGCCTTTAGCTTCTTGTATTGGAACACAAGTTTCCAAATTTATTTTTAATCAAATTATTTGTAGGTTTGGAATTCTCGCCAATCTCATCTCAGATAATGGAACTTGTTTCAAAAATAAAGATGTCAAAAAATTATGTCAAAGATATAAAATTCAACATCGTTGGTCCACTCCCTATTATCCTCAGGGTAATGGCCAAGCAAAAGCATCTAATAAAACATTAATCAAAATTCTCAAAAGACTGGTCAATAAATCTGGTCGAGATTGGCATATCCAATTATATCCTGCTTTGTGGGCCTATCGAACTAGTGTTCGCACCCCCACTGGAACTTCACCTTTCGTTTTGGTTTATGGCGCTGAAGTTGTTTTTCCATTTGAATTAGAAGTTCCTTCTTTGGCTCTACTACTTCAAGATACTAAAGTAGGGGATGAATATCATGCTGGCAGATTTAGTCAGCTGGAACTTTTAGATGAAAAATGCATCAATGCTTTGGAGCATCTTCGTGCCTACCAAAACAAGCTTAAGAGAGCATATCTCAAGAAAGTTCATCCTCGATCCTTTGAGATCGGTGACCTTGTCTTAAAAGAAAATAAAAAAAATACTAATGCTACTAAAGACCTTAAAGGTAAATTCGAGCCCAACTGGCTTGGACCGTATATCATCACTGCTAAATTTGGATCGGGAGCATACAAATTATCTACCTTAGATGGTAAAGAACTTAAAGAACCTATGAACATTATGCATCTCAAATGCTACTATGCATAAAACATTGGGTCATTTCATCATTTGTATATATTGTATTTTGCATATTGTTTCATTTTTAGCCATTTCTATCAAAATATTTTTCAAAGAACAGTAATAGTATTTCTTCTTGCAAATCATCAATTAAAATCAAATACAAAAACATCAAAATTGTCAAAATCTTCAAAAACATCTTTTTTATACCTGTCAATTCTTGGAGTTTGCGAGTTATATTTTCAATTATTTTGGATAAATGAGCATTTATTTGGAATCCCACACTTTCACACTCACATGAATAAATATCTTGATTTTATTTGGTATGATTATTAATCTCTCTTATATCAAAGTCCACATTGGCATTAAATAAAGTTTTGAGCATAGAGAACTGATCTTGTTATTTACTTGAACCAAGTATATCTTTTCACATTAAAATGATTTCATTGCAAATTCAATATGATGCTACATAGTAGACGTGGTTTCTTGAGCGAAAAGTTTCCCCTGCTATCCTATCATGCACATGGTCTAGAATCTTTGAGAATTGACAAAAGGACAAGCTCACCCCTACCCAAAATAAAAATCCCTTGCTCTACAGCTAATCCGAGCAAGTATCCCTAGCATAGGAAGAAAAAAGAAAAGTCAAAGAAAAAGAGAAAAAGAAAAATGTTATTTTGTATCATCACAACAATATTTCAGCATTATCTCAAATATCAAGCAAAAATACAAAAAAAAAAAAAAAAAAAAAGCAAAAGCAAAATGCAATAAAATCCTTTCCCTACCCCTTGAAAAGAAAAGAAGGGTGAATGAGCTTGAATCCCTAGGAATTCTCAATTATTCGAAAACTGTGAGGTAAGCCCCATAACAGGTGGTTTGTGCCCAACCCGCTTGGCCTTGGGTAATTCCTAGCGTGGTGATATGTCTGTCACATTAGTGACCTTCTTTTGTATAGACCTATGTCGGCTTATGGATTAGCTAGCTCTTGATAACCTAACTTGCACAGTAGTCTGGTACGGTTATATGCATATAAATCATGGTTAACGAACATTCATTTGGTTAAGGCAAATTGCTTGTATCAAATTATCTTGCTCAAAATTGGTGAATGAACAATACAATTGCACACACATTTGTATTTGAGAGATTTTGTATCATTATGATAAATCAAGATCGGTAATGAACTCACGTTTACACATGAGGATCCCTTATAAACCTACATTTGTTTTTGAGATAATTTAAAATATTTATGTAATTCTTTTCAGAACAATTTTATCCTCTTATTTCAGAATTTTGTTTTGTATAAAAACAATTATATACATTGTGTCACAAAATTGCAAAAATATTGCAATCAACATGTTCATCATGTTATTATTTTCTGTTTATCAAAAATAAAAAATCAATCATGCAATAAAACTAAAATATTTATTTTATCTTTGGATTTCGTGATGATGGTATAAGTCTATACCTATAAATTCTATGCCTAGCGCAAACCATTGTTCTAATTTTATTTTCCCATCCATTTTAAAAACACTTATGGCTTACATCATTATGTTACACAATTGTGCTTCAAAACGAATGAACACTTATTCTATTTCATGTCATTATGTCAAAACATTCCATCTTGCAACCATGGTATAATTTCTAAGGAATTATTCAAAAATCTATCACACTTAGGAATTTATGCCTAGCAAAAATCACCTTTTAAAATATATTTCATGCATAATTTTGTGAAAAATCTGAAAACAAATCATCACCATCATCATTTTCATCATCACAACACAAAGTCTTAAGACAGTCTCTTAAGCACTCTTTTACTTTTAGAAATATTTCTATACTGGGATTAGCTTGATGACCTAGCGAGCGGCGACTCCATGAAACGGTCTATAACAACGACAATGTCCTTTGAAATTATTTTTAGAAGTCCCTTTTATTTTTCATCAAATCACACCAAAAACAACCAATTTATGCATATCAGATTATTTCATTTACAATTTTATGGCATGACATAACATTATAATTTATTGCCAAATGACATAATTACATGAATCAACAATTCAAGCATCATACAACAGATACACAAGTCATATCATCAAAAATACAATCTATATATATCATCAATCAACTATGTACATCATCTGGATTGGTATGCCACAATCAAAACTCTGGCATACTCAATCCCCTCAAAAGTAATAATAATATAATCTACACTCTATAGTAGCTAGCCTCGAGAAGCCCTTGAGCTCTCAGCCTCATCTCCTCCCCCACCCTGACGTGGAGGAGGTGGTCCCATAGAGGTCCGGGCCGTATCTCGGGTCCTCGTCATCGATCGTGAGGATGTCCTCGATGATCCCATCATGACCGGCTCTGTAATGGGGGCTGGTAATGATATCCTCTATCCCTCTGGGACCGCTTGATAGTACAAACCCTGGTAAAATGTGGTCTGAGCAATAGACCACGCTAGATCCCGAGTGCTCGCTCCTCTGCCCCAAGCTCTGAGCCGTGTAGCCTCATCTTGCAGTGTCTGCACCTGAGCTCGAAGGTGGGCAACCTCAACCCAAAGAGTCGTTGTCTCACTGCTCTCCCCTACATCTACACCCTTGCCCTTACCAAGAGATGGTGGTCTCTCCCCCTGCTATGAAGGGAGTCTCTCCTCCCTTCGCCCTGTCTCTCACGGCCTTTGTGGAGCTCATGCCATCTGCTGGCATCTCTCCTATGGGGACCGCCGCTACTCTCTCCCCTCGTGACCCTGTGCTACCTCAATGGTAGCCTGGTGCCGCCTCCCCATCCGGCACACCATGAGGTGCACTGGACCCTATGCCCTCGTCATCCAAGGAGGGTGGATGCCTATGTACTAGGCATCGTAATTGGCTGCAACCCCAGCGTCGTCACCATCCACTAGCTAGATGGGGGCATCATCCACATCTTGACTCCAGAATTGTTGCATATCTGGAGCCCCGCTCAGTGTAGTACTATCCCAAACAGTCTAGGAGTACTCGTAACCCCTAAGAGAAGGGATCCCCTGCTATAGACCGAACTATCGTAGTACCTAGTCATAGCGGTGGATCTCTACCTCTCCCCGCTCCATCCTCAACCAGTAGACTTGCTTGATGCAAGCCAGCTCCTGCCCATCCTCTGCCCACTCGGGGTGCTCTCGCCATGACCTCCAGGTGATCTGGTCTGGGATGAGGTCGTCCAGCAACCTTTGAGACATTGACAGATCTATCCATCGCTGTGACCCTCTTTGTAGCCACCAATAGAAAACCTGGGGCCTCTCCCGGTCAACCCCTGTCAGTGGGAGCCCTACCGGCCTTCACACCGCAATGTGCTCCCAACACCAAACTTGCAACAGCGATGTCAAAACCAAACATCGACCTCCCTTGTATACGACCCCGTGAAGGATCCTATACAAGCGATAGAGTACAAAACTGCCCCATGAAAATCTATACCCGTGGTCTCTTATGTCGCAAACTATATTTGAGAGGAGCCATGGTAGTCTGCACCCGCTCTGGTGGCACAACAGTAAGCCACCTACCACCCCTGCCAAAACTTGAGTCAGCCTAGATGCCCCAGGCATCTGCCATAGAGACTTGATGTTCACCCAACCCTTCTCTAGGGTGAAGCTCGGGTCTCTAGTCAGCCTCATCATCACCTGGCCTTGATTGGCCATAGGCGTCATGATTCGTCCTTGTATGGGGATCCTCACGATCCTCCATACGTCCTCTAGTGTGGGAGCCATCTCCCCTGTTGGTAGCCAAAAACAAGATGACCCCAAATACCATCTCTCTGCTAGGGCTGTCAGTAGCCCCATGTCAATCGGTACTTGTGGCATCTCTACCACATGCTGTAGCCCAACCTGTCCTAGTCGGTCACGCTCTGCTTGGTCAAGCATAGCTATGTCGTCTCTTAGTCCATCGTATTTCCATTCTCGGCTCTTTAGTAATCCCCTCTGCAAAACAAACAATAACAACAAAATTTATTAATAACCAATCATTAAAATCAAATCAAACACATTTAAAAAAAAAAATCAAGTTAAAGATGTTATCATCCACCATCGGATGATATCGTCCTAAATTTGGAAAAATCGTCCTTTATAGGACGAATTCGTCTCCGATTTCGCAAACTTGGGGATCGCCCCTTGTTGAACGGGATCGCCCCTAGTTCATTGATTTTGCCCTTCGACAAAATCGATGATCTAGGGATGATTTCGACGAAATAGGGATGATTTCGTCCGAACGTCGTCGACGGCCTAAAAATGGTTGCGATGCCCCAAATAATCCAAATTTAAATCCACAGATTGCACAAAGCAAAATCAAAACTAATCTACTAGGCTTAGATCCTTACCCGTAGCCCATGCCGGACCTCTGTCACTCTATGCGCTGTCTCCACCATTTTTTTCTCTCTATAGAGCTTTGGAACAATAAAGATGAACAGTAAAAATGAATTAGGGTTTTACCCTATTTTCTTAATTTTATTTAAAAAATCAACATTTTAATTTTTGCCTTTTCGCATTTTTACCTCAAATGTTCGATTTGGGTAAAAACACGGAGGGGGCACCATAGTCAGTAGTTGTACGATTCGACCAAGAATCGTCATCTAAAAAATTGAGTACATTTTTTGCTTTCTCGTAAAATGGGAAAAACTTGTCTTTAACGCATTTTCTTTAAAAAATTCGCTAAAGAGGAGGCAAAATGTAGCACCCTAAAATTGGCACGGTTAAAACCTTAGTAAAAGATAAAAGATACAAATTTAAATTTTAACCCCAAAACAGCACCAAAACCGCCTGCTACCCGTTTCCTCATTTTCTATGCCATTTTTAGGATTTGTTTTGACTGTTGGACGATATCATCGCAGATTAGACAAGATCGTCCCAGATCTGATGAAATCGTCATGGACAGAATGTCCAGACGATTTTGTCTCAAAATAAAATTTTCATAATTAGCTTCTATTTCAACAGCCTCTCCAACTTGGGCAGAAGCGTGTCTGCACAATTGGAGATTGCCCTGTTGGAGATCTCCTAGATTGGGATGATACCCAACCTCTTAAACCTCTTCCTAAGCCTATATAAACTAGGATTTTCTAGTTTACCCCCTGACCCTACCTAACCCCCTTGATTCTGATTTCCCTAAACCCCTTAGCTGACAGATTTAACTCCTTATTCCTTCATACTACTGTCTGTGTTCTATATTTTGCATTTTCTTTCAGGAACTCTACTGTTTTTCAATCGAAGATAGTTCAGATCGGTGTAAACGATCTCGAACGATTACGAAAGATCTCGTACGATTGGAGGCGATCCTGACTATAGTCCAGATTGGGGGCAATCCAAGTCCAAAGTTTGCGTTCCCTTAGCTTTCTCTGCATTTTTTTATATTGTATTTCTACACTGTCTTGAATTATTATGTTTTTTGCATCTTGGAGTTCACCTCATTTAGCATAATCGCATGGTAAGGTTAAAATAAATCATTAAATCTACTGCATTTCCTTATTTGTTATTGGAATCCATTACTTAGACATGTTTGCTATTATTTCTACCATTGTCCTTTGCTTCTGCACTTGCATATTTGGTATTTCACATCTATTTCTATGATTGCAGGTTTCTGATGAATTCGTCTGACGAATTCGTTAGATATCAGACATCCTGTTTGATCTCAGACGATTACGTATGAACTGAGGCGATCTGGATTGCTACAAAACTCAGAATCTTCATCAAACATCCGAAATCAGGTATGACACATTCTAATTAGCATATTCTCTGTTATTAGCACTCATTCCTATTTTCTGTATCCATTTAAATCATTATTGGTAGATAAAATAGTTTAGATTCATCTTGGCCAAACATAGGAGTTGAATGATTGAGTATAAAAATGAACATATCAAACCCATTATCAACCTAGGCATGGAAACTGCCACTCAAAAGTTTCCTGGTGAACCCATCATCCGTCGAAAATTCACCCTTATACTCCTCCCTTGAGAGGCGGGACCTTCAAAGGGCCTCTTAGTTTGAGGTATTGTCCCATCCTTCTCGCATCCCCCTTCTGGGCGCAGATCCTATAGCCTGAGAGTAAGGATGCAAAAAATTTGGAGCGATACACCATCACCTAGACCTTTCACCTGATAAACCTCATCGACTATGATATTCGACCACTTCCAAAAAAAGCCTTTAAGTCTACCCAATAAAGTCTCATCAGATGTCTAACTGTTGGTTGCAAATCTGACATCGCATGTAGGGTGGGGTGAACGGATTAGTTCCAAGCAGCGTAGAACAATCGTTGCATCGAAGGGGTAGGGCAAACAATATTCGAAGAAGTTCGATTCCTCGAGGTGATTCCAATAACTCTATGCCACAAAAGGAAAGAGAAAAAGAAAAAGGGGAAAGAAATAAACAAATGGTCATAGCCAGACTCACAAGGATGGGTATAGCTGCATCAAGATCTATGCAGGTGTGATACCGCATCCGAAACACAAACCCTATGCCCGATCACCCAACTGTATCCTTGTATCAGCTCTCTATCAGCAATGGGCGAGAGGCGAATTCTAGTATCGATGAGCGAGTACATGAGATATAGGATGCAAAATCAAGCACTCTCGCTCGATTAGTGTTAGTAGAAATAAACCCTAACCTATAAAATGAATACACTTCCCCTTAGTCACTCAAGCACACCCCACAAAATCCAGATACCAGAATAACACAGGAAGACTTAAGCAAATAAATAATTGAATACTCATACATTTAGTGAAGAACAAGCAAACATAGTTAGAGGCTGAATAGTGTAAAATTTGTATTTACAGAGGGGAAACCTTACATAATAATTGCAATGGCTAAAGAACCACCCTTTAGAATGACCAGAATTCCACTTTTTATAACTATATTTACATTAGTTTTAAAATCAGACATTAATGATGGAAGGCGAGAAGATGAATTTTATAGCTGATGAGCACGACCTTGGTACATTGCTCCATTGGGAAGCATCAATCTTCTAGAAGAGTGGTAGGTGCTTCTGGATCAATCTAGACCCTTCGATATCCTACTTAGCTCATTATTGCTTTGTTGTCTTGTTCTTCTCCTTGACTGGTGATCCTCTGGCTATGTGGCAGGAAACAAGTAATGAAGTACCTCGGGAGCATCACATCAAAACTAAGTCACTTTCACGTACAACATCAAGTACTTGAATTACTAGAGTGTTAGACAAGTCTTCCATTTGAATTTTGGACAGTGGTGAGAACCTTGCATGCCAGGCGAGCACTTCATTTTGCATGTGTGGGATTCGATGGGTGTTCCCAGATGTTTTTCTAGATTGATGCTCCCATTTCTCCTCCCAATATGGGTAAGGATTTCTCTCGTATTCTAGGGTAGGGTCAACCCAATCTTCTACTCTTGTTGACCATTCTAGAACATCCACCCCAGAGGTTGAGCAGGTTTTTGGGAATGTTTCACCCAAACTCTAAAGGAAGAAGTTCACTTATTCTATGAACTACCCTGCTCCATTTCGTCATCTGCCCAACACTTTAGTTTGCTCATGACTTTCGCCACCGTGAACTAATTCCTTTCACCCATCCAGTAATATATTCAAAACTTGGTGAACTCCCTTTTAACAAAGGGAATCACTTCCTGGAAGGGAGATTGGGTGAAGGATGTAAATTTTCACCCACATTTCTAGCGACTTATAAGGGTTTTCCATTTCATGGAAAAAATGAACCCAAAAGGATTAGGAAATATAACAAACTCAACTAGGAAATTGAGGGGAAGGAAGGGTATAGAAGAAAGGAGGACACAATGAAATGAGTGCAAAAAGAAGTTGGCAAAAATGAGACATCTAACATGATGAAAAGCAGAGTGGAGGGAATAGAATAGGTGCCCAACTAATGGGAGCAGGGGAGAGAAACAAAGAAAAGAAATCCAAAAAGACAAGGTCAAGGTGGCCAACACAGAGAGAATTGTCGCAGATAAGAGCAACGGGAAGACAAACAGTGGAAACAACAAGAAAATGTTTGAGAGACTTGCTGTAAGACATACACAGGAGAAAAGGGGACAAGAAACGACAAAAACAATGAAGCTATTGTTACGAACCGGAGGAGTTTCATGCAACAAAGTGGAGAAGCAAGCAAAAGGGAGGAAGGGATCAAAAAAAGAAATAAACAAAGGGAAAAGTGATCTGAAGTTTGTCAAGTGAAACCGATGGGGCATGAACCCTATTTCATGAAGCATTGTTACAGATTGAATTTCCATAAACGCAACCCACCAAAGACCTAGGACATTCCAAGAGTAGACAAATTGCCAACATTTCTCATCTCTTATATTCTAGACTTTTTCTTCACACAATCTAGCAGTGATCCTCTTTTACTGTCTCTTATTGATTGCGAGGCCATTTCGTTCCAACCATGACTCATGATCTACACTTTTTGGACTCATTTTCATCTTATTGTAGGGGCCATTTATAACATGTGCCTACATTTGTGAGTTTCAAGGCTTGCCACATAAGTGAGATGTCTTGAAAATTGTTGAATGTATCCATTGGGCTATGGGGTCACGCTAACAACGAATAAAAGAACAGAAAACTAAGAAGATAACACACAAAAGGAGGAGGATGTTATATTTACTAAAAAAGTTCTAGAAAAATCCTTTTTGATGCCCCCCGACTCCTAACCAAGTGGCAACCTTTCATAGGATCTTGTTGTGCCAATGGTAAGTGATAAACTTGTGATTCCTAACATGTTGACCCTGCATAATGCAAGGTTTTATTTATTGGTCATAAAATTACGGAGTGACAAGCACACCTAATCCAGGGTGTCATCCATGAATCATCCTCTGAATCTATAGTGGCTGGACCAGATCACATTATATTTGAGGCACTACTTGTGACCTATCTGGCACTAACCACGCTAGCTCAGAATTACAATAAAATCATAATTCTTTTTATTTTGCCTAAGTGTGTAAACACTCAGACCTTTGAAATCTAGGGTGGCAATCCTTTTTTCCATCGTATTCTGCCTTTCGGGAGATAAGTTGTCAGGGACCATATTTTCATGTTGTCCCTTTCAATATTGGCCAATTGTGCCAATAATTTTTTTGACTCTTCCTCTATCGATGAGTCCTTCTCTCGCTCATGAGCATCCACGTCCTTGCACAAATTTTCAAGGATTTGGGGTTGATCAGTCGTGCCATCTTCATGGATGTGGGCTTCTTGACAAAATTGCTCCTAGTTTGTGCCCACTTCATGATTTGACACCAGCTCCTAGAGGGAACTTGTGGGTTGGAGCATCCACATCAAAACCTACTCAACCCTAATAGCCTCTTCGTATAGTTGAGGAAATGAGTTTCCCCTAAATGGTGCAGGGGATTGATAACAAGACCAAGGGCCTGAATGTAGAAAATATGCGCTTGGATGGAGGTTTGGAGGATCTATAGTGGAATCCTCTTCCAACTCTTCTCAAAATAGATATTGAAGTCTACCACACTTTCAAGAGAGTTCCTCTTGATAAATGTGAATTGGTTCAGATATTGGAAGGGGTCCTCCACTTCTCCAAATGCATCCATTAAGGGTTTTGCCAAATCTACCCATGTAGAGATGCTTCTTGACTACAGAGTCTTGTACTAGAGCCATGCTCTACATTCAAGAGAATCTACCAACAACATAATCATGGCATCTTCATGCAAGATATTGTGAAGGATGGCCATAGAAGCCATATTTTCAAGGTGTTCCTTCATAGCTCCCTTGAAACCACTATATTTGGGTAGGGCATCGAAGGTAGCTTCTGGGATATCGTGTCAGTTAGGGAGATTGAGGGGATTGGGGTCATTCCACTTGGGTAAATATGGCCAAGTCATCAAGTCACCAGTCTTCAGAGGTCCCAGTTGTGATGTTTGAAGAATTTACAATAATACAATAAAACAAAATTGGAGCAACTATTATCTTCTTATTATTTAGAATAATTATGGTAGTGTTTCAGTACTCTGTTACAATCTCCTCACAGGCTCTGGAAGAGCTCACACACTTGCTACAATGCAAAATTCTTCTTCATAAAATAAAACCCTAAAACTACCTTAAGTAAGAAAAAAAAAGCACATTTTAACCGTAGCAAATCACATCCATCAGATCTACATCAACAGTGTTTATTACATGTCTTAGTATTTTAGCCATAACTTTTGACTCGACTCGAGTGTCCATTTGATCCCCCTTTTTTTTCCAGATTGCATAGATTTCGAAGCTCTACGATTTCATTTTGTCTCCTCTTTCCAAGGTTGAAAACATCATATAACGACCTGAATTTTTGTTTTAATGTATGGTTGGTTAGATTTCCAACATTCTCCCCCTTGCTGGTAAGGGGACTGACTATCAAGTCTCTTAGCAAAAAAAATTGAGGTTTTACTACTCTCTTAGTAAAAATATATGCTACTTGATCATGTGTGGAGCAATACCTTAGTTTAACTTGTTTCTTCTCCATAATGTCTCGAATGAAGTGGTACTTGATGTCAAAATGCTTGGACCTGGTATGGTGGATAGGATTATGTGCCAACTTAATGGCACTCTAATTATCATAGAATAAAGTAGTTGGAGTCCCTTGCTTCTCCCCAATCTCTCCTAGCACCTTTCAAAGCCACAATGCTTGTGCACTTGTCGATGTAAGTGCAATATACTCTACTTCAGTAGAAGACAATGCCACTATAGCTTATTTCTTGGAACTCCATGTCACCAAACCTGAACCAAGAGAAAAGTAGTTCCCACTCGTGGATTTCCTGTCATCAATATTATTGCCCCAATAATTGTCATTGAATCCCACTAACTTCAAATTATTTTCCTGTGAGTAGTGGATCCCATAATCAATTGTTCCATGAACATACCTAAAAATCCTCTTCGCTGCCTTCAAATGTAACTATGATGGATTAGCCATATACATGGAACACTGTGAAACAACAAAGCATATATCCTGCCTAGTGTTACAAAGGAACATAAGGCTACCAACAATAATCATGTACTCTATTTTGTTTGCCCTTTCAGCTCCATCCTCCAAACTCAAGATCTCCCTATGTGCAATGGGTGTTGCTACAGTTTTACATTCACTCAAACCAAATCTCTTCAACATATCCCTTACATATTTGGATTGACAAACAAAAATCTCATTGCTAGTTTGATGTACTTCCATACCAAGAAAGTAACTCATCAAACCCCAATTAGACATCTCAAACTCCTTCTTCATATCATTTTTAAAAGAATCATTCAAAGAAGAACTACTCCCCATAAATAACATATTATAAACATAAAGGCATACAATAAGATTATCATTACCTTCCTTTTTGTAGTACAAAGTGGGCTCACTCTTACTCCTTTCAAAATTACACTACAGGAAGTAGTCATGGATTCTAGCATACCAAGCTCTTGAATCTTGCTTTAGCCCATATAGATCCTTCTTCAACCTATAGATTTGATCTTCTTTTCCTTGGACAACAAAACCTTGTGGTTGTTCCATATATACTTCTTCATCTAAATACCCATTGCGAAATGAACTTTTGACATCCATATGATGCACCCTCCAACTTTTATGCGCTACCAATGATAGCAACATCCTTATTGTTTCTTGCATTGCCACTGGAGCAAATTTTTCCTCATAGTCCAAACCATATTTCTGAGTGAAACCCTTTTCTACCAATCATGCCTTGTACCTCTTAATGGATCCACACTGTTCTTCTTGATCTTGTAGACCCACTTGCATCCTAAACATTTCCTATCCTTGGGTAAATCACACAACTCCCAAGTATCATTATTTTCAATAGAATGCATTTCTTCTTGCATAGCCTTCATCCACACTTTGTTAGTACTAGCATACCCAAAACATGAAGGTTCAAAATCATCAACAACAACTTTTGAAACTTGTGAAACTTGTGAAACAAGTGCATAGTTTACAACATCACCGTTGGGATCTCCACTGTCATCATCTCCATAAAGATGTAGGTTCTCTAACCTCTATATTACTACATTCATATCTATATGTTGACTCATTGTCACCCTCTTATGGAAATTCTTATCAAGAATTTGAGATTCTGGGTGATCCTTCAATAATATTTTACCTTTTTCTTTGGTCGGTGGTGATGGAGGTGGAGAACTACTGGAAGAACCTTCTATTGGACTTGAAGGTGCACTTGTAGAAGATGAACTGGAAACTTTTTCATGGCTGGGCTAAACTGAAACATGGCTTGGTTCCACCTTCTCTTCACCAAAAACATCCTCCACAAATAATTTTTGTGATCCCCACCTTCTTCCTTCATCAAAAATTGCATCTCTAGATACAATTATTTTATGTGAAATAGGATTAAAGAACCTGTAAGCCTTAGATTGCTCAATGTACCCAATAAAAATTCATTTTTCACTCTTTGCATACAACTTCTTCCTATTCTCAGCATTAACATGCACAAAAGCCACACATCCAAAAACTCTAAAATGATTTACATTTGGCTTCTTGTTGTACCAACATTCATAAGGGGTAATATTCTCAAGACTCTTAGTAGGACTTCTATTTAAAATGTAATTAGCAATCCTAATTGCTTCAACCCAATAAAACTTACTCATACCTTTTTCTTACATTATGCATCGTGCCATCTCCACCAAAGTCTTGTTCTTTCTTTCAGCCACCCCATTCTGTTGAGGTGTGTAAGGACTTGTTTTCTACCTTTTAATCCCAAACTCACTACAAAGATCATCAAAATCATGAGAACAAAACTCACCTTTATCTATCCTCAAACATTTGATATAATGACCACTCTCATTTTAAACTAGAGCCTTAAAATTCTTGAAGCAGTTGAATACCTCATCCTTATGCTTAATAAAATAAACCCAACAATATTTGGAGAAATCATCAATAAAAGTCAAAAAGTAAGAAGCTTTACCCATACTCTATGTTTGCATTGGTCCACAAATGTCACTATGAACCAACTGCAATGGATGTTGGGCCCTCCATGCTTCACCATGCAAAAACTTCCCCCTTGCATGTTTTCCAAGTGCACAACCTTCACAAACCTCCTTGGAGTCTTCAACTTTTGGCAACCCATAGACAAGTGGTGAAAGCATCTTCAAACTCTTATAATTTAAATGCCCAAACCGTAAATGCCATAGCCTCTCCTTACCTTCTACACCAACAAATGCTAGAGCTCCCCCACGATCTAAAAAATGTAATGGGAAGAGCCTGTTATTGATCATATTTACAAATCAATTTTCTTCTCTGATCATAAATTTTGCACATTCTATCCTAAAACACTAACTTATAATCCTTTTCCATCATTTGACCAATACTTAGTAATGAATGCTTCAAACGGGATGCATAGTAAATATCTTTTACCTTCATTATTTTTCCTCTCCTGGTAGGAACCTCCATTTCTCCTTTTGCAACCACCTCCAAGATCTTCTCATCACCAAGCCTGATACTGGATTGATAAGAAGAATCAAGATACGAAAATACATCCCTCTTGCTGGTCATATGGTTTGTGCATCCACTGTCCAGGATCCATGTCTCCTTTGTTCTATGTTGTGTAGAGAGGAAAGCTGCTTACTCCACTTTTTCTTCAATCATACAGAAAAAGTATCATCCTCATAGGAATCCTCTTCTCCATAATGTGCTAATTTTTTAGCCTGTAATCTCTCTCATAATGGCCATATTTGTTACAAATGTAACATTGCACATTTCTCATATCTCGACCTCTACCTCTTCCTCTTGTAGTGGATCCTCCTCTTGCAGCATGAGCTTGGTCATTATCTGAATCTTGAGATATTCCTCCACCTCTACCACAATAGGAGCCTCTTCTACCTCCTCTTCCATTTCTTCCTCTTCCTCTGGAACCCCTATCGTGACCTCTTCCTCCATCATTCTCTTTTGCCAAAAAGCTTATTCCTCTATAAAACTTCCTTCTTTATCCTTCTTCCTCTTGGAAATTCTCTCTCCATGAGATGTGAGAGAGCCAATTAATGAATCTATATCCATTTTCGAGAGGTCTTTCGTTTATTTTATGATAAGGACTGCATTGTTAAGCTTCTCTGCCAAGGTTCTTAAAACCTTTTTAATTACTACATTTTGCTCAATGATCTCTCCAAGTGTGGCTATTTTATTTACTACTATTTTTACCCAAACACAGTAATCTCCTGCAGTTTCATTCTCCTCATGTTTGAGATTTTAAAAATCTCTCTGCAAAGTATACAACTTCACCTCCTTAACTTGGGTACTCCCCTGGTAATTCTCATTCAACACCTTCCAAGCTTCTTGAGCTGAAACACAGGCAAAAATTCGAGGAAAGAGACTCTTGTTTAGAGTCGATTGGATGAAAGCCAAAGCCAAATTATTTTCTTTCTCTTTCTCCTACATCTCCTTCTTTTGATCTAAAATCAATGCATTCCAGTATTTTGGTTTGGTGAACCCAACTTCAACTATGGCCTAAGCTCATTTTGCCTTCAGAATCATCCTCATCTCGATGCTCCAATATTTGTAGTCAAAATCATCAAATTCTGGGGTCGAAATTGAATTGTTGTTGGCCATAATAGATCCCTTCAACATGAACTAAGATCTTCGAGAAGATTTTGTAAAAATTGCAGCATAAATTCCATAGTTACTTGAACCCAATTTCTTGATCGCCTCGCTCTGATACCAAATGAAGAATTTACAATAATACAATAAAACAAAATTGGAGCAACTATTATCTTCTTATTATCTAGAATAATTCTAGCAGAGTTTCAGTACTCTGTTACAATCTCCTCACAGGTTCTGTAAGAGCTCACACACTTGCTACAATGTAAAATTATTCTTCATAAAAGAAAACCCTAAAACTGCCTTAATTAAGAAAAAAATAAAGCAAACCCTAACCCTAGCAAATCACATCCATTGAATCTACATTTACGGTGTTTATTACATGTCTTAGTATTTTGGCCATAAATTTTGACTCGAGTGTCCGTTTGAACCCATTTTTTTCTCGCTTGCACATATTTTGAAGCTCTACGATTTAATTTTATTTCCTTTAAGAGGAGACATTTTCCAAGGCTAAAAACATCATCTAACGACCTGAATTTTTGTTTTAATGTATGGCTGGCTAGATTTCCAACAATGTTAGAGTCAAAGTTGAAGTCGTTAAGTGAACATGCTATCTCCACCAATGAGGTCAAGGTTGCTCACCATACCTTGAGTCCTTCGGTATGTTTGGATATTTAGCATGAGCAGGTGACTGATCTCATGATATGAAAGTGTCGCTCAGTCGAAGTCACCATGTGACTTTGAGAAGATCTAGGGAAACTAGAGAGAACCCAATTTTTGGTTTCTTGAAACATGGAACTCAGTAGATCCCCAACAGAGTCGCAAAAAATTGTTGGTCACCAATATGACATAGTACGTAGATGGGGTAGACAAATCAGTGCCAAGAAACATAGAATGATCACCACATCGGAGGGGTGGGGTGGATGATCTTCGTAGAAGGTTGGTTCCTCAGGGTGATTCCAGCTACTCTACGCTACAAAAGGAAAGGGAAAAAAGGAAAAGGAAACATAAATAAACAAAAGGTTGTATCTAGACTCACAAGGATGGGTATAGTCATATCAATACCTATGCAAGTGTGATACCCCATCCAAAACACAAACCCTACACCCAATCACCCAATGATATCCTTGTCCTAGGTCTCTATCAACGAGATACATGAGGTGAATTACAGTATCGATGAGTAGGTGCATGAGATCTAGGATGTAGAATCAAAACACTCCCGCTTGGTCAATGTTAGCAAAAATAAACCCCCAACCCATATAATGAATACACTCCACCTTAGTCACTCAAGCACACCCCATGGAATCCAAATACTAGAATAACATAGGAAGACTTAAGCAAATAAAGAATTGAATATTCATACATTTAGTGAAGAACAAGCAAACATAGTTAAAGGCCGAATAGTGTAGAATTTATATTTACAGAGGGAAAACCTTACATAAGAATTGTAATGGCTAAAGAGCCACCCTTTGGAATGACCAGCATTCCACTATTTATAACTATATTTACATTAGTTTTAAAATCAAACATTAATGGTGGAATAGGAAGATGACTTTTGTAGTTGATGAGCACCGCCCTGGTACACTACTCCACTGGGAAGCATCGCTCTTCTAGAAGAGTGGCAGGTGCTTCTAGATCAATCTAGACCCTTCGATTTCCTTCTCAACTCATTATTGCTATGCTACCTTATTATTCTCCTTGATTGGCAATCATTTGGCTATGCGGTGGGTAACAGGTACTAAAGTACTTCAAGAGCATCGCACCAAAAATAAGTCACTTTCGCATACGGTGTCAAGTACTCGAATTGTTGGAGTGGCAAACAAGTCTTCCATTTGAATTCTAGGTAGTGATGGGAACCTTGCATGTCAGGCGGGCACTTCCATTCATGTGGGGTCCAATGGGTGTTTTCACATGTTATGCCAGATTGGTGCTCTCATTTCCCTACCCAAGATGGGCAAGGGTTTCTCTCGTACTCTAGGGTGGGGTTGATCCAATCTTCCATCCTTGCTAGCTGTTCTAAAACATCCATCCCAAAGGTCGGGCAAGATTTTGGGAATGTTCTACCCAGAATCTAAAGGAAAAAGTCTGCTTATTTTGTGGACCACCTTGCTCTATTCCATCATCCACCCAACACTTTAGTTTACCTATGACTTCCATCGCAATGAACTAATTTCTTTCGCTCGTCTAGTAATATCTTCAAAACTTGGCGAACTCCTTTTGAACAAAGGGAATCACTTACTAGAAGGGAGAGTGGGTGAAGGATGCATAATTTCACCCACACTAACTCAACTACGTAAGTGGTCATTGTTATCTCATATGATACCCCTTTTTGTCTCACTTGACCACCCATATACCCATCAACCAATGTACGCAACCTAAAGATGCCCAGGGACTAAGTCACCCGCTCAACCTTACTCATCACGTAACCCAGTCGATAGCCTCTTTCACTCACCCAACCATGCAAGTTACGTTAGATATCTCAACTGATAAGTTGATCCTTTTGCACCCAAGGTGTATGATTCATTCAATGATGCCCAATTAACTAAAATTTTTAAATAAATTTATTTTGAGGGTCTTAGCCACGTAATTAAGGTCTTTCTCCTTCAACATTGCAATAAAATATTTTCTTGTAAGTCTTCTGTAGTGAACCTATTGGTCGACTTGCTCATCCGATGACATCCCATTGGTTAGGTGTCTCAACCAACATCATCCAATTGGTGAGAGAAATCAACAGTGTAGGTGAAGTCGGGTGAGTTGTCCACTCATACCCCATTGGTCAGTCGCTTCATTCGTTTCCACCCCATAGGTCTGCCAAGTTCCCTGAATGTCACCTCATTGGATATGAATAAAGCTATGTTAGTCCTAAGACTGTCCAAGTTCATAGAAGTTTCCATCGCGTAGTGTTTTTCATTAGTCGACCAAGTTCCCAGTAGTCATCCTTTTGGTTGAATGTCTCATTCGAAGGTGACCCATTGGTAAAAAATTATCATATGGCCTAACAATATAACATGGAAATAAAGCTATATCAAATATTTTTCCCCTTCCTAAAGTTTATAAGGGTAAGTTTCACGTTGAAATGGTGTTCCCCATTATTAAAAGTGTTTCGTCATTCAGGTCCACCCATCGGCTGTAACACTCGAATAATACCCCTTTATCGGCTACCTCACCCACCTAAGCACCTAGCCATGACTATCCATTGTTAGCCTATGGTTATATTAGTCACTTATAAGAAGCCCTTTGATTCTATTGATTATCCTTTTTGATGCATAAGCGCTAGGTGAATGTCTCACCTGATGAACTCGAGTTTATCAGCTATGACATTCGATCGTCAATCGCTAAATTTGAGGTCACATTATTACCATTCCCATATCATTGGCTATCTCACTCACACACATCATCATTAGAGGCTTGCTCACTCAATGAACTAATGCCTTATTGGTTGAAGTATATCCTCGACTATCATGATTAACCACTCAACGTTCGAAAGCATCCAATTGCTAGAATTAAATGGTACATGCTCGAGATGAATGACATGGACGACGTCTCGAGAGGTGAAAAAATGACCAAGATCGCTTGAAAATCAAGCCAAAACTTATGTGACACATGCTCTTGTAAGTGATTTTAAAATAGAAACAATTTCTTTTAAACTATCACCTACAACAGATAAAGCCAAGGAGGAGATTTGCATTAAAATACGTACCAAGGACTGACAACTAGTTCAAGAGAAGATCCCCAAAAAGTGACCAGGTGCATCAATTCATGTACACAACTCAGCTCATCGTCCAATTCGAGAGGTGGTAGAAATTCATTGATTCATGACCATTACAAACAATTAGAGGCAACAATGTGGTTGAGGAGGTGGTAGAAATTCATTGATTCATATTTAAAAAATATATAATCATAAGTCAAACTCAATTAAAGCAAGCACATCCCAAGTCTATATTAATGCATACCCAAACATGTCTACTCTATTACTAAGTTGCACATAGTCCAACAAGAGTGAACCAGAAGACACTAGCAAGAGCAAAGCTTATTAAGCATTGCCAAATGTATTAAGAGTAAAAAGAAGCACAAAAGGGTGTTAAGTTGGCCTCTTCCAACTCCATTATGCATGAATCCCCATGGCCTGTATTGATATAAAGAATGGAAAAGCTCACAAATGGCTCCTTGTACCTACAAATAAAAGGGAAAGAATCTACCATTAGCACTGATGATTTCATAAGACAATAAAAAAATATATAGAAATCACGGAAGTACAATAATGGAGGATAAAAAACAAGTTATTTTTTCTTACGAAAACATAAAATATGCTTATAGCCACCACCCATGGTTGTTGATGGACTTGTATGAAATATCTTGGAGAGATAGAGATAGCAAAAGCCCTTACTACAACCCTTGGAGGTGTAATATGGTGAAATTGATATACTTGTAAGTATACTTCTCCTTCGACCTCATGTCATGGTTGGTAGTGGCATATGATCCAAGTACCCGATCCATCAAAAATTCTAGTGGCCGCACCACCTTCAACATGACTAGAAAACAAATCACATAAGTCTTTGACCTAGAGAAGATGACATTACCCATCAATACACAAGTACTCGAAGTGCAATCTCACCACCTCACATATAAATTTTATCCTAGATTTTTTTATCAAAATGCACATGTATCTTATAATTTTTCCATACATAAATCAAAATTACACCCTTGGGTGAGACACTATGCAAATATGATTAATATACTCATAGGGGAAATAGTCTTGAATTGGGTAGCTAGATAAGTCTTGTATCTTGTTAGTCAATGCAATAGATGGGGACATCCTACCATGTATAAATGGGAAGATGAAGTGAGCAATAAAATGAACTAAGAGCTTAAAGCCCTACAAGCTACAATTTTACAACATGAATCAGGTTTCCAAATACCTAGGAAGAAGAACACTCAGAAAAAACCAGTTATGAAGGATCAATAAAAGTCATCTGCTAATATGTTTGAAATCCTTTCCACAAATGATGTCCCAAGTGAGGAAGAGAAAATAATGGAAACTAAAATTTTAGAAACACAATTTAAATATGGAGGGAATAACTCAGAGACAAACCAACAAATCAAAGGTTTTCAACAAAAAAAAAGGAGAAAATTTACACAAGAAAAACAATATTTTAAATGTCAAAACTTCAAATAATGCAGGTCCCAATATAGACTTCGTTGAACCATCTAGTAAACTTTTGGTTGTATACGAGCATTCTTCAAGGTTAGAAGCCATCTCAGATTCAATTGGAATAAGTCAAGAAATAGGGAAAAAAAAATTGAAGATGGATTCTAATCAAAAAGTAGGTCGCAAGACCAATCAATATCATATGGTAAAAGAAGGTGGAAATCTTGTAGAGGAAGGTAAGATTAATGCCCTTCCCAAATTTTTTAGCCCTGGTATTAATGAAGATCATCACTTGGAATATTAGAGGACTCAAAAGGAGTATTTCAAAACAAAATGAAATTATAAGAATGATTCAGGTAAATCGTCCACATCTTGTTTTCCTTCAAGAAACAAAGATGTCAATGGAGGATATGGACTTAATTGCCAGTAAAAATTGGCCAGCTCGAAAAGTGGTTTCTCTCAGTTCCCAAGGGACTTCGGGTGGCATTGCTTGTCTTTGGGATCCAAAAGAGGTAATTATTCACCATATGGTTGGCAAGTTGGGGTTTGTTGGCTATAGCTATTCAAAGTAGACATTCCAACCAGATTATGCTTTGCATTACTGTTTATGCTCTGACTTCTTTGGAGGAAAAAAGAAGACAGTGGAAGGATATTACTCATATTATCTCTCATTTTTCTAAAGCTTGGATCTTGATCGGAGGAGATTTTAATACCATCCTCTCTCTAGATGAGAAAAGGGGGGAAATAGAAATTTGGACAAAAGCACTGACCTCATGAGCGAATTTATTGCAAACCTCAATCTTGTGGATATCCAACCAGATAATGGCCTTATGACTTGGTCTAATATAAGGCAAGGCTTAACTTGTATAATGGAGAGATTGGATAGGTTTTTGCTCTCTAAAAATTTCTTAATCCATGGTCACATTCCTAAAGTGAAGACTCTTAATAATGCTGGTTCGACTTATTGGCCAGTCATGGTGGAAATGTGGAAAACCAATGTGAGTTTCTCTCCTTTTCATTTTCAATTAATGTGGCTTAGAGACATTTCCTTCAGACCTCATGTGCAATAATGGTGTAAGGAAGGTAAACCTAGGCATGGGACTAAGATGTTCTGTTTTGCCAAAAGACTGCAATACATTAAATCCAAAATCAAGACTTGGAACTAGAAAGAGTTTGGGGATTTTCATAAAAAAAACATGAAGTTATTGCTCATTTTGAAAATTTGAATAAGAAAATCCATTTAGATGGCCTCACAGAGAAGAGAAGTGCAGATGAAATTAAACTCACAACTTAGTTAGAGGAATGGGAAAAAAGAGAAGAAATCTTATGGAAGCAAAAATATAGAATTCAATGGCTCAAAGAAGGATATCGAAACACAAATTTCTTCCACAAATATCTTCTAGTTCGAAGATCTCACAACTTTATTTCTTCCTTAAAATCAGATTCTAGAGATGTTTATACTTGGGATGGCATGAACTCTATTGTTGTTGATTACTTTTCCAATATTTTTGCTGCTACTCCCCTTGAATCAACTTCACAATATAATGTTCTTCAAGCAATCCCTTCTCTTATCACTTCGAGGAGAACTCTATTTTGACTACTCCATTACTATCAATGAGCTTCAACAAGTAGTTTTTAAAATGCAAAAAAGGACAACCCCGAGTCTTGATGGTTTTCCTATTGAGTTCTACCAAGAGTTCTGGGATATCCTTCATGTTTATTTATTAGAGGTGGTGGAAGAAGCTAGGAAAGCCAAAGAAATTTTGAAGGTTATCAATAAAACTTATATTACTCTTGTTCTAAAAGTTCAAGAGGTTGATCATATCTCAACTTTTAGACCTATTGCTTTATGTAATGTTCTTCTCAAAATCATTACTAAAATCATGGCAGAAAGGTTGAAGCCTCTTTTGCATAAGATTATTTTCCCAGAGCAAGGGGGTTATGTGGAAGGACGTCAAATAGTAGATGAGATAGTTCTTGCTCAAGAAGCCATCCATTCCATGGATATGCAAAATTCTCCTTCCATGTTCATTCGGTTAGACTTATCCAAAGCTTATGACAGAGTGGATTGGCACTTCCTTATCAAAGTTTTGAGGCAATTTGGTTTCTCTAAGGATTGGATGGATTGGATTATGGGATGTATCTCTTCAGTTTCCTACTTAGTTCTTATCAATTCCAGGCCTTCTTAGTCTTTCTCAGCTTCCAGAGGTATTAGGCAAGGTGACCCACTATCCCCTTATTTATTCATCATTCTTGCTGAATGCTTGGGTAGGACTATAACAAAAAATAGGGAAAACAAAACTCATGAGAGAGTTACCATTGCTCATGGAGCTAGACCTATCTCTCATCTTCAATTTGTGGATGACTCTACTCTTTTAGGTAAAGCTATAGTTAAGGAAGCTTCTAATATTAAGCAAATCATTAGCTGTTTTTCTAAGGCTACTGGGCAGTTGATCAATGAAGACAAATCTAAAGTTATTTTCTTTCACTGCTCTGCTTGAAAAGAATCCATGGTCTTGGATAAGCTAAGATATAAGAAGACCTCTCTTCCAATCACTTATTTAGGTATTCCCATAAATATTCAAAGGCAAAAAAATAAATATTGGAATTGGTTGTTGGACAAAGTCAAGAAGAAAATTGGAAAGTGGACCAACAAGTGGCTTTCTTCTAGGGGTAGAATCACCTTGGTAAAATTAGTCCTTCAAGCTATTCCTATTTATGTTTCTTTCATTTTGAATATCCCAAATGCTGTTCTTCGAGAATTGGATCAAATCAGTCATCGTTTCCTTTAGAGTGGTACTAAGGAGAAAAGAAAACGGGCCTTGGTGAAATGGGATACTTTATGTCTTCCTAAGAGTGAAGGGGGGTTAGGATTACGATCTTCAATTAATAACAACAAAGCTTTAGTTGCTAAATTATACTGGAGGATGTTGCATAACCCCAATGCTCTTTGGGCCAATAATCTTCATGCTAAATATGCTGAGAACAAAAGTCCTAAAGACCTTGTTCGCTATCAACTTCCTACCAAAGGTTCTCCCATTTTAGCAGTTCTTAAGACTGGTGAGGATTTGATAAAGAAAAAATTATTTTGGATCATTCATAATGGTCAACATGCAAATTTTTGGATAGATTCTTGGGATGGTCACAAGCCTTTGATAACTCAGTTTCCCAATTGGAGGCCTTGGATGAAGGAGCTTCACCGAGCTAGTTGGATAAAGGTGGCTAATTACTGTCGGTGCCATACTAGTAATTCAAATGTTCATAGATATTGGATCCCTATTGAGGACTGGCCTATTCAAATCCCAAAAATGCAAAGACAAGATATCCAAGGCATCCTTCATATGAGATCCCTCTCTTGGTCCCATGAAAAAGATTGTTTTGGATGGAACAACACGACTAAGGGTTAGTATTTAGTTGCTCAAGGTTATTTGACCTTATGCCATAATAATCCCAACCATTCTTCTGACATATTTTCTCGATTGTGGGCTCACAAGATCTGGCCTAAGGTGAGGTTCTTTAATTGGATTTTATTGCATCGTAGGGTGCTAACTGATGAGCAACTTATGAAGCGTGGTTTTCATGGCCCTTTTAGATGTGAAATGTGTGAAGAGAATGTAGAAAATATCAACCATATTTTTATTGAGTGTACTTTAGCCTCTGAGCTGTGGAGGAGAATGGCCACTTTGCTTGGATTACAGTGGTCCAAGTTTTTTTACTTTTGAACAGCTTTGGAGGGATTGGCCTAATCAAGAGGGTGTTGATCATTTTATTAGGCAGTTAGTTTGGAAGGGTTCTACCATTCTTCTTTGGAATATTTGGAATGAAAGGAACAACCAAATTTTTAATCAAGATAGGAAGGATATTCACTATATTTGACAAAAGACCATAGCCAACTTAGTTGAATCAGTCCATCATCTCCTTAATCACCCCCAAAACTCCCACCAAAGATGGGATCAAGTGATGCAAATATTGAAGATTAAACCTTCTAAGGGCAACCAGACTTAAAGGGAATGTGAGTATTAGTAAGATGGATAGGAATAGAAATTGGCAACCTCCTCCTAAGGATTTTGGAAATGTCAATACTGATGGAGCCTCTAGAGGGAACCCTAGAAAAGCCAGTGTGGGAGGAATTGGTAGACTTTCATATGGCTCCCTGGTTTTTACATTTGTTGAGAATTTGGGTATTCTTTACAATAACCTTGCTGAGGGGTATGGTATCCTCAGAGGCCTTCAAGAGGCTACTAAGGTTGGATGAGAAAAGGTATTAGTTGAGTCTGACTCTCAAGTTATGATTAATCTCTTGAAGAATCCTTTTAAGAATCATAAGGTGGATTGGAGAATAAAAAGAATTATTGAGAAGATTTAGTTAATCTAGATGGGATTTTTGAAAGTTGATTACAATCATGTGGTCAGAGATCAAAATAAGAGTGTTGATGCTTTAGCTAATTGGGCTTTGGAAAAAGGTGATCTTACTTGTTATGGCCACCCTCCTATATGGTGGGCTTCTCAAATTAGTGAAGCTCTTCTTTCTATCATTTCTTTGGATGGCTCTAGTTCTGAAGGGACGTAGTTTCTTCTTGTTTTTTTTTTTGATTCTCTTTGGTTCATTCAATTTTTTTTAGTTCCCTAGCTCATTCTATTTTTTATTTTGTTTCCTCTGTTGATTCTTGCCTTAATAGTCTTCTAGTCTAGATAGGTCATTATTTTGTTTATTTTTTATTTCTTTTTTCTTTTTCCTTTTTTTTTGTTTAGTTTTTTAAGGTGGGTGGGTTTTTTTATTTTGTTTTGTTTTTGTGTTCTTTGTGTTGTTTTTTGTTGTTCTTGTGTTTTTGTTGTTTTGTTTTGTTTTGTTTTTTTTTTATGTTTTTTGTTATTGTTCTTGTGTTTTTTTCGTTCTTGTTCTTGGGTTTCTCTTTGTTTGTGTTATTTCATGTTTTTATGTGTGAGTGTTTTCTATGTTTTTTGTTTTTGTTTATTGTCTGTTGTTGGTTGTTTTTTATTTTTATTTTTATTTTTTAATTTTTTTGGTTTTGGTTGTGTTTATTTTTCATGTTTTTTTTGGGTTATGTCTTTGTAGTGCTATGTTGTTTTTATCTTGTTTGTGTTTTGTTATGTGGTTCTTGTGTTTTTCTATGTGGTTTGTGTTGTGGTTTCTTTTATCTTATTGTACGTGTTTGGTTGTGCTTTTATTTTTGACACACTCAAGGAGCATGCTTTTTATTTTATTTTATTATTTTTGTTGTTATTTACTTATTTTTAAATTGGCTTTGTGTGTTTGTTTGCTCCTTGAGTATGTCAAATGTGGTAGGCCAGGTCTGGGTCCTAGGTTTTTTTGGTGGAATGGATATCCCTGCCTCCTTGGGTCTTACCGAAAGTGGCATCTATTTTGGGATGTTTTCCACAAATAAAAAAAAAAAGAAAAGATTTAGTAGAAGCATCTACCCCCTTAGTCCCTTCCATTTTACTAGAAGAGATACAAAATCCAATAGTAAAAGAAATCAGACAAGAGCCTTAAGAAATTGAAATGGTATTGGAATTAACAAAACCTAAGGTCGCCTAGTTAGAACCTCCTCCTACAGACGTACCTGCTACCACCTCTAAAAGCTCTATCTTTGAAGGCTCAGACAAGGGGAAGTAGAGAGTTCACATATTCATCAAGAATAACACAACGATTTTTTTTTAGAAATAATACAACAAATTGTGGACCCTAGGAAAAGATAACGAAGAGCCACCAAAATGCCCCAAGTGAGACCTCGATCAATAATAATCAATGAAGAAGAAATTCAAATTTTCAAGATTCTACAAAAAGGGGTCATGCTAACTGGAGGATGGGGAGATTTCCTTCGCAACTATGAAGTAGCCACCAAGGACCTAGAAGGTCCTCCTCAGAAGAAGAGAGCCAGGATAAAGGGCCTAACCCAAACTAAAAGTTTTACTCTTACCAAAAAATTAGAGGCTATAATTTTTTATGCCAATGAGGATCAATAACTTCAAGAAATGCAAGAAGGAAGAGATCCTAAAAAAATGAAATATAATGTCATAGAAACAACCTCTACTGAACTACAAGATCTAGGGGAACCATTGATCATAGTAGAGGTAACCATATCTATGGAGAAAGTTAAAGTCATGCGAATAGACCCAGTAACTCAAGTAGTTCTTGTTGAGTATTAAGAGGATCTAGTGACCCTTACTGAGATGTAGGCTCATCTACAACAAAGAAATCGGTCCTAACAATATAACATTGGCATAAAGCAATATCAAATATTTTTCCCATTCTTAAAAGTGTTTCCTCTTTCAAGTCCACCCATCGGCTGTAATGCCCAAAAAATACACCCTTATCGGCTACCTGGCCTACCTAAGCACCTAGCCATGGATATCCATTGTTACCCATGGTTCTATTAGTCACTGCCAAGCAACCCTTAGGTTCTATAGACCATCCTTTCCATTGCATAAGCACTAGGTGAATGTCTTTCCCGATGAACTCGAGTCTGTCAGCTATGACGTTCAATTGTCAATCACCAAAGTTGAGGTCACATTATTACATTCCCATATCATCGGCTCTCTCACTCATGTGCATCATCATTAGCAGATAGCTCACCCAATGAACTAATACCTTATCGATCAAAGTGTGTCCTCGAATATCATGATTAACCACCCAATATTTGAAAGCATCCAGTTGCCAGAATTAAATGGTGTATGCTCGAGATGAATGGCATAGACAACATTGCAAGAGGTGAATGAACATCCAAGATCACTTTAAAATCAAGCTAAAACTTGTGCGATGCATGATATTGTGAGTTTAAAATACAAATAATTTATTTTAAACTAATGTATACAACAGAGAAAGCCAAGGGGGATATTTATATTAAAATACATACCAAGGGTTGATAACTAGTTTGAGAGAAGATTACCAAAAAGTGATCATGTGCATCAATTCATAGACACAACTTAGATCATCACCCAATCCGAGAGGTGGTGAGATCTTCATGACCATTACAAACAATTGGAGGCAAGGATGTGGGTGAGGAGCTAGTAGAAATTCATTGATTCAAATTTAAAAAATGTAATAATAAGTCATAATCAATTAAATAAAGCATGCCCCGAGTCTATAAAAATGCATGCCCAAAAACATCTACTTTGTTACTAATTTGTGCATAGTCCAACAAGAGCGAACTAGAAGACACTAGCTAGAGTGAATCTTATCAAGTGTTGCCAGATATATTAATTGTAAAAAAAAGCATAGAAGGGTGTTAAGATGGCCTCCTCTAGCTTCGTTAGGCATGAAGCCCCATGGCTTGTACTGATAGAAAGAATGGAAAAGATCACAAATAGCTCCATGTACCTGCAAATAAAAGGGATAGCATCTACCATTGATACCAATGATTTCGTAAGACAGTCCGGATGAAATAGAGAAATCACAAAAGTATAACAATGGAGGATAGAAGAAAAAGTTGTTTTTGCTTATGAAAACATAAAATATGCTTATAGTAACCACCCATGGTTGTTGATGGACTTGTATGAGAGAGTCTAGAGAGACAGAGATAGCAAAATCTCTTACTGCAACCCTTGGAGGTGTAATGTGGTGAAATTGTTATGATTGAAAGTATACTTCTCTTCGGATCTCATGTCATGGTTGGTAGTGGCATATGATCCAAGTACTCGGTCCATCAAAAATTCCAGCGACCACACCATATTCAACATTATTGGGAAAAAAATCACAAAAGTCTTCGGCCTAGAGAAGGTAACATTACCCATCAATCCACAAGTACTCGAAGTGCAATCTCACCACCTCACGGGTACTTCTTTGTATCCTAGATTTTTTGATCAAAATGCACATGTACCTTATAATTTTCCCATACATAAATCAGAATTACACCCTTGGGTGAGACACTATGCATATATGACTAATATACTCATAGGGGAAATAGATTTGAATTGGGTAGCTAGAGAAGTCTTGTACCTAGTAAGTCAATGCAATAGATGGGGACATCCTACCATGTATAAATGGGAAGATGAAGTGAGTAGTAAAATGCATAAAGAAATCAAATCCCTAAAAACTGCAATTTTACAATAGCATGAATCAATACCCTGATTTTTTTATTACTCCCTCCTAATTCACCCAATAGTGGGTAAAATGGATAAATCAATAATTGAAAAATGGGGAGGGGCTTATGCAGAGTTAGTCCAGGATAGACTCCCTTGTATCATGAAGGGTGGTCTATCTAAAAGCAATTCTTCAATGACCTCCTACCAAAAATTCACCACATGCTCTATGGATATTCACCAAATAGAATAAGAAATTGAATAATCAAATTTTTGAAAGAAAAAGTGGTCGATAATGTCTTATTCATAGAAAATATAACATTCATTTGAATATACGAAGCTAAGATCCCTCTTAAGGCATTTCCAAATTATTGCTTGATGTCCGTCGCAACTCTTGAGATCGTAAGGTGGATAGCAGAAGAGACCAAAATGAGATAGCTCACAAAGAAAGCAAAGCTCACATGGATATAATTCCCTTACAAGATGCACCTACCTATAAAGGTCAACTCAGTTTGATGATTGCTTTAGAAAAAATGGACCTGTTTTCTTTCGTTGAAATTGTATGGTGCCCCTATGATCCTTTTGAAACTTACAACAATAATGTCAAGCCTCTAGTACCTGCCGCAATGGTTAGACATCGAGAAGATAAATTTTAAGACAACTTGGTTTTATCTATTTCAAAAGGAGGGCCAAAAATGAATCAGAAATTAGCAACCTTATGGATAAAATATGTAAATAAAAGGGATTGCACTCATATCAAGAGAGTGGGCCAATATTCAACATAATTTAAGGTTGTAAGAAGATATTTTTTAGAAGCATCTACTCCCTTAATCCCTCCTATTTTATCAAAAGAGATATATGATCCAATAGTAAAAGCAATTAGATAAGAGCCTCAAGAAATTGAAATGGTATTGGAAATAATAGAACCCGGGGTTGCCTATTTAGAACCTCCTCCCATAGATGTACCTAATTCCACATCTAAAAGTTCCATATTTGAAGGCTCAGACAAGGGGAAACAGATAGTCACATATTCATCAGGAATAATACACCAAGAATTTTTAGAAATAATGTAGCAAATTGTGGACCCTAGAAAAAGATAGCAAAGAGCCACCGGCATGCCCCAAGTGAGACCCTGATCAATAATAATCAATGAAGAATAAATTCAAATTTCCAATATTCTACAGAAAGGGGTCATGCTAAGTGGAGGATGGGGAGATTTCCTTCGCAACTATGAAGTAGCCACAAAGGACCCAGAAGGTCCCCCCGAGAAGAAGAGAGCCAAGATAGAGGGCCCAATATAAACTAAAAGTTTTACTCTTACCAAAAAATTTGAGGCTATAATTTTTGATGCCAATGAGGATCGACAACTTCAAGAAATGCAAGAAGGGAGAGATCCTAGAAAAATGAAATATAATGTAATAGAAACAACTTCTATTGAACCATAAGATCTAGAGGAACCACTTATCATAGTAGAGGCAACCATGCCTATGGAGAAAGTTAAGGCCATGTGGATAAACCCAATAACTCAAGTAGATCATGTTGAGTATCAAGAGAATCTAGTGACCCTTACTAAGATGCAGGATCAAACCTAGGTGGCTGTCACAAAAAATCTACAACAAAGAAATCAGGCCCTAGCAACTGAGATATGCAGAGTACAAACAAAAACAAAATTGATGCAGGCTAAGATTCAGAGACTACAAGAAGTTAAAAAACTGAGAGGAGAAGTACCTGAGCATCTAAAAAATGCACTTGACAGTGTAGATTATATAAACAATATAAAGAAGGACTATTTGAAGACATAATACAATTAACTTAGACTATCAAAAATTTATTACAAAATACAAAAAAGAGGGTAACAGTCTTTAAACCTATATATTTAAAATACAAAGAATAATATAGCCAAGTAGGTGACAAATAAGTTCTAGCTACATATGAACAAAGCCATAATTGCATAATAGAATTTTAGAGACTAAGAGCATTCATCCACCAGAAGTCTTACTAGGAAAGCACCCTACATGAAATACATGTATTAGTCAAATAAATAGATGACAAAAGGAAAACACAGTGTAATCTAATTGGAGAGCTAGCTATAGAGCAGAATGTTGAAAACTTGTCACAAAGAAAATAGAAGAATTCAAGTGTACTGAAGAAGACACACATAAATTGGGCCAACAACTGAGAGAGTTGACTTTATTAGTTCATAATATTATAGAATTCACTAATGAAAATCAGTCCATTTTTAAAAGGTATGATGATGATTGAAATTGATATAAAGTCAAACACCACCTTTTTTGATGAAGCATGAAATCAGATTGCTACCCTTTTGGGCTTGACACTTCCAAAAAAGGATAAAACTACATAAGTTGATGGAGGATCCACCATAGAGGAAGACAAATAGATAATATTAGAATTTTATTTTTTGGGAAAGAGATTTTGACAACTTGCATCAACTAGTTTTTGGTTGTAACGCACCCAAGAAGATGAAGAGACACAAGGCTGAGGATCATACACGTGGCTAAACCAGTGCCAAGTATTTGTAACAAATTTTGGACATCCAGGCTACATAAGGAACTAAAGCGTCCAAGATTCATGAATCAAGCAACCACTACAAAATTTTATGAGAGAGGTATCTTGAATGTTTGGTCTAGGTTGATTGTATTTCTTTTGTGTCTCTATTTTTCATTTTCTCAATTCTTCTCATCTTTGTGCAGGTATTGCCAAGAGTTAAGCTAACTACCTAAGATCATTTTTATGAGCTGCTCGAGGAGCCAAAGTCTATATGTCTCTATAATTAGGATAGTAGATCATGGTTCCCTTGTTACAATATTGGAACAAGGTGAATATTGTATTGTATTTCTTACGAGACCTGAGTACATTGTCAGACTCTATCATTGTAAATATCAGACATTGAATATAATACATCATTCTGGTTTTTTCTCTTTGGTAAATTTTGTCTAAATGTGTATGTTTTGCTTATTTGTGCATTGTATTATTTGAATTCACAAATAATGCTTTCTCTCTTTGATTTAAGACCTGTACTGATTGCAATATTCGAATAAATACGAGTATGTTAGTTACTTCTTTCTTTTTCTCTTTGTTTCATTAATTCAGTCAAAATCTTCTATAATCACCTAATGGATAAGGCATCGATCTTCTCTAAATTAGGTAGGCTTCACTAATGCTTGGTCACAATTAAGATCACAATAAACCCTTTAAATCTAGTCGAGCATAATGTTCAAAGAACACTGTTAAATAGGCTCATTTTGGGGTGTCCTGACCCAACCTATTAGAATTCATTATTTTAAGGTTAAAGATACAAGTCCACCATAGCTTGCATATTTGATTGTGAATTAGGAATTTTGATAGGATGATAATGTTTTATTAAGGATATCAAAATTTCCCACAACATCCTCATACTTAAGAATTATTGATTTTTGTATAGGTTTACTTATATCAATCATGACCAATATCTAAGCTTAAATAGCCAAGAATCCATCTTGTGTAGTTTCTAAAATCTCAAGGAGTTATCCTCTAGTGTTGCCTATTGCCTTTAAGGTATTCATTTCCCAAAACTCAATGGGCAACGCATACATCATAACCTAGACTTGTACTAGGATAGATTTACATTTTTCAAGTGAAAAGCCTTCATACCAGTGGGTAACAAAGAGTCATGCTCTTCCCATAAATCAAGGACCACCTTTTAGGATTCTATCTCTTTCTTCCCTAGAATAAAAAGTGGCTAGGAAAAAACCCTTGGGAATAAAGGATAGAATCACTGCTAGAGACTTCCAACTCCTATCAATCCATTTTCTCAAAGTTGAAGCCCTTAGCCAATACCCATTAAATTTACCAAAAATCGTCCTATATTTGAGTAACAAAGATCGATCCTCTTTGGTTTTCTCACTAACCTCTACTACTAGAGATGATTCTAAGGATTTAGCTATAAATTGATCCATGGAAAGGAAACTAAAAATCTACTGAAATTTAACAAAATATTCTATAGCGAATATAATTTTTGAAAATAATAATAATAATTTACAAGTATAATTTCTAAGATAAAGAAGGAAATAATAAACTTAGCTAAATAATTATATACCTAGACATAATGACTTGCCTTACTAAAGCCCTAGTCCTCCATTGCTCCTCCCATCATCCAAACCTTAGCTGATAGATATTTGTAATTTTGTTTTTTGCAACTTAAAAAATTATCATTGCCTTTGTTTCGGATGACTAACTTCACAGGGTATATCTTCCTCAATATTGCTTAGTTTCCTTCACATGACAACTCATTTTAAAGCTCTTAAAACTCCACACAAAGTGGTCCAAGAATTAGTTGATAAGACAACCCTTTGTGAAGATATAGCTCCTAAAAGATGAGACGTTTTTAAGGGAAAATGTCCTAATTATTTGGAAAGTAACACTTGGTAAAATTCTAATATAGGTTTCCTTCTTAGATTGGATACACTGCAATTTACATTTATTACCCTTCAGAGGATGTCTTTTTAATTTTTGTTTTATTTATTATTGCAAAAAATATTAATATTATAGAAGTTTTAAGATATTAAAATCATTCTAATTTTATTGTAAATTATGAAATATTTATATAGATAATTTGATATGATTAAAAAATATTGTTGGTAAATTACTAAAAAAAAAGGTTATATGATGATAATGTCTATTTTATACCATAAATAATAACATTGTAATTAATGTTAGATTATGAATTTATATATAATAGTAACAATCAACAAAAGAAAAAAGTCCTAAATAATTATCCATGTAGGAAGTGAGGGTGAGTGTAGGTACATCAAATGGCATTAAGTCAACCAGTTAGATTATTCAATATTTAAGGAGGAGACCCATGTTTGAATTTTTTTTTCTAGTGAACAAGGGGTTGTACTTGGATCCCCCACCCTTGATAAATCACAACTCTCTCCTTTAGAACTTGAGAGTTTATAAACAAATTTAATTATCATCTCAAGTGAATTGTTATATCTAGACAACGACACTTTTTAAATTTTTTTATAAATTCTTGATTTTTATTCTTTGGTTTTTATATTTATTTTACATGGTGGAATCGGTAACCACCAAGACGATCCGAGTACATTGTCCATATTTTATGGTCATCATAGTATTCTATGCTATCCGCATCGAAAGTCGCCATACAATACTCATGTAATCCGTCCCTATAACCACCATGCTGCAATCATTTTAAACCTTTTACATATTTGAAAGCACCATGAAATGGACAAGCATTCAATTAGATGAAGCCCGACATTTAAACCTTGGACCTCCACCCCCTTACAGGGTTTGGAAGAACCAATTGGTCTACACCTTAGACCTTTATTTTTTAGATTTTCAATTTTCAGTGTAAATACAAATATTCAAGAATTCAACATCCTTCCTGACATTTTCCTATAATAGCCTTCACAATACCAAAACTCCACCTCTATTATCTATGCATTGCATCTTATTAGAGTAATATTTCCAAAACATTGCACTATCATTGTCTACTTTACTAGATCTAGATTGCTAGTTTCCTTCTTGCAACATAAGTGTAATTGCAAAAAATATAATAAATATTTTATATAAAAACACATGAATGTGGGGAAGAAAGTAGAGAGGGGAAGGCTCTGGTCCCTCCCCTGCTCCCCCTCCCCTGGATCTTGGTTCCTGCCCAGTCCCTGGCTCAACCCAGGTCATCCCTTCCTTGGAGTGGTTGTTTGCAGATGATCTCCTGGGGGGATATCCTTCTCCACTTTCTGTGCCCCTCCCAGCCGGCTAGGGTTTCCTTGGTTGTTTTTCGGCCTGGTGCTTCCCAGGGATCCCTGTTTGTTTGGGGATCCCTTCCATTTTTTCCCTCAGGCTTCCCCTTGGGGTTTTTTGTAGGTTATTCGTGTGGATCTGGTCCCCTGCGTTTCTTTGAGCGGTGGGGGTGATGGTTTAGGGTTTTGATAGTTTCTTGGGGTCTCCCTTGAGGTCCTCACAACTTTGGGGATGGTCTGGGGAGCCTCTTTCCCCATTTTCTTGTGAATCCTCGATGGGATCTTGTGGCTGCTGTTCTTCCCGCTTGGAGGCTTCTTCGTGCTGGTTCTGCTCCTTGGTGGACACCCTGGGCATCTGGTTTGGCCTTGGGGGGGGCTTTCCTCTGCCTGGGCTATTCCCATTCCCAGTCCCAGTTCCCTGAAGCTGCTTCTGTGCTTGGACGGGATTCTTGGTCCCTGCTGCTAGTTTTCTTTTGGTTTCTACTGCATGTTTCAGTCTTGGGGGGGTCTGATCTATGCACGCAGACCATAGATCCCACTTGTTTGGCTCCTAGGGATCCCAGCCATGTGACTGTTTCCTCTTCCCACTCAAGATTCCCAGTCCCTGGATCCATGATCCCTTAACATGTGTTTTCTTGCTATTTTCCCGAGCCATATTCACGTGGTGGTGCTTCCCGGTTGCTTCCTGCTGGGCTGTTTTCTTTGCTGGCTTTCAGCTTCATGTAGGGAAAGATCCCCCTATCTATGGGCAGGATGGTTTCTCGCTAGGCAGGATGGTTCCTCCACAAGGCGAGATCTGCCAAATCTATTGGTTTTCTCGTTGGGCAGGATTTCTCCTTTCTACTAGTTTCCCAAATGGTGGGATTTTCATGGTGAAGTTTGTTTTTTGATGCTTTCTGCTGGGCGAGATCTTCACTGAGATGGGTTTTAGCTGCTTCCCGCTTGGTGGGACTCTCTCTTTGGTGGTTTTTGACTGCTTCCCATGAGGTGATATTTTATTGTAATGGTTTTTTCTCTGCTTCCTGCTGGGCGGGATCTACTCGATGGTGGTTTTCGGCTACTCCCCGCTGGGCGGGATCTCCAAAACTACTTTCTTTCATATTTAGTTGTTTCCCGCTGAGAGGGATTGTTTCATGATTTCTGTTCCCACTGGGCGGGATTTCTGTTGTGGTTTTTAGTTTCAAGGGATTGATGCCCTAGGCCCATCGCTTATGTAATTAGGTTTTGGGATCCTATCAAAACCCGCTGTAAATACAATCACTACTTACCAAAAAAAAAAACACATGAATGTTATAAAATAATCACCAATAGAAAACATTTAAGTAAATCTTAATCATTATTTGATTTAGGCAGTAAAAATTTTCTTGTCAACTTTAGTTAAACTTATTACTTCCTCTAACCATGGAAAAGAGAATTTAACTTCACGATCCTCTATTAAAACCCCTCTATTAGCTAGCCTATCTACACATTTGTTTCTTTCCCTTAACGTATGAGTAAACTTGATTTCTTCAAAATCTATAGCAATGTATTGTATTTCCACAATTATCTCTTGTATGTTCTATGGAGCCTTTGCTTTCCTCAAAATTGTATTTATTACTATGAGTGAATCATCTTTCATCCATACTATATTCCATTTCATTTGTTTGCATATTTTTAGCCCTTCCAAATCTACCCAAGCCTCAACTTCATTATTTGTCTTAAATCCACTATTGAAAGCATAATGAGACAAAAATCTATCCTCTATTATTTCTAATTATTCCTCCTCTTGGTCTTGGATTTCCTTTAGATGTTATATCAAAATTCAATTTCACCAACTCCACATCTTGTGGTTTCCACTTTATATTCTTTATCTTTTTTGTTTCTCCTATACCCAACATATTAATTCCATTTGATGACTTGAATCCATCTATCAAGGCTCTTTGCTTCTAGATTAGGGACCAGATGAGTTGATAGGGTTAGTTTAGAGTCATCTATGGCTAAAAAAATCTTCATTTTCATTACGTCTAAATTGCTTTCCTTTCCTTTTAAAATTATTCTATTCCTTTCTAGCCATATAGTCCAAAGTATTGTATCTTTTTATATATCCTAAATTATTTGTAACACCTCACTTATAAAAGTGCTCTACAATTTTTTTAACCATTCTTCAATTATGTCATTCATCACCATGTGTTTACCAAACATATTAAGAATCCATTTTCATTGTTTATAGACTATTGAATAGTGTCCTAAGAGATGGTCTATACTTCCCTCCTACTTTTTACATAAAATACATTGTGAGGGGCCATGAAAATACCTTTTCATAATGTTATACCATGATTAAACTCTTCTTGCCTACTAGCCAAACAAATATTTTGACTTTAGGAATATTCATTTATCCAAAGTATATCTCCATATTCTTACAATATTCCTATTTTTTTGGTGCTTAAAATTATATCCACTTTTAAGTAGGGAAACTAGTGCGAGTGTGAGCGTAAGTGTAGTCAAAAGTGAGTGTGAGCGCGAGCATGAGCCAAGAGTGAGTGCAACCGAAAGTGAGTGTGAGCATGAGCATGAGTTGAAAGTGAGTGTAGCCAAAAGCGAGTGTGAGCACAAGCATGAGTTGGGAGTGAGTGCAGTTGGAAGCAAGTGCAAGTGTGGGCCAAGAGTAAGTGTAGTAGAAAGTGAGTGCGACCAAAAGTGAGTGTAAGTTCAATCTAGGAGTGAGTGTAGTCAAAAGTGAGTGTAAGCGTGAGCTAGGAGTAAGGAGAAAGTGTGAGCAAAAAGTAGAAAGCAAAGTGTGATTCAGTTGAAGAAAATCCAATGTGAGTTGGGAGGAAGTGTGATCTAAGAGGGAGTGCAAGCCTTGATTTAGTTATAGTGAAAGAGCAACGGGTTCATCTATAGTTCATAAATTATTCATACCCTTACCATGAATGCGTGAAACATTATTTCCTAAATTTTTTTGAAGTGAAGGAATACCAGGAAAAAGAAGAGACAAGGGCTATTACAAGCCAAGAGGGAGTGCAAAGCTAGGAGCGAGTGTGAGGCATGAGAGAGTGTAAGCTAGGAGTGAGTGCAAGTCAAGAGGGAGTGCAAACCAAGAGCATACCCCATTAGATAGTATGGAAGGAAAGTCATATTTGAAAGCCCTAATGAGAAGTCAGGATGTCCTAGTTGGAAGTATGGAGGCCCAAGTTGGAGATAAGCAGGCGAGCGAATACATGGTAAGTTTGATCCAAGTAGCAGATATTACACCAAAAGTGAGTATCAAAGATGAGATGATTGAACATGATATATTAGTTCTTAAAAGTAGAGGGTTAATATGCAAGTTCCATAGATCATGGCTCTAGTTTTTGGAGATTCAAAATTGGATCAAGTGGAAGTGGGGATTAAATTCAAATTACTCAATGAACTTTATTTCTAAAGGTTTTTTTCTCATCATATTTTCTAGTTTAAAAATTAGGGATAAAATAATGGTTGGTGGCCCATGGTTCAAGGGAAGAGATGCACTTTATTTGAGACCATGGAATGAATTTTTTTTTATTTTGAGACTGAAACTATTAAGAAGCTTCCAGTTTGGGTTAGGCTTTTTGGACTTCCATATAAAATTATAAATAAGGATGTTCTAGAGAATATTGGAAATACCCTATAGGAATTCATCAAGGCCTAACTACTAAGGAGTGAAAGCATGCTATATATACTCGAATATGTGTTTCTATGTATGCTTTAAAACCATTGCCATAATCCATTAAGATAAAATCCGAATCAAAAGAGTGAAATCAACAAGCAGATTGTAAAAATATCACATTTTGTTGCCATAATTGTTATAATATTGAACACATGGCAAGAGTTTACAGAGTGAAAACTATGAAGAAAGAGATAAAAAATTCTAGCCATGAGATAAACTTCAAGATGAATCAAGGAAATCATACAGTAAAAAAATCTAGATCAAATCAAGGATATTCCACTCCAAATATGAGGTAAAGAAAGCCTATCTACCATATCATTTGGCAAGTTCAAAAGGAATTAAAGGTGCAAAATATGTGGAGAGAAATCCTAAAACAAAGACAACAAAAGAGGTCAAGTTTATTCCAGGTAAATCATCTTCATTTTTCTCAAGTAGTACAAAATCCTCTCCAAGTAATAAGAGTGATAGGAATGAAGATGATATCTCTTGCACTTCAAGGTTTCAAGAGTAGCATAATAAAGAAATAAGGATGGAGTAAACCCATAAAAATTAAGGGTTTTTAGAGTAGAATAAGAAGGTAATTGCTACAGAAGAGCATCCTTGCACTTAAGGGTTTCTAGGGCAACATAAAGAAGATTGTGCTTTTGAGGTTATTTATTTCACTTTAGATCCTTCAAAACAAGGCAAACCTAAAGATGATAAGTCTTACTATGAGCACTATGAGAATATTGATGAAGTTGAAAGTATTATTGGGCATGAAAAAAAGAGAGGAAGACCCAAGAAGTAAAATCAAAGAGAAAAAGAAACCTAGAGGGATATTGATATGGGAAAATAAAAGCAAATATCACAAGTGCTAAAAAGAAGTGGGGCTAAACCCACAAATAAAATAAAAAAATAACAATGAAAATAATATCTTGGAATATTAGGGGAATGGATAAGAACCCTAAAAAAAGGTATTAAAAAATTGTGAGGTTGTTATAGATAAGATATTTATAGATATAGAAGTTGGGCAACAAATATTTTAGCCATTAGCAATGTTGAATTTCATCTTGGAAAATTTTAAATTTGAGAAGGCATCTGATATAAAAGGAGTTGATTGTGGAAACTTAGTAGTTTGAGGAAGATGGATATTGATAGAAAGACAAGTGAAGAATATTTTTTATCGAAAGGTAAAGTTGGATATACTTTAATTAACATGTTAGAAACGTAATGAGAGCAATGTAATATTTTGTTTTTGTAATGGGAGTGGCTCCCAGTAGAAGCCACACATAGCTTATTAAAAAAAATATAATATCCACTTATTGTTGTGTATTCTCCTAAGCTATCAACTCCCATATCAACTTATCCTTAGCTCCCCTTGAAATAATCATTATTGTTATCTTTATACTCAATTGCCTCCTAACATCAATATCTTGTATACTTGTAAAAAAATCTTCTTTCCATTTGTATCTTCCTTCTTGATCCTTGTACATAATGTTTGAAACCCTATCACTAGTTTTTTTTAAGTAATATCATCCATGGTTTCAACATTAAATCTAGATTGAGTGGTTTTTTATCACACCAAGTATCCATCCAAATATAATTTTTTTCTCCAATTCCCACCACCTATCTTAGATCTTTAATCACTAGATCAATTAATTTTTTAAACCATTCCATAGTACAAAACCATTTGGTAGTGAGAATGAAGTAAATATTAAGCTTGGATCATTGGGATCAACATACTTAGAAGAATTTTACCATTGTCTTTGACTCTATTTGTACAATCTCCATATTACTTTTCCCCTAAGAGCTAAGTTTGCATCCGTAAGAACTCTTAAACTAAGACCTCCCCTAGTTTTATCATCACACACCTTGCTCCATTTCACCAAAGGAATTTCTTTTTATCCTGTAATCCTAACCACAAAAATGATCGCATAACATAGATTAAACTTTGTTCTATAAAATTTGGTATAGTATACAAAGACATATTGTAGACACCAAAATCTAGCCACTTGTCATCCATCCATGTGCCCTTCCAATCTCCACCATCCATTATATATATATATATATATATATATATATATATATTTGTTAATATATATTTAAATATTAATATTTTATATATTATATTTATATATATTTAATAAATATATATGTATTTATATGAATTAATCCTAGCCCTCTACCACGTTTTAATCTCAGCCATCCATCCACCTCAATCCATGCCACTTACCCAGATTTAATCTCCACCCTTCCTCATGTTTTAATCTCGACCACTCAAATTGTGTCATCGAAACCCTAACATGTCTAAGGGAAGATTATAAAAGAGGAGTCATTTTGATGACTCAGACCCCTGGAATCCCTAAATACCTGAGTTCTAAATCCTTGATCTTATGAGGTTGAATTCTGTCGACGTTCATTCACAAAGAATTCTTAGAAGATCCCAAGCCCTAGCCCCTTCTTTTTCATCCTCACCCCCATCATCATCATTCATAGCCCTCCACTTCTACCATCGCCCTTCCTGCATGAACTAGATCTGGTTTTGTGCCACTCCCATCAATCCATGAACACCCTCCCGAGCTGTTCGAGCGCCCACCAAAGCCAACCAATCGCCCACTAGAGCCATCCGAGCACCCACCAGAGCCAACCAAGTGCTCACGGGCATCTCCCGCACTAGATCTGTAGCCCTACGACCCTCGGGTACCGTTAGGGCATCTTCACAACTATCACTGGCATCATTTACGTAAACAAAAAATAGGAAGTTAGTATTGTTGACAAGGTAATAATTCTATGCATTTATTTTCATATTCTTATGCTTTTGTTTACAGTTTTATTGTAGCATCTAGGGTTAGTGATTTTATTTTGAGGGTCTCACGTAGTGGAGCCCTCACAGGTATTACTAATATTTGTTATTGTTTGTTGTGTGTAGGTATAAGGATCATACAATTTTGGAAGTTTTTGAAGCTAGGGTGGCCCTATCTAGGATACACAAGCCCACCCACAACCTCGTTGGGATCAAAGACAAGCATGAAGACACCAACCATTCTTTTCAACTAGGGTTTCAAAGAACCCTAGTAATCTATAATTTTGTATCAACATAAGCATTGTAAAACCCCACATTTGGGGTATATTGATTGTAACATTTGAGATCCACCCACAATAATAAAGAGTTTTATCTGATTTGTGCAATCTTTGTGTATTACTTTGCTTATTGTTATTTTATATCATTATTGTATTGGTGTTGCTTGATTTTTTATTCACAAATGGTGATCATGGTGGGACCCACAAAGGGTTCTCTATGCTAATTTACTTTGTCACTAACTTTATTTTTTATTTTCTATTTTGCAGGTTTTCAAAAATTTGATCGCATGATTTTTGTAGAGCTAGGGTTTCTGGAAAGTTGTAGAAGTTGACCAAAAGTTGCGTGGATGCCTTGTAATGCTCGAGGGATGCCCTACAATGTTTAGTGAATGCCTTGCTACGTTCCAGTGGCTCTGGGGTGCATTTCATAGAGTGAGGAAGAGATATGTAGGCTTCCTTGTAAGTCTACTTCAAAACCCTAACTCATTTCTATTGTTGTTTCCCTACTTTTTACAATAACATTGATAAAAATAACATCATTAATTTTTGTTAAAAGCAATCATATTTCATTTGCATTTTAGGCATTTAGAGTAGCCTTGCATTCACACATTCACCATAGTTCACATTTTAGATTTAAAATTTTATTATTTTCTAGTGTGTTTTATTCAATATTCTGCATACTATTTTCATGTGAAGTGACAATTGCATAAAATAGTTTGCATAATAGGGTTAAGAATTCCTCTTTTACTTGTCTAAGTAGGAACAATATCAGAATACATAAGTATACTCCCACATTTGGTGATTCAAGGTGGAATATTAGGTGAACCCTCCACTATTTAGAGTGGGTCTTAAGCGGTGTACCCTACATTCTTTTGAGGAACTTAGTATTTCTATTTTTGGCTTCTGATTTAGACCTGTAAAATAGGTTATTTTTGACATTGTATGTACACATTAGAAAACATGAAATTTTAAAATGAATCACACAATGCACATTTCACAATAAATAGTAATGAGTTGGATTTCATCACCAACCATTGCTTGAGATTTGGTGATGGTGGGCTTCATCTCCATCCATCAATATCTGCCCTTAGCCACCATAGATACCCATGAGAAAAATTTTTGGATTTCATCACCAGGAAGAATCTCATTTTCCAGCCAAGCCATAGATTTCACCCTTCATAATTCATATTAGAACATCCAAAACACACAAAACTCACAAAAATTAAAAATGGAGGATAAAAAAAGGAGGTAAGACAAATCTGTTGCAAAAACATAGGATTGAGTTGTTTACTTGATTTTGTGAAGTTTTCATTTACATTACTTTCTTGCATATTTCACATATTTGATTCATTAGCTTATGGTTTTAACTAGAAATCAAACAAAAGTATTGAATCAAACTTCCATCCACCAAGACACTTCATCCATGGAGTGTTCAACATCCTTCCCTACCACTTCTGTGGTCAACCCCACTAGTGTGATACAAACAAGTTGTTCAAATTTATCTGTGGGTCCCTCACACACTATGCAAACTTCAAATATTGATGTTTTGCATAGAGCCATCCACACATCCATTCCACAAATAGAACCATCTTCACCCACCATTGACCATAACATAACCTATATAGACATGGCTAAAGTGGAAGCTTTTCAAAGATCCACTAACTATGTTCTAGAATAGGTCCATAGTCCACACCTAGGAGGACCTCTTACGTAGGACAAGAAACTTACCTCTTCACAACCTTCTAGCCTTACCCAGGTGTATAACAACCCTCTTTTTGAGGTATCAACTACACCTTCCCAACATTTGTCCATCCCACAATAGTCATGTGCTCCAAGCACCTCCATCCCATCTTCATACACCACCACCTATGGCAATCCTTTGTATGAAGCACATGTCAATGTTGCTTCACAAATGCTAGCCTCCACCTCATCCAATGTCTCCCATCTAGTTGTAATTCCTATTGCAACTTATCCTCCACCTACCTCATCCATTCCATCCACATCCACACCATCTACCTTAGATGTGGCCATACAAAAAGCATGGCAACATCTCAATTCATTTCTTATGGCTCAACAAGGTGCTCAACCTTGTTCCCAACAACAAGTACAGGTGATAGATTTTAAATCTTAACCTGTTTCCACCCAACCCACATTTTTCACTCCAAATCCATCATGGGTACCACAATATTCTATGGTTTCCATCCCCACACCACCATTAACTCATACCCATGCCATTCCCACAAATCATCACATTCATAGTCCTCACACATCATCTCCTTTTCAACATTCACAATCATTTCTTCATCAACCTCCACATCATCAAATTCAATCCACTCCACCAAATCATCATCATCTCATCACACCCCAACATCTCACCACTCCACCTTCATAAAATCATCAAGTAATTCAGGGCTTCCACATACCTGGGGAAGACCCTAGAATCCAAGCTATGCAACAACATATTGATAGCTTGATGCAACATACTCCTGGTATGATGAACTAGAAGCCAACTCTTAGACAACTAATCAATCAACCAATCCATTTTTGGTACCATCACTACCATATCTGATAGACTTCATAGTACCAAAATTTGACAAATTCAAAGGGATTGAGGACCCTAGAGAACATGTGAGCACATTTATCCATTCATGTTTTAGAATCCAAAGTAATGATGCTCTAATGCTTCAAACTTTTCCTCAGACATTGGGGGGAGATATCGTAGAGTGGTACAACCATTTACCTCATCATAGTATTTATACTTTTGAACAATTGGTTGACCAATTTCTTGAAAGGTTTTCCCTCAATGTTAGAAAGAAAGTCTCATTATCTGATTTATATGGCTTAAAACAATATGATGATGAGTCAGTATATGATTTTGGCAACCGTTGGAGGGTTGTTATCACAAAACTACCATTCACCCTACCAATGGAAGAGCTAACTAGATTTTTTACTAAGAGTTGCCTAAAACCCATCTCTTGGTTATTACAATTACAATAATATAGATCATTTGAGGAAGCTCTTGCCTAGGCTAGCATAATTGAGGAGATAAAAATCCAAGAGGGTGTGCTTAAGCCTAAAAATAAATAATGGTAGAATAAGGGCCAATACAAAGGTAATTATTCTAGCCAATCCAAACCAAACTAGGCCAATAAGCCAATCAAGCTAATCAAGTCAATCAAGTGGTCATGAGCCAATCGGTAATGGCTCAACAACAACCTGTGCAACAACAACCACAACAAATTGCATATCATGCGGTTCCCTCACCATCACAATCAATTCAAAACATAGTGCCAACTATGGAAAATCACCCACATCGATAATCTGTTTGACAAAACTCCAATACACCCCCTTAGCTGAATCATATACCTCCATATTTCATAGGTTGTATGACACCAACCAACTTGCCTTGCTTGAGGTTAAACTAGATGACCCTACCAAGCATAGTAAACACTATAGGGAACATTTATTTTACCCTTATCATAGGTAAAATGGGCATGATATAAATAATTGCTACAATTTCAAAGACATAGTGCAAGATCTCATTGACTTAGGAGCCATCAAGCTTGATAGCCCCTTAGCTCAATAAAACCAAAACCTTGGAATTTATCAAACACCACTTCCTCATCATGAGGAGGTGCAACCAACAATAGGAGGGTCTAACACCAAGACCCCTCCTAATCAAGTCAATCATGTTCAACAATACCAAGGTTTTGTGGGTGCTATCCATGTAGTTACCCGAGGTCAACAATGCACTAACAATCAACAAAATGCACAATAACAACATGTTCAATCTCCCATAGCACCATAGGCAAGTGTGTCTCAACCTACCACATCATCATCTCCCATTCAAATTTCCACCAATCCTTCCCAACCCATTCATATTCCAAGTCATCCATCTCCACCCATTCATCCTATCAATCATCCATCAAGGCCAATCATCTCTTTGAGTAGTCGGTTAACCACTAGCCTTAAAATAGCTTCAACTAAACTATCTATTTATGAGCTTATTCAACAATCTCCCCCACATCATGAGGCATTAATGGATATTTTAAAATCCATTGAACTTCAATCTCAAGATGCTAATACCTTTAGCAATTTTGTGGGGAGCATCCAAACATGTATGGATCCTTCCATCACATTCTATGATTTTGAAATCAAACCAATATCATCAGAATCGATGGACCCTCCATTGCATATCATGGCTCAAATTGATAGGAAGCCATTTAAATGAGTATTGATTGATATCAGCTCCTCTATCAACATCATCACCACATCATCTCTCCAACATCTCAATCTTCCACCAAATCACATCACCAAATCCACTTTCACCTTGAAAGCATTTAATGATGCTCTCTGCTCCATAGTTGGCACTATCATTTTACCCATCGAAGTGGGGGTAAAAATATTGCACACCATGTTTCACATCTTGGAAGGGTCCATGGCATACAATGTACTCCTTGGATGTCCTTGGATGAGGGAAATGAGATGTGTCCCTTCTATACTTCATCAATGCTTGAAATATGTACATGAGGGACAAGTTCATTGCATACCAGTGGATGTTGAACCATTTAAGTATTGCAATTTCATTTCAAATCCTTATGAATCCATGCTTCCTTCCACTCATATTTTTCTGACATCATCAACCACCTCATCAACCACACAATCCACCTCTTCATCAAAATCTCCTATTCTTGAGGAGCTCCCCATCACCACTTCACATCAAGCTTCCACTTCCATACCCCCATCTTCATCACCTTTGACTACATGCACATGTGGTCAAACTCAATCCACATCAGCCACATCATCAACATCAACATCATCCACCATCATTCCTTCCACATCATCACCCATTCAACAACCACCTCAACCAAATCCACCTCCATCCACATCAACCAATATTTCACAAGTTGCCTTAATGGATTGTGAGATGCCATCCCAGTCCATACCTCTCCCATTTTTGAAGACCCAAGCCAATCTCGAGTCATCCATATCCACTTCCACATCCACATCCACATCATCCCAAGTTGTGGTCCACCTCACTAATCTTGGTATTGGTGAATATGTGGTCCAAGACATCATAGTCACACCACTTAGCATCCAAACTGCTAAGGATTATGGTCACCCATGTGACCCACCCTTATCTATAGGAGTGGTGTACAACATGGGTTCAATGCCCAATAGCATTAATTTTGTGTATGGGGGATTGATTCATCATCCAATCTATCTTCCCTAGATGAACCCAAGCAACCAACTCCTACCAATATACAACATATGTCGGGTTTTCCATCTCGATATTTTCATATAGTTAATTGGTAAGGACATGGCCTAGGATGACATGAATAGGGAATGCATGAGATTATTGATGTTTCATATTGAGAAGTGCATGACCATTCAGGTTTAGGCTATCATCCACTTTCTTCCACTTCTTCTCTTGAACAAGATTTTCAAAGTTTACATTTGAATTCAGGAGAAGATATCCATCACATCGATGAATCTAAAGATGAAATTTATGAAGAATTTGATGTTATGTCGATAGCTTCTGATGAATCTTATGAGGAATCAACACCCATCATTCCACACATTAAATATGATGAGTTTTACCTCATAATGTTCCCCATCCATCAACCCATCCTTCACTTGCTTCTTCCACAAGAGTGAGCTAAACCAACTGGTGAACCACCACCTCCACTTCATTGATCCACATCACCAACCATTTTTCTTGTAATATATGTACATAATTAAAAAAATAAAAAAAATAAAAACAAATTTAAAAAAAAAAAATCATTTGCATTGCATGTACATGGCTTTTTGCCAATTGCATTTATTTGTGTTGCCTATTATTGTTCAGGTTCTTAGCATCGGTTCTAGCAGATAGGATCCATCCATCCATCCACCTTGCCAACCACCATTTTCCCCTTTAAGTTAACATGAATCCTATTGACTTATTCACCCCACTCCGTAATCCATATGATTTGGCAAAGCCAATTCCAATTGACATGAGCCTTATTGATATGGACCAGATTTCCTCACCACCATCCTTTTTCGAATTTATCCTTTTTAAGGAATTGTTAAGGGCTTCAGCCAACTACATTCCTCCATCACCTCCACCTTCACCTTCACCTTCAGATCCTGAGGTTTTCTAGGTAGACATAGATGAGGTTGAGTCAGAAGAGTTTGATAATGTCATAGATGACATTCATCTGATCCCAACACCCCATCAACTTGAGGAAGGTTCTCACATGTCCATTGAAGATACCATCGATGTGAACCTTAGTTCAGATACAAACAATCCCCAAATTGTCAAACTTGGTAAAATTTTATCCATAGATGAACAAGAGCAATTAATTGCTCTCCTCAAGAAGAAGGACATTTTTGCATGGTCCTACAAAGACATGCCTGGTCTTGACCCTAACTTGGTTGTCCACAATCTCACCTTGCATTCTGATGCTAAGTCGATCAAACAAAAACTTAGAAGGATGCATCCTACCATTGCCCTCTTGGTCAAAGAAGAGCTTCAAAAGCTATTAGATGTGGGTTTCATTGTCCCCATTGACTATCTTGAGTGGCTTTCAAACATGGTACCCATTCGTAAGCCTAACGGGGTGATACACATTTGCACTGATTTTTGAGATCTTAACAAAGCATGTCCTAAGGATGACTTTCCTCTTCCAAACATTGATACTCTTGTCGACACTTGCACTGGCCATGAAATGCTTTCTCTAATGGATGGTTTTTTAGGATACAACCAAATTCGAATAAATCCTGATGACCAACACAAAACAACATTCACTACACCTTGGGGGACTTTTTGTTACAAGGTGATGCCCTTTGGCCTCAAAAATGTAGGTGCCACTTATCAACGTGCCATGACATACATCTTCCATGATTACATGCATAAGATCATCGAAGATTATGTGGATGATCTCTTGGAAAAATCTAAAACTCGACAAGAGCACATTGGTGTATTGGAAAAAGTCTTTGATCGACTTCTAGAGCATAATGTAAGGTTGAACCCCAAGAAATGTGTCTTTGGTGTTACCTCTTGAAAACTACTAGGGTTCATTATCTCCAAAAGAGGCATTGAGGTGGACCCAAACAAATTCAAGGCCATCATGGAGATGCCTCCCCCAATAAACTTGAAGGAATTGCATAGTTTACAAGGAAATATTCAATCGATCCATCATTTCATTGCACAACTTTCTGATAAATGCAGGCCATTCAATCACCTGCTACAAAAGGGGGTGATATTTTCATGGATAGATGAATGTCAAAAAGCTTTTGATGATATCAAGCAATACTTGGCTTCTCCACTAGTCTTAACTCCTCCTCATTCGGGGGTCCCCTTCCATATTTATGTTTTAGCAATGGACTTTGCATTAGGGACAATGCTTGCACAAAAGAATGAAAACAATCGAGAGCAAGTTGTCTATTATATTAGTCAAACATTGGTAAGCTATGAAACTAGATATGCTTACATGGAAAAATTATGCTTAGCAATGGTTTTTACCACTAAGAAACTCATATATTACATGCTTAGTCACACCACATATGTCATAGCTCATGAAAAATCCTCTATGTTATATGATGTCTCACACTTATAATAACACCCACACTGCTAAATGGATAATGCTTCTCACTGAATTTGATCTTGAGTTCATTAGCCAAAAATCCATTAAAGGTCAGGTCATAGTCGATCAACTTGTGAAAGCTCCACTTCCTAGTGATCAACCCTTGATTATTGAGATCCCAGATGATTTTTTATTTTTTTTTTTAAAAAAAAAAAAAAATATAATTTTATAGGGAGGAGAATATGTTAATACTTTTTTTTTTTTGTTTTTAGTGTGAAAAAATTTTAAGGTGTTGGATTGTTTTTTATTACACCATAAGGGGTATCTATTCCCTTATCATTCAAACTTGACTTCCAATGCACAAACAACAATGTAGAGTATGAAGCCTTAATCTTAGGTCTTCAAGCAGCTATAGCTATGGGTATAAAGTGTATCAAGATATTTGGTGATTCTCAACTTGTTGTTAGACAAATCAATGGAGAATACCAATGCAAAGAACCTACCATAAAGCTTTACCATGAAGTAGCAATGAAATTGCTCTCTAAATTTAATTGGTATGAAATTGATAGTTTGCCATGTTCGACTAATAGATTTGTAGATGTGATGGCCTCTCTTGGATCATTGATTCCAAAGGACTCCTTAGGAGAGGTACAACCACTCATTGTCACAATGATCTCTAAATCTACAATTATTCATGTTGAATCTAAGGATGAAAAGGATGTTTGCTTTATCCATTTGAAGCCATATGAGCCTTGGTCAAACCAAATAATAGCCTTTCTCAAGTTTGGAACACTCCCATTTGATATGTTATAGATTGCTAAATACACTTTCAAGCAAAATGTAGCTCGTTTTACTCTCTTGGGGGATGTGTTGTATAGATATGGTTATGATGGAATCCTCCTTCATTGTCTCGAGTTTATAGAGGCACAAAGAGCCATAGTTGAAGCTCATGATGGTACTTGTGGTGGTCATTTTAGTGGAATGGCCATTGCAAAGTGTATTTTATGCATGGGTTACTATTGGCCCACCATGGAACGTGATTATTGCACTTATGTCAAGCATTGTAAGCAATGTCAAGAGCATGCTAATTTAACTCATGTGCCATCACAAGCATTACAACCTATTCAAAGCCTTTGGCCCTTTTCACAATGGGGTCTTGATTTAATTGGAAAAATCTCACCTCCTTCCTCGGGATAACATACATTCATCATCACAACCACTAAATACTTCACAAAGTGGGTTGAGGCAATTCCTCTAACTAGTATGATAGGACCTAGAATTGTGGAGTTTATACTTCATCATATCATTTGTCATTTTGGTATTCCCTCGAAAATCATCTCTGACAATGGTAAGTCTTTCAAGAACAAGGATGTTCGAGCACTTTGCAAGAAATATAATATCCAACATAGTTTCTCGACTCCTTATTACCCACAAGCAAATGGACAAGTTGAGGCTACCAACAAGACCTTAATTGCTATTCTCAAGAAACTAGTCAAATAAAATCATAGAGATTGGCATACTCAAATCCCCTTGGCATTATGGGCTTATCAAACAAGCATCCACATGCCTACTAGGGCAATACCATTTTCATTGGTCTATGGAGCCGAAGCAATCATACCTCTTGAGCTTGAGATCCCCTCATTGTGAATTTCATTGTAAGAATTCATAGATGATGATACTTCTAGACAAGCACATTTTGACCAACTCACACTTCTTGATGAAAGGTGAGTCAATGCTTTAGAGCATTTACGAGTTTATCAAGACCACCTAAAGTGTGCTTACAATGCCAAAGTTCATCTACATGAATTCCAAGTAGGAGATCTTGTTCTTAAAGAGAATCAACAAAACACCAATGCATTACCACATCTTCATGATAAATTCATGGCTAATTGGTTAGGTCCATACATTGTCACTCAAAAAGTGGGTAAAGGAACTTATAGGCTTGCTAGTCTAGAGGGAGTTGAAGAGCTTGAACCACTTAATGTCATCCACTTGAGAGCATTCTATGCTTAATGTGATTTATATATATGTATATATACATAAAAATAACATTGCATTTACAATTTATTTACACATTGCATTTATACATGCATTTTACACATTGCATTTAATACATTATATTTCACATATTGCATTTCACATATTCCATTTCATAAATTGCATTTCATACATTGCATTTACAACCACATTCACACATTTCACATTTCATATTAGGGATCATTTATTCAGTTCAGATATTAATTGGTCCAATAAAGTCATGTTGCCTTAATCAGGGGCACCTTCAAATCATCATCCATTTCATTGCACCATTCCATAAAGCCAAATTATCATTTGCAAAACCACATTTCCATAATTCCTAGGTGTTTTCGGTCACTCAGCCACTCCTAGTGTTTTAAGCAACCTCCAATACATGTCGAGTTTTCTTTAGGACCAAGACACATTTTCACTAAGAAAATATTGAGTTCTAGGAATTGACTCTAAACATTCTTGAACCAAACACAATTACACATCTTAAAAACATCTTGTGTCAAAGAGGGATAACACCATACTTGGGTTGTACCTCAAAGTGAAAAGGGTATTCCTTGCTTGTCCCATCATGCACATAGTCCACAAAAATAATGGTTTTCACTACTATCACAATTTCAAAATAAAATAAAGAGTAGGGAAAAATCCCCAAAACTCTAAATATTTTACACATCACACACCACAGATCCTCAAGTTGTAAGGATAGAACTACATTTCTAGTCAGACGGTTAGGTAGTCTGAATCCCCAAAGCTTAGAGATCAAATTCTTGGACTATGGAGTCAATCTCCATCGGGGCTATAGATGCTTGACTAGTAGTGGAGTACACTCATGCATGGTGACACATCTCTTTTAAAGAGACCTCTGACTACACATAAGGACAAGCTAGCTTCTTGGTCTCATCCATAACAGGTTTTCATCTCAATTTACTCAATATGGGTTAATGAACTCACTTGCACACACATTGGTTCTTGATTACCTCAAGTCATTACCATGCTCATGATTCGGTAAATGAATTCACTACACACACATTTGGTCTTAGAGGAAATTAGGCAGTATTTAGTGAGTTTGTTTGATGCCACTAGTATGTCTGAGTCTCTACAAAATAATCAATTTTCCATATCAACATCCATATCTTCTTCCATATCAACATCCATATCTTCTTCCATGTCAACATCCATATCATTACATGAGTCTTCCATTTCACATGCCACCAATTTGGTGCCCTTGATTAAACAACAATGCTATAAATGGTCAAGAAAAATCTAAACTATAAATGATCATTAGAGCATTAATTCATTTGCATTAATCATCACATATACACATGCATCCACACAAAAACATTCACACAAAAGCATAACACAAAAGTAAAATTCATGTATATATATATAATTGCATGTACAATGAATACCCAAAGGCTATATACAATGGAGCACCAAGGCTCATATACAAAAAGTGCATCTAAGCACTAGCTAATGCCTATAAGAGGACCCCTATGACCTTGAAGGAGCCCTAGACCTAGAGCTATGCCTAGACTCACTATGCCTAATAGACCTGGATATGGATGAGGAGGGTGGATCTGGAAGCCCAATATGGTGCTCCATCAATCGATCCTCCAACAATCGGATATATCCATCTCGAGCTCAAAGGTATAGTACATCATGTCTCTGATGATGGTCTCTCTCAAGTAGCTCTACCTAGAGCCTCATGATCCTATCCTCACCTCCACCTATAGTCGATCATACCTCTAGCTCCACTTGTAATCGAGCTATCTTCATATCTTGAGTTGCTATCATAGCATCTTGAGTCACTACCTTAGTAACCTAAGCTACTATCACTACATCTTTCTCTACCACCAACTACTCTAGCCTCACCCAATCCTCCTCGCTCTAGCTTGGAGGTCCCTTTGGAGCCTCCTCCATATCATCCATGCCATATCCATCGCTCCAAGCCCTGGATCCTTCTCTACTATATCCCTCACCTGTCTCCCTTGACTTCTAGATCAAAGGTGTCTTCGATGTTTGGGAGCCTCATCTACCTCCTCCATTGGCCTCTACCTCATCCTCATCCCCATTCCCCTCATCCACTACTAGACTCGGTACCCATGGTGGCTGTGTAGTGAACCATGCATCATACTCCATAGTAGTCCCTACATCATCCACATCGAGGAGATCCATCTCCTCATCATCCTCATAGGTCACCCTCCATGCCTCAGCACAAGGTAGACCTATCTCATCTCGATGATGCCTGTAGAGCACTGGTGCCTCAAGAACCCCCTACCTCAGCCCAAACTACCTTAGCACCCATGAGAACTGGATGTGCTCCACCTCACTCCTATACCTCCCAACCACCCACCTAGCCTATCAAACCCTTCATAGCTGCTCCCCATCACTAACCCAAGTGGCACCTCACCATGGTCTCCAAATCACCTAATCTGATGTCAGTCCTACCCATAGATCCCTGTACCACTGGCTAGTCTAAATAGGATGACTCGGTTGCACCTCCTCTACCATAGGCCATCTCATAGCATAGGGTTACTCCCTATCCCATGCCTTAGTAGGTAAGCCTATAGGTCGAGCCACACTAAAGTGCTCCCAACCCCAACACTATAGTAGTAAACTACACCCAAGCCCCTTCTACCCCTACCTCTTCACCTCATATAACTCCTGGTATAGTTACACCAACAAAGTAGGTGCCCATGCATACACCTGAGGTGTATCGATCATATCATACACCATCCCGATCAGGTTCCATGGGAACTAACAACTAGTGTTGTTCGGGGCCACTATGTTGGCCAACACGAACATGACTAAAGTGGGAAGTGCATCCAACTTCTTATCCACATACATAGCCAAGTACCTTATCCCTCCACCATTCACACTCTCACCTTCCCATCCATATCCAAATATGTAACTCATCTCATACCCCTTATCATGTCCAACCTCGACATGTAACCCCTCCATTGGTAACTTGAGGATGTGATATACATCCTCAAGTGTCACTATCATCTCTCTAGTAGGGAGCTGAAAGGTCCCCCTATCTGGATCCCATCTCTCTACCAAGGTAGAGAGATACCCCTCATCCACCCTAACCACATCAATCTGGGCTACCCTAACTAACCCCACATCCTCCAACCAATCCCACTCCTCCTTCCATAATGCCTTTCTCACCCTTGGGATGAGAGGTGAGAATCGATGTTGAGCCTCCAAAATCCTCAACTGTAGCACAACACATTCACAAAGCAATTACATTAAAGTCACATTCATTGTATAATAAAAAAAATAAAAAAAAATTTTTTGCACAAGTCAAACAAAGAGTGCCAAGGACACTTACCTTAGCAACATGCACCTCTACTCCTACTACTACATCCACACCCTCCATCACCATAGCTTCCACACCACAAATCCTTCACCTCACTCCACTTCACTCACTCACTCCCTCAGACGTAACTTCTAGAATTCATGAATGCAAGAATGAATCTGATTTCACCTCTGCAAGCCATTTATAGCTATTTCTAGTACACTAGGATGCCCATGGGTATTCACAGGTGCATTGAGATGCTATCTTGTATTTGCAAAGCAACAAACTTTGGCCGACGTCTATGCATGTTATGGATGCCCATCGACGTTTGGCATCAAAATTTGTAAAAAGACTAAAATGATCCAAAAATGTAGCTTACCTCCACAAAATCACTCCAAATTGCATCCATACATTCATTTCATCATCATATCATGTTTTGTGAAAACCAAAATTGATTTGGATGCATAATTTTTGTTTGCACCCAAAAGGCACAAAATCACTTAACAAGCTTCAAAACACACCAAAACGGTCCAAATTTTCACAAAATGACCATAATCATCATTCTCATCATCAAATATTCATTTCACCATCATTTTCATTCATCAATCATTACATTTGCACATTTTTCCAAGTTCATATACAATTTCAAGTGAACCTCGTATCTAGTGGTTTATTCTATCTCCTTGGTGATTGTAATGATTGGTTATCCATGCAATTCGGTAAGATGAGTAAATCACCATAAGGACACTTGGCCATATTCATCATCCAATATCTCATTGTTCAAAAACAAAATCACTTTTGGTCCCTCACCTTTAGAGTGAGACTATGCTAAGACCAATTTTCTCAATAGCTATCATTGATGGCCTTTTCCATGGGGCTTGAAACATGGATAACTTCTCATCATTTCATTTATAATTAAATTAGTCTTCATGGATATAGGTCGAGTAAAGTGATTGAGAACCATTTAGGAATTTATGTGGGAATTAGCCTACAATCATGAGTGGCCCTAAGGGCAAGACTATTTTCCTTTTTTTGCATTTTCATCACTTTGCATTTCAATGATGCCAAAAGGCACTTTCTTCAATAACATGGAATCACCCCAAACTTGGGGTAACCACATTTGATTTTGATTTCCCATAATGGGATACATCTTACATGATCATGGCATTTACACTTGGCAAAAACCCCTTTCTCTATTGGGGCAAAAATAGAAATCATTTACATCATTCATATCATCTACACTTACATCATACATTTACACTTACACTATTCACTTACATTTTCATTGCACAAATCTATCAATTGGCTTGTGAGATTTATTCTTCACTCATTCACCAATTGAGGGGGTAAGCTACACAATCAAATGGTTACACAATCAAATTATTTTATCTTCAAGATCATCTTCGCATTCCAATGAAAGAAAGTTGCTTCTGCATCAGGCCAAACTAGGTGTCTCATATTTTTGCACCGCATTGTGTTTCATGCAATACGATACAAAAAGGGGCATCTGTAGACACCAAAATCTAGCCACTTGTCATCCATCCATGTCCTTCCCAATCTCCACCATCCATTATATATACATATTTGTTAATATATATTTAAATATTAATATTTTATATATTATATTTAATAAATATATATATATTTATATGAATTAATCCTAGCCCTCTACCACATTTTAATCTTAGCCATCCATCCACCTTAATCCATGCCACTTACCTAGATTTAATCTCCACCCTTCCTCATGTTTTAATCTTGGCCACTCAAATTGTGTCATCGAAACCCTAACATGTCTAAGGGAAGATTATAAAAGAGGAGTCATTTTGATGACTCAGCCCCTAGAATACCTAAGTACCTTGAGTTCTAAATCCTTGATCTTCTAAGGTTGAATTTTATCAATGTTAATTCATAAATAATTATTAGAAGATCCCAATCCCTAGCCCTTTTCATTTTTATCCTCACCCCCATCACCATCGTTCGTAGTCATTCGCTTCTACTGCCACCCTTCCCGCATGAACCAGATCTGGTTCTACACCACTTCCATCAATCCTTGAACACCCTCTTGAGACGCCCGTGGGCATCTCTCGCACTAGATCTGCAACCCTACAGCCCTCGAGTGCTGTTAGGGTATCTTCGCAACTATCACTGGCATCATCTACGTAAACAGGAAGAAAAATAGAGGTTTATTGACAAGGTAATAATTCTATGCATTTATTTTTATATTCTTATGCTTTTGTTTACAGTTTTATTGCAGTATCTAGGGTTAGTGATTTTATTTTGAGGGTCTCACGCAGTGGAGCCCTCACAGGTGTTACTAATCTTTGTTATTGTTTGTTGTGTGCAGGTATAAGGATCATACATTGTTGGAAGTTGTTGAAGCTAGGGTGGCCCTATCTAGGATACACAAGCCCACCCACAACCTCGTTGGGATCGAAGACAAGCGTGAAGACACCAACCATTCTTTTCAACTAGGGTTTTGGAGAACCCTAGTATCTGTAATTTTGTATCAACATAAGCATTGTAAAACCCCACATTTGGGGCATATTGATTGTAACATTTGAGATCCACCCACAATAATAAAGAGTTTTATCTAATTTGTGCAATCTTTGTGTATTATTGTGCTTATTGTTATTTTATATCATTATTGTATTGGTGTTGCTTGATTTTTGATTCACACATATAATATGTTGGAATGGCTTGTAAGACTAATTTAATTAGTTGCACTCTTCCTACTAATGATAACCATCTTCCTTTACATTCAATAGTTTTGTTGAGTGGTGTTTTAACCCGATTGTGAAAACACACTCTCCTGTAGGATCCGAGTCCTAAATCCTCTGCTTGCAAAGAAAAACGATTTCTCCAAGGTTCTTATTATGCTAATTATTGATTATCAAGGATGTTGTTTAAAATGAAATGCTAAGAACACCTTAGGGTTTGCAAGTGGATGTTAACAAGGGGCACCTGTGGTTTATTAATTTTGAACTTTCAATGGACTCCAAATGAATAAAATCTGTTTAAACCTTTAATTCTGATGGATCTTCGGTGATTTATTCAAACACGGTAATTAAACTGCTTGAAAATAAAATATGGGTTTGAAAAGCAAAGACAAAAGTAAACAAAAGTAACAATAAGAATAGATTACAGTGAGAAAGCTGTCATTAATCTGATGAAACCGAAGATATTGAGGCTTTCTACATGCAACCTAACCTAATGAACCTGCACATCCACACAATCCAAGTAGGCCAGGTGCGAGTCTCGAGGGTTTCTGTGGTAATTCCAGAAAACAGGCATTCGCATGAAGCAACCAAGAGATCTTGCATTAAACTTCACCTAGAAACCTAAGAAATCCGGAAGGGAAAGATAGACATTAAATCATGCATGCAAAAGTTACTCCTTCTTTCTCATCCAATAAGATGCCAACTCTCCGTATTTTGTATTTAAAGAATATTTCTATTACATTCAAAAAATGTTCCAGGTGCAAAAGAAAATCCCGGAACAAAAAGAAGGAAATTGCCCAAGTACGGGCCCGAGAATAGCACAAAGCTCTCGTCTCTGCAACTCCGTATTCGACAATTTCCAACCCCTTCTTCAATTTGCATTTACGGCTTTATAGCATTGTTATGGCTCTTCGATTTCCTCCGTCGCTTCATTTCCCCTTCCTATGGGTGACCCCTCAAATTCTTGCTTTTTCCCGCTTTGATTCACGCTCAAATTTGAAAATGCTTCGAAATTCATCTCTGCATGTAACGCCTCTGCAAGTTTGACACCTGTGCGCCACGTGTCCTGCTTTTCCTGCGTCCTGTGTAACGCTTTCCTGCGAAAGAACCCGACAAAACTGCAAGTCCGCCTGTTCACCTTCCCGGTCGCGAAATCGCGACATGTCGCGATATCGCGACGTCTTTCTCGTCCGTACGCGTCCAACGGCTTTTCGTAGCGATATCGCTACTGTTTTCAGCTTCGAGTCTTCTTTCCAAATATGGCAGCGATATCGCTACCGTTTCGGCCTTTAACTTTCTTTTAAAACATAGTAGCGATATCGCTACCACCTTCGGCCTTTGGTTTTCTTTTTTAAAACATGGTAGCGATATCGCTACCAACTTCCCGATCGTACATCCCTGGCAACCCTTGGTAGCGATATCGCTACCACTTTTGCTCTGTGCCTTCTATTTTATGAAGTGGTAGCGATATCGCTACCATTTTTGGCCTTGAGCTTCCTTTTCATGAAATGGTAGCGATATCGCTACCACTTTGACTTTGAGCCTGCCTTCACGAAATTTGTAGCGATATCGCTACCGTTTTGAACTTTGAGTCTTCTTTTCGCAAGGCGTAGCGAAATCGCTACCGTTTCTCCGTCGGGCCTCCTTGGCAATTTTACGTCGCGACATCGCGACCATTATCATTCTCTTGCCCTCTTTCGACAAACCGTCGCGATATCGCTACCGCTTCTCCTTCGAGCTCGATTTTCATTTCGTCGCGATTTCGCGACATCTTCCTTGTCCGTACAACTTTGCCAAAATGCGTCGCGAAATCGTGACACCTTTCATCATCCGTACGCTTCGGCAAAACACGTCGCGATTTCGCGACATCATTTATTTTCTTCCCAATAGCATGTCGCGATTTCGCGACACCTTTTCTTTTCTCCTCAGCGACATGTCGCGATTTCGTGACATCCTTTTCATCCTGGTCACCGACACGTCGCGATTTCGCGACACTTTTCTTTTCTTCTCAGCTGAATGTCACGATTTCGCGACATCCTTTTCATCCTGGTCACCGACACGTCGCGATTTCGTGACACTTTTTCTGCTTTGTTGCCGTTGACCGCGATTTTCCGACATGTCACGATTTCGCGACAATTTTCCGGCTTCGGTCGCGATTTCGCGACATGTCGCGATTTCGCTACCTGTCGCGATTTCGCGACCCCTTTCTACACTTGTGCATTTTCTCTTTTTCTTCAATTATGGCATCTGGGTCACTGAGATCCTTCCCTGTAAGCTTTGCAAAAAGGTGGGTCCCCAATTTTGGGGTGTGTTGTGGATCAACCACAACAAATGGCGACTTCTATTGTCAAATGCTCTTGAGCATTTTAGTAAGAACCCAACTTTGAAACATATCACAAACTCGTAAATACATGTTAGCACATAAGCAAAATAACAAATGCCCAAAGATCCGAAGTACATGAATCATCGGAATCATCAAGTATTAGCTCGGTGTGTGCAATGTGTTTTCATTCCCTATCGTTTGAAATTGATCAACATTCCATTATCGAGTTTTGCATGAATGCATATATGGGATGGTGAATGATTTGTGACCCTAAATGAATGTGCAAGGAGATTTTGCTTTTCCTAATAAAGGGCATGGTCCTTCTTCTACTACTATGTACAAGCTTTCAAGATTGCCAAACCCTCTTAGGATCCACTAGTTCATTTCCTTATTGTATCCCAAAGTTGGTTATGAGTCCCTACTATCTAGAACCCATGTGCAAGTGAATGTGAAATCAGAACTTTGGGGAGACTCCCACCCCACCCCCCCCGAGATGAGAGTTTAACCTTATCCTTACTATTCTGATTTAGAGTTCATTACCTCACTTTAAGCAAAATAATTAAACGAGTTATGGAAGAAATGGTCATGCTAGTCTAACCCTCTAGACAATCGGTGGTCTTGCTTTTTTAGGCAAGACATGATGCCATGCATGGGCATATCTAACCCCACAATCCAAAACTTATCTCCATTTCTTTGGACCTTGGGGATGACTACCCATCCCTTGCAGAGGACAAGTAGTACGATCCTTACAATCCAAAATAAAGATGAGATGGGAAAAATTTATTTATTTTTATTTATTTCTTGGACCTTGGGGATGACTACCCATCCTGGTTAGGGACAAGTAGTACGATCCTTACAATCCAAACCTTAGATATAAATCATTAATTTTGTTGCTTAAACCTTGGGGATGACTACCCATCCTTTGCAGAGGACAAATAGTACGATCCTTACAATCCAAGACCGATGAGAATGGAAAATATTAATTTTATTACTTAGACCTTGGGGATGACTACCCATCCTTTGCGAGAGGACAAATAGTACGATCCTTACAATCCAAGACTAATTATGAAATGAAAACATAGGAGCTTTGGGGAATCAGATTCTCAACCAACCGAGATGAGAATTTACACCCTATCCTTACTACTCCATGTGGGCTTTAAGTTCTATGGAAGTGGTCAAAACCACTGTTTTAGGATCATGTTGCATAATAGGATAGACATGAAAACCACTTTCGCTCAACCTTTTCCTCCAAGCTAGGTTTTGATCATTTTGCTCAAGATCCTTTTTAATTTATGAGACGTGCTTGGTTCTAGATATCTCAAGACTCAGTTTCCAACCTTAGGAGCTACTTACATATATGTTATAACACAACCCTAAGAGGATTTGACATACTTTCATGGCTTGTACATAAGATGCATATGTAACTAAAATGAAATGTATGTGAGGTGAGATGGAATATGAATGCCTTACTCTTGAATGTGAATGAAATGATTTGTCATGCAAAACTGATTCTTTCATATATCACAAAGTCAAACAATATAACTTAAAAAAGTTTTATGCTATTTGTGGAGCTTTTACAAGACAATTCCAATATTTCATATTCTCCTAATCCTAAGCATAAGTTGGCATCTCAATTTTCTATTTATATATATATATATTTATTTTTTTTTTTTTAAAGCAAAACATGACAATTGAAATCAAATCCAGAATCAAAATCCTAACTAGGCTAGCAATCCTAAACAATAAAAACCAAAATCTGAAAATCCTTCACCAACAGGGAAAAAAAAAATTAACAAAAAAAAACCCGGCCAAACCAGCAAAAAAAAAAAAAAACCGGTTTGAAAATCCCCTTGTTAAAGCCAAAAGAATAATATCAAAGTCTCACAACCTAAGGGCTAAAATAATGCTTTAGAATCTGCCCATTAACCGGCAGCATGAAATCTTTCCCTTCTAAGGTTTTTAGCTCGAAGGTGTTCTTCCCAAGGATCTCTGAAATCTGATATGGGCCCAACCAAAGACAATCAAACTTTTGATGATTCCCTTTTTCCTCATGTCTTTTGTCCCATAGTAACACCAAATCTGAAATTCTGAATGATTTAACTTTGGCCCTTCTATCAAACCATCTCTTGATGACTTCCTGGTGTTTGTTCATGTGATTCATGGCTTCTTCTCTCTTTTCATCCAGGTGCAATAACCGGCTCAATCTAGCTTCAACTTGATCATCTTGTCCCCATGTACTCTTGTATGAAATGTAAGGTCTGCAGACTCCAAATTTGTTGGAAATATCGGGTCTTGCCCATAGACCAAATGATAAGGAGTATTCCCTATAGCTTCTTTCACTCTGGTCCTATCTCCCCACGGGGCAAACTTTAATTGACTATGCCGAGTCCGAGGATTCTTTTCCAGCAACTTCTTAATAGTATTCAACAAATTCTTATTTGAAGATTCGGCCAACCCATTTCCTTGAGGATAGTAATTGGATGCAAACTTTAAGCTCACTTTATTATCATATGCCCACTCTGCAAATTGTGTGGAAATGAAAGCTTTACCATTGTCACTGACAATAGAATCGGGCATTCCATATCTTGTGATAATTTGATCCTCAAGGAATTTAATCACAACGTCTGTGGTGGCATGTTTAGTGGGAATCGCTTCTGTCCACCTTGTACAGTAGTCTGTAGCTGTCAAAATAAATTTGTGAGAGTCAGAAGAATTTGGGTTAATAACCCCGATAAAATCCAGTCCCCATTGTGCAAACGGTCTCATTTCGACTACAGGCTGCAACGGCATGGCTGCATTTCTTTCTCTATTTGCAGCCACTTGACAGATGTGACAAGATCGCACATGAGCATGTGCATCTTTGAATATATGAGGCCAGTAATATCCTGCTCGCAGGATTTGGTGTGTTGTAGCATTGGCTGCACCATGACCAGTTCCATGCTTGCCATGAAATTCTTGCAACACCCTGGCGGCTTCGTCTTTGCTCAAGCATCTCAGGTAGATACCTTCATGATTTTTCCTGTAAAGCACACCAGACTTTATCAGATAGTTAATAGATTTAAGCCTTAAAGCTCTCCTCTGTGTTGAATTCAAATTAGAAGGGCACTTACCAGTCAATAAAAATTGCACAATATCAACATACCAGTCCTCCTTAGCCATGTATTATGTATTTGAGCATTGACCTGTTATTTGCGGATCATTTTCTGCGATCGCCTTTGCCAATCCTTGTCCTCGAACTAGTTTCATTGGTTGGATTTCGAGATCAAATTCTTGGATGGTTGCAATCCACTTTCCTCTCTTTTCACCTAGTTCATTTTGTAAAAACATGGTCTTGACAGCAGAATCGGGCACAATGGCAATAATTCTCACGTGTACGATGTAATGCCTAAATTTTTTCACGAGTTTTAAAAAGTGCATACATTTGCTTATCAAGGATTGAATACCTTAATTGGGCATCTTTTAGGGGGGCACTTAAAAACGCAATGGGTTTTTCGGCATTATCTTCGCCTTTTTGGGTTAATACACTCGCCAAGGAATGCTCCGATGCAAAAGCATAAATGTAAAAAGGCTTGGAATAGTCTGGGCTTATCAAGACCGGGGCTTTGGAAATGGCGTCTTTGATATTCTGGAAAGCCACTCTACTTTCCTCGTTCCACCTTACGTCCACATCTTTCTTGAGCATTTGGTTTAGAGGTTTAGCTATCTCAGCAAAGCTAGAAATGAACTTCCTCACAAAATTGACTTGCCCAAAGAAAGACCTCAATTCTTTTTCTTGCTCGGGAGAGGTAGGTCTTGGATAGCTTGTATCCTTTACGGGTCGATGGATATTCCCTCCTTTGAAATAATGTGACCTAGCGGTTTCCCTTCTGTCACTCCAAAAATGCATTTCTTGGGATTTAATGAAATTCCATGTTCCCCGCATCTTTGAAGCACCTTCTTTAAGTCTTTAACATGATCCTCTCTCTTCTTCGAGAAAACTGGGATATCATCCACATACACGATGATGCATTTGCCTATTAGTCCTTTGAATGCGTAATCCATGGTGCGTTGAAAAGTTGCACCAGCGTTTAATAGTCCGAACGGCATTCTCTTATATGCAAATGTCCCCCACTTGGTAGTGAAGGTTGTTTTCATCCTGTCATCTGGATGTATAAGAACTTGGTTGTACCCAGAATATCCATCGAGAAAGGACATCATTTCTGATCCATTTACCATTTGCAAGATTTCATCGATTGATGGCAATGGATAATTATCTTTTCGGGAGGCTTTATTAAGATTTCGAAAATCTATGCACAGCCTAATCTCTCCACTCTTTTTTCTCATTGGAACAGAGGTTAGCCACCCAGGTTGAGTGCCTAACGGGAAAAATGATTTTCGCCTCCAATAGTATTTTAACCTCCTTTTCGATCAAAGGCTCCAATAGCGGGTTAACAACTCGTTGTCTTTGCCTAAAAGGCTTGGAGTCTGGCTTCAAAGGTATGGTATGCGTGATAATGTTCTGGTTGTAAGTCTTTAGCTCATTGTAGTTCCAAGCAATACAATCTATGTAATGCTTCAAAGTCTGTATTATATTGCTCCTTTCTTCCTCTGTACATGCCTTTGCTATGTACACCTCCTTTGGATTGTCCGCACTCCCCAGATTAATTGAATCGCATGCATCTTTGGGGAGCGGGACTCTTTTTCTTTTCTTGTTCTTGCATTCCATGTCGAACATCTTTTCTAATGAAACCACGTCTTTAGGAATTTTGTTGGATTGATACGCAGTTTCACTTTCTTCTGTTTCATCCTGCCACCTTTGTTCCTCATCGATCACTTGATTTTCAAAAATACCCGAGTTTGTGACAAACTTGAAGATGTGCTTGTCACACTCAAAAACACTGGAAATTCTTCACATTATCGGGTATTGATGGACAAGGAACCAGCTCAATGGAAAACTTTTTACATCTTTTTATATCCACCGGGTTTAACATGCCCGCGGCGATCGCAAGAGAGTCCGCTATTCGATTTCCTCTCCTAGAAATAAGGGCTATGTTGAATGCATCAAACTCCTCCATGAGGTCCATAACCCTAGTCCTATAAAGGCTTGGTATTTTGTCGTGGCATGTATACTGTCCTTTGATTTGCTTGACAACCAACTCAGAATCTCCCAAAACCTTCAAGCATTTAACATGTTTGCTCAATGCTAGACGTAAACCGTAGATCAATGCTTCGTATTCTGCCACATTGTTTGTGCAAGGGAATTGCAGTCTGTAGGCAGCCAATAATGGTTTACCTCCTGGACCAGTGAGCTCGACTCCAGCTCCTGCTCCCTGTCTAGATTTTGATCCATCAAACTTGAGCAACCACGTGTGATCCTTTTCCTCAGAAGAACTACCATGACACACTTCTTCTTTAAGTTCATCAACAGCTTTCTCAACATCAAGAGCATAGACCCCTAGGTCTGGCTCAGAAAACTGAACCTCATTCGGCTTGTTAAAATCCGTTATAATCTCCTTAAGCCTCGGTTCATTTTCCACTCTGATTTGGTTAGCAATGCCCTTCCATGGCAGCCACATATGCGAGCAGTCTGTTGCAAAATAGCCATTCAACGTTTTCATCCAATCTCTCGCAAGTAACATTCCATACCTACTTGGGATGTTAACCACCAAAATTTCTACAACTTGCTGGACCCTGGGTTCAGAATTTAATTGAATCTTGACATCATATAAGGTCCCTACTACATTTACCTCTGAACGGTCCAATTGCAAGACCGTGCATTTGGATGAAACCGGTTGTAGACCCAACATTTGACATATCTCCGTAGGCATGAGGTTGCTCGTGGCTCCTGTGTCTACCAAACAGTTATGCAAGTTCTTACCCGCAATTCTCAGAGTTAATAAGAATGGCGGGACATCCCTTCTCTCCTTTCGCAAAATCGGATGGGATTCAACTCTTTTTTCCTTCCACATCGGATCGGGTGAGTTCAAAGCTCTTATCAACGCCTCCTTTTGACCGGGCAATTTAGTTTGCGTCCAGGGAATGAAAGGCTAGATTTGGACTTCTTCATATCCTCCACTACGTCATAATTTGGTTTTTCGAATTTGACTGTCTTACGGACGTCATTAGACATTTCTCTTCGAGTGGAGGGGGAGGGTTGTTACTTGCCTTTGTATCTGGAGGAAGAATAGAACTGTTTGGAGGTGTTGATGAGGTTTTAGGGGCTTTAGACTTACTCCTCAAATGGTACCCATGAGTCCCCTTTCTAAAATCTCGAAAAGCTTGCACCTCCTGTTCCAAAACTTCGTCTTCTTCCTCCTCGCTCTCACCCTCTTGGTGATATACTGTTTCCATCACCATAATATTTTCATCTTGCTGATACGATGGATCCTCATTTGATACCAGTTCCAAATCATCAACTTGTGCCTGAAGACAATGAGTGTATCTAGCAATCTCAGGACAATTCCTCTCATTGTGTTCTTTTGTGTTATGTAACTTGCACCCTCTTTCCCATGCCAAATCTGAAAGATTCAAAAGAGAATTGGATTGGCTAGGGCCTGCGAAGCATCTAATTGATTAGCAATGGGAGAGGGAACTCCCCCATTGTTTGGCTTAGTGTTCCGAGTGCCTCCCTCTATTGTTAAAATTCTGACTTGGGTGAGGGGCACGGGACTCATGCTTCTATTGTTGAACCCTGTCATTACTTAGTTTATGTACTAGTTTCTTGAGCTCTTCGACTTTCGAAAGGACATCCTTCGGTGGAACCACATTGTTATTAACCCCCATTGGATTTGCATAATTGATGGGGTCTTGATTCCACATTTGGGTGGGGTTACGAGGAATTGGATTCCCATATGGATTGATACCTTGAATTGGGATTGGATTCGGAATAGGGAACTATGGCTTGAGGATTGACTTGACTAGTTTCCTACGTAGTTGATTGACTGTTCTGCAAAAATGCAAGAACAGGTGGAATGGCTGTGATTGGTTGGATTGGAATGGGTGCATATGCGGGTGCTGGTGGATACGACTGTTGATATGGGAAGGCGTTCATACTTGGCATTTGTGGTGCCATGAGCTGATTTGCCTAGGGAACTTGACCATATGGAGCACCCTGTCCCAACATGGGCATCTGGGTAAACCCGTAGCCTTGCGGTGTCAATTGCTGCTCAATAGTCATGGCTTCATTATAGGCCAAAGCCAGCGTGGTGACCTGAGGATTACGCCTTGCAAACATGGCTGTCATGGGGTCCAATGCCCCAAAATATATCTGCAAAGCTACTGCAGGATCGATGGCAAAATGTCTAATTGCTCTGTTATAGTTCTTTTGGAATCTCTGATTAAACATTCGGATTGGTTCCCCTTGGCCCCGTTTGCATGTAATAAATTGATTGTAAATAGTTGCGGGATCTAAGGGCGACCTAAATTGATTGACAAATGCATTTTCCATTTGTGTCCAAGAGGTGATTGAACCAGTTGGCAAGCATATATACCACTCATATGCTATTGGATCCAAGCTCATGGGGAAAAGTCTGCAGGGCTACATCTTCATGCTTGAACTTGCGACCTAATTAAAACATCTCTATAGGCTTGGATATGTTCTTCTCGTTGTTCTTAGGCCATCTGGCTTGTATTTAGGCAAAAATATTTCAATGTTCTTGGGAATTTCATGTATATCCCCAGCAATATTCAAAGGAGTATTGTTAGATCCATACCAAGGATCTATTGGAGCTTGAGCCATTTGACTCAGAATCGATGTAGACAGAACTACAATAGCAGAAGAAATGTTACAAACTATAGGCCCACTAGGGGCAACGGATATTACTGGCGTAGGTCCACTCGACGTTCCTGGAGAAAACGAGGCCTTTTGCTACTTGGAGTGCTTACGACTTGCTTGACTTTACCCTTGGGAGTACCAGTAAGGTCGTGAAAAATGGTTTCTCCGGTTGTTTGAGACACGGTCGCAATACGGCGTGGTGGGTCCAGCCTGCCTGAGGAAACCCTCGGCTAGTTCGAAGAAAACCTGCAACAAACACAAAAACAGTGTTGCAGTTTAGCCGTAAATAATTTCAGAATTAAATCAAAAACAAAATATTCAGATATAAAAATTGAAATAGATAAACCGATTCGGCCCTCCTTCTAGCGCCAATCTGTTGAGTGGTGTTTTAACCCGATTGTGAAAACACACTCTCTGTAGGATCCGAGTCCTAAATCCTCTGCTTGCAAAGAAAAACGATTTCTCCAAGGTTCTTATTATGCTAATTATTGATTATCAAGGATGCTGTTTAAAATGAAATGCCAAGAACACCTTAGGGTTTGCAAGTGGATGTTAACAAGGGGCACTTGTGGTTTATTAATTTTGAACTTTCAATGGACTCCAAATGAATAAAATCTGTTTAAACCTTAAATTCGATGGATCTTCGGTGATTTATTCAAACACGGTAATTAAAGCTGCTGAAAATAAAATATGGGTTTGAAAAGCAAAGACAAAAGTAAACAAAAGTAACAATAAAAATAGATTACGATCGGAAAGTCTGTCATTAATCTGATGAAACCGAAGATATTGAGGCTTTCTACATGCAACCTAACCTAATGAACCTGCACATCCACACAATCCAAATAGGCCAGGTGCGAGTCTCGAGGGTTTCTATGGTAATTCCAGAAAATAGGCATTCGCATGAAGCAACCAAGAGATCTTGCATTAACTTCACCTAAAAACCTAAGAAATCTGGAAGGGAAATATAAACATTAAATCATGCATGCAAAAGTTACTCCTTCTTTCTCATCCAATAAGATGCCAACTCTCTGTATTTGTATTTAAATGATATCTCGATTACATTCAAAAATGTTCCAGGTGCAAAAGAAAATCCCAGAACAAAAAGAAGGAAATTGCCCAAGTACGGGCCCAGAATAGCACAAAGCTTTCGTCTCTGCAACTCCGTATTCGGCAATTTCCAACCCCTTCTTCAATTTGCATTTCTGGCTTTATAGCATTGTTATGGCTCTTCGATTTCCTCTGTCACTTCATTTCCTCTTCCTGTGGGCGACCCTTCAAATTCCTGCTTTTCCCGCTTTGATTCACGCTCAAATTTGAAAATGCTTCGAAATTCATCTCTGCATGTAACGCCTCTGCAAGTTTGACACCTGTGCGCCACGTGTCCTGCTTTTCCTGCGTCCTGTGTAACGCTTTCCTGCGAAAGAACCCGACAAAACTGCAAGTCCGCCTGTTCACCTTCCCGGCCGCGAAATCGCGACATGTCACGATATCGCGACGTCTTTCTCGTCCGTACGCGTCCAACGGCTTTTCGTAGCGATATCGCTATTGTTTTCAGCTTTGAGTCTTCTTTCCAAATATGGCAGCGATATCGCTACCGTTTCGGCCTTTAACTTTCTTTTAAAACATAGTAGCGATATCGCTACCACCTTCGGCCTTTGGTTTTCTTTTTTAAAACATGGTAGCGATATCGCTACCAACTTCCCGGTCGTACATCCCTGGCAACCCTTGGTAGCGATATCGCTACCACTTTTGCTCTGTGCCTTCTATTTTATGAAGTGGTAGCGATATCGCTACCATTTTTGGCCTTGAGCTTCCTTTTCATGAAATGGTAGCGATATCGCTACCACTTAGACTTTGAGCCTGCCTTCACGAAATTTGTAGCGATATCGCTACCGTTTTGAACTTTGAGTCTTCTTTCCGCAAGGCGTAACGAAATCGCTACCGTTTCTCCGTCGGGCCTCCTTGGCAATTTTACGTCGCGACATCGCGACCATTATCATTCTCTTGCCCTCTTTCGACAAACCGTCGCGATATCGCTATCGCTTTTCTGCTTCGAGCCTGATTTTCATTTCCGTCGCGATTTCGCGACATCTTCCTTGTACCGTACAACTTTGCCAAAATGCGTCGCGAAATCGCGACACCTTTCATCATCCGTACGCTTCGGCAAAACACGTCACGATTTCGTGACATCATCTATTTTCTTCCCAACAGCATGTCGCGATTTCACGACACCTTTTCTTTTCTCCTCAGCGACATGTCGCGATTTCGCGACATCCTTTTCATCCTGGTCACCGACACGTCGTGATTTCGCGACACTTCTCTTTTCTTCTCAGCTGAATGTCACGATTTCGCGACATCCTTTTCATCCTGGTCACCGACACGTCGTGATTTTGTGACACTTTTTCTGCTTTGTTGCCGTTGACCGCGTTGACCGTGATTTTCCGACATGTCACGATTTCGCGACAATTTTTCGGCTTCGGTCGCGATTTCGCTACCTGTCGCGATTTCGTGACCCCTTTCTACACTTGTGCATTTTCTCTTTTTTTCAATTCTGGCATCTGGGTCACTGAGATCCTTCCCTGTAAGCCTGCAAAAAGGTGGGTCCCCAATTTTGGGGTGTGTTGTGGATCAACCACAACAAATGGCGACTCTATTTGTCAAATGCTCTTGAGCATTTTAGTAAGAACCCAACTCTGAAACATATCACCAACTCGTAAATACATGTTAGCACATAAGCAAAATAACAAATGCCCAAAGATCCGAAGTACATGAATCATCAGAATCATCAAGTATTTGCTCAGTGTGTGCAATGTGTTTTCATTCCCTATCATTTGAAATTGATCAACATTCCATTATCAGTTTTGCATGAATGCATATATGGGATGGTGAATGATTTGTGACCCTAAATGAATGAGCTAGGAGATTTTGTTTTTCCTAATAAGCATGATCATTCTTCTACTATTATGTACAAGCATTCAAGATTGCCAAACCCTCTTAGGACCCACAAGTTCATTTCCTTATTGTATCCCAAAGTTGGTTATGAGTCCCTACTATTTAGAACCCATGTGCAAGTGAATGTGAAATCAGAACTTTGGGGCCGAGATGAGAGTTTAACCTTATCCTTACTATTCTGATTTAGAGTTCATTACCTCACTTTAAGCAAAATAATTAAACCAGTTATGGAAGAAATTGTCATGCTAGTCTAACCTTCTAGACAATCAGTGGTCTTGCTTTTTAGGCAAGACATGATGCCATGCATAGGCATATCTAACCCCACAATCCAAAACTTATCTCCATTTCTTTGGACCTTGGGGATGACTACCCATCCCTTGCAGAGGACAAGTAGTACGATCCTTACAATCCAAAATAAAGATGAGATGGGAAAAATTTATTTATTATTATTTTATTTCTTGGACCTTGGGGATGACTACCCATCCTGGTTAGGGACAAGTAGTACGATCCTTACAATCCAAACCTTAGATATAAATCATTAATTTTGTTGCTTAAACCTTGGGGATGACTACCCATCCTTTGCAGAGGACAAATAGTACGATCCTTACAATCCAAGACTGATGAGAATGGAAAATATTAATTTTATTACTTAGACCTTGGGGATGACTACCCATCCTTTGCAGAGGACAAATAGTACGATCCTTACAATCCAAGACTAATTATGAAATGAAAACATAGGAGATTTGGGGAATCAAATTCTCAACCAACCGAGATGAGAATTTACACCCTATCCTTACTACTCCATGTGGGCTTTAAGTTCCATGGAAGTGGTCAAAAACCACTGTTTTAGGATCATGTTGCATAATAGGATAGACATGAAAAACCACTTTCGCTCAACCTTTTCCTCCAAGCTAGGTTTTGATCATTTTGCTCCAGATCCTTTTTAATTTATGAGACATGCTTGGTTCTAGATATCTCAAGACTCAGTTTCCAACCTTAGGAGCTACTTACATATATGTTATAACACAACCCTAAGAGGATTTGACATACTTTCATGGCTTATTCATAAGATGCATATGCAACTAAAATGAAATGTATGTGAGGTGAGATGGAATATGAATGCATTACTTCTTGAATTGTGAATGAAATGATTTGTCATGCAAAACTGATTCTTTCATATATCACAAAGTCAAACAATATAACTTAAAAAAGTTTTATGCTATTTGTGGAGCTTTTACAAGACAATTCCAATATTTCATATTCTCCTAATCCTTAAGCATAAGTTGACATCTCAATTTTCTATATATATATATATATATATATATTTTTTTTTTTTAAATTAACACACATGTCAATTGAAATCAAATCCATAATCAAAATCCTAACTAAACTAACAATCCTAAACAATAAAAACAAAATCTGAAAATCCTTCACCAACACCAAAAGAATAATATCAAAGTCTTACAACCTAAGGGCTAAAATAATGCTTTAGAATCTGCCCATTAACCGACAGCATGAAATATTTCCCTTCTAAGGTTTTTAGCCTGAAGGTGTTCTTCTCAAGAATTTCTAAAATCTGATATGGGCCTAACCAGAGACAATCAAACTTTTGATGGTTTCCTTTTTCCTCATGTCTTTTGTCCCATAGTAACACCAAATATAAAATTCTAAATGATTTAACTTTGGCCCTTCTATCAAACCATCTCTTGATGACTTCCTGGTGTTTGTTCATGTGATTCATGGCTTCTTCTCTCTTTTCATCCAGGTGCAATAACCGGCTCAATCTAGCTTCAACTTGATCATCTGTCCCCATGTACTCTTGTATGAAATGTAAGGTCTGCAGCTCCAAATTTGCTGGAAATATCGGGTCTTGCCCATAGACCAAATGATAAGGAGTATTCCCTATAGCTTCTTTCACTCTGGTCACCGACACGTTGCGATTTCGTGACACTTCTCTTTTCTTCTCAGCTGAATGTCACGATTTCGTGACATCCTTTTCATCCTGGTCACCGACACGTCGCGATTTCGTGACACTTTTTCTGCTTTGTTGCCGTTGACCGCGTTGACCGCGATTTTCCGACATGTCACGATTTTGCGACAATTTTTCGGCTTCGGTCGCGATTTCGCGACATGTCGCAATTTCGCTACCTGTCGCGATTTCGCGACCCCTTTCTACACTTGTGCATTTTCTCTTTTTTTCAATTTTGGCATCTGGGTCACTGAGATCCTTCCCTGTAAGCCTACAAAAAGGTGGGTCCCCAATTTTGGGGTGTGTTGTGGATCAACCACAACAAGTTTATTTTAAACTTTACATATAATTGGATTCCATAATTCCATTCTCTTTCTCCCCTCAAATAAGGGCATCCCTAGATAAGTTGTTGGTAAATTTGCCTCCTCTATTTGAAGTAACCTACAAATTCTTGCTTTGATATTAGTTGGAGTGTTAAGGAAGTAAATTTTAGATTTTGTCCTACTAACTTTTTATCCTAATGCTCTTTTGTATTCCTTAAATAAGTTATTAAAAGCTCTGGCCTCATTTATCCTTGTGTGACAAAGGAAATGCACCATTGATTGATTGAAATGAAGAAAGTATGATATTACAAGATAATTCTTCTGATTAAAATAAACCCTCTTGGGTTTTTTACAATGATACCTCCAAAATGAAGGGCTTTTCTTTCTTTTTACAACAAACTTTATGGTGCTACAAACATATTCTCTTGGTCACCCTCAAATGGTTGGGTGGGTTTGAAGACTTGTTCACTTGATAAATCACCGTAGGCCTACTACTACTCTAGAATCCCTACACACAAGCCCACAAGAAAAATGTTAGTAGTATCAATAGGGCCTTTTTAGATTAGGTCCAAAATCCAATAAAATGTTAAAACAAAACTTACAAAAACTTTGATAAAAGTTACAAAAGCATGTAAAAGGGTTACAAAATTTTGCAAACATACTTGTATTACCTTTTTTACCTTTCTGCAATTGATTTTGGGTCTCTATCTTGTGTCAAAATGTATCTTTCAAGGGGTTGACGTCTTACTCTGTGTAGCCATTAGAGAGAATTGATGTTTGGCACTATGTATCCATTAGGGGTTGATGTATGGACTTCTACAACTGGGATGGCCTTGAAATTTCTTGTGGATATTCCTAGTGGAATCTTAAGCTTTTGGTGAAGATTTAGTTTTGATTAGTCTTCTCGTTTACAAGCAGTTACAAGACAAATGTTAGTAGGGCACTTCAAAATAATCCATTGTAGAGATGGTATTAAGATCTAAAAAGGTGTAATCACACTCAAATGCTTAAGCACTCACAAAGGAGGACTAAGATGACTAGTGAAATTTCGGTAGAGTTTTGTTTAGGCTCTTGGATCTCTCTTGAAAAATGAATAAATGAGGGGTATTTATAAATTTTTGGCAAGGAAGAGGGGATAGTGATTGGGCAATGACATGGCATGATGTTGCAACTAGGTGGCAGATTCAAAGGCCAAGGAAAATATATAGAAATTTGCTTGGAGGGTTGTGCACCCTCCAAAATTTATGACCTTGGGTAGGGTGAATTCTCACCCACCCAAGTGTCATAAATTGGCATTGGGAGTGGGGTCCTTGGGTGAAGTGGAGGGAATTTTAAATTCCTTCTAATGCAATATGGAGGGTGTGGAGGTGTAGTATGCAAAAATCATACACCTAATGCAATTATATGAAATCAAATTGAATAACAAAATCATGTAACCATCAAGATAAAGATAAGAAGTGAAGAAATGGTGCTTTTCTCATTAATATTGAATCGTGTCCTTGAAAAGGAAATTACAATGATATCCCTCTGAGGGATTTGATATCAATTTGATAAAATTTTACAATCAAGAGATATGGTAGGTGTAATACGTAGAATCTTTGCACCCTCAAACTGATTTGGGAAGGAGTTTCTTGTGACCTCCATAAGGTATGATGTAAATGTTATGAATATTTATGTTGATAGCTCCTATCGAGATTTGAAATATGCACACAAGGACACTCAAAAGACATTAGTATCATTTTTAGAGCCTTTCATGATTAGACCCTTATCCATGATAAATAAATTGAAAATAAATGCTGAAATACGATAAAAAATCCATGATAAACAAAATTAAACTATGTTAGAAAACAAATGAAATGCTGCTAAACCTACTATAATAAAGAAAAATAATAAAATAAATATCACTGAGAGGTCATCCTGAGGTAGGGCGATCTGGCCTATTGATCATCCTTGGGTTGGACGGTGGCACTTGTAGGCCATATCAGGGTGAGATGATCGCTAAATTGTGGATGAATTCCTTTGTGGTCGATGCAAGATATGCCAATATTAATCTATCGAATTGATGTTCAAGGGTTGTGCTCTTGAAGCATGATTTAATTATAGAAATTGGCATGAAATAAGGATGTTGATGATGAAAGAGTGTTGAATTTGATCTTCAAGCTTTGAGACACTCCATTGTTGCACTTGAAAGCTCCATGACTAAAATCCAACAACACTGCATTGCTTATGAGAATCTAATATCTCTAGTATTCAATATGAAAATACTTCGTTATCATCCAATTGCTATATTTTTCATGAAGGTAAGGTATATTCTTATAGAATTTCCAAATGGGAATCTTGGTTCCTTGTGAAGCCAATAAATAGTTAAGATCAAGAAGGAAAATAACCCATTCTAGAAGCTTTCCGTAATTGATTGCAAATACCATTAGGCTTGGTTGACCATTGAAATCATTTTTCTCGTGGCACTAGATTTGAATTTGTTACAAGTGCAACCATACTAGGGTAGGGCGACCATGATTGTTGGCTATCTTCAAGTGGGACAGTCTAGGCTGTAAAAGTAGATATATCTTTTTAAAGTGATAAAAATCACTATTAAGCCCTTAGGCTACCCCAGGTGGGTCATATGGCCTAAAAATGTGTCCATATAGGTAGTCTCTTCAAAATAACGTATTTTAGGTGTCTATAGATGCCTCTTTTTGGGATGCATTGTGTGACAACACAATGCGGAGCAAAAATAGATGACCTAAAGTCAATTTGAAGGTTGATAGTTGTAGACACCAAAATCTAGCCACTTGTCATCCATTTGTGTCCTCCAATCACAACCATCCATTATATATATATGTATTTGTTTAATATATATAAAAATATTAATATTTTATATATTATATTTATATATATTTAATAAATATATATATGTATTTATATAAATTAATCCTAGTCATCCACCATGTTTTAATCTCAGCCATCCATCCATATCAATCCATGCCACTTATCCAAACTTAATATCCACCCTTCCTCATGTTTTAATCTCAACCGCCTATTTTGTGTCATTGAAACCCTAACATGGTCAAGGGCATATTATAAAAGAGGATTCATTTTGACAAATTAAACCCTTAAAGCTCCTCTTAATCACTTAAGTGCCTTGGAATCTTAATCCTTGAGATAAATCCTTAAGCCTTTCTACCCTAGCCACTTTACCCTCACTTTCATCATTCACTACCACTCCCTTTGCCTCTTTTTCACCACTACCAAACCTGCACAGACCAGATATGGTTCTACAACACTTTCCTTAGTCCTTGAACACCCTCTAGAGCTAGTATAATGCCTCTGGGTATTTTTGGAACTCTTGGTGCATCCAAAACCTTCATAGAACACCTCTAGGTATTTCTTGCAGTAGATCTCCACTTCCCCAACCCTTGGGCATTGTTTGGGCATCCTCGCAACCATCAACGATAGAAGAAGAATTATTTTTAACATTTTGACAAGGTAAAAAGTTATTTGTAATTATTTTATATTTTTATACAATCTGTTTATAGTTACATTCTATAGCATCTAGGGTTTTAGTTACCTTTATCTTTCTAAGGGACTCATGTAGTGGAGCCCTCATAGGTGCTTCTAATATCTTTTTGTTGTTGTCTCTATTCTTAGGTACAAGAATCATCTATCTGGAAGTTGTTGAAGCTAGGATGGTCCCATAGGGATACACAAGCCCACTCGTAACACTTGTTTGGATCAAAGATGAGTGAGAAAACATCGGTTATTCTTTTGAACTAAGGTCTCAAAGAACCCTAGCAATTATAAATATGTATCAAAAAAACATTGTAAAACTCCATATTAGGGCATATTTATTGTATAACTTAGAGATCTACCCACGTTAATAAAAGCTTATCCATTTTGTGTAGTCTTGTGTTATCACTCTATTTTTATTACTTTATTATTGCTTTGGTGTTGTTTGATTTAAATTTACAAAATGGCAATCATGGTGGGACCCCTAAAGGGTTATTTATGTTAATTATTTTCTCACTAATTTCTATTTCTATTTTCATTTTGCAGGTTTCAAAAATTTGATCACATGAAATTTGCAAAAAAATGAGGGTTTCTAGAGGTTATAGAATTCAATCGAAGATCATGCAGACATCCTACAAAATTCGAGGGATGCCCTACAATGTTCAAGGAATGCCCTACAATGTTCCAGAGACTTTGGGTGACATTTTATAGAGTGGGGAAGAAGTACGTAGGCTTCCTGGTAAGCCTGCTTTAAACCCTAACCCAATTCAATTTTCATTTTCTTGATTTTTACAGTAAAATTAACAAAAATAAAAACATTTATTTTTTGTTTAAATAATTTACATTTTTATTTGCATTTTAGGCATTTACATTATTACATTCATGCTATATCACACTTATTTTAGATTTTTGTTGATTTTTGATGTATTCATTCACTATTTTTGTATGTTGTTTGCATTTGAAATTACAAAAGCATAAAATAGTTGCATAGTAGAAGTTGAAAGCTTCCATTTTTACTTTTCTAAGTTGGAACAAGGTCACAATACCTAAGTATACTCCTGCTATTGGAATCACTCGATGATTAAAAGTAGAATAACTAGGCAAACCCTCAGCTGTTGGAATCACTTGATGATTCAGGGTGCGTCTTAAGTGGTGTACCACTAAGTTCTTTTGAGGAGCTTAGTATTGATGTTCATGGCTTCTAGTTTAGACAAGTGAAATAGGTGTGTTTTAAACATTAAGTGAAAAAAATATATAACACAAATTTAAAATGAATCACACACTTTACACATTTCACAATAAACAATAGTGAGTTGGATTTCATCACCAACCATTGTTTGAGATTTGGTGATGATGGGCTTCATCTCCATCCTTCAATATCTACCCTTAGCAACCATAGTCACCCATGAGAAATTTTTTTGGATTTCATCACCAATAAGAATCTTATTTTCCATCCAAACTTAGATTTTACCTTTGCATAATAGTTTAGTTTAGGACATCTATAACACACAAAACTCACAAAAAAATCATTAAAAAAAAAAAAAAATCTATTGCAAAGAATATGATTAAAATTACTTGTTTGATTCTGTGTTCTCCATTTGCATTTTCTTTATATACATTCCACACATTTCACCACCCCCATATGACTCATGAGCTTATGGTTTCAACCCAAAGCCAAGAAAAGATTCTAAGTCAAACCCTTTTCAACCAAATCACTTCATCCATGGAGTGTTCCACATCTTCCCCTACCACTTTTGTGGTTAACCCTGTCAGTGTGATATATACAAGTTATTTTGGTTTATCTGTGGGACCATCACACATTGTATATGAAGAACATGTGCTTATACTGAGAGGGGGGGGGTGAACAATATAATATAAAACTTTTCCCCAAATAGTAGCATCAACATTAATAAAGCAGTAAACATCACACAAAGCATCACACACATGAGAGACATCATTTTTAATGTGGTTCACCCAATGTGGGCTACCTCCACAGAAAATATTTCTTCTAAATATTTCTCAAATAATCTCTTGGGAATCCTTCCCAATTACAATGTTTATGGACCTTTGTCCAAAGGAGATGTTGATCCCCTAAATCTCAAGTTCGTGGATCTCTTCCATAGGAGAACTCTTTCCCCTTCTGCTCTGGCTAGTGATCTTCTAGAAGACTTTGTCTCTCTGTTGCACTGACTTGTGGATCTCTCTCCACTTGAAGACTCCTCACTTAGATCTATCTTCAATTGTCCTGGCTACTGGATCTCTATCCACTAAGACTCTATCCTCTATACTCTATCAATAGGTTCACTCAGAACCTCTTCAAATCTGCTCAATAGGCTCACTTAGAACCTGCTCAAATCTTCTCAATAGGCTCACTCAGAACCTGCTCAAATCTGCTCAATAGGCTCACTCAAAACCTACTCAAATCTGCTCAATAGGTTCACTCAGAACTTGCTCAAATCTGCTCAACAAGCTCACTTAGAACTTGTCCAAATCTGCTCAACAAGCTCACTCAGAACTTATCCAAATCTGCTCAATAAGTCCTCTCTAGGACTTTCTCAAATATGCATAGCAAGCTTTCACAAAAGCTTACTCAAAATCAGTCCACAAGCCTTCTCAAAGACTTGCCTCAAATCAGCTCAACAAAATCTCAACTCAATCTCATAGAAGCATAAAGAGAATTGTTAGAGACTCAATATGTTCTATACTCAAATCCCAATCTCAACTCAAATCAATCTCAACTCAAATCAGAATATAGAATAGTTTGTTTTATGGAACTTGAACAACCACTTCACACAATCACTTGACTAGGCTCAAACAACTCTACTCAACCAATCACCACAAGGAACAACTCTTTCTCACAAACCCTAGTCCAAGCATGAATCAACCAACTCAAAATATCTTCAACAATACTCAACAACAACTCTCACATAACAATGATACTCATGTTCTTTTCAAACTCAAGTTCAAGTTCTTTGCACAACAACTCACTCCAACAACAATGCTTATAAAACAAGGTTTTAATCACAACTTTCAAACCAGAAAACCTTGAAGCATTAAACCAACTATTTTCAAATAGGAAACCACAATCAATCCTTTTCACTCCAATGATATTTCAGAAATCAACCACCCAAATAAAATCAATGGAGAATATTGCTCATACCTTTTTGATGCCTTATTTGTTGTCCACAAAATCTGTCTCACTCAACACACTTTCTTTTTCAACTCTCAACAAGGGTTAGAGTAATAACACAACAAAAAATATCCAAGTAACACCTTATTACTCCTACTTTATTTTAACATCCACCAAAGTTCTTTTATTCAAGAAATAAACCCTCAATAGAATGGATCAAACTTACTTTTGGAAACTCCTTGACAAAACCTGAAATATCTTCTTACACAACCCTTATTTCTCCTTCTAAGCAAGTTAATTAAATAGCTCTTGAAAAATGCTTTCCAATGATATATAATATGCTACCCTTCCAAAATTAAAAGGAATAGTAATTTTAGAATTTTCTAAAACAACTCATAAGCCTTATTTCTCCTCAAAGCTTTTCTTACAAATATTAAAATAAAAATTTAACTTACCTTTTTCTTCTCAACAGGATTCGATCCCCTGTCACTATCCAAGCACCACTCTAACCATGGTGCCACTAACCACGTGATCCAACCGCTCACATGAAATGGTGAGTGCAACCACTATGCTTTCCTTCCTCCAAATGTGCCCCAGAAGACACGTGCACCAAAAGGTGTACTTCCTTTCCACTTCGCAAAAACCAATGCCGATAGGATTCGAACTTCGGATCTCCTGGCGCTCAACAACTTGACTGCCTCCTTCTTGCCACTAGGCCACAAGCACCTATGGTGTATGGGAAGGGTCCTCCCTTCCTTCTATTTCTCCCTTTCTTCATAGGTTTCGATTGCGCTAAAATATCTTTTCTCTTTGTTCGAACGAAACTCACACACATTCGAATTATTGCCAAATGAATTTTTGGCAATGGTATTTATACATATTGCCTTGAATTTTCATACGTCGGCCCTTAATCGAATTTGATGACGTCGGTGGGAATTTCCACTTTGGAAATTTAAATTTAAATTTTAAAATATTAAAATTTAAAACTTAAACTTCAAAGTTGAATAACTTTGTCACTGGGACTCCTTTTTCGATGAAACGAAAAGCCAACCTGGGTTTTAAGAAAAACCCACTTCAAATATGCCATCCATGGTTTTAAATAAAAACCTTTTTCTAAGCTTCCATTGAAGCTCCTTTTGGAATACAAACATAGTGCTTACTTACATAGATCCTTTTGACATCAATGACAACTTTTTGCTAAGGGACTCAAAATGTCCAACAATCTCCCCCTTTGTCATTGATGGCAACCCGTATCCTTTTATTGAAATCTGACCTTCTTTTCTGCTCCCCCTGGGACTTTGCTCCCCCTGGCTCAATGCTCTCTCAAATATCAAATCTCTCCCCATATCAAAAACTCTCCCCAATATACACAAATCTCTCCCCCTTTGTCATCAATGGCAAAGGGTCACCTTTGGGGCTCGGGGCTAAGAATGAGCCTCTTAGCTTGGCCCCTCCCCCACCTCCACATGAGATGGTTAATTCTAGGGTGGGAGTATCACTCCCAACTTTCCTCAAAGATACTCAAAAGTGTCTTTTGAGAGTGGCTTAGTGAAAATATCTGCTATTTGTTCCTTTGTAGTGACATACTCCAATCTGACCTGTTTATCTGACACCTGTTCTCTCAAAAAATGATACTTAATTGGAATGTGCTTCGTCTTGGAGTGCATTACCAGATTTTTTGAGATACATATGGCACTGGTATTATCACATAGTATAGGAATAGGCTGATCATGCTTTATCCTAAAGTCTTCTAAAGTCCTCTTCATCCATAACACCTGTGTACAACTGGCTACTGCTGCAATATATTCTGCCTCTACTATAGATAGAGATACTGAAACCTACTTCTTACTTAACCAGGAGACTAGTCTTTCTCCAAGAAAGAAAGCTCCTCCACTTGTGCTTTTTCTATCATCAATGTTGTCGGCCCAATATGCATCTGTATATGTTGTAAGTGTGAAACTGTCACTTCTAGGATACCAAAGTCCAAAATCCATAGTCCCTTTTAGATACCTAAAAATTCTTTTTACTGCTACCACATGTGTTTCCTTAGGTGTTGCTTGAAATCTTGCCACTAATCCCATTGACTGTACTATGTCTGGTCTTGTAGCTGTGACATACAATAAGCTGCCAATCATGGATCTGTATAGTCTCTGATCTGCCTCTGGAGATTCATCATCCTTACTTAACTTGCACCCTGTGACCATAGGAGTACTTACTGGTTTGCAATCTTCTAATCTGAATTTCTTTAACATCTCCTTGATGTATTTGGCTTGAGAAAGAAACACTCCCTTTTCTAATTGTGAAATCTAAAGACCAAGAAAGAAGGATAATTCACCAAGCATAGACATCTCAAATTCACTCTGCATATTCTTAGCAAAATCTTTGCACATCTTGTCATTATTTCCCCCAAAAATTATGTCATCAACATAAACAACCACTATCAGAAGATCATTTCCTTCATTTTTGATATACAAATTACTATCTGCTATTCCTTTCCTGAATCCCTGTTCCTGTAGATACCTATCCAATATTGAATACCATGCTCTGGGAGCCTACTTTAAGCCATACAATGCCTTTTTCAATCTGCATACCTGATCTGGAGTATCTGATAGTATAAATCCCTCTGGTTGTTCAATGTAGACCTCTTCTTCTAGAATCCCATTTAGAAAAGCTGACTTAACATCCATTTGATATACTTTGAAATTCTTGAAACTTGAAAAAGCTAAAAACATCCTTATAGCTTCAAGTCGTGCAAGCTGGAGCAAAGGTTTCATCAAAATCAATTCCTTCTACTTGTGCATAACCTTTGCAAACTAACCTTGCTTTATTTCTGACAACTTGTCCATCTTCATTCAACTTATTTCTGAAGACCCATTTTGTGCCAATCACATTTTTGTCCTTTGGTCGTGGAACAAGTTCCCAAGTTTTGCTCTTCTCAATATGATCTAATTCCTCATTCATTGCTTTAACCCAAAATTCATCTTCACAAGCTTGAGAAAAATCTTTTGGCTCAATCTTAGATAGTAAAGAAAAATTTGCTTGTTGAGATGGTTTTATTATTCTTCTCCTTGTCTGTCTTTCATCTGGATTCCCAATGATCTGATATTTTGGGTGATGTTTTTGTACATATCTGGAAGGAGTTTTAGGAAGAAGCCTTTGTGTTTCTTCTTCATCATTATCTGATTCTTCACAAAAATCTTCTTGACAACATCCATCTTCTTGGTATATTGTTTGCTGAATTGGCTCTCTAGAATCTATCTTTTCATCAACTGTCACATTCATACTTTCCACCATAGTGCATGTTATTTTGTTGTAACATCTGTAAGCTTTGCTTTTAGTGGAGTATCCAAGAAAAATTCCCTCATCACACCTTGGATCAAATTTGCCCAAATTTTGATCTTCCCGTCTTATGTAACATTTGCTTCCAAAAATCTTGAAATGTTTTACAGTAGCAGGTCTTCCTTTCCAAAGCTCATAAGGAGTCTTGTGATGATTTACCCTTAATTGAGCCCTAGTAATTATGTACACAGCTATGGATACTGCTTCTTTCCAAAAACCATCTGACAACTTAGATTCATTTAACATAGCTCTAGCCATGTTTTCAACAGTCCTGTTCTTCCTTTCAACTACTCCATTTTGTTGGGGAGTTCTTGCTGTTGAGTACTCTCTCTTGATTCCATGTTGTTCACAAAATTCTACAAACTCATCTGAAGTAAACTCTCCTCCTCTATCAGATCTTAGACACTTAATCCTTTTGCCTGTTTCATTTTCAACCAATTCCTTGAATGCTTTGAATTTTTTGAAGGCTTCTAACTTCTCTTTTAGGAAAGTTACCCAAACCATTCTGGAATAATCATCTACAAACAACATGAAGTAACTCTCACCCTGAATACTTTGTGTTCTAGTAGGACCACACAAATCAGTATGTATTAAACTTAAAGGCTCAGAAGACATATAGCCTTTTGGTTTGTAAGTTGTCCTAGTTTGCTTTCCATGTTGACAAGGTGCACAAATTGTGTTTTGAGGTCTCCTTATTTTGGGTAAATCTCTGATTTCATGTTTGTTGCTTATGCTGACTATGTTGTCAAAATTCAAATGACCTAATATTCTATGCCATAACCAAATCTCATCCTCTTGTGATAGAAAACACTTTTCTCCTTTGATCTCATTGAGCATGTATAAGTTGTTTGGAGTCCTTCTTGCATTTGCAATAATTCTTCCTATTTTAGTTTTCATTATCTCACATCTATCTGGATGGAAGGTAACCATATATCCTTGATCACGGAGTTGACTTATACTCAGTAGATTGTGCTTTAACCCTTTGACATACAAAACATTCTCTATTTTTGTTTTTCCATTGTCTAGACTTAGAGTACCTCTCCCAACAATCCTAGTTGATCCATTATCACCAAAACTTACAGATCCTCTATTTGTTTCCTTTAGAACAATGAATTTGTCTTTGTCTCCTGTCATGTGACTAGAGCAACCACTATCCAGATACCATTGTTCTTCTTTATTTTGAGCATGCAGGGTTGTTTGAACTAACATAGATCTGGCCCTATCATTCTTTCTTTCATCCTTCCTAGTTGTTGGAATTGTTTTTCTAAACTCAGGAAATATCATTTTACACCATCTAGCCTTGTGCCCAAAGTTATTGCATTTGTAACATATAACATCATTATCCATGAGAGGTGCAAAGGAATTGAAATCTCTATTGTATCTTGCATGATGAGTACAATGTGCAGCTATATGACCATATTTATTGCAAGAAAAACAATGACCATGAAAGAGATTATGTAACTTGTTTGGAGATCTTGGATATTGTGAAGAAGTCATCCTCTTCTTGTAATTAACTCTTATCCAGGGTTCCTCTTTGCTCTCTTCCTTTCTGATGTCCTTTGCTTGCTTTTCTTTGTTTGAAGTTTCTGCCTTTTGGAAGCTTGATTCCTCTTTTTGTTTCACATATTCTATATTTTGTAGTATCTTGATCCCTTCCAGTTTATTTCTTAGGAGAACAATTTCTGCTTCCAATATTCCACATTTTGTTTCCTTGGCTCTCAATAGATCTGTCATATCTTGCTCAATATTCTTTCCTTCTTCTACCTTAATCTTGAATTCTGTAAGGTTTTGTATAAGTTCCACTCTTGCTTCTTCATCTTCCTGAATTTGTTCCTTCAAGTTTGAATTTTTCTCTCTAAGTCTTTCCAGTTTTCTGAGAGCAACAAAGAATTCTTCTTTTATATCAAACCCACTTTCTTCTTCACTTTTTGAGGTCATGTGTGCTATCGAAGGATCTTCTTCTGAGCTGTTAGACTCTTCACGGAGAGACCCGCTCTGATACCAATTGAAGAACATGTGCTTATACTGAGAGGGGGGTGAACAGTATAATATAAAACTTTTCCCCAAATAGTAGCATCAACATTAATAAAGCAGTAAACATCACACAAAGCATCACACACATGAGAGACATCATTTTTAATGTGGTTCACCCAATGTGGGCTACCTCCATAAAAAATATTTCTTCTAAATATTTCTCAAATAATCTCTTGGGAATCCTTCCCAATTACAATGTTTATGGACCTCTGTCCAAAGGAGATGTTGATCCCCTAAATCTCAAGTTCGTGGATCTCTTCCATAGGAGAACTCTTTCCCCTTCTACTCTGGCTAGTGATCTTCTAGAAGACTTTGTCTCTCTACTACACTGACTTGTGGATCTCTCTCCACTTGAAGACTCCTCACTCAGATCTGTCTTCAATTGTCCTGGCTGTTGGATCTCTATCCACTGAGACTCTGTCCTCTATACTCTGTCACCTCCAAAGCTCTATCAATAGGTTCACTCAGAACCTCTTCAAATCTGCTCAATAGGCTCACTCAGAACCTACTCAAATCTGCTCAATAGGCTCACTCAGAACCTGCTCAAATCTTCTCAATAGGCTCACTCAAAACCTGCTCAAATATGCTCAATAGGTTCACTCAGAACCTGCTCAAATCTACTCAACAAGCTCACTCATAACTTGTCCAAATATGCTCAACAAGCTCACTCAGAACTTGTCCAAATCTTCTCAATAAGTCCTCTCTAGGACTTGCTCAAATCTGCATAGCAAGCTTTCACAAAAGCTTACTCAAAATCAGTCCACAAGCCTTCTCAAAGACTTGCCTCAAATCAGCTCAACAAAATCTCAACTCAATCTCATAGAAGCATAAAGAGAATTGTTAGAGACTCAATATGTTCTATACTCAAATCCCAATCTCAACTCAAATCAGAATATAGAATAGTTTGTTTTATGGAACTTGAACAACCACTTCACACAATCACTTGACTAGGCTCAAACAACTCTACTCAACCAATCACCACAAGGAACAACTCTTTCTCACAAACCCTAGTCCAAGCATGAATCAACCAACTCAAAATGTCTTCAACAATACTCAACAACAACTCTTACATAACAATGATACTCATGTTCTTTTCAGCTCAAGTTCAAGTTCTTTGCACAACAACTCACTCCAACAACAATGCTTATAAAACAAGGTTTTAATCACAACTCTCAAACCAGGAAAACCTTGAAGCATTAAACCAACTATTTTTGAATAGGAAACCACAATCAATCCTTTTCACTCCAATGATATTTCAGAAATCAACCACCCAAATAAAATCAATGGAGAATATTGCTCATACCTTTTTGATGCCTTATTTGTTGTCCACAAAATCTGTCTCACTCAACACACTTTCTTTTTCAACTCTCAACAAGGGTTAGAGGTAATAACACAACAAAAATATCCAAGTAACACCTTATTACTCCTACTTTATTTTAACATCCACCAAAGTTCTTTTATTCAAGAAATAAACCCTCAATAGAATGGATCAAACTTACTTTTGGAAACTCCTTGACAAAACCTGAAATATCTTCTTACACAACCCTTATTTCTCCTTCTAAGAAAGTTAATTAAATAGCTCTTGAAAAATGCTTTCCAACGATATATAATATGCTACCCTTCCAAAATTAAAAGGAATAGTAATTTCAGAATTTTCTAAAACAACTCATAAGCCTTATTTCTCCTCAAAGCTTTTCTTACAAATATTAAAATAAAAATTTAACTTACCTTTTTCTTCTCAACGGGATTCGATCCCCTGTCATTGTCCAAGAACCACTCTAACCATGGCGCCACTAACCACGTGAGCCAACCGCTCACATGAAATGGTGAGCACAACCACTATGCTTTCCTTCCTCCAAACGTGCCCTAGAAGACACGTGCACCAAAAGGTGTACTTCCTTTCCACTTCACAAAAACCAGCGCCAACGGGATTCGAACTTTGGATCTCCTGGTGCTCAAAAAATTGACTGCCTCCTTCTTTCCGCTAGGCCACAAGCGCCTACGGTGTATGGGAAGGGTCCTCCCTTCCTTCTATTTCTCCCTTTCTTCGCAGGTTTCGATTGCGCTAAAATATCTTTTCTCTTTGTTCGGACGAAACTCACACACGTTCGAATTATTGCCAAATGAATTTTTGGCAATGGTATTTATACATATTGCCTTGAATTTTCATACGTCGGCCCTTAATCGAATTTGATGACGTCGACGGGAATTTCCACTTTGGAAATTTAAATTTTAATTTTAAAATATTAAAATTTAAAACTTAAACTTCAAAGTTGAATAACTTTGTCACCGGGACTCCTTTTTTGATGAAACGAAAAGCCAACCTAGGTTTTAAGAAAAACCCATTTCAAATATGCCATCCATGGTTTTAAATAAAAACCTTTTGCTAAGCTTCCCTTGAAGCTCCTTTTGGAATACAAACATAGTGCTTACTTACATAGATCCTTTTGACATCAATGAGGGACTCAAAATGTCCAACAATCTCCCCCTTTGTCATTGATGGTAACCCATACCCTTTTATAGAAATCTGACCTTCTTTTATGCTCTCCCTGGGACTTTGCTCCCCCTGGCTCAATGCTCTCTCAAATATCAAATCTCTCCCCATATCAAAAAATCTCCCCAATATACACAAATCTCTCCCCCTTTGTCATCAATGGCAAAGGGTCACCTTTGGGGCTCGAGGCTAAGAATGAGCCTCTTAGCTTGGCCCCTCTCCCACCTCCATATGAGATGGTTAATTCTAGGGTGGGAGTATCACTCCCAAATTTCCTCGAAGATACTCAAAAGTTTCTTTTGAGAGTGGCTTAGTGAAAATATCTACTATTTGTTCCTTTGTAGTGACATACTCCAATCTAACCTGTTTATCTGACACCTGTTCTCTCAAAAAATGATACTTAATTGGAATGTGCTTCATATTGGAGTGCATTACCAATTTTTTTGAGATACATATGGCATTGGTATTATCACATAGTATAGGAATAGGTTGATCATGCTTTATCCTAAAGTCTTCTAAAGTCCTCTTCATCCATAACACCTGTGTACAACTGGCTACTACTATAATATATTCTACCTCTACTGTAGATAGAGATACTAAAACCTACTTCTTACTTAACTAGAAGACTAGTATTTCTCCAAGAAAGAAAGCTCCTCCACTTGTGCATTTTCTATCATCAATGCTGCCATCCCAATCTGCATCTATATATGTTGTAAGTATGAAACTGTCACTTCTAGGATACCAGAGTCCAAAATCCATAGTCCCTTTTAGATACCTAAAAATTATTTTTACTGCTACCACATGTGTTTCCTTAGGTGATGCTTGAAATATTACCACTAATCCCACTGATTGTACTATGTTTGGTCTTGTAGTTGTGACATACAATAAGCTGCCAATCATGGATCTGTATAGTCTCTGATCTACCTCTGGAGATTCATCATCCTTACTTAACTTGCACCCTATGACCATAGGAGTACTTACTGGTTTGCAATATTCTAATATGAATTTATTTAACATCTCCTTGATGTATTTGGCTTGAGAAAGAAACACTCCCTTTTCTGATTGTGAAATTTGAAGACCAAGAAAGAAGGATAATTCACCAAGCATAGACATCTCAAATTCACTCTGCATATTCTTAGAAAACTCTTTGCACATCTTGTCATTATTTCCCCCAAAAATTATGTCATCAACATAAACAACCACTATCAGAAGATCATTTCCTTCATTTTTGATATACAAATTATTGTCTGCTATTCCTTTCCTGAATCCATTTTCATGTAGATACCTGTACAATCTTGAATACCATGCTCTAGGAGCCTGCTTTAAGCCATACAATATCTTTTTCAATCTGCATACCTGATCTGGAGTATCTGATAGTATAAATCCCTCTAGTTGTTCAATGTAGACCTCTTCTTCTAGAATCCCATTTAGAAAAGTTGACTTAACATCCATTTGATATACTTTGAAATTCTTGAAACTTGAAAAACCTAAAAACATCCTTATAGCTTCAAGTCGTGCAACTGAAGCAAAGGTTTCATCAAAATAAATTCCTTCTACTTGTGCATAACCTTTGCAAACTAACCTTTCTTTATTTCTGACAACTTGTCCATCTTCATTCAACTTATTTCTTGATGAGGGCATCAAATAAGAGACTAGGGTTTAGGTCCTTAGTTAGGCTAGGTCTTAGGGCTTAGTCTTAGTTTTTAATATTTTAATGTAAGTGAGAATTTTCCTCACGTAGTTACTCATCTTCTAGATTAGGTGAGTTGGATTGATAATAGTCAATCCTTAAATAAATCCTCGAAGGTGAGCCGACTTTCTCCATTTGGGAGTTCATTGCTCCTTCATAGGAAATTGGTTGTAATTTTGGGCCTTTTTAAGCTCTTCATTTTAATTAATCGAATATATTGGTTTATACCACAACAGTGGTATTTGAGTAGGAGAATTTTGGAGGTTTTGGGTCAATTCTGATCTCCATAATCTTTTTTTTTAAGCAAAAAACCCCTTGTGGGGCCACCTTGGTCTGAGAGACCACAAAAAAGGGGTTCTACACCGTCAAAGTCACCCGGGAGTCACACCCGACCCTGCCCGCACCAACATTATCAATTGGATTTTGGATACCCAATTCATCTTTTTGGTAGGGTGGAGATTTGAACCTAGGACCTCCCTTGGAGGATTTCCCTCTCCTCTCCAACTCACCTACAACACCTGGGTTGAAACTAATTTATAGTGGAAAACACCCTTTTCGAGGTGCCACTTTCAACAGGTTGGGCATAGGAGGAATGGAGCCTTGTCGGCCTCTACCAAGACATAGGACATTCCTAACTATACCATATATCTACAGGGTGGAGACAAGGGGAATGGAACCTGGGTCGGCCTCTACCAGCACCCAGGGCATTTACCACTACACCACAAGCAGATTGATCTCCATAATCTTGGTTTGGGTTATTTCTACCCAATTTTCATTCCTATTTTTAAATCTTTCTTTCATTTTTCTGTATAATTACTGTCATAGATAGCAATATTTTGTTACAAATTCAATTTTCATACTGGTTATTATTTTGGCTTAATTTACCATTAGGTTTTGCTTCCTGCAAGTTGTTACAAATTGATCTTGGCGATCAATTAATATTTAAAAAAAATTTAAATTTGAAAGGCATTGCAGGCCAAACTTGCAGGCCTGCATCACCAAGATAGTAGTGGCAGCACTGAGGACTACAACCTTGGAGGCCACGTAACACCTATTTCTATAGGTTATTTTCCAGTTCCTGACTGACAACCACCAATAATAGGAGGTCACCATCCTAGTTGTCAGAGAAGCTAGGCCTACGAATGGCCCACAACGTGCCCTAACTTGGTCCAACAGGAACTGACAAGAGGTCAGTTCCTTCTGCCACAACCTGCACCCTACCAATTGAAGCAAACCTGGGGCTTCTATTAGATTTGATAGTCTACAGGTTTTCACTACACACTACAAAACCCGATCAGCTATGAATCCACTTATTTTGATGGATCCCTATTCTCTGACGTTTAGCATCCATATGAGCACATTTATTTTAAGGCACATAATTTTTGGCCTCTTGTGGTATTCAAATTGCATTTTGACATGTCGATCTGCATTCTGTGCTTACCATGGACCTATTTTCTAAGCTTCACCTATGTTTTTGACACCCGATAAATCTATCATGACACTTGCAACCTACACATCGAAGTCTCACATAGAGTTCAACATATTTTTGGTGGAGCACATGAAGTTTGATGCAGTATTTTCATATGACATGCTTTGCCACGCTGGCTATTGTAGAAAATGCAGAAGCTTGCCCTAGATCTGTTCTAACCTGTGCTATTTAGCAATTTGGTATAATTAAGTTGCAGATGTCTTTGAGCCACGTGGTGACCAAGGTGTGCGAGGTTTGTAGCTGGAACTGAGTAGGCGATGGGGTTTAAATCTAATTTTTAATCCCACATTTCTTGGGATAAAATCTTTGAAGACTTCATAAGGGCAAACATGCCATTTTCCAAATAGCTAGCACACGCTGGCTACCGTGCACCGGCTCCGATGTCAGAGCCACTCTTTGAGTGACATGGTTGACTTTCTTCATTAACCATATTTTGCCACCCTTGGACTTTGTGGACACTTGGTCACATTACTTTGATTGAACTACATGGTCACCAATTATAAACCCTCTTTTTTGTCCCATATTATATATAAAAAAAGCGTAAAACCTTTTTGAGGGGTTAAAATTTTATTTTGAAATTTTCCACAAGGGGGGAATTATTATTCTTGTAAAGAGGGGAATTATTATTTTTGTAAAGGGGGGATTTGTGCTAATTTTTATTTTAGCCCTTCAAAACATTGTAAAATTGCAATAAATCATTTTGATTTTTGCAATTATTGGGCAAAGAGCACTGCTTTATAACCCCTTAGTATTATTGTAAACCCTCTTTGTAATATCCTTAGCATACACCAAAGGACAAATGGCTCAAGATTTGGCACAAAAAATGGCTGCAATCACCGTAGTCATTAGTACATTGGCCGATAAGGTCAATGATATTGCTTCTAAAAGTGGTCCCAGTCAAGCCCCTGACTCTCGTGTGAAGGCAAAATGTGAAGTTAAAATTTATGATGGCTCCTATGATCCTGAGGTTCTAAACAATTGGATCCTCGACATGGACACATGGTTTACCTATAGCAAAATACCACCAGATGAGCAAGTTTCTTTTGCACTCTTAAAACTTTTTGGCATAGCCAAATTTTTGATCATGGACCGCTTCAGTAATCAAAATCCCATTGACCATTGGGGTGATTTGGTGAAGACTTTGATGGATACTTTTTATCCATCAAATTATGCAAAAGAAATTGAATTTTGATGGCTTTGATTGAGGCATGGCTACAACATGAGTGTCCAAAACTACATCGGCCTATTCAAAAAATTGCAAATTTTGAATGGTATTTAGGATTCTACTACTAAGCTAATCACCAAATTCAAGAGTGGACTGTAGGAACCACTTTTTAGGGAGTCGAAATATACTCATATCACAAATTTGAACACCATGTACAATCAAGCGCAACTTGCAGAGGATAAGCTTGTTGCTCAATCAGGTGGATTTCACTCTTTAGATTCCACCAAAGCTTCCAAACAAAAGCAATCTTCACAAAAATAGACAAAGACTTCTCTTTATTCTTCCTCTTCTTCTTCTTCTTTCCCTTCTTCTAACACTTCTTCTCCTTCTTATTTTGATCCTAAGAAATTTTGTGATTATTATAAGAAGAGAGGCCATAAAGAATTTGAGTGTTTTAGGAAGAAGAAGAATCTTATTGTAGAAGCTCCACCAAAGGAAAAACAAGAAGGGCCTATTGAGGCTATGGGAGAATGTCGCCCTTATCCAGAGCTTCGAGGGATTAACAATCATACCTTATTGACACACAACATGGTTGAAATAGGTCGTGACCATTTTTTTGTCATATGTGCTCATTTAAAGCACAATTACTTTGTAGATTGCATAGTCGATAATGGCTTCTAAACGAACTTGATTTCTAGAGCCACTTTCGATCAATTGAAGCTTCCTTTACAACCCCATCCTCATCCATATCCACTTGAATGGAAGGATGCGGGTATCTCCTCTATGATTGCAAAAAAATGCATTATGTTTTTTGCATTTGGGCCACGCTATGTGGACAAAGTCACTTATGATGTGATTCCAATTGACTATTGTGATATCATTCTTGGAAAGCCCTATCAATTTGACAAATGGGCTCAATATGATGCTTATAAAAATACCTATACATTGCATCATGAGAACAAGTAGTTTCTCATTTCTTCCATGAAGCCCACATATAGTTATGCAGGTCCACGCAATACAACATTGGTATTCCACAAGCCAAAGGACACACCAACTCCTGTCGCACATAAGGAGGCTTCTCCTCCTTTTTTAGCACCAACTACTATTGCTCCAAATGCTCCTCCTCCTGTTTCTACAGTGCACCAGGTTCCTGATGTGAAGCAGCCCTTGCAATCACCGCCATAGGAGATTTGTCCTCCACTTCATACACAAGCTTTCAATTGAGTTGGACCTCTAGTTGTGACCAAGTGAGGCCCTTCAACATTGACCTCACTTGGACTTCTCGACATCATCAGTGCCCCTGCTCATCCGACATCTGATTTTCTACTTTTGCTCCCTCTAGCTCGAGTTCATCACCCTTCACCCACTACTATTGTACAAGCATTGGAGTCCAATGCTTCCTTTGTGGGGAGGTATGATGAGGGTATCAAATAAGAGACTAGGGTTTAGGTCCTTAGTTAGGCTAGGTCTTAGGGCTTAGTATTAGTTTTTAATATTTTAATGTAAGTGAGAATTTTTCTCACGTAGTTACTCATCTTCTAGATTAGGTGAGTTGGATTGATAATAGTCAATCCTTAAATAAATCCTCGGAGGTGAGCCGACTTTCTCCATTTGGGAGTTCATTGCTCCTTCATAGGAAATTGGTTGTAATTTTGGGCCTTTTTAAGCTCTTCATTTTAATTAATCGAACATATTGGTTTATACTACAACATTTTTGAAGACCCATTTTGTGCCAATCATATTTTTGTCCTTTGGTCGTGGAACAAGTTCCCAAGTTTTGCTCTTCTCAATCTGATCTAATTCCTCATTCATTGCTTTAACCCAAAATACATCTTCACAAGCCTAAGAAAAATCTTTTGGCTTAATCTTAGATAGTAAAGAAAAATTTGCTTGTTGAGATGGTTTTATTATTCTTCTCCTTGTATGTATTTCATATGGATTCCCAATGATTTGATATTTTAGGTGATGTTTTTGTACATATCTGGAAGGATTTTTAGGAAGAAGCCATTGTGTTTCTTCTTCATCATTCTATGATTCTTCACAAAAATCTTCTTGAAAACATCCATCTTCTTGGTATACTATTTTCTGAATTGGCTCTCTGGAATCTATCTTTTCATCAACTGTCACATTCATACTTTCCACCATAGTGCATTTTCTTTTGTTGTAACATCTGTAAGCTTTGCTTTTAGTGGAGTATCCAAGAAAAATTCCCTCATCACACCTTGGATCAAATTTACTCATATTTACCCAAATTCTGATCTTCCCGTCTTATGTAACATTTGCTTCCAAAAATATTGAAATGTTTTACAATAGCAGGTCTTCCTTTCCAAAGCTCATAAGGAATCTTGTGATGATTTACCCTTAATTGAGCCCTAGTAATTATGTACACAACTGTGGATACTGCTTATTTCCAAAAATCATCTGACAACTTAGATTCATTTAACATATCTCTAGCCATGTTTTCAACAGTCCTGTTCTTCCTTTAAACTACATTTTTTTGGGGAGTTCTTGCTGCTGAGTACTTTCTCTTGATTCCATGTTTTTCATAAAATTCTACAAAATAATCTGAAGTAAACTCTCCTCCTCTATCAAATCTTAGACACTTAATCCTTTTACTTGTTTCATTTTCAACCAATTCCTTGAATGCTTTGAATTTTTTGAAGGCTTCTAACTTCTCTTTTAGGAAAGTTACCCAAACCATTATGGAATAATCATATACAAAAAATATGAAGTAACTATCACCCTAAACAATTTGTGTTCTGGTAGGACCACATAAAATAGTATGTATTAAACTTAAAGGCTCATAAGACATATAGCCTTTTGGTTTGTAAGTTGTCCTAGTTTGCTTTCCATGTTGACAAGGTGCACAAATTGTGTTTTGAGGTCTCCTTATTTTGGGTAAATATTTGACTGCCTATTTGTTTCTTATGCTAACTATGTTGTCAAAATTCAAATGACCTAATATTCTATGCCATAACTAGCTCTCATCCTCTTGTGATAGAAAATATTTTTCTCCTTTGATCTCATTGAGCATGTGTAAGTTGTTTGGAGTCCTTGCATTTGCAATAATTCTTCTTGTTTCATTTTTCATTATCTCACATCTATCTAGATGGAAGGTAACCATATATCCTTGATCACAGAGTTGACTTATACTCAGTAGATTGTGCTTTAACCCTTTGACATACAAAAAATTCTCTATTTTTGTTTTTCCATTATCTAGACTTAGAGTACCTCTCCAAACAATCCTAGCTGATCTATTATCACCAAAACTTACAGATCCTCTATTTGTTTCATTTAGAACAATTAATTTTTCTTTATATCCCATCATGTGACTAGAGCAACCACTATCCAGATAACCATTGTTATTCTTTATTTTGAGCATGCAGAGCAGTTTGAACTAACATACATCTGGCCCTATCATTCTTTCTTTCATCCTTCCTAGTTGTTGGAATTATTTTTCTAAACTCAAGAAATATCATTTTACACCATCTAGCCTTATGGGCAAATTTATTGCAATTGTAACATATAACATCATTATCGATGAGAGGTGAAAAGGAATTGAAATATCTATTGTATCTTGCAAGATGAGTACAATGTGTAGCTATATGACCATATTTATTGCAAGAAAAACAATGACTATGAAAGAGATTATATAACCTGTTTGGAGATCTTGGATATTGTGAAGAAGTCATCCTCTTATTGTAATTAATTATTATCCAGGGTTCTTCTTTGCTCTCCTCCTTTTTGATGTCCTTTTCTTGATTTTATTTGTTTGAAGCTTCTTCCTTTTGGAAGCTTGATTCCTCTTTTTGTTTCACATATTCTGTATGTTGTAGTATCTTGATCCATTCCAGTTTATTTCTTAGGAGAACAATTTTTGCTTCCAATCTTTCAAATTTTGTTTCCTTAGATCTCAATAGATCTGTCATATATTGCTCAATATTTTTTCCTTCGTCTACCTTAATCTTGAATTCTGTAAGGTTTTGTAAAAGTTCCACTCTTGCCTCTTCATCTTGCTGAATTTGTTCCTTCAAGTTTGAATTTTTCTCTTTAAGTCTTTCTAGTTTTTTGAGAGCAGCAAAGAATTCTTCTTTTATATCAAACCCACTTTCTTCTTCACTTTTTGGGGTCATGTGTGCTATCGAAGGATATTCTTCAGAGCTGTTAGAATCTTCAAGGAGATACCCGCTCTGATACCAATTGAAGAACATGTGCTTATACTGAGAGGGGGTGAACAATATAATATAATTTTTTTCCCCAAATAGTAGCATTAGCATTAATAAAGCAGTAAACATCACACAAAGCATCACACACATGAGAGACATCATTTTTAATGTGGTTAACCCAATGTGGGCTACCTCCATAGAAAATATTTCTTCTAAATATTTCTCAAATAATCTGTTGGGAATCCTTCCAAATTACAATGTTTATGGACCTCTATGCAAAGGTTATGCCAATCCCCTAAATCTCTCATTTGTGGATCTCTTCCATAGGAGAACTCTTTTCCCTTCTAATCTAGCTAGTGATATTCTAGAAGAATCTGTCTCTCTGATGCACTGACTTGTGGATCTCTCTCCACTTGAAGACTCCTCACTCAGATCTATCATCAATTATCCTGGTTGTTGGATCTCTATCCACTAAGACTCTATCCTCTATTCTCTATCACCTCCAAAGCTCTATCAATAGGTTCACTCAAAACCTCTTCAAATATGCTCAATAGGCTCACTTAAAACTTGCTAAAATCTGTTCAATAGGCTCACTTAGAACCTGCTCAAATTTACTCAATAGGTTCACTTAGAACCTGCTCAAATATGCTAAAAAAGATCACTCAAAACTTGTCCAAATATACTCAACAAAATTACTCAGAACTTGTCCAAATCTTCTCAATAAGTCCTCTCTAGGACTTGCTCAAATCTGCATAGCAAGCTTTCACAAAAACTTACTCAAAATCAGTCCACAAGCCTTCTCAAAGACTTACCTCAAATAAGCTCAACAAAATATCAACTCAATATCATAGAAGCATAAAGAGAATTTTTAGAGACTCAATATGTTCTATACTCAAATCCCAATCTCAACTCAAATCAATCTCAACTCAAATCAGAATATAGAATAGTTTGTTTTATGGAACTTGAACAACCACTTCACACAATCACTTGACTAGGCTCAAACAACTCTACTCAACCAATCACCACAAGGAACAACTCTTTCTCACAAATCCTAGTCCAAGCATGAATCAACCAACTCAAAATGTCTTCAACAATACTCACCAACCACTTTACATAACAATGAGACTCATGTTATTTTTGGCTCAATTTCAAGTTCTTTGCACAACAACTCACTCCAACAATAATGCTCATAAAACAAGGTTTTAATCAAATATTACAAACCGGAAAACCTTGAAGCATTAAACCAACTATTTTCAAATAGGAAACCACAATCAATCCTTTTCACTCCAATGATATTTCAAAAATCAACAACCCAAATAAGATCAATGGAGAATATTACTCATACCTTTTTGATGCCTTCTTTGTTGTCAACAAAATCTGTCTCAGTCAACACACTTTATTTTTCAACTCTCAACAAGGGTTAGAGTAATAACAAAAAAAAATATCCAAGTAACACCTTATTACTCCTTTATTTTAATATCCACCAAAGTTCTTTTATTCAAGATCCTTCTTTTCAATAGGAACTTACCCATTCCCAACCTTCAAGTTTCATGCAGGTGTATATTAATCCTCTTTTTTAGGTGTCATCTACACCTTCCTAGCATTGGTCCATTCCACAATAGTCATGTGCTCAAAGCACTTCCATTCCATCTTCATATACCACTACCTATGGCAATCCATTTTATGAAGCACATGTTAATGCTGCTTCAAAAATACCAGTTTCCATTGCATCCATTGCCCCCCATTCAGTTGCAATCCCTATTGCAACTTATTCTCCACCCAATTCACCCATTCCAACCACATTCACACCATCGACTTTAGATATGGCCATACATGATGCATGGCAACACCTTAATAAATTACTTAAGGAGCGATGGAACGTTTAGTACAAAAACAAGTATAGGTGGTAAATCTTACGCCTTAGCTCACTTCCACTCAGCCTATATTATTTTCATCAAATTCATCATGGATATCACAACCTTCTACGATTTCCATTCCTGCACCTCCATCAATTTACACCCATTCCATTTCAATGAGTCAACCCATTCATAGTAATCAAACATCATATCCATTTCATCATTTACAATCATTTAGTCATCAACATCACCAAATACAATCCAATCTATCAAATCATCAAAATCTCATCACACCTCAACATTTCACCACTCCATATCCACACAATCATCAAGTAATTCAGGGCTTCCACATACCTGGGAAAGACCTTAGAATTCAAGCAATGCAACAACATATTGATAGCCTAATGCAACACACTCATGGAATGATGAACCATAAGCCAAATTTATGATATCTTATCAATCAACCAATTCACTTTTAGGTACCATCATCTCCATATCCGATAAATTTTACAATGCCAAAATTTGACAAATTCAAGGGCATTGAGGACCCTAGAGAGTAAATGAGCATGTTCATCCATTCATGTTTTAGAATACAAAATAAATATGCCCTAATGCTCAAAAAATTTCATCAAACATTGGGTGGGGAGATGTCATAGAGTGGTATAACCATCTACCTTATTATAGTATTTATACTTTTGAATAGTTAGTAGGCCAGTTTCTCAAAATATTTTCCCTTAATGTTAGAAATAAATTTTCACTGACTAACTTGTATGGCCTCAAGCAATTTGATGACGAGTCAATCTGACTTTGGCAACCATTGAAGGACTATTATCACAAAACTACCATTCTACCTACCAATGAAAGAGCTAACTCGATTGTTCATCAAGAGTTGCTTAAAACCCATCTCCTAGTTATTGCAATTACAACAATATAGATCATTTGAAGAAGCTCTTAACCAGGATAGCATAATTGAGGAGATAAAAATATAAGAAGGTGTGCTAAAGCCTAAAAATAAAGAAAAGTAGAACAAGGGCCAATAAAAAAGAACCTATTCTGGCCAATCCAATCCAAATCAAGCTAATGAAGCAAATCAAGTGAATCAAGTGGTCATGAGCCAGTTGGTAATGGCTCAACAAAAACAACCAATGCAACAACAACCGTAAAAAATTACATATCAAGTGATTCTACCACCATTATAAGTTCAAAACATAGTGCCAACTATGGAAAATTGCCAAAATCCAGAATCCGTGCGACAAAATCATCAATAAACCCCCTTAGTTGAGTCATATGCCTCCATATTTCATAGGTTGTATGACACAAACCAACTTGCCTTGCCTTAGGTCAAACTAGATGATCCCACCAAATGTGGTAAAAACTATTGAGAGCATTTGTTTTGCCCTTATCATCAACATAATGGGTATGATATCAACAACTACTATCAATTTAAAGATATAGTGCAAGACTTAATTGACTTAGGGGTCATCAAGTTTGATAGTTCCTTGTCTCAACAAAACCAAAACCTTGACATCTATAAAACACCACTTCCTCATCACGAGGAAGCACAATCAACAATAGGAGGATCAAATACCAAGACTCCTCCTAATCAAGTTAACCATATTCAATAGCACCAAGGTTTTGTGGGTGCTATTCATCTAGTCACCCGAGGTCAACAGTGCACAAATCAATAGAATGCATAACAAAAACCTATTCAATCTCCCATAGCACCACCAGCAAGTGTGTCTCAACCTACCACTCCATCATCTCCCATCCAAATATTTGCCAATCCTTCCCAACCCATTCATATTATAAGTCATAAATTTCCACCCATTCATCCTCCCAATCATCCATCAAGACCAATCATCTCTCTGAGTAGCTAGCTAACCACTAGCCTTAAAATGGCTTGAACTAATCTGTCTATCTATGAGCTAATTCAAAAAATCTCCCCCACATTGCAAGGCATTAATGGAAATTTTAAAATCCATTGAACTCCAATCTCAAGATGCTAATGCCTTTACCAATTTTGTGGGAAGCATCTGAACATGTGTGGAGCCCACCATTACATTCTATGATTTTGAAATTAAACCAATATCATCAGGATCGATGGACCCTCAATTGCATATCATGGCTCAAATTGATAGGAAGCCATTCAAATGAATTTTTATTGATACCAACTCCTCCATAAACATCATCACCACACCCACTCTCCAACATCTTAATATTTCACCCTCACATCACCAAATCTACTTTTACCCTAAAAGCATTTAACGATGCTCTTTGTTCCATAGTTGGCACTATAGTTTTACTTATAAAAGTGGGGGTAAAAATATTGCACACAATGTTCCATATCTTGGAAGGGTCCATGGCATACAATGCACTCCTTGGGTGTCTTTGGATTAGAAAAATGATATGTGTCCCTTCTATACTTCATCAATGCTTGAAATATGTACATGAGGAACAAATTCATTGTATATCAATGGATATCAAACCGTTTAAGTATTGTAATTTCATTTCAAATCCTTATGAATCCATGCTTCCATCCACCCATCTCTTTTTTACATCATCAATTACATCATCAAAATCACCATGCACTTATTCATCTAAAGTTCCTATTCCTGAGGAACTCCCCATAATTACCACACATCAAGCTTCCACTTCTATGCACTCATATTCATCATCATTGACTACATGTACATGTGGTCAATTTCAAGCCACATCAACCACATCATCATCATCCACATCTTCCATCATCACTCCTTCCACATCATCACTAATTCAACAAACAACTCAACCAAATCTACCTCCATCCACATCAATTGATGTCTCAAAGTCAAATGAATAGATTGTGAGATGCCATTCCAACCTCAAGAAAATCATGAGTCTTCTACATCCACTTCTACTTCCACCTCCACATTATATCAAGTTGTTATCCACCTCACTAATCCTGACATTGGTGAATATGTGGTCCAAGAAATCACCGTCACACTACTCAACATCCAAAATGCTAGGTATTATAGTCACCCACATGACTCATCCTTATCCATAGGAGTGGTATATAACATGGGTTCAACATAAATTTTTTGTATGAGGGGATTGATTAATGATCCAATCCATCTTCCCAAGATGAACCCAAGCAACCCACACTTGCCAACATACAACACACGTCAGGTTTTCCATCCCGATATTTTCATCGAGTCAATTGGAAAGGTTATGGCCTAGGATAAAATAAACAGGGAATGCACAAGCTCATTGATAGTCCATATCAAGAAGCACATGATCGTTCAGGTCTAGGTTATCACCCTTATTCCGTCACCTCTTATTTTGAACAAGATTTTCAAAGTCTTAATTTGAATTCAAAAAAAGAAACCCATCATCCTGATGACTTTGAAGATGAAGTCTATGAAGAATTCGATATAATATCGATAGCTTCTGATGAATTTGATGAGGAATCAGTGCCCATCATTCCATACACTGAATATGATGAGTTTTACCTCAGAATGTTCCCCATCCATTAGCCCATATTTCACTTGCTTCTTCTATGTGAGTTGAACCAACCGGTGAACCACATCCATTTCATTAATCCACCTAAACAAATATTTTTCTTTTAATATATGTACGTAACATTGAAAAAAAAAAAAAATTCAAAAAATATTAAAAATAAAAAATAACAAAAAAATCATTTGCATTGCATAAACATGGCTTTTTACCGATTGCATTTATTTGTGTTGCTCATTGTTTTTCAGATTCCTAGGGCTCTAGCATCAGTTCTAGCAGATAGGATCTATCCATCCTCCACTTTACGAACCATAATTTTTCACTTTAAGTCAACATAAATCCTGTTGACTTATTCACCCCACTCTGTAATCCATAAAATTTGGCAAAGCCAATTCCCATTAACATGAGCCTTATTGTTTGGATCATAATCCTAACTATTAATAATATTAATTCACTTATTTAATTTGTGGACCATTGCATCCTTTCATCTCACAACTCTAGGTTTAGATATTTATATGCTTTCACAAGGGTGTAATTAGGATCCAAGAACATAACATTTTATATCTCTTTGAGAGCATTGGAAGGGATACCTCCAGTGAAAAAGTGATCCTTCTAAAGTGATTTAACATATTTTCTTTAATTTTGCATTCATTCCATTATTTTTCCACTTGCTACCATTGCTAGGAACTAGGTTCCTACCAACTGGTATCAAATTCGAGATCTAAAAGGACCCTTTCATAAGCATTTCTCACAATTTTTTCCACTCCTCTCACTTGACTAGGCTCAAACAACTCTACTCAACCAATCACCACAAGGAACATCTCTTTCTCACAAACCCTAGTCTAAGCATGAATAAACCAACTCAAAATTTCTTCAAAAATACTCAACAACCACTTTACATAACAATGATACTCATGTTATTTTCAACTCAATTTCAGGTTCTTTGCACAACAACTCACTCCAACAACAATGCTCATAAAACAAGGTTTTAATCACAACTTTCAAACCAAAAAACCTTGAAGCATTAAACCAACTATTTTTGAATAGGAAACCACAATCAATCCTTTTCACTCCAATGATATTTCAGAAATCAACCACCTAAATAAAATCAATGGAGAATATTGCTCATACCTTTTTGATGCCTTATTTGTTGTCCAAAAAATATGTCTCACTCAACACACTTTATTTTTCAACTCTCAATAAGGGTTAGAGTAATAACACAACAAAAATATCCAAGTAACACCTTATTACTCCTACTTTATTTTAACATCCACCAAAGTTCTTTTATTCAAGAAATAAACCCTCAATAGAATGGATCAAACTTACTTTTGGAAACTCCTTGACAAAACCTAAAATATATTCTTACACAACCCTTATTTATCCTTCTAAGCAAGTTAATTAAATAGCTCTTGAAAAATGCTTTCCAACGATATATAATATGCTACCCTTAAAAAATTAAAAAGAATAGTAATTTCAGAATTTTCTACAACTCATAAGACTTATTTCTACTCAAAGCTTTTCTTACAAATATTAAAATAAAAATTTAACTTGCATTTTTATTCACAATGGGATTCGATCCCCTATCACTGTCCAAGCACCACTCTAACCGTGGTGCCACTAACCATGTAATCCAACTACTCACATGAAATTGTGAGTGCAACCACTATGATTTCCTTCCTCTAAACATACCCCAGAAAGACACGTGCGCCAAAATGTGTACTTCCTTTCCACTTTGCAAAAACTAGTGCCATCGGGATTCAAACTTTGGATATCCTAGCACTCAAAAATTTGACTGCCTCCTTCTTGCTGCTAGGCCACAAGCACCTATGGTGTATGGGAAGGGTCATCCATTCCTTCTATTTCTCCCTTTCTTCGTAGGTTTTGATTGTGCTAAAATATCTTTTCTCTTTGTTCAAACGAAACTCACACACATTCAAATTATTGCCAAATGAATTTTTGGCAATGGTATTTATACATATTGCCTTGAATTTTCATATGCCGGTCCTGTTGTGGCTGCTCCACAACACACCCCAAAATTGGGGACCCCCTTTTTTTTGCACACTTTCCAAGAAGATTGTAGTGGCCCAGATATAAAGGAGCAAAGAAGAAAGCAAGAAATGAAAAGTTGTCACGATATCGCGACATGTTGCTCCGTCGCGGCCGAAAATGAAAAGTTGTCGTGATATCGCGACATGTTGCTCCGTCGCGTGAAATGAAAAGTTGTCACGATATCGTGACATGTTGCTCCGTCACGGCCGAAAATGAAAAGTTGTCACGATATCGCGACATGTTGCTCCGTCGCGGCAAGAAATGAAAAGTTGTCGCGATATCGCGACATGTTGCTCCGTCGCGACTAAAAATGAAAAGTTGTCGCGATATCGCGACATGTTGCTCCGTCGCGGCCGAAAATGAAAAGTTGTCATGATATCGCGACATGTTGCTCCGTCATGGCAATAAATGAAAAGTTGTCACGATATCGTGACATTTTGCTCCATCGCGGCCAGAAATGAAAATTGTCGCGATATCGTGACATGTCACGTTTTCGGACAAGCGAAGTACAATGGAATGAAAAAGTGTCACGATTTCGCGACATGTCACGTTTTCATGGCTAGGAGCAACAGAATGCAGCATGATGAGAAAATGTCACAATTTCGCAATGTTTTGTGAAATCGCGGTTCATGGAGGAGAGAGAAAGACAAAGATAAAAATGTCGCGATATCGCGACATGTCAGGTTTTCACGACAGGAAAGTGAGGAAGGAACAAATGAAAGAAAGTGTCGTGAAATCATGACAGGTTGCATTTTCGTGATCTATCAGCGATAAAGGAGGTAAAGATAGAAAGATGTCGCGAAATCGCAACATGTCTCATTTTCATGATTCACAATGACTGATAAGCTAAGCAAGAGAAAAGCATCATGATTTCACGACAGAAAGCAGCAAGATGGTACGAAATGAAAAAGTGTCACGATTTCGCGACATGTCGCGTTTTTGCAGCTAAGTGCAGCGAGACAGCCCGAAATAGAAAAAAATCATGATTTCGCGATAGGTTGCATCTGCACAGCCCAAAATAGAAAAACATTACAATTTCATGACAGGTTGCATTTGCGCGGCCCGATGACAAGAAAAATGTCACGATATCGCGACATGTCTCATTTTCGCGGTACAAGAAGAATAACAAAGCTGCATGGTATAAAACGTCGCGATATCGCGACATGCTATCTTTTGTCGTGATTCATGGAGGGCCATTACAGAATGTGCAAGTGTTGCACGTGTCACGGAAGCGTAGGGGTTATGATAACGCTTCAGATCGACAGTTACAGTTAGCAGAGAAGACCGAACGTTTCACGACCAAGCAGAAAGCCAAAATAATGAAGGAGCGGGAGACGAAACGAATCGATCTGGAAGATGAAACGAAGCGTCACAAGGCGAAGCAGAGAGCCGTAGCAGAAAGTTTAAAGGCACAAGCGAAGACAGGTACAGGGGTCGGAAACCGTTGGGAGCAGGGTTACAGAGCTGAGGGTGATAAGCCATTCCGGGCCTGCTTTGGAGTGCTTTTCTTCCACTTTTTTTGGTTTTGGAGAACCGGATGTCCGCTATTGTAAAATGACAAATATTTAATGCAGATAATATTTCAGAAATTTGCATCTTATGGGCAAGAAAGAAGGAGTCATTTTCTGCATGCAAGATTAAATGTCTATTTTCCCTTTTCAGATTTTAGGCTTGTAAATGTAGTTGATACAAGTTTTTCTTGGTTGCTTGCATGCGAATGCTTAAATCTGAAAACCTCATTCAAATCCTTAGGAACCAGACACTTAGCTTATCAGGATTGTGCATGTTTTGCAGGTCCAATAGGTTAGGTTGCATGCATGGAAACCTCATATCTTCGGTTTTGTCGAAATAGGATAGCATCATACTAAAGGCATTTTATTTTTATTTTTTTTGCACTTTACTTTTCCAGAAGTTGTTACTTTATTTTAATTTGCAGTCGTTAAAATTAAAAAAATAAAAAATTCAAAATCCCAAAATAGTTGCACCAGGGCATAGGTAATATTGTAGACTTCAAATATGCATATTAAAATTTCACTTTCGAATTATTAGTATTTTCATAAATTCACCGAAGTTGCTGTTTTATTGCAGATCTTTAAAAATCCGAAAATAGAAATTTTCATTGTTGGGCCGATTCACATTTGTTTATTCTGGTTCAACGAACAATCATTAAAGTTTCATGATAAAATAAACCAACATTGCCCCTTGTTTACAATTACTTGCAATCACTAAGGTGTTCCAAGCATTTAAATTGAATATTATTATTTATGCATATGAATGTTTGTTCATAAGAACCTTGGAGAAATAACTAATTTCTTTGCAAGAGAGAGTTTCCTGTCAGAGACTCTAGTTGCGTGATCATTTTGTTATAGGGCGAAAATATCCACTCAACATTTTGGCGCTAGAAGGAGGGCCTGAATTGGTTTATTTCATTGTGATTTAAATGCTATAGGGATTTAAATTTTGAATATTTCATGCCCTATTGATTATTATCTTTAGCCCTCTTTTAACAATACAACTTTGTACTGTTAAAAGGAGGACATGAATTGCTATGCACTGTTCTAACGCTTTGATTGTTCATACAGGAATAATGTGATTTGATTAGATCTAAAAAAAAAAAAAATTTGTATTAAAGTTATATTCTTGAAGATTCACTAATGGCTATGTTTACACCATGGATGCCAGGTAGCCCATTGAACATACCGGGAGTTCAACATTATTTTCCCGTTGGTGTTGAGAGATGTCTTCCTCGATTTTTGTCTAACGGGACAAATATTGCAGAAGAACACATTCGAGCATTCAAATTCTGTGCGAATCACTTAACAAGTTGGTATGATGATGTTGCTTGTAAAATGTTCCTGTACACCTTGGACAAAGTGGCATATGATTGGTTTACAAGTCTACCTTTAGGGTCTATCACTTCTTGGGCTCAACTAGAGGCAGCATTTCTTAATCAATTCAACAAAAAGCAAGTTGACCCAATCCGCATGTACGAGCAGTTTTTCACTATTAAAAAAGGACCAAGTGAAAACGTAAAATCATTTTCTGAAAGGTTCTTTGGACTATACAATCAATTAGTGACATTTTATGCTCTTCAAGAAGATGTGGCTCTCCAAATATACGTCAATGCTCTTGACCCGCTCATTTCCACATATTTGCGAGGGATGCCTCAAATCACATCTTTGTCACAAGCCTATACTCAAGCAATGGCAATTGAGCAACAATTGAGTTGTCAAAATTATGGTGTGGGTTTTGGATCATATAATCTTCAATCATTTAATACCTCCCTCACCCACCCAATGATTTATCCACCTCAACCAAGTTCAAGTGTGAATCAATTTCAGAATCAACAATCATTCCCAAGCTTCAATCAATTTCAAAATCCTCAACCTACTATGCAAGATCAACCATCTTTCTTAAGTATGAATCAACTTCAAAATACTCATCTTGATTCAAAAGATGCTTCTAAAATCAATTTCAATGATTTTCATAAGAATATGATTTTAGGCAAGGGAGGAGTACTAGATCCAACTAGTATTGAAACATGTGATAGATTGGGAACCCTTGACTCACCAAAAGATGAATTCTATGAGGATGAATCTGTTTTGGATGACATGTTGGATGACATTGTTGAAGATAATGGCCAAGAAAATTCACACCTTCCAAATTATGTTAAACATGAATCATGGGTTACACATGTGGATTATGATAGCCTTATCAATTTGAATACAAGCAATAACCCAATTTTGGAAGTAATTGAACCATCTAAGGAAGGTGAAGATAAATTTGATGAGAAACATGTTGATGAATTAAAAGATGATGAAGAAATAGTTGAGCATCACAATTTGATTTTGAAAGATGATCATTATGATTCTTGGGAAGAAGTATGTGCTCACTCCAAACCTTCTGATGAATTTTGTGTGCCTATTGATATGCAGGATAATACAATTGCCCTTTCATATGAGGATATTACAAGTCCTGTACAATCTGAGAATGTTTTGGAAGAAGGGTTGGAATCTCATCAAAGGTTGGAGAAGGATAATGATTCTACTACCATGGATAAAGAAGGAGAATCAATTGATTTTGTTCCCCTTGAGGGGCAAGAAATCGAAAATCTTGATCCACCTATTGTTTCTACAATGTCTATGCCATCTCAAAATGATGAAATTACAAAACCTAAGTGGTGTGGGTTTGATACTATTGATGATCCTAATGAAAATATGGATTTTGAGGCAACTCAAGCCATTGATCATGGAAAGGTGTCACGCGACACATATCTTGAAAAACTAGGCTCTTGTTTTGAAAAATATGGACGCATGTTTGATTGGGTGCCTAACTTTGGTGTTTTTGAACAGGTGTTGGATGATGAAGAAGACAATGAGAAAAAAGAAAAAGCTACTAACACTCATCAAGTTGTGGTAAATTCTAATCATGATGGGTTGAGTATGGATGACAAGGTGAAATCTTTACCTTTGGTAGTAGCTACAAAAATTTTAAGTGATAGGTTACATGATGTCCCTTTGGATGCTAATATCATTAATGATGAAATGCCAAATTTTGTTGATGCTTGTCAAGTTTTGATTGATTTTGATTGCTTTAAAATCTTGAAAAATGATTTGAATTCAAGACTTTTAGAAATAGGCTCTTGTTTGCAACATCTCACATTTGAAAAGGAAGGCCTAATTTTAAATCATGAATCGAATTATGAAATGGATACTTTCAAGAATAGACAAGATAAAATTGAATATCATTTATTGTCTAATCATTTTAGTAATTGGACGCTCACCTATGAGAGTACTAATGGAATTAAATCTAATTGGTGGGGTGAGCAAGGTAAGTTAAAAGTTGTTGCATGGTGTGGTCTAATCTTGTTTTGGTTGGATTCCTACAGCATTTGGCATGCGTATCATGTTATATTTTTGTTGAAGTGTTCTAATCATGTCTGGGATCCAGGAAAGTAATAGTCCAAGCTTGGCATCATCTTGTACTATATTGTATATAGATTTTGGTTTTGGTTTTGGTTTGTGTTTTCAAGTTTCATTTTTGGGATTGTTAGTTTGATCATGATTTAAGTTGTGTGTTTATTTGACATGTTTGGTTTGTCTAAAAAAAAAAAAAATGATGAAAAAGTTGTTTTTGAGATGCTAACTTATGCTTTAGATCAGGGAAATATGGAACATTGGAATTGTGTTGTAGAAAGCTCCACAAGAAACACAAACAGTTTAATAATATCGTTTGAAACTTGTGATGCATGAAGTAGTCAGTTTTATATTTTTATGGCAATACTCCATCTGCAATTCAAAAGGCAATGCATTCATATTACATCCCACTTTGCATATACATGCCATCTTAGTTGCATATGCATTTCAGATACAAATCATTAAAGTGTGTCAAATCCTCTTAGGGTTATTCTATAACATAAAATAAAAAAAAATCCTAAGGTTGGGAACTGATGCCCGAACTATCTTGAACCAAGCACATTTTATGCACATTAAAAAGGATCTTGAGCAAAATGATCAAAACCTTGCTTGGAAGAAAAGGTCAGGCGAAAGAAGTATTTCATGTCTATCCTATTATGCAACATGATCCTTAAAACAGTGGTTTTTACCACTTCCATAAAGCTTAAAGCCTAAAATCAGAGTAGTAAGGATAGGGTTAAATCCTCATCGAACTTAGGTTGAGGATCCAACTCCCCAAATCTCTGATTTGACCTACATGGAGTAGTAAGGATAGGGCATAATTCTCATCTCGCCTAGGTTGAGAATCTGATTCCCCAAAGCTCCTATGTCTCATTTCATCATAAATCTTGGATTGGAAGGATCGTACTACATGTCCTCTGCAAAGGATGGGTAGTCATCCCCAAGGTCCAAGAAATAAAAACTAAATATTTCCCATTTCATAAATATTGGATTGGAAGGATCGTACTACATGTCCTCTGCAAAGGATGGGTAGTCATCCCCAAGGTCCAAGAAATAAAAGCTAAATATTTCCCATTTCATAAATTGGTTGGTCGTTGTGGGTGGTGTCCGGCGTTAATATTTCCATTTCATCTTAATATTGGATTGGAAGGATCATACTACATGTCCTCTGCAAAGGATGGGTAGTCATCCCCAAGGTCCAAGAAATAAAGAAATGAAGCTAAATCATGGATTATGGGGTTAAGTATGCCCATGCGTGGCAGCATGTCTTGTCTAAAAACAAGACCACTGACTGTTCAAACGGATAGACTAGCATGACCATTTCATCCATAACTGGTTAAATTATTTTGCTCAAAGTGAGGTAATGAATTCCAAATCAGAGTAGTAAGGATAGGGTTAAACTCCCATCTCGATTAGGTTGGGAGTCCGATTTCCCAAAGCTCTGATTTCACTTTCACTTGCACATGGGTTCAAGATAGTAGTGACTCATAACCAACTTTGGGATCTAATAAATCAATTCATTATACATATAGTTGATCCTAAGAGGGTTTGATAATTTTAAATATTTGTATATGATATTAGAAGGTTTAAAGCTTTTATAAAGCAGATAGTTATATCTCTAGCCCATTAATTAGGCTATGCAAATCATTCACAACCTCACATATGCATTCATGTAAAACTGACAATGGAATGTGGATCAATTTCAAACGATAAAGAATGGAACACACTGCACACACCGAGCTGATACTTAGTGATTCTAATGGTTCATGTATTTCTGATCTATCGACATTTGGTTTTATGTGTTGACACTTGTGTCTAAGCTTGTGTATTTCAGGTTAGGTTCTCACCGAAATGCTCAGGAGCATTTCCCAACAAAGTCGCCATTTGTTGTGGCTGCTCCACAACACACCCCAAAATTGGGGACCCCCTTTTTTGCACACTTTCCAAGAAGATTGCAATGGCCCAGATATAAAGGAGCAAAGAAGAAAGCAAGAAATGAAAAGTTGTCACGATATCGCGACATGTTGCTCCGTCGCGGCCGAAAATGAAAAGTTGTCACGATATCGCGACATGTTGCTCCATCACGGCCGAAAATGAAAAGTTGTCGCGATATCGCGACATGTTGCTCCGTCGCGGCCGAAAATGAAAAGTTGTCACGATATCGCGACATGTTGCTCCGTCACGGCTAGAAATGAAAAGTTGTCGCGATATCGCGACATGTTGCTCCGTCGCGGTCAAAATGAAAAGTTGTCACGATATCGCGACATGTTGCTCCATCGTGGCAAGAAATGAAAAGTTGTCGCGATATCGCGACATGTTGCTCCTTCATGGCTAGAAATGAAAAGTTGTCACGATATCGTGACATGTCAGTTTCGGTGAAAGGAAGTAAATGGAATAAAAAATGTCACGATTTCGCGACATGTCATGTTTTCGTGGCTAGGAGAAGAAAATGAAATGATGAGAAAATGTCATGATATCGTGACATGTTGAAATCGTGGTCATAGGAGAAAAAGATAAAGATAAAATGTCGTGATATCGTGACATGTCATGTTTCACGATGAAAGTGAGAAGGAACAAATGAAAGAAAGTGTCAAAAATCGTGATAGTCATTTCGAAGGTAAAGGAGGTAAAAATAGAAAGTGTCGTGATATCGCGACATGTTATTTCGTGAACAAGATGATAAGTAAGAAGAGAAAAGTGTCATGATTTTACGATAGAAAGCAGGAAAAGTGGTACGAAAGGAAAAGGTGTTACGATTTCACGACATGTCGGTTTTTAAGTGCAACAAGATAGAAAAAGAAAAACGTCGCGATTTCATGACAGGTTGCATCTGCACGGCCCGAAAGAGAAAAATGTCATGATATCATGACATGTCTCATTTTTGATCATGATGATAAAGGATGGACAAGAAAAATGTCACGATATCATGACATGTCTCATTTTCACGGTACATGAAGAATAACAAAGCTACAGGTATAAAATGTCGCGATATCGCGACATGCTATTTTTGTCGCGATTCATGGAGGGCCATTACAGAATGTGCAGGGAAGTGTTGAACACGTGTCACAAAGGCGTAGGGGTTATGATAACGCTTCAGGATCGACGGTTACAGTTCGCAGAGAAGACCGAACGTTTCACGACCAAGCAGAAAGCCAAAATAATGAAGGAGCGGGAGACGAAACGAATCGATCTGGAAGATGAAATGAAGCGTCACAAGGCGAAGCAGAGAGCCGTAGCAAAAAGTTTAAAGGCACAAGCGAAGACAGGCACAGGGGTCGAAAACCGCTGGGAGCAGGGTTACAGAGCTGAGGGTGATAAGCCATTCTGGGCCTGCTTTGGAGTGCTTTTCTTCCACTTTTTTTGGTTTTGGAGAACCAGATGTCTGCTATTGTAAAATGACAAATATTTAATGCAGATAATATTTCAGAAATTTGCATCTTATGGGCAAGAAAGAAGGAGTCATTTTCTGCATGCAAGATTAAATGTCTATTTTCCCTTTTCAGATTTTAGGCTTGTAAATGTAGTTGATACAAGTTTTTCTTGGTTGCTTGCAGGTGAATGCTTAAATCTGAAAACCTCATTCAAATCCTTAGGAACCAGCACTTAGCTTATCGGGATTGTGCATGTTTTGCAGGTCCAATAGGTTAGGTTGCATGCATGGAAACCTCATATCTTCGGTTTTGTCGAAATAGGATAGCATCATACTGAAGGCATTTTATTTTTATTTTTTTGCACTTTACTTTTCCGGAAGTTGTTACTTTATTTTAATTTGCAGTCGTTAAAATTAAAAAAATAAAAAATTCAAAATCCCAAAATAGTTGCACCAGGGCATAGGTAATATTGCAGACTTCAAATATGCATATTAAAATTTCACTTTCGGAATTATTAGTATTTTCATAAATTCACCGAAGTTGCTGTTTTATTGCAGATCTTTAAAAATCCGAAAATAGAAATTTTCATTGCTGGGCCGATTCACATTTGTTTATTCTGGTTCAACGAACAATCATTAAAGTTTCATGATAAAATAAACCAACATTGCCCCTTGTTTACAGTTACTTGCAATCACTAAGGTGTTCCAAGCATTTAAATTGAATATTATTATTTATGCATATGAATGTTTGTTCATAAGAACCTTGGAGAAATAACTAATTTCTTTGCAAGAGAGAGTTTCCTATCAGAGACTCTAGTTGCGTGATCATTTTGTTATAGGGAAAAATATTCACTCAACAGGTCCTTAATAGAAATTCATGACGTCGACGAGAATTTTCACTTTGGAAATTTAAATTTAAATTTTAAAATATTAAAATTTTAAAACTTAAACTTCAAAGTTGAATAACTTTGTCACCGAGACTCCTTTTTTGATGAAACAAAAAACCAACCTAGGTTTTAAGAAAAATCTATTTCAAATATGCCATCCATGGTTTTAAATAAAAAACATTTTGCTAAGATTCCCTTGAAGCTCCTTTTGGAATACAAACATAGTGCTTACTTACATAGATCCTTTTGACATCAATGACAAATTTTTGCTAAGGGACTCAAAATGTCCAACATTATATGCCTCAGACATTGATGTATTGCACAAAACCACAAACATCCCCTTTTCAAGAATTGAGCCATCATCTCCCATTGACCATAACATTACCCACATAGACATGGCCAAAGTGGAATATTTTCAAAGATCCGCTAACTATGTTATAGAGCAAATTAGTAGTCCAATGATGCATGATCCTTCTTTTCAATAGGAACTTACCCATTACCAACCTTCCAGTTTCATGCAAGTGTATACTAATCCTCTTTTTGAGGCATCATTTACACCTTACTAGCATTGGTCCATTCCACAATAGTCATGTGCTCAAAGCACTTCCATTCCATCTTTATATACCACTACCTATGACAATCCATTGTATGAAGCACATGTTAATGCTGCTTCAAAAATACCATTTTCCACTGCATCCATTGCCCCCCATTCAGTTGCAATCCCTATTACAACTTATTATCTACCCACTTAATCCATTCCAACCACATCCACATCATCGAATTCAGACATGGCCATACAAGATGCATGGCAACACCTTAATAAATTACTTAAGAAGCGATAGAACATTTAGTCTTATCCCAAAAAACAAGTATAGGTGGTAAAGCTTAAGCCTTAGCTCACTTCCACTCAGCCTATATTATTTTCATCAAATTCATCATGGATATCACAACCTTCTATGGTTACCATTCCTGCACCTCCATCAATTTACACCCATTCCATTTCAATGAGTCAACCCATTCATAGTCATCAAACATCATATCCATTCCATCATTTACAATAATTCAGTCATCAACATCACCAAATACAATCCAGTCTATCAAATCATCAAAATCTCATCACACCTCAAAATTTCACCACTCCATATCCACATAATCATCAAGTAATTCAGGGCTTCCACATACCTGGGGAAGACCCTAGAATTCAAGCAATGCAACAACATATTGATATCCTGATGCAACATACTCATGGTATGATGAACCAAATGCCAAATTTATGATAGCTTATCAATCAACCAATTCACTTTTTGGTACCATCACCTCCATATCCGATAAATTTTACAATGCCAAAATTTGACAAATTCAAGGGCATTGAGGACCCTAGAGAGTATATGAGCATGTTCATCCATTCATGTTTTAGAATACAAAATCAATATGCCCTAATGCTCAAAAAATTTCATCAGACATTGGGGGGAGATGTCATAGAGTGGTATAACCATCTTCGTCATCATAGTATTTATACTTTTCAATAGTTATTAGACCAGTTTATCAAAAGACTTTCCCTTAATGTTAGAAAGAAAGTTTCACTGACTAACTTGTATGGCCTAAAGCAATTTCATGACGAGTCAGTATATGAATTTGGCAACCATTGGAGGGCTATTATCATAAAACTACCATTCTCCCTACCAATGGAAGAACTAACTTGATTGTTCATCAAGAGTTGCTTAAAACCCATATCCTAGTTATTACAATTACAACAATATAGATCATTTAAAGAAGCTCTTGCTCAGGATAGCATAATTGAGGATATAAAAATCTAAGAAGGTCTGCTAAAGCCTAAAAATAAAGAAAAGTAGAACAAGGGCCAATCCAAAAGAACCTATTCTTGCCAATCCAATCCAAATCAGGCTAATCAAACAAATCAAGTGAATCAAGTGGTCATGAGCCAGTTGGTAATGGCTCAACAATGAAAACCAATGCAACAAAAAATGTAATAAATTGCATATCAAACAATTCTCCCACCATTATAAGTTCAAAACATAATGCTAACTGTGGAAAATTGCCAAAATCAACAATCCGTGTGACAAAATCACCAATACAACCCCTTAGTTGAGTCATATACCTCCATATTTCATAGGTTGTATGACACAAGCCAACTTGCCTTACCTTAGGTCAAACTAGATGATCCCACCAAACGTGGTAAAAAATATCGAGAGAATTTTTTTGTCCTTATCATCAACATAATGGGCATGATATCAACAACTACTATCAATTTAAAGATATAGTGCAAGACTTAATTGACTTAGGGGTCATCAAGCTTGATAGTTCCTTAGCTCAACAAAACCAAAACCTTGGCATCTATAAAACACCACTTCCTCATCACAAGGAAGCACAATCAACAATAGGAGGATCAAATACCAAGACTCCTCCTAATCAAGTTAACCATGTTTAATAGTACCAAGGTTTTGTGGGTGCTATTCATCTAGTCACCAGAGATCAATAGTGAACAAATCAACAAAATGCATAACAATAGCCTATTCAATCTCCCATAGGACCACCAACAAGTGTGTCTCAACCTACCACTTCATCATCTCCCATCTAGATCTTTGCCAATCCTTCCCAACCCATTCATATTATAAGTCATAAATTTCCACCCATTCATCCTACCAATCATCCATCAAGACCAATCATCTCTCTGAGTAGCTGGCTAACCACTAGCCTTAAAATGGCTTCAACTAAACTGTCCATCTATGAGATAATTCAAAAAATCTCCCCCACATTACGAGGCATTAATGGAAATTTTAAAATCTATTGAACTCCAATCTCAAGATGCTAATGCCTTTAGCAATTTTGTGGGAAGCATCAAAACATGTGTGGATCCCACCATTACATTCTATGATTTTGAAATTAAACCAATATCATCAAGATTGGTGGACCCTCCATTGCATATCATGGCTCAAATTGATAGGAAGCCATTAAAATGATTTTTTATTGATACCAACTCCTCCATAAACATCATCACCACACCCACTCTCCAACATCTTAATATTTTACCCTCACATCACCAAATATACTTTTACTCTAAAAGCATTTAACGATGCTATTTGTTCCACAGTTGGCACTATAGTTTTACCTATCAAAGTGGGGGTAAAAACATTGTACACAATGTTCCATATCTTGGAAGGGTCCATGTCATACAATGTACTCCTTGGTTGTCCTTGGATTAGGGAAATGAGATGCGTCCCTTCTTACTTCATCAATGCTTGAAATATGTACATGAAGAACAAATTCATTGTATATCAACGAACATCAAACCTTTTAAGTATTGCAATTTAATTTCAAATACTTATGAATCCATGCTTCCATCCACCCATATATTTCTAACATCATCAACCTCACCATCCACTTATTCATCTAAAGTTCCTATTCCTGAGGAACTCCCCATCATTACCACACATCAAGCTTCCACTTCTATGCACTCATCTTCATCATCATTGAATACATGTACATGTGGTCAATTTCAAGCTACATCAACCACATAATCATCATCCATATCTTCCATAGTCACTCCTTCCACATCATCACTAATTCAACAAACAACTCAGCAAAATCTACCTCCATCCACATCAGTTGATTTCTCACAAGTCAAATTAATAGATTGTGAGATGCCATTCCAACCTCAAGTCAATCACGAGTCTTCTACATCCAATTCTACTTCCACATCCACATTATATCAAGTTGTTGTCCACCTCACTAATCCTGGCATTGGTGAATATGTGGTCCAAGACATCACCGTCACACTACTCAACATCCAAAATGCTAGGTATTATGGTCACCCATGTGACTCATACTTATCCATAGTAGCGGTATATAACATGGGTTCAATGCCCAATAACATAAATTTTGTGTATGGGGGAATTGATTCATCATATGATCTATCTTTCCAATATGAACCCACGCAACCCACACTTGCCAACATACAACACACATCAGGTTTTCCATCCCGATATTTTCATCAAGTCAATTGGCAAGGTTATGGCCTAGGACAACATGAACAGGGGATGCACGAGCTCATTGATAGTCCATATCAAGAAGCACATGATCGTTCAGGTCTAGGTTATCACCCTTATTCCTTCACCTCTTATTTTGAACAAGATTTTCAAAGTCCTAATTTGAATTCAAAAGAAGAAACCCATCACCCCTATGACTCTGAAGATGAAGTCTATGAAGAATTTGATATGATATTGATAGCTTTTGATGAATTTGATGAGGAATTAGTGCCCATAATTCCATACACTAAATAGGATGAATTTTACCTCAGAATGTTCCCCATCCATCAACCCATCTTTCACTTGCTTCTTCTATGCGAGTTGAACCAACGGGTAAACCACATCCATTTCATTGATCCACCTAACAGAATAATTTTCTTGTAATATATATACATAACATTAAAAAATATAAAAAATTCAAAAAATCTTAAAAATAAAAAAAACAAAAAAATCATTTGCATTGCATAAACATGGCTTTTTACCGATTGCATTTATTTGTGTTGCTCGTTGTTCTTCAGGTTCCCAAAGCTCTAGCATCGGTTCTAGTAGATAGGATCTATCCATCCTCCACTTTACCAACTATAATTTTTGACTTTAAGTCAACATAAATCCTGTTGACTTATTCACCCCACTCTGTAATCCATACAATTTGGCAAAGCCTTTTCCAATTAACATGAGCCTTATTGTTAGGATCCTAATCCTAACTATTAATAATATTAATTCACTTATTTAATTTGTGGACCATTGCATCCTTTCATATCACAACTCTAGGTTTAGATATTTATATGCTTTCACAAGGGTGTAATTAGAATCCAAGAACATAACATTTTATATCTCTTTGAGAGCATTGGAAGGGATACCTCCAGTGAAAAAGCAATCCTTCTAAAGTGATTTAAAATATTTTATTAAATTATGTATTCATTCCATTATTTTTCCACTTGCTACCATTGCTAGGAACTAGGTTCCTACCAACTGGTATCAAAGCCGAGATATGAAAGGACCCTTTCATGACCATTTCTCACAATTGTTTTCCACTCCTCTCACTAATATCATCCATCTGCCAAATTGCATCATTGATCACCAACCATACCGAAGGTCAACCAAAAATATTCTCAAGCATGCTAAATTAACCAAAAGAGATAACTAACACCAATAAAACTACCAAAAGACAACCATAGCGATTTGGGACAGGATAAAGACAATGTCAAAGTGCATTACAGGTGGGAAAAATACACTTAAACCTTCTAAAAATCCTTCAAAGAAGACGTCATTGATTCATTTTTACCCCCAGATTAGTGAAAGAATCAAACTAAAATTAATTTACAAAAGAAAACAGTATGCAACACGGTATTTGAAATTACCAACATCATCCTAAAAAAACATGATGAGGATTTATAACATTTAAATTATAATATAAAATTAAAAAAATAATTCGACGATCAACAAATAAATTTTGATGTCGTCCAAGGTATTTATGATGCTAAGGAAAAGCAGGAGGAAAGAGTTTTAAAAAGGTTTTATAGAATTTATCCCACATTCATTAAATTAGAGAGAATGAGGTGTTTAAAACACACTTGGTGTGCATAGTTAGTCGTGACTTCGGTTATTATTTATATCCTCCTCTCGCACGATCAAAGCCTTTGATGCTATTGTAGTTGATCACCACTTGTCCATTGTTACCACTCTTTGATTGGACATGACTTGCCTTAGTTGTCGCCACTCACTGACATCAAATCTACCCCCTCTTCAATTCCTGCTCATCCATTCCTACCTTGCCCTTAGTGCCTAATTCACCCCCGCATTACCCTTCGTGCCCCTCTTTCTCCTACCGATCCACCTTGCTCTCTGTGTCCTGCTCGCCCTGCCACTCTACCCTCGAATCACCTGTCTTCCAATCCTTGCTGCTCCTACCAAATTCCAATTTGAAATTTAAATTCTGACCATTTTTTCTTGCTACACCAAAAAATATTAAAAATTCAAATCAAAATATGACCATTCTATTACGAAATTAAAAAATAGAGAAGCATAATTCTACTAGCTGATCGTTCAAAACCCAATTTTTTGCAATAATATTTTTTTTCAAATTTGATAATTTTTTCAAACAATTTGATATTTTTTTTATCAATTATTGACAAAACCATTGCAATTTTTGTCAAACAATTGATAAATTTTGATTAAATCATTTACTAGTGCCAAAATAATTTGATATTAAAAAGACTTGTAAATCACAAATCACAACACAATTATCGACGATAGGAGATCATAATTCTCTATCAAAGACTTTATACAAGAAATGAATAAATGGAAGGACGATATTGAAAATAAAATCATGACAAAGGTGGATTTTAAACTATGGAAGGATGACAGTGAAAACAAGATAGTAGACCTAGACTTAAAAATTGATGGTACTACCTACTCCGTTGATATGGTACAACAAAACTTGGCATTAATCCAAGCTGACCAATCTACCAGAGCACCAACACACAAAGCATTACTTGGGGGACCACAAATATCCATCTTACCTAGAACTACTAAATTGGATTTTCTAAAATTTGAAGGAGGCGATCCCACCAATTGGATCTTTCAAGTTGACCAATACTTCTCCCTCTACCAAGTCCCTGAGGCATAGAAGGTTGACATCACATCCTTCCACCTGGAAAATATCACCACCCAATGGTATCAATGGTATGAAAATATAAATTCCCCCCCTACATGGCTAGAATTTACAAAAAACCTAATGGTATGATTTGGCCCTACTAAATTCAAATATTTCACAAGAGCCCTTACCAAACTCTGCCAAACCACTACAATGCGAGAATACCAAGCTCAATTTGAAAAATTGGCAAATATTACATTAGGGCTAAATACCTCATTCTTCCAAAGTTGTTTCATTAGTGGCTTAAAGGAAGACATTCAATTAGAAGCACAAATGCTCAACCCCATTGACATGATGTAAACTATCATGCTAGCCCAAATGATGTAAGAAAAATTCAATAATCAACATCGACTGGGAAACCCATCTAAAACAGAATCACAAAATACTCACCCCTCCAAAACTTAATCGAATCCTACCAATTAAATGCATCAACCCTGAGGAAATGAAAGAAAGAAGAGAAAAAGGCCTTTGCTTTCATTGTGATGAGAAATTTGTACCCAATCATAAATGTATTACACCCAAATTATATATTTTGAATGCAACTATCCCTTGTTAATCAACCAATGATGAAGAAGAGATCAAGGCAGAAGTCATGACAGATACACCTAATGATATTACTCATGGTCCACTAGAAATTTCCTTCAATGCTCTCACTGGTAATTCTTCTCCCCAAACTATGAAAGTCCCTGGATCCTTCAAATAATAAAATCTTATTGTGCTTATTGAATCTAGCAGTACTTAGAATTTCATTGACCCATGTGTGGCAAAAATATTTGACTACTTTATCCATCCTTGTAATAATTTTGAAGTCATGATTGGTAAATGGGGGAAGGATCGCTTGTAAGAGGAAATGCCAAAATATTAAACTCACCTTGGGTGATTACACCATGAAACATTACATGTATGCAATTCCATATGATTTGTTTAGGAGAGAACCTCAAGTCAATGTGACTGCCCTCGATCGAGGGAAGCACGTAATTGATCTCACAGATCCTCCTAAACATGATAGACAACAAGGCAATAATGCTAAGGCACTTAGACCTAATACAATGGATCAAATTAATAATTTGGTCCAGAGATATGCTGACCACCAAGTCGAGTTTAATCGACTTAGGTCGGATAAACATCACTTAGATCTCTTAGAGCAGTGGCAACAAATAGAGAAAGAAAATCTTGAATGACAAATTCAAGAAACTTTGCGTCATGGAGCTGTAACTCCAAGCACGCGTAGACAAGAGGCTCACCCGAGGCAACCAAATTTCCAACAAGATAGGTCTCCTAGACCTAATCCTATGTTGCCTCCTAGACCTCGTAGGCCTAAAAAGAATGCATATGATAGGCCAAACATAGATCACCTTCAACAGGCATTTGTTCCTCCTTGTAGGCCCATACCTGAAACACCTTATGGGGCTTACGATGATTTGGAATAGAATGAGGATTATGTAGAAGCACCTTATGGAGGCATGGCTGATGTCAATCAACCACCCCAACCTAGGCTTAATATTCCTCGTCCACCTCTATGAGTTCAAAGCAAGGAAGAGGAGATCAAATCCTCAGATGCGTATCAAGCTTTTCTTGCATGCTTAGAAACTATAGAAGGTAAGACAACTGGCAATGGGCTTCAAAAGCCTACCTTGCGTCAGCTAAAGAACCAACCATTACATCCATCCATTCCTTCCCTGATCTATCCTGAGCATTTCAAAATGCCCAAATTTGATAGATTCAAGGGCGAAGAAGATGCTCAAGAGCACGTCACTAGATTTCTAAATTTGTGCTTCAACATACAGGACAATGACGCATTGCTCCTAAGAACTTTCTTGAGTACCCTCGCTGGTCCAACCATTGAGTGGTTCAACCAACTTCCAAAACATAGCATCTACACATTTGAACAATTCATTGATGCATTTTTGGAATGTTTCACCTTCAACACCAAAAGGAAGGTGACATTAACCGACCTCACGAGGATGAAACAAACTGAGGATGAGTCGATTACTGACTATGGAAATAGGTGGCGAACACTTTTGGCTAAGCTACCCTATCTATTTCTAGTGACTGAATTAACTCATTTGTTTTCAAAGAGTTGCTTGAAACCCATCTCTTTGACATTGCAATTACAACAATACCCTACCTTGGAAGAAGCTCTAGCATAGGCTAGAAACATAGAGGAAATCAAAATCCAAGAGGGAGAAATAACAAAACCTCATAAGAAGGAGTGGACAAAGAATCCTAAGAATAGCTCAGCACCTACAAAGCCAGCTATGGTCAATCAAGTGGCCATAAATATCCCTGTGCCTCCTCAAGTTATGCCTCCCCAAAAGGTGAACTATCAGGCCCAACCTCCTCCTACGAGTTATAACAATAATGGTACAATGAACCAGGGACAAAAACAACATCGCCCTCAGCGACAATTTACTCCCATCGTTGAATCCATGGATTCTCTTTTTGATCGATTATGGGCTGCAAATATGGTTAATTTACCAGATATTAAACCCAACGATCCAAAAATAGGCAAACCCAAGCCTATGGGATGCCGAGAGGATCAATATTGTAAGTTTCATCAGCAAGGTGGCCATGATTTACAATCATGCTATGGTTTTAAACATGTAGTACAAGACATGATTGAGAGGAATGAGCTTCAAGTGGATGCTCCATTAGATCCTACCAATCAACAGATGGGTATATACAAAGACCCTTTACCAACTCATGAGGTACATGTAGCACCTGCTAAACCAATGAATGAGGTGAAGCAACAACACCCTATGCAAGGGTATGTTGGGATGGTGAGTATTGTGACCAGGAACAAGAGATATCCAAGTCAAGTTGCATAGCCTGCAGCTTCGAATGATGTTCCAACTACGTCATAAACTACACCACCTGTAGTACAGGGCCTTCCTTCTAGGCCAACAGTGACAATTAAGAGCAAGCTTGCACAAAGCTTGAGGACCACATCAACATGATTGTCCATCTATGAGTTGATCCAACAATCACCTCCACATCGGGATGCCTTGATGGACATTCTAAAATCAATAGAGTTGCAACCATAGGAGTCCAACTCCTTCATAGATTTTGTGGGTCATGTGCAATAGTGCAAGGAACCAGTCATACAATTTCATGAGCATGAGCTTAAGGAAATAGCTAATGACATGGTAGATCCTCCTTTACACATCATTGCATGTATAAATGAGATACCATACAAGAGAGTGCTCATAGAAATTGGTTCCTCAAGTAATATCATAACAACTAAAGCACTAAAGCACCTTAAGTTTCCAGCATCTCATGTTGTGGCATCAACTTACACTCTTTGCACTTTTAATGACACAATATGCTCTACTATCGGTACCATAGTTCTACCCATTCAGGTGGGGCAAAAGACTATATCGACGTTGTGCCATGTGCTAGAAGGTGAGATGGCCTATAACATTTTTCTAGGTAGACCTTGGATATGGGATATGAAGTGTGTCCCCTCCATAGCACATCAATGTCTTAAATACACTCATGAAGGGCAAGTGCACATAGTTTCTGCCGATCTAGAGCCCTTCAAATACTGCAACATGTTGCAGCAGATGCCAGAGTCGACATTACCTTCGACTCACATAGACTTTCAATTGAATACACCTATTCAGAGTCTACCCATTCCACCACCTTCATCATCATCCACTCCATCCTCATCATCACCACCTTCAGAGAAGGCTTCGACATCATCAAACCCTCCATCGAGGAACACGTCGAAGAGGCCTATTGATGAGAGCCCACCATTAGTTTCCACCATATCCATGGAGGAGGTTCCTTGTGTCATTAATGAGGAATTACCTCTAGAGGTGAACACTGAATCACCTCAAACCTCCATTCCATCTCATCCATATTCACCATCCTAGGTCACAGTCCAGATGTCTAGTACAGGGATAGGAGAATATCTGGTGAGAAATGTCATGACAGTTCCATCACTGGAGATAGTGCAAGATATGGGGAGACCTCATCTTCCCATAGGTAGCATTGTACCTCTTGGTCTACCTCCTAATCAAATGAATTTCATATATGGAGGTTTAGAGTATGGATCTCTACCCATTCCTCAGAAGGAAGATGATGATGAACCCTTTTCTGAGGATGTAAACTATTTGTCGAATCTAGACTATGCATTGTGGTACTTAGATCATTGCAATTGGCATGGGTTTGGTCTCGGCTTATATGAGCAGGGTAATCGTGTTCCATGTCAACCCCAATATCAACTTTCGTATGATAGATCTAGGTTGGGACACAATAAACTGGTACCATTGGATGTCCTCATCGAGAGTCTCGAACACCTATGCCTAGGTTATCAGGCTAAGCTCACCCATGACCCATATGCTAATCCGAATCATGTTCATTCCTTGGGAGATCATTTCCCCATAGAAATGATAGATCAAGGTCTTTCTAGTGATGTCACCCAACCCCATGAAGTGGGGGAGAGCTCACACACCTTGCAATATGATAGTGAGGAACAAGACCAAGGTCCTCCTCATGAATGGATGAGTGATGATGAAGATGATTATGGCATCACACCCATTAACTGCCATAGCTCAGATGATGAATATGAGCATGTGTTCCCTTTGGATGATGAGGATGAATATTATCTTCGTATGTTATTCCCCATCCAAGGACCCATCTGACACTAGTTGTTGTCTCGTGAAGAGCAAGCTCGCCCTCTTTCGCATAGGCCACTGCTAGTTATTCCACTTCCACCCGAGCCACACCCATGAGTTATGAGACAACATCAGGTCTCTAGACCCACTCACCCTAGAGCAGGAGATCATGTATCCATCAACATGATTTCCATAGATTTAATGACACCATTGGTGAATCTGAATAACCCATCCAAGCTATTGCATCTTGATTTAGAGGCAATTGACTTTGATCGAGGAGATTCTTCTCCATCACCCTCGGAGTATTGGCCTTGTGAGGAAATGTTACAACCATTTAACTTTTCTTCAAGAACTACTCAGGATGTTTTTCAAGTTGAGGTTGACCCTAAATTTCCTATGGAAGAAGCAAACCTAGCTGATGACATTCACTTAATTCCCACCCCACATCAGTTGGAGGATGGGTCTCACATGTCAATTGAGCCAACAATTGATAGGGATATTGGTACAGATCCCGATAATCCCCATACCATTAAATTAGGGGAAGGTCTCTCCCTAAGTGAAAAAGATGATTTCACAGCTGCATTGAAAGCAAGGATTAAAGCTTTTGCTTGGTCATATAAAGATATGCCAGGACTAGACCCAAATATAGTCATGCATAATCTTACATTAGACCCCAAGATCAAACCTGTTAAGCAAAAGTTATGAAAAATGCACCCAATAGTAGCCTTAATGGTGAAATATGAATTACAAAAGTTGTTGGATGCTGATATCATCATCTCAGTAGATTATCCACCATGGGTTTCAAACATGGTTCCCATCAAAAATCCTGATGGGAGGATTCACATTTGCACCGACTTTCGAGATCTTAACAAAGCGAGTCCTAAGGATGAATTTCCCTTACCTAACATCGATGCATTGGTAGATGCAACAATAGGACATGAAATGCTATCCCTAATGGATGGATTTTCTGGATATAATCAGATTCATATTAATCTAGAAGACCAAATCAAAATGGCATTCACAATGCCTTGGGGGACATTCTGTTACAAGGTCATGCCTTTTGGCCTTAAGAACGTTGGTGCTACCTACCAATGAGCCATGACATATATCTTCCATGACTACATGCACAAGATTTTGGAAGATTACATGGATGATTTATTGGCAAAATATTTATTACGCCATGAACATCTCGATGTATTATGTAAGATCCTAGATCGCCTCATAGAGCACAATGTTAGACTTAATCCCAAAAAGTGTGTCTTCGGTGTCACATCTGGTAAAATTTTGGGATTCATAGTCTCCAAGCGAGGCATAGAGGTAGATCCAAACAAGGTCAAGGTAATATTAGAAATGCCTCCCCCCACAACCATTAAGCAACTACATAGTTTGCAAGGAAAGGTCGCATCCATAAAATGCTTTATAGCACAATTATCGGATAAGTGTCGACCCATGAATAGGTTGCTACACAAGGGGGTCTCATTTCATTGGGATGAAGAATGTCAAAATGCCTTTGACAAAATTAAACAATACCTAGCTTCACCACCTGTATTGGCTCCACCATGACTAGGAGTGCCATTCTATTTATACATCTCAGCTATTGAGTTGGCTTTGGGCACCATGTTGTCCCAAAAGAATGAATTCCACAAAGAATAGGCTACTTATTACATTAGCCGCACACTGGTCAGCTATGAAATTAGATATGCATACATTGAGAAGCTATGCTTAGCAGTGGTCTTTGCCACAAAAAATCTATGCCATTATATGCTTAATCATACCACGTATGTTGTATCTAAAGAAAATCCATTGCGCTACATGATGAGTCGAACATATCATAATAGTCGCACGACAAAATGGATAATGTTGTTGATGGAATTTGACCTAGAGTTCATTGGACAAAAATCTATCAAAGGATAGGTCATAGCCGATCAACTAGCAGAGGCTCCTCTACAGGATGATCAACCTCTAAATATAGAACTTCCCGATGATGGAGTATTTCATATCTCAGAATCACCTGATTCTATCGAGCTTGAGTCACAGGCGGACATAACTCTATTCTTCGATGGTTCTAAATGCGAGCAAGGTGGTGGTGCAGGTATCATGTTTTTCACACCATAAGGGGCTCCCATACCTCTTTCATTTAAACTTAATTTTCCTTGTACTAACAACAATGCCGAGTATGAAGCTCTCATCATAGGACTTCAAATGACAATCACCATGAACATAACAAAGTTGAACATTTTTGATGATTCCTTGCTCATAGTAAATCAGGTTAAAGGGATATTCCAGTGTAGGTGTCCTATCTTGCAAGCCTACAAAGCCCTAGTGGACAAACTCCTGGTCAAATTTGAATGGTATGATATAGAGGCACTCCCTCACTCATCTAATCATTTTGTGGATACAATGGCTTCCTTAGGGTCGCTAATCCCGCATGACCCTTCAGATGATATCACAACTATCCAAGTAAAAATGCTAGCGCAATCTATGACTGAGCATGAAGAGCATAATGCTATACCAGTTGTTCACATGATTCATATTGAGCCTTCCCATGAAAGGTTCTCTCAACTACACCAATATTTGAATAATGCTAACTAGGGGGCTTTGTTCCCTCATACTCCTTTTGATACTAGCACAATGCTATATCTCCAAGTTCACTCTCAATCAGCATTCGCACGAGACAAACATCAAAAGGATAGCATGATTCATAATATTGAGGCTTCTTCAAAGCAAGATTGGGCCATCCAGATTAAATATTATCTTAAGTTAGGTAATATTCCACCTGGATTGTCGCATGCCACAAAGCGAGCATTCAAACAAAAGGTGGAAAATATGTCTTATTAGGAGACATAATGTATCATCGAAGTTATGAAGGTATCCTCCTTCATTGCTTAGACTCACAGGAGTCAGCTTGGGCCATCACCCAAGCACATGATGGTACATGTGGTGGCCACTTTAGCGGTATGGCCATCACTAAGCACATTCTTTGCATGGGCTATTATTGGCCAACTTTAGAGCAATATTGTTATGCTTATGTTAAGAAGTGCATGAAGTGTCAACATCATGCAAATTTGACACACGTACCTTCATAGGCCTTACAACCGATTCAATCGGTCTGGCCATTTGCACAATGGGGGTTTGATTTAATTGGGAAAATCTCACCTACCTCATCGGGCCATCACACATTTATCATAATGGCAATCGAGTACTTCACAAAATGGGTGGAAGCAATTCCCCTTACCACAATGACTGGACCTCGCATTATGGAGTTCATGCTACATAATATCATATGTCATTTTGGTATTCCATCCAAAATAATATCGGATAATGGAACACCCTTTAAAAATAAGGATGTGCATGCATTAACAACAAAGTATAACATAAAGCATAGCTTTTCCATGCCCTATTATCCACAAGCCAATGGGCAAGCAGAGGCATCAAATAAGATAGTAGTAGCCATCTTGAAGAAAACCATCAAGGAAAATCATAAATATTGGCATAATCAATTACCTCTTGCCCTTTGGGCTTATCGCACTAGCATTCGGACACCCACTGGGGCAACTCCATTTTCACTAGTGTATGGTGCTGAAGCCATCATGCCTCTGGAGTTAGAGATTCCATCGCTACGCATTTCCATGCAGGAATTCATCGATGATGATACAGCTAGACAAGCTCATTTAGATCAGTTAACGTTGCTTGATGAATGACGTGTAAATGCCCTCGAGCATCTACGTGTTTATCAAGAATGTCTTAAGAGAGCTTACAACTTGAAAGTACATCAAAGAGACTTTCAAGTAGGTGATTTAGTTCTAAAAGAGAACCAACAAAACTCAAATTTGCCCTCCAATTTGTGAGACAAATTTGTAGCAAACTGGTTAGGTCCATTCATCATTACAAGCCATATTGGACCTAGAACTTATCACTTAGCATCCATCGAAGGAAGTGAAGAGCTTGAACCCATGAATATAAGTCATTTGTGACCATTTCATGCTTAGAGCACCATCAAAATACCCCTAGGTAGTCGTAGACACTTTCTAAGTGTCATTGACCGTCTAGGTCACCTAAAAGGCTCCTAGCGGTCTTTGACCATCTAGGTCAAATAAAAATCCCCTAGACTATCTACGATCATCTAGGTCAACCTTAAAATCTCCAAAGGCATCTATAAGCCCTTTGGTCACAATCAAATACCCCTAGGTAGTCGTAGACACTTTCTAAGTGTCATTGACCGTCTAGGTCACCTAAAAGGCTCCTAGCGGTCTTTGACCATCTAGGTCAAATAAAAATCTCCTAGACTATCTATGATCATCTAGGTCAACCTTAAAATCTCCAAAGGCATCTATAAGCCCTTTGGTCACAATAAAATACCCCTAGGTAGTCATAGACACTTTCTAAGTGTCATTGACCATCTAGGTCACCTAAAATGCTCCTAGCGGTCTTTGACCATCTAGGTCAAATAAAAAATCCCCTAGACTATCTATGATCATCTAGGTCAACCTTAAAAGCTCCAAAGGCATCTATAAGCCCTTTGGTCACAATAAAATACCCCTAGGTAGTCGTAGACACTTTCTAAGTGTCATTGACCATCTAGGTCACCTAAAAGCTCCTAGTGGTCTTTGATCATCTAGGTCAAATAAAAAAGCTCCTAGACTATCTACGATCATCTAGGTCAACCTTAAAAGCTCCAAAGGCATCTATAAGCCCTTTGGTCACAATAAAATGCCCCTAGGTAGTCTATGGCATTTCCTAAGTGTCAATGACCGTCTAGGTCACCCAAAATGCTCCTAGGAGTCAATGACCATCTAGGTCAAATAAAAATGCTCCTAGACTATCTATGATCATCTAGGTCAATCCAAAAATCCCCAAAGGCATCTATAAGCCCTTTGGTCCCCATAAAATATCCCTAGGTGGTCTATAACCATCTAGGTCAAAATAAAATGTTCCTAGGCAGTCTACGATTGCCTAGGTCATCCCAAAATGCTCCAAAGGCATCTATAAGCCCTTTGGTCACCCAAAAGCCCCAATGGCATTCATTAAGCCCATTGGTCAACATGTATATACATATATATCAAAAATTCAAAAATATCATTAAAATCATCAAAATACAAAAATATTGCTTCATTGCACTTCATATAAATTGCATTAGGCATACTCATCATTGCATTATGCATCATTCCAAATTGATCATACATGTCTAGCACCAGGTCTGTACACTAGGCATATATTAAAATCATTGTTATTATGAGTCAATATTACCACCTATTTATATTACATATACCATTTACATTTACACTTTACATTATATGTCTGTTTCCCATCACTTAGCCATTGTTAGTAAAGCATAGTTAAAGTTTTTGGTCACTCAGCCATATCTAGTTGTCTTCTCAGATTTTGTAGAAAGCTATCATGATATTTAGAAGGTAGAATCCTACTTGGATAATTCTTGGTATACATCAAAATCCCAACACATTTTCACATTAATATATCCAAGTCTAGCACAAGGAAAGATGAAAACTATAAAGTAGTCTAGGTTACTTTCAAGCGAAAAGGTTATCTTGCTCATCCCCCTATGCGAATGGTTCAAATATGCTAAGAATTGACAAAAGGACAAGTTCCTCCTTACCCATAAATCCCTTGCCCTACATTAGGGCAAGTATCCCAAAGAGAAAAATCAATAGTGATTATTATCCCTATATCCAAAGAAAATAGTGATTATTATCACTTCAAAATATGCATAAAGAAATAATGATTATTATCACTAGGAAAAGCAAAAAGAAATAGTGGTTCTCACCACTACTAAAATCCCTTGCTCATCAAATCAAAATGAGCAACTCCCTTGAGAAATTCAAAGTTAAAAGAAAATAAGGGAGTCTTGAACTTGAATCCCTAGAATTCTCAGCATTAGAGAACCATAAGGTGATCCTCATTACAGGTTTGGTGGATAGCCTACTTGTCAATGGTGGTAGCCTCCCGCATGATGATATGTCTATCACTTAAGCAACTTGTTTAGGTATAGACCAATGTTTGAATGTGGATGAGCTAGCTTGTTGTAACCTAGGTTATATAGTGGTCTAATCCAACTAAGTACGAAACTCAGGATAATGAGACTCGCAGAATGATCTCTAGTGTCGATGGGCTGAATAAATCCCATTTGCACTAGGGTAATCTTATGTGTTATCATGGTAATGAACTCACGTGCACACACAGGGATATTGATTATCTTGGTTATCTTAGTAGGTGCATACTTTGTCAAAAGATCTTGTATAGTTAGTATATGACTTTTGATTAGGTAACTAGAGTGTTTGAGTCTCTTCAAAACTATCAAATAATATCATATCACATTACATTATCCATTTCATTTTACATCATGTTGTCACATGTTTGTCAAAATTACAAAGTCCATTAAATAAAGTGTTATAATAACATGAAAATAATAAAGATACATTTTGTATAGTCTATGGTGCTAGCATATAATGCGTCAAATTAGTCATCACAAATCCATCATACAAAATTAAATCTAATCAATCATTACTTCCAATCATACACATTTAAACTTTTGTTCATTAAGTGATGTTCATGAGCTAGGATAGATACCGATTAAATATTAGCAATAATATTTAGATGACCATTGACTATTTTATGCATATATTTTAATTTACAAAAGCATATAAATAAAGCATCCACATCTACATATCATCAAATCACATCATCGGATAAATACATGCATCCATGTTAGATATCCATCATAACATCATAAAGCAAATATAAGCATTGCATTCATATCATAAAGTAGTAAAATATGACATAATGATAAAAGCAAAGTCATACATATATATCTATATGTAAAATCCAAAAAGCTACATCATAGTCCATAAACTACCCGTAGGCTACAATAAAAGTGAGTCATCCGACTTCGCAACCCAAAAAGTCCAAAAAGAACCATCAGAGTCTGTTGACCATGGTCACGTAGGACCGGTACCTCGACTCTCTCCTCTGCTCTCAGTATGAGTCCATCGTGAGCTCCCAGACCTGCTACCCCCTAATCTGCTACCTCTAGATACCTCCATCCTCCGAGAAGTGCTCGAAGCCCTCATCCGAGTAGATGAGTGTCCCATCCTGCTCCCCTGGCTACGCTGTGATCCAATGGCTAATGCTCGATCTGGTATGCACCCCTTATAGTGCACTATCTCATCCTCCATCATATCCATATAGGTGCACTCCTCTCGACACCTAGTCTGATAGGTCACCACCAAACCCTAGAGATGTGCTATCTCCTCCTACATCCTGGCTAGATCACCACTACTAGACTCCCCATGGCTAGGGCCCTATCCATCGACCTATGCCTAAAGTGTAGCTATCACTATTGCCTACCTCTCCATCTCAACCTATGCACTCTACACCTACACCTATAGTAATTCTCGATCACTCTATAGCTCCACAATCATAGCATCTCATGCTGCTAGCTGTGCCTACATACCCTGATCCCCCAAGTCTCCCTCATCAAAGCCCACTAGATCCTATACATCTATCAGCTCCACCCTATCCACTGACACACACTGATGCATAACTCACTCACCTATGTCTATCTCCTCATCATCTAGAGACTCACCTAACCCTCCTCATCTGGAGCACCCCTAGCTGCATCCACTACCTTGGCAGTTACATCCCCTCCTAGTGGTCCCTCCCCTCACCACTACTGTATGACCCACCATGCATCATACTCCTCTATAGTGCCTACATCATCTAAATCAGAAACTACCACCTCAAGATCTGACTCATCTCCCAAGTCCTCTACCATAGGCCATACTAGAGTCCTCTCATCCCCATGATGATGATAGACCATCGGCTCCCTAGGCAACCCTTAGTATAGCCTAAACTATCATAGCACATGATCATAATGGAAGTACTCTCACTCTATGCCATGTCACCCTATCAACCATCTACCTCATCGAACTTGATGTAGATGTGTCTCAGCCTCCCTCCTAGTCAGGACAATCCTTGTAGGGTCTCCACTCGATATCTACTACCCTGAGCCATGCAAAAGCCTCTGCATAGTGCTCTACCTCCCTAGCATATCATCGGCTATGTCCTGACTCATATGACCTCTTCCATAGCTCCCCATAGCCAATCTCCCTATCTGGTAGCTCTACTCGAGAGGTCCATGGTAGTCCCCATGGTCTCTCTACTGCAATATGCTACCAAGCCCAAGCCTGTAGTAGGAAGCTACAACCCAAACCCTTCCACCCATGAGAGTGGATCTCATACAGCTCATCATATAGTTGTGCCAATAAAGTAGGACCCCAAGCCATAACTATGGGCTCATCCTCTATGCAATCCACTAGAGTAAAAACTAGCTCTATTAGGTTCCATGGGAACCTAGCTCTTAAAGAGTCGGGTAGCAACATGTTGTTGATCAAGGTCATCAAAAATGTGTGCCTAATGCCAAGCACACCCTCTTGGTACCATCTAGCCACTAGAATCCCTCCACTGAGAAGATCAATCAATACATCCTCCTAGCGGGCTCCGAAGTACCTCCGCACTATGACCTCTCATCGCTCTATCGAAGAAGATACTATCTGGTACCCCTCTATCAGAATATGTAGTATCTGATATACATCCTCTAGTGTCACTATCATCTCCCCCATAGCTAAATGGAAAGTATTAGTATGAGGGTCCCATAGGTCTATCAAAGTAGTCAGATAGGCGTGGTCTCCCACCATGGGATCTAACCACGTAACTTGCTTCAGACCGATGGCATCGAGCCAATGCTAGTATGTAGTAGTCAAATGGTCTCTAGTGACCTGAAAGAGACTCGATACCCTGTATCGACTCCTAACTATCTGCTCATGCAAAGTAGGGTGTCAAAAATGCCCTAAAAATACAAAATTTTGCTTTAAAAACACCAAAAAAATGCATAGAAATGGCCCTTTTGGCCTAGTTTTTGGCCGTCCCACCTAGGGATGGCCCCTAATTTGGTAGCCATCCCACCCAGGGATGGCCACCAGTGACCATCCCTTATAGGGATGGTCCCCAAATAAGGGTAAAATAGGGTCAATTTGACCCTTAAAAATGCCCTAAAAACCCTAAAAAACATAAAAAAATGGTATTTAATCCTAATTTTTTGCAAATAAAACATAAATAAAAGTTAAATTTCATATATTTTAGTCCTCCTAGGGTTTCTTAACCTTGGGTATGGCTGTAGTCATGAAATTATAGCAGAAATTACAAAAATATAATAAAATAGGGCAGAGAAAAGCATGTAATCCATACCCGTTTCGCACCGGCTCCACCGCCTGATGCATCCACTGGTTGGCTCATGTTGTAGGTTGATATTTTTATAGAACTCTACTTCATAAATCCCTCTCCTACTCCTCTCCTCTCCAACTTCTCCAAGTAGCATGCACAAATGAGCTAAAATGGCCCTTTTTGGCCTTTTATAGCTCTAAAAGAAGTCGACCACCCTTGGGTGGGATGAGCACACTTTTGGCTGGATTTACCACCCTAGGATGGTCATAAATGCTGTCCTCATCCTCCCAAGGATGGCCACAAGAAAATTGCACTAAAAAACATCAAAAATATCAAAAAATGGGCCAAAAACCCACCAAAAACAAGGCAGAATGGGCAAGAAAATGAGAGGGATCTAGACTGAACCTATAATAATTTTGGATGCATCATAAGACTCTATTTTAGTCCCCAAGAAGGCCTCCATGGCTGGACCACTCCACAGGAATGATATATTTGGCCTTTTTCTTCCAAAACTATTCATCAAAATAGTCAAAAATCACCTCCAAATAGGTATTTAGTACCATGGGCAAAATAGAGAGTTACCCCAATTAAGTCATATGTGTCAAGTGACTCATCACTTTAGAATTTTTCATGCCCTCATCGACTCATCACTTGAGGGGGTAGTCATAATAATGAATTCAAAAATTGAATCAACATTTAAACACTCAGAAGTGTAAATTCCATGCATTCAAAAGAATCTTGGCTAAAGATAAATTTTCAAGCCCATGTTGGGGCAAAGAATCAGCATAAGAAGCAAATTAAATAGGCTTGACCTCCTTGAAACCTTAGGAATTGACCCATGTAAAGGTTTACAAGAATACAAGGCACCAAGACCTAGTATGCCCTAAGCCCCATAAGACTGTCATTACAACATGGCTGAAAGGTATACCTGCAATCGATCCTTCGACTATGTCAATAGAAAGGATTCTAAGAATGTATGCTCTTTCCATAATGGAGGCATCCAAAGTTGATTATGTTAATGAAAAACCTTGATCATTCGATGATTTAGTGATCTATTTTTTCTCAACGCTTTGTTTCACATCGTGCATCCCAAAAATGGGGTATCTATAGACACCTAAATCATGTAAATCAGATAAGACTATCAGTGCATCACATATGCCCTCTTATCGACAACATATGGCCCTATTGGGCACCCCTCTAGGCTAGAAAAAGGCTTCCAAAAGGCTCCAAAACTTAGTTTGGAGGGTTCCTAGCAGTTTAGGGCAGTTTTGGGGCTCCCGTGACCGTCCCACCAAGGGATGGTCATAGTTGGTGATCATCCCACCTAGGGATGACCATCCATAACCATCCCTAGGTGGGATGACCCCTAACTGGACCCTTGAAAAATTCAAAGGACATGCACTAAATGGCAATCAAAGACTACCATTAGCATGTCCAATCACCCCAAATTTATTGGGGACCTACTAATGGATAGTGGGATAGTTGATTGGGAGCACCCAAAGGGGCAACCTTCTCCCAATCACCCCATGACACGATTAGGACACATGGCGCCACCTGCCTCACATGGCCAAAGATGCCATTTTTCCCTAGATGCCCTTTTGGGCTATAAAAGGAGCTCCAAACTCCCAATTTCAGAGAGGAGAATTTGGAGATTTAAGCAATGAAGTGCTGCACAAATTAAAACCCAACTTTGCAAACCAAAACTTGCCCTTTCCTTGGCCTTGAAACCCTCTTCATTCAAAGGTGATTTTAGGGGAAATAGGCTCGATCCATCAATCCCAAACTAGCCAAATTGAAGAATTATTTGGCCCCATCTATCGACAACACCCTTACCCAAGTTTTGGACCAATTTCCATAGGCATAGGTGACAAAACTAAGGCAGTTTTGTGACCGCCCCACCTAGGGATGGTTAGTAGTCTATCCATGGCACACCTAGGGATGGCCACAAAATAGATTGGAATTTTAGATAAATTCCTCCATAGACCCCTTGGGAATGTCTAGAGGAACCTCTGGTCCAAATTTGAGGTAATTTGGAGGAGTTTTGATGCAGGATTTGAGGTCCCCAATGTTGCAGGTTTATCTGGCTCACCCAGGAACGGTCACCATTTCTGCATTGTTTCACCTTTGATATTGCTTCCAAATTTCCTTATTTGCATTTATAATAGCTTAAAATATGTTTATGCTTAATGTAGATCAGTTTTCATGCATGTAGATCACTTTTTATTGTTGTAGAATATGCTCCCTTTTCATGGTTTAATGGCTTTATTCTATAACACAGGTGCTACTAATCCCCTTCAATCCCTTGTCTTCAGGAACAGGAATGCTAGGCAAGAGGAGGAGCTAAGGAGGCACAAGATTATCAGCCCAACAATAGCTCTCGAGTGTGGGAAGCAGGAGTTCACAAACATTATTTATCGCCTTAAAGGCCTCCTTCCAAGGGACTAGATCCCTTGGTTATTGTAATGGAAATGTATCAATTTGTAAAGCCCTCAAGGGGATATTTTGTAATCTGGTTTTGAAGCTATTTATGAATGAATAGAGAGAGATTTTTATCATTTTTATTGCCTATTTCGCTTCATTTCAGTAGATTACATGCTTATGCCATCTTTCCTTTGAATGCTTTATAACTGATATACATTGCAAGTAAATGCCCTTAAGGCGATATCGTGAATTTCACTTCTTCAGGCTTCAATGGTCAACTTAGGCTTCAATGGATAGTTTAGACATGAAATGTCAATGAATTCAATGAATAGTTCAAACACGAGCTATTAATGACTATGTGGAATGTAATAGCTAGTTTGAACATGCGTGATCAATGACTGTGTGGAATGTAGTAGTGACTATTGTCAAGTGAACTAGCTACCTAAGATATAACCCATAGAAGAGACATGATAAGATTGAATCGAGAGGAGATACCTAGATGCAATTCACAAGATGACACAATAGGACACATATCACATGACGATATGACACGAAAGGACATTGATCGCATGACTAGGCAACAGGGACATGACTTGCAAGACTTAGGTAAAAGGAACGTGACTTGCAATACTAGGCAATGACTCATAAGACTAGGAGATAGGGACACATGGGTTGAACATGATGCAAGAGGACTATGCGTGGGAACAAATTTCTTATGCGGCCAAAGCCATGAAACTACATATGTTGTGTAATGAATATAAACGCATAATTCTTACCCCCAACTATATGTGGGATAAATCTTATATGCTTGGACAACAAATATTAAACCTTATAAAATGAGTTTAATAAAGGTTACTTGGGCTTTTTGATTGGTTGACAAATTTGATTCCCTTTATCTACAAAATGCTTGAGGGTGAGTTAGATGTGACTGATGAGATTTGTTATCATTCATGTTTTTTTCTGTTGTTATAGTCCACCTCTTGATATTCCTTGACCCAATTGAGTGAACAACTTCATGTTTTACATTGCGTTGGAATGACATGATGTAGTGCGCTTTGTTACAAAAAAATGATGCTTTGTCAGTAGCTTGTTTACTACTTCCTACAAATGTAACATAGAATTTGTTGTAAAAAATTTCCTACTTTCACACTTATATGATCAATTGGTAACTACAATTTTTTCTTTTATTGTGCATGATTTTTGACCTCGTAGAATTTTTTTTGCAAATTACTTGTGACTTGAATGCAAGGATGAATCACCATAAAATGAACTGGGTGTAATGTAGATGTTTAAATGACATCGATGATTGGTTGAAAAAACTATAGGTTTAATAATATTTTTTGATTGTATATCCAATTGATCTATGCTATGATTTAATCATCCTTAGGAATTTTACTCCATGAAATATCTTACCAGGTACCCAAAACTGCATGATTATGCCCACCAGAAGTTGGAAGGACTGAGAAATATTCACCCAAGGATATTGTAATTGTGATTATCACCTTCAACGAGTGATTGTGTGACTATCCTTATCACAAATATAGTGTATCTGCCTCCTTTATTCTTCACCTAACTGACTTCAACCTAATATTCCTTCCTCTAATTGATGTAAACTTGGTACCTTATGGTTGCGTATATAGATTAGAGTTACTACTAAACAAAATTTTTACATCTTAAAAGGACTTATCAACTTGGATGAATACAGAGTAGATTACACCTACCCACTAGTATATTTACCAAGGATTTATGCTACACTTTTTTCTACGCTCTGGTAATACATTGTACTAACTGCAAAGCCACATATGTTGCCCACTTCCACGAAGTCGAATGGAGCTACGAACAAATTATCTATTATTTTCTATGATGGAGCATTAATTTATGCATAGTGTTAACTATGACTTATATATAGTCTCAAAAATCCATAATTCAAGGTCTATTTAATGGAGGATTCTAAACAAAGGTAAACTCAGCCCAAAAAAATACATCCCCTTTGCCTTGGTCATGCTCTGATACCACTTGAAGCCAAAAAAATATAATTCCAATGCAAATAAAAATTAAAATGGAATGAAATAGGAAATTCAATTATTACTTGCCACTTGAGGAGGACTAAGTCATTCGCCACTAAGGAGGGCTTAGTCCTTATGATTATGCAAATTATTATTCAATATGAAAAATATGATTAAAATTAAATCATTCTACTCCTACTTATATCAATAAATCAATTATTAGGTTAAACTTGGAAATATAGCCAACTTGGCCATATTAGTGTTGTAACATGAACCTTACCCTAGAGGATGTATACCACATTCTCAAGGTTCCAGTGGAGGGGATTCACATCAAGGTTGAATGCGATCAGGGGACAAAGATTAAGAAGATATTTGGCAATGGATTATGAAGTGTGAGGGTGGAGAGTGGGGGGATTCCCTACTTGTCCATGTATGTGGACAAGGAGTTGGATACCCTCCATGCTTTGGTGATGTTCATGTTGGACAACATTGTGGCCCCGAATAGTATAGGGTGTAGGTTCACTTGGAACCTGATAGGGTTAGTGAGCGATATGCTCACTATGAAGTAGGTGTATCCATGGGATCCTACCTTATTGGTTTAGGCATATAGAGAGAATTATGAGGTGAGGAGGCAGGGGAGGAAGGTCTTAGGATGCAGCTTGTTACTACAATATTGGGGATGGGAGCACTTTAGCATGGTGTGATCGAAGGGTTTACTTGTGGTAAGCTTGGGTAGGGAGGAGCCCTATGCTAGGAGATGAGTGGTGGCCAAGGAGGTATAGTCAAGTTGGCCTATGTGTATGAGCTAGTGTTACTGATATTTGTGAGTTGGATTGATATTTTCCCAGGTGATATGGAGGCCATGGCAAGATAGTCAATGGATCAGTGATGGAGAGCATATGCAATGGGTGTGACAGGCTAGGTGGGTGGTTGGGATATATCATATTGAGGTTGAGTATTTTTAGTTTTTATGAGTACTTTGATAGTTCATCTTGAGGAATCCAATAGAGTAGATGCTCTATAGGAGGTATTAGGATGAGATAAGGCTACCATGTATGAAGCCATGGAGGGAGGTGTATAAGTATAATGAGGAGATGGACCTCCCCGATGTGGATGATGCGAGGACTACTCTAGAGTACTATGCGTTGTTTGCTACACAACCATCATGGGAACCGTATCTAATAGTATCTAGTGAATATGGGGGTAAGGCTGATGATGAGGGGACCCATGAGGCCCCCAAGTGGAAGTGGCACCTTCAATCAGATAGTCAAAGAAGGAGGACTAGGGGTGCAACTAGGCAGGATACTGAGAGTGGAGGAGATGGCAACGATGGAGACAAAGTGGAGGAGACTCTAGATGGGCCTCCAAATCAGAGTGAGGAGGATTGGGTAATATTGGAGTAGAAGGTAGTAGAGAAGGATGGAAGGATTATGAGGCTCTAGGTAGATCTACTAGAGATGGAGCACTAGCATAATGTTGACATAGCACACCTTCGATCTCGATATAGGTATATCGAGGCATTGGAGGATAGGTTGATGGAGCATCATATTCCACTTCCTAATCCTCCAAACTCATATGTTAATGAGGCTACTATGCATAGCAATTCTAGACATAACTCTAGGTCTAGGGTTCCTTCTAGATCACAGGGGTCCTCTTGGAGGGTTTAGCTAGTGCTTAGATTTACTTTTTATATATGCGCCTTGGTGCTCCATTGTATGTAGCATTTTTTGGTACTCATTGTACATGTGATATTTATACATATATATATACATAAATTTTACCTTTTGTGTTATATGTTTGTGTGAATGCTTTTTTGGAATGCATGTGTATATGGATTATGAATGCATATGATATGCTATGGATGATTAATGCAAAGGTGGAATGTATGGATGATTAAGGCAAGATATGTATGGATGATTAATGCAAGATATATATGGATGATTAATGCAAGGTGGAATGTATGGATTATTAATGCAAGATATGAAATGCATATGTGCTAATTATCATTCATAGTTTAGATCTTATTTGGCCATGTTTATAGCATTGTTGTTTAATCAGGGGTACCAAACTTGGTGGTATGTGCGGTGAATGGCTCATGAACTAACATGGATGTTGATATGGAAGAAGATATGGATGTTGATATGGAAAACTAGCTATTTTGTAGAGACTCGGACATACTAGTGGCATCAAACAAACTCACTAAAACTACCTAATCCCTCTAGGACCAAATATGTGTACAGTGAATTCATTTACCAAATCAAGAGTATGGTAATGACTCAAGGTAATTAGGAACCAATGTGTGTGCAAGTGAGTTTATTAACTCATCTTCATTAAATTGGTTAAACCTATTATGGATGAATCCAAGAAGCTATCTTATCCGTATGTGTGGTTAAAGGTCTCTTTAAAAGTGATGTATTGCCATGCATGAGCGTACTCCACTGCTAGTCAAGCATCTATAGCTCCGATGGAGGTTAACTCCATAGTCCATTATTTGTGTTTTTTATCTCTCAAGTTTTTGGGATGACTACCTAACCGTCTGACTAAAAATGTAGTACGATCCTTATAACTCAATGATTAGTGGTGTGTGATGTAAAATATTTAGAGTTTTTGTTAGGTATTTTTCCCTACTCTTTCTTTTATTTTGGAATTTGTGATAGTGGTGAAAACCAATTTTTTGGTGGACTATGTTGCATGATGGGACTAGCAAGGATGACCCTTTTCACTTCGAGGTTCAAACCAAGTATGGTGTTATCCCTCTTTGACACAAGATGTTTTTAAGATGTGGAATTGTATTTTTTTCAAGAATATTTTGGAGTCAATTCTCAAAACTCAATATTTTTTATGTATATGTGTGATGGTCCTAAAAGGAACTCGACATGTATTTTGGAGGTTGTTTAAAACACTAGGAGTGGCTGAGTGACCGAAAACACCTAGGACTTTTATGGAAATGTGGCTTTGCAAATGACAAATTTGGCTTGGTGGAATGGTGGATAATATTTTGAAGGTACCTCTGATTAAGGCAACACAAATTTATTAGACCAATTAATATCTAGAAATAAATAAATAATCCCTAGTATGAAATATGAAATATGAAATATGGATGTGAGTGCATGAAATGCAATGAAATGTATATCCAAAAGGAAATGCAATGTTGTGAATGAAATGGATGCAAATGTTTTTGTGTATTAGCCACGTATATATACATATATATATCTCATTATGAATAGAATTCCCTCAAGTGCATAAAATTAAGTGGTTTAGGGTCTTCCTCTCCCTCTAAACTGGAAAGCCTATAAGTATTGTTACCCACTCTTTGAGTAACAATGTATGGACCTAACCAATTAGCCATGAATTTATCACGAAGATACAACAATGCATTAGTGTTTCGCTAATTCTCTTTAAGGACAAGATCTCCTACATGGAATTCATGTAGATAAACTTTAGCATTGTAAGCATGCTTTAGGAGGTCTTGATAAACTCGTAAATTCTCTAAAGTATTGACTCACCTTTCATCCAGAAGTGTGAGTTGGTCAAGTCATGCTTGTCTAGAAGTTTTTTCATCTAGGAATTCCTACAAAACAAATTGCAAGGAGGGGATCTCAATCTCAAGAGGAATTATTACTTTGGCTCCATAGACTAGTAAAAATGGCATTGCCCTTGTAGGCATGTGGATGCTTGTTCGATAAGCCCATAATACCAAGGGAATTTGTGTATGACAATATCTATGATTTTCTTTAACAAGTTTCTTGATAATAGCAATTAAGGTGTTATTGGAAGCTTTAGCTTATCCATTTTCTTGTGGGTAATAAGGAGTCAAGAAAGTGTGTTGAATTTTATATTTCTTGCAAAGTGCTCGAACATCCTTGTTATTGAAAGACTTGCCCTTGTTAGAGATGATTTATGAGGGTATACCGAAATGACAAATGATGTGATGAAGTATTAACTCCACAATTCTAGGTCTTATCATACTAGTTAGATGAATGTGCATTTGGTAGTTCAAGATATGTTATATGGGAGTGTTCCAAACTTGAGAAAGGCTATTATTTGGCTTGACCAAGGCTCATATAAATTTGACTAAATAATACAAACATCCTTTACATATTTAGATTCAACACGAAAAATTACAAATTTAGAGATTATTGAAATGATAAGGGGTTTTACCTCCCCAAAGGAGTCTTTTGGAATTAATGATCCAAGAGAGGCCATTGCATATACAAATCTATTAGTCGAACGTGGAAAACTATTGATTTCATACCAATTAAAATTAGAGAGAAATTTCATTTCTACTTCGCGATAAAGCTTAATGGTAGGTTATTTGCATTGGTATTCTTTGTTGATTTGCTTGACAACAAGTTGAGAATAACCAAATATCCTAATATGATTAAAGCTCATAGCTATAGCTGATTAAAGATCTAATATTAAGGCTTCATACTATGTAGTGTTGTTTGTGTATTAGAAGTTAAGTTTGAATGATAAGGGGATAGGTACCCCTAGGGTGTATGAAACACGACTCCAACACCTTGACACTTCATGCACTTAGAGCCATCAAAGAATAGTGTGATATCGATGTCTTCCTCTAGAATGGCATCTTATTTAGTGATAACAAATACCAAATCATTTGGAATCTCAATAATCAAATGATGATCACTAGGTAGTGGAGCTTCCATGAGTTGATAGGCTATTACCTGACCTTTAATGGATTTTTGGCTAATAAATTCCAAGCCAAATTTAGTAAGAAGCATTATCCATTTAGCAGTGTAGGTGTTATTGTAAGTGTGGGACATCATATACCGTAGATGAGTTTCTCTAGCTATGACATAAGATGTGTGACTAATCATGTAATGCCAAATTTTCTTGGTGGTAAAAAACCACTACTAAGCACAATTTTTCTACATAAGCATATCTAGTTTCATAGCTTACCAATGTTCGACTAATGTAATAAAAAAATTGCTCTTAATTTTCTTCATTTTTTTGTGAAAGCATTGTCCCTAATGCGAAGTTCATTGCTGAAATATAAATATAGAATGGGACCCTCGAACGAGGAGGAGCTAATACTAATGAAGAATCTAGGTATTGCTTAATGTCATTAAAGTCTTTTTGACATTCATATTTCCAAGAAAATAACACCCCCTTTTATAGTAGGTGATTTAATGGCCTACATTTTTTAGAAATTTATGCAATGAAATGATGGATCAATTGAATATTTCCTTGTAAACTATGCAATTCCTTTAAGTTAGTTGGGGGAGGCATGTCCATGATGACCTTGACCTTGTTTGGGTCCACCTCAATACCTATTTTGGATATAATGAATCCTATTTCCTGAGGTAACACCAAAGACACATTTCTTGGGGTTCAACCTTACATTGTGCTCTAGAAGTTAGTTAAAAAATTTATCCAATACATAAATGTGCTCTTGTTGAGTTTTAGATTTAGCCAAGAAATCATCCACATAATATTCGATAATATTATGCATGTAGTCATGGAAAATTTATGTCATGGCATGTTGATAAGTGGTACCTACATTTTTGAGGCCAAAGGGCATCACCTTGTAACAAAAATCTCCCCAAGTTGTAGTGAATGGTGTTTTGTGTTGGTCATATGGATTTATTCGAATTTGGTTTTATCTTAAAAATGAAAGCATTTCATGGCCAACATAAGTGTCAACAAGAGTATCAATGTTTGGAAGAGGAAAGTAATCCTTAAGACACACTTTGTTAAGATCATAAAAGTCATTACAAATATGTATCACCCCGTTAGGCTTATGAATGAGTACCATATTTGAGAGCCACTTGAGATAATTAATGGGTACGATGAAAACCACATCTAGAAGCTTTTGTAGATCTTCTTTGACCAATATGGCAATGGTAGGATGCATCCTTAAATATATTTGTTTAACTGACTTAGCATCAAATGTAAGGTGAGATTATGGATAACTAAACTAGGGTCAATACTAGGCATGTATTTATAAGACCATGCAAAAATATCCTTTTTCCTCTTGAGGAGAGCAATTAATTGCTCTTGTTCTTCGAGTGATAAACTTTTTCCAAGATTGACAATTTGGGGATTGTCTTTTTTTGAACTAAGGTTCACATTGATGGTATATTCAATGGACATATGGGAATATTCCTCAAGTTGGTGGGGCATAGGGATCAAATGAATTTTGTATAGGATGTCATAAAAATATTCTGACTCATCCTCTATATCTACTTGGAAAACATCAGGATCCAAAGGTGAGGGTGAAGGCAAAGGTGGAGAGGATGGAGGAATGTAGTTGGTTGAAGCCCTTAACAATTCCTCGAGCAAGACAAACTCAAAGAAGGATGGAGGTGAGGAAATATTGTCCACATCAATAAGAATTATATCAATTGGAATTGGTTTAGTCGAATCATATGGATTATGGAGTGGGGTGAATAAGTCAACATGATTCATGTTGAATTATGGGCAAAGTGGATAAGGTCGGGTGTAATGAATGGAACCTAAGAACTAGTGCTAGAATCTTGGTAAACTTGTATAGCAGCAAGCAACAAAAATAAATGTATTTTAACTAAATTATATGCAATGCTAAAAAGAAAACATGTTTTTTGTTTTATTTTTGATTTTTTAATTTTTTTTGGTGGTGAAAACCACTATTTTTGTGTTATGTACATATGTTACAAGTTTGGCTTATGAAATGGCTTAATGTAATGGAGGTGGTGGCTCACCATTAGGGTCAGCTCACTCTTGTGGAAGAAGAAAGTAGAATATGGGCTCATGGATGGGGAACCTGTTGAGATAAAATACATCTTGTTTGGTATGGGGAATAATGGGCTTCAATTCCTCTTCAGATTCATCCAAAATTATCGATATAAGTTCAAATTCTTCATGGTTTTCATTTTTAGAATCATTAGGATGGAGGGCTTCTTCTCTTGAGTTGAAACTAAGCCTTTAGAAGGCTTGTTAAAGAGAAGAGGTGGTGGAAAGTGAATGATAATATAGACCTAAATGGTCATGCACTTCTTGATATGGAACATCAATAGGCTGAAGAACTCCCTGTTCACAAAATCCTAGGCCATGATCTTACAAATTAACTATGCAAAAATAGTGGGATGGAAATACCAACATGTTTGGAATATTGGTAAGTGCTAGTTCCTTGGGTTCCTCTAGGGGAGCTAGATTTGATGAAGAATCAATCCCACCATATACAAAATTTATGCTATTTAGAGCTGAATCCATGTTATATACTACTCTTATGGATAAAGGTGGGTCACATGGATGACTGAAATCCTTAGCATTAGGAATGGTGAGTGATGTGATGGTGATGTCTTGGACCACATATTCACCAACACCAAGATTAGTAATATGGACCTCGACTTGCGATGACATGGAAGGACTATGGTTGGATGATAGCTCAGGGTATGGTGACGGTGAAGATGTCTCACAATCTATCAACTTGAATTGTGAAACATTAGGTGAGGGGTATGTATTGGATTGGGTAGGTTGCTGAATGAATGATGATGAAGTGGATGGCAAGGATGTTGATGATGTGGACTGAATGTAACCACATGTGCATGTAGTCTGGTGAAGAAGATGGGGATATGGGAGCTTGATGGGTAGTGGTGATAGGAATCTCCTCAAGAATGGGAAATTTTGATAAGGAAATTGGTAGAGTGGTAGATGGATTGGTTGATGGTGATAGAAAAAATGGATGAAATAAAGCATGGACTCATAAGGATTTGAAATGAAATTGCAATATTTGAACAACTCGATGTTTATCGATATGCAATGTACTTGTCCCTCATGAAAATATTTCAAGCATTGGTGTAAAATAGAAGGGACACATCTCACTTACCTCATCCAAGGTTTTATAAGGAGTACATTGTACACCATGGATTATTCCAAGATGTGAAACATAGTGTGCAATATTTTAATCCCTACTTCAATGGGCAAAACAATAGTGCCAAATATGGAACACAAAGCATCATTGAATTCTTTTAAGGTGAATGATGACTTGGTTATATGATATGGAGGAAGGTTCAAATGATGAAGGGTATATGTGGTGATGATGTTTATGGAGGAATCAATATCAATTAGAAATATTTTAAATGGCTTATTGTCAATTAAAGCCATGATATGCAATGGTGGATCTACTAAGTCCAATAATATTGGCTTAATCTCAAAGTCATAGAATGTGATAGAAGGATCCATGCATGTTTGAATGATTCATACAAAGTTGTTGAAGGCATTATAATATTGATATTATAGTTAAATGTATTTAATAATATCCATTAATACCTCATGATGTGGGGGAGATCATTGGATTAACTTGTATATTAAAAATTTGGTAGAAGCCATCTTTAGACTTATGGTTTACCGACTACTCAATGAGATGACCGGTCATGGTGGATGATTGATAGGTGGAATTGGGGGATTTTATTGGCTAATATGAAACCTAATATGCAAGATAGTATGAATATTTTTCCTAGATTAATTAATGATGTTCTTTTAAGCTTAAAAATCTAAAAGAAATGTAAGATTGCCAGAATACATAAATAGAAAAGTTTGAGTTTTTGATTGTAAACTTACAAAACAACCTATGCTTCTACTCCAAATCTCTATAAAATGCCTTTGGGTATTTCTAAAATGCACTTGGGAATTTCTAGAATGCACCTGAATATTTTTGGATGTTCCTTGAGCAACTTCGGGCATTCGTGCACCTTCTACAACCTTCTAAAAGTTTCCAAAAACCCTAAATCCAATGAAAACTATGCTTCTAAAAAACTTGAAATATGATAGAAAATAACAAATAAATTTTTACAAAAAATTAGAAAAATAAATTCTTAGTGGGTCCCATCATGATCACCATTTGAAGAGACAAAAATATGATACCAAATAACAAGTGTAGACACCTAAACCACGTCATGTCGATGGCGACTACTCATATGGACATGCTACAAGACCATATGGAAGATCTTGGACAGACTCCAAGATAGAGTAGTGGTTCTAACCACTCAATTTGGCATCCTTGGCCTATTCAGTCTAAACCATAGTTGAGACCTATGGTATATAGTCTAAATCGTAGTTGACAAATGCGGTTTACAATCTGGACCGCAACTATCACCTGTGGTCTTAACTAAAGTTTAGTTGGCCTTCATCCAAGCCAAATTAGTTTGAAGGACCATTTGTTCTAAGAGAAGGCGGTTAAAGGATGGAAGCTTCCAATCCAACTGTCCTAACCACCCCTTCTTGTTCTTGGCTTCTCCATGAAGCCACCCCTAGCCCTTGGGTAGTCCTATAAGTACCCCTTAGAAATAAGGCAAAAATATCGAGCAAGCATTAGAGATTAGAGCAGCAAATCCCTATTGAATTGTGAACTCACTTGATTACACTAAGAGAGAGATTTGTTGCTATCACTTTTCCAACTCAAGCATCATGAAAATTCATGCCATGGATGCCCTAAGGAGCTAAAGCACCAAGAAACGCTAATTTGGGCAAACAGAGGCCCTATCGAGTAATTCAACCACCAAATCTATCATAGGACACTGAGGCAATCCTTGATCATCAATTTGACAAGGAGGATCAACCCCATACCCATGATTTGGAGAGAAAAACTACTTGGTTGCTCACCGTAGCTTTCGGCCATGGTTTACAGTGTAGACTGCTCATCATATCTGCAATTTGCAATAGGTGTAAGATCTCCTTACTGTTTCTTTTTTAGTATGTTTAGCTAGGATAGATTAATCGTTTTAGCTCTTTATTTGGTAGTTTAGAGACTCTGACTGATCGGATTACAAATTTAAGTAGATTTAATCCATTATAGCATTTATGACTAATGGATTCTTTCCATGCTTTCATTCCTTATTTCACATAAGTAGGCCATTAGATAGTTAGATGTATTGTTATTTTATGCATATCTAAGAATATTTATTGATTTAACATAGATCTAACACATTTTGTATGCTTTCTTGATTTTACATGTTTATAGCATCTTTGTGTTCAATTTCCTCAAAAGACCTCATCATGAGAGATTCCCAATGATTTTAATGCTTCTCTGTTGTTTCTTGGATGTGGGAAAGTAGGTTCGAAGGAGACTCAATCATTCAATTTATTCCTCAATGCGAAGAAGAGGGATAAATCCACCCTAGAGCAGTTTGTGACTATTTGGAAAAGCATTAATAGTGTGCCTACCCCATTAGGGGCCTTGGAATTGTATCAATATTTTGGGTGACCCTAAGAGGGGCATGATTGTAACTGAGATCCATTTTCAATATTATTAAAAGAAACATTCATTTCAGTGTTATATGCAATTTTTTTTGTCATTATATGCTTTCATGTTGGTTTTGATTGAATCATGAGATAGGTGCATGATTTTTGGGACACGTTAGAATGCAATCATGGCGAAACTCCACAAAATAAGCAATCTAACTGCTATTTCTTTTATTTTTGGAATTGCAGGTATAGACCACAACTATCAACTATAGGCCAACAATTGAACCGTAGCTCCAACATGCGGTTTACAGTACAGACCGTAGACCAGACCTACGATTTACAATCGATAGAGCAAACAACAGAAAATAGAGCACATATCCAATGTGGACCTAAGTTAGGTCCCACTTTTCACCCCTATTATTTTTCTATCTTTGTATTTTTCCAAAGTGATCAATTTTGCAAATCTTACTAGGAAATTAAGAAAAGAAGAAATGAATTAGGTCCTAGGTTTGTATTTATTTTTCATGTCATTAGAAAGGCACTGCTAGGAAAATCGGATCTCTAATTTCAATCCACCCTAGAATCCAACGTGCTTGATAGAACTTGTGTGTTTGGTTTGCATGTTGAGGCCCAAGTAGTGGCCATTTGCATCATCATAATTGCATTGTCAAAAAATCATGTAGAGTATAGCATGCATATCTGAATATAAAATGTTTCTTTTTACATTACATGTAGGAAACAATCATTTGTGCTATATGATGCATTTGTCATTTTATGCAAATTAAAACGAACCACACACACCATGTTTCACTTAAACACTAGTGAGTTGGGAGTCACATCCAATGACTAGTAGGGTTCAGTGACGGTGGACGTAATTTCCATATGTTGGCCCAAATCCTATGTGCCTTTGGATACTAGACCAATATTACATCCAAGAACCATTCATAGCCTAGAAAATTTGCATGTACTTCCATTCGAAGGGTATAACACTGATTGGGTGAGATTGGATGAGGATCTGGTAGGACATGTGCTCCTTGTACGAGTGTGGATTTTCATTACCATACAGGGGGTATTTATGTGTCCTAGAAGTCACATCGAGGTTGTTGAGCTACGAGCATATAGGTGAAAACTAATTTAAACTAAGAATATCATTCAACACTTTTCAAAACATGATAAGGAGTTCTATACTGATACAAAAATCTTGAAACAAAATCAAACAGTGTAGGCCTCACTTTTAAAAATTAATACAAGATAAACACCATTGTATATATTTTTTGTGTAATAAAGAATAAATCTAGACTCTAGGTACACCATGGTGGAGACACGGGGTGGTCGAAAAAGGCACAAGCCTAAAGCCCATGACCAAGCCCCAATAGATTAAAATTAGTACATGTCAAATCCTCGCCCATAAGTACTTCTTGAATGTCTTTCGACAAGCATTAGAGGAGACAACTCAACAAGAGGGGAACTTACTGAGCATACCCTCAATAAAGGAGTTTCTATGCATTCTTCTAGGTACAAAATAGAGCAAGGAACCTCTCAGCATGAGGGTGTTCCACTCGAAAGCCATTATCAAGACTGTGTTGCATGTGCATCCACAGGATCAGCTGAAGAGTACATTATCCAGGGGTATAAGTTAGTACCCTTGCATCATAGGTTTGCAGGAGGATCCATGGCTCTGCCTTCGAAGTACATATGGGATAGAGGTCCGCAAATTCAAGGGCACACAAATAGGGCCTCCATTGAGCATAGGCCTGTGCAGACTCCTGCACATGGTGAACATAAAAATATCACTATTGATATGGCTAAGGTGGGAGCCAATGGCACACCACCATACAAGCGATGGAGATCCAGACAATTAGATGGCTTAGGTAGCGTCCTTGAGTAGCTAGGCTATAAGCCTTTAGCTCTACCAACTTGTGCCCCGAGTGAGCATAGTGCAAGTTCTATTAATACTACTAGAGAACATGGAGAGGCTTCTAAGCACCCTCATGTGAAACATCCACCATCCACGCATGGTGGCACAAAGCATAAAATTTAGCAAGATGACAATGCCATCTTTATAAACAAGGGCAAAAGTGTTGTAAATCAGTTAGATGGATACAAAACCCATAAGGTTTCTCACACAGAGCATGCATACTAGAGGCCTATCATGACCAATTACCTTGATAAATCACAAAGACTGGTATCTGAGCAGCGACGATAGCTCCTCCAAGATCAGTTGGAGGATGTGTTGTGGCTACTCCACAATGTACCCCAAAATTGAGGACCCACCTTTAGAATTTTGGTATTCGAGTGTTGGTTTTAAGTGCCTAATGTTTGGTTTGTGTTGAATTTTCAGTTATTGTTAGTTCTTGTCAGCAATTTTTTTTTGTCGATGATATTTTATTGTCGATGACTTTTTGTTGCCGACGACATTTTATTGTCGACAATTTTTTTGTCATGTTCTTGTCGATGGGTCTTTATTGTCGGTTTGTTGCTGATGATAAAAATCGTCATGTTTGTTGGTAGTGTTTTTTTTTGTTTCTAAAGTTTTGTGTTTTCTTTTATTGGTTTGTGTCAAATAATAATTAATAAAACATTTATAAAGAATAATAATAAAAAATAATAATAATATATATATATATATATATATATATAAAAGAATAAAACCATATGTATGTATAATATGTTCATATATTATACATACATATAATAAAAAGTGAAAGGCCATGAGTCTTAATGTTAAGATTTTATTAAAATTTTAATGTTAAGAATTTAAATTTTGTTTTATATTAAAATATTCTTTTAATGCAGTTTTACATTCTCGTATAGGTTTTGAGATATTGGAAGGGAAAGTTAGTCGTGGAAGCCCTAATGTAGCATGGACATGCCGAAGGAGATAGTGAGGTGACCTAAAGTCACATGGGGGCTTATCAGTCGAAAACACAATGAACCCAAGGACAACTAGCACATTGACGATTTATGACGTGGACCTCACATGGTGATTGTATGGGGATAATTGTAATGACGCGATGGTTTACGTAGCAGAGATGGGAGTCGAATGGTGATTTCAAAAAACCTGACATAGACTAGAGGCCATGCAAGATGCATCAATGAGGCAGTCAGATTGGAAAATATTTTTGGGGGACTCACAGTGAGATCACAACATCTCGATGGGCAACAACACTAGGAGGGTGATGTGGAAATTATGGACTACAACAATGAGCATTGGTAGATTTGAATGGTGGATAGGTAGAAATTTACCATGAAAATAGTGATTGCTCAAATCTTGTGAATGGTAGTTGGGAGTAGACGATCCCGACAAGAGGATTCTGATAGCACTCGGATGCTTTTGACAAACTATACAACAACACATCATTAAAAATCATGAGGAGACACAAAGATACAACTGCTAAACTAGGTTTTTTGGTAGGAAGTCAGCACTTGGGTGTAGGTTTTACAGTGTCCTCTGCTGACATCGCTTAGTGGGATTGCAGGAAGAATAACACATTAACATTGGGGAAATAATGCAAGTTTGGGGGCTGGTTTAGAGCCAACGTCAACGGTGACCAATGGTGATTTTGAGGATGCGATCAAATACGGGCTATGCATAGCACATGGCAACAACAATGTTTAGAAATGACTTCAGGATAAGTTAAAGGTTCCTGCAAATAACATATCTCTAACACCAGGGACATTGAGTTTTGAACAAATGCTAGTGATTTGGAAGGGCACGTTGGGTTACAGTGTAACTGATGACCATGTAGATATCGACCAATTTAGACACCCTCTCATGGAGAAAATTACCACCTTAAATTTGAACACTGGATGGTGGGGTACACATCAGCACTAAGATCAACAACGATGATAGATTCAACACGACACGTGAAATTTCTTCAAAAAATTTATGAATGCCGATGACTGTAGGGGATAGACATGATAGTGTTCTTAGCATTGCAAGTGTAGGGGACAAAGTAATAGATGGGTTGGTAGATACATTAGTTTTATCAGGAGGTGGTAGAGGATAAACACGGTGAAAAACCTAACCCTAATGGGAAAAGCTAGCTCTTGAAAACTGTATTTCCCATAAACATCACCATTTTATTTTGCTTTTGGAAGAGAATCTCAAAGGGGTGCTTATGATTTGTAGAGAAAAGTACATTTGCGGAAGACAACATACAGATAGGAGGTTGTGTAAGTTTGGAATCTAATGAAATCCGTTAACATTTTCATTGGAGATCTCTTGTTTCTATAGTATGAAACCAGGGCCAAGGACCACATTGAATAAAGTTTAATTTTATAAGGCCTTTGATATTATAAGAGATAGGCTATGGTGAACTAATATATTATTTTATAAAGCTTATCTATTATATGGGTTAAGCTATGTTGTCATGTCATAGGAGTTATAAGGATGTTGAACCATGGGCATTCAAAGATTGTTAAGGGAGTGATAAGGTGAGGTTTTAAAAGTATATTTCATTCTTTTATATAATGAACCCAACAGGAGCTATAAGGTGAATATAAGGTGGAATGTTTTTATATTTCATTTATTTCTTCTTCTTTATATATTATAACGTGGAGAATACAGGATTTATAAATGCTTGCTTGAAGTTAATTATTTTTTGGATGTGATTATAATATATAAAAGGGGGAGGTATAAGGTGTGAAGTGATTTTTTTTTTGTTGGGCTTATTGGGGAAAATGAAACAATAAAATATTTTATTTTGTTTTATTGTTCATTTGACATCATAAATAATGAGAAGTTGAAACAAATAACTTGGGGGGAAGATTTTAAAATCCCAATGAGGCCATTGTACGGGACTGGAAATTTGTGTAAACAAGAATTTTTTTTTGAAATACAATGCTTTCATTTTGGCAAGAGCAACCTTTGTGAGCAAAACCAAAGGGAGATTACGTCTAAGACTATTGTTTTACTGTGTATATTTTTCTACATTATTTTTTGCTTATATCTATTTGTTTATGCCATGAAATGGGTTGCAATAGGTGAATGCTAAAGATAATGCAAGTTTGTTTTGTCCTTTGAGTCTTGCACTTGGTCTAATCTGATTGTGCTTGTGTTGCAGGTTCATTAGGTTAAGTTGTTTTAGATTCATATCACAACTTGGGGTTTTGCAGGGAGGGGATTGCTAACCAAATTTGATGTCATTTGTTTTTCCAGCTAACCTTGTAGATTTTGTTTCTGTCCTTGTACTTAGAATAATTTTTTAATATTCTTTTTAGTTGCATATTTTTGATTCTGGTTCATTCCAAAATTTTTGTTGGTTCCATTATGGTCCTTCTAGAATTTTTGCATTCTTTTGTTTTCTATTCTGGTCAGTTCCAGAATTTATGTTTAAGTCTTTCCATTTTGGTCTTTCCAGAATTTTTGTTTGCTTTTTAGTTTTAGTTTTCATTCTGGTCCATTTTCTAGAATTTTCTATTTTATTTCTGGTTCATTTGCTTTTATTCTGGTCCTTATCCAGAATTTTCGCACCTCCAAATACATCAATTTAATTTTCAGATAAAACACTAGTTTAGGAGGGTTACTAATGCCAAATTTACACTAAGACAGATAAAGCAAATGAACACTAACATTCTAACTTGCTAACTTGTACTAACACCAAATTCTAACATAGGGATAGTGGAACACCTACAATGAAGATAAAATGAATCCACTAACCTTAAAATGAATCTCACATTAAAGACACAAATTTTAAAATGAAGTGGATTATTCCACACACTTTTACATTTGGAATATTTCTAATTTGAAGATAAAAAGAGTCTACTAACTAGGATTCAGGGTAGACCATTTTAATATCAAGAGCACTAAAAGGAATCAATATTTTGCACTTTGGATGTTTTGAAGATCGTGATTACTAAGCAATGTTTGAAAGGAACCATAAAGGCCCCTTGTTAACTATCACTTGCATGTTTTGAGTTATTCTGGTACACATATGTTTTATTTTATATGAATGTTTGCTTACCAGAACCTTGGAGAAATGAATGAGTCTTATTTAATTTCTTTGCAAGAGAGAGTTTTCAATTCAATACTCTATTTGTGGTGATCATTTTGCAATAGGAAAAAATATTCACTCAATAGGATGCTCGCTTAGAAAGGCAGCGCATTGAAGAAGAGAATCTTCAATCGTAGAGGCTCATCACACAAAGACTATACGAGTAGCACATGCATGAGGAATGCATCCTTGCCCAAAAGGAGTGCATAGAGTAGGAAGATAGGTTAGCCAGGGCTGGTCTATATACTCATGTGGAGAATAGAGATTGCATTCAGAGAAAGGATTTTTCACAATCTGATGTGCAGTAGGAGTGCATGGACGCTCATACTCATATTAGTGCCCTACCAAGAGAATGACCATCACTTTTTGAACATGAGAGGTAATAAAAATATGAGGAAGAAGAGGGAGAGAGAAATGATCAAGAGTATCCTGAAGACTCCCAAGTTTAGGAGGAGGAAGAGCAACGTCATCCACCCCAATAGAGGAAGAATGTGCCTCTTAGGCCCAGATCAGGAGTAGTTCAACCAAAAAAAGAGGTATAGCATTACCAGTTTCGATAAACTTGCTGACGCTTTCCTTGAATGCTTTTCTTTTGGCATCAAGAAATAGGCTAACCTTTCTAATTTGGCTGCGCTATCTTAGTGCGATGATGATCCAATTGAATAGTATGAAAAGATATGGAGGAGGTAGATGGCAAAGCTACCATTCCTTATTCCTATCTATGGAATTGACCCAAATTTTTACCAATAGTTGTGCCAAGCACATCTTGCTCCTGTTGCAACTATAGCAGTATCCAAAACTCGAGGAATATTTGGCGCAAGACAAGGTAATTGAATACATCAAGTTGTAGGAAGGCAACTTGAAGCTTAAGAACATGAAAGAGGGACCCAAGAAGAGCTCCATGAAATATAAGGGAAAGCAGGCCCACATCAACCAAGTGGTGATGAACCTCCCGAGAGAGGATAAAGGGCAGCAAAAATAGAATTATTAGGCCCAACCTCCTCCTATGCAGTACAAAAAGCACAATAATAACTATAAGGGCAAGAAAAAAGAGCAACATCCACCTCACCAATTCATGCCTTTGACGGAATTGCTAATGTCGATATTCCACCAATTGTGCGAGGCCAAGGCAATCAGATTTCCTAAAATTAATATGGTTGATCCAAATCAACCCAAGTCAAAGGGGTACCAGGATGATCTATTTTGCATCTTTCACCGAGAGAAGGGTAATGACATCGAAATATGTTGGTCCTTCAAGCATATTGTACAAAACATGATAGAAAAATATGAGCTTATAGTACCAAGTAATCTGCTAGCGCCTGACAACCATAACATGAGTATTTACAAAAACTCTCTTCCAAACCATGAGGCACCGTGCAACAACACTGGTCACGTCAACTAGGTGCACATTGAACCACCTACCCAAGGGTTCATAGGTATGGTTAATGTTGTTACAAGGCATAGAAGATATGAGCATCCGAATCAACCATGTGCTCCCATAAGAATACAAGCCATGTCAAATCAAAAATTGATGTAGAATATTCTAGGCCCACCAACAAGATCGATGGTGACCATATGGAGTAGTTTGGTCCAAAACCTATAGATAGCTCCTACGAATCTATCTATATATGAACTAATACAACAATACCCTAGGCACATGGAGACTCTCATGGAAATTTTGAGGTCTATCAAAGTATAATCCTAGGATGCTTAGGTGTTCACAAATTTTGTGGGACATGTACAACAGTACCAGGAACCGATGATCCAATTTTATGATCACGAAATCAGGATGGTTCCCACCGATATGGCTGACCCACCGTTTCATATTATTGCATGTATCAATCATGTGCCATTAAAAAGGGTCTTTATTAACATTGGTTCATCTATCAACATCATAACGACCAAGGCATTAAGTCCCTTGAAGCTGCCTAAATCACACATTGTACCAACTGCATTCACATTGAGAGTGTTTAATGATGTGTTATGTTCGACAATTGGCATGATCATCCTACCTATTCAGGTAGGCCTAAAGACCATACCTATGATGTGTCATGTGATAGAAGATGTCATGTAGTATAACATCCTACTAGGAAGACCTTGGATTCGGGATATGCATTGCGTTCGCTCGATATTACATCAATGCGTGAAGTATATTCAAGAGGGATAGGTTCATGTGGTGTTGTTAGACGGAGAACCATTTAAATTCATGAACATGGATGATTTGCCAAGAGGTTTAATACTCCCATAAACACACTTGGACATTCGGACAACATCATCGATTAAGCATCCAAAAGATAAACAAAGAGTATGTACTCAATCATCAGTATCTGTGTCACACAGATCTGAGCACACTACTACTACTTCCCTAAAAATGACTACATCAATGATGCTTTGGGACAACAAGAAGTTAAAAGTGAAATTAGGTGAAAATGAGAAGAGACATATGCCTGAACCAGTCACCGAAGAGGCTCCCATCACCATGGAAGTAGAGGAAGCCCAAGGCATAGCCGAGGAGGTACCTCAACCTACCTCACCTACATCATCAATAAGTTCATCCGCATCGTGGGTGACTGTACATATTGCCAACATAGGGTTGGGTGAGTATATTATGTAGAATGTAACCTTTGGACCTATTTTGGAGACTCCACAAGATATGGGCTGACCACATAACCATAAGTTTTTGGTTGGATCAATGGTACCAGTGGGAGAGCCACTTAATCAAACTAACTTCATTTACGCTGGGTTGGATTAGCTTCCAACGTGAACACCTATGGATGAAGATGGCGATAAACCTTTCATAGTAAATATTCATTATTTATCCAACCCAAAGTACTCCATGTGTATTTTTGAGTTATATCATTGACATGGGTACGGACTTGGCCTATTTGAACAAGGGTGTAGGACTCCACTCAAGCTACATTATCAACTAGCAACTAATAGGTTCAGCCTAGGATTATAGATATGATGACAAGATGATTTGCTTGTAGCATCCTTAGATCACTTGTACCTTAGTCTAGGGGATGACATGGACTTTAACCCATATCATCCTGATTCGTCCAAATTTTGGAGGACTTACCCAATGGTATCTATCATCATCACCGAGCCACTTGAAGAAGATCATGAAGGGCTCTTAGAGCATACTAATACAGAGTGGAACCCTAGAGACAACCTGGGTCATCAAATCCATAATGCAACCAATGATAAAGGTGTGTAGAAGCATAACCCCATAGTTTTAGGCAATCTCGAGTCAAGAGATATATATAGAGATGATGGAGAGGAGTCCACCTCTAAGATAAGTGGATAGAGTTGTGATGTCGATGATGAATCCTTGAATAATGATAAATCAAAGGATGAAGCTGAGGGAGACTTTATAGGGCTTTGCATGTGCATCACCTACCACATGTAGAGCTGATACATGTGTAGCACCCTAAAATTGGCGCAGTTAAACCCTTAGTAAAAAGATAAAAATTTGAATTTTAACCCCAAAACCGCCCGTTACCCACTCCCCTCATTTTTCGTGCCATTTTTAGGATTTGTTTTGACCGTTGGACGATATCATCGACGATCAGACGAAATCATCCCAGATCCGACGAATTCGTCTGGAACAGAACGTCCAGACGATTTCGTCCCAAAACTAAATTTTCATAATTAGCTTCTGTTTCAACAACTTCTCTAACTTGGGCAGAAAGCGTGTCTACGCGGTTAGAGTCTCCCCCATTGGAGATCTCCCAAATTGGGGTGATCTCCAACCTCCTAACCTCTCCCTAAATCCTATATAAACTTAGGATTTCTCTTGACTTCCCCCTCGCTGATTTTCCCTGCAACTTTAGTTTCTCATGCATTAGAACACCTTCGCACCATTGTTTGCATTGTGTATTTCAAGTTTTTCTTGCAAGAATTTTACTATTTTTCAGTCGGAGCAAGCTCGGATCATCGCTGGCGATTCCAGATGATTTCGGATGATCCTGTCGTAGATCGGCGATGATCTCATACGATTGGAGGTGATCTCGACTGTAGTCCAGATTGGGGGCAATCAGAGCCCAGAGTTTGCATTTTTTTATCTTCTCTCTTCATTTCCTTATGCATTAACTTAGTTTATTCTATTTCTGCATTCTGGAGTTCACCTCATTTAGCATAGATGCATGATAAAGTTAAAATAAATTATTAAATTAATGCATTTCCTTTAATTGTTATCTGGATTTATCATTTAGGCAAGTTTACTATTATTTCTATCATTTCCCCTTGCTTTTGCAGTTGCATTTTTGGTCTTTGGTATCTGTTTCTGTGATTGAAGTTTCGATGAATTCGTCAGGTCGACGATGATCTCATCTGATCTCAGATGACCGACTATGATCTGAGATGATTCTATGCAATTGCAGATGATAATGTAAGATTTGAGATGATCTGGACTTCTACAAACCTCAGAATCTTCATCAGACATCCAAAATCAGGTACATTCTATCTTATTTAGCACACTTTCTATGTTTAGCACTTATTCATGCTTTCTGTATCCATATAAATCAGCATTGGCATATAGAATAGCTTAGATTCATCTTGGCCAAACCTAGGAATTGAATGATTGAATATAAAAATGAACACATCAAACCCATTCTCAACCTAGGCATGGAAACTGCCACTCAAAGTTTCCTGGTGAACCCACCATCCATCAAAAATTCACCCTTATACCCCTCCCCCGAGAGGCGCGACCTTCAAAGGGCCTCTCAGTCCGAGGTATTGTCCCATCCTTCTCGCATCCCCCTTTCGGGCGCGGATCCTATAGCCTGAAGGTAAGGATGCAAAAAATTTGGAGCGATACATTTTGGTGAACCCGACGTGAAAACTAAAAACCTTTTGAAAAAAAAAAAAAAAAAGGAGAAGATTGTTAAGATTGCATATCATATTTAGATGGTAGATTATAATAAAAGATGAGCTGTCACCATAAATGTTGAAAATCAATTAGCAGCCATAGAGATTACTTCTTTGCTTAGAGTATCTCAAACATATAGAGTCCCACCTTTATGGGACGAACTTAATAGGAGATTGGGTATTATTTCATCTAGGTCGACAGAACTTAGGCAAATTAAGAGGTTTGTCCTAGATAGAATCCTGGATCCTGATCAGGTGACTTTGTACCATGAGCTTCAGAGAGCTTGCCATAGGTGGTTAGCTGATAAAAGAGCACTTGTGTCTTCCGAGTTGTACACCTTTGAGGAATACCTCGACAACGCAGTTGTAGTACATAAATTTCTATCTCGTATAGAGGATCAAGAGGTCATTCTTACGGATAGAAAGAGATGGAATAGAGTTCCTAGAGCTATGTTATATCGAGAGTATTGCCATGAACTTTATTTCTACAGGTCAGAGTCTAAAACAGATAATATCACCATAGCACACTTTGTCAAATTCTTGAAAAACCATTTCCAATTTGAAGAGGAGCATTTCATGACTCCTGATGAACTTGATCCTATTAATGATATCCATAAACTATTTATAGAAAACTAAGCCATTCTTTTATTATTATTATTTCTTGCATTTAGTATGTTGTTTGTTGTCTTTATAATATTATTATAAAAAAAAAAAAAAAAAAAAAAATATAACAAAAATTAAAACGTTTTCTTTTAAGTATTATAGTAGGTATATAATTAAAATATATACCTCCCAAACTTGTAAAAAATATATATATATATATATATATATATATATATATATATATATATAAATATATATTTGCTAAAATCTAAGTTTAAGCATAATGACTAGACTTAGGAATGGAAAATAGACTGAAGTAGAAGAAGATTGGTTAGGAAAACCATTAAATAACCTAGATGTCCTTCCTGAAGACCCAATTCAGGAAGAAGGAACCCTAGACCAACAAGAAGAAGAGTTTGTTGAAGGAAATGAACAAAGAGAAACTGTTAGAGAGGAAGGATCCTCATCCCCTAAAATGTCTCCGGGAGGAGCTATTACTTTTGAGAACATGGAACATTTTTGGAAGTTCCTCAATACTAATATTGGCACTCTTAATAGAGCAGTCCATATGGACAAGGATCAAATTAGTGACACTCAAGCAACCCTAGAAGAAATATATCACACATGCACTAATCCCTTGTCCTTCGTTGATCAAGAAAGTGATCAAGCTGGACCATCCAATTTGGATATGGCCGCTATAATCTAGAACATGCAACAACAATAGGTTACCCAACCACCTAGAGTGCCTGTTACCAAGCCTAGAGTTATTCCCACACAAAAGAAACCTTCATTCACTCCTCTATTTCGCCAAGCTATTGATCAACATACCTCAAATCAACAAAAGCCCAAAACAAAACCAAACACCAATTTCCAACAATCTGGGATACAACATAATGCTACTACAAATCTTCTTCATAATACTCTCCCTACCAACCATTTGCATAATAGCAATATAGCATCTAATCCTTACGTCACGCCATCATACGCTCACAAATCCCATACTCATGTACCACCGAACCAATATGGTGGACAAACTAGTAATCTGGAAGCCATGGTGAAACAGTTAGTCTCCCGCATGGACCAGATAGATCCCTACCGTCCCTCGTACAATTATCGAGAGATGTGTAGTCAGCCTTTAGATCCTATAGTCGTAGCACAACCATATCCTAAACACTTTCCTATGCCTGTCCTACCTATATACAAAGGAACCGAAGATCCCATAGAGCATCTTCGTATGTTTAGGATAGCATGTCATGATATATCACATGATGACTTGTTATTACTAAAAATGTTCCCAAAAAGTTTAGGAGGAATGGCATTAGAGTGGTATTATCAATTACCCACTCATTCTTTGAGGAATTTCGAAGAAACAACCGAGTCTTTTGTTCATCAATTTAGTGCCTACATCGAAAGGCATGTAACCATTAAAGATTTGTACAACTTAAAACAAGACAAAGATGAATGTTTTGCTGATTTCCTAGCTCGATGGAGACAGTTGATAGGAAAATTGCACTTTGTGTTACCTTATCGAGAAATGTTGGATATCTTTATCAATAATTTACAAGAACAACTATCCTATGAGTTATCAACCGCTACCTTGACCACCTTCGATCAAGCTATAGACTTAGCTCGAAGAGTGGAAGATGCTCTCATTAGGAGAGGTCAGCTTAAAAAGAAAGATGATGAGAAAACATCCAGAAATCAATATAAAAATAAACAAGTTGTGGGTGATGGAGTCACTGATAGTAGAAATATTGCTAATGTTAATGCTACGAAGACAACGAGAGAAGTTTATACTGAAACCTCCTGATAAACCACCTCAAGAATTTACTAGGTTAAATCAACCTCTATCAACCATTCTACCACAATTATTAGAATGAGGTTTGATCCAATTACCAAATATCCAGGAACCTGATCCAACTATACCCGGATACAAAGCTGATTTACACTATGATTTCCATAGAGGACCTGGACACGCTACCAACTCTTGTAAAATATTAAAACATAAAATACAAGACTTAATTGATAACAATGAGATGGAGGTGCAAGCCTTTCAACCTAAACAAAATCCTCCTAATAATGCTCAAAATAACATCCCCCAAAATCAGAATGCCAATCAATCATTGGACATATTTCAACATCCTTTACCAAAGCATGGTAAAGAGGTGGCTAATCAAATTGAGCATCATAATGTTCCCCCTCCTACCCGATATGTAGGGACTATTAGTGGACATTTACCTGCTCATGATCTGCAAATATTTGACACAACTTTATCCATGGTTACGACCAGACCTCTATATAATATTCGGACACCTGATCTTAGTGATACAGAATATGAGACTGAAAGTGACATGGAAATCACATCAAATCAATCGAATAGTTCTGAAGATGAATCAGATGCTATTCAACCTATCACAAATTCTATGGTTCCAGAAGAACCATTTCCAAGAAGAGTCACTACTAGACCATCTTCTCACCAATTACTTTCTAATGAACAAGCCATAAACGCTAGACCAAGACCCATTCATCATCCACAAAATAATATTGTAGGTACCATCGGAGTCGTTACTCGACAACAGGCTCAAAATTCTCAACAAGATCAAACTCAGAATGATGGATCAGCTCCATTTGTTTTGAAAGTTCCTAATAAAGGGAATCATGCACCTAATGTTCAACCTAAACCTCCTTATAATATTAATGAACAATTATCAAATACTACAACTAGAATTTCCCTTTTGGACCTTTTAAGATCTTCTCCTACACATAGGGATGAATTAATGCTCACATTAAGCCAAATGATGGTACCACAAAATATTCAACCCGAAGCCATGGCCAATACTATCATAACTCGAGAAGTCGATTGTATTGACTTTCGGGATAGAGATATACCGCAACATAGTTTACATAAGGATAACCCCTTATATATTACTGCCCTAATTGGAGATGTAGCAGTTAAACGAGTCTTGATTGATAATGGTTCATCTTTAAACATTTGCACTTTTGACTTCTACCAAAGATTTGGGTTTAGAAGTGACGAAATGAAAAGAACTGATATGATCATAAAAGCCTTCAATGACGAAACACAAGAAACATGTGGAGTTATTACTATCCCATTGCAAGTTGGTCCAAGAACCTTAGACATGACCGTGTTTATTGTACATTGCCCTGCATCGTACAATATACTCTTGGGTCACCCTTGGATCAACGCGATGCGAGCTGTTCCCTCAACTTTACATCAGTGTGTTAAATTCAAATTTAAAAATCAGTTGGTTACCATTCATGGTGATCCTAGACCCTTTGATATGTGTGCTTTGGCATAACTGGTTGGAGTTCAATTTTGCCCTACTCTGTCATCCACACATCCTAATTCTCATCATCCATCTAAACATGTGAAACACACACCCATAACATCATCTACTTTTTCTCCATCAACTCCACCTCTACATATAGTTCAACCATCTTCCGAACAAACCACATTAGGACCTCAAAAAGATCCTAAACCCACAACCAATGCTTCTTGTTTTACTCCTATAACTTCCATACCTATAGACTCATCCATCGACATCTCTACAACATCTACACCTACCAGAGGCATATTTTCCGCATCCGAAGATGTAGGAAATGTTCCTTCTACCTCTTACGCTCTTACTGATGAGCTCTTACCCGATTTATCTAAAATTCTTATATCAGAAAAAACAAATGTTGCTATGCAAGATTCCCTTATTTTAAATAATTTGCCACCCTCTCCTCGTACCTTGGGCCTCCCACAGCCTATGGGAAGTATTTACCAGGTCGGGAGCTGTGCTTTTATTTATAAGGGATATGACTGGGGAAGAATACCTAGAAACATCAAGACACATTATGATGGATATGCTCGATGTTATTTTACTAATGAGTATATTAAAGCTAAGCCTATAATGCTTAAATTGGGATATAAAGGGAAAGGTTTGGGACCTTTCCAGAATGGTATGAAAGAACCTTTTGAGGTAGAACCATGGCCTACCCGATGTGGTGTGGGCCTATTTCCTAGTAAAGGTCAGCCCTTCCCATTTGAGGATGATGACCATCTCATATGTTACCAAGATTATTTGGATAAACGTGATGCTTTGCATTTAATGAATAAGCCATTTACATGTAATATGCTATCCATAGCTTACCCTGAGATGATCTCTGAATCCGATGATGAGTTGGAGGGAGATATCTTCCATGATGTCTCCATTGAGGAATTATTACATAACGGATTTTATTTCGATGGCTCTATACCTAGTATAGCCCAACTTGAGGCCACGACTCCTCAAGATGAATTATCCAAGCTAACCTCGGAAGAATTACAAGAATTGGGCGTTTCACCCACCCCACCTAATTTTGAGAGAGATCTACACATGGAAGTAGAGAATGTCATAAAAATTAACATTGGAACCAACGATAACCCTCACATAATCAACATTGGATCAGAATTGAGTCAAGACAAAATAAGATAAATACATTGCATTTCTTAAGGAATATGAAGATGTCTTTGCTTGGACATATGAAGATATGCCAGGATTAGACCCTTCTGTAGTTATGCATCACCTAGTAGTCCATCCGGATGCTAAACCTGTTAAACAGAAACTTAGAAAAATGCATCCTAAAGTGGCCTTACTAGTCAAAGGGGAATTAGAAAAACTCTTGAAGGTTATTTTTATACAAGCCATTGATTATGCTGAATGGATCTCGAATGTAGTTCCAGTAACTAAGAAAGAAGCTACCAAAGTTAGGGTTTGCACAGACTTTAGAGATATTAATGTTGCATGCCCTAAAGATGATTTTCCTCTTCCCAACATGGATCAGATCATTGATTTTACTACTGGGAGTGGAATGATATCCTTAATGGATGGATTTTCTGGTTATAATCAGATCAGGATAGCTCCTGAAGATCAGGCTAAAACAACCTTTATTACCCCTTGGGGGACCTTTTGTTGGAAAGTGATGCCATTCGGTTTGAAGAATGCAGGTGCAACATATCAACGAGCCATGACTTATATCTTTCATGATATGATGCATGATATTCTACATGATTATGTAGATGATATTATAGCTCGTTCCATCAAAGAAGATGATCATTTAGATGACTTGAGAAAAGTATTTGATCGGTTAAGGGAATATCTTATCCGATTGAATCCAACCAAATGTATATTCGGAGTTAAGTCCGATAAATTATTGGGGGTTATAGTTTCTTTACGTGGCATTGAAATTGACCCTCTCAAGATCATGGCTATCACTGATATGCCCGCACCCACAAATATATCTGAATTACGAAGTCTACAAGGTAAGCTTCAAGCTATTCGTCGCTTCATCGATAAGTTGGCGGACAAAATAGGACCCTTTCTTAAGCTTCTTAAGAAAGATGTCTCTTTTCATTGGGACGATGAATGTCAGGAAGCATTTGAACTCCTCAAACAATATCTCCTTAACCCACCTGTGCTTTCACCACCTAGACCTGATCACCCATTTATCTTGTATATTTCTGCTTCAGATTTTGCCTTAGGAGCTATGTTAGCTCAACTTGACGATGAGAAAAGAGAGCATGCTAATTATTACATTAGCCGAACCTTAATCAGTTATGAAACCCACTACACAAAATTAGAGAAATTATGTCTAGCAGTCATATTTTCTACACAAAAATTATGCCATTATATGCTCAGTCAGAAAATGTATGTTATTGCTAAATTCGATCCTTTGCGGTATCTCATGAGTCGACCGTACTTATCTGGTCGCACAACAAAGTGGGTTCTTGCGCTAAGCGAGTTTGAACTCATGTTTATAGGACAAAAGTCTGTTAAGGGTCAAATCATAGTAGATCAATTAGTTGCTGCACCTTTAGAGTCTACCCATCCCCTCATCATTGAGTTTCCTGATGAATGCCTTAAATTAGAGGTAGACCATCCAGAGCAATGGTCCCTATACTTTGACGGAGCTCGATGCATGAGTGGGGCTGGTGTAGGTATTATTTTAATATCTCCATAGAAACATCTTATACCTCTGTCCTTTAAATTAATGTTTGCTTGTACTAATAACACTACTGAATATGAGGCTCTAATCCTTGGATTACGAGCTGCCTTGGCACTAAAAATTAAAAATCTATTGGTTTTCGATGATTCTCAACTTGTCATAAATCAAATCAATGATGTTTATCAGACTAGAGATGATAAATTACATCCATATAAAGCATATGTCTTACAATTAATATCTTTATTTGATCAAGTTACCTTGGAAGCTATTCCTCGAACTAGCAACCGTGCGGCTGACGCTATGGCTGCAATTGCATCTCTTTTGCCCTTGGAGTTAGATGATGAATATGCTACCATCATTATTCATCGACTCCAGGAACCCACTTCAAATAAATCATGCTTAGAACCTTTGGATGTGTTTCTAATCAATGAAACTACTCCTGAACCTTGGTACACTGATATATTTAATTTTCTTCAAAATGGGACCTTCCTTGAAGGTTGTAATAGCAACCAACGTCGGTTATTACGTAGACGAGCAAGTCGCTTCGTAATTATTGGCAATACGTTGTATAGGAGATCTTTTGAAGGCATCCTATTGAGATGTTTGAATCTAGAAGAATCTAGATCAGCTTTGAGTGAAGCCCATGATGGATCTTGTGGGGGACATTTTAGTGGTAGCACCATTGCTAAGAAGCTCCTTAGGATAGGATATTTTTGGCCTACCATGGAGAATGATGCACATGATTATGTGCACCATTGCGACAAGTGCCGAAACATGCTGACCTTGTCCATGCGCCTGCACAAGAACTACAAGCTATTTCATCTCCTTGGCCCTTTTCAAAATGGGGCTTAGACATCATTGGAAAAATCAACCCTGTGTCATCTGATGGACACAAATTCATCATAACCACCATCGAGTATTTCACAAAGTGGGTTGAAGCTATGCCCTTAGCTTCTTGCACTGGAACCCAAGTTTCCAAATTTATTTTTAATCAAATTATTTGTAGGTTCAGAATTCCTGCAAATCTCATCTCGGATAATGGAACTTGTTTCAAAAATAAAGATGTCAAGAAATTATGTCAAAAATATAAAATTCAACATCGTTGGTCCACTCCCTATTATCCTCAGGGTAATGGCCAAGTAGAAGCATCTAATAAAACATTAATTAAAATCCTCAAAATATTGGTCAATAAATCTGGCCGAGATTGGCACATCCAATTATATCCTGCTTTGTGGGCTTATCGAACTAGCGTTCGTACTCCCATAGGCACTTCACCTTTTGTTTTGGTTTATGGCACTGAAGCTAGTTTTTCCCTTTGAATTAGAAGTTCCTTCTTTGGCTCTACTACTTCAAGATACTGAAGTAGGAGATGAATATCATGCTGGCAGATTTAGTCAGCTGGAACTCCTAGATGAGAAGCGCATCAATGCTTTGGAACATCTTCGTGCCTACCAAAACAAGCTCAAGCGAGCATACCTCAAGAAAGTTCATCATCGATCCTTTGAGATCGGTGACCTTGTCTTAAAAGAAAATAAAAAAATACTAATGCAACTAAAGACCTTAAAGGTAAATTTGAACCTAACTGGCTTGGACCATATATCATCACTACTAAATTTGGATCGGGAGCATACCGATTAGCTACCTTAGATGGTAAAGATCTTAAAGAACCTATGAACATTATGCATCTTAAACGCTATTATGCATAAAATCTGGTCATTTCATCATTGTATATATTGTTATTTTGCATATTGTTTCATTTTAGTCATCCATATAAAAATTTCAAAAATAGTAATAGTATTTATTCTTTCAATTCATAAATTAAAATCAAAATATAAAAACTTCAAAATCATCAAAATCTTCAAAAACATCTTTTATTTCTTGAAGTATTGCAGTTATATTTTCAATTATTTTGGATAAATTAGCATTTATTTGGAATCCCGCACTTTCACACTCACATGAATAAATATCTTGATTTTATTTGGTATGATTATTAATCTCTCTTATATCAAAGTCCACAGTTGAATTAAATAAAGTTTTGAGCATAGAGAACTGATCTTGTTATTTACTTGAACCAAGCATATCTTTTCACATTAAAATGATTTCATTGCAAATTCGATATGATGCTACATAGTAGAAATGGTTTCTTGAGCGAAAAGTTTCCCCTGCTATCCTATCATGCACATGGTCTAGAATCTTTGAGAATTGACAAAAGGACAAGCTCACCCCTACCTGAATAAAAATCCCTTGCTCCACAGCCAATCCGAGCAAGTATCCCTAGTATAGGAAGAAAAAAGAAAAGTCAAAGAAAATGAGAAAAAGAAAAATATTATTTTGTACCATCGCAACAATATTTCAGCATTGTCTCAGTTCCAAGCAAAAATACAAAAAAAAAAAGAGAAGCAAAAGAGAAAAGAAAAAGCAAAAAGCAATAAAATCCCTTTCCCTACCCCTTGAAAAAGAAAAGAAGGGTGAATGAGCTTGAATCCTTGGAATTCTCAATTATTCAAAAACTGTGAGGTAAGCCCCATAACAGGTGGTTTGTGCCCAACCCGCTTGGCCTTGGGTAATCCCTAGCATGGTGATATGTCTATCACATTAGCGACCTTATTTTGTACAGACCTATGTCGGCTTATGGATTAGCTAGCTCTTGATGACCCGACTTACATAGTAGTCTGGTACGGTTACATGCATATAAATCATGGTCAACGAACACTTATTTGGTTAATTCAAATTACTTGTATCAAATTATCTTGCTCAAAATTGGTGAATGAACAATACAATTGCACACACATTTGTATTTGAGAGATTTTGTATCATTATGATAAATCAAGATCGACAATGAACTCACATCTGCACATGGGGTTCCTTATAAATCTACATTTTGTCTTTGAGATAATTTAAAATATTTATGCAAATCTTTTGGAATAATTTCATCTTCTTATTTAAAAGAACATCTGTTTAGTATAAAAACAATTACATACATATTTCTTTCCAAAATCTAAAACTTCTTTCAAAACATGCAATAAAGTCACATTTTTTATATATTATTGCAAATGTATAGTTCCAAAACCTAAATAAATTTTAGCCTAGCGAAGTCCTTATCTTATATTTTGTTTATTTTAAAAATCAAAAATCAAATCATGCAATAAAACTATTATATCAATTTCCTTTTTGGATTTCGCGATGATGGTATAAGTCTATACCTATAATTCTATGCCTAGCGCAAACCATTGTTCTAATTTTATTTCCCATTCATTTTAATTCATAAAAACATATGGCTTACATCATTATGTTACACAATTGTGCTTTAAAAGGAACGCAAATTTTTCTATTTTCATTTCATTATGTCAACATTCCATTTTGCAATGATGGTATAATTCCTAAGGAATTATTCAAAATTTTATCACACTTAGGAATTTATGCCTAGCAAAAATCATATTTTATATATTTCATGCATAATATTTTTATGAAAATCTGAAAACAAATCATCACCATCATCATTTTTCATCATCACAACACAAAGTCTTAAGACAGTCTCTTAAGCACTCTTTTACTTTTAACAATATTTCTATACTGGGATTAGCTTGACGACCTAGTGAGCGGTGACTCCATGAAATGGTCTATAACAACGACAATGTCCTTTGAAATTATTGTTAGAAGTCCCTTTTATTTTTCATCAAATCACACCACCAAAACAACCAATTTGTTTACATCAGATTATTCCATTTAAATTTTATAGCATGACATAAAATTATAATTTATTTCCAACGACATAATTACATGAATAATCAATCAACAAATCCAAAATTAAAGCATCATAAAACATATAGACAAGTCATATCATAAAAAGATATATATATATATCAAAATATCTAATGTACATCATATCAAAACTGGATTGGTATGCCACAATCTATACCCTGGCATACTCAATCCTCTCAAAAATATATCCAATCTAGTCTATAGCAGCTAGTCTCGAGAAGCCCTCGAGCTCTCAGCCTCATCTCCTCTCCCACCCTGGCATGGAGGAGGTGGTCCCATAGAGGTCCATGTTGTGTCTCGGGTCCTCATCATCGATCATGAGGATGTCCTCGATGATCCCATCTTGATCGGCTCCATAATGTCGGTTGGCAGCTGTATCCTCTGGCCCTCTGGAACCAGCTGGAAGTATGCTCCTTGATAGAACATGGTCTGAGCAATAGACCATGCCAACTCCTGCATGCTCGCCCCTCCGCTCTGAGCCCTGAGCCATGTAGCCTCATCCTGTAGAGTCTACACCTGAGCTCGTAGGTGGGCATTCTCAGCTCGGAGAGCCACCATCTCGCTGCTCTCCCCCACCTCGACACCCTTGCCCTTATCGGGTGATGGTGGCCTCTCCCCCTACTGAGAAGGGAATCCCTCCTCCCTCCTCCCTATCTACTGGTCTCTATGGAGCCTGTGGCATCCTCTGGCATCTCTCCATATGGGAGACCATCACTGCTCTCTCCCTCCGTGACCCCACACTGCCTCAATGGCAGCCTAGCATCACCTCCCCATCCATCGCACAATCACATGCATCGGAACCCTATGCCCTCATCATCCGAGGAGGGTGGATGCCTACGTACCAGCATCATATCCATCATTGACCCTAAATCATCCCCATCCACTGGCTGGATGGGGGCATCATCCATATCCTGGCTCTAGAATCATTGCATATCCGGAGCCCCGCTCAGTGTGGTATTATCTCAGATAGTTCGAGAGTACTCATAGTCCCTGAGAGATGGGATCCCTTATTGTAGACCGAACTATCACAAAACTCGGTCATAGCGGTGGAGCTCTACCTCTCCCCACTCCATCCTCAGCCAATAGACTCGCTTGATGCGAGCCAACTCTTGTCCATCCTCTCCCCACCCTGGATGCTCTCTCCATGGCCTCTAGGTGATCTGGTCTGGGATGAGGTCATCTAGTAACCTCCGTGACATCGATAGATCTATCTGCCACTGTGACCCTCTCTGGAGCCACCAATAGAAAACTTGGGGTCTCTCTCGATCAACCCCTATCAGTGGGAGTCCTATCGGCCTCCGCATCACGATGTGCTCCCAACACCATACCTATAGTAGCGATGTCAAAACTAGACATCGACCTCCCTTGTATATGACCCCATGCAGGATCCTATACAAGTGGCATAGTACAAAGCTACCCCATGCAAATCTATACCCATGGTCTCTCATGTCGTAGACCACATCTGAAAGGAGCCATGGTAATCTACACCCACTCTGGTGGCACAATAGTAGGCCACCCACTATCCCTACCAAAACTTGAGTCAACCTAGATGCCCTAGGCATCTACCTCAGAGACTCGATGTTCACTCTGCCCTTCTCCAGGGTGAAGCTCGGGTCTCCGCACAACCTCATCATAGCCTGGCCCTGATTGGCCGTAGGAGTCATAAACCATCCCTTGTATGGGGATCCTCAAGATCCTCCATACATCCTCTAGAGTGGGAGCCATCTCCCCTATCGATAATCGAAAGTAGGATGACCCCGGATACCATCTCTCTACTAGGGCTATCAGTAGCCCCATGTCTATCGGTATTTGTGGCATCTCTGCCACATGCTGTAGTCCGACCTGTGCTAGTCGGTCTCGCTCCACCTGATTGAGCATGGCCACGTCATCCCTCAGCCCCTCGTATTTCCATTCTTGACTCTTTAGTAATCCCCTCTACAAAATAAATAATAAAACAATAAAATTCATTAATAAAACAATTATTAAAATCAATTAAATGCAATTCAAACAAGCTTAATTTCATAAAAATGATGATATCATCCACCATTGGATGATATCATCCTAAATTAAATCAAATCATCCTTTGTAGGATGAAATCATCTCCGATTTCTCAACTTGGGGATCACCCCTTGTTGGACGGGATCGCCCCTATTTCATCGATTTCGCCCATAGACGAAATCGACGATCTAGGGACGATTTCGTCCCGATGTCGTCGACGGCCTAAAAATGGCCGCGATGCCCCAAAATAGTCAAAATTTAAATTACAAATTACACAAATCAAATTAAAACATAATTCACTAGGTTTAGATTCTTACCCGTAGCCCGCATCGGACCTCTGTCGATCTGTGCGTGGTTTCGACCATTTTGTCTGTAGAGCTCTAAAAATAGTGAAAATGAATAGTAAAAATGAATTAGGGTTTTACCCTATTTTTCTTAATTTTATTTTAAAAACAACATTTTTAATTTTGCTTTTCCGCTTTTACCTCAAACGTTCGATTTGGGTAAAAACACGGAGGGGGCACCATAGTAAGTAGTCGTACGATTCGACCTAGAATCGTCGTCTAAAAAATTGAGTAAATTTTTGCTTTCTCGTAAAATGGGAAGAACTCGTCTTTAACGCATTTTCTTCAAAAAATTCGCTAAAGAGGGGGAAAATGTAGCACCCTAAAATTGGCATAGTTAAACCCTTAGTAAAAAGATAAAAATTTGAATTTTAACCCCAAAACTGCCTGTTACCCACTCCCCTCATTTTTCATGCCATTTTTAGGATTTGTTTTGACCGTTGGATGATATCATCGACGATCAGATGAAATCATCCCAGATCCGATGAATTCATCTAGAATAGTAACGTCCAGTACGATTTCATCCCAAAACTGAAATTTTCATAATTAGCTTCTGTTTCAACAACTTCTCTAACTTGGGCAGAAAGCGTGTCTGCATGGTTAGAGTCTCCCCCGTTGGAGATCTCCCAAATTGGGGTGATCTCCAACCTCCTAACCTCTCCCTAAATCCTATATAAACTTAGGATTTTCTTGACTTCCCTTTGGCTGATTTTCCCTCCAACTTTAGTTTCTCCTGCATTAGAACACCTTCGCACCATTGTTTGCATTGTGTATTTCAAGTTTTTCTTGCAGGAATTTTATTTTTTTAGTGGAGCAAGCTCGGATCATCGCTAGCGATTCCAGATGATTTTGGATGATCCTATCATAGATCGGCGATGATCTCGTATGATTGGAGGTGATCTCGACTACAGTCCAGATTGGGGGCAATCAGAGCCCGAAGTTTGCATTTTTTTATCTTCTCTCTTCATTTCCTTATGCATTAACTTAGTTTATTCTATTTCTGCATTCTAGAGTTCACCTCATTTAGCATAGATGCATGATAAAGTTAAAATAAATTATTAAATTAATGCATTTCCTTTAATTGTTATCTGGATTTATCATTTAGGCAAGTTTATTGTTATTTCTATCATTTCCCCTTGCTTTTGTAGTTGCATTTTTGGTCTTTGGTATCTATTTCTGTGATTGCAAGTTTCTGATGAATTCATCTGGTCGACAATGATCTCATCTGATCTCAGATGATTTACTATGATCTGAGATGATTCTATGCAATTGCAGATGATAATGTAAGATTTGAGATGATCTGGACTTCTACAAACCTTAGAATCTTCATCAGACATCCAAAATCATGTACATTCTATCTTATTTAGCACACTTTCTATGTTTAGCACTTATTCATGCTTTCTGTATCCATATAAATCAGCATTGGCATATAGAATAGCTTAGATTCATCTTGGCCAAACCTAGGAATTGAATGATTGAATATAAAAATGAACACATCAAACCCATTCTCAACCTAGGCATGGAAACTGCCACTCAAAGTTTCCTGGTGAACCCACCATCCATCAAAAATTCACCCTTATACCCCTCCCCGAGAGGCGCGACCTTCAAAGGGCCTCTCAGTCCGAGGTATTGTCCCATCCTTCTCGCATCCCCCTTCCGGGCGTGGATCCTATAGCCTGAAGGTAAGGATGCAAAAAATTTGGAGCAGTACAACATGATACCGAAGAGACTCTTCCCAAAATTGATCATTTGGGGGAAGAAGCAGAGCCAAATTTCTTAGTAGTGTCACATTTATGGTATAATTATCCAATTTTTCTAAATAGTGAGGATAGCAATCAAGAAGTAAGATTCATGGGGCCGAATTTGCTAGAGCACCCCACAAGAGTAGGAGTGAATGATGGATTCTGGTTATATGTTAGTGATGAAGAAGATGAGTTAGAGAGGGCCTAAATTGGTCCTCCTTATTTGCATTACCATCATAAACCCATTGACATAGATGAAGTCTATCATCAGTTACATGTTGGTCCTCATCTGAGAGCAAGATGACTAAACCTGGATCAAATATATCTGTTGGTTAATCCTCCTCCACCAACCTACATGGAGCTCCTTGAGCAAAATGATCCTATTTTATAATTAGTGCATAGGGAGGATCTGGTTGTCCGTAGTCTGCATAGAGAAGACCTATTTGTGCCTGTGCCTTAAGATCCAAATCTCTGGAATGAGGACTACATAGATTATGTAGAAGTTTGTCCATGTGGTTTTGGAATCCAATATCATTCCATCAACATGGTCTCCATGTGCTTTGTAGCGACCCCAGGAATGCATGCACCGGTCCCTTTTTCTAAAACCCTACTTGCAATGCTTATTTAAAATACCAAAGATAAAATGGAAAGACAAGAGGAAAAAGCATATAACATGAAATAACAAAATATGGATCTCTTTATTGATATTGAAGCTCGGTTACATGTCGGTCCCTCTTAGGGATACCCATTTTGATACTATAAATTACAAATAGGCAAGGAGTGCCCCTTCCACGAAGAGGTGGTGCGCTTATAAAAGCTTCCAGTTCGCACACGAAAATGTATGAGGGCTTACAGATGCCTCCTTCTCTAGGTCTGTTTCCTAGAGGGATCCCTTTTGCTCTCGTATGTTGTAATCTTCATCCGATGTACCTGTGGCCCTACAAGCAATGAAACAACAACACACATTTAGGTGTCCGAGATTGCCTCCCGGATGAGGTTGTTAGTAATCAAAGAATGTAATAGAAATATGATAAAACTATGCCATGAAATCATGTAAATCTATGCTAATGATATAAGAAAATAGAATAAAAGATGCTATGTCTATCTAAGCTAAGCCTGCAGGCCACTGTCCAAGACAACGACCGCTAAAGTAAACCTTACCCTCTTTGCCCCAAAGCTATGGGTCAAAGACTGTAATCTGATGTTGAAGATAGTAGGTGTTATGCTCTTCGATTCATCAAAGCTCCGCCATACACGTGATCTCAAAGAGAACTTTTTGAGTCTTGAAAGCTCTCCTCAAGAAGATGTCTAAAGATCTCTGGATATCTGATTCTCTATATCTTGGTGCTCTTAGGCTTGCACCTTTTATAGTGTGAAACCCTAGGTCTATGTCCAAGCCCTAGAAATGAATTTCTCATGCGTAGTGCAAGTTAGCATGAGAAGCTTTTGTCCATTGTCTATATTTGAAGGCTAGTTAACTAAATCTAACTGCCCACTTGAGTCTTCTATGCGAATTGGTCATTAGCATGAGAAGCTTTTGTCCTTTGTTTATGCTTGGAGGTCAGTTAACTTAAGTCTAAATGCAAACTCAAGTCTCCTATGTGAACTGGTCATGAAAAGGAATGCAAAGTCACTCCCGCTCACCTTTATTGCATGCAGATTACCACTTCCACCTATGATTGGGCCTATTTGTCGGCAAACCACTTCTTATGGCTTAGCCATTATCATCTATAGTGGCTAAGATCTGGCCATTGTCATCTACAGTGGCTAAGGTCTGGCCACTCTAGGCTTGAGCGGCTAGGATCTGGTCACTCTTGGCTTGAGCGGCCAAGCTTGGATGGCTTGAAAAGGCCCCAAATGAGTGGTGAGAACCATTGTTGATGCTTGGAAAGTCCAAGATTATGTCTTATGATCTTATGAGTGTGTCTATGTAAGTAGCTCCCCTAAGCATGACATGATTTAGGTGTCTACAGATGCCCCTTTTGTGACGTGCTGTGGAAAACACAATGCTGAGCAAAAATGTAGACTGATCTGTTTGTAGGGTGTATGGTGATCAATGGTCTGATCAATGCCGGATGGCCCAATCATGCAAGATGGCGCGCATCCCTTGAATCATTGCCTCAATGTTCGGAGGACTTAGCTCAGTGGCTTTTGCATGTTAAATTGCACTCATTCCTCAAACTCAATCGGGTAGCTTCAGTTGCTACAACAATTTCGATCGGTAGGAGAGCTACAATTGAAGATGTCATGTCTACTTACGTTCCCAGCAAACAAGGGAAATTTGTGATTGTTGTATGCAATGATTCGAAGGACGAACATGATTTTTCTATGATCGAGTGATCTTTTGTTGATTTTTGATTATGATTATGTTGAAGTTTTGAACTACCTCCTCACACAATGATTTGGTGAAGAAATGACAATGAATGAAGCGACAATTCGCTTGACCAATATGACTAATCTGGTTCCTTTCTAGCATTTTCTGCTTTTAATGGGCAATCCCACATCCAAGTGTGATTCCAATTGCTTATGATAATCATCCATCCCTATCTCGAGGAGTGGTCCGACTATCAATAGCCTTCTTAGGGAGTTAGGATGAGTGATTCTATTTATGCCTAGATTGTATCACTTTGACTTAATGTTTTTGATGTCATAGGGGAATTAGAATGACCCCTTCGCACCCATGGAGCAGTCCAACCATCTTGATCTTCTTCGGGTTTGAAGGGTGACATATCGTAATTCCAAAATGAGTTGTTTTTGCCCCAAGTGGCCTTATGGTTGCCTACTCATCTCACCAAAATACATGGAGTGCAAATCGCTGCAATCATCGAGTGGATAGAGTAGGTAACTGGATACGAGGCCTACTTGAGATTGTGATTTTATGTGATTTTTTTGTTATTTTGAACATTCTGATGATCCTAAACCACCAAAGTGTGCTTATTTGTTGTTTTGTTATTCCCTCATGGAAGGAACTACTTTATTTTGATCTGTGGATCTGGCCATTGTCAGGTCCAGCGACCTCTGAGTTCTTACCTATGGCCGTTGTCACCTTGAGCGACCAAGAAGCTCGTTAACGTCAACGACCAAGGCATAATTAAGGAAATATAAAATTTGCAATTCTAGGGTTTGACCTATCATTTTCACTATTGAAGATTCATTTTTAGAGCTCTGGTGCAGCGGCGATGGTTGCGACTTCAAAACTTGCTGGTGCTGAGGACATGGCTACACGGTGAGACATCAATTATTGGAGGAGCTAGAGCTTCTTGGGTATTTCTCTTCAAAACCCTAGCTCTCTTTTCTTTGTCTAAGTAAAATTGAACTTCACTAAGTAATGAGCAAAATGAACCTCACTAAACCTGTTGGCAATGAACAAACTTCGTAATTAGGCTTAGGTTCCCTTTTGCTATGGTGGGTTAGTCCCCAATTTTGCTATCTGTCAGTGGCTTCAACTTAGGGTTTTTTGAATTTTTTTAATTATTCACCTGCTGCCGCCATTTGGGTGTTCTCAAACTTAGCTTAGTTTTGATGCTTGGGTAGGGGATTTGCTTTCCATTTTGTTTGCTTTCCCTCCCTATGTTTTTTTTTTAAATTATTTTGTTAAATTTGTAATTTTTTTATTTTTTGGCCAAGGGTTCACGGGTTTGCCGTGTCGCCCCTTGGCCGTTGTCGCTCAGAGCGGTCGAGCCTTGTCACTCAGAGCGGCCAAGCTTGAATCCCAATGGTAAAAAATTTGACCGTTGGGCCTTGGCCATTGCTGCCTCCAATGGCCAGGTTTCGGCCATTGTAGGCGACAATGGCTAAAGCTTAAGCCTTATTTTTGCATTTTGTGTATTTTTATGATTTTTTTGAATTTTTGCTTTGCTTGATTAGGTGCAATTTATTCTTCCTTTGCTTAGATTTAGAGTAACTCATACTCTTTTGCACCATTTTCATGTTTATTGTGAATTATGCCTTAGATGCATTGTAGTTATATTTTGTCTTTCTTCTACTTTGTTTAGATCCTCACTGCTCGGGCTCGGGACCCAAAGCTCCTGCTTGACTTGCTTCCTGGATTTGATGACACTGACTGGGAGTGGTTTAAGGCCCATGGGCTATAGTACGTTATCAGGTTGCCCCATATTATGGCCGACCAGGCTTATCTTATGGCTTTAGCCCACCGTTGGGACCCATGGACCAACACCTTCCACCTTCCACCCGATGAGATGACTATCACGTCGGAGGACGTGTACAGGATCTTTCGGATCCCATTCGATGGGGTGCCCATTGTTTCATCGACCACTAATGATCAGGTGGTCATCTATGCTCGGGTGTTTGGAGCACACTCTACACAGGCCCTCCGAGAGACTAGGTTCGGAGGAGTATCTATCAAGGCTTGGTATGATGCTCATGTTTTCATAGTGAGGCATGTCATGTTGTTGATGGTGATCAACAATATTCTTATCCTAGATTGCTCGGGTTTGAGGTTCCCTTGGAACCTCTTGGCGATGGTGCAGGACCTACTAGATAGCGAGGAGCCTATCATCTATGCATGGGGTAGATCACTATTGGCTCAGTGCTATGATGAGTTGTACCACATCCATCGGTGGGGACGTGTCAGCATTACCTGCAGCTTGCTCCTACAGGTTTGGGGATGGGAGCACATTAAGGTAGATCACCCTAAGGGGCTCCTAGATCGAGATTATAGCTATTGAGGCTCGAACATAGTGCTATGCTGCCAGATGGGCTCGAGAGCATGAGGAGCATAAGAGCCATACTTTTGTAGGGGAGTTGTCCCACTATACTGATGCTTTCACCAGACTGTTGGTCGGAGATGTCATGTGGTGGCCTTACTATGAGTGTCCTTCTTGGGATGATCCAACTAGTTTTACTGCTAGGACATGGTGCGAGCGATGGCTCGTTGGTCGTAATATTGCCATTTAGGAGTATTTCTTCTACTCTCAGGTTCTTCGTCAGTATGGATTGTAGTAGGATGTGCCCTTGATACCATTTCTATATTGGTGCCTCATAGTAGAGAAGGACCTACCTCCATGATAGATCATAGAGCTTGTAGATGAGGAGGATGCCCCAGCCGTAGACCCTATAGTGGTTGGGGGAGTTATAGAGGCCTACTCTCAGTGGTGGGGTGATCGGATGTGGCATGGCATCGATAGCCTAGGGCATGAGGATGATGGTGGGGGTGATGGCATAGATCCGGTAGGATGTAGGGTTCGAGCCAGGACCGAGGTATGGGGCCAGTCGGTAGAGCAGGTGGTAGTAGAGGATCTTGATGTTCTTGGGAGGAGGAGGAGTTAGAGCTCGAGGAGAGAGACTCTCCTCTGAGAGCATAGTTGCATGAGGTCGAGGCTGAGCTTCAGGCCACTAAGATCTAGGTACAATGGTGAGATGCTATGATTGAGCAGCTCACAACATAGATATAGGCTCTAGGCTACTATTGGGGGTGGCGATGTCAGGATGCAGTTTGTTGTTCCTCCTTCTACACCATAGGAGGTTCCAATGGTAGGTTCAGGGGTAGATGTGGGATGACTTTAGTATTTGTTGGATGAGCATGAGGAGCGGATCTGAGGACTTATGGATCATGTCACCATCCTTCAGATGCAGCTCAGGAGGCATGGGCTTGTCCCTAAGGATCCAATAGGTGCAGGTGGTTCATAGGTCAGTGGGCGCTCTACCTCGGGGTAGTCTTCCACCCATCCTAGCCAACGGACCCAGACTCGGATAGAGAGACCGACAGGCTCGCACCACTCGACTCACGACACCACCACAAGGGGAGGTGGCACTAGAGGAGGTGGTGCAGGGGGCTCAGGCCCGATATTTGATTGATGCTCTACTTGGTTCTTGATCCATTTTTGAGGTCGACTGACCTACATGACTATAGCCCATGGGCATTTTTGTATATCCATTGGACTTGACACACATACTTTTATGATAGATTTGCTTTTTATGACTCATTATGTGTATCATTTATTGCTTATGTTTTTGTTATTATTTTGTTTTATGATATGATGCGATGATGGTATTATGATGATTTGATGAATATGCTAGATGATAGATGATATTTGAAGATGCTTAGATGGATGTGTAGATGCTTATATGATTTGATGATATGATGCGATGTATTTTGATGATGAATGATGAATTTATGATTGTATGTAAATGGATATTGCCTATATGTTTTATGATGTGGTTTATGGATGATTAATGACTTGTTTTTGTGGATGCAAATGTTATTGTTAAATGCATGTTTAATTTTTGCTTTAATTGTATGCATCTAACTTATGTGATGGAATGGTATAAATGAACCTGTATGCTCTAATCACTTAAAACATACGAAATGCATATGACATTGACAATCTTAATGGGTGATACCACAGAAAGTAAAAAAATAATCATGAATTTAAATAATCACTCCTATCATAAGAATTGATTAAGTATTCATATATGAGATGTAATGGTGTGTAATGTATTTTCTTAATAAGTTTCTGTAAATTAAAAGATATAAAGTAGTCAGTGGCCGTCTATATACTATTTCTAATATATATGCGGTATCTGTCCTACTATGTTGATACCCCCTAATTTATAGAATCTTATAAAGAAAGTGATGGTGTTAATGATGTTATGATTTGTTGCTATGTAAAAATTTTGGGGCTTTTCGAAGATTCAAACACTCTAGTTCTCTATCAACAATTGTCTACTTACCACTTAGACTTTTGAAAAGTAAGGCTTTTACCATGGACCTAGTTTTTCATGATCTCTGTGTGTGCATGTGATTGTTTATTTTGAGGTAGAACTCAAGCATTTCCTCCGATGTCAGGCGGGATTCTTTCAGCCCATTGCTAAGATCAGGGATCCTCAAGTGTTCATCTCATCCTTATGTTGGACTTAGTTGGACTATACCACTAGGCAATATTTGGTTACCTAAGCTAGCTCATCCACATTCAAACATTGGTCTACACAAATGCATGAAGCAATTGTAATAGACATATCATCATGCGTAAGGATTTCTCCTTCCAGTTTTGTACAATGCTGAGAATTCTAGGGATTCAAGCTTTATTCCCTTCTTTTTGGCTTTGGATATTTGCTCATATGTAGTGATGAAAATCACTGTTTATTTTGATTTGATTTTTTTTTGAGCGAGGATTTTTTTGTAGTGATGATAATCACTGTTTATTTTGCTCATATGTAGTGATGAAAATCACTGTTTATTTTTTTTTGAGCTTGATTTTTTTTTTTGGATTTTTGATTTGTGTATCGGATTTTTGCTTTGAAATCTGGATTGTATGCTTGGCCTTTTGAATATGTACTTTGCTTTGGGATTTTTGCTTATTTTGATTTAAGCAAGGGATTTTGATAGGGTAAAGCTTGTCCTTTTTCCAATTCTCAGCACCTTTAAACCGGTTGCACAGGGGGATAAGCAAGGATAATCCTTTTCACTTAAGGTAACCTAGACCACTTTGCAACTTTCATATTTTCCTTGTACCAACTAGGATTTTAGTGTTTCAATTAGTGATGGGATCTTGAATATCCAAGGCTTTATCATAGCTAGGCCTTACCTTCTACTAATCAAAGTTGTTTTCCTCAAAAGTTGATAAGATTACTAGGTGTGGTTGACTAACCAAAAAACCTTATTTTATTATGTATAGCAACAAATAATGGTTGTGTTGAAAAACACAATTACACACATGTGGATGGAGGTATGGATATGAATGACTTGTGCGACAAACTGTGGTATCACTTTTAAGGCTCTCATGACATATACAATTGTAATGGATATGAAAATGTAATGCAATGATGTGGATGCAAAATGTGAAATGCAATTGTTTTTGTATTTTTGATTTTATTTGACCAAAGGGCTTATTATGCCTTTGGGGCTTTTGTTGTTGATTTTGACCAAGTGGTATGAATTACCTTTGGAGCTTTTTGAATTGGATTTGACCAAGTGGTTTGAATTACCCTTGGAGCCTTTGAATTGATTGGATTTGACCAAGCGGTTTGAATTACCCTTGGAGCCTTTTGAATTGATTTTGACCAAGCGGTATGAATTACCCTTGGAGCTTTTGATTGGATTGGTTTTGACCAAGTGGTATGAATTACCCTTGGAGCCTTTTGAATTGATTTTTGACCAAGTGGTATGAATTACCCTTGGAGCCTTTTGAATTGATTTTTTGAATTTTATGTTTTTATGATTTGTTTGTGTTTTTGACATATTTGAATGTTTTTGTGTTTTTATGACATATTTGAATGTTTTTGTGTTTATGTGTAAAATGCCTTTAAATGAATGATATTGAGAGGTTCAGGCTCTTCAACACCATCTAATGATATAAGGTGATATGCTCCAGGCCCAACTCTCTGTGAAATCATATATGGACCTATCCAGTTTATCATGAACTTATCTCGTAGATGCGACGATAGATTTGAATTTTGTTAGTTTTCTTTGAGCACTAGATCTCCAACCTTGAATTCCCTTAGGTGGACTTTACTATTGTAAGCTCATGCAAGGTGATCTTGGTAAACATGGAGATGCTCTAAAGCATTGACTCGACGTTCATCAAGAAGCATCAATTGATCAAGGCGGCCTTGCCGTGCAACTTCATCATCTATGAAGTCCTTTAATGCTATGCGTAGAGTCAGGATTTCCAACTCTAGAGGCATGATGGCTTCAGTGCCATATACTAGTGAAAATGGTGTTGCCCTAGTGGGCATCCGTATACTAGTCTTGTATGCCCATAGTGCAAGAGGCAATTGCATGTGCCAATCCTTGTGATTTTCTTGCACTGTCTTCCTCAAAATGGAGACTATTGTTTTGTTTGAGGCTTCTGCTTGCCCGTTTGCTTGTGGATAATAAGGCATTGAAAAATTATGTTGAATATGGTATTTTTTCATTAAAGCATGCACATTTTTGTTCTTGAAATATGGCCCATTATCTGATATTATCTTAGAAGGGACCCCAAAATGACTTATGATATTGTGGAGTATAAACTCCGTAATCCTTGGTCCAGTTGTTGATGTTAAGGGGATCACTTCTACCCATTTAGTGAAGTATTCTGTGGCTATTATGATGAATGTATGTCGGCCTGAGGATGGGGGTGAGATCTTCCCAATCAAGTCTAGTCCCCATTGCGAGAATGGCCATGCTTCCTGGATGGGCTGCAAAGCTTGCGATGGTAAGTGCGTTAGGTTTGCATGATGCTGGCACTTACTACATTTCTTGACATACTCGCAATAGTCCTTTTCCATTGTGGGCCAATAGTAACCCATTCTCAAGATGCGCTTAATGATGGCCATGCCACTGAAATGGCCTCCACATGTTCCATCGTGAGCTTGCAAAATTGCCCAAGATGCTTCCTGGGGCTCAAGACAATGGAGTAATACTCCATCATATCCTCGTCTGTAGAGGATTTCTCCTAGAAAAATGTATCTTGTTGCTCTCTGTTTGAATGTTCACCTTTCAGTATGCGATAAACCTTGAGGTATTATTCCAAGCTTCAGGAAGTCCCACAGTTGGGAAAGCCAATCCTGATAGGCCACAACTTCTATAGAATAGACAACTTGCTCTTCCTGCATTTTTGAGGTAGTGAACATGGATTGAGGAACAACTCTATGGTATATGGTTGCACCACACTCTATAGGTCCTTGGGAGATCAAAGACCCCCAAGGTGTTGTTTGCAAGAAATATCTAGCTACGAAGGACCAATCTTGATTTGGTTCGATGTTGATCATGTTGACTGATTCTTGATTGTCAAAAGCCTCATGACGTATTGCTGAATGCGAAAGCACTTTTACATGAATGGTAGTAAAATCAGTAGATGGATTCTGAGGGATTAAGGATCCCAAAGAGGCCATGGTGTCTACAAATCTATTCGACGTATGAGGGATTGCCTCGATGTCATACCATTCTAGCTGGGCTAAGTAATTGTCAACAAGTTCCTTGTAAGTCTTCAGGAGTGGGCACCTACATTGGAATAGTCCTTTGACCTGGTTTACTATGAGCAAGGAGTCACCAAAGATATTCAATATTTTAATGCCCATCGCTATGGCTGTTTGGAGTCCCAGGATCAATGCTTCATATTTTGTATTGTTGTTTGTGCATGGGAAGTCTAGTTTGAATGATAAGGGCAATGGAGCACCCTACGGTGTGATAAAGACAATCCCTACTCTGCCTCCTTGTTCACACTTTGAACCATCAAAGAATAATGACATGTCTTTTTCTTTCTTAGGTTCTTCGAGTTCTGGCGGATCTGATAATGCAAAGACCGCATCATCAGGCAACTCTATGGTGAGAGGCTTGTTATCCTGAAGAGGCACCTCTGCTAATTGATCTGCTATGACTTGTCCCTTGATGGAATTTTGGCTTATGAACTCTAGATCAAATTCTATCAATAGCATGATCCACTTTGTGGTACGTGTATTGTGATATGTCTTGCTCATCATGTACTACAAAGGATTTTGTTTTGATATGACGTAGGTCGTATGGCTCAACATGTAGTGTCACAACTTTCGAGTTGCAAAGACCACTGCTAAACACAACTTTTTGACATACGCATATCCTAGCTCATAGCTCACCAAGGTGCGACTAATGTAATATATGGCTTGCTCTTTGTCTTGTGTATTCTTTTGGGCTAACATGGTGCCCAATGCAAAATCAGTAGCTGATATATATAGTAAAAATGGTATGTCTGGCCTTGGTGGAGCCAATACTGGTGGCGTTGCCAGATAAGTTTTGATCTCTGCAAAGGCTTGATGGCATTCTTCATCCCAATGAAAGGGGACTTCCTTGCATAGCAACCTGTTCATAGGTCTGCATTTTTCTGATAATTGCACGATGAATCTTTTGATGGATGCTATCTTGCCTTGTAGGCTCCTCAACTCCCTAATGTTGGTAGGGGCGGCCATTTCTAGTATAGCCTTTACCTTTGTAGGATCTACTTCGATGCCTCTCTTGGATACGATGAATCCCAAAAGCTTGCCAAAAGTTACGCCAAATACACACTTCTTAGGATTCAATCGGACATTGTGTTCTATGAGGTGATCGAAGACTTGTCTAAGGACTTCGGCATGCTCTTGCCGCAATAGGGACTTGGCTAGTAAGTCATCCATGTAATCTTCCAAGATCTTATGCATATAGTCATGGAATATGTATGTCATGGCCCGTTGATATGTGGCACCAACATTTTTGAGACCGAATGGCATCACTTTGTAATAGAATGTTCCCCATGGAGTAATGAAAGTAGTTTTATGTTGATCTTCGAGCTTAATCCGGATTTGGTTGTATCCAAAAAAACCATCCATTAGGGAGAGCATTTCATGACCTACGGTTGCATCTACAAGAGCATCTATGTTTGGCAATGGGAATGAATCCTTTGGTGTTGCCCTATTTAAATCCCTAAAATCCATGTAGATATGGACTCTTTCATCAGGTTTCCCTATGGGTACCATGTTTGACACCCACTCAGGGTAGTCGATAGGAACTATGAATACTACATCCAATAGTTTTTGCAATTCGTTCTTCACCATCAAAGTGATGGTTGGATGCATTTTCCTTAGTTTTTGCTTGATTGGCTTCTTCATGGGATCCAATGAAAGGTTGTGAATGACTAACTTTGGATCTATCCCTGGCATGTCTTTGTAAGTCCAAGAAAAAATGTTTGGCCTCTCCTTGAGGAGAGGAATTAGGATGGCTTGTTCCTCTGGAGATAGACTTTCTTTGAACTTGAATTTCCTTGGTTGGGTAGGATCATCACTGATGTCCACCTCAAAAGTTACTTCTATAGCCATATGTGACCCATCCTCTAGCTGATGAGGCATGGGTATCAAATGAATGTCATCGATGGGATTCATAGGACCTACTGACTCAGGTTCCAAACCAACATGGAAGATGTCATACGTACAACCTGATGTAAAATGGAATGGTTGTAACATCTCTTCATTGGGGAAGAGGTCTTCTGGCTCTATGGGTGAATTAGCATGATCCCAATCAATAGCCTCTACATCAAGATGCAATGATTTGGTAGGATCTACTGGATTATGAAGTGGAGTGGTCAAATCGATGGAGATCATGTTGATGGATGGGATGAAATCTCTAGGACCACATGGGTGCAATCTTGTCTCAGGGGTTTCCCTTCCATACTCACGATGAGGTTCTAGAGGAATGGGAATTTTTGGATCTGGCCCATGAGTAGGGTAGATAATAGGATCATTGGGCTCTAACTGCTCTTTGAATGTAGGTGGAGGGGGATTGACCATCCGATGAATGGCAGCTAGGTCAATAGGTCTCCCAAAAATTAGATATGAGGGTCTATGGCATGAAGTGCCACCTCTCTCTCTACTAGCTCATTGACTTGCCGCAAGTGGTGAGGTCCAAGATAAGCCATCTCGGTCTCATCCTCAAAGTCATCATCACTTATCCAAAAATTGTTAGCATTGGTATGTGGCCCTAAGACAAGGGGCTCATGTCTTGGCCCCAAGTAGGCCATCTCTATTTCATCTTCATATTCTTCATCACTTATGAAGAATCCATTTGCATTTGTCTCTCACCCCAAAGTCAGGGGTTGATGGCTTAGGCCTAAGTAAGCTCTTTCTGTTGAGTCTTCTGATTCATAGTCACTTTCATCTGATGTATATCCACTCTCATCATGGATGGACCATGTGAATCTTTGTAAATAGTGAGGCCCTTGATAGGCTAAGCCAAGTTGCGCCTCATCATCACTTGCTTCATATCCATTCTCCTCATCCCATGAGTTGTACCTTATTGGGGTGGAATCAATTGAGGTGTTTGGATGATAAGTTTCTGGAGGTGGTATGTTTACCATGGCCACTTGTCTATTGCTCAAATTTTCTATTCTTAGGGGGTGATAAGGAATGAAATCAATGTCTTCTCCCAACCCTATGCTTAATATTTCCAATGCTACTACAAGAGAGTCATCTCGACCTCCGCTATAATAGCCTAAGCCAAATCTGTCGGAGGGAAGCTGATATAGTGGCTCGTAAGGCCTCCTACGCCCCTGCTCATATACGCCAAGGCCATAGCCATGCCAATGGCAATGCTCAAAGTAGCTTAGAGAAAACTCAAGATTAGAGAGGTAATGAACATTGACTATGAATAATTCATCACCATCCTCTTCTATATCTGAAGACTTATGAGCGCAGTCCAGGCCGACATAGACAAAATTGGTTTGGTTGGGAGGGATTCCAAGTGGAACCACTATTCCTACTGGTGGCCTCAAGTCTTTAGGCCTCCCTATGTCTTGTGCAGACTCAATGATAGGTGTAAAGGTGATGTTCTACACAAGGTACTCCCCTATGCCTATGCTTGCCAAGTGTATTGATGCATGCGATGTGGATGACCCCACGGATGATACTGGTGAAGTAGGGTGATAATCACTATCTTCATCTTGATCTTGAGGATCTTCCTCTTCCATAGGACTTGGAATTTTAGCAATGGCTATAGTTGGCACTTCTTTGGGCCTTTCTTCCTTAACTAAGGGTGCCTTTAGCTTCTGATTATCTTTTGGTTTTGACGTTGATGGTACTTTAGAAGCATTGATTATCTTGAGTGCACTAGGAGGTGTTGATGTGCATGGGTCTTTTCTTACCCCTTTGTCTTCGTTATCCACTTGTGTGGTTGGGGATGAAGGTGCCACGTATAGGTGAGTAGAAGGGATCATGAATTCTCCTAGAATGTCCACCTGATTAATGTATTTAAAAGGCTCTTCATCGGCCATAACCACATAGACTTTGTTTTCGTGCACATACTTGACACACTGGTGCAAGATCGAAGGCACACACTTCATGGCCCTTATCCAAGGGTGCCCTAAGAGGATGTTATACTGCATAGCTCCTTCCAAGACATGACACATCATGGGGATGGTCTTGTGCCCCACCTTGATGGGTAGGACTATCGTTCCCATAGTATTGCATAAAGCATCATTAAAAGCTCTCAATGTGTAAGCTCCTGGAATGATATTGGTCTTGGGTATCTTGAGGTGCTCTATTGCAGTTGTTGTAATGATGTTAATCGATGAACTTGTATCGACCAAAACCCTCTTGAAAGGTAAGTCATTGATGGCCGCTACAATGTTTAGCGGAGGGTCTGGTAAGGCAGCAAAAATTGTCTTAATCTCATGATCATAGAATCGGATTACAGGTTCCTGGCATTCTTGCACTTGTCCCACAAAGTGAGTGAATGCATTCGCATCTTGCGGTTGAAGCTCAATTGTTCTTAAAATCTCCATTAGAGTCTCCCTATGCTTTGGGGACTATTGTATGAGCTCATAGATGGATAACTTAGTTGGAGTCATCTGTAGGTTTTGCTCCAATCTACTCCGAATAGTTACCACAGGTCTCATCGGTGGACCTGGAAGGTTGTCTTGCCTTTGCCTAGGGGTGGCTGGGATGTTCATGGGAGCTACAGGTGGTTGTGGTTGACCATACCGCCTAGTCCTTGTTGCTATGTTAACAATCTCAACCATCCCAATGCATCCGTGGGTAGGTATGTCAGCTCGAACCTGATTGACTTGGGCCCCTTGCTCTCGAGGGGCCTCATGATTGGGCAATGGGTTTCTGTATATGCCCATGTCTCTGTTATCGAGAGCTAGTGGGTTGTCAACTTTGAGTTCTCCCACCTCAATCATGTTTTGCACTTGATGCTTAAACCCGATGCAAGCCTCAATGTCATGCCCCGATATCCTATGATAAGGATAAAATTGATCTTCCCTATATCCTTTTGGCTTAGGATGGTTGGGATCTATAAGAGGTATATCAAGAAATCTGATCCTCCTGGCCTCACTCAATTGATTAAATATTGATTGCATTGATTCTGTCAGAGGCATGAAATAATGAGGCGGCTTGCATTCTCGGTTTCTTCCCTGATTGTTCTTTTGGTCGTAGTTGGCTGGTGGGGATGTGCTTGATAGTTCTATGGTTGTTGTGCACCCCCATCCTTGGGTGTAGCCAATACGACTTGATTGACTAGAGTAGGGTTGCCCTGCTTCTACTTGTACTTGTCATTCTTACCATTCTTGTTCCACTCCTTTTTGTTTTGGAGCTTAATGGTTCCCTCATCTACTTTTATCTCTTCGATGAGCTTGGCCTATGCCAAAGCTTCCTCAAATGAAGGATACTATTGGAGTTGTAGCAAGAGGGAGATATGTTTAGAACAACTTTTGGTAAACATGTGAATGATCTCTTCTGTGGGAATGGAGAATGATAATTTTACCATGATTTTTCTCCATCTATTCCCATAATCCATTACTGGCTCATCATCATACTATTTCAAGTTAGCCAGATCTGAAAGGTTCACCTTCTTCTTAGCACCAAAGGAGAAATACTTCAAGAATGCGTTTACTAGTTGTTCAAAATTGGTTATGCTATGCTTAGGTAGTTGATTGAACCATTGAGTGGCAGCACCTAAAAATGTCATTATGAATGTTCTTAGCATGAGAGCATCATTGTCTTCAAGATGAAAATAGGCATTGATAAAATTGGTGACATGCTCTTGTGCATCCTCTTCACCTTTAAAATTCTCTAACCTAGGCATCTCAAAGTGCTTAGGATATGGAGGGCTAGGGATTGATGGGCACAATGGTTGATTGTGTATCTTGCTCAATGTTGGTGAGTTCCTAGCTGCCTCTTGTTTCTCAAAGGTTTTCATCTTTTTAGCAAGCTCTTGAAATACCTTTGATGCATGGATTTCCTCCTCTTGTAAGCCTATTCACATTGGCAATGGAGGTAACTCTCTATCCATTTGATTTGTTCCATTTTCCTCCCTCCTACGAGGGGACTCAGGATTGTGATCTTGGTTTGTTATGTTTGCCCTCCCCCATTAGTTGGATTTCATTCATGATTTGGTGGGGGGTTTCATTGTGGGCTATCTTGTCTAGTGTGCCTCTCCTTAGGTGAGTCAGCGTGTCTTGTTCTTTGGTGGTCACCACTATTTGTTTGTAAATTGTTAAGAGCTAGCTGCTCAGCTTGCTCTCTTAAATGTTGCTCATGTTGGTGCAAGAGTCTTTCTCTTTGTTTCTCTTGTTTGAGAGCTTCCACTAGCTCTCGCTCTTTGCGTAATGCATTTTCTAACCACCTCATTCGGTCAGTTTGTGCTGTCATAGAAGACTCATGTTTATCTAACTCTGTTCTTGTTGTCTTGACTCACAGATTCCTCGAGGGGGTTTCTACTGTATCTGTACTCTTGCTAGTTAATGTGACTTGTTCAGTGTATTGTTGAGTATCCCTATGATCAGACTCCATGCATCTTCTATGGGGTCACTCTGAGGTACCCCTAGACTGGGAGGTATGTTTAGAAGTCACAGTTCATGAGCTTCTAGATGCAGAGTTCTCAGTAGCTATAGTTCTTTGAGTTGGTTGAGTAGGAAATCGATCCAACCCATCTAGCTGTCTTGTTTTCCATGGCTGGTCCCGTGGGGTGCCATTTACTCCTATGAGGTCATAGTCTATGGGAATATTTCCTTTTGTGTGAAGGGTTTCTTCTATATGATTCCCATGACTAGATGTAGCTCTAGTTTCCTGCCCTTCAGTGGGCAGACCTATTTCATATGTTTCTTGTGAGTCTTGAGGTGTTGCAATTCTTGTTTGCCTTCTTGATGAAGAGGGCTTGGTGGTAACATGCTTCCTCCATGTGGATGGAGATGTGGCAGTCTCATCATCCCTATGTGAAGAATGAGTCTTAGAACCTTCTTTATGTCCATGTGAGGAGGAAGCCCTTGAAGCTTCCTCATGTCTTTGAGATGTTTCTGTGTGTTTAGAGGAGGCCCTTGAGGTCTCCTCATGTCTCCTTGATGAGGATGGCTGTGAAGCCTCTTTTTGTTTATGTGACTTTGTTCCATGATGTGGTTCCTTACTTGGGGTTTCTCGAGGAGATCCCCCAAGGGTTGAATTATCACCCCTTAGGCTCATGGAGCTACGTCTCACGGTCTTACGGGTAGGTCATTCAATGTTACTATGACTCCGCCTATGGGCATGAATTGCTTCTGTCTCTCCCTCGGTATCAGACCGAGGGTGTTTACTTCTTGTTTTGACCATGTTGTTTTATGACTTGATCTTTTGAGTTGCAAATTAGGAATGACCACACAATACCAAACAAATGTTTATCTTGATTACCGATTTGAGTGTGCCCTAAACTGTTTGGTGTGTTTTGATGTGTTGTTCTTTCGATTTCTTTGCTCTTGTTCTTGGATTAAGAATGAGAAGACTCATCCATAGTGACAATCAAGTACACTCATGCCAAACATGATTTTCTCAAAAGAAGCTAGGGTACACCATTGAAGACCCAATGGAGGGTTCACCTAGCTCTTCCACTCTAAACCAATGATTGTTCCAATAGTGGGAGATAGTTTGAACACAAGTAACTTAGTGTCACTATAAGTAAGTTTCTCAATCCATTTCTAGGAAGCTCTAGGGGGTAAACCAGTGGAAGGAGATGAATTCCAATGTCACTAGACTGAATTGAAGGTTGGTGATGAAATCCAACTCTCCAATGTTTAAATGAGACGTGCGTGTGTGGTGTTCATTTTAAGCTTGCGTAACATAAAGTGCATCATATAGCAGCAATGAGTCTTTCCTATATGCCTAAGTGCAAAAATACATTTCAATATTCAGAAAGATGCATGAACTACTATGATTTGTATGAGCACACTTTATCTCATGCAACTATGGCCTCTAGCAGGGCCTCAAAGCAAGCAAACAACATACAATGTCTAGCACGTTGGATTCTAGGGTGAAATTTTTAGGCATAAGCCATTGTTCCTAGCAATGCCTAGTGGAAAATTTAAAAGAAGATCTAAGATATGCGAAATGCTTAATTCTTTCTTCTTTATTCTTTCAATTTCCAAACATAAATGTGCTTTAAGTTCTCTATTTTAAACACACATAAGTAGATAGAAAGTTATAAAATATTAGAGAAGCTATACCAACCTTTGATCCAGCTCAAAGAGTCTATGTTTTGACCTCTGCTGCACTCTAGTTCTTGCATTGTTGACCAGAGCGGTTGGTTCTTGGCCATTGTAGCTCAGAGTGGCTAAGCTCTATTGGTCATTGTAGCTCAGAGCGGCTAGTTTTTGGCCATTGTAGCTCAGAGCGGCTAGACCTACACACAAAATTAAGTTAGTATTTCAGTAAAAAATGAAAAATTAGTGGTGGTCCCATCATGATCACCATCTGTAGCGACCCTAAGAATGCACGCACTGGTCCCTTTTTTCTAAAACCCTACTTGCAATGCTTATTTAAAATACCAAAGATAAAATGGAAAGACAAGAGGAAAAAGCATATAACATGAAATAACAAAATATGGATCTCTTTATTGATATTGAAGCTCGGTTACATGTCGGTCCCTCTTAGGGATACCCATTTTGATACTATAAATTACAAATAGGCAAGGAGTGCCCCTTCCGCGAAGAGGTGGTGCGCTTATAAAAGCTTCCCGGTTCCACACATAGAAATGTATGAGGGCTTACAGATGCCTCCTTCTCCAGGTCTATTTCCTAGAGGGATCCCTTTTTCTCTCGTATGTTGTAATCTTCGTCCGATGTACCTGTGGCCCTACAAGCAATGAAACAACAACACACATTTAGGTGTCCGAGATTGCCTCCCCGGATGAGGTTGTTAGTAATCAAAGAATGTAATGGAAATATGATAAAACTATGCCATGAAATCATGTAAATCTATGCTAATGATATAAGAAAATAGAATAAAAGATGCTATGTCTATCTAAGCTAAGCCTGCGGGCCACTGTCCAAGACAGTGGCCGCTAAAGTAAACCTTGCCCTCTTTGCCCCAAAGCTATGGGTCAAAGACTTTAATCTGATGTTGAAGATAGTAGGTGTTATGCTCTTCGATTCGTCAAAGCTCCCCCCGTACACGTGATCTCAAAGAGAACTTTCCGAGTCTTGAAAGCTCTCCTCAAGAAGATGTCTAAAGATCTCTGGATATCTGATTCTCTATCTCTTGGTGCTCTTAGGCTTGCACCTTTTATAGTGTGAAACCCTAGGTCTATGTCCAAGCCCTAGAAATGAATTTCTCATGCGTAGTGCAAGTTAGCATGAGAAGCTTTTGTCCATTGTCTATATTTGAAGGCCAGTTAACTAAATCTAACTGCCCACTTGAGTCTTCTATGCGAACTGGTCATTAGCATGAGAAGCTTTTGTCCTTTGTTTATGCTTGGAGGTCAGTTAACTTAAGTCTAAATGCAAACTCAAGTCTCCTATGTGAACTGGTCATGAAAAGGAATGCAAAGTCACTCCCGCTCACCTTTATTGCATGCAGACTGCCACTTCCACCCGTGATTGGGCCTGTTTGTCGGCAAACCGCTTCTTATGGCTTAGCCACTATCATCTACAGTGGCTAAGATCTGGCCACTGTCATCTATAGTGGCTAAGGTCTGGCCACTCTAGGCTTGAGCGGCTAGGATCTGGTCACTCTTGGCTTGAGCGGCCAAGCTTGGATGGCTTGAAAAGGCCCCAAATGAGTGGTGAGAACCACTGTTGATGCTTGGAAAGTCCAAGATTATGTCTTATGATCTTATGAGTGTGTCTATGTAAGTAGCTCCCCTAAGCATGACACGATTTAGGTGTCTATAGATGCTATCAACTAGGACCGCACTGACTCACCTATAGAGCCTGAAGATTTCTTCCCTAATGAAGAAATGCTACAACCATTCCATTTTGCACCAGGCTATGCATATGATGCCTATCATACCGAAAATACTTCCAACATGAAACCTATCAACCTGGATTATGACATCCATTTGATTCCTATACCTCATCAGCTTGAGGAGGGATTGCATATGTTAGTAGAGAAAACCTTCGAGGTGGATATCAGCAACAATCCCACCAATTCAAACAAGGTTAAATTTGGAGAGAGTCTCACTCCAGATGAGCGGGCCACACTCATCCCTCTACTAAAAGAGAGACCAATTTTTTTGCTTGGACGTACAAGGATATGTCAGGTTTAGACCCAAAAATAGTTACTCATAACCTTTAGCTAGATATGACAAAGAAGTTGGTCAAACAAAAGCTTAGAAAGATGCATCCAATAGTAGCCTTGATGGTGAAAGATGAGCTACAAAAGCTGTTGGATGTAGAATTTGTAATCTCCATTGACTATCTAGAATGGGTGTCCAATATGGTACCCATGGGAAAACCTGATGGAAGAATCCATATTTGTATGGATTTTAGAGACCTCAATAAGGCAACACCCAAAGATTCATTTTCATTGCCTAATATCGATGCTCTTGTAGACGCAACTATAGGTCACAAAATTCTCTCCTTAATGGATGGTTTTTTTGGTTATAATTAAGTTTGGATTAAACCCAAAGACCAGTATAAAATCATGTTTATAATGCCATGGGGAATGTTTTGTTATAAAGTTATGCCATTTGGCCTCAAAAATGTTGGTGCAACATATCAGTGGGCCATGACATACATTTTTCATGACTATAGGCATAATATTCTAGAATATTACATGGATGACTTGTTGGTCAAGTCATTTCTATGTGCTGAGTATGCACAGGTCTTAAGGAAGGTTTTTGATTGCCTAATAGAATATAATGTTAGGTTGAATCCTAAGAAGTGCGTATTTGGCATAACTTCTGGTAAGCTATGAGGATTCATCATCTCAAAGCGAGGCATCAAAGTCGACCCAGTAAAGGTCAAGGCTATCTTAGAAATGTGTCCCCCCTCCAATATTAAATAGTTAAGGACCCTTCAAGGAAAAGTAGCATTGATAAAGTGATTCATTACTCAGTTATCGGATAAATTTTGACCCATGAATCGATTGCTACACAAGGGAGTCCCATTCAATTGGGATGAGGACTATCAAGCAAATTTCAATAAAATAAAGCAATACCTAGCAACATCACCAGTACTAGCTCCACCAAGGCTAGATGTGCATTTTATGCTATATATTTCGATGATCGACTTTGCATTAGGGACCATGTTAGCCCAAAAGAATGTGCAAGGCAAGGAACAAGCCATATATTATATTAGCCAAACCTTGGTGAGTTACGAGCTAGGATATGCATATGTGGAGAAAATGTGTTTAGCAGTAGTGTTCACTACAAATAAATTGTGACACTATATGCTAAGTCATATGATGTATGTTATATCAAAACAAAATCATTTGCAATACATGATGAATAAGACGTATCATAATACATGTACTACAAAGTGGATAATGCTACTAATAGAATTTTATTTAGAATTCATAAGCTAGAAGTCCATTAAGGGACATGTCATAGCTGATAAATTAGCTGAAGCACCATTGTCAAATAGTAGGCCTTTGAACATAGAGCTTTCGAATGATCCAGTATTCATCATATCTGAAGCTCCCAAACTTGAGAAACTAGAGAAAAATACTGATGACTCTATTATTTAATGGTTTGAGGTGCGAGCAAGGAGGTGGTGTGGGAATAGTATTTTTCATACCGCAAGGAGCTCCAATGCCCTTGTCATTTAAATAAGATTTTCCATGCACCAACAACAATGCTAAGTACAAAGCCCTACTGCAGGACATCCACACAACCATCACCATGAATATTAAAAGATTAAGCATCTTTGGTGACTCCTTGCTCATAGTAAATCAAGTTAAGGGGCTCTTTTAGTGTTGATGTCTGGTACTGAAAGCCTACAAGATCTTGTGATTGCATATTTAGCTAAATTGGAATGGTATGACATCGAGGCAATCCCTCATTTGTCAAATAGGTTTGCAAAAACCATGGCATCTTCGGGATCCTTAATCCCTCAAAATATGTCTGTTGATTTCACTACCATTCATGTTAAAATGCTCTCACATCCTGCAGTGGAACGAGAAGCCTTTGATAATAAAATGTTAGTCAATATGATTAGCACAGAACCAAAAGTTGAATGGTTCTGTAGAGCTAAAGACTTTTTGAAGAAGGTACCCTAGGGGTCATTAACCTCTCAGAGTCTAATGGGGAGTGGTACTACCATTCATCATAGGGTTATTTACCAGTCTACATTTGCAAAAGTAAATACTCAAGGGGAGCATGTCGTCTTAACAGTCAAAGCTGAGGCTTATCAAAATTGGATGTCACAAATTCAAGACTTCCTAAAACTTAGTATAATATCAGAGGGATTGTCACATACTACAAAATGCACATTTAAACAAAAAGTGACTAAATATATCTTAATAGGAGACATCTTGTACCGATGAGGTTACGATGGAGTTCTCTTTTGTTGTCTAGAGCCCCAAGAGATATCATGGGCAATTTTACAAGCTCATAATGGTACATGCAATGGCCATTTTAGCAGATGGCCATTGTCAAGCGCATCCTTCGAATGGGCTACTATTGGACCACTATGGAGAAGGATTGAAATGTGTATATCAATAAATGCATCAAATGTCAACATCATGCTAATATTATGCACTTGCCATCACAAGCCTTATAGCCCATCCAAGTGGCTTGGCCATTTTCTCAATGGGGACTAGATCTTATAGGTAAGATCTCTCCCCCGTAATCGGGCTGACATACATTCATTATCACGGCTACTGAGTATTTTATAAAGTGGGTGGAAGCAATACCCTTAACAACAACCACTGGATCTCATATAGTAGAGTTTATACTAGAGTATATCATAAGTCATTTTGGGATTCCATCCAAAATAATATCAGATAATGGAACATCATTCAAGAACAAAACTGTGAGATATTTGACATCTAAATATATAATCAAACATAGTTTTGCAACTCCATACTATCCACAAGAAAACGAGCAAACTGAATCTTTAAATAAGATAGTGGTTGCCATCTTAAAAAATATGGTCCAAGAAAACCATAAAGACTGGCATATTTAGTCACCCATTGCATTATGGGCTTATAGAACTAGTATTCAGATGCCCACTAGGGCAATGCCATTCTCACTAGAATATGGCACTGAGGCCAATATGCCCTTGGAATTGGTAATTCCAATACTACACATTTCATTGAAAGAGTTCATCAATGATGACACTGTGTGGCAAGCTCAATTGGATCAACTAATGATGCTTGATGAACATTGCGTGAATACCCTAGAGCATATCTATGTTTATCAGGAGTGACTAAAATGAGCTTACAATATCAAAGTACACCAGAGAGACTTTGAAGTTAGGGATATTGTATCGAAAGAGAACCAACAAAACTCTAATTTATCGCCAGATATGTGAGACAAATTCATGGCTAATTGACTAGGACCTTATATCATATCTAAAAATATTGATCCAGTTACCTATCACCTAACATCGCTAGGAGGTGTTGAAGATCCTGAACCTCTCAACATCATCCATCTTAAGGCATTATATGCTTGAGAGCATAGTAAAAGGCTCTGAGGGTTTGATAAATACCGCTCGATCATCCTAAAAGGCTTCAAGCTTGTCTATGAGTAGTTTGGTCAATCAAAAGGTACCAAGAGTTTTTGAAAAATTTCTTGGTCAATCCAAAAGCTCCAAGGGTTCTTAAAAATAACTTGCTCATCCCAAAATTCTCCAAAGGTGCTCATAATCCCTTTGGTCAATCCTAAAAGCTCCATGGTTTCCTAAAAATTGCATGGTCATCCTAAAACGCTCCAAAGGTGCTCATAATCCCATTTGTCAATCCTAAAAGCTCCAAGGTTTCCTAAGAATTGCTTGGTCAATTTAAAGGCTTTGAAGGTATGTACTCACTGTTTTGTCAGATATACAACTCAAAAACTCATAAAAATTGTAAAATCAATAAAATCCAAAAAACAAATTGTAAAGCATAAAATCGAAAAACATTTATATTCCAATTGCATCATTGCAGTTCATATTCCACATGCATTTCATCGTTGCATTTCATAGTAGGAGGCATTGTGTTTGTTAGTATTACAAACGATACCATGTTTGTATTTCAATCATGCACCTCTACATTTATCATAATCCATCAATCATATGAGTAAATGTGTTTTTCAACACAACCCGTGATGCAAGGTAAGTCAAATGAAATAATAATCAAATTAACTAACTTAACATTAGGTTTAAGACTAATGTTTATATAATACAATGAATAGTAAACCTAACTAATTCCCCACTAACCAAGCTAACAAACACGTTAGGCTAGGTAGAGAGTTAGGTTTAGGATTGACTACCCTAGGATATTTAGGCTAGTTACCATTAGATATTTAGGACAGTAAATATCTATATGGTAGAAAGTAAAACAGTAAATGTAGAAATAAATCCTAGCTTATTTTACCTAGTGGAGTAAATGGTAATTATCCCAAGTAATGGAATATTACTCTAACATCCCCCATTATTACATTATTTGGGTAATACATACATATCCCTCTATACAACAATATTTGGGTGAAGTATATAACTGCCCCAATATAGTGAAGAAGATGTTGATCTACTGGTTCTTTGCTCTGTCATAGTGCTCTGGTTGCTCCTAAGCAAAAAGTGGATCATTCCTCACTATGTCTTCACGCCAATGAATGTCCTTATGGTAATCACATCATCCAACAAATTTGCATGGGTAACCAGCCACTGCAATCGCTATGTGTAGTAGAATAGATCACTTCATACAAGGTTCATTCATTTACAATATGAATTTGCAAAAGATAAGGTAGCTAAGGTATCGGTTGCTGCCAAAAATGCACCCTTATAAGTTCCCCCCTTCTTGTTGCAAAACATAGTGTAATTAATTTTTGAAGAAAGTGTGACTAAGGTGTCGGTCGCTGCCGAAAATGCACCCTTATAAGTCATCTTCCCTATTTACAAAAATTAGTGAAGAAAAGAAATGGATATCTCCCTTTAATTGCAAAAAGTGTGCAATGCAAGAATGTTGTGAAGGATTTTACAAATATAGCCTCCTAGACAATTGTACACAACAAAAAGTTGCTCCTCTTGTTACAAGTACTTCAAACACCTAGAATTTGCTATTTATGAAGCCTAAAAGAGGTACAAGCACCCCTTATTGAAAGGTCTTCGAAAAAAAACTTATGCTATTTATGAAGCCTAAAAAAAGAAGAGAGAGAAAATGGTGCTTTTGCCTAAGGGACACATGTGTACTCCCTCTACAAAATTGTTTTAGCAATGAGCACTCCTTGTGCTATATTTGAACCAGAAACAGAATCAGTATGAGACACTTCACTAGAAAGATGGCTTCTGTGATGTGCCTTTGCCATTTTAGTTTTGCTTGTTTTGAAACCAACACTGAATGGTGTCATGGTTTTCATTTTTACAATTTGTGCAAAACTATGCTTTCTAGGCAATTTGATCAAAAAGTTCACCAATTTGTCCTTTCTTATTGCAAGTACTTCAAGCATGATTGCTATTATGAAGTCTAAAAGAAAAGGTTTAATGTTGACAATTTGAAATTTTCTGATTGCCTTTACAAGTTTTATTTCCCTCTTTATCAAAATCTATGTTTGAAGGAAGAAAGGAATTATCCCCCCTTAGTGAAAAGGATTGCTACTTTGAAGGTTCCTTATTTTCAAAAAAAATTGTTCTTTCTTTTGATTACCCTAAAAGAGTACCAAAATATAATTCACTCAAACAGATATTTAATGGCACCTGCCTTAACACCCTTCAAGAAGGATGAGAAGTTGGAGGAAATTAAGCCAAAAAAATAAGAGTGAATTAGGGGTTTTGTTGATTTAGGAAAGAATATCAAGTAATTTGGGCTTTAAATCTGTGCAAGGATTTATACAAATTTGTGAAATTTTGGGGTTTAGTGTGTTCTTGATTCTATGACTTATAATTGCAAAAGAAATAATGCAATAATCAAACAAAAATACCCACAAAATTCTTATCACCTAGGTGTCGGATGCAACCGAAAATGCACCTAATTTGCCAATTAAGGTGTCGAGTAAAATCGAAAATGCACCTTTTAATTTTTGCAACAAAATGTGTATTTGTGTTGTGCAAAAAAAATGATATTTTTATGTCTCCTACTTTGTTTTCCAATTTTGCAAAAGAAGTACAATGTTGTCTTCTCCCCTAAATTTTGCAAAATTAACAATTTTGAGCACTCCTTCCAAGACAAGTCGAAACACAACCCATATTTGGAAGGCTTCCAGAACTAGTCGACACACGACATAGTTTTTGATGGACCAAAGGTTACAATTACTTCTCAAATTTTTGCAAAAAAAAAAAATGTGCAATTTTATATCTTATATCCCCCCTTGGAGAAAAAAAATGCACTCTTTGAACTTTGATTCTTACAAAAAATTTTAGTCTCCTTGTTGTCTAATTTGCAATAAAAAATCAAGTGTGATCCTTTCTTGTATGTTAAATTAACAAGGTTTGAGAAGAGTTGTAAGGTTTTTCTAATTTGCAAAAAAAATAAGTGCTCTTCTATGTCTTATATCCCCGCTTGGAGAAAACAAAAGCTCCTTTGATTTTATTGCAAAAAAAATATAACCTTTTTTTTTTTATATATTTTAAGTTTATGTGATTGCTCTAATCAATATAAGTAAAATCTATAAATAGTAAAAATTATTTTAGTTTTAAAGGCATTTTGATAAAAAAATAACTTTAAAAAATAATAATATTGAATTACTATTTAATAAATGAAAACTTAATTAATTAAAGAAAATAAACTTGAATAATAAAAAAAATAAAAATTCAATTACCTTTGGGGTCTCTTTTTTTATTGCTCCATGGAGCAAAATTTATATGCCCCCTGCCCCCCCCGACGGGAGTCGAACTCCCGACCTCCCGTCGGGCAGCGCCTTAGCACTGGCTTGCTCGCCAGTTGGGCTAGCTAGCCCGACGAGAGGGGGAGGGCATTGCCTTCATATTGAAGGCTTTGCCCACCCCACGAATTTAAAAAAAAAGGGGACTTTTGTCCCACATTGATGCCACGGGGCATCTATTGCTCTTTAAAAGAGCAAAAGTGCTTAAAGCGCTTATGACTGCCTGCAGGCAGTCACTCCCCCACATCGTTGGTTTTGCTGCCAGCCATGGGGACTGTCCACGTCGAGACATGTGGCTTATTCGCCACGTGTCAGTCTCGTCAGGTCAAGTGACACATGGCTAGTCCACCACATGTCGCATCCATCATCGTCCAGTGGCATGTCTGCCACGTGTTCAGTCGGTCTAGGTTCCTATCCAATGGTTGTGCCATGTGTCCTGTCTAGGTGGTGCTTGCCATGTGTCATGTCCAGTGGCTATGCCACATGTCCGATCCTATCCAGTGGTTGTGCCACATGTCCAGTCCACTGCCTCAAGATCTGTGCCCAAGCACACATGGGTCCCAACTATGATTTTCCTCAAGATTTGTGCCTGGGAGTGTGTTCACAGTTGTAAGGTGTCTGATCTGATCATCAAAGATCGAAGGGTGCACCTGCCCTCATAGATCTCGATTGCCGAATCTGGTCCATCGGTCGTCAAGGATCGAAGGGCGTGCCTACCCTCATAGATCTTTATCGTCGAATCTAGTTTGTTGATTGCGATCACCCTAGATCTGACAACGATGTCCCATGTCAGTAATGGTTAGACCTGAGGGTGCTCTTACCCTTGGGTTTGGGTCTAGTCTCTACCTGGGAGGGCGTGCCTACCCTCTCGATAGTGTGCATGGGTAGCACTAGGGGCTATCGATTACCATAGGGTCTCCTACCCTCAAGATCTGGGCCCTATGCTGTGGGCTCTGCCCTCCTGTCAAGGATCCACCTCAGGATCCATGCAGGTCCTAAGGGCCATCAGTGCCCTCGAAGACCGTGCCAGGTCTAGGTCAGGTGGAACGAGCAAAGCTCGTATTAGGCCACCCGACTGCGATGATACCAATGATGCAAGGTAAGTCAAATGAAATAATAATCAAATTAACTAACTTAACATTAGGTTTAAGACTAATGTTTATATAATACAATGAATAGTAAACCTAACTAATTCCCCACTAACCAAGCTAACAAACGCGTTAGGCTAGGTAGAGAGTTAGGTTTAGGATTGACTACCCTAGGATATTTAGGCTAGTTACCATTAGATATTTAGGACAGTAAATATCTATATGGTAGAAAGTAAAATAGTAAATGTAGAAATAAATCCTAGCTTATTTTACCTAGTGGAGTAAATGGTAATTATCCCAAGTAATGGAATATTACTCTAACAACCCGTAATGTTGCTATGAGAGATATACTCAGGTTTTTCGGTCACCCAACCATACCTAGGGGTCTTATCAAGAGTTGATAGAAAGCTTGCTTTGCTTTTGTAGCTAAGGTCCAGTTAGTATAGCCCTTACCATATCATAATACTATCACTAATCAACAAATTAAACAATCCTAATAAGGACTAGGGGAAGATGACAACCACGAAGCAGGATCGGGTATCCTGAAGCAAAAAGAGTTATTCTTGCTTATCCCTTTATGCATATGGTATGGGAAATTTTGGTAGTTTCTAAAAGGACAAGTATATTCCCTACTCAGAATACTTTGCTTACGATAAAATGAGCAATATCCCAGAGTGATATCCCACATCAATCCTCAAGGTTGATACCCTAGATCGATATAATAGATCGACATCCTGGATTGATATCCTATATTTTTATCATAGATTGATACACTCAATCGATGTTACAAAAATAGTTTCCCCCAAAGTAAAATCCCCCTAAAGGAAAGTTTCTAAAAAAAATTATCAAATGTAAACTCCAGAAAGTGAGGATCAAATGAAGATCAAAAATCAAAGGTCAAGTGAAGATCAAATGAATATCATAAATCAAAGTTCAAATCTATATCAAATGAAGATCAAAAAGCAAGTTCCAATGAAGATCAAATAAATATCCAAATAAAGTCAAAATCAAAATGTAATCGACTCCCTTGCTTCACTACATATGAGCAAGTATCCCAAAAATGAAAGAAAAGAGAGGGATGGAACTTGAATCCTTGGAATTGCCAACACTATTGTACCTTATACATGACGATATTTTTGATGCATTATCACGTCGCTTTTGAACAAGACCAATTTTTGAATTTAAAAGAGCTAGCTTCAGGTGTCATGTATCACCTAGTGGCTTAGTCCAACTGAAATCTAAACCTAATATTGGATAAACACTTGCGGATCCCTATCTTAGAAATGGGCTAAAAGAATCCTACCTGACATCGGGGTATGCTTGTGCCTTATCTTAAAAGTATTCATGTGCACACACAGGGATAATGAATAGTTAGGGCCTATCCTAGTGAAAGCCTTACATTTTAGAAGTCTAGTATGGTTAGTATGCAACTTTTGATAAGTCAATTATGGTGTTTAAGTCTCATGGAAAAACTCAAAAATATCTCTAATAGCAAAAAATATCAAATATCACAAACCATAAAAAAGTAAAAGTCATTTCAAAACATTAAATTTCAAAGTATCCAATAAGCGATACATCATTAACAGTAAGCACAATCAAGATATAGGATAGATACTGGATGGATATCAAAAATGATATTTAGACGACCACTGACTATATCATGCATATCATTCAAAAGTGCAAAAATAAAATAGAATGACATATTGCATCATTTGCATCATAACATCACACATCATTGCATTTCATATATGGGTGATTAATTGATCAAATTCTTATTATGAGGATTTCCAATTACATTCATGATTATTACATATTCTGTGGTGTCGTCCATTTGATTGTTAAACACATCTTGCATTCATCCCTTATGTTTTAAGTGATTAAAGCATACATATTATTTTACATTAGATTACCATTGTGTAAATAAAGAATTACATACATTGCATCAACATATCGTGACAATATCATAAAATTAAATGCATGCAATAAAGGAAAATTAGATATGCATTTAAGAAAACATCGCATCCTTATGCATCCATCATAAATAGCACATCTAAACATCTAGATCACTACACATCATCATCATCATAAATTAAAATATCTATCTAGTGCATGTCATCCATACATCACATCATATAGCATCAAACAAACATAACATATAAGAATTGCATCCATGTGCATAACATAAACATAAAATAAAAATACACAAGTACACATAATGAGCCATAAATGATCAAATCATATATATATGTGTCTCAAAAGTACATCAGGAGTATCAAAAATACCCGTAGGCTACATCCATGTAGGTCCTTGACCTTACACACAAAATAGTACATCAAAATAGCAACCCATGTGTATGCTATGGAGGGCCTGCACCCCCAGCCGAAGAGTCACCAGTATCACCTCTATCATCCCTATGACTCCCATGCGAACTAGTGCCATGTGTACTAGAGGACCTATGTGTCCTCTTAGTTCTGTGATTCCTATGAATTGAGCTTGTGGATGACTACCCTGTAGTCCTAGATCTGGTCCACTGGGACCCTAAAGCATGTGGATCCTCTAGAACCTACCCACCTATCAATATAATCCATCCCTCTAGCTGAGAGATGCGAGATACCCTCGCATTGCATAAATCATTCCCCTCTTGTATGAGGGAAGCAAGCCACAAAATCTTAGCCATAGGGTCATGGCCTCCTTGTAGTACGAGTGCTAGTGCTAAAGATGGTGCCATGATAGCACAAGAAGATAATGGGTCACCTCTCTAATCCTGGGACTAAGCCAAGTTCCTCTCTGCTATAGTCATCGCTCATCATGCCTCTGTTAGCTCAAGTGCTCTAGTCAGATCCTAAACTTGCACCTCTATTACTGTAGCATGCTCGGTTATAATTATGGCCTATTATTGGGTCTCTAGAAGTTGCCACTCCCTATAGGATAACTTCACCTCTAACATGACTATAGATGTATCCTGTTGTAGCTACTAAGACTGTAGCCTCCCAACCTGGCTCTGCAAATCTACTACCTGGACTAGAAGCTACCCTAATTCACTATTTGGAGGTACTTCACCCTTGTCTAGGCCCTCATCCTCAGCCTCCACTAGTGGTGTATTAACTACACCCCATCCACCCTCAGTCCACAAACACACATTACGCCCCTATTGATTAGCCTCTGTCACCTCCTCAACTCGATCGAGAGGCCCATATTCCTGCCATCGAAGTAGGGACCACTAGGTATCATATGCTAGGGTGGTCTTAGCTATAGTAACTCTAGACTCCTAAAAATAATTTGTAGCATCACCTAGAGCTATAGGTAACACCCACTATAGATGAGTCTCTAGAACTAGTCGCCTATAGATAATAGGTAGCTCTGGAATGTCCTGTACCAGGAAAAACTATCATAGGACCCACAAGTAGAACTAGTACTCACGGATCTCAGCCTTGCGATTGAGTAATCATCTATCTCATCGAGCCTCGTGTAGCTACTCAGCAGCCTCCATCCATGTAGGGAAATTCATGTATGGATGCCACTCAATGTCCTCAGGGCACAGTGTTGCAAATCGACTAATGTAATGATCAATATCCCCAACATGGGACCTACTCTAGAATCCCTCCTCCTCATGAGGCTAACATATTGCATAGCACTGACATACAGTAGGAATAAAAGTAATAGCTAGAGGCATTTCTATAGATCACTTGATTCAGATGTGTTGCCAATCCCAGATCTGTAGGAGTAGACTGCAATTGATGCCTACTCAGCTTCTATTGGTAATCTAAAATAGCTCCTAGTAGAGTTGGCATAGTAATGTGCTCCCCCAAGCTAAGAGTAGTGGCTTAGCTGTAGAGCTTCGAATAATCCTCCTAACATAGGCAAGAAGTTTCCAGGGGATCCTCATGCTTAAGGAGTCTAGAAGGACAATCTGAACCACCAGGTGCATAAACACTATCTCTTAGATAGAGAATATGTGCTCCCCATACCAATATTCGATGTGAACACCTCCGTGGTCCATATTGCACTGAGCCTCATCACTCTGATCACTGAAGATAGTAGTGCAAACTGCATCCTTTATCCCACTAGAGGAGGAGGTGATGGCCTTTCCATCAATAGAGATCTATAATATCCTATAGATGTCCTTGAGTGTAATGATCATTTCACCCGTCAGCAGGTTAAATGTTTTGGTCTGGGTATTCTAGCTTTGGGCTAACATAGTCATGTTAGCTTGATCTACCCTGATAGTGGGTAGATCTGAAATATAGCTAAAGCCTATGTCTCTAGACCACTCTCACTCCCCATCAGTCAGTAGTGGGTGGACAGTGTTAAGGAGCTCTGGCTCCCTAGCTCTAGAGGCCAGTCTTTGCAAAGAGATATAGTATAAAAAAAATTAACTAAAGGCTAATTAAACAGCTAAAAATAACCTAAAAAAATATATATCAAGAAAAAAATATCTAACAATGCAAAATTATGCTAAGAATGATCAAATATTTTAAATAATACATCTCCTAGGTGTAATAAATGACATTAATTACCAAGAAAATCACAAAAAAATTAAAATTTTTTAAAAAATTTTCATAAGAAAGAGAACCGCAGGTCAAACCCGTGGTCCACCCAATGGTCAAAATTTTGACCATTGTAATTCAAACCTAACCATAGCTGATACCTACGGTCCCCAATAGGTCAAAGGGGAACCACAGCTAGTAGCTATGATCTAGGGATAAGACCCATTAAAATTAATTAAAATTAATCTAAGCTAGCCTAACCTAGGGTGTGGTTCATTGCCAACAATTTACTATGATTAATTAACCAATTAATTAATTTGGTTTTTTTTATTGGTAATGAATACAAGGACTTGGTTTCTAATTACCTTGACCACATCGAGGCCTTGACTGGAAGAAGGTTGTTCACGGTCTACCATTCTGATGTGTGAAAGATAATAGGGTTTCAGTCACGTCAAGTTAAACTCTCACACCTCTCAGAGCTCTTCAAATTGCAGTCACTATCAAAGGGATAATGAGGAATTTTGAAAATGACATATTTTTAAACATTTTCCTATTTTTGTCGAATCATAGCTAACACCCGCGGTCTCGAGATTAGGGTTTTCTGCCCATGGGTTCGACCTGCGGTTCCCAAAATTTGAAAATATTAATCACAGACTACACCCATGGTTTACAAATGGTATCAAAAATAACAAAATACCACCATGGGAGGGTTTTAAATGAGAAATTAATGTCTCCTAATGGATCAAATTTCAATAAAAGCAATCAATTTGAAAATTTGGTGATGATCAAGCATCGAGATTCAATTAAAAATAACATATCTGGCTAAGATTATAAAGTACATTCAACCGAGGTCATCGCTATGACAATCCTTTCATGGAGTGCCGCACCTCCCAGCCAAATACATAAATTCAATTCCACATTCAAAAAAATCAAAAAATCAAAAGCCAAATGCACCTCGTAGTCAGTTATTTACTCTATACACTGGGTGATTGCAATGACTTGCACTCAATGCAATCCGACGAGATGAGTAAATAACCATAAGGACATTTGAGATAAAATTGTCATCGCTGATTTGATATGCTTCTTTTCAATTCTAAAGAAGGCCTTTGAGGTTGGACTACTCCACGGGAATGAGGCATCTCATGTCATTTCTTTTATGACATATTTTTTAGCAAATCATCGATAGAATTGATTCAACACAAAACTAATTGGATTTACATCATTTCGATTCCCTAAGATGGCTATTATAGCCCGACTACTCTAGGGGATAGAAATGAGTAATTACTATTAACAGTTGGAATCATAAGCTGAATTAGGCTTAGCCAAGTAATTAAAATGCTTAATTCTAAATTTTTTCAGATCATTCATTGTGGTCAAGCGACCTCGTCACTTCATACATTATCATTACCATCATTGACTCATCACTTGAGGGGGTAGTCATAATATCAAATCATAATCAACATCAACATCCTTGAAATTGTAGATCCCTTGATCTTGTCAAAATTGCATTTGTCTTTGCAAATCATTATCAACATCTATCATAAGCTTACCCCTTTACTTAGGAAAAATAGCAAATATGATAATTTTATTTATAACTCTCATTATTTTGGTTATATAGGCTTAACTCCTATTGTAACGTCAAAGCTACTCAAATTTTTGATGACGAGTGCAAACTCTTTCAATTTTAAACCTCAAAAGAGTTGGAAGCAATGATTCCAGGATGTGCATCCTTTTGCTGGACCTGAGGCATCTAATGTTGATCCGACTAATGATCATCATAGAACCTTTGGAATCATTTTAGGTGGTGTATTTTTGCTCACGCATTGTTCAATCTCACAACGCATCTCAAAAGGGGCATCTGTAGACACCTAAAACACATCATGTCGATGGTGATTACTCATACAGACATGCTACAAGACCATATGGAAGATCTTGGATAGACTCAATTTAGGTTCCTTGGCCTATTCATTCTAAATCACAGTTGATACCTATGATCTATAGTTTGAATCACAGATGGCACCCGCGGTTTACAATCTGAACCGCAATTGTCATCTAAGATCTTAACTAAAGTTTAATTGGCCTTCATCTGAGTCAAATCAATTTGAATGACCATCTTTTCTAGAAGAAGGTGGTTAAAGGATGGAATATTTCAATCCAACTGTCCTAACCACCCCTTCTTTTTCTTGACTTCTCCATGAAGCCACCCCTAGCCCTTGGGTAGGCCTATAAGTACCCATCAAAAATAGGGCAAAAATATCAAGCAAGCATTAGAGATTAGAGTAGCGAAGCCCTATTGAATTGTGAACTCACTTGAGTACACTAAGAGATATATTTGTTGCTATCACTTTTCCAACTCAAGCATCATGACAATTTGTGCCATGGATGCCCTAAGGAGCTAAAGCACCAAGAAATGCTAATTTGGGCAAATGGAGGCCCTATCGAGCAATTCAACCGCCAAATCTATCAGAGGACACCGAGGTGACCCTTGATCATCAATTTGACAAGGAGTATCAACCCCATACCGCTGATTTGGAGAGAAAAACTACTTGGTTGCTCATCGTGGCTTTTAGTCATAGTTTACAGTGCAGACCGCTCATCAGAGCTACGGTTTACAATAGGTGTAAGATATCCTTACTATTTTTTTCCAGTATGTTTAGCTAGGTTATATTAATCATTTTAGTGCTTTATTTGGTAGTTTAGAGACTCTGACTAACCAGATTACAGATTTAAGTAGATTTACTCCATTATAACATTTATGATATTAATGGCTTTTGTCCATGCTTTCATGGTTTATTTCACATAAGTAGGCCATTAAATAGTTAGATGTATTTTTATTTATGCATATTCAAGAATCTTGATTGATTTAACATAGATCTAACACATTTTGTATGCTTTCTTGATTTTACATGTTTAAAGCATCTTTGTGTTCAATTTCCTCAAAAGACCTCATCATGAGAGGTTCCCAATGCTTTTAGTGCTTCTTTGTTGTTTCTTGGCCATAGGAAAGCAGGTTCGAAGGAGAATCAATAATTCAATTCCTTCCTCAATGTGAAGAAGAGGGCTAACTCCACCCTAGAGTAGTTTGTGACTATTTGGAAAAGCATTAATAGTGTGCCTACCCCATTAGGGGCCTTGGAATTGTATCAATTGTATCAAAATTTTGGGTGACCCTAAGAGGGGCATGATTGTAACTAAGATCCATTTTCAATATTAATAAAAGAAACATTCATTTCAATGTTATATGCAATCTTGTTTGTCATTTTATGCTTTCATGTTGGGTTTGATTGATGCATGAGATAGATGCACGCTTTTTGGGATACGTCAACAAGATATAAATTGAACTCAAAAGACAATATTGCACAATGAATGCTTTTATTTTAATGGGGGGGATCCTCAAAACTTTATTGTTATAATAAGGATATTTGAATCCTTTGATACAAATTTTACAATAGCTAGGGTTCTTTAAAACCCTAGAAAAACAATGTTGGTGGTGTCTTCAGAATGTGTTCTTTCTCCCAACATAAGTGAGTGGGATTTTGATTATCTAATGTCAGGCCACTCTAGCTTAAGCAACTATACAATGCTTATGTAACACTTCTAGATCTACACACAAGAAAATAGCAAGTAGGTTAGTAGCAATTGTGAGGGCTCCACAATGTGAGGCCCTCTATAATCAATACAAAATCCCTAGATATATGATGTAAATAGCATGAACATAACTAAAAGTGCATAGAATGAAATAAAAATAAAAATATTTACCTTCCTTATTTACCATTTTATGATATGATGTAATCCGTTGTAGGGGATTGGTGTAGCGATGCCCTAGAATCATCCAAGGACTAGGAGGGTTGCAAAAATCTTATGTAAAACTCCCACGGGTGCTTAACAACTACAAGAAATGCCCATGGGTGCTCAGGAGTAATGGAGGATACCTAAAGGCACTTGGAAGTGGAGGGGAAGCATCTAGGGATACTAAAAAATGATAATGGGAACTTAAATATGTTCAAAAGCTAAGTGGAGAGTCTATAGAAGTAGATCTAGCTGAGTGAGGGATGTGACAATGAATGCAAAGGTTATGGCAAGTGAGGATGGAAGGTGAGAATACTTGAATACTCTAGGGAACTTGGGACATAAATTGATTAGGGAACCAAGGACAAAAGACTCAAGATTTAGGGATTGCTCAGGGGTTGAGCCATCAAAATGGCTCCTATTAATAATCCATACTAGGGTATGTTAGGGTTTTGAGTGACACAAATTGTGTGGCTCAGATTAAAACATAACGAAGGATGGATATTAATTTTGTGTGTGTGGCATGGATTATTATGGATGAATGGATAGGATTAAGTGAAATCAGATGGATGGGATTAATTCACTTATATAAATATATATTTATTAAATATATATAAAATATAATATATAAAATATTAATATTTAAATGTATATAAAATAAATAAATATAAATATATGAATAATGGGTGGAAATGGCAAGAAAGCATAGATGGAGGACAAGTGGCTAGGTTTTGGTGTCTAAAAGATCACTGAATATTATGTGGATGATCTCTTGGTAAAATCCAAAACTTGACAAGAGCACATTGGTGTCTTGAAAAAAGTATTTGATCAACTTCTAGAGCATAATGTAAGGTTGAACCCCAAAAAGTGTGTCTTTGGTGTTACCTCAGACAAACTACTAGGATTCAATTCTCCAAAAGAGGTATTGAGGTGGATCCAAACAAGGTCAATACCATCATGGAGATGCCTCTCCCAAAAAAATTTAAGGAATTGCATAGCTTACAAGAAAAGATTCAATCAATCCATGCAAATTTTTGATAAATGTAGGCCATTCAATCACCTGCTACAAAAGGGGTGACATTTTCCTAGATAAATGAATGTCAAAAAGTCTTTTATGAAATCAAGTAATACCTAGCTTCTCCACTAGTCTTAACTCCTCCTCATCTAAGGGGTCCCTTACATATTTATGTTTCAGAAATAGCCTTTGCATAAGGGACAATGCTTGCACAAAAGAATGAAAACAATCAAGAGCAAGTTGTCTCTTACATAGTCGAACATTGGTAAGTTGAGAAACTAGATATTCTTACATGGAAAAATTGTGCATAGTAGTAGTTTTTACCACTAATAAACTCACACATTACATGCTTAGTCACATCACATATGTCATAGCTCACAAAAAATCCTCTACGTTATATGATTTCTCACACTTACACTAACACCCACACCGCAAAAAGGATAATGCCTCTCACTAAATTTGATCTTGAGTTCATCAATCAAAAATCCATTAAAGATCAGGTCATAACTGATCAACTTCCTAGTGATCAACCCTTGATTATTGATCTCCTAGATAATTTAGTATCCACTATCACTAAACAAGAATAAGATGTCATTCCAGAGGAAGATGTCGATATCACTCTATTCTTTGATGGTTCTAAGTGTGAAAAAGATCAAGGCACTAGAGTTATATTTAATACACCCCAAGGGATACCTATTCCTTTATCATTTAAACTTGAATTCCAATGCACAAATAATAATGTAGAGTATGAAGCCTTAATATTAGGTCTTCAAGTAGCCATAACTATGGACATAAAGTGTATCAGTATATTTGATGATTCTAAACTTGTAGTTCATCAAATTAATGGAGAATACCAATGCAAAGAACCTACCATAAAACTTTACCATGACCTAGAAATGAAATTGCTCACTAAGTTTGATTTGTTTAAAATCGATAGTTCTCCATGTTTGACTAATATATTTGTAGATGTGATGGCTTCTCTATGATCATTGATTCCAAATTGAATCTAAAGGATAAGAAATATGTTTGCTTTATCCATTCGGAGCCATATGAGCCTTGGTCCAACAAAATAATACTTTCTCAAGTTTGGAACACTCCCATTAGATATGTCATGGATTGCTAAATGTAATTTCAAGCAAAAAGCAACTCATTTTACTCTCTTGGGGGACGTGTTGTATAGACATGGTTATGATGGAGTCTTACTTCATTTTCTTGAGCCTACAGAGGTACAAAGAGCCATAGTTGAAGCTCATGATGGTACTTGTGGTGGTAATTTTAGTGGAATGGCCATTACAAAGTGTATTTTATGCATGGGTTACTATTGGCCCACCATGGAACGTGATTGTTGCACTTATGTCAAGCATTGTAAGAAATGTCAACAACATGCTAATTTAACTCATGTACCATCACAATAATTACAACCTATTCAAAGCCTTTAGCCCTTTTCATAATGGGGTCCTGATTTGATTGGAAAATTCTAACCTTATTTCTTAGGACAACATACATTCATCATCATAGCCACTAAATACTTTACAAAGTAGCTTGAGGTAATTCCTCTAACCAGTATGATAGGACATTGAATTGTGGAGTTTATACTTCACCATATCATCTATTATTTTGGAATTCCATCGAAAATCATCTCTGATAATGGTAAGACTTTCAAGAACAAGGATTTTCAAGCACTTTACAAGAAATATAATATCCAACACAATTTATTGACTCCTTATTACCCATAGGAAAATGGAAAAGATAAAGCTACCAACAAGACCTTAATTGTTATTCTTAAGAAACTAGTCAAAGAAAATCATAGATATTGGCATACTCAAATTTCCCTGGCATTATGGACTTATCAATAAAGCATCCACATGTCTACTAGGGCAATACCATTTTTATTGGTCTATGGAGCTAAAGCAATTATGAATCTTGAGCTTGAGATCCTCTCATTGCAAATTTCATTGTAGGAATTCATAGATGATGATACTACTAGACAAGCATATTTTGACAAACTCATGCTTCTTGATGAAACCTAGGTTAATGCTTTAGAGAATTTACAAGTTTATCAGGACAAACTCAAGCAATCTTACAACACTGAAGTTCATCTATGTGAATTCCAAGTAGATCTTGTTCTTAAATAAAATCAACAAAACACCAATGTATTACCGCATATTCATGATAAATTCATGGCTAATTGGTTAGGTCCATATATTGTTACTCAAAAAGTGGGTAAAGGATCTTATAGGATTGCTAGTCTAGAGGGAGTTGAAGAACCCAAAACACTTACCATCATCAAATTGAGAGCATTATATGCTTAATGTGATATCTATATATATATATATGTATATTGTTGGAACTGATTCTTGCATCCATAGGATTCGATTGTCATGCTACAAAAATCTGTTTGAATCCAATGAGCTGTTATAGGCTTTGGTCAACCTGCCTCTTTGTTCTGATAAAAATGAATATTGCTAAAATAAAACTACAAAAATGGGTAAAGAACCCCAGTGGTAATCATTTGATAAAATGTTGATTACACACTCCAAATTTATGTAACACTACATGTATTAAAATGACCAAGAAAGAAAATAACCAATTGTTATGCCTTATGTAGACCGGTGCCTAGATTCATTGGGCTGTTATAGCAATTTAACAACAATTTTAATCATGAACAGAGAGAATGGGGAAAAGGAAATTGGTGCTCATAGATTTATTTGAATATCGTAATAAAACCAAAAGTTAACCAACGAAAGAAATGTATATAATGCATTCAAATAATGTAATCCATTATACAATGACACATAGTACTAAGACAAAGATATAATAAAAATGAGACTCAAAATTGTATTGATTTCATAAAATTTTACATGCAAAGTGGGTAGAATGCCTTTTAACTTTTTTTTTCTCAAAGAAATATATCAATACAATGAAAATGTCCTGTTCAAATAATGTAACAGGTCTCTCATACTCTCCTTTTTCCAATATGGTAACAATAAAGTCTCTGAATCTCAGGCTCAATAGGACAGGAAATAATCTCATCTTCTTGAGCACTTTCCTATTAAAATCCTACACAACAAAGGAAAGAAAAAGAAATTAGAGAGAAAAATAGACACAAAATGGGTACAAAAGCACAACTTATAGGGAACTCAAGTATACCTCTTAGAAAAAATGCTATTCTTTAATTGATTGATGCATAATATAAACCTATCTACTTCCTTTTATAGCTATTGGTTCTTGATTCTATTATTTTTGATTTATTTTTGGCCTTACACTTGTCAACATTTGATTGCACCTATTATATATGCTATCCAGCTGATGTGTCTCTGAAATGACTATCATGGTTTGTTTTTGGACTGAAGGGAGCTCTTCCATTAATCAATTTGGCTGCTTTGTTCTCTTTTTTGGCCCTAGAAACTAAGGATTCATCATTATATTTTTTCTTTTTGTTCTACTTGTCCTGGTCACTATGATATTTTGTTAAGGATTGACTAGGCTGCCATTATGAATTTTAGATGAGGAACGGAGGGGGACCCAATGTGATGGTGAAGATAAGGGGTGGTGTGCCAGTGGAAAATGGATGGAGTTGAACTGATCACATGATAGAGTGAAGGGAGAAAAGAGGAAAGGAGGTGGCTTCACACAATGGAAGGTGGTGAGATGGCACAATGTTAGGAAAAATGTTAGGATGGTTAAGGAAGAAGGCCTAGAAGGAGGGAGGTAGTGGTAAGTAGGAAGAAGGTGGGAATGGAAAACAAGATCTGGAAGCATCTATAAGTTACTTCCATAACTATACTCCGTCGGAGTGTTCCCCTCATAACTATATTTCGTTGAAGCATGGATTGAATGACTTTTTGCAAGTTGAAACCATCCTTTCTTCTTCACAAGATTTTTTGTCTTAAGTATTTGTAGAACAAAAAATGAATACATTTATATTCCTTATACTCCATTATTTCACTTTACCGATACCTTTATCCTCTCCATTGCTATCTCTTATTTATAAGCTATGAATATGCTTTGCAGTCTTATTTTGTGGTACACTATTATTCCTAAGAGATATACATGATTTGGTTGCATGCTTGAGCATCAATATTTATCTTTTGGTTGGTCCAATTTATCCTTACCAAGGTACTGTCCATGGGATTTACTCTAATTTTCTCGAATCTTTCCTTTCCTAGGTATCCTTCTGGATTCATAGCGTTTATGCGTACTATTTTGACTTCATATTGGCTATTGATCCTCATAGCATCTTTTGACATATCTTGCTATGAATGAGTCACCTCTTTGATTTTATACCTCGATGTATGTTTAGGATATTTTTTGTGAAGTGATCATCCTTATCTATGAGCCTAGACTATCGAATATTTCTTACGAATGAGTCAGTCAATTTTACTTTGGTTTGTGATCTTCATAGGTTCTATCATGGTTGCTTTTGGCATTCTTAAACCTACAAGAGCATTAGTTTCTAGAATTCTGAAGACATGGGTCAATGGTGATTTTATTCTTATTGATATTTTCATATCTATTGGGCTAGAGGTTTGACCAAGTACAGCCGTTCGATCAACCATTGTCCTGCCATTTTCTTGGATATTTTATAACCTATAGGTTAGTGAAGAACACAAGCTTATACTGAGAGGGGGGGGTGAACAGTATAAGACCTCTTTTTACTTTTTCCTTTATACTTCAAAACAATAAAGCAATATACCCAAAGCAATATCAAAGCAATGCACAATATCATCCACAAAGTGACACCAATTTTAACGTGGTTCACCCAAAATGGCTGGGCTACGTCCACAAAACTTTTCTCTAAAAGGTTTCTCAAAGTTATTTGGGAATCCTTCCCAATTACAATGTTTATGAGCCTTGGCCCAAAGGAGATACCTTCTCCCAATAAGAATTTATGAGTCTCTGCTCAAAGGAGATAACTTCCCCCAATCTAAATTTATGAGCCTCTGCTCAAAGGAGATACATTCCCCCTCGCTTCCGGAAATGATCCCTCAGAAGATCAACTGCCTCTACCTCTTACTAGCACGTGGAACTCCTTTCCACCAAAGACCTCCTATCCTCAATTCTTAGCCTAAGATACCTCTGCCTTCTATGATCACATCTACAGTAGCTCAACAACTTGTACCAAACACAATTAGTCATTCTAGTACAAGTCTTCCTATGTCTGTCAGATCTGTCCAACACTTGAACAAATCAATCCTCTGCACACAAGCCTTCTCAAAGACTTGCCAAATCTGTCCTCAGGTTCTTCTCAAAGAACCAATCCTCCTCTGTCCTTAAGTTCTCTGATAGAACTATCAAAACTCAGCTCACAAGTCCTCTTCTAGGACCTGTCCAAATCTGCTCACAAGTCCCCACCGAAACCTATCCAAAACTGCTCACAAGTCCCCACCAGAACCTATCCAAAACTTCTCACAAGTCCCCATTGAAACCGATCCAAAACGTCAGCAAGCTCACCAAGAAAAACTTTCTTAGTAGGAAATCACAAGGTGAATTGTTAGAGACCCAATGTGATTTGTCAAACTCATAGAAGCATAAAGAGAATTGTTAGAGACTCAATATGTTCTATACTCAACTCCCAATCTCAAAACTCAACTCAAATAAACTCAACTCAAACTCAATATCAAATTTGAAAACTCAACTCAATATCTGAAATGGATAGGATAGAATGCTTTCTTTCAAGAACATGAAACTCCAACAATTGCAAACTATGCAAAGAATCACATAACAATGACACTCATGTTATTTTCACCATCAATTAGGGCTTCAACAACAATGCTCATCAAACAAGGTTTAATCAACACCATTCAGCTCAAAACACAACCTTGAAGCATTTCACAATCAACATTAGAAAAGGAAACAAGTAGAATTCCTTTTCTCTCCAATATTGTTTGAACAAAAGCATCCACCAACTCAACTCATAATAGCACAAAACAACTTTTCAAACCATCAACAAAGGAGTAAGCTCAACACTTTAACCAAGTAAAGAATAGCTTGATTTTTACCAATTTAATGAAAGCAAATATCAATCTCAAAGCTGCCCACTTAAGGTTTCACAACTTCAAACAAGAAGCAATTAACCTTAAAACATCATGCTTTCATTTCCATAAACAACCAAAAGCACTCTCAACATTACAAGAAAGATTTAACCCTTATACACCTTATTTCTCCCTTATAGTCTTATCAAAAATAAAATTTATCTCTCATAAGAATGCAATAAGAAATTTCAACAACATCTTCAAAAAGAATCTTTTATCAAAATACAAACAAGCTTTAAACTCCTTATAACTCCTAAGCTGTTTTTCCCTCTAACAAACTTCCTGCATCCTCAAAAACACTTAGCAAAAATTAATTTCGAAAATACCTTAGCCAACATCAAAAATCACAACAAAGAAATTTGTGTATGAATTCTAACACCACCTGCTGCATCCACTTCATGACAAAAAACCCTTTCATGATATTCGAATGCTGAACCTCCCATTCGGGTAGCGCACCAATAGCCTAGCCGCTACCGGTGCACCAAAGGCACCCGGTGAGGTTTAAACCTCACACTGTTAACCTTGATCCTTCTGCACCAGGGATAAAATGAAACCATAGTCCCTTCCTTTCCTCTTCTGCGACATGATGACAATAAAATTTACGATGGATTTGACAAATGGCGAGTGCAGACAGACGAACAACGAATCCACAAAAATCAACAAAGACACAAACGAATTTACAGCGAGCAACCCCTTTCGAAATTTGAATGGGACGAATCTTTGTTTTTGTCGAGGGAGATTTATATGCAATTTACCATAAGCTCTTTGATGTCGGTGAGGAGTTTAACACGTCGATGGAGGTATTTTCTGGCACCCACAACTTAAAACATTTGCACCATGGATTAGGAGAACCCATTGCAAATAATAATTTATTTATTTAAAAATAATTAAATGGAACCTTAACAAGGTTTTTAATTATTTAAATAAATACTTCCTCCTAGACCCAAATGCATTAAACCAATGCATCCACCTGTAATATCTAAACTCGCCAACTTGGGGTTTGCAAAAGACCTTTGAAACTGTCATGCCGTAACCTTCATCAAAACAAATTATTTGAAATCAAATAAAATTCCTTCAAGATCTTCTTGACATCAATGACAACTTATACACTTGAGCAAAGGCAATGTACCCAAAGTACCCAAAATTGCCAATAATATCCCCCTTTATCATTGATGGCAAACCTTTATTGAAAATAATTCTCAAGAGCCAAAACTAAAACCAACTGTGCTAACAACTGAGAAACTGTGCCCACAACTTAGAATCTTCCTTTGAAGTTTTTCTCCCCCTGACTTGAAGCTTTCCTCTTCACTTTGAAGCTCTCCCCCTTACTCATATCTCTCCCCATTTGTCATCAATGGAAAAGGGCCACATTTGGGGCTCGGGACTAAGAATGAGCCTCTTAGCTTAGTCCCTGCCCCACCTCCTGATGAGGTGATTAATTTTGGGGTGGGAGTAAAACTCCCATTAGGTACTGATCATCATCAACGTCTATAACTTCCTTGCCGGGCCTTCTCTTGAACTCTTTTTCCATATTATTGTTCTTGTCATTGTTCTTGTTCTTGTTCTCATCCTTGTTCTTGTCCATGCCTTGATCCTTGGACCTGATCATGCCACTGTTCTTGTTCCTGTATTCTGGAATTTTAGCTCTACACTGTCTGATTATATGACCTTCATTGTTGCACTTGAAACACTTGACGATGTTGTTTCTCTGAGGTAAACCTGATCTTTGAATCCATCTATTCTGACCAAACCTGTTCTGGCCAAACCTATTATGACCAAACCTATTCTGACCAAACCTGTTCCTGTTATTTACATTTTAATAGACTGCCTTGTGCCCAAACTATTTACAAGAGAAGCAATACCCTTGAAAGAAACTAGCACTTTTGAAATTGTCATTTACCTTCTTCACTTGAGCCATGCAATGTGAAGCCATGTGACCAAACCTATGACAAGCAAAACATCTGCCTTGAAACTTTCCTTTATTTGACCTCTTGGGTCTTGAAAACTTCTTCTCATTCTGAATTCTATTTTCTGTTTCTGTGCATCTATCATTCAAGGACTCCTTTTTTGAAGTACTTTCCTCATTAGAACTCTCTTCCTTTTGGAGTCTCTTACTAGACTCTCCAACTTGTTTCTTGTGTGGCTTAACAAAACCAAGGCTTGTTTTATCTGTTGTCTTTCTTTGACCTTTGATGAGTGACTTAACCTTTTTGGAGCTATCTTGAAACCTATAAAGTTTATCCTTGTATTCTTTAGTTTCCTCTTTCAAAGAAACCATTTTCTGTTCTAACTCACTATACTCAAGAACCTTAGACTCTAACTCATCTTTGAGTTATTGTGTCTTAGCTATAGAGAAGTCAAGAATTTCTATAAGATCATCTCTCTCCATACAACATTCATCTAACTTATCCTTGAGTCTAGCATTCTTCTTTCTTTCCTTTTTCAAAGCACTAAGAGCACTAATAAGTTCACTTTCAAGATCCTTTATTTGATTGCCTTTTGAATCATCAAAGCCTTTTTCAGATTTCTTATCACTAGAGGTTCTACCCTTTTCAAAAACCATACATGCATCTTCCTTATAGTTTTCTGAAGCATCCTCATACATACTCGAAACCAAATCATTATTTGTGCAATCATCCTCAAGGTGACCAAAATTTCCACATCTAAGACATTTGATGATAATGAATCTATGTTTCGGTTCTTCCTCTTTTTATGATATGAACAACATCTCATTTTCACTATCACTTGAAGAACTTTCACTATCACTACTAGAACACTTACTTGCTTTGTCTAGGTAGAAACTCTTCTTGTGCTTGTGAGAATACCTCTTTCCTTGATTGTTGTGCTCATATTTGTTCTTTCTGTGATGCTTATGCTTTTCAGAAACCTTGCTCATAGAATCCTATTTATCTTCATCACTTTCATTCTTGGGAACATTACAGTTAGTAGCATAGTGACCAAACTTTCCACAATTGAAACATCTTATATTTTTCACACTTTTGTGTTTTCTAGAGAACTTGCCTTTCTTGCTATAATATGCCTCTTCATCACTAGAAGACTCATCACTATCTTAAAGCTGTTTACCCTTGGATTAATTGGTAGCCTTGAAAGCTGCCTCTTTCTTGACATCAACCTTCACTTGAGTTCTCAACTCAAATGCTGCAAGTATACTATGGAGCTCATCCTATTTCAACTTATCCAAATCTTTAGCTTCCTCAATAGCAGAAATATTTTCACTAAATCTATTAGGAAGAGATCTTAAGATCTTATCACAAACATCATTTTCAGCAAGTTCAAGACCTAAGTCTTTCATGGAGTTAACAACCTCATCCATACGAAGCATGTAGTCACTAATATTTTAATCATCATTCATCTTTAGTTGTTCAAACATACCTTTGAAGTGTCTTAACTTGGCTTTTATGACATTTGAATCACCTGTATGAACCACCTTCAACTGTTTCCACATTTCACTAGTTGTCTTGCAGTGAATCACTTTGGTGAGATCTGCTTTTTGTAAGCCTTTTAGGATTGCATTCATTGCTTTTGAATTGCTGTGATGTAGGAGCCTTTTTTCTTTAGTATTAGGACCATGTACAGGAATAGTGTACTCATCTTCAATCACTTCCCATACCTCATTACCAAGTGCCATTAGATGAACCTTCATCCTTGCACTCCAAAGACCAAAATATAACCCATCAAGAATAGGTGCTACATTGCCACTTGAATGATCCATTGTGTTCTTTACTAGCTTTTTCTTCAAGCTATTAAACTTTTTGAAGGCACTAGCTTTGATACCAATTGAAGAACACAAGCTTATACTGAGAGGGGGGGGTGAACAGTATAAGACCTCTTTTTACTTTTTCCTTTATACTTCAAAATAGTAAAGCAATATACCCAAAGCAATATCAAAGCAATGCACAATATCATCCACAAAGTGACACCAATTTTAACGTGGTTCACACATAATGGCTGGGCTACGTCTACAAAACTTTTCTCTAAAATTTTTCTCAAAGGTCTTTGGGAATCCTTCCCAATTACAATGTTTATGAGCCTCGGCCCTAAGGAGATACCTTCCCCCAATAAGAATTTATGAGTCTCTACTCAAAGGAGATACCTTCCCCTAATCTAAATTTATGAGCCTCTGCTCAAAGGAGATACCTTCCCCTCTGCTCCAGAAATGATCCCTCAGAAGATCAATTGCCTCTACCTCTTGCCAGCACATGGAACTCCTTTCCATCGAAGACCTCCTATCCTCAATGCTTAGCCTAAGAGACCTCTGACTTCTATGATCATGTCCACAACAGCTCAGTAACTTGTACCAAACACAGTCAGTTGGTCTAGTAGAAGTCTTCCTCTGTCTGTCAGATCTGTCCAACACTTGAACAAATCAATCCTCTACACACAAGCCTTCTCAAAGTCTTGCAAAATCTGTCCTCAGGTTCTTCTCAAAGAACCAGTGCTCCTCTATCCTCAAGTTCTCTAATAGAACTATCAAAACTCAGCTCATAAGTCCTCTACTAGGACCTGTCCAAATCTGCTCACAAGTCCCCACCGGAACCTGTACAAAATTGCTCACAAGTCCCCACCAAAACCTGTCCAAAACTGCTCACAAGTCTCCACCGAAACCTGTCCAAAACCTCAGCAAGCTCACCAAGAAAAACTTTCTTAGTAGGAAATCACAAGGTGAATTGTTAGAGACCCAATGTGATTTGTCAAACTCATAGAAGCATAAAGAGAATTGTTAGAGACTCAATATGTTCTATACTCAACTCCCAATTTTAAAACTCAACTCAAATCAACTCAACTCAAACTCAATCTCAAATCTGAAAACTCAACTCAATATCTGAAATGGATAGGATAGAATGCTTTCTTTCAAGAACATGAAACTCCAACAATTGCCAACTATGCAAAGAATCACATAACAATGACACTCATGTTCTTTTCACCATCAATTAGGGCTTCAACAACAATGCTCATCAAACAAGGTTTAATCAACACCATTCAGCTCAAAACACAACCTTGAAGCATTTCACAATCAAAATTAGAAAAGGAAACAAGTAGAACTCCTTTTCTCTCCAATATTGTTTGAACAAAAGCATCCACCAACTCAACTCATAATAGCACAAAACAACTTTTCAAATAATCAACAAAGGAGTAAGATCAACACTTTAACCAAGTAAAGAATAGCTTGATTATTACCAATTTAATGAAAGCAAATATCAATCTCAAAGCTGCCCACTTAAGGTTTCACAACTTCACACAAGAAGCAATTAACCTTAAAACATCATGCTTTCATTTCCATAAACAACCAAAAGCACTCTCAACATTACAAGAAAGATTTAACCCTTATACACCTTATTTCTCCCTTATAGTCTTATCACAAATAAAATTTATCTCTCATAAGAATGCAATAAGAAATTTCAACATCTTCAAAAAGAATCTTTTATCAAAATACAAACAAGCTTTAAACTCCTTATAACTCCTAAGTTGTTTTTCCCTCTAACAAACTTCCTCCATCCGCAAAAACACTTAGCAAAAATTAATTTCAAAAATACCTTAGCCAACATCAAAAATCGCAATGGAGAAATTTGTGCATGAATTATAACACCACCTGATGTGTCCACTTCACGACGAAAAACCCTTTCATGATATTCGAACGCTGAACCTCCTGTTCGGGTAGCGCGCCAACAGCCTAGCCGCTATCGATGCGCCAAAGGCACTCGATGAGGTTTAAACCTCACGCTGTTAACCTTGATCCTTTTGCACCAGGGATAAGATGAAACCACAGTCCCTTCCTTTCCTCTATTGTGACATGACGACAATAAAATTTACGACGGATTCGACAAATAGCGAGTGCAGACAGACGAACAGTGGATCCACGAAAATCTGCAAAGACACAGACGAATTTACAGTGAGCAACTCCTTTCGAAATTCGAATGGGATGAATATTTGTTTTCATCGAGGGAGATTTATATGCAATTTACCATAAGCTCTTTGACATTGGTGAGGAGTTTAACACGTCGACGGAGGTCTTTGCTGGTGCCCACAACTTAAAACATTTGTGCCATGGATTAGGAGAACCCATTGCAAATAATAATTTATTTATTTAAAAATAATTAAATGGAACCTTAACAAGGTTTTTAATTATTTAAATAAATACTTCCTCCTGGACCTAAATGCATTAAACCAATGCATCCACCTGTAATCTCTAAACCCGCCAACTTGGGGTTTGCAAAAGACCTTTGAAACTGTCATGCCGTAACCTTCATCAAAACAAATTATTTGACATCAAATCAAATTCCTTCAAGAGCTTCTTGACATCAATGACAACTTATACACTTGAGCAAAGGCAATGTACCCAAAGTACCCAAAATTGCCAACAGTTAGATAGCTGAAAGATACATGTTTTGAAACTTTCCTTGTTTAATATTGACTAATCAAACTAAGATGGAAATTAACACTGTGTTAAGGCCTGATATATCGTTATTTAAAATTTAATTAATCTGATGCCAATTAAATCTTACCATTTGATTCACCTTTGAAGTGCATGCCATCGTTGGATCACTTTGAGATGGAGCGCATCCATTGGATTTGTCAGAATATGCCTATCGTTTTAGCCCTGATTGTATTTGACTTTGACTTGCTTGCTACCATTGGATTTCCTTAATCTCAATAAAGTGCTACCATCAGATTCTCATGGTCGACTCATTAATTAAATCTTTGATTTGTGCACTGTCGTCAGATCCTGAGGAGGGTTAGCATAGTCGTCGATGTCTAAGAACCTGCATTACTATTAGTTCATCACTTTATATAAACTTGTGCTCGGTTAATCTGATTAATCATGTTTATAAGGTTTAAAAATCTTGGTTAGCGATGCTTAGGCCCAAAATGCAAAATAATGTAATCCATTTTCCCTAGTTAATCTAGTGATTAAAACCTTAATAACATAGCTTCAAACTTAGGCATTCTTATAATTGGGTCATCTCCCTACGCGCTGATTATTAGATGATACCATGGTGGGGGCGCGATCATTGGATTCCCCTTATATGTACAAGTTTTAGAAAAATGGAAGGGGGGAGGTTATTCATGTACTAACCTTATGTATTTGATCGATTATATTATCGAAACCTTGTGAGTTAACCTTCGATCATTTCAAATAATGCACTGTCATTGGATCCGGGTGGGGGTGGGTGCTGTCGTCAGATCTTAGGATTATTTTATCCCTTTGTTTAAATTTGAATCATTCACCGCTATCAATTTTTAACATGGACCTTTGCATCCATTGATCTTTGGGCTTGTCTTAGTGTTGCTGTCAGATCTCTTGCAAGCTGCATACTAAATAGCCGAGAGGGCACATTATTTCTTTAATTAATATTGGTTTAAGCCAAAGGGGAGTAATTAGCAATGTATTTTACCCTCACTAATGCGTAATTAATTTTTGACTTTACCTTCATTTTTCTTGATATCTTACCATTTCTTTGTTTGGGTTTTGATTTAGGCATGGTCGTCGGATCTCGATTGATGTTGGCACAGATGTTGATCTTGATCAACCTACGGGGTTAGTTACCGAAGGGCACATGTTTTTAAATTTTATTAAGCTGAATGGGGAATGATTATCCAATTTATTATACCCTCACTATGTTGGAATATTTTCAACATTGCCTCCTTAGTCCTAAGTATTAAGTCCTAGTATTTAGTTTTAGTTTAATGTTTTGATTTACATATTTCTAGTTAATTTGATTAGCATACGTTGAGGTTTTGGCTTGGTTGATCAATGTTTGACCATAGTCCAAGATTAGCATGTTGTTAGGATAAGAGCTATCTTTAAGTTAGTTTGTTGTAATAAGTTTAAGAGGATTTCTCTCAACCACCGTGTCTATTTTTAGTTCTTTCAAGAACTATAAAACTATGTAATGCATTGTTGATCAATAGAACAATTTCACCATTGTTTCTCATTTGGTATCAGAGCAGGTTTTCTCAGACGGATCAAAACCTATGGAGAGTGGCGTGAAGAGATCTGAAGCACACACTTTGTCAGAGAAACTCAAGTGGCCAGCACTCAGCAGATTTGCAAGGAAGAGCTCGAGTAAATCATTAATATCTCATGCATCCTGAGGTATTTTATTATGAAATTTTTAGGGTTGTTAGATAATTGTATCAAGAGGATGCTGTCAAAATTTTAGGTGATTTGGAGCTAATTTACGGATTTTATTAGCATTTTGAGTTTTTCAATAAAATGGTTGTATAAGGTGGAATACAGGGTATTTGCTTCTCAAATTTTGGGAGAAATATTATTTAGATAAAATCATAATTCAGACAAAATTTCAGGTCATTTGGATCTGTATTGATTAATGTATGTGAATATTTATTTTTCCTTCAACAATCCTAGATCCGAAATTGTGATAGAAAGGGCAAAAGTAAATTGATCACATATTTCTCATTTGTGAATTTGGATCTGAAATTTAGTGGATTTTTAGATAAGTATATCAGAAGTCTACAGGAAAAATTTTAGTTTGTTTCAATCAGTATTGGCCGATTTATGATAAATTGGGTGCTTGAGACTTTGGTAAATAAAAGGAAGCCATGTATGCAGACTTGGTTGTACCAAAATTTGATGGAGATAATTATGCTATTTGGAGCATAATGATGAAGACCTTCTTGAAGGCTCAAGACTTATGGGATATAGTTCAAGAAGGCTATGAGGAACCCTCTTGGAGCAAGCTACAAGGCGAGGAGAGAAAAGAGAAGAAGGAGCAGCAATATGCAAATTGCTTAGCTCTTATGGATTTGAGGAGAGGAATGGAAAATAATGTTTTTCCTCTCATAGCCAATTGTAGATCAGCTACAATGGCATGGAAAGTGTTGAAGGATGCTTATGGGTTTGATGAGGACACCCATAAAGCCATGTGTGACAATCATGAATATTGTTTAAGCAAGGAGGAGCCTTGCTTCCTTGAAGAAGTTTTTGAATTAGATCCTTTTGAAGGAGTTTTTGAAGAGTATTTTCAAGACTCATATGAAGACATACATTCTTATGATGGTGAATTCTTCCTTGAAGAGGAAGACATGTTTGAAGAAAAGAGTGATGATGAAATTCTTGAAGAGAAGAGATACGAAGATGAGGAATCCCTTCATGGAGAAGAGGATGAGAAGGCGAAGAAGCCTTGTATAGCTCTCATTGGAGAGAGTTATTGTGAGACACCCATAGTTGCAGACATGTCTTGTAATGGCATGGAAAATTGTAATAGTCAATTATTTCTTTTAGGAGGAGAAAAATATGAAAAGAAAAATTGTACTAATAATTTTTTTGCAGGAATGGCATGCTTGGAAAGCATTCACATTGATAGCAAAGAGGATGGATGTCTCAATGGAGAGACAATTGCTCAAGGACCTTGTAGTGAAGACCACTCAAAAGTGGAAGAAGACTTTGAAGATGAAGGAAGAGAAACACTCACATTGGAGTGTTCCTTGCTTGAAGACCATCAAAGTGAAATGTATGATGAAGAATGTCTCATGGAGGAGATAAATGAAGAGTGTATTATGGAGAATGCACCTACAATTCTCATGAAGGAGAATAAAGAAGATGATGATGGAGAAGCAATGTTCATGGATGACCATTGGCTTATTTTTTTGAAGACCATTCAATTGGAATGGATGTGTGCTCTCTTGAAAGAACAAATGAAGTGATGTGGGATGTTGATCCACAAGAAAATTTTGATGAAGAGGAAATGGAAGCTATAGGCTTCTTGTTTGAAGATCACTCATCAAGGGTGAAGGATGTGTTGTGTGAAGAAAAGAACACACAAGACTCTCTCATTTGGGATATGGAAAGTGAGAGGGAAAATGGGATAGAAACAGAAAATGGAAATGAGATTGCTGATTTTCTTGTTGTAATGGAAAAGAAAACATCACTCATGGATGATGATCACTCACTTGGAGTGACTACATTGCAGAAAGAGAGTTGTCTTGAAAAGGCAACTATGTATGATTGCTTGAATGAATGGTGTTTCAACACACCAACATGGATTGAACAAAGGAGGAGAACTATTAGTGAAGAGTTGATGGTTGATCTTGAAGCACCATACAATGAAGGAGAACTGCTACAAAATAGCTTTATGGGAAGCACCAAATCTACTCATACTAAAGGTAATGTTTTTATGATTAATGATTTGTTTTTTGTGAGCAGGAATGAAAAGAAAGGTGATTGTCTCATTGAGACAACTTTGATGAAGAGTCTTCTTGGAGAGAATACGATGATGGAGAACTTGGGTCACATGGATCAAAATGATGTGTTCAAAATTCCTTGGGAGAAGGATTCTTGTAAAGTCATTGTTGTGAGAGAATATTTGTGTGAGGAGCAACTTTATGTTGCATATGTAGTTGGTCATTATATGGCCATATTTGTTGTGATATTTTGTGTGGAAATATGTGAAAGAGTTGTATGGTATAATCATCTATGTGAGATGATTAATTGTAAATACTCATGTGGAGTATTGTTTAGTGTTGAAGATGTAAAAGAAGATCAAAATGTGAGAGCATGGTTTAAAGACCATAATGATAAAGATGTAAGAGAGTGGTTGCTGAAAACCACAAGAGGAGATACTTTTGTTGAAGGGGGAGCTAATCAACAAAAGAAGGCACTCAAGCATTTGCAGGAAATTCCACATGAAGAGTGGAAGGAGTGCCACCATAAGTATTTTGTAAATTCTGATTTCTTGATTCAAGATTGGAGGAAACGTAAGAGAAATATTTTCTTCCAACTCTGTGATGCTTAAAGAACTCTTGCATGAGTGTCTTTAGCATCAAGGGGGAGAATGTTGGAATATTTTCAACATTGCCTCCTTAGTCCTAAGTATTAAGTCCTAGTATTTAGTTTTAGTTTAATGTTTTGATTTACATATTTCTAGTTAATTTGATTAGCATACGTTGAGGTTTTGGCTTGGTTGATCAATGTTTGACCATAGTCCAAGATTAGCATGTTGTTAGGATAAGAGCTATCTTTAAGTTAGTTTGTTGTAATAAGTTTAAGAGGATTTCTCTCAACCACCGTGTCTATTTTTAGTTCTTTCAAGAACTATAAAACTATGTAATGCATTGTTGATCAATAGAACAATTTCACCATTGTTTCTCACACTAGTTTTATTTAACAAGTTTAATTAATCTTATGGGGTTTTTACCTTTTTGATGCACCTTTTATGGGAGTGTCGTCATCGGATTAGATCTAGATCTAGTGCTATCGTTCGATTAATCCACTTAGCTCAATGTCAAAAAGGGCGCATATCCTTAATGCTTTTGACCATAGTATTTTAATGAGTATTTTAATTAAATCAAGTGTATTTTAATCGAATCATGTGCAACCATTGATATTTAATTTCATTAGAGCACTGCATTTAGATTTGTTAGACTTGCTTGATGTTTAATTGGAAGGGGGCTATACTTTAGGCTTTTAATTTGAAATTCTAACCTTTTTTGACTTGTTAATGATTTGACCTTTTGGAGAACCGACACCTGTTGGATTGGGCTTAACTCAAGTGCATTTGTCTAGATTGGTAAAGTTGCATGTTTTTAATTTTATTAAGTTTTAATGGCTTTTGATCTTTTTTTATAATTTTTTAGGTCTTTTGACTTGCTTGACTTAACCCTTAATCGATTTATGAGAGCACCATCATACGATTAAACTAGATTCGAGCACAACCTTTGGATTTGATCTAAGGTGCTCAATTTTTAACTAGATGGGATGCATACCCTTAAGTCTTAATTAAAATTTTTGACATTAGTTATGCTTTTTTGGGCTTTAGACCAAGGCATGTGATTAATATTTCCTCTTAATTTTGAACACTTTAGGATTTAAAGACTTATCATTTGATTTGAGCCCAAGGGAAACTTTATTTTATGAGGATCGAAGTTTGGCTTTTAAAAATTTGATAAAATTTTGCCCTATCCCTTATTTAAGATAATTGAGCTTTATCAAAAAGGGACACACATTATTAACAACAATGGCTAGACTTTATCAAACAAACTCATAAGAAATTAAACTCTCTCAATTAGATGCAAAAGGACCAGCAATGCTTGCTTACTTTGATGAAACTAAAAATTTAAATTTGGGGGTTTCAAAGTTTGAGTCAAATTTGGCTCCAACATAGGCTCTAACTAGGACAATGTGTTGAAAACATGAGGCACTTGAGAACCACTGAATCTCCTGGTTTTATTTGCAGAAAATGAACAAAAATCAAAAACTTGACTGCTAAGTAAAGCTTATAATTTTTTTTCTTTTTAGTTCATAATGCTATATTGTAATGCTTGTTTTGGTTATAAACTTGACTTCTAAGTAAATCTTAGAAACTGATGAGTTTTATTTTGATATATTTTAATTTCTGTTTTGGCTAAGTCTGAAGAACACAAGCTTATACTGAGAGGGGGGGTGAACAGTAGAAGACCTATTTTTACTTTTTCCTTTATACTTCAAAACAGTAAAGCAATATACCCAAAGCAATATCAAAATAATGCACAATATCGTCCACAAAGTGACACCAATTTTAACGTGGTTCACCCAGAATGGCTAGGCTACGTCCACAAAACTTTTATCTAAAAGTTATCTCAAAGTTATTTGGAAATCCTTCCCAATTACAATGTTTATGAGCCTCAGCCCAAAGGAGATACCATCCCCCAATCAGAATTTATGAGCCTCTGCTCAAAGGAGATACCTTCCCCCAAAATGAATTTATGAGCCTCTGCTCAAATGAGATACCTTCCCCTCTACTCTGGAAATGATCCCTCAAAAGATCAACTGCCTCTACCTCTTGCCAACACATGGAACTCCTTTCCACCAAAGACCTCCTATCCTCAATGCTTATCCTAAGAGACCTCTGCCTTCTATGATCATGTCCACAGTAGCTCAGCAACCTGTACCAAACATAGTTAGTCAATCTAGTACAAGTCTTCCTCTATCTATCTCTCTGCACACACTCTGCACTATCTTTGCACACTCTGCACCCATACAATAACACTTTGTGTTTGTCTTTGCCCTTTGTGCTCTCTTCGCCCTCTGCTCTCTCTATGCAATCATAGCCACACTTGGTCGAACTTCAACCTTTGCACTCTCTATGCAATCATAGTGGCACTTAGAACAATTCACCATGACTCTTCGCTCACTCTGCACACTTCGATCAAATTTTGCACTCTGCTCTTGGTGATCGAACTTCTCACTCTACGCTCTATCTACGAACGTCACAACTTACAACTCCTCCAACTCTTCAAAAATAGTCTGCATTTTATAATAACACTTTTAAGATCAAAACCTTAATCTTAGTCAGTTGTAACCCTGATCTTTAGTCAGTTGCACAACCCTAAACTTCATCAGCTGCAAACCCTAATCTTTGTCAGCACACATTTAACTTTGTCGACTTCAACTGCCTCTGTAACTCTTCTGTAGCTTTTGTCGTGAAACTACATGTCGCGATATCATGACACATTTGCAACCATACACTTTCTTTTAGCTTTTGTCATGATATCATGACACTTCAGCCTTTGTTGACTTCAACTAAGCTCTTGTCATGATATCATGACACTTCTGTCTTTGTCAGCATCAACTTTGCTTTTGTCATGATATCATGACACTTCTCCCTTCGTCGACCTCCTTTCTGCTTTTGTCGCAAAATCATGACACTTATGCCTATGCAGACTTCGTCTTCACTTCTGTCATGATATCGTGACACTTCTGTATTTATAGCCTTCCTCTCTTATTTTGTCATGAAATCATGACACTTCTCCTATAGAAGACTTGCTTTCAGTTTTTATCGCAAAATCGTGACACTTCTGCTTTCACCTGCTTTCTTTTCTACCTGTCATGAAATCGTGACGCTTTCAATTTTCGTACATTTTATTTGCTCTTTGAGCCACGAAATTGCGACATGTCATGATATCACGAAAATTTTCTAACTTGCTTTCTCTCTCCTACTTAAGTCATGAAAATGCGACATGTCGCGATATCGCGACACTTTTCCTCCTTAGCTCTTTTCTTTTCTTCGAGTCACGAAAACCCGACATGTCATGATATTGCGACACTTTTTCTCTACGAGATATTTCTCTCAAACCTATCAAAAATTGTGACACTTTTTCGTCTGTACAATCCCTCTTGCAAAATTGTTGCAAAAACGTGACACTTTTCTTTGCAAGCTCTTTCTCTCGAACCTGTTAGCTTGGGGTTTGCAAAAGACCTTTGAAACTGTCATGCCATAACCTTCATCAAAACAAATTATTTGACATCAAATCAAGTTCCTTCAAAAGCTTCTTGACATCAATGACAACTTATACACTTGAGCAAAGGCAATGTACCCAAAGTACCCAAAATTGCCAACAATCTCCCCCTTTGTCATTGATGGCAAACCTTTACTAAAAACACTTCTCAAGAGCCAAAAATGAAACCAACTGTGCTAACAACTGAGAAACAGAACCCACAACTGAGAATATTCCTTTGAAGTTTTGCTCCCCCTGACTTGAAACTTTCCTCTTCACTTGAAGCTCTCCCCCTTACTCATATTTCTCCCCCTTTGTCATCAATGGCAAAGGGTCACCTTTGGGGCTCGGGACTAAGAATGAGCCTCTTAGCTTAGTCCCTCCCCCCGCCTCCTGATGAGGTGATTAATTCCGGGGTGGGAGTAAAACTCCCATTAGGCACTGATCATCATCAGCGTCTATAACTTCCTTGTCGGGCCTTCTCTTGAACTCTTTTTCCATATTCCTATTCTTGTCACTGTTCTTGTTCTTGTTCTCATCCCTGTTCTTGTCCATGCCTTGATCCTTGGACCTGATCATACCACTATTCCTGTTCTTGTAATCTAGAATTTTATCTCTACACTATCTGATTATGTGACCTTCATTATTGCACTTGAAACACTTGACGATGTTGTTTCTCTGAGGTAAACTTGATCTTTGAATCCACCTATTTTGACCAAACCTGTTCTGGCCAAACTTGTTCTGACCAAACCTATTCTGACCAAACCTATTTTGATCAAACCTATTCCTATTATTTACCTTGCAATAGACTGCCTTGTGCCCAAACTATTTACAAGAGTAGCAATACCCTTGAAAGAAACTAGCACTTCTAAAATTGTCGTTTACCTTCTTCACTTGAGCCATGCAATGTGAAGCCATGTGACCAAACTTATGACAAGAAAAACATCTGCCTTGAAATTTTCCTTTATTTGACCTCTTGGGTCCTGAAAACTTCTTCTCATTCTAAATTCTATTTTCTATTTCTGTGCATCTATCATTCAAGGACTCATGATCTGAAATACTTTCCTCATCAGAACTCTCTTCCTTTTGGAGTCTCTTACTAGACTCTCCAACTTGTTCCTTGTGTGGCTTAACAAAACCAAGGCCTGTTTTATCTGTTGTCTTTCTTTGACCTTTGATGAGTGAATTAACATTTTTGGAGCTATCTTGAAACCTTTAAAGCTTATCCTTGTACTCTTTAGTTTCGTCTTTCAAAGAAGCCATTTCTATTCTAACTCACTATACTCAATAACCTTAGACTCTAACTCGTCCTTGAGTTCTTGTGTCTTAGCTATAGAGAAATCAAGATTTTTTATAAGATCATCTCTCTCCATACAACATTCATCTAACTTATCCTTGAGTCTAGCATTCTTCTTTCTTTCCTTTTTCAAAGCACTAAGAGCATTAATAAGTTCACTTTCAAGATCCTTTATTTGTTTGCTTTCTAAATCATCAAAGCCTTTTTCAGATTTCTTATCACTAGAGGTGCTACTTTTTTCAAAAACCATACAAGCATATTCCTTATAGTTTTCTGAAGCATCCTCATACATACTCGAAACCAAATAATTATTTGTACAATCATCCTCAAGGTGACCAAAATTTCCACATCTAAGACATTTCATGATAATGAATCTATGTTTCGGTTCTTCCTATTTTTTTGATATGAACAACATCTCATTTTAATTATCACTTGAAGAACATTCACTATCACTACTAGAACACTTATTTGCTTTGTCTAGATAGAAAATCTTCTTGTGCCTATGAGAATACCTCTTTTCTTGATTGCTGTGCTCATCTTTGTTCTTTTTGTGATGCTTATGCTTTTCAAAAACCTTTCTCATAGAATCTTGTTTATCTTCATCACTTTCATTCTTGGGAACAGTACAATTAGTAGCATAATGACCAAAATTTCCACAATTGAAACATCTTATATTTTTCACACTTTTGTGCTTTCTAGAGAACTTGCCTTTCTTGTTGTAATATGCCTCTTCATCACTAGAAGACTCATCACTATCTTGAAGCTGTTTACCCTTGTATTTCTTGGTAGCCTTGAAAGCTGCCTCTTTCTTGACATCAAACTTCACTTGAGTTCTCAAATCAAATGCTGCAAGTATACTATGGAGCTCATCATTTTTCAACTTATCCAAATCTTTAGCTTCCTCAATAGTAGAAATATTTTCACTAAATCTATTAGGAAGATATCTTAAGATCTTATCACAAACATCATTTTCAGCAAGCTCAAGACCTAAGTCTTTCATGGAGTTAATAACCTCATCCATACGAAGCATGTAGTCACTAATATTTTCATCATCATTCATATTGATTTGTTCAAACATACCTTTGAAGTGTCTCAACTTGGCCTTTCTAACATTTGTATCACCTGTATGAACCACCTTCAACTATTTTCACATTTCACTAGCTGTCTTGCAGTGAATCACTTTGGTGAGATCTGCTTTCTATAAGCCTTTCAAGATTGCATTCATTGCTTTTGAATTGCTATGATGTAGGAGCCTTTCTTCTTTAGTATTAGGACCATGTATAGGAATAGTGTACTCATCTTCAATCACTTCCCATACCTCATTACCAAGTGCCATTAGATGAACCTTCATCCTTGCACTCCAAAGACCAAAATATGACCCATAAAGTATAGGTGTTGCATTGTTACTTGAATGATCCATTGTGTTCTTTACTAGCTTTTCTTACAAGCTGTTAAACTTTTTGAAGGCACCTGCTCTGATACCAATTGAAGAACACAAGCTTATACTAAGAGGGGGGATGAACAGTATACGACCTCTTTTTACTTTTTCCTTTATACTTCAAAATAGTAAAGCAATATACCCAAAGCAATATCAAAACAATGCACAATATCATCCACAAAGTGACACCAATTTTAACGTGGTTCACCCAGAATGGTTGGGCTACGTCCACAAAAATTTTCTCTAAAATTTATCTCAAAGTTCTTTGGGAATCCTTCCCAATTATAATGTTTATGAGCCTCGGCCCAAAGGAGATACCTTCCCCCAATCAAAATTTATGAGCCTCTGCTCAAAGGAGATACCTTCCCCCAATCTAAATTTATGAGCCTCTACTCAAAGGAGATACCTTCCCCTCTGCTCTGGAAATGATCCCTCAGAAGATCAACTGCCTCTACCTCTTTCCAGCACATGGAACTCCTTTCCATCGAAGACCTCCTATCCTCAATGCTTAGCCTAAGAGACCTCTGCCTTCTATGATCATGTCCATAGCAGCTTATCAACCTATACCAAACACAGTCAGTTGGTCTAGTACAAGTCTTCCTCTGTCTATCTCTCTGCACACACTCTGCACCCATATAGCAACACTTTGCATTTGTCTTTGCCCTTTGTGCTCTCTTCGCCATCTGCTCTCTCTTTGCAATCATAGCCACACTTGGTTGAACTTCAACCTTTGCACTCTCTGTGCAATCACAGTGGAACTTAGAACAATTCACCATGACACTTCGCTCACTTTGCACACATCGATCGAATTTTGCATTCTGCTCTCGCGATCGAACTTCTCACTCTACGCTCTATCTATGAACATCGCAACTTACAACTCCTCCAACTCTTCAAAAATAGCCTGCCTTTTATAATAACACCTTCAAGATCAAAACCTTAATCTTAGTCGGCTGTAACCCTAATCTTTAGTTGGCTGCACAACCCTAAACTTTGTCAGCTGCAAACCCTAATCTTTTTTGGCTCACATTTAACTTTGTCGGGTTCAACTACCTCTGTAACTCTTCTATAGCTTTTACCGTGAAACTACAACATGTCGCGATATCATGACACCTTTGCAACCTACACTTTCTTTTGGATTTTGTCATAATATCGTGACACTTCAGCCTTTTTCGACTTCAACTAAGCTCTTATCTTGATATCGTGACACTTCTATCTTTGTTAGCATCAACTTTGCTTTTGTCGCGATATCATGACACTTCTTCCTTCATCGACCTCCTTTTTGCTTTTGTCACGAAATCATGACACTTCTACCTTTGCAGACTTCGTCTTCACTTCTGTCGTGATATCATGACACTTCTATCTTCATAGCCTTCCTCTTTGCTTTTGTCATGAAATCATGACACTTCTCCTATAGAAGACCTGCTTTCAATTTTTGTCATGAAATCGTGACACTTCTGCTTTCATCTACATTCTTTTCTGCCTGTCGTGAAATCATGATGCTTTCAGCTTTCATGCATTTTCTTTTCTCTTTGAGTCACAAAATTGCAACATGTCATGATATCGCGACACTTTTATAACTTGCTTTCTCTCTCCTTCTTAATTCGTGAAAATGCGACATGTCACGATATCGCGAAACTTTTCCTCCTTAGCTCTTTTCTTTTCTTCGGGTCGCAAAACCCTGACATGTCACGATATCGCGACACTTTTTCTCTGAAAGCTCTTTCTCTTGAACCTATCACAAAATCATGACACTTTTTCATCTATACAATCCCTCTTGCAAAATTGTCGCAAAAACATGACACTTTTCTTTGCAAGATCTTTCTCTCGAACCTGTCAGCTTGGGGTTTGCAAAAGACCTTTGAAACTTTCATGCCATAACCTTCATCAAAACAAATTATTTGACATCAAATCAAGTTCCTTCAAAAGCTTCTTGACATCAATGACAACTTATACACTTGAGCAAAGGCAATGTACCCAAAGTACCCAAAATTGCCAACAAAGTCATAAGATATGATTACACAAATATTTGTCAAAGCTATTTACTTCATAATGTTTATGCCCATGTGTGTTTTTGTGCATTTATTTTGATTTCTAAGTCTTTCAAAACTTTTCCATATCTGAGCAAAACATTTAAGCCTAATATGTGATTTCACTCTTTAAAAAGTTTCACCAATCTGTAGGGCTCAACTACTAGTCAAGTGTCTATAACTCCAGTGGAGTTGCTTCTAATCCCATCTGGTTTTACCCTACTGCCAGTCAAGCATCTATAGACCTGGTAGAGGTTTTCCAAGATATCTTAGGTAGTGACTCAAATTAACTTTATTTTTTATTTTTCTTTCTCATGAGAGAAGTACTTGGATATATAACCAAATTGTTCAACGAGTATGCCTAAGTTGAGGATTATTTTCTGGCTATAAAATATGAGTGTAATGATTCTTGTTTCAACCACCCTCTCAAAGATAACTCGGTTCTTTGGACCTTTGAAGTCACATTAAGTATCAGTTGTAATGTGAGGCATTGACATGATGTTTCAATCAAATTTGTTTTCCTTCTATTTTATCTCATATCAAACAACTATTGCATAAACACTCATATTTTGAAAATTTTAAACCTCATCAGAGTCTAAAATGAATCTCCTTTATTCTTATTATTTTTGGTGGAATTATCAGTAATATATACTCATTAAACTAAGAATATCATGTGTACAATAAACTCAGAATTAAACTAAACAAGAAAAGAAGAGCTAAAAGTAAAGCACTCTATTTTTTGGGGGGTTTTTATTCTTTCCACTTCTTTTTTTTATTCACCTTTAACAAGGATTGTACATTTTGAGGTGTTGGCCATTAATGGGGATGGCCATCATTTCACCCTACAAGGTCTGCAACTTGTATGTATTTTGGCTGATAACATGGGCTATTTGGTATGGGCCAATCCATTTAGGTTCAAATTTTCCTTTTCACCATGCTTACCATTTTTAAGATCCCAATAGATGACTATATCTCCTTGATAAAAATGAGTACCCTTGGATTTTTTATTAAATAATTTCATGGGTTTCTATGTTTGTTCCATCATTCTATTAAGGGTCTCTCTTCTTTGCTATTCTAATAGGACAATTTGGTCAAGTTTTATCTATATGGGATTAGGGTTTTCATGGTCTTGCAATAAGAGGAAAAGTGCCAATTTATCTATCTTTGAAGGTAATAAGGCTCTATATCCATAAAACATTTCATAGGGGGTTCTTCCTATGCTTATTTTAATAGATAGCCTATCAACCCACAAAGAAAATTTAAGTTCACTATCCCACCCTCTCTTGTTCTTACCAATGATCATTTTATTCTAGTTATTACATTTTTATTTGATGACTCAGCAAGACCATTTCATTGGGGGTAATAATTAGAAAAATGGGATAATTCAATTCCATATTCAACACAAAATTCTACCATTTCATATGAAACAAAATATTGTGCATTATTTGTAACCAATTTTTGAGGAACCACAAACCTGGTCAGAATGTTTTCTTCCAAGAATTTGATGATGGTGGAAGTAGTGGGCGTTCTTAGGGATGCAAATTATACCCACTTTGTGAAGTAATATATTGTAGTTATGATCCACTTGTACTATCCATATGAATTAGGCTTGATCTCTCCAATTATGTCAATACCCCATTGTGTGAATGGTGCCTCAATGATTACTGGCTTGAGGGGCATGGTAGCCAACTGCTTCTTTCTTGCAAAAACCTGACCATGTCATTTATAGGTTTGGTCATCTCTGCAAAATTTGGGATAAATCTTTTGATGAAATTTATCTTGCCAAAGAATGATCTAACTCCTTTTAAACTTCTAGGAGGGAGAATTTTAGAAATAGCTTTAATTCTGTCTAGATCAATACTTATCCATTTTTCTGAAACTATATGTCCTAATAACTTTCCTTGTGTAGTCCCAAATATGCATTTCTTGGGATTCAAAGAAATTCCAAATTCCTTGCATCGAGCAAAAACTGTAGTTAAGTGTTCTAGATGATCCTTTAGATTTTTTGAAAATATAGTGATATTGTCCAGGTATACAACTACAACCTTGAACATCAATCCTTTAAAGGCAAAGTCCATTGCTCTCTAAAAAAGTAGAACCTGCATTCATCAGTCCAAAAGGTATTCTTAAATATTCAAATGTGCCCCAAGGTGTAGTGAATGCTGCCTTATGTCTGTCTTCTAGATTTATCTTAATTTGATTTTACCCTAAAAATCCATCTAATAGAGACAATCTAGTTGAGCCAACTACTACTTGCAATAATTATTCCATGTTGGGTAATGGGTAATTATATTTTAATGAACTCTTGTTTAAATTTCTAAAATCTACATAGAGTCTAATATCCCCATTCTTTTTTTGACTGGTACTAAATTGGATATCCATGAAGAAAATCTTACCTTTCTGATTATTTTGGAATCCAATAATTTTTGTACTTCCTTTTGCATTATTGGGTGCAGAGTTGGGTTATACTTCCTCTATTTCTTCTTGAATGGTTTGGAATATTCTTTTAGGGGTATTATGTGTGTCATTACATATTTTTTGAAAGTTTTAAGATCTTCATAAGTCCAAGAAAAATTTTCCTTGTTCTTTTTCAAGAAACTAATATATCTAGCCTTTTATTTAGTAGGTAAAGCCATGTCTACTTTCACTATTCTAGGTTCTTTCATTGAACCAATGTTAATATCTTCAAATATCATTTCTCTATGTAAAGGCTTATAGGCTTTGCCAAAATCATCAAATAGACTCTCTAGAGAAACCAATCCTTTGGATATTTTATTAGTTTTCAATTGGATTAATTCTACTGGCTCTTCTATTTGGTCTTTTAGTTTATCTTCATCCTTTTCATCATAGATTACATCTGCATATTGATTTTGTAGAGTCATAAAATCCTTAATATTTATATCATCCTGAAAGACCTGTAGATATACTATGTTATATGGCATAGAAGGCTTATAGACTAAGACAATTGGGAATCTATCCATATATTCTGTAGTTATCTCTGGGTGATCTAGGCCTGAGGCATTTACAACTAAAATATCTACAACATGATTTTGTTCTCTAGAAACATATGAGATATTGAAAGCTAAGAATTTATCAATTTCTTCCAATACTGTATTTTTATATTGCTTAAGCCTAGGGTTCTTAGTTTGATATTTACCTTTGATCTATAGTATAATAAGCTCTGCATCCCCTGCTACAGTAAATTAGTTAATGACTAATTATTTTGCTTTCCTTAACCCTAGTAGAAATATTCATACTAAACTACATTATTTGTGCAAGGGAATTGTAGTCTTTAAGGAATACCAAGGTAATTTCCTTTAATATCAGTCAAATTTACACCTGCACTTAATCCAGACTGTGATTTAGCTCCATAAAAATATATGGTCCACATTTCTTGAGTCAAAACTCTATCTGATTTAGCATATACTATTTTCATAACTTCTAGATCCATGTTATTTGCTTATGGTACTCCCACCAGGAATGGGTTGTGCCATATTGAATAAACTCCCATACCTTTTTCTTCCATAGAGTTTACTACGTTAATCATGGTTTCATTAGTTTGAATTAACTCTATAGAGTGTTTGTTGAATGGTTCCCTTATCAAAATTATATTTTCTTTATCTAATATTGGGATCATGACATAGGACCAGTCTAATTGAATTGAACCTCCCAGTTGTTCTGCCCAATGTCTACTGAGTAATAGTGATAAAAATGGATCAACATCAACTACTACAACATCCATGACAATGCCCTTTTTGGGGGTGTTGATATAAGAAAACTAATAACCGTACACAAGGAATTTATCTACTATCCATTACAAAAATAGGGGCAGAATCTCTAGTACAGATTAATCCCATTTGATCAGCTATTAATTTGGGCATGATATTGTGTGAGGCTCCACTGTCTAACATGCAATTATGAATGACATATCTTTCCCCTTCATGTGAGTTGTACCTTACATACAAGGGTCTGATAGATGATGGTGATCTTGTATCATGTTAATTTTGCCTAGCAGTATGGCAAGTTGGGTCTTCTTTTTTTTCAACTAATCCAAATGCTCTGTACACTTGTTCTCTATATTGTTGAACTTTCATAAGTTCTCCAAATGTGATATTGACCTTTTGCTTACTGAGTTCTGACCCAAAATCAAATTCTATCTTCTTTATATCCAATGCTTTATTACTTTCTTCTTTTGGAATCTCTTCCTCTGATTCTATTACTTTAGGAGTAATCTTTTTGAGGATACTATCAATTTTATCTTTACTAATATTCTTATTGGTGAAAGTTTATTTTTTTGTTTCACTTGTAGAGGCTTTCTCTGCATTTTTTGGGACTGTTATATTTCTTAAATTTAGAACATGGGTAGCTTCTAATTCTTAAACTTATTGAGTAGCAGGGATTAATTTCCCTTACTTCATCTTATCATATCTTGACTCATGTGATTTCTGCAAGATTTTAGTTCCTTCAATTAATAAAATTTGAGGATGATGATTTGAAGCATACTTATCCATATCTTCTTCAAACAACCTTTCTCTAGATTCATCTTCCACTGACCAACAAGCATTGATTATTATATCCTCTTCTAATTCAGTATGTATATCTACATTACGCTGATCACTTAGGTAAATTCCACATGCATCAAGGTTATGGGGTGCATCACAAGTAGAGAAAAAATAGGGAAATACCTCTACTACATTAGCAGATGGTATAGGGTTAGGAACACTATTATAATCTCTGTCAAAGTCTATTTTTTTCCAGTTATTATTCCCATTATTCCTACTCTTATTTCCTTCTTCAGAACTATTGTTGATTCCCTAATTCCTATTGAAATTTTTCTTAAAGGAGGGATGATTGTCAGCATGTGGTCACTCTGTTTGTGAAGATTCACCATTATTTATATTTCTTTCAATTCTTGCTAACCTGTTGTTCATGGTATTGAACATCTCAGTCATTTGACTAGTCAAATTTTCCATTGGATCAATTTTGATTCTTCTTTGTATATCAAATTCCACTCTTTTGGGTTTTCTCTTAGGTAGGTTTACTTCTAGAGAATAAGGCTTCATCTTACCACTATCAAGCATATTTATTTCTATATCCATTGCTCTTTCCATACAACCATTAATGGTAGTGGTTTGTTCTTGCCTTAGCTCATAGTTAAACTCTCCTTGAAAGGTATTCATATAAAAACAAATAGACTAAATATCACTAGGCCTAATGTTGGTAGGGATTTTATTCTTAGTATTTGAAAATATTATGTTGAAGTCACTAACAATATCATTCACTTTTTTCTTCATAGTGGCCAGCTCAGTTAACAGTGATTGTTCATTTTTCCTTTCACCATATTTCTTTAGAAACACAATTTCCATTTTGGTGAAGTTTGGGATATCATTGTCTAGAAGGGAGTTGAACCACTCTCTAGTATCTTTTTCTAAAGTCTATAAAAAAAGTATCAATACTACATCTTCATGTTCAACTTCCATACTATCCATTGCATACAAGAAACTTTTGATATAATCTTCTCTAGTCACTCCACTATTCCCTAAGAATTTTTGGAGGTATTTGTGGGCTTTACTGGGTAAGGTATTTAGATTGGTGGGTAACAAAAAAGGCCTATATTTATTAGTCCTCCATAAATTAATATTATCTTGAGCCATTGTTACTGTAGGATTTGAATTCATAGCAGTAAGACTTACAGGAATGTGAGACTAAGTAATTTGAATATGATCTAATGGATTATTGGCCTCAGTATTACAGTGATACCAATCATAATAGTATTTTGATTTTTCTTTATGTACTTTTTACCACTAGAATTTGACCTACTATTGTAAGCAATACTCTTGAAAAGTGGAGTTTTTTGATTATGTATAAATACCTCTGGATTCTCAAGTTTTAGGAATACCTCCTTACCGCTTCTCCTGGTGTTCGCCAACATGTTCTACTCTCTCTTTTTATTTTTTCTTCTGGGTTCGTTCAGATAGAGTCACCAACACTAGGGTGTAGAAATAACGTGTGCTTTATCAAGTATGCTTGATATTATCACTCATTCTTATGGGAGTCGGTTCTTGGGAAAATTCAAGAAAATCAAGAAACCAAAAATTTCAAGAAGATCAAGAAAATCAAAATTTGAAAACCATGGGAAAAATAAAGAACGTAGACAAATGTAAAATTTAAAATGAAAGGTTCTTTATTCTAACTGGCCACCCGTTGATTAAAAATAATGTCATTCAGAGAAAACTTTTAAGAAGATAATTAAATCTTTCTATCAAGTCCTCTCGCCAACGGCGCCAAAAAAACTATTGGAACCAATTCTTGCATCCATAAGATTCGATTGTCACACTATAAAAATTTGTTTGAAACCAACGAGCTATTATAGGCTCTGGTCAACCTACCTCTTTGTTCTGATAAACACGAATATTGCTAAAAGAAAACTACAAAATGGGTAAGGAAACCCCAGCGGTAATTAATTGATAAAATGTTGATTACACACTCTAGATTTATGTAACACTACATGTATTAAAATGACCAAAAAAAAATAACCAATTGTTTTGCCTTATGTAGACCAGTGCCTAGATTCATTGGGCTGTTATAGAAATTTAACAACAATTTTAATCATGAACAAAGAGAATGGGGAAAAGAAAATTGGCGCTCATAGATTTATTTGAATATCATAATAAAACCAAAATTTAACCAATGAAAGAAACATATATAATGCATTCAAATAATGTAATCCATTATACAGTGACACACAATACTAAGACAAAGATATAATAAAAATGAGACTCAAAATTGTATTGATTTCATAAAATTTTACATGCAGAGTGGGCATAATGCCTTTTAACTCTATTTTTCTCAAAGAAATATATCAATACAATGAAAAGGTCCTATTAAAATAATGTATCAGGTCTCTCCTACTCATATTGTTCCAATCTGGTAACAACGAAGTCTCTGAATCTTAGGCTCAATAGGACAGAAAATAATCTTAGCTTCTTGAGCACTTTCCTATTAAAATCCTACATAGCAAAGGGAAGAAAAAGAATTGAGAGAGAAAAATAGACACAAAAGGGGATACAACAACACAACTTATAGGGCACTCAAGTATACATATTAGGAAAAATGCTATTCTCTAATTGCTTGATGCATAATCTGAACCTATCTGCTTCCTTTTATAACTGTTGGTTCTTGATTCTATTATTTTTTATTTATTTATGGCCTTACACTTGTCAACATCTGATTGAACCTATTATGTATGCTATACAGCTAGTGCGGCTCTAAACTGACTATCATGGTTTGTTTTTATACTAAAGGGAGCTCTTCTATTGATCAATATGACCGCTTTGTTCTCTTTGTTGGCCCTAGAAAATAAGGATTCATCATTATATTTTTCTTTTTGTTCTTCTTGTCCTGGTCACTATGATCTATTGTTAAGGATCGACCTGGCTGCCATTATGAATTTTAGATGAGGAACGGAGGGGGACCTGACATGATGGTGAAGACAAGGGGTGGTGTGCCAATGGAAAATGGATTGAGTTGCATTGATTACATGATATAGTGAAGGGATAAAAGAGGAAAGGGGGTGGCTTCACACAATGGAAGGTGGTGAGATGGTGCAATGTTAGGACAAATGTTAGGATGGTTAAGGAAGAAAACCTAGAAGGAGGGAGGTAGTGGTAAGTAGGAAGAAGGTGGGAATGGAAAACAAGATCTAGAAGCATCTATAAGTTACTTCCATAACTATACTCCATCAGAGTGTTCCCCTCATAACTATATTCCATCGAAGCACGGATTGAATGACTTTTTGCAAGTCAAAACCATGCTTTCTTCTTCACACACTTTTTTTGTTTTAAGTATTTGCAAAAAAAAAATGAATACATTTATATTTCTTGTACTCCATAATTTTGATTTATTGATGCTTTTTAGGTCTCCCTTACCGTCTCTTATTTATAAGCTGTGAATATGCTTTGCAGTATTATTTTGTGGTACGCTATTATTCCCAAGATATATACATGATCCGGTTGCACGCTTGAGCGTGAAGATTTATCTTTTTTTTGGTTTGATTTATCCTTACAAAGGTACTGTCCATGGGATTTACTCTGATTTACTTTAATCTTTCCTTCCCTAGGTATCCTTTTGGATTCACAGTGTTTATGCATACTATTTTGACTTCATCTTGGCTATTGATCCTCAACATCTTTCAACGTACCTTGCTATGAACGAGTCACCTCTTTGCTTTTCTACCTCAATGTATGTTTAGGGCATTTTTTTGTGAAGTGATCATCCTTCTCTATGAGCTTAGACTATCGAATATTTCTTACGAATGAGTCAGTCGATTTTCCTAGTTTGTGATCTTCACAGGTTCTATCATGGCTACTTCTAGCATTATTAAACCTGTAAGAGCATTAGTTTCTAGAATTTTGAAGACATGGGTCAGTGGTAAGTTTATTCTTATTGATATTTTTATATCTATAGGGCCAAAAGTTTGACCAAGTACATCTATTCGATCAACCATTGTCTTGTCACTTTCTTGAATATTTTATAACCTATAGGTTAGATAGCCGAAAGATAAATGTTTTGAAAATTTTCTTGTTTAATATTGACTAATCAAAATAAGGTGGATATTAACACTATGTTAAGGCCCGATTTATCATTATTTAAAATTTAATTAATCTGATGCTGATTTAAGCTTACCGTTTGATTTATCTTTGAAGTGCATCACTTTATATAAACATGTGCTCGATTAATCTGATTAATCATGTTTATAAGGTTTAAAACTCCTGGTTAGCGATGCTTAGGCCCAAAATTCAAAAATAATGTAATCCATTTTCCCTTGTTAATCTAGTGATTAAAACCTAAATAACATACTTTAAACATAGGCATTCTTACAATCGGGTCATCTCCCTATGCGTTGATTGTTAGACGATACCATGGTGGGGGCGCGATCATTGGATTCCCCTTATATGTACAAGTTTTAGCAAAATAGAAGGGGGGAGGTTATTCATGTACTAACCTTATGTATTTGATCGATTATATTACCGAAACCTTGTGAGTTAACCTTTGATCGTTTCAAACAACGTGCTACCATTGGATCCGGGTAGGTGTGGGTACTACCGTCAGATATTTGGATTGTTTTATCCCTTTGTTTGACTTTGACTCATTCACTGATGTTAGTTTTTAACATGGACCTTTGCATCCATTGATCTTTGGGCTCGTCTTAGCGCTGTCTTCAGATCTCCTGCAAGCTGCATACTAAATAGCCGAGAGGGCACATTATTTTATTTGATTAATCTTGGTTTAAGCTAAAGGGGGTAATTAGCAATGTATTATACCATCACTAATGCGTAATTAATTTTTGACTTTACCTTCATTTTTCCTAACATCTTACCATTTCTTCGTTTGGATTTTTATTTAGGTGCGGTCGTCGGATCTTGATTGATGTTGGCGCAGCCATTGATCTTGATCAACCTGCGGGGTTAGTTACCGAGGGGCACATGTTTTTAACTTTGATTAAGCTAAATGGGGAATTATTATCCAATGTATTATACCCTCACTAATTTTATTTAACAAGTTTAATTAATATTATGGGGCTTTTACCTTTTTGATGCACCTTTTATGGGAGCACCTATTAGTGGATCAAAAAATTAACACTTCCATTGATCATAGAAACATTTATAAAACAATTAGACACCTAGATTAGCCCGTAATCATAGGATCTAATAAAAAATTAGACCTCGAATTACATAGGCTAAATTAGATCTATTTAATTAAAAATCAACCTAATTAAATATACACTAACAATAGCGTAAATAACCTAGGTAGTAAAATAAAAATAAAGTAATAAAAGAGAATTATTGTAGTAAGTGTAACAACACCATCGTCGGATTAGATCTAGATCGAGCACTATCGTCCGATTAGTCCAATTAGCTCAATGTTTATTTCAAAGGGGGTGCATACCCTTAATGCTTTTGACCATAGTATTTTAATGAGTATTTTAATTAAATCAAATGTATTTTAATTGGATCATGCACAACCATTGATATTTGAGTTCATTAGAGCGCTGCCCTCAGATTTGTTAGACTTGATGTTTAATTGGAAGGGGGCTATACTTTAGGATTTTAATTTGAAATTCTAACCTTTGTTGACTCGTTAATGATTTGAAATTTTGGAGAACACACACCCGTTGGATCGGGCTTAACTCAAGTGCATCCATCCAGATTGGTAAAGTTGCATGATTTTAATTTTATTAAGTTTTAATGGATTTTGATCTTTGGTTATAATATTTTTTAGGTCTTTTGACTTGTTTGAATTAACCCTTAATCAATTTATCATATTTCCATCATCCAATTAAACCAGATTCGAGTGTGGCCTTTGGATTTGATCTAAGGTGCTCAATTTTTAACTAGATGGGGTGCATACCCTTAAGTCTTAATTAAATTTTTTGACATTAGTTATGCTTTTGATTTAGACCAAGGCATGTGATTAATTTTTCCTCTTACTTTTGAACACTTTAGGATTTAAAGACTTATCATTTGATTTGAGCCCAAGGGAAACTTTATTTTATGAGGATCAGAGTTTGGCTTCTAAAAACCTGATAAAATTGTGCCCTATTTCTTATTTAAGATAATTGATATTTATCAAAAAGGGAAACACATTATTAACAACAACGACTAGAATTTATCAAAAAAACTCATAAGAAATTAAAATCTTTCAATTAAATGCAAAAGGACCATCAATGCTTGCTTACTTTGATGAAACAAAAAATTTAAATTTGAGGATTTCAAAGTTTGAGTCAAATTTGGCTCCAACATATATATACATGGCTAATACACAAAAAAACATTATCTTTCACATATTACATTTTACACATTGCATTTCACACATTACATTTCACAAATTGCATTTCATACATTTTATTCACAATTAACTTCACACATTTTATTCACCACATTGAGGGGTCATTTATTCTGTTTAGATGATATTTGGTCCAATATAGTCATGTTTCCTTAACCAAGGGCACCTTAAAATCATTAGCTATTTCATAGCACCTTTTCATAAAGTCTAATTATCATTTTTAAACCACATTTTCCCAATCCCTAGGTGTTTGCAATCACTCAAACACTCCTAGTGTTTCTAGCAACCTCCAGTACATGTCAAGTTTTCTCTAGGACCAAGACACATTTTCACAAAGAAAATCTTGAGTTCTAGGAATTGAATCTAACACTATTGAACCAAAAACAATCACACATATTAAAAATATATTATGTCAAAGAGATATAATACCATGATCGAGTTGAACCTCAAAGTAAAAATGGTAATCCTTGCTTGTCCCATCATGCACATAGTCCAAAAATAAAAAATAGTGGTTTTCATCACTATCACAAACACAATCATTTCCAAATATAACAAATAATAGTAAGGATAGGGTAAAATTCTCATCACACTTCAGTTGAGAATATGATTCCCCAAAACTCTAAATATTTTACACATCACACACCACATATCCTCAAGTTGAAGGATAGAACTATATTTCTAGTTAGACAATTAGGTAGTCTGAATTCCCAAATCTTAGAGATTCAATTCATGGACTATGGAGCTAATCTCCACTGGAGATATATATGCTTGATTGGTAGTGGAGTATTGTCATGAATGGTGATACATCTCTCTTGAAGAGACCTCTAGCTGCAAATAAGAAAAAACTAGCTTCTTGATCTCCTCCATAATATGTTTCATCTTAATTTACTCAAGATGGATTAATAAACACAATTGCACACACATTGGTTCATTATTACCTCTAGTCATTACCATTCTCATGATTCAATAAATGAATTTACTACACACATTTCATCCTAGAGAAATTAGATAAAATTAGTGAGTTTGTTTGATATCACTAGTATATCTGAGTCTCAGCAAAATAATTAGTTCTCCATATCAACATCCATATCTTCTTCCATATCAACATCCATATATTCTTCCATATTAGAATTTATATCATTACATGAGTCTTCCATTTCACATAACACTAGTTTGGTACCCCTGATAAACAACAATGCTATAATATGGTCAAGAAAAATCTAAACTACGAATGATCATTAGAGCATTAATTCATTTGCATTCATACACATTTTTATTGCATTATCATCCATCACAAATACACACATGCATCCACACAAAATCATATCACAAAAGAAAAATCCATATATATATATATATAAATATTTCATGTACAATGAATGCTCGAAGGCTATATACAATGGAGCACCAAGGCTCATATACAAAAACATGTATCTAAGAACTAGCTAACACCTATAAGAGGACCCCTATGACCCTAAAGGATACCTAGACCTAGAGACACCATACCTAGACTCAATATGACTAAAAATCCTAGATATGGATGAGGAGGGTGGATCTAGTAGCCCAATGTGGTGCTGCATCAATCATTCTGTAGACACCCAAAAGTCACAAATATCTATCTCTACTTACTTGTAGATCTATCCAAACACTTGTAGGTTTACATAGACCATCCTAGACCCCTCTAGGCTATTATAGATCAATGTAGATCATTATAGACCATTGTATACTATTCTAGATTAGTGTAGACCACTCTAGACTAGCATAGATCACTCTAGATTATCATAGACCTTCGTAGACCTATGTAGACAATTTCACTAGTCTATAGGTACAAAACCCTACTAAAATACACAATTCATGACCCAACCACATTCTATCTATAAAGAGGCCACCTATAAGTTCCCTAAGGCAACCTGAGCCCTTTTACATACCTAATTAGGACCCCATGGGACTATTAGTTCCTAAAACTCCTAATTAAGTTGTAGACACCTAAAACATGCCATGTTTAGGAGAACTACTTATATAGGCATTCATAGACCATGTGACTAAACCTTGGGACATTCCAAGTGCCAAAAGTGGTTTTCACCACTCATTTGGGGTAATATTAGCCCATCTAAGCCTAATCACTATGAACTAGAGTGGCTAGATTCTAGCCACTGAAGCTCAGAGCAACCGACCCTAGCCACTACAAATGATAGTAGCTAAGACCTAAATAGCAACTTGACATCAAAATAGCCTAATATTGAGTGGAAGTGATAGTTTACATGCAATAAAGTTGAGAAGTAATAGTGTGCACTCCTCCTCATAGCCAGTCTACATGAAAGACTCAAGTCCAGGTTTAGGCATTAGTTTAAATAACCTTTCAAACACTAAAAAAATAAAACTTCTCATGCTAACATCTAGTGTGTATGTATAATTCAGTCCTAGGGTTTGGATATTGACCTAGGGCTTCAAAGAAATTATAAGGTGTAAAACTAAGGGCACTAAAAGGGGGACCTTTTGGAGATATTTTGGATACCTTTCACAGAGATATGATCGAGAAGAGATTTTTGAGACTTGGAGAGATTTTCTTGTAGCAAAGCCCTATCAGATCAGAGAGTAGATGGGAGTGCCTTTTAGGAGCAAAAAAGTGCTAGCCAATTGAGAGGTTATCATCTACAAGATATTCAACACATTGGACATAAACAACAACTATTTCAACTTCAACAATAATCCTAGATCCATAGCCTTGGAGCAATAGAGATAAATTTTCATCTTAGTGGCCGCTATCTTGGATAGTGGCCCATAGGCCTAGTCTAGGGTTATTAGTATTAGTTATTTTATTTAGCTTGTTACATGTTTTTACACCATTAGCATAGATATGGTTTATCACATTTACTTTCATTCATAGCATTAGTTTCTATTATCATTAAGCATATTTCTATTTATCATTAGGGTTATTGCTAACAACCTAATCCAAGGAGGCAATCTCGGATAGCTGAGTGTTTGCTGTCATTTTCATGCTTGCAAGACTATAGGTTCACTAGATAGGTTATCAACATACAAAAACAAAGGGATCCCTCTAGGATCCAGACCTGGAGAAGGAGGCATATGTAAGCCCTCATACAGTTCTATGTGCATCATCGGGAATCCTGTGAGAGTGCATCACCCATTGCAAAGGGATATCATACATCTGCTGCCCTTTTTTGTAAAATCAGTATGAAATGAAAGGAATCACTTAGAGGTATATATATGTAACCGAAATTGAGAAAAGTAATAAAGAGGATTATTCATTAATTTCTTTGTATTTTAGTTATATCTGCTTACACATCTTTCATTTAATGCATTATTAAGTAAAAATAAATCAAATAATATTCACAAATAGAGCAGTGGATGGTGCACTGCTTCCCCAAGTTGCTACAGATGGTGATCATGGTGGGACCCCCACCAAGTTTTTATTTTTTTCTGATTTATTGATTCAAATTTTTGTGTGCATATTTAGCTGCTCTGGTCTACAGTAGCCTACAAACTTAGCCACTCCTACTACCAGTGGCCAAAAATCAGCCACTCTGGTTAATAGCGGCTAGAACTGGAGTGCAACAAAGGATAGAATCATTGTTCTCTGAGCTGGATTAGAGGTTGGTATAATTTTATGATGTTTTCTGATTTTTTGTCTGCTTCTATTTTCCTAAAACAGTGAAAATTAAGACACATTTTGATTTGAAAACTAAGGAATGGAAAGAAAAGAACTTGCATCTTGCACATTTTAGGGTTTTTCTTAGATTTCCACTAGGCATTGCTGGGAACAATGACTTATGCTTATAAATTCCACCCTAGAATCTAGTGTGCTGGAAATAATGTATTGGTTTGCTTGCTTTGAGGACCTACTAAAGGCCATATCTACATAAAATAGAGTGCGTCCATGAAAATCATATTAGTTTATGCATATTTCTAAAAATTGAAACATCATTTGTATTAGGCATATAGGGAAGATGCATTTCTACTATATGATGCATTTTACTTTATGCAAATTTAAAATGAACCCCACACATGCACACATATTTTAAACATTGGGGAGATGTATTTCATCACCAACCCTCAATTCAGTACGATGATGTTGGCATTCATCTCCTTCCACTGGATTTCCCCCTAGATTTTCCTAGAATGAAATAAGGTACTTATTTATAGTGGTACTAGTTACTCATGTTCAAATTATCTCCCACTATTGGAATAATCATTGGTTCAGATTGGAAGAGCTAGGTGAACCCCCCACTAGGATTTAAGTGGTGTACCCTAGTCTCTTTTTGGGAAAATCATATTTGGCATGAGTGTTATTGGTTTCCACTATGGATGAGTCTCCTCATTCTAAATACAAAATAAGAGCAAGAAAAATATAACAATAACACATCAAAACATAGCAAACCGTTTAGGGCACACATAAATTGGTAATCAAGATAAACACTTGCTTGATTTTGGTTGTTTGTCATTATTTGCAACACTTAAGATTAATTCATAAACATAATATTTAAAACTAGAAGTAAGCATCCTCGATCCAATACCAAGGCATAATCTAAAACAACACACACCCATAGGAAAAGTTGTAGTAACATTGAACCACTTACTCATAATACCGTGGGATGCAGTTCCATGAGCCTAAAGGGTGATAACTCAAACCTTAGGGGTTCTAATCGAGAAACCCCAATTAGGAAATCATATCATGGAACTAAGTCACAAAAACACAAAGAGGCTTCATGACCATCATCATAAAGGAGACACGAGGAGGCCTCAAGGTCCTCTAAACACAAAAAATTCTCAAAGATATGAGGAGGCTTCAAGGGCTTCCTCCCCACATGGAAATAAGAGGGAATATAGAACCCATTATTCACATAGGGATGACGAGGTCTCCCCACCTCCATCCTCATGAAGGAACAGTGGGGCCACAAAGCCTTCATCACCAAAAAGACACACAAGAGTCACAACATCTCAAACTTCACATGAGACACTTAGAACAGATCTACCCACTGAGGGGTAGGAAACTAGAGTTACATCCAGTAATAGGCACCAAAAAAAAGATACCCTTCATATAAGATGAAGGGTTCCAATATATTATGACCTCATTAGAGTAAATGGTACCCCATGGGATTAGCCATGTTAAACAAGATAGTTAGATGAGCTGGATCAGTTTTAATCGAGGCCAACTCCCAAAATGATAGCCACAAAAAAATTTGCATCTAGAATTTCACAAAGTGTTACTTCTAATGCACCACCCAACTTGGGAAAGCTTCAACGTGACCCCGCAGTACACATACAAAGTCTGATCATAGAGGCACTTTTCAACACACTGAACAAGTCACCTTGGCTAGCAAGAGCAAAGAGATAGTGGAAACATCTTCGAGGAATCTACGTATCAGAACCACAAGAACATAATTAGATGAACATGAGTCTTATTTAACAGTGCAATCTAACCATGTGTGATGGTTAGAAAATGCATTGCGTAAAGAGCGAGAGCTAGTTTAAGCTCTCAAGCATGACAAACAAAGAGAAAGGCTCTTGCACCAACATGAGAAATATTTAAGAGAACAAGCTAAGCAAATAGCTCGTATAAATTTATAAGTAGATGGTTATGATCACCAAAGAGATAAACATGTTGAATCACCAAAATAAGGGTGCATTAGATAAGAAGAAAGCCCACAATGAAACCACCTCTCAAATATGGTAAATCAATATCAAACACATCCTAAATATCCTCATATAAGGGAAGAGAATAGAACAATACAAGTGGATAAAGGGTTACCTCCATTACCACCATGAGTGGGCCTGCAAGAAGAGGAACTCCTTGCTTCAAAGGCATTCTAGGAACTCACTGAAAAGATGAAGTTCTTTGAGAATCAAGATATAGTTGGGAATCAACCAACACTGAATAAAATACACAACCAACCATTGTGTCCATTAGTTCCTAGCCTGGTATATCCTAAGCACTTTGAGATACCTATGTTAGAAAAATTTGAGGGTGAAGCGGATGCACAAGAGCATGATACCAATTTCATCAATGCATGTTTTCATCTTGAAGACAATGATGCTCTTATTTTGAGAACTTTCATTATGACATTTTTGGGGGCTACCTCCCAATGGTTCAACTAGATTCCCAAGCACAACATATCCAGTTTTGAACAACTAGTAAACACTTTCCTAAAATATTTCTCCTTTGGTGCTAAAAATAAGGTAAACATTTTAGACATGGACAACTTAAAATATTATGATGATGATCTAGTAATGGACTATGGGAATAGATGGAGAAAAGTCATGGTAAAGTTATCATTCTCCGTTCCCACAGAAGAAATCATCTGCATGTTCACAAAGAGTTATTCTAAACACATCTCCCTCTTATTACAAATTCAATAATATCCCTTGTTTGAGGAAGCCTTGGTACAAGCTAAACTCATTGAGGACATCAAAGTAGATGAGGGAACCATCAAGCTTCGAACCAAGAAGGAGTGGAACAAAAATGGCAAGAATGAAAAATACAAGCAAAAGTAGAAAAACCCTACTCTAGTTAATCAAGTAGTTTTGGTTGCACCTAAATATGGGGTTGCGCAAAAACCCCAAAATTATCAAGCATAGACCCCACCAACCAATTATGATAAATTGAACAATCGAAGGTGAAAGAAAGAACGCAATAAACCTCGCTATTTTACACCTCTATAAGAGTCAATGCAATCAATTTTCAACCAGTTGAGTGAGACTAGGAAGATCAAATTTCTTGATATACCTCTTATATATCCCCATCGTCCTAAACCAAAAGGATACAGGGAAGATCAATTTTGCCCTTATCACAAAATACCGGGGCATGATATTGAAGTTTGTGTTGGTTTCAGGAACTAGGTGTAAAATATGATTGAAGCAGGAGAACTTAAAGTTGACAACTCATTGGCTCTTGATAACAAATATATGGGCATATAAAAAAATCCACTACCAAATCATGAGGTCCCTAGAGGGCAAGGTGCCCAAGTTAATCAGTTCTGAATCGATACACCTATCCATAGATGCATTGGGATGGTTGAATTTTTCAACATAGCAATGAGAAGTAGACGATATGATGAACCATAACCTCCTGCAACTCCCATTTATGTCCCAGCTACACCTAAGTAGAGGCAGGGGCAAAACAACCTTCCAGGTCCACCAACCTAACCTATGGTAACTATTTGGAGTAGACTAGAACACAACTTAAAAATGACTCTGACCAAGATATCTATCTATGAGATCATACAACAGTCCCCAAAGCATAAGGAGACATTGATGGAAATTTTGAGATCAATTGAGCTCCAACCACAAGATTCAAATGCATTCACTCATTTTGTGGGACAAGTACAAAAATGCCAAGAACCTATAATTTGATTTTATGATCATGAGATTAAGACAGTACCTACTACCTTACCAGACCCTCCACTACACATTGTTGTGTCAGTCAATGATTTACCTTTTAAGCGGGTCTTTATAAATACAGGTTCATCAATCAACATCATCACAACAACAACAATAGGGCACCTTAAGATCCTCAAGTCCAATATCATTCCAGGAACCTACACATTAAGAGATTTCAAAGATACTTTATGCTATACTATGGGAATGATAGTCCTAACCATTAATGTGGGGCATAAGACCATCCCTATGATGTTTCATATCTTGTAAGGGGTTAATTTAATACAACATACTCCTAGGACATCCTTGAATAAGAGATATGAAGTGTGTGCCTTCGATTTTACACCAATGTGTCAAGTATGTGCATGATGACAAAGTCTATGTAGTTCTAGTTGGTGAAGATCTATTCAAATATGTCCATCAGGTAAATATTCCAATATATTTTGTGATTCCTTCCACCCACCTATATGTAGGACCTTCATATCCAACTACGCAACTAGATGATAGAGACAAAGGGGTATGAAAAGATCCATTCACATCGACATTTCCTCTTGTATCCAAAACAACTGATGCTTCTAAGAGACCATCAACGTATAAACCTAAATATAATTAGAAGCTAAAGGTGCCCTTAATCAAGGAAGAAAAGCTAGAGGAATTTCTAACTATAGCCATTGTAGAAATACCAAGTCCCATGGAAGAAGAAGATCTCTAGGATCAAGATGAGGAAATACTAGAACTCGCTTTGCCAATGTCATCTATAGTGTGATCTACATCACATGAGACAATACACTTGGCAAGTACAAGGATAGGATAGTACCTTATGCAAAACATAACATTCATGCCCATCATTGAGTTTGCATAAGACATGGGATGGCCAAAATACCTAAGACCACCAGTGGGAATATTGGTTCCACTTGGAATCCCTCCCAACTAGACCAAATTTATCTATGTTTTCCTGGACTGCACCCATGAGTCTTCAAATGTAGAAGAGAACAATGATGAACTATTCATTGTTAATGTTTATTACCTCTCTAATCCTGAGTTTGTTCTATGCTATTTTTAATGTTTCCATTGGCATGACTACGATATTGGTATATATGAGCAGGGGCATAGGTAGCCATGCAAGTCATAATACTAACTTCCCATTGACAATTTTGGGTTAGGCTACTGCATTAGAGGTCAAGATGACTCTCTAGCAGCATCCTTGGATAGATTAAGCTTGTGGTTAGGAGAAAACATAAATTTTATTCTTTATCACCCACCAAGTACAAGACATATGATCAACAAACAAGTGGTCATAGTAAACATACCACCACCAGAGATTTATCATCCAAACTTCTCAATTGATGCCACCCCTATAGGTTGCATATTATGGGATGAAGAGTGAGAAGAAAATAGATATGTGACAAGTGATGATGAAGTACAGGTAAGCTTAGCCTATCATGGGCTTCGCTATTTACAAAACCTTGCTTGGTCCAACAACAACAAGAGTGGATACATATCAGATGAAAGTGGCTATGAGTCAGAGGACTTAATAGAAAGAGCCTACCTAGGACCAAGGTAGTGGTCCCATATCTTAGGGTAAGAAACTAATGCAAATAGCATCTTCATAAGTGACGAAGAATATGAGGATGAGATAGAGATGTCCTACTTGGGACCAAGACATGTGTCCCTTGTCTTAGGGCCACATACCAATGCCAATGGTTTTTGGATAAGTGATGATGACTACAAATATGAGATTGATATGGCTTATATTGGACCTCACCACTTATAGAAAGTTAACATGCTAGTAGAAAGAGAAGCGATACTTTGTGCCATAGACCCTAGATTATAGTTTTTGGAAGACCTATCAACTTAGATGTCATTTATCATGTAATAAATCCCCCTCTGCCTATGTTCAGAGAGCTCTTGGAACCCAATGATCCTATTATCTAGCCTATTCATGGGCCAGATCTGGAGATTCCTTTTCCTCCAGAGCCTTATCACGAGTATGGATGGAAAACCTCTAAGACAAGATTTCACCCATGTGGTCCTGGAGTTTTCATTCCATCCATCAACATGATCTCCATTGATTTAACCACTCCACTTCATAACCCAATAGAACCTACTAAACCATTGTATCTTGATATAGATGCTATTTATTGGGATCACACTTATTCCCCTATAGAGCCTAAGGATTTTTCCCTAATGAAGAGATGTTACAACCATTTCATTTTGCACCAGGCTATGCGTATGAAGTGTTCCATGCTAGACTAGATCCTGAGTAAGTGGGACCTATAAATCCTATTGATGACATTCATTTGATACCCATATCTCACCAATTAGAGGATGGGTCACATATGGCTATATAAGTGAATTTCAAGGTGGACATCAGTGATGATCCTAGTCAACCAAATAAATTCAAGTTTAGAGAAAGTTTATCTCTAGAGGAACAATCCATTATAATACCTCTACTTAAGGAGAGGCCTACTATTTTTTCTTGGACCTACAAAGACATGCCAGGTCCTGATCCAAAGTTATTTGTATACAACCTTTCGTTGGATCCTATGAAGAAGTCGATCAAGCAAAAGTTGAGGAAAATGCATCCAACCATCACTTTGATGGTGAATAACGAGTTGCAAAAACTATTGGATGTGATTTTTATCATTCCTATCAACTATCCTGAATGGGTATCAAACATGGTGCCCATGGAAAAGTCGGATGGAAGAATCCACATTTGTACGGACTTCATAGACTTGAATAGGGCAACTCCAAAGGATTCGTTCCTATTGCCTAACATAGGTGCTCTTGTGGATGTTACCGTAGGTCATGATATGCTCTCCCTAATGGATGGTTTTTTTGGTTACAATAAAATCAAAATTAAACCCGAAGACCAGCACAAAACCACTTTTATTACTCCATGGGGAACATTTTGTTACAAGGTGATGCCATTCAGCCTTAAAAATGCTAGTGCCACATATCAGTGGACCATGACATACATATTTCATGGCTATATGCATAAAATCTTAGAGGACTACATTAACGACTTATTGACCAAGTCTATATTGTGGCAAGAGCATGCTGAAATCCTTAGAAAAGTCTTTGATCACCTCATTGAGCACAATGTCAGATTGAATCCTAAGAAGTGCATGTTTGGCATAACTTCTAGTAAGCTCTTGGGGTTCATCATTTCTAAGTGAGGCATTGAAGTCGATCCTACAAAGGTAAAGGCTATATTGGAAATGTCTACCCTACCAACATTAGGGAGTTAAGAAGCCTACAAGGCAAGGTAGCATCCATAAAATGATTCATTTCTCAATTATTAGATAAATATCAACCCATGAATTGGTTGCTACACAAAGGAGCCCCTTTTTATTGGGACAAATAATTCCAACAAGACTTTTCAAATATCAAAACTTACCTAGAAACACCACCAATATTAGCTCCACCAAGGCCAGACGTACCATTGGCTATAAAAAGGTGAGCCTCCTCACCCCAGTTACTATACATATTGGCTATTGATTTCACTTTGGGCACCATGTTGACACAAAGAATGCATAAGACAAAGAGCAAGCCATATATTACATCAGTTGCACCTTGGTGAGTTATGAACTAGGATATACGTATGTAGAAAAGTTGTGTTTGGCAGTGGTATTTATGACCAAAAATTTGCAACACCACATGTTGAGCCATACGACCTATGTTATATCCAAATAAAATCCTTTACAGTACATGATGAAAAGACCTATCAAAATACACGTACTACAAAATGGATCATGCTATTGATAGAATTTGACCTAGAATTCATAAGCCAAAAGTCCATCAAGGGACAAGTCATAGAAGATCAATTAGCAGAGGCACCTCTTCAAGATAGCAAGCCTCTCACCATAAAATTTTCCAATGATGTAGTCTTTACAATATCAGATCTACAAAAACTCGAAGAACCTAAGAAAGAAAGAGACTTGACATTGTTCTTTGATGGTTTGAAGTGTGAGCAAGGGGGAAGAGTAGGGATTATCTTTATAACACCGTAGGGTGCTCCATTACCCTTATCATTCAAACTAGACTTTCCTTGCACACAAAATAACATTGAGTATGAGGCCCTAATATTAGGACTTCAAACAACCACCACAATGGGTATTAAAATATTTAATATCTTTGGTGACTCCTTGATCATAGTTAATCAAGTCAAGGGTTTGTTCCAATGTCGATGCCCAATCCTAAAATCGTATAAGGAACTTGTTGACACCTACCTATCCAGGTTGGAATGGTATGCCATTGAGGAAATCCCTCGTACATCAAATAGATTTGTGGAAACCATGGCATCCTTAGGATATTTAATCCCTTAGAATCCATCTATGGATTTCACAACCATTCATGTTAAAGTGCTCTTGCATTTTAAGATACAGTGTGAGGCTTTTGATAATTGAGAATCAGTCAACATGGTCATTATCTAACCAAATATTGATTGGTACTTCAGAGCTAGATATTTGTTGCAAATGACACCTTGGGGATCATTGATCTCTCAAAGTCTTAAGGAGTGTGGCACAACCATTCACCACAGGGTTGTTTCTCAATCTGTATTCACAAGCTCTAGAATGTAGGAGGAATAGGCCATCTTTTCTATAGAAGTTGTGGCTTATCAGGATTGGATTTCCTAGTTACAAGACTTCCTAAAGCTTGGAATGGTACTACAAGGCCTATCACAAGTTGAAAGATGAACATTTAAATATAAGGCAACAAGGTACATATTATTGGGAGAGATCCTTTACAGACAAGATTATGCTAGAATGCTCCTCTGTTGCCTTGAGCCACAGGAAGCATCCTGGGCAATTTTATAGGCTCACGATGGTATGTGTTATGGTCACTTTAGTGGCATGGCCATAATTAAGTGCATATTGAGAATGGATTACTATTGGCCCACTATGTAAAAATACTATTACGAGTATGTCAAGAAATGCATTAAATACCAACATCACGCAAACCTCACACACTTGCCATGCCAAGCCTTGCAACCCATCCAGGTAGCATGGCCCTTCTCATAGTGGGGACTAGACTTAGTTGGGAAGATCTCACCCCATCCTCAAGCCGATACACATTCATCATTATGAACACTGAGTATTTCACCAAATGGGTCAAAGCGATCCCATTGACATTAACAATTGGACCAAGGATTATGGAGTTTATACTCCACAATATCATAAGTCATTTTGGGGTCCCTTTGAAAATAATATTGGATAATGGGCCATATTTAAAGAACAAAAATGTGTATTCTTTTATGAAAAAATATCATATTCAACATAGTTTTTCAACACCCTATTATCCGCCAGCAAATAGGTAAGCAGAAGCCTCAAATAAAACAATAGTCTCCATCTTGAAGAAGATGATGAAAGATAGTCATAAGGACTAGCATCTGCAATTGCCTCTTGCATTATGGGCATACAATACTAGTGTGTGAATTCCCACTAGGGCAACACCATTTTTACTTGTATATGGTGTTGAGGCCATCATGCCCCTAGATATGGAAATTCCAACCATGCGCATAGCATTGAAGGACTTCATAGATGCTGACATCGCACAACAAGTCTACCTTGATCAATTAACGCTTCTTGATGAATCCCGAGTCAATACCTTGGAGAATCTCTATGTTTATCAGGATCTCCTTGCGTGATCTTACAATAGTAAAGTCCACTTAAGAGAATTCAAAGTTGGGGATCTTGTGCTCAAAGAAAACCAACAAAACTCGAATATACCACTGCATCTATGAGATAAATTTGCAGTAAATTGGATAGGCCCCTTCATAATTTCAAAAAGGGTTGGGCCTAGGGCACATCATTGGATGGTTTTTAAGAATCTGAGACTCTCGATATCATCCATTTGAAGGCATTCTATACATAAAATACAAAAAACATTCAAATATGCCAAAAATACAAAAACAATACAAAGCATCAAAATTACAAACAAATCATAAAAACATAAAAGATTCAAAAACAAAAAAATCTCCAAGGGTATATTTATGCCGCTTGGTTAAGATTCAAAAACCAAAAATGCTCCAAGGGTATCTTTATGCCGCTTGGTCAAGATTCAATAAAAAATGCTCCAAGGGTATCTTTATGTCACTTGGTCAAGATTCTAATTCAAAAATGCTCCAAGGGTATCTTTATGCCGCTTGGTCAAAATTCTAAATCAAAATGCTCCAAGGGTATCTAAGCTACTTGGTCAAAATCAATCAAAAATTCTCTAGGGGTATCTTCATGCCACTTGGTCACCTCAATCAAAAATGCTCCAGGGGTATCTTCATGCCACTTGGTCACCTCAATCAAAAATGCTCCAAGGGTATCCAAGTCGCTTGGTCAAATTCAATCAAAATTCTCCAAGGGTATCTTCTTGTCGCTTGGTCAAAATCTAAAAGACCCAAAGGGAAAATAATCCCTTTGGTCAAAATAAAATAAAAAATACAAAAACAATGCAAAATAATCAAAAAATAAAAAATAAAATAAAATAGACAAAAATAATGCAAAGATCAAAAATGCAAAAATATTTGCATCTTACATCTGCATCCACATAGTTGCATTGTATTAAATATTCATATCCATTGCATTTGCATATTCTATGATCACAATCTTGCAAACAATGCCATAGTATGTATTAAAACCACACATAATCAAATCCATCTTCACCCATTCATCCATGTGTATAAATGTGTTTTTCAACACAACCGCTTCTTGTTGCTATAAGAAATAGGCTAAAGTTTTTTGGTCATTTAACCATACCTAAAGATTTTATCAACTTTTTTAGAAATCCATATTGATTGGTAGAGGGTGAGGTCTAGTGGTGATATGTCCTAGCATACTTTAGAACCCCATCACTAATTAAAAACACTAAAATCATAGTTGGTAAAAAAGAGAAAGATAAGAACTGCAAAAGTGGTCTAGGTTACCTTAAGAAAAAAGGGTCTTCCTTTATTATCCCCCTGTGCAATTGATTTAAAGGTACTGAGAATTGGAAAAAGGACAAGTTCTACCCTACCCAGTTAAATCCGTTGCTTCCACCAAAACAAGCAAAAAAACCAAAATCAAGCAAAATTCAAAAGCAAAACAAACAAGTGATTATCATCACTACATAAATCCCTTACTTTTATCAAAACAAGCAAAATCCCAAAATCAAGAAAAAATCAATAAAAAATAAACAATGATTTTCATCACTAAGCATGAGCAAGTATCCCAAATAAAATGAATAAAAGAAGGGAATGAATCTTGAATCCTTGGAATTCACAGCATTCTACAAACTGAAAGGTGATCCCCATTACAGGTTTGGTGGACAACTAACTTGGCAATGGTGGTGTCCTTATGCATGATGATATGTCTATCACAATAGCATCTTGCATTTGTGTAGACCAATGTTTGCATGTGGATGAGCTAATTTTAGGTAACCCAATACTGCCTAGTGGTATATTCCAACTAAGTCCAACATAGGATCATATGAACACTAGAGGATCCCCAATTTTAGCAATGGGTTGGAATAATCCTACCTGACATCGGAGGAAATGGTTGAGTTCTATCTAAATATATTCATTTGCACACACAAGGATAATGAATATCTAGGTCCATGATGAAAGCCTTACTTTTTAAAAATTTTGTATGGTCAATATGTAACTGTTGACAGGTTAACTAGAGTGTTTGAGTCTTGGGAAAAACCTCAAAACTTCCTACATAGCAACAAATCATATCATCGATCACATAATCAATTTTTCTTTATGAGGTTTGGTGAATTAAAGAGTGTTAACAAAGTAGGTTAGATATCGGATAGATTTTGAAAATGATATTTACACGACCACTGACTATTTTGAATATTTTAAATTACATAAGCTTATCAAGAAAATACATACATTACATGCCATTACATTACACATATGGATGCTTAAATAATTAATTATTATGATAAGAGTGATTATTTACATTCATGACTAATATACTTTATGTGGTGTCACCCATTAGATTGTTAAACTCATATCATATGCATTCCTTATGATTGAAGCATATAGGTTCATGTACATTGGACCAAAAACCATGTAGATAATGCATTACACATGTTGCATTTACCATATCATAACATAAATTAAATGCATACAACTAAAAGAAAAAATTAGCTGCTACCATCGGTAGCAGCCAAGCCGCAGGCCAAAATGGCCACTCTGTGCGGTAGAGGCTGATGGGTGATGCAATAGCTTTGTATGACCTAGGTCAAAAAAATAATTTTTTTTTGTAAAATAATGAAAAGGGGGCAAGCCCACCAAAACAAATCCTAAACTAAGCCTATCTACATGTTTGGTTTGTTGCCAGTAATTTTAGTGAGGTTCGTTCATCGATTACTTAGTATGGTTCATTTTTACTAAAAATGAGCAAGGTTAGGGTTTCAAAGAATACTTGAGAAGCTCTGGATACTCCAATCATAGATGCCCCACCTTGCACAACCATGGTCCTCGTCGATAAGCTCTCCAAGTCACAAGAAGTCACTTTCTCTCTAGAGCTTAGAAAAGCAATTTGATAGCTAGGAAGAATGAAAATTCAAAACCCTAGGCTGCTTTTTATACTTTCCAAATTATGCTTTGACCACTACTGTCAATAGTGGCCCACACTTCTTGGTCACTAGAGTTGAGAGCAGCCATAAACAGGCATTTGGGGGTTGCTGGATTTGACTGCGGCCAGAAGCATAGGCAAATGCAAAAAAATTCCTTCTAGTAGGAATAACAAAAAAATAAAATAAGCACATTTTTATGATTCATAAGCATCATAATGATCAAAATAACAAAAAAAATCACATAAAAATAAAATCTCAAGTAAACCTCGTATCTAGTTACTTACTCTATCAAATCAACGGTTGCAACGATTTGCACTCCATGCAATTCGGTGAGATGAGTGAGATACCATAGGGCTACTTGGGGCAGATTAATCATTTTGGAATTGTAATATGGTCCTTGAATCTTGAAGAATACCAAGATAGTCGGACTATTCCATGGGTGTGATGGAATCATCTTAATTCCTTTATAGCATTACAACAATGAGCCAAGTGATTCAACACAAACCTAAATAGAATCAGTCATCCGAACTCCCTAAGAAGGATATTTATGGCTAGACCACCGCCTCGGATAAGGATGAATGATTATCAAAAATAGTGAAGTTATAATTGGATGGGGGATTGCCCATTAAAAAGACAAACACAAGAAAGGATCCAAACTAGGCATATTGGTCAAGCGACTTGGTGCTTCATTCATTGCCCTTTCCCTCATCAATACGTTGTGTGAGGGGGTAGTTAAATATTCAAATAATCATAATCAAAGTCAACTAAAGATAACTCAATCACATCAAAATCACATTCATCCTATGAATAATTGTAAGAAACTATCACATAACTTCCCTGTTTGCTAGGACCATAAGCAAAATATAACATGCCAATTTGTAGCTCTCCTCTGGCCAGTTCTATTGTAGTGATATAAGCTACTGGATTGTATTTGAGGAATAAGTGCAAGTAAACATATGCAAGCTTCTTGCAGAATTCAACCTTCAATCAGGTTGAAGCAATGATTCAAGGATGCATGCCATCTTGCATGGCTGGGCCATCCAGCATTGATCAGACCAATGATCATCATACACCCTACAAACATAGCAGTCTACATTTTTGCTCTACACTATGTTTTTTCCACATAGCTGTAAGCCATAGATTACTCAAGCAATAAAGTAAATCAAATATTATTGCAGACATTAGGTTTGATAGAATTAATCAAACCTAATATATAGGTTACAAAATAGGAATATAACCATAGCCACGCTAACTACGCTAACCATAGGAAATAGCGCTAACTGACTAACAACTAACCTAGGATATTTAGATATTAACCTAGGATAAGAATGATAAATATCTAGAAGGTAAAAGTAAATAGTAAAGGTAAATGTAACTACTCTTTTACCTAGTGGAGTAAATGGTAAATATCCCAAGTAATGGAATATTACTCTAACATCCCCCCTTATTACATTATTTGGGTAATACATACATATCCTCCTATACAACAATATTTGGGTAAAGTATATAACTACCCCAATACAGTGGAAGAAAATGTTGATCTACTGGTTCTTTGCTCTATCACAGTGCTCTGGCTGCTCCTAAGCAAATAAATGGGTCATTCCTCACTTTGTCTTCACACCAACGAATGTCCTTATAGTAATCACTTCATCCAACCAAATTGCATGGGTAACTAGCCATTGCAATCGCTAGGTGTAGTAGAATAGATCACTTGATATGAGGTTCATTCATTTACAATATAAATTTGCAAAATATAAGGTAGCTAAGGTGTCGATCGCTGCCAAAAATGCACCCTTATAAGTTCCCCCCTCCTCGTTGTAAAACACGTATTTAATTTCTGAAAGAAGTATGACTAAGGTGTCGGTCGCTGCCGAAAATGCACCCTTTTAAGTCTTCTTCTCTATTTACAAAAATCAGTGAAGAAAAGAAATGTATTTCCCCCTTTAATTGCAAAAGATGTGCAACTCAAGAGTTTTGTGAAGGATTTTACAAATATTGCCTCCTAGGCAATTTTACACCACAAAAAGTCCCTCCTTTTGTTACAAGGACTTCAAACACCTAGAATTTGCTATTTATGAAGCCTAAAAAAGGTACAATCACCTCTTATTGCAAGTACTTCAAACAAAAACTTATGCTATTTATGAAGCCTAAAAAATGGAGAGAGAAAAATGGTGCTTTGCCCATGGTGACAAATGTGTTTTCCCTCTACAATACTATTTTAGCAATGAGCACTCCTCGTGCTGTCTTTGAACCAGAATCAGAATCAAAATGAGACACTTCACTAGAAACATGGCTTATGTGATATGCCTTTGCCATTTTAGTTTTGCTTGTTTTGAAACCAACACTGAATGGTGTCTTGGTTGTCATTTTTACAAGTTGTGCAAAACTATGTTTTCTAGGCAATTTTATCAAAAAAATCACCAAATAATCCTTCCTTATTGCAAGTACTTCAAGCATGGTTGCTATTATGAAGTCTAAAAGAAAAGATATAATTTTGATGACTTCTACTTTTTTGATTGCCTTTACAAGTTTTATTTCCCTCTTATCAAAATCTGTGTTTGAAGGAAGAAAGGAATTATCCCCCCTTAGTGCAAATGATTGCAACTTTTAAGGTTCCTTATTTTCAAAAACTTGTTCTTTCTTTTAATTATCCTTAAAAGAGTACCAAAAGATAATTCACTCAAATAGATATTTAATGGCACCTGTCTTAACACCCTTCAATAAAGATGAAAATTTTGAGGAAATTAAGCCAAAAAAATAAAAGTGAATTAGGGGTTTTGTTGATTTAGGAGAGAATATCAAATGAAATTGGCTTTAAATATATCCATGAATTTACACAAATTTATGAAATTTTGGGATTTAGTGTGTTCTTGATTCTTTGAATTATAATTACAAAATTAAATAATGCAATAATTAAACAAGAATGCCCACCAAAATCTTATCACTTAGTGTTAGATGCAACCGAAAATGCACCTAATTTGCCAATGAAGGTGTCGAGTAAAATAAAAAATGCACCTTTTTAATTTTTGCAACAAAATGTGTATTTGTGTTGTACAAAAAAATGATATTTTATGTCTCCACTTTGTTTAAAATTTTGCAAAAGAAGTACAAATGTTTTCTTTCCCCATTAATTTTACAAAATTTACAAATTAAGCACTCCTTCCAATACAAGTCGACACACGACCCGTGTTTGGAAGGCTTCCAGAACTAGTCGACACACAACTTAGTTTTTGTGGACCCAAGGTTACAATTTCTTCGCAAATGTGCAAAAAAAAATAGATGTACAATTTCTTGTCTTTTATCCCTCCTTGGAGAAAACAATTGCACAAATTTTGGTCTTTGAATTTTGCAAGTTTTGGTGACTCCTTGTGTTACAATTTTGGAAAAGAAGAATCACAAAATGTGATATTTCCTCCTTTTTATTATGCAAAATTAACAAGGATTTTGGGAGAAGAATTGTAGGCTTCAATTTTGCAACAAAATGGGTCTTCTAGTTTGCAAAAAAAAAGGCTCTTATATGTTCTTATATCTCCATTTGGGTGAGAAAACAAAAGCACTATTTGTTGTTGTAATTTGCAAAAAGAGATCCTTGAAATTTTCTTAAGTATGTCACTACTGCGTTCGGCCCTTTTTAGCAAAATTTATATTGAAAGCATTTCCAAGGAGAATCAAACCTGCGACCCCATGGGACATAGCCTTGGGCTGGCTCGTTGAGCTAGTCGGGCTGTCCCACCCGACGAGCCTTGATGGGGAAAGCCTTCTCTTTGAAGGCTTCCCGGCGTCGGAGTGGAAGTAAAGTGGGATTAATCCCACATGCGTCCCGCAAACACAATTTTGTGGTTTAAAACCATGAAGGCATCGAACAACCTTTGACTGCCTTTGGGTAGTCTGTCCAAAATGAACCTTTTTGCCCTACCTACCAATCAAACGATGCCACATCAGTGTCCAACCAATCACTTTACTCAGCTTGTCGAAGTAACCAGATCCCACAACATGTCCACCTAGAGCCTAGTCAGCATAGCCACGTGTCTTATCACGTGTCCATCCAGAGCCCAGTCATGTCCACGTGTCCATCCAATCAGGTCCACATGTCCAAGTCGAGGTGTCTAAGTTGAGTCAGCCCAGATCCATTGTCTACCATGTGTCACAGATCTAGTGGTTCAGGTGTCAAGCTAGGGTAGATCTAGGATCATTAGGTCAACACCTCGGTCTAGTGGTAGTGCCATGTGTCATCGAGATGCATGCAAATTTTGAATTTTATCATGTAGTGGTCTGTCTCAAAATTTGTCCATGTTTACTCCCATAGAGGGTGCTCCTGACCTCACATGGAGGTCTGTTGATGTCATGGGTTGTCACCGGTCACCGAAGGCTCCTCTCCAATCAATGGTTGATCATTTGTTGCCAGAGGCTCCTCTCTGATCGACTGTCGACCCTGATCTTGATCAGGTTTGGGCCCTGATAGGGCTATCCCCTATCAATGACCTATTGGTTCACCTGACCCATGGTCAGGTCAACATAGGCTAGGTGTCGAAGTTGTTCCAGTCATTGGTGCTAGTACCGTGAGAGGGCACTCCTACCCTCCTTAGTGGGATGATCGTTGATATTCGATCGTCAATCATCAGAGTCTCCTCTTCGATCGATGGTTGTCAGTCAATCATCAAAAAGGTCTGACAGGGTCGGTCTGATTGTTGGATAAGGAGGGCATTCCTACCCTCAATTTTCGATCATCGGTGATGGGTCGATCACCAAATTGTGTTGACTCTCGATCACGATCTAGCTGATCACTAGATTATGGTGTCTCCCAATCATTGGATCCGATCAAGCCCACCATTTTGATCTAGCCTACACATCATGTGTGGGCCCTGTGGGCCTGTGCAATATGGTTGTGTTCTTCCCTATGGGCCTACAATGTATGTGGGGGCTAGTGAATCCATTGATAGCTCCAACGAGTAGGTGCAGTGAGCCTTTCCATCTTAGGCAAAACCCTTAGAATACATGCAAGTTAGTAGGTTCTAGTAAAATTTATCCAAAAACATGGCATTGAACAATGAAGTCTGCAGACCAAGGCAAATGGAGTGAGCATCGCTCACCTTGCCCATCCCCTCAGCAAATGATACCAATGTAAGTGTATTGCTCCAATTTTTTTGCACCCTTACCTTCAGGCTATAGGATCTGTGCCCGAAAGAGGGATGTGAAAAGGATGGGATAATACCTTGGACTGAGAGGCCCTTTGAAGGTCCCGCCTCTCGGGGGAGGTGTATAAAGGTGAATTTTTGACAGATGGTGGGTTCACCAGGAAACTTTTGAATGGTAGTTTCCATGTCTAGGTTGATAGTGTGTTTGATGTGTTCATTTTTATGCTTGATCATTCAAGTCCTAGGTTTGGCCGATATGAATCTAAACTATTCTATATGCCAATGCAGATTTCAATGAATATAGAAAACAAAAATAGATGCAAATTACAGAGAATATGCTAACCAAAAGAATTCATACATGATTCTGGATGTCTGATGGAGATTTTGAGTCTTGTAGCAGTTCATATTGTCTCAGTTTGCACATTATCGTCTGATATTTCTCGGGATGGTCTCAAATCATAGAAGGTCATCTGAAATAGGACATAATCACCTGAAATCTGATGAATTCATCAGAAGAATCCATCAAAAACCTGCAATCACAGAAACAAACATAAAATACCAAATATGCAAATGCAAAAGCAAGGGATAATGATAGAAATAACAACAAACATGCCTAAATAATAGTGTTTAATAACAAATGAGGAAATACAGTAAATTTAATGATTTATTTTACCTTTATCATGCAATTATGCTAAATGAGGTGAACTCCAAGATGCATAAAACATAGTAACTTAAAACAGTGCAGAAATATGTTATGGAAAATGCAGCAAAGCTTAAGAAAATGTGAACTCTAAACTCGAACTGCCTCCAATCTAGACTACAGTCAGGATCGTCTCCAATCGTACAAAATTGTTCTCAATCATTCGAGATCGTTTGCGATGATCCAAGCTAGCCTCGATTGAAAAATAGTAGAATTCCTACAATAAAAACAATGTGCAAGCAATAATGCGAGGGAATAAGAAGCTAACTCTGCAATGAAATCCTATCAACAAAGGAGTTGGGGGTTCAGGGAGTATCAGCAAGAATTAGGAAGGGATGCATGGGGATAAACTAGAAAAATTGTAGTTTATATAAGATTAAAAGAGGTTTGGGAGGTTGGGGATCATCCCAATCTAGGATATCTCCAACAGGGAAATCTCCAACTGCACAGACACGCTTCTGCCTGAGTTGGAGAGGTTGTTGAAACATAAGCTAATTATGAAAATTTTATTTTGGGACGAAATCGTCTGGACATTCTATTCTAGATGAATTCATCAGATCGGGGACAATTTCGTCTAATCTACGATGATATCGTCCAACGGTCAAAACAAATCCTAAAAATGGCACAAAAAAATAGGGAAAGCGGGTAAAAGGCGGTTTAATGGGCAGTTTGGGGTTGAAATTCAAATTTTAATATTTTCTTTTTACTAAGGTTTTAACCGTGCCAATTTTAGGGTGCTACATTTTGCCCCCTCTTTAGCAAATTTTTCGAAGAAAATGCTTTAAAGACGAGTTTTTCCCGTTTTATGAGAAAGCAAAAATGTACTCAATTTTTTAGATGACAATTCTTGGTCGAATCATACGAATACTGACTATGGTGCCCCCTCCGTGTTTTTACCCAAATCAAACGTTTGAGGTAAAAACACGAAAAAGCAAAATTTAAAATGCTGAGTTTTTTAAATAAAATTATAAAAATAGGGTAAAACCTCATTATTACTATTCACTTTGACTGTTCCAAAGTTCTACAGAAAAAGATGGTGGAGACAGCGCACAGAGCGATAGAGGTCCGACGCAGGCTACGGGTAAGGATCTAATCATAGTAGATTAGGTTTAATGTAACTGTATGCAAGTTGTTTTGATTTAAATTTGATTGTTTGGGGCATCGTAGCCGTTTTTAGGCTATCGACGTCATCAAGACAAAATCGTCTCGATTTCATCAAAATCGTCCCTAGATCATCGATTTTGTCTGACGACAAAATTGGCAAAGTAGGAGCGATTTCGTCCAATAAGGGGTGATTCCCAAGTTGTGAAATAGGAGACAATTTCATCCTCACAAAAGATGATTTTGCCCAATTGGGGACGATATCATCCAATGTTGGATGATATCTTTTTAAACTTGATTTTAAGTTGTTTAATTTGATGTTAATGATTGTTTTATTAATGATTTTGTTATTTTATTGTTTGTTTTGTAGAAGGGGTTACTAAAGAGCCAAGAATGGAAATACGATAGGCTAAGAGATGACATAGCCATGCTTGACCAGGCAGAGCATGACCGACTTGGATTGGTCGGCCTACAGCATGTGGCAGAGATGCCACAAGTGCCGACTAACATGGGGCTACTAATAGCCCTAGCAGAGAGGTGGTATCCGGGGTCATCTTGCTTTTGATTACCGATAGGGGAGATGGCTCCCACTCTAGAGGACATATGGAGGATCATGAGGATCCCCATATAGGGATGGCTAATGATGCCTATGGCCAATCAGGGCCAAGTGATGATGAGGCTCACTAGAGACCCTAGCTTCACCCTAGAGAAGGGCAGAGTGAACATTGAGTCTCTACGGCAGATGCCTGGGGCATCTAGGCTGACACAAATTTTGGCAAGAGTTGTTGATGGCTTATTGCTGTGCCACCAGAGTGGATGCAGACTACCGTGGGTGCTCTCAGACATAGTCTATGATATGAGAGACCACGAGTAAAGATTTTCATGGGGGAGCTTTGTACTCTACTGCTTGTATAGGATCCTACATGAGGTTGTATACAAGGGAGGTTGATGTTTGGTTTTGACATCATTGTTGCAGGTTTGGTGCTAGGAGCACATTATGGTGCGGAGGCCGGTAGGGCTCCCATTGATAGGTGTTGACTAGGAGAGACCCCAGGTTTTCTATTGGTGGTTATAGAGAGGGTCATAGTGATGGATAGATCTACCAATGTCACGGAGGTTGCTGGATGACCTCATCCCAGACCAGATCACCTAGAGGCCATGGTAAGAGCACCCCAGGTGGGCAAAGGATGGGCAGGAGCTGGATCGCATTAGGCGAGTCTGTTGGCTAAGGATGGAGCGAGGAGAGGTAGATCTCCATCGCTATGACCAAGTACTATGGTAGTTTGGTCTATAGCAAGAGATCCTATCTCTCAGGGATTATGAGTACTCTCGGACTGTTCAAGATAATACTACACTGAGCAGGGCTCTAGATATGTAGCGATTTTGGAGTCAGGACGCAGACGATGCCCCTATCCAGCCAGTGGATGGTGATGACGTCAGGGTTATGGATGGGTATGATGCCTAGTATGTAGACATCTGCCCTCCTCGGATGATGAGGGTGCAGGGTCTAGTGCATGCTACGGTGTGCCAGATGGAGAGGCAACAACAGGCTGCTATTGAGGCAATGTGGGGTCGCAAAGGGAGAGAGCAATGATGGATCCTACAGGAGAGATGCCAGAGGATGGCACAGGCTCCACAGAGGCCATAAGAGATAGAGTGGAGGGAGGAGAGGCTCCCTTCATAGTAGGGGGAGAGACCACCATCACTCGATAAGGGCAAGGGTGTGGATGTAGGGGAGAGCAGCGAGACGATGACTCTCTGGGCTGAGGTTACCCACCTTCAAGCTCAGGTGTAGTCACTGCAGGACGAGGCCACTCAACTGAGGATGTAGGTATGGACACTGTAGGATGAGACTACATGGCTTAGGGCATGGAGTGGAGGGGTGAGTAGGGGTGAGCTAGTGCAGTCTATGATGCAGACCACATTCTACTAGGGGGTATACTTCCAACTGGTTCCAGAGGGCCAGAGGGTACAACTGCTAGCCAACATTGCAGAACCAATCAGGCTAAGATCAGTGAGGACATCCTCCCGATCGATGACTAGGACCCGAGATACAACCTGGACATCTATGGGACCACCTCCTCCATGTCAAGGTGGGGGAGGAGATGAGGCTGAGAGCTCGAGGGCTTCTTGAGACTAGGTGTCTATGGACTATAGATTTTGTAGAGATTGTTGAGAGGATTGAGTATACCAGGGTATAGATTGTGGCATACCAATCCAATTTTGATATGATGTAAATAATTTTTGGATATATATATATATATATGATCTTGTTTCTGATGATATGACTTGTTCATATGTTTTTATGATGCTTTAATTTTTGAATTGTTTTCTTATTGGATTGAGGATTCATATAATTATGTTGTTTTGAAATATTATAATTTTGATGTCATGCTATAAGATTTTAAATGAAATAATCTGATGTAAACAATTGGTGGTTGTGGTGTGATTTGATAAAAAATAAAAGGGACTTCTAACAATAATTTCAAAGGACATTGTCGCTATTATAGACCATTTCATGGAGTCGCCGCTCACTCGGTCATCAAGCTAATCCCAGTATAGAAATATTGTTAAAAGTAAAAGAGTGCTTAAGAGACTGTCTTAAGACTTTGTGTTGTAATGATGGAGATAATGATGGTTTGATGATTTATTTTTAGATTTTCATAAAAATAGTATGCATGAAAATATGATGTTGCTAGGCATAAATTCCTAAGTGTGATAAAATTGTGAACAATTCCTTTAGAATTTATACCATGGGTGCAATATTGAATTTTGAACATAATGTCATGAAATAGAATAGGTGTTTGTTTGTTTCTAAAGCATAATTGTGTAACATAATGATGCAAGTCAAATGTTTTGATGAATTTTGTTTTAAAACAAATGGAAAAGAAAATTAGAATGATGGTTTGCGCTAGGCATAGAATTATAGGTATAAAATTATATCATCATCGCGAAATCCAAAGAAGAAAATAGATTGTTGGTTTTATTGCAAGATGCATTTTTTACTTTTGATAAACAAAAAAATAATAATATGAAATTTTTTTTTGAAATTATTTTTGAGATTTTACGAGAAGATGTATGTAATTGCTTTCATACAAAACCAAAATTTTAAAATAAAAAGATAAAATTATTTTGAAAAGAGTTACAGAGATATTTTAAATTATCTCAAAGAGAAATATAGATTTATAAGGAATCCTCATGTGCAAATGTGAGTTCATTACCAATATTGATTTATCATAATGATACAAAATCTCTCAAATACAAATGTGTGTGCGATTGTATTGTTCATTCACCAATTTTGAGCAAGATAATTTGATACAAGTAATTTGAATTAACCAAATGAATGTTCGTTGACCATGATTTATATGCATGTAATCGTACCAGACTACTATGTAAGTTAGGTTATCAAGAGCTAGCTAATCCATAAGCTAATAGAGGTCTATACAAAAGAAGGTCACTAATGTGATAGACATATCACCATGCTAGGGATTACCCAAGGCCAAGCGGGTTGGGCACAAACCACCTGTTATGGGGCTTACCTCACAGTTTTCAAATAATTGAGAATTCCAGGGATTCAAGCTCATTCACCCTTATTTTCTTTTCAAGGGGTAGGGAAAGGAGTTTATTGTATTTTGCTTTGGCTTTTCACTTTTGCTTCTCTTTTTTTTTTTTTTTTTTGTACTTTTGTATTTTTGCTTGATATTTGAGATAATGCTGAAATATTGTTGTGATGATTCAAATAACCTTTTTCTTTTTCTTTGTTTATTGAAATTTTCTTTTCTTCCTATGCTAGGGATACTTGCTCGGATTATCTGTAGAGCAAGGGATTTTTATTCTGGGTAGGGGTGAGCTTGTCCTTTTGTCAATTCTCAAAGATTCTAGACCATGTGCATGATAGGATAGCAGGGAAACTTTTCGCTCAAGAAACCATTTCTACTATGTAGCATCATATCGAATGTGCAATGAAATCATTTTAATGTGAAAATATATATTTGGTTCAAGTAAATAACAAGATCAGTTCTCTATGCTCAAAACTTTATTTAATTCAACTGTGGGCTTTGATATAAGAGAGATGAATAATCATAACAAATAAAATCAAGAGATTTATTCATGTGAATGTGAAAGTGTAGGATTCCAAATAAATACTAATTTATCCAAAATAACTAAAAATATAACTGCAATACTTCACAAATTGAGAGGTACAAAGATAAAATATGGTTTTGAAGATTTTGATGATTTGGATGTTTTTGGTGTTTTTATATTTTAATTTTATGAATTGAAAGAAATACAAGATAGTGGTTTTTTTTGAAATGTTTTAAACAAATATATACAATGATGAAATGACCAATTTTTATGCATAGTAACATTTAAGATGCATAATGTTCATAGGTTCTTTAAGTTCTTTACCATCTAAGGTAGATAATTTGTATGCTCCTGATCCAAATTTAGCATTGATGACATACGGTCCAAGCCAGTTGGGCTCAGATTTACATTTAAGGTTTGTAGTTGCATTAGTATTTTTTTTATTTTCTTTTAAGACAAGGTCATCGATCTCAAAGGATCAAGGATGAACTTTCTTCAGATATGCTCTCTTAAGCTTGTTTTGGTAGGCGCAAAGATGCTCCAAAGCATTGATGCACTTTTCATCTAGAATTTCTAGCTGACTAAATCTGCCAGCATGATATTCATCCCCTACTTCAGTATCTTGAATTAGTAGAGCTAAAGAAGGAACTTCTAATTCAAATGGAAAAATGACTTCAGCACTATAAACTAAGACAAAAGGTGAAGTTCCAGTGGGGGTTCGAACACTAGTTCGATAGGCCCACAAAGCAGGATATAACTGAATGTGCCAGTCTTGACCAGTTTTATTGACCATTTTTTTGAGAATTTTGATTAAGGTTTTATTAGATGCTTCTACTTGACCATTACCCTGAGGATAATAGGGAGTGGACCAGCGATGTTGAATTTTATATTTTTGACATAATTTCTTGACATCTTTATTTTTGAAACAAGTTCCATTATCAAAAATGAGATTAGTAGGAATTCCAAACCTACAAATAATTTGATTAAAAACAAACTTGGAAACTTGTGTTCCAGTGCAAGAAGCTAATGGCATAGCTTCAACCCACTTCATGAAATACTCAGTGGCAGTTATGATGAATTTGTGTCCATCAAATGACACAGGGTTGATTTTTCCAATGATGTCTAGGCCCCATTTTGAAAAGGGCCAAGGAGATGAAATAGCTTGTAGCTCTTGTGCAGGTGCATGGACAAGGTCAGTGTGTTTCTGGCACTTGTCATACTATCGCACATAATTATGTGCATCAGTTTCCATGGTAGGCCAAAAATATCCTATCCGAAGGAGTTTCTTAGCAATGGCGCTACCACTAAAATGTCCCCCACAAGATCCATTATGGGCTTCATTCAAAGATGCTTTGGATTCTTCTAGATTCACACATCTCAATAAGATGCCTTCAAAAGATCTTCTGTACAAGGTATTACCAATAATCACAAAGCGACTTGCTTGTCTACGTAATAACCTACGCTAGTTGCTAGTGCAACCATCAGGGAAGGTTCCTTTCTACAAAAAATTAAATATATCAGTATACCATGGTTTAGGAGTTATTTCGTTTATGAGAAACACATCCAAAGGTTCTAAGCATGATTTGCTTGAAGCGGGTTCTTGGAGTCGACGAATAATGATGCTAGCATATTCATCGTCTAACTCCAATGGTAGAAGAGATGCAGCTGTAGCCATAGCATTAGTCGCACAATGGCTAGTTTGAGGAATAGCTTCCAAAGTAACTTTATCAAACAAGGATAACAACTACAAAACATATGCTTTATATGGGTGTAATTTATCATCTCTGGTCTGATAAACATCATTGATTTGGTTTATGACAAGTTGGGAGTCATCGAAAACCAATAAAATTTTAATTTTAAATGCCAAGGTAGCTCGTAATCCAAGGATAAGAGCTTCATATTCAGTAGTGTTATTGGTGCAAGTAAATGTTAATTTGAAGGAAAGAGGAATAAGATGTTTTTATGGAGGTATTAAAATAATACCCACACTAGCCCCACTCATGCATCGGGCTCCGTCAAAGTATAGGGACCATTGCTCTGAATGGTCTGCCTCTAGTTTAAGGCATTCATCAGGAAACTCAATGATGAGGGGATGGGTAGATTTTAAAGGTGCAACAACTAATTTATCTGCTATGATTTGACCTTGAATAGACTTTTCTCCTATGAAGGTGAGTTTAAATTTGCTTAGCGCAAGAACCCACTTGGTTGTGCGACCAAATAAATACGGTCGACTCATGAGATATTGCAAAGGGTCAAATTTGGCAATAACATACATTTTCTGACTGAGCATATAATGTCATAGTTTCTGTGTAGAAAATATGACTGCTAGACATAATTTCTCTAATATGGTATAGTGAGTTTCATAACTGATTAAGGTTCTGCTAATGTAATAATTAACACATTCTTTCTTCTCATCATCAATCTGAGCTAACATAGCCCCTAAGGCAAAATTAGAAGAAGAAATGTACAAGATAAAAGGACGATCAGATCTAGGTGGGGAAAGCACTGGGGGTTTGAGGAGATATTGCTTAAGGAGTTCAAATGCTTCTTGGCATTCGTTGTCCCAATGAAAAGAGACATCTTTCTTAAGAATTTTAAGAAAGGGTCCAGTTTTGTCTGCCAACTTGTCAATGAAGCGGCGAATAGCTTGAAGCTTACCTTGTAAACTTTGTAATTCTAATATATTTGTGGGTGCAGGCATATTTGTGATAGTTGCAATCTTGAGAGGGTCAATTTCAATGCCACGTAAAGAAACTATAACCCCTAATAATTTATCGGACTTAACTCCGAATATGTATTTAGCAGGATTTAGTCGGATAAGATATTCCCTTAACCGATCAAATACTTTCCTTAAGTCATTTAAATGATCATCTTCTTTGATGGAACGAGCTATGATATCATCTACATAATCATGTAGGATATCATGCATCATGTCATGAAAAATATAAGTCATAGCTCGTTGATAGGTTGCACTCGCATTCTTTAAGCCAAATGGCATCACTTTCCAACAAAAAGTTCCCCAAGGGGTAATAAAGGTTGGTTTGGCATGATCTTCAGGAGCTATCCTAATCTGATTATAACCAAAAAATCCATCCATTAAGGATATCATTCCACTTCTAGTAGTAAAGTCAATGATTTGATCCATGTTGGGAAGAGTAAAATCATCTTTAGGGCATGCAACATTAAAGTCTCTGAAATTGGTGCAAACCCTAAATTTAGTGGCTTCTTTCTTAGTTACTAGAACTACATTTGAGATCCATTTAGCATAGTCAATGGCTTGTATAAAAAAATTTCAACAGTTTTTCTAGTTCTCCTTTGACTAGTAAGGCCACTTTGGGATGCATTTTTCTAAGTTTCTGTTTAATGAGGTTTAGCATCTGGATGGACTACTAGATGATGCATAACTACAAAATGGTCCAAACCTGGCATGTCTTCATATGTCCAAGCAAAGACATCTTCATAGTCTTTAAGAAATGAAATGTATTTATCCTGTTTTTCTTGACTCAATTCTGATCCAATATTAATGAGTGAGGGTTATGTTCGGTTCCAATGTTAATTTTTATAACGTTTTCAACTTCCATATGCAAATCTCTCTCAAAATTATGTGGGGTGGGTGAAACACCCAATTCTTGTAATTCTTCCAGGGTTAGCTTGGATAATTTGTCTTGAGGAGTCGAGGCCTCAAGCTGGGCTATACTAGGTATAGAGCCATTAAAATAAAATTCATTATATAACAATTCCTTAATGGAAATATCATGAAATATATCTCCCTCCAACTTGTCATCGGATTTGGCAATCATTTCAGGATAGGCTATGGATAGCATATTGCAAGTAGAAGAATTATTCTTTGGACACAAAGAATCTTTTTTATCTAGATAATCTTGATAACATACGAGATGGTCATCATCCTCAAATGGAAAGGGCTGACCTTTACTAGAAAATAGGCCCACACCATAGCGGGCAGGCCACGGTTCTACCTCGAAAGGTTCTTTCATACCATTTTGGAAATGTCCCAAACCTTTCCCTTTATAGCCCAATTTAAGCATTATGGGCTTAGCTTTAATATAATCATTAGAAAAATAGCATCTAGCATACCCATCACAATGTGTCTTAATGTTTCTGGGTATTCTTCCCCAATCATATCCTTTATAAATAAAAGCACAACTCCCGACTTGGTAGATACTTCCCATAGGCTATGGGAGGCCCAAGGTACAAGGAGAGGGTGGGAGTTTATTTAAAAGGAGGGAAGTTTGCATGGCAGTGTTGATCTCTTATGATATAAGAATTTTAGATAAATCAGGTAAGAGCTCATCAGTAAGAGCATAAGAGGTAGAAGGAACATTTCCTTGATCTTCGAATGTGGAAAGAATGCCTGTAGTGGATGTAGATGTCATAGGGATATTGACGGGTGAATCTAGAGGTATGGAAGATATAGGAGTAAAGCAAGAAGCATTGGGTGTAGGTTTATGCCCTTTTCGAGGTCCTAATGTGGTTTGTTCAGAAGATGGTTGAGCTATATGTATAGGTGTAGTTGAAGGAGTAGATGAAGTTATGGGTGTGTGTTTCACACATTTGGACGGATGATAAGAATTAGGATGTGTGGATGACAGGGCAGGGCAAAATTGCACTCCAACAGGTTCTGCCAAAGTGCACATATCAAAGGGTCTAGGATCATCATAAATGGTAACCAACTAGTTTTTAAATTCGAATTTAACACACTGATGTAAAGTGGAGGGAACCGCTCGCATCACATTGATCCAAGGATGACCCAAAAGTATATTGTACGATGCAGGGCAATGTACAATAAACATGGTCGTATCTAGGGTTCTAGGACCAACTTGCACGGCTATAGTAATGACTCCACACATTTCTTATGTCTCATCATTGAAGGCTTTGATAATCATATCTGTTATTTTCATTTTGTCACTTCTAAACCCAAATCATTGGTAGAAGTCAAAAGTGCAGATGTTTAAAGATGAACCATTATCAATCAAGACTCGTTTAACAACTACATCTCCAATTAGGGTAGTAATATATAAGGGATTATCCTTATGTAAACTATGTTGTGGTATATCTCTATCTCAGAAGTCAATACAATCGACTTCTCGAGTGATGATAGTATTGGTCATGGCTTCAGGCTGAATATTTTGTCATACCATCATTTGGCTTAATGTGAGCATTAATTCATCCCTATGGGTAGGAGAAGATCTTAAAAGATCCAAAAGGTAAATTCTAGCTGTAGTGTTGGATAATTGTTCATTAATATTATATGGAGGCTTAGGTTGAACATTAGACATATGATTCCCTTTATTGGGATTTTTCAAAATAAATGGAGCTGATCCATCATTATGAGTTTGATCTTGTTGAGAATTTTGAGCCTGTTGTCTAGTAACGACTCCAATGGTACCTACAATGTTATGTTGAGGATGACGAATTGGTCTCGGTATAGTGTTTATGGCTTGTTCATTAGGAAGGAACTGATGAGAAGAAGGTCGAGTAGTAACTCTTCTTGGAAATGGTTCTTTCGAAACCATAGAATCTGTGATAGGTTGAATAGGATCTGATTCATTTTCAGAACTATTCGATTGATTTGAGGTGATTTCCATGTCACTTTTAGTATCAGATTCTACATCACTAAGATCAAGTGTTTGTGTATTATATAGGGGTCTGGACGTAACTATGGATAAAGTTGTGTCAAATATTTGAGGATCAGGAATAGGTAATTGTCCACTAATAGTACCTACATATCGGGTAGGAGGGGGAACATTATGATGTTCGATTTGATTAGCCACCTCTTTACCATGCGTTGGTAAAGGATGTTGAAATATGTCCAATGATTGATTGGCATTCTGATTATGACTTTGAGGGGTGCTCTTTTGAGTGTTATTAGAAGCATTTTGTTTAGGTTGGAAGGCTTGCACCTCCATCTCATTATTATCAATAAAATCTTGTATTTTATGTTTTAATATTTTGCAAGAGTTGGTAGCATGTCTAGGTCCTCTATGAAAATCACAATGTAAATTAGCTCTGTATCTGGGTATAGTTGGATCAGGTTCCCGGATAGCTAGTAATTGGATCAAGTCTCATGCTAGTAATTACGGGAGAATAGTTGATAAAGGTTGATTTAACCTAGTAAATTCTTGAGGTGGTTTATCAGGAAGTTTCAATATGAACTTCTCCGTTGTTTTCATAGTATTAATATTAGCAATGTTTCTACTATCAATAACTCCGTCACCCACAACTTGTTTATTTTTATACTGATTTCTGGATGTTTTCTCATCATCTTTGTTTTTGAGCTGACCTCTTCTAATGAGAGCATCTTCCACCCTTCTAGCTAAGTCTATAGCTTGATCGAAGGTGGTCAAGGTAGCAGTTGATAATTCATAGGATAGTTGTTCTTGTAAATTATTGATAAAAATATCCAACATCTCCCGATAAGGTAACACAAAGTGTAGTTTTCCTATCAACTATCTCCATCGAGCTAAGAAGTCAGCAAAACACTCATCTTTGTCTTGTTTTAGGTTGTAAAAATATTTAATGGTTACATGCCTTTCGATATAGGTACTAAATTGATGCACAAAAGACTCAGTAGTTTCTTCAAAATTTCTCAATGAATGAGTGGGTAGTTGATAATACCACTCCAATGCCATCCCCCCTAAGCTTTTCGGGAACATTTTTAGTAATAGAAAATCATCATGTGATATATCATGACATGCTATCCTAAACATACGAAGATGCTCTATGGGATCTTCGGTTCCTTTGTAGATAGGTAGGACAGGCATGGGAAAGCATTTAGGATATGGTTGTGCTACAACTATAGGATCTAGAGGTTGACTACACATCTCTCGGTAATTGTACAAGGGACGGTAGGGATCTATTTGGTCCATACGAGAGGTTAACTATTTCACCATTACTTCCAGATTGCTAGTTTGTCCACCATATTGGTTTGGTGGTACATGAGTATGGGATTTGTGAGCGTAAGAAGGTGGAACATAAGGATTCAATGCTATGTTACTATTATGCAAATGATTGGTAGGAAGAGTATTATGAAGAAGATTTGTGGTAGCATTATGTTGTATCCCAAATTGTTGGAAATTAACATTTGGTGTTGTTTTAGGCTTTAGTTGATTTGAGGTATATTGATCAATATTTTGGCGAAATAAAGTAGTGAATGAAGGTTTCTTTTGTGTAGGAATAACCCTTGGTTTGGTAACAGGAACTCTAGGTGGTTGGGTAACCTATTGTTGTTGCATGTTCTAGATTATAGTAGCCATGTCCAAATTGGATGGTCCAACTTGATCACTTTCTTGATCAATAAAGGACAAAGGATTAGTGCGTGTGTGATATATATCTTCTAGGGTTGCTTGAGTATCACTAATTTGATATTTATCCATATGGACTACTCTATTAAGAGTGCCAATATTATTATTGAGAAATTTCCAAAAATGGTCCATGTTCTCAAAAGTAACAGCTCCGTCTGGAGTTATTTTAGGAGATGAGGATCCTTCCTCTCTATCATTTTATTTTTGTTCATTTGCGTCCACAAATTCTTTTTCTTGTTGGTTTAAGGTTACTTCTTGAATTGGTTCTTCAAGAAGGGAATCTGGTTTATTGGTTTTTCCTAACCAATCTTCTTCTACTTCAATTTGTTTTCCATTCCTGAGTCTAGTCATTATGTCTAAATTTAGGTTTTAGTAAATATATATTAATATATTTGCAACAGATCTTGGGAGGTATATATTTTAATTATATACCTACTATAATACTTAAAAGAAAATGTTTTGATTTTTTTTTTAATTATTTTTTTATGATAATTTTTTTTTTTGTTTTTGTTTTTATTTTTTTATAAAGACAATAAACAACACACTAAATACAAGAAACAACAATAATAAAATAATAACTTAGTTTTCTATAAATAGTTTAAAGATGTCATTGATAGGATCAAGTTCATCAGGAGTCATAAAGTGCTCTTCTTCAAATTGGAAATTGTTTTTCAAGAAGTCAACAAAGTGTGCTATGGTGATATTATTTGTTTTAGATTTTGTTTTGTAAAAATAAATCTCATGGCAATATTCTCGATATAACACAGCTCTGGGAACTCTATTCCATATTTTTCTATCTGCAAGATCAGCTTCTTGGTCCTCAATATGAGCTAGAAATTGATGTACTATGGCTGCATTCTCAAGGTATTCCTCAAAGGTATACAACTCAGAAGACACAAGGGCTCTTTTATCTGCTAACCACCTATGGCAAGATCTTTGAAGCTCATGATACAAAGTCACTTGATCAAGATCTAGGATTCTATCTAGGACAAACCTCTTGATTTGCCTAAGTTCGGTTGCTCTAGATGAAATGAGATCTAATCTCCTATTAAGTTCATCCCACAAAGGTTGAACCCTATTTGTTTGAGGTACTCTAAGGACAGAAGTAATCTCTATAGCTGCTAATTGATTTTCAACATTAATTGTGACAACTCGTCTTTTATTATAATCTACCATCTAAATATGAAATGCAAATCTTTGATTCTAAATGCATTTATGTTTTGTTTTTTGTTTTTGAATTGAATTGTTTTCAAAAGGTTTTTAGTTTTCACGTCGGGTTCACCAAAATGTATTGCTCCAAATTTTTTGTACCCTTACCTTCAGGCTATAGGATCTATGCCCGGAAGGGGGATGTGAAAAGGATGGGATAATACCTCAGAATGAGAGGCCCTTTGAAGGTCCCGCCTCTCGGGGGAGGTGTATAAGGGTGAATTTTTTACGGATGGTGGATTCACCAGGAAACTTTTGAATGGCAGTTTCCACGTCTAGGTTGATAGTGTGTTTGATGTGTTCATTTTTATGCTTGATTATTCAAGTCCTAAGTTTTACCAATATGAATTTAAACTATTCTATATGCCAATGCAGATTTCAATGAATACATAAAATAGAAATAGATGCAAATTACAAAGAATATGCTAACCAAAATAATTCATACCTGATTTCGGATGTTTGATGGAGATTCTGAGTCTTATAGCAGTTCAGATCATCTCAGTTTGCACATTATCATCTGATATTTCTCAAGATCATCTCAAATCATAGAAGGTCATCTAAAATAGGACAATCACCTGAAATCTGATAAATTCGTCAGACGAATCCATTAGAAACATGCAATCACAGAAACAAACAAAAAATACCAAATATGAAAATGCAAAAGCAAGGGATAATGATAGAAATAATAGCAAACATGCATAAATAATAGTGTCTAATAACAAATGAGGAAATACAGTAAATTTAATGATTGATTTTACCTTTATCATGCAATTATGCTAAATGAGGTGAACTCCAAGATGCATAAAACATAGTAACTTAAAATAGTGCAAAAATATGTTATGGAAAATGCAGCAAAGCTTAAGAAAATGCGAACTCTAAACTTGGACTACCCCCAATCTGGACTACAGTCAGGATTTCCTCCAATCATACGAAATCGTTCGCAATCGTCCGAGATCGTCAGCAATGATCCAAGCTAGCCTCGACTAAAAAATAGTAGAATTCCTACAATAAAAACAATGTGCAAGCAATAATGCGAGGGAATAAGGAGCTAACTCTGCAATGAAATCCTATCAACAAAGGGGTTGGGGGTTCAGGGAGAATCAACAAGAATTAGGCAGGGAGGCAGGGGATAAACTAGAAAAATCCTAGTTTATATAGGATTAAAAAGAGGTTTGAGAGGTTGGGGATCATCCCAATCTGGGAGATCTCCAACAGGGAAATCTCCAACTGCACAGACACGCTTCTGCCCGAGTTGGAGAGGCTATTGAAACAGAAGCTAATTATGAAAATTTAGTTTTGGGACAAAATCATCTAGACTTTCTATTCCAGACGAATTCGTCAGATTGGGGATGATTTCGTCTAATCTGCGATGATATCGTCCAATGGTCAAAACAAATCCTACAAATGGCATGGAAAATGGGAAAAGCGGGTAAAATCATACAGTTTTGTGTGCATCACTGGGAAGCCTACGAGAGTGCATCACCCCTTGTAAAGGGATATCAAACATCTGCTATCCTATTTTGTAAAACATGTATCAAATGAAGGAAATCCCTTAGAGGGATCTATATGTAACTAAACTTGAGAAAAATAATAAAGAGAATTGCTCATTCATTTTTTGGTATTTCGATTCCATTTTCTTACACATATTTCATTTAATGCATGATTAAGTATAAATAAATCAAATAATATTTGCAAATAGAGTAGTGGATGGTCAGTTGCTTCCCTGAGGTTTCTACAGATGGTTATCATGGTGGGACCATAAGAAAAATATAACATGCCAATTTGTAGCTCTCCTCTGGTTAGTTCTATTGTAGTGATATAAGCTACCCGATTGCATTTGAGGAATGAGTGCAAGTAAACATATGCAAGATTTTTGCAGAATTAAACCTTCAATGAGGTTGAAGCAATGATTCAAAGATGCACACCATCTTGCATGGTTGGGCCATCTAGCATTGATCAGACCAATGATCATCATACACCCTACAAACATAGAAGTCTACATTTTTGCTTCGTGCTATGTTTTTCCCACATAGCACATCACAAAAAGAGGCATCTGTAGAAACCTAAAATATGCCATGTTTAGGAGAACAACTCATATGGGTATTCATAGACCATGTGACTAAACCTTGGGACCTTCTAAGTGCCAAAAGTGGTTTTCACCACTCATTTGGGGTAGTCTTAGCCCATCCAAGCTTGGACGCTATGAACTAGAGTGGTTGGATTCTGGCCACTGAAGCTCAAAGAGGCCAGCCCTAACCATTGCAGATGATAGTGGTTAAGTCCAAAATAGAAACTTACTAACTTACTATCAAACTAGCCTAATCTTTGGTGGAAGTGGTAGTTTACATGCAATAAAGTCGAGCAGGGATAGTGTGCATTCCTCCCCATAGCTAGTCTACATGAGAGACTCAAGTCCAAGTTTAGACATTAGTTTAACTGGCCTTTCAAACATAGAAAAAGACAAAACTTCTCATGCTAACATACAATGTGCATGTAGAATTCAATCCTAGGATTTGGACATTGACCTAGGGCTTCAAAGACATTATAAGGAGTAAACCTAAAGGCACCAAAAGGGGGACCTTTTGGAGAGCTTTTGGAGACTTTTCATAGAGATACGACCAAGGAGAGTTTTTTGATACTTGGAGAGATTTTCTTATAGTGAAGCCCTATCGGATCAGAGAGTATATGGGAGCACATTTTAGGAGTAACAAAGTGTTGGCCGATTGAGAGGTTATCATCTACAAGATATTCAACACATCGGGCATAAATGATAACTATTTCAACTTCAGCAATAATCCTAGATCCATAGCCTTGGAGCAATAGAGACAAGTTTTCATCTTAGCGGCCATTGTCTTGGACAACGGCCCATAGGCCTAGTCTAGGGTTCTTAGCATTAGTTCTTTTATTTAGCTTGTTACATGTTTTTATGCCATTAGCATAGATATGGTTTATCGCATTTACTTGCATTCATAGCATTAGTTTCCATTGTCATTGAGCATATTTATATTTATCATTAGGGTTATTGCTAAAAACCTCATTTGAGGAGGCAATCTCAGATAGTTGAGTGTTTGTTGTTTTCATTCTTGCAGGACTACAAGTTCATCTAGATAGGTTATCAACATACGAAAGCAAAGGTATCCCTCTAGGAGCCAGAATGGAGAAGGAGGCATCTATAAGCCCTCATATAGTTTTGTGTGCATCACCAGGAATCCTACAAGAGTGCATCACTCCTTGCAAAGGGATATCATACGTTTGCTGTCCTATTTTGTAAAATTTGTATCAAATGAAGGGAATCCCTTAGAGGGATCTATATGTAACCGAACTTGAAAAAAAACAATAAAGAGAATTATTCATTCATTTATTTATATTTTGGTTACATCTGCTTACACATATTTCATTTAATGCATGATTAAGTATAAATAAATCAAATAATATTTGCAAATATATTAGTGGATGGTGCACCACTTCCCCGGGGTCGCTACATAAGTTAATTGAATTTCTAATTTTAAAGTGTATCCATGTATAAAGCATACACCTAACTAATGCATCAATTGATATCAAATATTAAAGCATGAAAAATTGACCATAATGAATTCAACAAGAAATGGGGTTTCCTTTTATTAAAATTTGCCAAATTCAATTACATATACATCCCTCTTAGGGATACTCAATGTTGATACAATTAATACAGTTTTGAAGATCCTCTAAATGAGGGGTGTTGTAATTCACAGACTTTCCAATAGGACACGAAATGCTTAAGATCCATGATGACCTTCTTATCCATGATTAGAGGCACATGCTACCTTGAATGCCTTGCAAATGAATGGATCCTATAAACCCTATGTTCAAGAAACAACACGAAATGATTAGAAGCAAAGGTGGCCTCTCTTGATGAGGCTTTTGGAGGAATCTTGCATAAAGAATGCTAAAGGAAGCAAATGAAACATGTAATCTTATGAAACTATGCAAGAAATCATTAAATTTTAATAAATAACATAAAGGAAGATATAAATATAATTATGAAACATCCTAATTAACCATTGGAAACTTGAATTGCATGAAATAAACATAAACTAGTCTAGAATTAACAAATTCTAAGAAATGAAGGAAATATGCCCTAAATATCTAAATATAACTGTACAAATGCATCAAAGGAGATTAATCTACAGTGAATATACCAAAATAAATGCATAAAACTATGAATCTATTGCTAAAATAGGGAGAAACATGGATCAAACCCTTGCTATAGGTCTGAGGCACAATGGGTACTGTTAGCCACAACTAAAAACTACGATTGAGATGAAAACCTTTTTGCTCTCCCAATCAGGGCTTGGATATCCAAATATCCTTATTGAATTGATGGTCAAGGGTCACCTTGATGTCCTTTTATGGATTTTGTGGTTGAATTCATTGGATTCATGGTGGAAGAGGCTCAATTATGAGTTCTTGATCTCCTAGCCTCCTAGGATCTCCATGGCTTCGAATGCATTCATGATTGGCAAGTTAGCTCTCTCCAAAAGGTTGTAATTGGGTCAAAAAATTGCATAGGGATTTTCTACATTCAAGTGAAATATTCTGTATATTTCTCCACAATTTGGAGGGGGTCTTATAGCATTCTAAAGTCCTTGGTCTAGCTTCATGGAGAAGCCAAGAACAAGAAACTTACAGTTGGATCAGTTAAAGGGAACTTTCTCGATGCTTCCTCACCTAAAACCATTTAAATCTCCATTGCCCAGGCCATTGTAACCAAAATTTAGCTCGTACCAAGATTCAAAATAGTTTTGATGCTAGCTATGGCTCTGAGGCATGGCCAACTCTTTTAGCCATGGGTGTCAGCCACAACTAAGGTTGAGTTAGCCAACTCTACCTAAATTGAGTGGTTAAAACCACTGATTCACCTTAGAGCTATCCAAGATCATTCATATGGTCTATTTGCATGTCCCATATGAGTAGTCACCTTGACATGATGCATTTTAGGTGTATATAGATACCCCTTTTGAGATGTGTTGTTAGAATGAACAACATTGAGAAAAAATAGACCTCCTAAAATAACATCATAGGTTGAATGATGATCATTGATATGATCAATATTAGATGCCCAATCCTACCAAATGACATGCATATTAGAATCATTACTTCCAATTTAGGGAAGGCTTAAATTAAAAAAAGCTTTTGCAAGCTCCAGTGAAGATCAGGTAGCTTCAGTGCTACAATAGTACTGATATATGGAGAGCTACTAACTTAATTGTCATAGTTGCTTTTTGTCCCAGCAAAGGGTAAGCTTATGATAGTCTTTGACAATGATTCATAAGACAAACACAATTTGATAAGATTGAGTGATCTCTTTTTTAATTTTATTATGATAATTGATATAATGACTACCTTATCAAGTGATGAGTCAATGAGAGTAGGACAACTTACTGAAGTGATGAGCCGCTTGACCATCATGAGTGATTTGAACAATTGAAGGTTTTAGCACTTTACTTACTTGGCAAGGCCTAATTTAGCCATGATTACAACTGTTAATAGTAATTATACATCTCTATCCCATGGAGCAGTCCAACCACTATGGCGTTCTTAGGGAATCAAAGTGATAGAAATTCCAATTAGGCATATGTTGAATTATAATGTTCAATGATCTGCTGAAAAAATGTCATAAAAGAGTTGATATGAATACCTCATTCCCATGGAGTAGTATGGCTATCTAGACCTTCTTAGGGAATGAAGTGAAGCATATCAATTCCATGATGACTAATTTACCCTCAAATGGTCTTATGGTAATTTACTCATCTTGCCATATTGCATGGATCGCAAGTCGTTGAAACCGCCAAGTGTGTAAGGTAAATAACTGGATATGAGGCGCATTTGAATTTTGATTTATTTGAATTTTTTCTTATTTTTAAAATTTTGAGGGTTTTAACCCATTAGATATTTTTAATTTTGTATTTTAGAGCCCCTCATGGCTGAATTTTGAGAGCATTTATTGCTAGATGCTATCTGTACTTGTCAGTCGCGGTCCATTTTTACCATTTTCTTAGATGTGGCTCTGACCTGCGGTTAGAAAATCCTAATTCTAAACCTATGGGTGTCAGCCATGATCAAGGAAAAATAGAAAATATAAAATAAAATATATCAATTTTGATTTCATTATTTTCTAATTGTTGCTACTGTCCAAAATATAAAATAAAATAAATCAAGTAAGGTTTAAAAATTTGACACGGAACACTGCTAAACTGCGTACTCAACCTATCCAACATGGCTGACTTGATGGATGCAAATTCTAGTGGTGGATCCGGTGCTGGAAAGGTAGCATTACAACTCTCTCTTATTTTATTTTACCCAATTAAAATGAACCACATTAATTAATGGGTTAATTGAACCTCACTAAACTATCGATAACGAACTTCACCATAGCTTAGGGTTAGCAACTTAAAATAAACCTCATTAAGTAATGGGTTAATTGAACCACATTAAACTACTGGTAATGAACCACACCATAGTTAGGTTTATACAAGGTTAGATTAGATGGGTGGTATTTTTAATTATTATTTTTTAGATTTTTTGGGATGGGACATGACCCTAAAAAGGTCACTGCTCTTAGCCATGGGTGGAATTTGTGGCTCCCAATTGGTATATTGGGGGTCATGGTTGTCATTAATGGTGGGATTTAAATCCCAACGGTTATAATTTTAACCATTACTACTGGTTGTGGGTCCCAACCACGGTTAGATGATTTCAGGAAAAGTTTCCAATTATTTTTATTTTTTTGGGGTTTTTGTCTGATTTAATTGATTTTTTTTGAAGTGTGATATTCATTTTTTTTGAAATGTGTTGATGCATTTGTGAATGTTTTTATCTTTTTGAATATTTTTTAATATTTTTGACTTTTTAAGGTCATTTTTTAATGTTTTTTTATTGATTTAGCATAAATTATTTATGTCTCTCTTCAAAATTTGATCGCAAGGGTGAGGGAATTGAACATCCTTTATACCCTTCACAATAGCCTTGATGACATTGAATGGGCTTGGTTTGGATCCATTGGATTTGGCTACGTGCTACGGATTCCATTGATTAGAGCTGATCAGGATTACATGACTGCTCTGGCCTATCGCTGGGATGCAAGGACCAACACCTTTCATGTACCTACAAGTGATATCACTATTACTCTAGAGGATGCTTATCACATATTCTAGATCCTGATCGATGGCAAGGCCATCACATATTTACCCATAGAGGTGAAGGATGCAATATTTAGAAAGATCTTCGATGCCTGGAGTGCTACAACATAGGCAAACTCAGACCACAATGGGGTCCAAATCAAGGATTTATACCATGAGAATGTCTTCTCATGGTGGGTAGCTATGATCATGCACTTAATTTGGATTTATACCATGAGAATGTCTTCTCATGGTGGGTAGCTATGATCATGCACTTAATAGTTTAAATCATGCTACTAGACACATCAGGATCAATGTTCCCTTGGAACCTCTTGGCTAGGACACAGGATGTACTAGTGAGCAGCATTGAGGAGCCACTAATCCTATCCTAGGGGAGTGCTCTACTTACATAGCTCTATGATGAGTTGTACAATATCACACAAAGGAGCCACACGGGAGTCAACTGTAGTCTCCTGCTATACATTTGGATGTGGAAGCATATCATAGTTGATCACCCCACACCACTACCACTTTGAGTTATTGATATTGCTACAAAGTGGCAGTGCTACGCTGCTTACTGGCCTCAAGAGGCTAAGGGGTTCAAGAGTAGGACTCGAGCAGGAGACGTGTAATACTACATTGATTATATTGTATGGTTGTAGACTCGATAGGTACTATGGAGGCCCTACATGGATTACCAAACATAGGAGAAGACAGACACATACCTTAGGAGGTATCGACATGAAAAATGGTTTTTTAGGCAAAAGCTTGAGATACGAGAGTTCTTTTACTTCTCCCGTGTGACCAAGAAATTTGAGATTTGATAGGATATACCTTCTATACCCACTATCTATCACTACCTTAAGGCAGAAAAGGACTTGAAATAGCCTTAGGTGACTCCACTAGGAGATGAGGATGATGATTGGAAGGAGTCTGCACTAGAGGATGCAGGTACTATAGTATATTATGACACTTGGTGGACTACCAGGTTGTGGTAGGGTTATGGACCCCTAGGTAGACCTATATATGGTGTGGCAGTAGCAAAGGTAGAGGGGACACATATAGAGGAGGTAGACCCTCATGGGAATTGAGTGCACTAGCAAACAAAGGGTAGATAGGGTGAGGCTATAGCTAAGGAGGAGCCCCAAGTAGAGGAGGGTGATGAGGGTGAGGAGGAGCTAGATGATGAGGTGTCCCAGCTTAGGGCCTAGGTTGCTAGCTTACATACATGGGTAGGGACCCTTCAGATGCAGATTCGAGAGAGGGACACTTCCATGGCTACTCTATAGGCACAACTAAAAACCATGTAGGATCAGTTGAGATAGGGATAGAATCAGTTACAGAGCTATGAGGAGGAGTAGACTCTCCATCTAGCATAGATTGTGAGTGCCACTGTAACTTTAGAGAATATGATACTTGAGCAAGATCTAGCATTATCTCAGCTACAACTCATGACTAATGAATAGGATCAGGTGAGGAGTGCATGAGGAGAGTCCTATACTCTATAGGTTTCTCTAATTACTCCAGTTGTACCGAGACTGGTAGGTGTAGATCCAGATATAGAGATCAGGAGACTGAGGGCAATGATTCAATATCACCTCGATGAGTGAGCATCAAATTTTGCTCACATATATTTCCTAGAGGGAAAAATCAAGATTCTTGGGGGTGATATCCCAGAGAGTATTGCCACTACAGGGACTTAGAATACCAGGACATAGGAGATAGGGCAATCATCATTACGGCCTAGTCATAGGACTTACAGGTCAGAGAGGTCCACCAGTTCCAGATCGAGGTGGACTCACTAAGAGGGTGGAGGCAACAGAGGAGCCTCACATAATGGGGGTATAGGAACTACCTAGTATAGATCTTATCAGATATTTTTACCATTTTTGAGTGTAAGGTTAAGGACCTACACAGTTGTAGCCTACGGGTATTTTGGACATATGTCTATATGCTCTTTTTGAAATACACACACACACACATATATATAATCAAATATTTATGAGACTCATTATATGCGTAGATTTATTTATTTTATGTTTATGATATATATATGGATGCAGTGCTTGTATTGTATGTTTATTTGATGTTATACAATGTGATGTATGGATGACATGCACTAGCTAGATGATGGATGTATAGATATTGTGATCTAGATGTGTAGATAGACTACTTTGATTGTATGCATATGGATGCAATGTTAGATGTTAAATGCATGTTTAATTTATTGTACTTGTATGCATTTAATTTATGTTGCTATGATATGATGAATGCAATGTGTGTAATGCATTATTTACATGATGATGATCTAATGTAAATGAACATGTATGTCTTAATCACTTAAAACATAATGTGTGAATGCAATATGAGTTTGACAATCTAATGGATGAAACCACAAAATGTATAATAATCATGACTATAATTGATATATCTTATCATAAGAATTAATCAATTAAACATCCATATGTGCTATAAAATTTTGTATTGTTTCTATTCATAAGCTTTTGTAATTTAAAATAATATGCACAACATAGTTAGTGGCCATTTAAATATCATTGTTGATATCCCTCCTGTAGCTAACCTATATTATGAATAGTCCTACTAAACAAACTCTCATAAAAAGAAATTGATAATTGAATGATTGCAATGGTTGTTGCTATTTGGGATTTTTTTTTTGAGGTTTTCCATGAGACTCAAACACCCTAGTTGACTTATGAAAAGTTGTATACTAAGTATACTAAACTTCTAAAAATTAAAGTTTTCACTATGAAATACCAAGCTATTCATTACCCTTGTATGTGTAAATGGATATATTAGATGAGATATAAACATACCCCAGTGCCAGGCAGGATTCATTCAGCCCATTGATGTATTGAGGATCCTCAAATGTTCACCAAATCCTAGGTTTGGATTTAGTTAGACTAGACCACTAGGCAATACATGCCACCAAAAGCTATCTCATTTGTAGATTGCTTAGAACTACCCCAATGTTAGGCGAGATTCATTCAACCCATTGTTGTATTGGGGATTACCCTATGATTTTTTAGCATTGATCATGATAGGAATTCAAGTTTACCCCCTTATTTTCTTCAATTTATTGGGATACATGTTCATATATAGTGATAAAAATAACTGTTTATTTTTTATTTTTATTTTTATTATTTTATTATATATATATATATATATATATTTGAACAAGGGATTTGATTTGATTTTTAGGATTTTTCTCCTTTATTTGTAAGCAATGGATTTATTCATGTAGGGGGTAAAATTGTCTTTTTTCCAATGACCTCTACTCTAGACCATTGTACCTTACAAAATGAGCAAGTAACAAAACCTTTTGCCTAAGGTGACCCAAAATACTTTTGTAGTATTCATCCTTCCTTATCCTAAATAGGATTGTTAATGTGTTTGACTAGTTATGGGATTATGATGTGCTAAGTGCTATCAAAACTAGACCTCATTCTCAAAAGCCAAGCAAGATTTCTACTAAATTTGAAAAGACCCCTAGGTATGGTTGAATGACCAGAAAACCCTAGTATATTATGCATAGCAACAAGAGGGGTTGTGATGAAAACACAATTACTCACAAGGGTGATGGATGATGATGATAATGCATAGATGCATGATTGAAATACAAACATGGTATCATTTGTAAGATTGCAAACACAACCTATCCTAATGCAAGTGTGATAGATGGAAATTCCTAATACAATGCAATTAAATAAAATGCATGTGCAAAATTAAAATGCATGATGCAAATGAAATGCAATGTTTTAGATTTTAATGCTTTTTGATTTTTATGGATTTTGACATTTTTCATAATTTTAAGTTTTTGAATTATTAAGTGTGGAACGCCTTAAGATGAAGGATTTTGAGAGGTTCAAGCTCTTCAACCCCTTCAAGTGATACATTCTAGGTCCAATATGCTTTGAGATGATATAAGGACCTAATCAATTAGCCATAAATTTGTCTCACAAGTGCGGTGGTAGGTTTGAGTTCTGTTGGTTCTCTTTTAGCACAAGATCACCAAGCTTAAAGTATCTAAAGTGGACTTTACTATTGTAAGCTCATTTTAAGCACTCTTGGTAAATGCAAAGATGGTTCAAGGAATTCATGTGGTGTGTTGTGGGCCAAAAAATGTTAACTTATTTCCTACTTTTGTCACATGCTCGTGCATTTAATTTATCAACCCAGGGAGCTTCATAAACTTGTGAAGGGTCTTGAACAAGATTGCTTACAATACCACTTGAGATGAGTCTACTAGTTCTACTATTGGGGGGTGTTTCAAACGGTTGTCAATCATTCATACACTCCTCAATAATTTACGTAAAATACAATTAAATCTACAGAAAGAAAATCTTCACACATTCTTGGAAATGAACCTACTACAAAATACTAGAAATAGCAATGCGATAAACAACCTTATAAAAGCAATAAACTAATCTAGAAAACATAGGAAAAATAGGGGAAGAAATACTAGATTGGAGTGGGCCCAGGCTCCAGCAGCTTCCTCCCAGCTGAACACGCACTTAGAAAATCTTAGAACTGTACTATGATTATCAAAGTATTACAATGCTTCTTCTATATATCTCTCTATGATTACTATCAAAATATTCTATATCCTATATATTCTCAAAGAGGTCTGCATGTGTTTATATAGCACACCCGTAGAAATTCTATTACAAAGAAGTTATAACAGTCGATTCATTCCAGACTAAACTAAGATAGTCTGGTAAATGTGATCGACGTCTACTAAAATTGGCATTTGGTTCTAACGATAGCATGTTCACTGATTGGTTTGTGCTTCACCTGGAATTGGTAGGACATTCTCATACATCGGTGTGATCCCCAATTTATCTCTACATGACGTAGAGTTGGAACTACACCAGTCGTTGTTGTCCACATCATGCTTGTTTGGTCAACGGGTGAAGAACAGGGGTTCCTTACCTATGAGGAAGGTGCTTAAGTATGTCCGGTGCCTTATCTATGTGGAAGGTGCCTTACTACCGTTGGCACCTTCCTGGAAGAGGAAGGCACTTATCTTATGTTGGTGCCTTCCTATGAGAGGAAGGTGCTTGCCTTCTAGTGGCACCTTCTTGTCGGTGCCTTCCTTATGAGAGGAAGGCACTTGCCTTCTAGTGGTGCCTTCCTTATGAGAGGAAGGCACTTGCCTTCTAGTGGTGCCTTCCTTATGAGAGGAAGGCACTTGCATTCTAGTGGTGCCTTCCTATCGGTGCCTTCCTTATGAGAGGAAGGCACTTCTTTTCCTTTGGTGCCTTCCTGGAAGAGGAAGGTGCTGGCCTTCTATTGGCACCTTCCTAGGAGAGGAAGGCGCTTGTCTTTCCTTGGTGCCTTCCTAGAAGAGGAAGGTGCCTACTTATGCTTGGCGCCTTCCTGGAAGAGGAAGGCGCCTACCTTATTTGCATTGTTTCTGAAAGAAACAAAGTTCCAGGTCCATAAAAAGACCTTGACTAATCCAAATCTAACTAAATCAACTGCAATTCCACAAAAAAACATGAATTAGATAACACGCATAATTTTATCAAATAATTATATTATCATTCATAAACATATGCAATCCTTATTATACAACCACATAATAATAAAGAAATTGTATACAAAATATGAGCATTTCTCATGCTCATCATCCCCCCATGCCTAACATATGCCACACTCTCGTGGCATAAAAATTGTAGGTAGCCCTACTGACCCCTCATCATTACCATTTCTTGGTGGATCCAGCTGTACTTGTGGCCCGTGTCTGCCTCTTCTGCATGCTAGAATTTGGAGGTGTGGTTCTTATTTTTCTATGCAAAGCTGAGGGTGCGGCTATCGACTATCCTTTCCTTGTTCTGGCCACTATTTATGGTGATCTAGCTAGCATCATCTCTACTGACTAGAATGCAGCTTCTATAGCTTGCCATAGGTCAGCGTCCAGAGGTCTGACCGTTGCAAGAGGGATATCTGAATTATCCCTCTTGGAATGAACTACTTAGGCTTTGTACAATCAGGCTGCTTCAAGAGTAAGCCTTGCGTTCTCCATTACAATTGCAGTGGCTTCCAATTTGGGGCCATATACCCCCCACCATTCAAAATACCTTCTTATAATGGAGGGTCATCCTCAGGATGACCTGTAAATATTCTAGAACTTGCTGTCCTCTACCAGATTGACAAAAATAACAGTCCCCCTGCATCCTTGAGGTTGCCTTCCTGGTATCCTTAGCTATTGTCATATCTTTGAGCAGTTGTTCAAACTATTTTCACCTCTCTACAAATAGCTACATATCCCACTCGTCTTCCTCTGGCTTGGTGAATGTCACCTTCACCTTCTTTCAAGCCATCTTGGGCCCTTTTTCTCTGGCCTCTATAGAAAATGTGGTGGCTCAAACAGGGGTTTTCCCTTTCTCCCTGGTGAACATCTTCTCACTTTGAGGGGCCTACTCTGTGGTCCCTGGAGCATTCTCTTCACTCTGTGCTATCTTCCCTGGGGGTGCTTCTTCGTCCCCCTATTTTTCCTATGCCGACCCCTCAGGTTCTTCTCTTCCTTCCTCAGGTCTAGGGAGTTCTTCATTATCCCCTAGTTCTATCTGCTATTGCTAGCCTTTGTCCTACTCCATATCACTTAGGACGATGATAGGGGGTGTTGTGGGACTTCTTTCCCTCACTCCCAAAAATAAAGGAATTCTCCCCTACCTCCGGGCTGCTCTGTCGGGCATCCGATCGAAATTCTCCTAAAGAGAATACTCATCCTGTAGATGTGGGAGAATTCCTAGGGACTTTTGTTGCCTAGTCAGTTTGGGTCGATGCGTCCCTTCAATCTGTTCCCCTGTCTTTGAGTAGCTAGTTCTCCTCTTGCAACTGCCAGACCAGTTGCTCGAGTTGGACGATTCGTCTTTCTTGCTCTTTTAATTCCCCTCTGTGTTTGTTTTGGCAGTCCTCAATTTTTTTTTGGGCCATCTAGCAATTGGTTTTCCACTCCAGCGCTTCCTCCAAGGCTACGTCAACCTGATCATTGCTCCTAGAAGTCCCTGCATATTGTGGGCTCCGGTTTGTCAATTCTCGAAGGGTTTGGGCTACAACATCAACTTTCAGGTCACTTTGTTCTTCTTCTACCGATATGAGGAGTCACTATAGGTGTTTCCTCCTAGGGACTTGCAACTAGAACTCAGCCTCACTGCTAATAAGTAGCACTCCTTCCTCTTCATATTTAGGCACTGGGGAATGCCCTCTTTCCTTTGTGCATTTGAGCACTGGAGAATGCCCTCTTTCTTTTGTGAAATAGGGCAATGCCAATTGCCCGATACTCACCATTTCCTCTGTAGGGCTTCCCTCTTCTTGCCCTATTTTGGCAATAGCATCCTGTTGCCTTTCTTGGCTACCATCTCCCTCTGTGTCAGGGTTCTACCTTTGTGCTTCTACATGGCAGACCAGTGCTGATATCAGCCCATGGTGGGTTAAGGTAGACGGTGCTCCTTTCTAGTACCTAGCCGCTTCGTCCTTTAAGGTATTTTCTAGGTAGAAGGGCACATTCAACTTCCTTCCATGCACCAGGTGATTCAAAAATTGCACATGGTTAGTGTGCAGATGGGTATACTTCCAGGTGCATGTAAAGAATCGAGCAACCTACTTGAATATCTTTCGTAGATGCATGGGAAGGCTACTTTTGGGTAGCCCTTCCTTATCTATCTGCATAGTTTCTCCTGGCAACAACACTTTGGCATATAGCTTCAGCAGTCTGCCTTTGTATATGCATTCCCCTATGAGGGGCAATCCAGTCACCTACGAGATGTATTCGGGGGTGACTAGAATTTCTACCCCTCAAATCTGAGCTACATCGCCCCTCAAGGAGGCAGTGAATTCCTTGGCTGCCTCCATATCCTGGCCCTAACTGACCAGGGTATAGTATTCAAGCCATCCTTTAGCCTCGCATTATGTTTTTACCGCCCCCTGATTCCTTCTATATCACTCGGCTCATTCTTCTTCACTATGTGATTCTTCGACCTTCCTCCCATGGCGCCTTCCTTCACTACTACATTTTTTTTCTATCCTTACTTCTTCAGGAAGGTGCCTTCTTATAGGGAAGGCACCTAACCTTAGCATTTATTTCTAGGGTACACCTTTCGAGCCATATCATTGGCACGCGGTTTCAGCTATGGGGGATATGATTTTTATGACGATGATATTTTTTTTGGTACTGCATAATTTATAAATAATTATATAAAAATTTGAGTTAGTATGCATGTACCTGATTTGATGTTTCATGCATTGTGAAGAGCGTTGATTCACTGATTTGTGACATGGGGGAGGGGTATGGTCATCTGATGTCGCTCGTTCGTGTGGTGGTTTCATTTTGATCGAGGCATCCGGGAGACTTAAGTGCTGGTTGTACGTGGAAGGCATTCTTTGGTACCTTGCCAATGTAGAATGTGCTTATGTGGTGCCTTCTCGATGTGGAAGGTGCTTATGCAGCACCTTCCCGATGTGGAAGGCACTTATATGGTGCCTTCCCAATGTTGTCGGTGCTGTTTGAATGGATGTGCCTTCCGATGGTGGAAGGCATCTCTGATTGGATGTGCCTTTCAGTGGTAGAAGGCACCTTCTTGATGATGGTGCCTTCCTACTATAGAATGTGCTTATGAATGGGTGCGCCTTCCCGATGTGGAAGGCACCTCGGTCTGTATGCACCTTCTCTATGTGGGAGGCACCTCGGGATTTTTTTTTTTAGTGTGGCACCTTCCAGCCATGAAAGGCGTATATATATATATATATATTTTTTGTGTGTGCCTTCTCTATAAGGAAGGTGATTTCTTCTGGTGGGGCACCTTCTCTATAAGGAAGGTGCCTTCTTCTGGTGAGGCACCTTCTTTATAAGGAAGGCACCTTCTTCTGGTGGGGTGCCTCCTCTATAAGGAAGGTGCCTTCTTCTGGCGGGGTGCCTTCTATATAAGTAAGGTGCCTTCTTCTGGCAGGGCACCTTCTTTATAAGGAAGGTGCCTTCTTCTAACGGGGTGCCTTCTTCATACGGAAGGTGCCTTCTTCTGACTAGGTGCATTCTTTATAAGGAAGGCACCTTCTTTTGTGCCTTCTCGATGTGGAAGGTGCCTTATTCTTGGCAATCATGTTGTGATTGACTGGGAAAGGGTGATCAAGCCTTCTCAGTCTCACTTCACACTGCCTTAGCTTCTACCTATGAGTGTTAGTGTCAGAATGCTAAGTCGAATTAGGCTTGGTTTCCCAGATACCTATTCCTCATGTTGTTAGGTCTTCCACCTGCAAAAAGCAAACAAAAAGAAGAAAAATAAAGGAAGTTAGATGCATTCTGTGCATGTTAGGCCCTGGTTTAGGATGCCTGTAGCTTGCATGCGGGCGTCGTCCCTGCAAAACACACTATAAGAAAAAAACTAAATTAACTAATTTTGGTGAGCACCTCTATGCCCACCATTTTTCCTGTTAAGATTTTGGTTCGGATCTAACAAGATGGGGTCTCCCCCATGTCTATTTTGGATTCCACATGTAAGGTTTCAAATGTGTTATAGGGGTGCAGTCGGTGGCCATTGACCATTAACACGATGTTGCTACCATCAATTGTTCTAACATGCACTGCCCCATTCTTGATGAGTTCTACCACCTCATACAGTCCCATACATATTTGCATTAATTTACCTTTTCTTTCCTGGAACTGAGAATCGTACAACACCCATTCTCCTTGGAATTGCTTCAGTTTAATGTGGCGATCATACCACCGCTTTCTTTGCTTTTGTATGATTTTTGTTCTCTACAGAGCATCCATTCAGATTTCGTCTAGATGATCTAGATGCCAAATCATTTCTTCTTGAGCGTCATCCAAGCTCAAGTTCAATTTTGAAGTCGTTCTCAATGTCTTGAGTTCAAATTCAATGGGCATCATTGCACTCTTCCCATAGACCAGTTGGAAGGGTGTGAAGCCTATGGTATATTTCCACATGGTATTATATGCCTAGACTACCTTCGAAAATCGTGTAGCCCAATACTTTGTGTTGTTGCACGGTCTTCGTCAGGATGTTCTCTATTTCTTTGTTCGTCACTTCCGCTTGCCCATTTGCCTGCGGATGGTAGGGTGTATTTTTATTGTGCCAAACTCTGTATTGATCCATCAGCTCCTTGATCAACTTGGAGGTAAATTGAGGCCCCTGGTATGTTGTTATCTCTCTAGGGACCCCAAATCGTGTAAAAATATGGGAAAATAAAAAATCAATGACTGTTCTTTCTTTTGAATCTCTCAACGCTTGAACTTCAAACCATTTGGTGATGTAATCTATACAGACCAAAATAAACCTCCTTATTGAAGGTGGATTAATTGGTCCCATGAAGTCCATGCCCCACTTATCAAAGGGTTGTAGGTGTACCTGAGGCTGGAGGGGCATTTCATTTTGATGGGTTGGTCTACCCATTATTTGGCATTCATCACACTTGCTAGCATACGCATCTACATCCTTGAACAGAGTGGGCCAAAAGTACCCAGCCTGTAGGATTTTGTAGGCAGTTTGTTTCCCTATAAAGTGTCCTCTACATGGTTCATCATGACATGCTTTGAGTACTTCTAAGAACTCCTGCTCTGATATGCATCTCCTTATAATCTTGTCACATCCTATTTTGAATAAGAGGCCATCAATCCATAGGAATGCTGTGCTTTTCTCTATGACCACCTTCTTTTCTTAGAAAGAGAGAGAAGGTGAGGTTCTGCTGAGTGGTATTTTCACCCAATTGTGAAAGTACACTCTCCCTTAGGATTTGGATTCCAAATCCCCTCTTGCAAAGAAGTTAAACAAACAACTTCTCCAAGGTCTCCGTTATATTAGCATTTGCATATGTGCATTAGTAATCTCAAATAAAGATATTCAATTTAAATGCTTGGAACACCTTAGTGATTGCAAGTAATTGTAAACAAGGGGCAATGTTGGTTTATTTTACCATGAAACTTTAGTGATTGTTCATTGAACCAAAATAAATCAAATGTGAGTTGGCCCTCATATGACCACGATGTAGTGCTTTAATTCCTTTTATCTTGATGGTTTTAAAATGGATTTTATCTTGCATTAAATCCTCAATGATGAATAGAATCTTCAAAATGTCACTTTAACTTATCCCTCTTAAATGAAATCAAATTTTCATCAAGATGAACAATTAAGTGCTTTAAGGCAAAGACCTTCAATATAATACTCAAATTATCCCCCTTTCGTAAAATTGGAATTTTTATGAAGAAAGGATAATTTTAGGCCCGAAATGGAAATTTGCGAAAATGCCGTAAAACATAACTCCTTCAATGAAATTGGAATTTTCATGAAGGGAATGTCATCATAGGCTCATGAATGCAAAACAAAACTGGAAAAATGAAATTTGACCTTAAAATGGAAAATTTCTATTTTCGGATTTTTAAAATCTGTTACAAAGCAGCAACTTCGGTGAATTTTTAAAAATACTAAACAACTCCAAAAATGAAATTTCAAAGTGCGTAATGGAAGTCTGAATTATAATCTACGCAATGGTGAAATTATTTTTGGATTTTGAAAATTTTTTAATGTTTATTTTAATGCCTAAAAATAGGAAAAAATTCTAAAATTAAAATTTCAGAAAACAGAAAATTCAAATTTTGCATCAAAATAATTTTTGGAAATGCAGCAATGCAAAAGCTCCTTCGGTTTGATGCTCAAATTACCCCTCTTTCGTAAAATTGGAGTTTTTATGAAGAAAGGGTAATTTTAGGCCAAAAATGGAAATTTATGTAAATGCCATAAAACATCACTCCTTCAATGAAATTGGAATTTCCATGAAGGGAATGTCATCATAGGCTCATGAATGCAAAACAAAACTGGAAAAATGAAATTTGACCTTAAAATGGAAAATTTCTATTTTCGGATTTTTGAAATCTGTGACAAAACAGCAACTTCGGTGAATTTTAAAAAATACTAAACAACTCCGAAAATGAAATTTCAAAGTGCGTAATGGAAGTCTGAATTATAATCTACGCAATGGTGAAATTATTTTTGGATTTTGAAATTTTTTTAATGTTTATTTTAATGCCCGAAAATAGGAAAAAATTCTGAAAATTAAAATTTTTCAGAACAGAAAATTAAAATTTTGCATCAAGATAATTGCTGGAAATGCAGCAATGCAAAAGCTCCTTCAGTTTGATAGCACCCCGTCCTGCAAAACCGAATACGTGAGAGTTTCATACATGCAACCTAGCCTATTTGATCTGTACTACACACAATCAAAGTAAACTAAGTGCTTGACTTCTAGGGTTTAAAATAATTTCCAAATTGCAAACATTCACATGAAATAACCCATCCCATGGCGTAAATTTCACATACAAATCTGAAATTTGGAAGGGGAAAGATAAAACAATTAAAATAGAGCATGCAGAAAATTTCTCATTCTTTCTTGCTAACAAGGCCTGAAATTTCTGAAAAGAAGCTTTCCCATTCAAATTATATTCCTCTTTTACACATCAAATTTTGCCGCATTTGGCCATGCCAAAAGTTCCTCCCCTGTGCATGCATTTCAATGGGTATTTAAAGATTTTCCTCCATGGCTTTTCGTTTTCTCCTCCATGACTTTTCGTTTCTCCTCCATGGCTTTTCGTTTCTCTCTTCCTTTCTTCCATATGCAATACCTTGCAAAAAAAACAAAAAACTAAACTTTACTTAAACCAACATGAAAAAATTAAAAACTAACAAAAAACAAAAAAGCTAAAAATAATCCTATTTTATTTTTATTATTATTTTTTTGTTTTTTTTGTTTTTATTTTATGTTCATTTGTTTATATATATATATATATATATATATATATATATATATATTTTTTTTTTCTTTTTTCTTTTATTTATTTATTATTATTTTTTTTATTCCTTTTTTTTTTTAGTTTATTTATTTTTTTAAACATGAATTAACCCAAAAGTTAATGTTTGAATTACAAACACATTAATAGACAAAAAAAAACCACACCAAAAATTTATCAAAAAAATGTGGGTCCCCAAGCTTAGGGGCTAGTTGTGAAATAGTCACAACAAATGGCGACTCTGCTGGGAAATGCTCCTGAGCATTTCGATGAGAACCCAAAAAGAACACCTGAAAACACACTTCAAAAATTTAACACAAGCATCAACAAATATCCAAAGAATGCCAATAGATCAAAAATACATGAAACATCAGAATCGCTAAGCATTAGCTCAGTGTGTGCAATGAATTTCTTTCCTCATCGTTTGAAATTGATCAACATTCCATTGTCAGTTTTGCATGAATGCATATGCGAGATTGTGAATGATTTGTGTACCCTAATGAATATGCCATGAGATTTTGCTTTTATAAAATGCATAGTCACTCTTCTAGTATTATGTACAAACATTCAAGACTGCCAAACCCTCTTAGGATCCACTAGTGAATGGTTCATTATATCCCAAAGTTGGTTGTGAGTCCCTACTATCTTGAACCCATGTGCGAGTGGATGTGAAATCAGAACTTTGGGGAATCAGACTCCCAACCAACCGAGATGAGAGTTTAACCCTATCCTTACTATTCAGATTTAGAATTCTTTACCTCACTTTGAGCAAAATAATTAAACCAATTATGGAAGAAATGGTCATGCTAGTCTAACCCTCTAAACAATCAGTGGTCTTGTTTTTAGGCAAGACATGATGCCATGCATGGGCATATCTAACCCCACAATCCAAAACTTATCTTCATTTCTTTGGACCTTGGGGATGACTATCCATCCTTTGCAGAGGACAAGTAGTACGATCCTTACAATCCGATATAAATATGAGATGGAAAAAAATTATTTTTACTTCTTGGACCTTGGGGATGACTACCCATCCTGGTTAGGGACAAATAGTACGATCCTTACAATCCAAGATTTAAATGTAAATGGAAAATATTAATTTTGTTACTTAGACCTTGGGGATGACTACCCATCCTTTGCAGAGGACAAATAGTACGATCCTTACAATCCAAGACTTATTATGAAATGAGACATAAGAGCTTTGGGGAATCAGATTCTCAACCAACCGAGATGAGAATTTATACCCTATCCTTACTACTCTATGTGGGTCAAATCAAAGCTTTGGGGAATTGGATCCTCAACCTAAGTTTGATGAGGATTTAATCCTATCCTTACTACTTTGATTTTAGGCTTTAAGCTCTATGGAAGTGGTGACAACCACTGTTTTAAGGATCATGTTGCATAATAGGATAGACAAAAACTTCTTTCGCCCAACCTTTTCCTCCAAGTTAGGTTTTGATCATTTTGCTCAAGATCCTTTTTAATGTATGAGACGTGCTTGGTTCTAGACATTTCAAGACTCAGTTTCCAACCTTAGGATTTACTTAGATTTATGTTATAACATAACCCTAAGAGGATTTGACATACTTAAATAATTTGCACCTAAGATGCATATGCCACTAAGATGAAATGTATGAAAAGTGAGATGGAAAATGAATGTATTACTTCTTGAATTGCAAATGAAATGATTTGTCATGCAAAACTGACTCTTTCATGCATCACAAGTTTCAAATGATATAAATTAACTGTTTGTATTACATGTGGAGCTTTTACAACACAATTCCAATGTTTCATATTCTCTGATCTTAGGCATAAGTTGACATCTCAAATTTATCGAAACACGTTCAATAAAATCAAACACACGACTTAAATCCTAATCCAAATAGCAATCCCAAAATGAAACTTGAAAACACAAACTCAAACCAAAATCAAAATTTATATACAATATAGTACAAGATGATGCAAAGCTTGGATTATCACTTTCCTGGATCCCAAACATGATTAGAACATTTCAAAAGGCATATGTCACAATACACATGCCAAATGTTGTAGGAATCCAACAACAATAAGATCATACCAAGCAATGCAACAAACTTCAACTTCCCTCTCTCACCCCACCAATTAAATTTAGTTTCATTAGTATTCATATAGGTGAGATTCAAAATTTTAAATTGATCAGACAATGATTGATTTTCAATTTTATCATGTCTATTCTTTAAAGTGCAAATTTCATCATTCCATTCATAATTTAGAAGTAGGCTTTCCTTTTCAAATGTGAGATATTGCAAACAAGAGCCTATTTCTAAAAGTCTTGCATTCAAATTCTTCAAGATTTTAAAGCCATCAAAATCAATCAAGACTTGATAAACATCACCAAGATTTGACATTTCATCATTAATGACATTAGCATCCAAAGGGACATCATGTAATCTATCACTTGAAATTTTTATAGCTACTACCAAAGGTAAAGATTTCACCTTGTCATCCATACTCAACCCATCATGGTTAGAATTTACCACAACTTGATGAGTGTTAGTAGCTTTTTCTTCTTCCTCATTGTCTTCTTCATCATCCAACACCTGTTCAAAAACACCAAAGTTAGGCACCCAATCAAACATGCATCCATCCTTTTCAAAACAAGAGCCTAATTTTTCAAGATATGTGTCACGTGACACCTTTCCATGATCAATGGCTTGAGTTGCCTCAAAATTCATATTTTCATTAGGATCATCAACATTATCAAACCCACACCACTTAGGTTTTGTAATTTCATGATTTTGAGATGGCATGGACATTGTAGAAACAATAGGTGGATCAAGATTTTCTATTTCTTGCCCCTCAAGGGGAACAAAAACAATTGATTCTCCTTCTTGATCCATGGTAGTAACATCATTATCCTTCTCAAACCTTTGATGAGATTCCAATCCTTCTTCCAAAACATTTTCAGATTGCACAAGACTTGTAATATCCTCATGTGAAAGGGCAATTGTATCATCCTGCATATCAATAGGCATACAAATTTCATTAGCAATTTTGGAGTGAGCATACTCTTCCCAAGAATCATAATGATCATCTTTCAAAATTAAATTGTGATGCTCAACTATTTCTTCTTCATCTTTTAATTCATCAACATGTTTCTCATCAAATTTATCTTCACCTTCCTTAGATGGTTCAATTACTTCCAAAATTGGGTTATTGCTTGTATTCAAATTGATAAGGCTATCATAATCCAAATTTGTAACCCATGATTCAATTTTATCACAATTTGGAAGGTGTGAATTTTCTTGGCCATCATTTTCAACAATGTCATCCGAAACAAATTCATCCTCATAGAATTCATCTTTTGGTGAGTCAAGGGTTTCCAATTTGTCACATGTTTCAATACTAGTTGGATCTAGCACTCCTCCCTTGCTTAAAATCATCTTCTTATGAAAATCATTAAAATCGATTTTAGAACCATCTTTTGAATCAAGATGAGTACTTTGAAGTTGATTCATACTTAAGAAAGATGGTTGATCTTGCATAGTAAGTTGAGGATTTTGAAATTGATTGAAGCTTGGGAATGATTGTTGATTCTGAAATTGATTCACATTCGAATTTGGTTGAGGTGGATAAATCATTGGGTGGGTAAAGGAAGTATTAAATGATTGAAGATTACATGATCCAAAACCCACACCATAATTTTGACAACTCAATTGTTGCTCAATTGCCATTGCTTGAGCATAGGCTTGAGACAAAGAAGTGATTAAGGGCATCCCGGGCATCCCTCGCAAATATGTGGAAATAAGTGGGTCAAGAGCATTGACATATATTTGGAGAGCCACTTCTTCTTGCAAAACATAACATGTCACTAATTGAGCATATAATCCAAAGAACCTTTCAGAAAATGACTTCACATTTTCACTTGGTCCTTTTCTGATGGTGAAAAATTGCTCATATATGCGGATTGGGTCAACTTGCTTTTTGTTGAATTGATTAAGAAATGCTGCCTCTAGTTGAGCCCAAGAAGTGATAGACCCTAAAGGTAGACTTGTAAACCAATCAAATGCCACTTTGTCCAAGGTGTAAGGGAACATTTTACAAACAACATCATCATGCCAAATTATTAATTGATTCACAACAAATTTGAATGCTCGAATGTGTTCTCCTGCAGTAATTGTCCCATTAGACCAAAATCGAGGAAGACAACTCTCCCAACCGACGGGCAAATAATGTTGAACTCCTGGTGTGTTCAATGGGCTACCTGTCATCCATGGTGAAAACATAGCCATTAGTGAATCTTAAAGAATATAACTTTAATACCCAAAATTTTTATTTTTTATTTTTTATTTTTTATTTTTATTTTTTTTAACATCAAATCAAATCCCATTATTCCTGTATGAACAATCAAAGCGTTAGAACAATGCATAGCAATTCATGTCCTCCTTTTAACAGTACCAATTTGTAATATTAAAAGAGGGCTACAGATAATAATCAATAGGGCATGAAATATTCAAAATTTAAATCCCTATAGCATTTAAATCATACTAAAATAAACCAATTCAAGCCCTCCTTCTAGCGCCAAAATGTTGAGTGGTATTTTCACCCAATTGTGAAAGTACACTCTCCCTTAGGATTTGGATTCCAAATCCCCTCTTGCAAAGAAGTTAAACAAACAACTTCTCCAAGGTCTCCGTTATATTAGCATTTGCATATGTGCATTAGTAATCTCAAATAAAGATATTCAATTTAAATGCTTGGAACACCTTAGTGATTGCAAGTAACTGTAAACAAGGGGCAATGTTGGTTTATTTTACCATGAAACTTTAGTGATTGTTCATTGAACCAAAATAAATCAAATGTGAGTTGGCCCTCATATGACCACGATGTAGTGCTTTAATTCCTTTTATCTTGATGGTTTTAAAATGGATTTTATCTTGCATTAAATCCTCAATGATGAATAGAATCTTCAAAATGTCACTTTAACTTATCCCTCTTAAATGAAATCAAATTTTCATCAAGATGAACAATTAAGTGCTTTAAGGCAAAGACCTTCAATATAATACTCAAATTATCCCCCTTTCGTAAAATTGGAATTTTTATGAAGAAAGGATAATTTTAGGCCCAAAATGGAAATTTGCGAAAATGCCGTAAAACATAACTCCTTCAATGAAATTGGAATTTTCATGAAGGGAATGTCATCATAGGCTCATGAATGCAAAACAAAACTGGAAAAATGAAATTTGACCTTAAAATGGAAAATTTCTATTTTCGGATTTTTAAAATCTGTGACAAAGCAACAACTTCGGTGAATTTTTAAAAATACTAAACAACTCCAAAAATGAAATTTCAAAGTGCGTAATGGAAGTCTGAATTATAATCTACGCAATGGTGAAATTATTTTTGGATTTTGAAAATTTTTAAATGTTTATTTTAATGCCTGAAAATAGGAAAAAATTCTAAAATTAAAATTTCTGAAAACAGAAAATTCAAATTTTGCATCAAAATAATTTCTGGAAATGCAGCAATGCAAAAGCTCCTTCGGTTTGATGCTCAAATTACCCCTCTTTCGTAAAATTGGAGTTTTTATGAAGAAAGGGTAATTTTAGGCCAAAAATGGAAATTTATGTAAATGCCATAAAACATCACTCCTTCAATGAAATTGGAATTTCCATGAAGGGAATGTCATCATAGGCTCATGAATGCAAAAAAAACTGGAAAAATGAAATTTGACCTTAAAATGGAAAATTTTTATTTTCGGATTTTTGAAATCTGTGACAAAACAACAACTTCGGTGAATTTTAAAAAATACTAAACAACTCCGAAAATGAAATTTCAAAGTGCGTAATGGAAGTATGAATTATAATCTACGCAATGGTGAAATTATTTTTGGATTTTGAAATTTTTTAATGTTTATTTTAATGCCCGAAAATAGGAAAAAATTCTGAAAATTAAAAATTTTCAGAACAGAAAATTAAAATTTTGCATCAAGATAATTGCTGGAAATGCAGCAATGCAAAAGCTCCTTCAGTTTGATAGCACCCCGTCCCGCAAAACCGAATACGTGAGAGTTTCATACATGCAACCTAGCCTATTTGATCTGTACTACACACAATCAAAGTAAACTAAGTGCTTGACTTCTAGGGTTTAAAATAATTTCCAAATTGCAAACATTCACATGAAATAACCCATCCCATGGCGTAAATTTCACATACAAATCTGAAATTTGGAAGGGGAAAGATAAAACAATTAAAATAGAGCATGCAGAAAATTTCTCATTCTTTCTTGCTAACAAGGCCCGAAATTTCTGAAAAGAAGCTTTCCCATTCAAATTATATTCCTCTTTTACACATCAAATTTTGCCGCATTTGGCCATGCCAAAAGTTCCTCTCCTGTGCATGCATTTCAATGGGTATTTAAAGATTTTCCTCCATGGCTTTTCGTTTTCTCCTCCATGGCTTTTCGTTTCTCTCTTCCTTTCTTCCATATGCAATACCTTGCAAAAAAAACAAAAAACTAAACTTTACTTAAACCAACATGAAAAAATTAAAAACTAACAAAAAACAAAAAAGCTAAAAATAATCCTATTTTATTTTTATTATTATTTTTTTGTTTTTTTTGTTTTTATTTTATGTTCATTTGTTTATATATATATATATATATTATTTTTACTTATTCCCTTTTTTTTTTTAGTTTATTTATTTTTTTAAACATGAATTAACCCAAAAGTTAATGTTTGAATTACAAACACATTAATAGACAAAAAAAAACCACACCAAAAATTTATCAAAAAAATGTGGGTCCCCAAGCTTAGGGGCTAGTTGTGAAATAATCACAACAGGTTCTTTTAGTGGCCAAGTAATTGGCTATATCTACGTACCACAGGATTTGCTCACTAATGGTGAACAAATGTTCATCCAAAAACTGGTCTTCCACTACTGTATGATCTGTCGGTATTAATATAGATAGAAAATATGCTACGATGTTGTCCTTACTTTGTTTTTCGACTATTGTGATGTAAAATTCCTGTAGTAACAGGAGCCACCTGATAATTCTTTCACCAATGGCTAGCTTGCTCATCAAGTATCTGATGGTCGCATGGTCCGTGTGGATAAATACCTTATACCCAATGATATAATGGTAGGATTTGTTTATGGCATGCACAACTGCAAGTAACTCCTTCTCCATCATTGTGTAGTTGAGCTCGGCTCTTGCCAAGTTTTTGTTGACATAGTAGATGGCGTAAAATTATTTGCCATCCTTCTATCTGAGGACTGCTCCAATTGCACCGTTGGATGTATCACAGTAGTTATAGAATGGTATGGCCCAATTTGATCCTCTTAAAACTAGTGTGGATATCAGTTTCTCTTTAAGAAATTGGAATGCTTCTTCATAGTCTTCCATCCAATTGAACTCCACATCTTTGGATAATAGAGTGTGCAGCGGTTTTGCAATTTTTTTGAATTCGATGATAAATCACCGATAGTACCTGACTGATCAAAGAAAAATCCTCACCTCTCTCTACATTCTGGGGTTGGGTAGGTCTCTGATGACCTCAATTTTTCTTTTATCAACCATTATTCCTTCTTTAGAGAGGTGGTGTCCCAGTACGATGCCTTATTGCATCATCATAAATCATTTCTCGTTGCTGAGGGACAAACTATTTTTCTTGCTTCTTTCGAGCACTCTTTCCAAGTCTGTCATTGCTTCGTTAAAGGTTTCTCCATAGATAGTGAAGTCATCCATGTATACTTCGATCGTGTCTCCCATCATGTCTAAAAATATGCTAAGCACCACCCTTTGAAAGGTGGCAGGTGCATTGCACAATATGAAAGGTAATACCCGATAGGCAAACATTCCCCATGGGCAGGTGAATGTTGTATTGTCCTGATCCTCTTCTCCTATCTGGATCTAGTTGTATCCACTAAATCCATCCAAGAAGGAGAAATACTTCCTCCCTGAGAGTGTATCCAAGACTTGATCAATGAATGAGAGCGAGAAGTGGTCCTTCTTGGTTGCTTTGTTTAATGCTCTGTAGTCCACACAGATTTGCCATTTCTCATTATTTTTAGGGACTACCACTAACGGTGATACCCACTCGCTATCAAATATTGGGTATATGAATCCGAAATTCAAGAGTTTTTGTAGTTCTTCCTTGACAATGTCTTTCATTGCTGGATTCATTCTTCTTTGTGGTTGCCTGCTTGGAGTTGCTTGATCATCAAGGTATATACGATGGGTACATATTTTTGGGATGATACCCTTCATATCTGAGTAATCCCATGCAAATACTTGCTAGTGTCTAACCAGGAGCTCTTCTACTTTCATCAATTGTGTAGGAGTCAACCCACTGCTGACATTTAATGTTCTTCTTGGCCTGACATGTATCTGCTAAACATGGTGATCTTGGGTGCCAGCCAATGACGATCCAAGTGTGGAGATGGAGGATTCCCCATGGAGGAACTCCATGATAGCACCATATTCATCTTCTTCTACCAAATCATACTATGTCATCATCTATTGGATCATGGATAGCTCAAGATTTTCATGCTCGGTCAACATGGGTTCTCCTACTGAGTCGACGGTCTGCACTGGGGGTGAAATAGTCAACCTTTTAATGTTTCATCCATCAGATATGGTCATTAGCCCATCCCAACAGTTGATGTAAGCATCGACTGTTACCAACCATGGCCTTCCAAAGATGAGCGGGTAACTTCCCAGCCTAGTTTTAGATTGCAAGACCAAAAATTTGACTGGGTATTCCCATGCATTGACTGTCACTATTACGTCTTCCAACATTCCTTTTGGTTGCACAGTCAATCGATCAGCTAGATGCAACACTGTTGTAGTGGGTTTTAGGTTTGTGAGCTGTAGCCTCAGCATGGTCTTTTGAGGCATTATGTTGATGGATGCTCCGAGATCGACCAACGTATTGGATAGGGAATGTCCCTTGATTTTTACAGTCAGCATAGGGCTACCCGGGTCTGTATACTTCAGATGGCATGTTTTGCCCATCATCAAATCTGCTAGTTTACTCATGACATTGATAGTCTAGGTTGCTCTTCATCCTGGCTTCCTTAGACACATCTCTCTTATCACCTTGGTATATATCGAAACATCTCGGATGGCTTGAAATAATGGAATTGTCATTGTGAGGTTCTTCAAGCTAGATAAGATATCAAACTCTGGCTGCGTTACTTTCCTCTATTCTTGTAGTCAGTTGGGAAATTGAGCTTTTGTTCTCTCAACCATTTCTTCTATCATCTCTTCTACATGAGGTGTTTCTCCTATCTCTTCCTTCTCTTCTACCAGTGGAGGCATTCCTACTCCTAGCTGTCTACCAGACCTAAGCTAAATATGGTACATCGGATACATCTCACCCTCCATGTTGTATGCTGGCTAGTTCACCCTGTTATTTGGATTTGTCGTCGGTTGTGTGGGTAGCTACACAGGTCTCACTACTAGTAATGCCAAAAAATTCTATTGGGGGTGAGCTGGTGCTACATTCTATGGAGCCTGATTCCACATAGTGTGGCCTCTCCACTGCTGCCCAAGATATGGATATGGCATCCATGGCTATTGGTTTGGGAATGCTACTGGGGGCACGTTGGACTAGGGTGATGGCCCCCACCACCCCATGTTAGGTGGTTGAGGCGGGACTTGGTGCATGTATGGTCCTCCCCCATATGATAGCATTTTGGTTGGCATATTCCCCGTAGGGGGTTGTGGCCAACTCTTTTGATTGCCTATGAAATAGGCATCCGTGCTTTTAGCATCCTCTTGATTACTAGGCAGTTGCAGGTACAATCAAGTTTTATGGTTCAACCTACAAACTGTGCATACTCTAACTTTGTTCTCTGGGCATGCATTCTTTGCATGCTTCCCTCTACATTTTGGACAGAAATAAGACAATGTTGCTTCATTTTCTTGTTTCTTTTTCTCTAACAGCAGCGTATCCATCTGCAATGCTAGAGATGAGAGCATTTCACTCTTTAAATCTTCCAACATGTTGCCTATTTTTGTCTTTGTGACTGAATTAGTCACTTTCATGGTTCTAGAAGTGGTCTTGCCTCTCCTTCTTGAGTAGTTGCAGCATAGTTGTTGGATGTCTTCCATAGCGTGTTGGTAGAAATCACCTCCAAAAATCATGTCAAGAGCCTCCAGTGATTCATTGGTAAGTCCTCTCAAAAATATGCTTTTGAGGGACTTATCAGATAGTTTTGTGTGAGGAGATCATTGAATATTGAAGTTGAATCTCTCCTAGTATTCCTTGAGAGACTCATATTCTTTCTGTGTCATGCTCATGACCTCTTCTCTAGAGTCTCTTGCTCTCCCAAAATCCTAGTATTGCTCTAAAAAGAGCTTCTTAATTTGATCCCAAGTGGCTATGTGTTTGTATCCCAGACCGATGAACCACTGTAGAGCTGCATCATCCAACATGGAAGGAAAGAGTTTCAGCTTCTACGTATCATATTTGTAGTCCATAGACCTGCATAAGACATCAAACTTAAATAAAAATAGGTCAGAGTCCTTAGTTGGGTATCCTTTAAAGGTCAAAATGTGAGCAGGGATTATGTTTTTAATTTTGGTATCTCCTACTCCTTCCTCAATCGAGAAACTAAATCTAGATGAGACTTCTTTGTTGTCAGCCATTTCTTTAAGAAATGCGGTCTCTAATGCAGTATTTATGGCATTACGATCGTTTAAGACTTTCTGAGTCAAGGATCTAATGTTGTCTGGTGTTATCATCCAATCTTCTACAACTTTCCACAATAGGGCTTCCTCTAAGGGTGTCCTATTAAATAGGGGATTTATGATGATTTGTTCTTCCCCATGTTGATGGGATGAGGAGGCACTTTGCACCAAGTGCAACTTCTCACTCCAATGGATTGTTGGTGGTGGGTCGGGCGAGTCTAATTAAAATTTAGAATGTTCGGGTAACTTAGGTTATGGTGGATTAGTTTTTATAAATCGACCATTAGGTCCTCTTCTTCTTGAAGAACTCATATAAGGTCAGATGGAAGACCTCCAGGTATTGTAAATGATCTAGTTGAGATGCTTCCCTAGCAATGGTGCCAAAATGTTGTGGGCCAAACAAGGTTAACTTCTTTCCTACTTTTGTCACATGCCCGTGCATTTAATTTATCAACCCAAGGAGCTTCGTAAACTTGCGAAGGGTATTGAAAAAGATTGCTTACAATACAACTTGAGATGAGTCCACTAGTTCTACTATTGGGGGGTGTTTCAAACGGTTGTCAACCATTCATACACTCCTCAATAATTTACGTAAAAAAACAATTAAATCTACAAAAAGGAAATATTCACACATTCCTGGAAATGAACCTACTACAAAATACTAGAAATAGTAATGTGATAAACAACATTATAAAAGCGGTAAACTAATTTATAAAACAAAGGAAAAATAGGGGAAGAAATACTGGCTTGGAGTGGGCCCAGGATCCAGAAGCTTCCTCCCAGCTGAACATGCACTTAGAAACTCTTAGAATTGTACTATGATTATCAAAATATTACAATTCTTATTTTGTATATCTCTCTATGATTACTATCAAAATATTCTATATCCTATATATTATCAGAGAGGTCTATGTGTGTTTATATAGCACACCTACAGAACTTTTATTACAAAGAAGTTATAACAGACGATTCATTCCAGACTAAACTAAGATATTTTGGTAAATGTGATCGATGTCTACTAAAACTAGCATTTAGTTATAATGATGGCATGTTCACTGATTAGTTTGTGCTTCATTTGGCATTGGTAGGATGTTCTCATACATCAGTGTGATCCCAGTCGCTGTTGGAACGACACCAGTCGCTGTTGTCCACGTCATGCTTGTCTGGTCAACGGGCGAAGAACAGGGGCACCTTCCCTATGAGGAAGGTGCCTAAGTATGTCGGGTGCCTTATCTATGTGGAAGGTGCCTTACTACCATTGGCACCTTCTTGGAAGAGGAAGGCACTTATCTTCTATTGGTGCCTTCCTATGAGAGGAAGGCACTTGCCTTCTAGTGGCACCTTCTTTCGGTGCCTTCCTTATGAGAGGAAGGTGCTTGCCTTCTAGTGGTGCCTTCTTTATGAGAGGAATGCACTTGACTTCTAGTGGCACCTTCCTTATGAGAGGAAGGTGCTTGCATTCTAGTGGTGCCTTCCTATTGGTGCCTTCCTTATGAGAGGAAGGTGCTTCTTTTCCTTTGGTGCCTTCTTGGAAGAGGAAGGCACTAGCCTTCTATTGGCGCCTTCCTGGGAGAGGAAGGCACTTGTCTTTCCTTGGTGCCTTCTTGGAAGAGGAAGGCACCTACTTACGCTTGGTTCCTTACTAGAAGAGGAAGGCGCCTACCTTCCCTATGTTGATTCCAAAAGAAACAAAGTTCCAGGTCCATAAAAAGACCTCGACTGATCCAAATCTAACTAAATCAACTACAATTCCATAAAAACACACTGAAAACACATGAATTAGATAACACGCATAATTTCATCAAATAATTATATAATCATTCATAAAAATATGCAATCCTTATTATATAGCCGCATAATAATCAAGAAATTGTATACAAAATATGAGCATTTTTTATGCTCATCATGGTGTTCATAAAGAAGCATCAATTGATCTATGTAAGCTTGTTGCGTTGTGTCATCATCAATGAACTTTTTCAATGTGATGCACAATATTGGAATCTCTAACTCCAGGGTCATAATGGCCTTAATGCCATATACCAAAAAAAATAGGGTTGCCCCAGTGGGTGTCCATATGCTAGTCTTGTAAGCCCATAATTCAAGGGGTAGTTGGATGTGCCAATATTTGTCGTTTTCTTGTACCATATTTTTCAAGATAGAAACCAATATCTTTTTTGAAGCCTCAGCTTGCCTGTTTGCTTACAGATAGTATGGAGTCATAAAAATATATTGTATATGGTACTTAGATGTTAAAGCCTTCACAGTTTTTTTCTTGAATGATGTTCCATTATCCGAGATTATCTTGGATGGTATCCCAAAATGACTAATCATATTGTGCAGTATAAACTATGCAATACATGCTCCAATTATTGTTGTCAAGGGAATTGCTTCCACTCACTTTGTAAAATACTCAGTAATCATTAAAATAAATGTCGACCCAATGACAGAGGAGATATATTATCGATTAGATCTAAACCCCACTAAGAAAATGGCCAAGCCACTTGAATGGGTTGTAAGGTCTATGATGGCAAGTGCATAAGATTATCATGAAGGTGATATTTAATGCATTTCTTGACATACGTGGTGCAATCCTTCTCCATAGTGGGCCAATAATAACCCATTCGAAGGATGTGCTTGACAATGTCCATGTCACTAAAATGGCCACTGCATGTACCATCATGAGCTTGTAAAATTGCACAAGCTAATTCTTGGATCTCAAGACAATGAAGGAGAACTCTATCATAGCTTCTACAATACAAGATATCTCCTAGCAAGACATACTTTGTCACTTTTTATCTGAATGTGTATTTTACAACATGCAACAATCCCTGTGGTATTAAACCAAGTTTTAGGAATTCATGTAATTATGACATCCAATCTTGATAAGCTTCTATCTCGATTGACAAGATGACTTATTCCCCTAGCATTTCATTGTGCATGAATGCAGGCTGGTTACAACCTTATGATGAATGGTGGTGCCATTCCTCATAGCACCCTATGAGATCAAAGACCCCCAGGATGCCTTCTTGAGAAAGTATTTTGCTTTATAGAAACACTCATAGTTTGGTTCTATATGAATAATATTGACTGATTCCTTGTTATTAAAAGTTGCACACTGCACCATGACATGTGATAGGATCTTTACATGAATGGTAGTAAATTCAATAGATGAATTCTAAGGGATTAAGGATCCCAAAGATGCCATAGTGTCTACAAATCTATTCAAAAAATGAAGGATTGCCTCAATGTCATACCACTCTAGGCTAGATACATGTCAACAAGATCCTTGTAAGATTTCAATATGGGACACCTACATTGAAAAATTCCCTTCACTTGTTTGACTATGAGAGAGAAATCACCAAAGATGTTCAACCATTTAATATTCATGGTGATATCTATTTGGAGGCCTAAGATTAGGGCTTCATATTCAGTATTGTTGTTGGTACAAGGAAGTCTAGCTTAAAGAACAAGGGCATTGGAGCATCTTATTGCATGAAAAAGACAATTCCTGCACCACCCCCTTGCTCACACTTTGAACCATTGAAGAAAATAGTTATATCAACTCTATTATCTAGTTCTTTGGGTTTGGGTGCTTCTAATAATACAAACACCACATCATCAAGAAGAACTATGGTGAGAGGTCTACTATTTTTGAGAGGCACCTCTGCTAATTGATCAGCTATGACCTACCCCTTGATGAACTTTTGGCTGATAAATTCCAAATCAAATTATGTCAATAGCATGATCCACTTCATAGTACATGTATTATGATATGTATTGCTCATCATATACTACAAAGGATTTTGTTTAGATATCATGTACATCATATGACTTAGCATATAATGATGTAACTTCTTTGTTGCGAACACTACTTCTAAACACAACTTCTCCACATATGCATACCTATGCTCATAACTCACCAAGGTGTAACTGATGTAATATATGGCTTTCTCTTTGTCTTGCACATTATTTTGGGCTAACATGGTTCGCAATGCAAAGTCAGTTGCCGATATATATAGTAGAAAAGGCACATCTAGCCTTGGTGGAGCTAGCATTGGTGATGTTTCCAGGTATTGCTTTATTTTAGTGAGGGTCACTTGATAATACTTGTCCCAATTTAATGGGACATCCTTGTGTAGTAGTCAATTCATAGGTTGACATTTGTTTGATAATTGTATAATAAATCACTTTATGGATGCTACTTTGCCTTGAAAACTTCTAAGTCCTTGATATTTGTGGGAGAATGCATTTATAATATGGCCTTGACCTTCACTAGGTCAACTTCAATGCCTCATTTTTAAATGATGAATCCCAATATATTTCCTAAAGTTAGGCCAAATACGCACTTCTTGGGATTCAACCTAATATTATGCTCTATCAAGTGATCGAAGACCTTACTCAGGACCTTAGCATGCTCTTCCTATAGTAATGACTTTGCCAAAAAGTCATCGATATAATATTCCAATATCTTATGCATGTAGTCATGAAAAATATATGTCCTAGCTCTTTGATATGTAGAACCAACTTTTTTAAGGCTAAATGGCATAACTTTGTAACAAAATGTCCCCCATGGCATTGTGAATGCAATTTTATGTTGTTCTTCAGCTTTAATCTGAATATAATTATAACAAAAAAACCATCCATAAGGGAGAGCATCTCATAACTCGTAGTTGCATCTATGAGAGCATCTATTTTGGTCAATTGAAATTAACCCTTTGGTATTGCCTTGTTGAGGTCTCTAAAATCTGTATAAATACAGATCCTGAAGAACACAAGCTTATACTGAGAGAGGGGGTGAACAAGTATAAGACCACTTTTTACTTTTCTTTCCCAATAAATATTATGCAATGTATAGATAGCAATATCAACAGCAGTAATCAAAGCAATGCACAAATCACCACACACAATAGAGACACCAATTTTACGTGGTTCACCCAATGTGGGCTACTCCACGGAGAAAATATTTCACTAAAATTTTCTCAATCAATCTCTTGGGAATCCTTTCCCTATTACAATATTTATGGATCTCTATCCAAAGGAGACACCAATCCCCTAATCAAGTTCATGGATCTCTATCCATAGGAGAACTCCTTTCTCCTTAGCTCTGACTGGTGATCTTCTAGAAGAACTATTTTCCCCCACTACTCTGGCTAATGGATCTCTATCCACTAAAGACTCCTATCCTCACTGCCCTGGCTAATGGATCTCTATCCACTGGAGACTATCATCCTCTATACTCTATCACCTTCAAAGCTCTATCTCAAATATGTACTAAACATAGTCCTTCGATCTAGCACAAATCTACTCAATATCTATCTCTGGTCTGGCACAAACCTGTCCTCAAATCTGCACCAAACTCTATCCTCAAATCTGCACTAAACATAGTCCTTCGGTCTAGCACAAATCTATCCTCAATATCTGTCCTCTGATCTACACTAAACATAGTCCTTCGATCTAGCACAAATCTATCCTCAATATCTATCCTCAAGCCTTAACACAAAGCTTGACTCAATCTCAAATCAACTCTTCTAGATCTACCCCAAACCTTAACTCAAGGTTTGAAAAAATCAATCAATCAACTCTACTCTCAAGTCTTCTCAAAGACTTATCTCAAATCTACCTTGTAAGCTTCCATAAAATCTCACACTAATCTATCCACAAGTCCTCTCTAGAACTTGTCCAAATCTGCTCAACAAGTCCTCACTAGAACTTATCCAAATCTACTCTCAATCTGTATTGTAAGCTTCCACAAAAGCTCACACAAATCTATCCACAAGTCTTCTCAAATACTTACCTCAAATCTTCTCAACAAGTCCACACTAGAACTTGTCCAATCTCATAGAAACATAAAGAGAATTGTTAGAGACTCAATATGCTTCACATTCATCACAATGCTCAATCACTTTCAATCACTCTTTTAGAAACATATAGAGAATTGTTAGAGACTCAATATGCTTCACATTTACCTCAATGCTCAATCACTTTCAATCACCCTTTTAGAAACATATAGAGAATTGTTAGAGACTCAATATGCTTCACACTCACAAAATCTCAATCACTTTCAATCTCTCTTTTATCACATAAACATATAGAGAATTGTTAGAGACTCAATATGTTTCACACTCATCAACACTCAACCTCTTTCTCAAATTAATTCAGAATATAGAATAATTTATTTCATAGAACTTGAACTATCACTTTAACACATCCACTTGACTAGGCTCAACCAACTCTACTCAACCAATCACTCAATGAAATAAACCTTGCTCACAAACCCTAGTCCAAGCATATAAACACTCACTCAAATATTTCCAACAATGCTTATCAAACAATCTCACATAACAATGATACTCATGTTCTTTTCACAAACCCTAGTCCAAGATAGTTCTCAACTTCACATAACAATGATACTCATGTTCTTTGCAAACCCTAGTTCAAATTCTTCACTTAACCAATCACTTCAACAACAATGCTTATAAAACAAGGTTTTATCAACAACTCTTTATTCCAGAAAACCTTGAAGCATTAATTCAAGCCACACTCAACAATGTTTACCAAACAATCCTTTTCACTCCAACTTTGCATTCACAACATTCAACAATCACTCACTTAGGAAGATGTGCCCATACCTTTTGTTTGATGTAGAAGTGCCCTTAGAAAAACCTATCTCAATCACAATTTTCTCCTTTGCCAATTTCAATAGTTAGATGACAAATATCACACTAACTCTCTTTCAAAATATTTTTCAAACACAAAAATAATCAATCCAAAATACACCTTATTACTCCTTGAAATTAGCAATCATCAAATCACTCATAAAAATAATCACTCAAAAATCTCCTTATAATATCCAAATTAATAAATCAAACTCTCAAAAATAACCCTTCAGAAATAATAATTGCCTACCCTTTTATCTCCCTCAAAACACTTAATAACCAAATTTAACTTAGGCAAAAATTAAATCTTACAAACCCTCAAAAATTATTTTTCAACCTTAGGCACATAAAAATATTTTTATTTTCCTTCAAACTTAGCACATCCCCAAACTAAGCGACAAACCCAACAAATAACAATGCATACCTTTGTCTCATCCGCTAAAAGGCCTCGATGGGTTTCGACCCCGAAACCTCTCCATCGAGCGCCTTACCAAGGTGCTAGCCCACCACGTGGGCTAGGCACTCCCATGAGAAGGGGAAGGTGCTAGCCTCCCTTTCTTCCTCATGCTAGGCATCATTCACAAAATGTAAACCTTCTACCATGTAAAACATGAACCCCACAAGATTCGAACCTACGTCCTTCTAGCCAACGAATGTCTTAACACTTGTCACCATCACCAGCTGTGCTACGCAACTTGTGTGCAAAGTGGAAGGAGCCTTGCTCCTCTTTGTACCTTTTAATTTCATCAAAGACTTTTCAAAGAAAAATCGTTGCTTTCTCTCTACGCTCATTTTCAAACTTAGGGGCATTCAAAATTATGATTGCATTGGGGACTTAGGCAAAGGTTTTGCCTTCATATTTATACATAGTGCCTTGATGTTGTAATACGTCGATGCTTCCCATAGAATTAATAATTCGATTTATAACTTTGCTTTATAACCCTTTTTAGGGTTTATTAAATTAATAAAAATTAATTTATAATTAAATTAAAATTAACTTATAATTAACTTAAGTAACATAAGAGTTAATTAAATTAATTAATAAATTAATTTATAATAAAATTATATTAATTAATTTAAATCTCCTTTTTAATATTATAATAAATTATTATAATATTATTTCCTGGGCCTCTTCTTTGCCCTTTAGACCTCATCTGACTTCCTGGAATCGGGTCTTTATCAATCGAAGGTGGACTTATCCTTTTGCATTTATCGAAGAACCTGAACCTGATGCTGCCCACTGAAACTACCACTGACTAATGCTGAAAACTTGACATCAATGACCACTCACTCTTGACATCAATGACAACTCATCTACTCAAAATATCCAACAATCTCCCCCTTTGTCATTGATGGCAACCCAAATTATTTTTACCAAAACTTGACCTTTTTCTTGTTCTGCTCCCCCTGGGACATTGCTCCCCCTGACTCAATGCTCTCTCCTTAAACCAAATCTCTCCCCCTTTGACATCAATGGAAAAGGGTCACCTTTGGGGCTCGGGGCTAAGAATGAGTCTCTTAGCTTAGCCCCTCCCCCACCTCCTCTTGAGGTGGTTAATTCTAGGGTGGGAGTATTTCTACTCCCAACAAGCATTGGTCTTTACCTTTGTCCTCTTTCCTTCTCATCTGATCCTTCTGATTCCTTTGACTATTCCTATTCATGTCCATGTTCTTGTTCCTATCCATATTCCTATTTCTATTCCTGTTCATGTCCATATTTTTGTTCCTATTTATGTTCATATCCATATTCCTATTCTTGTTCTTGTTCCTGTTCATGTTCATGCTTGATTCTAGAATGTCTGCTCTACACCACTTTGTTGTATGTCCATCATTATTGCACTTATAACACTTAATGTTATTATTCCTTGGAGGTGCAAATGTCTTAGGATTTCTCTTGGTGAAGCCATATCTATTCCTGTCATGTACCCTGCAATTCATTGCCTTGTGACCAAACTGATTACATGAGTAGCAATACCCATGGAAAAGTTGCCTGTTTTTGAAGTTCCCATATTCTTGTCTTTCATGTGTCCTGCACTATGAAGCCATGTGCCCAAATCTGTGATATGAGAAACATCATCCATTGAAATTTCCTTGCCTTGACCTCATTGGTCTCTTAGTCTCTTTTTCTCTATGTTGGTTCCTGTTCCATCTATTTCTTCTTTGTGCATTGTTCCTTTCCTTGTTGAACTTTCTATTGTCCAACTCATCCTCAGAAGTCTCACTTTCTCTTACACTATCTTCTTCTGAAGTTTCTTCTTCTTAGAACTTGAGGTTGACTCTTCTTCTTGTTTCTTTTGAGCTTGTTCAAAACCAAGACCTATTTTGTTTGTTGACCTTCTTTGTACCTTGATCATCTTATCCACAATATTTGAACTCTTTCCAAACTTGTGTAGCTTATCCTTGGATTTTTCTAAATCTTCCCTTAGTAGAGCTACTTCTTGTTCTAACCTTTCACATTCTAAGACCTTTGCTTCTAACTTATCCTTGAATTTCTTTGTCTTAGCCATTGACTTGTTTAGATCCTCTATAAGCTTTCCTCTCTCTTCATCACATTCTTGAAACTGAATTTCAAGTTGAGAGTTTTGCTTTCTTACCTTCTTTAAGGTTTTAAGAGCATAGATAAGCTCTCCCTCAAGATCAACTCCTCCTTTTTCTGATTCTTCCTCTATTTGTTTACCTTTGTCAACATCTTCATTTTCTTTTGACTTATCTTCTATAGGATCACCTTCTTCTTCTTCTAGTGCCATTAGAATATTCTCTTCTGGTCCTTCAAGTGCATCCTCATATTCATCATCACTGAAACTGAAACCATTCCTTGTACAACTATCTTCAAGATGTCCAAAATTACCACATCTAAAACACTTGAGAATAATTGGTGACCTTTTCTTGACTTCTTCTTTTTCTTCAATCAAAAATAGGACTTCATATTTATCATTATCTGAAAAACTATTATCACTATCACTTGAGTACTTACTTGCCTTGTCTGCATAGTAGCTCCTCTTTTGTCTTTGAAAGAACTTATTTCCTTGTTTGCCTTGTCCATCCTTACCTTTCTTTTGGTACTTGTATTTTTCTGATTCCCTGTTCTTGTGATCTTATTTTTCTTCATCATTGTTATTTTTAGCTTCTTGAAAATCAGTTGCATAGTGACCATACTTTCCACAATTGAAACATCTAACAGATTTTGCATCTTTAAATCTTCTTGAATCCTTATTCCTTCTGCCATAATTAGCTTCTTCATCACTGGATGACTCATTGCTTGAATCTGACTTTTTACCCTTTGTCTTCTTAATCGCTTTGAAGGTTGCTTCCTTCTAGATATTAGGTTCCTCTTTTGTTCTCAACTCAAATGTTGTAAGAATACCAAGTAACATATCTCTTGTCAAAGAATCACCATCCTTTGCTTCTTCTATAGCTGAAATATTTTCACTAAACCTTGTTGGGAGAGACCTTAAGATCTTATCACAAACATCTGATTCTTCAACATTAAGTCCAAGTCCTTGCATAGCATTAACAACCTCATCTACCCGAAGTAGATAAGTACTAATATTTTCTTCATTCTTCATTCTTAATTCTTCAAATTATCCTTTGAGATTTCGTATCTTTACCTTTTTGACACTTTTATCTCCTTCATATATGCTTTGCAACTTATCCCAAATTCCTTTTGCATCTTTACAATGCATAACTTTTATTGATTATGTTCTATGCAAACCTCTCAAAATTGCATTCATTGCTTTTGAATTGTAATGTTGTAGAAGCTTACCTTCCTTATCTGTAGGTGGATCAACTGGTGGTATGTATCCATTTTCAACTCCTTCCCAAATTTCATTGCCAAGTGCCATCAGGTGAACCTTCATTCTCATACTCCAATATATATAATCACTTCCATAAAATATTGGTGTTGAATTATCTGAGGACACATTCTTAGAATCCATTGTGTTCTTGAAATATTTTCCTTCAAGCTGTTAAACTCTTCCGAAGGAACCCATTCTGATACCAATTGAAGAACACAAGCTTATACTGAGAGGGGGGTGAATAGTATAAGACCACTTTTTACTTTTCTTTCCCAATCAATATTATGCAATGTATAGATAGCAATATCAACAATAGTAATCAAAGCAATGCACAAATCACCACACACAATAGAGACACCAATTTTACGTGGTTCACCCAATGTGGGCTACTCCACGGAGAAAATATTTCACTAAAATTTTCTCAATCAATCTCTTGGGAATCCTTTCCCTATTACAATATTTATGGATCTCTATCCAAAGGAGACACCAATCCCCTAATCAAGTTCATGGATCTCTATCCATAGGAGAACTCCTTTCTCCTTAGCTCTAATTAGTGATCTTCTAGAAGAACTATTGTCCCCACTACTCTGGCTAATGGATCTCTATCCACTAAAGACTCCTATCCTCACTACCCTAGCTAATGGATCTCTATCCATTGGAGACTATCATCCTCTATACTCTATCACCTTCAAAGCTCTATCTCAAATCTGTACTAAACATAGTCCTTCAGTCTAGCACAAATCTTCTCAATATCTATCTCTAGTCTGGCACAAACCTATCCTCAAATATGCACCAAAATCTATCCTCAAATATTGACTAAACATAGTCCTTCGATCTAGCACAAATCTATCCTCAATATCTATCCTCTGATCTGTACTAAACATAGTCCTTTGGTCTAGCACAAATCTATCCTCAATATCTATCCTCAAGCCTTAACACAAAGCTTGACTTAATCTCAAATCAACTCTATTAGATCTACCCCAAACCTTAACTCAAGGTTTGAACAAATCAATCAATCAACTCTGCTCTCAAGTCTTCTCAAAGACTTATCTCAAATATACCTTGTAAGCTTCCACAAAATCTCACACTAATCTATCCACAAGTCCTCTCTAGAACTTGTCCAAATCTGCTCAACAAGTCCTCACTAGAACTTGTCCAAATCTACTCTCAATCTGTATTGTAAGCTTCCACAAAATCTCACACAAATCTATCCACAAGTCTTCTCAAAGACTTACCTCAAATCTTCTCAACAAGTCCACACTAGAACTTGTCCAATCTCATAGAAACATAAAGAGAATTGTTAGAGACTCAATATGCTTCACATTCATCACAATGCTCAATCACTTTCAATCACTCTTTTAGAAACATATAGAGAATTTTTAGAGACTCAATATGCTTCACATTTACCTCAATGCTCAATCACTTTCAATCACTCTTTTGAAACATATAGAGAATTGTTAGAGACTCAATATGCTTCACACTCACAAACTCTCAATCACTTTCAATCTCTCTTTTATCATAGAAACATATAGAGAATTGTTAGAGACTCAATATGTTTCACACTCATCAACACTCAACCTCTTTCTCAAATTAATTCAGAATATAGAATAATTTATTTCATAGAACTTGAACTATCACTTTAACACATCCACTTGACTAGGCTCAACCAACTCTACTCAACCAATCACTCAATGAAATAAACCTTGCTCACAAACCCTAGTCCAAGCATATAAACACTCACTCAAATATTTCCAACAATGCTTATCAAACAATCTCACATAACAATGATACTCATGTTCTTTTCACAAACCCTAGTTCAAGATAGTTCTCAACTTCACATAACAATGATACTCATGTTCTTTGCAAACCCTAGTTCAAATTCTTCACTTAACTAATCACTTCAACAACAATGCTTATAAAACAAGGTTTTATCAACAACTCTTTATTCCAGAAAACCTTGAAGCATTAATTCAAGCCACACTCAACAATGTTTACCAAACAATCCTTTTCACTCCAACTTTGCATTCACAACATTCAACAATCACTCACTAGGAAGATGTGCCCATACCTTTTGTTTGATGTAGAAGTGCCCTTAGAAAAACCTGTCTCAATCACAATTTTCTCCTTTGCCAATTTCAATAGTTAGATGACAAATATCACACTAACTTTCTTTCAAAATATTTTTCAAACACAAAAATAATTAATCCAAAATACACCTTATTACTCCTTGAAATTAGCAATCATCAAATCACTCATAAAAATAATCACTCAAAATTCTCCTTATAATATCCAAATTAATAAATCAAACTCTCAAAAATAACCCTTCAGAAATAATAATTGCCTACCCTTTTATCTCCCTCAAAACACTTAATAACCAAATTTAACTTAGGCAAAAATTAAATCTCACAAACCCTCAAAAATTATTTTTCAACCTTAGGCACATAAAAATATTTTTATTTTTCCTTCAAACTTAGCACATCCCCAAACTAAGCGACAAACCCAACAAATAACAATGCATACCTTTGTCTCATCCGCTAAAAGGCCTCGATGGGTTTCAACCTCGAAACCTCTCTGTCGAGCGCCTTACCAAGGCGCTAGCCCACCACGTGGGCTAGGCGCTCCCATGAGAAGGGGAAGGTGCTAGCCTCCCTTTCTTCCTCATGCTAGGCACCATTCACAAAATGTAAACCTTCTACCATGCAAAACATGAACCCCATGGGATTCGAACCTGCGTCCTTCTAGCCAGTGAACATCTTAACACTTGCCACCATCACTAGCTGTGCTACATGGCTTGTGTGCAAAGTGGAAGGAGCCTTGCTCCTCTTTGTACCTTTTAATTCTTTCGAAGACTTTTCAAAATCGTTGCTTTACTCTCTACGCTCATTTTCAAACTTAGGGGCATTCAAAATTATGATTGCATTGGGGACTTAGGCAAAGGTTTTGCCTTCATATATATACATAGTGCCTTGATGTTGTAATACGTCGACGCTTCCCATCGAATTAATAATTCGATTTATAACTTTGCTTTATAACCCTTTTTAGGGTTTATTAAATTAATAAAAATTAATTTATAATTAAATTAAAATTAACTTATAATTAACTTAAGTAACATAAGAGTTAATTAAATTAATTAATAAATTAATTTATAATAAAATTATATTAATTAATTTAAATCTCCTTTTTAATATTATAATATTATTTTCCTGGGCCTCTTCTTTGCCCTTTAGACCTCATCTGACTTCCTGGAACCGGGTCTTTATCAACTGAAGGTGGACTTATCCTTTTGCATTTATTGGAGAACCTGAAACTGATGCTACCCACTGAAACTGCCACTTAATGGTGCTGAAAACTTGACATCAATGACCACTCACTCTTGACATCAATGACAACTCATCTACTCAAAATGTCCAACAATATCCTTCCATCATGTTTTCTTACAGGTACCATGTTTGATACCTATTCTAGATAGTCAATGGAGATAATGAACTCTACATCCAACAACTTATGTAGCTCATCCTTAACCATCAAAGAAACTATCGGATGCATCTTTCTGAGATTTTGCTTGAAAATTTTCTTAACTAGGTCTAGTGAAAGGTTATGAGTAACCAATTTTAGATCTAGTCCTGACATATCCTTGTATGTCCAAGAAAAAAGGTTAGGTCTCTATTTCAGTAGAGGGATGAGTATGGCATGCTCATCAAGAGATAGACTCTCTCTAAATTTGACCTTCTTAGGATTAGTAGGATCATTATTTATATCCACATAGAAGGTCTCCTCTATCGACATGTGTGATCCCTCCTCAAGCTAATGAGGTATAGAAATCAAGTTGATGTCATCAGCTAGGTTTAAAGGTCCTACATCAAAATTTTCCTCAGCATCATAAATATCATGTGCACAACCTGGTGCAAAATGAAAAGGTTGTAACATTTCTTCATTAGTAAAGAATATTTAGGCTCTAGTGGTGAGTCAACGCGATCCCAATCAATAGCATCTATATTTAGACACAATGGTTTAGAGGGATCGACTGGATTATGAAGTGGAGTGGTCAAATCAATGGAGATCATATTGATGAAATGGATTAGATATCTAGGACCACATGTGTGTGACTCTACATTGATAACACTTCCATCCTTGATATGTGGCTCTAGGGGTATGGGGATTTCAAGATCTGATCTATAGAACGATTCAAAAATAGTATCCTCATGCTCAAGGAGCTCCATGTATGTCAAAAAATTAGGGAATACTATATGATAAATCATATCCAAGTTAGATGGTCTTCCTCTGAGTTGTAGGATAGAATAGACTTCCTGATACATATCATCAATGTCAATCGGCTCATAATGATGGTGCAAATATTGAGGCCCAAGATAAGCTCTCTCAATATCATCCTCATAATCACTGTCATATATGAGTCCTTCATCCTGACCAAATAGAATTGGATGATTAGAAATATGGGGCCCAAGGTAGGCCCACTCTATGTTTTCCTCATAGTCACTATCAACCATGAAGTTTTATTCAGTTTCACCCATCTGTTCCATGGGTAGCAGCTAACACAAATTTAGAGGGCCTATTCAGGACAACGTGATTTCATCCTCATATCGTTCATTATGTGAGGATAAATCATCATAATTTGTTCTAGAATCACAATTTGGTCCATCACTTTCAATAATGGACTCTACTATACATGGATTCTGAATCTGAATACTTGTATCATCGAAAACTTTACAACTTCCATTATCCAAGTCAACTCTTGGATTGTCTCCTTGATTTGCCTCTACTATGATGTGCTCATGATAAATATCTGGTGGAACTTCTAAGATATAGGTTACCATCATATTTCCCCCTCATAGATAAGAAGAGTTAGGGTGATATGGGTTCCAAACCACATCATCCCCTAAAGCAAGGTTCAAATGATCTAAAGATGCTTCTAAGAGCTTGTTTTATCCTCAAATATGATATCCTAACCCAAACCTATCAATTGGTAGCTGATATTGTGGTTTGATGGGAACTTTGTGCCCTTGCTCAAATAAGCCCAAGCCATAACCATGCCAATGGTAATGATCAAAATAACACAAGGTAAATTCAGGGCTAGACAGATAATGAACATTTACCATGAATGGTTCATCGTCATCCTCATCTATGGGTATATGATTTGTTAATTGATCTAGCCCTCCATAAATAAAGTTTGTTTGGTTGGGTGATACTCCTAGTGGTACCACCATACCCTCAAGAAAGTGATACTCCTAGTGGTTCGTTAGTATTGAATGTAGAATTTTTCTTTCTTCTCTACATGGCATGGTTGCAAAATCACCGCTTTGATCCACCTTAGTGCTGAAAATGGTGGATTGAAGATACCTTTGATTCCACTGACACTTAACATATTTCATGCATGGATTATTATCTTGGTTTCATTTCACTACACTTTAGCTTCAAAAATCTCTAGATTGGAGACACCTTCACTTCTTTTGACACTCTGCTCTTTTCATCATGCAGAGAACAACACTTGCACCATTCTGCTAGAACTTTAGTGTATTTTGGTGTAAATTTAGAAGTGCTCACCATTTCGTTAGACTTTACGTGCATTTGAGTACGAAATGGAACCTCACTAAATTCTTTGTCAACACTTAGCCATTTTTTTGCAATTTTTTTTCAATGAGTTTATATAAAGTTTAGAAAGAAACTAAATACAAAATTCAAAAAGAAAGGAAAATATAATACAAGGTATATACATATGTTACAATGATCTCATATTTAAAACATAGTAGAGTTTGATATGAAAACCATTTACTGGAATTGGTTGTATGTTCCCCTCTGGATATTATAGCTAAAACACATTGGACTCCTTGGCCTCTACTATTTTGAAAGGGTCATCCTAAAAAGAATCAAAATTTTCATTCTTTTCTGGTTTTGCTCTATCAACATTCCACCTAAACACTACATCTCCAACCTAGAATTTTTTGAATCTGGCCTTCTTATAAAACCATGCCTTGGCATCTAAGGAATGCTTTTGAAAGTTTTCGTATGCCTGAGTTCTATTATCTTCAAGTTGCAGTAAGTGGGTTAACCTAGTCTTTACCAAATTTTCCTCTAAATCTTCCTCTGTATTGACAAGCTTAAGTGCTGGAATTTCCAAATGGATAGGTAACAATACCTCTTTGCCATACACAAGAGCATAAGGAGAAGTTTTAATGGACTTTTTTATCATAATATTGTCTACCCATGGATCTTGGTCCAGTTGTAGGTATCAACTTTTTTTATTCCCTTCAAGTGATCTCCTCAGAATCCTCAATAGGTTCTTATTAGTAGATTCAAAAAGTCCATTACCCTGTGGGTAATAATTTGAAGTATTCTTAAGAGTGATGCCATACTTTCTATCAAACTCAATATACATGGATCCTATGAAATTTGGGCCATTGTCACTCACCAAGGCTTCTAGAACTCCAAACGTTGAAATCATAATTTCCATAAAATTGATCACAACTTCTTGATTTTATTTCTTAGTAGGAATAACCTCTATCCATCTAGTAAGATAATATGTGGTAGTTAGTATAAAATTATGATTTGCTAAGGAATTATGGTTGATGAACCCTATGAAGTCCAACCCCCATTTTTTAAAGGGCTCTTCAACATGTATCATCTTGAGGGGGAATGAAGAATTCCTTGTCATTCCAACATATCTCTGACATTTTTCATAGGCCATAGTAGCCTTGAAAGTATTAGGAAATGCATTAGGTCAATAATAGTCTGCTCTTATGTTTTTAAAAGCTATAAATTTACCTGAGCTATGTCCACCAGCTGGTCCTCTATGGAACTCTTCAATGACCCTCTTTTGTTGATCATATTTTAAGCACTTTAGAAGAACTCCATCCAAGTTTCTTTCATACAAACATTCTAGTAGTAATACATATTTCAAATAATAATGCCTATATCTCCTCCTTTGGGATGCATTTATATTGGGGGCATACTCTTGTTTAGAAATATTTGACCATAAAATCAACCCAGTCAGAGTCTACTATCTGTACTCTTTCAACCTGATCCTCTTCTACTATCTGGAAATATGTCACTTTTGCTAATGCTATAGCCTCTATTAGACCTTAGCATAGGGCTCTACCTCTTACCAACTTGGTGGGATGTATCTCTATATCATATTCTTGGTTTTTGCTAATCCAACCAACTATTTTATCTCCTAGTTCACCCTAAATGATAAAGATTCTTACATATGGATGAACAACATATACCACGGTCTTACTCTATACCAAGTACTACCTGAACTTATTTAGTGACTTCATCATAGCAAATACTTGTATTTCAATAAAATTATATTTGACCTAATATTCATGGATTTTTTGGATCCAAAATAATACAGGATGCTCTTCACCTTGATCATCTTTTTGAGTAAGCACTGAGGCATAACTTTCTTCAGCTCCATAAGCATAAATAATAAAAATTTTATTGACATATGAATTTCCCAGTACTGGGCTTGTTGCAATGGACTACTTGATAATATCAAAAGCTTATTTTCTAAATTCAGTCCACTTAAACTCAACATTCTTCTTGAGTAACTCAGATATAGGCCTTACTTTCTATGCAAAGTCAGAAATGAATTCCCTGATAAAATTGATTTGACCCAAAAAATACTGCAAAGTCTTCTTGTTTGTAGGTAATGGGAGAGAAAGAATGGATCTGATTCTATCTAGATCTTTAGCCATACCTTATTTTGAGACCACATGACCTAGAATATTTCCTTCATGAACTGCAAAGAATGATTTCTTGGGATTGAGTGAAATACCAAATTATTTGAACTTTTAAAAAACTTTCTCCAAGTGTGATAGATGATCTTGCTTATCATGGGAAAACATAGTCATATCATCCAAATAGATCAGAGTAAATTTTTTGATCAATGCCCCAAAGGCATAATCCATGGCTCTCTAAAATGTGGCTCTCGCATTGGACAACCCAAAAGGCATTCTTTAGTAGGCAAATGTACCCCATTTTGTGGTGAATGTTGTTTTATACTAATCTTCATCTTTCATCCAAATCTGATTGTATCCAGAGTAACCATCCAATAATGAGAACCTCTCTACTCCTGCAACTATCTATAAGATCTAATCAATCTATGGGAGGGGGTAGTGATCCTTAAGGGATGTTTTGTTAAGATTTTTGAAATTTACACACAAATGAATATCCCCATTCTTTTTTCTTATGGTTACCAAGTTAGCTACCCAGGTTGAATGTTTTATTGGGCATATGATCTTAGCCTTCAATAAATTTAGGAGCTCCTCTATCATAATGGCTTCAATCCTTGGATTTATAGGCCTTTTCTTATACCTAAAAGGCTTTGCATCAGGCTCTAGCTCAATAGTATGTTGGATACCTTTTTTGTCATATACCTTGATGTATTTGTATGATGAAGCCACAATATCTTGGTATTTTAAGCATAAGGCTTTGATATATTAGATTCATCTGGTGAACATCTGAAGAAGCAAAATTTATGACATCGCCTTAAGGGCTCTTTATTGCAATGTGAAAGCAGATTAAAGCATTAAAAGGGAAAAGGTGCATAAATATGTAATCTATTGAAATGAAGTAAAATGTGCAATAAAAGTGGTGGATTTATCCTTGTATTTATTCATTCATGGCTTCAAATAGGATTACAATACATCCCCTTGAGGGCTTTAGAACTTGATACATTTCAACATTACAAGATTCAAGGGATCTAATCCCTTGCAAGGTCTTAATGGCATGCACTAATGTTCATCTCACATTCCCACACTCGAGAGCTAGTCTTGGGCTTATACTTCTGTGCCTCTTTAGCTCCTCCCTCCTATCTAGTATACCTACACCTACACACAAGGGATTGAAAATGGGTTAATAGCATATGCGTTATAGATTTAAAGCCTTGAAAACATAGAAAAGCATGAATCTAGCAATAACAAAACTAATCTATAACACATGAAAACTATTCTAAATGATATATAAATGAATCATGCTATAATATAAATACTTTTGGAGGGATCTAAGCATAATATGAAAGGAAAATATTAGCAAAAATAGTGACCATCCCTGACAGGGACAACTAAGCCTGCAACAAAGAAACCTCCAATTGGGCCATCAAAACTGCTCCAAATCTCACCAAATTTGGATAGGAGGCTAATATAGACATTCCTAAGAGGTCTATGGTGGAATTTACTCCAAATTACCTACTATTTTCTAACCATCCCTAATAGGTGCAACCACCTACTGCTAACCGTCCCCAGGTGGGATGGTTACAAATCTGCTTAGAATTTACCACCAATTCTAATGGGATCTGGTTCAAAACTATTCTAAAGGTGTTGTCAGAAAATGGGGTCAAATTGCTCTCCAATATGACCAATTTTGGAATGGATTTAGTGGATTTGGGATGCCCCTAAAAGTACCTTCAAATGAAGAGGGTTTCAAGGAAATGTGAGGGCAAAAGCAATGGCAAAAGTGAGGGTAGAATTGGGCAGCACTTCATTGTCAAAATGCTTCAACTCTCCTCTTTTCAAATTGGGTGAATACACCTCTTTTTATAGCCCAAATAGGGCATCTAGGGAAAAGGGGCAAGTCTTGGCATGCAAGGCAAGTGCCGCCACTTGTCAAAACCCTTGCCATGATTGGGTAGAAGAGGTTGCCCATTTGGGGCCTCTAATTGGGAGTTCTTGGTCTCCATGACAGGCTCCCAATCAATTTTGGATGATTGGGTGGAGAATATGGTAGTAATTGATTGCCATTTCTCTACCCCTTTGACTTTTGGGGTGTCTTTTTAGGGACCATCCCACCCAGGGATGGTTAGAGGTGACCGTCCCTGGGTGGGACGGTCACCATCTGTGACCGTCCTAGGGTGGGACGGTCATAAGGATATGACCCAAAACCTCCCAAAACTACTGGGAACCTTCCCAAAAGTGCTATGGAGCTCTATATTACCCTAGAGGGCTGCCCAATGGGGCCATATGATGTCGATAAGAGTGGCACATGTGATGCATTAGCAGTCTTATCCGATTTACATGATTTTAGTGTCTACAGATGCCCCTTTTTGGGATGCGCTATGTACAACAAAGCGCTGAGCAAAAATAGATGACTAAATCATTAAATGATTAAGGTTGTTCATTAACCTAATCAAATTTGGATGCCTCCATTGTGGAAAGAGCATACATTCTTGGAATCCTTGCTTTTGACATAGTCGAAGGATTCATTTGGGTATACCTTTTAGCCACGCTATAATGACAGTTGTAGGGGCTTAGGGTATACTAGGTCTTGGTGCCTTGTGTTCTTGTAAACCTTTACATGGGTGGATTCCCGAGGCTTCAAGGAGGTCAAGCCTATTTTTTTTGCTTATGCTGATTATTTGCCCCAGCATGGGCTTGAAAATTTATCTTTTGCAAAGATTCTTTTGAATGCATGGAAATTACACTTTTGAGTGTTTTATTGTTGATTTGATTTATGAAATCATTATTATGACTACCCCCTCAAGCGATGAGTCGATGAGGGCATGACCAATGATAAAGCGATGAGTCACTTGACACATATGACTGAATTGGGATAACTCTCTGTTTTTCCCATGGTACTATATACCTGTTTGGAGGGGATTTTTGATCATTTTGATGAGCATTTCTGGAAGCAAAAGGCTAAAAATTCATTCCCGGGGAGTGGTCCAGCCATGGAGGCCTTCTTGGGGAATAAAATAAATACTTTTAAGACATCCATAAATACTATTTGTTTAATCTTGATCCCTGCAAATTTTTAGACCATTTTGCCTTATTTTTGGTGGGTTTTTGACCCTATTTTTGAGGTTTTTGAGTTGTTTTTGTCAATTTTTTTGGTGACCATCCTAGGGGGGATGGTTACACATTTTATAACCATCCCAGGGTGGGATAGCCAGCCAATTGTGTGCTCATCCCACCTTGAGGTGGTCGACTTCTTTTGGAGCTATATAAGCCCAAAATGGGGCAAAAAGGCTCATTTGTGCATTGTGCTTGGAGGAGTTTGGAGAGGAGAGAGGTAGGAGGGTGATTTTCTGAAGTGGAGCACTACAAAAATATCTACCCAACAACATGAGCCAGCCAGCAGATGCAATGGGTGGTGGAGCCGATGCGAAACAAGTATGGAACACATTTCCTTCTCTTCCCTATTTTATTGTGAAATTGTAAATTCTGCTATAATTTTCTTAATACACATTAAATTAAGGTTAAGGAACCCTAATAATAATGTAATATATTATATTTTATTTTTATTAGATTTTTACATGCTTTAAATTTTGCTTTTTGTGTGATTTTTTTAATGATTTTTAGGCCTTTTTAGGGTTGTTTTAGGGGTCAAAATGACCCTTTTTTAGTCATTTTTGGGGACCGTCCTTGTAAGGGATGGTCACTGGTGGCCATCCCTGGGTGGGATGGTTACCAAATTGGGGGCCGTCCCTAGGTGGGACGGCCAAAAATTGGGCCAAAAAGGGCCCTTTATTATGCATTTTTTGGTATTTTTAGAGCATTTTTTTGCATTTTTAGTGCATTATTGACAAGTTAATTTACATTATCAGATAGTGAAGAGTCGGTATAGGGTTATAACTCTCTTTAAGGTCACTAGAGACCTATTGAATACTATAGACTGGTGATGGCTTGATGCCATTGGCCTGAAGCATGTTACGCGGTTAGATCTCGTAGTGAGCGACCGTGCCTATCTGACTGCACTGATAGATTTGTGGGACCCTCGTACTAATACTTTCCATTTAGCTATGGGGGAGATGATAGTTACTTTAGAGGATGTATATCGGATACTATATATTCTGATAGAGGGGTATCCCATAGTATCTACTCCTATAGAGTGATGAGAGGTCGTACTACAGAGGTACTTTGGGGCATGCTGGGAGGATGCAGCGGTTGATCTTCTCAGTGGAGGGATATTAGTGGTCTCATGGTTTTAGGCTGATGTGCTTAAGATTAAGCATGCTTTATTTATGACATTGATCAACAACATGTTACTACCTGACTCTTCAGGTGCTAGGTTCCCATGGAACCTTATAGAGCTGGTGTTCACTCTTGTGGAGTGTATAGAGGATGAGCCGATAGTGATGGCTTGGGGTCCTACTTTATTAGCATAGCTATATGAGGAGCTATATGAGATCCACTCTCATGGGTAGAAGGGATTGGGCTATAGCTTCCTACTATAGGTTTGGGGTTGGTAGCATATTGTTGTAGAGTGACCATAGGGACTACCATGGACTACTCGAGCAGAGCTACCGGATAGGGAGATTGGTTATGGGGTGCTATGGCAGAGGTCACGTGAGTTAGGCTATAGCCATCATCATGCTAGGGAGGTTGAGCACTATGCAGAGGCTTTTGCATGGCTTAGAGTGGCATATGTTATATGGAGACCCTATCGAGATTATCCCACATGGAGGGAGGCTGAGGCACAACTACATCGAGTTTGGTGAGGTAGGTGGTTGATAGGGTAACATGGGATAGAGTGAGAGTACTTCCCTTATGATCGTGTCTTATGATAGTTTGGGCTACCCTAAGGGTTTCCTAGGGAGTCGATGATCTATCATCATCATGGGGTTGAGAGGACTCTAGCATGGCCTATTGTGGAGGCACTAGGAGAGGAGTCAGATCCTATGGTGGTAGTTTTTGAGTTGGATGATGTAGGTACGATAGAGGAGTATGACGCTTGGTGGGTCATACGATAGTGGTGAGGGGAGGGACCACTAGGAGGGGATGCAATTGCTAGGGCAACGGATGTAGCTAGGGGTGCTCTGGATGAGGAGGGTTAGGATGAGTCTCTAGATGATGGGGAGGTAGACATAGGTGAGTAGGTTGTGCATCATCGTGTGGTAGTGGATAGGGTGGAGCTGATTGATGTATAGGATCCACTAGACTTTGATGGGGAGGACCTTGGAGATCAGGGTATGTAAGTATAGTTAGTAGCATGAGATGCTATGATTGTAGAGCTATGGGGTGATCTCAGTAGGGTGTGATAGGATTTTTTAGAGGAGAGAGCTCTTCTACAGGCATAGGTGTAGAGTGCACAGACTGATATGGAGAGGTAGGTAGCTTTGATAGCTACTCTTTAGGCATAGGTTGGTGTATAGGGCCCTAGCCATGGGGAGTCTAATAGTGGTGAGGTAGCCATGATGTGGGAGGAGATGGTACATCTCCAGGGTTTGGTGGTGACCTATCAGACTTGGTGTTGAGAGGATCAAACCTATATGGATATGATGGAGGATGAGATAGTGTGCCTTAAGGGGCACATACCAGATCGAGCATTGGCCATTGGATCATAGCGTAGCCAGAGGAGTGAGATAGGATAGTCATCTGCTTGGATGAGGGCTCCAAGTTCTACATGGAGGATGGACACATCTAGTGGTAGTAGGTCTGGGGGGATCAGGTATGGGAGCTCATGATGGACTCTGATTGAGAGCAGAGGAGAGAGTCATGGTGTCGGTCCTACGTGACCATGGCTAGGAGACTCTGATGGTTCTTTTTGGACTTTTTGGTTTTTTGGAGTGTGAAGTCTGAGGACTCACGTTTATTGTAGCCTACGGGCAGCTTATGGACTATGATGTAGCTTTTGGATTTTACATATGGATATATATATATATATATGTATGACTTTGCTTTGATCATTATGTCATATTTTACTACTTTATGATATGTATGCTATGCTATGCTTTATGATGTTATGATGGATGTCTAACATGGATGCATGTATGTTATTTATGATGTGATGATGTAGGATGCAAATGTGAATGCATAATGAAATGGATGATGTGATTTAATTTTGTATGATGGATTTATGATGACTATTTGATGCATTATATGCTAGCACCATAGACTATACAAAATGTATCTTTGTTATTTTCATGTTATTATAACACTTATGTAATGGATTTTGTAATTTTGATAAATATGTGACAACATGATGTAAAATGGAATGGATAATGTAATGTGATATGATATGTTTGGTAGTTTTTAGGAGACTCAAACACTCTAGTTACCTAATCAAAAGTTGTATAATAACTATGCAAGACTTTTTGACAAAGTATGCACCTACTAAGATAACCAAGATAATCAACATCCCTATGTGTGCATGTGAGTTCATTACCATGATAACGCATAAGGTTGCCCTAGTGCAAATGGGATTCACTCAGCCCATATGTACTAGAGATCACTCTGCGAGTCTCATTATCCTGAGTTTTGTACTTAGTTAGATTAGACTACTAGGTAATATAGGCTACAACAAGCTAGCTCATCCACATTCAAACATTGGTCTGTACCTAAGCAAGTTGCTTATGTGATAGACATATCGTCATGCGGGAGGATACCACCATTGACAAGTAGGCTATCCACCAAACCTGTAATGAGGATCACCTTATGGTTCTCTAATGCTGAGAATTCCAGGGATTCAAGTTCAAGACTCCCTTCTTTTCTTTTAATTTTGAAGTATTCAAGGGAGTAGCTCATTTTTATTTGTTGAGCAAGGGATTTTGGTAGTGGTGAGAACCACTATTTATTTTTGCTTTTTCTAGTGATAATAATCACTGTTTCTTTTTGCATATTTTGAAGTGATGATAATCACTATTTGATTTTTCTCTTTTGGATACTTGCCCCAGTGTAGGGCAAGGGATTTTTGGGTAAGGAGGAACTTGTCCTTTTGTCAATTCTCAGCATATTTGAACCATTCGCACAGGGGGATGAGCGAGATAATATTTTTTGCTTAAAAGTAACCTAGACCACTTTATAGTTTTCATCTTTCCTTGTGCTAGACTTGGATTTATTAATGTGAAAATGTGTTGGGATTTTGATATATACAAGGTATAATCTAAGAAGGATTCTACCTTATAAAAAATCATGATAGCTTTCTACAAAATCTGAAAAGAAAACTAGATATGGTTGAGTGACCGAAAAACCTTAACTATGTTTTACTAACAATGGCTAAGTGATGTAAAACAGTCATATAATATGGAGTGTAAATGTAAATGGTATATGTAATGTAAACATGTGGTAATATTGACATATAATAACAATGATTTTAATAGATGCCTAGTGTATAGACCTGGTGCTAGACATGTATGATCAATTTTGACCGATGCATAATGCAATGATGAGTATACCTAATGCAATTTAGATGAAGTGCAATGAAGCAATATTTTTGTATTTTGATGATTTTAATAATATTTTTGTATTTTTGATATATATATATATATAAAGGTTGACCAATGGGCTTAATGAATGCCATTGGGGCTTTTGGGTGACCAAAGGGCTTATAGACGCCTTTGGGGCATTTTGGGATGACCTAGACAATCGTAGACTACCTAGGAATATTTTAGTTTGACCTAGATGGTCATAGACCACCTAGGGGTATTTTATGGGGACCAAAGGGCTTATAGATACCTTTGGGGATTTTTGGATTGACCTAGATGATCGTAGATAGTCTAGGAATATTTTATTTTGACCTAGATGGTCATAGACCACCTAGGGGCATTTTGGGTTGACCTAGATGGTCATGGACTACCTAGGAGTATTTTATGGGTGACCAAAGGGCTTATAGATGCCTTTGGAGCTTTTTGGATTGACCTAGATGATCGTAGATAGTCTAGGAATATTTTATTTTGACCTAGATGGTCATAGACCACCTAGGGATGTTTTGGTTGACCTAGATGGTCATAGACATTAAGGAAATGTCATAGACTACCTAGGGGTATTTTAGGGTGACCAAAGGGCTTATAGATGCCTTTGGAGATTTTTGGATTGACCTAGATGATCGTAGATAGTCTAGGAATATTTTATTTTGACCTAGATGGTCATAGACCACCTAGGGGTATTTTGGGTTGACCTAGATAGTCATAGACACCTAGGAGAATTTTATGGTGACCAAAGGGCTTATAGATACCTTTGGAGATTTTTGGATTGACCTAGATGATTTTAGATAGTCTAGGAATATTTTATTTTGACCTAGATGGTCATAGACCACCTAGGGGTATTTTGGGTTGACCTAGATGGTCATGGATACACCTAAGGAGATATTTATAGGATGACCAAAAAGGGCTTATAGATGCCTTTGGAGCTTTTTGGATTGACCTAGATGATCATAGATAGTCTAGGAATATTTTCTTTTGACCTAGATGGTCATAGACCACCTAGGGGTATTTTGGGTTGACCTAGATGGTCATGGACCACCTAGGAGCATTTTATGGTGCTCTAAGCATGAAACGACCATAAATGACTAACATTCATTGGTTCAGGCTCTTCACTTCCTTTGATGGATGCTAAGAGATAAGTTCTAGGTCTAATATAGCTTGTAATGATGAATGGACCTAACCAGTTTGCTATAAATTTGTCCCACAAATTGGATGGCAAATTTGAGTTTTGTTGGTTCTCCTTTAGAACTAAATCACCAACCTGAAAGTCTCTCTGGTGTACTTTCAAGTTATAAGCTCTCTTAAGGTGTTCCTGATAAACACGTAGATGCTCGAGGGCATTGACACATCGTTCATCAAGCAACATTAATTGATCTAAATGAGCTTGCCTAGCGGAATCATCATCAATGAATTCCTGCATGGAAATGCATAGTGACGGAATCTCTAACTCCAGAGGCATGATGGCTTCAACACCATACACTAGTGAAAATGGAGTTGCCCTAGTGGGCATCCAAATGCTAGTGTGGTAGGCCCAAAGGGCAAGAGGTAATTGATTATGCCAATATTTATGATTTTCCTTAATGGTTTTCTTCAAGATGGCTACTACTATCTTATTTGATGCCTCTGCTTGCCCATTGGCCTACGGATAATAGGGCATGGAAAAGTTGTGCTTTATGTTATACTTTGTTGTTAACATGCACATCCTTATTTTTAAAGGGTGTTCCATTATCCAATATTATTTTGGATGGAATACCAAAATGACATATGATGTTATGTAGCATGAACTCCATGATGCGAGGTCTAGTCGTAGTGGTAAGGGGAATCGCTTCCACCCATTTGGTGAAGTATTCGGTTATCGTTATGATAAATGTGTGATGGCCCAAAGAGGTAGGTGAGATTTTCCCAATTAAATCAAACCCCCATTGTGCAAATGGCCAGATCGATTGAATCGGTTGTAAGGCTTGTGAAGGTATGTGTGTCAAATTTACATGATGTTGACACTTCACGCACTTCTTTACATAAGCATAGCAATCTTGCTCTAAAGTTGGCCAGTAATAGCCCATGCAAAGAATGCGCTTAGCGATGGCCATGCCACTAAAATGACCACCACATGTACCATCGTGGGCTTGGGAAATGGCCCAAGCTGACTCCTGTGAGTCTAAGCAATGAAGGAGGATACCCTCATAGCTCCGATGATACATTATGTCTCCTAATAAGACATATTTTGCCACTTTTTGCTTAAATGCTCGCTTTGCAGCATGCGACAATCTAGGCGGAATATTACCCAATTTTAAGTAATATTTGATCTGTATGGCCCAATATTGCTTTGAAGAAGCCTCAATATTATGAATCATGCAATCCTTTTGATGTTCATCTCGTGCGAATGCTGATTGAGAATGAACTTGAAGATATAGCATTGTGCTAGTATCAAAATAATTTTGAGGGAACAAAGTCCCCCATCAGGTATTATCCAAATAATTGTGTAGTTGAGAGAACCATTCATGTGAAGGCTCAATCTGAATCATGTGAACAACTGGTATGGCATTATGCTCATCATGCTCAGTCGTAGATTGCACTAGCATTTTTACTTGAATAGTAGTGATATCATCTGAAGGGTTTTGTGGGATTAGCGACCCTAAGGAAGCCATTGTGTCCACAAAATGATTAGATGATCGAGGGAGTGCCTCAATATCATACCATTCAAATTGTACTAGAAGTTTGTCCACTAGGGCTTTGTAGGCTTGCAATATGGGACACCTACACTGGAATATCCCTTTAACCTGATTAACTATGAGCAAGGAATCACCAAAAATATTTAGCTTAGTTATTTTCATGGTGATTTTCGTCTGAAGGCCTATGATGAGGGCTTCATACTCATAATTGTTGTTGGTACACGAGAAATCGAGTTTAAATGAAATAGGTATTGGAGCCCCTTGCAGTGTGAAAAACATGATACCTATGCCACCCCCTTGCTCGCATTTAGAACCATCGAAGAATAGAGTTATGTCCACCTATGACTTAGGCTCTACAGAATCAGGTGATTCTGAGATATGAAACACTCCATCATCGGGAAGATCTACATTCAGAGGTTGGTCATCCTAGAGAGGAGCCTCTACTAGTTGATCGACTATGACCTATCCTTTGATTGATTTTTATCCAATGAACTCTAGGTCAAATTCTATCAACAACATTATCCATTTTGTCGTGCAACTATTGTGATATGTTCGACTCATCATATATCGCAATGGATTTTCCTTAGATATGACATACGTGGTATGATTGAGCATGTAATGGCATAGCTTTTTAGTGGCAAAGACCACTGCTAAGCATAGCTTCTCAATGTATGCATACTTGATTTCATAGCTGACCAGTGTGCAACTGATATAATATGTAGCCTATTCTTTATGAAATTCATTCTTTTGGGACAACATGGTGCCCAATGCCAACTCAGTAGCTGAGATGTATAAATAGAATGACACTCCTGGTCATGGAGGAGCCAATACGGGTGGCGAAGCTAGGTATTGCTTAATATCATCAAAGGCATTTTGACATTCTTCATCCCAATGAAATGAGACCCCCTTGTGTAGCAACCTATTCATGGGTCGACACTTATCCGATAATTGTGCTATGAAGCATTTTATGGATGCGACCTTTCCTTGCAAGTTGCATAGCTGCTTAATGGTTGTGGGAGGAGGCATTTCTAATATTTCCTTGACCTTGTTTGGATCTACCTCTATGCCTCACTTGGAGACTATGAATCCCAAAATTTTACCAGATGTGACACCGAAGACACACTTCTTGGGATTAAGCCTAACATTGTGCTCAATGAGGTGATCTAGAACCTTACATAATACATCGATATGCTCATGGTGCAATAGATATTTCGCCAATAATTCATCCATGTAATATTCCAAAATCTTATGCATGTAGTCATGGAAGATATACGTCATGGCTCATTGATAGGTGGTGCCAACATTCTTAAGGCCAAAAGGCATGACCTTATAACTAATTGTCCCCCAAGGCATTGTAAATGCCATTTTGATTTGGTCTTCTGGATTAATATGAATTTGATTATATCCAGAGAAACCATCCATAAGGGATAGCATTTCATGTCCTGTTGTAGCGTCTACCAATGCATCAATGTTTGGTAAGGGAAATTCATCCTTAGGACTCGCTTTGTTGAGATCTCTAAAGTCAGTGCAAATGTGAATCCTCCCATCAAGATTTTTTATGGGAACCATGTTTGAAACCCATGGTGGATAGTCTATTGAGATGATGAAATCAGCATCCAACAACTTTTACAATTCATATTTCACCATTAAGGCTACTGTTGGGTGCATCTTACACAACTTTTGCTTGACTGGTTTTATCTTTGGGTCCAATGTAAGATTATGCGTGACTAGATTTGGGTCCAGTCCTGGCATGTCTTTATAAGACCAAGCAAAAGCATTCATCCTTTCTTTCAATGCTCTTGTGAAATCATCTTGTTCAATTGGGGATAGACCTTCCCCTAGTTTGATAATGCAGGGATTATCGAGATTTGTACCAATATCCTTGTCAATTGTTGGCTCAATTGACATATGAGACCCATATTCCAACTGATGTGGAGTGGGAATCAAGTGAATGTCATCAGCTGGTTTTGCTTCATCCATAGGAAATTCAGGATCAACCTCGGCTTGAAAAACATCCTGAGTAGTTCTTGGAGAAAATTGAAATGGTTGTAACATTTCCTCGCAAGGCCAATACTCTGATGGTGATGGGGTAGAATCTCCTCGATCAAATTCAATTACCTCAATGTCGAGATGCAATGGCTTTGATGGGTTATTTAGATCTAGCAATGGTGTGGTTAAATCTATGGAAATCATGTTGATGGATACATGATCTCCCATTCTAGGGTGAGTGGGTCTAGAGACCTGATGTTGTCTCGTAACTCGTGGGGGTGGCTCTAGTGGAAGTGGAATAAATGGTGGTGGCCTATGCAGAAGAGGATGAGCTTGCTCTTCATGTGAAAAGATCTGGCATCAGATGGGGCCTTGGATGGGGAATAACATGCGAAGATAATATTCATCCTCATAATCCAAGGGGAACACTCACTCATGTTCATCATCTGAGCTAGGATAGTTTATTGGTGCGATGCCATAGTCATCTTCATCATCACTCATCCATTCATGAGGAGGACCTTGATCCTCTTCCTCACTATCAAATTTCAAGGTATGTGAGCTTTCCCCCACTTCATGGGGTTGGGCAACATCACTGGATAGTCCTTGATCTATCATCTCTATGGGGAAATAATCCCCCAAGGAATGAATGTGATTTGGATTGGCATATGGATCACGTGTAAGCTTATCCTGATAACCTAGACATAGGTGTTCTAGACTATCTATGAGGACATCCAATGGTACTGGCTTATTGTGTCCCAACCCAGATTTATCATAAGGTAGCTGATATTGGGGCTGACATGGAACATGAGTACCCTACTCATATAGGCCTAAACCAAAACCATGCCAATTACAGTGATCTAAGTACCACAATGCATAATCTAGATTTGATAAATAGTTTACATCCTCTAAAAAAGGTTCATCATCTTCTTCTTTTGGAGGAATTGGCAGAGCTCCATACTCTAAACCCCCATATACAAAATTAGTTTGATTGGGAGGTAGACCAAGAGGTACAATGCTACCTATGGGAAGATGAGGTTGCCCCATATATTGCACTGTCTCTATAGATGGAACCGTTGTGATATTTCTCACTAGATATTCTCCTATCCCTGTACTAGACATATGCACTATGGTCTGGGATGGTGAAGGTGAATGATATGGAAGTGAGGTTTAAGGTGACTCAATGATATTGATCAAATAGAGAATCCATGGATTCAACGAAGGAAGTAAATTGTCACTTAGGGTGGCATTGTTGGTTCTATCCCTGATTCACTTGAACATTACTATTATAGCTTGCAGGAGGAGGTTGGGCCTAATATTTTACCTTTTGAGGAGGTGTCTCTTGTGTAGGCCCAAGGAAATTTATGGCCACTTGATTGACCATTGCTAGCTTTGTAGGTTTTGAGCTACTTTTAGGGTTCTTTGTCCACTCCTTATGAGGTTTGGATATTTCTCTCTCTTGGATTTTTATTTCTTCTATATTTTTAGCCCATGCTAGAGCTTCTTCCGATGTAGGGTATTTTTGTAATTGCAATATTAAAGATATGGGTTTTAAGAAACTCTTTGAAAACAACCAAGTTAACTCAATCACTGATAAGATAGCTTAGCCAAAAGTGTTTGCCACCTATTTCCATAATCAGTAATCAACTCATCATCGGTTTGTTTTAACCCCGTGAGGTCTATTAATGTCACCTTATTTTTGGTGTTAAAGACAAAATGTTCCAAAAATGCATCAGCAAATTGTTCAAATGTATAGAAGCTATGTTTTAGAAGTTTGTTGAACCACTCAATGGTAGGACCAGAGAGGGTACTTAGAAAAGTTTTGAGGAGCAATGCATCATTATCCTATATGGTAAAACACAGATTTAAAAGTCTAGTAACGTGCTCTTGAGCATCTTCTTACCCCTTGAATCTATCTAATTTTGACATTTTGAAATGCTCAGGGTATATCGGGGAAGGAATGGATGGATGTAATGGTTGATTCTTTAGCTGACGCAAAGTGGGTTTTTGAAGCCCATTGCTAGCTGTCCTACCTTCTATAGTTTCTAAGCGTGCAATCAAAGCTTGATATGCATATGAGGATTTGATTTCCTATTTTTTTTGAACTCATAAAGGTGGACAAGGAATATTAAGCATAGGTTGGGGTGGTTTATTGACATCATCCACTCCTCCATAAGGTACTTCTACATAATTATCATTTATTCCAAGTCATCGTAAGCCTCATAGGGTGTTTCAAGTATGGGCCTACAAGGAGGAACGAAATCCTATTGAAGGTGATCTATGTTTGGCCTATCATGTATATTCTATTTAGGCCTATGAGGTCTAGGAGGCAATATTGGATTAGGTATAGGATACCTATCTTGTTGGAGGTTTGGTTGCCTCTGATGAGCCTCCTATCTATACATATTTGGAGTAGAAGCCCTATTATTCAAATTTTCTTGAATTTGGCATCCAAGTCTTTCTTTTTCTAATTGTTGTCATTTATCTAAAATATCTAGGTGATTTTTATCAGATCTAAGTTGATTAAACTTAGCCTGGCTATTAACATACTTCTTTACTAATTGATTGATCTAATCAGTTGTATTAGGTCTAAGTGCCTTAGCACTGTTACTCTAATATCTATCTTGTTCAAGGGGGTTTGTGAGATGTATTACAACTTTCCATATATTGAGGGAGGCTACATTGACTTGAGGCTCACCCCTAAATAGATGTCTTAATAATATACTAGTGTAGAGGCGCAATGTGCTTGCATTGACACATTTGAATGAGGATAATTTGGATGTTCCTCAAGTCTTCCCTCATAAACAAGAAAAGGTAAGGTAAAATAAGGTCATTTATGGCAATGGGTATTATCCTCATAATGATCATAGCACCATAGGGAAGGGTGGTTTGAAATAATAAGATGATAATTCAACCCTACCTTAGGTGACAAGTCATACTCCTGCATAATAGTGCGAGGAGTAGACTGAGTAGGCACACAAATACGTGGGATTGCTCTATTGGGAAGTGCCTCATTTCATGATGACTCTTCTAAAAATAAGGCATTAGAAATATTTATGGAAATAATTCCCTAAAAGGGGGTTGTTGTGTATGGGGTTACCCCGTGTAGGAGTCCCTTTTTGGCTAGGTCCCTTTCTTGCTACTCTAAGCATAACCATCCATTCATCTGCCACTCAGTGATTAGGGATATGACTTCCTAATTTGGGACCATCATCTATGGGGGTGCCTCATGTAGGGGTCCCTTGTTGGCTAGGTCTCCTTTTAGCCCCTCTAGGACTAGGAAGAGTAGGTGGTCTCCAAGGAGGTATTGCCATGTTCTTGGAATCTAGATGAAGATGTTGTATGTCCTATTCCATACTCCCCACAACTTCCACCCTTAAATGGGCTTGGCTATGGGTATGTACCATAGCTATGTACTCTAAACTGCTATATGTTTATCTTCTTAAATTTTTTTTTGAATTTGAAACAAACAAATAATAGAAACACACAAGCATAGAAGTGATTATCTATTTTAAATATTTTAATGTGAATCCCTAAACTGTTTGTTGTTGTTTCAATATGTGTTGCTTTGTAATGAAATACTTGGTGTGTTTGATATTTTGTTGTATGATATGCTCAAATTTTTAAAGGATTTCAAATATATACTCACACAAGCTAAATATGGTGATGAAATCCATATCCAACGAGGTAGCATAGGTACTACCAACCCTCACACATCACCTCGTGCATAGTGATACACTCCTTTGAAGAGGAATGAATGCTATTTGGTATGGTTAGGATAGTTCTTGGGCCAGTCTCAGCCATAGACGGGTCTCAATTATACTCTTTCACATGAGCCAATCGAGTGGTAATTACATCCACTGTTGGTCTTGATCAATGGGTTGGATGTGAGAGCCCAACATCGCTGATGTTAAAATCAAATGTGGTATGTGGGGTTCCTTTTAGAAGATTGAAATTAAAAAAATATAATATTTAATGATGATTCACTAAATGCATGAAAGTATGTTTTATGTTCAGAATCATTAGTAGCATAAAAAGGAAACCACTGAAATCTATATGAACTTAACCTTCTTTTTGGTAAGTTTCAAGCAGGAAAACCAAACAAAAAGTATATAAAATACTATTCTTTTCCTATTTTATCTAATCTGATTAATGCAAAATTTTAGAAAGATGATATCTAACCTTCCAATGCATGCAAAAGACAGGAAAACTTAAAATTTCAGCTATATTAAACAATATATATGCAAATTGAAGGTTCATAAAGGTGTAATTTCTGACCTGGAACTTGTTGTTTTTAAAAAATTTTGTAGAAAAACTCTGGTTTTGTAACCATACTTGGTAGGGATGGTTAGCAGTTTGGGGGCCATCCCTGGCAGTTTCACCTAGTTGTCCATCCCATCCTATGTCACCTAGCAGAAAAGGGGTCGTTTCTGCTTAGAATGACCAAATCCTGCAACATTTAAAACAAAAAATGAAGGTAAAAAATAGACAAATTGAAAGGGGAGAGATACAAATATCAAATACTATGATCACCACTAAAGAAGCAAAATTTACGACATCACCTTAAGGGCTCTTTATTGAAATGCAAAGCATATTAAAGCATTAAAAGGGAAAAGGTGCATAAATATGTAATCTATTGAAATGAAGTGAAATGTGCAATAAAGGTGGTGGATTTATTCTTGTATTTATTCATTCATGGCTTCAAATAGGATTACAATATATCCCCTTGAGGTCTTTAGAACTTGATACATTTCAACATTTACAATATTCAAGGGATCTAATCCCTTGCAAGATCTTAATGCATGCACTGATGTTCATCTCGTGTTCCCACACTCGAGAGCTAGTCTTGGGCTTATACTTCTGTGTCTCTTTACCTCATCCCTACTATTTAGTATACCTTCACCTACACACAAGGTATTGAAAAGGGGTTAATAGCATATGTGTTATAGATTTAAATCCTTGAAACATAGAAAAGAATAAATCTAGCAATAACAAAACTAATCTATAACACATGAAAACTATTCTAAATGATATATAAATGAAGCATGCTATAATCTAAATACTTTTGGAGGGATTTGAGCATAATATGAAAGGAAAATATGAGCAAAATAGTGATCATACCTAATAGGGACAACTAAACCTGCAACAAAGAAACCTTCAATTGGGCCATGAAAAATGCTCCAAATCTTACCAAATTTGGATGGGAGGCTAGTCTAGACATTTCTAAGAGATCTATGGTAGAATTTCCTCCAAATTCCCTATTATTTTATAACCATACCTAACAGGTGCAACCACCCACTGCTATCCCTCCCCAAGTGGGATGGTTACAAATCTGCTTAGAATTTACCACTAATTCTAGTGGGATCTGGTTCAAAAGTTTCCTAAAGGTATTGTCAGTAAATGGGGTCAAATTTTTGTCCAATATGACTAGTTTTGAAATGGATTTAGTGGATTTTGGATGCCCCTAAAAGTGCCTTCAAATAAAGAGGGTTTCAAGGAAATGTGAGAGCAAAAGCAATGACAAAAGTGAGGGTAGAATTGGGTAGCACTTCTTTATCAAATGCTTCAACTCTCCTCCTTTCAAATTGGGTGAATACACCTTTTTTTATAGCCCAAATAGGGCATCTAGGGTAAAGTGGCAATTCTTGGCATGCAAGGCAAGTGCTACCACTTGTCAAAAACCTTGCCATGATTGGGTAAAAGCGGTTGGCCATTTGGGCCTCTAATTGGGAGTTCCTAGTCTCCATGATAGGCTCCTAATCAATTTTAGATGATTGGATGGAGAATATGGTAGTAATTGATTGCCATTTCTCTGCCTCTTTAACTTTTGGGGTGTCTGTTTAGGGACCATCCCACCCAAGGACAATTAGAGGTTATCATCCCTGTGTGGTACGATCACCATCTGTGACCATACCATGGTGGGATGATCATAAGAATATGACTCTAAACCTACAAAAACTAATGGGACCTTCCCAAAAGTGCTATGGAGCTCTATATTACCCTAGAGGACTACCCAATGGGGCCATATGATGTTGATAAGAGTGCCACATGTGATGCATTAGCAATATTATTTGATTTATGTGATTTTGGTGTCCACAACATCGAACTCCAACATTGAGCTTCTTTTCAGTACCAACTTCAATTTCTTTATAGATTTTGCACTGACTTTCATAGCTTTGGTCTTTTTTCTGTCCTCATTATCAAACAATCTTTCTAGGGTGACCAACCCACTAGGAATGTGATTGTTTCCTACTTGAATAACATCTTGTTGATCAATATCTTATGGATTCTCTTCTTGTACAATGGAGAGACATGCTTCTCTTACCAGAAATTCCATTATCTGTTCATCACTTTCAAAAACCTGCTAGAAAATTTGCTTGTTTGGTACTATAGGTCTAAAAATCATTTTGATTCCCTTGGCTTTCTTGATTCCAAAGTCTAAATTAGGGTTTAAGTTAGATCCCTTTGTTGCTAAGGAATCTGCCCAATTATTCTTTTCTTTAGGAATAAAATTTAGATTTAGGGCATAAAAGGATTCCATCAGATCCCATACCCAATTTTTGTAAGCTTTTAGGTAATGGTACTTACTGCTGCACTTGTTTCTTACTTTATGGACTATTAACTTAGAATCACCATATATGTTCAAAATATTAATTCCCATGCTTTTTTCTTGTATTAGTCCAAGGCATAAAGCCTCATACTCTGCAACATTATTTATGCATGACCATGTTAGTCTATAAGCAAATTTCTTTGTCCCCTTTGATTGGGACTGTAAAACCACACCAGCTTCTACACCATTTTTGCATTTAGCACCATCAAAGTGCATGATCCATGTTTCTTTTTCTCTCAAAGAATGATTAGATATGGTAGGGATTTTCTTCTCTGATTTATTTGAGATACTATATGTCCCCATACTAGTTCCAAATTGACTATAATCCTCTCTAAAGGGCAACTCATACTCAATGTCCAACTCCTCAAAGTTTTCAACTAATTTTTCTAGGAGTAATATTGCACATGTCTTACTCAATATTTTCAATATGATAAGTTACTGGATTTTTAGTCATTATCCTTATTCTTTTTCCTTTGAAAGGAATCACCATACTAGAATAATCCATGTACATACATCCACCTAATTTCATAGTAAATTTCCTTTAAAGGCATAATCCAAAATAGGGTTCTAGGTCAGCCACAACTATTTCTTATACTATTGTCACCTCAGGGGCTCTGTTCAGCCTTATTAAAACATCCTTTATGACCCCAACTGTCTTAATAGCTGTCCCATCCAATTTTAATACTCCAAGATAATATCAGGTATACTCCATACCCATTTCTTCACATATTGCTTTAGGCATAAATGTAGTTTATGCTCCTGAATCTATCATACAATTTTGGACTACCCAACCTTCCATCCTTAGGGATATATAGAAAGGAGGAGGTTTATTCTTTAAAATCGTAGGGAACATTTCTTTCTTTTCTGATAGTGGACTATTTATCTGGTGGATACTTGTTGAGGGAAGCCTTAAGTAGATCTATCTGAACAAGAATGAACAAAGTGTCATACAGGCTAGATTTTGATGGAATATTTTATCATCTCTTCAACAATATAATACTTAGACTTAGCCAAGGAAGGTCTTTCAAGCCTTCTTTCTAGCTCACCATATTTTATTTTATACTACTGAGTGGCTTTTATTCTTTACCTTTTGGTAATAGAGGGTAATCTAAGCCTTTATTGAGCCTCATATTTAGATCTCATATGGTCTCCTTCAGTTTTCCTTTCCAATCTCTTAGAAAGACTATCTATCTTCTCTTTCCCTTTAGATTGAGAAATGGGGAAAGTATCATCGTTTTGAGGAAGGGGATCTATTATTTTTTGATAAGGGACTTGGAATTGCATAATATTTTTGGGATATAGTTGCAAGGTTTTCTTTCCATACCTTGTCATAACAACAATTGGGTTGTCTTCCTCCAGCTCTTTCCCCACCATGATTTGATCAAGATGCCATAACATATATACTCTCCATTTTTTATTCCTTTTAGCTTTATCCATAGCTTGTTGGACATGGTGTTGGTAAATAACATAATACCTATGAGTCATGAGGGTCATTACATATCAGACACTAGATATTTGTGAGAGTAGTATCTGAGGAACACTCAAGATATTCATATGCTGCATTCACTCTAAACCCAATACTGTTACTAGGACTAGGTCTCTGATATTTATTTACATATGGAAATATTTTTTGTTGTGACCTTTCTTGGTCTCTCTTTTCCATTGAATTCATTCTATTGCTCAGAGTTTTTAGAGTATTTTGTATATCAATAATAGCAAAAAACTCTTGATATGGTTGAGAAAGAATGGGAGGAAAAGGAACTACAGAGGATGATGGTTTTGGTTGAGTAATTGCATTCATTTGTGGAAATGAGGATGATAAAGAAAGGGGATCCATGTAATATGGGTTTGCAGTTTGGATTTGGTCATTAGTGGCTTCTGAGTTATAAGGCAACACAATTTTAGGGGTAGTCTCCCCACATTAATTAGGATATTATCAGCATGAACTACTACATTATAAACTTGGGGGAAGGTTTCCACTCTATATTATTGTGTCTACAAGCCTAACTCTGATCCAAGAGCTCTGATATAATACATATAGGCCAAACATACAACTGGTCTAGCTATCAGAGGTATTCTCTTCCATGTTTTGCTAAACCTCAAATTGAAATTTGAGATAGTTTCTTGTTGGGATTTTTGCATGGATGTGAACTAGTTGAGTAGGGAGAAAGGGTCAGTAGACTCATTAAAATCTTCCATGAAAGGCTCAACCAATGCTTGCCATGAAGTGATGGTGTTATCTTCTAGAGTAATAAACCAATGCAATATCTTTCCTCTAAAGGACAGGGCTAGAATTCTCACAACAATATCCTTATCTTTTATGTTGTGAATTGATGCCAGATTTAAAATATCTTGATAGTGCTCATAGACTATCTTCCCTAATACATCATAAGTGGAGATAGCCTTGGATATAGCCTAGGGGATGGCATTCATTTGGGCTAATCTTAAGGGACTAACGATATTCTAGTTGGGATACTTTTGTAATGGATTATTATGAGCCACATTTTGTACCATATTTCTGGGTGTAGGTCTTATTGGAGGAACTATTGGATTAACTACAATATTTTTCTCAGGAAGCTCTTCTTCTAAGAGGAAATATTGATTCAAAATTTTGACAACAGTAGACCCTCTATAAGGCAATTCACAATAAAAATATGAGTTAGAGTTATTTATTTTGAAAGACCTGGTATACATGAAAGGATACTAGTCTAAAAGGGTAAATATTTTTTTGGGTTCAAGGACCAGAGAGTTGCCAGGTTGAGATTAACAATAACTCATATGATGGGTTTTTTTGTTCCTTGTGAACTCATCCCACCAAGTGTGCCAAAAACTATTGGGAACTTAATTGCATCAAGTTTTACTCAATACTGTAGTTGTCTATCTTCCTACTTTCTATCTAGGCTTGCACCTAATAGCTATATCTCAACACTCAACTCTGGATGGACCAAAATAGGAGTTTCAGATCCAACCTCCAGAGTAGGTTGGTTCCTTGTCAACTTAAATAGGGTGTTGACATAATTATGCTCACTTAGGGTTTTAGATATTAGGGTAAGAAAATGTTAGGGTTAGAAAATATGAACAACAATGTACAGATAGGCTAACAATATTGTACTACAACAAAAATATCCAAAAAACCAAATTAAAGACACATCACTCAGATCAAAATTATCTCAAATTAAATGTACTTTCATTCATTAAAGAATAATAGAGAAATATTGCAGACAACAATTTCAATATCTAAACAATGATAATCCAAATAGCAGAATTCACCAATATCTAGATTTTATAGAAATGCACTCCCTAACAATAAAGATCAAATTTAGAAGTAGATTTCAATTACCCTAGTAGTTAGTAATCCATTAATTTGGTACAAAATAACCATTCAAGTATTCACAGAAATGCAACTAAAGAATTTGAACCTCTAATATCGAATTATGAAGACACAAAATTTGAAGTGAAGATCAATGTAATGCTCCTTTCATTAGCCCTTGGGAATATTTACAGTAGCATAGGAAAAAACACTAGATACAACCCTTTAAAAATGAGGGTTTGACCTCTATTTATAGTTTTGCAAAATTAAAATAATAAGAAACATTACAAAGATCAAATTTTAACAGCTCAACAAAGAGTTCTTGATGGTATTCTCTTACTGGTTCAACCTTTGGGAAATCCACTACAAGTGGACCACCATGGCAGCTTGAAACCTCTACAACTTACTAGTTTTTTTATGCTAACTATATTTCTAGCCATTATAGACTATATATGCATCATTGATAAATCTTTAAAACCTTCTACCACCATCAATTTGCAACCGTATCTGGTTCTTATTTTCTTGAAACCCTCAACACTGTTAGCACATAGTTTTATGGTTAGCTATTATTACATTGTTTTTTTGGGTGTATCATTAATGTTAGAACATATTGCATTATTGAGTTGATGTTATTGATTAGATCCTATTCCTACAGATGAATATTGGCACATTATGTACTATTTAATTATCATTTTATTAATGAAATGATATTGTTTTCTAATATGGTATCAGAGCTTATTGCTCTAGGCTCATTCATAGCCTGAGAGTTAAGAGAACTGACTGCCCTATTAATACTAGCATGGCATGGTTGGAGGCTATTCGCTAACTGGACTCCTCTACCTCGATGGATAGTGGTCAATAGGTGTCGATTTCTAGACTATGGTCAATAGGCACCGATCTCCAATTTGGAGACTCCTACATGACCTAGACTCAGTAATCGATAGATCTTATGGAACGACACAACATTATGTACATGATGAACTAACAGCTAGACGGGAGATTAATCTTGGATGGGATGACTTGACATTGGGGACTAGGCTAAAATCTGAAGTAGGCTCAGACCAACACGTGGATCAATAGTGGATGTGATGGTGAGACCCCCCTCGGCGGCCGGCCCGACGCGACGAGCTCTCGATGGGTAGAGTGCGATGGGAGATAGGGTAGATAATAGCGTTAGGGAGGCTGAGGAGGGGGCGGATGAGCGTTGGGATACTACTAGAATGCGGATATCTAGTTGTATGGAGGCTTGGGGGGGGTGGGTGGGGGGGGGCGGGGGGGCGGGGGGTGATGGAGGGGGAGGAGGGTGAGAGATAGGAAAAAGGATGAGGAAGAGGAGGGGGGGGGATCTAGGTGGGGGGTCAATAATATTATTGTTTTTTTTTTTTTTTCCCTCTTTTTTACTTTCTCCCCCCCCAAAAGTGGGGAAAAATTTATCATAAATATTAGAGACTATATGAATGTTAGGATAGTTTAGTATTTGGGGGGGGGGAGGAAGAGGGGGAATGGGGGGGTTATGTGATGCTTGACAAGGAGAGGAATATTGATTAGGGTAATGTTAACATCAACGAAGAGGAAACTAACATAAAAAGAATATATTATATTTTTCTCTTTTTTTTTTGTAGGGAGAGGGGGAGAGAGATCACACAAATTATAACAAGAAACCCAAAAAAAAAAAAAAAATAAAGATGGCAACAAACAGACGGGGGGAAGAAGATTTGTGGTGATAGAAATAAAAAGGGGGGGGGGGGCGGGAGTCCCCCCTACTACTAAAAAATAATAAAACCCTACGGGGGGGAGAAGAGAGAGTCGATCGAGAAAAAAAAATAAAAGTTAAAAAGTAGAAAGGGGGGGGGGGGGCGGGGGGGGGGGGGGGGGGGGGGGGGGGGGGCGGGTGGGGGGGGGGGGGGGGGGACATTTTAAAAAACATTTTGTTGGAAGTTTGACCCGCCCGCTCCCCCGCCCCCGCTCCGGGCCGGCGTTTTTGGGTTTTCTCTCCGCCGCTGGTACCTCCCTCCGGGCGTCCCCCCCCCTTTCCTCCCCGTGTTTCCCTCCTGCACCCCCCCCCCTAGGAGGTGGTGGAGCGATCGCGAAGAGGGGCCCCCCCCCCGCCCCACGGAAGCAGAGCGCCCCCGCCACAGCGCCGCCCCGGCCGGGCCCGCCCCCCGCCCTGGTGGGGGGGAGGGGCCGACCCCGGGGGCGGGGGGGGCGCGCGTTGATGTTTTTTTCCTCCTCCTCTCTGCCGGGGGCAGAGAGAGATGGGGGCGTCCCTCCCCCCCCCCCTCTCTCCGTCCTCTCTGGTCCGCTGGGGGGTAGGAGGGTGGCGGCCCCGCCCCGTCGCTGGAGAGGACCACCCCCTCTCCCCCCTCCTCACAACGCGGTTCCCCAACCGGCTCCAAGCCGGTGCAGGGCCCCCCCCCCCCCGGGGGGTAGAGTTCGTTCCTTCCCTTTTTCAAGGGGGGGGGGTATAATTTTTTTTTTTATTATGATATATTTTTTTTTTTTTAATTTTTTTTTTTTTAATTGATTTAAGTTTATAATAATAATAAGTCACTTTATACTTTACTTAATTTTTATTTATTTTTTTAATTTTTTTCGTAAAAAAATATTATTGCTTTCAAAACAACTTAAAAAATACAAAAAAAAAAAAAAAAAACCTTGTAAAAACCTTGTAATATTATAAGAGGTAAACTTATATCAAAGTCTTCAAAGCTTTATAGTTCTAGCAATGATTTTTGTACTAAGAGGGGGAAAATTTTTTCCCCCCCCCCCTCTTCCCAACAAAGGGGGGGGGAAACAGTTTTTTTCCCCCCCCAAGAAGACTAAATTGCCCAAAGGGGGGTTTTTGTTGATTTTTTATTATTGGGGTTCAAGTGGGGGATAAAATTTTCCCCCCCCCCCCCCTTAGCCCCCGGGGGGGATAAAATTGGGCAAAACCAAGGGGGGAAGACGGTTGGGCCCTGGTTAGTTTTTTAAAAATAAGAGGGAGGGGCTTTTGGGGGACGGACCCTAAAAGGGGAGGAAAGAAGAAAACTACCCCAAAATAAATTGATGTTGCTAATCCGGTCTAAAGGCCCATACTTTTTCCCACACATGGATGGGATGGATTTTTATGAATATGGCACATTTATCACACTAAAGAATGGTGTAGATGACATAATCAATGATTTTACGTCTTGTGAAGACATGCAAAAAAATGTTCTAATCCCTATTGGCATTGCAATGGCAATATTCATGTCATTTGTTACTCTTGAAATTGCTCAAAGTAAAATGAAAAGGAACATTAGTGAGGAAATAGAGGTCAAACCCCTAATGGTCGATGCTTGTAGTGACACAAGTGACCTTCAACCCATGGTGGCGAATGCTTGTTGTGACACATGTGACCTTGAGCCCATGATGGACAATGCTTGTTGTGATATAAGTGACCTCATACCTTCTATGGTAGATATCAGTTGTAGCACAGGTGATCTCATCAGAGTAGTAGATTTTGCTTGTGATACTAGTGACTTAAAAATTGAACCTCCTAAAAAAGAACTCCATAATCTCATCAATAATGACAAATGTCATATTGTTAAAAACATTGATAAATATGATGAAATTGGGTGTTTTGAAAAAACACCAAAGGATATGGATCCAAACTAATTAAGAAAATGGGATTCAATGGTAAGAGATTAGGTAAACACGAACAAGGCATTAAAACTCTAATAATGTTAAATGTCAGGGTAAAGAATGAAGGCCTTGGCTATTTTGGACAAGCAAGTACCAGTAAAACCATGTTTATAAACCCTAAATATCCTACAACTCCTAAAATGCATTATTGAAATCATTGTGGAAAAACAAGACATGTTACATCTAAGTGTTGGAAATTACATCCTCTTGATTCATGTGGATGTACAAATCACTCTTATTCTAGTTGTTGGTACAAAGTGAAATTGGCCAACAAGGTTCATATTGATTGTGGATAGACATATCTCACACAATGGAACATGATGAAAGAAATTTTGTATGGCTTCTACCTAAAAGGTAAAACCTATGGTAGACCTCGAGGCAAATCTAGTGATACACCGAGTGGCAATCCTAGAGACAATGACCTAGAGATAGACCTAAAGACAGACCCAAAGATAAAGTTCCAGAGGTAAATATATAGGCAGATCTAGACGTAATGATCTAGAGGTAGATTCACAAGTAGATCCTGATATATACCCAATGGTATAAAACCAAAGGTACGCTTAGATCCAGAGCTAGAGCCATGAGCTAGAGTCTGAGCTAAAGACAAAGGATGAGCCACCATTCTTTCATTTCTCTTATTCTTAACTGTATTGGGACAATTATATTATTACCCAAATAATAGAATAACGGGGGATGTTAGCATAGCTAGTATTTATATACATTACCCAAATAATGCAATAAGGGAGGATGTTAGCACATAGTTTTATGGTTAGCTATTATTACATTATTTTGTTGGGCATATCATTACTGTTAGAATGTATTTCATTATTGGGTTGTTGTTGTTGATTAGATCCTATTCCTACAAACTAATCCTGGTGCATTATGTCCTATTTAATTATCATTTGATTAATGAAATGATATATTTTTCTTTGATAGACACTTTAGATTCCTCCTCCAATTGACTATTTTAACTCCAATGAGAAATTGCTTTTATATGCTTTAGAATTCTCAACAAAGTCTCAACCATAAATCTCCCCCATTGTATGGCTATAATTTAATCTGATATAAGCTTGATATAATGGTGGGGGAGAACACAATGCCATTCCACTTTTAAAAATTGATGACATCACCTTTCATGCTTTGGAACTTGTAGAACACCAATCCGATACTAAAATGCCTTGACAGTGAAGCAGGGTGAAATCCACTCCCTATCCTTCGTTTTTCTTCTTTGGTGATGAAGCATTCACAAATCTGCACAAATTATTTTGATGATATCATATCTCCTTCAAAACTCTATAGATTCCATTCTAAACCTAAGAAAGTGCATTGGCCTACAAAAACCATTTCAGACCCATCATAATATAAAGTGACTCTTCCTCCATTCCGCACTGGCTTTAGAATAGAACACTACTTGTTGCCATTCTGGAAGAAAGTTAGTCAAAAATACCCTTTGTCACAAATTTACATCTCTTAACTTTGCTTTCCACCTTATGTCACCAATATGGGTAAAAATTTTCTATGCGCTCTCTGAAATCGGGCTCTCCAACACTTAGCCACTCAAAAGATATCAAAGAATATGAAGCGGTCTTCAATCCACACTTATTTTATGCTGACATCATCCTTCTTAAAAAACTTTTACGAAATCGGGGAACATCACCAGTATTAAGAAAAAGAAATAAGAAATTATGTGGAATTGCTTCAAGTATGAAAATTCATCAAGTGTTGGGCAAATTTGTGGCCTTTATTGCGGATTCGCTCCAAAATTCACTACAAAGTGTGTGGACTAAGATCTTCATGTCTTATGCAAAATTTTCAAAATTTTCCTAAGTATGTGGCAATTTTGGACCTACAATACCTTAGAGAAAACTTAGTATTTGATAAGTAATGAATGTCCATAGTGAATGGTTCATCCTCATCCTCTTCAATATCAGAAGTAGTATGGGCATAATCCAAACTAGCACATATGAAGTTGTTTTGGTTAGGGGGAACCCCTAATAGAACTACTATCCCTACTAGAAAATTTGGGACTTATGGTCATCCCATGTCTTGTAAAGACTCAATAATAGGTATGAAGGTCATGTTCTGCAAAATATATTCACCTAACCCTATGTTGGCTAAGTGAACTATCACCTGCAGTGCAGATGATGTTGTTGATAAAGCAGGCAAGGCAGGTTGAGGTACCTCCTCGGCTATGTCCAGGGGATATTCCTCCTCCATGAGATTTAGAATTTATGTAGCTCCTATAGTTGTAATTTCCTTAGTTCCTTCCTCCAATAAGGGTGCTTTTAGCTTCTGAGTATATTTTTCTTTAGATGTTGATGACTTCTTAGAAGTTCCTGTAGCTTTAGATGCCAAAGGTGGTGCCGATGTGGATGGGTCACTCTACACTAATTTACTCTTGTTTTCTATCTACGTGGTTAGGGATGAAGGCCTTATGTACAAATGTGTTGATGGGATAACAAAGTATCTTAGTAAGTTGACCTGATGCACATATTTAAATGGCTCTTCATCAGATGGAATCACTTGAATTTATCCCTCATGCACATACTTGATGTATTGGTGCAATATTGAGGGAACACACTGCATGTCCCTTGTCTAGGGATGCCCTAAGAGGATGTTGTATTACATTACCCATTCAATATGTGACACATCATGGGGATGGTATTTTTCCCTACCTTAATAGGTAGAACAACTATATCCACTATGGAGCACAATGCATCATTGAAAGCTCTCAATGTATAGGAGGTTGGGACAATGTTGGACCTAGGGATATTCAAGTGCCCTATAGCCTTTTTTGTGATAATATTTATCAATGAGCCCATGTAGATTAGAACCTACTTGAAGGGTATGTCATTTATTTACATGATGATATGTAAAGGTGGGTCTACTATGGTAGTATGCACTACCTTAATTTCATGATCATATAAATGGATCACCAGCTCTTGGCACTACTGCACTTACCCTAAAAAATATGTGAACGCATATGGGTTCTAGGTTTGGAGCTCAATCAATCTCAATATCTCCATAAAATTATCCATGTACCTAAGAGATTATTGTATGAGCTCATAAATTAACAACTTAGTTGAAGTTATTTGTAGATTTTATTCCAGTCTACTTCGGACAGTTATTATAGGTTGTGATGGTGGACCTAGGGGATTGTTTTACACCTATCTCTATCGAGGTGTAGTCGAGATATGAATAGGAGCCATTGGAGGCTCTAGTTGACCATATCATTGACTTCTAATTGCCACATTAACTATATCAACCATTCTAATGCACCCCTATGTGGGACGTTTAACTCAAACCTTGTTGACTTGGGCACCTTGATCTCTCGAGGCCTCATGATTTGGCAATGGGTTCCTAAATATACCCATGTCTCTATTATCGGGTGCTAATGGGTTGTCAAATTTTAGCTCACCCTTATCAATCATGTTTTGGACAACATTCTTGAATTCAATACATGTTTTTATGTCATGCCCCTATATTCTATGATATGGGTAGTATTGATCCTCCCTATATCCCTTGGACTTGGGATGATTAGGGTCAATAAGTTGTGCATTAGGAAATCTAATTCTTTGTGCCTCACTTAACTAATTAAATATTGATTGCATCAATTTAGATAGATGCATAAATAGTGAAGTATTCTATGTTCCTTGTTTTTGCCTTAGTTTTTCTTTAGATTGTAATTTTTTGGTGGGGGGTGATCTTGATAGTTTTGTGGTTGTTAGCCATTTCCTCCCTTTGGCATGCTTAAAACAACCTAGTTGACTTGAGTAGGCTTGTTCTACTTTTGTTTATTCTTGTTGTGGTTGGCATTATTCCACTCCTTTTTTTTCTAGAGCTTGAAGTCTCCTTTGTCAATATTTATATCCTCTATAAGCTTGGCTTGAGCCAAGGCTTATTTGAATGATTCATATTGTTGTAGTTGTAATAGCATCGAGATGTGTCTGATGCAGCTTTTTGTGAACATTCAGGTGAGATCTTTAGTGGGAATGGGAATGAATAAATTTAAAACCAAATAATTTTCCAAGTTCTTAGGCCAATATAAATTATGTAACCACTTGCAAGCATCTAGGATATCTGCTAAATGAGAATCATTATAATTTTTTATCCTAGATTCTATTATCAATTTTTGATGAACTTGATTTAACACTTCAAGCACATTAATTTCTTTTTCATTCAATGAAGCAATATCATTAGTGGTGTGAGGAGTAATTAAGTCAAATTCTTTATCAACCACAAATGGTATTTAATTATTAATAGCATTTGAATCCAACAAGAAATTAGGTAAACCATCACCTGAAGTTCGAATGGTAGAATACAAAGGGTGAGATATTACCTTTTGCATATTCTCATTTGATAAAACTTTGTGAGCATTTTTAATCTTACCTTTTCTTCATGACTTTCATCATCATCGAATACCTGTTTATTAAAGACACCAAAATTAGGCACCCAATTAAAAACATATCCATCCCTTTCAAACCATAAGTCTTTTTTATCTAGGGATGAGTCAAATAACATATCTCCATGATCAATCACTTGGGTTGTTTTAGATAACGTGATATTTTCAATTGGATCATCGGTTATATCAAACCCAAACCATTTAGGTTCTAAAATTTCCTCATTTTGACATGGCATAGACATTGTAGAACCAATAAGTGGATCAAGATTTTCAATTTATTTTCCCTCAAAGGAACCCAAATAAAATGGTTCTTCCACTTTATCCGTGGTATTATTATTTTCTAAAACTTTATTAGATTCTGATTCTTCTTCCAAAACTTCCTCAGATTGTACAGGATTTGTAATATCCTCATGCGAGAAAACAATCGTATTATCCTGCATATCAATTGACATGACAAGTTCATTAGAATGTTTGGAGTGAGCATGTTCTTCCCATTTCTTGTTAACCATCCATACTATTTCTTCCTCAAAATATTCAAGAAATTATTCTTCACATTTTCCTTGGTCATCATCTCTAGCATGTTGAAGGCTTTGATCACCAAATTCAATCATCTCATCTAAATTTATGGAAGATCCTTATTCTTCACAAATTCCAAAACCAATCCACTCTGGAATCATTTTGTTATCCAAAATAAAATTGCTTTTATTATCTTCAATATTTATTTCATGAGGATGATTTGCAGCATCATATAGATATGCATATTGAGGCTTTTGTTCTTGTAGTTGATAAATGTTATCTTTGAGTTGTAAAACTAGCCTTCGCAACTTGTCCTGCATATCAAATGAAGTGAGTGTTTCATTAAAAATAGTGCCAAACTTCTCCCATTTATCCCATCAACAATGATCCTCTTCCAAAATTTGGGTATGATGCTCAACTATACTTTCACATTTTTCAAATTCATTAATGGGTTGATCCTGAAATTCACCTTCACCTTCCTTAGATGGTTCAATCATTTCCAAAAGCGGGTTACTCTTTGTATCCAAATTTGTAAGATCACCATTCACATTTGTAACCCAAAATTCTATTTTATCACAATTTAGAAGGTGTGGGTTTTCTTGGTTATTAGTTTTAATAATATCATCCAAAATATCTTTTGAGAACAATTAATTAGATTCAATTATGTCTTCGAATTCATTTATTGATTTCTCAAGTTTAGTATCAACCACCTTTGTTGAGTCAAGGGTTTGTTCAATAGGAATAAATTCTATATCTTTCTCCTAATATTTTTCCACATCATTTGTGAGTAAACATGACCACATCATATCTTGATGGGTTGGTTCATCCCAATCGTCATTAATGGACCTTAGTTTTGAGACTTGCACATCCTCTTGGATGAAATCTAAGGTGGTTGTAATATTTGGACATTCAACTTCATCCTTTTGATCGTTCACCCTAGGGTTAAAAAATGATGGTTGTTCCACCATCTCTCTTTTCAAAATGGCCCATTATTCTAATTCTCTTGTGGCCTCATAGATTCCATGCAAATATGGATCATCCATATTTTTCCTTAAGAATATAGCCACTACCGATTGTGTAGCTCGCATGTATATTTCAATATCTCTCTCTTCTAAAATAAATAAATGGGGCACCACTTCGGTATAAAACTTATGAAACCTATTGTTGAATTCACTTATGTACTCATTAGGTTTGCTAGGGATAGAGACAAATTGATTTAACATCCAGAATAGGTAAACTTATTTTCCAAAATGGCTAGTAAATGACGCTTCTAGTTGAGCCCAATAAGTAATGGAATCTATAGGTAGGTGTTTGTACCAATCATATGCAACTTCATCCAAAGTGTATTAAATATTCTAAAAGGAACATCTCCTTTCCATATTTGCAATTGCCTTAAGGTATCCATGTATCTTTGAATATGTTCCTTAGCCGAGGTCACATCATGCTTAAACATAGGTAAATGATTTTCTACCCCTTGAGGAATTTGATGAGTAGGCCTATCCAATTGATGATAATAACCAGCTATCCACAATGAAATTTTTTCCCTAGTTAGAAAAACCGATAGTGAAACTCAAAGGATAACTTCAAAACCAATTTGTTAGTCAAATAAAAATTTCTTACAAAGAAGCATGAAATGACTAACTAATATCAAATATGTAACATATGAATCATCATGTTTGCATCAACCAAGAGACATGTATCCATTAAACCATGAAATTGAAAAATATTCTCAAATTTGTAAAATGTTAGCATTAATGCATCATCAACAATAGAGAATTTTAGAATCAAATGAAAGTAATCAAATGGAAACAAAACCTTGTTAGTCAAGACCAATGTTTTGTAAATAAATATTTCAAGTAACATAAATAATTTAAGCATCTAAATGGAAATAAAATAAATCAATTTCAAATCCTCCTAACTCCCAAAGTGTGAGTATTAGAGAAAACCAAATATGCTAATCAAATGAACTTGAAATATTTAGCAATTCAAAACTTTCAAATCATAACAAAATCACATTATTCCTATATGAATAATAAAAAAGCGTTAGATAAATGAATAACCATTCATGTCCTCATTTTAGTACTACAATATTATGTGTTAAAAGAGGTCTAAATATAATAATCATAGGGCATGAAATATTCCAAAATTTAAATCCTTATAGAATTTAAAATCACAATAAAACAAACCACATCATGCCCTCCTTCTAGCGCCAAAATATTGAGAGTTAATTTTACCCAATTGTGAAATTACACTCTCCCTTAGGGTTTGGATTTCGAAACCCTCTCTTGAAAAGAAGTTAAACAAACAACTTCTCCAAGGTCTCTGCTATATTAACATTTACATGTGTATTAGTAATCTCAAATAAAGATGTATCAATTTAATGCTTGAAACACCTTAGTGATTGCAAGTAACTGTAAACAAGGGGCATGTGTTGGTTTATTTTAGCATGCTAATTTAATAATTATTCATGAAAACAAAATAAAATTAAATGTGACTTGGCCCTTATATGACCACGATGTAATCCTTAATTCCTTTTATATTGAGGATTTTAAGGTAGATTTTATCTTTCTTATTAAGTGGGTTTTAAACAAGTTTTATCTTGCATTAAATCCTACTTTAAGCATGGAAATGAAGATTAAATCTATCTATGAATGTGAATCCAAATGATGAATAGGCTCCTTCAAATATAGCTTCTTATCATGAAGATTAAGATAGCCTTTAATGTGATTGATAAATTATCCCTCTTTGGTGAAATTAATTTTCACAAAGAGATGATAATTCATTGCCTTAAAATAGAGGCTTTTAATGTCTTTTTAATTATTTCTCTCTAATGAAATATTTTCATAAGGAGAATAATTAAATTCTTTGAAATAATGACATTTTTATGTAAATTATAAAATTCTCCCTCTTCAATGAAATCAGAATTTTCATGAAGGTGCATTTATTGGTCCCAACATGCCAATTTGTGGAATGCCATAAACATACCCCCTTTAATGAAATTGAAATTTTCATAAAGGAAATGCCATCATAGGCTCATGAATGAAATACAAAACTGAAAAAATTAAAATTGACCCCAAAATAAAAATTATGAAATTTCAAATTTTTAAAATTTGTAATAAAAATAACAACTTTGGCTAATTTTTAAAAATATGAAATGACTCCGAAGTAAAAATTTCTAAGTGCAAAATAGAACTCCGAAGTATACTCTATGCCACCATGCAATTATTTTGGTATTTTAAAATATTTTTATTTTTATTTTAATGTTCAAAAATTTTAAAAATTTGAAAATAAATAACTAGAAAATAAAAATGAAATCTGAAAACTGAAACAAAATGCAGAAAACCAGAAAATGCAGTTTTATGCTACCCTAACATGCAAAATCTGAGACATGAGATTTTTTTGAGCATAACCCAACTCTTCTAGAACTACATTTACACATCCCAAAACAAAGTGGGTGCAAGACTCTAAGGAAAAATGGAAAATCTTTGCTCTTGAACATTCAACAATGAACCTTGAAAAACAATGACATTGTCTAAAAAACTAGAAAATAGAAAGAAGAAAGATAGGCAATAAAATGGGAACACTCTGAGATTTTCTCCTCTTATTTTACTTCAAGGTACATAAATCATGCAATACATTCAAAAACTCCTTGTTTCTACATTCACTCCAGCAAAATCTGGCCTCTCCCAAAAAATGACAACCCTGTCATTCCAACCACATGCGGTCTCCAAGAGATCCAGCCCCTCTTCTACCATTTTCTGATGTATTTAAAATTTTCTATGAAAAATCCTCCATTTCTCTTTCTCTGGATTTTCATTTCATTTCCCTGTTTTCAGTCCCTAAAATAGTTTGTTTCATTTTCTTTTGTTCGATCTTCTTCTTTCATGGTTTGGTTTTTCTGGTCTTCGTACTCCGTCTTCTCAATGAAACATTTTAATATAACGCATTTATTTAGACCTGTAAGGGCATGCACTTCATAATCTCCTTGCCCTCAATTACGCTTCATTATGACTGACAACAAATGCATTTAGATTCCACTTATACGGGCCGTTTTGCCCATTCTCCAAAATATTAGGTGGTCATATCTCAACCGATTTACCAATGTGGGCAGAACGCAAGGCCACACAATATTTATTTCCAATTGAAACCTTAAACACCTATGCCTTTTCACCCATCTATTCTCTATGGTTAAACTATTATATGCATTGACATTACGTACGTGTTCCTACCATGCAAGCCCAAATTGATGCACGTTCGGATTTATTAGGGCACAATTGGATGTGGGATATCCATCAAAACATATGGGTGAATTCGAGCCTTCATTCAACACTTGTGAATGAGCCTTTATACCCTTTTTCTTTCAAATGATTCCCACCTAAAACGTAGCCTCCATTGTCTGGATCGATTACACTATCATTCGCTATCAACTTACTCATCCACCCAGTTGATGATACCAATGACACCTTTGTTCTCCCATTTATCTGCTAGCCCATCAACCCTACTACCATTTGCATTTCAATTCATCACATTGGCTCATTAGAACTAACAAGTGCACCATTGAAAAATTTTGATATGACACCTTGAGGATCCGATAGCCCTATCGATTCATCACAGTGTTTTTGTGACTGTGTTAACACTTTCTATACGTTCCGTTGGTTGTCATGTCCCCACATTATTTATACATTCTTCAAATTTTACACAACATCCACCAAGATCCAACCTATACTGACCTACATTTCCAAATTTGAATGATGTCATTCATCCTTCATTCCATAGTCAATCCATGTGACCATGTATATTCATTCCATGTTGTGCTATGCGTTCACCTTAGACTCTTTCCTAGTTACCTTAGAGTCCTCGACAACATCGAGTTGCACACTTGTCCATTGTTCGATGCTACCTTGAATCTCACACTAATTTGTGTTGATTTCTAACCACTATACAGCCTATTCGAATTGTCTTGCTTTTCTTCTATGTTCACCTACCATCGAACTATCTCATCGTTGCCACATAACATCCAATGTTGTATGGGTATCTTCACTTAGGTCACCGTGTAGTCCATATCCACCATATTCTCATCCATTGATACTACGTCAGCACGTGTAACCTTGTTGCCATCTAACTGTTTAACCTACCATTAAAATACCACTACCAACTCACTATGCTAAATTGTTGTTATTCCATTCATGTTTGGTATTGTCCAAACCTTCTCTAGTCTACCTGTGGAACATTCGTAAACTACCTTGACGTCTACCCACCATCATTTATGTGGTGTGTCCCAATCCTAAAATTCTCCCCATTATTTTATCATCAGCTTTTGAGGACTGTTATTAGCGTCATTTCATTCCCATATTGTTCACCTTAACCTGCTTGCCAATTGCATCTTGGTAATCCATTGCCACGTTGGAATCCCAATCCAAGTTTTACTGAGTCCTCCAACTCCACAGTGGTCTACATAATTTCCAACGTGGCTTCACTACATCATATCACTGCAAGATCATCCTTGATTCCCCTCTGTCATCATATGAGTCATCCATGCCAACATCAATGCACATCTTGTATTTATTGGTAGTCCCACATATGTATCCTAACAAGTCATGTAATCATATGGATTTATTCCTCCAGTGCCATCAACATCATCGTCTTCAAACTTTGTACACCAAGTCCACCTCATTAGAACTAAAATGTGTTGGGCCCTAATTTCACTAACACTCTGAACAATTCTGCTATCTATTTATTAGTTATAACATGTCTTCATGGCATCTGTTATGCTTTTTCATTGAGCTATTTCCTATGGCTACTGGTGAGGTCCTCTATCAGGTTGTAAGACACCACCAAGCCATGAGGATTTTGAAACTATCTAATGCCATCCAATTTACCGTGCCTTGAATTAACTATGAAAACCCCAGGGTATTGTTGTTGATACCATAAGTCTATCACAGTGGGCCCCACACCTAATATTTCACTACTACATTCTAACTTATCACCTTCTTCTAGTGGTGCATGTTACTATCGATGCCTACTACAAAATATGCATCACTGGCTGTTTCAATCTTTAACTGTGCAACCGACGCCTCAAAAAACACTCCATGTTTTCCTTTCATCAACTACTTGATGGAATTCTCAACAATCAACATCATCAAGTTTTCGTTGGCATCAGATCATTCACCTGGTCCAAAATTTCCTTATGACCAAGTTGTGGGCACATTAATATTCTGAAATTCAAATCATGTTTGTATTTGGTAGCTTCTACTACAATGTCTGCATTCAAATTCTCGCCAAGTCGACCATAAGCTATCCATAACCTCCTCGTTGGTAGTAGTTGTAGCATTTGTATGTGGCATTGTCATGTAGATTCATTGAAATGCCATGCATTAGCTTATATCGCCATTGAATACTCCTCTTACCTCGGGCCTTATTTGAATCCCGTGCATAAACTTTCCATCCGACGACTATAGCCTCCCTTATGTTCGAAGTCTGTTGTGTCCTTATAATGAACATGCATACATGAGAAATCATAATTAAGAAATGGTACCTAATAATAATCATGTGCACATTACAATAAAATTGAAGGGCAGTTAGATTTTATCTAATTTTTAAAACTAAAACAATTGTAATGTTTGTTTATATAGATTTTGTTTTGTTTTGTTTTTTTATAAATATTTTAATATATATATTAGTTATTATTATTTTTTTTTTAAGTTTGTTATTATTATTATAATTATATATGTATCATATAATATAATATAATTATAATAATGTTTTCATTATTTATATTTGATTTTTTTATTAACTTTCATGTTTTGATTTAGTTGATTTCATAATGTTTTAATTAATTTAATAACCAAACATTGGAATAGATTAAAACATTATAAAATCAAAGACACACAACACAAGCTCCCCGAAACAAAATTAAGTAAAATAAAACCCTAAACACATTCAAAGTAAAACCAGAAGGCACTACTCCATGAAGGACCTAGGAATCTAGTCCTCAAAGACAAACAAAATCCTCAAGCAAACAATTACATGAGCTTTACAAGGAGGCAAGAGGCAACAAAAAACAACTGAGGACCTTCAAATAATGCAAGGTGGGCTCAAGGCTGATGCCCTATCGAACTTTAGCACTTGAAGACAAACAAAACTCTCAAAAGTAAAAAATTAAAAAGGTGGATCCCCAAGTTTTGGGGCTAGTTGTGGAGCAGCCACAACAAATGGTGACTCTACTAGGAAATTCTCCTGAGCATTTCGGTAAGAACCCAACCTAAAATCAAAACTTAGAAGATCAATGAAACAAACATTATTTAGCAATGTATTGAGAAGGTGGGGTAAATGGCTTTAGCATAAAACAACTAATCCATATGCCTTTGCTCAGTGTGTGCAAAAGTGATTCATTTCCACATTTTTGAAAATCCTCCAAATTCCATCATCCCTTTCGCATAGGCTATGAAGTACAACTCATGGAATGAAAACTTTTACAGATAGAGCCCCAATGCTAGTCAGGTGTCTATAGACCCGGTGAGGTTTATCTAACTCACCTGTGTGTTCACTTAATGCTTTCCAAAGCCCATCTATCCTAGGTGGGTCTAGACTTCCAACACTCACTCTCTCTTTTTTCTCTTTTTTTTCTCTTTTTTTTTTCTTTTTTCTCTTCATTTTTTCTCTTTTTTTCTCCTTTTTTTTCTTTTTTTTTTCTTTCTTTATATGTATCAAACTTTGCCTAGCCAGGGCCCCACTTCTAGTTAGACGTATATAGCCCCAGTGGATTTTTCCTAAACTAGATGACAGATTTCAAGAAATTTGTTGCATAGCTTGTACCTATGGAACTCTTGCAAAAGCATCAAGTCTCACTAGGTTAGAAATCCAAAGTAGAGCATTTTAGATTTTTGCCTAGGGTTGCATAATCAAGACAACTTCATCCTTATTAATTCTAGAAACATCATTTAATCTCGAACGGGATGACTTGACATTGGGGACTAGGCTGAAATTTGAAGTAGGCTCAAACCAACACGTGGATCAATAGTGGATGTGATGTGAGACCTCACTAGAAGGACATGTGGACCCTAGATCTAGGTGGGATGCTAACATGGTGGACACTGGTAGTGATCTGACTCAGCCTAGATAGTACAACTGGGTGACTCGATCTATGGGCTACTATAGGGATGTGGTGCCTAGGGGACCTAGGCCTTGACATGGTCAAACTAGAGGGTGAGCTATGCTAAAGGGAAAAAGGATGACTAAGGGATGGCTGAACACCATCTAGTGGTCATAAACCTAATAGTGTTTTTTAGTTTTAAACCCCTCTTCGAGTCATCATGCCCCACATGTGGGATAAATTGTTCCCATGCAATTATAGCCACAAGTGTCTCACGATCAGTTTTAGACTTTGATTGGCAGACATTGAAGACGTCGATCTGGTGTATGTCATGATCGACTCCTCAGGTGAAGATTGTTGATTACAATATCATTGTCACCATCGTGAAAGCTCATCACATCAAAATTACATGTTTTATGCTCCTAATTTTTGGATAGTGTAGACAAAGGAGATTGCATACGACAAGTTTGCAGACAAAGCCATATGCAGATACAATTAGGATCTCGACAATGACCTATAGGTAGCAAGAGTTTTGGTGATAGACATATCCATAGGATCGATGGCCCCAGCATCCACCATTACTACCAAATAATGATATACCTCCAGCAGACTAGAGATAGTATCAATCGAGAACAAAAAATTATAGCTGCAAATAGATCCCATCATAGATGACTTGGAGCCTAAATTATTTTGTCAATTTTTGAAAAAGTGGAAAGGAGATGGCTCTGCTACACGTGATACACAAAAAGTATGAAGATGTGAATCCATGCACATAGGAGACCATTAGATGGCATGATAAAAGAATAATGTGTGTCACATTTTAGATATTTCTATGCATATACTACTTTAGATGTGTTATAATTCACACAAATAAGAGATACTCATGATTTTAGCATAGGATTTTGTAAGATAAATCCGTGATCTAAAAATTATAGTGACTTGAATACTTCTCGCAATAAGAGTGGTTGGTTCAATTTTAGAATAGCCCCTTAGCGATCATAGCCATAGGAGTAGAGCATTTTGTAGACAATGCATCACCAAGAATGTGTGGCAAAGCACATAAACATTGGTAGTTTTTTGCATAATGTAGCAAAAAATTGTGGAGCACACCGCTGAAGGACACAGCCAATCCAAATTTGAGTGGTAACTTGGTGATAGACACAACTAGATCTTCTACTAGTTACAATAAGTTTCAAGCAGCTTACATAGTTTTTTCATTGGCACATGGTGGAGGATGATCGGTGTAGGTGGCAATCTAGAAGCAACATTTAAAAAACATTTTGTTGTTTGACACCACAAGAGACATTGCTAAGAGAAGCATTGCTGCTTCACCTAAGAAAAATAGCTACCACTGTAGAGAGACATCCACTAAGGATAGCACCCCACACCATTGTAGAATGAGGTAGAACCACCCTAGTAGAGGCTGAGTGATGCTTTTTGGTGTGTTGTTCGTCCCTGCTGTGATACATAGGGGACAAATAGAAGGGCTTGTCCCTTCTATCTCAGTCGATCCCGATAGCTCGACTGGCTTGCGGATGAGTACTAAGGTGCCTACCTACTAGGAGGTCAAGAATTCAAAACCATTTTATGATCCATACAAAGTGGTAGTCCTATTGGCTACAAGCCAGGTGCTAAGGCACTCTACCCCTGGAGGTGTAGAGTTTGATCCTCAGCTTTTTCAAGGTATAATTTTTTTTTTTTTTTTGATTCATTTTTTTTTTGTTTGTTTTGATTAATTTTTTTTTAATGATTTAAGTTTTATAATAATTAAATATAATTCTTAATTTATTTTAAGAATTTTTTTATATTTGATTATTATAAATTTTTTCATTAAAAAAATATTATTGCTTTCAAAACAACTTAAAAAAAAAAAAAACCTTGTAATATCATAAGAGGTAAATTTTTATCAAAGTCTTCAAAGCTTTATTTTAGCCATTTTTTGTACTAATGGGGGGATATTTTTTTTCCACCATCATTTTACAAACAAAAGGGGTGAGATAATCATTTTTTTTCTCACTCCAAGAAGACAAAATTACCTAAAGAGGTTTTCTAGTTGCAATTTTTTATTTTTTCCCTAAGAGGGGGATGAAATTTTCTCTCCTATCTCCTCTTTAACATACAGGGGAGATATAATTTTGCAAAAATAAGGGGGGAAGACTTATAAGGGTGCATTTTTTGTAGTGATCGACACCTTCGATTATTTTTGCAAAATGTCATTGTAAAAGGTGCATTTTCGGCAGAGACTAGCACCTTAAAAGATGGGAAGATCAAAGAAGAAAACTACCCCAAAATCAATTGATGTTGCTAAATCAGTTAAAGGCCCATAATTTTCCCCACACATGGATGGGATGGATTTTTATGAATATGGCACATTTATCACACTAAAGAATGGTGTAGATGACATAATAAATGATTTTAAGTCTTGTGAAGACATGCAAAAAAATGGTGTTCTAATCCCTATTGGCATTGTAATGGCAATATTCATATCATTTGTTACTCTTGAAATTGGTCAAAGTAAAGTGAAAAGGAACATTAGTGAGAAAATAGAGGTCAAACGCCTAATGGTCGATGCTTGTAGTGACACAAGTGACCTTCAACCCATGGTGACGAATGCTTGTTGTGATACATGTGACCTTGAGCCCATGATGGACAATGCTTGTTGTGATATAGGTGACCTCATACCTTCTATGGTAGATATCAGTTGTAGCACAGGTGATCTCATCAGAGTAGCATATTTTTCTTGTGATACTAGTGACTTAAAAACTGAACCTCCTAAAAAAGAACTCCATAATCTCATCAATAATGACAAATGCCATATTGTTAAAAACATTGATGAAGATGATGAAATTGGGTGTTTTAAAAACACACCAAAGGATATGGATCCAAACTTATGAAAAAAATAGGATTCAATGGTGAGAGATTAGGTAAAATTAACAAGGCATTAAAAATCTAATAATGCTAAATGTCAGGGTAAATAATGAAGGCCTTGGCCATTTTGGACAAGCAAGTACCAGTAAAACCATGTTTGTAAACCCTAAATATCCTACAACTCCTAAAAAGTATTATTGCAATCATTGTGGAAAAACAAGACATGTTGCAGCTAAGTGTTGGAAATTACATCCTTGTGATTCATGTGGATGTACAAATCACTCTTCTTCTAGTTGTTGGTACAAAGTGAAAATGGCCAACAAGGTTCATATTGATTGTGGATGGACATATCTCACACAATGGAACATGATGAAAGAAATGTTGTATGGCTTATACATAAAAGGTAAAACCTATGGTAGACCTCGAGGCAAATCTAGTGATACATCGAGTGGTAATCCTAGAGATAATGACCTAGAGACAGACCTAAAGACAGACCCAGAGATAAAGTTCTAGAGGCAAATCTACAGGCAGATCTAGAGGTAATGATCTAGAGGTAGATTCACAATCAGATCCTGAGATATACCCAATGGTATAAAACCAAAGGTATGCTTAGAGCCAGATCCAGAGCCATGAGCTAGAGCCTGAGTTGAAGACAAAGGACGAACCACCATTATTTCATTTCTCTTATTCTTAACTGTATTGGGACAATTATATTATTACCCAAATAATATAATAACGGGGGATGTTAGCATAGCTAGTAGTTATATACATTACCCAAATAATGTAATAAGGGAGGATGTTAGCACATAGTTTTATGGTTAGCTATTATTACATTATTTTTTTGGGCATATCATTACTGTTAGAACATATTTCTTTACTGGGTTGATGTTGTTGATTAGATCCTATTCCTATGAACTAATCCTGGTGCATTATGTCCTATTTAATTATCATTTGATTAATGAAATGATATTGTTTTCTTTGACAAACACTTTAGCTTCCTCCTCCAATTGACTATTTTAACTCCAATGAGAAATTGCTTTTATATGCTTTAAAATTCTTAACAAAGTCTCAACCATAGATCTCCCCCATCGTATGGCTATGATTTAATCTAATATAATCTTGATATAATTGTGGGGGAGAACGCAGTGCTATTGACATCACCTTTCATGCTTTGGAACTTGTAGAACACCAATCCTATACTAAAATGCCTTGACAGTGAAGCAGGATGAAATCCACTCCCTATCCTTTGTTTTTCTTCTTTGGTGATGAAGCATTCACAAAACTGCAAATTTTTTTTTGATGATGTCATATCTCTTTCAAATCTCTACAGATTCCATTCTAAACCTTAGAAAGTGCATTGGCCTACAAAAACCATTTCAGACCCATCATAATATAAAGTGACTCTTCCTCCATTCTGCACTAGCTTCAGAATAGAACACTACTTGTTGCCATTCCAGAAGAAAGTTAGTCAAAAATACCCTTTGCCACAAATTTACATCTCTTAACATTGCTTTCCACCTTCTGTCACCATTATGGGTAAAAATTTTCTATGAAATCTCTGAAATCGGGCTCTCCAACACTTAGCCACTCAAAAGATATCAAAGGATATGAAGCGGTCTTCAATCCGCACTTATTTTATGCTGACATCATCCTTCTTAAAAAACTTTTACAAAATTGGGGAACATTACCAGTCTAAAGCCAAAGACATAAGAAATTATGTGTAATTGCTCCAAGTATGAAAATTCATCAAGTTTTGGGCAAATTGGTAGCCTTTATTGTGGATTCGCTCCAAAATACACTACAAAGTGTGTGGACTGAGATCTTCATGTCTTAGGCAAAATTTTCAAACTTTTCCTAAGTATGTGGCCATTTTGGGCCTACAATACCTTAGAGAAAACTTAGTATTTGATAAGTAATGAACTTCCATGGTGAATGGTTCATCCTCATCCTCTTCAATATCAGAAGCAATATGGGCATAGTCCAAACTAGCATATATTAAGTTGATTTGGTTAGGGGGAACCCCTAATGGAACTACTATCCCTACTGGCAAATTTGGGACTTATGGTCATCCCATGTCTTGCAAAGACTCAATAATAGGCATGAAGGTCATTTTTTGCACAAGATATTCACCTAACCCTATGTTGGCTAAGTGAACTATCACCTACAATGAAGATGATGTTGTTGATAAAGCAGGCAAGGCAGGTTGAGGTACCTCCTCGGCTATGTCTAGGGGATCTTCCTCCTCCATTATATTTAGAATTTATGTAGCTCCTATAGTTGTAAGTTCCTTAGTTCCTTCCTACACTAAGGGTGCTTTTAGCTTCTGAGTATGTTTTTATTTAGATGTTGATGACTTCTTAGAAGTTCCTGTAGCTTTAGATGCCAAAGGTGGTGCCGATGTGGATGGGTCACCCTACACTAATTTACTCTTATTTTCTATCTACGTGGTTAGGGATGAAGGCCTTATGTACAAATGTGTTGATGGGAGAACAAAGTCTCTCAGTGAGTCGACTTGATGCACATATTTAAATGGCTTTTCATTGGATGGAATCGCATGAACTTATCCCTCATGCACATACTTGATGTATTGGTGCAATATTGAGGGAACACACTACATGTCCCTTGTATAGGGATGCCCTAGGAGGATTTTGTATTACATTACCCATCCAATATGTGACACATCATGGGGATGGTATTTTTCCCTACCTGAATAGGCAGAACAACTGTATCCACTATAGAGCACAATGCATCATTGAAAGCTCTCAATGTATAGGAGGTTGGGACAATGTTGGACCTAGGGATATTCAAGTGCCCTATAGCCTTTGTTGTGATAATATTGATCAATGAGACCATGTCGATTAGAACCCACTTGAAGGGTATGTCATTGATTTACATGATGATATGTAAAGGTGGGTCTACTATGGTAGTATGCACTACCTTAATTTCATGATCATATAAATGGATCACCAGCTCTTGGCACTACTTCACTTACCCTAAAAAATATGTGAACACATCTAGGTTCTAGGGTTGGAGCTCAATCAATCTCAATATCTCCATAAAATTCTCCCTGTACCTAAGAGATTGTTGTATGATCTCATAAATTGACAACTTAGTTGAAGTTATTTGTAGATTTTATTCCAGTCTACTTTAGACATTTATTATAGGTTGCACTGGTGGACCTAGGGGATTTTTTTGCACCTATCTCTATCGAGGTTTAGCCGAGATATGAATAGGAGCCATTGGAGGCTCTAGTTGACCATATCATTGACTCCTAGTTGCCACATTAACTATCTCAACCATTCTAATGCACCCCTGTGTGGGAGGTTTAACTCGGACCTTGTTGACTTGGGCACCTTGATCTCTCAAGGCCTCATAATTTGGCAATGGGTTCTTGAATATACCCATGTCTCTATTATCAGGTGCTAATGTTTTGTCAAATTTTAGCTCACCCTTCTCAATCATGTTTTGGACAACATTCTTGAATTCAATACATGTTTTGATGTCATGCCCCTATATTCAATGATATGGGTAGTATTGATCCTCCCTATATCCCTTGGACTTGGGATGATTAGGGTCAAGAAGTTGTGCATTGGGAAATCTAATTCTTTGTGCCTAACTTAACTAATTAAATATTGATTGCATTAATTTAGATAGATGCATAAATAGCGAGGTAGTCTATGCTCCTTGTTTTCGCCTTAGTTTTTCTTTGGATTGTAATTTTTTGGTGGGGGGTGAGCTTGATAGTTTTTTGGTTGTTAGCCATTGCCTCCCTTTGGCATGCTTAAAACAACCTAGTTGACTTGAGTAGGCTTGGTCTGCTTTTGTTTATTCTTGTTGTGGTTGGAATTATTCCACTCCTTTTTGTTCTAGAGCTTGAAGTCTCCTTTGTCAATATTTATATCCTCTATAAGCTTCGCTTGAACTAAGGCTTCTTCTAATGAGTCATACTGCTGTATTTGTAATAGCATCGAGATGTGTCTGATGCAGCTCTTTGTGAACATTCAGGTGATCTCTTTAGTGGGAATGGGAATGAATGACTTTAAAACCAAATAATTTTCCAAGTTCGTAGGCCAATATAAATTATGTAACCACTTGCAAGCATCTAGGATATCTGCTAAATGAGAATCATTATAATTTTTTATACTAGATTCTATTATCAATTTTTGATGAACTTGATTTAACACTTCAAGAACATTAATTTGTTTTTCATTCAATTAAGCAATATCATTAGTGGTGTGAGGAGTAATTAAGTCAAATTCTTTATCAACCACAAATGGTATTTTATTATTAATAGCATTTGAATCCAACAAGAAATTAGGTAAACCATCACCTGAAGTTCGAATGGTAGAATACAAAGGGTGAGATATTACATTTTGCATATTCTCATTTGATAAAACTTTAAGAGCATTTTTAATCTTACCTTTTCTTCATGACTTTCATCATCATCGAATACCTGTTTATTAAAGACACCAAAATTAGGCACCCAATTAAAAACATATCCATCCATTTCAAACCATAAGTCTTTTTTATCTAGGGATGAGTCAACTAACATATCTCCATGATCAATCACTTGGGTTGTTTTAGATAACGTGATATTTTCAATTCGATCATCGGTTATATTAAACCCAAACCATTTAGGTTCTAAAATTTCCTCATGTTGACATGGCATAGACATTGTAGAACCAATAAGTGGATCAAGATTTTCAATTTATTTTCCCTCAATGGAACCAAAATAAAATGGTTCTTCCACTTTATCCATGGTATTATAATTTTCTAAAACTTGATTATATTCTGATTCTTCTTCCAAAACTTCCTTAGATTGTATAGGATTTGTAATATCCTCATGCGAGAATACAATCGTATTATCCTGCATATCAATTGACATGAAAAGTTCATTAGAATGTTTGGAGTGAGCATGTTCTTCCCATTTCTTGTTAACCATCCATACTATTTCTTCCTCAAAATATTCAAGAAATTATCCTTCACATTTTCCTTGGTCATCATCTCTAGCATGTTGAAGGCTTTGATCACCAAATTCAATCATTTCATGCAAATTTATGGAAGATCCTTTTTCATCACAAATTCCAAAACTAGTCCACTCTGGAATCACTTCGTTATCCAAAATAACATCACTTTTATTATCTTCAATATTTGTCTCATGAGGATGATTTGGAGCATCATATAGATATGCATATTGAGGCTTTTGTTCTTGTAGTTGATAAATGTTATCTTTGAGTTGTAAAACTAGCCTTTGCAACTTGTCCTGCATATCAAATGAAGTGAGTGTTTCATTAAAAAGAGTGGAAAATTTCTCCAATTTATCCAACCAACAATGATCCTCTTCCAAAATTTGGGTATGATGCTCAACTATACCTTCACATTTTTCAAATTCATCAATGGGTTGATCCTGAAATTCACCTTCACCTTCCTTAGATGGTTCAATAATTTCCAAAAGTGGAATTTGTAAGATCACCATTCACATTTGTAACCCAAAATTCTATTTTATCACAATTTAGAAGGTGTGGGTTTTCTTGGTTATCAGTTTCAACAATATCATCCAAAATATCTTTTGAGAACAAGTAGTGAGATTCAATTGTCTTCGAATTCATTTATTGATTTCTCAAGTTCAGTATCAACCACATTTGTTGAGTCAAGGGTTTGTTCAATAGGATCAACTCCTGTATCTTTCTCCCAATAGTTTTCCACATCATTTGTGAGTAAACATGACCACATCATATCCTGATGGGTTGGTTCATCCCAATCATCATTAATGGACCTTGGTTTTGAGACTTGCACATCCTCTTGGATGAAATCTAAGGTGGTTGTAATATTTGGACATTCAAATTCATCCTTTTGATCATTCACCCTAGGTTTAAACAATGATGGTTGTTCCACCATATCTCTTTTCAAATTGGCCGATTATTCTAATTCTCTTGTGGCCTCATAGATTCCATGCAAAGATGGGTCATCCAGATTTTTCCTTAAGAATATAGCCACTACCGGTTGTGTAGCTCCCATGTATATTTCAATACCTCTCTCTTCTAAAATAAATAAATGGGGCACCACTTCGGTATAGAACTTATGAAACCTATTGTTGAATTCACTTATGTACTCATTAGGTTTTCTAGAGATAGAGACAAATTTATTTAACATCCAAAATAGGTCAACTTATTTTCCAAAATGGCTAGTAAATGACGCTTCTAGTTGAGCCCAATAAGTAATGGAATCTATAGGTAGGTTTTTGTACCAATCATATGCAACTTCATCCAAAGTGTATTAAATATTCTACAAGGAACATCTCCTTTCCATATTTGCAATTGCCTTAAGGTATCCATGTATCTTTGAATATGTTCCTTAGCCAAGGTCACATCATGCTTAAACATAGGTAAATGATTTTCTACCTCTTGAGGATTTTTATGAATAGGCCTATCCAATTGATGATAATAACCAACTATCCACAATAAAAAATTTTCCCTAGTTAGAAAAACCAATGCCATTAGTGAAACTCAAAGGATAACTTCAAAACCAATTTGTTAGTCAAATAAAAATTTCTTACAAAGAAGCATGAAATGACTAACTAATATCAAATATGTAACATATGAATCATCATGTTTGCATCAACCAAGAGACATGTATCCATTAAACCATGAAATTGAAAAAAAATCTCAAATTTGTAAAATGTTAGCATTAATGCATCATCAACAATAGAGAATTTTAGAATCAAATGAAAGTAATCATATGGAAACAAAACCTCGTTAGTCAAGACCAATGTTTTGTAAATAAATATTTCAAGTAACATAAATAATTTAAGCATCTAAATGGAAATAAAATAAATCAATTTCAAATCCTCCTAACTCCCAAAGTGTGAGTATTAGAGAAAACCAAATATGCTAATCAAATGAACTTGAAATATTTAGCAATTCAAAACTTTCAAATCATAACAAAATCACATTATTCCTATATGAATAATAAAAAAGCGTTAGATAAATGAATAACCATTCATGTCCTCATTTTAGCACTACAATATTATGTGTTAAAAGAGGTCTAAATATAATAATCATAGGGCATGAAATATTCCAAAATTTAAATCCTTATAGAATTTAAAATCACAATAAAACAAACCACATCATGCCCTCCTTCTAGCGTCAAAATATTGAGTGTTAATTTTACCCAATTGTGAAATTACACTCTCCCTTAGGGTTTGGATTCCGAAACCCTCTCTTGAAAAGAAGTTAAACAAACAACTTCTCCAAGGTCTCTGCTATATTAATATTTGCATTAGTATTAGTAATCTCAAATAAAGATGTATCAATTTAATGCTTGGAAAACCTTAGTGATTGCAAGTAACTGTAAACAAGGGGCATGTATTGGTTTATTTTAGCATGCTAATTCAATATTTGTGAATGAGCCTTTATACCCTTTTTCTTTCAAATGATTCCCACCTAAAACCTAGCCTCCATCATCTGGATCGATTACACTATCATTTGCTATCAACTTCCTCATCCACCTAGTTGATGATACCAATGACACCTTTGTTCTCTCATTTATCTGCTAGACCATCAACCCTACTACCATTTGCATTTCAATTCATCACATTGGCTCATTAGAACTGACAAGTGCACCATTGAAAATTTTTGATATGACACCTTGAGGATCCGATAGCCCTATCGATTCATCATAGTGTTTTTGTGACTATGTTAACACTTTCTATACGTTCCGTTGGTTGTCATGTCCCCTCATTATTTATACATTCTTCAAATGTTACACAACATCCACCAAGATCCAACCTGTACTGACCTACATTTCCAAAGTTGAATGATGTCATTCATCCTTCATTCCATAGTCAATCCATGTGACCATGTATATTCATTCCATGTTGTGCTATGCGTTCACCTTAGACTCTTTCCTAGTTACCTTAGAGTCCTTGACAACATCGAGTTGCACACATGTCCATTGTTCGATGCTACCTTGAATCTCACACTAATTTGTGTTGATTTCTAACCACTATACATCCTATTCGAATTGTCTTGATTTTCTTCTATGTTCACCTACCATCGAACTATCTCATCGTTGCCACATAATATCCAATGTTGTATGGGTATCTTCACTTAGGTCACCGTGTAGTCCATATCCACCATATTCTCATCCATTGATACTATGTCAACACATGTAACCTTGTTGCCATCTAACTATTTAACCTACCATTAAAATACCACTACCAACTCACTATGCTAAATTGTTGTTATTCCATTCATGTTTGGTATTGTCCAAACCTTCTCTAGTCTACCTATGGAACATTATTAAACTACCTTGACGTCTACCCACTGTCATTTATGTGGTGTGTCCCAATCCTAAAATTCTCCCCATTATTTTATCATCAGCTTTTGAGGACTGTTATTAGCATCATGTCATTCCCATATTGTTCACCTTAACCTGCTTGCCAATTGCATATTGGTAATCCATTGCCACGTTGGAATCCCAATCCAAGTTTTACTGAGTCCTCCAACTCCACAGTGGTCTACATAATTTCCAACGTGGCTTCACTACATCATATCACTGCAATATCATCCTTGATTCCCCTATGTCATCGTATGAGTCATCCATGCCAACATCAATGCACATCTTGTATTTATTGGCAGTCCCACATATGTATCCTAACAAGTCATGTAATCATATGGATTTATTCCTCTAGTTTCATCAGCATCATCGTCTTCAAACTTTGTACACCAAGTCCACCTCATTAGAACTAAAATGTGTTGGGCCCTAATTTAACTAACACTCTGAACAATTCTGCTATCTATTTATTAGTTATAACATGTCTTCATGGCATCCTTTATGCTTTGTCATTGAGCTATTTCATGTGGCTACTGGTGAGGTCCTCTATCAGGTTGTAAGACACCACCAAGCCATGAGGATTTTGAAACTATCCAATGCATCCAATTTACCGTGCCTTGAATTAACTATGAAAACCCCAGGGTACTGCTGTTGATACCATAAGTATATCATAGTGGGCCCCACACCTAATATTTCACTACTACATTCTAACTTATCACCTTCTTCTAGTGGTGCATGTTACTATTGATGCCTACTACAAACTACGCATCACTGGCTATTTCACTCTTTAACTCTGCAACCGACACCTCAAAAAACACTCCATGTTTTCCTTTCATCAACTACTTGATGGAATTCTCAACAATCAACATCATCAAGTTTTCATTGGCATCAGATCGTTCACCTAGTCCAAAATTTCCATATGACCAAGTTGTGGGCACATCAATATTCTGAAATTCAAATCATGTTTGTATTTTGTAGCTTCTACTACAATGTCCGCATTCAAATTCTTGCCAAGTTGACCATAAGCTATCCATAACCTCCTCGTCGGTAGTAGTTGTAGCATTTGTATGTGGCATTGTCATGTAGATTCATTGAAATGCCATGTCTTAGCTTATATCGCCATTGAATACTCCTCTTACCTCGGGCCTTATTCGAATCCCGTGCATAAACTTTCCATCCGACGACTATAGCCTCCCTTATGTTCAAAGTCTGTTGTGTCCTTATAATGAACATGCATACATGAGAAATCATAATTAAGAAATGTTACCTATTAATAATCATGTGCACATTACAATAAAATTGAAGGGCAGTTAGATTTTATCTAATTTTTAAAACTAAAACAATTGTAATGTTTGTTTATATAGATTTTGTTTTGTTTTGTTTTTTTATAAATATTTTAATATATATATTAGTTATTATTAATTTTTTTTTTAATTTTGTTATTATTATTATAATTATATATGTATCATATAATATAATATAATTATAATAATTTTTTCATTATTTATATTTTATTTTTTTATTAACTTTCATGTTTTGATTTAGTTGATTTCATAATGTTTTAATTAATTTAATATCCAAACATTAAAATAGATTAAAACATTATAAAATCAAAGACACACAACACAAGCTCCCCGAAACAAAATTAAGTAAAATAAAACCCTAAACACATTCAAATTAAAACCAGAAGGCACTACTCCACGAAGGACCTAGGAATCTAGTCCTCAAAGACAAACAAAATCCTCAAGCAAACAATTACATGAGCTTTACAAGGAGGCAAGAGGCAACAAAAAACAACTGAAGACCTTCAAATAATGCAAGGTGGGCTCAATACTGATGCCCTATCGAACTTTAGCACTTGAAGACAAACAAAACTCTCAAAAGTAAAAAATTAAAAAGGTGGATCCCCAAGTTTTGGGGCTAGTTGTGGAGCAGCCACAACAAATGGTGACTCTACTAGGAAATTCTCCTGAGCACAACCTAAAATCAAAACTTAGAAGATCAATGAAACAAACATTATTTAGCAATGTATTGAGAAGGTGGGGTAAATGGCTTTAGCATAAAAACAACTAATCCATATGCCTTTGCTCAGTGTGTGCAAAAGTGATTCATTTCCACATTTTTGAAAATCCTCCAAATTCCATCATCCCTTTCGCATAGGCTATGAAGTACAACTCATGAAATGAAAACTTTTACAGATAGAGCCCCAATGCTAGTCAGGTGTCTATAGACCCAGTGAGGTTTATCTAACTCACCTGTGTGTTCACTTAATGCTTTGCAAAGCCCATCTATCCTAGGTGGGTCTAGACTTCCAATACTCACTCTCTCTTTTTTCTCTTTTTTTTTCTTTTTTCTCTTCATTTTTTCTCTTTTTTTCTCCTTTTTTTCTCTTTTTTTTTCTCTCTTTATATGTATCAAACTTTGCCTAGCCAGGGCCCCACTTCTAGTCAGACGTATATAGCCCCAGTGGATTTTTCCTAAACTAGATGACAGATTTCAATAAATTTGTTGCATAGCTTGTACCTATGGAACTCTTGCAAAATCATCAAGTCTCACTAGGTTAGAAATCCAAAGTAGAGCATTTTAGATTTTTGCCTAGGGTTGCATAATCAAGACAACTTCATCCTTCTTAATTCCAAAAACATCATTTAATCTCGTACGAGATGACTTGACATTGGGTACTAGGCTAAAATTTGAAGTAGACTCAGACCAACACGTGGATCAATAGTGGATGTGATGTGAGACCTCACTAGAAGGACATGTGGACCCTAGATCTAGGTGGGATGCTAACATGGTGGACACTAGTAGTGATCTGACTCAGCCTAGATAGTACAACTGGGTGACTCGATCTATGGGCTACTATAGGGACGTGGTGCCTAGGGGACCTAGGCCTTGACGTGGTCGAACTAGAGGGTGAGCTATGCTAAAGGGCAAAAGGATGACTAAGGGATGGCTGACCACCATCTAGTGGTCATAAACCTAATAGTGTTTTTTAGTTTTAAACCCCTCTTCAAGTCGTCATGCCAAACCCCTCTTCAAGTCGTCATGCCCCACATATGGGATAAATTGTTCCCATGCAATTATAGCCACAAGTGTCTCACGATCAGTTTTAGACTTTGATTGGCAGACATTGAAGACATCGATCTGGTGTATGTCGTGATCGACTCCTCAGGTGAAGATTGTTGATTACAATATCATTGTCACCATAATGAAAGCTCATCACATCGAAATTAAATGTTTTATGCTCCTAATTTTTGGATAGTGCAAGCAAAGGAGATTGTATACGACAAGTTTGCAGACAAAGCCATACACAGATACAATTAGGATCTCGACAATGACCTATAGGTAGCAAGATTTTTGGTGATAGACATATACGTAGGATCGATGGCCCCAACATCCACCATTACTACCAAATAATGATATACCTCCAGCAGACTAGAGATAGTACCGATCGAGAAAAAAAAATTATAGCTGCAAATAGATCCCATCGTAGATGACTTGGAGCCTAAATTATTTTGTCAATTTTTGAAAAAGTGGAAAGGAGGTGGCTCTGCTACACGTGATACACAACAAGTATGAAGATGTCAATCCATGCACATAGGAGACCATTAGATGGCATGATAAAAGAATAATGTGTGTCACATTTTAGATAGTTCTATGCATATACTACTTTAGATGTGTTATAATTCACACAAATAAGAGATACTCATGATTTTAGCATAGGATTTTGTAAGATAAATCTGTGATCTAAAAATTATAGTGACTTGAATACTTCTCGCAATAAGAGTGGTTGGTTAAATTTTAGAATAGCCCCTTAGCGATCATAGCCAGAGGAGTAGAGCATTTTGTAGACAATGCATCACCAAGAATGTGTGGCAAAGCACATAAACATTGGTAGTTTTTTGCATAATGTAGCAAAAAATTGGACATAGCCAATCCAAATTTGAGTGGTAACTTGGTGATAGACACAACCAGATCTTCTACTAGTTACAATAAGTTTCAAGCAGCTTACATAGTTTTTTCATTGGCACATGGTGGAGGATGATCGGTGTAGGTGGCAATCTAGAAGCAACATTTAAAAAACATTTTGTTGTTTGACACCGCAAGAGACATCGCTAAGAGAAGCATCGCTGCTTCACCTAAGAAAAATAGCTACCAATGTAGAGAGACATCCACTAAGGATAGCACCTCGCACCATTGTAGAATGAGGTAGAACCACCCTAGTAGAGGCTAAGTGATGCTTTTTGGCGTGTTGTTCGTCCCTGCTGTGAGACATAGGGGACAAATAGAAGGGCTTGTCCCTTCTATCTCAGTCGATCCCGATAGCTCGACTGGCTTGCGGATGAGTACTAAGGTGCCTACCTACTAGGAGGTCAAGAGTTCAAAACCCTTTTATGCTCCATACAAAGTGGTAGTCCTATTTGCTACAAGCCAGGTGCTAAGGCACTCTACCCCTGGAGGTGTAGATTTTGATCCTCAGCTTTTTCAAGGTATAATTTTTTTTTTTTGTTTTGATTCATTTTTTTTTATTTTTTTTTGATTAATTTTTTTTTTAATGATTTAAGTTTTATAATAATTAAATATAATTCTTAATTTATTTTAAGAATTTTTTTATATTTTATTATTATAAATTTTTTCATTAAAAAATATTATTGCTTTCAAAACAACTTAAAAAAAAAAAAACAAAAAAAAAAACCTTGTAATATCATAAGAGGTAAATTTTTATCAAAGTCTTCAAAGCTTTATTTTAGCCATTTTTTGTACTAATGGGGGGATATTTTTTTTCCACCATCATTTTACAAACAAAAGGGGTGAGATAATCATTTTTTTTCTCACTCCAAGAAGACAAAATTACCTAAAGAGGTTTTCTAGTTGCAATTTTTTATTTTTTCCCTAAGAGGGGGATGAAATTTTCTCTCCTATCTCCTCTTTAACACACAAGGGAGATATAATTTTGCAAAAATAAGGGGGGAAGACTTATAAGGGTGCATTTTTTGTAGTGATCGACACCTTCGATTATTTTTGCAAACTGTCATTGTAAAAGGTGCATTTTCGGCAGAGACTGGCACCTTAAAAGATGGGAAGATCAAAGAAGAAAACTACCCCAAAATAAATTGATGTTGCTAATTTAGTTAAAGGCCCATACTTTTCCCCACACATGGATGGGATGGATTTTTATGAATATGGCACATTTATCACACTACAGAATGGTGTAGATGCCATAATCAATGATTTTATCTTGTGAAGACATGCAAAAAAATGGTGTTCTAATCCCTATTGGCATTGTAATGGCAATATTCATATCATTTGTTACTCTTGAAATTGGTCAAAGTAAAGTGAAAAGGAACATTAGTGAGCAAATAGAGGTCAAACCCCTAATGGTCGATGCTTGTAGTGACACAAGTGACCTTCAACCCATGGTGGCGAATGCTTGTTGTGATACATGTGACCTTGAGCCCATGATGGCCAATGCTTGTTGTGATATAGGTGACCTCATACCTTCTATGGTAGATATCAGTTGTAGCACAGGTGATCTCATCACAGTAGCAGATTTTTCTTGTGATACTAGTGACTTAAAAATTGAACCTCCTAAAAATGAACTCCATAATCTCATCAATAATGACAAATGTTATATTGTTAAAAACATTGATGAAGATAATGAAATTGGGTGTTTTAAAAACACACCAAAGTATATGGATCCAAACTTATGAAGAAAATAGGATTCAATGGTGAGAGATTAGGTAAAATGAACAAGGCATTAAAAATATAATAATGCTAAATGTCAGGGTAAAGAATGAAGGCCTTGGCCATTTTGGACAAGCAAGTACCAGTAAAACCATGTTTATAAACCCTAAATATCCTACAACTCCTAAAATGTATTATTGAAATCATTGTGGAAAAACAAGACATGTTGCAGCTAAGTGTTGGAAATTACATCCTTGTGATTCATGTGGATGTACAAATCACTCTTCTTCTAGTTGTTGGTACAAAGTGAAATTGGCCAACAAGGTTCATATTGATTTTGGATGGACATATCTCACACAATGGAACATGATGAAAGAAATGTTGTATGGCTTATACCTAAAAGGTAAAACCTATGGTAGACCTCGAGGAAAATCTAGTGATACACCGAGTGGTAATCCTAGAGACAATGACCTAGAGACAGACCTAAAGATAGACCCAGAGATAAAGTTCTAGAGGCAAATCTACAGGCAGATCTAGAGGTAGATTCACAAGCAGATCCTAAGATATACCTAATGTTATAAAACCAAAGGTATGCTTAGAGCCAAATCCAGAGCCATGAGCTAGAGCCTGAGTTGAAGACAAAGGACAAACCACCATTCTTTCATTTCTCTTATTCTTAACTGTATTGGGACAATTATATTATTACCCAAATAATAGAATAACGGGGGATGTTAGCATAGCTAGTAGTTATATACATTACCCAAATAATGTAATAAGGGAGGATGTTAGCACATAGTTTTATGGTTAGCTATTATTACATTATTTTTTTGGGCATATCATTACTGTTAGAACATATTTCATTACTGGGTTGATGTTGTTTATTAGATCCTATTCCTACGAACTAATCCTGGTGCATTATGTCCTATTTAATTATCATTTGATTAATGAAATGATATTGTTTTCTTTGACAGACACTTTAGCTTCCTCCTCCAATTGACTATTTTAACTCCAACAAGAAATTGTTTTTATATGCTTTAAAATTCTTAACAAAGTCTCAACCATAGATCTCCCCCATCATATGGCTATGATTTAATCTAATATAAGCTTGATATAATTGTGGGGGAGAACACAGTGCTATTCCATTTTTTAAAATTTATGACATCACCTTTCATGCTTTGAAACTTGTAGAACACCAATCCTATACTAAAATGCCTTGACAGTGAAGCAGGATGAAATCCACTCCCTATCCTTTGTTTTTCTTCTTTGGTGATGAAGCATTCACAAATCCGCAAATTTTTTTTTGATGATGTCATATCTCTTTCAAAACTCTATAGATTCCATTCTAAACCTAAGAAAGTGCATTGGCCTAAAAACACCATTTCAGACCCATCATAATATAAAGTGACTCTTCCTCCATTCTGCACTAGCTTCAGAATAGAACACTACTTGTTGCCATTCTAGAAGAAAGTCAAAAATATCCTTTGTCACAAATTTACATCTCTTAACATTGCTTTCCAACTTCTGTCACCATTATGGGTAAAAAATTTCTATGAGCTCTCTGAAATCAGGCTCTCCAACACTTAGCCACTCAAAAGATATCAAAAGATATGAAGCGGTCTTCAATCTGCACTTATTTTATGCTGACATCATCCTTCTTAAAAAACTTTTATGAAATTGGGGAACATTACCAGTCTAAAGCCAAAGACATAAGAAATTATGTGTAATTGCTCCAAGTATGAAAATTCATCAAGTTTTGGGAAAATTGGTAGCCTTTATTGTGGATTCGCTCCAAAATACACTACAAAGTGTGTGTACTGAGATCTTCATGTCGTAGGCAAAATTTTCAAACTTTTCCTAAGTATGTGGCCATTTTGGGCCTACAATACCTTAGAGAAAACTTATTATTTGATAAGTAATGAACGTCCATGGTGAATGGTTCATCCTCATCCTCTTCAATATCAGAAGCAGTATGGGCATAGTCCAAACTAGCATATATGAAGTTGATTTGGTTAGGGGGAACCCCTAATGGAATTACTATCCCTACTAGCAAATTTGGGACTTATGGTCATCCCATGTCTTGCAAAGACTCAATAATAGGCATGAAGGTCATTTTCTGCACAAGATATTCACCTAACCCTATGTTGGCTAAGTGAACTATCACCTACAGTGCAGATGATGTTGTTGATAAAGCAGGCAAGGCAAGTTGAGGTACCTCCTAGGCTATGTCCAGGGGATCTTCCACCTCCATGATATTTAGAATTTATGTAGCTCCTATAGTTGTAAGTTCCTTAGTTCCTTCCTCCACTAAGGGTGCTTTTAGCTTTTGAGTATATTTTTCTTTAGATGTTGATGACTTCTTAGAAGTTCCTGTAGCTTTAGATGCCAAAGGTGGTGCCGATGTGGATGGGTCACCCTACACTAATTTACTCTTATTTTCTATCTACGTGGTTAGGGATGAAGGCCTTATGTACAAATGTGTTGATGGGAGAACAAAGTCTCTCAGTGAGTCGACTTGATGCACATATTTAAATGGCTTTTCATTGGATGGAATCGCATGAACTTATCCCTCATGCACATACTTGATGTATTGGTGCAAGATTGAGGGAACGCATTGCATGTCCCTTGTATAGGGATGCCCTAGGAGGATTTTGTATTACATTACCCATCCAATATGTGACACATCATGGGGATGGTCTTTTTCCCTACCTGAATAGGCAGAACAACTGTATCCACTATAAAGCACAATGCATCATTGAAAGCTCTCAATGTATAGGAGGTTGGGACAATGTTGGACCTAGGGATATTCAAGTGCCCTATAGCTTTTGTTGTGATAATATTGATCAATGAGACCATGTCGATTAGAACCCACTTGAAGGGTATGTCATTGATTTACATGATGATATGTAAAGGTGGGTCTACTATGGTAGTATGCACTACCTTAATTTCATGATCATAGAAATGGATCACCAGCTCTTGGCACTACTACACTTACCTTAAAAAATATGTGAACGCATCTAGGTTCTAGGGTTGGAGCTCAATCAATCTCAATATCTCCATAAAATTCTCCCTGTACCTAAGAGATTGTTGTATGATCTCATAAATTGACAACTTAGTTGAAGTTATTTGTAGATTTTATTCCAGTCTACTTTAGACATTTATTATAGGTTGCACTGGTGGACCTAGGGGATTTTTTTGCACCTATCTCTATCGAGGTTTAGCCGAGATATGAATAGGAGCCATTGGAGGCTCTAGTTGACCATATCATTGACTCCTAGTTGCCACATTAACTATCTCAACCATTCTAATGCACCCCTGTGTGGGAGGTTTAACTTGGACCTTGTTGACTTGGGCACCTTGATCTCTCGGGGCCTCATAATTTGGCAATGGGTTCCTGAATATACCCATGTCTCTATTATCGGGTGCTAATGTTTTGTCAAATTTTAGCTCACCCTTCTCAATCATGTTTTGGACAACATTCTTGAATTCAATACATTTTTTGATGTCATGCCCCTATATTCTATGATATGGGTAGTATTGATCCTCCCTATATCCCTTGGACTTGGGATGATTAGGGTCAAGAAGTTGTGCATTAGGAAATCTAATTCTTTGTGCCTCACTTAACTAATTAAATATTGATTGCATTAATTTAGATAGATGCATAAATAGCGAGGTAGTCTATGCTCCTTGTTTTCGCCTTAGTTTTTCTTTGGATTGTAATTTTTTGGTGGGGGGTGAGCTTGATAGTTTTGTGGTTGTTAGCCATTGCCTCCCTTTGGCATGCTTAAAACAACCTAGTTGACTTGAGTAGGCTTGGTCTACTTTTGTTTATTCTTGTTGTGGTTGGCATTATTCCACTCCTTTTTGTTCTAGAGCTTGAAGTCTCCTTTGTCAATATTTATATCCTTTATAAGCTTAGCTTGAGCTAAGGCTTATTCGAATGATTCATACTGCTGTAGTTGTAATAGCATCGAGATGTGTCTGATGTAGCTCTTTGTGAACATTCAGGTGAGCTCTTTAGTGGGAATGGGAATGAATAACTTTAAAACCAAATAATTTTCCAAGTTCGTAGGCCAATATAAATTATGTAACCACTTGCAAGCATCTAGGATATCTGCTAAATGAGAATCATTATAATTTTTTATCCTAGATTCTATTATCAATTTTTGATGAACTTGATTTAACGCTTCAAGAACATTAATTTGTTTTTCATTCAACGAAGCAATATCGTTAGTGGTGTGAGGAGTAATTAAGTCAAATTCTTTATCAACCACAAATGGTATTTTATTATTAATAGCATTTGAATCCAACAAGAAATTAGGTAAACCATCACCTGAAGTTCGAATGGTAGAATACAAAGGGTGAGATATTACCTTTTGCATATTATCATTTGATAAAACTTTGTGAGCATTTTTAATCTTACCTTTTCTTCATGACTTTCATCATCATCGAATACCTATTTATTAAAGACACCAAAATTAGGCACCCAATTAAAAACATGTCCATCCCTTTCAAACCATAAGCCTTATTTATCTAGGGATGAGTCAACTAACATATCTCCATGATCACTTGGGTTGTTTTAGATAACATGATATTTTCAATTGGATCATCGGTTATATTAAACCCAAACCATTTAGGTTCTAAAATTTCCTCATGTTGACATGGCATAGACATTGTAGAACCAATAAGTGGATCAAGATTTTCAATTTATTTTCCCTGAATGGAACCAAAATAAAATGGTTCTTCCACTTTATCCATGGTATTATAATTTTATAAAACTTGATTATATTCTGATTCTTCTTCCAAAACTTCCTTAGATTGTATAGGATTTGTAATATCCTCATGCGAGAAAACAATCGTATTATCCTGCATATCAATTGACATGACAAGTTCATTAGAATGTTTGGAGTGAGCATGTTCTTCCCATTTCTTGTTAACCATCCATACTATTTCTTCCTCAAAATATTCAAGAAATTATTCTTCACATTTTCCTTGGTCATCATCTCTAGCATGTTGAAGGCTTTGATCACCAAATTCAATCATTTCATGTAAATTTATGGAAGATACTTTTTCATCACAAATTCCAAAACCAGTCCACTCTGGAATCACTTTGTTATCCAAAATAACATCACTTTTATTATCTTCAATATTTGTCTCATGAAGATGATTTGGAGCATCATATAGATATGCATATTGAGGCTTTTGTTCTTGTAGTTGATAAATGTTATCTTTGAGTTGTAAAACTAGCCTTTGCAACTTGTCCTGCATATCAAATGAAGTGAGTGTTTCATTACAAAGAGTGGAAAATTTCTCCCATTTATCCCACCAACAATGATCCTCTTCCAAAATTTGGGTATGATGCTCAACTATACCTTCACATTTTTCAAATTCATCAATGGGTTGATCCTGAAATTCACCTTCACCTTCCTTAGATGGTTCAATAATTTCCAAAAGTGGAATTTGTAAGATCACCATTCACATTTGTAACCCAAAATTCTATTTTATCACAATTTAGAAGGTGTGGGTTTTCTTGGTTATCAGTTTCAACAATATCATCCAAAATATCTTTTGAGAACAAGTAGTGAGATTCAATTATGTCTTCGAATTCATTTATTGATTTCTCAAGTTCAGTCTCAACCACATTTGTTGAGTCAAGGGTTTGTTCAATAGGATCAACTCCTATATCTTTCTCCCAATAGTTTTCCACATCATTTGTGAGTAAACATGACCACATCATATCCTGATGGGTTGGTTCATCCCAATCATCATTAATGGACCTTGGTTTTGAGACTTGCACATCCTCTTGGATGAAATCTAAGGTGGTTGTAATATTTGGACATTCAAATTCATCCCTTTGATCGTTCACCCTAGGGTTAAACAATGATGGTTGTTCCACCATCTCTCTTTTCAAAATGGCCCATTATTCTAATTCTCTTGTGGCCTCATAGATTCCATGCAAATATGGGTCATCCAGATTTTTCCTTAAGAATATAGCCACTACCGGTTGTGTAGCTCCCATGTATATTTCAATACCTCTCTCTTCTAAAATAAATAAATGGGGCACCACTTCGGTATAGAACTTATGAAACCTATTGTTGAATTCACTTATGTACTCATTAGGTTTTCTAGAGATAGAGACAAATTTATTTAACATCCAAAATAGGTCAACTTATTTTCCAAAATGGCTAGTAAATGACTATTCTAGTTGAGCCCAATAAGTAATGGAATCTATAGGTAGGTGTTTGTACCAATCATATGCAACTTCATCCAAAGTGTATTAAATATTCTACAAGGAACATCTCCTTTCCATATTTTCAATTGCCTTAAGGTATCCATGTATCTTTGAATATGTTCCTTAGCCGAGGTCACATCATGCTTAAACATAGGTAAATGATTTTCTACCCCTTGAGGAATTTTATGAGTAGGCCTATCCAATTGATGATAATAACCAACTATCCACAATAAAAAAATTTCCCTAGTTAGAAAAACCGATGCCATTAGTGAAACTCAAAGGATAACTTCAAAACCAATTTGTTAGTCAAATAAAAATTTCTTACAAAGAAGCATGAAATGACTAACTAATATCAAATATGTAACATATGAATCATCATGTTTGCATCAACCAAGAGACATGTATCCATTAAACCATGAAATTGAAAAAAATTCTCAAATTTGTAAAATGTTAGCATTAATGCATCATCAACAATAGAGAATTTTAGAATCAAATGAAAGTAATCATATGGAAACAAAACCTCGTTAGTCAAGACCAATGTTTTGTAAATAAATATTTCAAGTAACATGAATAATTTAGCATCTAAATGGAAATAAAATAAATCAATTTCAAATCCTCCTAGCTCCCAAAGTGTGAGTGTTAGAGAAAACCAAATATGCTAATCAAATGAACTTGAAATATTTAGCAATTCAAAACTTTCAAATCATAACAAAATCACATTATTCCTGTATGAATAATAAAAAAGCGTTAGATCAATGAATAACCATGCATGTCCTCCTTTTAGCACTATAATATTATGTGTTAAAAGAGGTCTAAATATAATAATCATAGGGCATGAAATATTCCAAAATTTAAATCCTTATAGCATTTAAAATCACAATAAAACAAACCACATCATGCCCTCCTTCTAGCGTCAAAATATTGAGTGTTAATTTTACCCAATTGTGAAATTACACTCTCCATTAGGGTTTGGATTCCGAAACCCTCTCTTGAAAAGAAGTTAAACAAACAACTTCTCCAAGGTCTCTGCTATATTAATATTTGCATTAGTATTAGTACTCTCAAATAAATATGTATCAATTTAATGCTTGGAAAACCTTAGTGATTGCAAGTAACTGTAAACAAGGGGCATGTATTGGTTTATTTTAGCATTCTAATTTAATTATTATTCATGAAACCAAAATAAAATTAAATGTGACTTGGCCCTTATATGACCACGATGTAATCCTTAATTCCTTTTATCTTGAGGATTTTAAGGTAGATTTTATCCTCCTTATTAAGTGGGTTTTAAACAAGTTTTATCTTGCATTAAATCCTACTTTAAGCATGGAAATGAAGATTAAATCGATATATGAATGTGAATCCAAATGATGAATAGAATCATTCAAATATAGCTTCTTATCATGAAGATTAAGATAGCATTTATTGTGATTGATAAACTATCCCTCTTTGGTGAAATTAATTTCCACAAAGAGATGATAATTCATTGCCTTAAAATAAAGGCTTTTAATGCCTTTTTAATTATTCCTCTCTAATGAAATATTTTCATAAAGGAGAATAATTAAATTCTTTGAAATAATGACCTTTTATGTAAATTATAAAATTCTCCCTCTTCAATGAAATCAGAATTTTCATGAAGAAAGGTGCATTTATTGCTCCCACCATGCCAATTTGTGGAATACCATAAACATACCCCCTTTAATGAAATTGAAATTTTCTTGAAGGAAATGCCATCATAGGCTCATGAATGAAATATAAAACTGAAAAAATTAAATTTGACCCCAAAATAAAAATTATGAAATTTCAAATTTTTAAAATTTGTAATAAAAATAACAACTTTGGCTAATTTTTAAAAATACAAAATGACTCCGAAGTAAAAATTTCTAAGTGCAAAATAGAACTCCGAAGTATACTCTATGCCACCATGCAATTATTTTGGTATTTTAAAATGTTTTTATTTTTATTTTAATGTTCAAAAATTTAAAAAATTTAAAATAAAAAGTTAGAAAATAAAAATGAAATCTAAAAACTGAAACAAAATGCAAAAAACCAGAAAATGCAGTTTTATGCTACCCTAACATCCAAAATCTGAGACATGAGATTTTTTTAGCATAACCCAACTCTTTTGGAACTACATTTACACATCCCAAAACAAAGTGGGTGCAAGACTCTAAGGAAAAATGGAAAATATTTGCTCTTGAACATTTAACAATGAACCCTGAAAAACAATGACATTGTCTAAAAAACTAGAAAATAGAAATAAGAAAGAAAGGCAATAAAATGGGATCACTCAGAGATTTTCTCCTCTTATTTTACTTCAAAGTACATAAATCATGCAATACTTTCAAAAACTCCTTGTTTCTACATTCACTCTAGCAGAATCTGGCCTCTCCCAAAAAATGACAACCCTGTCATTCCAACAACATGCGGTCTCCAAGAGATCCAGCCCCTCTTCTGCCATTTTCTGATGTATTTAAAATTTTCTATGAAAAATCCTCCATTTATCCTTCTCTGGATTTTCATTTCATTTCCCTGTTTTCAGTCCCTAAAATAGTTCGTTTCATTTTATTTTGTTCGATCTTCTTCTTTCATGGTTTGGTTTTTTTGGTCTTCGTACTCCATCTTCTTAATTAAACATTTTCATATAACGCCTTTATTTAGACCTGTAAGGGCATGCACTTCATAATCTCCTTGCCCTCAATTACGCTTCATTATGACTGACAATAAATGCATTTATATTTCACTTATATGGGCCCTTTTGTCCATTCTCCAAAATATTAGGTGGTCATATCTCAACCGATTTACCAATGTGGGCAGCATGCAAGGCCACACAATATTTATTGTCAATTGAAACCTTAAACACCTATGCCTTTTCACCCATCTATTCTCTATGGTTAAACTATTATATGCATTGACATTACGTACGTGTTCCTACCATGCAAGCCCAAATTGATGCACGTTCGGCTTTATTTGGGAATAATTGGATGTGGGACATCCATCAAAACATGTGGGTGCATTCGAGCCTTCATTCAATACTTGTGAATGAACCTTTATACCCTTTTTCTTTCAAATTATGCCCACCTAAAACCTGGCCTCCATCGTCTGGATCGATTACACTGTCATTCGCTATCAACTTACTCATCCACCTATTTGATGATACCAATGATGCCTTTGTTCTCCCATTTATCTGCTAGTCCATCAACCCTACTATCATTTTCATTTCAATTCGCCACATTGGCTCATTAGAACTGACAAGTGCACCATTGACGAATTTTGATATGACACCTTGAGGATCCAATAGCCATGTTGATTCATCACATTGTTTTTGTGACTGTGTTAACACTTTCTATGTGTTCCATTACTTGTCATGTCCCCTCATTATTTATACATTCTTCAAATGTTACACAACATTCACCGAGCTCCAACCTGTACTGACCTACATTTCCAAAGTTAATCCATGTGACCATGTATATTCATAGTCAATCCATGTGACCATGTATATTCATTCCATGTTGTGTTATGCGTTCACCTTAGACTCTTTCCTAGTTACATTAGAGTCCTCGACAACATCGAGTTGCACACTTGTCCATTGTTTGATGCTACCTTGGATCTCACACTAATTTGTGTTGAGTTCTGACCACTATACAACCTATTCGAATTGACTTGCTTTTCTTCTATGCCCACCTACCATCGAACTATCTCATCATTGCCACGTAACATCCAATGTTGTATGGGTATCTTCACTTAGGTCACCGTGTAGTCCATATCCACCATATGCTCATCTATTGATACTATGTCAACACGTGTAACCTTGTTGCCATCTAACTGTTTAACCTACCATTAAAATACCACTACCAACTCATTGTGCTAAATTGTCTTTATTCCATTCATGTTCAGTATTGTCCAGACCTTCTCTGGTCTACCTATGGAACATTCTTAAACTACCCTGACGTCTACCCACCTTCATTGATGTGGTGTGTCCCAATCCTAAAATTATCCCTATTATTTGATCATCATATTTTGAGGACTGTTATTAGCGTCATGCCATTCCCATATTGTTCACATTAACCTACTTGCCAACTGCATCTTGGTAATCCATTGCCATGTTGGAATCCCAATCCAAGTTTTACCGAGTCTTCCAACTCCATAGTGGTCTACATAATTTCCAACGTGGCTTCACTACATCATATCATTGCAAGATCATCCTTGATTCCCCTCTGTCATCGTATGAGTCATCCACACCAACATCAATGCACATCTTGTCTTTATTGGCAATCCCACATATGCATCCTAAAAATTCATGTAATCATCTGGATTGATTCCTCTAGTGCCATCAACATCATCATCTTCAAATTTCTACACCAAGTCTACCTCATTAGAACTAAAATGTGTTTGTCCCTAATTTCACTAACACTCTGAACAATTCTGCTATCTATTTATTAGTTACAACATGTCTTCATGGCATCCGTTATGCTTTGTCAATGAGCTATTTCCTATGGCTACTGGTGAGGTCCTCTGTCAGGTTGTAAGACACCACCAAGCCATGAGGATTTTGAAACTATCCAATGCCATCCAATTTATCATGCCTTGAATTAACTATGAAAACCCCAAGGTACTGTTGTTGATACCATAAGTCTATCATAGTGGGCCCCACACCTAATATTTCACTACTACATTCTAACTTATAACCTTCATCCAATGGTGCATGTTACTATCGATGCCTACTACAAACTACGCATCACTGACTGTTTCACTCTTTAACTCTGCAACTGACGCCTCAAAAAATACTTCATATTTTCCTTTCATCAACTACTTGATGGAATTCTCAACAGTCAACATGATCGAGTTTTTCTTGGCACCAGATCGTTTAGCTAGTCCAAACTTTCCATATGACCAAGTTGTGGGTACATCGATATTCTGAAATTCAAATCATGTTTGTATTTGGTAGCTTCTACTACAACATCCGCATTCAAATTCTTGCAAAGTCGACCATAAGCTATCCATAACCTCCTTGTCGGTAGCACCCGTAGCATTCGTATGTGGCATTGTCATGTAGATTCATTGAAAGGCCATGTCTTAGCTTATATCGCCATTGAATACTCCTCTTACCTTGGGCCTTATTCGAATCCTGTGCATAAACTTTCCATCTAACGACTATAGCCTCCCTTTTGTTCGAAGTCCATTGTGTCCTTATAACGAACCTGCATACACAAGAAATCATAGTTAAGAAATGGTACCTATTAATAATCATGTGCACATTACAATAAAATTGAAGGGCAATTAGATTTTGTCTAATTTTTAAAACTAAAACAATTGTAATGTTTGTTTATATAGATTTTTTTTTGTTTTATTTTTTTATAAATATTTTAATATATATATATTAGTTATTATTAATTTTTTTTTTGAAGTTTTTTATTATTATTATAATTATATATGTATAATATAATATAATTATAATAATGTTTTCATTATTTTTATTTGATTTTTTTATTAAATTTCATGTTTTGATTTAGTTGATTTCATAATGTTTTAATTAATTTAATAACCAAACATTGAAATAGATTAAAACATTATAAAATAAAAGACACACAACACAAGCTCCCTGAAACAAAATTAAGTAAATTAAAACCCTAAACACATTCAAAGGAAAACCACAAGGCACTACTCCATGAAGGACCTGGGAATCTAGTCCTCAAAGACAAACATAATCCTCAAGCAAACAATTACATGAGCTTTACAAGGAGGCAAGAGGACACAAAAAACAACTGAGGACCTTCAAATAATGCAATGTGGGCTCAAGGATGATGCCCTATCGAACTTTAACACTTGAAGACAAACAAAACTCCCAAAAGTAAAAAATTAAAAAGGTGGATCCCCAAGTTTTGGTGCTAGTTGTGGAGCAACCACAACAAATGGTGACTCTGCTGGGAAATGCTCCTGAGCATTTCGGTAAGAACCCAACCTAAAATCAAAACTCAGAAGATCAACGAAACAAACATTATTTAGCAATGTCCTGAGAAGGTGGGGTAAATGGCTTTAGCATAAAAACAACTATTCCATTTGCCTTTGCTCAATGTGTGCAAAAGTAATTCATTTCCACATTTATGAAAATCCTCCAAATTCCATCATCCCTTTCACGTAGGCTATGAAGTACAACTCATGAAATGAAGACTTTTCTAGATAGAGCCCCAATACTAGTCAGGTGTCTATAGCCCCAGTGAGGTTTATCTAACTCACCTGTGTGTTTGCTTAATGCTTTGCAAAGCCCATCTATCCTAGGTGGGTCTAGACTTCCAACACTCACTCTCTCTTTTTTTCTCTCTTTTTTTTCTCTTTTTTTTTTTATTTTTTTCTCCTCTTTTTCTCTTTTTTTTCTCCTCTTTTTCTCTTTTTTTTCTCCTTTTTTTTCTCTTTTTTTTTCTCTCTTTATATGCATAAAAATTTTCCTAGCCAGGGCCCCACTTCTAGTCAGACGTATATAGCCCCGATGGATTTTTCCTTAACTATATGACATATTTCAAGAAATTTGTTGCATAGCTTGTACCTATGGAACTCTTGCAAAAGCATCAAGTCTCACTAGGTTAGAAATCCAAAGTAGAGCATTTTAGATTTTTACCTAGGGTTGCATAATCAAGACAAATTCATCCTTCTTACTTCCAGAAACATCATTTAATGTGTGGGAGTTCCATGTGGAGCTTTTGATAATATTTCATTGTTCCACTTTCCACCATCTTAGTCCCAAAATCTAAGCATGATCACCAAATAACTCATCCCCCTTTTCTCAGGTTCACCAAAATTTTAGATCAGGTGCTCAAACCTACTAAACAAAGAAATATAACAACAATAGGGTTAGATTCACAATAGAGCTTATCTAGATCTAATTTGATCAAGCTTTTTTCCTATGCTCTTTCTTTATTCCCTTTTTTTTCTTTTTTTTTGTAGTCATTAGTTTTCAGCTTAGGTACTCCAACCTACTAAACAAAGGAACACCAAAATAAGTTGGAGACCAAATGTTAGCAACCATAAAACATCACCTCAAAATAGGGGAACACCCAAAACACAATACTCAAAACACAAACCAAAATTATATCCAACCAAAAATCAAAGACAAAGCCAAAGTTGAAAGCAAAACCTAAAACTATATACAAATGTACAATATAATATAAGATGATGCAAAATTTGAACTTATCACTTACCTAGATCCCAAACATGATTAGAACATTTCAAAATGCATATAACGTAATATGCATGCAAAACGTTGTAGGAATTCAAAAAAATAAGATTAAGCTAAACAATGCAACAAACTTCAACTTTCCTCGCTCACCCCACCAATTTGATTTAGTTCCATTAATGATCACATGGGTGAGCTTCAAATAATTAAATTGATTAGACAAACTTTGATTTTCAATTCTATCTTGTCTATTATTTAGGATGTCAATTTCATAACTCAGTTTATGATTTAGAATTAGGCTTTCTTTTTCAAATATGAGGTTTTGCAAACAAGAGCCTATTTCTAACAACTTTAAAACAAAATCATTTTCCAAGTTTGTAGGCCAATCAAATTTATTTAACCACTTGCAAGCATCTAGGATGTATGCTAAATGAGAATCATTATAAGTTTTTATCCTATATTCTATTATCAATTTTTAATGAACTTCATTTAATGCTTCAAGCACATTAATTTCTTTTTCATTCAATGAAGCAATATCATTAGTGGTGTGAGGAGTAATTAAGCTAAATTATTTATCAACCACAAATGGTATTTCATTATTAATAGCATTTAAATCCAAAAAGAATTTAGGTAAACCATCACCTATTTTTGGTATTTCATTATCTAGGGATGAGTCAAATAACATATATCCATGATCAATCACTTAGGTTGTTTCAGATAATATGATATTTTCAATTGGATCATCGGTTATATCAAAACCCAAACCATTCAGGTTATAAAATTTACTTATTTTGACATGGCATAGATATTGTAGAACCAATAAGTGGATCAATATTTTCAATTTCTTTTCCCTCAAAGGAACCCAAAGCAAATGGTTCTTCCACTTTATCCATGGTATTATCATTTTCCAAAATTTAATTAGATTTTGAATCTTCTAAAAAAACTTCCTTAGATTGTACAGGATTTGTAATATCCTTATACAAGAAAGCAATCGTATTATCTTGCATATCAATTGACACGACAAGTTCATTAGAAGTGTAGACACCTAGAACATGTCATGTTCAGGAGACTACTCACATAGGCACATTCATAGGTAATGTGACTAAACCTTGGGACCTTCCAAGTGTCAAAAGTGGTTTTTGCCACTCATTTGGGGCAAAATAAAAGTAAATGTGACTTGGCCCTCATATGAACATGATGTAATCCTTAATTCCTTTTATCTTGAGGATTTTAAGGTAGATTTTATATTCCTTATTAAGTAGGTTTTAAACAAGTTTTATCTTGTATTAAATCCTACTTTAAGCATGGAAATGAAGATTAAATCTATCTATGAATGTGAATCCAAATGATGAATAGGCATATTCAAATATAGCTTCTTATCATGAAGATTAAGATAGCCTTTAATGTGATTGATAAATTATCCTTTGGTGAAATTAATTTTCACAAAGAGATGTAATTCATTGCCTTAAAATAGATGCTTTTAATGTCCTTTTTAATTATTCCTCTCTAATGAAATATTTTCATAAAGGAGAATAATTAAATGCTTTGAAACAATGACCTTTTTATGTAAATTATAAAATTCTCCCTCTTCAATGAAATCAGAATTTTCATGAAGAAAGGTGCATTTATCGCTCCCAACATGCCGATTTGTGGAATGCCATAAACATAACCCCTTCAATGAAATTAAAATTTTCATGAAGAAAATGTCATCATAGGCTCATGAATGAAATATAAAACTAAAAAAATTAAATTTGGCCCCAAAATGAAAATTATGAGATTTTGAATTTTTAAAATCTGCAATAAAAACAACAACTTCAGCTAATTTTTAAAAATATGAAATGACTCCGAAGTAAAAATGTCTAAGTAAAAAATAGAACTTTGAAGTATACTCTACGCCACCATGCAATTATTTTGGGATTTTAATTTTTTTTTCATTTTTATTTTAATGTCCGAAAATTTAAAAAATTGAAAATAAAATGTTAGAAAATAAAAATGAAATCTGAAAACTGAAACAAAATGCAGAAAACCAAAAATGCAGTTTTATGCTACTCTAGCATGCAAAATTTGAGACATGAGATTTTTCTGAGCATAACCCAACTCCGCCGGAACTGCATTTACACATCCCGAAACAAAGTGGGTGCAAGACTCTAAGGAAAAATGGGAAATCTTTGCTCCTGAACATTCAACAATAAACCCTGAAAGACATTGTCTAAAAGACCAAAAAATAGAAAGAAGAAATATAGGCAATAAAATGGGAACACTCAGAGATTTTATCCTCTTATTTTACTCCAAAGTGCAGAAATCCTGCAATACATTCAAAAACTCCTTGTTTCTACATTCACTCTAGCAAAATATGGCCTCTCCCATCTAGAGCCTTTAATGAGAAAAATAATCAACATATAAGAAATAATAGTGGCATGACTCTGATACTTCCCAAAATAGACTTTCCAAGATTTGATGGAATAAATCCATAAATTTGGTTGATTAAGGATGAGCAACTATATTAGCTTTATGAAACCCCTTTTGATCAGTGGATCTTTATAGCCATTTTTTATTTTGACCTTAAAGTCCAAAATATTGAATGGAAACAATTGAAAAGAGAACTTAAATGTAATGGAAAACTAATAAATAAATTTAATAAGAATTAAAATAGTTTGAAAAAAATTATCAAGTGGTATTAGCTTAATTGGTTAGATTCTTCAACATTTTAAAGAGGAGACTCAGGTTTGTATCGTGTCAAATGGATAATATCCAAGCTTTGTTGTAATATCACTATGTGGTGATGATATACTATGGGTGGGGACATCTAGTTTTGATAAGCCTTAGCTTTGACTGCTAAGACAACTTGCTCCCCTTGTGTACTTACCTTTGAAAATGCAAACCCAAAACAACCCTATTGTGAATGGTAGTACCACTCCCCATAGGACTTTGAGAGGTTAATGACCCCTAGGGTGCATTCTTAAAAAAGTCTTTAGCTTTGTAGAACCATTCATCTTCTATTTCTACACTGATCATGTTGATAGATTCTCTGTTATCATAGGCTGCATGCTCTGCTACTGGATGCGAGAGCGTCTTGACATGGATGGTAGTGAAATCAGTAGACAGATTCTAAGGGATTAAATATCCCAAAGAAGCCATGGTATCTATGAACATATTTGATGATCGAGGGTTACCTCGATGGCATACCATTCAAATTTGGCCAAATATGTGTCAACGAGATCTTTATAGGCTTTCATTATGGGACATCAACACTAAAAAATCTCCTTGACTTGATTTACTATGAGCAAGGAGTTGCCAAATATGTTCAATATCTTAATATCCATGGTGATGGATGTGTGGAGGCCTAGTAGTAGGGCTTCGTACTCAGCATTGTGGTTGGTGCACAAAAAATCCAACTTAAAAAAAAAGGGCATTGGAGATCCTTGCGGCATGAAGAACACTATTCTAGCACCACCCCCTTGTTCGCACTTCAAACTATCGAAGAACAAAGTCATATCAACATTTTTCTCTAGTTATTCGGGTTCGGGAGCTTCTGATATGACGAAGACTACATCATCTAAAAGATCAATTTTTAGAGGCCTATTGTTTAACAGTGATGCCTCAACTAATTGATCCGTTATGACCTGTCTCTTAATGGACTTCTAGATTATGAATTCTAGATCGAATTCCATCAATAGCACGATCCACTTCGCAATACACGTATTATGATAAGTCTTGCTCATTATGTACTGCAAAAAATTATGTTTGGATATAACATGTCATATGACTTAGCATGTAATGCCATAATTTCTTTGTAGTGAACACTACTGCTAAACATAATTTTTCCACATATGCATACCCGAGCTCATAGCTCACCAAGGTTCAACTAATATAATATATGGTTTGTTCTTTGCCTTGCATGTTCTTTTGGGCTAACATGGTTCCCAATGTAAAGTTAGTTGCCGATATATATAGTATAAAAGGTACCTTTGGCCTTGGTGGAGCTAGAACTAGTGGCATCACCAGGTATTACTTTATTTTAGTGAATGTTGCCTTGCAGTCCTCATCCCAATTGAATGGGAATCCCTTATGTAGTAGTCAATTCATGGATCAACATTTATCTAATAACTGAGCGATGAATAATTTTATTGATTCTACCTTGCCCTGAAGGCTCCTTAATTCCTTAATATTGGTGGGAGGACACATTTCCAAAATGGCCTTGACCTTCACTGGGTCTATTTTGATGCCTCTCTTAGAGACGATGAATCCTAGTAATTTTCCATAAGTTACACCAAATACGCACTTCTTAGGATTCAGCCTGACATTGTGCTCTATTAGGCGATCAAAGACTTTCCTTAAGACCTTTGCATGCTCTTCTCACAGTAATGACTTGGCTAATAATTCATCGATATAATCTTCTAGAATTTTGTGCATATAGGCATGAAAAATGTATGTCATAACCCACTGATATGTGGCATCAGCATTTTTGATGCCAAATGGCATAACTTTAAAGCAAAATGTTCCCCATGGTGTTATAAACGTGATTTTATGCTGGTATTCAGGTTTAATCCGAATTTGATTATAACCATAAAAACCATCCATTAAGGAGAGTATTTCATGACCTATAGTTGCATCTACGAGAGCATCAATAGTGGGTAATGGAAATGAATCTTTGGGTGTTGCCTTATTTAGGCCTCTAAAATCTATGCAAATACGTATTCTTCCATCAGGTTTTCCCATGGGTACCATATTGGACACCCATTCTATATAATCGATGGAGATCACAAATTCCACATCCAAAAACTTTTATAGATCATCCTTCACCATTAAGGCTACTGTTGGGTGCATTTTTCTAAGCATTTGCTTTATCAGCTTCTTCATCAGATCTAGTGAAAGGTTATGCGTAACCAATTTTGGGTCTAGACCTAGAATATCCTTGTACATCCAAGCAAACAAATTTGGTCTCTCTTTTAGTAGAGGGATGAGAGTGACCCACTCATATGGAGTGAGACTCTCTCTAACTTTAACCTTCTTTGTATTGGCAGGATCATTACTGATATCCACCTCAAAGGTTTCCTCTAATGACATATGTGATCCCTCCTCAAGCTGGTGAGGCATAGGAATAATATGGATGTCATCATCCGGGTTGATAGGTTCCACGTTGGAAGTATTTTTGGCATGATAAACATCATATGCATAGTCTGGCACAAAATGGAAAGGTTGAAACATTTCTTCATTAGGGAAGAAATACTCAGGCTCGATGGGTGAATCAACGCAATCCTAGTTGATAGCATCTTTGTTAAGATACAATGGTTTATACGGATCTTCTGGATTGCGAAGTGGAGTGGTCAAATCAATGGAGACCATATTTATGAAATGGAATTGATCTCCAGGACCACATAGACTGACTTCTACAAAATTTATGTAGTCCTCATACCCACGATCTGACTCTAATGGCACAAGCACAATGGGGTCTTCACTGTGAGGACTGTGAACAACTAGATCCTCCCTATACACTTAATTCAAAATAGGATCATTTGGCTCATGGAGCTCCATGTAGGTCGACGTAATGGGATTAACCAACCAATGAATTTTATCCAAGTTTAACCTTCTTGCTCTTAAATGAGGACCAACACATAGCTACCGATAGACCTCATCAATGTCGATGGGTTGATGATGATAACACAAATAATGAGGACCAAGGTAGGCCCTCTCTAGGTCATCTTATTTGTCACTATCATAATAGAATCCTTCATTCGTCCCTACTCTTGGGGGTGCTTTTGCAGGTTCAGCCCCATGAATCTGACCACTTGATCATTGTCATCACTATCTGGATAAACCAGATAATTATATCGTAAGTGTGACATTGCCAAGAAATCTAGCTCCACTTCTTCCCCTAAATGATCAACATTGGGAAGGATCTCTTCGGTAACTTGTACCAACTCAATAGTTTATAAATGATGCATGTGTTGGGGTCTCTCATAGGCACCTTCGACTTCATCCCTAGATTCATCATCGTTTGAGGATTCTTCATCTACATAATAACCTGGTCCACTCATATCGGAGGTGGACTCCTCTCCATCTTCACTACACTGATATCCTAGCTTGAGATTGCATACAGTAATGGGGTTATGCCCTTGCATGTCTGTGTCATAAAATACATCATGGGTTTGGTGTCCCAGGTGATCTCTAGGGTTTAGTTCTATCTCAATATGCTCAAGTATCCCTTCATTATGATCTTCTAGTGGCTTAGTGGTGACGACAAATATCATAGGGTGATTCCTCTAGAATCTAGAAGGATCCATATGATATGGATTAAAATCCACATCGTCCACCATATTAAGGTACAAACGATCTAGGGATGATATGAGTAAATCATCCTACCCACTATCTGTAATCCTAAACCGAACCTATCAGTGACTAACTGATAACGTGGTTCTAATGGAGTTCTTTGTCCTTGTTCAAAGAGACCAAGGACGTATCCATGCCAATGATATAGCTCAAAAATACGCATGGCATACTCTAAATTGAATAGATAATGAACATTTACCATGAAAGGCTCATCATTATCTTCATCCATGGGCTCTCATATTGGAATCTAGTCTAGCCCCACATAGATAAAGTTAGTCTGGTTAGGCAGCTCTCCCAATGGAACCACCGATCCAACTAGGTAATGATGAGCGGATGGTCAACCCATCTCTTGTGTAGTCTTCAAAATTGGTTTGAAGGTTACATTCTACACAAGGTACTTGCCTAATCTATTATTGGCGAGATGTACTATCACCCATGATCCGAATAACCCTATTGAAGATGTAGGCAAGGTAGGTTGAGGTGCCTACTCGGCTTTGTCTTGGGGTTCCTCAAATTCCATAGGAATGGGAACCTCCTTGATGATTGGATCAAGCTCATGATCCTCTTTCTCACCCATTATCACCTTCAACTTCCTATCATCCTGATGCATGACTGATGCTAACAGTTTTAGGGAAGTGGCAGTGATGTGATCCAACCTGTGTGACACAGATGACATTGGTTGAGCACGTACTATTAGTTTACCTCCTGGTTTCTTTATCAACGATGAAATTCGAATGTCCAGGTGCATTTATGGGAGTATGAAACCCCTAGGAAAATCTACTAGGTTCACAAACTTAAATGGTTCTTCATATGATGCCACTACGTGAACCTGTCCCTTGTGAATATACTTCACACACTGATGCAATATCGAGGGAACACAATGCATTTCATGAATCCAAGGCCTATCGAGTAATATATTGTAGTGCATGGCCCCTTCTATCACATCACACATCACAAAGATGGTCTTCAAGCTTACCTACATAGGTGGGATAATTGTGCCAACAGTCGAACATAGTGCATTGTTAAATGCTCTCAATGTAAATGTAGCAGGCACAATATGTGATTCAGATAGCTTCAAATGACTCAACACCTTGGTCATTATTATGTTGATCGATGAGTTGGTATCGATCAAGACCATTTTAAATGACATGTGATTAACACATGCAATTATGTGCAATGGTGGGTCGGCCATAGTTGTAGAAACTATCCTTATCTCATGATCATAAAATTGGATCATTGATTCCTGACACTGTTGTACATGTCCCACAAAATTAGTAAATGTCTGCACATCCTAGGACTATACTTCAAAGGACCTCAAAATATCCATAAGAGTCTCCCTGTGCCTCGGGTACTGCTACATTAACTCATATATTGAAAACTTTGTATGAGTTATCTGTAGGTTTTGGATAAACCTACTCCTTATGGTCACCATCGGTCTTGTTGGTGGGCCTGGAATATTTTGCACCAGTCACTGATTCAGCATGGCTTGTATTTGAATGGGAGCATGAGGTTGATTTTGTTTTTCATATCTCCCATGCCTAGTGACAATGTTCACCATGCCTACAAACCCTTTATTAGGTGGTTCGACTCGCACCTAGTTGACCTGGCCAACATTATTCTGAGGTACCTCATGATTTGGTAGGGTTTTTTTTAAATCCCCATATTTTGATTATCATACACCTACGGGTTGTGTGGCACTACAAGCTCATTTTTCAATCATATTTTGCACCATGTGTTTGAAATTCTAGCACACCTCAATGTCATGGCCTTTTGTTTGATGAAAAATGCAAAATAGATCTTCTTGGTACCCCTTTGGTTTGGATTGATTAGGGTCTATCATCTTGATTTTGGGTAGTCTAATTGCCTTGGCCTTGCACAGTTGATGGAAAATTGACGTCAACGATTTCTTCAATAGTGTGAACTGGCGAGGTCGACGTTGATATTTTTTCTTTCCCTTATAATTGTTTTTGCTCTTATCATATTACATAGGGGGAGATTGGGCCTAATAATTCTATTTATGTTGCCCCTTGTTCTCCCTCTGGAGATTTAGCACCACTTGATTCACATGGGCCTACTTGCTCTGTTGTTTTGTGGTACTCTTATTTTATCCCTCTCTCCTATTTTTGAGCTTCAAGTTGCCTTCCTGCAACTTGATGTCCTCAATCACTTTGGCTTGCACCAAAGCCTCTTCGAATGTAGGATACTACTATAGTTGTAGCAGTAATGAGATGTGCTTGGCATAGCTCTTTGTAAACATTTAGGTTAAATCTGTGGTAGGAATAGGGAATGGCAACTTCACCATTAGTCTCCTCCATATCTTTTTGTATTGCTCTATTATTTCATCATCATGTTGTGCTAGCGCAGCCACATCAAAAATATTGGCATATTTCTTGATGCCAAAGGAATAGCATTCAAGAAAGGCATCAACTAATTGCTCAAAACTGGTTATGCTATGTTTCTTTAGCTGATTAAACCACTCTCAGGCCAGAACAAAAAGTGTCATGATGAACATATACAACAATAATGCATCGTTTCTTGATGTTTGAAAATAAGCATCCAAAAAGCTCGTGACATGTTCTTGTGCATCTTCATCACCCTTCAAGTTGTCCAACCTGGGCATATCAAAATTCTCAGGGTAAGTTTGAGTAGGCACCAAAGGATCCAAAGGCTCATTATGGATTTTCCTTAATGTTGGCTTTTGAATAGCCGCACCTTATATTTTGATGGCTTTGATCTTCTCAGCTAAGGCCTTATAGGTCTCCAAATATAGAAAGTCCTCCTCCCTAAGTTGTCATGGAGGTGGCTTAGGAGGTACTGTCTTCCTTATATGAGATGGAGGGTGTTTCTCTTCCTCCTCCTTAGCTTGGGATCTCTCAGGATATTCTTGCTCATATCCATCTCCCTCTACTTCTTCATTCTACCTCTGCCTTTAATTATCAAGTGATGGTGGTCACTCCATCTATTCGGCACTAGCATGAGTATGAGCATCTATTTTCTCTCTATGCATATCAGCTTGTGACAAAACCTTCCTATATACATGCTCTCTATGCTCATCATGAGGATATAGGCCAGCCCTAGCTAACCTATCCTCCTGCTCCACGCACTCCTTTTGGGTAATGATATGCTCTTCATGCATGTGCTGCTCATATAGCCTCTGTATAATGAGCCTCTGTGCTTGAAGATTTTCATATTGAATGTGTTGCCTCTCTACCTCTAATTGATCTTGGAGGAGTTGGCATTTTTTCTCCGATACCAGTCAATGTTATCTATCAATCTAATCGATTGTGGGAGACCTTTGGTATCCCTGATCTGTATGAGTGATATTGTGGGTTTTGTACCCATTAGACTGATGTGTTGTGCCTTTACCTCTATTTGTGAAGATGGCATTGGCATCCTACTATGTCCTATATTGTGAACCACCATGCATAGATAGTGGGTGTGTGACATGAGGGTGCTTAGAAGCCTCTCCATGCTCTCTAGTGGTCCTTATGACACTCATGCTATGCTCACTCAGGGCTCAAGTGGGTGGAGTGGAAGGCTTGCAACCTAGCTATTCTAAAACACTACCTAGATCCTCTAACTATCTATAGCACCACTGCTCATGCAGCGGTGTTCCAAGCTACTACCTTTGATATATCAATGGTGATATTGCATGGTGGACCACGCATGGAAGTATGGTTAGACCTATGCTCGGTAGTGAGCCTATCTATCTATACCTGAATGGGTTGATCTCTAGTCCTTCTATACTCAAAAGGTGGAGGCATGGATCCTCCTGTGGACTTAGTACGTTGGGGAATCAACCTGGTCCCCTGCATAATAAACTCTTCGATCGATCCCCTGGATGCACGTGTAGTGTGGTCTCGGTAATGGCTCTCGAGTGGAATGCCCTCATGCTAAGAGGATCCTTGTTCTATCTTGTGCCTAGAGGAGTGTACTAGAGCTCCTCTATCTAGGGTATGCTCTACAGGATCCCCTCATATCAAGTTATCTCCTCTAATGCTTGTCGAACGACATTCAATTTACTCATGTGGTTAAGGAATTGACACATGCTGTTGTGAATTGGTTAGGGTTTGGTCATCGGTGTTAGGTTTAGATATTTTTTGACCACCCCATGTATCCACCATTGTGTACCTAGCATCTAGATGTATCTTTTATTATTAAGAAAACAAGGTATATAATAATGATTATCTCATTTTAAATTTTTAAAATGAGTCCTAAACTATTTTATGTGTTTTCAAGATTTGTTGTATCAGTGTAGAAACTCTTATCGTGTTTTGTAAAACTTGTTGGATTTTATTCTCAGTTTAATGGCTTTCACCTGTACGCTCACAACTCGACAACTTGGCTATGAACTCCAAGTCACGTAATCCAACATATAATATTTGGTAATGAAGCCCACACATGGTTAGGGAGAACATGTCCTCCCAGATTCTTTCCATTTTTCCCCAAGTCAGCATTATACCCTCCGAAGAGAATACATGCATATTTTCTAGGGTACAAAATGTTCTTAGATCTGATATTGTTTTAGTATCCAAAAGGTTCGTAGGATTTGGGCCAATGGATGGAAGTTACGCTCATCATCGTTGAACCCTACTAGTGGTTGGATGTCAAACCCAACTCATTAGAATTTAAGTGCCAAGTGGTGTGTGGGGTTACTTTTAATGTACATAAAAGAAATGCATCATATAGCATTCAAGCTCATTTTCTAAATGCTATGCAAATGAAATAACATTTCAAATTTAGAAAATGCAAGCTATTATAGATGCTCTTTGAGATCATGCACATTACAATGATAATTGGCCACTAATTGGGCCTCACACATGTAAACCAATCACACAAATTCTATCAAGCACATTGGATTCTAGGGTGGATTAAAATTAGAGATCCGATATTCCTAGCAACACCTTTCTAATGACACAAAAGATAAATGTAAACTAAGACCTAATTCATTTCTTTTTCTTTCTTAATTTCTTAATTGCATTCCAAATTTGACTTTATGGAAAAATACAGAGATAGAAAAATTACAGAGAGTGAGAAGTAGGACCTACCTGAGGTCCACATTTGATTTGTACTCTGATTTATGTTGTCTATGTAGTTAGGTGTAAATCGTAGGTCTGGTCTACGGTTCAGACTACAAACTGTGGGTTGAACTTGCAGTTCAGTTGGCCCACAGTTGATAGTTGTAGTTTGTACCTACAATTCACAAAAACCAAAAATACATAGTCAGATGCTAGAATTGTGGAGTCCCACTGTGATCGCATTTTGATCTAAATAAAAAGTGTGCACTCATCTACTGTATTATATCATATTCATTCATTCAAAGCATAAAAATGATAAGATTGCATAGATTCAATAAAATAAGTGTTTCTTGTATTAATATTTGCAAATAATATTGATTACAATCATGCCCCTCTTAGGGTCACCCAAATGATGATATGATTAATACAATGCCAAAGCCCTCAATAGGGTAGGTGCACTAATGTTGCTTTTCAACTAGTCACAAACTGCTCTAGGGTGGAGTTGCACTCTTCTTTGCATTGAGGAAGGAACTTGATTTTTGAATATCCTTCGAATCGGTTCCTTGTGATCAAGAAACAACATAAAAGTGTCAAAAAGATAGGCATCCTCTCATGATGAGGCCCTTTTTGTAAAATTACATAAATATACCATTAAGAATGTATAATCAAGAAAGCATGAAAAGTACCTCTAAACTATGTTAATTAGATCGATATTTATGAAATTGCATAAAGAAAGATAACATCTACACTATGCATTGACTAATTATGTTAAATAAAGCATGAAAGTGCATAAAGAATCCATTAATGTCCTATTTGATGCTTAACACAAAGAAACTATTCTAACCTAGTTCTACTGGTCAGAAGTCTGCTAAACTACAATTGAACCATGGAAATAGCTAAACTGAGCTAATTAACTGAATAGAAATGAAAAAGGTAAGGCGGTGATACCTCTGCTTCAAACCACAGCTCTAATGAGTGATTTGCACTGTAAACTGTAGCTGAAAGCCATGATTAGCAATCTGATATGTTTGCTCTCAATTTCAATGGTAGTGGGCTTGACCTCATTTTCCAAATTGATGTTCAATGGTTGCCTTCGATGTCCTCAGACTGATTTGGCAGTTGATTCACTGTGAAGGGCCTTCATTTGCCCAAATATGTGCTTCTTGGCTCTCCTAGGCTCCTAGGGCATCCATAATGCAATTCATCATGAATCTTGGAAAGTAATTAGGGTATAAGTGTAATAGCTCTCTCTCTCAGTATACTCATTTGAGTGTACAATTTGACAAGGCTTCACTTCTCAAATCTCCAATGCTATTTCTCATAGTTTACCCTAATTTTGAGGGGTACTTATAGGACTACCCAAGGGCTAGGGGTGGCTTCATGGAGAAGCCAAGATCAATAAGGGATGGTTAGGATAGTTGGATTGGAAGCTTCCATCCTCTAAAAACCGTATTCTATGCCAAATGGTTGTTCAAACTAATTTGGCTTGAATTGAAGGCCAACTGAACTTTAGTTAAGATCACAGGTTACAACTATGGTCTAGACTATAAACTATAGGTCTCAGTCGCGGTTTAGCCTGTAAACCATAAGTCTAGGCTATAGTTCAGACTGATTAGGCCAAGGAGCACAAATTGAATGGTTAGAACCATTGTTCTATCTTGGAGTCTACCAATATCCTCCATATGGTCTTGTAGCATGTCCATATAATTAGTCATCCTCGACATGACGCATTTTAGGTGTCTACAATTACTAGTTGTTAGGGTAATTGAAATCTACTTTTGGATTTGATTTTTATTTTTGGGAAGTACATTTTTGTAAAATCTATATGGTGGTGAATTATGTTATTTGGATTATCATTGTTTGGATATTGAAATTGTTGTCTACAATATTTCTCTATTGTTCGTTAATGAATGGAAATACATTTAATTTGAGATAATGTTGATCTGAGTAATGTGTCTTTAAGTCAGTTTTTTGGAGCTTTTTTTTGTAGTGCAATGTTGTTAGCCTGTCCATCCACTATTGTTCACATATCTCTAATCCTAAACTTTTCTCACCCTAATATCCAAACCCTAAGTGAGCATAATTGTGTCAACATCTTGTTTAAGTTGAAAAGGAACTAGCCTACTCTGGAGGTTGGATTAGAAACTCTATTTTGGTCCAACCAATGTTCAGTGCCGAGTTGTAGCTATCGGGTGCAAGCCTAGGAATAAAGTAGGAAGATAGACAGTTGTAGTATTGAGTAAAACTTGATGTAATTCAGTACCCAATAGTAAATATCCTTTAAATACATCAAATATAGGCTTTCCAAATATGGATATTTTGAATAATTCAATTTAATTTTATCTTAGTTTATTAACCCATGATAATATCCAACTTCATTACAATTTAAAAAAGTATTTACTAAGATGAGTTGAAGTGGTTGAGATAGTTTATCTTCTATAAAAATGTTGGAATTCAAAATATTTTCCAAAAATGAACAAAAATAATCCATTTACTCAAATATTATATAGAAAGAATAAAAATATTAAAAAGAAAAAGAAATATATATTGGTGGGAACCTATAGGCACATTAAATAACCACTATATTATCTATAGATAAGAATCAAAATACTCCAATAATCAACTAAGTGGTGGGGGTACTTATACCAATACCAAAATCCCAAATACATAAATGGTCTTAACCATAAGCCAATAAAACAATAGAGGTTTTAATGTTAATCATAATTTATAAGGTGGGATTAACCATTAATAATTTTAACACATCCCATAGGGCTTACATAATAAAATGTTACAATAAATTCAATACATTGTACGATGAATGCCCTTAGGCCTAACCAATATCATATCATACAATGTCAACCTTGGCCATGAATATTAACACCCCCCATAATCGAAAATAATAGGCCCAGGTGAGGATATATTATTAAAAAAATATATTCCCCCCATAATGGATTCTCTAGTGAGCCTCTATAGTTGAGGTAGATTCTTTAGAATCTTCCTCATCATTTGGAAGGCATTCACTTATCTTCAAGAACCCATATTTTAATCTTTTACAATTTTAATAAGCAATTATTTATTGCATGTCCTTCCCTCTTGTAGTATCTACAAATGGTCTTCAACATATTTGAGAAATTAGCCTAGCCCTTAGATCCCTAGGTATTAGTCTCCTTAGATTTGAATTCCTTTTCATGAGCCTAAATTTGTGACGTGCCAACACAATTTATTATTGCCACTTGAAAATAAAATAGGAGAGATAAAAATTGATCAAGGGTATGAGTCTTTTGTGATTCCAAAAACATAGAAATCATATGAACCATGTGATTCACCATCTAAAAATGAGGTAAATTTTAGTAAGGATAATATTCATGTATTCTACAAAAATTTTCTATTTACCTCTAAAATATGCATTATCTACTCCCAATGCCTTGAATCTCACAATATAGTCTTCAACATTATCCAATCTATTCAATTTAAGAGAGGATAGCTCTAGTTACAAGTGACTTAATTTAGTAGTATTAACTCATTCAGTTTTGACCATACCTTCATTGGTTCACTCTCTTCTTTGATGTGGAAAATTAACCCAAATTTAATCAACAAGTAAAATAGACCATGATCCTCTTCTTCTATTTGGTGCTAGGTTTCTTCATCAAGATTTATTGCTTTATGTTCTTGAAATATGCATCATAGGTTTTTACTAGATAAAATGCCAATAGTCTAGGTTGACCAAACACTATAATTTTACCCACAAATGTAAGTAACTAGGTATTTGTGATCCATATTATATAATTCAACCCCTAACATTGTAGTAGGCCTATGAACTAATGCCACTAGAGTGTAGAGCTTGAGAAATTGTACAATTTGAAAAAACCTCAAAATGCTTCCATGTGCAAATGTTATAGCCTCTAGAAGTTTTTCCCTAATGGACATAAAAAATAATAATAAATAAATCTCTTAATATTAAATAAAATAAATCCAATCACCTATTGCCACTTGGTGATCTACAATTTCCTATTGTTGTTACATACTTTATTCCTGTTGGCAATTTTGGGTACCTTGAGTACATTGCATTTGCTCAAGTGAATAAGTTGTCATTGATGTCAAGAAGCTTTTGAAATAATTTGATTTGATGTAAAAATAATGTGTTTTGTTGAAGGTTCGGCTTGATAGGTTCGAAAGAAAGTAAGTTGGAAAAGTGTTGCGATATCACGACATGTCGCATTTTTGTGACTTAGGCAGGAGAGAGAAAGCTTTTTGAAAAAGTGTCATGATTTCGTGACATGTTGGAAGAGAAAGAAGAAGTTGGCAAAACTGTTGTGATTTCACGACATGTTGGAAGAGAGAGAAGAAGCTAGCAAAACTATCCCGATTTCGTGACATGTTGGCAGAGAAAGAAAGTAAGGTGGAAAGTGTCACGATTTCGCGACATGTCGCATTTTCATGACTCGAAAAGTGTAGGAAGGCAAAGAAGGAAAAGTGTCATGATTTCATGACATAATGCAAGGAAGGTTGTATGGACGAAAAAGTGTCACGATTTCGTGACATGATGCAGAAGGGAGAGTCCGCAGTGTGAACTATCATGATTTCGCAACAAGTTTGAAGAGAGATAAAGTATCTCAAAAAGTGTCATGATTTTGTGACATGCTGCAAAAGACTAAGTGAGGACTGTCACGATTTTGTGACATGCTAAAAAGCTCGAAGTGAGAACTGTCACGATTTCACGACATGCAGCAAAAGGAAGAGTCTGAAATAAGAAGCGTCGCGATTTTGCGACAGGCTACAAAGAAGTTGTATGGATGCAGAAAGTGTCATGATTTCATGATAGGTTGAGATGGCAGCTTTTAGTTGGATAAAGTGTCACGATTTCACGATAGAAACAGTTAGCAAGTCTTCAACAGAAGAAGCATCACGATTTCGTGATGAATTGAAGAAGGAAGAGCTCGAAGTCGAAAGCGTCACGATTTTGGGACATGTTCCATTTTCACTAGTGTAAGTAGAGAAGAAGGCCATGAAGACTAAAGTGTCATTATTTCATGATAGGAGTGAAGGTGACGTCAGCAAAGATAGAAGTTTCATGATATCGCGACAAGAACGTAGTAAAGGCAGACAAAAGCAAAAGTGTCGTGATATCGCAACAATAGCCAAACAAAAGTGTACGGCTGTAAAAATGTCATGATATCACGACATGTTGTGGTTTCACAATAGAAGCTACTAAACCACAAAGGTGGTTGAAGTTGACAGAGTTAAAATTGGGCCGACAAAGATTAGGGCGTGCAACCGATGGAGTTAGGGTTTGCATTTGCATAACAGCCGACTAAAACCAAGGTTTAGATCTTGATTATGTTAGTATAAAAGGAGGGTTGTTTGAAGATATTTGGTATCGATCGAAGTGTACGTTCAAAGTGTGACTTTCAAAGATAGAGTGCAAGGAGAAGTTTGATCGTCTAGAAGCAGAGTGCAAATTCGATTACAGTGTACAGAGTGCATTCCATCGAATCTTCCAAGTGAGAGAGATTGCAAGGAAGCAGAGTGCATGAAGATCATGCTACTGTGATTGTGCAGAGGTGCATAATTTGATGTTTGATCTAGTGCTATTGTGATTACACAAAGGTGCAATTTTGAGGACATTTGTGCCAGATCGAAGGACTATGTTTAGTGCATAATAGAGGAAGCGAACGAGGAAATTTGTGCTAAACCGAAGGACTATGTTTAGTGCAAATTCAAGGACCAACTTTGGAGGTGAAAGAGTTCAGGACAAAGGTCTCTAGCCAGAGCAGGGAAGACAGGTGTATTCTATGGATAGATTTCCACTTGCTAAGGGCAGAGGAGGTAGAGGTTTTATAGAGGATCACTAGCTAGAGCAGAGCTAGGGGATTGGTGTCTCCTTTGGGTTGGTGCCCATAAACTTTGTAATCGGGAAAGGTTTCTCAGAATTTGAGGTGATAAAATTTAGTGAAAGATTTTATTCGTGGAGTAGCCCACATTGGGTGAACCACGTAAATTGTTGTGTCTCTATTATGGATGGTATTTTGTGCATTGCTTTGATTACTATTTTTGATACTGCTATCTATTCACTGCATAATATTAATTTGAAAGTTGAAGGAAAAATTTTAAAGTGGTCTTATATTGTTCACCCTCCCCCTCTCAGTATAATCTTGTGTTCTTCAATTGGTATCAGAGCGGGTTCCTTCAAAAAGTTTAAACAACTTGAAGGAAAAGCTTGATAAGAACACAATAGATTATTCAAGCAAAAATGCAGCACCTATTCTTGATAGATCAGATTTTGGTCTTTGGAGTGCAAGGATGAAGGTTCATCTAATGGCACTTGGGAATGAGGTTTGGGAAGTGATTGAAGATGGGTACACTATTCCTATAAATGGTCCATATACTAAAGAATATAGGCTTCTACATCACAGCAATTCAAAAGTAATGAATGCAATCTTGAAAGGCTTACAGAAAGCAGATCTCACCAAAGTAATTCACTGCAAGACAGCTAGTGAAATGTGGAAACAGTTGCAAGTGGTTCATACAGGTGATGCAAATGTCAAAAAGGCCAAGTTGAGACATTTCAAAGGTATGTTTGAACAACTCAAGATGAATGATGATGAAAATATTAGTGACTACATGCTTCGCATGGATGAGTTTGTTAACTCCATGAAAGACTTAGGTCTTGAACTTGCTGAAAATGATGTTTGTGATAAAATCTTAAGATCTCTTCCTAATAGATTTAGTGAAAAGATTTCTGCTATTGAGGAAGCTAAAGATTTGGATAAGCTGAAAAAGGATGAGCTTCATAGCATTCTTGCAGCATTTGAGTTGAGAACTCAGGTGAAGGTTGACGTCAAGAAAGAGGCAGCTTTCAAGGCTACCAAGAAATCTAAGGGTAAACAATTTCAAGAGAGTGATGAGTCTTCTAGTGATGAAGATGCATATTGCAACAAGAAAGGCAAGTTATCTAGAAAGCACAAAAGCATGAAAAATATAAGATGCTTCAATTGTGGAAAGTTCGGTCATTATGCTACTGACTGTACTATTTCCAAGAATGAAAATGATGAAGAGAAACAGGATGTTAAGAGCAAGGATTTTGAAAAGCACAGGTATTACAGAAAGAACAAAGATGAGCACAACAATCAATGAAATAGGTATTCACACAAGAACAAGAAGAGTTTCTACCTAGACAAAGCAAGTAAGTGTTCTAGCAGTGATAGTGAAAGCTCTTCAAGTGATGAGGAAAATGAGATGTTCATATCAAAAAAGGAGGAAGAACCGAAACATAGATTCATTATTATGAAATGTCTCAGATGTGGAAATTTTGGTCACCTTGAGGATGACTATGCAAATAATGATTTGGTTTCCAGTATGTATAAGGATGCTTTAGAAAACTATCAAGAAGATGCTTGTATGGTTTTTGAAAAAGGTAGCACCTCTAGTGATAAGAAATCTGGAAAAGGCCTTGAGGATTCAAAAAGAAAACAAATAAAAGATCTTGAAAGTGAACTTAATAATGCTCTTAGTGTTTTGAAAAAGGAAAGAAAGAAGAATGATAGACTCAAGGATAAGTTAGATGAATGTTGTATGGAGAGAGACAATCTTATAGAAATTCTTGACTTCTCTATAGCTAAAACACAAGAACTCAAGGATGAGTTAGAGTCTAAGATTCTTGAGTATAATGAGTTGGAACAGAAAATGGTTTCTCTGGAAGTGGAAACTAAAGATTACAAGGATAAGTTGTACAAGTTTCAAGATAGCTCCAAAAGGGTTAAGTCTCTCATCAAAGGTCAAAGAAATCCAACAGATAAAATAGGTCTTGGTTTTGTTAAGCCGCACAAAGAACAGGTTGTGGAATCTAGCAAGAGATTCCAAAAGGAAGAGAGTTTTGATGAAGAAAGTACTTCATAACATGATTTCGTGAGTGATCGATGTGCAAAAATAGAAAATGAAATTCAGAATGCGAAGAAGAAGTTTTCAGGACCCAAGAGGTCGTATAAAGGAAAATTTCATGACAGATGTTTTGCATGTTACAGGTTTGGTCACATGGCTGCACATTGCATGGCTCAAGTAAGGAAGATAAATGATAGTTTTAGAGGTGGTAATTTCTTTCAAGGGTATTGCTACTCGTGTAAACAGTTTGGGCATAAGGCAATTTTTTGCAAGGCTAATAACTGGAACAGGGTTAGTCAAAATAGGAGGATTCAAAGAACAAGTATGCCTAAAAGAAATAACATTGTTACTTGTTATAAGTGCAACAATGAAGGCCACACAGCTAGACAGTGTAGAGCTGATCTTCCAAGGTACAAGAATAGGAACAGTGGCATGATCAGGTCCAAGGATCAAGGCATGAAAAAGGATAGGGATAAGAACAAGAACAAGAACAATGACAAAAATAGGAATGTGGACAAAAAGTTCAAGAAAAGGCCGGGCAAGGAAATTATAGACATTGATGATGATCAGTGCCTAATGAGAGTTTTACTCCCACCCTAGTTTTAATCTCCTCATGAGGAGGTGGGGGAGGGACTAAGCTAAGAGGCTCATTCTTAGTCCCAAGCCCCAAAGGTGACCCTTTGCCATTGATGACAAAGGGGGAGAGATATGAGTAAGGAGAGATATGAGTAAGGGGGAGAGCTTCAATGTAAAGAGGAAAGCTTCAAGTCAGTGGGAGCAAAACTTCAATAGGAGATTTTCAGCTATTAGCACAGTCGGTTTCAGTTTTTGCTCTTGAGACGTGTTTTTAGTAAGGGGTTGCCATCAATGACAAAGGGGGAGATTTTTGGCAATTTTGGGTACCTTGAGTACATTGCATTTGCTCAAGTGAATAAGTTTTCATTGATGTCAATAATTTTTTGAAAGAATTTGATTTGATGTAAAAATAATGTGTTTTGTTGAAGGTTCGGCTTGACAGGTTCGAAAGAAAGTAAGTTGGAAAAGTGTCGCGATATCGCAACATGTCACATTTTTGCAACTTAGGCAAGAGAGAGAAAGCTTTTTTAAAAAGTGTCATGATTTCATGACATGTTGGAAGAGAAAGAAGAAGCTAGAAAAATTGTTGCAATTTCGCGACATGTTGGAAGAGAGAGAAGAAGCTGGCAAAACTATCACGATTTCACAACATGTTGGCAGAGAAAGAGAGCAATGTGGAAAGTGTCACGATTTCACGACATGTCGCATTTTCGTGACTCAAAAAGTGTAGGAAGGCAAAGAAGGAAAAGTGTCACGATTTCATGACATAATGCAAGGAAGGTTGTACGGACGAAAAAGTGTCACGATTTTGTGACATGATGCAGAAGGGAGAGTTCGCAGTGTGAACTGTCACAATTTTGCGACAAGTTTGAAGAGAGATAAAGTATCTTGAAAAGTGTCATGATTTCGTGACATGCTGCAAAATACTAAGTGAGGACTGTCATGATTTCACGACATGTTAAAAAGCTCGAAGTGAGAACTATTGCGATTTCGTGACATGCAGCAAAACGAAGAGTTTGAAATAATAAGCATCGTGATTTCACAACAGGCTACAAAGAAGTTGTATGGATGCAAAAAGTGTCATGGTTTCATGATAGGTTGAGATGGTAGCTTTTAGTTGGATAAAGTGTCGCGATTTCATGACAGAAATAGTTAGCAAGTCTTCAAAATAAGTTTCATGATTTCATGACAAATTGAAGAAGGAAGAGCTCGAAGGCGAAAGCGTCATGATTTTGCGACATGTTCCATTTTTGCTAGTGCAAGCAGAGAAGAATTCCATGAAGACTAAAGTGTTGTGATTTCATGACAGGAGTGAAGATGATGTCAGCAAAGACAAAAGTGTCGTGATATCACGACAAGAACGTAGTCAAGGCAGACAAAAGCAAAAGTGTCACAATATCATGACAATAGCCAAACAAAAGTGTACGGCTACAAAAATGTCATGATATCATGACATGTTGTGGTTTTGCGATAGAAGCTATTGAACCATAGAGGCGGTTGAAGCTGACAGAGTTAAAATTAGGTCGACAAATATTAGGGGGTGTAGTCGACGGAGTTAGGGTTTGCATTTGCATAACAGTCAACTAAGACCAAGGTTTAGATCTTGATTATGTTAGTATAAAATGAGGGTTGTTTGAAGAGATTTGGTATCGATCAAAGTGTGCGTTCGAAGTGTGACTTTTGTAGATAGAGTGCGAGGAGAAGTTTGACCGTTGAGAAGCAGAGTGCAAATTCGATTACAGTGTACAGAGTGCATTCCATCGAATCTTCTAAGTGAGAGAGATTGCAAGGAATTAGAGTGCATGAAGATCATGCTATTGTGATTGCACAGAGGTGCATAAGTTGATGTTTGATCTAGTGCTGTTGTGATTGCACATAGGTGCAATTTCGAGGATATTTGTGCCAAATCGAAGGACTGTGTTTGGTGCATAACATAGGAAGCGAACGAGGACATTTGTGCTAAACCGAAGGACTATTTTTAGTGCAAATTCGAGGACCAACTTTGGAGGTGAAAGAGTTGAGGATAGAGGTCTCCAGCCAGAGTAGGGAAGATAAGTGTCTTCTATGGATAGAGTTCCACTTGCTAAGGGTAGAGGAGGCAGAGGTTTTCTAGAGGATCACCAGCCATAGCAGAGCTAGGGGATTGGTGTCTCCTTTGGGTTGGTGCCCATAAACTTTGTAATCGGGAAAGGTTTCCCAAAATTTGAGGTGATAAAATTTAGTGAAATATTTTATCCGTGGAGTAGCCCGCATTGGGTGAACCATGTAAATTGATGTGTCTCTATTGTGGATGGTATTTTGTGCATTGCTTTGATTACTATTTTTGATACTGCTATCTATTCACTGCATAATATTAATTTGAAAGTTGAAGGAAAAATTTTAAAGTGGTCTTATACTGTTCACCCCCCCTCTCAGTATAAGCTTGTGTTCTTCAATTCCTATTAACATAAATTATTCACTAATATGTAAAAATATCAAATCATTTATCCAGAAATAATTATCCACAATAACAATCCACAATTGAAATAGAGATATATAATACCCTTAAGGTAGGAAAACACCAATAATACTCCTTAAGAAAGGAATAACTCCATAATATCTCCCAAGATGAGAGTGCCACTTAAGGAGGGTAAAGTCCCATAATCCACTTCATGAGCAAAGATGATTACATATGATTGATCTCCATGATGATTACAATTACAAATATCTCTTATTTATATATCCATATTCTAATTCTACTTTGGGGAACCCACTACTAATATAATATTATATTATAATACAATTAACCTTGGGTTATGTGTGGCCCATGCCAACCCTTATACAATATAATAATATATCCCCAAATATCTATTCTTAGGTACCCTAACATGCCACCCTCCTTACAAATATTTCATGCTAAAAATATATGAAGAAATAAGATAATATGATTTGCCAATCAATGTTAGAAACTGGTACCAATATCTATAATCCATCCATCCTAGTGAAACATTGATTGGTGGTGGTGGTCGTTGATGTTGGTATGCCATTTTACCACTTGAGTAACCAAATCTACTTTGTTGGCTCCATGCTTATGCTACTTTATTTTGATAATTCAAATGATGGGTCCACTTGTTCCTTAATGCCAAACACTACCATACTTGGTGCCATTTTGATTCTATGTAGAACCATAATATTTCTACCTTAATCCATACCTCCAAGATTATTACTGCTTATGGTGGTGTGGATGGCAATATGGTGTATCCATAATTGGATTTTCTACCTTCTTTGACTCCTCAAAATTTGGCTCCATTGTTTTAAATTCTTCTACACATTGTTCTTTCATGTTCCCTTTGTTTGTGGTGTCCTTATGCTCTTATAACAAAGTTTCCTTGGACTTTTCTACTATTATTTACATGGACTCAATTGTTGTTACTTCTTCCATGGACTATTGTTGTTAATACCTTCTTGAATTCTATTTCAAGTTCTTATATTTTTTCTTCTATTTGTTTCTCTATAACCACTTCTTGTTTTTCCTTGGATCCTTAATCCTTAAACTAAGAAATATCCTACAATATTATTTTATTTTTCCTGTGCCATAAATACATAAACTTCTTTTGCACATTAATGTTAATATTACCCAAAGAATCTAACCAAACATAACCAAGAACAATATCCACATCATCCATATCAATAGCATGAAAATATGAATGTAAAATATATTTATCCATGGTGATATTTAAATCTTCAAAAATCTAAACATTCTCATCCTCCAATTGTATTTTCTTAATTTTTGTTGCTTGAACCTGTAACCTCTTTGCCAAAGCAATATTAATAAAATTGTATCTTCTACTAGTATCAATGGAAATAATAACTTATTTCTTTTGAAAGCTTCCATGAACCTATAAAATAAAAAATTTAGATTAATATAAACCCTTTTGATCCTTCTCTTGCTTTTTAAAATCTAAATATGTGGTTTCATTCTTCTCACTATCTTCCTTAACATTTTTCTATTTCTCCTTCTTGAGTTATTTTTTTTCTTTTTCATAGTCTTCATTATGTTTCTTTAAAATTTCCTATTCTCCTTTCATTTCATTCCATCCATTTTGAATTCCCTATAGTTTATTTTCAATGTCTTTGATGACATCCAATAGGCTATCTATCTTTTTATTATTTCCCTCAAGATCTATTTCTAGTTCCCCTTGTTCTTCTTGAAGCATGTTTATTTCTTCTACATAATTTTTGAGTGTATCCTTCAAAGTAGCTATCTTTTTATAGGGGTTCCAATGCCTTAAGAACGCATGCTCCACTTCTTCGCAAGTTTACCCTTTATTCTTTTCAAATAAACTTAATAACCAGTTTATAGATTCCTTTTCTAAAAGTGTAGTAAGGTGGAAGTTCCAATAAGAATCATAAAAGTATAAATACTTAAAATATGTCCACCATTGTCTACCATCAATATCCTCTGCTCTAGAAAACTTTTGAAGTTCCATAGATCATGCCCTAATGCAAACTAGATTTTTATAAAATATATATCTCTCCACTGATTTAAAGCTAAAATTCCACATAAACCATTAGATTTCAATTTCTTTAAAAAAAATAAACTGCAACTAATTTGCTTACCCAAACTAACAAATTTCATCTTCCAAAAAATTTGTGATTTGATAATTTGTCACTACTCTTATTCTATATGGTTGAATTTAAAATATCGTATCTCCCTCAATACTAATCATATTCCTTCATATTACCACTCATTTTAAAGCTCTTAAAATTCCATATAAATTAATCTAAGAATCACCTAAATCGAACAAATGTTCATAGAGATATGGCTCCTGAAATATGAGATGATTTTCCAAAAAAAACTGCCCTAATTCTGTAATTCCACAAAAAAAATCCTTACTTTTCTAGAATCATTTCTCTGATACCACTTGTTACATACTTTATTCTTATTAATATAAATCATTCACCAATATGCAAAAATATAAAATCATTCATCCTTAAATAATTATCCACAATAACAATCCACAATTGAGATAGAGATAGATAATACCCTTAAGGTAGGAAAAAAACCAATAATACACCTTAAGGAAGGAATAACTCCACAATATTTCCTGAGATGAGAGTGCCACTTAAAGAGGGCAAAGTCTCATAAACCACTTCATGGGCAAATACGATTACATATGATTGATCTCCATGATTACAATGAAATAATGTAATTTGTCACCTTAGAAAAAACAAGCTAGAGTGGATGTGGTATCTAGTAGAGCAACCTAAGTAATCAAATCATAAATTCCAATGCCTCCTTGAAATTCATTGTGCATTTTCATGTTTGTTTGTAGAAAGAGAAACCAAAATCTTAAAAATTGAAATGTCCTCCCCTTAAACACAAACCAAATTACTTCTGATCAATTTGCCACACCTTCTATCTATACATAAAAAAGCAACATCTTCTATATTCATATCCTTTCAATGACATGAAATGATAATGCCTTCACTAAGACTAGAAACTAGGATAAATATGGGAAAAACACATTATCTATGCTTGGCTAACCAACTTGGTATCCCTATGATGATGAAAGGAATATATGCATCTATTTGGAGAGAAATGATGCACCTATGGCATGCCAAGATTCTTGGCAAAGCACACACATGTCTACACCAATAATGATGTGTATGAGATTCAAATATGTTGAATTTGAATTCATACTACAAAAAATACCCTTATTTTTGTTCCTTTTGCCTTGTGAGTGCAAATTAGAAACCTTATTATGCAAAAATGAATAAAATTTTGTGTATGAACCTCAATAATAGTAGAATAGAAAGAGGAGAAATAATAAATTCTTTGAAATTTATGAACGAGTAGATGAAGAAATGAAAAAAAAATATTTATTTCTTGCATCTTATGTTGAAAATATTTATGAGGTTTTTAAGATATATTCATCCTGAAGATCAATTTAAGGACCAAAGACTTCAAACTCACTTTTAGCATGACCAAGTGATGTTGCTCAATACCCACTCTGATACCATGTTGCAATTCATAATATTTTCTAGAAAAAAACAAAAATAATTCACCCACTCAAATCTTATACACATAACATAAAAGGATGAAAAAAATGAAAAGATATAGATATTGGTGGGCATCTGTAGGCACCATAATAATCACTATATTATCCATAAATAAGAATCACAACACTTCAATAATCAAGTGAGGAGTGGTAGGAGGTATTTATACCAATACCAAAACCCTAAATACATAAATTATTTTTAATCTTAAGCCAAAACAACAAGAGAGGCTTTAAGGTAAATTACAAGTTTATAATATGATTTTAGATATTAATAAATTTAAACATGCACTATAATGCTTATATAATAAAACATTATAATAAATTCACTCCATCCATCATATTAGAGTGTTTTGATTCTTATCTATGTGTAATATGGTGATTATTTGGTGTGCAATGGCACCCATCATCGCCTTTGTACTTTTATATTTTTTATATAAGATTTGAGTAAATGGATTACTTCTATTTGTTACTAAAAATAGGTGAGAAATATCCTTTTGAAAAGAAATAATATGGAAGGAGGAGGAGGAGGAGTGGAATATGGAAGGAGGACTGGTTCAGCCAAAAATAGTGGTAGCAGGATAGGTCACAAGGAAGACATCGAAGGTAAGGAAGGTAGGAACTCAGGTACCAAAGATTCCAGCAAGGACAAGGATGAGAGCTCCAAGGATAAGGAAGACTCAGATAAGGTCATCTTCTGGGGAGATGAACCTCCTAAAATTGGGGCCCCTCCTTCAATAGTCAAGGGTCCCACTGTTGACAAAACCAAGGCAACTTCCTATGCCAACATTCTATCCAACAATGGGTGAGGTCCTTACAAACATCCTACCACTTCAATAGTTCTTGATGGTCAAAATATTAACATCCCTGATGATATTGCTGATAGCTACCTTGCCATGGAATGTTATACGTTGGTGGGGAAGTTCGTTGGAGGAAGGCCCGATATCGAGACCATCCATAGGTGGGCTATCACCAAATGGAAAACTCTAGGTGACATGGAACTAGTTGTCTTATCCAGAGGTTTCTTTGCCATCATATTGAGCAACGATGAGGACATGAAGTGCATCCTCACCGGAGGCCCCTGGTTCTTAGGGCACAAAAGTTTGTTTCTAAGGAAATGGGACCTAGATTTTGATCCTGATACCCAGGATATAAACTTTGCACCTATTTGGGTTCGCATCCCAAACCTTCCCTTCCATTGTTGGCATGATGATATCCTCTTATCCATTGCAAATGCTATAGGAGAACTCCTTGCCATTGAACCCGTGACCAGAGGCCGAAAGTGGATGAATATGGCTAGAATTTGTGTGAATGCCAATCTGGCCTTAGAGCTACCAACATATGTCAATCTAACTCATAAGTATTTCCACAAAAAATAGCCCTTGGAATATGAAAACAAACTGGCCTTCTATGTAGAATGCCATACCCAGGGACATCTAAGGTCCTAGTGCCCTATCCTCAAAACCTAGACTCACTCAAACAAATATCTTAGGTAGAATATAGAAGTACCCCAACCCAGTGGGGCCAACATTGATCACTTTAGAGGTAGCAAAAACTCACACATCAGTGGGTATTCTAAGACCCAAAAGAAATGGTAGCAACAAATTCAGGCAGGAAAAGTTACCAGCAACAACAAAAGCCCCCAAATTTTAGGAAGGGCCTCATTCTCTCAAAGGCAAGGAAATGGTGAACTCGGAGCTCCATCAAGTAAGTTCCCCTTTCACATCTCCTAACAGATTCAATATCTTAAATGAATCTGATAATTTTCTCCAAGGAAATGCCTCGATTCCCCCTATTCCAAATCATTCCTCAGAGGAGTCTCAAAATGTTGCTACTGCCATTGCTCAAATCCCTTTGTCTGCTATACCCAACCAGCAAGAGGAAAACCTTCCTCCCATGAAATTACATACCGATCCCAATTTCTAGCTAGATCCTCAAATTCCCCCTGAGCTGAACATTGACCTCAGTTTTGTCAACACCCCTTCCAAATCAGGACCGTCTCGTAGTCCTCGGGATGAAATGGTAGCCATATCCAATCAGATTCCTATGGAGGAAATAATTTCACCTAGCCTAAGCCAGACTATCAGGCCTCAGAGCCCTATTTTGGAACAAATCATTCCCTATAAGTTCAGCCCCAAGCAGACTAGAAGTACTACCAAATCTCTCGTAGACTTCGGTAGTGAAAAGAAAAGAGGTAGGCCTTCTAAAGAGGAAATATGGAGTTCCCAAACTGTAGACGACATTGCAAATGGAATTCAGAAAACCCTTTTTCCTAACATTACTTCTCAGTCTAAGGAAGAAAGTAAAAGCTCCAAACCCCCTCACCATAATGGCCGAGGAGGCAGGAAAGCCCCAAAATATTCTAAATGAAGATTCTCTCATGGAATGTGAGAGGCCTCAATGGGCCAGTCAAACAAAGACTTGTAAAGTCTATGAGAAAGGATATCAAACCTTCAATCATCATCATGCAAGAAACAAAAATCAATGCTAATAACTCTGCCTCAGTAGCTAAAGAAATATGGAAGAATGCAGGTGTAGTGGTCAGTGATGCTAGAGGAATGTCAGGAGGTCTTATGTGCTTATGGGACAAGAATTTAGTTGAAGGACGTCTACTCCATTCTAGTGATAGGCTTCTTAGCATCCTATTTCATGATGTCAACAACAACTCATCTTGGATTCTTACCAATGTTTATGCTCCTAACACTATTGTTGGGAGAGCTCAGTTGTGGGATAACCTGACCAGTATGAAAGACTCCTTTCAAAACATCCCCTGGATTGTTGCAGGTGATTTCAACACTCCCCTTTATTCTTCAGATAAAAAAGGAGGCTCTAAAACACCAGCTAAAAGCATGGAAGATTTTAATGAGTTTGTCAATGCAAATTGTTTAATGGATTTAAAACTCAGAAAGGCCAAATATACTTGGAGTAACAGAAGAGTTGGATCACATCACATTCAAGTCAAATTAGATAGGGTGTTCCTCTCACAGGAAGTTGTTCAATATTTTGGAGATGCTACTTTATATCCTCTTCCTAAAATTGGATCAGACCACAATCCTCTTATCCTGGACATTGATAAATCTAACCCCTACAAAAGGTCATTCATATTTGAGGCTATGTGGCTCCATCATCCTGATCTTCATCAGAGAGTATCTCACAGTTGGCAATAGGACATTCAAGGACTTCCTTCCTTCAAGTTAGCCCAAAAACTCAAAATCCTAAAAGAAGATCTAAAAATCTGGAATAAGGAAGTGTTTGGCAACCTTTTTGCCAACAAACAATCACTCAAAGAAATATTAGACCACATCGACAATAAAATTCAAAATGGAGAAGTAGATGTCCATATCAGGAATGAGGAGAAATAGATTCTAGTTGAGTATCATAATGTTCTTGCCTGCGAAGAGACTTATTGGCACCAGAAATCTAGAGCTCTCTAGCTCAAAGAAGGAGACTCAAATACTAAATTCTTTCATGTGTCCACCCTTAGAAATAGAAGCAACAATCGCATCAAGGAACTGACTAAAGGTGATGGCAACCTCACAACTGATATAGATGAAATCAGGAATGAAGCTAGCACTTATTTCAAAAATTTGCTTGAGGATGATAATCTCTGCTTAACTGCAGCCCAAGAAGCTTTACTTCACCACATTCCTTCTAACTCTATTCCTGAAATGGTCAACTCCTCTCTTGTTGCTCCTTTCCAGGATGATGAAATTAAAGCTTCCCTTTTCTCAATGAATCCTGACAAAGCCCTAGGACCAGATGGTTTTCCCCCTCACTTTTTTCAAACCTTTTGGGATATTGTTGGTCCTGATGTTTGCAAAGCTATCAAAGAGTTTTAGTCCTCCAAAATAATTCCTCGAGGTTTCAACTCCACATTCATTGCCCTCATTCCTAAAATTCCAGCCGCCAAGTCCCTTCCTGACTACAGACCCATTAGTCTTTGTAATGTCGCATACAAAATCCTCACAAAAATCTTGGCTACCAGAATGCAGACCATCCTGCCCACCATTATTGATCCTTGCCAAGGAAGCTCTGTACAAGGCAGATCCATTCTTGATGGAATCATCTCCATACATGAAGCCCTACATTCTGCTTCCAAAACTAAAAATCCCACTTGCGTCCTCAAGCTTGACATGAATAAAGCTTATGATAGAGTCAACTGGAACTTCCTTTTAGCTATTCTCCATAAGTTTGGTTTCCATCCCGAATGGGTCGACCTCATCAAAAGTTGCATATCCTCCCCTCGGTTCTCTGTCCTCATCAATGGTTCTCTAGCAGGTTACTTTAAAAGTAGCAGAGGTCTCAGGCAGGGAGATCCCATATCTCCATTCTTATTCATCATCATAGCCGAAGCATTAGGTAGAACTATTCAAGCTATGTGTAGAACTGGTTTGCTATCAGGGATCAAGACCTCCTCCCAGACTAATCCAGTTTCCCACCAACAATTTGTGGATGACACCATTCTGTTGACAAGTGCATCTATTTTTGAAGCCAAAGTTATCAAATATATCCTTCAAGTCTATGAAGCAGCTGTGGGTCAGAAAGTCAACTTCAACAAGAGCAAATTGTACTTCCTCAATAATCCAATGCTAAGATAGATTAAGATAGCAAGGATTCTAGATTGCTCTATAGCTAATCTCCCAGCCACTTACCTAGGCCTGCCTCTCTTTTGTGGGCAACCTGCAGCCTCTATGTGGAACAATGTTACAGAGCGTATCCAAAAAAGACTTGTAGGATGGAAAGGTAACTTGTTGTCCCAAGCTGCTAAAAGCACTCTGACCACTATTGTTCTACAAAGCATCCCAGTGTATTTCCTATCCATCTTCAAATCTCCTATGATAGTTGCCTCAAAGATAGAGCAAATTCAAAAAAAATTCCTATGGAGTGGAGCTGAAAACAAACAAAGAATCCATCTGGTAGCTTGGGACAAGGTCTACAAACCCAAAAACAAAGGAGGAATAGGGCTTAGAAGAATCCATTCTCTCAACACCGCTTTGATTGCCAAGCAAGCTTGGAGATTGGTTTCAGGAGACAACAACGAGTGGATTTCTATCACCAAAAGGAAGTACCTCCAGAATGGCGACTTCCTCAGTGAGAACATTCCTAGCAGGGGGTCAGCTTTTTGGAACTCCATAATTGGTACTAAGCACCTCATTAAGAGAGGAATAAGGTGGAATATGGGAGATGGGAGAAACATTGATTTCTAGAATGACAAATGGATTACCCAAGAACCCCTCCTTAATGATCTGATTCTATCCAAACTCAAACCCTTTACTGATGTCAGGGTAGGACACAAGGTTTTTGATTTCCTTAATGCTCAGAGTAGGAGCCCAAGGTGGATCTCCATTTCCAATCCAACCTTTCCCATTGAGTCCAATTTGTTGAACTCTCTCCTCTCTTCCACTATCATTCCCTCATCTAATTGTGTGGACCAGCTCATTTGGGAACTTACTGAGAGTGGAGAATTCTCTGTTAAATCGGCTTATCTTCTCCTCCTTGACCATGAGGATCTGTTGCTTCCTTTTGACTATGTTTGGATCAAGCATCTCATTCCTAAGATTTCTTTTTTTTGTGGCTTGCCATCCAAGAGAAAATCCTTACCATTGACCTTCTCATGAAAAAAGGATTACCCATCCCTAATAGATGCTACCTCTGCCACTCTGCTTTGGAATCCACATCCCACCTCTTCCTCCATTGCCCTATTTCCTCCACCATCCTTGATTCCATTTTCCATTCCTTCCACATCCAGTGGGTTAGACCCTGCTCCATTAGAGACCTTTTCATCCATTGGCCTTCCCCCTTCCATGACCCCCGCCTCAAGTTCTTTTGGAATATTTCCCTCCACCATTTCCTTTGGCAAGTTTGGCTCGAAAGAAATAGTAGAGTTTTCTCCAGCAAGCCCAAGGTCCCTAAGCTCATTTCCTCTAAAATATTGGCCTTTGCTTTGGAAAATGCCTCTCTTATTCCCCCAGCTTCCAAACCTCCCTCCAAGGCTGAGTCTGACCTTGGCATAGAGTTGGGTCTACCCTTAGATGAGTTTCACCCTCCTTCCAACATTCGTCCTGAGTCTATTTGGAAACCTCCTCCGATAGGGTGGCACAAACTCAATTTTTATGGAGCTGCAAAAGGTAATCCAGGAAAGGCTGGGGCTGGAGGTGTCCTGAGAAACCACAAAGGAGAAATTATCCTAGCTTTTGTGGAAGGGCTAGGTGATCAGACTAACCATGATGCTGAAGCCAAAAGCATGTGGAGAGGTTTATGCTTCTCCAAGAACTATTGCACCAAACTAATAGTTGAAGGTGACTCCCTTAACATTATCAATTACCTCAAGAACAAAAATTGCAGACCTTCATGGAGAGTCAGATATTACATTGAGGAAGCTAGGACCTTAGTCCTCGAACTGCAAGAAGTTATCTTTCAACATGCTTTCAGAGAATCCAATAGGGTCACAGATAAGTTAGCTAACATTGGGGTCAACATGGCCAATTCTCAAATTTGGTATGACAACATCCCTGAGGAAGTTCAAGTCCTTGCAAATCAAGAGAGACAACAAATCAACCTTCCTCAGTAGGAGGTCCTTCCTCAGGATGGCCAACCTTATCCTCATGCTTAATCCCATTAGGTTAGTAGTTTGTGTCACGGTCCACATGGTTATTCCTATTCATCATTCTTGTTGGGTCTCTACCTTCATCATTCATGAGGGTGACCACCACCTCAACATCCACTTGGCCTACTACTTTCCCCATATCCACCTACCTATCCCCACCACCCCCATTCACCGCCATTTAATTTCCCACTGGCTAGTCCATGTCATCCTCCACTACCCCCACCACTCTCACCTCTTCTTCATTGGCTGCCACCTTGCCATCCTCCTTTGGGCCTCTTTATTTGGAATGCATGCTAATTTATTTGTCATCTTTTGGCACTATTTTTTCAACCTTTGTAGGTCTCGATTTGTGGTTTCCAATACAAGTAGTGGGAAGATGTCCAAAGATGCACTTTTTTCCAATACTTCGCACAAGATCTAGAGCCAGAACAACACCTCCTACGGCGCGAACATCTCCAATTACCGATCCACTATAGATATCCATGATGAGGGTATTTCCCACACTCATAGTGGCATGATGTGGCAGAACAACATGATCTCCACCTTGGCCAATGGTCACGATAGGCTGGATTCACAATCCTCAATGTACTTAACTTCTACTAGATTGGGATGCGTGTCATTCCTCACTGGTCCCCCTTCATCTCTCTCGATGGTTTTTACTGATAGTGGTAGGTTTCCTAAGCCCACCCTTTGCCTTGATGTGTGTCCCTGCATGAGGTGGTTGCCTTGTCACACATGTAAGCCATCTACCTCTCATGAGCCACCTCTCATCTGCCTCCATGCCTAGTCTTCCCCTTCCAAGCTTCATCCACCTATGTTTTTCTTCTCCCACCGCCTCGTTGGGCCCCCTCCCCATCTCCCTATCCTTTTATACCCTGTCACTTCGCCTTTCACCCATTCATGCCCCCACATCTCTTTTCAGCCTTCCTGTCCCTATCTACGTCTCTCTAGCCACCCTCCCGCCCCCACCATGTCCAACGAATTCATCGAGCCCAACTCCCTTGTCTATGATGCCATAGCAGAAAAGGTCCTCCAGGACAGAAACTTTTTCCCTTTCCTCCATATGTTCTCTGGAAATGACCTTGACATCACTATTGCCTTCCTTGAGACTTGGGACAATGGGGTTGTCTCTGTGCATGGCAGAAATTTCATTGTGGATGTCCACCTCTTAGCATCCATTACTGGCCAAGACCCCGAGGGTCGTTCCATCCACCACCACAAACATAACTGGGAGGTTGAATTAGCAGAGTTTCAAGGGAATGATAAAATCCTCAAAAAATCTAAGAGCCCTGGCATCTTCAGGAGCGACTTCAATTCACCATGGGATTCTGTGATGAAACCGATCATGGAGTTCATTACAGTTGACAACCCTGACAAAGCCTTCAAAACTTATCACTTGGCCTTTGTTAATCATTTCAGAGACATTCACCCCCTCAGCATTCCCCTGTTCTTCCTCAACTCCATGAATCATGTCATTCCATCCTACAGAGACAAGAAAAACCATGACCTCCCCTGGCATCAGGGTATGTTCAAAGTTATCTATACTTACATCCTAGCCAACATCCCTAAGCCTAACCCTATCATGGGCAGCTCTGCTAAATCCCCCGTGGTCAAACCTCCCCTTGCTGAGAGGAAGAAAAAGGCTATGCAAAATATTGCCAAATTAAGGGCAAGGAAAAGCATCAGCTTTGACAGTGCTGAAGAACCGGTGAGGAAGTCTGCTAGGCTCCAAAACATGGCCACCAGGGGCAACATCATAGATATTTCGAATGATGAAGAAGAAATGCAGGACGAAAACAAATAGTTGAAGGACTTCATCATTTCCTCCACTACGACAATGATGAACTCGATGGTAAATTACATGATGGACATCAGAGAAGGATTACAGACACTCTTCTACAGTGGCCAACCTAATCAGGATGTGGAGGGAGGCTCTGAAGTGGACAAGGTCATGGTGAAGACCGAACCCAAGGAAGATGAGCCCGAGGACACCGAGAAGAATGATACCAAGGAAGAGGAGAAAACCTCAGCTAAGGAATAATTTCCTCATTCCTTATTTTGTTGTTCCTACGACTACCTGGTTTGGTTCGGCTATTATAAGTCTTTTTGTTTTCATGTCTTTCCTACGTGGTAGTATGCTCACAACTAGTCACAACTTTTTGTTTAAAGGTTGTATCTATTCTGGTAGAATCCTCAAGTTTGAGGCAGCGTCCTCATTTTCTAGTTACTGCTATATTTTTTGGAATTTCAAGTCTGAGGCTGCGTCCTCATATCTTGCTTATGTCAGTATATACTCTACTACAGTCTCCAAGCTTATCTTTTATTATAACATTGCCATCATGGCTGTTTTTGTAAATAGGTTAAGGGATCCTTAAAAACCCTACCAGTAATATAAAGTATCTTATTTACCAAAAAAATAAATTGGTGAGAAATACAACATCATGCCTAATCTTAAATTTACCAACATGGAAAGTCCACTCAACTAGGATGAACATATGATTGATGGGGAAAAACTACCAAAAAAGAAGGGATAAATTGATGTAGGATCCAAACATAGTAAATATCCTTTACATACATCAAATATAGGCTTCCTAGATATAGATATTATGAATAATTCAATTTAATTTAATCTTAGTTTATTGTCACACAATAATATCCAACTATGTTACAATTTAAAAAGTATTTACTAAGATGAGTTGAAGTGGTTGAGACAATTCATCTTTTATAAAAATGTTGGAATTTAAAATATTTTTTAAAAATGAAAAAAAAAATAATCCATCCACTCAAAACTTATATAGAAAGCATAGATAGATTAAAAAGGAAAATAAATATATGTTGGTGGAAACCTATAGGTACCATAAATAACCACTATATTATTTGTAGATAAGAATAAAAATACTCCAATAATAAACTAAGTGGTGGGGGTACTTATAACAATACCAAAATCCCAAATACATAAATGGTTTTAACCATAAACCAACATAACAAGATAGTTTTTAATGTTAATCATAATTTTATAAGGTGGTATTAACCATTAATAAGTTTAATGCATCCCATAGTGCTTACACAATAAAATATTACAATAAATTCAATGCATTGTACAATGAATGCCCTTAGGCCTAACCAATACTATATCACACAATTTTGACATTGGCCATGAATAAGATTACAATTTCAACACCCCCTATAGTCTAAATTAATATGCCAAGATGAGGAGACATTATTGATAAAAATATCTTCCCCCCATAATGGATGCTCTAGTGAGCCTCTATAGTTGAGGTAGATTCTTTAGAATCTTCCTCATCATTTGGAAGACATTAACTTATCTTCAAGAACCCAATTTTAATCTTTTACAATTTTAATAAGCAATTATTAATTGTATGTCCTTTCTCCTTGTAGTATTTTCAAATGGTCTTCAACATATTTGAGGAATTAGTCTAGCCCTTAGATCACTAGGTCTTAGTCTCCTTAGATTTGAATTCCTTTTCATGAGCTTAAATTTGTGAAGTGCCAAAATAATTTCTCATTGCCACTTGAAAATAAAATAAGAGAGACAAAAAATGATCAATGGTATGAGTCTTTTGAAATTCCAAAAACATAAAAATCATATGAACCATGAGTTCACCATCTAAAAATGAGGGAAAATTAGCAAGGACAATCTTCATGCATTCTACATAATCTTTCTTTTTACCTCTAAAATATGCAATATTTACTCCCAATGCTTTGAATCTCACAATATAGTCCTCAATATTATCTAGCCTATTCAATTATAGAGAGGATAGATCTAGTTCCAAGTGACTTAATTTAGTAGTATTAACTCATTCAATTTTGACCATACCTTCTAAAGTATGCTAAAAATATTGTACACCCCTAAAATAAAAGATAAGATTGAAATGTAGCAAATCTAAATGTAACCATACAAATAAAGAACAAGATAAATAAATGATTGGATGGTGCCCTTTTATTAATAATACTTTGTTCTTTCCAATAATATTACAAGAAAATATCTCTTAGGGATTGCTACCAATCTTGATACAATGAAATACAATTATAGCCATTTTGGATGTACTTCACAGGATCTTCTTTGCATCCTCACAAACTGATTATAGATAGGTTTTTTGTGATTGTCGCAATGTAAGATGGTGAGGTGTGAATCTTTATGCCATTTGCTCCATTATAAATATTTGTAATCTACACACAAAGAAATGTAAAGAGCATCAAAAGTATATAAAGAGCCTTCCAAGATAATACCCATATCCATGATAAAAAAAATATAAAGAAGCTAAAATATGACTGATAAATACATGAAAATGTAATCTAACTATGCTAAGAAATAATTGAAATGTTGCTAAACCTAATGAAAGCAAGAAAATAGGAAAAACAAATATTTATCGGGAGGTTGTCTCTATGTGAAATGGTCTGGTTTGTTGGTCATCTTTGGGTGAGACGATATTGCCTGTGGGCCAAATATGGGTGAGACGGTCTTACCTACGGGCCATATCTAGGTGAGATGATCGCTAAACTATGAGTAAATTCCTTGTGGTTGATGTGAGGTGATGCCAATTTTAATCTATGGGATTGATTTTCAAGGGTGTGCTCATAAATATTGACTTAATGGTAGGATTTAACATGAAGCAAGAGCGTTGGATGATGTCGAAAGTACAAATTTGATCTTCAACCTTTGAAATGGTCCATTGGCATGCTTTGAAGCTCCATGGTTAAATTTTGGTAGCACTTTGTTGCTTATGAGAGTGAGATCTCTTTGGTTATTCAATCTGGTGGTACTTCAACGCATAAAACTTGGATTCAGACCTCTAGTTCGATAACACTTTGTTGCTTAAGAACTGGTCTCTTGTTATTTAAGGCTAGGCACTACTAAATAGACTTCTCGATGGGATTCTAAAGCTTCCTTGAGAAGCCAAGAAACAATTGAATATCAATAAATATAACTGCTTCTTGATAACCATTGTACCATTACCCATAGCTAGAAATTATAACTACTCGAATCGTTTCTCGAGATTTGGGTCTCGTTGCTTCAAGCATGACCATCTCAGGGTGGGATGACCATGACTTTTGATTGTCTCATGATGGGATGGTCTCTAGAGGTCATATCTTGGTAGGATGGTCCTGGCTACAAAGGGAAATTCCTCTTTGTTTGAGTGGTGAGAACCACTTTTAAATCCTAGGGCTACCCAAGGTGGATCATATGGCCTAAAAAGATATCCATATAGGTAGTATCCTCAATATGATGTATTTTAGGTGTCTACAAATACCTTTTTTTTGGGATGTGTTGTGTGAAAGCACCGCAAAGAGCACAAATAGATGACCTAAAATAAAATTGAGGGTTGATGGTGTTCATTGATCTGACAATGTTAGATGCCCCAATAATGAAAAGAGCATGCATCTTTGAATCATTTCTTCCAACAAGTTGAACTTAAGTTTTTTTTGGTAAAATTTTCAGCCATGGAGTAGGTATAGATTTAAAAAACTTGTTTAAGAATACATCATGATTTAAGAATACCAAATATTTTTTTGGTTGAAACTTTTACTTGGTGTCTATCCCAAGAAAAAATGGCATGATTGTCATTGGCAATGATTGTTGGACAAATGCAATTTGCATGATTGAGTGTTTGATTATTGATTTGATTATGAATTATATGATGTATGACTACCCCCTCAAGAAAAGAGTCTATGAGGAGATGAAAAGTGATGAAAGCAATGAGTTGCTTGACCAAAATGATTTGGTTTATTCTCTATAGGACTCTAATAAAAGTTAAAGGGGAAAAATCCTATTATAATTGTAATTTCGACCATTATTAGTAATTGTACATCGCTATCCCTTGGAGCAGTCCAACCATATGGATTTATTAGGAAATTGATATGATAACAATTCAATTTGTTCCAGAGGTAAATCACTATATACGAGGATCACTTGAGGTTGAGTGGAAGAGGAAATGTACACCTCTATCCCTTGGAGTAGTCCAATCGCATGGCCTTCTTAGGGAGTTGAGATGATAGCACTTTGATTCATTTGGAAGCCTTTTGAAATGTTTTTGACCAAAGAAATTGGGGTACCTTTGGAGATTTTTAATTTTTTTTGTAAGTGACCTTATGGTAATGTACTCATCTTATTATATTGCACAGATAGCCAATCGATACAACCGCCAAGTGACTAGAGTATATCACTAGATATAAGGTTCACTCGAGATTTTAATTTGATGGTTTTTTAGGTTTTATTTTTTAGTTTTATATTGTTTGTGTGGTTTTATGTTTCCTAATTTTTTTATTTTTTTCTCTTTTGGGACCATCCCACAAGAGAGTTGCATTTTTTAATTTTTGGGATCATCCCATGGTAGGACAGTCTCAATGAATGTGATCATCTGATACCGAGATAGTCAGGTTTATTTAAAAAAATATAAAAGTATTTTTTTTAATTTTCTATCATTTTCACTACTAGAAGTTGAAAAAAAGGAGAGGTAAGGAGGAGAAGAGAAATTTGTGAAGTAAAGCACTACTAACATTCTACCCATTAAAAGCATAAATCAACTTGGGACCTTTATGGATGGAGGATACAAAGCGAGGAAGGTAGTTACTTTGTTCTCTACTTTGTTATTTGGAAAAATAAAATGAACCTCACTAATTAATGTGGGAAAATGAACTTCACCTTAAATTGAAGGTAAAGAACACACCCTAGATTAGGATGTAGTGTAGGTTGTTAGATTTCTTGTGTTTTTATTTTGCATTTTTGGGGTGCATATTCCCCTATGTCATCTTTGATAGGGACGGTCCCTATTTGAGTGTTTAGGGTTGTCACGGGGTGGGACGACCATGTTTGAAAATTAAAACGATCATATTTTTACTGTTGTAGTGACCATCTCAGGGTGAGATAGTCACATCTATCAATTTTCTTGCCTCAATATGGTTGTAGATTTTTTTTTTGCTTGAAACCTGATTTTCTGATTATTCATCTGCTCATTCAACTTTTGAGGGCTTGTCATAGGGTTTCAATAGTCTTTGAGACAATGCGAGGATGCCTTGTAAGGGCTAATTAGAAATGACTTAAGGTGATTGGATTTAAGTAGTTGATGAGGCTAGGAGTGATGATGGTAGAATAGGCCTATTTAACTAATTTGGTTGACTATTGAGATATCTATACCATCATATTCCACCTCTTGACTGGTAAGATGATAGTCACGTTGGAGGATGTGTATAGAATTTTAAGGATTCCAATTAAGGGGTATCCCATAATTTCCACTCATATTATTCAGTAAGAGAGAGTTCTCTAGAGATTTTTTCATGGTGAGTGGGAGGTTGTGAGGGAGCGCATGGATATTAGTGGGATCCTTTTTGAGGCAAAAGGATGGGACAATACCTCAGATTGAGAGGCCCTTTGAAGGTCCTGCCTCTTTGGGGAGGGGTATAAGGGTGAATTTTCGACAGATGGTGGGTTCACCAGGAAACTTTTGAGTGGCAGTTTCCACACCTAGGTTGATAGTGGGTTTGATGTGTTCATTTTGTACTTTAATCATTCAATTCCTAGGTTTGGCCAAGATGAATCTAAACTATTCTATATGCCAATGCTGATTTTTATGGATACAAAAAATATGAATAAATGCTAAACACAGAGAATGTGTCGAATGGGACAGAACATACCTGATTCCGGATGTCTGATGAAGATTCTAAGTTTTGTAGCAGTCCAGATCGTCTCAACTCATACATAATCGTTTGAAATTACACCGAATCATCTCAAATCTCAGACGATCATCTGAGATCAGACGAGATCATCGTCAATCTGACGAATTCATTAGAAACCTACAATCATAGGAATAGATACAAAATACCAAAGATGCAAATGCAAAAGCAAAGGGTAATGATAGAAATAATAGCAAACATGCCTAAATAATAGATTCAAATAACAAATAAGAGAAATGCAATAAATTTAATGATTGATTTTAACTTTATCATGTGGTTATGCTAAATGAGGTGAACTCCAAGATGCATAAATATAATAACTAAGATAATGTATAAAGAAATGCAAAAAATAATAAAGAGATGCAAACTTTGGACTCTGATTACCCCCAATCTGGACTATAGTTAGGATCGCCTCCAATCGTATGAGATCGTCTGTGCTCCTCGACAAGATCATCCAAAATCGCCTGGAATCACTTGCGACGATCCGAGCTTGCTTCGACTAAAAAACAATAAAGTTCCTGCAAGAAAACATGAAATACATAATACAAATGATGGTGTGAGGATGCTCTGAGGTGTGTGGAATTTTAGGGGGTTTAAGCAGAGTTTCAAGCAGAAAGTCAAGGGGATAAACTAAGAAAATCTTAGTTTATATAGGATTAGGGAGAGGTTAGGAGGTTGGAGATCATCCCAATTTGGGAGATCTCCAATGGGGGAGACTCTAACTATGTAGACATGCTTTCTGCCCAGGTTAGAGGAGTTGTTGGAACAGAAGCTAAGTATGAAAATTTAGTTTTGGGATGAAATCGTCTAGACGTTCTGTTCTAGACGAATTCGTCAGATCTGGGACAATTTCGTCTAGTCTGTGATGATATCGTCCAACGGTAAAAAAAAATCCTATAAATGGTGTGGAAAACAAGGGGAGCGGGTAACAGGTGGTTAACGGGCAGTTTGAGTTTAAAATTTGGATTTTTATCTTTTTACTAAGGTTTAACTATGCCAATTTTAGGGTGCTACATTTTGCCCCCTCTTTAGCGAATTTTTTGAAGAAAATGCATTAAAGACAAGTTCTTCCCATTTTACAAGAAAGCAAAAATGTACTCAATTTTCTAGACGACGATTCTTGGTCGAATCGTATGACTGCTGACTATGGTGCCCCCTCCGTGTTTTTACCCAAATCGAACGTTTGAGGTAAAAGCACGAAAAAGAAAAAATAAATAAAAAGAAAGTTGTTTTTAAATAAAATTAAGAAAAATAGGGTAAAACCCTAATTCATTTTTACTATTCATTTTTACTGGTTTTAGAGCTCTACAGGCAAAATGGTCGAGACAGCGCACCGATCGACAGATGTCCGACGTAGGCTATGGGTAAGGATCTAATCCTAGTAAATTAGGTTTGAATTTAATTTGTGCAATTTATTGTTTTAAATTTTTACTGTTTGGGGCATCATGACCATTTTTAGGCCGTCGACGACGTCAGGATGAAATCATCCCTATTTCATCAAAATTGTCCCTAGATCGTCGATTTTGTCAGAGGGCAAAATCGACAAACTAGGGTCGATCTCGTCCAACAAGGTGCGATCCCCAAGTTCTGAAATTGAAGACGATTTCATCCTACAAAGGACGATTTTATCCAATTTGGGATGATATCATCCAATGGTCAACGACATCATCATATTTATGAAATTTTGCTTTGTTTGAAATGCATTTAATTGATTTTAATAATTGGCTTATTAATGAAATTTGTTGTTTTATTATTTGTTTTACAAAGGGGATTACTAAAGAGTCAAGAATGGAAATACAAGGGACTAAGAGAAGACATAGCCACGCTCGACCAGGCAGAGCATGACTAACTAGCATAGGTCAGGCTACAGCATGTGGCAGAGATGCCACAAGTACTAACAGACATGGGGCTACTAACAGCCCTAGCAAAGAGGTGGTATCCGGGGTCATCCTGCTTCTGGTTATCGATAGGGGAGATGGCTCCTACACTAGAGGACGTATAGAGGATCATGAGGATCCCCATACAGGGATGGTTGATGACTCCTACGGCCAATTAAGGCCAAGCTATGATGAGGCTGAGTGAAGACTTGAGCTTCGCCCTGGAGAAGGGCGGAGTGAACATCGAGTCTCTAAGGTAGATGCCTAGGGCATCTAGGCTGACTCGAGTTTTGGCAGGGGTGGTAGGTGGCTTACTATTGTGCCACCATAGCGGGTGCAGATTACCATGGCTCCTATCATATGTGGTCTACGACATGAGATACCATGGGCATAGGTTTGCATGGGGCAAATTTGTATTATGTCGCTTGTATAGGATCCTACACGAGGTCGTATACAAGGGAGGCTGATGTCTGGTCTTGAAATTGCTACTACAGGTTTGGTGCTGGGAGCACATTGCAGTGTGGAGGCCGGTAGGGCTCCCACTGACAGGGGGTTGATCGGGAGAGGCCCCAGGTTTTCTATTGGTGGCTACAAAGGTGGTCACAGTGGCGGATAGATCTGTCAATGTCATAGAGGTTGCTAGATGACCTCATCCTAGACTAGATCACCTAGAGGCCATGGCGAGAGCACCCATTATGGGTAGATGATGGGTAGGAGTTGGCTCACATCAGGTGAGTCAGCTAGCTAAGGATGGAGCAGGGAGATGTAGAGCTCTATCGCTACGATCAAGTTTTATGATAGTTCGGTCTATAGCATGGGATTCCTTCTCTCAGGGATTACGAGTACTCCCAGACTGTTCAAGATAGTACCACACTGAGCGAGGCTCCAAATATGCAATGGTTTTAGAGTCAAGACATGGATGATGCCCCCATCTAGCCATTATATGGTGATGATGTTGGGGTTGCCGACAGATACGATGCTTGGTACATAGGCATCCGCCCTCCTCAGATGATAAGGGCATAGGGTTCGATGCATGCTATTATGCAACAAATGGGGAGGCAACATCAGGATGCTATTGAGGCAGCACGGGGTCGTGATAGGAGAAAGTAGTGACTTTCTTTGTAGGAGAGATGCTAGAGGATGGCATGGGCTCCACAGATACCACAGCAAACAGGGAGGAGGGATGAGGGACTCCCTTCTCAGCATGGGGAGATACCACCATCACCCGATAAGGGCAAGGGTGTTGAGGTAGGGGAGAGCAGTGAGACGATGGATCTCTGGGCTGAGGTTGCTTGCCTCCGGGCTTAGGTGTAGACACTACAGGATGAGGCTACACGTCTCAGAGCTCGGGGTGAAGGAGTGAGAATGCAGGACTTGGCATAGTCTATGGCTTAGACTGCATTCTACTAGGGAACATACTACCATATTGTTCTAGAGAGCCAGAGGTTACAGCTGCCAGTCGACATTGCAAGGCCAATTAGGATGGGGTCATCGAGGACATCATCATGATCGATGTCGAGGACCCACGACACAGGGTGGACTTCGATGGGGCCTCCTCCTCCACCTCAGGGTAGGAGAGGAGATGAGGCTGAGATCTCAAGGGCTACTCAAGGCTAGATGCTTACTGCACAGAGATTGTATTTATTATTATATATTTTTTGAGAGGATTGAGTATGCCAGGCTATTGATTATGGCATACCAGTCCAGTTTTGATATGATGTACATAATTTGTTGATATATATATGGTCTTTTTGATGATATGACTTGTGTATATGTTGTATGATGCTTTAATGTTGAATTTTGCAATTGATTATTGATGATTCATGTGATTATGTCATTTTAGAAATATTATATTTTTATGTCATGTTGTAAAATTTAAATGAAATAATCTGATGTAAGAAATTGGTTGTTTTGGTGTGACTTGATGAAAAATAAACGAGACTCCTAACAATAATTTCAAAGGACATTGTCACTGTTATAGACCATTTCATGGATTCGCCACTCGCTCGGTCGTCAAGCTAATCCCAGTATAGAAATATTGCTAAAAGTAAAAGAATGCTTAAGAGACTGTCTTAAGACTTTGTGTTGTGATGGTGATGATTTGTTTTCATATTTTCATAAAAATATTATGCGTGAGATACTAAAAGAAATATGATTTTGCTAGGCATAAATTCCTAAGTGTGATAAAATTTTGAACAATTCCTTAGAAATTATACCATGGTTGCAAAATTGAATGTTGACATAATGACATGAAATAGAATAAGTGTTCGTTCGTTTTAAAGCACAATTGTGTAACATAATGATGTAAGCCATATGTTTGTTTTTTTTTAAATGAATGGGAAAATAAAATTAGGACAATGGTTTGCGCTAGGCATAGAATTATAGGTATAGAATTATACCATCATCGCGAAATCCAAAGAAGAAATTGATATTTTAGTTTTATTGCATGATTGATTTTTTATTTTTTATTTTTGATAAACAAAAAATAATAATATACAAACTTGAATTTATTTGCTAAATTTTGTAATAGGTTGTTTAAAAGAATTTTGGATTTTTGAAAACAATGTATGTAATTGTTTTTATACTAAACAGATGTTCTAAAATAAGAATAAAATTTATTCCAAAAGAGTTGTAGAAATAGTTTAAATTATCTCAAATACAAATGTAGATTTGTAAGGAACCCTCATGTGCATATGTGAGTTCATTTCTGATCTTGATTTATCATAATGATAGAGAATCTCTCAAATACAAATGTGTGTGCAATTGTATTGTTCGTTCACCAATTTTGAGCAATATAATTTGATACAAGTAATTTGAATTAACCAAATGAATATTCGTTGGCCATGATTTATATGCATGTAACCATACCAGACTACTGTGTAAGTTAGGTTATCAAGAGCTAGCTAATCCATAAGCCAACATAGGTCTATACAAAATAAGGTCACTAATGTGACAGACATATCACCATGCTAGGGATTACCCAAGGCCAAGCGGGTTGGGCACAAACCACCTGTTATGGGGCTTACCTCATAGTTTTTGAATAATTGAGAATTCCAGGGATTCAAGCTCATTCACCCTTCTTTTCTTTTCAAGGGGTAGGGAAAGGGATTTATTGCATTTTGCTTTTGCCTTTTCTTTTTCTCTTCTTTTCTTCTCTCTTTTTTTTTTTTTTGTATTTTGCTTGGAACTTGAGATAATGTTGAAATATTGCTGCGATGGTACAAAATGATATTTTTCTTTTTCTCATTTTCTTTGACTTTTCTTTTTCTTCCTATGCTAGGGATACTTGCTCGGATTAGCTATAGAGCAAGGGATTTTTATTCTAGGTAGGTGTGAGCTTGTCCTTTTGTCAATTCTCAAAGATTCTAGACCATGTGCATGATAGGATAGCAGGGGAAACTTTTCGCTCAAGAAACCACTTTTACTATGTAGCATCATATTGAATTTGCAATGAAATCATTTTAATGTGAAAATATATATTTGGTTCAAGTAAATAACAAGATCAGTTCTCTATGCTCAAAAATTTATTTAATTCAACTGTGGACTTTGATATAAGAGAGATTAATAATCATACAAAATAAAATCAAGATATTTATTCATGTGAATGTGAAAGTGAAGGATTCCAAATAAATGCTAATTTATCCAAAATAATTGAAAATATAACTGCAATACTTCAAGAATTGACAGGTATGAAAATAAAATATGTTTTTGAAGATTTTGATGATTTTGATGTTTTTATATTTTGATTTTGATTGATGAATTGCAAGAAGAAATACTATTACTGTTTTTTTGAAATTTTACTAAAATGAAACAATATGCAAAATACACAATATATATAAATGATGAAAAAGGACCAAATTTTATGCATAATAATGCTTAAGATGCATAATGTTCATAGGTTCTTTAAGATATTTACCATCTAAGGTAGCTAATCGATATGTTCTTGATCCAAATTTAGCAGTGATGACATATGGTCCGAGCTAGTTGGGCTCAAATTTACCTTTAAGGTCTTTAGTTGCATTAGTATTTTTTTTATTTTCTTTTAAGACAAGGTCACCGATCTCAAAGGATCGCTGATGAACTTTCTTGAGGTATGCTCGTTTAAGCTTGTTTTGGTAGGCACAAAGATGCTCCAAAGCATTGATGCACTTCTCATCTAGGAGTTCCAGCTGACTAAGTCTGCCAGCACGATATTCATCTCCTACTTCAGTATCTTGAAGTAGCAGATCCAAAGAATGAACTTCTAATTCAAAGGGAAAATTTGTTTCAGTGCCATAGACCAAAACAAAGGGGGAAGTGCCTATGGGAGTACGAACGCTAGTTCGATAAGCCCACAAAGTAGGATATAATTGAATATGCCAATCTCGGCCAGATTTGTTGACCAGTATTTTAAGGATTTTGATTAATATTTTAGTAGATGCTTCTACTTGGCCATTACCCTGAGGATAATAGGGAGTGGACCAACGATGTTGAATTTTATACTTTTGACATAATTTCTTAACATCCTTATTTTTAAAACAAGTTCCATTATCTGAGATGATATTTGTAGGGATTCCAAACCTACAAATAATTTGATTAAAAATAAACTTGGGTTCTAGTGAAAGAAGCTAATGGCATAGCTTCAACCCACTTCGTGAAATACTCAGTGGCGGTTATGATAAATTTGTGTCCATCAGATGACACAGGGTTGATTTTTCCAATGATGTCTAAGCCCCATTTTAAAAAGGGCCAAGGAGATGAAATAGCCTGTAGCTCTTATGCAGGCACATGGACAAGGTCAGCGTGTTTTTGGAACTTGTCGCAATGATGCACATAAGCATATGCATCATTCTCCATGGTAGGCCAAAAATATCCTATCCTAAGGAGCTTCTTAGTAATCGCGCTACCACTAAAATGCCCCCCATAAGATCCATTGTGGGCTTCACTCAAAGCTGATCTAGATTCTGCTAGATTCAAACATCTCAGTAAGATGCCTTCAAAATATCTCCTATACAAGGTATTACTAATAATCACGAAGTGACTTGCTCGTCTACGTAATAACCTACGCTGGTTGCTATTACAACCTTCAGGAAAGGTCCCATTTTGAAGAAAATTAAATAGATTAGTGTACCAATGTTTAGGAGTAGTTTCATTGATTAGAAACACATCCAAAGGTTCTAAGCATGATTTTCTTGAAGCGGGTTCCTAGAGTCGACGAATAATGATGGTAGCATATTTGTCATCTAACTCCAAGGGCAAAAGAGATGCAGCTGCAGCCATAGCGTCAGCCGCACGGTTGTTAGTTCGAGGAATAGCTTCCAAGGTAACTTGATCAAACAAAGATAATAATTGTAAGACATATGCTTTGTATGGACACAATTTATCATCTCGGGTTTGATAAATATCATTGATTTGATTTATGACAAGTTGAGAGTCACCAAAAACCAATAGATTTTTAATTTGTAGCGCTAAAGGAGCTCATAATCCAAGGATAAGAGCTTCATATTCAGCAGTGTTATTAGTACAATAAAATGTTAGTTTGAAGGACAGAGGTATAAAATATTTCTATGGAGATATTAAAATAATACCTGCACCAACCCCACTCGTACATCGAGCTTCGTCAAAGTATAGGGACCATTGCTCTGGATGGTCTTCCTCTAGTTTAAGGCATTCATCAGGAAACTCAATGATGAGGGGATGGGTAGACTCTAAGGGTGCAACGGATAATTGATCTGCTATTATTTGACCTTTAACAGACTTTTATCCTATAAATGTGAGTTCAAACTTGCTTAGTGCAAGAACCCACTTTGCTGTGCGACCAGATAAGTACGGTCGACTCATGAGATATCGCAAAGGGTCAAATTTAGCAATAACATACGTTTTCTGGCTAAGCATATAATGTCATAGTTTCTATGTAGAAAATATTACTACTAGACATAACTTCTCTAATATAGTATAGCGATTTTCATAACTGATTAATGTTCTGCTGATGTAATAATTAGCACGTTCTTTCTTCTCATCGTCAGGTTGAGCTAACATAGCTCCTAAGGAAAAATCAGAAGTAGAAATGTACAAAATAAATGGATGATCAGATCTAGGTGGTGAAAGCACCGATGGTTTAAGGAGATATTGTTTGAGGAGTTTGAATGCTTCCTGACATTCGTCATCCCAATGAAAAGAGATCTTTCTTAAGAAGCTTAAAAAAAGGTCCGGTTTTGTCTACCAACTTATCAATAAAGTGGCAAATAACTTGAAGCTTACCTTGTAGACTTCATAATTCCGATATATTTGTGGGTGCGGGCATATCAATGATAGCCATGATCTTGAGAGGGTTAATTTCAATGCCACGTAAATAAACTATAACCCCTAATAATTTATCGAACTTAACTCCGAATATACATTTAGCTGGATTCAATCGGATAAGATACTCCCTTAATCGATCAAATACTTTTCTCAAGTCATCTAAATGATCATCTTCTTTGATGGAACAAGCTATAATATCATCTACATAATCATGTAGAATATTATGCATCATATCATGAAAGATATAAGTCATAGCGCGTTGATAAGTTGCACCTACATTCTTTAAACCGAATGGCATCACTTTTCAACAAAATATCCCCCAAGGGGTAATAAAGGTTATTTTAGCCTGATCTTTAGGAGCTATCCTGATCTGATTATAATCAGAAAATCCATCCATTAGGGATATCATTCCACTTCCAGCAGTAAATTCAATGATCTGATCCATGTTGGGAAGAGGAAAATCATCTTTAGGGCATGCAGCATTAATATCTCTAAAGTCTGTGCAAACCCTAACTTTAGTGGCTTCTTTCTTAGTTCTTTGGAACTACATTCGAGATCCATTCAGCATAATCAATGGCTTGTATAAAAATAACATTTAAGAGTTTTTCTAATTCCCCTTTGACTAGTAAGGCCACTTAAGGATGCATTTTTCTAAGTTTTTGTTTAACAGGTTTAGCATCCGGATGGACTATTAGGTGATGCATAACTACAGAAGGGTCTAATCCTAGCATATCTTCATATGTCCAAGCAAAGACATCTTCATATTGTTTAAGGAATGCAATGTATTTATCTTGTTTTTCTTGACTCAATTCTGATCCAATGTTGATTATGTGAGGGTTATCTTTGGTTCCAATGTTAATTTTTATGATGTTTTCTACTGCCATGTGTAGATCTCTCTCAAAATTAGGTGGGGCGGGTGAAACGCCTAATTCTTATAATTCTTCCAATGTTATCTTGGATAATTCATCTTGAGGAGTCGTGGCCTCAAGCTGGGCTATACTAGGTATAGAGCCATCGAAATAAAATCTGTTATGTAACAATTCCTCAATGGAGACATCATGAAAGATATCCCCCTGCAACTCATTGTCGGATTCTAAAATCATCTCAGGGTAAGCTATGGATAACATATTACATGTAAGAGGCTTATTCATTAAATGCAAGACATCCCGTTTATCCAGATAATCTTGGTAACATATGAGGTGGTCATCATCCTCGAATGGGAAGGGCTGACCTTTACTAGGAAATAGGCCCACACCACATCGTGCAAGCCACGGTTATACCTCAAAAGGTTCTTTCATACCATTCTATAAAGGTCCCAAACCTTTCCCTTTATATCCCAATTTAAGCATTATAGGCTTAGCTTTAATATACTCATTAGCAAAATAGCATCTAGCATATCCATCACAATGTGTCTTGATGTTTCTAGGTATTCTTCCCCAGTCATATCCCTTATAAATAAAAGCACAACTCCTAACTTGGTAAATACTTCCCATAGGCTATGGGAGGCCCAAGGTACGAGGAGAGGGTGGGAGTTTATTTAAAATAAGGGAATCTTGCATGGCAGTGTTTGTTTTTTCTTATATAAGAATTTTAGATAAATTGGGTAAGAGCTCATCAATAAGAGCATAAGAGGTAGAAGGAACATTTCCTACATCGTCGGATGTGGAAAGTATGCCTGTAGTGGATGTAGATGTTATAGAGATATCGATGGATGATTCTATAGGTATGGAAGTTATAGGAGTAAAACAAGAAGCATTGGTTGTAGTTTTAGGATCTTTTTGAGGTCCTAATGTGGTTTGTTCGGAAGATGGTTGAGCTATATGTAGAGGTGTAGTTGATGGGGAAAAAGTAGATGATGTTATGGGTGTGTGTTTCACACGTTTAGATGGTTGATGAGAATTAGGATGTGTTGATGATAGAGCAAGGAAAAATTGAACTCCAACAGGTTCTGCCAAAGCACACATATAAAAGGGTCTAGGATCACCATGAATGGTAACCAACTAATTTTTAAATTCGAATTTAACACATTGATGTAAAGTGGAGGGAACAACTCGCATCGCGTTGATCCAAGGGCAACCCAAAAGTATATTGTACGATGCAGGGCAATGTACAATAAACACGATCATGTCTAAGGTTCTCGGACCAACTTGCAAGGGGATAGTAATAACTCCACATGTTTCTTGTGTTTCATCATTGAAGGCTTTTATGATCATATCAGTTATTTTTATTTCGTTACTTCTAAACCCAAATATTTGGTAGAAGTCAAAATTTCATATGTTTGGAAATTGGGATTTCTTGGGAGGGTGGGGATGACGATGGGCGAGAAGGCTTCTCTGGGAGAGCATGGGAGCATCGGCAGGTCGAACCAGGGGCTCGGTAGGGTTGAGGGAGGGCAAACAGAGTCTGGGGATGTCGAGGATTCCTTGCCAAGTTGTGGCAAGGATCTACCAGACAAACGGGGAGATGGACCTCGAAATTCATATGCTTTGGCAGTGGCCTCTGAAACCTTAAGCGGGCTCTTCTCTAAGGAGTTATTTCCGTCCGAGGACGAGTTGGACATCCCGGCAGAAATTCTCTCAAGCTTTGTGGATTTCAAAAAATTTACCCTCATCGGTAAGTTTATTGGTGGTCATCCCGACATGGAGACCATTCGCAAGTGGGTGTCTGGCAAATGGCAGACCTCTGGTCACTTAGAGCTGGCTGCCCTAACCTGAGATTTTTTCATGATTAGGATGAGCAACAAGGAGGACTATTGTAAAATTTTGGCTAGAGGGCCTTGGTTCTTGGGCCGTAGGAGTCTCTTTCTAAGGAAGTGGGGTTTGGACTTTAACCCCGATACCTAGAATATCAACATTGCTCCAATATGGGTTAGGCTCCCGAGTCTTCCCCTTTTCTATTGGCATGAAAATGTAATCAGAGGTATTTCTCAGTCCATCAGGGAGCTGATCACTTTAGACCCTCCCACCAGAGCTCGAACTAGATTTGTCCAAGCCTGGTTCTATGTTTTGGCGGACTTGGAGACGGACCTCCCATCCTCCATTACTCTATGGTCTGGGGGTACTTTTCTACACAAGCAAGCTATTGTTTATGAGAACAGGCTAGCTTTCTGCCCTCAGTGTAGTTCTCAAGGGCATCTTCAGTCCAATTGTCCTCTCCAAAAGCCGAGGAAGAAGGAGCGGGATCCCTGCAACCCTTTGGAGCACGGTGAAGGTCAGACGAAGCACCCTTTTGCGAAAGGCCATGAATCTCCAGGTCCATCTAGGGACCATCTCGAATCCTCCTTACTAGAAGAGTAAATCACCGCTCGTTCGGACTCCGAGCAGTGTGGTGGGTGCCCCCAACTAGGACCACAGGAGGAAAAGGAACAGGCCCCCCCTTATCACCACTTAGGCAGATTCACCCAAAATTTATGATCGAAACTCTCCCAAGGCACAAAAGCTATTGGAAGACTACCTACTGGGAAGAAGAGGTTACCAGCCTGGTAATATTAGCCCTCAAATTACGAGGAGTCAAAAGCGAGGGGTGGATTTTGGTAGTGAAAGGAAGCAGGGCCGTCCCCCCAACAAGGAAAAGAGAGACAAAGAAACTACGGTTGATGTTGCAAATGGAACCCAACGGTTGCTGTTTTAGGATGACTCTGATTCTCTGATGGGTGATGCGCTTATCCCAAAACCTCCCTTCCAGCAGGGAAAGGGAAGTAAGAAGAACCTCAAACCGTACGGATGAAATCCTGGATGCGAGAAGACTAATCGAAGTGGCCATTTGGGCCAGGGCAAAATTTTCTAGCAATATTTTCAACGATTTGTTTTAGTCCAGTCATTTTTCTTGGATCCTATCCAACATGTATGCTTCGAATTCTGCCTTCGGGAAAGCAGAAATGTGGAAAGTTATTTCCCAGGTATGGGAGAATTTTTGTAGTTTTCTTGGCTGTCTTCTTATGCTTTCCGATGGTCCAGCTTCTTCGGCTAGTTTTTGTTTTCCCAGTTATAATGGCCATGGTTTCCAGGATAATCAGGCAAAAAAGCTTTACTTGTAGCCCTCGAGCAATTAGCAACTTTTTGTTTTTTTTTTGCATACAGGTTTATTCTTCCAGCTAAAAGGCATGAAGCACTATTTAGCAAGGCTGATTTTGTATATAAGGTTTTGGGATCCTCTATAAAAACCCACTCTTAATCTATTATAATAATTACCAAAAAAAAAAGTTCATATGTTTAAATATGAACCATTATCAATCAAGACTCGTTTAACTGCTACATCCCCAACTAGGGAAGTAATATATAATGGGTTATCCTTATGTAAACTATGTTGTGGTATATATCTATCTCGAAAGTCAATACAATCGACTTCTCGAGTTATGATAGTATTGGACATGGCTTCAAGTTGAATATTTTGTGGTACCATCATTTGGCTTAATGTGAGCATTAATTCATCCCTATAGGTAGGAGATCTTAAAAGGTCCAAAAGGGAAATTCTAGCTGTAGTATTTGATAATTATTCATTAATATTATAAGGAGGCTTAGGTTGAACATTAGGCATATGATTCCCTTTATTAGGATTTTTCAAAACAAATGGAGCTGATCCATCGTTCTGAGTTTGATCCTGTTGAGATTTTTGAGCCTGTTGTCTGGTAACGACTCCGATGGTACCTACAATATTATTTTGTGGATGATGAATGGGCCTTGGTCTAGCGTTTATGGCTTGTTCATTAGAAAGTAATTGGTGAGAATATGGTCTAGTAGTGACTCTTCTAGGAAATGGTTCTTTTGGAACCATAGAACTTGTGATAGGTTGAATAGGATCTGATTCATCTTCAGAACTATTCGATTGATTTGAGGTTATTTCCATGTCACTTTTAGTCTCATATTTGGTATCACTAAGATCAGGGGTCTGAATATTATATAGAGGTCTAGTCGTAACCATGGATAAATTTGTGTCAAATACTTCCACATCATGAGTAGGTGAATGTCCACTAATAGTTCCTACATATCGGGTAGGAGGGGGAACATTATGATGCTCAATTTTATTAGCCACCTCTTTACCATGCTTTGGTAAAGGATGTTGAAATATGTCCAATGATTGATTGGCATTCTGATTCTGATTTTGGGGGATGTTCTTTTGAGCATTATTAGAAGGATTATGTTTAGGTTGAAAGTCTTGCACCTCCATATCATTATTATCAATCAGGTCTTGTATTTTATGTTTTAATATTTTACAAGAGTTGGTAGCGTGTCCAGGCCCTCTATGGAAATCATAATGTAAATCAGCTCTTTATCCAGGTATAGTTGGATCAGGTTCCCAGATATTTGGTAATCGAATAAAACCTCATGCTAATAGTTGTGGGAGAATGGTTGATAAAGGTTGATTTAACCTAGTAAATTCTCGAGGTGGTTTATTAGGAGGTTTCAATATGAACTTCTCTATTGTTTTCACAGTATTAACATTGGCAACGTTTCTGCTATCAGTGACTCCATCACCCAAAACTTGTTTATTTTTATATTGATTTATGGATGTTTTCTCATCATCTTTCTTTTTAAGCTAACCTCTCTTAATAAGAGCATCTTCCACTCTTTGGGCTAAGTCTATAGCTTGATTGAAGGTGGTCAAGGTAGCATTTGATAATTCATAGGATAGTTGTTCTTGTAAATTATTGATAAAGATATCCAACATTTCCTGATAAGGTAACACAAAGTGTAATTTTCCTATCAACTGCCTCCATCAAGCTAAGAAGTCAGCAAAACACTCATCTTTGTCTTGTTTTAGGTTGTACAAATATTTAATGGTTACATGCCTTTCAATATAGGCACTAAATTGATGCACAAAAGACTCGACGGTTTCTTCGAAATTCCTCAAAGAATGAGTGGGTAGTTGATAATACTATTACTGTTGTGGCTGATCCACAACGTACCCCAAAATTGGGGACCCACCTTTTTTGCATGTTTTCCAAGAAGACCGAAGTGGCCCATATGCTAAAGATCAAAGAAAAAGCAAAACACCACAAGGAGAAAAAGTGTCGCGATATCGCGACATGTTGCACCATCGCGGCCAAAAGAGAAAAAGTGTCGCGATATCACGACATGTTGCACCATCACGGCCAAAAGAGAAAAAGTGTCGTGATATCGCGACATGTTGCACCATCACGGCCAAAAGAGAAAAAGTGTCACGATATCACGACATGTTGCACCATTGCAGCCAAAAGAGAAAAAGTGTCGCGATATCGTGACATGTTGCACCATCACGGCCAAAAGAGAAAAAGTGTCACGATATCGCGACATGTTGCACCATCGCGGCCAAAAGAGAAAAAGTGTCACGATATCGCGACATGTTGCATTTTCATGACCAAAATAGAAGAAAGAAAAAGTGTCACGATATCGCGACATGTTGCATTTTCACGACCAAAATAGAAGAAAGAAAAAGTGTCGCGATATCGTGACATGTTGCATTTTCACGGCCAGAATAGAAGAAAGAAAAAGTGTCGCGATATCGCGACATGTTGCATCGTCACGGTCAAAGGAGGAAAAAGTGTCACGATATCGCGACATGTTACATTTTCGTGGCTAAAAGCAACAAAATATGGAAGGGGCCAAAAGTGTCATGATATCGCGACATGTTACATTTTCATGATTCAAAAGGGGCAAGCAAACAGAGAAACAAGAAGCGTCGCGATATCGCGACATGTTCCATTTTTGCCAAGGTAACAGACTTGCATAGTGACGTGGACATAAGGACAAAATCTAGTAAATAAGACAAAATGTTACATAAGGAATCTTTAATGATTGGAAATCATTTAAGATGGTCGTTACACATGGAAGGAAATGGACGCAAGCCCATGTGGAGAAAATGAAATGAAGGGCCACAAAATAGAAACGAAAAGTTTCTTGGAAACCGAAGCACATGCATGCAAGGAAGGTGAAACGAACAACCATTGGAAAATGAAACGAACCATCATGGAAGGAGAAACAATGTTTTCACAAGTTTAAATACGCCATTCAAAGAGGCCAGGGGGTGGGAAATTGCTGCAAGTAGCGTTGCATATTTGAAGGCAAGATAGCCATTCTGGACCTAGTTGGGCTATTTTTCTTCTGTAGACTAGTTTTTCTTCTTCATGGACATGGGTTGGAAATTTCTGTGAGCAGAGTTGTAGACTTGAAGGCGAGAAGGCCATTCCGGACCTGTTTGAGTTGTTTTTCTTCCATGGACTGGTTTGGGAAAACCAAAAATTCTGCTATTGTAAAATGACATATTTTTAATGCAGAAGTCTTCAAAAATTTGCATCTTGTGGGCAAGAAAGAAGGAGATTTTCTTTGCATGCTATGGATTTAATGTTTATTCTTTCATTTTTTCAGATTTCGAATTTATAGATAATGTTAATGCCATTTTTTTTGGGTTACATTAGGCGAATATTTGAAATCTGAATTTTATTTCGTACCCTAGGAACCAACACTTAGTCTATGGGGATTGTGCTTGTTTTGCAAGTCCAATAGGTTAGGTTGCATGCATGGAAACCTCACATCTTCGGTTTTGTCGAAATAGGATAGCATCATACTGAATGCATTTTATTTTCTATTTTTGCATTTCATTTTCATTTTTCTGCATTTTATTTTTTCCAAAAATTTTAACTTATTTTTAGGCATTAAAATAAACATTTAAAAATTTTCAAAATCCAAAAAAAACAATGAACAATCACTAAAGTTTCATGGTGAAATAAACCAACATTGCCCCTTGTTTACAGTTACTTGCAATCACTAAGGTGTTCCAAGCATTTAAATTGAATATCTTTATTTGAGATTACTAATACACATATGCAAATGCTAATACAACGGAGACCTTGGAGAAGTTGTTTGTTTAACTTCTTTGCAAGAGGGGATTTGGAACCCAAATCCTAAAGGAGAGTGTACTTTCACAATTGGGTGAAAATACCACTCAACAGATTGGCGCTAGAAGGAGGGCCTGAATTGTTTTATTTCAGAGTGTGATTTAAATGCTATAGGGATTTAAATTTTGAATATTTCATGCCCTATTGATTATTATCTTTAGCCCTCTTTTAACAATACAACCTTGTAGTGTTAAAAGGAGGACATGAATTGCTATGCATTGTTCTAACGCTTTTGATTGTTCATACAGGAATAATGTGTTTTGATTTGATTTTAAAAAAAAATAAAATTCTTGACTAACGAGGTTGTCTCCATGCAATTACTTTCATTTGATTTTAATGGATACATCTCTTGGTTGATGCTAACATGATTATTCATACGTTACATGTTTGATATTTGCTAGTCATTTCATGCTTATTTGTAAGGAATTATTTTGTCTAAAAATGTATTTGTTGTCGGTATTATGCTCTTCACCTGCGTGTAATGCGATCTTGTGAATCAGAAAGCCTACAACACTAGGAGTATGCTCTTCACTTGCGCATATGCGATCTGGTGAATCAGAAACTAATTTACATTTTTAGAATACTGCTTTGCCATGGTTCCTTCTTTCATTCACGACTAACAAATTGATTTTGAAGTTATTCTTTGAATTTCATTAATTACAAGATTTTCTGTGTGTCGCAGGTTTTCTTTGAGGTATTGAGAGTTTTGTCAAGTTTTGTAGGGTAGTTTCATTTACAAGCTGGACCCACCGCATCGCATCGCAACTAGGTCCAAAACAACCGAGGAAACCATATTCCAAAGCCTCTCACTCACTCATAGGAATCCAAGGAATAAAACCGAGCAAATTGTGGTCCCACCAGATATTCTTGTTATAGAAGATCCTTCCGTTTCAGGCGCATCTAGCGGACTTGCACCGGTGGTGTCATTTGCCACTAGTGTACCAATTATCAGTACCATTTCCATGGTTCTTGTAGGGTTATCATCATCGATTTTGAATCAAATGGCCCAACCTCCACCACCTCCTTGGTACGGAGCCCATAACATTCCTTTGAATATTGCAGGGGATATTCATGAGATCCCTAAGAATATAGAGAGATTTTTGCCCAAATACAAACCGGATGGCCCAAGGACCGCAGAAGAACATATTCAGGCCTATAGGGATGTTTTGATAAGATTGCAAGTTCAACATGAAGATGTGGCTTGTAGACTCTTCCCCATGAGCCTAGACCAAGTGGCCTACGAATGGTATATTTGCTTACCTATTGGTTCCATTACGTCATGGACGCAAATGGAGAATGCTTTTGTCAACCAATTCAGGTCACCATTAGATCCCACAATCATCTATAATCAGTTCATTACATGCAAAAGAGGCCAAGGTGAGCCAATCCGAACTTTTAATCAGAGATTTCAGAAGTGCTATAATAGAGCAATTCGACATTTTGCCATTGATCCCACAGTAGCTTTGCAAATATATTTTGGGGCATTGGATCCTATGACGGCAATGTTTGCAAGGCGAAATCCTCAAGTTACCATGCTTGCTCTAGCCTACAATGAAGCTATGACCATTGAACAACAAATGACACCACAGGGTTATGGGTTTTCCCAGATGCCTATGGTAGGACAATATGGTCCATATGGTCAAGCTCCTATGATGAATTAGATCATGGCACCACAAATATCAGGCATAAATGCTTTGCCTTATCAACAACCATATTCATCAACACCCGCTTATGCACCCAATCCAATTCCGATTCAAAGTGTGAATCCCTACGCAAATCAAGTGGCTCAAAATCCAACTCAAATGTTAAGTCAAGATCTCACCAATTACGCAAATCCTATTGGAACTAGCAATAACATAGCTCAACCAAAAGAGATTTATTCGAGAGGTTGAAGAACTCAAAAAGATAGTTCACAAATTGAGTAATGATTTGGTTCAAAAATAGAAGTATGAATCCCATGCCCCTCACCCAAATCAAAATTTCAACAATAGAGGGAGAAAGTGGAATACGAAGCCAAACAATGGGGGTGTGCCTTCCCCTATTGCTAATGAGATAGATACTTCTGCAGGACCAAGTCACTCTAGTTCCATTCTTAATATTTCTGATTTTGCATGGGAAAAGGGGTGTAGATTGCATAATACAAAGGAGCATAATGAAAGGAATTGTCCCAAAATTGCTAGGTATACCCATTGTCTCCAAGCTCAAGTGGATGATTTGGAACTTGTGCCAAATGAGGGTCCACCCCAACATCAACAAGGAGAGGACAACATTTTGGTGGTGGAAACTCTATATCGTCAAGAGAGTGATGACCAAGAGGAATGTGAAGATGAATTGGATGAGAAACAGGTTGATGAATCGAGAAGATGAAGAAGAAGTACTTGAGCGTCACGACTTGAACTTGGAGGATGATTACTATGATTCGTGGAAGAAATGGGAAGAATATTATCAATCTAAATCTTCTAATAAACTTGTTGTGTCAATTAATATGGAGGATAACTCAATTGCTTCCTCACATGAGGATACTATAAATCCTGTACAATTTGAGAAAGTTTTGGAAGAGGAATTCGAATCTCATCAAATTTTGGAACATGATAAGGATTCTACAACCATGAATCAAGAAAGAGAGTCATTTGCTTTAGATTCCTTTGGAGGAAAAGAAATTGAAAATCTTGATCCACTTACTTGTGCTACAATGATTATGCCATTTCAAAATGAGAAAATTACAAAACCTGAATCATTTGGGTTTGATATCATTGATGATCCAATTGAAAATCTCACGTTACCCAAAACAACCCAAGTGATTGATCATGGAAATGTGTTAGTTAACCCACCCCTAGATAGACAAGACTTATGGTTTGAAAGGGATGGACATATTTTCAATTGGGTACCTAAGTTTGGTGCCTTTGATAAACGAGTCATGGAGAAAGAACAAGTGCTACATGATGATGAATGTCATGAGAGAAAAGAGGAATTTTCAAATCCTCTTCAAGTAAGGTCAAATGAAAACATGCCAAAGGTAAAATCTCATCTTTTTGGTTTCACCATGCAAAATTCGAATGAAGGTTTGCCTAATGAATGGTTTGATTCAAATATTATTAATGTTATGGCTTTATTGAATGAAAATGAAAGCTTATTTCTACACCATGAATCAAAGTGCGGAATGGACATCTTAAAGAATAGACATAAAGGAATTGAATATCAATCATTGTCTAATCAATTTGAAAACTTGAAACTCCACCATAGGATTATTAATGAAACTAAATCAAATTGGTATGGTGAGAGGGGCAAGTGGAAGTTTGTTTCTTTGTTTGGTTTGATCTTGTTTTTGTTGGATTCCTGCAAAACTTGGTATGCGTATCACGTCATATGTCTTTTAAAGAATTCTAATCAGGTTTGGGATCCGGGAAAATGATAATCCAAACTTTTTGTACATTTGTATATACTTTTGGTTTTCGTGTTTTGGTTTTGGATTGGATCTCATTTTGGTTTTAAGTTTTGTGTGTTGGTCCTTTGGACACTTTTGGTTTGTCAACTTAGGTCCTTATGAATGTTGACTAAGACTAGGAGAATATGAAACATCGAAATTGTATTGCAGAAAGCTCCACGAATATCGCAAACACATTAAAGAATATCGTTTGGAACTTGTGATGCATGAAGTTGTCAGTTTTATAAATTATGGCAAAGTAGGTGGTATACTCCATCCGCATTTCAAAAGGAGCAATGCATTCATATCTCATGTACATTCCGCATTGCATATACATTTCATCTCGGTTGCATCTTCATTTCATGTACAATCATTGAAAAGGTGTCGAATCCTCTTAGGGTTATTACATAACATATATTAAAAGGATCCTAAGGTTGGGAACTGATGCCCGAACTATCTTGAACCAAGCACGTTCTACACATATTAAAGAGGATCTTGAGCAAAATGGTCAAAACCATACTTGGAAGAAAAGGTGAGGCGAAAGGAGTATTTCGTGTCTGTCCTATCATGCAACATAATCCTTAAAATAGTGGTTTTTACCACTCCCATAGTGCTTAAAGCCTAAAATCAGAGTAGTAAGGATAGGGTTAAATCCTCATCGAACTTAGGTTGAGGATCCAACTCCCCAAAGCTCCGATTTGACCTTCATGGAGTAGTAAGGATAGGGTCTAATTCTCATCTCGCTTAGGTTGAGAATCCGATTCCCCAAAGCTTCTATTTTGCCCACTCAAGAACTTGAAATTCCAAAGAAAATATTTTTCATTTTTTCATTAATATTGGATTGGAAGGATCGTACTACATGTCCCTTGCAAGGATGGGTAGTCATCCCCAAGGTCCAAGAAATCAAAAGTAAAGCCAAACCATGGATTATGGGGTTAATCTCCACCGGGGCTATAGACGCCTGGCTGGCAGTGGAGTATGCTCATGCGTGGCAACATGTCTTGTCTAAAAGCAAGACCATTGACTGCTCAAACGGACAGGCTAGCCTGACGAGTTTCATCCATAACGAGGTTAAATCATTTTGTTCAAGATGAGGTAATGAACTCCGGATCGAGTAGTAAGGATAGGGTTAAATTCCCATCTCGCTTAGGTTGGGAATCAGATTCCCCAAAGCTCTGATTTCACTTTCACTTGCACATGGGTTCAAGATAGTAGTGACAAATAACCAACTTTGGGATCTAGTGTATTAATTCGGTATACATATATTTGGTCCTAAGAGGGTTTGACAGTTTTAATATGTTTGTTCATGATACTAGAAAGTCCGAGCCTTTGCAAAGCAGGTTGTTATATCTCTAACATAGTTGTCATACATCAAATCCTGCACAAATCATTCATAGCCTTGCATACGAATCATAAGTGAAACCGACAATGGAAAGTTGAACGAGTTTCAAACGATAGGGAATGAAGCACATTGCACACACCGAGCTGATGCTTAATAATTCTAATGCTTCATGTATTTCTCGTCTAGTTTCATTCTTGGGATATTTGCTGACGCTTGTATTTGAGTCTGTGTGTTTTTTAGGTTGAGTTCTCACCGAAATGCTCAGGAGCATTTCCCAGCAGAGTCACCATTTGTTGTGGCTGATCCACAACGTACCCCAAAATTGGGGACCCACCTTTTTTGCATGTGTTCCAAGAAGACCGAAGTGGCCCATATGCTAAAGATCAAAGAAAAAAGCAAAACACCACAAGGAGAAAAAGTGTCACGATATCGCGACATGTTGCATTTTTGCGGTCCAAAGCAAAGGGAGAGGCCAAAAGAGAAAAAGTGTCGCGATATCGCGACATGTTGCACCATCGCGGCCAAAAAAGAAAAAGTGTCGCGATATCGCGACATGTTGCACCATCGCGGCCAAAAGAGAAAAAGTGTCACGATATCGCGACATGTTGCACCATCGCGGCCAAAAGAGAAAAAGTGTCGCGATATCGTGACATGTTGCACCATCGCGACCAAAAGAGAAAAAGTGTCGTGATATCGCGACATGTTGCACCATCATGGCCAAAAAGAAAAAGTGTCACGATATCGCGACATGTTGCATCATCATGGCCAAAAGAGAAAAAGTGTCGCGATATCGTGACATGTTGCATCATCGCGACCAAAAGAGAAAAAGTGTCACGATATCGCGACATGTTGCATCATCGCGGCCAAAAGAGAAAAAGTGTCGCGATATCGCGACATGTTGCATTTTCGTGACCAAAATAGAAGAAAGAAAAAGTGTCGCGATATCGTGACATGTTGCATTTTCGTGGCCAGAAGAGAAGAAAGAAAAAGTGTCACGATATCGCGACATGTTGCATCGTCGTGGCCAAAGGAGGAAAAAGTGTCGCGATATCGTGACATGTTACATTTTCATGGCTAAAAGCAACAAAAAGCAGAAGGGACAAAAAGTGTCGCGATATCGCGACATGTTACATTTTTGTGATTCAAAAGGGGCAGCAAAACAGAGAAACAAGAAGCGTCGCGATATCGCGACATGTTCCATTTTTGCCAAGGTAACAGACCTGCATAGTGACGTGGACATAAGGACAAAATCTAGTAAATAAGACAAAACGTTACATAAGGAATATTTAATGATTGGAAATCATTTAAGATGGTCATTACACACGGAAGGAAACGGATGCAAGCCCATGTGGAGAAAATGAAACGAAGGGCCACAAAATAGAAATGAAAAGTTTCTTGGAAACCGAAGCACACGCATGCAGGGAAGGTGAAACGAATAGCCATTGGAAAATGAAATGAACCGTCATGGAAGGAGAAACAATGTTTTCACAAGTTTAAATACGCCATTCAAAGAGGCCAAGGGGTGGGAAACTGTTGCAAGTAGCGTTGCAGATTTGAAGGCAAGATAGCCATTCTGGACCTAGTTGGGCTGTTTTTCTTTCGTAGACTGGTTTTTCTTCTTCATGGACATGGGTTGGAAATTGTTGCGAGTAGAGTTGCAGATTTGAAGGCGAGAAGGCCATTCTGGACCTGTTTGAGTCGTTTTTCTTCCATGGATTGGTTTGGGAAAACCAAAAATTCTGCTATTGTAAAATGACATATTTTTAATGCAAAAGTCTTCAGAAATTTGCATCTTGTGGGCAAGAAAGAAGGAGATTTTCTTTGCATGCTATGGATTTAATGTTTATTCTTTCATTTTTTTAGATTTCGAATTTATAGATAATGTTAATGCCATTTTTTTTGGGTTACATTAGGCGAATATTTGAAATCTGAATTTTATTTCGTACCCTAGGAACCAACACTTAGTCTATGGGGATTGTGCTTGTTTTGCAAGTCCAATAGGTTAGGTTGCATGCATGGAGACCTCACATCTTCGGTTTTGTCGAAATAGGATAGCATCATACTGAATGCATTTTATTTTCCATTTTTGCATTTCATTTTCATTTTTCTGCATTTTATTTTTCCAGAAATTTTGACTTATTTTCAGGCATTAAAATAAACATTTAAAAATTTTCAAAATCCAAAAAAAACAATGAACAATCACTAAAGTTTCATGGTGAAATAAACCAACATTGCCCCTTGTTTACAGTTACTTGCAATCACTAAGGTGTTCCAAGCATTTAAATTGAATATCTTTATTTGAGATTACTAATACACATATGCAAATGCTAATACAACGGAGACCTTGGAGAAGTTGTTTGTTTAACTTCTTTGCAAGAGGGGATTTGGAACCCAAATCCTAAAGGAGAGTGTACTTTCACAACTGGGTGAAAACACCACTCAACACATTCCAATGCTATCCCTCCTAAACTTTTCAGGAACATCTTTAGCAATAACAAGTCATCATGTGATATATCATGACATGCTATCCTAAACATATGAAGATTGTCTATGGGATCTTCAGTTCCTTTGTATATAGGTAGGACAGGCATAGGAAAGTGTTTGGGATATGGTTGTGCTACAACTATAGGATCTAGAGGCTGACTACACATCTCTCGATAATTGTACGAGGGACGATAGGGATCTATCTGGTCCATGCGGGAGACTAACTGATTCACCATGGCTTCCAGATTACTAGTTTGCCCACCATATTGGTTCGGTGGTACATGAGCATGGGATTTGTGAGCGTATGTTGGCGTGACATAAGGATTAGATGCTATATTGCTGTTATGCAAATGGTTTGTAGGAAGAGTATTATGAAGAAGATTTGTTGTAGCATTATGTTGTATCCCAAATTGTTGGAAATTGGTATTTGGTTTTGTTTTAGGCTTTTGTTGATTTGAGGTATATTGATCAATAGCTTGGCGAAATAGAGCAGTGAATGAAGGTTTCTTTTGTGTGGGAATAACCCTAGGCTTGGTAACAGGTACTCTAGGTGGTTGGGTAACCTGTTGTTGTTGCGTGTTCTAGATTATAGCGGCCATATCCAAATTGGATGGTCCAGCTTGATCACTTTCTTGATCAACGAAGGACAAGGGATTAGTGCATGTGTGATATATGTCTTCTAGGGTTGCTTGAGTGTCACTAATTTGATCTTTTTCCATATGGACTGCTCTATTAAGAGTGCCAATATTATTATTGAGGAACTTCCAAAAATGTTCCATGTTCTCAAAAGTAACAACTCCTTCTGGAGATATTTTAGGGGATGAGGATCCTTCCTCTCTATCATTTTCTTTTTGTTCATTTCCTATAGCAAATTCTTCTTCTTGTTGGTCAAAGGTTCCTTCTTCCTAAATTGGGTCTTCAGGAAGGACATCTAGGTTATTTCTTGGTTTTCCTAACCAATCTTCTTCTACTTCAGTCTGTTTTCCATTCTTGAGTCTAGTCATTATGTCTAAATTTAGATTTTAGCAAATATATATTAATATATTTGCAACAAATTTAGGAGGTAGATATATTTTAATTATATACCTACTATAATACTTAAAAGAAAATGTTTTGATTTTTTTTATGATTTTGTTTTGTTTTTATTTTATTTTATTTATTTATTTTTGTTTTTTTTTGTTTTATGCTTATAAAGACAACAAACAACACACTAAATGCAAGAAATAACAATAATAAAAGAATAGCTTAGTTTTCTATAAATAGTTTATAGATGTCATTGATAGGATCAAGTTCATCAAAAGTCATGAAATGCTCCTCTTCAAACTGGAAATGGTTTTTCAAGAACTTGATAAAGTGTGCTATAGTGATATTATATGTTTCGGACTCTGACTGGTAGAAATAAAGTTCATGGCAATACTCTCGATATAACACAGCTCTAGGAACTCTATTCCATATTTTTCTATCCGTAAGAACGACCTCTTGATCCTCTATATGAGATAGAAATTTATGTACTACAACTACATTCTCAAGGTATTCCTCAAAGGTGTACAACTCTGAAGACACAAGGGCTCTTTTATCTGCTAACCACCTATGGCAAGCTCTCTGAAGTTCATAATATAAGGTCACTTGATCAGGATCCAGGATTCTATCTAGGACAAACCTCTTAATTTGCCTAAGTTTTGTTGCCCTAGACCCAATGATACCCAATCTCCTATCAAGTTCGTCCCACAAAGGTGGAATCCTATTTGTTTGAGGTACTCTAAGCACAGAAGTAATCTCTATAGCTGCTAATTGATTCTCAAAATTAATGGTGACAACTCGTATTTTATTATAATCTACCATCTAAATATGATATGCAATATTTGATTCTAAATGCATTTATGTTTTGTTTTTTTGGATTGTTTTCAAAATGTTTTTAGTTTTTCACGTCGGGTTCACCAAAATGTATCGCTCCAAATTTTTTGCATCCTTACCTTCAGGCTATAGGATACGCGCCCAAAAGGGAGATGCGAGAAGGATGGGACAATACCTCGGACTAAGAGGTCCTTTGAAGGTCTCGCCTCTCGGGGGAGGGGTATAAGGGTGAATTTTTGATGGATGGTGGGTTCACCAGGAAACTTTTGAGTGGTAGTTTCCACACCTAGGTTGATAGTGGGTTTGATGTGTTCATTTTGTACTTTAATCATTCAATTCCTAGGTTTGGCCAAGATGAATCTAAACTATTCTATATGCCAATGCTGATTTTTATAGATACAAAAAATATGAATAAATGCTAAACACAGAGAATGTGTTGAATGGAACAGAACATACCTGATTTCGGATGTCTGATAAAGATTCTGAGTTTTGTAGCAGTCCATATCATCTCAACTTGTACGTAATCATTTAAAATTACATCGAATCATCTCAAATCTCAGACGATTTTTTGAGATCAGACGAGATCGTCGTCAATCTGATGAATTCGTCAGAAACCTGCAATCATAGGAATAGATACAAAATACCAAAGATGAAACTGCAAAAGCAAAGTGGAATGATAGAAATAACAACAAACATGCCTAAAAAATAGATTCAAATAACAAATAAGAGAAATGCAATAAATTTAATGATTGATTTTAACTTTATTATGCGGTTATGCTAAATGAGGTGAACTCCAAGATGCATAAATATAATAACTAAGATAATGTATAAAGAAATGCATAAAACAATAAAGAGATGCAAACTCTGGACTCTAATTGCCCCCAATATGGACTACAGTCGGGATCACCTCCAATCGTACGAGATCGTCTGTGCTCCTCGACAGGATCGTCCAAAATTGCCTGGAATCGCTTGCGACGATCCGAGCTTGCTTCGACTGAAAAATAGTAAAGTTCTTGCAAGAAAACATGAAATACATAATGCAAATGATGTTGTGAGGATGCTCTGAGGTGCGTGGAAGTTTAGGGGGTTTAAGCAGAGTTTCAGGCAAAGAGTCAGGGGATAAACTGAGAAAATCTCAATTTATATAGGATTAGGGAGAGGTTAGGAGGTTGGAGATCATCCCAATTTGGGAGATCTCCAACGGGGAGACTCTAACTGCGTAGACACGCTTTATGCCCAGGTTAGAGGAGCTGTTGGAATAGAAGCTAAGTATGAAAATTTGATTTTGGGACAAAATCGTTTGGACGTTCTGTTCCAGACGAATTCGTCAGATCTAGGACGATTTCATCTAATCTACGACGATATCATCCAATGGTCAAAACAAATCCTAAAAATGGCATGAAAAACAAGGGAAGCAGGTAACAGGAGGTTAACGGGCAGTTTGAAGTTAAAATTTAGATTTTTATCTTTTTACTAAGGTTTACCTGTGCCAATTTTAGGGTGCTACAATAGTCATCGATTATAGTATGGGGAAGCTCTCTACTTGCACATCTATATGATGAGATATTCGAGATCCAACATCGAGGCAGGCACATATTAGGCTACAACTTCCTACTTCAGATCTAGGGTTAGGAGTATATCAAAGTGGAAAAACCATAAGGGATTCCTTGGTTAGGGTGAGCTCATATGGAGGATCAAAATATAGGATATATGGCTCTATGGAGGGAATATCATGAGGTGGGTTGTAGTCATTAGCATGTAGGCTGATTGGTTCACTATAGAAAGTCCTTTGAGGGACTGAGATATGGGTATATTATATGGAGACCCTAAATGGATTGTCTGGATTAGACATAGGTAGTAGAGTAGTTGAGGTGTGTGAGGCATGGGTGGTGGTTGATTAGATGATATGGCATAGAGCGAGAGTACTTCCAGTACTCTTGTACTCTATAGTTTGAGTTTCACCCTGAGCATACCTAAGGAGCCTATCATTTATCACCATCGAGGGGTAAAGACTCAGTTAGAGTGGCCTCAAGTAGAACCATTGGAGGATGAGGTGGATCAACCTCTAGATGATCTAGATGTGGAGGATGTAGGTATGATAGTAAAGTACGATGCATGATGGGTGACTCAACTGTGGTAGGGGGATGGCTCTATGGGTAGGTTGACTGGAGTGGTAGTGGAGGATGTGGTAGGGGAGGCCTTAGGAGATGAGGCAGGTGAGGGAGGGTAATGAGTGTGTTGCTAGATGGATGGGGAGTGGGGCTAGGCCATCGAGGAAGTGGAGGAGCCAGAGGATGAAGGTAGGGATGATGAGGACCCACAAGATGAGGATGCTCAACTTAGAACACAGATGTAGTCTCTCCAAGAATAATTGATTGAGAGGGATACTAGTATTTTTGTATTGTAGATCTAGTTTTCTGGAAAGCAGTAGAGGGGTAGGAAATTCTCTAGAGGATAAGTCCATTTCGATAGCTCAGCTGTAGATTTCCCAAGAGGAGGTGGACAGGCTTCAGGTATGGTTTATGATTGTAACTGTAGCTCAGGATAAGGTAGGGTTAGGTGGATAGATTATATGGGATGTAGGAGGGCTATAGGTCAAGATGAGAATATTGTAGACACTACTGGATGACTACCAAGTACAAAATTAGTCTAACATGACTTACATCCTAGATTTGGAGGATCACGTAGGGCTACTTGGTAGTCATCTACATGAGAAATCTTCAATAGGAGTATCCTAGTTGAGCCAATGTAGTAATTCAAGACATCCATTAGTGAGGCAAAGTCACAGGTCATTAACCAGGCTAGAGATTTCAGTGACTAGTGGATCAAGGCGGTCGCATAGAGATGAGGCAAAAAATATAGGTGACTCTAGGGGTGTAGGCCCCGCATGACTTATGCCTATGTATTGGTTTATTTTTTGGTTTTAAGGTTTGAGGACCTATAAGATTGTATCCTATGGGTAATTTTGTATCATGATGTACCAAAATTTATTTATGATATATAAGATTTCATGTTTTCATTATGACTTATCATGTGTTTGTGTTATGATTTATTTTATATGTGGATGATGGATATGTACTTAGACATTGTAATATAGATGCATAGATGTATGCCTAGATATGGGTATATGTAAATGTAGCATCTAATGTTAGATGTATGATTTAGATTTGTTTATTTGATTATGAATGTGAATTTTTATCGTTGTTATGATAAATCTAGTGTGTATGAGACACATTGAATTCTAAATGGATGTTTTAATGCAAATTGTGGATATATCTTTTAATTGCTTAAAACATAATAAAAGAATCTAAATATGCTTAACAAACTAATGGTAGACACCACAAAATGTATAAAAATTATTAATTAAAATTTTAACCTTATCACAAAAGTTATACATTTGGATATAAATGTGAGAGATGAAATATGTGAGATGTGGGGGTTTTTCCTATAAGCTTTTTGTAAACTAAAAGATGTGCATAAAATAGTCAGTGGTCGTCTAAATATCATTTTTGATATTCATCCCATATCTATCCTATCTTATGAGGACCCTGTTGTGGTTGCTCCACAACTAGCCCCAAAACTTGGGGACCCACCTTTTTATTTGCTTTGTTTTTGGATTTTAGTCTCATTGGAGCGATCATTTTGATAGGTCCCATTCTGGACAGTTGCAATCCAATTCCAAGGTTCCTCTTTGTGTAGTATCTTTCATCTTATGTGGGCTTCTTTCGAAGTATTAATAGCTTTTCTTTTCCTTTCAATGGTCTTTCAAGGGATTTTCGGTGTGTCATTTAGGTTTAGTGTCTTGGGTTTAGTTTGATAGTGCTAGTTTTGGTTCTTATGTTTTAGTGTTAAATTTTAATGTTTCATTTTATTTTGGGTTTTAATAAGGCTTTTAAGCAAAATTGATTTAAAGAAAAAAAAAATAATAAATAAAAGATTATATATATATTTGTATATATATAATTAAACCATAAATAAATAAATAAATAAAATTAAATATATGTATATAGGTATTACCCTTTTATATATATATATATATATATATATATATATATATATATATATATATAATTAATATTAAAAAACAAATAAAATAATAATAAAATTTATATATATATATATATATATGATTAAAATAATATAAAGTGAGCATTCGAATTTAATTAATTTTAATACTTAAATTAATTAAATTTAAAATGAAATAACTAATAAGTGGCATTAAAGCTATGCTTTGTACGTTTGAAGGTTCCTTTTATAAGCCTGTTCTCATAAGCTTTGTTTTGTGATATTTATAAGCCTGTTCTCATAAGCTTTGTTTTGTGATATTCTCAGGATGACTTTGAGGAGCGCGAAGGTGGAGGCTACCGGAAGAGGTCGGGGTGATTTGGATGACACACCACCATGAGACCCCACGTGGATCCCACACAGCGAATTATAACACCCCATAAGTGGACTTAACATAGACTTGAAATTGTTGAAAGGTCGACGACCCAAATGATGTGGATTATGGTCTGCCACGTGGGTGAAGTCGAGAGCTCCGACGTGGGCACGATGTGTCATCACCGAAGCATGACACCGATGATGTGGACCCGGTAACTTTACACAGTAAAAATATAGAACGAGGGTAGCATTGTGTTTGGATGGGTTGCAATTCGTTTAAGGAGGTCAAATTTTCCCACGTAGGAATAACCGGCGAAATGGAAGCGAGGATTAGCCATGGCAGACGCCGGATGGACCATAACAGCTGCAGAACATACGGAGAGTTACCCGGGGCAATGGATCTCACTAATCACGGTGATGAAATGTTTTGAGACATGTTCACGGTTGCACTGGCATTTTGGGATATGGCCTTCATGCAATATCACTAAAGTCAAAAAAAAATTGTGAAGGAGTTCGATGCAGATGATGAGGATTCTAACGGTGTAGAATAGTGGACGTCTCCAAAGTCAAGTACATGGTTTACCGACCAAACGAGGACAGTTTCAATGTGGGATTTCGGTCTTCGATGGGGTCCAAAACGGTAGGTTACGCTGGTTCAACAGATACCAGTGGTAAGCATAAAATGCAATCTCCACATGGCATAGTATACATGAATCTCACGTGGACTCCTGCAGGTTCTCCTCCATACTTAGGGAATTTAATCAAATTTATTGTGGTAAATACATTAATACAAAGCATGAACGAAGACCTGAAATTGAGTTAATGAAAGTGAAATATAAAAGTTAGCAGGATGTTGTACCCATGAAGAGGAGGGTAGTTTGATTGTTCGAGCCCGATTATCGATGGAAGTTGGACGTAGGGATGTGGGTAGCTGGGCAAATTTCTCTAAAATATCTGATTTCACTAGTGAACAAGAATGTATTGATTTTATAGTATATCTTATATTACTTTTTATTTTGTGAATGCAGGTATATCGCGAGGTGTTTCATTATCGACATGTACGAGAACATCGTATCTTCAAATGGAGCAATGTTTCAATTGGGCCGAAAATAATACTATGTGAGAGGCGAGGGGTGTCCTCCTTAGAGGGGTCCACAGTTAATAATACTATATGATGTGGACTATAATGTATAGTTTCTTTATTATATAAAGTGGCATGAGGACACCGCGTGCCTAGAGGTAAATAAAGTCCATGATGATAATGAAGATGTTATAAAAAAAATTTGAAAATTAAACGCCATAAAAAGGAAAAAAAAAAAAAACGTGCATGTTGCTGAAGCGAAATCAGATAAGAGAAATGAAACGTTGGAAAACGAAGGGCCATGGCAGAAAACTTTAAAAATAGGAGCAAATGTTGTTGCAAGGGCTGGATATTTAGGAGCAAATGTTGTTGCAAGGGCTGGATATTTTGGGACCTGGTTGGACCATGTTGGAGGCCAGATTTCTTAATGTTGTTTGCCAAATGTTGGATTATTTTTTTACCACATTATGTCTATTTGAGGGGTAAATTTTCTACACATTGTAAATATTGAATACTCTTTTGTTGCAATATAATGGAGATATAGCAGATTTTATATTGAATACTATTTTGTTGCAATATAATGGAGATATAGCAGATTTTATACATTTTTTATGGTTAATTTGTTTTATTTCTAGTTTATTGTAGTTGTTTGACTGCATAAATTTGGGTAACGCTAATGCTAGTTTTTGTGTAGAATTTTCATGCCTGCAGGGTTTGTGGAGAAATTCGGAGTTGCAGCATTTTTATTTTTTTTATTTATTTTTATTTTTCTAACTTTCTTTTTTTTAGATTTTTTTTTTAATTTTCAAAGAACAAAATAAAATTAAAAAAAAAATAATCAAAATCCAAAAAGAATTACATGGCTGCATAGAATGAACTCCAAAGTTTCATATTGCACATTTACGTTTTTTGTCCAGAGTCATTTCGAATTTATAAAAATTATTTAAAGTTACTATTTTATGCAGACTTTAATAATTTCGAAATTTCATTTTTTTTTTCATTTTTGAGGCCAAATCAAATTTTTTCAGTTTTATATTTCATTTGCAATCATAAAATGAACTTCCTTTACGAAAATTCCGATTTCATTAAAGGGGGGCAAAATTTAATGGTATTTCATAGGCTACCATTTTGGAGCATTAAATTACCTTCTCTTTATAAAAATTCTGATTTTATCAAAGAGAGGTAATTCATACATTACATCAAAGGCTAGTGTTCTAAAGCATTAAATTATTTCTCTTTATGAAAATTATTTCATTAAAGAGGGATGATTAATAATGACATTTTAAAGCCAATATTTTAAGGCTATAAATTATTCTCTTTTTGAAAATTAATTTTATTAGAGAGAGATAATTTATTAATCATATCATAGGCTATCTTTATCTTCATAATAATAAGCTATATTTAATGAGCATATTCCTAGATTTTAATCTTCATTTTCATGTTTAAAGTAGGATTTAATGCAAGATAAAACTTGTTTAAAAGCTACTTAATAAAGAAGATAAAATCTACCTTAAAATCCTCCAAGATAAAAGGAATTAAGGCACTACATCGTGGTCATATGAGGGCCAATTCACATTTGCTTTTATTTAAGTTTCATGAACAATCATTAATTTAGCATGGTAAAATGAACCAACACATGCCCCTTGTTAACAATTACTTGCAATCACTAAGGTGTTCCTAGAATTAATTGATCTATATTTATTGAGATTACTAATACACATGTACAAATGCTAAAATAGCAAAGACTTTGGAGAAGTTATTTTGTTTGACTTCTTTGCAAGAGAGGGTTTTGGGATCAAAATCCTAAGGGAGAGTGTAATATCACAATTGGGTAAAATTATGACTCAACAAACCCCTTAATAAGCAAAATCTCATAAAAAAAATACAAATTATGGTGAGATAGTTAAGTGCTATGAGGGAATTTTAATATTTTACATAGGACTCAAACACCCTAGTTGATTGATCAAAAGTTTGTTAAGAAGACCTAGATATTCAATATCCTTGTGTGTGCAAAGTGGATGTATTAGATGAGGCATAAGACTACCTCATTATCAGATGAGTTTCATGCAACCCATTATTGTAATGAGGGTTATCCTATGGTTATCTTATCCTGAGTTTGGACGTAGTTGGACTAGACTACTAGGCAATACAAGTCACCAAAATCTAGTTCATTTGTAAGCTGACAATGGTCTATCCAAAAGAATATCGATAATGTGACAAACATATCACCACACGTAAGGCTACTCCATTGCCAGGAGAGTTTTATTCAACCCATTATTGTAATGGGGATTTACCCCATGGCTTTTGAATAACTAAGGATTCCAATTATTCAAGCTCATTAACCTATTCTTTTCTTTTGATTGCTTGGAATACTTGCTCATTTATAGTGGTGAAAACCACATTTTGTTTGCTTAGGAGCAAGGGATTTGATTAGTGATGAAAAACACTATTTTTTGGAAACTTGCTCATTTTATGGAAGAGAAAGGGGATTTCTTGGGTAGGGGGGAGCTTGTCCTTTTGTCAATTCTCAACATTCTATACCATACACATAATAGGATGAGCAATGGAAACCTTTCGCTTAAGGGAACAAGGATTACATTGTAGTGTCATCCTTCTTTATTCAAACCTAGATTTTAATGTGTGAAATTGTGTCAGGATTTTGATATATGCAAGGTACTATCAAAGCAAGACCTTACCTTCTAAAATCTAAGATAACTTTCTACAACATATAAAAATATAACTAGGGATGGTTGAATGACCAAAAAACCTAGTAAAAATCCTATAGCAACTTATTTTTAGCTTTTTATGTAGCATGTAATGGGAGATAGCAATCACAAGATGAAGAATAATATGCCATAAAGTAAATCTATAAGATGACTAAAAATATACTATAAATAAAAATTATGAAAATGTATACAAAGTAGCTATGGAGAAAATGAACACTCCATGAATAAAGCTACTACTCAAGAATGATATTTGAGCATATCACACTCCATCACATTACATCACACTCTACTACATCATACCACACTGTTCTACACTACTTCCTACTGCTATATTATGCTCTATGTCTATGGCCCTTTATATAGAAAAATAGGTTCCTTGGTCAACACTATGCCTAGTTGTGCAAGGGATAGCTTGCACATTAACATTTGTGCATTTATTACATTGCATGAAGTAACTAGATAACTTCCCCCTAATGTAATCTAATGTCCTAAGTATGTAACAAGAAAGGTACATTTACATGATCCACATGATGTAATATAATCTATTTCTAACATCCCCCTATATTATATTATTTGGATATTGAAGACTTAAGTCTTCAATGTGGATCTTCTTCTTGTCCTTGGGATTCTGAATATTCTTCTCTATTTTTTGTAACTTGTTCAAGCAAGTTATTAATGTCTTCATAATATTTTATTCTTACTAAAAGAGCTTTGATTTCATAATCATCTATCGATTCTTCCAGTTCTTCAATTTTTTCTATCCTCTAAGCTAGATGTCCCTTTTGATTTCTTTTTTGATACTCCAATTGGAGACAATTGGTTGAATGTTGGAATTCTTTTTGACGAGGATTTTGATATTGTTGTGCCTAAAATTGATTCCCATTGTTCATCTAATTTCCTTGATTCTGATTTTTGGGATTGAAACTGCAATAGATGGTGTTGTGGCCTTTTCTCTTGCATATCTGACAATAGTATTGTACCATGTTTTTCGTCCTTTAGATGAAGAAGCAATGTTTTCCTATGGATTTTCTTTAGATATTTCCACTTCATATTCCTATAGAATATTGACTAAGTCATCAAAAGAAGTATCTTTACTTAGAACTTGTAAATATGTTACCAAATATTTATAATTATTTGGAAGTGCTCTCATAGTTACTTGAGTAAGAATTTCATCCTTAACTATTTCTCCTAAGGTAAATAATTTTTCTTTCATATTTGCCACCTTCCTTAGGAACAGTTCTATGCTTTCTCCATTATTCATCTTTAATGAATGAAGTTGATATTGAATATGAAGAATGGTTGCCTTATTCTTTCCCTCAAATATTTTCTCTAGGCTTGTCCATGCCTCTGAAGATGTTTTTGATAAACTGATATAGGGTTGTACTTCATTAGTGATAGCAAAGGTTATTATCATTAGAGCCTTTGAATCATTTTCTATGAACTATATAATTTCAATATTTTTTTTTTGGGAGGTATTTGTCTTTTCCCTTTGACAATATCCCAAATTTTATCATATACCAAGATAGATTTCACTTTATTCTTCTAGGAAAAATAATTAGGACCCTTGAGTAGTTGAGATTTTGCTAGGAAAAATTTGTTTGAATCTATTTTGATTTTCTAATATCAATCCTTAGATTTTGTAGAATGCCTTATGACTCTCTAGTATGTCCTAGATAAGCTATAGTGCTTTTGTAAATTATATTCCAATATCTGGTTGATTTTGTAAAGTTTTGTAAAAAATCAACTTCTAATATCCCTTATTGCTCCTATTGAACTAAGCACTTTTCCCAAATTTTAAAGAGGTTATAATGTTGGATCTTTTGTCCCCTTTTGAGAATTTTGAGACAATAATTTTATAAATTTCCAACATTTGAACCTTTGGGAATTAATTTAATTGCATCTAATTTCCAATTAATTAATTTGATGTAGTAACCCTTATGACTCCCTAATTTTTGGAAAAATTAGACCACAATAATATTTACAAATATTTAATATTTATTCCAATAGAAACCCTTACTACTCCTAGGTTTTATATTGCAAATATTGTTCTAGCTTGGTAAGTTATATCCTATGTCTTTTGCTTTCATAATCTCAAAATTTATCCTTGATTTTAAACCTTATATCTCCTTTATTTGAAAGAAATATTAAATGAAATAAATTACTTACCTTAGCTCCTTTATCACCATACTTGAATGGCTCTAATTTCAGCTGGATATAATAGCAGCAATATGTAAATTTTGACACTTGAGATGATGAGTGTGGATTAGGCTAGCCTTGTCTTCAATACTGGAGTGAAGAGCATTGCATATTTAAGAAGGTTTGACCTTCTTTTCTAGGAGCCTTTAATGCTTCCGTCCTTCCTTCCACATTGTGCTTTGGATGTGTTTCACTACGCTATTCTCTCTCAAATTCCTTTGACTATGTTATTATCTCTTCTTCACCCTATGTTGCTTTGTGTTTAGATGCCTTTTAAGGTGGTGAAGGCTTTGAAAAGTGTAACTAAGCATTATGTATGAGCTCTCTCATTTTTAGCATAACAATAATTTAGTAACGCTCTGCTAGCTTCTTGGTCACCTTGTAATGCATGAACACTTGTGTGAGCACTTGTAACTCCGTGATTTTTTCTAGATGTTAAGAAATTGAATGGCACCTTAAAGAATTTTTTCCAAGTGGATTTCAACCTTTCTGTATGGATTTATTTCATTGTAACGCTTCCAAGGAGATTATAACTCCTTTTTGTATACCTCTTATTTGCTTGCTATGTTTCTTGGAGTGCAAGCAATATCTTCTCTTATTGGTCAATCATTGAGGCAATTTTGGAGCTTTGAATGGCATTGTAGGTGATTATTTTGGTGGAGAATCTTCACCAATCTAAAAAAATTTGAATATATCACCTGTTCTACTTGTTTCTTGTTTCCTTCAATGTGGTTCTTTTATGCTATTCATCCACATTGATTGAGGTAAAATCTACTATCTTTTTGTTTGTAAAAGATATCTTCCTTTCTATCTACGTAAATACATATTGATGATCAAATGATATGGTGCATTAACTTTTGCAGGTTCATCCGTACAAGACGTTAAGTGTGAGCCCCTTTGAATGGATCCTTGTGTCGTGGATGAGGAGTGCTTGAAATTTGATCTTTCTTTCTTGACATTCAACCTTTCTTGGCTAGATTTCCCTATAGTTTTTGTGTCTTTAGTGGCTCCTTCAATCTACCCTTTTCCAACGAATAATGTAGTACAATACCTTGTAATATTCTATGAGAATAATACGTTCTTATTGCACCCTTTTTGCACTCCTTCTTGTAGGTCTTGTAGTTTAATTTTGTAGCAAATTTTCAATTCATTTAAGGAGGTCAAATTTTCCCACGTAGGAATAACCGACGGAATGGAAGCGAGGATTAGCCATGGCAGACGTCGGATGGACCATAACAGCTATAAAACATACAAATATTTACCCAAGGCAATGGATCTCACTAATCATAGTGATGAAATGATGAGAGAGATGTTCACGGTTGCACTAGCATTTTGGGATAGGGCCTTCATGCAATATCACTAAAGTCAAGAATTTTTGTGAAGGAAGAAGTTCGATGCGGATGATGAGGATTCTAACAGTATAGAATAGTGGACGTTTCCAAATTCAAGTACATGGTTTACCGACCAGACGAGGAAATTTTCAATGTGGGATTTCAGTCTTCGATGGGATCCAAAACGGTAGGTTACGGTAGTTCAACAAATACCAATGGTAAGCATAAAATGCAGTCTCCACATGGCATAGTATACATGAATCTCACATGGACTCCTGCAAGTTCTCCTCCATACTTAGGGAATTTAATTAAATTTATTGGTAAATACATTAATACAAAGCATGAATGAAGACCTGAAATTGAGTTAATGAAAGTGAAATATAAAAGTTAGCAGGATGTTGTACCCATGAAGATGAGGGTAGTTTGATTGTTCGAGATCGATTATCGATGGAAGTTGGACGTAGGGATGTGGGTAGCTGGGCAAATTTCTCTAAAATATCTGATGTCACTAGTGAATAAGAATGTATTGATTTTATAGTATATCTTGTATTACTTTTTATTTTGTTAATGCAGGTATATCGTGAGGTGTTTCATTATCAACACGTATGAGAACATCATATCTTCAAATGGAGCAACATTTCAATTGGGTCGAACATAAAGGTCTACCCCCAATAAGCAACGTCCAATAGAGCCATAGGTAGCAATATAGAGGAAAACACGCCATCTTTGTGGGCCCGACATAGACAACATGGGACATACTATGAAGATCATCATGGAAGACACTTGAAGGTAGGAAGTAGATTCGAAAACCAAAAGAAATGTGGACATACTATGATAGCAAATGGTTCAAGGAGGCCAACACCGATGGAGTAGGGTCCAATGATTACTACCATGCAAAGTATTATTGAAGTCTATAGGGGCGATTACAGGTCAAGTTATAATGTCCCAAAATCGTTGATGAATCCAAGCATAGAATGTGAAACCAAAATGAGCTTTTTATTAAAATCGTAAAGCTATAGTGCCATTCACATCTGCCCAAGTGTGTCTTATGAAATATTAAATGCTCAAGTCTTGTCTATGTGAGAGGTGAGGGGTTTCCTCCTTAGACGGGTCCACAGTTAATAATACTATATGATGTGGACTATAATGTATAAATATTACCCCTCATTATTGACACTGGTCAAGGAAGTTCAGTTTAGGGGAGATCAATTATGGATGGTGCGATCACAGTCCATGAAGCTCTGCACTCTACGAGGCAAACCAACAAGAAGGTATTTGCCCTAAATCTTGATATGAATAAAGCTTTTGACCACATTAACTGGGATTTTTTGATGGTTGTTCTTTTGAAGTTTGACTTTCATCCTCAGTGGGTCAGGCTGATAAAAGAGTGCATATCCAAACCTTGGTTCTCAGTATTGGTCAATGGCACAACAACTGGGTATTTCAAGAGCCATAGGGGGCTTAGACCAGGATATCTAATTAGCCCAATGTTGTTCATTATAGTAGCAGAGGCATTAGGTAGAACTATAAAAGCAACTTGCACTGCTGGATTAATTTTGAGGATTAAATCCACCTCTCTCACCAACCCAGTTACTCACCAACAATTTGTTGATGACACTTTGATGTTGACCCACTCGTCAGTGGATGAAGCTAGAAGGATTAAGCACATTCTCCAACTCTACGAGGATGTTGCAGGATAGAAGGTGAATTTCAACAAGAGTAAGCTTTACTTCCTCAACACCCCAATCCAAAGACAAGCCAGAATAGCAGAGATTTTGGGATGTTCGATAGCGACTCTTCCTACCTCTTATTTAGGCCTTCCCATTTTCTATGGTTCTATGAGAGAATCTATGTGTGATTGAGTGGTAGAAAGAATCCAAAAGAAACTAGCTGGTTGGAAAGGACATCTTTTATCTCAGGCCGAGAAACTTACTCTCACTAAGGCATCCTTACAGAACATTTTGGTTTATTTTCTATTTGTGTTTAAGGCCCCAACCAGAGTATACCAAAATATTGAACAACTCCAAAATAATTTTCTCTAGTTTGGATCAGAGGAAAAAAAGAGGATCCACCTTGTGGGCTGGGGTAAGGTTTGCAGGCCGAAAGAAAATGGGGGACTAGGACTAAGAAGAGTTGCTCACCTAAACACAACCTTGCTTGCCAAACAAGCTTGGTGTCTCATCAACAATGAGGAGAATGAGTGGACTGCCATAATTAAAAGAAAATATCTTCAAGATATCGATTTTCTAAATGACATGGTGCACAGTAGAGGTTCGGCATTCTGGAAAGCAGTCTTAACAATTAGAGAGGTCATAAAGAAATGCCTAATATGGGTTCTAGGTAACAGGTAGAAGATCAGATTATGGGATGACAGGTGGGCCAAGGATGAAGCTTTATCTTAGGTTCCTATCCTTGCGAGGATCAAAAGAATAATTGAGGATCTCATAGGAAGGAAAGTGGCTGATTTCATGAGACAGGACAGAGGAAGGCTTATTTGGAAATAGATAAGGATTCAAGGCTTTGAAGCTGAATCAAAAGAATTCCAAAGCATCCTACATCAACAATTCATTTCCATGAGACCTGAGCAGGATCATGTAATATGGGCAACTACCGAAAATAGACAGTTCTCAATCAAATATGCATACATGCTAATGTTAGATATCGAGGACCCCACACTCCAGACACAGTTGGTGTGGGTCAAAAACCTTATTCCTAAAGTTGCAATGTTCTCATGGCTGGTGATCCAAGGTAGGATTCTGACTATTGACAACTTGTTAAGGAAAGGTATGATAGTTGCTAACCGATTTTTTTTTGTGCAGGGCCAATTGGGAGTCCACCCTCCATATTTTCCTTGAATTCTTGGTCTCTCTGAGTGTCCTCAATGGGTTATTTCAAGCCTTTAAAATTTGCTAGGTCATACCAGCCACCATCATTGACCTCTTCCACCAATGGCCAAATCCCTTTGTTAGCCTTAGGCTGAGGTTTTTTTGGAAGATTTGTCTCCATCATTTTCTTTGGTAGGTGTGGCTAGAAAGAAACCATAGAGATTTCCATGAGTCAAGCCATGATGTTACCTCCATTACCAATAATATTCTTACCTTCGCCTGTGAAAACATCAGCCTTATCCCTCATGAAGATCAAAATCCTTCCCCTTGGGAGAGGCGGTTCGTTCAATCCTTAAATATTACTCTAGGTGAGAAACTTGTGTCTACCAAGGTCAATCCTAGATTAGATGTCTAGTGGAAACCACCCCCAGTTGGTTGGTTCAAGCTCAACTTCGATGGGGCCTCTAAAGGTAACCCTGGAAAAGCAGGGGTTGGAGGAGTAGTGAGAGATCATCAAGGCAAGATGGTGATGGCTTTTTTTGAATAGCAAGGAGCAAGGACTAACAACGAGGCAAAAGAAAGAGTGTTATGGAGGGGTCTTCAGTTGGCTCAGGAGATTGAAGGTAAACTAATTATCGAAGGAGATTCGATGCAGGTCATAAACCTTCTCAGTAATGGGAAAAATCCTCCATGGCATATTAAGACTATCATAAAAGAGGCTAGGATCCTTTACCATGCCACGAATGATCAGAAGGCCCAGCATGTGTTTAGGGAAGCAAATAAAATAGCTGATATCTTGGCCAATATAAGGGTGGAAGCTATTGGGATGGTCACTTGGGAACATGGGGTCCCAAGTGATGTGGATAAAATTATTCAAAATGATCGCCAATGATGATGAAACTGTGGGGATTAAAAAAAGGGAGAGGAGTTTCATTTTTGGTTTGTCAGTACTACTTCGGTTCTTCTTGTGATGGCTTTAGTTTTCTTTGCAACGAGGGAAGGATCCAGGTGGCTTGGTGGCTTCATGTTATGGGGTTAGGGGTAAATGCAGAGGCCAAGGACCGATGTCGTGATTTCATGAATTGTCGTAGTCTAAGGAAAAGCAAAATACAGCAAGAAAGAAAAAGTGTAGTGATATCATGACATGTTGAGCAAGAAAGAAAAAGTGTCACAATATCGCGACATGTTGAGCAAGAAGGAAAAAGGGTCACGATTTCGTGACATGTTGAGCAAGAAAGGAAAAGTTTCACAATTTTGTGACATGTAGAGCAAGAAAGGAAAAGTGTCACGATGTTGTGACATGTCAAGAAAGAAAGAAAGAGTGTCATGATATTGTGACATGTTGAGCAAGAAGGAAAAAGTGTCACGATATCGCGACATGTCACATTTTCACGACCAAAAGAGAAGAGAAAGAGCAAGAGGGAAAAAGTGTCATGATATCGCGACATGTTGAGCAAGAAAGAAAGAGTGTCACGATATCGTGACATGTTGAGCAAGAAGGAAAAAGTGTCGCTTTTTGGTGATATGTTGAGCATGAAGGAAAAAGTGTTGCGATATCATGACATGTCGTATTTTCGTGACCAAAAGAGAAGAGAAAGAGCAAGAGGGAAAAAGTGTCATGATATCGTGATATGTCGTACTTTCGCGACCAAAAGAGAAGAGAAAGAGTAAGAAGGAAAAGTGTCACGATTTCGCGACATGTCATCTTTTCGCGACCAAAAGAGAAGAGAAAGAGCAAGAAGAAAAAGTGTCACGATATCGCGACATGTCGCATTCTCACAAAAAAAAGAGAAGAGAAATAGGAGGAAGGAAAAAGTGTCGTGATGTCGCGACATGTTGAGCAAGAAAGAAAGAGTGTCACGATATCGTGACATGTTGAGCAAGAAGGAAAAAGTGTCGCGATATCGTGACATGTCGCATTTTCGTGACCAAAAGAGAAGAGAAAGAGCAAGAGGGAAAAAGTGTCACGATATCGCGACATGTTGAGCAAGAAATAAAGAGTGTCATAATATCGCGACATGTTGAGCAAGAAGGAAAAAGTGTCACTTTTTGGCAATATGTTGAGCATGAAGGAAAAAGTGTCACGATATCGTGACATGTCACATTTTCATGACCAAAAGAGAAGAGAAAGAGCAAGAGGGAAAAAGTGTCGCGATATCGCGACATGTTGTATTTTTGTGACCAAAAGAGAAGAGAAAGAGCAAGAAGAAAAAAGTGTCATGATTTCATGACATGTCGTCTTTTCGTGACCAAAAGAGAAGAGAAAGAGCAAGAAGGAAAAGTGTCACGATATCGCGACATGTCGCATTCTCGCGACCAAAAGAGAAGAGAAAGAGGAGGAAGGAAAAAGTGTCACGATATTGTGACATGTTGAGCAAGAAAGAAAGAGTGTAGCGATATCATGACATGTTGAGCAAGAAGGAAAAAGTGTCACTTTTTGGCGACATGTTGAGCAAGAAGGAAAAAATGTCACGATATCGCGACATGTCATATTTTCGTGACCAAAAGAGAAGAGAATGAGCAAGAGGGAAGAAGTGTCACGATATTGCGACATGTCGTATTTTCGCGACCAAAAGAGAAGAGAAAGAGCAAGAAGGAAAAGTGTCACGATTTTGCGACATGTCACATTTTCATGACCAAAAGAGAAGAGAAATAGGAGGAAGGAAAAAGTGTCACGATATCACGACATGTCGCATTGTCACGACCAAAAGAGAAGAGAAATAGTAAGGAGGCGAAAGTGTCGCAATATCGTGACATGTTGGTTTTTCACGGGCAAAATCCAAGAAAAGGAGCATGGAGGCAAAAGTGTCACGATATCGTGACATGTTGCCTTTTTGTGTCCAAAAGCAACAAAAGAGGTCAAAGAGGCAGAAGCGTCATGATTTCATGACATGTCATATTTTTGACACATCGTAGTTTCACGATGATCCAGATCAAATGAAGGAAAAGACTCAAGGACGACATGATTTCGTGACCTACCGATTCTTTGCGGATGAAAGCGAAAAGAGAACAAAATGGGAAATGAATGTCACAATTTCGTGACATGTCTCAGTTTCGTGACAGGCAGTAGCAAAGGAGTTGAACGAAGGCATATTGTCATGATTTCACAACAGGTCTTTGTGTCATGACACGTCGTAGTTTCATTACTTTCCAGAGCAAATGAAGGAAAGACTTAAGGGCGTCGCGATTTCGTGACATGTCACACGGTCATGGATGGAAGTGACAAGCGTGCAAAATGGGAGACGAATGTCATGATTTCGCGACATGTCTCATTGGTGTGACATGTCACATTTTCGTGACATGCAATGACAAAGGAGTAGAACGAAGGCAGAATGTCACGATTTCATGATATGTCTCTTTTATGCAACGGGTCGTATTTTCACGAATTACCAAATTAAAATATGGAAATGACTTAAGGATGTTGTAATTTTGTGACATGTCACATATTCGTGGTTGGAAGCATAAAGAGTGCAAATTGGGAAATGAATGTCACGATTTCGCAACATGGCTCATTTTCTTGACTTGTCGCATTTTTGCGACTTATAGAGGCAAAGGAGCTGAATGTTGGCGGAATGTCACGATTTCACGACATGTCTCATTTTCGCGACATGTCACCATTTCACGACTCTTCAGAGCAAGTGAAGGAGAAGACTTAAGGACATCACGATTTCATGACAGGTCGCATTTTCACGATTGGAGCAGCAAGAGAGCAATGTGGTGGGCCACTGCCTGTGTTCTAAGGTGTTTGTAATTATGTGTAAGGGGTGGTGTTATTTCTTGGCAAAGTGGCCTCAGTAGGGGACTAGTAGCAAAGGACAAACTGTCCCTATTGAGGTTTTGATCTGTTTCAGCATTGTGCTGATTTTGTAAAAGGTTTTGGGTCAACCTAGAAAACCTGGCTGTAATGAAATTGTACCTTAATTACCAAAAAAAAAAATGTATAGTTTATTTATTATATAAAGTGGCATGAGGACACCGCGTGCCTAGAGGTAAATAAAGTCCATGATAATGAAGATGTTATAAAAAATGTTTTGAAAATTAAATGCCATAAAAGGAAAAAAAAAACATACATGTTGCTGAAGTGAAACCAGATAAGAGAAATGAAACGTTGGAAAATGAAGGGCCATGGCAGAAAACTTTAAAAATAGGAGAAAATGTTGTTGCAAGGGCTGGATATTTTGGGACTTGGTTGGACTATGTTGGAGGCCAAATTTCTTAATGTTGTTTGTCAACTGTTGGACTATATTTTTACCACATGATGGCTATTTTTTTATGGTTAATTTGTTTTATTTCCAGTTTATTGCACCCTTTTCCTTAGAAGCTTGCACCGCATTAGTTGTTTGACTGCATAAATTTGGGTAACGCTAATGCTAGTTTTTGTGTAGAATTTTCATGCCTGCAGGGTTTGTGGAGAAATTCGGAGTTGCAGCATTTTTTTTTTTCATTTTTTTTTTCTAACTTTATTTTTGTATATATTTTTATTTTTCAAAGAAAAAAATAAATATTAAAAAAAAAAATCAAAATCCAAAAAGAATTACATGGCTGCATACAATGAACTCCAAAGTTTCATATTGCACATTTATGTCTTTGTTCCGAGTCATTTTGAATTTATAAAAATTATTTAAAGTTACTATTTTATAAGAATTTTTATAATTTCAAATTTTCATTTTTTTTTCATTTTTGAGGCCAAATCAGATTTTTTCAGTTTTATATTTCATTTGCAATCATAAAATGAACTTCCCTTTACGAAAATTCTGATTTCATTAAAGGGGGGTAAATTTTCATGGTATTTCATAGGCTATCATTTTGGAGCATTAAATTACCTTCTCTTTATAAAAATTCTAATTTTATCAAAGAGAGGTAATTCATACATTACATCAAAGGCTAGTGTTCTAAAGCATTAAATTATTTCTCTTTATGAAAATTATTTCATTAAAGAGGGATGATTAATAATGATATTTTAAAGCCAATATTTTAAGGCTATAAATTATTGTCTCTTTATGAAAATTAATTTCATTAGAGAGATAATTTTGTGAGAAGCAGAACCAATTTTGATTACTTTGACGAAGTATAAATAATACATTAAGGCCAGGATTAGTTTGGAGGTTGTGGAACCACCCGAGACTAATATAGACGAAGTTGTAACAAATAAAAACTAGCCTAAATTAATAAATCTAACAATATAATATTGTTACGATTGAATTAATTAATAAAGAAAATATTGAAATATATTCTAACATCCCCCCTTATTACAATATTTTAGGAAACATATAACTATTAGCTATACTATCACCCCCATTATTTTGAAATACATAGAGAGCTGCTAAAAAAATTAAATTTGACACATGCAAGTGCCTTAGTGAATATGTCTGCAACTTGAGCATTGGTGGAGATGTACTGAAGCTGGATTCGGTGCTTTGGTACTTCGTCTCGAATGAAGTGGCATTATGTATCAATGTGTTTGGTTTTTTCATGATGCACTGGATTCTTAACAAGATTCAAAACACCCATGTTGTCATAGAACAAGTGTATTAGATATTTTGGTGGAAGACCCATACTTGTCAGGATGTGACGTAACCATATCACTTTGCACACAGCTTCACATGCAATGCGATATTCTACCTCTGTTGATGAGATAGCAACCACCTGTTACTTCTTACTATGCCAAGAGATAGGACCATATCCAAGATGAAACAAATATCTTGAAGTTTATTTACGATCATCAAATTATCTGGCATAGTCAGAGTTCATGTATCCCTGTACGAAGAATTTGTTGTTCTTCTTGTATTCTAGGCCATATTCCATTGTGCCACGGACATAGTGAAGGACTCGCTTTGCTACTTTCTAGTGTGTAGTCTTAGGTTCTTGCATAAACCTCAAAAGATAATTGATAGCAAATATGATATCTGGCCTAGTGTTGGTTAGATATATGAGACTCCCAATCAGCTGATGATAGAGAGTAGCATCTACCTGAGGTGATTTGTCATATCGTGATAATTGAAGACCTATTTCTATTGGTGTTGCCATTAGCTTGCAATTAGTCATGTGATATTTTTCTAGTAGTATCTTGGAATATTTTTTCTGGGACACTTTGATGTAGTGCTCCTTCTGGTTCACTTCTAGGCCAAGACAATAATGGAGAAGTTTGAGATCTATCATTTCAAAATATTTGCTCAAATCCTGTTTGATAGAAGAGATCATTGTTTCTAAACTCCCTGTTATGAGTAGATCATCAACATAGAGTACAAGCAATACTATTTTAGAGCCTTGCTTCTTGAAATAGAGGTTTGCATCCAACGAACATCTCTTAAATCCATGCTTTAGTAGGTGATTATCCATTTTTATGTACCAAGCCCGAGGGGCCTTTTTCAAACCATATAAGGATTTGACTAATTTGTAAACTTTTTGCTATTGGCCTTCCACTTCAAATCCTTATGATTGAGTCATGTAGACTTCCTCTTGGAGATCACCATTTAGAAAGGCACTCTTGACATCCATTTGGTGCACTTTCCACCCATACTATGCTACCATAGCACAAAGAACTCGAATGGTTGTCATCTGAGCAGTAGATGCAAAAGTTTTCTCGTAGTCAATGCCTTCTCTTTAAGCATAGCCCTTTGTACTTGTATACCACTTTAGATTCTTCTTTTGTGGTGATGAAGAAGATGAAGAAGGACCTCCAACATTTGATGAAGGAGACTTCTCAACCTTAATGTTCATAAGGTCTAGGTATACATATGATATGTTTTCTGATGTGAATATTCTTGGTTAAGGGATAAATCAATTGATAACCCTTAGAGTGCTCATCATACCCAAGAATAATTCACTTCAATGTTTTCTCATCTAGCTTCTTCCTCTTTTATTTTGGTATATGCATGAATGCCTTACAACCAAAAATGCGTAGATGAGAGATGGAGGGTTTCCTACCACTCCATGCTTCCTATGGAGTCATTCCTTGTAGGGCTTTTGTGGGTGCCCTATTCAATAGATATACTGCTATGGTGACAACTTCTACCCAATATTGTTGCCCAATTCTAGCTCCTATGAGCATGCAACAAACAATTTCCATGATGGAACGGTGCCTCCTTTTAGCAACTCCATTTGCTGAGGAGTATAAGCAGTAGTCAACTGTCGTGTGATCCCATTTTCAGTCAAGAATGCAAAAAATTATTTAGAGGTGTACTCCCCCCCTCGATCTGAGCGGAGGGTCTTTATAGAAGTTCTTGACTCCTTTTCAACAAATTTTTTGAATTGATGAAAGAAGCCAAATGCCTCATATTTTAGTTGAAGAAAGAATACCCACATATTTCATGAGTAATCATAAATAAATAATTAAAAATACCTCTTACCCCCATAACTATTGGGTGTTAAAGGATCGCCCAGATCAGTGTGAACCAACTCCAGAGGTTTCTTTTCTCTTGTAAAGCTCCTTTTAAAAGGTACTCTATGTTGCTTGCCTGCCAAGCAGTCAGAGCAAACTGGAAATATGGTAGAAAGGGAAGGAAGACCCTTTACCATTTCATACTTAGAGATAATCATGGCTACATCTAGAGAAGATATGGTATCTAGGGCAAATAATCCATGCTTATATGAAGCGGTTGCAATGTTCTTACCCCTCCTAGTGATAGAACAACACTTCTTGCCCCCCTCAACACTAAATTTTACAACCATATTTTTGTCCAAAATTTGTGTGACTGACAACAAGTTGTTCGCCAATCCTGGAACAGAGAACCTTTTCAATATGACACTTGCCATCAGGAAGAGTAACAAAAATTGTTCCTTTTCCCTGAACCTTGTAGGTTTTATCATCGGCAATAGTGACAGGTTTGCCCTCTTTGGCCTTAAAATACTCAAACCACGATTTGTCGCCAGTCATGTGCTTACTGGCTCTAGAATTGACATACCAAATAGGATTTGTCTGTTTGAATACTATAGTAGTCATGAGCACTTTGTGTGCATGCTCAAAATTTGTGTCAGATTCCTTAATAGCAACATTCACTTTGGGTTGCTTGTTCTTGTGTGGTTTGTTCTGGCCTTTCTATTTTTGTTGTTTATTTTTATGCCAAAATTTGTCTGTATCATGACGTTCTTTGTCATAGATCTTGCAATATCTCTTAGTTTGTTGAGTTTTTTGAGTTTTTTTCCCTTTTGAATCTTTCTGAGAACTCGCTCCCTTCTAAAAATTAAATTTCTTCTTGTTCTGGTCCTTCCTGTTTGTGTAGAGGGCAGTGTTAGAAGAATCATCTCGTTGTAGTTGACGTGCCTCCTCCTATTGAAGCAAATTTACCAACTCAACAAAGGTAACTTGTATCTGTGATACATGAAGTGAGGTGATCAATACTTTAAAATAATCAGGTAATGCTCTCAATACCACTAAGGTAAGGATCTGATCATCAACTGGTGCTACCAAAGAATTCAACTTTACTTTCAACTCAGACACTCTGCATAGAAAGAGTTCAACTGTTTCTCCCTGGTTCATGCTTAGTTTGTGTAATTGAGATTGAAGAAATAGAATGGTGGAAGCATTATTTCCTTCATATATAGTTTTAAGGGCATTCCATGCCTCTTTACTACTTTTACACTCAGCAATATGGGGTTGAACTTCATCAAAGACAACAAGCAAAATGAGCACTTTTGCCTTGCTATCTATCTTATCAAAGTTTTTCTGATCAGCAGAGAGAGTTGTGACTCCAACTATAGATGAAGGTCTCATTGTTGTTCCAGACACAACATCCCAAAGATCATCCATCTCTAGGATTGCCTTCATTTTTTTTCATGGTGTATAGTTTGGACCTTTCAACAACTAATGAGCATCAGACATTAGTTTTGCAGACATTGTGAAGGTTCCTTATAACACCAAATGGTCCCCCCTTCAATATACCTTAATGCTAGGCTGTTATACCATACAAAATACCTGAACTTACGTGAGATATTATAGGTATTTTGAAAAACCAAAAAATTTACCCGTCCTTACGTGAGGGAGACTGTAGGTAATTTTAATGATTTATACAATACATGGTACTTAGGCGATACTAAAATGGAATCACCTTGTTGATGGCACTGACCTTAGAAAGTCTTCAATCCTCATGTGTGGGGTGTAACTTCCCCTAAACACTTTGGATATCTGAACGTTCATGTGGATTTAAGCCTAAACACGAGAGTGATTGGGGTAGTGGATGGAGTAAAAAAATAGCAAAAAAATGGCAAACTTATCTCTCTCGATGATTAATAGAGAACTAGCTCAGATGTAATTTTGGCAACTATATTAGGTGGTGGATACAGTAGTGCAATCACAATAGCTTTACCTATAAGTGATGGCCAGAGGTATCACAAATATCGAACGTTGCAGTGCAATAAATTTCACAAATGGATTTTAATTATTTTGGGGACTTAGGGAGTGAATTTGATTTTAAATTAAATGATGTAGTGCAAAAGAAGGAAAAAATGCAACATACAAACTAAAAGTGCCCACAGAAATAACCCACTAGGTGTCGGGAACAACCGAAAATGCACCTTTACAATAATGCCAAAAAAAATGCTTTTTTAAAAAATTACTCTCAATCCCCCCTTGATTTTTTGAAAAAAATGACTCCCCCCTTTAAAATTTCTCTTTATAAAGCATTTTAAAACATTCTTGTATAACTAAAATTCAAAAAAATAACTTTATCTTACATAGTAAAAAATTATTTTTAAAAAAATAACCTTAAACTATTATAAAATAAATTAAAATGATATTTAATTTTAACTTTAATTAAAGAATATTAAAAAAAACTTTAATAAAAAATGAAAATTTTTATACCTTTGGGGGGGGTCGACGAGACTCGAACCCGTGACCTGAGGCTCCTAGAGCCTTAACCACTTGACTCACCGCCAGGTGAGTCAGTGGGCTGATCTACACAGATCAGGCTCCATGCCTCCTTTAAGGAGCCCCCAAAGGCGTAATAGCCTCCGCAACGGTGCTCCCTCCACCACCACCACTCAGGTGGAGCACAGGTGGCACTGCTCGGGCGGATCCACCGATGGCTTGTGGGTGGCACAGAGGTGGTGGGCTCATAGAGAGCCAAAAAACATACTCAAATCACGCAAAATTTATCTCTCGAATCGTGTTTCTATGGCAGGAAGATACAACACCAAAATTGTCCTTAAAAACTGTAGAAATATGGAGAAATCACCTGATCGATGGCTGCCATTGATGCCCGGTGTGAGAAAAAAAATAGTTTTGGAGGGTTTGGAAGGGCTTAGATCAAATTCTGATCCAGCCAATCTGCTCCGATTGGCTTCTACCTTCCAGAAAATCACGCATAAAACGAAGGCACTGCAACCAGTGATAACGAAAAATAGGAAGTGATTTACCAGTTTGACGTCGGAATGTGCAGGTGACAGAAAAAATCGTCAGGTGACGTGCGTGATCGAATTTTGAATTTTGAGGCTTCTTTTTGGTTTATCCCACATTGATGGGATCGGCAGTAAATAAGGGATTTTAAAAGCGTTTTACTCCACAATGGAGTATAGCCTCTCAAGGAGAGGCTCTCACCCAAGAGGGTCGTGGGGAAGCTTTTGACCGTGCGGTCGATTGCCTTGTTTGATCTTGGTCGATCGCTTTGAATTCTTTCTTTCGAATTGCTCCTTCGGTCGATCGCCTCTTCGACCGTATGGTCGATCCAACTTTTTCAAAAAAAATTTCTCTATTTCGAGAAAAAAAAATTCTCAAACTTTCAAAGAATTATTCCCAACTGACAAAAAAAAATCTCCGCTCGTTTGCTCCGCTACTACGAGATCACTTCATGAGAAATGAGACGAGAAATGAGAGTGGCGGAGGAAGAGCTCTGATACCATGTGAGAAGCGAAACCAAGTTTGATTAATTTGACGAAGTATAAATAATACATTAGGGCCAAGATTAGTCTAGAGGTTGTGGAACCACCCGAGACTAATATAGGCGGAGTTGTAACAAATAACAACTAGCCTAAATTAATCAATCTAACAATATAATATTGTTACGATTGAATTAATTAATAAAGGAAATATTGAAATATATTCTAACAAATTTATTAATCATATCATAGGCTATATTTATCTTCATAATAATAAGCTATATTTAATGAGCATATTCATAGATTTTAATCTTCATTTTCATGTTTAAAGTAGGATTTAATGCATGATAAAACTTGTTTACAAGCTACTTAATAAAGAAGATAAAATCTACCTTAAAATCCTCCAAGATAAAAGGAATTAAGGCACTACATCGTGGTCATATGAGGGCCAATTCACATTTGCTTTTATTTAAGTTTCATGAACAATAATTAATTTAGTATGGTAAAATGAACCAACACATGCCCCTTGTTAACAGTTACTTGCAATCACTAAGGTGTTCCTAGCATTAATTTATCTATATTTATTGAGATTACTAATACACATGTGCAAATGCTAAAATAGCGAAGACCTTGGAGAAGTTGTTTTGTTTGACTTCTTTGCAAGAGAGGGTTTTGGGATCAAAATCCTAAAGGAGAGTGTAATATCATAATTGGGTAAAATTATGACTCAATAGACCCCTTAATAAGAAAAATCTCATAAGAAAAATTACAAATGATGGTGAGATAGTTAAGTGCCATGAGGGAATTTTAAGATTTTCCATAGGACTTAAACACCCTAGTTGATTGATCAAAAGTTTGTTAAGAATACCTAGATATTCAATATCCTTGTGTGTGCAAAGTGGATGTATTAGATGAGTCATTATACTACCTCATTATCAGATGAGTTTCATGCAACCCATTACTGTAATGAGTATTATCCTATGGTCATCTTATCCTTAGTTTGGACGTAGTTGGACTAGATTACTAGGCAATACAAGCCACCAAAATCTAGTTCATTTGTAAGCTGACATTGGTCTATCCAAAAGAATATTGCTAATGTGACAAACATATCACCACACGTAAGGCTACTCCATTTCCTGGCGAGTTTTATTCAACCCATTGTTGTAATGGGGATTTATCCCATGGCTTCTGAATAACTAAGGATTCCAATGATTCAAGCCCATTACCCTATTATTTTCTTTTGATTTCTTTGAATAATTGCTCATTTATAGTGATGAAAACCACATTTTGTTTGCTTAGGAGCAAGGGATTTGATTAGTGGTGAAAATTACTATTTTTTTAGAAACTTTCTCATTTTATGGAAGAGAAAGGGGATTGCTTGAGTAGGGGAGAGCTTGTCCTTTTGTCAATTCTCAACATTCTAGACCATGCACATAATAGGATGAGCAATGAAAACCTTTCGCTTAAGGGAACAAGGATTACGTTGTAGTCTCATCCTTCCTTATTCAAACCTAGATTTTAATAAGTGAAATTGTGTCAAGATTTTGATATATGCAAGGTACTATCAAAGCAAGACCTTACCTTCTAAAATCCAAGATAACTTTCTACAAAATCTAAAATTATTACTAGGGATGGTTGAATGACCAAAAACCCTAGTAAAATTCCTATAGCAACTTATTGTTAGCTTTTGATGTAGCATGTAATGGGAGATAGCAATCACAAGATGTAGAATAATATGACATAAAGTAAATCTACAATATGACTAAAAATATACTATAAATAGAAATTATGGAAATGTATACAAAGTAGCTAAGGAGAAAATGAACACTCCATCACATTACATCACACTCTACTACATCATACCACACTGTTCTACACTACTTCCTACTAATATATTATGCTCTATGTCTATGGCCCTTTATATAGAAAAATAGGTTCCTTGGTCAACACTCTACCTAGTTGTGCAAGGAATAGCTTGCACATTAACATTTGTGCATTTATTACATTGTATGAAGTAACTAGATAACTTCCCCCTAACATAATCTAATGTCCTAAGTATGTACCAAGAAAGGTACATTTACTGATCCAAATGATGTAATATAATCTATTTCTAACACCCCCTATATTATATTATTTAGATATTGAAGACTTAAGTCTTCAATATGGATCTTCTTCTTGTCCTTGGGATTCTGAATATTCTTCTCTGTTTCTTGCAACTTGTTCAAGCAAGTTATTAATTTCTTCATAATATTTTATTCTTACTGAAAGATTTTTGATTTCATAATCATCTATTGATTCTTCCAATTTTTCATTTTTTTCTATCCTCTGAGCTGGATGTCCCTTTTGATTTCTTTTTCGATACTCCAATTGGAGACAATTGGTTGAACATTGGAATTGTTGTTGACGAGGATTTTGATATTTTTGTGCCTAAAATTGATTCCCATTGTTCATCTAATTTTCTTGATTTTGATTTTTGGGATTGAACCTGCAATAGATGGTGTTATGACCTTTTCTCTTGCATATCTGACAATAGTATTGTACCATGTTTTTTGTCCTTTAGATGAAGAAGCAATGTTTTCCTATGGCTTTTCTTTAGATATTTTCCACTTCATATTCCTATAGAATATTTACTAAGTCATCAAAAGAAGTATCTTTACTTAGAACTTGTAAATATGTTGCCAAATATTTATAATTGTTTGGAAGTGCTCTCATAGTTACTTGAGTAAGAATTTCATCCTTAACTATTTCTCCTAAGGTAAATAATTTTCCTTTCATATCTGCCACCTTCCTTAGGAATAGTTCTATGCTTTCTCCATTATTCATCTTTAATGAATGAATTTGAGACTCAAGATGAAGAATGGTTACCTTATTCTTTCCATCAAATATTTTCTCTAGGCTTGTCCATGCCTCTGAATATGTTTTTGCTAAATTGATATAGGGTTGTACTTCATTAGTGGTAGCAAAGGTTATTATCATTAGAGCCTTTGAATCATTTTATATGAACTTCATAATTTCAATATTTTTTTTGTGGGAGGTATTTGTGTTTTCCCTTTGACAATATCCCAAATTTTATCATATACCAAGATAGCTTTCACTTTATTCTTCCAGGAAAAATAATTAGGACCCTTGAGTAGTTGATATTCTACTAGGAAAAAATTGTTTGAATCTATTTAAATTTTCTAATATCAATCCTTAGATTTTGTAGAATGCCTTATGACTCCCTAGTATGTCCTGGATAAGCTATAGTGCTTTTGTAAATTATAGTCCAATATTTGGTTGATTTTGTAATTTTTTGTAAAAAATCAACTTCTAATATCCCTTATTGCTCCTATGAACTAAGCACTTTTCCCAAATTTTAAAGAGGTTATAATGTTGGATCTTTTGTCTCCTTTTGAGAAGTTTGAGACAATAATTTTATAAATTTCCAACCTTTGAACCTTTGGGAATTAATTTAATCGTATCTATTTTCCAATTAATTAATTTGATGTAGTGTCCCTTATGACTCCCTAATTTTTAGAAAAATTAGACCACAATAATATTTACAAATATTTAATATTTATTCCAATAGAAACCCTTATTACTCCTAGGTTTTATATTGCAAATATTATTTTAGCTTGGTAAGTTATCTCCTATGTCTTTTGCTTTCATAATCTCAAAATTTATCCTTGATTTTAAACCTTATATCTCCTTTATTTGAAAGAAACATTAAATGAAATAAATTACTTACCTTAGCTCCTTTATCACCATACTTGAATGGCTCGAATTTTAGTTGGATATAATAGTAGCTATACGTAAATTTTGACACTTAAGATGATGAGTGTGGATTAGGCTAGCCTTGTCTTCAATACTGGAGTGAAGAGCATTGCATATTTGAGAAGGTTTGACCTTCTTTTCTAGGAGCCTTTAATGCTTCCTTCCTTCCTTCCATGTTGTGATTTGGACATGTTTCACTATGCTATTCTCTCTCAAATTCCTTTGACTATGTTATTCTCTCTTCTTAACCCTATGTTTCTTTGTGTTTAGATGCCTTTTAAGGTGGTGAAGGATTTGACAAGTGTAACTAAGCATTATGTATGAGATCTCTCCTTTTTATCATAATAATACTTTAGTAACACTCTGCTAGCTTCTTAGTCACCTTGTGTAGGCACCAAAATCTAGCACCCTTTAGTTCACATTCACCACCTCACCATCAAATCCTGCATAATAAATATATATGCCTAAGTTCTAACGTAGGGATATAAAATCCTGCACATCATTATACTTTCCTAATTTATTTAATCAAGAAAATCACCCTAGGATACCCTGTCTACCCATTGGACATGTATCCTTGACACTTCATCCAATATACATGCCACATATTACCCACTCCTTTCCCCTTTGTCCTTACACATGAGACATATTCCCAACACCCATTCCACAAATCCTTTGTTGTTGTCCACTTGTCCCTTCACATAAAACAACATCCCACATCCCACTCCACTTGGAGCCACATCACCCCAGTTAAGTGAGCCACACTGAGTGACTCACTATAATTGCCCCTTCCACCTGGCAGTCCAGATTTACCACTTGGCAAGTCAGGATTACCACCTCAAATTTCCCTCAAAATCCCCAGGAAGCCTATAAAGATGCCATCAATCCACCAAACAAGGGGAGCTAAATTTGCATACCGACAGGCTATCGAACTAGATCTAGATCCAATGAGAAATTGAGAGCTCGAGCTTGACTCTAACCGTTGGCTTGAATTCTTAGGTAATCTGTTATTCAGCTAAAACCCGTCTGCGATTCCATAGTCGAAAACATGCATCCACGATTTCATAGCCACAGGTTCGTGGTTTCCAGTCCACAATCGTGCTTCCACGGTTCCATAGTCTTGAGAACAAAAACGTATTTCATCGACATATATTAGCGATATGAATATTAAGCAAGGCTTTGTTTGTTAATTGTTTTGTGCTATCTATTTTTCATCCATATCAGTAATAGGTTTATGTGTAGCATTAGGTTTATTGCTTGAATATATGGGTGCTACTAATCCCCCTTTGTTGGTTTGCATGTGTGCAGGTAACATGTATTTGAAGAGCTATTGAAGCTAGGAGTGGCCCATCATTGGATACTCAAGCCCACTCACCAATTGGATTGGAGCAAAAGAAGACCAAAGACACCACCAATAATTTGATTAGCCAAAGGGGTTTTTCCCCTCTTTGTGCCCATTCTATCATGTGAAATCAAGCATTCACTTATTGTAATCATACCCCTATGCACTTGGGGCAAATCACTTGTAAAAAGGAGACTAAGGCTCTAATAAAATTCAATACAAAATCTTTTAATTCTATAATTGGTTGTTTTCATTATTTTACTTGCAAGGTGTTGTCTTCTTTTGCTTACAAAATGGCGATCACAATGGGATCTCCCAAGGGTTTCATTTTGATTTTCCTTGCTTTATGTTAATCTTACTAATATTTGTTTGCATGTATAGGTGCTAATGATTTGCAACGCATGAGAATTCAATCTCGGACTGGCAAATTTGGATTGTGCTTAACCTGTCACTGTGAAACTGTGCATCTGTGGTTTCTAATTTTAGGAAATGCGCATTCGTTGTTGTTGCACTATTGAAACATGGACCAACGGTTGAAAGCTAGAAGGAGCAGCAAAAGGAACACACGTATGTACCCTGTGCCATCTTTTTAATTTCTCCTTTAGTTCTAGATTTAGGTTGCATTTAAGTAGATTAAGGGTTTCAATTTTGTATGCCAATGCTTGCATTTAGGTCTTAGGATAGAAAAATATACTTAAATATTGCATTCATAAACATAATAACAAAGCAAAATAAACGAGAATCTGCATATGCATAGTAGGGAATAATCATATTGCATGTACCAGGTTAGAAATAACCCAGGTATTTCTTTTTCAGGGTTTGGGCTTGTATTCAACTTTTTTCTATTGACATAAAGGACCCGCGCACCCATGGTTGGGATCTCCCAAAAGTGCATGTGCGATTGGCAAACCGCGTACCCGCAGTTTACCATAACTAACCGCCGACCCGCGGTTAGCCTTGTTAAACAGAATTTGGTCGAGTCTTACCTAGATTTGTAATTTTACCCCTGATATGATTTTTTTTGCTATTCTATGTCTTTCCTACTTTCTACATTAGGCATAAAAATAGAATTGCATGTTATATTTGCATCACACAATAGAAAATAAAACCTTCACACACGTATAATTAAAACATTGGTCCGATTGGATTTCATCACCAACCCCCAATTCAGACCGATGACATTGGAATTCATCTCCTTCCATCGGCTTACCCCCTAGATCATCCGTAGATAGGATAAAAGTGCTCTTTAAGCTGGTATAATTCATTGGTGTTCAAGTTGTCTCCCACTATTGGAACGATTGTTGAATTAAAGTGGAAGAGCTAGGCGAACCCTCCATTGGGATTTAAGCAGTGTATCATAGCCTATTTTGATAAATCACACTTGGTGCTAGTGTTCTTAATCACCATCTTCATTGATTTCTATTATTCTAATCCAAAAAAAAAACAAAATCTCTTCAAAAACACACCAAAAAAAAAAATTCAAAAACTTAGTGCAAACTAGGGTCAAACACTTTGTATGTTTATTTATTTGGCATGTTCTATTGCATTGTACTTTATTTTTCATTCACATAGATTGCATATTAGCGTATGGTAGTGACTCGTAATCAAGATAAGAAATTAGTGTCAAGATGAAGTCAGTGGTCATCCCCTATGGCCTCTCAGTCTGGCAATTTCCCTCACACTTCGATGGTGGTACAAGTAGATGTGCCCCTTTCTATGTCCCTAAGTCTTGATATAGGGCCTTCTAGTAATTCTCCCAACACATACATAGACATTATGCATAGAGCTACTCACACAGCTATACTTGAGACACTTAGGAGTGAACCTCCTACAACAATAGACAGTCAGGTCACCATGATAGATATGGACACTATTAGAATGTACTTGAATGTAGTTGGAATGGTCTTCCCATAATTACCACCACTCTCCATCCCATCACGTGTTGTACCCTCATCACAACAAGAATCTATATTCACCTATCCACATTAGCCACAACATATTTTCACCAATCCTCTCTTTGAGTTGGTTGCTATAGCATTAGCCAATCAACCATTTTCATCCAACCAAATTTCCCCCACATTATCACAACAAATGACCATTACCACTAATCCTTTGTATGAAATAATTCCTATTAGTTTGCAAGCCCCAATATCCATTCCTCCATCCACACTTGTAGGACATACATCTCATACCATTCCACAGTCAGTGGTGATACCCTTTGCTACTTACCCCCCATCTACCTCCACTACCATGGTTGTTCCACAACCAATTTAGTCCACCACATGACAGGTACCAATCCCTATGTCAAATGTAATTGCTATGCAACAAGCTTTCTTATAGTTGTAGCAAATAATTTTAAATAATGCTAACCATAGCATGAACCCTAACCCTAACCAACATTTGCAAGGTATTGAGAAAAATCTTCCACCTACATCTCATCAACCTAATGCCTTTATCCAAGATCCATCTTGGGTAATGCATCCTCCATCTACCACTATGGTTCACAATAAACCACCACACACATATGCTAATGCAGTAGGTCAGCATAATATCATATCTTCATCGCCCCATCCATATCATAACATCCCTCAACATCCATACCATAACATGTTTTTGCCAAACATGTCTTATCATCCATAACCTACATACAATCCATCCCATTACCAGTAGCATAAAGTACATTCGAGTGTCAGTCCTGTAGATGATCCTAGATACCAGTTTTTATAGATTCATATTAATAGTCTTGCCATGCAAACCCCAGGCTTGCAATACCAAAAGCTAACTTTAAGGAAACTACTCAATCACCCCATTCATGCTTCGATACCAGAGCTGCCATATCTACATGATTTCCAAATACCAAAGCTTGAATTTAAAGGATAAGAGGATCCCTGTGAGCATGTAACAAGATTTGTGAATGCATGCTTTAGAATCCAAAGCAGTGATGCATTGCTATTACATACATTTCCTCAAACATTAGGAGGGTAAGCCCAATACTAGTACAACCATCTCTCGCATCAAAGTATTTTTACCTTTAAACAACTAGCGGACCAGTTCCTAGAAATATTTGCCCGAAATTTTAGAAAACAAACAACATTGACTAATTTTATTTACCTAAAACAATATGACGATGAATCGGTCTATGACTTTGGCAACAGAAGGAGATCAGTCATGATCAAGTTACCATTTTCACTCCCTATGCCAAAGATAATATGAATGTTCATGAAGATTTTTGGTAGACCCATATCTTCATTGCTACAACTACAACAGTATAGAACATTTGATGAGGCACTCACCCAAGAAAAACTGATTGAAGAAATCAAAATTCAAGAAGGTGATATTAAGCCTAAGAAGAAAGAGTGGCACAATAAGAATCAAAAGGGGAATAACCATGGTCATTCCAAGACCGCATAGGTTAATCAGATAGTTTTGAGCCAACCACAGTCAAATCAATCGGCTCAAACACAAATCCAACAACCCCAACAACAACAACAACCACACCAACCAAATTATCAAGCGGTTCCACCCCCACAACAGGCACAAAATAAGACACAACCTGCAGAAAGGCAACAACATCGTTTTAATTCAAAAAGAAATTACATGCCAGTAGAAGAGCCATATTCATTAGTATTTCAAAAGTTGTATAGGGCAAAACTTTTTAATTTACCAGAAATAAAACCTGATGATCCTAACAAACCAAAGACAAAAGGTTACAAATAACACCTCTTTTGCATCTATCATAGACAAATAGGACATGATATTGAAGGTTGTCATGGATTTAAAGAAATTGTGCAAGATTTATTGGAAGCGGGTACAATCAAAATTGACAACCCACTAGCCCAAAATAACCAAAACCTAGGCATATATCAGACACCTTTACCACATTGAGAGGCGGATAAAAAATCAATGGGAGCATCAACTTCTAAAGTTCCTCCCAATCAGGTTAATTATGTGTCTCAACTACCACAAGGTTTTGTAGGGGCTATCAGTATAGTTACCCGGGGACAAAGGCAAGCTAATCGCACAACCCAAGCTCTGACAGCATCACCAACTAATGTGCCCATACAACTTGGATAGAGTGGGCCACCACCACCATTCCACAACTGCCCTGTTGTTACATTGAACAGTGGGTGAACACAAAGTTTGAAGATGGCTTCAGTAAAATTATCAATTTATGAACTTATACAACAATCAACACCTCACAAGGAAGCATTGATGGAAATTTTAAAGTCTATTCAAGTACAATCAGAAGACCCCAATGCATTCAATTCATGTGTGGGTAGTGTGCAAAAGTGCATGGAATCCTCGATAGTATTCTATGACTTCTAAGAAAAATAGATATCAACAGATTCACCTGATCCACCATTGCACATAGTAGCTCACATTGACAGGAAACCCTTCAAGAGAGTGCTTATTGATACAGGTTATTTAATCAACCTCATTACCACACCTGTCATGATGAAGCTCAACATCTCATCAGCTCACATCACAACATCCACATTCACTCTTAGGGCCTTTAATGATGCTTTATGCTCAACTGTAGAGAATGTTGTTCTTCCCGTCACTGTGGGGGTGAAAAAAATACATGTTCTCTTTCATATCTTGGAAGGGAAAATGCAATATAACATACTTATTGGATGCCCTTGGATTAGGGAAATAAAATGTGTACCTTCAACATTACATCAATGCTTAAAATATGTGCATGAAGGCAAGGTACATTGCATACCAACTAACACTAAACCTTTCAAATACTACAACTTTATTTCAAATCCTTATGAGCGTTTACTCCCATCAACACATCTAACCATCCAATCACTAGTCATTAGAACCATTCCATAAAAAACCACATCATCAAAAGCACCCATTCTAAAAGAGTTGCCTATAGTTGATCCAGCTTTCGCATCTAAAAGTGTTATCTAAGCGCATCCTTCGAACACCACATTTCATTTTCAAATTACACCCACTCATCCTGCTAATCAATTTCCAACTCCATCTAGTACACTTCCAGATTCAAAGCCACCATTCACATTCAAAGAACAACCCACATCATCAACCACTACTTCACAGTCATTAGAACCCGTAGTCTAACAAATAGGACCACCTGTTAGAGATAATCCAATGCCACCAGTAGAGACAAGAGCTAAGGTTCAAGAACCCTCTTTATCTATTGAGCCATTAGCCACACAACCATCTAGAGTTGCAGTCAATCCAAGTATTGGTGAGTATATTATTAAAAGTGTCACAGTTACACAACCTATCAAGTCAGTTAGATATTATGGTCACCCTCGCAACCCACCTTTAGCTATTGGTGATATATATTGAATGGGTTCTCAAACAAATGCAATCAATTTCATATATGGAGGTATGGATTCTTCATCCGACCCACCTCCTCAAAATGATAACTCTTTACAAGAGTTTAATGAAAACATTATCTATCGAACCCAAGTTTCCCAGTCAGATATGTTTGAAGGGTTATTTGGCAAGGATATGGACTTGGAAGACGTGAACAAGGTCCTCACCACATCATTGAACCAGAATATAGAGATCCAAGTGACCGCTCCAGTCTAGGCTATAAACCTTCCATCACAAGCTCTTTGCTTAATCAGAATTTCCAAGAACTTGACATAGAATGTGAACAAGAGGAGGAAAAGAGCGAAGATGAGGATGAACCTAATGATGAGGATGAACAACTAGAAAGTAGATACCAAATCTACAATTTTTATCCTTGAGAGCAAGCTTTACAACGAGAGGTAGATTATGAAGATCCTACTATGATAGCATACCTTAGGCAAGACCTTGAGCCACTAATTCTAGGACCTCATACAAATGCTAATGGATTTTGGATGAGTGATAGTTATGATGATGAAACTAAAATAATTTTATCAACCATGCTCTTGAGATACAAGCCAGGAGAATGCTCCAAGATGAAGCACATCCTGAATGGGTTAATCAAGAAGAAGAAGAACCTCAGGAAGAGATAATATATGGAGAAACCATGCAAAAGGATAATCGGTATCAACAAAAGTTTCCAACAGACCACACACTTTTTTGGCTAAAAAAAGAGCGTGATGGTCCTGAAACAGAACCTCCTCCATCACATTGGCAAAGCATTTACCAAAACCAATCACACACATTAGTTCAGTTGCAACCTAGAGAATACGAGTCATCAATTCTTAAATCGCAACCACCTCATTTCCATAAAGTCAACATGATTTCTATTGATTTTCTCACCCCACTTCACAATCCATATAATGAGACAAAATAAATCTATATTGACACTAGTCTCATAGCCATGGACAGTATTTCATCCTTACCATCCACTGCTGACTTCATCCTATCCAAAGAGTTGTGCACTTCAAACGCTTATATTCCACAATAACCTTCATCATCAAACAATTTAGTTTTTCAAACTAAGATAGAGGTGGACACCTCAGACACATTTGAAAATGTGTCATATGATATCCACCTCATCCAGACTCCACATCAGCTAGAAGAAGGTTCTCACATGCTAATAGAAGAGTCTATAGATGTGAACCTTAGTGAAGATGTGGAAAATCCCTAGATTTTCAAAATAGTAAAATAATTATCCACAGAAGAAAAATAAATCATCATAAACATGCTTATTAAAAATAAGGAAGTGTTCGCATGGTCCTACAAAGACATGCATGGCTTAGATTCGAACTTGGTAGTCCACAACCTTATGCTAGCACATGATACCAAGCCATTCAAGCAGAAGCTTAGGAAATTTCATCCAACAATCACATTAATTATGAAAGAATAGTTGCAAAATTTATTGGATGTACACTTCATAGTACCAATCGATTATCCTGAATGGCTTTCAAACATGGTACCCGTTCACAAACTGAATAGGGGGATATGAGTATGCACTGATTTTTGAGATTTAAACAAAGCGTGTCCCAAGGATGATTTTCCTTTGCCAAATATAGATCAATTAGTAGACTCATGTGATGGTAATTGTTGAGTTGTATTTTCACCCGATTGTGAAAACACACTCTCCGATAGGATTTGGGTTCTAAATCCTCCCTTGCAAAGAAATTTAATAAACAATTTCTCCAAGGTTTTGCTATGTTAGCATTTTACATCTGTGTATTAATAATCTCAAATAAAGATATTCAATAAAAATGCTTGGAACACCTCAATGGTTGCAAGTAACTGAAAACAAGGGGCAATGTTGGTTTATTTTACTGTGAAACTGTAATGATTGTTCGTTGAACTCGAGTAAAGCAAATGTGATTTGATCTTCGTATGACCATTTTGTAACTTCAAAATGGAAATTTATGAAATGTCATAAAACATAACCCCTTTAATGAAATTGGAATATCATCATCTGCTCATGAATGAAAAACAAAACTGAAAAATGAAATTTTGGCCTTGAAATGGAAATTTTCTATTTTTAGACTTTGGATTTTTAGTTTTTTTTTATTTTTTATTTTAATGCCTGTAAATAAAATAAAGTGCAGAAAAAATGAAAATAAAATGCAAAATAAAAATGAAATGCATTTAGGGTGATGCAATCCTATTCTGACAAAACCGAAGATAATGAGGTTTCTATGCATGCAACCTAACCTATTGAACCTGTAGAACATGCACAATCCAGATAAGTTAAGTGTTGATCCCTAGGGTTTTAATTACGGTTTTCAGATTTAGACATTCGCTTGAAGCAACCAAGATAACTTGCATTAAACTTCACCTATAAGTCTAAAAATTTGAAAGGGGAGAGATAAACATTCAATCTTGCATGCAGAAAATAACTCCTTTCTTGCCAATGAGATGCAACTCTCTAAATTTTTTGTATTAAAAATTGATCATTTTACAATAACAGAATCTCTAGTTTTCTCAAAACCAGAAAAAGGGGAAGAAAAACACTCCAAAGCAGGCCCATAATGGCTTCTCGCCTTCGACACTACAACTCTGCTCACAACGGTTTTCGACCTTTGTATCAATTTGTGCCTCTGCTTTTATATTTTCTGGCAATGCTCTCTATTTTGCCCTGTGACGCTTCGCTTCATCTCCCAGATCGCTTCGTTTCACCTTCCTCGCATTTTCATTGTTTTTGACTTTATGTTCGACATCGAGACGCTTGATCTTCTCTGTGACCTATAACACTTCTATAGCCCTTACACCTTTATGCCATGTGTTCTATGCTTTTTTGCATGTTCTGTAACGGCCCCCTGTAAATCACGACCAAAAATAGCATGTCACGATATCGCGATGTTTTTATGTATGTAGCTTTGCCCCTCTACCTGTATCATGAAAACAAGACATGTCGCGATATCACGACATTTTTCTATCAGTAGCCTTGTTTGTCATCATGCATTGCAAAAATGATACATGTCGCGATATCGCGACATTTTTCTGCTTCGGATGGCATGGATGCAACTTGTCGTGAAATCGCGACGTTTTTCTTTAGCACTGGGTTTTGTTGCACTTAGCGATGAAAATGCGACATGTCGCAAAATCACGACACTTTTCTCTTTTGCACCCTCTTCTACTTTTTGTCATGAAATCGTGACAATTTTTTGTTTCGTACCACTTGGCTACTTTCTGTCGTGAAATCGCGATGCTTTTCTCTTTTGCACCATCTTGCTGCTTTTTGTTATGAAATCACGACAATTTTTTGTTCCATACCACTTGGCTACTTTCTATCACGAAATCGTGACGCTTTTCTCTTTTAGACTGTCTCACTACTTTCTGTTGTGAAATCGTGACGCTTTTCTTTTCCATACCATCTCATTGCTTGGAGCCGTGAAAACATGACCTATCACAATTTCGTGACACTTTCTTTCAATTTGCTCCTTCCTCACTTTTTTACAGCGAAAACCTGACGTGTCGTGATATCGCGACATTTTGTCTCTGCCCTTCATCTCGTCTATTTTCTGTCACGAAATCATGACACCTTTTCATTTGGCATCATCTCGCTGCTTTTTGTCACGAAATCATGACACCTTTTTCACTTGGCATGTCTTGTTGCTTCAAGTCATAAAAATGCGACATGTCGCGATATCACGATGTTTTAGTGCCTTGCCCATGTTTGACTGGTTTGACCATGATTTTTTGACATGTCGTGATATCGCGACAATTTTCCATTTTGCTGCATTTTGTTACTCTGGCCATGAAAACGCGACATGTCGCGATATCGCGACAACTTTTCATTTTCGATTGTGACGGAGCAACATGTCGTGATATCGCAACAACTTTTAATTTATGTTCATGATGGAGCAAATGGCGACTCTGCTGTCAAATGCTCCTGAGCATTTTAGTGAGAACCCAACTTGAAATATGCAAGCTTAGATACAGGTGTTAGCACATAGAAGATAAACAAATATCGATAGATCAAAAATACATGAAACATCAGAATCATTAAGTATCAGCTCGATGTGTGCAATGTGTTTTCATTCCCTATCGCTTAAAATTGATCAAAATTCCATTGTCAATTTCACTTATGATTTGTATGCAAGGCTATGAATAATTTGTATAGGATTTGATGTATGATGAAGATGCTAGAGATATAACAACCTGCTTTGCAAAGGCTCAAACCTTCTAATATCATGTACAAACAATTAAAACTGTCAAACCCTCTTAAGACTAAATATGTATATGTATACTGAATTAATTCATTAGATCCCAAAGTTGGTTATGTGTCACTACCATCTTGAACCCATGTGCAAGTGTAAGTGAAATCAAAACTTTGGGGAATAGGATTCCCAACCTAAGCGAGATGGGAATTTAACCCTATCCTTACTATTCTAATTTGGAGTTCATTACCTCACTTTGAGCAAAATGATTTAACCGATTATGGATGAAATGGTCAGGCTAGTCTATCCATTTGAACAGTCAGTGGTCTTATTTTTAGACAATACATGCTACCATGCATGGGCATACTTAACTCCATAATCCATGATTTGGCTACATTTCTTTGGACCTTTGGGATGACTATCCATCCTTGCTAGGGACATGTAGTACGATATTTCCAATCCAATATTAATATGAAATGGGAAATATTAATTTTTTACTTCTTGGACCTTGGGGATGACTACCCATCCTTGCTAGGGACATGTAGTATGATCCTTCCAATCCAAGATTTAGATGAAAATGGGAAATATTAATTTTATTTCTTGGACCTTGGGGATGACTACCCATCCTTTGTAGAGGACATGTAGTACAATCCTTCCAATCCAATATTTATGATGAAATGAGACATAGGAGCTTTGGGGAATCAGACTCTCAACCTAGGCGAGATGAGAATTTAGCCCTATCCTTACTACTCCATGTAGGTCAAATCAGAGCTTTGGGGAGTTGGATCCTCAACCTAAGTTTGATGAGGATTTAACCCTATCCTTACTACTCTGATTTTAGGCTTTAAGTTTTATGAAAGTGGTCAAAACCACTGTTTTAAGGATCATGTTGCATAATAGGATAGACATGAAATACTTCTTTCGCCCGAATTTTTCTTCCAAGCAAGGTTTTGATCATTTTGCTCAAGATCCTTTTTAATGTGCATAGAACGTGCTTGGTTCAAGATAGCTTGGGCATCAGTTCCCAACCTTAGGATTTTTTTTTTTTATGTTATAGAATAACCCTAAGAGGATTTGACATTTTTCAATGATTGTATTGGAAATGGATATGCAACTAAGATGGAATGTAATATGAATGCATTGCTTTTCTGAATTGTGGATGGAGTATACCACCTATTTTGCCATAATTTGTAAAACTAACAACTTCATGCATCACAAGTTTCAAACGATATTATTTAAAATATTTGTATTACTTGTGGAGATTTCTACAACACAATTCCAATGTTTCATATTTTCCTGATCTTAGGCATAAGTTGACATCTCAAATTTTTTCTCTTTTTTTTTTTTATAGACAAACCAACATGTCCAGAGGACCAAAACACCATTTAAATCCAAACTTATTCAATACAAAACCAAAATGCAATCCAAAAATGAAAATTTGAAAACACAAACCAAAACCAAAAATAAAAACCTATATACAAATGTACAATATAATACAAGATGATGCAAAGCTTGGATTATCACTTTCTTAGATCCCAAACATGATTAGAACATTTCAACAAAAATATAACGTGATGTGCATGCCAAATGTTGTAGGAATCCAGAAAAAAAAAATATTATACCACACCATGCAACAACCTTTAACTTACCTCGCTCACCCCACCAATTAGATTTAGTTCCAATAGTATTCCCATAGGTGAGCATCAAATTACTAAAATTATTAGACAATAAATGATATTCAATTTTATCTTGTCTATTCTTTAAAGTATAAACCTTATAATTCCATTCATGATTTAGAACTAGGCCTTCCTTTTTAAATGTGAGATACTGCAAATAAGAGCCTATTTCTAAACATTTTAAAGCCAATTCATCTTCCAAGTTTGTAGGCCAATCAAACTTGTGTAACAGTTTGCAAGCATCTAGGATATTTGCTAAATTAGGATCATTAATAGTTTTTACCCTAGATTCAATTAGCAATTGTTGATGAATTTGATTTAACAATTCAAGTGCATCAACTTCTTTTCCATTCATTAAAACAATGTTATTAAAGGTGTGATTAAAAATTATACCTTGTTTTTCATTTACCTTTAACGACATTTCACCATAAACATAATTCAAATTCAAAACATGGTCATGCAAATTTTCACCTAAATCTTGGATGTTTGACCACAAAAGGTTAGACTCTACCTTTTCAACATTTTTTTTTACCAAAAATTGGTGAGAAATCACAATTTCTTCTTTTACCTCATGGTCTTCATACTCTTCATTGATTACTTGTTTATCAAACATACCAAAATTGGGCACCCAATTGAAAACATGCCCATCCTTTTCAACCCTCAAATGTTTTTGGTCAAAGTGTATGTCAAGTAATCTGTTTTGATGATCACTTATTCGAGTTGCTTCCAATTGAACAATCTCTTTGTCATTTGGTTCTAATTATTTGTTCACTAACCATGGTATCTCTTCATGTGAGGTAGAAGTTTCAACATCCTGCATATCAAGTGAAATATGAGTTTCATCTATAGGGGTGTGAGAAAAAAATGCATTGTCATATCTCCCCCAACCATTGTAAAAATTATCTTCCAAACTTGTGGGATGAAACTCCATGGCATCTGTGACATGATCTTTTGATTCATTCTTAAATTCTTTTCTTTCTTTGTCCTTGGCAATAGGATCATTATAATCTTCCAAAATTTGATGAGATTTGAAACCCTCTTCCAAAACATCCTCAAATTGTATAGGAGTTGTAATATCTTCCTTCGAGTAGGCGATTATGTTGTCCTGTATATCAATTTGCACACAAGTTTCATTAGTAGTTTTGTAAAGAGTGTAGTCTTCCCACTTCTTCCAAGCATCATAATAATCATCTTCCAAAATCAAGTGGTGACGTTCAACTACTTCTTCAACACATTCTAATTCATCAATGTGTTTCTCATCAAATTCATCTTCACCTTCCTTAGATGGTTCAATTATTTCCAAAAGTGGGTCATTTCTTGAATTCAAATTTTTAAGGCCATCATTGTCCAAATTAGTAACCCATGATTCAATTTTATCATAATTTGGAGGGTGAAGAATTTCTTGATCTTTAATTTTACACATCTCATCAATAGTATCTTCCAAGAACAAGTGGTGAAACTCTATCATGTCTTCAAATTCATTTATTGGTTTTCTCCTAATTTCGCTTTCAACCACTTCATTCAATTCTATGGTGGGTTCCGTCCTATCACATATATCAAACATTATTGAATTTAGAACCCCTTCATCCGAATAAACATGTATCTCTATGAATGAGATCACTTCTACATAATCTTCACTAGCGGATGTTGGTTTAGCACTTTGCACCTCCCCGTGGACTACATCTAAGGTGGTGGTAAGATTTGGATATTCAAATTCATCCCCTTGATCATTTACCTTAGATATCATTGGAGTGGAGGGTGCTATTTTTAATGGTTGGTGTAGGTTGGCATCAATATCCTTAGAAGGACAATCTCTTATGTGAACATGTTGTGCCTTTTCTTCTTCAAGACCTTGTCGTTCTATCTCTTCTAAGATCTCATGGATTTTCTCTAGAGACAAACCACTCATTTTTTCCTCAATGAGTAAAGTAAGTGTGGGGTGTATGGCTTCTAGGTATACTTCCATGGCTTCCTATTCTAATGTGTTAAAATTTTCCCACATTTGGGAGTGCAACTCACGAAATATTCCATTGAATTGACTCAAGGATTCATTAGGCTCCTTACATATGGAGGTAAACTAATTTTTCAAGATTTCTAAGTCAACCTGATTACCAAAATGATAAATATAGGCTGCTTCTAGTTGTATCCAAGAAGTCCTAACCTCCATGGGTAGTTGGCTATACCAAAAGAATGGTTTATCATCCAAAATGTATGCAAATAACTTACAAGCCACCTCCTCATAGAAAATCTGGAATTGACACAATGTATTCTTCTAGACATGCATTCTTTGAAAGGATTCTAGTGGCACCTCTTGATTAAAACACCGTAAAAAATCCAATAACATTTTAGGAATATGATAGGGTATCACATGTATAGACAAACCCTTATAATGATCCTCCATTGTAGATACCATTATTTCTCTTAGAGACATTATTTCAGCTCTTAGGGATACAATTTGCTCCTCAAATGTTGCCATTAGTGAACTCAGAATATAACTTTAGAACCAAATATGTTGAATATTCAACCTGCAATGCATAAAAAATCAAGTTAGCATCAACTAAGAGATGTATTCAATAAAATCAAATGAAAAGTAATTGCATGAAAACAACACTTTGTTAGTCAAAACCAAAATTTTCAAAATTAAATCAAATCACATTGTTTCTGTATGAACAATCAGAAAAGTGTTAGAATAATATACAGCATACCTGAATTGCTTAAAATAGAATAAAGTAAACCAATTCAGGTCGTCCTTTTAACAATCTGTCGAGTGTTAGAGGACTAAAGATAACAATCAATATAGCATGAAATATACAAAAAATTTAAATCTCACTAAAATAAACCCGTTCAGGCCCTCCTTCTAGCGCCAATCTGTCGAGTGGTGTTAGAGGAGGCCGAAGATGCTAATCAAATGGACTTGAAATATTTAGCAATGTAAAGCTCTCAAACAATTATAAACCTGTAGCATTTAAAATCATAATGAAATAAACCATTTCATGCCCTCCTTCTAGCGCCAATCTGTTGAGTGGTATTTTCACCCAATTGTGAAAACACACTCTCCGATAGGATTTGGGTTCTAAATCCTCTCTTGCAAAGAAATTTAATAAACAATTTCTCCAAGGTTTCGCTATGTTAGCATTTTACATCTGTGTATTAATAATCTCAAATAAAGATATTCAATAAAAATGCTTGGAACACCTCAGTGGTTGCAAGTAACTAAAAACAAGGGGCAATGTTGGTTTATTTTACTGTGAAACTGTAATGATTGTTTTTTGAACCCGAATAAAGCAAATGTGATTTGATCTTCGTATGACCATGTTGTAACTTCAAAATGGAAATTTATGAAATGTCATAAAACATAACCCCTTCAATGAAATTGGAATTTTATGAAGGGAATATCATCATCTGCTCATGAATGAAAAACAAAACTAAAAAATGAAATTTTGGCCTTGAAATGGAAATTTTCTATTTTCAGACTTTGGAATTTTAGTTTTTTATTTTTTTATTTTAATGCCTATAAATGAAAATAAAGTGCAGAAAAAAATGAAAATAAAATACAAAAGAAAAATGAAATGCATTCAGGGTGATGCAATCTTATTCTGAAAAAACCGAAGATGTGAGGTTTCCATGCATGCAACCTAACCTATTGAACCTACAAAATACGCACAATCCATATAAGTTAAGTGCTGGTCTCTAGGGTTTTAACTGTGATTTTAGATTTAGACATTCGCATGAAGCAACCAATAGAACTTACATTAAACTTCACCTATAAGCCTAGAAATCTAAAAAGGGGAAAGATAAACATTTAATCCTGCATGCAGAGAATAACTCCTTCTTTCTTGCCAATGAGATGCAACTCTCTGTAATTTTTGTATTAAAAATATGTCAGTTTACAACAATAGAAGCTCTAGTTTTCTCAAAACCAAAAAAAGGGGAAGAAAAACACTCCAAAGCAGGCCTAGAATGGCTAATCACCCTCAGCTCTACAACTCTGCCCGCAGCAGTTTTTGACCCCTTCTGGCCTCTTTGAATGGTGTATTTAAACTTCTAAACAAATTGCTTCTCCTTCCATGATAGTTCGTTTTGTCTTCCAGTGGCTGTTCATTTCACCTTCCTTGACTGCATGTGCTTTGGATTCCATTTTGTGGCCCTTCACTATGTTTTCTCCTTATTGGCTTGCATTCATTTCCCTCCATGTGTAACGGTCATCTTGAATGATCATGTAACACTTTGTCTTATTCATTAGATTTTGTCCTTATGTCCACGTCACTATGTTGGTTCGTTACCTTGGCAAAACGGGAACGTGTCGCGATATCGTGACACTTCTTGTTTATCAGTTGGCTACCCCTTTTGAATCACAAAAATGCAACATGTCACGATATCGTGACACTTTCGGCCCTTTCTGTCTTCTATTGCTTGTAGCCGCAAAAATGAGACATGTCACGATATCGCGACATTTTTCTGTCAACAACCTTGTCAGCCTTCATGCACAACGAAAATGAGACATGTCACGAAATCATGACATTTTCCTATATGCAGCCTTGTCAGCCTTCGTGCATAGCAAAAATGATACATGTCGTGAAATTGTAACATTTTTTTGCTTCGGGCCACGTGGATACAACCTGTCACAAAATCGCGACGTTTTTCTCCTTCGCTGTGTTTTGTCGCCCTTGGCCGCAAAAACGTGACATGTCGTGAAATCGTGACGCTTTTCCATTCCATACCACTTGGCTGCTTTCTGTCGTGAAATCGTGATGCTTTTTCATCTGGCATCATCTCACTGCTTTCTGTCATGAAATCATGACACTTTTCTCTTTCGGGCTATCTCGTCGTAACTTGTCACGAAATCATGATGCCTTTCTGTTTTGGGTTGTCTCGCTGCAACCTATCGTGAAATCATGACACTTTTTCACTTCGTACCATTTGGCTGCTTTCTGTCGCAAAATCGCAATGCTTTTTCATTTGGAGCTGTCTTGCGGCTTTCTATCGCGAAATCGCGATGCTTCTCCGTTCCATACCCCTTGGCTACTTTTTGTAGCGAAATCATGATGCTTTTTCATTTGGAGTGGTCTTGCGGCTCAGGTCGCAAAAACGCGACATGTCACAAAATCATGACGTTTTTATCCTTTGCTGTATTTTGCTTGTCTGAGCTGCAAAAACGTGACCTATCGCGATATCACGACAATTTTCTTTTCGTTGTACCTTTTGCTACTCTTGGCCGCGAAAACGTGACCTGTCGCGAAATCGTGACAACTTTTCATTTCTGGCCGCGACGGAGCAACATGTCGCGATATCGCGACAACTTTTTGTTTCTGGCCGCGATGGAGCAACATGTCGCGATATCGCGACAACTTTTCGTTTCTGGCCGCGATAGAGCAACACGTCGTGATATCGCGATGACTTTTCATTCTTGGCCGCGATAGAGCAACACGTCATGATATCACGACAACTTTTCATTCCTGGCCACGATAGAGCAACACGTCGCGATATCGCGACAACTTTTCTCTTTTGTGATATTTTGCTCTTTTCCTTGATTTTTTAGCATTTGGGCCACTGCAGTTTTCTTGGAAAGCATGTAAAAAATGTGGGTCCCCAATTTTGGGGTGTGTTGTGGATCAGCCACAACAATCATGAAATTCTCTCCTTAATGGACGGTTTCTCTAGATACAACCAAATTTGGATTAATCCTGAAGATCAACATAAAACAATGTTTATAATGCCTTGGGGGATATTCTGCTATAGAGTGATGTCTTTTGGAATAAAGAACATAAGAGCTACATATCAGTGTGCCATGATGTACATCTTTCATGATTATATGAATAATATAATCAAATATTATGTATATGATCTGATTACTAAATCAAAAACGTGTCTTGAACACAGATATTCTAGAAAAGGCATTTGATCGATTAATAGAACGTAAGGTAAGGTTAAATCCTAAGAAGTGTGTATTTGGTGTAACATCTGGAAAATTTTTAGGATTCATTGTCTCCAAGCGAGGTATTGAAGTAGACCCAAGCAAGGTAAAAGCAATATTAGAAATGTCACCTCCCAAAAACTTGAAAGAGTTGCAAAGTTTACAATGAAAAGTCTAATCTATTAGCCGATTCATTATGTAACTCTCAGATAAATGCAGGCCTTTTAATCACCTATTACAAAAAGGAGTGATATTTTCTTGGACATTGAATGTTAAGAGGTGTTTGATGATATAAATAAATATCTAGCCTCACCACTAGTTCTTACGCCACCTAAAATAGGAGTCCCATTTCACCTATACATTTTTGCAATAGATTTTGCTTTAGGAATAGTGCTTGCACAAAAGAATGAGAAAAATAAAGAGCAAGTGTTTTATTACATCAGTCGAACATTGGTAAGTTACGAAACAAGATATGCTTATGTCGAAAAGTTGTGCTTAGCAGTGGTTTTCGCCACCAAGAAACTTAGACATGACATTCTAAGCAATACCACCTATGTTATAGCTAGAGAAAACCCTTTGCAATACATGATGACTCGCACTTACAACAACACCCGCATTGCTAAATAGATAATGCTTTTAACAGAATTTGACCATGAATTCACAAGTTAAAAATCCATAAAAGGGCAAGTAATAGCTAATCAATTAGTAGAAGCTCCGCTGCACAATGATACACCATTAATAATCGAACTTCTCGATGATTCAGTATTTTTTGTCACAGAACAAGAAGAAATAGTTTCACCTGAGGATGAAGCAGATATGACAATGTTCTTTGATGGATCAAAGTGCAAAAAAGGACAATGTGTAGGAGTTGTGTTTTACACACCTGAAGGAGTACCCATTCCTTTATCATTCAAACTCGACTTCACATGCACTAACAATAATGCAGAATATGAAGCCTTAATACTAGGTCTTAAATTAGCTATAGCAATGGGAATAAAAAGAATAAGCATTTTTTGTGATTCTCAATTGGTTGTCTACCAAATAAAAGGAGAATACCAATGTAAAGATCTAGTCTTAAAGAAATATCATGAAGTAGAGATACAATTGCTAAGAAAATTTGACTGGTATGAAATTAGTAACTTTCCACGATCGACAAATAGATTTGTGGATGCAATGGCTTCCTTGGGATCTCTCATCCCTAAAAATGAACATGGAGAAATGCAACCGCTAATCATAACAATAGTGTCTAAACCATCAATTCAAAAAGCATAATATATAGGTGAGAAGAATGTTTGTTTGATACATGTCAAACCTTACAATTCTTACCTTGATGAGATAAAATATTTTCTCAAATCAGGCACACTACCAATAGAAATGACACGAACTGTAAAAAGAACATTCAAACAAAGAGCCATTCGTTTAACTTTACTTGGATATGTGTTATATAAACGTAGTTATGATGGAATACTACTATGATGTTTAAATCCAATTGAAGTAGAAAGAGCAATTTTAGAAGCCCACGATGGTACTTGCGCTGGTCACTTTAGCGGAATGGCAATTGCAAAAAGAATATTGCGCATGGGATACTATTGGCCGACAAAGGAAAACGACTATTGCAAATATGTCAAAAGATGCCAAAAATACCAACATCATGCAAATTTGACCCATGTGCCATCACAAAATTTGTAACCCATTCAAATTTTGTGGCCCTTTTCACAATGGGGCCTTGATTTGATTAGTAAAATAACAACTTCTTCATCAGGACAACATAAATTCATCATAACTGCTATAGAATACTTCACAAAATGGGTGGAATAAATTCCACTGACAACTATGAATAGACCTCGAATAGCAGAGTTTATACTTCAGCATATTATCTGTCATTTTGGAATACCCTCAAAAATAATTTTTGATAATGGAAAGTCATTTAAGAATAAGGATGTTAGAGAATTGTGCAATAAATTCAAAATACTACACAACTTCTCAACACCTTATTACCCACAAGCAAACAGGAAAGCTAAAGCAACAAATAAAATAGTCATATTCATTCTCAATAAAGTGGTAAAAGATAATCATCGAGATTGGCATACTCACCTCCCTTTAGCACTATGGTCTTACATAACAAGCATAAGAACGCCAACGAGAGCAACACCATTTTCACTAGTTTACGATGCAGAAGCAATATTACCATTGGAGCTCGAGATATCATCCTTACAAATCGAGATACAAGAATTCAAGAACGATGATACAACTAGACAAGAGCGTATTGACCAATTGACAACAATTGATGAGAAACGTATCAATGCTCTAGAACATTTATGAGTATATCAATATAAAGTCAAGCGCGCTTACAACGCAAAATTCCATCCTCATGAATTTCATGTGGAGGACCTAGTACTCAAAGAAAATCAACAAAATACTAATGCTTTACCGCACTTAAGGGATAAATTTGCAACAAATTGGTTGGACCCATATATAGTAAAGCAAAAATTGGGACAAGGAACATACAGACTTTCCAATTTAGAAGGGAAATTGGAGCCGGAACCATTGAACATTATGCACCTAAAGGCATTTTATGAATAAAATAACTCACAATACATGTATATATATGTACATGGATAAAAAAAAACAATAAATAAATAAATAAAGACTCCATTTTACAACATTGCATGCATTTCACATTGTAAATAAACATATTTTAAATTGCATTTTTCATATTGCATTTGCATTTCAATTATATGTTCATACAAATATATATATATATATATATATATATATATATATATATATAGTTGCATCCATCCCATCCCTCGCTCAGTAATCATTAATAGTGGTGATGATACGACCAAGAAAACAAACTCCAAGAATTGGGGGTATTCAACTAAGATTCTTTACAATTCATAAATCATACACATCATATATGATATATCATACAATTTTCAGTCACTGAAACATGTCTAGTGAAAAACCAAACTTCATGAAGTATCCAATTTTCTTTAGGACCAAAGCACTTTCATCACATTAAGAAAATATTAAGTATGGTAGATTGACCCAAAAGCAATCTAGAACCAAATACACTTTTACAAATCTTAAAACATCTTGAATAATAAAAATATAATGCCAATTTGGGTAAACCTCAAAGCAAAAAAAGTTAAATTCTTCACTTACCCTATCACGCAACATAGTCCAAAAACAAAAATAGTGGTTATCACCACTACCACAGTGAAACAAAAAATATAAATAAATGTAGAGTAGTAAGGATAGAGTAACATTCTCATCATACTTCGGTTGAGAATCCTATTCCCCAAAGCTCTACACAAAAAATAATTAACAACACACACCATAGATCTCTAAAGTTGAAAATATCGTACTATGTTCCCCTCAGAAAGTTATGTAGTCATCACAAATGCTTAAATATCAAACCATTGGACTATGGAGCGAGCCTCCATCGGGGCTATAGACGCTTGACTGGTAGTGGAGTAAACTCATGCAAGGCAACATGTCTCTCTCTTAAGAGGGAGACCTCTGAACGCACATACGGGTAAGCTAGCCAAAAGGAAAACCTAGAAAGGTACCGTCCAAAAATTACTCAAGATGGGGCAATAAAAATCACAATCACATGCACTAGTTCTGGATTGCTTAGGGTCATCGACACACAAGATTTAGAAAATGAACTTCACTTGCACACAATATGGTCCTAAAGAAAGTAAGATAACATTCAAGAAAAATGGTTAACATTACTAGCTTCTTTGAGTATTTGAGAATATTTTTAGTTACATATCAAAAGCCAAATCATTATCCATATCACCATCCACATACCATTTATATATACCACATACATCACCACAAAGAATAATCAAGTGGGATACCCCCAATTGCAAATATGAATGAGTAAAGGTCAACTACTCTGAGCTAAATAAGATTACATGAGCACCATGCATACCTTCATTCAGTTACATAACTATAAATCAAAATGCATTTTACATGTTCAGTTGCATTCATTATCATAGCATTAACATAGAAATGTAAGATTGCATAATATAAACATTGCAACATCATAAACAAGAAGAATACATATACAAATAACACATGTGAATACATAAATAAAATGCCATGTATATATATATATATATATACGAAAGTCCACAAAGTACAAAATGCCCTAAGGTAGTATACATCGAAGCACTAAGGCTCATACTAAGATAAAATATACAAAAAACAAAAATAAGGCAAATACAACATCTAGCTAGTGCCAACAGGATCCCTCCGTGGACCCTGCACTGTAGAAGCTCCGTGAGATCTAGAAGTACGATGAGTCCTATGGCTCGTCTCAGTACCTTGGGTAGTAGTGGCAGTAGATGATGGAGGAATAAGTAAAGGAATCCGATGCTCATGAAGAATGTTCTCCAAAATCTCGATGTAGACAGCCTACTTACGTAGGCTCCTCAAATCAGCACCCTGGTGAGCGACCCTCTAAGAAATATCTGCTCATAGAGAAGCAATAATTAGAGTCGAATCATCACCTCCAATAGTTTACTACAATCGAGAAAGCTCACCCTGTAAACAGGTAATCTCACAACTGAGTCTGGTGATCTTTGCATCCTTAGCAGCCACAACAGTGTTGCTAGGTCCAACCCATAACCCGTCCACCTCAACCTGAAGATGAGTCACCTCACCCTGATACCATGCTAACTCGACCTTCACTCGAACCAGCTCCAAATCTAGGCTATCTTGCTTAGCCTGGAGAATCCCCCACTCCTCATTTGATCGTCGAGGAGGTAAACCCTTATCATCATCCACCACCCTCCTCAAGCTGCTAAACATTCATACCCATGTTAGCTCTTGAATAGCTACCACACTGATGCTTCATCGACCAAGGAACCCATCCACCCACATCAACATCATCACCGCTACCATCATCATCTACAATGACGCTAGGAGTCCATAGAGGCTAACTCATGAACCAAGAGTCATACTCCGCAATCATGCCAACATCATCCAAGTCAAGCATATCCAAGTCTGATTCATCAGTAGGATCGTCAACTCGCCAGAAATAAAGAGCAATAGGAAACCCTGACTCATCATCTTGTCACATGTATGTAACAAGTGCATCTAAAACATCTTGAATAAGACCAAACTACCACAGTACGTGAGAGAACTAGATAAACTCCATATCCCTCAAATGGGCACCAACAACCCATCATCCTCGTCGAATGCAACGAAGCTCTGTTGCATTCGTTGCCCAATCCAAACCCCTCCAAGGTCACCAACACATCAGGTCCCTAGTTATAGAACTCAAGATATCTCTAAACTCTGATGCACTCGCAGTAGATCGACTGACCTCCTCACTGAGTAACCACCTATATGCCCAGGGAGAGGTGGCATCCATATCACAAGGCAAACCAGTAGGGTGACCAATGATAACATGCTCCCAACACCAAATTTGGAGCAGTAAACTATAGCCCAGACCCTTGCACCCATGCATCTTCACCTCATAGATCTCTCTATAAACCTCATAGAGAAGAGCAGGAGCCCAAGCTAACCGACAAGGATCATCTATCAAGTCAAGAACAATAGACACCTGGTTCCATGGGATCCTTGATCCCATGGAATTAGGCAACAACATGTTGCTCAAAATGTACATCATAAAGGCAGGAAATGCACCCAAGCTACCAACTGTAAAGAGATCCAGATACATAATATTGTCCCTACTGCAATCGATGTCCCACATCTCACCAAACAGAGGGAAAAGGGCCTCCTTCTTGTCAAGGCCAACACGAATGGTAGGACCCTCGATAGGGATGCAGAAGATACAGTAGATATACTTGAGAGTGATATCCAGCTCCCCTTTTGGGAGCTAAAATGTGCCCTTGTTCGGATCCCAACGCTCAACAAGTATCGAAAGGAAATCCTCATCAGCTCGGACGATGCCTAACCGCCTGTAACCGTCTAAACCAATGATCTAAAGTAGAGTCCAATCATCATCAGAAAGTGCTTTTCACACTTTTTGAATGGTCCTCGACCACCTATGCTGAGAATCAAGAAGTTTAACCTAAAAAGAAAACATATAAAAAAATAAAAATTAGCACATGCTAGAAATAAAAGCAAAAAAAAATTTTACCTACGCATGGTAATAAAACAAAAAAACAATTTTTTTTTTACCTAACCTAGGTAATAAAGCAAAAACGAAATTTGTTTTACCTATGCATGGTAATAAAACAAAAAAAAAAAAAATTTACCTAATCATGGTAACAAAAACAACAAAAAAACGATTTTTTTTTTACCTAACCTAGGTAATAAAAAAAAAAAAAATTACCTACCCTAGGTAATAAAAGCAAAAAAAAAAAATTACCTAATCATGGTAACAAAAACAACAAAAAAATAAAAAACGAAAAAGTTTTTACCTAATCATGGAAACAAAAACAAAAATGAAAAATTTTACCTACCCTAGGTAATAAAAGCAAAAAACAAAAAAAATTACCTAATCATGGTAACAAAAGAAAAAAAAACAAAAAAAAAATTACCTCACCTAGGTAATAAAAACAAAAATAATTTTTTGTTACCTCTCTTAGGTAATCAAAGAAAAAAAAAAACAAAAAAAAAAAAAATTACCTAATCATGGACACAAAACAAAAAAAACAAAAAATTTACCTACCCTAGGTAATAAAAGCAAAAACAAACGCTTAATGAAAAAAAAATAACCATTTACCAACCCCACTTAATTATCAAACAAGCAAAACAAACAAGAAAACAAAAAAAAAAGGGGCAACAAGCCTACCTTGAAAAACCGGTCGTCAACTTCCGCTCCAGCCGAGCCACCGCCACCGCTCCCCTCGCCAACCTCCATCTCACTCATCACTTCAACCGACCAACCAGTGACAACTGGCAGAATGATTTTGAAAATGACAAAAACCTATAAATAGTCACTTTTAGTGGTGAAAAATGTGTGCCCGCATTTTCTGTGACGCGCAAAAATGCAAACACGTGTTTGGAGGTGCAAAACACGGAAACGTGGTTTCATAAAGCAAAACATAAATCTACATTTTTTGCCAAAATAACTGCAAGTTAGTAGTTTAAAAAAAAATGAAAATTTCAATCCACCTAATCATCTGGAGTGAAACTCGTATCTAGTGGATTATCTTATACACCTAGCGGTTGCAGCGACTAGCTATCCATGCAAACCGGTTGGATGGATAAATAACCATAAGGAAACTCATTCAGAAATCACAAAAAAAAAAAAAAAAAATGAATCAAAATGACAAGTCCTAAAATCTATGAGCTTAAATGTGTTCTAAAACATATTTGCCAAGGTAATCCTACAAAAACCTTTCGTTGGGTCAAAAGCGGAACAACAATCAACAATTTGGTAATAATCAAAAAACCGCTTGAGCATCAAATCCTAGACTATTGGTTCCTTAAACCCATCATTTGGAAGGAATTGCTAAAGTCATAGTGGGTGAAAACTCAAAAGAGTGGTCAAAATTTTTACCATGTATTCTAAACATTATTGAAACCAAAAGCAAAATTGCAAGAATGCAAATAATCCCAAACTTGGGGCACAAAGAAAATCAAGACAAAATTCATTAACAAAATAAACATCATTCAATAAACAACACACTTTCAGCATTCATATTTTGTCAATTGGCTTATGGGTGTCAACCTTTACCCAATCATCAATTCAGGGGGTAAGCAAACAAGTCAAGAATCTAAATTCATTCATTATGTGTGTCAAAGATAAATGAACCCATTCGTCCGATAAAGTTAGATGTCATTAGTTTTTGCACTGCATTGTGTTGTACACAATGTAGTACAAAAATGGGTAATTGTGGACACCAAAATCTAGCACCCTTTAGTTCACATTCACCACCTCAGCATCAAATCCCACATAATAAAGATATATGCCTAAGTTCTAACTTAGGGATATAAAATCCTGCACATCATTATACTTTCCTAATTTATTTAATTAGGAAAATCACCTTAGGATACCTTGTCTACCCATTGGACATGTATCCTGGACACTTCATCCAACATACATGCCACATCTTACCCACTCCTGTCCCCTTTGTCCTTGCACATGAGACAAATTTCCAACACCCATGCCACAACTCCTTTGTTGTTGTCCCCTTGTACCTTCACATAAAACAACATCCCACATCCCACTCCACTTGGAGCCACATCACCCTAGTTAAGTGAGCCACACTGAGTGACTCACTATAACTACCCCTTCCACCTGGCAGTCCAGATTTGCCACTTGGCAAGTCAAGCTTACCACCTCACATTTCCTTCCAAAGCCACGAGAATCCTTTAAAGATACCATCAATCCACCAAACAAGGGTAGCTGAATTTGCATACCGACAGAATATCGAAATAGATCTAAATCCAATGAGAAATTGAGAGCATGATCTTGACTCTGACAGTTGGCTCGAATTTTGAGATAATTTGTTATTCAGTCGAAATTGCTTGTCTGTGGTTCCATAGTCAAAAACGTGCATTCGTGGTTTCACAACTGCAGGTTTGTGGTTTCCAGTCCACAACCGCACTTTCGCGGTTCCACAGTCCCGAGAAAAAAAATGGATTTCATCGACAGAGATTAGTGATTTGAGTATTAAGGAAGGCTTTGTTTGTTAATTGTTTTGTGCTATTTGATTTTCATCCATATCAGTAATAGGTTTATGTGTAACATTAGGTTTATCTCTTGAATATATGGGTGCTACTAATCCCCCTTTGCTGGTTTGCATGTGTGCAAGTAATAGGTATTTGAAGAGTTATTGAAGCTAGGAGTGGCCCATAATTGGATACTCAAGCCCACTCACCAATTGGATTTGAGTGAAAGAAGACCAAAGAAATCACTAATAATTTGATTAGCCAAAGGGGTTTTTCCCCTCTTTGTGCCCATTCTATCATGTGAAAGCAAGCATTCACTTATTGTAATCATACCCCTATGCACTTGGGGTAAATCACTTGTAAAAAGGAGACTAAGGCTCCAATAAAACTCAATACAAAATCCTTTAATTCTGCAATTGCTTGTTTTCATTATTTTACTTGCAAGGTGTTGTCTTGTTTTGCTTACACCTTGTAATGCATGAACACTTGTGTGAGCACTTGTAACTCCTTCGTGAGTTTTCCTAGATGTTAAGAAATGGAATGGCACCTTAGAGAATTTGTGTCAAGTGGATTTCAACCTTTCTATATGGATTTCTTTCATTGTAACACTTCCAAAGAGAGTATAACTCCTTTTTGTATACCTCTTCTTTGCTTGTTATGTTTCTTGGAGTGCAAGCAATATCTTCTCTTGTTGGTCAATCATTGAGGTAATTTTGGATCTTTGAATGGCATTGTAGGTGATTCTTTTGGTGGAGAATCTTCACCAATCTAAAAACCTCTGAATATGTCACATGTTCTACTTGTTTATTGTTGCCTTCAATGTGCTTCTTTTATACTATTCATCCACATTGATTGAGGTAGAATCTGCTATCTTTTTGCTTGTAAAAGAGAGCTTCCTTTATATCTACATAAATGCAGATTGATGATCAAATGATATGTGCATTACCTTTTGCAGGTTCATCCGTACAATATTTTAAGTGTGAGCCCCTTTGAATGGCTCCTTGTGTCGTGGATGAGGAGTGCTTGAAATTTGATCTTTATTTCTTGACATTCAACCTTTCTTGGCTAGATTTCCCTATAGTTTGTGTGTCTTTAGTGGCTCCTTAAATCTACCCTTTTCCAGCAAATAATGTAGTACAATACCTTGTAATATTCTATGAGAATAATATGTTCTTATTGCACCCTTTTTGCACTCCTTGTAGGTCTTGTAGTTTAATTTTATAACAAATTTTCAATGCACAAATGAGGGTTTTGAGGATGTCTCTTTAGATAGAATCCTTGCCCTCTTTGCTTGGACATTTAATGATAGATCCAAGCTTTACAAATTTTATAGATAGAAGCTTTTTTTTCTGCACTTAACCCTATAGTGCTTTGGATTTGAGACTCACCAAGTCTCAATCTTTGAAGCTTATTTTGGTTAGTTTTTATTCACTTGTACTAACCAATTTTGGTGGCTTCTATTGGCCATTATGAGTTGTAGAGTTTTGTGCACTAATAGTGTCTTTAGAAACATTGAAATTTTTTGTTTTGGTTCCCTTCTCACAAACACAACAATAATATTTTAAGAGCAATATAATAGTGCAAATGAATCTAATAATATTTTACTTTTTTTTTTTGCTTGATAATAAGGGATTGTACTTGGGTCCCCCACCCTTGACAAATTACATCTCTCTTCTTTAGAGCTTGAGAGTTTACAAATAGATACCCTTCTCATATCAATTGAGATGCTATAGCTAAAAACCTACATCATTTTACATAAAATGCCTGAATTCTTGATTTTTCCTTTTGTGGATCTCTTCAAATATCTGTATGAATACAATTACTCTAGAAGTTAGCATATTCCTTGATATTTTCGTATTGTAGCCTTCACAATGTCAAAAATTCACATCTACTATATATGCCTTACATATTAGTAGAGTAATATTTTCAAAACATTGCACTATCAAAGTCCACTTTACAAAATCTGGATTTCTAGTTTCCTTCCCGAAACACAAGTCCAACCACAAAAATTATAAAAAATAGTCTAAATGAAAACACATTATTATTACAAAATAAAATAGATGTTACCAATGGAAAATATTAAAGTAAATCTTAATCATTAATTGATTTAGGCAATCAACATTTTTTGTTAGCTTCAACTAAACTTTCTACTTCCTCTAACCATGGAAAGGAGAAATTAACTTCACGATCCTCAATCAAAACCCCTCTATTGGCTAGCTTATCTGCATATTTTTTTCCTTCCTTTAATATATGTGTAAACTTGATTTCTTCAAACTCTTTAGCAAGATCTTGAATTTCCACAATTATCTCTTGTATGTTCCATGGAGCCTTTGCTTTCCTCAAAATTACATTTATTACTATGATAGAATCACCTTCCATCCATACTCTATTTCATTTCATTTATTTACATATTTTTAACCCTTCTAAAGCTGCCCAAGCTTTAGCTTCATTATTTTTCTTAAAACCACTATTGAAAGCATAATGAGACAAAATATCTCCTCTGTTATTTCTAATTATTCCTCCTCCTCCTGCTGGTCTTGGATTTCCTTTAGAATATACATCAAAATTTAATTTAACCCACTCCACATATGGTGGTTTCCACTTTATATTCTTTACCTTATTTTTGCTTCTCTTGTAGCCAACATCATAATTCCATTTAATAAATTGACTCCATCTATCAAGACTCACTGGTTCCAAATTAGGGATTGGGTGAGTTGATAGGGTTGGTTTTTACTCCTCTATGGCTAAACATATATTATTTTTCATTACCTCTAAACTGCTTTCCTTTCCTTTAAATATTCTTCTATTCATTTCTAGCCATATAGTCCAAAGTATTGTATCTTTTGATATATCCCATATTGTCTATAAAGCCTCACTTTTATAAGTGCTTTGCCATTGCTTTAACCAATATTCAATTCTACTATTCATCACCATGTATTTACCAAATATATTAAGAATCCATTGCCATAGATTCCAAATTATTGAGCAATATCCCAAGATATGGTCAATACTCTCCTCTTCCTTATTACAAAAAACACATTGAGAGGGGCCATGAAAACCCCTTTTCATAAGGTTATCCCAGGATAAAATTCTTTTATGACCTACTGGTCAAAAAATTATTTTGACTTGGTATGCAGGGGACTTCCCTGGAAAGTCCTTCTCCTTTTCCCTACAGCCCATCCTTGGCCCTATTCAAAATCCTTGGCCCTATCCTAAATCCCTGGCACATCATTTGTCCTTCCTCCTTGGCTGGTAGGTGTTGTAGATGATCTCCTTGGGGTGGGAGGTTATTGTTCCTTTTGTATACCCATTTTCTTGTTGTTTGGTAGGGTTTTCTTCTGGTGCCTGTGATCTGGGATGCCCCTGAGTTTTTTTAGGATATCCCTAGGTCCTGTTCCAGTTCCTTGGCACTCCTTTTACCCTCCTTCTTAGGCTAGGATATCCCTTATTCTCTTATCTACCCCTTTCCATGCCTTCTGTAAGGGCTTTCCTTATGGTTCCTATAAAATGGGATATCCCTAGGTTTTTCTAGGATATCCCTGGTTTTTCCTAGGTCCCCCTTTGGTTTTTCTAAGTTCTTTCAGGAATCCTTTTCCTTTTTTTGTAGGGTCCTATTTGGTGCTAAGGATAAGAGATTCTTCTGGTGCAGTGCATTATGGTTGGGGTTTTTTATATTCATGAGAAACTCTTCACAATATCTTTTGGCTTGGATGGGGCCTTATGCTTATTTCTATGGTGTTGCTCTTTGGGTTTCCAGTTGTAGGTTTGATGGTGGGTTCTCATCATTTTGTGGCTTGGATGAGGCCTTTATGCTGATTACTGATGTGTTCCTATGGGTTATCCTCTTCTGGATCCCTGAAGCTGCTCATTGGTGGTGTTGGTGGTTTTTGTGGAGCTCTTACTACTTTTTTTTTGGCCTTTTGAGGGATCATGTGCTTTAATGTGGTAGCTCGTGCTTCACAAATCCTCTATTGAGGTTTCTTGGGGCCTCCTCACATTTTCCCTTGGCTCATGTTTTTACATTACTATTTACTTTGTCTCCCTTTGCCACTGAGTAGTTTTCCTTACTGTAACAGGATTTCATGGTCTCTGGAGTCCCCTAGTTGTTGTTCCACTTGTAGGCATGTTTGGGATGTTGATCCCTACTATTGCATCCTTCTACTACATCCTTGTGCATCCTCAAGTGGGATTTTTTTGCATTTTCTGCTCTAGTTTTAAATTTTAATTTTCAAATTATTGTAATGGGCGGGATTGCCTTGTTTTAAATATTTTTGGGCAGGTTTACCCTTTTTCATTTCTTTCTTGCACGTGTTGTTTGGGAAATCTTTCTGCATGTATTTTTTGGTTGTTTTGGGTGGGGTGGCATTGTCCCAGAATTCAATGTAAAAAAAAAAAAAAAGGATTTTAAATTTAAATTTTGTTCTTTAAGGCTATCCTTTAGCCTTTCCTGAAAGGATTTCCTTAAGCCTCTCCTGAAAGGCTTTGCTTATGTATTTTATTTAGATTTTGGTGTCCTTTCCTTTGGCCTTCCTCTGGCATTTTTTAGTCTTATGACTTGTTGTAATTAGGTTTTGGGAACCTTGATAAAAACCCATTTTTAATTTAATTTAACTTATCAGAAAAAAAATATTTTAAATTTAGGAATGCTTGGGCTATCCCAAATATCTCTCCATATTCTAGTGATATTATTATTATGTTGGTGTTGAACATTATATCCACTTCTTGTTGTGTATTCTCCCGAGCTATTCAACTCCCAAGTCAATTTATCCTTGGCACCCATCATAATAGTCACAGTTGTTATATTTCTACTCAATTACCTCCTAGCATCAATGTCTTGTATACTTGTAAAAAAATCTTCTTTCTATTTGTATCTTCCTTCTCGATACTTGTACAAAATATTTTAAACCCTATCACCGTATTTATCTTGAAGTAATATCATCCAAGGTTTTAAAATTGAATCTAAATTGAGTGGTTTTTTATCACACCAAGTATCCATCCAAATAGAATTTTTCTCTCCTATTCCTACCATCCATATTAAACCTTTAATCATAATATCAATATATTTTTTTTAACCATTCCAAAGAGTAGAACCATCTGGAAGAGAGAATGCAATAAATATTAAACTTGGGTCATTGGGTTCCATATACTTACTTAGAATAATCCTTACCCATTGTATTTGAATCTCTTTGTACAATCTCCAGATAACTTTTCCCCTAAGAGCTAAGTTTGCATCTATAAGAGCTCTTAAACCAAGACCTCCCCTAGTTTTCATCACACAACTTGCTCCATTTAACCAAAGGATTTTTCCTTTTATCATGTAAACCTGACCATAATCTATTTCTAACACTTATTGGTTGTGTTGAAAAATACAATTACTCACAAAGGGGAATGTGGATAGTACTGATAGATGATATGTGGGGGTTTTCCCTATGCTCTTTTATAAACTAAAAGGTGTGCGTAAAATAGTCAGTGGTCATCTAAATATCATTGTTGATATTCATCCAATATCTAACCTATATTACGAGGACCCCTTAATAAGTAAAAGCTCATAAGGAAAACTGCAAGTGATGATGATGGATAATGTTGATTTAAAGATCATGATTGACATACAAACATGGTGTCATTTGTAGGAATGTAAACATAACTTGTCCTAGTGCAATTTCAATGGATGAATATGCCTAATGTAATTCATAAATGAATGCAATGAAATGCATGATGATGTAATGCAAATGTTTTTTATTTTTGATGTTTTGTATTGTTTTTAGTATTTTTATGTTTTCATATTTTTTTTTGCAATTTTTGATGATTTTGATTTTTTTTGTGGGAAGGTGTGATACCTTAAGCACCCCCATAGTATGTGGTGATCGGTGAATGTGGGGAAGGTGTGATACCTTTAGAATCCCTAGATTGCTTCACCGATTATGATTTGGATGGTGGGGAGGGTGTGACACCTTGAGCACCACCAATATGCAATGTGGTTGATGCATTGTGATTGGCTTGGTTGGAAGGAGCGATAAAATTGGTCCCCCTATTGTGGCAATGAATTATATGCAATGCCAATGTCCCAAAGGGATGAGGTGAGTGAATCATCTATGTGGAGCTCATTTCATTCTATCATGTCTTGCATGATATTCTTGAATGAATAGCAGGTCCTGATGTCATGCCCATTCCATCGATGATAGGGATAAAAAGGTTTTCATTGTGAGACCCAAGTTTAGGTCTATGTGACTTTACTTCTAGTAATAGGATTGTGTATGCCTCGTATAGCCTTTGAAATAGGGCTAAGGAGGGCATTGCAATTTTTGTGTAATGGCAATTTAGCTTGTTGGGTTTACCAGGTTACGGTTGATCTTGTAGCCATAGATAGGGTGGTTTGGTCTGAATTGGGATTGGCTAAGGTGAGGTGAGCGAGCCATCTATGGGAAGAACCTCCCTATGGATAATATATTAGACCATATTTTTAAATGCATAGCATATCTGGATACCATGACCATTTTTTGATGATATAGGTAGTACAGGTCCTCTTTATGTCCCTTATATTTTGGGTGATTTGGGTCTAGGGAAATTTTTTTTAGTAAGGTGATGGCCTTTACTTCGCACAATCAATTAAAAAGCAATGTCAAATATTCAAGAAATGGCATATAGTCGTGAGGTGGGTGATATGGAAAATTTTATTCTTGATTATGTTGGGGTTTGTTTTGTGGTTGCAAAGAAAGTGATTTGGCCTTGGATGCAGTTTGTTGCTACAACTCAATGTTCATGAGTTGATTTATGATTTGTTGTAAAGCATCATTTTGGTGACTTATTTGTGTCTCAATTTTGTCTAGTCAATATAAAATATATTGTGAGACTAGTGGGGGTGGCTAGTAGCTATTGAAATGTGATTGAGGGGGTTGGAACTTTGGAGAAGAGTTAGGTGTAACCTTGTAATTCTGGTATTTTGTGACCACATTGATCATTTCAATGAACCCTTCACTTGGATGAGATAGGTATACCTCATTAACCTTCCTAGGGTGCTATTGAAAATAATCATGTATGGTAATGCTAGGTGACTTTATAGGATGGTGACCTAGATATTTGACTAACTCTATGATAGGTGTGAATGTAACGTTTTATGCTATATACTCACTGAGTCTGAGATTGATCACATAAACCATGACCTACAATGGGGATAATGAGGATGATGGAGGTGAAGGAGGTACGGTGTGATATGGATCATCTATTGTAGCAAATAAGTATTCTTCCTTAATGGTAATTAGAATCTCTACTATGAAGATAATGGGGATGAACGATTGGGTTTTCTCAATTTGTGCTTTCAATTCCTTCTTGCTCAGTGGACCCAATGATGAGGAAGGGATGTCAAAAGAGGCCAATGGCGAAGGCTGATATGGAGGTGATGATGTGGATGGATAGGTGTATGGTGGTTATGGTTTTGGTGAGGGTTTTATATTTTTAATAGGACCATCAGGCTGAATATCCAAATGTGAGGAGGGTAAGACTAATTTTTGTGTATTACTAACTAGATTAACATATTTAAAAGATTCAGATTCCAAAGGAACTACATGAACTTATCCCTCATGGATATATTTTATGCACTGGTGCAGTATAGATGAGATGCACCTCATGTTTCTAATCTAGGGTCATCCAAGAAATATGTTGTATTGCATCACACCTTTTATAATGTGGCACAATACTGGAATCATCTTTAGTACAACCTGGATAGGAAGGGCTATTGGTCCAACCATAAAGTAAATAGTATTGTTGAATGATCATAAAGTGAAGGTGGATGCCACAATATGTGATAATGGTAGACTAAGATGGTTTAGTGTGGTTTTAGTGATGATGTTTATGGAAGAACTTATGTCAATCAACACTTGCTTATAAGTAATCCTATTTATGCACATAATGATGTGCAATGGAGGATCAACTATATTGGTGGGTACTGGTTTGATCTCATGATTTTAAAATGTTATAATGAGATCCTTACATGTTTGAATATACCCCACAAATTTGGTAAAAGTATTAGGATCATGGGGTTGTAATTCAATTGATCTTAAAATCTCCATAAAATCTTCTTAATTTCTTGGCGATTGTTGTATTATCTTATAGATGGACATTTTGGTCGATGCCATATGTAGGATTTGAGTAAGCTTACATATGATTATCACCACTGGATGAGGTGGTGGACCTTGGATAGGATTTTGAGATGGTAAGGGCTATGACGTAGAAGGAAACAAAAGTTGTATGTGGTGCAACTTGATCATACCTTCAATTTTTCATCACAATGTTATTCATTCCAATGAACCCTTGATTGGGTGGGGTCGTATGGACTTTGTTTACTTGTCTTATTTGATCCTTATTAATCTCATGGGTAGGCAAGGGATATTTGAATATGCCCATTTTTTGGTTATCTGGGGTAAGAGGATTATCAATTTGTAATTTTTTATCTAACATGTCATGTACTACATTTTTGAATGTGTAGCAGGCTTGGATATCATGATCGTCTTGTCGATGATATACGTAGTACAAATCCTCTCTATGCCCTTTAGGTTTTGGATGATTATGATTAAGGGGGGAACTCTCAGGTAAGGTGATATTCTTTGCCTCACACAATCGATTAAAGAGCAATGTCAAAGGCTCAATAAATGGTGTATAATTGTGTGATGGGCGGGGTTATCGATTTTGTGCCTGAGTTCACTGTTGTTGGTTATTGTATTGTGCAAGAGGGGGTTGAACCTAATAATTAGGCTATTAGATTGCTACTTAATTTTTAGACCTAGAAATGCTTAGGATAACTTGATTGATTGAAGTCGGTATTTGTTGCATTTGGTTACCTTTAGGGTTTTTGTTCCACTCCTTTCAAATTTTAATATCCCCTTCTTGGAATTTGTTATGTCCTCTATGACTTTAGCTTGTGCCAAAGCCTTCTCGAATGTCGGATACTATTGTAGTTGTAGGAGAAGCAAAATTTTCTTTGAACAACTTCTCGTGAATATTCGAGTTAATTATATTACAAGTAGAGTGAAAGGAAATTTTGACATCACCTTCCTCCACCTATTGTCATAGTCTATGACTGGCTCATTGTCAAATTATCTAAGGTTAGAAAAGTTAGTCAGATTGTCTTTCTTCTTAATTCTGAATGAAAAACATTCTAGGAAGGCATTTGTGAGCTACTCAAAATTATAGATTCTATGCCTTGGTAAGTGGTTGTACCAATCTAAGGTTGGGCCAAAGAGTGTTATCAAGAAAGTATTTAACAATAAGGTATCATCATCTTGAAGTTGGAAATAAGGTTTAGAAAGATAGTCACCTGCTCTTGTGCATCCTCATTCCCTTTGAATTTATCAAATCTTGGTATCTCAAAATGCTTAGGATATGGAGGACATGGTACTAAGGGATGGAGAGGTTGGTTGCACATCTAATGCAATGTGGGCTTTTGATATCCCATCTCTTGTTTTTCCAATTATTTTATGCATTCCATGAGCACCTTGTACGCTTGAGATGAGATTATCTCATTTTCTTGTATTGGTGCTCATGGAGGGGGAGGTAGAAGGTTTCTATTAGGATGGTATGTTTGAACATAATCATCATCTATGCCCTCATAGAGTATCTCAGGATACCCCTGGTCTTAATATTATGGTTATAAGTCTTCATAGACCTCATACTCAGGTTGACAATTTTGACATTATTGAGACTAATAAGTTTGTGTGGGCACACGAGGAGGGTTATTAGGCCTAGAAGGTAGGTCCTGGTATTGTGCAACACACCTTTGGTAAGTTTCCTGCCTATAGGTGCTAAGCATGGTAACTTCCTCATTCACTTATTTTTGTAATATTTCTTGGTGCAAGCGTTGTTGTCGCAACCATTGTTGATGCACCCTATCTTGTTCTAATTTGGCACAATATAGGTACTCTTGATTCTTTTGCAACCTATCCAGCTGTAGTTGGTTTGTATTTGGTCTAGATAGTGGATCAGTCATGTGAGGCCTATGATCCCTTGCATGAATGTGAAGAGACTTCACTTGTTCTACAGGTCCAACAGGATTGGATACCCATTTCCCATGATTGAGAGAAGTTGCATTAACATTATGTTCAGGTTTTAAGGTCAAGTCTTCATACTGAGATGGAGCAGAGGTACAATGTGCTTGCATGGAGAAATCTCCATGATGAAAAGTAGGATGACTTGGGCCTTTCTCTTCCTCATCTTCAATATAAAGGTGAGTGAATGAGACTATGTTCCTATCTTGATGATGAGGATCGTATATGTCTAGGTGAGCAAATTTTCATCTCATCCATGGTCGATCTAGTAGAGTATCTCGCTCGTCTAGGATAGGTGATTGCGTATAATCTTGCTCACACTTAGCATGGTGTGTGGATCATGTCAAATTATAAATTCACACTACCCTATTGGGCCCCTCAATGGGTAGGTTATGTTTAGTGGTGGTATGAGATTGAATTTGACCAAGGGTTTCATATTCTTGATCATCTCAGGGATCAAAAGATACCTCATGCATTGGGACATCCTGAAGGTCTAATTCCCTATAAGAGGTTTTAACATTGTGATGAATACCTGGATGCCATATAGAAATGACCAAGTCCTCGAGATTGAATCGGAGGTGTTATGGGCCTCCATGTAAATTTTCCACATCACTAGCTCATGATTGATCTCGACTACATGTAGTTACCATGATCTTGATTACATAAATAGTAAAGAAATAAATAAAGTATACAATGTGATTATCTCTTTTAAACTTTATTTGTAAATATTTATCCTTTTGTGTGTTTTAATGTTGAAACCCCTAATCATATAAAACTAAGGGTAAACAAAATAGAAAACACTAGAAGGTAATTCGAGCACACCCCTAATGAATAATGTACCCAAATAATGAAGAGTGGTTTCCTATTGGATGTCATATCAAGGTAACCTAAGGAATTAAAATCATCCCACTAGGGAGGTCGCATTGTCTAAGTCTTGCTACTAGCCCAACAAGGAGTTTGCTTCAATACTTGGGTGTGTCTTGGACAAAATGATAGCTAAATTCCACTCATTATTTCATCCCATGGTAAAATGAAACTACTAATCATTCCTACTATGGGTGCACCCAAGATTAATGGACATTATGGTGATTAAGTTTAGAAAATCCACTCGCTTTGGCCAACTAGGTGTCTAGGGTGCAAGCCAACAGATGGAGATGAAGCCCACCATCGCTAGTATCGATTAATGATTGAGGTTAAAGTCCAACTTGTTAATGTTAAAGTAGTACATGGTGTCTGGGGTTATTTTTATTTTATACAAAAGAAAGTAAAAAGCAAGAAGCATTCCATGATATTTCACTAATGTATAAAAATAATGTTTAAAATTTATATTTCTAAATAATGAACGTTTTAATTTCAGAAACCTATTAGATGCATAACCCTACATGAAGTTGAAATATGAATGATAATTGCATGAAAATGTAATCTAACTATGCTAAGAAATAATTGAAATACTGCTAAATCTACTAAAAGCAAGAAAAGAGGGAAAAAAAATCTCTGTCAAAAGGTCATCTCTATACGGGATGGTCTGGCCTGCTGATTGTCTCTGGGTTAGACAATATTGCCTACATGTCATATTTGGGTGATATGATCGCTAAACTAGGAGTAAATTCCTTATGATCGATGTGAGGCGATGCCGGGTTTGATCCATGGGATTGATGTTCAAGGATGCACTCATGAAGAATGACTTAATGGTAGGATTTAACATGAAGCAAGAGTATTGGATGATGTAGGAAGTACGAATTTGATCTTCAACCTTTGAAATAATCCATTGAAATTCTTTGAAGCTCCATGGTTGAATTTTGGCAGCACTTCATTGCTTATGATAGTGAGATATCTTTGGTTATTCAATTAGGTAGTACTTCGACACATAAAACTTGGATTCATATCTCCAGTTCGATAACACTTCATTGCTTAAAAATTGGTCTCTTATTAATGAAGGTTAGGTGCTATTAAATAGACTTCCCAATGGGAGTCTAAAGCTTCCTTGAGAAGCCAAGAAATAGTTGAAGATCAAGAAATGTAACTGCTTCTTGATAACCATTGCATTGTTTCCCACAGTTGGTAATTGTAATTGCCTGCACTGTTGCTCAAGATTTGGGATCTCGTTGTTTCAAGAATGATCGTCTCGAGGTGGTATGGTCATGAATACTAACCGTCTCGTGGTGGGACGGTCTTTGGAGGCCGTCTCTTGGTAGGACGATCCTAGTTGTAAAGGAAAGTTTCTCTCTATTTGAGTGGTGAGAACCATTGTTAAGCCCTAAGGCTACCCAAGGTGGGTCATATGGCCTAAAAATGTGTCCATATAGGTAGTCTCCTCAATATGACGTGTTTTAGGTGTCTACATCTTCATTGGTTTACTCTCTTCTTTGATATGGAAAAGTAATCCTAGTTCAGTCAACAAGCAAAATAGACCACGAGCCTCTTCTTCTCTTTGGTGCCATGTTTCTTCATCAAGGTTTATTACTTTATGTTCTTGAAATATGCATCATATGTTCTTACTGGATAATAGACCAATCATCTATGTTAACCAAACATTGTAATTTTACCCACTAAGGCAAGTCACTAGGTATTTGTGATCCATCTTATACAATTCAACCCCTAACACTGTAGTGGGTCTACGAACTACTGCGACTAGTGTGTAGAGCTTGAAAATTTATACAATTTGAAAAAAATGCTCAAAATGCTTCCATATGTAAATGTTATGGCCTCTAGAAGTTTTTCCCTAATGGACATAAAAAATAAAAAATAAAGCTCCCAAATTAGAAAAATAAATCCAATCACTTGTTGTTACTTGGTGATCTGCAATTTTCTATTGTATTCCACTTATTACTCACCACTTCGGTGCTTTTAAAGCTATGTGACTATAACACCTGCTCATTTTGATTGAAGAAGGGAATTTAAATAGTTTAAAAAATATTTTAGGTAGCATACAATGATGCCATATCTTTAAAAATATGCCTAATGAAAATTTGATCTTGGGTGTGTTGTGTGCAAGAACCATGGAACTAGCCAAGCTACCAATGCATGTGTTGGTGTTTGTGATTTGCTTCAACTATAAGGAAATAATGTAATTTGTCACCTTAGAAAAAAGTGCAACAAAACAGTCTCAAGCTGAAGATCTTGTGCTCCTAGATTGGATGTGGTATCTGGTAGAGCAACCTAAGTAGTCAAATCATAAATGCCAATGCTTCCTTGAAATACATTGTGCATTTTCATCTTTGTTTGTAGAAAAAAAAACCAAAATCTTCAAAATTGAAATGTTCTCCTCTTACACACAAACCAAATTACTTATGATCAAGTTTCCACACCTTCTACCTATACATAAAAAGGTAACATCTCCTATATTCATATCCTTTCAATGATATGAAATGATAATGCCTACACTAAGGCTAAAAGCTAGGATAAATATAGATAAAGCACCTTATCTATGCTTGGCTAACCAACTTGGTATCCCTATGATGATGAAAGGGAGATATGCATCCTCTATTTGAAGAGCAATGATGCACCTATGACATGCCAAGCTTCTTACCAAAGCGCACACATGTCTACACCAAAAATGACACGTGTATGAGATTCAAATATGCTAAATTTGAATTCATACTACAAAAAGACCCTTATTTTTTGCTCCTTTTGCCTTGTGAGTGCAAAATAGAGTTCTTATTATGCAAAAATGAATAAAGGTTTGTGCATGAACCTCGATAATAGTAGAATAGGACGAGGAGAAATAATAAATTCTTTGAAATTGATGAATGAGCAGATGAAGGAATGTGGAAAAATATTTCTTTCTTGCCTCTTATGTTGAAAATTCTTATGAGGTTTTGAAGAGATATTCATCCTAAATATCAAATGAAGGACCGATGAATTCAAACTCACTTTTAGCATGACCAAGTGATGTTGCTCTATACCCCATTGATACCATGTTGCAATTCATAATATTTTCTAAAAACAAACAAAAGTAATTTACCCACTCAAATCCTATACAAATAGCATAAAATGATGAAAAATAAAAAAGAGACAAGGATTCTTGGACATCTGTAGGCACCATAATAATTACTATATTATCTATAAATAAGAATCACAACACTTCGATAATCAAGCGAGGAGTGGTAGAAGATATTTATACCAATACCAAAACCCTAAATACATAAATTATCTTAATCTTAAGCCAAAACAACAAAAAAGGCTTTAAAGTAAATTAAAGTTTATAAGATGAGTTCAGCTATTAACAAAGTTAAACATGGCCCATAACGCTTATATAATAAAATATTATAGTAAATTACCCTCAAGGACTAGGTGGATTGGTAGTTGTCTGTTTGGCTAGACACTTACCAAGAAGAGACCTAGGTTTAAACCTTGGGGACATGTCTATTGCAAAGGTAGTAGTTTGATCTGAATCCTTTAGGTGCACGCTAGAACGACGATGGTACAAATCTTGAGCAACCCATGGTCCCCTCATGTCGGATCAACAATAACAAAGTGGTATAAGCTTGTTGAGAGCAACTCCTATGATTTAAACCCTGCACTTAACATTTACTAAAAATAACGTGAATATAACCAATTCCATTGTATATTTAAAAAAAATATTATCCCTTATATTAAAAGAAATATTATAATAAATTCTATACATTATAGAATAAATATCCGTAATCTAATTTTATATCGTACAATATACCATAAATCAAACTACAATTTAAAAAAAAAAAATACACCTGTTTTAATCTTGAACGATATAGAAACCAAATACTCATGTTTTAATCTTGAACGGTATAAAAACCGTGTCTATTTAAATGGTAAATGTTAAACCTGAAATAAATCGTCTTAAATTAAACAAAGAAATAAACAAATAATTGTCCACTAAAAATAAAAAGTAAACAACCATATCAAAGTCATTAATAAATTTTAATATGACATAAACAAAAACGTCCATAATAAGTGAAATTTATAAATTAAGAACATGCACCTGTCTTGTGAATAGAAAACATGGACAAACGCCTCCGAGAACCCTTTGGAATAAAAATAATACACACGATAATTTTTAAGCACTTATAAGTCATACATAGAGCCTCTATGTTTGTTGAGCCTTCAACCTTTTATATAGAAAACAACCTATTTTTGCAACTTAAATTATTTCATAAAATAAGTATGTTTTTGAATTTTAATTCAGAAATTTAAGTTTAAATATAAATACAAGGAGTTAGTATTAAGATTTCTTTAAAAATTTATGTTTTATTTTAAAATTTTAAAGTTTTGTGAAGGCATAGTAATATGTCGTTGGGTTTTCATTTAGAAGACCTAACATTAAATTCCAATATAAGAAGATTAAAAACCCTTTTAAAAACATGTGTTTTACTATAAATGTTTTTTTAGTCTCATGAAGGATATTGTAGTGGTATATCTTTGGATTTTCATTGAAGAGACTGAAATTCAAACCCCAATACAATTTTAAAGTCATGCGAGGGATATCATAGTGATATGTCCAGGGGTTTTCATTTAGAAGACCCAAATTCAAACCCTAGTACAAGAAGATTGAGACGCCTTTCAAAAATGCATGTTTTACTATAAATTTTTTAGTCTCACGAAGGATATTATAGTGGTATGTCTTTGAGTTTTCATTGAAGAGACCAAAGTTCAAACCCTAAGACAAGAAAACTATAACCGTTTTCAAAAGCCCTTGTTTTATCCTAAAAGTTTACCCAAAAGGGATGGGCTAGTTGGTAGCTGTAGAGTGTTTTTTGGTAGGTTGTCCCATTCGAAAAACCATGCTTTACCCTAAAAGTTTACCCAAAAGGATAGACTAATTGGTAGCGGTTAAGTGTATGCTGGTAGGCTAGGCTGCCCCATTCAATTCTTTGAACAATTAAGATCCTATGTTGGTAGGTTGTCCCATTCAATCCCTTCAACATCCCATTGATTTTGTCTTTACCCAACAAATTAAGATTTATAAAATTTCTTAAAAAAAACTTATAAATTCAACTTATAAAAACTAAAATAGAATAATTATAATATATTTTAAAAATATATTTAATACATAAATTACTTTTTAATATTATATTAAAGATATAATTTAAATAAATAATAAAAAAACAATTTCATATTTCTTTACCTAGAGAAGTCCCAACCTATATAATATAAAAATTATAATCATAAAATATCAAATCAAAATTAAAAATAAAATCATAAGTATAGCTCTAAGCTTTACAAGAGGAGATTGTCTGTGTGTTGGTCATAGAAGTTTCTCACACTAGCCAAATTTAAAATATATATATATTAAAAATTTATATTTATTTTTTATTTTTTTATTATTATATTTAATTATTATTAATCAAGTGGTATTAGCTTAATTGGTTAGATTTTTAATATTTAAAGATGAGACCAAGGTTCAAATCTTGCCCAACTACACATGGATAATATCCAAGCTTTGTTGTAATATCACTTGGTGATGAATAGGACTCATGGATAATATCCAAGCTTTGTTGTAATATCATTTGGTGATGAATAGGACTCGTTTCAATCCCATATAATCAATTGAAAAAAATGAACAAAGAAACCCACCTAATTCAGTCTGACATTACATCAAACTTACTTTTTACAAAGTGATGAGTAGAAAATATTTACAAAAATATTAAAGGTAATTGGATTTTAATGATCTATGGTTTTAGGCAGAATGGTCCTCATTCAAATTTTCGATTATCTATATGGTTTTGGGCGGGATGGCCTTTATTCAAATTTTACCGATTTAATTGTTTTTCTCCAATAACCCAAGGTTGGAAATTCTTCTCCCAACCTTTTTCTCTTTATAAAATTTAGTTTGACATTACATCAAACTTACTTTTTACAAAATGATGAATAGAAAATACTTACAAAAAAATTAAAGGTAATTGGATTTTAATGATGTATGGTTTTGGGCTGAATGATCCTTATTCAAAATTTTCATTATATGGTTTTTGGCAGGATGACCTTAATTTAGTTGTTTTTATCTGTATATTTTTGGTTGAAAACTCTTCTCCCAACCACCTTCCCTTTATAAAAGGTTACGGGATCCTTTCAAAACCCCTTTTACCAATAAAAACAAATATAACTTCAAACCACAAATATACATGTTGTCGTAATGGTCAACAAGATGAGTATAAGTGTATTAATATATATATACTCTGCAATCTTTTTTTTTCCTTCACCTTTTAAAGATTTCCAAAATATTTGCTTATGGTAATACATTTCATATTGTATGGATGTTTTTTTAAATTAATATTTGTTAGATATATCTATCGTGGAGGTTGAACCTGAATATAATTCATCGATAATGTAAAAGGTTAAACCCAAAATTACATCACGGATGATGTAAATAATATCCTTACCTGTAAACCACAAGCACATTTGTAAGGGTGTTTTACCAAATTGATATTGATATTTTTAAATTCAAACTACTATTGGGAACAATGATGAAAATCTGACTATATAATGACCTGAAATATGCAGGTAAGGCGGTAGTAGTGCATAGTCCAAGGTGTCAACTTCTCACAATTGTATTGTGTTGGGACAATTTGAATGAGACAACAGAAAAGGGACAACAGAAAATCCAATCAACTTTATTGACTTGATTGTAACCTTTCCTAAATTGTTGGCTTTGGTCAAAAAGTTAGTCTACTATTCTCATCAAATTCGAAGTGTAAGTGCTTTACGACAACTATTTTGACCACGATGCTTTTGTTGTAATAGGAGAAAACATCCCCTTCCAAAAAAAATTCCAAGAATAAATATATTTTTAATGTTAATGTCTACTTTTGTATAGATTAAATTTAGATTTTTCATTAATTGTCCATAATCAAACTAATTTCATGTTAAATCTCAAATAATTCCGTTTCATGTTAAATCTGCAAATAATTCGGTACATTGAGGGAAAAACACAAATTCCTCCTTTGTTTTTTTTCTTCGTTAAAAATTCTAAGGACTTATTATCAAGAGGTCATTTAAATCTTTATTTTTATTTTTTTTAGAGTGAGTTACCTTTTACTTTTACGAAGATCTTGTGGCTTAGTTTAATCTTTCAAATTCTAGAACTTCCCCTACTCTTAACTACAAATAGTGTTTTAAAAGGTTTAAATTGTTTTTTAGGATGAAGTTTAGGTGTTAAGTTATGGTATTTTAAAAATATATATTTATATTAATTGTATAATATATATTTTTGATTTTTTTAATTTGGTTAGTATGAGAAATTTTTACTATCAACGTTTAACTTATAACTTACAGAGTCTAATTATGATCCTTTGTAAGGTCGAGAGCTATGCTTATCAACAGAGAATTCAACACAACTACCACACACCCATCCCCTCACACACTCCAACATGGCAGTCTCCTCCCAACCATGACCCCTGGTAAAGCCACCGAGAGCTATGCTTATCAATAGGAAATTTAACACACAACCACCCCCTCACACACTTGCCCATACCGTGGTTTGAACCTTGGAACTCCCGAAGAAGAGCCAAAGCCCGAATCGTTGCACTGTCCCTTGGGCCGTATATTTTTGAATTTGAATAGTGGATCGTATATTTTTGAATTTTAATAGTGTGAAAAACGGTTACGACAAACATTTAGGGTTGAGCGTTTTCATCTTAGTTATGACCCTTCCTAGGGTCGAGAGTTAAGCTTATCAATAGGAGATCAACACACACTCATATACAAATAGTATAAGTTTAATTGGTTAGATTCTTCAAATTGCAAGAAAAAGTCATGAATCTTGTCAAATTATACATGTATAATTCTTTGTTGCAATACTAATGTGTGATCATGATATAATATAAATATGTAATTATATATTGTAATACTATCATGTACCATGTGATCATAGTATAATATAAGTTAAGTGAGATATGTTTTAATCTTAATAATTATCAAATAGTAATTATTTTAATTTATAAAAATTAGCAAAAGTGACAAACTTGCACAATAAAAACTAAGAACATTTATAATAAATTTGATGTCATACTTAAAATCACTCAATCTCAATAAATTATATTATTAGTCCCAAGAACTGGGTGGATTGGTAAGGTCTCACACTTATCAAGAGGAGACCCAGGTTCAAACCTTGGAGGCAAAGCCTATTTGGAATAAAGGTAGTAAATTGTCTTGACTCGACTAAGTGCATGTTAGTCCCACAACGATAATTCCAATCCCAAGTCACCAGTGGTCTTTTTTATGTAGAGTTGTTAATTAACAACGAGGTGAGGTAAGGGTTATAGTGGCAGCTTCAAAGATTTGAACCTAGTTTGGTAGTAGAAAATAAAGAGATATTACCAATTTTCCTTTGTAACCTAAAAAAAAGGGTGAGATAGGGGTAATAGTGGCAGTTCCAAAGATATCAACCTAGTTTGATAGTAAAAAATAAAGAAATATTACCAATTTCCCTTTGTAACCAAAAAAAAAAAATGTTCTCCTAAATATAGTAGACTGTCTTGACTCGACTGAGTGCATGTCAACCCTACGACGACAATTCCAATCCCAAGTCACTAGTGGTCTTCCTCTTATCAGGTTGTTAATTAACAATGAGGTAAGGTAGGGGTTATAGTGGCAACTCTAAATATTTGAACCTAGTTTGGTAGTAGAAAATAAAGAGATACTACCAATTTCCCTTTGTAAACCCCCCAAAAAATTGTTCTCTTAAATATAGCTGAAATAATGTTATTATTGCCTCTCCTTCCAATGGTAATTATGTCGATAGGCATCCTACAATGGCAGCCAGGAAGGTCATGCCATAAACAATATTTATATTTTATTAAAAAACCGATATTAAGAAAATTATCCACCGACATTAAGGGTTAAAGTGGATTTAAAATCTTTAAAAAATATTTAAACTAAAATGGTGTGATAGATAGGCGCCTCGAGATTGATAACTCTCGGTGTTTATAAATATATATTTTATATATCTAAGCTAGTTTGTATTACAATCTTTGTGTTTAAGTTTAAACACCACATAGTTAAACTTTTAAAATAAAGTATGAAATCCAAAAAAAAAAAATTAAAAAATAGATTATTATAAAATTGAATAAATATTTAAGTTTTTATGTTAGCGTCCAATAAATAAAATGGTAATTTGTATTACAATATTTGTGTTTAAACACCACATAGTTAAACTTTTAAAATAAAGTATGAAATCCAAAAAAATAAAAAATATATTATAATAAAATTGAATAAATATTTTTTTTTTTTTGAAAAAATTGAAAAAAACTTGTATTAAAACATTGATCAGTTACAATTGAGATAAGATACATCCCAGCTGAAAACAATGAAAGCACATGATTGCAAGAGAAGAGGAAGATTTTCACTGGATCCAAATCTCTTGAATCAATACCAAGCTAGCTGAGAGAGCTGATAGGTCAGTTACAACAACTTATCGCGAAAACACGTAGCAAACACCAACTTCACCTTTGTCCGCGAAAAAACTACAAGTCACGAAATTGCGACACAAGACACCTCTGACCACAAAAAAGTCAACCTATCACGAAATGTCGCGAAATCGCAACAAAAATCTAGCAACAGCCACAACGACGCAACACGTTGCGAAATCGCGACAACTTTCCTCCAGTGGCCGCGACGGCGTAACATGTCACGAAATCACGACAACTTTCCTCCCTTGGCCACGACGGCGCAACATGTCGCGATATCGCGACAATTTTCCTCCCTTGGCCGCGCCGACGCAACATGTCGCGATATCGCGACAAGTTTCCCTCGGTGGCAACGACGACACAACATGTCACGAAATCGCTACAACTTTCCAACCTTGGCCGCGATGGCGCAACATGTCGCAAAATCGCGACAACTTCCCCTCGACAACAGCGACGGCGCAACATGTCGCGATATCGCGACAATTTTCCACCAATGGCCGCAATGGCGCAACAGGTCGCGATATCGCGACAACTTTCCCTAGGCGGTAGCGACGGTGCAACATGTCGCGATATCGCGACCACTTTCCTCCCTTGGCAGTGATGGCACAACATGTCGCGATATCACGACAGTTTTCCTCCAATGGCCGCGATGGTGCAACAGGTCACGAAATCGCGACAAAAATCATACTTAGCTTTTTCATTGATCATTTGTCTTAAGGATGACAACTTCCCCTCGACGACAGCGATGACGCAACATGTTGCGATATCGCGACAACTTTTCCACATCGGCCGCAACAGCGCAACATGTCGTGATATCGCGACAACTTTCCATCGACAGCAGCGATGGTGCAATATGTCGCGATATCGCGACCACTTTCCTCCCTTGGTAGCGACGACACAACATGTCGTGATATCGCGACAGTTTTCCTCCAATGGCCATGATGGCGCAACAGGTCGTGAAATCGCGACAAAAATTATACTTAGCTTTTTCATTGATCATTTGTCTAAAGGATCTTTCAACGACAACTTCCCCTCGACGGCAGCGACGGCGCAACACGTCACGAAATCGCAACAACTTTCCCACATCGGCCACAACAGCGCAACATGTCGCGATATCGCGACAACTTTCCCTCAACGACAGTGACGGTGCAACATGTCACGATATCACGACCACTTTCCTCCCTTGGCCGCGACGGCGCAACATATCGTGATATCGCGACAGTTTTCCTCCAATGGCCACAATGGCGCAATAGGTCGCAAAATTGCGACAAAAATCATACTTAGATTTTTCATTGATCATTTGTCTTAAGGATCTATCAACGACAACTTCCCCTTGATGACAGCGACGGCGCAACATGTCGCGATATCGCGACAACTTTCCCACATCGGCCGCAATAGCGCAACATGTCACGATATCACGACAACTTTCCCTTAGCGGCAGCAACAGTGCAACATGTTGCGATATCGCGACCACATTCCTCCCTTGGCCGCGACGACGCAACATGTCGCGATATCGCGACAACTTTTCCTCGACGGTCGCAACGGCCCAACATGTCGCGAAATCGCGACAATTATCCCGCATCGGCCGCGACAGCGCAACATGTCGTGATATCACGACAACATTTCTCCAGTAGCCGCGACGACACAACATGTCGCGATATCGCGACAGCTTTCCGCCAATGGCCGCGATGGCGCAATAGGTCACAAAATCGCGACAAAAACCATACTTAGCTTTTTCATAGATCATTGTCTCAAGGATCTTTCAAGGCCCCGCCTAATCACCTCATCTGCAATAGGCATGTCACTGTGCAGCTGCACCCCTACCTCTTTCGCAGCACCCATCTTAGCCAGGAAATCGGTCACTTTGTTGAAATCTCTGCTCACATATACGAGAATCACATCATCTAATTCCCTCCATAATTTCTTGATTTGAGAGACCAGAATCCTCAATCTCCAAGCGTTCAATGAAAAGTTCCTCATGCAGTCTAGAGCTCCAACCATAATTTGAGAATCAGATTCAAGAATTATCCTCCTGTGACCTCGAGTAATCGCCCAAATAGAGGCGATTTGATAGCAATGGCTTCTCGCTTCATTATTTGTGGCTCTACCCAAACCCTACAATTCCCAATAAAGCACCGATCCCTCATGATTCCGACAGACCACGCCAATACCAGCTCTACCCGGATTGCCCTTTGCAGCTCCATCAGCATTGATTTTAATCCAGACTTCTAGGGGTGATTTCCAACTGGTTCTGTTCTGTCCCTCTCTCTGGTCAACTCCCTCTGCCATTGGCCCAAGAACAACCCGAGTTTCCTCTTTAGCATAGACAGCAATAGTTTCGGTGACTTTGCTCCAGATGACTTGCAATAAATAAAATAAATATTTAAGTTTTTATGTTAGGGTGCAATAAATAAAATACATCACCATTGATAGTTGAGTCCTCATTGAGGCTTTCCTCTTTGAGTTTGTTTACCTTTCCATCTTTCAAGGTTTAACAAAGATTTCTTTTTTCCAATGAGTTTAGAGAGGTTTTTATGAGGGTTCCGATCCCCTCATATTTAGTGGGATTTGAATCTTAGACCTTTCAAAGAGAATTCAAAGCCCTTACCATTACCACTGGAGTAAGCTTGCAGTTATTTAACAAAGACTTTTTAATCAATTAAAATAAATATATTTGAACCTTAGACCTTTCAAAGAGAATTCAAAGCCCTTACCACTGGAGTAAGCTTGCAGTTATTTAACAAAGACTTATTAATCAATTAAAATAAATATAAATAAGAAATTTAACACACAACCCCCCACACGGTGGTTTGAACTTTGGACCTCTTAAAGATCAACCAAAGCTGGAAACCATTGGGTTGTGCAGAGATTGATCAACTTGAAATTGACACCATCCAACTTGAAAATGCATTCTTTACAAATCAACAAAAACAATCAAACATTAACAATTGTCATTTACAATTAAATGACATTAGGTTAACCACCCGGATTAGAAAGTAATATATGTACATTCATTTTTATATCACTATATTATAATATCACTATACACTCATGATATAATATAAGCACTTCAATTCTATAAAACTAATTAAATTAAAATAATCATACACATTCTTTAAAAACTAAAATAATGTAAAAAATAAAATATAATCTCTAAAGCTCCACAAAACCTCTTCAATTTTCAAACAAACACACACGGCCAGAAATATACTTTTTAACCTATTTTTAATAGTAATTTCAAACAGAATCAAAATTTAAACTCATACCATGTTGATAAAATTCATTAAAAAATAATAATATGTATTTTTTATAACAGAATATTCAACTAAAAGTATGAATTTAAAGATTATTCACAGTCGTCTTTATCACCCAACATGCCAATTTCTTTACAGCTAAGTTGGAAATGTTATATAGACTTATAGCCAAGTATTTTTGGAGTGTGCATGTGCATGTAGTCAAAGTTTCATTTTCTTCATGTCCTTCTCAAGGAATAATGTCTACTAGCCTACTTTCCCTCCACGTTTGTCTTGATGGGATTCATTACATGATGTAGGAGTTGGGCTAATATCTATCTCACATTGATGTGAGAAAGCAACTTCTATGTAACTTCTTCATTGTCATTTGTTATCTGCCAAAAAAGACAAGTAGATGGTCCTCTTATTAGGCACCTTCAAACTAATTTTCATCAGCTGCAATTATTACTTATGGAGTACAAAAGCACAGATTTTTAAGAAATAGGTTAGTTGATAGTAATTAAGTGCTAGTTAATAAGTTGTTTCCATTCAATTTTTTGAACACTCCTTTAATAGTTATTAAGTGCTTGTCAATGAATTGTCTCCATTCAATTCTTTGGACACTCCTTTAATATCTAGTTCTTTTAATAGTTATTAAGTGCTTGTCAATGAATTGTCTTCATTCAATTCTTTAGACACTAGTTTTAATTCAACAAACTAAAATTTATAAAAAAAATCTACACAACCAAAAAAAAATTATAACATATAAAAAATATTTTATTTTTAAAACTTAACCAAAAAAAACTTTTTAACCAAAAAAAACCTAGTTTAATAAAAAAACATGATGATAATCAAATATATGTAAACAAATTTCAATCATGGAGGTAGATACATACCTAAAACCAACCAACCCAAAAGTAAGCTTACAATCCTCAAAGTTTTCTACCATTGACAGCTACATGAAACATCAATTTGAATTAACAATACTACCCATTTCTAGAATTCCAAAATCAGGGTTTGCAAATTTTTCTTTCCCTAAAATAACTTCAAGGTTTTGAAAATATGAAAATATACTATTATAAAATAAGATCTACTATTTCTTCCAATGGGGACCATCCATATTGAGGAATGGGATGGAAGGTTGGTTTTTATGGAGCAAGGAATTATGCTCAAATAACATTTAATAGTGAGAATGAAAAATGAAAATGTTAAAAGATAATATAGGAAAATAAATAATAAAATATTGGCTTTGGTTTTTTCCGGGAGGTTTAAGGTTCAAACCGTGGCGTGGATGAGTGTGTAAGGGGGTGGGTGTGTGTCTTCCTGGTGGAGTTACAACTGTGGAGTTGTTGTAACAGGTTGGGAGATTCCTGGTCAAAACCCCCATTACTTAATATTATAAAAAAAATTAAATAGTATGAGTTTTTTTTTTTTTAAATTGATTAAAAAAAGTATGTTATTAATTTAAAGATTTAGGTTGAGAATTTATTATATGGTATATGTATAAGTTTTAAATTGTATTATTATTATTTTTTTGTAATATTAAGAAGCGAGGGTTTTGACCAGGAATCCCCCAACTTGTTACAACAACTCCACCAAGGAGATACACCCACCTCCTCACACACTTACCCACATCACGGTTTGAACCTTGGACCTCCAAAAGAAGAGCCAAAGCCCAAACCGTTGTGTTGCACCCCTAGGTGCAAGGGGGTAAATATTTATTATGTGGTCACGATATAAGCCCAAACCGTTGCGTTGCACCCCTAGGTGCAAGGGGGTAAATATTTATTATGTGGTCACGATATAACCGTTACATAGCATATCCACAACATGTGAGGGGAGAGATTTGAACCTAGGCCTCTCAATTTCAACTAAAGAGTTTTAACTACCCACTTGCTCTCCAAATCCTCTACATGAGCGGATAAAAATATTTTATTATAGATTTTTTTTTTTAATAATACTTCTTATACACATCCACCATGGGGATTGAACCAGGGTCACATCACCGATAATGCAAGTGGAGAAATAAAACATAAAATTGAGTTCAGTTAAAGCATAGTAGGAAGAGTATTTTAAATTCATCATTAAAATAAAATCAAAACAATATGAAGGTACTCTTTTAGTGGGAACTAAGTTTAGCGATAAAGTCTTTAATTAAAAATTGAAAACCAAAGATAACATGAAATATCACTTTTTTGCATGCTTTTTTTTGTAAGTAATATGAAGTACAATGGGTGGCACAACTAGGGGCCACACTCCTCAAGGCACGATGAGGACCTCCCTCCCCATGATTTGAACTTGGGTAGCTTGGATAATAGTCCATTGACTTACTGTTAGGGTGTCCCAACATGGAATTTGCATGTTTTTTGGATTCTTCAGGCTTTGACCACCTCCTAAATTTATCTCTAGGTGATCATAAAGATTGATCATGTTGACCTAAGAAATTTCTCATATGCAAGGATATTTATAGTGAACAACTTGTTAGTATGAGATTCCATTAAATATTATTGTAGCTATCTTGATTTCTAACACTTTTTCTTATAATGATTGGTGCTATTGAAGCACTCAATTCACCTAAACATGCAACTATCTTAGTTGTTGGCTTACTTCAACAAATTTTAGAAGATTCTAAAGATATTTTATTGCATAAATCATTTATTTGTAACCGAATGTTAGAGTAAAGCCTTGAGTTTTTAAATCTAAATTTTTGAGAGAACATACTTGAAGCATGGGTTACATCTTAGAATCCATATATTGTATGTAATAGTTTATCTAAAACATTAATAAATTATAGTAAATATATTTAGATGACAAAGTAAATTAAATTTCCATGAAATATATTTTGAAATGATATTTATGAAAACATAATCATCAAGTATCAAAAGGCATTAGCTCAACTAGTTGAATTCCTTAACTTTCAAGGAAGAGATCTAGGTTTAAATATTATCAAATGATAAATGCATAATCGCTAATTTGTTGTAATACCACTATGTGATCATGATGTAATACAAGTGAGTCCTATTTCAATCTCATATATCCAACTAAAAATATATATAATCATCAAGCTTTCACACTCTCTTATCCATCATATATGCCCAACATAAGTGTCTTAAAGTACTTGATCTTATAATAAGTACAATTAGGTGAGGATAAATCTAACTTAGCCAAACTAAAGGGTAATTGGAAATGAATGACTCTCCAAGCTAGCAACTATGCAATAGAGTTTGACTTAGACTACCAAGTCTAAGTGATGAGGTATCTCCAAAAAAATCCTTGTACTTGCACTTCCATTTAATATTCAAATGAAAGGATAAAGAAAAACATTATATCATAAAAATCATAAAATATTATATTGAGAAAGAAATAAATGTTACGAACATTTGACCATTTTTAGTCCTTGTAAAAATTACATGAAAAAGTGATGGAAAATTTGATGAGAAGATTTTCTCTATGATAATTTGAATGGATAGCACACTTTGATATATGGGCTAAAAACTACTAAATTGATCTCATAATGCAATTCAATTATTCAACACTACTTTTCTATATCCTATAAAAAATTCTCACACCTTTCTTAAACAATAGTTTGGCATAAAACTTGGGTGCACAAGCTAAAGGTGACTCATTTATCCCTATAGTATTTTCCATCATTTAGAAGAACTATAAAAGCTCAACCCACTTTATAGAAATGACCTCTCCAAAGAGAAATAACATGTTTCAATATTCCATGCCATCCATATACTTTGTATGAGGAAACCTTTGAGGTTGAAATAGTAACCATTTTAACACTTTTATCATGAATGCGAACATCCTTCAAAAATCTGAAGGAAAATTAGAGGCCCAAAATTCCAACTTCTTTTGGAATATGGATAAAAATTATTGTCACATATCACATGGAAAATTGTTACAACCAAAGGGAATGCCCAACTAATAATTTATGTCATCATGTTAAATCCATATCCAAGAATTAGGTGCCTAGGAAGGATGCTCTTCATCTAATAAAATAATAAAATCAGTTTTGTGAATGTAAAATTTAGCAGCAAAAACAGTACAAAAATGGTCATGAGTTTTTATTTCATGACCAAACTCATATGGAGTATTGTGGATGAATAACACAAGATCATTAGCAAAGTAGACATTAATGAAATTATGGGTTTTAGGTATAGAAAGACTATGCAAAATGTCATCTCTTGAATCTCATTCAAAGAGATACCCCAAAGCATAAGAAGAGGTAATATAAAAGAAATAGGTAAACCTTACCAATCTATATTTCAAGTAAGAAAGATCCAATAAGCAAATCATTGATGGCTATTTTTATAGAATAATCAAGTACAGACATTGGAATTTGATTTATACACACACGATCAAATCCTAAACACACCAATATCATTATAATGTAATGTCATTTGAATTGTCATATGCCTTATCAAAATCCAATTTGATAGTCCAAGGATTCCCATGCTAACACTATACTATCTAACATGAAGGTTCCTTTAAGAAAGAATGACTACTTTGATGGAAAAATAATCTAAGCTATCAAGATTATTCAATTAGCTTTCCTTCAATACTATAATAATATAAGCCATTTTTAGTAGTGTGATGGGCCCCATTCTTGATAGTATATTGATTATCACTCTTGAAAATAATCTTAGCAAATGCCTGGTTGATGAAGGGTCCAACAAACCATTTTCATTTAGCATATTTATAAGGCATGTAATAGTCATGCTTTGACTACAAGCCCTTAAAAAATTCAATTGGGAGTTTGTATAACCTTGGGGTATTCTCTGATGCAGATCCAAAAAGTGCATTTTCTAAAATCTTAAAGGCCAGATAAGACTTTAAATATATCTTTGTATCCTTATCTACATGCTAAGGGATAAGACTATCGAATTTGAATAGTATGTGCTCATGTTAAGGGTCTTATGAGCCTCAAAATATTAACTAAATATATTTGAAGAAGACTATATAGATTCAAGCCTTATTAGTGAGTGAATTTCCTTGAATATCTTAGATCCATAGGATCCTCTCTTTGCTGTAAAGGTATTTTAAATAGTTCAAAATTATATCATTTATCTTCATATTGGGTCCAATAGAGGTGTGGTTAAATACACTATCAAATAGATGCCAATTTTTTTAGTGATAAATTAGGTAAATTACCACATCCAAGTGGAAAAAACCCTAGTGGACATGATCACATACAAGTCCTAGGAAATTTGATAAAATATATATCAAGGTCATAAAAGCTAAAATAAAGTTTACCCTAACAAAGGAGGAACTTTTAGTGAAAAGTTTTATATAGAAGAAATTATCAATATAAATTTTTGTCATGTTATTTGGATGTCTAATAGCATGTGTATGTATAATATAATATTAGGTAGTTTTTTTGGGATGACTATATTATAATAGCTTACCTAGGATAATTGTAGTATGGTCACTTGCTTGGGAAGATTGTGGTGACGATTAATGAATAATATACAAAAGGAGTACAATAAGAATAAAGTAATAAGGATAACCCATAATAAAGGTAAAAGTATATAGTAAAATTTATCAATGCCATTATAAAATATTGTTGTCACAACTTCAAGGTATATTGGGATATTTTTTAAACAATTAAGTATATTTTATAAAATCTAAAGAATGAGTCTAAAAGTTCAAGATGTTTTTAGAAGTGTTATGTAAGTCCAAGAGGAAATATATAAATTCATGTGATATTTTGACTATCTTATGATTATAATGTATCATGAGAAAATTCCCAAAGGTATATATATATATATATATATATATATATATATATATATATATATATAAAACCATGTCATATTTTGACTATTATGTGTAATTATAAGATAATTAAAAAAAATCAAATCTAGGTTTCCCCATACATGAAATATCTACCTCCCATAAGCCTATAAATAGGAAAGAGATCCCCCATGAGAGGCAAGTTAAATATTTGGTAACTCTAGTAAATTAATGAGAATCAACTAAGTGAGTAAAGGATAACAAGTATAGCTAGCCAAAGGATAAGTGCATATTTATGGAGAGTGTGCCTAAGATATTTTTTAGAGAGACTATGGCATATGGTCATTGGGTGGGTCCATAGAAGTTGGAGGTTGAACAAGAGGATCAAATCCATTCATTAGATACAACATGATGAGTATTTTATATGACTTGAAGGTGGCAATTTATGATATCTCAATCTTTAGATATTTCTAAAAATATAAATGAATTTTTTTTTTTTTTAATATTATATGAGATATAATTTTCAATCTATTATAGTTATCAAGTACTATATCTATCTATCTATATTTTTATATAGATGTATATGCACTTTTCCATGCTCAAAATTAATTCACAATAGTGTAAATATTTTAATATAATATCCTTTATAGAGTATAAACACACTACCCCCTTCCATGTCCTCATTCATATTGATGGTTTTATAAGAACTCCATTCCATGTCTTGTTAAATTGATGATTCTAGGAAACTAAATCCCTTCTATTCATATTATAGGACCATCATGTTTGTGGTTTAGTTTTTGAATATCATAATTAGTTCTTGGTAAGATTTAGCTTGTTTATCCACCTTCTATGTACTTTTTCTAGATTAGTGGTTGATTTCCTAAAACTCACTTCCATGTTTTTGGGTGGGCTAGTAAGTTTTGTTTTTGGTTCTCCATATTACATTCATAATTGTGACTGGTGGTTCCTACTACTACCCTTATATTTTTCCTAAAGGACCAATGAAGCATTTCTTCTACTTTTGATCTTTTCTATGACCAATAAAAGTTATATTCTAACTCCCTTGTATGTCTAATAATTGAACCATCGAGTTAGACTATCCATATTCAAATTCCATTATAGGACCAAAAAATTCATTGTTTTAAACTCTCTTAAATGTCCATATTTGGACCAATGAGTTAGACTATCTATGTCCATCTATCTACCAATGAGTTAGATGAATGCACTTATTGTTTTACTCCTATCTATATCCACTTTTGGAATAGTGATATATGGATAAAAGAGTCATTTTGACCAAGAGGATTTTATTGTAATGTCATAAGGAAGTTTTATCCTTATATCTCTATGTAGTAAAGTATAGTATGCAATGAATTGCTTGTTCAAAAATTCTTACTATTTTTTTAGATTTGGTACAATAGCTTTTATTTCAATACACGTAAGGTTTAGTATAGTATCATTATGATGATAATGTTTAAAAACACTCTCATAATTATTTTAATACTCATACATAACACATTGAGCATAATACAATGTAAATATTATCACTTACTTTTGTTCCTAACAACATTGTATATTTGTTGGTTTAAAATACATTTTCATACTCACTTTATGCTCATAATAAAACTATAAAATAGTTAAATGCATTTATAAAGTCTCCCACTAAGTGTAAGATATATAGGATATTTTTAATTCTATTGATGTAATCCACTTTTACATCTAACCATATTAATATAAGATAATCATACAACCAGTACCTCATAGGAAATTGAGCATATTTTTTGCTTCTACTAATTTTCCAAAAAGTAATAGTCATCAATGTTGAATTTTACACCTATTTATAAAAACAAATAGAAGAAATCCATCCACTCAAATATTATATAGAAATCATAAAAAATAAAAAATAAAAGAGAAAGATAAAGTGGGTACTAATGGGTACCATAAATAATCACTACACTATCCATAGATAAAAATAACAAATCTCCAATACAATAGATGGAGTAGTGAGGGGTGTTTTTACCAATACCAAAACCCTAATTACATGCATAATTTTAACATAAGCCAAAATAAAAAGAGGTATTAAGGTTAATTACAAGTTATAAGATGGGTTTAACCATAACAAGGTAAACCATAACCCATAGGGATTACATAATAAAATATTGTAATAAATTATATACAATTGTGCAATGTTTTCCCTTAGGCCTATACAAGATTACATAATACAATGTTGATCTTAGAAATAAGTCATGTTACACTTTCAACACCAAGGGGACAAGGATAGAAGATATTGGTGATAATAATATCTTCATAATGCATTCTCCAACGAGTCTTCTCACTTGATAAAGACTCATTTGGATACCCTTATCATATGGAATCTATTGATATGAAAATACCTATATATAAGAATCTCCTTAGGCTATACCATAGTCATCACTACCAATTATATAATCTTACACATATCCAAATAACACCTCTACTATGAGGAAGAGAATCTAAGAGTACTCCCTTTGCTTCAATTTTCTATAGGTACATAATATAAGACTTGGAAACATAAATTTCCATTTTACAACATACATCAACTTATATTAAGACTCCAAGTTTCCCTTAGAGAACTTGATTTCCATCACCAAAATAGGCTTTGCATGGATTTGTTTATGAAAAACCATCACAAACTTCCAAGAGTACCTGGGTAAAGAATAGAAGGAAGAGATCATGAATGATTATATCTTCATGAATAAGATGAATCAATAACCAAAAAGAGGAAGAGGGATTTACTAAATCACATTCTTAGTAATTTTCATGTATGGATTAAAAACACTCAAAATATTCTACAACTATCACAAATCCAACTAAATCTCTTTAAAAAATAGACCAAAGATTCTGATTGCAAAGCATATGGTAAATTTGCCCTTTCAAAATAGGGAAAATAGTTTTAAATACAATCACATAATTATGCATACCTCCACTTATAGTAAGTCCTTAAACAAATACCACTAATGCAAACAACTTACAAATTGTGTGATTTAAAAAATTAACTCAAAATGCTTTTGTATGCAAAAGTTATGGCCTTTAGAAGTTCACTCTCTAAAATAGTCTTAGAGAGATATTTTTTAAAAACATCAAAATTTTTAAAAATTCCTTCTAATTTTTCTCTAGGGAAATAATAAGAAATAAATTTCCTACATTACTTCTCATGTCAAAAGGTCCACGTTGGCCACATACTCATTGGCAAGTCCAAAATATGCTAAAGGAATTCAATCCTAGTCTTTCCTATGCCAAACATGACATGCTAGTCATCATGCCAAGTCAACAAATGGGAAGAAGAAACCATCACCCACTTTCTATTATTCCTCTCCACCACAAATAATAAACAAAAAAACTAGTTAATGGTTCAAACACAAGGCCCTACTCTCATAGAACTGTCCCACAAACTACCAAGCCACTATCAAACAATGCAAAAGCTAGACACCTCCATGGAGTAACATATTGCTAGCCACCTTTGATATTAAAACATGGCATGGATTCACATAAAAATAGCAATCTCCAATCATCAATAGTATCATGATCCTACTATAACATTCAATCAAGACAAGGGAGATTTAGAATCAAGGCAGCCAAAAATGCATAAATGAGGGATCATTTCACCATGGAAAAATAACATATTCTATATTAAACTTGCATCATATTACTTTCCTTGCACTTGTACATTGTACCCTAGCCACAATGGCATCCATCCCACATGGATGGAGGTATACCCCTTCCTACATAGGAGGGCTTTGTGTGCCTATATTTTCACCAAGCCAAAGTCGGGTATGCATTTAAATGGAAGCTTACATTTAAACTTAAAATTTCTCATCACTTCCATAGATTACTATTTAGAATTCTAATTCCCATATTCTATCATCAAAATCTAGAGATCTAAAGTGATTCTTCAAAGAAGTAAAACCTTGTTATCTTTAGTGTTTTCATAAAAATGGATGTGGAAAAAGCTTATTTTCCTCTTGTGCAAATTAATGCTTATGAGACATAGAAAGAAGAGATGTCTAAGGATTTAGAAGATAGATCAAAGGTACCAAATTGCATTCTTGCATGACCAAGTGATGTAGCTCCATACCTATTCTAATACCATATTGGAATTCACAGTATTTTCCAAAATATAAACAAAAGCAATCCATCCACTTAAATCTTATACAAAAAGCATAAAAGAATAAAATATATAAGAGAGACATAGATATTTGGGGGTACCTATAAGCACCATAAATATCATTGTACAATCCATAGATTATATTACATGACATTGATAATTATATTACATGACACTGATAATTAAGTGATGCTTTAGTGGGCCTTTGCATTTAAAGGTAGATATATTTGGATCCCCTCAATATCTGAAATATATTGTAAAAATATTTCCTACACAAAAGTCTCGGTAGGCTAGACTATACTCTTCATTGCCACTATTAGATACTCCCATGCACATCCAAAAAATACTTTTTCTAGAATTTCAAAAAATAATAGAGGTAAATATCACCACCTCCTTTAAAAATAATCTCCTTCAATATCCCATTATCACATAAGGTATGTTTTGAAGGCACAACTCCGCTCATGGTATATCATATTTCTAGACTTCCTCTTACCCTTGGGCCACCTAATTTCAATCACCAAAAGAGGCTTTGAATGAACCTTCATAAAAGAAGAGTTGGAACAAAATTTTAAGATTACTTGGACAAAACATAGAAGAAAGAGATCATGAAGTATTAGATCTTCATTAATAAACTAAATTAATCATGCAAAGGAGGAAGAGAGATTGACTAAAGCACATCTTAAATCCTTGTTTTTCAAACCTCCAAAAGACTTGAAATCTGCTAAAACTAACACAAATCCATCTATATCTCCCAAAAAATTAGGCCAAAGATTTAAAGTTGACCAAACACTATAATTTTTTCTATTAAGATGAGTAATTAGGGTTTTTTGGTTCATATTACACAATATGACCCCTCACATCATAACAAGTCTATGAACTAATGCCAACAATATGTAGATCTCAAAAAATAATGTGATTTGAAACAGATATGCTCAAAATACTTTTGTATGCAAAATTATGGCCTCTAGAATTTTTGACCTAATGGACCTAAGAAATAAATATTAAAACCTAGTACATAGTACAAGGTTTTAATATTGTAAGGCCCATTTGAGAACCCAAAAAAGAAAAAGTAATTATAATTACACATAGTACTTTTTTTGTTTAAGTTATTTATCCATCCTTATTTTCCACTTTTGTCTTTTCTTTCTAGTAGAAAAAGACAAAAAAAAAATACAAGAAAAAAAAAGGAGAAATATTGAGTTTGATTGAAAACTTTGACATGACACTAGAACATCTTGCTTCTTCTTTTCTTTTTTCCTCTTTCTCATAAAGTTATTGGAAAATTTTAAAAACTGGATAAGTAAATGAAAATAAGCAATTTGCTAAAAAATTAGCAAATCACTTTGGTAACAAGTGGGTCACTCAACTTTCCCCAAGCACCAAATATTTTATTTCAAGATGACAAAGGTAAAATTCACATAGGAAATCATTTTTTTCCAAGGATTAAATCATTCCCCATACCTCATAAATGCAATGGTGTATATGGTTGGCTATGGAAGTAGAGGGGTTTTTAGCCCCCTCCTCCCCCTAATTTTCACCACTCTACTTTATAAAAACCTTACAAAAACACTATAAAACACACATGAAGCATATGTAAGTTGTTGCACCACCTATAAATTGTCTTCTACATTAATCACATCCTATCCAAGCTATAATATTTGCAAGAGAGTCTTATGATCCTACCTATAAGGTTAGGTAATTTCATTGCTATGGCCATCAAACCCTTGGTTGTGCCCTAGTGTTACTAACTCTCCAGTTTCTCGCCATCGTGAATCCCTTCAAAGGGCCTAGATTTTTTTTTTTTAGAATATAATTATGTAATTTTATCCCATAAGCAATGACTCTTTACCATGGGATCCAGACATGCTTCTGCTTGAAAATTAAAGAAAAATATTTTGATGTATCTAAATAGTGATTTGACCTTTCCAAATTAGTAATTTGCTTTGAAATTAGTGAATTTATCCTCCATCCTTGACTTACCAACTTTATTCTATTTTCCTAATTTTCATAATTGACTCTAGTATAGTGATAGCCAGTACTTCCCTAGAAGAGGCAAATCTTATTAGCACTCCCACACCACCACCTCAATTCTCACGAATACTCAAACTTAGATGGTATAATCTTAAGTAAGTTAAGTGATAGTAAAAGCATTTACCTTTAGAGGTGCTAAGAAGAAGATCCTAAACATCCCAAGAAGTCAACGATTATGATAAGCTATTGCAAAAAGTGTTGGAGAGGAAATTCAAGCATCTCCTTCTAATATGGGGAAGGAAGCATAACTAAGATACAAGATAGGACTCAACACTAGCTTATGAAGGATAAGTTGAATTTGTATGTCAAGGATGACAATGAACTTGATATCATAGTTTTGGGAGTATCTAAAACCAGTAGAGATATGTATATAAAAATAATTTTAAACATTAGATTACATTTCTACATCCCTAGGATGAAAATCCTATCTTCATCACTGAATAGGAAATCCAAAAGATGTTGATCCTTGAGGAAAATACAACATTGTTGGTAACCTAAAATCCAAAAGCACATGAGGAATATTATAATAGATTCAACTATGAAACCTAGAGAAAATTTTTAGCATCCTCAATGAAGAACCCCAATGATGCCCAAAAATTTGAATTAATGCTAAAAATAGAGTAGTCTAAGGTTTTTATCTATATGGTTTTGTTAAGCATGGTAATGATGTTGGGAGAAATGATGAATGAACTAGTGCATGATGATCATGTGTCCCTAATACAAAAAATGGAGCATTACCTATGACACTTCCAAATGATCATATGTGCCAAGTACAATATAGACCAATGAACAAGCAACTAAAGAATTTTGGGTAGATCAAGAAGTTTAACTATACATCAATCTTGATTTGGCTTTTCATGCATAAAACCAAATATTTATTTCCAATGTTACAGTTGTATCATATGGAATCAAACAACAAAATCATCATCTATTGTTGATTGTATGGATGTACCCTACAAAATAGAGGGGAAGATATCATATGATTTATATGATGTAGTTTATCATCCCATCATGAAGGACTTGAAGGAGAAGATGATCCAGTTGTTATATTAATGTTATAACTTTCTCAAATTAAATAGGTTCCCCAAGGGATACTTATACCTTAGGAAGCATAAGTCCTTCATAAGGATTTTTTGGTTTCTTGAGAATGTCATATGAATTACCCATGCTCATGCCCAGTTTTTTATTTAATATGGTGTATATGCAACAATTAAACTATGTGGGCCTAAAATATTTCAAAGGGTAAAATAAAGATGAATTTAATATGAAGATGGATATCACAACCATAATGCATAAATTGAGGTCATTATTCCAACACATCAATGAGATGATGGAAATGTTTAGGTTGGCACTCCTCAAATATTTATGGTCCTATGACCCAAAGAAGATTTTTAATGAAGAACTAAAAGCTTGGGGTTTCAATACCTTTTATACATATGAAAAAGGTATAGCATGAATAAATTCAAATCTAAGTGAATATGTTGCATTAGCCAAGATAAATACACCTCATATATATAGGTACATGATCCAAAAATGGTATGAGCTTCCACCACATTGGCATAATTTCTATATCCATGTAAAGAAGCATAATAATTTTGACCTAGATTCTAAGATTAATCTATAAATAATTAAGTCCCTTAAGTTACATGGATATTTTATCTAGGAAGATACTACCTTGGGAAAATATGTGATATAAAATAAGAACTTTTAAATCCCCTATCCACCAAGGGCCATTCGATGAAGAAATCTCAAGCATATGAGACCGTAGGAACAAGAAGATGGAAAAAAATCCAAGGCCATATACAAACTCTTCAACCATTCCAAATATCACTTTTTCTATTGCCCATGTACATTAACACTCATGAATAGTGTGGTCAAAGAGATAAAGAGCACCAAATAAAAAAATAACAAGATAAAAAGGGCTCAATGTTGGATAAAATACGCATAGGCATAGAGATGCCTCCAAGCAAGGGTGTATCATTGTTATAATAATGTGAAATTTTATAATATGGTGCACTCCTATAAATAAATTCTCTAGCCAAGGATGTGTTGAAAGTATAATTTGACTTATATCCAAGGCTAATGTTGTATGCAATTGTATGGTGTACTTTTGTATAGGACTATGGGCATTCATTATAAAGAGCATTTAATTATTTATTTGTGTAGATCCTATGGGTCACAGTTAATTTTTTTATACTTAAACCCATTTTATATTTTGTAATTAACCTAAACCCATATTATTGTGTGAACTTAGGATAACTTAATCATGTAATTGGGTTTTTTTGGTATCAGTATAAATACACCCTATTAGGATTAAATAACAAAACACAAGCAATAATTAAATGCAAAAATAAAACACAAAAGAAATAATGCAATACACAATAGACACAGATTTACATGGTTCACCCAATATGGGCTACATCTACAGAGAAAATAACCACGATTTTTATTCCATCCATAAAACCCTTCTCTACACAGTCGTACACTAAACATTACAATAAACCACCATACAACATCCTCTTATAAAAGTGCATTACAATTTTAGGGTAAAAAACCCGCCTAAAATATACCGTCTGATCTGTGACCTAATAACAAATGGTCCAAATTTACATAGAGGAAATGATGACATTAGTAGGGGGTCTGATGCCCCCCCTACACCCCCCCTCCTTTGTGGAGTGGGTCCAATTGCGGCTGAAAATAGGACCTCTAAATTAATCAGGCTCCACAACCAACACACCCTAACCACTTCATACCTTATATTGGAGTGTTATGATCTTATCCATGGATTAAACCATGATTATTTATGGTACCTAAGGGTTCCCATTAAATTTATGTCTCTTTTTTTTTTTGCTCCTTTTTATTTGGTTTATATATTTGAGCGAATAAATTACTTTTATTCATTTTTAGAAATAGATGTGAATTCTAACATCGTATCAAAGTGTATATGTAGTGGTATTTCTTATTCATGCAAGAAGTTCACTCAAAGCTTCCAATCCTTCTTCCAATTTTTTGGACAAATGACTCTTCAAAGATTCATAAGAATTTTTGACATAATATATGAAGAGGAGAACTTATTCCATGATTTCTCATTGATTTTTCCAAAATATTTGGAAAATTTGTATCTACCTTATTGTTATCTAGGTATCGTTGATCTCTTATTTGCATAATTGGATTTAGATTGGTCCCATAAATCTCCAAAAGAGTGTTATGGCACAATGGAAAGACATGGAGCAAAATTTTTTAAATTCAAATTCAAATGTTTGTATTCCTTTAAAAATTGATGTGCTTTTATCTTCACATGCATCCCACCACCAAAATTTTTTGATGTTGTCTTATCCATCAACATCCTTTCATAAGGGGAGAACCAAATCAATGTTTGTACTAGGACTGCATCAAAGTAGTTAGGCAAGAGAATTTTAAGGTGCATAGTGTAGTAGGTCATTTGTTAAAATACCTCTATCATTGGTTTTAATTTTAAGGTAAAATGTAGTTTGATGGGTTGATGAAACTAAATATCCGTCTTGGCCTAAATGGGTGGCTAGCTATATAGTTGAGTGGTTGACTAGGCATGTGCTAAGAGTTGTTTGAGGTTTAAACCACAATTTTACTTGGTTCAAATCATGATGGATGTTGCTGGTGGTTTTATTCATAGAGACACCATCTTACTTGAATCTAGAAGTCACATTGCTCAACTAGTTACACTACCCTAGCTAAGGCATTTATGACCTCATCAACCCAAGATCAAACCATGACAAGAAATTTTTGTTTTGTGTATGCATTGATATGCATTCATGCTAGAATAGAAGCTACCCTTAATAAATGGTGACATCCTCTAATGGTAATATGGATGTCTTGGTTATCAAAATATGCCCATCCCATGGGAGACCTAGGTTCAAATACCCCTTTTGGATTTCCATAACAACAAATATGAATGACAAAAAAATTACAAAAGGTAATTTATGGGATTTTTAAAATGGATAAGAGAATATATGGTAAGAAAAAATCTACAAATTAGAAATTTAATAGTATATATGAAAAACATTATTTGAAAGTTCCTAAAAAGGTTTAAAATAACTGTAGCAATCGTTATAATGGATGACTTTCATTGAACAAAAATTTATATCAGTACTTATTAGATTTATAGGTAAGCACAAAATAATATTTCTACCCTTATCCAAAAGGTGATAAATTAGAAGGAGGTATAATAGTAAAGGGTATGATTATGAATATTATGTTGTGAATATTACATCACCTATTAAGGTTCTAGGTGGTATCTAATGTGGTGATAACAAGTTATACTTACACATCTAGAGTTGGTTATAGATAATTACATTACCTGAACTAACCATATCTTGTACTATAAATGTAATATTTTCTTGATAGTACAAGTATCTAGCATCCTATTGGTCTAACTTGTGATATCAAAGTAGGCTAATATCATAATGAAACTTTGAGTTGTGAAGGTGATCCATTTGTTAAGGATTAGGACACATCTCTTAGATTTTGTGATAGCATGCTATCACTAGAGAATCCAAAAAAAATTAAACACAAGTTTGAGCTAGGAGAAGACCTTTCTAAATAGAGAAAAAAATAGCCGTTTTGTTCTTATTTGTGTTTACATTTGTTGTAAGAATTTATTTATTTTTAAAGAAGTTTCAAATCCATCCAAGAAGTATTCATTTCATGTTAAAAGAGTCATCATCACAAAATTTATTGCTATCACCCAAAAAAACTTGTTTCTATATAAAGCAAGACATGTGTTGTCTAAAAAAATGAATGATCCATCTAGAGCATTACACTAGAGTTTGAATGTGTTGATAATTATCCACTTTATATATGGCTACCTTGGTTTGAGCTAAAGATGAATAGGAGTAGATAAAGATAAAAATAATGTGAATTGGCCAATTGATCACGTTGCTTGAAAACTATTTGTGTATGAATTTGTCATCTAAAGTTACCATCTAAAGCTAATAATTGGATTTATTTCCATCTAGAGTTGTAATATAGAACTACCATATAGAGGTGTTGTAATATAGAGCTACTATTTGGAATTTTTATCATTTAGAGCTATTATTATCTAGAGCTACCGTTTGAAGTTACCATTAAAAATGACCATCTAGAGTGAATTTTGACCATATCATCTAGAAATAAGGTAATCTAGAGATGTACGAGGATCATCTATTATGAAGTGTTCATCTACATGGGATTTTTAAAAGTTAAATTTTAGTGAAGTGTTATCCATTGAAGGTTTGTGCCATAAATATTTTAAAAAAATATTAGTTTTCTATTGTTGTTGTTCTTCTATAGCCATCTAATAAAATAATAACAAATTTATGCATGCAAATTCTAGATAATTGAAGAGGATTGTATAATCTAGTCATCCAAGTTGGCATCAATGGAAAAGATTGTCTAGACTAGTTGCACATGTTTTTATCTCAATGATATGTTGGATTTTAAGCCGAACTATCTCAAAAATATCATATGTTCTAATATAAATAAGCCACAATATTATAGGTCAAAATATAAATAATCAAGAGTAGAATTATATATATGAGCAATCAAATATATATCTAGGCCAATATAATAATGAAATAACATTCACTTATAATATCAAATATGAATGTAAATGGCTAAAACCATTCATGTACATGCATGAAGAATACTTGCAATATAAGTTGCTTAAAATCTATACACAAGCTTTATTATCAATGCTTTCATTGTGGTGATCACTATAGACCATTTTATCTTACATTGTATGGAGCTTTATCTTCATAATATAGCTACGACTCTTCAATACTTATCTATTGCACTTTTCACATCTCCGAGAGATGCAACCTTTCCTATTCTTGACATTTGGATTCTCATATTTCCACTTGTATACTAGACTCTTCACTCTCTTCTTACATGCATACTTTAACTCTATAAAACTTGTACACTTCTACACAAATATTACTCTCCTACATGAACTCCTAATACAAGACACTTGTGCACACCCTCACTTTACATGTTTGCACTCTAACTTATATGACACTTGTGCATATCCTGCACATTATATTCTTACATGACACTTACATAAAAATGAAATATAAATAACTCATCTAAACTATAGATACAAACCCTAATCTATTACATATTTATATTTGTACCATGAAGGTACCATGGAGGTACATTAGCATGTACCAAATAATGTAATATTCTTCAACACCCCCTATATTATATTATTTTGTTATTGAAGACCTTAGTCTTCAATATTTGTCTTCATCTTTAATATTCAATCTTCATGTGACCTTGCATTGTCCATGAACCTCTACTTGAGATTCATAATCATCTTCTTGTTCTAGAACTTGATATCTTTTAGAATTCTTCCTCTTTACTTCCATGATCTTCTTCTTCTATTTATTTATTCTATTATTTTTAGTCCTAGTCTTGATGTTGTCTTGTTGTCTTTCTAAAGTATTCTCTTGTATCCTAATTTTCTATAACAATTATGTTAGCTTTTGAAGATATATGCAGTGGGAGAGATCTAACACAGGTGTTGATTATATGAAACAAAGTGAGTCTACAAAATGACTAAAATATACTATGAATAGAAAGTGGCAAAAATACAATGCAATATGGAGGATATGGTCACTCCATTAATATAAGCTAAAGAACTACATTGTGATACATACATGAGCTCTACCACTATCTACTACTATCTACTACAATACTCTTGATATCTATATGTTGTGTCTTATGATCTATCACTACGAGACCCTTTATATAGGAAAATCAATTTCTTGGCCAACACTCTACCTAGTTGTACAAGTGGACACCTTGCACATTACACCATGCACATCAACACTTGTGCATTTATTACATTGCTTGAAGTAAGTAGCTAAATTCCCCCTAAAGTAATCTCTACTCTAACTATGTACCAAAGGTGGTACATTTACATGATCCAAATGATGTAATATACTCTAACTCTAACACCCCATGTATTACATTATTTAGGTATTGAAGATTTCAATATTCAATATGGATCTTCTTCTTTGTCTTGGACATTGTATATTTCTTCTCTACTATGTATAACTTGTTCAAGCAAGTAGTTAGTGTCTTCATAACCTGTTTTTATTACTAAAAGATCTTTCACTTTATAATCATCTATAAATTCTTCCAGTTCTTCAATTTATTCTATCCTTTGAGCTAGATGTCCTTTCTGATTTTCTTTTCAATACTCCAATTGGGGATAATTGGTTGGACACTGAGCTTACTGTTGGTTTTGATATTATCATGGTTGAAATCTACTTCCATTGTTCATCTAATTTTCTTGATTCTAATTTTTGGGATTGAATCTAAAATAGTTAGTGCTATGATTTTTTATTTTGCATATCTGACAATACTTGTAATACCATGGTCTTCGTCCTCTTGATGATGAAGCAATATTCCCTTCTGGATTGTATTTTGATATCATTGTAGTGTTATCAATATCATATTTAACTATATTCTCTAGCTCATATTCCTATAGAATATTGATTAAATCATCAAAAGAAGTATCTTTACTTAGGACTTGTAAAGATGTAACCAAATGTTTATAGCTATCTGGAAGTGCTCTCATAGTTACTTGAGTAAGAAGTTCATCTTTGATATCTTCTCCTAAGGTTAATTTCCATTTAATATCTGCTACTTTCCTTAAGGAATAGTTTATGCTCTCATCACTATTTATTATTAGAGAATATCGTTGACTTTGATGATGAAGGATAATGGCTTTATTTTTTCCTTCAAATATATTTTCTAAGCTTTCCCATGCTTCTATAGATGTCTTTGTTGAACTGATATAAGATTGTATTTAATCAATGATGACAAAGGTTATTATCATTAGAGATTTTGCATCTTTTTCATCAAAATTTTGAATTTCAGTATCATCTGTATTTGGTATTTTTATTCTTCCTTGAGTTATCTCCCAAAGTTTTTCATATACTAAGATTGCTTTTACCTTATTTTTCTAGGAGAAATAGTTTGGTCCCTTGAGTAACTAGGATTCTACAAGAAAGAATTTGTTTGATTCCATGATGATCCTTGTGATCTTCTTTTAATTTCCCTAGTATTGATTTGATGATACCTTGGTGAAATTTTAGATTTTTTAGAAACCTTATGACTCCCAAATGTATTAAGTACTTGATAATATTTGATGAGTGCTATTATTATCAAGTTTTGTAGAATACCTTATAACTCCCTAGTGATTTTGGATATGCTTTATGATTGATAAAGTGCTTTTTGAGAATAGTAGTTCAATTTTGAGTTGATTTTGTAATGTTTTGTAAGTAGAAAAAATCAAATTCTATTACACCTTATTACTCCTATTGAACTTAAGCACTTTCTAATTTGATTAGGTTCTATTGGTTGGATTTATTTTATCCTTTTAATATGGTTTGAGACAAGTATGCTAATTTATTTCCAATTCTTTTTTTTCTTTAATAGACCTCATTTATAGCCTTTGATATTTAATGTTTCTAATTTCCAATAATTTATTTGGTGTAGTATTCCTTATGACTCCCTAATTTGGAATATTATAAAATAATATAATATTTGCAATAATAGGGTTTTTAATTTCCAAGTTGAAATCCTTATCCCTCCTACTTTATTATTTGTAAATATAAGTATTTTGGAATATGATTGCTTAATATATCACTAATTCTAAGTGAATGAATTGCAATAATAAATATAATGTGCCCTTATAACTCCAATATATCCTTAGTCTATGAAGTGAACTGATCGTCAATTGTAGATGCAAAAGTGAAACACCACAAAATAGATATAAAGACAAATTGAAATCAAACTCAATATTGCACAAGAAGAAATAATTTTTATTATTAATGTGGGGGAGCCTCAAATATCCATTGTTATAATGAAAGAATTGATTTCTTTGATACAAATATTTACAATATCTAGGATTCTATGAAACCCTAACAAAGAACGCTGGTGGTGTCTTCAATCTTACTTCTGATCCCAAAAAATGTGAGTGGGCTTCATGTTATCCAATACTAGGCCACTCCAACTTAAGCAACTGCACAATGCTTGTGTATCTCTAAACCTGCACATAAAAGATAATAACAAAGGGTTTAGTAATAACTGCGAGGGCTCCGCTGCATGATACCCTCAGATATCAATAAAACCCTAGTTATTGATGAATGAAATTGCATATAAATATGAATATATTGAAATAATAACATACCAAAAATATTTACCTTGTTGAATTCAATGTTCTCTGATATGATATAAGTGGTTTAGGAAATAGGTATGGCGATGCCCTAACATCACCCGAGGACTAGTAGGGCTATAGAGCTCTAGTGTAAGATACCTATAGGTGCTCAACGGTAGCAATAAATGCATGTGGACACTCAAGAATGGAGAAAGATGCCCAATGGTGCTTGGTGATGGAGGAGAAGTGCTCGAAGGTGCTCAATAGTGATAGGGAATGCCTGCAGGCATTCGGGAGCTGAGGTGAGGATTTAAAAAAGTAGATATGGCTAGGCAAGAGGGACGGTGGTAGATGTGAGGGTTGTAATGAGCGAGGATGGAAGGTGAGAGTGCTTGGGTACTCTAGGGAACTAGGGCATGAATTGCTCAAAAAACTTTGGAAAAACTTCAATTTAGGGGTTGAGCCATCAAAATGGCTCCTATTAATAATCCACACTAGGGTATGTTAGGGTTTGAGTGACATGAATTGTATGGCTCAGATTAAAACATAATGGAGGGTGGATATTAATTTTAGGTGTGTGGCATGGATTGATGTGGATGGATGGCTAGGATTAAGTTAAATCGGATGTTTGGAATTTATTCATATATAATATTTATATTTATTATATATATATAAAATATAATATTAAAATATTAATATTAAACATATATTTAACAAATATGCCTAGATATATATAAATAAATAGGAAATATGGTGGGAAGACCTAGATGGATGATAAGTGGCTAGGTTTTTGTGTCTATAGATATCCTTTTTTGTACTGCATTGCATGAAACACAATGTAGTGCAAAAATACAAGACACCTATTTTGGCTAGGTGTAGAAGCAATTTTCTCTTGAGATGTGAAACATGAGCTTAAAGAAAAAAGAATGAAAGAATTTAGATTTGTGTAGATTACCCCTCAATTAGTGAGTAAGTTTGGGGATGAATCTCATGATCCAATTGAAAAATCTGTGCAAATGAATGATGAAAATGTAATATCGTTTTTGCACCAATGGTATGAAGGGGATTGGTGAAAAATATGAAATGATGCATTTGTTTTTATCCCAATAGATGAAGGGTTTTATGGAAAATATGATGAAAATGTGTCTATTTTTACCCCAAAAGATGAAGGATGTTTTCCAAGTATATATGTCATGATCATGTAAGATATATCCCATTGTGGAAAAGTCAAAACCAAATGTGATTACCCCAAGTTTGGGGTGATTCAATGCTGTTGAAGAATGTGTCTTCTAGCGTCATTGATATGCAAATATGAAGATGCAAAGAAAAATAAAAAGAGTCAAATTTGGAGGGCCTGCTAGTGACTGTTGAATAATTCCCATGATTGGAACCAATCATCCTAGCTAGTACTTATCTCTATTATGACTATGAGGGAATTATGAAATGATGAAATGTGATTTTGTCCATGTTTTAAGCCCCACGAACTAGGCCATCAATGATAGATTTTGTGCAAATTATTCTTGGTAAGGTTTCATGCAAAATGTGAAGTACCAGATGTGATTGTGATTTCAAACAAGAAGATATGGAATGATGAAAATGACCAAGTGTCCTTATGGTAGGTTATTCATCTTACTAAATTGCATGGATGCAAATCACTATAATTGCCAAGTATATAGAATAACTCACTAGATACAAGGTTCACTTGAATGTTGTTTTAACTTGGAAAATATGCAAATGATGATATGGAATGATGTATTAATGATGAGAATGATGATTATGATCGTTTTGTGAAGATTTGGACCATTTTGGAGTGCTTTTGTAACTTGTTAAGCGGATTTACAATTTATGGTTGGAAACAAAAATTATGAGTCCAAATCAGTTGGAGTCTTCACAAAACCTGTTAATATGATGAAACAGATGCATGAATGCAATATGAAGTGATTTTGTGGTGATAAGCCATTGTTTTGTAAAAAAAAATTCTTTTGTCAAAACTGATGCTAAATGCTAGTTGGTACTTTTAGCATGCACAGATACCCATCGGTTTTTGGATAGTTTACAAATGCCATGGTGTGCTTCAGTGTCCTAAGAAATGCCCATGGCCATATCAAGGTGCCTAGAGTAGCTATTAATAGCTTTTTGGGTGAGATTTGAGCATATTTGTGTGTTTTGTGAGTTTGAGAAGCTACGTCTAGGAGAGTTGGGTAGAGTGGGGTGGAGTTTGGTGGAGTTGGGTGAAGTTGGGTGGAGTTGGATGAAGTGAATTAGGTGACCAAAATCCTTAACGTTAGGAATGGTGAGTGGTGTAACGATAATGTCTTAGACCACATATTCACCAATACCAAGATTAGTGAGGTGGACTTCGACTTAGGATGATGTGGAAGGATCATGATTGGATACTGGCTCGAGGAATTATGGAGATGAATATATCTCACAATCCATCAACTAAAATTGTGAAACATTAGGTTATGGAGATGGATTGGATTGGGAAGGTTGCTGGATGGATGATGATGACGAAGTGGAAGGTAAATATGTGGATTAACTTTGGTCATATGTGCATATAGTCAATGATGAAGATGATGAAGGATTGGTGATAAGGGAGTCCTCAATAATGGGAGCCTTTGATGAAGAAATGGGTAGAGTGGTATATGGATTGGCTGATAGTGATAGAAAAATGTGGGTGGAAGGAAGCATGGATTCATAAGGATTTGAAATGAAATTGCAATACTTGAACGGTTTGACATCTGCTAGTATGAAATGTACTTGTCCCTCATGAACGTACTTCAAGCATTGATGTAATATGGAAGGGACACATTTCATTTCCATAATCTAAGGTCTTACAAGGAGTACATTGTATGCCATGGATCCTTCTAGGATGTGGAACATAGTGTGCAATATTTTGACCCCTACTTACATGGGTAAAACAATAATACAAACTATGGAACACAAAGCATCATTGAATGATTTTAGGGTGAAGGAAGACTTGGTTATATGAGATGGAGGAAGATTCAAATTATGAAGTGTAGATGTGGTGATGATATTGATGGAGGAACACGTATCAATTATAACTATTTTAAACAACTTATCAATTAGATCGATGATGTGCAAAGGAGGATCTACTGATTTTGATGAGATTGGCTTAATATCAAAGTCATAAAATGTAATGGAAGGCTCCATGCATGTTTTAATGACCACTAAAAATTTGTTGAAGGCATCATAATCTTGAGATTGTAATTCAATGGATTTCTAGAAATATCCATTAATGCCTCATAATGTGGGGAAGATTGTTGAATTAGCTCATAAATTGATAATTTGGTAGAAGTCATATTTAAACTTGTGGTTAACTAACTATTCAATGAGATGACTGGTCATGGTGGATGACTGATGGTGGAATGGGTGGATTTGATTGGCTAGGAATGTGGATTGGTGATGAAGTATTGGGGGATATTTGGATGGGAGGTGACATGGGAGGTTGTGACACACTTGCTTGAGGTTTTTGCCTTGGATTTTGTTGATTGTTTCATTGACCTCTAGTGACCACATGAATGGCACTTACAAACCCTTGGTATTTTTGGACATGATTAACTTGGTTAGGAGGATTTTTGGTATTAGATCCTCCCATATTTGGTTGTACCTCCTTATGGTGAGAATGGTGTTTGAAAAATACCAAGGTTTTGGTTTTGTTGAGCAAGGGGGTTGTCAAGCTTGATAGCCCCCAAGTCAATAAGATCTTGAACTATGTCTTTGAATGCATGGCAACTATTAATAAAATACCCATTTTGCCTATGGTAAGGACAAAATAAATATTCCCAATAATGTTTTCCACATTTAGCAGGATAATTTGGTCTAATTTTGGGTAAAGCAAGTTTATTTTTGTCATACAAAATTCGTAAAAGGAAAGCATATGACTTGGAAAAGGGGGTGTATTGGTGATTTTATCAGATAGAATATCACTGGGGACGGTTCTCTACAACTGGAACTATGTTTTGCAAGGTTTGAATTATTGATGATACAACATTATAAGAAATTTATTACAGTGGTTGTTGCAATGATTGTTGTTGAGCAATTATTGGATAGCTCATGACCACTTGATTAACATGATTAGGTTGACTAGCCAGAGTGGTCTGTATTGATTTTGATTGACCAGAATAATTGCTTTTATATTGGCCCTTGTTTTGCCATTCATTTTCTTAGGCTTAAGTATGTCCTATTGGATTTTTATTTCCTCGATGATACTAGCCTGTGCTAGAGCTTATTCAAATGAATGATATGTCTGTAATTGAAGCCTCCAAGAGATAGGTTTTAAATAACTCTTGGTAAATAGTTTGATAATATCTTCCATTGGTAGGGTGAATGGAAACTTGGTAATGAAAACCCTCCAATAGTTTCTAAAATCATATATGGACTCATCATCATGTTGTCTTAAAGCATAGACATAAAATAATGAGACTTTATTTCTAACATTTAGGATAAAATGTTCAAATAATTGGTCAATAAATTGTTCAAAAGTATAAATACTATGATTGGGTAATTGGTTGTACCACTCTATGGTGTCTCCTCCTAATGTTTGAGGAAATATTCTGAGCATGAGAGCATTGTCATTTTGGATTCTAAAACATGAGTGTACAAATGTTCTTACATGCTCTTTAGGATCCTTAGTTCCCTTGAATTTGTCAAAATTAGGCACTGTGAAATATACTGGATATGGTGGTAATGGTATTAATAAATGAATGGGTTGGTTGATTAGCTAATGTAAGGTTAGCTTTTGGTTTGTTAAACCAATAGGATGTTGTATTAGTTGATCTATTTGTTATTGCATGGCCTTGATTCGAGGGTCTTTCCTAGGAATGTGGAACCCCTAAATTACCTGATGATTTTGAGGTGAGGTGGAAAAATGTTATGGGGTGACCTAATGGTGATGATATTGGTGATGATGACTAGGTTATTGTGATGGAAATTGATGAAGTAGATACCTGATGATGAAGATATGGAGAATTTTGGAATGAGGTCAATGTATGAGGGTTATGGTTGGGTTGGCCAATGGGAATAGGATGGGTATTGGTATGACTTGGTGGAGGAATAGGGATAGAAACCACAAAAGTCTGTGATATCCATGATGGACCCTAGTTAATAAGGATAGTCTAAGTAGAGTTTGGTAGAGGCTTAGGGTTTACTTGCACTTTTTGTTAAGAATTTTTATATTGCTTAAGAAATTTATTCAAATATTCCCATGCTTCATTAATCTCTCTATAAAAATGGAGGGTATGGAAGCATATGGTATGGAAGATGTGGTTGGGGAACAAGTTACACTTGGTATGGTAACTTGGGAGACTGAAACTTATGAAGCAAAATTTACATGTGCTTCATACAAGAGGTTAGTGTATGCGGATGTGTATGAAGTTCTAGGAGCACATGAGGGTTGGGGAATAAACACATGAGAGGAAGGTACAACTAATGCCTTGAAAAGAGGGTTAGTGTACACCTAGGTAAATATGGATGGTGGTTGGGTGTAGACACCTAAAACATGTCATGTTTAGGGAGACTACTCACATGGGCACATTCATAGATCATGTGACTAAACCTTGGGACCTTCCAAGTATCAAAAGTGGTTTTCACCACTCATTTGGGGTAGTCTTAGCCCATCCAAGCCTGGCCGCTATGAACCAGAGTGGCTGGATCCTGGCCACTTCAGCTCAAAGTGGCCAAACCTTAGCCACTATAGCTCAGAGTGGCCAAACCTTAGCCACTACAGATGATAGCGGCTAAACCCTAAAAAGCAACTTGCCATCAAATCGGCCCAATCATGGGTGGAAGTGGCAGTTTGCATGCAATAAAGCCGAGCGGGGATAACTTTGCATGATTCCTCATGGCCAGTCTACATGAAAGACTCATGTCTTGATTTAGACACCAGTTAACTGGCCCTCAAGGGTAGACAAAGGCAAAAATTCTCATGCTAACATCCAATGTGCATGCAGAAAATCAATCCTAGGGTTTTGACATTGACCTAGGGCTTCAAACACATTATAAGGTGCAGACCTAAGGGCACCAAGGCATGATGAATTATTGATAGACTTAGAGAGAGATTTTAGAGACTTGGAGAGCTTTTTCTTGTAGCGAAGCCCTATCGTATTGGAGAGAAAATTGGAGCACCTTTGAGGAGCAACGAAGTGCTAACCGATTTAGGGTTTTTCATCTACAGGATATTCAACACATCGGACAAGAAATGACAATCATTTCAACATCGATAACAAGCTTAGATTCATAGCCTTGGAGCAATAGAGATAGGTTTTCATCTTAGCGGCCACTATCTCGGATAGTGGCCCATTAGCCTAATCTAGGGTTCTTTGCATTAGTTTCTTTCATTTAGCTTGTTACATGCTTTTACGCCATTAGCATAGATTTGGTTTATCACATTTACTAGCATTCATAGCATTAATTTCTATTATCATGGAGCATATTTCTATTTATCATTAGGGTTATTGCTAACAACCTCATCCGAGGAGGCAATCTCGGATAGTTGAGCGTTTGCTATTGTTTTCATGCTTGCAGGACTACAGGTACATTTGATAGGTTATCAACATACGAAAGCAAAAGGATCCCTCTAGGAACTAGACCTAGAGAAGGAGGCATCTGTAAGCCCTCATACAGTTTCATGTGCATCATCGAGAAGCCTACGAGAGTGCATCACCCCTTGCGAGGGGATATCATACATCTATTGCCCTACTTTGTAAAATCTGTATCAAAATAAGGAAATCCCTTAGAGGGATCTATATGTAACCGAACTTGAGAAAAAGCAATAAAAAGCATTATCTATTCATTTATTTGTAATTTCGATTGTATCTTTCATTTAATGCATGATTAAATATGAATAAGATAAATAATATTCACAAATAGGAGTAGTGGATGGTGCATCGCTTCCCGGGGTCACTATAGATGGTGATCATGGTGGGACCCCTACCAAGTTTTTATTTTCTACCACTTTATTGATCCATGTTTTTGTGTGTAAGTTTAGCCACTCTATTCTATAGTAGCTAAAAATTGGCTACTCTGGTCTACAACATCTAGAAGTCAGTCGCTCCTACTAACAATGGCTAAAAATCAACCACTCTGGTCGATAGTGATCGAAACTGGAGTGTAGTAGAGGATAAAATATTGGTTCTCTGAGTTGGATTTGAGGTTGGTACAACTTTTTTGATGATTTATGGTTCTCTGTCTACTTCTATTTTCCTAAAATAGTGAAATTAAGACACATTTTGATTTGGAAACTAAGGAATGGAAAGGAAAGAACTTGCATCTTACGCATCTTAGGGTTTTTTTTTAGATTTCCACTAGGCATTGCTAGGAACAATGACTTATGCTTGTAAATTCCACCCTAGAATCTAACGTGCTAGAAATCATGTGTTGGTTTGCTTGCTTTGAGGCCCTTCTAGAGGCCATATTTGCATAAAATAGAGTGCATCCATGAAACTCATATTAGTTTATGCATCTTTCTAAAAATTAAAATGTCATTTGTATTAGGCATATAGGAAAGATACATTTCTGTTGTATGATGCATTTTACTTTATGTAAACTTAAAATGAACCCCACACACACACGCATGTTTTAAACATTGGGGAGTTGGATTTCATCACCAACCCTCAATTTAGTCCGGTGACATTGGCATTCATCTCCTTCCATCGGCTTGCCCCCTAGATCTTTCTAGAATAGAATTAGGAACTTCTTTATAGTGGTACTAAGTTACTCATGTTCAAACTGTCTCCCACTATTGGAACAATTGGTTCAGAGTGGAAGAGCTAGGCGAACCCCCCACTGGGACTTCAATGGTGTACCCTAGTCTCTTTTTGAGAAAATCATGTTTGGCATGGGTGTTCTTGATTCCCACTATGGATGAGTCTCCTTATTCTAAATCCAAAACAAGAGCAAGAAACAAGAACAACACATCAAAAACATAGCAAATAGTTTAGGGCACACATAAATTGGTAATCAAGATAAACACTTGCTTGATATTGTTTGGCTATCTCTAAATTGCAATCCAAAAGACTAATTCACAAGCACAATGGTCAAAACTAGAAGTAAACATCCTCGGTCCAATACCGAGGGAGAATCTGAAGCAACACATACCCATAGGTGAAGTCGTAGTAACATTGAACCACATGCTCATAAGACCATGAGACGTAGTTCCATGAGTCTAAGGGGTGATAATTCAACCCTTGGGGGTTCTCCTCGAGAAACCCCAAATAGAGATTCAAATCATGGAACTAAATCACAAAAACACAAAGAGGCTTCATGACCATCATCATCAAGGAGACACGAGGAAGCCTCAAGGCCTTCCTCTAAACACATAGAAACTTCTCAAAGACATGAGGAGGCTTCAAGAGCTTCCTCCCCACATGGACATAAGAAGGGTTCTAGACCCCATTCTTCACATAGGGATGATGAGGTTTCCCCATATCCATCCTCATGGAGGGTAGGTGGGGCCACAAAGCCCTCATCACCAAAAAGACACACAAGAGTCACAACATCTCAAACTTCACATGAGACATTGAGAATAGGTCTGCCCACTGAAGGGCAAGAAACTAGAGCTACATCCAGTCATAGACATCAAATAGAAGATACCCTTCACACAAGAGGAAGGATTCCAATAGATTATGACCTCATTGGAGTAAATGGCACCCCAAGGGATCAACCATGGAAAATAAGATAGTTAGATGAGTTGGATCGGTTTCATCCGAGGCCACCTCCCAGAATCATAGCCACAAAAAATTCTGCATCTGGAAGTTCATGAACTATTACTTCTAAGTGCACCTCTCAACCTAGGGATGCTTCAGAGTGACTCCACAAGTCTCATGCAGAGTCTAACCATAGAGACACTTATCAACACATAGAACAGATTACATTAGCTAGCAAGAGCAAAGAAATAGTAGAAACCTCTTTGAGGAATCTACGAATCAAAACCACAAGAACAGAATCAGACAAACATGAGTCTTCTTTAATAGTGCAATATGACCGCATGCGATGGTTAGAAAATGCATTGCACAAAGAGCGAGAGCTAGTGGAAGCTCTCGAGCATGACAAACAAAGAGAAAGGCTTTTGCACCAACATGAGTAACGTCTAAGAGAACAAGTTGAGCAACTAGCTCGTATCAATTTATAAGCCAATGGTAATGATCATCAAAGAGATAAATGCGTTGACTCACCAAGAGAAGGGCACACTAGACAAGAAGAAAGCCCACAATGAAACCACCACTCAAATCATGAACAACATCAAACTAGTGGAGAAAGGGTAAACATGATAAATCAGGATCAAACACATCCTGAATCCCCTCGTAGGAGGGAAGAGAATAGAACAAGTCAAGTGCACATAGGGTTACCTCCATTACCACCATGAGGGGGCCTACAAGAAGAGGAACTCCTCACCTCAAAGGCATTCTAGGCACTCACTAAAAATATGAAGTCCTTTGAGAAACAAGAGACGATGGGGAACCAACCAACATTGAGTAAAATACACAACCAACCATTATGCCCATCAGTCCCTAGCCCTGCATATCCTAAGCATTTTGAGATGCCTAGGTTAGAAAATTTCAAGGGTGAAGAGGATGCACAAGAGCATGTTACCAATTTCATCAATGCATGTTTTCATCTTGAAGACAATGATGCTCTTATGCTAAGGACTTTCATTATGACATTTTTGGGCACTGCCACTCAATGGTTCAACCAACTGCCCAAGCACAACATATCTAGTTTTGAACAACTAGTAAACGCATTCTTGAAGCATTTCTCCTTTGGTTCTAAAATAAAGGTGAACCTTTCAGACTTGGCCAACTTAAAACATTATGATGATGAGCCAGTAATGGAATATGGGGATAGATGGAGAAAAGTCATGGTAAAGTTATCATTCTCTGTCCCCATAGAAGAAATCATCCGCATGTTCACCAAGAGTTGTTCTAAACACATCTCCCTCTTGCTACAACTTCAACAATATCCATCATTTGAGGAAGCCTTGGCATAGGCCAAACTCATTGAGGACATAAAAGTAGATGAGGGAACCATCAAGCTCCGAACCAAGAAGGAGTGGAACAAAAATGGCAAGAATGATAAATACAAGCAGAAGTAGGCAAACCCTGCTCTAGTTAATCAAGTAGTATTGGCTGCACCTAAGGATGGGGCTATGCAACAACCCCAAAATTATCAAGCACAACCCCCACCAACCAATTACGATCAAAAGAACAATCAGGGGTGAAATAGAGAATGCAAGCCACCTCACTATTTTACACCTCTATCAAAGTCAATGCAATCAATTTTCAACCAATTGAGCGAGGCTAGGAAGATCAGATTTCTTGATGTACCTCTTGTAGATCCCAACCATCCTAAGCCAAAAGGATATAGGGAAGATCAATTTTACCCTTATCATAGGATACTGGGGCATAACATTGAAGTTTGCATTGGTTTCAAGCACCAGGTGCAAAACATGATTGAGGTGAGGAGAACTTAAAGTTGACAACCCATTGGCCCTTGATAATAGAGATATGGGCATATACAAAAACCCATTACCAAACCATGAGGTCCCTAGAGGGCAAGGTGCCCAAGTCAATCAGGTCCAAATTGATACGCCTACCCATGGGTGCATTGGGATGGTTGAAATTGTCAATATAGCAACCAGGAGTAGATGATATGGTCAACCATAGCCTCCTATGGCTCCCATTAATGTCCCAACTACACCTAGGTAGAGGTAAGGGTAGAACAACCTTCCAGGTCCACCAACCCGACCTGTGGTAACTGTTTAGAGTAGACTAGAGCAAAACTTACAAATGACTCCAACCAAGCTATCTATCTATGAGCTCATACAATAGTCCCCAAAGCATAGGGAGACTTTGATGGAGATTTTGAGATCGATTGAGCTCCAACCACAAGATCCAAATGCATTCACTTATTTTGTGGGACAAGTACAAGAATGCTAGGAACCTATAATTCGATTCTATGATCATGAGATTAAGATAGTGCCTACTGCCTTACTAGACCCTCCATTGCACATTGTTGCATCAGTCAATGATTTACCTTTTAAGTGGGTCTTGATCGATACAGGTTCATCAATCAACATCATCACAACAATAACAATAGAACACCTTAAGATCCCCAAGTCAAATATCATTTCGGGAGCCTACACATTAAGAGCTTTCAATGATGCTTTATGCAATACTATGGGAATGATAGTCCTACCTATCAAGGTGGGGCATAAGACCATCCCTATGATGTGTCATGTCTTGGAAGGGGCCATGCAATACAACATCCTCCTAGGGCACCCTTGGATAAGAGATATGAAGTGTGTTCCTTCGATTTTACACCAATGTGTCAAGTATGTGCATGATGACAAAGTCTATGTGGTGTTGGCTGATGAAGAGCCATTCAAATATGTCCATCAAGTGGATTTTCTAGGAGAATTTGTGATTCCTTCTACCCACTTGTATGTAGGACCTTCATCTCCAACTATGCAACTAGATGATAGAGACAAAGGGGTACGAAAAGACCCATCCACATCAACACCTCATCTTGCACCCAAAATGACTGATGCTTCTAAGAGACCATCAACGTCTAAGCCAAAAGATAATCAAAAGCTAAAGGCACCCTTAGTTGAGGAAGGAAAGCCCAAGGAAGTGCTAACCATAGCCATTGAGAAAAGTCCAAGTCCCATGGAAGAAGAAGATCTCCAAGATCAAGCTGAGGAGATACTAGAACCCGCTTCGCTAGTGTCATCTGTAGGATCATCCACATCACATGCGATAATACACTTGGCAAGCATAGGGATAGGAGAGTATCTTGTGTAGAACATAACATTCATGCCCATCATAGAGTCTACATAGGACATGGGATGGCCAAAAGACCTAAGACCACTAGTGGGAATAGTGGTTCCACTTGGAATCCCTCCCAACTAGACCAACTTTGTCTATGTTGGCCTGGACTACGCCCATAAGTCTATAGACATAGAAGAGGATAATGATGAACTATTCACTATTAATGTTCGTTACCTCTCTAATCCTGAGTTTTCTCTAAGCTACTTTGAACGTTGCCATTGGCATGGCTATGGTCTTGGTATATATGAGTAGGGGTGTAGGCGGCCATTCGAGCCATAATACCAGCTTCCCTCTGATAGGTTTGGGTTAGGCTATCACATAAGAGGTCGAGATGACTCTCTAGTAGTAGCCTTGGATAGATTAAGCTTGGGGTTAGGAGAAGACATCAATTTTATTCCTTATCACCCACCAAGTACAAGACATCCGATTAATAGACAAGTGGTCATGGTAAACATACCACCACCCAAGACTTATCATCCAAGCTTCACAATTGATGCCATCCCAATAGGTTGCAACTTGTGGGATGAAGAGCGAGAAGAAAATGGATATGAGGTAAGCGATGATGAAGCACAGGCAAGCTTAGCCTATCATGGGCCTCACTATTTACAAAGCCTTTCCTGGTCCAACCACAATGAGAGTGGGTACATATCGGATGAAAGTGGTTATGAGTCAGAGGACTCAATAGAAAGAGCCTACCTAGGGCCAAGGTAGTGGCCCCATAGCTTGGGGCAAGACACTAATGCAAATGGCATCTTCATAAGTGATGAATAATATGAGGATGAAATAGAGATGGCCTACTTGGGGCCAAGACATGCGCCCCTTGTCTTGGGACCACATACCAATGCTAATGGTTTTTGGATAAGTGATGATGACTTTGAAGATGAGACTGAGATGGCTTATCTTGGGCCTCACCACTTGCGGCAAGTCAACATGCTGGTAGGAAGAGAAGTGACACTTCATGCCATAGACCCTAGCTTGCAGTTTTTGGGAAGACCTATCGACTTAGTTGCCATTCACCATGCGGTCAATCCCCCTCCCCTACATTCAGGGAGCTCTTAGAACCCAATGATCCTATTATCCGGCCTACTCATGGGCTAGATCTAGAGATTCCTTTTCCTCTAGAGCCTCATCACGAGTATGGAGGGGAAACCTCTGAGACAATGTTTCACCCATGTGGTCCTGGAGATTTCATTCCATCCATCAATACAATCTCCATTGATTTGGCCACTCCACTTCATAACCTAATAGATCCTACTAAACCACTGTGTCTTGATACAGAGGCTATTGATTGGGATCATGTTGATTCACCCATAGAGCCTGAGGACCTTTTCCCTAATGAAGAGGTGTTACAACCATTTCATTTTGCATCAGGCTGTGCATATGACGTATTCCATGCCGGTTTGGATCCTGAGTCAGTAGGACCTATAAATCCCATCGATGACATTCATTTGATACCCATGCCTCACCAGTTGGAGGATGGGTCACATATGGCTATAGAAGCAACTTTTGAGGTGGACATCAGTGATGATCCTACTCAACCAAAGAAAGTCAAGTTCGGAGAAAGTCTATCTCTAGAGGAACAAGCCATCATAATCCCTCTCCTTAAAGAGAGGCCAAATATTTTTGCTTGGACTTACAAAGACATGCCAGGGATTGATCCAAAGTTAGTTGTTCACAACCTTTCATTGGATCCCATGAAGAAGCCAATCAAGAAAAATTTGAGGAAAATGCATCCAACCATCACTTTGATGGTGAAGAATGAGTTACAAAAATTATTGGATGCGATTTTCATAGTTCCCATCGACTATCCTGAATGGGTCTCGAACATGGTGCCCATGGGAAAACCTGATGGAAGAGTCCATATTTGCATGGATTTTAGAGACTTGAATAGGGCAACTCCAAAGGATTCATTCCCATTGCCAAACATAGATGCTCTTGTTGATGCCACCATAGGTCATGAGATGCTCTCCCTAATGGATGGTTTTTTTGGATACAATCAAATCCGGATAAAACCTGAAGACCAACATAAGACTACTTTCATTACTCCATGGGGGACATTCTATTACAAGGTGATGCCATTTGGCCTAAAGAATGTTGGTGCCACATATCAATGGGCCATGACATACATCTTTCATGACTATATGCATAAGATCTTAGAGGATTACATTGATGATTTACTGGCCAAGTCTTTATTGCGGCAAGAGCATGCTAAAATCCTTACAAAGGTCTTCGATCACCTCATTGAGCACAATGTTAGATTGAATCCTAAGAAGTGCATGTTTGGCATAACTTCTGGTAAGCTCTTAGGGTTCATCATTTCTAAGAGAGGCATTGAAGTCGATCCTGCAAAGGTAAAGGCTATAATGGAAATGGCCACCCCTACCAACATTAGGGAGTTAAGAAGCCTACAAGGCAAGGTAGCATCCATAAAATGGTTCATTGCTCAATTATCAGACAAGTGTCGGCCCATGAACCGGTTGCTATGCAAGGATGTCCCATTTCATTGGGATGAAGAGTGCCAACAAGCCTTTGCAGAGATCAAAACTTACCTAGAAACACCGCCAGTGTTGGCTCCACCAAGGCCAGATGTACCATTTTTACTATACATATCGGCTATTAATTTTGCTTTGGGCACCATGTTGGCCCAAAAGAATGCACAAGATAAAGAGCAAGTCGTATATTACATCAGTCACACCTTGGTGAGTTATGAGCTAGGATATGCGTATGTAGAAAAGTTATGTTTAGCAATGGTCTTTGCAACCAAAAAGTTGTGACACTACATGTTGAGCCATATGACCTACGTTATATCAAAACAAAATCCTTTGCAGTATATGATGAATAAGACCTATCACAATACACGTACTGCAAAGTGGATCATGCTATTGATAGAATTTGATCTAGAGTTCATAAGCCAAAATTCCATCAAGGGACAAGTCATAGCAGATCAATTAGTAGAGGCACCTCTTCCGGATAGCAAGCCTCTCACCATAGAATTGCTTGATGATGCGGTCTTCACATTATCAGATCCACCCAAACCCGAGGAACCTAAGAAAGAAAGAGACATGGCATTGTTCTTCGATGGTTCGAAGTGCGAGCAAGGGGGTGGAGTAGGGATAGTATTTATCACACCGTAGGGTGCTCCATTGCCCTTATCATTCAAGCTAGACTTCCCTTGCACAAATAATAACATAGAGTATGAGGCCCTGATCTTGGGACTCCAAATAACCATTGCAATGGGCATTAAAATATTGAATATCTTTGGTGACTCCTTGCTCATAGTTAATCAAGTCAAAGGATTGTTCCAATGTAGGTGCCCACTCTTGAAAGCTTACAAGGAGCTTGTTGACACTTACCTAGCCCGATTGGAATGGTATGACATCGAGGCAATCCCTCGTACATCAAATATATTTGTAGACACCATGGCATCTTTGGGATCCTTAATCCCTCAGAATCTATCTACTGATTTCACAACCATTCATGTTAAAGTGCTCACGCACTCAACAATACAACGTGAGGCTATTGACAATCAAGATTCAGTCAACATGATCCAGACCAAACCAAATCAGGATTGGTCCTTCAGAGCTAGAGATTTCTTGCAAATAACACCTTGGGAATATTTGATCTCTCAAGGTCCTATGGAGTGTGGTACAACCATTCACCATAGGGTTATTTCTCAATCTGTGTTCATAGATTCTGGATCATAGGAGGAGCATGTCATTTTATCCATAGAAGTTGTGGCTTATCAGGATTGGCTTTCCCAATTATAAGATTTCTTAAAACTTGGAATGGTACCATAAGGCCTATCGCATGCTAAAATATGAGCATTTAAATAGAATGTGATGAGGTATATCTTTCTAGGAGAGATCCTTTATAGATGAGGCTATGATGGAATGCTCCTTCATTGTCTTGAGCCCTAGGAAGCATCTTGGGCAATTTTGCAAGCTCACGATGGTACGTGTGGTGGTCACTTCAGTGGCATGGCCATCGTTAAGCGCATCTTGAGAATGGGTTACTATTGGCCCACTATGGAAAAATACTATTACGAGTATGTCAAGAAATGTGTTAAGTGCCAACATCATGCAAACCTCACTCACTTGCCATCACAAGCCTTGCAACCCATCCAGGTAGCATGGCCCTTCTCATAGTGGGGACTAGACTTAGTGGGGAAGATCTCACCCCCATCCTCAGGCCGACACACATTCATCATAATGGCCACTGAGTACTTTACCAAATGGGTCGAAGCGATCCCCTTGACATCGACAACTGGACCAAGGATTGTGGAGTTTATACTCCACAATATCATAAGTCATTTTGGGGTCCCTTCAAAAATAATATCGGATAATGGGCCATATTTCAAGAACAAAAATGTGCATGCTTTAATGAACAAATACCATATTCAGCATAGTTTTTCAACACCCTATTATCCACAAGAAAATGGGCAAGCAGAAGCCTCAAACAAAATAATAGTCTCCATCTTGAGGAAGATGGTGAAAGATAATCATAAGGACTAGAATTTGCAATTGCCTCTAGCATTATGGGCATACAGGACTAGTGTGCAGATGCCCACTAGGGCAACACCATTTTCACTTGTATATGGCACTGAAGCCATCATGCCCCTAGAGTTGGAAATTCCAACCCTACGCATAGCATTGAAGGACTTCATAGATGATGACACCGCATGACAAGGCCACCTTGATCAATTAATGCTTCTTGATGAACGTCGATTCAATGCCTTGGAGCATCTCCACATTTATCAGGATCACCTTGCATGAGCTTACAATAGTAAAGTCCACTTGAGAGAATTCAAATTTGGGGATCTTGTGCTCAAAGAAAACCAACAGAACTCAAATCTATCATCGCACCTATGAGACAAATTTATGGTAAATTGGATAGGCCCCTACATGATTTCAGAAAGGGTTGGGCCTGGAGCATATCACCTCACATCATTGGATGGTGTTGAAGAGCCTGAGCCTCTCAATATCATTCATTTGAAGGCATTTTATACATAAAATACAAAAACATTCAAATATACATAAAATACAAAAACATTCAAATATGCATAAAATACAAAAATAAAAAATACAAACAAATTCGAAAAACATAAAAATTCAAAATTCAATAAAAAATGCTCCAAGGGTATATAAAATAGTCAACTAAATAATAAAAATTCAAGGGTATCAAGCTTGGTCAAATTCAATAAAAAATGCTCCAAGGGTATGCAAGTCGCTTGGTCAAATTCAATCAAAAATGCTCCAAGGGTATACAAGCCGCTTGGTCAAATTCAATAAAAAATGCTCCAAGGGTATACAAGTCGCTTGGTCAAATTCAATCAAAAATGCTCCAAGGGTGTCTTCACGCCACTTGGTCAAACCCTAAAAGCCCCAAAGGCACAATAAGCCCTTTTGTCAAAATATAATCAAAAATACAAAAACAATGCAAAAATCAAAAATACAAAAATAGTTGCATCTTACATCTGCATCCATATAGTTGCATTACATCAAACATGCATATCCATTGCATTTGCATATGTTATGATCACACTCTTGCAAATGATGCCACAGTTTGTATCACAACCACAAATACACAAGTCCACCTTCATCCATTCATCCATGTGTGTAACTATGTTTTTCAACACAACCATATCATGTTGCTATAAGGAATAGGCTAAGATTTTTTGGTCATTCAACCATATCTAGTGGTCTTATCAATTTTTGTGGGAAGCCATCTTGATTAGTAGAGAGTAAGGTCTAGTCATGATAATGCCTTAGATATTCAGGATCCTATCACTAATTAAAAACACTAAAATCCTAGTTGGTACAAGGGAAAGATGAAAGCTGCAAAAGTGGTCTAGGTTACCTTAAGCAAAAAGGGTCTTCCTTGCTTATCCCCCTATGCGACCGGTTCAAAGGTGCTAAGAATTGGCAAAAGGACAAGTTCCACCCTACCCAATTAAATTGATTATCATCACTACATAAATTCTTAAAAAAAGCACAAGTTCAAAATTCCAGTCCAAAGTCATAGTTAAAAGTACCAAAAATCACAAAAACAAAGCAAATAGTGATTTTCATCCCTACATAAGTCCCTTGCTCAAGAGAAAAATCAATCAAAAATAAATAGTGATTTTCATCACTAAGCATGAGCAAGTATCCCAAATGAAATGAAGAAAAGAAGGGAATGGAGCTTGAATCCCTGGAATTCTCAACATTGTACAAAATCGAAAGGGGATCCCCATTACAGGTTTGGTGTACAACCATGTCTGGCAATGGTGATACCCTTACGCATGATGATATGTCTATCACAATAGCATCTTGCATTTGTGTAGACCAATGTTTGCATGTGGATGAGCTAGCTTTGGGTAACTCAATACTGCCTAGTGGTATAGTCCAACTAAGTCCAACATAGGATCAGATGAACAATTGAGGATCCCCGATCTTAGCAATGGGCTGAAAGAATCCCGCCTGACATCAGAGGAAATGCTTGAGTTCTATCTAAATATATTCATTTGCACACACAGGGATAATGAATATCTAGGTCCATGATGAAAGCCTTGCTTTTCAAAAGTCTTGTATGGTCAGTACATAGTTGTTGATAGGGTAACTAGAGTGTTTGAGTCTCAGGAAGAGCCTCAAAAATTCCTACATAGCAACAAATCATATCATTAATCACATCATCAATTTTCTTTATGAAGTTTTGTAAATTAAGGGGTATTAACAAAGTAGGCTAGATACTGGATAGATGTCAAAAATAATATCTACACGACCACTGACTATTTTGAATCTTTTAAATAACATAAGCTTTATCAAGAAATTACATACATTCCATGCCATTACATTTCACATATGAATGCCTAAATAATTAGTTCTTATGATAAGAATGATTATTTACATTCATGATTGTTATACTTTCTATGGTATCACCCATTTAGATTGTTAAAATCATATCATATGCATTCCTTATGTTTTAAGTGATTAAAGCATACAGGTTCATTCACATTAGATTAAACATCATATAGACAATGCATGACACATTGCATTTACCATATCATAACATAAGTTAGATGCATACAATTAAATCAAAATTAAACATGCATTTAATGAAAACATTGCATCCATAAACACATAATTTCATAGATCATCCATCTACATCTAAGATCACATCACAAGCCACCTATGCATACAATCATAAATCCATCATCAAATCAACTCATAATACATCACATCATGTCACAATAATCAGATCATATAAGCATCTACATAAGCATCCATCTAAATATCCACATCATCATAAATATCATCTATCATCTAACACATACATCAACTCATCATAATGCCATCATCACATCACATCAATAAAAAAAAATAAAACAAAAACATGAGCAATAAAGGATACACATAATGAATCATAATGCAAACATATCATATAAATGTGTGTCAAAAGCATGGATGTACAAAATTTCCCGAAGGCTACAGTCATATAGGTCAGCTGACCTCAAAAATAAAAGCCTAGTACATCATCAATCAAACACTAGGCCTGTACCCCCTACATCACCACCCCCTATGGTTGGATCTCGAGTGGAGTGATGTGAGCCTACTGGCCTCTCTATGAGAGTTCGGGTCCTCTGACTAGGCTGGATGGAAGACTACCCTAAGGTGGAGCACCCACTAGCCTATGATCCACCTGCACCTATCCTCTCCTTAGGAGTGGCTCCTAGCCTCCTGATCTGCATCTCGAGAGAAGCAATGTGGCCTACATGACCAGCAATATCTACCTCATACTCATCTAGAAAAGCCTACATCCACTTGATCTCTACCCTGGATCTACCCTTGTAGGACCCTAAGGTGTAGGAGGATCAACAACAACCTACATCCTGGTAGCATCACCCCTGATAGCAGCCTACAAGACCTGTATCTATGTCATGAGCTGCTCTATAGTAGCATCTCATTGTGCTATAGTGGCATCTCGCTATTGTACCTAGATCTTGGTCGACTGGAGCTCGACCTCTACCTCATGCAGCTATGCTCTCAAAGGAGAATCTCTCTCCTCGGGATCCAAGTCCTCCTCATCCTCCTTAGGAGCCTCCTACTCCTCCACTACCATCTGCTCTATTGGCTGGCCCCATCCCTCAGTCCTAGCTTAGACTCTACACCTTGCTAGATCTGCATCTCCATCCCCACCATCATCCTCATGACCTAGACTACCATCACCATGCCATAATCGATCCCCCCACCACTGCACAAATGCATCCGTAACTCCCCTAGTGACTCCTGCATCAACTATTGGGGCATCCTCCTCATCAGTGAGCTCCGTAATCCATGGAGGAGGAAGATCTCCCTCTACTGCAAGGTGCCTATACAGAAATGGGACAAATGGCACATCCTACTACAATCCGTACTGATGAAGAACTCGAGAGTAGAAGAAATACTCTCTGATGCCAACCTTGTGGCCAATGAGCCACCACTCACGCCATGTCCTAGCTGTAAACCTATCTGGATCATCCCAAGCTAGGCACTCATGGTATGGATGCCATATGATATCTCTGGCCTATAGGGAGGTGAAAGTAGCAATGTAATGGGGGAGCTCCCCCGCATGAGGATGGCTCTTGCGCTCCTCATGCTCTCGAGCCCATCTAGCAGCATAGCACTGCATCCTAGCATCAATAGCTGTAATCCTAGCAGGGAGCCCTCTGGGATGATCTATACGGATATGCTCCCATCCCCATATCTACAGGAGCAAGCTGCAAGCAATGTTGACACGACCCCATCGGTGGATGTGATACAACTCATCATAGCACTATGCTAGCAAGGACCTCCCCCATGCATAGATGATAGGCTCCTCGTTGTCCACCAAATCTTGAACCATCGCAAGGAGGTGTTGTGGCTGATCCACAACACACCCCAAAATTGGGGACCCACCTTTTTGCATGTTTTCAAAGAAGACCGTAGTGACCCAGATGCTAAAAAATCAAGGAAAAAGGCAAAATTTCACAAAAGAGAAAAAGTGTCGCGATATCGCGACATGTTGCTCCGTCGTGGCTAGAAATGAAAATTTGTCACGATATCACGACATGTTGCTCCGTCGCGGCTAGAAATGAAAAGTTGTCACGATATCGTGACATGTTGCTCCGTCGTGGCTAGAAATGAAAAGTTGTCACGATATCGCGACATGTTGCTCCGTCGTGGCTAGAAATGAAAAGTTGTCACGATTTCGTGACATGTTGCTCCGTCGTGGCTAGAAATGAAAAGTTGTCACGATTTCGCGACATGTTGCTGCTAAGAAAAAGAAAGTGTCACGATATCACGACAGGTCATGTTTTCATGGCCAGACAAGCGAAGTGCAGTGAAATGGAAAATTGTCACGATTTCGTGACATGTCACGTTTTCGTGGCTAAGAGCAGCAGAATGCATCATGAAGAGAAAATGTCGCGATATCACGACGTGTTGTGAAATCACGGTGCAAGACAAAGAACCAAGTTGAAGACTCAAAATGTCACGATATCGCGACATGTTGTGAAATCACGGTCGAAGGCAGCAAGAGAAGAGTCAATGCAAAAGTTGTCGCGATATCATGACATGTCATCATTTCGCGACCTGAAGATGAGATGAAGGGCAAAAGATAAAAAATGTCGCGATATCATGACATGTCAGGTTTTCGCGGCATAAAAGTGAGGAAGGAACAAATGAAAGAAAACATCGCGAAATCGTGACATGTCTCAGTTTCGTGATTCACGATGACTGACAAGCTAAGCGAGGGAAATGTGTCACGAAATCATGACATGTCACGTTTTCGTGATGTAGAGCAGCCAAAGTGAACATAGAGAAAAGGTGTCGTGATTTCACGATAGAAAGTAGCAAGATGGTATGAAAGAGAAAAGCGTCATGATTTCATGATAGAAAGCAGTGAGACAGCCCGAAAGAGAAAAGCGTTGCAATTTCGTGCAAGAAAGCAGCAAGATGGTATGGAATGAAAAAGTGTCACGATTTCGCGACATGTCGCGTTTTCGTGGCTAAGTGCAACAAAACACAGCGAAGGAGAAAAATGTCGTGATTTCATGATAGGTTGCATCCATGCGGTCCGAAGCAGAAAAATGTCGTGATATCGTGACATGTATCATTTTTGCGATGCATGATGACAAACAAGGCTACTGACAGAAAAATGTCGCGATATCGCGACATGTCTCATTTTCACGATACAGGTAGAGGAGCAAAGCTACATACATAAAAATGTCACGATATCGTGACATGCTATTTTTGGTCACGATTTATAGGGGGCCATTATGGAACATGCAGGGAAGTGCTGAACACGTGGCATAAAGGTGTAAGGGTTACAGACGTGTTACACTTCAGCAAGAAGATCAAACGTTTCGACGTCCGAGCAAAAGTCAAAGAATACGAAGAGGCGGGGAAGATGAAACGAAGAGACCTGGGAGATGAAGTGAAGCGTCACAGGGCAAAATAGAGAACCATACCAGAGGGTTTAAAAGTAGAAGCCACAGATGGATACGGGGGTCGAAACCGTTGGGAGCAGGGTTGCAGAGCTGAGGGTGATGAGCCATTCTGGGCCTGCTTTGGAGTGCTTTTCTTCCACTTTTTTTGGTTTTGGAAAACCGGATGTCTGCTATTGTAAAATGACAAATATTTAATGCAGATAACATTTCAGAAATTTGCATCTTATGGGCAAGAAAGAAGGAGTCATTTTTTGCATGCAAGATTAAATGTCTATTTTCCCTTTTTAGATTTTAGGCTTGTAAATGTAGTTGATACAAGTTTTTCTTGGTTGCTGCATGCGAATGCTTAAATCTGAAAACCTCATTCAAATCCTTAGGAGCCAGCACTTAGCTTATCAGGATTGTGCATGTTTTGCAGGTCCAATAGGTTAGGTTGCATGCATGGAAACCTCATATCTTCGATTTTGTCGAAATAGGATAGCATCATACTGAAGGCATTTTATTTTTATTTTTCTGCACTTTACTTTTCCAGAAGTTGTTACTTTATTTTAATTTGCAGTCGTTAAAATTATAAACATCTAAAAAATATCAAAATCTAAAAAAAAACAATGAACAATCACTAAAGTTTCATGGTGAAATAAATCAACATTGCCCCTTGTTTACAGTTACTTGCAATCACTAAGGTGTTCCAAGCATTTAAATTGAATATTATTATTTATGCATATGAATTTTGTTCATAAGAACCTTGGAGAAATAGCTAATTTCTTTGCAAGAGAGAGTTTCTGTCAGAGACTCTAGTTGCATGATCATTTTGTTATAGGGCAAAATATCCACTCAACATTTTGGCGCTAGAAGGAGGGCCTGAACCGGTTTATTTCAGTGTGATTTAAATGCTATAGGTATTTAAATTTTGAATATTTCATGCCCTATTGGTTATTATCTTTAGCCCTCTTTTAACAATACAACATTGTATTGTTAAAAGGAGGACATGAATTGCTATGCATTGTTCTAACGTTTTTTGATTGTTCATACAGGAATAATGTGTCTTGATTGGATTTAAAAAAAAAAAAAAAATTTCTTGACTAACGAGGTTGTCTCCATGCAATTACTTTCATTTGATTTTAATGGATACATTGCTTGGTTGATGCTAACATGATTGATATTTGCTAGTCATTTCATGCTTATTTGTAAGGAATTATTTTGTCTAAAATGTATTGGTTGTCGGTATTATGCTCTTCACTTGCGTGTAATGCGATCTTGTGAATCGGAAAGCCTACAACACTAGGAGTATGCTCTTCACCTGCGCATATGCGATCTGGTGAATCAGAAACTAATTTACATTTTTAGAATATTGCTTTGTCATGGTTCCTTCTTTTATTCATGACTAACAAATTGGTTTTGAAATTATTCTCTGAGTTTCATTAATGGCTACAACTATAGGAACGTGGTATGGGATACATGCTAATCCTTTGAACATTAGTGGAGATTTTCATGATTTACCCAAGAACGTAGAAAAGCATTTGCCCAAGTTTAAACACAATGATCCAACATTAGCCGAGGAGCATATTCAAGCCTATGTGGATATCCTAGTTAGATGGAATGTCGAACATGAGGATGTGGCATGTAGAATGTTTCCTGGAACCCTAGATGAGGTGGCATATGATTGGTACATCAATTTACCCACTGGTTCTATTACATCTTGGACTCAATTGAAAGATGAATTTATCAATCAATTTAGGTTGTTCATTGATCCTCTCACGATATTTCAACAATTTGCTTCTTGCAAAAGAGAACCTAATGAGCCAGTGAGAAGTTTCAACGTGAGGTTTCGAAAGCTTTATGCGAGATTAATTTCTCCCTATACTATTGAGGAAAGTGGTGCTCTTCAAATATACTTTCGAGCATTGGATCCATTGTTTGCCATATTTGTCAGGATGAATCCCTTGGTTACTGATCTTGCATCGGCCTACACGGAAGCTATGATTGTAGATCAACAATTGAGGCCACAAGGTTATGGAATGGAACAATCAACTATGGTAGGACAACTAGGGGCTTGCAATCAAACCTCGATGGTAAATCAAGTGTGGACACAACAAAATTTGATATCAAATGTTTTTCCCTACAATCAACTTTATCCTACCAGACCAACTTATGCTCCCACGTGTGCTTATACAAGTGCTTCCATCCATCCAACTATGCCTCAGTTAGAGAATCATGTGGTCACTCATGGAACCATTGCAACAAATGTTCAAGCATTGTCCGTGGATATCAATCCAACTAATCCTACTACTTCTACCACTCAACCCAAAGAGTTCGTATCGAAAGTAAAAGAGCAAAAGAAAGTGGTTAAGAAGGTATGTAGGCATGTTCCACCGCAAAAACGAGCACATCAATGTATGCATCCAAATCATCCTAGGAAGAAAATTCATAATGCCGATCTTAATGATATTTCATGTTATGCTTCTTCAAATGATACAAGAAATTTTGAGGTGACTCACGTTGAAGTGAATACCTATTCGAAATGTCTTGAAGAGCATGAAGATTTTGGAGAAGAAATTCTATGGATGGGTAACAAGAAGTTGGAATCAAATAATCACCATCTTGTTTTGGAAAATAAATATCCAGAATCATTACCCAAAAAGGAGTATTTGGATGAACAAACTTATGTGGATATGATTTGGGCAGATGTACTTGCAAAGGATTGGAGCAACTATATGACACGGAATTCAAAAATTGATCCCATTGTAGAAGCTCCTAAGTCATCACAAGTGGCTGAAAATGAATTTGAAATAAAATCAACAAATGAAGTTGAAGACATAATCGAATTTCACCACTTGTTCTCGAAAGACACTTTGGATGATGCTCTCGAAAGTGATGACCAAGAGGATCCACACCTTCCAAATTGTGATAAAATTGAATCATGGGTTACAAATTTGGATTATGATAGCTTTACCAATTTGAATTCAAGAAATAACCCACTTTTGGAAATAACGGGACCATCTAAGGAAGGTGAAGATGAATTGGATGAGAAACAAGGTTGATGAATCAGAAGATGAAGAAGAAGTACTTGAACGTCACAACTTGAACTTGGAAGATGATTACTATGATTCGTGGAAGAAATGGGAAGAATATTATCAATCTAAATCTTCTAACAAACTTGTTGTGTCAATTAATATGCTAGGATAACTCAATTGCTTCCTCACATGAGGATACTATAAATCTTGTACAATTTGAGAAAGTTTTGGAAGAGAAATTCGAATCTCATCAAATTTTGGAGCATGATAAGGATTCTACAATCATGAATCAAGAAAGAGAGTCACTTGCTTTAGATTCCTTTGAAGGAAAAGAAGTTGAAAATCTTGATCCACTTACTTGTGCTACAACGATTATGCCATTTCAAAATGAGAAAATTACAAAACCTAAATCATTTGGGTTTGATATCATTGATGATCCAATTGAAAATCCCACGTTATCCAAAACAACCCAAGTGATTGATCATGGAAATATGTTAGTTAACCCACCCCTAGATAGACAAGACTTATGGTTTGAAAGGGATGGACACGTGTTCAATTGGGTACCTAAGTTTGGTGCCTTTGATAAACAAATCATGGAGAAAGAACAAGTGTTGCATTATGATGAAATGCCATTGAAGGTGAATGTAGAACAAGGATTAATTTCTAACCACACCTTTGATAACATTACTTTAATGAATGAAAAGGAGCTTGATGCATTTAAATTGCTAAATCAAATTCATCAACAATTAATTCTTGAACCTAGGATAAAAACTCCTAATGATCTCAATTTGGTAAATATCCTAGATGCTTGCAAGCTGTTACACAAATTTGATTGGCCTACAAATTTGGAAAATGATTTGGCTTTAAAATTTTTAGAAATAGGCTCTTGCTTACAAAGTCTCATTTTGGATAAAGAGAGCCTAGTTCTAAATCATGAATCGAACTATGAAATGGATACTTTCAAGAATAGACAAGATAAAATTGAATATCATTTATTGTCTAATCATTTTAGTATTTTAACGCTCACCTATGAGAGTACTAATGGAATTAAATCTAATTGGTGGGGTGAGCAAGGGAAGTTAAAAGTTGGTGCATGGTGTGGTCTAATATTGTTTTTGTTGGATTCCTACAACACTTGGCATGCATATCACATTATATTTTTGTTGAAGTGTTCTAATCATGTTTGGGATCCAGGAAAGTGATAGTCCAAGCTTTGCATCATCTTGTATTATATTGTACATTTGTATATAGATTTTGGTTTTTGGGTTTTGGTTTGTGTTTTCAAGTTTGTTTTTGAAGTTGCTTTTTGGGTTTGGTTTTAAGTTTTGTGTGTTAGTCCTCTGGACATGTTTGGTTTGTCTAAAAATAAAAAAAAAATAAAAAAATGAATAAAAATTTGAGATGTCAACTCATGCCTAAGATCAGGAAAATATGAAACATTGGAATTATGTTGTAGAAAGCTCCGCAAGAAACACAAACAGTTTAATAATATCGTTTGAAACTTGTGATGCATGAAGTAGTCAGTTTTATATATTTTTTATGGCAATACTCCATCCACATTTCAAAAGAAGCAGTGCATTCATATCTCATGTCACATTCCGCATTGCATATACATGTCATCTCAGTTACATTTTCATTTCATGTGCAATCATTGAGAAGGTGTTGAATCCTCTTAGGGTTATTACATAACATATATTAAAAGGATCCTAAGGTTGGGAACTGATGCCCGAACTATCTTGAACTAAGCACGTTCTACGCATATTAAAGAGAGTCTTGAGCAAAATGGTCAAAACCATACTTGGAAGAAAAGGTGAGGTGAAAGAATATTTCATGTCTATCCTATCATGCAACATAATCCTTAAAACAGTGGTTTTTACCACTCCCATAATGCTTAAAGCCTAAAATCATAGTAGTAAGGATAGGATTAAATCCTCATCTCACTTAGGTTGAGGATCCAATTCCCCAAAGCTCTGATTTGACCTTCATGGAGTAGTAAGGATAGGGCATAATTCTCATCTCACCTAGGTTGAGAATCCGATTCCCCAAAGCTTCCATCTTTCATTTTATCATAAAACTTGGATGGGAAGGATCGTACTACATGTCCTCTCGCAAAGGATGGGTAGTCATCCCAAAAGTCCAAGAAACAAAAATAAAATTAATATTTTCCATATTTCATTTTATCATCTTGGATTGGAAGGATCGTACTATATGTCCTCTGCAAAGGATGGGTAGTCATCCCCAAGGTCCAAGAAATAAAAATAAAATTAATATTTTCTATTTCATCTTAATATTGGATTGGAGGGATCGTACTACATGTCCCTAGCAAGGATGGGTAGTCATCCCAAAGGTCCAAGAAATAAAAAAAAAAGAGAATGAATGAAGCCAAATCATGGATTATGGGGTTAAGTATGCTCATGCATGGCAACATGTCTTGTCTAAAAGCAAGACCACTGATTGCTCAAACGGATAGGCTAGCTTGACAATTTCATCCATAACAGGTTAAATCATTTTGTTCAAGATGAGGTAATGAATTCCAGATCGAGTAGTAAGGATAGGGTTAAATTCCCATCTCGCTTAGGTTGGGAATCCAATTCCCCAAAGCTCTGATCTCACTTACACCTGCACATGGGTTCAAGATGGTAGTGACACATAACCAACTTTGGGGTCTAGTAAATTAATTCAGTATACATATATTTGGTCCTAAGAGGGTTTGACAGTTTTAATATGTTTGTTCATGATATTAGAAGGTTTGAGCCTTTGTAAAGCAGGTTGTTATATCTCTAGTATCTTCATCATGCATCAAATCCTACACAAATCATTCATAGCCTTGCATACAAATCATAAGTGAAACTGACAATGGAATGCTGATCCAGTTCAAGCGATAGGGAATGAAAACACATTGCACACATCGAGCTGATACTTAATGATTCTGATGTTTCATGTATTTTTGATCTATCGGTATTGGTTTATCTTTTATGTGCTGACGCCTGTATCTAAGCTTGTATATTTCAGGTTGGGTTCTCACCAAAATGCTCAAGAGCATTTGACAGCAGAGTCACCATTTGTTGTGGCTGATCCACAACACACCCCAAAATTGGGGACCCACCTTTTTTGCATGTTTTCAAAGAAGACCGTAGTGACCCAGATGCTAAAAAATCAAGGAAAAAGGCAAAATTTCACAAAAGAGAAAAAGTGTCGCGATATCGCGACATGTTGCTCCGTCGCGGCTAGAAATGAAAAGTTGTCGCGATATCGTGACATGTTGCTCCATCGCGGCTAGAAATGAAAAGTTGTCACGATATCACGACATGTTGCTCCGTCGTGGCTAGAAATGAAAAGTTGTCGCGATATCGTGACATGTTGCTCCATCACGGCTAGAAATGAAAAGTTGTCACGATTTCACGACATGTTGCTCCGTCGTAGCTAGAAATGAAAAGTTGTCACGATTTCATGACATGTTGCTGCTAAGAAAAAGAAAGTGTCATGATATCACGATAGGTCATGTTTTCATGGCTTAGACAAGCGAAGTGCAGTGAAATGGAAAATTGTCATGATTTCGTGACATGTTGCATTTTCATGGCTAAGAGCAGTAGAATGCATCATGAAGAGAAAATGTCGCGATATCACGACATGTTGTGAAATCATGGTGCAAGACAAAGAACCAAGTTGAAGACTCAAAATGTCACGATATCGTGACATGTCATGAAATCGTGGTCGAAGGCAGCAAGAGAAGAGTTAATGCAGAAGTTGTCGCGATATCGCGACATGTCGTCATTTCGCGACCTAAAAACGAGATGAAGGGCAAAAGATAAAAAATGTCGCGATATCACGACATGTCAGGTTTTCGTGGCATAAAAGTGAGGAAGGAACAAATGAAAGAAATTGTCATGAAATCATGACATGTCTCAGTTTTGTGATTCATGACGACTGACAAGCTAAGCGAGGGAAATGTGTCACAAAATCGTGACATGTCACGTTTTTGCGACCTAGAGTAGCCAAAGTGAACATAGAGAAAAGGTGTCACGATTTCATGACAGAAAGCAACGAGATGGTACGAAAGAGAAAAGCGTCACGATTTCATGACAAAAAGCAACGAGACAGCTCGAAAGAGAAAAGCGTCACGATTTCACGACAGAAAGCAGCAAGATGGTATGGAATGAAAAAGTGTCACGATTTCGCGACATGTCGCGTTTTCGCGGCTAAGTGCAACAAAACACAGCGAAGGAGAAAAACGTCACGATTTCGTGACAGGTTGCATCCACGCGGTCCGAAGCAGAAAAATGTCACGATATCACGACATGTATCATTTTCGTGATGCATGATGACAAACAAGGCTACTGACAGAAAAATGTCGCGATATCGCGACATGTCTCATTTTCGCGATACAGGTAGAGGAGCAAAGCTACATACATAAAAACGTCGCGATATCGCGACATGCTATTTTTGGTCACGATTTACAGGGGGCCGTTATGGAACATGCAAGGAAGCACTGAACACGTGGCATAAAGGTGTAAGGGTTACATAAGTGTTACAGTTAGCAAGAAGATCAAACGTTTTGACGCTCGAACAAAAGCCAAAAATAATGCAAAGAGGCGGGAAGATGAAACGAAGAGACCTAGGAGATGAAGCGAAGCGTCACAGGGAAAAATAGAGAACCATACCAGAGGGTTTAAAAGCAGAAGCCAAAGATAGGTATAGGGGTCGAAACCGCTGGGAGCAGAGTTGCGAGTCGAGGGTGATGAGCCATTCGGGCCTGCTTTGGAGTGCTTTTCTTCCACTTTTTTTGGTTTTGGAAAACCAGATGTCTGCTATTGTAAAATGACAAATATTTAATGCAGATAACATTTCAGAAATTTGCATCTTATGGGCAAGAAAGAAGGAGTCATTTTCTGCATGCAAGATTAAATGTCTATTTTCCCTTTTCAGATTTTAGGCTTGTAAATGTAGTTGATACAAGTTTTTCTTGGTTGCTGCATGCGAATGCTTAAATCTGAAAACCTCATTCAAATCCTTAGGAGCCAACACTTAGCTTATCAGGATTGTGCATGTTTTGCAGGTCCAATAGGTTAGGTTGCATGCATGGAAACCTCATATCTTTGGTTTTGTCGAAATAGGATAGCATCATACTCGAAGGCATTTTATTTTTATTTTTCTCGCACTTTACTTTTCCGTAGTTGTTACTTTATTTTAATTTGCGAGTCGTTAAAATTATAAACATCTAAAAAATATCAAAATCTAAAAAAAAAACAATGAACAATCACTAAAGTTTCATGGTGAAATAAATCAACATTGCCCCTTGTTTACGAGTTACTTGCAATCACTAAGGTGTTCCAAGCATTTAAATTGAATATTATTATTTATGCATATGAATGTTTGTTCATAAGAACCTTGGAGAAATAGCTAATTTCTTTGCAAGAGAGAGTTTCCTGTCAGAGACTCTAGTTGCATGATCATTTTGTTATCGGGCAAAATATCCACTCAACAGGAGGTTCCATGGGAACCTCAAGCCTGAGCAGTCCAAGATAAGAATGTTACTGAAGATGAAAGTCTTTATCTATTGCTCCAAGGCTATGAATCTAAGCTTGTTACCGATGTTGAAATGATTATTGTTTCTTATCTGATGTGTTGAATATCATGTAGATAAAAAATCCTAAATTGGTTAGCACTTCGTTGCTCCTCAAATGTGCTCCAATTTGCTCTCCAATCCGATAGAGCTTCTCTATGAGAAAATGCTCTCCAAGTATCTGAAATATCTCTCTAAGTCTTTCAATAATTCCTCATTCCTTGGTGCCCTTAGGTCTGCACCTTATAATGTGTTTGAAGCCCTAGGTCAATGTTAGAACCCTAGGATTTATTTTTTTACATGCACATTAGATGTTAGCATGAGAAGTTTTGCCTTTTTCTACCCTTGAGGGCCAGTTAAATGGTTTCTAAATCAAGACATGAGTCTTTCATGTAGACTGACCATGAGGAATCATGTAAAGTTATCCTCGATCAGCTTTATTGCATGTAAACTACCACTTCCATCCATGATTGGGTTGATTTTATGGCAAGTTGCTTTTTAGGATTTAGCCACTATCATATGTAGTGGCTAAGGTTTGATTGCTATGAGCTATAGTGGCTAAGGTTTGGCCACTTTGAGCTGAAGCGGCTAGGATCCAACCACTCTGGTTCATAGCGGCTAGGCTTGGATGGACTAAGACTACTCCAAATTAGTGGTGAAAACTACTTTTGATACTTGGAATGTCCCAAGGTTTAGTCACATGATCTATGAATGTGCCCATGTGAGTAGTCTACCTAAACATGACATGTTTTAGGTGTCTACAGATGCCGCTTTTTGTGATGTTTTGTGTGGAAAACATAGTGCAAAGCAAAAACATAGACTGCTATGTTTGTAAGGTGTATTATGATAATTGATATGATCAATGCTGGATGACCCAATCATGCAAGACGATGTGCATCCTTGAATCATTGCTTCAACTTGATTTAAGGATTAATTTAGCACAGGGCTTGCATATGTTCACTTGCACTCATTCCTCAAATAAAATCATGTAGCTTATGTCACTACAATAGAACCAACCATAGGAGAGCTACAAATGAAAAATGTCATATTTGCTTATGAACCCAGCAAACAGGGAAAGTTTTGTAATATTTGTATGCAATGATTCATAGGATGAGCACCATTTTGATATGATCGAGTGATCTTTGGTTGAATTTGATTATGATTATTTGTAAATTTGAACTACCCCCTCACATAATGAATTTGTGAGGGAAGGGCAATGAATGAAGTGACAAGTCGCTTGACTAGTATGACTAGTTTGAATCCTTTATAGTGTTTTTTATTTTTAATGGGTAGACCCCCATCCAAGTGTGATTCCAATTATTTATGATGATCATTCATCCCTATCCCGAGGAGCGGTCAGGCCATAAATAGCCTTATTAGGGAATTATGATGAGCAATTCTATTTATGCTTGTATTGCATCACTTGGCTTAGTTTTTTCATGTCATAAGGGAATCAGGATGATTCCATCATACCCATGGAGCGGTCCAACCATCTTGATCTTCTTTGGGGTTGAGGTGATACATCATAATTCCAAAATAAATAATTTTTCCCAAGTAGCCCTATGGTAACTTACTCATCTCACCAAATTGTATGGAGTGCAAATCACTGCAATCGCTGAGTTGATAGAGTAAGTAACTAAATACAAAGCTTACTCGAGATTTATTTTTATGTGATTTTTTTGTTATTTTGAGCATTGTGATGATCATGGACCATAAAAATGTGTTTATTTGACTTTTTTTGTCATTCCTCCTGGAAGGAATCTTTCTATTTTTTCCTATGCTTCTGGATGCTGTCAGATCCAATGGCTCCCAAATGCCTATTTTTGACTGCTCTCAACCACAACGACCAAGAAGTGTGGGCCACTGATGGCAGAAGTGGCTAAGGTGTAACTTGGAAAATATAAAAAAAACTTAGGATTTTGAATTTTCATTCTTCTAGTTGGCGATTTGCTTTTCATATCTCTGGATAGAAAGTGACATTTATGATTTGGAGTGTTGTTGCATTAGGTATTATGGCTGCACAGGGTGAGGCATCTTCGAGCGGAGGAGCCAAAGCTTCTCGGGTACTCTTTGAAACCCTAACCCTATTTGTTTCACTTTTGGGTAAAAATGAACCGCACTTAAGTAATCGGTAAATGAACTCCATTAAACTTGTTGGCAATGAACCAAACCCATAGTTAGGCTTAGTTTAGGATTTTTTTTGGTGGGCTTACCCCCATTTTGTAATTTTTCAATTTTTTTTGGTGTTTTTGGCCTAGGGAAAACACTGCTTTTCATGTCGCTTGTTGGCCGTTGTTGCATAGAGCGACCATTTCAACCTGTGACTTGGCCACTGTCGATGGCAACAGCCAGTTCAAAAACCTAACGATCAAAAATTTGACCATTGGGATTTTTCCGCTGTCAGCCTCAGTGGCCAATTTTTGGCCATTGTAAGTGAAAGCAACCAAGAACCTTAGGCAAAATGTTTGATTTTTCTTGATTTTATTTTTATTTTGTGAGATGATTAATTGTTTTTTTTTAATTTTTGAGTTTTTTAATTGAAATTATTTGCATGATTAGGTGCATTTACTGCTCTTTCACTTAGAATTAGGATAGTATATCATTATTTGCACCATTTTTCATGTTTTATTGTGATTTATGCTTTAGATGCACTCTAGTTATGCTTTGATTTTCATCCTTATATTATTTCTTCTTAGGCTCGGGACCCAAAGCTCTTGAAGGACCTCCTACCACTCATGGATGACACAAACTGGGCATGGTTTAAGGCCCATAGATGACAATATCTAACCAGGATGCCCCTGATTATGTTGGATTAGGCCTACCTCATGGCCTTGGCTCACTGATGGGATTCTCAGACTAACACCTTCCACCTTCCTATCGGTGATATGACCATCACATCGAAGGATGTATACAGGATTTTACAGATTCCCTTTGATGAAGTGGCCATTGTTTCTTTGACCAATAATTACCATGAAATAGTCTTTGTTTGGGTGTTCGGGAGGCATGCTATAGATGCCTTCAAGGACACAAAATCTAGGGGTGTATGTATTCTACACTGGTACAAGAAGCATTTCTTATCTGAGAGGCATGCAGTGTTGTTGATGGTTATCAATAACATCCTTATTCCGGATTGCTCAAGCTTGAGGTTCCCATGGAACCTCCTTGCGATGGTTCAAGATTTGGTGGATAGCGATGAGCCTATCATCTATGAATGAGGGAGGTCTTTGCTAGCATAGTGCTATGATGAATTGTATCACATCCATCGATGGGGTCATGTTAGCATTGCTTGCAACTTGCTCCTATAGATATGGGGATGGAAGCATATCTGTATAGATTATCCTGGAGAGCTCCTTGCTAGGATTACAACTATTTATGCTAGGATGTAGTGCTATGATGCCAAATGGGCTCGAGAGCGCAAGGAGTACAATAGCCACCCTCATGTGGGGGAGCTCCCCCATTATATTGCTACTTTCGCATCCTTGTAGGTCAAAGATATCATATGGCATCCATACCATGAGTGCCCAACTTGGGATGATCCAAACAGGTTTACAGCTAGGATGCGGTATGAGCGATGGCTCATTGACCATAAGGTTGGCATCAGAGAGTATTTATTTTACTCTTTAGTTCTTCGTCAGTATATATTGTAATAGGATGTGCCATTTGTCCCGTTTCTATATAGATGCCTTGAAGTAGAGGGATATATTCCTCCTCCATAGATTACAGACCTCACTGATGAGGAGGTTTCCCCAGTAGTTGATGTAGGGGTTTCTAGAGGAGTTACAGATGCATTTGTGCAATGGTGCGGGGATCGATTATGGCATGATGATGGTAGTCTAGGCCATGTGGATGATGGTGGGGATGGAGGCATAGATCTAGTAGGGCATAGATTATGATCTAGTACTGAGGTATGGGGCTAGCCAGTAGAGCAAATGGTAGTGGAGGAGTAGGAGGCTCCTAAGGAGGATTAGGAGGACTTGGATCCTGAGGAGAGAGATTCTCCTCTAAGAGCACAATTGCATGAGTCATGAGGTAGAGGCTGAGCTCCAGTTGACCAAGATCTAGGTACAACAATGAGATGCCACCATAACATAGTGAGATGCCACTATAGAGCAGCTCATGACACAGATACAGGCCTTGCAAGCTGCTATCAGGGGTGGTGCTACCAGGATGTAGGTTGTTATTGATCCTCCTATACTTTAGGGTCCTGTTGGCATTTTTGCCACATTGATTCTCATTGATTAATGCATTAGTGTATTGTTGGAAATCTGACCTTTGATATCAGCACTGATGCAGCTTGGGCGAAAAAAGGAGAAAAATTGAGCAAAAAATGGTTAAGTCAAAAAACTACAGCGACGCGCTGACATGTTGCAGAATCGCGGTCAACGCAGTCAACGCAGGTAGGTTGGCGGAACCGTCGCGATATCGCGACGTGTTCCGAAATCGCGGGTCGGTCGGCGTCAAAAGCATTAAGTCAAAAACATGCAGCGTGACCCGACGCGGCTTCAAAGGCAAAGATGAAAATATGCAGCGCGTCGCTGACATGTCAGCGAATCGCGACGGAAAATGGCGATTGATACGGCGAGAAGAAACATGTAGCGAAATCGCTACATGTTCCGTTTTCGCGGGGCAGAGCGCAGGGAGGAGCAACGACGGAAACATGTAGCGAAATCGCTACATGTTCCGTTTTCACGGGTCTTCAGCAGCGAAGCGTACGACATTATAAGATGTCGCGATTTCGCGACCCGTCGCAATTTCGTGACCCATCGCGTTTTCGCGACCCGTCGCGTTTTCGCGACCTGTAACGTTTTCCCGCCAAGTGCAATATGAACGGCCGAGAAGGGTTTTTTGGTTTCCGATGATTTAATATTGACCCGAATTAAATATTTTGCGGATTTCCGAGGCGGTTAAAGTCGAAGAAGCGCCCAGGCCACCAAAATTAAAGGGTTTATTGGTTCGAGGTTGCGGTTCGTGGATGGAGCTAACAATTGCATGCACATGTTTAAAAGAAACGAATTTAATGAAGGGCCGCGAACGTTTCATGGTATTTAATTTTTATTTCCTCGAGGCCGCTATTAAGGGGATCGTGTTCCTGATTTCCAAGTGACGGTTGTAGATCACGAGGAAGTTGGTTTTAAGTTTTTAATGCTGCAAAGAGGACGGACCTCTATAAAAACCAATGTAATTCTCATTTACAAAGGTTGGAAAAACTTGCTGCTAGAAACTGGAATTGTATCTGCGGGAATAAAAGGATCAATTTCTAATTTTTCAAGCGTTGCATGGATGAATTTCTTTTCTATTTTCTGCATTTCTAATAGCATTCGTACGCCTGCATTGCTATTACATTTAAATTCTGCATACTGGATTTAAATACTGCGGTCAGGGTACAATTCTTGGAATGTGGGTTTGGAGGGATTTGCGGCATGTGATTGTGCGAAGATGAAGCTGATTTCTTATGTTACTTGCTGTTGTTGCGTTTGTAGTTTCCTGCTGTTGTTTTTTTGATCCCATCACTTCGGCCTGTGGCCATATTTCCCATTTCTTTCTGCAACCTTTTAAATCTCTTTCCAGCAACCCTATCTTAAACCCAATTTTAGAATAGTAGAGGGAACCAACCCACTCTGGAGATTGGTCTGGGAGCCATTTCTTGCTTCCAGCCTTTCAATGTTGGCCGGGTCTAGGGCGCAATTGTAAAAATCCTTTCTGTGGCAGATTCGTGACCAACGGTTTTTGGCACGCCGGTGGGACAGATCTGTTCTGTCTCCAAGAATTCATAATCGGTGGGATACGCATAATTTTCCAAAGTGATAACCCCACCGGTGCCAACAATTTTGGCACGCTTTTAACACCCGGAGGTCTCAAGATTTGATGAGCTGTCTTGGCCTCATAGCGGAGATTTGTAAGTTCATCTGGCGACTTTGCTGAGTTGAAGATCTATTCGTGGACGCCTTTTTTAGTTTAAAAAAAAAAAAAAAAATTCAAAGAATGTTTTTCCGGCGACTCGACTTAATGGCGATGGCCGTGATTCCATGAGACCACTGCCACAAAGGCGAGGGTTTTTCTAGATGGGATGATCCTGGCCCTCTGAATCTCCAAGTTCGGCATGAAATTCCCGAAGGTGCCCTGAAGAACCTGGCAAAATATGATGGTACCGAAGGCATGGCTCTGGCACATGTTGAAGATATTGCTATTCTGTCCATGATCCATGTCATAGAACACGAAGATGTCATGATCCGACTTCTGGTTCAGTCTTTGGAAGGAAGAGCATTGCAGTGGTACAGATTGCTCAAATGTCAAAGCATCAGCTCATGGGATGATCTAGCGGGAGCACTGATCAAAAGATTTGACGAAGATCCTTTCTACGGTTCTTTGGATCTCTACCAATTTTTCATGTACATCAAGAGAGCACCTCAAGAGAGCATCACGGACTTCAATGTCCGATTCTTGATAAGTTGGAAGAGAATTCCAGAGAAGATCCGTCCATCACCCACCCAAGCCCACCTCTTTTATGTTCGAGCTTTTAATTCTGACATAGGTCTCTTTTTGCTGCAGTCAGGTGAACAACGGTTCCCACAAATCTTTGAGGAAGCAGTGCGAGCGGAACAGTTGTTGCTCTTATCAAGAAAGTTACCGTGGGGAGAAACTCCATTACCTTCTCCGGTGGTTGCTTGCTCCTGTTTACCCTGCACATTTCATGCCAGATCCCTTATACTGAGCATAAACCTGAGATGCAGTCATGTGGAGTTCAAGGGACAGATCTCGTCCAAAGTCAAGGATTGGGACATGCAAGCACTTTTCCAGCAATGAACAATATGGTTGCTTGCAGTTTTCATCAAGAGATGGGCCAAGTAGAAGAACAAGTTCAAATTCCAGAACTTGAGGAGATCCCAGAATCAGATTTCTCACTTGAAGAGCCTTGTGATCACATCAAGGAGTTAGAGGAGCCTGTACTCAACCCACAGCCAGTAAAGTCTGCAAAGTGGTGGTGTTGGTTCCAGCCACTACATCCGGTACCTGAAGAAGTCCTCCATGTGGGTACTAGTAAGAAGGATAATCTGTTGCATTGCATCCTATTCGCACCATGGAGAACTTCAGGAAGGAGCCAGCCCAATTTCAAGGACCGACTTAAGTATGATCAGATCTGGTCGGGACATTGCAGATTTACCGGATAACATTTTGAGATTGGATGTCTGGTGGCGACATGCCAATCATGTCGTGAATTATTGTATATAGTATTTTGAAAAAAACAAAAAAAAATAGAAAAAAGAAGACAAAAAAAAAAAGAAGTGGTATTGTTTTTATTTGTTCATCTCGGCTCTTGTTGCCTGCGAGCCGTAGATGCTTGTTTTCCTTTGTTTTTCTCCTCCCAACAGTTTGGTGGCTTTCTAGCACTTTCTTCTTTTCCCTTCCCCGTTTCCTCTCTTTCCTTTCTTCATCTTCTTCCTTCTTTTTCTTCTGCATTAAAACAAAATAAGCCACAGCTGTTGTTTCTTTTTCCCTTTTCTATTTTTCCCGTCCCTTCTTATCCCTTTCCTCTAAGTTCAGTCTTTTACGCATTTGTTAACAGTCTAGTTCATTTCATTTCACAGCTTTCCTAGTTCCATTCCCACTCCATAACTTCGTTCATTTTCATATCACTCCATTGCAGTCACCGCTTGCGCAATCGCAAGAGCTCACTCCATCATCGCGTTCCATTAGTCGTTTCATAATCAGTTATATGCAGGTTTTTTCCAGTTTCAATTTTTCAGCAGAACATGTATTGCAGCAGCCCGCCTTCTGTTCGGATATGACTCTATGCCCAATGGACTAAGGCCTGGATTCTTGCATACAACGAGCTGTATACCCCGTGAGCCGCCAAGAATGTTGGCATTTTTGCCACATTGATTCTCATTGATTAATGCATTAGTGTATTGTTGGAAATCTGACCTTTGATATCAGCTTTGATGCAGCTTGGGCGAAAAAAGGAGAAAAATTGAGCAAAAAATGGTTAAGTCAAAAAACTACAGCGACGCGCTGACATGTTGCAGAATCACGGTCAACGCAGTCAACGCAGGGTAGGTTGGGCGGAACCGTCGCGATATCGCGACGTGTTCCGAAATCGCGGGTCGGTCGACGTCAAAAGCATTAAGTCGAAAACTTGCAGCGATTCGCTGACATGTCAGCGAATCGCGACCCGGCGGCTTCAAAGGCAAAGTTGAAAATTTGCAGCGCGTCGCTGACATGTCAGCGAATCGCGACAGAAAATGGCGATTGGTACGGCGAGAAGAAACATGTAGCGAAATCGCTACATGTTCCGTTTTCGCGGGGCAGAGCGCAGGGAGGAGCAACGACGGAAACATGTAGCGAAATCGCTACATGTTCCGTTTTCGCGGGTCTTCAGCAGCGAAGCGTACGGCATAAAAACATGTCACGATTTCGTGACCCGTCGCGATTTCGCGACCCGTCGCGTTTTCGCGACCTGTAACTGTTTTCCCGCCAAGTGCAATATGAACGGCCGAGAAGGGTTTTTTGGTTTCCGATGATTTAATATTGACCCGAATTAAATATTTTGCGGATTTCCGAGGCGGTTAAAGTCGAAGAAGCGCCCAGGCCACCAAAATTAAAGGGTTTATTGGTTCGAGGTTGCGGTTCGTGGATGGAGCTAACAATTGCATGCACATGTTTAAAAGAAACGAATTTAATGAAGGGCCGCGAACGTTTCATGGTATTTAATTTTTATTTCCTCGAGGCCGCTATTAAGGGGATCGTGTTCCTGATTTCCAAGTGACGGTTGTAGATCACGAGGAAGTTGGTTTTAAGTTTTTAATGCTGCAAAGAGGACGGACCTCTATAAAAACCAATGTAATTCTCATTTACAAAGGTTGGAAAAACTTGCTGCTAGAAACTGGAATTGTATCTGCGGGAATAAAAGGATCAATTTCTAATTTTTCAAGCGTTGCATGGATGAATTTCTTTTCTGTTTTCTGCATTTCTAATAGCATTCGTACTCCTGCATTGCTATTACATTTAAATTCTGCATCTTGGATTTAAATCATGCGGTCGAGGTACAATTCTTGGAATGTGGGTTTGGAGGGATTTGCGGCATGTGATTGTGCGAAGATGAAGCTGATTTCTTATGTTACTTGCTTGTTGTTGCGTTTGTAGTTTCTCTTTGTTGTTTTTCCGATCCCATCACTTCGGCTCGTGGCCATATTTCCCATTTCTTTCTGCAACCTTTTAAATCTCTTTCCAGACAACCCTATCTTAAACCCAATTTTAGAATAGTAGAGGGAACCGACCCACTACTGGAGATTGGTGCAGGAGCCATTTCTTGCTTCCAGCCTTTCAATGTTGGCCGGGTCTAGGGCGCAATTGTAAAAATCCTTTCCTGTGGCAGATTCCTGACCAACAGGTCCTACAAGGGCAGATCTAAAGGCAGATATTATGTGAATGTATGCTTTGCTAGATGAGTATGAGGTAGATATTTCTGACCATGTAGGCCACATTGCTTCTATCCACATGCAAATAAAGAGGCTAGGAGCCACTCCTAAGGAGAGGATAGGTGCAGGTGGATCACAGGCTAGCAAGCAGTAAACCTTAGGGTAGTCTTTCATTTGGCCTATTAAGAGGACCTGAACTCTCACAAAGATGCCAGAAAGCTCACATCACTCAACCCGAGATCCAGCCATAGGGGACGGTGCTACAGGGGGTGCAAGCTTAGTGTTTGATTGATGATGCATTAGGCTTTTATTTTTGAGGTTAGCTGACCTATATGACTGTAGCCTTCGGGCATTTTGTACATCCATTCTTTTGACACACACATTTATATGATATGTTTACATTATGATTCATTATGTGTATCCTTTATTGCTCATGTTTTTGTTTTATTTTTTTGTTTTATTGATGCGATGTGATGATGGCATTATGATGAGTTGATGTATGTGTTAGATGATAGATGATATTTATGATGATGTGGATATTTAGATGGATTCTTATGTAGATGCTTATATTATCTGATTATTGTGACATCATGTGATGTATTATGAGTTAATTTTATGATGGATTTATGCTTGTATGCATAGGTGGCTTGTGATGTGATCTTAGATGTAGATGGATGATCTATGAAATTATGTGTTTATGGAAGAAATGTTTTCATTAAATGTATGTTTAATTTTTATTTAATTGTATGCATCTAACTTATGTTATGATATGGTAAATACAATGTGTCATGCATGTCTATATGATGTTTAATCTAATGTGAATGAACCTGTATGCTTTAATCACTTAAAACATAAGGAATGCATATGATATGATTTTAACAATATAAATGGGTGATACCACAGAAAGTATAACAATCATGAATGTAAATAATCATTCTTATCATAAGAACTAATTATTTAGGCATTCATATGTGAAATGTAATGGCATAGAATGTATGTAATTTCTTGATAAAGATTATGTTATTTAAAATATTCAAAATAGTTAGTGGTCGTGTAGATATCATTTCTAACATCTATCCGATATCTAGCCTACTTTGTTAATACCCCTTAATTTACAAAAATTCATAAAGAAACCTGATGATGTGATTAATGATATGATTTATTACTATGTAGGAAATTTTGAGGCTCTTCCCGAGACTCAAACACTCTAGTTACCCTATAAACAACTGCGTATTGACCATACAAGACTTTTGAAAAGCAAGGCTTTCATCATGGACCTAGATATTCATTATCCCTATGTGTGCAAATAAATATATTTAGATAGAACTCAAGCATTTCCTATGATTTCAGGCAGGATTCTTTCAGCCCATTTCTAAGATTCGGGATCCTCAATTGTTCATCTGATCCTATGTTGGACTTAGTTGGATTATACCACTAGGCAACATTGGGTTACCTAAAGCTAGCTCATCCACATGCAAACATTGGTCTACACAAATGCAAGATTCTATTGTGATAGACATATCATCATGCATAAGGGTATCACCATTGCCAGGCATGACTGTACACCAAACTTGTAATGGAGATCCCCTTCCGATTTTATACAATGCTGATAATTCTAGGGATTCAAGCTCCATTCCCTTCTTTTCTTCATTTCATTTGGGATACTTGCTCATGCTTAGTGATGAAAATCACTGTTTATTTTGATTGATTTTTTATCTTTTGAGAAAGGGATTCATGTAGTGATGATAATCACTATTTGCTTTGTTTTTGTGCTTTTTGGTACTTTGAACTATGACTTTGGAAACTAGAATTTTGAATTTGTGCTTTGTTTTGGGATTTTTTCTCATTTTGATTTAAGCAAGGGATTTAATTGGGTAGGGCGGAGCTTGTCCTTTTTCCAATTCTCAGCACCTTTGAACCGGTCGCACAGGGGGATAAGAAAGGAAGACCCTTTTTTCTTAAGGTAACCTAGACCACTTTTGTAGCTTTCATCTTTCCCTTGTACCAACTAGGATTTTAGTGTTTTTAATTAGTGATAGGATCCTGAATATCCAAGGCATTCACAAATAGACCTTACTCTCTACTAATCAAGATGGCTTCCCACAAAAACTAATAAGACCACTAGATATGGTTCAATGACCAGAAAATCTTAGCCTATTCCTTATAGCAACATGATATGATTGTGTTGAGAAACACAATTACACACATGAATGAATGAAGGAAGGTGGATTTGTGTATTTGTGGTTGTGATACAAACTGTGGCATAATTTGCAAGAGTGTGATCATAACATATGCAAATGTAATGGATATGCATGTTTGATGTAATGCAACTATATGGATGCAGGTGTAAGATGCAACTATTTTTGTATTTTTGATTATATTTTGAAAAAAGGGCTTATTGTGCCTTTGGGGCTTTTAGGGTTTGACCAGGTGGCATGAAGACACCCTTGGAGCATTTTTTATTGAATTTGACCAAGCATCTTGTATACCCTTGGAGCATTTTTTATTGAATTTGACCAAGAAACTTGTATACCCTTGGAGCATTTTTGATTTAGGTGACCAAGCGACGTGAAGATACCCTTGGAGCATTTTTTATTGTATTTTTATTTTTTATGTTTTTCGATTTTTTTTGTATTTTTTTGACATATTTGAATGTTTTTGTATTTTATGTATAAAATACCTTCAAATGAATGATATTGAGAGGCTCAGGCTCTTCAACACCATCCAATGATGTGAGGCGATATGCTCCAGGACCAACCCTTTCTAAAATCATATAGGGGCCTATCCAGTTTACCATAAATTTGTCTCGTAGGTGCGGTGGAAGATTTGAGTTTTGTTGGTTTTCTTTGAGCACAAGATCCCCAAATTTGAATTCTCTCAAATGGAATTTACTATTGTAAGCTCATGCAAGGTGATCCTAATAAACATGGAGATGCTCCAAGGCATTAACTCGACGTTCATCAAGAAGCATTAACTGATCAAAGCAGCCTTGCAATGCGGTGTCATCATCTATGAAGTCCTTCAATGCTATGTGCAAGGTTGGAATTTCTAACTCTAGGGGCATGATGGCCTCAGTGCCATATACAAGTGAAAATGGTGTTGCCCCAGTGGGCATCCACACACTAGTCCTGTATACCCATAATGCAAGAGGCAATTGCAGATGCCAGTCCTTATGATTATCTTTCATCATCTTCCTCAAGATGGAGACTATTGTTTTGTTTGAGGCTTCTGCTTGCCCATTTTCTTGTGGATAGTAGGGTGTTGAAAAACTATGTTGAATATGGTATTTGTTCATTAAAGCATACACATTTTTGTTCTTGAAAGATGGCCCATTATCCAATATTATCTTTGAAGGGACCCCAAAATGACTTATGATATTGTGGAGTATAAACTCCACAATCCTTGGTCCACTTATGATGAACGTGTGTCAGCTTGAGGATGGGGGTGAGATATTCCCCATTAAGTTTAGTCCCCACTACGAGAAGGGCCATGCTACCTGGATGGGTTGCAAGGCTTGTGATGGCAAGTGAGTGAGGTTTGCATGATGCTGGAACTTAACGCATTTCTTGACATACTCGCAATAGTATTTTTCCATAGTGGGCCAATAGTAACCCATTCTCAAGATGCGCTTAATAATGGCCATGCCACTGAAGTGACCACCACACGTACCATCGTGGGCTTGCAAAATTGCCCAGGATGCTTCCTGGGGCTCAAGACAATGAAGGAGCATTCCATAATATCCTCGTCCATAAAGGATCTCTCCTAGCAAGATATACCTTGTTACATTCTATTTAAATGCTCATATTTTGGCATGCGATAGTCCTTGCGATACCATTCCAAGTTTCAGGAAATCCCACAATTGGGAAAGCCAATCCTGATAAGCCACAGCTTCTATGGATAAAACGACATGCTCCTCTTATGATCCAGAATCTGTGAACACAAATTGAGAAATAATCCTATGGTGAATGGTTGTACCACACTCCATAGGACCTTGAGAGATCAAAGATTCCCAAGGTGTCATTTGCAAGAAAGCTCTAGCTCTAAAGGACCAATCCTGATTTGGTTCGGTTTGGATCATGTTGACTGACTCTTTATTGTAAATAGCCTCACGTTGTATTGCTGAGTGCATGAGCACTTTAACATGAATGGTTGTGAAATCAGAAGATGGATTCTGAGGGATTAAGGATCCCAAATATGCCATGGTGTCTACAAATCTATTTTACGTACGAGGGATTGCCTCGATGTCATACCATTCTAGTCGGGCTAGGTAAGTGTCAACAAGCTCCTTGTAAGATTTCAGGAGTGGGCACCTACATTGGAACAATACTTTGACTTGATTAACTATGAGAAAGGAGTCACCAAAGATATTCAATATTTTAATGCCCATTGCAATGGTTGTTTGGAGTCCCAAGATCAGGGCCTCATACTCTGTGTTATTTTTTGTGCAAGGGAAGTCTAGCTTGAATGATAAGGGCAATGGAGCACCCTATGGTGTGATAAAGACTATCCCTACTTTGCCCCCTTGCTCACACTTTGAACCATCAAAGAAAAATGCCATATCTCTTTCTTTCTTAGGTTCCTCGGGTTCAGGAGGATCTGATAATGCAAAGACCGCATCATCAGGCAATTCTATGGTGAGAGGCTTGCTATCCAAAAGAGGTGCCTCTGCTAATTGATCTGCTATGACTTGTCCCTTGATGGAATTTTGGCTTATGAACTCTAGATCAAATTTTATCAATAGCATGATCCACTTTGTAGTACGTGTATTGTGATAGGTCTTGTTCATCATGTACTACAAAGGATTTTATTTTGATATAACGTAGGTCGTATGGCTCAACATGTAGTGTCACAACTTTTTGGTTGCAAAGACCACTACTAAACACAACTTTTCTACATACGCATATCCTAGCTCATAACTCACCAAGGTGCGACTGATGTAATATACGACTTGCTCTTTGTCTTGTGCATTCTTTTGGGCCAACATGGTGCCCAAAGTGAAATCAATAGCTGATATGTATAGTAAAAATGGTACATCTGGCCTTGGTGGAGCCAACACTGGCGGTGTTTCTAGGTAATTTTTGATCTCTACAAAGGCTTGTTGGCACTCTTCATCCCAATGAAATGGGACATCCTTGCATAGAAACTGGTTCATGGGCCGACACTTGTCTGATAATTGAGCAATGAACCATTTTATGGATGCTACCTTGCCTTGTAGGCTTCTTAACTCCCTAATGTTGGTAGGGGCAGCCATTTCCATTATAGCCTTTACCTTTGCAGGATCGACTTCAATGCCTCTCTTAGAAATGATGAACCCTAAGAGCTTACCAAAAGTTATGCCAAACACGCACTTCTTAGGATTCAATATAACATTGTGCTCAATGAGGTGATCAAAGACCTTTGTAAGGATTTTAGCGTGCTCTTGCCACAATAAAGACTTGGCCAGTAAATCATCAATGTAATCCTCCAAGATATTATGCATATAGTCATGAAATATGTATGTCATGGCCCACTAATATGTGGCACCAGCATTATTTAGGCCAAATGGCATCACTTTGTAATAGAATGTCCCCCATGGAGTAATGAAAGTAGTCTTATGTTGGTCTTCAGGTTTTATCTGGATTTGATTGTATCCAAAAAAACCATCCATTAGGGAGAGCATCTCATGACCTATGGTGGCATCAAAAAGAGCATCTATGTTTGGAAACGAGGAATGAATCCTTTGGAGTTTCCCTATTCAAGTCTCTAAAATCTGTGCAAATATGGACTCTTCCATCAGGTTTTCCCATGGGCACCATGTTTGAGACCCATTCAAGATAGTCGATGGGAACTATGAAAATCGCATCCAATAATTTTTGTAACTCGTTCTTCACCATCAAAGTGATGGTTGGATGCATTTTCCTCAATTTTTTCTTGATTGGCTTCTTCATGGGATCCAATGAAAGGTTGTGAACCACTAACTTTGGATCAATCCTTGGCATGTCTTTGTAAGTCCAAGCAAAAATATTTGGCCTCTCTTTAAGGAGAGGGATTATGATGGCTTGTTCCTCTAGAGATAGACTTTCTCCAAACTTGAATTTCTTTGGTTGAGTAGGATCATCACTGATGTCCACCTTGAAAGTCACTTCTATAGCCATATGTGACCCATCCTCCAACTGGTGAGGCATGGGTATCAAATGAATGTCATCGATGGGATTTATAGGTCCTATTGACTTAGGATCCAAATCGGCATGGAATACATCATATGCACAACCTGATGCAAAATGAAATGGTTGTAACATCTCTTCATTAGGGAAAATGTCCTCAGGCTCTATGGGTGAATCAGCATGATCCCAATCAATAGCCTCTGTATCAAGACACAATGGTTTAGTAGGATTTGTTGGGTTATGAAGTGGAGTGGCCAAATCAATGGAGATTGTATTGATGGATGGAATGAAATCTCCAGGACCACATGGGTGAAATATTGTCTCAGAGGTTTCCCTTCCATACTCGTGATGAGGCTCTAGAGGAAAAGGAATCTCTGGATCTGGCCCATGAGTAGGCCGGATAATAGGATCATTGGGTTCTAAGAGCTCCCTGAATGTAGGTGGAGGGGGATTGACCACACGGTGAATGGCAACTAAGTCAATAGGTCTTCCCAAAAACTACAAGCTAGGGTCTATGGCACGAAGTGCCACTTCTCTTCCTACCAACATGTTGACTTTCCATAAGTGGTGAGGCCCAAGATAAGCCATCTTAGTATCATATTCAAAGTCATCATCACTTATCCAAAACCATTAGCATTGGTATGTGGCCCCAAGACAAGGGGTGTGTGTCTTGGCCCCAAGTAGGCCATATCTATTTCATACTCATATTCTTCATCACTTATGAAGATGCCATTTGCATTAGTGTCTTACCCCAAGCTTTGGGGCCACTACCTTGGCCCTAGGTAGGCTCTCTCTATTGAGTCCTCTGACTCATAACCACTTTCGTCCAATATGTACCCACTCTCGTTGTGGTTGGACCAGGTAAGGCTTTGTAAATAGTGAGGCCCATGATAGGCCAAGCTTACCTGTGCTTCATCATCACTTGCCTCATATCCATTTTCTTTTTTCTCTTCATCCCATAAGTTGCAACCTATTGGGATGGCATCAATTGTGAATCTTGGATGATAAGTCTCGGGTGGTGGTATGTTTACCATGACCACTTGTCTGTTAATTAGATGTCTTGTACTTGGTGGGTGATAAGGAATAAAATCGATGTCTTCTCCTAACCCCAAGCTTAATCTATCCAAGGCTACTACTAGAGAGTCATCTCGACCTCTAATGTGATAGCCTAACCCAAACCTATCATAGGGAAGCTAGTATTGTGGCTCGAATGGCCACCTACGCCCCTGCTCATATATACCAAGACCGTAGCCATGCCAATGGCAACGTTCAAAGTATCTTAGAGAAAACTCGAGATTAGAGAGGTAACAAACATTAATAGTGAATAGTTCATCATTGTCCTCTTCTATGTTTGTAGACTTATGGGCACATTCTAGTCCAGCATAGACAAATTTGGTCTGGTTGGGAGGGATTCCAAGCGGAACCACTATTCCCACTGGTGGTCTTAGGTCTTTTGGCCATCCCATGTCCTATGCAGACTCTATGATGGGCATGAATGTTATGTTCTACACAAGATACTCTCCTATCCCTATGCTTTCCAAGTGTATTTTCGCATGTGATGTGGATGATCCTACAGACGACACTGGCGAAGCGGGTTCTAGTATCTCCTCAGCTTGATCTTGGAGATCTTCTTCTTCCATGGGACTTGGAATTTTCTCAATGGCTATGGTTAGCGCTTCCTTGGGCTTCCCTTCCTCAACTAAGGGTGCCTTTAGCTTCTAATTATCTTTTGGCTTAGATATTGATGGTCTCTTAGAAGCATCAGTCATTTTGGGCGCAAGATGAGGTGTTGATGTGGATGGGTCTTTTTGTACCCCTTTGTCTTTATCATCTAGTTGCGTAGTTGGAGATGAAGGTCCTATATACAAGTGGGTAGAAGGAATCACAAATTCTCCTAGAAAATCCACCTGATGGACATATTTGAATGGCTCTTCATCAGCCAACACCACATAGACTTTGTCATCATGCACATACTTGACACATTGGTGTAAAATCGAAGGAACACACTTCATATCTCTTATCCAAGGGTGCCCTAGGAGGATGTTGTATTGCATGGCCCCTTCCAAGACATGACACATCATAGGGATGGTCTTATGCCCCACCTTGATAGGTAGGACTATCATTCCCACAATATTGCATAAAGCATCATTGAAAGCTCTTAATGTGTAGGCTCCCAAAATGATATTTGACTTGGGGATCTTAAGGTGTTCTATTGTTGTTGTTGTGATGATGTTGATTGACGAACCTGTATCGATCAAGACCCACTTAAAAGGTAAATCATTAACTGATGCAACAATGTGTAGTGGAGGGTCTGGTAAGGTAGTAGGCATTGTCTTAATCTCATGATCATAGAATCAAATTACAGGTTCTTGGAATTCTTGTACTTGTCCCACAAAATAAGTGAATGCATTTGGATCTTGTGGTTGGAGCTCAATTGATCTCAAAATATCCATCAAAGTCTCCCTGTGCTTTGGGGACTATTGTATGAGCTCATAGATAGATAGCTTGGTTGGAGTCATTTGTAAGTTTTGCTCTAGTCTACTCCGAACAGTTACCATAGGTCGGGTTGGTGGACTTGGAAGGTTGTTTTGCCCCTGCCTCTACCTAGGTGCATATGGGACATTAATGGGAGCTGCAGGAGGTTGTGGTTGACCATATCATCTACTCCTGGTTGCTATATTGAAAATTTCGACCATCCCAATGCACCCATGGGTAGGCGTATCAATTCGGACCTGATTGACTTGGGCACCTTGCCCTCTAGGGACCTCATGGTTTGGTAGTAGGTTTTTGTATATGCCCATATCTCTATTAACAAGGGTCAATGGGTTGTCAACTTTAAGTTCTCCCGCCTCAATCATGTTTTGCACCTGGTGCTTGAAACCAATGCAAACTTCAATGTTATGCCCCGGTATCCTATGATAAGGGTAAAATTGATCTTCCCTATATCCTTTTGGCTTAGGATGGTTGGGATCTATAAGAGGTACATCAGGAAATCTGATCTTTCCCACCTCGCTCAATTGGTTGAAAATTGATTGCATTGATTCTGATAGAGGTGTAAAATAGCGAGGTGGCTTGCATTCTCTATTTTTCCCCTGATTGTTCTTTTGATCGTAATTGGCTAGTGGGGGTTGTGCTTGATAATTTTGGGGTTGCTACATAGCCCCATCCTTAGGTGCAGCCAATACTACTTGATTAATTGGAGTAGGGTTTGCCTGCTTCTTCTTGTATTTGTCATTCTTGCCATTTTTGTTCCACTCCTTCTTGGTTCGAAGCTTGATGGTTCCCTCATCTACTTTTATGTCCTCAATGAGTTTGGCCTGTGCCAAGGCTTCCTAAAATGATGGATATTGTTGAATTTGTAGCAAGAGGGAGATGTGTTTAGAACAACTCTTGGTGAACATGTGAATGATTTCTTCTGTGGGGACAGAGAATGATAACTTTACCATGACTTTTCTCCATCTATCCCCATATTCCATTACTGGCTCATCATCATAATGTCTTAAATTGGCCAAGTCTAAAAGGTTCACCTTCCTCTTGGGTTGGGGGGTGGTTTGGTAATCGGGGTTAGTTTTTTTTTTTTTTTTTTGTGTTTTTTTTTTTTTTTGGGCCCTGGGGCCGGTGGGCGGCCAAAATTTTTGTGTTTTTTTTTTTTGGGGTGTTTTCCCCCCTTTTTTTTTTTTTTTTGTCTTTTTTTTGTGTAAAATTAACACCTTCCCCCTAATTATTGTGAACCTTCTCTTTTTTTTGGGCCCTTTCTCCTTTTTTTTTGAATTGTTTCCCCCTTTTTTTTTAATTTTTTTTTGGGGGGGACCAATTTGCTACCCTACTCTTAGCACCAAATGAGAAACACTTCAAGAATGCATTTACTAGTTGTTCAAAATTGGATATGCTGTGCTTGGGAATTTGGTTGAACCATTGAGTGGTAACGCCTAAAAATGTCATAATGAAAGTCCTTAGCATAAGAGCATCATTGTCTTCAAGATGAAAACATGCATTGATGAAATTGGTAACATGCTCTTGTGCATCCTATTCACCCTTGAAATTTTCTAACCTAGGCATCTCAAAATGCTTAGGATATGCAGGGCTAGGGACTGATGGGCATAATGGTTGGTTGTGTATTTTACTCAATGTTGGTTGGTTCCCCGCCATCTCTTATTTCTCAAAGGACTTCATATTTTCAGTGAGTGCCTGGAATGCCTTTGAGGTGAGGATTTCCTCTTCTTGTAGGCCCCCTCATGGTGGTAATGGAGGTAACCCTATGTGCACTTGACTTTTTCTATTCTCTTCCCTCCTACGAGGGGATTCAAGATGTGTTTGATCTTGATTTATCATGTTTACCCTTTCTCCACCAGTTTGATGTTGTTCATGATTTGAGTGGTGGTTTCATTGTGGGATTTCTTCTTGTCTAGTGCGCCCTTCTCTTGGTGAGTCAGCACGTTTATCTCTTTGATGATCATTGCCATTTTCTTGTAAATTGATACGAGCTAGTTGCTCATCTTGTTCTCTTAAACGCTTCTCATGTTGGCATAAAATCCTTTCTCTTTGTTTGTCATGCTCAAGAGCTTCCACTAGCTCTCGCTCTTTGTGCAATGTATTTTCTAACCATCACATGCGGTTAAATTGCACTGTTAAAGAAGACTCATGTTTGTCTAATTTTGTTCTTGTGGTTTTGATTCGCAGATTCCTCGAAGAGGTTTCTGCTGTTTCTTTGCTCTTGCTAGCTAATGTAATCTATTCCATGTGTTGATAAGTGTCTCTATGGTCAGACTCTACATGAGACTTGCGGAGTCACTTTGAAGCATCCCTAGGTTGAGAGGTGCACTTAGAAGTAATAGTTCGTGAACTTGTAGATGCAAAATTTTCTATGGCTATGGTTCTGGGAGGTGGCCTCGGATGAAACCGATCCAACTCATCTAACTATCTTGTTTTCCATGGCTGATCCCTTGGGGTACCATTTACTCCAATGAGGTCATGATCTATTGGAATCCTTCCTCTTGTGTGAAGGGTATCTTCTGTTTTATGTCTATGACTGGATGTAGCTCTAGTTTCTTGCCCTTAAGTGGGCAGACCTGTTCTCAATGTATCATGTGAAGTTTGAGATGTTGTGACTCTTGTGTGTATTTTTGGTGATGAGGGCTTTGTGGCCCCACCTACCCTCCATGAGGATGGAGATGGGGAAACCTCATCATCCCTATGTGAAGAATGGGGTCTAGAACCCTTCTTATGTCCATGTGGGGAGGAAGCTCTTGAAGCCTCCTCATGTCTTTGAGAAGTTTTTGTGTGTTTAGAGGAAGACCTTGAGGCTTCCTCATGTCTCCTTGATGATGATGGTCATGAAGCCTCTTTGTTTTTTTGTGATTTAGTTCCATGATTTGACTCCCTATTTGGGGTTTCTTGAGGAGAACCCCCAAGGGTTGAATTATCACCCCTTAGGCTCATGGAACTGCATCTCACGGTCTTATGAGTAGGTGTTTCAATGTTACTACGACTTTGCCTAAGGGTATGTGTTGCTTAAGATTCTCCCTCGATGTTGGACTCGAGGATATTTACTTCTTGTTTTGACCATTTTGCTTGTAGCACTTTAGTCTTTTGGATTACACTTTAGATATAACCACACAATATCAAGCAAGTTTTTATCTTGATTATCAATTTATGTGTGCCCTAAACTGTTTGTTGTATTTTTGATGCGTTTTTATTCTTGTTTCTTGCTCTTTTTTTGGATTTAGAATAAGGAGACTCATCCATAGTGGGAATCAAGAACACCCATTCCAAACATGATTTTGAAAGCACGAGATTCCGGGCAAAGGAAACACTAGCTATGCAACATAAGACGAAAATGCAACGCTTTGATCCTATGCACTAAAACAGAGAAAGGAGACAACTTGGAAACGAAAGACAAGATGTAAAGAAATCACAGCCCTCTTTATTCAAATATCTTATCCTCGGTTACATAGACGTCTCCTCCCCTTTTGGGGGCTAGGAGCGTTAAATTTGTCTTCATTACAATGTGTGACCTAGTCTTCCTCTTCCCGCGTGCCCACGATTGCAATGGGCGGGCCAAGATGCCGCCGTCGCCGATGTGGATAAGTTCTTCACCTCTCGATTGCTTTTCCCGCAGTCAAAGAAACAATGAAAATGTCAGTAGCACCTGCTGCAAATGAAAGGGGTTCGTTCTCTTAAAATCAACAAAATATGCATGTAAACATCTACCTGAAACAGTAAATACAAGTGAGTCCAAATGGCTTGAAAACTTGACAGAAGACAAAAAATGTTACCAAAAGGCCATTGCCCCTGAGACAGCCGGCCAATCTGCTTTTACCTGGTAATCGTCCCTGATAAGGATGATTGCTACTGTTAATCGTCCCTCGGAAGGACGATTGCTGCCGTTAATCGTCCCTCGAAGGACGATTGTCGCGTTAATCGTCCCTCGCAGGGACGATTGATACCGTGTTGAAGAAGCCGACCCGCCGCTGCTCCAATGTCGATTCCCGAGACCCGCAAAACGCCTCGCAAACAAGGGGGTTATGTAATTGGGGCCATTTTGGGACGACCCGGATGGTCGGATTCTCCCAATTTGGCCTCCATCACCGAGAAATTGGACGTTGTTACCCGCAAGTCAATGGGACAACCAAAATAACAAAAGCATGATAATATTCGATGAAAACCTTTTGAAATCAAGATTCAAGATTCTGAACTATTGAACAACAGAGAATAACATGGAATATGAACAAATGACAGAAAATGAACTACAACTAAATCCAAAAGGTGCGGGGTGCCCAAGTGGGCAGCCCACCGATGGAACTTGATTTTGGCACCAATCCACTTGGGATGGGCCCAAAATCTCTTAGGAGTGGGGGGTCGGCGAATTGGTTGGTTCAGTGTGTCCATGTGTTGGATTTGGGTCAGATTCGAGCTTCCAAAGGCCACCCAACAACCTCCCTTGCAAAAGAGATTGGTGGATGTGGGAAGATGAATCAAAAGGGATGCAAGTGGGTCTCCAACTCGGCAACACTTCGTTGCTTGAAAACTCCTTCAACTCTGTCTCTTTTGGGTGAGAAAAGTCCCACCTTTTATAGACCCAAGGGGTCTCCTTTGGGAGGGAAGCACAAATGCCATGTGTTGGTCATAGGCGCCATGTGGCGCCCTTGTCTCCCCATGAGGGAGGGGAGTCCTCCATTGACTTGTGTTTTCATAATTGCTTCTTGTGACAGCTCCTCTAACGGCCCTTCCGTCCACCTACACACGCGTGCAAGGCAGAGTCATCAACCGACCGTTCTGGGCTGCCACTTGGCGTCGTTTGTCTTTTTGCCCGTTAAACTTGGTAATCGTCCCCGGGTGGGACGATTACAACAATCGTCCCCGGGTGAGACGATTGCAAGTTAGTAATCGTCCCCGGGTGAGACGAGTACTCGGGCAAAGTGTCTAAATGTACCAAATTGCTTCCCGACCTTACAAAATTGCTATGGAAGTGGTTAGGACCACTGCTTGACCTCTCGAGGGCTGCCCCTGGGGCCGTGTTTGTCAAAGCGATCGTTGTTTGCAATCACATAATCGGATTGGTGCTGTTTTGGTGTCTACAGATGCCCCTTTTTGGGAAGCGCCGCGGTGACGCAGAGCGTTGAGCAAAAATAGATAACCAAAGCACTAATGATTAGGGTTTCTTGGTAACCTAACCAACTTTTGATGCCCCAAGTATGGAAAGGGCATGCATTCTTGAATCCTTGCTTCTGACGAGCTAAGGAATTTGATTTCAAGTGTTAACCTATTTTGGTGAGGTGTGACTTGAACTTAGACATTGATCAGCATGAATAGGCGAAGGGCGTTTTTACCTCAGGGGAACCTTGTATTCATGATTCACGAAATGCCAAGTGTTTGATTGATTTGATTGTTGCTTGTTTACTGCCCCAAGCAGGAGCGTGATTGTCTTTGTCAATGATTCTTTGAATGCATGTCCTTTTCCTTAATTGGGTATGTGATTGTTGGTTGGTGACTAAGTGTGACTACCCCCTCAAGCGACGAATCGATGAGGGAATGACCTTCGTGAGAGAAGCGACGAGTCGCTTGACCCAAGATGACTTGTGCAAGGGTGCCTTTAGAGGGTTTACCGTTAAGCGTGTGCAATTTTTCCAACATATGGACCTATTTTTGGTGGGTGTTAACCCTTTTGGTGATGTCATAATGAGGTGAAATCATCGAAAACCTATCTTCCCGTGGAGCGGTCCGGCTATGATAGCCTTCTTGGGGAATTAGGAGAGTGATAATTTGAACCTCGACATCTATTTTTCTATGCCAAGAGGTTAAGTGCAAAAGCACTTGTGTCTGGCAATGTTTATTGCTATGTTTTTGTGTTGCTTTTTTGTGATGTTTTTGTTGTTTTGTGACACCATTTGGGGATTAAATTGTCTGAAATCCGTTTTCCCGTGGAGCGGTCCGGCTATGGTAGCCTTCTTAGGGAGTAGGATAGTGACAATGTAAACCTCGATATCAGTTTTTGCTATGCCAAGAGGTTAAGTGCAAGAGCACTTGTGTCTGGCAATGTTTATTGCTTTTTGTTTTTGTGTTGCATTTATTTGTTGTTTTTGTTGTTTTGATTTTCTTTGATCTTGTGCATGATGGTTGATGAATATGGATGTATTATGTTGATTTATTTTGATGGATGCATATGCTATGATGAATGCAAATGTTTTTTATTTATATGTGATATGCATAGATGAAATGGATGAATGGGATTTGTGATGTTTGGCTATGGCACCATAGACTGTTTAGAACTCGTTATTTTGTTTTTAGGTGATTGTTGTGATGCATGACTTTGTATGTATACATGTGGTTTTTTTTTTTTGATGGTATTGTAAGGATGAAAAGTAGCGCAGTTGGTTTAGAAATGTAGCTAAGGTTTTCTGAGACTCAGACATTTCTAGCTCTCTAGCCATGACTATACTTTATCTTACATGATTTTTGAACAAGGTATGAATCAGACCTATTTTTGACCAAGCTATTTCACATCCCTGTGTGTGCCATTGAGTTCATTTATGTGGTATTTATCAGATACCGCCAAGTGCCGATGGGCTTTCAACCGAACCTCGTACCGAGGATCACCTAACTAGCTCCACTAACTCCTTTGTTATGTTTAGTTAGATTAATCCGCGATGTTTTCTAGGATGTCATAAGCTAGCTTATCCACATGCAAACATTGATCTGTACGCAAGTTAATGTGATAGATATATCGTCATGCGAGAAGACCTTTAGAATGCTGAGAGTTCCAGGGATTCAAGTTCAACTCCCTTCTTTTCTTCAATTGTATTAGGATACTTGCTCTTTTGTAGTGATGAGATCACTGTTTATTTTGATTTGTTTTTTTTTTTTTTTTTGAGCAAGGGATTGGAGTGATAAAAATCATTGTTTCTTAGTGCATTTTGATGTGTGCACTGTAGGATGTCAAATTTTGATGTTTTGACATTTTGCAAATTTTTGATTTTTTTTGCAACTATTGAGAAATTAGGGATTTTTGGGAATTGGGTAGGGGTGATGCTTGTCCTTTTGCCAACTCTCAGCATTCTTTGGGTCATCCGCACGTGGGGATGAGCAAGATAACCGTTTCGCTTATGGTGACCTAGATTACTCGTGCGCTTCATCTTTCTTTCACATAACTTTGGAATTGTTAATGTGTTTAGATTTGTGTTGGGATGTTACGTATCAAGGTGTATTTCAAGTATGACTCTACCTTCGTAAAATCTGCTCGACTTGATACATTACATGGCTAAAGAGGAAAATGCTGGCTGAATTACGAAAACTCATGATATATTAAAAGACCACCGACTCTAGTGTGGTGGAAGTTATGCATGGTGTGTCTCGTTGTTTTTATGAAATGGAACAAGTGGGGAACAAGATGGACTCCCCCAATGTATGAATGCAATGCTTAATGCAACTACATATTTTTGTATTTTTGATGAATTGAGTTTGGCGAGTATGAAGATGAGATGTGAGAAAACTCTCAATTGATGAATTTGAGAATGCGTAGAAATGAGATGCAAATTTTTGTTGTTTTTGATGTATTTTGTTGTTTTTGAATTTTTTTTTTGTTGTTTTTGATGTATTTTTGTTGGGTTTTGACCAAGAGATTGCGATAATCCTTGGAGCTTTTTGGGTTTGACCAAGAGATTGCGATAATCCTTGGAGCTTTTTGGATTGACCAAGAGATTGCGATAATCCTTGGAGCTTTTTGGATTTGACCAAGAGATTGCGATAATCCTTGGAGCTTTTTGGATTGACCAAGAGATTGCGATAATCCTTGGAGCTTTTTTGACAAGAGATTGGTTTTGATTTTTGACAAGAGATTGCGATAATCCTTGTTTTTTTTTTTTTTGGATATGGCTTTCTTAGATATGAAATGGTCTCAAATGACTCGATATTCAAGGGTTCTGTTTCCTTGATACCATCAAGAGAAGCTAGCTCGTATGTCCTCGGTCCTATTTTGCTATCAATGACATAAGGACCTAACCAATTTGCCATGAATGTGTCCCTCATATGGGACGGCAAATTAGAATTTTGTTGGTTTTCCTTCAAAACCAAATCACCAACCCGAAAGTCTCTTAGGTGAACCTTCATGTTGTAAGCTTTCTTAAGTCGCTCTTGATAGATACGTAAGTGCTCAAGAGCATTAACGCGTCGTTCGTCAAGCAACGTAAGTTGGTCTAACCGGGCTTGCCACGCAGTGTTATCATCGATGAACTCCTCGCATTGATATGCGGAGGGAAGGAATTTCCAACTCGAGAGGCATTACCGCCTCTCGAGCCATACACTAGTGAAAACGGAGTTGCCCCGAGCTGGCGTCCGAATGCTAGTGCGATAAGCCCAAAGTGCAAGTGGGATTTGTATGTGCCAATCCTTATGACTGTCTACGACGGTCTTTTTAAGGATGGCAACTAGCGTCTTGTTTGATGCCTCTGCTTGCCCATTTGCTTGCGGATAATAGGGTGTTGAAAAGCTATGCTGAATTTTGTACTTTGTGGTCAAAGCACGCACGTCTTTGTTCTTGAATGATGGCCCATTATCCGAGATTATTTTGGATGGAATACCAAAACGACATATGATGTAATGCAAGATGAACTCCGCAATGCGGGGTCCTGTCGTAGAGGTTAACGGAATTGCTTCCACCCATTTGGTAAAGTATTCTGTGGCCGTTATGATAAACGTGTGACGGCCCCGACGATGCATGGGAGATCTTTTTGATTAGATCGAGGCCCCACTGCAAAAATGGCCAAGCAGACTCGGACTGTCTGTAGGGCCCGGGAAGGTACGTGCATCAAATTGGCATGATGTTGACATTTTACGCACCTCTTGACATACGCGCAACAATCTCGCTCTAAAGATGGCCAATAATAGCCCATGCGAAGAATGCGCTTTGCAATGGCCATACCACTAAAGTGGCCGCCACATGTACCGTCATGCGCTTGGGCGATCGCCCAAGTGGACTCTTGTCGGTCCAAGCAACGAAGAAGAATTCCGTCATAGCTTCGACGATACAAAATGTCTCCTATCAAGACATATTTTGCCGCTTTCTGTTTGAATGTTCGTTTTGCGGCGTGCGTCAATCCAAAGGGAAGATTACCTAACTTGAGGTAGTCTCTTATTGGTAAATACCAGTCCTGTTGATCGGAAACCTCGACAGAGCTGAACAACCAATCCCTTTTGGAGTTCTTCCCTAACAAATGCTGATTGGGATAGAACTTGTAAGAATAGCGTTGTGTTGCTATTAATGGGAGTGGGGGAAAACAAAGACCCCCAGTTGGCATGTTTCAAATAGTCTCGGATTCGAAAGAACTTATCCGAAGATGGTTCGATCTGGATCATGTGGACTCCTGGCGCCAAGTCTGAGCTTGCGCGCTCCATCGCGGGTTGCGATAAGGTTTTGACCTGAATGGTTGTTATATCACCGGAAAGGTCTTGCGGGATTAGTGACCCCAAGGAGGCCATTGTGTCCGCAAAATGATTCGATGATCGAGGGAGTGCCTCGATGTCATACCACTCAAGTTTTGCCAGGAATTTATCCACGAGGGCTTTATAGGCCTTTAGAACTGGGCATTTGCATTGATATACCCCTTTGACTTGATTGACGATTAACAACGAATCACCAAAGATGTTCAGTCTTTTGATGTTCATGGCGATTGCTGTTTGAAGACCTAGGAGCAAGGCTTCATATTCTGCATTGTTGTTGGTGCACTCGGAAGTTTAATTTAAATGACAGGGGCATTGGAGCGCCCTGCGGTGTGAAGAATACAATTCCTGCGCCACCACCTTGCTCGCATTTAGAACCATCAAAAAATAAGGTTATGTCGGCCTGAGACTCAGGCTCTTCAGAATCTGGCGATTCTGAGACATGGAAGACCCCATCATCGGGTAGTTCTATGACTAGAGGCTGATCGTCTTCAAGAGGAGCCTCCGCTAGTTGATCGGCTATGACTTGTCCTTTTATAGATTTTTGCCCAATAAACTCAATGTCAAATTCCGTCAACAACATGATCCATTTCGCCGTGCGACTACTATGATAAGTACGACTCATCATGTATCGCAATGGATTCTCCTTAGACACAACATACGTAGTGTTGCTCAAGCATGTAGTGGCGTAGCCTCTTGGTAGCAAACACCACCGCCGCGCAGTTTTTCAACGTATGCATAGTTAAGTTCGTAATCGACTAGGGTGCGGCTAAGATAGTAAGTAGCCTCGTTCTTTGTGAAGTTCATTCTTCCGGGCTAGCATTGCGCCCAATGCCACCTCGCAGCCGAGATGTATAAGTAGAACGGCACACCTGGTCTAGGTGGTGCCAATACCGGCGGCGAAGCCAAGTATTGTTTGATTTCGTCAAAGGTCGATCGGCACTCGTCATCCCAATGAAATGTGACCCCCTTGTGCAATAATTTGTTCATTGGTCGGCATTTGTCGGATAATTGCGCTATGAAGCGTTTAATCGACGCGACCTTTCCTTGCGACTTCTTAGCCGCTTGATAGTGGTTGGGGGAGCCATTTCAAGGATTGCCTTGACTTTGTTTGGGTCCACTTCGATGCCTCTCTTTGAGACTATAAAACCCAAGAGTTTTCCGGATGTGACGCCGAACACGCACTTCTTGGGATTCGACTTGACCTTATGCTCTATGAGGCGATCGAGAATCTTGCTTAAGTCACCGAGATGATCTGAGCGCAAGAGAGACTTGGCTAACAAATCATCCATGTAATCTTCCAAAGTTTTGTGCATGTAATCATGGAAGATATACGTCATAGCACGTTGGTATGTAGCGCCAGCATTTTTAAGGCCAAAAGGCATGACCTTATAGCAAAATGTCCCCCAAGGCGTTGTGAATGCCGTTTTGAGTTGGTCTTCAGGATTGATACGAATTTGATTGTATCCTGAGAAACCGTCCATTAGGGAGAGCATTTCGTGACCTTCTGTAGCGTCTACCAATGCGTCGATGCTTGGCAAGGGGAAATCATCCTTAGGACTCGCTTTGTTTAGGTCTCGAAAGTCGGTGCATATGCGAATCCTCCCGTCGGGCTTCTTGACGGGAACCATGTTGGACAACCATGGCGGATAATCCACGCAGATGACAAATTGTGCATCCAACAGCTTTTTGCAATTCGTCTTTGACCATCAAGGCCACTGTTGGGTGCATCTTTCTTAGTTTTTGCTTTACAGGCTTGATTTTCGGATCAAGCGTTAAATTGTGCATGACTAGCTACGGGTCTAGTCCTGGCATATCTTTGTACGACCATGCAAAAACCTCCTTCTTTTCTTTAAGAAGGGCAATGTAATCGGCTTGCTCTTCGGGGGAAAGGCTTACCCCTAGCTTGAGAATCCGTGGATTCATTGGATCTGTGCCGATGTCTACGTCAGTCGTCTCCTCGACTGACATGTGGGATCCGTCCTCCAACTGATGTGGAGTTGGGATCAAATTGATATCATCACCGGAGTTAAGATCTACGTTTGGAACCTCGGGTCCCTCTTCAGCTTGAAAAATATCCTGAGTTGTCCTTGGGGTAAAATGAAGCATTTCACCGAAAGGCCAGTACTCTGATGGTGACAATGGTGAATTGACGCGATCCCAGTCGATGGCATCCATGTCTAGATGCAATGACCGTGATGGATCGATCGGATTGCGGATGGGTGCGGTCAAATCAATGGAGATCATGTGGATGGAATGAATTTGGTCTCCGTAACCGCGGGTGTGATGACTTGATTCTTTTAGATGTTCCCTATACTCTGGATCTGGCTCTACGGGAACAGGCACGAATGGATCCTCTCTAGGTGCAAATTCATCTCTATGTGCGAAAAGGAAGGCGGGGTCTTCCCTTGGCACTGCTGTCATGATGGGATCTCGAGGTGGACGATGCTCATCTTGAATTTGGAGCCATAGGTCTAACACTTGGTCCCACCTCGCTGGGTCTACGTGCCATTCATGTCCTAACCGTATACCCATTTGTCCCATTAGATCTTCATGAGTTAGAGCGCGATGATGTCGTCGCGCATGTCTGAGATAGTCCATCTCAGTCTCGTCTTCTGACTCACTTTCATAGATCCAAAATTGTTCATCCTCTTCAGCATCTGTTGCTTGCGACGTTGAGGACTCTTCCTGTTCCAATAAGTTAATCCAGTCCCATTGCGGTTGTTCCACTCTTAGTGGAGGGACCCGATTCTCTTGAGACTGTGTTATTTCATCCTGGAACCTCTAGGGGGAACAGACTTCGTAAAAATGTCCGGAAGCCGTTGTTGTTCTCTTTGAGGATTGCTCTCTGAACTTTCACCTCTCTCTAGCAAAGGAGAGGGATTATTGCTATTTCCAGGGGTGTTTGTAGACCATGGGAGATAGTCCCCCAATGTGTATTCTGTGTTTGGATTGGCGTACGGGTCTTGTGCCAATCCCCCCTTGTTGCCTATTTCTAGGCCTTGCATATTTTCAACCAAGATGTCTAATGGCAGGGGATGGTTGAACCCTACCCCTGACTTGTCATATGGCATCTCGATATCTTGGTTGGCAAAGGATCCGCATCCCTTGCTCATATCTCGCCTAGCCCATACCCATGCCAATTGCATTGTTCGAGATATTTTAGGGCAAATTCTGGGTTCGACAGATAATTGATGTTTTCGACAAAAGGCTCTTCATCTGTTTCCTTTTGTTCGCATGGTTCGAAACCATGATCAAGGCCCCCATACACAAAATTCGTCTGGTTGGGAGGGTAGCCTAGTGGAACAATTGTCCCTATGGGAAGGCGAGGTCTTCCCATGTCCTGCACTGACTCCAATGTGGGGGTTGCCACAACATTTTGCACTAAGTACTCCCCCAGGCCCGTACTGGCCATCTCAACAGTGATTGTTGATGATTGGGTAGGAGGAAACGGTAGTCCTTCCTGAGTCCATTCCATGTTTGGTTGTTCAGGAGTCTTGGTTTGTGTTGTGTTGGGTGTTTCCTCTGTTGATATCATTGAAATCGTGGGCAACCCCTCTTCTAGAGGCTTAACCTCTTCCATGATTTGCTTTCCCTTGTCCTTATGTTGGGCCACGATAGGTGGCGTTGATGATGAAGGAGTAGGTGATGAAGTCTCACCCGGTTGGGATTTTGCCTTGTTGGCCACCGGTGGTGCCTGCGGTATCGGACCTCGTTTAGATGGATTTAATTGAAAATCCAAATGCGTTGATGGGAGGGTCGATTGAGGTATGAATTGTACCGCATTGCAATACTTGAAGGGCTCTAAGTCCATTGGGACTACATGTATTTGCCCTTCATAGGCATACTTCAAGCACCGGTGTGCGATCGAGGGGACACACTTCATGTCCCCGATCCAAGGCCGCCCTAGCAAGATATTATAAGCCATTTCGCCTTCCAAGGACATGGCACAAGTGTGGGTATTGACTTTTGTCCTACCTCGGATAGGCAGAACAACCGTGCCGATCGTCGAGCAAATTGCATCGTTAAAAGCTCGCAGTGTGTACGTGGAAGCGGTGATGTGAGAGGTCGGCAGCTTTAAATGTTTTAACGCTGCAGTTGGTTATAATGTTACCGGACGAGCCAGCATCTATCAAGACTCTCTTGTACGGGATCCCGTTGACCCGCGCGATAACGTGCCGGGGTGGATCCGCCATGTCATTTGATATCGTTTTGACCTCGTCTTCTCTGAATGTGATGACAAGCTCCGTACATTGTTTCACATGTCCCACGAAGGCGTTGAAAGAATTTGCTTCGTGGGGTTGTACTTCAATGGCTTTTAAAATGTCCATAAGAGCTTCTCTATGGGGAGCTGATTGTTGGATAAGCTCGTAGATGGACAGCCTAGCCGATGTGGTCCGCAAACTCGCGTGAGTTTGGTCCGTATCGTGACCTCGGGTCTAGGCGGAGGCAACCGCGTTGGGCGTTGTTGAGGCCGCGATGTCGACGGAACTTCCCTCGCAGCCTACCTCGGGGGCAACCGCCGGGTATCTTCTCGTTCCTTGTTACAATGCTAATCATTCCCACAAATCCTTGCACGGGAAGATCTTGTTGCACCTCGTTAATGTGGAGCGGTTTTGTCTCGTGCCTCGTGGGCAGGCGCAAGGGGTCCTTGAATACCCCCATTTGTTGGTTGTTTGGTGCGATGGGGTTGTCCACGACCAATGTTCTATTGTCGATCAAATCCTCGGACTAGTTCTTTGAATTTCCAAAGCACCCATTTAGGTCATGTCCTCTCGCGCCTATGGAATCTCGCAATACAATTCCTCCCTATACCCCCTAGGCTTGGGAATGTTAGGGTCAAAAATTTGGATTTCTCGCAGAGTAACTAAATTTGCCGCTGACAAGCGGTCAAATAAGGAGTCCCTAGACTCCGCATACGGGGTGAATTGTCGCCTAGGGCGACGCTGCTGATACTGCTCCTGTCTTCTGTTATCTCTTTCGTAAGCAGGAGGCACTGCCTGGTAATTAGCCCTTTGGGGCTGCGTCTCTTGCACAGGCGCGGGAACATTTATCGCAACTTGATTGACTGCAGCGTGTTGTGGTTGCGTTGTCCCGCTTTTAGTGGTTTTGTTCCACTCTTTCTTCTTAGGCTTGGCAATTGCGCCTTCGCCTATCTTAATCTCTTCTATAAGTCCGGCTTGGGCCAAAGCTTCTTCTAGGTCGTCGTATTGTCGCAAGCAACAATAGACCAGAGATTGATTTTAAGCAACTTTTTGCGAACATTTGCGTGAGATCCGACATGGGAGGACGGTAGGGTAACTTAGAAAGCAAAGCTCTCCATCGGTTCTCGTACGCTGCCATTGTTTCCTCCTCAAATTGTTTAAGGCTAGCAAGATCACTAAGTGATGCCTTCTTCCTTGTGTTGAAGGCGAAGCTGCTCAAGAAACGCATCTACTAGCTGATCTAAGCTGCTTATGCCGTGTTTGGGCAGTTGTGTGAACCAATCCGAGGCAGGGCCTGCGAATGTGGTTATGAATGTTCTAAGCAAAAACGCGTCATTATCTTGGATTGCGAAGCACTGGCTTAGAAATCTTGTAACGTGCTCTTGTGCGTCCTCCTCACCTTTAAAAACTGCCAATTGAGGCAACTTGAAGTGTTCAGGGTAAAGAGGCGCAGGCACTGAAGGATGCACCGGATTACTACGGAGTAGACGTAATGTGGGTTTTTGATGCCCAACAGCTTTTGTTCCCACAGACTCCAAACGCTCCAATAGCGCTTGGTATGCATCGGAAGATTTTATTTCTTCCTCTCTTGCTTGCTCCCATTGCAAGTTACGATAAACTGGAGGCCTATGGAGGGGTGGCCGAATGGCATCCTTCCTGCCTTGATGGGGAGTTTCAACATATTCTATCTCTGGTTCGTACTCCTCATAAAATTCTTGAGGAGTTTCTGGGCGAAACCTCCGACCCCGATCGAGTCCCCGCCGAAGGTACCCATCATCATTTCGAGGAGTAGCCTCCCTCTCATGTCTATGAGGTCTCGGAGGCAAAGCTTGACGAGGTCGTGGAGACCCGTCCCGCGTTAAAGGGTTATGCCTCTCATGTTGTTCGGCTCTTTGGACGCGAGGGGTTGGCCCTCTCTCAAGTATTTCATATTGTAACTCATCCGCTTCACGTTGCATGCGTTCTTTATCCAAGCGGTATTGATACTCTATCTCTTGTCGACTTTGTTTAAGCCGCATGATTTGGGCTTGACGGGTGGTATATCTAGCGACAGCCGGGTCAATTTGATCTAACCTATTTTGTTCATAAGGTTCAAATGTTCCTCCTATGGGTTTACCTCGGTTTTGATGCTCTAAAATCTCAAGGGGTCGCTTCCCTCCGTCGAGGTAGGCGGTATGTGCTCGAGGTTCCGGCCTCAAGGGGTGATCATGATATCCGGCCGGTGCGTAGCATAAGGTTCCCGCGTTGTATGTTGTTGTCCTTGAGGAATGCGATGATCTTCCTCATATTCTCTCTCATAGGTGCGTAAGGGGCAGGCGGAGTTAGGTCGCCCCGTGTAAGGAGCCCTACGCTCCGGATTTGGTCTCTCTCGTTCCGATGAGAGGTAAAGAAGGGACGCCATATCCACGTTGTCCCTCCAAATGGACAAGCAGTGCCCCGTTAGCGCTTCATCGCGCCGTGGCCACTCATGTCTAGCTTGAGAGGGCGATTCTCTCGTTTACATTAAGGTCTTGCATGTAGGGCATCTTTTCGAGAGGGGCTGCTTTGAATGGGCATACCCCACCGAGGATTTTGAATTGGATTCTTTTGTAGGTTAGACCGATAAGGCGGTATGACCAAATCCTCAGGACTGAAGCGAAGGCGACTTGTGCCTGCTTCTTGTGTACCTTCCGGAGCTGCCGCCCTTGATTGGGCTTGGCCGCGGGTGTACACCATTGCGGTGCGTCCACACTATCTAAGTAGATTTTTATCTTGTTTTTAATGATTTTTTTTTTTTTGTCTACACTAAACTGAATTAAACACACACATTCACAAAACCGTGATTATCTCTTTTAAGGATTCTTGGTGTGCCCTAGACTGGTTTAGTGTATTTTGGTGTTTTGTTTTGTTTTTGTAGGTTTTGTAGAACGTTTAAATGCATCATGTAGGCTCTTATAACTCCCAAAAGGTCGCCCCTTCAATATACCAGCCAGGCCGATATACCAACCTCTCTATATACCCGCCCTTACGAGAGGGAGACTATAGGTACGTGAGAGCAGAAGGTACGTGGTACGTAGGCGGTACGGAAGGGGGATTGTCCTGTTAATGGCACCTACCATAGAAAACTTATCCTCGCGCGCATGGGAATCACCCCAGCTACGCTCGGTCTGTCTTCGTCAGGATTTACGCCTAACAACAGTTGACAATCAGGAAATGTATGCAAATCAAGCCAAGGTGGTGATTAAATCCACCAATGGTCTTGATCAAGGGCTGGGGTCTTACGACCAGCTCCTTGGTTTAAAATTGTTTCGTGGAGTGTGTGAGGTTCATTTTATCCAACGAAAATGAAACATGCATGAATGACTTTTCCTAAGCAATGCAAGCTAAAATTGAAAACAATCAAAGAAACAAAAACGAAATAGAAAATTTCAACAGAGATGATGAAAATCCCTACCTCTTCTCTCCCTCGCTCCAGCTTGCCTCCGAATTTTTGCTCGAAAAGTTGCAGCATGTAAAATCGTCCCTTGGTGAGACGATTAACAGAACAGAAATCGTCCCTTGCAGAGACGATTTTACAATCGTCCCAGGGTGAGACGATTTCCAGAATAGAAATCGTCCCTTGCAGAGACGATTTTACAATCGTCCCAGGGTGAGACGATTTCCAGAACAGAAATCGTCCCTTGCAGAGACGATTAACAGTCTGCAAGAAGAAAAATGTACCTGTCAAGCACAAACACAAAAATTCAATCAGTTTCTATGATTTTAAAAATAGGGGACAGGGTCCCACCGTGATCGCCACTGAAAGCACGAGATTCCGGCAAAGGAAACACTAGCTATGCAACATAAGACGAAAATGTAACGCTTTGATCCTATGCACTAAAACAGAGAAAGGAGACAACTTGGAAACGAAAGACAAGATGTAAAGAAATCACAGCCCTCTTTATTCAAATATCTTATCCTCGGTTACATAGACGTCTCCTCCCCTTTTGGGGGCTAGGAGCGTTAAATTTGTCTTCATTACAATGTGTGACCTAGTCTTCCTCTTCCCGCGTGCCCACGATTGCAATGGGCGGGCCAAGATGCCGCCGCCGCCGATGTGGATAAGTTCTTCACCTCTCGATTGCTTTTCCCGCAATCAAAGAAACAATGAAAATTTCAGTAGCACCTGCTGCAAATGAAAGGGGTTCGTTCTCTAAAATCAACGAAATATGCATGTAAACATCTGCCTAAAATAGTAAATACAGTGAGTCCAAATGGCTTGAAAACTTGACAGAAGACAGAAAATGTTACCAAAAGGCCATTGCCCCTGAGACATCCGACCAATCTGCTTTTACTTGGTAATCGTCCCTGGTAAGGACGATTGCTACTGTTAATCGTCCCCCGAAAGGACGATTGCCGCTGTTAATCGTCCCCTGGAAGGACGATTGCTGTCGTTAATCGTCCCCTGCAGGGACGATTGATACCGTGTTGAAGAAGCCGACCTCGCCGCCGCTCCAATGTCGATTCCCGAGACCCGCAAAATGCCTCGCAAACAAGGGGGTTATGTAATTGGGGCCATTTTGGGACGACCCAGATGGTCGGATTCTCCCAATTTGGCCTCCATCACCGAGAAATTGGACGTTGTTACCTGCAAGTCAATGGGACAACCAAAATAACAAAAGCATGATAATATTCGATGAAAACCTTTTGAAATCAAGATTCAAGATTCTGAACTATTGAAAAGCAGAGAATAACATGGAATATGAACAAATGACAGAAAATGAACTACAACTAAATCCAAAAGGTGCGGGGTGCCCAAGTGGGCAGCCCACCGATGGAACTTGATTTTGGCACCAATCCACTTGGGATGGGCCCAAAATCTCTTAGGAGTGGGGGGTCGGCGAATTGGTTGGTTCAGGTGTCCATGTGTTGGATTTGGGTCAGGTTCGAGCTTCCAAAGGCCACCCAACAACCTCCCTTGCAAAAGAGATTGGTGGATGTGGGAAGATGAACCAAAAGGGATGCAAGTGGGTCTCCAACTCGGCAGCACTTCGTTGCTTGAAAACTCCTTCAACCTGTATCTTTTGGGTGAGAAAAGTCCCACCTTTTATAGACCCAAGGGGTCTCCTTTGGGAGGGAAGCACAAATGCCATGTGTTGGTCATAGGCGCCATGTGGCAGTCTTGTCTCCTCATGAGGGAGGGGAGTCCTCCATTGACTTGTGTTTTCATAATTGCTTCTTGTGACAGTCCTCTAACGGCCCTTCTGTCCACCTACACACGCGTGCAAGGCAGAGTCATCAACCGACCGTTCCGGGCTGCCACTTGGCGTCGTTTGTCATTTTGCCCGTTAAACTTGGTAATCGTCCCCGGGTGGGACGATTACAAAAATCGTCCCCGGGTGAGACGATTGCAAGTTAGTAATCGTCCCCGGGTGAGACGAGTACCGGGCAAAGTGTCTAAATGTACCAAATTGCTTCCTGACCTTACAAAATTTCTATGGAAGTGGTTAGGACCACTGTTTGACCTCTGAGGGCTGCCCTGGGGGCTGTGTTTGTCAAAGCGATCAGTGTTTGCAGTCACATAATCGGATTGGTGCTGTTTTGGTGTCTACAGATTTTCTCAAAAAGAGACTAGGATACACCGCTAAAGTCCCAGTAGGGGGTTCGCCTAGCTCTTCCACTCTGAACCAATAATTGTTCCAATAGTGGGAGATAGTTTAAACATGAGTAACTTAGTACCACTATAAAGAAGTTCCTTATTCTATTATAGAAATATCTAGGGGGCAAGACGATGGAAGGAGATGAATGCTGACGCCATCAGAATAAATTGAGGGTTGGTGATGAAATCCAACTCACCAATGTTTAAAACATGTGTGTGTGTGTGGGGTTCATTTTAAGTTTACATAAAGTAAAATGCATCATACACCAACAATGACTCTATCCTATATGCCTAATATAAATGACATTTCAGTTTTCAGAAAGATGCATAAACTAATATGAGTTTCATGGACACACTCTAGTTTGTGCAAATATGGCCTCTAGCAGGGCCTCAAAGCAAGTAAACCAACACATTATTTCTAGCACGCTAGATTCTAGGGTGGACTTTACAAGCATAAGTCGATGTTCCTAGCAATGCCTAGTGGAAATATAAAAGAAAAACCCTAAGATAGACAAGATGCAAGTTCTTTCATTTATATTACTTAGATTCCAAATCAAAATGTGTTTTAATTTCATTGTTTTAGGAAAATAGAGGCAGATAGAGAACCATAAATCATTAGAAAAGCTATACCAACCTCAAATCCAACTCAAAAACCAATATTTTGTCCTTTGTTGCACTCTAGTTTCAATCTCTATCGACTAGAGAAACTAATTTATGGCCATTGTTAGCGAGTGTGGCTGACTTATAGATGCTGTAGACTAGAGCGATCGATTTTTGGTCGCTATAAAATAGAGCGGCTAAACCTACACATAAAAATATGGATCAGTAAAGTGACAAAAAATAAAAAATTGGTGGGGATCCCATCGTGATCACCATTTGTAGTGACCCAAAGGAAGTGGTGATGCGTAGTCGTTATACCATCATTAATTCTCAATGAATCTATCAATCCAGGGCAGTGTACAAGGCTATCTATGTGAGAAGAAGTGAAACAACTATAACTTAGGTCAATTTAGAGCAACAGGTCTTATTGGTGAAACCGGTTGTGTGGGGGGTTTTAGGACATTCCTATCTCTAAATTGCATGAAATAAACCTTAATCTAAGTTGCAGAATTGGAAACTAATCATTAACTACAGAAATGAAGTCCTAATTACAATTGCAGAATAAGACCTAATTATATTGCAGAAATAATAGTTGCAAAATTGAAAGTCTGATCCTAATTGCAGAAAGGAAATCTAATTACTTTTGCAGTAATGAAAGTCTAGATCTAATGTGGAAATAAAAACTATCAAAGTTCTGCAACAGAAGGTTGTCAATCTTCTGTTCAGGTTTTAACAACAAAACATAAAATGCAGGAAATTGCTGAAAAATAGTAAATTCTAAAAATAACAATCTAAAATAAAGTGGAAGCTTTGCTGAAAGTAAGATTGCAACTAAAACATTAAGCACAAGGTTAATCTAAGCATAAATAAACTAAGACTGCAAATATTGTCAACTGTTTACAAGCAATTGAAATAACAAGTTCTACAACTCATTCTATGCAGCAAAATCAGAATAAAAACCTGCTTTATTAGTCCTCCTCCTAGGTCTGGAAGTGGCCAGCCTCTTTGTCCAGAAGAAGGTGTAAGTCTCTCTCTCTCTCTAAATCTTAATTACACTCATTTACAAGCAATATGAAATAGAACTGGTGCACTTTATTGATCAAAAGACATGATTACAAGAATTCTACTAAAAAACTGTTATAGGACTGTAATAACTAATTTCTACCTATACTCTATATTTTCTGCTAGCTTCCTTACTCTTTTCACTATTTTCTATCTCCTTTTCTACCTACTAGGCTCAACCTGAATGGGAGCAATATTTATAGCTATCCTATGATCTGATTACAAACAAAGAATATCTCAAAAGATCTAATCCTACAATGTTGCAACAAATTCTGGTTTTATCCTAGAAGAGGACTAAAACTTGATCTTTCCCTTAATGATGACTTTGGTCAGCAATGACGGCAAAGACAGATGGAAGATCTTTCCCTTTACCTTTTCCAACCTTTATTTCCCTTTTTTCGGCTTCAAAAATCGGTCAACAGGTCAAAAACACATTCTGTTCTTCATTTCGAAGATAAGTGGCTTCATTCCGAAGACAATGCAATTCTCATTCCGAAGATCGCTCATTCCAAAGATACTGCATTCTCATTTCGAAGATCGCTCATTCCGAAGATACTGCATTCTTCATTTCGAAGATCCGCTCATTTCGAAGATGCTGTGTTCTTTCATTTCGAAGATATCTGTTCATTTCGAAGATACTTCGGAATGAACAAATGTATGCTTTTTCATGATTCCTTCTGCATCTCTCAGGTGGGTTATCTCCTAAGATCAAATTCCAATGGTCTTCATCCCTTTCCTCATGTGAATTCCATGCCTTGCTATTTATGGACAGCTGGCTGGAATTTACATGGGAAAGACCATTTTTTGCTGCACAAAGAATAGTTTGCTTGTACTGTTGCCAGATTTAGGTGAAATAAATGCTTGAGACAAATCAAAACATGATTAGTGAAATGCTGCTATTATTCTAAGCATATCCCATTGTAGCAAATCATAGCAAAAAGAACACAAAACTATGCAAAAAGCTATAAAATCAGCATATAATATTTCAAATACATTGATCATGCAAAATGGTTAATATACAACATATTGAATCAACTTAACTAACATATCAGATAAAACATAAGAGTTTATAGGCATTTTTAGTGTTCAAAACATGTTATGATTGAGGCATTTCCAGGCCTCATCATTTTCCCCCAACTTATATTAATGCATGCCCTCATGCATTCTGTTGGGCTATGGAATCACATATGTCCATGTTTAGATTCCATGACCTATAGAATAATTTCTTGCCTATGTAATACCCCCTATTTTCCTGAATGTTTCTGAGCCAATCTTCAAATTGTTCATCAGGCGGGCATCTTCCTCAAAGTAGAATGGAACTGGAGTAATGATGGTCAGAGGCCCGAACCTGAGACCTATCCAGTTATGTTGCATGATCTGAATCAGCTGGACTACACCTTCTACTCTTCTTCCGGACCATTCTAAGTTGATGGGGGAGATAGGTTCTCTTTTCCTCAAAGACATGGAAAGTTCATTCCATCTGTCTCTCGCATACCGACAATGCCGGGAAGAAATTGTGATCACAGAAATTGTTAAATCCGGCCACACAAATCCCTCAAATTGTTCAAGTACATTCTCTTAATATCACCCCTGTTCATCATTGAGAAGTGTTGCCTCGTGATAACTAGGTGATTTGGCTGGATTGCTCCGACTAACAACTCAGCCCTTGTTTCAATCACTTTATTCTCCCTTTTCTCTTGATCCCAATAAAGCTGATTCTGCAAAGTAGACATAAATGCTCTCAACTGAACATCTCCAATGTAGATTTGAGGATGAGAGTCAACTTCCTCTGGAATGAAGAAACTATGTAAAAATAGTTCACACAGGAGATTTTTCTGCTCAAAAGGACTCGTCAAAATATGCCTCCAGAAAATCTTCAATAGTGTCCAATTTATATGGAAGGTTTGAAGTAATCCTCATGACCCGCCATCCGAGGTATTTTTCCTTCAAAATAAGGTCAGTAAAATCTGGCTGGTCATCTAAATTGGACTAAAAATTCAGCAATTTGGCATAAGTCAGACACCTTTTCTTTCAATGCCTGAATTTCTGTGTCCTTGGCTTCTAGCTGTTTTGCTTCCAATTTGAACTTTTCAGTTTTAGTGGCAAGCTGCTCATATCTAATCATCCAACTTAGCTATGTCTGCATTGTACCGCTCTAGAGACACAAGTATTAGGTGGTCCGACTATAGGGGGATCCTAGGCAACAGATTTATCTGAACTCCTTTTTCTGCCACTTCCACTGGCTGTTCATCTGTCAATAACTCTACTTGCACCCCCTTATTTGCTATTTCTATGGGATTGTCATCAGATAGTATTTCTACTTGTACCCCCTTATCTGCTGTTTCTACTAGAAAGTGTAACAAGTTGAAATGCAGGGACCTCAATAGGAGTACTTACTTGAACATTTTCTTGCTGCTGGGACTGTTCCTATGTTGGTGGCTCATCTGCAACATCCTCTACAATATTCTTTATCATTTTTGAAGCATCTTCAGAATAAGAAGGTAATGCTTCAGAATAAGATGGTGCTGCTTTAGAATGAATAGGCACTTCTTCATAATGAAGGAGTGCTATTTCAGGATGAACTCCTATGTCTGCCTCAATAGAGTCATCTGTCCTTGATAGACCTAGAAGCAATTGAGCCAAATTATCTTCATCATGGGATATAGCTGGCTATTTTTCAGATTGTGACAACAATTTTCTCAGTTCTGCCACTTCCTGCTGAAGCTCTACAATTTTTCTTTCTTGCATCTCAATGATGCTTTCTTTCTCTGAAATCCACCTGGTCTGTGTTTTGACAACACTCCTTGCTGCCCTCAGCTGCTCTGTGATGTCTTCCACTTCTGTTTCTACTTCAGAAGCTGATGCAGATAAATCAGTTGCAGTTGGATGTTCAACCAAATTTTCCTCTTCTTCTGCAATAGTTTGTTCTTGTTCAGGAGGCTCTGTGAGATTGTCTATAAGGGTATCTACCATATCTGTAGCCTGTTGAACTGTAGCCTCCTCCAAACCATCCTGCTCAGTTTTTGCCTCAGCTATCTGTTCAGGGAATTCTGGAAAGTTTTCAGATGCTGGTTGTATCTCTGTGACATCTGGGCTGCTTGGTCTATCTTCTTCCTCCATGACCTGTTCTGTAGTTTCTTTCAAATGGATTCTTGTAGACCTCCTAGTTCCAGATGCAAACTTCTTCTTTTTGCTCTATTTTTTGGTGACAGTAGGGGTCATGGGGTCAGTTTCAGATGCCTCTATTTCCCTTGTTGTTTCTGCCTCTGTTTGGTTAAGTGCTTCACTTCTCTGTTCTGACAAATCAGTTGCAGCTTCAGCAAAATGAACCTTCTTTTGTTTTTCTGCTCTGCTGCCAGTTCCAGATCCTCTTCTCTTTTGTTTCTTAGCTCGTGAAGTTGAGGGTTCAGGAGCAAGGTTTTCTGCTGCTGCTGTGGGGTGTAGTTCTGTAACAGCTTCAGGGGCACCTTCTGCAGTTTCTTCTACAGCATCTTCTGCAACATTTTTTGTAGCAGTTGTTTCCTCTTCTGCAGCAACATCAGCAGCATTTGGTTCTTCTTCTTCCTCACTTTCATCCCCAAAAATGACATCATTTAGGGTAGAGTAAAACCTATCAAAACTCCTAGGGTTTCCTCTAAAATGGTGTTGGCAAACTAATTTGATGAGGCCATGATGGCGAAGGCTTCCTTTACCCTCCTGATATCTCTTTGCCATGTTCTTTAACTCTTGATACAGATATAGGGGAAGATTTACCCTAACTTCTGGTTGTTGCCCACCATGTCTGAGATGGTTCAAAATTCGTAAATGATGCCCTGATAACAACACATACTGCCCTTCACAGGTTAGGAATTTAATTACCCAGGTGGCTACTTCATCCCAGGGTTCCTACAAGCTGGCCCTTTTAACCCTTTGCATGTGTTGTTATGGGTTAAGTACTCTGGTTCTCTATCATTTTCTTCTACAAACTGATTAACTACATTTGCCAATGTGTTCTTGCCAGATCTAGAAATTGAAATCCCTTCTAATGGCAGCTCTGTAATCTGACTTAAAATTTTAGGGCTTACCTCAATAGTCATGCCGTTAACATGTGCTCGGTTGTTTCTGAACGTATGGGCAAACATGCCAGCCAAATCTTCAGAAGACCCATTGAATTTATCCAGAAATGGCATAAACCCTCCATCTTCAAAAATCTGCACAACTGCCAGATTTTCTCGAAGGTAAGTGGTATCTGCAGGCTCTGTTCTGATCTTTCACCCCATTTTTTTTGTTTAAAAATCGTATACTATGGCTGTTGTTCTTCTGCTGGATCTCTGGCCATTTTCTGTTGCAGATTTGTAGAGTTTTAGTTTGAAACCTTCGTTGCCCTGTTTCTCGTCTGCTTCTTCGGAATGAACCGTAACCTATGCACTGTACTTCGCAACACGTCTTCGAAAAGAAAGATGGCACACATTTCTACTTTTGCACTGTACACCTGTTCATTGATAATTGCATGGATGTCCTTGCCATCAGATCCACCTCATTAGTTTTGCAGATTCTCACGTGCATGTTAATTGGCATTAAAAACTCGGTGGCATATGGTTGGTCACGTTCTCCGTATTTCCAATGAGTGCAAAAACAAACCATGTGCTAACTGACACGTGTTCCTTCCTCGCATGCAACTAAAAAATTTTGATTTTGTCGTACCTTGTCTTCTTGGATGCCACGTGGAAATGCTCTTTTCAAAGATTATAACTAATTGCGCAGACAAAATTTCATTTCAAATATTATGACCTCATTCCGAAGACAAGTCTTCATTCCAAAGACAAATCCTCATTCCGAAGATTATGACTTCATTCCGAAGATAGGTCTTCATTCCGAAGACAAATCTTCTTTGCAAAATTTTTATTTCGAAGATTAATCCTCATTTCAAAGATCAATCCTCATTTCGAAGATCAAGCTGTATTGCAAAGGTAAATCGTCATTCCGAAGATAGATCCTCATTTCGAAGATAGATCTTCATTTCGAAGATAGATCTTCATTTCAAAGATAGATCTTCATTTCGAAGATGATGCAGCAAGTCGTCATTCTGAAGACCAAGTTTCATTCTGAAGACAAATTTTCTTTCTGAAGACAAAGTGCAACATTCATTTTGCTGTCATTCTGAAGACAATTTCAATCCGAAGATAATACAATAGGCACTGTTTTTGGCATTCTTGTTCCGAAGATTAGGCAGAAATCAATATTTTCATTCTCAAAACATGTTTTTAAGTATGCCAACTCTTATGAATACCTTTTATGCTAATGGTCAATTGTCACATACTATATACTAATCATTTTACAATGAAGAAATGTAAGAAATATATACCTGATAAAAATAGTTAATGCCAGTTTTGAAGAATGACTGCCTTTGTTGATATTCTACTGAGATTTTCTGCAACATTTCAAAACAAGTGCACTTGGTGAATTTGTACAATGATGGTTCAGAAATTTCTCAAGGTTATGCATGCCAGAAAACTGGTTTTCATGCACACCAACTCAGTAGTGCCTTAAGAAAAGGTTTTCACTGCTGAGTTATTCATTTTTCTCTCTTTTTTTTTCTTGATTTTCCCTTTTTTTTATTATTTTTTTACCTCTCCTTTTCTCTCTTTTTTTTTTTTCTTGATCCTGACTATGCCCATGAAGGAATTTCATGATTTCCCCTGAAACCATGCCCGTGAAGGAATTCATACTCAGAATTTATTCATCTTTTTGTTTTCTATTTTTTCGATTTTTTTGTATTTTCTATTTTTTTCTTGAAATCCACTGATCATGTTGATTGTTTTGAAGTGGAAGAGGGAATCTCTTCCACCTGCTGTGTATCCAAACTATCAAGTTGCTGCAAGAATTCTTCTTTAGTCAAAGGTGTATGGTATACCCTGAGGCGATGTCCATTCACTACCAACTTTCTTCGTGACCCATCAATAGGGGATAAACGAGCTGCTCCATTGTTAAATACCTCCTCAATCCAATAAGGTCCCAACCATCTAGTTCTCAGTTTTCCAGGGAAGTCTTCATATTGAGAATCAAATAGTAAAGCCCAATCTCCTTGTTGAAGTTTCCTCCGCTGAATGTGACTGTCATGCCACAGCTTCCTCTGCTCCCGAATTACCTCAGTTTGGTGCAGAGCATCCAATCTAAGTTCATCCAATGCATTCAACTGTAGAATCCTGTCTGTCTATGCCTGCGACAATTCAATTCCAATTTCCAGTGCTGTGCGCAATGTTAGTAGCTCAAATTCAATAGGTAAGAGAGGCTTTTTACCAAAGACTAGTTCATAAGGTGTGAATCCAATAGTGGACTTCCAAGTAGTATTGTAGGCCCAAACTGCTTCGTGTAATTTATCTAGCCAATTTTTCCTATGAAAAGCTACTATTTTTGTCAAGATGCGTTCTAGTTCCCTCGTTTGTTACTTCAACCTGGCCATTTGCTTGTGGGTGGTAAGGTGATGATTTCCTATGTTTGATTTCATACAATTCTGTAAATGCTTTTATGACTTTGGATGCAAATTGGGGTCCTTGGTCTGTGGTGATAGACCGTGGAGCTCCAAATCTCTAAAAAATCTGAGTATACAAGAAATCAATGACCTTCTCTTCACGAGCATGTTTAAAAGCACGCACCTCTACCCACTTTGTCGGGTAATCAATGCATACTAGAATATGCACCTTTCCTTGAGAAGGTGGATCAATAGGTCCTACAAAATCAAGTCCCCCACCTCTCAAATGGTTCTAAAACCATTTGAGGCTGCAGTGGCATCTCATTTGTATGAGTGGGTTTCCCCATTCTTTGGCATGCATCACAATGCCTGATGTACTTTTTCACATCCTTGTGAAGAGATGGCCAATAATATCCTATCCCCAAGATTTTCCTAACCGTGCTTTTTACAGAATAGTGTCCACCCGAGGGTTCATCATGACAAGCTCTAAGGATATCATACACTTCATCCTTTCGGATGCACCTACGTAACACATGGTCAGGACCGCACTTAAAAAGCATACCCTTAATCCATTCAAAAGAAGAACTCTGTTTGATCAATTGTTTTTTCTGTTTTGAGGTGAAATGTGGAGGAACTTTCCCTGTGACCAAATAATTGGCTATATCTGCAAACCAAGGTGATTGAACCGATATAGCAAATAGTTTTTCATCATGAAAAGTGTCATCAACTAATTCCCCTTCATTCGTGTTCTGCAACCTGGACAAGAAATCTGCCACAACATTAGCTTTTCCTGGTTTGTTGATTATAGTGATATCAAATTCTTGCAGCAATAGCAACCAACGAATAATTCTTGCACTTACCATAGGTTTATTCATCAAATACTTAATGGTTGTATGATCTGTGTGAATAAATATTTGATAACCCGTGATATAATGCCTGAATTTGTTGATGGCATAAATTACCGCTAGGAATTCCTTCTCAGTTGTTGTATAATTTTTCTCGGCTCCTGTCAAGTTCTTGCTAATGTTGTATATGGTATAATGTTCACCATTATCAATTTGTCCTAATGCTGCTCCAATTGTCGTATTGGAGGCATCACTTTGTATGTGAAATGGTAATGTCCAATTAGGTCCTCTAAGCATAGGTGGAGTTATCAATTTCTCTTTCAGAGCTTCAAATGCTTCCTGACACTTTGCAGTCCAGGAGAATTCAGAATCTTTAGTCAATAGGGCAAACATAGGACTGGCTATTGTACTAAAGTTGGGAATAAACCTGCGGTAAAAACCAATGTGTCCTAGGAAGCTTCTGACATTAGTCTGAGTTTTAGGAGGAAGGAGATTCTTGATGATTTCAACCTTCTTTGGGTCAACTTGGATCCCTTCAGGAGAGATGTGATGACCAAGAACTATCCCTTCCTTCATCATCATGAAGCATTTATCTGGATTTAAGGATAAGTGGTATGTTTCACAGCGAGTTAAGACTTTATCAAGATTTTCCAATGTAAAATCAAAAGTTTGTCCACATACTGTGAAATCATCCATGTAAATTTCAACACTTTTGGTGGTCAGATCAGCAAAAATTGCTAGGACTGCTCGCTAAAAAGTTGCTGGGGCATTACACAAACCAAAAGGTAAAACCCTATAGGCAAATGTTCCCCATGGACATGTAAAAGTTGTTTTTTCTTGATCTTCAAGTGCAATCTGAATTTGATTATATCCACTAAATCCATCAAGAAAACAAAAGTATCTTTTCCCAGCAAGAGTATCTAACACTTGATCTATGAAAGGTAATGGAAAATGGTCTTTGTATGTCACCTTATTCAATTCTCTATAGTCTACACATACTCTCATTTTTCCATTTTTCTTAGGAACTATTACCAATGGAGAAACCCATTGGCTATCAAAAATTGGGTAAATGAATCCTACTTCCAGGAGTTTTTCAATTTCTTCTTTCACAATATCTCTTAAGGCAGGATTCAATCTTCTTTGAGGTTGTCTGACTGGCTTGACTTCTTCAAGATAGATTCTATGGGTACATATATCAGGATGAACTCCCGACATATCTTTGTAGTTCCAAGCAAAAGCATGAACATGCTTCTGCAAGACAACTATCAGCTTTTTCTTCCTCTTCCCTAGTAAGTCGGTCGTAGATGTTCAAAAATTTGCCTGGCTAGACTTCTATTTGTTTTGTATTTAGAAGGACTGAATTCACTCCTTCATACCTGGTAATTAAGGGATTAAGAGGACATTGCCGAGATGGGAGAAAAGAAGCAGCTTCTATTTTATTGCTGCTTGAGGGAAGCATATCTTGTATGGAACAAGTGAGAAGGAAAAATCAGATGATGGTGCCATCCATGTGGTAGTGAAACAGAGTTTCCCTGTGATAGCACAGATGGTTCATCTTCAGATTTTTGATTCTCCTCATTACTTATCAACTGTTGGATATTTGTTGCTTCCCCTTCTAAACCTTGTTCATGCAGAACATTCATCAGGATTGTTTCATTTTCCAAGTTTTCTCGTGTCACTGAGGTCTTCTGTGTGTTCTCTTACTACTAAGGTAGCTAGTGTAGAAATGACCTCTTCTGGTTATTCCTTTGAGTCAAAAAACCATAACTGACCTAAAAATTTGCTAGATGGTTTTGCATGAGGATATAAAGAAATCTGTTTCAGATCAATACCATTTGAAATAGTCATATTTCCAGATCCGCAGTCTATGAAGGCTGCTGTAGTTGCAAGCCAAGGTCTTCCCAAAATAATGGGATATCCATGTGCTGAATTTCTTGGCTGTAAAACCAGAAAATCTACAGGGAATTCCCAAGAAGAAACTTCTATAGGGACATCTTCAATGATTCCTTCAGGTTTTGCAACTGACCTATCAGCCATTTCTAAAACTGTAAATGTGGGGCTGAGATGTTTGAGCTGTAATTGTTCCATTGTATCCTTGGTCATGACATTTATTGCAGCTCCTAGATCCACTAAAACATTTGATATTGGTACTGAACCTATGGTGACTGTGATAATTGGGCTTCTTGGATCACTATACTTTGGAGGTAGTAGTTTTCCAGATAAGAGATCAGCTATCTTTCCTTCAACCTGCACAGTTTTGGGAAATGCTTTCTTCTTTCTTCCTGCTCTTTTAATGCACAAATTTTGGACAGTACTGTTAATCTCTGGTATTTCCTTAATAGCTTGCAATAAGGGCAATGAGATAGTCAACTTTTTGAGTTCTTTGACCAATTCTGACTCAAAATTTTTTGGTATTGCATTAAGTCTTTCAGGATATGGAATTATCCTTGGTAATTGTTCTGCTTGTGTCTCTTTCTCTATTGTTGGTTCCAATTTTTCTGTTTCTATTGTTGGTTGGATTCTCTCTGGTTCTGATGATTCTTGCTCTTCATTTTCTTTGATTTCAATTGAAACTGGTTCAGGTACAACTTTTCCTGAACGAAGTTGGATGTCACTACAATCAAGAACATTAATTTCAACATTTTCTTCAGCTTCAGCCACATAGACAGGAGGTGTCTGTCTCACACTGTTTGGATTAGTGATTGGCTGAGCTGGCAATTGAGGTTGTTTCACTTGCTGTGTTTGCTATTGTTTTTCTTGAAAATTTTGATTAGGTGCAGGCAACAAATGCTGATTTTGACCTTGATTCCTTTGCTGCCTTGGATAGGACTGGTATTGCTGATTCCACTGTGGTTGGTTTTGCATCCAATGTGGATTAGCCTGATTTTGATTCCAAGCTGGATTGTTTTGATTCCAAGATGGGTTGTTTTGATTCCATGAGGGGTTGTTTTGATTCTGATTCCAGGCTGGGTTACTCCAATTTGATTGTGGCCATTCTTGGGAATTTGTCCATTGAGGATAATTCCAAGGACGTTGGGGTGGTTCTGATTGTCCCCAAGGCATAGTACCAGGATTATGCCCCCAATTTGTAGGAAAACGAGGGGGATTTTGATATTGAGAGAAATTTCCCCTTGTTTTGGTCCAATATAGTTGAGTTCCTCAGTCTGGTTTTCTAACACAGTTTTGAGTTGTGGTAGCAGGTGGCATTGATCAGTTGAATGCCTTTTTGAACAGATACTACAAATGGCTGAGATAGATGTTTTATTCAAAGGACATTCCTGCAAAGCATGTTTATTTCTACATCTTGGGCAATAAATTGCCAAAGGTTCTATGTTTTTTGCTTTTGCAGACATTTCCCCCAAAGTAGTGTTTAGATGCACTAGGATATCAGTTTTGAAATTTGCAAGTTCCTCTATCAGGTCCTTTACATCAGTGCCATTTGTGCGGCTTTTTCTTCTTCTCTGCTTAGTGCGAGAGTAATTCCTATAGAGATCCATAATTTCCTCATTACCGAGAGTGGTTACATCCCCTTTTCCCATCAAATCCAGAACTTCTCTGGATTCATCTTGCAATCCTCTCAAAAATATGGTTTTACATAATTCTGGTTCTACAAGTCCACATCTCCTTTGAACAAAGGAGAACCTATCAAGATAATCTTCCAATGTCTCATCATCTTCCTGCTTGATTCTGAATAACTCATCTTTTCTATTCCTTACACGACAATATTCCTGATATTTGTCTAAAAAGACAGTCTCCATTTGATCCCAGGTTCTTATGGAATTTGGTTCTAAACTCATGAACCAACGTAATGCTGAATCCTTGAGAGTTGAGGGAAAAACCTTAAGTTTTTGATTGTCATTTATATAATCATAGGTCTGACACACTACCTTGAATTCAAACAAAAATAGGTCAGATCTTCAGATACAACACCTCGAAAGGTTGGGAGTACTGAAGGTGAAATGGTCTTCATGGGAGAGTTTTGTGTTGGATTCAGATGAATAGGATATTCAAATGTTCTGGACGGTTGGAGTATATCCTGATCATCTCCTTCATTATGAACATAGCCATGTTGGCCATCTATATTGCCTCCTTTCGCCATAGTTTCCTATTTGTTGGGAGAAGTTAAAGCTTCCCAAATTGTTCTCTCAAGAGGTCCAAGCCTCTCTGTTGATGATGAGTCTGATGAATTGTCTTTCTTAGGATATTCTGATGATGATAAAATTGGTGATTTTCCTATCTCAGAATGTTCTAATGATGGTGAGACTGGTGATTTTTCTATCAATCTTTCTGGTAATTCAAACACAGGTGATTCACCCCTTAAGCGTGAAGATCTCCTTAATGGAACAAGCCAAGGATCCTTTGGGGTAGTTCTACCTTTTTCATCCCTAGACTTATTCATTCATGTCTACTCCTAAATGACATAAATTAAGTCAATAGTTGTTATCTTCCTCAGCTATTGTATTCAGATTTTAACCTGAATTCTCACAGCTTAGTCTGATTATAGCTATTGGACTGTTTGTTTTCTTCTGACAACACTATTCCCTAACAACGATGCCAAAATGATGCGTAGTCATTATACCATCATTAATTCTCAATGAATCTATCAATCCAGGGTAGTGTACAAGGCTATCTACGAAAGAAGAAGTGAAACAACTATAACTTAGGTCAATTTAGAGCAACAGGTCTTATTGGTGAAACCGGTTGTGTGGGGGGTTTTAGGACATTCCTATCTCTAAATTGCATGAAATAAACCTTAATCTAAGTTGCAGAATTGGAAACTAATCATTAACTACATAAATGAAGTCCTAATTACAATTGCAGAATAAGACCTAATTATATTGCAAAAATAACAGTTGTAGAATTGAAAGTCTGATCCTAATTGCAGAAAGGAAATCTAATTACTTTTGCAATAATGAAAGTCTAGATCTAATGTGGAAATAAAAACTATCAAAGTTCTACAACAGAAGGTTGTCAATCTTCTGTTCAGGTTTTAACAGCAAAACATAAAATGCAGGAAATTGCTGAAAAATAGTAAATTCTAAAAATAACAATCTGAAATAAAGTGGAAGCTTTGCTGAAAGTAAGATTGCAACTAAAACATTAAGCACAAGGTTAATCTAAGCATAAATAAACTAAGACTACAAATATTGTCAACTGTTTACAAGCAATTGAAATAACAAGTTCTACAACTCATTCTGCTACAACAAAATCAGAATAAAAACCTGCTTTATTAGTCCTCCTCCTAGGTCTGGAAGTGGCCAACCTCTTTGTCCAGAAGAAGGTGTAAGTCTCTCTCTCTCTCTAAATCTTAATTACACTCATTTACAAGCAATATGAAATAGAACTGGTGCACTTTATTGATCAAAAGACATGATTACAAGAATTCTACTGAAAAACTGTTATAGGACTGTAACAGTCAATTTCTACCTATACTCTATATTTTCTGCTAGCTTCCTTACTCTTTTCACTATTTTCTATCTCCTTTTCTACCTACTAGGCTCAACCTGAATGGGAGCAATATTTATAGCTATCCTATGATCTGATTACAAACAAAGAATATCTCAAAAGATCTAATCCTACAATGCTGCAACAAATTCTTGGTTTTATCCTAGAAGAGGACTAAAACTTGATCTTTCCCTTAATGATGACTTTGGTCGGCAATGACGGCAAAGACAGATGGAAGATCTTTCCCTTTACCTTTTCCAACCTTTATTTCCCTTTTTTTGGCTTCAAAAATCGGTCAACAGGTCAAAGAACACATTCTGTTCTTCATTCCGAAGATAAGTGGCTTCATTCCGAAGACAATGCAATTCTCATTCCGAAGATCGCTCATTTCGAAGATACTACATTCTCATTCCGAAGATCGCTCATTCCCGAAGATACTGCATGCTTCATTCCGAAGATCCGCTCATTCCGAAGACGCTGCATTCTTCATTCCGAAGATCCGCTCATTCTGAAGATGCTGTGTTCTTTCATTTCGAAGATATCTGTTCATTCCGAAGATACTTCAGAATGAACAAATGTATGCTTTTCTCGTGATTCCTTCTGCATCTCTCAGGTGGGTTATCTCCTAAGATCAAATTCCAATGGTCTTCATCCCTTTCCTCATGTGAATTCCATGCCTTGCTATTTATGGACAGCTGGCTGGAATTTACATGGGAAAGACCAGTTTTTGCTGCACAACGAACAGTTTGCTTGCACTCGCTGCGATTTAGGTGAAATAAATGCTTGAGACAAATCAAAACATGATTAGTGAAATGCTGCTATTATTCTAAGCATATCCCATTGTAGCAAATCATAGCAAAAAGAACACAAAACTATGCAAAAAGCTGTGAAATCAGCATATAATATTTCAAATACATTGATCATGCAAAATGGTTAATATACAACATATTGAATCAACTTAACTAACATATCGGATAAAACATAAGAGTTTATAGGCATTTTTAGTGTTCAAAACATGTTATGATTGAGGCATTTCCAGGCCTCATCAAGTGGTGCACCATACACTACTATTTGTGAATATTATTTATCTTATTCAGATTTAATCATGCATTAAATGAAATATACAACCAAGATACAAAGAAAATGAATAGATAATGCTTTTTTTGCTTTTTCTCGAGTTCGATTACATATAGATCCCTCTAAGGGATTTTCTTCTTTTGATACAAATTTTACAAAGTAGGGTAGAAAATGTATGGTATCCCCTCGCAAGGGATGATGCACTCTCGTAGGCTTCTTGGTGACACACAAAAAACTGTATGAGGGCTTACAAATGCCTCCTTCTCTAGGTCTAGTTCTTAGAGGGATCCTTTTTCTTTCGTATGTTGATAACCTGTCAAATGTACCTGTAGTCTTGCAAGCATGAAAAAAATGCAAATGCACAGCTATCCAAGATTGCCTCCTCGGATGAGGTTGTTAGCAATAACCCTATGATAAATAGAAATATGCTCCATGACAATATAAATTAATGCTATGAATGCTAGTAAATGCGATAAACCAAATCTATGCTAATGGCATAAAAACATGTAACAAGCTAAATGAAAGAAACTAATGCAAAGAACCCTAGATTAGGCCGGTGGGCCACTGTTCGAGATAGTGGCCACTAAGATGAAAACCTATCTCTATTGCTCCAAGGCTATGAATCTAATCTTGTTACCGATGTTGAAATGATTGTTGTTTCTTATCCGATGTGTTGAATATCCTATAGATGAAAAATCCTAAATCGGTTAGCACTTTGTTGCTCCTCAAAGGTGCTCCAATTTGCTCTCCAATCCGATAGGGCTTCGCTACGAGAAAAATCTCTCCAAGTATCTGAAAGCTCTCTCTAATTCTATCAATAATTCCTTGTGCATTAATACTCTTAGGTTTGCACCTTATAATGTGTTTGAATCCCTAGGTCAATGTCAGAACCCTAGGATTGATTTTTTTGCATGCACACTAGATGTTAGCATGAGAAGTTTTGCCTTTGTCTACCCTTGAGGGCTAGTTAACTAGTTTCTAAATAAATACATGAGTCTTTCATGTAGACTGACCATGAGGAATCATGTAAAGTTATCCCTGCTTGGCTTTATTGCATGCAAACTACCACTTTTTCCCATGATTGGGCTGATTTTATGGCAAGTTGCTTTTTAGGATTTAGTCACTATCATCTGTAGTGACTAAGGATTGTTCACTGTGAGCTATAGTGGCTAAGGTTTGGATGCTATGAGCTAAAACAACTAGGATCCAGTTGCTATGGTTCATAGCGATCAGGCTTGGATGGGCTAAGACTGCTCTAAATGAGTGGTGAAAAATAATTTTGATACTTGGAAGGTCCCAAGGTTTAGTCACATGATCTATGAATGTGACCATGTGAGTAGTCTCCCTAAACATGCCATATTTTATGTGTCTATATATGGGAATAAATAAGTTCCTGCTATAAAGTAAGATCTTGTCTAGGTGAGTTGGGGAATGACTCTAAGAAATAGTTAGAAGATTTAATAAGAGCTTCTACGTATGCCATATCTATGTGGGTAATGTGGTGATCAATGGTTGGTGAGGTTGAATCTATTTTGGGAATAGCCATATGAAAGGTTGTGGGTGACAAGGAATGTGAGGGACCTGTAGATAAATCTTCCTATGTCACATTTAAGAAATCTACCATAGAAGTGGTGGGGAAGGTGTATGAAGGTTCCATTGAATTGTCTGGATTTAATGCTTTATTTTTTTTCTTGTTAATACCATAAGCAATTAAACCAAAATAAATATTATGCAGTAAAATGAAGCACAAAACTAAAATTTCACAAGAAAAATAAATAATCAATGCTAAGTTTGTTCAAAAAAGGTGTCTTACCTCATTCATTGATTATCTCATTTTAATGTGAATTCATTTTCTTAGATTTTGATCTTGTGTGTTTCAATGTGCTAATCTGAATTAAATGGGGTGAATCATATGGCTTGGATGGGACAACAAGATTCTTACTGGTGATGAAATCTAGCAAGTTTGCCCAAGGGTAATCTAAGGTGTCTAAGGCTAGAGATTTGTGGATGGAGATGAAAGTCACTGTCACCAAATCTCAAGCAATGGATGGTGATGAAATCTAGCCACTACTATTTAATGTGAATAATTAAGTGTGTGATTCTTTTTAAAGTTTCCAATTATCTATTGTGTACATACAATGTTAGAAAAATAACTACTTTTGATAGTCTAAATCAGAATCCACTACTCAAAATACCAATTTTTTCAAAGGATGTAAAGTACACCACTTAAAACCCACTCTAGATAGCTGGGGGGTTTTTCTACTCCTCTGTATGAAATCATCCAAGTATAAGGATACTTTTGGTATCTGAACAATATTCCTATTTAGACCTTCAAAAATAGAAATATCTAACCCTACGATGTAAACTAATGAATCCACTTAACAATTCAAATGCAAACAATAATGTAGCACACTAGAAAATTGAGAAATATTTAAGAAGAAAATATGTGAATGAATGTAGTTATTAATTTAATGTCTAAAATGCAACTAACATGATTTTTTTTTTACTGATTTATTAATGATGTTCATTTTAATACTAAATCTAAAAAAACGTAAAAGGGCCAAAAAACATAAAAATAGAAAGTTAGGGTTTAGAAGTAAACTTACCTAGAAACCTACATTTTTTCTCTAACTCTCTGTAAAATGCCCTTGGGTGCTTCTAAAATACATTTGGGAATTTGTGGATGACCCTCGAGCACCGTCGGTCATTCATGCACCTTTTGCAACATTCTACAAATCCTCAGAAACCCCAAATCCAACAAAAACTATGAAATTTGTGCTTCTAAAAACCCTGCAAGATGAGATAGAAAACAAAAAATTAGTAAACAAGGTAAATAAAAATGAGAAACCCTTAGGGGGTCCCACCATGATTGCCATTTATAGATGCAAAAGTGAAACACCACAAAATAGATATAAAGATAAATTGAAATCAACTCAATAATTTTTATTATTAATGGGGGAAGCCTAAAATCTCCAATGTTACAATGAAAGAACTGATTTATTTTATACATATTTTTATAATAACTAGGGTTCTCTAAAACCCTAGAAAACAACACTTATGGTGTCTTCAATCTCACTTATGATCCCAATAGATGTGAGTGGGCTTCGTGTTATGCAATACTGGGCCACTCTAGCTTAAGCAGTTGCACAATGCTAATGTAACACTTCCAGATCTACACACAAGAAAATAGAAAATAGGTTAGTAGCAATTGTGAGGGCTCCACAATGTGAGGCCCTCTATAATCAATACAAAAACCCTAGCTATATGATGTAAATGGCATGAATAGAAACTAAAAATGCATGGAATGAAATAACAATAAAAATATTTACCTTGAGATGTTTTTTGTTCTCTAATATATGATATTTGTTACAAGTAATCGATGCAGTGATGCACTAGAATTTCTTGAGGGCTAGTAGGGTTGTAGAGATCTGGTGTAAAACACCCATGGGCGCTCGATGATAGCAAAAAATACTTGTGGATGCTCAGTAATGGAGGAAGACACCTAGAGGTACTTGGCAATAGAGGAGAAGTGGCCAAAGACACTTGACAGTGATAGGGAGCACTTGAAGGCATTTGGGAGTGGAGATGAGGATTTGTAGAAGTAGATCTGGCTTGGAAAGTGGGGTGATGATGGATACGAGGATTACGATGAGCGAGGACAAAAAGTGAGAGTGCTTGGATACTCCAAGAAACTCAAGGGGGAATGGATTAACAACATTACTTAGGAAAAACTTCAATTCAGGGGTTGAACCATTAAAATAGCTCCTATTAATAATCCACACTATGGTATGTTAGGGTTTGAGTGACACAAATTGTGTGTATCATATTAAAACATAATGAAGGGTGGATATTAATTTTGGGTGTGTGGCATAGATTGATGTAGATGGATGACTAGGATTAAGTTAAATCAGATGGTTGGGATTTATTCATATATATAATATTTATATTTATTAAATATATATATAATTTAATATTAAAATATTAATATTAAACATATATTTAACAACTATGCCTAAATATATATAAAAATTTGGAAAAATGGCAGGAAGACCTGGATGGATGATAAGTGGCTATGTTTTGGTGTCTACAACTTTCTTAATATATTACTAATGCTAAGTGTATGAATTGCAATAGTTAATATAATGTGCCCTTATAACTCCAATATATCCTTAGTTTATAGCAAGCAATAAATAGTATAGGATTTACCTTCGTATTCCTTTGCCTTGATGCTATGAGGTGGAAGATTTGAATCCTTTGAAATGGCATTCAATGCCTTCTTTGATTGGTGTTGAATTCTCCCTTATGTAGCACTTCTTTTCTCTATAATCGGTGCTAATATTTCTTTAAATAATGATCGGTATTTTCATCTATGAATTGAATGCTGGTATAGATAGTTTTATGATGCATTCCTTCCACAAATGAGACATTGAAATGTTGATCGATTGAGGTATTGTATTTTCTAATATTATGACAACTTCTTAAATGTTGGCTTTCTCCTTCGAATGGTGCATAGGCTTGAATTAGCCTTCTTCCTCTGAATATGCTTCACACCATTCAATGTTAGTCTTATCTTTGACCTTTGATACTTTTCCTTCTTCAATGTGTATCCCTTAAATAGGATTACTTCCTTGTGAATTTCAAACAAGTGTCACTTGAGTGTTACTTTGTAGGTGTTGCTATTCCAACGTATGCAATGATGAGTTTGGTGGTAACCTCTCAAATAATTGTCGGTCCTCCTGGGTGAGCATTGGATTTTTTATGAATGTTGGATACTTAGAGCTCTTATGCCAAGTGGCACTCATAACTTGTTCATGTAAACCTTTCTTCTAATGCTCTAACAATGGGTATTGATGCCCTATATTTTCTTATATCTTTGAAATGTGCATTAGCCTACTATGTTTATTTAAACCCAAGGATTCCCTCTTCTTTGTTCACATGCTATATTGATGAGGATAATGGATGGCACCAGTTATATTGATTCTTAGTTCTATGGCACTCTCAATGCTGGTCTTATGGTAGTTTCTTGTGCTCTTCAATGGTGGTTGTTCTCTCCAAGTAGAAAACCTGGGTATAAAAATTCTTCCTCATTATATCTACACCTATAATATGATATTTGTATGTCTTTTATAATAGTTTATTGCTAGCATTTTTGCTTGGCTTTGGTAGTGCTTCTATGTAGATGATCTCCCTCTATATACTACCTTTTTCTCTACATAGACTTAGATGGTAATGGCTTATTATAATAGCTCCAATGTTGTAGGTGACACGCTTGATTCTAGGGCTATATTGGATGTGGAGAAATGGTGTTTTTAAAAACCTTGATTCTTGGACGTGTGAGCTCTTTTGTGGCAACTTATTCTTGCTCAAACTCTGCCCTTCAACCTGCAAAGTATGATGTCTACGCTACTTCCTATAAATAGGATTACTTTTGTCCTTTCAAAGGAACAAAAGAGGTGCTTTGTAATAGTTATATTTGCACCAATATGAAGGACATTTTTATGAAATCCTTCTTGCCTCTTTTAATATGCTTCCTTGGATATTTTAATGATAGTTAATCCAAGCTAATGAGATGTTTTTGAAGTAATAATTTTTGCACTCAGCACTTAAAAAAAATCTTTATATTCTTCTTGAATCTTGAGACTCACCAAGTCTCGATTTAAAGCTTCCTTCAAGGATATAAATGGTGGCTTCCTTCTACACCTTTTTTCTTGTATTGGTGGTTTAATTTGGCCACACAGTGCTATAGATTCTTGTGCTAGTTTTGTGCCTTCAACACAAACTAATTTCTTGAGAGTAACTAGTTAAACATCAACTAGTATAGTGCTTAATAGACTAATAATGCACTTTTAATGATAATAAACTCTCAAAATTAATTCTAGTGCACTCAATAATATTTTGCAATTCTTAAGAGTAATTTGTAAATAACCCTTAAAGAATATTCTACAATTTTCACTACAATCAATATTGTATGATGTAGTCTTCTTGCTTTCTAGATAGATAATAGGTAGATGATAATTTTATTTCTTTTAAAAATATCCAAATCCTATTAATGTGCAAATATATCTTAAAATGAATTCTCCTTTTTGCACTTTTTGGAAGACTATAATATGAGCCCTTCTTCTTGCAATTTTAATCCAAATATGGTGCTTAATGGAATTTGATAATGAACCCTAATTTAAGTTCAACTAATTGCACCATAGTTGCTTACCTTTAATGGCTTCTATAGTAGATGTAGATATTTGTGTTTTGTTTCGCCAAGTTACTACCTTGTAGTGGATGAATTCATAGCTTCTTATTGGCTATCTAGAACAACTTCTTGCTTCATCAAAATGTGGTCTTGAACTTTCTATCTTGAGCCTTAGGTTTTTTGGCTTGATCCTTCTAGTGATATTCTACCTTCTATTATAGATTCAGAGAACTTATTTACTTGAACTTGTGCCTTATTTCTATGAGAGGTAATATCCAAATATCTTCAATTTGGTAGGCTTCTTCTATCTGAATCTTCCTTCAATATTCTTGTCAAATTTTAACTTCAAATAGGATCTTCTTCTTCTCAATATTTTGAATGTCTTGAGGTCTTCATTGGATTCTTCTTCTATATTTGGAACTCCTTGCCAAATTCTTCTTCTCTTGGGCTTGTTATCGGATGATGACAATTGTCCCAAGTCCTTCACTATAAGGAGATTTCTCCTTAGTAGTGGATTTCTCCAATGAGTTCTCCTAGGAAATATTTTAATGATGCTTCTATGAGCTCTACAATAAGGCTCCCCAAGCTTTCTTATTTTTCTGCTCGAGACCTCTCCTAGGTCTTCTATCTTGCAACTTATCTGGTCTTCCAATTGAGACCTTTTATTCAACCTTCTACTTATGGAAGTGTTGGTGATGAGAACTTCTTCTTGAATATTTGATTCTACTACTTATGGATTTTGGAATGGGACATCACTGATCATTTCTCTTTCTTCTACAATTTGTAGGCTTTGATAGAGATCACCAATATCCTATTTCTTGGACTCTTCTCTCGAGTCTTCTTTAGGAACTCTTCTATTGTGTCTTCTTCTGAATCAAGCATTTTTTCTTTTGAATCAAGAATTATTTTCTAAAATTCTCTTTAGAATTAAGGTTTCTATGGCCTTATTTTATTCTTAAAGGCTTCTCTAGCATTTTATTCTTCAAATCTTCTCTGGTATTTTCATCTTAAAGGATTCTCTAGACTTTTCTTCTTCTAGGTTTCTCTGGCATTTTCTTCTTCTAGGCTTCTCTAGCCTTTTCTTCTTCAAGGCTTATCTTGCCTATTTTTCTTTTGCACTCTACAAGTATAGATATTGAATAGATATCACCAATATCCTATCTCCTACTTGACTCATATTCTAGAGTCTCTTATTCCTTGAGTCTACTATAAGGCTACTAATGGGACCTTTCTTGAGGTCTTTGAAATCTTAAATCTTCTCCTTGTTTCTGCAAGTGCTAGAATAATTCTAAGAAGATATTATTCTTAACTCTTTTTTAAGAAGCTTACCAACCTTTTTCTTGAATCTCATTTTCCTAAAATAATTTGTTAGAAACTGGAATAAAAGAACTTATAAATCTGGAGACAATAATCTTCATGATTTGATTTGTCAATCTAGTGGTATGAATGTTGAGTCCTAGTCTTCATGAGTTTTTTTGCAACTCTTTGAAAAGACTCTAGCTAGATATAATATTAGAATTTTTGTGACTAATATTTTATTTTAGTCCTCACTTGTGATTCCCTCCCTATTCCTATTAACCCACTAGAATTCTCATATGATAATTTTTACAAATGGTGATGCACACTGGCAAGTTCGGTTTTCAAAAGTCCAAAGAGAAACTAAGATGGATGTAGGCCTTCATATTCCTATCTCAATTTATGGTGGCTTTGATACCACTATTAGATTTTGAAAATATATGAGTTGGAGATATCTAACATAGGTCCTGATAAGATGAAAGAAAATGAGTCTGCAATATGACTATAATATACTATAAATAAAAAGTGGTAAAAATACAATGCAGCATGGAGGATATGGTCACTCCATTAATATAAGATAAAAAACTACAATGTGCTCCATACAGGAGCTCTACCACTATCTACTCTCTACTACAATGCTCTAAATATCTATATGTTGTGTCTTATGATCTATCACTATGAGGCCCTTTATATAGGAAAATAGATTCCTTAGCCAACACTCTACCTAGGTATACAAGTGGACACCTTGCACATTACAACATGCACATTGAAACTTTTGCATTTATTACATTGCTTGAAGTAAGTAGCTAACTTACCCCTAAAGCAATCTCTGCTCTACCTATGTATTAAAGGTGGTACATTTACATGACCCAAATGATGTAATATACTCTAACAAATTACAACATTAGTATCTTTAGAAATATTTGAAGAATGAATATCTTCATTGATTAAGATTTTTACTGTAGGAGCTTTGAATTCATTTTATTCTTATGGTTCTTCTAAATCTTGAATTTCATGAATTTATTGAACGAAGTTTCCTTTTTTATTTTCTTCTCTAAATTGTAGCTGATGTTGTTGCTAATGACCATATTGATATTGAGGTTGATATTGATGTTGTTGATACTAAGGTTGAAATTGATGTTGTCATTATTGATTATATTGATACTAAGGTTGATATTATCTTTGTTGAAATATTTTATTCATTTGATTTTCCTAATTCATACTCGTCTAATTTTCTTGATTATGTCTACAAAAAATTGTACTATGACTCTTTCTCTTATATATATGACATTATATTGAATTTTATTTAGATATATACTTGAATGTTGTAGCAATATTACTTGGTATATTTTCTTTAGATACCAAGGCATTATTAGTCATTTCATACTTGACTAATTTTCTACTTCATATTCCTAAAGAATGTTGACTATATCATCAAATGTTGTCTTTTTACTTAAAACTTGTAAAGAAGTAACTAAACATTTATAACTTTTTGGAAGTGCTCTAAATGTAACTTGAGCAAGAAATTTGTCTTCTACTTTTTCTCCCAGAGTAAAAAATGTTACCTTTATATCTACTACTTTTCAAAGAAAGTGTTCTATACTTTCTCCACTATTAACCTTTAAAGAATACAATTGAGATTGTAAATTCAAAATTGTTGCTTTATTTTTCCCCTCATATATTTTTCATAATGTATTCCATGCATCTGTAGAATTTTTTGCTCCACTTAAATATGGTTGTATTTCATCAATTATTCCAAATGTAATTAACATGAGTGCCTTTGCATCACTTTCTTCAAATTTTTGTATTTCTCTTTCATCCTCACTAGGTTTTTTCTTTGTTACATTTACTATATCCCATAGTTTTTCTATAGTAAGAATTGATTTTATTTCGTTCGTCCATGATGCAAAATTTTGTCCTTTCAAGAGTTGAAATTCAAAAAGGAAAATTTTATTGTTTGACATAATGGAAGCCATTCAAATTTGAAATATTTATAACTACCAAGTTAAAAATCACTCAAATAATAAATTTGTAAATTTTAAAATTTCTAAACCCTTGATGTAGTAATATTTTTGTCTCCCTACTAAAATAAATTTGCAAATCTAAAAAGTACCTTTAAATTTTAAATTTTCAAATCTCCAAAAAAATTTAAACCAAATTTCTACTAATTTCAAAAAACTTCAAAATCTAAAAAACTTAAATCTTCAAACCTTATAATTCCTCAAATTTTAAAACCTTCAAAAACTCAAAAACATAAATTGTAATCCCTAAAATCTTAAAACCCATTTCAAAAATTAGTAGAAATCATTTTCACTCTAAAAAAATAGATATTAACTTCTGAAATAAATAAATTTCAAATATAAACTTTATAAATCATAAGTGTGGAAAATAATTTAATAAAAAATTAAATTCATTTTGCTTCTTTACTTTTCCTCCAACTGATGTGAAATGTGATTAATGTACTTTTTCTTTTGAAAAACTTAAATTAGAATAATACCTCTAATTAATACCATCAAGTAGTAACATATGGATTTTATCTATGTTGACTCCATATTCTACACTTAATTTTGATTGCAAAAATTGCTCATGTTGGTTAGCATTTGAAATTTCCAAACTATGGTGCTCAAAATTCTAGGGTTTTAGCTTGAGTTTCTTCAATTGGAAACTTTTGGATGGCACATTTTTCTACTGAGGGCACACTTGATCTCTTCTGGGAAACATGTATATCTACTAAGAACTCACTCAATATCTTCTAGATGGCACTCACTAGGTCTCTTTTGAATGACACTCTATTAACATTCTCTAATATCTATAGATGTTGCTTTGGACAACATTACCTTTTATTACTTATCTACCTACTTATATTTCTCTAGTCTTAATTCAATTTTTTTAGATTCCAGGCCTCTTCGTTCAATGTTGGCTGCTTAATCTCCTTTGAATTCTAGTGTTTGTTAGCACTAGCGACTCTTTGATTACAATATTTTAGATGGTAATTATATAATGGTTCTTATAGTTCTTAGGTAGTTGTGTATCTTAGATAGCTATACTTATATCTTTTAGGTAGCTACACTTTTAGATAGCTATTATTATAGCTCTTGGGTAGCTACACTCTTAGATCTAATAATATTTCTTAGATAGCTAAGCTAATTTCTATCTTCATGCTTACATAACATCTTATTTAGCCTTTGTATAGTTGTCTTGGTATGATGTATTTTGTATAGTATCCTCTAAACGATGACCTCTACAGGGAAGTGCTCTTGATGGTGCTTTGTATATTATGCCTTCACTATTAGCTTTAACATTGAAATATCACCTTAAATAATACTACCTCAAAAAATTGAACCAAGGCCAAGATTGAAATGATTTAAAGATATTTCCAATCAACTTGCTCTTTCTAGTTATCTGATTAATGAGAAATTTAACATTTCTCTATGCCTCTATATTCCTTATCTTTGGAGGCTTCAATTACTTCTAATTAATACCATCAAGTAGTAACATATGGATTTTATCTATGTTGACTCCATATTCTACACTTAATTTTGATTGCAACAATTGCTCATGTTGGTTAGCATTTGAAATTTCCAAACTATGGTGCTCAAAATTCTAGGGTTTTAGCTTGAGTTTCTTCACTTGGTCTCTTTTGGATGGCACATTTTTCTACTAAGGGCACACTTTATCTCTTCTGGGAAACATGTATATCTACTAAGAACTCACTCAATCTCTTCTAGATGGCACTCACTAGGTCTCTTTTGAATGACACTCTATTAACATTCTCTAATATCTATAGATGTTGCTTTGGATAACATTACCTTTTATTACTTATCTACCTACTTATATTTCTCTAGTCTTAATTCAAGATTTTTAGATTCCAGGCCTCTTCGTTCAATGTTGGCTGCTTAATCTCCTTTGAATATTAGTGTTTTTTAGCACTAGCGACTCTTTGATTACAATATTTTAGATGGTAATTATATAATGGTTCTTATAGTTCTTAGGTAGTTGTGTATCTTAGATAGCTATACTTATATCTTTCAGGTAGCTGCACTTTTAGATAGCTATAATTATAGCTCTCGGGTAGCTACACTCTTAGATCTAATAATATTTCTTAGATAGCTAAGCTAATTTCTATCTTCATGCTTACATAACATCTTATTTATCCTTTGTATAGTTGTCTTGGTATGATGTATTTTGTATAGTATCCTCTATACGATGACCTCTATAGGGAAGTGCTCTTGATGGTGCTTTGTAAATTATGCCTTCACTATTAGCTTTAACATTGAAATATCACCTTAAATAATACTACCTCAAAAAATTGAACCAAGGCCAAGATTGAAATGATTTAAAGATATTTCCAATCAACTTGCTCTTTCTAGTTATCTGATTAACTAGAAATTTAACATTTCTCTATGCCTCTATATTCTTTATCTTTGGAGGCTTCTATTACTTCTATTATTTATACTCTATTGATCTATGAAAGCTCATACTACTTCTCTTTCCCTGGAATATTTAGTGCTTATCAATATTTTGAAATCTATATTTGATGTCTTAGGTCACACCTAAGAATAATTACTCTCCTATTTTCTATAGAATCCAAAATCAATATCAAGGTGACTATGAATGTCCCCACATGTCCAACTATCTTCTGAGTTGGTTTTGTCAATAAACTCAAGTTGAGTCCTAGTCTTCACTGGTTTTTCTTAAACTAAGTGAAAAGACCCTAACATCCAAATTAGGGTGACTTTACCTTGTCCCATCAATATCTACTCAATCAGACATTTAAAAATAGATTTCAAGTCTTCACTACTTTCAAAGTGGAAAGACTCCAATTTTATGGTGGATTTGAAACATAACTCTATCAAGAATGGAGAAATTTAAGTGGTATCTTTGATACCACTATTGGCTTTTAAGTCTATCTCAAAAATATCATAGGTCTGAATATAAATAAGTTGTAATATTATAGGTCAAAATATAAATAATCAAGAGTAGAATTATATATATGAATAATCAAATATATATCCATCCCAATATAATAATGAAATAACATTCACTTATAATATAAAATATGAATGTAAATGGCCAAAACCATTCATGTACATGCATGAAGAATACTTACAATATAAATTGCTCAAAATCTATATATAAGATTTATTATCAATGCTTTCTATGTGGTGATCACTACAAATAGTTTTTATTACATTATATGGAGCTTTATCTCCATAATATAGCCATATTAATGTGACTCTTCAATACTTGTCTATTGCACTCCTCACATATCCGAGAGATTCAACTTTTCCTATTCTTGACCTTTGAATTCTCATATTATCTCTTGTATACTAGAATCTTCACTCTCTTCTTATGTGCATACTTTAAGTCTATGTCACTTGCACACTTCTACATGACTCTTATACTCCTACATGCACTCCTAATACAAGACACTTGTGCATTATTACAATACTTGAAGTAACTACCTAAATTTACTCTAAAGTAAACTCCTACTTTATTTATGTATCCAAGGTGGTACATTAGCATGTATCCAATAATGTAATATACTCTAACACCCCTTGTATTACATTATTTGGGTATTAAAGACTTTAGTATTCAATATGGATCTTCATCTTGGTTCTATAGTTTGTATTCTACTTCTCTATTTTTTGTATCATGTTCAATAAAGTAGTTAAAGTCTTCATAAAATTCTATCTTTTATGAGAGATATTTAGCTTCATGTTCAAAATAGTTTCTTCTAGTTCTTCAATTTGATCATATCCATTCAGTTCAATCTATGTGCATTCTTAATTATACTCTCTATTTATATTTTGATTAGTATCTTTGTTTTGTTCTCTTCTGTAATACCTTCTATTATTATTTATCCTTCTCTTTCTATATTTTTGCATTGTTACTAGTGGAATATATGCTTCATGATGAGTTAGTCTATCATCACAATAATATTGACTAGAATTGTTAGTTTATTTTATGTTTTGAACAAGTTCAAAAATAATTAATGATAGATATATCATCAAACATTCTTCTGATGTGAATATAACTATTTTTTGTGTATTCCACCATGCTCTAGAAAGGAATTCATGAAGATAACCAATTAATGCTACCAAATTTCCTAGGAATATTGATAATCTTTCCTTTTCACTAGTGGATAAATACTTGTATCCTTCAAAGGTATCTATTAGGTTTTGAGAGTAAAATTCCACCTCATGAAATAGTTCCTCATTATTGAATGCATTCCTCACTATTTCATCCATGTTTCTTCTTAATTGACCTTAAAATAGTATTCATTAATGTTTAGATAATAGTTTTGATAGAACATTTGAAGTAGTCTACCTTATGACTCCCTAGTTAGAGTATGTGAATTAATTTGATAAAACCTTTTCAAGACTTAGGTTTTGTAGGACTCCTTATGTCTCCCTAGTAATTAGAGTTTATGATCTACTCTTGATAAAGTGCTTAACAATTATTAGTTCACCTTTTTAATTTGATTTTGTAATATTTTGGAAATGATAATAATCAACTCCTATTAATCTTATTTCTCCTATTGAACTATGCACTTATAAATTTGATGAAATTCTCTATGGCTGGATTCTTTTTGTCTCTTTAGTATGAATATGAGACAAGTATAAGCAATAAATTCAAACTCTTTTAAACAATTAATGATCTTCCTTATTTAACCTTAAATTCAGTAGATAAATTTTCTAAATTCTATTTGTCTAAGGTTTTGATGTAGTATACCTTATATCTCCCTATTTTGAAACTTTAGAAAACAATATTATTTTCAAAATAATAGTTAATTATCAAAAGTAGAAACTCTTATTTCTCCTACTTAATCATTTGTAAATATTTGATATAATGCTCCTTGAGCTAATTCTTAAGGTTATGCACTCTTTGATTTAATTGCTTAACTTTTCTAAGGTTTTAAATTCTCCAATGCAATATGAATTTAACCTTATATATATAAGCTATATTATAGCTCCTTTTATACTTTAATGAAAGCAAATATTTAGTGCAAATATAAATTTGAACTATGCATGTTGATTGGTGTTGGGTTTGACATCGATGTGTAAACTATTAGCATTGGAATTTCTATCTTCTTCACAATAATTCAATATTCTTTCTTTGAATGATCCTCTTCTAGGATGGTCTCTTGCTCCCTTTAATGCTCTTTGACTACTGTGCTCAAGTTTTACTGGAAATATGCTTCTTCTCTATGTAGTCTTTCTAGTGGCATTTATTAATATGCACTCCTTGAACCAAGTGCCAAGTGGTACTTTTACATTGCTCAATGGCTCTCCTTAGGTGGTGGTGCCCTATTATTAACCTTGCAAGATGTAACTCCATGTGGTATAGGTCTAAAAGATGTTAGCTAAGGTCCAAGATTTGAAGATGCTCCTTTTATGAGTGTTGAGGTAATAATGTGGGTGTTACTCCTCTTGAGCACTCGTTGATGTCTCTTGCAAGCGTTAGAATAGTTGATGTCTCTTCTTTATTGTGTGCCAAGTGGCATAATATGCCTTACTCCTTTAGGGTAAATGTAGGTGCTCTTTTGCATGTGCTCAAGCTACTAAAATATCTCTTATTCCCTTGATGCCCTTTCAATTCTATTGCAAGTTGTATCAAGCCTTTTCTAGTGTGCATCCAACTTGTTCTTGCTCTTCAATGTAAGGTGCTTCTTCCTCTTTGATGATTGCTCTTTCTTGGTGGTGATGGTGCTTGCTACATTGGAGTTGGATTAAACATGGATGATTACTCCAAGATATTCATATGTACACTTGGGGTAACCTTTTATGATAATCCTCTTGTTGAACTTTTATTTTGGCCATGTATGTTAAGTAGTATTTGTGTTGTCCTCCTTACTTGCACTCCTTGTAATGGTGTTATCTTACGTAGATTTCTTGAATCGATGTAGGTTTGTTCCTTGTACACTCTGTAGGCATTGAATCTAGTTGCATTTGTGTTGAGTTGGGTGTCTTTTGACACCTCTAATAGAAGGATATTGAGCCCTTGGATGGTTCTATCTTTTGCTATTGAAGCTACTTCTTTAGATTGTGTAAAATTCCTATTTTAATAGCTAAAATATGGATAATGTAGTATCTATTCTAGTGCACCTTTGTCTTGATGATACAACCCTTTATAGACTATATTAGGCTCACTATAGTAGTGTCCTTAGATTCTGTAGCTTATACACTTTATTTTCTATGTAGAGTAGGGTGCAATGATGTAGATAAATCTGCCAAAGACTTGAGACTTTTATGGTCTCTTTTTGAAGCATTATCACTTCTTTGATAAGAAAATTCTCTTCTCCAATATTTGGAGGTTCTATTGATATTTTGGTAGCTTCTTTTTACCACAAAATGCTATAGGTCTCATGTGCTAAATAGTGTCTCTAGATACTTCACTCTTACCCTATTTTGTGCACTAAAAATTCCTTCTTGATAAATACTTAATGCACTTTAAAACCTTAAGGTAACCAATATAATGCACTAATGATAACTCTTAAATGCACTATAATCTCTACAATGTTCTCTTAAAAGTAATGTCTTCTTTAATTTAACTACATAATAGGAAGATGATATTTTTCTTTATTTCAAAATATATCTAACTTCTATTTTGATGTGTAGGTTTTATCCTTATAAGAAACTACCTTCTGCACTCCCTTGAAGACTTTAATATGTAACCTTATCTTTGCAACTTTTAAACCCTAATAAGGTGCCTAATGGAACTTGATAACAAACCAAATAATTAAATTTCAACTAATGAATCTTCTTGCACCCAAGTTGCTTACCTTAATGATATCTTTAGATGAAGGATTGTGAGGTGATTAGATTCACCTTATTATTGCCTTTTACTGGATTAACTTGCAACTCTTCTAGTATTTCTGAAATAGCTCTCTAGCTCACCTATTTGTAGCTTTGAACCTTCTCTAACTTTTTGCCTTAAAACTGTAGTTTGGTGGCTTCAAATTTCCTTCATAATGCACTTTGTAAATCTAAAGTTTTGTATCTAGTAATGCTGTCCTAATTGATGCCATTTCACAGTCAATTATTTCATCAAAATGTTGTCCTTAAATCTCAAAAATTTGGTTACGAACTCCTCGAAATAGCAATTAATATTTTCATTAAAGAACCCTTCAATTTTCTACTATAGAAACTAGATGATATCCTTTCTTCGAATGAGCCTTCTATCTTTCAAAGGTAATATTCAAATATCTTAGATTTGGTAGTAATGTCTAGATACTTTCTCCTTGTTGAAAATTGACTTCAATATAGGCCTTCTTCTCAATAATCTGAAAGTCTTGAGATCTACACCAATCTCCTCTAGAATTTGGCAAAATCCTTACCAAATCTATCTTCATTTGGTCTTGTTGTTGGATGGCAATAATTATACCAAAATCTTCCTTTATCAGGAACTTCTCCTTGGTGGTAAATTTCTCAAATGAGTTCTCCTAGGAAATCCTTCAATGGCCTTCTCCTAAAATCCTTCAATGAGGCTCTCCAAGCCTTCTCCTTGAGTTTCCTTGAGACCTCTTCTCTAGGGTCTTCACTCTCACAACTTCTCTAGTCTTTTCTCAATGAGACATTTCTTTCAAACTTCTACTATGGAAGTGTTACAATAATATCTCCCTCTTGGATCTCTAAAATTTGATGCTTCTAGAATAGGAACTAGATATTTGCTAGTCCTTCTCAATATTTAGTCTTCTAAGACTGAAAATTCTTCAATGATACCTTCTGTGGGTCTTCTCTTCAACTTTCAATAGATATATCTAATATCTAATATTCTCAAGACTCTTTTTCTTGAGTCTCTTCCTTATTTAATAGGGTCTTCTTTCTAGGACCTCCTCCTTGATTTGTAGTCTTCAATATTTAATGGATATCAACAACCTCCAATATTCTCCTAGAATATTTTTTAGTCTCTTCAAATTGCAATAAGGCTCCTCTAATGTTTTGCTTTCTTTTGAACTCTAAAGGTCTACAATATCTAGTAATATGACCTTTTCTACAGGCCTCCAAATATTTGATATTTCATTTATTACTTTTGATGTTGGATTGATTCTAAAAAATATATTCTTCCTAGCTCTATGTAGGAAGCTTACCATCTTTCTTTGAATCTTATTTTCCTGCAACAAAGTATTAGGAATGTAATGGAAGAAATTCTAAATCTAAAGATGACCAATATTCACTAGTTGATATGTCAATCTAGTGGAATCAACGCGTAGTCCTAGTATTCATGAGTTTTTTTACAACTTTGTGGAAAGAATCTAGCCAACTACAATCTCAGTTTTTTTTTAAATTATATTTGCTATCTACTCTCAATCTCACTTGTGGCTCTCCCTATTTCCTATATAATATATCTAATATAGGAATAAATATTCCTTTACCCTTACTCTACCTATGACACATTTACATATGGACTACATGCACAATTACATCATTGCACATTGACAATTGTGCATTTATTACAATACTTGAAGTACCTACCTAAATTTACTCTAAAGTAAACACCTAATCTAGTTATGTACCCAAGGTGGTACATTAGCTTGTACCCAACAATGTAATATACTCTAACACTACTTAGACAAACAATCCTAGTTTGCAATAATTTGATTCATTCAATCAATAGTAAAAAAATTCTAACTATGTTGACACAATGTGTACAAGTCTACATTGGAAATAATCTTCCCAAATATCCCACATACGATGGAAAAATAATATTGAAGGTATTTATATGCTACAAGGGAAACATAAAGGTTTGAATTATGATGGCAGACATCCCCTCCTTGCAATTGGAAAAACTATAGGGCTTTTCATTTATTTTGATATGATATATTTGAGATTATCATAAGTTATGTGGTTTGATTCATTCATTCAATCATTGATATTCAAAAATTTATATTAAAGTAAAGTGTACCTATTTATCCCATATTTGTGATGATGTGAGTTTATTGGGATTTATTAATGTGCTTCTTTATCAAATTCATAAAGCCATTTTTTAAAGAAAAAAATAGACCATAATATTTTTGGCAATTTTGGATTCAATTTTTTGTAATTTGGAGAACTAGCCTTGACCACAACAATTGACTTCACATGCTATCCTAATGCAAAAGATAGACATATTTATAGTCATTGAAAATCTCTTTTTAAGCTTGACACACTTTCTAAAGAATTTATATTGCAAGGGTAAACTAGTATATTTCTTGGAGTTTGCAAAACTTCAAGAAATGTTTTTAAGACAATGATGTGCAAGGAGATATTGAAAGCTATGTTACCTAGATTTTATGGTCATGTTCATGGCATTTAGAGGATGTAATCATGAGTAATGAAGTAAGAAGACATGAATACTTATGTAAATATGTTTATGAATGACTGTATAAGACACTAACAACTTTTTGGGTAATCCAACATTATTATCAATAAATCTAATTTAATTTTATGCACTTGTGTGTATACTCCATGGTTCTTGCAATACATTGAGGTAAGTTCCATAATGAAATGCAATATAATACATGGTATTAGTCTAGTCCAAATATTCATTTCCTACCTCCATTTATAAAGGGAGTGTTGTGAATATTACATCACCTATTAGGGTTCTAGATGGTGTCTAATGTGGTGATAACGAGTTCTACCTACACACCTAGAGTTAGTTATTGTTTTTTACATTACCTGACATTTATTCAATATATTATGTACTATAAATGCAATATTCTCTTGATAATACAATTTTCTAGAACCCTCCTAATTCAAAACATTATTGAGAAGAAAATAAAAGTAAGTCTTGCTAGATATATTTTTGAAGTCATGGATTTCTATAGGTTAAAAGTAACTACATTAGATACTAGGAGAATTCATTGTATATAATAATGATAAATTATCACAACACAATATGAGAAATAAAGTTAATATATAATTATTGTATTAAGGTGATGTTATGCCTTAAAATTCTATCAATCAAACATTTTAACTCAATATGAGGTTGTGTCATTTGTGATTGGTATATTAGGGGCATAAGTAAGTTTTATTTATATTAACATGGTTGGACACAATATAGAAGGGTATGATATTACTTATTATAAGAAATAATTTTGACATAGATTTAAATTTAAGGCAAAATCTAGCTATATAAATGATATATTCTTAATTCTTATATATTATAGCATCTTAATGGAAATAAATTTTGGCCTTACAAGCCAGTTAAACTAACCATGACCATATTAACTTACATAACTAATTTTTTTCTAAATTCCTTGGTAGATTAATGACATGTGAATTACTATGTTAAAAAACATATAAAAAATGATAAATAAATTAAGGGTTGGAGTGGGGGAGAGGGAGGGTCCTACTCCCTCTCCCTGCTCCCCTGGTTCTTGCCCAATCCCTGGATCATATCATGTCATCTTGCTCTAGGAAGGCTTTGTAGCATATGATCTCCATGGGGGGAGATTATTCTCCACTTTATGCTCCTTTCCCAGTATTTTTAGGGTTTCCTTGCCCGAGCCCAGGGTCTAGTGCATCACAGGGGTCTCCTAGGGTTCCTTGCATGCTTCAAGGATCCCTTACCCAATCTCCCTCAGGATTCCCCCTAGGGTTTTTTGCAGGTTTTTTCTTGGATCCGATTCCTAAGGCTTCCTCGATCGGTGGTGGTGGCAAGTTGGGTTTTTGACTACTTCTTGGTGCATCCTATGAGGTCCTCTCTACTTTAGGGTTGGTTTGGGAGGGGCAGTTTCCTCTTCTACTAGTGACTCCTCTCTGGGATGCTCGTGGTTGTTGCTGGTCCCGTCCCTTTGGGTAGGGCCCTTTTTGATTTCCTATTTAGAGGCTTCTTCTTGTTGGATCTACTTTTTGGTGGACACCTAGGGCATTGGTTGGCCATCAGGGTGGGCCTCTTCCTCTACCTAGGTTGTTCCCAGCCCTAGTCCCAGTTCCTTGAAGCTTCCATGAGCAAGGATGGGGGGCTCTTGGTCCCTTCTTCTGGGGTTCCTAGGGTTTATGTTGCATGTTTGGATCTTGGGGGGGGCCATGATCAGTGCATGCAGACCCTGGTTCCCCCAGGTTAGGCTTTTGAGGATCCCATATTTGTGCTTGTTGCCACTCCTTACCTGGGATAATTGGGTTATTCATTTTAGTTCTTGCTCAGAGGCTTCTAGTCCTAGTTCCCTAGATCTATTCATGAGCAAGTATGGTGGTTCCTGGGAATTTCTGCTATAGTGGTGGGGGATTTCTTCTATATTCCCTGGTCTAGGGGAGATCAGTGAGTTTGTAGTTGTGGTCCCTCCTTCCTCCTTCAATTTTGGCTTTTGGGATCCTATATTTGCACCTGTTGCTATTTTCCCTGGATCCTTCCAAATTCCTCATATTTATCCTTGCTGTACATAGGTATATCTTGGCTTGTAGATATCTCCAGTAGTGTTGTTTCTCTTTTCAGGCTTAAGCAGAGGCATCCTTTTTTTTCTTTGAGGACCCTGATACCATTTCCCAGGCTATCTCGCTGCTAATCCCTGGCCTATATCCCTATTCTACTTGTTGCTTTTATCGTGTGACTTCTTGATACCCCACTACACCCCGGATTACATCCCGTGGCATCCCTGGGCGAGGATCCTCTCCAATTTTCTAAATTTCCTTGCTTCAGGTTTTTGGGCAAGATTTTTGGTTGCAGGCTATCCTTGGCCTTCTTGCTCTCCCTACGCAGGTCTAGGTAGATGTTCTATTTCCACCCCTAGAGGATCTCGGACTATTGTATCCACCCCCGAGTGGATCCTAGACTATTGTATCCACCTATGGGAGGATCCCAGTCTACCAGCAATGGGAGGATGATACCTTGGCAAAGCGGGTCTCACTAATGGTTTCTAGAATCTGGTCTTTCTACTGGATCAAGGGTTGTTTCTAGCCCTTTCCCTTTCAGTTTGTGTTTATTTTCATGTACTTAGGAATTTCTTTAAATCTTGGTGCTACGACCCTTTTTGTTATAAGGTTTTGGGATCCTCTTAAAAAACCCAATTTGTATATAAAATTCTAGTTACTTATAAAAAAAACATATAAAAATCGATTGGGTTATAGTTGTTTGTTATCATGGTGTATGAGAGGTGTACCACATAAGGATACTTAGTTAAGCTTAAGTTTAATATATAGTTATTTGTTTCAATTCAAAAAAATATTAAAGATTATAAAATGTTATATAGGATCATTCATAACTTATGATAAACACAACTACAAACACTTAGATTTTGGTAAATTTCTTAGACAATTTAAAAACACATATATAAAGGGAAAAATTATTATTATAGGTGTTTAAAACATATATTATAAATGTTATTGTAATAGCCTAGCTACTACATTCATATTCTCAGTGATTAACAACTATAAAAAATGAGGTTTCACAATTTTGAAGACCCAAGAACACCTTTGTAGGTCCCTAAAGTTTTGAAAGTATAGAAGCAATGATTCACTCAAAAAATATGTAATTCATCCAAAGCACAAATTATCTTGAAGGTGTGATTCACTCTAGATAGGTACATTGCTACTCTGCAAAAATAGCAAATTGATCCCCTCAATTGAGCAAACAACTAATTTTTGGAGTAAGTAGGACAAAGAGCATGGAATCGAAGGAAATCTAAAAAACAATATTTTTATCATTTGGTGGTGCTAAAAGGCTAGTTAGAAGAATTCTAAATAGTTTAGGGATGATTTTGGAAGAATGTAATAGTCTATGGTACATCATTTTACTAAAGATACCCCTAAGTTAGCAATTGTACTAGGAGTAGAAATTTATTACCTAAAGTAAACCATAGGTAAATAATTTACAATAAATAGAAGTACCATTGTAAATATCTTTTGGCTATAAAAAAAGACTATATCACATTGTAAATAGAAAATCCATTGTAAATATCTTTTGGCTATCAAAAAAGTTAGAGCTACACTTTGTGGACTCCACATTATACTCTTACTTAAATTTTATAATGATAGAAATATTGTATGACATTTGCTATTGTATTGTGTCACTATAATTTTTAATTGTAGAATGCACAATGATTGTGGCATTGCCTTTTTTCTTTCTATTAGTCATTTCCTTCTATTATTATTTATTCTATATGCACTAAAGCATACTAATATTATTTGAATTTCTCGTGTATTGATTGATCAATACTCTTCTTGCTATGACTATGTTTCATTTTAAGGCAATTTAGTTTCATTTCTTGGACTCTTACTTTCGTGCATTTATTTTCTCATAATTATTTTTAGTATTTAGATTAGAAATGATAGTGGGAAGTTGACCTAAATTTGGAGGTCAAATGAGGCACCTTTTCCCTTTTTCAACTACTAAAATATAATTGTGGGTACATTAAAAGTTAGGACTTTCTACCTATTCAATAGGTTATTGGCATGCTTAGTAGGACAAATAGCTCAATTTCCTTGTTGAAATCAAGCGTAGTCCCTTTCATAAAAATTTGATTCTAAGCAAACCCATATTTTAACTCGATTTATAAAGTTATAAGTAATTCATGGAATGGTGACTCCATTATGAAACTAAATAAAATTCATGAAATTCATAGTCTGATATTCAAATAGTAGAACACATATTTTATGAAATAAACTTGCACAAAAGAAGGCAATGATTTAATTTGATTTGTAACTTTTTTAACTAAGATAGAAAAGGGATGATTTGCTCTTTTTTAGAAAATTGTGACCTGCAAATGAAAAATAATATTTTATCATTTTTGGATAAAAACTTTCCATATTTTCATAAAAATAACAATTCACTACTTTCATAGAGCATTTGTTAAAAGAAAAAAATTTAATTAAAAAATAGCAAATCACTATTTTTCAAGTAATAATTCACTTGGTCTTAAAAAAAATAGTGATTGACTCTATTGTAAGCTAAAGAATATTTGAATTCAAAATAAAGTAAATCACCATTATTTCAAAAGGAGTCATTTGCTAACCTTTTAGAAAATCTAATTTTTGACCCAGATATTTTCAACAACCTGATGAAAAAGGCATGATCTAGGATTATGAATATAAGGTCTAATATGGAACAATTTGACACATAATTTCAAATAGTTGATCTAATTTCTTATCAAAGTAAGAATACAAAAGGAAAGAAGTTGGTCATTGCCATGTGGATATACAAATCTAGTGAGTCAATTCTCACATTGTTAAAAGAGAAATAATTGATCGAAACCCCAATGAATCGAGGTCAAAATTCTTCTTATGCCACCTTACCACCTTCTTAGTCAACAAAAATGGTATATCTTAGTTTTCTTCCCATACATAAAACTTATTATATCTAGTGTTAGTCAAGTTTGGGCATCTTCCAATCCTACCATCCCTACCATAAATGAATCATATATATCTTATATCTCAAGTGTCATAATATTTATTAGTTATATTATAATCTACAAGTCACTTAGTGATCCCAAATACATAAAATGTTAGCATTTCTACCTATAAATAAGTCAGCCTTACAATTACAACTTAGTCCATAACTAGAAATGAACCAAGTGCTAATGGCATTAGATTTTTACTCCCAAAGTATTCCTTAAATAAGCACTAGTGAACATTAGCCTAGACCTAACTATTAAGTGGGTTCTTCAAACACATTAAATCCTCTAAGATATCCCACATCTCATTTTTCCAACCCAAATATTAATACCTTTCAAGTATTGATAACCCTATCAATATCAAATCAAAGCACTATGTATAATTGGCAAGCATTGCCTAGCTAAATGGAGGTACAACAAATTTAGAGTACTCTAAACCAATAGTTACCTCCATATAGGTATCCATAAAAAAATATATAGTATATTATGGGTCCACCAAACCAACAAAATATTTAATATGGATTGCAAAACTCTCGAAATATACCTAGCCTATGAGCTATACCAAATACTAACCCTCAATTTTATCAAAACCTATCTCCTATGTAGAATCCAAATCCACTATTCTAGCCCCAATATTAGGTGCCCATTAAAAATCCCCAATTAAATTCACAATAATAAAAAATGGTTTAATATCTAACTCCATATCAGGTATATGTAGCTCCCCCTCAATTTTAAATGTAGTACTCATAGCCAAGTCCATATGTATAGGCTCCTTAATTTTACCAGAAACTAGTGCTAGTAAGGCCAAAATACTAGCTACTTGATTGGACATACCAAAAGTGTTCAAATATAATTCCCATCCCAAATGCATATATGAAGTCCTTGGTTTCTATTTATGGGTATGGAAGTAAAACTAGATTAGGGTGCCTCAATAAATTATCCACACTAAAATTGATGCATTGAATCCAAGAAGATATCATGGTCTAGTTGCTAATGTATTCATTAAGAGATAAAGCTATCATGTGGTATAGGACCCTTCTATATGACCACCAATTGGTATTCCATATTTGAACCATTCATGGGAAGATATGGGAATCAAGAAAATTATTACTCTATTATTTTCCAATTGACTATGATGTAGAGGCATCTTGAGGAAAATATCCATAATTATATTACAGGATTCATAGAAATATTATATATAATACCATTATATATCTTACCATCCAATTACAAGACTTACCTTACTATATCAAATGAATTAAACTTGATTTAGCCTTGATGGTTTGCAATGCTAATCATTGCCACCATATCTAGATTTTTGAAGGAAGTAGCCTGAGCAAAGCATGTCCTCATAAAAATTAGTAAACTACCACCTTCTCTATCCATTTTTTATGTAGCATATGTAACTAACAATAAAAATTTAGATCAAAGGGTCTCCTCTAGCCATTGTACCAATCCAAAATTCTCAAATGATCAAACAAACTCAAAATATGCTTAATTATCCATTGGAAAATATTCTATATATGGTAATATTTTTTGGCTAAAATATCACCATTGTTATCACTTTTTAGCCTTAATTACTAGCCTTAAAAACCCCACCAAAGTGTACTAATACAAATACTATCTCTTCATATAAATATTATAGTGATAAATTACAATTGCTAGTGAATGAGATGATGGAGATATGGAAACAAGATAAAACAGTAGCTAGTAACAAAAAAATGGGTGACAAGAATCAAATTGGCAAAATGAAATACTTTATACCTCACCAAATAACAATATCTTTGTCAAATTATGAACCAAGAAGGCTTGAAAATGTATAAAACAATATGGTCAGTATAAAATTATAAGTCAACACCTTCTGGTCCTCCACTTCTAATGCTAGACATAATCCAACAAAATATGTCATTGTCATAAGATATACTCAAACTAATGCTTACAATCAATAATTATAAATATATTTTTTAAAAACAACGATTGATCCTCCTAACTCACTTAACTTGTGAGATTTATTGAGCATCAAGAATTTTTAAAATTTTGATGGCTCAAAAATCATGTCGACTCTTGGTGATTTTATCACCAATTTATTGACAATTTCTTAGATGAAGGGGTAAAATTTGAGGATAATTTGCTTCACTAGATGTTTAAAATTTGGAGAGTTTGGAGAGTTCTCTGAGAATTATGATCACCATGGGGGAATCAATGTGGGAACTCATCATAATGGTGGGAATGCTCTGAAGGTGCAAGACACCCATAACCACATTCAGATTGAGAAGTATTTTTAAGACTTGCAAAATAGTAAAGGATGGGGTCCCTTAGCATCTACACATTAGATGAGCACTTGCCTGATGATAATAGATCTTATGACTTATTATATGGATGAGAATAGTCAAAGTTAGAATGTGAAGGGGTTATCCATCAGTGATGCAAGTGTTTTTCCCACTGTATAGGGATAAATCCAATTATTAGAGTTTAATATATTGCTCTTTGCATATCTCAATTAATATCACACTTTCTCCATCAAAATAATATTTTATATCCATATTTATCATCCTCCTCCTCTTGTGGTTGACATCTAAGAAAAATTTGATATTTTTAAGGTTGACTATTTAAATAACAATTATCCATAGAAAAGTATTTAACATTAAATTAAAAAAATGAATGGTCCAAATAAAGGTACATTACCTCTATGTTCCTATGGAAAAAATAACATGTTTTACCCTAGGATTATGCATAGCAACGAATCATTGTTAATTCGTGAATATTAGGATTTTTAAATTGGAAACTGGCGAATATGGGGATCTTGGATGTTAGGATATTCATCCAAAAATTTTGGGAATAAAATTTTCTAGGGTCAGTTTGCCCCCCTTTGATAATAATTTCATTGTTTTTATTTTAAATTGCCAACCACTCCTGCCTAAATCATGGTTCTATTCATATTAAAATTATAAATAATTTTATTTATCCTAGCAAATTTACCTCTTATACCACCATTATATATACCTAACGTGACAACAATACTCCTACATCTAAAACATTAATTCTTCTCAAAAAATGACATGTAGTAGCGAAAAGCCTGCAACAACAAAAAAATTGCAATAGATAGCAGAAAGGGTGATGACGGACAGTGGATGATGAAAAAAAAAAAAGGGGGATGATAGACCACCAAAAAGAGGACAAAAAACATCAAAAAGGGGGACGAAAAATGACAAAAAGTGGGATTATGGATGATTAACAATAGAAAATGGGGATGGCAAACAACAAAAAGAGGGATGATGGATGATAACCGAAAGGGGATTATGGATGGAGGATGAGCAATAGTAGAAAGGGGGATGACAGACAATAAAAGGAGGACGATGGATGAAGGATGATCAACAATAGAAAGAGGGATGACAAACAACAAAAAAGGAGATGATAGATGGTGGATGACTGATAGCAAAAATGAGGATGGTAGATAGCAAAAAGGGGATAACAAATTATAAAAAAATGACAGTAGAAAGGGGCATGCTAGAAATTAAAAAGAAGGATGTTGAATTGTAGATAATTGACAACAAAAAGGGGATGATAAACAATAAAAAGAGGGACGATAAATTGCAGATAACTGACAACAGAAAGGGGGATGATAGATAGCAAAAAGTGGGATGACTAATTACAAATTAATGATAGTAGAAATGGGGATGGTCGATTATAAACTATTGACATCATAAATAGGGATGACAGATGATCGATAATCAACAACAAAAAGGGAGACGACAAACAAAAAAAAGGAGGGCAATGGATGATAGATGACTAACAACAAAAATGGGGATGATAGATAACAAAAAAGGGGATGTGGATTACAGATGACCAATAGTATAAAGGGGATGACCAACAAAATAAAAGGGAACAATAGATGAACAAATATTTTTTTATACTTTTGAAGTAGAAAATCTTCTAAAAGGTGTAACTTTTGATCTAGAGCTCTATTTTCAGTTTTTCTAAACCCCCTAGCTTGACGAGATCTACATTTTTAAAAAAATCTATGATCATGATGACACTTGGTAAAATCCTCAAAAAACCCTTAAAAGACCTCCAAAATGAGCTCTAAAGTTGCTAAAGTGTGATACTAGAGAAAAATCAAGTAAAGATCTAGTAAGGGTAATATGCAGAAACCCTTAAAGGATGCTAGATCTTGGCAACTTAAAATGATGGATCTAGTAAATATTGTTGTCTTATCACAAAAATATATGAAAAACATGTGGTACCAAGATTTTGCAATTGATTCACCCCATTTTTATAATTTTTGGTGGGAAAAAAATGTAATTTTCCATATCTTCTACATGAGTTTGGATATTATTTGCCTTGATTTCAAAATAGATTCACCTTATTTTTATAAATACATTTTTGGCTGCCCCCTTATGCATAACCATATTTTACCCTATTACTATATCTAACATAGTGTTTAGAGACAAGATATGGCTTATGGAGTCTGATATATAATTATATCCAATTTAGGATGAGTATTCATTTCAATTCTACCACCCTCTGTTTATTCAAACCTCCCTCATTTTTAAATTTGTGGAAAATCCATTATTATATTTGATGATGATCATTTTTCTCGTAAATTAAATGTGGCTGGTAGTTTTTATTTTGGTGTCAATTCTTCTAGTTAATCAACTATAAGTGTATCACTTAAGTTGCATAAAAAAAATATTATACACATAGAAAGGCATTTCCCATCAAGAATTGTATCACTCAAGTTGTATAATAAGTATCTAATATAAAATCAACTTTTTGGCTTTCCAGCTATTGCTTAAAATGTATTTTTTCAATTTATTTAAAAAGTTTCTTTGGTTTTTTTGCCTAGCTTTTGTCATTTTTTCTGAGCTACCAATAAAATATCTAAATTTAGGTTGATGAGTTTATCGTAAGTAAAATTTTTTAAAACTATTATTCTTGTTACCAATCCAAGTATATTCTCCACATTATCAATATAAAATATTCACATAAATGCATATGTTCAATCCATGATAATAACAAACTCACAAAAAATATTATTGATGAATATATATCTACTTAAGCAATGCAAATACATCATATTACAAATATTCTTCTCTATATCTTCATTATAACGATTTATCTTCAATATATACACACATGGATATGAAATTCTTCACATTCACAACTCTTGACCTTTATACTTACACAAAATTTTCATCTCCAGATTTCTTTGTAAGTTCTTTAATTGTGTTAAGGTATTGTTAGTCACGAATCTACCTAAGTACAAAATATATGTGCACCCTAGAACCGACCAACATTGAAAGGCCGAAGGAGAGAAATGTCCATGCCAATCTCTAGAGAGGGTTGGTTCCCGTACTAATCTAAAAATTAGTATAATATTAGGGTAACAGAAAGAGATGGTAAATGACAAATAAATGGGAAATATGGCTATATGAAAAAAACATAAGGTGGAGATAAACTAGCAACTAAAATTCAAATCAAGTTTTAATTAGCATGTAACAAAAAGAAAAGCGTAGGAACCATTCAAAACTTGTAGATATGACTTCCAATGAATATTTTAGCATTTAGTTATCTATTAGAAATTAAATTCAACATGCAGAATTTACACTTATCTAACAAAGATCATGAACCTAATAGAAATGATAAGCAAAAAATAATTACATACACCATTGATCCAGGAATTAGAACCAAATATCTTTCAATTGATGTAGAGAAATTAAAATGTTTTTTGGCAGAGTGTCTATCCTCCCCTTTTTTTACATCAAAATTCTTAATATTTATAGAGGATTGCACCTCTGAAATTAAATGTAAACAAAAAAATGCTGGCCAGTCAAAGACCAGCCAGAGCAATTCTCTCCTCGACAACAACAATGCTCAAATCAAAATATTCTTCAAGAAGCAGTGACCCCACTTTTAGAGAGAGTGCCTAGGAAATCAGTAGAAATGGACAATAAAAAAATCACTCTAGATGTCAGTGCATTAAAATATAACAATGTCACATGAGGATCAAGAGCTCGATCATTAAATATGGGTTGCCACTTCATCGTCTTGCACCTTAGAATTTTATCTTCGCTAGGAAGACCCATCGAAAATTAACTTTGTTTTGAAAAGGAGAAAAATTAATGGACAACACCTTGGGAATGAATAGGATCACACAAATATCAAGAGCACAACATTTAACATTGGAAAATCTTTAGTAGGAATTATGGAAATATCAATTTCATTACCCCAAGAACTAAATTCCATAAATTTCCAAACCAAACCGAAAAAGATCTACAACAATGGCACCTTTGAGAGGAACTTCACTGAGGGTTGCATTCCACCAAGGATTTTTTGCCCTTCGTTTGGTGGTTTTCATCCTGAAATCACATCTTCTTAGGAATTCCACCAAAAATGCATTCTAATCAAATCAGGGGTGAAAAAATGGAATTTCACCCCCAAAGGAGGGTGAAAATAAATTTTGCTCCAAGTTGGGGTGACTTTGACTTTGACTAGCTTAGAAATAGACCTTTTCACTACTTTTACTCCAAACTTGGGTGCTTTCATTGCTTTCATCCCAAATTGGGTGAAATCATTAAATTTTCTAAAAATAAGGTGAAATTACTTTGGGAAATGCCTTCATCATCTTGCATGCTTATTTTGGAGCAAATTTGACTTTGATTGACACATGCTTTCACTCAAACAATGCCTGCTCAATGCTTTTACTCTGAAATTATCTTAAAATAGCAATTCACCCAAAAGAAGGGTGAAAATGAATTGCACCCCCTTTCTAGGGTGACATTGACTTTGACTTGTCCACTTATTATTTTTACCCCAAACTTAATTAAAAATAGTAATTTGCTCGAAAAAGGGTGAAATCACCTTTGAATGCATAAGTTTGGGTGAAATCACTTAGCTTTATTTTTTCTTTGCTTGTAGAATCCTCCTTTACTTTGGATTGAGTGCTTATCATTACTTTCGCTCCAACAAGGGTGAAATTATCTTAATGTTGCCATTCGCCCAAAAGAAGGGTGAAAATGAATTTCACCTCTTTCCTGGGGTGAAAACATCTTTGTTTGCTTTGTTTTCGCTAGCGCTTTCCTTTTAATAATTTTTTTGTTGATGCCTTTGATGATTTTCACTGCTCCTTTGATCCTTAGACATTCTTTTGCTATACATTTCCCCCTTTATACTTTACCCATAATTTTTCTTGCCCACGATTTACATCATTTCTTTATCGGTAAAACACTTGTTGTTTATTTCTAGGGATAAAATCAACCTTCTTTATTTACGTTAGTGAAATCAATAAAAGGAGGGGAGCAAAAATATTACATTAAAACAGTAAAGACAAAAGACCAGCAAAACAACTACACCATTTATCTTTTATACTTGGAATTTTACAATCAAAATTTAGTGTGGCAAAACTACCAACACTTTTGGTGGCTCTTAGGGTATTCAGTTCTTCTAGATGCAATCAACCCTAGGCCTTCATCCATTGGGCTTAGCTATCACTTTTACTAGTTACATTAGATGGTTATTTTGATTCAAAAGTATTTTTTTGCTATTCCTCTGCCTGTGTTTGTTTTTATTGCTTTGTGAGACTTGCACTGGTAGTCTTATATACTATAACTACCTCAACCCAGGAATATTTATCAAACATAAAAGGATACTGGAGTGAATAAATGAATAATTGCAACATTTGTACATGGTCCAAACTAATATGATTGGCTCTTTGAATCAGCTCCAATAGGGATGACTCAATGCGGGTGAGCCTCTTCATGAATGGTAGTACCTTTTCCTCTATAATTGGCTCCATCCAACTATCGATCTTTGAGGTATCTTATGCAAAATTTATCCAGGCTATCTCCAACTCTCACTTTGGAAAAATATCCCCCTGATCATCCATGAAGCTTAGAAATCTAGCATCAGTTATAGTCTTGAAATAAATGAGTGAAATTTAAAACTCATATTCAAACATAGTAGCTAGCTTCCAACCCTCTCTAGCCAGTTCTAATCTAGAAAAATAGTTGCACAATGTAATCATGGCATTGTACCAAGCTCAATCCATCCTACTCATTGGTTTAATTTGGAAGTTAGACTAAAATAATACTTGAATATTCAATGTCATCTCCAGATGCTCCTCAACATATTCCAAAGTTTGATCACTAAGAAAAATTATTATTTGGACCTCATGAATATACAACAAAACCAAGAGCCCTTTTGCTACCATTGTTACATAGTCTTCAGTCAACTGATGATGAGCTTCCTTGATTTTTTTCTTGGAGAAGCCCATTGATTGGGTGTCCTTTTCAACCAATTGATTCTGCAAAGATTCTAATTGGGTAGTTAATGCATGCACCTGCTATTCTACTTTTTCCTATATCTTCTAATGGTATTTGGTTGCCTCCTCCAAGCCTTTTGTATTCTATCACCAATGATTTACCTCTGATATTGTTGTCTCCTATTGTGTCCTAATTTCAACTAGATATTCTTCCAATTCAACAATATTCACCTCGACCTCAAAAAAGCTCTTCTTATAATGCTCATCGTGCAGGTAAAGTGAGCTCATATCCACCTAAATATTCCCCATTTTCTCCATAGTATCAATCTTTGTCAAGTCCTCTATAATAACTTCATAAGCATAATCACTTGGAGCCATTTATCCTTGGGGATTTTGGACCTAGGGGATCATTTTTATAGTGTGGGACTCCATAGCTTCAGGGTCAAAAGTGACCTTCTTCAACGTCTTTGTTGGAGCTTGAGCTTCTTTTTGCTTAAGGATTTTTAGCCACTATGATGAACTCTAGAAGGCTTGACTTATTTTTGTTGCAATAGGATGCTCTGGCACAATATCCATCTCTGGCTCTGGCAACACCTACAACTCAAGAAATGGAACAGGGAGAAAATGAGCTTGTTGAGGGCTTGGCTTAGGAAAGGAAGTAGAAACGAGAATGGTTGGTGGAATGGAAGTGGTTGAGGGAATGGAAGTGAGGGGTTCAACTACAATTATACTAACTTGAGGAGGAGCTTGTGTACTTATAGACATGATAGAAATTACAAGAATGGAGGATGAAGGGAGATAAAATAGATTGGGCTTGGATGCAAAAGAACTAGAAGAAAGGGAAACAAAAGAAATAGGAATAGAAGAAGAGGGAGCATTGGTGACCAATGACTGAGAGATGGGAAGTGAAATATAAGTGGAAGGTCTACCAAATGGGGGTGATATGGAAGTGAAAACTATAGAAAGTGGTGTGGCAATCACCAAATTCTCAAGATCAAGGGAAGAGGGTAGAGAAAATGTACCTTCAAGCTCCAATACCATTTGAGCCGATGATGAGGGTGGCCATGATACTGGTTCTCCCTTGTCTTGTTCCTCCTCCATCTCCTTCTCCATATCTATAATTTCCATATGCTAGCCAAGTTGTTCTACCTAAACCAAAGAAGGATTGTCTAAAGTGTCAGCCTATGCAACATCAACTACAGGAGGAGGGTTCACACTAGATGAAGAAACTACACTAGTCCTTGACTTATTGGATATTTTTGGGAAATAAAGTACCTCATACTGACTCCTCTTATACTACTAGGGCTATTATTTTGATGATGGTTGTTTATCTTCCTCCATAAGTGGCACTTTCTTAGACACATGTTTCTATCCTTTGGCCATGAAATATTCATTTTTAGATCTTTAAAAGCTCCAAGGTACAATTTTAGAAAAAGAGATTAGCAGGTAACTATCATAATATTCATCATATACATTCAAAAATGAATCATCCATCACAAATCCATAGGTTGACCTAGTTTTTCCTTTATGGTCCCTCATAACCCACCATTGGTGATTTTCTCCTTAGACCAAGTGGGCAACTGATCCTTCATTTTTCTAAATAGGCTTGGAGGAGGAATCTGGTGCTTGTGGAATTCAAGGTTATATTTGGCCTCCATCTCGTAGAAATCATGCCATGGTAGGAGCGACATCATAATTTCAATGTGCCATTCGAGATCATGCCCTTCTAGATTATTCCTCTGCTGCTCAATATCTACTTTGGGATAGCAATGAAAACTTTTTGCTTTGATAAATGCCATTAAGTGACCCAAAGGCTCGTATTTCCACCATTGGGGTAATTCCACCAAGCCAAAGTTGTAGAGGGTTTCAGTAATCAACTGATTTTGTCCAACCTAGTTTATTTCAACATTACTGAAGACAAAAGGTATGGTACATGTGGATCATTTACCTCGATCCGTACCATAGACATGGTTGATGAAGTCATTTTGGTGAGCAACCTCCAATGCAAAAATTTACTCTATAGCAAAATACAAAAGGAAAAATGGCTTACCAGTAAATCCAAAAATTTGTACAATGATGCCTTGCATCAACAATAAAATGTCATCTTTCTCCTTCGTTATGACCTCATACCTCATCGCCCTTGGTACTCTCTCACATGTGCTAAAAATAAGTTTGAAGGCGAGGCCCAAAAACATGTGATTAAAATTGTAAAATGACTCCTTCATGGACAAGCTTGAAGTCCACAAATAAATTGGTAGCTTCCTATCTGCCTCATCAACCTGCTTGATAGCTATGAAAGAAAAATGTTGGTGCATGTGGAAGAAGAAATACCAAGCCAAAAATGAAGTGTGTTTGAATGATACTGCTTCCTCACTCTACATCTTCTCTAACTATGTGTGCATCCTTCGAGCTACGTAATCCACCCAATCAAAGAAAATTAGATTCATGCTTGTTGTCATTGTTGTTGGAGCATAAAATTCTACTTGTGAAATACATTGTACCAGAATCGCTTACCATTTGTGCACCGTAGAATTGGTAGGAAGACCAAAAATCCAAGCTAACATAGAAAACAAGTCGAGACTTTTAAAATATGTCAATGGCTTCGACAAAGTCGGTAGTTCTCCAAATTGTGGAGTTTTTATCAGCTGATTCTCCATGAACTGGCGCAACATCACAGTTGATTGGTATCTCTCCTCCTGCTCCTCGAGATGTAACTTTTTGAACACAACATTAGAAGGAGGTATGATCCCACAAGTTAATACTTCTCAAACTACACTAGATGAAATGTTGAATAATTTATCTCCATTTTCCTTCTAAATAGCTCTTGTGATAGGATTATAAAATTTTAAAATTTCTAGCACCAACTCTGGGAAAGCATGGATAGGTGCATACATAGGTACCAAAACAATCTATGCATAATATGCAATGGTGAGCGATATTTCTAGTGTCAAGCCTTGTCTAACTACAATCTCCACATCTTGGCATAATTTTTCCATGCCCTTGTTTGAAATGACGCAATAATCTATTTGAGCCAGTGCATCATAATATGGATCAAGCTCTATATTTTTATTTCACTTGGATTTTTTAGCTTTCTTGCCTCCTTCAACTTTTTTTTGTGCTTTCTTGGGTTCGATAGCTTTCTTACCCATATTTGTCCTTCAATAATTTCACTTCAACACTCTACAATTTTGCAACCAAGCAACAATTCAAAATAGCTCAGGGACAATCCTGTAATGCTCTAGAAAAAATATGCTTGATATTTCTTTATCTGCAAGATTTTGGTTTACCCTTTTTATAAATTTTTCTCCCAACTACCCAATTGAATGCAGGTGGTGCACTTGAGGAATTCGGGTGAACGTGCTTCCTTGGTTATCTCACACGACACACTTTTTCATGATATATTAACTGCCATTAATGCCCTTGCACTATAAATATTCCTTGAACATCATGCTCAACCACTTTTTAACTTGAAGGGCATAATTTCATCTATTTAACAACTAACTTTGGGAATGGTAGATGCCACGTGTGAGTGATGGGCACTTTTTGGGGGTGAAAACTATTAATTTCATTGCATTAAAATGCTGAAAACATCTTCTCTAAGTTTTGCCAGTGAAATTAGCTCGATTCCATGCATTCAACTAAAGTATGCTCTGAATTTAACTATTGCAAGTGAAAATGCTTTTCTGAGTGCACTTGTTTTTCCAAAAATTCCAACTGGGTAAAAATAACCCAATACAAGGGATAGTTTTGCTCAATTAGCATTTAAAAAATATCTTTCCATTCTTTGCGTGGTGAAATTATATTCTTGGTATCCCTTTCAAAATAATTTATCTTTTTTAAATTTGCCCAAAAAAACTTATTGCTAAAAATCAAGTTTAATGCGAGAGTGCTTTGTTTGAAAAAGCAAGGCAAAATTTATTTTACCTCATTCTATGTCGAAAATAACTCATGCCAACTAGAGTACCCAAAAAAGCATGTGAAATCCTCTTTTTCTTCTTGGGTTTTCACCCCGAAATTAACTGTTGATGAAGTGAAAAAGAGTTTCACTCCAAAAATAAGATATGTAGGGAATAACACTTTTTTCAAATGAAAAACATATTTTTTTTTTGCTTTTCTTTCTTTTCTTTTATGGCAATTCTAAAAATAGATGCATTTTGATTTTAGGCCCTGAAAAAGCAAATTCGTATGCACCTTCACTGCCAAAAATATCTTTTAATAATTTTGTTGGTGCAATCTTCTACTTGGCAACTTAAAAATTGCTTTAACTTCATCTTGAAAAATTTCATTGCTGAAAATAACTTGCTTTTATGATGCAATTTTAATGCAATTGAGAGTTGCTTTCTTTTAATGTTTTCACCCTCGAAAATGATTTTTGCTATCGAAGACGTGTTTTCGGGGTGAAAACACCTACTTTGGGGTGAAATTAAATCCTCCCAATGAAATGACCTTTTTTTTATCCAAACTTCACTAAGAATAAAATAACATAAAATATTATGTACATATATACATACTTGATCTGGAAATTTTCAATGATGATAGGCCTTCAAATGAAGACCATTTATAAGAATCAGCAACACACGACCATCCATGTCCTATAAATAAAATGAGTTAACTTGATTGACATCCAAAATCTAGAATGAACCCTCCCATATCGCTTAAAAATTGTGATCCAGAGACATCGATAGGGACTGAGAAGACGCATTGGAGTACAAATAATACATAAGATCAAGAAAAATAGGTATCATATTCTTCGATGGAAGCTTATCGATAGAAATTAGATCAACCTTAGCCTTTTGTGCAAAAGAATACAAGGCAAAAAATATATCGACATTGGACTAACAGATAGCCATGCTAATGTCAAAATTGAAGGTTTAGAGGTAATAGAATATGGCTTGTTCGAGAGTCGGTCAGAGACCATTATGGACTCTCTTCCAAGTTCGGGTGAACTTGATGTTGAAGTAAAAAATTTCCTCCTGTAGATACCTTTTAATGGTGGTAAATTGATGCAACAAAGAGAAAAGATCAACTTGTTCATTGAAACCTTTTATCAATAATTCAGCCAACTGTTCCCAGGTGGTAATAGTGGCAATATGTAAAGATCGATACCAGTAAAGCAACTTCTCTATGAGAGAAAGCATGAGCAATCTTACCATGATATATTCATCTGTGATGCTATGAATGGTCGCTAGAGAAGCCACATCTTGAACATGCTCATAAGTCATCTTTCCTGTACCATCGTAAGTAGGCAAAGCCTTCAAAGCTACTTGGAAAATCATATTTTGAGCTTATGATTCAATGATCTGGAGTGATTCTAGATAGAGAACTATCTAGGTGGTTGAGGTGGCATATTTTGGACCATTTGGACTAGAGTGTTTGCTTGGGGAGGAGGAAAGCTAGTGGTTGTGCTAGCGGGACTTGAAGGAACAAAAAACACACTAGCTACCTATGACAAAGTTGTAATGGATGGGATAGTTGGGGTGACCAACCTAAGATATTCTCCTAAAATTTTGTTATCAAGCTCAAAGAACTCAATGGAGTTTTTAGAATTTTTGGCCTTCGATCTTGTGATCATGAAGAAATATTTTTCTCACTTCTCATTCGAAGGCTTCACGTTAAAACTGATTCGCTAGATGTTCTAGCCAAACAATAAAAGGATGAGCATAAAATCTTAATACTTCTCCAAGTGGAACTTTTTAATGTCCCATTGAGCGTGCTAAAAATGATTGGTCATGAATTTGCTTAAGTATCAAACATATGTATGCTCTAAGCCTGACCAACATTGAAATTTTGAAGGTGAGAGATGTCCTTCGAGCCAATATCTAGAGAGGGTTGGTTCCCATACTAATCTAACAATCGATATAAGCTTAGGATAACAGAAAGATATGGGAAATGATAGAAAGTTGGACATTTTGAGTCCCTAAGTCAAAGTCATCATTGATGTCACCAGATGAAGTCATCATTAATACCAAATATTTCAGCAAAAAAAATGGGATAAAATGATTATTTGATATCCAGGAAGAAGGCCAAAGATCAAGTGAAACATTGTAAAAGACAAAAGTTAAAAATAAATTATAATATTTATTTTATAAATTATTTAAATTCAGTGTGAATTTAAATTTTATAAATAAATATTAAAGGTACTTTATCAAAGGTATAATATTATAATAGTGGTTATTATAATATTAAATGTGCCATGGTGAAAACCCAAATAAAATATTTATAATTCTTATTATAATGTTTTATAAGGCAAAAGTGGGTTTTATAAAGTCTAAAGATATTTTAAAAACCCAAACGTTGGGTTTAAGACCAAAGGCATTCGAAGCCTTTATGATATTTGCCAATGTCATATAAAACAACAAAGAAAGTGCCAAAATTTTCAAAGTAATGGAGGAAGCATATAAATACTATGCCTAAAGTTTAAATTTATTATCCTTGCTCTAAAGTGAAAATATTGGCTTGTGAAAGAAAGAGCTCGTGAGTGTATGCGAAAAACATGACAACAAAGTGTTTAAGGGAGGAAGCTTTGATTTTTGAAGTTGCATAAAACAATGTGGGCTAGTGGTATTTTAGAAAGCACAAAAATATTGGCTTGCAAGGGAGTTCATGTTCGAATCATGGCAGGTGCATCGTGAGGTGTGTTGAGTGAAGCGCCTACGGCGCACGATATTTTTCCAAGGTGGAAGGAGAGAGTGGAGATTAAGAAGCACATGGTGCTTTGTTAATATCAACTAGCGCTTGGCTCGTGCGATGACTTTGGCCATGATTAAGGCACTCATAGGGGGCAACATCGAGGGTTCGATTCCCTTCAAGGCAAAGGTAATATTTTTTATTTTATTTTAAATTAAATGCTTAAGTTGGAGGTATAATATTGTTTAGTGGTTGAGTTTGGAAAGGTTTCTTTGTAATAAAGTTGTGGTAGTTGAGAATTACCTTTAGGAGTTATAAGGAGAATTCTGTTTTTATTTTTAAGTCTTAAAATTGCTATTGTGGAATTGAAATGTTAAGACTTTGTGGGTAGTATGTTGTTTTGAATTAAGGGTTTTTGTGACAATTGTGAGTATATTGATTATTATTTAAGTTGGAGTGATAAGGTGTAATTTTGATATTATTTTTGTGATATGTTTTTTTGAGGAAAATTATCCTCTAACCCTTATTGATATTGGCAAAGAAGTAATTGTGAGTGTGGCAGATTTGTGAGTTCAAGTACTTGACATTCAAAAGGTATGGGACAATTCTTATTTGGTTGACTTGGTTGATTGGATTTATTGAAAATTAAGTTTGGAATGAAAAGGACTTGATTAGGGTTTCCTTTTCAAAAGTGGTTGAGTTAATGCTTCAAGGTTTTCTGATTTAGGAGTTGTGATTAAAACGTTGTTTTATTAGCATTGTTGTTGAGACCATTGGTTGAGTGAAGTGTTGTGAGTTAATGCTTCAAGGTTTTATGAAATTGAGAGTTGTGATTAAAACCTTGTTTGATGAGCATTGTTGTTGAAGTGAGTTGTTATGAAAAGAACTTAGAGTTAGGGTTTGAAAAGATCATGAGTATCATTGTTATGTGAAGATTGATTTATGAGCATTATTGTTGAAGTGAGTTGTTATGCAAAGAACTTGAACTAGGGTTTGAAAAGAACATGAGTATCATTGTTATGTGAGATTTGTTGTTGAGCATTGTTGGAAACATTTTGAGTTGATGTTTACATGCTTGGACTAGGGTTTGTGAGCAAGGATTGTTTCTTGAAGTGATTGGTTGAGTAGGGTTGATTAAGCCTAGTCAAGTGGATGTATGAAGTGATTGATCAAGTTCCATAAAACAAACTATTCTATATTCTGATTTGAGTTGAGAAAGATATTGAGCTTTGAGAATAGAACATATTGAGTCTCTAAAAATTCTCTTTATGCTTCTATGAGATTGAGTTGAGAAGGTGATTGAGTTTTGAATAGAACATATTGAGTCTCTAACAATTCTCTTTATGTTTCTATGATATTGAGTTGAGAAAGTGATTGAGTTTTGAGTGTAGAACATATTGAGTCTCTAACAATTCTCTTTTGCTTCTTGATTTGTTTGTTAGAAAGTGATTGAGTATTGAGTATAGAACATATTGAGTCTCTAACAATTCTCTTTATGTTTCTATGAGATTGGACAAGTTTTGTGTGGACTTGTTAAGAAGATTTGAGGCAAGTCTTTGAGAAGACTTGTGGACTGATTTTGTGTGAGCTTTTGTGGAAGCTTAAAATACAGATTTGGACAAGTTCTATGTGAGCTTGTTGAGAAAATTTGGACAAGTTATGTGTGAGCTTGTTGAGAAAATTTGGACAAGGTTCTGAGTGAACCTGTTGAGTATATTTGAGCAGGTTCTGTGTGGACCTATTGAGTAGATTTGAATAGGTTATGAGTGGACCTATTGAGTAGATTTGAGCAGGTTTTGAGTGGACTTGTTGAGCAGATTTGAGCAAGTTTTGAGTGGACCCATTGAGCAGATTTGATTAGGTTCTGAGTGGACTTGTTGAGTAGATTTGAGCAGGTTCTAAGAGGACCTATTGAGTAGATTTGAGTAGGTTATTAGTGGACCTATTGAGCATATTTGAGTAGGTTTTGAGTGGACCTATTGAGCAGATTTGTACTAGATCGAATTAACTATGTTTAGTGTAAATTTGAGTGGAATTGTGCTAGACCGAATGGACTATGTTTAGTGCAAGAGATTGAGCAGATTTGTGCTAGACCAAATGGATTGTGTTTAGTACATATTTGAGTGAGCTTATTGAGTAGACTTGTGCTAGACCTATTGGATTGTGTTTAGTGCAAGATATTGAGCAGAGCTATGCTAGACCGACTGGACTATGTTTAGTACAAAATTGAGATAGATCTTTGGAGATGATAGATCAAAGAGGATAGTAGTCTCTAGTGGATAGAGATCCATTAGCTAGGGCAGTGAGGACAGGTCTTCTGAGTGGGGACAAGAGTCTTCAAGTGGAGAGAGATCCACAAGTTAGTGCAGTGGAGGCAGTAGTCTTCTAGAGGATCACCAGCCAGAGCAGAGGAGAAGGAGTTATCCTATGGATAGAGATCCACAAAAGAGATTTAGGGGATCAACATCTCCTTTGGATAGTGGTCCATAAACATTGTAATTGAGAAGGGTTTCAAAAATATTATTTGAGAAATATTTAGAAGAAATATTTTCTCCATGGAGGTAGCCATATTTGGGTGAACCACATTAAATATGTGTCTTTATTGTGTGTGGTGATTTGTGCATTGCTTTGGTTGCTGCTATTGATATTGCCATTGATTATATTGATTAAAATTAGTTTGGGAAAGAAAAGTAAAAGGTGGTCTTATACTATTCACCCCCCCTCTCAGTATAAGCTTGTGTCTTCAATTGGTATCAGAGCGGGTTCCTTCAGAAGAGTTTGATAGCTTGAAGGAAAAGTGATCAAGAACACAATGGATCAAAAGGATCAAAGGGATGGGTCCATCAATAATATAGTATCAGTATTTGATGGAAGTGACTTCTTGTATTGGTGTATGTTGATGAGGTTTCACCTAATGGCACTTGGCAATGAAGTTTGGGATGCAGTGGAACTTGGATATGATTCAATGATCAATCCTCCTACAGATAAGGAAGGTAAGCTTCTAATGCATGCAAATTCAAGATCTATGAATGCAATTATAAAAGGGTTGCATAGATCGGAATCTATGAAGGTTATGGATTGTAAAATAGCAAATGAAATGTGGGAACTACTACATAACATATATGAAGGAGATAAAGGTGTCATGAAAGCTAAGATCAGAAATATCAAAGGAGAATTTGAAAATTTAAGAATGCGGGATGATGAAAACATTCGTGACTATCTCAGTAATATTGATGAACTTGTACATGAGATGAGAGGTCTTGGAATGAAGGTCGATGAATCTGATGCTTGTGATAAGATCTTGAGAACTCTTCCAAAAAGGTATAATGAAAAGGTCTTTGTTATAGAAACATCAATTGATAGTGATTGTCTAACAAAAAATTCTTTGCTTGGCATGCTTACAACTTTTGAGATAAGAACAAAAGATCCTACCCCTCTGAAGGAGGTTGCTTTCAAAGCAAACAAGAAGATAAAGGGTAAGAAGTCAGAATCAAGTAGTGAGTCATCTAGTGATGAAGAAGTAAATTATGGTAGAAGAGATAAAGGTTCTAGAAGACCCATAGATCTAAGATCTATTAAGTGTTTCAATTGTGGAAAGTATGGATATTTTGCAACATATTGTAAAGAGCCAAAGAACAACAATGATGAAGAAAAATAGGATCACAGGTACAGGGAATAAGAAAGACATAGGCACCAAAAGAAAAGCAAGGATGGACAAAGTAGAAAATGAAATAAGTTCTTCCAAAGACAAAAGAGGAGCTACTATGTGGATAATGCAAGTAAGTACTCAAATGATAGTGATGCTAGTTTTTTAGACAATGATAGAGATGAAGTCCTATTTATGATTGAGGAAAAAGAACCAATTAAGAAAAAGACTCCAGTTATTCTCAAATGTTTTAGATGTGGTAAATTTGGACATCTTGAAGATGATTGCACAAGGGATGGTTATAGTTTCAGTGATGATGACTATGAGAATGCACTTGAAGGACCAGATGAAAATATTCTAATGGATTTAGAAGAAGTGAGTGATCCTATAGAAGACAAGCCAAAAGAAAGTAATGATGTGGAAAAAGGTAAACAAATAGAGGATTATTCAATAGAGAATGGTTATGATCTCAAGGGAGAACTTATCTATGCCCTTGACATGGTAAAGAAGGTAAGAAAGCAACACTCTAAGCTTGAAATTCAGTTTCAAGAATGTGATGAAGAGATATTATTGCTCATAGAGGATTTAGAAAAATCAAAGGCTAAGGCAAAAAAGTTCAAAGATAAGTTAGAAGCAAAGATCTTGGAATGTGATAAGTTAGCACAAGAAGTGGCACTACTAAAAGAATACTTAGAGGACTCCAATAATAAGCTATAAAAGTATGTCAAGAATAGCTCAAAGAGTATGGATAATATAGTCAAGGTACAAATAAGGTCAACAAATAAAATAGGTCTTGGTTTTTAAAAAACTCAAAAGAAACAAGGAGATTCAAATTCAAGTTCTAAAGAGGAAATTTCAGATGAAGATACTTTAGAAGAAGAGAGTGTAAAATAAATTCAGACATCAGAGGAAGAGTTGGCCAATTTACAAAGAAGATACAGATGGAATAACAATCAGAATAGGAGACCAATGAGGTCAAAATAGGGAAGATCCAATGGAAGATGTTTTTCATGTCATAGGTTTGGGCACATGGCTTCACAATGGAGGACACATGAAATACATGAATATGGGAATGGATAGATTTTCCATGGGTATTGCTACTCATGTAATGAGTTTGGTCACAAGGCAATGAATTGCAGGGTTCATGAAAGAAGAGGATATGACTTCACTAGGAGAAATCCTAAGACATTTGCACCTCCAAGGAATAATAACATTAAGTGTTATAAGTGCAATAATGATGGTCACACAACAAAATGGTGTAGAGAAGACATTCTAGAAACAATTATGAACATGAATAGGAACATGAACAAGAATAGGAATATGGATGAGAATAGGAATAGGAACAAGAACATGATCCTAGATGTGAACAAGAACAAGAATAGGAACATGAATGATGACAAGAACATGGATGATGACTTGGATAGAAATAGTCAGAGGATTCAAGAAACTAAGAAAATAAGGGAAAATAATAAAGGTAAAGAACAATGCTTTCGGGGAGTAGAAATACTCCCACCCTAGAATTAACCACCTCATGAGGAGGTGGGGGAGGGGCTAAGCTAAGAGGCTCATTCTTAGCCCTGAGCCCCAAAGGTGACCCTTTGCCATTGATGTCAAAGGGGGAGAGATTTGTGTATTGGGGAGAGATTTGATATTTTAGAGAGCATTGAGCCAGGGAGAGCAATGTCCCAAGGGGAGCAGAAGGAAAAATAAAGGTCAAGTTTCGGTAAGAAGAGTATGGGTTACCATCAATGACAAAGGGGGAGATTGTTGGACATTTTGAGTCCCTAAGTCAAAGTTGTCATTGATGTCACCAAATGAAGTCATCATTAATACCAAATATTTTAGAAGGAAACAAAGGGGATAAAAATGGTTATTTGATATCCAGGAAGAAGGCCAAAGATCAAGTGAAACAGTGCAAAAGATAGAAGTTAAAAAGGAGTTATAATATTTATTTTATAAATTATTTAAATTTAGTGTGAATTTAAATTTTATAAATAAATATTAAAGGTACTTTATCAAAGGTATAATATTATAATAGTGGTTATTATAATATTAAATGTGCCATCGTGAAAACCCAAATAAAATATTTATAATTCTTATTATAATGTTTTATAAGGCAAAAGTGGGTTTTATAAAGTCTAAAGATATTTTAATAAACCCAAAGGTTGGGTTTAAGACCAAAGGCATTCGAAGCCTTTATGATCTCCGTCGACATCATAGAAAACAACAAGGAAAGCACCGATGTTTTCAAAGTAATGGAGGAAGCATATAAATACTATGCCTAAAGTTCAAATTTATTATCCTTGCTCTAAAGTGAAAATATTGGCTTGCGAAAGAAAGAGCTCGTGAGTGTATGCAAAAAATGTGACAACAAAGTGTTGAAGGGAGGAAGCTTCGATTTTTGAAGTTGCATAAGACAATGTGGTCTAGTGGCATTTTGGAAAGTGCAAAAGCATTGGCTTGCAAGGGAGTTCATGTTCAAATCACGGTGGGTGCATCGTGAGGTGTGTTGAGTGAAGCGCCTATGACGCACGTTCTTTTGCCAAGGCGAAAGGAGAGAGTGGATATTAAGAAGCACGTGGTGCTTCGTTAATCTCAATGAGTGCTTGGCTCATGCGGTGACTTTGGCCACGGTTAAGGCACTCATAGGGGGCAACGTTGAGGGTTCGATTCCCTCCAAAGGCAAAGGTAATATTTTTTTATTTTATTTTTAATTAAATGCCTAAGTTGGAGGTATAAGGTTGTTTAGTGGTTGAGTTTGGAAAGGTTGCTTTGTAATAAAGTTGTGGTAGTTGAGAATTACCTTTAGGAGTTATAAGGAGAATTCTATTTTTATTTTTAAGTCTTAAAATTGCTATTGTGGAATATTGAAAGGTTAAGACTTTGTGGGTAGTATGTTATTTTGAATTAAGGGTTTTTGTGACTATTGTGAGGATATTGATTATTATTTAAGTTGGAGTGATAAGGTGTAATTTTGATATTATTTTTGTGATATGTTTTGTTGAAGAAAATTATCCTCTAACCCTTATTGAGATTGGCAAAGAAGTAATTGTGAGTGTGGTAGATTTGTGAGGTCAACTACTCTTCAAGAAAAGGTATGGGAAAAATTCTTCTTTGTTGAGTTGGTTGATTGGCTTTATTGAAAATTAAGTTTGGAGTGAAAAGGATTTGATTAGGGTTTCCTTTTCAAAAGTGGTTGAGTTAATGCTTCAAGGTTTTTTGAATTGAGAGTTGTGATTAAACCTTGTTTTATAAGCATTGTTGTTGAGACCATTGGTTGAGTGAAGTGTTTGAGTTAATGCTTCAAGGTTTTATGAATTGAGAGTTGTGATTAAAACCTTGTTTAATGAGCATTGTTGTTGAAGTGAGTTGTTATGCAAAGAACTTGGACTAGGGTTTGAAAAGATCATGAGTATCATTGTTATGTGAAGATTGATTTATGAGCATTGTTGTTGAAGTGAGTTGTTATGCAAAGAACTTGAACTAGGGTTTGAAAAGAACATGAGTATCATTGTTATGTGAGATTTGTTGTTGAGCATTGTTGGAAATATTTTGAGTTGGTTTTTACATGCTTGGACTAGGGTTTGTGAGAAAGGGTTGTTTCTTGAAGTGATTGGTTGAGTAGAGTTGATTGAGCCTAGTCAAGTGGATGTATGAAGTGATTGATCAAGTTCCATAAAACAAACTATTCTATATTCTGATTTGAGTTGAGATTGAGCTTTGAGTATAGAACATATTGAGTCTCTAACAATTCTCTTTATGCTTCTATGATATTGAGTTGAGAAGGTGATTGAGTTTTGAATAGAACATATTGAGTCTCTAACAATTCTCTTTATGTGTTTGAGATTGAGTTGAGAAAGTGATTGAGTTTTGAGTATAGAACATATTGAGTCTTTTTTCTTTATGGGTTTGGTTGGAAAGTTATTGGCATTGATCAACATATTGTTTCTAAAAATTCTCTTTATGTTTCTATGAGATTGGACAAGTTCTGTGTGGACTTGTTAAGCATATTTGAGGCAAGTCTTTGAGAAGACTTGTGGACTAATTTTGTGTGAGCTTTTGTGGAAGCTTACAATACATATTTGGACAAGTTCTATGTGAGATTTTTGAGCATATTTGGACAAGTTCTGTGTGAGCTTGTTGAGCATATTTGGACAAGTTCTGAGTGGACCTGTTTAGTAGATTTGAGAAGTTTTTGAGTGGACCTCTTGAGCAGATTTGAATAGGTTCTGAGTGGACATATTGAGCATATTTGATCAGGTTATGAGTGGACCTATTGAGCAGATTTGATCAGATTTGAGTGGACCCATTGAGAAGATTTGATAAAGTTCTGAGTGGACCTGTTGAGCATATTTAAGCAAGTTCTGAGTGGACCTATTGAGTAGATTTGAGTAGGTTCTGAGTGGACCCGTTGAGCGTATTTGAGTAGGTTATGAGTGGACCTATTGAGCTAATTTATACTATATCAAATAAAATATGTTTAGTGCAAATTTGAGTGGACTTGTGCTAGACCGAATGGACTATTTTTAGTACAAGAGATTGAGCAAAGTTGTGCTAGATCTAATGGACTGTGTTTAGTACAAATTTGAGTGAGCTTATTGAGAAGACTTGTGCTAGACCAAATGGACTATGTTTAGTGCAAGAGATTGAGCAGAGTTGTGCTAGACCGACTTGACTATGTTTAGTATAGAATTGAGATAGAGATTTGGAGGTGATAGAGCAGAGAGGATAGTAGTCTCCAGTGGATAGAGATCCATCAGCCATGGTAGTGAGGACAAGTATTCTGAGTGGGGACAAGAGTCTTCAAGTGGAGAGAGATCCACAAGTCAGTGCAATGGAGGCAGTAGTCTTCTAGAGGATCACCATCCAAAGTAGAGGAGAAGGAGTTCTCCTATGGATAGAGATCCACAAACCAGATTTAGGGGATCAACATCTCCTTTGGATAGAGGTCCATAAACATTGTAATTGGGAAGGATTCCCAAGAGATTGTTTGAGAAATATTTAGAAGAAATATTTTCTCCATGGAGGTAGCCATATTTGGGTGAACCACGTTAAATATGTGTCTCTATTGTGTGTGGTGATTTGTACATTGCTTTGGTTATTGCTATTGATATTGCCATTGATTATATTGATTAATATTGTTTGGGAAAGAAAAGAAAAAAGTGATATTATATTCTTCACCCCCCCTCTCAGCATAAGCTTGTGTTATTCAAAATATGACTATAAGCAAGAAATATAAGGTGGAGATAAACTAACAGCTAAAATTCAAATCAATTTTTAATTAGCATGTAACAAAAAAAAAGCATAGGAACCATTCACAGCTTGTAAATATGACTTCCAATGAACATTTTAGCATTCAGTTCTCTATTAGGAGTTAAATTCAAGATGTAAAATTTACATTTATCTAATAAAGATCATGAACCTAAAAGAAATGATAAGAAAAAAATAATTACATACCCCACTAATCCAGGAACCAGAGCCAAATATCTTTCAATTGATACAAAGAACTCAAAGTGTTTTTTGGTAGTGTCTATCCTCCATTATTTTTACATCAAAATGCTTAGTATTTATAGAGGATTGCATCTCTTAAATTAAATGCACAAAAAAAAATACTAGCTAGTCAAAGAACAACCAGAGCAATTCTCTCCTTGACAACAACACTCAAATTAGAGCATTCTTCAAGAAGTAGTGATCCCTCTTTCATAGAGAGCACCTGGGAAATCAACAAAAATGGATGATAAAAAATCATTCCAAATTTTGGTGCATCAAAACACAGTAATGTCACACAAATATCAGGAGCTCGATCATTAAATATGGGTTTCCACTTCATCATCTTGCACCTTATAATTTTATCTTCGCCAGGATGACCCACAAAATTTTAACTTTGTTTTGAAAAGGAGCAAAATTAATGGACGGTGCCTTGGGAATGAACATGATCATACAAATATCAAGAGCACAACATTTAATGTTGGCAACTCTTCAACAAGAATTTTGGAAATATCAATTTCGTTGCCCCAAGAATTAAATTCCATCAATTTCTAGCCCTTCCCAAAAAATATCTACAACAATGGTGCCTTTGAAAGGAACTTCACTGAGGGTTGCATTCCACCATGGAGTTTTTTCCCTTCGTTCGGTGGTTTTCACCCCGAAATCATATCTTCTTAGGAATTTTTCCCAAAACATGTTTTGCTTGAATCAGGGGTAAAATTTGGAATTTTACCCCCAAAGGAGGGCAAAAATAAATTTTGCTCCAAGTTGGGGCGACTTTGACTTTGACTAGCTTAGAAATAGGCCTTTTCACTACTTTCGCTCCAAACTTGGGCACTTTCATTGCTTTCACCCCAACTTGGGTGAAATCATTAAATTTTCTAAAAATAAGGTGGAATTACTTTGGGAAACACCTTCATCATCCTGCATGCTTATTTTGGAGCAAATTTGACTTTGACCGACACATGCTTTCACTCAAACGATGCCTGCTCAATGCTTTCACTTTGAAAATATCTTAAAATAGCAATTCACCCAAAAAGAAGGGCGAAAACGAATTATGCCCCCTTTGTGGGGCGACATTGAATTTGACTTGTCCACTTATTATTTTCTCCCCAAACTTAATTAAAAATAGAATTTGCCCAAAAAGGGTGAAATCACCTTTGAATGTATAAGTTTAGGTGAAATCACATAACTTTATTTTTTCTTTGCTTATAGAATCCTCCTCTACTTTGGACTAAGTGCTTATCATTAATTTCACTCCAACAGGGTTGAAATTATCTTAACGCTGCCATTCACACAAAAGAAGGGCGAAAATGAATTTTACCTCTTTCCTTGGATAAAAACATCTTTTTTTGCTTTGTTTTCACTGGCGCTTTCCTTTTAATATTTTTTTTGTTGACGTTTCACTGCTCCTTTGATCTTTAGATTTTTTTTTGCTATACATTTTCCCCTTTATACTTTGCCCATGATTTTTCTTGCCCATGATTTGCATCATTTCCTTACCAGCAAAACACTTGTTTATTTTTAGGGACGAAATCAACATTCTTTATTTACGTTAGCAAAATACATAAAAGGAGGGGAGCAAAAATATTACATTAAAACAGTAAAGACAAAAGACCAGCAAAACAACTGTACCATTTATCTTTTATACTTGGAATTTTATAATCAAAATTCAGTGTGGCAAAACTTCCAACAGGTACCATCTAGCTTTTTTCTTGTAAGTCTTCATTAATTTTGATTCAAACTTTTGAATGCTATTATCATTGATTTAAGTCTTCACTTATTTGTTCCTTCAATCAAATATGTCTTCAACTTTTAATATTTGTTTTTTTAATTTTCTTGTTTGTGCCTTTGCTTTAATAAGTCTCTAAATAACAATAATTCTTTCGATATTTTTTCAAATATAATTAATTTCTTTTTTAGTAGAAATCCTCCAAATTTAATATTTTTTCTTTTTTTCAAACAATTATTCCTCACTGAAATAAATTAATTTTCCTCAATATATTTTCTTCAAATAATTCTTTTCTCTTTCTTGATTATTTTCCCTTCAATATAATTAATTTCCTTTGTTGTTGAAATCCTTATTACTCCAACATTAATATTTCTTCCTCAAATTAATATATTTCTTCAACTTTAATTATCTATATCTTTGTACAATAGTCCTTTAATTCAATTTCTTTCTTCAATAATATTTCAAAATTTAATTAATCAAATAATATATTTTCTCCAATTCAACTTCCTTTATTAAATATTTTACGTTTCTTTAATCTTCTTCTTCAAATATTAATTTATCCTTATGACTTCCACCAATTCTTCTTCTTCAAATATATATTTATCCTTATAAATTCCACCAATTTTTCTTCTTCTTAATATTATGAAAAAAACAATATAATATTTTTTCTTCACTTTTAATTATGCACGCTTTTAAATAACTTCCTCCAAAAATAATCTCTTCTCCTTTTCAATTCTTAATTTTACCTTCTATCAAATATTTTACCCTTTATAATTCATTCAAATAAATTTCACCCTTTAAAATTCAAATTTCCACCAAATAAATTAATAAAGGTATATAAGGTACCTTAAAGCTCAATTAATTATTTCTCTTATTTGGACGTTATACTCTGCTTGCAATATCTCGTTTTCCACTAGAATTAGGTATTACAACTTCAAATTTCTTATGTTCATTAGTGCACTCTTCTCTTACATCAAATTCATGCATGCTTTCCCTTATACACTATCTGACCTTCAAATTGTACGTGATTATTCTTATTTGCCTTTGTGTGTTACATTAATGTTGTTATTACAATGTCCTATGATGTTTTGCTTGCTCGTGACTTCCTGTTCATGCTTTCTCTTGGATACACTATGCTATCCTTGCTCCCTTTAGCTTATTTGTATGTGTGTTTCTTGCTTAACCAATGATTCCTTCAATCTAGTTCATGCTTCATTGACTTCTCTAATGTCCTTCTTTAAATATGACCTCTCGTGGGTGCTCTAGGAGATTGGACTTAGGTCCTTAAAATTTTTGGATATGGCTTCCATTGTCTTGGAATTATCTTAATATTGCTCTGATATAAAATTGTTGTTGCTCTTTCAATGTTTCTCTTCCAACTTGGTTGCTTACAAATGTGATCTCATTCACTGTATCTCTTCTCAAATATGGTCTCTCTTAAATGATCTTCTCTCTTTCACCATATGATCAATATGGTCTCTTTATCATCATATCTCTTCTCAAATGAGGTCTCTCTTAAACATTGTTCTCCCTCTTTCACCATATATTCAATGTAGCTTTGACCAAACACAACTATTGTAGCTCTACTACCATTGTTAGCAATCCAACTATATTCTTCATAGAATCAAATATAAAATATTCACATAAATGAATATGTTCAATCCATGATAATAACAAACTCATAGTAAATATTATTGATAAATACATATCTACTTAAGCAATGTAAATACATTGTATTGCAAAGCTTCTTCTCTATATCTTCATTACAATACTTTATCTTCAATATATACACACATGGATATGAGACTCTTCACATTCACAACTCTTGACCTTTCTACTTACACAAAATTTTCATCTCCTCACACACATGAGAGATCTAACACTTCATATTTCTCATGGGATAAATATCACATAATAATAAATCTATTATTGACTCCACATATCCACATAAGGACAAAGATTCTAATGATTGCACATATTAAATGACAAACTCTTACATAACTCCACACTTACTAACATGACACCTTTACATAACTCCACACTTATTTACATGACACATAGTATATACTCAAATATTAATCGCACTCTAAACTATTTACGTGGTACTTGCATTAATATTACAAGTTACCAAATAATATAATACTTCTAAAATTTTTAAGCATAACACGCTACAATATTATAATAGGTGGTTCCACTCACAATTCAAAAACCTATGGTAAATTATTTAGTATATCAACCATCCATTCTAGTAAATCTGATAGGGGTAATTCAATGATTGGTTCTATATTTTCCTAATCAAAACAATGTAGTATTTGTAAATTTTGGCATATCCAAATATGATGATAATTTTATTGAAGATTAGGTAGTGTGTCAACAACAATATGAGCTAGAACCAAGAGTAAAGAGAAGGTTGTTGTGAAAAAATATATAAACCCCCAAGAAATATAAAAAAATCAAATAGAGTCCATCACAAACACATTAATTCTAAGAAGAGGATAATCACCCTTACACAAAAAGCATAAATGGCCAATGACATCTAATCAACCTAATGTGAAAAATAAGGACAAAGACAGTGTAAGATTTTTAGTCCCAACAACCAATGCTTCAAAATAAATAAGACACCAAGCTCATATAGGTGTAGTGGGGACTAATAAACAAAATGAGAAATAGGTGTTGCAAAAGAAAGCTAAAAACTATTTCAAATGTCCTTTTATAACAAGTGAGGGATGTCCAATCATAGTAAGGTAATATAGAAAGTTCACTATGCAACTGCATAGTGAGAGTAGTACTACCAAATTCACATTCAACATTGTCAAAGGGATGAAGTAGATGTTAGTTAAGGTCAATATGTTGGAAGCATCAACCTTTTTGAGACAAAGGAATTTGGTCTAAGAAGATCTTGAGGAAGAAATGAGTTATGACAAGGTAAAGGTGATAGTAAATTAGCAAGCATAAACTAATCTTGTAAAATTGTAGAACCTATTAACAAAAGACCCATAAGATATTTAGGTAAATATGGATGATATATTGAGAAATTATAAACCCAAAATAATAAAACCACTACCATTATTTGTCACTTTAAAAATAGAAAATTATTTCCTATAGAGTTGTATTATAGATTTTGGGGGGGTTGTGATTGTAATGCCTAAGGTCATGTGTAAAGAAATGAGACTTCCTGATAAGGATTAGTATTGTATTGCATTTAATATTGACACGAATCATGTATTACATTTAATATTGACACGAATCATGTGTTGCATTTAATATTGAAATAGATCGTGCATATTAAATGCCTCCTTATAAAGGTAGACATACCTATAAATATGTTTTTGTTGAATGCAATTAATAGTTTTCATTTATGCCATTTCATGTTGTCTTTTAAGAGTGTTTCCCACATAATTGGTATTAGAGCAAGGTGCAAGGGTTTTTGGAAAGTATCCTCTTCTTGAGACCAGATTGGTTCAGAAAGGAATGAGAAATCCAACCCCTAGATCTTGATGGGTGAATGCTCTTTCCCTGCTATGAACACTTTCAAGCACTCCTATTTTTGAAAAATCTCAGCTAGGATCCCTCTGACTCTCGACCCTCAGCTATCTAGGGTCCCTCTAGATCTCAACCCTCAACTTTTGATCTGAGTATTCATCTTGGATTTATCATTTTATAACATTTTTGGCACTTGCACCATCGTTGTTCATGATCACCATCCATTTTTGTATTTGATGATATGATGTCGAGTTCGATAGTTTTTCCTAATGAGTTCACCAACCTTCTTGACATTTTCGTGAAACTTCAACAACTCCACACAAAAATGATTATCAATTTTTAGTAGTTTTAAGCTAAAATCACTACAGTTGTTGACAAAGAATCATAACATGACAATTATGTAGCAACACCTAGAATCAAACAAGGGTCTCTAGGTGACTTATCCAGTATCTTACCACTAGATGATGTTGCTCTTGAAGATGTTTCTATTACAGATCATGTCCCTCCAGCCATTGTAGACAATCTCACTAGAAGTCATTGTAGTTGAAGAATAAGTTGCTCTCTCTGTTGATGTCATCATGCCTATGGTACTTCGTGGCCTACCAATTCATCCACAAACTCTCTACTGCAGTATTTTCACTCGATGGTTCTTCTCTCAGATGCTAGTTCTCTATTCTCGATAGCAATCACAAATTTTTTTAGACAATGAAGCTCCAGTCATCGTTGTTGATCTTGATGTATCTCCTGTTCGGTCTCTAGATCTACATTTTTAGCACTGTTCTTAAGATTCTACCGATCTATTATTTTTTGAAAAGATTCCACAGTGTCAATATCCTTGTTTGTGGTGCTCATTTTTCTTTCCCATATTTTAGTAATGGATTTCTATTTTCAACACCAACTACCCATTTTCAGGCCCCATTTCCATCCTTCTGGCCACTGGTTTTTTTTGAGTTTTCAATCTGCCTTCCCCAACCTGTGCGCCCCCATGGCCTCCCCCTCTCACCCCATGTTGGTTGCTAGCCATTATCATCGATCAAACATGCTTGCCACTTGCCACTTGCCCGTGTTACCATCAAATTAGTCATTGTCATTCCACAATAGTCATTGCTCCCTTTCCCTTGGAGAAATTTTTAAATTAAATTTAAAATTATAATATTTAATATCACACTTATTTTTAAATACCATAATTATGTGTTAAATTAAATATTCTTCATTGATCGTTGCCCATTCACATCATTCATAAACCCATAATTAAATTAAATTAAATTTTAATTTAATTTAATTTAATCCATCACTTCCGTATCTATTGATTGTTGCCCATTCACATCATCCATAAACCCATAATTAAATTAAATTAAATTTCATTTAATTTAATTTAATCCAATCATCCATAAACCCATAATTAAATTAAATTAAATTTTATTTAATTTAATTTAATCCATAACTTTCATCGCTGATTTTTGCACCCCATGTTGACCATTGCCCTCGGATTTTTGCATTGCTCGTTACCTCGGCTTCTGCTCCATTGCACTTAATTTCCGCACTGATATTTTTTCACCACATCACGTGTTGTTTTCTTCTCCTATTGAATCAAGGGACTCTTTAGCCATCCGCCAACATAGCAATATTTACAGTTGTTGGAAAGGTTCTTTCGAGCCCGACTCAGTGCCAACATCTATTTTCTATTTTTTGAAGACTTGCTCCAGTTCATCATTGGTATTTCTCTTTTTGTACAAGAGTGCATTTTTGGTTGTACCCGACACTCCTTTGCTTTTCCTCTTTCTCTTCCACACTTGTACACATTGGGGACCAATGCTTCCTCAGTGGGGAGGAATGATAGGTATTAGTATTGTATTACATTTAATATTGACACGGATCATGTATTACATTTAATATTGACACAGATCATGCATACTAAATGCCTCCTTGTAAAGACGACAGACATGTTATAAATATATTTTTGTTGAATGTAATTGACAGTTTTCATTTGTGTCTTTTCGTGTTACATTTTAAGAGTGTTTTCCACATCACTTCCATACATTAATAATGCAAGGGATCCCATTTAGATGGATGCAACTAGGTTGAATGTCATAGGAATGTTGAAAATTTTGATAATTACAATGGCAAAGCACCCAAATCTAGTGGTCACCAAAAAAGTTATTATGGTCAATCTCTCTTCTTAGTTTAAAATATTTTTATCATAAGAGTGGACAAAGATATCATCACAGTATAGATGCACAGCCATGGATTACATTCATATTAAGGCACCTAAGGATGGAAATATTATCAAGATTGAAAATGATCCCCCATGTAAGTACCTATTACAAAATCTTGAAAACAATGACACTATAAACTAGAATGAACTACCTAACTTTGTAGATGAACCAAATGGAGGGTTTATTTTAAAACAAGAAATAGTCATTGGTGTTTTAGAAGTATATGAAATTTCAAGGGCATCATATGAAGAAACCAAACTCAAGAATTATCTAAAATTTAAATAATTAAGTGTATTCCTTGTTGTCACTAGTGAACAGGCTTGGAAAATATGTGGACCATGCATTTCAATTGTGTACAAACAAGGAATGGAGTAGGTATCACTATTCAACTAATTAATCCCAAAGGTATGTAGATAAATTTTACATGTAGATTACTATTCAATTGTATTAATAATATTGCTACATATGAATCATTGTGCAATAAACTAATAAAATCTAAAAAGATAGGTAAAAAACATAAATATTTTTTGTGACCCCAAGTTAGTAACAAACCAAGTCAATTTAGCATATGCCAGCAAAAATAAACATTTGAAATATTACAAGCACATGGTCTAATATCTATTAGAAGGTTTTGAGCATAAAGCAATACCTAGGGAATTGAATGTGAAGGTAGATGAACAAGCCACCCTAAATATAAAATTTTATCCCACCACTCACATGTGGAATAGTCTTAGAGAAATAAAGGTATTTTTTAGGCTCTTTATCCAAGACAATGCAAATGATTAGAAAGTGTTCAATAATGATAATCAAATCATATAATATTGTGTTAAAGGTTGAGCATGCATAAGGAAAGAATAAATATAGGTATAATATTAAGGATGGGATAATCTAGTCAAACCCAACTAGTTGGCAAGGGGGTTAATCATGATAGAGATCATTTTCAACCCTAATGATAACAACACTAACAAGACAAAGATTAAGATAAAAATATCCTTGTACCACTCCATTGAAGTCATTGAAGGAAAGAACCTAATTTTGGAAAAGGATTGCACTAGAGAGAAGGCTCATTTTTTTAAAGAAAGATGTGATAAATACAAAGATATCATTGCATGAATATATGGAGATTTGAAGGCCTATGATAAGAGCATCATCAAGCATACCATTGAGCTTATGCCCTGAATCAAGACCATTGTAAAAAAAACAAAGGCTTATTAATTCAAAGCTTGAAGTAGTAATGAAGGAAAATCTAAAGTTGTTGCAAGCATAGATCATCTTCCCTATCAAACACTCTACTTAGGTGGCAATTCGAGTCCTAGTGTATAAAAATGATGAGGATTTAATTGTGCATTTTTTTTGAAACCTAAATAGAGCTTATTTGAATGATCTCTACCTATTCCCTTCAATTGATCAAATATTGTAGAAAGTGCCACTGATGCTATCTTATTCGATGGCTTCTCCAAATACAATTATATTTTAGTCAAATATAGTAATCAACATAAGATGACTTTCACTACAAAGTGCGGTATGTTTTCCTAACAAATGATGTATTTTGATTTATCTAATGAAGGATTAATTTTTCAAAGAGCCATAAATTTTTTTGTTCGTTGGACTGATTGATTAAATCATATTTATATGCCTCAAAGGCTTAACAATTTTTTTAAAAGAACCCTTATAAAGCTCCAGGTCCAGACTAAAAAACCTGCTTTTGCTCTCAAGCTGGATATGAACAAGGCTTATGACTGCATAAACTGGAGTTTTGTCTCTGCCATTCTTCAAAAATTTGGTTTTCATCATGAATGGATCAAGCTTTTGGAAGGATGTTTTATGAAACCTTGGTTTTCAATCCTTGTTAATGGTGCTCTAGCTGGATACTTTCAAAGTAAAAGGGGCCTAAGGCAAGGTGACCCTATCTCTCCCATGTTGTTTATCATTGTGGCTGAAGCCCTTGGGAGGACAATCAAAGTTGCCTGTAATATTGGTCTTATTTCAGGAATTAAAGCATCATCACAAACATAGGCAGTTACACATGAACAAGCTTGTGGATGATACTTTGTTGTTAACTCTTGCATCATTTTTTGAGGCTAAGGTCATAAAACATATTCTAGAGCTATATGACGATGCTACAGGGCAAAAGGTAAATTTTTCAAAGAGTAAAATTTATTTCTTTAACACTCCCATTCAGAGGCAGATTAATATTGCTAGGATTCTTGGATGCTCAGTGTCTACTCTTCCATCCACATACTTAGGCCTTCCTTTATTTACAGGCAAAGCTACTTATTCCATGTGGACTAATGTAATTGAAAGAATTCAGAGGAAGCTGGCTGGATGGAAAGGGAATTTGTTATCTCAAGCTGGCAAGGCAGTTCTCACCAGGTTTTCCATTCAAAGCATCCATGTCTACTTTCTCTCTGTTTTTAAAGCTCCTACAAGTGTCTACACTAAAATTGAACAGATCCAGAAGAGGTTCCTATGGACTGGTTCTGAATCTAAGCAGCGCTTTCACTTGGTGTCCTGGGATAGGGTTTGCAAACCAAGGGAGTTTGGAGGTATTGGGCTAAGGAGAATACAACATTTAAACATGGCCCTCCTGGCCAAAAAAGCATGGCGTCTTTTGACAAATGCAAATGCAGAATGGATTACTATAATCAGAAGAAAGCACTTGCAAGAAACTGAATTCTTAAGCTATTCCTTTCCTCCCAGGGGATCAATTTTTTGGAAATCAATCCTTCAAACTAAAAACCTGCTAAGCAAAGGGCTACGTTGGAAACTGGGAAATGGAAGAAACATTGATTTTTGGGACCACAAATGGTTAAAGGACTATCCCCTCTCTGCAGACCCCATCCTTTCAACCCTTAGAGCTTGGACAATTGAAGTTTTTGGTACCAAAGTTGCAGATTTTATTACTTTGTCAAACAATAGAAGGGTATGGAAGCCAATAATGAACAATGATCTACCAGGGGCATCAATAATACTGGAGAATGAATTAAGACAGTATTTACTCCCTTCTGGAATTCTTGAGGACCAGCTTATCTGGGAAGCTTCAGACAATGGGGAATTTTCTGTCAAGACCGCTTATCTGATGCTTATTGATAATGATGAACCTACTTTCCCTCACTTGGAAGTTTGGCCCAAAAGCATTGTTTCGAAGGTTGGGTTTTTTGCATGGCTGGCCATCCAAAATAAGATCCTCACCATGGATAACTTAATAAAAAGAGGTGTGATTGTTGTTAATAGGTGTTATCTCTGTATGTCTGAGTGGGAGTCTATTGATCATTTGTTTCTCGTATTGTAATTTTTCTCGTCTCAATCTTGTTAGGTCTCGTTACAAGTGTTTCATATTTATTGGGTCCATCCTTAGTCCATTTTTGACTTATTTGTCCAGTGGCCTTCTCCCTTTTTGAATAGGCGTCTTAGGTATATGTGGAAGATCCGCCTTCATCACTACTTGTGGCAGATATGGTTGGAAAGGAATCCTCGGGCCTTCTTGGATAAGTTTTCTCAATCATCCTCTATCCTGTCAAAATTTTTAGTATATGCTAATGAGAATGCTTGTTTAGTGCCTGCAAGATCTAGACCTCCAAATCCTTTTGAAGCTTCATTAGGCCACTCATTAAACTTACCTCTCACCGATGGCCTCAATCATCCTCAAGCCTGTCCTAGAACCATGATCACATGGACCCCACCCCCCCTAGGGTGGATTAAGTTAAATTTTGATGGGGCATCTAGGGGCAACCCGTGTGAAGTCAGGGTCGGTGGCTTACTTAGAGACCACAAGGGTGAGGTGCTTGTAGCTTTTGTTGAACATCTTGGAGCTCAAACTAACAATGTGGCTGAAGCGAGGGCAGTTTGGAAGGTGATTCTCTTATTATTATAAATCTTCTAAAGAACACTAAGAGAGCTCCTTGGAGATTTGATGACTACATCCACGAAGCAAGGGCTCTAATTCATGATCGACCTGAGGCCATAATTTTGCATACCTTTCGGGAAGCAAACATGGCAACTGATAGGCTGGCAAATGAAGGCATTGTAGCAGCAAATTTGATCACGTGGACTGAAAATCTTCCTCATGCAGTCTCAATGGTGATAGATAATGAAAAATTTTAGATTGGAAGGCTCAAAGTGGATCAATGACAGAAAATGGGGGCATTTTTAAAAATATTTTTTTGAACCTTATAATGGCTTTTGTCATATTTGTTTTTTTTGTTCATGTGACTAGTGTTTTTTGCAGATGGTGGGGCACTGATATAGGTTTTTTATCTACAAATTCATGCATGGGAAACATCCGCTTTGGCCTCAAGTATTTCCCAAGGTGTGTTTGGATTCGATGTCACAAAAAGGCCCTAGCAAGAAATAACAAAGTGTTGGAGATCCCTGACAATGAGGTACCAGACCCCACCATAATAGTCTTGGAGAAGATGACAATTTCATCAGCCTCCAAAAGTATCAACCAGTTGAAGAGTCTGTCTGGCCTCATCAGTGCAACTCGTTGATTTGTGTGATTCTCTAAATCTTCTGTTTTATAGCCAGCTAGCCTGTGGGAACAAGGAGTCGAAGGCAAAATCTAAAGATGATGGCAAGGAGGATGATAAGAAGTTAGATGAGGACTACAAGGAAGACTGCTTGGCCTCTTGGCTGTCCATTCTATGGGATGTTTTTTTTTGACCATATTCTATTATTTTATATGGGCACAAGCTACTCTGCATGGTGCTTGCATGATTAGTTTTTGTCTTTGTTAGTTCTATTTTGCGTCTTTCTTTTCTGATGGCCATAATATTAGGCTTCCATAGTTTAGTTTGGCCGTATTCTGATGGAAGAGTAGGTCTTGGCCCTTTTTGTTGTCAGTTTAAACTTTTAGGGCTTGGCCTTTGTCCAGTTGGTCAGTGGACCCTATTTTGTAAAATGGTTTTGGGTCAACCAGTTAAAACCCGGTGTTAATTATAATATTCTCTTACTTACCAAAAAAAAAATTGGTGGTAATCACCATTAGAGGTATGCAGATATCAAGGCAGATGGTTACATAACAGTTTTGGACATCTCGTGTTATCACTCAGATCCAATGAAAAAGTCCCACCTTGGATTTTTGGAATCTCTAGGCCTGATAAATCATTCAAACATAAAAATATATTTTGATAAAAATTCGTTTGAGCTGCTACTAGATACCATACAGGACCTTACAAAGCCTTTGGGATATTATGTTCTTTGTCATAAAGTGCAAGGACTTATTAAAAGTTTTTTTTTTTCCTTGAAATCAGTTATATTCACCACTCTTTTTTACTACTAAATCTTGGGGCTGCTCTTTATAATCCTTAGGTCGTCTCATTGTTATTGACCCTGTGAGATGGAGACCACTGGTGGCTCAGGGTTTGTACCAGCGTTGGAGACCACTGGTGGCTCAGGGTTTGTACCGTGACCATGCACTCCAAGGATTTAGATTGGAGACCACTGGTGGCTCAGGGTTTGTACCAGGCGTGACCGTCTGGCATGCACTCCAAGGATTCAGATCAGACTACTTTCTTTACTATATGACACCACCACCACTAAGATTTGAATTTAGGTCTCTATTTGGTAAGTACCCAACCATAGAACTACATGACCCTCAAAGGATTCAGATAAGACTATTTCCTTTGTTATATAACACCACCAAAATTTGAATTTAAGTATTTTCTTGGCACAACTACGAAATTTATTATGACAGGTCACAAATTGTGTGGCACCTTGGTTGTATGACAATACCACCACCAAGATTTGAATTTAGGTCTCTTCTTGGTAAGTACCCAACCACATAACTACATGACCCTCAAAAGATTCAGATAAGACTTCCTTTGCTATATAACACCATCAAAATTTAAATTTAAATATTTTTTCCTTAAATAACGAACCACACAACTAAAATTATTATGACGGGTCACAGATTGTGTGGCACCTCGGTTGTATTGTTCGTGGCAACGTTATCAATTCATAAAGAAGATAAATTGTTAGAGAAACTACTCACTATTTATAAGTTTGGACAGCGAAGAGTTGGCACTAACGTATTTGCGGATTTATGAAAACGAATCTGAATGTAAATCAATTGGTGCCTAGGTATTTTCGAATCGCTTATTCCAACGACATTGTTCCCAGGATACCCTTCAACACCCATGTCTTCCATTTTTGGCTTGTCCACATAAATAAAGAAGGGTAGTCTCATCTGACCATCGGTCTCGCTAGTACGCATAGGTATCTGGCCCCAAAATATGCTCTCTGTGGGAGGCTCATGGAGAAGAGCGATGTCTTTATTTTTTATTCTTCTTAAAGAGTAGATGTTATTATTACAAAAATTACCTGGAGCAATAGCGATGTCTTTATTTTTGGCATTGTGGTGTTGGAGATTACGAGTAGGAGGAAGGCTTTAGATGCGTCTGTAGAGTCGCCCACTGATTATCTTATTACAGATTGGGCATGGACGCTGGAGAAGGGTGGCAGATCCGACGATCGAGTGTGCTTGACATTCCTAAATATTGGAGTGTATGATCGATGGTAGATGACATTTTTAAATATTGTGTAAAAGAAGTTCACGTTGAATAGGAGACGAAAAATTAATCTTTTCCAATGTTCAAAGTGTCCAAGGTTCAAAGTGTCTAAAGTTTTGAAGATGATATTCGGTAAGCACCAAGCAGTTAAAGATTGTCCAAGGTTTTGAAGATGATATTCGGTAAGATGATATTTGGTAAGCACCAAGCGGTTTAAGATCCACAATGTCAAGTTGGTAGTAGTAACGACCATCCAACTACCATGTTGATCATATGGAGTAGTGAAGACCCATGTCTCACTTAAGGTGAATGGTTGTGTTTGTCTTCATTCACAACATGAATGTAAATCAATAAGACCAAGTTTGACTAATTCTTTGTGATTGGTTGTGTATGTCTCCAGTTACAAGTGATGTGAATAGTAATGTGTGCCTTTGTTTGCAACTTTGAGATTGTATAGTATGTGTGTCTCTATCCAATTGTGTTGAAGAACCTTGGATACTTTGTCCCTATCTTTGTTTGAGTGTTCAATGAGGTCATTCCCACTATTGTTTGTTGTGAACAGTTGAGCGTGTCCCTATTTATATTCTAAGTGTATTTGATGAACTATTAAGTGTGTCCTAGTTAATAGTCTAGTTATTGTATTGTTGTGAGTATCCCTATGGATCACATGTTTGGATAAATAAGGGAGGAATATTGGGATTTATTATATATGATCAAATTTATTTGAGTGGTTAGAACCACTCATGCAAGAACCCTATGAGGACTAATAGCTAGTTATGATTTTCAACAACTATGGAAATCATTTTGTTAGTATAGCTGCTCTATATAGAGCAATGTAGTTTGTATATAAACATGCATTGATCAATGAGTATCATCTTAGCATTGACATCATTAGTTTTCAAGAAGTGTAGGAAGTATACGATCTCATTAAATCCTAAGTAATCTATATTCATGGTTCAAGAAGGGAAGACTTTGAGACATGTGTTATCTAAATAAGAGCTTGCATTTAACCTTAACCACATCAAGGGAATTCAAGAACTATATTTTCTATCATCAATCAAAGGTATTAGATATTTCCTTGGGTAAATTCAATTTATGGATAAATTTATAACTAAATTTGCACAACTAGTCTAACCTATCACCAACATGTTGAGAAATGATGCCACCTTCTATTGAATTAAAGAAGGTAAACAAGCTTTTCAAGGAATAAAGGGTTCAATCACGAAAAGGTTTGGTATTAACTAATGCACTTTTTCCTAGCATTTTAGACCATATATTTTTATCATAGATGAAAGTATTAGTATTATTTTGACCCAAAAGGATAAGAAATAGGAAGAGCATTCAATCTCTTTCATTATCCAAAAACTTCATAATTATAAAGAATGATATACTTCATAGAAAAATAAGTGTTTACTATGGTGAAATCTCTAATAAAGTTTAGATATTATTTGTCTCAAAGTAAGACTAACATATTTTCAGTCCATCTTGATGTAAGATCCATGATAACCCATAGTGAATTGGGAGAAAAAATAGCATAATTTATAAATAAAATTTAAGAGTTTGAAATAGAAATAAACCCTACCAAGTTGGTGAGAATGCAATCACTATGTGAAAACATTACTATGATAGTCTCAAAAGAATAAGTAGAAATTGTGAAAGAAATAAATCTAAAGCAATAAATAGGATGGATGGAAGATATTAGGAGGTACATGATGATACCAAAGTAAAGGTTCATATTCATACAAAAGATAACCCCATACTCTTGGGTAGATAATGTTCTTTTTCATAAAAGGATATGACAAGGTATTGCTAAGATGTATGGAAGAAGAAATAACGAAAGCTTTGATAAAAGAATATCATGATAAAATCAGTCATTATTTTTCTCAAACAATAGTTCACAAGACTCTAAGGCTAGGATACTATTGGCCTACAATATTCATCAATTATTTTCATTGGATAAAATGCTACAAAGCATATTGTATGTTTATTCATAAAATAAGAAAAGATAAAATGCCCCTAAAAACTGTAACTATCACAAATTCCTTCCAACAATGGGATTTAGATTTCTTTATAAAAATCATCCCCTTATCAAGTGTAGGATACAAATGGACTTTAGCTACCATAAATTGCTTTACTAGGTGGACTAAAGTGACATTAGTCAAGTAGGAAAATCAAGAAGTTGTCATAAAACTTTTGGAAGATATCATTTCTAGGTTTGGAACACCCTCAACAATGATAATTGATAATGTTGCAGTATTTACAAGGTTTAAGTGAATGCATTTTGTATATGAATATGGTTTTATCCTAAATACTTCTTCCAATTACTACCTTAAAGGTAATGGAATAGCAAAATTCACAATAAGAATATTGTTAGTATTGAACATTTTGAGTCCCTAAGCTAAAAGTTGTCATTGATGTGAAAAGAACCTATGTAAGTAAGCACTATGATTTTACTCCACAAAGAGCTTCAGGAGAAGCAAAGGTTTTGATCAAAGGTTCAATAAGGGATGCATGGCATTTGGTTCCAAAAGGAGCTTCAAGGGAAGCTTAGCAAAAGGTTTTTATGAAAACCAAGGAAGGTAAGGAAAGGTTTTATTTAAAACCATGGATGGCAGATTTGAAATGGGTTTTTCTTAAAACCCAAGTTGGATTTTCAATTCATCGAAAAATGTGCCCCAATGATGGAGAAATTTAATTTTAAAATTTTAGTTTAAATTTTAATTTATTTAAAATTTAAATTTAAATTTTAAAATTAAATAAAATAGTTTTCCTGCCATGTCCATCGATGTCATATATTTCATCATGCAAAGGTTCAAATATTTAAAGGGGTTGATTTTATCAAGCAAGTGGGTGACAAGAAATATTGTCCACATTTGATTATCCCCTCCTTCGCAATCATCGATTCCCCCATTTTGATTTCGTTTGTGCACTGCACATGGAACAAGGGAGCAAGTTTCAAGGCATAGGTGGAGAGGACGAAAATATAAATTTCAAAGACTTAAAGCCTCCACGTGGGATGCCTAGTCCACAAGGTGGGTGGAGAGTGCGCTAAGGTGCACGATGAGGAGGAACATGGGGTTGAAACCACCCAAAGCCATTTTGCAAGGTATGCCATAATTCGATCACCAAAATTTTAGGGTGCATGAAATATTTCGAATTTTCTAAGGATGTGTTAAGCATCATTTTCATGGAGAGTATAGTGGATTTAATTTTTGCATATGGCTAAGGTTTTATATTTTATTAATGTGGGATATTGCCTAAGAAGGCTTTGTGATTATTTTGTTAAGTGCAAAAGTTTTGAAAGGAAGGATATAAAATATTTGAGTTATTTTATGGTATAAGTGGTTTTTGAAGTGAGAAGGTTATGCAATGTTTTGATTTATTTTATTTTATGGTATAAGTGGTTTTAGGAGTGATAAGGAAGTTGTGCATTAATTCTTAAGAAGATTTTCTAATTAAAAGCCTTGGCGAATATTATTGTGAAGTGGAGTAATGTTGATTATTTTGTGATCTTCTAACCCTTGTGAGGATTGGCAAAAGAATATTGTGATTGTGGCAGATTTCCAAAGAGGCTTCTTCATATTCATAAAAGGTATGGGCACATTATCCTATTGATTTATTATGGTGGTTGATTATAAAATACCTTTGGAGTGAAAAGGATTGATTGTGGTTTCCTTTTCGAAAGTGATTGGTTAAATGCTTCAAAGTTTTCTGGTTTGAGAGTTGTGATTAAACCTTATTTTATAAGCATTGTTGTTGAAACCAATTGGTTGTGCAAAGAACTTGAACCTGAGTTAGAAAAGAACATGATTATCATTGTTATGTGAGATTTGTGGTTGAGCATTGTTGGAAATATTTTGAGTTAGTTGATACATGTTTGGACAAGGGTTTGTGAGAAAGGGTTGTTCCTTGAGGTGTTTGGTTGAGTAGAGTTGATTGAGCCTAGTCAAGTGGATGCATGTGGTTGTTCAAGTTCCATGAAACAAACTATTCTATATTCTAGATTTGAGTTGAGATTGAGATTTGAGTATAGAACATATTGAGTCTCTAACAATTCTCTTTATGCTTCTATGATATTGATTTGATTTGAGATTGGGATTTGAGTATAGAACATATTGAGTCTCTAACAATTCTCTTTATGCTTCTATGAGATTGAATTGAGATATTGATTAAGCATTGAGTATAGAACATATTGAGTCTCTAAAAATTATCTTTATGATTCTATGAGATTGGACAAGTTTTGTGTGAGCTTGTTAAGTAGATTTGAGACAAGTCTTTGAGAAGGCTTGTGGACTAATTTTGAGTAAGCTTTTGTGGAAGCTTGCTATGTAGATTTGAGCAAGTCCTAGAGAGGAATTATTGAATAAATTTGGACAAGTTTTAAGTGAGATTATTGAGTAGATTTGGACAAGTTCTGAGTGATCTTGTTAAGCATATTTGGACAAGTTCTAAGTGAGCTTGTTGAACATATTTGGACAAGTTCTGAGTGATCTTGTTGAGAAGATTTGAGCAGGTTCTGTGTGGACATGTTAAGCAGATTTGAGCAGGTTTTGTGTGGACCTATTGAGCGGATTTGAGTAGGTTCTATGTGGACCTATTGAGCATATTTGAGCAAGTTCTATGTGGGCCTGTTGACAAGATTTGAGTAGGTTCTGTGTGGACCTATTGAGTAGAATTGAGTAGGTTCTATGTGGACCTATTGAGCAGAATTGAGTAGGTTTTGTGTGGACCTATTGAGCAAAATTGTACTATATCAAATGTACTGTGTTTAGTGCAATATATTGAGCAGAGTTGTGCTAGACCGACTAAAATGTGCTTAGTACAATATTGAGGCAAAGCTTTGAAGGTGATAGAGTACAAAGGATAGAGTCTCAGTGGGTAGAGATCCAATAGCCAGGACAACTGAAGACAAATCTGAGTGAGGAGTCTTCAAGTGGAGAGAGATCCACCAGTTAGTGCCGTAGAGAGACAAAGTCTTCTAGAATATCACTAGCCAGAGCAGAAGGTGAAAGATTTCTCCTTTGGACAGAGGTCCATAAACATTGTAATTAGGAAGGATTCCCAAAAGAGATTTATTGAGAAAATTTTAGTAAAATATTTTCTCTGTGGAGTAGCCCACATTGGGTGAACCACGTAAATTGTGGTGTCTCTATTGTGTATGGTGTTTTGTACATTTATTTTATTACTACTATTGATACTGCTATCTATACATTGCATAATATTGAATTGAAAGAAAAATTAAAATGTGGTCTTATATTGTTCACCCCCCATCTTATTATAAGCTTGTGTTCTTCAGTTAGATTTTTGAAGAAAACAATAGTCAGATCACAAATATACTGAAACACAAAGTTGAAAAGGGAAATATGGAAATATTGAGTAACACAAAGGATTTTACTATTTCATTTCCTTATAAATATATTTTTAGCAAGGAAATAATACTACCAATAATTTTACAACTCTCTTCTTTCCAAATGTACCAACAATTAGAGCTCAAATATATTGACATCATCTTAATATAGGCACATGTAAATGCTCTAATGCTCTTGGAAGAAAAAAAGGGAGTCTTCAAAAGATTTTTTCATCACCAATTAGTTGTCAGAAGATGTTTTGATTAATGGGAAACTCATGTGGAGTTCAAGGAATGAGTTCTTATTTTTAAATGGAATGAAGATAGATCCAAACCTAGGAAACATAAGAAATTTGATTTACTTTGGAGTGGGCCATAATATATTGGTAAAGTTAAAGGGATAAATGCCTACAAATTGATGGTACTTGATGGAAAAATATTGCCTATCTTAGTCAATGGAAAACACCAAATACCCACCTAGGATCCTAAATAAGGCAATTGTATATGTACATAGTATTTTTTTAAATGTTTTTTTATATTTTCTTATTTCTATATTACTTTTTAAAATAAAGTACTAAAAAAATCAAACAAAAAAATAGGATAAATACAAAATAAAAACAAATCCTTTTTAGGTTAGGCCAAAACCTTGAAAAAGGCACCCAAAATATTTCTTCTTTCTTTCCTTTTCCCTACATTTTGAAAATTTTGTAAAATTTGTATAAAACAATTGCTAAGTTTAAAAGGAGTTTTTTGTTCAAAAAGTAGTAAATTGCTAATTCTTAAAAATAGCAATTAAAACTAACAAATTGCTAGTTTTCTCAAAATAGTCGCCAAAACCAATTTTCAAGAGCAATAGTCAAGCAAGGCAAATAGAAAAAGAGTGAAATGTTATTTTTTAAAAGTAATGAGTCACTCTATATTTATAATAAATGAATAGGTAGAGATATATGGTTGTCTAGGGGGGGGATTTTAACCCCTTTTCCCATCATATATACTAAATTGAGTAATGGAAATAGCTAAGAAAAAGAAAAGAGAGTTGTTTTACTAAGAGAAGTCAAGGAAATTCTATTTCAAGAGAAGGCGTGGAGGGAAGAGAGATTCAAATTTTTGTCAATTCCATGCCATTTATTATACTTATCATTATTTTTATTGATCCTATTATGGTTAGAAATCACCTTGTCCTTCACATACCTTAAGCTCCTACATCCTAGACCGATGAGGTTTTAACTAGACTTAGACACCACTCACAATTCATCATGGAAAGGCCTCCATAAGGATATGACCACTTTGATTTTTACCTCTACCTATTTTACTATGGGTCATGAGTTACACCACTCCTATGATGGTAAGTCACTAAAATATCTCCTTCCAAATTTTCATTATGTCCTAAATTAATGAATCACTAGTTCAGAGCAAATCACTTGTTTTATAAAATAGAAGAAAAATTCTCCATATTATAAAGTAGTGAATCACTACTTTTGTAATTTGATACATCTACTACTAACCAAACAAGTGAATTTCTCCTTTCTTATAGACAACAAATTAGGGTCTAAATTTTTAGAAATCCAAATGAATTCCAATGTAGTAGTAAGTAGTAGTACAATGGCAAAATTAATTTCCTTTAATTCTTTATTGACTACAACTATTATTTCAACAAATACACATGTATAAGCCTATATTGCATAAGTTTAAACTACATACATGTAAATTGAACAAACAATCCCTTTCAAGAGTAAAAGGAGGCTTCCAATAATCTCAATAAATCAGAGGACATGTACGATAACCCAACACAATATGTCACCTATAAATAGGTGGCCCATGTTGATTACTACAATAGCTTTGAATATAATAAGTGGAATTACATATTATCCACTTAATTTAAAACCCATAATATTACCAAAACTTTAAGCTAACATATAATACCAATAAATTTGAATATGATGTATAAATAGTATTATTAGTAATTGCAAGTTTACTTAGGAAGGTGATAGATATGCTCACTGAGAAGAAAACAAGGTCCTATTACATGAAATTGAGTTCTCCCTAGAGTACTTGTAAATAATTAACTATGCTAAATATATTATAGATTAGATGAACAAGTAGATGAAGGATTTAAAATAGACTAGGAAATTCAATTATACATCATATACATCCTAGTTAATTATGACTTATAAAAATCATTAGTTCCCAAACTACAATTGGATCGAGTAGGGGGATAGTGAACCATAGTCAATTTATGACTACACAAACATACCCTATAAAGTAGAGGGAAGAGTAGCATATGTTTTCTATGATGACATCTATCATTCAATCATGAAATGGTTGAAATAAAAGTTACCCATTCTATCTAAAAATATTGTGGTTTGATTAGGTCCAAAAGGCTACTCAATTGAGAGTTTTATATGGGTAAGCATAAATCCTTAATTAGAATTTTTAGTTCCTTTAGGATGCGTTATGAGTTTTCTACATTCATGTTTTATTACATGTTCAACTTGGGGTATGTAAGGAAACTATGTTGACCAATAATATTTCAAGAGATAAAACAATGCCACCTTCTATGATACTAGAAATATAATCATGACAATCATACCTAAGATAAGAGGGTTTCATAATTTCATTTATGACAATGAATATATTGGGAATGACCTTGCTAAAGTAATTTTATATTATAATCTAGAGATATTTATTAATGACCTTGTGACATGTGGTTTGAATACCATTTATTCCCATGAGATAAGCCATGGAGTATATAATGAGGCTAACTTAGGTGAATATACTATGATTACAAAGTTAGAATCCCCACATGGATACAAGAATAAAATTTAGAAATTTTATGAGCAACCTCCTCCTTGGTATGCATTCTATGCCAACATGAAGATAAAAACAATTTACATCCTAGTCACAAAATCAACCATCAAGCAAGAAAGGCACTTGAGGATTAGAGGTATTTAAGGAAGATTTTGACATGGTAGAAGATGATTTATGAAATATATGCCTCAAGTTTTTTATGCATAATTAAACTTTTCACAAAGAATTTTCTATTTCATCAGATAGGGGTATAAGAAAAGAGTGGCAAAGAGATAGCAAATAGAATTTGACATGCTACAAGAACCTGATATTACTCTCACAACTACCTCCTTAACATTGATGCTTGTTAGTAGTGTAGTACAGAAAATGGTATGTGTTAGCTTTTGATACAATATCCAAAGGAGATAACAATCACGAGATGCAAAATAATATGAAAGAAAGTAAATCTGCAAGATGACTGAGATATGCAATAAACATAAATGATATATAAATGAATACAACGTAGCTATGGAGGAAATGAACACTCCATCAATAAAGCTAATGGAATACATTGCATCCATCACCAATGGATGGTGATCTACACAAAACTGAAATACCTACTAAGATCCCTAAGCTACTATATCACCAACACTCCCTTTGAACTATACTAACAATGAGGTCTTCCTTATAGGTAAAATAAGATACTTGGCCAACACTCTATCTAGTTGTACAAGTGACACCTTGCACATTGACACTTGTGCATTTATTACATTGCATGAAGTAACTAGATAATTTTCCCCTAAAGTAATCTAATGCACTAATTATGTACCTTTGAAGATACATTTACATTATCCAAATTATGGAATATAAACTATTTATAACACCCCCCTATATTACATTATTTGGGTATTGAAGACTTTTAGTATTCAATATGGATCTTCATCTTCTTTTTGGATTTTGGTTTCATTCTTTGCATTATGTTTTTATGTTCTATACACAATTTGTATATTTATTTGATGTAAAGTGAGTTGGAGCTGAGCCTTATTATTTTAGTTGACTTTGTATTGTATTCCTCCTTCACCTGCTTGTTTAGAGTAGTCTTGATCTAGTTCCTCTTCTACCGTATTTTCTTCTTCATCCCTAACTTTACCTTTGATTCTAGTTTTTGTGTTCTCATAGGAGGTTGAGCTGCTCCCTGGTTCTTGTGAATATGGTTCTTCTTTTCTATCTTTAATCTATACAAAAGTTCCTAAACAATCACTTAAGGCATCATGATAATACTTTGAGTTAGTAGAACATGAAGTGTTGATGCTGCATGAGGATTGAAAAAGTTTTTCTAGATATGATTCGTCAAGTTTTGACTTCTTTTTGAGTAATTCTATCAATCCTTTTTGCTCTTCATTTTTTGCCTTGTAGTGTTTATATGTGATCAGTGCCATGTATAATATGCTTGCAAAGTCTAATGGAAGTAAAATATCACTTTTCCATTGGCAATCACTTCATTGATTTGAGTTTAGAGATAGCATTCCAGAGTATCAAAATTATCTTCTAAAGCTTCACTATAAATTATTTTTGAAGCTAGATCTAACCTTCTTTCTGATTTCATGGGAAGATTCAAGATTCCAAGTTTTATGGCATTTGCTTTTTGCTTTCTAAAGCACTTATCAGTATAAGTGTACATTCTTAGTCTTAGAATATGTGCTCCTTAATTGAAGTTTATAAGCTTGATTTGATGAAACCTTTAGATTTGTAGGCTTCCTTATGTCTCCCTAGTAATGAGAGTATGAACACATAATTTTAGGTTTTGAATAAAGCTTATATATTCCCAAATTGACTACCTTTGATCATTTTATATAAAATGTTATATAACTCCCTAATGTTTTTGGAGTATGATATAGTGATTTTTGTAAAAATAAAGTTCAATTTTATGATTGATTTTGTACAGTCAAAAATCAATTTATCTAACACCTTATTTCTCCTAATTGAACTAAGCACTTTTCCAATTTTGAAGAGGTTTAAATGTTGGAATCCTTTTTTATTTTTTGATAATTTTAAAGACAAGTAAAATATAATTTCCAACTTTAACAATAAATATTTAATAACCTCTTTTTATGATCCTTAGGTTTTAATTTCTAATTTCCAAATTTGATGTTGTAACCCTTATCACTTCCAAATTTGGAAAATTAGAAAATTAATAATTATTTCAAAATATCAAAGAAATTAATCCAAGTTGAATTCCTTATTTCTCCTAGGTTGAGATGCAAATATTATTAAAATTTGGTAAGTTATCCCTTATAGCTTTGCTTTCACTAAACTAAATTGTATACTTTAGTTTATAACCCTTATATCTCCAAAGTTAAAAGCAATAATAAAATGAGATTTCACCCATACCTATTTTATTCTAGACTCCCCACTCTTATACACTCCCTTTGACTAAATATAATAGTGATGATAAGGTTCCATTGGGTGCTGGAATCAATGGAGGTAGACGTATTTAATGCTGGAATGTATACATTGCTGAATATGGAATATTTGACCTTCAAAGACCTAGAGACTTAAATGCTCCTTCTTCCTTCCTTCCACACTATGTTGACTGTGTTTTCACTCACTCTCTATCTATTGTGATATTCGAACTTTGGGCACTTTTATTGGAGGAGCAAACTCAAGCTTGGTGACACATATCACATTTGTTACGTATGGGTGCGTTTCTTCATAACTCCTTCTTACTATTGGTCACTTTGTGATGCTTTCTCCCTCATGTGGAACTTGTGAATAACAAGTGTAACCACTTATGCTCATCCATTGATATTTGAAGCTTTTAGTAGTGCTTGAGAGTTGAAGCTTCTAGTAACGTGTTTGAGAGTTGAATCTTCTAGTAACACTTGAGAGTTGGAACAAAGTTTGAATGCTTGGGCATTTGAGAGGTAATGTTCTTGTAACACTTGCTCTTTGAAGACTGATTTCAAGTGGCATTCACACTCTCTACATGTAGACCTTTATCATAATGCCTTCCAAGGAGATTATTATAACTCCTTAGGTATTTTAGTCTACCATTGCTTTACTATATTTCTTGAGTAGCAAGCAACCTTATAATCTACAGGTGGATTGATGAGGCACTATGGATCTTGAGTAAAAAATTTTATGCTTCGATTGGTGGATGATATTCACCAATAAATTAGCCCCTCTTCCTTTATCTTCATTTCTTCCAATGTATTGAAACCTATGCATATTTGTAGAGTAGATGTTGTTCATTTCTCCTTGGTAGAGATAGATGTCTTTTAGATGATGTTTGTATTGTTTTTCATCTTACGTTGGTATAATTAGATGCCTTATTTTGTACTGTAGATGTTGTTCACCCAACTTTGTTGTTCGTATCACATTTCTATCCATCTCACATTTTTTTCCATCTCACATTGTTGTACGTCAGTGAATGTGCACTCCTTTTTTATGTAGCTTTGATTATGGCCTCTTGTGGGCTTTTTTTTGTAGGTTCATCCATCCAAGATGTGCCTTTCAAGTGTATTCTATTTCTTGGAAATAAGAGTTCTTACATTGGCTTATTTTTCTATTGATATTATACCTTTTGTAGATATTTCCAAATCTGCTCTTGGACTGTAAAAAAATAGATTAAAATGGTGAAATAAAATGTATTATAGATTATACATTAGCCTCCTTTTGCACTCTTATTTTAGATATGAATTTCTGGATTCATTGCAGATTTCTCTTCCTGCAATACAAGGGTTTTGAGGTTATATTTTATGAGTAGACACCTTCCCCTTTTGCTTGGAAACTTTTATATTAAATACAAGCTTTAGACAATAGTAGATAGAAGCTTTTAGTTTATGTATTTTTCTGCATTTATTTTCTTGCATTCACTCTTGGAATGCTTTGGACCCGAGACTCACCAAGTCTCAATGAAGCTTCTATTTTTGATTTAGGTTCTTCTCCAAGTTTTTGGAGGGTTCTAATATTTTTGGGTGGCTTCTTTTGGCCACTACAAGTTGCAGGTTTTAGTTCTTCAATAGTGTCTTTAGACACTTGATACAAATCAAATTTTGTGCCCTTCAAGAACACAAAATCTAATTTATTTTGAGAGTATAATAGTGCATAATATATCTGATAGACCTTTTTCTTAATGCACTATGAATTTCTCCTTATCACTCCAATTTAACTCTTAAGATAATGCACTTTAATTAATCTACTGCAACTATTCAAGAATAACCTAAAATGAATCTTTAGAAGTTATTTTACAAATTCACTACAACTAATATTATAGGACTTAGTCTTCTTTTCTATTTCCTAAGTAGATGATAGGTAGTTGATACATGTAATTCTAAAATCTAATCAAATCCTAATTAATGTTCAAATGAACCTTAAAATGAACCTCTTTCTATTTGCACTTTTAAAGATTGTAATCTACTTTTATTTATGCAACTTTAATCCAGATAAGGTTCTCTAATTAATCTTAATTAATGACTTAGTTAGTACCAATAGTTGCATACTTTTTTGTAATATTTTGTAGCTCCTTCTTCAGCTTCTATAGAGGATGTAGATCTTGGTGTCTAAGATCACCAAATTGCTACTTCGAGTAGGGTTTTGCAGCTCTTTATAGACTATTTTTGAACAGTCCCTTCTTCACCAAATGATGATCTAAAACTTTCTTTTATGAGCCTAGGATTTTGTGTCTTGTTCTCCTCTTGTAATATTATCCTTTCACTATAGATTTGGAGAGGTCTCTATCTTTGAAGTGGCGCCTTCTTATTGTGAGAGGTAATCTTCAAATATCCTAGATTTGATGAGCTTCTTCTTGTCAAACTTTGACTTCAAGAAAGATCTTCCTCTCAATATCCAAAATATCTTAAGGTCTTTCACTAGATTACTCTTCTACAATTTGGAACTCCTTACCAAATTCTCCTTCTCTTGGTCTTATTGTTGGATGGCGATAATTGTCCCAAGTTCTTCACTATCAGGGGCTTCTCCTTGGTAGTGTATTTCTCCAATGAGATCTCCTTTTATGATTTCTTCAGTAAGGCTTTCCTAGCCTTCTTCTGGATGCTCGAAGAGATCTTCCCAAGGTCTTTGATCTTGCAATTTCTTATGGTCTTCACTTGAGACCTCTTCAACCTTCTGCTCCTAGAAGTGTTGGCGATGTGATCTGCTCCTGGATATTTGATTCTTCTACTTCTATATTTGAGAAGGACTCTCATATTCCTTCTCCCATTTCTAGAAGTCCTCCATTGAGATATTATTTTGATATTCTTTGCTTCAGGTGTTGAATTTATTATGAAGAAAATACCCTTCCTAATTGTTTTGTAGGAAGTTTCCCAACTCACTAAATCTTCTATCCCTGCAACAAATATGTTAATACTAAAATCTTAATCTGATTCTAAATTAGATATTTATTTTGAATTCATTTTTAGGATCAAGGCTTTTGTGGCCTATTTCAGTATCAAGGATTTTGTGGCCTTTTTCAGTATCAAGGCTTCTATGGCCTTTTCAATATCAAGGATTTTGTGGTCTTTTTCAATATCAAGGCTTTTGTGGCCTTTTCAATATCAAGAATTTTGTGGCTTCTACTTCAAGGCTTCCATGGTCTTTTTGTGTCATGCTTCTATGGCATGTTCTTCAAGGCTATTGTGGTATTTTTGTATTAGGCTTCTATGATCTGTTATCCAAGGCTACTATGGCATTTTTGTATTAGGCTTATATGGCCTATCCTCCAAGGCTACTATGGCCTTTTCAATATACAATAGAGATCTTCAATCTCCTAGCTTCACCATACCTTTTATTTAGAAGTCTTCTTTCATAGTGTTCTTCTGCTGCATAAGAAACTAATCTATGCACTATGAGGGCACGTTGACCTTTGGCCAATGAATTTGGAGTCCCCTATCTTTATATCATAGAAAGAGTATCAATCCTTTGAGAATTAATTATCTGCAACAAAATAAACTTTAGAAAACAATTAGAAAATTCTAGATATCTTGGATCTTCACTAGATACTCTATCAATCTAGTGGATTGAGTGCTAAATCATGGTCTTCAAAATTTTTACTATAACTTTGTAGAAATACTCTAGTCAAATCAATCTTAGTATTTTTTGGGACTGAGATATCCTTTAGTCCTCACTTGTGACTCTCCCTGATTCTATCACCTAGATTCTTCCAAGAACTTTTGATAGTGACCGGTCCAATGGTGCATCAGGTTGATAGAACACTTAGGCTCAATAATGATGGTGATTTTAATGTAGACCTAAATAGACTAGATATATCATATCTATGATACCACTATTAGCTTTTGATACAATATCCAAAGGAGATAACAATCACAAGATGTAGAATGATATGAAAGAAAGTAAATTTGCAATATGACTGAGATATGTAATAAATATAAATGATATATAAATGAATACATTGTAGCTATGGAGGAAATGAACACTCCATCAATAAAGATGTTGGACTACATTGCATCCATCACCAATGGATGGTGATCCACATAGAACTGAAATACCTACTAATATCCCTAAGCTAATGTGTCATCGATACTCCCATTGCATTATAATAACAATTAGGTCTTCCTTATAGGAAAAATAGGATACTTTGCCAACACTCTATCTAGCTGTACAAGTGACACCTTGCATATTTACAACTTGTATATTGACACTTGTGCATTTATTACATTGCATGAAGTAACTAGATAACTTCCCCCTAAAGTAATCTAATATCCTAAGTATGTACCTTTGAATATATATTTACATTACCCAAATTATAGAATATAAACTATTTCTAATAGTTTGATAGTGCCAAGCCAAGAAGAAACCAGAACTAAGGGGTCAGTTTTGGAAAACAATGGGGCTTGAACAAAATTGGTCCTAGTGTAAGACACGCCTAAGTTAGAAGAAATAAAAATAGCTAAAGAAAGCATACCTTGACAAGTAATTCCTCAATTTAAGGATGGAGCCAGGACAATAAAGATAATGAATTTAGAGGTTACAATAATCTATGCTCCCCCATACTTTTCTCCTCATACTACTTTTCTATAATTCACTTCTTGTATTCCAACTTCTCAAGTCCCCTATATTTCTTATATTACCACTTCACAAGTCCCTCTTCTTCTATTATGCTCATATATCTATTAGTAAGTGTAATCATTAGGTCTATTGGAGGCACATGACCCTAAATGTTTAGGTCAAAATCATTGGTCTAACATTACCCATTTTCTCATTCCTATCTCATGTGAATGCTATAGAACTTATAACCACTTTTCCACTTATGTCATACTCCATGAGTCTCACTCCATCTCCACTCATGTATTCATTATCCACCATGCTAACATATATTTCCATACAAATTTTAGTCTTTATATTTCCATCAACCATCATCAATACTAAATTCATTTTGCTCATTGTATTGTCCCATTGACATTTAGATTGGTGTCTCAATACAATAGTTCTATATTATGGTAAAAATATCATGAGCATATGCTTTACTCCATATAATTGAGCTAGTCCAAACCACATAAGAACAACAAATTATCATGGGATCTAGTCATAAATTTGTCTTGTAGGTGATAAAAGCTCCATTGAAGAAGAAAATAAGGAGAATGATAGATTCAATGAAGTAAGTAGAAAGAAATATTAGGAATAAATTTAAGGAATTGAAAGCTTCAAATCCCAATGAACCTATAGTCCTGCATTCACAACTTCTAGAGGGTGATATTGAAGATAGTTTTTTTATTATTGTTATATCTTAGAAAAACTACATCACCATGTTATCTAAGCTAGACATGACCAAGACTAATTCATATTAGATTCCACAAATCATTGGTCAGTTTTAGTAGGGTGGCTATAAAGCATGTCAAAGTGGTGATAGAGGTCAATACATATAAGAATAAAGTGCAAGATACTGTCTAGATAGTGACTTAGAGTATTGTAGAAAAGTAGTATCTTCAAAAAGAGATTGAGGCCCTAAAGAGAGATACAAATATAAAGAGAAAAACAAATAGATAGAAAAATTGAAAGGTAAAATAATAGAGATTGATTTTTATTTTTTAATCCTTACTACCACAAAATATCATAGGTCTCAATATAAATAAACCACAATATTAAAGGTCAAAATATCAATAATTAATAGTAGAATAATATATGAGCAATTTAATATGTATATCTAGGCTTATATAATACTGAAAAATAACATTCACTTAAATAATAAAATATGAAAGTAAATGGTCTAAGTCATTCATGAGATATGCATGAAGCAAACTTACAATATTAATTGCTCAAAAAAATGTATATACAAGCTTTATTACTTTCCTTCCTCTTAAAAACAGGTAATAGAATATTCAGGTTTCCTTTCCCATTCTTTCTTATGGACCACTCTTCAAGTACTTGACTATTTATATCCATATGACAAGTCACATGACCATTGGCTTATCATCTTGCCACTTGCATACTAGACTCTTCACTTACTTCTCACATGGACACTTGACTCTAAGATACTTGCACACATCTACATGTATCTTAAACTTCATCATGCACACTTAATTTAAGACACTTGTGCACATCATCATATTAAATATATGCATACTTACATACATGATACTTGTGCACATTCTCTCAATATACACTTGCACTCTAACTTACATGACACTTGTGCATTTCCTACATATTGCAATCTTACATGAAACTTGTGTATTTCCTGCACATTGAAACTTACATAAAAGGAAAATATAAATCACACTCCTAAAATATAGAATCAATCCTAATCTATTACGTATTTACAATTGTACCATGAAAGTACCATGGGGGTACATTAGAATGTACCAAATAATGTAATATTCCTCAACACCCCCTTGTATTATATTATTTGGTTATTGAAGACTTTAGTCTTCAATATTGGTCTTCATGTTTGTCTTCAATCTTCATGTGACCTTGCATTATCCATGAACCTTTGGTTGAGATTTATCTTCAGGTTATTTGAGTTCTCCTCCAAGTTATTCTTAATATTCATTATTTAGATTCTCAGTATTTGTATCTTTATGAATTGCTTGAGATTTAGCTTTAGGTTCATGTGCATGAATATCTTGAAATTTTTCTTTGTCTTTGACCTCTATATCATGTGCTTCATTTGATCTAGTTTTCTTATAATCTTGATATTATCCTATATCTTCTGAACATTCACTTAAAGCATCATAATAATTTCTTGAATTATATGAACTTAGAATGTCAATATCACATGTAGAATGAAACATTGTTTTTAGATATTATTCACTTGATTCCCTTTTAATAATATCTACTCTTATTTCAATCAAATATTTTTGTTTTAGGTTTTCATATTTATGAATCTCAAGTGAAAGCAATGGCATATGCATTATACTACCTATATCAATATGCATCATAATATCATCCTCAAAATTATAAATTGCTTCAACAAGTTTTGAATGTAAATAGTATTCAAATGTCTCAAAAATTTCATCCATATATTATCTATATATGACTTGTATTACCATATATAGCTTATACTTAGAGTTTTCAATCAATTTTCCAATGCCATATTAACTTTTAGTCTTTTCTTTATAATTATGAATTCCATATTTCTTTCCATAATGATCAAATTCTATAATTCAATTCTTTTTAAAGTAGTTAATCTTATATCACCCTAATCCTTCAAATTGGAAATTTACAAATTCTAAAATTTCTAAATATTGTGAAGTAAAAATCCTTTTAACTCCCAAATATTTTAAATTTGCAAAATTTTAAAAACTTCTAATATTTTTAATTTTTGTTTTTCTCAAAAAATTGAAGAACTTAAGAAAATAAATCTTCTATCTTAAGAAACTTCAAATATCTTCAAATACTAAAAAAAATTAAATAAAAAATAATAATTGTATAGAAACCCTTATTACTCCACACTTAAAAAAACTTATTTTCTTAATTAAACCTTATAAATCCAACTAGTTAAACTATAATCTTCTTCTAAACTTGCAATCACCTTATAACTCAACTCAAATTATAACTTTTAAAAAATTTAATTTTAACTAACCTTTGTTATCACCTTAGTTGACTTACACTTCTATTCTTCCTTCACTTGCCCACTAGCTGTGCTAATGACTTTACACTGTAATTTAAGTAGCCCTTTATTTAAATATGTCAATCTTAACCCTAAAGCCACATGGAACTCTACATGCTAATCAAATGTTAGGAATGTTACATTGGATTTCTTTCACAATAATATTTTTTGTGTATATGCTTTAAAATATGTTACTATTGTTGGTTATAGACAATGCAAGCAATAATACTTTAACATTTATGCTCTTAAGAAATATGTGTGCATTGATCTTCTTTCTTAATGCTGGTCTTCATGACTTCTTCATAGGTCTCTTCACTTTGTCATTATTTTTATGTTGCTCTCCTCATCTTCTTCATTGGTCTCTTCATCTTCATCACTAGTCACCTTGCCTTCTTTGTTGATATTTTTGCTTCGATGTTTTCCTCATACTAGTTCTAAAATATTCTGCTAGTGCTCAAGTCTTTTTTTGGTGCCCAAATATTTTTTTGGTGCTCAAGTCTTTTGTTGGTGGTCAAGTCTTAAATCGGTGCTCAAGTATTCTATTTATGGTTGTGTTATGTTCAAACATTGCTCTTATCCTATGAATAACCATTCTTATATTATGGTATTCACATGATGTTCCTCCTTGTTAAAGTATATTACATTTTTTGGCTACATGTTAATGTACCACATTGGATAAATTGTTATATTAGGAGTTTATCTTTGGTTACTTTAGGAAGAAGTAATAAATGCACAAGTTTCAATGTGCAATGATGTAAATTTACAAGGATTCCACTTGTATATGAGTCATAGGAAAGGTAATTAGGAAGAGTAAGGGTCAAGCAACTTATCTTCTTATATAAAGGACCCATAGTGAATAGAAAATATATGAAGTAGGAGTGAGATTACTACATAGTAGTAAGTAGGTACAATGTAGTTTCTATTAGAGTTCTAGAGTGTTCATTTCCTCCATTACTATGCATTGTACTATTTTTATATCTTTCCATTAATATCATATTTCAATGTTATTGCAAAATTCCATTATCTTACTTTTCTACATATTTTACATCTTGTGATTGCTTTCTCCCATATCATACATTATAAAAAGCTAACAGTGGTATCAGATCTATGATAGATCAAATATAAATAATGAGAGCCACAAGAGATATTTAGAGGAGAGAATCAAATATTAGTTCTATAATTTTGAGATTGCATTTGGCTAGAGTATTTCTATAGAGTTGCAAAAAAACTTGTGAAGACTAGGAATCAACATTTATTCCACTGGATTCACAAATCAACTAGTAAAGATTCCTTATATTCAGATTTAGAATTTTTATTCTAATAATTTAATATGATAAAAGGAAAATTTTAAGATCTTGAAGGAAGTACTGTTGCATACCTATGTATTGTAGAAGAATAAAATGCCACAGTAGCCTTATTGTTGATTCAAGAGACTCCAAAAAAGAGTCTAGAAGAAGATAGGATATTGGTGATCTCCATCAATGATTGCAGATAAAATATTGAAGAAATCAACCTAAAGAATTTGAAGAGACCCCTAAAAGGTCCCATTAAATAACTCCTAGTTCTGGAATATTGGAGGTTGGTGATCTCCATTGAAGCTTGTAGATTATAGAAGTGAATAAGGACTAGCAAGGTCCTATTCCAAATTCTAGAAGTAGGATATTTTAGATATTTTAGAGATCTTATTTCCAACACTTTCACAATAGAAGGTTGAAGGAAATGTCTCATTGATAATACCATATAATTTGTAATATTGAAGACCTTGGAGAGGTCTCAAGGAGAAACAAGGAGAAGGCTTGGAGAGCCTTATTGAAAAGTTCAAAGAAGCCATTAAAAGAGTTTCCAAAATAACTCATTGGAGAAATTCACTAGCAAGGAGAAGCTCTTGATAGTTAAGAAATTGGTATAATTGTCACCATTTGAAAACAAGCCCAAAGGATAAGGATTTGGCAAGCAATTTGTTAAATTTGAGAGGAGACTAGTGAAGACCTCAAGACTTTCATATTCTTGAAAATAAGGCCTTGTTTGAGGTCATAATTTGACAAGGAGGTTGAAGGATAACATAGATATAAGAAGCCTACCAAATACAATATATTTTAATATTACTTTTCATAGCTAATAAGGTAAATTTTGGAGATAGGGGTTTGCTAAGTCTACAATAAAATACTGAAGGTTCCATAGCTATGATTTACTACCATTCCAAACAACAAATTGATGAATTTATTCATCAAGATCTACATAATATTTAGATATTTTTAAATGCAAGCAACATAGGTGCAAAGGATTCATTACTTGAACACTTATATTTAGTTCATTACTTAGCTTCATTAAGCACCTTATTAGAATTTATAATTTGTAAGGAAAGGTTGCATTTTAAAGTCTTCAAGGGAAGTGTAGAAGATAGTTTTTGTTAAGGGTTATTACCTACACATTAAAATAGGAGTTGGATATATTTTGATAAAAATAAAAATATCATCTACCTATTGTCTATCTAAGAACTAATAAGACTACATCCTACAACATTTATTGTAGTGCAAATTTTAGATTACTTTTAAGAGTTCTTTATAAAGAAGATATTACTCTTAAGAATATTGCAGAGATTATAGAGCATTTGAGAGTTCTTTAAGAGTTATCATTAGTGCATATTACAAGTTATTTTTAAGGAGTAATAAGGATATTGTAGTTGGACTATATCAGTTTCTCTTAAAGCTTTTTAGAAGTGCACTAAGTGAAATTGAAAATTAGTACAATATTAAGCCATATTAAGGGCATATTAGCTACATGATTATTAGATTGGATTCATTATTAAGTTATTCAAGAAAAGGAGAGAGTTGTGCAGTAAAGAAGATAGCATCGAATCATCCCTTGACTACAAGGATTAGTACAAAGAATTTTCCATCAAAACTAGTAGAAAGAAAAATTGCAAAAGATATTTGGAGATCTTAGATATAGGTGCAAAATTAAGGTATTATATTCTATCTATTGTAAATATATTTACATTAGTTTCTTGCACCATAATCTCTTGTCCTATGTAGAAAAATGGGATAAAATTTGAGTGTCTCAAATACATGTCCAATGCCAGCAAGAAGCATCACAAAGTGACTGATAGAAGATAACTATCTAAGGTTGAAGAGCTAACAAGAGGCTCACATTATAGTGTCTAAAGACACCCCCATCAGTCATGAAATTGGGCATCCACAGTAAGCAACCTAAAGAAAAATATAACCACATAAAGTAGCTATTATATATTTCATAGCATGAGCTAGAAGCTATCATCTACAATACATTGCAAGACAACACACATGATAGAATATTAAAGGTATAAGGTACAAGATAGAGTTCATGGTGCAATATCCAAGACTTATCTTGGAGAAATCATCCATTAAGGAGGATCTATACTAGGTTGTATCATGGAGAAACTATCAGCTAAGGTCAACAATAATAATCATAAATAGAGTACCATAGAACCATCATCAAAGTGCCTAGAACCACCATCGAATGAGAGCCAACATATTGTGAGAATATTAGCACTTTCTTTCACCTGAAGGAAGCATTAAGAGCAAGAAAATAACTAGGCATACATTGGAAAATGAGTATATAATATATAATAGATGTTGGAGGGAAGAATTTCATACAAATGAAGGCATTACCACTTGTCACAATTGACAGAGCACCCATATATTTCCCAATGCCTTAAAAGAAAGAAAATTCTCACTCCTTGAGCATTAGAATAATTATTTGTAGGGTACAAAGACATATTTATCATATTTGGGAAGGAGAAGTGTTACAAAATTTTCTAAATCACATGCGTGCCATCTTAAATAGCATTGAAGCTCACAAACCATGTAGTTATCACCTCAAGAAGCATTAGATAAGTCATAAATAATTATTAAAGAGCTTAAGCCATGTGAAAGTCATCCAAAGGAGCTCAAAGTTACTTAAGTGCTCAAATCCAAAGTGAAAGGACACACGGGAAATACAGCAAAGTAATAACACATAGTAGCATGCAAAAAATAACAATAAAGTGAGGTGACTAGTGAAGCATCTCAAACGGAGTCGAGGACTATCATAAATTAGCACTATCAAAGTTGAGCATTGAATGCTCAAATTGCAAGATGAACATTAGTTTCATTAGAGGAGTGAAGGCCAAAAATGAAATAGAGCATTGAATGCTCATATTTTGAGGGATAGATCACCATCATTCTAAAGGAGAATACCAACATCATCGATTAGACAAGAGCATTGATTGCTCATCAATGCCCAAATTGAGAAGCTCACTCACCATACATTAAAGGGAGGTAAAAGCTCTATATCTGTTAATATTTTATTTTCTTAATTTAGGAGTTATAAGGTGCATACTATAAGGTTGGAAGTTAATTATTATTACAACCTTGGAAACTAAAGAAAGCAATTTTGGTAAAGGTAGGAGATATCATAAAATTGCTTGATATACAAATATCTAAGTAGGAGGTATAAGGTTTTCAACCCTGATAAATTGATTTGCAAATATTACTATTATTTTATAATATTCCAAATTAGGGAGGTATAAGGTATCCTACATCAAACCTTAGCATATTGGAATCTATAAAATTGAACAAATTGAATTATTGAAGGTAGAAGAAGGAAGTTCATTAAAGCATCATTAAGAGTTGGAATTAATTAAATTTATCTCATACTCACATTAAAGGGACAAAAGGAATCTGTAATGTCCCCCTTGGTTGGGATTGTTAAAAAAATTCTGATCTAAATCTTATTGCGGATATAAAACTTGAAGAACAAGAATAAATTCCAACAATATAACCCAAATTGCAAAATATACAAAATGCATTGATTGAGAAATAACTTGCAATTTCATTTTAGATTTTAGTCTAGGGCACAAATTACAATGTTTTCAAGATCAACAATATTTTCACAAATTCTTATGCAATCTGATTTTAAAACCCTTGAAATACTTTATCAGCAAACACCAAAGTACCTTTGAAAACATTGTAATTTGTGCCCTAGATTAAAATCTGAAATGAAATTGCAAGTTATTTCTCAATCAATGCATTTTGTATATTTTCCAATTTGGATTATATTATTGGAATTTGTTCCTGTTCTTCAAGTTTTATATCCGTAGTAAGATTTAGATCAGAAATTTTTTAACAGTCCCAACTAAGGGGGACATTATAGTGGTGTCAGAGTAAGTCTATTCTGCCAGCCTATGGAAGCCTAATTAAATTTCATATTCATGGAGTCTTATAATGATTGGTTTAAGAGACAACATTATTGGGATAGGACTCAAAGTGAGATACAAAAATCCATCAGTCAATTAACTGCAATGATGTAAATTTCTCTACCTTCAGTTTTTCCTCAAGATAAGGTTGAATTTTCATTCATAAAGTTACCAAAGAAATAAGTTGAATAAAATACTTTACAAGATCCTAAAACTATAGCTAATATTACGACTAATAAATTTGAGTTTGTTGTCCCAAAGAATATTGACAAGGGTAAACAACAGTTAACATGAAAGGAAAGGAAACATGGTGATCTATAGGTTACAAGACTTCCTCATGGAAGCAAAAATCAATTGAGGAGATAAGGGTGATGTTTCACTTGCAAAAGGGAATGGTCACTTGGTCACAATTGCGAAGACGATAAAAATAAGGTAGCCAAGTGCAGAAGAGGACAGAAGTAAAGTTAAAATCTTAGAGTTTGGAAAATATGCTTCATATCAGGAATCATGCATAATAGGGAACCAAAATGTTGGTGATGATGAGGAAGACAACACAACATTTTTGGATATGAACTTAGAACAATCTAGTGTGTATTGTGAAATCTTTAATATAAGGTATGATGAATCTTGTGATTTTTCTATCATAAATTCATTAATGCATGATGGCATATTTCATAATGAAGTGTCCATATATCCCATATTTTATGAGGAAATGATTATGAATGAAGAGGATTCTTCGCTAAAAACTGAAATGGAAATAATTAATAGACTATTGGATGGTGATTTCTCCGAGGAGTTGGATACTAGTAGATTTAGAATCAGATGTGACTATTGATGAATTTCCACTTGAGCATGAGACTGACCTAGTCAATGAGATGAGTAAAAATCAGATTACGATCATGCCTTCTAGTCAAAAAACTTGTAGGGAAGAACAGAAGGACAAAAATAATGAAGATGAAGTTAATTCATCTTGTGCTTCGATAGATGGAGAATTAGGCATTGGTCATCAAAAATATGGTGAGCATGTTGATTTTGATATTGTCAAATCAGTAACAAATGATAATATTCATGCATTTGTTGATTTTGAAGATAAGGACATGTCTGTCATAACTTCGAAGCATGTAATTGGGGAGTGCAGTATTGTGAAGGAGGCTAATTTTGATCATTGTGTGTAGGATAGAAAATCTGAAAGTTTATTGTGTGATGTTGATTCCAATCCATTGTAAGGTTGGAAGGACCAGTTACAAGTCATATAGGAGCAGATTGTTCAGACATTAACTCACTTGGATAGGACACACAAGTTTGTTGAGTGCCTCTTTCAGGCAGCCCATCTTGGGGAGAGACAGAAGTTGATAGTTGGAGCTACTATTATCAATTTGTAGGCTATCAAGCAGAAATTAGAGATGATAAAATATGATTATTTGAGGTTTCTATACGATAGGTATCAAGCCTTACAGTTTGCATATAAGGCCTTCCAAGAAATCAAAGAGAAAGAGGATTGTTCAGAGCTTCACAGGGTTTTAGTTTGTGAAGTTCATATGGATGGTATTGTGAGGGTTGTACCTCATTTTGATTTCAGCCCTCTTATAGATGAGTGGACCATGTTTTTGATGACACATAGTAGTGAGCTAGAAGACTATTTTGATAGACTTCATACTTCACTTGGCTATGGGTTACCCCCTTCGTCAGAAGGAAAATTGGATTTTTGTAGAGATAGCGGTGGATTTTATGCAGGAAAGGAATTGTGGCTGAAAAATATTTCACGTATGTGCAGGTTAGCCTAGCAGTATTCTTCAAGTAGTGGGAATGTCAGATTCCCTATTGGTCCTAGTTATCTAGGAGTGTCTATGGAGTGTAAGACACTCATTGGTCCAAGGAGTAGTATTGGTGATAGAATATGGATATGGGATCCAAGAGAGATTATAGATGTCGACTATACAGTGGTGCCATGGCAGGGGGATTTTCATGTTTCAAATTCTAGTTATCATAGGAAATTTAGCTTGGATGGTTATGATGGATTCATTACCAAGTTATTGGTGAGGCTAGTTTAGATGAGGCACATGGACTCTACAGTTATGATCAGAGTGATGCAGCATCAGCATGGTGATGCTGACATGATACTGGTTTGGGATCCTAAGAATCTACTTGATTTTAATGATGGATCATTTTTTAGTTTAGTGACAGAGTCTAGGAAAGTTGTCAATTTTAGAAGATTCAGATGGATGATAGAGGTTACTAGCTTTGTCAGTTCTTGTGGTGGTAGTTGGTGGCTGTGTCACTATAATAGGATATTCATCAGGTTTTTTTATTTTCATTAGCGATAACCAAGAATTTTTAGTTGATTGGGATATTCATGAGCATTTATTGAGGACATGCAATCTTTAGGAAGGGTGGACTGTAATGTCCCCTTTCTGAGCAGATAGTTAGATGTAGTGGTTTAGCCTACTCACGAGTTCCCGTAGGCTAGGGTAGATTGCAGGGGAGCCTAACTAGAGTTCTAAGAGCGGATAATTGAGCGAAATGGGTATTCGAATCCACTCTCAAATGTTGAATCGGATGGACAGAGCCTTGAATTACTATTTTTAGTAAGTTAGTTTTTAGAGTTTCGAGAAAAATGGACGGTGTAGTGATATTCTTCATCAAAATGGATGTCCGTATCTATCCTCAGTTTGCAAATCAGATAATCAGAAGACCAAGTTTTTAATGTACGAATATTTAATTATATAAAGTATAATTATTTAAATACTTTATATAGTTTAAAACCTTATTTTATAAAAAGAGGACAAGGGACTTTAAAAATAGTTATGTTTCATGATTTATCCCACATTGAGTGTGCAAAAGGAGTTTGTTGTGGAGGAGTCTATTTATTTGGTGGATTGGTCTCATTCCATGTCATTTTGAATTTTAGTTATTTTCTCTAGAGTTTGAGGCTAGTGGACAAAAACCCCAATGGTGTGGCTGAGGATGAAACCTTCAGATTTTTGGAGCTGGAAGAAACCCCAGTTCTCTGTTGGTGAATTCACATAGGATTTACACTTGGAGCTTCATCAATCTTCAGAGTGTCCCAAATATTAAAAATATCAGAATAGGGGGAACATTATAGAATCCAACCAAAAAGAATTTCAAATTGATAAGCGCATAGTTCATTAGGAGAGATAAGGTAAAATAGAAGTTGATTATTATCATTTACAAAATCATCTCAATATTGAAATATCACTAGTTAAGCACTTTATCAAATCTATTACATATCATTAGGGAGACAAAAGGGATTCAACTCAAAGACTACTATCAAAGCAATTTATCAAGTCTATAATATACTTTACTAGAGAGTCATAAGGTAGTCTACTACTAAGGATCTATCAAAAGTGTTCTTAAAACATAAAGATCTAAAACTAAGAAAGATGTCTACCTCAAGGAATATAGTGAACAATGACATGAAAAACACTATTAGAAAGGAAAGAGCAAATTCCATAAAAATCAAAATAAGGAATTTAAGTATAAAGTCTAAAGGAGAGAGCCTTTATTTTAAAAGTGATTCATAGTGAAGCTTTAAAAGATAACTTTGAAACTATGGAATTTTATCTACATGCTTGACTCTCTAAAGAAACTGATAATGGAAAGAGTGACATTCAAATTCCTTTAGACTTTGGTAGCATATTATATATGGCACTACTTATATTCAAATGTTACAAGGATGAGAATATAGAACAAAGAGGGTTGATAGAACTGCTTAAACTAAAAATAAAAATGGATGAATTATACCTAGAGAAGATATTTCAATCCTCCTGTAGTATTGGTACTTAAAGTTCTACTAACACAAAATATTATCATGATGCCTTAGGTGTTTATTCAGAATCTTTTATACAAGACCAAGAAAATGATAAAAAGGACAAAGGTATAGAGCAAATACTCTTGCAAGAATTAGGAGATAGTATGTCCACCTATGAAAGTACTGACTCCAAATATGAGAATAAAGAAGAATAAGAAGATGAACCAAATCAATGAGGTATACAATGGAATTTGAAGTAAAGATAATACAAAGGACTAGATCAAGCTAAAGACTATTCAAAAGAAGAAGATCCATATTGAACACTAAAGTCTTCAATACCCAAATAATGTAATACAAGAGGGTGTTAGAGTATATTTCATTATTTAGGTACATGTTAATGTACAACCTTGGGTACATTGTTAGATTAGGATTTTATCTTAGGTTACTTGAGTAAGAAGTAATAAATGCACAAATGTCAACGTGCAATGATGTAAATGTACACAGAGTTCACTTGTACATGAGTCATAGGAAAGGTAGTTAGGAAGAGTAAGGGTCAAGCAACTTATATTCTTATATAAAGGCCCCATATTGAATATAAAATATATGAAGTAGAAGTGATATTACTATAGAGTAGTGAGTAGGTACAATGTAGTTTCCATTAGAGTTCTAGAGTGTTCATTTCCTTCATTACTGTGCATTGTACTATTTTCATATCTTTCCATTAATAGCATATTTTAATGTTATTGGAGAATTTCATTATATTAATTTTCTATATATTTTACATCTTGTGATTGCTTTCTCCCATATCATACATTATCAAAATCTAATACTCCTATGAGCATTCCTTTTCTCTATTAATCAGTGGCTCCTACTATGAGTTTTTCTCTTCACTGGTATTTGATTGCTCATACCATAAAAATTCCTCTTCTTAGTTTCTCCTTCTATGAGTGTTCTTCTTCACTAGTATCTATTTTCTCCTTCTATGAGTGATCCTCTTCTCTGTTTCTCCTTCTAAAATCATTCCTCTTCTCTATTGATCCTTCTATGAGCATTTACATGTTACCTAGCTGGTGAACATATGTTAGTAAAATTGGTATTCCAAGCACTACTCAAATATTAGTGCTTCTGCTTTTCTTCTTAGTACTAACTAATTATTTTTTAGATGCTCAATCCTACTTCTTCTACCTTAAAGATAATATATTTCTTATATTCTACATATGCAACATATATCTTCTAGTTTTCCAGTAAAGACTAGCATCAAACCTACTCTTGACTTGAAAGCAACAATTTATTGTATATTAGTACCTAAAAATTATTAGACTAGTGCTTACCCTATATATAGTGTAATTTTCTTAGATATCCTATATTATGACCTCTTATTCTTTCACTATTGTAGTGAATGTCGTATTTATTTAAAAACTTAGAAAGCTTACAATGCTTTCTTCTCCTCTGTGCTCTGCTTAACCTCTGTTACAAAAGTTTTGTATTGCTTTTTTCTCAAATCTCTACTATTATATGGAATCTTGGATGCTTCTATATACTTAGAAGCTAAAATTATTTTCTATATCTATAAGAAGCATCTCAACCTCTAAAATAATATCTTCAATGTCTTAGGTTGCACCTAAGAACAAAACTATAATTCATTTTTTTAGAGAACTCAATATCAATGTCAGGGTGACTATGAATGTCCTTAAATAACCAACATTTCTCCTGAGTTTTTTTTTCTAATATTCAATAATTATTCTCCTCTTTTCTCTATAGAATCCAAAATATTATCAGTGTGACTTTGTATGTCCCTAAATTTCTAACTATCTTCTTAGTTGTCTTCCAATCAATCAATATCCAACTTTCTTCTGAGTTGGTTTCCAATTAATCAATATCTAACTTTCTTCTTAGTTGGCTTCCACTATCAAAATGGAAATATGAGATTCATCAATTGATAAGTGTTAGGCTGCGTAAATTTTTTGATAGCTAGAAGAAACTCCTAACTAATGAAAAATGTAAAAAATATTTAATGAGAAGAAAAATAAAGTAGAAATCAATGCTTCACCAAACCTAGTTGACAAGATAAAGTCATTGCTAGAGAAGCTAAAAGGATTATCAAGAAAGAAAAGGGATCTTGAAGAAATATTCCAAGGATCGTATATGAGATGTTGATCAATTTGGATTTTAAAGTAAAACTATTTGGTAAGTTTTGTTAAAGGTGTTGGAATAACGGCCAAGAGATCCAACCATTATTAAAATTTTATAGCAATAAGATTCTAATTTGTAGACTTCATGCCCAAGTATGAAGGCAAAAATTTGAATATATTACTAATTGAGCTTAACACCCTAAGAAGTCACTATAAATGTTATATTTTGGCTACTACATTTGGATTTTGGATAATCAAGGGCCATGAGAAATAAGTATTAAAGCCCCAAGAACACCTTTGCAAGCCCCTAAAGTTTTAAAAGTAACAAAAAATTGGCTAATTGTAGAAGTAGTAGTTTGCTCAAAAGCATGTGATTTTCTCGCAAGCATGATCTATTATGAATGTGTAATTTGATCCAAATGGAAAAATCACTATTTTAAAAAATTAGTAAACCATTCCCCTCAAATGATTGAATTGATGATTTTTGTGGAAAATAGGACAAAGAGTACACAATCTAAGGAAATATTTAGGAAAGAGATATTTTTGTCATTTTTTGGCACCAAAAACCTAGTTAGAAGACTTCTAAATAGTTTAGAGATAATTTGGGAGGAATATAACACTTGATCATGCATAATTTGATTAAAGATACCCCTAAGTTAGAAATTTTAATGACAGTAGAAGTTTAATATCTTAGGTAATTTAGAGGTAAATAATTTGTTATAAATAGAAACCATAGGATCCATTGTAGACATCTTTTGGTTGTTCAAAAAGTCAAAGCTACACTTGTGGACTCCATATTGTACTCTTGCTTTAATTTTTTAATAATAGAAATATTGAGCATGGAATTTGCTCTTCAATAGTGGTGTTGTTCTTTTGGATTATGTAATGTATAACGATTATAAAATTGTTTTTCACTTTCTATTAGTCCTTTCCTTCTAAAATTTCTGATTTTATATGTGTTGAAGCACATTGATAATATTCAATTTCTTCATGTGTTGATTTATTGCACACTCTCATTTCTACAACTATGGTTGAATTTGGGTCTTCTTGATGAGAATCCAAAGACATACCAATTTGGTATCCTAACAGAGATAAATTTAGTTAAAGTTACATTAGTTAATTTGAATTAAAAATTAAATAAAACATCCAAATTTATAATAAATAATTATATGTAATAAAAAATATAAAGGTGATATCCATCCATAAATACTAAAACTATTATGATTGAGATTTGTTTGATTTAATTAATTAAGACAATTTATAAATATAATTTAAAATTGGTGATTGGTAATGTTTAATAACCTAATATTGGAGTGCATATGATAGTTAAGAAAATAAATTCAAAAGAAACTTATATGTTTTTTGCCAAATTGCATGTCTAGAATTATTTTTAATTGAATTCCCTATTTAAAATATAGAGAAAAAAAACTAAAACTATGTACATATTGAAATTCTCCCTCTTTAGTATTGCAAGTTCGAGATGGAAGATGATAGGTAGAGGTATAAGCAATGTAAGAGGTCATGGAAGATTGAATACAGGGAGATATCAAGATGAGGAGACTCAAGGGATCTATATTCCCAATCTAAAATTTTATTGGGAAAAATTTCATGATGAGAGGCTTGCTACTAGACAGCTTCAAATAACTTTGTTAGCTCAAGCTAGGTTGGTTCCTACTGGTATTGGTACCAATATTAACCCATATATTTATTAAAATGGTGGACTTCCATTGATTTTACCAGCTATTGGATTAGCTATGAACTTGGTTTTTGTGAGTTCTTATCTTACTAAGCTAGGTGGTTTGTCTTATCCAAACTCTATCATGGAGTCTAGTCCCTCTTGTGTAGAAGTTTCTAAACTATAGATATCTCCTCTAAAGCTGGCATGGGGTGAGAATCTCTCCTCTATTGTGGGTATGGCCACTAACAAGTTTTTTTCACATGTGAAGATAATGCTATGGATGGTAGTCATTTGAAGGATGTTAAACCCTCAAAGGCTAAGTTGGAGCCTAATGGGGATGAAATTTCTAACCTTTCTCTTTTCAAAAAAGGTGAATATAGAGGCTCTATCTTGAATGTGGATGTTGTGAACTATGTGGGATGGATTCTGATTAAGGATGTTTTGCATTGTGTGGGCTAGATCCTAATTAAGGATGTTGTGCATTATGTGGGCCAGATCCTAATTAAGGATGTTGTGCATTATGTGGGCTAGGTCTCAACTGCTAAGGTGGAGCAACTTTCTAATTCCAATCTCATCATCCAAGGTAGTGTTGATAAGTTGAACACCTCTACTTATCCCTTGGTGGGCCCTTCTAGAGCCTTTATTTATTGCCCTCTCATGGATAAATCCTACGTTGTAGTTGTTACTCATAAAGAAAAGAGAACTTTTCTTATGAGTTGCTTTTTTGAGCTTGACCTTGTGTAATAGCCAACTATAGAAGAGGGGGAGACTTCCCTTGTTGGGAAATTTTTAGGGAACTCTAGATCATACTTGGACTCAATTAGAATATGGGAAGTTTTGAAGTGACCTCTTAAAGGTCAGATGGACTTAGTTTCTCTTTTGAGATATTTTTTCTTATCAAGATTTATCTGTTGAATGATTTCTAACTTATTTTGGGTGGAGGCCATGGATTTTTAGGTGGAGGAGTCTCTTCCTTTGTAAATTAGAAATAAAATTTTATCTAGATACCTAGATGATCAACTTTTCTCCCATATAGGTTAGAATACCTAGCCTTATTCTTCACTTCTGGTATGAATTTGTTCTAAGAGGGATTGCAAAAATGTTGGGTGATCTAGTTTTAATCGACCCAATGACTAGTGCTAGATATTGAATTGTATTTGCTTGTATGTGTGTGGTAGTTTATTTAGATGTTGAGCTACTTAGTAATGTTGAACTAATTTCAAATTTAGGACCCAGGATCCAACATCTTGTTTATGAGAATAGACTGCTATTCTGCTCTAACTGCAATAAATATAGTTATGAGTTTTCTTGATGCCCTCAACATAAGTATTTTCTAGTCACTCATCAAAAGAAAAATGTTTGTGATAAAGAGTTGACAATATCTAATCTTGATGCAACTCTGTTTGGTTAGATCCTTGCTCCTAATGGAGGTCTTTCAAATACCTCTTCTTCGATGAGCTCCAATGAAGTTGTGCCTAATAAGGATGAAAGTTCCCTTGGAGAGAATTATTTTGAATGTCTAGAAACATGTAAGGACTTCCTTGGGGAAACAACACCTTAGGATGCTATAGATGTCTCTAATATTTTTAAGTATATTTTGGTTTGTCAAGGAGAAAAAATCTTAAAAAGTAGTGGATCTCCTAGACCTATAACGATGGGACAAACTAGTCGGGAGAAACCTCCTCTTATTAGGACCATAATTGATTCTAATTCAAATAATATTCAATCATCTACTATCAATATTTCTAACCATAAGGCTGGGGAAAGTAGATGTCAAAAAATCCTCTAATGCAGATTTGCTTTTCGCACCTCAAACAATAGGTTATCGGGTGGGCATTTTTTAGTTTCAAATTCAAATTTGAGGTGCATCGGCTTGGAGTTTTTATTTGAAATATTACACTTTTATTGTTGCATTTATTTCTCTATCCTCCTCATTTTGGTCTCTCTTTTCCATTTTTGTTTGTTGATCTCCTTTAAGCTTGTTGTGTTTGTTGTATGCTCGATAGAGATCCTTTTTTTGTTTCCTTTGGTTGGGGTCTTCTTAGCCCCTTCTTGTAAAATTTTTGGAATTCCTTTCAAAATCCCTTTTCTATATAATAAAAAAAATCTCACTTTAATAAATACAAACCCAAATTCAATATTTTGGATAATGCAATTTCATCCCAAATATGGACTATATAATTCAATATACATAATTCTAAATTTTATTTTTTAATATTATAGTTATCCTAAAATATTTATAGAAATGTGAGGTTATATTTACTCAATGGAGTCAAACAATTTGTAATGGATATGTCAAGTATGGTGCTATCTAACATGTTATCTAACAATGACACAATAAAATTAAATATTATTGATTTTGATTTTACAATATGAAAGGTCCCAAAATTAAAATTTACTAAAGAATGCATATTGATATAGAATAAAATTCAAATGATAACTCAATCATTTAAATTCCTTAACTTTCAAGGAAGAGACTAAGTTCAAATCTTACTCAAGTATTATATATATGTGTGTGTAATTGCCAAGTAATTATAATACTACTATCTAGTTATAATACCTGCATAACTAATTAAAAAAAAATTCAAATAAAAAATTATAATATGAATCATATGCAACCTAAAAAATATACATATTCAACAAATAAATCATAGGCTAAAAGGATTTTGTTAAAAATATTGAGAAAGAAATGCTAATATTTCATTCTAAAGTGTATGGCTCACATCATTTTTGATAGGATAATGTTTCCTAAACTAGCTTATGTGGTTAATTATTAAATACAAAATATAAGAAAAATGAATCTAGCTATTAATGTGGATAAAATTCTATAAAAAAATGTGTTGTTATCATAGACTACCTTATATATTTAGAGAATTACATAATATTAACTTGAAATAATTACATATAAGAATATGATATCAATATAGGTAAAAAAATATATAAATAAATATTACAAGAATAATTATCTAATATAATAATTGATTAAGGTCTACTATACATAAATATTATAATAATTATAGAATCTAATATCTACTAGATATCTACTATGTTGATGATTATAGTATACTAGTTGTTTTTGGGAGTGAATATCATGTTGAGCCAGAGCAAAGATTAGGGTTTTGGTGAACTTAGGTTTGGAATCATTTCTCCTATTCTCAGTTGCACGAGTTTTCACACCTCTTGCTCCCCTCTTCTCAATGGTTGAGTGGTAGTCAATCAATTGGAGCAAAGCTTAGGGTTTTGGCAAACTTAGGTTTGGAAGGACTCCCTGTTTATTTAGGATTTTATTATTTCTTAACTCTAGTTCTTATGCTTGTTGCTTTCATTTTCTCAATGGTTTGTAAGGATCCTACCTAGATCTCCTTTATTTTTTATTTTTTTCTTGTTATGTTGATGTTATCTTCTCTTTTCAAACCTTCTGGTAATGACATATTCACTCTTTTATTCTAACGTATGCATTTTAACCAGAATAAAATGGATAGTATGGTTCAACTTATTAATGACCACCCTCGTCAAGGAAATATACCAAAACCATTCATCTCAATATATTTTGTGGCTAAAATTTATGAGGTACCCATTGTTGAGGTGCCTCCAAATCTCATCCAACACTAAATATTGGCCCTTTCAACTCAAGCATTGATCTACAAATTTATAAGCATGTGGTTTTTAGGATCCTATCCTAACACCATGTTGTAATTCTCATTTACCTATGTAATAACCCACTTCCAACATGGGGATCCTATTTTAATGTTATTATGCAATACTTAGTAATGTAGGTGGCAATAAAGGTACCTCACCAAGTGGTACCATCTCATGTAACCATTTTTATCAATATTGTAACCGATGTAGTAAGATACCTCCCCAAGTGGTACCATTTCATATAACTATTTTTATCAAGATTGTAACCACCATTTGGTGGGAGATTCTAGCTCGAGTGGCATTTTGCATGTAAGCCACCTCTTGAGCATTTAGGTAGGGTTGCATGTAGTTTTATTTTAAAAATATATGAAGCCATGTACAATATTATCCTTTTGTAAGCTAATGAAATATTAAAGGAGGTTGCCCCCTCAAAGAGGCTCGTGATTCAGTGTTACAATGAGATTGTTTCATTTCTATAACTAATTTCTACATAGTGATATTGAGTTATTTGATGTATATGAGTTATTTTTTAGTATTTTGTGTGAGTGTGCTTTATTTTAATAGTAGGTTCCTAACAAGTGGTATCAGAGCGCTTTCTAGGTCCAAGTTCTACTGTAATTAAGATGATTCTTGCCAGTCATTTTTTTTCTCAAAAAATAAAAAAAAAACAAAAAAAATATAGTAGTTATGTAGTTTAGAAACCCTATGCCAAGGGTTTTAAAATATCATGAAGGAGCTATCATTTTTGGCTAATCTAGATAGCCCATAAAGTCTCTAATGAAGTGAGGGGCGATCAGGATCCAATACCCAGGCCTCAGACAACACTCACACACATAATTGAGCTTCCATGTATCTTAGGGTATATCGGGAGACAATCTAGGTTTAAACAAAATTTTATCCATTAGGAATATTTTTGGCCTTGTATTATCCATAGTCCATGGGACACAACATCCCGAATGATTACCCTCCTATACTATCAAAGAGGCAGATAGTATTCTCAAGGGTATGTGTGGAATCCTCCTTGAGTAGTGGCTTGAAATATTGGTCCAAGCATTATTGTTCGTCACTGCGGTATAACAGAGGACCTATGGGTATTACATACTCCCTTACTTAGCATACCCTAGTTCTAGAAAACAAAAAATAAATAAAGTATCATTCCCTTGCAAATCAACCCATCCCTGTTATGATGCTAACCTACATTCACCATCCCCAAAAGTGAGCATACGGAGAAGTCTTTCCCTATCATAGAAAATAACTTGCATACACAAATAGTCAAGACAAATTTTTGTAAGTGTTTGAACCAGCCTATTGTTAGAATCAGAATAGTCAGGATAGTGACAGTAATAGTTAGGACAGTAACAGTGGTAGTCGGGTCAATAGTAACAGTCCTCTATACTAGTCCAAAATTGTAGACTTCTAGTTTTAGAAATACAGTTATCAATGTCAAAAAATTCCCTAAGGTCAAAAGTAGAAACTGTGTTAGTAACCCTAGTACAGGTGATAGGAATAGATAATAGTGAGTGACACGATGGTCAGGGTGCAGTATACAGGTCTAAAATAGTTGATCTTAGGTCCCAAATTTTTAACCGTAACTCCAAATCAGAAATTGAAAACACCATAAAAAAAAGCATTGAAATTTTATTAAAATAGGGATATCTCTTCACACAAAGCTCATATTGACTCAAAAATTTAGCAAAAAATTCTATACTCTATTCCAAAGAAAATTTTCCTTGGCAACTCTTGGTCAAATTTTGCACCAAATTTCTAAAAATAGCAAATTTTGATTTTTCTTGCTAAGGCCATAACTTTTCATCGGTCCATCAAATTGATCTATTTTTTTAGGAATAGAATATACTTGTTGTTCTGCACAAAAGACCCTCAAGGACTCATTGGTGAAATTTTAAGTACAAGTGGAAGAAATTACCTTGACATCAACTTGCAACCAACAAGAGATCACAAAAAGTCAAGAAATTTAGTATATCTCCTCATTGAGTGCTCATATCAAACAACCACCAAAGTGGACCCTATCCTAAAATAAATGTTGTAACTCATTTTCTAAATTAAATTTTTGACCCTTACTAAAAATAGTAACTCTTGAAAATATGAGGTCTATTTTTAATAACTCAGCACAAGAGGGACTGCAATGGCAAGCAGTACTAGAGGACAAAAACAAAAGGATTTAGACTTGGGCATATTATTGGCCGACCTACAAAAATCCATTGCTGACTTGACCTCTGCAAACAAGAACATAGGCACAAAGATTTGAGAGCTTTGACTGGATCAGGATAACACTAGAATCTATTTAGAATAATAACTCACAGATATGGAGACCTAATTGCACGACAGTACCAAAACTGAACACCATGCTAAAAAATTTGAACAAGGTCGATGAACACCATATGAAAATCACTCTGATCAGGATCCAACCCTTAAAATGCCTAAATTAGACTTCCCTAAGTTCAGTGGAAAGGATGTCGATGGGTGGTTATGTCGGGTTGATCAATTATTTTGACTCCATAATGTCCCTATCTATCATTGGGTTCAATTGGCTTCCTTAAACCTAGAATCTAAGGCCTTACATTGGTTCCAATGACTACGGGTTGCTAACCCTGATCTATCTTGGAAGGACTTTGAGTCCCAACTACTCACCCAATTTGTTCCTAATGATTATGATGACTTTACAAGTGCATTGACAAAGCTGAAACAAACCACCTCAGTTCGTGATTACCAGACCTAATTTGAGAAATTGGCCAATAAAACTAAGGGTTTGAATGAGGGATTTTTTATTAATTATTTTGTTAGTGGGTTACGATATGATCTCCAGGATGAATTCAAAATGTTAAAACCCCACACCATGATGAAGGCTATCAGTTTAGCCCGATTGGCCGAATCTAAACTCTTAGCTCAAAGGTGGACATCATGATTTTCACATAACCGACCTTCTTTCCCTCCTTAGGTCTAAAACAATACTGATAATACACCTCCTACTCCTAAGAGGCTAAATACTGAGTAAATGGATGCGCGTCGCGCCCAAGGGTTATGTTATAATTGTGATGAAAAGTTTACGAAGGGGCATAGATGTGCAAATAAGAGATTGTTTTTAATAGATGTGGAGGAACCAAAAAACAATGACCATAGTGATGAGGAGAGTGATACAACTGAGGCACCAACTCCATAGGAAGAGGAACCATTAGAAACACCAGTAGAAATTTTAGTCCATGCTCTTGTCGGGATTACCACCCCATAAACCATGAAAGTTGTGGGTTATTTCAAAGGCCAACATCTCACAATTCTTATTGATTCAGGTAGTACACATAACTTTATTGATCCTCAAGTGGCCAAACGGACCAACTGCTATATACACTCATGCAATTATTTTGAAGTCATTGTGGCCAATGGAGGCACCTTACCTTGTAAAGATAAATGTCGAAATGTCAAAATTTAGATAGGGTATTATGAACTAAAGCAAGATATGTTCACCCTCCAATTGGGAGGATGTGACGTTGTGTTAGAATCCCAATGGATGAGCACCTTGGGCACTTTCTCCTACAACCTTGTAGAACTATGGCTGCAATTTTCACAAAATGGACAAACATATACCCTCAAGGGTATCAAAGGCTAACCCTACACAAATTATTAGTTCCAATCACATGGAGAAGTTGTTGAAAAAGTTCTCCCGTGGGGTCATTGCACAAATATTTTTAATTCAGCCACCTACTTCTACAGTAGATCCAATTCTAGCAGAATTGCAACTTGTTCTAACCAAGCACAATGGCGTCTTTTCAAAACCAACTACACAACCATATCATCGCTCTCACGACCATGCTATTCCACTACTTTTGAGTAGTGCACCATAGAACATCAGACCGTACCGATATCCTCATGCTCTCAAGTCAGACATTGAGAAGATTGTACAAGAATTGCTCAAGGCAAGTGTTATTCGACCCAGTACCAGTCCCTATTCTTCTCTAGTTTTGCTATTTTATAAGAAATATGGCTTGTGGCAATTGCGCATAGACTACCGTGAGCTCAATAATATTACCATCAAGGATAAATTTCCCATTCCTATAGTGGATGAATTGTTGGATGAATTACATGGAGCTATGTACTTCTCCAAGTTGGACATTCGTTCGAGGTACCATCAAATCAGGCTCAAGGACGAGGATATTTCAAAAATTGCTTTTCATACTCATGAAGGTCACTATGAGTTCTTGGTAATGCCATTTGGTTTGACAAATACACCATCCACATTTCAAATCCTTATGAACAACATCTTCTATCCCTTCATGCAGAAGTTCATCCTGGTTTTATTTGATGATATATTGGTTTATAGTCACTCGTGGGAAGAACACCTTACCCATGTGGATCAAACATTACAGTTATTGGCCCAACATAAACTTTTTTCTAAGCGGTCTAAGTACTACTTTGGTCTAAATGAAGTGGAGTATTTAGGACATATTGTATCAAAATATGGTGTCAAGGTCGACCCTAAGAAGATTCAGGCAGTTCAAGACTAGGCAAAACCCCACACTCTCAAAGGACTTCGAGGATTCTTAGGACTTATAGGTTATTATAGGAATTTTTTTGTAATTATGGGAAGATAGTAGCTCCCCTCACATCTATGTTAAATAAGGACTGTTTCACTTGGACAGGACCTGCTAATCAAGCCTTTTTGGAATTAAAGCATGCCATGACCACCACACCTGTTCTAGCCATGCCAAATTTATCTAAAACATTCATCATTGAAAGTGATGCTTTTTTTCATGGTATTGGGACAATATTGATGCAAGAAGGGATACCCTTGGCCTTCACCAGTAAGGCACTCTTTGAGCGTAATTTGGGAAAATCTATAGATGCTAAGGAGATGTTGGCTATCTTACATACTGTCACCCATTGGAGACCATATCTCATTGGACACCATTTCTCCATTAAAATAGACCATTAGAATATTAAATATTTCTTAGAATAATGGGTTGCTACCCTAGAACAACAAAATTGGGTTTCTAAACTCATGGGCCATGATTATGATATCACCTATAATAAGGACAAATAAAATCCTGTGGTTGATGCTCTCTCTTGCCAATTTGAGGCCCTCAGTATGATATGTGCTATCTCTACACCTGTCCCCCAATGGATAGATTCCTTACAATAGGAGGTACTTCAAGATGCAGACCTGCAAGCTTTGATGGCTTCACTTCAAGTTGATCCGACTTCATACCTAGGCTACAATTGGGATGGCTAGGATTTGCATTATTGCCAATGCCTTGTTATTCCCCGTGCCTCACCACTTCGCAACCTCTCATGAAATAGCTACATAGTACTTCCTCTGTAGGTTATTCTATATTTCTTAAAATATATGAATGCCTCAAGCGTACATTCTTTTGGAAAGGGATGAAACAAGACATCTGTGACTTCATGGCAGCTTGTGATACCTTCCAATGAATGAAAGGTAAAATAGTTCATTCTCCAGGTACTCTTCAACCATTGCCCATTCCAGATCAGGTTTGAATTGATATTTCTATGGATTTTATCTAAGGGTTACCTAAATCGGGTAGTAAGTCTATTATTCTCATGGTAGTGGATCACCTTTCGAAGTATACTCATTTTTATCCCCTTGCCCATCCTTGCATAGCCTCCACCATGCCCAAATATTTCTTGATTCTATTTTTTGCCTTCATGGTATGCCCACCTCCATTGTGTCCGATCGAGACCCAACCTTCACTAGTTATTTCTAGAAAGAGTTTTTTAAGTTGTAGGGAATGAAGTTCAAAATGAGTTCAGCTTATCATCCATAAATGGATGGTCAAATTGAGATTGTCAACAAATGTTTGGAGACCTATCTTCATTGCTTTGCATCAGATCATCCTTCTCAATGGGTGAAGTGGCTTCCTCTGGTCGAATGGCGATACAACATGTCTTATCATACAACTACCAAACTCACTCATTTTGATTTTTTTATGGGTTCCCTCCATCCACGCCTTCTTCAACATTCCAGGAAGCTCCAGGGTCCATGCAATCAATATTACTCTTCACCAGTAGATCGACGTCCTTCACCAGCTAAAGCATAATTTGGACATGGCCCAAAACTGGATGTGACAATAGGCTGACCAACATCAATCTGAGCATAGATTTTATGTGGGTGATATGGTTTTCCTTCACTTGCAATTGTACAAACAGTCATACCTCCAACTCCGTCAGTGTCAAAAACTTACTGTAAAATTTTATGGGCCCTACCAAGTTCTATAGTGGATTGATTCCACTGCTTACAAATTGGCTCTTCCGCCCACCTCCAAGCTCCATCCTGTTTTCCATGTTTTGTCTCTCAAGAAATTTTTTGTCACATAGGTACAGGTTCAATTAGCATTACCAGAATTGGATGAGGAAGGGTCCATCTTACTTGAACATGAACAGTTACTAGATCGCCACACCTGCACTCTCCATAATCATACCATCACATATGTCCTTGTCCAGTGTTGTGGGCTCTAGCTAGAATATGCTACATGGGAGGCTCTCCATCAACTCCAACTCCAGTTTCCTCAATTTCAACTTTGAGGACAAAACATTTCAAAGGGGAAGGACATGTTAGGATCCTATCCTAAAACCATGTTGTAATTCTCATTTACCTATGTAATAACCCACTTCCAACATGGGGATCCTATTTTAATGTTATTATGCAATACTTAGTAATGTAGGTGGCAATAAAGGTACCTCACAAAGTGGTACCATCTCATGTAAATATTTTTATCAATATTGTAACCGATGTAGTAAGATACCTCACCAAGTGGTACCATTTCATGTAACCATTTTTATCAATATTGTAACTGCCATTTGGTGTGAGATTCTAGCTTGAATGGCATTTTGCATGTAAGCCACCTCTTGAGAATTTATGTAGGGTTGCATGTAGTTTTCCTTTAAAAATATATGAAGCCATGTACAAGATTATCCTTTTACAAGCTAATGAAATATTGAAGGAGGTTTCCCCCTCGAAGAGGCCCGTGATTCAGTGTTACTATGAGATTGTTTCATTTTTGTAATTGATTTCTGCATAGTGATATTGAGTTATTTGATGTATGTGAGTTATTTTTTAGTATTTTGTGTGAGTATGATTTATTTTAATAGTAGGTTCCTAACAGTGGCCTAACCTAATTGCAATACAAAATTGGATAAAAAATACTTGGGGCTCAAAAATATTTAACTTTGAGTTCATGATTATTGAATGTGGGTATTTTTTTTGTTACCTTCCCATCCCCTGAATATCAAAACATAGTTTTCCATGGTGGTCCATGGTCTCTTAAATCTAGTCCTTTATACATGACTCCTTCTACATTGGGTTTGACCCATAAGAAGAGGAACCTGAAGAGGTGGTAATCTAGGTTTGGCTCCCATTTTTACCCCTACACCTATGTAATAAACCCATAATGGAGTTGATAGGAAACACAATAGGGACATACATTGATTTGCCCATTCCAAAGACCAATAATGTAATTTGTGCTTGTATATGTGTAAGGTTAAACCTAAAAAAGAACTTCTCGAGAGCATTGGGATCAAGATTATTGACTGGATTCACACCCAACATTTGGACTATGAGCACTTCCCTTTTAAATGTATTTCTTGTCAGCAATATGGACACTTCTTTTGAATTTTTCCAATAAAACCTGTCTAATCTAGAAAGAAAATAGAACTTAAATTTCAACCTATCAAGAATGGAAGGTCTCACAGATCAAGAAGCCAACGAATAAAACCACAAGAAAAAATGGATTTTAAAAATACAAATAAATTTATCATCCTCATAGTAGATGTGGAGGAAGAAATAGAAACACCAAATTACAATGGAAATCAAGAAAATGGTAAAGATATTATGGGGTAACCCCTCAATAACCATTTAGATGACACACAAGAAACACAACAAAAGAATTATGAAAAAGACTCAGAGCCATAAAATGAAGATAGATAAGAAAGGATTGAGGAAAATTTACAAATGGAATTAGTTATACTAGGTGCAACTCTAGCAACACACTTAACAACCAAAGGTAGAAAATCCAACCAAATCCTAAGAGAAGAACAAACTATGAAGGACATCTAGAGCAAATTTCAGACCACTATGGAATTTATAAAAAAAAATGTTAGTAAAAAATGATAGTTTTATCATGAACTTGTAGAGGATTGGGTAGTCCCCTACCTTTCAGATTTAGTGAAACTTTATAAAGCCCTTGTTATCTGTTTATAAGAATCCAAAATGGCAGATAATGTAGTGGCATTAGAATGAAATAATATTTAGAGATAATCTAAGCATGAAGCAGTAAGCTCATAAGGTGCTTCAAGATGGCTTATAATAGTTTGTGATTTCCAACAGTTAACTTACATAGCAAAATATTTGGTTTCATTTAAAATTCAAACTTCTGAGCGACACTTGCATCACTATTATCAAATTCTATGGGTAAAAAAATCTAGTGCACAAAAGAGAGGCATGTAATCAATTGCATCACCGGATCATCCAAGAACAACCTGAAGAACCTTCTTATTGAAGGAGATATGAATGTCACATTAGAGTATTGGAAAAAGATAGGTTAAATTATTATTCCAATAGAGACCTAGTTAAGCATATAATTTCCCAAGAAAATATGTATGATATTATCCCTCAAAAAGGGAAGTACACTTGGACAATAGAAGATCAAGGATTCATTACGTTTTTGAAATATTGAATAAATTTCTAGTTAGTGAAAATATTCTATCCATTTACTCTCTTCTAACTAGTCACTTCATCCAAATTGTAATATCTAATCATAAACTAATTCTTATGTAAAAAGGATAGAATAGTCAAGAAATTACAAAGATTTCATTTAAACACAAATTAGGATGGGTAGATCTATATTCTTTTAGACCTCTAGTTGTGAACAATTAGAAATAGGAAACTACTTCAAAAATATCACAAGAAAACTGGAAGGAGAAAATTCTAAGACTTGAAAAAAATATAAAATGACTCTAAAAAGCCACCTTAAAAAAGAGAGTTTATTTTACAACTTGAGAAATTGGAAATAGAGTTAGAAGACACTTCTCTGCCTCATCATGTTGAGAAAAAACATGAGTTGTTGGTCGAACTATGCAAGTTGAATGTCGTAGAAGAGGCCCAATAGAGATTAAAATCTAGAATAGCATGGTTACAAAAAGGGGATAAAATCACAGAAAAACTTCATCTTAAAATTCTACAAAACTATTGTAGGAATACTATTATAAGTATTGAGAAGGATGACATCATCTACACATAGAAAGAAAAGTTAAAAGAATTATTTAAAAATTACTTCTTAAGGATGCTCACTCATGAACCTAGAGATCTTCAAGCCCAAGATATTTTGCTTTAGAATATTCCATATTCTCTTACTCAATAGGACAAATCTATTTTATGTGCCCAAGTCACTAAAGAAGAATTGGAGTCTGTGGTGCATTCTATCCTTAAAGATAAATCTCCAAGAATGGATGGTTTCACTAATAATTTCTATCAATAATTCATGTATCGTATTGGTGATGACCTGCTGCACATGATTGAAGATGTCAGGAAGAAAGATACTCTATAGAGCTATTAATTCAACATTCCTTGATCTAATACCCAAGGAGAATAATTCCACTACTTTTAACCAATTTAGGCCAATTTCTCTTTGCAAAAACTCTTATAAAAGCATGACAAAGATAAACTGCTAATCGAATTGAAAAGTTTCTTAGAAAATTGATCTCTAGAGAACAAGGAGGCTTTATACTCAAAAATCAATATATATGACAACATCATTATGGTTCATAAAACTCTTCATTATTGTTTTAATATCAAATCAAAGAATATTACCATAAAATTGGATATAGCAAATGCTTTTGATAGAGTCAACTTACAGTTTCTATAAATAATTCTCATTAAGTTTCGGTTTCTAGCCCAAATGGTTCAATATATTGGAGCTTATATCAAAGCTCCTTTGATATCCACTTTGATTAATGGAGAATATTCTACCTTCTTTCAAACTTCTAGGGTAATTCGCCAGGGCTACCCACTATATCCTTATCTCTACATTTTACTTGTTGAAACTCATGGCAAAGCTCTTAACAATTTTTGTAGAGTTAGGAAGTTAATTGGAATCAGAGTAGTCCAGTATGTTAGACCTTTCATGCATATCCAATTTTTTGATGATACCATATTTATCATAGAAGCAACCAAGCACAACATCAATAGCTTCAAGTGTTATCTTAACTACTTTGAAGCAGTCTCAGATGCCTTAATTAATTGTAGCAAAAGTTAGTTTTAAACAATTAACATTGCTCTAGAAAAAAGTAAAGGTTTTAAAAAAATTATTGGAGTCAATGAAGGATCATATCAACATTTTAGATACTTAGGATTTTCTATGGTATTTCACCTTAAGTCTAAAAATAGTTGGTTACCAACCATTGGGAAAATTCATAAATGAATCCTTACTTATAGTAATGGTCAGCTAAGTTTAGCTGGAAGAAGAGTGTTAATCAGATCTATTTTATCTACCCTTCCAATATATCAAATTATGGTTTATCAAGCTCCTAAAATTAGTCTTCAAACCATTGATAGGATGGTCAAAAAAATTCTATGTCAAGGAGGTAAACATAATGAGAAAAAAATAAATTTCATTTATTTTATTGAGATTCAATTGCTACAAGAATGAATCAAGGGGGACTTAGTATAGTTTATGCTGAAATAGAATGCAAGGCTTTAGGAGGTAAATTATTATGGCATCTATCTTAGCCTCCAAAAATCCCATGGAAAAGGATCTTAAAAATAAAATATGTTGTGTCAACTATAGATTGCACCTAATGAGAAATTTGAATATAAGGTTAGGTGCTTCTTTAATATGGAAACATATTGTAAAATCCAAGAAATTGATTCTAGATAAGGCATCTTGGATTCCAAGAGATGACACTCAAATTGATCTTTGGAATAATCATATTCTTAGCAGCTAAGAAATTGTATCCTAGCTCTCAAATAAAAGCTACAATATTTACAAATCTCTAAGCCTTTTGAAATTCGGTATTAGCACAACAATGTTGTGAAATGGAGAGAACCTCCTCTGCTATATCCCCTAATTGTTGAATGGAAATATTTTAAGAAACAACACACTAGCATGAAAATTCTATGAAAACAAAATATGGACTAAATTATTTGGGGTGACATTAATAAATTTAGTGTTTACATTGTTTAGATAGATATTCAAATGCAACTTGTTAGAATTCCTAATAAAAGATTGGCTACAATCTAGAATCTAAAATTACCTCCCAGGTTACAAATATTTTATTGGTTAGTTAGTCAAAATAAGATCCTCATAGGTGAGAAATTACAAAAGATGTATATTTTTGGCCTCCATGTGAGTTCAAAATGTATGAAACACAATGAAACTATGTACCACTTATTATTTGAATGTAGCTTTGCCACACCTATATGATTAAAGATAGCCCTCAAATTTGGCTCTCCCTATCTAGTACTCTCAAAATGTAATAATTTTTAATCAGTTAGTAATAAAATTATAAGTGGAGTCTTAAGGGGAATCCTCTAATCAAATCCCTTTGGAATGCCATCCCCTTATTTTTTATATGGAACATTTGGAAGAACAGGAATAGGTTGATATTTGAAGGTAAAAAGAAAAATAATAGCCTCCTCATTGAAATAATAGTTAGAGAACTTGTGACCAATTTCAAATTCACATTCAAATATAAGTAAAATTGAAAAAATTTAATTGTGCAAGAATCAAATCTTATCATTCAGCTTGATCTTCAAGAATTCATATCTACCAACATGAATGTTTTAGCTATAATACCCCCAAAGATATATTACCCTGTATTATTATTTTATGGTGCATCTAAGTCTAATCCATGCATAGTTGTTGTAGGGAGAGTGATCATGAAAGAATATGGGAGGTTTACACCCTCAATTATTGTAGTAACCTTGGAATTGCTTCCAACAATGTTGAAAAAGCTCTAACTTGTGATTTTGGATTGAATTTAGCTATTGAGCAGCAGATAAGACACCTGCACATTTATGGGGACTCTACTCTTATTATTAATGCTCTCTATATGCATAATTTGGTTAGCTCCATTCAAATTCAACTTATTTTGGTTAGAATGAAAGAGCTAATTAAAAATTTTACTCAAGTGCACTATTTCCACATTCATCGATAATTTAACAAGATTGTCGATGTACTTCCAAATAGCGTTATTAAAAGCAAATATTCTAATATTAGAATTACTAGGAATAGAACCCAACAAAGAAGAGGATGCACGTGATATTAATCCATTGTAATAAACATAAAAGATTTTTTTTCTATTTTTATTTTTCTTCTGTTGAATGCTAGTGCCTTAATTTTTTGGTGCTTTCTGATTTTTGGTGACCTTCTAAGTGTTTTTGTATGCTGGCATCCTATATTTTATGGTGTTTGTTATTCTTTTTTATCTTTTCTCTTTGATTTAATTCAAATTTATCTTTTAAAAAAAAGTTCTATTATGATGTCAATATTCACATATGCAAATATATTTAGACTTGAAAATATTTAAAAAATGAATAATTATTAATGTGAGCATATAACCCTATATTGTTTAAAATTTTGGATCTAAATGTAGGAACACACACTTAACCTTGTCCATGACAAAATTGTATTATTTTATATCAAATGAAATTATCTCAATTGATTATATTCCTCAACATTTAAAGATGAAATCCAAGTTTGAATTGCATTCAATGATACATGCATACTTGCTAAATTGTTGTACTATCACTATGTGATCATGATGTAATAGGGATGAGGTCTATTTCAATCCCACATAACCAATTTAAAAAAAAAAATAGTATATTTTTAAAACATAACTAAACAAAATATTCCACATAAATTTAAGCAATGATAGATTTGTATATATTTAAAAAATTAAATAGATGTTAATAAAAACATAATTTCATTATTTTTTTAATTCATAACTAAACCAAGTAATGGTATTGCTTTGGCCTCTCATCCATAATACCCAAATTCAAACCATGGTGAAGTATATGTTTACAAGGAAAAAAAAATAACTAAACATTTACACATAAAAATTAATTGTATGATAGACATATATATTTAAAGAAGTAGATAGTTACCAAATGAAACATAATTTAGAAAAAAATATTATTACCATGTAAACAATTACAAGAATCACTTCACTTGACCTTATAAAAGATAATAGTTTAGTATTTTATCAATAAAACTATATATATATATATATATATATATATATATATATATATATATATATATAATATTGTGCTATTATCATAAACTAATTATGCTACTACAACAAACCTTTCTCTAGTTACATAACTAAATGAATATTAAAATGACTATAATTATATATGTAGTAATATGATGCCATGATTGATATGATGTCATGATTTTCGTACATCACAAATAATTGCAAAAAAATAATTGGTTTGAAGATTACAAATAATTGCAAGAAAATTTTAAAAATATTATTAATATAATTTTAAAAATTAATCAATGTTTCTTCTTATGTAGATTTTATTCAGAAGAGGATATGTCGTTGGATGAAAAGCTATCATAGATGAAATTTGTAGTTTCTATGAAGGAAGCAAAATCTAAATATTTTTGCGATTTCGACATTCTTGTAATCTTCGACAGGGGAAAGAAGATGGAGATAGTCTACCCAAAAAATGGTTTCACCTATCCAAACCAACATAGTTTCATTAGTTTTGGGATATTGACTTTGAAAAAATGTAGGATGATGGAGCAATAAGCCTACTTGGTGTCTAGAGTTACAATTTTATAGTTTAGGGTTTTTTTAATCTAGTTTATTTTTCTATGCCTAGTTATGTTTTTTATTCACCCTTTTAGGGACTGGTTATGGTTTTTATTGTAAGGATGGCATTGCATCCCATGTTTTTATCTTTCTAACTCCATTTTTATTGTAGCCTCTTTTGTTTTTATTGAATATAATTATTGGTTCCAATAAAAATTAATCAATGTCAAGTAAAATAAAATTTTATATGTAAATAATTATGCACAATTATATAGGAAAATTTATATTTTGACAATGATAAAAACCTAGGATATAACTAACAAAAAAATATTGCACTTGAACTCCAATATTTAATCTATACATAACCAATAAATAAAATTTCAAATGTATTTAATTATTATTTTAGTTACATAAGAGATTTGGTCACAACCACACTATGACAAGCGCAGGGTTCAAACCACAGGGCTTCTTCCACCAAAACCATTCCACTTCATTATTGTTAACTTGGTGTGAAGGGGACCACTGGTCGCTTAGGATTTGTATCATCATCATCGATTTGGCGTTCACTCAAAGGATTCAAATCAGACGACTACCTTTACAAACAAACTACCATTGAGGTTTGAACCTGGGTGTCTTCTTGATAAGTGTCTAGCCAGACAAGCACTTACCAATCTACCTAACCCTCGAGGACCATGTGGGTTTAATTATTGTAAATTAGTTTTTAACATTTATAGGGCCATAGGCTATATGGAACTTACATCATGGAGGATGTTATTGACCTAATATATAGTTATCCAACTTCAATTATTGAAGCATGGTGTACAATCCTACCCTATGCTGATTCTAACCTTAGATCTCCCATTAACATGATAAAAATTTATAAAATAGGAATATAATGTTGGTTATACTTGTATATGTTTAAATAAATAAACTTTAGGAATAATCATACTCTTATCAAGAATAAAGGTTAAATATATTTATAGTTTACAAAATAATTTATTATAATCACTTCAAAAATATTTTAAGTTATTGTTCCCTCGTGGTAGCTAAAGTGGTTGTAAACTTTGCTTCTATATAGATAACCATGTTTTATAACCCAAGGACATTTGTCACACTTTAAATGTTGTATGAGGTTAAGTAAATTCTTTCCAATTCAAAATATGTATGCCTTAAAATAATAATAATAATGAATAAACATATAAAAATTAATATAATTTGAGTTTTGAGGTGTAGACCAATTGGTTCGACCAAACCTCTAAGGGGGAAAGAGGTCCAAGGTTCAAATATCGGGCCTCATTGGATCAAACGCTTGTCCCTTTCTTGGTGTTTTTAGCAGCGTAAAAGGTTTAAAATTATTGTGGCATGGTGGTTACAGGGGTGAACTGTGCAAATATATGTATGGTGGATTCCAGAGCGGACAACGCAGAATACTGTGATGGTCATAAAAGTCGGACAACCTACCCGGATTCGTGGTGGCTACCGATTCCACCATGTAAATTAAAAAAAAAAACAATTAATATAATTTTATAAGATCTATAAGATAGTTTGAAATCTTTTTCCCATTATCCAAAATTTAAATAAAAATTGCATAACTCCCTTGGAAATTGTCAATTGAAAATATAAACAAAAAGCTAATTTCATCTTAAACATAATTTTTAAAAATGGTCTTTTAGATATAATATTTTTTAAAATATATTTTATCAAATTTTAAAATTAATTTAATGCAAAGCTAGAAAATTTCTTTTTAACACTAGTAAAAAAATTGTAAATTGTAACAATTCAAATCATTTTTTCTATAAACTTAATCATCAACTTAAAACAAAAAATATAATTCTTAACAAGAATTAATTTATATATAATTAAATTATTTTGAATATACTAAACTAAATGATTACAATCTTACACACCTAATTTTACATTAATTAATAACAAATTTAATTGATAAATTATATATTGTATTTATTATGCAATGTATTTTTACATTTTTGAAGTGCATTTGCATTTTTAATAATAACTATATCAAAATAGTTTAGCAACATATCCCCCTTCCTCTATGATGGGAGGTAAACATTACCTAATATGATATTTAATAGCCAACAATCTTGAGTAAAACAAATAAGAAAACATGGAAAAAATGTTCATTTTGTGTCTAATTCATGTTCTCTTCAATATAGAATTAAAATATTCAATTGAGATCTTACATAAGTGGATGCAAAATCATATTTTTATATAAAAAATACCTTAATGAAGTTGAATACATGACCTAGAGAGAACTAGATAAATCTAGGGAGAGCAATTGAGGTAATTATTTGGTTGTGAAAGTAAAATTATTCTATATATTATTAGGATTGCATAATTAGATAATGAGTATCCCTTAAAACCAAACAGGTGTCCTTGAGTGAGTGGAGAAAATATTTAGAGCCCTTAGAGTAAATGCAACAATATTTTTAAAGAAGAATTACAAGAGAGGCTTATTAGACATCATCCACTATTATTATAAATGATGGCTTCACTTTTTGGGAAACATGTGATCCAAAGGTAGATTAGTCATTCTCTTTGTCTTTCTCTAGAATCAAAATAAAAAATAATGCCACCAATTATTATATGATTTCAATTATATAGAATAATGGCATGCCTCTACCAAACCTTACTTGCCCTAGTTCAATATGGTCATATAATGTAAGAAAACTATGGATATGAGGTTATGTATGAGCTTGGATAACTATTATTGTTAGTGCATGTGTAGATAAATGTCAAATATTTCACAACTTATGTAATTATCAATAATTACAATAGAAATAAAGGATTATACATAATGATCCACTTACCTAATAAGCCTTGGGAATTAATATCAATTGACTTCATGTCAAGGCTTATATCAAACTACTATGGAAATGACTACATGTATGTGGTGGTAGATAAATTTTCTAAAATGTATATCCTATTACCCTTCGAAAATTTTAATAGCAATACATCATGAAAATATTATTCAATCATGTTTGGGTTCACTTTGGTTGCCATAAAGCCTTACCTTGTCTAGTTGGTCAACTAGAACCACTTGTGATATGAAATTATCTTATGTTGTAGGCTAGGATTAGGATGTTTAGTGTATCTTACAATAATAAGAATAGAATAACTATAAAATAAATTTACTAAAGGTACATTAAGGCATTAAATACAACACCTTGGTTTCAATATGGATGAAACCTATTTTTCACCTACTTTTATCAGTGTTAATAAAGGGTTGCCCTTGTATGGATGGATTGGAAAGGGGTGTGTAAGAAGTAGAAATGTGGCACAATAAATTTTAGGGGGACATAGGATAAAAGAAGGGAAGAAGAAAACTAGAGAGAGACATAGAGGAGAAGAGACACTAGGAGAAAATACTGAGAGATATATTGAAATATACACTAGTGGAGATAATGGGAGAGATACACTAAAAGGGAGACATACATAAGTGGAAGGAAGAGAGATAAATATTCGAGAAAAAATATAGATACAATAAAGAGGAAGAACAAGAGAGAGAATATCAAGGAAGAAATATCCTAAGAGGGGAAGAATAACTCTAAGGTGTGGTGGACTTCAAAAGGAATCATATTTGGTAAGATTAACCCTACAACTTATTCCATAGGATTCTAAGATAAATTTTATCAAATAGATTAGTTGATAAAATTTTATGAAATATATTAGTATTTAACAACTAATAATAAAATAAGTAAATAAATTTTATGGAAAGTACTTTAGGTTCCTCTTGTTGATTTTTATTTTTGTGATGAGCCTTTGTACAAAGTTTGGCATTGTGTCTATTTTAAAATGGATTTGTGTTGGAAGTTATATGTTGTCCTTGATAATTTAATTTTGTTTCTTATAATTCCATTTATGTGTTGTTCTCATATTGGTTTTTATGAATCTCATTTGGAACTAGAAAGTTATTGAATGTGTGGTTGACATTTTGGTCATGGTTGTGCATTGAGGTCAAAATAACAAGCTCAAGAGACAGTTAAATCTTGTGTATTATTGCTAATCAACTTGTAGATATTTTATGCATTGTATAATATGTTGATAATAATTCATTTAGGTTTAAAAAAATAAGTCAATCCAAATGGTAGTATGGTCTACCAAGATGACAACATAGAGCAAAGAGTGATAGCCTCCTTATGTTCAATATTGTCATGAGAGGAGTGTATGGAGAGTACCTCTTATAAATGGATTTTGAAGTATGAAAAACATATCTAAAGATGGATAAGATAGTTAAATATGTGATTATAGAGTAATAATGTCTTATTAAAGTCTGACCACACCTTTGAGGTTGTTAGGATCTTAAATGTCAGTTTAGTTAGGTTATGTATGTTTTTATAATGTTGAAATTCCATCTTACATTATAATTAGAGGAGGTGAGTGTAGATGAAAAAATTGCACCATTGCAATTATGATTAAAATAAAAAATAAATATAGATTTTATACTCTTTTTTTTTTTTTATTATAATACAAAACCCTTTTAGGTTTGTACAATAATAGAGGGATTGATTCCCTTTCACAAGTGAAAAATGTTGTAACCATTTTCTTCTACTATAACACTGGTGGATAGGTTTCTTGTGATCACTATTTCATTGTATCTAGATCTATTGGTTGTGGATCTGGATCTATGTTAGATCCATTGAATATATAAAATCTACAATAGGGGTCACTTGGATCTAGTGGATCTGCATCTAAATCTTATGGATCCGGTGGATCTAGATTGATGTCTAGATCTACCAGCTCCAAACCTGTGTACCTACATATAAACAAATTGTAAACTCATTAGTAGCATATGTTGGGCCTCCTAAAGTGAATCCCGAGTTTAAAAAAATAAACTAAAGTAAGTATGCAGTAAATGAGTGAAAGTGCATATAAGGGTAGAAGTGCTTAAAGAGCATATATCTAAAACTATTGCAACATGATAAGCAAATTTAAAAGAAACAACATATATGAAACCAAATTTGAAATAAAGTAAACCTCCTTTGTATTAATAAATGGTAATATAGGTTACATATACGTCCCTCTTAGGGATACCAAGTGATACATGTTTACAATTATGTTAAAGCCCCTAAACAAGGGTGATATAATCTAAATGCTATTTAGGTCTTCATCCACTTTACGTGAGGGCTTACAAGGAATCCTCCTCCATTGTTAAGAGGAATGATATTTAAAAGTGCTTTAAATATTTGAATGATCTGTCACCTGCATACAATAAACAACAAAACATATCAAATACATATGAAGCCTCTCATGATGAGGCTATTGTCTAAGAAATGCAAGATATGAAGCAAATACTTGAAAGAAGTATAAAATATGTAAAGATGCTTACGAAACTAACAAATAAGTGCAAAGCATGGATTGAAATGTGTAAAGATAGCTAATATAGCATATAATCTGAAGTATAAAGCATGAAATAAGCTAATCTATGAAAAATTATGAAAGAAATCTTGAATGATAGAAATAAAGGTAAATCTACCTATGAAAATGCTAATCAACCATGTAAATGCATGAAATAAGAATAATCTATGCTAGATTAACCTAAATGCATAATAAGAAAAATAAATCTAGGGCTAAAACAAAGGAATGAGGGCATAAAACCCTATCCATGGGTGCTCAAAGCAACTATCTCTATTAGCTATGGTTGACAGCCACAACCAAGCCTATGGGCTGCTACTGACAACAATGACCATGGGAAAAGTCTTCTTTCTTTTGAAACCAGGGCTAGAAATGCTTAAATCCTTTAGGGAATTGATAGTCAAGGGTTTCCTTCATATCCAGAAACATATTAGTGGTTTATTTCACTTAAATTCATTCTATATTGGTGTGAGATAGTAAGGTTTACTTCTCAATCCTTTGGAAGCTCCATTGTTGCAAAGGTAAGTGTCAAACTAGAATTAGGTAGCATTTCCATACTCTCCACTGGTGGCAATTGGCCCTCTAGTTCAACTAGGATTTGCTAAAATGAAATTGAGGATATCAATTACCTCTTTGTGGGGTCTATAAATAGACTCCTCAAATCCTAATCTTTGCTTATCAAGGAAGCCAAGATTAAAAAGTTGTTGGACTAAGCAGTTGGGAGTAAACATCCAGAAGCTTCCTCATCCAAAACCTTGAATTGGTTGTAAATGCCATTGGAACAACCAATTTGGCTCGGCTCGAGAGGCTAAGATAGTTACAAGGCTAGACACTATTGCTCAGCATGACTAGGACCCTAGCTACAGGTAGTGGCTAAGGTTGAATAGGCCTAGGATGCCTAGAATGAGTGGTTAGAACCACTTCTTAGACTTGGGAAGGTGATATGGAAATAATTGAAGCTAAGTATTATTGAAAACATAGGACTTTAAATAAGTCCAAAAATACAACCGTAATCCTGGAAATCATCAACGACTCCAAGGATTTACGTACAAAATCAAGGAAAGGCTAAAGATGAAAGCCCTAAAATAACAAAAAGAAAAACACCTAGACCTAGACCATTCAACGGAGGAAAGAAACAACTCACGTTGATTATTCTGAAGACTAAGTCCTAATGAACATATCCTAGGTCTAAAAATAATTAGCCCCTAGGTCTAAGATTCCTCATCATTTTTCCCAACAAAAGAAGCATTGGACTCCAATGCTTCTTTTGTTGGGAAAAATGATGAGGAATCTTAGACCTAGGGGCTAATTATTTTTAGACCTAGGATATGTTCATTAGGATTCTTTTAACAAAGAGGGAAAATCTCGGGATAGAATGTGAGTAGAAATCCAATGAGCCTGATGTGGAAATTGGCCTCGTCAGGCCACAAGATATGAAGTAGAAGCACCTTGGCATGTTTTTTGGGTCTTCGTATCAAAGACTGTATCGGCGTCAAGCGAAAGCTGAGCATCAAGAACCACATCAACTGGATGAATGACGGTTGGAACTGTTTCCAATGTGGAATCAAAGTATGGTTTGAGAAGATCAACATTGACAACATCGTGAATGCCAAGATGTGCTAGAAGGTCCAAGCGAAAGGCATTCTCAAAAATTTGTTGAAGAATAGTATAAGGCCCATAACGAAGAGGCTTGATTTTGCTATGTGCCTTATCTGCAAATCATCGTTTTTCAAGATGAAACCATACTTTGTCACCAACCTGAAAGTGATGAGGAGTGTGATGTTTTTCCATCTGTTGTTTCTGCTTTTGTTGAGTCTTCTAAAGAATTTGAACCACTTTGGCTTGAAGACTCTGCAAATGTTGTACAAAAGAGTTGGCCTTGTCTTGTTCCTTTTGAATGTGCATTGTGGCTGAAGAAGGCAAAGACAAAGGTAACTCAAAGCTAGAGGCTGAAAACCAAAACACACTTCAAATGGAGAGTGCCCGGTAGAACTATGGACGGCCTTATTGTAGGCATGCTCAATGTGAGTGAGGCTTAAGTCCCACTTGGATGGAGTGGAATGATGGTAAATCCTCAAACTCTGCATGAGAGTACAATTAACTACCTCTGTCTACCCATCGGATTGAGGATGATAAGCAGTAGAGAAGTTAAGAGATACTCCCAAAATCTTCCAAAGTGATCACCAAAAGTGACCCACAAAGTGTGAGTCATGATCAAAGACAATGCTGGTAGGAAGACCAAAAGAATGCCATACCACCTCAAAGAAGAGTTGGGCAAGGTCCTGTGTAGTACTTGTCTTGTGACAAGGAATGAATTTGGCCATTTTGCTGAATCTATCCACCACAACGAAGACACAATCATGCTTGCATACTATCATTGGAAAACCGCTCAAGATATCCATGGAAATGCTTTCCCACGGATGAGAAGGAATGGGCAAAGGCATGCTCAATCCCAATGTCCTATTGGCAGATTTGGAGCGATTACAGACTGCACATTGTCGCAAGAATCGAAGAACATCTCTTTGCATGTGTGGCCAAAAGAAAAACCGCTAAAGATGATGAAGAGTTTTTTGCCTACCAAAATGTCCCCCATAGAGTGTGGAATGAGCCTCCTTTAGAAGAGACTCCTTGTTCCCATGAGGAACACAAAGTTTTTCTAATTTGTACAATAGTCCATCCTGAATATGAAAGTCCTGAAGAGCTCTCAAATTTGAAGAAGGATTGGAAAGTTGGTGGAAAATTTTGCCAAAATCTGGATCCATAGGATACTGTGTAGGCCAAGTTTGGAAGCCAAGATGGGATGTAGTGACAACTTTCAAAACAAGAGTAGGAGGATGACTCAAACAATCAGCCATTGCATTGTTTCATCCTTTCTTGTACTTGATTACCAAATGAAATTGTTGCAAGTATGATGCCCATTTCATGTGTCTAGCTTCCTCAATTTTTGTTTGAGATTGAAGAAACTTAAGGGGCATGTGATCTGTATGAACAATTGTTTCTTTTCCCAAGAAATAATGCCTTCAATACTTGATTACTTGAACCAAAGCATAGAACTCTTTATCATATGTAGAATAGTTCTTCTTGGCCTCTGAAAATGTCTCTGAATGATAAGCCACTGGATGGCCATTCTGCATGAGCACAGATCCAAGTGCAACTTGTGAAGCATCAGTTTCTATCTCAAATGGTTGAGACAAATCAGGAAGAATGAGAACTGGTGCAGTACTCAATTTTTGTTTCAATGTGTCAAAGGCTTTTTGTTGATCCTTTGTCCACTAAAACTAAACTTTAATCTTTGTTAAATAGTGTTGTTGTGGCTGATCCACAACACACCCCAAAATTGGGGACCCACCTTTTTTGCATGCTTTCAAAGAAGATCTCAGTGACCCAGATGCTAAAAATCAAGAAAAGGGCAAAATTGCACAAAAATGAAAAAGTGTCACGAAATCGCGACATGTTGCTCCGTCACGGCCAAAAATGAAAAAGTGTCACGAAATCGCGACATGTTGCTCCGTCGCGGCCAAAAATGAAAAAGTGTCACGAAATCACGACATGTTGCTCCGTCGCTGCCGAAAATGAAAAGGTGTCACGAAATCGTGACATGTTGCTCTGTCGTGGCCCAAAGAGGAGAGAGAAATATAGAATGGAAAATTGTAGCGAAATCGCGACATGTCACAAAATCGCGGTCAAGACAGTCAAACGGGGCACGAAGCAGAAAAGCGTAGCGAAATCACGACATGTCGCAAAATCGCGATCAATATAGTCAAACGGGGCACGAAGCAGAAAGGCATCGTGATTTCACAACAAAAAGCTAGCAAATGGTACGAAACAAAAAAGTGTGACGATTTCACGATAGAAAACAGCGAAGCAGCACGAAAGAGAAAAATGTCGTGATTTCATGACAGAAAGCCGTAAGACAGCTTCGAATGTAAAAAGCATCACGATTTCATGACAAGTTGCAGCCAAGGTGTACGAAATGAAAAATCATCATGATTTCACGACGAGAAAAATAGCAAAGTGTATGGAATGAAAAGTGTCACGATTTCATGACAAGACGGGGCAGGTGCAGGGATACGAAGATAAAAAACGTCATGATTTCGTGACGAGGTTGCACTCACGAGGCCGATAGAAAAAGTTGTCACGATATCGTGACATGTTGCATTTGGGCCATGAAGGCGAACAAGGCTATTGGCAAGAAAATGTCACGATATCATGACATGTCGCGTTTTCATGATGAAAGTAAAGGAGCAAAGCTGCATGCATAAAAACGTCATGATTTACATGGGGCCATTACAGAACATGCAGAGGAAGCGTGAAACACGTGGCATACAGGTGTCAGGGTTACAGAAGCGTTACATGTCAATAGAAAATATCGAACGTTTCGGCATCGAACATAAATTCAAAAGCAACGAAAAGGTGGGAATACGAAGCGATGCATTCTGGGAGGTGAAACGAAGCGACGCAGGGCAAAACAGAGAGCCGTATCAGATGGTATAAAATCAGAGGCATAGGACAGGTTCAGGGGTCGAAAACCGTTGCGAGCAGAGTTGCAGTGCTAAAGGCCAAAGGGTCATTCTGGGCCTGCTTTGAGGCTGTTTTCCTTCCATAGACTGGGTTTGGAGAAACCAGCAGATTCTGCTATTGTAACATGATTTATTTTTAATGCAGGAGTGTTCAAAAATTTGCATCTTGTGGGCAAGAAAGAAGGAGATCTTCTGTGCATGCTATAGATTTAATGTTTATTCTTTCATTTTCCAGATTTTGGATTTATAGATAATGTTAAATGCCACTTTTGTGGGTTGCATTAGGCGAATGTTCGAAATTTGAATTTTATTTCAAAACCCTTTGAATCAGCACTTAGCTTATCAGGATTGTGCGTGTTTGCAGGTCCCATAGGTTAGGTTGCATGCATGGAAACCTCACATCTTCGGTTTTGCCAGGACGGGATAGCATCAAACTGAATGCAATTTTAATTTCTTTTCTTTTGCATTTTATTTTCTTTTTGCTGCACTTTATTTTTCAGAAGTTCCAACTTTATTTTTCAAGCATTAAAATAAAATAAAAAATTTAAAAAACTTCAAAATCCATAAATAATTCCATCATTTATGGCATTTCATCAAATTTCATTTTGAAGTTACAGCATGGTCATATAAAGATCAAATCATATTTGCTTTATTCGGGTTCAATGAACAATCACTAAATTTTCACAATAAAATAAACCACAGTGCCCCTTGTTTTCAGTTACTTGCAACCACTAAGGTGTTCCAAGCATTTAAAATGAATATCTTCATTTGAGATCATTAATACATAGATGCAAAATGCTAACATAACAGGAACCTTGGAGAAGTTACTTGTTTAATTTCTTTGCAAGCGAGAGGATTTAGAACCCAAATCCTATCGGAGAGTGTGTTTTCACAATCGGGTGAAAATACCACTCAACAGATTGGCGCTAGAAGGAGGGCCTGAAAAGGTTTATTTTATCATGATTTTAGATGCTACAGGTTTATAATTGTTTAAGAGCTTTACATTGCTAAATATTTCAAGTCCATTTGATTAGCATCTTCGGCCTCCTAACACCACTCAACGGATTGGTGCTAGGAGGGCTGAACGGGTTTATTTTAGTGTTATTTAAATTTAAATTTTTTATGCTTTAGTCCTCTAACACTCAGTGGATTGTAAAAAGGACGGCCTGAATTTATTTACTTGTTCTATTTTAAGCAATTCAGGTATGCTGTATATTATTCTAACACTTTTCTGATTGTTCATACAGAAATATGTGATTTGATTTAATTTTGAAAATTTTGGTCTCATGCAATTACTTGACATTTGATTTTAATAAGTACATCTCTTAGTTGATGCTAACTTGATTTTTTTTTTTTTTTACATTGCAGGTTGAATATTCAACATATTTGGTTCTAAAATTACATTTTAAGTTTCACTAATGGCAACACTTGAGGAGCAAATGGTATCCCTAAGAGCTGAAATAGTGTCTCTAAGAGAGAGAATGGTATCAATGATAGAGGATCATTATGAGGGTTTATCTATACCTGTGGTACCCTATCAAATTCCTAAAATGTTATTGGATTTTTTACGGTGTTTTAATCAAGAGGTGCCACTAGGATACTTGCAAAAACTGCATGTCTACAAGGATACATTATGTAAATTCCAGATTTTCTATGAGGAGGTGGCTTGTAAGTTATTTGCATACATTTTGGATGATAAACCATTCTTTTGGTATAGCCAACTACCCATGGAGGTTAGGACTTCTTGGATACAACTAGAAGCAGCCTATCTTTATCATTTTGGTAATCAGGTTGACTTAGAAATCTTGAAAAATCAGTTTACCTCCATATGTAAAGAGCCTAATGAATCCTTGAGTCAATTCAATGGAAGATTTCATGAGTTGCACTCCCAAATGTGGGAAAATTTTAACACATTAGAAGAGGAAGCCATGGAAGTATACCTAGGAGCCATACACCCCACACTTGCTTCACTCATTGAGGAAAAGCTGAGTGGTTTGTCTCTAGAGAAAATCCATGAGGTCTTAGAAGAGATAGAACGACAAGGTCTTGAAGAAGAAAAGGCACAACATGTTCATATGAGAGATTGTTCTTTTGATGCCAACCTACACCAACCATCAAACATAGCACCCTCCACTCCAATGATATCTAAGGTAAATGATCAAGGGGATGAATTTGAATATCCAAATCTTACAACCACCTTAGATGTAGTCCACGAGGAGGTGCAAATTGATAAGCCAACATCCACTAGTGAGGATTATGCATAAATGATCTCATTCATAGAGATACACGATTATCTGGATGAAGGGGTTCTAAATTCAACAATGTTTGATATATGTGATAGGATGGAACCCACCATAGAATTGAATGAAGTGGTTGAAAGTGAAATTGGGAGAAAATCAATAAATGAATTTGAAGATATGATAGAGTTTCACCACTTGTTCTTGGAAGATACTATTGATGAGATGTGTAAAATTAACGATCAAGAAATTCTTCACCCTCCAAATTATGATAAAATTGAATCATGGGTTACTAATTTGGACGATGATAGCCTTATAAATTTGAATTCAAGAAATAACCCACTTTTGGAAATAATTGAACCATCTAAGGAAGGTGAAGATGAATTTGATGAGAAACACATTGATGAATTGGAAGATGTTGAAGAAGTAGTTGAACGTCACCACTTGATTTTGAAAGATGATTATTATGATGCTTGGAAGAAGTGGGAAGACTACACTCATTCCAAAACTACTAATGAAACTTGTGTGCCAATTGATATACAGGACAACATAATCGCCTACTCAAAGGAAGATATTACAACTCTTGTACAATTTGAGGATGTTTTGGAAGAGGGTTTCAAATCTCATCAAATTTTGAAAGATTATAATGATTCTATTGCCAAGGACAAAGAAGAAAAAGAATTGATGAATGAATCAAAAGATCATGTCACAAATATCATGGAATTTCATTCCATGGATTTGGATGACAATTTTTACAATGGTTGGGGGAGATATGATAATGCATTCTTTTCTCACATCCCTATAAATGAAACTCATATTTCACTTGATATGCAGGATGTTGAACCTTCTACATCATACGAAGATCTCATATTCACAAGATTTGAAAAGGTGACAAAATTTGATCATGTTGAATATAAATTCATTGAAGGTGTGGATGCAAGTTTGCATGATGATTTGGAGGATTCAAATGAAGAGATACCATGGATAGTGAACAAAGAATTGGAACCAAATGACAAAGAGATTGATCAATTGGAAGCAACTCAAATGAAGGATCATCAAGATGAGTCATGGGACATACACTTTGACCAAGAATGTTTGAGGATTGAAAAGGATGACCATATTTTGAATTTAAATAATGTTTATGGTGAAATGTCATTAAAGGTAAATGAAAAACAAGGTATAATTTTTAATCACACCTTTAATAACATTGTTTTAATGAATGGAAAAGAAGTTGATGCACTTGAATTGTTAAACCAAATTCATCAACAATTACTAATTGAATCTAGGATAAAAACTTTTAATGATCCTAATTTAGTAAATATCCTAGATGCTTGTAAATTGTTACACAAATTTGATTGGCCTACAAATTTGGAAAATGATTTGGCTTTGAAATTTGTAGAAATAGGCTCCTACTTACAAAATTGCATATTTGAAAAGGATAGCCTAATTCTAAATCAAGGAGGGAATTATGAAGTTTACATTTTAAAGAATAGACATGATAAAATTGAAAATCATTTATTGTCTAATCATTTTAGTAATTTGATGCTCACCTATGGGAGTATTATTGGAACTAAATCAAATTGGTATGGTGAGCATGGCAAGTGGAAATTTGTTGCATTGTTTGGTCTAGTCTTGTTTTTGTGGGATTCCCACAACATTTGGCATGCATATCATGTTATATTTTTGTTGAAATGTTCTAATCATGTTTGGGATCCAGGAAAGTGATAATCCAAGCTTTGCATCATCTTGTATTATAGTGTACATTTGTATATAGATTTTGGTTTTTGGGTTTTGGTTTGTGTTTTCAAGTTTCATTTTTGGGATTGCAGTTTGGTTTTGGATTGAATAAGTTTTAATTTAAAGTTGTGTGTTTATTTGACATGTTTTGTTTGTCTATAAAAAAAAAAAAATGATGAAAAAGTTGCCTTGAGATGCTAACTTATGTTCTAGATCGGGGAAATATGGAACATTGGAATTATGTGGTAGAAAGCTCCACAAGAAATACAAACAATTTAATAATATCGTTTGAAACTTGTGATGCATGAAGTAGTCAGTTTTATATGGCAATATTTCATCTGCATTTCAAAAGACAATGCATTCATATTACATCTCACTTTGCACATACATGCCATCTTAGTTGCAAATGCATTTCAAATACAAATCATTAAAGTGTGTCAAATCCTCTTAAGGTTATGCTATCACATAAATAAGAAGAAAATCCTAAGGTTGGGAACTGAGTCTTGAGATATCTAGAACCAAGCACATTTTATACACATTAAAAAGGATCTTGAGCAAAATGATCAAAACCTTGCTTGGAAGAAAAGGTTGGGCGAAAGAAGTATTTCATGTCTATCCTATTATGCAACATGATCCTTAAAACAGTGGTTTTGACCACTTCCATAAAGCTTAAAGCCTAAAATCGGAGTAGTAAGGATAGGGCTAAATCCTCATCGAACTTAGGTTGAGGATCCAACTCCCCAAAGCTTTGATTTGACCTACATGGAGTAGTAAGGATAGGGCATAAATTCTCATCTCGCTTAGGTTGAGAATCTGATTCCCCAAAGCTCCTATGTCTCATTTCATGATAAATCTTGGATTGGAAGGATCGTACTACTTGTCCTCTAGCAAAGGATGGGTAGTCATCCCCAAGGTCCAAGCAATAAAATTAATATTCTCCATTTTCATCCAAAGCTTGGATTGGAAGGATCGTACTACATGTCCCTAGCAAGGATGGGTAGTCATCCCCAAGGTCCAAGAAGTAAAAAAATTAATTTTTCCCATCTCATATTTATATTGGATTGGAAGGATCGTACTACTTGTCCTCTGCAAAGGATGGGTAGTCATCCCCAAGGTCCAAAGAAATGAAGGTAAGTCTTGGATTATGGGGTTAGGTATGCCCATGCATGGCAACATGTCTTGTCTAAAAAACAAGACCACTGTTTGTTCAAAGGGTTAGACTAGCATGACCATTTCTTCCATAATTGGTTAAATTATTTTGCTCAAAGTGAGGTAATGAATTCCAAATCAGAGTAGTAAGAATAGGGTTAAACTCCCATCTCGATTAGGTTGGGAGTCTGATTTCCCAAAGCTCTGATTTCACTTTCACTTGCACATGGGTTCAAGATAGTAGGGACTCATAACCAACTTTGGGATCTAATAAAGCAATTCATTATACATATAGTTGATCCTAAGAGGGTTTGATAATCTTGAATGTTTGTGTATGATACTAGAAGAAAGACTATGCCTTTTATAAAAGCAAAATCTCTTAGCATATTTATTAGGTTACACAAATCATTCACAATCTCACATATGCATTCATGTAAAACTGACGATGGAATGTTGATCAATTTCAAACGATAGGGAATGAAACACATTGCACACACCGAGCTGATACTTAATGATTCTGATGATTCATGTATTTTTGATCTATGGGCATTTGTTTATATTTCTTATGTGCTAATGCTTGTTTCCAAGTTTGTATACTTCCAGGTTGGGTTCTCACTAAAATGCTCAAGAGCATTTGACAACAAAGTCACCATTTGTTGTGGCTGATCCACAACACACCCCAAAATTGGGGACCCACCTTTTTTGCATGCTTTCAAAGAAGATCTCAGTGACCCAGATGCTAAAAATCAAGAAAAGGGCAAAATTGCACAAAAATGAAAAAGTGTCACGAAATCGCGACATGTTGCTCCATCGCGGCCGAAAATGAAAAAGTGTCACGAAATCGCGACATGTTGCTCCATCGCTGCCAAAAAATGAAAAAGTGTCACGAAATCGCGACATGTTGCTCCGTCGCGGCCGAAAATGAAAAAGTGTCACGAAATCGCGACATGTTGCTCCATCACGGCCCAGAGAGGAGAGAGAAAGATAGAATGGAAAATTGTCACGAAATCATGACATGTCGCAAAATCATGGTCAAGATAGTCAAACGGGGCACAAAGTAGAAAAGCGTAGCGAAATCGCGACATGTCACAAAATCATGGTCAAGATAGTCAAATGGGGAATGAAGCAGAAAGGCATCACGATTTCATGACAAAAAGCTAGCAAATGGTACAGAACAAAAAAGTGTTGCGATTTCATGACAGAAAACAGCGAAGCAGCACGAAAGAGAAAAATGTTGCGATTTCATGACAGAAAGCCGCAAGACAGCTCCGAATGAAAAAAGCGTCGCGATTTCGCGACAGGTTGCAGCCAAGGTGTACGAAACAAAAAATCGTCATGATTTCGTGACAGAAAAATAACAAAGTGTATGAAATGAAAAGTTGTCATGATATCGCGACATGTTGTGTTTTCACAGCCAGGTACAGGGAAACACTCGAAGCAAAAAAAACATTGCGATTTCATGATAGGTTGCACCCACAAGGCCCGATAGCATAAAATTGTCACGATTTCGCGACATGTCGCATTTTCGCCATGAAGGCGAACAAGGCTGTTGGCAAGAAAATGTCGCGATATCACGACATGTCACGTTTTCATGATGAAAGTAAAGGAGCAAAGCTGCATGCATAAAAATGTTGTGATTTACATGGGGCCATTATAGAACATGCATAGGAAGCGTGAAACACGTGGCATACAGGTGTCAGAGTTGTAGAAGCATTACATGTCAACAAAAAATATCGAACGTTTCGGCATCGAACATAAATTCAAAAGCAATGAAAAGGTGGGAATACGAAGCGATGCATTCTGGGAGGTGAAACGAAGCACCGCAGGGCGAAACAGAGAGCCGTATCAAGAAGTATAAAATTAGAGGCATGAGACAGGTTCGAGGGTCGAAAACCGCTGCGAGTAGAGTTGCAGTGCTAAAGGCCAGAGGGTCATTCTGGGCCTGCTTTGAGGTTGTTTTCCTTCCATAGACTGGGTTTGGGGAAACCAGAGATTCTGCTATTGTAACATGATTTATTTTTAATGCAGGAGTGTTCAAAAATTTGCATCTTGTGGGCAAGAAAGAAGGAGATCTTCTGTGCATGCTATAGATTTAATGTTTATTCTTTCATTTTCAGATTTTGGATTTATAGATAATGTTAAATGCCACTTTTGTGGGTTGCATTAGGCGAATGTTCAAAATTTGAATTTTATTTCAAAACCCTTTGAATCAGCACTTAGCTTATCAGGATTGTGCGTGTTTGCATGTCCCATAGGTTAGGTTGCATGCATGGAAACCTCACATCTTCGGTTTTGCCAGGACGGGATAGCATAAAGCTGAATGCAATTTTAATTTCTTTTTCTTTTGCATTTTATTTTCTTTTTGCTGCACTTTATTTTTCAGAAGTTCCAACTTTATTTTTCAAGCATTAAAATAAAATAAAAAATTAAAAAACTTCAAAATCCATAAATAATTCCATCATTTATGGCATTTCATCAAATTTCATTTTGAAGTTACAGCATGGTCATATAAAGATCAAATCATATTTGCTTTATTCGGGTTCAATGAACAATCACTAAACTTTCACAGTAAAATAAACCATAGTGCCCCTTGTTTTCAGTTACTTGCAACCACTAAGGTGTTCCAAGCATTTAAAATGAATATCTTCATTTGAGATCATTAATACACAGATGCAAAATGCTAACATAACAGGAACCTTGGAGAAGTTACTTGTTTAATTTCTTTGCAAGCAGAGGATTTAGAACCCAAATCCTATCGGAGAGTGTGTTTTCACAATCGGGTGAAAATACCACTCAACAAGTGTAAAGGTGCAGCAATAGAAGAATATCCTCCAATGAACTTGCGATAGAAATTGGCAAGTCCAAGAAAACTTCTTAACTCCATGACTGAAGTAGGAGTTGGCCAAGAGAAGATAACTTCAACTTTGGAAGGATCTACTTGCACACCTTTTTCACTAATTACAAACCCAAGATAGGCAATGAATGTTTGCCCAAATGAACACTTAGGAAAATTTGCATACAATTGGTTCTTTCGAAGAGTTTGAAGAACCGTTTCCAAGTGTTCCAAATGATTCTCCCAAGTGGAAGAATATATAATAATGTCATCCAAATAGATGATTACAAATTCTTCCAAACAATCTTTGAACACTTCATTCATCAGCTGCATGAATGTAGTTGGAGCATTTGTAAGGCCAAAGGGCATGACAAGCCATTCAAAGAGCCCCATTTTGGTCTTAAATGTTGTTTTCCAAGTGTCTTTTGCTTGAATTCTCACCTGATGATACCCACTTTTGAGATCAATCTTGGAGAAGAATTTTGCACCTTGCAATTGGTCCAAGAGATCATCAATGCGAGGAAGTGGATAACTATTCTTGATTGTAACCTTATTGAGTGCCTTGAAATCAATGCATAATCTCCATGTGCCATCCTTCTTCAACACAAGCAAGATAGGATAAGCACAAGGGGAAGTATTGGGTTTGATGAACCCTTTAGTCAACAATGCTTGAATTTTTTTCTTAATTTCTTCCATTTGCACTATTGATTGTCTACACATTGAAGAATTAGGAAGAGAAGATGCAGGAACAATCTCAATACTATGATTAATCTGTATTTCAGGAGGAAGACTTGTGGGTTCTTGAAAAACATCATAAAATGATTGAAGTATTGAATGAACTAAAGAATTCCTGTTATTAGTGTGCTTAGGTGCTTGCTTTTCTTCTTGAATTGGTCTGATGAAGATGAGTGCTAATTCTTTTGCTTGGTTTACATCTTTGTGTGCTTGTCTACAACTCAACATCAAATTATGTGGAGTTTATTGTGTACTTCTGATTATGAAAGTTTTATTATTTTTGTGCAAAGTGTATGTATTTTTGTACCCATCATGTATAGACCTCCTATCATATTGATAGGGTCTTCCAAGCAACAAGCCACAACAATCCATCGAAGTTACATCGCACACAACCAAGTCCACAAAAGAAGGACTGAAAGCAAAATTCACAGTGCATGTGTATGTGATGTTGGATGTAATACCATTGTCCTTCCATCCCAAAGGATAAGGATGAGGATGGGGATTCATCAGTAACTTCAGTTTGTCAACAATGGACCTCGCAATTAGATTTTTCTACGAGCCGCTATCGATTATACAATCAACCATAAAGGTGTCACTGAGATAGACCATAGTCACAAAAAAATTCTCACGATCACCTTGTGAAGTATTCATAAGGGTCAATTTGTTTAACCTTGCCAATTCCTTATAAGGCTTACGTTCCCCTGTAGCCTCAATGGGATTTTCTTGTGAGTCCTCATTGGAAGGCTTTACAACTAGGGATTGTTTCTTCACATTTTGCAACTTAAAACACCTCTTTTGAGTATGTCCTGGATTTTTACAATAATTACAAATCAAAGGTGATTTAAAAGAAGAAGAATTTTGTGAAGAAGAAGAAGGGGAAGATGAAGAAGAGGGAGGAGGAGAAGAAGAAGATTTAGCTCCCTTGGAAGGTTGTGGAGAAGCCTTCTGATTTCCTCCTGACGTAGAAGAGAGAGTCCCACGCGATTGCTCCCTCATTTCCTCCTCAGCAAGAAGGGCTTGATTGAAAGCCATGTCAATGTTAAAAATAAACTTGTATTTCATCTTCCTGTAAATGGGTTCCTGCAAGCCACTTTTGAATTTTTTAACAAGTTGTGCCGCATTATCCTGAACATGATTAAAAATCTGCAACTTGTTAAATTGAAAAATATAGTCATGAACACTCATATTAGAGGTTTGTCGAAGACGAAGCCACTTGATTTCAAGCTCAGTGGCATAGTTTGAAGGATAAAAATTATGCTTCAAAACTATTTGCAATTCATCCCATGTGTCAATGGGATTTTGGGTCTATTGTCGATCAGTGACAGGGACCTTGGTAATGCCAGAAAGCTTCAACTTAGCAAAGTTAACTTGGAAATCCTTTTTTATCTTGGTATACTCAAACCAACTATCCATGTCCAAAATCCAATTGTTGAGGACCTCCGGATCTCGTGAACCAGTGTAAACGGGAACCTCACATTGTTGTTGAACTTCATTAGAAGTAACCTTATCAGCCAAAATGCTGACAAGTTGGGTTACTTGAGCCAATTTGTCGGCTAATTCAGAAGCCATTTGACCTCGAGTGATCACCAGCAAAAATTGTCACAATAAGACAAAATTACAAAATGTGCAAAAGAAAATGTGCCCAAGTTAATTTGCAAAAATTGCAAATTTAAAACATGTAATGGGCAAAAATAGTTGCACAATGGTTGAAAAGTCAAATTTGACTTGCTGGTAAAGACAAAATAATCCCTTTTTTTTTTTAAATAAAAAAGGGTTGTTTTTTGTTTTTTAACAAAAATGTGGTTTGATTTTACCATAGCCGCTTATGTGAATTGGTGGAGGACATTACTTTCAAAGCTACCTTACCTCCCTCCCATGGCCGACATGATAAAACTGGGTCCATGCAACCAAAACCCGTCGTAGTCAATCAGGTTGCCATAAATATACCAAAGCCTACACAAATGACACAACCCCCAAAGGCTAATTATCAGGTAGTTCCTATTGATAACTATGAAAATGAAAATCATAAACAAGAGCAAAATTAGTAGTGTTGCCCTAAGCGATAATTCATACAATTCACAGAGTCTAGAGACTCCTTGTTTAACCTCTTATTCATGGAAAACTTGATAAACTTGCTATAAATTCAACCCAGAGATACCAATGCACCAAAACCCAAGGGCTATAGGGAAGACTTGTATTGTAGATTTCATCGACAGAAAGGACACAACATCTTCTCTTGTAAATTCAAAAACTTAGTGCAGGACTTGATAGACAACAAAATGCTCACGATAGATAATCCCGTAGCATTGAGCAACCAATATATGGAAGTCTTCAAAGACCCCCTGTCTGCCCATGATGCATAGGAAAAAACTTTTCAAGTGAATGAGGTAACACAAGACTGCCCCATGCAAGGATACGTAGGGATGATAAGCATTGTGACATGAAACAAAAGATACCCAAACACGGTTGCACCCGCTATAGCTATAGGAGATGTTCCATCAATGTTACAACACCCTACGCAATCTCCCCCGCCTAGACCAGTGGCCATAATTTGGACTAAGCTTACTCAAATTTTAAGGACCACATCGGCAAGGCTCTCCATTTATGAGCTCATCCAAAAATCACCGCCCCATCAAGAGGCTCTGATGGAGATACTCAAAGCCATTGAGCTCCAGCCCCAAGAACCCAATTCTTTCAACAAATTTGTGGGACATGTGAGATAGTGCACAAAACTAGTCATAACCTTCAGGGAAGATGAACTGAAACTAGTGACTGGTGATATGGTGGACCCACCCCTACACGTCATCGCATGGGTCAATGGGATTCCATTCAAGAGGGTGTTGGTGGACATTGGCTTGTCCAACAACATAATCATGATAGTGGTGTTAAAATATATTAAGTTGCCAGTATTCCACATTGTGGCGTCCACTTACACTCTTCAAGAATTCAACGATGCACTATGCTCGATGGTTGGCACAATTGTCCTACCCATCCAAGTGGGACAAAAGACCATTCCTACATTGTGTCACATCCTTGAGGGTGAGATGGCCTACAATATCTTGCTAGGCCGACCTTGGATTAGGGACATGAAGTGTGTCCCTTCGATAGTCCATCAATGCCTCAAGTACACAAATGAGGGGCAAGTACATGTAGTTCCAATGGACCTAGAGCCCCTTAAATTTTGTAATGCGATGCAGCTGATGCCACAATCGACCCTCCCATCAACACATTTGGACTTTCAACTGAATCCATCCACTCAAGGTTTGATTTTACCTACATCCTTGATGTTGAGTCCCTCAAGTAACCAACCTGGTCCATCTTCGTCGTCTGTTCCTCCACCAATAATGCCACCTATGGTGGCCACATCAAAGGAAAATGGGAAGAAGCCCCTAGAGGAAGTACCACCACTAGTCTCAACCATCTCTATTGAGGATGTGCCCAGTCGAATGGAAGTAGAGATGCCTGGTTCATCCAATATTGAGTGGACTCAGGGAGAACTCCCATTCCCTCCCCCTCAACTACAAACGATTACCATTGAGATGGCCAATACAGGCCTCGAGGAGTACCTAGTGTAGAACATTGTGGCAACACCCATGATCAAATACATGCAATACATGGGGAAACCTTGCCTCCCCATAAACACTATCATCCCTTTAGGCTACCCATAAAATCAAACCAACTTTGTATATGGGGGCCTCGACAACAGTATTGAACCCTACCTACAAGAGGAAGAGGATGAAGAGCCAGTTGTTGAAAATGTTGACTATATGTCCAACCCAGACTTCATATTGAAATACCTTAACCAATGTAATTGGAATGGATATGGATTGGGTAGATATGAATAAGGAATGTGCATTCTTTTTCAACCAAGATACCAGATGCCATACAATAAATCAAGCGTAGGGTTCAATCACCCTTTGCCCCTCGACATTTTTGTAGAAACCATGCAAGACCTAGGTCTAGGCAATAGGGATGGGTTGGCACAAGATCCATATGCCAATCCCAACATAACATACACATTAGGGGACTATCTCCCATTGTTAACAATAAACCTTGTGGACCTCAACAACCCTTCCCCTTTGATCGAGAAAGGGGAAATTTAAAGAAGTAACCTCCGAGAGGGATATGAACAAGATCAAGGGGAGTCTTTTGAAGATGAGTTGAATTATGAGGTAGCACCTTGGGACCCTTTTGAGTCTGATAGCAATCACTCATAGGTGACACCCATTGATGATTATCAAGAGAACTTCATGGCAATGTTTCCCTTGGATGCTCCAATCGAGTAATGGCCACCTCAAGAGAATCCAGCCCTCCTGTAGAGAGCAAAACAACCCATATGGGACCAATTCAAATTGCTTGAACAAAACAAGCCTCCCATGCTGACCATAAGGCCAAGTGATTAAGAGACGCCTAGTGGGAGGCTATACCAACCAGAAGAGCACATAGTGGTTGGAGCTAATGAAGACCTATGGATATTCGATAGCGACTCTGAGGATGAGACTAATATGGCATATATCAACCATATGAGGCACCAAGAATACCCCATGGACATCGATGGCATGTTTGAACATCTAAATATGGGACCAAGGCATAGGTGGCATTTAAACCAAGTAAAGTTGGACCAAGTGTTTAATTCGCCACTACGGGCATACAAAGAGCACCTCCCACCTAGAGATCCTATAGGGCTAGCTATGCCAAGGGCAGACCCTATCCTTCTATCCACACATAGTGCTGATCCTTTCATGCCAATACCCACATAGCCAGATTCAAGGTACAAATATCACCAAGAATATTTGTATCAACACCCCCATAATAATGGAGACCAAATTCATTCCATCAACATGATTTCCATTGATTTAATCGCCCCCATCCACAATATAGCCAATCCAACATGACCATTGTATCTAGACCTCGATGCCATAGACTGGGATCATGCTAACTCACCACCATCCCCATCAGAGTACTGGCCTTGCAGTGAGATGTTTCATTTCACCCCAGGACAGACTCAGGATATCTTCCATGCTGAAGAGGAACCTAACATTCCCAACATAGATCTAAACTTAGTAAATGATATCCACCTTATCCCAACTCCACACCAATTGGAGGATGGGTCCCACATGTCCGTCGAAGAGATGACTGACATAGACATCGGTTCTGATCCATTGAATACGCAAATCATCAATTTGGGGGTAAGTTTATCCCCCAAAGAGCAAGCCGATTACATTGCCCTTCTCAAAGAGAAGAAGGAGGTTTTTTTGCATGGACCTACAAAGCATGTCAGGTCTAGACCCATAGCTAGTTACGCATAATCTAACGCTTGATCCGATAGTCAAGCCAGTCAAGCAAAAGCTATGTAAGATGCACCCAACAGTGGCCTTAATGGTCAAAGATGAGCTATAAAAGTTGTTGGATGCACAGTTTGTCATTTGCATAGATTACCCACCATGGTTGTCCAACATGGTCCCTATCAAAAAGTTAGATGGGAGGATTCACATATGCACCAATTTTTGATATTTAAACAAAGCGAGTCCCAAGGATGATTTCCCCTTGCCTAGCATCGACGCATTGGTATACGCTACAGCAGGCCATAAAATGCTTTCCCTCATGGATGGTTTCTTGGGATACAACAAGATTCGTATCAATCCCGATGATCAACTAAAAATGGTGTTCACGATGCCTTGGGGGACATTTTGTTACAAGGTCATGCCCTTTGGCCTTAAAAATGTTGGTGCCACCTACCAATGTGCTATGACATACGTCTTCCATGATCACATGCATAAAACTTTGGAAAGTTATATGGATAATTTGTTGGCCAAATCTCTTTTGTGCCAAAATCATCTTGATGACTTATGCAAGATCCTCGATCACCTCATCGAACACAAAGTTAGACTAAACCCCAAGAAGTGCGTACTTGGTGTCACATCTAGAAAACTCTTGGGTTTCATAGTATCAAAATTAGGCATCGAGGTAGATCCAAATAAAGTCAATGTAATCCTTGAAATGCTTCCCCCAATCACCATCAGGTAGCTCAGAAGCTTGTAGGGCAAGGTCATGTCAATCAAGCACTTCATAATGCAGTTATCTGACAAGTGTCGACCCATGAATAAATTATTACACAAGGGGGTAGCATTTCATTGGGATGACGAGTGCCAGTTAGCCTTCGTTGACATCAAACAATACTTGGCTTCGTCACTAGTATTGGCACCACCTAGACCAGGAGTGTCGTTCTACTTATACATCTCAGCTACTAAGGTGGCACTGGGTGCCATGCTAACCCATAAAAATGAATTACATAAATAACAGGCTAATTATTATCTTAGCCGCACCCTGGTCTATTATGAACTTAACTATGCATACGTTGAGAAGCTATGCTTGGTGGTGGTATTTGCCACCAAAAAGCTATGCCATTACATGCTGAGCAATATGACATATGTTCTGTCTAAGGAGAATCCATTGTGGTACATGATAAGTTGTACTTATCACAATAGTCGCACAATGAAATGGATCATGTTGTTGACAGAGTTTAACATCGAATTCATTGGAAAAATTTCCATCAAAGGTCAAGTCATCATTGACCAACTAGCAGAGGCTCCTCTCGAAGACGATCAACCTCTGACCATATAGCTACTATATGATGGGGTCTTCCATGTCTCAAAATCACCAGATTCTAATGAGCCTGAGTCACAGGCAGACATAAACTTATTTTTTGATGGTTCTAAATGTGAGCAAGGGAGTGGTGCGAGAATCATATTTTTCACACCACAAGGGGCTCCAATGCATTTATCATTCAAACTTGATTTCCCATGCACCAATAACAATGTTGAATATGAAGCCTTGCTCATAGGTCTTTAGATAGCCATCACCATGAACATCAAACACTTGAATATCTTTGGTGATTCGTTGTTAATTTTCAACCAAGTGAAAGGGGTATTCCAATGCAAATGCCTAGTTCTACAGGCCTACAAAGCCCTTGTGGATAAATTCTTGGTAAAACTTGAATGGTACAACATCGAGGCACTCCCTCGATCATCGAATCATTTTGCGGACACTATGGCCTCCTTGGGGTCACTAATCTTGCAAGACCCTTCTAGTGAAATGACAACCATTCAAGTCAAAATGTTATCACAATTCATGATGGAGCATGCAAGCTCTAACATAGTGCTAGGAATCCACCTGATCCAGATTGAACCATCTCAGGATAGGTTCTCTCAAATCCATGATAGTCTGAATCATGCCAACTAGGGGTATTTGTTCTCTCCAACCCCTCTTAATAGCAACACAACACTATTTTTACAAGTTCTTTCCCACTCAGCTTTTGCTAGGGATGAACTTCAAGAGGGATCGATCATTCATACCATCGAGGTTTCTAATCAGCAGGATTGGTAAAAACCCATAAGAGACTATCTCAAGTTAGGTAGCCTCTCACTTGGATTGTCGCACACCGTGAAAAGATCATTCAAATAGAAAGTGAAAAAACATGTCTTGCTAGGAGACATTTTGTACCATCAGAGCTATGAAGGGATCCTCCTCTATTTCTTGGACTAGCAAAAGTCCACTTAGGTGATCACCCAAGCACACGATGGTACATGTAGTGGACACTTCAACGGTATGGCCATCACCAAGTGCATTCTTTGCATGGACTATTATTGGCCATATTTAGAGTGAGATTGTTGTGCATATGTGTGGAAGTGCATGAAGTGTCAACACCATACTAACTTGACACACATACCTTCTCAAGCCTTACAGTCGATCCAATCGGCTTGGCCATTTTTGCAGTGTGGCTTAGATCTAATCGAAAATATCTCCCTTGCATCATTAGGTCATCACACGTTTATCATAATGGCCATAGAGTACTTCACCAAGTGGGTGGAAGCAATTTCGCTTACCTCTACGACTGGGCTTTGTATTGTGGAGTTCATTTTATGTAACATCATATGTCATTTTGGTATTCCATCCAAGATCATCTCGGATAATGGGATGTCATTTAAGAACAAAGATGTGTGTGCTTTGACAATACAAAATTTAGCATAGTTTTTCAACACCTTATTATCCACAGGCAAATGGGTAAGCAAAGGCATTAAACAAAATGCTAGTTGCCATCCTTAAAAATATGGTCACAGATAATCATAAGGATTGGCACATACAAATACCACTTGCCTTGTGGGCTTATCGCACTAGCATTCGGATGCCTACTAGGGCAACTCCATTTTTTCTAGTGTATGGCTTTGAGGCAGTCATGCCTCTCGAGTTGGAAATACCCTCCTTATGCATATCAATGCAAGAGTTCATCGATGATGACACTATGCGGCAGGCCCGGTTAGACTAGCTTACATTACTCAATGAATGACATGTCAATGCTCTCGAGCATTTATGTATCTATCAAGAGTGACTTAAGAAAGCATACAACATGAAATTTCACCTGAGGGACTTTTAGGTTGGTGACCTAGTCTTAAAAGAGAACCAACAAAATTCTAACTTTTCACCCCATTTAAGGGACAAGTTCACAAAAAATTGGTTAGGTCCTTATGTAATCGATAGTAAAATAGGACCTGGAACATACTGGCTCACCTCTCTTGATAGAATCAAGGAACTAGAACCCTTGAACATTAGTCATTTGAGGCCATTCCACATTTAAAAGAGCCATGGCCCACCCAAAAAGCTCCAAGGATTCCCACAATCGCTTGGTCAACCTAAAACACCCCAAAGGTATCTATAATCCCTTTGGTCAAACCAAAAGCTCCAAGGATTCCCACAATCGCTTGGTCAACCTCAAATGCCCCAAAGGTATCTATAATCCCTTTGGTCAAACCAAAAGCTCCAAGGATTCCCACAATCGCTTGGTCACCCTAAAATGTCCCAAAGGTATCTATAATCCCTTTTTTCAAACAAAAAAAAGCCCCAAATGTGTCTATAATTCCTTTGGTCAAACCAAACATCCCAAAGGTATCCATCCACCCTTTAGTCAAACCAAAAGCTCCAAGGATTCCTACAACCGCTTGGTCACCGTAAAATGCCCCAAAGGTATCTATAATCCCTTTGGTCAAACCAAAAGCCCCAAGGATTCCCGCAATCACTTGGTCAACCTAAAATGCCCCAAAGGTATCTATAATCCCTTTGGTCAAACCAAAAGCTCCAAGGATTCCCATAATCGCTTGGTCACCCAAAATGCCCCAAAGGTGTCTATAATCCCTTTGGTCAAACCAAATGCCCCAAAGGTATCCATAATCCCTTTGGTCAAATTAAAAGCTCCAAGGGTTCCCACAATTGCTTGGTCAAAAATGAATATTAAAAAAAAAAAACAATAGATAATAAAAAATAACAAAAAAAATTTGCATCTCACTATCATGCATAATCTTAAAAATCAAAACACAAAAGGAACTGCATTAGGCATCACATACATACATTGCATATTTTTTGATCCTACATATCAAAAGCACCATAGACTGTAATTACTCAGCAATCTCATCATTTTCCACATTTATCCATTTTGTACATGATCCAACAAGAATAACGCCATTCACATTTTTGCCATGTCATAGTTAGTTGTCTTTTAGAGTCTTTAGGGTTTTTCGTCATTCAGCTGTCTTTAGATTTCTAGCCAAATGCTATAAAAATTTAGACCAATTTTTACAAGGTAGAGTTTTACTTGGATCATGCCTTGTTACATAGCATCCCAACACAAGCTTAAAACACATAAAAATTCCCATGTGTGAACGAAATATGAAACTTGCATAGCAAACTAGGTTACCATAAGCGAAACGGTTATCTTGCTCATCCCCCTATGCACATAACCCCAAGAATGCTGAGAGTTGGAAAAAGGACAAGCATATTCCCTACCCAATTCCCAAAAAATAAACAATGGTTATCACCACTATCAGAAATCCCAAATTCTCAAAAGGTTGCAAACATCAAAAAACTGCAACAGTAAAAATACAAAATCCAAAGTTTAATATCCAAAGCCCTCAAGATGCACACATCAAAAGGCACAAGAAATAGTGATCCTCATCACTCAAAATTTAAATCCCTTGCTCAAAAACAAAAAAAAATAATAAACAGTGATTTTTATCACTATATATATGAGAGCAAGTATCCCAATAAAATTGAAGAAAAGAAGGGAGTCGATCTTGAATCCCTGAAACTCTTAGCATTCGAAAGTTCATGAGGTGATCCTAAGTCCTAATTTGGTGGATAGCCTACTGGCACTAGTGGCAAACCTCCCGCATGACAATATATCTGTCACATTAGCCGTTAGGCATATGTACAGATCAATGTTTGCATGTGGATGAGCTAGCTTATGGTATCTGAGATTACATTGCAGATTAATCTTACTAAGTACAACAAAGGAGTTAGTGGAGCTAATTAGGTGATCCTAACTACAGGTTTGGTTGAAAGCCTATCTAGAACTGGCAGTATCCTGACAAATACCACAAGAATGAATTCAATCGCACACATAGAGATGTGAAATAACTTGGTCAAACTCAAGTCTGATTTGTACCTTGTCCAAAAGTCTTGTAAGATAATTGTACAGTCTTGGCTAGTTAATTAAACCATATGAGTCTCAAAAAAACCATAAATACATTCAAAAAAAATTGTTGTCCATTTTGTTACTTACATCTCCATCAGAAAATACAAAACAAAAATTACAAATGCAAAATTATTTCATAAAGCAATCACGTAGCATAGAAAGCTAGTAAATCCTGTATAGTCTATGGTGTCACTGCCAATATATCAATAAATAATTTCATCCATTCCATATGCATACATCCATATAGTTAGAAAAATCCATATTCATAATAGCATATGCATACATCAAAATAAATAAATGTGCATAAAAGAGCAGTAAACCATAACAAGTAAATAATCCAAAAAGAGAGTCATGTATATATTAAGTTAAAAATACCTTCAGGCTACAATAAAACGGTCCTCTAACATCACAAAAAAATCAAAAACTCAAAATCCCCAAAGCCTAGGGAGTCAGCCACCATGATCACATAGGATCGGTGCAACTGGAACTACTCCCAGTGGTGTGGGTCCTATAGGACCTCTCAAGGCGGCTGCTACCAGCCCTCGCATCATGCCCACTAATGCTACCCTCACCCACCCGCCTGTGATGAGAGGATGCAGACTTCTCAGTCTCACTACCTCTCATACAACATGATGATCCACCTCTAGTGATCTCAGGTAACTATCCACCAAGACAAATAATCTCGACCTCCAACTCCACACGGCACTGACCCCACTCCACATCCTGTCGATGGTATGTAGCCAATGCATCATCCTACTACGCTAACTAAGCCCATAGGATATCCCTCTCGACTCTATGCTCCTCATCCTGTCTCTGTAGTAGATCCTCCAATCATGCTATCTCAACATGAAACCTAGCCTCCATATCCCATGGGACTGCCTGAGGCATGGGCATCTCTGAGATGGCATGCTGCTCTGACACCCACTGCTCCAGGATGTCTTTTGTATTCAGTTGCTTCAGAACCCCTAAATCATTCCTAGTGGAGTCATCTACCTCCACCATATCCACATCATTGAGCGAAGCCCCCCAACCCTCCACCCATGCCTTCGCACCCCCATCGCCTATTGTTGCCACATCAGGACCTCCTAGAGGCCCCTCACCCCGCCATCACCACATCGTCCACCACTGGTCGTACTCTATAGTCATCTCGATATTGTCCACATCGGGGACATCAATCACTGCATCCGACTCCTCACCCAACAGCTCAATAATTGGCCAGTTTAGATTCCTATCATCGCCCCAATGCTGATAGATCAAGGGCTCACTAGGAAATCCTTGGTGCACCCCAAATTGTTGAGTCACCTAGACATATGGGAAGTACTCCTACTTTGTCCCATGTTGCCCGATCAACCATCTCCCCCTATGCACCCATCGAAGCCACTCTCTAGCCTCAAGCTAGGCTGGACAGTCTTAGTATGGCTACCATAACACCTCCATTGGAGTAAGACATGAGAAGGCATCAGTATAGTGCCCTACAACACTTGCCCATCACTAACTCTACCCATGCTCCTCTGACCTCCGCCATAGAGTAGCATACCCAATCTCCTTGTCCACCATCTCACCCCAAGTGGTCCAAGGCAACCCCTATGGCTGCTCCACAGCTATGTGCTGCCACCCCCAACACTACAAAAGATAGCTGCACCTGATCCTCTTTTGCCTTTAATAGCGAACCTTGTACAGCTCATCGTAAAGTTGTGCCAATAGTGTCTGACCCCACCTCATAATAAGTGGCACTGTTGTTAGACACTCCACTAGTCTGAACACCACCTTAAGTAGGTTCCAAGGGAACCTCGCACCTGAGGAGTCAGGAAGCATCATATTAGAGATGAGGGTCATAATTAGAGCATGCCTCATGCCTAATGTGCCATTCTCAAACCACCACCACACTAGAATCCTACTAATCAGGCAGTCTGCCTCTACCCTCTCCATAGGTCTATCCACCCCTATCTTCATCGCATGACCAAAGCACCGTATTAGCACTGCCATTCATTGATCACGAGAAGTCGTCTGAATGGGCGGTCCGTCTATTAGAATCCATAGAATTTGATACATGTCCTCCAAAGTAACCGTCATCTCCCATATTGGGAGATGAAATGTGTTGGTACAGGGATCCCACAAATTGATCAGGGTAGCTAGATATGCCCGATCCCCCACCATAGGCTCCAAACGTGTCACTTGCTTGAGCCTAAGGGCATCAAGCCACTCCTAATCCACAACTGTCAACGCATCCCAAGCGTTAGAGAACACAGTCAACTGGCGATGCCGACTCCTCACAACCTACAAAATAAAAACACAATAAAAAAAAAACAAATTAGGGTTTTAACCTTAATTTAAACAAAAATATTAAAATACAATTGTACAAAAAAATTGTATAGCAAAAGTATAGATCATTCAAATAAAATTGTACAAAAACAAAACACACAATAAAACAAAATAAACTATCCTAGGGTGTCAACCTTAGCGCGAACACAAAAACAATAAAATAAAATAAATCGCCCTAGGGTTTTAACCTTAAGTGTGACCAAAAAAACAAACAAATCACAACAAAAAACAAATCATACTAGGGTTTTTAACCTTAATGTGAACTAAAAAACAAATTAAAACAAAAAAACAAATTAGGGTTTCAACCTTAATTTAATTTAAAACAAAAAATAAAAATAAAATAAAATAAAATAAAAACAATCATCCTAGGGTTTCAACCTTAGTGTGAAAAAAACACAATAAAATAATAAAACAAGAAATCCTAGGGTTTCAACCTTAGCGTAACAAAACACCAATAAAACAAAAACATCATCCTAGGGTTTCAACCCTAGCATGAACGAAAAAACAATAAAACAAAAAATCCTAGGGTTTCAACCTTAGCGTGAAAAAACATACACTAAAACAAAAACATTCATACTAGGGTTTTTAACCTTAAGTGTAAACAAAAAAATAATAATAAAATAAAACATTCATACTAGGGCTTTTAACCTTAAGTGTGAACAAAAAAATACAAAACAATGAAAAATCGCCCTAGGGTTCTAACCTTAAGTGTGAATACAAAAATCAAATAAACACATAAAATTCATACTAGGTTTTTTAACCTGAATGTGAACTAAAAAACAAGCAGAATAACGCTAACAAGCATTTTATATGTGCATTTTAAAAATTCACAAAAAAAACCAAACAAATAACAAGCAGAAGGAAGGACCATCACACCGGTCTTGCCTTGGCTCCTCCACCCAAAGATTCGGTTCTCGCACTCATGATTTTTGCAAATGTTCGGCAGTGCTCCGCTACACAAACTTGCACTCCTCCTCACTGCTCCAAATAGCCAAGAAAAAAATGTTGCAAATGAGCCCAAAACCTAGTTTTGGCCCTTTTATAGGCAATTAGGCCTGTAATCATCCCATCCTAGGATGAGCACCCTAGTTGTCACTCATCCCACCCTAGGATGATTACAAAATTGGTATTCATCCCATCCAGGGATGATTACAGAGCAAAAAAACAAAAACAAACTGCACCCAACAAAAAAATACACCAAAAACAACAATAAAGATGCCAAACAAAGGTGCCCTTGCACCTAATATTCTTGGCATCAAATACCAATTTCGGGGTCACAATTATCACTATCCTACTCCCTAAGAAGGCTACCATATCTAGACCGCTCCACGGGAGGACGGATTTTCAAAATTTTTAGCCCCAAGGCATCACAAAATGGGGTCAAAATCGACTCAAAACCTGCAATAAACCTGCCAAACAAAGGTGCATTTGCACCTGACATTCATGGCATGAAAAACCAATGTTGGGACCACAAATTATCACTATCCTACTCCATAAGAAGGCTACCATAGCTGAACCACTCCATGGGAGGACGAATTTTTGACAATTTCAACCCCAATCGATGTCACAAAAAAGGGTCAAAACCCACCAAAAATAGGTGCGATTGTTGGAAAACTGCAATGAGCATTCAAAGAAAACCAATTGAAGGCACCCTTACAAATGTCATCTTGGGTCAAGTGACTCATTGCTTATCTCATTTTTGGTCATTCTCTCATCGATTCGTTGCCTAAGGGGGCAAACACACTTAGTTACCAATATACAAATACACACCCAATCAAGGAAATGACATGCATTCAAAGAATCATTGACAAAGACAATCACGCTCTTGCTTGGGATAGCAAACAAGAAATAATCACAAGATGAAAAAACACTTGGAATTCTAGAAACATGAAGACAAGTTTCACCAGACAAAAGGTTGCACCCTTTGCCTATTCATGACTAAACAATGTACAATATCAAGTACACCTCATCGAAAAAGGCTACACTTGAGTTAAGCTCCTTAGCTCGTTAGAAGCAAAGATTCAAGAATGCGTGCCCTTTCCATACTTGGGGCATCAAAATTTGGTTAGTTTACTAAGAAAACCTAATCATTAAGTACTTTGGTCATCTATTTTTGCTCAGCATTGTGCCACACACAGCGCATCCCAAAAATGGGCATCTATAGACACCAAAATAGCACCAATTCGACTATGTGACTACAAGCACTAACCGAATTGACATACATACCCTCTAGGTCAGCCTCCAGAGGTTAAACAGTGGTCTTAACCACTCCCAAATTAGTTTTTGGAGGTGAAAGGTCAATTTGGCACCTTTTAAGCACTTTGCTCTCTATTCGTCCCATCTCAGGACGATTAGAATCCTATTCGTCCCACCCTGGGACGATTAGTAGCAATCATCCCAGGGTGGGACAAATAGCAGATTTTACTGGCAAAAAGTCAAACCTTGACAAATGGCATCCTAGATCCGCCACTCAACTACACCTTCAGAGCATGCAATTACGAGGAACGGTTTCAAATCAGAGAGAGGGACTTCAGTCAAGCATGCCTTGATTATGGAGGCCTCATGCAAGGAGGCCCTAAATCAGGGAGGAATCTTCTCTCCAAAAAAAAGGTATGGCAAAACAAGTGGTGCCCTCGCATGCGCATTCAAAGAGATATCCCTATGTCTATAAAATTGTGAGCCTCCTCACCCTAAAAAATGATAGAGCTAGAGCATTTGGAGCAATGGAGTGCTACCAAATTATACCCACATTCCCTTTTATGCTTCTTACATCCCTAATTTCTCTTTTGGAAGAGAGGTTATCGAGTGAAAACTAAGAACGCAATATTGACACAAAACCCAAAAAATCAGCCACAATCCCACACAAAATCCACTGATACATCCCCCTAGGAGGTTTTGGACCCATCCCAAGTGGATTGGTGTCAAAACCAAGCCCCAAACGGAGGGCGTCCTGCCCCTGGGCGCCCACCAAACTTATGTAGTCCTAATTGTCCCACCCAGAGTGATTAGAAATTTTTGAATAATTTCTCTACTGTTATTTTTGCATTATGGTCTATTTGGTTTACTTATGTTGTTGTTCAAGTTTCATGTTATTCTGACCTATTTTGACCTTGTTTTTATCATTTTACGTGTTTACTAACATACAGGGAGTCCCTTCGGATACATGACAATCTGGGCATAATCTACCAAATATGACCTTTTGGGTCATCCCAAAATGTTCTTTTTAGGCTAACCCTAAGTTTGCAAGAGTTTTGGAGGCCTCTGGGTAGGACATTTGGAAGGTTGCTTTTGCATGTTTTGTGATAATCCTAATCGTCCCACCCTGGAGCGATTAGAAATCCATGCATGATTTCCTCACTGTTCTTTTTGTAATGTGTCTCTGATGATGTTTTTATGCTTTTTCAAATTTTGGGTTCATTATGACATGTTCTGATCATCGTTTTGCTATTTTATACATTAACTAGTTGGAGGCCTTGGGGATTGCATGTTTTCCTTCCATCCGCATATGCTATTAACTATTTGCTATTTATTTGTGTGCAAGATCTCACCACCAAGAACACTAGAGAGGCAACAAGGAACGATGAACACATGGACACAAGTAGCGACAACGTTTGGCCCACCCATTTTGAATGTGAGGCACATAAAAGACATTGGAAGCATACCATCCATTGATGTAATGAACTGTATCAAATGTTCTGAGCCTTGGAAGGGGGGATTTATTGTAACTGAATCACAAAAAACATTAATAAAATATGCCTCGCTTTGTATTTTTTTGCTTACATCCCATCTATGCATCATTTCCTTCGTGCATTGCTTTCTTGCATTTGTAGGACTTAGCATTTTTATATCAATTTTGTTTGCACCATCTGGTCTGGCACGCCGTCACCCTGCATTTGGATTTCATCTATAACCATCATAGTCAATCTCTAAAACTCAACTATGTAGGCATCCATTGAACTCCATTGCCTCAGGTAAGTCAACTCCTTGAACTCCAATTCCTGCTCCCTCCTATCAAATCTCTGTTTAAGCCTCTTTGTAAACTCTTCATAAGTATCCACTCTTTCATTTCCAAGAGTATGCATCCCATGGTGCCACCAATCATGAGTGACACCCTCAAAATGTAGAGTACAAAAGTTAATGACATCCTCTTCTGTCATTTGGTTCAGCTATTGATATATTTCCATCTTCTGTACCCAAGCCTTCATTGTCATCCTCCTTGAAACATCAAAAAAGAGGATGTGTATCTTGCATATTCTCTTCTGAGTTATACTATGGCCCAGTGGTTTATGATATTGTACCTCACCCTATCCCTACTGTATGTGAACCTAATATCTCCCTCTATATCTAGGTGCCTGTCTGTTCCTAGTATCCACATAATCTCTGAATGACATAAGATCATGAAAGTTTGGGCCTAGAGACTCCCACTCCTGATAATACTACTACTACTGCTCAACAATAGTGAGCTCTGGATACTCTGCATATGGTGGTGTGGTTGGTATAGCTAGAGGCTCTGGTCATGGTAAACATCTAGGTATAGTAGACCTAGAACCACTAGATCCTAAATGTGTACTCCTCTTGTTAACTGCTGACTCCTCATTATTAGGTCTCTTTTTTGGATTATTTTGTTCCACCTGTGGACCTTGTGCATTAAAAAAAAAAATTATCCCATGAACCTGCTACTACATTAGACTCACTAATTATTCCAGGCTATGCTACATGTTATACTGAGTCTGTCTAATGTCCTCTACCATTTTTCTTTCTATTTCCTCTTGGTTTTATCTCTCACCCATTTGTCTATTTTTTAATGCTGCTAAAACTGTACTCTCTTATCGGTATGGGTATGGAAGTTGATATTTTTTCCTTCTCAAATTCCTATTGTAGGCCCTCAGATCACTTTCACTCATGAAAATTCAATCCACAAGATGTTAGGATTGGTTTGCTCTAATACCACTATAATTGCCACCCCCTTCTATGATTTTTTCTCAATTTTTTTCTCAAATTATTTAAATTTGCTAAATTAAAATATATTTCAATTTGCACAATTATTGCAGAAATAAACATCCAAAATTTACAACTTAATTTTAATTTTATTTTCAAACTAGGGCACAACTTCAGAATGTTCAAACCCTATATACATTAAATCAGCAACAATGTAAATACCTCTATAAATGGATGAAACACCAAGTGTGAATCCTTAATGATGATCAAAACAATAGAACCCAGGTGCTCTATTTGTCAATCTAGTTGTCTTCAAATTTTGGAAAACCCTTGTTTGCCTCTCAATGACAAATACTGGTCAAAATATGATGTAATTTATACTTCCTTAACTCAATGTTAGTCCCCAGCAATAGCACCCAAAATATCATCCTTAACTTGATGTCAGCCCCACCAACAATAACACCCAAAATTTCAGCCTTAACTATTTTTTCCTTCAATATTCACCCAAAATAGCACCATCAACCCTAAGTCGTGGGTTCCAAAGAATGGTACCTAGCTGGAAGGTTTGACCCTTCCTAGAAATTCATTGCCTTTATCAAAAATTATAATTAAATACTTGAAATTATCGTTGTCTCAAGATCAATGTAATGAACCGATACCCACAATGGAATACGATTCTAATCTACAACTACGAACAAACATGTAGGTATGATATGAAATAACCAGTCATGGATGAACACATCAAAGTACCTCTAAATGAGATCCAATCCTTGATGTAAATATGACTTTATGAATGGCTGAAGCTGAGCAACAAAACCCATGTCTCCGATTTGCCCAAAGTTGACCTTCAACAATCCATAAACCCTAAGCTGAAATAAACTCTGAAGCACAATGAGTTACCCATTGTAGTAACTTTTCTAATTGACTAGGTATGGTATTGCACATACGAAACCAATGTTCTCATGGAGGTTGAATCCCCACAAGCTCCAACACTGCACATTTCTGCAATACCCTTAGAAAAATATCACCCAAACAAACAAATATCTTTCCTCCTCCCAAATGAACTCACATCACTCTTATTTATGATTGTTTCAATCAACTTCTAAAAGCTTCCAAGTAAGGGGACACCTCCTTGGTCTCCCAACCTAGTAAACTTAATGTTGTTTTAAAACAACAAGGCTTCATTATAATTTTTAATTATAATTTCCCTTTATAAAAGTATTTTTATAATATTTTTACTATGCATAAAGGAAAATAAATCATCTAAGGCCAAAAATATCACCCATGATCCAAAAATGGTCAATCAACTGTAGAATTCCATGCTAGAGCTTGAACCAAGATATATTCTCCATGGTTTTGAGTCCCTTAGCATCACTTTGCATGACCTACAAGGACTCTAAATAGGTCATCAGGATCATTACCACCAAGTCACTAAAAATGGGGACATTATAGTAGTCTCCTAAAAATGACATATTTTAGGTGTCTATAGATGCCCTCACCTTCCTTTATGCCTACAAATTCATGAACAATCTTACCTTCATGAAAATTATTTTGAATCTATCAATTTCGAGGTTTCACGAAATAATTTGGGTTTTCATAAAATTTTTGGGGTTTATGACATGTTTTAGGTGACCTTCCTTTAGGTGTTTTAGGTGTCTACAAATTCATGAATGATCCTACCTTCCTTTACGACTATTGTTGTTGTGGTTATACGTTATGATATATTATGTTGTTCCTAGAAATCTTTGTGCAGGCTACAACTTCATCTATATGCATGTACCCATTCCATCCTCATGTGTATGAACCTTCTCCATGCTCGAGGAAGGGGAAGGGTGTGCATTTATAGACTTCTTGGAGGGAATGTGTAGAGGTGGTGGCTCAACCAGTTAAGTGGTGTTAACTAGTGCTTCTCTTCTACATTGAGATTATCCCAAAGGATGCATGCTCATAGATGAGGATAAGCTTACCTTGGAAATATCATTGGATGTGCATGCAATTTTGAAATGTGTGTGTTCTTTTGATTTTTTCACCGGATAAGATATGTGTATTAAATTGAAAGCTTTTGTTGAACTAAAAGTGTATGTGGATTAGATATGCATATTAAATTGAATATGCATGTTTATCCGTATATGCATGTTTGAAACTATTTGTGCATGTTTGAATTGTTTATGCATTTAAATTAAATATGTTTATTTAATTTAAATGTGCAAGCTGAACTATGAGTGCATGTTGTAATTGTTTATGTATTTAAATTAAATATGTTTATTTAATTTAAATGTGCAAGCTGAACTGTGTGTGCATGTTGTAATTTTTTATGCATTTAAATTAAATATGTTTATTTAATTTAAATGTGCAAGCTGAATTGTGTGTGCATGTTGTAATTATGTTCATATTGAAAATATCCAATATGGAGGTGCAATTGCAAGTTATGTCATGTGCAGTAAATTAAAGTTCATTTGTGTAAAGGGTGATCATTTTCTCATGCATGACCAATCATGGGATATGGTAAGTGGAACTAGAGTAATCTACAATTATTGTGGCCATGGGGGATGAAAGGGTGAGTGGTCCCATGAAGAAGGCGTGAATGATTGCATAGCTTAGGTAATAACTAATTAATTATTTAATAGATAAAATAATTAAAAATATTACTTAGGTAATTGAATATTAATTAATTTAATTAATATTAAATATACTAATTAATTATGATTAATTAACTAGTATTATTTATGCTTGATTTTGGTGTCTACAGATACCCCTTTTTGTATCTTGTTGTGTGAAAACACAATGCGATGAAAAAATAAATGACACCTATAGTTGATGGATGAATGAATGATGGATGTAACTTTTATGCTCAAGGACGGTGATGTTTGGTTGTACCAGATCAAGAAAAATATGGGATGTGCCAATGATGGAGGTGATGAATATCTACAAATCTTATCATTGACAAATTGAGGAGTGCTTTGATTTTGGTAAATGAACTGGTCATATGGTAAGTGGTCTCATGTGCTATCATCAATGGTTGATCATCTTTGTTGCCTCGATTAAAGCATCAACATGCAAACCCTTACAAACATCGACCTGTTGCATTAGCCTCTTAGATATTATTAGAGTTTATGTGGAGAAGAGAAATTCTATATTTAGACCCAACTAAGTAGGGTGTATTATTAATCATAGAAAATATTCTGGGATAGACATTGAGTCCAAAAATGGATGTTTACATATTGATCTTGTTTGAGGTAAAATTTTATGGATATTGTCTACCCCCTAAAGTGGTGAGTCAACAAAGGATAGAATGGATGACAATGATGAGGTGATTGACCTCAATGAGATTGGGCATGGGTTGGATGGATGAAGTGTGGTTGGTGGTGGTTTTGGTTTTTGTGTTGTGTTTTTTTTTGTGATGAAGGATGGATGGAGTGTAGGACCAATCAGTAACATAAGTTACCCTTTTGTATTTTTGTTTTGGATTAATATGAACCCAATTGTGTACTTGATTGCTCATAGTTGCTTTTGTTGTTGCATGCATGCTTTTGATTGTGTTGTTGAAAATATTGTCTATGTGTGTGTTTGCTCGTGATTGTTTGTTGTGATGTGTGTAGGTGATTGTTTTTATTTTATATTTGGAACAAGTTTTCCTATGGTAAATTACCTATACTACCAAAATGCATGGATAACCAGTCACTGGAACTGCCAGGTAACTAGAGTATATCACTAGGTATGAGGTTCACTCAAAGATATGGGTTAGCTAATCGATGACAAAAAAGGAAATCTAAGTTATGGCTTTGCTTTTGCTCGAGTAGAATGGGGTTTCTATTCTAATATAGTTTATGAACATAAAAGAAAAGTTATTCTATGAAAATAGGAATCGTAAATTCTAATTGATGATTAATGACGAGTGTCCTTATGGTAATCTTATCATCCTAATAGATTGCATGGATAACTAGTCGCTACAACCACTAGGTGTACTAGAGTGGATTTTTGGGTACAAGGATCACTTATAGATTTAGTGTAGCTGGTCTAGGACAAGAAAGAAAACCCTAGGCTAAAGCTAATCTAGGACGGGAAAGTAAATCCTAAACTAGAGCTTAAAAGAAAAATTTATTCTATATTTTGACCAAAGGAGTTTGGTGCCTTTGGATCCTTTTGAACTAAATTGAGAAATATTGACCAAAGGGGTTTGGTGCCTTTGGGGCCTTTGAATTGGAATTTAAATTTAACCAAAGGGGTTTGGTGCCTTTGGAGCCTTTATAAACTAAAATTGAAATGTGACCAAATATTTTTGGTGCCTTTGGAGCCTTTGAAATAGAATTTGATTTTTGATATGGTGAGGTAAATGATGTAGTCTTCTAAACATGGTAGTTGATATACTATGAGATGTGAATGTGAGGCAAAGAGCATAATCTTTGATAAAAGTATGCAACCTTTTGAATCTGGTAGTTGATATATTATGAGATATGAATGTGAGGTAAATGGTGTAACCTTTGATCAAAGGATGCAATATTATGAACCTAGCAATCTTTTGAACCTAGTAGTTGATGTGTTGTGAGATGTGAATGTGAGGCAAAGGGTATAACCTTTGAAAAAAGGATGCAACCTTTTGAACTAAGTAGTTGATTTGTGTTGTGATATATTAATGCAAGGTAAAGGGCACAACCTTTTGAACTTGGTATTTGATGTGCTATGAGATGTGGATGTGAGGTAAAGGGCACAACCTTTGAAAAAGGATACAACCTTTTGAACTAGGTATTTTATTTTCTATGAGATGTGAATGCAAGGCAAAGGGCACAACCTTTGAAAAAGGATGCAACCTTTTGAACCAAGCAATTTATTTGTGATGTGATATGTGAATTTGAGGCAAAGGATGCAACCTTTTGAACCTGGTAGTTGATGTGTTGATGATGTGAATGTGAGGCAAAGGGCACAACCTTTGAAAAAGGATGTAACCTTTTGAACCTAGCAATTGATTTGTGTGAATGCAAGGCAAAGGGCACAACCTTTGACAAAAGGATACAACCTTTTGAACCTAGTAGTTGATGTTGATTGAATGTTTGCTAGCATTGATAAAATCATACCAAAGTCTCGATGGTAAGGCAAAGTATTGATTGATTGATTGGGTCATTTTTTGGATTGGTTGGGAAGGTGTGATACTTGAAACATCCTAACATATTTTTGTGTTTATGACTATGGGGAAGGTGTGATCCCTTTGAGCATCCCCAAATTGATTGATGATTGTTTGATTGATTGAGCCTTATGCTTGATTGGTTGATTTGATTGATTGGTGGGGAAGGTGTCTACATACCATTCATCTTGAGTAATGTCTCCTACATTGTAATGCTGACAAGAAATTTGAGGATCTATTTTTGCCAAGGTTTTGGTCAATCCTTGACCTCGAACAAGCTTCATCGGATGAATTTCAAGATCGAATTCTTGAAGAGTAGACATCCATTTCCCTCTCCTTTCTCCCAACTCATTCTGCATTAACATATTTTTCACAGTCGGGTCAAGAACAATAGCAAATACTCTACTATGCAAGATGTAATGTCTAACTTTCTTAACAGTCTTAAATAGAGCATATGCTTGCTTGTCCAGAATGGTATACCTTGTTTGAGCATATTTTAGTGGTGAACTCAAAAATACGATTGGATTTTCAATGTTACCTTCACTTTTTTGTGTTAGCATGCTAGCATACGAATGATCAGATGCAAAAGTGTAAATGAAGAATGGTTTTGTATAATCAGGACTTACTAACATAGGTGCATTAGAGATAGCATATTTTACACCCTAAAAAGCAATTCTAGCCTTCTGTTTCCATTTGATATTCACATCCTTTTTTAGCATGTCATTTAGGGGTTTGACTATTTTAGCAAATCCAAAAATAAATTTTTGAACAAAGTTGATTTTTCCAAAGAAAGACTTTAACTCCCTCTTACTACCTGGGAAAGGTATCTTTTGGATGGCTTCTATTCATTCGGGATCTATAGATATTCCCTCTTTGGATATCATGTGTCCTAGCAACTTCCCTTCCATCACTCCAAAGATGCATTTTTTTGGGTTGAGCGATATTCCATGTTCTCTACATCTTTGAAGGACCTTTCTCAAATCCCCAATGTGATCCTTTATTTTCTTTGAAAACACGGGTATGTCATCTATGTAAAAAACTATGCACTTACCAATAAGATCTCTAAATGCATAGTCCATGGCTCTCTAAAATGTTGCACCAACATTGAGTAAACCAAAAGGTATTCTTCTATATGCAAACATACCCCATTTTGTGGTAAAAGTAGTTTTCATTCTATCCTTAGGGTCAATGAGGATCTGATTGTATCCAGAATACCCATCCAAAAATGACATCATTTTGGACCCGTTGACCATTTGTAAGATGTTGTCAATAGAAGGAAGAGGATAATTGTCCTTTTGTGAATATTTGTTAAGATTTCTAAAATCGATGCATAATCTAATTTCCCCATTTTTCTTCCTAACAGGCACTATATTAGCAACCCAAGTGGAATGGCGAATAGGAAATATAATTCTTGCATCCAACAATTTCTTTATTTCCTTTTCAATCAAGGGTTCCAAAAGGGGGTTGACCGTACGTTGTTTCTGCCTAAAAGGTTTGGAATCAGGATTTAGGGGAATAGTATGCATAATAATATCTTGGTTGTAAGTCTTCAAATCTTCATACGTCCAAGCAATACAATCCATATATTCTCTAAGCAAATGAGCTATTCCCTCCCTTTCTTGAGGTGTACAAACCTTTCCAATGAGGACATTATGCGATTCACCCTTACCTCCAATATTGATGTTCTCATAGGCATCATCTTTTGGTGATATTTTGATTGATTTCTTACCTTGATAGTCAATATCAAACAACTTCTCGAGAGATACAATACCCTTTGGGATGGAGTTAGCTTTCTTCGATATTTTCTCTTGTTCTTCGTCCTCCTCATGTAGCCTTTCATCTTCATCAATGACTTGGTTCTCAAAGACACCTGAATTCATCACAAAATCAAAAAGATGTCTATCACTTTCAAAGACTTGCAGGTTTTTAACATTGTCTGGTATGGATGGACAAGGCACCAACTCTATTGAAAACTTTTTTAGTTTCCTTTTGTCAATGGGTTTTAAGGTACCTGCCGCAACTGCCAAGGAATCTGCTACGCGATTGCCTTTTCTAGAGATTAAAGAGATATTAAAAGCATCAAAATCATCAATAAAATCTCTAACTCTAGTTTTATAATAGGATAGTATTTCATCACGACATGTATATTCTCCTTTTACCTGCTTAACGACCAATGCAAAATCTCCCAATACCTTCAAGCACTTTATGTTCTTGTTCAATGCCAATCGTAAACCATAAATCAAAGCTTCATATTCTATCACATTGCAAGTGCATGGAAACTGAAGTCGATATGCTGTGAGAAAAGACTTCCCTTTAGGACTTATGAGCTCTACTCCAGCTCCACTACCTTGTTTAGATCTAGAACCATCAAATTTTAGAGTCCATATGAGATTATCCTCAATAGAAGAGTCACAAGGTAAGGTCTCAACATCCGACTCTTTTGTGACCAAACTAGTATCCAATGTGAAAATGCCCAGCTCTGGCTCGTTGTACAAGATCTCATTAGGTTTATTGTAGTCTATGATCATCTCTTTTAATCTAGGCTCCCTTTCCACCCGGATTTGGTTAGCTACCCCTTTCCAGGGTAACCACATGTGTGAGCAATCTGTGGCAAGATAACCATTTAGATTCCTACTCTAGTCCCTTGTTGGCAATTTTGGGTTTGAGATCCTAGCTTCTTGTCTATGAGTTGTCATTGATGTCAAAAAGAACTGGCATTAATGTCAAGAGGATTTATTGGCTTCAAAGGTTGAAGATTCCAAAGAATATTTTCTAGAAGATTTCGGAGAGATTCCATGTGGGAGATGAAAAGGTTTTTATCAAAACCATGGCAGGTTTAAGGGTTTTTATTAAAACCAGGTGGATGCATTAAGGGTTTTTCTCAAAACCACTCTCGTCTTAATGCAAAGGTTGGAGACACTTATTAATTAAATAACTTAATTAATAAAACCTTTTTAAGGTTTTTTAATTAATTATTTATTTGATTTAGTGATTAAATTATTTTAATAATTTAATGGGTTCTCCACCTAAGGTCTAAGGTCTAAAAGACCTTTGATTATTTTTAAATAATCAAAAGGGTTTCATAAACCCTAAAGTTGTTTCGAAGGCGCCAAAATAATATTAATTCAAAAAGTTTGAATTATCCTCCCGTCGACGTCGTGCATAGCATGGAAGTTTGGCTATATAAGCCATAACCTATAGTCCAAAGCAAAGGTGTGAAAGAAATTCGAATTGCGCAAAGGTTGGGAAGTAAAAGCTACGGCTATCATTTTTTTGCCACGTTTATCCACCGCCAAAGGGTTAAGGAGAAGGAGACTCTTGCTAGCCTTCAAGCTAGCATCGTTGGCCTAGTGGCAACGACTGTACTGCGAAGGCGCTTGAAGGGAGGTCAAGCGTTCGACTCCCACCGTGGAGTGTGAGAAGAGTTTTTGCGCTCCGATTTTTCGGAGGCACTGTTGACCCGCGATTTTTGGAAGCATTTTTTTGGTAAGGTTTTTTAAATAAAATCTGCATTTTGTTAAAGAAGAAGTGGTTGGGCAGATTTATTTAAAATTATTTTTGAGGTTAAATGCTTCTTTGGAGATATAAGGTTGATAGTGTGTGGTTGAGATTTTTGGCTTGATTGTTGAGTGAGATTTGCTTAGAAGCTATTATTCCTTGAGCATGGTTTAATTAATTTGGAGAAATAAGGTGTAAAAGGATATATTGTTTGTATGCTTTATATTTTTGGTAGTTGACTTCTAAGGATTGGAGTCATAAGGTGTTTTATGGAATAAATATTTTTGTGGTTACTTTTATGATCTAACCCTAACTTGGTGGCAAAGTTGAGGGTGGTGTTGGTAAGAGGTTGAAGAACTATTCTCTTCTTCCTCAAACAAAGGTATGGGCAACTTCTTCCATGTATATTGTTGATGGTGTATTTTCTGAAATTGAGTTTGGAGTGAAAAGGTTGTCTACTAGGTATTCTTGTTGGTGTAAATCCCATTTTCTGGATATTGAAGATTGTTTATGCATTAAAATCATTGATGAGTTTTTTGGGTGAATGCATAATTCTGGTTGAGGAAGAGGAAGCATTTTTGCACTAGGGTTTATGTTAGTAAGTCTTGCTACTTGCATTGAGTTGGTGAAACCCTTAGTTGGCTGTTTTGAGATTGATGGTTGAGTTGCTTCCATAGAGGTTGTTTTGATCAAGTTAATGCTTTACTTGATACATGATTTGGGCTTACTCCATTGAGATTGATTTGAGCAAGTTATTCTTTGCATTGGTGATTTATGTTGGTGGCTGTTTTGTTCAAATACCTTTGGAGGGAAAAGGATGTCTACTAGTTTCCTTTTCATGTAGTGATTGGTTGAATGCTTCAAGGTTAATGTTGAGTTGAATGATGTTGGTTAAACCTTGTCTATAAGCATTGTTGTTAAAGCCCTAATTGGTTGAGAAAAGATATTGGTTGTGGAAAGAACATGAGTATCATTGTTATATGAGATATTGCATGGTTGGCAATTGTTGGGTTGTGTTTCATGTTCTTGAGAAAAGCATACTACATCTATCTTATTCTTTTGAGATTGAGATTGAGTTGAGATTGAGATTGGGAGTTAAGTATAGAACATATTGAGTCTCTAACAATTCTCTTTATGTTTCTATGAGATTTGAGATTGATATTGGGAGTTAAGTATAGAACATATTGAGTCTCTAACAATTCTCTTTATGCTTCTATGAGGTTGATGAATCACATTGGGTCTCTAACAATTCTCTTTGTGGGTTCATGCTAAGCAAGTTTTTCTTGATGAACTTGTGAGCTGATTTGGAGAGGTTCTAGTGAAGACTTGTGAGTGATGGTTAGTGAGGACTTGTGAGCTGATTTGGAAGGGTTCTAGTGAGGACTTGTGAGCTGATTTGGACAGGTTCTAGTGAGGACTTGTGAGCTGATTTGGACAAGTTCTAGGGAGGACTTGTGAGCTGATTTGGACAGGTCCTAGCAGAGGACTTGAGGACAGAGTTGAAGTGGTTCTTTGAGAAGAACCTGAGGACAGTTTTGACAAGTCTTTGAGAAGGCTTGTGTGCAGTAGAGATTGATTTGTTCAAGCTTTATGAGTTGAGCTTGGGACAGATCTGACGAGTGAGGAAGACTTGTGTTGGACCAGTAGTGTGTTTAGTATAGGTTGATGAGTTGCTGTGGAGGTGATCAGTGAGGAGAGAGGTCTCTTGAGGCTGAGCATTGGGGATAGGAGGTCTTCTATGGAAAGGAGTTCCACGTGCTAGCGGAATAAGAGGCAGGTGATCTTTTGAAGTATCATTTCAGAGGAGGGGAAGGATTCTCCTTTGGGAGGAGGCTCATAAATTTGTGAGGAGGGAAGGATTCTCCTTTGGGTAGGAGGCTCATAAATTCGTGAGGAGGGGAAGGATTCTCCTTTGGGTAGAGGCTCATAAATACTTGAGTAGGGGAAGGTTTCTCCTTTGGGCTGAGGCTCATAAACATTGTAATTGGGAAGGATTCCCAAAGAACTTTGAGAAAGCTTTTTAGAGAAAAGTTTTGTGGATGTAGCCCATGTTGGGTGAACCACGTTAAAATTGGTGTCTCATTGTGTGTTGCTTTATGCATTGCTTTGATATTGCTATTGGTTCATTGCTTTGCGAAGTTGAAGTTAAATAGAGAAAGTAAAAAGAGGTCTTATACTGTTCACCCCCCTCTCAGTATAAGCTTGTGTTCTTCAATTGGTATCGGAGCGGGTTCCTTCGAAAAGTTTAACAGCTTGAAGGAAAATATTGTAAAGAACACAATGGAATCTACAAGTGGTAATGCAACACCTATTCTTGATGGGGCAGATTTTGGGCTTTGGAGTGCTAGGATGAAGGTTCATCTTATGGCTCTTGGAAATGAAGTTTGGGAAGTGATTGAGGATGAGTATACCATTCCTGAGCATGGTCCTTCTACTAAGGAAGAGAGGCTCCTACATCATAGCAATTCAAAGGCAATGAATGCAATCCTGAAGGGTTTACAGAAGGCAGATCTTACCAAGGTGATTCACTGCAAGACAACTAGTGAAATGTGGAAACAGTTGAAGGTGGTTCATACAGGTGATGCAAATGTCCGAAAGGCCAAGTTGAGACACTTCAAAGGTATGTTTGAACAACTCAAGATGAATGATGAAGAAAATATTAGTGACTATATGCTTCGTATGGATGAGATTGTTAACTCTATGAAGGAACTAGGTCTTGAGCTTGCTGAAAATGATATTTGTGATAAGATTTTGAGGTCTCTTCCAAATAGATTTAGTGAAAATATTTTTGCTATTGAGGAAGCTAAGGATTTGGATAAGTTGAAAAAGGATGAGCTTCATAGTATACTTGCAGCATTTGAGTTGAGAACTCAAGTGAAGGTTGATGTTAAGAAGGAGGCGACTTTCAAGGCTACCAAGAAATCCAAGGGTAAAGAGCTTCAAGATAGTGATGAGTCTTCTAGTGATGAAGAGGCATATTACAGCAAGAAGGGCAAGTTCTCAAGAAAGCACAAAGGTATGAAATATGTCAAGTGTTTCAATTGTGGAAAGTTTGGTCATTATGCTACTAACTATACTGCTGCCAAGGATGAAAGTGATGAAGATAAATAGGATTATAAGAGCAAGGATTCTAGAAGGCACGAGGCATCAAAGGAAGAATAAAGATGAGCAAAGCAATCAAGGAAAGAGGTACTCTCACAAACACAAGAAAAGTTTCTACCTAGACAAGGCAAGTAAGTGTTCTAGTAGTGATAGTGAAAGTTCTTCAAGTGATGTTGGAAATGAGATGTTGTTCCTAACAGAAAAAGAAGAAGAAAAGAAACATAGATTTGTCCTTATGAAATGTTTTAGATGTGGAAATTTTGGACATCTTGAGGATGATTGCACAAATGATGGATTGATTTCTAGTTATACTATGTATGAGGATGCTTCGGAAAATTGTAAGGAAGATCTTTGTATGGCTTTAGAAAAGGGTAGCACCTCTAGTGATAAGAAATCTGAAAAAGTCATTGATGTTTCAAAAGGCAAACAAATAGAGGAAGTTATAGAGGATGGTGAAGTAGATCTTGAAGCTGAACTTGTTAGTGCTCTTAGTGCTTTGAAAAAGGAAAGAAAGAAGAATGCTAGACTCAATGATAAATTGGATGAATGTTGTATTGAGAGAGATGAGCTTATAGAAAGTCTTGACTTCTCTATAGCTAAGACACAGAAACTTAAGGATAAGTTAGAGTCTAAGGTTCTTGAGTGTAGAGAGTTGGAGCAGAAAGTGGCTTCCTTGAAAGAGGAAACTAAAGAGTACAAGGAGAAGCTTTAGAGGTTTGAAGATAGCACCAAAAAGGTAAAGTCAATCATCAAAGATCAAAGAAGGACAACAGATAAAACAGGTCTTGGTTTTGGTAAGAAACACATGGAACAGGTTGGGGAATCTAGTAAGAGATTCCAAAAGGAAGAGAGTTATGATGAGGAAAGTACTTCAGAAAAAGAGTCCTTGAGTGATAGATGCACAGAATCAGAAAACAGGAATCAAAAAAAGGGAGAAAGTTTACGAGGACCTAAGAGGTCAAATCAAGGAAAGTTTAATGGCTAGATGTTTTGCTTGTCACAAGTTTGGTCACATGGCTTCACATTGCATGACTCAAGTGAGGAAGGTAAATGACAGATTCAGAGGTGGTAATTTCTTTCAAGGGTATTGCTACTCTTGTAAACAGTTTGGGCACAAGGTTGTTTATTGCAAGGCTAATAACGGGAACAGGGTTGGTCAGAACAGATGGAGTCAAAGATCGGGTATGCCTCAAAGAAATAACATTGTTAGTTGTTATAAGTGCAACAATGAAGGTCACATAGCTAGACAGTGTAGAGCTGAAATTCCAAGGTACAGGAATAGGAACATGGGTATGAACAGGCACAAGAATCAAGACATGGATAAGAATAGGAATGATAACAAGAACAACAACAGTGACATGAACAGGAACAGGGAATATGGACAAGGAGAACAAGAGAAGACATGGTAAGGCAGCTATAGACACTGATGAAGATCAGTGCCTAATGGGAGTTTTACTCCCACCTCAAAATTAATCACCTCAACAGGAGGTGGGGGAGGGACTAAGCTAAGAGGCTCATTCTTAGTCCCAAGCCCCAAAGGTGACCCTTTGCCATTGATGACAAAGGGGAGAGATATGAGTAAGGGGAGAGCCTCAAGTTAGGAGGAGCTGATTTCTATACAGCAGTTTTGAGTTTCAGTGTTGCTGAGAAGCATGGTTTACCATCAATGACAAAGGGGAGATTGTTGGCAATTTTGGGTTTGAGATCCTAGCTTCTTGTCTATGAGTTGTCATTGATGTCAAAAGGAGCTGGCATTAATGTCAAGAGGATTTATTGGCTTCAAAGGTTGAAGATTCCAAAGAATATTTTCTAGAAGATTTCGGAGAGATTCCATGTGGGAGATGAAAAGGTTTTTATCAAAACCATGGCAGGTTTAAGGGTTTTTATTAAAACCAGGTGGATGCATTAAGGGTTTTTCTCAAAACCACTCTCGGCTTAATGCAAAGGTTGGAGACACTTATTAATTAAATAACTTAATTAATAAAACCTTTTTAAGGTTTTTTAATTAATTATTTATTTGATTTAGTGATTAAATTATTTTAATAATTTAATGGGTTCTCCACCTAAGGTCTAAGGTCTAAAAGACCTTTGATTATTTTTAAATAATCAAAAGGGTTTCATAAACCCTAAAGTTGTTTCGAAGGCGCCAAAATAATATTAATTCAAAAAGTTTGAATTATCCTCCCGTCGACGTCGTGCATAGCATGGAAGTTTGGCTATATAAGCCATAACCTATAGTCCAAAGCAATGGTGTAAAAGAAATTCGAATTGCACAAAGGTTGGGAAGTAAAAGCTACGGCTATCATTTTTTGCCACGTTTATCCGTCACCAAAGGGTTAAGGAGAAGGAGACTCTTGCTAGCCTTCAAGCTAGCGTCGTTGGCCTAGTGGCAACGACTGTTCTGTGAAGGCGCTTGAAGGGAGGTCAAGCGTTCGACTCCCATCGTGGAGTGTGAGAAGAGTTTTTGCGCTCCGATTTTTTGGAGGCACTGTTGACCCACGATTTTCGGAAGCATTTTTTTGGTAAGGTTTTTTAAATAAAATCTGCATTTTTGTTAAAGAAGAAGTGGTTGGGCAGATTTATTTAAAATTATTTTTGAGGTTAAATGCTTCTTTGGAGATATAAGGTTGATAGTGTGTGGTTGAGATTTTTGGCTTGATTGTTGAGTGAGATTTGCTTAGAAGCTATTATTCCTTGAGCATGGTTTAATTAATTTGGAGAAATAAGGTGTAAAAGGATATATTGTTTGTATGCTTTATATTTTTGGTAGTTGACTTCTAAGGATTGGAGTCATAAGGTGTTTTATGGAATAAATATTTTTGTGGTTACTTTTATGATCTAACCCTAACTTGGTGGCAAAGTTGAGGGTGGTGTTGGTAAGAGGTTGAAGAACTATTCTCTTCTTCCTCAAACAAAGGTATGGGCAACTTCTTCCATGTATATTGTTGATGGTGTATTTTCTGAAATTGAGTTTGGAGTGAAAAGGTTGTCTACTAGGTATTCTTGTTGGTGTAAATCCCATTTTCTGGATATTGAAGATTGTTTATGCATTAAAATCATTGATGAGTTTTTGGGTGAATGCATAATTCTGGTTGAGGAAGAGGAAGCATTTTTGCACTAGGGTTTATGTTAGTAAGTCTTGCTACTTGCATTGAGATGGTGAAACCCTTAGTTGGCTGTTTTGAGATTGATGGTTGAGTTGCTTCCATAGAGGTTGTTTTGATCAAGTTAATGCTTTACTTGATACATGATTTGGGCTTACTCCATTGAGATTGATTTGAGCAAGTTATTCTTTGCATTGGTGATTTATGTTGGTGGCTATTTTGTTCAAATATCTTTGGAGGGAAAAGGATGTCTACTAGTTTCCTTTTCATGTAGTGATTGGTTGAATGCTTCAAGGTTAATGTTGAGTTGAATGATGTTGGTTAAACCTTGTCTATAAGCATTGTTGTTAAAGCCCTAATTGGTTGAGAAAAGATATTGGTTGTGGAAAGAACATGAGTATCATTGTTATATGAGATATTGCATGGTTGGCAATTGTTGGGTTGTGTTTCATGTTCTTGAGAAAAGCATACTACATCTATCTTATTCTTTTGAGATTGAGATTGAGTTGAGATTGAGATTGGGAGTTAAGTATAGAACATATTGAGTCTCTAACAATTCTCTTTATGTTTCTATGAGATTTGAGATTGAGATTGGGAGTTAAGTATAGAACATATTGAGTCTCTAACAATTCTCTTTATGCTTCTATGAGGTTGATGAATCACATTGGGTCTCTAACAATTCTCTTTGTGGGTTCATGCTAAGCAAGTTTTCTTGATGAACTTGTGAGCTGATTTGGACAGGTTCTAGTGAAGACTTGTGAGATTGGATAGGTCTAGTGAGGACTTGTGAGCGATTTGGAAGGGTTCTAGTGAGGACTTGTGAGCTGATTTGGATAGGGTTCTAGGGAGGACTTGTGAGCTGATTTGGACAAGTTCTAGGGAGGACTTGTGAGCTGATTTGGACAGGTCCTAGTAGAGGACTTGAGGACAGAGTTGAAGTGGTTCTTTGAGAAGAACCTGAGGACAATTTTGACAAGTCTTTGAGAAGGCTTGTGTGCAGCAAAGATTGATTTGTTCAAGCTTTATGAGTTGAGCTTGGGACAGATCTGACAGAGTGAGGAAGACTTGTCTTGGACTGATTGCTATGTTTAGTACAGGTTGATGAGTTGTTGTGGAGGTGATCAGTGAGGACAGAGGTCTCTTGAGGCTGAGCATTGAGGATAGGAGGTCTTCTATGGAAAGGAGTTCCACGTGCTAGCGGAATAAGAGGCAGGTGATCTTCTAAAGTATCATTTCTAGAGGAGGGAAGGATTCTCCTTTGGGAGGAGGCTCATAAATTTGTGAGGAGGGAAGGATTCTCCTTTGGGAGGAGGCTCATAAATTCGTGAGGAGGGGAAGGATTCTCCTTTGGGCGAGAGGCTCATAAATACTTGAGTAGGGGAAGGTTTCTCCTTTGGGCTGAGGCTCATAAACATTGTAATTGGGAAGGATTCCCAAAGAACTTTGAGAAAGCTTTTTAGAGAAAAGTTTTGTGGAGGTAGCCCATGTTGGGTGAACCACGTTAAAATTGGTGTCTCATTGTGTGTTGCTTTATGCATTGCTTTGATATTGCTATTGGTTCATTGCTTTGCGAAGTTGAAGTTAAATAGAGAAAGTAAAAAGAGGTCTTATACTGTTCACCCCCCCTCTCAGTATAAGCTTGTGTTATTCATCCCTAGCCAACAACATACCGTATTTGTTTGAAATATCGACCACGTGAATATCTATATACTATTGAATCCTCGGTTCAGATGATACTTGCATAAAAATATTGTGAAGCATCCCAACTACATTCACTTCAGTCCTGTCCAATTGGATGACTATTCTATTCGAGGGGTTAGGCTTCAAGCCTAGTCTCTTACAAATAACATATGGCATGACATTTCCTGAAGCGCCCGAATCTACCAAACAATTATGCAAATTCTTCCCTGTGATTCGAACTATCAATAGAAAAGGAGGGACTTCCCCTTTATCTTTTTGCAAGGCAAAATGTACTTTTGTGGGCTTATTTGTATCACTTCTACCCGAATTTCCCAATGCTTTAATCAATGAATCTTGTTGATTTGTCATTTGTGCCACCTCAAACAAAGTGATATTAGCTTTCATATTTTTTAAATCCTCAACAATATCATAAGCTATTTTATCTCCCCTTTGCTCTTTTTGAGGTGGTTTAAATGAATTTGTCCTAGTGGGAGGTGCAGGATTATTGTTTGCCCTAGCATCTGGTGGAATGATAGAGCTGTTAGGTGGAGTAGACGATGTATTCGGGGACTTATTCCTACTCCTCAAATGGTAATTGTGATTCCCCTTTTGGGCATGTCCAAACGCTTGAACTTCCTCTAAAATCTCATCTTCCTCGTCTATTTCATCATTTTTGGGAGCACTTATTTCAACCACCAATGCATGGCTTTTGCCTTTACTTGAACTAGCTTCATGAGAACAATCATTAATAGGCACAATCTCCAATTCATCAATATCCTATTGTAAAATATCCCTGGTCTATTGGAGTACCAAACATTCATTCTCGTTATGCTCACTTGTAGAGTGTACTCTACACCAATTACTCCTAGAAAAATCAGAAATATTAACTATTGCTTGAGATTGGTTAGTACCACTTGGATTAGTGATAGGACTAGGCACTCCTCCATTGTTAGGCTTGGTATTCCATTGTCTTCTTTGGAAACCGAAACTTCTATTTTGGGATGTCTGCTTTTGAGATTGAACCATGTCACTACTTAAATTTTGAACTAATCTCTTTAGATATTTAACTTCTGATTCGAGTTTCGTTGGTTGGCTATTAGTTGCATTGGGCTTGGCTGCATTCCAAAATTCTAGAATATTTTGATTTGGTGCAGGCAAAACCTAAGGATTTTTCACTATGGTCCTTTGAGAAGCAATATGATTCTCTAATAGAAGAGGGGTTGTTGCTTGAAGGGGTGTATGCGGATAAGCGACCGAGGTGGGATTAGTAAGCATGCTTGGGTAGCCCTGATTGTAAGGTATGGCATTCAACATGGGAGTTTGATTCAACAAGGCTTGATTTATCATGGGAATCTGATTGTATGCTCCAAGCTGTCCTACTATAGGTAGTTGTCCTATCCCGAAACCCTAAGGCATTAATTGTTGCTCGATGGTCATGGCTTTAGTATAGGCCAAGGCTAGAGAAGTAACCTGAGGATTCCTTCTAGCAAACATGGTTGTCAAAGGATCTAAGGCACCAAGATAGATTTGGAGAGCCACATCTGCTGTCACAACAAAATGACCCATTAACCTGGTGTAAAGCTTTTGAAACCTGGTGTTAAACATTCTTATGGGTTCATTAGGTCCTCTCTTATAGGTCACAAATTGATTATAAATCATAGATGGATCTACAGGTAACCTGAATTGATTAATGAAAGTTGTCTCTAATTGGGCCCATGACGTGATAGAACCTATGGGTAAACTAATGTACCAATCATACGCTAGCTCATATAAGGTTAAGGGGAATAACCTACAAGCTATGTCTTCGTGCTCGACCTGCAATCTGATCAATGTATCCTTATAAGCATGAATGTGCTCTTCAGCCAACCTAATACCATCATGTTTATACCTTGGCAAACTTTTGTCTATACCCTTAGGTATATCATGGGCAGCTCCTACCAAGAGTAAAGGATTACTGTGTACCCCATACCAAGCAACATTAGCTATTGGATTCACCATAGGGTTAGGCTAAGGGGTAACCAAAGGAACAATGGGTAAAACAGGGACACTAGGGGAACCGACTGAGACTCCACTAGATGGGATGACCACTACCTGAGTTTGAGTTTTCTTTGGTCTGTAAGTGGACGATAGGCTTTGAAAAATAGTATTCTCTATAGCTTTGGATCGAGTAATGATATGCTTTGGATCCAGTTTAACCTTAGTGATTGAACAGTTCTATCAATGATGCATCAAACATAACATGGATAAACATTTCAAAACAAATCGTTAGTCTCAATGCATAGTAGAATGAACATTTCAATCAAAAATCACACCATGTAATAAAACACATTAGTCCAAAATCATATGATCAAAACCACCTGTCATAAACAAGTTAGCATAAAAATCATTTCAGGCCCTCCTTCTAGCGCCAAAATGTTGAGTGGTAATTTTGCCCTGTTGCAAAATCACACTCACCATTAGGATTCTTGTTAGCAAAAACCCTCTCTTGTAAAGAAATGATAAACTTCTTCAAGGTTCTTCTAAAATCTGGTCTACAAGCTAGGATCCAAAATAGCTCAAAAGCTTGCAAATGACCATTAACAAGGGGCCTGCTGGTTAAATTGATTTTTATGCTTGAATTTTAATCATGAAATTTATATTCTGCTAACTAGTGTTGTGGGAAATCCCACTTCCTTTTATCTTGAATTTAAGAATGAGGTCAGTGTTAGCCTTTGGAGTTAGTCAATTCCTTTTACTTCAGATTTAAGTGTAGGACTAACTAATGTTGTGGAAAAATCCACTTCTTTTTTATCTTCACCTTAACATGTTCTACACAAATAGATAACTCCCTCCTTGCCTCACTAATTCATTTATCTTATGTATTAAATGATGAAAGGAAGTGCTTTGAAAACAAAACTGTATCACTAAAAAAAAAATGAAAAAGATAGAGTTATAGAAACCATGAAAAATAAATCTGGAGAGACCAAAAATTTAACAAATCTGGAAAGGACCAAATATTATTTGAACACTTTGGAATGACTAGAAATTGGACAACTGAAATCTAGAGAAATGGACCAGATGTTTGAAAGAAATTTTGGAACAAAATAAAAATTTAAAATTCTTGGAAAAGGACCAGAAGTTTAACCATGTCTAGAGGATGGACCAGATCATAGAATTTATAATGCTAGAAATGAAACCTTTAGCACCCAATGTTTATTCAAATTTATTGTATGACATGAACCCATTAGAATAAAACATGAATAAATTTAACCTACAGAAGCATAATATAAAACTTATTCATGGCCAAATTCAAAGGTGTAGATTATGCATAAAAAATTTGTTATTTTATGTAACCACCTAATGCATAAGACATCAAAGAAATTCCAAATGCATATTATAAGATGATGAACTAAGGATATATCTTATATTTCAATAAAAATATTCCTTTTCCAACATGAATGCATGAATATAGCAAAATAAGCAAACCAAGCCTTATAGATGTTAGCTTCATGTTCTCCCTTTGAAACGTAGTCCTCTTGTTCTTTCTTAATCTCCTATTTGTTCTCCCAATTTTCCAACCCTTCATCCCTATTTAGATGGGCCTTTTATAATTTTTAAATTCCTTCAAGCCCTTGATTTTCTTGTCCTTTCTTCTATTTTATTTTTTTGGTGTAATGCCTCCTTTTCATATCTAAAGCGTATGTAGGTAACACTTTTCTTTTCTTTTTCTTTATTATTAATACTACCAACCAAATATTAATACGTCCCCTTTCTTTGTACTGGATAAGGCTTGCTTACTTCTTAGACCATGGTTCTTATTTGATAAGACCCTTGTAGCCATGCGTGTTTAATAATCATCCCCCTCAACATCTATGGGGAGTCTTTTTTTAGTTAAATGCCATACACATGCTTTGACTACCCATTTTAATGTAACCACCAGTTTTGCACTGCAAATATTTAACATTACACTTCTTTTGCTCGGGTGTGGGAGGCCTTCTGCATGCTATAACTTTGAAATTCCATTGTGCATCTACATCACCAACTCACAACTCCAACTGATAATGTATTGCAATGCTCGCTTCATAACGCTCGCTCTGAACACATTCTGTAATATTCTCATGATGTAAATATTCTATTTTGGATAGTGTATTCACCTGCTTTCACTTGTACTTATGTAACCTCCACTCATTAGCATGAAATTTGAAAACGTCCCAATAGATCCCTATTTTACATTTGCCACATGTCTGTCACATTGAACACAAAGCCCCTATGCGTGTTCGACTTCCATGTCACCATAAAGCCACAAGTGCATTGTCATTCATCTATATTTTTGTCCTCCATCTATGATGTATCTCATTATGTGCAAGGAGTACCGTTGAGTGGGGCATCATCTCATAAACTCACTCGAATTTCTCCTTTTTGCATTGAATCTAGATCTTCATTGCATTTCTACCCTTCTAATGTGTCTTTTTGGTATTATCCATGGATAATTCACTCCAATTCATGCATCCACCTCCTTGTTTCGATGTAGCACATGATGCCAACTAGTTCATGCCATTTTTATTTTAGATCCGTAGCAACATTTTTTCCATTCATTAACTATTGAGCCTTCTTTAGGAAATCAAACATTACAACTTGTTAAACCCATTTGCAAAATACATATCTACTGTGTCAACCATATCCCATCACTATCATCCCACTGCATCGGATATCCTCCACGTTGTCCTAATTCATGGCCTATTTTTTTCAGAAGAACAAAAAAGATTTATATTTTAGTTGTTGCAATCTTCTGCTTGAGATCGTAGTCAATATTGTTGTAATCCTTGGATGTCATGTCCTCATTCCTTTTTTGTGTCGCATTTACCTCAAAAATTCCATGTCATGGGTACATGTGACCATGTCCACGTTAAAACCCTTCTATTTGCCGCCCATTCGTTGCTCATCCTATCATGGGTCCCAGTTTGACACAATGTCATTCTGCTTTGTAATGCTTAATATTACTCTTTTGTCCAAGTCTAATTTCTCACCATCCATGTTTCTAGCAAATATTTCCACATCCATCATGTTTTTGGGATCTGTTATGTGAAGACGTGGTCTACTGCCAACTCAGACCGTTGAATCCATTCGGTGCCACAACCCTGCATCAAGAAAGAACAATAAAATTAGAAAATGATAATGACACTACCTTTCATTTAAAGAACAAAAATAAAATCTTAAACTAAACATAACATAAAGTCTAAATTTAGAAAATCAAAACAAAATATTAAATAAAACTTAATCCTTGTCTAACATTAAAAAAAAAAGATATTTAAATATTCATACGAAATGAAGCAAAAGCTTCACTTTAATGTGTATATATGTATATACGTAAAATGAAACTTTAGCTTATTAATGTATTTTTTTTTATATTATTTTTTTTATAATTGATATTAATAACTTCAAAAAGCCTAAATTTATTCACCTACATTAATCAACAAGAAGAAATCTTGATGGTCTCGAAAACACTAAACACTTAGAACCAACACTAAAAGGAGACACAAGTTAATAAATAACCTCAAGGAGGAAAATTGTGAGGATCATTACTCCAAGCAAACCAACAAGGGAACGTATTAAAACTACTACCCAAATAGGATAAAACTCTTGAAAGCATAAAATTAAGGTGGGTCCCTGATAATTGGGGATGGTTATGGAGATGCCACAACAAAACCTATGGAAAATTATTGTAGTGTAGTAGCCTTCCTACGGGCCTTGTAAACCTCTCTCCCCTTGATGGGGATCCTCAAGATCCACCACACATCTTCTAGTGTGACGGTCATCTCCCCTATTGGTAGCCAAAATGTAGAGAACTCTAGATACTATCACTCTACCATGGCATTCAACATAGCCCTGTCTGTCTCGATCTATGGCATCCTCGCCATATGGTCCAGCACAACTTCCTCTAGTCGATCCCTCTTTGCCCTTCCCAAAGCATCTAGCTTTACCAGAGATCCTACCTGCCACTCTCGAGTCTTGAGAATACCTAGCTATATTTAATAAAAAAATACAAAATTTAATTAGTTTCATAAAAAAAATCAAATTACTTAGTCCAAATTCTAAATTTAGCATAAGTATATTTCAATTTGTACTTCACACTTTGGGTTTCCTTGTTTCTTTTAATTCTTCTTTCTTTTATTTTTCTAAGTTTTCACGATGTTGCGCCCATTTTTAGGGTGTGTGACTTCGCGATATCGTTCCTAGTTTTTCCCAGGCATGATTTCATCATGTTTTACCTAAAGTAAAATTGTGCTCGAGCCACAAATTCATGTCCAGGTTGTGGCACAAATTTCACCAGCTTATATGAAAATTTTCCAAAAAAGAAGCCTAAACCCTAACTAAATTATGTGAACTGAGAAAAAATAAAGTAAAATAGGAATGGTGATGATCCTTACCCATTCTTGAGCCTTGTCCTCACCCCTCATAGTCACCACTTAGTGAACCGAAAGCACCATTGTTGTTTCTCTAAAGCCCTTTTCTTCTCCTTCTCGTAGTAAAAATGAATTAGGGTTTTACCCCTATTTTTCTTTTTAACCCTATTTTTGGTTTTCTCTCTCCTCTTTTTTTCTTTGATTGATTGTCGCTTATTCTCTCTCTTATTTCTTCTATGTCAGTTCTTTCAAGTTCTTATGAAATATCAATTTTTCATAATCACTCGAGGGGGCACCCCAACTTATAGAGGTATTAATGTTCCTAATGCCTCGATTTGTATGCAAATTATAAAATGTCCATAATGGCACCTTTTTTTTCACCATCCCTTTCTTCTAACCTAGCCACCCCATTTTTGTTTGTTTTTATTTTCCAGTGTGTGCCTACATCCTTTCTTTGATGCATTTAATAGGCCATAAATGCATCAAAGAGGGGGCAAAATATAGACATGGAAAATTGACCCACTTTGAGTGGGCAATCTTCCTTAGTGCCCCTAAGAGACCCTCAACCCTTTCCAAGAGCAAGGGAAGACCTCTTTGTCCCCCTTTTTAAATTTTTTTACCTTTTAGCAAAATCACATCCCATATTTACGAGGTACAACTTCACACTAGCGATATCGTGCCCTATCAAGATGGGGTGCAACTTCACTGTTTAACCTAGTTTTTTTTTTAATTTATTTTATTTTATTATTTTTGAGCTCACTTAGACCCAGGTTTAAACCCTCTCATGTGTTTTGGCATTGATTGTGAGTTTATTTGTGCCCACTTTCTTCACCCACTTTTATCTATAAAAGGAAGTATGTTTTTGCTTAATCATTAGAAGTGCAAGTGTGATATGTAAACTTTTTATGTGTGAATTGATTAAGCTTAAAATTTATAGTTCACTCTTATTTATTTGCTTTTTTGCAAGCTAACCCTCGAAGTACAAATTTTATATTGATATTTTATTGCATGGACTGGATTGATTTTGCTGTGTGACTTGGTGGATCTATGGTGTAGCTCGGAGATATGGAGTTCCTGTTTAGGTACTTGGGTATTTGTTGCCTACTTTTGTGATGTCCATTAGGGTTTTATTACTTTGTTGTCTATATTTATTTCATCTTCTGCATTCGCTTATTATTTTTCTTTAGTCTATAGTGAAATCACACCTAGAATTAGTGAGGCGCGACTTCACCTACCCGAATTAGGGTAAATTTATTCACAAAAGTGAAATCACACCCCATCTAGATAGGGTGTGATTTCACTATTGTGTTATCATGCTCACTCCATGCGAGGCATGATTTTGCCCTAGGATATACCAAGAGCAATTTCCAAATTCTACTTTCACTTTTAGATTCCATTCTATTTCTAGATCATATTGTTGTACTTTTCTTTCTATTCTCTGCTACTATCTTTCTAATTTATGATTAATTCTCCAAAGGTTAATTTCCACTTTTGTATTAAAAGGTCATCTAAAAGGACCTAGGGGGCTTGACTACTGCTAGATTTGTTACATAGCATCCTAAGAAAGCCCCCTAATACTAATTCTATTTTTCAGTGTTTCATGAGTGATCTTGCAGAGACAGGTGTTCTTGATATCATTGGACAAGAGGCAAAAAATACAAAAAGTCAACCTCTAGTCTAGATAAGTGCTCTATTCATTCTATTGGTTGAAAATATTGTTTTATTGTTGATTCTTAGGCATCTAAAAGTGAAAAGGAATTTAGCTTGCATCTAGGGATAATTTTTGTGCATTTATATTTTGTATATCTCTATTTTAAAGGTTTTTTGAAATAAAACCTAGGTTAGTGAGCTTTCAAAAATAATAATAATTCCAGGATAGCTTTTGTATGCATACATTCTATTTTCAGTTGCATTATTCTATTTTCTACATTGTCCTTTATCTTTTCTAGATTAGATCTAGAAAGGCAAAACTTAGTGTTTGTCTTGAAACTGCATACATCAAAAAATAGTGAATATCCTAAGGACTTGGAGTGAGTCCTTAAACCATTCCTGGTGAACCCTTCTCCCTAGCACCAAGTGTAGAGCACAACATACCCCCATGGTTCACCCCACAAAAGGTTCCCTCCTTGCGGATCCAGCCATTTTGTTTAGGAATTATACATAGTAGAGCAGTTTTCTCCATCTACACCCTCCCCTATAAAAGCACCTAGGATGTTATAACTTTCCCTAAGGATGGATTCCAACCTACCTATTTTTATGTAAGAAAAAACCATGTGATTAGTAGATTTAAAACAATCTCCCTTGATCACCATGAATGGGGTTTAGATAATTGAGGGGGTGTCCTCAACTTCTTCTTTGAAATTTGGGTTCTCAAATATGCGTTGATCCTTGGGACCTTCCATGAAATTATTAGGGTTGATGGTTAACTAGTGAGTGGTATTACAAGTTAGGTAGAATCTCTCAACCATGGATTGAAATGAAAATAAGGGTTCAATTAATTAAGCAAAAATTTTATGAAGTTGACTATAGTAAAAAGTGAAGATATTTTTGCAACCATATATCACATTTTCTTGATATACCAAATATAACTTATATACCTCAAGGGCCTCCATGTATACTGAATGTCCCTATATATTTGACTCTTATCGATATACTCATCGATATGTGAGAGAAATACAATACATGGGTTTCCAACGATACACAAAAGTTACCACTTGGATACATGGCCAAGATTGTATATGAGGGATAATAGTATACCTCCTTATGACTCCCACTAGCCCACTACAATATACTCCTTACCATGCATAAGTACACATGAGACCCTAATGGGTAATTGGTAGTTAGGGCTCATTATATATCCAATATAGCCTAGTAACTCATATGATAGATACTCATAGGATTGTAAAGACCCTTTGTAGGACTAGAAATTGGTTATGTTCTTATTATCTATATTTAATATGATTTAATATAAATAAATAATATTAGAGGTTTTGTTTAAATTTTAGATAAACTTTAGTTTGATTAAGGCTTGGCTTGGACAAAAGGAATCTTGAGAACCATGGTAGTGTTCATGTTGGGTTCACCAAAATATGAGAAAGGAAAAATATAGAAGGGGCATCACAAAGGGTCTCCTCACAACATTATTCACTCTCTGTGCTTCTCACTTCAATACAAGGTAACGTTTGAAGAACACAAGCTTATACTGAGAGGGGGGGTGAACAGTATAAGACCTCTTTTTACTTTTTCCTTTATACTTCAAAATAGTAAAGCAATATACCCAAAGCAATATCAAAGCAATGCACAAAATCATCCACAAAGTGACACCAATTTTAACGTGGTTCACCCAGAATGGCTGGGCTACGTCCACAAAACTTTTCTCTAAAAGTTATCTCAAAGTTCTTTGGGAAACCTTCCCAATTACAATGTTTATGAGCCTCGGCTCAAAGGAGATACCTTCCCCCAATCTGAATTTATGAGCCTCTGCTCAAAGGAGATACCTTCCCCCAATCTAAATTTATGAGCCTCTGCCCAAAGGAGAAACCTTCCCCCAATCTAAATTTATGAGCCTCTGCTCAAAGGAGATACCTTCCCCTCTGCTCTGGATATGATCCCTCAGAAGATCAACTGTCTCTACCTCTTGCCAGCATGTGGAACTCCTTTCCACCGAAGACCTCCTGTCCTCAATGCTTAGCCTAAGAGACCTCTGCCTTCTATGATCACGTCCACAGCAGCTCGACAACTTTGTACCAAACACGGTCAGTCGGTCTAGTACAAGTCTTCCTCTGTCTGTCGAGATCTGTCCAACTCTTGAACAAATCAATCCTCTATCCACAAGCCTTCTCAAAGACTTGCCAAATCTGTCCTCGGGTTCTCCGATAGAACCAATGTACCTCTGTCCTCAAGTTCTCTGATAGAACTATCAATCTCAGCTCACAAGTCCTCTGCTAGGACCTGTCCAAATCTGCTCACAAGTCCCCACCGAAACCTGTCCAAAACCTGCTCACAAGTCCCCAACGGAACCTGTCCAAAACCTGCTCACAAGTCCCCAACGAAACCTGTCCAAAACAGCTCACAAGTTCACCAAGAAAAAACTTGCTTAGCATGAACCCACAAAGAGAATTGTTAGAGACCCAATGTGATTCATCAACCTCATAGAAGCATAAAGAGAATTGTTAGAGACTCAATATGTTCTATACTTAACTCCCAATCTCAATCTCAAATCTCATAGAAACATAAAGAGAATTGTTAGAGACTCAATATGATCTATACTTAACTCCCAATATCAATCTCAACTCAATCTCAATCTCAAAAGAATAAGATAGATGTAGTATGCTTTTCTCAAGAACATGAAACACAACCCAACAATTGCCAAACATGCAATATCTCATATAACAATGCTACTCATGTTCTTTCCACAACCAATATCTTTTCTCAACCAATTAGGGCTTTAACAACAATGCTTATAGACAAGGTTTAACCAACATCATTCAACTCAACATTAACCTTGAAGCATTCAACCAATCATCACAAGAAAAGGAAACAAGTAGAAATCCTTTTCCCTCCAAAGATATTTGAACAAAACAGCCACCAACACAATATCACCAAATGCAAAGAATAACTTGCTCAAATCAACTCAATGGAGTAAGCCCAATATCATGAATCAAGTAAAGCAATAACTTGATCAAACAACCTCTATGGAAGCAACTCAACCATCAAACTCAAAACAGCCAACCAAGGGTTCCACCAACTCAATGCAAGTAGCTTGACTCACAAATACAAACCCTAGTGCACAAAGCTTCCACTATCTCAAACCAGAAATTATGCATTCATCAAAAAACTCTCCTTAAGGATAACAATGCATAAGTAGTCTTCAACAAACCAGAAAATAGGATTTACACCCAATCAAAGAAAACCTAGTTGAAAACCTTTTCACTCCAACCTTATTTCGGAAAACATACACCAATCATACTCATAAGAAGAATGTGCCCATACCTTATTGGAGTAGAAGAAACTTGACCCTTAAAGTTGTCACCACACACAACCCTCAAACTTCCAACCAAGTTAGGGTTAGAACCAAGATAAATGAGCATATAAAAACTTTCCTTAGTACACCTTTTAGCTTCTCTTCTTTTGAAAACAACCACCAAAGAAGTCAAAAACACAACAACCAAAACTTACACCTTATATCTCCATTTTAAACTTTAGCATAGCAAAAGACTAATCTCAAAAATACAACCAAAGAAATATCCCCTTATTTCTCCTATGTCTTTTAAACAATGCTAAACAATGCCAAAAATTATATCAAGAAATTAATCACACCTTAGAATGGCTGCCCTTGAAGAATCCAAAAATCGTGGAATGGCTGCCCTTGACGAATCCAAAAATCATGGAATGGCTGCCTTTGACGAATCCGAAAAACGCGGCACAAAATACGTTTTAACAAAAACGTGACTTAATCCATGCACAGCTCCCTCCGCGGGAATCGAAACGCAGACCTCCGCCTACGCAAAGCCCAAACGCAGCCTATGCTGCCACTAGCCCACAAGGGGCTAACGAAGTCTAAGACAGACTTCCTACCACTTCAACGAACAAGCACTTCGTAAGTTTTTCAAACGCGAGCTCTCTTCTTCCGCGGCGTCAACAGAGCATCGATCGCAGCCAAAAATTAATGCATTCGAAATTCTCAAGAGGAGTTAAACCTTAGGATCCTTCCCATATTTATAGTCCAATCGTGGACTTTAGAACACGTCGACGGCAGAGAAACGTAATTTCGAATTTAATCGAAATTGCTTTCTAAAGGGTTTAAAAACCCTTAATTAATTTTAATAAATTAAGAATAAAAAAGGTTTAAAAACCTTTAAATATTTTTAATAAATTAAAAATAATTTCTCCCTTAATTAATTAAATAATTAATTAATTAAAACCTTGAAGGGTTTTAAATAATAATTAAATAATAAAGAGAACCTCCATTGGTTTTAATAAAAACCATTTAACTTGGTTTTAATAAAAACCCTATCCAAAAACCTTATCCAATGGAATCTCTCCGGATTCTCTTAAGAAGATTCTCTTGGAATATTTCACCTTTGAAGCCAACACATCCTCTTAACATTAATGCCATTTCCTTTTGACATCAATGACAACTCATAGACAAGGAGCTAGGATCTCAAACCCAAAATTGCCAACAATCTCCCCCTTTGTCATTGATGGCAAACCATGCTTCTCAACAACAAAAAACTCAACATAAACAGCTCCCCCTGTCTTGAGGCTCTCCCCCTTACTCAAATCTCTCCCCCTTTGTCATCAATGGCAAAGGGTCACCTTTGGGGCTCGGGACTAAGAATGAGCCTCTTAGCTTAGTCCCTCCCCCACCTCCTGATGAGGTGATTAATTTTGGGGTGGGAGTAAAACTCCCATTAGGCACTGATCATCATCAGCGTCTATAACTTCCTTGTCGGGCCTTCTCTTGAACTCTTTGTCCATATTCCTGTTCTTGTCACTATTCTTGTTCTTGTTCTCATCCCTGTTCTTGTCCATGCCTTGATCCTTGGACCTGATCATGCCACTGTTCCTGTTCTCGTATTCTGGAATTTCAGCTCTACACTTTGTAGCTATGTGACCTTTATTGTTGCACTTATAACAAGTAACAATGTTATTTCTCTATGGTAAACCTGATCTTTGAATCCACCAGTTCTGACCAAACCTATTTTGGCCAACCCTGTTCTGACCAAATTTGTTCCTGTTATTTGCCTTGCAATAAACTGCCTTGTGCCCAAACTGTTGACAAGAGTAGCAATACCCTTGAAAGTAACTAGCACTTCTAAAACTGTCATTTACCTTCTTCACTTGAGCCATGCAATGTGAAGCCATGTGACCAAACTTGTGACAAGCAAAACATCTGCCTTGAAACTTTCCTTTATTTGACCTCTTGGGTCCTGAAAACTTCTTCTTCTTCTCATTCTGAATTCTGTTTTCTATTTCTGTGCATCTATCATTCAAGGACTCATGATCTGAAATACTTTCCTCATCAGAACTCTCTTCCTTTTGGAGTCTCTTACTAGACTCTTCAACTTGTTCCTTGTGTGACTTAACAAAACCAAGGCCTGTTTTATCTGTTGTCTTTCTTTGACCTTTGATGAGTGACTTAACCTTTTTGGAGCTATCTTGAAACCTGTAAAGCTTATCCTTGTACTCTTTAGTTTCCTCTTTCAAAGAAGCCATTTTCTGTTCTAACTCACTATACTCAAGAACCTTAGACTCTAACTCATCCTTGAGTTCTTGTGTCTTAGCTATAGAGAAATCAAGATTTTCAATAAGATCATCTCTCTCCATACAACATTCATCTAACTTATCCTTGAGTCTAGCATTCTTCTTTCTTTCCTTTTTCAAAGCACTAAGAGCACTAATAAGTTCACTTTCAAGATCCTTTATTTGATTTCCTTTTGAATCATCAAAGCCTTTTTCAGATTTCTTATCACTAGAGGTGCTACCCTTTTCAAAAACCATACATGCATCTTCCTTATAGTTTTCTGAAGCATCCTCATACATACTAGAAACCAAATCATTATTTGTGCAATCATCCTCAAGGTGACCAAAATTTCCACATCTAAGACATTTCATGATAATGAATCTATGTTTCGGTTCTTCCTCTTTTTCTGATATGAACAACATCTCATTTTCATTATCACTTGAAGAACTTTCACTATCACTACTAGAACACTTACTTGCTTTGTCTAGGTAGAAACTCTTCTTGTGCTTGTGAGAATACCTCTTTCCTTGATTGTTGTGCTCATCTTTGATTTTAAGATTTGTATTGGCCTCTTCTAGTTGTTTCTTCAATGAAACAATCTCTTCTTCTTGTTTGCAGCAAACAGTCTCTTTCTCATTGATCTGAGACCTGAGAGTTTCTTCACTCCTTTTGGACTCTTCTATTTGCAGCTTCAGATTGCTAACAACTTTGTTAGATTCCTCTTCATGTTTGTTGCATATATCGACTTTATTACTCATTTCTTCTGTCTGCATTCTTAAACCGTCAATTTCTTTTTCTAGCTTACTGCAATACTCTATTTTCCTGGTTAATTGCATTTTGAGATCTTCAAAAATTTTCTTGTATTCTTCTGTTTGTACTTTCAAAGCTGGTGATTATATCTTCTGCATCCTCAACCTTTTTACTCAGAGCTAAAATTAGTTTATGTTTCCAATTTGCTTCTGCATCACTTCCTTCTTCATCACATTCCTGTTCTGAATCTGTTTCTTCACCAATTTTGAATGGATCATCTTCATCTTCACTGCTACTAAACCCATGGCAATGACGTTCATTATGACCGAGTTGACCACAAACAAAACATTCTCTACCTTGTGAGCAATCAGTTGCAAAGTGACCGGTCTTCCCACATCTGGTGCAAAACTTTATTAATCCGGCTTGTTCTCCATTGTTTGATTCATCTCTTGAATCTATTTCCATTCTTCTTCCCAAAATAGCAACATTGAGTTCATCTTCATTTTCTTTCATGACCATGTGTGTTTTCTTCTTCTTGTGTCTTATGGTTTTGCTTTTGCCTTTCCTTGCCATTTGTGTTCTTGTAAGATCTTCCTTCAAGTTGTTAAACTTTTTGAAGGCACCGGCTCTGATACCAATTGAAGAACACAAGCTTATACTGAGAGGGGGGGTGAACAGTATAAGACCTCTTTTTACTTTTTCCTTTATACTTCAAAATAGTAAAGCAATATACCCAAAGCAATATCAAAGCAATGCACAAAATCATCCACAAAGTGACACCAATTTTAACGTGGTTCACCCAGAATGGCTAGGCTACGTCCACAAAACTTTTCTCTAAAATTTATCTCAAAGTTCTTTGGGAAACCTTCCCAATTACAATGTTTATGAGCCTCGGCTCAAAGGAGATACCTTCCCCCAATCTGAATTTATGAGCCTCTGCTCAAAGGAGATACCTTCCCCCAATCTGAATTTATGAGCCTCTACCCAAAGGAGAAACCTTCCCCCAATCTAAATTTATGAGCCTCTGCTCAAAGGAGATACCTTCCCCTCTGCTCTGGATATGATCCCTCAGAAGATCAACTGTCTCTACCTCTTGCCAGCATGTGGAACTCCTTTCCATCGAAGACCTCCTATCCTCAATGCTTAGCCTAAGAGACCTCTGCCTTCTATGATCACGTCCACAACAGCTCAACAACCTGTACCAAACACAGTCAGTCGGTCTAGTACAAGTCTTCCTCTGTCTGTCAGATCTGTCCAACTCTTGAACAAATCAATCCTCTATCCACAAGCCTTCTCAAAGACTTGCCAAATCTGTCCTCAGGTTCTCTGATAGAACCAATGTACCTCTGTCCTCAAGTTCTCTGATAGAACTATCAATCTCAGCTCACAAGTCCTCTGCTAGGACCTGTCCAAATCTGCTCACAAGTCCCCATCGAAACCTATCCAAAACCTTCTCACAAGTCCCCAATGGAACCTGTTCAAAACCTGCTCACAAGTCCCCAATGGAACCTGTCCAAAATAGCTCACAAGTTCACCAAGAAAAAACTTGCTTAGCATGAACCCACAAAGAGAATTGTTAGAGACCCAATGTGATTCATCAACCTCATAGAAGCATAAAGAGAATTGTTAGAGACTCAATATGTTCTATACTTAACTCCCAATCTCAATCTCAACTCAATCTCAATCTCAAAAGAATAAGATAGATGTAGTATGCTTTTCTCAAGAACATGAAACACAACCCAACAATTGCCAAACATGCAATATCTCATATAACAATGCTACTCATGTTCTTTCCACAACCAATATCTTTTCTCAACCAATTAGGGCTTTAACAACAATGCTTATAGACAAGGTTTAACCAACATCATTCAACTCAACATTAACCTTGAAGCATTCAACCAATCATCACAAGAAAAGGAAACAAGTAGAAATCCTTTTCCCTCCAAAGATATTTGAACAAAATAGCCACCAACACAATATCACCAAATGCAAAGAATAACTTGCTCAAATCAACTCAATGGAGTAAGCCCAATATCATGAATCAAGTAAAGCAATAACTTGATCAAACAACCTCTATGGAAGCAACTCAACCATCAAACTCAAAACAGCCAACCAAGGGTTCCACCAACTCAATGCAAGTAGCTTGACTCACAAATACAAACCCTAGTGCACAAAGCTTCCACTATCTCAAACCAAAAATTATGCATTCATCAAAAACTCTCCTTAAGGATAACAATGCATAAGTAGTCTTCAACAAACCAGAAAATAGGATTTACACCCAATCAAAGAAAACCTAGTTGAAAACCTTTTCACTCCAACCTTATTTCAGAAAACATACACCAATCATACTCATAAGAAGAATGTGCCCATACCTTATTGGAGTAGAAGAAACTTGACCCTTAAAGTTGTCACCACACACAACCCTCAAACTTCCAACCAAGTTAGGGTTAGAACCAAGATAAATGAGCATATAAAAAACTTTCCTTAGTACACCTTTTAGCTTCTCTTCTTTTGAAAACAACCACCAAAGAAGTCAAAAACACAACAACCAAAACTTACACCTTATATCTCCATTTTAAACTTTAGCATAGCAAAAGACTAATCTCAAAAATACAACCAAAGAAATATCCCCTTATTTCTCCTATGTCTTTTAAACAATGCTAAACAATGCCAAAAATTATATCAAGAAATTAATCACACCTTAGAATGGCTGCCCTTGAAGAATCCAAAACTCGCGGAATGGCTGCCCTTGACGAATCCGAAAATCGTGGAATGGCTGCCTTTGACGAATCCAAAAAACGTGGCACAAAATACGTTTTAACAAAAACGTGACTTAATCCATGCACGGCTCCCTCCGCGGGAATCGAAACGCAGACCTCCGCCTACGCAAAGCCCAAACGCAGCCTATGCTGCCACTAGCCCACAAGGGGCTAACGAAGTCTAAGACAGACTTCCTACCACTTCAACGAACAAGCACTTCGTAAGTTTTTCAAACGCGAGCTCTCTTCTTCCGCGGCGTCAACAGAGCATCGATCGCAACCAAAAATTAATGCATTCGAAATTCTCAAGAGGAGTTAAACCTTAGGATCCTTCCCATATTTATAGTCCAATCGTGGACTTTAGAACACGTCGGCGGTAGAGAAACGTAATTTCGAATTTAATCGAAATTGCTTTCTAAAGGGTTTAAAAACCCTTAATTAATTTTAATAAATTAAGAATAAAAAAGGTTTAAAAACCTTTAAATATTTTTAATAAATTAAAAATAATTTCTCCCTTAATTAATTAAATAATTAATTAATTAAAACCTTGAAGGGTTTTAAATAATAATTAAATAATAAAGAGAACCTCCATTGGTTTTAATAAAAACCATTTAACTTGGTTTTAATAAAAACCCTATCCAAAAACCTTATCCAATGGAATCTCTCCGGATTCTCTTAAGAATATTCTCTTGGAATCTTTCACCTTTGAAGCCAACACATCCTCTTAACATTAATGCCATTTCCTTTTGACATCAATGACAACTCATAGACAAGGAGCTAGGATCTCAAACCCAAAATTGCCAACAACGTTGTGAGCTTAAAGTCTAGTTTGTTGGATTGATTGAAGAACACATATGTTTCTCTTAAAAAACTTATTTTTTTAAGCTTAATCTTAACCTATCCTTAATGCATATGCAAAATACAATAATCAAGGCTTATAACTAGAATTCTCTTTTGATTTCAATGATAAAGGAAGCAACAATTTTTTTAAGAGGCAAGGGCATAAGAAGATGTAGCAAACAAAGCCTAAGGTGTAGCTATATGTATTTTTAATTTTATGCCAAAGCTTAAAGGTTAATTTTATTCCCTATATGATTAAGACTAACGAATTCTTTTATCAATAAATAGAAAATAGAACCTGCTTTACATAGGCGAAAAACAAAATATAAATCCTAAATGCTTAAATGGTAGAGTTATGGGGTAGAATAGCCTATTTCTACCAATGTGGATAAAGCATCACCTACTTGCAAAAGCATCGTCAATGTTATTGCTCGTTGGTGGTGGTACTGCTTAACTTATAAAATAGATATAAAATGATACAGTTAGTGGTATAGGGGCCTATCTGAGATAGCAAAGGATAAATTTCCTTAAAAAACAATCAGAGCCTTGTTTAGATAAACAAAAAATGATGAAAATGATAGAATGCAAAAAATTAATGCCAAATTTGCTCATTGGTGGTGCTATTGTTTAACCTGCAAAATAGATAGAAAAATATATAGTCAATGGTAGAGGGGCCTATATAATCTAGGAAAGGATAAACTTCCTTAAACAATAATCAAGCCCTTATTTAGATAAATAGAAATGATAAAAATGAAAAATTGCACAAAATTAATTGCAAGTGACAAAAGCATCATTGTGTTGCAATAGTGGCATTAATGCTTTCACTTAACAATGATGCTTTTATTCTATGTAAAACCAGAGAGTGATAGTACCACCAACTTGTAATTTGACAACACTTGGTTTTTAGAGAAGAATAACAATATTAAATGTAAGACATAACAATTTTAAGATACCTATGATGAAGGGCTCTAACTTGGGAGTATGGAGGCCCTATCTAACAATAGAAAAACATGGATTTAATTACTTAAATCTTAATATTAAATATCTAAATGTAAGATTAGCTATGTTCCAATGCAAGATGAATAACTAGTTCTAAATGCAATGAAATAAAAACCTAAAACTACAAGGACTAGCAAGAGCCAATAAGCAAAATAAGGGAAAAAACACAACCCAAGGTATAAGGTTGGTTCCCCTTTTTGAAAGCTCGTTTAATACTTGTTAGCTTGCTTTTTAATGACACTTGAATGCTTAAGCTTGAATGCTTGATGTTTTATGCTTGATGCTTAATGTTTGATGATTGCTCGAGAGTTTGTAGACTTGATGCTTAAATGCTTGCAAGAATTCTTGGAGAGAACTTGCAAGGATCAAAAGCTATAATGCTTGCAAATCTAGCCTTCATAAGGTTGTGGCATGAATTGGGCATAAACTTGCCAAGAAGAATGTTAAAATACCTATGATTCTAGAGAGATTTTGCTAGAATTTTGTTACTCTCAACCTCTTGATAAATAGGTCACTCTAAGTATTGGTTTTATAGAAATCCATGGCTCCTTGGGATAATAATTACATTGAAGATAACATAATAGAAGAAGGTAAAAGTTTGAAAATAGGGTCAAGAGGTCATCAATGAAAGATCATGAGAGTGAAAAATCTTGGGTTTTAGATCTACTATAAGGGTTATGGATCAAGTTTTAGGGATTTAATTCATTAATGGTGGGCAACTTAAAGAGATAAAAAGTCAAATTTCTTAATTTTGGTGCATGACATTCAAAAGTGTCATGAGGCAATAGTGCCATCAATGCTATTGTTTTTGTGTTTTTTCCTCATGATCATTGGAGATCAAAATGGATGGGAAAAGGTCAAAATTGAGAAGTTTTACAAAAATACAACTAGGTCGTAGTAGCATCGGTGACACTATTACTTATGCCCCAAAACTATCAAATTTTAAGCAATAAATGCTCTAGATTTGGGCCCAAGGAAGATTATTTCAATTTAGTTTATTAAAATGTTGATTGATGAAGGGATTGAAAAGCTTGAATATTAACCATTTGTTCAAAATTTGGCATCTACATCTACAACATGTAAAATTGGTGCACATTCCTTCATCATGTGTTGTTTTCTACTCTCACTTCTTGATTGCACCTATAAAACTTATTTTCTTTCTAAAACAAGAAAAATGTGAGGCTCTATCATGGTTTGCACCCACTTCTAGCTCATTTTTTTTTAAGAATTAAATATAGATTGATGTGAAGATAAATTTTATATATTAGAATGATAAACTTGTAGATATCTAAAGATTTATAATTGTAATAAAACACAATAAAGTCCATTGTTAAAATAATACAAGTAGGATTATTTCAATCTCACATAAAATAATAAATAAAGTTTATATTTTATAATTTTTTAGTGTTTTAAATCATGTAATTTTTAACAAAAATTGATTTTTTTAATGTAAGCATAAAAATTGAGCAAAACAACATGCTAAGTAGCAATAAGGATCTAGATTACAATCCATTGGCTACCAAATAAAGAAAACTAGCAATGGACAAGATGCTTACAGGACAAATGGATAATTACTCATTTTGATGAAGAATTGCTGGCCTTGTGTGACATACATGGATTGATCAATTAAAATGGTATGAGTAGGTAGAATAAATTTGGCTATTATACATGTGTAACTTACAAAGAGGCAAGAACTATAGGTTTTGACAAAATGATAAGTCAAGGACACTTGTTATGAAGAGGAGTAGGTTTCAAATACCCTATTGGTTTTGATGGTTCCTTTCATGGTCTCAAGTCCCCATATATGTGTTTAACATCATAAAAATTTGTACATATTACCTTATATTTTTTTATTAGATATAGAAGGGGTTTTGAAAGGGTGCCCAAACCTCATACAATAAGAGAAGCCCTTTGGCATAATATCAACAATATAGGGACAAGAATAGCTATAAAGCACTACAACTGGATACCCATCACCAAGTGAACTAGCTACAACTTGATACAATAAATAAAATTAGAACAACATTGGTGAGCCCTCCAGCCAACCAACACTCCCACATGGCTACGTACAAAATATTTCTTCATATTACAAAGCATCAAGAAGCATGTATCAGTAAATCCAATTTAAGAAGTCCTTCAAGAAAATTATCTCTCCAAACAGATATACCATTGAGACTTATACCCAATTTTACCATAAATTCAGCATGACAGTTTCCTTCTCTAAAGATATTCTTTATCTCCCTATCCTTTTTATCCTGAATAATTCACCTAGATTCCATAATCATAGCCTCAATTTTCCAACTAGAGATTGAATCACCTCTGACAAAGTTTATAACATATAGTGAGTCTACTTTAATGCAAAAATTTTGGTACCCCATCTTCTTGATAAGAAGGAGACCTTGGTAAAGGGCTTTAGCCTTCACAACATGGAAATTTTGGATATATAATAATTTGAAATACTCTAATAGAATCCCACCTCTATCATCCCTAAGAAATCCACCAGCACCAACATTACCAATATTACCCTTTGAAGCTCCATAAAATTTTAGTTTAATCCAACCCGAAGAAGGATGCTCCCACCTCACAAGGGCTTGGGGATTAGGACCAAGAAAACCAGCAACTCTATTGATTTGTTGAAAGCCAATTTTTCTTTTGATCTTAGCCTCCTTAAATCTACCCTCCTCCAAAGAAAGAGAGGACACATTCTCCAAGGTGGAATCTAAGGCTCTAGAATAAATAGAGGTAGGATCTCTTTTGATATTTTAAAAAATTCTATTATTCCTCTCCTTCCACACCTACTAGAAAATATGCAACAAACAAAAGTTCCAAAGCTATTTCAACTTGGAGAATAAAAAGAGATGACCATTGAGCACAAACATCAACAAGTGAAATCGACACCACCCAAATCAATCCTAAAAAATTAAAAATAGAGTTAATAAATTCCATAGAGAATAAGCATTAAAATAATAGATGGCTTGTTTGTTCCTCATTAGAACCACAAAGGTAGCATCTATTCGGCATAAACCAACCTCTTTTTTTTAGATTTTCAATGGTCAAAATTTTATTTAGAGTTTCCAATCAGAAAAATATATTCACCTTTGGTGTTATATCCTTAATCCATACTTTGAAAGGTGGGACCCACAGAGGAGTCTTGACAACCAACAAATTGTAGGTGAACTTGACTGAAAAGGATTCATTATTTTTCCCTACCTAGAATATATCTTCCTCTTCATTTCTCTATTTAATGACCTAAAACTTCAATTTATTAGAAATTCCAATCTAAGCTTCAAGTTCAGCATTGTTGAGAATAGACTGGTCTAATGATTTCCAAACCTATAGCACATTAACCACATCGATAAAGTCAACCACCTTAGACCCAAAGACCAATATGGTCCTAGGCTCGAAACATGCCAGATTTAGAATGTGTGCAAGGGTTTGGTCCATCAACCAAATATCTTTCTAGAAATCAATATTGAGTTCATCATCCAACCTCCACCTACAACCTTTGGAGACTAACACCCATGAATTTTTAAAACTCAACCAAAAGGTTGAACCATAGGTCGATAATGTTAGCTTTTGGAGCCTTAAACATAAATGAAATGCATTCACAAGTATAGAAATAAGCATGCAATGATATAACTATGATAATAGCAAAAAACCATGCATGAAAATATGATAGAAAACTTGATACAATGCTCTAGAAATGCTCATATAGAAAGCTCACGAAAATTACAATGCTCCTCTCATGGAGTTTGCAACTCCTCCATGATAGCAAAATGGAGCTACATTGTGACTACTACTACTCTCACCTATTCACTACTCAACTTCTCTCACAATCACTCACAATGAGGCCTTTATATAGAAATATAGATTACTTGCCTCTCACTCAACCCTAAGACTCATGTACATGTGGACTACATGCACATTTACATCATTGCACATTCTAACACTTGTGCATTTATTCTATTACATTAATAAAACAATAACTCCTAATCTAATCCTAAACTAAATATGCACCCATGAGGGTACATTAGTAAATAACCAAATGATGTAATAGCCATATTTTCCAACACCCCCCTGTATTACATTATTTGGTTTTGAAGACTTTAGTATTCAATATGGATCTACAATCTGGTATTGTAGTTTGTACTCACCTTCCTGTTCAAGTAAATAGTTAGTGTCTTCATAAGGGTCTATCCTTGCTGATAGAGCTTTAATTCCATGTTCATCTGTAGGTTCTTCCATTTCTTCAACTTCTTGAATCTTTTGGGCAATGTGTCCTTTATGATTTCCTCCCTGATATTCGAGTTGAGGGTACTACTTTTGAGAAGGGTATGTCCTTTGGAACTACTACTTTTGAGGTTGATACTGCTTTGGCTGAAATATCCTATTTTGTTGATTTCCATAGGATGTTTGATTTCCTTGACCTTGATTCTTTGGATTGAATCTATAGTAGTTTGTGTTGTGTCCTTTATTTTTGCATATCTAAAAATATCTATTATTCCAAGGTCTTCATCCTTTTGAGGATGATGCTATATTTCCCTGTGGATTATCTTTTGTCACCAAAGCATTGTTAGTCATCTCATATTTAACTGTGTTCTCTACCTCATACTCTTGGAGAACATTGACTAACTCATCAAAGGAAATATCTTTACTTAATATTTGCAAGGAGGTAACTAGATGCTTGTAATTATCTAGAAGTCCTCTCATGGTCACTTGAACAAGAAATTTATCCTTTACTTCTTCTCCTAATGTTAACAATTTTCCTCTGATATCTGCTACCTTCCTTAAAAATAGCTCTATACTTTCACCATTGTTCATTTTTAAGGAATGTAATTGAGTTTGAAGGTTTAAAATGGTAGCTTTGTTCTTTCCTTCAAATATTTTCTCTAAGGATTTCCAGGCCTTTGTAGATGTTTTTGCTGAACTGATATACGGTTGTATTTCATCTGTGATAGCAAAGGTTATTATCATTAATGCCTTAGCATCACTTTCTTTGAATTTCTAAATTTCTATATCATCTGTAACTGGTTTGGTTTTTGTCCCCATAGTAATTTCCCAGAGTTTCTCAAATGTCAAGATGGCCTTTACTTTGTTTTTCCATGAGAAATAGTTTGGACCTTTAAGTAATTGAGATTCTAAAAGAATGAACTTATTTGATGTCATGATGGTCCTAGTAGGCTACCTTATATCTCCCTAGTATTGATATATGCTATAAATATGATTCACCTCTATCACTTGCAATCAATTACTTTTAGAAAGCTATTAGAAATGCAATCTTCAAAAATAAGAATTCAATATATTTAGTTGGATATGTCCTTCAAAAATCAATCTTCCAACTAAAATTTTGATGCAATGATAGGTTTCTAAACTTCTTAGAATTTCAATTTGAAGTAGGATTCCTTATATCTCCCTAATTAGAAGTTTTAGAAATATTAAATGTTTGCAAACTAAATTTTGTTTACTACTCCTTATATCTCCCTATGTTAGAGTTTGCAACTATTCTTTTGAAGCAATGGAAATGAATTAAATGCTTCTAGTTTTAACCAATGTCTTCTATATAACCAATATTCTTTTCTAGAGATCCTTTCAACACCTTATTACTCCTACTAATATCTCTAGAATATTAAATAAAATTTGATATCAAACTTGCAATATAATAATGAATATTTCTCACCTTCTTAATTCTGATTTGCAAGTTGTTTGGATGCGGTTTGCAAGGACTATTTTTCACTTGTTTTCCTTCACCTTGCTTGTCAACGTATTCCTCTTTGTAGATGGACTGTTTTTCCTTCCTCTCTTCAATTGAATGTTGGTTGGATACGTGCACTGTATGAGGCTTGAACTCCTTTTCAAATCTGATCTTTCGCTGGTATGTAGCCATCACTTTGTTGCTGGTTTCTACGTACTCTTTAAAATAGTAGCCTTTCACTTGCTTTCAACACTTCTTCAGCTCTCCTCCTTTTCATTTACGTACACTAGGTGCCTTCTTAACTAGATGTAATATGAGATGAGTGTGCCAAGTGGCACTTATCTTCTTGAAAAATATTCCTTCTATACCTTCGTGTAGCGCATATGACATGTGGCGCTTGTATTCTGCTCTCTTCTTGAAAATATTTGTCGTAGCTCCTTCCTTTAATGCTTGTGACAAGTGTTGCTCAGATTTCTTACATCTTGGTGGTTGATAATTTCTTTTACCTTCTTCCTCCATGTTGGGCACTCGTATATGGAGGATTCTTCAATGTTATTTTATCTTTTCCACCTATGTTGGGTGCTCATCTCATTCTTGTAATATGAAATATTACACTATGATGTTGGGCATTGCTGGATTTTGAGTGTGAGATGTTATACTATACTATTGGGTGCTTATCCTTCCTCTTCAATATGGCACTCTTCACTTTGGATGCATGGAATAGCTCTCACCACGTGGCAGTAGGTTTTCAACTCTTCCTTGACTCTCTTCAGTGCTTTCCAATGCTCAACTCTTGTTGTCTATGTTTCTCCATGGTAGAATGAATAAACTATCTTCCAAGGCTCTGTTGGACATGTAGACATGTTAGTTTCTAGCTCGCATCAATGGTAATGGCACCTCCTTTGTGATGATAGAAGACTTGCACTATGACTTCAATGTTTATGCTTGTATTTTTCTCTTTTTGTAGGTCTGATTTTATCCTCTATGTACGCAACAACTTTGATGATCATGGTGCTCCATTGGGTGTATTTTAACACCTCAAATACCTAATGTTTAGACCTCTTTGAATGGTCCTTGATTTTTCTTTCCGAAGGCTCTCTAAAACCTATCTTTTCTAGTTCTTATGAAGTCCTTTAAATGACTCTCCAATGTAGATTACAACTGCCCCCTATGCTTGAAAATGTTATCTTTATTTTGCTCAAAATGTGGGCTTCAAATTGCTGATATGGCTGGTCATTTGTATGGTCCAAGCTTACTCTCAAAAATTATTTTTAATCTTCTCCAAGACTATCCACAAAATTCGTTTGGAGATGTGCACTTAACCTCAGAATTCCTTCTTCCTTTCAAGCTCTTTTCTTTGCTATATTTTGTTGGCTTCTCTTCTCCATATTTTGGAGGTATTGTTATCCTTTTTGGTGGCTATTCCTTGCCACAAAATTCTGCCATTTACTTCTTCAAAAGAGCTCTTAATAAATCTGCCTTTGATCACTGGTTTGGCTGAAATAGAATATTACCTTTAACTCTTGACAATATCTTCCTTGCTTGGCTATTCTTCACTTATAAATCCAAGCTATTCAATGTAATACTTTGCACTCTATCTTATGCAAGTATAGTCTTATTTTATTTAGAATGAGCAATAGAATGTTGATATATTTATTTCTCTCAAAATATACCTAACTTCTATTTTCTTCTATGTGCAGGTATGCTCCTTGTAAACTATAACTTTTGCACTATTTTGAAGACTTGAAATGAAACTATTCTATGCAACTCTTTGATCCTTTGAAAATGGTGCTTGATAAACCTTAATAAGAAACCAAATATGAAAGCTCAACTAATGAACTTTTGCACCTTATTGTTGCATACCTTTTTCTCTCGTAGATGATGGAGATAGTGGTGATTCAAGTCACCTCAATGGCTGCCTTTTGTGGATGATTTTGCAGCTCTTCTATGCTATCCAAAAACAGCTCTTTGCTCACCTTTTTGTAGCTTCAATACCTTATCAATTTGCTGCTCTAAACTCTGATTTTGTGGCTTCAAAAACTTCTTCAGAATGTGCTTCTGGAATCTGATTTTTAGCAATCACTAACGCTGCCCAAATTTTCTGAAATTTTCAGCACTAAGCAATCTTATATATTGCTTCTAATTCCTTTGATTTTCTTCCCTTTTCGCTGTCCACGAACTCTGTATTTTGTAGCTTTAAGTGTTGTCAATGTGCTACCTTTTCTTTATCTTCAAATCTGAAAATTTTCCAGATTGTAAGGCAATCAATACCATCACTGAAATGTTGTCCTTGAATCCCAAAAATTTGGTAGGATTCTCCCCAAATCATAGCTGAGATGTTTTCTCAAGAACCCTTCAATGATGGCCCCCAAATCTCATAGATTTGGTGGTTCTTCTATCTCTTTTCTCTTGCCAAATTCTGACTTCAAAGTAGATCTCCTCCTCAAAAAATCTATCAATCTTGAGATCTATTCAATACTACCTTTTTGGTTTGACAATCTTCTTGCCAAAATTTCTCCTTTGGGCTTGTTTTCGGATGGTGACAATTATCCCAATTCCTTAGCTTCTTCTTTGGTAGTAATTTCTCCAATGAGTCCTTCTATGGACTCCTTCAATGAGGCTCACCAAGCCTTCTTCTTGTTTCTCCTTGAGACCTCTCCAAGGTTCTCAATATTGCAACTTCAAAATATTCAATGAGACCTTCCTTGGCCTCTTCAATATTCAACTATGGAAATGAGATCTCCTTCTAGGATCTCTTGAATCTGCTACTACTAAAATCTGTAATAGAATATTTTGTTAGTTCTTCTCAATGCTCAATCTTCCACTATGGAAGTTCTTCAATAGGGCCTTCAATGGACCTCTTCTTCAATAGAGTCTTCAATGGACCTCTTCTTCAATAGGGCCTTCAATGGACCTCTTCTTCAATCTGAAGTTTTCAGTCTTCAATGGAGATCACCAATCTCCAATATTTTGCTAGGACTCTTCTCCTTGAGTCTCTTTGATCTTCAATGGGGTCTTCTTTCTAGGACCTCCTTCCTAGATTTGCAATCTTCAATGTGGCTTCCTTGGCCACTAGCTCTCTCCTCAATCTTTCAACTAGGAGTCTTCAATCTACAAATATTTCAATGGGACCTTTCTCCTTAGACCTCCAAATCTTCAATCCTCATTTTTTTGCAACAAAGAATCAATCCCTGCATGAGGAAAGTAACTTCAAATTTCAGGAAACGAAGATGAAGTTCTTCTCTATCTATTGTAGGAAGCTTCCCACCTTCTGAGAGTTAATTTTTTGCAACAAGAAAAACTTAGATGATAGTAACCCAATGGTTCTCCTAAAAACTTATTTTTCTCTCTTGCAATGAAATATTAGAGATAATAAAAATTCCTATGACTCTATGAAAAATAATCTTCACTAGTTGGATTGCCAATCTAGTGGATACAATGTTGAGTTCTAGTCTTCACAAGCGTTACAACTCTTGTGGAAAAACTCTAGCCAAATCTATCATGTGGCTTTCTCTATTTTCTATTCTTCTACCTAGAGCTACTTCTATCAAAAAATAAATCTATTGTGATGGTATTGTAGCATATGGGTGTATTATTCCTAATGGGGAGGTGATTTTCTAAGGCTTGGAATGATCAATATACAAGTCCCAACTTGATTTCCAAATCATACAACCGTACGGTCCTTCAAACTACCCTTTTACGCCTAATGAACAACTTGTACGAAAGTCAAATTCACACATTGTATGATCCCAAATTGTATAGTGGCAAGGTTTGTACACTTTTACACTCATCCAAACTGTTAAACTCAGTTTTTGAGGCTATCATACACAGTTTTGTAATCGTTCAAGTTGATTCCCTTAAACTGCCAAATCGGGTAAGTTTATCTCAATTGCTTGGTTTACCAAATCGGGTAAGTTTTCCTTGTATGATTTGTACGAACTCTAGTGTACGATTTGTATGAACTGAAGGTACATACAGGTGCAAAATTAGATACTCTACTAGGTCCAATCTCTCTCAGGTATGTTTTTTAAATGTTTAATATGCTAATTAATCCATTCTTAGCAACATGCAAAACATCTGAATGGGTCTTGTGAGAGATTCAATTCCACTGACTATGTTCAAAAATCATACAATAGGGTTCATGATGTCCTCCTAAGTGCTTTCATGCTCACAGATCATTCCTCAAGCTTCACCAGTGATAGATTCTTACAATATGTTGCAACAATGCATAAAACTAATCCAAACATTCACCAGAAAATACATGCATCAAGATTAAACCATAAATCCTCATCCATTAGTGCAAAAATCATACACAACCTATAAAAAACATATTCATACTCATTTGTGTCTTATTATATCATAAATGCAATTACAACATGGTTGTTCTATCAATCTACTGCAATAACTCAGAACTTAACAATCTATCTCATTGGATTCTAACCAGTAAATACTCAATATATCTCCAACAACAACCAGACCTACAAATTTGAAAATGGGGCCTTATATAACATTGCCCAAGCCATTCCAAAGTGGTTCCTGAGGCAATTAGTTATTTACAACTACCCATCCATAACAAAATGTATAAATTTAGACTTTTACTAAGTCTAAAACCTTAATTAGTAAACTTATGCATCATTTCATCCCAAAATTATATTTCTTATGCATTTCATTGCATTTTAGTGTGCCTTGTACGGTTTTCCCTTGCATTGTATGGTTTGCCTTCCTGGTTGTATGGTTTGCCCCTACCTGTACGGTTTACAAAACTTGGGTAAACTATCAAAACTATCAAAATTGAGCAAATCCATTTGATCACTTTCTCTTCTTCTAGGAGGTGGATTTGCTGCCTACATCTGCCCTCCCCTTTACTTTGGTCGGTGTCCTCACCGACTGACCTTTCTACTTTAGTTGTGCTTCATAGTCCACAATTATCTCTTGCAAGTCAGTCACTTTGGATTGAATAATTACACGTTCATTCTTCAACTTGGCTGCGTAGCTTCCCATTTCTACTACTTTTACCCCATGGAAATTAGCCTTCTCTTCAGCAGTCTTTAGGAATTCCATCATTTGCTTTTCCTAGTTAGTGGCACTCCTCTTCAACCTTTCCTACAAGTGGGCTTCTATTCGAGTCACCACCTAAAGTTCTTCATTCTTCTCAGCAATGGTCTCTAGGTGGTGATGAATATCTACCTCCAAGGCATGAATAGTCTCTTCCCTAGCTTTCAACTATGCTTTTATTATCCTTTTGAATTTATTCTAGGACCAATTGATTGTATCTTTTATTATCCTTTTGAATTTCTTCTATCTTCTTGGCTTGTGTCACCACTTGCTCATTTTTCTTGGCTAATTGTGCTACCATATGTTCATCCTTTACCTTGAGTTATGCCTCCAACTCCTTAATATTATCTTCTATTATCTGGGAGATCTGTCGCTTCTCTTCTTCAAGAAAATTAAGTATGGTTTCAGACTCAGTCTTTATGCTTGTCAGATCTTCCTCTAGTTTCTTTATTTTCTCTTCTGCTATAACCTTACACTTTTGCAATTCTTCCTCCATTACAATAATTTATGTTTGAGTGGCTTCTGTCTCCTCCTTCTGAGCTTCCTTGAGTTGATAAATTTTCTCCAATATGATGCTCAACCACTCTATCTAATGTGTGAGAAAGTTCAACTTCCTCAGAGTGATAGCCAAATTTGTAGTGACCCTCTTGTACTCCAATTCTCCTATGTTCATCGGACAAGTCAGGTGATTGGTTCTATCCAAGTACAACCTCGGATGCTGCCTGTAGTTGGTTATCACTCCTTATGGCAAGTCATCTCTTCCCAACATTTTGGTTACCTCTTCCCTAGGTAACTTCCATGGGTGTTGTACATGAATATCTGTGATTCTCCTTGTATGCTCCTTATTACTCACCCATTCTATTATTTTCTCCAATTCGAGAGACACTTGTTCCTCCCACAGCTTTACTTCTCCCATGCATCCAATACAAAACTATAATTTGGCACTGGCTATGGCATCACCTATCTATGAGAAGAAATGTTCCACATCATCTTCTACTCCTCTTGCCTCCTCTTCCATTTCAATATTTCTAAACTGTAGTACCTTCAAAAGGTAACTTGTTCTCATTCTCCATCGTTCCTCTTCTGTAGGAGTTCGTTCTTCCTCTTCCTCCATGTGGTGGCTAGAGCTTCCCCCAAGATCTCAAAGTGCTCTCTCTATGTCTATATTTTCCTGAGATTGAGGTCCATTCTACAATATTCTCCTCCTCCTTATTATCTTCTATCTTCACAATCTCCTATTGATATTTTTGTTGTTCTATCTGTTCCTAGGCTTCTTCCTTGTTCAGTAGAGCCCACTTGTTGCTCTTCCATTACTTTTTGGGCTACTTCTTGTTCCACACCACCCACCTATTGTTCTTCCATCACCTATTCTTCCTCCTGATTGTGTTGTATTTCCATCATTATGATTTGTTCAACAATAGGTCCTTTTTTTCTTGTGATGCTTTTGTCTCTTCTTGCACATCACTTGGGTTATTTTGCTTTGAACTTCCTCCCATCATGAATTTGTAATGGGGCTTCTTCTTTTTCCTAGCCTCTTCTTCTGAGGCTTCCACTCTCACCTCAGTTTCCTCTTTTTCCTCCTGAGTGGTGGCTACCACTTCCTGTGCTATTTGCCCCACCTCCATATCCTTCAAAAAATTTGAAGCATCTAGGATTTCAAATTCATCCCGTTGGAAAATTTGTGGAGATACCACCATTTTCTCTACTACTGCCCAACTCCAGTCATCCAGATCTATATTTTATGAATCTGACTATTCTTCCTCCTATTGATCCTTTTGTGTAGGCTCATCTTGTTTCTCTAAAATGGGGTTCTTTACCATTCTTTCCCATTGTCTTCTTATTCTTATTTGAATTGGGCTTACTTGTCTCTCCACATTTCCCTCCCTTTCTTGAATTGATGGTTGCTCCTATTGCTATTGTTGCATTGCTTATTGTTCCAGTTCAGGTTCCAATCTCCTTGTTCTTTTCCTCTGAGGATGTACATCCTCATCATCTAAAGGAGTGTCTTCTAGTACCTCTATGGCCTACTATTCCCTCTTTGTTCGAGGCTTCTTTGGAGTCTCCTTCTTAATGGGTACTGACTTTGCCCACCTCAAAATGGTTGGTTATCCTTCCTCCAAATTCCTAGGTTCTATCAAACCTAGAAAATAGATTCCCAACTCTATGACAACATTCAATAATAGTCTGATGGCATGGAAGGTCATTCCAAAATTCTTCGATCTCTTCATTAGTACTTTGTGCATTTTCCTTTCTAGATAGGTACCCCAATCGTATTGGATTCCTTGGGTGATACCTTCTACATACTAAGCCATCCAGATTGGCATCTCTGTGGATCTTGTATCACCTGATAGTTGAGCCATTATTGTATTCATCACACATGGCCAATCATCTCCTTTCAGTTGGCTTTGTTTGATCCCTCGAGTTCTTGCACCCGAGATATTTGCAATAATTAGTGACTTCACATTAGTTAATAAAGTGATGATACGATGTGACTCAATCGGATCAACCAACTTATTAACTATCTTTGTGTCATATGTTGGCAATCTGAATGTCTTCCTAAATGCATCTGCCATCACTTCTATTTTCATTGATCTCTTGTCCACATTGACAAAGGTAGTTTTGGTCGCAGGATTATACGCCTGGACCATCTACAATAGGTAGTTGTAGAAGAAGGTTTTTGGTGTGGTGGTACTTATTCTATGATAGCTACACCAACCTCCTCGAACCATTTCCTCCATGGATGGTTCTTGTTTCATTTATCATTCCACCATCGCCTGCATGTATCCGCTCCATGTACAAATGCAATATTTGCTATCTCCACCTAACCTTCCTTAGGTCCGCTACTCAGATCCTCATCCTGATCTAGGATATGTAACTCGATCCTCAATTCCTTTCTTGTTACCCTTTCTTGTGCCATTCTCTCCTCCTGATATCTTGGTGGTGTTCTTCTTCGATCAACCCACCAATAGTTCTACCTTCTCCATGGCCTATATCCTCCTCTCCTCCAAGGATGAGTACCACGCCAATCGTGGGACTGAAACTATCACCCTTGATATTGTCATGGATATTATTCTCTCTCATGTAGGGGTCCTAGTGATCTTTCCACCCTATTGGCTACAATCCACCTTAACCGACGTTCGAGCTCTTCTGTTGAGATCATTCTTTTGTCATTATTTTAGTTAACTTACTATCCGAACATCACCATTTCCGCAATCAAAAGTACTCCTAAAATCATACAATTTACTATAAATTGTATAGTATGCTCTTCCTTGTACTCTTGTATGGTTTCACCTTCAATAGCCACTTCCAGATCGTACATTGCTCCTTTTTCACAGTTTAATTTTTAGCTTGTTTAGTCTTCAAACTACCATAACTTCCTCAAATCATACATTTGTAGCATGAAATAGTACAAGGTGGTACTACTCTATACAATATCACTTTATAGCTACCTCCCTCCATGGAATACATACAATTCCATATGATTTTGTATGATTTGTTGAAAACTTCCTAAAATGACCTAAAAATCGCCAAGAGTTGTGTTATATTCTTCCTAAAATCGTACACCTTACCCCAAAAATTATACAATATGTATTTTCAAACCCTAGGTTATAATTTTTTTTTGCAATTTTGTCCTCCTTTTCCGAATATTTCACCAACCCATTTGTTGGATTGCCTCGATCTTCCTTTTCAGTGCTTTTTGGGAGCAATTTTTTAACTTTTCCACCATTGGCACAATTTTATCTTCAAAAATAGATTCTTTGGTTGTACTCTACGGTTGTATGGACTTCTCCTTCCTTCCCCTACCTTTTCTAGCTTGGCTTTGCCTAATTTGTTTGATTTTAGGGTTTATATTTCACTTTCCTTGCAAATATTCCACTTTGTCTCCAAGTTATCCTACTCGAACCCTAATGTGCAATTTTTCACCACCTGATTCATACTTGGGTGCCTTCTACTACTATTCCTCCTTACTTCCTAGCTATACTTCGAATTTTTCCTTCCATGGAGTCAAACCCTAATTTTTCTCTTCCTTTCCTTCTCCGGTTCGATTTCTCCGAATGTGAAAAGTTCTCCTTGGTGCTAATTAAAATGGGTCATCATTATTTCAGGTTACTGATGAAGTTTTATGCCCATGTAGTCTTCTCCATTCAATTGCATGCTTTCCACCTTCGTCCTCCTAAAAAATTCAAATTCTCTTTGTGTGGTTTAAGGGAATTGCAAATTTGCCTTCTATTTAAATTATTTCTCAAACCCTAACTAAACCCTAACCAATTTAATTCATAAATTGCACCACTTTGCATGTTTTCCATCCTCCTTATATGGATGATTGACAACTCAACATGCTTTTTGAAAAAAATTATCCTTTTTTTGCTTTTTCCTCCAACCACAACTTTTTCTCGTGCATGCCGCATTAAATGGGGTAGTTGAAAATTGTACAACATGCCCAAAATCATACAATGTATGATCTAAATCATACAACCTATCTCTTCGTACGATTTCCCATGTCCTTTTGCCAATTTGACTTGTACGATCTCATAATTATGCCTTTTTCTTCTTCCATTTTGCTTTGTATGATCTTATACTTAGAGAAATTTTCAATTTTCTTTCTCTCTAAAGAGGTCGCCATTTTCGGTTTTCAACCTACTTCCTTCTTAATTGCATCCCGAGGGATTTTCACAATTAAGGCACTTTCTTTTTTTTCTTTTCTTTTTCCTTTTTTTTTCTTTTTTTTTTTTTCTTTTCTTTTTTTCTTTTTTTTTTCAATCCTAGTCTATTTACACTTACCGTCTTGGCAATCGTACAGTGACATTCACTTGTATGATTCCATCGAATTCTTCTCTTGGAGGTTCAATTGTAACATTTTGAGTGGTTGTGTCGCCTATCGGTACTTGTTCCCTAGGTCAATTCATCTCCACTTGTGATGTTACTAAATTTCTTGGCCTTCCCCTTTCGTGTGTACAATTTGGAATTGTACAATTGTAAGCTGGAGTATCTTCACCTGGTGTCCTTTCTCCTTGTCGTGTAGGTGATTGGTCCCTTGGTAGTGGTTTCCTTACTACTCTACTATCATTTGAGCGACTTCTCCGCCTATCCCCTCAGATCAATTCTAGCTCTAGACTTGGTGATCGGATCCTTTGTTGTCCCAAATTTCTTTCATCCACAAAGTGTACTCTTCCTCTACCAGCAAGGCCTCTTCCATGTGTGTGTCTCCCCCATCCTATTCCACTTGAAATTGGGTTTCTCTGCACTAATGGTGATTGCTCCCTTTCCTATAGTAATACTCTACCACCCATCACTCGTTGAGGTCCTTATCGTATTAAGTATGGTTATCCCCATGTACGTCGCCTTACAAGATTTTGTAATAGCCCCCTAATTCTTGGTAATCCTTCCTTTTTTAGTTCATACAGGCTAAGGGTATATCTCCTAGTCATCTAGGATTAGGGTGTCAAAACCTTCCTCATCCTCTATCTCCTATGATTGTAACATCACCTTGTCCTTGTTCATTTCATATTTGCATACCTCCTCCCCTTCTTGGATAAAGCCTTAGGGGTCTTTCCCTATTTCTTCCTCCTATTTTTTGGGTATTAGGAGTTATCTCTACCAACTCAATTTTGGATAGTGTTGAGCAAGGTGCAGAAACAGTAGTCATTGTTGTCAACACAGATAGACAGATCAGTTGATGCAGTGGACAAGAGTTCAGAGGTTAGTGAGATCATGTACAGTAAATTTTTAGGAAGACAAAAGTGGCCCAGATTCTCATAATCAAAGAAAAAGACAAGTAAGAAAACTGTCACGATATCGCGACATGTTTTCTGTCGTGATTTTGCGACATGGCTGAGGAGAGAGAAGGCATAAGCAAAATTGTAATGATTTCACGACATGGTCGAGGAGAGAGAAGACGCAAGCAAAATTGTCATGATTTCACGACATGGACGAGGAGAGAGAAGGCGCAAGCAAAATTGTCATGATTTCACGACATGGCCGAGGAGAGAGAAGGCACAAGCAAAATTGTCATGATTTCGTGACATGGATGAGGAGAGAGAAGGCACAAGCAAAATTGTCATGATTTTGTGACATGGCCGAGGAGAGAGAAGGCACAAGCAAAATTGTCATGATTTTGTGACATGGCCGAGGAGAGAGAAGGCATAAGGAAAACTGTCATGATTTCGCAACATGTTGGAGGCAAAGAAGCCAAGTGGAAAAACTATCATGATTTCACGACATGTTGGAAGCAAAGAAGGCAAGTAAGAAAACTATCATGATTTTGTGACATGTTTGGAAAGAAGGCACAAGCAAAGAAAACTGTCGTAATTTTGTGACATGTTTGGAGAGAAGGCACAGGCAAAGAAAATTGTCACGATTTCACAATAGGTTCAAAGAGAAAGTGCCAAGGATAGAAAGTGTCATGATTTTGCGACAGGTTTGAAGAGAAAGCGTCAAGGAGGAAAAGTGTCACGATTTCGTGACATGTTCCATTTTCGCGGGCCAAAGACAGAAAAGGCACAAGGCAGCTAAAGTGTCGTGATTTCGTGACATGTTCCATTTTCGTGGGCAAAAGGCAGAGAAGTGCAAGCAAGCGAAAAGTGTCGTGATTTCGTGACATGTGTTTTCGCTGGCCAAAAATAGAAAAGGCATAAGGCAACGAAAGTGTCACGATTTTGCGACATGTTCCATTTTCATGGGCAGAAGGCAAAGAAGTGCAAGGAAGCAAAAAGTGTTGTGATTTCATGACATGTTGTGTTTTCATTGGCCAAAGACAGAAAAGACATAAGGCAATGAAAGTGTCGCAATTTTGCAACATGTTTCATTTTTGCGGGCGGAAGGCAAAGAAGTGCAAGGAAGCGAAAAGTGTCATGATTTCACGACATGTCTAGTTTTCATGGCTGTAAGACAAGAGGTGAACAAGGAGGCCAAAAATGTCATGATTTCGCAACATGTTGCATTTTCGTGGGTAAAAGGCAAGAAGAGCATAAAGAGATAGAAGTGTCATGATTTTGCAACAAGTCGCGACAGCACGATCACTGACAATTAACTAAAGCAGAACAACAGTTAAAGGGGCAGTTGTAGAGGAAAAGCATGCAACTATTTTAAGAACAGTCGAAGAAGGAGAAATCAAACAGTCGCATAAATAAAATCAAAAAATGCATGCATGCATAGTAATGAATATGAACAGTTATGTTCAAGAAGACGTGCAATCATGGTAGATATATACGTTGCATGTAACGTAATGCCCACTCTATAAATACAAAAGGAGTTACATAAAGAAGAAGTTACAGTTGACAAGTGGTAGAAGAGAATATTAAAGGAACAATTACGGGTTGCATGCATAAATATGGAAGTTAAAAATAAAGACTAATATGTTATAAAAGCAGGTCTACATGAAGAACAAGGTTCCTTCTAGATGTGAGAAATTGCTATGGAAAGAGGGTTAGAAGAGGGCCAAGAGAGAAATAAGCAGAGCCATGAGAGAGTGCAAAGTTTGATTAATTGCAGACCAGTCAGGGTTGTGTAAACAGTGAAGGCATTTTTATGTCATTAAGATAATTCAGAATTGCAGTCCAAGTTGGTGCTTGGCATTAGGGGTTGGTGCTCCTATCTGTTGTAGTAAAAAAAAAATAAGGGGTTGGTGCTCCTTCCAGTGGGTGCTGGTAAAGTGTTTGTAAAATTGGTGTTTTGCAAAGGCTAGATTTGAATTTGAGTCCAAGCAGTTATTTTTAGGAGTAGCCAAATTAGTGAACCTCATTACTTTGTGTGTTGTGGTGTGCTTTCTTGTGAAAATTGCTTTACCTATTTTTAATTTCTCTTTGCTTCAGCATTAAGTGTTGTAGATTTGAATTTTAAATAGCTACACTGATTCACCTCCCCTCTTAGTGTCATTGTGAAAATATCAATTGGTATCAGAGCAAGGTTCTTAAAAAAATCTTAATCAGCTAAGGTGATCTTGGAAATAACACAATGGCAGGTAATGAAAGATTCTCATCAAACAAAGCTCCTTTGTTCAATGGAACTAATTACTCATTCTGGAGACTTAGGATGCAAACATATCTGAGTGTGTTAGGATATGACATTTGGGAGTTAGTAGAAAGTGGATACATAGTACCCGCTACTCCTCCAACAGATACTACTGAGAAGAAGAAGTCTAAGAATAACTCCAAAGCAAAGAATGCCATAATGTGTGGGCTAGTAGACAGTGAACTGATAAGGATCATGAGCTATAAATCAGCAAAAGACATGTGGGACAAATTGAAGAGCATCCATGAAGGAGACAACAAGATCAAATAAGCCAAGCTGCAAACTCATCGAGCTCAGTTCAAAGCATTACAATGAATGATGATGAGAACATAGAAGCCTATATGCTGAGAGTTAATGTAATCATTAAAGCAACCAAAGGACTCGGAGAAAAAATCGAAGATGTGGTTGTCGTGAAAAAGGTACTTAGAACTCTTCACAAAATATTTAATTCTAAAGTTTCTGCAATAGAAGAGGCTAAAGATCTAAATAATTTTAGCATGGATGAGATGCATGGTTCTTTGACTGCATATGAAATGATAATAGGACAAACTAAGCCTATAGACAGAGAAGTTGCTTTTAAAGCACACAAGAATACAAAAGCTAAACAAGAATCTGAGGATGAAGAGACATCAGATGAAATAGAAGCCAATTTTGTTTGGAAATTTACAAAGAGAAAAGGAAAATATAGAGGAAAGTTACCATTTAAGTGTTTCAATTGTGGAGGGGTTGGTCATTTTGCAGCTAAGTGTCCAATGAATGAGAAAACCAAAAGTGATGAAGGGTCACGCCAAGAAAGAGGTGATTGAAAGAAGAAACCAAATTTTAGGAAAAGAAAATTCAAAAAGAAAAGTTTCTTATCCAAGAATGTCAGCTCTTTTGAAGATAACTCAGGTGAAGATTTTGAATAAGAAACAGGTGAAGCTCTGTTCATGGCATTTGAAGAAGCAAAAATAGAAGAAAAATAAGAAGGTGATACAAAAAGTAAGGATGAGATTGAAGTTTATCTAGAAGGAGAGTTGGTTGCTGCACTTAAAGAGTTGAATACAGAGAGGAAAAAGAATAAAAAGGTATCAAGAAATATTGAGGATGTGAATGACATAATAAACGGTTTGAAAGTACACAAAAAAGAATTTAAGAAAATGTCTAAAGAACTTGAAGTACAATTAACCATGAAAATAGATGAGTGCAACAAACTAGAAGAAGAGATTGTTGTTTTAAGAATGCGGCTAAAAGAAAATAATCAAAAATTGAGTTGCTATCACAAACTTGAAGGAAGTTCTACAAAGCTTGAAAAGATTATAAATAGTCAAAGGACTACAGGCATCAAGTTTGGCTTGGGCTTTGTCGAAGGAGAATCGTCAAGTGGATCAAAGGACATAACTGTAGAACAAGTAAAGAAAGGAGATAAGATCAAGGTTGATCAAATAAAAATGAATCAAGCAAAATAAAGCAATAGTGCCAGGTATGAGAAGAGTGCTGACAATGAGGGGTTCATAAAAGTCACACATCAAAGGAGAAGAAAATTTGTGGCTCTTACTACAAAGTGGCAGAGACCAATTCCTAGGTTCAATCATTCCTTTTCTGGTTATTGTTTTAAATGCAATGCTTACGATCATAAGATTTCAGAATGCATTCATAATATAGGACAAAAAAAAATTTCTAGTAGAAATGTCTTTTCACCCTTGATGGATTATGCAGTAGAATGCTATAACTATCATAACTATGGACACATTGTAAGAAAATTTAGAAGCACATATGCAGCAAATAAATATCAAGGAAGAATAACTCAACCAAATAGTTTAAGGCAAAATAGAAAATTCCCAAAAAAACATGCTCAAGCTACTAACAAAGAAAAGTCTAAACAAGTGACCCAAATTGTAGCCAAACCAGAGTGGAAAGAAAATGAGTGACCCAAGGAAGAAAAGGAATCCTTGATTGTTCAGACAACATTCAAAGCACAGAACAAATCCACACCATGGATATTGGATAGTGGATGCTCCAGTCACATGACAGGAGATAAACAAATATTTGAAAAATTACGTAAATATGAAGGGGGCTCTGTAAAGTTTGAAAATAATGATGGAGCCAAAATAGTTGGCAAAGGATCAGTCAAGATAAGTGATGGAAAGATCAATTCCAAAGAAGTTTTGTTTGTAGTTGGTTTGAAGCACAACTTACTGAGTGTAAGTCAAATCTATGACAAAGTTCATGAAGTCATCTTTAAAAAATAGGGCTGTGAAGTCAGAAAAACACATAGTGAGAAGCTGATAGCTACTGGATCGAGGACTTCGAAATCTATATACTCTCTCAGAAACTTCAGAAGGAGCATGCTTGATTGGACAAGAAGATGAAAATTGACTGTGGCACAAGAGGCTCGATCATATTAGCTTTGACAATTTGCTAAAAATAAGTTCAAAAAGAGCAGTAAGAGATATATCTACCATTGGCAAACTAGTAAATAGCATATGTGCTTCATGCCAAAAAGGGAAGCAAACTAGATCCACATTTAAAGCAAAGGAATAATTCACCAGCAAACTATTAGAGCTAATACATACTGATTTATGTGGACCCATGAGAACACAAAGCATAAATGATGACAAATACTTTATGCTGTTCATAGATGACTACTCCAGAATGACATGGGTACTATTTTTAAAGCTTAAATTAGATGCCTTTGAGATGTTCAATATTTTTTAAAAATAGGTTGAGAATTAAACTGGAAAAAGAATTAAATGCCTAAGATCAAACAGAGGAGGAGAATTTATCTCAAAATAATTTGCAGAATACTGTCAAAAATATGGGATCAAAAGATAGTTTTCGATAGCAAGAACACCTCGTGAGTAATGGTGTTGTAGAAAGGAAGAACGAGGACAGTGCAGGAAATGGCATGGACAATGTTGGCTGAGAACAAAATAGTTGACAGATTTTGGAAAGAGGCAGTCCATACTACGGTTTACATCCAAAATAGGTGCATGCTAAGGACGCATGAAAGAAAAACATCGTATGAGTTGTGGTTCTACAGAAAGGCAACATCAAGATATTTCAAAGTGTTTGGCAGCAAGTGCTACATCAAATGAACTAAAGATAATCTCGATAAATTTGAATATAGAGCTGACGAAGGTATATTTCTTGGTTACTCAACAAAAATCAAAGCCTACACATGTTACAACAAGAGGCTAAAGAAAATTGTGGAGAGTGCAGATGTTAAAGTTGATGAAGGTAGATATCGAGAAACAACTTATCAAGAAAACTACCCTATTTATAAAGAAGTCATTGAAGGAGATGAAGAAATGGAAACAGAAGAGAATCAAAAAATTGACCCGACTAATTTAAGAATTGACTCAGAAGAAGAAGAAAACAAGAAATTCAAAACAGCAAATTGACGGAAAAATCATCCCGGAGAACAGAATATTGGGGACCCAACAGTTGGTATTCAGACTAGAAGAGCAGTAGTATGGAACTACTCTCTATTATCCACCATTGAGCCCAAAAATGTTGCTGAAGCTAGCACATATGAAAGTTGGATGAAATCAATTAATGAAGAACTAGATAAGATTGAGAAAAACAAAACCTAGGAGTTAGTACCAAGGTCGGAAAATAAAAATGTAATCGGTACTAAATAGATTTTTCAAAATAAATTGAACGAAGATGGATAGGTTGTAAGAAATAAAGCAAGACTGGTCTGTAAAGGCTATGTATAGGTTGAAGGTATTGATTTTGAGGAAACCTTTGCACCAGTAGCCATACTAGAGGCAATCAGAATGTTTCTAGCTTTAGCAGTTCATAAAAATTTCAAGGTATATCAAATGGACGTAAAATCAGCATTTTTGAATGGAAAACTGGAAGAAGAGGTTTACATTGAGCACCCAGATGGTTTCCAACTCGATGATAATCCCAACTTTGTTTGCAAGTTGAGGAAAGCTTTGTATGGTTTAAAACAGGCACCCAGAGCATGGTATGCAAGTCTGGATAACTATCTGATTCAACAAGGGTTCAAGAAAGGTTTGGTGGACAGCAATCTGTATGTCAAAACAGAGAATGGCCATCTTATTGTCCTTGTTTTTTATGTAGATGATATCATTTTTGGCAGCAGCAATAATAAATCCTATAGTGACATAGCAAATAAAATGAAGAAAGAATTTGAGATGTCTATGATTGGTGAACTTTCTTATTTTCTCGGACTACAAGACAATCAAAGTGAAAAGGGCATTTTTATTTCTCAAGTTAAATATGTGAAAGAAATGTTGAAAAAGTTCACAATGGAGGATAGTAAACTTGTTAGCACTCCCATGACAACAGGTTGCAAGTTGAGCAAGGATGAAAAATCTCCAAATGTAGATCAAACCATGTACAGATCTATGATTGGAAGTCTTTTGTATTTGACAGCTACCAGACCAGATATCTTACAGGTAGTATGCATGGTGGCAAGATTTCAAGCTAGTCCCAAAGAGACTCATGTGACAGCCATGAAGAGGATTTTTAGGTACCTCAAGGGTACTATGGAGTATGGGTTATGGTACCCAAAAGGTAAGGACTTCACTCTTATTGCATATTTTGATGCAGATTGGGCAGGATGTTGTATCGCTCCAAATTTTTTGCATCCTTACCTTCAAGCTAAAGGATCTATGCCCGAAAGGAGGATGGGAAAAGGATGGGATGGTACCTCGGACTGAGAGGCCCTTTGAAGGTCTCGCCTCTCGAGGGAGGGGTACTGATTGCCCCCAATGTTGACTGTAGTCGAAATCATCTCGGATTGGTACGAAATCATCTCGAATTGGACAGGATCGTCTACGACGATCTGAGCTTTGCTCCGGCTGAAGAATAACAAAGTTCCTACAAGAAAATTCAAAAAAGGACAAAGGCAAACAATAGTCTAGGATATCCTAATGCATGTAAAACTTGAAGTTACAGAAAAATTCAGCTAGGGGAATGTCAAGGGGAGGGCCTAAGATTAAATAGGCATAGGAAGGAGGTTGGGAGGTTGGAGATCATCCCATTTTGGGAGATCTCCAATGGGGGAGACTCTAACGGTGCAGACGCGTCTCTGCCCGAGTTAGAGAAGTTGTTGAAACAAAAGCTAATTATGAAAAATCTAGTTTTGGGACGAAATCGTCTGGACGTTCTACTCTAGATGAAAATCGTCCGATCTGAGGCGATATCGTCTGATCGAAGACGATATCGTCCAACGGACAAAACAAACCCTAAAAATGGCGTAGAAAATGAGGAAACGGGTAGCATGCGGTTTGGGAGCGGTTTTGGGGTTGAAATTTGAATTTGAATTATTACTAAGGTAATTTTAATTATTTACTAAGTTTTATTGCGCCAATTTTAGGGTGCTACATTTTGCCCCCTCTTTAGCGAATTTTTTGAAGAAAATGCGTTAAAGATGAGTTCTTCTCGATTTACGAGAAAGCAAAAATTATTCCCATTTTTAGGCGACGATTCTTGGTCGAATCGTACGACAACTTACTATGATGCCCCCTCCGTGTTTTTACCCAAATCGAACGTTTGAGGTAAAAACGCGAAAAAGCAAAATTAAAATGTTTTTAATTGTTTTTTGAATAAAATTAAGAAAAATAGGGAAAAACCCTAATTCATTGTTACTGTTCATTTTCATTTTCTGGTTTGTGGAGCTCTGCAAACAAAATGGTCGAGACAGCGCACAGATCGACAGAGGTCCGACGTGGGCTACGGGTAAGGGTCTAAACTTAGTTTAGAATGCTTGAATTTTGATTTTCTATGCTTTTTAGATTAAATTTTGATGATTTTTGAGCATCGCGGCCATTTTTGGGCCGTCGACGTCGTCGGGACGAAATCGTCTCGATATCGCCGATTTCGTCCAAGGGCGAAATCGACAAAATGGGGACGATTTCATCAAAAAAGGGATGATTTCGGCTTGCGAAATCGGAGACGAATTTGCTCAAATTGGGGACGATATCGTCCAATAGTGGACGATATCATCATTGATGAAATTGAACTTGCTTTACTTGCATTTTTAATCACTGTTTTATTAATGATTTTTATTGTTTTGTTGTTTATGTTGCAGAGAGGATTACTAAAGAGCAGAGAATGGAAATACGATGGGTTGAGGGATGACTTGGCCACTCTATCTCAGGCAGAGCGAGATCAGTTGGCACAAGTCGGCTTGCAGCATGTGGCAGAGATGCCACAGGTTTCTACAGATATGGGGCTATTGACAGCCCTAGCAGAGAGGTGGTATCCGGGTTCTTCCTATTTTTGGTTACCGATAAGGGAGATGACTCCCACACTAGAGGATGTATGGAGGATTTTGAGGATCCCCATACAAGGATGGTTGATAACTCCCATGGCCAATCAGGGCCACGCGATGATGCGACTGTGCGGAGATCCGAGCTTCACCCTGGAGAAGGGCGAAGTGAACATCGAGTCGCTACGCCAGATGCCTGGGGCATCTAGACTGACATAGGTTTTGGCTGGGGTTGTAGGTGGTCTGCTGCTATGCCATCAGAGTGGATGCAGAGTACCATGGCTATCGACAGATGTGGTCTACGACATGAGAGACCACGGATACAAGTTTGCTTGGGGGAGTTATGTACTATGCCGATTGTATAGGATCCTGCATGGGGTCGTATACAAGGGCGGCCGATGTCTGGTTATGACATCACTACTATAGGTTTGGTGCTGGGAGCACATCATGGTGCGGAGGCCGATAGGGCTCCCACTGATAGGGATTGATGGGGAGAGGCCCCGAGCTTTCTACTGGTGGCTCCGAAGAGGGTCACAGCGGCGGATAGATCTGCCAATGTCCCGGAGACTACTTGACGACCTTGTCTCCGACCAGATCACCTGGAGGCCTTGGAGAGATCATCCAGGGTGGGCCGAGGATGGACAGGAGCTGGCTCACGTTAGGCGAACCTATTGGCTGAGGATGGAGAGGGGAGAGGTGGAGCTCCACCGCTACGACCGAGTTTTGAGGCAGTTCGGTCTACAGCAAGGGATCCCATCTCTCAGAGACTACGAGTTTTCTTGGACCATCCGGGATAACACTATAGTTAGCGGGGCTCCAGATATGCAGTGCTTCTAGAGTCAGGACACAGATGATGCCCCCATTCAGCTAGTGGATGGGGATGACGTAGGGGTAGCCGACGGCTACGATGCCTGGTACATAGGCATCCGCCCTCCTCGGATGACGGGGGATCGTGCGGATGTGGGGAGGCGATGCCAGGCGGCCATTGAGGCGGCATAGGGTCATGGAGGGAGAGAGAAGAGGAGACCACAGGCTCAGTAGAGGCCACGGTAGTGGGAGAGGAGGGAGGAGAGACCCCCTTCTCCATGGAGAGAGAGGCCACCATCGCCCGATAAGGGCAAGGGTGTGGACATAGGAGAGAGTAGTGAGATGGCTACTCTCTGGCGAAGACTGTCCGTCTCCAGGCACAGGTGCAGACTCTATAGGATGAGGCTACACACCATCGAGCGGAGGCTACACAGCTCAGAGATGAGGTTGCACGCCTCAGAGCACGGAGCGGAGGAGCGAGCACTCAGGAGCTGGCACGGTCGATTGCTCAGACCACATTCTATCAGGGTATCTACTTCCAGATGGTGCCAGAGGGCCAGAGGGTACAGCTGCCAGCCGACATTGCGGATCCGATCAGGGTTGGGTCATCGAGGACTTCATCTCGATCGATGACTAGGACTCGCAGTACCACACATACTATGATGGGGCCACCTCGTCCACCTCAGGGCTGGGGAGGAGATGAGGCTGAGAGCTCGAGGGGTTCTCGAGGCTAGGCTACTGCACTATACAAACTGATTATATGATTTGAGAGGATTGAGTATGCCAAGATGTAGATTGTGGCATACCAATCTAGTTTTGATATGATGTACATATATTGTTGAGATATATATATGATATTTTTGATCATATGACTTGTCTTATGTGTTTGTATGATGCTTTATTGTTGTGGTGTGATTGATTTGATGATTCATGTAATTATGTCGGTTGGAAATATTATGGTTTGAATGTCATGCTTTTTTAAAATTTAAATGAAATAATCTGATGTAAACAAATTGGTTGTTTGTGATGTGATAATTTGATAAAAAAGAAAAGGGACTTCTAACAATAATTTCAAAGGACATTGTCGCTATTATAGACCATTTCATGGAGTCACCGCTCACTCGGTCGTCAAGCTAATCCCAGTATAGAAATATTGTTAAAAGTAAAAGAGTGCTTAAGAGACTGTCTTAAGACTTTGTTGTGATGATGCAAATGATGATGATGATGATGATTTGTTTTCAGATTTCCATGAAAATATTATGCATGAAATATTTTAAAATGACTTTTGCTAGGCATAAATTCCTAAGTGTGATAAATTTTTTGGATAATTCCCTAGGAATTATACCATCATTGCAAAATTGAAGTTTGACATAATGACATGAAAATAGAGTAAGTGTTTGTTTTGTTTTAAAGCATAATTGTGTAACATAATGATTTAAGTCATATGTTTTTATGATTTTGAATAAATGGAAAATAAAATTGGTACAATGGTTTGCGCTAGGCATAGAATATTTAGGTATAGACTTATACCATCATCGCTAAAATCCAAAGAAGAAAATAATATAATAGTTTTATTGCATGGTTGATTTTTTAATTTTTGAAATAGTCAAAAAATATGAAGATGAGGACTTGCGCTAGGCATAAAATTCCAATTTTGGTTTTGGAACTATACCATCGTCGCGAAAGTCAAAAGTTATATATAAATGTAACTTTATTGCATGTTTTGAAAATGATTTTGATTTTTGATAATGCATATAGTTGTCTTTATACTAAACAACTGTTCTTTAAAGAGGAAAATGAATTTATTCCAAACAATTTGCAAAAATATTTCAAAGTATCTTAAAGACAAAAGTTAGATTTATAAGGAATCCCATGTGCGTAGGTGAGTTCATTACCAATCTTGATTTATCATAATGATACACAAAATCTCTCAAATACAAAATGTGTGTGCAATTGCATTGTTCATTTACCAGGTTTGAGCAAGATACTATGATACAAGTGATTTGAATGAACCAAATAAGTGTTCATTAACCATGATTTAGATGCATATAACCATACCAGACTACTATGTAGGTCGGGTTATCAAGAGCTAGCTAATCCATAAGCAGACATAGGTCTGTACAAAATAAGGTCGCTAATGTGACAGACATATCGCCACGCTAGGAGTTACCCAAGGCCAAGCGGGTTGGGCACAAACCACTTGTTATGGGGCTTACCTCACAGTTTTCGAATAATTGAGAATTCCAAGGATTCAAGCTCATCAACCCTTCTTTTCTTTTCAATGGGTAGGGAAAGGGATTTTATTGCTTTTGCTTTTGCTTGTTTCTTTTTCTTCTTTTTTTTTTTTTGTATTTTTGTATTTTGGCTTGATATTTGAGATAATGCTGAAATAACTTGTTTCTTTTTCTCTTTTTCTTGAACTTTTCTTTTCTTCCTATGCTAGGGATACTTGCTCGGATTAGCTGTAGAGCAAGGGATTTTTATTCCGGGTAGGGGTGAGCTTGTCCTTTTGCCAATTCTCAAAGATTCTAGACCATGTGCATGATAGGATAGCAGGGGAAACTTTTCGCTCAAGAAACCACTTCTACTATGTAGCATAGCATGGAAATTACAAATATAATCATTTTATTGTGAAAAGATATGCTTGGTTTAAGTAAATAACAAGATCAATTCTCTATGCTCAAACTTTATTTAATTGAATTTTGTGGACTTTGATATAAGAGAGATTAGTAATCATGCCAGATAAAATCAAGATATTTATTTTTGTGTTTGTGATAGTGGGGGATTCCAAATAAATGCTAATTTATCCAAAATAACTTGAAAATATAACTGCAATACTTGAAGAAGAAATATATACAACAAATATTTGTGAGGAGTTTGATGATTTTGACTCTCTCTTTCTTCTTTATTTTTTTGGGTTTCAAAAGAGTCAATAATATTGTTGTTTTGACTTTTATATTTTTTATTTTTTTTTTTTTGTTTTTGTTTAAAGAGTTTTATATATATTTTTAAAATGAGACAACATGCAAAATATGTACAAATGATGAAATGACCAAATTTTATGCGTAATATCGCTTAAGATGCATAATATTCATAGGTTCTTTTAAATCTTTACCATCTAAGGTAGCTAATTTGTATGCTCCCGATTCAAATTTAGCAGTGATAATATATGGTCCAAGCCAGTTGGGCTCAAATTTACCTTTAAGGTCTTTAGTTGCATTAGTATTTTTTGATTTTCTTTTAAAACAAGGTCACCGACCTCAAAGGATCGATGACGAACTTTCTTGGCATATGATCTTTTAAGCTTGTTTTGGTAGGCACGAAGATGCTCCAAAGCATTGATGCACTTTTCATCTAGGAGTTCCAATTGACTGAGTCTGCCAGCTCGATATTCATCTCCTACTTCGGTATCTTGAAGTAGTAGAGCCAAAGAAGGAACTTCTAATTCAAAAGGAAAAACGGCTTCAGCGCCATAAACCAAGACAAAAGGTGAAGTTCCAGTGGGAGTTCGAACACTAGTTCGATAGGCCCACAAAGCTGGATATAATTGAATGTGCCAGTCACGGCCAGATTTATTGACCAATATTTTGAGAATTTTGATTAAGGTTTTGTTAGATGCTTCTGCTTGGCCATTACCCTGAGGATAATAGGGAGTGGACCATCGATGTTGAATCTTATATTTTTGGCATAATTTCTTGACATCTTTATTTTTGAAACAAGTTCCATTGTCTGAGATGAGATTTGCAGGAATTCCAAACCTACAAATGATTTGATTAAAAATAAATTTAGAGACTTGTGTTCCAGTGCAAGAAGCTAAAGGCATAGCTTCAACCCACTTCGTGAAATACTCAATGGCGGTTATGATGAATTTGTGTCCATCAGATGACACAGGATTAATTTTGCCAATAATGTCTAAGCCCCATTTTGAAAAGGGCCAAGGAGATGAAATAGCCTGAAACTCTTGTGCAGGCGCATGGACAAGGTCAGCATGTTTCTGGCACTTGTCGCAATGGCGCACATACTCATGTGCATCCTTTTCCATGGTAGGCCAAAAGTAGCCTATCCTAAGGAGCTTTTTAGCAATGACACTACCACTGAAGTGTCCTCCACAAGATCCATCGTGGACTTCACTTAAAGCTGATTTGGATTCTTCTAGATTCAAACATCTCAATAGGATACCTTCAAAAGATCTCCTATATAAAGTATTGCCAATTATTACAAATCGACTTGCTCGTCTACGTAATAACCGATGTTGGTTTCTATTAGAATTGGTAGGGAAAGTCCCATTTTGAAGAAAATCAATTATATCTGTATACCAAGGTTCAGGAGTAGTTTCATTGATTAGAAACACATCCAAAGGTTCTAAACATGACTTATTTGAAGCGGGTTCTAGAGTCTACAAATAATGATGGTTTCATATTCTTCATCTAACTCCAAGGGCAGAAGAGATGCAGTTGTGGCCATAACGTCAGTCGCACGGTTGCTAGTTCATGGAATAGCTTCCAAAGTAACTTTATCAAACAAGGATAACAATTGCAAAACATATGCTTTATATGGGCGCAATTTATCATCTCTGGTCTGATAAACTTCATTAATTTGATTTATGACAAGTTGAGAATCACCAAAAACTAGGAGATGTTTGATTTTTAATGCCATATTCGATAGTATTATTGGTGCAAGCAAATGTTAATTTAAAGGACAAAGGTATAATGTGTTTTTGTAGGGATATTAAAATAATATCACTTATGCATGGGCTCCATCAAAGTATAAGGACCATTGTTCTATATGGTTACTCTAATTGAAGGCATTCATCAAACTCAATGATGAGGGGATGGGTAGACTTAAGGGGTAAGCTAAGATGCTATGATTTGATTAACAAATTTTCCTATGAATGTGAGTTCAAACTGTTAGAGCAAGAACCCATTGGTTGTGGACCATAAATAAGGTCGACTCATAAGATCCGTAAGGGATCATATTTAGCAATGATTTGGTCCATGTTTGGAAGAGGAAAATCATCTTTAGGGCATGCATGTTAATATCTCTAAAGTCTATGCAAACCCTAACTTTGGTAGCTTCTTTCTTGGTGATTGGAACTACATTCGAGATCCATTCAGCATAATCAATAGCTTGTATGAAAATAACATTCAGGAGTTTTTCTAACTCCCCTTTGACTAGTAGGGCCACTTTGGGATGCATTTTTCTAAGTTTCTGTTTAACAGGTTTAGCATCCGGATGGACTACTAGATGATGCATGACTACAGAAGGGTCCAGACCTAGCATATCTTCATATGTCCAAGCGAAGACATCTTCATATTCTTTAAGGAATGCAATGTATTCATCTTGTTTTTCTTGACTTAATGCTGATCCAATATTGATTATGTGAGGATTATCCTCAGTTCCAATGTTAACTTTAATGACGTTTTCTACTTCCATGTGTAGATCTCTTTCAAAATTAGGTGGGGCGGGTGAAACGCCCAATTCTTGTAATTATTTTAAGGTTAAGTTGGATAATTCGTCTTGATGAGTGGTGGCCTCAAGTTGGGCTATAGTTGGTATAGAACCATCAAAATAAAAACCATTGTGTAACAACTCTTCAACGGAGACATCATGGAAAATATCTCCTTCCAACTCCTCATCGGATTCAACAATCAATTCATGGTAAGCTATGGATAGCATATTGCAGGTAAAGGGATTATTCTTTGAACACAAAGAATCTTGTTTATCTAGATAATCTTGATAACATATGAGTTGATCATCATCTTCAAAAGGGAAGGGTTGACCCTTACTAGGAAATAGGCCCACACCACATCGGGCGGGCCATGGCTCTACCTCAATAGGTTCTTTCATACCATTTTGGAAAGGTCCCAAGCCTTTCCCTTTATAGCCCATTTTAAGCATTATGGGCTTAGCTTTAATATATTCATTAGCAAAATAACATCGGGCATATCCCTCATGATGAGTTTTGATATTTCCGGGTATTCTTCCCCAATCATATCCTTTATAAATAAAAGCACAACTCCCGACTTGGTAAGTACTTCCCATAGGTTGTGGGAGGCCCAAAGTACGAGGAGATGGTGGCAAGTTATTTAAAAGAATTGAATCTTGCATAAAAGCATTTGTTTTTTCTGATATTAAGATTGTGGATAAATCCGGTAAAAGTTCATCAGAAAGAGCATAAGATGTAGAAGGATCATTCCCTATATCTTTAGATGTGGAAGGTATGATAGATGTTGATAATGTGGAGGTGTCAATAAATGGGTCTATAGGTTTTGAAATTATAGGGATAGAACATGAAGGATTGGTTGTGGATTTGAAGATCTTTTTGAGGTTTTAGTGTGGTTTGTTCAGAAGATGGTTGAGTTAAATGTATAGGTGTAGTTGATGGAGTAGATGATGTTATGTGTGTGTTTTTCACACGTTTAGATGAAAAATAAGAATTAGGATGTGTGGATGACAGAGCGGGGCAAAATTGCACTCCAACAGGTTCTACCAAAGCACACATATCAAAGGGTCTAGGGTCACCATGGATAGTGACCAACTGATTTTTAAATTCAAATTTAACACATTGATGTAAAGTGGAGGGAACCGCTCGCATCGCATTGATCCAAGGGTGACCCAAAAGTATATTGTATGATGTTGGGCAATGTACAATAAACACGGTTGTATCTAGGGTTCTAGGACCAACTTGCAAGGGTAAGGTAATGACTCCACACGTTTCTTGTGTCTCGTCATTGAAAGCTTTGATAATCATGTCAGTTTTCTTCATTTCATCACTTCTAAAGCCAAATCGTTGGTAGAAGTCAAAAGTGCAAATGTTTAGAGATGAACCATTATCAATCAAGACTCTTTTAACAGCTACATCTCCAATTAGAGCAGTAATATATAAGGGGTTATCCTTATGTAAACTATGTTGTGGGATATCTTTATCCCGAAAGTCAATACAATCAACTTCTCGAGTGATGATAGTATTGGACATGGCTTCGGGTTGAATATTTTGAGGTACCATCATTTGGCTTAATGTAAGCATTAACTCATCCCTATGGGTAGGAGAAGATCTTAACAAGTCCAAAAGGGAAATTCTAGCTGTAGTATTGGATAATTGTTCATTAATATTGTAAGGAGGTTTTGGTTGAACATTAGACATATGATTCCCTTTATTGGGATTTTTCAAAATAAATGGAGCTGATCCATCATTCTGAGTTTGATCTTGTTGAGAGTTTTGAGCCTGTTGTCTGGTAACAACTCCGATGGTACCCACAATGTTATATTGAAGACGCTGAACTGGTCTTGGTTGAGCGTTTATGGCTTGTTCATTAGGAAGGAACTGATTAGAAGAGGGTCGAGTAGTAACTCTTCTAGGAAATGGTTCTTCTGGAACCATAGCATCTGTGATGGGTTGAATAGGATCTGATTCATTTTTAGAACTATTCGATTGGTTTGAGGTGATGTCTACTTCACTTTCAATATCTGATTCTACATCACTAGGATCGGGAGTTTGAATATTATGTAGGGGTCTGGTCGTGACCAGGGATAAGGTTGTGCCAAATATTTGAGGATCCTGAATAGATAATTGTTCGCTAATAGTCCCTACATATCGGGTAGGAGGGGGAACATTATGATGTTCGATTTGATTGGCCACTTCTTTACCATGGTTTGGTAAAGGATGTTGAAATATATCTAATGATTGATTAGCATTTTGATTTTGATTTTGGGGAATGGTCTTTTGAGCATTATTAGGAGCATTTTGTTTAGGTTGGAAAGCTTGCACCTCCATTTCATTATTATCAATCAAGTCTTGTATTTTATGTTTCAATATTTTGCAAGAGTTTGTAGCATGTCCAGGTCCTCTATGAAAGTCACAATGTAAATCAGCTCTGTATCCGGGTATAGTTGGATCAGGTTCCCGGATAGTCGGTAATTGAATCAAGCCTCGTGCTAATAATTGAGGAAGAATGGTTGATAAAGGTTGATTCAATCTAGTAAATTCTCGAGGAGGTTTATCAGGAGGTTTTAATATAAATTTTTCTGTTGTCTTCGTTGTATTGATATTAGCAACGTTTCTACTATCAAGTGACTCCGTCACCTACAACTTGTTTGTTTTTATACTGATTTCTAGATGTTTTCTCATCATCTTTCTTTTTGAGCTGACCTCTTCTAATGAGAGCATCTTCTACCCTTCGAGCTAAGTCTATAGCTTGATCGAAGGTGGTTAAGGTGGCAGATTGATAACTCATAAGATATTTGTTCTTGTAAATTATTAATAAAAATGTCCAACATTTCCCTATAAGGTAGCACAAAGTGCAGTTTTCTTGTCAACTGCCTCCATCTAGCTAAGAAATCAGCAAAACATTCATCTTTGTCTTGTTTTAAGTTGTACAAATCTTTAATGGTGACATGCCTCTCGATGTAGGCACTAAATTGATGGACAAACGATTCAGTTGTTTCTTCAAAATTTCTCAAAGAATGAGTGGGCAATTGATAGTACCACTCTAATGCCATTCCTCCTAAGCTTTTTGGGAACATTTTTAGTAATAGCAAGTCATCATGTGATATATCATGACATGCTATCCTAAACATGCGAAGATGCTCTATGGGATCTTCAGTTCCTTTATATATAGGCAGGACGGGCATGGGAAAGTGTTTAGGGTATGGTTGTGCTACAACTATGGGATCCAGAGGTTGACTACATATCTCTCGATAATTGTACGAGGGACGGTAGGGATCTATCTGGTCCATGCGCGAAGCTAACTGTTTCACCATGGCTTCCAGATTATTGGTTTGCCCACCATATTGGTTCGGTAGGGCATTAATATGGGATTTGTGAGCATATGATGGAGGGACATGGAGATTAGATGCTATATTGCTATTGTGTAAATTGTTGGTAGGAAGGGTGTTATGAAGAAATTTTGAAGTTGTATTATGTTGTATGCCCGATTGTTGAAAATTGGTGTTTGGCTTCATTTTAGGTTTTTGTCTACTTGAAGCATATTGATCAATAGTTTGGCGAAGTAAAGCAGTGAAGGAAGGTTTCTTTTGTGTGGGAATGATTTTAGGCTCAATAACAGGTTCCTTAGGGGGTTGGGTAACCTGTTGTTTTGGCATGTTCTGAATCATAGTGACCATATCTCTATTGGATGGTCCAGCTTTATCACTTTCTTGATCAATGAAAGACAAGGGATTAGTGTGTATGTCAAACATATGTTCCATGGCTGCTTGAGTGTCACTAATTTGTCCTTTATCAATACGAACTGCCATATTAAGAGCACCAATGTTATTATTGAAAAATTTCCAGAAATGATCTAAGTTATCAAAAGCAATAGTTCCATCTGGAGCTATTCTAGGGGATGAGGATCCTTCCTCTTTAAGATTTTCTTGTTGTTCATTTTCTTCACCCAGGTCATCTTCTGGTTGTTCTAGAGTTTCTCCTTCCGGAATTGATTCCTCAGGAAGGACATTTGGGTTTGTTGTTTTGTCTCTCTAACCAATCTTCTCCTTCTTGTTCGAGTTTGTTTACCATTCCTAAGTTTAGGCATTGTGCTTAAATTTAGATTTCAGCAAATATATATATACTTATATATATATATATATATATATTTTTTTTTTTTTTTATGCAACAAGCTTAAGAGGTATATATTTTAATTATATACCTACTATAGTATTTGAAATAAAATGTTTTTGGTTTTTGTTATGTTTTGGTTTTTCTTGTTTTTGTAACAATATTATAAAGATAACAAACAACACACTAAATGCAAGAAATAATAATAATGAAAGCAATGATCTAGTTTTCTATAAACAATTTATAAATATCATTAATGGGCTCGAGTTCTTCAGGAGTCATGAAGTGTTCTTCAAATTGAAAATTTTCTTTCAAGAATTTGAAAAAAAGTGCTATAGTGATATTATCTGTCTCAGATTCTGGTTGGTAGAAATAAAGTTCGTGGCAATACTCTCGATATAACACAGCCCTAGGAACTCTATTCCATATTTCCCTATCCATAAGAATGACCTCTTGATCTTCTACACGACCTAGGAATTGGTGTATAACAGCTATGTTCTCGAGGTATTCCTCGAAGGTGAACAATTCTGAAGACACAAGAGCTCTCCTATAAGCTAACCACCTATGGCAGGCTCTCTGAAGTTCATGATAAACAATGAGTTGATGAGGATCCAGGATCCTATCTAGGGCAAACCTCTTGATTTGTCTAAGTTCGGTTGATCTAGATGAAATGACACCTAGCCTCCTATCAAGTTCTTTCCACAGAAGTTGGTTTCTATCTATTTCAGGCACACTAAGCACAGAATTAACTTCTATGGCTACTAATTGGTTTGCAACATTTATAGTAACTGCTAATATTTTCTTAGGAGCTACCATCTAGACATGATATGCAACTTAGTAGTTTTCTAATGATTTGAAATGCATCTATGTTTTTGTTTTTTTTTGTTTTTCAAAAGGTTTTAGTTTCACGTCGGGTTCACCAAAATGTATCGCTCCAAATTTTTTGCACCCTTACCTTCAGGCTAAAGGATCCATGCCCGGAAGGAGGATGGGAAAAGGATGGGACGGTACCTCAGACTGAGAGGCCCTTTGAAGGTCCCGCCTCTCGGGGGAGGGGTATTAAGGTGATTTTTTGATGGATGGTGGGGTTCACCAGGAAACGTTTAGTGGCAGTTTCCACGCCTAGGTTGGGAATGAGTTTAATGTGTTCAATTTTAGCTTTAAACATCCAAGTCCTAGGTTTGGCCAGATGAATCTAAGTTGTTCTATTATGAAAATGCAAATTAAATGAATACAAAAAATAGATTTGAATAGAAAATAGAGAGAATAAGCTAGATTAAAGAGCCATACCTGATCTGGATGTCTGATGGAGGTTCTGATTTTTGAAGCAATCCGGATCATCTGGAATTTGACAGGATCGTCTCTAATCTGATAGGATCGTCTGAGATCTGACGAATTCATCGAAGAATTCATCAGAGACCTGCAATTGCAGAAGTGGATACCAATAACAAAAAATACAATTTGCAAAAGCAAGGGAAAATGATATGTAAATGACAATATGAATGCTAGAATGACAACTTTCAGATAACAAATTCAAGTAGAATGCATGGTTTTAATGACTAATTATGACTTTATTATGCATTTAAGCTATATGGGTGAACTCCAAGATGCAAAGGAATAATAAGCAGATTAACTAAATGCGAAGCAAAATCAACAAAAAAGAGTAAAGAAACATAAACTCTGGGCACTGATTGCCCCCAATGTTGACTGCAGTCGAAATCATCTCGGATTGGTACGAAATCGTCTCGAATTGGACAGGATCATCTACGACGATCTGAGCTTTGCTCCGGCTAAAGAATAACAAAGTTCCTGCAAGAAAACTTCAAAAAAGGACAAAGGCGAACAATAATCTAGGATATCCTAAAGCATGTAAAACTTGAAATACAAAAAAATTCAGCCAGGGGAATGTCAAGGGGAGGGCCTAAGGTTAAATAGGCTTAGGAAGGAGGTTGGGAGGTTGGAGATCATCCCATTTTGGGAGATCTCCAACGGGGGAGACTCTAACGGTGCAGACGCGTCTCTGCCCGAGTTAGAGAAGCTGTTGAAACAGAAGCTAATTATGAAAAATTAGTTTTGGGACGAGATCGTCTGGACGTTCTTGCTAGATCGAAATCATCCAATCTGAGGCGATATCGTCCGATCGGCGACGATATCGTCCAACGGACAAAACAAACCCTAAAAATGGCATGGAAAATGAGGAAACGGGTAGCGAGGCGGTTTGGGAGCGGTTTTGGGGTTGAAATTTGAATTTGAATTATTACTAAGGTAATTTTAATTATTTAAGGTTTTACTGTGCCAATTTTAGGGTGCTACAGATGTATTGATGATAGAAAGAGTACCAGTGGAGGAGCATTTTATCTTGGATACAGGCTAGTAGCATGGCACAACAAGAAACAAGAATCAGTCTCTCTATCCACAGCAAAGGCATAATACATTGCAGCAACAACATGTTGTACACAGATATTATGGATGCGACAAACCTTGAAAGATCTTGCTATTCACTTCAAAGAGCCAATTTAAGTTAAATGTGATAACACTAGTGCTATTAACATATCAAAGAATCTGGTTATGCATTCTCGAACCAAACATATTGCAATCCGGTATCACTTCTTGAAGGATAAAGTTGCAAAAGGTGAGGTCAAATTAGATTTTGTTCCAACTACAGAGCAAGTAGAAAATATCTTCACCAAACCATTACCCAAGGAATTTTTTGAGTACCTTCAAAGTAAGTTGGGAGTGGTCATGTTTCCCAAGAACTGACTATCAATTGGGATCACATTCTCAAGGGGAGCATTTATGCCTATGTTTATAGTTTTGCTCATATTCATGATTCTTGCTAACTATAACAATGCGTGTCTGAGAATGTTGTGCATAGACTCAGGGGGAGTCTGTAGTAGCCCTTTAGTATTATTGTCAAAGGGGGAGAAGAATTACAGGAGATTGCATAAGTGTTGCCAACAATTCCAAAGGGGGAGATTGTTGAGCAAGGTGTAGAAACAGTATTGTCATTGTTGTCAACACAGACAGATAGATCAGTTGATGTAGTGGACAAGAGTTTAGAGGTCAGTGATATCATGTACAGTAAATTTCCAGGAAGACAGAAGTGGCCCAGATTCTCAGAATCAAAGAAAAAGACAAGTAAAAAAATTGTCCCGATATCGCAACATGTTTTCTATCATGATTTTACGACATGGCCGAGGAGAGAGAAGGCACAAGCAAAATTGTCACGATTTCATGACATGGCCGAGGAGAGAGAAGGTACAAACAAAATTGTCATGATTTCACGACATTGACGAGGAGAGAGAAGGTGCAAGAAAAATTATCATGATTTTGCGACATGGCTAAGGAGAGAGAAGGCACAAGCAAAATTGTCGTGCTTTCATGACATGGACGAGGATAGAGAAGGCACAAGAAAAATTGTCACGATTTCACAACATGGCCGAGGAGATAGAAGGTGCAAGCAAAATTGTCGTGATTTCATGACATGGTCGAGGAGAGAGAAGCCACAAGGAAAACTATCATGATTTCACGACATGTTGGAGGCAAAGAAGCCAAGTGAAAAAACTGTCGTGATTTCGTGACATGTTGGAAGCAAAGAATGCAAGTAAGAAAACTATCATGATTTCATGACATGTTTGGAAATAAGGCACAAGCAAAGAAAACTGTTGCAATTTCATGACATGTTTGGAGAGAAGGAACAGGCAAAGAAAACTGTCGTGATTTTGTGACAGGTTCGAAGAGAAAGCACCAAGGATAGAAAGTGTCATGATTTCATGACAGGTTCGAAGAGAAAGCATCAAGGAGGAAAAGTGTCATGATTTCATGACATGTTCCATTTTCACGGGCCAAAGACAGAAAAGGCACAAGGTAGCGAAAGTGTCACGATTTTGCGACATGTTCCATTTTCGCGGGAGAAAGGCAAAGAAGTGCAAGGAAGCAAAAAGTGTCATGATTTCATGACATGTGTTTTTGCTGGCCAAAGATAGAAAAGGCACAAGGCAATAAAAGTGTCATGATTTCATGACATGTTTCGTTTTCGCCGGTGAAAGGTAGAGAAGTGCAAGGAAGCGAAAAGTGTCACGATTTTGTGACATGTGTTTTCACTGGCCAAAGACAGAAAAGGCACAAGGCAGTGAAAGTGTCATGATTTCACGACATGTTTCATTTTCATAGGTGAAATGTAGAGAAGTGTAAGGAAGCAAAAAGTGTCACGATTTCATGACATGTTTGGTTTTCATGGCTACAAGACAAGAGGTGAACAAGGAGGCCGAAAATGTCACGATTTCATGACATGTTGCGTTTTTGTCGGTAAAAGGCGAGAAGAGCATAAAGAGACAGAAGTGTCACGATTTCACGATAGGTCACGACAGCACGATCACTGATAGTTAACTGAAGCAGAACAACAGTTAAAGGGGCAGTTGTAGATGAAAAGCATGCAGCTATTTTAAGAACAGTCGAAGAAGGAGAAATCAAACAGTCGCATAAATAGAATTGAAAAATGCATGCATGCATAGAAATGAATATGAACAGTTATGTTCAAGAATACGTACAGTCATGGTAGAGATATATGTTGCATGTAACGTAATTCCCACTCTATAAATACAAAAGAGTTACATAAAGAAGAAGTTACAGTTAACAAGTGGCAGAAGAGAATATTAAAGGAACAGTTATGGGTTGCATGCATAAATATGGAAGTTAAAAATAGAGACTAATATGTTATAAAAGTAGGTCTACATGAAGAATAATGTTGCTGCTGGATGTGAGAAATTGTTGTGGAAAGAGGGTTAGAAGAGGGCTGAGAGATAAATAAGCAGAGTCGTGAGAGAGTGCAAATTTTGATTAATTGCAGACCAGTCAGGGTCGTGTAAAAAACAAAGTCATTTTTATGTCATTAAGATAATTCAAAATTGCAGTCCAAGTTGGTGCTTGGCATTAGGGGTTGGTGCTCCTATCTGTTGCAGAAAAAAAAAAATAAGGGGTTGGTGCTCCTTCTAGTGGGTGCTGGTAAAGTGTTTGTAAAATTGGTGTTTTACAAAGGCTGGATTTGGATTGGAGTCCAAGCAGTCATTTTGAGGAGTAGACAAATTGATGAACCTCATTACATTATGTGTTGTGGTGTGCTCTCTTGTGAAAATTGCTTTACCTATTTTTAAGTTCTCTTTGCTTCAGCATTAAGTGTTGTAGATTTGAATTTTAAATAGCTACACTGATTCACCCCCCCTCTCAGTGTCATTGTGAGAATATTAGATAGTGGACTTCTACTTCTTGTACTCGATGATAATTGTTGTAGTGCTTTGATTATATGATCCACATGTGCTAGGCAACATCTCCATATTCTTTCCTTGATATTTCTTTGTGGGGATGATGTTGCCAATATTTCTCTATATGCATCAGAAAAGTCCATCTTAGAACTTGAATGATTCTAATTCTCTTCTCTCTATTCTACCCAATCCGTTGGTAGATTCATCATTCTCTCCAATATTTGTACTTCTCTCATTTGTATTCTCAACTATCAATAGGTTATTATATATGCTTGTATTTTAGGGTTGGTTTGATGTCCCCATGGTCTCCCTATTTGTTGTTGTGTTGTTGTACATACTGGGGGATCATAGTTACCTCAAGGGTTTTGAGGGTTTTCTAGATAATCATCTTAATTACTACTTCTTGTACTAGGTTCCATTACTAGCCAAGGTATTCCTTCATTACTGGAGTCACTCAAATCCAATTGTATATTACCTTGTGATTCAGGTGATGTAGTTGCCTCTTCAATATCTTTTCAAAGCATCTCTACATCTTCATTTGTCAGTGGAGGATCAATTGGTGGTACCTGTGAGCTTTTGCTTACACCATCATTCCCTCCACAACTTCTTAGAGCTAATCTCCCAACCTCATCAGGGTCCTTTTTGAGATTTTGTAGCCTAGCTACCCTTTGTTCCTCCAACCTTCATATTGTGCCATCTAATTCCTAGATTATTTTCTCTCTCAACATTACATTATGACCTCGCAATGTCTGATATTCTTCTTGCAATTATTGAGTCTGTAGCTACATTCTCTATTGTAATAGACCTATCTGAGCCAATGGAATAATTCCAGATAATTCTTGATCAATGGTTTTTTTCCCATCTTCCTCTAGAACTTCCATTTCAAATGTGTCCACTCTATCTTCGTATTGTAATATTAGTCGTATCCTTCTTCATCCTTCCACTTGTTGGGGTAGTTCCCTCTGTTCTACCTTAGGATACATCCTATATCTACTTACTAGGTTTGCTTCTTCCTACCTTCCCCTATGCTTGGGTAATAGTACTATCTCTTGATGTTCTCTTTCATTTAGAGGAATCCATTTTTCATCTTCTTCTTCAACTCGCTTGGTCCTGTCAGTAAATATGACATGTACTCTTAATATTCTTCTTTCTCTGGGAAAAGGTACCAACTCTTTCTATTCTATGGTTGGTCATGGTTCTTTCCCTTTCTACAAATAAGTATTTTAGTCTCCTCCTATGATGGACCTGGATCACTTTGAGCTTCTATTTGAGCTTATGCTCGTCTTCGTCATTCAATTTATTTTGAAGAAATTAATAAGCACTATACTTTGTAAGGATTCAACTTCAAGATATTTATAGTATTGAGCACCTTTGTCCCATTCAAGTTATGTAACTTGACTACTCTATTATTCATTACTTCAACTACTTTATAGGGACCAAGCCATAATGTTTTCAGCTTACTGGGCTTGATTTCCTGCTTCCCATTAAAATTTAGAACCAAGTCACCCAAACTAAGTTCTAACTTCCTCAAATGTTTGTCATGCCATGTCTTTCATACTTTTTGGGCTACTTCAATCACCCATTGTGCCATAACTCTTATTTTATCTAACTTTATCAGTGTTTTCAATCGCTATTCCAAACTTTCTTGATCACCCAAGCGATGCTCTACCATGACTCTTAAACTTGGTATCAAGAATTCAACTGGCACCACTACTTCTTGTCCATACATTAATTAGAAAGGTGTATGTTATTTTATAGATTTAAAAGTTGTTCTATATGCCCACAAAATTGACGGTAGCCTTTCCTCCCAATATGCTCCCTCATTCCACAGGTTTTATATAGAGTAGATACCAGGACTTTATTTGTTGCTTCCACTTGCCCATTTTCTCTAGGATAGTATGGACTGGATAGTGAATGCAACATCCTAAACTCTGTGGTTAGCATCTTGATGATCTCATTATTAAAGTATCCTCCTTGATCACTTGTTAATTTTAGTGGAATACCAAACCTTGTGATTACCTATTCATACAAGAATCTTGTTGTACTTTTAGCTGAGTTATCAGGTAATGCTCTTGATTCTACCCATTTTTTTAAATATTTTGTTTCTACTACGATGTATCTACACCTCCTCCATCGATATGTCTTCAATGGTCCTACGAATTCCAATCCCGACCATTCAAATAAATCTTGTGGTTGTGATGGATGCAAGGGCATAAAGTCCCTCTTTACCAGCATTTTTGCTCTTTGGCAAGTATTGTATGCTTTCACATGCTCCTTTAAATCATTATCTGCTAGAAATATCTTCCTAGCAGTCACATCTAGTTTCATATGTCCTCCTACTAAGCCTGTGTGAGCCTCTTTCAATGTTGCTTTGACTTCTTCTTCCATCACACATCTTTGTAAGATACCATCACTTCCCATTTTATACAATAATCCTGCTATTATCTAGAAAGGTGTTGACTTCATTATTACTTTTTTTTCTTGGTTGTCATCATTTCTTGTGGCAACTCTCCTATGGATAAATATTGGCCAACCAACTTGTACCATGATGGAACAACATTTATGGCAAATAATTGTGCATCTACAAATTCATTTGGAACTCCTATTCTCATAGGTTCACCTGATCATATCTAATACAATAGGTTTGCAATCATGTACTTCTTACCAGGCCTCACCACTACTTAGAATACGACTCTTGAAGGGTGATGATCCACCTACTAACTCATCCTTGTATCATCGACTTATTTATCAAATACAATAGGGCTTGATTATAAACATAGAAGGCAAAGGTATTCACCAATAGATAATGCCTAAAATTTTGAACTACATATACCATTCTCAAAACTTCTTTTTTTGTTGTACTATAATTTCTTTTTGGCCTTGACAAAAGGTGACTAGTAAAGAAAATGGGCTAGTCTAGCCTAAACTTCCCTTCCTGTGCTAAAGCACATCCAATTGCAAAATTTGAAGCATCAATATTGACATGTAATTCCTTATCCTAGTTTGGGAACACCAAAATCAGACTACTCACAAGCTTAGCCTTCAGTTCCTCAAAGGATCCATGGTGCCCCTCTATCCATATAAAAGGAATATTATTTTTTTTCAAGGAATCCAATGGGTAGGATACATGTACATAATACCTGTAAACCTTCGATAGTAACCCATTGATCCAAGAAATTTTTTAAGTGAACTCACATCAAATTGTTCTTCCATATGCAATATCACACGGATCTTATCAGGATCTGTCTTCAATCCTTCACTACACACAATATGTCCCAGCAATTTCCCATATGGTACCATCAAATAGCATTTCCCTAGATTTAGCGATATATGTGCATTTTTGCACCTACTCATACATTCACCGAGGGGCAAGAAGATGCTCCTTGATCTTCTTGTAAATGGACCAATCGTCCAAAAAAATTTAAAATTCCCTATTGTCAACTGATCAAATATATACATTATGATACACTAAAATGTAGCTGGGTTGTTATAGAGCCCGAATGGCATTTGATTGTATGCATAGATGTCATTCCTCAAAATACATGTGGTCTTAATCTTATCCTCCTCGACTATAATGATTTGATTGTACCTCAAGAACCCATCCAAGAATGAATATATATTGTATCTTACGACTTATTCCAAGATAGAATATGTGAAGGGAATAGGGAAGGGATCCTTAATAATTACTATGTTTAGACTCCTAAAGTCCATGCATATTCTAATATTGTCTACTTCCTTCTTCAAGGTGATCACTATAGGTGAGACCCATTCACTGGTTGTCACCCTAAAGATGATTCCTACTTCTAGCATCTTTTCTATCTTTGCATTCACTAATGTAGCATACTTTGGGTTCATTCTATATGGTCTCCTTCTTACAGGTTGAGCTCCAAGCATTAGTGTAATCTTGTGGACACATAATTCTGGTGGTACTTCTTTTAGGTCCTTATATGTCCATGTAAATACATCCTTATATTCCAAGAATATCTTAAAAGTTTTTGCTTTCAATATTGGGTTTCAATCATCACCTTAGTGAATCATCCTAGGTTCCTACTCCATTTCGAGATTGATGTCCACTATCTAAGGTCCTTAGTATTTGATATTTTCTAGTTCACTTGCTACTTTCTCTACATTATTTGGGTGTGTTTGACTTGTATCAATCTCCGCATCTCCTACTGTATACTCTGCAAAAAATTTTAAAAATATCCATTTATCTTCTGCTTCCTTCTTAGGTTCTTGGATAACTTTTGGTTTGTCTTGTTTTTCCTTAATCTCCTCTGACTCAATACATAGATAGTTGAGCTGAAAAATTTTGTACTTCTCCATTTTTCAATGAAGAATTCTACTATCATATTTAGCTTCATCTTCGCTACATTCATCTAGGTACAACATTCCTTATCCATCAGGTTCATGCCCTTCATTTCTTGAGGAATTTTCTGATTCATCTGTCGTGGCTACATCCCCAATAGCTTTTTGATTAGCTAGATTAATCATATATTTATGATGCCCTTTCTTAAAAGTGATCTAATTATTTCCCCAGTTGTGATTAACTTTGGCTACTCATAGCCAACCTCTTCCCAAGAGAGCATCATATGCATGTTTCTACATTGCAATCATAATGAAATCTAAGATAAACTCTTGGTCAGCTATCACCACTTGTTATGCTATCAAGAATCCCTTTGTCTTGATGCCATTCTATTCAGAACCATATAATCAGAAGCTCGATGCCCATATATATGGAGCACCTAATTCTAGCCATGTTATTTCAAGTAGAACATTGACGTTGGATCCTTCATTCATAATTACTTTTGTCAGTCTGTGTCCTAGGTTCTCCATATAAACTAATGTGGGTTTCTTTCCCACATCAATCATTAATATAGTCGAATCCATGAACTGATCCTTTTGTTCCTTCTCATAAATATATTGGCTTTACACTTCCATCACCTTATGCAATTGTATTTCTTCCACCATTTCTTTCTGTAATATTGGAATAGCTTCCAATAGGTTCGATACTTTAATTTCTATTGTGATATCCAAAATTTGTGCTACCAAATTTTGCACAACTATCTCCTAGTCTAATGGTTTTCTTGGTTTCTTATCAGCTGTTGACTCTACTCATTTAGTCCTCTTAACTTCCTCTTGCAATATTTTATTTGCTACTTTCTAGTGCTTATTTTCCTTTACTGGCTCTAAATACTTATCCTTCTTAGCCTAATTCCTTGTCATGGCTAAAAATTCTTAGGCTTCCTCCTTAACTTGAGGAACCTCAATGTCTAGATAACTGATATTCTGTAGGTTACTTAAACTCATCTATTTTGGGTAATTTTCTTCTTTGTGGTTTCCCAAACCACACCATATACATATATGTGTAGTGCTTTCTTGTGGTGTTTCCTGCCTCTGAGGTGAAGGATAATTTTTTGCAAAATACCCCTATTCTTGGAAATTGTGACATTGTATGATTGGTCTTCCTTCCAAATCATACTACAAATTACTTTGCCCTCTTGTTGATTGCCTTGGTTCAATATTCCACCTCATCTATTGTTTCTATAACTTCCACTTGTTACTTGTTGCTCGCTTCCTTAGGCCTTTGATTTCTCTTCCTGCTCTTGGATTGACAATACCTAAGGATGTACTCTTGTGTTATATGAACATAGCATTACCTCATGTCCTATCACATTACAAATGTGGCAATAGTCGTTCCTCAAACACTTCACATTTGTATGACCTTCTGTCTTACATTATGTGCACCAATTATCATTCTTGTTAGGTTTGATCTTTTATTCTTTTATCATATTATCAAACTCCTAATGGAATGACGCTATTGTCATTTGTATAGTTTCATCTTCTCCACTATTTGAATCATTTGACTTGGGATGATATAGAATTCTTGTATACATTTGTTTTTATTCACTCTCAAAATTCTTTACATGCTTCACTGCTTCTTCATATGTTTTTGATGGTAATACCTTCATATTTTTCTTATACTTTGGAAGCAACCCATCTACAAACCACCACTTTACTAGAACATATGCTAGAGGTATATGCATCTTATTGACCAATTGCTTTAATATATGGTTATAGGATTTCACATCTTCATATGATTTATGCTTTCTCATGCAAAGTTTCATAACAATATCTTCATCGTCTTTCAAATGTCAAAATTCTTCAATGAAATTCTCCTTTATCTGGTTCCACATTTGAAAATATACGGTATTTTCTCTCTTTAGGTATGAATCAATTGCCAATCCTCTCAAGGTAATAGGAAATAAATTTATCCAATCATCTAGTCTATCCACACCATTTACTCTCCAAATGGTTATGCAAGTTCCTATGTGCCTTTTGCAGTCTTCCTTACCCTCACGTAAAAATGTTGGACATCTCTTTTTGGCTACCTTGTTAGCCATCTTCGGAGAGTCATCACTATCACTTGAGGTATCTCATGGAATCTCTAACTGATTCCTCCTTGGAGGTGTCTTACTATCATTGTCATCATAAGTATCAATTAAATGTATCTTGTTATGTCCCACAACTTGGTAATCAAAATCTCATGCATCTTCACTTTGTGACCTCCTTCATTTATGTGAAGGAGATGGTATTGGTCTTTCCTCCTGAGACCTCATGCCCTATTGCTATGGTGCCCGACTCCCGCCATCTACACTCCATTGCAACCCTTCTATCACTTTCTTAGGTGTCACCTTCCACTCTCCATACTCTTGCATATTTTTTGTGTTAACCCTTATCTCTACGCTTTGTGGTTCTATTTCCTTGTCTTCTATCTCTATCAACAATACCTCAAAGTCTCCTTCGGATGTCCAAAATTGCTCTATTTTTGGTTCTTGATTACTACGGTTTGAGTTACTTGTATTTTCTCTTTGTTAAATCCTTGTGCTCCTTCTTAATATAATTTTCTCTCATACTTTCTATCTCCTATAGATTTTTGCACTGGTGTTCATCATTCACCTCCAATTTTGTAGTATTCACACTTCATCAAAATGACCTATTTAAAAAAAAATGCCAAATTCGATAAGGCAACATCACCAAATGTAGCATAGAGGTGTAGTATTCCTAGTGGTAAGATGATTTTTTAAGTTTTGGAATGATCAATATACAATTTTCCACTCAATTTCCAAATTGTACAACCGTATGGTCCTTCCAACTACCCTTTTATGCCTAATGAACAGCTTGTACGAAAGCCAAATGTACACATTGTACAATTCCAAATAATATAGTGGTAATTTTTGTATGCTTTTGCACTCATCCAAACTAATAGACTCAGTTTTGGGGGTTGTCGTACATATTTTTGTAATTGTTCAAGTTGATTCCCTTAAACTGCCAAATCGGGTAATTTTATCTCCATCACTTGGTTTACCAAATTTGGTAAGTTTTCTTTGTACGATTTGTACAAATTTTGGCGTATGATTTGTGTGAAATGAAGGTACATCCAGGTGTAAAATATGATATTCTACTGATCCAATCTCTCTTAGATATGTTTTGTAAAGTTTTAATATGCCAATTAATCCATCTTCAACAACATGCAAAAAATCTCAATGGGGTTTGTGAGAGATTCACTTCCACTAGCTACATTTAAAAATTGTAAAGTAGGGTTAATTATGTCTTCATAAGTACTTTCATGCTCAAATATCAATTCTCAAACTCCACCAGTGATATATTCTTACAATATGTTGTAACAATACATAAAACTAACCCAAACATTCACCAGAAAACACATGCATCAAGATTCAACCATAAATCCTCATCCATAATTACCAAAATTGTACACAAACTATAACAAACATATTTTTATGCCATTGTTTCATAAATTCAATTACAACATGGTTTTTCTATCAATCTACTACAATAACTTAGAGGTTAACAAACTATCTCCTTGGATTATAACCAATAAATACTCAATACATATCCACCAAACAACCAAACCTATGAATTTGAAAATGGGGCCTTATATAACATTGCCCAGGCTATTCCAAAGTGGTTCCTAAGGAAATTAGTTATTTACAACTACCCATCCATAATAGAATGCATAAATTTAGACTTTTACTAAGTCTAAAACCTTAATTAGCAAACTTATATGCCATTTCATCCCAAAATTACATTTCTCGTGCATTTCATTGCATTTTAGTGCACCTTGTATGGTTTACCCTTGAATTGTATAGTTTTATTTCCTAGTTGTATGGTTTTATCCCCACCTATATGGTTTACAAAACTTGGGAAAACTATGAAAACTATCAAAATTGAACAAATCCCTTGATCACTTTCTTTTCTTCTTGGAGGAGGATTTGCTATCTACAGGTATTTTCATGCAACAGTGCACTATGGCTGGTTTGGTTTACAAATACTCAACAATAGTACTTGTGGCTTTCCTTTGATCGACCATGGCTCTAATACCATTGTTATATTTTGAAGACTTAAACATAAAGAAAATACATTCACAAGTATAGAAATAATCATGCAATGATATAACTATGATACTAGCAAAAGACCATGCATGAAAATATAATAGAAAACTTGATACAATGCTCTAGAAATACTTGTATTGAAAACTCACAAAAATTACAATGCTCCTCCTCTCATGGATTTTGCAACTCCTCCATGATAGCAAAATGGAGCTACATTGTGACTACTACTACTCTCACATATTCACTACACAAGACTCTCCACAATCACTCACAATGAGGTATTATATAGAAATATAGATTACTTGTCTCTCACTCAACCATAAGACTCATGTACATGTGGACTACATGCACATTTACATCATTGCACGTTCTAACACTTGTGCATTTATTCTATTACATTAATAAAGAAATAACTTCTAATATAATCCTAAACTAAATATACACCCATGGGGGTACATTAGGAAATAACCAAATGATGTAATAGTCATATTTTCCAATAGATAGAGCATCAACAATCATAAAATTCTCCTATCTCAAGTATTTGGCCAACACAATGTTGACCCAACTAGTTTCAGTTTGATTTACCAACTTCCATCCCTATTTTGCAACCATAGCCTTATTCATCTACCTAATGTTATGGAGACCTAATCCACCATAATTTTTAGATCTGTAGATTTACCCCCAACCAACTAAGTGAAATTTTTTCTTATCATCAGACCTAGTCCAAAGAAATAAAAAAATTTCTTCTCTTCAATAAAATTTTATTAGGAATTCTAAACATAGATAAGAAGAAGGTTGGAATGCTTTGAAGAGTAGAATTTACCAAGGTAGCCTTTCTGGATTGACTAAGGAGGGATCCTTTCCACCTGACCAACTTCCTCTGTAATATTTCCACCACAAGTTCCCAAAGTGAATCATGAATCTTACCTTTAAATAAAGGTATTCCAAGGTAATGAGATGGGAGGACAACCACCTCACAACCTAATATTCTTGTAATTATCCTTTTCCTTGCTAAGGTTTAATTCAAAAAGAAGATTTTGCTTTTTACATAATTTATCTTCTGCATAGCTACAATTTCAAATGCGTCCAAGATTCCTTTTAGCACCTTTACTTGGGGAACTGAAGCAAGGATGGAGAGCATAACATCATTTGCAAAGTGGTGATGAGAAATAGAATCCATAAAAAAATTGGGCTTGATACCTTCCACAAAGGGTTCTAACTTAATAGCCCTACCTAGAGCTTCCACCACTAAGACATAGAGGTAAGGGAACAAGGAGTTCCCTTGGAAAATGCCTCTTAGAATTGAAAAATAACCTTCTAGGGACCTATTTATTAAGAGCAAAAACTTGGCAAAAGAGATACAAGCATTGACAAGTTTTATTCAAATTTGGCAATAAACCAATTTTTTCCAAAACCTTTAAAAAAAACTCCCATGAAACCCTTTCATAAGCCTTTTTCATGTCTAATTTGAGGAGGAGACCAACTCTATCAGTTTTATCACTTAAATGAATGATTTCATGGATAGCTATGATACAATCTAGGATTTGTCTCCTTGGTACGAATCCACTTTGGGCTGAATCAATTAAGGTTGGAAGAAAATATTTAATCTATTAACAAGGGCCTTTGTCAAAATTTTATAAAAAATGTTACATAAGTCGATGAATCTAAAGGTACCAAAGTCCTTTGCACCAACAATATTTGGGGTCAGAGTAAAAAAAATAGAATCCACTTCACACAAGATATAATTGGTGGTTTGGACCTCCTAAAGGGCATTAGCAATATCCTTCCCCACAATATGCCAATACTTCTAAAAAATAAGGGGGGAACCATCAGGACCCAGAGCCTTCATCCCTTCTATCGCAAAGATAATAGATTTGAATTTCTCATATCTAAAGGGAGATACAATGTATTGGTTCATATCAGTGATGACAAAGTTGGGAATACTACCAAGCAGCTTATTTTGGGCTTCCTCATTACCAACCTCTTCCACCCTGATGAGATTTCTAAAAAAATTCATAGTCTTAGCTCTTATATATTTAATGTGAGTAGCACTGGATCCATCAACTTTTCAAATTTCTCTAATCTTGTTGGCACTTATGTGCTTCAAGGCCATGATGTGAAAAAACTTAGAATTTTTATCTCCCTCCTTTAGCCAAAGTGCCTTGGACTTCTATTTCCACAAAATTTCCTCCTTGGTAATAGTGTTATGGAATTTTGTGAATACCTCCTTTTCTCTATATATAATATCTTGACATTGAATTACAAGTTTTATCTTAGATTCAATAGTTTTTAGTTGACTTTTTAGATCTTTCTTCTTTTGTAAAATATTCCTAAAAACCCTTTTATTCCATTCTTTAAGACCACTTTTAACAACTCTAAGCTTCATCACAATTTTGGAAAGGTCAAAGCCTTGGACCCTTGTTGACCACTAGTTTTAATTTTAGTTTCCAATTGAGGATGAAGGCACCACATTACCTCAAACTTGAATGGCTTAGGGAATCTAGTTTCTTCCTAGTCCACTTAAAAACATAAGGGGTTATGTTTAGAGCCAATTTTGGGCAAAGAATAAAGAGACAAATTCCCAAACAATGAAAGGCACTCCTTGGAGATAAGAACCCTATCCAACCTGATTTGGATGAGCTGGTTACCCACTATCCTATTGATCCAAGTATACCGTAAACCCTTCAACTCAACATCCAATAGCTCATTTCCATTCACAAAATTTGTAAAATCTTCCATGCTTTTGAAGATTGGGGAGTTCCCTCTATTTTATCCAAAAAAATAGAGAGAAATTAAAATCCCCTGCTAGGTACTAAAATTCTTATGAAAAAATACTTATCATAGAACTTAGAGTTTACCACAATAGGTTTCTATTAGGCCTAAAGTTTAGCACATACACATTATTCATAACCCACCTTTTATTACTTTATCTATTACATAAGAGAATATTAATAATTCTATTTAAGGAATGAATTACAGAACCCTCAAAATTGTTGGCATTCCAGAGACAAAGGAGTCCCCCAGAGGAACCATAGGCTTGCAATATTCTTTCCAAATCCTTCTTCTAATAGCTTCTATATCCTGACCATCCAACTTGATTTCTTATAAGAAAACAATATCAGGCAGAATTTCTTTATGTAGAGAAGCGACCACTCATTGTTTAGAAATCCCATTCAGACCCTTAACATTCCAAGAGAGACACTTCATTTAAGGGATTTGGAATTATATTTATTTCCCCTAAACACCCCATGGCTATGCGGAAAGATTTTAACTTTAGTTATCTTACTCCTAAAAACTTCTCTTTTTTAATTTTAAGCAGAGCTTGATATCCATTCGTGATCTCAGAATCCATTTATCTCTTCCTCACAAACTTGTTAGGGGGGTTTCGATATGGAAAATGAAGCTAATTATTATTGAAAACTTAGGACGTTAAATAAGTCCAAAAAAATAAAATCGTAAACCTGGAAATCATGAACGACTCCAAGGATTTACGCACACAAATCTGGAAAGGCTAAGATGTAAGCCCGACAATGTTGAAAACAAAAACACCTACACCTAGACTATTCAACGGAGGTTATCAAAACAACTCACGTTGATTATTCAACTGACTAAGTCCTAAATGCATTATTTCCTAGGTCTAGAACATTATTCCTCATCATTCGTCCCAACAAAAGAAGCATTGGACTCCAATGCTTTTAACAAAGAGGGAAAATCCCGGGACAGAATGTGAGCAGAAATCCAGCGAGCCTGATGTGGAAATTGGCCTCGACGGGCCACAAGATATGAAGTAGAAACACCTTGGCGTGTTTGTCGGGTCTTCGTATCAAAGATTGTATCGGCGTCAAGCGAAAGCTGAGCATCAGGAACCACATCAACTGGATGAATGATGGTTGGAACTGTCTCCAATGTGGAATCATAGTATGGTTTGAGAAGATCAACATTGACAACATCGTGAATGCCAAGATGAGCTGGAAGGTCCAAGCGAAAGGCATTCTCAGAGATTTGCTGAAGAATAGTATAAGGCCCATAACGAAGAGGCTTGATTTTGCTATGTGCCTTATCTGCAAATCGTCGTTTGTCAAGATGAAACCATACTTTGTCACCAACTTGAAAGGAATGAGGAGTGCGGTGCTTGTCCATCTGTTGTTTCTGCTTTTGTTGAGTCTTCTAAAGAATTTGAACCACTTTGGCTTGAAGACTCTGCAAATGTTGCACAAAAGAGTTGGCCTTGTCTTGTTCCTTCTGAATGTGCATTGTGGCTGAAGAAGGCAAAGACAAAGGTAACTCATAAGGAGCAAGTGGTTGAAAACCAAAACACACTTCAAATGGAGAGTGCCCTGTAGAACTGTGGACGGCCCTGTTGTAGGCGTGCTCAATGTGAGTGAGGCTTAAGTCCCACTTGGCTGGAGTGGAATGATGGTAAATCCTCAAACTCTGCACTAGAGTACGATTAACTACCTCTGTCTGCCCATCGGATTGTGGATGATAAGCAGTAGAGAAGTTAAGAGATACTCCCAAAATCTTCCAAAGTGATCGCCAAAAGTGACCCACAAAGCGTGAGTCACGATCAGAGACAATGCTGGTAGGAAGACCAAAAGAACGCCATACCACCTCAAAGAAGAGTTGGGCAAGATCTTGTGCAGTACTTGTCTTGCGACAAGGAATGAATTTGGCCATTTTGTTGAATCTGTCCACCACAACAAAGACACAATCATGCTTGCGAACTGTCATTGGAAAACCGCTCAAGAGATCCATGGAAATGCTTTCCCACGGACGAGAAGGAATGGGCAAAGGCATGCTCATTCCCAATGTCCTATTGGCTGATTTGGAGCGATTACATACTGCACATTGTCGCAAGAAGCGAAGAACATCTCTTTGCATGTGTGGCCAAAAGAAAAACCTCTGAAGATGATGAAGAGTTTTTTGCCTACCAAAATGTCCCCCATAGAGTGTGGAATGAGCCTCCTTCAGAAGAGACTCCTTGTTCCCATGAGGAACACAAAGTTTGTCCAATTTGTACAACAGTCCATCCTTAATATGAAAGTCTTGAAGAGCTCTCAAATTTGAAGAAGAAGGATTGGAAAGTTGGTGGAAAACTTTGCCAAAATCTGGATCCATAGGATACTGTGTAGGCCAAGTTTGGAAGCCAAGATGAGAAGTAGTGACAATTGTCAAAACAAGAGTAGAAGGAGGACGACTCAAACAATCAGCCACTGCATTGTTTCGTCCTTTCTTGTACTTGATTACCAAATGGAATTGTTGCAAGTACGATGCCCATTTCATGTGCCTAGCTTCTTCAATTTTTGTTTGAGATTGAAGAAACTTAAGGGGCATGTGATCTGTATGAACAATTGTTTCTTTTCCCAAGAGATAATGCCTCCAATACTTGATTGCTTGAACCAAAGCATAGAACTCCTTATCATATGTAGAATAGTTCTTCTTGGCCTCTGAAAATGTTTCTGAATGATAGGCCACTGGATGGCCATTCTGCATGAGCACAGCTCCAAGTGCAACTTGAGAAGCATCAGTTTCTATCTCAAATGGTTGAGACAAATCAGGAAGAACAAGAACTGGTGCAGTACTCAATTTTTGTTTCAATGTGTCAAAGGCTTTTTGTTGATCCTTTGTCCACTGAAACTGAACTTTGATCTTTGTCAAATAGTGTAAAGGCGCAGCAATAGAAGAATATCCTCCAATGAACTTGCGATAGAAATTAGCAAGTCCAAGAAAACTCCTTAACTCCGTGATCGAAGTAGGAGTTGGCCAAGAGAGGATAACTTCAACTTTGGAAGGATCTACTTGCACACCTTTTTCACTAATTACAAATCCAAGATAGGCAATGAATGTTTGCCCAAAGGAACACTTAGGAAAATTTGCATACAATTGGTTCTTTCGAAGAGTTTGAAGAACCGTTTTCAAGTGTTCCAAATGATTCTCCCAAGTAGAAGAATATATAAGAATGTCATCCAAATAGATGATTACAAATTGATCCAAACAATCTCTGAATACTTCATTCATCAGCCGCATGAATGTAGCTGGAGCATTTGTAAGGCCAAAGGGCATGACAAGCCACTCAAAGAGCCCCATTTTGGTCTTAAATGTTGTTTTCCAAGTGTCTTCTGCTTGAATTCTCACCTGATGATACCCACTTTTGAGATCAATTTTGGAGAAGAATTTTGCACCTTGCAATTGGTCCAAAAGATCATCAATGCGAGGAAGTGGATAACGATTCTTGATTGTAATCTTATTGAGTGCCCTGAAATCAATGCATAGTCTCCATGTGCCATCCTTCTTCAACACAAGCAAGATAGGAGAAGCACAAGGGGAAGTACTGGGTTTGATGAACCCTTTAGTCAACAATGCTTGAATTTGCTTTTTAATTTCTTCCATTTGCACTATTGATTGTCTATACATTGAAGAATTAGGAAGAGATGATGCAGGAACAATCTCAATACTATGATTAATCTGTCTTTCAGGTGGAAGACTTGTGGGTTCTTGAAAAACATCAAAAAATGATTGAAGTATTGAATGAATTGAAGAACTCCTGTTATTAGTGTGCTTAGGTGCTTGCTTTTCTTCTTGAATTGGTCTGATGAAGATGAGTGCTAATTCCTTTGCTTGATTTACTGCTTTGCGTGCTTGTCTACAACTCAACATCAAATTATGTGGTGTTTGTTGTGTACTTCTGATTATGAATGCTTTATTATCTTTGTGCAAAGTGTATGTATTTTTGTACCCATCATGTATAGACCTCCTATCGTATTGATAGGGTCTTCCAAGCAACAAGCCACAACAATCCATTGGAGTTACATCGCACACAACCGAGTCCACAAAAGAAGGACTGAAAGCAAAATTCACAGTGCAAGTGTGTGTGATGTCGGATGTAATCCCATTGTCCTTCCATCCCAAAGGATAAGGATGAGGATGGGGATTCATCGGTAACTTCAGTTTGTCAACAACGGACCTCGCAATTAGATTTTTCTGCGAGCCGCTATCGATTATACAATCAACCATAAAGGTGTCACTGAGATGGACCGTAGTCACAAACAAATTCTCACGATCACCTTGTGAAGTATTCATAAGGGTCAATTTGTTTAACCCTGCCAATTCCTTATAAGGCTTACGTTCCCCTGTAGCCTCAATGGGACTTTCTTGTGAGTCCTCATTGGAAGGCTTTACAACTAGGGATTTTTTCTTCATATTTTGCAACTTAAAACACCTCTTTTGAGTATGTCCTGGCTTTTTACAATAATTACAAATCAAAGGTGATTTAGAAGAAGAAGATTTTTGTGAAGAAGAAGGGGAAGATGAAGAAGAGGGAGAAGGAGAAGAAGAAGAAGATTTAGCTCCCTTGGAAGGTTGTGGAGAAGCCTTCTGATTTCCTCCCGACGTAGAAGAGCGAGTCCCACGCGATTGCTCCCTCATTTCCTCCTCGGCAAGAAGGGCTTGATTGAAAGCCATGTCAATGTTTACAATCAACTTGTATTTCATCTTCCTGTAAATGGGCTCCTGCAAACCACTTTTGAATTTGTTAACAAGTTGTGCTGCATTATCCTGTATAGAATTCAAAATTCGCAACTTGCTAAATTGAAAAATATAATCAGAAACAGTCATATTTGAGGTTTGTCGAAGACGAAGCCACTTGATCTCAAGGTCAGTGGCATAGTTTGAAGGATAAAAATTATTCTTCAATACTCTTTGCAATTCATCCCACGTGTCAATGGGATTTTGGGTCCGTTGTCGATCAGTGACAAGGACCTTAGCAATGCCAGAAAGTTTCAACTTGGCAAAGTTAACCTCCTGATCCTTTGCGAGCTTGATATACTGAAACCAACTGTCCATGTCCAAAATCCAACTGTTGAGGACTTCGGGATCTCGGGAACCAGTGTAAACCGGAACCTCACACTGTTGTTGCACTTCATTAGAAGTAACCTTATCAGCCAACACGCTGACAAGTTGGGTTACTTGAGCCAACTTATCGGCTAATTCGGAAGCCATTTGACCCCGAGTGATCGCCAGCAAAATGTGTCACAAAAGACACAATTACAAAAATGTGCAAAAATAAATGTGCCCAAATTAATTTGCAAAATTGCAAATGTACAACATATAAGGGCAAAAGAAATATTTGCACAATTCTAGAAAAAGTCAAATTGACTTTCAAAAAGAAAAGGAATATATAATATATATTTTTTAATATATATATATATATATATCCCTTTTTTTTTTTTTTTTTTTAAAATTAAATTGAATGTAACTCTTTGATTTGGTAAATGCTTTACCAAAGAAATCAAAGCGACAGCAAAGAAAATTCTTTAGCCACGCAGGCGGAGGTCGAAAGCAGTAGACACGTAAGGTTTCTGGCCAGGTCGAAAGCAGCAGACACGCAGGCCGAGGTCAAAAACAGCAGCAGGCTACAGGTCACCGATTTTGATTTTGTTGTTTAATGGCGGTGTGCTTCTGACTGTGTTCATCAATGACGGACTATGAACAGCGTCCGCTGTAACTCGACCGCGATCTGGGAAATTCCAGGTCTAAACATGACCCTGAAGTGGCACTCGGCACGCAGATCCTGTGGACGTGGCTGACTGACGCTAGTATGCCAGTGATGCAAACGTTTTAGGAACTGTTGTCATCGACATTGGGGCTAGAAATTGATTTAGAAGTCATGAATCATAGCAGTTGATCCCGAGTTTGCATCGGACCCTCAAATGTGGCAGCGTTGTCCTGTCACATGGATCTGATTGTCAGATATGGCTACCGTACCCTGTCACGCAGGTCCGATGGCCGAATTTGGTTGTCCTACCCTATGTAACGTAGATCTAAGTATCTGCCTGCCCTGTCATGCAGATCTGTTTGCAATCGTCAAATCGTAGAGCACGTGCGTCCAAGGATCGACGAACAAAGGAGTAGCACGCAGATGCACCTTTCGTCATCGTGAGACAACAAATGGAGGATTTAACTCAATCGCGTCGAAAATGGCTATAGCAAAAATTGACAGATCTCCCTCGACGCGACGATGAAAGTGGTCATTGGTCGACGCATAGGCGACAACCCGAAATCAAATTTGCAGTCGACAAGTCGATGCCAGAAAACACAGAGGCGTCAAGGGAAAACGTGATTTCCCGAATCGTATTTTTTTTTTTAATTGAAAATCGTTTAGGGCTGCGGTTTGCAGAGCGGATTCGCGTCAAACAGGTCTGTCATCTACTCACGTTTAACGACGTCAAAAAACATCGAAGTGCAGCGTAGAAAGGACATAGACGACCGGTACTGTGAAAATCACAGCAACAGACAGGATTGGAATGCAGCAGCGGTGGTGGCAGCAAATGAACAATGATAGCAGAATGGTAGAAATCCACCGGGTTTGTCACTGCCTGACAGATCTTTCTGATCTGGATCGTCCCGAACGTCCAATATAGGCGTTGAAAGTTGTAGGTCACACAGGGCGAAGACAAACAGTAGCAAGGCCACTTTCACAAAACTGTCGATCTCTGGAGGCATCGAAAAGATGCAGATTGAAGAAAACAAATTTTATTCAGCTTTAGAATTCAATGAAACGTTGTTGGCTTCAGACGCAGATCGATGAAATTTCTCCGAAGGCGTCGGCCAAACGAGGGACGCAGGCGGCAAAGTTGAATCCCCTTCAAAAAAAAAAAAAATTTATATAATGGCCTCTCGTGCAAAATTTTCTGAGCTTCTCACAGGAATGAAGGTGGTGACAAACTTTCAAACCACCCTATGGAGAACAGAAATTACCCAAATCCTCCACAAAAATCCTTCGCTCTGATACCAATGATATGGAAAATGAAGGTAATTATTATTGAAAACTTAAGACGTTAAATAAGTCCATAAAAATAAAATCATAAAATTGGAAATCATAAACGACTCCAAGGATTTACGCACACAAATCTGGAAAGGCTAAGATGTTAGCCCGACAATGCTGAAAACAAAAACACCTACACCTAGACCAGTCAATGGAGGTTAAAAATAGCTCATGTTGATTATTCCTGACTAAGTCCTAAATGCACTTATCCTAGGTCTAAGTTTCCTCATCAGTTTCCTAGCTTCTTCTCAACACCCAAATCCACATTGCCCTTCCTTTATATTCATGTTTTAGGACTCAAATAGCCTTTATCCAGATAGGCCTATAGGGAGCTGATAAAAGACCCTACCTTAAGGGTCAAAAACTAAATCACAAACTCCTCAAGAGTAGAACCAATACAAAGCCCATCAAAGGAATTACGAAGAAGATCCTTAGAAATAATAGTTTCATAAATGATATTCAATCGACATATTTCATAAAATCAATATTCAAGGCTACATTCTTCTCCTTATATGCCTTCTCAATCACCACCAAGTTGGCTAAGTTCAGTTTTGAGGACTATTAAATATCCTCTGCTAGAGCCTTTAGCTTCTAAACCTCATCCATATAGGTCTAAGCTTCTCCTTCCCCCACCTTTGAGGAATTACCACCTAAATCCTTCAAGGTAACTCAGCCTAAGTTCTCCTTATAGATCCATTCCATTCTTGTTTATCTCGTTTCCTTCTTTGCTTGTGCCTTGAGGGGATATTGGCTCACCAGGTGACCCAATTTTCCATAACCAAAGCATTGGGTCAGCCTATTTTTGTAAACAATGGGCTAGTCCCAAGTACCCAAGAATGATATAAGTTGGATAGAAGAGGGAAGATTTACCTTTGAATCTACCATAACACACATTATTGCATACACCATTCTTGATTTGGCTCTGATTACCAGATCGATAAGAAGGATATCTCCTATAGTCTTAGTCATACCTATCAACATATCTTCATGCTAAAAATAGTAATGGAGGGCAGGGATATGAACCCATAGAGGCACAAAGTTAACCCTTTGCATATGAGGATTGAAATCAAGTTCTAGATTTTGCAAAAATAGAGATCTTTTGCCATAGAACCAAGGGCCTCCCCCTAGGATACAATTTGCATCTTCCATGTAGTTTAATATGATATAAAAAAAGGCTTTAGGGGTTGCTAAAATTTCCATATAACTCAAAGGTTTCTACTTCACTAGTGCCCATATATGAATTTAATCTAGGTTTGACCTCGTCCCTTGGAACTTTCCCTCAAGGTCACAACCTCCATCAACCATGTTGAACTTAACCAGTTCACTTAGGATGCTAATAGAATTTCCCATAGGGGATATGTTGCAAATAGGTTTTGATAAGGTCTCTCATACACTTTAGACATCACCACAACATATGAAATATTGAGGCTTAAGTTTTTAGGCAAAACTATGGGCCATGAGAATGGGACCTAATCTCCAACTTAGCATTTGATGACCCATGGCTTCCCTAAGGACCCATGAATCCAATATCGAGATCTCCTACAAACACACTATCTAGTCAACATAGAACTACCACATTCACATCCAAGCCAACTGTTACCTCCTCATCTTTCAAGAGCTTCCACTACCCTTCCATAAACATACACAAACTAGATTCAAAGTCTCTCAGTTCCACCATTTCCCACCCTAATTAACACCATTCAAATTCTAGCTCTCACTTCTCCATATAACCCTTGTACCTTCACTCCATTCACCTTTGATATTGCTACTCAAATATCATTCCTCCATTAGAACCTCCACTCCATGCACCTCTACCATTGATTCTCTGCTAGGATTTTCGAAGCTACTCAATATTAAGTGTTTTAACTTCAAAATATAATAATAATAATAATTTCTAAGTTGTTTCTTATATCTTTCTCCTCCTATGGAACCTACATTCCACACACCTTTGATGCTACTGGTCAGATCCTACTCCTCTTGTGGAACCTCCACTCCATGCACTTCCAACATCACTACTCAGATCCTACTCCTTCATTGGAACCTCCTCTACACAATAAGATATTGCTTATTATTTAGGTATTCCATAAATAAAACTATGAAAGCCCTCCATAGTCATAGCTCTAAAAACCCTAGCTCCAAAAAAACCTCCACAACCATAGCTTTGAAAGCTCTCCATAGTGGCAGCTTTGAAAAGCCTAGCTCCAAAAAAAACCTCCATAGCCATAGCTTTGAAAACTCTCCATAGTCATAGCTTCAAAAACCCTAGCTATAAAAAACCTCCACAACTACAACTTTGAAAGCTCTCCACAGTCATAGCTCTAAAAATCCTAGCTCCCAAAAAAATTGAAAAGCCTAGCTCCAAAAAAACTCCACAACCGCAACTCTAAAAGCTCTTCACTGTTTGCTACATACCTAATGATTGTTGATGTCCATATATATCAAAACATACCTTTCAATTAATTATCTAGATTTATTATTTATAAAATATTGGAGAGAAGTTTTTGGTAACCAAAGTTATATCATAATAATACATCAGTTTTAAATTGATTAAAATTACCTAATCTTATTAATGATAAAGGTAGACTATTATGTCGATATTCATACATGAACAATATAATTATATTTAATATATTTAAATAGGCATCAAAGTGACCCCGTTATATTTCCTTCCATATATATATATATATATATATATATATATATATATATAATCATCCTAAACTTGCATATGTGAAAAAGATTACACATAATTGTAGAATTGTTTTTTTACATTTTCCACATTATAAGTTTAATATTTTATTAATATAAAATTGATGTTTAACATAAAAAATATATCATGTAAACTTATATATCTAAAAATTGGATAAGTATTAATGATAAATAAAATTTTATACATCACAAAATATTACTTCCTTGGGATTGCATATAATTTAATAATTATTCATAGTTAAAAAAGAAAAATAAGTCAACCTTATGGGTAATAAAAGTTTATAGATAGTCTTGGGATAGCATGTCGGTTTTGGGCTTTCATTTTTTTAAGGAGATTCAAGGTGTATGTGTGTCAACCCTCTATTTTTACATTTAACTCTTGATCATAAAAGAGATCATGGTTGACCTTAAATGTTGTTTGTGGGTGTTTCTCACACTATCTAAATCCCAAATAAATAAAAGTCTATTACTTATCAATGCATAACTAAAAAAAAATCTACATATAAATTGTTATAATAAATTTACCAATAAATAAATAAAGGTTTATCATTTTTCAATGCATAACTAAACAAAATTCTACATATATATTGTCATTTTAGGGACTTTCTAGAACAAGGTTATGAAGAAGTAGTGGAATACTCGACGGATCCATATGAGGATATCTCCATCTTTGATTGTGAAAGGAATTTTGAAAGAAGGAAGTCTCCTTTAGAAGCATTCAATAATGGGCCTAAGCCAAGGATGATTTTATAAGAAGATACACAACTCTTGGACAAGAGTGATGATTGGGTTATTTCCTCTTTAGAGCAAGTTCAAAATAGGCCACAACTCTCTAATCAGGGCTTTGAGGGGTAAAATAAGAAATTGAAAGGAGGAAATCTAAAGAAGAATACATTGGAAGCATGTAAAAAGGTAACCAAGTGCATTTGAAGGAAAAGTAATAGAGCAAACTTAGTTCTAGGAGAAGATGTAAAAATGAGGGACGTCATTGAACTCTCAAATAAAATTCTTATTGGGAGGTTCTATGGGCATGTAATTTTTGAAAAATCCTTTGTAGATTGGATGGCCAGGGAATAGATAGAATTTCTAGGGTATGTACCCAAATTTTTATTTGTAGTAAGAGGATGGTTGTCATTTCAGTTTAGGGCTAAGGAAGATGTGGCAAAAATTATGTCAAAAAATGGTTTTGGGGTTGAATCTGTTAATTCTCAAACTGTGGGACCCTTTTTTTGACCCCAGGCCCACTCGAATACCTTATCATCCTGTATTAGTAAAGCTACCAGGGTTGCAATTAGAATTTTGATCTAGAGATGTTTTCCAAGCCATAGGCAATTGCATTAGGTCTTTCTTGGAGGTGGATGAGAGGTATCAGTCCTCATGCATGAGGGCAATGGCAAGGATTCTTGTTGATGTGGAATGGAGAGATGGATTTATGGGGGAAATTGTGTTGAAGTATAACAAAGAAATACATGTTCAAAACCTAGACTATATTGGTGTGCACGTTGTCATAATTATGGACATATTGCAAGGGATTATTCTCTTAATTTTTCAAGGAAGGTTTGATGTCGTAAGGAAGACATAGGGATCTTTAAGGGTGAGAATGAAATGCAATTTTCTCTTCAAGCATTTAACTTACAGTTTGACTATACTATTAAATCATTGCATAAGGAACACAAGCTAGAGAATTCAAGGAAAAAATAGAACTAGATCAAGTGATGGATTCAAAATTATCTCCTATTAAAGTAAGGTCAGGATTCTTAGAGCAAAATTTGGATGTCATGCTATTGAACCTAGATACAAGCTTTCAAAGAAAATCTACTACCAAATATCATACAAAGTCTCCACTAGAATAAGCTAAGGGTGCAATTGAGGGGTAATAAGGACCCTTAAATTCCTCTTCCTTAAAGGAAGGAGATCCAAATCTTGTATTAGACTCTGGTAAAAAATTTAACAATGCTTCACAAGTAAATCTCTTTGAAATTGCTTCCCCTCAATTTTTTGGTGGTTAGGAAGGTTTTGTGTCCCAAAAAACTCATAGGTATCCCCTATGATCCCTAAAAGGAATAATAGAAATAAGAGAAAAAGGATTTGGTGGAAGCCCTAGTAAATATATGGGGGATAGAAGTCTTACTGGTAAGAGGGGCAAAAGATATTTTATTTTATTGGCTAAGAATAAAAGCCTATGTGAAGTTCAATAAGGCAAGCAACCATCCTTAAAAGGGATCCTTAGAGAAGGGATGATCCCAAATGTATTTAATAAATGAAATTACTTTTCTTTAGTATTCGAGGTATGGGCAACTGTGCAAATCTATTTACTCTATACAGGTTGGCAAAAATTCATAATCCAGAGATTTTGCTAATTCAAGAGACAAAAGGGTTAGCTATGAAAGTGATGGAATATCTCAGTAAATTGCTTAAAGGATGGGATTTTTTTGCCCTTGATGTTGTAGGAGCCTCAGGAGGAGTGGCTACAGGGTGGAAGGTAAATCAGTTTAGGCTAACCAAATTTACATTTTTTGACTTAGGAGTAGGAACTGAATTCTTTTTAGTGGAGCTTGGGGAAAAAATGACAGTGGTGAACATTTATGGCCCATATAAATTTAAGATGCAGTATTGGTATAAGCTTATGGATCAAAATTTTTTAGAAGTTAATAATTTAATTTTATGAGGTGATTTAAAATTATCTCTCTTGAGGAGTGAATTATGGGGTTCTACTACTAGAATTGATCCACTGGCTAATTACTTTATCCAAAAGTTTAAATCCAAGGGACTAGTAGACTTGGTGCCTATAAAATCTATCCCAACTTGGAGAAACATAAGGATAGGAGTTGATAGAATTTCTAAGAGACTAGATAGATTCCTAGTAGCAGAGAGTTTGGTAAATGACACTTACGAATTGAAGTCTTGGATTGAAGTTGGAGGTGACTTTGATCACTCCCCTATCATGCTTCTTTTAACAAAAGAGGAGAAAAACCACATTGTCCTTTTAAATTTAATTCTGAGTGGCTAAAAGAGGATAACTTTGTATTTCTAGTAAAATCAATATGGGTTAAGTTTGATTCTAGTCTAAGAGAAAATGCTAGTATACAATTTGCAAAAAAATTAAAAAGGGTTAAGGTAGTAGTGTCTTAGTGGGCCCATAAAAAAACTTATGGATGAGAAAAAATTGATGGATACTAAGGAGGAGCTTGCAATGTTTCTAGCAGATGACTTTGAAAAATAATGGATGAGGAAATAAAGTTTAAGTATAAAATTTTGGAACAAGAGAAGAGTAGATTGTTGGTAAAGAGAGAAGCACGATGAAGGCTTAAAAGTAGATCACTATGGATTGCAAACGGGGATGAGAACACTAAATTTTTTCATAGATTTGTAAATCATAGAAAACATCATAATACAATTTGGGAGTTATAGGGACAAGATGGAATTAAATTCTCCTCCTTTAAAGGAATAGCGGACATAGGTGTAAGGCATTTTGGTCAATTGTACAAGGATCCTAGTCAAGTTAATATAGCTGAAATAGTTAAAATAGCTTCTCTCTTTCCTAGATTTATAGATGATGAAGCCGATGATGAGTTGATTAAGGAAGTATCAAATGAGGAGCTCAAAGTTTTTTTAACCTCCTTCCAAAAAGGTAAGAGTCTAGGACCTGATGGCTGGACTATGGAATTCTTTCTTGGAGTATAACCTACTCAAGGTTGTGGAGGAATCTAGGATAAATGCAGTTTTCAACTCTATCTTCATTGCTCTTATTCCAAAAAATAAAAATCCTTCTTCCTTTGTGTTGGTTCGACTTTTATACACACCCCGTGAAGAATGAGCATAAAATACTGATAACACTTATACGGGATAAATCCCACTCACTTTAGGATCTTGCTGGTTATCCAAGGTGTGAGTTACAGAGTTGGGTCGAATGTCTATTCACTCTTTTTTGCTTCTAGAATAGTTTCAAGTGGACTGTCTATTACCTTACAATGGGCTCGACCTTTGTTCAATAATGTTTAGCAGTTGTTATCTTTGTTGACTATCGGATTTACAATGAGTTCTTTGATATAGCTCTTTATGTTTTAGCAAATTAAATAAAATACAAATTTGAAAGAAAATAAAAATGAATCATTTAACAATGGAACAGAGAGAGTATGGTAGGGCAAAAAAGAGAAGCTTATCTAACTTAGCTATAAAATCAAAACTACCAATTTCAGTTATACTATTTAGCTTCACAATAAAACCAATCAAAGAGGAAGGTGTCCAGCTTTCTAAGATCACCTTCTACTAAGAGCATAAGATGAAATAACATAGATTTGAAAGAAAATCACAAATAGAAGGGAAGTCGGTGTTAACTGGTATCTCTCACCAGAAGCTTAGTTCGCACAGTGAGGATAGAGCAATTTAGAACAGACCTGAACCTTAAATCTCTAACTTTCCCTAGCATATAACAAACAGAATGAAGCCTAGCAGCATATTCAATCTTGATAACACAAATTTGCAACCAAAATAAATAGAACTTTAGTGAGACAAAAATAGAAGAAGATACACTTATCAAAATCCAAAAGAGATTAGGCTCCTGGCCATGCTATCACAGAAGAACGATTTCACAACAACCCCAGGTCCAGAACAAAACATTCAAACAAGATTTGCAGGAAATTGCTAAAATGTCTTTTATTCCAAGTTTTTGCATCCTCACTTTCCATTCAAGAGAAGTATATATAGACTCAGGACAGACCCTGATCTTTTCAAAATATCTTTTTCCAGATATCTAAATCTTATCATAAAAATCCCACCGTCGAGGTTTTACAATATAAGGCATTTTTATATAGAGTTTTTGATAAGCCCTAATTACTCTAAAAATATTTGCATGGATCTTGCCATGAATGGAGAAGATAATACTTGGTTCGATCCTCATCTAATGGACACCACATGTAAATGTATGTTCTTCTTTTGATAAGCCGTCAGAGCATCTCATTAATTCTTCTACAAAATTTGGATGAGTCACTGACTTCTAGGCCTTCCATCCTTGCACAACTACCTTTGTTTGGTTCGAGTTGAGATTCTCTGTCTGTCATTACTTTTGCCATAAATTTTCCCAACAATGTATCCACTGGTAAATCCCTTGAAACCTGTATTCGCAGCCAGATCTACAAAATTTGAATGAGTCACTGACTTGCCATAAATTTTCTAAGCAAATGAATCTATCGATAAATTCCTTGAAGTCTGTCTTTCTTGCCATCACTTCTGCCATTATGCAACTGTCGGATCTGCTTCTACAAAAAGAAACACAGAGGTTAGATTTTTAATGTTTTTCATTTTACTTAATTAATTGATTTGGACTGTGTTGAAATGCTTCCACTTCCTTTTGGATGGGTGATGCCATGAAACCAAAGCATGTCACGAAATTGTGACATTTTACTCAAGTTACTTCTTCCTTGCTTGTGCCTCGCGAAAATGGAACATGTCGCGATATCGTGACATTTCCTTCACTTGTCTCTTTTTAGCTTTTGCCCTCATGAAAATGGAACATGTCATGATATCGTGATATTTCCTTCACTTGGCTTCTGCCTTCACTTCTTCCTCACGAAAATGGAACATGTTGCGAAATCGTGACATTTCCTTCACTTTGCCTCTTTTTAGCTTTTGCCCTCACAAAAATGGAACATGTCGCGATATCGTGACATTTCCTTCACTTGTCTCTTTTCAGCTTTCACCCTCACAAAAATGGAACATGTCATGATATCGCGACATTTCCTTCATTTGGCTTTTTTCAGCTTTCACCCTCGCGAAAATGGAACATGTCGCGATATCGCGACATTTCCTTCACTTGTCTCTTTTCAGCTTCTGCCCTCGCAAAAATGGAACATGTCACGATATCGTGACATTTCCTTCACTTCTCCCTCGTGAAAATGGAACATGTCACAAAATCGTGAAATTTCCTTCACTTCGCCTCTTTTCAGCTTTCACCCTCGTGAAAATGGAACATGTCGCGATATCGTGACATTTCCTTCACTTGTCTCTTTTCAGCTTCTGCCCTCATGAAAATGGAACATGTCGTGAAATAGAGACATTTCCTTCACTTGTCTCTTTTTAGATTTCGCCCTCACAAAAATGGAACATGTCGCGATATCGTGACATTTCCTTCACTTGGCTTCTGCCTTCACTTCTTCCTCATGAAAATGGAACATGTCGCGAAATCGCGACATGTCGCAAAATCGTGACGTTTCCCTCACTTCTCTTCTTCCTTCACTTCTTCCTCATGAAAATGGAACATGTCACGAAATCGTGACATTTCTTTCACTTCGCCTCTTTTCAGCTTCCGCCCTCGCAAAAATGGAACATGTCACGATATCGCGACATTTCCTTCACTTGTCTCTTTTCAGCTTCCACCCTCGCAAAAATGGAACATGTGAAATCATGAAATTTCCTTCACTTGTCTCTTTTTAGCTTTTGCCCTCGCGAAAATGGAACATGTCGCAAAATTGTGACATTTCCTTCACTTGTCTCTTTCAACTTTCGCCCTCATGAAAATGGAACATGTCATGAAATCGTGACATTTCCTCCACTTAGTCCTTTTTCAACTTCCTTGCTTGCGAAAATGGAACATGTCGCGATATCACGACATTTCCTACAAGTCATTGCTTCTAAGGTTTTGCCTTCGTGAAAATGAGACAAGTCCAAAAATGGAACATGTCGCGATATCGCGACATTTCCCTCAATATTTTCTTCCTAGCTTGTGTCCTCATGAAAATGAGACATGTCCAAAAATGGAACATGTCACGATATCATGACATTTCCCACAAGTCATTGCTTCTTTGGCTTTGCCCCTTCGAAAATGGAACATGTTGCGATATCGTGACATTCCCCTCAAGCTTTTATTCCTAGATTTTGCCTTCTCAAAAATGAGACATGTCCAAAAATGGAACATGTCGCGATATCGCGACATTTCCTTCAGGCTTTTCTTCCTAGCTTTTGTCTTTGTGAAAATGAGACATGTTTGAAAATGGAACATGTCGCGATATCATGACATTTCCTACAATTCATTGCTTCTCAGGTTTTGCCTTCATGAAAATTAGACATGTCGCGATATCACGACATTCCCCTCAAGCTTTTCTTCCTAGCTTTTGCCTTTGCAAAAATGAGACATGTCCAAAAATGGAACATGTCACAATATCGCGACATTTCCTTCAAGATTTTCTTCCTAGCTTTTGTCTTCGCGAAAATGAGACATGTCCGAAAATGGAACATGTCACGATATTGCGACATTTCCTACAAGTCATTGCTTCTCAGGTTTTGCCTTCGTGAAAATGAGACATGTCTGAAAATGGAACATGTCACGATATCGCAACACTTCCCTCAAGATTTTCTTCCTAGCTGCAAATTCTCCAAAAATTGTAGGTTGATTCCAATGACTTTATCCATCTGTATTTTGCATTTTTACATATTGGTGAAGGATCTTCCTTAGAAATTTAGAAATGATTTTAACATTTGAAAAATAAATTTTAAATTGCTCGAGAATGATCAGCTACACATGGTGCAAAAAAATGATGAAAATTCAAAATGCTCAGAATTTGATGAAACTTTACAAGTATCTAAAAAAAAGCCCAAAGGGTATCCCAATATGCAAACAGAACTTAAAAATTCATCATGGATTAAGAGAAAATGCATTTAGAAGTTTGCTAGGCCAGAAATAGAAACTGCTATTTCTAAAATTGAAATCAATGCCATATGCAAATCTACTTGGTCACTTTGATGTAGGCGAAGTTTGAAAAAGGATGCAAGAAAAATTTGAAATTAAAATCCGAAAAACATCAAGAGGGTCCCTGCGGAACAAATGAATATTAAACATTTTCCAAGGATGGAATTTCATTTTTTAGTGGGGGTGTGTTGCTTCTCAACAATTTTGATTATTTTAGGCCCATTTCTTTGTGTAATTGTGTGTATAAAATCAAATCAAAAATAATTGCTTCAAGAACTAAAAGGTTCTTCTCTGCTTCTATATGTATTGAGAAATTTGGTGTCCTACATGGTAGACAAATTCATGAAGCAATTGGTGTTGCTCAGGAAAGTATTCATACCATAAAATCAAATAAACTACCAGCAATAGTGATGAAGTTGGATCTCTCCAAGGCTTTTGACAAAGTAAATTGACTATATTTAAGAAAGGTACTTACTCATATTGGGTTTTGTGTACAGATAGTGAACTGGATTATGGGATGTCTTTGTTCTATTTATTTTATAGTTTTGGTTAATAGGTCAGCCTATCAGTTATTCAAATCTTCTTGAGGTATTAGACAAGGTTGCCTCTTATCATAAGTGTTATTTCTTTTGGTAGTTGAGGTATTAAGTAGGTGTATTATAGAAGTAAAGAGGGAAGGAGCAATAAATGGAATTAAAATAGGTATAACAATGGAAGTCACCCATATAATTTTTATATATGATGTTCTCCTTTTCACAAATGGAATGGTAAGAGTTGTAGAGAAATTAAAATGGTCTTTAGATATTTTTTATCTAGCAATAGGTATGAAAATTAATGCACATAAGTCAAGCATTTATTTTAACGGTGTGAATTAGAATCAAATCATAACAATAGGTTAGATTTTCCCCTATAGTAGATTTGATATTCAAGAGGGGTTTAAGTATCTAGGGTTTTTTTTGAAACCCAATGACTACACTAAACAAGACTGGAATTGGTTGATAAAGAATGTGGAAATAAGAATTAATATTTGGTGCAACAAATGGATCTCTTTGGGGGGAGATTGACTTTGGTCAAGTCTGTGTTGGAGGTAATACCAGTATATTGGCAATATTTGGCTCATATACCAAAAGGAGTCTTGGAAAAAATTAGAAAGTTAAGCTATAGATTCTTATGGATAGGGAAAGGTAAGGTATTCCCTTGGTTAAATGGAAATCCTTAGCCAAGCCCAAGGAATATGGAGCTTGGGAACTTAAGAACATCTTCTTTTTTAGAAAGACTCTAGCAAAAATATCAAAGGAAGGATTATCAGATAAAATTATGCATGAATAGTATTTAGAGCCTCTCACAGTTGAGGGGTGGATAAGGGCCCCAATAATGCAAACATATAAAATTTCAATCTGTTGGAAGGCAACGATTCAAGAATTTTATATTGTTGGTAATTGGCTTGCCTGGAAAATAGGGTATGGTTCAAAGATAAGACTAGGATTAGACCCTTGGATAGGTTGTGGTGATTGGAAATCTTGCCCAAGCAGCTAACCCAGAATCTTCTACAAACTTGAATCATGGATGGAAGAAGCAATAGTGTTAGGGCTTTAGGGTCAAGAGGCTCACCAGTGGGAAGAATATGTGGGAGACTTAAAGTTGGACATATCAAGTTGACAGAGGAAACTGATCAATTGGTCTTGACAAAGAATGGAGCTACAGAGGAGTACACTCCAAAGTTGGTGTATAAGAATCTATTGGAAGATATCAATGACAATCTAGCACGGTGGTGAAAGACACTTTGGAAGCAGAAAGACCTATTGAAGACAAGATTGTTCCTGTGGCTTGCCATGAAAAATAAGGTTCTAACATGGGAGGTTTTACAGAAGAAGAATTGGAATGGTCCAGGAATGTGTCATTTATAATAAAACAATGAAACAATTAATCACTTACTAAAAGCAGCAGAAAAATAGTGTACCGATATGATGCAAACAAAAATAGATATAGATGCTAATTCCTACGAATGCGATGAGCAATGCATGAAGGAAATGACAAAGAAACGAGATGTGAGAAAACAAAGAGGGGCCTCCTTTATTTATATTGCTTTTAATACGATTACAATACATCCCCCCTCTAGGGCTTAGAATATTTGATAATTTTTTTTACATTAATGGATTCCTGAAAGAAGTCGCGCTTCCAATATAGGACGGTACACTTTCAGCATCTTCTGCGTGCCCACACTCAAAGTGGGCGGGCTAAAAGTTCCCACCGCTTGTGTCTATGTGTTTGTAATTCCTTGATACCCCTCTAGTATTCTTTGCAACAAGATCCTACACATAGAAAGACAACAAATCATTAATAGCATATGCGTATCTAGAAAAACATGCAATCCCCAAGGCCTCCAGTGGGTGCTTGTGGGATATCAGTGATGCAACTAATAAATTGATTACATAATGATATGGAAATGTAAATTACAATGTCTAGAATTGGTATCACTTTATTTTGCATTGAAGCGGTGTCGGATGGCCCCGTTATGCTTGTTTGCCCATCGGGGGCCTCTCCAAAGTGAGCCCTCCAATGTCCCACATGTGCTTGTCCAAATCACCTGAAACTCATGGGTTAGGAATTATATGTAATTCTAAGACTACCCAGATGCTTTTAATTTGCATATCCTACCCATATTATCTTGTATGTGACAGGGGTGCCCTGCAAGCTAGTTAATACATAAAATAATAAAATGATCATCAAATCATGTCAGAATGTGTTAAAACTTTAAAAGAGGCATTAGGATATCATCTAGGACATATTGCAAAAGGAAAAGTAAGGAAATCATGCACATATTTTTAATCGCTCTTGGGTGGGATGTTGGGGACTGTCGTAAAACCTGCAAAAAGTGACCTTGCAAATTTCCTGCCCAGAGGTCTCCAAAACTCCTGCAAAGTTGTAGTTAGACTAAAAACAGCATTTTGAGATGACCCAGAAGGTCATATTTTGCATTTTTAATAATTATTTTGTATTTTTTGATGGTGATGTAAGTAATAAAATGTACAACAATTGTTTTAGAATATAGTTAAGGTTTTTCTGAGACTCAGATGCTTTAACTAAATAGTCAAGACTATACATTATCTTACAAGACTTTCAAATAAGGTATGAATCATACTTGAGTTTGACCAAGTTATTTCACATCCCTATGTGTGCAATTGAGTTTGTTGATGTGGTATTCATAAGGATACCGCCAGTTCCAGGTAGGCTGTCCACCAAACCTGTATTGAGGATCACCTAATTAGCTCCACTAACTCCTTTGTTGCATTTAGTAGGATTAATCTACGATGCAATATAAGATACCATAAGCTAGCTCATCCACATGCAAACATTGATTTGTACATATGCCCAATAGTTAATGTGATAGATATATTGTCATGCGGGAGGTTTGCCACCAGTGACCAGCAGGCTATCCACCAAACTGGGACTAAGGATCACCTCATGACCTTTTGAATGCTGAGAATTCTACGGATTCAATAGTTACTCCCTCTTTTTTAATGAGATATTTTCTCAGTAGTGATGATAATTATTGTTTATTTTGTTTGAGCTTGGTATTTTGAGCAGTGATTAGAATTGCTATTTCTTGTGCTTTTTGATTTGTGCACTTTTGATATTCATGTTTGGAGTTGGAATTCTTTGTAGTGGTAAAAACCACTGTTTATTTTGGGAAATTAAAGGAATTTTTCTTGTCCTTTTGCAAATTCTTAGTATTCTTGGGGTCATTCGCATAGGGGGATGATCGAGATAACATTTTCACTGTATGGTATCCTGGACCACTTTGCAGGTTTCGTCTTTCATTCACACAACTTGGGAATTTTTATGTTTTTTAAGCTTGTGTTGGGATGCTATGTAACAAGGCGTGATCCAAGTAAAAATCTACCTTATAAAAATTGGTCTGACTTTGTACAGCATTTGGCTAGAAATCTAAAGACAGCTGAATGAAAAAAACCCTAAAGACATTAGAATACAACTGACTATGATATGGCAAAAATGTGAATGGCATTATTCTTGTTGGATAATTTACAAAATGGAAAAATGTGGAAAATTATGGAATTGCCGAGTAATTACAGTCTATGGTGCATTTGACATGTATGACCAACAAATATGCAATGTATGTATGTGATGCCTAATGCAGCTTTTTTTTTGTGTTTTGATTTTTAAGATTATGCATGAAAGTGAGATGCATTTTTTTTGTTATTTTTGATTATCTATTGTTTTTTAATATTCGTTATGGTGGTTTAACCTGAATGGGTGTGGACCAAGTGATTCTTACGGATCTTTAGAGGTTTTGACCAAAGGGATTATAGATACCTTTGGGGCATTTTGGGTGACCAAGCGGTGGCAAGAATCCTTGGAGATTTTGGTTTGACCAAAGGGATTATAGATACCTTTGGGGCATTTTTGGTTGACCAAGCGATTGTGGGAACCCTTGGAGCTTTTGGTTTGACCAAAGGGATTATGGATACCTTTGGGGTTTTTTGGGTGACCAAGTAGTTGCGAGAACCCTTGGGGCTTTTGGTTTGACCAAAGGGATTATAGATACCTTTGGGGCATTTTAGGTTGACCAAGCGGTTGCGGGAATCCTTGGATCTTTTGGTTTGACCAAAGGGATTATAGATACCTTTGGGGCATTTGGTTGACCAAGCGATTGCGAGAATCCTTGGAGATTTTGGTTTGACCAAAGGGATTATGGATACCTTTGGGGCATTTTGGGTGACCAAGTAGTGGCAAGAACCCTTGGGGCTTTTGGTTTGACCAAAGAGATTATAGATACCTTTGGGGTGTTTTTGGTTGACCAAGTGATTGTGGGAACCCTTGGAGCTTTTGGTTTGACCAAAGGAATTATTGATACCTTTGGGGCGTTTGGTTGACCAAGTGATTGTGGGAACCCTTGGAGCATTTGGTTTGACCAAAGGGATTATAGATACCTTTGGGGGGTTTTAGGTTGACCAAGCGATTGCGGGAATCCTTGGAGATTTTGGTTTGACCAAAGGGATTATGGATACCTTTGGGGCGTTTTGGGTGACCAAGCGGTGGTGAGAACCCTTGGAGCTTTTGGTTTGACAAAAGGGATTATAGATACCTTTGGGGTATTTTTGGTTGACCAAGTGATTGTGGGAACCCTTGGGGCTTTTGGTTTGACCAAAGGGATTATGGATACCTTTAGGGCATTTTGGGTGACCAAGCGGTGGTGAGAACCCTTGGGGATTTTGGAGTGGGCCATGGCTCTCTAAATGTTGAATGGCATCAAATGACTGATGTTCAAGGGTTCTAGTTCCTTGATTCCTTCAAGAGAGGCGAGTCGGTATGTTCCAGGTCCTATTTTACTGTCGATTACATAAGGACCTAACCAATTTGCCATGAACTTTTCCCTTAAATGGGGCGGTAAGTTAGAATTTTGTTGGTTCTCATTTAAGACCAAATCACCAACCTGAAAGTCCCTCAGGTGAACTTTCATGTTGTATGCTTTCTTAAGTCACTCTTGATAGATACATAAATTCTAGAGAGCATTGGTGCATGTTGGCAATTTTGGGTACTTTGGGTACATTGCCTTTTCTCAAGTGTATAAGTTGTCATTGATGTCAAGAAGCTCTTGAAGGAATTTGATTTGATGTCAAATAACTTGTTTTGATGAAGGTTACGGCATGACAGTTTCAAAGGTCTTTTGTAAACCCCAAGTTGGCAGGTGGATGCATTAGTTTAATTCATTTGGGTCCAGGAGGAAGTATTTATTTAAATAATTAAAAACCTTGTTAAGGTTCCTTTTAATTATTTTTAAATAAATATTAATTTATTTGCATTGGGTTCTCCTAACCCATGGCGCAAATGTCTTAACTTTGATGGCACTATGATCTAAGATTGTGGGCGCTAGCCAAGAACTTCGTCGACATGTTAAACTCCTTCGTCGATGTGTTAAACTCCTCGTCGATGTCAAGAGTTTATGGGAAATATGCATATAAATATCCCACGATGAAGATCAAAGATTATCCCATCCGCATTTTCAAAAAGTGTTGCTCGCTATGAATTCGCGATCTCATGTTCGATTTCTTCCTCGCTGAGATTTTGTGATCCGTTGTTCGGATATCTGTCGTTCATTTTCTATATCCATCGTAAGGTTTCATCATCGTCATTCACGTCAGAATACAGGGAGGCCTATTGTTTAATTTAGCCCTGGTGTAGAAGGTACAAGGGAAATAGAGTGAGGTTCAAACCTCATCAGACGCCTTTGGCACATCGATAGTGGCTAGGCTATTGGCGCGCTACCCAAACGAGAGGTTCCACATTCGAATAACGCAAAAGGGTTTTTCTTCGTTGAAGTGGATGCAACAGTTGGTGTTAGAGTTCGTGCATAATTTCTCCTTATCGTGATTTTTGGTGTTGGCCAAGGTATTTTTGAAATTAATTTTTGCTATTGTATTTTGTGGATGGAGGAAGTTTATTAGAGATAAAAACAACTTAGGAGTTATAAGGAGTTTGAAGCTTGCTTTATTTTGATAAAATATTCTTTTGAAGGTGTTTTTTGCATTATCTTATTGCATTATTATGAGAGATAAAGTTTATTGTTGATAAGACTATAAGGGAGAAATAATGTATATAAGGGATAAATATTTCTTGTAATGTTGAGAGTGTTTTTGGTTGATTATGGAAATGAAAGCATGATGTTTTAAGGTTAGAATTGCTTCTTGTGTGAAGTTGTGAAACCTTAAGTGGGTAGCTTTGAGATTGACATTAGCTTTCATTAAATTGGTTATAATCAAGCTATTCTTTACTTGGTTAAAGTGTTGGGCTTACTTCTTTGTTGATGATTTGAAAAGTTGTTTTGTGCTTGGTGATTTGAGTTGGTGGATGTTTTTTGTTCAAACAATATTGGAGAGAAAAGGAGTTCTACTTGTTTCCTTTTCTGATGTTGATTCTGAAATGCTTCAAGGTTGTGTTTTGAGTTAAATGGTGTTGATTGAACCTTGGTTGATAAGCATTGTTTTTGAAGCCCTAATTGATGGTGAAAAGAACATGAGTATCATTGTTATGTGATTCTTTGCATAGTTGGCAATTGTTGGGGTTTCATGTTCTTGAAAGAAAGCATTCTATCCTATCCATTTCAGATATTGAGTTGAGTTTTCAGATTTGAGATTGAGATTGAGCTGAGTTGATTTGAGTTGAGTTTTGAGATTGGGAGTTGAGTATAGAACATATTGAGTCTCTAACAATTCTCTTTATGCTTCTATGAGTTTGACAAATCACATTGGGTCTCTAACAATTCACTTTGTGATTTCCTATGAAGAAAATTTTTCTTAGTGAGCTTGCTGAGTTTTTGGACAGGTTTCGATGGGGACTTGTGAGCAGTTTTGGATAGGTTCCGATGGGGACTTGTGAGCAGTTTTTGGACAGGTTTCAGTGGGGACTTATGAGTAGTTTTAGATAGGTTCTGGTGGGGACTTGTGAACAGAGTTGGACAAGTCCTAGCAGAGGACTTGTGAGCTGATTTTGATAGTTCTATAAGAGAACTTGAGGACATAGGTGCACTGGTTCTATGAGAAGAAACTGAGGATAGATTTGGCAAGTCTTTAAGAAGGCTTGTATGCAAAGGATTGATTTGTTCAAGAGTTGGATAGATTTGACAGACAAAGGAAGACTTGTACTAGATCGACTGACTATGTTTGGTACAGGTTGCTGAGCTACTGTGGACGTGATTATAGAAGGAAAAGGTCTCTTAGGCTAAGCATTGAGGACAGGAGGTCTTCAGTGGAAAGGAGTTCCATGTGCTAGCAAGAGGTAGAGGCAGTTGATCTTCTGAGGGATCATTTCCAGAGCGAGAGGGGAAGGTATCTCCTTTGAGCGAGAGGCTCATAAATTTTTATTGGGGGAAGGTATCTCCTTTGAGCAGAGGCTCATAAATTCTGATTGGGGGAAGGTATCTCCTTTGGGCCGAGGCTCATAAACATTGTAATTGGGAAGGATTCCCAAAGAACTTTGAGATAACTTTTAGAGAAAAATTTTGTGGACGTAGCCCAGCCATTCTGGGTGAACCACGTTAAAATCGGTGTCACTTTTTGGATGATATTGTGCATTGCTTTGATATTGCTTTGGGTATATTGCTTTACTATTTTGAAGTATAATGGAAAAAGTATAAAGAGGTCTTATACTGTTCACCCTCCCCTCTCAGTATAAGCTTGTGTTCTTCAATTGGTATCAGAGCAGGTGCCTTCAAAAAGTTTAACAGCTTGAAGGAAAAGCTAGTGAAGAACATAATGGATCATTCAAGTGGCAATACAGCACCTATTCTTGATGGGTCAAATTTTGGTCTTTGGAGTGCAAAGATGAAGGTTCATCTAATGGCACTTGGGAATGAGGTTTGGGAAGTGATTGAATATGAGTACACTATTCCTGAACATGGTCCTAATACTAAAGAATAAATGTTCCTGCATTATAGCAATTCAAAAGCAATGAATGCAATCCTGAAAGGCTTACAGAAAGCAGATCTCACCAAAGTGATTCACTGCAAGACAGCTAGTGAAATGTGGAATCAGTTGAAGGTGGTTCATACGGGTGATACAAATTTCAAAAAGGCCAAGTTGAGACACTTCAAAGGTATGTTTGAACAACTCAAGATGAATGATGATGAAAATATTAGTGATTACATGCTTCGTATGGATGAGGTTGTTAACTCCATGAAAGACTTAGGTCTTGAGCTTGCTGAAAATGATGTTTGTGATAAGATTTTAAGATATTTTCCTAATAGATTTAGTGAAAATATTTCTGCTATTGAGGAAGCTAAAGATTTGGATAAGTTGAAAAAGGATGAGCTCCATAGTATACTTGCAGCATTTGAGTTGAGAACTCAAGTGAAGGTTGATGTCAAGAAAGATGCAGCTTTCAAGGCTACCAAGGAATCCAAGGGTAAACAGCTTCAATATCGTGATGAGTCTTCTAGTGATGAAGAGGCATATTATAGCAAGAAAGACAAGTTCTCTAGAAAGCACAAAAGTATGAAAAATGTAAGATGTTTCAATTGTGGAAAGTTTGGTCATTATGCTACTGACTATACTGTTCCCAAGAATGAAAGTGATGAAGATAAACAGGATTCTAAGAGCAAGGATTCTGAAAAGCACAAGCATCATAGGAAAAACAAATATGAGCATAGCAATCAAGGAAAGAGGTATTCTCACAAGCACAAGAAGAGTTTCTACCTAGACAAAGCAAGTAAGTTTTCTAGTAGTGATAGTGAAAGTTCTTCAAGTGATATTGAAAATGAGATGTTGTTCATATCAGAAAAGGAGGAAGAACCGAAACATAGATTCATTATCATGAAATGTCTTAGATGTGGAAACTTTGGTCACCTTGAGGATGATTGCACAAATAATGATTTGGTTTCTAGTATGTATGAGGATGCTTCAAAAAAATATAAGGAAGATGCGTGTATGGTTTTTGAAAAGCGTAGCACCTCTAGTGATAAGAAATCTGAAAAAAGGCTTTGATGATTCAAAAAGCAAACAAATAGAGGAAGATATAGAGAAAGGTGAAGTAGATCTTAAAGGTGAACTTATTAGTGCTCTTAGTGCTTTAAAAAAGGAAAGAAAGAAGAATGCTAGACTCAAGGATAAGTTAGATGAATGTTGTATGGAGAGAGATGATCTTATAGAAAGTCTTGACTTCTCTATAACTAAGACACAAGAACTCAAGGATGAGTTAGAGTCTAAGGTTCTTGAGTATAGTGAGTTAGAACAGAAAATGGCTTCTTTGAAAGAGGAAACTAAAGAGTACAAGGATAAGCTTTACAAGTTTCAAGATAGCTCCAAAAATGTTAAGTCACTCATTAAAGTTCAAAGAAAGACAACAAATAAAACATGCCTTGGTTTTGTTAAGCCACACAAGGAACAAGTTGGAGAGTCTAATAAGAGACTCCAAAAGGAAGAGAGTTCTAATGAAGAAAGTATTTTAGAAAAAGAGTCCTTGAATGATAGATGCACAGAAATAGAAAATAGAATTCAGAATGAGAAGAAGAAGTTTTCAGAACCTAAGAGGTCAAATAAAGGAAAGTTTCAAGGCAGATGTTTTTCTTGTCACAGGTTTGGTCACATGGCTTCACATTGCATGGCTCAAGTAAAGAAGGTAAATGGCAGTTTCAGAAGTGCTAGTTACTTTCAAGGGTATTGCTACTCTTGTCAATAGTTTGGGCATAAGGCATTTTATTGCAATGCAAATAACAGGAACAGGTTTAGTCAGAACAGGTTTGGTCAGAACAGGTTTGGCCAGAACAGGTTTGGTCAGAACAGGTTTGGTTAGAACTGGTGGATTCAAAGATCAGGTTTACCTCAGAGAAACAACATCATCAAGTGTTTCAAGTGCAATAATGAAGGTCACATAATCATATAATGTAGAGCTAAAATTCCATAATACAAGAACAGGAATAGTGGCATGATCAGGTCCAAGGATCAAGGCATGAACAAGAATAGGGATGAGAACAAGAACAAGAATAGTGACAAGAATAGGAATATGAGCAAAGAGTTCAAGAGAAGGCCCGGTAAGGAAGTTATAGACACTGATGATGATCAGTGCCTAATGGGAGTTTTACTCCCACCCCATAATTAATCACCTCATCAGGAGGTGGGGGAGGGACTAAGCTAAGAGGCTCATTCTTAGTCCCGAGCCCCAAAGGTGACCCTTTTCCATTGATGACAAAGGGGGAGAGATATGAGTAATGGGGAGAGCTTCAAAGTGAAGAGGAGAGCTTCAAGTCAAGGGGAGAAAAACTTCAAAAGAAGATTCTCAGTTGTGGGCACAGTTGGTCAGTTGTTAGCACAGTTGGTTTCAGTTTTGGCTCTTGAGAAGTGTTTTCAGTAAAGGTTTGCCATCAATGACAAAGGGGGAGATTGTTGGCAATTTTGGGTACTTTGGGTACATTGCCTTTGCTCAAGTGTATAATTTGTCATTGATGTCAAGAAGCTCTTGAAGGAATTTGATTTGATGTCAAATAACTTGTTTTGATGAAGGTTACGGACATGACGAGTTTCAAAGGTCTTTTGTAAACCCCAAGTTGGCAGGTTTAAAGATTATAGGTGGATGCATTAGTTTAATGCATTTGGGTCCAGGAGGAAGTATTTATTTAAATAATTAAAAACCTTGTTAGGTTCCTTTTAATTATTTTTAAATAAATATTAATTTATTTGCATTGGGTTCTCCTAACCCATGGCGCAAATGTCTTAACTTTGATGGCACTATGATCTAAGATTGTGGGCGCTAGCCAAGACCTCCATCGACATGTTAAACTCCTCCACCAACGTGTTAAACTCGTCACCGACATCAAGATTTTATGGGAAATATGCATATAAATATCCCACGATGAATATCAAAGATTATACCATCCGCATTTTTGAAAAGTGTTGCTCACTATGAATTCGCGATCTGATGTTCGATTTCTTCCTCGCTGAGATTTCATGATCCACTGTCATTCATTTTCTATATCCGTCGTAAGGTTTCATTGTCATCATTCACATCAGAAGATAGGGAGGCCTGTTGTTTATTTTAGCCCTGGCATAGAAGGTACAAGGGAAATAGAGTGAGGTTCAAACCTCATCGGACGCCTTTGTTGCACCGATAGCGGCTAGGCTGTTGACGTGCTACTCGAATGGGAGGTTTCACGTTCGAATAATGCGAAAGGGTTTTTCTTCATTGAAGTGGATGTAGCAGGTGGTGTTAGAGTTCATGTGCAATTTCTCCTTACCATGATTTTTGGTGTTGGCCAAGGTATTTTCGAAATTAATTTTTGCTAGTGTATTTTGCGGATGGAGGAAGTTTATTAGAGAGAAAAACAACTTAGGAGTTATAAGGAGTTTGAAGCTTGCTTTATTTTGATAAAAGATTCTTTTGAAGGTGTTGTTTGCATTATCTTATTGCATTCTTATGAGAGATAAAGTTTATTTTTGATAAGACTATAAGGGAGAAATAAGGTGTATAAGGGATAAATATTTCTTGTAATGTTGAGAGTGTTTTTGGTTGATTATGGAAATGAAAGCATGATGTTTTAAGGTTAGAATTGCTTCTTGTGTGAAGTTGTGAAACCTTAAGTGGGTAGATTTGAGATTGACATTAGCTTTCATTAAATTGGTTATAATCAAACTATTCTTTACTTGGTTAAAGTGTTGGGCTTACTTCTTTGTTGATGATTTGAAAAGTTGTTTTGTGCTTGGTGATTTGAGTTGGTGGATGCTTTTTGTTCAAACAATATTGGAGAGAAAAGGATTTCTACTTGTTTCCTTTTCTGATGTTGATTCTAAAATGCTTCAAGGTTGTGTTTTGAGTTAAATGGTATTTATTGAACCTTGGTTGATATGCATTGTTGTTGAATCCCTAATTGATGGTGAAAAGAACATGAGTATCATTGTTATGTGATTCTTTGCATAGTTGGCAATTTTTGGGGTTTCATGTTCTTGAAAGAAAGCATTCTATCCTATCCATTTCAGATATTGAGTTGAGTTTTCAGATTTGAGATTGAGATTGAGCTGAGTTGATTTGAGTTGAGTTTTGAGATTGGGAGTTGAGTATAGAACATATTGAGTCTTTAACAATTCTCTTTATGCTTCTATGAGTTTGAAAAATCACATTGGGTCTCTAAAAATTCACTTTGTGATTTCCTACTAAGAAAGTTTTTCTTGGTGAGCTTGTTGAGTTTTTGGACAGGTTTCGGTGGGGACTTGTGAGCAGTTTTGGATAGGTTTCGATGGGGACTTGTGAGCAGTTTTTGGACAGGTTTTGATGGGGACTTGTGAGCAGTTTTGGACAGGTTCCGGTGGGGACTTGTGAGCAAATTTGGACAGGTCCTAGTAGAGGACTTGTGAGCTGAGTTTGATAGTTCTATTAGATAACTTGAGGACAGATGTACACTGGTTCTATGAGAAGAACCTAAGGACAGATTTGGCAAGTCTTTGAGAAGGCTTGTATGTAGAGGATTGATTTGTTCAAGAGTTGGACAGATCTGATAGATAGAGGAAGACTTGTACTAGACCGACTGACTATGTTTGGTACAGGTTTCTGAGCTGCTATGGACATGATCATAAAAGGCAAAGGTCTCTTAGGCTAAGCATTGAGGACAGGAGGTCTTCGATGGAAAGGAGTTCCATGTGCTGGCAAGAGGTAGAGGTAGTTGATCTTCTGAGGGATCATTTCCAGAGTAGAGGGGAAGGTATCTCCTTTGAGCAAAGGCTCATAAATTTTAATTGGGGGAAGGTATCTCCCTTGAGCATAGGCTCATAAATTTTGATTGGGGGAAGGTATCTCCTTTGGGTCGAAGCTCATAAACATTGTAATTGGGAAGGATTCCCAAAGAACTTTGAGATAACTTTTAGAGAAAATTTTTGTGGACGTAGCTCAGCCATTTTGGGTGAACCACGTTAAAATTGGTGTCACTTTGTGGATGATATTGTGCATTGCTTTGATATTGCTTTGGGTATATTGCTTTACTATTTTGAAGTATAGTGGAAAAAGTATAAAGAGGTCTTATACTGTTCACCCCCCCTCTCAGTATAAGCTTGTGTTCTTCAGTGCATCGTTCATCGAGTAATGTAAGCTGGTCTAACCGGGCTTGCCATGCAATGTAATCATCGATGAAATCTTGCATTGATATACGCAAGGAGGGTATTTCCAACTCGAGAGGCATGACTACCTTGAAGCCATACACTAGCAAAAATGGAGCTACCCCAGTGGGCATCCAAATGCTAGTGCGATAAGCCCATATAACAAGTGATATTTGGATGTGCCAATCCTTATGACTATTTGTGACTATCTTTTTAAGGATGGCAACTAGCATTTTGTTTGACGCCTCTGCTTGCCCATTTGCCTATGGATAATAGGGTGTCAAAAAATTGTGCTAAATTTTGTACTTTATTGTCAAAGCATGCACATATTTGTTCTTAAATGATGTCCCATTATCCAAGATGATCTTGGATGGAATACCAAAATGACATGATGTTATGTAAAATGAACTCCGCAATGCGGGGCCCAGTCGTAGAGGTAAGCGGAATTACTTCCACCCACTTAGTGAAGTACTCTATGGTCGTTATGATAAATGTGTGATGACCTGACAACATAGGGGAGATCTTTTCGATGAGATCTAAGCCCCATTGCAAAAATGGCCAAGCCAATTGGATCAGTTGCAATGCCTGAGAAGGTACGTGTGTTAAGTTAGCACGATGTTGACACTTCATGCACATATGCTCAAAAATCTCACTCTAAAGATGGCCAATAATAGCCCATGCAAAGAATGCACTTTGCGATGGCCATACCACTGAAGTGGCCACCGTATGTACCATCGTGCACTTGGGTGATCGCCCAAGTGGACTCCTGTTGGTCCAAGCAATGGAGGAGGATTCCTTCGTAGCTCTGACGGTATAAAATGTCTCCTAGAAATATATGTTTTGCTACTTTCTATTTGAATGATCTTCTCATGGCGTGCGATAATCCAAGTGGGAGGCTACCTAACTTGAGATAGTCTCTTATGGGTGTGTACCAATCTTGCTGATCAGAAACCTCGATGATATGAACGGTCGATCCCTCTTGAAGTTCATCCCTAGAAAAAGGTGAGCAGGAAAGAACTTGTAAAAATAGCGTTGTGTTGCTATTAAGAGGGGTTGGAGAGAACAAAGACCCCCATTTGGCATGATTAAGACTCATGGATTTGAGAGAACCTATATTGAGATGGTTTAATCTGGATTAGGTGGATTCCTAGCGTTATGTCAGAGCTTGCATGCTCCATCGTGGATTGTGATAACGTTTTGACTTGAATGGTTGTCATCTCACCAAAAATTTCTTGTAGGATTAGTGACCCCAAGGAGGCCATAGTGTCTACAAAATGATTCGATGATCGAGGGAGTGCCTCGATGTCATACCATTCAAGATTTTCCAAGAATTTATCCATAAGGGCTTTGTAGGCCTGCATAACTGGGCATTTGCATTGGAATACACCTTTCACTTGGTTAAAAATTAACAACGAATCACCAAAGATATTCAAGCATCATGGTGATGGTTTTTTGAAGACCTATGAGCAACGCTTCATATTTAGCATTGTTATGGATGCATGGGAAATCAAGTTTAAATGATAAAGGCATTGGAGCCCCTTGCGATGTGAAAAACATGATTCCTGTGCCACCCCCTTGCTCACATTTAGAACCATCAAAAAATAAGGCTATGTTAGCCTGTGACTCAGGTTCATCAGAATCTGGTGATTTTAAGACATGGAATACCCCATCATCGGGTAGATCTATGGTCAGAGGCTAATCATCTTCGATAGGAGCCTCTGCTAGTTGATCGGGGATGACTTGACCTTTGATGGAATTTTGTCTAATGAATTTGATGTTAAATTCTATCAACAACATGATCAATTTCATCGTGTGACTACTGTGATAAGTATGACTCATCATGTACCACAATGGATTCTCCTTAGACACCACATACGTTGTATTGTTCAGCATGTAATGGCATAGCTTTTTGGTGGAAATTACCACTGCCAAGCATAGCTTCTCAATGTATGCATAGTTAAGTTCATAACTGACCAGGGTGTGGCTAAGATAATAATTAGCCTGTTCTTTATGTAATTCATTTTTCTGGGCTAGCATGGCGCCTAGTGCCACCTCAGTAACTGAGATGGATAAATAGAATGGCACTCCTGGTCTAGGTGGTGCCAATACTGGCGATGAAGCCAAGTATTGTTTGATGTCATTGAAGGCTTACTGGTACTCATAATCCCAATGAAATGCTACCCCCTTGTGTAATAATTTATTCATGGGTCGACACTTGTCAGATAATTATGCTATGAAGTGCTTGATCGACGTGACCTTACCTTGCAAGCTTCTAAGCTGCCTGATGGTGGTTAGGGAAGCATTTGAAGGATTTCCTTGAATTTATTTGGATCTACCTCGATGCCTCATTTTGATACTATGAAACCCAAGATTTTTCCATATGTGATGCCAAATACGCACTTCTTGGGGTTTATCCTAACCTTGTGTTCGATGAGGCGATCAAGGATCTTGCATAAGTCATCGAGATGATTTTGGCACAAAAGAGATTTGGCCAACAAATCATCCATATAATCTTCCAAATTTTTATGCATGTGATCATAGAAGATGTATGTCATAACGCGTTGGTAAGTGGTGCAAGCATTTTTAAGGCCAAAGGGCATGACCTTATAACAAAATGTCCCCCAAGGCGTCGTGAATGCCATTTTTAGTTGATCATCAAGATTGATATGAATCTGGTTGTATCCTGAGAAACCATCAATGAGGGAAAGCATTTCATGGCCTGCTGTAGCATCTACCAATGTGTCGATGCTAGGCAAGGGGAAATCATCCTTGGGACTCACTTTGTTTAAATCTTGAAAATCGATGGATATGCGAATCCTCCTATCAGGCTTTTTTATGGGTACCATGTTGGACAGCCATGGTGGGTAATCTATGCAGATGACAAACTGTGCATCCAACAGTTTTTGTAGCTTTTCTTTGACCATTAAGGCCACTATTGGGTGCATCTTACGTAGCTTTTTCTTGATTGCCTTGACTATCGGATCAAGTGTTAGATTATGCATGACTAGATGCGGGTCTAGCCCTAGCATGTCTTTCCATGCAAAAACCTCCTTCTTCTCTTTGAGAAGGGCAATGTAATCGACTTGCTCTTTGGGGGATAAACTTACCCCCAGCTTGATGATTTGCACATTCATTGGATCAGAATCGATGTCTACATCAATCATCTCTTCGACTGACATGTGGGATCCATCCTCCAACTGGTGTAGAGTTGGGATCAAGAGGATATTATTTGCTGAATTTAGATCTGCATTGGGAACGTCGGGTTCCTCTTCAGCATGGAAGATATTCTGAGTCTATCTTGGGGTGAAATGAAACATCTCACCGCAAGGCCAGTACTCTAATGGGGATGGTGGTGAGTTAGCGTAATCCCAGTATATGGCATCTAGGTCTAGATACAATGGTCATGTTGGATTGATTGGATTGCGGATGGGGGTGGTTAAATCAATGGAGATCATGTTGATGGAATGAATTTGGTCTCCATTGTTGTGTGGGTGTTTATTTAGACATCCTTGGTGATCCCTATACCCCGGATATAGCTTTGTGGGTACTAGCACAAAAAGATCGGCCCTATGTGTGGATAGAATGACGGGGTCTGCCCTTGGCACTAATGGCTCTATAGGGTCTTTAGGTGGGAGGCACTCCCTGTATGCCCAAAGTGGTGGATGAAGCACTTGGTTTAACTATACTTTATTTAAATGCCACCTATGCCTTGGTACCATATTTAGATGTTCAAACATATCATCAATGTCTATGGTGTATTCATGTTGCCTCATATGGTTGAGATATGCCATCTCAGTCTCATCCTCATCATATATCCATAGGCCTTCATTGGCTCCGACAACTATGTGCCCCTCTAGCTGGTATAGCCTCCCACTAGGTGTTTCTTGATCACTATATTCACTCTCTACAAAAACCAGAAATCTAGCATGCAGGTAGTCGATGTCGAAGAAGATATTTGGATCTTCTTCCTTCGATGGATCACTTGGCCTTATGATCGGCATGGGAGGCTTGTTTTGTTTGAGCAAGTTGATTTGGTCCCTTCTGGTTTGTTCTTCTCTCTATGAGAGGGCTGGATTATCTAGAGGTAGAAATTGCCCGATTGGAACATTAAAGGGGATTATTGCCACAAAGTTCTCCTGATAGTCGTCAATGGGTGTCACCTGTGAGTGATCGCTATTGAACTCAAAAGGGTCCTAAGGTGCTACCTCATAATCTAACTCATTTTTAGAAGACCCCCCTTGATCTTGTTCATATCCCTCTTGGAGGTTACTTCTTGAAATTTCCCCTTCCTCGATCAAAGGGGAGGGGTTGTTGAGGTCAACAAGGTTTGTTGTTAACAATGGGAGATAATCTCCCAATGTGTATGTTGTGTTGGGATTGGCAATTGGATCTTGTGCCAACCCATCCCTGTTGCCTAGACCTAAGCCTTGCATGATTTCTACCAAGATGTCGAGGGGCAAGGGGTGGTTTAACCCTAATCTTGATTTATCATATTGCATCTGGTATCTCGCTTGACAAAGAATGCACATTCCTTGTTTGTATCTGCCCAATCCATATCCATGCAAATTACATTGATCTAGATATTTCAAGGTGAATTCTAGGTTGGACAGATAGTCAACATTCTTAGCAAATGGCTCTTTGTCCTCTTCCTCTTGTAGGTAGGGTTCAATGTCGTTCTTGAGGCCCCCATATACAAAATTGTTCAGATTTTGCAAGTATCCTAAAGGGACGATAGTGCTGATGGGGAGGCGAGGTCTCCCCATGTCTTGCATGGATTCGAGTGTGGATGTTGTCACAACGTTCCACACTAGGTACTCCCCCAGGCCCGTATTGGCCATCTCAATGGTAATCATCGGTGGTTGAGGGGGAGGGAATGGGAGTTCTCCCTGAGTCCACTCCATGTTGGGTGAACCAGGTGTCTTGACTTCCATTCGACTGGGCACCTCTTCGGTAGATATGGTTGAGACTAATGGTGGTACCTCCTCTAGGGGCTTCTTCTCATTGTCCTTTAGTGTGGCCACCATAGGTGGCATCATTGGTGAAGGAACAGACGATGAATATGGGCCAGGTTGGTGAGTTGAGGGACTCAACAGTGGGGATGTAGGCAAAATCGGACCCTGTGTGGATGGATTCAATTGAAATTCCAAATGTGTCGATGGGAGGGTCGATTGTGGCATTAGATGCACCGCATTGCAAAACTTAAAGGGCTCTAAGTCCACTATGACTGCATGTACTTTTCTTTGTATGTGTATTTGAGGCATTGATGGGCTATCAAAGGGACACACTTCATGTCCCTGATCCAAGGCCGGCCTAGAAAGATATTGTAGGCCATATCACCCTCAAGGATGTGACACAATGTAGGAATGGTCTTTTGTCCTACTTGGATGGGCTGGAAAATTGTACCAACCGTTGAGCATAACGCGTCGTTGAATGCTCAAAGAGTGTAAGTGGATGCCACAATGTGGGATGCTAGGAGCTTAAGATGTTTTAATGCCACTATCGTGATTATGTTGCTGGACGAGCCAGTGTTAAACAACACCCTCTTGAATGGAATCCCGGTGACCCATGCAATGACGTGTAGGGATGGATCCACCATATCACCACTCACCAATTTTAGTTCATCTTCCATAAAGGTTATGACCAGTTCTATGCATTGTCTCATATGTCCCACAAGGTTGTTGAAATAATTGGCTTCGTGAGGTTGTAGCTCAATGGCTTTGAATATCTCCATCAGAGCCTCCCGATGAGGCAGTGATTGTTTGATGAGCTCATAAATGGAGAGCCTAGCCGACGTGGTCCTTAAAATTTGAGTAATTTTAGTCTAAATCATGGCCATTGTTCTAGGTGAGTGAGGTTGCATAGGGTTTTGTGGAGGTTGTGACGTTGATGGAACATCTCCTGTAGCTACAGTGGGTGTAGCCGTTTTTGGGTATCTTTTGTTTCGTGTCACGATGCTTATCATCCCTACGTATCCTTGCATGGGACAGTTTTGTGTTACCTCGTTCACTTGTAAAGTCTTTGCCTGTGCATCATGGGCAGGCAGGGGGTCTCTGAAGACCTCTGTATATTGGTTTCTTAGCGCTACGGGACTATCTACCATGAGTGTTTTGTTGTCTATCAAGTCCTGCACTAGGTGTTTGAATTTCCAACAAGTGGAGATTTCATGTCCTTTCTGTCGGTGAAATCTATAATATAAGTCTTCCCTATAGCCCTTGGATTTTGGCATGTTGGGGTCTATGGGTCGACTTTCTGGCAAGTTTATCAGGTTTACCGCGAACAAGCGATCAAACAAGGAGTCTCTAGACTTCATGAATTGTGTGAATTGTCGCCGAGGGTGACACTACTAATTTTACTCTTGTTTATGATTTTCCTTTTCATAGTTATCAAGAGGAACTACCTGATAATTAGCCTTTGGAGGCTATGTCACTTGTGCAGGCTTTGGTATAGTTATGGCAACCTGATTGACCATGACGGGTTTTGGTTGCATGGGCCCAATTTTAGCATTTTTGGGCCACTCTTTCTTGCGTGGCTTGGAAATCTCACCATCTTGTATTTTGATCTCCTCAATTATCCTAGCTTGCACCAGGGCTTCTTTGAGGGTGCAATATTTTTGCAGCTGTAATAGCAGAGAGATCAACCTTAAGTAACTCTTTGAAAACATTTGAGTCATGTCGGCCATGGGAGGGAGGTAAGGTAGCTTTGAAAGCAATGTCCTCCACCGATTCCCATAAGCAGCCATGGTCTCATCATCATACTACTTAAGGCTAGCTAGGTCACTTAAGGATGCCTTCTTCTTGGTGTTGAAGGTAAAATGTTCAAGGAATGCATCCACTAGCTGGTCTAGATTATTGATGCTATGCTTCGGCAATTGGGTAAACCAATCCGAGGCAGGGCCTGCAAACGTGGTTATAAATGTTCTCAGAAGTAATGCATCATTGTCCTAAATTCCAAAGCATTGACTCAAGAACCTTGTTACATACTCTTGGGCATCCTCATCCCCTCTAAAAATTGCCAATTGAGGCACTTTGAAGTGGTCGGGGTATGGGGGTGCCGAAATTGAAGGATGCATAGGGTGACTACGGAGTTGGCGTAAGGTGGGCTTTTAGGGCCCTAAAGTCTTAGTCTCCATAGACTCTAAGCACTCTAGCATGCTTTGTATGCATCAGAGGATTTGATTTCCTCTTCTTTGGTTTGTTCTCATTGTGAATTGCGAGGAACTTGAGGCCTATGGAGGGGTATCCGAATAGTGCCCCCCTTGCCTTGGTAGGGCGTTTCAGCCCTCTCTTCATCTCGCTCAAATTCCTCATCAGCCTCTTGAGGAGTTTTTGGGCGTGATCTATAAACATGGACGGGTGCCCGAGGAAGGTGCTCATCATTGGTTCTAGGAGTGGCCTCCCGCTTAGGTCTAGGATGTCTTGGATGCAACGCTTGATAAGGTCGTGGAGACCTATCTCGTACTAAGGGTTTGTGCCTCTCATAAATTTCTATCCTATGCATGTGAGGGGTTGGAATCCTCTCATGCATAGTGTTCTGGAACAACTCATATGTCTACAACTGAATGCACTCTTTGTTAAGATGATATAGTTTTTCTAACTACTGCTCATCTTGGATAAGCTGTGTGATTTGTGCTTGGCGATCGGCATGTTCGGAAAATGCCAAGTCGATTTGTTCCTTTATCCTAGGTCTAGGAGGTCTAGATGCCTCCCCTACATATCTATCTTGGTCATGGTGATCCGAGATCTCTATGGGTCACTTTCCTCTATCAAGGTTAGCAGCATTCACCCGAGGCTCTAGCCTCAATAGGTGATCTTGATAATCAGTAGGTGCGGAGGTACATTACCCCTGAACGATGTATTGCTCTTGAGGAATATGCTAGTTTTCCTTGTACTCCCTTTCATACATGTGAAAGGGACAAGCAGAGTTGCCTCACTCTATCTGAAGAGCCTTGCACTCTAGATTTGGCCTATTAGTTCTAACAGTAATGAAGGGTGGAGGAGGAATGATATAATCATGTGGGCCCTTCTTATGAACCCTATGCTGCTATAGCACTTCATCGTGCAATGGCCACTCATAATGAGTGTCTAAGGGGGACTTCCTATGTGTGTACTCCTCTTGAGAGGGTCTATGTTGAACAGGAGTGCCCCTCAAAGGGGTGCCTCTATAGTCATGTTTTGTAGTGGTATAGTGTGGACTATGTTGTGGGTCAGGCTGCCAAGGTGGTATAACCAAGTCCTTGGGGCTATAACGGAGGTGACTTGTGCCTCCTTGCATACTTTTTGTAGCTTCTACCCATGATTGGGCTTGGCTACGGGTATACACCATGGTGGTGGTTTTTATCAAAATATATGTATATTTTTATCTCCTTTAGAATTTTTATGCTATAACAAACAAAAGGGGACCACACAAAAAAATAAATGATTATCTTGTTTATAGATTAAATGTGTGCCCTAGATCTAGTTTAGTGTGTTTGATTTTTGTTATGTAAATCTTGTAAAGAAAACTTTGTTATACATGCATAATGAGGGCTCTTGTATCTCCAAAATGGTTGCCCCTTCAATATACCATTGCCAGGCCGTTATACCGAACCTCTCAATATACCTACCCTTACGTGAGGGAAACTATTGGTATGTGAGAGCAGAACAATAAGTGGAACATAGGCGATACGAAATGGGGATTACTTTGTTTTTGACACCTACCTTAGAAGACTTATCCTCATGCACAAGGAATCACCCCCGCTACACTTGGTCAGCTTTCATTAGGATTTACGTCTAGCAACAATCGCGATCAGGGTATATGTATGCAAAATCCAAGCCAAGGTGGTGATGAAACCCACCGTTGGTCTTGATCAAGTGTTGGGGTATTAAGACCAACTCCTTGATGTTAATTTTATTAGGTGGTGTGTGTGGTTCCTTTTAATTGTGTAAAGAAATAAAACATACAACAAAAGATTATTTTCACTAATGCAATGCTTTAAAGTACGTTTTATCTTTCAAAGACAATTAGTAGCAAAAAGGAAATCACAAAACCTAACTAGAACTGAAACCTATAATGAGGACTTGTCATTTGTGCAAGTATCATGCAAGAAAACCAGAGAAAAATGCATTCCTAATCAAGTTCCTTCCATTTAATTTACTATATGTTTTTATTTTATTTTTTTTATTGCAATAAAGGAAAACAAACTACTTAAACATTTCTATGCAAGTGTCTAAAAATAAAGCAAAGAAAATAGAAAATTGCAGAAACAAAAAGTAGAAAAACACAGAGGATGTTCAGAAGGCCTACCTCCTCTCTATCTAAACCAGATGCCTCTAAGTTTCTACTCAAAAAATGCACAAAGCTCTAATCGTCCTGGGGTGGGATGAATAGTAGGTCTACATTCCTCATAGGGTGGGATGAATACGTATTCGTCCTGGGGTGGCACGAGTAGCAGTCCAGTGCCTGAATGAGTAACACCTGAAAAGAAAAACCACAAAAATTGGATCAAAAACTTGATCCTAACAGTAGGGTACAGTGTCCCACCATGATCACCATTGAAAGGAACAAAAAAATGATGTATCGATATGATGCAAACAAAAATATATATAGATGCTAAGTCCTACGAATGCGATGAGCAATGCATGAAGGAAATGATGCAGAAACAAGATGTGAGAAAACAAAGCGAGGCCTCCTTTATTGATATTGATTTTAATATGATTACAATACATCCCCCCTCTAGGTCTTAGAACATTTGATACAATTTGTTACATTAATGGATGCTCGAAAGAAGTTGTGCTTCCAAGATCGAACGGTAGGCTTCCAACGTCTTCTACGTGCCCACACTCGAAGTGGGCGGGCTAAAAGTTGTCGTTGCTTGTGTCCATGTGTTTGTAATTCCTTTTTGTCCCTATAGTATTCTTAGCAATGAGATCCTATGCACATAAAGACAATAAATCATTAATAGCATATGTGTATCTAGAAAAACATGCAATCCCCAAGGCCTCCAGCGGGTGCTTGTGGGATATCAGTGATGCGACTAATAAATTGATTATAGAATGATATGGAAATGTAAATTACAATTTCTAGAATTGGTATCACCTAATTTTGCATCGAAGCAGCATCGAACGGCCCCGTTATGCTCGTTTGCTTGTCAGGGGCATCTCTAAAGCGAGCGCTCCAATGTCCTACCTATGCTTATCCAAATCACCTGAAACTCATGGATTAGGCATTATATGTAATTCTAAGACTACCCAAATGCTCAAAATTTGCATATCCTACCTAGATTCTCCTATATGTGATAGGGGCGCCCTACGAGCTAGTTAATACATAAAATAATAAAATGATCATCAAATCATGTCAGAATGAGTTCAAACTTTAACAGAGGCATTAGGATATCATCTAGGACATATTGCAAAAGTAACAGTAAGGAAATCATGGATAGATTTCTAATCGCTCTGGGGTGGGACGCTGGGGACTATTGCAAAACTTGCAAAAAGTGACCTTGCAAATTTCCTGTCAAGAGGCCTCCAAAACTCCTGCAAACTTATGGTTAGACTAAAAACAGCATTTTTAGATGACCCAGACGGTCAGATTTGTCATATTCTACCCAGGTTATCTTGTATCCGAAGGCACTCCCTGTAGGTTAGTAGACGCATAAAATGATAGAAACCAGGTCAAATCATGTCAAAAAGTAATGAAATTTGGACAACAGCATAAGTAAATTAGATATAAAAGAATGTAAAAATAATAGTAACAAAACCATGCATAGATTTCTAATCACTTCGGGATGGGGCGATTAGGACTGCAACAGTTTGGGGGGGCCCCCGGGGGTGGGACACCCACCATTTAGGGCCTATTTTTGACACCAATCCAAGTGGGATGGGTCCAAAACTTCCTAGGGGGTTGTTTCAATGAGTTTGGGGTGGTATTGTGGCCGATTTCTTGGGTTTTTGGATCTATATTGCATTCCTAGTGTTCACCCGATAACCTCTCTTCCAAAAGAGAGAGATTAGGGATGTAGGAAGCACAAATAGGAATGGGGGTATAGTTTGGCAGCACTTTGTTGCTCCAAATTCTCCAACTCTCTTCCTTTTTTTGGGGTGTTGAGGAGGCTCACCTTTTTATATACCTAAAGGTCTCCTTTGAATGCACATGTGAGGGCACCACTTGGCTCATTATGCCTTTTTGGGGGAGAGAATATTCCTCCCTGATTAGGACCTCCTTGATTGAGGCCTCCATGATTAGGGTAGGCTTTATTGAAGCCTCTCTGATTTGAAACCTTCCCTCGCAATCCCATGCCTTGAAGGCGAAGTTAGATGGTAGATTTGGGCTGCCATTTGTCAAGGTTTGACTTTTTTCTAGTCAAACCTGCTAATTGTCCCACCTTGGAGAGATTGCCGCTAATCATCCCGGGGTGGGACGAATAGGATTCTAATTGTCCTAGGGTGGGATGAATAGGGAGCAAAGTGCTTAAAAGGTGCAAAACTGACCTCTGACCTTCCAAAATTTATTTGGGAGTGGTTAGGACCACTGTTTAACCTCTGGAGGCTGCCCTAGGGGGTATGTATGCCAATTCGGTCAGTGCTTGTAGTAACATAATCAGATTGATGTTGTTTTGATGTCTACACTTACTGGTTTCTTACTCCTTTACTAGATAGGTTTGGAGGGATATTATAGCATATTTTAATCTTCCTATAGGATGGTAAGAAGACTCCTTAGGAGAGTGCTTAAAATCTTGGTCTGAAAATAGTTCTTACAAAGGTTTTATGGCTTTCCCATTTTTTGTCTTAGGGAGTATGGTTAACTAGGAATGCTTTAATTTTTTATGATCAAGAGAAGCCTACTTGGCAGGTCTCCACCCAAATCATTGGCAGTTTTAAAAACTATAAGGTTTCAGTAACAAAAAAGGTAAACAAACAAATCATCCCTCCAAATATTGATAAATCAAGGGCCTAGGGTTTTTTCTATGGGGATAGACAAGGGGTACCTAGAGTTTGTGGAGGAGGATTACTATATTTTTTTACTCTCATTATTTTAAATTTAGGGTTATATTAGGAGAAGGTTCTAATAATTATGCTGAAATTATGGCCCTCAAATTATTGGTTCAGTTGGTAGAATCAAAAGGAATAAAAAAAAATCAAATTTACGGAGACTTACAGGTGGTAATAAATTGGATGCTTGGTGATTTTAGGATGGAAAACATGATTCTACAATCCATATTATCTCAAATAAAAGTTGTGAATTGAAGTGAAGATTTCACTTTTTGGCATATTTATATAGAACTAAATAGGGAAGCAGATGAACTCTCAAAGGAGACACTTCATATTGATCCAGGTATGTGCTTAGTACAAGAATTCAATGAGGGAAATGCACTACAGCTGGTCAAAATCTCTATCTAGGGGGATTAATACACTCTAGTTAAAGCAAGCTCAGACAAAGCAACTTTTTCAAAATATCAGAAGTTAGTGATTTAAATGACTTGATTTTTAGGTTATTATTGAAATTTTAAAGAAATTTCAAAGAGACATATGAAGAATGTAATTTCATATTTACTTAATATAAAATGACAACATTTTTTTGAGGAAAAAAAACAAATTTACCTTATCTTTGAAGATATTAAAGCGACAAAAATCCTATACATAGTAAAATGTATGGTTGACTATAGGGACAATACTACAATTTGAGGCTTGACTCTTCTTCGGGAGATCCAATGTTCAAAATGCAACTTGGGCGAGCCCAAGTGTGTGAGGGGTAGGTGTGTATGATTGTGTGTTTGGTTCCCATAGATAAGCTTAGCTCTCACCGTTACCAGAGGTCATGGTTGGGATGGTAATTCCCAGCCCTAAGCATCAGTAGGGGTTTCCCACACTAACCTCAAAAAAATATATATGTGGATGTGGTTGACGTGCATAAGTTTATAGGAGGAATAATTCAACCTTATTAATAATAATAATAATTTATTTTCTAGTCCTAGGGGGGACAGTGCAATGGTTCGGGCTTTGGCTCTTCTTCAGGAGGTCCAAAGTTCAAACCATGGTGTGGGTGAGAGTGTGTGAGGATGTGGGTGTGTGGTGGTTGTGTGTTAAATTCCCTATTGATAAGCATAGCTCTCGACTTTACGAGGGGTCATGGTTGGGAGGAGACTGCTCAGCCCTATGCATTGGTCATAGGGGTTTCTCACACTAACCAAATAAAAAATAATAATAATAATAATTTTTATTATAAACCATGTCATGGGTGAGTGTGTGAGGGGGTGGGTGTGTGGTGGTGTAGCAATCTAGGATGCATACACCTAAGCTAATAATAACTAAAAATCACACAAAGCATAAAGAAATAGAAGAATTTGCAAATAACCACAAAGAAGGGCTTATTTTATTAAATTTCCATTGAAACTCAATTACAAATCCATCCCTCTTAGGGATATCCAATGTGATACAATTATTACAATCATAGAAAATCCCCATGCAAGGGTAGGTGTAATCTGTAGGCTTCCTAGGTTAACACGAACTGCTCCAAGGAAAATGTGACCTTCTTCTCCATGATTAGAGGCATTTTTTGCTTTGAATGTGAAGACCCTATTAACCCTATGTTCAAGAAACAACAAGAAATAATTAAAATCAAATGAGGCCTCTCTTAATGAGGCTTTTAGAGGAATATTGCATATAACATGTCGTGAAAGTTTGAAATCTATAAAATGCATAAGGTATGGAAATATACACTAAATATGATAATTGGCCATCAAAAAATATAAAGGAAACACAAATCCATACATCTAATGTCCTATTTAAACAATTGGAAGCATGAAAACATACAAAATAGCCACAACTAATCTAGCTACCAAATGACAAGAAATGAAGGAAACAAGTCTTAAATTCCTACTTCTACCACACAATTGTCTCTAATGAAACCAATCTAGATCAAATGCATATAAGCTACTATAAATAAAAGGTAAAATGTTGCTAAAACCAAAGTAAAAATGAAATTAAACCTTGACCATGAGTTTATGAAGTGTTTGGCACTGTTAACCATGGCTAACAACAATGGTTGAGTCGTGAATGTCCTTTCTCTCAAATACCAATCTTAGATCTCCAATTCCCAAAGATGAATTGATGATTGAGGGTCACCATGATGTCCTATGACAGATTTGATGATTTAATTATTCATATTGGTGATGGAATGGGCTCGATTGGTTTTCTTGATTCCTCCTAAACCTCCATAGCCTTCTTGGTTGCAAGTGCCATGTGATCTCCAATTAGGCAGCAAAAGTATTCCTCTCAATAGATACAAGTGAGTACACAATTTGACAAGGCTTCGCTGCTTTTCAACTTGAGATCCTTTCAGACTTATCTCCAATTTGGAGGGGGGTTATATAGCATTTGAGAAGGCCTTGTCTTAGCTTCATTGAGAATCCAAGATAAAAAAATGGCATCTGGGGCAGTTGGATGGAAGCTTCTGGACCTTTCTGCCCTCTAACCACTTGGATCTTAGACCAATTGATCATTGTAACCAATTTTGGGTTGGTTGAGGTCCAACTAATTTTGAAGGCATATATTTAAGGTGCGATCAGCTCTGTTAACCGCAAGTTTCATCCGTGGCCAACACTAATTAGGCCAAAATGCCTAAATGAATGGTTATAACCATTGCTTCACCTTGGAATCTATCCAAGATCTTTCATATGGTCTTCTAGCATATCCCATATGATTAGTTGCCTTGACATGACACATTTTAGGTGTCTACAAATGCCCCTTTTGGGATGCATTGTGAGATCGAACAACACTAAGCAAAAATAGACCTCCTAAAATGATGTCATAGGTTGGATGATGATAATTAGTCTGATAAACATTATATGCCCAAGTCCTACAAAAGGACGCGCATCCTTGAATCATTGTTTCCAACTGGATGGAAGGCTTAAATTTGCAAAGCTTTGGAAATCTCCAATAGCGATCGGGTAGCTTTAGTGCTACTATAGGCTTCCACATTATATAGATCAGAAAGGAGGAGAGCTTCTAGCTTAACTATCATAGTTTCTTTTTGCCCCAACAAAGGGTAAGTTTATGATAGTCATTGGCAGTGATTATTTTGCCTTATTATGCTACTTTTGATCAGAATTTGACTACGAGGGTGAGGGAATCGAAGATCCTTCATAACTTGCATGGTGCCTTAACATAGGCAGAGTTGGATTGGTTTGAGGTTGTGGGATTCAACTACATTTTGTGCCTTCCCACCATTAGGGTTTATTAGGCCTACATAACAGCTTTGGCCCAATGTTGTGATGCACGGATCAATATATTTCACCTACCTACCGATGAAATGACTATGACACTAGAGGATGTGTACTACATATTTTGACTCCCCTAGATGGAGAGGCCATCACATATTCATTGATTGAGGTGAAGAAGACAGTGTTTTATTAGATCTTTGACCATCATAGTGATGCAGTGCAACAACATTCAGACCATGAAGGGGTCCACATTGAGCACTGGTACACTTAGTAGGTCTTATCTCAGTGAGTGACCATCTTTATGCACTTTATTATGTAGATCATGCTTCCTAATACTTCTGGAGTGGGGTTCCCCTGGAACCTCTAGGCTAGGTTGAGATATGTCTTGGAAAGCACCATTCAGTAGCCCCTAATCTTGTCTTGGGGGAGTGCCCTATTAGCATAGCTCTATAATAAGCTATATCAGATAACTTAGAGGAGCAAAGTGGGCATCAATTGTAGCTTACTTCTTCATATCTAGGGGTGGTAGCACATCAAGACTGAGAACCCTATAGGACTGCCACTTGAGATTATAAATATTGAGGAGGCATGTTAGTGCTATACAACATGCTAGCCTCAATATCAGGAGGGCTTCCAAAGTAAGTATTGTGCAAGGGACATGAGCTACTATATCGAGTAGTTTGTATAGTTGTAGGTGATCTAGGTTGAGTGGTAACCCTACCTAGACTGCCCTACATGGATAGATATTGATGAGTACTATGATGAGCATGTAGAGATAGATGGATCCTCGGATGCAAGTTTGAGATACGAGAGTTCTTCTACTTCTCAAGTGTCAATAAGTGGTTTGGCATCAAGTAGGACATACCAGAGCTCCCCACCATTTATCGCCATCTCACTCAAAAGAGGTACTTAACATGGCCCCAAGTGACTCCATTGGGTGACAAGGATGATGATTTTTAGGAGCCAAACCTATCAGATATAGGGATGACTGTAGACTACAATACTTGGTGGATGACCATGCTATGGCGAGGCTTGGAGGGCCCACTAGGTAGATAATTAGAGGGTGTAATAGTAGAGGTTAATCCTCATGGATTCCAAGTCCATTAGAGGATTGAGGGTGGATTGGGTGAGGGAGGATCTACAAAGGAGGCCCCCTAGTCTAAGGAGGAGAGTGAGGCACTAGAAGAGGGTGAGGTAGCTTTTGATAATGAGATTGGGTAGAGTAGAGCTCAAGTGGCTAGCCTGCATACTCAGATAGGCATATTGTAGATGTAGATGCTAGGGAGAGAAACATCCATAGCTACCTTATAGGCATGATTTAGTGACCTACAGTCACAACTCATAGTAGGCCAAACTCATTGATGTAGTTATGCAGAGGAGAAGACAACTCTCCAGGTACAGATTACTATGGTGAAGATAGAGATCCAAAGGATTACAGGGTAGTGCATCCTCCTATAGTCCCAACTATATGTTATGAAAGTAGAGCGTGACTCTCTTAGGGTTGTGAGGGTAGACCCTTCATTTCCATAGGTTACTCTAGTAGCTCTAGTTGCTCCAACAGTTCTAGTATTTCATGTAGTATAGAGACTAACAATGGCAGACCCGATGGTAGATATCAGGAGACTGTGGGCTTTGGTGTAGTGACACATCAGTGAGTGATCATCATATGTTGCCTACATTTCTAGATTAGCAAGAGAGATTGAGCTACTCGTGGTTGAGGTTCTAGAGAGGTCTATAGCTCCAGTATCTCATAGGACTTAGACTAGGGAGACAGGGCAGTCCTTAGCTCACTCTAATCATAAGATACACAGATATGAGAGGACCTTAGGTGCCATCTCCAGGCGGACTCATAGGGGGGTGGAGGCGATGACGAAGCCACATAAAATTGGGGTGCAAGCACTGCTTAGTACAGATATATGAAAGATGTTATACCATTTTTGAGTGTAAGGTCGAGGACCTACACAATTGTAGCCTACGAGTATTTTTGACATATGTTGATGTACTTTTTTTGGACACACACACACACACACATATATATATATGATCTGACATTTGAGACTCATTATATGTGTAGTTGTTATTTTTTTTATGTTTATGAGATGCATATGGATGCAATATTGATGTGTTATGTTTAATTTATGGTATATGATGTGATGTATATATGACATACGCTAAATAGCTATGTGATATATGATTAGATGCAGTGATATATGTGCATAGATGGACTACTTATGATGAATGTATATGAATGCAATGTTTGATGTTAAATGCATGTCTAATTTAAAATACTTTTATGCATTTAATTTATGATATTATGACATGATTCATGCCATGTATATATTGCATAATTGTTATGATGATGATTTTCATGTAAATAGACATGTATGCTTTAATCACTTAAAACATAATGTATGAATGCAATATGGGTTTAACAATCTACTAGATGACACCATAGAATGTATAATAATCATGAATTGTAATTGATATATCTTATCATAATAATTAATCAATTAATCACCCATGTGTACTATGTCATGATATATTGTTTCTATCCATATTCTTTTGCAATTTAAAATAACATGTGTCACATAGTCAATGGCCATTTAAATTTTATTTTTGACATCCATCTGATATCTAACCTATATTATGAACAATATTTAATAAAACAAATCTTATAAAGATAAATTTGATCCTTGATGATTGCGATGGTTGTTTCTATTTGGGAATTTTTGAGGTTTACCATGAAACTCAAACACCATAGTTGACTTATCAAAAGTTGCATAATGACTATACTGGACTTCTAAAAAATAATTTTTTTGCTCTGAAATACCAAGCTATTCATTACCCCTATGTGTGCAAATGAATGTATTAGATAAGGCATAAGCATACCCCAGTTCCAGGTAGGATTCATTCAGCCCATTGTTGTATTGGGGATCCTCAAATGTCTATCTGATCGTAGGTTTGAATTTAGTTAGACTAGACCACTAGGCAATTTGGGCCACCTAAAGCTAGCTCACTTGTGACTTGTTAGACCTACCCCAATTTTAGGTGGAATTCATTCAGCCAATTGTTGTGTTAGGGATCACTCCATGGATTTTATTATTGACCATTCCATGGATTCAAATTCACCCCCTTATTTTCTTCAATTTATTGGGATACTTACTCATGTATAGTGACAAAAATCATTATTTATTTTGTATTACTCTCTTTTTCTTTTTCTTTTTCTTTTTAAGGGATAGGATTTGACTCTAGGATTTTGCTCATTTTTATTTAAGCAAGGGATATCTTCAGGTAGGGGGTGATCGTGTCCTTTTACCAATGACCTCTACTCTAGACCATTGCTCCTCACAAAATGAACAAGTAACAAAATCTTTCACCTAAGGTTACCAGACTACTTTTGCAATTTTTTTCCTTCCTTATCCTAAGTAGGATTGTTAAAATATGTTTGATTAATGATAGGATTCTGATATGCTAAGTGCTATCAAAACTAGACCTCATATACAAAAGAAAATAAAGCTTTCTACCAACTCTTAAGAAGACCACTAAGTATGGTTGAATGATCAAAAAAACTTAGTATATTCTTCATAGCAATAGGAAGGGTTGTGTTGAAAAACACAATTACTCACAAGGGTGATGTGTGATGATGATAATGCATAGATGCATGATTGAAACACAAACATGGTTCGTTTGTAATATTGCAAACACAAACTATCCTAATACAAGTGAAATGGATGGAAATACCTAATGCAATGCAATTAAATGAATGCATATGCAAAATGCAAATAAAATGTAGCAATGCAAAATGAAATGCAATATTTTTTAGATTTTATTGCTTTTTTTATGAATTTTTGAAATTTTGATTTGACCAAAAGGTTTAGATTCCTTTGGAGCCTTTTATAGGATGACCAATGGGGTTACAGATGCCTTTCAATCCTTTTAATGGTATTAGGAATATAACACTTTAATATGAAGGATGTTGATAGTTTTAGGCTCTTCAACCTCTTCAAGCGATGTTAAGCGATATGTCCCAAGTCCAATATTGTTAGAGATGATATAAGGACCTAACCAATTAGCTATAAATTTATCTCACAGTTCTAGTGGTATATTTTAGTTTTATTGGTTCTCTTTCAGCACAAGATCATCAACCTCAAAGTCTCTCACATGGAATTGGTTATTGTAAGCTCATTTTAAGCGCTCTTGGTAAACACAAAGATGCTTAAGGGCATTCACGTGACATTCATCAAGAAGCATCAATTGATATAGGTGAGCTTACCGTGTAGTTTCATCATTGATGAACTCTTTCAATGTGATGCACAGCATTAGAATCTCCAACTCTAGGGGCATGATGGCCTTAGTGCCATATACTAGTGAAAAAAAAGTTACCCCAATGGGTATCCAAATGCTATTCCTATAAGCCCATAATTCAAGGGGTAGTTGGATGTGCCAATATTTTTGGTGATCCTATACCATATTTTTCAAGATGGATACCATTGTCTTATTTGAAGCCTCAGCTTACCCATTTGCCTACGGATAATATGGAGTCACAAAACTATGTTTGATTTTGTACTTGGATGTCAAAGCCCTCATAGTTTTGTTCTTGAATGACGTTCCATTATCTAAGATTATTTTGGATGGTATCCCAAAATCACATACGATATTGGTGAGTATGAACTTTGCAATACGCGCCCCAGGTGTCATTGTTAATGGGATTGCTTCCACCCATTTAGTAAAATACTCAGTAGTCGTAATAATGAATGTATGTCACCCTGATAATGAAGGATAAATATTACTGATTAGATGCAAACTCCACTAAGAAAATGGCCAAGCCGCTTGAATGGGTTGTAAGGCCTATGATGGCAAGTGTGCAATATTAGTATGATGTTGATATTTAATGCATTTTCTAAAATATACATTGTTAGCCTTCCTCATAGTAGACCAATAATAGCCCATGCAAAGGATGCACTTGACGATAGCCATGTTGCTAAAATGGCCATCGTACGTACCATCGTGAGCTTGCAAAATTTCCCAAGATGATTCTTGGGGCTCAAGACAATGAAGGAGAACTCCATAATAACTTCGATGATATAAAATATCTCCTAACAAGACATACTTTATCATTTTATATTTAAATATGCATTTCTCGCTATGCAACAATCCCTGAGGAATTACACCAAGTTTTAGAAAGTCATGTATTTGTGACATCCAGTTTTGATAGACCTTAGCCTCAACTAACAAGACAATATGTTCCCCCTATGGTTTAATATTCACAAATGCAGACTAGAAAACAACCTTATGGTGAATGGTAGTACCATTCCTCGTAGGACCCTATGAGATTATTGAACCCCAAGATGCCTCTTGAGGAAGTCTCTAACTTTGTAGAACCATTCATGGTTTGGTTCTATTTGAATCATGTTGACTGATTCTTTGTTATCCAAAGCCTCATGTTGCATAGCATTGCGATAACATTTTTATGTGGATGGTAGTAAAATTGATAGACGGATTCTAAGGGATTAAGGATTCCAAATATTCCATAGTGTCTGCAAATATGTTTGATGAATGAGGGATTGCTTCAAGGTCACACCACTCCAACTGAGCTAGATAAGTGTCAAAAAGATCTTTGTAGGCCTTCAGGATAGGACACCTACATTGAAAAAGTTCCTTCACTTGGTTGAAAATGAGAAGGAAATCACCAAAGATATTTAACCTTTTTATCTTGATGGTGAAAGCCATTTGGAGGCCCAATATTAGGGCTTCGTATTCAACATTATTTTTAGTGCAAAGAAAGTCCAACTTAAATGAATATTAGGGCTTCGTATTCAGCATTATTGTTGGGAGCACCTTGCGGTGTGAACAACACTATTCCTGCACCCCCCCTGCTCACACTTCAAACAATCAAAGAACAAAATCATATCAGCTTTGTTATCTGGTTCTATGGATTTAGGAGACTGATAATATGAATACTACATCATCAAGAAGCTCAATGGTGAGAGGCCTACTATTTTCTAGTGGTGCCTCAGCCAGTTGATCAGCTATGACCTATCCCTTGATAGAATTTTGGCTAATGAATTCCAAGTCAAATTTTATTAATAGAATGATCCACTTTGTAGTATGTGTATTATGATACATCTTGCTCATCATATACTACAAAGTATTTTATTTTGATATGACATACATTGTATGACTTAACATATAATATCATAATTTCTTTATAGTGAAAACTACTGCTAGACATAGCTTTTTCATGTAGGCATATCCTAGCTCGTAACTCACCAAGGTTTGGCTAATGTAGTATATGGCTTGCTCTTTGTATCGCACATTCTTTTGGGCTAACATGGTCCCTAATGCAAATTCATTTGTTGATATATAGCAATAATGGTACATCTGGTCTTGGTGGAGCTAGTACTAGTAGTGTCACCATGTAGTGCTTAATCTCAGCAAAGGCTACTTAATAGTCCTTGTCCTAACTAAATACGACCTCCTTGTATAGTAGTCAATTCATGGGTTGATATTTGTTTGATAAGTGTGTGATAAATCACTTTATGGATGCTACTTTGCCTTGTAGGCTCGTTAATTCCTTAATATTTATGGGAGGACCCATCTCTAAAATGACCTTGACCTTTGATGGATCTACTTTGATCCCTCATTTTGAAATGATGAATCCTAAGATCTTTCCTAAAGTCATGCCAAATACACACTTCTTATGATTCAACCTAACATTATGTCATATCAGGTGATCGAAGACCTTTCTTAGGACCTCTGCATGCTTTGAACATAGCAATAACTTTGCCAACAAGTCATAGATGTAATATTCTAAGATCTTATGCATGTAGTCATGAAAGGTGTATCTCATGGCTCGTTGATATTTAGCACCAACATTATGAAGGCCAAATGGCATAACCTTATAACAAAATGTCCCCATGGTGTTATGAGCATGGTCTTATGTTGGTCTTCAGGCTTAACCTAAATTTTATTGTAACCAGAAAAACCATCCATTAAGGAGAGAATTTCATGACCCATAGTTGTGTCTACGAGAGCATCTATGTTTCGTAATAGAAATGAATCCTTTGGTGTTACCCTATTGAGGTCTCTAAAATCCGTATAGATATGAATCCTTCCATCAAGTTTTCCTATAGGTACCATATTTGATACCCATTCTAGATAGTCAATGAAAATGACAAACTCTACATCCAACAGCTTTATAATTCATCCTTAACCGTTAATGCTACTATTGGATGCATCTTCATGAGGTCCTGCTTGACTAGATTTTTTGAGAGATCTAGCAAAAGGTTATGAGTAACCAATTTTGGATCTAGACCTAGCATGTCCTTATAATTCCAAGCAAAGAGATAAGGTCTCTCTTTTAGTAGAGGGATGAGGTTGGCATGCTTATCAAGAGATAAAATTTCTCCAAATTTAACCTTCTTAGGAATTGTGGGATCATTGTTGATATCCACTTCAAAGGTTTCCCTACTAACATGTGGAATCACTCCTCAAGCTGGTGAGGCATAGGGATCAAGTGGATGTCATATGTTGGGTTTATGAGTGTTGGGTTTACGAGTTCCATGTTGGAAGCATCCTCAGCATGATAAACATCATGTGCATAGCCTAGTGCAAAATGAAAAGGTTGCAACATTTCTTCATTGGAGAAGAAATCTTTAGGCTCTCGTGGTGAGTCAACGCGATCCCAATCAATAGCATCTATATCAAGACACAATGGTTTGGAGGGGTCAACTAGATTGCAAAGTGGAATGGTCAAATCAATGGAGATCATATTGATGGAATGGATCATGTCTCCAGGACCACGTGCATGTCACTATAAATTTATATAACTTCCATCCCTGAGATGTGGTTTTGTGTTAGGACCCTCCTCCTAACATAAAACTATTAATTATATTATATTATATTTATTAAGGTACATGTCCCTTCATTTCACATCTTTTAGATAGGTATAATTAGTCAATTATAGAGGTTTCTCAAAGGCATTGAAGAACATATTTATCAATTAATTGTGGGTTTTCCTTACAATTCAACTGCGATTCCTTTTATTAAAAGTGATTCTCTCTTTCAAATTGCATTCAACTCCATATTCCATTAAGGTAAATTTACATATAGTATCAGGGCCAAAATATTTCCTCCCGTCGAGATACCATCTTGAACCATCTATTACACTGCCCAATGAATCATCGGTTTAACAACACATAATATTCGATGATTCTACCCTGCAGCAAACACCATGTAAATCTGATGATCTAGCATCTTCTGTGGTGATTCTGCCCTACAAAAAATAAGCATTTAGACCAAAAATTCTACATTTTTTGTGAGATGCCTTTACAGCAAAACAAGATAGGCACCAGCAAAAAAATCATGCAGCCAAAACCTAAAAATCATCAAAAGAAATTATCTACAATGTTTAAAAAAAGCCCATTCGTAACTAAAACAAATCAAACCTAGAACAGAAACAAATGTCAAATCAACATAAAGACCCCCCTATAAATTTTTCTAGCGATGGTCGTGACGAGGAAATAATTTTTATAAAGTTTAAAGGTTTAAAAAAAAATTGGCTACTAGAATAAAACTTCGACATCGAAAGGCAAAAAGACTCAAAAGCTTTTAAAAATATTTTGTCTCACATTCACTGTGGGAAAATATTTTGGGGTTTTTTAAACAAAAATGCCCTAGAAGCTAATGCCTAGCACGCTAGTCATAACCATCATGCACGTAGGTAGGCTCAGGGACACTTGGCATCACCCAAACATCAAAATACATGTTGTTGACTATTGACTCACCATCCTGCTCCTACCACTACCACTTGAGCTCCACCCTAGATCCACCCAACTGTCACTCCACCTTCGCTCAGCCGCCACTCGAGCTCCACTCCACCTATGCTCAGCCGCCACCCAAGCTTCACTTCACCTCCGTTTAGCCACCACCCAAACTTCACTTAGACCCGCCCTTGTGTCGCTTCGCCATCACCCAACCCAACCAATATAGTGGTAAAACAAATTTTTGGCACCCTATAACCAAATTATCAAATTATTTTTTTCAAAATTCTACCAAATTTTGCAAAAATTTTCAATTTTTTGCAAAAACAAATAGATTTTTGCAAAAATATCCTACTGCAAAACTATTTTTGAAAGCTAAAGACCTTTTTGTAAAGCACAAAACCATGCCCTAAATGGCTGAGGGGAGGCGATATCAAGATACAGAGAAGGAAATTGTGAAAGAAATCTCAAGAGAATTGGCAAAGAATATTGCGAAGGAGGTCTCAAGAGAGGTTTCAAAGGAAATTAAAGACATGATGCAAGGAATGAAATTTTGGAAGGATAATTTAGAGGATAAGATTGCTACAAAAATAGCAGACCTAACCGTGAGCATCAACAACTTGAATACAAATATATCCACTGAGTTGGATGCTACAACCCATTCCATGGACCTAGTACAACAAAATTTGATGCTAATGCAGAGTGAACAACAAAACACTATGCCATCACACCAGTCATTAATAGGGGGACCACATACATCAATCCTTCCTCATACCATAAAGCTATATTTCCCAAAATTTTATGGAGGCGATCCCAAAAATTGGATATATAGGGTTGATTAATATTTCACCTTATATCAAATTCCAAAGATTCAGAAAGTCCATATCGCATCATTTCACTTAGAACAAATTGCTACACAATAGTAACAATGGTATGAAAACAAAAGGTCCTTCCACATGGACTGAATTCACAAAGAACATAATTTTGTGATTTGGTCCTACCAAATTTGAAGATTTCATAGGATCTCTCACCAAACTTTACCAAACATCTACAGTAAGAGAATACCAAGCACAATTTGAGAAATTAGAAAACCTTACATCAGGACTCGATGCACCATTCTTTCAAATTTATTCATCAATGGCTTAAAATACAACATTCGAATGGAATTACAAATACAAAACCCTACCAATATGATGCATGTAGTGGCCTTAGCACAAATGGTGGAAGAGAATATCAACAACCAACGTCAACTTGGAGACATATCTACAACAGACTCACAAAATACTTCCACCAACCAAAAACTAACTAAATTCATGCCAATTAAACACATTAGCCTCGAAGAAATGAAGGAAAGAAGAGCAAAAGGCCTTTGTTTTCATTGTGATGAGAAATTCATTTCGAATCACAAATGTATTACACCTAAACTTTATATTCTAGATGCAGCTATGCCTAGTCAATAAACACTAGATGAAGAAGAAATCAAGGTCGAACTAGTGGAAGATATACCTGAAGATAAACCTCAAGGTCCATTAGAAATTTCCTTCAATGCCCTCACTAAAAATTCATCCCCCCAAACTATGAAAGTTTTTGGTTCCTTTAAACAACAAAATCTTATTGTGCTTATTGACTCTGGAAGTACACATAATCTCATCGACCCATGCATGGCAAAACAAACCAACTGTTTTATTCATCCTTGTAATAATTTTGAAATCATGATCGATAATGGGGAAAGAATCACTTGTAACAGGAAATGCCATAATATTAAGCTCACCTTGGGCAATTACATCGTCAAACATGATATGTATGAAATTCCATTAGGAGGTTATGGTATTATTTTAGGTGTACAATGGCTACGAATGCTTGGCATAATTCAATGGAACCTTGACGACTTATGGATGAATTTCACACAAAAGGATCACACATATACACTTAAAGGGATAAAATTTGGCCCTTCTCTCCTAGCAAGCTCTCATCACATAGAGAAAATGGTTCCTAGAGGAGGAAAGGCAAGGGTTGCCCATTTATTTTCTCTCCAAGCCATGACAAAGCCACCAACACTTCCACCTTCCCAATATCCTTTCTTGAGGAACAATGATATTAAAATAGTGCAAGAACATGAGCACATACTACTAGTGAAACAGAGGATGAAGCTTCTCACTACGAGCTTTGAGGACAAATCTCCTTTTAAGGAGGGTGGCATGTTAGGACCCTCCTCCTAACATAAAACTATTAATTATATTATATTATATTTATTAAGGGACATGTCCCTTCATTTCACATATTTTAGATAGGTATAATTAGTCAATGCTAGAGGTGTCTCAAAGGCATCGAAGAACATATTTATCAATTAATTATGGATTTTCCTTACAATTCAATTGTGATTCCTTTTATTAACAATGATTATATTTCAAATTACATTCAACTCCATATTCCATTAAGGTAACTTTACATTCTGGGGGTATGGGGATCTCTGGATCTGGTCTATGTACAAACTTGAACATAGGATCACTAGGTTTTAGGAGCTCCATATATGTCAAAGGGTTGTGAAACACCATAGGACAAATCACATTGAGATTCGGTGGTCTTCCCCTGAGGCGATGGTGGATATTGATATCTCTATACATATCCTCTATAGTGTATGGTTCATTACGATGACACAAGTAGGGAGGCCCCAAATAGGCTATCTCTATTTCATATTCGTCGTCACTATTGTAATAAAAACCTTCATCGCTACCTGCTAGAACTGGGAGATCGTGAAGATGGGGCCCAGTGTAAGCTCACTCTTGATAACTGATATCACCAATGGAGGATTGGTCATCCTCAAAGACTGTCTCCAAGGGTAAAATATGAGAAAAAATTAGAGGACCTAGGTATGCCAACTCAGTCTCATCCTTAGATTGCTCATTGTGTGAGGACTCATCATCAACATCACTCTCATACATGTAACTCGATTCGTCTCTATCAAATATGGACTCTGCTTTGTCCTTATCAGAATGATCCTATGATTCGAAGTCTACCGCTATGCTAGCATTTTTATCTTGTAGGTCTGTGTCATTGGTTGCCCCACAAATTTGTTCACCCAAGTTATCTCTCGGTATGTGCTTTAGACCGGTCTCCACTAAGATGTTCTCGTGATATATCTCAAGTGGTTCTATAGTGACACAAGACACTAACTGGTTATCCCTTTGAAATGCGAAGGGATTGAGATGATAAGGATTGAATTTGACTTCACCCTCCAGACTAAGGTATAGATAGTCTAGAGATGTTGTGAGGAGTTCATCCTATCCTTCGATATAATACCCTAACCTAAACCTATCAGTTGAAAACTGATATTGTGGTTCATAAGGCCTCCTATGCCCCTGCTTGAATAATTCAAGATCGTAACCATACCAATGGTAACGCTTGAAATATCATAAGACGTACTCCAAGCTAGAGAGATAATGAACATTCACAGTGAAAGGTTCATCATCGTCCTCATCCATGGCAGTGTGAGATGTAAGTCGGTTGAGCCCTCCATAGATGAAATTGGTTTTATTATGAGGTACCCCTAGTGGAACCACCATCCCTATGGTAAGGCGATGGGCATGTTGTCAGCCCATATCCTGTGTAGTCTCGATGATAACATAAATGTCATGTTCTGCACAATATACTCCACTAATGTGGTATTAACCAAATGAATGGTCACCTGCGATGTAGATGACCCTGCTGAATATGTAGGCAAAGCAGACTGAGGTGCCTCTTTAACTTCTCCTTAAGTGTCCTCTACTTCCATGGGACTAGGGACCTCAATGACAATTGGTTTGGGTGCTTTTTTATCTCTTTTCCACCCATATTTACCTTTAGCTTCTTATCATCCTGATGCATTATAGATGTAGATGATCTGGTAGACACAGCTATCATGTGCTCTGATATTTGAGATGCGAACATTGTAGGTTTGGCACACACTTCCTTCATATTACCTCCTAGCTCTTTGATCGATGATTTTGACCATATGTACAGGTGCATTGAGAGGAGCACGAGGTCCCCTAGCAAATCTATTAAATTCACGTATTTGAATGGTTCTTCATCTGAGGGTACCATGTGAACCTGTCCCTCATGCACATATTTAATACACTGATGGATAATGGAAGGGACATAATGCATTTCTCTTATCCAAGGTCTGCCTAGAAGGATATTGTACTACATAGCACCTTCAATCACATGACACATCACCAGGATGGTCTTCAATCCCATCTAAATAGGTAAAACTATCGCATCGACAATTGAGAATAATGCATCGTTAAAAGCTCTCAACATGAAGCCAGAAGGTATGAGATGCGTCTTTGGCAACTTCAGGTATGTCAATGTCTTTATCATTATTATATTGATTGATGATCCTGTATCAATCAAAAACCACTTGAAATATTTGTGATTTACACACGCAATGATGTGGAGCGATGGGTCCACTATGATAGTGGAAACCATCTTGATTTCATGATAATAAAATTGTATGATCAGTTCCTGATACTGCTACACGTGTCCCATGAAGTGTGTGAATGCTTCGAGATCCTGAGACTACACTTTTATGGACCTTAGAATACCCATAAGTGTTTTCATGTGCTTGGGAGATTACTGAATCAACTCATAAATTGAAAACTTTGTTGGAGTCGTCTGTAGGTTTTGAATTAACCTACTCTTTACTATCACCACCGGTCTAGTTGGTGGGCTTGGCACATTCTGGGCTGGCCTTGAAGGAGGTGCATCTTATACCCTAATAGGTAATTGAGGTTGAATTAGTCTTTCATACCTCACATGTCTTGTGATGATGTTGACCATTCCGATGAACCCATGGCTTGGTGGTTTGATGCATACTTGATTGATTTGGCCAACATTGTTCCTTGGTACCTCATGGTTGGGTAGAGGATTTTTATAAATCCTCATATTCTAATTATTTGGTGCTTGTAGGTTGTTCACAAGAAGCGTACCTCTTTTGATCATATTTTGCACTAAGTTTTTGAAATATCAACATACCTTTATGTCATGATCTTTCATTCGATGAAAAATGTAATATTGATCATCCTTATATCCCCTAGGCTTGGGTTGATTAGGGTCCACTAATTTGATTTTTGATAAGTTTATTGTCTTTGCCTCACACAATTGATGGAAAATTGATGTCAATGATTCCAATAATTGAGTGAATATGCGAGGAGGGCATTTTTCTTTGTCCTTATCCTTCTGGTTGTTGTTGCACTGCTCATACTACACAAGAGGAGGTTGGGCTTGATAATTTTATTGTTGTTGCCCCTTATCCCCTTTTTGAAGGTTTAAAACCACCTAATTAATGTGGGTTGGCTTGGCCTGTTGTTTCTCAGTGCTTTTCTTTTTCCATTCCTTCTTGCTTCTAAGTTTCAAGTTACCCTCCTATAACTTGATATCTTCTATCACTTTGGCTTGCGCCAAAGCCTCTTCAAATGTTTGATATTGTTGCAATTGCAACAATAATGAAATGTGCTTTGCGCAACTCTTCATAAAAATCTAGGTTATTTCAGAAGCAGGGATGGATAATGGTAGCTTTGTCATCATCTTTCTCCATCATTTCTTGTAATCCATAACTGGCTCATCATCATGTTGCATTAAAGCAGCCAGATTGGATAGGTTCACCTTTTTCTTGATGTTGAAGGAGAAGCATTAAAGAAATGCATCGTCTAGTTGCTTGACATTGGTGATGTTATGCCTTTTGAGTTGATTAAACCACTCTCAGGCTGGGCCTAAGAGGGTTGTAATGAAGGTCCATAGGAGTAAAGAATCATTGCTCTTGATCTGAAAGCACATGTCTAGAAAACTTGTGGTGTGCTCCTGAGCATCCTCCTCTCCTTTAAACTTTTCCAACCTAAGTATCTCAAAATGCTTAGGATATACAGGAATAGGCACTAATAGGCATAAATGTTCATTATTAATCTTGCTTAAGGTAGGTTTTTGATAAGTCGTTTCTTTTTTCTTGATAGCTTTAACCTTTTCTACCAAGACCTTATAGGCCTGCGAAGATAGAAACTCATCTTCTCTGGATTACCTTTGAGGAATATTTGGAGGTAGATTCCTCTTCGATCGATGTGGAGGACTAGGCTCATCGTCCACTTTGACTTGGGAGATTTTAGGATACTCTTGATCTAGCTCATCTCCCACTTCCTCTTCATACTGCCTATGCCCATGATATTCTAATGTGAGACACCGATCTCTATGTTGGGCCATATGGCAAGTATGGGTGTCTATATACTAAGGGTGTAACTTAGGTTGCGAGGTAGCTCGTTTGTCCATGCTCTCCCTATACTCACTATGGGGAGGTAAACCGACACTAGCCAATCAGTCCTCCCTCTCAAAACACTCCTTTTGATCAAGGATGCATTGCTCGTGTATGCGTTGGTCATATAAGTATTTTCTTATGAACCTTTGCCTCTAAGTGTCCTCATTTTTTAGGCATTACCACTCTACATGAACGTCTTCCAATTGATCTTGAAGGATCTAACGTCTCTGCTCTAACACCATATTGTGAGATATATCTATATAATCAATCGTATGAGGCTTTTGGTGTGTGTGCTCTATTCGAGTAGCTTTGTGGGTGTGTACCCGAATAGACTAATTTACCACGCTCTTGCCCTTATTTGTGAAGATGATATTTGCTTCCAATGGTCACCTATACTATATGCTCGCATGGGATGTAGGGGTATGCATATCATGAGAATGCTTGGAGTATTCTCTAGGTTCCTTGATGGTCCTAATTGTACTTTCATTATGCACACTTGCAGAACATGAAGGTGCAGGTGAAGGTTTATAAACTAGTTATCCTAAGACTCTGTCTAGACCATCTACCTATCTACTACACCATGGCTCATGATGTGGCATACCATTAACTTCTACTTTAGACATGTCTATGGTGATCCTACAAGGTTCACTTATGTTTGGAGTTTACATGGATCTATGCTTAGAAGAGGTCCTCTTTGTTTACCCCTGAATGGGTGGATATTGAGCCTATCTATACTCAGATGGTGGGCATCTTGCATCTCCCTTAGCTACAAGTTGAAGGGGTACCAATCGGGATCCATCTATGACATACTCTTCAGCATAGCCCATGGAAACACGTGGAATGCAATCATGATAAATGCTAACCTATCTGGGACCCTCATGCTGAGAAGCCCCATGCTCTAATTTGTGTCTTGAGGAGTGTCTAGTGGCTCCTCTAATCGAGGTATTCTCAATAGGATCCCCATGCGTAGAATTATCCCCTTTAATACTCATCGAACGATGTTGAGGTTTCTATGGTTGAGGGTTCTGCGCATCTTAATGTGCATTGGGTGAAGCTTCGACCTCGACCTTGGGTCTATGTCCTAATTGGCCTCTTTGTGTTCGCACCATGATATTATATTATCTTGTATGTAAATTTTAAGGCAAACAAAATGAATAATGATGATTTTCTCTTTTAAATTGTTGTTTGTGAGCCCTAAACTATTTGGTGTGTTTTAAAATTTTTTGTATCAAAAGGTAACTCTCATCGTGTTTTTAATAAGTTGATGATATACTCAATTGTTTAAGGGTTTTCACCTGTATACTCACAGCTTGAAAACCAAAAATAAAAGTCATGATCACATAAACCCTAAAAAATGTGGAGATGAAACCCACACTCAAGTAGGGAGCACAGGTCCTCCTGATCCTCACCCTGTTCACCTGTGTGTAGTGATACACCCCTCTAAAGAGGAATGTGTGCTATTTTACATGGGCTATGATGACATCTTGGATCCGGTATTGGTCTAGTAACAAAAGGATCAAGGGAGTTGGACCAACGGATGGAAATCACTACCACTGTCGTTGAACCCTACTAGTGGTTGGATGTGACTTCCAACTCACTAGCATTTAAAGTGTGTCGTGGTGTGTGTGGTTATTTTTACTTTGCATGAAATAAAAATGCATAAACCAACATTCACATGATTTTCCCTACATGCTTTTCAAAAGAACATTTGATTTTAATAGAATGAACGACTATGCTAGATGATTTTTCAGAGAATGTAACTATCTATGAAGAAAATGGCCACTGATTGGGCCTCATACATGTAAACTCGAAATATAGAATGGCCTAGACTGCTAGAGACTAGGGCAGATTACAATCAGAGATCCGCTATTCCTAGCAGCGGCTAGTAGAAAACTAAAAATGAACTAGGATTTTCCCATTTCTACCTTTCATTAAGTTTTTTGATTAACCTAATATTCCTGCATTCTGAAAAATAAAAACACAAATAGACAGAAAAAAACATAGGACAATGAAGTCTCCCTTAGATCCAAGTCTGATAAAGTTCTGGATGTCTGTTATATGCTCTGTTCTTTGTTGATCGTGTCTATCAAGCGTGGCTGTAACTATTTCCCGTGGCTCTGTGGCGCGATGACAACTATTAACTTCGGTTGTCAACCATGGCTAAGGCCTATCATCACAAAACACAATAAGTTAGTATTATGTGGCGTAAAATGTGAGGCTCCATCATGATCACCTTTTGTAGCAATCTAAGATACATACACCTAAGCTAATAATAACTGAAAATCACACAAAGCATAAAGAAATGGATAAATTTTCAAATAACCACAAATAAGGGCTTCTTTTATAAAATTTCCATTGAAACTCGATTACAAATCCATCCCTCTTAGGGATACCCAATGTGATACAATTATTACATTCATAAAAAATCCCCACGCAAGGGTAGGTGTAATTCGTAGGCTTCCTAGGTTTACATGAACTGCTCCAAGGAAAATGTGGCATTCTTCTCCATGATTAGAGGCATTCTTTGATTTGAATGACAACACCCTACTAATCCTGCGTTCAAGAAACAACAAGAAACTATTAAAAACAAAGGAGGCCTCTCTTAATGAGGCTTTTAGAGGAATCTTGCATATAACATATCATGAAAGCTTAAAATCAAGAAAATGCATAAAGCATGGCAATCTACACTAAATATGATAATTGGTCATCAAGAAATATAAAGGAAACATAAATTCATCCATATAATATCCTATTTAAAAAATTGGAAGCATGAAAACATAAGAAATAGCCACAACTAATCTAGCTACCAAATGACAAGAAATGAAGGAAACAAGTCTTAAATTCCTACTTCTATCGCACAATTGTCTCTAATGAAACCAATCTAGATCAAATGCATATAAGCTACTACAAATAAAAGGTAAAATTCTACTAAAACCAAGGGAAAAAGGAAATTAAACCTTGACCGTGGGTCTATGAAGCGATTGGCACTGTTAACCGTGGCTGACAATCATGGCTGAGCTATGAATGTCCTTGCTCTCAAATGTCGATATTAGATCTCCAATTCCCCTTGAATTGATGATCAAGGGTCACCACGATGTCCTCTAACAGATTTGGCAGTTGAATTGTTCATATTGGTGATGGAATGGGCTTGATTGGTTTTTTTGATTCCTCCTAACCCTCCATAGCCTTATTGGTTCTAAGTGTCATGTGATATCCAATTAGGAAGCTAAAGTATTCCTCTCAATGGATACAAGTGAGTATACAATTTCATAGGGCTTCGCTGCTTTTCAACTCAATATCCTTTCAGACTTATCTCTAATTTGGAGGGGGGTGTAACTAAAATACTTGAACACTTGCAATATAAAAACACACAGACACAAAGAGATTGCCCAAAATAATGAAATTCTTTATATATATTGACTCTTGCGATACAGATTTGCAATATTTCAGATTGCCCCAAGTAGCTTGGGTACAATGTTACAATCTTGGCCTCGATGTGATACAAATTTCTCTCTAGGAGTTCTCCAGATCTTCCGCAATGTACAATGCTCTCCTCGTATCCAGTTCATGGCTTCAAAGGGTGAGTGGGCTTTGGTATCCAAGCACGGGACCACTCCAGCTTTAGCAGCCTATCCAAGATACCTATTACTTGCACACATGCAAACCAACAAAGGGGATTAGTAGCACCCGTATATTCAAGCGATAAATCCAAATGCTACACATAAACCTATTATTGATATGGATGAAAAAGCAGATAACACTAAACAATTAACAAACAAAACCTTGCTTAATACTCAAATCGCTAATCTCTGTCGATGAAACCCATTTTTGTTCTCGGGACTATGGAACCGTGGAAGCGCGGTTGTGGGCTGGAAACCGTGGACCTACGGTTGTGAAACCGCGGATGCGCATTTTTGACTGTGGAACCGTGGATGGGCGGTTTTGGCTGAATAACAGATTGCCTCGAAATTCGAGCCAACGATCAGAGTCAAGCTCGCACTCTCAATTTCTCGTTGGATCTAGATCTATTTCGGTAGCCTGTCGGTATGCAGATTCAGCTCCCTTTGTTTGGTGGATTGATGGTGTCTTTATAGGCTGCCTGGGGCTTTGGAGGGAAATGTGAGGTGGCAAGCCTGATTTGCCAAGTGGCAAATTTGGGTTGTCAGGTGGAAGGGGCAGTTACAGTGAGTCACTCAGTGTGGCTCACTTAACTAGGGTGATGTGGCTCCAAGTGGAGTGGGATGTGGGATGTTGTTTTATGTGAAGGGACAAGGGGACAACAACAAAGGAGTTGTGGCATGGGTGTTGGGAATCTGTCTCATGTGCAAGGACAAAGGGGACAAGAGTGGGTAAGATGTGGCATGGATGTTGGATGAAGTGTCCAGGACACATGTCCAATGGGTAGACAGGGTATCCTAGGGTGATTTTCCTAATTAAATAAATTAGGAAAGTATAATGATGTGCAGGATTTTATATCCCTAAGTTAGAACTTAGGCATATATCTTTATTATGCAGGATTTGATGGTGAGGTGGTGAATGTGAACTAAAGGGTGCTAGATTTTGGTGTCTATAGTTGCCCCTTTTTGTACTGCATTGTGTACAACACAATGCGGTGCAAAAACTAATGACATCTAACTTTATTGGACGAATGGGTTCACTTCTCTTTGACATACAGAATGAATGAATTTAAAATTTTTGATTTGTTTGCTTACCCCCTCAATTGACGATTGGGTAAAGGTTGACACCCATAAGTCAATTGACGAAATACGGATGTTGAAAGTGGTTTGTAATTGAATGATGTTGATATTGTTAATGCATTTTGTCTTGATTTCTTTGTGCCCCAAGCTTGGGATTATTTGTGTTCTTTCAATTCTGCTTTTGGTCTCATTAATGTGTAGAATACATGGTAAAAATCTGACCACTCTTTGAGTTTTCATCCACTATGACTTTAGCAATTCCTTCCAAATGATGGGCTTAAGGAACCAGTCGTCGAGGATTTGATGCTCTAGCGGTTTTTGATTTTACCAAATTGTTGTTTGTTGTTCCGCTTTTTACCCAACGAAAGGTTTTTGTAGGATTACCTTGGCAAATCTATTTTTGAACACATTTAAGCTTATAGATTTAGGGGCCTATCGTCTTGATTCATTGTTGCTTGTTGCGATTTTATAATGAGCTTCCTTATGGTGATTTACCCATCCAACCGGATTGCATGGATTGCTAGTCATTGCAACCGCTAGGTGTATAGGATAATCCACTAGATACGAGTTTCACTCCAAATGATTAGGTGGATTGCATTTTTTATTTTTTATTTTATTTATTTATTTTTTTTTGAAACCGCTGACTTGCGGTTTTTTTTACAAAAAATGCGGATTTGCGTTTTCCTTTATGAAATTGCGTTTTTGTGTTTTTGCGCCTCAAAATGCGGGTTTGCATTTTCGCGTGCTATGGAAAATTCGGGAGTGCATTTTCTCGCATCGCGAAAAACGCGGGCACATTTTTCGTCGCTAAAAGCGGCTATTTATAGGCTGCTGTCATTTTCAAAATCATTCTGCCAGTTGTCATTGGTTTATTTGTTGAAGTGATGAGTGAGATGGAGGTTGGCGAGGGGAGCGGTGGTGGTGGCTCGGTTGGAGCGGAAGTTGGCGGCCGGTTTGCCGAGGTAGGCGCGTTGCCCTTATATATATATATATATATATATATATATATTTTTTTTTTGTTTTGCGTTTGTTTTTCTTGTTTGAAAACTAAGCGGGGCTGGTAAATTATTATTTTTTTGCTCATTAAGCGGGGTTGGCAATGAACTTGTTTTTTTTATGGTAGGTAGAAATTTTTCATTTTTGCTTTTATTACCTAGGGTAGGTAAAAAAATTCGTTTTAATATAGGTAAAAAAAAATTGTTTTGCTTTTATTACCTAGGGTAGGTAAAAAAAAATTTTTTTTTGTTTATTACCATGCATAGGTAATTGCTTTTATTACCTAGGGTAGGTAAAATTTTTCATTTTTTGCTTTTATTACCTAGGGTAGGTTAAAAAATTTCGTTTTTTGCTTTATTTTTAGCATGTTGTGCTAAATTTCATTTTTTTATATGTTTTCTTTTCAGGTTAAGCTTCTTGATGCTCGGCATAGGTGGCTGAGGACCATTCGAAAAGTGCGAAAAGCACTTTCTGATGATGATTGGACTCTACTTCAGACCATTGGTTTAGATGGTTGCAGGCGGTTAGGCACCGTCCGAGCTGATGAGGATCTTCTTTCGGCACTTGTTGAGCGTTGGGATCTAGACAGAGGCACATTTTAGCTCCCAATAGGGGAGCTGACTATCACTCTTGAGGATATCTACCGTATCTTCCGCGTCCCTATCGAGGGTCCTACCGTTCGTGTTGGCCTTGATAAGAAGGAGGCCCTTTTCCCTCTGTTTGGTGAGATGTGGGACATCGATTGCAGTAGGGGCGACATTGCGTATCTGGATATTTTTATAGCTGGCAGCTTGGGTGCATTGCCTACCTTCATGATGTACATTTTGAGCAACATGTTGTTGCCCAATTCCATGGGATCGAGGATCCCATGGAACCAGGTGTCTATTGTTCTTGACTTGATAGCTGATCCTCGTCGGTTAGCTTGGGCTCCTACTCTTCTCTATGAGGTTTATAGCGAGCTCTATGAGGTGAAGAGGCACGGGTGCAAGGGCCTGGGCTATAGTTTGTTGCTCCAGATTTGGTGTTGGGAGCATGTTATCATTGGTCGCCCTGCTGGTTTGTCATGTGGCATGGATGCCACCTCTCCCCGAGCATACAGGTGGTTACTCAGTGAGGAGGTCAGTCGATCTACTATGAGTGCATCGAAGTTTAGAGATATCTTGAGTTCTCTGACTAGGGACCTGATGTGTTGGCGGCCTTGGAGGGGTTTGGATTGGGCGACGGATGCAGTGGAGCTTCATCGCATTAGGCGGGGATGATGGGTTGTTGGCACCCATTTGAGGGATATGGAGTTTATCCAGTTCTCTCACGTACTACGGTAGTTTGGTCTCGTTCAGGATGTTTTGGATGCACTTGTTACGTACAGGTGATGGGGTGATGAGTTGGGGTTGCCTGTTGCTCCTGATTTCTAGTGAGTCGATGATCCTGCTGATGACTCAGACTTGGAGGTGCTTGACTTGGATGATGTTGGCATGACTACTGAGTATGACGCTTGGTTTGCGAGTCAGCCTCTGTGGACTCCTAGCATCATTGTAGATGATGATGGGAGTGGTGACGATGTTGATGTGGGTGGATGGGTTCCTTGGTCGGTGAAGCACCGACGTGGTAGCTCTTCGAGAGCTGACATGGGCATGGATGTTCAGCCGCCTGAGGAGGGTGGTGGTGATGATGATGAGGGTTTACCTCCTCGATGATCCGAGGAGGAGTGGGGGATTCTCTAGGCTGAGCGAGATAGCCTGGATTTGGAGTTGGGTCGAGTGAAGGCCGAGTTAGCATGGTATCAGGGTGAGGTGACTCATCTTCAGGCTGAGGTGGACGGGCTATGGGTTGGACCTAGCAACACTATTGTGGCTGCTAAGGATGCAGAGATCACTAGACTCGATGGTGAGATTACCCATTTATAGGGTGAGCTTTCTCGGTTGCAGTCAGGTACTAGAGGTGATGATTCGGCTCTAACTATTGCTTCTCTATGAGCAGAGATTTCTCAGAGGGTCGCTCGCCAGGGTGCTGATTTGAGGAGCCTACGTAAGCAAGCTGTCTACATCGAGATGTTGGAGAACATTCTTCATGAGCGTCAGATTCCTTTACCTATTCCTCCTTCATCATCTGTTGCCACTGCTACTCGAGGGACTGAGACGAGTCGCAGGACTCATCATACTTCTAGCTCTCACGGGGCTTCTACTATGCAGGGTCCACGGAGGGATCCTGCTGGCACTAGCTAGATGTTGTATTTGCCTTATTTTTGTTTTTTTGTATATTTTATGTTAGTATGAGCCTCAGTGCTCCGATGTATACTGCCTTCGGGCATTTTGTACTTTGTAGACTTTCGCATTTATATATATACATGGCATTTTATTTCGGTATCCACATGCGTTATTTGTGTATGTATTCTTCCTGTTTATGTTGTTTGCAATGTTTATATTATGCAATCTTATATTTCTATTTTAATGCTATGATAATGAATGCAAGTGATCATGTAAAATGCATTTTGATTTATAGTTATGTAACTGAATGAAGGTATGCATGGTGCTCATGTAATCTTATTTAGCTCAGAGTAGTTGACCTTTACTCATTCGTATTTGCAATTGGGGGTATCCCACTTGATTATTCTTTGTGGTGATGTATGTGGTATGTATAAATGGTATGTGGATGGTTATATGGATAATGATTTGGCTTTTGATATGTAACTGAAAATATTCTCATATACTCAAAGAAGCTAGTAATGTTAACCATTTTTCTTGAATGTTATCTTACTTTCTTTAGGACCATATTGTGTGCAAGTGAAGTTCATTTTCTAAATCTTGCGTGTCGATGACTCTAAGCAATCCAGAACCAGTGCATGTGATTGTGATGTTTATTGCCTCATCTTGATTAATTTTTGGGTGGTACCTTTCTGGGTTTTCCTTTTGGCTAGCTTACCCGTATGTGCGTTCAGAGGTCTCCCTCTTGAGAGAGAGACATGTCGCCCTGCATGAGTTTACTCCACTATCGGTCAAGCGTCTATAGCCCCGGTGGAGGCTCACTCCATAGTCCAATGGTTTGATCTTTAAGCCTTTGTGATGACTACATAACTTTCTGAGGGGAACATAGTACGATATTTTCAGCTTTAGAGATCTGTGGTGTGTGTTGTTAATTGTTTTTTTGTGTAGAGTTTTGGGGAATCGGATTCTCAACCGAAGTATGATGAGAATGTTACCCTATCCTTACTACTCTACATTTATTTATATTTGTTGTTTCACTGTGGTAGTGGTGATAACCACTATTTTTGTTTTTGGACTATGTTGCGTGATAGGGTAAGCGAAGAATTTGACTTTTTTTCGCTTTGAGGTTTACCCAAATTGGCGCTATCTTTCTATTATTCAAGATGTTTTAATATTTGTAAAAGTGTATTTGGTTCTAGATTGCTTTTGGGTCAATCTACCATACTCAAGATTTTCTTAATGTGATGAAAGTGCTTTGGTCCTAAAGAAAATTGGACACTTCATGAAGTTTGGTTTTTCACTAGACATGTTTGAGTGACTGAAAATTGTATGATATATCATATATGATGTGTATGATTTGTGAGTTGTAAAGAATCTTAGTTGAATACCCCCAATTCTTGGAATTTGTTTTCTTGGTCGTATCATCACCACTATTAAAGATTATTGAGCAAGGGATGGGATGGATGCAACTATATATATATATATATTTTGTATGAACATATAATTGAAATGCAAATGCCATATGAAAAATGCAATTTGAAATATGTCTATTTACAATGTGAAATGCATGCAAAATTGTAAAATGAAATCTTTTTTTTTTTAGCCATGTACATATATATACATATATTGCAAGTCGCTTTATGCATAAAATGCCTTTAGGTGCATAATGTTCAGTGGCTCTGGCTCCAATTTCCCTTCTAAATTGGAGAGTCTGTACGTTCCTTGTCCCAATTTTTGCTTTACTATATATGGGCCCAACCAATTTGCTGCAAATTTATCCCTTAAGTGTGGTAAAGCATTGGTATTTTGTTGATTTTCTTTGAGCACTAGGTCCCCCACTTGAAATTCATGAGGATGGACTTTTGCGTTGTAAGCGCGCTTGACTCTATCTTGATATACTCGTAAATGTTCTAGAGCATTGATACGTTTCTCATCAATAATTGTCAATTGGTCAAGACGCTCTTGTCTAGTTGTATCATCGTTCATGAATTCTTGTATCTCGATTCGCAAGGATGGTATCTCGAGCTCTAATGGTAATATTGCTTCTGCACCGTAAACTAGTGAAAATGGTGTTGCTCCCGTTGGCGTTCTTATGCTTGTTCTGTAAGCCCATAGTGCTAAAGGGAGGTGAGTATGCCAATCTCGATGATTATCTTTTACCACTTTCTTGAGAATGGATATGACTATTTTATTTGTTGCTTCAGCTTGCCCGTTTGCTTGTGGGTAATAAGGTGTTGAGAAGCTGTGTAGGATTTTGAATTTGTTGCACAATGCTCTAACATCCTTATTCTTAAATGACTTTCCATTATCAAAAATTATTTTTGAGGGTATTCCAAAATGATAGATAATATGCTGAAGTATAAACTCCGCTATTCGAGGTCCAGTCGTAGTAGTCAGTGGAACTGCTTCCACCCATTTTGTGAAGTATTCTGTAGCAGTTATGATAAATTTATGTTGTCTTGATGAAGCAGGTGTTATTTTACCGATCAAGTCAAGGCCCCATTGTGAAAAGGGCCACAAACTTTGAATGGGTTGCAAATTTTGTGATGGCACATGGGTCAAGTTTGCATGATGTTGGCATTTTTGGCATCTTTTGACATATTTGCAATAGTCATTTTCCATTGTCGGCCAGTAGTATCCCATGCGCAATATTCTTTTTGCAATTGCCATTCCGCTAAAGTGACCACCGCAAGTACCATCGTGGGCTTCTAATATTGCTCTTTCTACTTCAATTGGATTTAAACATCGTAGTAGTATTCCATCATAACTACGTTTATATAACACATCTCCAAGTAAAGTGAAATGAATGGCTCTTTTTTTGAATGTTCTTTTTGCAGCTCGTGTCATTTCCATTGGTAGTGTGCCTGATTTGAGAAAATATTTTATCTCATCAAGGTAAGAATTGTAAGGTTCGACATGTATCAAACAAACATTCTTCTCACCTACAGATTCTATTTTTTGAATTGATGGTTTAGACACTCGTTGTTATGATTAGCGGTTGCATTTCTCCATGTTCATTTTTAGGGATGAGAGATCCCAAGGAAGCCATTGCATCCGCAAATCTATTTGTCGATCGTGGCAAGTTACTAATTTCATACCAGTCAAATTTTCCTAGCAACTGTATCGCTACTTCATGATATCTCTTTAAGACTGGCTCTTTACATTGGTATTCTCCTTTTATTTGGTAGACAACCAATTGAGAATCACCAAAAATGCTTATTCTTTTTATTCCCATTGCTATAGCTGATTTAAGACCTAGTATTAAGGCTTCATATTCTGCATTATTGTTAGTGCATGTGAAGTCGAGTTTGAATGATAAAGGAATAGGCATTCCTTCAGGTGTGTAAAACACAACTCCTGCACCTTGCCCTTTTTCGCATTTTGATCCATCAAAGAACATTGTCATATCTGCTCTTTCCTCAGGTGAAACTATTTCTTCTTGTTCTGTGATAGAAAACACTGAATCGTCGGGAAGTTCAATTATTAATGGTGTATCATTGTGCAATGGAGCTTCCGCTAATTGATCAGCTATTACTTGCCCTTTTATGGATTTTTGACTTGTGAATTCGAGGTCGAATTCTGTTAAAAGCATTATCCATTTAGCAGTGTGGGTGTTGTTGTAAGTGTGATTCATCATGTATCGCAAAGGGTTTTCTCTAGCTATAACATAGGTGGTATTGCTTAGCATGTAATGTCTAAGTTTCTTGGTGGCAAAAACCACTGCTAAGCATAACTTTTCGACATAAGCATACCTTGTTTCGTAACTTACCAGTGTTCGACTGATGTAATAAACCGCTTGCTCTTTATTTTTCTCATTCTTTTGTGCAAGCATTGTTCCTAAAGCAAAATCTGTTGCAGAAATGTATAGGTGAAATGGGACTCCTATTTTTGGTGGCGTAAGAACCGACGGTGAGGCTAGATATTTCTTTATATCATCAAATGCCTCCTGACATTCAGTTGTCCAAGAAAATATCACTCCTTTTTGTAACAGGCGATTAAAAGGCCTGCATTTATCTGAGAGTTGCGCAATGAATCGGCGAATAGATTGGACTTTTCCTTGTAAACTTCGCAACTCTTTCAAGTTTTTGGGAGGTGACATTTCTAATATTGCTTTTACCTTGCCTGGGTCTACTTCAATGCCTCTCTTGGAGACAATGAATCCTAGAAGTTTTCCTGATGTTACACCAAATACACACTTCTTAGGATTTAACCTTACCTTATGTTCTATTAATCGATCGAATGCCTTTTCTAGCACATCTATGTGTTCAAGATGCATTTTTGATTTAGCAATAAGATCATCTACATAATCTTCGATTATCCTGTGCATATAATCATGAAATATGTACGTCATGGCATGCTGATATGTAGCTCCTACATTCTTTAATCCAAAAGGCATCACTCTGTAGCAGAATGTCCCCCAAGGCATTGTAAATGTTATTTTATGTTGATCTTCGGGATTAATTCAAATTTGGTTGTATCCGAAGAAACCATCCATTAAGGAGAGCATTTCATGACCAGCATAGGAATCTACTAATTGATCTATATTTGGCAATGGAAAATCATCCTTTGGACATGCTTTGTTTAAATCTCAAAAATCAGTGCATACTCGTATCCCCCCATTCGGTTTGCGAACTGGTACCATGTTTGAAAGCCATTCAGGATAATCGATTGGTACTATGAAGTGTACATCCAATAACTTTTGCAACTCTTCTTTCACAATTAATGTGATTGTTGGATGAACTTTCCTAAGCTTCTTCTTGAATGGCTTGGCATCATGTGCTAGCGTAAGGTTGTGGACTACCAAGTCCGGATCTAAGCCAGGCATGTCTTTGTAGGACCATGCGAACACTTCCTTCTTTTTAATAAGCATGTTTATGATGCTTTCTTTTTCTTCTATGGATAATTCTTTTGCTATTTTGACAATCTAGGGATTATCCACGTCTTCACTAAGGTTCACATCTATAGACTCTTCTATTAGCATGTGAGAACCTTCTTCTAGTTGATGCGGAGTTGGGATGAGGTGGATATCATCTGCCACATTTTCAAATGTGTCCGGGGTGTCCCCTTCTATCTCAGTTTGAAAAATTGAATTGTTTGATGATGAAGGTTGTTGCAGAATATAAGCGTTTGAAGCGCGCAACAACTCTTCGAACAGGATGAAGTCAGTAGTGGATGGTGGGGATGAAATCCTATCCATGGCTATGAGACTGGTGTCGATATAGATCGGTTTTGTCTCATTATATGGATTGCGGAGTGGGGTGAGCAAATCAATAGAAATCATGTTGACTTGATGGAAATGAGGTGGTCGTGATTCAAGAATTGATGACTCGTATTCTCTAGGTTGCAACTGACCTAATGTGTGTGATTGGTTTTGTTGTATGCTTTGCCAATGTGATGGAGGAGGTTCTGGTTCAGGACCCTCACGCTCTTTGTTTAGCCAAAAAAGTGTGTGGTCTATTGGAAACTTATGTTGATACCAGTTATCTTTCTGCATGGTTTCTCCATATATTATCTCTTCTTGAGGTTCTTCTTCTTCTTGATTAAACCATTCAGGACGTGCTTCATCTTGGAGCATTCTCCTGGCTTGTATCTCAAGAGCATGGTTGATAAACATCATTTCAGTTTCATCATCATCACTGTCACTCATCCAGAATCCATTAGCATTTGTATGAGGTCCTAGCATTAGTGGCTCAAGGTCTTGCCTAAGGTATGCTATCGCAGTAGGATCTTCATAATCTGCCTCTTGTTGTAAAGCTTGCTCTCGAGGGTAAAAATTGTAGATTTGGTATCTACTTTCTAGTTGTTCATCCTCATCATTATGTTCATCCTCATCATTAGGTTCATCCTCATCATCACTCTTTTCCTCCTCTTGTTTGCATTCTATGTCAAGTTCTTGGAAAGCTTGATTAAGCGAAGAGCTTGCGATGGAAGGTTTATAGCCTAGACCGGAGCGGTCACTTGGCTCTCTATATTCTGGTTCAATAATGTGGTGAGGACCTTGTTCATGTCTTCCAAGTCCATATCCTTGCCAACTAACCCTTCAAAAATATCTGTCTGGGAAACTTGGGTTCGATAGATAATCAATGTTTTCATTAAACTCTTGTAAAGAGTTGTCATTTTGAGGGGATGGGTCCGATGAAGAATCCATCCCTCCATATATGAAATTGATTGCATTTGTTTGAGAACCCATTCTATATATATCACCAATAGCTAAAGGTGGGTCGCGAGGGCGACCGTAATCTTTGACTGACTCGATAGGTGGTGTAACTGTGACACTCTCAATAATGTACTCACCAATACTTGGATTGGTGAGATGTACTACAACTCTAGATGGTTGTGTGGCTAATGGCTCGATGGATGAAGAGGGTTCTCGAGCCTTAGCTCTTGGCTCTACTGGCGGCATTGGATTATCTCTAACAAGTTGCCCTATTTGTGAGACTACGGGTTCTAATGACTGTGAAGTAGTGGCTGATGATATGGGTTGTGCTTTGAATGTGAATGGTGGCTTTGAATCTAGACGTGTACTAGATGGAGTTGGCAATTGATTAGCAGGATGAGTGGGTGTAATTTGAAAATGACATGCGGTGTTTGAAGGATGCGCTGAGCTAACGCTTTTAGATGTGAAAGTTGGATCAACTATAGGCAACTCTTCTGGAATGGGTGCTTTTGATGATGTGGTGTTTGATGGAATGGTTCTAATGACTAGTGGTTGGATGGTTAGATGTGTTGATGGGAGTAAAGGCTCATAAGGATTTGAAATAAAGTTGTAGTATTTGAAAGGTTCAGTGTCAGCTGGTATGCAATGTACCTTACCTTCATGCACATATTTTAAGCATTGATGCAATGTTGAAGGCACACATTTCATTTCCCTAATCCAAGGGCATCCAAGAAGTATGTTATATTGCATTTCCCCTTCCAAGATGTGAAAGAGAACATGTATTGTTTTCACCCCCACTGTGATGGGAAGAACAACATTCCCTACAGTTGAGCATAAAGCATCATTAAAGGCCCTAAGAGTGAATGTGGATGTTGTGATGTGAGATGATGGGACGTTGAGCTTCATCATGGCAGGTGTGGTAATGAGGTTGATTGAAGAACCTGTATCAATAAGCACTCTCTTGAAGGGTTTCCTGTCAATGTGAGCTACTATGTGCAATGGCGGATCAGGTGAATCTACTGATATTTGTTTTTCCTCAAAGTCATAGAATACTATCGAGGGTTCCATGCACTTTTGCACACTACCCACAAAGGAATTGAATGCATTTGGGTCTTCTGATTGTACTTGAATAGACTTTAAAATTTCCATCAATGCTTCCCTGTGAGGTGTTGATTGTTGTATTAGTTCATAAATTGATAATTTTGTTGAAGCCATCTTCAAACTCTGTGTCAACCGGTTGTTCAATGTAACAACAGGGTGGTTGTGGAATGGTAGTGGTGGCCCACTCGATCCAAGTTGTATGGGCACATTAGTTGGTGATGCTATCGGAGCTTGGGTTGTGCGATTAGCTTACCTTTGTCCATGGGTAACTATACTGATAGCCCCTACAAAACCTTGTGGCAGTTGAGACACATAATTAACCTGATTGGGAGGAACTATAGAAGTTGATGCTCCCATCGGTTGTTGATTCACCTCTCGATGTGGCAAAGGTGTCTGATATATGCCTAGGTTTTGGTTATTTTGGGCTAGTGGGTTGTCAATTTTGATTGTACCCGCTTCCAATAAATCTTGCACAATTCCTTTAAATCCATGACAACCTTCAATATCATGTCCTCTTTGTCTATGATAGATGCAAAAGAGGTGTTCTTTGTAACCTTTTGTCTTTGGTTTGTTAGGATCATCAGGTTTCATTTTTGGTAAATTAAAAAGTTTTATCGCATACAACTTCTGAAATACTAATGAATATGGCTCTTGTATTGGCGTGTAATTTCTTTTTGGTTTAAAATGATGTTGTTGCCTTTCCATAGGTTGTGTCTGATTTTGTGCCTGCTGTGGGGGTGGAACCGCTTGATAATTTGGTTGATGTGGTTGTTGTTGTTGTTGGGGTTGTTGGATTTGTGTTTGAGCTGGTTGATTTGATTGTGGTTGGCTCAAAACTATCTGATTAACCTATGCGGTCTTGGACTGACCGTGGTTATTCCCCTTTTGATTCTTATTGTGCCACTCTTTCTTCTTAGGCTTAATCTCGCCTTCTTGAATTTTGATTTCTTCAATCAATTTTGCTTGGGCGAGTGCCTCATCGAATGTTCTATACTGTTGTAGTTGTAGCAATGAAGAGATGGGTCTACCAAAACTCTTCGTGAACATTCATATTATCTCTAGCATAGGGAGTGAAAATGGTAACTTGATCATGATTGATCTCCATCTGTTGCCAAATTCATAGACTGATTCATCGTCATATTGTTTTAGGTAAATCAAATCAGTCAATGTTGTTTGTTTTCTAACATTTAGGGCGAATATTTCTAGAAACTGGTCCGCTAGTTGTTCAAAGGTGAAAATACTTTGATGCGGGAGATGGTTGTACCAGTCTTGGGCTTCCCCCTAATGTTTGAGGAAATGTATGTAATAGCAATGCATCGTTGCTTTTGATTCTGAAGCATGCATTCACAAATCTTGTTACATGCTCTCGAGGATCCTCTTCTCCTTTAAATTCAAGCTTCGATATTTGGAAATCATGTGGATATGGCGGTTCTGGTATCGAAGCGTGAATAGGGTGATTGAGTAGTTGCCTTAAAGTTGGATTTTGGTATTGCAAGCCTGGGGTTTGCATGGCAAGACTATCAATCTGACTCTATAAAAATTGGTATCTAGGATCATCTACAGGACTGACACTCGAATGTACTTGATGCTGCTGGTAATGGGGTGGATTGTATGTAGGTTGGGGATGATAAGACATGTTTGGCGAAAATGTGTTATGGTATGGATGTTGAGGGATGTTATGATATGGATGGGGTGATGAAGGGATGTTATGCTGACCTACTACATTAGCATATGGGTGCGGTGGTTGATTGTGAACCATAGTGGTAGAGGGAGGATGCATTACCCAAGATGGATCTTGGATAAAGGCATTAGGTTGATGAGATGTAGGTGGAAGATTTTGCTCAATCCCTTGCAAATGTTGGTTAGGGTCATGGTTCATGCTACGGTTAGCATTATCTAAAATCATTTGCTGCAACTGTAAGAAAGCCTATTGCATAGCAATTGCATTTGACATAGGGACTGCTACCTGTGATGTGGTGGATTGAATTGGTTGTGGAACAACCATGGTAGTGGAGGTAGATGGGGGGTAAGTAGCAAAGGGTATCACCACTGACTATGGAATGGTATGAGATGTATGTCCTACAAGTGTGGATGGAGGAATGGATGTTGGGGCTTGCAAAACAATAGGAATTGTTTCATACAAGGGATTAGTGGTAATGGTCATTTGTTGTGATAATGTGGGGGGAATTTGGTTGGATGACAATGGTTGATTGGCTAATGCTACAACGACCCAACTCAAAGAGAGGATTGGTGAAAATCTGTTGTGACTATTGTGGATAGGTGAATATGGATTCTTGTTGTGATGAGGGTATGACACGTGATGGGATGGAGAGTGGTGGTAATGATGGGAAGACCATTCCAGCTGCATTCAAGTACATTCTAACAGTGTCCATATCTATCATGGTGACCTGACTGTCTACTGCTGCAGGAGGTTCACTCCTAGGTGTCTCAGGTATAGTTGTGTGAGTAGCTCTATGCATAATGTCTATGTCCATGTTGGGGGCATTACTAGAAGGCCCTATATCAAGACTCGGGGACATAGAAAGAGGCACATCTACTTGTCCCACCATCGAAGTGTGAGGGACATTGCCAGACTGGGAGGCCATAGGGGATGACCACTGACTTCGGCTTGACACTAATTTCTTAGCTTGATTACGAGTCACTACCATACGCTAATATGCTATGAATGAAAAATAAAGTACAATGCAATACAACACGCCAAGAAAATAAACATACAAAGTGTTTGACCCTAGTTTACACTAAATTTTTTTGAATTTTTTTTTTCGGTATGTTTTTGTGTGTGTGTTTTTTTTTTAAGTTTTTTGAAGAGATTTTGTTCTTTTTGGAATAGAATAATAGAACTCAATGAAGATGGTGATTAAGAACACTAGCACCAAGCGTGATTTCTCAAAAGAGGCTAGGGTACACCGCTTAAATCCCAATGGGGGGTTCGCCTAGCTCTTCCACTTTGATTCAACAATCATTCCAATAGTGGGAGACAACTTGAATACCAATGACTTATACCAGCTTAAAGAGCACTTTTATCCTATCTACGGATGATCTAGGGGGCAAGTCGATGGAAGGAGATGAATTCCAACGTCATCGATCTGAATTGGGGGTTGGTGATGAAATCCAACCGGACCAATGTTTTAATTATACGTGTGTGTGTGTGTGTGAAGGTTTTGTTTTCTATTGTGCGATGCAAATCTAACATGCAATTCTATTTTTATGCCTAATGCAGAAAGTAGGAAAGACATAGAATAGCAGACAAAATCATATCAAGGGTAAAATTGCAAATCCAGGTAAGACTCGACCCAATTCTATTTAACAGGGCTAACCACGGGTGGGCGGTTAGTTCTGGTAAACCGTGGGTACGCGGTTTGCCAACCGCACATGCACGTTTGGGAGATCCCAACCGTGGGTGCACGGGTCCTTTCTATCAACAGAACAAAAGTCGAATACAAGCCCAAACCCTGAAAAAGAAATACCTGGGTTATTTCTAACCTGGTACATGCAATATGATTATTCCCTACTATGCATATGCAGATTATCGTTTATTTTGCTTTGTTATTGTGTTTATGAATGCAGGATTTAAGTAGATTTTTCTATCCTAAGACCTAAATGCAAGCATTGACATACAAAACTGAAACCCTTAATCTACTTAAATGCAACCTAAATCCAGAACTAAAGGAGAAATTAAAAATATGACACAGGGTACATACCTGTGTTCCTTTCGCTGCTCCTTCCTGCTTTCAACCGCCGGTCCGCGTTTCAACACTGTAGCAACCACAAATGCGTGTTTCCTCAAATTAGAAACCGTGGATGCACGGTTTCACAAATTAGAAATCGTGGATGCACGGTTTCATAGTGACAGGTTAAGCACAATCCAGATTCGCCAACCCGAGATTGAATTCTCATGCGTTTCAAATCATTAGCACCTGTATATGCAAACAGAGATTAGTAAGATTAAAATGAAGCAAGGAAAAATAAAATGAAACCCTTGGGAGGTCCCACCATGATCGCCATTTTTGTAACTAAAATACTTGAACACTTGCAATATAAAAACACACAGACACAAAGAGATTGCCCAAAATAATGAAATTCTTTATATATATTGACTCTTGCGATACATATTTGCAATATTTCAGATTGCCCCAAGTAGCTTGGGTACAATGTTACAATCTTGGCCTCGATGTGATACAAATTTCTCTCTGGGAGTTCTCCAGATCTTTCGCAATGTACAATGCTCTCCTCGTATCCAGTTACAGCTTCAAAGGGTGAGTGGGCTTTGGTATCCAGCACGGGACCACTCCAACTTTAGCAGCCTATCCAAGATACATGTTACCTACACACATGCAAACCAACAAAGGGGATTAGTAGCACCCGTATATTCAAGCGATAAATCCAAATGCTACACATAAACCTATTACTGATATGGATGAAAAAGTAGATAACACTAAACAATTAACAAACAAAACCTTGCTTAATACTCAAATCGCTAATCTCTATCGATGAAACCCATTTTTGTTCTCGGGACTATGGAACCACGGAAGCGCGGTTGTGGGCTGGAAACCATGGACCTGTGGTTGTGAAACCGTGGATGCGCATTTTTGACTGTGGAACCACGGATGGGCGGTTTCAATTGAATAATAGATTGCCTCAGAATTTGAGCCAATGGTCAAAGTCAAGCTCGCGCTCTCAATTTCTCGTTGGATCTAGATCTATTTCGGTAGCCTATCGGTATGCAAATTCAGCTCCCTTTGTTTGGTGGATTGATGGTGTCTTTATAGGCTACCTGGGGCTTTGGAGGGAAATGTGAGGTGGCAAGCCTGATTTGCCAAGTGGTAAATTTGGGTCGTCGAGTGGAAGGGGCAATTACGAGTGAGTCACTCGGTGTGGCTCACTTAACGAGGGTGATGTGGCTCCAAGTGGAGTGGGATGTGGGATGTTGTTTTATGTGAAGGGACAAGGGGACAACAACAAAGGAGTTGTGGCATGGGTGTTGGGAATCTGTCTCATGTGCAAGGACAAAGGGGACAGGAGTGGGTAAGATGTGGCATGGATGTTGGATGAAGTGTCCAGGACACATGTCCAATGGGTAGACAGGGTATCCTAGGGTGATTTTCCTAATTAAATAAATTAGGAAAGTATAATGATGTGCAGGATTTTATATCCCTAAGTTAGAACTTAGGCATATATCTTTATTATGCAGGATTTGATGGTGAGGTGGTGAATGTGAACTAAAGGGTGCTAGATTTTGGTGTCTACAGGGGGTTATATAGCATTTGAGAAGGCCTTATCTTAGCTTCATGGAGAAGCCAAGATCAAGAAAGGGCAGTTGGGGTAGTTGGATGGAAGCTTTTGGAAATTTTTGCCCTCTAACTGCTTGGATCTTCAACCAATTGACCGTTGTAACCGATTTTAGGTCAGTCGAGGTCCAACTGATTTTGAAGGCTAGTCACGGCTCTGAGGCGCGGTCAGCTCTGTTAATCATGAGTGTTAGTTGTGATCAATATTGATTAGGCCAAAATGCCTAAATGAGTGGTTAGAACCACTGCTTCACCTTGGAATTTGTCCAAGATCTTTCATATGGTCATCTAGCATGTCTCATATGAGTAGCCGCCTCAACATGATGTGTTTTAGATGTTTACAGGTGATTGTGTGTTAAATTCCTTATTGATAAGCATAGCTCTCGACTTGCTTTATGAAGGGTCATGGTTGGGAGGAGACTGCTCAACCCCGTGCGTTGGTCGCGGGGGTTTCTCACACCAACCAAATAAAAAAAAATCATTATATATTAAATAAATTATAAAATATATTATTATAATAAAATTACATTATTTTAAAAATTATATAAAGAAAAAATGTTTCATCTATTTTATTAATATATAATCAAACAAACAACCGTATTACATATAGATTTTAAAAATTAGGTAGATATAAATTTTACACATAAAAATATGATGTCAAAGAAAATGTATAATTAAACAAACATACCACATATGGATTTAAAAAATAAGAAAATATAATTATGAACAAAATTTTACACATTAAAATATGATATAGTTTGTGTTCAAGGAAATACAAGTTGTTTATATGTATTCAATGAATTACATATAGTTATAAAAATCATATATATACATTTTACTATTACTATGTAAAATCATATTGAAGTACAATTTTACATATATGTTAGCATAATAAATTTATCATCTATATTTAAAGAATTGAGTTGGTGAACTTCAATGAACTAGTTTATGTTTCAAAAATAGACCATATTAAAATAACCAAAATTCTATACTTAAAAATATGTATTGACTTACACATATTAAAAGGATCCAAGAGAGATGGGCGGGAAAATGAGCTCTGGCGATTTTCTCCTCTGAACCTGAGATTCTGAACCTTCGATTTTTCTCTGGTTTTTACGATCTTACTAAATGATGAGTGTCGTTTAATTCATCATTTGATCATTATTTATCAATCCGGGCAGGTGTCCTAAGGCTGTTTACGATAGTCAATTCAAGCAGGTGTAAGACACTCCATTCAAAAAATGGCTTTATTGGTAGAACAGTTAGTGTTTGCTCGGGGTTCTTCTGTCACTCTAAACCCTATAACTTGAAAGGAAACTAAATTATGCTTGCTGAAATAAAACTACATAAATGAAATGACAGTGAAAGAAACCTATTTACTCTTGCTGAATCTGAAAATGCACTCAAAAACTGAAGTAAAATTGCTGAAATGAAAGTTGCTGAAATTAGAATTGCATAAAATAAACTTAACTATCTTGCAAAATAAAAGAACAGATCTAGAAATAAACTCGAAATGAAAATGTAACTACAAATTCTAAAACTGGAAATAAATTCAAGCAAAATAAGAAAATGCAAAAAATGACAAGTTTCTCGCTATTCTCGTCGTAGCATGTAATTAAACAAGAAAACTCGATATGAACCTTCTTCTCGCTCCCGGGAGTGGCCCTTGCTCCCCGGGTTCGTAAGAAGGTGAAGAAGTAGCTCCGGTGTTCTACCTAATCACTCCTTCAATCATAAAATAAAATTGATAAAAACCGCACTTTTTATTGATTTAAAAACATGCAGAAAAATTCTGCATATTATTGCTACATAAATCTGATTTCACAATATTCATAATTACACTAATTGCAATCCTAATTCTTCCTACATAGCTCAACCCGGATGGGAGCCAGTTATTTATATTAAAAACAGCTAAATCAGATGTGGAATGATTCAAATTCAGGCATTTTAGGAATGTCGTTAAAACTGCATTCCTAAAATGCAGAATATGGTTACATATGAAATCTATTCATTGCACACTTGCTAGAGGTCTTCTGCGTTGAAAAAGATGCATAACAGATTTACATAGCTATCCCTATCATTCGCCTGCAATTTGTTGTCTTTCCTGAGCTGTTTTGGTCAAAACTGTGCATTTCCCCGTTATTCCGAGCGACCTCGTTATTCCGGAGCGTAATCCCTGTTTTTTCCAGAGCAGCGCCAGAATGACTGTTTTCAACACTGTTTGCGGTTCTTTGGCCGAGCATTGGGTGGACCAGACTTATAAGTCTTTCAATAACCTGGTCACACGCTTTCCTAAGTTGAATTTGACCAAATCCCAAGCCTTGCAAACTGGTCGGAATTTGTCCAAGTCAAAACAGTTAAAAACAGTTTTGCACAACTTTGCAGTTTTGACCTGTTTTTAGTGCTATTTTCTGCATTTGACAACTTCAGAGTGCATGATATGAATGATATATATTCCACACGTGATTGCACTTAACATATTTCACAATAAATCATTATTTATCAACAAAACTTATGCAGAAAATACAAAAAATTAGTAAAAATAGAATATTATGCTTCTAAACAGTCAAATATGTAAATAGTAGTAAATATTGCATTTCATCAGCAAAATTAACATTAAAACATATCAAAAAGGTCTACTAAGGATGTCCAAAATAATAAAAAATGAGGCAATATTTGGCCTCATCATCCCCCCCAACTTATTCTGATGCATGTCCTCATGCATTCTGTGAGGCTACAATAGAACAGAGATCCTTGTCCATAACTCTTTCTTGGTAGCTGAACTTTGGACCAGGAATCTTGTAAAACCCTCTGATTTCTTTTATCTGCTTGAGCCATGCCTGAAACTGATCGTCTGGTCGGGGGTCTTCATCAAAAAACCATGGAACAGGGGTGATTACAATAGGCAATCTGTATCTTAATCCTATCCACTGATGTTGCAGCTGCTGAATAACTTGCATGATACCTTCAACTCTTCTTTTTGACCACTACAAGTTATTGGGGGAGATAGGTTCTTTCTTCTGCAAGGAAAGAGGTAACTCACCCCAACGATTTCTACAGGCTGCTAAGGCACTATTAAAATGCTGGTGAATAAAATTCTGAACATCAACTAAACATCTCTGAAGATTTGTTTCATAAAGTTTTCTCACCTTTTCTTCTCTCATCATAGTGAAATGTTGATTGGCCGCACCCCTGTAATCACCATGCATTGGCCTCAGATACAGTGCTGCATTTGCCTCATTATCCTTAATCATCTGCTTTTGCTGTTACCAATATTCCCGATTTTGCAGAGTGGACAGGAAAGCTCTTAACCGAATATCCCCCGTAAAAATGTGAGGTAGGAATGTGTCATCCTCGTGCATAAAGAAATTATGTAGGAATAACTCACACAAGTAGATTTTTCTCGTTCGTTGGGTCGTGCAGGTAGGTATCCACAAATTCTTCAGATTTTCCATTTTGTATGGCAAATTAGAGTGGATTCTCATAATTTGCCAACGGATAAATCTTTCCCTAAGGATTAAGGTGTAAAACCTTGCGTGTCTTCTCGCATCTGGACTAAACACTCGCATTCCGACGGAGATCCCGCACTTGGTTTTTCAATTTGGTTATTTCTCGCCTCTTTAGCCTCACATTTTTCCTCCAAAGGTTTCAAAGCTAAAACCTTTTCTTCCAACCTTTGGCATTTCATCATCCACTTTGATAAATCCGCATTATATTCCTCAAGTGGAACCATAAGGGGATTGCGAATAGTGTCGCCGCATTTGAGGAACAATATGAACCTCGTACTTCTTTATCACCATGTCAATCCCGACGTAATCTGCTTGTGTTTCCTTTTCTTCTATTTCTCGCCATAGGTAATTTAGTTTGAATTCCCATGTCCTGTGTGACTATGAGAGGTTCATATAGTTCTATATCTACAGCAGGAATTGAGGAGATCGAAGTTGTTCCCCGTCCCCGTTCTCCTTCAATATCCATTATAAGTTCTTCCCCGATTGGTGATTCTACTCGCTCGTGCAATTGCTAATTCCAACAAGATGTCATCCATTTGAGTGTCATGTATACTTTCATCAGGTTGTGGCTCTAAAGATGCAATTTTTGCTTTTAAACCTCGCCACTTCCTTTTGCAACATTGCAATCATTTGATCTTTTTCTCGAAATAGAAGCTTCACACTTCTCTATCCATCCCGTTTGTGTTTTTACCACACTTCTTGTCGTCAATAGCCGCAGCTTGGATATCTTCTTCTTCCTCTCGCTTCTTCTTCTCGTTTCTGATTTTTCTCCCGTCTCCGACTCTTCTTCTCGCCTCTTCCCCGAGAATCGGAATCTGAATAATCCACCAAGATCACTCGCAGGGTCGGATTTAGGTTCCGTTGATTCTACTGTGTTCCGGTGATTCTCGCAGTTCTCGCTCGTCGCATTGCCTCTTGACCTCCTTGGTCAAATGATGTTGTATCCTTTTGAAGTCTTGCATACCTTCGTAAGGTTTGAACAGGAGATTTTATTTTTCCTGTTTTGGGCATTTTCTGAACAGCTTCTTCTGGTTCTGCATCATCAGAGCTATTGGACTGCAACACAGTTACGTCTGCTGAAAATGACACCTTTCTGCGTTTTTTAGCAGAGTCTATTTTAGCATGCTTTTCTCTTTGCCTTCTAGTTCTAGAAGAGGGAGGTCCCTGTGGAGAGGATGAACCTGCTTCTTGGACAGACTCTGTTTCAACCACTGGCTCAGACCTAGGGCTTTCAACTTGTTCTGCAGACTTAGGGCTTTCAACTTCTTCTGCTTCATCTGCAAATGCAGGGCTTCTAGTTTCGTCCCATGGAGCAAAGAATCTGTCAAAGCTCTGTAAATTACCCCTAAAGTGATGTTTACAAATTATTTTGATCAAACCGTGATGCCTAGGGGTTCCTTTTCCTTCCTGATATTTCTTGGCCATAGTTTTTAAATCTTCATAAAAATACAGGGGAAAATTAACTTGGAATTCAGGGTTTGTGTGGCCATATCTCAAATAAATTAAAATCTTCATATGATGCCCTGATAAAACAACAGACTGACCTTCACAAGTGATAAATCTAATCATCCATTCAGCTACTTCATCCCAAGGAGATTCCAGACTTTCCCTTTTAACTCCTTTACAAACATTTTTGCTCATGACATATTCAATCGGTTTATCGTTTTCTGCCCTAAACTGGTTGGCCAATTCACTTAAGGTATTTCTAGCTATTTTCCCAAGATTAATTCCTTGCAAAGGAAATTCAGTAATTTGGCTCAAAATGTCTGGAGTTACCTGGATTGTCATGCCATTGATGTTGATTCTGTTGTTTCTGAAGGTTCGTGCAAATTCTGCAGCCAACCCTTCGGAGTTCCCATCAAATTTCTGCAGAAACGGCATCAAACCAGCATCGGTGAAAATCTGCAGCAGCATGGAATTTTCTAGTATGAAACTGGCATTTTCTGGTTCGCTCCTGTTCTTCCTACCGCCCATTTTTCCTTGTTCTATTTGCAACTATGTTTCGAAAGCGCTGGAATGACAGTCTTAGCATGCATGCACTGGAATGACAGTTCTATCGTACATGCATTGGAATAATAGTTTGTGCGCCGGAACAGAGCATGTAAAACCGACTTGTTAATTCATTATTTTAAAAACCGGTGGAATATGCTGACAACGCGAAAAAAATTAATGCCAATGCAGATTTCACGATTACGGTTTGCTGAGTTGGCATTCATGCATTTGATGTGAATTTTTCAAGGCAAACAAAATCTGTTTTCGGTGTGCTTTGAAGCGTGTGCCATGATTACGCGTATCACGAAATTATGATATCTAAATATCATAAATTTCGAAAATCACGTGTTCCACAATCGTTTGCCACGTGCCCCTGCATGAATTTTTTAAGAAACGTCAACTTATTCCGATGCACTGCGCACATGTCGTTATTTTGTCGTTCCGGAGCATATCTATCAATTCTCATTCCGGAGCACAACTGTCATTACCCATTCCAGAGCACAACTATTACGGAGCTTTTGCTGTTCAAGCAGTGGTTATTCGGAAGCAAACTTCATTCTGAAGCATATGTCATTCCGGAGCATATGTCATTCCCCCCCTTTTCATTGACTAATTTAGACATCCCCAATTTAAACCTTATGAATGCTTTAAATGCTAATCAAGTGAATCTATACATTATGTACTTTAACTATTTACAATATTTAAAATGTAAAGAAACACATACCTGTCTTGACTACCTTTCTACATTTCATACAATTGATTAGCTTTGCTGTTTGTCTGCTGACAAGTGCAGTAATGTAATCCCGAAAAACACAAACAAAATGGGTGATGGCAATGACAACAGTGGTGAATGACAATGGCGGAAAATGTATGGTGATGGAATGAATGGCGATGGAATGGATAGTGATGAAATGGATGGTGATGGAATGGGACTTAGTAAACATGCCATATAACTGGTTTTCATGTAAACTAAATGTTTTTTTTTTTTTTTTTTTTTCGACAAAAACTATACTACTACTGCTTTAGTGGAAGAAGGGAATTCTTCCATTAAATGCACATCCAAGTGCTCTATTTGTTTTAAAAATTCATTTTTAGTTAGTGGCTTATGGTAAATCCGGAGACGATGTCCATTAACCACTAACTTCCTTCGCGAATCATCAATTGGTGAGAGACGAACTGCTCCATTCGAGAAAACCTCTTCAACTGGGTATGGCCCAATCCACCTTGTTTGCAACTTCCCAGGAAAGTCTTCATAATGAGAGTCAAACAACAAAGCCCAATCCCCTTGCTGGAATTTTCGTTCTTGGATATGCTTATCATGCCGGATTTTACGTTGTGCTTGAATTATCTCGTTCTCGATGCAAAGCGTCTCTTCGTATTTCATCCAATGCATTGAGTTGCAGGATCCGGTCCTTTTGTGCCTCGTGACAAATCAATACCAACTTCCAAAGCAGTTCAAGAGTTAGTAATTCAAATTCAATGGGCAAAAGGGGTTTTTTACCATAAACCAATTCAAAAGGGGTAAATCCCGTAGTGGATTTCCAAGTAGTGTTATAAGCCCAAATTGCTTCGTGTAACCTTTCTACCCAATTCCTTCTATGAACTCGCTACAGCTTTGGTCAATATTTTCTCTAATTCCCTATTTGTCACTTCAACTTGACCATTGGCCTGTGGATGATAAGGAGAGGACTTCCCGTGCTTGATTTCATATAATTTTACAAAGGCTTCAACAACCTTTGAAATAAACCGAGGTCCTTGATCGAAGTAATAGACTCGTGGGGCTCCAAATCGCAGAAAAATCTGTGAATACAGAAAATCAGCTACTTTGTCTTCTCGGGCATGCTTAAAGGCACGGGCTTCTGCCCATTTGGTTACATAATCAACACATACTAGGATGTGCACCTTCCCTTGGGAGGGTGGATCAATAGGTCCTACAAAATCTAACCCCCACCTCTCAAACGGTTCTACACCTAATTGAGTCTGTAAAGGCATTTCATTTTTGAAAGTAGGCTTACCCATTCTTTGACATGCATCACAATTTCTAATATACCTTTTTACATCTTTATGCAATGATGGCCAGTAGTAACCAGTACCCAAAATCTTTCGAATGGTATGTTTTACCGAATAATGCCCTCCTGAAGGTTCATCATGACAAGCTCTCAAAATGTCATATATCTCATCCTTACGAACACACCTGCGTAAAACATGATCAGGATCGCATTTAAACAATATTCCTTTTATCCATTCAAAAGAAGAGCTTTGCTTGATTAACTGTTTTTTTTGTTTTGAGGTAAAATGAAGTGGAATCTTCCCTGTAGCTAAATAATTAGCTATATCCGCAAACCATGGAGTTTGAACAGAGACAACAAACAATTTTTCATCAGGGAATGCGTCTTCAACTAGTTCTTCGCTTTCGCATTTGGCAATCTTGACAAGAAATCTGCCACTACATTAGCCTTTCCCCGGTCTATTTACTATAGTAATATCAAATTCCCGCAGTAAAATCAACCAACGAATAATTCGTGCACTAACCAAAGGCTTATTCATCAAATATTTGATAGCAAAGATGATCTCGTATGGATGAATACAGTGGTATCCCGTGATATAGTGTCGAAACTTGTTAATGGCATATACTATAGCTAAGAATTCCTTTTCAGCTTGTAGTGTAATTCTTTTCAGCTCCCGTCAAGTTTTTGCTAATATAATAAATGGCATAGTGTTGTCCATTTTCAATCTGCCCTAGTGCGGCTCCAATAGCGAGATTGGAGGCATCACCGAATATGAAAGGGCAGCCCCAGCTAGGTCCTCTTAGTACTCGTCGGACCGGTTAGCTTTTCTTTCAAAGCTTCAAAGGACTTGTGGCAATCATCGCACCATACAAATTCAGAATCTTTCATTAATAATGCAAACATTGGATTAGCAATGGTACTCGAAATCGTAATGAATCTACGATAAAAGCCAATATGTCCTAAGAAACTACGGACATCAGTTTGAGATTTCGGAGGAGGAAGACTCTTGATGACCTCTACTTTCTTAGGATCAACCTTAATACCGTGAGCAGAGATATGATGTCCTAAAACAATTCCTTCCTCCATCATCAAGAAACATTTTTCAGGATTAAGAGATAAATGATATGCTTCACAGCGTATTAGAACCTTTTCAAGTTGCTTTAATGTATACTCAAATGTGTCACCAAACACTGTGAAATCATCCATGTAAATCTCTACACTCTCATTGGTTAAATCAGAAAAGATGGCCAAGACAACTCGTTGAAATGTTGTTGGTGCATTACATAATCCAAAGGGTAATACTCTATAGGCAAATGTCCCCCAAGGACATGTGAAAGTTGTTTTTTCCCGGTCTTCCGGTGCCACTTGGATCCGGTTATACCCACTAAAACCATCCGTAAAACAGAAATATTTCTTACCAAAGAAGAGTGTCCAAAGACTTGGTCTATAAAGGGTAATGGAAAGTGGTCCTTGTGTGTGACTTTGTTTAATTCCCTGTAATCCACACACACTCGCATCTTTCCATTCTTCTTAGGCACAATAACTAATGGAGAAACCCATTGACTGTCTGAAATTGGATAAATGAATCCTACTTCCAACAATTTTTCAATTTCTTCTTTAACAATGTCTTTTAAAGCAGGATTCAGACGTCTCTGCGGTTGTCTAACTGGTTTGACATCCTCAGTGTATATCCTATGTGTGCATACATCATGGTGGATTCCAACCATATCCGTATAATTCCAAGCAAAAGCTTGAACATGTTTCTGCAAAACAAGCAAATAGTTTGGCTTCTTGATCGTCACCAACCAACTCGTTAACATTTACAGTGTTTTCCTGGTTGAATTTCAATTTGCTTGACTCCGGGATAAACAGAGTTAACATGTTCATATTTGCTGATCAAAGCATTTAAAGGACAATGATGTGGTTGCAGATCATGAAATACTCTTGATTCTGAGTTAAATGCAATACCTGATGGAAGCATTGGCATAGGACAGGTGAAAGAAGTCAAAAGATGATGATGCCACCCATGTGGCAATGTAAAGGAACTTTCATGAAGTGGAATAGATGGTAAATGTTCAAGAACTTGTTCATCATCTTTCCATAATAGGCGATTGACCATAACTTGATCATCCCTGAGGCCTTCTTCATGCAATGTATTCACCAAAACTGTTTCATGTTCAAAAATTTCTCTCTCTGGTGAATTCAATTCTTCAATATGTTCCTGTACTACAATGGTGGCAAGGGTAACAAGAGGCTCCTGTTCTTCATCGGACTCAGGATACCATAACTGTCCAGAAAATTTAGATGATGGTTTAGCAGGTGGATACAAAGAAATTTTCTTAAGATCTACTCCATTTGAAATAGTCATTTCTCCTGATCTACAGTCTATGAAAGCAACTGCAGTAGCAAGCCAGGGTCGTCCCAGGATGATAGGATAGCCATTAGTTGTACTCCTAGGTTGTAATACTAGGAAATCTACAGTGGTATTCCCAAGAAGATACTTCAATGGGAACATCCTCCAAAAGTCCTTCCGGTTTGGCAACCGACCTATCTCGCCATTTCCAAAACCGTAGCCGTAGGACTCAAATCGATGAGCCGCAATTTCTGCATAATATCTTTGGTCATGACATTAATTGCAGCTCCTAAATCAATAAGTACATTGGGAATTTGAACCAATCCTACAAGTAATGGTGATTACCGGACTTCCCGGATCACCATATTTGGGAGGTACTAATTTCCCGCAGAGAAGATCAGCCAACTTTCCATCCACTTGTACAGTTTGTGGAAAGGCTTTCTTCTTCTTGCCAGGTTTCCTTATGCATAAATCCTGAATGGTTTTCTTAATCAATGGTACATCCTTGATTGCCTGCAACAGAGGAAGTGAGATTGACATTTTCTTTAATTCTGTGATTAACTCTGATTCAGGGGTAGTGATGGGATGATCAAACCTTTCAAGAAATGGTAAATCTGATGTGACACGTTCGCATTTTCTTTGTAAGTTTTCTCGCATTCTTTTGCTCGATTGTATTTTTTCTGGACTTGAAATTTCTGGAATTTCTTCAACTCGTAGGTGGAGCAGGGTCGGTAAGACCTTCCCCGAGCGTAATTGGATGTTACCACAGTCAAGTACATGAACTCGCAGCAAGATCTTCTGCACTCACCTCATAAACAGGGGCCGCTTGTCCGACATTATTGGGGTTAGTCACAGTCGAGCTGGGAGTGGAGGTTGTCTTACCGGTTGTGCTTGTTGATGTTGTGTTCTTCCCTAAAAATTTGGATTAGGAGCTGGAAGCAAATTTTGAGTTTGGCCTTGATACCTTTGTTGTCCTTGATGGGACTGATATTGCTGGCTTTGATAAGGGTGATATTGTTGTGGTGGAAATGGTTGTCCTTGATATTGTTGTCCCCATCTTTGTCCTTGTTGTGTCCATTGTGGAGGCATGGTATGCCAAGGTGGGTTCATCCATCCAGATTGTGACCAACTGGAGGAGCCGTCCAAGGTTGGTTCCAAGGTTGTGCAGTAAGCTTCCGCTCGTCCCCATGGCATATTCATATTCCAAGGAGATTGTCCCCGCTTTGGAAATCTAGGAGCATTGGGATATTGTGCATAACCACCACCATGTCTTTGCCCAATAGCATTGAGTTCTTCTGCTTGGGTGCCCAAAACAGATTTTAGATGAGGCAACAAAGGGCATTTATCTCGTTGAATGTTCCTTGGAACAAATTCCACAAATAGAAGTTTTGTTTAGGGGGCAATCCTGCAAGGCATGCTTACTCCTACACCTTGGGCAATAAATTGCTAAAGGTGGTGTAGAATTATTTCTTGTGTTTTTCTCACCTAATGCAGTATTAAGTTGAACAAGGATATCAGCTTTTAAATTGGCCATTTCCTCCATCAACTCTTTCATACCATTATTGCCAAGATTCTTTTTCTTTCTTCGGTGATGTGTACGGGAATAATTTTTGCATAACTCCACAATCTCATCAAGGTCAAGTTGATCTATGTCTCCTTTTCCCATTAAATCTAACACTTCCCTAGATTCATCCTGTAATCCTCTTAAGAGAATAGGCTTTAAGAAATCAGGCTCTACAAAGACCACACCTCTTTTGGACAAAGGCAAAGCGATCAAGATAATCTTCTAAACTCTCATCCTCTTCTTGCTTGATCCTAAACAACTCATCTTTCCCTGCTTCTTACTCTACAATAATCCCGATATTTATTTAAGAATGCAGCCTCCATCTCATCCTGGTAGTAATTGAGTTAGGTTCAAGATTGCTCATGAACCATCTGGAGAGCAAACGTCCTTAAGTGTAGAAGGAAACAACTTCAATTTCTGATTATCATTTATGTAGTCATAAGTCCGACATAACACTTTGAATTCAAACAAAAATTGATCGAGATCTTCTGCAACAGCTTCCCCTAAAGATTGGCAATATAGATGGGGAGATTGTTTTCATGGGGGCATCTAGAAGTGGATCCAACCGAATAGGATATTCAAAAGTTTTAGGAGCATCATCAGGATCAACATATCCTCCTCGCTGCCGCTCGCAGCCATAGTTGTCTTCTTTCTAAAGGATGCTGGAAATAGTTTAGTCGTAGGGGAGTGTTTAGCAGCTAGTGCTTCAAAAAGCTCCTTTTCTAATTTTGCCAACAATTCTTCTGATGAAGAAGGTATGTCTGGCTTTTCCTCAGTGATGTCAAATGAAGGCAATTCTTCATCAGACCGAGTAGGTCTCTTTGGTGGCTCAGAGCCACTCCGGATAAACCTCCCTCTGTCGTCTCTCAGCCTATGCATTCATGCACATTTACTAAACAGACTATAGAATTTGCAAGAACTATTTTCTGTATCCAGCCTACAGTTCTTGACCTACTTAGATTTGACTAACAACACCATGATCCCCGGCAACGGCGCCAAAAATGATGAGTGTCGTTTAATTCATCATTTGATCATTATTTATCAATCCGGGCAGGTGTCCTAAGGTCATTTACGATAGTCAATTCAAGCAGGTGTAAGACACTCCATTCATAAAATGGCTTTATTGGTAGAACAGTTAATGTTTGCTGGGGGTTCTTCTGTCACTCTAAACCCTATAACTTGAAAGGAAACTAAATTATGCTTGCTGAAATAAAACTACATAAATGAAATGACAGTGAAAGAAACCTATTTACTCTTGCTGAATCTGAAAATGCACTCAAAAACTCGAAGTAAAATTGCTGAAATGAAAGTTGCTGAAATTAGAATTGCAGTAAAATAAACTTAACTATCTTGCAAAATAAAAGAACAGATCTAGAAATAAACTCTGAAATGAAAATGTAACTACAAATTCTAAAACTGGAAATAAATTCAGCAAAATAAGAAAATGCAGAAAAATGACAGGTTTCCTGCTATTCTGCTGCAGACAGAATTAAACAAGAAAACTCGATATGAACCTTCTTCTGCTCCTGGGAGTGGCCCTTGCTCCCTGGTTCATAAGAAGGTGAAGAAGTAGCTCTGGTGTTCTACCTAATCACTCCTTCAATCATAAAATAAAATTGATAAAAACTGCACTTTTTATTGATTTAAAAACATGCAGAAAAATTCTGCATATTATTGCTACATAAATCTGATTTCACAATATTCATAATTACACTAATTGCAATCCTAATTCTTCCTACATAGCTCAACCCATATGGGAGCCAGTTATTTATATTAAAAACAACTAAATCAGATGTGGAATGATTCAAATTCAGGCATTTTAGGAATGCTGTTAAAACTGCATTCCTAAAATGCAGAATATGGTTACATATGAAATCTATTCATTGCACACTTGCTAGAGGTCTTCTGCGTTGAAAAAGATGCATAACATATTTACATAGCTATCCCTATCATTCGCCTGCAATTTGCTGTCTTTCCTGAGCTGTTTTGGTCAAAACTGTGCATTTCCTGTTATTCCGGAGTAGTCTTGTTATTCCGGAGCAGAATCCCTATTTTTTCCAGAGCAGCGCTGTAATGACTCGTTTTCAACACCGTTTGCGGTTCTTTGGCCGAGCATTGGGTGGACCAGACTTATAAGTCTTTCAATAACCTGGTCACACGCTTTCCTAAGTTGAATTTGACCAAATCCCAAGCCTTGCAAATCTGGCCGGAATTTGTCCAAGTCAAAACAACTAAAAATAGTTTTGCACAACCTTGCAGCTTTGACCTGTTTTTAGTGCTATTTTTTGCATTTGACAACTTCATAGTGCATGATATGAATGATATATATTCCACACGTGATTGCACTTAACATATTTCACAATAAATCATTATTTATCAACAAAACTTATGCAGAAAATACATAAAATTAGTAAAAATAGAATATTATGCTTCTAAACAGTCAAATATGTAAATAGTAGTAAATATTGCATTTCATCAGCAAAATTAACATTAAAACATATCAAAAAGGTCTACTAAGGATGTCCAAAATAATAAAAAATGAGGCAATATTTGGCCTCATCACTGAAGTGCATTTACGTTTCGAGGGATCTGAAGATCCGCTCAGTGCCCCTGGAGGGTCCAATGGGGACTTCTCCGACCCCTGACTCTGGAAACACTAGCTCTTATGCTGATCTTTTCAAAGGCGACTCTTCCCCGAAGTCTGCTGAAGCGCAAAAAATGGCATACAAGAAGATCTTCACGGTAGTTGGTAATCGACCGTCAGCTCATCGGGTGAATGGTCGTCTGCCGCAGGCTGACTCCAAGCCAAAGATCGTCATCGAACCTAGCATGGTTGAAGAATCAGTTCCCTACAGAGCGAACCATGACCTAATCTACAAGTTTATGGGCATCCGCCCCTCCCTGAACTTCCTGCATTCATGGATCCGTCAAAACTGGGAACTCCACGGTGAGTACTCATTGTGGTTTATCAGTAATGGTTATTTTATTGTCAGTTTCTCGGCTCTGGCCGATAGAAATAAGGCTTTTGAGTTGAAAAAGAAGAACCATGGCCCGGCAGGCCTTTTTGTTCAACCGTGGCGGGTGGGCTTCGACCCTCGTGTTGAACCCACCGCTATACCAGTGTGGATTAGATTATACGCCCTTCCTATGGAGTTCTAGGGGGAGCAAGTTTTGGCCATGATTGGTAATTCGATCGACAGACATATTGGGGTTGCCAGAGATACTATTGAAGGGAGCATGGCAGTCTATGCATGAATCTGTGTTGATATGGATCTCGACCGACCTCTTCCGATCGAGTTGGATATTGAACCGGCAAGTCATACCCGGATCCAACAGCTTGACTACGAGGCCCTTCCCTTCAGATGTCGGGTTTGCCATAAGCATGGGCATCTTGCCCATTTCTGTCCTATTAATATGAACTCCAAAATGGAGGCCCCTTCGGATATGCCACACCTACCTAAGGAGGATAAGGTCGCTCCTAATACAGATCCTAATAGCTCTAGTCCGAGCCAGAATGTTTCGAGAGAGGGTTTTGAACAACCCAAAAGAAGAAGACGATCCAAGAAAAAGGAGGGAAAGGAGAAATCTAATCTCAGGCTTGCTAATAGGTATGAGATTTTTAAATCCTTGGTTGATGAAGAGGATCACTCTATGGAGGGTTTTGAGGGTGTCAAAGAAACTTCAAATATTCCTGGACAGCCCCTCCTCTCACCTCCCCCTGTCATCCAGCAGATAGTTGATCTATGTGAAGTATCACAGCCAGTGTCTTCTGGTGCCTTAGTAGTCTATAACCCTGAGCAATCAGTATCTCAGGATGTCCACATGGGGATAGCAGAGAAGAGCAGATAAAGGCCATCCTTGGGGATAACTCAGCTAGAAAAAAGACCAAAAAATAGCAATTCTCAGGGAGCAGGTCGGAGATCTAATAAGGAGCTGCTAGCAGCTCAAGGAGACAAATTGATCATGGGAGGATCAATGAGGACAATTGATTCTTATTGCTCTCAGGGTAACCCATGATTATACAATCTTGGAATGTGAGGGGTTTAAATAGCAGAACCCATCAATCTACTGTTCAAAGGTTATTAGAAAATAGCAATACTGATTTCTTGCTTTTACAAGAGACTAAGATGTCTTTGGACCTTATGTCTAAAATGGTTAACAAAATCTGGAGGGGTGCTGGCCATATGGATGTGGCAGCCCAAGGTGCCTCAGGGGGGATAGTGACTCTGTGGAACTCTCAGGTATGGTCTGCAATAGATCACCTTGCCTGGAGGGGTGTTCTCACTTCTCTCTTTCAAAATAATGTCTTGGCGGAAGTCGTTTTAATAACTAACTTTTATGGATCTCAAACCCTGGATGGTCAGAGGCAATAGTGGAAGGCTGTGCATGACATGAGAAAGTCTAGGGAAGATCTAGACTGGATTGTTGCAAGGGACTTTAATGCCAAATTATCTTCTAGAGAACAGGATGGGGGAACACCCTTTCTAGATACAAGGGACCGTCTCATGATTGCCCAAGTCCAGGATTTACACCTTGTGGACATTAAATGTCCTGGCAATAACTTCACTTGGACTAATAAAAGGAGGGAGCCACACAGTAGGAAGGTGAAACTAGATCGTTTTCTGCTTTCAGAAGAGACGTTTGTAAAATGGAACATTAACTTTCAGATTTTAGCAGGCCCTATTTCTGATCATTACCCTATTCTGTTGGAAGGTGGGACTGGAAGAGGACATATTCACAAACCTTTTAGATTTGAGAATTTATGGTTGCAGAAAGAAGAACTTCGAGAGAAAATTCCACAGTGGTGGAAAGAAGGTCGTCCAGCTTATGGGAGAGCAATGTTCAGAATTCACAAACAAATTCAATATGTTAAAACTCGGCTTGAAATTGTGGAGGCGGTCTAATAAATCGACTTCCAGGCCCAAAGAGCTTCGTTGGTGGTTCACTGGGATGAGGTCCGAGGCGGCTCGGAGAAGGAGTTATCACTGATCAGCTCAAGGATGAGGATGATGCCTTGCATAGAGCGGTGTAGGATATTGACAATCAGGAGGAGACTTATTGGAGGTAGAGAGCAAGAACTACCTGGTTAGTGGAAGGGGATCGAAATACTAAATTCTTTCATCGGGCTGCGTGTGCCCGAAGACAGATGAACAAGATGGAGGTCCTACATGATGGGAATGGTCATTCCTTTGACACTCTTCCAGATATTCACTCTCATGCTATGGATTATTTCTCTAAACTTTTTAAGGAGAGTCCGGTTCAAGATGCTTTTGCCCAAAATGAAGTTCTTTCTGTCATTCCTGCTCTCATTTCTGAGGGCAAAAATTAGGCTCTCCTCAAACCTATTGATAGATATGAACTGACAGCTATTGTCTTCGGAATGAGTACTGGTAAAACTCCAGGTCCTGACGGTTTCCTCATTGAGTTTTTTCAGGCCTTCTGGGATTGCTTAGAGGAAGATGTTAGAGTTGTGGTTGCGGAATCTAGAGAAAACAAGAGAATGCTTAAAGCTCTAAATCACACTTTCATCACCTTGATCCCAAAAGGGGAGGAGGGGAGTCAGATTTTAGATTATAGGCCTATTGCCTTATGTAATGTGTTGTATAAAATAATCACCAAGGTAATGGCTGAGCGTCTAAAACCCCTTCTTCACAGAATTATCTCCTCCGAGCAAGGAGGTTTTGTGGAGGGTCGAAAGATTTTGGATGGGGTGGTTCTAGCTCAGGAAGCTATTCGTTCAATGCACACTTCTAGAAATAAAGGGATGTTCATAAAACTGGACATGTCTAAGGCTTATGACAGGGTTGAATGGAGTTTTCTGGTCAAAATAATGGCTGCTTTTGGTTTCTCTCAGGAATGGATTGAGTGGGTCATGATCTCGTGTCTCTTCCCCGACCTACTCTGTTCTTATCAAGGGCCTTCCTTCGCAGCCTTTTGGAGCCTCTCGGGGACTCCGCCAGGGAGATCCTTGCTCTCCTTATCTATTTCTGATTATGGTTGAAGGTCTTGGTAGACTTTTCTTGAAGAGAAGATAGCAAGGCAGATTATTGGGTGTTAGGGTGGGGGATGAAGTTTTATCGCACCTACGGCTTTGTGGATGACACTCGGTCCGATGGGAGTTGCCAGCCTCGGGGAAGCAAGATCGATTAGAGATACCCTTAATGTTTATCTCTCGGGCTACTCAACGAGGTTATAAATGACAAGCAAATCCAAGGTGGTCTTCTTCAACTGGAGCATAGGCTTGTAATAAAATTTTAGAAATTCTGGGATTTACTAGGACTGCTCTTCCAGTGGTTTACTTGGGGATTCCCTTGCATTTCAAAAAACTAAAACTTGACACTTGGAGGCACTTGCTTGAGGGCATCCAGGAAAGAATTAATCACTGGTCTCACAAGTGGTTAAGCTATGTTGGTAGAGTAACTTTCTTACATTCAATCATTCAAGCCATGCCTATCTACAAATTCTCTATCTTGGCTGCCCCGCTTTCAATTTGGAAAGATTTGGATAGAATGGCTAGAAATTTTTTGTGGGAAGGACCAAAGGGAGAGAGAAAGTGGGCCTTAGTGAGCTGGGACAAGGTTACCCAGCCCAAGGTAAAAAGGGGGCTAGGACTAAGAGGATCCAAGTTAAATAATAAAGCCTTGGCTGGAAAGTTGTACTGGAGATGGATCTCCCAGCCAACTTCCTTATTTAGTAGAATTCTTACTAGCAAGTACCTGGGTCATGTCAGTCCCAGTGAGGTGGGCCGCTTCTCTTTGGAGGGTGTTGGATCCTTAGTTTGGCAGGCTCTCAAGCTTGGATCTCAAGTTATTAAAGACCAGCCTATTTTGGAAAGTGGGGAGGGGGGATAAGGCCCATTTTTGGTCTGATTCTTGGGATCAGTTTCCTCCCATCACGGTTGAATTCCCTGAGTTACTCCCAATCAAAGCTGCCATTGAATCCAAGGGCTGGGTCCGAATTGAGAGTTATTTCAATACTACTCAATTGGGAGGGTATAAGTTTAAGAAGTTTAAGAAGTTGGAGGAGTGGCCAATTTCAATCCCTCCGGAGCTAGCACCCACCTTATCCAGAATCTTGAATGAAAGATTTCTCACTGGGAGTGATGATGAGGATGAATTAGCTTGGGGCTTCGGGAGCCTTGGTGTTTACACTGTCAAAGATGGCTATGATAACATCCTCCGTGAGCCTCCCCCCCTGCTTTCCCGATTGCGGACTGGAGACAGATTTGGCAATCCAGGGGCTGGCCGAAAGTGAATTTTTTTGCTTGGCAGGTTATGCATAATGGAATTCTCACTTTTGACAACCTCAGGTGTAGAGGTATCACAGGTCCTTCTCAATGTACTCTATGCCTTAAGAACGAGGAAACATCTGACCATATAATGTTTGATTGCCCCTTCACACACCAGATTTGGAAGCGCTGGTTCTCTCACTTTAAAATCCATCTTAATGGTGATTTGAATCGGATTAACATTCTGAACAGATGGAAGAGAGGTAGATTTAAATCTAAAGCTCTTCGTACCGGTTGGGAGCTCGGATTAAATTTCATTTGGTGGCAGATGTGGCTGGAGAGAAATGCACGAATATTTCAAGAAACGTTCTCCACGCTTGATGGTGTTTGGCAGGTCATCTGGAGCAAAGTCTCCAAACAGTTGCCATCCATGCAAAAGAGGATTCTCGAAGTTGATTCGGAGCCGGTGGATGAGGGGGTGGAAGTGCACGAGGAGCAGGTTAGAGCCCACTGGATACCTCCTCCCAATGGGTGGATCAAAATCAATACTGACGAAGCTGCTAAGGGCAACCTGGGCAATGCTGGCATTGATGTGGTTTGCCAAAATCACGAGGGCACTATGCTCTACTGGGAGCTGCAGGGTTTGGGCAGAACTACAAACAAAGAAGTCGAAGCCATTGCTATTAGAGCTGCTTCTATTTGGGCAGTTAACCAGGGCCATCAGAAGGTGATTATTGAATTTGACTCTCAGATTTTGGTTGGAGCTCTTGACTGCATGAGGAACTTTACTTTGACAGCATGGAGGTTGAGGTCTTTGGTCTCTCAAATCAAGGAGCTTTGGAGAGAACTGGATGACGTGATCCCTGTTTATGCGAGTAGAAATCTCAATAAAACGATCGATTTCCTTGCAAAGTTGGGTGCTGAGGAGGTTGGGATACAGCTACACAGTGATATGCCCTTGGAGAATGAGATGATTCGGCAGGGCCTAGAACATTTCTTATGATAATGAGCAAAGAAAATACTAAGGGAGGTTTTTGTCGTGATATCGCGACTATTTTCGCCGCTGCGGCCCTTGGAGGGAAACTGTCGCGATTTCGCGACCTTTTGCGCCGTCGAAGCCTGTGGCTGGAAGCCGTAGCGATTTTGCGATGCTTTTGCAAAATTGGCGTTAAGGGGAAAAATTGTCGCGATATCACGACCTTTTTGGAGTATAGGCCCCAAGGAGAAAATCCGTCGCGATATCGCGACATTTTTGCTGAATGGTTGATCAAAGGAAAAATTGTCGCGATATCGCGATAGTTTTGGCGAGCTGGATTCAAGGTGAGAAACTATCGCGATATCGCGACACTTTTGATGGAGGCCCGCCTTGGAGGAAATCGGTCACGATATCGCGACACTTTTGTTGAAAAGGCGCACAGGAGGAAAATAGTCACGATTTCGCGACATTTTTGGCAAGCTGGCACCAAGGGGAAAAACCGTCATGATTTCGTGACACTTTTGAAGGCTGCCCGCTTTGGAGGAAAACCGTCGCGATATCGCGACACTTTTGTTGAAAGGACGTCCAGGAGAAAAATCGACGCGAAATCGTGACATTTTTGGCGAGCTGGCACCAAGGGGAAAAACCGTCACGATATCGCGACACTTCTGAAGGATGGGCACCGAGGCGAAAAACTATCGTGATTTTGCGACACTTTTGTCGATTCGGCTTTAAGAGGAAAAATCGTAACGATATCGCGACACTTTTGATGGTCGGGTGCCACGGTGATAACTCGTCGCGATTTCGCGACACTTTTGTAGTTTGGATGCCAAGGGAAAAACTCGTCATGATTTCGCGACATTTTTGGAGAACTGGCGCCATGGAGAAAACTCATCGCGCTTTCGCGACCCTTTTGCAACTATGGTGTCAAGGGAAGAACTCGTCGCGATTTCGTGACATTTTTGGTGAACAAGCGCCCTTTGGAAATTTTGTCGCGATTTCGTGACACCTTTGGTGACTGGGCGTCTTCCGGTTGTGTCGTCGTAATTTCACGACATTTGGGATGCTTAGTTGCATTGGGGCTTGGATGGCACGATTTCACGACATGTCGCGTTTTTACGGCTTGTTTCTCTGACGCGGCCTCGGCTGGTTTTCGGTCGCGATATCGCGACATGTCACGATTTCGCGACATGTCGCGTTTTCGTGCCTTGCTGTAGTCTTGCTTCTTGCTCCTGGTTGGGATGAGTTTTCTCCCCCTTTGTATTTGTTCTCTGTTTTAATATAAGTTTTTTTTCAAAAAAAAAAATGTATTGACTTGCATATATTTATAAACTACACAAATTTATAAGGAAAATGATCAAACCTTAGTATTTTTCATCTTTAAATTAAAAAAAGTGCAAACTCATATATATTATAAATGATCAAACCTTAGTATTTTTCATCTTTAAATTAGAAAATGTGCACACTTATATATATTTAAATAAGTTAAAATATGTAAAAAGAACACCTCTCCTATCTTATTACTTTATAATAAAAAAAACATATTACATATAGATTTAAAAATAAAAATTTGCACATAAAAATATAATGTTGAAGCAAATGTATGATTAAAGAAACAACATACAACATGGATTTAAAAAATTAAGTAGATATAATTGTGAACAAAATTTATGCATAAAATTATGAACAAGATTTTACACATAAAATTGTGAACAAAATTTTACACATAAAATTATGATGTTGAAAAAGTTTATATGTGTTCAAGGAATTATAAGTTAAATAAATTTAATGTATTCAATAAATTGCATATAATTATAAGAAGATCTGTATATAAAATCATGATGTTGAAAAATTTTATATGTGTTCAAGGAATTATAAGTTAAATAAACTTACATGTATTCAATAAATTGCATATAATTATTAGAAGATTTGTATATAAAATCATTCATCAGTAAAATTTTATTGTAAGTACAATTCTACATATATATGTTAGCATAATAGAGTTGTTTATGTTTATAGAATTATGTTATTTTAATAAATTTATTTATATACAAAAAATTAAATTATAATAAAATAATCAAAATTTTATATTTAATAATATGCATTTATGACCATATATATGATTGATAGCTACAAGCTTATTATAGTGGTAAGGGTTTTGGCTTCTCTTTGAGAAGTCCAAGGTCCAAACCCCACTTAGTATGAGGGGATCATGACCCCATGTGTAAAATCATTGAAAAAAAATATGCTTTTATGATTGATTTGCATATGTTTATAAACTATATAAATTAGACCAAAGGTTTATTTTTTTCTATCATAAAATTAAAAATATGTAAAAAAGGTTTAGTATTTTTCCATCTTTAAATAAAAAATATGTAAAATCAAATATATTTTTTCAATGAGTTTACACAAGTTTTTATGAGGGTTGTGGTGACTTTCAGCTATTGCAAACTCATATATATTAAATTAAGTTGAAAGAAAAATATTTCAACCTTATTGGTATAAAGCTAGTTTAAAACATGTTAATACATAACAAAACTATTTTTTTTTGGTAGGTAAAAAAAAATTATTGACTATACGGGTTGAAGGGTCCCGACCTTGTTACATTGGGCATAGTCAATGCCAGTAGTACACAATTGACATATTCTAAAAATTACAGTCTGGGAGCCCATCACCCTATAGACTAGACAAGCCGTAAACAAAAACAACAAAAACAGAACCAAACTGAAGCCATTACAAACAAAGGTAGTCCAACTGGCTGCTGTCACCTTCCCACTTCTACTAGGATTCCGCTTGACCTTCCTCCTTAGCAACATTTTTCCAACCAGGGGCGAGAAGGACCTTGAGTGTAGCAGGGATCTCCTAGATTTCACTAATGGCACTAGAGAGGAAAGAGCCCACCTCCCATTTAGCCCTCTCGCATTCCAGGAGAGGAATTTCATTTGGAACCTTTGGAGGTTTTTTTGCCCCCTTTACCTTACTGCATAGGGGTTTTGGATCTCTTAGTTTCTTCCTTGTTTGTTAACCCTAGGTCCTAGAACAGAGTTTTTGGATGCCATTGGCTATATCTTCAGCTGCATCTCTGTTTCTCAGAACTGCCCTCGAGGACCTTCCCTTATTTTTATCACCTCCCACATCAACCTAGGTCTTTCTAAAACTTTGGGTCTTTTTTGGGCTCCATGGTTCCGGGGACTCTTGGGAAGAATCATCATTGTCAACCTCGGCTTCGAGGGATTTGGATAGGGAGCGGGGTGTCCCATTCTTGCTGGGTGGGGGAGACGATGGTGGGGGAATGGGGGGCTGGGGGTCTAGGGGGATTCAGGGAATCACAACCATTGTCGAGAGTGGGGGAAGGGCAACAGGGTGGGGATGGGAGGGGGTTTTTTGAGGGATGGCATCAATAGCGTTTGGTTGAATGACGAGATTTGAATCAGGGATTTCTTCATAGGAGATTTCCTCAAATTGGAATTTATCATTGCGACCATAATTTCTAAGTAAATCAAATTTGTTGGAGATGGTGAACAAATTACTTGCTTTTTGCTTGTCATTGCTTGGAGGGGGTAATACCTATTGCTTGCATTTATGGTTTTGGTTCTGTCCGTTCTAGCCTTCGTCTTCTGATTTTCCCCTTGGACTGGGCTGGCCACATTTTGTGACTTTGTCTACAAGTTTTTGCGGTTTAGGCACTAGGATGAAAGGTACCCTTGCAGTTGGCATTCAAAGCAAAAAATGGGTTTGTTTTCATACTCCAATGACTGGCTTCACTTGTAAGTTTCATAAATTAGGTTAACCTGGCTCGGGAGCTATGTTTCCAAGTTGACATTGATGCATATGCGTGCTTGCATCAGGCGAGTCCATGCGTGGGTTGCTGGATCAATGGCTACTAATTCCCCTATTGCTTGGGCTATCGCTTGGAGTTCATCTTTGTAGAAGAAGTGTGGTGGAAATTTTGGGAGCAACACCCAAATGGGAGCGTAATTTATGCTCTACGACTCTGGATCGAAGTCTTCTCCCCACTTCCAAAGGAAGAGACTTCTCCTCCCAAAAAACCAAAGACCTCCTGATAAAATACGCTCAGTGTCTTCTTGTGTGTTGAGGTGGACCATGAAGAATCTTTTGGACATGGCTGATAACTCTAGGCACCCTCTGGTTTTCCACTTAATCATCACTCAACATCAAAGTGAGTCCATGTTCGGTCTCCCTCCAACAAATTTCCCTATGAGGAAAAATGAGTCTCGGTTAGCGTATTCCATCATAATTAGCTCTGGACAGAGGACATTATAGCCTTGGGTTATGAAGGCGTTCACTGTCGAAGACCTAGGTTTAGGTTTTACTTGAAGTGCTTTTGCGAAGGAAGATTGGTTGGTCTTCTTGTCGTCTGTTTCATTTTTATCTAGTGGGTATTTGCCTTTGCACCCTCCTTTTTCGTGTCCTCCCACGCCTGGATTTGTTTTATTTTTTGGTTCATCCTCTACCTGGTAGGAATTGAATTCGTTTCGCGATCGTGAGCCGGTTCCAAAGTTTTTATTCCCGCCTCTCTACTTTCCATTCATCGACATGTCGCCCTCGAGTGTTCGCTTTTACTCCCATCCATCTGTTTCCCAGTCGTCGGTGACTCGATTACCGCATGTTCGCTCACCTCTACCTCCATTTTGCTCACCATCAAAAAACCCTTCTACATCTCCAAGGTCAGCCAACAAAACTAAAATTTTATTTTTATACTACTATAATAGATTTTCCTATATTTAAAGATATTAATTTAACCAAAATTTACATATAATACTATGCATATATGGTTGTCTTTTATATGTTTATAAAATTATTATACAAATTTATAAGAAAGATAATTTTCTATACATAATAAAAAAATTATAAAACCACAATACTAAAAAATATCATGTGCATAGATTTAAATAATTAACATGAATAAACACATAAAAATGAAGTTGAAAGAACTTGCATGTGTTAAAAAAATACAAATAACTATAAGAAGAATCATACTTTGTTATCAACAATAATGATTTAGTATATATAAAATTATATTTATAACCAAATTTTATACATAATATTTTTCATCCCATATGTTTATAAATTATACAAATTTATAAGAACATCTATTTTTTTAATAGGTTAGGTAATATTAGACTAGGTCTTGCATATATTATATTATGACCACATAGTAGTATTACGATAACTTAGAAATTATACCTATATTGTTAAGTAAGATTCAAATCTTACTACCCTTTATAAAAGATGATTAAATTAAAATCATTTAATAATCATCTAACCATACAACTTTAATATTTTTTTATATACAATAAAAATTACATATTGAAAAAAATAATGTATATTTTATAAAAATTACACATATTTAAAAAAATCATTCCAATTTATCCATAGTAAAAGTCTACTAAACAATATATAAATATTAATATAAATACAATTTTACACATAAAATTAAGATCCTAAATAAACTGAAAACTTAAAATATAAAATGCATACACATAAGAACCATGAAACTTAGCAATTATACCTATATTGTTGAGTAAGATTCAAATCTTGCCAACCTCCATAAAAGATGGTTAAATTTAAATCATTTAATAATCATCTAACCATAAAACTTTATTATTTTTCTATATACAGTAAAAAATTACATAAAATATATCAACTTTTTAACAAAAATGTATATTTTTTAAAAATTACACAGTTAAAAAAATCATTTCAATTTATCCATAGTAAAAGTCTACTAAACAATGTCCCAAGGGACAGCACAACGGTTTGGGCTTTGGCTTTTCTTCGGGAGGTCCAAGGTTCAAACTACGGCGTGAGCGAGTGTGAAGAAGTGGGTGTGTGGTAGTTGTGTTAAATTTCATATTGATAGGCATAACTCTCGGATTTACGAAGGTTCATGATTGGGAGGAGACTCCTCAACCTTGTGCATGGGCTGTAGGGGTTTTCCATACTTTAAAAAAAAAAATCTACTAAACAATATATAAATACAATTTTACACATACAACTAAAATCCTAAATATACACTCTAATTTATATAAATATACAATCATTTATGTAAACTGAACTTAATTATGATTTTTTTAAAACTTAATTATGATTATGGTTTTTCAAACTAACCAAAAAAAAATCTGCTAAACAATATATAAATATTAATATAAATACAATTTTACATATAAAACTAAAATCCTAAATAATCTGAAAACTTAAAAAATAAAATGCATACACATAAGAACCATGAATTGCTATTATCATTTAAAGTTTTTTAGAATTTTTTATATGTAAAAAAAATAAAATAATGTAATCTAATCATCATTGAAATACACTTTAGTTTATATAAGTATACGATCATTTTTTTGGGAATGTTACTTTTGGGTAAAATCCAAGGAGGCAGGGGCATCTATTTTGCTAAAAATGCTTAGGACTCGCACTTGGCCTACCACCTTTGATACACGCAAGGAGCATGCCTAAAACAACACACAATAAGAACACACAAAAAGCTAAAACAAATAAAGTATACTCCTTGAATGTGTCGGTAAGAAAAGGCACAAGCAAACACAAAACAAACACGAACCATACAGTTTAAACACACAAACAACAAAGAAAAACACATTAAATAAATAAATAAATACGACAAAAATAAACAACACCAAAACACGAAATACACAGAAAAAACCATCACTGTAGCATAACAAACACTACCATAAAAAAAATAACAAAAAGGAACAAAAAAAACACAGAACACGAAACACACAGGGAAAACCCTAAAAACAACATAGCAAAACAAAACCAAAACAAAAATAACAAAAATAATAAAAAACACCACAAACGAAATCAGGAAAAACAAATACAACAAAAACTAAGCCAAAGGAGCAATTGACAAATAAAAAAAGTAACACTAAAAAAAACCAAAGCTTAACAAATTATCAAAAATATCATAAATTGCTTAGCAAAATAGCCAAATCTTTCAACATTGCCATAAAGAGACTGACTATAAACCTTAGGATTATGGCATCCTTATCCTTTTATTCGTATCTTGCTTCATTCCATTAGGGACTATAGGTTGGTTACTTGGTACCACGACATTACTATTGGAAATTGTATGATCTTTTTGAGCATCTGTTTTGTTTGTAGTTTGAACCTACTCTTTTGTTTTGCATTTGGGTCGGTTTTCTACATTGTATTTATTTTCCCTTTACTAGTATTTCTCAGCATCAAGGCAAGCTCTTTTAATGATTTCTCGTCATGCAATCCTTCATGTTCCCTCTCTTTGTCAAACTGTGTCTCCATAATAACCATTTCTATTTGACCATCCTCATTATCTGCTTGCTCATCCGTGGAGAGAATTTCAAAGGTGTTAGGAGAAATAATTGTTTTCTCTTTTGTTACTATTTTTTTTTGTGTTTAAGGATTTGAAACCCTGCCAAGTCCCCATTCCCTTTCTCTTTGTTAGGGACCTTATGTGGACAATCCTTGGCTAGATGACCATGTTCATGACAAATTTTGCATCTAAATGGAATATTTTCATAATCCACTATTTGGTCCCATATTTCTTCTCCATATTGTAAAGTAATCTTCTTTGGAAGTGGTTTGTCAAAATCAATCAAAACACAAATCTTTGCATAAATCATATGCTTTAAGTGTTGGGTACAATTAGAAGTCATCATGTAAACTCCTAAAGAATTTTTAATTATTTCAAATATCTTTGGATGTCAGTATTCTATCAAAAGATCAAATAAATGGACCCAAACAGGGGCAGTTGATGACATCTCTTCCTTAGCTTTGAACTTGGTATGCCAGGGCTTCATGAAGAGCCCTACCCTACCAAAAAACCATGGCCCCCCTTGAAAAATGTTCTCCCTATCTTCTTCATTATAAAAAAAATAAGAAAGTAGCCATTAGGGTATGTAAAAATTTAGAACTTAAATTTAGTGCTCCAGTTATTGACAACCCATTGCTTCAAGGTAGCAACAATCGATCGGAATCCCATGAATCGACAAATTAGGCTTTTCCTCTCAATCACATTTATTCCTTTCTGAACATCCATTATTTCCAACTTCCCTATTGGGAATCCATTAGTTGCTTTCATGCAACCCATCTCTGTTTTCCTTGGATCGACCTTTGGCATCCTCAATGGTTTCCTTGGCAATCATTGATTGTGTTCCTCTCCTATTTGAGGTGGTCCTCCATGGATTGCTTCTCTAAAATTCATTTTTGACTTAATGCATGCATCTCTGTTGAAACCCTCCATCCCAATATCCAAAATATGAAATTGCAGGAAATCCTAAATTTTCACTGTAAACCCTAATGCAGTCGTTTTCACCCTTAAACCTTTCTACTATAAGAAGAATTATAAATCCATAATCTGTGTCTTCGATTCTATGACCTTCAGCAAAATCAGTTGTCCACCATTTCGTTGTCGCTGAGCCCATTTATGTGCAATTGTTCCCCACAATGAATATCGCTTGGGAGCTGTTCGAATTTCCTTTTCGATCAAATAGACAATCATTTATGTAAATTGATCTTAGTTATAATTTTTTATTTTTTAAACTTAATTATGATTATGATTTTTCACACTAACAAAAAAAACTACTAAACAATATATAAATATTAATATAAATACAATTTTACACATAAAACTAAAATCTTAAAATAAACTGAAAACTTAAAAAATAAAATGCATACACATAAGAACCATGAATTGTTACACCGAGAGGCGTAGAGGTCATACATGTCACACCGTAAACAATTTTTTTTTATTAAAAAAATTGATATTAACAAAAACATTTAAACTAGCTTAGATATAAAGGATATATATCTAAAAACGTTGAGAGTTATCAATCCTGAGGTGCCTATCTTGGAGATCACACCCCCAAGAAATGAGATAGGCGCCTCGAGATTGATAACTCTCGACGTTTTTAGATATATATTCTTTATATCTAAGCTAGTTATAATTATTTAAAGATTTTTAGAGTTTATATATATAAAATAAAATAATATAATATAATATAATATAATCAAATCATTAAAATACACTCTAATTTATATAAATATACAATCATTTATGTAAATTGAAATTATTTATAATCTTTTTAATTTAATTATGGTTTTTTAATCAACCTTTGAACATTTTTTTTTACCATCATAAAAATTATTTAAATTAGATACTTTTATCTTTCAAAATTAAAACTGAAGTTGGAGAGCAAGTGGGTAGGTAAAACTCTCCAGCTGAAACCGATAGGTCCTAAGTTCAGATCTCTCCCCTCACATGCTACGGATATCCTATGTGCAAGGGGTTAAAAAATAAAAAAAAATTATATAAAACTTAATTTTTTATTTTTAATAAAAATTAATATTTTTTTAAATCTCTCCCCTCACATGCTACGGATATCCTATGTGCAAGGGGTTAAAAAATAAAAAAAAAATTATATAAAACTTAATTTTTTATTTTTAATAAAAATTAATATTTTTTTAAATCTCTCCCCTCACATGCTACGGATATCCTATGTGCAAGGGGTTAAAAAATTAAAAAAAATATATAAAACTTAATTTTTTATTTTTAATAAAAATTAATATTTTTTTAAAATTTGGTTAGTGAGAAACTCCTTTAGATTGGACATCCAATATCCTATGCACAAGGGGTTAAAAAATAAAAAAATTATATAAAACTTAATTTTTTATTTTTAATAAAAATTAATATTTTTTTTTAAATTTGGTTAGTGAGAAACTCCTTTAGATTGGACATCGCCCTCCCACCATGAGCTCTTACAACGGAGAGAGTTGAACTTATAAATAACTAAAAATTGTGATCGTAACCAATTCATCTATGTAACTAAAAAAAAACTTATAAATAAAAATTTTAATACAACCACTAAAAATTGTGATTGTGACCAATTCATCTATGTAAGAAAAAAAAAAAAAAAAAACTTATAAATAAAGAATTTAACACACAACCCCCCACACACTGTGGTTTGAACTTTGGATCTCTTAAAGATCAACCAAAGCTCGAAACCATTGAGTTGTGCAGAAACAATATAAATTAATATTAACAAATATAAGTTCAACCAAATATTATAAAAAACCTAATTTTAAATCAAGTTAGAAGATACATATATCATTTTCATAAACTATTATAAGTCAATCCCAAACTAACCTAATATTCAAAGTATTAATCTATTTATTTATTTATTTGGTTAGTGTGAGAAACCCTTACGACCATAGGGTTGAGCAAGCTCCTCCCAACCATGACCCTCGTAAAGTCGAGAGCTATGCCTATCAATAGGGAGTTTAACACACACCCACCCTCTCACACATTAGCCCACGCTTCGATTTGAACCTTAGACCTCCCGAAGAAGAGCCAAAGCCGGAAATAGGGTTTTAAAAGGTTAAATCTTTTACATCAATAAGTCATGAGGTGATAGGTTGTATGGTAGAAACCGAGGGTGGTTGTCAATTAGTCGCATTGAGCCCTAGGTTCAAACCTCATGGGCAATCTGTTTGCAAAGGTAGTAATCTTAGCTAAATTTTTTGAGTGTACGTCAGACCGACGATGATGGTATAAATTTTGAGTGATCAATGGTCCCCTTCATGCCTGAGTGCACGTCAGATCGATGATGAGGTACGAATCTTGAACGACCAGTGATCCTCTTCACACCAGTCCAACAATAACAAAACAAAATAGGTTTGATAAAAACAACCCCTATGGTTTAAACCGTATGCCTGCCAATTAGTAAAAATAGTGTGGTTGTGACCAACTCTCCTATGTAACATAAGAGAAAAAGTCACTATGTCTTTCTTGGTGTTGCTCATATTTGAATTTAAGTGTGGACTAAATCACCTATATATCTCAACCATTAAACCAAAGCTTTATTGACAGGTTTATCTATAAATTTAAATCTTAATTTATGTATAAAATTTTGGCCTCTCTTTGGAGAGGTCTAAGGTTCAAACTCGATACCTACACGGGGATAAATTGGAAGTTTAAGGTTCAAACCAGGTATCTATAAGGAGAAATTGGAGGTCTAAGGTTCAAACCACATACTATAAGTGGATAGGTTGGATGGTAGTGACCGAAAGGTGTTTGTGGGTTGACTGTCCTGTATGCCATGAAGGTTCAAGATCCCATTGACTTTCTTAGGTTAGAATTTATAATGAACACACCCAATAGTGTTATTGATTTTTATGTGTATTAAAAAAATTATGTATAAAATTATTTCTAAACAATAATAAATTTATAAAATAATAATTAATTTTGTATATAAATATAAATAACATCATGGGTTTGAGGATAGATTGATTAGTTGTTGGGTGGGTGGTTCATGTCATGCATGCAGTAGTTGTTTTTTATTTTTTGTTTTTGATAAAAAGGAGTTATACACATGTACCTACCCTTAACAAATTACATATCTTTTTTTTAAGCTTGTAATTATGTTTTAGGAAGAACCAGGATTATAGTTATAATATGAGAATAATAATAATAATAATATTAAACCTTTGACCGAGGTTAGATAATAATAAATAATTATTGATTATTGATTCTTTAACGTGTAAAAATAATAAATAAATAAGGGCAATGTACTCTGACCCCATCATTAACCGTGAACTGTAAACCACTCCAAAACATATCTCCCTTGTCAGTTTGATGTGAACCGACCTAACTAACTAATTAAATAAATAATTAATTATCTATATATTTTAAATAATATGAATAGATATACAATACAATATATAAGGTGGCGAGCCTTTGCTTCAAGATAATATATAGTCCCCAACGGCCCCGACTCCACCGGAGACGGCCACGGATTTGAACAAAAAAATTCAACGGACTTCAAACGCATTCTTATTCCGCCTAATTCACGATCTCCTGTACATATAATAAAAAATAATCAGTTGAGATCCAGGGGACAGGCGGACGCCAAAGCGCATTCCAATATAAGGACAAAAATCTTGGAACAAACTCGAATACTCAAAAACTCAAGATCACTGTGGGAAAATCCGGGGAGAGAAGGCGGAGGCGAGGCGGCGAGCGAGCGGCGCAACCCAAGTGCGTTACTGTAATTGACGGAAGAGAGAGAAGACAGCGTTGGGCGTCACATATTTTGAAATGGGTACCGTGAATGAGTAGGAAAAGAGGCAAATGTTGGGGGAAAATTCATAGATCTTGATCAAAGATGAGGGATTTCGCTTCTTGTTTCGGGGAACATGCGGTCCAGGTGGCGGATTATTCATCCTCTTCGTCGTCTTCGAAAACCCACATCAATGGCGGCGAGGGCGGTGCCGCCATGATGCAGAACATGGTGACATGCCACTACCAAACCCTGCTGAAGGGGCAGCCCCGGTTAATCACGGTCACATGGTGCAAGAACCTGATGGGCCAGGGGCTGAGCGTCAACGTGGATGACCCCTCCTGCCAGAGCATGTGTAAGGTGGATATGAAGTCCTGGTTCTTCTGGAAGAAGAAAGGGTGCAAAAGGTTAGAGGTGGGTGCCAACAAGGTGGATGTGTTTTGGGACCTTTCCTGTGCCAAATATGGTCCTACAAGCCCTGAGCCCCTGGAGGGCTACTATGTGGCTGTCGTCTCAGAGGAGGAGGTAGGGCTACTTCTTGGGGATATGCCCTCTGAGGCCTATAAAAGGACCCATGGCAGGCCCTGTGGGGAGGGCAGTGTGCTTGTGTCAAGAAAGGAGCATGTATTTGGGAAGAACTTTTATACCACCAAGTCACAGTTCAGTGGGGGTGGGAAAAGCCATGACATTGTGATAGAGTGCCAGACAGGTGGGCCCAGGGACCCAAGGTTGTGTGTGAAGATTGACAAGCAGGTGGTGGTGCAGGTGAAGCACCTCATTTGGAAGTTCAGGGGGAACCAGACCATTCTTGTGGATGGGCTCCCTGTGGAGATGCTGTGGGATGTCCATGACTGGTTCTTCAACCCCAGTGTTGGCCATGCTGTCTTCATGTTCAAGACACTGTCTTCTTCTTCTGCTTCATCTTCATCATCATTTTCAGGGGAGGAGTCATGGAGCTCCAAGTCATTGACACAGAGCTTTAGACAACTGTCATCTGAGGAGTCATGGAGCTCCAAGTCAATGGGTTCACAGAGTTTTAAGCAGAGGGAGTCTTCTTCTTCTTCTTCCAATGGGTTTTCCTTGGTTTTATATGCATGGAAGAATGAGTAGATGAATCCAGGGCAAGTCAAAGGCAAAGGACTGTGATGTGATGAGATGAGATGGGATGAATTCTGAATAATGGTGTACTACACTTTTTTTCTTCTTTTGTTAGGGGAATCTTTCCTTTGGGCATTATATGTTTATCAAAATCTGCCCAAGACGGAAAGGTCTTATCTTGGACACATAGGTCAAGCCAAGCAATTTCAGGAATCCACCAAACCAAAACAATTGTTATGCATTTTGGCTGATTTGCTTGCAGGCAATTGGAAGATGGGATCTCCAAGAACTGTGTGTAGATGCATACTGTTCTATCCTTATGCACAAACAAACACCTACTTTTGGGTAGAAATTAAGAATTTTTATGGGTAATGTTTGAAAATATTCATTGATTGGGAAAAAAAAAAAATGTTCGTAATCTCTAAGGGATGAGAGATGCTGGTTCAAGGCTTTTGGATCTGCCTGTCCTTTTGTGTAATTTATTGGCTCTTATTGCAATCACCTGAAATATTATCAATGTACTTTTATATGGTCTTAGAAGTTTATGTCAAAATGAGCTGAGACATCTGGGCACTAATGAGTGGTATCTTGACGTAGTAACTGAAGATGAGTCTTTGTTTTCTTGAAACACTAACTTCTTAAAAGCTTACTGCTGCAGAAATAACGCAACTTCTTTGAATGTTCACGTGGACAATTTAAGTCAATTTTATCTTTTTTTTAACGGGTGGCTCACACTTGGATTAAAGTTTCCCATTTATTGTTCACAGATGCAGGGGAGGTCTCTTTATGTAGTTTCACATGTGCACAGGTGGTTCGTTTTAAAGCAGCACGTTGATGGTTCTGTGTGTTTTGCAGATAGAGGCTGCTTTAAAATCTTGTAGGTGAGATTCAACATGCAATGCCATGTGTCTTCCATGATTATTGTGCATCATGGCATGTAAAATTGAATTGATTCAAATGCAATGGAGGGTGTTGGAGGTAACAAACCCACACACCTCAAGTGAAAATTGTTGTGGAAGGGCTAGTATCTTAGTGATATAGCAGCCCATTTGTCTTCATGGGTGGTTGTGCTTTTGAATTTTAGGCTTTTAATGTCTAGTATTAGAGTCAATGTAGATTTTGGAGGGCTGCTAGGAACGTAACGGAGCGAGGCTTGAAGGGGGGAAGTATTGGGCATTGATCTTTTTAAACGGACGGCACATTGCTTAGTGGTAAAGCACTCCGTTGAATGTATTGGGTGATTTCGGCCTCAAATACTACAGTGGTCTTTGAAGGACATTAGGTAGGACAGGGGAACCTACCGTTGAATTATTGTATCAGGATAAGGGTGAGTGTTGGCTTTGGATGATATGGAGAATCTTTAACCAGTTCGTCTATTGTTGACTATGGATGTTATTTAGGACCTTCAACCATATTGTAGCTTTAAGGAAGAGTGCTGTAGATGACAATCTGCATTTCCAGAGGAGCTGTGCTCCAAAGCAGCCCATTGGATGTATTGGGTTTCTAACAAACTATTGTATATAGTGTTTGATGGAGTGTAAATCCGGGCAGTGATAAAAAACAAAGGATGCTTGATATTTTAATTTTATGAGTTTCTTCAATTAAAAGCACACTATTCCTTACAGTTCTGTTAACTCAGTTTGAGTTATGGTGGCCTCTTCACGATGATTAGCCAATGTATGCTCGAATCCTTTGTTGGTATAATTTAGATTTTTAAAAGGGGGTTTTATTTTTGTGTTCCTTAACTCTTTTGAATTGTGGGAATGCATGTATTTTTTTGTGTCTTTAGATCTGTTTACTTTTGGTGTCAGATGTCAAATCTTATGGTCAGGGATTTTGAGATCTTAAAGCAGGGATTAAAACCAATTTTGAAGGGCACATCCTCAGTTGTAATATTTCATTGGCCCCAAAATAGTAAAGCAAGCCCTTGAAATGGCATGCAGACCGAATGTCACTCTGCTCTACATCTGATGCCTATATTATTAAAAGCTATTTGCTAACCCATAGACTACCCATTGGATTTTTCAAATTTTATACGTGGCCTTGATGTTTTTCAAGGTCTGACAATCACTCTAGCTTGATTGCTATTCAGTGACTCCAACAAGAAATGCATTATGAGGTCCCATGAAATGCCATGTATCTCATTATTCTTTGGACTTTTGGCAACCTGAGAAACTGCAAACGTTTGACGAGTTCACAAATGTTATTAGCAGTTGTGTTTTTGATTGAGTTGGAAAATCTTCCATTTGGGGCAGTCTCCTTTTTCAGGCTTACAAAATTCTGGTTCCGGCTCACTGTATTGTAGCATCATAGATCTTTAAATTTGTTATTGCGAAAGGGAATATAGATAAAACCACTACAGTTAATGTAGTTTTTCTCAAGAACAGAGTAAGTTTTGCAAGGTGTGAAGAAGCAAATAAATGATTATCTCAACACATCTGTATATTGCACAAAACAGTGTAGATTCATTTCCATGTGTTTTGAACAAACCTCCATTTTATAAGATGTAAGGATGTACCAGGATAGTGTCTGCATCCAACCGATCTAAGGTTGAAAGTTGGATGAGGTAAAGCTCCAAAGTCTCAACCATGGGAGGAGCAGAAAATAGTGAGTCATTCATGAAGGTAGTCTAAAGTTGAAAGTTGGATGAGGTAAAGCTCCAAAGTCTCAACCATGGGAGGAGCAGAAAATAGTGAGTCATTCATGAAGGTAGTTTTGGATGCTGTAACCGTCTAATAGAAATGTGTTGGATATGGATTTAAAACCACATATGGCAATCGAAGATTCGAAATAGAAGTCTGGTGCATCATCTTTTTTGCCTTTCAGTTTGCAATGCATAAATGCAGAAGGAAAAAAATAAAGGGAAAAGGAATGCAAATGAAAGCAATGCACTTATATGAAGTGCACGGTAAAGGACCACTAATTCTAGTACATACATAGATTAGGGGATGATCAAAGCTTATTTTTTCCCATTCAATTATAACTGCAATAAGTAGAAGGATGTTAAGGGTCCACATTTTGAAACTGACTATACAACAAACCTTGTTATGATGAATTCTCTTAGTGTGGGAGTGTCCATCCAAGGATTTGGAGCATCATCATTCTCATACAATTTTTTTATTTATCAAACACTCTTATACATCTTTTTATGGTTTGAATTTGGTTTTATTAAAGACTCGTATACGTCTTTGCAATTTCATTATAATTTTACAGATTCATTGATTCAAATATGCAAAGCATAAATAGAAACAAGGAAGTGGGATTTATGTATGAACACACAAGTTCCAATCTATGGAAATGGTGGATCCTTTGCTTTCCTTGATCATATGTAACGTGTGTAATTTGGATATGTTCTTTACTATCTGTCCATTTCTTTTTGTCGTATCATTTAAAAAAAGTAATTTTTGTACCTCGTATCTGTATAAGAATCTTATAACTTTAAGATTGAATCACGAGCAAAAGCAAATTTAATTCGATGTAAATTCAAGTCAAACTTTAATAGCAAACTCTCCCCTCCCCTCAAAGAATGGTAATGTGGTACATTTATTTTACTTCTCGTGTCCTTTGATTACCTTAGTTCAGTGTTCAATTGATTGTTTAATTGAACATTTCGCATGACCTCATATCCTCCACAATTGATATTACAGTTTGATTTGCGAATGAGATATTTACATGTGTGGAGATTTTTACTTGAGCCCATGCCAGTAATGACAAAAGATTGTAGAGAACCTCATGTTTCCTATTTTAGTAATAAAGGAGGATATTACTTCTGCAGAACCTCATGTTTCCTATTTTAGTGATAAAGAGCATATATTTGTCTTTTGAATATGATCCCTATTTTAGTGATAAAGAGCATATATTTGTCTTTTGAATATGATCCTTTGTAGTTGATGACGATTTCCTATTTAACTTTTATATGATTTGATTGATCATTTTCATTACAACGATTGTAACATTTTAACTATTCTCACACATCCATTAGTAAGATTTATTTCACACAAAGCCTAAAGGAACTAATTTATTCCGGAAAGCTTAACTAGTATCTTACTCTTAATTAAATCGAAGAACTTTTTAAAATCTTGTCTTTTTAAGACAAGGCTATAATTAATATATTGGTCATAAAGAACTAACAATATTCTCATTTGTATTATATTGTAATTTTATAATAGGTTTTGAATAGTTTTATAATTATACATGTGTTGTATAATAACATATAAATTTGGGTTTCTCCTTTAAAACGTTAAACCAAATACCATTTGCAATACAAATATTTTAAATTTTAAAATATAAAAATTTATTAATAAAAATAAAAATAAAAATATGTTTATATAAATAATATAACCCCTAAAAGGTGAAAAGCCAATGACGAACCAACATTGAATATGTTGGATGTTTAAAGATTATTTTCTTTTAATCCATTTGCTATAAGTAATAGTTTTGAAGGTTTTTATTTTCTAAATTATGCTTTTGATTTTTTAATTATTTTTTTTATTATGATTATTTATAATATTGTTATTTTTTTCTGCTTAATAAAAAGGGATTGTATTTGGGTCCTCCATCCTTAACAAATTACATCTCTCTTTTTTAGAGCTTGAGAGTTTACAAATAGATACACTTCTCATCTTAATTGAGATTTTATAGTTAAAAACCTACATCTAAATCTTTTCAATCTTTGTATGAATACAATTACTCCAAAATTTAGCATCTTTCTAGACATTTTCCTATAGCAGCCTTCACAATGCCAAAACTTCACCTCTACTATCTATGCCTTGCATCTTAGTAGAGTAATATTTCCAAAACATCACACTAACATAGTTTGCTTTACCAAATATGGATTGCTAATTTCCTTTCTGAAACACAAGTGCAACCACAAAAATTATAATAAATTATTCTAAATGAACACACATTATTGTTACAAAATAAAACATATATTACCAATGGAAAACATTAAAGTAAATCTTGCAACCACAAAAATTATAATAAATTATTCTAAATGAACACACATTATTGTTACAAAATAAAACATATATTACCAATGGAAAACATTAAAGTAAATCTTAATCATTAATTGATTTAGGCAATCAACAATTTTTGTCAACTTCAACTAAACTTTCTACTTCCTCTAACCATGGAAAGGAGATGTTAACTTCATGATCCTCAATCCCAACCCCTCTATTGGCTAGCTTATCAGCACATTTGTTTCCTTCCCTTAATATATGTGTAAACCTGATTTCTTCAAACTCTTTAACAAGATCTTGAATTTCCACAATAATCTCTTGTATGTTCCATGGAGCCTTTGCTTTCCTCAAAATTGCATTTATTACTATGAGAGAATCACCTTCCATCCAAAGTCTATTCCATTTCATTTGTTTACATATTTTTAACCCTTCTAAAGTCGCCCAAGCTTCAAATTCATTATTTGTCTTAAATCCACAATTGAAAGCATAATTAGACAAAATCTCTCCTCTATTAATTCTAATTATTCCTCCTCCTCCTGCTGGTCCTGGGTTTCCTTTAGATGCTCCATCAAAATTCAATTTAACCCACTCCACATCCGGTGGTTTCCACTTTATATTCTTTACCTTATTTTTGCTTCTCTTGTACCCAACATCATAATTCCATTTAATGACTTGACTCCATCTATCAAGACTCTTTGCTTCCAAATTAGGGATTGAGTGAGTTGATAGGGTTGGTTTAAACTCCTCTATGACTAAACACGTCTTATTTTTCATTACCTGTAAATTGCTTTCCTTTCCTTTAAATATTCTTCTATTCCTTTCTAGCCTTATAGTCCAAAGTATTGTATCTTTTGATATATCCCATATTGTCTGTAAAACCTCACTTTTATAATTGCTATGCCATTGCTTTAACCAATCTTCAATTTTGTTATTCATCATCATGCATTTACCAAACATATTAAAGAATCCATTACCATAGATTCCAGACTATTGAGCAATGTCCCAAGAGATGGTCAATACTCTCATCCTCCTTATTACAGAAAACACATTTAGAGGGGCCATGAAAACCCCTTTTCATAAGGTTATCCCAGGATAAATTTTTTTATGACCTACTAGCCAAACAAACATTTTGACTTTAGGAATGCTTGGGCTATCCCAAATATCTCTCCAAATTCTAGTGATATTTTTTTTTTGATATTTTAAATATTTTATTACTATCGGGTTTTTCAGGTTGACCCAAAACCTTTATACAAAAATCAGCATATCATTGAGGAGCAGGATCCTTAACTTCCTGAGGACCCATGGTCCTTTACCTTAACTAGCCATATTAGGCTTTCACCAGACATAAACCTAAAAGCTTGAACCACCTTAGACAAATAGACATTTACTATCATTAATTAGAAACCACAGACAACCCAAAGAGTCTCGTCCCACACAAACCCAACCAGTAGGTATCGGGACAATCAAAAAGACAAAAGCCAAAAAAAACATCATACCCTCTTTAGAAGGTATACGGATTTGGCCTTGCCAAACCACCATTTCTACGCAGAGTCTCATCTTGGATGGTGCTAATCCTCCTCGTACTCGTCCTCGTTCTACTCATAATATTTGTCCTCCTCTTGCTTATCTATCTTCGAATTAGCCTCCACTGGCTTGTTGCCATGGTACCCTTCATTAAAGAAAATATTTGTTAACACCTCGAGGATCTCCTACAACTGATTCAGGATAAAACACTTGAGGATCATAATTTTAGGGTAAGGACATTCTTCCTCAGAATTAATCTCGATGGGTTTTGAGCTCCCATACATTTGCTTGTTCTTTAGCCTTAGTGAGGATCTCTTGGGTCCCTCCAGTTCCTCGATATTCAACTTCTTCCTAGGAGGTCCTCCTCTACTTGCCAGATCCACCCTCTTTTCTTAGTCGGGGACGCAAAATGAGGCTTGGGCAAACCAGGGCTATCCTTGCCCCTAGGAAATTTTGCCTAGTGGACAATCAGGGTTTTGGCTTAGGGTATGGCAGGGGGTTCAGATTGGGGGGAGGTTAGTAAGATATATTTATAAATAACCTTAAACAGGCCTTGATGTAGTGGCATGGCAGATCCTTTCTTGCTATGGCACGAGTTGATGGTGTAATTCATGGAATTATGCAAGAATTGGGGGATGCTTATTGGATTTATGTCACAGAAGAAGTTCAAAAACACATAGTGAAAGCTAAGGTGGACTTTTCCAAGGTCCTTAGCTGTGATGAACTCCATCATATTTTTCATTACAGAGTTCCATGGGGCAGGGAGGTCCACTCTAGTTAGTCCATTCTTCACCTCCTTGAAAATATTGGGATTGTCCTTAAACTCGCGTAATTCTACCTCCCAGTTGTGTTTTGCCTATGGATGGATCTTCCTTTGATCATCTGCCCGTAACAATGGCTAGAAGAGTAACATCAATGACAATTTTATGTCCCCAAATTTCCACCCTGTTGTACTTTTAGGACTCCATAACAACATGGGTTATATCTTCTTCCACTCCCAAGAACATGTCAAAAAAATGAGTTAATCGTCTCTCAGTGAGAATTTCTTGGGCTATAGGCTCCATAACCACCATTCTCGGCTCAACATAAGTCATGATTTCCTTAAGCTCAGTAACCTTCACAATGTGCCAGCCTAGAGACCCAGTAGTGATACCACTCGACATCCTCCTACATTTGCACTTAATAGAAAGGTGGTGAGCTTTTTGGGTACCCTCGTGACTCGTGGATGTATCTTCATTGTGAAGGGTGCCTTGTTTGAGACTATGTCACGACCCGCTTTCCACCTGGATGATTATCCACTTGGCCTTTTCTGTCAGCCCATTGAGTATGCCAGTGTGCCAATCTTTGATGTGTTTAGGATCCATTTTCTTGGTAATCATGGAAAGTTTAGCACGAGTGTGCTTGGTAGAAAAATGATGTCCTTCAACCACCACAAGTCCAATAGGATCATGATTTGGAATCTTTGTCCACTTGTCTCAGGACCACGTCCAACAATGAATGTCATTTCTTGAGAAACTACTGGTCATTTTCACAAAGTGTGTTTGGCACCCATACCTACTTTGATTTTCCAAGCTGGTCGCTTTCATGAGCCTGGTGGGCTGACTCATCCAAGCCTTCCACGCAATATTTGTTCTTTGAGGATGGTCCCACTATCCAGCTAGGATTCCACAGGGACATGATATCCGCTCGTCCATGGTCCATGTCATCACTATCATTGGCTCTCTATTTGGATAATATCCACATCACGCAAAACATCCTATGTCCACGTGACCAACCCGTCAGTGTCAACTCTTATGTTTGACAACTTATCCACTGCTTTTTTGGCTTCTCAAAAAGCGTGTTGAGCCACCTTGTCTCTTTTGATTTCTATTAGGTTCCTAGCTTCCTTAATGCAAGACTCAATCCCCCAAGGAGGTTCCCTGTCATTTTTCATGAAGCTAATGATGTTTTGAGAATATCCTTCCACGATAAGTTTACCTTGAGTATCCTGCATTAACTCTAATCTGCACCAAAGGGCTCTAGCTTCTGCTTCATTCTTGGTCGTGGTTCCAAGTTGTTCAGAGAAGGTCAAAACCATGTGACCTTGATGATCCCTAACCACTCCTCCTGCTCTTGCTCTGCCAGGATTATCCTTGGCAACACATTTTCTAGTGATATTATTAATATGTTGGTGTTGAACATTATATCCACTTCTTGATTCTCCTGAGCTATTCAACTCCCAAATCAATTTATACTTGGTACCCCTCAAAAAATTTATAGTTGTTATCTTTCTACTCAATTGCCTCCTGACATCAATGTCTTGTATACTTGTAAAAAAATATTCTTTCCATTTGTATCTTCCTTCTCAATCCTTGTACAAAATATTTGAAAACCTATCATCGTATTTGTCTTGAAGCAATCTCATCCAAGGTTTCAAAACTAGATCTAAATTGAGTGGTTTTTTATCACACCAATTCTTCGTCCAAACATAAATTTTTTCCCTAGTTTCCACCACCCATATTAAAACTTTATAATATTGTTATTATTATATTTATATTGATGGTTTTATAAATCTAGAAAATATTATATGTAATGTTGTTAGGAGTATTAGCAAAAAGTAATCTAGATATTGTACAAAGAGAGTCAAACACAATGGGCAAGAATTCTTCTAAATTTTGTTGATCCCAATGACCTAAGTTTAATATTTACTACATTTTCTCTACCAAATTGTTCTACTCTTTGGAATGGTTTAAAAAAATCTATTGATCTTATGATTAAAGGTTTAAGATAGGTGGTGGAAACCAGAGAAAAAAAATCTATTTGGATGGATACTTTAGATCTAATTTTGAAACCTTAGATGAGATTGCCTGAAGATTAATATGGTGATAGGGTTTCAAACATTCTGTACGAGGATTAGGAAGGACGATACAAATGGAAAATAGATTTTTTTACAAGTATACAAGACATTGATGCTAGGAGGTAATTGAGTAGAAAGATAACAACTATGTTTATTTTGATGGGAGCCAAGGATAAATTGATTTGGGAGTTGAATAGCTGAGGAGAATACACAACAAGAAGTGGATATAATGTACAACACCAATAAAATAATAATGTCACTAAAATATGGCGAGATTTGGGATAGCCCAAGCATTCTTAAAGTCAAAATTTTTGTTTGGCTTGGGTGGCTTTAGAAGGGTTAAAAATATGCAAACAAATAAAATAGAATAAAATATGGATGACAGGTGATTCTCTCATAGTAATAAATACAATTTTGAGGAAATTTAAGGCTCCATAGAACATATAAGAGATAATTGTGGAAATTCAAGATCTTGCTAAAGAGTTTGAAGAAATTAGGTTTACACATACATTAAGGGAAGGAAACAAATGTGTAGATAGGCTAGCCAATAGAGGGGTTTTGATTGAGGATCGTGAATTTAAATTCTCCTTTCCATGGTTAGAGGAAGTAGTAATTTTAGTTGAAGCTAACAAGAAAATGTTGATTGCCTAAATCAATTAATGATTAGGATTTACTTTAATGTTTTCCATTGGTAATATCTATTTTATTTTGTAACAATAATGTGTTTTCATATAAACTATTTATTATAATTTTTTTGGTTGCACTTGTGTTTTAGGAAGGAAACTAGCAATCCAAATTTGGTAAAGTGAACTATGATAGTGGAATGTTTTCGAAATATTACTCTAGGATACAATAGTTGAAGTCTGCTATAGGAAAATGTCAAGAAGGATGCTGAATTCTGGAATATTTGTATTCATATAAAAATTTGAAAAGATCCATAAAATGAAAATCAAGAATTCATACAGTTTATGTAAAATGATGTATGTTTCTAGCTATAGCATCTCAATTGAGATGAGAAGTGCATCTATTTTTAAAATATCAAGCTCTAAATAAGAGAGTTGTAATTTGTCAAGGGTGGGGGACCCTGAGTACAACCCCTTATTATCCAACCAAAAAAATATTAGGAGTAAAATAAAAAAAGAGAAAATCATTGCCAAGTAGAGATTGAATTTGTTAAATGATCTTAAAATTGAAATGAGTGATGCCAAATTGTTTATGAAAAACAAACCATACTCTCCAACTCTTTACTATTATGTCATAATTGTATTACTCTATGATTTTTTCTCTAAAACCTGAGTTGAGCACTAGAGGGAGAATGTAATAGGTGGTTCTTCGATATAAATGCAATAAAGAAGCTCAAAATATAACAGAGAGATAAACCCTTCCAATTTAGGTCATTTGAGCTTCGACACAGCCTTTTAGATGCTACATACGACTATTGAGCATTTGACATAAAAATGAGTAAAATTTTAGTAGTTTGTCATGAAAGTGAACCTTGTACAATCCACCATTTGTAGTTAATCTCGTAGCAAAACTATAGTTTCAATGGCTCATTCCATTATAGAAAATAGATAAACCCACTAAGAAATGAGGCATATTCCTTCCTTGATAGGGTCCATCAAGCAAAAAATATTTTATATCTTACCAACGTTGATCCACACCATGATGTCCAAGATGTGGTGGTATGGAGAACAAATATCAAGACCAGGTTTTGACACCTAATAGTTGTGTTTCAAAATTTTGCAATAGAAAATAAGATACAATAGAAGTAATTCTCACATAAAGAATGTAACTTTATTTATAGATGATGCAAATACAATTACAGTAAAGAATATAAGGTCCATAAAATAAATTAAACAATAATATACATATTTAGTACATAGGGTAGAACCCTATTGTAGGGTGTAAGACACTCTATTTTAATGCACTAAAAGTAGTAGAACAAAAGCTTCGGCAACAAGAACAACCTACACCTAGAGGGTGAGAAAGGGAAAATAAAGGATATAGGAAATGAAACCAAAGAAACAAAAGAAGAAAGAGAAGTATCTACTCTATTTTTTATATAATATATAGAAAGATATAAGTGGTTAGAAGATGAAACAATTCAACTTCAAATTAATCAAAAAGCAATTTTAAGAATAGTTACAAAATTGTCATTTTTGCTTCATCTTCAATCAATGTTACTCTATGATATTCTAAATGACAAGATTTTATGTGTGCAATTATGTCCCTAACACATGAATTTGGAAGATCCTTTGTACATCTTGATACCTCATAGTGACACACGAAGTTAGCATCACATGTTTGTTTATATTTGAGTGTTGGTGCCATTTTGGTTGTTGATAGAGGAAGGTTGGCACCATAGAATTCATGATGTCATAAGTCAAATTGGTGCCATGTGGAACTTTGATATCACAAGAATAGTTAGCACTAGCCTATTTGGTGAAGATCCCAAATGGGTTCCCAAGGCTTGTAAGATAAAAATGCTCTGAAATAATCACCCTTAGGGCTCTAAGAAACCTTTACTTTGATTTGATTGTTCATCCCCTCATTGGAAGTAATAGTATTTATTGTGTTAGCCTCCAAATGTGGAAATGAATGTCTAAGATGGTCAAGCATGTACCACTTATTATAAGAAGGAAATTGACCTTGCTTTGTAACCTTGAATAGGTTGTATGTCTCCTAGAAAATATACTTGGTAGTTATATTGATTAGTTGGTCCATTTATATAGGTTCCAATTGAGTGTAAATATATTGGATAATTTATGCCATAGAATCTATTAGAGGAGGATGATATGACTTAAGGAGTTTTGCATGAAATACTAGATGCATCCCCAAGTAAATTGGAGTGAATAAAGTTGTTCTCACCTACCATGCACTGAAAAGACCATAACATAATATTTTGATCTTTTGATATGATTTAGATAAGTTTTTCTTCTTGATATGGAGCCAAACCTTATATCTAACCTAAAATTGGAGTGGATTTTTATGTTGATCATGATGATTTTTATGCTTCTATTGTTGGTTCTAGAGGATCTCCTATACCTAAGTATGGATGTTTTGTATATTCTATAGAAATTGTTCCACCTTGTCTGCTTTCTTGAGCTATGTTGCAAGCATGGTGCTAATTAGAAAGTGGCAGGCTATGTCCAATGGGGTGCTCTAAAGCATGATTAGAATTGCACGACTTATGGAGGTATTAGTAGCCTTGTTGTAAGAATATTGGATGTATGAAAGACACTCATTCCACATTTAAGGGTGTTTATGGTTGTACATCTTGAGCAAGTCCACTAGCATTCTATTAATAGCCTCAGTCTATCCATCTACCTATATATGGAAGGCAAAAAAATAGTTTGGGAGATAAAAATGGATCCATACACATTGAAAAATAAATGGGTAGTCTCAATAGCATCAATGTTCTTGCATGATGTGATGATTATCATCGTGTTAAACCTATCAATAACCATAAAATCATGCTAATGTTTGGTGGTTAGTAACCCCAAGATAAAATTTATGATAATGGATTCTCAAGGCTTGGGAGGAACTATAAAAAGGATGTTTATAGAGGAACTTTATGGTTTTACAATGATATAGAGTGCACAAGATTGCATATAGAGTTCCTCTTCATAGTGTATGTGAGGCCTATAAAATATTTCTATAGCATCACAAGGGTTTTGTTGATGTTAAAGTATCTAACCACATTGGAAAAGTGAAATTCCCATATGAATAACTAACATAGTGTACCATATGGCACATAGATCTTCTCAAGATGTCACAACAACCCATCCTAACTAGTGTAGTCTCACCATGTATCAACTATTAGTAGATGTAAATAAAGCCCTCTAGGGTATATTGCATATCAATCATTGGTACTATGCCCTTTAACATCAAGAAAAATCAATAATATTTGGCCCATTGGATGAATTTAATAGTGTGTTTCCTAGTTCTCCTTTCCCTTGCAATGTTTGATCACAAGATGAAATCATCATAGGTAACTCATCAATTTTATATGACAATCATTTTTTAATTTACTATACGATTGTAGGAATTATAGAGGCTTATGATTAGAATAATTGATGGTTTTATTACACATGATATAGTGGTTCCACTATCATATATCTTGAAAAGTGGAAGACATCCTTATGTATAGAGTAACATCGAACTATTTCTAAAAGCATCTTAGAAAGACATGACACTAGATGCCTATTCTAGATTAGGATGTCACTAAGTGCATAGTTAGAAGCATTAGTCTCCATATTAAATAATTGATTGATGTCTAGCATGGCAAGCACCAGTAGAGAATTGAGGCACTATTTGAGTTCTTCGAATGCCTATTATTGTTGTGAAGTCTAATGTAACTTCACCTTCCCATACATTGTATAAAGTTGTAATTTGAATTATCGACTAAGGTTGACATTGTATGATGTACTCTTATGTAAGCCTATAGAAAATCATTATATAATATAATAACTTATTATTTATACCTAAAGGACAAAAATTTGCACCATAAAATAGAATGAAATACAATGTTGAATCAATAAAAATGAATTTTATATATTTGTATTGATATTTCAGTGTGTTACAAAATAATCCCCTTGAGAGGATTAACCAATGATAAAATATTACAATAGGGATGTGATTTCCTTTTTTTTTCTCAACAAATAGGTGCAATCTTGAGATTCTCGTGCCAACACATTGCTTGGAGAGCATGTTTTTCTGTGATCACCACGTAAGATGAGATTTGGATCCCTTTGTTGTCCTTAAATTGTGTAACCTACACACAAAGGAAATCCTAATGAATTAGTAGCATATGTGGGGTCCACTGTAGTTGGACCCATATCAAATAAAGTTATGATTAATAATAACAAACAGGAAAAATGATGCATGGAATGCAAAGATTAATCTAGAATGTGACAAACATGCAAGATGTAGGCTAAGATGCACTTACAGACAAATATCTAAGATAAAAGTATGAAAGAAACCTATCACCTCTTTGTTCGGTTGGGATCATCTTAGTTTGAGATGATTCATCTACGGACCATATCGAGGTGAGATGATTGCTATTATTGTTATGTATTTAATTGTTACCAAGTATTGAGGGTATCTATGGCAATACGTGATGTTTTAATGATGGGTTTGTGAGTGAGAATGTTTTTTTTTTTTGAATTTACATGGTGGAATCGGTAGCCACCACAAATCCGGGTAGGCTGTCCAGCTTTTTATGGCTGCCATAGTATTCTGCGCTATTCGCCCTAGAAGCCACCACACAGATCTTCGTGTAGTCCGTCCCTATAACCACCATGCCACAATCATTTTAAACCTTTTACATCACTGAAAGCACCAGGAAAGGGACAAGCGTTCAGTCCGACGAGGCCCGAGGTTTGAACCTTGGACCTCCACCCCCCTTATGGGGTTTGGATGAACCAATTGGTCTACACCTCGGACCTGTGAGTGAGAATGTTAGGATCCCACATCTTAACATTACTTATTAATTATTATTTATTACTTTAAATATATATTTCATTATTATTGAAAAGTCATGGTTGAAAAGTCATGGTTGAAAATTCATGATTGAAAAGTCATTATTGAAGAGTCATGATTTAAAAATCATGATTGAAAGGTCATAATTGAAAAATTCTATATATATGATATGAGAGGAATCCATATCAAATCATCCATGAAGAAGAATATATAATTGTTTATTGAATGCATTGGAGGGACCTTCCTACCAATGAAACAATGATTCTTTATAAAAGTGATTCTTTTAATTTAGATGTTATTTTAATTATTTCTTTATTAAAATTGTGCTAGAACCTTCAGGTTTCTACCATTTTGTATCAGAGCCATGTGGGACCCAACCATGTGGGATCCTAACAGAGAAGGCAAGTGGGTGGGTGTAGGAGATCATTAGAGCAACATGAGCGATCATGTGAGGGAGAAGAGTGCAACTTCAAATCCTAATTGGTGATCCAACAACATTAATTTTGTAGCAAGAGGGCCTAGCATATTTATTTGGCAACACTTTGTGTCGATTAAAATTCAAAACTTTAAATCCTGGTTGCAAAGGAGGGAGTGTCATTTTATAGACCTCTTGGAAAGAGGTAGATGAGAAAGGTGGCAATCAGGGGCAGCCTATTTAGATGCCAACAGATGACTGCAGGTGGTAGATGAATTGCTACCTATAGGTTGAATGGTATCGGTGTGAAGTTAGACATGATGTTTTGGTCTACGTGTGGGTGCTGATAGGTATTTTGATTGCCTATTATTTTTTATTTTTAGTTTTGTGTGACCGTCTCGGGTCAAGACACTATAAAATATGAGACCATCTTAGGTTGAGACAGTTACACCTCTCATGGAGAAAGTTGCCTATTATTGGAAAAATCTATGGAATTAGCCTTAAGGTTGCCAAAAGTGGATTACATGGGTTAGAAAGGAGGTTTTTTGGAAGTATCCTTGAGATAACATATTTTAAATGTCTATAAATGTCTTTTTTTGGAACATTTTGTGCATAAGCACAATGCGGAGTAAAAATATATGATCTAAAATGGTTGAATAGATGATGAGTGATGTTAGTTACAAGAAAATAATCTTGAAGAGGGCGATGTGAGATGGTCTAAAATAAAATTCAACATGGGATACCCTAATCATGGAAAGGATACATGTTGTTGAATCATTTCTTCCAACAAATCTATGGATTTTATTTGATCTTGGTAAAAATTTTAGTTGTAGGTAGACATTGTTAGTCTATAGCCTTTAAGCTTCAGGCATACATTTGTTTGATTGATATTTTTGCTTTTGCTTTAGCAAGGAGGGTGTATTATAGTTTTTGGAAATGATTCTTGGATGAATGCAATTTCCACTTTTGAGTCTTTGAGTATTGACTTGGTTTGAGATGAAAATTTGCATGTGTTGTCTACCCCCTCAAGCAATGAGTTGGTGGAGGCAAGGTAAAATGATGATAGCGATGAAGTGCTTGACAAAAGGTAGGATGGCCAATAAGTCGGTGAGAAAATGTTACATTTTAGGACCATATCAACCTAATATGGTTCCTTACAACTATTCTTTTTGAAATTAATAGGATCATCTCAGACGATCGCGTCATGTTGCATGACTATCTCATATGGTCACACCTACCAAAAATTATATAAGATAGATTTTATGGAGAAAGGATCATTTTAACCAGGCAAGACGAGGAGGAGAAGAGTGGTTTTGTGCAATGAAGTGCTACTGATGGATGAGGAAACTGACACAATGGACCCGATGGGCGTATCTACGAGTGGTGGAGGGGGTGTGAAAAAGGTAAGGTGTAAAACTTACTTTTTGCTTTATTTAAAATAAAAATTAAAAATAAAATGAATGGGTAAGATGGTTAAACTTATGATAGTGCTAGTAAATTATAAATGTGGGGTGGGTGATGGGTAGATCTTAGCTTTTTTTTGCTTCTTTGCTTTTTTTTTTTGCATGTTTTCTTTTTGTTTATGTACAATGGAGACCATCTCACCTTGAGATGGTCACATAGGATTGTCTCAGCTTGAGACGGTTTTGTTTTTGTGATCGTCTCTTGCAAATATGGTTTTTATTATGATCGTATCTGGTCAAGATGGTTTTGGTTTTGTTGTGTTTTTTATTTTTTTTGTGATCGTTTTTCATCAAGATAGTTTTGTTTGTGACCATCTCTAGTCAATATGATTTTGATTTTTTTGAATATTGATTATTTGTGTGGTGGAAACTTATGAGAACCTAACATAAATTTACATGCATGTTCAAGATGATGCATGATTCTTTGTCAGAAGATGATTAGGGGTGGCTAAAAGCCATTAGATTACATCACATGACTCGATCAGAGTTGGTGCACGTAGATCAAGTCTATATTGGATCTACCAACACCTTAGACCTACCTACTGGCAATATCACCATCACCTTAGAGGATGCATACCATATTCTATAAGTCTTGATAGAAGGAGAGCATATAGTGATCATGATGACCGATGAGCAAGAGGCTATTCTATAGAGAGTCTACTGGGAGCACTGGTAGTATATTGATTATGATATGGAGAGTGATGGTATGAGAGTGAACATCAATTTTGAGATAGGTTTGTTGATCGCTAGACATGTAGTATTAATGTCATTGATTTGACTCATCAGGTATGATATTCCCATGGAACCTATTGGGCCTAGTTATGGACTTGGTTGAGGATCCCAAGATCATGATGTGGGGCTCCACTTTGTTGATGTAGTTGTATAATGAGCTGTATGAGATCTATCAATGAGGCTAATTGGGCTTGGGGTGTAGCTTAATTATATATATTTTGGTATTAGAGCACTTTCATGTGGAGAGATCAGTTGGGTTGCCCTAGGATGCACATATGGATATGTACCAAGATCTCCCCTATGCTATGCTATAGGACCATAACTGAGAGTAGGGTAGGAGTCACTCATATTAGGGTATTATTTCATGCTATGATGAGGTATGGGCTGGATTATAATCATGGTATATCATATGTAGACCTTATATGGGAGGACCAACTTGGGTAGAGGATGTCATTCACTTGAGACAAGTACGATGTTGTAGATGGCTGATTGAGAAACACAGAAGGGAGCATGAGTACCTCTAATACTCAAAAGTGACCCAATAGTTTGGGATCATAGAAGGGATGCCCAAGAATATAGTTATCTACATGCAAAGGGGTAGCGAGGTCCAACTGACATGGCCATGACCAAAGCCACTGAGCAAGGAGTTCGATGAGGTAGTGATAAAGATAAACATTAAGGATCCAAAGACAAAACTAGAGTATGATGCTTGGTGGATCACTTGAAAGTTTTAGGATGGGGTAACCATTAGATAAGAGGAGGAGTCCAACACAATAGAGGAGCCACTATAGCGATGAGTACATCACCAATTGGAGAGAGATGTGGGTGGCTTGTAGGGAGGTACAAAGGATATGAATGCACCTATCATAGATAGTGGGGATGATGATGGGGATAAGGAGAATCCACAAGAGCAGATTACAACTTTGTAGGAGTACGCATACATTCTAGAGGATAAAAATTCAAGAGGGACATAACTCATGCCATAGAGAAAAGCCACTAGATAATCAATAGGTAACACTAACAAGGTTGGGAGGAGGAGAAATACACCTTGTAGGAACATTATCTAGGAGGAGAGGGATAGACCCATGGTAGATCGAGATGCTCTATAGATGTAGGTATCTTCCTTAATAGCTGAGTGGGATCATCCATATGTAGGAAAATAGGTCTTAAAAGAGGTGACTAGGCTACGATCATATGTTGCATGACTATAGGCTAGGACGACCATATATCACACCCACTAGTAGACAAAGTGGGAGTATGTGATGTAGCTAGAGGATGAGGTGGATATATTGGATAAGGTTCTACCATAATGACCATCATCATATCAGTCTCAATGGAGTCAACAGATTAGGGCATCAAGGGATTCATTAGTGGCACCACTTGTTCTATATTTTGCACCGTCAGGTACTTCTTAGATGTTAGGGGCCAATGGAGTGAGGTAGACTAATAAAAATGAGGCTAAGGATAGTGGAGAGAGTAGAGGTGTAAGGCCAACCTAAGGAGAGATCCCTCATGTTAGCTTCTTTTTGGATGTGAGGTTTGAAAACCCACAATATAGTAGCCTACAAGAATTTTGTACCACTTGATGTACTTATCATTTTGTATATATATGAGATGACCTTATTGTGTTCATTATAGTTTTTATTATGCACATGTGTGGATGAAATGATTATAGCGATAGATGATTATAGATGTATATCTAGATTTATTCTAATATTGTATGTATATTAGATTAATGATGTGATATGATAGAACTATTATGTTTGCATAGAAGTAGGTATGTATATGATGTATTATTAATACAAAACAATTTAATGATGCAAATTATGGATGTATATTTGTATAATTAAACGTAACGAATGAATCTAAGATGCGATAACAAATTAATTGTAAGCACTAAAGAATGTACGAGAATCACAAATCAATATTTAAACAATTTTATCAAGTGCATACACTAAAATGGAAGCCAAGGTAGGATAAATATGGAATGAAGATGCATATAAGGTAGCAGATGATGAGAAGTGATAAGTTACAAGGGAACAACAAGGCTTTCAAGAGACTCAAACACCCTAGTTGAATAATCAAAAGTTGTATACTGACCATGCAAAAATTTGAATGATAAAAGTATACTAGGAAGACTAAGATATTCAATAGCCCTATGTGTGCATAGTGAAGTTCATTATCCCAATTTTGTATGCAGTTGTAATTAACTAATCTGTATGTAAGCCATCAAAATCTAGCTCAATCACAAGCTGACATTGGTCTTACAAAATAAGGTTTCTAATGTGACAGACGTGTCACCATGTGTAAGGCTTCTCCACTACCAGTAATGCATCTATAGCCTCGATGGAGATCACCCCATGGTTATCAAAAACTAAGAATTCTAGGGATTCAAGTTTTTTTTTTGGGGGGGGTTTTTGCTCATTTTGTGGAAGAGCAAGGGATTTTATTTTTTTCTTTTTGGGATTTTATTCATTTTGTAGAGGAGCAAAGATATTTTTTTTTGAAAAACTTGTCCTTTTATCAAATCTTAACTTTTTAGACCATGTACATGATAGAAGGAGCAAGGGAAATCATTCTCTTAAGAGGTAAGACTTACTTTTTAGTGTCATATTTCCTTGTTCAAAATTGTAATTAATAGTGTGAGAATGTATTGGGATTTTGAGATACATAAAGTACAACCAAAGCAAGACCCTACTACCAGATTTCTAGATGGCATGCAATGAAGTCTAAAAGAAAAACTAGGAATGACTAAGTGATTGAAAAGGGATGAGCAAGAGGTTGGTAAACAACCATGAAGAAAGTAAAAATATGAATGTGTATGAATAATTAAATGGGGTGTATGTCCAATATGAAGAGATTCCATCAAGATGAGTGACCTTCGTACAAACATGGTGCCATGCATAGGTTGCAACAAAAGAAAATATGAATGCAAGTGCAACGAATAAAATTCCCAATGCAATTTGACAAAACATGTGACTATAGGATATGAGATGCATGAATAAGCAAAGATAAAAAATACATAGTATAATAAATGGTAATATGCAATGCAATGGTGGTGTGGAATAAAAATGTGGTGGATGGTGATATGAAACTATGTGCTATGTTTTTGTGTTTTTGTTATATTTTATTTATTTATTTATTAATGCATAAAATACCCATAGGTGGAGAATATTAAGGGGTTCAGGTTCTTCAACACCCTCAAGTGTAGCTAGCCTATAATTTCCCTATACTAGCTTGTGTGTGATGATGAATGGGCCTATCCAATTTGCTATGAATTTATCACGCAAATGGTTAGGCAAGTTAGAATTATGTTGGTTCTCCTTTAACATGAGATCATCAATTTGAAATTTCTTAAGATGTACCTAAGTATCATTGGATTATTTAATGTAATATTGATAAATCCAAAGATGTTCAAGAGCATTAATATATCATTCATCAAGAAGAGTGAGTTGATCAAGATGGGCCTATCACGCATTGTCATAATTGATGAAATCTTGTAATGAGATTCATAACAAAGGAATTTCAATCTCTAAGGACATGATGGCCTTAGCACCATAGAATAATGAAAATAGGGTTACCCTTGTAGGTGTTTGAATGCTTGTTTGAAAAGCCCATAGTTCTAGAGGAAATTGAAGATGCCAACCTTATGATGATCATTACTCATTTTCTTAAGGATGCCGATAATCATCTTGTTCAAGTCCTCAACCTTCCCATTACTTTGTGGATAGTAAGGAGTTGAAAAGCTATGCTTGATATGATACTTGGTACACAAAGTTTGAACATTCTTATTTTTAAAAGGTGTCTCATTATTCGAAATGATCTTATATGGAATACCAAATTGACAAATGATGTTATGAAGTAGAATTTTTGAGATGCACAATCCTTTCATAGTGGTAAGAGAAATAGCCTCAACCCATTTGGTGAAGTATCCAGTTTCCATGATGATGAATGTGTGGTAATCTAAAGATAAAGGTGAGATTTTACCAATTAAATCAAAGCTCCATTATGAGAAAGACCACAACAAATGAATTGGTTGTAAAGCATATGAAGGTACATGAGATAGATTAGTATGATAATGATACTTGATACACCTTTTATATAAGCACAACAATCCCACTCCATGGTAGGCCATTAATAACCCATTTATAGGATGCACTTCACAATAACCATGCCACTAAAATGGCCACCATAAGTACCATCATGATATTGAGAAATGATCCAAGTATATTCTTAGGATTCTAAGCAACGAAGAAGAATACCATCATAGCTTTGATGGTATAGTATGTCTCCTAGAAAAACATATTGAGTCACTTTTTTCTTAAATATGAATTTGGTAGCATGTGATAATTTAGGAGGATTACCAAGCTTCAAGAAATATCATATTTGAGAGAACCAATATTGATATGGTTATGCTTGTACTAGGTGGACATCTTGATCTCTTGTAGAAAAATCTTGAAATAATACAGTTTGATTAAGAGTTTTAACATAGATGGCTGTGACATTATTTAAAGGGTTCTACAAAATTAGGGATTCTAAGGAAGCAATTGCATCTACAAAATGATTGAAGAAGTGAGGTATGGCCTCAATGTCATATCATTTGAGTTTGGTAAGAAATTTGTCCATAAGGGTCTTGTATTTCTTTAAGACTGGGCACTTACATTGATAAATTCCTTTAACTTGGTTAATGATGAGCTCAAAATTACCAAATATGCTAAGTCACTTTATATTCATGGAAAAAGATATTTGGAGACCTAAAAGGAGGGCTCATACTCAACATTGTTGTTGGTACATGAGAAATTGAGCTTGAATGAAAGGGGGATATGAGTCCCTTGTGGCATGAAGAACATGATTTCGATACTACCCCCTTGCTTGCACTTAGATCCATCAAATAATAATGTAAGATATACTTTATGTTCTCATTCATCTGGCTATTCCAAGTCTAACAATGCAAAGATTGCATCATCAGGTAGTTTGATAGTAAGAGGCTTATCATTAGGAAGAGGAGCTTATACTAATTTATTGATGCCAACTTGACCCTTGATAGATTTTTGTTCAATGAATTCAAGGTCAAACTTTTTCAAAAGCATGATCCACTTTGTGGTACGACTATTGTGATATGTGTGACTCATAATATACCACAAGGGATTATCTTTGGTGAAAATATAAGTTGTTTGGTTTATCATGTAATAACAAAGTTTTTTAGTGGTAAAAACCACTTCTAAGTAGAGATTCTCAACATAAGCATACTTGACTTCATAACTGACTAAGGTACGACTAATATAATAGATGACATGCTCCCGTTTTCTATTGTATATCTCAACCACTAACTTTTCCTTAGGATCTATGTTAGCTAATATGGAGCAGGTCAAGGAGGAGATAATAATGGTGTATAAACCAAGTATTATTTTATATCCTCAAATGAATGACATTTATTTGATAGTTACACAATGAAACATCAGATGACCTGTATCTTACCTTATAAGCTGTGAAGTTACTCAATATTGGTGGGGGGAGGTATTTTTAAGATTACCTCAACCTTTTTTGGATCAACTGTAATGCTTCACTTAGAAATGATGAAGCCTAAAATGTTTCCTAAGGTTACATTGAAAACACATTTTTTAGGATTCAATCAAATGTTATGCTCCAAGAGGTGATCAAAGATATTTCATAGAACATCGATATGATCATTGATGCAATAAATACTTTACCAATAGATTTTTGACATAATAATCAACAATATTATTCATGTAGTCATGAAAAATGTATATCATTACCCTTTGGTAAGTAGCACCAATATTTTTGAGACTAAAAGGTATGACTTTGTAGCAAAAAGTCCCCCATGGTGTGATAAAATCCATTTTGGGTTGATCATCAGGATTTAATTGAATTTGATTATAGCTCAAGAATCGAGCCATGAGGGAAAGCATTTCATGACCTATAGCCACATATACAAGCGTTGAAGATTATAACATAAAACACAGATAAAAACAAAGCAGATTCCAAAACTGGAAAACATAGTAAAAATGAAGCAGTTGCAATTTTTAGAAGACAAAATGAAGGCCTTCCACTTATCATAATCATATGAAATTTATACAGCTTAGAGAGCTAAGTAATTTCAACAAACTACATAAAAATTAGTAGAAAAGGATTTGTAAATAAAAAGTTATAGCCTCTCAAAGTAGGCTACTAACCACTTTTTCCAAAAATAGGACTGCACAGAAAATATCAAGATTGGAGCTATGTTTTTTGTTTTTCACACTTCCATTCAACTTCTCCCTACTCAAAAAATGTTACAATAATGTGTTTTAACACTATTCTACCCTAATACAAATATTCTAAAGCTGTTACAAGAAGTGTAACAGTCTATAGTTGTTACAAACTAAAATCTTCCTAAAAACACATTCTTTTATTCTATAGTTACAAAATAGGGGACATATTTGTTTTGATTCGTTTTTTCTGACTTGGAAATACCACATGGTCAGCATCATATTCCAATATTATCCCACTTTATTTTGAGAGGACCAAAAATCAGGTCTCTCAACATCAAAAACTGAGTCTTTGCAATTGGTTTTTTGAATATGTCTACAATTTGGCCTTTGGTGTTACAATAGCTCATTTTGATCATCTTCTTATCCACCACATCCCTAATGAAATTTTACTTGATGTCAAAGTGTTTTTTTTTTTTTTTGATAGTTATAAGTGTTTGTATTTATAGCGGGTTTTAACAAGGATCCCAAAACCTGATTACATAAGCAATGGGCCTAGGGCATCAATCCCTTGAAACTGAACACCAAAACAGAAATCCTGCCCAGCGGTAACAGTAAGCATGAAAAAATCCCTCTTAGCGGGAAACAAACAAATAAGAAAGAAAGTAGTTTTGGAGATCCCGCCCAGCGGGGAGTAGCCAAAAACCACCATCGAGAAGATCCCACCCAATAGGAAGCACATAAAAACCATTACAATAAAATCCCGCCTCGCGGGAAGCAGTCAAAACCACCACAAACAGTCCCGCCTAGCGGGAAGCAACAGGGAAATCCCGCCATCCGGGAAACCAGCAGAAAAGAAAGGATCCCGCCTCGTAGGAAAACCGGTGGATTTGGCGGATCCCACCTTGTGGAGAAACCATCTCGCCCACCGATAAAACATTCAGTTCAGTGAGAGCCATCCTGTAGGAAGCCGACAGCCAGCACAGAGAGGATCCAGCCCATCAAGAAGTGACCAGAGAGTTGCACCACAAGGAACCCGCCTCGGGAAAACAAAAGAGGATCCCAGAGACGGGGACCAAGAATCCCGTCCAAGCACAGAGCCCGTCGAGGGACCAAGAATCCCATCCAAGCACAGAGCCCGCCGAGGATTCACAAGAAAAAGGGGGAAGCTGTCCAAACCCTAAATCGTCACCTCCACCGCACCGAGAAACGCAGGGGCCCAGCTCCACGTGAATAACCTACAAAAAAACTCTAGGGGGAAGCCTGAGGGAAAAAGGGAAGGGATCCCCAACCAAATAGGGATCCCTGGGAAGCACCAGTCCAAAAAAACAACCAAGGAAACCCTAGCCGACCGAGAGGGGCGCAGATAGTGGAGAAGGATCTCCCCCCAGGAGATCATCTGCAAACAACCACTCCCCGAGAGGGATGACCTGGGTTGAGCCAGGGACTGGGCAGGAACCAGGAGCCATGGGAGGGGGAGTAGGGGAGGGACCAGAGCCCTCCCCTCTCTACTTTCTTCCCTTGGATGTCAAAGTGTTTTGATCGAACATGGTGGATAGGATTTTGTTCCAACTTAATGGCACTTGTGTTGTCACACAAAAGTGTAGTAGGAGTTCCTTGCTTCTCCCCAATATCTCAAAGAACTTTTCTAAGCCATAAGGATTGTGCACTTGCTGATGTGAGTGCAATGTATTCAGCTTCTGTAGAAGACAATGCAATAGTAGCTTATTTTTTGGAACTCCAAGTAATCAATCCTGAACCAAGGAAGAAACAATTTCCACTAGTGGACTTCCGGTCATCAAGATTACTTCCCCAATCACTATCATTGAAACCAATCAACTTCAAATTTTGATATGAGGAGTAATGAATGCCAGAATCAACTGTACCTTGCACATACCTCAGTATTCTCTTGGATTCCTTCAAATATAATGTATAAGGATCAACCATGTACCTTGAACAAAGTGATACTGCATAAAAAATATCAGGGCTAGTATTGAAAAGAAACATTAAACTCCCAACAATTCTTCTCTATTTAGTTTTGTTTGTATGATCAACCACATTATCTAAATACAAAATCTCTCCATGTGCAATTAGAGTAGCTATAGGCTTGCAATCAATCATACCAAACTTCTTCAACATATCCTTTGCATACTTTGTTTGACAAAGAAAAATCTCATTACTAGTTTGATGTACTTCCTACCTAGAAAGTAACTCATCAAACCAAGATCAATCATATCAAATTATCTTTTCATGTCCTCCTTAAAATCATAATTCATTGAAGGACTACTTCCTATAAACAACAAATCATCAACATATAATCACACAATGAGAATGTCATTACCTTGTGTCTTGTAGTATAATGTAGGCACACTCTTACTTCTTTGAAAGCCACACCTTTGGAAGTATTTATGAATTATTTGGTACCAAGATCTTGGAGTTTGCTTCAATCCATACAAAGCCTTCTTCAATACATAGACCTGATCTTCTTTGCCATGGAACTAAAAACCTTGAGGTTGTGTCACATACACCTCTTAATTAAGATACCCATTGAGGAAAGCACTTTTTACATCCATGTGGTGCACACTCTAGCCTTTATGAGCAGCCAAAGAGAGCACCATTATCACTGTCTCTTGCCTTGCTACGGGAGAAAAATTATCCTCATAGTCTATGCAAAAATTTTGTGTAAAGCCTTTGGCAACCAATCTATCCTTGTATCTCTGAATGGAACCATCGTTGTGACTTTTGATCTTGTAGACCCATTTGCAGCCAACACATTTTCTATCTTTGGGTAGTTCACACAATTTCCAAGTGTCATTATTTTCAATAGAATGCATTTATTCATTCATTGCCTTCATCCACAACTTGTTAGAAGTAGCATGTTCATAACAATAAGGTTCAAAATCATCAGCAATTTTTGAAATAAGAGCATAATTAACAATATCACCTTTGGGGTCTCCATTGTCTTCATATCCATACAAGTGAAAATTCTCAAGCCTTTGCAAGACTTGGTTCATTTCTTGATGTTGGCCTCTTGTAAATATTCTATTGAAGTTGGTGTCAATGATTTGAGATGGTGGATATTCCTTCAAAATTCTCTTTCTCTTCATATTTGTAGTTGGTGATGGAGGTGCGAAAAAGCTCGTAGGAACTTCTTCTTGGATTTCTATTGGACTTGAAGATGAACTTGTGGATCCCATGTGAGATGATGATCCAAAATAAATACTTCTGTACAAAGAATTATTATTAGAAACATGACTGGGCTGAACACTTGCTTGGCTACTGAGAATAATCTCTTCAAACACATCATCATCAACACACAATTTTTGAGACTTCCAATTCCCCCCTTCATCAAAAATTGCATCTCTAGATACAATAATTTTTCTAGAATGAGGATTAAAGAATCTATAGGCCTTAGATTGCTCACTATAACCAATGAAAATCATCTTCTCACTCTTAGCATCAAGTTTTTTTCTATTCTCTTCATTCACATGCACAAAAGAAACACTCCCAAAAACTCTAAAGTGATGTACATTTGGATTCTTTCCAAATTAACATTCATAAGGAGTACTATGCTCTAGACTCCTAGTAGGACTTCTATTAAGAATATAATTAGCAGTCCTAGTTACTTCAGCCCAATAAAATGAGCTCAAACCTTTAGTTTGCATCATACATCTTGTCATCTCCACCAAAGTCCTATTATTTATTTTAGCCACCCCATTTTGTTGAGGTGTGTAGGGTCTGGTATTTTTCCTCTTGATGCAAAACTCCCTACAAAACTCTTTAAATTCATTAGAACATAATTCACCTTCTCTATCACTCCTCAAAAATTTGATGGTATGCCCACTTTCATTCTCAACAAGTGCTTTAAAATATTTGAAGTAAACAAAAGCCTCATCTTTATGCTTAAGGACATAAACCCAACAATATATTGAAAAATCATCAATGAAAGTGAGAAAATAGGAATCTTTACCAATACTTTGAGTTGGAATTGGTCTACAAATGTCACTATGAACCAGCTGAAGTGGATATTGGGCCTTCCATGCTTCACCTTTGGGAAATAGCCCCCTTGTTTGTTTACCAAGAGTGCACCCCTCATAAATCTCCTTAGTGTCTTCTAATTTTGGCAAACCATATACAAGTGGTGAAAGCATCCTCAAACTATGAAAATTAAAATGCCCAAATATCAAATGCCATAGCCTCATTTTATCTTCAATACCCACACAAGCAAGTTATTCCCCTTGCTCAAAAAACCTAAATGGAAACAATTTATTCTTAGTCATCTACACTTTTGTGATCAATATTCTATTCTTATCAGAAATATTGCACATTTTATCCTCAAAAACCAATTTGTAATATTTTTCTAACATTTTCCCAATGCTCATCAAAGAATGCTTCAAATAATGTGCATAATAAATATCTTTTACGTTCAATTTACCTATTTTTGTAGGAACCTCCATGTCCCCTTTTGCAACCACCTCCAAGCTCTTCTCATCTCCAAGCTCTTCTCATCTCCAAGCTTGATACTTGAATGATAAGAATGGTCAAGAGAAGAAAACAACTCCTTCTTGCTAGTCATGTGGTTTGTGCACCCACTATCAAGGATCCATGTCTCATTGGTGAAACTTTTTGGTCTATCATAGGAGAGAAATGCTTGCTCTTCATGGAGCACTCCATATTCATTTGAGTAGAAAAATATCTCATCTTCAAAGAAGTATTCCTCTCCATAATTTTCTGATCTATTAGAGGATTTTTTCAGCCTACAATCCTTCTCAAAATGGCCATATTTGTTACAATGATAACATTGAACATTTCTCATGTCTCTACCTCTACCTCTTTCTCTTGCATTTGATCCTCCTCTTGAAGCATGGGCTTGATGATCACCTTCAGAATTCTTATCTCTGCCTCTTCCTCTACCAAATGAGCCTCTTCTTCCTCCTATTCCATTTATGCCTCTTCCTCTAGAGCCTCTTCTTTTTCCTCTTCCATGTGCATCATTTCATTTGATAGAAAATACTTGTTCTTCACTAGAACTGGATTGCTTTTTCTTTTCTTCTCTCTTACGAATTCTTTCTTCATGAGATGTAAGAGTACCAATTAATTGGTCAAGGTCCATGGTGGAAAAATCCTTGGATTATTCAAGCATAAGGGCAGAATTATCCCATTTATCTATCAAATTTCTAAGAACTTTCTTAATTACAACTGGTTTCTCCACATCTTCACCAAGAGTGGACATTTTATTTACCACTACCTTTACTCTCACACAATAATCTCCTACATCTTCATTATCTTGCTACTAGAGGTTCTCAAATTATTTTGTCAAGGTCTAAAGCTTGACATATTTCACTTTGTAATTTCCTTGATAATTTTATTTCAAGGCTTTCCAAGCCTCTTTTGTAGAAATACAATTTGCAATCCTTGGAAAAATGCTCTCGAAAAGAGCAGATTGCAAATGGCACAAAGCAAGACAATTCTTGCTTTCTTTCTCCCTCATATATTTAGTTTCATCTGATGTTAACATAGTCCAATTTGATGGTTCTGTGTAAAATTCATCAGTAATTCTCCATAAATATTTTTATTTTAACAAAGTCCTCATTTTGATGCTCCAATATTCATAGTTTGATCCATAAAACTCTGGAAGTGGAAGTGAGTTTGAGTTGCTTGCCATTACAACAATCTGCAACAACAAACTAAAATCTCCAAGAAAATTTATTTTATAAGTTCAAGAACAACCCACAACCTTCAAAACCAACAACTAAATCTACCAAGCTCTGATACCAAATGAAGATTATAACGTAAAACATAGATAAAAATGAAGTAGATTCCAAAACTGTAAAACATAGTAAAAATGAAGTAGTTGCAGTTTTTGGAAGATGAAATGAAGGCCTTAAAATTATTGGAATCATGTGAAATTTATACATATTAGAGAGATAAGTAATTTCAACAAACTGTACAAAAATAAGCAAAAAAGTATTTGTAAATAAAAATTTATAGCCTCTCAAAGTAGGCTACTAACCACTTTTTCCATAAACAGGACTGCATAGAAAATATCAAGACTGGAGCTGCATTTTTTGTTTTTCACACTTCCATTCAATTTCTCCCTACTCACAAAATATTACAATAATGTGTTTTAACACTATTCTATACTAATATAAGGATTCAAAATCTGTTACAAGAAGTGTAACAGTCTATAGCTGTTACAAACTAAAATCTTCCTAAAAACATATTCTTTTATTCTATAGTTACAAAATAGGGAAAATATTTGTTTTGATTCATTTTTTTCTAACTTGGAAATACCACATGGTCAGAATCATATTCCAATAAGTGTATCGATGCTAGGGAGTGTAAAATTATCCTTAGGGCTCACTTTGTTAAGATCCCTAAAATTTGTGCATATGCAAACCCCACTATTCGGCTTCCCAATAGGTACCATGTTGGAAACCTATTCAGGATAGTCAATGGGTTGGATGAAGGCTATATCCAATAATTTTTTAGTTCATATTTAATAATTAAATCTATAATTAGATGGAGCTTTTGAAGCTTCTGCTTGATAGGTTTGATTACTAGATTGAGTGTTAAATTGTGGACCACTAAGTTTGGGTCCAGTCATGTCCTTATATGACCAAGAAAAAACTTGCTTATACTCTATCAGAAGAGCAATGAATGCAAAATATTCTATGTTTGAGAGACCTTTAGCCAATTTAATAATCTGAGGATTTTCAAGATCAATGTTGATATCAATATCAATGGTCTCTTCAATTAACATGTGAGATCCCTCCTCCAATTGATGGGGAGCGGGGATGAGGTGAATATCATCAGCTAGATTAAAGGATTTAGATGTGTCATTTGAATCTATATCAGCTTGGAGAACAGCTAAGGGTGGTTGTGATGAAAAATGATACAATTGTGATAAAAAATGGACGTAGTTGAGGTGGAATTGGGATGAGAGGGTGTGATCAAGGTCGAATGGGGATGACAAGATCCTCTAGTGGAAGAAGCTATCACCAAATAGGGAGCTACCTACGTAAAATATAAATATAAAGTTAATCTACATTCATGATAGGGATAATTGGGGATAATCCTCTTTTGAGCTATCTAAAGTGATGGATAGCACATCCATATTATCTTCGGACTCCTCATCAGATGAGTCAAAAGTATCCATTTATAACGTGGTGATTTTAATATGATTTCTAAGAAAATGAGTATGACCAAGATCAACATAATCATTGTTGTCTATGTCCTCCTCAAGGTCTAGGTTAAGGCACTAAAGGGAATTTGTAAGAAGTTCATCAGGAATTCCTATGAAGTATCCTAATCCTTACTTATCCATTGGTAATTGATAACTATTAGAGGATATTACATCATTTGGGTCATGTAAATGTACCACCTTTGGTACATATCTAAAGTAGAAGTTTACTTCAAAGTAAAGTTAGTTAGTTTCTTCAAGTATTATAATAAATGCACGAGTGTCAATGTGCAAGTTGTAAATGTGCATGTAGTCCACATGTACATGAGTCCTAGGTAGAGTAAAGGCCAAGCAATCTATCTTTCTATATAAAGACCTCATGGATGTAATATAGAAAGAGTGAGAGTGATATAGTAAATATACAATTTGTAGTAGATATAATATGTAGTATGGTACAATATAGTTCTTTTATATATTTTCATGGAGTGTTCATGTCCTCCATTATATAGCATTGTACTATTTTTGTCATTCCCATTAATGGTATATTTTTGAGTTATTTGCAGATTTTCATCTCTTTATTTTCCTATATATTATTGTGCCATTATTTTTATAGTTATCTCAGATTATTTATCATTCATATTGTGGTTGTACTACCTCCCCTCAAAATATAACAACAACGTGGTTCCAAAGGGGTTCAAGGGCCTTGATTGTAGTGACCTAGGTCATTTTCATGCCAATAGTAGCAATAAAAGTATCACAGAGCAAAGGATGGGTTTCATAGATAGTCAATTTTTATGAGAAATGGCTCTTACTATTTCGGTATAAGAGGTGTGTCAATAGAGGCATCAATAACTCCATAGATAAAATTTATTTGATTTGGAAAAGACCCAAGGGGGATGATGGTACCCATGGGTAGTGATGCATTATGAGGTTGGTCAAAGTCTTTGATTGACTAAATGAGAGAGGTGAATGTAACATCTTGCGCTAAATATTCATCAAGGCTCGGATTAATCATATGGATTATGACTTGTAGAGAAGGGGTATATGAAGATAGGAGTTTGGAATATGATGGGACATGTATGACAAAGGGTGGTTTTTTAGGAATAGAGGAAGTGTAGGTGGATTTTGTGGAGATGGTTGAGATTGAAGGTGTGGGAGGTGGATTGGATGATTGAGATGTGGATGTAGTAGGTGGTGAGGGTTCATGTGAAGGGGATGACATTGGTGCTTTTTATGGATTCCTTGTGGGAGGATGTGATGGACCAGAAAGGACTCCCATGGAAGTTGATGATTATGATTGTGATGGGGGTTGCAGTGATGAAGGAATGGAGGTTTTGGGTGGATGATTTGAGTGTTTTATAGGGTGATTAGGTTGAATTTCCAAATGAGTGGATGGTAAGGTGGACTCATATGGATGTGAAACTATATGGTATAATTTAAATGGTTCCAAATCTACGGGGACATAATGAACTTGAAATTCATGCATGTACTTGATGCTTTGGTGTAATATGGAAGGCACACACTTCATATCTTAGATCCAAGGTTGTCCAAATAATACAATATATTGCATGGCATCTTCCAAGACATGGCATAGTGTATGAATGATTTTTAGTCCAACCTGAATAGGAAGGACCACTATCCCAATAGTGGAACACAAGGTATCATTAAAGGCATGAAGGGCGAAGGTGGATGATGTAATGTGTGATGGTGGAATATTAAGATGTTTAAGGGTGGAGGTGGTGATGATATTTATGGAAGAGCTTGTATCAATCAAGACACATTTATAAGTGATCCCATACACACTAGCCATGATATGTAGTTGTGGATAAGGTATTTTCATAGGTATTGTCTTGATTTCATGATCATAAAATATTATAGGATCCTTGCAATTTTTAATGTATCCATAAAGTCGGTGAAACTATTGGAATCTTATGGTTGTAGTTCAGTAGATTTTAGAATCTCCATTAGAGCTTCACTAGGTGAAGTTTATTGTTGTATTAGCTCATAAATGAAGAGTTTTGGTGATACCATTTTGTGACTTTGAGTAAGTCTATTTCTTAGAATAAGTACTAGGTGAGGTGAAAGTGTGATTGGATTTGACCACATAGGTACTTATGATGTTGAAGGGACATTATATGGATCCATCAATTGGGTGGGTTGATTTGGTTATCTTTTATTCCTTGTCATAATGTTTATCATTCCAAAAAAACCTTGGTTGTGTGGAGTTGCATGTACCTGAATGACCTACTTAGATTATTCCATTGTAATGGTAGGTACTATTGTCACTCCACATTGAGGTAATGGATCTTGGTAGAAGTCAAATTTTTGATTGAAAGAGGCAAGAGGGTTATCAATTTGATTTTATTACTGTTTGATCATACCTTGCACTAAGTTCTTGAATGAGTAGCATTATTGGATATCATGTCCCTTCTGTCTATGATAGATGCAATAGTGCTCATCCTTGTAAGATTTAGATTTTGATCAATTTGGGTCTAGTGGGAAAATATCCAAGAGGAAGATCGCTTGTGCCTCACACAATCGATGGAAGATTATCACCAAGGGATCTAATAATGACATGTATTTACAAGGTGGATGGTATGGTTGAGTTGGAGGTTGATTTTGTAATGGTTGATGAGTTGGTTGTGGATGATATTAGGTAGGTGGAGGTTAAGATTGATAGTTAGGTGGTTATGATGGGGTTTGATTTTAGGTGTTAGGGGCACTAAAAATGACTTGGTCTATAGGATATACCTTTTGTTGGATTTGGTTGCCCTTAGCATTATTGTTAGACCATTCCTTACTTAAAAAAATTATTTCTCCTTCTTGGATTTTGATGTCCTCAATGGCCTTTGTTTGAGCTAGGGCTTCTTCAAAAGTTCAATATTGTTGAAGTTGTAGTAAGAGTGAGATTTGTTTTGAGTAAATTTTAGTGAAAATTCAAGCAGGATCTATAATGGGTAAGGTGAAGGGCAATTTTGTGATAACTACTCTCCATATGTTACCATAATCCATGACTAAATCATCTTCAAATTGGTGAAGGTTGTATAAGTCAGTCAAGGTAGCCTTTTTCTTGATGCTAAAGGAGAAGTGTTCCAAAAATATATTATCCAATTGTTTAAAGGTGTAAATGCTATGATGTGGTAAATGATTGTACCACTCCAAAGCACCCCCAAAAAGTGTTATACAAAATTTTCTAAGCATTAGGGGGTCACTATATTGAATATAGAAGCAAACATTTTTAAATCTGCTTACATGCTCTTGTGCATCTTCATCACCTTTGAATTTGTCCAGTTTGGGCATCTCAAAATGAGGTGAATATGGAGGTGATGGAATTAATGGATGAAGGGGTTGAATGATAAGATACTATAAGGTGGCTTTTTGATAACCCATATCAAAGGCTTGTTTTTCCAATGAATTGATTTGATTGATTAGCAATTGATAGGCTTTTGGAAATATTATGTTGGTCATTCACCTTTGATTTTATCCAAGTGGAGATGGTATATTTTGGTGTTGATGCAGTGGTGGATGTGTGTTATTAGTGAGAATTTAACCATAAGGTATGTCAAGACATGTATCGATTTGATCCTAATATTCTGGTTGAAGTTCCTCATAAGTTTCATATTCATGCTGATAGGGGTGTAGTTGATATTGTTCAGGAGGAAGTGGTTCTTTATAATGAGTGGGTGGAGGTTTGTGGTGTTGGAAATGAAGTAGAATTGGATGTGTATTGAGTGGAAGATTTTTATTTGGGTATGATAGAATATTGTGGTGTTGTGTTGGGTACTCTTGGTGATGTTGGAATTGTTGAGTCTTATGCACAGGCATGGATAGCCATTGGTAGATTATTTGCTGTAAATATTTTTGATGATAAAGATTTGGCTTAACTATTTGATGAAATTTATTTACTAGGTCAGCTATATGAGGGTGATTCATGCATTTCTCGATGATACAAATAGGTGTGCATTGTACCCCAACCCTAGAAAGGTTGATAATTTATTTTCTAGGACCACACGAGGCCACATTAACATAATGTTGGGGGTGAATGATTTACTCTGTATAGGTAGGTGGCATAGAAGCACAACGAACTTGGGATGACATTGAAGGTTTATCATGATTTTTGCAAGTGCATGCATCTAGAAAATTATATTCATGGCTCATCTAGGGGTGCTTAATTATAGTAACTTGATCATCCTTATATTGGTGTGAAGTATACCTCTGTTCTTAATCTCATGGAGTTGTAGGATGAGTTAGAATGTGAATATATGATAACAACTTCCTAGGTGCCTTAGTGTAAAGATAAGTATCCTTATAGAGGGTACATAGGGTGGCATGGTTTGGATAGTTGATATCATGATCAACATCAGGGCCTATGGGCAGATTTTTAATGGTGATGCCCAACATGTTGGTGTCAGTGGGATGATAGGTGGTATGTGAGTCATATTGGACATGTTGTCCTTCATGTGGATCAAGATATTGGTAATAAGATGCATTATGTCAATCATCTTGTTGGCCCTGTTGAAAATGGTCCATGAATCTTCGTGATGGATTGGGAGTGTTTGATCATGATTGAGCTTAACTACATGTCATGACCATAATCTAGGTAAATTGAGTTCACTTTATGATATACACAAATAAAGTAATCAAAGAAAACAAAAAATATGTTATTATTGTTAATTTTGTTGCTTTGTGGAATCTTTTCTTTTGTTTTCATTTTTGATTTTGATTTGATTTATGTTTTTATTTTTATTTTATGTTTTTGGATGTGCTGTTTTGAAATCCTATTCCTAATATGACTAAGGTAGAAGGAATGAACACTAGAAAAGGGTAGTTTGCACACAACCCCTATTGAGAAATATGACACAAATAATCAAAATAACTTCTTATGATCATAGATGAGTGATATGTGTCCTTATAGGAATAAAATACCACCCCCAAAGAAGGGGCCACACTATATGAATCCTACTACTTGCCCAACTAGGCTTTTGATTCACCCTCAGGTGGACTTGGATAAGAAAAATAGCTATGTTCCATTAATTATTAAGACCTATGGTTAAAGTGCATCTAAATCTAACCCACTCTAGGACATACCCAAGAGTAGGGGGCATTTTTGTGATGAAGTTCAAAAATCACTCATGAGAGCCATTATGGATTTTAGGGGGCCAATACATGGTGGGAGATGAAGGCCCATGTCATGCGATTGCTATCAACAGCTGGTGATGAAATCCAACTTGCCAATGTTTAAATGCAACATGAATGTATGAGTTCCTTTTATTGCAAAAGTAAATCATAAAGTATACAATGATATACAATGATCTTAATGATGCAAGATTGTAAAACTAATTGTAATATTTTATTTATATGATCCTATATTTTCTAATAGGCAACCATGTAGAGAAAATAAATATATATACAAAGATCATCTCTGACCGAGACAATTGCAAATAGGAGACCGTATCAACCTGAGATGGTTGTAGACAAGAGACCATCTCGACCTGAGATGGTCACAATATGATAGATTTAAAAGAAACTAAAATAAAAGCATGCAACTATATTTTTGTTTTTATTTATTTTATCTTCAAAAACATAGAAAATAGAAAGAAAAAGTGTAAGAATTCAAACCATGATAGCCTATGCAAAGTTTGGTGTTGAAATGTAGTAGCACAATTGTTTCAAGCCTCTAATTAGGGACCATATTAGAGAGATAATTTTAAAATGGGGACTGTATTTGGTGGAGATGGTTGGATCTAAAACTTAAAATCACCAAAATAATAAAAAATTAATTATTTAATGGATCAATTAAGTGTTCAAATACCTTCTTCACCATCAGGCTTGAAGATAGTGTCCTAAGGGTCATCCTCTCATCAGTAAAGATCATCTAAAATAAGTGATCAAAGCTCAAGGTAACAAGAATCCAAAGTGAGTTGAGGGGGAGAATATGTTAAAGGGCGGGAAGTCCTCTATGATAGGGCACAGGAGTGGCAACGGCTCGAACCAAGGGCACATCGAAGCAGACAGAGGGCAATTGGGTTTCGGGGATACTGAGGCATCCTTGCCAACTAAAGGAGTTCAGAATGATGTTGATGAAAGTCAAGGTAAGGAAAAACCAAAAAAATGGGGAGGTGGGCCTCAAAATTTGTATGCCTAGGCAACGACTTCAAAAAACCTAAGCAGTCACTTCACCAAGGAGCTATTTTTTGCTGGGGATGAGTTGGACATCCCGACGAAAGTCCTCTCAAGCTTCATGGAGTATGAGAAATATACTCTCATTAGTAAGTTCATTTGTGGTCGACTCGACATGGACACCATTTGTAAATGGGTGACAAGAAAATAGAGGACATTTGGGCACATGGATTTGGTGGCCCTAACCCGAGGATTTTTTGCTATAATACTAAACAAAAAGGAGGACTACTATAAAATCTTGGTTGGAGGTCCATGGTTCTTGGGCCGTAGAAGCCTGTTTCTTAGGAAGTGGGGCATGGAATTCAATCCTGACACCCAGAACATCAACATTGCTCCAATATGGGTTAGTCTCCTGAGTATCCCCATCTTTAGATGGCATGAAATTGTAATAAGAGGCATTGCCCGCTCTATAAGGGAGTTGATCACCATTGACCCTCCCACCCAAGCTCGAACAAGGTTTTCCAAGCCCATTTTTGTGTTTTGATGGATCTAGAGGCGGACCTCCCATCCTCCATTTCCATTCGGTCTAGAGGCACCATCCTCCACAAACAATATATTGTCTATGAGAACATACCATCTTTTTGCCCCCAGTTTCGTTCTCAAGAACACCTTTAGTCCAATTGTCCTCTTCAAAAATTGGGTAAGAAGTAGCAGGAGACCTGCAACCCCATGGAACATGGTGAAGGCCAGGAAAAACAACCATATCTTCCAAATTTGGAGGTCCATGGTTCTCTAGGCCCCTCCAAGGACCATGATGAAATCTCCCAGCCAGAGGAGGATACCACCCACCATCCGAACTCAGAGCAGTTTAGAGCAAACACCTAGCAAGGTGCAAACTCCCACCTGGAGAGTCATCCATAGGAGGAGAAGGAATGGTCCCCCCCCAAAAACACCACTTAGTCAGATTCACCCAAGATCCAAGACCAGGGCCCTCCCGATTTCAACCATTCCCAAACCTTGCTAGAAGATTACCTCCTAGGAAGGAGGGGTGAATAGTCTAGTCATATCAACCCTCGAAATGTGAGGAGCCGAAAGCAAAGCATAGATTATGGTAGTGAGAGGAAGTAGGGCCGACCTCCCAACAAAGATAGAAGAGAAAAAGAGATGACAGAAGACGTCATGAATGGCACCCAACATCTACTATTTTTGGATGACTCCGATACTCAGACTGGCGAAACACATGTACCAAAACCTCCCCTCCAATAAGGAAAGGGAGGAAAGAAGAACCTCAAACTGTCTAGATGAAAGTTCTCTCATGGAATGTGAGAGGATTGAATGGAGCAACCAAATGGAGGTTAGTGGCTGATCTCTGAAAGAGGACCAACCCCTCCATCCTAATTTTGTAAGAGACCAAGACTGATGCCATTTGGGCCAAGGCAAAATTTATTTCCAGTCCTATAGTGGGAACAATGGACAGTATCATGGTTCTTTGGGATCTAGAGAGTGTCGAGGGCAGCTTGCTATTAACCTCCAATAGGATTATCAACATGCTGTTCCATTCCAAAACCATCAATTTTTCCTAGATTTTGTCCAATGTTTATGCTTCGAATTCTGCCACAGAGAGAGTAGAAATGTGGAAAGCTATTTCCCAGATGAGGAAAATTTTTAGTAATTTTCCCTGGGTCTTAGGGGGAGATTTCAACTGTCCTCTTCACCCATCTGAAAATAAAGGAGGCTCCGACCATTCTAGCCACAACCTGGAGGACTTTAGATATTTTGTCTCTACTAACAGCTTGCTTGACATCAAACTCAAAGGGACATATTTCACATGGAGTAATAGGAGGATCGAGAGCAGCCTTATTCAAGTCAAGCTCGACAAATTTTTCATATCCCAAGAAGCTATTCCCATCCTTGGTGGTGCAACTCTCTCGATCCTACCAAGGATTGGTTCTAATCACAACCCTATTTTTTTGGAGATGAACGATGGGCATGCATTTAAGACCCCCTTCAGATTTGAATCCATGTGTACTTCTCATAAAGACTTCAAAGGATTGGTTTCAACGTGGTGGCAACAGGAGGTGGGAGGATCCTCTTCAAAGAGAGTGGCTATAAAACTCAAAATGGTCAAAGAGAAGTTGAGAATATGGAATAAAGAGGTTTTCGGCAACATTTTCTAGTCCAAAAGGTCCATCTCGGAGAACCTAAAAGTTTTGGAGGAGAGAATGGAGCTCAAAGGTTATACCAAGGCCCTCGAGGAGGAAGAACAGAGCCTCTTGGTGGACTTAGATTCTATTATTGCAAGGGAGGAAACCTTCTGGTTCCAGAAATCTAGAGACCTTTGGTTGAAGAATGGAGACTCCAACATGAGGTTCTTCCACACGTTAACCATGAGGCATAGAGGGGCCAAAAAGATCAGGGAAGTGTCTTGCAAGGATGGGTGCATAACAAGGGAGATAGAGGAAATTAGAAACAAAGTGGTTGACTTTTTTCAGGACTTGCTTGGCGTTCCTCCCGACAGTGACCTCTAGGTCCAGAAACATTTGCTTTCCAAATTTTTGACTAAAGTCCCCTACGAGGTAAGAATCAAGCTGCTAGAACCTTTTTCCCCATCCGATATTAAAGAAGCTTTGTTCTCCATGCAACAAGACAAGGCCCCTAGACCTGATGGTTTTCCCCCCCATTTTTTTCAAGTCATGTGGGATGTTGTGGGTTCGGATGTGTAAAAATCTATTCGGGATATTCAAGCTTCCATATCCATTCAACCAAAACTCAATTCCACATTTTTTTCTCTCATTCCTAAGTATCCCATCTGCAAAAGCTTCTCTGATTACCGATCGATCAACCTGTGCAATATTTTTTACAAGATCCTCACCAAGTCTATAGCCAACAGACTGAGGCCCATTCTCCCTCTCCTGATTGATCCTTGGTAGGGTAGCACTGTTAAAGGTAGAAACATCCTTGATGGTGTCATCACTGTCCATGAAACTCTTCACTCTACTTACCGCTCCAAGAATGCTACACTCTTTCTAAAGCTAGACATGAACAAAGCCTTTGACAGAGTTGATAGAAGTTTTTTATGTGCAGTTCTCCTCAAGTTTAGCTTCCATCCTCACTGGATCGACCTTGTATGTAGCTACATATCCACTCCCTTCTTCTCTGTCCTGATCAATGGGTCCCCTATTGGGCATTTCCAAAGCACTAGAGGCCTTAGAAAAGGTGACCCTTTTTCACCCATCCTCTTCATCCTCCTGGCAGAGGTTCTGATCTGGTCTTTGAAAGAGGATCTTCATCAAAACAAGATTTTTGGCATTCTTCCCACTACTGGATTTGAAACCATCACTCACTAGTAATTTGTGGATGACACCCTCATCTCCACTAGGGCATATATTTCCCAAGAAAAATCCCTCAAGCAGATCCTCTCCCATTATGAGCAGGCTGCCGGGAAAAAGGTCAATTATATTAAGAGCAAAATCTACTTTATTAACACTCCCCTATGAAGGCAACTCTAGATTGCTAGAATTTTAGAGTTCACCATTGACTCCTTGCCTACTTCTTATCTGGGGTTGCCCTTGTCTTGTAATGGTCGTGTCAGTGGAAGTATGGGGAACATGATCCTGGAATGCCTTCACAAGAAAATGGGTACTTGTAAAGGCAAAATCCTGTCACAAGTCGAGAAATCCACCCTTACCAAATCTTGTCTTCAGGGGATCCCAAATTACTTTATGTCTACGTTCATGCTTCCAATTTCTATCCACTCCAAAATTGAGAAGATCCAGAGGACCTTTCTGTGGTCTGGTAATGAAGAAAAATTTAGAATCCCTCTTGTTGCCTGGGATAAGGTCTGCTTGCAAAAATACCAAGGCGACATGGGGATGAGGAGATTAGGGCTTATGAACATAGCTTTGATCGCTAAGCATGCATGGAGGATCCTAACAAATGACCCAGTTGAGTGGGTCAAGCTAGTCAAATGGAAATATCTAGGCTCCAATTCTTTCCTTGAAGCTGGGGCTCCCTTCAAAGCATTTGCCTTTTAGAAATTTGTGCTTTAAGCCCATCATTTGATCAGCTTGGGAGCCCGCTGGATTTTGGGTGATGGCAATTTCATCCTCTTTTGGAAGAATATGTGGGATTTTGAAGAGGCCCTTGGTTTGAGGGCGGACCTTGCTGGCTTGAGAGCTCAGACCGAACAAAATTCCCAACTCAAGGTGGTGGATTTCATAGACCGGAGTACCCTTTCCCCTCGATGGAAGCTACCAATCATGGATGGGTTTAATAATGAAGTGACATTTTTGTCAAACATCCTCCAATTGGTTTTAATCCCATCTATTAGGAGGACTAAAAAAATCATTTGGCAAGGCACAAAGGATGGTATTTTCTCTATGAAATCTGTCTATGCTTTTCTAACTAGCGAGACTACCTTGGATTATCAGTGGAAAGTTGTTTGGAGGAAGGTTCATCCCTAAAGTGAATTTCTTTGCTTGGATTGCTTTTAACAACAAAGATTTAACCATTGACAACCTTCACAAGAGGGGCTTTGCCTTCCCAAATAGGTGTTATATGTGCTGAGATGAGTGCGAGATGATAGATAATTTATTCCTGCATTGCCCCTTTTCCCACTCGATACTCAACATTGTCCTATCCTCCTTCCAAATCCTCTGGTGCTCTCCATGTTCCCTCAGAGATGCTTTCCATCAATGGACCAATCCTTTCAAGAATCCTAAACTCCACTTCCTTCTTAAGGCCTCCTTCCACCACTTCGTTTGGAAAATCTGGTTAGAAAGGAATGCCAGAGTCTTTGGAAGAGCCCCAAAAGTGCCTCCTTATGTCACTCAAAGGGCCTTATCTTATGCCATCGAGAAATCTAGAGCTATTCCTAGTCCTCGTCCCCACATTCTGAGTGAAGAAGTGATTTTCAAAAGGATGGATCTCTGCTCGTATCTGAAAGCTATTACAGGTCCCTATCGAAGAAGTGTCATTTGGACCAAGCCCCCTAGGGGGTGGATTAAATTGAATTTTGATGGAGTAGAAAAGGGTAATCCTGGGCCCGTTGGATCAGGTGGAGTTGTTAGAGATCATGATGGGAACCTTGTGGTGGTCTACTTTGAAGAGTTGGGCTCCCAGATGAATCACTATGCTAAAGCTAGAGGTGTCCTGAGAGGAATCCAGATCCTCTCAGAGGATCCTTGGACTCTAATAATTGAAGGAGATTAGTTCAACATAATGAACTACCTTTTAGGCACCAAAGACCCATCCTGGAGGGTCTTTAACATCATTCTTGAGGCAAGAACGCTCCTTTATCAATGTGGTAGGTGGAAAGCGAGTCATATCCTTAGATAAGGCAATCATGTGGTAGACCCTATGGCCAATAGAGGGCTCACAACCACATGTTCGATCGTGTGGTGATTTGGCTTCCCATCCAAGGTGGAAAGGTTAGCCAGAGTGGATATCCCTTCATGATGTTTTCTTCGCATAGATTTTGAAAGGTCCTTATCGATGAGTATCAGGTTGGGGTGGTAGCTCTATCCAATCCCCTGTACAATAGCTCCTGCATGAGTCACATGAAGTGTAGTCCTTTCTCCAAAGCTTGTTGCTTTCAAGGTTCCAAGGTGCACCAGACTTGGTGCCCTGGTGGTCATCAGTACACCCCTCTCCACCAAGGCAGTCTAGCTATTTTTTATCGCACTTTATAGTTTCCCCTTTTGGTCAGTGATGGAAGTTCAAAGTACCCCTTCCAAATGGTGCCCATGCATTGCTAGGACAATTGTAGAGTGTGGGAATGTTTGGGATTGGATCTCGCCAAATACTTGCCTCAGATTTGGCATGCTCTCTTTAGTCATTCTTTTGTTCGATGCCTCTACCGAACTGTCTCCCGTTCATGGAAGGATGACAGAGGCTTTATGGCTAGGCATATGGAGAGGCAACGTGGCACATTCAGGCTGAGGATGGATGAGCTCATGATCTATGTGCCACCTTCCCTATTTGGCCCTAGGCTTGCGGTGTTGGCTCTGGGTCGATCATGGGTGGTGGCTCACGGTCAGGTCTATCCTCTGCCTTCCTTCTTATTTATTTTGGTGATTTGTTCCAACCTCTATCTCTAAAGCATTCTGCAGGTAGCTTTAACCATGGCTATTCCCTTCATCGAGCCCTCTACTCTTTCCCTTTATGATGAGGCATGAATATTTATGAAAGCCAAGAAGCTGTTGCCATTTCTGGAAAAGTTTGCTGGTCTCAACTAGGAAATCACGCAGGGCTTCATTGATACTTGGACCCAAGATGATGTGGTCATAAAAGGGATTAGTATTCATGTGTCTATTGATTTCATGGTGGTGGTATCTGGTCTGCATTCCCTTGGGTGGATCATCAGAAGAGATAGCCACAATTGGGCTGAGGAGCTAGAGTAGTTCCATGATAAAGGGAAAAACCTTGGATCGGACAAGTCGTGCCTCCTTCGATCAGCCCTTCCTAAACCATACAGGTCCACCATGATTCCCATCATGCAATATATAACTTGTGATGATCTCAAGAAGCCACTCTATAGCTTCCACATTAGCTTTTACAATCACCTCCATGATTCCAAGCCAGTGAGATTTCATGATTACCTAATGTATTCCCTTGCCCTTGCCATTGAGAAGAGTAGGAAATCGTCATCCCCACCCACCCATCAAGGCCTCATGGTAGTCATTTACAGGCATGCCCTGGCCATGCGCCCTCCTCCTTAGGTTGTCAATTCGTTAAATTCCCAAGCTCCTGGAAATGTGTCCTCCCCTATGGAGGGCCAAGCTTCCAGTCCCTTTAGAACTAGCCCTCCTAGAACTAAAAAGCCTTCCCCTTACAGTAGCACCTTTCGAACTCGGCCAAAATAGAGCGTTGGTGGTAAGTCCTCCACCCCTGGCAGATCCTCCCAGTGCTTGAAGAAAATTAGAAAGGAGGAGGAGGAAGTCCTCCTACAGTAGATTCTGTCAGACACTGAGAGTGATAGGGAGATCCCTCCTGATAAATCCCTCTTGGGCCTAGCATCTACCATTCTCACTTCTGTCAACTCCATGATTAAAATTTTGAAGTAGACCAAGAAGCATCAGAACTTGGAGGATCAGGAGGATTCGTAGTAGCTATTTTTTTTTGGTGATTGGCTATTTTGCTTTTGCCCTCCAATGTTCTAGTTTCTTCAGCTATTAAATGAGGGACTTACCCAGGATTATGGACTAAGTGACACTCAGGGACTTTTATTGTATTTTTAAATCATTCAAATTTGGAGGGAAAGTGGATGGGGAGACAAGGTGGATTAAATGAGGGATTTAGGTGGGGATTTTGGGTAGACCTAGGGATTTGATTAGGATTTTTAAATTAGAGTGCATATCTCCTAGGGATTTGGATGAGGGCTTAATATGGGATTAGAGGCTAATGAGGGGCTTGATTAGGGTAATTAGATGAATAAGAGGAGTTATGAAAAATTTGAGGGGTGGGAGGAATAAATGAGGGAGATTATGTAGAAATTAGGAGACTAAAAAGGCTAAGAAAAAATTAGAAGAATTAAACAAAGTAAGGGAGAAATTAGAGAAATATTAGGGAGAATTTAGAAGAATTTAATAATTTAATGGGAAAATGGAAATTTAGAGGGCAGTTAGAGGATTTAGGGAGACCTTAGGAGAACTTAGGGAAATGAGAAGAAATAGAGGAAATTAAAATAGAATTAGAAATATTGGAGGGAGGTTAGAAGAATTTAGAGAAAATAGGAGCTAGAGGGAAATTGAGTTGACTGGAGGGAAAGCAAGCTATATTAGAAAAAATTAAGAGGGATTAGGAAGATTTGGGAGTAAAATTAGAAGATATTTCTAGAAATTAGGGGAATTGAGGGAAGTTGAGAGAAATTGGAATTTAGAAGAAAAATGAGAGAATTTGAAGAAATTTAGACAAATTAGATAGAAAACTAGAAATTTGGAGGAATTTGAGTGCATTGAAGAAGAATTTGAAGGGATGATGAGGGTTTTGTGGTAAATTAGGGTCTTGGTGAATTTGTATAGATTTGAGGAGTGTTTCAATGGTTTTTATGGATTGGTTATGTGAATGACTAAATTTTGGTGTCTATAGATGCCCCTTTTTGTATCACATTGTGAAGAACAATGGGGTACACAAATAAGAGACACCTAGTCCATTGGATGAAAAAATTTTGTTTGTTGCCCTAGAAAATGGAAATTGAATGACTCTTTTAAATTTTGGGTTTTTGTCTACCCCCTCAAGCGACGAGTGGGTGGAAGACTGAACGAAACACAATGATGAGTTAGTTGAATAAAATGGTGGATTGCACCTTGAGAATGATTTTGAAATGTGGAGAAAGGGGGACCAAAAGGGAGGAAAGGGGAGATGTGAATACCACCAATGGTTCAAAACTACCCATGATGAGTAGAGGCAACCACCAATAATGGTTGGGAGCACACTGGATGGATGCCATTGATGGTTGGAGGTGAGATAGGTGGGTAGGCTATAAATAGGTGATGAGGTATCACCATGGTCATTTGCACTTGGCAGGTGAAGTGAAATAGGAGAAGGAAAAGCGAAGGAATGAAATGGTAGGCAAGAGTGCAATGATGGGAGTATGAGGGTGTGCAGGGAAGGTATGTAGCTCAGTGACACTCTTTTAAATAGTTTTATTTAATAGTTGTAGGTGTGTGTTTGTGTGTTTTTGTTGGTTTGTTTGTATTTGTGTTATTTTTTGTTTTTAGGAAGAGAAGGGAAGGTATTATTTTTACTTTTTTTGAAAGGAGAGAAGATGAAGGGATTTTTTTTGTTTTTTAAGAGAAAGGAAGAAGGGAATTTTTATTTATTTATTTATTTATTGAAGTTTGGTGGGTGTGTATTTTGTATTTTTGTTTTTATTTTGTTACAATGGTGACTAATGTGATGATGGAATGGATTTGTGTGTAGTTGAGGATGTTGAAACAACAACAAAGGTTTATCCCAGACTTACCTAGGATTATGGACTAAGTGACGATGACTAGGAGTGGTTAAGGACAATTGGCTTGAAGAAGTTTGCTCTGATAGAGACTATTCATACAAATGTAGGGTACTTTTCATCCCTTGCAAAGCAATGGGATCATGATAAGGGGACATTCCACCTCTTGATAGGGAAAATAATAGTAACATTGGAGGATATCTACAAGATTTTTTGGTTACAAGTGGAGGGTCTCTCAATATATGTAGAAGTGGATAAGGATGTGATACCCTTAGTTTATGGTGATGGTTGGAGGGACATATAGATAGGAAAAAAAGGGATACAATACTTGAAGGAATACGAGAGGGAGTGAATGAGATATAGATATGTAGTTTTGATGTTTATGATCTCAAATATGGTTTTACCAAAATCTTCAAGTGCACCGTTCTCTTAGAACTTGATAGGAGTAGTTATAAATTTGGTAGGGACACCAATGATATATAATTTGGACATCAAAACTATTGGAAGAAATGTATGATGAGTTGTATGAGATGCAACAATGAGGGAAAAAGGGCTTGGGATGCAAATTGCTCTTGAAAAAATAGAGATGGGAGAACTTTAGCATATATTTTCTAGTGGGATTGCTTTGTGAGAGGGAGGTAGGATGATCATATGCTCTAATATTATAGATTTATAGAGAGAGACAATGTATTTGATTGCATTAAGGGGATGAGGAGTATTATAAGTAGGTATGGCTAGGTTTGAGAATCGATCAGGTGATTTGGAAGTCATGGAAGGGAGCAAAGGCATAGGATGATAATGACATCCACTTGGCTTGCATAAGATGAGTGAGGTAGGTGATTGGTTGACATTGGATGGAGCATGATATGATTCAATTCACATGCATGTAGAGATAGTTTTGATTGACACAAGAGGTACCTCACCCAATTGTGATCTACAAGAGGTAAGGGGATGAGATCACCTTAATAGAACCATAGGTGATGCTACTAGAGGAGGATGTAGAAAAGGTGGTGGATGTTCTATATATCAAGGATGTAGGGATAACTATGGAGTATGATTCTTTCTAGATGACATAACAGTGGGAACCCTCTAGGGATGTGGGGGAGAAAACAAGTAAGGATGGGGAAGAGGTAGACCCTGAGGGGTCTGAGAATCCACTCTGATAACAAGTGTATCATAGGAATGGCAATGAGGTAGGAATTTTAAGGTAAGTTGAGGAGGATCCTAGGGCTTTATATGGTGAGATTGGCCTTGATGAGGCCAATATTATGGAGATGGTAGAGGAGATTCTAGATATGGATACCAAGGCAATGTAAAGAGGGCTTGAGAAAGAGGCAAGATTGAGGTGAGGAGGAGTAGGTGATACTTTAGGAAGAGAAAGATAGCCTAGAGGAGATGAAGGACCAATTGGAGGATGAGATGATGAAATAGGAGGAGGAGTAGGCATGGATGATAAGAAAGAGGGATCATGTGCAATGGGAGTGAGATGTGACTATGGTAGAAAGGTATGATCTATCACTAGATCATCGAGAGAATTAGGTAGAGGGTGGATATGGGACCATAATTATGGTGCTACAAGTGGAGGTGGGTACTATATGAGAGAAGGTGGGTATGATAGAGAACCAATTTTAACAAGAGATAGTGTACATGAGGGTCCCAGAGGACTAGCTAATGGAGAGAGGTATAGAGATACTGATGTGACCTTCTTCTTCATGGAATGAGTCCAACCAGAGAAGTGAAGGTTTGAGGGTGACCTTAGTACAACAACCAGTGCCATGGTTTAAGGACCCCAGAACCTCATAGGTATTAGGTGCTAGGATATTGCATCAAGGGTTGAGGGATTACAAGAGCATGAGCAAGTGGTCACAACAAGGTGGGATGGAGTGGAGCAAAAAGACCTATAATGGGAAACATGGGTGAGTTGGTGGTGGAGGGCTACATGTATTGATGATGATGAGCCTAAGGGATTATTTATATGTAGAATGGGGGTAATTATATAATGATGTACTCCCATTTTTGCATATATATATATACATGATGGCTTTTATTTAATATGTGTCATGTGTGAATGTGATGCGATTATGTAATTTGATAATAGTGTGATCATTTAGTATGATTATACATGGATTAAATACAATAGATAGCATATATTAGAGTGAATTATATAAAAATAAAAAAGAAACATGTCTATGCATGGTTGATGATCATCCAAAAATGGTTTAGAAATGTATTGGAAAACTAGCTTTGTATTACTTAATCAAGGGCATCAACATAATAGTACTAAAATTATTGTGAGATAGTTGATAGCATGGGAGATAGGATATGGATGGAATGGATGAGAGAGTGAAATGAGAAAGAGACCACTAGTTAATTTGTATGTCCTAGGAATGACGAATCTAAATTTGTGTTAAAAAGACTCAAACACCCTAGTGACCTCAATCAAACTCATATACTAATAAAATAGGCACTTGCAGATACTAAGACCACCCTAGGGAGTCAAGTTTCTCAAGGATAAATAATATGTGCAATAAATATTCAATTCTAGTTTTGAGCAAGGTTGGACTAATCACTTGTGACTTACACCAATAAGTCAGCTCACCCATGAGCATATGTAGATTTGTACAAAATAAGGTCATTAATGTAATAGACACGTCATCATATGGAGGGTGTACCCCACTACCAATTAGGTGTTTATAGCCTCAATGGAGGTTAACCCTAAGATCTAAATACTTGAGAATTCCATGGATTCAAGCTTTTTACTTGCTTTTTTTTGTTCTTGTCCTTTTGCCAATTATTAGGGTTATATCATGTGCATGACAGGATGAGTAGGGGAAAATGTTAGATTTATGGTGATAGGGAATCATGAGTTCATATTTCCTAAGCACAAAAATTAATTAATATGTAGCACATGTGCATGATCCAAAATAAAACCTGAGTTAACTAGGAATGACCTATAGAACTCAAGGATTGACTGGAATTCAATAGAGGTTGATTGAGGCACTATAAATGGTTGAGATACTAAAAGAACCTAGATATTAACTGATCCATAGATGTCAAAAAATATAAGGTATCATAGAGGTGGTGTAGGAATGTACATAGTGATGGTTGTGGGTATATGTGAGATCAATGAACGTGATGAAAAAATGATATAAAGGGTCAGAAAAACTATGACAAGGAAGATGCCCTTGATTAAGACAACAAAAGTAAGCTTGAAAAACTAGGTAAAAATGAACCAAGTGGGAATCCAAGGAGGAATGCATGTAAGAATGAGTGTGCAAAAAATATGGTAACATTGGGTATGAGACAATAAAAAAAGGAAAATAGAGGACGAAGTAAAATAATAAATAAGGCTAAAGAGAAGGAGAAATGAGGAAGAAAATAGGAGAGAATGAAGAAGTGCAACACACCAGTCTAGGGTACATAGCCACTCAAAGTGTGATTGTACAATGAGGAGTGATGTGTGAAGGAATGAGATAAGATGAAATGAAGAGAAGGTAAATACATACAAACTAATTGGGAAGTATATGCGATTGGGATGTGCGTGTGTGCTATTATATTTTGTTTTGTCTTCTTTTTTTAGAAAGAGAAGAGTGGATTTAAATTCCATATTTTCACCTAACCATTTCTCAACATCCTCCAATATATGTATGATGTCTTTGAGAGTACATAATTATCGATGTTAGGTTGATTATTTCTTTGTAGGATTTTAAGGAATGATTGGAAAAAAATAAGGAATGATGGTGAATAGAGATGATGATAAATGTGATTATGGAATAGAAATAATAAGAGTCAATGGGCATCTTTCATGTTCAACCAACTAATCTACAACATCTATCAATGTCTTCATTAATAACTCCAGTATTACGTGTAAGTGATATCCAAATTATGTTTCTTATAAAATACATTGGAGAATAGTTGGATGAACACAAAGGATAATGAAGCCTCTATTCGAGATTGAATATTACATGTGAGCAGATAGAGGATTGTATGTGTGCAAAATGTGCATGTGATGAGTGATTTTTTGATTGATTTTTTTGTTGGAATTAAATGATAAGTTAGGCATATAAAGCTCTTAGGTGAATGATGTTAATGGGATCAGGCTCCTTGAATCCCTTTAGGTTAGAAAGCTAGCAGGCTCCTATCTTGAACTTTTTTTTAATGATAAATGGACCAAGCCAATTGGTAGCAAACTATAGACACCTAAAATATGTCATTATAGGGAGACTCCCAAAAATACTCCTTTCTAACTCACACCATCCACCTTGGGTAGCCTCTAGGCTAATTCAGTTATTTTCTCTAACAACAGGTAATATTCTCCATGGGAAGCCTGTCCATATCAACCCGAGATAATCATAGGGTTGTGATCATATCGACCTGAGATGGTCACGCAAAACCAAAAATAAAAAATAATGGGCAACAAAAATATCTGTCAACACTATGCCTAATTTCATGTTGATGCCAAATGCCCTACATGTAACAATTTCACCTACCACTTGCATTTATTTTGTGGAAATAAATCAAGCTATCCCTTAATAACACTTACCACTTTTGATTGATTATAAATAAGCCTATAAAATGGTGCTCTCCCTCCTTTGTTTTGATCCTCAATTTTCAAATTTTGAAGCCACGAAGTGCTACTAAAATTATCTACCAGGTTATTCCATTGCCAAACCAATGTTTTTGGATCACCACTTTGGATTTGAAGCTACTTTCCTCTACCTCACATTATCTGATTTGCACCTTCTTACTCTCCTCCATTCTCCTGAATATCCAAAAATAATGACATCCTACCTCACCTAAAAATGTTATCTAGAGCTAGTTATACCAAGGCACTGACCTATGATGATGACCATATAATTCTAAGATGGTCCATAGATAGAAATCATCTCGATCTGAGATGGTCTCAGGTAGGTTACAGATTTTAAAGTCATTTTGCATGTTATCTTAGACTCTATATTTTTGTTGCATCTTAGATTACATATTTCATATTGCATGGAATTCATTTCTTATTTTAACTTACTTAAATATAGGTCCTATTTTGGTGGACCCTTTAGATGCTACTGATTCATTGTTATTTCCTTTGTGCACAGGTTATAGGTCTCAAGGACAACAAAAGACTCAAGATCTAACTCTCACACGATGGTCATAGAAAATCCCACTCCCCCAACACTGTGCTGACACGAAAATCTTCACATTGCACCAGAGACATTGTTTTTTGAAAAGAGATGAATCATACCCCTAATTTGTAATATTTGTATCATTAGTAAATATCCTCTCAAGAGGACTCTCTTTGTAACACTGAAAACATAAATTAATACAAATTTGATTTTATTACTTTAAGCATTTGTATTTACTTTTACGGTGCAAATTTTGGTCCTTCAAAAGGTGATCATAGTGGGATAGAGTATCTAATTTTCTAATGCATGCTTGATAAATTTGACTAGCTATTGATTGTCTCTATGATTTCAGGTTCTTAGGCTTAACCATATCTATCCAAGATGACCCATATAGAAATTGTCTCAGCTTGAGACGATCCTTGGCCTAAGTTAGAATGACTATGGATTTGCTTATTTGCATCAAACATAGGCATTCATGGTTATTATCTATATCACCACACTAAGTTTTTATTGTTTTTTAAAAAGAAATAAATAAATAAAAAAATATCTATAGCATAGCTACATGCATTTTAGTTCTTAAGTCTATCATACTATGATCATCTTAGGTCAAGATGATCTCCTATATATGATCATATTAGGTCAAGATGGTCCCTTGTATATGATCATATCAACAAAATATGATCTCTGTATGTTCAACTAGTTTGTTTGCATTACTGCTTGCTAAAAGGATAGACCATAATTTAGAGATATAAGGATAGACCATCATTTAGAGATATATTACATATTTTCTTCATATTTTGCATTAGTTAAGATCATTACATGCTCTCTATTTTTAATTTTAATTTTTTGCAATAATAAAAGAAACCACACACTTATGAGGCACTTAAACATCTGTCAGTTGGATTTCATCACCAACTGTAGTTAGCAATCACATGATGTGGGATTTCATCTCCCATCATGAATTGGTCCCTTAAATATCATAGTAGCCCTTATGAGAGGGTTTTTAGATTTCATCACTAAAAATCCCCCTACTTTTGGGTGCATCCCAAAGTAGGTTAGGTTTAGATGCCCTTTAACCATGGGTCTTAATAATCAATGGAACACAACTATTGTTTGTATCCAATCCCACCCAAGGGTGAAGTGAAAGCTCAATTGGGCAAGTAGCAAGATTTAGATAATGTGGTCCTTTATTTAAGGGGGTGGTTTTATTTCCATAAGGATACCTATCACCCACCTACCATCATAGGAATTCATCATGACCATTTATGTCACATTCCTTGATAGAGGTCGTATGCAAATTATCTTTTAGTAATGTTCATTCCATCTGCCCTAGTCATATTAGGAATAGGATTTTGAAAAACACACCAAAAATAAAATAAAAATAAAAAATAAAAACAAAAAAAAGAGATCACATTTCTTGGTTGCTTTTTTTATGTAGTTTAGAATGTGCACTCCATTTACCTAGCTTATGATCATGACACACAATCAGGCTCAATCACGAGCAAACACTATTGAGCCATCACAAAGAGTCATGGATCATTTCCAAGTTGATCTACAAGACCTTGTCATAGTTGAGTGGCAATGTGGTACCCATGAATTGAACACCATATATCATCCCACTGACTCAAACATTGTTGAAATTGCTATATAGAATCCACCCATAGGGCCTAATGATGATCATAATATTGATTATATAAACCATGCCACCTTTCATGCTTTCTATAACAATAAATAATTTCATATGAAAGTACCTAGGGAGTCGTTACCATACATCTACATCCTGTTTCATCCTCCAAATCTATTAGATCAATATCAGGTGTACACTCTACACCAAGACATGTATGCTCAAGATACCATAGATGAGCACCTATGGATGAATTATGAGTATGATCAAGTGGACATGTACATCATTTGACATCATAATAAGCATTCCATGTCATCTTATGTGTTGAGGGATTATGATCCTAATCATACCTCTACATATTACAATAAACAACCTTCTCAAGTACATTATGCTTCAATACCACCTACCTACGTGAAACCCATCATGCACCATCAACATCAAGTCAATGCAACCTCTCATAATATTGGAAAATAAGTTGTTGATATTTTCAAGGATGGGGTGCAACGCACACCCATTCACATCACCAACATACATGTGAATCACCCTCATGCAACTAACTAGACCAATCTCTTTAAATAGGCAGCCAAGCCAACCACTGGTCATCAACAACACTTACAACATCACCATCCACCACCTCATCAACATTAAAACCTACCACCTCAACCTTCTTAAAATCCAATATGAGTAACCAACATAATTTTACTAGAAGCTTACAAATTACTGACTGATTGTATCAACTCCCTTGAAAGACAAGTCTTATGGTAATTCAACCATAAATCCATTCATCCATATATTCCCTCACCCCCATATCTATTAAATTTTGAGATGCCTAAGTTTTATAATTTCAAAGGTGAATATGAGCTATGGTGGAGTCATTAACATACTCCTCTAATTCTACAACAAATCTTGAATTGACTCACAAAAATTGAGCTACAATTGAGACATTATCCTTAAAAACCTCTTCAAATTCACCCACCTCATAAAACTCATCCACCTTATCCACCTCATTTAAATCACCAATCCCATACCTGGACCCACTATTCAAGCCCTTATTGATAATATTTCATAATTTTTAGGATGAAAAAAAATTGCTTTACCTAACATACACCCTAAAGAACCTAACAGAACTAAACCCAAGTCATATAGGGAAAATCACTATTGCCTCTATTATCGACAAGCGGGTCATGACACCAATAACTGCATCACATTTAAAAATATGGTCCAATATATTATTAATAGGGGACCTTCCCATAGATAGCCCACTCAACCCATCCAATCAAAACCTTGGTATCTACCAAATTGTGGTGGGGAGGCTCATGGTATCACACCTTCCCTATCAGCCACATCACAAATATAAAACAATTTGGGTATATTCAAGGTATCACATCTTTCCCACACTCACCAGTCATGAAATAATTTAAGGATGCTCAAGGTATCACACCTTCCCCACAAAAACAAATACAAAAAAGAAAAATTAAAATAATTCAAAAATTAAAAAAACATCAAAATTATTCAAAATTTCAAAAGAAAAAAAACAATCACACACTGCTATAAAGTACACTACATTCACACATCCAAGCATTCCACCTCACATCATTTTCATCACCAATAACACTTTGGTTATTGTTCGAATCATGCTTTCATCCATTTTTTTAGGATTGATTTTGTCACATTAATCAAGGACATCATCCTTTTGCTATGTCCTACATCATCCCTTATTGGACATATTTATATTAAATACACCAAACACCACTTTATTCAGCCACAAAAAACCTAGTACAAGTGCCTATCTACTTAGTAGATGCATTTGATCGATGTCACTAGGGTGTTTAAACAACCTGAAAGCATTTTCAAAAATTTCTCTCCTAAGACACATGAAAGAATAAGTCATGTCATCTTGACCTCCACAAGTATAACATTTCTTGAAAAACATTACATAAAATCCACTCCCACCTATCCCCCATATATGTGAATGCCATTGGGTTGATGCCCTTGATTCATTGATTAAAGTCATGAATGATGATATGTGTCTAAGCAGTTTTTGAATGATAAGCAAACATAAATCACATTAAATAATTTCAAACATTATTCCCTCACATCCAAACCACATACAAGAAACATCACAACTATACACCAACCTTAGGGTAATCAAGGTATCACACCTTCTCCATCAATCAAATCAAGAAATCAACCAACTTGGGGGGTGTTCAAGGTGTCACATATTCCTCTAACAATCAATCAAACAAACAAACAATCCACTTGGGGGTGTTCAAGGTATCACACCTTCCTCAAAAATCAATGAAACAATCAAATAATTTTGGGAGATCAAGGTATCACACTTTCCCCATTGATCAATCAATAAAATATCCATCAAATAACTTGTGGATGTTCAAGGTATAACACCTTCCCCACAAATCAATCAAATTAATTAATCCAACAAAAGGCTCAATCAATAAATGAATCAGGTACTTTACCTTACCATCAAGACTTTGAAATGGTTTTATCACTGCAAACATTCAATAAAAAATAAACTGCTAGGTTCAAAAGGTTGTGTCCTTTTCTCAAAGGTTGCATCCTTTGCCTTGCATTCACATTCAATAAAAAAATCAGCTTCCAGGTTCAAAAGGTTGCATCCTTTTGTCAAATGTTGCACCCATTGCCTCAGCTTCATAGACACAACACATTTGATTCCACTTACTTTTCCTACCCATTATTTCTTCCATTCATCCACTATATTTACTATCCTAGATTCTCAAGTGAATCCCATATTTAGTGATCTACTCTAATCACCCGATGATTGCAGTGACTAGTTATTCATGCAATTTGGTAGGATGGTTTGATTACCATAAGAAAACTTGTTTACATTATCATTAATGCAATAGAACATAAGGTCATAATCCAAAATCAATCTAAAATCTCCAAAGACACATAACCCCTTTGGTCACTTTCAATTCAAAAATATCTAGAGGTACCAAACCACTCTGGTCAACATCTAGAATAGCCTTTTCTTTCCTGCAATAGCTTAGGATTTTATTTTCGATCTAGATAAACTAGTCTAGATCCTTGAGTGAACCTCGTATCTAGTGATCTACTCTAGTTACCTAGTGGTTGTAGTGATTGGTTATCCATGTAATATGGTAGGATGGATAGATTACTATAAGGTCACTCGTTAAAAAAATCATCAAAAAACTATATAAAATGAAACCATATCGGGCTGAGACGATTTTAGAATTTCATTTTTTCCTAGGGCACCCATGCTAACAATCCCACTTTTATCAAGTGCTTCATCACTATCATCATTTAACATCTCTTCCATCGACTTATCACTTGAGGGGGTAGAAAATACCTACAAATCAAAATGCAACCATAAGGATAAAAAATGAAATACAAGAAAATGAAATGTAGCAAATCAAAATGCAACCATAAGGATAAAAAATAAAATACAAAAAAATGATGGATGATGCTATTTTATTAATAATATATTGTTATTTCCAAGAAATTTACAAATATGATCTGCTTTGAGGGATTTCTACCAATCTTGATACAATGAATTAAAAATAAAATAACTTGGATGTACTACACAGGATCTTTTTGCAACCACAAATTGATTTGGGATAGGTTTTCAAGACTGTCACAATGAATGATGATGATATGTGAATATTTATGCTATTGCTTCCCCGTAAGTAACTGTTATCTACACACAAGAAGATTAAAGAGCATTAAAAGCATATGCAAAGCCTTTCAAGATGAGGCCCATTTTAATAGTGAAACAAATGTAAATAAATTGGAATAAGCTGAATGCATACGTGGAAATGAAATCTATCTATGCTAAATAACAACTAGAAATGCTGCTAAAGATTAAAAAAAGAAAGAAAACAAGAAAAAAATCTTTCCTTGGAAGGTTGTCTTTATGCAGGACGGTAATGCCTGTGGGTCATCTTTAAGAGATACTATCGTACCTGTAGGTCATATATGAGAGATTAACCTATGAATGATTCTCTTGTGATCAATGTGAGGTGATATTGGGTTCGATCTGTGGATTGGTTAATGAATTGGTACATTCATGGAGAATTATTTAAGGGGTAAAATTCAACACTAAAACAAGGATGTTAGATTACACAAAGATCACAGATGTGGTCTTAAACCTTCAAAATGATCCATTGGGATAATTTCCATGGAGAGAAGAATGCAAAAAGGGATTGAAAATTTGTGGTTGAAATTTGATAGCACTTCATTACTTGAAAATGAAGACTCCTTGATATCTCCATTCGGTAGTACTTCATTGCATGAAAATGAGGACTCCTTGATCTCTCAATTTGGTAGCAATTCATTGCATGAAAATGAGGACTCCTTGATCCCTCAATTTGGTAGCAATTCATTGCATGAAAAACTACCTTTCTTTGTTAATGAAGGCTTGGTTCCATTATATAGACTTCCAAATGGGAGTCCAATATTGCAAGGAAAGCCAAGAAGTGGTTAGATTCAAGAAAGGTGAATCTTATCCACACCAAACTGTTTATGTCATTATGTTTAATTTATGCTATTATGCTTAGTTGGCACATGTAACCACTTTAACCATGACATGGAATTTGAATTTGTTTTAGGTGTGACCATATCGGGGTGATATGACTTTTACTGGAGGTCATATCAAAGGTAGGATGGTCTCTAGAGGCCATCCCTTGGTGGTATGGTCCTAGATGCAAAGGGAAATTCCTCCCTGTTTGAATGGTTAAAATCACTGTTGAGCCCTAGGTCTTCCCAAGGTGGGTCATATGGCCTTAAAGGAGTCCATATAGGTAGTATCCTCAAAATTATGTATTTTAGGTGTCTATAATGGATTGAAAATGAGAATAATGGGTGGAAAGCAAAGAAATAGTATGGGAAGAAGATAAGCAATGGAAGGAGTTTGATGCATTAATAATAAGGAAGTATGATGTAAATTAGGTGGGAGTAGGTGATGAGCATGCAATGGAGTGGATTAAGTGGTATGAGAATGTAATGAGGTGGATAGGGTAGCATGGTGGGGTATTGGTTCAAAGGTCACATGGGTGATAGATAAGTGGGTAGAAGGGAGGGGAGGCTTATACAAATTTGAGATCATGTTGAAATACTTGAATGGTTTATTATCAACATAAATGAAATGGATGTGATCCTCATGGATATATTTGAGGTAATGGTGTAAGGTCAAGGGGATGCATCACATATCCCTAATCCATGGTCTACCAAGAAGCATATTGTATTGCATATCTTCTTTGAGAATGTGGTAGTGTATGGATGGTTTTTGTACCAAATTGGATGGGTAGAATAAATATCTCGAGCATTGAGCATAGAGCATAATTAAAGGACCAAAGAGTAAAAGTGGAAGTAATGACATGGGAGGGTGAGAGGTTAAGGTGTTGAAGTATAATGAAAATTCTAATATTTATGGAGGAGCAAGTGTCAATGAGTACACATTTAAAATACTTTCGATTGATATAAGTCTCGATGTGCAAAGGTATATCAGGTAACTTAATTGGCATTAGATTAATCTCATAATCATAAAATATAATTGATGGATCCATGCAAGTTTGAATATTTCCCATAAAATTAGCAAAGGTATTTGGATCATGCACTTGAAGTTTTATGGACTTGAGAATGTCCATTAATGTTTCATAATGTGGGGGGACTATTGAATGAGTTCATAGATTGAAAGCTTGGTAGATGCCAATTTGAGATTATGAATAAGATGACTCCTTAATGATAAAATTTGTCATGAAGGAGTTGTAAAATGGATTGGGAGAGGTGGTATGGGTTGAACTACTGGAGGTGGCAAGGTGGAAGGTACATTAGAAGGGCCACTTGGTTGCTGTGGTTAGTCAAAATGTTATTGGTTTTGAGTGACCACATGGATCATACTAACAAATACTTGGTATTATGGGATATTAGTAACATGATTTACTTAATTTGGAGTAGTCAGGGTTGATGACCTACTAGTTGGCTATGTTGTACCATGCTGGGGTAAAATATTTTGATAAATACCAAGGTTTTGGTTAGGGGGAGTAAGAGGACTACCAAATTGAATAATCCTTTTGTTGATTAAAACTTGTACCAAGTGCTTGAATTAGATACAATCATTGATATCATGACCCCTTTAACAATAAAAAACACAAAGGTGATAATCCTTGTATTATTTATATTGAGTTTTATTAGGATACTCTAGATTGATTTGTGGTAAGGAGATTTATTGTGCCCCATAGATCATTTGGAATATGATAGAGAGGGGATCAAAGAGAGGTGAAATTATGACGAGGCTTATTGTTGAAGTGCTTTGCACAATTATTAGATTGGGTGGCATTTTGAGTTTCAATTGGGGGTGGTGTGGGTTGGTATGTTGGTTGGGGTGGTGGGTATGAAGGTAATTAAGGGGAGTATTATGGTTTAGAAAACAAGTATAGAGGTTGATATTGCAATTTTTATGGGGTGAATATTGAGGCTGAGGCTATGGTTGTTATGGATGTGGATATTGAGGATGTTGATTGGAAAGGGCTTGTGTACTCAATACCACTTGATTGATTTAAGAAGGCTTGGGTTGGTTATTAAAATTACCCTTAGAATTATTTTTAGGCCACTCTTTCTTTTTTAGTTTGATCTCACCTTCTTGGATTTTGATATCTTCAATAATTTTGGCTTGAGTTAAAGCTTCCTCAAGTGTGTGATATTGTTGGAGTTGCAATAATAAATATATGATTTTTGAACAACTCCTTGTGAACATCTGAATGAGATCATATATGGGAAATGTGAATGGAAATATGGTTATCATTGATCTCCATTGAGAACCATAATCCAAGATGACTTATTACACTCCAAACATGAAGAGTCGGCTATATTTCCAATTGTGTAAAAAATTCATTATATATGGTTCATAATAATTTAAATGAGAAACATCATATCTTTTATATTTTTCATCTGCTACTTCTGCAAGGGTGTGCCCACCTTAAGTGGCCATTGATTTACTTTATTCGTTCACCGTGATTCCTTATTTCATATTCGCTTCGTCCTCTGTCTGCATAATAATTGTTTGTTTGTATTTCATTGTGCAAGGGATAGAAATATCCCTGCAAGTGGTATCAGATTTCCATCTTCCGAACCTCGGGACCTCCATTGCTGTTCTTCTTCGCACGTATCCGGGCGCCAGGGCAAGCAACGGCTTCAAGGAAGGTACATTGGCGTTGCTGGTTTGCATTTTTTTTTTCCAGTCTCCACAGCGCTCAACAGCAGGCGTACATACCCAATTTTACAAACACACCGGCCAGATCGCACTCCGTGTTCCTTTTCGTTCTCACGCCGCGGCCTGTGCAGCCATTGCAGCCTGCAAAACGCATCCGAAACAGACATACGCCAGAAAACGCGTCGTCCAATCAAAAGCCAGGAAAGTATTATAATTACCGTTTGCCTAAGGTTAAAATATTTGCTGACGTCAGCGTTTATTGTTTTCGCGGGTGGGCTTAAATATTTATCCCACACTCGACGCAGTATTTTGTTGTAGCGGTTTAAAAGGTGAAAGTCACACCTTCTATGGTGTGACTTCGGTCACACGGTGGGTTACTCCGCGTGTCGTGTTCTTTCGTCTCGGTCGCGGGTTCTTTCGTCTCGGTCGCCAGTTGTCTTGGTCGCGTGTCGTGTGTTCTTTCGTCTCGGTCGCGTGTGTGTCGTATTCTTTCTGTGTCCCGTGTCTCGTCTCAGTCGCGTGTCGTATTCTTTCTGTGTCCCGTGTCGTTAGCGTGTTCGTTCCGTTAAGCTGAGGTGGTGTCGCGTCGCAGCATCGTAGTCCTTCGTCCAAATTCGAGTGTCGTGTCGTTTAGAGTTCCGTCCGTTGGGGTGCTCGTTGGGGTCTTGTCCGATTCTGTCGTTTCTAGTGTCGGTTCGCCGTGTCTCATTGGGTCCCTGTTGTATCGTGTCAAGTTGTCACGTGTCCCAGTGTCTTGTTCGTATCTAATCAAGTCGCGTCGTATCTGAAGTGTTCTCACGGAGCCCACAACATCCTGTCCCGTGCCACAGTTGGAGTGGCAGTAAGGCGGACAACAAATTTTGAAGAAATTTTGCAGAAATTTTGAAGTTCAAAGACTACTAAGCAAGAGATTGTAAGCAGTGCATGAGTAAAAGTTGGAGCAAGGGTCCTAACGGTCGATTATCAAGCTCAAAAATGACCAATACCTACATAAGAAGAGCTAACCGCAGCCCAGGTACTAAAAATTCTCCTTCTCCTTTTAAAATTGGTAGTTATAATCCACATCATCCCCTAGTAGATCCTATGGCTACTAATCCTTCCCCAACTCCCGAAAACATCACACAAGGAGACTCAAGTAATTCAGCCATGTATGATAGGGAGTCTCTTCAAAGCATACTAGAGAGTCTACACGACATGGGTATCACCCTAAAAGAACTTGTGCAAACACAAAAACAACCTAATCCCAATACTAATCCCCAACATCACTCCCATGCCCAACGGAATGAAGAAATTGTCGATCCTAATGATGATTGGCAACAACAACGAGGTGATTCGGATAATTACCGGGATCCCTATCAAAGACAACGGTATAACCAAAATCAAGAAAGGGACACGGGTTATCACCAACCAAGAGGCCCTAATATTAACTTTCCACGAATTGATATGCCCACTTTTGAAGGTCATGATCCTCGTGGTTGGTTAGCCAAAATGGAAGGCATCCTTGACTTATATCAAATTAAGGAAATTGATAAAGTTCCTTTCGTTGCAACAAAATTAGGCACTGAGGCCTACCAATGGTTTGTATGGCTTAAAAAAGAGAATGTAGCTATTATTACCTGGAGAAAATTCACTACCTCTTTTTTAGAAAGATTTGACGACGGAGCTACATCATCCTACACAGTAAGATTGTTATCTCTTAAACAAAAAGGGTCAGTTAGTGAATTCGTTTCGGAGTTTACCAGTTTACTACCATACACTTCGGACCTTAGTCCCGACACGGTGGTAGGTTCCTTTCGCAATGGTTTGAAAGAAAGTATTCGAGTGGAGGTAGACATGCACGATCCAACCTTGTTGAATAGTTGTATAAGATTAGCCAAGTTGGCCGAGAAGAGACACCAGTTATCCGCACAGCGGGAAACATATAGTCGTCCTTCATACCGCAACAATTCCTTTCGTAGAAATGATCAACCATCAAGATATTTTTGTTATAAATGTCGCACTAATCACCCCGGGGAACAAGCTTGTGCCCAAAAACAAAACTTTCATATTGAAGGTGATCAAGGTGAAGGGGAAGAGGATGAACCTTACCAATCGAGAAGAACCTATGCCGGAAGACCTACCGGGTACTATAGACGAAAAAGAAGAGGATACAATGGCAATTTCAGTGCATGCTCTCATGGGTTTAACCACCCACCATACCATCAAGGTACCGGGTTTTCTCCTGCCAGAAAAAGGTGAATGTGCTAATTGATTCCGGTAGCACCCACAATTTTATCGACATCAAAACAGCAAAAGCCTTGAATTTATTCATTAACTCTTCCAACAAAGACAAATTCCAGGTTTTAGTGGCCAACGGGGTGAACGCACAATGCGTGGGTCGCACATCTCAAGTTTCCATAAATATGGGAACTTATACCTGGTTAGGCTCCCTTTTTGTCATGAATTTAGGAAATTCTGATGTCATTTTGGGGGTTGAATGGTTGGAAACATTAGACACAGTTAGCTTCAACTTCAAAAAATTATTTGTGGAATGGAAGGAAAATGGACGAGTCATTCACTTACAAGGCATTACTACTCCTCCAACACAAATGGTGAGCTCTCATAGTATGGAAAAGATGTTAAAAAAGGGTGGATATGGGTTTATAGCTCAAATTAATTGTTTGGAAAAACAATCGGCAGCAACTTCGGATATTATTGCACCCGAGTTACAAGATATCATCACACATTACGACGAGGTTTTCCAAGAACCTCAAGGATTACCACCTAAACGATCTCATGATCATGCCATCCATTTGATGCCAGGAAGTGTCCCACCTAACAATCGTCCTTATCGCTATCCTCAGCCACAAAAGACAGAAATCGAACAGATCGTTCAGGATTTGTTGGATCATGGAGTCATTCGTCACAGCACTAGTCCTTATTCCTCACCTGTAGTCCTGGCTAGACGAAAAGATAACTCTTGGCGTATGTGTCCCGACTTTCGTTCTCTCAATAAACTCACTATCAAGGACAAATTTCCTATCCCTGTCATAGATGACCTATTAGATGAGTTGCATGGTGCAAAATTTTTTACAAAATTAGACCTTCGCTCTGGCTTTCACCAAATCCGTGTTAGAGAAGAAGATATTCCCAAAACGGCCTTTCGTACTCATGAAGGTCATTACGAATTTTTGGTCATGCCTTTTGGTCTCACTAATGCACCATCCACATTCCAAAGTCTCATGAACCAAGTGTTTCGTCCACTCCTCCATAAGTTTGTGTTAGTTTTTTTTTGATGATATTCTCATATACGACAAAAATTGGGCGGACCATTTACATCATGTGGATAAAGCCCTTCACATCCTACACAAAGAAAAATTATTTGTTAAACGCTCCAAATGCTCATTTGGTGTTCAAGAAGTCGAGTATCTTGGTCATATAGTTTCACATGAGGGTGTCAAAGTCGATCCCAATAAGATTAAGGCAATTCAAGAGTGGCCTTTACCTAAAACCATCAAGAAACTTCGTGGTTTTTTGGGTCTCACGAGGCTACTATCGCAAGTTTGTACGAGAATTATGGTAAGATTGCAGCACCTCTCACAGCACTCACAAAAAAGGATGCTTTTCATTGGTCGGAAGAGGCTACTGTAGCTTTTGAAGCTCTTAAGCGAGCCATGTGTACAACTCCGATCTTAGCAACTCCCAACTTTCACAAACCATTTATTATCGAATGTGATGCATCAGGAACGGGAATTGGGGCTATATTAATGCAAGAAGGTCATCCTTTGGCATTTGAAAGTAAACAACTTTCCGGAAAAAATTTGGGAAGATCAACATATGAAAAAGAAATGTTGGCTATTCTTCATGCAGTAGAAAAATGGAGACACTACCTAATCAGTAGCCGCTTCATTATCAAAACAGATCATAGTAGCCTCAAGCATTTTTTGGAGCAAAGGTTTTCTTATCCAGAACAAAATAAGTGGTTAACCAAACTTCTGGGCTATGATTTCGTTATTGAATATAAGAAAGGGAAGGAAAATATAGCTGCCGATGCGCTGTCCAGAAAATATGAAGATGAAGTAGTCATCAATGCTATTTCAGGTCCTTGTTCCCAATGGGTAACTCAATTACAAATTGAATGGTTGTCCAATAGTGAAACTGCCCAGATAATTCATGAATTATCTATAGGGTCTTCCAAACACCCTTTGTTCTCTTATGAAGATAACATCCTCCGGAAGAAGAACCGCATTTACATTCCACATAATTCAGAACTCAAATCAAAGATCCTCGACGAATCACACGCTTCTCCATCAGCAGGACATTCGGGATTTTTGAAGACATATTTAAGGGTCAAACAATCATTTTGTTGGAAAGGATTAAAAGTGGAAGTCAAATAATGGGTAGCAGAATGTGAAGTTTGCCGGCGCAATAAAGGAGAAGCGAGTCAAATCACCGGGATTATTACAACCATTACCCATCCACTGAGCGACGGTGGGAACATATATCCATGGATTTCATTGAAGGTCTTCCAAAATCGAGAAGGCGGGGACCAGTAATCTTCGTCGTCGTAGACCGGTTATCCAAATATGCTCACTTTCAGGCTTTACAACATCCATTTTCCGCAAGCAAGTTGGCAAAGGTATTTATGGATTCAATTTTCAAATTACATGGTATGCCAAAAAATATTGTAAGTGATAGAGATCCCATTTTTACTAGTAACTTTTGGAAGGAGTTATTTCGCCTTAGTGGTACCAAATTGAACATGTCTTGACTTACCATCCACGAGACAGGATGGTCAAACGAAGTAGTTAACAAATGTTTGGGTACGTACTTAAGATGTTTTGCTCAAGATAAACAATACCAATGGAGCCATTGGTTAGCAATGGCGAGAATGGTGGTACAACACTTCTTACCATTACTCAATTAAGATGTCCCCATTTGAAGCATTGTATGGCACCAAACCTCCGGCCATTGCGAGTTACGTCCGGGGGATCAGCCAAAGTAGCCAAAGTGGATGATTGGTTCCAACAAAGGCATTCTACACTCACCATCCTCAAAGAGAATTTAGTCCAAGCACGAGAATCGTATGAAACAACAACAAGACTTGCACCGATCGGAGAGAACCTTTGATATAGGTAATTGGGTGTTCCTAAAGCTGCAACCTTACAAAGAATCCTTGTTAAAGTTAAAGTCCAGCAAAAATTTGGCTCCACGATTCTATGGTCCTTACAAAATTGTGCGTCGCATTGGAGAAGTAGCCTATCAATTAGAGCTACCTACATCATCACGAATACACCTGATATTTCATGTTTCATGTCTCAAAAAAGTAATTGGTCGAGAAAATACAAAGTCAATCGGACTTACCGGTGCTCGATGAGGAAGGACGCATACATCTCCAACTTGAAGATATACTACAACATAGAATCCGAAGGCGAGATCACGTCGGATTCAAGAATTTCTCATTAAATGGCAAGATTTACCGAGAGGAGGATGCCACATGGGAACACGAAAGTATCTTCCGGACATTTCCAGCTTTGAGGACAAAGCTTTCCGAGGAGGGGAGTCATGTTACACTCCAAACATGAAGAGTCGGCTATATTTCCAATTGTGTAAAAAATTCATTATATATGGTTCATAATAATTTAAATGAGAAACATCATATCTTTTATATTTTTCATCTGCTGCTTCTGCGCAAGGGTGTGCCCACCTTAAGTGGCCATTGATTTACTTTATTCGTTCACCGTGATTCCTTATTTCATATTCGCTTCGTCCTCTGTCTGCATAATAATTGTTTGTTTGTATTTCATTGTGCAAGGGATAGAAATATCCCTGCATGACCTCATCTTCAAATTGGCAAATATTGCAAATATCAGTCAATGTAGTTTTCTTTTTGACATTGAGAGAAAAACGTTCCAAGAAAATATTGGTGACTTGCTCAAAATGAAGATGTTTTGATCGAGAAATTGATTGTACCAATTCAATGTGCCTTCCCAGGTTTTGAGGAACGATTTTGAGCATGAGTGGGTCATTATATTGGATAATAAAGTAAACATTAATAAAAACACTCACATGCTCCTAAGGGTCCTCATCCCCTTTATATTTGTCAAGTTTGGGCACCTCAAAACTAGGAGGGTACAGTGGTGAAGGTACAAAGATATGTATTGGGTTGTTAATGAGTCAAAAAAGGGTAGGATTTTGATAACAACTAACAGTTTTTTGTACCTCTAGATTATCAACCTGATTAGCCAATAAATGGAACACATTTGATGAGGGTCGAGAGATCGAATAGGGTGGAGGAAGATATGAGTATTGCGTATGGATTTGAGTATGAGAGGGTTGAATTTGATATGTGCTCAAAATTTTATGAGAAGATGGATAGGTATTGGATGGGGGTTGGTAAGATGTGGATTATTAGTAGACATGAGGCTATTGCACTTGGTGAGATGGAGGTTGGTATTGCGAATGAGGAGATGATTGATGAGAAGGTGGTTGGGATTGGTACTAATAATGGATGATATATTGATTAGGTGGAGGATGTTGGTATGGGATAGAGTGATATTATAGATAGGTGGGTGGATGTTTATTGTATACCTTGTGCTCAGGAGGGGGTTTCATGGAAGTGAAAGGAGCTTGATAATGATTAAAGGGGGTTGGTGCGAGGATGTGATTGTTGATTATTGTGAGGTGGTTGTTGATAATATTCTAAAGGTATAATTTGAGACTACATTGGTGGTCATTGATAGGTATTTTGAAGAGGGGGGATTAGATCATGGACTATGGATGGGTGAGAGAAACATAATAGATCTTGGGTAAATAAGGCATCCTAAGTTGATGTGGGAGGAAGAGGAGGATTTGTTACCTATGATTATTGATGAGGGACATGAGTATTGCATGAAGGATGATAATGTTGGTGAATAGCATTGATAGGCACTTACTACACATAAGAATAGTCTTAAGAGAGTGGGTATTAAGATTGATAATTTTGATGGGTTAGAATTGAAAAGGTAAAAGGAGGCTTGGAAGAATATAAGGTAGAAGGTTGTGAAACATGTTCACCAATGATGTGAATGGTGGTAGATGGAGGATAAGTTGCAAAGGGAAATGAAGTGAGAATGTGAGAGGTAACATTGAATTGAGAAGAGTGAATTTATTAGGATTGAGATTTACATAAGATGAGGATGTTGAGGCATGGTGATTTTATGACAAATGAGATTTATTAGGTGAGGAAGGATGGTTTGGATCAATGGCCACTGACTTGTTACGAGTGTCATGTTGAGGGAGAATAATGTTAGTTTATTTGATAGGAAAGAAATGAGATGGCATTATAGGAACTAGCACATTAGAGGTGGGATTAGGATTGACAGATGATGTGGGTTGAAGGGGTGGGTAATGCAAGGTTTACCAAGAAGTCTCAACTAAAGCAACTTGTGTCTCAAAAGGAGGTGCGGTTACGGAGGACCCATGGGTCTGATAAGGTGTGTATGAATACATTTATTCTTGATGTAGAGAGGGAAAAATTTGGGCCAAAATTTAGAAAGGAAGAAAGGATGGTCGTGGTGATTCTAGTGGAGGAAAAGGGCTAGTATAAAGGGTTCATAGGGTATCAATATCAATGAGGGTGATGTGGGGATGCACAAGAGACAAAGATTCCTTAGAACCAGGGGATTTAAAAATAGTGGTATGGATGGCACAGTGCATTACCTAGATCATATTCGATATGTTATCCCTTAAAAGGGTATGAAGTGTGGTGAGGGAGCTTGTTGGACAAGTTACCATGGTAGACCTATGATGCATCCTCTTGATGGATCAAGGGATGATTGAGACATGGGAGGTTTGATGGAAATGGTACATGGAGGCTTGGGCTTGACTACAAGTCAAAACCATGGGCTAGTGGAAATGAAATGGGATGTGGCAATGATAGGATTTTAGAATGAGCGTGAATGGGTTGGATTTGGAAAGTTTTTCAAAACAAATGTAATATATAATTAAAGACATCAAATGTTGAAACAAGCAATTTTTAGTTTTTAAATTGTTTTTTATTTGATTTTTGAGGTCTTAAAAATGGTTTTGGGAAATGTTGAGGCCAAAAAAATTAAAATGGTTTTGAGCATGATTTTGGTTTTGTTCTATTGTTTTATTATTTTTTTGTATATTTTATCTCCCTATACCTAGGAATTACAAAATGTTGATGATGATGTGAGATCTAAGAGTGTGTATTTATATCCACTCCTTTTCAAGGAGTGATACATTAATGGCTAATGCGAATTCCTCGGATGGAGGGTTGGTGATGGGCATCATAAGGTGACAAAAAGTACCTCTAGAAATAAGTTGCACTATCTAAGTCCTACTACTAGCCTACCCAAGATTTCACTTCACCCTAGGTTAGGCTTGGATAAAAATAATAGCTACAATACAGTAATTGTTAAGACTTGTGGTTAAGGACATCTAACCTTAAGATTACCCTAGGCTAGTCCCAAGGGTAATCAAATTCTTGGTGATGAAGTCTATGAAAATATATGCACTAACTATGGTGATCTAGGGGTCAACCAGTGGTTGGGGATGAAATCCAACTCACTAGGAGATTTTTCCTCACATGATATGTCTATGTGTATAATAATAATGTGCAAAATTCAGTTTTATGCTTGCTTTTATGCATTTTGTATTTTTTTTGACACTAAATACAAGAAGAATTATTGCACGCTAGGGGGAAAAGCTATCCCTAGAATTATTTTTAACCCAATTTTTTTCATGCTATGATGAAAACTAGAAAGTTCTAAGTGCACCCCTAAAGAGGAAAAAAATGACTTACCCTAATGATGATGTGTCTAAAATTCAAACTATGATGTAGGATGGGATGTAGGTGACAAGGATGAAAAAGGCTACTATTTAGAAATAAAATTCAAAAAGTACCCAAAGGAACCATAAAATGGGTCTAAAGCATAGGCTTGACTATAGCTGGAAGTTGTTTAACCATTGATGGTGATTACACAGTTTTCCTAACTACCAATGGTGGTTACTGGCTACCCATGATGGTTATGCCTGTGTCCCATATGCATTCTATGGATAGAGGGAAAATTTTTTAAAGAAAAAGTAAAATGGACCTGAATCACCAATCCAACTGTAGCTAGTGTCTATCGACTACCAATTACGGTTACACTGCCCAACCATTGATGGTAGTTTCAAGTTGCTATTGGTAGTTGTACCTATGTATCAAGTGCAATATATGGATAGAATGGAGTCCTACAAAAATATGCCTAAATCATTTAGGGAATGAAATGCAACCATATTACAAAGACAAACAATCCTATGGTAATGATGATGACAAAAAAAACTATGCTAGGGCAAATGAGACTAGCTTATCCTACAAATGCCAAAGTGCAACTACCCTAAAGGTGACATAATATGCCTATGATGCAAATTGAATATTTTAATGACAATAAACTAAGCCAAACTAGAGAATGAACTAATCTAAGGAAATGAAATTAAACTAAGCCAATGAGAAGAAAATAAACTAGTATATGTTAAGCTATTGATCCAATGAGTCAAATACAATAAAAATGATAACTATTCTAATGAGCCACTAAATCCTATGTGCTAAAGAAAGAAAATGACATCTAACATAAAAGACCAATTAAAATTTCAAGCCAAAAACAAATAAGAAAAACCTAATCTAATGATCCATTTTGTGCCTTTTGAGTCAACATGCAAATAATGAAAACCTAGTCTAATGAGCCAATGAGTCCTTTTGAATTAAAGCAAGCAAACAACTAATCTAATGAGCCATTTTGAGTCTAATATTCTAATGAGTCTTTTGAGTCATTTTGAGCAAAAATAAAGAAAAATACTTATGCTAATGAGCCAATGAGTTTTTGAGCCTTGTGCAAATAGGAAAAACCTAATCTAATGAGCCATTATGAGTTTGGAGTCTTGTGCAAGCACACAAGCCTACACTATTGTGTCATTTTGAGTATAATACAAGTAAAATATAATTAGTATATTGAGCCTTTTGATTATTTTTGAGCCTTGCACAAATAAAAAAACCTAATCTAATGTGCCCTCTTTTTTTTACCACTATTAACCTAGAGAATACCTATAATAAGTAGGAAAGTTTATAACTATACTAGAGAGGAAAGCTTCATATAAACTAAAAGAAAATAAAACTTTCAATTATGTTGAATCAAACATTAAAATTAGAGAAACTATGTTTATCCGATTTGGGGTACTTACCTATAAACCATAAGATTCTAGAGTGACCTCTATGTTTGTCTAAGTAATTGTCAACGATATTTGTAGATCACCAACAATGATTGTCTAGGTGTAGGAAATCCAATGATGGTTTTTGGTTGTTTGTGGCATTTGTGCATGACCACAAATTGAATGTTAAGGTCTCAATATGGCTGCACTTTGAGACTATCAAAAAACCTATTACCAAAATAGAGAGCAAAGCATCAATGAAGGCAGTTAATTGGAGGTACAAAACAATAAGAAACCCTTAAAACATAATACATTAGGCACATAATATTAAAAATAAATAAATATACACTCTCTTTATGCTTCTATATGAAAATGAACAATTCCTAATGAGTTAAAGGTGAAGGTCCCACCGGGTGTGCCATTTTGTAGATATGAAAATGCACCATGCAATAGAAAATGAACAAAGATGCTGCATATTGCCAATAAATAATTTTGAGTACAATGTGACCCTTTGGAGGGTATTTTTTATAAAATGTTATAGTTCAAGAGAAAATGGGGGATGAACCATTTTATATCAATAATTTTTGGTGCAATATCCCTTTTCATGCCATAATCAAGTTGTGGGTGGGTTTGTCTTGAGCTCTTTGGACCACCCTAGTGCTCCATCAACTATGTAGCACCTGCACACATGCTCACAAGATGGAGTTAGCAATATATGATGGGCCTTCCTTAGATGAGGCCCTAACCAAAGTAAACAAAACAAATCTTTACAAAACTCATGAAAATGATTACAAAATCTTAACAAATGATCATAATACCTGAAAAGATAATATTTTGTGTTTCTAATTACATACCTCTTATCTAGAATGCTCTATCTATTATTCTTTGAGTAACCACTAATAGCGATTGATTATAGGTGGTCATAGGTAGTGATTGATACTATGTAACTACCAATGGTGGTTAGGCTAGCATGGTATATGGGACTAAGTGCTTTTTCTAGGAGGTTTTGGTGGTGACTAGTGTCCTTTGGTACAAGTATTATGTTCAAGCATCAAATGATCTAAGAGCAATTACAAGTCAAAGCTGATTTGGTTTCCTCATATGGACTCCATGGTTGCAATATCCAAGCTCCTCAAGGTGGATGGCAAAGGAAAATAGGATATCCAAGGGTGTCAAGGAAATATGGTGCAATTTTGGTAGCATAACAGTAGATTCATATCTCTTGTTTATAAATGAGTGAAATGGAAGGGGATTTATAGGAATTTAGTGAGGGGAGGGGGAGGTGATAAGGAAATGACATGGAAATGAGGTGGAGCTAATTTGGAGCCAAGTGGAGGATGGCAAATCCAAGGTAAATCTAGGGAGGACACATGGAGGAATGTGCACCCTCCCTATTTAATAGCCTTATGTGGGGTGATCTCTCACCCACCCAAGTGCCATAAATTGGCCTAGGGGGTGATGAGATGTGCATGGGGACAAGTGTACCTTGGGGGATGCCCATGGAATTTAAAATTGCCAAAAAGGTGACATGGAGGCTAAGAAGGACCAAACCATTAAATATACCAATTTCTTTTATTTTGACTTGGGGATTTTCATTGTATTTTAAATCACCCAAATTTGAAGGGAAAGTGGATGGGGAGACAAGGTGGATTAAATGAAGGATTTAGGTGGGGATTTTGGGAAGACCTAGGGATTTTATTAGGATTTTTAAATTAGAGTGCATATCTCCTAGGGATTTGGATGAGGGCTTAAGATGGGATTAGAGGCTAATGAGGGGCTTGATTAGGGGAATTAGATGAATAAGAGGAATTATGAGAAATTTGAGGGGAGAGGGAGGAATAAATGAGGGAGATTAGGTGGAAATTAGGAGATTAGAAAGGCTAAGAAAGAATTAGAAGAATTAAATAAAGTAGGGGGAAATTAGAGAAATATTAGGGAGAATTTAGAAGAATTTAAGAATTTAAGGGAAAAAGGGAAATTAGAGCACCTAGGGAGACCTTAGGAGAACTTAGGGAAATTAGAAGAAATTGAGGAAATTAAAATAGAATTAGAAATCTTAGAGGGAAGTTAGAAGAATTTAGAGAAATTAGGAGTTAGAGGGAAATTGAGTCAACTGGAGGGGAAGCAAGATATATTAGAAGAATTTAAGAGGGATTAGGAGGATTTGGGAGGAAAATTAGAAGAAATTGCTAGAAATCAGGGGAATTGAGGGAAATTACAATTTAGAAGAAAAATAGGAGAATTCAGAGAAATTTAGACAAATTAGATGGGCAACTAGAAATTTAAAGGAATTTGAGTGCATTGAAGAAGAATTTGAAGGGATGATGAGGGTTTTGTGGTAAATTAGGATCTTTGTAAATTTTTAAATATTTGAGGAGTGTTTCAATGGTTTTGATGGATTGGTTATGCGAATGACTAAAATTTTGTGTCTACAAAACCTTTAACTTGTAATTAACATAAATTATTTTTGTTATGTCAACTTAGGTTAATATGATTATCTATTTGGGATTTATGTATTGGTGTAAATATCCCCACCCATCCAATCCATGGTATCATGGTGTTGTGATTCATATCTATAGATAATATAATTATTTTTGGTGCTAAATGGCATCCCTCATTCATGATTACCACTTTTATTTTTTGCTCCTTTTCTTTTTGTATAAGATTTGAGTAATGGGATTGCTTATATTTATTTCTAGAAAGTGGTATTAAATCCAACATATATGACCTAATTGAGAGGCATGATACATGCAAGAATTCCAAAATGAACAAGTGGTAGAAGTTGGTAAGGACCAAAAAACTTTTGTTTTTTATCATATTCTATAGGGTTTGCTACTCTTAGATATGAATATATTGTGTGGGTCTAGATGTTTTCCCTAATGGCCTATGATGTATCCCAATATGAAATCTATATAACATTGAATGTACCTAGGTTAGCTTAAATATTGTGTTGGTACAAAGTATCCACAACTCAACACATGTTTTAGATACTCTTATGTTTTTCTAAAAATGAGTGTGCCATCCAAGTAGACTACGATGGACCCTATGAACGGGAATAATATATCATTCCTAAAGTGTATAAATATAGCTAAAGGACATAAGTAACCATTCATATAGTCCCTCTTTGGTATTGAAGGTTATTTTTTAGATTTTTATGGGGTTGACAAGAACTTGGTGATAACCTAATTTGAGGTTGGTCTTGGTGAAGAATTGATCCTCTTGATATACTTCAATAGTTTAGTAATTCATGGTAGTAGGTAATTATTCTTCATTATTATTTTTTCAATGCCTTATAGTTGATAAAAATGTACCATGTACCATTATTATTTCACATTAGCACAATGGGATCATCACATGGTGATGAAATTACTCAAATATTTCTATGATTAAACAATTCTTATATCTACCATTATATCTAATTGTTATTCTAAATAAATTGATGACATAATGATCTATTGGGAAGTAATCATTTAGGGATCAATTCAATATGATGCTTCATTGAGTAGTGCAATGGGAATCCTTTTAGAAGCTTAGAAAATATTAGAATATGGATGAAGAAGGGAATCCATTTGATGAGATTATGTGGAGTAGGTTGTATTTTCTATGACAAGGCTAAAATTCTTGGCACCATGGTTCTCAAGATAAACAATCAATAAAATAAACTTTTGTATGTGTGAAATGAGATTATTGCATCATTTTGCTAATAGTAACATCACCTTATTTTAAAGAAATAAATATGATATATGGTATATAATCCCTCTAATGTCCATTATTCTAGATAGACTTGATAGGTCACTTGGAAATTGAAGAGGTAAATATTTCTATCAATACATCATAGATGTCTAACAATGCTACATCAAAGATGACCAAGTTGCACATTGTCTTGATGTAATACTCAAAGGATGAACTAATGCCAAACCTCAATGCCTTTACCAAGGTAAATCCAACCCAATGAGTAAGGTTATGGGTGCACCATAGTTTGGAAACCAGGGTGCTTGAATGTATTACACAATGATGTTCTTTTGGATCTTGTTGATTGATTTATATGTAGGCAACAACCAAGGGGGTTTAAGCACTAGTTGCTCTCTTTTTAAATAGAAAAATATATTTTTTACAAATTCAAAACTAACTATGATTATTTCATCTAGAAATATTCCTTAAAAGAGTAGGTATTTAGACCAATAGCAATTAGAATTTTACATGCCCTAGTTCATTTATCAACTGCTCACTTTCAAAGGTAAGTAATTAGACCAATAACAATTAAAAATCTACATACTCTAGTTCAGTCATCAAACACTCAAACATATAAATAATTTCAATGAATATGTTTTAAATTTTGAAGCATTAAAACCCATTCACTAATAGTTTACTTCACATTTCAAAAAAAATTCATGAAACAAAGTAAATATTTTCTAACAAGAAAAACTAATAATCATCTTGGCTAAGTTTGAATTAGAATCATAACTATAAACATACAAACGAACATAAAACATTCAAGTATTTATTTTCAAAAGTGAAAGAAGTATGAACCTCCAAATCATATGTCTTTCTCCCTAAAATACATAGTGAAAAAGTTAGTTAAACAACTACTGAGTTATTTAAGATATAACAACCTCTATCTAATGGGAGGACTTTTGAACAAAATCATGGTCATAAATTGAAATGCATTGAAAATAAAATGTGATTGTTACAAATTTCTCAAGTGATGACTCAATGGAGATAAATCCATTGAGATAGCCATGCATATTTTCATTTGTTGAATGACAGGTCTACAAATGAATTCTAGAAATATTCTAGAGAAAATTTCTTTGTCGATTTAATTACTTCATTCATCTTGTCTGAAGAACTATCGATATTTTCTTTGTACTATTCTTCAATTAAAACCTCATCAATATCACGTGGTTATTTAATTTTAATTTTCATCACCAAATTGTTCATTTCTTCATCAACCTTGTCAATGATGGAATTGAACTTAAGCAACACTCCACTAGCATGGTTAATTATTTCTTAAGAAAATGTGATCCAGATAGAGCATTTATGAAATTCGATAGTAGTCAAGGTTGAACTGATTCTAGGATCCATCCTTTATTGCTTAATATTCATGAGATCATTTTGAGTGCATAAAATAGTTTCTTGTAGTGCATCAAACTTTTATTTTTCTTCGTCAAACTTCCTCTTTTTTTTTTTTAAATAAAGGGGTAAAAATTTATTGATAAAAAGTCTAGATTAAAAAGTACAACTGAGCCCCCACCCAGGACTCAAATAAGCAACAAGACAGGCTAAATCACCAGACAAGGTCAACTCCCGAAGAAAACCAAAAAAAAAAAAACAAACCACATTACGTCTGAACATCCTTATGGATCAACTCCCGTAGGTGTTGAGAATCCCCAAACGGGAGACTCTCCCAGTTATCAATACTCTATCCTGAATAAAAACCACATTCGAAGAATGAACACGAATCAAATCACGAACATCTTTTTGTCTGGGGATGCTGTTCAACCCCCTTACATTCCATGAAAGTATAATAATTTTTGGGGGTTATAAAAATGGGAGTCCAATGTTCTCACAAAACCTGACTCTACCAAAGTCTCCCCCATTAACTTAATTTTATCCTGGTCTTTCTTCCGACCCACCTTCATATTCTTATCTGAAGCATTTTTTTTAATTATTTTATGCTGCAATCCTAGCACCATAGGAGTTTTATAGTCCATGGATGACTGCATCAGTGCCTGGGTAGGAGAGGGCACATCTAAATCTGTGCCATTTTCTAAGATAACTTCACTTCCAGGGCTAGGGCCAACCATATCACCTATACTTAGAACCAAAGCCCTTTGTTCTTCATTTAAACCCTTTGTATCTGGTTCCCTTGGTTCCACCTCATGAAGAGACAACTGATTTGGTCTTGTTATATCTATAACAGGTAGCGACATTTTAGGTATCTCCACGCACTGATCAATATTCTTTAGAATTTCAAAATGATTGAGCTGAGCATCTGGCTGGTTATCCTTAATGTCTCTTTTTGCCTTTCTTCCTTTGTTTCGAGGTTTTACCGTAACAAAGCCTTCCTTATCTTGATCCCCATCCTTTATCGGGGTTTTTCCTTTATCCATATTTTGTATAGCTTGAGAGGGCCCAAGATTTGAAGCCACAGGCAAGACAAACTTAGGGCATTTTCTTTGTAAGTGGCCATATTCATGGAAAATCCGGCAAAAAAATGGAAGAGCTTCATAGTCAATTTTTTGAACCCATGTGGTTGATCCAAACTGTATTTCAATAGAATCTAGAATAGGATTATTTAAATCAATTTCAACACAGATACGGGCAACAGAGATTACCTTTTTATCCAGCGTCTGTCCTGACGGCCCAACCGGCTTCCCAAGTAGAAGGGAAATCATATGCAAGATGTCATTTCTCCAAAATTCCAAGGGAAGCCATGGAAGCCGAACCCACACTAGAACCCGTGATGGCCGCTCCTCTGATGGGTTGAAACCCACATGCCAGGGTTTAAGAAAGAGTCCCACTTGGTTATAGAAATAGGGACCTCCTTCAAATGCTTTGTTACAATCTACAAGACAAGAAAAAACCACCATAAAATAGCTGTTTGCACTCAGCATCACCTCCACATCACATTCAAGGTTCTAAGTCTTCCTAACCCAAGCCTCCATAAAGGGAAGAGAAATTCGGATGCCCATAAATTTACCAATAAGTGCATGTTTGGTTAAATACTCCACCTCTTCTACCACCAAGTCTTGTTGAACCACTAGAACCGACCTGGCTTCACATCGTTCCAAACATCCATTGTTATTTAACAAGCGATTCCTGGCATGCAATGGGAAATCCTATTCCTGCCAATCATTTTTAAAAGAAATACCAGCCCTAGCATGCATGCTCTATGACGGACCTAATGCCATCACTACATTCCTCTAGTTGTTCATACCTCCTCCAAAAAATGTTGCCATCCATGTAGAGCACACCAGATAGGTCTCAAAAAAATTCTAGCAAAGCAGCATTTTGTCAAACTTCCTCTTATTATCCTTGCAAAACTACAATTTTAGAAAAAAATCAATATTTAAGTATTTTATGGATACACTTATGATGATCTCTTTATGGTGCCCAATGGTTTCTATAATGAAGACTTGTTCTTTTTAATATTGAATTGAAAAGTGAGGGATTGAATTATGGATATATAACATGCTTATTTGTTTGTTATAACTTTTTATAACTATAAAAATATCTCCTCAAGCACACTGACATGATCCCCTTCAAATGTCTTGTTATATTCTAGAGCTTAATTGTGCTAGAATTGGTCTAGAGTCCTCTTTTCCAAATCTTTGATTTTATCCCAATCTAGCTTAGCCACTTCAATATGCATTTGACTTATGTCCTCTTCCAAAAATTTATCTACTAAGAAAATGGTAATCTCACGTACTCTTTCAATTATAACATTATCCTTAGATTCCTTCCTCTTCTTGGAATATTTCTCTTTTAGTGACATTTTCATCATAGAAATAATGTATTGAAATATCTTCAATTTTTGGGTTCAAAATATTTCTTGTGGATAAGTCAATGGAACCACCAATTTATTTATTCTCTTACACTTTACTTGTTCCAGTATGCTCAAGAATATTTTTAGGTTCAACTTCTAGTTTTGCCACATCATCAACTATTTCTTTTGTAGTCTCTAAAATTTTTGTTGATCCAATATCTATTCCTCTAGTGTTTGCTCACCCAAGATCTACTTGGACATATTTAGTGGAGGTTTCCTCCATCGAAACGTATACTCACATTGTATTAATTTCTCTAGATGGGATTTTTTCATCCAAAGACAATGCCTTCCCCTTAGGATCTCTTTTATCTGTAAGATCAATTTCTTCCATCGAATGGACTTCGTTTTATAGAAGGACAAAATTATAGTGGATATTTCCCCCCTACAATATTCTCATCACCAAAACTTAATACATTTTTTAATTCATCATGCTCCTTTAGATATTTTTTTCTTGTCTGCACAAGAGTATATTCTATCACAACTAACCCCATAGGGACTCCAATTTTTTACTTAATTTAATATTTCTTCTTTAAAAAGAAGATGAAGTACCTAGTTGGGTTATGGCTTGACCAAAAATTTCTAGGTCACACCTCAAATCATCCTTATTCCTCTTCCTTTTAATCATTTCAAGTATGTGTCCCTCGAAAGATGATCTTCAACTTCTTCTTGTGTGTATTCAAAGACAAGGTCTTTTAGATAGACCTCAAATGCTTGTTGAGTTTTTTTTCATTATCATAAAATCTAATATATACACCTTCCAATTAAATTTTATCAAATAATGAATTAAACTACACATAATGCCCCAAATTTATTATAGTTAAATCTTCAATGAAAAATGAATGGGTTGAAAACACATGGATGTGAACTAGTGAATTTATTTGATATAACTATGTAGGCCATACATCACTTGATAAAGCTACCTCTTTGAGTAGGATTTTTTATGTATATACAAGGGAAACAAATGAGGTATACCTTTGAAAATTGAGTCTAATGTATGCCTGATAAGACTGAAGAAATAAATCAACATATGGCTGCAAATCCCTTATGGCTTCCTCGGTGAAATAGAGGCAAGAAGAATTTTTTAATGAAGAATAAATACAAAATAAAATAACAAAATGAATGTGATAAATATTTTTTTTCTTTGCATTTTCCTTCTAGATATTTCTAAAAAATATATGTATAGGTGGTCTCTCTAAATAGGTAAAAAATGATTTTTTTTTAATATTTTGAGTGGTGTAACCATGCATAAAATGTTAATAAAAAAGTTAGTCATAAACCTAGGCCTATTTGGGACCTTTGTATTTATAAACTATTTACTTGTTCTAACTAGACTTTCCAAAATAAAATAAAAAACCAATCAAATTTAACTCATTCAAGGACAACACAAATTACTACCAACACATAATGTATAGAAAAATGGGATGTATTTAGCTCACTCACAAGTCTACATAGTTGGGCCATAGTCTATCTTATTTTGATTTTAGAATTTGAAATGATATACCTTTTATTTTTTATATGGAGGGTCTTTTTCTTGTTTGTCTCTAGCTCCTCATAATTTCCCTAATTCTCTCATATTTTTTGTAAATGACTACCCATATCTAAATGGCATATAAATCCTCACCATAAAAATAGAAATCCAACTTGTTATTTGAGTCCCTTATATCTCTCTTTGTTAGGTCCACCCTCTAGGATATCCATTGCATATTATGCACACACTTTGACAACTTGGGCCAAGAACCTCTTCAGAAACATTGACTACATAATTTTCTTCATGGCTTCCATGTAATCAATACTATCCCTATAGCTACTCATATTTTGGATGACATTATTGCACTTCTAATAGATACTAGATAAGTCCTTCACATCGTCTCCCAAATCTATTACTATTGTATCATTGATAATGGGTGTGCTGATAAAAGTCTAACTCTTTCATATTTTAACAAATGTAGTGAATGAGAGTTAATAGAGCACATGACACCAGAAAAAAACTTGAACACTAAGACAATTAAAAAAAACAACCCAACATATAAATATTTTAGGGTATGTAAACTAAATGCATGGCCATATCAACTTGGATTCGTGAGTTTTGAAGAAAATTTATTTTATTAAAGCGAGATAGCTATGGTAAGAAATTGTGTGTAATATCTACACTAAATTTTATCATGAAATCCATAAGGGGGTGGAGGTCCAAGGTTCAAATATCGGGCCTCGTCGGACTGAACGCTTGTCCCTTTCCTAGTGCTTTCAGTGGCGTAAAATGTTTAAAATTATTGTGGCATGGTGGTTATAGGGGCGGAATGCGCAAATATCTATGTGGCAGCTTCTAAGGTGGACATTGTAGAATACTATGGCGGCCATAAAAAGCTAGACAACCTGTATAGATTCATGGTGGCTATCGATTCCACCATGTAAATACAAAAAAAAAAAAATTATCATGAAAGGCATATTAAATGCAAAGTAGAGTGGTTACCTGTAGACACCTAAAACGCATCATGTCGATGGCGACTACTCATATGGACATGCTACAAGACCATATGAAAGATATTGGATAGACTCCAAGATAGAGTAGTGGTTCTAACCAATCAATTTGGGCTCATTGGCCTAATCAGTCTGAATCGTAGCCCAAACATGTGGTCTATAGGCTGAACCATGGTTGACACTTGCATTTTACAGTCTAGACCGCAACTATAATATACTGTCTTAATTGAAGTTCAGTTAGCCTTCATCCGAGCCAAATTGGTTTGAATGACCATTTGTTCTAGAAGAATGTGGTTAAAGGACGAAAGCTTCCAATCCAACTATCCTAACCACCCCTTCTTGATATTGGCTTCTCCATGAAACCATTCATAGCCCTGGGATATCCTATAAATACCCCCTCAAAAGAGACAGAAGATATAGAGCATTTTGATAGCGAAGCGCTTTCAAAATATTGTATGAGAGAGTGCATTTGGAGATCAAAGTAGTGAAGCCCTATCAAATTGTGGACTCACTTGAGTGCATAGAGAGAGCTTTTTTGTCATCACCATTGTCAATTTTTCAAGCATCATGATGAATTAGGCCATGGATGCCCTAAGGACTTAGGAGAGCTAAGAAATGCTAATTCAAAAAAACAGAGGCCTAATTCAATGATTCAACCGCCAAACCTGTTATAGGACAATGAAGGTGACCCTTAAACATCAATTGGAAAAGGAGGTCAAATCCACAACCCTTGAATTTGGAGGGCAAACCACTTGGTTGCTCACCACGGGTTTCAGCCACGGTTTACAATGCAGACCGCATATCAGTGCTGCGGTTTGCAATGGGTGACATATCTCTTTACTGTTTTATTTCCAATATGCTTAATTAGATCACATTTAGCATTTTAATGGTTTAGTTAGGATTTTAGAGACTTTTGACCAACATAATCAATGTTTTTACTAACTTGTTCTCATTATAGTAGTTTAGACATTAATGACTTCTTTTCATGTTATAGTTCTTCATCTCAAGTAATTGATGCCATAGATTGATAGCTATATTTCTTGTTCATATATTTCCATCAGTCTTGATAGGATTTACACATGTTTAGCATAGTTTACACATTTTCTTGAATTCAAGTCATTATGCTACTCTCATGCTATTTGTCTTTAAAGGGCCTCATCATGAGAAGCTTCCTATGCTTTTGAAATTCTTGTGTTATTTATTGATCATAGGAAATAGGTTTCAAGGGAGCTAAAACAATTTATTTCCTTCTTCAACATGAAGAAGAGGGTCTAATCCACCCTAGAGCAGTTCATGTCACCCTGAAGGGCACTTTGTAAATCACACCTACCCTTGAGAGGGAAAAAAAATACCTCCTATTGTAACAATTGTATCAAGATGATTATCCCTAAGAGGTATGTATTTGTAATTTGAGTTTGGCATCGAAATATAAAGGAATAAAGCATATTTTATTGATCATATCATTGTCAATTTCTTGTTCTTGTATGCATTTTGTATTGTTTTTGTTAATTCTTGTAATAGGATACATTAGGTGTGAGCCTTTCTGGTGGTTACAGAAGGCGACCACGGTGGAACTCCACAATTCATGTGATCTAACTACTGTTTCTTGATTTTTGAAATTGTAGGTATAGATTGTAGCTATCAGCTATGGGCCAAAAATTGAACCATAGGTTCAACATGCGGTTTATAGTGCAGACCGTAGACTAGACCTATGGTTTACACCTAACAACACAGATAGTAGAAAGCAGAGTGCAAAACAACTCATGACCTAAGGTAGGTCCTATTTTTCACTCTTTTTCCTTTTTAATTCTCTATGTTTTTACAAGATGCTTATTTTCGAATGCAACTAGGAAAAGCAAAATAAAAAAAAAGGAAATCAATCATGTCCTAGTTCATTTCAAATCTACATTTGTAGAAAGGTGTTGCTAGGAACAACGGATCTTTGATTGCAATTCGCCCTAGAATCTAGTGTGCTTGATAGAACTTGTGTGTTTGGTGTGCATGTGTGAGGCCCAAGTAGTGGTTGTTACCATCGTAATATGCATTGTCTAAAGGAGCATCTAGAATAGCTTACATTTTTTGAATTTGAAATGTTCTTTCATTTGCATAGCATATAGAAAATGAGCATGAGTGCTATATGATGCATTTATTTTATGTATATTAAAAAAAACCACACACCACATTTCTCTTAAATTCTAGTGAGTTGGGCTTGACATCCAACCACTAGTAGGGTTCAACGACGGTGGGTGTAATTTCCATCTGCTAGCCCAAATCCTACGTACCCTTGGATACTAGACCAATATCGGATCCAAGAACCTTTCATACCCTAGAAAATTTGCATGTACTCTCTTCAGAGGGTATAACACTAACTGGGGAAAAATGGGAGAGGATCTAGGAGGACCTATGCTCCTTGTCTGGGTGCAAACTTTCATCACCACACACGGGGGATTTACGCAGCCTGGAAGTCACATATAGGTTTTTAAGCTACGAGCATATAGGTGAAAGCCAATTTAAACTGAGAATATCATTCAACACTTTTCAAAACACGATAAGGAGTTCTATATCGACACAAAAAATCATTGAAACACATCAAACAATTTAGGGCTCACTTTTAAACTATCAAGGAGATAATCACATTTTTTACTTTGTATGCTTCTTTATTGCTTAATTCATCAAGATAAGGCCTTCCTTGAGACCAAAATTCTTAGCGAGAGAGGAAACCTCTTGAGTCTTTCTTAGTTGGTTCATCATGATGACTAGGCATGATAGAGCTCAATCACTAGCTAATGAGTCGGAGAGTTCATGGAGAGGCTTTGAACACTTTTGATGTTCTCCTAAGGAGATTTTAGACCTTGCACGCCTCCTTGCTAGATGTCACACTCATAATGCACCTGAGGATCCAATCCTCCTAGTGTGACATTCTAATAGTCGTTGCGATCTCTCTTTGTCATGCAAGGGGTATACCCATATAGATAATGGGGTTTCATCATACCCAATGAGAACCCACATCATTAGGTCTCTGCCTAGTGAGATAGAGAGTTGTGGATCTTACTCCATGAGTCAGTCCTATAGAGAATCTGAGTTGCACGTAGCCCATGAGAGGTGACTACTCCAAGACCAATTAGAGGAGGCATGCAGTGAGCATAAGCATATTGATCATGAGTGTGCAAAAAAGAAAATATCACATCAACAAAGGTTGGGTGAGCTGATCGGCTGTAGAAGCTTACATTTAATTTTATCAATCCGAGGGAAATCAAGGTTAGATTTAAAAAGTAGCAATCCCGTATAGATTATATCGTAGGAGTTAATACTAAGTCTAGCTCAATTTTCTTTCCAGAATTCATGCGTACACGTGTACAAAAAGAAATATAAAAATTATGCAAGGATGAATTATGCAAGATATGGTAAATAAATGCAATCTAACTTTTACTAATGATGTAATTTATTGATGCATCTGATTACTTGCAACTAATTTATGATATGTTTTAATCTAAGTGTGAGGAACTAATTTATGATATGAGGATCCTCGTGCAATTTATTTTATTTTATATAATTTGAAATGCAAGTCTAACTAATCCTAATCTAATGCAAGGGCGAGAGAGCTCAGGGACTGTCTATTAGGAGTGGGCCCTGCCTCCTAAAGTGGCAGTGTAAGTCTTTCTCCCCTAATTTACCTTATCAGTAACTAAGTTTTATGTTTCATACTAATATTTATGCATATTTTATGAATGCAGGTAATTAGTCTACAATTTACAAAATAGAGATTAAACAAACTACACAGTTGATACAAAATACCATATTTGAAGAAAATGTTGTTTTATTGCTGGAGCTTCAACTGTACATGCTTCCTCAGAATTGTAACTTAACTTAGAATAGACTGTAAACTGTAATGCAAAATTATTCCAATGCAGCTAACCCGAACCTCTCTCAAGGTCCTCTATGTAATTTTATACTAAAACTAATACAATGTTGAATAGTTTCTTCCACGTATTTGTCATGCGTAACTTGTGGACTGATGACTGTACATGAATCAACAATAATCTAAAACCTAATATAATTCTTATTTTGACTTGGACTTATAAATGTTCTTATTGGTCCAAGTGGCATCTACACATAATCCTATCAAGATACTATCTATTCTAACTAACTCGCAAGATAGATGTTAAGACTTTACTTCCTTTATTCCAGGAAGTCTTAACAATATTTTGCGATTACATTTCAAATGTCCCAAAATAAACTCATTACAAATATTATGAAACTTTGTCAACTGGAGATATTCTCATAGATAATTATGCGAGAAGCAAGGTAGGTTGAAAAGATATCTATTGTCATCCATTGTAATGTGTCATCCACTTGATTGTGTCATCCACGGTCAATAGTAATTGCTGGTAACATTCTCCAGTAATTACCTTCAGTAATTACTGTTAGTAGTTACCTTCAGTAGTTACCTTCAGTAACTACCTTCAGTAATTACTTTCAGTAATATACTTTAGTAATATACTTCAGTAATATGCTTCAGTAATATGCTTTAGTAAGATCAATTACTATTGTTTCCCGAACTGCTATGGTTCTTCTTCTCGTCCAAGGTGCATTCCATAGGTTCTGTGATTTCTTTATCAATCATCCATGCTTTTTCCTGTATTTTTCTTAGAACTCGAACAAATTTGATACAAATCAAACATAACTGTTAGATTACCATAATTAATCATTTTTACTAATAAATTGTATTTTATTAAAAATAACTTACATAAATATATCAATTAATCAGGTAAATGAAGTAATTCTGATACAAAAATCTATGGTGAATGACCACTCATCATTCCCCCAAACTGAAGTTTATGCATGTCCCCATGCATACAAAAAAATTTAAATGAAAGGGAAATAATAGTTCTATGCATGCATTACATATTCAGAAAAATGACATTATAATCAGAATTCTAAATGAGTATTAGAATTTATAACACATACATTTTTGTGTCAGAATTTTCAAAATAGTTCACACACAGATAGATATATTTTATCAAAACTATAATAGTCTGAATATAAACATATATTTCAAATAAAACTATAGCAATCTAACAAAAATCAGAAACGTAACAATCTAACAAATATATTTTAATCAGAACTGTAACAATCTAACAAACATATATTTTAATCAGAACTGTAACAGTCTGCATAGATACAAAAAAAAAATCTTTCTAAAAAAAACATAAATACAAAGAACAAAAATAATCAGAAATGATAAAGTAAAAATGAAATGATATTTTTACAGATCATATATAATGCAATCTATAAATATTTTAATAGCAAAGAAAATATTTTTATCTTTTTGCAATACTAACTGTCCATCCACTTATATACAAATATACAAATAAAAATTGTCTTCAATACCATATAAAATAAAATATAAGTCTGAATAAAAGTTCTTTGTCATTGTTTTACTGTTTCTGAGCCTGTTGCGATAAGAGTCTAGAAGAAATTCTAGAAGATCGGGGTCTTGCTCCTGGTAGTTTTCGTTCCTTTTTAACCTATTGTACCTGTCCCTTAGCTCTCTGGTCTACAATTGCTGTAGTGGTTGTAACTGGCATCTCCACCATAATCGTCTTAATATGTTCGACCTCCTGATCACTTCCCTTCTGCTCTGCATCCTTTGCTTGTGAAGAATGGAGTTCCTCATTATGTACCATCAGATCATCTTCCAAAGGCATCCCTATATTCAAGACAAGGCCTTTTAATGCATTTCCTTTATTAGTTGGCACATTCGGTTTTATAGATTGATGTTATTGAGAAAAATTATGAGTTTGTTGGGAACTATCCTCTTCAAGAACCTTTGAAAAGTCAATTAATTTATTAGTAGATATCTGTTTACTAAAATTGATCGATTTCTTAGGCTTTTTCCTAGAGGTAGAACTTTTAGGTGGGGAAGTTTCAATAGGTGGCGATCGGTTGACAGAGTCTGTAGGTCTCGCAGTCTTATCCACAGAAAGTTGTTTAATTAATTCAAATTGAACAGAAAGAGCATGTTGTACAATTTTATACTATTCTGTAAAATCTTCTCTTAACCTATCAATTTTCATTTGAAGAACTGTATTTTGTGCTTTGAGATATGACAGGGTTTCTACAACAGTTTCATTTACAGGCAATTCTGGCTCTTGTTTATCTTCAGAATCTTCTACAATTTTTGTTTGCTTTCTAGGTTGAATTTTAAATCTCATATCTTTACATTTTTTCTTCGGGCTTTCAGGTTCTTCATCATGGCGGTCAGAGTCATCTTCTTCTGGAGATTGATCATCTTCGGATTCAGAAGACTCCGAATATTCAGGTACATTAGATTCTTCCACAATTCGGCTCCAAGATGCCTTTACTTCATGAGCCTTTTTCAAGATAATTAATTTAATCAGACCATGGTGAGAGATCAAGTGCAACTTAGGTTTTTCCTTAGGAGCTGTTGGTTTAACCCTTAGAACTATTGATTTCAATGACTGAAACAGGAAATAGGGAAGATTAATAACACAATCATTTTTATCTGGATATTTCAAATTAATCAACATCCGAATATGATAGGCTAGCAGAATGGACATTCATCCTTCGATAGTGAAAATTTTGATGATGAGGACAACTGCCTCCTGCCATAAAAGGGGAAGTGTAGAGGTTGCAACTCCCTTGATTGATCCTTCTTTATCCCTTAAAATTGTGCATTTCTCATCAAATTTATTTACCAACTGAGTGACGCTTTTTGAGTTTTTATAGAAAGATGCACCAACCTCAGGTAAATTTAGAATTTCAGAAATCAGACTTGGGTTTAATTCTAATTGCAAACCTCCAACATGGGTGACCATCGTATCAGGGTTACAATTTAAAATAAATTATTTTGCTACCCCTACATCATGCCCTTTAAACTTAGTAAGTGCCTCCCACCAGCGAGCGTTTTTGAATAATTCAATTACGGAATCGCTCGGACTTTGTGTATCAATAGAGGATGGCTCACTACGCTTTTGGAACACAGGTTTAGGCATCGTGGTGTCTGGGGATTGAGGAAGTTTTAATCACCCAAAAATCCTGCAATATTCGAGTACACAGAGTTTGTTTTAGAGGCCAACAGGAATCCTTATTATTTTCTATATATATAACCCCTTTTTTATTATTATTTTATACTTAATACCAAAAATGTACAGAATACAACACATAAGTGAAAATACAAGGTATATTTATAAAAACGTAAGATGTACAGAAAGCAAAACAAAAACGTAAAATATACAAAATACATTCTAGAAACAATAAAACGTAAAGATGTACATAATACATTATGTAGAGTGTACATCACATAATCTAAAATCTTATAGATTAATTAAATCATAGTAGAAAGCAATCCATAAAAAAAATATTTTCTAATTCAAGAAAGAAAACCCTAATTTATTTTTATAAACAAAGCTTAATTGTATAAATTATAAATCTTATTTGAATTAGAATTTTTCCAATTTTCTAAAATATTTTTAATAATTTAGTGTAGAATAAGAGATTTCAAGCAAACTGTTATGTGAATTTGCCCTAAATTTAGGGAATTCATGCATTTTTTTCAAAATTTTCCCAAAATTATAATCGAATTTTGCCCAGAATAAAGAAAATTCATTTTCCCCCCAAAAATTTTAGGGTTTTCAAGAAATTTCAGGATTTTCAAATAATTTTAGGGCTTTTAAATAATTTTAGGGTTTTCAAATAATTTCAGTCCTAAAATAGAGATTTTTGCCCTAAAAAAAAAATTAATTATGGCTTTCGTAGAAAGGATGAAAAACCCTAATGGCAGATTCCAATTTTGCTCAGAAAACCTTGTTTATATCAAGTTTTGCCTAATCCTCACTTAAAAATGAATAGGGAAAAATAAAGAAAATAGGGAAATCCTTTTTAATAATAAAGAACATAAAAGTAATAAGAAAAAGAAAAGTATTTTTACATGTCGCCTGTCGCAATCGCAGAGGAAAGGGTTTGGCCACCTTTTGGTTGACGTCGTCAACTTCCTGGCCACCTTTCATTTTTGGCCTCCCCAATTTCTCCGAATATAAGGAAATTGCAGAATATTGGGCTAAAACACACCGATTGCATAAGTTATTTGCAAGAAACACATCGATTGGGCTAAAATATTAAAAAGTTTTAGTGGTTTTGATGATGTCGAAATAATAAAAAGTGATCGGCGATGAGAGTTTTAGCCACCTTTTACCCAAAAACTCATCGACGATGGAGGTTTACCCTAAATACTAATTGACGATGGAGAATTTACCCCTAATATAGATCATCGATGGAGGTGGTTTAAGCAAGGTTTGATCAATGACGCAGGTTGTTCGTCAACCCGCCTAACCCTAAAATCAATGGTGATGCAAATATTAACAAGTTTACCTTGTGTTTGTTCGAATTAGATTATGACCATCGATTTCTATGCAATCAATGGTGGAGAGATCTTATCCGCGTCCTCGCATTCTATTGGTTGGAGAAAAACAAAATTGTCAACATGGTCCGTTGATTAGGTTACCGATCGTTTCATGTATTTTTAATTGTAAATTTATATTATAATTTTAGTATATATAAGTGTATATGTATATTTGTAATTTATTTTAATATAATATATTTTAATATATTATATTATATATTATATTATTTAATATTATTATAATATATATTATATAATATATATATAATATAGTATATTTATAATATAATATAATATATATTTATTATAGATAATATAGTATATATAATTATTATAGTATAAATATATATATTAAATTTTTACAAATGATAATTACAAATATTATGGAATAATATTACTGATAATGGTATTTTACAGAAACCTATATAAAAGCAATTATTTTACAGAAGGTGTCTATGGAGGATACTTACAGAAACTATTTACATAAGATGTTATAAATTTACATAAGATGCTTATAGAAGATACTTATGAAAGGCACTTAGGGAAGACACTTATGGAAGATACTTACGAAAGGCACTTATGGAAGATACTTAGAAAGATATTTACGAAAGGCATCTAAAAATTATTCTTCCCCCAAACTATATTATAAGCTATGTATATCTTTATTTATCCTCCCCCAAACTTTAATTTTGGCTATATAGCCAAAACAAAGGGAAAGAGTATTTATGGATAGTAATAATAATATTTTATATACGGGGTGTATGTATAAGTTTTTGAGATTATGCTTCCTGTATGTCATTAAGAAGTTTCTATTGTCAGTCATCTAGAAAAATATAATGGATATAAGCCATGTTTTTGTAGAAAATTTTGAAATCATAGTACTGTCATAATGTTTTACTATTGGGCTTTGCATAGGATGTTTCTAGGTTGATTCTTCAAGGTCATCAAACAATATTCTAGGCATACTGAAATAAACTCCATTTACTTCTATCACAAATCAATTTAGTGTTAAAGTTATCCTAGTATGTTCAAGTTTTCTTTCAAAACCAACTGTGTGTGCAGTGAAGATTCATTCCCCATTATGAGTAAGGATTAAAAACAACAAGGATTATACATGCCAAAAGCTAGCTGATCTTGTAAGCATCTAGAGGTCTTGTCCAGACTTATTGCTAATACGTAAGGATACCTTAATAAAGAATATCCCATGGTATTTGAAATACTAAGAATTCTAGGGATTCAAGCTCTTTTTGCCCCTTTTTATTATGCTTTATTTGGGATACTTGCTTAGCAAGGGATTTTGTAGTGCTTTTTGAGGTTCTTGCTTATTTTGAAGAGAAGCAAGAATATATGTTTTTCTTTGTAGGATTCTTGTTTATTTTGAGGAGAAACAAGAATTTATGGGGATACTTGCTCGATTAGATGAGGAGCAAGGGATTTTTTTTTTTTTTTTATGGAAGAGGGCGAGCTTGTCCTTTTGCCAATTCATTAGTAATCTAGACCATGCGTATAAATAGATAAGCAAGGGAAACTTTTCACTTATGGCAAATATAATACATGAGTTAATTTTCCAAAACGTCACAATGTCTTTTAAATGTGTATGTGTGTGTGGTTAAAAGAGAAAACTTAATCATCTAGAAGTTACTCATAACATTTCAAAATATTTGTTCTATTTTCAATGAAAATTTTGTTCAATATACCAGATATAATTTGAGTATTTGAAAAAAATACCTAGATTTCATCTAGCAACAAGGTACTATACATCATGTGGTCATCATTTCTCTACAAAGTTTGAAATAAAGAATTTTCTTGAAAAACTTTGAAGACTGAAAAATAAAAAGAAATGTAGATACTTCATGATGAAATAAAGGAAGCATAATCATTTTTATTTTGATATAATAATTACATTATTATGTATAGATATGTATATGTACATATATGTATATATATGTATATTTTTTCAAAGAAAGAGTTTATTGAATAGTAGTTGATTGTAGTTCAGAAATACATTGCAAATTAGTATGTTGTCTAAACTGATGTATGAATTCTTCCTTAGATAATGGCTTCTTATAAAGTTTAAGCCTATGGCCATTTACTAATAATTTTCTTGTTGAATCATCTATAGGCTTAAGCTTAACTGTACCATTTCCAAATATTTCCTCAATTTCATAGGGTCCTAGCCATCTTGTTCTCAATTTACCTTGAAAATCTTGGTAACGAGAATCAAATAACAAGGCCCAATCTCCTGATTGAAATGTACGTGGTACAATGTGTTTATCATGCCATTTATTACATTGTTGTTGAGTTATTTTTGTTCTATGCAAGGCTTCTAATCTTCTTTCATCCAAAAGATTTAACTTTTCCAACCTTTCTTTTTGTGCATTATCCAAATTCATGTCAAGTTGTACTGATGTGCGTAATGTTTCTATTTCAAATTCAATGGGCATGATGGCTTGTTTTCCATAAACCATTTCATATGGTGATAAACCTGTGGTAGTTTTCCAAGTTGTATTATATGCCCATACAACTTCTTTTAATCTCTCATTCCAATCACCCCTATTAACAGTTACAGTTTTTGTGATAATCTTTTCAAGCTCTCTATTTGTAACTTCTACTTGTCCATTAGCTTGAGGGTGATATGGTGAAGTTTTCTTGTGTTTTATTTGATAAATGTTAACAAAATAATCAATCACATTGGAGGTAAATTGAGGTCCATGATCTGAAACTAATTCTCTTGGTGCTCCAAAGCGTTGCATTATGTTTTCATAAAGAAAATCAGCTACTGGTTCAGCTTGAGCTCATGGAAGAGCTTTAACTTCAGCCCACTTGGTAACATAATCTGTACATACAAGTATGTGTTTATTACCATCACTTGGAGGGTCTATAGGTCCAAAAAAATCAATTCCCCATTTTTCAAATGGTTCAAGAGCTATTTGTGGAACCAAAGGCATTTCCATAGAGGGTGTAGGCTTGCTAGCTCTTTGACAAGCATCACATCTATCAATAAATCGATGAACATCCTTATTCATAGTAGGCCAGAAGTACCCAGTTCTAAGTATTTTGTTAACTATTTTTTGGGTGGCATAATGACCTCCACAAGGTTCTTCATGTGCTGCCCTAATAATATCATATACATCATTTTCCTGTACACATCTTCTAATTATTTGATCTGGACATCTTTTAAATAAATTTCCATGAATCCACGTAAAAGGAATACTTTGATGTATTAATTTCCTATGCTCATGAGGTGTAAAATGTTGAGGTGTTCTTCCTGTTACTAAATAATTTACAATATCAACATACCAAGGGGTAAAAATAGAAAGAGCAAATAAATGTTCATCTGGAAAATTATCAAGTATTAACTCATTGTCATCAAGGATTTGCATGCGAGATAAATGATCAACAATAACATTATCCTTTCCTGCCTTATCTATAATTGTGACATTGAATTCTTGTAGTAAAATAAGCCATCTAATCACTCTACTACCTATTGTTGCTTTGTTCATTAAGTATCTAATAGCAGAATGATCAGTGTGAACAAATACTTCATACCCTGTTATGTAATGTTTAAATTTATTGAGAGCATGAACTACGGCTAAAAATTATTTTTCTGTAACAGTGTAATTAAGTTCAGCTCCATGCAAATTTTTGCTTACATAATAGATAGCATAAGGTATTTTATTTTCTATTTGTTGCAATACTGCTCCTATTGCATACCCTGAAGCATCACAATGTATGTGGAATGGTAATTCCCAATTTGGTCCTCTTAAAATTGGAGCAGTAGTCAATCTTTCTTTTATTTCGTCAAAGGCTTTTTGACATGCATTTGTCCAATTAAATTCACTGTCTTTAGTTAAGAGCTTAAGCATAGGAGTAGCAACTTTACTGAAATATTTAATAAATCTACGATAATATCCTGCGTGTCCTAAGAAACTTCTCACCTCGGTTTGTGTCTTTGGAGGTTGAAGAGTTTGAATAACTTGTATTTTTGTAGGGTCTACTTTAACACCATATTGTGATATATAATGCCCTAGAACAATGCCACCTCTCATCATCATAAAACACTTTTCATGACTTAGAGAGATATTTTGCTCTTGACATCTTATTAAAACTTTTTGCAATCCTAATAAAGTTTCTTCAAAAGTAGTACCATATATTGTAAAGTCATCCATATAAATTTCCACGCATTCATTTGTTAAATCAGCAAAGATAGCTAACACAACTCTTTGAAAAGTTGCAGGTGCATTACATAATCCAAAAGGTAGAACATTATAAGCATAAGTTCCTACAGGACATGTGAAAGTTGTTTTTTCTTGATCTTCCTCAGCTATGGAGATTTGATTATACCCACTAAAACCATCTAGAAAACAAAAATATTTCTTTCCAGCCAAGGTATCTAGGACTTGATCAATAAATGGTAAGGGAAAATAATCTTTCTTGGTTACTTTGTTCAATTCTCTATAATCAACACAAATTCTCCATTTACCATTATTTTTAGGGACTATCACCAAAGGTGATACCCATTGGTTATCTAAAATTGGGTATATAAATCCTGCATTTAAGAGTTTAATGATTTCTTCTTTAACTATTTCTTTCATAGCTGGATTTAATCGTCTTTGGGGTTGTCTTACAGGATTACAACCTTCTTGAATAAATATTCGATGAGTACATACATTCGGGTGGATACCCTTCATGTCTTCGTAGTTCCATGCAAATGTTGATTGATGCTTTTTAAGCATATCTACCAATTGCGACTCTTGTATGCTCAGGAGTTCATTATTGATGTTAAGAGTTCTTCCAGGTATAATATTTATTTGTTTACATTTTTTTGTATTTGCATCTATCCCATTTACTTCATGTTCAAAAATATTCAAATCATAGCCATATGATTCCATTTGAGATTGACTTGTGCTTGCTTCATAAATAGAAGATTCAGATAAATAACTATTGTTTTGACCTTGTTCTTCTTGTTGATTTTCTAACAATAATGGTAAGGGTCCCTCAACTTCTTGTTCAAGTTCTTCGATTAGAACATTAACTGATAAAGTTTGAATATCATCATATTCATGAGGAAAATCATACCACAACTATTTTGGAAATTCTTCTTCTATTGGTGATTTAGGGAATAAACTAAGATCTTTTGTATCCTTGCCATTAGAAATAGTCATGTTTCCTGATCTACAACTAATGTAAGCATCAGTTGTTGCAAGCCATGGTCATCCTAAAATTAAGGGATGTCCCCCTAATTTATTTTTGGGTTGTAGGACTATAAAGTCTACAGGGTATTCCCATGAATTTACTGAGACCATAATGTCTTCTAATTTTCCTTCAGGCTTAATAGTAGATCTATCAGCGAGTTGAAGCACAATAGAAGTTAATTGTAGTTTATGCATCCCTAAGGATTCTGTTGTTTCTTTGGTCATAACATTAATAGCAGCTCCTAAATCAACCAAAACATTTTGTAATGTTATGTTTCCAATATGCACAGTGAGTATAGGTATTCCAGGATCTGTATATTTGGGTACTAACCTATCTCCTATCATCATCTCAGATAATTGTCCAATGACTTGAATAGTTTGAAATTCATTCTTCTTTTTATTCTTTGAACATATATTTTTGATAAGTTTAGAATAAATGGGTATATCCTTGATAGCTTGTAATAAAGGAATTTTAATAGTAACGCCTTCTATTTCTTGAAGAAAATTAAAGGCTGGCTTGGATGGTTCTTTTGGTATTGCCAGTATTTGAGGAAATGGTACTTCTATTTCCTTACTTGTTTGGATTTCTTGTTGTTTGGTTGGAATATTTTCTTGTTGATTTTATGTTTCCTTCTTGTTGTCATTTTCATTTTCAACCAAGTTTTCAATAGGATCATCAGATTTTGTGAGAGTGACATTATCTTCCAACACCTTTCCTGATCTTAATTGAATTTGTTGACATGGTGCTATAGATATAGAACATGTTTCATTTGTTTCATAGACTTGTTGGACATTTTTATTGTTATTAGGGTTAGGAACTGGTTGAGCTGGAAGAGGTAATTGCTTAGGAGGATTATTATTATTGTTTGGAGGTGGTAGAAGTCTATTTTGAGGTGAGTTCTGAGTATTTTGTCCCCTAAATTGATTTTGAGAATTTTGTTGTTGCATTGTATTTGGAGACCAATTAGTGCCACCTTGATTATATTGGCCACTATTATTCCAACCAGGCATATTTTGATTTTGTGTTCCTTGATTCCATGGGGGTTGTCCTCCATAAGAGTTAGCCATAAATTGAGCCCATGGGGGTATGTTCCAATCTTGGTTGTAAGAGTTCCAATTAGTCCAGTTTGGTGTATTGGACCATTGATTAGGCCTTTGTTGGTTGGGATAACTAGGGTTTGACCAATTTTATGGGCCATTAAATGGACCATTTCATATTTGAGCAACAAAATAAACATCTTCTGCCTCTTCTACTTCAGGTTCTTTTATGGCAGCTTTAACAACAGAGATATACTTACATTTTTTAGTTTTATGATCTTTATCACAAATTTGGCAACAAGCAGAAATATTGGAGATATTTGTTATGTTGAGAGGACATTCTCTTGAATTGTGCTTTTTCCTACATCTATGGCAGTAAATTTCTTCACTATCCTTTGTATTTTTATCCATTAAATCCAAATATGTGGTAAAATTACTCAATAAATCAGTTTTTAAACCTTCCAACATATTTCCAATTTTGGCTCTTGTCACTCCTACTCCTGTAGATATGTATTTATTACCTCTCAAAGGTTTGTTTCTTGAATAGTTTCTACAAATATTTATAATCTCCTCAAGTGATATAGAATGAATATCTCCTTTTGCCATAAGATTTAAGATTTCAAGAACATCTTCCTTTAAACCTTTCAGAAAAAGTTCTTTTAGGATTTCTTCTTCAAGATCTATATTTATTCTAGATCCTACAAATTGAAATCTCTCAAGATAATCTTCCAAAGATTCATCTTCTTTTTTATTCATATGAAAAATCTCAGCTTTCTTATCCCTAACTCTACAATAATCTTGATATCTTTCAAGGAATATTTGTTTTAATCCATTTTCTCCATCCCAACGATTACAAAATCCTTCTCCTAGACCCATAAACCATCTCAAAGTGGCATCTTTAAGAGTAGAAGGAAATAATATTAACTTTTGCTCATTGGTAGTGTAAAAATAAGCTTGACATACTACTTCAAATTCAAAAAGAAAAGCATCAGGATCTTCATGGGGTTTTCCATGAAAAGTAGGCAATACAGAAATAGAGATTGATTTAGGTTCCCTTGTTCCATCTTCTGTATGTAAGATTGGGAAAGGAAATGTTTTTCTTTGTCTAATTTCCCCCTGATCTTGTCTTTGTCTCTCTTGCCTTTGTCTCTCATTTCCATGGTTTTCTTCTCCTATTTCACTTTGTGCATCAGCCATTCCTGAATATAGGAATTCAAGAATTGGTTCAGGTATAGGTTCAGTAAAAATAGAAGAGGGATCTATGTAGTTGTCAAATTCTGGATCGGACAATAAATATGTATTGGGATCTTGATCTAGGATTTCAGCTTGATTGGTTGATGATGTAGCCTCAATTTTTACTATTTTAAAAATCCCAGGTTTTCTAAAGTCTCTTGGGGATTTTTCTATTTTATTAGTTTTTATAAATCTTCCTTTAGAGTCTCTAGGTCTGTTCATGTATGTTCTAAACCTATTATTATTATTTTTTTTTTCAAGCACTATGTCTAATCTTCTTTGAATAATTTATGTATATCGTTGATTGGATCAAGTTGGTCTGGTGTCATGAAATGTTCCTCTTCGAAATTAAAATAATCTATCAATAATTGAATTAGCTGAACAAGATAAGCTTTAATTGTGATAGGATTAGGAATTCCAAACTGTAGTTCGTAACGTAATTCTTGGCACAATTCTCTAAAACGTACAACTCTAGGAATTCTACAGTATCTCTTGTTGTATTGCAGGGCTAATTCTCTCCTCTCTATTTCTGCAAGAAAATTGTGAACAGTGAGGGAATCCTCAAGGTATTGATTCCAAGGATAAATTGCTAGATTTACTATTGCTCTTCTATCCCAAAGCCAATTTTCACAACTTATTCCCAGATTATCATAAGGTGTAGGATGATTTACCCTTAAATTTTTTGCTATATTAATCCTTTTTATCTTTTTAAGTTCTTCTGATCTTTCATTGATAGAGTCAACACGTTCACATAGTGCTTCCCATTCTGGTTTGGTTGTTATGAAATTTTGATCAACAAGAAGATTAACCTCTTGTTGTATCAAAAATTTTCTAAGGTCTATGAATTCAATCTGACTATTTTCAACCATTTGTTTATTTTCTCTTTCTGAATTTTTTTTTATATATTTTTTATTTTTGGGTTTTGATTTTTCTGTTTTCAATCCTACTGTTTACTTAAATATAAAATTCAGAATTTATATATACTTTTAACAAAATGGAAAGAAAAAAGAAATATGTATAATTTTAAACAGACCTAATGCTTACTAAAATAAGATGTGATCCACGGTCTATGAATCCATACAACCTATTTTAGCAAAAATTAGGAAAAAGTACGACCTAATACTACTAAAATTAAGTGTGATCCATGGTCTATGAATCCATACAACTAATTTTAGTATAATTAGGTGAAAATAAAATTGCTGAAATAAAAGGTAACTTCTTATTGTTTCTTGGATAGGAGGATTTCATTACAATTGTGTCACTCAATGTAACTAATTCCTATAGAATAAAAATAGGGTGTTACTTTCGGTGTTCACCTACTTCCTAATTTTATTTATAGGTCCTAACTAGTTTAACAATAATAATTACCCAAAGCAAGAAATTTGCAGAAATTAAAATTTGCAGGAATTGAAATTTAATCTATGAAAGCAGTAAAACATGAAATCCTTATGAAAAATGAACCTGGCAACGTCGTAAGGTGGGGCTCTTTGTAGCCTATCTACAGTAGGGAGGTCTCATGTGTACCATCTACGTAAATATCTACTCTACTCGTATGCACACCAAGGGCCCATGTGTCCACATGATCTCATGCGTACAAGTAAGTCCACTCGCTTTGCACTGCCAAGCAACTTTTTTGACCAACTACTACGACGCTACTTTCCCGACAATGATGCCAAAATGATCGGTTGTAGAAGCTTACATTTAATTTTATCAATCCGAGGGAAATCAAGGTTAGATTTAAAAAGTAGCAATCCCGTATAGATTATATCGTAGGAGTTAATACTAAGTATAGCTCAATTTCCTTTCCAGAATTCATGCGTACACGTGTACAAAAAGAAATATAAAAATTATGCAGGGATGAATTATGCAAGATATAGTAAATAAATGCAATCTAACTTTTACTAATGATGTAATTTACTGATGCATCTGATTATTTGCAATTAATTTATGATATGTTTTAATCTAAATGTAAAGAACTAATTTATGATATGAGGATCCTCGTGCAATTTATTTTATTTTATATAATTTGAAATGCAAGTCTAACTAATCCTAATCTAATGCAGGGGTGAGAGAGCTCAGGGACTGTCTATTAGGAGTGGGCCCTACCTCCTAAAGTGGCAGTGTAAGTCTTTCTCCCCTAATTTACCTTATCAGTAACTAAGTTTTATGTTTCATACTAATATTTATGCATATTTTATGAATGCAGGTAATAAATCTACAATTTACAAAATAGAGATTAAACAAACTACACAGTTGATACAGAATACCATATTTGAAGAAAATGTTGTTTTATTGTTGGAGCTTCAACTGTACATGCTTCCTCAGAATTGTAACTTAACTTAGAACAGACTGTAAACTGTAATGCAAAATTATTCCAATGCAGCTAACCCGGACCTCTCTCAAGGTCCTCTATGTAATTTTATACTAAAACTAATACAATGTTGAATAGTTTCTTCCATGTATTTGTCATGCGTAACTTGTGGACTGATGACTGTACATGAATCAACAATAATCTAAAACCTAATATAATTCTTATTTTGACTTGGACTTATAAATGTTCTTATTGGTCCAAGTGGCATCTACACATAATCCTATCAAGATACTATCTATTCTAACTAACTCGCAAGATAGATGTTAAGACTTTACTTCCTTTATTCCAGGAAGTCTTAACAATATTTTGCGATTACATTTCAAATGTCCCAAAATAAACTCATTACAAATCTTATGAAACTTTGTCAACTGGAGATATTCTCACAGATAATTATGCGAGAAGCAAGGTAGGTTGAAAAGATATATGTTGTCATCCATTGTAATGTGTCGTCCACTTGATTGTGCCATCCACGGTCAATAGTAATTGTTGGTAACATTCTCCAGTAATTACCTTCAGTAATTACCTTTAGTAGTTACCTTTAGTAGTTACCTTTAGTAGTTACCTTCAGTAATTACCTTCAGTAATATACTTTAGTAATATACTTCAGTAATATGCTTCAGTAATATGCTTTAGTAAGATCAATTACTATTGTTTCCCGAACTGCTATGGTTCTTCTTCTCGTCCAAGGTGCATTCCATAGGTTCTATGATTTCTTTATCAATCATCCATGCTTTTTCCTGTATTTTTCTTAGAACTCGGACAAATTTGATACAAATCAAACATAACTGTTAGATTACCATAATTAATCATTTTTACTAATAAATTGTATTTTATTAAAAATAACTTACATAAATATATCAATTAATCAGGTAAATGAAGTAATTCTGATACAAAAATCTGTGGTGAATGACCACTCATCATGAGCTCCAATGACATGAAGAGAGGATTTACCAACATAAAGCATGTGAAGAACAATCATGTCAGGTAACTCCTAAAAAGAAGCTCATACCTAGAGTGCTTAGACAACAAGTCAATGTAATGCATCCTGTGCATCGTCAAGAGTTTCATTGTAAGCAAGTAGATAGCCATTCTCTTAGGTAGATAGACATACCTAGGGCTATTGAAAAACAAAAGAAAGAGATGTTTAAGGATACCATGAGAAAGCATGAGGTTGATGATAGTCAAGTTACACAAGTGAGCAATGTTAATGCTCAAAATTTGTCACAATCCTTGGGGAATATACAGTCTATTCCACCATATAAGGAACCTATGATTACTTTCCATAAATAGGAAGTCAAACCTATCCCTGTCAAGGAATCTAATCGTTCATTGCATATCATAGTGAGGATAAAGAAAATTGCATATAAGCGAGTGTTGGTGGATACAAGATCATCGATTAATATCATCACCACCTCAACATTCAAACATATCAAAATTCCACTATCAAGTAAACAACATTCCTACTGCAAGTATTTAACGATGTGGAATCCACTACAGTAGGCACAATAGTCCTCCCCATTGAGGTGGGACAAAATATTACTCCTACTTTGTGCTACGTTTTAGAGGTATCAAGACAGTATAATATGCTACTTGGAAGACCGTGGATAAGAGCCATGGAGTGCATACCATCAATAGTGCATCAGTGAATTAAGTACACCCATGGAGGAAAAGTCCATGTAGTTGAGGTGGACCTAGATCCCTTCAAGTATTATAAACTTTAGGATCATCCACAGGAACCTGGTGAGGCACCTACACATCTGTAAGTTAAATAGTATGAGTCTATATAAAGTTTGAATGTAGCCTTGCAGACTGTGGTGGAGTTACCATCACCACTGCTATTATCGGGGGAGTCACCTATGACCCCTGCATTCTCAACACCTCTTAGCAAGAAAGGATTGATGAATACCATCAAAGAGATGCTCACAGCTACTTTAGAGGTGTCATTAGAGGATCCTCATACTCCTATAAAGGAGGAAGAACCTAGCATGGCCATGGATGCATCCGAGTTTATCACACCATATTCATCCATCATGTCACCATATAGTCCTCATGAGGATGATGGTGAATATGAAGAGCATATAGAGGCCAACATTATGATGCTGCCCACCAAAGGCTCCATTGAGGATCTAGGTAAAATTTTCATCGAGTCTCTACCTATGGATCCTATCCTGGAGACATCGTATGAGTATGAGGAAGGTTCAATTATCATGACTAAAATATGAAAAATTCAATATGTTGATGAATTACCTAAACACATGTAGTTGTGGAGTCTTCTCATGAGTTTGTAGGAATGGTTGACATTAGGCCATAATATTAAGTGATTCCTAATCGCATAGGACCATATATGGGGTAATACAATGGTGTTTCCACATTTCCATAGCTAGAACCTTTAAAATTAGTCAGTCCTGACTCATTTCTCATGACACCATCTCAAGAGCACAAATAGGTAGGTTCCTCACATCAGATTGGGGGTACCAAAACTGACACAGTTCAACACAACGAAGTGAAACAACAACTTGAGCTGAGTCATAGGCATGAGAATATGGATAACACTGATGAAGTGTGTCATTAAGAAGCATTCACATCAGCTCAAACAAAAGACACATGTGATTTACAATTACCTAATGGATCCATAGCATTCACATTTCTATTTCCTTCAAATGACAAAGGTATTTTAAATCGGTAATTGGAAATACATAGGATCTCTTTTTTCACTCTTGCAATCCATTTTAAGCCATCTAGAATGGATGGAGCATCGAATGGATGAGAAATATAAGGTGTTGCATTTTATCATGAACCAGTTTGAAAACATGGGATCACAAAATGAACCCTTGTTTGAGGCCGAATCGCTTCTTGTACAAGTACAAGAAAAACCTTAGTGGAAGCAAAAGCTCTTTCGGCCAACCTAGCTAGTGGGTTATCAAAGCAAACCAATGCAGGTCAAAAGCCCAAAATAGTTGTAGCATAGTGGGAATCCTTTAACAAGGTCTATGTCTGACATCTTTCAGAAGATGCAAGAGGATAAGGTCATCACCTTGCCTGATATTATCCCTTTAAACCCAAATAGGGCTAAACCTACAGGTTACAAGGAGCATAACTGTTGTCTCTATCATCGAATAGAGGGTCATGGCATTCAATATTACCATGAATTTAAGAGTGTGGTGCAACATATTATAGATAGTGGGGTTTATCATGTAGATGGTTCCCTCATAGTGCCCCAACATGCTGAAGTAGAGGTCACACTTCCTCATGTGCGAACCCAAAGTCATCAGTCGCCTCATAAGCCCAATAGGCTAGTACAGTGGGTAGTTTTATTTCAGATGACTACTCTAAATTTATTCCAAAAGTTACACAAGGCAAATACATTTGCACTGCCTAAGGTCAAGCAGAGAGTGTCCAATACTAGGGCACCAGATTAGGGTCCCTTTTGTGTGTATCATAGAGCACATGGACATGACATTTGAGATTGTCAATACTTTAAGAGGGTCATCCAAGACCTTGTGGAATGAGATGCTATTCACAAGTATGACTCTCTTGTTCACTCGCATCTAGACATAGGCACTTCGTTGAGGTTCGTTCCTCATGTGAGAGAGTTGATTTATATCATTATTCCTGGATGAGTTAAGTATATTTTAATGGACAACATGCACGGTGGGGGTCTTCAAGGTAGCATACCTTTCCCACCAGCCATGCCAAATTTGATAAGGCAAAATCAGGGATCTAGAGGTATCACACCTCCCTCACTATCATCAATGGCACACACACTAGGGGTATATAGGGTAGGATGCACTATCAAAAGGCTCCAAGGGTTCTTGAAACCACTTGGTCATGTCAATAAAAGGCTTTGAGAGTTTTCTTAAAATTACTTGGTCAATCCAAAAGGCCCCAAAGGTGCTCATAATCCCTTTGGTCAATCCTAAAATCTCCAAGGATTCTTAAAGATCGCTTGGTCATCCCAAAAGTCCCCAAAGGTGCTCATAATCCCTTTGGTAAATATTAAAAGCTCCAAGGTTTCCTAAGAATTGCATGGTCAATTTAAAGGCTCCGAAGGCATGTACTCACCGTTTTGTTAGATATGAGGCTCAAAAAATCATAAAAATTATAAAATATATAAAATCCAAAAAAATTGGTAAAGCATAAAAATCCAAAAACATTTGCATTTTGTATTATGCATTTTCATTCACACATGCATTCATTCCATTGCATTACAAATAGGTATTCGTCATCCATTGCATTCTATAATAGAAGGCATTATGTTTGTTAGTATTACAAATGACACCACATTTGTATTTTTAATCATGCGCCTCTGCATTCATCATAATCCATCATTAATGTGAATAATTATGTTTCTCAACACAACCTATAATGATGCTATGAAGATACACTCAGGTTTTTCGGTCACTCAACCATACATAGAGGTCTTATCAAGAGTTGATAGAAATATTTCTTTACTTTTGTAGTTGAGATCTAGTTAGTATAGCCCTTATCATATCATAATTCTATCACTAATCAACAAATTAAAATAATCCTAATATGGACTAGGGGAATATGAAATCCATGAAGCATGACTGGGTATCCTAAAGTGAAAAGAGTTATTCTTGCTTATCCCCCTGTGCAAATGGTATGGGAAATGTTGGCAATTGGCAAAAGGAAAAGTGTATTTCCTACTAAAAATCCCTTGCTTATGATAAAATGAGTAATATCCCAGAGTGATATCCCACATCAATCCCCAATATTAATACCCTAGATCGATATCATAGATCGACATCCCATATTAATATCCTATTTTGATATCATAGATCGATATCCTCAATCGATATTACAAAAATAATTCTCCTAAAGTAAAATCCCCCAAAGAAAAGTTTCTGAAGAGAATTTTTTTTCAAATGTAAATTCCAAAAAGTGAAGATCGAATGAAGATCCAAAATAAAATCTCAAGTGAAGATCAAATGAAGATCAGAAATAAAAGTTCACATCAAGTTCAAATGAATATCATATATCAAACTTCAAATCTAGATCAAATTAAGATAAAAAAATAGATTCCAGTGAAGATAAAATGAAGATCCAAAGTAAGTTAAAGTCAAAATGGAATCAACTCCCTTGCTTTACTACATATGAGCAAGTATCCCAAAAAATTGAAAGAAAAAGAGTGGGAGCAAACTTGAATCCCTGGGATTTCTAGCACTACTATACCTTATGCATGATGATATGTTTGACTCATTAGCACCTCGCTTATAAACAAGACCAATGTTTGAAAGTGGAAGAGCTAGCTTTAGGTGTCCTATATCGCCTAGTGGTCTAGTCCAAATGAAATCTAAATCTAAGATTGGATAAACACTTGCGGATCCCCTATCTTAGCAATGAGCTAAAAGAATCCCACCTGACATCGGGGTATGCTTGTGCTTTATCTTAAAATTCTCATGTGCACACACAAGGATAATGAACAATTAGGGACTATCCTAGCGAAAGCCTTATATCTTAGAAGTCTAGCATGGTCAGTATACAACTTTTGATAAGTCAATTAGGGTGTTTGAGTCTTATGGAAAACCTCAAAATCTCTCTAAAAAGCAATAAATGCTAAAAGCATAAACCATCAAATGGTAAAAGTCATTGCAAATTATCAAATTGCAAAGTATCCAAGAAGCAATACATCATTACATAAAGCACAATCAAGATATAGGATAGATACCGTATGAATATCAACAATGATGTTTAGATGACCACTGACTATATTGTGTATATTATATCATTCACATCATACAACTTCATACCATTGCATTTCATATATGGGTTATTAATTGATTAAATTCTTATTACGAGGATTCTCAATTACATTCATGATTTTTTTTACATTCTATGGTGTCGTCCATTAGATTGTTAAACATATATTGCATTCATTCCTTATGTTTTAAGTGATTAAAGCATACAATTTATTTTACATTAGATTACCATTGTGTAAATAAAGCATTACATACATTAATACATAAAATAAAGCATTATCAAATATGCGTTAAGAGAAAGCATTGCATCCATATGCATCCATCCATAAAAAAATGCATCTAAACATCTAGATCACTGAATATCATCATCATAAATACAATAGCAATCTAGTGAATGTCATCCATACATCACATAACATAGCATTAATATAAGCATTGCATCCATGTGCATAAAATAAACATAAAATAAAAACACATAAACAAGTACACATAATGAGCCATAAATGATTAAGTCATATCATATATATATATATATATATATATGTGTGTGTGTGTGTGTGTGTGTGTGTGTGTGTGTGTGTCCAATAGAGTACATCAGGAGTACAAAATACCTATAGGCTACAATCGTGTAGGTCCTAGACCTTACACCAAAAATTATACATATGCAAAAATATAGTTTGAATATGGTAGAGCCCTAGCTCTGGCCTGATCCTCCTAAGCTAGAACTCTCATCACCTCCCTCAACCCTATGCTCTAGAGCCTACTCTACAATCAGATCTAGTGCCTATTGTGTGACCTACTAAGGGTCCTATGTGCCACCTAATCCAAATAAGCCTAGCATGCAGGATAATGATATCTTTGTGTGGTGAGACCTATAACTAGAGGTCACACCTGTCTCTCTGGTCCTAGTATGTGAACAACATTCATGAGTGCTAGAGGACCTATGTGTCCTCTAAGTCCTATGGATCCACTGGCTAGAGATAGTTGTGGACTACCCCGTAGTCCTAGCTAGTCCGCTGAGACCCTGCAACATGTGAATGCTCCAGGACTGTGCCATCAATAAACCTGATGTAGTTGTCAAACTAGTCTATGCGGGCTACCCTGCTAGTATGTCTATCATTTCCCTCCTCCATGAGGGTTTGCAAGCACCAAATATCTTACATGGGATCTCAACCACTTGGTAATAAAGATAATGGTGCAACTAGTGGTCCCATAATAGCCTCGGAGGATGAAGGATCCCCCCTCTATACCTAGAGAAAATCTCACTCTATAATAGCCTCATCCCATTGTAATAGTTCCATATCCTATTCACTAGTAATATCTTGGACCTGAGTCTCTATCACTGTAACCCACGCTATCAGAATCATGACCTGCTCTTGAGCCTCTGCTAGTTGCCTATCCCTATGAGTTAGCTTCACCTCTAGAAGGGCTATGGAAGTGTCTCGTTGCAACTACTAAGTCTACAACCTCCCAATATAACTCTGTAAGTCAGTAACCTTATCAAGGAGCTATCCTACATTACTATCAAGAGGTACCTCACCCTCCTCAGCCTCCTCTTCATTATCCTCCTATGGAGCCTCCTCGGTGGTGGCCTCTACACCATATATACCCTTAGTTCACTAGCACATCCTGCACCCATTTGGATCAACCTCTACCTCTGCTTGGTAATCCAACTTGAATAGAGGTCCAAATCCCTACCACTGTAGTAAGGACCACCATGTATCATATGCTAGGGTAGTCCCAACCCTATCATCTCTAGACTCTTAAAAGTCATCAGCCTCGTCCCTAAGTGCTGTAGGATAAATCCATGATAGGTGCATCTCCAAGACTAGATGCCTACAAATAAAAGGAATATTTAGGATGTCCTACACTAGTATAAACTACCACAGAATACAAGAATAGAACTGGTACTCCTTAACATTGACCTTATGGTCTAGTAGCCACCTATCTCGATGAGCCTATCATAGCCACTCACCTGCCTCTGGCAAGCCCAAGAAATACATGTAGGGATGCCAATCAATGTCATCTAGCTTGAGCATTGCAAATCATGCAATGTAATGATCTACATCACCAGCATGAGTCCTACTATGAAATTCCTCCTCCTCCCAAGGCCATCACATGGTGTAGGACTAATGCTAATCATCAATCATAGTAATTTCAAGAGGTAGATCTACGAGATGCTCGATCATGATATGCTACCAGCCCTAGATCTATAGTAGTAGGCTACAACTAATATCATGATGGCTACAACTAGTGATCTGGGACAACTCCTAGTAGAGCTAGCATAATAAAGTGCTTTCCCAACCTAGAAGTAGTGGCTGGGTAGTGGAGCTCTGAGTAACTCTCCTGACATTGGCCAAGATGTTCTAGGGGATCCTCACATTCGAGGAGTCTGGAAGAACAATTTGCACCACTAGGTGCATGAAGATCACATCTCTCATAGAGAAGATGCACTGACCCTACCAATAGCTGATGCTGACTCTCATGTTCGATCATGCACTAGCCTCATGGATCTAGTCACCAAAAATAGCATCAAATAATACCCCCGTGCTCTAGGAGGAAGAGGTGATGGCCTCACCATCAATAGGGATCCTAAAGATCTGATATATGTCCTCTAGAGTGACAGTCATCTCACCTGTAGGTAGGTGAAAGGTGTTGGTATGCACATTCCAGCATCGGGTGAACGTGGTAAAATAGGCCTAATATACCCTAATAGTGGGTAGATCTAGAATGTAGCCGAAGTCGATAGCTCCAAACCACATCTGATCTCTAGTAGTAAGCTATCCATGGAGAGTCTTTATAAGGTTTGGATCATGGGCTCTACAGGTCAACCTATGAAATAAAAGCATGGTATAAGATAAAATCTAACTAAAAATAAGAAAAAACCGATAAAAATGACCTTAAAAACATCAAAAACATTCAAAAACCAATAAAAAAACAAAAACATGTCACAAAGCATTTAGAAACATAAAAAAATCAATTAGGAAAGTCAAAATTGCATTAAATGACATTAGTTGCCTATTAAATCTTAGAAAAATTAAAAATTTGATAATTTTTTTCTAAAGTCAGCGAACTGAGGGTCAATCCTATGGTCCGCATGTGGTCAAAATTTGACTGTTAGAATTTGAATTCCAACTATAGATGATACCTATGGTCCCAATATGACAATTGGGAACCACAACTACCAACTACAGTCTAATAAGGATACACATTTTGGGTCACTTCCTAGCCTTGTTGACAAAAAAAAATTAAAACTAATCTAACCTAATCTAGTGTGGGGTTCATTACCAACGGTTTAGTGAAATTGATTTACCGCATTACTTAGTGTGGTTCATTTTAAATTGGTTTTGATTGCTAAGAATAAGTTTCGAGTTACCTTGCCCGCTCCATGCCTACTGCTAGTGGATGGTTGTCCAGGATTTGCCATTGGGGTATAGGTGTGATTTTGAGTTTTCGACAGTGTTTCGAATCAAAATGTCTTATACCTCTCAAAGCTCTCAAAATTGTAGTTGATTTCAAGGAAATAATGAAAAATTCAAACGGGAAATGCTATTTATAGGTCCTCCTAATTTTTGTGGACCGTAGCTAACACTTGCAGTCTTGGAATTAGGGTTTTTATACCGCAGGCCCGACCTGTGGTTCCCAAAATTTGAAAACTTCAATCATAGACCTCTACAGCTGAAAATTTATTTTATTAAAGTGAGTTAGCTATGGTAAGAAATTGTGTGTAATCTCTACAATAAATTTTATCATGACATGCATATTAAATGCAAAGTAGAGTGGTTACCAAAAGTAATTAAGACAAATATGTAACGCACTATTATGATGTCCAAATGGATTGCTCAAATTTACTACAACTCCCTATGGATTCATGAGGTAAAGACAAATAATAAATACGAGTTTGATAACTTGGAAGTTTTAACTTCTTTTGCCTTCATAATAATGGAAGATGAATTACTGAAGGCTTAAGTCAGACACACAAGATAATTCTTAACCTTTTCCACCTTTGTGCATACAAATATAGACTCTTTATAAAAAACTTAAAACAACCTTGGTGTTTTTTATTGAAATAAAAATACAATAAAACATAAATTAAAAAAGTATGAAACAATACATAAAATAAAGAACAAAGGGCAAGGTGGAGCCCATTATAAAAAATAATAATAATGGGTTTATAATGGAAATAAATCCCTTTGTCAATGATGGTATGGAGAGGATTACCCTTTACTAAATATAAGGTGTGAAATATATGCTATTGTTATTTAAAGGGATTTTATGTCAAAGTGTTACCATCTAGTTGAGTTTAGAAACTCTAGATGTGGCATTTGCCTTCTTGTTTTCATATGATATACATGAACAATCATTGACCTCTAGCTAACATACTAACATATTACACCAAAATCTATATTAAACATAATTGTGAGTATATCTTATGGTTGATGCACCACTTGCTACACACCTTTTGTTTACCATTATCCTATGCTAATGGGTCCCTTGGGCATTGGTGCATTAGGTGGTCATGCCATTGGTGGATTTGGATGTGGTGCTTGGATTTTATATGGGGTTAATGTTAGTACCTATTATTTAGCTCATGATATTTCTTCCAATTTGAATACAAAACAAGTGCTTGTGCCAACCATTACACTAGAAGGGAGTCTATATTTGAATAAAGATGGTACTAAAGTCCATTAATGCACTTCATGACTTGGTGCTTCTTATCACTATCAATACATAGGAGGCTCAAAATTTTGTTGAATTCATTAGTCTACTATTATATATATTGATCTTTGCATTGGTGTAGATGCTAGACATGCATGTACTTATATTTATAGTGATGTAGGGGATATAATTTATTGCTTACTAGTTTCACAAATATTTTCTAGGTAGTTATGGAAATTCCTTAATCTAAAATTCTAATACTAGTGATTTCCCACCAATAGGAAACCAGTTTTAACATATTCAAGGCCAAAACTGGTCTTATCATAGTCATAGAACCAATTTACAACATAGTAGGCTTCAAGTTGTTGAATCTATGTGTCTAACACTTTGATATGTATTAAACATCAGAATACTAGGATGCTGATTTTGGTATACACCTTTAGAGGGATATGGATTTGGAAATATGCAAGGTTGGTAGCTAAGATGGGACTTACATATTTATCTTAAGATATTAAAATTTCCCAAATAATGTGTTCCTATGTTCTTCTAGAGTGTCTTAAATAAGTTTCTTAATGTCTTGTATCTTTGTTTTTTATTGTCTTTGATTATGATGATGACTTTTTCATCTCTAAGATTTAATTATGCATGTGACTTTCTTCATGGAACTCAAGCACAAAATCTAGTGTGACACCTTTCTTCTTGTACTGTAAATTATTTTTTAGAAGCTCCATTTTATACAAGGATTTATATAAGATATATAATATGAAATAAAATAAGTCAATGATTGTGAAGTGGCTCTAATACCATTTGATATATATTATAGATCCTAGGATGTGATGGCATGGAGAAAAACTCATAGCACTAGTTTGTGGCACCAAAAAGTTATTCTTTAGACCTATACAACATAAAACCATGAACAACAAAATCTTTCTCACATAAATAATGCAACATTTTTTATAGATGATGCAAATGCAAATAAACTATAGTATATAAATCCTATGTAATAAATTTAGCAATAGTATTCATGATTAGTACATGGGATGTGTGGTATTATAGGATGCACATCAATTTATTCCAATGCACTAAGAGAAGTAGAAAAACTAAATCCTAGGTAATAACATATGTTTATAGGGTGAGAAAGGAGAAAGAAACAAGATAAGTAATGGAACCAAAGAAGTAGAAGAAGAAAAATAAAAATATCTACTTTGTAATTTATACAATATGTATAGTAGCTATAATAAAATAAAACATGAAATGGTTCAACTTCTAACTAATCAAGAAGTAATTTTAAAAGCAATTATAGGACTTTCCTTTCTGTTTCCTCTATAGTTGGCACTACCCTGTGATATACCAAGAGGTAATACTACACATTTATAGATGTACTTATGACACCTCATATTAAATATCCTTTATGTATTCTAATACTTGGATGTGACATATGGAGTTGAAGTTGTGCATGTCTTTCTATCACTAAGTGTTGGAAGAACTATGGTTGGCACCATGTATAATTATGACATTACCAAAAGAGTTGTTGCTAACCTATTTAGAAAATATCCCAAACAAGCACAAAGTCTACAAGCTAAGAGTGCTTTGACATTATCATCCTTGGGGATATGAGCAATCCATATTTTGTTGAGATCTAATATATATATACCAATAGACAATATTCATAGTGAAGACACATCATGATGAGGCTAGAGAAAACACTTAATAATTTTAGTGAGAATTGCATAACTATATTGACTTGAGAATACAAAAGAGCTATTGTGAATATGAGTGTCAATAAATTTGTCTAATACATGTAGCTTTTCATTCAAAAAAATGTTCTTGCAACTCTAGTTACTTAGCTTATTTTCAAAATTTTGAATAAAGTACTTCCACATTGGCTTAAATGAGGCTCTAAAACCAAAGATGATGCATAAGTAGTAAACTATATTTCAATAAATTTGAAATCCATAAGGGGTTGGGATGATCTCAAACCATAAGGAACTTTATTTTATAATTTGAATATTAGTCCCCTAATATAGTACAAAAGAAGTCTAGCCTAGTATTGGTTAGTTCTTCTTTGGTTTGAAAGAATGTATTTGAATTGTCAAAAAAGTGTGAGTTGGAAATCCCAATTCCCATTGATATGGTGATTCCTTGAGTACCATTGTTGATGGCTCTCTCAGTCAAGTTATCAAGAGCATAAATTGAAAATATATAGAGAAAGGGATCCAAAGGACAACCCTAGTGAATATATCATTGTAGTGGGAATGAGTAAAAAGGCACTCCATTAACAACCACTATCTTAGAGGTATTGAAAATTAACATGAAAATATGATAAATATATCTAGGGTTGAAGCCAAGAAGCTATACTATTTTTAGGATAAAGTACCATTTAATGCAATAGTAACCCTTTCTAAAATAAATTTTAGCAAATATTGAGTATTGTATTGATTCAAAATCCCATTCAAGTGACTTATAATCAATCACCATTATCAAGAATGAACTAATCTAAGAGGAAACCAATATGTGTTGGTCTTCCAATTTTCTAAGCCATGGTACTAATCCTATTAGCTAGAGCTTTGATCATAATTTTATAAGAAACACCAAGAACTATTATAGAGCATCAATGAGTTATAGAATTCTTATTCTATTTTTGGATATGATCTTGATAAGGCCACTATTTATGAATTCCCTAATAGAGACTAAACATTGTTCATATTTAATTTTTAATATATATCCTAAAAATATTAAGGTTTTTTAACTATAGTCATGGAGGGTCAAGTAAATAAGACTACAGTATATCATAGGCATTCACAAGGTATTAAAATAACCCTTAAATTTCATTCTACCTATTAGCCCTATATTATTAATATGCCCTCCTAATACAATTTTTAATTAATAGACCCTCTATTTTCACCATGTATGCTAGGTACATTTTTATATAATATTATTTAATACCCCTTCTAATTTCCACCATTTATATGAAAAGGGTATTTTTATATTCAATTGCTCTATTAATCCCACCATTTATGAATGAAATATGTGTAAGGTTTATTTTGTTTTTAAACTTGTATGTCATTGGAACTCTACTTTAATCTTGTTTTCTTTTGAATCTTCTATTGTAGCAAGTGACAATAGAGATCATAATAAAAATATTTCCTCCAATATATATCACTTAGATTTAATTTAATCATATCTTATAGTTAATAATATAATTATTCTAATATATTTTATTCTAATCACTCCAAAATAAATCCTTGTGTGATAGTGTTGGATATATTATGGACCTATATTTCATAATTACAAAGACCGTGAAAAATATTATTAATATTATATATATATTTTAAGCTATCAATATTAAAAAATACTTTTATTTCATAGTACAATATTTATAATATATTTATAGCTGCATCTAGGACTTATCTCTTGCATTCTTCTTTTACCCTTGCCTCTTAAAGAGAAACCATCATTTATTTATTCCTCATCAGGAAATAAAATTATTTTAGCTTTAGGCTTTAATTGTTGCATTTGTAAGTTGCATTCTAGCTAGATTATGGTTAAGCTTAGTCAAATAAGTATCTTAGGAGAAACATATATCTTCTTCAACTAATCCATCAAACGCAAATATCTAAGCTCACAAACTACCTCTAATCTCAATGTGATGTAGATTGTGAAGAGGCCCTTCATGACACCTTTCCCTTTTTCCCTGGCTACATAATGGAACATCTTATATATTTTTGAAAATTTCTAACTTCTTGGACTTCAATGAGGATAAATATCCTTAATAATAACATCTCAAGATTATATTTGAGAATATTGTAAGTGTAGTAGAATAAATAGTGATTTATGATGAGATCTCTTGATAGGATAGGGATGCCTTGGACCACAAACTAATACTTGGGAGCTTTAGTCATAGCTTTAGGTAATGTACATTTTATTGTCTTATAGTTTATCTACAATTTGTGTTAAAGTTTCTTTAGATTCCTTATCTATACATGGATTTTTCCTTACACATTGACCATATTTCTATTTGGGTTTAGGATTTCTAGAGAGGACAATCCTTGAATCCTCGAGTGTAACACTATTTGAATTTAAATAGTAATATATTAGAGAGTTTCATAGTGACGAGACTTTAAAATATGATGTAGTAATCCATTCATACTTTGGATATTAGCATACTTTCTTCTTATGTAAAAAAATGTAGTAATCTGGTAAGATACCAAGTGGAAGACTCTGACTTAAATAGAATCGCAAGAAATATTAGGAATCGCAGTTGGAAAACAGAAGGTAAACTCCTTATATATTAATAATGTATATTCTTCGATGTCTTAAAAATAAAAAGTGATTGGGTTAATATACCCAACCAAGGAGTGTGTGCTTGTGAAAGGGTGTGACCCCTTGTAAGTTAATATATTAAGATAATGATAATTGTATTATGTTAGGAGGGTCCTAACATGCCACCCCCCTTAAAAGAGCTTTGTCCTCAAAGCTAGAAATTTGGAAATTGCTGCTGGATATCGTGAAGAGTTTCCCACATCGCATCTTCTAAAGGTAGACCTTTCCAATGGATTAAAACTTATGTGATATCGCGAGTACGAAGGTGACGAGAGTGACGATCCAAGAGAGATTTTGGTTCAACTAGAAGTACTCCATCATCAAAAAATTTAGGGAGAGTGGTTTGTGTCATGATATGGGCTCCAACTGCAAGCTTAAGGCAAGATACATGAAATATGAGGTGAAGTTTGGAAGAGGGAGGAAGCTCAAGTTTGTAAGCAACGGTCCCAATACGTTGGAGAACTTTATACGGCCTGTAAAATTTGGATGCTAACTTTTGAGAACCTTTTTGTTTAAGAGAGGATTGACGGTAAGGTTGGAGACGTAAGAAAACCATATCACCCTCATGGAAACTATGTTCACTTCTATGTTGATTGGCTTGCTGCTTCATGCGATGCTGGGTAGTGTGTAGGTTATCTTTTAGGATCCGTAGTATGTCATCTCGAGTAGCGAGTTACGTTTCCACCGCATGGAATTTTGTAGTCCCTAGAATATAGGAAGTGAGGGATGGTGGTGTTTGGCCATATAATGCTTCATAAGAAGTCATTTTGATGGAGGTATGGTATGAAGTGTTATACCACAATTCCACTAGTGAAATCCACTTTACCCAATGGAGTGGTTGAGTAGAAACAAAACATCGAAGGTATGTTTCTAAGCATTTATTTACAACTTCTATTTGGCCATCGGTTTGAGGATGGTAAGCGGAGCTCATACGAAGTTGAGTACCTTGTAATTTGAACAATTCCTTCCAAAAAGTGCTAGTGAAAGTTGGGTCATGGTCACTAACAATTGTGGAGGGCATACCATGTAATTTAAAGATGTTATCTAGGAAGAGGTGGGCTATAGTGCTAGCAGTATAAGGATGAGCCACAGGACAAAAATGGGCATATTTAGATAAGCGATCAACGACTACGAAAATGGTTGTTTTTCCTCCTGATTTTGGTAATCCTTCATTAAAGTCCATAGAAATATCTGCCCATGTTTTGGTGGGTATAGGAAGAGGTTGAAGTAATCCTGGAATAGCAAGGGTCTCCCCCTTTTGTCTTTTGCAAACTTCACATTCCTTTACAAATTTTTTGATGTAATTTTTCATTCCTACCCAATAGAAGGAGGTAGTGGCTATTTTATAGGTTTTAAGAAACCAGAGTGGCCTACAGTGGGTGAGGTATGTAACTCATGAAGAAATTTTTCATGATAAGTTGAATTGGGGGTGAGGACCATCCTTCCTTTGTATCTTAATATATTGTCCTTCCAAGTGTATGGAGGTTTGCTACTAGGATTATGTTGAAGTTGTTGAATTAAGGCATGGATAGTAGGATCATTTATCCATTCTTCATGCACCTCATATACCCATTTAGGAATAAGGGAGGAAAGAGCATGGAATTGAGGCATATCTTCAAATTTTCTAGAAAGTGCATCGGCTGCCATGTTGTCCTTTCCATTTTTATATGTAATTTCATAATCATAGCCAAGAAGTTTAGTAACCCACTTTTGTTGTTTCGAGGTATTAGTCCTTTGTTCCAAAAAATACTTCAACCTATGATGGTCAGTGTGTATAATGAAATATTGGACAATTAGGTAAGGCCTCCAATGTTGATTAGCATGGACAATCGCCAACATCTCTTTTTCATATGTAGAGCGAGCTATATTCTTAGGAGAAAATGCTTTGCTTATAAAAGCTAGAGGCCTTTCATCCTGCATGAGTACAACTACCATTCCTATTCCTGAAGCATCACTTTCAATGACGAATGGTTTAGAAAATTTGGGCATGGCTAGAAAAGGGGTGGTACACGTTGTAGTTTTCAAGGTGATAAAGTCCTCATCCACTTTAGATGAACATTTGAAAACATTTTTCTTAAGTAATGTTGTTAGAGGGGCAGTGATTTTACCATAATTTTGGAAAAAATTTCTATAATATCCCGTTAGTCCAAGAAACCCACGTAGAACTTTTAAGGTTTTTGGAATAGGCCAATTTTTTACCTCAATTTTGCAAGGATATACCATAACTTCTTCTTTTGAGACAATATGCCCTAAGTATTCAATTTCTTGTTTTCCAAAGAAACACTTTGATCTTTTTGCATAAAGTTGATTTTCCTTAAATATTTATAATGCTTGTCTAACATGGTCCAAATGTTCTTCACATGTTTTGCTATAAATCAAAATGTCATCAAAGAAAACAAATATAAATTTACAAAGGAAATGGTGAAATACCTTATTCATTAGACTTTGAAAGGTACAAGGAGCGTTGGTAAGGCCAAATGGCATCACCAAGAATTCTTAGTGCCCTTCGTGAGTGTGAAAGGCCGTCTTAGGAATATCCTTTTTGTTGACTCGTATTTGGTGGTAGCCCGACCGTAAGTCTAACTTGGAAAAATAAGCTGCCCCATGGAGTTCATCTAATAGCTCATCTATGACCGAAATAAGAAATTTATCCTTGATGGTCATTTTATTAAGCGCTTGAAAATCGACACATAAACGCCATGATCCATCCTTATTTCTAACTAAAATAATTGGAGAGGAGTAAGGGCTTTTGCTAGGTCTAATGACTCCTGCCTTAAGAAGCTCTTGTACTAATTTCTCTATTTTGGTCTTTTGGAGGTATGGATAATGATAAGGTCTAATATTAGGAGGTTGATGCCCTGGAAGTAGTGGAATAGTGTGATCATGAATTTATTATGGAGGTAGTCATTTTGGTTCATTGAATACCGCCTTATGGTGGTCTAAAAACTTTTGTAACTCTGGTGTCTCTTCTTCTTTGTGACTAGGTTAAGTTGAAAATAATTGGGTGACCATTCCTTTGTTTCATTTTTGGATAATTTTCTCCATTCTATGCGAGCTTATGATTTGGGAAGGTCCTGATTTTAGGCCTTTGATAATATAGGTTTGGTTCTTTGTTGTGAACTTCATCCATAGTTCATCAAATTCCTATTGGACTATGCCCAAGGTTCATAACCATTGTACGCCTAGTACAATGTCACAACCACCTAGGGGTAGGATGTACATGTCACCTTTCATGTTATAAACCACCATAGTTAGTTTTATATTTTTGCATTTTCCTTTGCATGCAATTTTTCTACCATTTCCAACCATCACTTCGAAGTTATTGCAAGGGTATATAAAAAAATTTGCTTGCTTATCCACCTTTGGATCGATAAAATTATGCATGCTACCAGAATCTAGGAGCACAATAAGGTTTTGTTTCTTAAAATACCCTTTAACTCGCATTGTTTGAGGGGCAAAAAATCTAGCAAGGGCGTTGAAGGAAACCTTTGGTGCATTTTCTTCGTCACTTTCAAGTGTGTTGGATAATACCTCTACTTTGAGTTCAAGTTCCTCTTCGGTAGAATTCCCCCCATCTGTGGCATCTAGAATATATAATTTCCATGAGGCACATTTATGATTTATGTCAAATTTCTCATCGCAATGGTAGCAAAGACCCTTAGCTTGTCTTTCCTTCATTTCCTCGAAACTCAAACGCTTAATTGGTAGAGTGGGGTTAATTTTGGGGGTTGTGTAGGAGTTTTGGGTTATTCCATTTTGCATTGTTTTGGGGTTGGTATAAGTGTTTGATGGTTTCCCCAAGGTTGGTTTTGTGAACCGATTTTATGCCTTGATTTTATCTTCCACTAATTTTGCCAAGCCGATGGTCTCTAACATGTTTGTAGGGTTATACATTTGCACCTCAATTTGAATTTCTTCTTTTAATCCACTGACAAAACATTATTGAAAGAAGGTAGCATCTAATCCGGATGTTCAATTAGCTAGCCTTTCAAATTCTGCTTGGTATTCGCCTACCGAAGTGGTTTGGCATAATTTAGTGAGGGCCCCTGTAAAGCTTTGAAAATTGCTAGGGCCAAATTGCACTAATAGATTCTGTGTAAAGGTTGACCACACCGGAGTACCGTTAGTTTTATTGAACCATTGGTACCATTGGATGATGTCGTTTTCCAAGTGGAAGGAGGTGATATGTTCTTTTTGCATTTTTGGAATTTGATTTAGTGAGAAATATTGCTCTGCTCAGTAGATCCAGTTTGTAGGGTCTTCACATTAAAATTTTGGGAAGTCTAATTTGGTCATCCATGGTAAAATGGAAGTTTGTGGACCTCCTAACGTTGCTCGGTTTGATGACCCATTGTTGGTTGAATTTGAATGTGTTGTTGCATGATTTTTACTGATAGCATCAAGTTTAACATCCACTGAAAATATTTTCTCAAAGAGTTCTCTTGTGTTATGGGAATTTTCCTCTCTTTCCTGTTTAACTTCTTCAGGGAGCCTTTCGTGTTTCTCATGAATGAAATCCAGTGATCATCGCCCCTCAACATTGTGGTTGGTGTAGATAACAATAAATATAACTTGGTACAAGGTGAGCAAGTGTAAAAATTGTTTAAAAACTTTACAAGTTGTTTTAGAAACTTTTACAAAAGTTGTCTATGCAAATTTTTCCAAAAGATTAAAATTGGCAACTTTGTTTTCCAAGGTTTAGCAAGAATTAAAAAAAAATGTTGCCTCCTTTTACCAAAATTTGATGGGAAATTCCCTATCAAATTTTAAATTTGGTGCTCTCTGTTAATTAATAGTAGCTTTTATAGATTAATATTGAACCGACATAGAATACGGAGCATGACATGATAGAGGCATCAGGGTCGAGAGCACATGGCAGGCGAGTAATGATAGAAGTGTCAAGATCGAGAGCACAGGGCGGTCAATAAGGCAATAGGTGGGAAACACAAGGAGCAGGCAGACAAGGGTGACAGGCGGGGAGGCAGACTAACAGAGCACAACAGAGGTGCAGGGGCAGTAGGTGGGGATGTAGACTGATAGAGAATGATAGAGGCACAGGGGTGGCAGGAAAAAAACATGAGGAGCAGGTGGACAAGGGTGATAGGCGGGGAGGTAAATTCGGTACAAAAAGCAAGGAGAAGCAAGGTACATTTGGTAGTGGTCCAGCCTGGGTGCCACATGCTAGCGTGGTGCCTAGGAAGCTTGGCACTTTCAAAGGTGCCTAGCGAGGGTTAAAAACCCCACTTTCTCCTTCACAAGAGCAATGTGGGATAATTCCCTTACTTTAAAACTTGACGTCGTTGTCCGGTTCTTTGCGGGAGACTTTTTCAATGCTAAAAAATTTAAACAACCTTAGCCCAAGTTTTAATTTATTAATTTTGGCTCATCGAAAATTTAAACAAGACATCGAAAACACTGTAGGTGAATATTTTAAGGTCGATTATCACATTCTTTCTTTCTCAAAGCTGATTTCAATCGTTGTGCTACATCTTATGGATGGTGGGAGGTGGTCATTTGCTGCAATACTAGATTTCTATTGTATGCACCAGTGGGTCGATGCAGATCATGTCACCGTGAGTGTAATGTTATAATAGAGAGGTCACGTTATTTATTTCTCAAAGCTGATTTTGATCGTTGCGCTACATCTTATGGGTGGTGGGCGAGAAATGGCTCTGATCCAGATGGTAAGATACCAAGTGGAAGACTCTAACTTAAATAGAATCGTAAGAAATATTAGGAATCACAATTGGAAAATATAAGGTAAACTCCTTATATATTAATAATGTATATTCTTCGATGTCTTAAAAATAAAAAGTGATTGGGTTAATATACCCAACCAAGGAGTGTGTGTTTGTGAAAGGGTGTGACCCCTTGTAAGTTAATATAGTAAGATAATTATAATTGTATTATGTTAGGAGGGTCCTAACATAATCCGTATTGTACCATACTCAAGTTGTTTTTGGGTAATTTGAGCTTCTTGCAACAATAGATATCAACAATATAAAGGGACCTCTTCTTATATCCAATAATAGATATCTTGCCTCTCTCAAAGTGTGTCCTTGTGGTTTTGGAAGAAGGATTAATATAATATAGCTATATATGAATGAATTCCTCCATTCAATCAAGAGGATCAAGAAATCCAAGTAATAGTTGATGCTCATATTCTGTGTTTCCTAATAATATTTTGATTCAAATGTTTTTCATACTATTTAATTGGCTTGTTCTTTTGATTTTATTAATGAATTATACTAATTCTAGATTCATATCAAGTTTAAAACAACAATATCCTCTTAGAAATATGTTTTACTTTTCTTTTATTTTTAATAAAATATTATAGTAATAGTTGAAGTATATTGACATTTTCTAATACTTTTATTTTAAAAATATTAAGAAAAATAGTTTAGTAAAATACAAAATAATTTTATAACATTTTTTTAAAATCAAACTTTATCTTTATTAAATATGATACTAAAAAAGTATTTACATATAATATTATTTATAGATTAATATAGATTGTTACAATAACTTAATTTTTGCATTATGAAACTTTTTTGTCATTAATAGAAAACATTCATCATTATGTAGAATTATCAAATATTTCATCCACAAATAATTATCTACAAGAACAATCCATACAATGATACAAAGATATATAATACCCTTAGGGTAGGTAAATACCAATAATAATCCTTAAGAAAGGAATAAATCCACAAGATATCACAAGATGAGAGCATCACTTAGAGAGGGCAAAGTCTCATAATCCACTTTGTGGGCAAAGACAATTACAAGTAATATTCCATATGAATGATGATATCCATGATGATCACAATAACATTATCCTTTTTTTATATACCCATATTATAAACACTTATTCCACTCATTATTATTATATAATCAACCTTGGGTTATGTGTGGCCCATTCCAACTATTCATAATACCCATATATACTATTATATCATATCCCCATATACCTATTTTGAGGTACCATAACATTCCACCCTCATAAATGTTTCATCTTTGAAACATGAGAATAAACTAAATAATATTATCTTCTAAGAAATACTAACAACTGGTACCAATCTTGATCATCCATCCATACAAGTGAAATATTAATTGGTTGTGGTATTTAATGATACCAAGCTACCATTGTGTTACTTTAATATCCATAATTGCTTTATGGGATTCATGATTTTGTTGCTCTAATTTTATATTTTGAATGATTGTTCCTATTTTCCCATGATGTTGTTGCATCCCTTTGAAATCTAGAATCACTATGTTTTTTTTTCCAAACACTTCCATACTTGATGCCTTTCTGAGGCCATGTAGATCCATGGTAATATTGATGCCTTGAGCAATACCTCCAATATTATTTTTTCTCAGGGTGATGTGTGTGGCAATATGCTATAAAATTAACCTAATGTTATATTTCCTTTTATTATTCGACATTTTGTTTCTCTATTTTATATTCTTGTTCACGCTCTTCTCTCTTGTGCCCTTCTTTTGGTGCATCCTTATGCACTTCTAATAGACCTTTCTTGGAATTTGCTACTATTTCTTCCATGGATTCTATTTCTAATGCTATTGTATATTCAATATTTAGTTCTTATATTGGTTTCTTAACTTGGTACTCTACAATAACTACCTCTTGTTTATCCTTAGATTCTTGCTCCTTAAGTTGAGATATATCCTGCAATGTTATATTTTTTTTATATACCATAACTTCATAAAATTCTTTTGCACATTAATGTTAATAACATGTAAAGAATAAAACTAATGATAACCAAGAACAATATCCACATCATCCATATTAGTAGCATGAAAATATGAATGTTAACATGTTTAATTATGGTGATCTTCAAATATTCAAAAATCTAAATATTCTTATCCTCAAGTTGTATGTCCTTAATTTTTTTTGCTTGAACATGCAACTCTTAGCAAAATCACTATTAATAAAATTGTATCTACTATGAGGGTTAATGGAAATAATAATATTTTTATTTTGAATGCATCAATTGTTATATTTTTACATAATGAGCATTGGGAGATATCAATCACAATATGCAAAATAATATGAAATAAACTAAATCTTCTAGATGATTGAAATATGCAATATATAGAAATGATATAAAAGAATACAATGTAGTTATGGAGGAAATGAAAACTCTATTATAAATATACTAAACTACATTTCACCCATCACCAATGGATGGTGATACACACAGAGCTATAAGCACTAAGCTAAACTATCACACTATGTCCCTGAATCTATATCTATCGAATAGTGAGGCCTTCCTTATATAGGTAAAATAGAATACTTGGCCAACACTCTACCTAGCTAGGCAAGGGATAACTTACACATGTACAACTTGTACATCAACACTTGTGCATTTCTTACATTGAATGAAGTAACTAGATAACTTGCAATAGGTGAAATTTTGCATTCTTCAACCACTCTTTCTTTCAAAAGTGATTCCCTTTGTTCAAGGAGTGCACCAAATTTTGAGGGACATTAATGGATGAGCAAAATATATCAAGTGGTGGTTGATGCAGTGATGGGTAACCTAAAGTAGTGGGTGAATGGTGTGTTGAAGTAGGGAAGATGATAGAATGGGTGGATGATCTACCCTTTGCCTTGGGTAAAATTATCCAAAAGACCCGCCCACTTGTTGGGCAAACCTTTCAAGCAGCTGGCAAGGTTGAAAAAGTTATATAACCCTACCCTTGGGAAAGACACAAACTTTGACCCATATCAGGCAAAAGATGCAAGAACAAATTGGATGGAAGTTCGTACAAATGCCTTCCATCTTCCCTGATGCCTCAGTGGGTGGAAAGAAGGACAAAGAAAGCACCCGCCTAATGTGCAAATATCCCACCATCACCCAAATTTCAAGTTGAGGATGTACTCACTATCGCATCTCTTCAATACTTGGTTCTCATATGTAGAAGTGATAAACTTGAGGTACGTTGATCCCAAGGTGATTAATGCTAGTCATACGGTGCATAATAAGGGGATCACCAACCGAGTCAAAGAATGAGGTAGATGAAAATTAATGAACTAGGTAGAAGTGTTAGTGAATCCAAAGGCACATATCAAACAAGATGCACCTACCTCCTAGGAGATCAACGCCATCCTGAGGAACAATGTACCAGTTGAACCCCTATCAACTTCAAGTGTTGTCTTCCTGCCTACCATAATTAATATTCAAATTTTGAGTTTAATGTAAAATTATCTATAAATAATGGAATTTTGGTCATTCCTAAGGGTGGCTCTTTAGCCATTACAATTCATATGTAAGGTTTTACCACTGTGTAAATATAGATTCATCATTGTTTGATCTCTGATTTTGCCTTCATGTTTTTATTGAATGTATGAATGCTTATTTTTTTTTTAGTCATTTGAGTGGTATCATATTATTCTGCATTCTAGATTTCATGGGATTTTCTTAGTGACTCAGAAGTGTGCATTTATTAACATGGGTTGGGAGTTTATTTTTGCTAAAGCTAGTTGGATAGGAGTTCTCTTGTGCAACCCCGGGAAGCACGCACCCTTATTCTACTTGCGATATTATTTTGAAATGAAATGAAAGACCATGAAATGCATATAACCCAAAAAAATCAAAGAAAGATCCTTTTATGTATATTGAACCCCGGTTACATGTCGGTCCCTTTGAGGTATACCCATTTTGATATAATGAATTACAAGTAGAACAATGGTGAATAAAATATCCCCTCGCAAAGGGGTGGTGCACTTTCGCAGGCTTCCCAATCTCGCACATGAAACTGTATGAGGGCTTACAGATGCCTCCTTCCCCTTCTCTCATCCTAGAGGTATCTTGTGCTCTAAATGTCTTGAAATGATCCTATAAACCTATAATTTGCATGCATAGAAACAACAAAATATAATTAGTAGCATAGATCACCTCTCTGGAAGAAGATCTTATTAGCAAATATAATAATTCAGATAAATAAGCATGAAATGCATTAAAATAAAGTAGATATAAGTATGCATATGGAAACCAAGAATATTAATATAAATGCAATGAAATATTTAGATCTAAGCTAAAGCCATGTAAATGAAATAATGATAAATAAATATCTATTACTTAGAACAAAGGAATCGACCATTTTAAAATTTGGCTATGACTATGGACCACTGTCAAAGACAATAAACTCTAACTTAAAGGTTACCTCAAGTATTATGGGTTGTGGTAGTCAATCCCTTAATCGAATTGATGTTCAAGGGTCTCTTGGTGTGTCTCCTACACTAATTTATGATTGGGAATGATGGATCTGAATACTAATGCATGGACGTGGCTCTGCTGGAAAACACTCCAATTCTCCTCAAAGGGGCATATATCGACTCTCCATTTTGATAGGGATATACTACACACAATTTGAACTTTTCATCTCCTTTTTGCCTCCTTGGAAGTCTACATATGTAGAATTCTAGGTTTTAGGTTTAGATCTAGGGCTTAGCTTCCTAGGGAAGCCAATCTCCAGATCTGCATGCCAACTGATTGTTCCAGAGGGAAGGTTTAGTCTTGACTTGGCATCAAAGGGGTAGTCAAGAGGAACTCTGGGAGTTCCTTGCTGAGATCCCTTCAAAATACATGCAAAATACCATTACTTCCCATGATTTTGGTAATCCCTCATGATAGTTCGTGTTTCAGTGCTAGCTATTATAATCAATAGTGACTAGATGTGGACACTCTCATCTTGAGTGGCTAGGATTGGCTGTTCTTAGCTTGAGCAACTAGGATTGACCGCTCTCAGCTTGAGCAACCAGGATTGGTGGTCGCTCTGGTCGATAGTAGCCAAGCCTAAATGGGCTAGAACTACCCCTTTTGAGTGGTTAGAACCACTGCTTGATCTTGGAAAGGTCTAATATTGGTCATATGGTCTGTGGATGTGCCCATATGGATAGTCTCCTAAAAATGATGTATTTTAGGTGTCTAAAGATACCCATTTTTGGGATGCAATGTGGAAAAACATAGCACAAAGTAAAAATAGACCACCTAAGGCTAAATTGTAGGGTGTGTGATGATCATTGATCTGATCAATATTGTATGCCCCAAGTCATGGGATTGAGTACCTTTGGGGAATTTTGTGAGTTGATCAAAGGGCTTATGATGCCTTTGGAACTTTTTTTGAGTTGACCAAAGGGCTTATGCTACCTTTGGGACCTTTTGGGTTGACCAAGGGCTTATGATGCCTTTGGGGAATTTTGGATTGACCAAGGGCTTATGACACCTTTGGGGCATTTTGTGAGTTTACCAAAGGGCTTGTGACACCTTTGCGGACTTTTGTGAGTTGACCAAAGGGCTTATGCTACCTTTGGAGCTTTTTTTTTGACCAAATGGCTTGTGATACCTTTGGGGCATTTTGGGTTGACCAAGGGCTTATTACACCTTTGGGGCCTTTTTGTTTTGACCAAAGGGCTTATGATGCCTTTGGGCCCTTTTTGTGAGCTGACCAAAGGGCTTGTGATACCTTTAGGGCCTTTTGGGTTGACCAAGGGCTTATGATGCCTTTGGGGCCTTTTGGGTTGACCAAGGGCTTATGATGCCTTTGGGGCCTTTTGGGTTGGCCAAGGTCTTATGATGCCTTTGGGGCCTTTTTATGAGTTAACCAAAGGGCTTGTGATGCCTTTGGGACATTTTTTGAGTTGACCAAAGGGCTTATGCTACATTTGGGGCCTTTTGGGTTGACCGAGGGCTTATGATGCCTTTGGGGATTTTTTTGTGAGTTTAACATAGGGCTCGTGCTACCTTTGGTTCTTTTTGTTTTTGACCAAATGGCTTATGGATACCTTTGGAGATATTTGGGTTGATTGCTGATTAGGGGGGGTATGATACCAATAATGCCCCAGTTGATGTTTATAAAATATTTTTGTTTTGATTTTATGTTATGTATGCAATGATAGATGTTATGCTTACATGATTTAATTTTTACTGTGATGTGATGTATTGACATGCACTAGCTAGATGTGTAGATGGACTACTTATGATGTATGCATTTATGGATACAATGCTTATTGTTAAATGCATGTTTAATTTTGATTTAGTTGTATGCATCTAACTTATGTTGTTATGATATGGTAAATGATATGTAATGCATTAATTACATGAGGATGATCTAATGCAAATGAACCTATATGCTTTAAGCACTTTTAAAACATAAGGAATAAATGTAATATGAGTTTAAAAATATAATGGGTGACACCACAAAATGTATAACAATCATGAATTTGAATAATAACTCTTAGCATAAGAATGAATCATTTAAACATTCAAATGTGAGATGTGATGATATGATATGTATGCAGTGATTTATGAGATGGAATTATTTGTTGTTTTTGGGGAATTTTTAAGGTTTTCCATGAGACTCAAACGCCCTATTTTGTCGATAAAAATTTGTATATTGACCATACAGAGCTTTTGAAGGATAAAGTTATTGTTATGAAGACCTCTAAAGGATAAAGTTCTTGTTATGAAGACATAGATACTCATTATCCCTGTGTGTGCAAATGAATATATTAGGTAAAACATAAGCATACCCTAGTGCCAGACGATATTCATTCAGCCCATTTCTATATTGAGGATCCTCAAATGTTTATCATGATACTAAGTTGGAATTAGTTGGATTAGACCACTAGGCGGTACAGGACACCTAAAGATAGCTCTTCCACATGTAAACATTGGTCTATACAAACACAATATGCTAATGTGATAGACATATCATTGTGCGTAAGTATGCCTTATGACTCATTCATGCTGAGAATTCTAGGTATTCAATTTCAATACTCCCTTATTTTCTTCATATTCATTTGGGACACTTGCTCATGCTTAGTGATGAAAATCATAGTCTATTTTGAATTTTTTTTCTTTTGAACAAGGGATTTATGTAGTGATGATAATCATTGTTTACTTTGTTTTTGAATTTTGCTTTGTTTGGGATTTTTATAGTGACGATAATCACTTGTCTACTTTGTGAATTTTACGTTGTTTAGGATTTTTCTTGTTTTGATTAAAGCAAGGTATTTCTTTGGGTAGGGCTGAACTTGTCCTTTTGCCAATTCTCAACATTTTCGAGTCGATCGCACAGGGGGATGAGCAAGATAAACCTTTTCACCTTAGGATACCTAATACCACTTTACAACGTTCATATTTCTGTTAGCGTACTTGTATACTTGTATTTGTCTTTATTTTGGTTACGGCAGACTGTTACAACTCCTGTAACAGATTCATTCCGCCGGTGACTATTCCCGGCTATTGTAGTCCTATTTAATTATTGTTGTTCAATACAATTGTTGTTCGCACATTTACATGGTACCAGAGCCAGGGGCGAGGTGAGGAGCAGAGCGCGATTTTTTGATTCGGACGAGTTTTTTTTCTCGCAGTCCGTGCGTTTAAAAAAAAAAAAAGGGACGTCCAGGACCTCGCGCAGAGCGGGGAGGAGCCGAGCGCGATAGTCGAGGAGGGGAGAACCCCCCGCGTAGCGCAAACGTTGCGCGTTGGAGGGAGGTCGCGCCACACGTCAACAGACGCGCGCGCCCCCCGAGGTGGCCCCCCCCCCCCTCCCCACCAGCCCGACCCCCCCCGGCCCGCGGAGCGGGAATTTAAAATTCCCGCCCGCGCGGGAACCCCGAGGAGGCGCCCCCCCGGCCCGCCTCCCCACCGGCCCGCCCCCCACCCACGCGCGACGCGCAATTTGCGCGCGCGCTCCCCGAGGAGGCGCCCCCCCCCGGCCCGCGGAGCGGGATTTCAGAATTCCCGCCCACGCGGGAACCCCGAGGAGGCGCCCCCCCTCCCCCGGCCCGCCGCGCGGGCGCGGATTCAAATTCCCGCCCGCGCGGGAAATCGGAGGGGGTATAAACCCCCCGCGGGATGCGTCCGCGAGACGCCCCCACCGCGGGACTGCGTCCGCGAGACGCAGTGTTTGCGCCCGTCCGCGCAAACCCCCCCCCCCGCGGGACTGCGTCCGGGAGACGCAGTGTCTGCGCAAACCCCCCGGTGATTGCGCAGAGAAGCCGAGGGCCCTCTAGCGCGCGGGGCTGGCCCTGGAATTTTTCAAAAAAAAAAAAAAAAAAAACAACGGGCAGAGAGCGGAAAAGGGCGGTTAGACGCAAGCCCCCCGGGCCGAGAGAAAAAAAAAAAAAAAATCAATCTCTCGCTGCGACTTGCAGAGAGGAAGCCGAGCCGGAGGCTGCTGCAGAGGGTGTTGAAAAGGGAGGTGACTTGCTGATCTTTTCGGATCAGCCCGCTGGCTCACGTGGTCGTGAGCCGTGCGGTAAGGCTCAGGGAGCCTACAGGTCGGGGGTTCGAATCCCGCCGACTCCCCCAAGGTATATTTTTTTTTAAAGTTATTTTTTTATTATTATTATTTTTAATTAAAATTTTTAATTTTAATTTTTTTTAATATAGTTTTTAAACTTTAATAAATTAAATTTAATTTTAATTTATTTTTTCTAAAAGTTTAAAACTATAGAAATTAAAATTATTTATTTTAATTTTAAAATTGATAATAATTATAAAAATGCTTTGTTAAAGAAAGCCTTTTAAGGGGGGATTTTTTTCAAAAAAAATCAAAGGGGGATTGAGAGTAATTTTTTATGAAAAATAGCAATTTGGCATTGTAAAAGGTGCATTTTCGGCTGTGACCGACACCTAGTGGGTTATTCTAGTGGGCATTTTTTTTTGTTGTATGTTGCATATTTCATTTTTGCACTATAACATTAAAAATTAAAATCAAACACTCCCTAAAGTCCCCGGAATATAAAACCCATCTGTGCAATTTATTTGCATTTGCGGCGTTCGGTATTTGCGATACCTACGGCCGGCACTTACGAGTAAGGCTGTCGTGATTTGGCTACTTGTATCCGCCGCCTAATATAGCTGCTATAACGACGTACGAGCTTGTTCTCTATAAATCGTCGGGGAGGAATAAGTACGCCATTTTTGCATTTTTTACTCCATCCACTACCCTTTATCGCACTTGTGTTTAGGCGTAAATCTGACGAAGTATTCTTCATAGTGTTTAGGGGAAGTTACGCCCCACGAATGAGAAGAATCTTCTATGGTAGGTGCCATCAACAAGGCGATTCCCTTTCTGTACCGCTTATGTTCCACGTATCGTATGATCTCTAAATTTCACCTATAGTCTCCCTCACGTAAGGGCGGGTGATTTTTTGTTGATCTTTCTAAATACCTATAGTTTCCCTCACGTAAGGGCGGGTATTTTGTACGGTATATTGGCCTAGCAAAAGGTATATCGAAAGGGGGACCAATTTGGTGATATAAGGAACCTTCACTATGGCCGTTGTTGCAAAATTGATGAGTGATCCGCATCAGTTATTGAAAGGTCCAAATTATACACCATGGAAACATAAGATGAAGGCTATTCTCCAAATGGAAGATTTGTGGGATATTATTCTTGGAGTAGCAACAAGGCCTTCACCAACGACGGGATCCACGGGTCCTTCGGCGGATCAGATTGCTTTTGACAAGAAAGACAGTAGAGCAAAGGTGCTCATTTTGTTTTCTGTTTCCGATGAAGTGCAACCTCATATAGCTGATAAAGCAAGTGGTAAAGAGGCATGGGATGCCCTTAGAACCATCTATGAGGGGAAGAATGAATCCACCATTCTTCATCTTCAACAACAACTTCATAACTTTGAGTTTGAGACGGGGTGAAGCAGGTTGAACTCTTTACGTGCGAGTGTACGAGTTGAAAGAGAAATTGAGTTCTCTAGGAGATCTTGTGGATGAAAAGCTTCTCATTTCACTTGTGATGAGAGCTTTACCTTCTTCATTTGACATGTTGATAACCTCCATCCGGGTGTCCCAACGACAAATTACCTACATCGAGTTGGTCAATCTGCTTCAACAACGGGAGGCACGCCAACTTCACAAGGATGATTCTTCCAATACGGCCCTATACACCAACGAGGCGGGGTTCTAGGAAGAAAGGTAATGGGCAAAAAGGAGGCAACTTTCGAGAAAGGAGGAAATTCTCAAGAGGATACGAAAGGAAAAGGCAAGCAACCTCAACGAGAAGAAGAGGTGGTGCAAGATCCGTGAGAAAGACAACCATGACACCAACGGGTGTTGGCATAAGAACAAGCAAAAAGGCCAAAACAAACCACAAAATAAAAACAAGCAACCCCGAGGCGAATGTTCTTTGTTGAAGAATCGACTCGGATTACGAATGGGCACACAAGGTGCTCATGACTACCACGAGATTCCACTCGGAGGGATCCTATTTGGTATGTCGATTACGGAGCTAGTAAACATATGGCGGCGACGGATCGTGGTTTGAATCATTTGTGGCCAAGGAGGGCAAACTTGTCACCATTGCTGATGATAAAACCTACAGGGTTCAGGGAGAGGGTACAGTTTCAGTCACTCTTCCTGATGGCAAGTGTCAGATTGACAAGGTCTTCTATGTTCCGGATTGGCCAACAATTTGTTGTCGGTGACACAAATCCTGGACGAGAAATATGGTTGTCAACTTTCGTGTTGAGAATGGAAAGAAGTGTTGTACAATTACCGGGAAGGGTAAGCGGTTACAACGACTTCATATAAGCATGGCTTATTTGCACTAGATGCTATCTCTATTCCACATGTTGCCATGGTTGTCTCTACCAAGGAGGCAACTTCCCTATGGCACAAGAGATATGGGCATCTTAGTTACGGCTACTTACTTGAGCTCGGCAAGTATGAGATGGTAAAGGGTCTTCCTTCCCTTTCCGCCACATTGCCGGTGTGCTCGAGCTTGCAGCGGGAAAGCGGCATAGAGTACCATTTGAGAAGAGCTCTACAAGAGCACGAAAACCTCTGGAGCTAATTCACACCGATCTATGCGGTCCTTTCACACCAACGGTGTTGGAGGGAAGAGGTACTTTCGGTTATTCGTAGATGACTACTCACGAAAGATGTGGGTTTTCTTTCTCCAGCTGAAATCCGAAGCTTTCGCATTCTTCCAACGAGTTCAAGAAATCCGTTGAGAAGGAGTCGGGGGCTTCTATTAAAACCCTCCGCTCAGATCGAGGGGGAGAGTTTACCTCTAATGAATTTTCTGCATTCCTAGATAAACATGGGATCAAGAGACAGGTTAACAGCTGCCTATACTCCTCGGCGAGAATGGAGTTCCTTGAGAGAAGGAATCGTTCTATCATGGAAATGGTTCGTTGTATGCTCACGGGTGCAACTCTTGGGCAACAATATTGGGCGAGAAGTCTGTCACCAGCTGCGGTGTATCTTTTGAATAGGGCACCCACAAAGGCCCTAAAAGGAATGACTCCACGGGAAGCATGGAGTGGTCGAAAACCCTCCATATCTCATCTACGTATTTTCGGGTGTCAAGCTTTCATGCACATACCGAAAGAAAAAAGGAAGAAGCTAGATGAGAAACAACTGAGATGTATTTTTCTTGGATATTACGAGCACTCTAAAGGATATCGGTTGATAGATCCTTTGACCAAGAAAATTCATATCAGCGAGAGATGTTGTCTTTGATGAAGCTTTCACATCCACGAGCACATCTACGGTACACCGAGGATATTGTGGAACCAAAGGAAGAGGAGATTCCTTCGTCAACACAGACGGGAGGTCCTTCTACATCTTCTTCACCACCACCGAAGGAGAATCCTAAATGGTGTACAAATACAATCGAGAGATGCAAATTTATCCACTCCTCCCAATTTGAATTTGGATAGACCTCGTACACGCGGTATGGCTCAACGGGAAAGAGAAGCCGAGAGCGCGGTGAGGTTGATGATCTTTGTCAATCTTTTGAGGAACTTTACGTGACTCCAAGTAGAGAAGTTGAGGATATGGATATTGATGATGACGGGGCATTCATGTCTACCATAGATAGTCTTGGACTGCATCGGTGCAAGATGCTCTTAGTGAGCCTCGGTGGAAGGCCGCTATGGATACGGAGTATGAGTCTATGATGAAGAATAAAACTTGGAAGCTTGTTGATCTTCCTCATGGAAAGAAACCTATTGGTTGCAAATGGGTATACAAAGTCAAGTACAAGGCGAGATGGAACAATTGATAAGCATAAAGCCCGTCTTGTTGCAAAGGGCTATGCTCAAAAGGAAGGCATCGACTATGAAGAAACTTTTGCACCTATTGCTCGGATGACCACAATTCGGGTTATGTGTGCTATGGCAGCACAATATGGGTGGAAAGTTCACCAAATGGATGTCAAAAGTGCCTTTCTTAATGGTGATCTCCAAGAAGAAGTCTATATGACTCGGCTGAAGGATTTGAAGTGGAAGGCCAACGGCGAGAAAGTTTGCAAATTGGTTAAATCCTTGTATGGTACTGAAACAAGCTCCTCGAGCTTGGTATATAAAAATGGACAATCACCTAATGCGGCATGGATTTAAGAGATGTCCGTCGGATGCAAACCTCTATTTCAAGAAACAGGGTTACGAGATAGTGTTGCTTGTACTCTATGTGGATGATCTGCTCATTACGGGGAGTTCGGAAGATTTGATCTCTCTTGTCAAAAGAAACTTGTGCAAATCTTTTGAGATGACGGATCTTGGACTTCTCCATTCTTGTCTTGGTGCGGAATTCAGCCAGAAGGAGCACACCATCAAAGTGTCTCAGAAAAAGTATGCCAAGACATTGCTCGATAAATATCGCATGACTGACTGCAAGCCAATGGCAACTCCTATGGAGAATGGACTTCAGTTATCGCGACATGATGACTCACCCCAGGTAGATGGCACTCTCTATCGACAGTTGATTGGGAGTCTCATATATCTGACCAATACTAGGCCAGATCTCGTATTTCTTTGTAAACTATCTTTCGAGGTTCATGCTGGAGCCTAAGATTACTCATTGGAAAGCAGCAAAACGTGTTCTTCACTATGTCCGTGGTACTATAGAATATGGCCTAGAATACAAGAGGAACAACAAATTCTTCTTGCAAGGATACACGGACTCCGACTATGCCGGATCATTTGATGATCGCAAGTCAACTTACGGATACATTTTTCATACGGGATCCGGTCCTGTCTCTTGGCACGACAAGAAGCAACGGTGGTTGCTATTTCTTCAACGAGAGGCGAGAATATCGCGCCGCACGTGAAGGCTGTGTGCGAAGTGATATGGTTACGTCGCATTCTAACAAGTATGGGCCATCCATCAAAATCTCCAATACACTTGTTTTGCGACAATCGGGGTGTTACGAACCTCGTCAAGAATCCGAGTCCATCATGAAAAAACAAAGCACATTGACACACAATGTCATTTCATTCGAGAGGAAGTTCCAAAGCACCGAATTCAGCTTCGACACATTCCCACCGATGCTCAAGTTGCGAGACATTTTCACTAAGGCACTTGGACGTGTCAAATTTGAATTGTTTCGCAGCTCACTTTGTATTGCAAAATAATGTAAGGGGATGTTAGTAGTCTAGTATAGCTATTAGTTATTACATTACCCAAATAATGTAATAAAGGGGGATGTTAGCGTACTTGTATACTTGTATTTGTCTTTATTTTGGTTACGGGCGGTCGTTACAACTCACGTGATGATTCATTCCATCGGTGACTATTCCCGGCTATTGTAGTCCTATTTAATTATTGTTGTTCAATACAATTGTTGTTCGCACATTTACAATTTCCCTTGTTACAACTAGGATTTTAGTGTTTTTATTAGTGATGGGATCTTGAAATATGCCAGGTGCTATCAAAACCAAACCTTATCTATTAAAAGCTAAGATGAATTTCTAAAATTTTTGATAAAACCACTAGGTATGGCTGAGCGATCAGAAAACCCTAGTATATTCCATATAGCAATAGGAGGGGGTTGTGTTGAAAAACATAGTTACACTCATGGGTGATGGATGATGATAAATTTTGAATATATATGATTTATGTACAAATTTGGTGTCATTTGTAAGACTGCAAACACAAATGCATCTAATGCAAATGTGATGGATGGAAATGCCTAATGCAATGAAACTACGTGAATGCAAATACATAATGCTAATGTAAATGTTTTTGTATTTTTTATGCTTTCAATTGTTTTTGAGTTTTGATTATTATGAATGTTTTTGAAATTTTTGACTTTAAATTATTTGTGTGCTTTTATGTTTTGTTATTGACCACAGGGATTAAGGATGCCTTTGGGGATTTTTTTGATATGACCAAAGGACTTTAATATGCCTATGGAGCCTTTTGTGAATTAACCAAAGGTGCTATGTTACCTTTGGATCCTTTTTTTTTTTTCAATGTATTATGATTTATTTGGACTTTTTTTTTGATGTTTTATACTATTTTTGTAATTTTGAATGTTTTGAATATTTTTGAAATTTTGAATTTTTTGAATATTTTTTAAATTTTGAATTTTATTGTTTTGACAGGGGGAAGGTATGATACCTTAGGTATCCCCCATGTGTGTGATACTCAATGAAAGTGAGGAAGGTGCGATGCCTTTAGAAGTATCACTTTGTTTCATTGAAATTGATGTGGATAGTGGGGAAGGTAATCTACCTTTAGGACCCCCATTGTGTATGTTTTCCACCACAATGTAATCATCTTGCTTAGGAAGAGTGACAAAAATTAGCTCTCTCAATTGGGGCATAGAATTCTATGGGGTGCCCCTGTCTTGATGAGATGAAATGAGTGAACCATCTACATGGAGCTCATTTCATTCTAATAGACCTTGGACCACCTTATAAAATGAATGGTAGCTATGGATGTCATGTCCCTGTATATGATGATACATACAATAGAGGATTTCATCAGTGGACCCATGCTTGGGTGCTCTTTTCTTGACCTTAGGTAATACAAATGTATTTGCCTTGTACAACTTTTGAAATAAAGTTGTAGTAGTCATCTCAAATGTTACCTCATGATGAGGTGGCTTGTTAGGCCTACGAGGCTATGAATGACTATGGGATCTTAATTGGGATGATGTAGCCTCTATTTTGGAAGGTTGAGGCGCTATGGATGAACCATTTATAGGAAAAACCCCACTATCTATGAGATCCTAAACCACACTCCTAAATCCATAGCAATTGCAAATGCCATACCCCTTTATTCAGTGATAGTGATAGTAATGGTCCACTCTATAACCCTTAGGTTTAGCTCTATTTGGGTCTAAAGGACTAATGTTTAGTAAGGTGATGACCTTAGCTTCCTACAACTTTTAAAAAATGTCAGACATACACTCGTTTAAAGGAGTCCAAATGCATTGTTGTTGTTTTGAGCATTTAGCATGCTTTAGATTAGTATGAGTATCAGGTTGAGCCCTAGGTATGTCACTTGCTAGCTCAGGGGGCCCTTCTTGCCTTTTAAATGCAAGATATGGATTGTTTACTAAGATCATCTATTGGTTGACAACTCGAAGCTACTTATTTTTAAGCATGTTATATACTATGGATCTGAAACCCTAACATGAATGAATATCATGCCCATTTTTCCTATGATATAGAAACTGTGACTCTTTATCATACCCTTAAGGTTTTAGATAATTTTGATCTAAAGGTTGCACCTAAGTTAAGGTGATGGTATTTGTGGTAATTAATCGATTAAAAATTGATACAGTAGGCTTGAGCAATAAGGGATGCTTGCTAGGTTGCTGAGGTAGCGAAGTTGGTGCTTGTTATGATTGAGGCTTTTTCTATGGCTACGTAGGAGAAAATTTGACCTTAGATGAAGGCTACTTCTATAATTTTAGGTTCTCAAGTTGTTTCATAATAAAGTACAATGCCTCATTTTGTTGCTCCATTTGTACCTCTATATTATAGAGGTAATTTTGCATATGCTCCAATACTGATAAGGCTCCCATTGATGATGACACTTCTTGCCAAGCTCATGTAGATCAACTAACACTCCTCGATGAACATCGCATCCATGCCATCAAGCACATGTGAGTATATCAATATCGCCTTCGCCATACCTACAACAGTAAAGTACATCAATGTGAATATTATATTGGCAACTTGGTTCTCAAGGAGAACCAACAAATCACAAGTCAACCCCACTAGTAGCATGATAAATTCACCTAAAATTGGTTGGGTCCATTTATTATCACACAAGAGCATATTGTTTGGCAAATATTGAAGGCCTTAATGATCCTGAACCCATCAACATATTGCATCTTCATGTTTTCAATGCGTGATTCATAAACACAGTCACCATCACGAGTGTCACATAGTATTAGAAATAAATCACCAAGCACATCATCGTATGAATCTATTATTTCTGCTTTATTATTTTTCTATACATGTACATTCCACCTTTCTACCATTTTTATGATTAGGGTATTTGTTTTTCCTTTTGAATGACTCATGTCATTAGTAGGATAGCTCTATAGTGGACTCACCTACCACCATGAAGGACCATATGCAATCGCAACAACAATACATTACACCGACCAATATCGCCTGACCATCGATCGCCCTTCATACCAGGTGTTCCTCACACTCATTCCATTCAGATAACCACACTTCACCTCAACACCATTCCCCTAACCAATAAGGCTCATCCTATTCACCACACTCTAGTGATAGCCAGATCACCATGTCCTATTTCAATGAGAAAGAGGAATCCAACCAACCACAAGCACAAGGATCATCCTCCCATCCATCTAATAATCTCAGACATCACTATTCACCTCCAAGTTATCCACAAAATTCCATAGGATCTTACTGCCCACCTAATAGGGAATACACACCTCATCAGCCTCACCCTACATTTCTACTGACTCCCCTTCCCAATGGTGAGTCTACCTATGTCCAGGCTCTGCAAGCCCACGTGGCCCAAGCTACTCAAGCTAGTTGCATAAACATCTGTCTTTCTCATTCGCATCACCACCTCAGGCCATCGCCTATGCCATCGGTACTTAAAACACCACCTTCACCACTATGAGGTTTACCGCTCTAGTCCATCTTATGATCACCATAGTCATTTCACTCTACGACTTCCTCATCACAAGCCTATCCTTTTTCTATCATACATCGAGCCATTCCATTCACCTTGGAATCTCGATCGCCCCCTTCCCCAATACCATCATCGCCACACCATGAGATACAAAATCTCATCTCTTGTATCGAAGCTCTAGAGTTGCAGATGAGCTATTGTCATTACCACGTTCAACCATGATAGTCTTCTATGACCCCTCCATCCTTGCAACCATGCAAATCCCTTCCCTAACCTCAAACTTGACCCATGATAGAACCCAGACCTATGCCTCCATTACCAGATCGTCTTTCATCTAGAACTCGCTCACCTTCAGTAGATCCATACGTCTATCCTATGCCTATTCCACATATAACCATTTCTAAAGTGTTCCATCATCTCATGCACCAAGGTATTATTTACCTATCGAAGATTCGACCTACTAATACCTCGCATCCTAAACCATGTAATTATAACAAGAATCAATTTTGCATCTACCATCGCCATCCAGGTCATGATATCAAAGAGTGCATATCATTCAAAACCCTGGTGCACAACATGTTGCACGATGAGCGTACCCCATCACCAGAGTGCTCTTTTCTGTTTAGTTGACTTGTTAGTCCTTTGCATCACAACACTCCTAGGACTTTACCATCCTACAGTACCCTAACAGTGCCCACCCTCTATATTCATAATATTTCCAACTATAGCCCTAGCCACAACTCTAGCCATGTCATCACTTCACCATCCCATTCCCACCTAGATCTACATCATTTCACCCTATAGTAGTTTTAGTTACTCATCTTCTTCTATCTTATTATTCTAATTCTTACATACGTTATTTCATTTCTTCTCTTCTATCATTGTCGACTGTTGGTGATCCCCTTATCTTGATTGGTCACCAAAGCTTATTTCTTCTCACTTCTTCCACTTGTACATTCCACTCTTACATATTGCTTCTTCTTGGCAACTATTACATACACTTATATAGCTCACAACTTATACATCTACTACACACACACACCACACTCTAGGGCAACCATGATCATAGCATCACACTTTTTGTCATCATTACATGTTTTACTCATCTGTAAATAGGTTATTCTAAAATTCTCCTTCTACACATAAATTTCTTCTTGTAAATATCGCATTCCTCCACTTGCATCACTTATAGTTACATGCATTGTACATACCCATATGCTTTATAGTTAAAATTTTAATTCATGTTTGTACATTCTCCCCTAAAATGTGCCTTAGTAGGAATAATACATGTATTTTTTAGCATCACCATCTGGATGTCCATTCCCCCTTTTCAAGATCAGGGTATACATAGGTGTCATGTTTAATTTTGACTACTCTATAGTTTAGGCAATCAAGTGTCACCCATAGCTACTAAGTCTTGTACATTCTTCTTATGGTATTTTAGGCTGGTTCAACTTCTCTCATGAATCGCTCACAAGTTACACATCAACAATTTTGAGCCTAAGAAAGAGGACATCTTGAGTAGATATTTCCATCTAGCGAACGGTATCCCCTGCTCATCCTATCGCCTACATGATCAACATACGACCTAGGGATAAACAAAGGGATCAAGCATAAGCAAAATTAAATAACTAGGTAGAAAATAAAATTCATCACCCATACAAAAAGAGCAAAAAAAGAGAAATGAAAAGAGCACTACCACAATCAGATAGGTCAACAGTAGAACAGGGGCAAAAAAAAAAAGGAAACACCTCTTGATATCACACATGTTATGCTTATCGCCTTTGGTCCTTAGGTTCAACATAACACTATGGGATAATTCCAAAAACCTGCCTACCAGTGGAATACTCTTACATGTAACAACACATCTCTTACATTAGCATCTCACTTTTGTAGAAATCACTGTTGTGGATGGATGAGCTAGTTAGTATGGTAGAATCTACAATGGGTTAATCCTACTTCCCTCAAAATGGATATAGGAACATTACACATTCACACACATAAGTCCAATATAGGCTTTGAACTAGCCTGGTCATGTTATAAGTTGCCATAAAACTTGCATAGCTAAGGGTTTGAGATTTGATTGTCATAACTATGTTAGTCAAAACCATTACACATGCCTTACATTATCCACTAATCCTAAAATCATGGAATGGATAGTATCCATATAGGTAAATTCAATGATACAAGGGCTTCCTTGGTGCATTTCAGTAAGTTCATACATGCATACATGCATCTATGTCAAATACATTTGATACACATTATAGTATTGCATTCATATTACATGCATTTCATATCAAATTACATTTATTGCATTCATCCCATATGCATTTCAAAATTGCATCATAGTATCACAATTACTATACATACATTTGTTACAAAATAATATTTAATATCACATCATATCGCGTTGGAAATACAATCATAACACTACTCTACAATCTATTTATACCACAACACAATAATAGATCTAAAACATGTCATACATGTATATCTATTCATAAAACATATCTACAAATTATGTTATGTTAATCCATGCAAATATAAACAAGAACACATTTCAAACCACCAAAACAACACATGTATATAATAGCCAAAATCAACAAAGTATATATATATCATCCATACAAAATACTCGAAGGCTACAATCTGGTATCATGCCCATCATCATCTATCATCAATAAAAAATTCTTGTAGGCTACAATCCATAATAGATAACCTAAATCCCACTAGGAGTCTCCCCATGGCCCTCACGACTCACTCACATCCCTATAGCCCGAATTGACTCTGCCCTAAACTTCGGAACTAGATCCATAGTAGGCTAATCCCAAACCTCAGCTCTAGAACCTCTCTATCCCATAGTAGCCACACTATGCTAACTTTGATTTGATGGCACCCGTACCTATGACTATAATCTAGACTACACCACAATCCTACCATAATCGGGTAGAGGAATCCTGCACACCAAAAAGGTAGTCTCACACATCATATTCTTATTAGCCTCCATCACCAACTAAATAGTTAGAGTATCGATCACCTGAACCGACCTAGACATAGCAACCCTCATCTCTGCCATGTCTACCTCCAACTACTGAATCCGATCATGTAACCCATGTACATCCTCTACAGCTGGCCTCTAAAAATGTTGCTAGGAATATACTATGCTATATCAACAAATACCCCAATATGAATGGTATCATTGATACCATCCATACCGGCCACCCTACCTCCCTTAGCCTGAGCTCCAATAGTTTGCTCCATCCCAACCTCTACATCCACATCCACATCCTCTGCCCTCATACCCTGGGTGCTTGTCGAAGCACCTATGTGATGTTGTGACCATCATAGAGGAACATACTCCTCAACAACAACCATAATTGCTGCCCCAGATTGAGTCCTCCTACTTGTCCTCCTCTCTAACAGAGATGCCCCAACAACATGTGCCACCCATCGATCTACCATACCTCTCCCAAGCTCCCAAGACTGTAGTGTCCACCAGGCATCAAACTTCGATGTTGTCTATGCATCCCCTACATCCAAGATATCCATAGTAGGGTCTCTCTCCCCAATACAATGTGGTATAATAGGGCACTATCCTCTATATCCCTATCACCTGAAATAGATAATAGGAGTCCCTGGAACATCCTGTCGTAATCTAAACTGGAGCTGTACTCAATCAAACTAAAAATACTCAGTCTACTGAGTATATCTTCCAACCAACCATCTACCCTGTCGTATAGCTTGCAACTATTCATCATCCTCTCTCCAACTCACTCCACCCATCCATGGTATCCATGTAATGTCGTCTGTCATCAACTCGCTAATCTTAATCCTCCACAAAATTGGATCATCCTTATGAGGCCTCTTCATACCTTGCTTCATCGCCATACTCCACCTCAAGGCATAAGGAAGCTCCTTATCCTCCACATTTATAGGCTAAGGTAACAAAGAGGGCCTCTAAATGGCTATGTGTTCCCATGCCCATACCTACAGCAAGGGAATCACAATCAATCCCATCTATATACCCTAAACCACCTCATATAACTTATAGTATGCTTGGGATAGAAGCACAGGCACCCAGGAAAACACAACCTTGTGCTCCACCATGTCACTAAATATGTCCAGCATGTTCTAGGTAAATAGAAACCTAGAACTATCAGGCAGGGCATAGGTAGAGATCATCATCATAGCCACACATTGCCTATCGAATATCTTCTTCTAACACCATAGCTACTCATAGTCCATCTTGGCAGCATTAATCTCTCTCCACCCAACACCAAATAATCTCTCCAAAATTGCATCCTTCCTCCCATATTTGGCTGCCCTCACAAGAACACCCTCAATCGACAACTGATAAATAAGATACATGTCCTCCAATGTCACAGTCATTTCCCCCATAGGAAAGTGAAAATTGTTTTGATATGCATCCCACTGCTCACATAAGGCAAACACAAATGCCCTATTAGTGAAGATGCTCTTACACTCCCACACACCATGAAAGTGTATGTTATCTAACCACTGCAATTTATCCTCAGTCTACATTAGCTTTTAAAAACCTTGCTTAAACTTTCTCACTCGATGATGCGATTCAAGCGCCCTCACCTGTTCAACACACAACACAACACACATCAGTAACCCACATAACAAATCAATCACATACAACATCATCACTCAAAATTTACATATTAAAAACATTTAATTTGACATGCATATCGAGATAAAATAACATACAAATAAAATGACAAAACACATCAAAAACACAATCACATATTTGGATACCCATTTTGTCATTTTATGACAAAAATCCAAACACATACGACATACAATACATATTGGTCACCCAATGACCAATAACAAACTCAACTATATAGCTACTATGGCATGTGATCCAAAACTTGATCAATTAATATGGCATACAAAAAAAAATCACATTTGTGGATACCCATTTGCCCACTTAATGGTAAATGTATCGACAAAATTAAAAAACAAAGCACCAATCAACACAGATTTAACAATCAAATTTGTCTTAAAAACACAAAAATCGAACACATATCCAGAAACACAATCTAAAAATAATAGTCACATTTTTAGATACCCATTTGCGCATTTAGTGGTGGAAGTTCAAACTGACATTAAGTACATTCTACATCAGGCTCCCTATAACTCATTTTTAGTTTAATACTATCTACATCATGGCACGCAAATCAAAGGCATGTCAACTAAAGTCACTACCAAAAAAACCAAAATTTTTGGACACCCATTTTGCCCTTCTGCGGTGAAAGTGTTATCAATTTTTAAATATTGTACCTCTAATATGGCAGTTCTAATGCCCTAGAGTTCACACATTACACCTCAAACCTTTGAATACTGAAATCACATCAAACAAAGTCATAAAAATAAAACAGTCACATAACGGGATACCCATTTCCTACTTTAGCGAATAAAGAGCAAAAACATATCAATGTTAGTACACCGTTACCTCACAAACTGACAGTCAAACTTCACACCTACTCTACCCATTACCCGATAAAATCGATGATAAAGAAAATCCAATTGAAAAATCGATCGCACTTTTGGGTACCCATTTGGCTCGTTTATCACTACATTTTCAAATTTTACTTAAAAGTTATATATTTTTTAAATTGGGATGAAAACCTTCCCCCTCATTCATATTTTTCCAAAAAAATAAAACACAAACAAAACAAATTCAAAGATAATTTACCGGTGGGATCCCACGCTTGATGCCAGCTGGTCTACGTCCCTTCATCATCCTAGCTCCCACAATCACTAATCGTACTCTTTGCATGCCGTCAACTGCTCTCCCAATTCACTTTCCACACACGTGCATCATCCAAATGAACCCACCATGCATATTTAGGCTTAAAAACCACTCAGCTATCATTTTGTGACCCAGGTCATGAGTTAGGTCAAAATTGTGACCTAGGTCACGAATGGGGTCAAAACCATGATCCAAGTCATGAATTCAACCAGAACACACCAGAACATCCCCAAAACCCTAGGAAAGTAGTAAAATACCCTCTAAAACCCTAGGACCCTCCAAAAACTTACCTTTTAACACCACTTTCAAACACACATTGCATTTTATCTACAAACTTGTCACATTCATACTTTTGGACCATGTTGTTCTAGTCGCAAAAGTGCAATAGACAAATGTTGTCATTCTCAAGAAACTAGTATGGCATCATAAATGTCATAAAAATTCAGCAAAAACACATCATTGCATTCACAATCATCCATTTCATTTTACCAGCATTACTTTTTATTTCTTTCATCTTCTTCTTCTTTCCTTCTTCTCTTCTCCCCCTTAGCTATCCAATCAATGTTGTATGGTCATGCTTTGAGAGACTACATACCTTTGATTAGATCCCATTATTTTCCCTTCTCCTTCTTGGTTATCCAGTCAATATTGTATGGTCACACTTCGAGCAGCTACATACCTTTGATTAGATCCCATTTTTTTCCCTTCTCCTTCTTGGCTATCTAGTCAATGTTGTATGGTCATGCCTCGAGCGACTACATACCTTTGATTAGATTCCATTATTTTCCCTTTGCTTTCTTGGCTATCCAGTTAATGTTGTATGGTCATGCTTTGAGTAGCTACATACCTTTGATTAAATCCCTTTCTTTTCCCTTCTCCTTCTTGGCTATCTAGTCAATGTTGTATTCTCATGCTTCGAGCGAATACATACCTTTGATTAGATCCCTTTCTTTTCCATTCTCCTTCTTGGTTATCCAGACAATGTTGTATGGTCATGCTTCAAGCGACTACATACCTTTGATTAGATCCTATTATTTTATCTTCATACTAACAATCATATTCATCATGCATTGGTATCTTTATCAATCGATGCATCATCTATTCATCACACTTCATTCACCTCATTGTTGATTCCTCATTTGAGGGAGTATTCATATCCAAAGTCAGCTTTGCATACAACCACAACATCAAAAATCCAAAAGCGCAGTTAGTGGATTTGTCTACAATTTTTTTTGTTGAAGATTATCATACGATTATAATATCAATCCCAAAAAGACATGGGTTACATCAGGAGAGTTACACGTTACTATGGAGAAGTCAATCTAGCATTCATATACGTCGAGTACACAATAGATGATACATTTGATCAATCCTAGCACAACATTTGGAAATGGACTTCATGACCATGCTAATATGGTCACGAGTTGATGATCCAAATGTTAAACTAACTCAAATGGTTTGACACTTGTCACCATGTTCTCATCAATCAATCAATAGCAAATATTTAGTTAGGCTTTTGTCCTAATCATACTTTTGGACCATGCTGATCTGGTCGTAAAAGCAAAGTAGTCAAAAGTTGTTATCAAGCAACTGGTATGGCATCGTAAATGTCATACGGACTCAACAAAATCACATCATTGCATTCATAATCATTCATTTTTTCTTACTAGCATTGTTTTTATCCCTTTCCTATTTTCCTTCTTTCCTTCCTCTCTTCTTCCCCTATGGACATCCAATTGATATTGTATGGTCACACTTCGAGCGGCTACATACCTTCAATTAGATTCCATTCTTTCTCTCCATTTCCTTGGATACTCGATTGATTTTTATGGTCACACTTCGAGCAGCTACATACCCTTTGATTGGATTTCATTCCCCTTCTATACCTTTTCCTTCTACACAAACCCTTCATATTTTTTTGTATTAAACTATGTTCTACATAGTATAGTACAAAAAGGGGTAAAATATAGACACCCAAAAGTTGCACATTGCTATTTTTGCATATCTATAGGTGATTCTAGACATCCCTAGGCTATTGTAGACTATTGTATTCATGCGTAGAAATGCGTAGACATGCATAGACATGCGTAGACTTCCATAAGTTCACCATAGTAACATGTGGGCTTCCACAAATGACTTTCAGGTCCAAAATGCTAATAAGCCCTTGTTGAGTGGTATTTTCACCCAATTGTGAAAGTACACTCTCCTTTAGGATTTAGGTTCCAAATCCTCTCTTGCAAAGAAGTTAAACAAACAACTTCTCCAAGGTCTCCGTTGTATTAGCATTTGCATGTGTATTAGTAATCTCAAATATAAGATATTCAATTTGAATTCTTGGAACACCTTAGTGATTGCAAGTAACTGTAAACAAGGGGCAATGTTGGTTTATTTCATCATGAAACTTTAGTGATTGTTCATTGATTTTGATATTTTTTATTTTAATGTCTTGAAAAGTTAAAACTTCTGGAAAAATATAAAATGTAGAAAATGAAAATGAAATGCAAAAACTAAAACTAAAATGCATTCAGTATGATGCTATCCTATTTTGACAAAATCGAAGATGTGAGGTTTTTGTGCATGCAACCTAACCTATTGGACCTGCAAACAAGCACAATCCGGATAAGCTAAGTGTTGGTTCCTAGGGTACGAAATAAAATTCAGATTTCAAATATTCGCCTAATGTAACCCAAAGAAATGGCATCAACATTATCTATAAATTCAAAATATGAAAATATGAAAGAATAAACATTAAATCCATAGCATGCAAAGAAAATATCCTTCTTTCTTGCCCACAAGATGCAAATTTTTGAACACTTTTGCATTAAAAATGTGTCATTTTACAATAGAAGAATTTTTGGTTTTCCCGAACCAATCCATGGAAGAAAAAAATGACTCAAACAGGCCCAGAATGGCATTATCACCTTTAGCTTTGCAACTCTGCTCATCGGGATTTCCAACCCATGTCCATGAAGAAGAAAAACCAGTCCAATGTGGAAGAAAGTATCCAGAGAAACCCAGTGCTAAGGCATTGCCTTCATTACTGCAATCTTCTCTGAATAGTTTCGCACCCCTTCTGGCCTCTATGAATGGCATATTTAAACTTGTGAAAACCTTGTTTCCTTCCTTGATGGTTCATTTCATTTGCCGATGGCTATTCGTTTCACCTTCCCTGACTGTTCATTTCACCTTCCCTGTATGCGTGTGCTTTGCTTTCCATTTTTTGGCCCTTCGCTACGATTTCTCCACATGGTTTTGCGTCCGTTTCCCTTTGTGTGTAATGACCATCTTAAATGATTTCAAATCATTAAAAATTCCTTCTGTAATGCTTGCCTTATTCACTGGATTTTATCCTTATGTCCACATCACTATGCAGGTCCGTTACCTTGGCGAAAATGGAACATGTCGTGATATCCCAACACTTTTGCCTCCTTGCTCTCCTTTGGTTGCTTTGAATCGCAAAAATAGAACATGTCGTAATATTGTGACACTTTTGGCCCATTCTGTCTTTTGTTTCTTTGAATCGCGACACTTTTGGCCCCTTCTGTCTCTTGTTGCTTTTAGCTACAAAAATGCAACATGTCGCGATATCGCGACACTTTTTCTTTCTCTACTTGTCTACCCATTTTGAATCGCAAAAATGCAACATGTCGCGATATCGCAACACTTTTTCTTTCTCTGCTTGTTTGCCCATTTTGAATCGTGAAAATGCAACATGTCGCGATATCGTGACACTTTTTCATTTTTGGATTTTCCTTTGCTTTTGGCCACGATGGAGCAACATGTCATGATATCTTGACACTTTTTCATTTTTGGCTTTTCCTTTGCTTTTGGCTGCGATGGAGCAACATGTCGCGATATCGCGTCGCTTTTTCATTTTTGGCTTTTCCTTTGCTTTTGGCCGCAATGGAGCAACATGTCATGATATCATGACACTTTTTCATTTTTGGCCGCGATGGAGCAACATGTCGCGATATCGTGACACTTTTTCATTTTCTTCCACGATGGAGCAACATGTCGTGATATCGTGACATTTTTTCATTTTTGGCCGCGATGGAGCAACATGTCGCGATATCATGACACTTTTCATTTTTGGCCACGATGGAGCAACATGTCGTGATATCGCGTCACTTTTTCATTTTTTTGATGCAATGGAGCCACATGTCGCGATATCGTGACACTTTTTCATTTTTTGGGCCGCGATGGTGCAACATGTCACGATATCACGACACTTTTTCTTTTTGGGCCGCGATGGTGCAACATGTCGCGATATCATGACACTTTTTATTTTTTTGTCGTGACAGGCAACATGTCACGATATCGCGACACTTTTCCTCCTTGTGATATTTTTCCTTTTTTCTTGATCTTTAGCCTATGGGCCACTTCGGTCTTCTTGGAACACATGCAAAAAATGTGGGTCCCCAATTTTGGGGTACGTTGTGGATCAACCACAACAAATGGTGACTCTACTGGGAAATGCTCCTGAGCATTTCGATGAGAACTCAACCTGAAAACACACAGACTCAAATACAAACGTTAGCAAATATCCCAAGAATGAAACTAGATGAGAAATACATGAAACATTAGAATTATTAAGCATCATCTCGGTGTGTGCAATGTGCTTCATTCCCTATCATTTGAAATTCATTCAGCTTTCCATTGTCAGCTTCACTTATGATTCGTATGCAAGGCTATGAATGATTTGTGCAGGATTTGATGTATGACAACTATGTTAGAGATGTAACAACCTGCTTTGCAAAAGCTCAGACCTTCTAGTATCATGAACAACATATTAAAACTATCAAACCCTCTTAGGACCAAAAATATGTATACTGAATTAATTTACTAGATCCCAAAGTTGGTTATGTGTCACTACCATCTTGAACCCATGTGCAGGTGTAAGTGAAATCAAAGATTTGGGGAATCGGATTCCCAACCTAAGTGAGATGGGAATTTAACCCTATCCTTAATATTTTGATCTGGAGTTCATTACCTCATCTTGAAAAAAATGATTTAACCTATTATGGATGAAACTATCGGGCTAGCCTGTTCGTTTGAGCAATCAGTGGTCTTGCTTTTAGACAAGACATGTTGCCACACATGAGCATACTCCACTGCTAGCCAGGCGTCTATAGCCCCGGTGGAGATTAACCCCATAATCTAGGATTTGACTTTACTATGATTTCTTGGACCTTGGTGATGACTACCCATCCTTGCAAGGGACATGTAGTACGATCCTTCCAGTCCAGTATTAATAAAGAAGTGAAAAATATTTTTCTTTTGAATTTCAAGTTCTTGAGTGGGAAAAATGGAAGCTTTGGGGAATCGGATTCTCAACCTAAGCGAGATGGGAATTTAACCCTATCCTTACTACTCCATGAAGGTCAAATCAGAGCTTTGGGGAATCAGATTCTCAACCTAAGCGAGATGAGAATTAGAACCTATCCTTACTACTCCACGAAGGTCAAATCAGAGCTTTGGGGAGTTGGATCCTCAACCTAAGTTCGATGAGGATTTAACCCTATCCTTAATACTCTGATTTTAGGCTTTAAGCATTATGGGAGTGGTGAAAACCACTGTTTTAAGGATTATGTTGCATAATAGGACAGACATGAAATACTCCTTTCACCTCACCTTTTCTTCCAAGTATGGTTTTGACCATTTTGCTCAAGATTATCTTTAATATGCATAGAATGTGTTTGGCTTAAGGTAGTTCAGGAATCAGTTCCCAACCTTAGGATCCTTTTAATATATGTTATGTAATAATCCTAAGAGGATTCGACACCTTCTCAATAATTGCACATGAAATGAAGATGCAACTGAGATGAAATGTATATGCAATGCAGAATGTGACATGAGATATGAATGCACTTCTTATTTTGAAATGCGGATGGATTAAACCACCTACTTCACCATAATTTATAAAACTAACAATTTCATGCATCACAAGTTCCAAACGATATTCCTTAATGTGTTTGTGATATTCGTGGAGCTTTTTGCAATACAATTCCGATGTTTCATATTCTCCTAGTCTTAGTCAACATTCATAAGGACCACACACAAAACTTAAAACCAAAATAAGATTCAATCCAAAACCAAAACACGAAAACCAAAAGTATATACAATATAATACAAGATGATGCAAAAATTTGGATTATCATTTTCCCAAATCCCAAACCTGATTAGAACATTCCAAAAGACATATAATATGATACACATGCCGAATGTGGAAGGAATCAAACAAGATTAAACCAAACCATGCAACCAACTTCAACTTTCCTCTCTCACCCCACCAATTAGATTTAGTTCCATTAGTATTCTCATAGGTGAGATTTAAATTATCAGATTGATTAGACAATGGTTGATTTTCAACTCTTTCTTGTCTATTCTTTAAGGTGCAAAATTCATAATCCCATTCATGATTTAGAACTAGGCTTTCTTTATTCAAAATGAAATTTTGTAAGCAAGAGCCTATTTCTAAAAATTTCAAAGCTAAATCATTTTCCATGTTCTTAGGCCAATCAAAATTGTGCAACAATTTACAAGCATCTAGGATATTTACTAAGTGGGGATCATTAAGAATTTTTATCCTAGATTCAAGAATTAATTGTTGATGAATTTGATTTAACAATTTAAGTGCATCAAGATCCTTTTCATTCATTAAAGTAATGTTATCAAAGGTGTGGTTATAAATTAATCCTTGTTCTTCATTCACCTTCAATGGCATTTCATCATAAATATCATTTGAATTATGCAAATTTTCACCACAATATTGGATGTTTGGACATAAAGGTCTAGATTTTACTTTTTTCACACTTTCATTTACGAAAACTTGGTGAGGATTTGCAATTTCCTCTTTTACCTCTTGGTCTTCATATTCTTCATTGATTACTTGTTCATCAAACATACCAAAATTGGGAACCCAATTAAAAACATGCCCATCCTTTTCAACCCTCAAATATTGTTGGTTGAAGTGTATGTCAAGTAACTCATCTTCACGATCAATCGCTTTTGTTGCTTCCAATAGATCAACCACTTTGTCATTTAATTCCAATTCTTTGTTCACTATCCCTGGTATCTCTTCCAAAACATCCTCAAATTGCATGGGAGTTGTAATATCTTCCTTCGAGTAGGCGATTATGTTGTCTTGTATATCAATTGGCACACAAGTTTCATTAGCAGTTTTGGAGTGAGTGTAGTCTTCCCACTTCTTCCATGAATCATAGTAGTCACCTTCCAAATTCAAGCTGTGATGCTCAAATACTTCTTCTCCATCCTTTGATTCATTAACCTATTCCTTATTCGATTCAGCTTCACCTTCCATAGATGGTCCAGTTATTTCCAAAAGTGGGTTATTTCTTGAATTCAAATTAGTAAAGCTATCATAATCCAAATTTGTAACCCATGATTCAATTTTATCACAATTTGGAGGGTGAAGAAATTTTTGATCATTAATTCCAAGCTTCTCATCGAGAGTATCTTCCAATAACAAGTAATGACGCTCAAGTACTTCTTCATCTTCTGATTCATCAACATGTTTCTCACCCCATTCATCTTCACCTTCCTCATGCTCACTCTCTTGACGATATAGAGTTTATCCCACCAAAATGTTGTTCTCTCCTTGTTGATGTTGGGATGGACCCTTATTTGGCACAAGTTCCAAATCATCCACTTGAGCTTGGAGACAATGGGTATACATAGCAATTTCGGGACAATTCGTTTCATTATGCTCCCTTGTATCATGCAATCTACACTCGTTTTCCCACGTAAAATCAAAAATATTAAGAATGGAACTAGAGTGACTTGGTCCTACAGAAGTATCTATCTGATTAGCAATAGGGGAAGGCACACCCCCATTGTTTGGCTTCGTATTCCACTATCTCCCTCTATTGTTGAAATTTTGATTTGGGTGAGGGGCATGGGATTCATACTTCTGTTGTTGAACCAAATCATTACTCAATTTGTGAACCATCTTTTTGAGCTCTTCAACCTCTGAATAAATATCTTTTGGTTTAGCTATGTTATTGCTAGTTCCAATAGGATTTGCATAATTTGTGAGATCTTGACTTAACATTTGGGTTGAATTTTGAACCACTTGATTTGCGTAGGGATTCACACTTTGAATCGAGATTGGATTGGGAAAAGGAACTATAGCCTGAGAATTAATCGGACTAGCTCCTTGCATAGTCTATTGAATACTTTGCAAAAATGAAGGAATGGGGGGAATGGATGTGATTGGTTGAATTGGAATGGGTGCGTAAGCGGGTGTTGATGAATATGGCTATTGATAAGGCAAAGAATTTATGTCTAATATTTGTGGTGCCATGATCTAGTTCATCATAGGGGCTTGACCATATGGACCATATTTTCCTACCATAGGCATCTGGGAAAACCCATAATACTGTGGTGTCATTTGTTGTTCAATGGTCATAGCTTCATTGTAGGCTAGAGCAAGCATAGTAACTTGAGGATTTTGCCTTGGAAACATTGCCATCATAGGATCCAATACCCCAAAATATATTTGCAAAGCTAATACGGGATCAATGGAAAAATGCTGAATAGCTCTATTATAGCACTTCTGAAATCTCTGATTAAAAGTTTGGATTGACTCACCCTAGCCTCTTTTGCATGTAATGAACTGATTATAGATGATTATGGGATCTAATGGTGACCTGAATTGGTTGAAAAAAGCATTCTCCATTTGCATCCATGACATAATGGAACCAGTAGGTAAGCAAATATACCATTCGTAGGCCACTGGGTCTAGGCTTATGGGGAAGAGTCTACAAGCCACATCTTCATGTTGAACTTGCAATCTTATCAAAACATCCCTATAGGCCTGAATATGTTCTTCTGCGGTCATTGGGCCATCCGGTTTGTGTTTGGGCAAAAATCTCTCTATATTCCTAGGGATCTCGTGAATATCCCCTACAATATTCAAAGGAATGTTATGGGATCCGTACCAAGGAGCTGGTGGAGGTTGGGCCATTTGATTCAAAATCAATGATGATAACCCTACAAGAACCTAACAAAACTCTCAGTACCTCACAGAAAACCTGCGACACACAAAAAATCCTGCAATTAATGAAATTCAAGGAATAACCTCAAAACCAATTTGTTAGTCATGCATGAAAGAAACCTTGAAATGACTAGCAAATATCAAACATGTAACGTATGATTAATCATGTTAGCATCAACCAAGAGATGTATCCATTAAAATCAAATGAAAGTAATTGTGTGGAGACAACCTCGCTAGTCAAGATTTTTTTTTTTAAATCAAATCAAGACAGATTATTCCTGTATGAACAATCAAAAAATGTTAGAACAATGCATAGCAATTCATGTCCTCCCTTTAACACTACAAGGTTGTATTGTTAAAATAGGGCTAAAGATAATAATCAATAGGGCATGAACTATTCAAAATTTAAATCCCTATAGCATTTAAATCACACTGAAATAAACCAGTTCGGGCCCTCCTTCTAGCACCAATCTGTTGAGTGGTATTTTCACCCAATTGTGAAAGTACACTCTCTTTTAGGATTTAGGTTCCAAATCCTCTCTTGCAAAGAAGTTAAACAAAAAACTTCTCCAAGGTATCCGTTGTATTAGCATTTGCATATGTGTATTAGTAATCTCAAATATAAGATATTCAATTTGAATGCTTGGAACACCTTAGTGATTGCAAGTAACTGTAAACAAGGGGCAATGTTGGTTTATTTCATCATGAAACTTTAGTGATTGTTCATTGATTTTGATATTTTTTATTTTAATGTCTTGAAAAGTTAAAACTTCTGGAAAAATATAAAATGCAGAAAATGAAAATGAAATGCAAAAACTGAAACTAAAATGCATTCAGTATGATGCTATCCTATTTCAAAAAAACCGAATATGTGAGGTTTCCGTGCATGCAACCTAACCTATTGGACTTGCAAACAAGAAAAATCCGGATAAGCTAAGTGCTGGTTCCTAGGGTACAAAATAAAATTCAAATTTCAAATATTTGCCTAATGTAACCCAAAGAAATGGCATCAACATTATCTATAAATTTGAAATCTGAAAAGATGAAAGAATAAAAATTAAATCCATAGCATGCAAAGAAAATCTCCTTCTTTCTTGCCCACAAGATGCAAATTTTTGAACACTTCTACATTAAAAATGTGTCATTTTACAATAGCAAAATTTTTGGTTTTCCCAAACCAGTCCATGGAAGAAAAAACGACTCAAACAGGCCCAGAATGGCATTATCACCTTTAGCTCTGCAACTCTACTCATTGGGATTTCCAACCCATGTCCATGAAGAAGAAAATCTAGTCCAATGTGGAAGAAAGTATCCAGAGAAACCCAGTGCTAAGGCCTTGCCTTCATTACTGCAATCTTCTCTAAATAGTTTCACCCCCCCTCTGGCCTCTTTGAATGGTGTATTTAAACTCGTGAAAACCTTGTTTCCTTCCCTGACGGTTCATTTCATTTGCCGATGGCTGTTCGTTTCACCTTCCCTGACTATTCATTTCACCTTCCCTGTATGCGTGTGCTTTGCTTTCCATTTTTTGGCCCTTCGCTGCGATTTCTCCACATGGTTTTGCGTCCGTTTCCCTCCGTGTGTAACGACCATCTTAAATGATCTCAAATCATTAAAAATTCCTTCTGTAATGCTTGCCTTATTCACTGGATTTTATCCTTATGTCCACGTCACTATGCAAGTTCGTTACCTTGGCGAAAATGGAACATGTTGCGACACTTTTGCCTCCTTGCTCTCCTTGGTTGCTTTGAATCGCGAAAATGGAACATGTCGCGATATCACGACACTTTTGGCCCCTTCCGTATTTTGTTGCTTTGAATCGCAAAAATGGAACATGTCGCGATATCGCGACACTTTTGGCCCCTTCTGTCTCTTGTTGCTTTTAGCTATGAAAATGCAACATGTCACGATATCATGACACTTTTTCTTTGTGCCCATTTTGAATCGCGAAAATGCAACATGTCGTGATATCGTGACACTTATTCTTTCTCTGCTTGTTTGCCCATTTTGAATCACAAAAATGCAACATGTCGCGATATCACGACACTTTTTCATTTTTGGCTTTTCCTTTGATTTTGGCCGTGATGGAGCAACATGTCGCGATATCGCGACACTTTTTCATTTTTGGCTTTTCCTTTGCTTTTGGCCGCAATGGAGCAACATGTCGCGATATTGCGACACTTTTTCATTTTTGGCTTTTCCTTTGCTTTTGGCCGTGATGGAGCAACATGTCGCGATATCGCGACACTTTTTCATTTTTGGCCGCGATGGAGCAACATGTTGCGATATCGTGACACTTTTTCATTTTCTGCCGCGATGGAGCAACATGTCACGATATTGCGACACTTTTTCATTTTTTGGCCGCGATGGAGCAACATGTCATGATATCACAAAACTTTTCATTTTTGGCCACGATGGAGCAACATGTCATGATATCGTGACACTTTTTCATTTTTTTGCCATGATGGAGCAACATGTCACGATATCGCGACACTTTTTCATTTTTTGGGCCATGATGGTGCAACGTGTCACGATATCGCAACACTTTTTATTTTTTGGGACGCGATGGTGCAACATGTCACGATATCGTGACACTTTTTATTTTTTGGCTGTGACAGCGCAACATGTCGCAATATCGCGACACTTTTCCTCCTTGTGATATTTTGCCTTTTTCCTTGATCTTTAGCCTATGGGCCACTTCGGTCTTCTTGGAACACATGCAAAAAATACGGGTCCCCAATTTTGGGGTACGTTGTGGATCAGCCACAATAGCCCTCAAAACCATATCTTATGGATCGAGATACCTTCAGACGACAACCTGAGGTGATGCATAGCCATTTACACTCAATTGACACCCCACGGGGTACTAATTGGAAAAATCAATTAAAAATCAATTATAAAATTCTAATTTAATGTTGACTTCACTTAAGCCCTTTTTTAGGGAAAATTTGGATTAATTAACTCTTAATTCATAATTAGTGTTAATCAAATCCTCCCACATGTGCCAATTTAGGGTTTCCTAGGGTTTTCTTTTAATCCTCCTCTAAACATGCTTAAGGTCTAATTAGGATTAGCACTAATCCTTCCTCACACATGTGTGAGGATAGGATATTTCCTACTTACAATGTGATGTTGCCACATAGCATTTCTTAACCTAACCCTAGTTAGAATCAAACCTAGGTTTAGTCTATCTAACCCCCCCTGAACCTTGCACTTGCCTATAAATAATGGGTCCCAAACCCCAAATTAAGTCTGATTCCCATATCCAATAAAGTATAGTTACTCTACAAAAATGGAAATCCAATAGCACATAGTCCATTACCAACACATACAGATGGATTATGACAACATACAGAGGCACCCCAGTTGCCTTAGGATTGATCTATTAGATATATTTTACCAAAAGAGCATCACATCTCAATTCGCAACCTACCCTACAAAACCAGCCCCAATTAGAGACCCGGGTCATGAATTGCATCTACAAGCCCCAAATCACCCTAAATTTGGGAGGTAAGCTCTGTTTCAGTATATTATTACCTTCTGTATATTTTATTGTGATTTATGTTACAATTTTTTAGTCATTTCATCTTCCTAAATATGGGGCCTGACTAAGGCAAGCCCCCCAACGTATTGACCCTTTCTTGCAATTTTCTTTCAGGTTATGTAGTAGATTCGAAGGAAAGGAACACCAACAAACAACAACCCAGTGGTGGCATACATACAACAAAGCCCACCTACACTAAGGGACATCAAAAGGAGGCATTAGGCCTATATTGCTTATTTGTGAAAAGAAAGAAAATGGGAAACTCTCCCTATTTGTAACCTATACAAAATTGATAATGAATAAAGCATATGTTTTTGAATGAATTGTATTATTACTTGTTGTTAGATCAAATTCCAACTTTTGGTCATTTTATAGCGATTGGTCTGAAATACCATTGTATATTGAAGGAGGTGATAAAGTAGGTGCTAAAGATCCACCAGGTACTTGTAACTCACCCATTTCCTTTATTTGAGTCAATGTGGATGCTTCATGATGATCCACTTCATTAGTGGTATCCACATGCTTATGTTTATGACTCAATTCATGTTTTTGTTTCATCTTGTGGTGTTGCACTATGCTAGATTTGGTACCCCCCATCTGACATGGGAGGAAAGCTTGTTCTTGTTCTTGAGGAGGCACCATGAGAAGTGAGTTAGGGGTGATTAATGCCAATGGTTTTTACCCCTTCAATATAGAAGCAACATCTAGTTGCACCATATCTTATTTTATCTACTTTAGAGTCACTTAGTCTTTTGCCTTGCTATTGACCATTGACACAAACTCCTGATAAGAAACTTTTTCTTGTGGCTCATCGACCTTCTTGTAATACTTGAATGGCTCAAGATCATGGGGGACCACATACACTTGTCCTTGGTGTGTGAATTCTAGGTTTTTGTGTAATATGGAAGGTACACAATCCATATCCCTCATCCATGGTCTTCCTAGCAATATGTTATACTACCTCTCACCCCCCAAGATATGGCACAATGTAGGTATTGTATTAATCCCAACCTGTATAGGTAGGAATATTGTGCCAACTTTTGGGGAAGTAGCATCATTGAAGGCCCTCAATGTGAATGTTGAGTTCGTAATGCGTGAAGGCAAAAATTTTAAGTGCTTCAAAGCTGTAGCTGTGATGATGTTGGTAGATGACCTAGTGTCAATCAAGACTCTCTTAAACGAAATTTGAGTGATGCTTGCTATGATGTGTAGTAGAGAATTGGGTTCATCCCTAGAGATTCAATTAATATCTTATCTATGAAAGGTAATCACAGGGTCCTTTTGTAAATGAAATGAACTCATTTTTGGTGTGGACTATGATAGATTATTAGTTTTAGTTTACTTTTTCGATATGTTGGGCTGATCCAGGCATATTTTGCTTCATGTTGTAGTATTGATCATACCAATAAAACCCTCATTAGGTAGGGATATGTGCACCTCATTGACGTGCTCAACATGATTATTATTGGCCCCATTATTAGGAAGAATATTTTTGAACATGTCGATGTTTTGCAATTCATTCTTATCCAACATATTCTACACTACATTATTAAATGCAACACAACCTTGGATATCATGGCCATTTAGCCAATGATAAAAACAATAGAAATATTCCCTATACCCCTTAGGTTTGGGATAATTAGGATCTAGGGCATGCATGCTAGGCAAGTTTAAAACCTTGGCATCACAAATGTGGTTTAAAATTGATGCCAAAGATTCAGGCAATGGCGTATAGTTGTGAGGTGGATGTTTCTATTTGTCCTTGCCTTACTTCCTATTATACTGGTCGTAATGCGTAGGAGGAGGTTGAGCCTTATAGTTCTCTTGTTTTTGGCTCTGTGATGCTTTTGAAACATTGAACATGATCTGGTTAACATGCATAGGTTGGGCCTATTGTGATTGATGTCACGTGCTCTCATTCCATTCTTTCTTGTTATGGATCTTAAGGTCTCCTTCCTCTAGCTTTATATCCTCAATAAGCTTGGATTGAGCCACGACTTATTTGAATGATTCATACTTCTACAATTGTAATAATAGAGAGATGTATTTTGCATAGCTCTTTGTGAACATTTGGAGGAGGTCTTCAGTGGGGACTAAGAATGATAGTCTTACCATGATTTTTCTCCACCTGTCCCCATAGTCCATCATTGGGTCATCGTCATACTGCTTTAAATTGGCTAGATCATATAGGTTCACCTTCTTCTTGGCATCGAAGGAGAAGCGTTTAAGGAACGCATTCACCAGTTGCTCAAAACTAGCAATGCTATGCTTGGGAAACTAATTAAACCACTGAGTTACTGCACCTAAGAATGTGATGATGAATATTATCAACATGAGGGTATCATTCTTCTCAAGGTGGAAGCACACGTTCATGAAGTTGGTCATGTGTTCATGTGAATCTTCCTCTCCTTTCAATTTTTCTAACCTAGGCATATCAAAGTGCCTAGGAAAAGTAGGACTCGATATCGAGGGGTACAAAGGCTGGTTGTGTATATTGCTCAATGTTGACTTCTAACCAACTGTATCTTGCTTCTCAAGATACTTGAATCTCTCAATGTATTGTTGCCTATAATCACTATGGGGAGGTAATTCTGATTGAGCCAATCTATTTGATCACTTTTCACACTCCTTTAGATCAAGGAGATGCTACTCTCTTAGGCATTGTTCATAGAATCATTATTGGTGCAACCATTGTTATTTTGTACTTTCTCATTCTATGTTTTCTAAATACTCATGCTCAATGCATAAATCCTCTAATTGATATTTGAGAATTTGTTCTTTTTGAATTGCATATGACCTATATGATTGATTTGATTAGTTTGTTGTGCTTGGTCTATGAATCTACAACTCCATGTGAGGGTTCTTGTTTACTTTGAATTACACAAAAAGGTTGACAACTCTATTCCATCGATGAGTTGAGATTGAATTGATATTATGCTCTTCCCTAGGGGTGTAATATTCATGCAAGGATGTTGCAGGGGTGTCGCATGTTCGTTGGGAAAACTCACTATGACTATGAATAGGATGCAACTAATTTATAATTGCTTCATTCATCATGTATTATCCAGTGGATCTAGTAGATCTATGAGGGGTAGGATCATGATATATGATACCATGCTCAAATGTCCCATGTTGGGATATTCTAACACCTTGATCTATGAAGTCAAGATGATGGTGTAGACACCTAAAATGTGTCATGTTTAGGAAACCACTCATATGAGCACATCTAAAGGCCATATGTCCAATTTTAGACCTTTACAAGAGCAACCAATGGTCCTAACCACTCAAAATGGTAGTTTTAACCCATCCAAGCTTAGCCGCTATAAACCAGAGTAGCTAGATCCTGGCCACTCAAGATGAGAGTGGCCAGACCTTAGCCGCTGCAAATGACATCAGCCAAATCTTAGTCACTCTAGACGACAATGACTAAGTCATAAAAAGCATTTTGTTGACAAACAAGCCTATTGTGGTGGATCCACAATGACCCCAAGAATTGGGGACCCACCTTTCTGTTTGGATGTTTACAGTTTGTTTTAAGTGCCTAATGCTTTCGTTGTGTTTTGGGTTTGTAGTTTTTGCCAAATTGTTGTCATTGATTTTTGTTATCTATTTCTTGTCGATGATTTTTTATTGTCAAATGGTTGTCAATTTCTTGTCGACAATTTTTTATCGTCAAATTGTTGTGTTAGCAATGTTATTGCTAATATTTTGTTGTTAACATTGTGATGGTTAAATTTCTTGTTTTTGTCATTCATGTATAATGAGATTGTGTTCTATATATAAAACATGTTTTATGTTAAATCTTCATTCCACCTTAATACCTCTTTAATATACATCTATACAAAGTAAAACAAACATATTGGTAATGTGACCCGGGTTCAATATCCATGGTGGATGTGTATAAGAAGTATTACTTAAAAATAAAAAAAAATAAAAAATAATATCCATATATATATATATATATATAACAAAAATATAACAATATAGCCCTAAAACTAACATAAAATTGGAGGGGAGGGCTTTGGTCCCTCCCCTGCTCCCCCTTCCATGGCTCCTGGTTCCTGTCCAGTCCCTGGCTCAACCCAGGTCATCCCTCCCGGGGAGTGGTTGTTTGCAGATGATCTCCTGGGGGGAGATCCTTCTCCACTATCTGCGCCCTTCCCGGTCGGCTAGGGTTTCCTTGGTTGTTTTTTCGGACTGGTGCTTCCCAGGGATCCCTGTTTGGTTGGGGATCCCTTCCCTTTTTCCCTCAGGCTTCCCCCTAGGGTTTTTTGCAGGTTATTCGCGTGGATCTGGTCCCCTGCATTTCTCGGTGCGGTGGAGGTGACGGTTTAGGGTTTGGATAGATTCCCCCTTTTTCATGTGAATAATCGATGGGCTCTATGCTTGGACGGGATTCTTGGTCCCTGCTGCTGGGATCCTCTTTTGTTTTCCTGGGGCGGGTTCCTTGTGGTGCAACTCTCTGGTCACTTCCTGATGGGTTGGATCCTCTCTGTGCTGGCTGTCGGCTTCTTGCAGGATGGATCTTACTGAACTAAATGTTTTCCCGATGGGCGAGATGGTTTCTCCTCAGGGCGGGATCTGCCAAATCCGTCGGTTTTTCCGTGAGGCGGGATCCTTTATTTTCTGCTGGTTTCCCGGATGGCGGGATTTCCCTGTTGCTTCCCGCTAGGTGGGACTGTTTGTGGTGGTTTTGACTGCTTCTCGTGAGGTGGGATTTTATTGTAACGGTTTTTCTTTGCTTCCTGCTAGGCGGGATCTTCTCGATGGTGGTTTTTGGCTACTCCCTGCTGGGCGGGATCTCCAAAACTACTTCCTTTCTTATTTGTTTGTTTCCCGCTAAGAGGGATTGTTTCATGCTTACTGTTACCGCTGGACGGGATTTTTGTTTTGGTGTTCAGTTTCAAGGGATTGATGCCCTAGGCCCATTGCTTATGTAATCAGGTTTTGGGATCCTTGTTAAAACCCGCTATAAATTAACAAAAAAAAAAAGATAACAATATATATTAAAAAAAAAAAAAAAAAAATACGTGATTAAAACAAGCTCATGGGCTATGTTAATTTTGCCTTAAATTGGATTTGAAATTCTAATATTTGGTCATATGCAGGACATTCACCAGCTAATGAAGGACCGAGTGTGGAATACAATGTGGCAATGGCAGAGGATACGACAAATGAACAAGATGGCAAGATATCGATGAACCAAACGCTGTGGGGATTCCAACAGTGATGACAACAAAGACATGTGGATGACATGGAAGATACCCCAATGAATAGTGATGGGATAATTAGGTGGAAGCATGGTTAGTTGAGTCTGATGAAGGTTCAGTAATGCAGATTGGAAAATTTCAAAAATCATTACATAAACAGTCGACAACATGGATTAAGACCGTAAATATAGCAGCGAGAGACTTGTATAGGGGTGCATCCAAGCTGTAACTGTGTTTGGCCGGATCACTGGGTACTAATTTTGCTTTTACCACAAGGATATGACAATAATTTGTCTCCAAGGGATTCAAGAAATTGGCTGGATAGAGCCTCAACAAAGAAACATTTCGAATAGAATGCTTGGTCGTTATGTTTGCATGGAAGACACATACCAAGATGAAGGTAGTTGTCATAGTTGGTATAACCAATGAAGGTGGGGACGTCCTATGAGCAGATAATTATTACACAGGTGGTAGTGCATAGGGAGGAACAGTGTGAGAGCTATCGGTGATGTAAGCATCTACATAGTAACAGAGACCATGTGCAATGTAATAATGAAAAAAGTGAAGACGAGCACGCAAAGCAAAGATATCTATCGGGTAATTCACCAAAATGAGTTTAATAGAGGTGTTTAATATTTTTTTTGAGAGGTCATCCATATGTTTGTGTTTGGAGGCAGTGTTATGTTATGTGATGGCAGATGAGTGAACAATGAGAATGACAGCAAAAAAATATTTTTTCATCGCACAATCGTAACGGATGGTCAATGTGGACAGACCCCACAATGATGTGGCAATAAAATTGGTGGGTGCAGTGGCTTCATCAAAAAATATTAGATAGTGGGATCGATGATTCTGAGGAGATATGCAGCCAATGGATAGCGTGGCAGCTCATCGCATGAGTTAGGTTTGAGGACTCCACAAAAAAGCACTAGAGTAGTGAACAACGACCAAGTGAGACGATTTGGTTGGTGAGGATGATGACGTGAAGGATATAGGTGAAGCAGTCATATGACCCGCGAGATACATATCACTTACCGTCGGGAGCCGGCAAAAAATTACAGCCAAACGTAGTCAAATAACGGTGTGACAATGCTTACATATTCATGAATATGGGGCAAGAATAATACGATATTATTATCTTTATTGTCCTCTAATAAATGATCATGTGGGTGAGCCACGAGTATGTGGGTGAGCAATGCTTATGTTTAATAGAGAATATCACTTGAAAGAGAATTCCAATCAGTTATATATCGAAGAGTCAATAAAGGCGTTAATTGAATAATGCAATGTGTCATTATACCCATAAATACTCATAAACGTTACAAAGCAAATGGTAAGTCCTGCCAAGGAAGCTAAGCGCTTTGGAAGGTAAATGAAGAGGAAATGAATAGAGGGTGAAAATGGAGGGTTTTTTTTTGAAACCCGTGTTTGGAAATGAACCAAGGGAGAAAAGAGCCATTAAAAAGGGAAGTAGACTCAGAATACGGGGTTGGAAACTGCTGCAAGCAGAGTTGCAGAGCTGAAGGTAAGAGGGCCATTCTGGACCTATTTGAGTTGTTTTCTTCTATGGACTGGTTTTGAGGAAAACCAAAAATTTTTGTTATTATAAAATGACAAATTTTGAATACAGAAAATTTTAGAAAGTTGCATTTTATGGGCAAGAAAGGAGTCGTCATTTTCTGCATGCAAGATTAAATGTCTATTTTTCCCCTTTTTAGATTTTAGGCTTGTAAATGGAGTTTATGCAAGTTTCTTGGTTGCTTCATGCGAATGTTTAAATCTAAAAACCTCATTTAAAACCCTAGGAGCCAGCACTTAGCTTATCCAGATTGTGCTTGTTTTGCAAGTCCAATAGGTTAGGTTGCATGCATGAAAACCTCACATCTTCAGTTTTGCCGGAATAGGATAGCATCAAACTGAATGTATCATGTGTTTCATTTTCTGTATTTCATTTTCATTTTTCTGCATTTTATTTTTCCAAAAATTTTAATTTTTTAATTTTTAATTTTTTTAATTTTCAGGCATTAAAATAAACATTAAAAAAAATTCAAAATCCAAAAAAAATTTCACCATTGCGTAGGTTATATTTCATACTTCCAATACGCACTTTGAAATTTTATTTTCGGAGTTGTTTAGTATTTTTAAAAATTCATTGAAGTTGTTGTTTTATTACAGATTTTGAAAATTTTGAAAATAGAAAATTTCTATTTTTGGACCGAATTTCATTTTTTCAGTTTCATGTTTCATTCATGAGCCTATGATGACATTCCCTTCATGAAAATTCCAATTTCATTGAAGGAGTTATGTTTTATGGCATTTCATAAATTTCCATTTTTTGAGCCTAAAATTGCCCTCTCTTCATAAAAATTCTAATTTTACGAAAGAGGGGTAATTGGAGTATTACATTGAAGGTCATTTCTTCAAAGCACTTAATTGTTCATTTTAATGAAAATTTTATTTCATTTAAGAGGGATAAGTTAAAATGACATTTAAAGCCCTTAATTTAAGGCCATAAAATATTGCCACTTTGTGAAAACCTATTTCACGAAAGAGGGATAGTTTATCGATCACATTGAAAGCTATCTTCATCTTCATGATAAGAAGCCATATTTGGACTTAATAAAGAAGATAAAATTTATTTCAAAATCCTCAAGATAAAAGGAATTAAGGCACTACATTGTGGTCATATGAGGGCCAACTAACATTTGCTCTATTTTTGTTCAATGAACAATCACTAAAGTTTCATGGTAAAATAAACCAACATTACCCCTTGTTTACAGTTACTTGCAATCACTAAGGTGTTCCAAGCATTTAAATTGAATATCTTTATTTGAGATTACTAATACACATATGCAAATGCTAATATAGTGGAGACCTTGGAGAAGTCATTTGTATAACTTCTTTGCAAAATGGGATTTGGAACCCAAATCCTAAGGGAGAGTGTACTTTCACAATCGGGTGAAAATACCACTCAATAGATTTTAGTGCTAGAAGGAGGGCCTGAATTGGTTTATTTCAGTGTGATTTAAATGCTATAGGGATTTAAATTTTGAATATTTCATGCCCTATTGATTATTATCTTTAGCCCTCTTTTAACAATACAACCTTGTAGTGTTAAAAGGAGGACATGAATTGCTATGCATTGTTCTAACACTTTTGATTTTTCATACAAGAATAATGTGTTTTGATTTGATTTTAAAAAAATTTGGTCTTGACTAACGAGGTTGTCTCCATGCAATTACTTTCATTTGATTTTAATGGATACATCTCTTGGTTGATGCTAACATGATTATTCATACGTTACATGTTTGATATTTGCTAGTCATTTCATACTTTGTAAGGAATTATTTTGTCTAAAATGTATTTGTTGTCAGTATTATGCTCTTCACTTGCGTGTAATGCGATCTTGTGAATCAGAAAGCCTACAACACTAGGAGTATGCTCTTCACTTGCGCATATGCGATCTGGTGAATCAAAAACTAATTTACATTTTTAGAATATTGTTTTGTCATGGTTCCTTATTTTATTCATGACTAAAAAATTGGTTTTTAAGTTATTCTTTGAAGTTTCATTAATGGCTACAACTGCAGGATTTTCTTTGTGTCACAGGTTTTCTTTGAGGTATTGAGAGTTTTTTCAGGTTTTGTAGGGTAGTTTCATTTACAAGCTAGACCCACCACATCGCATCACAACTAGGTCCAAAACAACTGAGGAAACCATCTTCCAAAACCTCTCACCCACTCATAGGAATCCAAGGAATAAAACCCAACAAATTGTGATCCCACCGGATACCCTTGTTATAGAATATCCTTCTATTTCAGGTGCATCTAGCGGACTTGCATTGGTGGTGTCAATTTCCACTAGTGTACCAATTATCAATACCATTTCCATGGTTCTTGTAGGGTTATCATCATCGATTTTGAATCAAATGGCCCAACCTCCACCAGCTCATTGGTACGGAGCCCATAACATTCCTTTGAATATCACAGGGGATATTCATGATATCCCTAAGAATATAGAAATATTTTTGCCCAAATAAAAATCGGATGGCCCAAGGACCGCAGAAGAACATATTCATGCCTATAGGGATTTTTTGATAAGATTGCAAGTTCAACATGAAGATGTGGCTTGTAGACTCTTCCCCATGAGCCTAGACCAAGTGGGCTACGAATGGTATATTTTCTTACCTACTAGTTCCATTACGTCATGGATGCAAATGGAGAATGCCTTTGTTAACCAATTCAAGTCACCATTAGATCGCACAATCATCTACAATCAGTTCATTACGTGCAAAAGAGGCCAAGGTGAGACAATTCAATATTTTAATCAGAGATTTTAGAAGTGCTATAATAGAGCAATATGAAATTTTTCCATTGATCCCACAGTAGCTTTGCAAATATATTTTGGGGCATTGGATCCTATGAAGACAATGCAAGGTAAAATCCTCAAGTTACCACACTTGCTCTAGCCTACAATGAATCTATGACCATTGAACAAAAAATGACACCACAGGGTTATGGGTTTCCCCAGATGCCTATGGTGGGACAATATGGTCCATATGTTCAAGCTCCTATGATGAATCATATCATGGCACCATAGATGCCAGGCATGAATGCTTTGCCTTATCAACAACCATATTCATCAACACCCACTTACACACCCATTCCAATGCAACCAATCACATCCATTCCCTCCATTCCTTCATTTTTGCAAAATAGTAAACAGACTATGCAAGGAACTAGTTCGGTTAATTCTCAGGCTATAGTTCCTTTCCCCAATCCAATTCTAATTCAAAGTGTGAATCCCTATGCAAATCAAGTTGCTCAAAATCCAACTCAAATGTTAATTCAAGATCTCACCAATTATGCAAACCCTACTGGAACTAGTTGTAGACACCAAAACAGCACCAATCCGATTATGTGACTGCAAACACTGATCGCTTTGACAAACACAGCCCCCAGGGCAGCCCTCAGAGGTCAAACAGTGGTCCTAACCACTTCCATAGCAATTTTGTAAGGTCAGGAAGCAATTTGGTACATTTAGACACTTTGCCTAGTACTCGTCTCACCCAGGGACGATTACTAACTTGCAATCATCTCACCCAGGGACGATTACTAACTTGCAATCGTCTCACCCAGGGACGATTGTTGTAATCGTCCCACCCAGGGACGATTACCAAGTTTAACGGGCAAAATGACAAACGACGCCAAGTGGCAGCCCAAAACAGTCAGTTGATGACTCCTGCCTTGCACGCGTGTGTAGGTGGACAGAAGGGCCGTTAGAGGACTGTCACAAGAAGCAATTATGAAAACACAAGTCAATGGAGGACTCCCCTCCCTCATGAGGAGACATGATCGCCACATGGCGCCTATGACCAACACATGGCGTTTGTGCTTCCTTCCCAAAGGAGACCCCTTGGGTCTATAAAAGGTGAGACTTTTCTCACCCAAAATATACAAGGTTGAAGGAGTTTTCAAGCAACGAAGTGCTGCCGAGTTGAAGACCCACTTGCATCCCTTTTGGTTCACCTTCCCACATCCACCAATCTCTTTTGCAAGGGAGGTTGTTGGGTGGCCTTTGGAAGCTCGAACCTGACCCAAATCCAACACATGGACACATGAACCAACCAATTCGCCGACCCCCCACTCCTAAGAGATTTTGGGCCCATCCCAAGTGGATTGGTGCCAAAATCAAGTTCCATCGGTGGGCTGCCCACTTGGGCACCCCGCACCTTTTGGATTTAGTTGTAGTTCATTTTCTGTCATTTGTTCATATTCCATGTTATTCTCTGCTGTTCAATAGTTCAGAATCTTGAATCTTGATTTCAAAAGGTTTTCATCGAATATTATCATGCTTTTGTTATTTTGGTTGTCCCACTGACTTGCAGGTAACAACGTCCAATTTCTCGGTGATGGAGGCCAAATTGGGAGAATCCGACCATGCGGGTCGTCCCAAAATGGCCCCAATTACATAACCCCCTTGTTTGCAAGCATTTTGCAGGTCTCGGGAATCGACATTGGAGCAGCGGCAGGTCGGCTTCTTCAACACAGTATCAATCGTCCCTGCAGGGGACGATTAACAGCAGCAATCGTCCTTCCAGGGGATGATTAACAGTAGCAATCGTCCTTCCGGGGGACGATTAACAGTAGCAATCGTCCTTACCAGGGACGATTACCAGGTAAAAGTAGATTGGCCGGCTGTCTCAGGGGCAATGGCCTTTTGGTAACATTTTATGTCTTCTGTCAAGTTTTCAAGCCATTTGGACTCACTGTATTTACTGTTTCAGGCAGATGTTTACATGCATATTTCGTTGATTTTAGAGAACGAACCCCTTTCCTTTGCAGCAGGTGCTACTGACATTTTTATTGTTTCTTTGATTGCAGGAAAAGCAATCAGAGGTGAAGAACTTATCCACATCAGCGGCGGCAGCATCTTGGCCCGCCCATTGCAATCGTGGGCACGCGGGAAGAGGAAGACTAGGTCACACATTGTAATGAAGACAAATTTAACGCTCCTAGCCCCCAAAAGGGGAGGAGACGTCTATGTAACCGAGGATAAGATATTTGAATAAAGAGGGCTGTGATTTCTTTACATCTTGTCTTTCGTTTCCAAGTTGTCTCCTTTCTCTGTTTTAGTGCATAGGATCAAAGCGTTACATTTTCGTCTTATGTTGCATAGCTAGTGTTTCCTTTGCCCAGAATCTCGTGCTTTCAGTGGCGATCACGGTGGGACCCTGTCCCCTGTTTTTAAAATCACAAAAACTGATTGAATTTTTGTGTTTGTGCTTGACAGGTACATTTTTTTTCTTGCAGACTGTTAATCGTCTCTGCAAGGGACGATTTCTGTTTTGGAAATCGTCTCACCTTGGGACGATTGTAAAATCGTCTCTGCAAGGGACGATTTCTGTTCTGTTAATCGTCTCACCCTGGGACGATTGTAAAATCGTCTCTGCAAGGGACGATTTATGTTCTGTTAATCGTCTCACCAAGGGACGATTTTCTATCTGCAACTTTTCAGAGCAAAAATTCAGAGGCAAGCTGGAGCGAGCGAGAGAAGAGGTAGTGATTTTCATCATCTCTGTTGAAATTTTCTATTTACGTTTCGTTTCTTTGACTGTTTTCATTTTTAGCTTGCATTGCTTAGGAAAAGTCATTCATGCATGTTTCATTTTCGTTGGATAAAATGAACCTCACACACTCCACGAAACAATTTTAAACCAAGGAGCTGGTCGTAAGACCCCAGCCCTTGATCAAGACCATTGGTGGATTTAATCACCACCTTGGCTTGATTTGCATACATTTCTTGATTGTCAACTGTTGTTAGGCGTAAATCCTGACGAAGACGGACCGAGCGTAGGCTGGGGTGATTCCCATGCGCGCGAGGATAAGTTTTCTATGGTAGGTGCCATTAACAGGACAATCCCCCTTTCGTACCACCTACGTACCACGTACCTTCTGCTCTCACGTACCTATAGTCTCCCTCTCGTAAGGGCGGGTATATAGAGAGGTTGGTATATCGGCCTGGCTGGTATATTGAAGGGGCGACCTTTTGGGAGTTATAAGAGCCTACATGATGCATTTAAACGTTCTACAAAACCTACAAAGACAAAAAAAAACACCAAAATACACTAAACCAGTCTAGGGCACACCAAGAATCCTTAAAAGAGATAATCACGGTTTTGTGAATGTGTGTGTTTAATTTTGTTTAGTGTAGACAAAAAAAAAAAAAATCATTAAAAACAAGATAAAAATCTACTTAGATAGTGTGGACGCACCGCAATGGTGTACACCCGCAGCCAAGCCCAATCAAGGGCAGCAGCTCCGGAAGGTACACAAGAAGCAGGCACAAGTCGCCTTCGCTTCAGTCTTGAGGATTTGGTCATACCGCCTTATCGGTCTAACCTACAAAAGAATCCAATTCAAAATCCTCGGTGGGGTATGCCCATTCAAAGCAGCCCCTCTCGAAAAGACGCCCTACATGCAGACCTTAATGTAAACGAGAGAATCGCCCTCTCAAGCTAGACATGAGTGGCCACAGCGCGATGAAGCGCTAACGGGGCACATTGTCCATTTGGAGGGACAACGTGGATATGGCGTCCCTTCTTTACCTCTCATCAGAACAGAGAGACCAAATCCAGAGCGTAGGGCTCCTTACACAGGGTGACCTAACTCCGCCTGCCCCTTACGCACCTATGAGAGAGAATATGAGGAAGATCATCGCATTCCTCAAGGACAACAACATACAACGCGGGAACCTTATGCTTACGCACCAGTCGGATATCATAATCACCCCTTGAGGCCAGAACCTCGAGCACATACCGCCTACCTCGACGGAGGGAAGCGACCCCTTGAGATTTTAGAGCATCAAAACCGAGGTAAACCCATAGGAGGAACATTTGAACCTTATAAACAAAATAGGGTAGATCAAATTGACCCGGTTGTCACCAGATATACCACCCGTCAAGCCCAAATCATGCAGCTTAAACAAAGTCAACAAGAGATAGAGTATCAATACCGCTTGGATAAAGAACGCATGCAACGTGAAGCGGATGAGTTACAATATGAAATACTTGAGAGAGGGCCAACCCCTCGCGTCCAAAGAGCCGAACAACATGAGAGGCATAACCCTTTAACGCGGGACGGGTCTCCACGACCTCATCAAGCTTTGCCTCCAAGACCTCATAGACATGAGAGGGAGGCTACTCCTCGAAATGATGATGGGTACCTTCAGCGGGGACTCGATCAAGGTCAGAGGTTTCGCCCAGAAACTCCTCAAGAATTTTATGAGGAGTACGAACCAGAGATAGAACATGTTGAAACTCTCCATCAAGGCAGGAGGGCTGCCATTCGGCCACCCCTCCATAGGCCCCCAGTTTATCATAACGTACAACGGGAGCAAGCAAGAGAGGAAGAAATAAAATCTTCCGATGCATACCAAGCGCTATTGGAGCGTTTGGAGTCTGTGGAGACAAAAGCTGCTGGGCATCAAAAACCCACATTACGTCTACTCCGCAGTAATCCGGTGCATCCCTCAGTGCCTACACCTCTTTACCCCGAACACTTCAAGTTGCCTCAATTGGCAGTTTTTAAAGGTGAGGAGGACGCACAAGAGCACGTTACAAGATTTCTAAGCCAGTGCTTCGCAATCCAAGATAATGACGCGTTGCTGCTTAGAACATTCATAACCACATTCGTAGGCCCTACCTCGGATTGGTTCACACAACTGCCCAAACACAGCATAAGCAGCTTAGATCAGCTAGTAGATGCGTTTCTTGAACGCTTCGCCTTCAACACAAGGAAGAAGGCATCACTTAGTGATCTTGCTAGCCTTAAACAATTTGAGGAGGAAACAATGGCAGCGTACGGGAACCGATGGAGAGCTTTGCTTTCTAAGTTACCCTACCGTCCTCCCATGTCGGATCTCACGCAAATGTTCGCAAAAAGTTGCTTAAAATCAATCTCTGGTCTATTGTTGCTGTGACAATACGACAGCCTAGAAGAAGCTTTGGCCCAAGCCAGACTTATAGAAGAGATTAAGATAGGCGAAGGCGCAATTGCCAAGCCTAAGAAGAAAGAGTGGAACAAAACCACTAAAACCGGGACAACGCAACCACAACACGCTGCAAGTCAATCAAGTTGCAATAAATGTTCCCGTGCTTGTGCAAGAGACGCAGCCCCAAAGGGCTAATTACCAGGCAGTGCCTCCTGCTTACGAAAGAGATAACAGAAGACAGGAGCGATATCAGCAGCGTCGCCCTAGGCGACAATTCACCCCGTATGCGGAGTCTAGGGACTCCTTATTTGACCGCTTGTCAGCGGCAAATTTAGTTACTCTGCCAGAAATCCAAATTTTTGACCCTAACATTCCCAAGCCTAGGGGGTATAGGGAGGAATTGTATTGGAGATTCCATAGGCGCAGAGGACATGACCTAAATGGGTGTTGGAAATTCAAAGAACTAGTCCAGGATTTGATCGACAATAGAACATTGGTCGTGGACAACCCCATCGCACCAAACAACCAACAAATGGGGGTATTCAAGGACCCCTTGCCTACCCACGAGGCACAGACAAAACCGCTCCAGATTAACGAGGTGCGACAAGATCTTCCCGCGCAAGGATTGGTGGGAATGATTAGCATTGTAACAAGGAACAGAAGATACCCAGCAGTTGCCCCCGAGGTAGCTGCGAGGGAAGTTCCGTCGACATCGCAGCCTCAACAACGCCCAACGCAGTTGCCTCCGCCTAGACCCGAGGTCACGATACGGACCAAACTCACGCAGAGTCTACGGACCACATCGGCTAGGTTGTCCATCTACGAGCTTATCCAACAATCAGCTCCCCATAGAGAAGCTCTTATGGACATTTTAAAAGCCATTGAAGTACAACCCCACGAAGCAAATTCTTTCAACGCCTTCGTGGGACATGTGAAACAATGTACGGAGCCTGTCATCACATTCAGAGAAGACGAGGTCAAAACGATATCAAATGACATGGCGGATCCACCCCTGCACGTTATCGCGCGGGTCAACGGGATCCCGTACAAGAGAGTGCTGATAGATACTGGCTCGTCCAGTAACATTATAACCACTGCAGCGTTAAAACATTTAAAGCTGCCAGCCTCTCACATCACCGCTTCCACGTACACCGCTGCGAGCTTTTAACGATGCAATTTGCTCGACAGTCGGCACGGTTGTTCTGCCTATCCGGGTAGGACAAAAGTCAATACCCACACTTGTGCCATGTCTTTGGAAGGCGAAATGGCTTATAATATCTTGCTAGGGCGGCCTTGGATCGGGGACATGAAGTGTGTCCCCTCGATCGCACACCGGTGCTTGAAGTATGCCTATGAAGGGCAAATACATGTAGTCCCAATGGACTTAGAGCCCTTCAAGTATTGCAATGCGGTACAATTCATACCTCAATCGACCCTCCCATCAACGCATTTGGATTTTCAATTAAATCCATCTAAACAGGGTCCGATATCACGGTACCACTGGTGGCCAACAAGGCAAAATCCCGACCGGGTGAGACTTCATCACCTACTCCTTCATCATCAACGCCACCTATCGTGGCCCAACGGAAGGACAAGGGAAAGCAAATCATGGAAGAGGTTAAGCCTCTAGAAGAGGGGTTGCCCACGATTTCAATGATATCAACGGAGGAAACACCCAACACAACACAAACCAAGATTTCTGAACAACCAAACATGGAATGGACTCGGGAAGGACTACCGTTTCCTCCTACCCAATCATCAACAATCAGCTGTTGAGATGGCCGATACGGGCACTGGGGAGTACTTAGTGCAAAACGTTGTGGCAACCCCCACATTGGAGTCGGTGCGGGACATGGGAAGACCTCGCCTTCCCATAGGGACAATTGTTCCACTAGGCTACCCTCCCAACCAGACGAATTTTGTGTATGGGGGCCTTGATCATGGTTTTGAACCATGCGAACAAAAGGAAACAGGATGAAGAGCCTTTTGTCGAAAACATCAATTATCTGTCGAACCCAAAATTTGCCCTAAAATATCTCGAACAATGCAATTGGCATGGGTATGGGCTAGGCGAGATATGAGCAAGGGATGCGGATCCTTTGCCAACCAAGATATCAGATGCCATATGACAAGTCAGGAGTGGGGTTCAACCACCCCTTGCCCTTAGACATCTTGGTTGAAAATATGCAAGGCCTAGAAATAGGCAACAAGGGGGGATTGGCACAAGACCCGTACGCCAATCCAAACACAGAATACACATTGGGGGACTATCTCCCATGGTCTACAAACCCCCCTGGAAATAGCAATAATCCCTCTCCTTTGCTAGAGAGAGGTGAAAGTTCAGAGAGCAATCCTCAAAGAGAACAACAACGGCTTTCGGACATTTTTTTGAAGCTGTTTCCCCTAGAGATTCCAGATGAAATGACACAATGTCAAGAGAATCAGGTCCCTCCACCAAGAGTGGAACAACCACAATGGGACTGGATTAACTTATTGGAACAAGAAGAGTCCTCAACGTCACAAGCAACAGATGCTGAAGAGGATGAACAATTTTGGATCTATGAAAGTGAGTCAGAAGACGAGACTGAGATGGACTATCTCAGACATGCACGACGACATCATCGCGCTTTAACGCATGAAGATCTAATGGGACAAATGGGCATCCTATTAGGACATGAATGGCAAGTAGACCCAGCGAGGTGGGACCAAGTGTTGGACCTATGGCTCCAAATTCAAGATGAGCATCGTCCACCTCGAGATCCCATCGGGACAGCAGTGCCGAGGGAAGACCCCGCCTTCCTTTTCGCACATAGAGATGAGTTTGCACCTAGAGAGGATCCATTCGTGCCCGTTCCCGTAGAGCCAGATCCAGAGTATAGGGAACAACTAAAAGAATCAAGTCATCACACCCGCGGTTACGGAGACCAAATTCATTCCATCCACATGATCTCCATTGATTTGACCGCACCCATCCGCAATCCGATCGATCCATCACGGTCATTGCATCTAGACATGGATGCCATCGACTGGGATCGCGTCAATTCACCATTGTCACCATCAGAGTACTGGCCTTTCGGTGAAATGCTTCATTTTATCCCAAGGACAACTCGGGATATTTTTCAAGCTGAAGAGGGACCCGAGGTTCCAAACGTAGAACTTAACTCGGTGATGATATCCATTTGATCCCAACTCCACATCGGTTGGAGGACGGATCCCACATGTCGATCGAGGAGACGACCGACGTGAGACATCGGCACGGATCCAATGAATCCACGGATTCTCAAGGGAGGGGTAAGCCTTTCCCCCGAAGAGCAAGCCGATTACATTGCCCTTCTTAAAGAAAAGAAGGAGGTTTTTGCATGGTCGTACAAGGATATGCCAGGACTAGACCCACAGCTAGTCATGCACAATTTAACGCTTGATCCGACAATCAAGCACTGTAAAGCAAAAACTAAGAAAGATGCACCCAACAGTGGCCTTGATGGTCAAAGACGAATTGCAAAAGTTGTTGGATGCACAATTTGTCATCTGCGTGGATTATCCGCCATGGTTGTCCAACATGGTTCCCATCAAGAAGCCCGACGGGAGGATTCGCATATGCACCGACTTTTGAGACCTAAACAAAGCGAGTCCTAAGGATGATTTCCCCTTGCCAAGCATCGACGCATTGGTAGACGCTACAGTAGGTCACGAAATGCTCTCCCTAATGGACGGTTTCTCAGGATACAATCAAATTCGTATCAATCCCGAAGACCAACTCAAAACGGCATTCACAATGCCTTGGGGGACATTTTGCTATAAGGTCATGCCTTTTGGCCTTAAAAATGCTTGGCGCTACATACCAACGTGCTATGACGTATATCTTCCACGATTACATGCACAAAAATTTGGAAGATTACATGGATGATTTGTTAGCCAAATCTCTCTTGCGCTCGAGATCATCTCGGTGACTTAAGCAAGATTCTCGATCGCCTCATAGAGCATAAGGTCGGATCGAATCCCAAGAAGTGCGTGTTCGGCGTCACATCCGGAAAACTCTTGGGTTTTATAGTCTCAAAGAGAGGCATCGAAGTGGACCCAAACAAAGTCAAGGCAATCCTTGAAATGGCTCCCCCAACCACTATCAAGCTGCTAAGAAGTCTGCAAGGAAAGGTCACGTCGATTAAACGCTTCATAGCGCAATTATCTGACAAATGCCGACCAATGAACAAACTATTGCACAAGGGGGTCACATTTCATTGGGATGACGAGTGCCGATCGACCTTTGATGAAATCAAACAATACTTGGCTTCGCCGCCAGTGTTGGCACCACCTAGACCAGAAGTTTCGTTCTACATATACATCTCAGCTACTGAGGTGGCACTGGGCGCCATGCTAGCCCAGAAGAATGAACATCACAAAGAACAGGCTACTTACTATCTTAGCCGCACCCTGGTCAGTTACGAACTTAACTATGCATACGTTGAAAAACTCTGCTTGGCAGTGGTGTTTGCTACCAAAAGGCTATGCCACTACATGTTGAGCAACACTACGTATGTTGTGTCTAAGGAGAATCCATTGCGATACATGATGAGTCGTACTTATCATAGTAGTCGCACGGCGAAATGGATCATGTTGTTGACGAAATTTGACATTGAGTTTATTGGGCAAAAATCTATAAAAGGACAAGTCATAGCCGATCAACTAGCGGGAGGCTCCTCTTGAAGATGATCAGCCTCTGGCCATAGAACTACCCGATGATGGGGTCTTCCATGTCTCGAGAATCGCCAGATTACGAAGAGCCTGAGTCTCAGGCCGACATAACCTTATTCTTCGATGGTTCTAAATGCGAGCAAGGTGGTGGCACAGGAATTGTATTCTTCACACCGCAGGGCGCTCCAATGCCCCTGTCATTTAAATTAAACTTCCAGTGCACCAACAACAATGCAGAATATGAAGCCTTGCTCCTAGGTCTTCAAACGGCAATCGCCATGAACATCAAAAGACTGAACATCTTTGGTGATTCGATGTTAATCGTCAATCAAGTCAAAGGGGTATATCAATGCAAATGCCCAGTTCTGAAGGCCTATAAAGCCCTCGTGGACAAATTCCTGGCAAAACTTGAGTGGTATGACATCGAGGCACTCCCTCGATCATCGAATCATTTTGCGGACACAATGGCCTCCTTGGGGTCACTAATCCCGCAAGACCTTTCCGGTGATATGACAACTATTCAGGTCAAAACCTTATCGCAACCCGCGATGGAGCGTGCAAGCTCAGACTTGACGCCAGGAGTCCACATGATCCAGATCGAACCATCCTCGGATAAGTTCTTTCGAATCCGAGATAGTCTGAAACGTGCCAACTGGGGGTCCTTATTTTCCCCCACTCCCATTGATAGCAACACAACGCTATTCTTACAAGTTCTATCCCAATCAGCATTTGTTAGGGAAGAACTTCAAAAGGGATTGGCTGTTCATACTATCGAGGTTTCTGATCAACAGGACTGGTATTTACCCATAAGAGACTACCTCAAGTTAGGTAATATTCCCTTTGGATTGACGCATGCCGCAAAACGGACATTCAAACAAAAAGCGGCAAAATATGTCTTGATAGGAGACATTTTGTATCGTCGCAGCTATGACGGAATTCTCCTTCGTTGCTTGGACCGGCAAGAGTCCACTTGGGCAGTCGCCCAAGCGCATGACGGTACATGTGGCGGCCACTTTAGTGGTATGGCCATTGCAAAGCGCATTCTTCGCATGGGCTATTATTGGCCATCTTTAGAGCAAGATTGTTGCGCGTATGTCAAGAGGTGCGTAAAATGTCAACATCATGCCAATCTGATGCACGTACCTTCCCAGGCCTTACAGACAGTCCAGTCTGCTTGGCCATTTTCGTAGTGGGGCCTCGATCTAATCGAAAAGATCTCCCCTGCATCGTCAGGCCGTCACACGTTTATCATAACGGCCACAGAATATTTTACCAAATGGGTGGAAGCAATTCCGTTAACCTCTACGACAGGACCCCGCATTGCGGAGTTCATTTTGCATTACATCATATGTCATTTTGGTATTCCATCCAAAATAATCTCGGATAATGGGCCATCATTCAAGAACAAAGACGTGCGTGCTTTGACCACAAAGTACAAAATTCAGCACAGCTTTTCAACACCCTATTATCCGCAAGCAAATGGGCAAGCGAGAGGCGTCAAACAAAACGCTAGTCGCCATCCTTAAAAAGACCGTCGCAGACAGTCATAAGGATTGGCACATACAAATCCCACTTGCCCTTTGGGCTTATCGCACTAGCATTCGGACGCCCATTGGGGCAACTCCGTTTTCACTAGTGTATGGCTCAGAGGCAGTAATGCCTCTCGAGTTGGAAATTCCTTCCCTCCGCATATCAATGCAGGAGTTCATCGATGATGACACTGTGCGGCAAGCCCGATTAGACCAACTTACGTTGCTTGACGAACGACGCGTTAATGCTCTCGAGCACTTACGTATCTATCAAGAGCGGCTTAAGAGAGCTTACAACATGAAAGTTCACCTAAGAGACTTTCGGGTTGGTGATTTGGTTCTGAAGGAAAACCAACAAAACTCTAATTTGCCGTCCCATATGAGGGACAAATTCACGGCAAATTGGTTAGGTCCTTATGTCATTGATAGCAAAATAGGACCGGGAACGTACAGGCTAGCTTCTCTTGACGGTATCAAGGAAACAGAACCCTTGAATATCAGTCATTTGCGACCATTTCATATCTAAGAAAGCCATATACCAAAAAAAAAAAAAAAAAAAAGCTCCAAGGATTATCGCAATCTCTTGGTCACCCAAAAAGCTCCAAGGATTATCACAATCTCTTGGTCAATCCAAAAAGCTCCAAGGATTATCGCAATCTCTTGGTCAACCAAAAAACTCCAAGGATTATCGCAATCACTTGGTCAAACCAAAAAGCTCCAAGGATTATCGCAATCACTTGGTCAAAACCCAACAAAAATACATCAAAAACAACAAAATACATCAAAAACAACAAAAATTTGCATCTCATTTCTACGCATTCTCAAATTCATCAATTGAGAGTTTTCTCACATCTCATCTTCATATTCGCCAAACTCAATTCATCGAAAATACAAAAATATGTACATTAAGCATTGCATTCATACGGTCCATCTTGTTCCCCCTTTCCATTTCATAAAAACAACGGACACACCATGCATTGCTTCCACCACACTACAGTCAATGGTCTTTTAATGTATCACGAGTTTTCGTAGTTCAGCCAAAATTTTCCTCTTTAGCCATGTAATGTATCAAGTCGAACAGATTTTACGAAGGTAGAGTCATACTTGAAATACACCTTGATACGTAACATCCCAACACAAACTAAACACATTAACAATTCCAAAGTTATGTGAAAGAAAGATGAACTGCACAGTAATCTAGGTCACCATAAGCGAAACGGTTATCTTGCTCATCCCCCTGTGCGGATGACCCAAAGAATGCTGAGAGTTGGCAAAAGGACAAGCATCACCCCTACCCAATTCCCAAAAATCCCTAATCTCAATAGTTGCAAAAAAAAAAAAAAAAAACAAATATTTTTGCAAAATGTCAAAACATCAAGATTTGACATCCTACAGTGCACACATCAAAATGCACTAAGAAACAGTGATTTTTATCACTCCAATCCCTTGCTCAAAAAAAAAAAAAAAAAAGAAGAAAACAAATCAAAATAAACAATGATCTTATCACTACAAACGAGCAAGTATCCTATTACAATTGAAGAAAAGAAGGGAGTTGAACTTGAATCCCTGGAACTCTCAGCATTCTAAAGGTCTTCTCGCATGACGATATATCTGTCACATTAACTTACGTACAGATCAATGTTTGCATGTGGATAAGCTAGCTTATGACATCCTAGAAAACATCGCGGATTAATCTAATTAAACATAACAAAGGAGTTAGTGGAGCTAGTTAGGTGATCCTCAGTACAAGTTCGGTTGAAAGCCCATCTGGCACTGCGGTATCTCGATAAATACCACATAAATGAACTCAATGGCACACACGGGGATGTGAAATAGCTTGGTCAAAAATAGGTCCGATTCATACCTTGTTCAAAAATCATGTAAGATAAAGTACAGTCATGGCTAGAGAGCTAGAACTGTCTGAGTCTCAGAAAAACTTAGCTACATTTCTAAACCAACTGCGCTACTTTTCGTCTTTGCAATACCATCAAAAAATACAAAAAAAAAAAAAAAAAACCACATGTATACATACAAATTCATGCATCACAACAATCGCCTAAAAACAAAATAACAGAGTTCTAAACAATCTATGGTGCCATAGCCAAACATCACAAATCCCATTCATCCATTTCATCTCTGCATATCACATATAAATCAAAAACATTTGCAGTCATCATAGCATATGCATCCATCAAAATAAATCAACATAATACATCCATATTCATCAACCATCATGCACAAGATCAAAAAATATCAAAACAACAAAAACAACAAATAAATGCAACACAAAAACAGAAAGCAATAAACATTGCCAGACACAAGTGCTCTTGCACTTAACCTCTTGGCATAGCAAAATTGATATCGAGGTTTACATTGTCACTATCCTACTCCCTAAGAAGGCTACCATAGCCGGACCGCTCCATGGGAAAATGGATTTCAGACAATTAAATCCCCAAATGGTGTCACAAAACAACAAAAACATCACAAAAAAGCAACACAAAAACATAGCAATAAACATTGCCAGACACAAGTGCTCTCGCACTTAACCTCTTGGCAAAGAAAATCGATGTCGAGGTCCAAATTATCGCTCTCCTACTTCCCCAAGAAGGCTATCATAGCCGGACCGCTCCACGGGAAATTAGGTTTTCGATGATTTCACCTCATTATGACATCACCAAAAGGGTTAACACCCACCAAAAATAGGTCCATATGTTGGAAAAATTGCACACGCTTAACGGTAAACCCTCTAAAGGCACCCTTGCACAAGTCATCTTGGGTCAAGCGACTCGTCGCTTCTCTCACAAAGGTCATTCCCTCATCGATTCGTCGCTTGAGGGGGTAGTCACACTTAGTCACCAACCAACAATCACACACCCAATTAAGGAAAACGACATGCATTCAAAGAATCATTGACAAAGACAATCACGCTCCTGCTTGGGGCGGTAAACAAGCAACAATCAAATCAATCAAACACTTGGCATTTCGTGAATCATGAATACAAGGTTCCCCTGAGGTAAAAACGCCCTTCGCCTATTCATGACTGATCAATGTCTAAGTTCAAGTCACACCTCACCAAAATAGGTTAACACTTGAAATCAAATTCCTTAGCTCGTCAGAAGCAAGGATTCAAGAATGCATGCCCTTTCCATACTTGGGGCATCAAAATTTGGTTAGGTTACCAAGAAACCCTAATCATTAGTGCTTTGGTTATCTATTTTTGCTCAGCACTGCGTCACCCACAGCGCTTCCCAAAAAGGGGCATCTATAGACACCAAAACAGCACCAATCCGATTATGTGACTGCAAACACTGATCGCTTTGACAAACACAGCCCCCAGGGCAGCCCTCAGAGGTCAAACAGTGGTCCTAACCACTTCCATAGCAATTTTGTAAGGTCAGGAAGCAATTTGGTACATTTAGACACTTTTCCCGGTACTCGTCTCACCCGGGGACGATTACTAACTTGCAATCGTCTCACCCAGGGACGATTACTAACTTGCAATCGTCTCACCCAGGGACGATTGTTGTAATCGTCCCACCCAGGGACGATTACCAAGTTTAACGGGCAAAACGACAAACGACGCCAAGTGGCAGCCCAGAACGGTCGGTTGATGACTCCTGCCTTGCACGCGTGTGTAGGTGGACCGAAGGGCCGTTAGAGGACTGTCACAAGAAGCAATTATGAAAACACAAGTCAATGGAGGACTCCCCTCCCTCATGAGGAGACATGAGTGCCACATGGCGCCTATGACCAACACATGGCGTTTGTGCTTCCTTCCCAAAGGAGACCCCTTGGGTCTATAAAAGGTGAGACTTTTCTCACCCAAAACATAGAGGTTGAAGGAGTTTTCAAGCAACGAAGTGCTGCCGAGTTGAAGACCCACTTGCATCCCTTTTGGTTCACCTTCCCACATCCACCAATCTCTTTTGCAAGGGAGGTTGTTGGGTGGCCTTTGGAAGCTCGAACCTGACCCAAATCCAACACATGGACACCAGAACCAACCAATTCGCCGACCCCCCACTCCTAAGAGATTTTGGGCCCATCCCAAGTGGATTGGTGCCAAAATCAAGTTCCATCGGTGGGCTGCCCACTTGGGCACCCCGCACCTTTTGGATTTAGTTGTAGTTCATTTTCTGTCATTTGTTCATATTCCATGTTATTCTCTGCTTGTTCAATAGTTCAGAATCTTGAATCTTGATTTCAAAAGGTTTTCATCGAATATTATCATGCTTTTGTTATTTTGGTTGTCCCACTGACTTGCGGGTAACAACGTCCAATTTCTCGGTGATGGAGGCCAAATTGGGAGAATCCGACCATCTGGGTCGTCCCAAAATGGCCCCAATTACATAACCCCCTTGTTTGCGGGCATTTTGCAGGTCTCGGGAATCGACATTGGAGCAGCGGCGGGTCGGCTTCTTCAACACAGTATCAATCGTCCTTCCAGGGGACGATTAACAGCAGCAATCGTCCTTCCAGGGGACGATTAACAGCAGCAATCGTCCTTTCGGGGGATGATTAACAGTAGCAATCGTCCTTACCAGGGACGATTACCAGGTAAAAGCAGATTGGCCGGCTGTCTCAGGGGCAATGGCCTTTTGGTAACATTTTCTGTCTTCTGTCAAGTTTTCAAGCCATTTGGACTCACTGTATTTACTGTTTCAGGCAGATGTTTACATGCATATTTCGTTGATTTTAGAGAACGAACCCCTTTCCTTTGCAGCGGGTGCTACTGACATTTTTATTGTTTCTTTGATTGCAGGAAAAGCAATCGGAGGTGAAGAACTTATCCACATCAGCGGCGGCGGCATCTTGGCCCGCCCATTGCAATCGTGGGCACGCGGGAAGAGGAAGACTAGGTCACACATTGTAATGAAGACAAATTTAACGCTCCTAGCCCCCAAAAGGGGAGGAGACGTCTATGTAACCGAGGATAAGATATTTGAATAAAGAGGGCTGTGATTTCTTTACATCTTGTCTTTCGTTTCCAAGTTGTCTCCTTTCTCTGTTTTAGTGCATAGGATCAAAGCGTTACATTTTTGTCTTATGTTGCATAGCTAGTGTTTCCTTTGCCCGGAATCTCGTGCTTTCACTAGTATACAAGCTCACAAAAGGTTTTTAAAGGTTTAAGCTATTGGTTTTGAGATGTTTGGATAGTTCTGCCCTCCCCAAATCAAAATTTCAATAAAGGGTGATAGTGTGATCCAAACAATGGGGGTGTGCCTTCCCCTATCGCTAATCAGATAGATACTTCGCAAGACCAAGTCAATCTAGTTCCATTCTTAATATTTCTGATTTTGCATGGGAAAAGGGGTGTAGATTGCATAATACAAAGGAGCACAATGAAAGGAATTGTCCTGAAATCGCTAGGTATACCCATTGCCTCCAAGCTCAAGTGGATGATTTGGAACTTGTGCCAAATGAGGGTCCACCCCAACATCAACAAGGAGATGACAACATTTTGGTGGTGGAAAATCTATATCGTCAAGAAAGTGAGAATGAGGAAGAAGAGGATGAAATCTTGGAACAGGAAGTGCAAGCTTTTAGAGAATTTAGAAAGGGGAACCATGGATACCATTTGAGGAGTAAGTCCAAAACCCCTAAAACATCCTCAACTCCACCAAACAACTCTATCCTTCCTCCTGATACTAAGGTTGATAATAATCCCCCTCCTCCATCTAGAAGAGAAACATCTAAGGCCATGCAAAAAACATTGAAGCTTGAGAAGTCAACTTATGACATAGTGGAGGATTTAAGGAAGTCCAAGTCTAGCCTTTCATTTTTAGAGATGGCTAGGTTTCTTGGCCAAAAGGAAGCATTGATAAAGGCTTTGAACTCACCTAGTCAAATAAAGGAAGGAAAGGAAGTTGAATCTCACATGGTTTTATGAAAGGAAAGACGAGATGTCCCTCATTTTTTATTGATTGTGAGGATTGTTGGTAAAAATTTGCACAATTGTTTGGTGGACACAGGTGCCACAAGTAACCTCATGCCTTCAAAAATTTGTCAAATGCTAGGCCTAAAGCTTGTTTCTTCTAAATGCAAGGTTTTGCAATTGGATCGATCTGAGGTAAACATGGTAGGGACCCTCTACGATGTTAAGATCCAACTCAATTCTGAACCTAGGGTCCAATAGGTGGTTGATATTTTGGTTGTCAATATCCCAAGTCGATATGGAATGCTACTTGCTAGGGATTGGATGAGAAGTTTGAATGGTTATTTCTCCACCGATTGCTCACACATGTGGCTACCCTGGAAGGGAATTGCTAATCAAATTAGAGTGGAAAATGAGCCAAGGCTTAAGGAAATCATCACAGAATTCAACAAGCCAAATGAAGTTCAATTTTTTGAACCCGAGTTAGGAGTCTATGCTTTTGATGTTGAAAGAGCTACCGAAGAACCTCAAAAAGAAACATTTTCTTGTAGATCTTTTGAAGAAGATAATCTCGTGTGGTTACTCAAGTTTGATGGATCTAAGTCAAAACAAGGGGTAGGAGCTGGAGTTGAACTCACTTGTCCAGGAAGTAAACCATTGTTTTCTACCTATAGATTGCAATTTCCTTGCACTAACAACATGGCAGAATATGAAGCCCTTATCTTTGGATTACAATTGGCTTTGAGCAAGAAGGTTAAGTGTTTGAAAGTATTGGGAGATTCGGAGTTGGTGGTCAAACAAGTTAAAGGACAATATACCTGCCACGATAAGAGATTGAGCCTTTATAGAACTAGGGTGAGGGACCTCATTGAGGAATTTGATGCTTTTAATATATCCCTTATTTCTAGGAAAGGAAATCATATAGCTAATTCTCTTGCGATTGCTGTAGGCATGCTAAATCCAGTTGACATAAAAAAATGCAAGAAGTTTTCCATTGAGTTAGTCCCTTGCCCATCGATACCTGATAACGTCAGAAACTTGCAAGTTTTTGAGAATGATAGACACATTTTAAAATTTGTCACCAATTCGGGTATTTTTGAGGACCAAGTGATTGATGAAGATCAAAGGTGGCAAGAAGAAACAGAAGAAGAAAGTGAAGCTACATTTCAATCCAACAAGATACCTAAGAACATTGTTTCATTGGAGAGGATGTTTGATATGGGATATAAAGCTAGAAAAGGAAAAAGGGTTCCACTTCCTAAAGATGCTTGTGACCTAATCAATATAGGGAGTGTAGATAATTCGCATGAAGTGTACATTGCAAAGGCATGTACAGCTTATGAGAGAGAAAATATAATACGTGCATTAAAGTATTACATGGATTGCATTGCTTGGAATTACAATGAGTTGAAAACGTATGATCAAAATGTTATTATGCACACCATCCCTTTAAAATCGGATTCCAAACCCTTTAGACAAAGACAACGACCTGTTAACCCATTACTTGAGCCCTTGATAGAGAAAGAGGTCAAGCGATTATTGGATGCAAAGATAATATTTCCTGTTAGGCACTCAACTTGGGTCGCTAATCTTGTTCCAGTGAGAAAGAAGAATGGAGAGATAAGGCTATGCATAGATTTTAGAAATCTCAACAAAGCCTCACAAAAGGATGATTACCCACTGCCATCAATTGATGAAATCTTGCAAATGGTGAATGGGTTTGAAATGATGTCTTTTCTCGATGGGTATTCTGGATACAATCCGATTCTTATTCATCCCAATGACAGGATGAAGACGGCCTTCACAACCAAATGGGGAACATTTGCCTATAGAAGAATGCCTTTTGGATTATTAAATGCAGGCACAACATTTCAACGTGCCATGGATTATGCATTTAAAGGGCTCATAGGTAAATGTATCATTGTGTATGTGGATGACATTCCTGTGTTTTCAAAGGAAAGAGAAGACCATGTGAAAGATTTGAGGAAAGTTCTCCAAAGGTGTAGAGAACACGAAATTTCTTTAAATCCCAAAAAATGCATCTTTGGAGTGATAGAAGGAAGATTGCTTGGCCATATCATTTCAAAAGAAGGTATCTCCATTGATCCGGAAAGGATAGAAGCTATCCAAAACTTGCCTCTCCTAGGTAGCAAAAAGGAATTGAGATCTTTCTTTGGGAAAATCAATTTTGTGAGGAAGTTTATTTCTGGCTTTGCTGAGATAGCTAAACCTCTGAATGAGATGCTTAAAAAGGATGTGAATGTCATATGGAATGAAGAAAGTAGGGTTGCCTTTCAAAGCATCAAGGATGCTATTTCTAGAGCCCCTATCCTTATAAGTCCAGATTATTCTAAGCCTTTCTTTATTTATGCTTTTGCATCTGAACACTCTTTTGCGAGTGTCTTGACCCAGAAGGGTGAAGATAACACAGAAAATCCCATAGCTTTTCTAAGTGCTCCTTTGAAGGATGCTCAATTGAGGTATTCCATTCTCGATAAGAAAATGTATGCACTTTTCAAAACAATAAAAAAATTCAGACATTACATTGTGCATAGTAGGGTCTTTGCCATTGTGCTTGACCCTACTGTCAAAACCATGTTTGTACAAAATGAGCTAGGTGAGAGAAGAGGTAAATGGATTTCTACCATTCAAGAATTTGATCTTGAAATTCAACCCATGAAACTAGTTCGTGGACAAGGACTTGTGAAAACAATTGCTGAGAACAATCCCCAAATCACGTGCCAATATTTAAATGTAGAGCACATTTCCAAAGATGATTGGTATGGTGATATTGTGTATTTTCTGCTAAATGGTAAGTGTCCATCACATCTTAATTCTACTCAAAGAAGAGCCTTGAGACTTAAATCTTCCAATTATCTTATTAGGTCTAGTGCTCTTTACAAGAAAAATCACGAGGGAATTTACTTACGATGCTTAAATAAAGAAGAAGCTACCAATGTTTTGCGAGAATTTCATGGTAAATATGGAACTGGCCATGGTTTGGCAAATTCAACAGCACATCAAATATTAAGAGCGGGATATTATTGGCCCCACATTTTTAAATATGCACATGCACATGTGCGATCTTGCCATATTTGTCAAGTGGTTGCCAATAGAGAGAGGAATGCAGCTATGCCATTGCAACCTGTAGTTGAGATGAGACCATTTGCACAATGGGGATTAGATTTCATTGGGGTTATTAACCCAAATTCTTCAGATTCCCATAAATTCATACTCACAGCTACAGATTATTGCACTAGGTGGGCAGAAGCAATTCCTACGAAGCATTCCACTACGGATGTGGTAATAAAATTCCTCGAAGATCACATCGTAACAAGGTTTGGAATGCCCGATTCTATTGTAAGTGACAATGGTAAGGCTTTTGTTTCCACTCAATTTGCAAATTGGGCATATGATAATAAGGTGAGTTTAAAGTTTTCATCTAACTATTACCCTCAAGGCAATGGTTTGGCAGAATCTTCAAATAAAAATTTGTTAACCGTCATTAAGAAGTTATTGGAAAAGAATTCTCGGGATTGGCACAACCAATTAAAATTTGCTCTTTGGGAAGATAGGACTAGAGAAAAAGAATCAATAAGGAATACACCTTATCATCTAGTTTATGGGCAAGATCCAATTTTTCCTGCAAATTTGAAGCTTCAAACCCTTCGTTTCACACAAGAATACCTTGGAACTGATAATCACATTGAGGCTAGATTGAGTCATCTAATGCACCTTGATGAAAAAAGAGAAGAAGCCATGCTCCACATGAGCAAACATCAAGATGTGGTCAAAATATGGTTTGATAAAAGAGCCAAAATTAAGTCTTTTAGGATCTCTGACTTGGTTTTATTGTGGGATAAAAAACATGAGGAGAAAGGGGATCACAAAAAGTTTGATTGTCTTTGGTTAGGCCCTTATCAAATTTCCGAAATCCTAGGGGAAAATACTTTCAGACTAAGAACTTTGGATGGGAAATATTTGATGTTACCGGTTAATGGGCAAGTTATAAAGCATTATTTTAGCCCTTAAGTCATGTGAGATTTGTACCATATTGTACATTTGTATATAATTGTTTGGTTTTTGATGTTGGGTTTGCATTTCAGTTTTGGTTTTAAGTTTTGTGTGTTGGTCCTTTGGAAAATGTTGGTTTGTCTTTAAAAAAAAAAAAAAGCGAGATGTCAACTTATGTCCTTATGAATGTTGACTAAGACTAAGAGAATATGAAACATCGGAATTGTATGGCAGAAATCTCCATGAGTATCACAAACACATTAAAGAATATCGTTTGGAACTTGTGATGCATGAAGTTGTCAGTTTTACAAATTATGGCAAAGTAGGTGGTATACTCCATCCGCATTTCAAAAAGAGCAATGCATTCATCCATATCTCATGTTACATTCCACATTGCATATACATTTCATCTCGGTTGCATCTACATTTCAAATACAATCATTGAAAAGGTGTCGAATCCTCTTAGGGTTATTACATAACATATATTAAAAGGATCCTAAGGTTGGGAACTGATGCCCGAACTATCTTGAACCAAGCACGTTCTACACATATTAAAGAAGATCTTGAGCAAAATGGTCAAAACCATACTTGGAAGAAAAGGTGAGGCGAAAGGAGTATTTCGTGTCTGTCCTATCATGCAACATAATCCTTAAAACAATGGTTTTTACCACTCCCATAATGTTTAAAGCCTAAAATCAGAGTAGTAAGGATAGGGTTAAATCCCCATCGAACTTAGGTTGAGGATCCAACTCCCCAAAGCTCTGATTTGACCTTCATGGAGTAGTAAGGATAGGGTCTAATTCTCATCTCGCTTAGGTTGAGAATCCGATTCCCCAAAGCTTCTATTTTACCTCCATCACACTTTAAGAAATTAAAAGCATGATCTACACTCAAGAACTTGAAATTCCAAAGAAAATATTTTTCATTCTACTTTCATTTCATCATTAATATTGGATTGGAAGGATCGTACTACATGTCCCTTGCAAGGATGGGTAGTCATCCCCAAGGTTCAATAAATCAAAAGTAAAGCCAAATCCTGGATTATAGGGTTAATCTCCATCGAGGCTATAGACATCCCGATTGGAAGTGGAGTATGATCATGTGTGGCAACATGTCTTGTCTAAAAGCAAGACCACCGATCGCTCAAACGGACGAGGCTAGCCTCGATAGTTTCATCCTTAACAGGTTAAATCATTTTGTTCAAGATGAGGTAATGAAATCCAGATCAGAGTAGTAAGGATAGGGTTAAATTCCCATCTCGCTTAGGTTGGGAATCCTATTCCCCAAAGCTCTAATTTCACTTACACTTGCACATGGGTTCAAGATGGTAGTGACACATAACCAACTTTGGGATCTAGTAAATTAATTCAGTATACACATATTTGGTCCTAAGAGGGTTTGATAGTTTTAATATGTTTGTTCATGGTACTAGAAATTTTGAGCCTTTGCAAAGTGGGTTGTTATATCTCTAGCATCTTCATCATACATTAAATCCTACAAGAATCATCCATAACTTCTCATATGCACGAATCATAAGTGAAACAGATGATGGAATGTTGATCAATTTCAAACGATAAGGAATGAATCACACCGCACACATTGAGATGACGCTGAATAATTCTAATGCTTCATGTATTTCTCATCTAGTTTCATTCTTTGGATATTTGTTGACGCTTGTGTTTGAGTTTTGAAGGTTTTCAGGTTGGGTTCTCACCGAAATGCTCAGGAGCATTTCCCAGTAGAGTCACCATTTGTTGTGGTGGATCCACAACGACCCCAAGAATTGGGGACCCACCTTTTTGTTTGGATGTTTACAGTTTGTTTTAAGTGTCTAATGCTTTCGTTGTGTTTTGGGTTTGTAGTTTTTGCCAAATTGTTGTCATTGATTTTTGTTGTCTATTTCTTGTCGATGATTTTTTATCGTCAAATTGTTGTCAATTTCTTGTCGATGATTTTTTATCATCAAATTATTGTGTTAGCAATGTTATTGCTAATATTTTGTTGTTAACATTGTGATGGTTAAATTTTTTTTTTTTGTCATTCATGTATAATGAGCTTGTGTTATATATATAAAACATGTTTTATGTTAAATCTTCATTCCACCTTAATACCTCTTTAATATACATCTATACAAAGTAAAACAAACATATCGGTAATGTGACCCGGGTTCAATCTCCATGGTGGATGTGTATAAGAAGTATTACTTAAAAAATAATATCAATATTTATATATATATATAACAAAAAGATAACAATATATATTAAAACTAAAAAAAAAAAAGAGATTAAAACAAGCTAATGGGCTATGTTATTTTTGCCTTAAATTGGATTTGAAATTCTAATATTTGGTCATATGCAGGACATTCACCAGCTAACGAAGGACCGAGTATGGAATACAACATGGCAATGGCAGAGGATACGACGTATGAACAAGATGGCAAGATATCGATGAACCAAACGCTGTGGGGATTCCAACAGTGATGACGACAAAGACATGTGGATGACATGGAAGATACCCCAACGAATAGTGATGGGATAATCATGTGGAAGCATGGTTAGTTGAGTCTGATGAAGGTTCAGTAATGCCGATTGGGAAATTTCAAAAATCATGACATAAACAGTGGACGACATGGATTATGACCGTAGATATAGCAGCGAGAGACTTGGATAGGGGCACATCCAAGCTGTAACTATGTTTTGCTGGATTGGTGGGTACTAATTTCGCTTGTACCACAAGGATATGGCAGCAATTCATCTCCAAGGGATTCAAGAAATTGGCCGGATAGAGCCTCGAAAAAGCAACATTTCGAATAGGATGCTTGGTCATTATGTTTGCATGGAAGACACATACCAAGATGAAGGCAGTTGTCATAGTTGGTATAACCATTGAATGTTGGGATGTCCTATGAGCAGATAATGATTACACAGGTGGTAGTGCATAGGGGGGAACAGTGTGAGATCTATCGACGACGTAAGAATCTACATAGTAACAGAGACCATGTGTAGTGTAACAATGAAAAAAGTGAAGATGAGCACGTAGAGCAAAGATATCTATCGGGTAATTCACCAGAATGAGTTTAATAGAGGTGTTTAATATTTTTTTTTGAGAGGTCATCCATATGTTTGTGTTTGGAGGCAGCGTTACGTTATGTGATGGCAGACGAGTGAACAACGAGCATGACAGTGGAAAAATGTGTTTTCATCGCACGACCGTAATGAATGGTCAACGTGGACAGACTTCGCGATGATGTGGCAGTCAGATTGGTGGGCGCAGTGGCTTCATCAACAAATATTGGACAGTGATCTCAGTGATTCTGAGGAGATATGCAGCCAATGGACAGCATGGTAGCTCGTCACGTGAGTTAGGTTCGAGGACTCCACGAAAAAGCACCAGAGTAGTGAACAATGACCAAGTGAGACGATTTGGTTGGTGAGGATGATGCCGTGAAGGATACAGGTGAAGCAGTCATATGACCCGTGAGATACATATCACTTACCATTGGGAGCCGACAGAACATTGCAGCCAAACATAGTCAAATAACGGTGTGACAGTGCTTACATATTCATGAAGATGGGGCAAGAATAATACGATATTATTATCTTTATTGTCCTCTAATAAATGATCACGTGGGTGAGCCATGAGTATGTGGGTGAGCAATGCTTATGTTTAATAGAGAATATCGTTCGAAAGAGGATTCCAATCAGTTATATATCGAAGAGTCAATAAAGGCGTTAATTGAATAATGCAATGTGTCATTATACCCATAAACACTCATAAACGTTACAAAGCAAATGGTAAGTCCTGCCAAGGAAGCTAAGCGCTTTGGAAGGTAAACGAAGAGGAAACGAATAGAGGGTGAAAATGGAGAGTTTTTTTTGAAACCCGCGTTTGGAAATGAACCAAGGGAGAAAAGAGCCATTAAAAAGGGAAGCAAACTCAGAATATGGGGTTGGAAACTGCTGCAAGCAGAGTTGCAGAGCTGAAGGTAAGAGGGCCATTCTGGACCTGTTTGAGTTGTTTTCTTCCATGGACTGGTTTTGGGAAAACCAAAAATTTTGTTATTATAAAATGACAAATTTTGAATACAGAAAATTTCAGAAAGTTGCATTTTATGGGCAAGAAAGGAGGAGTCATTTTCTGCATGCAAGATTAAATGTCTATTTTTCCCCTTTTCAGATTTTAGGCTTGTAAATGGAGTTTATGCAAGTTTCTTGGTTGCTTCATGCGAATGTTTAAATCTGAAAACCTCATTTAAAACCCTAGGAGCCAGCACTTAGCTTATCTAGATTGTGCTTGTTTTGCAAGTCCAATAGGTTAGGTTGCATGCATGAAAACCTCACATCTTCGGTTTTTCCGGAATAGGATAGCATCAAACTAAATGTATCATGTGTTTCATTTTCTGCATTTCATTTTCATTTTTCTGCATTTTATTTTTCCAAAAATTTTAATTTTAATTTTTTTTTTCAGGCATTAAAATAAACATTAAAAAAATTTCAAAATCCAAAAACAATTTCACCATTGCGTAGGTTATATTTCATACTTCCAATACACACTTTGAAATTTTATTTTCGGAGTTGTTTAGTATTTTTAAAAATTCATTGAAGTTGCTGTTTTATTACAGATTTTGAAAATTCCGAAAATAGAAAATTTCCATTTTTGGACCGAATTTCATTTTTTTTAGTTTCATGTTTCATTCATGAGCCTATGATGACATTCCCTTCATGAAAATTCCAATTTCATTGAAGGAGTTATGTTTTATGGCATTTCACAAATTTCCATTTTTTGAGCCTAAAATTGCCCTCTCTTCATAAAAATTCTAATTTTACGAAAGAGGGGTAATTGGAGTATTACATTGAAGGTCATTTCTTCAAAGCACTTAATTGTTCATCTTAATGAAAATTTGATTTCATTTAAGAGGGATAAGTTAAAATGACATTTAAAGCCCTTAATTTAAGGCCATAAAATATTACCGCTTTGTGAAAACCTATTTCACCAAAGAGGGATAGTTTATCGATCACATTGAAAGCTATCTTCATCTTCATGATAAGAAGCCATATTTGGACTTAATAAAGAAGATAAAATCTATTTCAAAATCCTCAAGATAAAAGGAATTAAGGCACTACATCGTGGTCATATGAGGGCCAACTCACATTTGCTCTATTTTGGTTCAATGAACAATCACTAAAGTTTCATGGTAAAATAAACCAACATTGCCCCTTGTTTACAGTTACTTGTAATCACTAAGGTGTTCCAAGCATTTAAATTGAATATCTTTATTTGAGATTACTAATACACATATGCAAATGCTAATATAGCGGAGACCTTGGAGAAGTCGTTTGTTTAACTTCTTTGCAAGAGGGGATTTGGAACCCAAATCCTAAGGGAGAGTGTACTTTCACAATTGGGTGAAAATACCACTCAACAAAGCCTAATTAGAGGTGGAAGTGGCAGTTTGCATGCAATAAAGTAAGCGGGGACAACTTTGCATTCCTCCTCACAACCAGTTTACATTGGAGACTCAAGTCCAAAGTTAGACTTCAGTTAACTAGCCTTCAAACATAGACAAAGACAAAACTTCTCATGCTAACGACCAGTTCACATGGGAGACTCAAGTCCATAGTTAGACTTCAGTTAACTGGCCTCCAAACATAGACAAAGGACAAAATCTTCTCATGCTAACAACTAGTTTGCATAGGAGACTCAAGTGGGCAGTTAGACTTTAGTTAATTGGCCTCCAAACATAGACAAAGGACAAAAATATTCTCATGCTAACTCTCACTACACATGAGAAATTCATTCCTAGGGCTTGGACATAGACCTAGGGTTTCACACTATAAAATGTGCAAGCCTGAGAGCACCAAAGGATCCATAATCATCCATCCATGATCAGATATCAATTCTGAGACCAAGGATGATCTTTTAGCAGACTTCTTTGAGAGAGATTTTCTTGGAGAGCATACACAACGAAGCCCTATCGGATTGGAGAGCAGATCTGAGCACCCTTGAGGAGCAATGAAGTGCTAGCCAACTGAGAGGTAATTATCCATACACATATGGTAATCATTTAACATTAATAGCAAGCTTAAGATCCATAGCCTTTGGGTCAATAGAGAGGGATTTCATCTTAGCGGCTGTTGTCCTGGATAGTGGACCGCAAACCTAGTCTAGGGTTTAGGTGTTAGCTTCTTTCATTTTGATTTCTTTGTATTTTCATGTCATTAGCATAAGATCCATTTTGCTCCATTTATTTGTCTAGCACTAGTTTCATTGCATTATTATCATTGAGCATATTTCCTTTTATTATCATATTTATTGCTAACAAGCCTCATCCGAGGAGGCAATCTTGGACAACTAAGCGTGTGCTATTGTTTTCATGCATACATAGGACCACAGGCTCACGAGACACAATCCACAACATATGAGAGCAAGAGGATCCATCCGAGAGACATACTTGGAGAAGGAGGCATCTGTAAGCCCTCATACATTTCTGTGTGCAAAACCGGGAAGCATTTTAGAGCGCACCACCCCTTTTGCAAAAGGGGACATCTCTTCATCCACTTGTAAATCATTGTATCAAAATGGGTATCCCTAAGAGGGACCGACATGTAACCGGGTTTCAATATCAATAAAAGGATCTATATTTGTTATTTCCATGTTATATGCTTTCATGGCCTTTCATTTTCATTTTTGGTATAATATTGCAAGTAGAGTAAGTGGTGCGTGCATCCCGGGGTCGCTATAGATGGCGATCATGGTGGGACCTCCATTGATTTTTCATTTTTTTCCTGGATACTAACTTATTTTTGTGTGCAGGCCTAGCCACTCTAGTCTACAATAGCCAAAAATCAGCCGCTCTAGTCTACAACAACCAACAATCTTAGCCGCTCCTAACAGTGATCGAAATTCAGCCGCTCTGATCAACAACGACCAGTAGAGAAGTGCAGCAGAGGGCAGAATTTTTGTCATCTAAGCGGGATTCAAGGTTGGTACCCCTTCCCTGTATTATCTGATTTTCTATTTGCATTTTATTTCAAGAAATAGCAAGCATAAACATAGATTAATTAGGGAAAATGAAAGAAAAAAAGAAATAAAAACTGCATTTTGCATTTCCTAGGTTTCTTTTAGATTTCCTCTAGGTGCTTCTAGGAACAGTGGACCTCTACCTGTAAGGTCCACCCTAGTCTCCAATGTGCTAGGCCATTGTGTTTTGGTTTGCTTGCATGTGGCCCAATCAATGGCTATTTTCATCATAAAATAGGAGAGTGCATTAAAATCATATAGACTAGTTATAGATGCATTTGTCTTAAAATAAAACGTTCTTTTTAGGCATTGTAGGAAAATAGTCATGAATGTTGGTTGATGCATTGCTTTCTATTTCAAAATCTAAAAATAATCACACACATTCACACGTATCATTTTAAACATTGGGGAGTTGGATTTCATCACCAACCCCCAATTCAGTCCGGTGATGTTGGAATTCACCTCCTTCCACCGGCTTGCCCCCTAGATATCTTAGAATGGAGTAAGGCACTTACTCATAGTGGTACTAGTTACTTATGTTCAAACTGTCTCCCACTATTGGAACAATCATTGGTTCAGAGTGGAAGAGCTAGGTGAACCCCCCATTGGGATTTAAGTGGTGTACCCTAATCTCTTTTTGAGAAAATCATGTTTGGCATGGGTGTTCTTGGTTCCCACTATGGATGAGTCCCCTCATTCTAAATCCAAAGCAAGAGAAAGAAAGCAAAAGCAACAACACATCTGAAACACACTAAAACAAGTTCTTAGGATACACATTTAATCCTTAAAAAGAGATAATCATATTGTTTGCTTGGTGTGTTTCTTCATTGTTGGGGTAATCAACCTAACCCTAATTTTTCAAAGAAATATATGACACCCACAACCTTTTTCAAAAGTCAAAAATTTTATAACAAAAATTATGGTTGGGAGACCTCCCATGGTGAGCAAGACCTCCAATCTAGAGAGGGAATCAGGTTCCATACCCACCACATCTCATTACACTGAGAGTTCAAATCAGCCCAATGAGGGGCAAGATAGAGGGAAGAGAGTTGCCAACCTTGTTGCGCAATTTGAAGTAGACAAGAACCCTCACATGGAGTTGCAGAGTCATAGACCCAACACAACAAACCGATCAAATCAGTCACATGGGTCACATGCAATTCAGAGAGAACAAAGGCTCCAAGATCAATTGGATGAGTGGGATCAAATTTATTCAAGACCGACATCCAGAACCATAGCCACAAAATATTTTGCATCTGGAAGCTCACAAAGCGTGACTACTAAATGCACCACTCAACCTGGAGATGCTTCAAAGTGACCCCATAAAGCTCATACAAAGTCTGACCATAGAGACCCTTATCACCATACAGAGCACACTAAACAAGTTACCTTAGCTAGTAAGAGCAAAGAGACAACGAAAACCTCTTCGAGGAATCTACGAATCAGAACCACAAGAACAGAGTCAGAAAAACATGAGTCTTCTATGACAACACAAGCTAACCACATGCAATGGTTGGAAAATGCATTACATAAGGAGCGAGAGCTAGTGGAAGCTCTCGAACAAGATAAACAAAGAGAAAGACTCTTGCACCAACATGAGCAATGTTTAAGAGAGCAAGCTGAGCAGCTAGCTCTTAGCAATTTACAAACAAATGATGGTGATCACCAAAGAACTAGATGCACTGACTCACCTAAGGAGAGGCACACTAGACAAGATAGCCCACAATGAAACCACTCACCAAACCATGAAAAAAATCCAACTAGTGGGGAAAGGGTAAACATAACAAACCAGGATCACAATCTTGAGTCCCTTCATAGGAGGGAGGAAAATAGAACAAATCAAATGGATAGAGAGTTACCTCCATTACCACTTCGAGTAGGCCTACAAGAGGAGGAAATCCATGCATCAAATGCATTTCAAGAGCTTGCTAAAAATATGAAAGCCTTTGAGAAACAAGAGGCAGCTGGGAACCAACCAACATTAAGCAAAATACACAACCAACCATTGTGTCCATCAGTTCCTAGCCCTGCATATCCTAAGCATTTTGAGATGCCTAGGTTGGATAATTTTAAGGGTGAAGAGGATGCACAAGAACATGTCACCAAATTTATCAATGCATGCTTTCATCTAGAAGATAGCGATGCCCTTATGCTGAGAACCTTCATTATGACATTTTTGGGGGCTACCACCCAATGGTTCAACCAACTTCCCAAGCACAACATATCCAGTTTTGAACAACTAGTGAATGCATTCTTAAAATGTTTCTCTTTTGGTGCTAAGAAGAAGGTGAACCTCTCAGGCTTGGCCAACCTAAAGTAGTATGATGATGAGCCAGTCATGGATTATGGGGATAGATGGAGAAAAATCATGGCAAAGTTGTCATTTTCCATCCCGATCGAAGAGTTAATCCGAATGTTCACAAAAAGTTGTGCCAAGCACATCTCATTACTATTGCAACTACAGAAGTATGATACATTCGAAGAAGCCTTGGCTCAAGCCAAGCTTATTGAAGATATAAAGCTCGAAGAAGGAGACCTAAAGCTCTATAGCAAGAAAGAATGGAATGAGAGTACGCAACATCAATCACAATAGGCCCAACCTACAGATGTCAACCAGATCATGTTAAGCATTCCAAAAATAGCATAGAGCCAACAACAAGAAAACTATCAGGCTCAACCTCCTACTATGTATTACAACCAGTGCAACAAGAATCAAGGCAGGGGCAAATAGAAACAACCCCCTCACAACTATACACCATTGCCTGAATCCTTGGCATCAATTTTCAATCACCTTTGCGAGGCCAAGGTTTTAAACTTGCCTAAGGAGCGCATCTTGGATCCTAATTGCCCCAAACCTAAGGGGTATAGGGAAGATCTCTATTGTGTTTACCATCGAAAAAATGGCCATGATATCCAGGATTGTGTTGCATTCAAGAATATAGTGTAGGATATGTTGGATAAGAATGAATTGCAAGACATCAACATATTCAAAAATCTTCTCCCCAATCATGGGGCCAACAAAAATCAAGTTGAGCATGTCAATGAGGTGCACATAGCCCCACCTGAGGAGGGTTTTATCGGTATGATCAAAACTACAATAAGAAGCAAAAGATGCTTTGATCAGCCCAACATACCAAGAAAGTCAACTAAAGTTGATAATCTATCATAGTCCATACCAACAATAAGTTCAATGCACTTACAAAAGGACCCTGTGATTGCCTTTCATAAGCGGGAGATTAAGACAATCTCTCAGGATGAACCTGATCCTCCGCTCCACATCATAGTAAGAATCAATAAAATTCCATACAAGAGAGTCTTGATTGACACTGGGTCATCCATCAACATCATCATAGCTACAACTTTGAAGTATTTAAATCTGCCACCTTCACACATTAAGGACACAACATTTACATTAAGGGCCTTCAATGATGCTACTTCCCCAACAATTGGCACAATAATCCTACCTATACAGGTTGGGATAAATATGATACCTACATTGTGCCATATCTTGGAAGGTGAGAGGCTAGTACAACATATTGCTAGGTAGACCATGGATAAGGGATATGGAATGCATACCTTCCATAGTGCACCAAAACCTAAAATTCATACATCAAGGACAAGTGTATGTGGTCCCCCATGATCCTGAGCCATTCAAGTATTACAAGAAAGTTGATGAGACACAAGAAAAAGTGCCTTCTCAAGAGTTTGTGGCAATGGTCAATAGCGAGATAGAGGACCAAGTGACTCTAAAGCAGATAAAACAAGATGTGGTGCAATCATATGTTGCTTTCCCATTGAAGGGATCAAAACCATTGGCATTAGTCACCCCTAACTCACTTCTCATGGTGCCTCCTCAAGAACAAGAACAATTATTCCTCCCACATCAGATAGGAGGTATCAAAGCTAGTACAATGCAACACTACGAAGTGAAACAAAAACATGAACTAAGTCATAAACATGAGCATGTGGATACCACTAACAAAGTGGATCATCATGAAGCCTCCACATCAACTCAAAGGAAGGAAATGAGTGAGTTATAGTTACCTAGTGGATCTTTAGCACTCCTCCTTCAATAGATAATGGTATTTCAAACCAATCACTAGAAATACACATGGAAGCCATATCAATATTGGAGCATATGCAAAATCACCTCTATAATATAGAGGTACAAATGGAGAAACAAAATGAGGCATTGCACTTTATCATGAACCAACTTGAGAGACAAAAGCAACCTTTATCTAAGGTCAAATTGTCTCCTAGGCAGCCACAAGAGAAGCCTCAACAAGAGCCCCCTAAGCTAGCAAGTGACATACCTAGGGCTCAACCTGGTCCTCATACTAGGCCTAAGCATGCTAAATACTCAAAGTAACAACAATGCATTTGGACTCCTTTAAATGAGCCTATGTCAAATATCTTCCAAAAGCTACAAGAGGCTAAGGTCATCACCTTACCTGACATAAATCCTCTAGACCCAAACAATGCTAAACCCAAGGGTCATTATAGGGAGGATCATTACTATATTTATCATCGAATAGAGGGCCATGACATTCATAATTGTCGTAGATTCAAGAATGTGGTCCAAGACCTATTAGAACGAAATGAGCTCCATCCAGATGGTTCACTCATTCCTCCCCACCCAAACAGAGGCATCTCATAGAGATATGTGCCCCAATAGGGAGAGTTGATTTCCATCACTCTTCCTAAGAAGGTTGATTACATTGTAGTGGACAACATGTGCACTAGGGATCTTAAAGGTAAAATACCTTCCCCATCATCCACATCAAGTTCAATGAGACAAAGTGAGGGTTATGAAGGTATCACACCTTCCTCACTTCCATTAAGTATTACACACATAAGGGGTATCTAAGGTGCCATACCTTCCCCTTAGAAATAACAAAATTCAAAAACATTCAAATATTACAAAATCACAAAAACAATATAAAACATAGAAATACAAACAAATCAGAAAGCAATAAAATAAAATAAAATGCTCCAAGGGTATCTCTATGCCGCTTGGTCAAATTCAAATTAATCAAAATGATAAAAGGCTCCAAAGGCATATCAAAGCCCTTTGGTCAATTCAACAAAAGGCCCCAAAGGCATCTTCAAGCCCTTTGGTCAAATCAAATCACAAAAGGCCCCAAAGGCATCTTAAAGCCCTTTGGTCAAATCAAATCACAAAAGGCTCCAAAGGCATCTTAAAGTCCTTTGGTCAAAAGCAAAACATCAAAAGCATAAAAACAATTTAAAATCAAAAGTTCAAAACATTCAAAATGATCAAAAGATACAAAAAATTGAAAGCATCCATAAAAATACAAAAACATTTGCATCTTACATTTGCATCCACATAGTTGCATTTCATTACACATTCATATCCATTACATTTGCATATGTCATGATCACAATCTTACAAGTGGTGCCATAGTTTGTATCATAAATCACTCAAAATCCATCTACATCCACTCATACATGTGTGTAATTGTGTTTTTCAACACAACCATTACTTGTTGCTATACATAATATACTATGGTTTTCTAGTTATTCAACCATACCTAGTGATCCTATCAACTTTTGTGGAAAGCCATATTGGTTAGTAGAGAGTAAGGTCTAGTGGTGACAAAGCTTAGCATATTTCAGGATCCCATCACTAATTACAAACACTAAATTCTAGTTGGTACAAGGGAAAGATGAAAGCTGTAAAAGTGGTTAGGTTACCTAAAGTGAAAAGGGTCTTCCTTGCTTATCCCCTTGTGCAACCGGTTCAAAAGTGCTAAGAATTGACAAAAGGACAAGCTCCGCCCTACCCATAAATCCCTTGCTTTAATCAAAACAAGCAAAAATCCCAGAGTCAAAGCAAATTTCAAAATCCTCAAAAGTCATACATCGACATCCAAAGTCATAGTTCAAAGTATCAAAAGGAAAAAAACAAAATAAACAGTGATTATCATCACTAAAAGAATCCCTTGCTCAAAAGAAAAAAAAATAGTAAAAAATAAATAGTGATTTTTATCACTAAACACGAGCAAGTATCCCAAGTCAAAATGAAGAAAAGAAGGGAATGGAGCTTGAATCCTTGGAATTCTCAACATTATACAAAACTGGAAGGAGAAATCCTTACGCATGACGATATGTCTATCACAAAAGCTACGCATTTGTGTAGACCAATGTTTGAATGTGGATGAGCTAGCTTTAGGTAACCCAATACTGCCTAGTGGTATAGTCCAACTAAGTCCAACATAAGAATGAGATGAACACTTAAGGATCCCCGATCTTAGCAATGGGCTGAAAGAATCCCGCTTGACATCGAAGGAAATATTTGAGTTCTATCTAAATATATTCATTTGCACACACAGGGATAATGAGTATCTAGGTCCATGATGAAAGCCTTACTATTCAAAAGCCTTATATTGGTCAATACACAATTTTTGATAGGGTAACTAGAGTGGTTGAATCTCAAGAACAAACCTCAAAAATTCTTATATAGCAACAATCATATCATCCATCACATCATCCATTTTATTTATAAGATTCTATAAATTAGGGGGTATCAATAGAGTAGGCTAGATACCGCATACATATTAGAAATAATATATAGATGACCACTGACTATTTTGTATCTTTTAATTTACAGAAACTTATCAAGAAAATACATACATTTCACGCCATTACATCTCACATATGAATACTTAATCAATTCTTATGACAAGAGTGATCATTTAAATTCATGATTGTTTTTTTTACTTTCTGTGGTGTCTCCCATTAGATTGTTAAACTCATATCATATGCATCCCTTATGTTTTAAGTGATTAAAGCATACAAGTTCATTTACATCATATCAAAACCATGTAGATAATGCATTAGCACACAATACATTTACCATATCATAACAACATGAGTTAGATGCATACAATACACCAAAATTAAACATACATTCACATGTGCATCCATCATCATCATCTAGATCATACTATCTAATCATATATCTATCATCTAGCTAGTACATGTCATCAATACACTACATACATATAGCATAATCAAATCATTATCTAGGCATTGCATTCATCATTGCACCATAACATAAAATCAAAACAAAAATATTTTCAAGCATCGACTGGGGCAATATTGGTATCATACCTCCCCTAGTCAAAAAAATCAAATAGTTAAGCAATCAATTTGCAAAGGCCCCAAAGGTATCACAAGCCCTTTGGTCAAAAACAAAAGGCCCCAAAGGGGATAAGCCCTTTGGTCAAACCAAAATGCCCCAAAGGGGATAATCCCTTTGGTAAAACAAAAGTGCCTAAGGACTAAGCCCTTTGGTCAATAAAAAATGCCCCAAAGGACACAAGCCCTTTGGTCAACTTAACAAATGCCCCAAAGGACACAAGCCCTTTGGTCAACTTAACAAATGCCCCAAAGGACACAAGCCCTTTGGTCAACTTAACAAATGCCCCAAAGGACATAAGCCCTTTGGTCAACTTAACAAAAGGCCCCAAAGGGCATAAGCCCTTTGGTCAACTTAACAAATGCCCCAAAGGACATAAGCCCTTTGGTCAACTTAATAAATGCCCCAAAGGACATAAGCCCTTTGGTCAAATTAACAAATGCCCCAAAGAACATAAGCCCTTTGGTCAACTTAATAAATGCCCCAAAGGACACAAGCCCTTTGGTCAACTTAAAAAATGCCCCAAAGGACATAAGCCCTTTGGTCAACTTAACAAATGCCCCAAAGGACATAAGCCCTTTGGTCAACTTAACAAATGCCCCAAAGGACATAAGCCCTTTGGTCAACTTAACAAATGCCCCAAAGGATGCAAGCCCTTTGGTCAACTTAACAAATGCCCCAAAGGACATAAGCCCTTTGGTCAACTTAAAAAATGCCCCAAAGGATGCAAGCCCTTTGGTCAAACTAAAATGCCCCAAAGGGGATAAGCCCTTTGGTCAAATTAAAAATGCCCCAAAGGACATAAGCCCTTTGGTCAAAAACAAAAGCCCCAAAGGGCATAAGCCCTTTGGTCAAAAAATCCCCAAAGGATATAAGCCCTTTGGTCAAACTTAAATGCCCCAAAGGACATAAGCCCTTTGGTCAACTTAACAAATGCCCCAAAGAATGTAAGCCCTTTGGTCAACCTAACAAAATGCCCCAAAGGAATCACAAACCCTTTGGTCAAATCACCCCACAAACATAGCAGTCTACGTTTTTGCTCAACGTTGTGTTTTTCCACATAGTGCATCACAAAAAGGGGCATCTGTAGACACCTAAAATGTGTCATGTTTAGGAAACCACTCATATGAGCACATCTGAAGACCATATGTCCAATTTTGGACCTTTACAAGAGCAATCAGTGGTCCTAACCACTCAAAATGGTAGTTTTAACCCATCCAAGCTTAGCCACTGTAAACTAGAGTGGCTGGATCATGGCTGCTCAAGCTGAGAGCGACCAAACCTTAGCCATTGTAGATGACAGCGGCCAAATCTTAGTCACTATAGACGATAATGACTAAGTCATAAAAAGAATTTTTTCGATAAATAAGCCTAATTAGGGGTGAAAGTGTTAGTTTACATACAATAAAGTGAGCGGGGACAACTTTGCATTCCCCCTCACAACCAGTTTACATGGGAGACTCAAGTCCAAAGTTAGACTTTAGTTAACTGGCCTTCAAACATAGACAAAGGACAAAAGCTTCTCATGCTAACAACCAGTTTGCATAGGAGACTCAAGTGGGTAGTTAGACTTCAATTAACTGGCCTTCAAACATAGACAAAGGACAAAATCTTCTCATGCTAACAACCAGTTTGCATAGGAGACTCAAGTGGGCAGTTAGACTTCAGTTAACTGGCCTCCAAACATAGACAAAGGACAAAAAGCTTCTCATGCTAACTCTCACTACGCATGAGAAATTCATTCCTAGGGCTTGGACATAGACCTAGGGTTTCATCTATAAAAGGTGCAAGCCTGAGAGCACCAAAGGATCCATAATCATCCATCCATGATCATATATCAATTCTGAGACCAAGGATGATCTTTTAGCAGACTTCTTTGAGAGAGCTTTTTCTTGGAGAGCATACACAACGAAGCCCTATCGGATTGGAGAGCAGATCTGAGCACCCTTGAGGAGCAACAAAGTGCTAGCCAACTGAGAGGTAATCATCCATACACATATGGTAATCATTTAACATTAGTAGCAAACTTAAGCCCATAGCCTTTGGATCAATAGAGATGGATTTCATCTTAGCGATCGTTGTCCTGGATAGTGGCCCGCAAGCCTAGTCTAGGGTTTAGGTGTTAGCTTCTCTTATTATGATTTTTTTATGTTTCACATCATTAGCATAATATCCATTTTGCTCCATTTATTTGTTTTCATATCACTAGTTTATCATATTTACTGCTAACAGCCTCATCCGAGGAGGCAATCTCGGACAACTAAGCGTGTGTTGTTGTTTTCATGATCATAGGACTACAGGTTCATCGAGACATATTAACAACATACGAAAGCACGAGGATCCCTCCAAGAATCAGACTTGGAGAAGGAGGCATCTGTAAGCCCTCATACATTTTTGTGTGTGGAACTGGGAAGCCTTTAAAAGCGCACCACCCCTTGTCAGAGGGGACATCTCTACCCACTTGTAAATCATTGTATCAAAATGGGTATCCCTAAGAGGGACCGACATGTAACCAGGTTTCAATATCAATAAAAGGATTTCTCTTTGTTATTTTCGTGTTATATGCATTTCATGGTCTTTCATTTTCATTTTGGTATAATATTGCAAGTAGATAGTAAGCGATGCGTGCATCCCGAGGTCGCTACAGATGGGTCATACAAGGTTGGGCAAGAGGAGTTCCTTCCTTACCAATACTATGGTCAGATAAATGACATCCTCCATGTTCGAAAGGATTTGGTATTACAATGGGTATGCAGTTGGTCACCTTCCCTCTATCTCGCCCCTCATTATGCTGATTTGAACTCTCAGTGTAATGAGATGTAGTGGGTCTAGAAGTATTCTCGTTTAGGGTACGATAAGATCTAGTTTTGATTCTCTCGAGCAAGGTTTCTTTGTGATATCCACTGTGAGTGGTGTTGTCTCCTTTGAGACTACCTGAATTTCATTCAAATATGTTTTGGGTAGGTGCATTGCCTCTAGGGTGGTTTGGGCCCTTTGGTGTATTGGGTGCAACCTTAGTCTTAGACTAGGGATGGCCCCATGTATTGACCATAACCTTGTGAAAATTAACTTCTAAAAAAGTTTGTGGGTGTTATATACCAAAATGATCAATACGAAGAGCTGATTACAATGGGCTATGACTCCAAAAAGTGACTATCGGGTCAATTTGTTGGATGCAGAATCAAAAAGTAGCTTCTTATTTTTTTCAATAAATTTCTTTTAAAAATTTGGGTTAGGTTGATTACCCTAGCAATAAATAAATACACAAAGTAGATAATATGATTATCTCTTTTAAGGATTAAATGTGTATCCTAAAACTTGTTTCAGTGTGTTTAGATTTGATCTTGCTTTCTTGTTTGTGTTTTGGAGTTAGAATGAGGGAATTCACCCAAAGTGGTGACTAGGAACACTAGTGCCAAGCATGGTTTCTCAAAAGAGTCTAGGATACACCACTTAAATCCTAGTGGGGGGTTCACCTAGTTCTTACACTCTGATTCAAAAATTTTTCAAATAGTGGGATACAACTTGAACACAAGTGACCTATACCAAATTAAGTAGTTGCCTATTCTATCTAAGGATATCTAGGGGGCAAGTTGATGGAAGGAGGTGAATTCCAACATCATCGGTCTGAATTGGGGGTCGGTGATAAAATCCAACCTTACCAATGTTATTGTGATACATGCAAGTGTGTAGGGTTCCTTTTAACCTTACATGTAAAAACATGTGTCACCAAGAAAACATGATATTTCCTCTATACCTAAGATAAAAGATGTTTTATTTCATAAATATGCACGTATTCAGCTTATATGCTCTTTAAATAATGCATTCAATTTCATTAATCATTGGCCACTGTCTAGGTTGCTTTCAAGCAAACTAATCACATAGAAACCTCACATGCTGGAGACTAGGTCAAACCTTACAAGAAGAAACCTGCTGTTCCTAGCAGCGCCTAGAGGAAACTAAATAAATTTAATAAATGTACATACCATTTTCTTTTTATTTTCTTCATTTTTCCCTAATTAAACTATGATTTTTCTTGCTATTTGTGGAAGAAAGTTGCAGATAAAAAACACGAAAAAAATAAAGGATGAAACCAACCTCAAATCCTAATCTGATGATGGAAATTCTACCTTCTATTGCACTTGGCTATTGGTCGCTATTGACTAGAGCAGCTGCTACTGGCTGTTGATAGCTATAGCAGCTAAGATCTGTTGGCTGCTAATAGTTATAGTAGCTAAGATTTGATGGTCGCTGATAGCTACAGTAGTTAATATTTGCTATTCATTGACAACTACAGTAGCTAATATTTGTTAGCCATTGATAGCTATAGTAGCTAAGATTTTTTGGCCACTAATAGTTATAGTAGCTAAACTAGCTGTTGCCAGCTACAACTATGCTGGACGCTGATAGCTATAGCAGCTAAGCTGGCCACTGATAGCTACAATAGCTAAGATTTTCTAGCCATTGTTGACTAGAGTGGCCAAACCTACACAGAAAAAAGCCTAAAAAATTAGTAAAACAATAAAAAATAAAAACTTGGTGGGGGTCACATCGTGATCTCCATCTGTGCGACCTCAAGAAGTGCACACCCTTATTGTACTTACAAGATTATTTCAAAATGAAATGAAAGACCATGAAATGCATATAACATAAAAAAATCAAAGATAGATCCTTTTATTTATATTGAACCCCAGTTACATGTCAGTCCCTTCTAAGGGATACCCATTTTGATACAATGAATTACAAGCAGAACAATGGTGAATAAAATATCCCCTCATAAAGGGGTGGTGCATTTTTGTAGGCTTCCCAATCTCGCACACAAAACTGTATGAGGGCTTACATATGCCTCCTTCTCCTTCTCTCATCCTAGAGGGATCTTGTGCTCTAAATATCTTGAAACAATCTTGTAAACCTATAACCTACATGCATGGAAACAACAGAACACAATTAGTAGCATGGGTCACCTCTCCGAAAGAGGCTCTTATTAGAAAATATGATAATCTAGATAAATAAGCATGAAATGCATTAAAATAAAGTAGATATAAGTAATATGCATATGGAAACCAAGAATATTAATCTAAATGCAATGAAAGATTCAGATCTATGCTAAAGCCATGTAAATAAAATAATGATAAATAAATATCTATTACTTAGAACAAAGGAATCGACCATTTTAAAACCTGGCTATGACTATGGGCCACTATCAAATAAAATGACCTCTGACTTAAAGGTTACCTTAGGTCTTATGGGCTATGGTAGTCGATCCCTTGCTTGAATTGATGTTCAAGGGTCACCTGGTGTGTATCCTATACTGATTAGCAGTTGGGAATGATGGATCTAAATACTAATACATGGACATGGCTCTATTGGATGACACTCCAATTATCCTCAAAGGGGCATAGATTGACTCTCCATTTTGATAGGGCTCCACTGCACACAATTTGAACTTTCCATCTCCTTTTTTCCTCCCTAGAAGTCTACATATATAGAATTTTAGGTTTTAGGTTTAGATCTAGGGCTTGGATTCTTGGGGAAGCCAAGCTCCAGATCTGCATACCAAATTATTGTCCTAGAGGGAAGGTTTAGTCTTGAATTGGCATGGCAGGGGCAGTAAGGAGGAACTCTAGGAGTTCATTACTGAGATCCCTTCGAAATACATGTAAACTACCATTACTACCTGTGATTTGGGTAATCCCTCATGGTATCTCATGTTTCAATGATAGCCACTATCATCAATAGTGGCTAGCTATGGCTACTCTCAACTTGAGTAGCCAGGATTGGCTACTCTTAGCTTGAGTGGATAGGATTGGCCACTCTCAGCTTGAGTAGCCAAGATTGATGGCCGCTTTGGTCGATAGTAGCCAAGCCTAAATGGTCTAGAATTGCCCCTTTTGAGTGGTTAGGACCACTACTTGCTCTTGGAAAGCTCCAATATTGGTCATATGTTCTATGGATGTGCCCATATGGGTAGTCTACTAAATATGACATATTTTAGGTGTCTACAACTCTAATTTTACATCCTAGGTTTCATGCACCTATGCAATGGTTCTAGAATTCACCCTCTGCCCATCACTTTGAAGAGCTTAAATGAAGGTATTATGGGCTGATCTATTAGTTATTGTGTCTATGTTTTCACTAGTGGTGCTATGACTGCATTTGTCTTGATGTGGCTATACCCATCCTTGTGAGTTTTGTCTATGACCATTTTCCCATCTCTTTCTTCCCTTTTCCCTTTTCTCATTGTACAACATAAATAGCTGGAACCACCCTTGAGGAACCAACCTCCTCCAAATATTGACTACCCTGTATCGAATTGGTGGTCATTCAATGTTGGTGCTGGTCCACCATTGCCCTCCACATGGTTTCGGATTGATGACCAACAATTTTTGTAACTCTGCTAGAGAAATCACTGAGTTTATGTGTTTCAGGAAGTCAAAGTTTGGTGACACTCTAATTTTTCTAAATATTCTCTAAATCACCTGGTGAATCTGATTGTGCAACACTTCAAATCATGAGATCAGTTGCCTCCCTACACTAAATATCCAAACATCCTAGAGGACTCAAGGTGCAATGAATAACCTTGACCTCACTAGTAGAGATAGTATGTTCATCTAGCGACTCCGACTCCAACACCGTTGGGATATTTGAATACCAATGCCACCATGAATTTCTTGCACTAGAATGATTCTAGTCCCCTTAGTCTCCTTGATCGGCATGATATTCTAGAAGCTACCTTCGATACCCTAACAAAATATAGTGGTGTCAAGGGAGCTATGAAGGAACACCTTGAAAATGTGGCTTCTTTGGCCATCCTTCACAATATCATGCATGAGGATCTAATGATCAGGCCATTGGTTGCTTCCCTTGAAGGTAAAGCATAGCTCTAGTACAAAACCCTAGAGTCTAAGAGCATATCTACATGAGCGTATATGGATGAACCTCTCATGGATACGCTTGATGAATTGGAGGACCCCTTACAACCTCTAAATAAATTCACATTTATCAAGAGGAACCCTCTTGAAAATGTGATAGACTACAATGTTTATTTTGATACGAGATAGAGGAGGATTCCATGAAAAATCCTCCCAACCTCTTCCCAGGCATATCTATTCTATATTCGGGCTCTTGGTCCTGACATAAATATTCTTCTACACCAATTTGGAGAAACCAAGTTTTTGCAACTTTATGAGGAAGCCATTAGAGTCGAGCAAGTTCTGATATGGAGGATCTATCCAATTAGTTCCCTTCAGAATATGGTGTTAGATCATGCTATAGGTACACATTAGGAGTGAGTATGCCACAGTAACCATGTCCATGAGGGTAATATGACAAATCAACCTTAGATTCAGCTAAATATGGGCAAGGACGTGGATGCCCATGAGTGGGAGATGGATCCAATGCTAGAGAAATAGCTAGCCATGAGATTGGTATAGCTTGCCAGTATTCAAAAGGGAAAACATGAAGATCTAGTCCTTGATAACTCCCCACCCAAAAGGTTGAATATCATGGCAAAAGTCATTACCACCCTAGGATTCAAAGGCTTGAGTGTCCAAAAGCTTATGCAAAACAATAAGAATTATGATTTTGTCATAATTATGATCTAGTGTGGATGAAACCAAATGAATTACAAGCGATGCTTTAAATAAAATATAATCTATTCTAGCCACTACAAATTCATAGGATGATTTTCATATGACATCTTGGCTCAGGCATTCCTGTCATGTTGTAATTTTATGACTAGTAAATAAAGCCTCACAATATGCATGACCAATGTGTTAGGAATCATAAATTTTATCAAATGACCATTAGAGCAACAAACTCCTCTGAAAGTTTACCACTTTTCAGGTACTAGGAAGCATCAGGAAAGGATTCCCCAAAAATTGTCTAGGAAATGTAACATTCCTCCTCCATCTTTGTGTTGTCTTCCTAGTTTTTTGTTCTTTTGTTTGTTGTTGTCATGACCCCATAGCCCAATGGATGCATCCAAAAATTTTCAAGACCTCTTAACTCATCCTTGGGAGCTACAACAAGCCTTGGGACTCATAGGTGCAAAACATGCTATAAATACCTCCCTATGGTTAGATGCAGATGAGACAAGAAAGTATAAACCAAAAATTATGGTTAAAATAATATGACCTCTTTGTTGATAACAATCAATAAAAGAGGATTATTGTTGGATCATGTGAAAAAGAGAGTCTGGGATAGAAGAGGTAAAAAAATGGTAATATATCTTCTCTTGGAATGTCTGAGATCCTCAGTGGGTTACGTTTAAGGGGATTCAATCCAAAATAATGCCTCATGGAGAAGGGTGTATGCCCTATTGGTTTCACTTGATAAGATTCATATTGATTTTCTCTTCATGTCTCACATTCCCTCACCCTTTCCTATATTTCACCTTCCTCCCCCTTTTATTGCTTATAACTCTTCTAGTTGGTAACAAAGGCTTCCTTGTCTCAACTATTTCCTATTGCCCCTTCTTCCCATGTGTGTATTTTAGTAAGATTTTCAAGTATTTACTTGCTATTTCCACTACTTGTCTTTCTACTGCTCTTATCCATAGTAGTCCTCTATGTGTTATCTATTTTGACCCTATTCTTCTAGCTTTATTTTCCTTGTTTCCCTCTTCTACTCCCATTGGTTGTGCCCCTGTTACTTTTCTTCTGCTCCACTTTTCACTGTATTGAATGTGTAGCACCCTAAAATTGGCACGGTTAAAACATTAGTAAAAAGATAAAATATTAAAATTTGAATTTCAACCCCAAACTGCCCGTTAAACCGCCTTTTACCCGCTTTCCCCATTTTTCGTGCCATTTTTAGGATTTGTTTTGACCGTTGGACGATATCGTCGTAGATTAGACGAAATCGTCCCCGATCTGACGAATTCGTCTGGAACAGAACGTCCAGACGATTTCGTCCCAAAACCAAATTTTCATAATTAGCTTCTATTTCAACAACCTCTCCAACTCGGGCAGAAGCGTGTCTGCGTAGTTGGAGATTTCCCTGTTGGAGATCTCCCAGATTGGGATGATCCCCAACCTCCCAAACCTCTTCCTAATCCTATATAAACTAGGATTTTTCTAGTTTATCCCCCTGATTCCCCCTGGCTGATTCTCCCTGAACCCCTAACCCCTTTGTTGATAGGATTTCATTGCAGAGTTAGCTCCTTATTCCCTCGCATTATTGCTTGCATTTGGTATTTTTGCATTTTTTATTGCAGGAACTCTACTATTTTTCAGTCGAAGCTAGCTTGGATCGTCGCGGACGATCTCGGACGATTTCGGACGATCTCGTACGATTGGAGGCGATCCTGACTGTAGTCCAGATTGAGGGCAGTCCGAGTTTAGAGTTTGCATTTTCTTAGCTTTTCTGCATTTTTCATATCATATCTCTGCACTGTTTTAAGTTATTATGTTTTATGCATCTTGGAGTTCACCTCATTTAGCATAATTGCATGATAAAGTTAAAATCAATCATTAAATCTACTGCATTTCCTTATTTATCATTAGAATCTATTATTTAGGCATGTTTGTTGTTATTTCTACCATTATCCCTTGCTTCTGCACTTGCATATTTGGTATTTTGCATCTATTTTTGTGATTGCAGGTTTCTGACGAATTCATCAGATTTCAGACGATTCTATCTGATTTCAGATGACCTTCTGTGATTTGGGATGATTACATACAAACTGAGATGATCTAAACTACTACAAGACTCAAAATCTCCATCAGACATCCGGGATCAGGTATGACACCTTCTAGTTAGCATATTCTCTCATTATTTGCATCCATTTCTATTTTTTGTATTCATTTAAATTAGCATTGGCATATAGAATAGTTTAGATTCATATCGGCCAAACCTAGGAGTTGAATGATCAAGCATAAAAATGAACACATCAAACACACTATCAACCTAGGCGTGGAAACCGCCATTCAAAAGTTTCCTGGTGAACCCACCATCCATCAAAAATTCACCCTTATACACCTCCCCCGAGAGGCGGGACCTTCAAAGGGCCTCTCAGTCCGAGGTATTGTCCCATCCTTTTCACATCCCCCTTCCGGGCGTGGATCCTATAGCCTGAAGGTAAGGGTGCGAAAAATTTGGAGCGATACATTTTGGTGAACCCGACGTGAAACAGAAACCTTTTGAAAACAAAAATTTTCTAAAAAAATAAAAATAATAAAAATCAAAACATAAATGCATTTAGACTTAAGAAAAATTGCATGTCATATTTAGATGGTAGACTATAATAAAAGACGAGCTGTCACCATTAATGTTGAAAATCAATTAGCAGCTATAGAGATTACTTATGTGCTTAGAGTACCTCAAACAAATAGGGTTCAACCTTTGTGGGACGAACTTGATAGGAGATTGGATCTCATTTCATCTAGAGCAACCGAACTTAGGCAAATCAAGAGGTTTGTCCTAGATAGAATCCTGGATCCCGATCAAGTGATTTTGTATCATGAACTTCAGAGAGCTTGCCATAGGTGGTTAGCAGATAAAAGAGCCCTTGTGTCTTCTGAGTTGTATACCTTTGAGGAATACCTTGAGAATGCAGCCATAGTACATCAATTTCTAGCTCGTATAGAGGACCAAGAAGCTGATCTTACGGATAGAAAGATATGGAATAGAGTTCCCAGAGCTGTGTTATATCGAGAATATTGCCATGAGATTTATTTTTACAAAAAAGAATCTGAAACAGATAATATCACCATAGCACACTTTGTTGACTTCTTGAAAAACAATTTCCAATTTGAAGAGGAGCACTTTATGACTCCTGATGAACTTGATCCTATCAATGATATCTATAAACTATTTATAGAAAACTAAGTTATTATTTTATTATTGTTATTTCTTGTATTTAGTGTGTTGTTTATTGTCTTTATAAGCATAAAAACAAAAACACAAAAACAAAAAAAAATCATAACAAAAAAAAAATCAAAACATTTTCTTTTAAGTATTATAGTAGGTATATAATTAAAATATATACCTCCCAAGATCTGTTGCAAATATATTAATATATATTTGCTAAAACCTAAATTTAGACACAATGACTAGACTCAGGAATGGAAAACAAATTGAAGTAGAAGAAGATTGGTTAGGAAAAACCACAAATAAACCAGATGCCCTTCTTGAAGACCCAATTCAGGAAGAAGTAACCTTAAACCAACAAGAAGAAGAATTTGTGGATGCAAATGAACAAAAAGAAAATGATAGAGAGGAAGGATCCTCATCTCCTAAAATAACTCCAGAAGGAGTCGTTACTTTTGAGAACATGGACCATTTTTGGAAATTTCTCAATAATAATATTGGCACCCTTAATAGAGAAGTTCATATGGATAAAGATCAAATTAGTGACACTCAAGCAACCCTAGAAGATATATATCACACACGCACTAATCCTTTGTCCTTTGTTGATCAAGAGAGTGATCAAGCTGGACCGTCCAATTTGGACATGGCTGCTATAATCCAAAACATGCAACAACAACAGGCTACCCAACCACCTAGAGTGCCTATTACCAAGCCAAGGGTTATCCCCACACAAAAGAAACCTTCATTCACTGCTCTATTTCGCCAAGCTATTGATCAATATACCTCAAATCAACAAAAGCCTAAAACAAAACCAAATACCAATTTCCAACAATCTGGGATACAACATAATGCTACAACAAATCTTCTTCATAATACTCTTCCTACCAACCATTTGCATAACAACAATATAGCATCTAATCCTTATGTCCCGCCTTCCTATGGTCACAAATCCCATACTCATGTACCACCAAACCAATATGGTGGACAAACTGGTAATTTGGAAGCCATGGTGAAACAGTTAGTCTCTCGCATGGACCAGATAGATCCCTACCGTCCCTCGTACAATTATCGAGAGATGTGTAGTCAACCTCTAGATCCTATAGTTGTAGCACAACCATATCCCAAACACTTTCCTATGCCTGTCCTACCTATATATAAAGGAACCGAAGATCCCATAGAGCATCTTCGTATGTTTAGGATAGCATGTCATGACATATCACATGATGATTTGCTATTACTAAAAATGTTCCCAAAAAGCTTAGGGGGGATGGCATTGGAATGGTATTATCAACTACCCACTCATTCCTTGAGAAATTTTGAAGAGACCGCTGAGTCTTTTGTGCATCAATTTAGTGCCTATATCGAAAGGCATGTAACCATTAAATATTTGTACAACCTAAAACAAGACAAAGATGAGTGTTTTGCTGACTTCTTAGCTCGATGGAGACAGTTGATAGGAAAATTACACTTTGTGTTACCTTATCGGGAGATGTTGGATATTTTTATCAATAATTTACAAGAACAACTATCCTATGAATTATCAACTGCTACCTTGACCACCTTCGATCAAGCTATAGACTTAGCTCGAAGGGTGGAAGATGCTCTCATTAGAAGAGGTCAGCTCAAAAAGAAAGATGATGAGAAAACATCCAAAAATCAATATAAAAATAAACAAGTTGTGGGTGACGGAGTCACTGATAGCAAAAACATTGCTAATGTTAATACTGCGAAAACAACAGAGAAGTTTATATTGAAACCTCCTGATAAACCACCCCGAGAATTTACTAGGTTAAATCAACCTTTATCAACCATTCTCCCGCAATTACTAGCACGAGGCTTGATCCAATTACCAGCTATCCGGGAACCTGATCCAACCATACCCGGATACAGAGCTGATTTACATTGTGATTTTCATAGAGGACCTGGACACGCTACCAACTCTTGTAAAAGATTAAAACATAAAATACAAGATTTGATTGATAATAATGAGATGGAGGTGCAAGCCTTCCAACCTAAACAAAATGCTTCTAATAACGCTCAAAAGAACATTCCCCAAAATCAGAATCAGAATGCCAATCAATCATTGGACATATTTCAACATCCTTTACCAAAACATGGTAAAGAGGTGGCCAATCAAATTGAGCATCACAATGTTCCTCCTCCTACCCGATATGTAGGGACTATTAGTGGACAATTACCTGTTCATGATCCTCAAATATTTGACACAACTTTATCCATAGTTACGACTAGACCTCTACATAATATTCGGATACTTGATCTTAGTGACACCGAATATGAGACTGAAAGTGACATGGAAATCACCTCAAATCAATCGAATAGTTCTGAAGATGAATCAGATCCTATTCAACCTATCACAAGTTCTATGGTTCCAGAAGAACCATTTCCTAGAAGAGTCACTACTAGACCATCTTCTCACCAAATAGTTTCTAATGAACAAGCCATAAATGCTAGACCAAGACCTATTCATCATCCGCAAAATAATATTGTAGGAACCATCGGAGCCGTTACCAGACAACAGGCTCAAACCTCTCAACAGGATCAAACTCAGAATGATGGATCAGCCCCATTTGTTTTGAAAAATCCCAATAAAGGGAATTATGCATCTAATGTTCAACCAAAACCTCCTTACAATATTAATGAACAATTATCCAATACTACAACTAGAATTTCCCTTTTGGACCTGTTAAGATCTTCTCCTACCCATAGGGATGAATTAATGCTTACATTAAGCCAAATGATGGTACCACAAAATATTCAACTTGAAGCCATGTCCAATACTATCATCACTCGAGAAGTCGATTGTATTGACTTTCGAGATAAAGATATCCCACAACATAGTTTACATAAGGATAACCCCTTATATATTACTGCCTTAATTGGAGATGTAGTTGTTAAACGAGTCTTGATTGATAATGGTTCATCTTTAAACATCTGCACTTTTGACTTCTACCAACGATTTGGGTTTAGAAGTGATGAAATGAAAAGAACTGATATGATTATCAAAGCCTTCAATGACGAGACACAAGAAACGTGTGGAGTCATTACTATACCCTTGCAAGTTGGTCCTAGAACCCTAGATACGACCGTGTTTATTGTACATTGCCCTGCATCGTACAATATACTTTTGGGTCGCCCTTGGATCAATGCGATGCGAGCGGTTCCCTCCACTTTACATCGAGTGTGTTAAATTCAAATTTAAAAACCAGTTGGTTACCATTCATGGTGATCCTAGACCCTTTGATATGTGTGCTTTGGCAGAACCTGTTGGAGTTCAATTTTGCCCTGTCCTATCATCCACACATCCTAATTCTTATCATCCATCCAAACGTGTGAAACACACACCCATAACATCATCTACTCTTTCAACTACACCTATACATATAGCTCAACCATCTTCTGAACAAACCACATTAGGACCTCGAAAAGATCCTAAAACTACAACCAATGCTTCTTGTTTTACTCCTATATCTTCCATACCTATAGATTCACCCATCAATATCCCTATGACATCTACATCCACTACTGGCATCCTTTCTACACCCGACGATGTAGGAAATGTTCCTTCTACCTCTTATGCTCTTACCGATGAGCTCTTACCCGATTTATCTACAATTCTTATATCTGAGGAAGTCAACACTGCCATGCAAACTTCCCTCCTTTTAAATAAACTCCCACCCTCTCCTCGTACCTTGGGTCTCCCACAACCTATGGGAAGTATCTACCAAGTCGGGAGTTGTGCTTTTATTTATAAAGGATATGATTGGGGAAGAATACCCAGAAACATTAAGACACATTGTGATGGATATGCTAGATGCTATTTTGCTAATGATTATCTTAAAGCTAAGCCCATAATGCTTAAATTGGGATATAAAGGGAAAGGTTTGGGACCTTTCCAAAATGGTATGAAAGAACCTTTTGAGGTAGAACCGTGGCCTCGCCCACTGTGGTGTGGGCCTATTTTCTAGTAAAGGTCAGCCCTTTCCATTTGAGGATGATGACCATCTCGTATGTTATCAAGATTATCTAGATAAACAAGATTCTTTGTGTCTAAAGAATAATTCTTTTACCTGCAATATGCTATCCATAGCCTACCCTGAAATGATTGCCGAATCCGACGACGAGTTGGAGGGAGATATCTTTCATGATGTTTCCATTGAGGAATTGTTATATAATGAATTTTATTTTGATGGCTCTATCCCGAATATAGCCCAGCTTGAAGCTACGACTTCTCAAGATGAATTATCCAAGTTAACCTTGGAAGAATTACAAGAATTAGGTGTTTCATCCGCCCCACCTAATTTTGAGAGAGATTTACATATGGAAGTTGAAAACGTTATAAAAATTAACATTGGAACCGAACATAACCCTCACATAATCAATATTGGATCAGAATTGAGTCAAGAAAAACAAGATAAATACATTTCATTTCTTAAAGACTATGAAGATGTCTTTGCTTGGACATATGAAGACATGCCAGGTTTGGACCCTTCTGTAGTTATGCATCATCTAGTAGTCCATCCAGATGCTAAACCCGTTAAACAGAAACTTCGAAAAATGCATCCTAAAGTGGCCTTACTAGTCAAAGGAGAACTAGAAAAACTGTTGAAAGTCATTTTTATACAAGCCATTGATTATGCCGAATGGATCTCAAATGTAGTTCCAGTAACTAAGAAAGAAGCCACTAAAGTTAGGGTTTGCACCGATTTCAGAGACATTAATGTTGCATGCCCTAAAGATGATTTTCCTCTTCCCAACATGGATCAGATCATTGACTTTACTGTTGGAAGTGGAATGATATCCTTAATGGATGGATTTTCTGGTTATAATCAGATCAGGATAGCTCCTGAAGATCAGGCCAAAATAGCCTTTATTACCCCTTGGGGAACCTTTTGTTGGAAAGTGATGCCATTTGGCTTAAAGAATGCAGGTGCAACCTATCAACGAGCTATGACTTATATTTTTCACGATATGATGCATGATATCCTACATGATTATGTAGATGATATCATAGCTCGTTCCATCAAAGAAGATGATCATTTAAATGACTTAAGGAAAGTATTTGATCGGTTAAGGGAATATCTTATCCGACTAAATCCAGCTAAATGCATATTCGGAGTTAAGTCCGATAAATTATTAGGGGTTATAGTTTCTTTACGTGGCATTGAAATTGACCCTCTCAAGATCGTGGCTATCACAGATATGCCCGCACCCACCAATATATCAGAATTACGAAGTTTACAAGGTAAGCTTCAAGCTATTCGCCGCTTCATCGACAAGTTGGCAGACAAAACTGGACCCTTTCTTAAGCTTCTTAAGAAAGATGTCTCTTTTCATTGGGACGAAGAATGCCAAGAAGCATTTGAACTCCTTAAGCAATATCTCCTCAAACCACCAGTGCTTTCCCCACCTAGATCTGATCGTCCTTTTATCTTGTACATTTTTGCTTCTGATTCTGCCTTAGGAGCTATGTTAGCTCGACTTGACGATGAGAAGAAAGAACGTGCTAATTATTACATTAGCAGAACCTTAATCAGTTATGAAACTCGTTATACCATATTAGAGAAATTATGCCTAGCAGTCGTATTTTCTACACAGAAACTATGACATTATATGCTCAGTCAGAAAACGTATGTTATTGCCAAATTCGACCCTTTGCGATATCTCATGAGTCGACCATATTTATCTGGTCGCACAACCAAGTGGGTTCTTGCGTTAAGCAAATTTGAACTCACCTTCATAGGACAGAAGTCTGTTAAGGGTCAAATCATAGTAGATCAATTAGTTGCTGCACCCTTAGAATCTACTCATCCCCTCATCATTGAGTTTCCTGATGAATGCCTTAAACTAGAGGTAGACCATTCAGAGCAATGGTCCCTATACTTTGATGGAGCCCGATGCATGAGTGGGGTTGGTGCGGGTATTATTTTAATATCTCCACAAAAACATCTTATACCTCTATCCTTCAAATTAACATTTGCTTGCACCAATAACACTGCTGAATATGAAGCTCTTATCCTTGGATTACGAGCTGCCTTGGCATTGAAAATTAAAAGTTTATTGGTTTTTGGTGACTCCCAACTTGTCATAAATCAAATCAATGATGTTTATCAGACCAGAGATGATAAATTACGCCCATATAAAGCATATGTTTTGTAGTTATTATCCTTGTTTGATCAAGTTACTTTGGAAGCTATTCCTCGAACTAGCAATCGTGCGGTTGATGCTATGGCTACAGCTGCATCTCTTTTACCCTTGGAGTTAGACGATGAATATGCTACCATCATTATTCATCGACTCTAGGAACCCGCTTCAAGCAAATCATGCTTAGAACCTTTGGATGTGTTTCTCATCAACGAAACAACTCTTGAACCATGGTATACTAATATATTTAATTTTTTGCAGAAAGGAACCTTCCCTGATGGTTGTACTAGCAACCAACGTAGGTTATTACGTAGACAAGCAAGTCGCTTTGTGATTATTGGTAATACCTTGTAGAGAAGATCTTTTGAAGGCATCTTATTGAGATGTTTGAATCTAGAAGAATCTAGATCAGCTTTGAATGAAGCCCACAATGGATCTTGTGGGGGACATTTTAGTGGTAGCGCCATTGCTAAGAAACTCCTTCGGATAGGATATTTTTGGCCTACCATGGAAAATGATGCACATAATTATGTGTGACATTGCGACAAGTGCCAAAAACATGCTGACCTTGTCCATGCGCCTGCACAAGAACTGTAGGCTATTTCATCTCCTTGGCCCTTTTCAAAATGGGGCCTAGACATCATTGGAAAAATCAACCCTGTGTCATCCGATGGACACAAATTCATCATAACCGCCACTGAGTATTTCATGAAGTGGGTTGAAGCTATGCCATTAGCTTCTTGCATTGGAACACAAGTTTCCAAGTTTATTTTTAATCAAATTATTTGTAGGTTTGGAATTCCTGCCAATCTCATTTTCGATAATGGAACTTGTTTCAAAAATAAAGATGTCAAGAAATTATGTCAAAAATATAAAATTCAACATCGTCTGGTCCACTCCCTATTATCCTCGGGGTAATGGCCAAGCGAAAGCTTCTAATAAAACCTTAATCAAAATTCTCAAAAAATTGGTCAATAAATCCGGTCGAGATTGGCACATTCAGTTATATCTTGCTTTGTGGGCCTATCGAACTAGTGTTCGAACCCCCACTGGAACTTCACCTTTTGTCTTGGTTTATGGTGTTGAAGCCATTTTTCCCTTTGAATTAGAAGTTCCTTCTTTAGCTCTACTACTTCAAGATACTGAAGTAGGGGATGAATATCGTGCTGGCAGATTTAGTCAACTAGAACTTCTAGATGAAAAGCGCATCAATGCTTTGGAGCATCTTCGCGCCTACCAAAACAAGCTTAAGAGAGCATATCTTAAGAAAGTTCATCCTCGATCCTTTGAGATCGGTGACCTTGTCTTAAAAGAAAATCAAAAAAATACTAATGCAACTAAAAACCTTAAAGGTAAATTTGAGCCCAACTGGATTGGACCATATGTCATGACCATATGTCATCACTGCTAAATTTGGATCAGGAGCATACAAATTATCTACCTTGGATGGTAAAGAACTTAAAGAACCTATGAACATTATGCATCTTAAACGTTACTATGCATAAAAATTGGTCATTTCATCATTGTATATATTTGTTTTGCATATTATTTCCTTTTTAGTCACTTATTTAAAACATTTCAAAAAACAATTATCTTGTATTTCTTTCAATTCATAACTTAAAATATAAAAAACATCCAAATCATCAAAATCTTCAAAAACATCTTTTATTTTTGTACCTCTCAAATTGTGAAGTATTGCAGTTATATTTTCAGTTATTTTGGATAAATTAGCATTTATTTGGAATCCCGCACTTTCACATTCACATGTATAAATATCTTGATTTTATTTGGTATGATTATTCATCTCTCTTATATCAAAGTCCACAGTTGAATTAAATAAAGTTTTGAGCATAGAGAACTGATCTTGTTATTTACTTGAACTAAGTATATCTTTTCACATTAAAATGATTTCATTGCAAATTCGATATGATGCTACATAGTAGAAATGGTTTCCTGAGCGAAAAGTTTCCCCTGCTATCCTATCATGCACATGGTCTAGAATCTTTGAGAATTGACAAAAGGACAAGCTCACCCCTACCCAGAATAAAAATCCCTTGCTCTACAGCTAATCCGAGCAAGTATCCCTAGCATAGGAAGAAAAGAAAAGTTCAAGAAAAAGAGAAAAAGAAAAAGGTTATTTTGTATCATCACAAGCAATATTTCAGTATTTTCTCAAAAATCAAGCAAAAATACAAAAGTACAAAAAAAAAAAAGAAGAAAGAGAAACGCAAAAGCAAAATGCAATAAAATCCTTTCCCTACCCCTTGAAAAGAAAAGAAGGGTGAATGAGCTTGAATCCCTGGAATTCTCAATTATTCGAAAACTGTGAGGTAAGCCCCATAATAGGTGGTTTGTGCCCAACCCGCTTGGCCTTGGGTAATCCCTAGCATGGCGATATGTCTGTCACATTAGCGACCTTCTTTTGTACAGACCTCTGTCATCTTATGGATTAGCTAGCTCTTGATAACCTAACTTACATAGTAGTCCGGTACGGTTACATGCATATAAATCATGGTCAACGAACATTCATTTGGTCAAGGCAAATTACTTGTATCAAATTATCTTGCTCAAAATTGGTGAATGAACAATACAATCGCACACACATTTGTATTTGAGAGATTTTGTATCATTATGATAAATCAAGATCGGTAATGAATTCACATTTGCACATGAGGATTCCTTATAAATCTACATTTCTCTTTGAGATAATTTAAAATATTTCTGTAACTCTTTTCGGAATAATTTTATCCTTTTATTTCAGAATTCTTGTTTTCTATAAGAGCAATTACATACATCTTCTCACAAAATCTTAAAAATAATTTCAAACAAAATTTTCATATTATTATTTTTCTATTTATCAAAGGTCAAAAAAATTCATCTTGCAATAAAACCAACAATCTATTTTCTTCTTTGGATTTCGCGATGATGGTATAAGTCTATACCTATAATTCTATGCCTAGCGCAAACCATTGTTCTAATTTTCTTTTCCATTTATTTTAAAACAAATTCATCAAAACATATGACTTGCATCATTATGTTACACAATTATGCTTTACAAACAAACGAACACCTATTCTATTTCATGTCATTATGTTCAAATTCAATTTTGCAACCATGGTATAAATTCTAAGGAATTGTTCAAAATTTTATCACACTTAGGAATTTATGCCTAGCAAAATCATATTTCTTTTCGTATCTCATGCATACTATTTTTATGAAAATCTGAAAACAAATCATCAAACCATCATTATCTCCATCATTACAACACAAAGTCTTAAGACAGTCTCTTAAGCACTCTTTTACTTTTAACAATATTTCTATACTGGGATTAGCTTGACGACCGAGTGAGCGGCGACTCCATGAAATGGTCTATAACAACGACAATGTCCTTTGAAATTATTGTTAGAAGTCCCTTTTTATTTTTTATCAAATCACACCACAACAACCAATTGTTTACATCAGATTATTTCATTTAAAATCTTACAGCATGACATCAAATTATAATATTTCAAACACGACATAATTACATGAATCCTCAATCAAATAAGCAAACAATTCAAACATTAAAGCATCATAAAAACATATGAACAAGTCATATCATCAGAAACAAGATCATATATATATATCAAAAAATTATATACATCATATCAAAACTGGATTGGTATGCCACAATCTATACCCTAGCATACTCAATCCTCTCAACAATCTCTACAAAATCTATAGTCCATAGACACCTAGCCTCGAGAAGCCCTCGAGCTCTCAGCCTCATCTCCTCCCCCACCCTGACGTGGAGGAGGTGGTCCCATAGAGGTTCGGGCTGTATCTCGGGTCCTCGTCATCGATCGTGAGGATGTCCTCGATGATCCCATCATGATCGGCTCTACAATAGGGGCTAGCAGTGGTACCCTCTGGTTCTCTGGAACCATGTGATAGTATAACCCCTGGTAGAATGCGGTCTGAGCAATAGACCATGATAGATCATCCCTGCTCACCCCTCCACCCCGAGCTCTGAGCCATGTAGCCTCATCCTGCAATGTCTACACCTAAGCCCGGAGGCGGGCAACCTCAGCCCGAGAGCCATTGTCTCACTGCTCTCCCTTGTGTCAACACCCTTGCCCTTATCAAGCGATGGTGGTCTCTCCCCTCGCTATGAAGGGAGCCTCTCCTCCCTCGCTCTGTCTCCCGTGGCCTCTGTGGAGCCCGTGCCATCCTCTGGCATCTCTCCTATGGGATCCATCACTGCTTTCTCCCTTCGTGACCCTATGCTGCCTCAATAGCAGCCTACCGCCACCTCCCCATCTGGCGCACCACAGCATGTACTGGACCCTACACCCTCATCATCCGAGGAGGGTGGATGCCTATGTACCAGGCATCATAGCCATCCAACCTCGACATCATCACCATCCACTAGCTGGATGGGGGCATCGTCTGCATCTTGACTCTAGAATCATTGCATATCTGGAGCCTCGCTCAGTGTAGTATTATCCCAAATAGTTCGGGAGTACTCGTATTTTTCTTTAATTTATTTAAAAATCAACATTTTAAATTTTTGCTTTTTCGCGTTTTTACCTCAAACATTCGATTTGGGTAAAAACACGGAGGGGGCACCATAGTCAGCATTCGTACGATTCGACCAAGAATCGTCATCTAAAAAATTGAGTATATTTTTGCTTTCTCGTAAAATGGGAAAAACTCGTCTTTAACGCATTTTCTTCGAAAAATTTGCTAAAGAGGGGGCAAAATGTAGCACCCTAAAATTGGCACGGTTAAAACATTAGTAAAAAGATAAAATATTAAAATTTGAATTTCAACCCCAAACTGCCCGTTAAACCGCCTTTTACCCGCTTTCCCCTTTTTCATACCATTTTTAGGATTTGTTTTGACCATTGGACGATATCGTCGCAGATTAGACGAAATCATCCCCGATCTGATGAATTCATCTGGAACAGAACGTCCAGACGATTTCATCCCAAAACCAAATTTTCATAATTAGCTTCTGTTTCAATAACCTCTCCAACTCGGGCAGAAGCGTGTCTACGCAGTTGGAGATTTCCCTGTTGGAGATCTCCCAGATTGGGATGATCCCCAACCTCCCAAACCTCTTCCTAATCCTATATAAACTAGGATTTTTCTAGTTTATCCCCTTGATTCCCCCTAATTCTCCGATTCTCCCTGAACCCCTAACCCCTTTGTTGATAGGATTTCATTGCAGAGTTAGCTCCTTATTCCCTCGCATTATTGCTTGCATTTGGTATTTTTGCATTTTTTTATTGTAGGAACTCTACTATTTTTCAGTCGAAGCTAGCTTGGATCGTCACGGACGATCTCGGACGATTTCGGACGATCTCGTACGATTGGAGGCGATCCTGACTGTAGTCCAGATTGAGGGCAGTCCGAGTTTAGAGTTTGCATTTTCTTAGCTTTTTTGCATTTTTCATATCATATCTCTGCACTGTTTTAAGTTATTATGTTTTATGCATCTTGGAGTTCACCTCATTTAGCATAATCGCATGATAAAGTTAAAATCAATCATTAAATCTACTGCATTTCCTTATTTATCATTAGAATCTATTATTTAGGCATGTTTGTTGTTATTTCTACCATTATCCTTTGCTTCTGCACTTGCATATTTGGTATTTTGCGTCTGTTTTTGTGATTGCAGGTTTCTGACAAATTCGTCAGATTTTAGACGATTCTATCTGATTTCAGATGACCTTCTATGATTTGGGATGATTACGTACAAACTGAGACGATCTGAACTGCTACAAGACTCAGAATCTCCATCAGACATCCGGGATCAGGTATGACACCTTCTAGTTAGCATATTCTCTATTATTTGCATCCATTTCTATTTTTTGTATTCATTTAAATCAGCATTGGCATATAGAATAGTTTAGATTCATATCGGCCAAACCTAGGAGTTGAATGATCAAGCATAAAAATGAACACATCAAACACACTATCAACCTAGGCGTGGAAACTGCCATTCAAAAGTTTCCTGGTGAACCCACCATCCATCGAAAATTCACCCTTATACACCTCCCCCGAGAGGCGGGACCTTCAAAGGGCCTCTCAGTCCGAGGTATTGTCCCATCCTTTTCACATCCCCCTTTCGGGCGCGGATCCTATAGCCTGAAGGTAAGTGTGCAAAAAATTTGGAGCGATACAGAATGTACTACTTATTTTGATATATTTTCGTGTCTATTCGTCCCCTTTTATTGATTTTGTCTCCACATATTCCTTTCTTATTTTTCCTTATCTCCTTCATCTCTCTATTTTTATTGTTACATTTTTTTATCCTTTTGGTTTCCTTTTTTACACAAGATGAAAAAATCGTGTGTCACCAAAAGTGTGGGTGAAATTTTACATTCTTCACCCATTCTTTCTTTCATAAGTGATTCTCCTTATTCAAGGAGTGCACCAAATTTAGAGGGACATTAATGGATGGGTGAAAGATATCAAGTGGTGGCTAATACAGTGATGGACAACCTAAAGCAGCGGGTGGATGGCAGGTTGAAGCAGGGTAGATGATAGAATGGGTGGACGATCCACCCTTTGACTTGGGAAAAATTATCCAAAAGGCCCACCCACTTGTTGGGTGGACCTTTCAAGCAGCTAGCAAGGGTGAAAAAGTCATATAACCCCACCCTTGGGGAAGACACAAACTCCCACCCATCTCGGGTGGAAGATGCAAGCACAAATTGGGTGGAAGTTCATACAAATGCATGCCCTCTTCCCTGATGCATATGTAAGTGAAAATAATGATAAAGAAAGAACCCGCTCAATGTGCAAGACTATCAACATCACCCAAAATTCAAGCTAAAGATATACTTACTATCATAGCTCTCCAATACTAGGTGCTCATACATAGAAGTGATATATTTGAGGCACATTGTTCCCAAGGTGATTACTGCCAGTCATACGTCAGCTAACTAGGGGATTTCTAGCCAAGTAAAAGAATGAGGTAGATGAAAATTAATGAACTGGGTAGAAATATCAATGAATCCAAAGGCCCAGATCAAACTAGATGCACCTACCTCCTATAAGATCAGTGCCATCCTAAGGAACAACGTACCAGTTGAGCCCCTATCAACTTCAAGTGTTGTCTTCCCGTCTACCGCCATTAATGTTCAAATTTTGAATTTAATGTAAAATTACCTATAAATAGTGGAATGTTGGTCATTCCTAAGGGTGACTCTTTAGCCATTACAATTCATATGTAAGGTTTTTACCACTATGTAAATATAGATTCATCATTGTTTTATCTCTGATTTTGCCTTCATGTTTTTATTTAATGTATGAATGCTTATTTTTGTTTTAATCATTTGAGTGGTATCATATTATTCTACATTATGGATTTCATAGTATTTTCTTAGTGACTTAGGAGTGTGCATTTATAAACACAGGTTGGGGGTTTATTTTTTCTAAAGCTAGTTGGATAGGAGTGCTCTAATTTTACATCCTAGATTTCATGCACCTATTCACTGGTTCTATAATTCACCCTCTGCCTAACACTTTGAAGAGCTTAAATGAAGGTATTATGGAATCATCTATTAGGTGTTGTTTCTGTGCTTCCACAAGTTATTCCATTCCTGCATGTGTCTTGATGTAGCTAAATCCATCCTTATGAGTTCTAGCTATAACCATTTTCCCATATCTTTCCTCCCTTTTCCCTTTTTCCACTCTATGATGTAGATAGTTGGGACCACCCTTGAGGAACCGATCTCCTCTAGAGATCGACCACCTCGTCTTGACTTGATTATCGTTCAATGTTGGTGTTGGTTTGACCCTCCCCTTCATGCAGTTTTAGATTGATGACCAACACTTTCTCCTAAAGTAATATAAGTATGTATCTTGGAAGATACATTTACATAACCCAAATGATGGAATAGACACTATTTCTAACACCCCATGTATTACATTATTTGGGTATTAAAGACTTTAGTCTTCAATATGGATCTTCTTATTCTTCTTAAACTTTGTATTCTTCCTCTACATTCTTTGTGTTCAGGTTCAACAGGTAATATATGTCTTCATATGATGCAGATTAAGCTAGATCTAAAGCTTCTTCTTAAAATTAACTTTACTTTGTATTCCTCCTTTTTCTAGCTTGTCTTCTTCTTCATCTCTAGATTTGCCTTTGATTTTGGTTTTTGTGTTCTTATAAGAGGTTGAGCTGCTACTTGGTTCTTGTGAGAAAGATTCTTCTTTATTGTCTTTAATCTGTACATAAATTTTTGAGCAACCACTTAAGGCATCATGATAATATCATGAGTTAGTAGAATAGGACGTGTTGATGCTACATTAGGATTGAAAAAAATTTCTAGATATGATTCATCAAGTTCTGACTTCTTTTTGAGTAATTCTATCAATCCTTGTTGTTCTTCATTTTTTACCTTGTAGTTTTTATATGTGAGTAGTGTCATGTATAATATGCTTGCAAAGTCTAAGGAAAGTAAAACATCACTTTTTCCATTTTCAATTGCTTAATTGAGATGGGTTCGAAGATAGCATTCCATAGTATCAAAATTATCTTCTAAGGCTTCACTATGGATTACTTTTGAAGCTAAATCTAACTTTCCTTATGATTTCTTAAGTAGATTCATGATCCCAAGTTTTATGGCATTAGGGTTTTCCTTTCTAAAGCACTTATTGGTATTTTGAGAAGTAGACATCCTTATAGCTCCCTAGTCTTAGGATATGTGCTCCTGAATTGAAGTATATAATCTTGGTTTTATAAAACATTTATTAATCCTTAGGTTGTAGGCTTCCTTATGTATTCCTAGGTATGAATACCTAATCTTAGGTTTTTGGAAGAAAGCTTATATATTCCCAACTTGAAAATATTTGATGATTATCATTATCAAGTTATGTAGAATGCCTTATGACTCCCTAATGTTTTTGGAGTATGATATAGTGCTTTTGTAAAATATAGTTCAATTTTGGTTGTTTTTGTATAAATTTTGTAAAGATAAAATATCAACTTATTAACTCCTTATTACTCCTATTGAACTAAGCACTTTTCAATTTTTAAAGAGGTTTTAATGTTGGATTTATTTTGTCTCTTTTGAGAAATTTTTGAGACAAGAATATAAATTTCCAACTTTGAATAAAATATATTAATAACCCATTTTTGAAACCCTTAGGATTTATTCAAGTGTTTCTAATTTCCAATAATATAGTTTTATGTTGTAACCCTTATCACTCCCAAATTTGGAAAACTAGAACACATTAATATTTGCAAACATTAAATGGATTAATTCCAAGTAGTATCCCTTATTTCTCCTAAGTTGTATTTTACAAATATTATATTAATTTCCCTAAGTTTTGATTTAAAACAAATATTGATTTCATTTAATATCTCAACCTTATCTTATAACCTTATAACTCCCTTTTTAAAATGAAAGTAAAAAATATGAGGAAATTTGATTAAGGCTTTGTACCTTTATGAAGTAGGATAAATATGGCAGTAATCTATCCTTCTTGAGTATGAATTCCCAAAGGTAATATCTAGCTTTAAAGCTATCCTTTAATACTAGTTGATCGAGAGTTTTCTACTGCTATTGAATCACTCCATATCATTATCGAATTGTTGTTTAACTACCATCAATCTGCTACTGAGTAACTTCCAAACTGCTACCTGTATCACTTTCAAACTACTGCATATATCACTTTCCAAGATCCAAGGCACCTTTAATAGGTAGTTGGTTGAGTGAAAAGTATCATGACAAAAGTTATAAATATTCCATGGAAGATTTCACTGTTTGTGGAGGTGCTCAACTCACTCCAATGCTTGTCATAAATGTCACCTTTTGGTGGAGATGTTTTTATTCCCCTTTGAGCGTTGTCCAAGAAACACTCGTTCTTCAATGTCTACAAAAATTCCTTGCTGTAATATATGTATATCAAGCTATTAATTGTACGTAACTCCTCTTCTTACATCGAGTATGAGTGCCAAGAGATAATTGTAATGTTTTCTTTGTGAGCATTATATAGATAAACCAATACTAGCATCTGCATGCCCTTCTATTTTTATCAATGCTTTATTGAAGGCTCTCCAATACATTTTCCACCTTGTTCTTTGATTTTTTACATAGATGCTAAAATATCTCTATCCAAGCAATGATTATGGTTGAGCTATGGTGGAGATATGGAGGAGATTTGGTGGAGATATGGAGGAGCTTTTGTGGCCCTTGAATGGAGTCCGAATGGTAGCACTTGGATGAAGACTCCTTGATGATCCAATTATGGTAGAAATGCACCTTTATTGGATGTAGCTTGCTTTGATAAAAATGCTCCTTTGCTTTGATGTAGGCTATCTCTTTACTTTATACACTGTTTGATCTTCCCCTATGCCTTACCTTCTGCAGGTTTGACTATTCAATATCTATAGAGGATGAGCCAAAATAGAGGCTCTTTGATATGTTGGAAGAGTGATAATATTCAGCCTCCTTTGGCTGATTAAACCTACTTGTAGTGTGCCTTTAAGGAAATTTTCAATCTATCATTTTTCCTACGTAGAATAGGTTAGAGTAGTGCAACTCAATGTATCAATAAGATGTCTTTTGCACCTTTTCTTGCACTCCCTTTTTGCAAGTCTAGTATTCTGATTTGTATGGAAGAATTATGAATGTAGTGTAGGTTTTTGAGGTTGTCTTTTTTCTTAGACACCTTCCCATTTTTTCTTTAATATAATGATGACAAATTCAAGCTTAGATATAAGTAGATATATGATGCAATTTTCTGCACTTTTATCCTTGCAAATAAGCCTATAATGCTTTGGATTTGAGACTCACCAAGTCTCAATTTTTGAAGATTCTACTTCTATTTTGGTTAGTCATATTCTTCTCCAAGTTTTTAAGGATTCTAACCTATTTTTGTGGATTCTCTTAGCCACGTGTTGCAGATTTATGTGCTTTAATAGTATCTTTAGACATTTGATACAAAAAATATTTTGTGCCCTTAAAAAAACATAAAACTAATTTCTTTTTGAGAGTGTGTATAATAGTGCAAGTATTTCACTTCTAATACACTAATATTACACCTTAGCACTCCAATCAACTCTCAAATTAATGCACTAAAAATTTAGTGCAACTAATCAAGAATAACCTAAAATAAATCTTTAAGAGTTATTCTGCAATTTCACTATAATATTGTAGGACTTAGTCTTATTTTTATTTCTCCAAAATAGATAATAGGTAGTTGATATAAGCAATTTTGAAATCTAATAAAATCCTAATTAATGTGCAAATGAACCATAAAATAACTTTTTCTTTTTGCACTTTAGAATACTATAATCTAATTTTCTATTTACAACTTTAATTCAAATTCAGGTGCTTCTAACAAATCTGATGGGTAAACGAATTAATGAACCTACTTGCACCAAAAAGTTGCATACTTTTTTTTGTAGTAGCTCTTTTATCACTTCTGTAGAGGGTGTAGATCTTGGTGTCTAGGATCACCAAGTTGCTACTACAAGCATATCCTTGCAACTCTTTGTATACTATCCTAAATAACTCATTCTTCACCAAATTATGGTCTCAAACTTTATTTCATGAGCCTAGGATTTGGTGGCTTGTTCTCCTCTTATACTATCCTCCTTCTGCTACATATTTGGAGAAGTATTTATCTTTGAAGCAATGCCTTCTTGCTGTGAGAGGTAATATTCAAATATTCAAGATTTGGTGAGCTTATTCTATCTTCAAGTATTCTTGATGAAATCTAACTTCAAGTAGGATCTTCTTTTGAGATTTGATAATCCTTGCCAAATCCTTCTTCTTGTATTTGGCACTCCTTACAAAATTCTTCTTCTCTTAGGCTTGTTGTTGGATGGCGATAATTGTCCCAATTCCTTCACTATCAGGGGCTTCTCCTTGGTAGTGGATTTATCCAATGATTTTTGAGAATATATTTAGTAAGGCTCTCCTAGAATATTTTTGGATTCTCAAAAAGACCTTCCTAAGGTCTCTAATCTTACAACTTCTGATGGTCTTCCTTGAGACCTTTTCTTTAATTTTTTTCTCTTTGAAGTTTTGGTGAGATCCACTTCTAGATCTTTGATTTTTCTACTTCTGAATTCTATTAGGACTTGCCTAGTCCTTATTATCCTTTTACTGACTTGAATGGAAGTCCTTTAATAAGATATTCTCTTGATCTCTTCGATTTTGCTTCAGGTGCTGAATTGATTCTAAAGAAGATACCCTTACTAACTTTCTTATAGGAAGTTTTCCAGCTCATTGAATCTTATTTCCCTGCAACAAAGTATTAGTACTAAAATATTTAGTCTGCTTCTGAATTAGATATTCTCTTTGAATTATTATTTATGATCAAGGCTTCTATGGCCTTTTTCAGTATCAAGGCTTTTGTGTCCTTTTTTAGTACCAAGGCTTCTATGGCCTTTTTGGTATAAATAATTCTATGGTTTCTCCTTCAAGGCTCATGTGGCATTTTCTCTAAGGATTCTACAACCTTTTTATGTCAAGGCTTCTATAGCTTGTTATTCAACTTGTAAACTTCTTCAATTCAACAATGGATATCTTAAGTCTCTTGACTTTGCCACAACTCTTCACTGGAAGTCTTCATTCACAAAATTCTTCTCCCACATAAGGTTCTAACCTCTGAAATATGAAGGCACGTTGAACTTAGGGAAAAAAATTTGGAGTATCCTAGATTTTTTTCATAAGAGGAATCCCAATCCTCTAAGAATTAATTTTTTGCAACAAAAAAAACTTTAGGCATTAGTTAGCAAAATTCTAGATTTTCAAGATGATCTTCACTAAATGATTTGCCAATCTAGTGGATTGAATGTTGAGTCCTAGTATTTACAATTTTTTCCTATAACTCTATGGAAAGACTCTATTCAAATGCAATCTCAGTATTTTTGGAACTAAGATTTATTTCAGTCCTCACTTGGGCTCTCCCTAATTCTACCACCTAGACTCTTCTAAGATATTCTGATAGTGGTTGGTCCAACGGTGCATCAGTTTGACAAAATACTTAGGATAAATGATAATGGTGGTTTCCTTATTGACCTACATAGACTAGATCTACCATAGCTCTGATACCTCTATTATATTTTATGTAACGAGAACTGGGAGATAGCAATCACAAGATGCAAAATAATATGAAATAAAGTAAATATGCTAGATGACTAAAATATGCAATAAATAGAAATGATATAAAATAATACAATATAGCTATGGATGAAATGAACACTCCATTATAAAGCTACTAAACTACATTGCACCCATCACCAATGGATGGTGATACACACAAAACTATAAGCACTAAGCTACACTATCAGACTATGTCCCTCGACTCTATATCTATCTAACAATGAGGCTTTCCTTATATAGGCAAAATAGGATACTTGGCCAACACTCTACCTAGATGTGTAAGGGACAACTTGCACATGTAGAAATTACAAATTAAAACTTATGCATTTATTACATTGCATGAAGTAACTAGATAACTTGTCCCTAAAGTAATCTAAGTATGTATCTTAGAAAATACATCTACATAACCCAAATGATGGAATAGACACTATTTCTAACATCCATGAACCTATAAAATAATTTTTTTAGGTGAATTTAGATCCTTATCTTACTTTTGTAAATCTAAAGATATGACTTCTTCATTCTTCTCACTATATTCCTTAACATTTTCCTCTTTCTCCTCGAGTAATTTTATTTCTTTTTCATAGTCTTCATTTTGTTTCTTGAAAAAACCCACTTTTATTATTTATTTTAATTCTTTCATTTTCCCTTGTAGTTTCTTTTCAAGGTCTTTGATGACACCCATCAAGTTATCTATATTTTTATCCCTTCCCTCAAGCTCTCATACAAATATCTAACTTTATTTATAATTGAATAGGTTCCCATCCACTCAAGAATGCCTATTCCATTTGTTTCCAAGTGTACAAGAGATTAACCCTAAAAAATGTTTTTGCCCATTATAAAGATTCCCTAGATAAAAAACTATAAAATACATAATATATTACACTTTATTAAATTGATATTTTAATAGTTTCAACCACTCTCTCACATCAATATCATCCTCTAGAATTTTTTTGAAGTGCTATGAGTTCACATCCACAAGAATGATAATGCAAACTAGAATTTTAAAAAATATCTTCGACAAATTTTGAATATAAAATTCCACATAAACAATTAAAACTAAAAAATAATAGATTATTTACTTACCCCAATTGACAAATATCTCAAATATTATTTTCTAAAAAAAACATGATTTAAAAATTTGTTGTTGCCCTTGTTCAAGACAATTTACTTTATAGGATCATATCTCTCTCAATACTAATTATAATGCTTCATATGACCACTCATTTTAAAGCTCTTAAAATTCCAAATAAAATGGTGTAAGATTCGTTTGAATCATACAATTTTACATAAATATATGACTCCCCTAAAATGAAATATTTTCTCAAAAACATTGCCCTAACAATATCCTTGTTTTAGATGGATAATTTCATAGGTTCATAACCCCATTTGATACTACTTGTATTATTTCATATGATCACTCATTTTAGAGCTCTTAAAATTCTAAATAAAATGGTACAACAATTGTCCAAATCAGATAACTTTACACAAAGATATGGCTCCTAAAAAAGAGATTTTTTGGCAAAAAACTTGCCAAAATTTTGCAATCGACAAAATAATTTTCACTTTGCCAAAATTAATGTTTTGATACCACTTGATATAAAAATTTATTTTTATTAATAGAGAACATTCAACATTGTGCAAAAATATCAAATCATTCATCCACTAATAACTAACCATAATAAAAATCCACACAATGAGATAATAAAAGATAATATCCTTAAGGTAGGGCAACACCAATAAAGATCCTTAAGGAAGGAATGATTCCACAAGACCTCCTAAGATGAGAGTGCCACACAACATGAGTATAATATGAAGAACACAAGCTTATACTGAGATGGGGGTGAACAGTATAAGACCACTTTTTACTTTTTCTTCCAATTCAATATTATGTTGTGTATAGATAGTAGTATCAATAGCAGTAATCAAAGCAATGCATAAAATACCATACACAATAGAGACACCATAATTTATGTGGTTCACCCAATGTGGGCTACTCCATGGAGAAAATATTTTACTAAAACTTTCTCAATCAATATCTTTGGGAATCACTCCCAATTACAATGTTTATGGATCTTTGTCCAAAGGAGATGTTGATCCCCTAATCTCAAGTTCATGGATCTCTTCCACAGGAGAACTCTTTCCCCTTCTACTTTGGCTATGTGATCTTCTAGAAGACTATGTCTCTCTGTTGCACTTACTGGTGGACCTCTCTCCACTTGAAGACTCCTCACTCATATTTGTCTTCAACTGTGTTGGCTATTGGATCTCTATCCACTGAGACTCTGTCCTATGTACTCTATCACCTCCAAAGCTCTATCAATAGGCTCACTAAGAACCTTCTCAATAGGCTCACACAAAACCTACTTAACAAGCTCACACAGAACTTGTCCAATGCTGAATAACAAGCTCACACAGAACTTGTCCAATGTTGAATAACAAGCTCACACAGAACTTGTCCAATGCTGAATAACAAGCTCACATAGAACTTGTCCAAATCTGCTCCAACAAGCTCACTAAGAACTTGTCCAAATCTGCTCTAGCAAGCTCACCAAGAACTTGCCCAAAATTTGCTTCAACAAGCTCACCAAGAACTTGTCCAAATCTTCTCTAGCAAGCTCACCAAGAACTTGCCCAAAATCTGTCCAACAAGCTCACCAAGAACTTGTTCAAATCTGTCCCAAAATTGTCCACAAATCTATCCTCAAAATTGTCCACAAAGCTGTCCCAAAATTGTCCACAAAGCTATCCTCAAAACTATCCACAAAGCTGTCCCAAAATTGTCCACAAAGGCCTTCTCAAAGGCTCAATCAATCATGCACAAGTAGCACTCAAATCTCATCCACAAATCTATCAAGGCAAAGCTTCAAAGATGAACTCAACAATGAATGGCAATGTACTCTTCAATGAATGACAACAATGATCCACAATGATCTCAACTCAAATCAACTTCATAGAAGCATAAAGAGAATTGTTAGAGACTCAATATGTTCTAATCTCACTCTCAACCCAAATCAATCTCAACTCAACTCAATTCAACTCATAGAAGCATAAAGAGAATTGTTAGAGACTCAATATGTTCTAATCTCACTCTCAACCCAAATCAATCTCAACTCAACTCAAGTCTTATAGAACCATAAAGAGAATTGTTAGAGACTCAATATGTTCTAAACTCAATCACCACAAGGGACAACTCTCTCTCACACAACCCTAGTCCAAGTATGTATCAACCAACTCAAATGTTTCCAACAATGCTCAACCACAAATCTCACATAACAATGATACTCATGTTCTTTTCTAACTCATGTTCTTTCACAACCAATGGGCTTCAACAACTATGCTTATAAAACAAGGTTTAAACACAACTCTCAATTCAAAAAACCTTGAAGCATTCAACCAACCACTTTCGAAAAGGAAACCACAAACAATCCTTTTCCCTCCAATGATATTTCAGAAATCAACCACCATAAACAATCAATAGGAGAATGTGCCCATACCTTTTATGAAGATGAAGAAACCCCTTTGGAAATATGCCACACTCAACACACTTTGAAAAGAACAAAACAACCTTCACTTGAACCCTTTTACAAAAACAAAAATATCTCTTTATGTACACCTTATTTCTCCTTCTAAATAGAATAATCAAATAGCCCTCGAAATAAGCTTTCCAATGATATATAATATGATATACTTCTAAAAGGAAAATCACCAAAAATATTTCCTTTTCACAACATGCATTTCAAACCTTATCTCTCCTAGGCAACCTTAGAAAAATAAAATATTATTAAAAATTAAAACTTGCCTTTTAACCTCAATGGGATTCGATCCCCTGTCGCTACCCTTGCACAACTCAAACGATGGTGCCAACAACCACGTGAGCCACCGCTCACACAACACCAAGAGCGCAAGACTTCCTTCTTACCTCCTATGAACTTACCCTCAAAAATCACATGCACAAAAAGGTTCTCCCTTTTCCTTGCAAAAACCAGTGTCGACGGGTTTCGAACTCGGATCTGCTGGCGCTTCAACACCCTACGCACTTTCCTCTTGCCTCTAGGCCACAAGCGCCTATGGCTCTTGGTAAGGGACTTCCCTTACCCTTCTTCCTCCTCTCTTCGATGGACTCGAATGAATTCTTCCCCCTTTCGCTGCCTTAGCGAATCGAAAGCTTTGCACTCTCCACACCATGTTGTACCTTGGCAAATCGATCACAAATTAAAATGTCGAGTCCTTAGTCTTTTGAAAAACATTTGATGGCATATTAATATATGCCTCCCTTCAAAATTTTTGACGTCGGCTATAGATATTATGTGCCTCCTCCTTTTGACGTCGAAAATAAATAAAATATTAATTTTTAATTTTAATTTTAAATTTAAATTTTAATTAATTAAAATTTAAACTTAAATCTTTAAAATTAAATATCTCCATCACCGGGACACCTTTTTCGATGAAACAAAAGCCCAAACTAGGTTTTAAGAAAAACCCATTTCAAATATGCCATCCATGGTTTTAAATAAAACCTTTTATTTTTCCTGCCTTGGTTTTCACAAAAACCTTATAAATTTCCATGCTTTCCAAAATGTCATAAATGCTTATATATGAAATACTTTGGCCACCAAAACCAAATGTGATCCATGTGATATCAATGATCCATGTGACATCAATGACAACATAAAATACCTCAAATTGCCAACAATCTCCCCCTTTGTCATTGATGGCAACACCTCTAATGCAAACACCACAATCACTCCAAAAACCATCTCTGAGAATCAAAGTTGCTCCCCTGACTTAATGCTCTCTTTGGAGGCTTCTCCCCCTAACTCAATGCTCTCTTTGGAGGCTGCTCCCCCTAACTCAATTCTCTCTTTGGAGGCTGCTCCCCCTAACTCAAATCTCTCCCCCTTTGACATCAATGGCAAAAGGGACACCTATGGGGCTAAAAGATGTGACTCTTAAGCTTAGCCCCCTCACCCCCTTCTCTTTTGAGGTGATTAATTTTGGGGTGGGAGTACTTTTACTCCCATATCACTTTGTTTCTTTCCTCTATCAATTTCCTTCCATGTTTTTTTGATATCCTTCTCTTGATGAATTACTTGATCTTCTTGTCTAGAACTTGTTTGACCTTCTTGCCTTGAACCTGTTTGACTTCCTTGCCTTGAACCTGTTTGGAATTGAGTCCTACACCATCTTGCAATATGCCCAAAGTTATTGCAATTAAAACACTTGATATTGTAGCCTTTGGATGGTGCCCATATCCTGAATTCTTTCTTGAAATAATTTCCATATCCATTCCTTTCTTGAACCCTGTATTGTGAAGCTCTGTTTTCATGACCATTATGACCATGACTTCTGAATTGTGTAGCTCTAAAACCAAAGCCATGTTGCTCATTTCCTTTGCACCGAGAAGCTTTATGACCAATCTTGTTGCATGAGAAGCAATGTCCCTAAAAATCATACCTTCTTCCTTTGAAGTTTCTTCTAGCAAAATCAAACTTCTTTGATCCATAGATCCCGCAATGTATAGCCCTGTGTCCAAATCCATTACAAGAAAAACAATGTCCTTGAAAAGCCCTTTGTTCATGCCTTGGTTCCTCATACCTTTCTTGACCATTATCCTTATGATCATCTTCAACTTGTGCATTGCATTCTTGAACCTTCTTTGTAGTATCTAAATCCTCTTCCTTAGTTTCTTCCTTGCTTTCCTCTTCAAGTATTTCTCTTTCTTTTGAACTTGATTCACCTATCTCAAAACAAGATCTAAACTGAATATTTTGAGCCATAGGAACTTTGGAACTTTCCTCACAAGTCTTAGGTGCTTCCTTGCTTTCATATTTTAGAACTTCCTTTCCTTTTGAGTGTGATTCCCCAAACCTGAAATATGAGACCTTTGGTGCTTTGGAATCTTCCTCTTCTTTCTCTTCATTTGTGTCAAGTAGCAAATTGGCATCCATCTCTATAGCCTCTGAAATACATGTTTCCTTCTTAGTACAAATATCTTGATCTTTTGAGTCATGTGATGGATCAAACTTCTCAAGTAAGGAACATTTCAATTCTTTTAGATTCTCCTTAACCTCTTGTAGTTGCTCATGGATAACATTGAAGTCTTCCTTTAGATCAACTGAGACATTATCCTCTTGTTTAACTTCTTCTGTTTGGAGTGAATGTTCTTCTTCTACTTCTTTTATCCCATAGAAAAAACCTTCTTCATCTTCACTGTCACTAAGATCATTATAATCTTCTATAGCAAACAAACTCTCAAGATTTCTTTGACCATGCCTATTTCCTTGATGTGTCATCTCATCTTCACTATCATTGAAACCATTGCAATATCCTGATCTGTGATCTCTTTGACCACACACAAAGCACTGTTCTCTTTCACCTTCTATTCCTAGGAATAGATGTTCTTCCTTTTCATCATCTGATTTGTCTCTATCACTATGATCTGAGCTATCACTTGCTTCTACAATGTAGTAAGATTTCTTTGCCTTACAAAAAATTTTCTTCTTCTCATACCTGTTTTGCTTGTATCTATCATCTTTGTCATGCTTATGCTTTCCATCTTCTTTTCTTCTTTGACCCTGTTTTTCATCATCACTATTTTCTTCATGTGGACACTTGTATGCATAGTGACCAAGATCACCACACTTGTAGCATCTGACTTTCCTTATATCTCTGAAATTCCTTGAGTCCTTATTCCTTTTGATGAAGTTAGCTTCCTCATCATTTTCTAAAACTCTATCTATTTCTGAAACTTTCCCTTTCTCTTTTTTTGAAGCCTTGAATGCAATCTCTTTTATTGGAGCTTGATGCTTACTTACCCTCATCTCATAAGTTGTGAGAGTACCTTGCAATTCTTCCATTGTTAGCTTGTTGATATCCATTATTTCTTCTATTTCTGAAACCTTAGAATCATATTTCATGGGAAGTGATCTCAAAACCTTTTGAGTAACTTCTGATTCTTTCATCTCAAAACCTAGGCCTCTCATGGTGTTAGTAATCTCATCAACTCAAAGTAAAAACTTTGCAATATCTTCAGAATCTTCCATTTTCAATTCCTCAAATATTTTTCTATGAGTTTGTAGTTTTGACAACTTTACCTTGGAATCTCCTTCATAAGTATTCCTCAACTTGGTCCACATTTCATTAGCTGAAGTACATACCATGACCTTTGCAAAATCTATCTCACGTAGCCCACTCAAAATACAATTCATTGCTCTTGCATTTATCTCAACCAATTTCTTGGTAGTCTTATCTTCCTCGGGATCACCTTCAACCCTATACTCTTTTTCAACCATCTGCCATACCTCATATCCTTGTGATATCAAGTAGTTCTTCATCCTCATGCTCTAGAAAGCATAATTGTTACCATCAAATAATGGAGCCTTATTTGTAGATAATCCATTCTGTGAAGCCATTTGTGTTCTTGTAGAATCTACCCTCAAGTTGTTAGCTTTTCGAAGGAACCCGCTCTGATACCAATTGAAGAACACAAGCTTATACTGAGAGGGGGGTGAAATGTATAAGACCACTTTTTACTTTCTTTCCAAACCAATATCAATTAATGTTCTTTATAGATAACAATATATTAGTATTAATCAAAGCAAGAGCACAAGTTACCATACATAATTGAGACACAAGATTTTACATGGTTCCCCCAATGTGGGGTACTCCACAAGATAATATTCTTATTAATATTTCTCAATCAATTCTTGGAATATCCAATTACTATGTTTATTTGATCTCTATCCAAAGGTAGCAATAACAAGTTCATGGATTCCATAGAGAACTTGTCCAAATCTTTAAGAAGTTTTACTTAAGATCACTCAACTTAAGATATTATCCACTGAGACTATATCCTTTGTACTCTTGTCACCTCCAAAGCTCTGTCAATAGGCTCACTAAGAACCTACTCAATAGGCTAACACAAAACTTGCATAACAAGCTCACATATAACTTGTCCAATGCTGAATAACAAGCTCACACATAACTTATCCAATGCTGAATAACAAGCTCACATAGAACCTATCCAATGCTGAATAACAAGCTCACACAGAACTTGTCCAAATATGCTCCAACAAGCTCACTAAGAACTTGTCCAAATCTGCTCTAGCAAGCTCACCAAGAACTTGCCCAAAATCTGCTTCAACAAGCTCACCAAGAACTTGTCCAAATCTTCTCTAGCAAGCTCACCAAGAACTTGCCCAAAATCTATCCAACAAGCTCACCAAGAACTTGTTCAAATCTATCCCAAAACTATCCACAAAGCTATCCTCAAAACTATCCACAAAGTTGTCCCAAAACTATCCACAAAGGCCTTCTCAAAGGCTCAATCAATCATGCACAAGTAGCACTCAAATCTCATCCACAAATCTATCAAGGCAAAGCTTCAAAGATGAACTCAACAATGAATGGCAATGTACTCTTCAATGAATGACAACAATGATCCACAATGATCTCAACTCAACTCAACTCAAATCAACTTCATAGAAGCATAAAGAGAATTGTTAGAGACTCAATATGTTCTAATCTCACTCTCAACCCAAATCAATCTCAACTCAACTCAATTCAACTCATAGAAGCATAAAGAGAATTGTTAGAGACTCAATATGTTCTAATCTCACTCTCAACCCAAATCAATCTCAACTCAACTCAAGTCTTATAGAACCATAAAGAGAATTGTTAGAGACTCAATATGTTCTAAACTCAATCACCACAAGGGACAACTCTCTCTCACACAACCCTAGTCCAAGTATGTATCAACCAACTCAAATGTTTCCAACAATGCTCAACCACAAATCTCACATAACAATGATACTCATGTTCTTTTCTAACTCATGTTCTTTCACAACCAATGGGCTTCAACAACTATGCTTATAAAACAAGGTTTAAACACAACTCTCAATTCAAAAAACCTTGAAGCATTCAACCAACCACTTTCGAAAAGGAAACCACAAACAATCCTTTTCCCTCCAATGATATTTCAGAAATCAACCACCATAAACAATCAATAGGAGAATGTGCCCATACCTTTTATGAAGATGAAGAAACCCCTTTGGAAATCTGCCACACTCAACACACTTTGAAAAGAACAAAACAACCTTCACTTGAACCCTTTTACAAAAATAGAAATATCTCTTTATGTACACCTTATTTCTCCTTCTAAATAGAATAATCAAATAGCCCTCAAAATAAGCTTTCCAATGATATATAATATGATATACTTCTAAAAGGAAAATCACCAGAAATATTTCCTTTTCACAACATGCATTTCAAACCTTATCTCTCCTAGGCAACCTTAGAAAAATAAAATATTATTAAAAATTAAAACTTGCCTTTTAACCTCAGCGGGATTCGATCCCCTATCGCTGCCCTTGCACAACTCAAACGGTGGCGCCAACAACCACGTGAGCCACCACTCACACAACACCAAGAGCGCAAGACTTCCTTCTTGCCTCCTATGAACTTGCCCTCAAAAAATCACATGCACAAAAAGGTTCTCCCTTTTCCTTGCAAAAACCAGCGTCGGTGGGTTTCGAACTCGGATCTGTTGGCGCTTCAACACCCTACGCACTTTCCTCTTGCCGCTAGGCCACAAGCACCTATGGTGCTTGGTAAGGGACTTCCCTTACCCTTCTTCCTCCTCTCTTCGATGGACTCGAATGAATTCTTCCCCCTTTCGTTGCCTTAGCGAATCGAAAGCTTTGCACTCTCCACACCATGCTGTACCTTGGCAAATCGATCGCAAATTAAATGTCGAGTCCTTAGGCTTTTGAAAAATATTTGATGGCATATTAATATATGCCTCCCTTCAAAATTTTTGACGTCGGCTATAGATATTATGTGCCTCCTCCTTTTGACGTCGAAAATAAATAAAATATTAATTTTAAATTTTAATTTTAATTAATTAAAATTTAAACTTAAATCTTTAAAATTAAATATCTCCATCATCGGGACACCTTTTTCGATGAAACGAAAGCCCAAACCGGGTTTTAAGAAAAACCCATTTCAAATCTGCCATCCATGGTTTTAAATAAAACCTTTTATTTTTCCTGCCTTGGTTTTCACAAAAACCTTATAAATTTCCATGCTTTCCAAAATGTCATAAATGCTTATATATGAAATACTTTGGCCACCAAAACCAAATGTGATCCATGTGACATCAATGACAACATAAAATACCTCAAATTTCCAACATAATATCATGAGCCACTTCATGGGCAAAGACAATTACAAGTAATATTCCATATAAATGATGATATCCATGATGATTACAATGATAATATCCCTTATTTATATACACATCTTATAAACCCTCATCCAAATCATTATTATAATATTGCAGACACCAAAATCTAGCTACTTATCATCCATCTATATCTTCCCACCATTTTTACCCATTATTTACATATATTTATGTATATTTGTTTAATATATATTTTTATATTTATACTTTATATTATATTATATATATTTAATATATATGAGTGAATTAATCGTAGCCATCCATATTGGTCTAATCCTAGCCATTCATCCACCTTAATCCATGCCACTTGCCCATATTTAAACTCCACCCTCCATCACATTTTAATCTTGACCACATAAATTATGTCATTGAAACTCTAATGTGCCCTAGGGAAGATTATAAATAGGAGTCATTTTTATGGCTCAACCCCTAAGTTTTTCCTAATTTTTATAAGCCCTAAGCAATCTAAGAAATCCATGGTTTAGAAATATTCTTCTGCATCCCTCACCTTCACCTCCACATCTACCACAGTAGCCCTCATATGAAGTAGATATGCTTTCCCAGACCTTGCCTCAACACTTTAATGCCCCTTTGCTACTCCTGGATGTCCACCTACTATTCTTAAGTGCCTCTAGGTATTTTTTACCATCCTCAAGTGCCCTTGGATACTTCCTGCTACCACTGAGCACCCACAGGTATTTTAGACCTTAGTTTTGTAGACCAACAAACCCTCAGGTGTCGCTAGAGCATCTGCACACATGTTTTCTTGCAATGATGACAACGATAGATTAGAATACAATAAGTTTACAAGGTAAATATTCAATTATTATATTGATTTCATTACTTCCATTTTTTTTTATAGTATTACTATTTTGCACTTAGGGTTTCTATTTATTTATGAGGGTCTCACATAGTGGAGCCCTCACAGTTACTACTAATCCTCTTTTGTCATTTTTTGTATGCAGATATGGAAATACACAGGCATTTGATAGCTACTTAAGTTGGAGTGGTCCGATCAATGGATGCTAAAGCCCACTCACCTTTTTTGGGAGAAAGAACAAGCTTTGAAGACACCATAAGCATTATTGTATTCATTGTATCAAAATAAATAGTGTAAACCCCTATTTTTGGGGTACATTTGATTGTATTGAGATCCATCGATATTAATAATATAAAATCTATTCTTTGTGCAATCTCTTGTATCATTTTTTGTTTATTTCCTGTTATATATCTGGTGTTTCATTTTTATCTTCACAAATATAATATAATAATATAATCAACCCTAGGTTATGTGTGGCCCATGCCAACTATCCATAATACCCATATACAATATAATATCATATCTCCATATACCTATTCCTAGGTACCATAGCATTTTGTAATATCAAATTGTCAAATGTAAGTGTTATAGTTAAAAGAAAGAGGTAAATTAAAAATTAAATTACTTTTTAAAGTCTAAGAACATTGCATGTATTACAACACTCTCTTGCTTCACTAGATGAAGCATCTTTGTATTAATAAAAATAGAAAAAATATGATATAAGAGAATAGAAAAAACAACCAATATACAAATGTGAAGTCACTCAACATGGATGAAAAAGGCATAGTTAAATTCATGGATTATAGTATAAAATATCACACTACTAAACTTGTAAGGTTAAAGTAACAAACAATAATCTTGACTAACATATCCATTATACTTAGGTTTTGATCATTATTCTACTAGATTACCACATACTTTTGCTTGAGTGGTATTGTTGGGTATCATTTTATCTTGGGTAGTGTTACTTTGAATAGTGTACTAATGTAAATAAATGGCATGTATAGAAAACATCTATTTGTGATTTGGTAGTAGAAATGGTGTGTGTGTGCTAGAAGTAGTTTTTCAAGTACAACTTGTATTCAAAATTTACTACACCTATGAGAAGTTTTTTTTAACTATTTTTTCAAAATTGGCCTTGACAGAAGCCAATCGATGAAAGGAAGGAGGGGAAAAAGTGCACCATCAATTTTGAAGCCAATGACAAGCATTTTTTTTCATGAGAAAAATCCATTGGAAGTTTTGAAGCTACACAAGTCATCTAATATTTTTATCCATAAGAAATGCCAATTGAGATGGTGGAAGACCACAAAGACTCTTCAAAGTTGTGTGCATAATCAAATTGGTTAATCTAATGGTGGGTGCTAATTATTGAAGAATATTGAGTTGCGAAGAAATCAAAGTGTGCACCATTGATTTTTTAAATCTACAATGGGTGTTAATCCTTGGAAAGGTGAATAGAAAAGGTACCTCAAATATCTATAGGCCATTGATTGCTCATTCAATGAATCGCACCATTTTTATAATACTACCAATTGTAAGAAGTCGGAACAATATGATTGATTAATCAATAGTATAAATAACATATTGACGCCCTAGAATAGTCCGGTGAAAACGGAACTAACCAGGCGAGGAATAGATGTTGTTATAACAATGTAACAACATACTAAATAATGAAATATAATATAGCAAACTATAGTTACGCTAACATCCCCCCTTATTACATTATTTGGGTAAAAATTACTAGCTATACTAACATCCCCCCTGATTACATCATTTTGCAATACATAGAGAGCTGCGAAACAATTCAAATTTGACACGTGCAAGTGCCTTAGTGAAAATATCTGCAACTTGAGCATCGGTGGGAATGTATTGAAGCTGAATTCGATGTCGAGGAACTTCGTCTCGAATGAAGTGACATTGTGTGTCAATGTGCTTGGTTCTTTCATGATGCACTGGATTCTTAACAAGATTCAAAACACCCTGGTTGTCGTAGAACAAGTGTATTGGAGATTTGGATGGAAGACCCATACTTGTCAAAATGTGATGCAACCATATCACTTCGCACACAGCTTCACGTGCGGTGCGATACTCTACCTCTGTAGATGAGATAGCAACCACCTGTTGCTTCTTGTTGTGCCAAGAGACAAGACCGGATCCAAGATGAAAAATATATCCTGAAGTTGACTTGCGATCATCAGTCGACCCGACATAGTCGGAGTCCATGTATCCTTGCAAGAAGAATTTACCATTCCTCTTGTATTCTAGGCCATATTCCATAGTACCACGGACATAGTGAAGAACACGTTTTGTTGCTTTCCAATGAGTGGTCTTAGGCTCCTGCATGAACCTCGAAAGATAGTTGACAGCAAACACGAGATCTGGCCTAGTGTTTGTCAGATATATGAGACTCCCAATCAGCTGTCGATAGAGAGTACCATCTACCTGAGGTGAATCATCATATCATGATAACTGAAGTCCTGATTCCATCGGTGTTGCCATTGGCTTGCAATCAGTCATGCGATATTTTTCTAACAATGTCTTGGCATATTTTGTCTGAGACACTTTGATGTAGTGCTCTTTCTGGCTCACTTCCAGACCAAGACAGTAATGGAGAAGTCCGAGATCTGTCATCTCAAAAGATTTACACAAGTCCATTTTGACAGTAGAGATCATAGTTTTTGAACTCCCTGTAATGAGCAAATCATCAACATAGAGTACAAGCAACACTATCTCAGAACCTTGTTTCTTGAAATAGAGGTTTGCATCTGACGGACATCTCTTAAATCCATGCTGCATGAGGTGATTATCCATCTTAATATACCAAGCTCGAGGAGCTTGTTTCAGACCATACAAGGACTTGACCAATTTGCACACTTTCTGCTCTTGGCCTTCCACTTCAAATCCTTCAGGTTGAGTCATGTAGACTTCTTCTTGGAGATCACCATTCAGGAAAGCACTTTTGACATCCATTTGGTGAACTTTCCACCCATACTGTGCTGCCATAGCACAAAGAACTCGAATAGTGGTCATTCGAGCAGTAGGTGCAAAAGTTTCCTCATAGTCAATGCCTTCCTTTTATGCATAGCCCTTTGCAACAAGGCGGGCCTTATGCTTATCAATTGCCCCATCTGCTTTGTACTTGACTTTGTAAACCCATTTGTAGCCTATGGGCTTCTTTTCGTATGGCAGATCGACAAGCTTCCATGTTTTGTTCTTTTTCAGAGACATGTACTCAGCATCCATAACAGCCTTCCATTGTGGCTCACTAAGGGCATCTTGTACAGAAGCAGGTTCATGTTCATTCACAGAAGATATAAACACCCTATCATCATCTATATCCATATCCTCTGTTTGTCTCTCTGGATCAACAGAAAGTTCCTCAAAATATTGACAAAGATCATCAACCTCAGTAGTCTCTGTTGCTGCTCTTTCTTGTCGAGCCATACTGCGAGTACGAGGTCTATCCAAAGTCAAATTTGGTGGAGTGGATAACTTGGAGTCTCTGAGTGTACTTGTATACCATTTTGGATTCTTCTTCTATGGTGGTGAAGAAGATGAAGAAGGTCCTCCAATATTTGGTAATGAAGGAGACTTCTCAACTTTAGATTCCACAAGATCTAGGTATACATCTGATGTGCTTTGTGATGTGAAATTTTCATCAAAAATGACATCTCTACTGACATGAATCTTCTTGGTCAAAGGATCAATCAAACGATAACCCTTAGAGTGCTCATCATAGCCAAGAAGAATACACTTCAATGTCTTCTCATCTAGCTTCTTCCTTTTTTCTTTCGGTATGTGCATGAAAGCTTTACATCCAAAAATGCGTAGATGAGAAATGGAGGGTTTCCTACCACTCCATGCTTCCTGTGGAGTCATTCCTTGTAGAGCCTTTGTGGGTGCCCTATTCAATAGATATACTATTGTGGTGATAGCTTCTACCCAATATTGTTGCCCAAGTCTAGCTCCTGTGAGCATACAACGAACCATCTCCATGATTGAACGGTTCCTCCTTTCAGCAACTCCATTTTGTTGAGGAGTATAAGCAGTAGTTAACTGTCTCGTGATCCCTTGTGCAGTCAAGAATGCAAAAAATTCTTTAGAGGTAAACTCCCCCCTCGATCTGAGTGAAGGGTCTTTATAGAAGTTCCTGACTCCTTCTCAACGGATTTCTTGAATTGTTGGAAGAAATCAAAAGCTTCAGATTTTAGTTTAAGAAAGAACACCCACATATTTCGTGAGTAATCATCCACAAACAACTGAAAATACCTCTTCCCCCCAGAACTGATGGGTGTGAATGGACCGCACAGATCGGTGTGAATCAACTCCAGAGGTTTCTTTGCTCTTGTAGAGCTCTTCTCAAAAGGTACTCTATGTTGCTTTCTTGCCAAGCAATCAGAGCACACTGGCAATGTGGAAGAAAGGGAAGGAAGACCCTTTACCATCTCATACTTACTTAGCTCAAGTAAGTAGCCAGAACTAAGATGTCCATATCTCTTGTGCCACAGAGAAGTTGCCTCCTTTGTAGAGACTGTCATGGCAACATGGGGAGTAGAGATAGCATCTAAGGCAAACAAGCCATGCTTATATGAAGTTGTTGCAATGTGCTTACCCCTCTTGGTAATAGAACAACACTTCTTGCCACCCTCAACACTAAAGTTCACAACCATATCTTTGTCCATAATTTGTGTGACTGACAACAAATTGTTCGCCAATCCTGGAACATAGAGGACTTTGTCAATCTGACACTTGCCATCAGGAAGAGTGACTAAAACTGTACCCTCTCCCTGAACCTTGTAGGTTTTGTCATCAGCAATAGTGACAGGTTTGCCCTCCTTGGCCTCATATGTTTCAAACCATGATTTGTCGCCAGTCATGTGCTTACTAGCGCCAGAATCGACATACCAGACAGGATCCTTCTGCTTGGAGGTTGTGGTAGTCATGAGCACCTTGTGTGCCCATTCAGAATCCGAGTCAGATTCTTCAAAAGCAACATTCACCTGGGGTTGCTTGTTTTTGTTTGGTGGTTTGTTTGGGCCCTTGTTCTTAGGTTGCTTGTTCTTTCTCCAACACCTATTTGTGTCATGGTTGTCTTTGTAACAAATTTTGCAATATCTCTTCGTTTGTTGAGGTTTTTTGCCCTTGGAATCCTTGTGAGAATTACTTCCTTTCTAAAAATTACCCTTCTTCTTAGAACCCTGCTTGTTGGTGTATAGGGTTGAATTAGAAGAATCATCTCTTTGAAGTTGGCGTGCCTCCTCTTCCTGAAGCAGATTGACCAACTCAACAAAGGTAACTTTTCTCTGTGACACCTAAAGGGAGGTGATCAACACCCTATAAGAATTAGGTAAATCTCTCAATACCACTGAAGTAAGGAGCTTATCGTCAACAGTTTCTCCCAAAGAACTCAATTTGGCTTTTAACTCAGACACTCTGCAAAGAAAGAGTTCAACTGTCTCGCCCTGCTTCATGCTTAGACTGTGCATTTGAGTTTGAAGAAATAGAATAGTGGAATCATTCTTTCCCTCATAGATAGTTTTAAGGGCATCCCATGCCTCTTTACTATGTTCACAGTCAACAATATGGGGTTGAACTTCATCAGAAACAACAAGCAAGATGAGCACTTTTGTTGTGTTGTCTTTCTTGTCAAAGGCTTTCTGATCAGCAGAGGGAGTTGTAGCTCCAGCAGCAGATGAAGGTCTTGTTGTTGCTCCAGATACAACATCCCATAAGGCATCCATTTCTAGAATTGCCTTCATCTTGTTTTTCCATGGTGTATAATTAGGACCTTTCAACAACTGATGAGCATCAGTCATTAATTTCGCAGACATTGTGAAGGTTCCTTATATCACCAAATGGTCCCCCTTTCATTATACCTTAATGCCAGGGCGTTTATACCATACAAAATACCCGCCCTTACTTGAGGGAGACTATAGGTATTTTGAAAAATCAAAAAAATTACCCGCCCTTACGTGAGGGAGACTATAGGTAATTTCAATGATTATACGATACGTGGTACTTAGGCGGTACTGAAAGGGAATCGCCTCGTTGATGGCACCTACCTTAGATAGTCATCAATCCTCATGCGTGGGGCGTAACTTCCCCTAAACACTTCGGATTTCAGAACTTTCGTCAGGATTTATGCCTAAACACGAGAGCGATTAGGGTAGTGGATGGAGTAAAAAAAATGCAAAATGGCGTACTTATTCCTCCTCGACGATTGATAGAGAAAAAGCTGGGGGGTTTTTTTGGGGGTTATATTGGGGGGGGGATAAGGTAGCACAATCACGACAACATTACCTATAGTGCAATCACGATAGCATTATCTGTAAGTGCTATTGGGTTTAATTATTTTGGGGACTTAGGAAGAGCTCTGAATTTCAACTTTTAATGAAGTAGTGCAAAAATTGAAAATGTGACTTACAACATAAAAGTGCCCACAAAATAAACCCAAAAGGTGTCGGGCACAGCCGAAAATGCACCTTTTACAAAATGCCAAATTTGCTTTTTCAAATACTGAAAAATTACTCAATTTCCCCCCTTTTGATTTTTAAAAGAAATAGGCCCCCCTTTTTTTTAATTTTGACAAAAATCTCCTAATGTCATAAAAAAATGACTAAAGTTTAATTAAACATTTTTTGAGAAAAATAAATTATTTTAAATAAATGATTTTTAATATTTAAAATAACTTTTTCAAAAAAAATAAAAAAATTTAATTAAACTAAAGTAATTTTTAAAAAATGACAAAAAAAAATTAAGTAAAATTACCTCACGCGGGGGAGGGGGTTGGTGGGTTTGGAACCCCCGACCTCGGGGCTCCCTAAGCCCTACCGCTCAGCCCACGACCAAGTGGGCTAGCGGGATGATCCGCTAGGATCAGTGGAGCCCTCCTTAATGAGGAGGCTCCTCGAGCTCCGCCTGTGAAGCGACCGTCGCTCCTCCGCTCGGCGGCAGCTAGGGCCCTGGTGGTGCGCGGACGGAGCAACACTGTGTTGCATCATCTGTGAGACTTGTCCAGTGGCCAACTGACCACCAAACAACACCACGGACCTCGACAACTGCAGCAAGAAACCCTGCTAATCGCCTCCGGTCAAATCACCTGCAAGTCCCTGAAAGCGTAGAAAACTCCATGGACTGTGATGCGTTTCGTTGTTTTCTATGGCTTTACAATCTGATTTTGTCAGTTGTGGAGGTAACAAAAAATTGAGGAGTGCTTGCAGGTTTGACGTTGTTCTGAGGTGATTGGACGAGGACAGGAACAATGTCGTTCGAACGCCGGTGACATGGGAGATGTCCAACGTCTAATGTAATTTCTCCTTTCGGTGTTCACGTAGAATACATCCACGAAAGCCTCCACCTTATATTGATCTACCTCAACCCGCTAGCATCTTCGTCAGCAACATCTGCCGCTTCTACTGCTTCTGCTTACGTCGTCCTCCACACGAGTTTTAAAACCATAGGCATTTACAAGTTTAGCCGCTTCTGGTGATCAAATGACGTCTCTTGCAACTGCAGATGGAGATCGGCTTCACAGACTTTGTCGTGCAGAAAAACAACGTGGTCGCTGCTGTGGGGAAAACAAATTATCCCACATTCAGGAGTCGACAAAAATAAACGTGTTTAAATACACACAATCACAAGATGTCTTATGACTGCCTTGTGGTAGTCAGACCTTCCCTTGTTGGCCTTTTGTCACCCATCCAGTAGGGCTTGTGCATGTGTCACTTAGATGTGCGTCCTAGGTGTCTCTAGTGTCCCTCCGTCTTGTGTTGTGTCCTTGTCATAGTGCACGTCTTAGGCTTAGATGGCTACGATGATCACAGTCTTTGGTTGGCATGATCACTGAATCAGGGAACGACACTTGATGAATCCGTGTGGTCCAGATTTACTGCCAGATCTTGAGCCCGTCAGGGGCCAATGTCCATCAGCGCTGCATGGAGGTCCAACCATAGCCAGATTTCTCTGCTGGTCTACGTTAAGTCACAGGTGCCACACAGATCTACAACCTACATCTAGGTCATCGTCCTCTCGTCACATTCCAAATTTAGGGACTAAATGAGTCTGTGTTGAGAGATCGTCTAATAATACGACTACGTCAAATACCCAGGGGAATCCAGCCTCACCAAATGCCCACCCAGAGCGAAACCCGCTCTGATACCATGTAAGAAGTCGGAACAATATGATTGATTAATCAAGAGTATAAATAACATATTGACGCCCTAGAATAGTCCGGTGAAGACGAAACTAACCAGGCGAGGAATAGATGTTGTTATAACAATGTAACAACATACTAAATAATGAAATATAATATAGCAAACTATAGTTATGCTAACACCAACAAAGTTTTCAAAACATAATCGTACAATTGGTTAAGGCATGGACACATGGAAAACACATCAATGAACCATGGAGGAAGTAATAAGTTATTCTATTAAATCCCACATTCAATACATATCCACCATCTATCTTAGGAAGAATAAGATTTGATGACCCATAGAGATCAGATATGGACATCAAAGACACTTAGATTTTAAAACCCCACCAACCACCAGATCTTGGCAAACAATGGTCTAAAAGAGAGCATGTGAATAGAAGAAGCTCCACCATCTATTTGATCAAAAGAAAAAACATCCTAGTCCAACAAGTCTCAATTATAGAAAGGCAGAAATATTCTTTTAAAGGTTGCATTTGTGCATGATCTCCTGGAGGACTCATAAATGGAGCATTTGCAAAAGACCTTAGGTTCACCTATTGGTACCATTTGCACATGATATTCTATGAAAAGTGGTTAGCATATTCAAGACAATAGCAGAAGAAGCCCTGGTTTCAAAGTATCAAAATATTTGGCATTGATTTATCCAGTTCAAAGGTCTCAAATCCATCAAAATTGAATGTGGACCAATCTCTCACTTGATTTAGGAAGAATATTTTGAGTTGCATGTGTATTTTTTGGGGGAAAAACCCTAATCGTTGTATATAGATAGTAGTTTTATTTTCATTATAGGTATAAAAAACTACTTAATCATGCCTAATACTTGATCTTGTGAGTATTTTCCTTTCACTTCTCTTCTATGTATAATATGTATTCAAGCCTTGAGTATTTTCTTAATAGCATTTTATCCTTTGGTATCACATCTCTGTAATATTATGATATATATGGAAAACTATGACTAATTTTGATCTATTCCATTTTTTATGTATATTTCAATGCTTGGATGTTAGATCAAAATCATGTTCACTTTTTAGCTATTGGAAGATAATGCATGTGATTATGTTACTCTAATTATGCATAGAAGAATCCTTTATATCTTGGTGCATCACCTCCTTAGCTTAGGTTTTATTTTTTACATTTTTTTTCTGTAAGTCTCTCTATCCCTTTTCCCTAATGATTGCAAGTACTATAGAAAGTAATGTAGGAATAATGCACTGAAGATCATATCACATGAGGAGCTGACCTCAATAAAATCCTAGAGGTTTCTCCATGAGTGTGTCTCGTGCCCACATAGCTTCTGGACTACAAATCTTAACAAAAGATGCTAGTATCAGAGACACTTGACAAGTGGCTACAATATTATAAGAGACTAATGTAACCAATTTTATTTCATATATTTTGTTGGAAGTTCTTCATATTCTTGTGAGTATGTATGTCAATTGAGTTGTTATGGGTATCATGAATAAGGCTTAGAGGTATCTAGTCTTAAGGGTTATGCCTAGTTAATATTAAGATTTTTTTCTATAGCCAACCATCTATCTTAGTCTAACATTCCAATTGGGTTAATACAACCTTCGATTTCCTATCAGAAGATTGAGCTCTCTATAACTACAATTTCTCCATATGATTTTAAACAAATAATCTACAAATAATGAGACTATCAAACTTGCCCATTATTCTAGGGTTTTGATCAATATTCAACTAGATTACCATATATTTTTATTTGAGTGATATTATAGGGTCTCATTCTCCCATGGGTAACATTACTTTGAGTGGTGTATTTGTATAATTAGATGACAAGTGTGGGAAGTGTCAAATATTTGGGTAGTACAAATGGTGTATGTGTGGTAGAGGTAGATGGAATCCCAAGTACAACTAATTTTATTTCATCTATATTACTTTAGCTCACTTATGATGTGATTTCAATGGAAGTTATTCATGTTCTTGTGGCTATGTATGTTAATGGAGTCCTTATGTGTATCCCAAAGAAGGCTTGGATGTATCCATCCCTATGGATTATGTCTATTATATTGAGCCTTTTGTTCTACATCTAATCATCCATCATAGTCCAACATTTCAAGTGGGTCATTTCAACCTTCAATTTCCTATCAAAAGAGTGATTTCTCTACAACTATAATTTTTTCCCTATAATTTTTTATGGTTGTACAACCTTCCTCTAATGTTTTTGTGTCCTCTATAAGGTGCCCAAGGTTAGTTGTGTCCAGTATTATTTATTTCAATCAATAAGAAAAGGGTTACAAACTTATAATATAGGATAAGAGGTTGAAGATATCAAAGTTTATAGAGAAAATGCTCAATGAGTGATTGGAAGAAAGGATAATTTAGTCAGAGGTTTGAGAATCAAGGTAAATTATTAAAATATTTGAAATTGAACAATGCCCATTTAGAGATAATGAGTTATCAATTTTTTTTGATAATTCTGTTTTTATTTGTTGGTTAAGGGTATCCTATGTGAGGAAGAATTTGAAATGTGGGTTAAGGATAACTAAGAAATTAGGGGTCAACTTATGTAGAAAGTAAGAGAGTTGTACAAAAAAAATATGTTTGATATCAACTGTCTAAGGTTGTTGCAAAGGTAGTGTTTAAATATGGGTTGTGGGTGATTTGCGATCATTATTATTTTATGCAAGCATAATCTTTTAAATTTTTGCACAAGGGCCTCTCTAGGATAAATTTTCAATCTTGCTTTCAAAACTTTTTTATGTATTATTTATGGACACTTGGTAAAGTGGTTAGTGAATGAAAAAGAGTATGACAAATTATCGGGGCCATCCATGTGTATGTTAAGGTGGACCTAGATGGTGACCTACAAAAAACTGTCCTTTTGCAAGGGCTAAATTTTGTTTGTGAGAAAAAATTATATTCTTGAATTTGTCCAATGTTTGTTTTTATGTAGATAGCTCAGGTGTCTTTCCAAAGTTTATTTAATAAAAAGGGTTCAAGTGTCACAAGCAAATGAGGAGGTGCATTCTAAATTATATCGTATCATGAATGGTTATGTTACTGCCATGTCAAGGTTTGTTAGTGAGGCATTATAAGTGATTTAACATGAGGAAGTTAAAAGTGATGTCGTTTTTCTTGCTTCTGAAAGTTTTTATTTTTCCTCCATTAAGGGGATATTGTTTTCGGTTATTGCGAATACATGTGCTAACTTATGGAGGAACAATCCAAGTAGACAAAGGAAGGGTCCTTGTAGAATTATAAATCTCATGAATGGTTAGGTACTAATCTCTCTTAGTTAAATTGTTGGTGGAATAGTTGGGATGGATGTGAAATTAGTGGTATGTTGTCACCTGTGCCACAATAGACCTTTAGATTGACTATCTTATGACTAATTAGAAATATCTGGGAACTTACATTCATTGTTTTGGGTTGTGTGTACTGTACATATTTCTCTCTTTTAAGTTGTATTGGGATAAAATGTAGTTTTTATGTAATCAACTTTTGTTCAATTGTTTTAGTGCTAATGGGGTTGGATTGAGGTTTTTAAAGTTTCAAGGATTACTCTAATGTTCTCCTTTTCTTTTATTTTTCTTATAGGTTAATAAGTTAAAATGGTTGTTAGAGGAATAAAAGGAATGGTGCTAAGATGTGAATTTTTACTTTTATTATGATTTTGAGCAAATAAATGAAGACATACCAAAATCTAATAAAAATAACGGAGAAAATAAAAAAAAATGAAATAACACTTACAACTAGTAATAAATTCAAAATGCGACTTAAAAATATAATGTTAAGAATAAAATTATTATTAATTTAAAAAGCATAAGTTTTTATATTCTTAATCTTAAATAAATTTTATCAATCTATTAATTTATTTTTAAAAATAAATTTATAATTAATTAGAATATTAAACTATTTACTCATATTTTTAATCATGCACTGAATAATTCTAATTTTAATCAATTCTATTTTAATTTTTAATATATTCATACATTCTTCAATTAAAAAAAGGTAGTGTCATAACTTTAAAATCTTAACTTGGAACAAGTTACTTCAATGGAATGGAATGAATTTCACATGGCTCAAACAAAATTTCAAGATTTTAAAAATATAATATTCAACTAAAATATAGTCTCCCTCAAAGCCACATTCTGAATAATATTAATTTTTATTTTAATAATATGTATATAGTCAATTTTAGTCCATGTATTAATAATATGTATATCCCATCATATAAACGACTCCCATCTTCTAAGTCTTACTCCTTCGCATGTAGTGACACATTTGGACCATGGTATTTCGTACCTTGTACTTTATGAACATTGTCTGTGATACTCCAAAAACAGAGTTGGCTATAAGATTTTTCAGCTTAGTTGTAAAGTAGACGGGTCCCTTGCAAAGCAAACTTTTTTATGTCGGCAAACTTATCTATTTTGGATAAGAGGTGAAGTACAATACTTTATATTTTTAAGTATAGTAATAGGAACCTCGTTAGAATTAAAGTAATTAGATGGAATGCCAACACCAATAATTACGTCGAGATCCTACAATGGCAGAGAGGGAGGGTGTGAGGGGTGAGGCAAAGACGTAAACAATATTTTTTTTTAACTAAAAAAGTGGGGTGGGAGGCAAGGGGTGAAGGTAAAGAGGTCATACATGTTACATCGTAAACATTTAAAAAAAAAAAAATTGATATTAACAAAAACATTTAAAATATTTAAACTAAAACAATTGACTAACTGACCGTTGCAAACATTTAAAATGTTTAAACTAAAACACCCGACTTGCAACTGTTTAATAAACTAACTTAGATATAAAATATATATATCTATAAACATCCAGAGTTACCAATCCTGAGATGCCTATCTTGAAGATCACACCCCAAAAAATAGATAAATCTCGCTTTTAAATATATATCTTTTATATCTAAATTACTATACAAAAATTGAAACTAACCTATTTAGATGAAATGCCAACACCAATGATATACCAAGATTTTTTCTATTTATTATATATTAGAAAACTTACATCAGTTAAATTCCACCAAAACTTAATAGTATATATGTTAAATTTTTGTCTCGATAATTTGTTTAGCATGTGATGGTCGATATAAGTAGTTTAGTTCAATAATTTGTGGGGTTGTACATTTCAAACTTGATATAGATAGATATGATTGTTTTTTAATATTTTAATGTATAGATAAGGTAATTAGATTTGATGTTAATTTTTTTTTAAATATAAATTTAATATGTAATATATTTTTTAAGTTGTTAAGTGTTTATAATTAATTTTTTAACATTCTTTCATTAAAGAAAATATCATTTTGTTTACTGTATTTTAAAATTTAAATTTTGTTATGATTGGTTGATTTTGTATATAATTTTGAAATTAATTACATGGAATTAAAATGGGTCCAGCTTACCTAGGTGTTGTAGGTGAGTTGGAGAGGAGAGGTCAATCCTCCAAGGGAGGTTCCAGGTTCAAATCTCCACCCTACCAAAAAGTTGAATTGGATATCCAAAATCCAATTGATAATGTTGGTGCGAGTAGGGTCGGGTGCGACCTTCGGGTGACTTTGACGGTGTAGAACCTTCTGTTCATGGTCTCTTAGACCAAGGCGGCCCTGCAAGAGGTTTTTCGCTTTAGAAAAAAAAAAATGGGTCCAACTTATACTACATCTCAACTACACACTGGCTATTATGTATGTATCATTTGGCAAAATTTGAACCTGGGTCTCCTTAGAATTTGTGGAATCTAAATGGTTGAGTTAATGCCATTTGATATAATTGTTTAAATTAGTCATTATCTTTCTCTATAGATATGATATTATTTTCAAGACAGTACCACTAACAATAGTTAATGGACATAAAAAACAATGTTATTTTTATTTAATCTCTACACATTTTTTTATAACATTAATAATAATTATGAATCACCCTCAATTGAAATATATTTCAATCCTTTTTCAATGGTAATTTTAATCCTTGTGAAAAATGTTCTAGTCTCTACATAGTTGTTTGGTGAAGTACCATATAATTTCAAGTGGTGAGAATTGTGCCACTGAACCCACCTCCTTCTTAGTACCCATATTAGCCAAGAAGTGTACCATTTTATTTATATCTCTGCTTACATAAAATCGAATCACATCATCTAATTCCCTCCACAATTCTTTAATTTGGGTGACAAGAATCCTCAACCTCCATGTCTTCAAAGCAAAGTTCCTCATGCAATCTAGAGCTCCTCCCGATATTTGAAAATATGATTCTAGGATTATTCTCTTGTAAATTTGTCCTTCCACCCATATAGAAGCAATTTTTATAGCTAAGGCTTTTGCTTCATTGTTCGTGGTCCTTCCTAGGCCTTGTAGTTCCCAATAGAGTATTGTTCCAACATGATTCTTGCTGACCACTCCAATTCTAGCTCTACCTGGATTACCCTTTGTAGCTCCATCAGTATTAATATTAATCAACCTTTTGAGGGTGGTTTCCAACTAGGTATGTCCAGCCCCTCTTGCACTTCAACTTCCTTCTCCTTCGTCCCTATATCAGCCTGAGTTTCTCTTTTAGCATACATGACCAAACTTTTTGTGACTTTGTTCCAAATGACCTACCAAATATCATGTAAGGATGAAAAGATTTCTCTAAAAAAATTACTATTTCTCTCCAACCACACTTGCCACCAAATAAAGTTTAATCCAAGCTTTCAACCGATACAAAGAGCTTTAGATTTAAATCTACCCCTCTTCCATCTTTCCTAAATATTAATCTGATTCAAATCACCATTGGCTCAAATTTTGTAAGATAAAAACCATCGCTCCTAGATCTAGCATGTGAATGGGCACTCAAACATCAAGTGGTCAGATGTTTCCTCACTCTTGTAGCATAAAATACATTGAGATGGACCAATGATTCCCCTATGTCTCAAATTATCAAAAGTAAGAATTCTATTGTGCATGAACTACTACGACAAGAAGTTACTTTCGGTCAACCCTTGGATTACCAAATTTTTTTTCCAATCCTTAACTTGATATGCATGAGGAAGAGGTTTTGGAAAGATCTTATCATATTTTTTCTTCATTGTGTAGACTCCATGGCTCCCATAGCCCCAATTTAATTCATCCTCTTCATCACTACCTGTGAGAAATCTTTTTGCCAAGATTTTAGTCATGATGGGTGTCAATTCCGAAGGGATTGAAATTGGTCACTCATCCAACTTCTTAAATTGCTTAAACTTATAATCCTCCAGTTGACTAGTTTTGAAATAAATTTCAATCTGGATCTAACCCCTACTTTCCATGGCTATTTTTACTGGTTACAGTTCTAGGAATTCAAAAATGATAGGTAGGTGTTGATCCTATGAATCTATCCAAAATTATGCTTCTCCCCTCTCCTCACTTTCCAAAATAATCCATATTTCACTATGTGAGATCCTAAATTTAGAGCCTACCACACTAAGGACCCATTACCATCCAAAGGAAAATGACTCACCTCATTCAATTTCACTTGTCCTAAATATTTACTAGTTAAAACTCTACTAATTTGGTTGGGAAATCCTCCTCTAGTAAAGCTTTCTAGCCAAAGCTTTATTATTTAACTCTAATCTCCTTAGTCCCAAACTTCCCTTTACCTTGGGCTAGCTTACTTTCTCCCAACCTACTAAGACCCATATCCTCTCTTCTTTTACTTCCCATAAAAATTTTCTAGTCATCTTGTCTAACTCTTTCCATATGGTATGTGGGGCAACAAGGATAAAAAACTTATAAATTCGTATGGTTTGAATTACTGATTGTAAAAACGTTAATCTACCCCCATAGCTTAACCATTTGTGAGACCAATGATTAATTCTTTTGTTATACAATCCAAAATATTTCTCTAGATATCTATTTTTAGTTTTTTTAAATGCAAAGGGATCCCCAAATATACCACTAGAAGAGAAGCCTTCACGAATCCCAAGATCTCTAAAATTTTATCCTAAAGCCTTCAATCAAGATTAAAAAATACCACTATAGATTTTTTATCATTGATGACTTGTTTGTGGCCCTAAGGTATACATTAAGAGTATCTATAATCATTCTTGCTTTCCTAAATTTATCCACTCCCACCAATCTTGTATCATCCACAAACTGTAGGTGATTCAAAACTTCCTCACCCACTTTGATACCTATTAGCAAACCTTGTTGTCTTCTCCTCAAGATGATTCTACCCAAGCCTTCAACCAATATGAGAAAAATATAAGGGGATCAAGGATCTTCTTAACGAAGGCCTCAAGTAGCTCTAAATGGTTGTGAGGGAACGCCTTTGATTAACATTGAGTATGTCATAGTAGAAATATAAATCATGACCCATTCTATCCAATCCTCAGAGAAACCAAAATTTTCCATCATCCTTGACAAGAACCTCCACTCCACTCTATCATAAGCCTTTGACATATCCAATTTTATAAAAATTTCCCTACTTCCATATTTTTACATTGAGTGGATTACCTCCGAAGTTAGAACCACACCATCCAAGATTTTTATACCCTCTATAAAACCCCCTTGCTATGAGGATATAATGCTATGTAGGATAGGTTTTATCCACTCATTCATTACCTTTGTGATTATTTTATATATGACATTGCATAAGAAAATAGGTCTATAATATGAAATATGTATCCCCTCCTCCCCTTTCAAAATTAAGGAAATGAATGTATGATTTAATGCTTTAAGCATTCATTTACTACCTCTTGATTCCTCTGTAATAGCCATTACATCCTCCTCCAAGTTGTCCTAGAAGGTATGAAAAAATTCATTGGAAATCCATCTAGACTTGGTGTTTTTCTAGTACTTATTCCAAATACTAATTTCTTCAGTTCCTCTCTATCATGGGTTTAAGTAGGGATCACTTTTCTTCTTTAGATATATAGAGGGTATGACAACAAGAACTTCTTTTTGAGCCTCTTCATCTTGCACCATACTTTCCTTAAACAATTTAACAAAATAATCCATTGAATGGAAATGCATACCTGGGATTGTATCAAAGGAGTGTCCATTCTTATCCTAAAGAACTTCCATCTTGTTCATCTATCTCCTAGAACAAGCAACATGTCAATTTTTTTTTGTTTTTTTCACCTTCTAATAACCAAATGGTTCTTTCTCTCTATTTCCAATAGATATCATCTTGGTTGTCAATATCCTCAATTGCTTTAGATAATGCATCATCATCTTCTTTGAGTTGCTCTATAATTATTCCTTCATTGAAGTGTTTTTGAACCTCATACCATTTGGCCACCAATGGAGCTCTTTGGACGTGGACGTCTATCTTGTTAGATTACCTCCATTATTTTAGTTGATACTTGACATAATTAAGATGCTTGTGGAATATAAACATTTTTGTCCCATATGTCAAGCATCCCTCTTCCCACCACCATGGAATTTTATTTCAAATGCCTCTTTTTGTAATCAAAATTTTTCAAATATGAATGGTTTATGATGTTACCATATCTTGATCCCCCTTCCAACAAAATGGGGAAGTTATCCAAAATTGGAATTTCTAAAATCTAAAATTTTATATTCCATTTCAAAAATGCCTCCTTTGAAACCAAAAATTGGTCTAACTTCACCTTACTGCTATGTGGATCCCTCCCATTATTAATCCAAGTATAGTTGGTTCTAAGACATTTAATATGCACCAAGTGTATTGCATGGACTTCGGTAATCATAAGTTAATCCTTTGGATCCAAAATTAGGGTTCCCCCTTCTTGATATCTAGATGATAATTTAGCATTAAAATCCCCAACAACAATCTAGTCTAACTCCTTCCTCAAGACTCTCATATTATGCACCACTTTCCATTGAAAAATATGACCATCTAGGTTTTGAGCCCCATAAAAATTTGTGATTATAACATGCTCATTTGTCACATTATTCCTAATATGTGATGTGAGGACACCCATATAAGCTATATGTTCTATTTTCATCCATTTAAGAGAGTTAAAAATGATAACTATCCCCCCGAGGCCCCTTGGGCAACCACTTCCATATGACCATCACCCCTCCAAAGTCTATTTACTATTTTACACATAAGATCCAACGATATTTTTATCTCTTGGATAAGCAAAAAAATTGTTTTACTTTTTTCTAAGAGTCTTCGAACAACATATTGATGGGTTTTATCATTTCAACCCATAGCATTCCATAATTGTATAATCATTGGTTACCTTAAGATCAGTAATAGTTTATTGACCTCAACAATCTCCCAATGATCAGTTTGTCTCCTTGAACTGCTATCAATTATTTATTTAATTTTTTGCCCACTCCTTGAGAGTTGATATTATTTGATCTCTTTTCCACCTGAATTATCCCTAGAGTTGGCTTTTCTCTATTCTTTTCTGCTATACCCATGATGACATCCTTAATTATTGGCTACTCTTGGTTATGCACTATCAATGCCCTTGTAATATTTGATTGTGGTAACTCACTACACTCTATTACCTACTCTAGGATAGGAGGAGGTGATGAACATGGTTGTTATTGTTTATATTATTCCCATCCACTCATTCCATGAATTGTTTTTCTTTTTGGTCCACTAGTGTCTTGAATATCTCATACCTATTTGAGGGTTTAAGTTGGGTTTCATCTTTGTCATTTTTTTCTCTTGCCTTCTCCTTCTTTTGGGTTGCTCAAAACCATCTCCCTATGATTTTTTACCCTAATTAATGTTGGTTGTTTCTTTATTGACCGTTGACTTACCCTTATTAGGAAGATTCAATATTCCTATAGGAGCCTCGATTTTTGTGTTCATATTATTTGGGCAAGACCAAGCCAAATACCCATATTTATGGTAAAATCTAAACCTGAAGGGCAACATCTCAAATCCAATTATTGAATTCAAGATAGTCCTACAAGTTTAAGTTTAACCTCTACTAATAAAGGTTGGCTGAGATCCATTTCCATGTATAATCTAGCATAAACAACTATGTTTCCTTCCATTGTGTCTCTAGAAACACCCAAATATATTCTAATAGAATTATTAATGATTTCCAATACATGCTCACTCTAGAACTCCATTGGAAATGCATACAAATGGATCCAAACTAGAATAGTAGTAGGTTCAATTTGAGGATCAAATACCACTCTCTAGGGCTAAACAAATAATACTACCAAACCATGATTCCTCTTTTCTGATTCGAAATTCCTATTTATATTGGCAAGTGAGGAAAAATTAACAATAAAATATCCATTACTAATAAACTACAAAGAATACTCACCAAGAGGCTCCTAGTTTTATTGTAACTAGGAATGCAATAAATTTAGGGTAGGGTGAATACCCATGAATTTATAGGTTGGATCATGATTGGATCTATATAAAACCATTTCTTCTACCATCATTTGCTCAATGACAATATTTGACCTTGATTTTTATTGTGGTAAGCATCTATTGACTCTTTGAGATGTTGATATTTTTCTAGAAATAATAAAGAGCATTTTTAATGTATTTTTTGTGCTTATTCAATCTCTGTTAGAGATTTTTTTTTCAATAAATTTGCAAAAGAACTCTATCTCCCTAAAATAGGATATTAAGGTGTCCTTAGCGGTACATCTTGGGGAAATAATTTTATCTTCAATTTCATAGCAACTAGAAAGCACTTTGTATACCCAAATGATGCCCTAGTTTTCTCTTCTAGAGCTCCAAGGAAGAAGCTTTTTTTTTCTTTTAAAATTAATTTTGTTAAACTCAAATTATAAATATTTTTATTTTATCATAAATCAAAGCTTATGATTTAGTGTTCTATTGTCACATATGACCCTTCCATATATATTCAAATCATGTAACCAAAAGGATAGCACCATTTTTTTTTAACTTCATAGTTTTGATGATGAACAATATGAATATAAACAATTTGTAAAGGTAATAATACAATTCTAAACTTGGGCATGATTTCAAGATTTGTTTTTAAAAAATCTATTATTCCTTTCAAGACATAAGTTCCAAAAAAATAATTACAACACTAATCATTTATAGACTATATAATATAATAACTTCAAAATAATTGATCACATTTCACCAACTCTTTTAATGTTGAAGGAGCTACCTAATATATTCTCATATATTTAAAAACATTATCCCAAATGGCATAACCAAAGGGGTATTGAAGAAATGAATGATATGATGTTTCTATAAATTCTTCTCACACAAGGACCACCTAAAAGGTCCATGATATCCTCTTTTTTGTAGACCATCACATGTAAGAATCTTACTTTGAACTATTGAACAACAAAATGTTGAAGGCTTAGGGAGGGCCTTGAGTGATTGAACATTCTTCCAAAGGAAATCTTTGGGAGTAATGATATTTTGATAATTGTAAGTATTTATATCCCAACTTGATCAAGTATCCAACATCTTTTAATATATTTTAAACCAACTCATCCTTCTAAGAGGACTCTTGAAGCATCCTTTGAAGTACATCAACTATTTCTTTAAGGTCATCTCCTTCAACTAGGTTGTTAATAGAAATCCATGATATGGAGATTTTGCTCACATTAATATAATATTTTATGGTTGAAACCTTATAAGCTAAACATACTTGAGACAAATATTCCCATTTTGGAATAAAAGTAAGAGGATAAAGCTTCCACCAAGCATCATACTAAAAATTCAAATAATCTTCTTCATTGATTAGCCATATAATATAATCATTGAGGAGATTCAAACTATTTGATATGAAGTTCTATATGGTCAAGCCTCTTAGTAGGGTTTATTTCCTAAATAATTTTATTATATCAATATAACCTTATATATTTTTGAAGTAACTTTTGTCCCCTCCAATTGTCCCGATTGTTAGGCAGGTTAGAACATATCATCAGGACTATTTACCTTGTGTGGAGTAACATAGTAGGGCCACTTCTAAGAGCATGATGTTTAGCTCAATCTAGGGTCTCTAGGATTTTTATAAGTCTGACTCCTTTTAAGATGTGACCTCGAGTGCACTTTTCCTACTCTAGCCTAATCTACTAGCTTAAAGGGGAAAAAAGTTAGAGAAATACAAAAAATAAAAGATAGTGCAAAGAAAAACACCTAATCTAACACAAGTGATGCACTGAGATTAGAATAATATTCTTTTGCACAGTAGCCTTGGTTGTAAGGCATCGATAGCTAGGAATTTGAACACTTCCTCCTCTAAGCATATATAAGCACAAAGTGAGACATAAACATACATACACAAAGAAAACAAGGCAAGGATAACCAAATAATTGGAACTACATAGTCAAAGGCCTCTAGTATATTTATATATCAATATATATTACAATATTATGCTAGAAGTGGGGGTTCATACTTCCCACAAGACCACCCAAGAATATGAGTACTGCTATACAAAATAAAATGAAGATAAATTTATATGACTTGCATAGATGTAGCTTGTCGATCCTTTATATTGTAAGAAAACTACTATATATAGACTACAAGGCAAAGAAAATTTCCCTCCAAAAATTGTAGGAAAGTTTGACAACTTCAACTACTTTTCCTAGGGATTCTAAGGATTTTAATGAGAGCACATTTTGCAATAAATGTTGTTAGGTACAATATTGTAATCACCCAATATTTCAAGATATCTCTCACTTCCTTAGATTTTTAAATTAAAATGACATTACTAGGTGACCATTACCTTTCTTAATAATGGATCATCAATTCATCTTAACTACTCTTCCTTGAAACTTGTGTACCATTACTCTTGCTTTACAACATAATAGGATCCTTGTTTAAATTTGGTGGCTCTCTACATTATGCTTTAAAATTTGGCACACTCCTAGTATTTTTAGATCCTCATGAAGGCTATCGACTATTTATCAAAAAATTCTCTTTTTGGCCTATGTTAGGACTTTTAAATACTTCCACAATTACACTAATTTTTTTTTGAAATTATTTTTTGGAATTTTCTTCTTTTGTCCTTTCATCAAACCTTTTAGTGTTCTACTTTTTGAGAGTTCTTATTTTATGGTTTGCCTATTGAATTTTTTCACTTTTACTTCTCCATAACATTTCAAACCTTTGACTATTAGGATTTTTTCTTCTTTGTGTTGGTTGGCCTTCTCTTTCGTTTTTCACCCTTTGGAGAAAAGTTTCATGTGAGTTTTCAAAACTTTTTCCTTTCATTTTTTGCTTAGGACTTCTACAAAATAGTGACCACCTTTGATTAGGACTTTTGTGTATTTTGCCATATTATCTTTATCTTATTTTTTATTAGAGTCCAAAACCCTTGTGTAGTGAGAAATTACTAATAGTTTTGGCAACTCATAGGGGCCTTCCTACTTGTTAAAGGAGAATTCAAAATTGTCATAATTATCCTTGGGCATGGGGTCGAAATTTTATGTCTTGCAAAATGAAAACACCAAAAAAAATGAGAAACATAAAATAAAAGTAAAATTACAAGACAAACAACTTGTCTAATGCTTGCTTGATTTCTTCCTATAGAGATAAGAAGCCACCATTAACAACTGAAATGTAAGATAAAGAGAGCAATTTTTAACAAATTTTATTACAAATAATACCTTTTGCAGTACAATATAGAACCCTTTGTCTTTTCAAATTACAAAGATACCTCCAAGGGCATTTACAATGACAATGGTGTATATGCCTCTTTTCCACAACTAATTGTGATCAAGATATATCATGCGGGTGTGTATGTATGTGTGAAGGCTTACAAAGGATGATTCTAAGAATGGGTATACCTACACACAACCAACAAATTGATAAGTTAATAGATAAATGATCCACCTAAGTTGGGCCTTTGTTCAAGTAATGTGTAAACCACTATGAAATAAGATAAAATTGTTGTTAAATGCAACAAGAATGCAAAAAAACATAGAAAATATACCTGTTAAGCACAGTACCGTCGCTGATAATCTTGGTGCAGGTGCTATTTTCTAGCAGAGGCAAGACCATCTCTACCTAGGTGGTAAGGGTGAGACTGTCTCTTCCCGGGTGATCTCAAGATAGGTGTTGCAGCCTATAAATTAATAGACCTGTAAGCTTGTAAACATGTAAAACAAAGTCAAGGTAATATCATGATAGGGTTAGAGGGTGCGTAGGATAGAAGGTGAGATAAGGCAAGTGTTGGAAAATAATTTTGGCAGCATAAACTTAGCACAAAATGGGATCCCCTCCCTTGGCCATGGCCAAGGGTATTTATAGAAATTTTAGGGCTGGATGAGTGGGATGCCACATAGGCTCCACTTGGCTTCCACATATGCAAGGTAGGTGAGGGAAGGGTCTAGAGAATGGTGAGGTGGAGAGGGGTTGGGTAACATATTAAATTGCCTTGGAAGAGGTAATCCTAGGGGGAGTGAAACTAATTTAAAACTAGTTTCCCAAGGTCCATGGGGGATTATGAAATGAATTAAAAATTGTTAGGAATAATGAGGTGGTTGTCCTTTGACCAAGTGGGTTTAATGCATCCTTTTGACTTTTATTATTTTAAATTTTAAATTTTATTTTTATGGTAAGAGGGGGTACATGTGAGGTGGCATATTAATGTGGGGGATATTTAAATATTTGAAGGGGCATATTTTCCATCTTCTAGAGATTTTATATTAAATGCATTGCTTTGAATTTTGTTTAATCTTGATTAATTAGCAAATGGGGGCTTTAGTAGGGAGTTTAATTAATGTTAATTAGAATTACGATTATTTTATTGTTTTTATTATTTTATATGGAGGAGGGGTCATGAGTAGGGGATATGATAGTGATATTAATTATGTTTAATTAGTCTAATTTAGGTTTAATTAATTATTAATAATGTAGGGAGATGGGTGGGTATTTATTATTAGTATTTTATTATTTTTGTTATTTTGTGGGTGTAGGAAAATATATTCAAAATTTAATTTATTAATTATTTTTAATATTTGTGGGATGTTACTAAGGTTTTATTAGGAAATATTGGGAAATTTTTAATTATAATTGTAAAATATGTATTAATTTTAAGTTTAATGTCATCAAAAAGGTTAATTTTTGATTTATACAGATGCCTCTTTTTGTAATGTGTTGTTTATAATAACAACATAGTGCAAAAATATGTGTCAAAATTTTATTGGTTGATTGCCCCAGTGAGATGATTATCTTTGTGAGAGTATGTTTGGAAACCCCCTCAAGTGGTGAGTATGAAGGTAAGGTCACAAGGCTAAGGACGAGCCACTTGATAAAATTGGAAAATGGCAAGGGAAGATGATGAGGTAAGGTGATTAGTTGGAAAGGGTAAGAGTGGAGAAGAGAGGCTGGCAAGGTTGGTGGGGAAAAATGAGTTGGTGGGAAAAATAGAGTTATGAGATGGTGAGAGGTGAGAAGTGGGGTCCAAACTCTTGGGAAGAGGGAAGATTGGATGCAAATGGATATGGAGATGCGATCACAAAAAAATGGTAGACCTAGTCTGTAAGGAATCCCATGTGTAGTGTGTAAAAATGCAAAGTAAGTAAAGAGGTGTATAGAGCCCAAGCGGGTGAGTGTAAAATAGGTACCCAAGTGAGCAAGTGTAAAAAGAGGTGCTCAAGGAGGCAAGGAAAATGTAAAGCAAATTGATGGGAGTATAAAACTAGGTATTATTGTGGGAATTTCCTACTTACCTTCTTAAACTTTGTCACGTCACAGGATCCCAAAAATCATGAGTATTATAGACTCTAGTGGATCTACCGCTTTGACCTAGGAATAGATTATCATAATGACTCTAGACAGATCGGGTCGGGTAAGGAAACCCCAGACAGTGGGTTCATATATTTACCATTTTAATGCAATCACCCATGTATTACCAGATTAAATGATATTATATTATTTTGATTATTTATGACCAAACCAAGCATTTTTAGAACACATCAATACTAGACCGGTGCCATGTCCATTGGGTAGTTGTAGTAGATTTATATCAAATGACTAGGAAGAGAAAAGGAAACGAGAACTAGTTTGTTTTCATTCATTCAAATAATGTAATCAATAAAAATAATTTAACTAGTGATAGAAGACATCATTCATACATTTAGATTGTTGTAATACATAAATGAGCAAGACACATAAACAAAAAACACAAGGAAACCAAGAATAGATTTGGAATTTCTATTAATATAAAATGATTTACATATGAGATCAGCATAATTCTTAGCTCTTATATGGCAATGATTACAATAAAACCCTAGTTCAAATATTGTAACATGGGGTTACTTATCTCCATCATGATGGAAGCGATGTAAGAGCCTCCAAATTTAGCTCATCTATAGAAAATAATCTCGATAGACAAAGCATCCTAGGCAGTTCTTAGATAAATGGCATAATAAAAGATGGTGTAAGACACACAGGGATTGACATAGAAAAGGAAATATGATTAAAACTCAAAAAATAGCTATGCCTGGTCTTAGGCTTATCTTATAGAGGTTTGAAAAAAAAATTACTACTGTAGTGGCCTCCTTTATATAACATTGGTTGCTCAAGTGGGGCTGTAATCGCTTCCTCTAGTTGGCCCAATATCGCTTCCTCCAAAAGTAGGATGTAATAAAAAATGGGCACGTAGCCCATATATTTATTTTTAAGCAGATGGTGGCTGAGGCTATGCACTATCTCTCCCACTATCTTGGGTAGGTGGCTATGTTGCACTCAGCTCGTGTGCTCTCCCTGATGAGCTGAGCCCCACTCCTTCCCTTTTGAGGTCCTGTAGATTTTGGTTAATGTAGCCCCATGCTTCATCATGGAATATTAAGGTGAATATTAATAGGTTGATATCTTGTGTGACTTTGTTTACCCTTTTTTTGGTCCATTCCACAGTATTTTTAGTGAAGAAACATAAGCAGTCAACTAGTTGCACCAAAGCTATAAACTATTTTGATAACTTTCCATCTGGACCAAAGTCAAAATATTGTATTTTATTGAGCATAAACTCCTTTATGTTAGGAGTTTGGATGAATTTGTTCAGTGTGAACCCATAATAATTTATTCATCCTTAACCTCCTATTTAGTGTTGATGACTTCCTGGTCCCAAAGGAGCCAATTGGATCTATTCTACATATACACAAAAACTTTAGAGTATTCCTCTGCAAAGAAACAAATAGTTCCATCTCCCAATGTGAATGCTCCTCCACTGATTTCCATGTAGCTTTACCTAAAATTTTTATATATAGGAAATATTGCATTCACTCTCTGATATACTTGTTACAACCATTCACACAGGAGGCCAACAACGTGCTAGGTGGCATAAATGTTATAAAATATGGAGGTAAGATCCTCCATATTTCCCAATATCTTCTCCTTCATCTCCTATTTAAACTCATCAAAAAACCCTAAATGATCACTGGCCTGTGTAGCAATATCTTAGGATGGAGCTGACATATGTATCAATTGATCGACCTTAACCTGAAGCTGCTACACTTGAAGTTGTAGTTGTCCTACTTCGGTAGTCTTGCTCTTTAAAACTTGCATTTCTTTTTCCACTACAGTTGCCACCTGTACTTGAGAGGCTACGTGGAACTTCATCATGTCTATCGAATTGGCCTTTTCCCTTATTATTCCATTACCAATATCATTGGTGGCTTCTTTTAGGCTCGATGGTAAAGGGATGTCAAATGTAGCAATGGACACGTCGTACATTTCCTATACAGTTGTCCCTCGAGGTCTGCTTACTCCTTTATGAGGAGACCTTTACTCCTCTATATCTTGTATTTTATCTTCTTCATATATAGTGAACTGGAGCATGTCCCTCACCCTTTCTAGTGTGAAATATTTGGTGTCTCCAGTAGAATACTCAACTATGGATTTCTTCTTGGTGGGTGATAGTAAGAGACTTCTTTCTTGGAATTCATACTCCCTGAGCACATTGGATAATCCCCTTGCTTATTGTATTTTATTCAAAGCCTTGGGGGAAATGGGATGTTATTATTGGTTAATCACCAAGGTGGTGGTGAACAATGAGGGCTGGCCCACTGCCCCATCAGTCTATTCAGATGGATACATCAATGTTTGAACCAACGAAGTGAAACTCTATGATTGTTGCGAGGAGCAAGTGACCAGCTCCTTCCCCTTCAAAGTGGCAATGGGAGAACTAGAGGGAGAGAGAAGTTTTGCTTACTCCTGAAATTCATCCACTATTCTCATCATGACATCAAATAGATCAGTATCTTGGTGGACCACTTGGAAAATTGGGTCCTAGAATTCCTCTAGGGGAGCAATTGGAACTAGTGGCACCACCTTATCCACTAACAATTCTCGATGTAGTCTCAGCTCAGAGTCCTAATATCCAACTAATTCTAGCTTGCTATAAGGCCTCCTATCCATTATCCACACCAATTCTAGCGATAAGTTTTCTTTTATGGCCTTCTGCATATCATATTCAAAGTCATCTCCCCTATGAGTAACTTGCAAGAGAGCAAGCTTTCCAGCAACAACCCGCCTATGGTGGCCCTGAGGGTCATAGGGTCTCCATGTAAATTTAGGAAAGTAGTAGGTGTCCATGTTTTATATGGCGTAAAACATTACAAAATAGCCTAGATAAGTATAGGGGCCCATCGAGCAAGGAATGGGCATCCACGATACACTCCCCTTATTTCTAAGGAAGCTAATTTTTACTTCCTTAGTAATTTTCCAGGTTATCTCCAGGATAACTATGGAGGTAAGGCAGTGCTTTGGTAACACCTTCAAGGGTAATTTATAACCATATATCCTGATATAAGAGAATTCTTCTATGTAGAAGAAATATCCTACCTTGGATTTGTGCAAAACATGTCTCACCCCGACCCGAAATCTATTAGGTTCTATGCCACACAAGCGGGTGTGTACCATTGGGAGGATGTTTTCAAAGAAGGTTGTGTAGCTTGAACACCCTTCTTGTATACAAGGTAGCGCATCATGAATAGAAGTGGTAGTTACTCCTCCCAATTGATCCACTAGTGATTTATCAAACTGAGCTATAACCATATGAATAAAAAATGAATAGTAGGAAAAAGGGGAAGCTCCTCTTTTTCAGCCAATATGGCTACCTACAATTTCACTAATTCTCTATCCATGTTATTACTAATGACATATTCCTATCAATAGAGAGGTATTTTATCTATCCTATTACATTGGATAATTAGGAACATGACATCCTTTTTGATAAGCTCCAAATTTTTCGTGCCCAACACCAAGTTGATCATATCTACATAATATTGTACCCAATGCCTAAGGAGGAATTTGTGAATCAGGAAGCCAAGAGACCTATGTTTGCCTCTATTTAAAATATTTTATGGAAATGTAGTATTTAACATGAAATTGGCCTGGAGGGTCAGCATGTGAAAATCTAGAACTCGCAAGGTCGTCGCAAGCCCGAACACCCGCCTGATTCTATCAGCTTGTCAATCTGGCCATGACTTGATTTGTGTGGTCATGAATAGTCCTATTCCTAGAGTCATAGGCCACTACCAACCATACTAGGAGGTCTGATGAGTGGTAGACCTTTGGGTAAGTTAACCATCCTAGGTTGGTGTTCTATTTTTTGCAAATTGGGCTTAGTTCACTGCTATCTAGTTGTGCTCTCATGAATAGACTCTTCAATAATGTGGGGTGGCATTGGTTATCCTCTTCAGTGAGATCAAAAATATAAGTTATCACACCTTCTACCTCACACTATTGGTTTTTTGTAATATCCCTACCTAAATTTTGTGGGTTAGTCAGTGCCTTTGGTTCCTAGGCTCTCCCTGCCTTTTTGGTAATTGGCAATGCCCCTATAATTCTTCCAATATGGGCTCTAAAATCTCGCACTCATGCTACAACCACACTAGTGGAAGACATGGAAGAACACTTTTGTGGACAAAAAGGGTTTCCAAACTTTTACACTCTACCTCATCAAGAAAATACTATGCATATAAGTTTATGCTAATGGCACGGGGGAGGTCTACCACATTTTATTTAAATAGCCTACATTAATTTTCTTAAGTAGGGCATGTGCTTTTTTATTTACTAGGACTTTATGACTAGTCATGCCATGGGGCTGAGTGCACCATATCACTCTCCTTATTGGATATAGATTGGCTATCTTTATTATTGCTTTATTGAGTTATGGTGTGACAGGATATCTAGCCATGTGGCAAATTTTGATTCGTTTGGATAGGGTGCACTCGAGTGAGGTGCACAAATTTTTAGAAGGGGTGCATGAAAACTGTGCCTCATTAATTATTTGTACACCTTGTAGAGGATTGGGTGCACATATTCATGCACCCATAAAATATTTGTGCACTTTATTGGGGGAGTGGAGTGTACAGACCTTGAGTCAGGCACATAACTTTGTGCATCCATAAAATATTCATGCACTCCAAGGGAGTGGAATGCATAGATAGAAATGGGGTGCATGGGGCAATGTGCCTTAAGACTCTTGTATGCTACACCTCCTAGTGGAGCACATGAATCGGGAGGTGGGCATGTGATTTGGTGCATCCAACTAGATCCTCATGTGATCCATTTAAGTGGAGCATGTAGACATGACTCAGGGTGCATGGACTTGTGCACACTTTAGGACTTCACGTGCTCTAATTGGAGGTGGAGCATGTAGAATGGTAGTTGGATGCATGACCTTGTGCACCCAAAATACTCTCGCATGCTCCATTAGAGTGGAGCACATGAGTTGGGATTGGGGCATGTGAGGTCACACACCCTTAATACTTTTATGTGCTTCACAGTCTAGTGGAGTGCATGGACTCAGTTTGGGATGCACGGAGTCATGTACCCCTTGAAAACTTTATGTTCTCCATGCTATCATGGAGTGCATGGACCCAAAGTGGGGCGCATGAAGTCATGTACCCCTTAGACACTATTATGCATTCCATTACCCTAATGAAGTGCATAGACCAAAGTTGGGCGTATGAATTCATACACCTGAAGAGACTTTCACACGCTCCACTTGTGGAGTGCATAAACCTGATTTAGGACGCAAAGGTTTGTACACCCTTGGGAATTTTGTGTGCTCCACTAGAGAGTGGAGCACATGGGTTCAGATGGGTGCACCACCTTGTGCACCATTAATAAAGAGAGGGGAGCAACAAAAAGTAAAACAACAAAAAGAAAGTTGCATTTCGAGGCTAATACATCCAAAAAATGTGATGGCACATCTGGTGCGATTACGGATGAGAGGACAAAAGTTAGGTGAGACAATTTTTGTGGAGATGGTATCTAGGTAGTGAAACTACCTCAAGTAGGTGCAAAAAAACCAAGGATGATTACACATGACCACCTTGGGTGGTCGAGCACATAGACTATAAATAGGGAAATCGTAGTCATGAGGGTCATTTTGGCAGCCACGAGTGATGAGATAAAATGGAGAAGAAAGGGGATATGACTTCCATAAGTAAGGAAAGCATGGGTAAGGGTGCAGAGCTAATGGTGGGTGGTGCAACAATGGGTGGGGTGGACAAGAGACAGATGATAAGTGGACCATGTTGTGTTTAATTTTATTTAATTATTTTATTTTTGTTTTTAGTAGGTTAAGGGATGGTATGAGAAATGGAGAATTGGGAAAATGGAAATTTAATTAATTAATTAAGAGATATGGGGTGGTGGGAAGAGTCTAGAGGGTAGGGCTAGGATTTTAAAACAAGATAACTTAGTAGGAAATGGTTGCATGTAAAATTATATCTAAGGAGACAGTAACGCGGTCTTATTTGGGAGATGTGGAGGAGGTGGGGTAGGACTATATCAATGAAGAACATCACGTTAAGAACCATTTTCATGTGAGATAATCATGAGCATGGCTATATATATCGAGATAGTTATATCAAGGATGAGGAGTTAGGGTAAAGGGTGGGGTAAAGGGAAAAATAAGAAAGAGGAAATAATGGAAAAATAAAGAAAATGAAAAGTATGGTGGGGTTAGGAAAAATGAATGGAAAGGAGAAATAAGGGAATAAGCTAAAGGTAAAGGGTATTTAACTGGATGTAAAGGTAATTTGGGTGAAGGTGTGGTTAAAAGGGGTAGTAAAATGAGGTTAGGGTAATGGGTAAGAGAGGTAAAAAGAAAATAGTGGGATGGATTAAGGGTAAAGGGTGAATAGGGGGGCATGATTTTTGGACTTTTTTGTGGACAATGATAATTATTGTTTTATATTTATTATGAAAAATTGAGATTATGGATTGATTATTTTCTATTATTTTATTGTTACATGGAGAGTTGTTATGAGCAAGACATCAATTTAGAAATTTGTACAATTAGGAGTGTAAGAAGCTAGGAGAGGATGATTGGGGGTGGTTGAGGAGGATTGGGCTACAAGATGTGGTATAGTTGGAGAGTGTGCACTCCATCCAGGCATATTTGACTGCATTGGATGAGCAATGGGATTATGAAATAAACACTTTCATGTTGCCTATAGGTGAGATCACCATTACCTTGGAGGATATCTATCATTTATTTCACCTACTGGTAGATGGAGATAGGATCATGGTGGCAAATATGAGGGAGTTTTATGGAGTGCGAAGGAGAGTATACAGGGATCATGTAGCTGAGGTGGTAGGGGATGTAGGACATGGAGAGGTATTTATGGAGTTCCATTTTTTATATTAAATGTTCATTGGATGCCATGTGGTGCTGATGAGTATAATATCTAACATTATACTCCTATATTATTCAGGCACATAGTTCCCTTGGAACATGTTAGATGTGGTGATGGACATGATAGAGTATAAGACCATCTTTGCATGGGCTCCAACACTACTAGCACAAACCTATAGGGAGCTATATGAGGTGTAGAGGAGAGGGATATGTGGATTAGGAGTGATATTCCTCCTTTAGGCATGGGGATGGGAGTATTTTGTGATAGAGAGACCATTAGGGCTGCCATGGGAGGCTCATGTGGATATGGATAGAGATATCATATATTCCATGTAGTGAGAGCATGAGAAGGAGAAGGGGTAGAGTCACAATAGACCAGACAACTTAGAGTATTATTAGGGTAGGGTTTGATAGTTTTAGCTAAGATAGGTAGCATGGAGACCTTAGCTAAGGGGTCTATGATGGGAGACCAATAGGATTCAATTGAGGAAAGTGAGGAGGAGGAGGAGGTGGTGTTGTGGGAATCATAGGGGAGATCATGAGATATTATAATATGAGAGAATGTTGAGATAGTTTAGTCTTTAGTAGGGAGTTCCTCCAATGCTTGTGGTATACCATAGGAGAGATTTGAAGAGGTACTTACCTTTTAAGGAGGTGATGATGGTAGGAGATGATGATAATATGGTGATGGATGTGGATGGAGTAGAGGATGTGGGTATAATTGTAGATTATGAGACTTGGTGGAAGTCTCGTAACATCCCAATGGAGTTTGGAGGATGGGATGTGGATGATGCTACTTTAGAGAAGCTAAGGAGATAGGTGTATATATTGGATGAGGATAGGCGGTAGGCCCTAGAGGAGAAGGATAATGCCCTAGATTATTTATGGATAGCTAAGGAGGATATAAAGAGGTTGATGGATCAACATGCAATAAATATGGTTTACCTTGAGTAGATTTATGATATTGGGATGATGAATATATATGGGCTGGTAGAGAGGGATAGATAGTATTAAGCAATACATTTGAGGGAATGGGATGCTTTGAGGGATAGGTTGTTGGCTAATAATGAGGCTATAGTGGTAAGGCTATATCAGTGGAGGCTAAAGTAGGATGAGCTTATAGTGGAGTGTGTTAGAATATTATTATAATGTGCACTATGCCTATGATTGACAGGTTGACATTTGTCTTCTACCACTTGTCCCTGTCTTCAGTTTGAGTTGGAGTGGTGTCTTCTGAAAGACACTTGGAGTGGAGCTTATGACACTTGTCATATCTCCCTCCTAAGCTTGATGCTTATATATTGTAAGATAACTTGTAAATATGCAATGCCTTTTGTTCAGTCCCAACATCTGGTATCAGAGCGGTGAGATCCGCTTGTGGGGTTTGAGTATGGAGTCAGGGAGTATGCTCTCCACTCATTGAGTGGATCAGAAACCAGAAGCTCCCTATTTTTTTTTGGGTTAAGTTTCCCCTCTTGTGATCCATGTGAGAGCAATTTATTTTTAGAAAAAGTCTAAGCTAAAGGGGGGAAAAACATTTTTTTTATGAGATTTATAGCAAATTTTGCAGATAGGTTTTGGTCTCCCCGTGGTCAACTGTATTTTTACAGCATATGCAGGCTTTGACATCTCTGAAAAAGAACGCAGTGATTGCGCACTGGACAAGGATTGTTAAGCATCCACCAGATCTAGGTCGTGGTAGTTCACAAATCTCACCGACAGAGGAATTTCATGTGGGAAAGTGGAGCGCAAGATTTTTTCATGGTTTGAGCATCCGGATCTAAAGAACACTTTGCCAGTCAAGCGTCATTGCAAAGATCTGTTGGCAGAGGGGGTGGAAGTTGTTTGTGTGCCCACAGTATTCCACACAGTTGCTTATCTCCTCATAGTATTCCTGTTGATTTCTTTGCCTATACCTTGTCTCTTCGGGAGGTTTCCTCAAAGTCGAGACTAAACCGGCCATTGGCATCTGAAAATCTTTCATCCGCTATCCTCTTTAATAATTTTTGTACATCCGTTGCCTGAAGATTTGAAATGTGCTGTTGCTTAAGATATATCACATCTTTCCCTCCCATCTTTATCACAATAATAACATGAGTGCCATACTTCTCGATAAATCCAGCTAAGCTGCAGGGTCCCATGCGGCCGGTCTTTTTTTTTTTTTTTTTTTTTTTTTTAAATGTGGACGCTGGCCTTGGGGGGGGGGTGGCGCGCGGGGACGCCTGGGGCTGTCGGCCATCGCCGTCGCGCTCGATGAGGCGCATTTGAAGTAAGCTTGCTGAAGAGTGACGTTGACGTGGTCCTGCACTCCCGAGAGCTGCTGCTGCATCGCTGTGTTCACATCCTCAACTGATCTCCTCACTCGTTCTGCAATAACAAAGCCATCTCTATTTTTTTTTGTAGGCTTTCTCCGGTTGACTTTGAATTCTTTGAATTCCTTCTTCCAAGCATTGGCCACCACCAAATAAAAACCCTCACACATGCCAGCGTAGAATTCACTACTCAATTACAAGTCACTGCCGCGTCTGAGAATTGAGATTTCTGGTAACAATATCTCCCCATTTCGGAGGGTATTGAGACAAATTGTTCATCCTTGCTTGTCCTTCACGATCACGCATGTGAAGAGGAAATTAGCAGAATTTTTCTCAATTTTTTTTTTGTAGGCTTTCTGATGACAAAGCCATCTCTCCCCTTGCCGCACTTGAGATGCTCGCCGCCAGGTGTTTCTGCAACCTCAACGACACCATTTTCACCTGCGGATTCGATTTTCAAAAATAGCAGAATTATAGCAAATTTTGAGTTGTGCCCGCCTCAAATGCTATCGTAACCGTTCATAGACACAGTGACCAGCTGGAAAGTGAGCTCTATGCCCCGTGCAGGCAAACCCGTTGATTGAGGCCACGCGTTGATTACAAAAGTGAAAACCCACCCGCGCGCATGGGAGTTGAGAAAAGGAAATGTATGTTTAAAATATCTTATTTTATATTTTAATTCCATCTTTGAAGACTACTTTGCTGGCAGCATTTTTTATAAAACTCCCAAGTTAAGCAATTCATCCAAGAGTAGCACTCGGATGGGTGACCGCTTGGGAAGTCCCGGAGTTGCACACATTTGTAGAGGGTCTTTGTTTTTTGCCTTCTAAAAGCATCAAATTGTATCTGACTATAGGCATATTTATAGTCGTTGGAAAGAGAAATTCGAGGGGGATCCATTGGTGCAATTATTTTTCAGTTTTGAGATTTTTTACTCAACTAAATTTTGACTTAAAGTTTTATATTGTAAATAGAGTGCATTCTCGGTTGCATCCGACACTCTTGGTTGATAATTTAAAAAAAATTGTGAGGAGTCAATCTCTAAGTCTTTGGGAGGACATTATGCCAAGTCATTTATGAATTTGGGGGCAATCTTGTAAAAGGAGACATTGATATTGTCTCATCACTTTGGAAGCACATTTGGGGCTAATTTGTTTTTAGCCAAGTTTTTCAATACAAATCATCAACATAAGGGGTGATTTAGGACCCCTTGTCCCTTGTCGGTGGAATCATTTTGTGGCACTCTTGGCCACTAGGTGTTTGTTGCTTGCACCTTCTATTTGGTCTATGTATACATTTTATGTTTGCTATTACCCTTGCATAAATTTGGGTTTCATAATTGTAATCAAGTGTAGTTCATACACACTTGACACTAAGCCATATACAAGCAAGCAAACACATACAGGCATTTTTCAGCAATAATACATTGGCACACTTATTGTAATAATTCTACAAAAAGCAAGCATCACACTTTTCTAACCGCCTATGTTCCACGTATCAAATGCTCAAATACTTATAGTCTCCCTCACGTAAGGGCGGGTATATTGAGTAATTTGGTATAAAGGTCGGGCAGGTTATTCCCTTTCAGAATCGCCTATGTTCCACGTATCAACTGCTCAAATACTTATAGTCTCCCTCACGTAAGGGCGGGTATATTGAGAAGTTTGGTATAAAGGTCTGGTAAAATTCTAATTCTTACTCTCTTTGGATAGAAAAAGGCACTTATGTTCAACTTAACCCTCCCATTGTTGGAAACTCTTGAAGATTCAGAGTGGAAAAACTAGGCGAACCCTCCTCTGGATCTTCGACGGTGTACCCTAGATTTTTTTGAGGGCTCTAATTTGGCATTTGTCGTACTTACTTCATCCTTTGTTGAGCTCCCTTTTCTTTTGATCCTTTTCTAAATCATGGCTACTACAAATCTATTAAGTGGACTTACAAAGAAACTTGAAGGAGCACGAGACTTTTGCAAATTGGAAGTATGAGATGGAGTCAATATTAATGATGAATGACATGTGGGACTTTGTGAGAGATAGGCAGGCTAATGAAGACCCACTCACTGCACCTACAGACCCTAAAGAAAAAGCACAATTTGAGAAGAATTCCAACATAGCTTTAAGTTTAATCAAGCTAGCTACAGGAATTCAATGCAGAGAAACTGTAAGGGCTGCAAAAACACCTAAACAAGCATGGGATGCTCTCAATAGATTGTTTGATAGGCCAAGTCAAGATAATATTTTGTATCTCAAACAAAAATTGCACAATCTATGTATGAAAGGCTCACTTACCGATTATCTTATGGAAGTGAAGTCTATTAAAAATGATTTCTTAGGCTACTTGGTAAAACCCTAGATGATAATGAATTAATTCCAATAATGTTGCATGGTCTTCCTTCAAAGTTTCACTCCTATGCTACCATGTTAGACTTGAGTGGTAAAACAATGAATTCAACACTTGAGGATATTGAGATCCTACTTAAGAAGCATGAGCAAGCCCTAATCAAAGATGAAGAAATTGAAGCCACATCAACAACTTTTGCCACCAAGGCAACTCTACAGCCTAAACAAAACAAGGGTCAAAATCAGCATAATCAGAATCAAAGGGGTAGACAACACCAGAGATACACACAGTACCAGCACCAGCCAAATCAACAGTACCATCAGCAACCACGTCAGCAATAGTACCAGCAGTAGCCACATCAGCAGCAGTACCAGCAGCAGCAAAGATGGCAAACAAGACCTCAAGGGGGTCAAAACAACAATCAACAAGGGTGTGAATATTGTGGAAAATGGAATCATAATATTGCTAATTGCTATCAAAGGCAAAGAGAACAGGGAGAACCACAAAATAATAATATGAACACATTGTATGCAGCCAACCAAGTTAATATTGAAGATAAAGAATGTTGGTATATTGATTCTAGAGCAGCAAAGCACATGACAGGAAGGCAAGATTGGTTGACCAAGGTTCAGCCCACATCAAATCAATTCATTACTTTTGGTGATGAAAGTGCTCTACCCATTGAAGGTGTTGGGGAGGCACCACTTACTTTGCATGATGGTAATAATGTTCCTTGCAATGATGTTTTGTATGTGCCTGGTCTTAAAAGGAGTCTTCTTTCTATTGGACAACTTATCGATAAGGGCTATAATGTCTATTTTGAAAAAGAAAAATGCTACATTAAGGAACCCAATGGCAATGTCAAGGCCATGGGAGTGAAAAAGGATGGTGTTTACTACCTCCTTACAAAATCTATAACACAAACATCTTTGCATACAACAACTTTCTCTTTGGAGTACATGTGGCATGAAAGATTGGGACATTTAAATTTTAATAATCTTCAAATGATGGCTACAAAAGGATTAGTTAAAGGACTTCCACATCTTAAGGAGTCAAAATGTTTTTGTGAGCCATGTGTAATAGCCAAACACCATAGGCAACCATTTGAAATAGGAAAGGCATGGAGGGCTAATAGACCTTTGCAATTGATTCATTCAGACATTTGTGGGCCAATGTCTGTTCAATCTTATACAGGGGCAAAATACTACATCACTTTCATTGATGATTACAGCAGAAAGGTATGGATCTACCTAATTCAATATAAGTGGCAAGCCCTTGATAAGTTCAAAGAATTCATCGCACTTGTTGAAAGAGAAAGTGGCTATCAAATCTCCACCTTAAGATCAGATAATGGTGGAGAATATGTCTCCAATGAATTCTTTAATTTTTGTAAGTATCATGGGATAAGAAGGCAATTCACAACCCCTTATACCCCGCAACAAAATGGAGTTGCTGAGAGGATGAATCAAACAATCACAAATAGGGCAAAATCAATGTTACATGCTGCTCTATTACCTAACTCATTTTGGGGAGAAGCTGTTCTTACTGCTGCATACTTGACTAATAGGTCATACACAAAGGCCTTACATGAAAGAACACCTAAAGAAGCATGGAGTGGAAGAACGCCCTATGTGGGCCATTTGAGAATATTTGGATGTGATGCCTATGCTCATATTCCTCATAAGAAAAGGAAGAAGTTTGATGATAAGAGCCAAAAATGCATCTTTGTTGGCTATAGTGATAGTGCCAATGCATATAAATTATATGAGCCTATTTCCAAGAAAATCATTTTATCTAGGGATGTTACCTTTCATGAGTATCCCCCATCTAATCCTCCTAAAGCCCCCACTTTAGAAATAACTAATGAAATAGTTGCTCCATTCATGCATACAATATCATCTAGTTCTTCTCCTTCACTCATAAATCAAGAAATTCATCCACAAGAAGAACTTCCTACAAATGATCCGTGTCCTCCATCTCATCCTCCTAATGATCAAGTAACATCATCCAATCCTTTACCCAAGTGGGTTCAAGCCACAATAGATGAAGCCCAAAATCATTTACCCACCTATACAGGTAAAAGGCCTTCAGCCCTAAGACACCAAGTGAATTATGCCCTAATGGCCAAAGTCCTTAGCCAACCTTGAACCTTCTAATGTAAAAGAAGCACTTGGTGATCCTAAATGGGTTCATGCCATGGATCAAGAATTGGATTCCATTGAAAGGAATCACACTTGGGAGTTAGTTGATTTACCCAAAGGAAAATATACCATAGGCACAAAATGGGTATACAAGGCAAAATATAAAGCAGATGGCTCACTAGATCGCTACAAGGCTCGCCTAGTAGCTCAAGGCTATAAGCAACAAGAGGGAATTGATTATGAGGAGACCTTTGCTCCTGTGGCTAAGATGACTACAATCAGGACAGTTATTGCTCGCGTAGCTCAAAAACATTGGCCAATATATCAAATGGATGTCAAAAGTGCATTTCTAAATGGTCATTTGAAGGAGGAAGTGTATGTGAAACAACCACCAGGATACACGGTTGAAGGCCAAAACAACAAAGTCCTCAGATTAAAGAAAGCTCTATATGGGTTGAAGCAAGCACCCCGAGCTTGGTATGCAAAGATTGACTCCTATTTTCTCAACCTTGGTTTCACTAGATCTGCAGCAGAATCTACTCTCTATGTGAAACATTGGAGAAACCGCATCATTTTGGTTACATTGTATGTGGATGATCTTCTCATTACAGGTGATGATATAGAAGGAATAAGGTTGCTCAAGGAGGACTTATGCAAGAACTTTGAGATGACAGATTTAGGCCTCCTCCACTATTGCTTAGGAATAGAGGTATGGCAACAACCTGGTAAGATTTTTATCTCACAGGCTAAATACATTCAATCTATTTTGGAGAGGTTTCGCATGGAGGAGTGTAAGCCCTCTCTAACTCCCATGGAAACTAGATTGAAATTGCTAAATAATGATGAAGAAGAAAGGGTTGATGGTACACTTTACAAGCAACTAGTTGGAAGTTTAATCTACTTAACTTCAACTAGACCAGATATTTGCTATTCAGTTGGCCTTATTTCCAGATTCATGCAGGATCCTAAGAAGAGCCATTGGATAGCAGCTAAGAGGATTGTGAGATTCCTAAAGGCCACACCTCATCATGGGCTTATGTATAAATCAAGTGATAATTTTTCTTTGATTGGATACACAGACTCAGATTGGGCCAGTTGTCCTGAAACCAGAAGATCTACATCAGGTTATTGCTTTCAATTAGGCCAAGGTTCTATTTCATGGAGCACAAAGAAGCAACACACAGTTTCACTATCTTCAGTAGAAGCAGAATATAGAGCAAAAGTTGAGGCAACTAAGGAGGCAATATGGTTGAGGCAATTAATTCAGGATATTGGGCTATTCATACATGGTCCAACATATATATATTGTGACAATCAAAGTACCATCAAGATGACCAAGAATCCAGTTTTCCATGCTAGAACAAAGCACATTGAGATCCATCATCACTTCATTAGAGAAATGGTCCAAGAAGATATTATACACATGAAGTATGTACCAACTCAATATCAAGTAGCAGACATCTTCACCAAGTCACTTGGGAAAGACAAGTTTTCTCAGTTTAGCAATTTGCTATATCTATGTAAACGAAGTCAACATTAAGGGGGAATGTTATCTAATGTTGACTTATCTTTTAGGATAGTGCACATTAAGGGGGAATGTTAGAATATTATTATAATGTGCACTATGCCTATGATTGACAGAGTTGACATTTGTCTTCTCGCCACTTGTCCCTGTCTTCGGTTTGAGTTGGAGTGGTGTCTTCTGAAAGACACTTGGAGTGGAGCTTATGACACTTGTCATATCTCCCTCCTAAGCTTGATGCTTATATATTGTAAGATAAATTGTAAATATGTAATGCCTTTTGTTCACTCCCAACAGAGTGAAATGGGATCCAATGCTAGGTGGAAAGGTTACAGGTGAGGCAAATGCAGGAGAGTGAGGATCGTGAGTGCTTGAGGAGAGAAAACTCAGAGTTGCATGATCAGGTCTAGCAGCTATAGGTATAGGTGACATATATGGGGAAGGAGTAGGACCAGGGGGTGGATCCAAAAATGCTTAGGGATCTTTAGGAATCACAATATTAGGTTTGAGTATTGGATAATGAGCTCTTTATTTGGCATATTCCACTATTTGAGTGCCCCTCATGATCATAGTATTAGAGTAGGAGTAAGAGAGTGGCTTCAAGAACACCATCTATAAGTGCACAAGTGCCCTACCTTCATGAGGGGATGTCACAGTCCATTGGAGGGGATTGGTATTATCAAGAGATGAGGACCCTATAAGGGTGGAGGTGAAGCTAGAGGTGAGTAATCATTGATAGACAATGATTAGGTTTCATGAGTGCCTGCATACATTATTGTATTTTTATATATACATCTATGTATTTTGGATACCTATGGATTGCCTATGGGTATGATGTATTATGTTTATGTATGTGTATATTTTTATGTGGATGATTAGTAAATAGTTAAGGGATGATGTGATGGGTTAATGTGAATGGATAAAACTAAATAGAAGTGAATGAACAATGAATGGATGATATGTAATGCTAAAAAAAAGTGAACATAAGTAACTATATGATGACTAATGATGATGTTTATAAGAAAAATGGATGGTGGTGATCATAGAAAATGCTTGCATAATTAATCAAAAATATTTCCTGAAATATACAAAGGTATATATTATCCATGGTAAAAGAGGGAGAAAATAATGAGAGAAGAGGAAGTGAGAATAATATCCCAAGGAGATTTTGTGAGACTCAAACACCCTAGTGCTCCTCTCAAGTAGTGAAGTACCCATGCAAGGCCATTAGGATTAGAGGTCCCTTGAGACATATCAAAATGTTCTAGAACCATTGTGTGTATAGTGAGTTCATTAACTAGATTTTGAATAGGTTTGGACTTAACCAATCATAGCCCTAATGACAAAGAGTAAGCTCATTTTGAAGGCATACTCCAATACTAGTTAGGTTTCTATAGCCTTGGTGGAGATAGACCATGGTCCATAAACATTGCTCCAATACCATCCAGGAATCTATAGCCCCAATGGAGTCATATAATATGGCCAAGGATTCAGGCTATATTATTACTTTTTTTTTTGTAAGAGAGAATGAAACCTTGGGTTTTGGACTATTGAAGGGGACACAATGAACTAAAATAGGCATTAGGACTAATCATGGTGTCATCTTCACCTAGTAAAAAATAATATTAATTGTGTTTATAATATGTGGATTTTAGTATACCTCAATAGGTCACAAAGGTAGGCTCCAAATGATTGTGGCTTTGAATGGGATATATGCACACTTAAGGAGGATACTAGGTATGGTTGAGTGACAAAAATGTCCTTGGATATGAAGAAGTGGATAAGAAGAACACAAATAATGCAAGAAGAAATGAGAATGTGAAATACACGTATATACCCTTGCATGTGAAAGGAAAGTTGAATGATTAAGGATATAAGCATCTTCCATTATAAAAAAGGTGATGGTGTGAAAGGGGCATGTGGAGAACATAATCATACTAATTGAAAAAAAAGGTGACCATCATATATTTATCAATATTAGAAAGAAAGTGTATATACAAGGATTATAGGGGATATATACATAGCCATATATATATATTAAGCATAAAATACCTGTGTTGCAGGCCAAACACAGGTGAATTTTGTTCCTATTTTGTCACTGCCCGATCATTTAAATTGTCAACCCAGGGAGCTTCGTAAACTTTAGAAGTTTCTCAAACAAGATCACTTACAATACCCACTTTGAGATGAGTTCGTCTAATTATACTATTGGGGGGTTTAAAATATTGTCAATCATTCATCCACACCACAATAATTTACGTATGAATAATTAAATCCTGAGAATGTAAATATTCATATGTGCATAAAAGTAAACCTATTGTGGAAATAAAAATAATAGTGTAGAAAATAAACCTATGAAAGCAAGAAACTAATCTAGGAAAGCATAAATAAAAGGGAAGGAATACTAGCTTGGAGTGGGCCTAGGCTCCAGCAGCTCCCTTCCAGCTGAACACGCAGTTAGGAACTCTCAAACTTTATTGTATTTGCAAAATAATTATTACAACACTTCTATCTCCTCAGAATGATAAATGCATTCTAAATTATCTTTTTGGATGATTATCAGAGAGGTATGTGTGTGTTTATATAGCACACACATAGATCTTCTATTACAAAGAAGTTACAATAGTAGTTTAGTCCAGACTAAACTACGATAGTCTGGTAAATGTAATCGGTATTTGCTAAAAATAGGCTTTGTTCCTAACATTTGTGCATTCATTGATTGGTGCATGCTTTTCCTGGCGTAGGTAAGGCATTCTTGTCCATTGGTGCAACTCCCAGAATTATCTTGTGTGATGTGGAACTGGAATGACACCGGTCAACTCTGCCCACGTCGCTTTACTTGGTCAACTGGAGAAGAATGGAGGTGCCTTCTCTATGAGGAAGGTGCCTTCCTCACGTGCTTTTTGATAGGTGCCTTCCGTATGTGGAAGGTGCATACTGATGTTGAGCTCCTTCTTCCTACGGAAGGTGCCTATTGATGTGGGTGCCTTCTCTATACGAAAGGTGCTTTGCCTTGTATGGGACGCCTTCCCTATGCAGAAGGCACCTAAGTATGTCGAGCACCTTCTATATACGGAAGGCGCCTACCTTCTGTTGGTACCTTCCTTGAAGAGGAAGGTGCCTACCCTTTTCTTGGTGCCTTCCTTGAAGAGGAAGGCACCTATCTTCTCTTGGCACCTTCCTTGAAGAGGAAGGCGCCTACTTATCATGCCTTGATCCTAAAAGAAATAGAGTGCCAGGTCCATGAAAGACCTCGACTGATCCAAATATGTCAAAACCAACTACATTTCCACAAAAACACACTAAAACACACAAATTAGATAACACACACAATTCTATTAAATAATTACATAATCATTCATAAAAGTACATAGTTCCTATTATATTACCGCATAATAATCGATGAAACCCATACAAAATATGAGCATTTTTTAGGCTCATCATCCCCCCATGCCTAACATATGCCATGCCCTCATGGCATCAAAATTGTAGGTAGCTCTTCGTACTTCTTCATCGTCACCATTTTCTAGTGGATATGGTTGTACCTACAACCTGTGATTGTTTCTTCTATGGACCGACATTCGGAGGTGCGGTCTTTATCTTTCTATGTGGAGCTATGGTGTTGGAGTAGCCAGCTACTGTTGTCTCTCAAGGAGGTAGTGAATTATTTGGTTGCCTCCATATCTTGGTTTTGACATACCATGGTACAGTAATTGAGCCATCCCTCAACTTCAAACTGAGTCCTCATCGCCCCCCTAATCCCCTCTGTGTCACTCGGCTCATTCTTCTTGATGGCATGATTATTTGATCACCCTCCCATGGCGCCTTCCCTAACCGCTCTTCTATTCCTGCCTTACACTCTCAGGAAGGTGCCTTCTTATAAGGAAGGTGCCTAACCCTAGAATTCAATTTTGGGGTTGGCATGGTATGCCTCTCGAGCCATATCGTTGGCACGATGTTTCGATCATGGGGGTGCATGATTTTTATGGTGGCACTATTTTTTGGTACTGCATAATTCATGAAATATTATATAAAAATTTAATTAAAATTATGCACGTACTTGATTGGATGCTTCATGCATCACGAAGAGTAGCGATTCATCAGTATTTGATATGGAGGATGGGTATTTCACATGTGCAAATTATGCTGGACTTCGTTGCTGCATTGTTTGAGGTTCGATGTCGAATATCGGCTCCTGATTGGTCTTAAAAAAACCATTTGTCCATCATCTTTGGGGTGTGCATGAAGATCCCACCTCGTAACTCTAGAATATTTTTGATTGGGGCAAATTTTTCATCACGTGGGTCTGGTGGTAATTTGGTGCTACCCAATCATGTGTTGATCTCATTCGAATCGAGGTGCATGTGAAACCAAAGTGATGGCTGTACGTGGAAGGCACTATTTTGGTGCCTTCCCGATGTGGAAGGTGCTTTAAATGAATGGTGACTTCCCTAGGTGGAAGGTGCTTCTAAAGAATGATGCCTTCTCACTATGAAAGGTGCTTTTGAAGAACGATGCCTTCCCACTGTAGAAAGCACTTTTGAAGAAAGGTGCCTTCTCACTACAAAAGATGCTTTTGAAGAATGGTGCCTTCCCACTACGGAAGGTGCTTTTGAAGAAAGGCACCTTCTCACTGCAGAAGGTGCTTTTGAAGAGTGGCACCCTCCCACTGTGGAAGGTGCTTCTGAATGGATGCACCTTCCTGGAATGGAAGACGCCTTGATAATCATTTTTTTTTCATGGCACCTTCTTTGCATGGAAGGCACCTTCTCAAAAATATTTATATATATATTTTTAAGGAACTCTCCTATAGACACCTTCTTTATAAGGAAGGTGTCTTATTTCAGTTGGGTGCCTTCTTTATAAGGAAGGTGCCTTATTTCTATGGGGTGCCTTCTTTATAAGGAAGGCACCTTATTTTTATGGGGCACCTTATTTATAAGGAAGGCACCTTATTTTTGTGGGGCACCTTCTTTATAAGGAAGACACCTTATTTTTGTGGGGCACCTTCTTTATAAGGAAGGTGCCTTGCCTCCATATTGATACCTTCTTCACGACGAGAATGTCCATCCTTGTTAGGTGCCTTCCTCGAAGAGGAAGGCATCATTCCTCTTGTGGAGGGTCTGATTTTCATATGAAGGCTTTTTGCAAGGAATTTTTCTTAGCAACACGTCGTGATCATCTGGGAAAGGGTGATCAAGCCTCCTCAGACTTTCTTCATGCTATCGTAGCATCCTCCTGCCAGGCTTGGCATGTGATTTTCCTCTAGAGGAGAGTTTGTTGCCTTCGCTCGAGCTTGGATAGGTGTTGCTTCTAAACTACATGTGTAGGTGTCGGGATGCTAAGTCGATTCAGGCCTAGTTTCTTAGATACTTGCTTTTCAAGCTATTAGGTCCTTCACCTGCAAAATTAAATAAAAATAAAATAAAACTATAGGTATTTAGATGCATTCCATGCCTGGTAGGCCCTCTACTAGGATGCCTACAACTTGCATGTGGGTGTCGTCCCTGCAAAACACATCGTAAGAAATAAAACAAACCTAAACTAACTAATTTTGGTGGACACATCCATATCCACTATTTTACTTACTGAGAGTTTGGTCCAGATTTACAAGGATGGGGTCTCCCCCATGCATGTTCTGGACTCCACCAGTAAATTTTTGGATGTGTTGTAGGGCCGCAGTCGATGGCCATTCACTTTCAATACAACGTTGTTGTACCATCAATGGTTTTGACATGCACAACACCATTCTTGATGAGCTCTACCACCTCATATGGTCCCATCCATATCTACATTAATTTTCCCTTCCATTCTTGGAACCTAGAATCATACAACAACACCCATTCTCCCTCCTAGAACTACTTCATCTTGATGTGTCGATCATGCCATTTTTTTCTTTGCTTTTGTATGATCTTCGTTCTTTGTAGAGCATCCATTAGGATTTCATCCAACTGGTTCAACTATCGAACCCTCTCTTTTTGAGCTTCTTCCAAGATCAAATTTAATTCTAAAGCAGTTCTCAGTGTCTTAATATCAAACTCGATGGGCATCATTGCACTCTTCCCATAGACCAGATGGAAGGGTGTGAAGTCGGTGGTCGACTTCCACGTGGTGTTGTATGCCCATACTGCCTCCAAAAGCTATGTAGCCCAATATTTTCTATGTTGCTGCATGGTTTTTGTGAGGATGTTCTCAATCTCTCTGTTCGTCACCTCCACTTGCTTGTTTGCCTATAGGTGGTAGGGCATAGTCTTGTTGTGCCAAATACTATATTGCTTCATCAACTCCTCGATCAATTTAGAGGTAAATTGAGGCCCCTGGTCTATTGTTATCTCTCTAGGGACCCCGAATCATGTAAAAATATGAGCAAATAAGAAATTGGCTACCATTATTTCCTTTGAATCCCTCAATGCTTAGACTTCCACCCACTTGGTGACATAGTCTGTATAGACTAAAATAAATCTCCTACCTATCGAAGGTGGATTAATTGGCCCCAAAAAATCCATGCCCCACTTATCGAAGGGCTCTAGATGCACTTGCGGTTGAAGGGGCATCTCGTCCCGATGGGTTGGTCTACCCATTATTTGGCACTCATCACACTTGTTGGTGTAGGTGGCCACATATTTGAATAGAGTGGGCCAAAAATACCCAACCTATAGGATTTTATAGGCAGTCCACTTCCCCGCAAAGTGTCCTCCGCATGGTTCATCATGGCAAGCTTTGAGTATTTCTGAGAACTCCTACTTTGCTACGCACCTCCTTATAATCTGATCATGTCCTATTTTAAATAGGAGGTCATCAACCCATAAAAAGGAGGCACTCTTCTCTACTACCGCCTACTTTTCTCGTGAGGAGAGAGCAGGCGAGGTTCTTTTGATGGCCAAGTAATTGGCTATGTCTGCATACCATGACATTTGTTCACTGATGGTGAACAAATGTTCATACAAAAATTGGTATTCCACTTTCGCATGATCTGTTGGTGTTAATCTAGACAAAAAATCCACTATGATGTTTTCCTTACCTAGTTTTTCAACTATTGTTATGTCAAACTCCTAAAATAGTAGAAGCCATCTGATAAATCTTCTGCCAATAGCTAGTTTTCTCATTAAATACCTGATAGCCACATGGTCCGTATGGACAAACACCTGATATCTGATGATATAATGGTGGAATTTATTTATGGTATGCACAACTACAAGGAACTCCTTCTTTGTCACTATATAGTTGAGCTTAACCCCTGCCAAGTTTTTGTTGATGTAGTAGATGGCATAAAATTCCTCACCATCCTTCTACCCGAGGACTGCTCCAATCACATTGTTGGATGCATCACAATAGATATGGAAGGGTATCACCCAATTTGGTCCCCTTAGAATAGGTGTAGATATAAGATTTTCCTTGAGTGACTAAAACGCTCTTTCACAGTATTCCATCCAGTTGAACTCCACGTCTTTAGATAATAAAGTGTGCAGTGGTCTTGCAATTTTACTAAAGTTGGCGATAAATCACCGATAATACCCAATAGATCTAAGAAAACTTCTTACCTCTCACTACGTTCTGGGGCTGGGTAGGTCCTTGATGACCTTAATTTTTCTTTTATCCACCTTTATTCCTTCTACATAGAGATGGTGTCCCAATACGATGCCCTCTTGCATCATCATAAAGCATTTTTCATTACTAAGGGACAAATTATTTTCCTCGCTTCTTTTGAGCACTCTTTCCAAGTTCATCATTGCTTCATCAAAGGTTTCTCCATAAACGGTGAAGTCATCCATGTATACTTCAATCTCATATCCTATCATGTCTAAGAATATGCTAAGCACCACCCTTTGGAAAGTGGTAGGTGCGTTGCATAACCCGAAAGGCAATACCTGATAAGTAAACATTTCCCAAGGGCAGGTGAACATCGTTTTATCCTGATCATCTTCTCCTATATGGATCTGGTTGTATCCACTGAATCCATCCATGAAGGAGAAGTACTTTCACCCTGAAAGTGTATCCAAGACCTGATCGATAAATGGGAGTGGGAAGTGATCCTTTTTGGTCGCTTTGTTCAATGCCCTATAGTCCACACAAATCCACCACTTCCCATTCTTCTTAGGGACCACCACAAGCGGTGACACCCACTCACTATCAAAAATCGGATAGATGAATCCGGTAGACAAGAGTTTTTGCAATTTTGCCTTGACAATGTCTTTCATTACCAGATTCATTCTTCTTTATGGCTGCCTTCTTGGAGTCATCTACTCTTCAAGGTATATGTGATGGGTACAGATTTTTGGGCTGATACCTTTCATATCCAAGTAATCCCATGCAAATGCCCATTGGTGTTTAACCAGGAGTTCTTCTACCTTCATTAGCTATGTGGGGGTCAACCCACTATTGATATTCAACATCTTTCCTAGCCCAATGTTTATCTACTGAATGTGGTGGTCTTGGGTGCTAGCTAATGGTGACTCAGGTGTGGTGTCAGAGGATTCTCCTTGGAGGAATTCTATGATAGCACCATCCTCATCTTCTTCCTCCACCAATTCGTCTAATGCCATCACCAGCTGGATGATGGACAACTCTTTCTCTTCGTGCTTGGTCTACGTGGACTCTCCCAACAAATCAATAGACTACACGGGGGTGAAATGGTCAACCTTTTTACGTTCTATCCATTGGATATGGTCATCATACCATCACGATAGTTGATGTATGCATCGGCTTGTCACCAACCATGGCCTTCCCAAGATAAGTGGGTAGCCACCCAGCTGGGTTTTAGACTACAAAACCAGGAATTCGGTTGAATATTCCCATGCATCAACTGTCACTATTATATCTTCAAGCATTCCTTTCGGTGCTATGGTTGATCGATCGACCAGCTATAGCACCGTTGAGGTAGGTCTCAGGTCTATGAGTTGTAGCCTCTACATGGTCTCCTAAGGCATTAAGTTGATGGCTACCCTAAGATCGACCAACGTATTGGTCAAGGAATGTCTCCCAATTTTTACAATCAACGCTAGACTGCCTGGGTCTACATACTTAGGATGACACATCTTTCCCATAATTAAATCTGCTAACTTACCCATGACATTGATAGTTTGGATTTCTCTCCATCCTAGCTTTCTTAGAAACATCTCCTTTATCACTTTAAAATATATCAAGACATCTCGGATAGCTTGAAAAAGTGGAATTATCACTATGAGATTTTTCAAGCTAGAAAGTATATCAAACTCTGGTTGTGTTAGTTTCCTCTATTCTTGCAATCGGTTAGGAAACGAAGCCTTTGTTATCTCAGCCACTTCTTCTTCCACCTCTTCTATAAGAGGTGTTTCTTCTACATCTACCTCCTCTTCTATCAGTAGAGGTGTCTCTACTCCTAGTTGTCTACTTGATCTAAGCTAAATAGGATTACAACTAATATGATACATCGGGTACATCTCACCTTCTACATTGTATGCCAACTGATTTACTCTATTATTTGGATTTGCCATTGGTTGTGCGGGTAGCTATGCAGGTCTCACTACAGGAAAGGCCAACAGGTTTTGATGGGGGTGAGCTAGCACTACATTCTATGGAGCTAGATTCCATGGAGCATGGCCTCTCCACTATTGCCCAGGGTATTGATATGGCATCCAGGGTTGCTGGTTTGAAAATGTTGTTCCTCTAGGTGTGTTGGACCAAGGCGATGATTCCTACCACCCCATTTTATGTGGTTGAGGCTAGCCTTGTGGCATGTATGGTCCTCCCTCATATGATGGTATTCTTGGTGGCGTATTTCCCCAGGGGGTTGTGTCAAAATCCTCCGATTGACTATAAAATAAGCTTTCATGACATCAACATCCTCCTTGAAACTGGGCAATTGTGGGCACAATCGGGTCTTGTGATTTAGTTTACAGATCGTGCATACTCTGACTTTGTTTTTAGGGCATGCATTCTTTGCATGCTTCCCTCTGCATTTTGGGAAAAAATAAGCTAATGTTACTTCATTTTATTGTTTCTTTTTCTCCAACAGTAGGGATTCCATCTACAATACTAGAGATGAAAGCATCTCACTTTTCAAATCTTCCAGCATGTTGCCTATTTCTATTTTTATGACCAAAGCAGTTGCTTTCATGGTTCTAGAAGTGGTCTTGCCTCTCCTCCTTGAGTAGTTTCGATATAACTATCGGATATCTTCCATAGCGTGTTGGTAGACGTCACCTCAAACAAATCATGTTGAGATATTCTAGTGATTCATTGTTAAGTCCTCTCAAAAAGATGCTTTTAAGAGACTTATCAACTAGCTTCGCGTGAGGATATCATTGAATATTGAAGTTGAATCTCTCCTAGTACTCCTCAAGAGACTCATATTCTTTCTATGTCATGCTCAAGACCTCCTCTTTGGAGTCTCTTGCTCTCCCGAAGTCTTGATATTGCTCTAAAAAGAGCCTCTTCATTTGATCCCATGTGGCAATGTGTTTGTCTCCCAGACCAATGAACCATCGCAGAGATGCATTGTCTAATGTGGAAGGAAAGAGCTTCAGCTTCTGCATATCATATTTGTAGTCCACAAACCTACATAGAACATCAAACTTAAATAAAAATAGGTTAGGGTCCTCGGTTGGGTATCCTCTGAAGGTAGGAAGGTGAGTAGGGGATATGTTTTTCATTTTGGTTTCTCCTACTCCTTCCTCAATTGGGAAACTAAATCCAAATGAAGCCTCTTCGTCGGCCATTTTTTCAAGAAATATGGTCTCTAATGCAGTTCTTATGGCCTCACGATCGTTCAAAAATTTTTAAATCAGGGCTCTAAGGTCTTCTGGTGTTATCGTCCAGTCTTCTACAAATTTCCACAATAGTGATTCCTCTGAGGGTGTCTTCTTAAATAATGGGTTTACAATGGTTTGCTCTTCCCCCAGTTGATGGGATGAGGTAGCACTTTCCACAAATTAAGGATTCTCACTCCAGTGGACTATTGGCGATGAGTTGGGCGAATCTAATTCAAACTTGAAGTATTCGGCTGACTCATATTTTGGTGGACTTTATTTTATAAAATGACCGTCAGGTCCTCTTTTTCTTGAAGAACTCATACAAAGTTAGATGGAAGGTTTTTAGGTATTGTAATTAATCTAGTAGAGGCACTTCCCCGAAAATGGTGCCAAAATGTTGCGGGCCAAACATAGGTGAATTTTGCTCCTATTTTGTCACTGCCCGATCATTTAAATTGTCAACCCAGGGAGCTTCATAAACTTTAGAAGTGTCTCAAACAAGATCACTTACAATACCCACTTTGAGATGAGTTCATCTAATTCTACTATTGGGGGGTTTAAAATATTGTCAATCATTCATCCACACCACAATAATTTACGTATGAATAATTAAATCTCGAGAATGTAAATATTCATATGTGCATAAAAGTAAACCTACTACGGAAATGAAAATAATAGTGCAAAAAATAAACCTATGAAAGTAGGAAACTAATCTAGGAAAGCATAAATAAAAGGGAAGGAATATTGGCTTGGAGTGGGCCCAGGCTCCAGAAACTCCCTTCCAACTGAACACGCAGTTAGGAACTCTTGAACTTTATTGTATTTGCAAAAGAATTATTACAATGCTTCTATCTCCTCAGAATGATAAATGTATTCTAAATTATCTTTCTAGATGATTATCAGAGAGGTTTGTGTGTGTTTATATAGCACACACACAAATATTTTGTTACAAAGAAGTTACAACAGTATTTTAGTCCACATGACTTGCGATTGGCAAAGAATGCGACAAGGAACACCTGACTGTACCGAATGCCCAACGATGACATACACCGCTACTAACATGACTTGACACATGACTGTACCAAATGCCCAATGATGACATACACCGCTACTACTCCCACTTTGACACTGATTGTTTGAGTTTGGACTCAATGGCTAGTTTCCTTTTCCATGATTTCAATGGCTACCTCAATTTCGCGATCTGGTTGACTTGGTCTGTTTTAACGGTTAAAGCTTACACGACTTGTGATTGGCAAAGAATGTGATAAGGAACACCCGATTGTATCAAATTCCCAACGATGACATACACCACTATTAACATGACTTGAAACTATGTTATAAATGAAATTGAAACTATGCCCGAGACAATGCAAAGGTTTATATAACACACACACAGATATTTTGTTACAAAGAAGTTACAACAGTAGTTTAGTCCAGACTAAACTAGGACATTCTGGTAAACATAATCGACATCTACTAAAATAGGCTTTGTTCCTAATGGTTACGTGTTTGCTAATTGGTGCATGCTTCACCTGGCATAGGTAAGGTATTTTTATCTATTGGTGCAACTCTCAGAATTATATTGCATGATGTGGAACTAGAACGACATCAGTCAACTCTGCCCACATCGCTTTACTTGGTCAACTGTTAAAGAATGGAGGCACCTTCTCTATGAGTAAGGTGCCTTCCTCATGTGTTTTTTGATAGGCACCTTCTGTATGTGGAAGAAGCATACTTATGTTGAGCACTTTCTTCTTGTAGAAGGTGCCTACTAATGTGGGTGCCTTCTCTATATGAAAGGTGCTTTGCCTTGTATGGGGCACTTTCCCTATGCGAAAGGTTCCTAAGTATGTTGGGCTCCTTCTGTATATGGAAGGAACCTACTTATCATGCCTTGATCTCGAAATAAATAGAGTGCTAGGTCCATGAAAGACCTAGACTGATCCAAATATGTCAAAACCAACTACATTTCCACAAAAATACACTAAAACACACAAATTAGATAACACACACAATTCTATTAAATAATTACATAATCATTCATAAAAGTACATAGTTCCTATTATATTGCTACATAATAATCGATGAAATCCATACAAAATATGAGAATTTTTTAGTCTTATAAGCCTATAGGTTAAGAATATTTATAGGTTTGGGTTTATCGTCTACCTCAAGAGTAGTAAGTCTATAAGCCCCAGTGTCAAATTTTTGTTTATAATATAAGGTCCCATCCAGCTGGCTCCAAACTTGTTCCACAAGTGAGGGGGGATATGAGACTATTATTGGTTGGCTTTAAGGACAAGGTCACCTACTTGGAATTCATGAGGATGAACCTTCTGATCATAGGCTCGCTTGATGTAGTCATGATAAATTTAGAGATGCTCAAGGACATTAATATGATGTTCATCAAGAAGGGTTAATTTATTTACCTGTGCTTGGTGAGTTGTATCATCATCCATGAATTTCTATAAGGAAATATGCAGTGATGGAATTTCAAGCTCTAAATGAATGACCGCCACAACACCATAGACCAATGAAAAAGGAGTTTCCCCAGTAGGGGTGTGAATGCTAGTATGATAATCCCATAGCATGAGAGGTAATTGTATGTGTTAATACTTGTGATTTTCTTTAACAATATTCTTTAGAATGGAACAGATGGTTTTATTAGTTGCTTTATCCTACCTATTACTTGTGGGTAGTAGGAGGTGGAAAAATTGTGGTGAATATGGTATTTTTGGTAGAGGTTGTGAACATATTTATTTTTTAATGGAAGACCATTGTATAAAATTATCTTTGATGGTATCCCAAAATAATATATAATGTGGTGGAGAATAAATTCAGTGATTTTAGCACCAGTAGTCAAGGAAATAGGTATCACCTCTACCCATTTAGTGAAATACTCAGTCATCATCATGATAAAAGTATGTTATCCAAAATAAGAGGGAGAAAATTTTCCAATAAAGTCCAACCCCCATTGGGAAAATAGCAAAAAGGCTTGTATGGGTTGTAGGTCTTGTGAAGGCACATGAGTCAAATGAGCATATGTTTGAAATTTAATACATTTATTAACATAGTCAGAGCAATCATGCTCCATGGTGGGATAGTAATATACCATTCATAAAATTTGTTTAGCAATAGCTGATACACTAAAGTGGTCCCCACATGTACTATCATGTGCTTAAGCAATTGTCCATTGGGTCTCTTGGAGTTCCAAACAACAAAGTAGGATACCATCAACCTCTTTTGTATAGGATGTCCCCTAATAGCATGTATCATGCTACCTTTTATTAAATGATCGCTTGGCAGTGGATGGGAAATCAGGTGGGAAGGATCTAGTTCTCAGGTAGTCTTGTAATTGGGCAAAGAAGGTTGAATAAGAGTCAAGAGAAATGGTAGTGGTTTGACACTCTCCTGCAATGGTGAAGGTAGATGGTGTAGGTTGGGTAATGATTTGGGTAAAGGTTTTAAAGAGTGGGGTTGTGATGGAGGGATATTGAGAAGTTGGGCATTCAATGGAAGAGGAAGGTTTCATATGAATTAGGGTGTGGAGGAGAGTTCTAATCTAAAAGGTTTGGACGGTAGGGGATTCAGTGGTGATAAAATTTATATCTCTTTTAGTTGTAAGTGAGGATGAATAAATGGTGGATTAGATGAATATTTTAACATGGAGGGTGGTGACATCATAAAAGGTTTTTTTGGGTATAATGGAACCTAGGGAGGCCATTGTATCAACAAATAAATTGTATAAGCAAGAAATGGTATCAATTTCATACCAATTGAGTTGGACCAAAAGCTTGTTAGCAATTTATTTGTATGACTTTAGAATTGGATATTTGCATTGATATAATCCCTTAATTTGGTTGATAATTAATAGGGAGTCACAAAATATGTGAAGTCACCGAATGTGCATCATTAAAATAGTCTAAAGTCCAAGGATGAGAGCTTCATATTCTGCATTGTTTTTTGTGCAAGGAAAGTCCAATTTAAATGAAAATGGGATAGGAACCCCTTGTGGAGTGACTAGGACTACTCCTACACCACCCCCTTGCTCATATTTTGAACCATCAAAGAATAAGGTCAGGTCAACATAATCTTTAGGTGGTATAAATTCTTCTATTTCATCAACAACAAAGATGGAATCATTAGGAAGCTCAATTTTAAGAGGTGTAGTATTAGGTAATGGAGCTTATGTAAGTTGGTTAGCAATGAACTGACCCTTAATATATTTTTGGCTAATAAATTCAATATCAAATTTGCTAAGGAGAATAATCCATTTTATGGTTTGAATATTTATATGTTTGACTCATCATATAACACAAGGGGTTTTCTTTTATCACCATATGTGTTGTATGATTCGATATGTAATGTCATAATTTATTGATGGTGAAAACTACAAGACATAATTTTTATACATAGGGATAACGACTCTTGTAACTAATAAAGAACCGCCTTAAGTAGTAAATGGCTTGCTCACGATTGAAATTATTATTTTGTGCAAGCATCATCCCTAGGGAAAAATCAATAGCGAATATGTACAAATGAAATGGAATATCTAGTTTAGGAGGAGAGAGAACTAGAGGAGAAGCGAGGTATTGCTTGATATTATCAAAAGTAACATAGCACTCAGGATTCCATTCAAAGGTAACCCCCTTTTGTAAAAGGTGATTGAAGGGTTTGTATTTATTATATAATTATATTATGAAGCATCAGATGGCTTGAATTTTGCCTTGCAAACTCCTTGATTATTTGAGGTTCCTAGGGAAGGCCTATCAATTATGGATTTTACTTTATTTGGATCCACTTCAATGCCTTCTTTGAAAACAATGAAGCCTAATATATTTTATGAGGTAACACCGAAGATATATTTCTTAGGATCAAGTCTAACATTATGCTCTAGAAGTCAATCAAAAACTATTCATAGAACATCCAGGTGATTAGGTCTATGTTGGAATTTTTCTAGGAGGTCATCAACATAATAATCCATAATTTTATGCATGTAGTCATAAAAAATGTAAGTCATAGCTCTTTTATATGTGGCTCTAGCATTCTTAATTTCAAAGTGCATCACCTTGTAGCAAAATATCCCCCATGAAGTGGTGAATGAAATCTTGCATTGGTCAAAAGAGTTAACTCATATTTGATTATAACCTGAGAACCCATCCATAAGGGATAACATTTCATGGCCATTCGTAGCATCTACTGATGTGTCAATATTGGGGAGTGGAAAGTCATCCTTGGAACATGCTTTGTTAAGATGATGAAAGTTAGTGCATACACGTATCCTCCCATTGGGTTTAGGAATGGGTACCATGTTAGCAACCCATTCAGGGTAGTCTATGGGTTGTATGAAGCCCACATCAATTAGTTTTTATAATTCTTCTTTTACCATAAGGGCTATGGTGGGATGCAACTTCCACAACTTTTGTTTGATAGGTTAGGCATCAAGAGTCAATACAAGGTTGTGGACCACAAAATTAGGATCTAATCTAGGCATATATTTGTAAGACCAAGAAAATTCTCACTTATATTCTTTTAGGAATGCAATAAATTGGTGGCACTCCTCTTCAAAAAGGTCTTTTCCTATTTTAACTATTTATGGGTTAGCAGGGTTGAAGCTAAGGTCCATGTTGTGGGTTTATTTGATTAACATGTGAGAAACCTCATCCAGTTGGTGTGGTGTAGGTATTAGGAGTGGGTCATTAGTGGGTGCAAGCATGGTAGAAATATCAACTGTATTTGTAGTGCAAATGAGCATGGAAGAGGATGAGATATGATTAAGGGTATATGGGATAAGTTTTGGATGGGTGTAAAGTCATCTAGGTTTGGAGGTGTAGAAATAAGGCTCATATTAATGGCCTCAAGTTGGATATGTATTAAATGATTACTCTCAATAGGAAGGTAACAAGGAGTGAATAGGTCAACATATATTATGAATATGTGAGGGTGTGGTAAGGGTGTGATATCATGGGCATTTGTCTCCTCCTCATTCTCCTCATGAATAGAAATATTTTTAGTTAAGGAAGCAAGGGAGGGTATATTAGCATAGCCAATGCCTACTTGGATATTAGGTAATTGAACTAGAAGGTCAATGAGGGTGCAGGTTCCTTGCTTATAGTGGCCTAAGCCAAAACCCTACCGATGGCATTTCTAAAACTAGTATAGGATAAAATATGGCTTAGAGAGGAAATCAATGGTAGCACAAAATGGTCTTGGAAGGAGATAGGGGTGGATGGTAATGTGGGTGTGTTGAGCCCTCCAAAAACAAAATTGGTGTGGGTCGAATATGAGCCTAGGGAATAAGTAGTGCCTATAGCTAAAGATATATATTGAGGTCTACCAAAATATTTTATGTACTCTATATATGGTAGGTTTTTAATAGTTACATTATGTATAAGATACTCACCTATGGCCAAGTTAGTCATATGTACATTAACATGAAATATTGTGGTGGGAAGTGTGAAATTATGGAGGTGGTAGGGATTTCTTCAGAGAAAGGGATTGGAGTAAGGTCAGATGAGGCTGATTGGGAGAGAGTGTTTGGGAAAATACCTTGGGTTGAGGATGAAGGATTAATTGAAGTGTGGGGTAAGACATGGGGATCCTCTTCTTCTTGATTAGTCAGAGTGGTAGGACTAGGGATAGATTTGATGACAGGATTAGAATGATGGCCTATAGTTTTGGATAATGGAAGAGGTGTTGGAGTAGGAGTATGAGCTTGGGTTTGGGCCACTATTGGTGCCAAGACATGGGAAATAATTTGGGGTGTGGATGAAGGAGTAGAGGTATTGGTATTAGGTGTAAGAGAAAAATGTGTAGTGGGGAGTGAAGGCTATGAGAGATCAATGATTAAATTACAGTATTTAAATGGTTCATTATCTACTGGCATACAATGGATAATATCATAAGATGTTCAATAGGGTGTGGATGGTTTTGGGACCAACTTGGTAAGGTAGGACAACTGTAACCAAGGTTGGGAAAAGGATGTCATTAGAGGCTTGAAGGGTAAAATCAGAATGGACTATATAGGAAGGAGGAATATTGAGGTGCCTAAGGGCCACTGATGTAATGATACTAATGGAAGATCTCATATATGAAGAGAAATAAAGAGCCCCAATAAACTAAAATATAAAAGCAGTAATAACATAATCAAAATAAGAAGATCACAAATTCATATATTACACAATATTTATCCTAGAAACCCTCAACCGAGAAAAAACTAGCACAATATTATCTTATTATTGCATTAATTTGATCGCATCCAATACAATAATATTCTCATTCTATCTCTCCAGACCCTAATGCAAGTGAGATATATATCACAAAGACACATGCACAAATTTTTACAATATCATGGGCAAAAAGTATGGATTCAAATATAATAACCCTAAAATCCAATATGGGTCTAAAAATAACTTAAAACCTAAAAATTTTGGTCGAAGGCTACCATCCCCGAACCCTTGCTTTTTAGAGGGCTACCATCCCTGAACCTTGATGAGTATAGGTACAGAGTGTCCAGTACCTTTTATTGTTAGACCCAATAGAATAGCATGGAAAATATTCAACATATTTCCAATAGTATCAACCAAGACCCTCTTAACTACTAAGCCATTATCTACAAAAAAATACAAGGCCATTAATGGAAGCAATAATATACATGCGGGTCTGGTACCCCCACATGCATTTTATTAATATCGTAGTCAAAGAAAGTAATAGGTGGTTTAGTGCAGGTACAAATATGATCTATAAAATTTATAAATGTTTATGGGTCTTGGGAAGGAACATAAATGGCTTTTAGGATATCCATTAGGGCCTCTCAATGGGTAGGGGATTTCTGAATAAGGTCATACACTAAAAATTTGGTGGGGGTATGTTCAAGGCAATTAGTTAGTTTTTGGGTGAGAGTGATGCCATATTTAGGTGGAAGTGGTTTAGGGGATACAATGATAATGGGGGTGGGCATTTTTTGGGTGTCAAATGGAAAATTTGGGGGTTGAGCTTGGGATCGAATTTGGATTTGATGTTGGTAATTGGTTTGGCACTGATCTCTAGTAATTTCATGCACCATCCTAACAAAGTCAAGTTTGTGATCAACATGATTTACTTGGTTGGGTGGTGTGGAGGATGTGGAGGCTATGGTATATTGGGGTAAGAGGTTTTGGTATATCGTAAGGTTTTGGTTAGGGGGAGCCATGGGATTATCAATGCAAATTTATCCCCACTCTATCATGGCTTGGACCACATTTTTAAATTTCATACAATGCTCAATATCATGAACTAGTTTATGATGATAGACACAATAAATATGTGGTTTATAGGATTGGGGTAGGTGTCTATTAGGATCATAGAGGTGTTTAATGTTAGGTAATGTAATGGTTTGGTATTCAATGAGGCAATAGAAGATATTGGCTAAAGGCTCAATGAGGGGGATAAAATCACGTCTTGGCACCCGATAGGGCTTATTTAAATATTGGGATATGAAATGGGAGGTTAAGATTTGGTTTGAGGATGGTTGAGGTGTTAGTTGAGGTTGAGATTGTGCAAGAGATTGGATAGTGGTGGTAGGGGGTGGTGTGGTAAGAACAATTTGATTGACTTGGGGTGATTTGGAAGAAGTGGTATTACTATTTTGATTTTTATTATTCTATTATTTATTTTAAGTTTTATAATGCCCTCTTGGATATTTAATATCCTTAATGACCTTATCTTGAGCTAATGCCTCCTCAAAGATCTTGTATTATTGTAGTTGTAAAAGTAAGGAAATGTGTTTGTTTTAACTATGAGTGAAGAGGTAAGTTAATTTGGTAATAGGGAAAGAAAAAGGAAGCTCATTAATGATTGCTTACCATCGAGCTCCATAGTCAAGAATAGATTCATCATAAAATTATTTAAGGTTGTACAAATTGGTGAGGTTAGTTTTCTTTTTTACTAAGAGGGCGAATCTCTTGAGAAAGAGATTGGCTAATTGCTCAAAAGTGTAAATGCTATATTGTGATAGAGCTTTATACCATTCAAGATCAGTGCCACTTAGGTATATGGCAAAGGTACAAAGGAGGAGGTGGTCACTATTACTAATTAGGAAACAAACATTAAATTATCTTCTCAAAAGTCTTTTAGATCCCCATGTCCTGTAAAGGGGTCAAGTTTGGGTAATTCAAATTTATAGGGGTAGATTGGGGTAGGTACGAATGGATGAGTGGCTTGTGTGTAAATTTAACTAAGGGTAGGATTTTGGTAGCTTATGCAGGTGGTTTGAATTTCAAGTGCATTCATACAACTGATAAGTCATTGCATCTCATCTTGTGATGATGACTATAGTATAGGCAGGGAAGATGTTGGATTATGACTGGGATTAGGAGGTGTAGGGGTATATGTGGGAGGGATTGGGGAGAGTAATTTTTGGTATTGGGTTGAGGCGATAATGGTTGTGAAGGATAAGGAGTGTAAGATAGATATTGAGGGTAATATTAAAAGGCATCGAGAGATGTATGTAAAGAGGGAGTTTGGTGCAAAGGTTTTGGTTGTGGTTGGGGAGGAGGGTGAGGAAATTATGGCATAGTGGGTTGTGGAATTTGGTATGGCATAAAATTTATCTTGAGGATATGTGGGTAAATTTTGAGAGTTATATTTAGAGGGTTCTTGAGGCCATTGATATGATTGGGGTGGTTTTTGGGAAATGGCTTGGTATTGGGAATAAGGAGGTTGAATGAGGGGATTAGAGGGAGATTGTTGGGGTGGTATAAAGGATTTATTTTGGGATTTGGGCAAGGGTATGTATTTTTGAGTGAGGAATGGGACTTAAGGAGGAATAGAGGGATTATATGGTATTTGTATTTAAGCAGTAGTTGGACATTAGGAGTATTAGATTAAGGTGGAGGATTTATACTAGTCGGTGGGTATGAGGCTAAAGTTAAAAGAGAGTTGGTTGGAGGTGGAATGTTAGGCATAAATTGAGGTCAAGAATTGACATACCATACACTGTAGTATATGATGGGGTAGTGGTGACATTAGATTAACAGGGGAGTGTGGAAGAGGATGATTGAGATAGTCTAACATTGGTAGCTATAAAGGTCGAGGTAGAGGGAGGGGTAACAGAATGGGTAATGACTTTAATTTAGGATTGAGTCATTAGTTTTTGGAGTGGGGGTGGTATGGAAGTAGGAGGTTGGGTAAGGTTTTGAGCAATGGGATGATCGATAAGGGGTTGGGATAAAATGTCGGGAATGGTGGTGGAGGTAGATAGGGGTTGGGGAATGGTTTTCAAAGGTAAAGTGAAGGTTAAAGGATAAAAAATTGATGGGACTTATTGGTGTCGAGTTGGACTGGCATCCCTAGAGGTATCCAAAGAAATTATCTTGGTATTGAACATGGTAGTAATAATGGGATGTCATAATTGTGATGTGTGTTTGGGGGAAATGGATTATATCATAGAAAAGAGGTAGATTGAGTGAATAATTCTCCACTCAAAGGTGGTAATATAGGTGCAGTAGAGGATGGTTGGGTAGGGTCCATGGTGGGTTGGTTTTGAGCTCGGGCTTGGATTTACATCAAAACCATAGAACACACAAAATGGATAAAGGTTAGTCACACAAAAAGGTTATGTTAATACATCGTAATCCTAAGAGGTAATGCTAATCACACAAAATAAGAAATTATATGTATGTATATAGATAAATACAAAATAGGAAATCAATAACACAAACCACACCAAATATATATATATATATATATATATATATATATATATATATATATATATATATATATATAGGTTTTTTCATGTGTTTTATGTAAAGCCTACCCTAGACTACAAAAGGTGGTGGCAAAGTGGTATCTACAAAAGGTGTTTTGGCACCCTACCACTCTGTCGAATGGTAAAATACCAATGGCTAAAATGGCTTCCTAGGATGGAGGGTAGGTGCAAGGTAGCCTAAGGGAACAAAAAGAACACATCTATGAGAGAAGCCACTTTTTCTAAATCCTACTACTTGCATAATACCTAAGGTAAGGATCCATGGGCTTTTGCTTCACTCTGAGGTGAGCTTGGAAAAATGTGATAGTTGCATTCCACCAATTATTAAGCCCTACAACTAAAAGGAATATATCCTAATGATTACCTCAAGCTAGTTCCAAGGGTGACCATCCTTCTGGTGATGAAATATGGAAGACTACCATACTAACTATGGCAAGTCTAAGGCCTCTTGATAGATGGAGGTGAAATCCAACATTGCCAAGGAGGTTATCCTCGTAATAAAATGTATATATGAATATGAAGGAAAGCAAAATAGAGTGCAAGTGTGTGAAAAATCTAGTCTAAGCAAACAACAAGAAAAATATCTATGCTAAGGCTAGAACTAATGCTAATATAACAACTATATAATTGAAAATGTAGTTTTCTATAAAAATTAAGCTATGTAGGAGAGACCATCTATAGGGAGACAATAGGGTCAATCCCATCTCTAAGGAGATAATTTAGCAGGTAGTATAAAGATAGATAAAAAATAATGCAAAAATATGTAGTAGGTAGGACCACCTTCAGGGTAGCGGTTACAGGAAGGCAAGACCATATTCAAGGAGATGGTACAATAGGTAGTACAAAAATAGAAAGCAAAGTGTAAAATAAGTCGTAAGAAAGACCATCCCTAGTGAGGCAGTAAAATAGATAGTGTAAAATAGACAATAAATGACACAAAAGCAAGCAACAAACAAGGTCACCTTCAGGGAGGCAATAGGGTAGGATCATCTTTGGAGAGGCAGTTTCACTTCAAAATGTAGAAAGCAAAACATAAAACATGGATGCAGTGATAAAATGTAGTACCACCTTTGGCCAGGTGATCTTGAGTAAAAGTAGAAATAATCCTTTAATGCTTGATGGATGATTTATTATATGAAAAGTAAATATGCAAGAAATTTAAGCTGATTACTTTTGTTAACAGACCTACTTATACCAAAAATTAAATTTCAAGATAAAAGAAAAAAATATTAACTAAAACTAAACTTGTTTAGAAAATTAAGGTGCAACTAAAACTTACTATTCTAGATAAAGAGAAGTGATATAAAAGGGTGTGTTGTGTGTGTGTGTGTTTATGAAATAAAGAATCCCAAGGAGGCTTATGTGTATGTGAAAGTAAAGCCCAAGGAGGCAAGTTGTGTTAAAAGGGAAGCCCAAGGAGGCTTGTGGATGTGTAGAAATAAGAGCCGAAGGGGGCAACTATGCTAAGTAAGTGTGTGAGACAAAGCCCAAGGGGAAAAATATGATAAGAAAGTGTGTAAGACAAATCCCAAGGGGGCAACTATGCTAAGCAAGTGTGTAAGATAAAGCCAAATGGGGCATTATTTGTTATAAGGGGAAGCCTAAGGAGGCTTGTAAAGTGTGAAAGAACAAACCCAAGGGGGGAAATTATGCTAAAGAAAGGTAAGTAGCCCAAGGAGGCTTAGAAGGTGTGTGTAAAGTGTGCAAAATAGCCCAAGGGAGAAAAATCTAAACTAAAAGCCCAAGAAGGCTTGTGGGTAAATATGTAAAATAAAATCCTAAGGGGTAAACTATGATAAATGTGTGTGTGTGGAAGGAAGCCCAAAGTGGTAAGCTAGACTAAAAGGAGTCTAAGGAGGCTTGTATGTGTCAAAAAGCCAAAGATTATGTTGTAAAATAGTGATGAGAACATAAAAAAGGGACTTAACTAGAATCCTACATGGGTGTTGTAGGTGTGTGTCCTTTGGTGCAAAATTGTCCCTGCACGAGTGGTACAATAGTGTGAGACCATATCTACCTAGGCAATCTCAAATTTTACATGTAAAAGGAAAAATAGCAAAAATTAGTAAAGAAACCCGATTGTGGTCGAAAAATGATAGCAATAGCATAAAACAAAGACTGCACTTTATCCTTATTTCTGATATGAATTGAAATAAATTCAAAATAAAGTGCAATTTCAGGGATTGGTCCCACCGAGCATGTCATTTTATAGAGATACGAAGCCACCATTAACAATTGAAATGTAAGATAAAGAGCAATTTTTAACAAATTTTATTACAAATAATGTCTTTTGCAGTACAATATAGAACCCTTTATCTTTTCAAATTACAAAGATACCTCCAAGGGCAATTAAAATGATAATGGTGTATATATCTCTTTCCCACAACTGATTGTGATCAAGATATATTGTGTGGGAACGTATGTGTGTGTGAAGGCTTGCAAAGGCTATTTCAAAGAATTGGTATATGTGCACACAACCAATAAAGAGAGGAGTTAATAGATAAATGACCCACCTAAGTTGGTCGTTTGTTCAAGTAATGTGTAAACCACAATGAAATAAGATGAAATTATTGTTAAATGCAACTAGAATACAAAAAAACATAGAAAATATACCTGTTAAGCACAATTCCATTGTTGATAATCTTGTTGCAGGCATTGTTTTCTAGTAGAGGTAAACCTATCTCTACCTAGGTGGTGAGGGTGAGACTATCTCTGCATAGGTGGTCTCAAGATAGATGTTGTAGGTTGTAAAATAACAGACCCATAAGGTTGTAAACATGTAAAATAGTGTCGAGGTAATATCAATAGGGTTAGAGGGTGCGTAGGATGGTAGGTGAGCTAAGGCAAGTGTTGGGGAATGATTTTGGTAGCATAAACTTAGCACAAAATGGGCTCCCCTCCCTTGGCCATGGCCAAGGGTATTTATAGAAATTTTAGGGATGGATGAGTGGGATGCCACATAGGCTCCACTTGGCTTCCACATATGCAAGGTAGGTGAGGGAAGGGTCTAGAGAATGGTGAGGTGGACAAGAGTTGGGTAACATATTAAATTGCCTTGAAAGAGGTAATCCTAGAGGTAGGAAAACTAATTTAAAATTAGTTTCCCAAGGGCCATGGGGGAGTGTGAAATGAATTAAAAATTGCTAGAAATAATAAGGCGGCTATCCTTTGGCCAAGCGGGTTTAATGCACCCTTTTGAATTTTATTATTTTAAATTTTAAATTTCCTTTTTATGGCAAGAGGGGGGTACATGTGAGGTGGCATATTAATATGGGGGATATTTAAAGATTTGAAAGGGTAGATTTTTCATCTTCTAGAGATTTTATATTAAATGCATTGATTTGAATTTTGTTTAATCTTAATTAATTAGAAAAAGAGGGATTTAGTAGGGAGTTTAATTAATGTTAATTAGAATTACAATTATTTTATTTATTTTTATCATTTTCTATGTAGGACGGATCATAAATAAGGGTTATGATAGTGATATTAATTATATTTAATTAGGATAATTTTGATTTAATTAATTATTAATAATGTAGGGAGATGGGTGGGTATTTATTATTAGTATTTTATTATTTTTGTTATTTTTGTGGGTGTCGGGAAATATATTCAAAATTTAATTTATTATTTATTTGTGGGATGTTACTAAGGTTTTATTAGGAAATATTAGGAAGTTTTAAAGTAATTACAATTTAATTATAATTAAAAAACATGTATTAATTTAAAGTTTAATATGTCATCAAAAAGGTTAATTTTCGATGTCTACACTTCCCATTCCTCCTCTGATGGACATTGGATCATTTTGTAGTGTAGGTCACTTTGAGCTCAATTTGGACATTTCATGAGAAATTCTTTGTGCTATTGTAAACCATGTGCATATGAGTCCTTAGTGCAACTATAAATCCAATTGAGCCAATAATATCCTTTGCTTTTAGAGAATTTGACAAGTATTTGGAAGGATAATTATCTTCCTTGTAGTTCTTTAGTAATTGCATGTATTCCTATTATGAGATAATCTTATCCTTTTTAGCCCTGGGAGAAGGGAGTCCCTTTTGTAATAATGTATTAATTTTATCTCTAAACCATGTGTTAGTGTTATCTAAGATGATAATTTGAGTCTTATATATATATATATATACAATTTGTTCGTTTTGAATGAAATCCATCACCTTCTATAATGTATTATTTCTATCATGAATTCCAATGAACCTTAACCCAAATTCTAATAAAATGGCAAATATTGTTTGATAATATTTAGCTTTAGCTTTTTTTGCAAAGGCTTCAACTAGGATTGATTTGATTTTTTGCTTCACCTAGACACGCAATCTAGTAGCTATATCAACAAATCTAAAAATATGGAAGAGCATTTGAAGAACACAAGCTTATACTGAGAGGGGGGTGAAAAATATAAGATAAATATTTTCACTTTTCAATCCAAATGATAGCAAAAATAATATCAAGGTAGTAAATAATGCACAAATCATCACACACATAAGAGACACAGATTTAATGTGGTTCATCCAATGTGGGCTACGTCCACAAAGAAAATATTTCTTCTAAAATTTCCAACAAATATCTTGGGAACTGTTGGTCAAAATGACAACACCTAGGGAAATAAATGCACTCTCCTCAAATTTTTGAGCAAGCCAAGGAGAAAAGTCATGATAGCGTGACATTTTGAAGAGCCAGGAATGAGCCAAGGATAAAATTCATGATAGCATGACATTTTGAAGAGCCAGGAGTGAGCCAAGGAGAAAAGTCATGATAGTGCAACATTTTGAAGATCTAGGAGCGAGCCAAGGAGAAAATTCATGATAGCACAACATTTTGAATAACCAAGAGTGAGCCAAAGAGAAAAGTTATGATAACATGACATTTTTAAGAGCCAGGAGTAAGCCAAGGAGAAAAGTCATGATAGCACACAATTTTTAAGATCAAGTGAACCATGATGTCTAAAAGGAAGTTGGGAAAATCTTTGTAACAAGAAGATCTTAACATTTTTGGTTAGAAGCTCCATGATTTGAAGAATATCTCTTTAACAAGAAATATATTGATATCCAACCACTCTGTTGCTAGAATAAGCCCATGAGCAGTTTGTTATAACAAATTTTAGTTTTATGTTATGTAAAAATCTATATATAGTATAAGCAACCAAAACACAAGGTCGGCTCTTAGGTTTTTACAAGGCTATGTATTCAGACTTCTAAAAAATCAATAGAGATCATCCATCCTAGTTTTAAGATCATTTGGTGTACAAGTATGTATGTGATTATCTATTGCTAGTTTAATCTATGCTGAATGTATCGTACATTAATTCTTAAGCTAAATTTATGTATTAAACGATCCTTTAGATCTGCAATTTGCAAACACAAACAAACTATTGTGAAAGTAGATATACATTGAATGATCTTAGTTTTTGTGTTTTGGATCTTATTACATTTTTCTACAAAAGGTTGAAGTGGTACTGTGTTGTTGCTTAATCTGTATCATAATTTTCTCCTAGCATTAGCTATATTTCCCTCTCTTTAATATTTTCTTACTCCCTACATTTTTTCCATAAAAAACAAGGAACCAACCTTCTTTGGAGATCGAATCAGGCAAACTACGTTTGATCCTAGTTGTTCAATATTGGTGAAGTCTTGGGCATAATCGTAACCAAAGGTAGATTTTGTTCCAATAGTTTTTGGCATGCTCGATGGGACTCAAAACCCACACATTATAGACATATCAAATTCTCAGTGAAACCTTTGCCTTTTTAACTTTTATATCATCACCTGGTGACGTCGCATAGAAAAATAACCCTAAAAAAAGACCTTACCTAGCTTCTAGTTATGAACCATATTTATGATAACCAGATATAAAGCTAAGAATTTATAAGAGCCCATAGAGTTCTTCAAACTTCATATTGGTAGCCTTTGAGCTAACCCTATTTTGGTTTCTAGAACAATTTCCACTTGCATTAGCAATTCAAGACAAGTAAATACTCCCCATGCAACCTTCCCTAGTACTGCTACTAGTAGAACCTCGGCCCTAGTTACCAATGCAATTATAATGGCTAGAAATATACTGATTCTACTTTACCCTTTGTGGAGTCATATAGGCCCTCTAAATCTTGTAGCCTAGTACCCAATACCAACAATGGATTTGAAAGCGCTACCCCAGTATGATGGGACTAGAAAAATAGCATACAAACATTACTTGGATGTAGTTGCATTAGCACCAATATATGACATCACATAAGAAGACATGATGATTAGACTGTTGGATATTTTCTTAAAAGGAAAAATGCTATAGTGGTACAGATCCCTTGAAAACCAATCTATATCTACCTGGGCTCAAATCACTGGTAAATTAGTGGAAGAATTTAATGAGCATGTAGATTCCTTTTCCTTGCTAAATCTATTTCATGTTATTCAGAAGCATCCTAAAGAGGGGATCATAGATTTTAATATTAGGTTCAGTAAAACTTGGCAAAGAGTCCCCGATGGTCTGAAAACGATGCATAAGCAAGCTATATACTTCTATCTAAGAGCCTTCAATTCAAAAATAAGTATGGCTATCAGACAGTCCCGTGTGTAGAATTTCCCTGGAATCTATCAAGAAGAACATAAAGTGGACAAATACTTGATCACCATAGGAAGATATCCTTCCAAGATGATTCCACCCATCTTTCAGGATTTTCCTCAAATATCAAGTGTTGCTTTCCCAATACCTCCTAAAAATCCTAACACTGGTTTTCCCACATGGACTATACAGCCTAACATCTCACTTCTACAAGCACCCCCTACCCTTCCAATGTTCCCTGCTATTCTTGCAACGCTCCCGAAAACAACCACATCTAATCAAGACGCCCAACTGAATATCTTGCAAGATTTACAAGTGACCTATAAGACTATCAAATAAATTCTGTTGAGCAAGGTGCAACAACAGTATTTTCATTTTTGTCAACACAGTCAGATAGATATGTTGATGCAGTGGATAGAAAGTTCAAAAGCTATTCAGATGTAGAAGACAAGAGTTCAAAGGTTATTCAGAGTATGTACAGTGATTTTCCAAGAAGACCGAAGTGGACCATATGCAAAAGATCAAAGAAAAAAGACAAGTAAGAAAAGTGTCACGATATCGCGACATATATAGCAGGAAAGAAAAAGTGTCGCAATTTCATGACATGTTGGAAGAGAGAAAAAACAAGAAAAACTGTCACGATTTTGCGACATGTTGGAAGAGAGAGAAAAAGTAGGAAAAATTGTCATGATTTCGTGACATGTTGGAAGAGAGAGAAAAAGCAGGAAAAACTGTCACGATTTTGCGACATGTTGGAAGAGAGAGAAAAAGCAAGAAAAACTGTCGTGATTTCGTGACATGTTGGAAGAGAGAGAAAAAGCAAGAAAAACTGTCATGATTTTGCGACATGTTGGAAGAGAGAGAAAAAGCAAGAAAAACTATCATGATTTTGTGACATGTTGGAAGAGAAAGAGAAAGCAGAAAAAAGTTTCATGATTTCATGACAAGTTTGAAGAAAGAGAAAAAGTAAGAAAAGTGTCACGATTTTGTGACATGTTGCATTTTTGCAACTAAAATAGGAGAGAGAAAGTAAGTTGGAAAAGTGTCATGATTTCGTGACATGTATTTTCATGACTAAAATAGGAGAGAGAAAGTAAGTTGGAAAAGTTTCACGATTTTGTGACATGTCACATTTTCGTGACTAAAATAGGAGAGAGAAAGTAAGTTTGAAAAGTGTCACGATATCATGACATGTCACATTTTTACGACAAAAGAAATAGAGGAAGTGTACGACAACAGAACTATCACGGTTTCATGACAAAAGTAGAAAGCAAGACTTCGAAGGCAGAAGTGTCACGATTTCATGACAAAAGCAAAGAAGTAAAGTACGAAAGCAGAAGTGTCATGATTTCATGACAAAAGCAGAGAAGAAGACTTTGAAGGTAGAAGTGTCACGATTTTGTAACAAAAGCAAAGAAGCTAAGTATGGAAGCAAAAGTGTCACAATTTCGCAACAAAAGCTAAGTTGAAGACTACAAAGGCAGAAGTGTAGTGATATCACGACAAAAGAAAAGTCAAAGTCTATGGAATTAGAAGTGTTGCAATATCGTGACAAAAGCAAAGATGAAGTATATGGAGGTGGAAATGTCACGATATCATGACAAAAGAAAAGATGAAGTCTGCGAAGGTAGAAATGTCATGATATCACAATAAAAGAATAGAGAAAGCATACAAAGGCAAAAGTGTCGTGATATCATGACATGTATTTTTGTGGCAACAACAACAAAAGAAGCTACAGAGGCAAAAATGTCATGATTTCACGATAGGTCATAAATGTGCAAGTCAAGAAGGAGAACTCGACTGAAATGAGAAGTATGACAGTGGACCGATGTCACTACGACATTTATAGGGGTAGTTACAGAGTGATTTCATACTGCTGAAATACGAAGAGTGATCAAAAGTCAGTATGGTGGTTACAGGGTCTGTCCAGAATGAAATCATCAAGCGATGGATAAATCGAACATTTTCTTGAGTTGAAGCCGACGAAGACCGATGACACTTGACTAAAATTAGGGTTTACAATTATTGTGAAAGCTGACTAATATTAGGATTTACAACCGACTAAGATTAGGGTTTTCATCATAAAAAATATTGTTATAAAAGGAGGGTTGTTTGGAGAATTGAAATGTGCATGGAAGGTGTGTGAAATACGGTCGTTGTGCGTAGAGAGCAAGTCATGTCGAATCATGCTAAGTGTAAAATTCACAAAGAGAGTAGAGTGCGCAAAAGGGAGAAGACGATCATGAATTTTGATTGTAATGAAGCAGAGTGTGCAAAGTGATTGTACAAAGAGAGCAGAGTGTGCAGAGAACGCAAAGGTGAAGAAGACCATTCATGGTCTTGCAAAATCAAAGGTATCTTACTGTCAAACTTATAGATTCAAATTGAAGTCCAAGTTGGTGCTTGGCATCAGGGTTGATAGTCCTTCTAGTTGGTGCTAGTAAATCATGGGTTGGTGCTCCTTCTAGTTAGTGCTGGTAAATCAGGGGTTGGTGCTCCTTCCAGTTGGTGCTGGTAAATCAGGGGTTGGTGCTCCTTTCTGTTGGTGTAGATAAATCAGGGGTTGGTGCTCCTTTTTGTTGATGTAGATAAATCAGGGGTTGGTGCTCCTTCTAGTGTGTGCTAGTAAATTGATTGTAAAGTTGTTGCTTTGCAAAGGCTATATTTGGATGGTAGTCTAAGCAATCAATTTTTGAGTAGCCACATTGGTGAACCTCGTTAAATTTTGTGTTGTGTGATGCTATTTTTTTATACTTATTGTATCTATTAATAAGTTTTAATTGCTATAGTATTAAGAGCTGTAAATTCAAGTTTAAAGAGCTACACTGATTCACCCCCACCTCTCAGTGTCATTGTAAGACTAACAATTGATATCAAAGCTAGGTTCTTATACAAGCTTAACCGACTAGGGTGATCTTAGAAGTAACACAATGGTAGGTGGTGAAGGCTTCTCATCAAACAAAGCACCATTGTTTGACGGATCTAATTACGCATTCTGGAGAATCAGGATGTAGACATATCTCTATGCTTTGGGATAAAACATCTAGGATTCAGTAGTTAGTGGATACACAATACCCTTCACTCCTCCAAAAGAGGCTGACAAAAAGAAACTGTTTGAAAATAACTCAAAAACAAAGAATGCTATCATGTGCAGATTAGCAGACAGTGAACTAGTAAAGATCATGAGCTATAAAATGGCAAAAGAAATATGGGACAAACTAAGGAGTATTCATGAAGGAGATGATAAGATCAAGGAGGCCAAGTTGCAGACACATCGAGCTCAGTTCGAAGCATTAAAGATGAATGACGATGAAAACATTGAGGCATATATGTTGAGAGTTAATGGAATCATTAATGCAATCAGAGGACTCAGTGAGGATATCAAAGACTCTGCTGTCATGAAAAAGGTATTAAGATCTCTTACTCAAAGGTTTGATTCTAAAGTCTCAGCAATAGAAGAAGCTTAAAATCTAAATTATTTTAGTATAGATGAGATGTACTGCATATGAGATGAGGATAGGAATATCTAAACCCACAGACAGAGAAGTAGCTTTTAAAGCCCTTAAAAATAAAAATGCAAAACAAGAGTCCGAGGAAGAAGAGACATCAGATGAAATGGAAGCAAACTTTGTTAGAAAACTAAAAAGGGAAAAAATAAAATATAGAGGAAAGCTACTGTTTAAATGTTTCAACTATGGAGGCATTGGGCATATTGCAACTAAATTTCCACTTAATGAGAAGAACAAAAATGATGAAGGATCGCACCAAGAAAGAAGTGACTGGAAGAAGAAAATGAATTTCAAAAAATGCAACTTCAAGAAGAAAAGTTTCATCTCCAAGAATGCCAGTTCATTAGAAGACAGCTCTAGTGAGGATTCTGAAGAGGAAATAGGTGAAGCTCTTTTCATGGCATTTAAAGAAGTAAAATCAAAAAAGGAAGAAGGAGTGAACTCTAAAGTATGTGGTGAAAACCCTGAGGCTAAAGTAGATCTAGAAGGTGAGTTGATCTCTGCACTTGAAGAGTGGAAAATAGAGAGGAAAAAGAATAAAAAAATTTCAAAAAGGCTTGAGGATGCAAACGAAATCATAACCAGTCTAAAAGTACAAACAGAAGAATACAAGAAAATATCTAAAGATCTCAAAGTACAAATTACCATGAAAATAGATTATTACTGCAAACTAGAAGAAGAGAATGTTGGTTTACGGATGCAGATAGAAGAGATGAATCACAAAATTAGTTGTTATCACAAACATGAAGAAAGTTCTATGAAGCTGGATAAGATTATAAATGACCAAAGGCCTACAAGAATCAAATTTGGTTTGGGTTTCATCAAAGGAGAATCATCAAATGGATCAAAGTCTAGAAAAGTAGAATCCATAAAGAATGAATATAAGAAATAGGTTGATCAAGGAAAAATGTCTCATGCAAAAGAAAGCAATAATTCCAGGCATGAAAGGAGAATTGACAATTATGGATTCACCAATGTCACACATCAAAGAAGAAGAAGACCTATGGCTCCTACGACAACATGGCAAAGACCATCACCTAGGTTCAATTATCCCTTTTCCGGTTTTTGTTTTAAATGCAATGGCTATGGACATAAAATCTCGGATCGCATATAATGTAAGACCAAGGAATTTCACCAGTAGAAATGCTTTTTCTCCTTTGATGAATTATACAGTAGAATGTTATAACTATCATAATTTTGGGCACATTACAAGAAACTGTAGAAGTACATTTGCATCAAATCAGTTTCAAGGAAGAAAATTTCAACCAAATAGGATGAGACAAAATAGAAAACTTCCTAAAAAACATGCACAAGCTATTGATAAGGGAAAGGCAAAACAAGAGCCCAAAACTACTATCAAAATGGAGTGGAAAGAAAAAGAGCGACTTAAGGAAGAAAAATAATCCTTAATAGTACAAACAACATTTAAAGCACAGAATAAATATGTACCATGGATACTTGATAGTGGATGCTCCAGTCATATGATAGGTGACAAACAGAAATTTGAGAAGTTACAGAAATATGAAGGTGGTTCAGTAAAGTTTAGAAATAATGATGGAGCTAAGATAGTTGGCAAAGGTTCAGTTAAAATTAGTGACAAAAAAATTAAGTCAGAAGAAGTCTTGTTTGTGGATGGTTTGAAACATAACTTGTTGAGCGTAAGTCAGATTTGTGATATAGGTCATGAAGTAATTTTTAAGAAGAAAGGTTGTGAATTCAAAAAAAAAATAGTGGAAAATTGATAGCAACTGGATCAAGGACATCTGGCAACCTTTACACGCTCTCAGAGACTTCAGAAGGAGCTTGTTTTATTAGATAGAAAGAAAAAAATTGGTTGTGGCACAAGAGACTCGGTCATATCAGTTTTGATAATCTAGTAAAAATCAACTCAAAAAGGGCGATGAGAGATATTCCCACCATCAGCAAACCTACAAACAACATTTGTGCTTCATGCCAAAAGGTGAAGCAAACTAGAGTCACATTCAAAACAAAAGAGTACTACACAAGCAAACCTTTGGAACTAATACACACTAGTTTATGTGGACCCATGAGAACACAAAGCATAAATGGTGAAAAATATTTTATGTTGTGCATTGATGACTATTCCAGAATGACATGGATATTTTTCTTGAAGCATAAATCAGAAGTTTTGAAATGTTCAAGACTTTCAAAAACCAAGTTGAGAATGAAACAAGAAAGAGGATCAAATGTTTAAGGTCAGATAGAGGAGGAGAATTCATTTCATAGGTGTTTATAGAGTACTATGAAAAATACGGTATTAGGAGACAGTTTTCAGCAGCCAAGACACCTCAGCAAAATGGAGTGGTAGAAAGAAAGAATAGGACAGTGTAGGAAATGGCACAGACTATGTTGGCTAAAAGCAGAGTAGCAGACAAATTTTGGAAAGAAGTAGTCCATATTGTGGTGTATATCCAAAATAGGTACATGCTGAGAACACATAAAAGCAAAAATCCTTATGATTTGTGGTTCGGTAAAAGGGCAACAACAAAATACCTCAAAGTTTTTTGCAGCAAGTGCTACATCAAAAGAACTGAAGATAATCTTGGTAAGTTTGAAGATAGAGTGGATGAAGATATTTTTGTTGGTTATTTGTCAAAAAGAAAAGCTTACAAATGCTACAACAAGAGGCTAAAGAAAATTGTGGACAGTGTCGATGTTAAATTTGATGAAGGTAGATAACGAGTAATTAGCTATGAAAAGAACTACCTAATTTATGAAGAGGTTATTGAATGAGATGAGGAAAATGAAATGGAAAATATACATAAAATTGACTCAAATGATTTAAGTTATGATTCAGAAGTGGAAGAAAATAAGAAATTCAAAACAGGCAGCTGGCAAAAAAATCATCCTAGAGAGCAAATAATTGGAGAGCCCAAAGTTGGTGTTCAGATAAGAAGAAGAGTAGTAAGTAACTACTCTCTATTATCCAGCATTGAGCCCAAAAATGTTGTTGACGCAAGCAAAGATGAAAGTTGGATGAAGGAAATAAATGAAGAATTAGATAAGATCGAGAAAAACAAAACTTGGGAGTTAGTACCTAGACCTGCAAATAAAAATATAATCGGGACTAAATGAAATTTTCGAAACAAATTGAATGAAGATGGACAGGTAGTCAGAAATAAAGCAAGATTGGTATGTAAGGGTTATGCACAAGTTGAAGGCATCGACTTTGAGGAAACTTTTGCACCAGTAGCTAGACTAGAGGTAATTAGAATGTTTCTGGCTTTAACAGTCTACAAGAATTTCAAAGTTTATCAAATGGATGTGAAATCAACGTTTTTGAATATGAAACTTGAAGAAGAGGTTTATATTGAGCAACCAGATGGTTTCCAACTTGGTGATGATCCCAACTTGGTTTGCAAGTTGAATAAAGCATTATATGGCTTAAAATAGGCACCTCAAGCATGGTATGCAAGGCTAGACAACTATCTCACTCAACAAGGGTTTAAGAAAGGTATGGTGGATAGTAATTTGTATGTCAAAACAAAAAATGGGCATCTTATTGTTCTTGTTGTATACGTAGATGATATCATATTTGGCAACAACAAAGATGAGTCATGTAAAGATTTAACAAATAAGATGCAAAAAGAATTTGAAATGTCAATGATTGGTGAACTTTCGTATTTCCTTGGGTTGCAAGTTAATCAAAATAAGAAGGGCATATTTATTTCTCAAGTTAAATATGTGAAAGAGATGTTAAAAAAGTTCACAATGGAGGATTGTAAGCCAGTTAGCACTCCCATGATGATAGGTTGCAAGTTGAGCAAGGATGAAAAATCTCCACCTATTGATCAAACCATGTACAGATCTATGATTGGGAGCTTACTGTACCTGACAACTACCAGACTAGATATTTTGCAGGTAGTATGCATGGTAGCACGATTTTAGGCTAATCCCAAGGAGACTCATGTGACAATAGTGAAGAGGATTCTTCGGTACCTTAAGGGTACTATGGAGTATGGGTTATGGTATCCGAAAGGTAAAGACTTCACCCTTATTTTGTATTTAGATGTAGATTGGGTAGGATGTGTCGATGATAGAAAGAGTACCAGTGGAGGTGCATTCTATCTTGGAGATAGATTGGTCGTGTGGCACAGTAATAAACAAGAGTCTGTTTCTTTATCAACAACAAAAGAAAAATATATTACAGCGACAACATGTTGTACGTAGATATTGTGGATGAAACAAACCCTAAAAGATCTTGGTATTAGCTTCAATGAGCCAATATCAGTTAAGTGTGATAACACCAGTGCCATTAACATCTCCAAGAATCTGGTTATGCATTCACACAAAAAACATTGCTATTAGGTATCACTTTTTGAAGGAGAAAGTTGTGAAAGGTGAGGTTAAGTTGGATTTTGTTCCAACTACAGAGCAAGTAGTAGATATCTTCACAAAACCAATGCCCGAGGAAGTTTTTGAGTACCTTCACAATAAATTGGGAGTGGTCACACTTCCCAAGAATTGACTAGCTACAGGGATCACATTCTCAGGGGGAGCATTTAAGTATTTGATTATCTTTTTTCTCATGTTCATGATTTTTGCTAAGTGTAATAAATTTTGCCTGAGAATGTTGTGCATGGACTCAGGGGGAGTCTACAGTAGCCCTTTGGTATTATTGTCAAAGGGGGAGAAGAGTTACAGGAAATTGCACATGTGTTGCCAAAAATTCCAAAGGGGGAGATTATTGAGCAAGGTGCAACAACAGTATTGTCATTTTTGTCAACACAGTCAGATAGATTTGTTGATGCAATGGATAGGAAGTTCAAAAGCTATTCAGATGCAGAAGACAGGAGTTCAAAGGTTATTCAGAGTATGTATAGTGATTTTCCAAGAAGACCAAAGTGGCCCATATGCAAAAGATCAAAGAAAAAAGACAAGTAAGAAAAGTGTCGCAATATCGCGACATATACAGCAGGCAAGAAAAATTGTCGCAATTTCGTGACATGTTGGAAGAGAGAGAAAAAGCAGGAAAAACTGTCGTGATTTCGTGACATGTTGGAAGAGAGAGAAAAAGCAGGAAAAACTATTGCCATTTTGTGACATGTTGGAAGAGAGAGAAAAAATAGGAAAAACTGTCGTGATTTCGCGACATGTTGGAAGAGAGAGAAAAATCTAGAAAAACTATCACGATTTCACGACATGTTGGAAGAGAGAGAAAAAGCTAGAAAAATTGTTGTGATTTCACATGATGTTGGAAGAGAGAGAAAAAGCTGGAAAAACTGTCACGATTTCGTGACATGTTGGAAGAGAAAGAGAAAGCAGGAAAAAGTGTCACGATTTTGCGACATGTTCGAAGAAAGAGAACAAGTAAGAAAAGTGTCACGATTTCATGACATGTCGCATTTTCACGACTAAAATAGGAGAGAGAAAGTAAGTTGGAAAAGTTTTATGATTTTGCGACATGTCGCATTTTTGCGACTAAAATAGGAGAGAGAAAGTAAGTTGGAAAAGTGTCGCGATTTTGTGACATGTTGCATTTTCATGACTAAAATAGGAGAGAGAAATTAAGTTTGAAAAGTATCGTGATATCACGACATGTCACATTTTCATGACAAAAGAAAGAGAGGAAGCGTACAAAAGTAGAGCTGTCACGATTTCATGACAAAAGTAGAAAGCAAGACTTCGAAGGCATAAGTGTCATGATTTCCCGACAAAAGCAAAGAAGTAAAGTATGGAAGCAGAAGTGTCACGATTTCATGACAAAAGTAGAGAAGAAGACTTCAAAGGTAGAAGTGTCACGATTTTGTGACAAAATCTAAGTTGAAGACTACAGAGGCAAAAGTGTCACGATATCACGACAAAAGCAAAGTCAAAGTCTATGGAAGTAGAAGTGTCGTGATATCGCAACAAAAGCAAAGACAAAGTATACGAAGGCAAAAATATCGTGATATCGTGACAAAAGAAAAGATGAAGTCTACAAAGGTAGAAATGTCGTGATATCATGACAAAAGAATAGAGAAAGCGTACGGAGGCGAAAGTGTCACGATATCGTGACATGTATTTTCATAGCAACAGCAACAAAAGAAGCTATAGAGGCAAAAATGTCATGATTTCATGATAGGTCGTAAATGCGCAAGTTAAGAAGGAGAACCTGAATGAAATGAAAAGTATGACAGTGGACCGACATCTTTATGACATTTACAGGGGCAGTTATAGAGTGATTTCATACTACTCAAATACGAAGAGTGATCAAAAGTCAATATGGCGATTATAGGGTCTGTCCAGAATGAAATCATCAAGCGATGGATAAACCGAACATCTTCTTGAGTTGAAGCTGATGAAAACCGATGACAACTGACTAAAATTAAGGTTTACAGTTGTTATGAAAGCTGACTAAGATTAGGATTTACAGTCGACTAAGATTAGGGTTTTCATCATTAAAAATATTGTTATAAAAGGAGGGTTGTTTGGAGAATTGAAATGTGCATGGAAGGTGTGTGAAATACGGTCATTGTACGCAGAGAGCAAGTCATGTCGAATCATGCTAAGTGCAAAATTTGCAAAGAGAGCAAAGTGCATAAAAGGGAGAAGACGATCGTGAAGTTCAATTGTAACGAAGCAGAGTGTGCGAAGTGATTGCATAGAGAGAGCAGAGTGCGCAAAGAACGCAAAGGTGAAGAAGACCAATTAGGGTCTTACAAAAGCAAATGTATCTTACTATCAAAATTATAGATTCAAATTGAAGTCCAATTTGGTGATTGGAATTAGGGCTTGATGCTCCTTCAAGTTGGTGCTGGTAAATCAGGGGTTGGTGCTCCTTCCAGGTGGTGCTAGTAAATCAAGGGTTGGTGCTCCTTCTAGTTGGTGTTGGTAAATCAAGGGTTGGTGCTCCTTTATGTTGGTGTAGATAAATCAGGGGTTGGTGCTCCTTTCTGTTGGTGCAGATAAATCAGGGGTAGGTTCTCCTTCTAGTGTGTGCTAGTAAATTGATTGTAAAGTTGTTGCTTTGTAAAGGTTGGATTTGGATGGTAGTCTAAGCAGTCAATTTTTGAGGAGTAGCCACATTGGTGAACCTCATTAAATCTTGTGTTGTGTGATGCTATTTTTTTATACTTGTTGTATCTAGTAATAAGTTTTAATTGCTACGGTATTAAGAGCTATAAATTCTAGTTTAAAGAGCTACACTGATTCACCTCCCCCTCTCAATGTCATTTTAAGACTAACAAATTCATATTTATGGAGCGTAGAGAAGCAAAAAGAATATATCATTTGAGATGTTATCCATAAGTTACTAGAGATCAAGCCTCCACTAGTGGAAGAAATTATGAAAAAACAAACACAGTCTATGCTAATGAAGAAGGTGGACCTGGTAATGCTTCATCAGAATCATCCTTCTGGTTTTCCACATGCAATGATCCTCACGGTGAAACTGCTTGCATGATTCATCAACATCAGGTCCAAAAGGTGGCTACATAAAAGGTAAAAATATCCTTCAAGGGTCACATAAACATGATCAGAGAATATGATCAAAATTTTATGATGCCATCTCTAGAACAAGTCTTAGTTCTACCTAGATCAGGCAAGAAATATTTTTAGGTTGATCCTAAGGACCTTAATCCTTTGAAGGTGCCTACACCTGCAAAGAGCCCTATTGAGAAAAGACCTCCACAAAATCCATATCCATAAGGAACATAGATTAGGAAATAAATAATTATGGCTAAAGAGATAGAAACTCAAGAATAGGCCAAAGAAAAATTGAGGTATCCCTTACTGACTAAGTGTAAAAGAGTTGATGCTACTCAAGGATACATGAATAGGTTTGATACAACAATAAAGGAAAAGAGTGTTGATTCTCTTCCATTCAATATAGTATTATAAATGAAGAAGACTCATTCCAAGGCCACTATGTAAAAATCCCTACAGATCCTAGGACAGATTGACCCACTACATGAATCATTAAAGTCTATGAAAAATAAAGATAAGAACCCAGTTCAATTGGGTTCTACCCAAGCAAGCCTTACTTCCTCCTCAGGAAATAACATACCTCCCCCCTTTTATTTATCACTCCATATGGAAGGATGGGTAGTCCATAATTGTATGATTGACTCTGGAGCTACAACTACTATTATGCCTAAAGTAGTATGCAATATTATGGGGATGGAATATACAGAGATAACTCCATGAGTCTTACAACTAGATGGGACCCCTATAAAAATAGTAGGTGTAATCAAGGGTATTCCTATAGTTCTTCATAGGTTCCCCTAGCTTACAGTTATACAAGAGGTAGTAGTAGTAGATTTAGAGCCTTATTTTGGCATGTGCTTGTCTAGAGAATTTATTACAAAAATAGAAGGATATCTCTCTCTTTATTTTTCACACCTTGAAATTCCATTCAAAGGCAAAAAGGGTGAAAATATTCAATGAGAAACCTTCCACCTTCCACATAGAGAAGCTTGGAGAAGAAGAGAAAACCTCTACTACTGTAAACATGATGACTGAAGAACTAATAGACTTTAGTATGATGGAAGAAGATCTTAACGAGTTGCAAGAAGAAGACCAATTTTCTCTCTTGGATTTCAATGCCATGATCGAGATAGATCTAGGGAGCTACACCATTCAAAAACCTGAGAAAAATAAATCTACTTTCGCACCACTACCTAATATATCCACTAATCAGTTGTGGAGGCTTTTCTAGAGCGGGAATTGTCCTAATCACTCCAACTAGTGAAAATAAATTATTCTCTTATCGGATAACCTAGAGTTGCACCAATAATGCAGCAGAATATGAGGCACTCTGTTTGGGCCTCAAAAAGGCTAAAAAGATAAGTATTAAACAACTACAGATTTTTGACAATTTTGAGCTAATAGTAAATCAAGTAACCAGGAAATACATAAGTAAACAACATTATCTCAAGGTCTACAAAAATAAAGTCTGGTACTTATTAGAATATTTTGAATCCCTGATGAAAGCACGAGATTTCGGATGAAAGAAACACTAATTGAGATGCATTCAAAATCAAACACGCTTAAGTCCTAAAATGTAGAATGCATGAAGTGAAAGAGACGAATGGAACGGAGATACAAGAAAATGGAGAAATCACAGCCCTTTTATTTAACTCTCTTGATCTCGGTTACAAAGACGCCTCCTCCCTTTTCAGGGGCTAGGAGCGTTAAATGAATTTGGTTACAATCAAGACTTAATGTTCCTCCTTTCGCGTGCCCACATTTGAAATGGGCGGGCCCAAACGTTGTTGCCGCTGGTGTTGATGAGTCCTTAACCTTTTGCTGCTCCTCCTACGATCAAAGAAACAACAAAGATGTTAGTAGCACCTGCTGCAAATAAGAAACGTTTGTTCTCTAAAATTAATGAAAGATGTATGTAAAAGATTAGCCAAATCGATAGACAAAATGACTCTAAATGACCTGTAAATTTGACAGAGACCAGAAAACATTACCAGAGGGCCACTGCCATCGAAACTGTCGGCCAATTCGCATTCGACTGCAATTCATCTCTGGCCAGGATGAATTCTACTATAATTCGTCCTCGGGTAGGATGAATCCTACTGTAATTCGTCCTCGGGTAGGACGAATTAGACTGTGATAAAATGTCGAAGTGATGCCATCCAAATGTCGCGCCACGGGACCTCCAAAATACCTACAAACATAGGGGTTAGCTAATTGGGGGCATTTTGGGATGACCCAGATGGTCGGATTCTCCCAATTTGACCTCCATCAGTGGGAATTTGACGTTGTTACCTGCAAGTTAGTGAAGCCCACAAAAATCGACAAAACATGATAATCTTTGATAAACGTCTTTTGAAATCGAGATTGTAAAACTATCTGAACAACATAACATGGAATAGAATATAAACAAGTGATAACAGAATAGATTAAAATGAAACTTAAAAGAAAAGTGCGGGGCGCCCAAGTGGGCCGCCCACCGTTGGAACTTGATTTTGGCACCAATCCACTTGGGATGGGCCCAAAATCTCTTAGGATGGGGTTGTCGACAAATTGGTGGATTAAAGTGGTCAAATGTCGGGTTTTTGGGTCCGAATTCACACTTCCAATAGCCACCCAATAACCTCTCTTGCGAAAGAGATTAAGGATGTGGAAAATGTAAATCAAAAGGGTAAAGGCGTGGTATCAAATCGATAGCACTTCGTTGCTTGAAAATGCCTCCTCTTCTTCTTTGGGTGGGAAAAGTCCACCATTTTATAGACCCAGGGGGTCTCTTTGGAGAGGCATGCATAAGCGCCATGTGGTGGTCATAGGTGCCATGTGGCGGTCATGTCTTCTCATGAGAGAGGAAAGTCCTCCATGACTTGGGCTTTCATGATTGCCCTTGTGACGATCCCCTAACGGCCCATCTCGCCCACCTACACATGCGTGCGAGGCGAGAGTCATCAATTGACTATCTTTGGCTGCCACTTGGCGCCATTCCTCTTTTTGCCCGTTAAACCTGGAATTCGTCTTGACCAAAGATGAATTAAGAATTCATCCCTGGGTGAGACGGATCCCAGTTTTAATTCGTCCCTGGGTGAGACGAATACTGAGCAAAGTGCCTGAATGTGCCAAATTGCCTTTTGACCTTACAAAATTGCTATAAAAGTGGTTAGGACCATTGTTTGACCTCTGAGGGCTGCCCTGGGGGCTGTGTGTGTGTCAAAGCGATCAGTGTTTGCAGTCACATAATCGGATTGGTGCTGTTTTGGTGTCTACAGATGCCCCTTTTTGGGATGCGCTGTGCATGGCGCAGCGCTGAGCAAAAATAGATAACCAAAGCACTAATGATTAGGGTTTCTCGGTAACCTAACCAACTTTTGATGCCCCAAGTATGGAAAGGGCATGCATTCTTGAATCCTTGCTTCTGACGAGCGAAGGCACTCAATTTCAAGTATTAACCTATTTTGGTGAGGTGTGACTTGAGCTTGGACATTGATCAGTCATGAATAGGCAAAGGGCGCAACCTTTTGTCCACTGGGGGGAACCTTGTGTTCATGATTCACAAAATGCCAAGTGATCTGATCGGATTGTGATTGTTGCTTGTTTATTGCCCCAAGCAGGAGCGTAATTGTCTTTGTCAATGATTCTTTGAATGCATGTCATTGCCTTGATTGGGTGTGTGTTTGTTGATTGGTGACTAAGTGTGACTACCCCCTCAAGCGACGAATCGATGAGGGAATGACCTTCGTGAGAAAAGCGACGAGTCGCTTGACCCAAGATGACTTGTGCAAGGGTGCCTTTAGATGGTTTTAGCGTTAAGCATATGCAATTTTCTGACATTTAGACCTATTTTTGGTGGGTGGTAACCCTTTTTGCGACGCTTTTTGTGGCTGAAATTGGCAAAAATCCATCTTCCCGTGGAGCGGTCCGGCTATGGTAGCCTTCTTAGGGAGTAGGATAATGACAATTTGTGACCCCAACGTCGGTTTTGCATGCCCGGGATGTCAAGTGCAACAGCACTCTTATCGGGCAAGTTTATTATCTGTTTTAGTGCATTTTAGTTCATTTTTTGATGTTTTTGAAGTTTTTGGCCTGAATTCGTCCCATGGTGGGACGAATTCCAGCTTTAGAATTCGTCCCTGGGTGGGACGAGTGCTAACCAGAGCGCTCGTCCCAGTAAAGGATGAATTCCAGCTCAAAAGGCTTATTTAAGGTGCAAAACTAGGGTTTGGGCTCATTTGCATTTGATTTTTCTTACGATTTGGAGCTCTGGGGAGGAGGAAGTTAATTCTGCGAAGCGAAGCGCTGTCGAGATTTTCCCTGCCATCATGAGTGCACAAACCGGATCGAGCGACGGAGCCGAAGCGAGACCAGTAAGTGCTCCCTAGAGTTTATTACTTTTTGTTTAAAATTGCAATTGTTTTGTTTAATTGTTTTTGTGATGTTATTTTTCATATATATATATATATATATATATATAAACTTTAAAACCCCTTGAAACTTAGCTTAAGACAACTAGGACTTAGTGTACAACTAAACGTAGCACAAAATCTAGGTAAAGAATTTTTTCTTCAACTAAACCCTAGGATAAACTGAACGTGAACCCTAAGACTCAATTTTTTTTTTTTTTTTTTTTTTTTTTTTTTTTTTTTTTTGGGATTAACTAAGATGAATAATTAATTTTTTAAATTTTGTTTGTTTTTTTTTTGGAACTTATCAGTTAGGATTAGGAACCCTAGAACTGAAAATTTAATTTTTGTTGAATTTTTGTGTTTTGCTTTTGTTTTAAATTAATCAGTTAGGATTAAAAACCCTAGAATTGAAAAATTAATTGAATTTTTTTTTTGAATTTTTGTTTTTTAAATTAATCAGTTAGGATTAGAAACCCTAGAATTGAAAATTTAATTTTTGTCTTAATTTTTGTTTGTTTTGTTTTAAATTAATCAGTTAGGATTAGAAACCCTAGAACTGAAAATTTAATTTTTGTCTTAATTTTTGTTTGTTTTTGTTTTAAATTAATCAGTTAGGATTAGAAACCCTAGAACTGAAAATTTAATTTTTGTCTGAATTTTTGTTTGTTTTTTTTTTGGCTTTACATTGATAGGCAATGTTGTATATGCATGTTATTGTTGTACAGTTCTTTTCCATGATTTTAATTTTTTTGAATTGTTTTCTTTTGCAGGTTGTTAGGAGCCGGTACCGTGTATCCACTACTTTCGCTGAAGCACGGGGGGCGCTGACTGAGGCTGATTGGGAGTGGCTTGATGCCCTTGGGCTCAAGCAGGTGGCTCGACTAGAGCCAGTGGTCATGGATCAGGCTTATTTGATGGCCCTGATCAATCTCTGGGATCCACGGACCAACACCTTCCATCTCTCGACAGGGGAGATGACTGTTACTTTGGAGGATATCTATCGGCTTCTACGGATTTTGATAGATGGACTACCCATCAGGACATCGTCGCGTGATCAACAGATGACTATACTGACGAGATGCTTCGGGCATGGGGAGGAGCTGGGTGTGGAGGAGCCACTGGAGAGGGCAGAGGGCGACTGCCAGATTGGCAGGATTTTGGTCAGATGGTGGCAGGAGAGGGGGGTGTTGGGAGTGAGGCACGCATTCCTTATGGGCCTCATTTCCAACATGCTATTACCTGACTCTTCAGGTGCGAGGTTCCCATGGAACTTGTTGGATTTGGTTTGGCAGTTGGTAGAGTGCTCGATAGAGGCACCGCTTATCTTGAGATGGGGACAAACATTGTTGGCACAGCTCTATGGGGAGCTGTATGAGGTCCGTTGCCGATGACGAAAGGGGATCAGCTGCAGTTATCTATTGCAGTGTTGGGGTTGGCAACACATAGCAGTTGAGAGGCCAACCGGGTTACCATGGATGACTCGGGCGATGATGGAGGATAAGGAGATAGGGTATGCAGTTCTGTGGCGGCAGTCCGGAGAGCAGGGACAGAGTCAACGTTGGGCAGGTGTCATAGGGCACTATGCCGATACCTTCTCTCGGCTCACTCTTGGGGAGGTGGTTTGGCATCCTTATCGGGACTGTCTATCCTGGTCGAAGGCTGGAGAGTGGCTTCGACGGGTACGCAGAGAGCGGTGGTTGATTGGGCGACATGGGACCGAGCATGAGTTCTTCTCGTACAGCCGGGTTACACGATAGTTTGGGGTGTGCCATGGGTTGCCTGGTGAGCCCGTGGTCTATCGATGCAGGGGGGATGAGAGGACTCTAGACCGACCAATCATGCACCATTGGGCAAGGATTCGGATGCGGCGATCGACGTCCCGGACGTGGATGACATCGGGACTACTACAGAGTACGACCAGTGGTGGGTACTACGATGATGGCGGGGAGAGGGGCCACTGGGAGGCGCGGAGGTGGCAGCGGTGGGTGGGGAGGGTGCTGAGGCACCAGGGGATGATTGGGGAGCTCCTTTGGAGGACATGGTGGAGGTGGAGGGTGTTGATGCAGATTTGGGGGCTCCGGATCAGTCGAAGATGCAGGACATGGCAGAGTAGTGGGAGCCAGAGCAGGCTGCTGTTCCAGAGAGTCCCATGCCTCCGACGTATGTGGAGGACATAGAGTCTGGGGTATGCACTGAGAATGCATGGTTGGTAGAGCTGCTATGGAGGTGAGATGAGGAGCTAGGGGATGCGCTGCAGGAGAGGGATCTCCTGCGGGCTCAGCTAGCAGAGCGGGAGAGTGCACGGGTGGCGTCTCGCCAGCAGGAGGGTGATACTGATGCTGCATGGGAGAGGGATCTCTTACGAGTGCAGTTGGCACAGCGTGACGATGTAGTCATGATGTACCATAGGTGGGAGGTAGAGTGGTGCCAACATCGAATGGATTTGGAGGGGGAGATCATCCGCCTTGGGGGGCGGGTACCTGAGCCTTCGAGAGGTGGATCTTCACGTCGAACGAGGGACAGTGTTACTGAGCAGTCAACATCATCTCGTCGTAGGCGATTGGATGAGGGAGGCGGCAGTAGGCATGATGTTGGGGCTAGCAGTAGCCGCCCTATGGGGTCCCATAGGACCCACACCATGGGGGGTAGTTCCCGTCGCACCGATCTTGCATGATCATGGTGGCCGACGCCTTAGGCTGGGTGGTTTTGTTATGTGATTGCGGGGTCAGAGGACCAGTTTTGTAGCCTACGGGCATTTTTTTTGATGATATATATATACCGACTTTATTTTGTTTATGCACATGTGATGATTTGATCTTATGTATGATGGTTGATGAATATGGATGTATGCATGTTAATTTATTTTTGATGGATGCATATGTTATGTTGAATGCAAGTGTTTTTGATTTATATGTTATATGCAAGAATGAAGTGGATGAATTGAATTTGTGATGTTTGGTTAGGGCACCATAGACCTCGTTTAGGACTTTGTTTATTTTGTTTTTAAGCCATTGCTGTGATGAATGACTTTGTATGTATACATGTGGTTTTCCTTTTTTTGTATTTTTTGATGGTATTGTAAGGATGAAAAGTAGCGCAGTTGGTTTAGAAATGTAGCTAAGTTTTTCTGAAACTCCAACGGTTTTAACTCACTAGCCACGATTGTGCTTTATCTTACAAGACTTTTGAACAAGGTATGAATCGGACTTGTTTTTGACCAAGTTATTTCACATCCCTGTGTGTGCAATTGAGTTCATTTATGTGGTATTTATCGAGATACCGCCAGTGCCAGATGGGCTTTCAACCGAACCTGGTATCGAGGATCACCTAATTAGCTCCACTAACTCCTTTATTGTATTTAGTCAGATTAATCTGCGGTGTTTTCTAGGATACCATAAGCTAGCTCATCCACATGCAAACATTGATCTGTACACAAGTTAATGTGATAGATATATCATCATGCGGGAGGTTTACCGCCAGTGACCAATAGGCTGTCAACCAAACCGATACTGAGGCTTACCTCATGACTTGTCGAAATGCTGAGAGTTCCAGGGATTCAAGTTCGACTCCCTTCTTTTCTTCAATTGTATTGGGATACTTGCTCCTTTGTAGTGATAAAAATCACTGTTTATTTTTGTTTTATTTGTTTTTCTTTTGAGCAAGGGATTTGGATTTGAGTGATAAGAGTCACTATTGTATGTGCTTTTTGATGTGTGCACTTTGGGGATGATGTCAAATTTTTGGAGTTTTGACGTTTGCAAATTTTTGATGTTTTGCAACTATAGAGAATTTTGGGATTCTTGGGGAATTGGGTAGGGAGGATGCTTGTCCTTTTGCCAACTCTCAGCATTCTTTGGGTCATTTACACAGGGGGATAAGCAAGATAACCGTTTCGCTTATGGTGACCTAGATTACTGTGCAGGTTTCATCTTTCGTTCATACAACTTAGGAATTGTTTTATGTGTTTTAGCTTGTGATAGGATGTTACGTAACAAGGCGTATTTCAAGTAGAACTCTACCTTCGTAAAATCTCTCTGACTTGGTACAAGTACGTGGCTAGAAAGAAAAATGACGATCGAAAGACGAAAACTCTTGATACATTATAAGACCACTGACTCTATTGTGGTAAACAATAGTAAATGGCATTTGTTTGTTTCTTTTGTAAAATGGAAAATTATGGAACAAGATGGACTAGCAGAATAATTACAGTCTATGGTGCCTTTGACTTGTATGACCACAAATATGCAATGTATGGGTGTGATGCTTAATGCAGCTACATATTTTTGTATTTTTGATGGATTGATTTTTTTGTGAATATGAAGATGAGATGCGAGAAGAGCTTTTTATTGATGAATTTGAGCATGCCTAGAAATGAGATGCAAATTTTTGTTATTTTTGATGATTTTATTTTTCTTTTGACCAAGCGATTGCGGGAATCCTTGGAGCTTTTTGGGTTGACCAAGCGATTGCGGGAATCCTTGGAGCTTTTTGGGGTTGACCAAGAGATTGCGATAATCCTTGGAGCTTTTTGTGGTTGACCAAGAGATTGCGATAATCCTTGGAGCTTTTTGGTTTGACCAAGCGATTGATGGAATCCTTGGAGCATTTTGGTTTGACCAAGCGATTGCGGGAATCCTTGGAGCTTTTTGGGGTTGACCAAGAGATTGCGGAATCCTTGGAGCATTTTGGTTTGACCAAGCGATTGCGGGAATCCTTGGAGCATTTTGGTTTGACCAAGTGATTGCGGGAATCCTTGGAGCATTTTGGTTTGACCAAGTGATTGCGGGGATCCTTGGAGCATTTTGGTTTGACCAAGCGATTTTGGGAATCCTTGGAGCTTTTTGGTTTGACCAAGCGATTGATGGAATCCTTGGAGCATTTTGGTTTGACCAAGCGATTGATGGAATCCTTGGAGCATTTTGGTTTGACCAAGTGATTGATGGAATCCTTGGAGCATTTTGGTTTGACCAAGCGATTGTTGGAATCCTTGGAGCATTTTTGGGATTGACCAAGTGATTTTAGGAATCCTTGGAGCATTTTTGGGATTGACCAAGCGATTTTAGGAATCCTTGGAGCATTTTTGGGATTGACCAAGCGATTTTAGGAATCCTTGGAGCCTTTTTGGGATATGGCTCTCTTAGATATAGAATGGTCGCAAATGACTGATATTCAAGGGTTCTGTTTCCTTGATCCCATCAAGAGAGGCTAGCCGGTACGTCCCGGGTCCTATTTTGCTATCAATGACATATGGACCTAACCAATTTGCCATGAACTTGTCCCTTAGGTGGGACGACAAACTAGAGTTCTATTGGTTTTCCTTCAAAACCAAATCACCAACCCGAAAGTCCCTTAGGTGAACTTTCATGTTGTAAGCTTTCTTAAGTCGCTCTTGATAGATACGTAAGTGCTCGAGAGCATTAACGTGTCGTTCGTCAAGCAACGTAAGTTGGTCTAACCGGGCCTGCCACGTAGCGTCATCATTGATGAACTCTTGCATTGATATGCACAGGGAAGGAATTTCCAACTCTAGAGGCATGACTGCCTCGGAGCCATACACGAGCGAAAATGGAGTAGCCCTAGTGGGCGTCCGAATGCTAGTGCGATAAGCCCAAAGGGCAAGTGGAATTTGGATGTGCCAATCCTTATGACTGTCTACAACTGTCTTTTTAAGGATGGCAACTAGCATTTTGTTTGATGCCTCTGCTTGCCCATTTGCCTACAGATAATAGGGTGTCAAAAAATTATGCTAAATTTTGTACTTTGTGGTCAAAGCATGCACGTCTTTGTTCTTGAATGGTGGCCCATTATCCGAGATTATTTTGGATGGAATACCAAAATGACATATGATGTTATGCAAAATGAACTCCACAATGCGGGGTCCTATCGTAGAGGTCAACGGAATTGCTTCCACCCACTTGGTAAAATATTCTGTGGCCGTTATGATAAATGTGTGATGGCCTGACGATGCAGGGGAGATCTTTCCAATTAGATCGAAGCCCCACTACAAAAATGGCCAAGCATACTGGACTGTCTGCAAGGCCTGGGAAGGTACGTGCATCAAATTGGCATGATGTTGACACTTCATGCACTTCTTGACATATGCACAACAATCTCGCTCTAAAGATGGCCAATAATAGCCCATGCAAAGAATGCGCTTTGCGATGGCCATACCACTCGAAGTGGCCACCACATGTACCATCGTGCGCTTGGGCGATCGCCCAAGTGGACTCTTGCTGGTCCAAGCAACGAAGGAGGATCCCTTCATAGCTACGACGATACAAAATGTCTCCTATCAAGACATACTTAGCCGCTTTCTGCTTGAATGTTCATTTTGCGGCATGCGTCAATCCAAGCGGGAGATTACCTAACTTGAGGTAGTCTCTAATGGGTAAATACCAGTCCTGTTGATCGAAAACCTCGATAGTATGAACAGCCAATCCCTCTTGAAGTTCATCCCTAACAAATGTTGAGCGGGATAGAACTTGTAAGAACAACGTTGTGTTGCTATTAATGGGAGTAGGGGAGAACAAGGACCCCCAGTTGGCATGTTTCAGACGATCGTGGATTCGAGAGAACTTATCCGAGGATGGTTCAATCTGGATCATGTGGATTCCTGACGTCAAGTCAAATCTTGCACGCTCCATCGTGGATTGCGATAGGGTTTTGACTTGAATGGTTGTCATATCACCGAAAAGGTCTTGCGGGATTAGTGACCCCAAGGAGGCCATTGTGTCCGCAAAATGATTCGATGACCGAGGGAGTGCCTCGATGTCGTACCATTCAAGTTTTGCCAAGAATTTGTCCACAAGGGCTTTATAAGCCTATAGAACTGGGCATTTGCATTGGTATACCCCTTTGACTTGATTGACAATTAACAACGAATCACCAAAGATGTTCAATCATTTGATGTTCATGGCGATTGTTGTCTCAAGACCTATGAGCAAGGCTTCATACTCTGCATTATTGTTGGTGCATGGGAAATTTAATTTAAATGACAGGGGCATTGGAGCGCCCTACGGTGTGAAGAATACTATTCCCGTGCCACCACCTTGCTCACACTTAGAACCATCAAAAAATAAGGTTATGTCGGCTTGTGACTCAGGCTCATCAAAATCTGGCGATTCTGAGACATGGAAGACCCCATCATCGGGTAGTTCTATGACTAGAGGCTGATCGTCTTCAAGAGGAGCCTCTGCTAGTTGATCGGCTATGACCTGTCCTTTGATAGATTTTTGTCCAATAAACTCTATGTCAAATTCTATCAACAACATGATCCATTTCACCGTGCGACTACTATGATAAGTACGACTCATCATGTATCACAATGGATTCTCCTTAGACACAACATACGTAGTGTTGCTCAACATGTAGTGGCATAGCTTCTTGGTAGCAAACACCACTGCCAAGCAGAGTTTCTCGACGTATGCATAGTTAAGTTCATAACTGACCAGGGTGCGGCTAAGATAGTAAGTAGCCTATTCTTTGTGAAGTTCATTCTTCTGGGCCAGCATGGCGCCCAGTGCCACCTCAGTAGCTGAGATGTATAAGTAGAACGACACTCCTGGTCTAGGTGGTGCCAATACTGGTGGCGAAGCCAAGTATTGTTTGATGTCATCAAAGGCTGACTGGCACTCGTCATCCCAGTGAAATGTAACCCCCTTGTGCAATAATTTGTTCATGGGTCGGCACTTGTCAGATAGCTACGCTATGAAGCGCTTAATCGACGTGACCTTTCCTTGCAAACTTTTGAGCTGCTTAATAGTAGTTGGGGGAGCCATTTCAAGGATTGCCTTGACTTTCTTTGGGTCCACCTCGATGCCTCGCTTTGAGACTATAAAACCCAAGAGTTTTCTAGATGTGATGCCGAATACGCACTTCTTGGGATTCAGTCTGACCTTATGCTCCATGAGGCGATCGAGGATCTTGCTTAAGTCACCGAGATGATCTGAGCGCAAAAGAGACTTGGCTAACAAATCATCCATGTAATCTTCCAAAGTTTTATGCATGTAATCATGGAAGATGTACGTCATGGCACGTTGGTAGGTGGCGCCAGCATTTTTAAGGCCAAAAGGCATGACCTTATAACAAAATGTCCCCCAAGGCATTGTGAACGCCGTTTTGAGTTGATCCTCAGGATTGATACGAATCTGATTGTATCCTGAGAAACCATCCATGAGGGATAGCATTTCATGACCTATTGTAGCGTCTACTAACGCGTCGATGCTTGGCAAGGGGAAATCATCCTTAGGACTCGCTTTGTTTAGATCTCAAAAATCAGTGCATATGCGAATCCTCCCGTCGGGATTTTTGATGGGCACCATGTTGGACAGCCATGGTGGATAATCCATGCAGATGACAAACTGTGCATCCAACAGCTTTTGCAATTCATCTTTGACCATCAAGGCCACTGTTGGGTGCATCTTACGTAGTTTTTGCTTAACTGGCTTGATTGTCGGATCAAGCGTTAGATTATGCGTGACTAGCTACGGATCTAGCCCCGACATGTCTCTGTATGACCATGCAAAAACCTCCTTCTTCTCTTTGAGAAGGGCAATGTAGTCGGCTTGCTCTTCAGGGGATAAGCTTACCCCCAGCTTGATAATCTATGGATTCATTGGATCTAAGCCGATGTCTACGTCAGTCATCTCCTCGATCGACATGTGGGATCCATCCTCCAACTGATGTGGAGTCGGGATCAAATGGATATCATTAGCTGAGTTTAAATCTATGTTTGGAACCTCGGGTCCCTCTTCAGCTTGAAAAATATCCTGAGTTGTCCCTGGGGTAAAATGAGGCATTTTATCAAAAGGCCAATACTCTGATGGGGAGAGCGATGAATTGACGTGATCCCAGTCGATGGCATCTATGTCTAGATGCAATGACCATGCTGGATCGGCCGGATTGCGGATGGGTGCGGTCAAATCAATGGAGATCATGTGGATGAAATGAATTTGGTCTCCATTACCGTGGGTGTGATAACTCAAACATTCTGGATGCTCCCTATGCTCTGGATCTGGCTCTGTAGGGATGGGCATGAACGGATCGGCCCTATGTGTTGATAGGAAGACAGGGTCTTCCCTCGACACTGATGTCATTATAGGGTCTCGGGGTGGACGGTGCTCGTCGTAAACTTGGAGCCATGGATCCAACACTTGGTCCCACCCTGCTGGGTCTACGTACCATTCATGCCCTAACCTTATGCCTAGTTGTGCCATCAGTTCTTCATGGGTTACAGGGTGATTGTGCCATCACGCATGATTGAGATATTCCATCTCAGTTTCGTCTTCGTAATCATTGTCGATGATCCAAAGGCCCTCGTTGGCCTCGACAACTGTCTGCGACATATTATGCTCATCTTGTTCGAGCAAATTAATCTGATCCCATTGTGGTTGTTCCACACTCGATGGGGGGACCTGATTCTCTTGACATTGCACTGGTTCAATTGGAACCTCTAAAGGGAACAATTTCAAAAAGATATCTGGACACTATTTATGCTCTCCTTGGAAGTTAGTGTCCGAACTTTCACCTCTCTCTATCAACGGAGAAGGGTTATTGATGTTACCAAGGGTGGTTGTTGACCATGGGAGATAATCTCCCAATGTGTACGTTGTGTTTGGGTTGGCATAAGGATCTGATGCCAATCCACCCTTGTTGCCTATTCCTAGGCCTTGCATGTTTTCCACCAAGATGTCTAAGGGCAGGGGGTGGTTGAACCCTACTCCCGACTTATCATAAGGCATTTGATATCTTGGTTGGCAAAGGACATGCACCCCTTGCTCATACCTACCTAACCCGTATCCGTGCCAATTGCATTGGCCGAGATATCTCAGAGCGAAGTTCGGGTTCGACAGATAATTGACATTTTTGGCAAAAGGCTCTTCGTCCTCGTCCTTTTGCTTGCATGGTTCGATACCATGATCAAGGCCCCCATACACAAAATTGGTCTGGTTTGGTGGGTAACCTAAAGGAACAACTATCCCTATGGGAAGGCGAGGTCTCCCCATGTCCTGCACTGATTCTAGCGTGGGCGTTGCTACAACATTCTACACTAGATATTCCCCTAGGCCCGTACTGGCTATTTCAACAGTAATTGTTGATGATTGAGAGGGAGGAAATGGAAGGCCTTCCTGATTCCATTCCATGTTGGGTGGATTAGGAGCCTCAGCTTCCATTGTGCTAGGTATTTCTTCTATTGAGATAGTTGATATCGTTGGCAACACCTCTTCTAGGGGTTGAGCCTCTTCCAGGATCTGTTTTCCTTTGTCCTTCTATTTAGCCATGACAGGTGGCATTGGTAATGAAGGAGCAGATGATGAAGATGCACCTGGTTGGGGTTTTGATGGATTAGTCACCAGTGGTGCCCATGGCATCGGACCCTGTCTAGATGGATTTAACTAGAAATCCAAGTGCGTCGATGGGAGGGTCGATTGCGGCATCAATTGTACTGCATTGCAATATTTGAAGGGTTCTAAGTCCATCGGGACTACATGTACTTCTCCTTCAAATGCATACTTTAGACACTGGTGAGCTATCGAAGGGACACACTTCATGTCCCTGATCCATGGTCGCCCTAGCAATATGTTGTATGCCATCTCGCCTTCCAAAATATGGCACAATGTGGGTATCGTCTTTTGTCCTACCTAGATGGGTAGAACAATTATGCCGACTGTCGAGCATATCGCATCGTTGAATGCTCGTAGTGTGTATGTGGAAGCCATGATATGAGAGGCTGGCAGCTTTAGATGTTTTAATGCTGTAGTGGTAATGATGTTACTGGACGAGCCAGTATCTACCAACACTCTCTTGTACGGGATCCCGTTGACTCGCGCGATAACGTGCAGGGGTGGATCTGCCATGTCATTCGATACTATTTTAACTTCATCCTCTCTGAAGGTAATGACTGGCTCCGTACATCATTTTACATGTCCCACGAAGTTATTGAAGGAATTCGCTTCGTGAGGTTGTAACTCGATGGCTTTCAAAATTTCCATGAGAGCTTCTCGATGGGGCGCTGACTGCTGTATAAGCTCATAGATGGAAAGCCTAGCCGATGTAGTCCGCAAACTCTGCGTGAGTTTGGTCCATATCGTGACCTCGGGTCTAGGCGGAGGCAACTGCACAGTGTGTTGTTGAGGTTGCGACGTTGAAGGAACTTCTCTTGTAGCTGCCTCAGGGGCAACTCCTGGGTATTTCTTGTTCCTGGTTACTATGCTGATCATTCCCACATACCCTTGCATGGGGAGATTCTGTCGCACCTCATTGACCTGAAGAGGTTTTTCCTGTGCCTCGTGGGTAGGCAAAGGGTCCTTGAATACCCCCATCTACTGATTATTTGGTGCTATGGGGTTGTCCACTGCCAATGTTTGATTATCAATCAAATCTTGTATCAATCCCTTGAATTTCCAACATGCGTTTAGGTCATGTCCCCTTCGCCTGTGGAACCTACAATACAAATCCTCCCTGTATCCCTTAGGCTTGGGAGCGTTAGGATCTATGGTTTGGATTTTTGGAAGGGTGATTAGATTTGTCGTTGACAAGCGGTCAAATAGGGAGTCCCTGGACTCCGTATAAGGGGTGAATTGTCGCTTAGGGCGACGCTGCTGATTTTGCTCCTATTTTTTATTTTCTCTTTCATAATTAGGAGGCACTACCTGATAATTAGCCTTTTGAGGCTGTATTTCTTGCACAGGCTTGGGGACATTTATCGCAACTTGATTAACCATAGCAGGTTTTGGTTGCGTAGTCCCTGTCTTTGTATTTTTGTTCCACTCTTTCTTTTTGGGCTTGGCGATTTTGCCCTCCTGTATTTTGATCTCTTCGATAACTCTGGCTTGCGCCAAAGCTTCTTCTAGGCTGGCGTATTGCTGCAGCTGCAATAGCCCAGAGATCGATCTCAGACAACTCCGTGAAAACATTTGTGTGAGGTCGGACATAGGGGGAAGGTAAGGTAGCTTAGAAAGCAGAGCCCTCCATCGATTCCCGTAAGCCGCCATTGTCTCTTCCTCATATTGCCTGAGGCTGGCCAGATCACTCAGTGATGCCTTCTTCTTGGTGTTGAAGGCAAAGCGTTCCAGGAACGCATCTACTAATTGATCTAAGTTATTTATGTTGTGCTTCGACAACTATGTGAACCAATCCGAGGCAGGACCTACGAATGTGGTTATGAATGTCCTTAGCAACAACGCATCATTATCCTGAATGCCAAAGCATTGGCTCAGGAATCTTGTCACGTGCTCTTGAGCATCCTCTTCACCCTTAAAGACTGCCAACTGAGGCAACTTGAAATGTTCGGGATAAAGAGGTGTGGGCACTGACGGATGCACCGGATGACTGCGGAGTTGTCGTAACGTGGGCTTTTGGTGCCCAGAAGCTTTAGTCTCTACAGACTCCAAATGCTCTAATAGCGCTTTGTATGCATCGAAAGATTTAATCTCTTCCTCTTTTGTTTGCTCCCGTTGTGAGTTGTGGGAGACTGGAGGCCTATGGGGGGGTGGCCGAATGGCAGCCCTCCCACCTTGATAGGGCATTTTGGCCCATTCTTCTTCTGGTTCATACTCCTCATAAACTTCCTGAGGAGTCTCTGGGCGAGACCTATGACCCTGAGTGAGTCCCCGCTGAGGGTACCCATCGTTGTTTCGGGGAGTGGCCTCCCTCTCAGGTCTATGGGGTCTCGGAGGCAAAGCTTGGCGAGGTCGCGGAGACCTATCCTGCACCAAGGGATTATACCTCTCATATTGTTCTACTTTTTGGGTGTGAGGGGTTGGCACCCTTTCAGGTAGTTTATAAAGTAGCTCATCTACTTCGCGCTGAATGCGCTCTTTGTTAAGGCGGTATAAGCGCTCTAACTATTGATGATCTTGCTCAAGCCGCGTGATCTGGGCTTGGCGGGCGGCATGTCTGGCGACTGCCAAGTCAATTTGATCCGCCATCTTGGGCTTAGGAGGCCTGTATACTTCTCCTATGTTTTTGCCTCGGTCGTGATGATCCGAGATTTCAATGGGTCGCTTCCCTTGTCGAGGTTGGCGGCATTTACTTGAGGCTCTGGCCTTAATGTGTGATCATGATATCTAGCAGGTGTAGAAGTGCAAGGCTCCCGCGCTGTATATTGCTCTCGAGGAATGCGATGATCTTCCTCGTACTCCCTTTCATGGGTGTGAAAGGGGCGGGTGGAGTTAGCTCGCCCTGTGTGGAGAGCCCTGCGCTCTGGGTTTTGTCTTTCGGTTCTAACAATGATGGGAGGCAAAGGAGAGATGCCATAGTCACGTTGTCTCTCCTCATGGACACTGTGCCTCTCTAGCGCTTCGTTGCATGGTGGCCACTCATATCTAGCCTCTAAAGGCGGTCTTCTATTTGCGTTGAGTGTCACACGTAAAGGTTCTTCCCGAAAGGGGCTATTCTGAATGGGCGTATCCCCCGCAGGGGTGTCCCTATAATTCCACCTAGACATGGAATGATGTGGATTCTCTTGTGGCCCGGACCGCCAAGGCGGTATGGCCAAGTCTTTAGGGCTAAAGCAAAGGTGACTTGTGCCCGCTCCTTGTGCACCTTCCGGAGCTTCTGCCCTTGATTGGGCTTGGCTACGGGTGTACACCATTGTGGTACCTTTCTACTAGCTAAGCAGATTTTTATCTTTTCGTTTATGATTTTTGATTTTTTTTTTTTGTTACACTAAGCAGAAATGAACACACACATACACAAACGGTGATTATCTCTTTTAAAGATTAATGGTGTGTCCTAGACTGGTTTTAGTGCATTTTGATGATTTTGTTTTGTTTTTGAAAGTTTTGAAGAACGTTTAAATGCAGTATGTTGGCTCATATGACTCCCATAGATGGTCGCCCCTTCAATATACCAACCAGGCCGATATACCAACCTCTCTATATACCCGCCCTTACGAGAGGGAGACTATAGGTACGTGAGAGCAGATGGTACGTGGTACGTAGGCGATACAGAAGGGGGATTGTCCTGTTAATGACACCTACCATAGAAGACTTATCCTCATGCACTGGGAATCACCCCAGTGACACTCGATCAGCTTTCGTCAGGATTTACGCCTAACAACAGTGACAATCGGGGAAATGGATGCAAAATCAAGCCAAGGTGGTGATGAAATCCACCGATGGTCTTGATCAAGGGCTGGGGTTTTACGACCAGCTCCTTGGTTTAAAAAATGTTGCGTGAAGTGTGTGTGATTCTTTTTATTAAAAAAAATGAAACAGGCAGAAACAACTTTCCCTAAGAAGGCAAAATTAACAGAAAATAGAAACAAAAAAATAGAAAATAACAGGAACAGTTTTAAAACCCTTACCTTTCTCTGCCTAAACCTGTTGTTTCTGATCCTCGGCTCTAAAAATTCACAGACAAAAATTTGTCCCTCTGTGAGACGAATTACAGAACAGAATTCGTCCCTGTCTGAGACGAATTAGAATTCGTCTCAGGGTCAGACAAATTTCAGTAAAGTAATCACCACAGGCAAAGACGAATAACAGTCAAAAATTGAAAAAGGTACCTGTAAGCACAAAAACACAAGTTTTAATCAGTTTTTGTGATCTCAAAATTTAGGGGACAGGGTCCCACCGTGATCGCCACTGAAAGCACGAGATTTCGGATGAAAGAAACACTAATTGAGATGCATTCAAAATCAAACACGCTTAAGTCCTAAAATGTAGAATGCATGAAGTGAAAGAGACGAATGGAACGGAGATACAAGAAAATGGAGAAATCACAGCCCTTTTATTTAACTCTCTTGATCTCGGTTACAAAGATGCCTCCTCCCTTTTCAGGGGCTAGGAGCGTTAAATGAATTTGGTTACAATCAAGACTTAATGTTCCTCCTTCCGCGTGCCCACATTTGAAATGGGCGGGCCAAAACGTTGTCGCCGCTGGTGTTGATGAGTCCTTAACCTTTGCTGCTCCTCCTGCGATCAAAGAAACAACAAAGATGTTAGTAGCACCTGCTACAAATAAGAAACGTTTGTTCTCTAAAATTAATGAAAGATGTATGTAAAAGATTAGCCAAATCGATAGACAAAATGACTCTAAATGACCTGTAAATTTGATAGAGACCAGAAAACATTACCAGAGGGCCACTGCCATCGAAACTGTTGGCCAATTCGCATTCGACTGCAATTCGTCTCTGGCCAGGATGAATTCTACTGTAATTCATCCTCGGGTAGGACGAATCCTACTGTAATTCGTCCTCGGGTAGGACGAATTAGACTGTGATAAAATGTCGAAGTGATGCCATCCAAATGTCACGCCATGGGACCTCCAAAATACCTGCAAACATAGGGGTTAGCTAATTGGGGGCATTTTGGGATGACCCAGATGGTCGGATTCTCCCAATTTGACCTCCATCAGCGGGAATTTGACGTTGTTACCTGCAAGTTAGTGAAGCCCACAAAAATCGACAAAACATGATAATCTTTGATAAACGTCTTTTGAAATCGAGATTGTAAAACTATCTGAACAACATAACATGGAATAGAATATAAACAAGTGATAACATAATAGATTAAAATGAAACTTAAAAGAAAAGTGTGGGGCGCCCAAGTGGGCCGCCCACCGTTGGAACTTGATTTTGGCACCAATCCACTTGGGATGGGCCCAAAATCTCTTAGGATGGGGTTGTCAACAAATTGGTGGATTAAAGTGGTCAAATGTCGGGTTTTTGGGTCCGAATTCACACTTCCAATAGCCACCCAATAACCTCTCTTGCGAAAGAGATTAAGGATGTGGAAAATGTAAATCAAAAGGGTAAAGGCGTGGTATCAAATCGGCAGCACTTCGTTGCTTGAAAATGCCTCCCCTCTTCTTTTCTTTGGGTGGGAAAAGTCCACCATTTTATAGACCCGTGGGGTCTCTTTGGAGAGGCATGCATAAGCGCCATGTGGTGGTCATAGGTGCCATGTGGCGGTCATGTCTTCTCATGAGAGAGGAAAGTCCTCCATGACTTGGGCTTTCATGACTGCCCTTGTGACAGTCCCCTAACGGCCCATCTGCCCACCTACACATGCGTGCGAGGCAGGAGTCATCAATTGACTGTCTTTGGCTGCCACTTGGCGCCATTCCTCTTTTTGCCCGTTAAACCTGGAATTCGTCCTGACCAAAGACGAATTAAGAATTCATCCCTGGGTGAGACGGATCCCAGTTTTAATTCGTCCCTGGGTGAGACGAATACTGAGCAAAGTGCTTGAATGTGCCAAATTGCCTTTTGACCTTACAAAATTGCTATAAAAGTGGTTAGGACCACTGTTTGACCTCTGAGGGCTGCCCTGGGGGCTGTGTGTGTGTCAAAGCGATCAGTGTTTGCAGTCACATAATCGGATTGGTGTTGTTTTGGTGTCTACACCTGAATATGAAATCAATCCCCAGGGAAAGAAATACACATGCAGAATTGTTGGCTTTAGTTGGGACAAACTTTTATCCTATAAGCAATGTTATTCAAAAGTAAAAAATAGTTAAACTTATATATAGGCCTTCAGTACCTGATAGAGATATCTTCTAGTAGGTTTTCAAGAATGATCATCATATAGTGGACTTCCTAGTCCATGAGATGAATTGCTCCAATAACAGGGTAACCGAAGATGAAGAAGAGGTAAATGTCATCCAGTTAAAAAATAACCATATTCCTAAGGGGTTGGTCACACTTGAGAACCTATTTGATAACAATGATAGGTCTACAGGTCATAAGATGAAAGTCAACAAACACAGATATAAGGAAGCCAAGATGGGATCTAACAAAGTCATCAAAGTAGGGGTGAAAACCATAGACAAAGAACTAGATGAAATCAAAGAATTGTGTAAGGAATTTCTAGATACAATAGCTTGGACCTATGGGGATCTAAAGGTATACTCAAAAGAAACAATCCAACATACAATTGAACTTCAAGAAGGTGCCAAGCCTTTTTTTCAAAAGCAACAACCAATGAATCCAAAAATATAAGCTTTGATGAAACAAGAATTGTTGAAACTGCTAGAAGCTAAGATTATATATCCAATCAAGCACTTGACATGGGTCGCTAATCTAGTATTGGTAAGAAATAAAAATGGATATATTCAACTATGTGTTGAATTTCACAACCTAAACAAGGCTTCACTCAAGGATCATTACCCTCTCCCACATATTGATCAGATCTTACACACAGTTTCAAGAGCTGAAAGGTTTTCTCTTCTATATGGTTTCTTCAGGTATAATCAGGTCTATGTCAAAGATGAAGATCAATTTAAAAAAATGTTCACAACAAAATGGGGTACATTTGCTTAACAAAGGATACCTTTTGGATTATCAAACACTAGAGTGACTTTACAAAGAGCCATGGACGTAGCCTTTGGATAACTCATAAACAAAATAATAATGATATACCTAGATGATATGACTATTTTTTCTCACAAAAAATATCATATAACTCACCTCAGAAGAGTACTAGAAAAATACCGAGAGTTTGGGATATCTATAAACCCTAAAAAATTTATCTTTTTCATGGAAGAGGGAATTTTACTTGGTCATGTAGTTTCAAAGTCCGGTCTAGCCATAGACCCAACAGAGTAAAAGCCCTGTTGGAACTTTCCCTCCCTCTCAACAAAAAGAGCTTACAGTCATTTTTTGGTCAAATCAATTTCATGTGCAAATTCATAGCAGATTTTGCACAAATTGTTAAACCCATGATTGAATTATTAAAAAAGGATGCAATATTCAAATGGATAGATGCAAGAAAATAAGCTTTTCAATAGATCAAAGAGAAAATAGCTCAAGCTCCTATCTTGGTAAACCCAAAATATTATAAATATTTTATTTTATATGTTGTGGGGGAACAAGGAAGCTAAGCCACATTACTCACACAGAAGGGAGCTAACAATGAAGAGAGGCCCATTGCTTTTTTGAGTTAAAATATGCATGAACATGAGGAAAAGTATAATTTCATTGAAAAAGAGATTTATGCCATCATGAAGTCCCTAAAAAATTTTAGGCACTTCTTATTACAAAGCAAAATCATAGTCTATACAATTCACCCTGATGTACGAAGCTTCATTATGCAAGGGGAGATTGGCGATACAAAATCTGAATGGGTGACTAAAATACAAGAGTATGACATAGAAATACACCTAGACAAACTAGTCATAGGTAGAGTATTGTGTCAGGAACTTGCAAAACAAGCATCAACATATTATGTAGATTACCAGGCTCAAGAATCAATATCAGATGAAGATCAATATTCAGAGCAGTTTTATTGGCTAGATGAATTGATTAGGTATTTTTAGACTAGAAGATGTTCGACAATATTGAATGCTTCATATAGGAGAAGATACAAGATTCAAGCTCTAAAATACACTTTATTTCCTTAAGGATTATATATAAAAAACTTGGATGGAGTACTGCTTCGATGTGTGTCAAAGGAATAGAAGCAAAAAATTTTAAAATAATTTCATGGAGGTCTATCAGGATGACATTACTCTAGGAGGACTACTGCATTAAAAATCATTCGAACTAGGTGCTACCATTCAATGATTTTCGTAGATACTTTCAAAATCACAAGAAACGATGAAGAATGTCAGAGATATATAGGAAGAAATAGGAATGGTCCATTACCCCTAAATAACATTCAGGTTGAAGAACCATTCTAGCAATGGAATTTAGATTTCATAAGCACCATAGAGCCAAATTCATCTGTAGGTCATAAATATATTTTCACAGCCATTGATTATTTCATGAAATGGTCGGAAGTGATACCCATAAAAAGAAATGACCAAGAAGTGGTGATAGAGTATGTAGAAATCCTAATCACAAGGTTCGGTATCCTAGATGCCTTAGTCATAGAAAATGGCTCACACTTTGTGGGAGCCAAGATAATCGAATTTGCATGCAAATACAAGATATACTAAAAGATGTCTTTGAACTATTATCCCTAGGGTAATGGATTAGCTAAATCCACAAATAAAAATCTACTCATGATTTTAAAGAGAACCCTCAAAGATAATAAAATGAGTTAGAATTATTTGATAAACTAGGTGCTTTGGGCTGATAGGATCACCATAAAAAAATCCATCAACACACCCCCTTATTCTCTGGTCTATGGTAAAGAGGTTGTGCTCCCAATACACATAGAGATACTGGCTCTAAAATTGTTAGATCTAGCTGGGATCGAAGAAGCAGAGCCAATGGAAAACAGGATGATCCAACTCCTACAATTAGAAGAATAGAAGGAAAAGGCCTATGAGCAATACCAAAAAATGCAGTTGTAATGAAGGGATGGTTTGACAAAAAGACCACTCTAAGGAACTTCAAGGTAGGAGACCTAGTCCTAAAGTGCAATGGGAAGAGGTCAAAGCCAGGAAATCATGATAAATTTGACACATTCTAGGATGGCCCTTTCAAAATCATTGAAGAGAAGCAACATAATTCCTTCCAACTAAAATATGAGCAAGGCTAGATCTAATCCATCGTCGTTAATGTTTTTCACCTAAAGCTATATTACAAGTAACTGGTTCTGACCTATCCTTATATATATTTTATTTGTATGTAAATAACCTGTAAATATGTTACTCCTTAAAATTTGCCCCAATAATGTCGTGATGGCATGATTTTCTGGCACTCATGGCCCTATTTTAGGAAAAATGTCATGGTTTCATGAATTTTAGGCATAAGAATGTCTTTCCAAGGCAAAATATCATGATTTCATGACTTTTGGGCACTCATGGCCCTCTTTCAGCAAAAATGACATGATTTCACGAATTTTGGTCACTCATGGCCCTCTTTTAGGAAAAATGTCATGATTTCATGACTTTTTGGCAGAGAGTGTGTGTTATAAAGGATAAGAGCACCACGTCAGACCTGCCATTTTATACAGTTGTGTGCAACATTAGGCCAGATATTTTTCACAATTGTATGCCACGTCAGGCTAATCAGAAGTTTTTTGTAATAAAAGCGGGTGTCTCGGGAACACAAAAAGTGCCACTTTTAAAGATGAAATTATACTTACTGATTGGTTACAAGGATGACGTTGCCTTATTGGTCTAGTACTGCAACACAGATTTTTCATTGGCCCATATCATAAATGGCAACTCGAGGTAGTTGGTATCCTTAAAATTTGGTACACAAACTGATACTTTTCCCAACATTCAAAATTAACATTGAGATGCATGCTACCAACCATAATTACTCCACATCACCCAAGCAGGTTAATTTCATATCTTTTTGGCATGAGCATGCATGACTTTTTATATAGTCAACTTTTTACTTTCCTTTTTTTACCTTCTACATTCTCAATCTTCTTGCTCTATGAGTTCTAATAGTCTCCCAAAAGATTCTATAATTTTTGTACGATACCTCAGTTTTTTGAGTACCTGAGTTATAGGTAACACATCACAATGGCTACCTCCTAGCCCTAGGTTCTATTTCTGCACCTTCAAAGAAGAAAATAATTTTGAGCATAAAATTAAGCATCTTTGTGGATCTCTATGGCCACATTATAGACATAAAGTTGGCATGGAAGGATCCAGCACCAATTCGTAAGGATATAGCCACCAAGATGACCATAGATGTCTCTTCTTCAAACCTAAGCACTATCCCTTATTAATCCATGCTCTACTGGTATGTATGCCCTTGGGTCCACCTCTATCTAGAGTTAATCAAGGCAATGGGAAAATTATATGATGTAAAATGTAGAGTAGTAAACAATTATCAAGGGGAGACCCTGTTTACAATAGATCCTAACACAATCAGAGTTATGTTTTCCCAAGGATATAAACCTCCAGTTCCATCGATTTTATTTGATCCAACCAAATCTACAAAGTATTATCTAAATACCCCAAACATAAGGTCTTTCCTCTAGTAGAACCTTGAAAATGATCTCCCTAAAAAGTACATCCTATAATCTCCCATCCCTTTGTCTAAGTTCAAGAAAAAATAACTCTTCTCTATGCTGGCTATGGTAGCAGGGTTGGAAGATGAATCTCAGGTTCATGGGTGCAAGTTGTGATGGCACAATGTATTTCTAATTATAAGTTTTATGATAAAACATGTCTAGATCCAAACAAGATCCCACTCTTCTTTGACTAGCCATCCTACTTAGCTCAAAAATTGCATGCAAGACTTTCAAAGTTGCACAAAGAGGCCTCATATGCTTTCAGGTATTACTCATATCTAGTTTGGCTCTTCTTCTTTTTTCAAGTGAAACATTTGAATTTTATATCTATAACTCAAAATTATGCAAAAGGAAAAACTCTATTTGTTTGTGAATGGACTTCGCTTCTCTCAAACACGGGTTCATATTACCAATTCAATGTGGAATTCCTAGGCCCTGCTCTACAAATTGTGCTAGGCCCTATGCTAAGGATTCTTAAGAAAATGGAAGAGACCCTAAGACATCCTCATGCAGAAGAAGGGTACTGGTTCATTCTAACACAAGGAGTGGTCATAAGGATTTATGGCTTCACGAAGAAGCCTTTCTTGTTGTCTTACTATGTCACTAAATGGCTCTTAGCTCTAGAATATGTAAGGCAACAAGAATTCATCAATTGTATGTTTGGGACAAGCACCCAAAAAATCCATACTTGCCTCATGCCCTTTCAATATGAAGGGGTGACCATGTCAAAGAAGGGAGAGCATGAAAAAATCACCCAAGTATTAAGAAACATGAATTTGGTGGAGCTTCCACAGAGGTGGAAATATGATCTCGAAGATATATTCGCCAAAAGGTAAGCCATTCTGAATAAGGCTTCCTTCCAAAAATTCCATGCCTTTGATAAGGACATTGAGCGAGGTTGAAATAATAGTGAGGATCAACCTCTCAAATGGCATGTTGAAAGAATGCAGCCACTAGCTCCGTGGCATGATTTCTATGAACATCTAGCGGATTACAGCCCAGCTTCCTACCTAGCTCAAAAAATTGAAAACAAGACCTTTAATGGGATGAATAAAAAAGGAGATGATTGGGATAATGCAAAAATCTTGGCCTGGTGGCAAATGCGGTGCCATATTTAAAATTTCTCAAGGTACAAACTAAAAATGGAAACAAATTTTTGTACAAAGTATGATGAGCATCATCAAAATTGGTCTAAAACCTTGGCTAACAAGGTCCCACTTGGAATAGATGGCATACCCAAAAATAAAATTTGAAGTATGCTAAGAAGAGAAAGGGGAAAGATATTGTGGCTAAACATATAGAATCCCAAAAAATAGATGACTCTGGATGATTATCAAGCTGAAATAATCATGATAGACATAACCCAACTGCCAATGGAGGATGAGTGGAGCAAGGATCAAAATCACATGGGGATAATTTATCTGAATGTAAAGCATTACAAAGATATTTTCCTCTAAGAAGAACAAGCCCAAAAGTAGTTAGAGGAGGTCTTTAATCAAAAATAAATAATCGAAAATGCTCTCAAAATGAAGACAAGAAATGGGAACAAAATTTTGATGAAGCCACTTCCTTCAAATAAAAAGAAACAAAGGTGGAAGAGTAGGTCCAAATACTACAACAACAAATAGAAGACCTGAATAAGTAGTTGTTGGTAGTTTCGGATAAGACCTAGGGGTTATCCAAGGAAAAGGCAATAGCAGTTCAAAAATAAAATCTTGCAAAAGTTATCAAGCTGGTACTCAAAGCTAGACCCACTTTGGCCTACCTCTCCAGGGTCAATACACTAAGTTGGGTAGAAAATGAATTTGAGGCTTCAATTAAGCTCCTGACGCCAAGAGTATTTATGGCTAACAAAATACAAGTATTGGCAAATAGTACACAAGCAATAGCTGGTTACAGAGCCCAAGATGAAAATTGGTCTCAAGCTAAATCAGTTGTAGGAAATTTTTTAAGAGACATAAGTTGGTGATAGTAGCTATAAATATAATGCAAGAGTTGAATGCAGAGGCAAATTCAATTTCAAAGCACACTAATATGGCTGAAGACTGTGGTATACCTAGATTTTGGGACTCACATTCCAATCTCTTAGCAAAGGATAAGATAAAAGCTATTTGGTAGAATTTCTTTGATGATATATTATAAATTGATAGCTGGGAAGACCCAATTCATGAAGATCATATTTTTAGCATGGCTCAAAATATCATCCAAATAAGCTCTAGTCTGAATGAGCTATACCTCAAGTCAAAAAATCTATCTTATGATAAGGTAGAAGAATTGGAGTACTTGTATGCCACTTTTAAAGAAAATGTAGATACTGATGAAGATACCTAGAAGAAAGCTTGTACCACCTATAATGAGGTTGTTTAATCCAAGGACAAACAAGATAAAGAGAAGCAATCCAAGGCCAAGAATATATCATCAAGCAGTACAACATATTTAGGTCAAGAAGAAGTGAAAATATCTGATGAAGATTCTTTGGAATAATGATCACTCCCAAGCTTAATTTTTATTTTCTACACTTGGTATCATTCCCTTTATTTCCCCTCCTTTTTATTTATTTTTAATTCTCTTTTTTTGACTCCTTTGCCCAATGGATAAAGGCTCTAAGTTTTGACATTCAGTTAACAGAATTATCCCAAGAGGTGCCAAGAATGTTGGTCAAAATGACAACACCTAGGTAAATAAGGGTACTCTCCTCAAATTTTTGAGCAAGCCAAGGAGAAAAGTCATGATAGCATGACATTTTGAAGAGCTAGGAGCGAGCCAAGGATAAAAGTCATGATAACATGACATTTTGAAGATCCAGGAGTGAGCCAAGGAGAAAATTCATGATAGCACAACATTTTAAAGAACCAGGAGTGAGCCAAGGAGAAAATTTGTGATAGCACAATATTTTGAAGATCCATGAGTGAGCCAAGGAGAATAGTCATGATAGCATGACATTTTTAAGAACCAAGAGCAAGCCAAGGAGAAAAGTCATGATAGCACGATATTTTGAATATCAAGTGAACCATGATGTCTAAAAGGAATTTGGAAAAATCTATGTAACAAGAAGATCATAATATTTTTGGTTAAAAGCTCCATGATTTGAAGAATATATCTTTAACAAAAAATATCTCAATATCCAACTACTATGTTGCTAGAATAAGCCCATGAGAAGTTTGTTATAACACCTTTTAATTTTCTGTTATGTAAAACTCTATATATAGGATGAGCGGCCAAAACACAAGGTCAGTTCTTAGGTTTTTACAAGGCTATGTATTCAAAATTTTTAAAAATCAATAGAGATCATCCATCCTGGTTCTGAGCTCATTTGGTGTACAAGTATGTATGTGATTGTTTATTGCTAGTTTAATATACGCTGAATGTATCATACATTAATTATTAAGTTGAATTTATGTATTAAAAATTCCATTAGATATACAATTTGCAAACATGAATAAACTACTATGAAATTAGATATACATTGAATGATCTTGGTTTCTGTGTTTTGGGTCTTATTACATTTTTTTGCAAACGGTTGAAGTAGTACTATGTTGTTGCTTAATCTGTACCATAATTTTCTCCTGGCATTGGCTATATTTCCATTTATTTAATATTTTCTTCCTCCCTACCTTTTTACCATAAAAAATAAGGAACCAACATTCTCTGGAGATCAGGCAAACTATGTTTGAGCCTAATCATTCAATTTTGGTGAAGTCTTGGGTGCAATCGTAACCAAAGGCAAATTTTTTTCCAATAAGAACCAAATCCCTATTACAAATTTTACGGACCTCTTTCCAAATGATATCTTAATCCCCTATGCTCATGTTCATGGACCTCTATCCACATAAGAACTCTATCCCCTTAAATATGGACTCTATCCATAGGATAAATTTATCCCCTTATTGGTCTAGTTTTTGGAACTCTATCCATAGGAGACTCCTCTCATTTTCTCTAGTTTGTGGAAATATATCCATAGGAGACACCTCTCCTCTCTGCTCTAGTTCATGGAATTATATCCGTAGGAGACACCTCTCTTCTCTACTCTGATCACCTTTAAAGCTGGTATACACCTTTGCTTAACTTTTTTCCAATACTAATCATGAGGCTTACTCAGGTCTTCTCACAAATCTACTCTCAAATATATCCCAAATATGCACACATTACATACATAAATTTGTCTTAAATCTATCCCAAATCTACACACATTACATGCACAAATTTGTCTCAACTCTCCCTCAAATCTGCACACATTACATGCACACATTTATCTCAACTTTCTCCCAAATTTGCACATATTACATGCACAAATCTGTCTCAACTCTATCCCAAATTTACACACATTACATGTAAAAATATATCTCAACTTTGCATCAAATATGTACACATTACATACACAATTCTATCTCAACTCTATCCCAAATTTGCAAATATTACATGCACAAATATGTCTCAACTCTATCCCAAATATGCACACATTACATGCATAAATTTGTCTCAAATATACCTCAAATTTACACACATTACATGCACAAATTTGTCTCAAATTTGTCCCAAATATGCACATATTACATGCACAAATTTATCCACAAGCCTTCTCAAAAAGGCCTTCTCAAAATAGCTCACAACTTCTCACAACACAACTCACCAACCTGCTCAAATATTTTTAAAACCTGCACACAAATAATGCTCACAAAAATGGTTATATCCCTTTTAGAAATACTTTCTTTTTACAACCGTAATAGCCTAATCGGCTATAATATTTGAATATCATTATTTTCTATATTTAGTATAAATAGGAATAGAATAGGGTTATGGATTTATTATCATAATTCATAATTTAATTCATTTGCATTTATTGCAAGGAATAAGCCCTCCTTAGTGGTAAAGGACTTAGCCCTCCTTAAGTGGCAATCATATTTTTCATTCCATATTGATTGCATTATTTGTTCGATTATCTCTTTGCATTTAATTATTGGTTTATATTGCTACAAGTGGTATCAAATTCTGTAATCTTGGCACAAACCTATGGTAGATCTAGTCCTAGCCATTCACAGTAGTAAAATGAGCGTAGCATCAAGGACATGTTTAAATTTTTCCAAGAAACTTAAAACATAAGTTGGCACTTACCTATCGATTCACATGACCAAGGTGTCCTAGCATGTGGTTTGGCAGGATTAAATACTCAAAGTTCTCTTCCAAAAGCACTAGCTAAAAATCCTATTGATTAAAGATCTCCTCATGCAATATAAATGAAGATTGTCTAAGCTTAAAAAAAGTTGAAGTCATTATAATTTAATTATTCAGTGAATTTTTAAGTTTAAACCTAATGAAGTAGAGGAGCAAAGGTTTAAATATTTCACATATTAAAATAATGTGGTAGAGCAAATTTCTTCAATTACATTGGATATAAGTTATAAAAATTCACTGATAGTTGTAGCCTATTAATTCATTCAGATTCCTTATCAATATAAGTGATTAATCTGAAGCACAGATCATAGGAACACAACAACAAATATTGGTAGGTTTCAAAATAAAATTCATTGAAGACAACATGTCTACACTCTCTAGAATTAATTCAAAATTCCACAAGGTAAAAACTATCACAATCCAATAAAGTGAATCAAATTCTTCCTACCCAAATAGCATTCCTGATTCGTCAAAGGGTATAATAGAACAACTCGTGGGATTCTCCATAGGAAGCACAACTACTCTGGTTCAAAAATATCAAAAAATGTCATGTTAAAGAAGTGTAAGTAGCCAGCCAGATCCATCGTCCGATATTACTTCCAAATATTCAGGCTACTCAATGTTCGATCATCGAAGAAATTCACCACACAATTTATTCAAATCCTCCCTCTAATCAAGAATTGCCACGTAGAAAATATTTCATGTGCATTTGTATTTTTCTCTATGTAGGTTAGTAGTTTTCATTTAATTTCGTATTAGCATTTATCCCACATTCATATAGCAGAGAATTTGGGTAGGGTTTATAAGGAGTGATACTCGCTAAGTTAAGTGTGACTTTGGTCACATGAATAGCCACTTTTGCTAGTGTAAATTGAGTACCCCTCTCCACTACAAGTGTCCTCATGTGTCCTCAAAAACCTTCTCCAAGTGTCCTTGTGTGTCCTCAAAACCCTTATCCATCTGTTCTCCTTATCGTGTCTCACTTTGGTTTCATGTTTGATTATGTTGATCAAGTCTTAAATTAAGTCATCTTGCATTGGGTTGTCTTGTATTCTATGTCCAAGGTATACTTATCCCACGTAATCACTGTTGGTCATCTTGTCTTCTAGTCTGAGAGTGTACCTGCCATCATTTGATATTACGTATTCTAGGGTGTACCATCCACCATCTTCACCATACTTGTCTAGTGGATTTTTGTGTCAAGTCCTAGGTTGAGTGTTGTCTTAGTCTCATGGGTAGCTTGTTAGGGCCTCTAGTCACTAATATAACCATTGGAAAAAATATTGATAGCCTAATATGGCCATTTAAAAATTGATTGTTGGTTGGAAAATTGATCGTTGGAAATCTAGCCGTTGGAAAAAAATATTCAAATCTGCATCGTAGTTGGAGAAACAACAGTTGAAATGGAAAACAAACCATATTTTTTGTCAAAATTAACCAATTTTTTGTAGAATTTCAAGATAATTTTTTTAAGCAAAAAAATTTGGCAAGTGCATGAGTGGAAGGTGGTCTAATGGACCAAACGATCGATTATCAAGCTCAGATAATCCAAATGAAGGACTGCCAAAGTTTCCAAGAAGACCTCCATGAAACAAAGGTACACAATACAAATCTCCTTTACGCAATAATAGTTTTGATTCCAATCATCCTACTATAAACCCTATGACTTCTTCCAACTCATCCCATGAAAAAATCACAAATGAGGAAACAAACAACACCAATGCTAATAACCAAAATCTCCAAACTAGTATGTCTCAACTAGTGAATATTATGAACAACATAACTATAATGTTGCACCAAGTTTTAGGAAGACAAAATCAAGAAGCCCCTCATTCCCCTCATAACTACCATAGAAGGTATGCTAGTGAGGATAGGGATACAAAGGAATATTATCACCAAACAAGAGGACCTACAAGTGTTAATTTCCCATGCATTGATATGCCTACCTTTGAGGGTAATGATCCACATGGGTGGTTAGCTAAAATGGAAGGCATTTTAGATTTATACCAGATCCCCAAATTTGAAAAAGTTCCTTATGCTTCCTCCAAACTAGGTACTAAAGCTTACCAATGGTTTTCTTGGAAAAAATGTGAGCATAGTCAACCCATATTATGGGATGAATTCAGCACACTTTTTCTTAAGATATTTGATGAGGTATCTTCATATTCATACATGGTTCAATTGTTGGCACTTAAACAAATATGATCAATAAGGGAGTATATTTCAGAATTCACTAGTTTGCTTTCTTATATCGAAAACTTACCATTCGATGTGGTGGTATATGCTTTTAGACATGGGTTGAAAGAGAATATTCAAATTGAAGTTGATTTGCATGATCCATTCATTTTATATGATTGTATAAAGGTTTCCATGTTGGTTGAGAAAAAAGGTGCAATATGGGACATAATCCAGACGAGATTCCTATAATCATCCTCATTATTGCAACAACTCTTTATGTATAAATGATCAACCATCAAGATATTATTGCTATAAATGTCGCAATCACCATCCAAAAGATCAAGCATGTGTACCAAGACAAATTTTTCAAATAGAATATGATTCCAAGGAGGATGAAGAGGAAATATAAGATATCAATGCACATGATTCTTCCATGGCCACAGAAAAAGTTGAACATAGGGAAGTAGTAGGTTAAGAAGACACTATGGCAATTTTAGTACATGCTCTTATGGGATTATAAACTCACCATACAATCAAGGTATCATGATTCATTCGATAGAAGAAGATGAATGTGTTGATCGACTCAGGTAGTACTCATAATTTTATCGACATAAAAACTACTAGGGCATTAAACTTACACATTAAGTCCTCCAATCAAGATATGTTTTAAGTTATAGTTGCAAATGGAGGAAATGATCAATGTATTGGTATAATATCTCTAATTTCATTACAAATGGGAAATTATACTTAGTATGACACTCTATTTGTTATGAATTTAGGGAATTCAGAGGTTATTTTGGGAGTTGAATGGTTAGAATAATTGAACACAACTAGTTTTAATTTTAAGAAGTGCTTTGTGGAATGGAAATAAAATGGAAATACCATTCACCTCCAATGAATTCCAACCCCTCCATAAAGGGTACTAAGTTATCACAGCATGGAAAAAATATTAAGTAAAGGTAATTATGGATTCATAGCTCAAATTAATTATATGGAGAGGCAAGCACAGGATATTCCAAAAATTCACTCAAAATATCTTAAAAATATTGTGGTTAACTATGAGGATGTCTTCCAAGAACCAAAGGGACTACCTCAAAAAAGATCTCACGATCATGCCATACACCTTGTCTGAGGAAGTCTTCCCCCTAATGTTCATCCTTATCATTACCTCCAACCTCAAAAAAATAGAAATTGAGAAAATTGTCCAAGAACTTTTAGAACATGGAGTCATCTGTCACAACACTAGTCCTTATTCTTCACCCTTAGTGTTGGCCTTTCACAAATATAATTCTTGGTGTATGTGTCCTAATTTTTGTCCTCTCAATAAAATCACCATCAAGGATAACTTCCATGTTCCTATCATTGATGATTTATTAGATGAATTACATGGTGCAAAGTTTTTACAAAATTAGATTTACACTTTAGTTTTCACCAAATTAGAGTTAGTGATGAGGACATTCCTAAATCAGCTTTTCGTACTCATGAAGATCACTACGAATTCTTGGTCATGCCTTTTGGTCTCACTAATGCCCCATACACATTCCAAAGTCTCATGAACCATGTGTTTCTTCCATTCCTTTTCAAATTTATCCTAGTCTTTTTTGATGACATACTCATATATAGTAAAACTTGGAAGGATCATTTGATGCATTTGGGAAGGTTCTTCATATATTACACAAAGAAAAACTTTATGTCAAATACTCTAAATGCTCTTTTTGTGTTCAAGAAGTTGAGTACTTGGGTCATATCATTTCTCATGAAGGTGTTAAAGTGGATCCTAATAACATAAAGGTAATTCAAGATTGACCTTTACCTAAAACCATAAAGAAACTTTATGGTTTTTTGGGTCTTATTGGCTACTATCGCAAGTTTGTGCGTAGCTATAGAAAAATTGTAGCTCCTCTCATGGCTCTTACAAAAAAGGATGCTTTTAATTGGTTGAAAGTAGCCACTCAAGCATTTGAGGCCCTCAAAGAAGCAATGTGTACTATTCTAGTTTTGGTAACTCCAAATTTTCACAAACCATTCATGATTGAATGTGACACTTTAGGAACAAGTATTGGGGTAGTACTAATGCAAGAGGGACATCCCTTGGCATTCGAAAGTAAATAAATTTTGTAAAAAAATTGGTAAGGTGTAGCACCCTAAAATTGGCACAGTTAAACCTTAGTCAAAAGATAAAAATTTGAATTTTAACCCAAATCACCCGTTATCCGCTCTCCTCATTTTTTGCAACATTTTTAGGATTTGTTTTGACCGTTGGACGATATCATCGATGATCAGATGAAATCGTCCCAGATATGACGAATTCGTCTGGAATAGAACATCCATTCGATTTCGTCCCAAAATCGAATTTTCATAATTAGCTTCTATTTCAACAACTTCTCTAACTTGGGCAGAAAGCGTGTCTACGCAGTTAGAATCTCCCCCGTTGGAGATCTCCCAAATTGGGATGATCTCCAACCTCCTAACCTCTCCCTAATCCTATATAAACTAGGATTTTCTTAGTTTATCCCCTTGAACCCCTTGGCTGATTGATTTATTTGCAACTTTAACTTTTTGTGCATTAGAAAACCTTCACACCTATGTTTGCATTGCGTATTTCAAGTTTTCTTGCAGGGATTTTACTATTTTTCAGCCGGAGCAAGCTCAGATCGTCTCTGACAATTCCATACGATTTCAAACGATCCTGTCATAGATCAGCGATGATCTCGTACGATTGGAGGTGATCTCAACTGTAGTCCAGATTGGGGGCAATCATAGCCTAAAGTTTGCATTTTATTATCGTATTTCTTTAATTCCTTATGCATTAGCTTATTTTATTTCATTTCTGCATCCTGGAGTTCACCTCATTCAACATAGATGCATGATAAAGTTAAAATAAGTTATTAAAGTAATGCATTTCTTTCAAATTTTATCTGGATATATCATTTAGGCAAGTTTAATGTCATTTCTATCATTTTCCTTTGCTTTTGTAGTTGCATTTTTGGTTTTTGGTATCTGTTTCTGTTACTGCAGGTTTCTGACGAATTCGTCTGATGAATTCATCATATCGACGATGATCTCATCTGATCTCAGACAACCGACTGAGATCTGAGATGATTCTATGCAATTTTAGACGATTACGTATGATTTGAGATGATTTGGACTTCTACAAACCTCAAAATCTTCATCAGACATCCGAAATCAGGTATATTCTATCTTATTTAGCATACTCTCTATGTTTTGTAGTTATTCATGTTTTCTATATTCATATAAATCAACATTGGCATATAGCATAGCTTAGATTCATCTTGGCCAAACCTAGGAATTGAATGATTAAAGTATAAAATGAACACATCAAACCTACTCTCAACCTAGGTGTGGAAACTGCCACTCAAAAGTTTCCTAGTGCACCCACCATCCGTCAAAAATTCACCCTTATACCCCTCCCCGAGAGGCATGACCTTCAAAGGGCCTCTCAGTCTGAGGTATTTTCCCATCCTTCTTACATCCCCATTTCGGGCACGGATCCTATAGCCTGAAGGTAAGGTTGCAAAAAATTTGGAGCGATACATTTTGGTGAACCCAACGTGAAAACTAAAAACCTTTTGAAAACAATCCAAAAAAAAAAAAACAAAACATAAATGCATTTAGAAAAGACAGACAAACAATTTAAGTTGCATATCATATTTATATGGTAGATTATAATAAAATACGAGATGACACCATTAATGTTGAGAATCAATTAGTAGCTATAGAGATCACTTCTTTGCTTAGAGTATCTCAAACATATAGAGTCCCACCTTTATGGGACGAACTTAATAGGAGATTGAATCTTATTTCATCTAGATCAACCGAACTTAGGCAAATCAAGAGGTTTGTCCTAGATAGAATCTTGGATCTTGATCAAGTGACCTTATATCATGAGCTTCAGAGAGCTTGCCATAGGTGGTTAGCAGATAAAAGAGCCCTTGTGTCTTCTGAATTGTACACCTTTGAGGAATACCTCGATAATGTAGTTGTAGTACATAAATTTCTATCTTGTATAGAGGATCAAGAGGTTATTCTTACGGATAGAAAGATATGGAATAGAGTTCCTAGAGTTGTGTTATATCGAGAGTAGTGCCATGAGCTCTATTTTTACAAGTCAGAGTCAAAAATAGATAATATCACTATAGCATATTTTGTCAAGTTCTTGAAAAACAATTTCCAATTTGAAGAGGAGCATTTCATGACTCCTGATGAACTTGATCCCATCAATGACATCTATAAACTATTTATAGAAAACTAAGCCATTATTTTATTATTATTATTTCTTGCATTTAGTATTTGTTTGTTCTCTTTATAATATTATCATAAAAACAAAAACATAACAAAAATCAAAACATTTTCTTTTAAGTATTATAGTAGGTATATAATTAAAATATATATACCTCCCAAATTTGTTGTAAATATATATATATATATATATATATATCAATATATATTTTCTAAAATATAAATTTAAGCATAATGACTAGACTCAGGAATGGAAAATAGATTGAAGTAGAAGAATATTGGTTAGGAAAACCAATAAATAAACCAGATGTCCTTTCTGAAGACCCAATTCAGGAAGAAGGAACCCTAGACCAACAAGAAGAATACTTTGCTGAAGGAAATGAACAAAGAGAAACTGTTAGAGAGGAAGGATCCTCATCCCCTAAAATGTCTCCGAAGGAGTCATTACTTTTGAGAACATGGAACATTTTTGGAAGTTCCTCAATACTAATATTGGTGCCCTTAATAGAGCAGTCCATATGGAAAAGGATCAAATTAGTGACACTCAAGCAACCCTAGAAGAAATATATCACACATGCACTAATCCCTTGTCCTTCATTGATCAATAAAGTGATCAAGCTAGACCATCCAATTTGGATATGGCTGCTATAATCCAGAACATGCAACAAAAACAGGCTACCCAACCATCTAGAGTGCCTGTTACCAAGCCTAGGGTTATTCCCACATAAAAGAAACCTTCATTCACTACTCTGTTTCGCCAAGCTATTGATCACTATACATCAAATCAACAAAATCCTAAAACAAAACCAAACACCAATTTCCAACAATCTGGGATACAACATAATGCTACTACAAATATTTTTCATAATACTCTTCCTACCAACCATTTGCATAACAGCAATATAGCATCTAATCCTTACGTCACACCATCCTACGCTCACAAATCCCATACTCATGTACCACCGAACCAATATGGTGGACACACTGGTAATTTGGAAGCCATGGTGAAACAGTTAGTCTCCCGCATGGACCAGATAGATACCTACCGTCCCTTGTACAATTATCGAGAGATGTGTAGTCAACCTCTAGATCCTATAGTTGTAGCACAACCATATCCTAAACACTTTCCTATGCCTGTCCTACCTATATACAAAGGAACAGAAGATCCCATAGAGCATATTTGTATGTTTAGGATAGCATGTCATGATATATCACATGATGATTTTTTATTACTAAAAATGTTCCCAAAAATTTTAGGAGGAATGGCATTAGAGTGGTATTATCAATTACCCACTCATTCTTTGAGGAATTTCAAAGAGACAACCAAGTCTTTTGTGCATCAATTTAGTGCCTACATTGAAATTCATGTAACCATTAAATATTTGTACAACCTAAAACAAGACAAAGATGAATGTTTTTCTGATTTCTTAGCTCGATGGAGACAATTGATAGGAAAATTGCACTTTGTGTTACCTTATTGGGAAATGTTGGATATCTTTATCAATAATTTACAAGAACAACTATCCTATGAGTTATCAACTGCTACCTTGACCACCTTCGATCAAGCTATAGATTTAGCTCGAAGAGTGGAAGATGCTCTCATTAGGAGAGGTCAGCTTAAAAAGAGATATGATGAGAAAACATCCAGAAATTAATATAAAAATAAACAAGTTGTGGATGATGGAGTCACTGATAGTAAAAATATCGCTACTGTTAATGTTGCGAAAACAACAGAGAGGTTTATACTAAAACCTCCTGATAAACCACCCCGAGAATTTACTAGGTTAAATCAACCTTTATCAATCATTCTCCCACAATTCTTAGAATGAGGTTTGATCCAATTACCAAATATTAAGGAAACTGATCCAACTATACCTGGATACATAGCTGATTTACACTATGATTTCCATAGAGGACCTGGACACGCTACCAACTCTTGTAAAATATTAAAACATAAAATACAAGACTTAATTGATAACAATGAGATGGAGGTGCAGGCCTTTCAACCTAAACAAAATCCTCCTAATAATGCTCAAAAGAACATCCCCCAAAATCAAAATCAGAATGCCAATCAATCATTAGACATATTTCAACATCCTTTACCAAAGCATGGTAAAGAGATGGCTAATAAAATTGAGCATCATAATGTTCCCCCTCCTACCCGATATGTAGGGACTATTAATGGACATTTACCTACTCATGATCCGCAAATCTTTGACACAACTTTATCCATAGTTACAACCAGACCTCTATATAATATTCGGACACCTGATCTTAGTGATACAGAATACGAGACTGAAAGTGACATGGACATCACCTCAAATCAATCAAATAGTTCTAAAGATGAATCATATGCTATTCAACCCATCATAAATTCTATGGTTTTGGAAGAACCATTTCCTAGAAGAGTCATTACTAGACCATCTTCTCACAAATTACTTCCTAATGAACAAGCCATAAATGCTAGACCAAGCCCCATTCATCATCCGTAAAATAATATTATAGGTACCATCGGAGCTGTTACTCGACAACAAGCTCAAAATTTTCAATAAGATCAAACTCAGAATGATGGATCAGCCCCATTTGTTTTGAAAATTCCTAATAAAGGGAATCATGTTCCTAATGTTCAACCTAAACCTCCTTATAATATTAATGAACAGTTATCAAATACTATAGCTAGAATTTCCCTTTTGGACCTTTTAAGATCTTCTCCTACACATAGGGATGAATTAATGCTCACATTAAGCCAAATGATGGTACCACAAAATATTCAACCTGAAGCCATGTCCAATACTATCATAACTCAAGAAGTCGATTGTATTGACTTTTGAGATAGAGATATACCACAACATAGTTTACATAAGGATAACCCCTTATATATTACTGCCCTAATTGGAGATGTAGCAGTTAAACGAGTCTTGATTGATAATGGTTCATCTTTAAACATTTGCACTTTTGACTTCTACCAAATATTTGGATTTAGAAGTTAACAAATGAAAGGAACTGATATGATTATAAAAGCCTTCAATGACAAAACACAAGAAACATGTGGAGTTATTACTATCCCATTGCAAGTTGGTCCAATAACCTTAGACACGATTGTGTTTATTATGCATTGCCCTACATCATACAATATAATCTTGGGTCACCTTTGGATCAACGTGATGTGAGTTGTTCCCTCAACTTTACATCAGTGTGTTAAATTCAAATTTAAGAATCAATTGGTTACCATTCATGGTGATACTAGACCCTTTGATATGTGTGCATTGGTAGAACTTGTTGGAGTTTAATTTTTCCCTACTTTGTCATCCACACATCCTAATTCTAAACATCCATCTAAACATGTGAAACACACTCATAAAATTATCTACTCCAACTCCACCTCTACATATAGTCCAATCATTTTCCAAACAAACCACATTAGGACCTTAAAAATATCCTAAACCCACAACCAATGCTTCTTGTTTTACTCCTATAACTTCCATACATATAGACCCATCCATAGACATCTCTACAACATCTACATCTACCAGAAGCATATTTTCCGCATCCAAAGATGTAGGAAATGTTCCTTCTACCTCTTACTCTCTCACTGATGAGCTCTTACCCGATTTATCTAAAATTCTTATATCAGAGAAAACAAACGCTGCTATGCAAGATTCCCTTATTTTAAATAAATTGCCACCCTCTCCTCATACCTTGGGCCTCCCACAGCCTATGGGAAGTATTTACCAAGTTGGGAGCTATGCTTTTATTTACAAGGGATATGACTGGGGAAGAATATCTTGGAACATCAAGACTCATTATGATGGATATGCTTGATGTTATTTTGCTAATGAGTATATTAAAGCTAAGCCTTGTTGGCATTTTTGCCACATTATTTTGATTGTTGATTATTCATGCATGAGATGTTGAAGTTCTCACTCCTTTACAGGTTTTGATGCAAAAAAAGGCTAAGTCCGAAGACTATCGTGAAATCGCGACAAAAAGCAACATGGAGAGCACAGTTTGAAAACCATCGCGATATCGCGACATGTCGCGTTATCGCGGGTCTATTGAGGAGAGAGAAGCAAAGTCAAAAAATGTCACGATTTTGCGACGTGTCCCAAAATCGCGGTCAATGCAGTCAACGACAGCAAGGGGGTAAAACCGTCGCGATATCGCGACGTGTTGGATTTTCGTGGTCAAAGTGGTCAATGAGGGCAGCACAGCAAAATTGTCACGAAATCGTGACATGTCACGTTTTCACGACTTGCGATGACCAGGGAGCATAATGTTAGAAATTGTCATGAAATCGTGACATAATTGAGCCCAAGGTAATGACAATGTAAAACCGTCACGATATCGCGACGCGTCGCGTTTTCACGGTCAAGGTGGACAGAAAATTTTAAGGCACGAACGACGTCACGATTTTGTGACACTTTTGAAAATGAGACCAGAGGGGAAGGGGAGGAAGGAGAGGGAGTGGGGAAGGAGAGAACGTAGGGAAACGTCACAATTTAACGACACATTGGGCAAGAAAGACAAAGTGCAAAAAATTGTCATGATTTCGTGACGCGTCGCATTTTCGTGAAGAGGAAACGAGGAAGTAGCCAGATTGTATGAAATGTCACAATTTTGTGACGCATCGCGTTTTCGCGAGCTAAGGTAGCGAAGGAGCCAAAGGAGCTGAATACGTCACGATTTCGTGACATGGATGGTTTTCGCGGTTCCAAAGTGACAAAGTGTATGGAGCAAAAATATGTCGCGATTTCGTGACATGTCGCGTTTTCGCGACCTGTTACAGTTTCGTGCCAAAAAGCAGTTCAAACGGCCCGATGAAGTTTTGCGATTTCCAATGATTAAAAGCACTCCAAAATTAAATGTTTTGCTGCTTTCCAATGCGAGCAAGGTAGAAGAACGTGTCCAAGTCACCAGAATTAAATATTTCCATTATCCAAAGCTGTTGTTCATGATTTTTCTAACGGTTCAAGCATGTTTCAAGAACGACCATTTAATGAAGACGACCGACTCCTTGTTTCATTGAATTTTTGGTTTCTCCGAGGCTGGTTTAAGGGGATGATTTCCTTGTTTTCGTTGCACATGTTGTAGATCTCGAGGAAGTTCATTGCAAGTTTTAAATGTTGTAAAGAAGCAAGACTTCTATATAAATCAATGTAGATCTCAGAAAAAGGGATCGGGAGTTTGAGAGACATTTTGCATGAAAGCTTTCAAGTTCTTTGCATGAATGAAAGAGATATTTGGCCTCTGATTTTGCAAGCGTCTTTCTAATGATTTCCTTCTATTTCATGCATTTCTCAGTTATGCTCGTCTTTCTAATCTGCTGTTAGATTTCAATTCTGCATCTGAGTTTGAATATTGCTAATAAGGAAGTGAGTTCTGGAATGCAATCCTGAAGGTTGTCTGCGCAAGGTCGTAAGTGGATTATGTTGTATTCTATTATTATATGTTGTTTATGCGCTTGAAGTTAGATTCTTGCTGAGTTTCTTTCCCTGATCATATAAGTTCGGCCTGTGGCCATATTTCCCATCTCTTTCGTGTATTTCCCATTTCTTTCTGCACATTTATAATTCCTTTCCAAGAACTTTAGTCTTAATCAAGCTTAGAAATAGTAAGGGAACCAGCCCTCTCTGGAGATTGGTCTGGGAGACATTTCTTTCTCCCAGCCTTTCAATGTTGGCCGGGTCTAGGGTGCATAGACATAGAAAATCCTTTCCTATGGCAGATTCGTGACCAACAGTTTTTGGCACGCCGGACATTGGGAAGATGTGTGTTGTCGTTCAAAGCCCATAGATCCTCATAGTATTGAGGATTTAATGTTCATGCCTTCATGCTATAAGTTAGAACATTTGGTGACTGCAGAGTCACCAAATCTCTCGAACGTGGATGCCAGGTGAATAGCTTCTACTTCATGATCATGAGATCAAAATCCAAAAAAGTTGAAGATCTTGTTGAGTTTTTTGAACTTGACAGTACAAAGAGGTGAACATTCTAGGTTGGTTTCCCCATCGCTTGCATCATCTGCCATATCCACACAAATCCCTGGTATTGTTACTAGTTTTCCATCTTCTCAGTTACATACACTAGTCCCAATGGCCCAGTATCCTCCACCCCGATAGTTTTCAGCATGGAACAGCTCAGGGGCCTTGAATTTGCAGGCTCAAAATCCAGTTCCCTAGGCTGCTTTGAAAGCCTTGCCAACCTATGATGGTACGGGAAAGACTGCATACGAACATATTCATGATGTAGCTTCTCTAGCAGCCATTCATGATATAACAGACGAAGATGTGATGGTGAAGTTATTAGTGTTATCCTTGAGAGGAAAATTGTTGTACTGGTATCGATCTCTGCAACCAGGCACTATTGCATCCTGGGATCAGCTAGGAGAATTGTTAGTGAAGAATTTTCATGAACAGGCTGACCCATTTTCATTGTTGCATCAGTTTAATGCAATCCAGAGGCACCCACAGGAGGCAATAGCAGATTTCAATGTTCGTTTCACCAAAAGCTGGCAATGAGTACCTGAAGGACTTCGCCCTACCCCTGAGCAAGCTACGTTTTACTACCTTCGAGCGTTCAATACAGACATTGGCTTGGCGATCAGGCAGTCCAATGTGATGACCTTCCCGAAACTGTTCGAGCAAGCACAAAAGGCGGAGGCAGACTTGATTGCAATCGACAGGCTTCCCCCAAAGGTAGCAATGCCCATTTTACCTGATATTCCACAACATTTATATCCTAGTTCTTTTTTACAATCTATGTCTTCTATGTACCCTGTTCCATCATGGAATTCCAATGCACCTCAAATTGCACCTATCCCAGTTCCTCAGCTCTCTACTTCAGCAAATCCCTAGTTGCCTGCACCCAGCATTCTGCCATTCCCTACTTCCACTTCATTCCCAGCATTACCGGCACCACCAGCACCTTTGCCCTTACCAAGACCTCCTCGCACCTCGTAAATCCTGATCCTTATACAACACTCTTGCAAGAGGTAAAATCTGCCAATTCGGCAATAAGAGCAATGGGTAATAAGATCACGCTTATTGAAAGGAAGCAAGCTGAGCGAGATTTCCAGCCTAGGAGATTTCAACCTCCGTCGATTACTAGAGAACAAGCTGCTTCAACAAGCAAAGCACCCGAGAAGAACCTGACTGTTTTGGCAAATGAAGATGTAGTCCTTGCTGAAAGAACATATTGGTGTTCGACATGCAATGATCCCCATGGAGAAGACACTTGCATGGTTCATTTGAATTATGTGCAGACATTGGCTGCTAGTTCTTCGGGAGGGCAAGTCAATATGATCTCTGAGGCAGGCCATAGCTTAATGATTCCATTGGAAGAGCAAGTTTCGGTTCTCACAAGGACTGGAAAGAAGCCTGTTACAGTAGATCCTGCTGAGCTAGAGCCATTAAAAGTGCCAGCTGATTTGAAAAAAATAGTGAAAACTCCTATGCAAGCATCAAAGCTAGATGCGCCTATTTTGTCGAAAGATCCTGTTCCACACAGAACACAAGAAAAGGCCGCAACTGCACAGGCAAGATCAGAAGCAGAGGAGCAAGCTAGAGAAAAGTTGAAGTACCCTTCATTGACAAAGAGGCTGAGAGTAGAAGCCACCCAGCAGTATCAGAGCAGATATGATCACCCCATTGAAAAGAAGGAATCTATTGTGGTTGCATACAACATTGTCGAAGAACTGAAGAAGACCCCAGCTAAGGTTAGTCTTTACGATGCATTGCAATTGCCTGGGCAGGTAGATTTATTGCAAGAATCTTTGAAATCTGTGAAGGATAGTGAAAAGGGTTCTACCCAGACAATTTATGCTCAAGCCTTAACCACTTCTATCACTGGTAAAAATAGACCACCCCCATTTTATCTGTCACTTGCAAATAGAGGGTTGGATCGTGCATAACTGCATGATCGACTCTGGAGCCGCTACAACTGTCATGCCAAAGGCAGTTTGCGAAGTTATGGGTATGGAATATACACGAAGTAGCCCTGGAGTCTTGCAGTTAGATGGTACTCCTATGAAAATGGTGGGTGTAATCAAGGATGTCCCGATTGTTTTACACACTATGCCTCAGATTACAGTCATTCAGGAGATAGTTGTGGTGGATCTAGAACCGTATTTCAGTATGTGCTTATCCAGAGAGTTTACTGCAAAGTTGGGAGGTTACCTTGCACTGGATTATTCCCACTTGGAAATCCCTTTCAAAGGTAAAAGACTCCGGATTCAGAATGAAAAACCTTCCTCTTTTCATATTGAAAGGTTGGATGAAGCAGGAAAGACCATGCAGTCTGTTAACATGCTAACCGAAGAGTTAGAGGGTTCTGATTTGATGAATGAGGTTTTAGATGAGCTTCAGTTGGAAGACGGGTTTTCCATGCTTGATTTCAATGCTATGCTAGAAACCGAAATCGGTTGTTATTCTATCACAAAGCCCGAGGATGGCACAATGCAGGTATTTCCTAACCAAGATGATCAGAGCTCTGTCACGGATCAACTATGGAAGTTATACTTTGATGGGGCAAGATGCAAAAATGGTGCAGGAGCAGGTATTGTTTTGATTTCTCCCTCTGGTTTGCAAAGAACATATTCATACCGTCTTACTTGGAATTGTACTAACAATGCTGTCGAGTACGAAGCATTATGCCTAGGCTTGAAAAAGGCAAGAAAGTTGGGAATCGAACAGTTGCAGATTTTTGGTGATTCTGAGCTGATTGTAAACCAAGTAACAAACAGGTGTATTTCCAAGCAGCATTATCTCAAAGCATACCGCAACCAAGTTTGGGACCTGTTTGAGTCTTTCACAGCTCTGAATATTCAAGCTATTTCTCGAGAGCTGAATAAGCATGCAGATCTTCTAGCATCTCTTGGAGCAAATTTTTCTCCCATTGAGCAGGTAGTCAAGAAGCCAAAGACAGTAAGGATGGTGTACAGGCCTAGTGTCCCAGACAAAGATACTTTCTGGCAAGTCTTCGAGAGTGATGAGCAAATTGTTAACTTTTTGATTCAAGAAGTTGCCACCATCAAAGGAAGAACCTTGGAGCACGAAGAAACCGAAGGTCTGATTCAGTTGCGGAATAATCATATTCCGAAAGGTCTTATCACTCTAGAAAGTTTGTTTGATCAGCATGATCGGTCCAAGAAACATCGGATTGAGATCGATAAGAAAGAGTATATGGAGCTGCAATTAGAACCCAATAAGGCCATTAAGATTGGGACTGATTCTACTCCTGATGAACTGCAAGAAATCAGGCAACTGTGTCAAGAATTTTTTGATATTGTGGCCTGGAGTTATGAGGATCTGAGGGGATATGATAAACAGATTGTTCAACATACCATTGAGTTGGAAGAAGGAGTCAGACCCTTCAGGCAAAAGCAACGACCAATGAATCCAAAGATTGAGACTCTCATGAGGGCCGAACTTGTGAAAATGTTGCAGGCCAAGATTATATACCCGGTTAAGCACTCGACTTGGGTTGCTAATCTGGTTTCGGTTCGAAAGAAAAATGGAGACATACGACTGTGTGTAGATTTTCGAAATCTGAACCGTGCATCTCTGAAAGATCACTATCCCTTGCCTCGCATTGATCAGATACTGCATGTTGTTGCTGGGGCTCAGCATTTTTCACTGTTGGACGGATTCTCTGGATATAACCAGATTTGGGTTAGGGATGAGGACCAGTACAAGACAACATTCACAACTAAGTGGGGCACTTTTGCTTATCAACGAATGCCTTTCGGATTATCAAATGTTGGGGCCACATTCCAGAGAGCCATGGACATTGCATTTGAGGAGCTTTTGAACAAGATTATTGTTATTTATCTTGATGATATGACTGTCTTTTCACATAGACGGGAAGATCACTGTTCTCATCTGAGGCAAATCTTTGGAAAATGTAGAGAGTTTGGTATTTCCATTAATCCAAAGAAGTCGGTTTTTGCAGTGAAGGAAGGTAAACTCTTGGGGCATGTCATTTCAGAAGATGGTTTGGCAATTGATCCATCTCGAGTCGAAGCATTGAAGAAACTATCGCTCCCTGCCAATAAGAAAGAGCTGCAGTCTTTCTTTGGACAGATTAATTTCATCAGGAAGTTCATTTCTGATTTTGCCCAGGTTGTCAAGCCCATGACTGAGTTGTTGAAGAAGGATGCAGAATTTAAATGGACAACTCAGAGGAAGGAGGCATTCCAGGAAATTAAGGACAGAATAGCGCAGGCTCCTGTATTAATTAATCCAGATTATTCAAAAGATTTCATTCTGTATGCAGTTGGGGAAGATGAAAGCTATGCCGCAGTACTCACATAGAAGGGAGATGATGGGAATGAAAGGCCCATTGCTTTCCTTAGTCAGGTTATCTTACCCCATGAGGCAAAGTATAATTTCATTGAAAAATAGGTGTATGTTGTCATGAAGTCTCTTAAAAAATTCAAGCACTTCATATCTCAGAGTAGGACAGTCATCTATGTTATTCATCCCGATGTAAGGAATTTCATCATTCAGGGTGAGATGGGTGATAAACGCGTAGGTTGGGTCACCAAAATTCAAGAATTTGATGTTGAGATTCATCCGGCCAAGCTAGTGCGGGGTAAGGCCTTATGCCAGCACTTAGCAAAGACTGCAACATCTGGGATAGTTGATTATCAAGCAGATGATCTTGCTAGAGATAACAATCTGATGAATCTCCTAGTTCAAGAACAAGATTGGGCAGATGACCTCATTGACTATTTCACAACTGGTAGATGCCCTTCACAGTTAAATGCCTCACAACGGAGAAGGTTTCGTCTGCAAGCTCTCAGGTATGTGTTGCTGCCCGAAGGATTGTTTTTTAAGAACATTGATGGCATTCTTTTAAGGTGTGTCAAGGAATCAGAGAAGGCTAGGCTCCTGGAGGAGTTTCATTCTGGCATATCAGGAGGACACTATGCAGGTAGACCAATGGCTTTAAAAATTATTCGGGCTGGTTACTATTGGCCAACCTTGTTCACAGATGCTTTCAGGATTGCCCAAGCATGTGACAAATGTCAGAGGTATACAGGAAGGGTTAGAAATGCATCATTGCCCCTGCATCCAATTCAAGTTGAAGCACCTTTTCAGCAGTGGGGATTGGACTTTATTGGGATTATTGATCCGAATTCTTTAGCTGGACACAAATATATCTTGACAGCTACAGATTATTTTACGAGATGGTCTGAAGCTATTCCAACCAGGGTTGCAAATCAAGCGGTGGTGATTTCTTTCATTGAAGGGCTGATTACACGTTTTGGCATTCCTGATGCTATTATTACAGATAATGGAACTCCATTTATTGGAGCTGAGCTAGCTGAATTTGCAAATAAGTATGGTGTTTTCTTGAAGACATCCTCTAACTATTACCCTCAGGGAAATGGCTTGGCAGAGTCCACAAACAAGAATTTGCTATGGATTTTAAAGAGATCTTTGGGGGATAACAAGAGATCATGGCACCTTCTATTGAATCAAGCTTTATGGGCAGATAGGATTTCAATCAAGAAGTCTATCAAGACTTCACCATATGCCCTGGTATATGGAAAGGAGGCAAGGTTGCCTGTTCATCTAGAGTTGCCAGTATTGCAGCAGTTGCAGGGATTTCAGGATGATGAAGCAGATGTAGATTCCATGGATATGCGGTTGGCTCAGTTGTTACAGTTGGAAGAGCAACGTTCTTTGGCCTATGAGGAGTTTGCTAAGCATACACAGGTTATTTCAAAGTGGTTCCATAAAAATTCCACTGATCGTCCGCTTAAGGTGGGTGATTTGGTCCTGAAATGGAATGAAAAGAAAGCCAAGCCTGGGAAGCACAAGAAGTTTGATGCTCTGTGGGAGGGCCCGTTCCGCATTGTCAGTGCTGGTGCAGCAAATTCGTTTCATCTGGAAGATTTGGATGGCAGCCCACTTCCTATTTCGGTGAACGAATTTCATCTGAAAGCCTACACTCCATGAACTGTGAGTCCAGTATCACCTTGTACATAAAAAAAAAAAAAAAAAAAGAAAAAAAATAGAAAAAGAAAAAAAAAGTATTGTTTTCCTCTGTCAACTTCGGCTCTTTTTGCATGCGAGCCCGCAGGTACGTATTTCTTTCTTTTTTCTTCTTCCTTCCCAGCAGTTAGTGGCTTCCTCTTTATTTCTTCCCTTCCCCTCTTTATTCCCTTCTTCTCCTACTCCTTTTTCTTCTGCAAGTAATCAAGCCACTATTGTTGTTTCTTTTTCCCTTCCTACTATTCCCGTTTCTTCTTTTCCTTTTCTTCTAATTTCATTGTTGTTTTAGCATTTATCGGTTCCATTCCACCACTTCACTCCTTTCATTCCATTCACCTCCATTTCCCTTTCATAGCAGCTGGTAGCACAGAAGCACTCTGTTACTGTATCTACCGCATCACTCCCTCCATTCCATTATTCCATCATTTATCATTTCCATATTCCATAGTCCTCACTCCACTTATTTCATTCATTTCCATTTTTGCAACCTCTGGTGCTTTCATGGAGATTATTTTACAGCACCTGGTCAGCTAAGCCAAATACAGATTCCTTGAGTTTTCAGTAATTCAGCAAGAGTTGTTGCAGCAGTCCGCCGAGATGTACCCCATCAGCCAGCTTTTTGTTCTCAGTTTTTCTTGACTCTGTTGCCCAATGGATTCAGGCCTAGGATTCGTGCATACAGCAGAACTGTATACCCCGTGAGCCACCAAGAATGTTGGCATTTTTGCCACATTATTTTGATTGTTGATTATTCATGCATGAGATGTTGAAGTTCTCACTCCTTTACAGGTTTTGATGCAAAAAAAGGCTAAGTCCGAAGACTATCGCGAAATCGCGACAAAAAGCAGCATGGAGAGCACAGTTTGAAAACCGTCGCGATATCGCGACATGTCGCGTTATCGCGGGTCTATTGAGGAGAGAGAAGCAAAGTCAAAAAATGTCACGATTTCGCGACGTGTCCCAAAATCATGGTCAACGTAGTCAACGGCAGCAAGGGGGTAAAACCGTCGCGATATCGCGACGTGTTGGATTTTCGCGGTCAAAGTGGTCAACGAGGGCAGCGCAGCAAAATTGTCGCAAAATCGTGACATGTCACGTTTTCGCGACTTGCGATGACCAGGGAGCATAATGTTAGAAATTGTCACGAAATCGTGACATAATTGAGCCCAAGGTAATGACAATGTAAAACCGTCGTGATATCGCGACGTGTCAGGTCAAGGTGGACAGAAAAGTTTAAGGCATGAACGGCATCGTGATTTCTGACACTTTGAAAATGAGACCAAGCAAAGAAGAGGAAACGTCGATTTCATGACACATTGGGCAAGAAAGGACAAAGTGCAAAAAATTGTCGCGATTTCGTGACGCATCGCGTTTTCACGAAGAGGAAGCAAGGAGGTAGCCAGATTGTACGAAATGTCATGATTTCGCGACATGACGAATTTTCGCGGTTCAAAAGCAATAAAGTCCAAGGAGATAGAACCTATCATGATTTCGCGACATGATGGAGATTAAAGAACCACTTGAGGCAAGAGTGTCACGTTTTCATGGGTTAGAAGTAGGACCGTATAGAATGGATGAAAATTGTCGCGAAATCGTGACATGTCAGATTTTCGTGACTTAGAAGAGAAGATTGAGCAGCGGTGAGATAGTGTAGCGATTTCGTGACTTGTCTGATTTTCGTGACTTAGAAGATAAAACAAAGATGTCGATGGGAGAACGTAGCGAAAGCGAGACTTGTCTTGTTTTCGTGACATATAAGTGAGACAAAGCCAAAAGAGAGAAAGGTGTAGCGAAATCGTGCCTTGTCACATTTTTGCGAAAACAGAGCGGAGAAAGAGCATAATGGTACGAAACGTCACGATTTCGCGACGCGTCGCGTTTTCGCGAGCTAAGGTAGCGAAGGAGCCAAAGGAGCCGAATACGTCACGATTTCGTGACATGGATGGTTTTCGCGGTTCCAAAGTGACAAAGTGTATGGAGCAGAAATACGTCGTGATTTCGTGACATGTCGCGTTTTCGCGACCTGTTACAGTTTCGCGCCAGAAAGCAGTTCAAACGGCCCGATGAAGTTTTGCGATTTCCAACGATTAAAAGCACCCCAGAATTAAATGTTTTGCTGCTTTCCAATGCGGGCAAGGTAGAAGAACGTGTCCAAGTCACCAGAATTAAATATTTCCATTATCCAAAGCTGTTGTTCATGATTTTTCTAACGGTTCAAGCATGTTTCAAGAACGACCATTTAATGAAGACGACCGACTCCTTGTTTCATTGAATTTCTGGTTTCTCCGAGGCTGGTTTAAGGGGATGATTTCCTTGTTTTCGTTGCACATGTTGTAGATCTCGAGGAAGTTCGTTGCAAGTTTTAAATGTTGTAAAGAAGCAAGACTTCTATATAAATCAATGTAGATCTCAAAAAAGGGATCGGGAGTTTGAGAGACATTTTGCATGAAAGCTTTCAAGTTCTTTGCATGAATGAAAGAGATATTTGGCCTCTGATTTTGCAAGCGTCTTTCTAATGATTTCCTTCTATTTCATGTATTTCTCAGTTATGCTCATCTTTCTAATTTGTTGTTAGATTTCAATTCTGCATCTGAGTTTGAATACTGCTAATAAGGAAATGAGTTCTGGAATGCAATCCTGAAGGTTGTCTACGCAAGGTCGTAAGTGAATTATGTTGTATTCTATTATTATATGTTGTTTATGCGCTTGAAGTTAGATTCTTGCTGAGTTTCTTTCCCTGATCATATAAGTTCGGCCTATGGCCATATTTCCCATCTCTTTCGTGTATTTCCCGTTTCTTTCTGCACATTTATAATTCCTTTCCAGTAACTTTAGTCTTAATCAAGCTTAGAAATAGTAAGGGAACCAGCCCTCTCTGGAGATTGGTCTGGGAGACATTTCTTTCTCCCAGCCTTTCAATGTTGGCCGGGTCTAGGGTGCATAGACATAGAAAATCCTTTCCTATGGCAGATTCGTGACCAACAAGCCTATAATGCTTAAATTGGGATATAAAGGGAAAGGTTTGGGACATTTCTAGAATGGTATGAAAGAACCTTTTAAGGTAGAACCATGGCCTGCACGATGTGGTGTGGGTCTATTTTATAGTAAAGGTCAGCCCTTCCCATTTAAGGATGATGACCATCTCATGTGTTACCAAGATTATTTGGATAAACATGATGCTTTGCGTTTAATGAATAATTTGTTTACATGTAATATGCTATCCATAGCTTACCCTCAGATGATCGCTGAATCCAACGACGAGTTGGAGGGAGATACCTTCCATGATGTCTCCGTTGAGGAATTATTACATAACGGATTTTATTTTGATGGCTCTATACCTAGTATAGCCCAGCTTGAGGCCATAACTCCTCAAGATGAATTATCCAAGCTAACCTTGGAAGAATTACAAGAATTGGGCATTTCACCCACCCCACCTAATTTTGAGAGATATCTACACATGGAAGTAGAGAATGTCATAAAAATTAACATTGGAACCAAAGATAATCCTCACATAATCAACATTGGATTAGAATTGAGTCAATAAAAACAAGATAAATACATTGCATTTCTTAAGGAATATGAAGATGTATTTGCTTGGACATATGAAGATATGCCAGGATTAGACCCTTATATAGTTATGCATCACCTAGTAGTCCATCCGGATGCTAAACCTGTTAAACAAAAACTTAGAAAAATGCATCCTAAAGTGGCTTTACTAGTCAAAGGGGAATTAGAAAAACTCTTGAAGGTTATTTTTATACAAGCCATTGATTATGCTGAATGGATCTCGAATATAGTTCCAATAACTAAGAAAGAAGCTACTAAAGTTAGGGTTTGCACAGAATTTAGAGATATTAATGTTGTTTGCCCTAAAGATGACTTTCCTATTCCCAACATGGATCAAATCATTGATTTCACTGATGGGAGTGGAATGATATCCTTAATGGATGGATTTTTTGGTTATAATCAGATCAGGATAGCTCCTGAATATTAGGCTAAAATAGCCTTTATTACCCCTTGGGGGACATTTTTTGGAAAGTGATGCCATTCAGTTTGAAGAATGCAGGTGCGACATATCAACGAGCCATGACTTATATCTTTCACAATATGATGCATGATATTCTACATGATTATGTAGATGATATTATAGCTCATTCCATCAAATAATATGATCATTTAGATGACTTGAGAAAAGTATTTGATCGGTTAAGGGAATATCTTATCCGATTGAATCCAACCAAATGTATATTCAGAGTTATGTCTGATAAATTATTGGGGGTTATAGTTTCTTTATGTGGCATTGAAATTGATCCTCTCAAGATCATGGCTATAACTGATATGCCCACACCCACAAACATATCTGAATTATGAAGTCTACAATGTAAGCTTCAAGCTATTCACTGCTTCATCGATAATTTGGTAGACAAAACATGACCATTTCTTAAGATTCTTAAGAAAGAGGTCTCTTTTCATTGGGATGATGAATGTTAAGAAGCATTTAAACTCCTCAAACAATATCTCCTTAAACCATCGGTGCTTTCACCACCTAGATCTGATCGTCCATTTATCTTGTACATTTTTGCTTCAAATTTTGCCTTAGGAGCTATGTTAGCTCAACTTGATGATGAGAAAAGAGAGCGTGCTAATTATTACATTAGCCGAACCTTAATCAGTTATGAAACCCGCTACATAGCATTAGAGAAACTGTGTCTAGCAGTCATATTTTCTACACAAAAATTATGCCATTATATTCTTAGTCAAAAAACGTATGTCATTGCTAAATTCTATCCTTTCGGTATCTCATGAGTCAACCTTATTTATCTGGTCACATAGCAAAGTGGGTTCTTGCACTAAGCGAGTTTGAACTCACATTTATAGGACATAAGTCTGTTAAATATCAAATCATAGTATATTAATTAGCTGTTGCACCCTTAGAGTCTACCCATCCCCTCATCATTGAGTTTCCTGATGAATGCCTTCAACTAGAGGCAGACCAACCAAAGCAATGGTCCCTATACTTTGATGGAGCCCGATGCATGAGTGGGGCTGGTGCAGGTATTATTTTAATATCTCCATAGAAACATCTTATACCTCTATCATTTAAATTAATGTTTGCTTGCACTAATAACACTACTGAGTATGAGGCTCTAATCCTTGGATTACGAGCTACCTTGGCACTAAAAATTAAAAATCTATTGGTTTTCGGTGATTCTCAACTTGTCATAAATCAAATCAATGATGTTTATTAGACCATAGATGATAAATTATGCCCATATAAAGCATATGTCTTACAATTATTATCTTTATTTGATCAAGTTACCTTGGAAGCTATTCCTTGAACTAGCAACCGTATGGATGAAACTATGGCTACAACTACATCTCTTTTACCCTTGGAGTTAGATGATGAATATGCTACCATCATTATTCATCGAATATAGGAACCTGCTTCAACTAAATCATGCTTAGAACCTTTGGATGTGTTTCTAATCAACGAAACTACTCCTGAACCTTGGTACATTGATATACTTAATTTTCTTCAAAATGGGACCTTTCTTGAAGGTTGTAATAGCAACCAAAGGCCGGTTATTACATAGACAAGCAAGTTGCTTCATAATTATAGGCAATACATTGTATAGAAGATCTTTTGAAGGCATCCTATTGAGATGTTTGAATCTAGAAGAATCTAGATCAACTTTGAGTGAAGCCCACGATGGATCTTGTGGGGGACACTTTAGTGGTAGCACCATTGCTAAGAAACTCCTTAGGATAGGATATTTTTGGCCTACCATGGAGAATGATGCACATGATTATGTGTGCCATTGCAACAAGTGCTAAAAACACGTTGACCTTGTCCATGCACCTGCACAAGAACTACAGGCTATTTCATCTCCTTGGCCCTTTTCAAAATTGGGCTTAGACATCATTGGAAAAATCAACCCTGTGTCATCTGATGGACACAAATTCATCATAACCGCCATCGGGTATTTCACGAAGTGGGTTGAAGTTATGCCCTTAGATTCTTGCACTGGAACCCAAGTTTCTAAGTTTATTTTTAATCAAATTATTTGTAGGTTCGAAATTCCTACAAATCTCATCTCATATAATGGAACTCGTTTCAAAAATAAAGATGTCAAAAAATTATGTCAAAAATATAAAATTCAACATCGTTGGTCCACTCCCTACTATCCTCAGGGTAATGGCCAAGCAAAAGCATCTAATAAAACATTAATCAAAATTCTCAAAACACTGGTCAAAAAATCTAGCAGAGATTGGCACATCCAATTATATCTTGCTTTGTGGGCTTATTGAACTAGTTTTCGCACTCCCACGGGCACTTCACCTTTTGTTTTGGTTTATGGTGTTGAAGTAGTTTTTCCCTTTGAATTAGAAGTTCCTTCTTTGGATCTACTACTTCAATATACTAAAGTAGGAGATGAATATTGTGCTGGCAGATTTAGTCAGTTGGAAATCCTAGATGAGAAGCGAATCAATGCTTTGGAACATCTTCGAGCCTACCAAAACAAGCTTAAATGAGAATACCTCAAGAAATTTCATCATCGATCCTTTGAGATAAGCAACCTTGTCTTAAAAGAAAATCAAAAAAATACTAATGCAACTAAAGACTTTAAAGGTAAATTTGAGCCCAACTAGCTTGGACCGTATATCATCACTGCTAAATTTGGATTGGGAGCATACCGATTAGCTAACTTAGATGGTAAAGATCTTAAAGAACCTATGAAAATTTTGCATCTTAAACGCTATTATGCATAAATCTGGTCATTTCATCAGTGTATATATTGTTATTCTGCATATTGTTTTATTTTGTCATCCATATAAAAATTTCAAAAATAGTAATATTGTTTATTCTTTCAATTCATAAATTAAAATCAAAATATAAAAACTTCAAAATCATCAAAATATTCAAAACATTGTTTATTTTCGTACTTGTCAATTCTTGATGTATTGTAGTTATATTTTCAATTATATTTCGAATAAATTAGCATTTATTTGGAATCCCGCACTTTCACACTCACATGCATAAATATATTGATTTTATTTGGTATGATTATTAATCTCTCTTATATCAAAGTCCACAGTTGAATTAAATAAAGTTTTGAGCATAGAAGAACTGATCTTGTTATTTACTTGAACCAAGTATATCTTTTCACATTAAAATGATTTCATTGCAAATTCGATATGATGCTACATAGTAGAAGTGGTTTCTTGAGTGAAAAGTTTCCTCTACTATCCTATCATGCACATGGTCTAGAATATTTTAGAATTGACAAAAGGACAAGCTCACCCCTGCCCAGAATAAAAATCCCTTGCTCTACATCCAATACGAGCAAGTATCCCTACTATAGGAAGAAACAGAAAAGTCAAAGAAAATGATAAAAATAAAAATATCATTTTGTACCATCGTAGCAATATTTCAGCATTATCTTAGTTCCAAGCAAAAATATATAAAAAAAAAAGAAGAGAAAGAGAAAAGAATGAGAAAAATGCAAATAAATCCCTTTCCCTACCCCTTGAAAAGAAAAAAAGGGTGAATGAGCTTGAATCCCTGGAATTCTCAATTATTCAAAAACTATGAGGTGAGCCCCATAATAGGCGATTTATGCCCAACCTGCTTGGCCTTGGATAATCCCTAGCATGGTGATATGTCTGTCACATTAGCGACCTTATTTTGTACAGACCTATGTCAGCTTATGGATCAGCTAGCTCTTGATGACCCGACTTACATAGTAGTCTAGTATGGTTACATGCATATAAATCATGGTCAATGAACACTTATTTGGTTAATTCAAATTACTTGTATCAAATTCTCTTGCTCAAAATTTGTGAATGAACAATACAATTGCACACACATTTGTATTTGAGAGATTTTGTATCATTATGATAAATCAAGTTCGGTAATGAACTCACATTTACACATGAGGGTTCCTTATAAATCTACATTTTGTCTTTAAGATAATTTAAAATATCTCTACAATTCTTTTTGAATCATTTCATCTTCTTATTTAAGAACATTTGCTTAGCATAAAAACAATTAAACATATGTATTTCCAACAAACAAAAATTTTCTTTCACATCTTCAAAAATCTCACAAAATGAAGTCATATTATTATTTTCTGTTTATCTCAAAACCAAAAAAATCAATCATTCAATAAAACTAAAATATAAAATTATTTTTTGGATTTTGCGATGATGGTATAAGTCTATACCTATAATTCTATGCCTAGCGCAAACCATTATTCTCATTTTATTTCCCATTCATTTTAAATTCATAAAAACATATGGCTTACATCATTATGTTACCCAATTGTGCTTTAAAAAGAACACAAATTTTTCTATTTTATGTCATTATGTCAACATTCAATTTTGCAATGATGGTATAGTTCCTAGGGAATTATTCACAAATTTTATCACACTTAGGAATTTATGCCTAGAAAAAATCATATTTCTTTAATATTTCATGCATAATATTTTTATGAAAATATGAAAACAAATCATCACCATCACCATTTTTTATCATCACAACATAAAGCCTTAAAAAAGTCTCTTAAGAAATCTTTTACTTTTAGCAATATTTCTATACTGGGATTAGCTTGACGACCTAGCGAGCGGTGACTCCATGAAATGGTCTATAACAGTGACAATGTCCTTTGAAATTATTGTTAGAAGTCTCTTTATTTTCATCAAATTCCACCAAAACCAACCAATTTTTTCACATCAGATTATTTCATCTAAATTTTATAGCATGATATCAACATTATAATCTATTTCCAACGACATAATTATATGAATAATCAATCAAAAAATTCAAAATTAAAGCATCATACAACATATACACAAGTCATATCATCAAAAAGACAATCTATATATATCAATTAATTATGTACATCATCTAGAATGGTATGCCACAATCAATACCCTGGCATACTCAATACCCTCAAAAAGTAATCATAATATATACAATCTACAGTCTATAGTAGCTAGCCTCGAGAAACCCTCGAGCTCTCACCCTCATATCCTCCCTCACCCTGAGGTGGAGGAGGTGGTCCCATAGAGGTCCGAGCTGTGTCTTGGGTCCTCGTCGTTGATCATGAGGATGTCCTCGATGATCCCATCATGACTAGCTCTACAATAGGTTCTAGCAATGGTATCCTTTGGTTCTTTGAAACTACATGATAGTACAACCCCTAGTAGAACACGGTCTAAGCAATAGCCTGTGCTAGATCTTGAGTGCTCACCCCTTTGCTCTGAGCCCTGAGACATGTAGCCTCATCCTATAGTGTCTGCACCTGAGCCTAGAGGCAGGCATTCTTAGCACAGAGAGTTGTCATTTCACTACTCTCCCCCACCTCGACACCCTTGCCCTTATCGAGCGATGGTGGCCTCTCCCCATTCTAAGATGGGAATATCTCCTCCCTCCTCCCTATCTACTATGGCCTCTATCAACCTTATGCCATCCTATGGCATCTCTCCTATGGAGACCATCGCTACTCTCTCCTGTTGTGACCCCACACTGCCTCAATAGTAGCCTACCATTGCCTCCTCATCTGTCATACCACGATGTGCACTGAACCCTATACCCTCATCATTCAAGGAGGGCAGATGCCTGTGTACTAGGCATTATATCCATTGGCAACCCTAATGTTGTCACCATCCACTGGCTATATGGGGACATCATCTACATCCTGGCTCCTAAATTGATACATATCTTGAGCCCTGCTCAATGTGGTATTATCCCACATAGTCTGAGAGTACTCATAATCCATGAGAGAAGGGATCCCCTGCTGAAGACCAAACTACCACAAAATTTGGTCATAGCGATGGAGCTCTACCTCTCCTCACTCTGTTCTCAACCAATAGACTCTCCTGATGCAAGCCAGCTCCTGCCCATCCTTTGCCCACCCTGGATGCTCTCTCCATGACCTCTAGGTGATCTGGTCTAGGATGAGGTCGTCTAGCAACCTACATGACATGGGCAGATCTATCCGCCTCTGTGACCCTCTTTGTAGCCACCAATAGAAAACTCAGGGCCTCTCTCAATCAACCCCCATCAGTGGGAGTCCTACTAATCTCTACATCATGATGTGCTCCTAGCACCAAACCTATAGTAGTGATGTCAAAACCAAACATCAACCTCCCTTGTATACGACCCCGTGTAGGATCCTATACAAGCGGTATAGTACAAAGCTACCCCATGCATATCTTTATTCATGGTCTCTCATGTCACAGACCACATCTAAAAGGATCCAGGATAATCTGCACCTGCTCTAGTGGCACAATAGTAATCCACCCACTACCCTGACCAACACTCGAGTCAACCTAGATGCCCCAGGCATCTACCTCAGTGACTCAATGTTCACTCTACCCTTCTTTAGGGCAAAGCTCGGGTCTCCGCTCAGCATCATCATCGCCTGACCCTGATTGGCCACAAGAGTCATCAACCGTCCATGTATGGGGATCCTTAAGATCCTCCATACATTCTCTAGTGTGGGAGCCATCTCCCCTATCGATAAATGGAAGTAGGACAACCCTGGATACGACCTCTCTGCTAGGGCTGTCAGTAGCCCCATGTTCATCGATACTTGTGGCATCTCTACCACATGCTGCAACCTGACCTATGCTATTTGATCGTGCTCCACCTGGTCTAGCCCGGCTATGTCATCTCTCAGCCCCCCGTATTTCCACTCCTGACTCTTTAATAATCCCCTCTACAAAACAAACAATAAAACAACAAAATTCATTAATCAACCAATCATTAAAATCAATTAAATACAATTCAAACAAGCTTAATTTCATAAAAATGATGATATCATCCACCATTGGATGATATCATCCTAAATTGGGTAAAATCCTCCTTTGTAGGATGAAATCATCTCTGATTTTGCAACTTGGGAATCGCCCCTTGTTGGACAGGATCGCCCCTATTTTGTCGATTCGCTCTCAAACGAAATTGACGATCTAAGGACGATTTCGATGAAATAGGGACGATTTCATCCTGACGTCATCAACGGCCTAAAAATGATCGCGATGCCCCAAAATAGTCTAAATTTAAAACAAAAATTTCACAAAAAAAATTCAAACATAATTCACTAGGATTAGATCCTTACCCGTAGCCCGCGCTGGACCTCTATCGATCGGTGTGTTGTCTCAACCATTTTTGTCCGTAGAGCTCTAAAAACAGTGAAAATGAACAGTAAAAATGAATTAGGGTTTTACCCTATTTTCTTAATTTTATTTAAAAACAACAACATTTTTTTTAATTTTTCTTTTTCGTGCTTTTACCTCAAACGTTCAATTTGGGTAAAAACACGGAGGGGGCACCATATTCAAAAATCGTACGATTCGACTTAGAATCGTCATCTATAAAATTGAGTAAATTTTTGCTTTCTTGTAAAATGAGAAAAACTCGTCTTTAACGTATTTTATTCAAAAAATTTGCTAAAGAGGGGGCAAAATGTGGCACCCTAAAATTGGTGCAGTTAAACCTTAGTCAAATGATAAAAATTTGAATTTTAACCCAAACCGCCTGTTACCCGCTCTCCTCGTTTTCCATGCCATTTTTAAGATTATTTTGACCGTTGGATGATATCATCGATGATCAGATGAAATCATCCCAGATCTGACGAATTCATCTAGAACAGAATGTCCAGATGATTTTGTCCCAAAACCAAATTTTCATAATTAGCTTCTATTTCAACAACTTCTCTAACTTGGGCAGAAAGCGTGTTTGTGTAGTTAGAGTCTCCCCTGTTGGAGATCTCCCAAATTAGGATGATCTCCAACCTCCTAACCTCTCCTTAATCCTGTATAAACTAGGATTTTCTTAGTTTATCCCCCTGAACCCCCTGGTTGACTGATTTATTTGCAACTTTAACTTTTCGTGCATTAGAACACCTTCACACCTACGTTTGCATTGCGTATTTCAAGTTTTCTTGCAAGGATTTTACTTTTGTTTCAATCGGAGCAAGCTCAGATCGTCTTTGACAATTACAGATGATTTCGAACGATCTTGTCATAGATCGGTGATGATCCCGTATGATTGGAGGCGATCTCGACTGTAGTCCATATTGGGGGTAATCAGAGCCCAGAGTTTGCATTTTCTTATCTTCTTTCTTTAATTCCTTATGCATTAGCTTATTTTATTTCATTTCTACATCCTGGAGTTCACCTAATTCAGCATAGATGCATGATAAAGTTAAAATAAGTTATTAAAATAATGCATTTCTTTCAAATGTTATCTGGATCTATCATTTAGGCAAGTTTACTATCATTTCTATCATTTCCCTTTACTTTTGTAGTTGCATTTTTAGTTTTTTGTATCTGTTTCTGTGACTACAGGTTTCTGATGAATTCATCAGATCGACGATGATCTTGTCTGATCTCAGATGATCGACTAAGATCTGAGATGATTCTGTGCAATTTCAGACGATTACGTATGATTTGAGATTATTTGGACTTCTACAAACCTTAGAATCTTTATCAGACATTTGGAATCAGGTATATTCTATCTTATTTAGCATACTCTATGTTTTGCAGTTATTCATGTTTTTTATATTCATATAAATCAGCATTGGCATATAGAATAGCTTAGATTCATCCTGGCCAAACCTAGGAATTGAATGATTAAAGTATAAAATGAACACATAAAACCTACTCTCAACCTAGGTGTGGAAACTACCACTCAAAAGTTTCCTGGTGAACCCACCATCCATCAAAAATTCACCCTTATATCCCTCCCTCGAGAGGTGCAACCTTCAAAGGGCCTCTCAGTCCGAGGTATTGTCCCATCCTTCTCGCATCCCCATTTTGGGCGCGGATCCTATAGCCTGAAGGTAAGGATGCAAAAAATTTGGAGCGATACATAAGGTCCAAATATGAGAAAGAAATGTTGGTTATTCTAAACATGGTTGAGAAATGGAGACATTACTTAATTAGTAGCCGCTTTATTATTAAAATAGATCAGAGTAGTCTCAAGTATTTTCTAGAACAAATATTTTCTTATCAAGAGCAAAACAAGTGGTTAAAAAAATTATTGGGATATAATTTTGTTATTGAGTATAACAAAGGGAAAGAAAACATGGCAGTGGATGCATTATCATGAAAATATGAAGGTGAAGTGGTTATCAATGCTATTTTAGGTCCATGTTCCCAATGGGTTTCTCAAATTCAAAAAGAATAGTTTTGAAATACAGAAACTGCTCAAATAATTCAAGAATTGTTATTGGGATCATCCAAGAAACCTCTTTTTTTCCTATGATGACAAGGTATTAAGAAGAAAGAATCACATTTACATTCTTCACAATTCTACAATCAAATCCCAGATTCTGGATGAATTGCTTGCTTGTCCATCAGTAGGACATTCAAGTTTTTTGAAAATATATATATGGGTAGAACAATCCTTTTATTGGAAAGGATTAAAATCAAATGTTAAAAAATGGGTTGCCAAAAGTGAAGTATGCCAACACAATAAGTGTGAAACAGTCAAATCACCAAGATTGCTTCAACCATTACCTATTCCATATCACCAATGGGAACATATTTCAATGGATTTTATTGAAGGTCTTCCTAAATCATAAGGAAAAATAGTAATTTTTGTGGTAGTGGATCACCTCTCCAAATATGCTCACTTCCATGCTTTACAACATCTATTTTTAGCAAGCAAAGTGGCTAAGGTATTTATGGATTCAATTTTCAAATTGCATGGAATACCTAAAAATATTGTAAGTGATCATGATCCCATATTTACTTGCAATTTTTGGAAAGAATTATTTTATCTTAGTGGTACCAAGTTGAATATGTCTTCTGCATACCATCCACAAACAGATGGCCAAACTGAGATAGTTAACAAATGTATGGGTACCTATCTAAGATGTTTTTCTCAAGATAAATAGTATCAATGGAGTCATTGGCTTTCCTTGGTAGAATGGTGGTACAACACTTTGTACCATTATTCCATTAAGATGTCTCTATTTGAAGCATTGTATGGAGTCAAACCACCAACAATAGCAGATTATGTTCTAGGTTCTTCCAAAGTGGCCCAAGTAGACTATTGGTTCCAACATCGATAGTCAGTGCTCAACATTCTCAAAGAAAACCTGGTCCAAGCACAAAATCGTATGAAGCAGCAAAAAGACACACACTATTCTAAAAAAAAATTAATATAGGTGATATAATATTCCTATGTTTGCAACCCTAAAAACTATTTTTAATGAAGATCAAGACTATTCAGAAGTTGGCTCCATGATTTTATGGTCCTTACAAAATAGTGTGTCACATTGGAGAAGTGGCATATCAACTAGATATTCCTCCATCATCTTGTATACATGTAGTATTTCATGTTTACTATCTCAAAAAGGTGATCGGCTAGAAAGTACATTCTCAATAAAAATTACTAGTACTTTACGAAGGACATATATATCTCCAACCTAAAGTAATTTTACAAAGTAGAACATGTATGTTGATATCCCATAAAATCAAATAATTCCTCATCAAATGGTAGGACCTACTTGAAGAAGATACTACATGGGAACTAGAAAGTATTTTCCAGTCATTTCTAGCTTTAAGGACAAAGCTTTCCAAGGAGGGGAGCCATGTTACAACCCTAATAGCCTAGTTGGCTATAATATTTGAATATCATTATTTGTTCATCATTTAGTATAAATAGGAATAGAATAGGGTTATGGATTTATCATCATCATTCATCATTTAATTCATTTGCATTTATTGAAAGAACTAAGCCCTCCTTAGTGACAAAGGACTTATCCCTCCTTAAGTGGCAATAATATTTTTCATTCCATTTTGATTGCTCATTCGTTCGATCATATCTTTGCATTTAATTATTGGTTTATATTGCTACATTTTTTAATCAAAGTAATTCAGACATATTCTACCTATAATTCCATTAAACTCTTGAATATATAGAGAATGATATGCACTAAAAAAATTCTTAATATGTTCTTCACATTCATGAAGTCTATTTCTTCCACATGTCTCACATTCAACAAATCAGATCTCTACCTATTATAAATTCCTTTCAAATCAAATCATGCTAGTGTATAACTTTTCTTCACAAAACTGGTTTATGTTCCATGTAAATTTTTCTCTGAAGGATCAAACACAATAATGCACAAATTTGCTTCACAAGATAAATCTCAAACACTTTCATAATTTACTTTCAATGTCACCCAACCAATACCTAAAATTCTTCACAATGATGCACACACTTGTTTCCAACCCTAGCACAAGTATTTCCAATTTATTTCAAAGATAAAGCACAACTTGTTCTCAAACCATAGCACATGTGTTTCCAAACTCATTCAACAATGAAGCTCAAATAACTCTCAAACTCTAGCACAAGTAGTTCTCAAACTCTAGCTCATATGTTTCCAATTTTATTCAATGATGAAGCATAATTTTATTCTCAAACTTTAGCTCAAATATTTATAACAATGCACACTAATAAAAACTTTTATCTCCACCTTATGATTCAGAAATATTTGCTCAAACAAACACCTTAAATAAGGAATGATATTACCATACCTCTTAACTTGCTTTGATGAAGATGTGCCCTCAAAACCTATCTCAAAATATTTTGTCTTTCTTATGCCACTTCAAGGGTTAGTTAGCATAAAACTTTTTCAAATCATCCACATGAAAATTTTTTCTCAAAAGATGTGCACAAAGATAATGCTAAAACATAGTGATTTATAACCTCCTCTTGTTTCACAAGATAAATCTTTCAACCAATGACAATTTTCCTCTTTATCATACAACACACAATTTAACAATAAGCCACAATACACCTTATTTCTCCTTTCTAAAAATACAACAATTTCAATTTCAATACAATTCAAATTACAGCTTATAACTCTTTTTATCACATGCAAAAATATTTCCTTTATATTTTCTCTTTATAATTTTTGCAAGACAATACTTTATAAATGCACCGTTATGACATATTTTTCAAACTAAAAGATTTTAAAACATACCCTTATAACTCCTAGTGTGCAATATAACAAATATTTTAACACTTCCATAAGATTCCCTAATTGCAAAATAATCAAACCTTAAACATATCCTTATGAATCCCTATATGAAAAAAGGAACAAACCTTTAACACAACCTTATGAATACCTAATCAATGCATACCATAGGAAATTTAATTAAAAAATTATGCCCTTACCAATGCATCCATTGTGAATCGAACCTACCACCTCTTGCTTGCCCATGCCATAACACAAGCTTGGTTGCAGCGTAAGCTAGCCACCCACACAATTTTTTTTTTAATTTACATGGTGGAATTGGACATGAGTTTGGGCAAGCTATCTAGCTTTTATGGCCACCATAATATTCTATGTTGCCCACACAAAACTTTAATCTTGTAAAATACTCATTATTGCTTTGGCGAACTTCTTCATTGATCAAAATGCTAATAAAATTGGAGCCACCATGAATTGATCCCCTGACCTCTTATCTGCCAGCACCTTAGCTTTAGCTAAGCTACCACTTGAGCTAGCCACCTTATTAGAACAATGAAGGCAAGTCCTTTGATTTATTTCCTTGCTTCTACCCCAAAATGAATACGCATGCTATCTTTCTCCTCTGCTTCCTTTACTAAATGTGAATGGATCTATTGCACTCAACATTCAACCTCAACACTAATGAGGTATTTTTCCCTCATTAACTATGCACTTTGATTATATATTTCAAACATCGATGGTGTAAAATTTAATTTTTCAATGGCACCTTTTAAACATTAACCTTAGTTATATTATAATATTTTAAAAAATATTATAATAATAAATTTTAAACTTTTGCCTCTAATTATGAAATTTAAATCTTTTGAAAGCAAGTAATACCTTGTCCTTTTCTTGCAAATATAACCATGGATAATGCTTTTGCCTTGACAACTTTTGTACCTTTGACACTACCTCATGTATCCTTTGAAGATATTTACCTTGCACTTTAATATTTCAAATTTGACGATAATTCTCAACCTTTTCACCTTTGACATCAATGACAACCAATATACTTAATATTTCCAACAACATCATAGCCATAGTGATAATCTCATCCTAATAGGCATTATTAATTTCTTTTACCAAGTTTTTGATCTTTTGGCATTGTATTACCTTACTTTTTTGCATCATATCTTCTAATTTCTTCTAGATATTTTCTATCTATTGATAAAATTTAGTTTTATATCTAGTTAATTTGTTTGAAATTCTTCTAACTTGCTCTTTTTTTTTTTAATTTTAGGAAAGGATCTATAGGTTACTCCTTCAAATTATTAGTTATATCATTTAGATATTTTTGGAGTGCTTTAGCTTCTTCTTGAGAGTCATTCAAAGTACTTTGCATTTTTAATTCTATCTCCTTTAATTTTAGGCTTAGGGATTTTCAATTATATGCGATTATTTTGTTGACTTCCTACTTAAGTTGAATCTTATCTCTAACCTGTATATTTCTTAAGTAAAGCTCTTTCATTACCACTTTCTAATCCTACTCGATCATCTCCTCCTCAATTTTTGATACCAGTGGGTATTTTCTTGAGACTAATAGCACCTTTTTTTGTGGAGAAAAGTGGAAATATATCTAGGTCAAAATTTAAAAGCATGTTGATAATGCCTATTGCTACTAGTTTTATTGCTCTATCTATTGCTAAATACTCTAAAGCCCTTGTAATGGATTCAAAGTTTACCTTATTGCTTGCAAGTATTATTGTTGCCTTTGAAGTGGTAGAAAGGTAGTCAATGGTTTGACAAGTGAGTTCTTTGAGGGAGGAGAGGCTATGACATATAAGGTAGTTATATTTGGATCATTCATAGGTAACTATATTATTTCTTCTTGGTTGGCCAAGGCAACTAGGGAATCCGAGGGATCATCGGCTACTATGACTACTATATTTGGCACATGTGCTAACAAATTTGGTGTATTTCAAACATTTGGAGGTTCATTAGGAGAGGATGGAAAGAATGGTGGAGAGGCTTCTTCAATAGGTGGTTTAAATTTAGGTCTTTCCCTTATTTCTTTCCTTATTCCTTTTGGGCTAGCTTCTTGGTACAAAATAGTAATTAATGCTATAGCTACATCCTCTTTGACTAGTATTTCTTCCTCCTATATTGAAGAACCTAATTCAACCATTTTATTTGGGAATAGAGGAGGCCTATTTTGAGGTAGGAATTTATGTCATTCTCCTTCCTCTAGTGAATCTGGTTGAAGCATCAATATCTTATTTCTTAGAGGGGTCTCATTTCTTCTTGATATTTTTTTTGCATTATTTTCTTGCGTAGAGGCTTTGATAAGATTGTTGTGATTTTTTTTTTTATGTTGTAGGAATATTATCTATGATTGGAGCCTAATATTTTTTAGTTTCTTCACCTTTATTTTTTTTATTGGTGCTTCTTTTGGGGGCTCCTCATTGTAGCATAGACTGAAAGTTTGATATTCATTTGGATCTAAACATCCAAATGATACTTTAGTTTGATCAATATCTTGATAAAATTTCCACCATACTTTGGTTTTATCATTATTACATTTTTGCTTCCACAATAATTTTTACATGCAGTATTGATTGGGAATGCAAGATCAAAATACCTTAATTTTTTATAGAAACTCTCATACAATTTTTTCTTAATATTTTTTCTATATGAAATGTTACTTCTTAAGGGGTGAGAAAGTTCCTTCTTGTATGCTTCAAATATTTTCATGATCAGGCATAGGTGCATACCCAAAATTTTTAGATATGTGGGCACTTTTTAACCATGCAATACTTTTTGAGGTATATTACATTATTTGGTACATGCTCATGTACCCCCATGGTACCTTCATGGTACATTTGTAAATAGTAGAATAGGATTGATTCTATAGTTTAGAGTATGATTTATATTTCCCTTTTTATGTAAGTATGAATGTGCAAGAAATGCACAAGTGTCATGTAAGAGAGAATGTGCACAAGTGTCTTGTATGTAAGAGTGCAAATATGTAATGTGAGGATGTGTACAAGTGTCTTAGTTTAGGAGTGCATGTAGGATTCCAAGATATTTGTAGATATATGCAAGTATTGTAGAGTCAAGTGTCCATCAAGTATGCAAGTGGCAAGTTGATAAGCCAAGAGTCATGAGACTTGGCATATGGAGAGAAATAGTCAAGTTTTTGAAGAGCCATGCTACTATGGCTATATTATGGAGATAATGCTCCATAGAATGTATCGAATACAAATCAAGAATTTATATTCTAAGTTGTAACAAAAAAGAGGAGCAATAAAGATTGTATACATTTTGAGAAATTAATCTTTTAAGTTGTTCTTTATGCATAGTACATGAATGATTTATGCTATTTACATTCATATTTTAGTATATAAATGAATGCTATTTTTTTATTATATAAGACTTGATATACATATTAATTTTCTTATATTATTCTACTCATCATATTATTACATTGACCTTTATTATTGTGGCTATTTTATATTTGGGACCTATGTGATATTGTGAGATAACCTATGATATTTTATTGTAGTAAAGGTTTAAAAATCCAACAATACATTTATTATCTAGGTCATATCTCCATGTGTCATCTAGAATTTCTAACCCTAATACCTTCAACTTGGCTTCTAGCTCATCAAATATCTTTATTTTATCTGGATATATAGTCCCTAGGTAATATGGGGTATTGTAAAATGCCAAATTGCTTTTCCTGGTCACATAAGACATTGATGAGTGTTGGAATTGACCATGAAATGCAATTTTATTTCTAGTTTTAAAATGTAAATATGATGATTATGAATGTGCCTTGCCAACCAATATGTATAATTTATGTGATTTTTGATATATTTGATCTATGTGGTATCATGTGATATATGTTGGTTATTTTACATGAATTGAGGAACACAAGATTATACTGAGAGGGGGGTGAACAGTATAAGACCACTTTTTAATTTTCTTTTCAATTCAATATTATGTAGTGTATAGATAGTAGTATCAATAGCAGTAATCAAAGCAATGCATAGAACACCATACACAATAGAGACACATATTTTAACGTGGTTCACCCAATGTGGGCTACCTCCATAGAGAAAATATTTCTTCTAAATATTTCTCAAATAATCTCTTTGGGAATCCTTCCCAATTACAATGTTTATGGACCTCTATCCAAAGGAGATGTTGATCCCCTAATCTCAAGTTCATGGATCTCTTCCACAGGAGAACTCTTTCCCCTTCTGCTCTGGCTAGTGATCTTCTAGAAGACTATGTCTCTCTACTGCACTGATTGGTGGATCTCTCTCCACTTGAAGACTCCTCACTCAGAAGATCTATCTTCAATTGTCCTGGCTATTGGATCTCTATCCACTAAGACTCTGTCCTCTATACTCTGTCACCTCCAAATATCTATCAATAGGCTCACTCAGAACCTTCTCAAATATGCTCAATAGGTTCACTCAGAACCTACTCAAATCTGCTCAATAGGTCCACTCAGAACCTACTCAAATCTTCTCAATAGGTTCACTCAGAACCTACTCAAATCTTCTCAATAGGTCCACTCAACCTACTCAAATATACTCAACAGGTCCACACAGAACCTATTCAAATCTGCTCAATAGGTCCACATAGAACCTATCCAAATATACTCAACAAGCTCACATAGAACTTGTCCAAATCTTCTCAATAAGTCCTCTCTAGGACTTGCTCAAATCTGCATTGCAAGCTTCCACAAAAGCTTACACAAAATCAGTCCACAAGCCTTCTCAAAGACTTACCTCAAATCTACTTAACAAGTCCACACATAACTTGTTCAATCACATAGAATCATAAAGAGAATTGTTAGAGACTCAATATGTTCTATACTCAATGCTCAATCAATATCTCAACTCAATCTCATAGAAGCATAAAGAGAATTGTTAGAGACTCAATATGTTCTATACTCAAATCCTAATCTCAACTCAAATCAATCTCATAGAAGCATAAAGAGAATTGTTAGAGACTCAATATGTTCTATTCTCAAATCTCAATCTCAACTCAAATAAATCTCATAGAAGCATAAAGAGAATTGTTAGAGACTCAATATGTTCTATACTCAAATCCCAATCTCAACTCAAATCAATCTCATAGAAGCATAAAGAGAATTATTAGAGACTCAATATGTTCTATTCTCAAATCTCAATCTCAACTCAAATCAAAATATAGAATAGTTTGTTTCATGGAACTTGAACAACCACTTCACACAATCACTTGACTAGGCTTAATCAACTCTACTCAACCAATCACCTCAAGGATCAATCCTTTCTCACAAACCCTAGTCCAAGCATGTATCAACCAACTCAAAATGTTTCCAACAATGCTCAACAACAAATCTCACATAACAATGATACTCATGTTCTTTTCTAACTCAAGTTCAAGTTCTTTGCACAACCAATGGGCTTCAACAACAATGCTTATAAACAAGGTTTAATCACAAATATCAATTCAGAAAACCTTGAAGCATTAAACCAACAACTCTCAAAAAGGTTAACCACAATCAATTTTTTTCTCTCCAAAGATATTTTTAGAAATCAATCACCCACATAAGTCAATGAAGAATATTACCCATACCTTTTTGATGCCTTATGAGTTGTCCACTAAATCTGCCACACTCAACACACTTTATTTTTCCAATCTCAACAAGGGTTAGAGGTCATGAGTAATAACACAATAATAAAAATAATATCTCAATAACACCTTATTACTCCTACTCAATAAAAATGCACCAAACCCTCTTATGCAAGAAATAATCCCTCAAAAGAATGAATCAAACTTACTTTTGGAACTCCTTGACAAAACCAAAAATATCTTCTTGCACACACCTTATTTCTCCCTCAAAGCAATCTAAACAAGTAGCTCTCAAAAATAGCTTTCCAATGATATATAATATGATATACTTCCACAAATAAAATCAGCATAAATCTCTATCTTTCCTAGGGCATACCATAACCTTATTTCTCCTTAGGCAACCTTGGCAGAAAATAAAATATTAAACAAAAATTAAATTTACTTGCCTTGCCCTCGGTGGGATTCGATCCCCCAATTGTTTTCTTCCCAACGCCTTAGCCGCAGCCAAGCCATCGTTGGGCCACATGCCGTGACATGTCTAAAAGGGCATGTCCACCATGCAATATCTTCGAACAACGAACCTCCAAAAAATAACAAGCACGTAGAGCGCTTCTTCCTTGCAATCCAAAAAATAGACCTCACGCAAATAAAACTCAAAACCTCCTCCTTAGCATCGAGCCAACATACCACTAGGCCATGCTGGCCTTTGCGCTTAGGGATTTCGAATCTTCACAACTTTAACCTTCATGAAAATCGTAAGGCTTTCAAAATAGAAATCTCTTTCGCATGCACTTCAAAAACAATAGCAAGGGATACTTGGTAAATGAATTTGTTTGGCATTTATATAATGCCTTTTGCCTTCCTTAGCATCATGTCGACGCTTCGAATGAATTCGACGTCGACGTGATTTAATTTATAATAAATTTAAATTTAATTTTAAATTTAAATATTATAAATTAAAATCAACCTTAGAACTTTGTCTTAAAGAGCCAACCTTAGGTTTAATAAAACCTTAGAACCTTGTCTTAATGCCCAACCTTGGTATTATTTATAAAATTTAAATTCCTTGTGAATTTAAATGATTTATAAATAATTATTAAACCTCCTTTTTAACTTTTGCAATAGCCCATCTTGGGTTTTTATAAACCAATCATTTAACCTGTGCTCCCAATAATATTAAAATATTATGGAGCCTTTTTCCTTTCACTTTTACACTGATGAAGATTTTTCCTGGATGACTTGGGCGACTTTATTTCTTGTTGAATTCCTTGAGATGAGTGATAACTCTATCAGGTGACATCAATGACAACTCTGACTTAGAGGACTCAAAATGTCCAACAATATCCTCCTTTGTCATTGATGGCAACCCTTATCCTTTTATTGAAACCTAATATTATTTTTTGCTCCCCTAGGACTTTGCTCCCTCTGGCTCAATTCTCTCTCAAATATCAAATCTCTCCACATAACAAATCTCTCACCAATACACAAATCTCTCCCTCTTTGACATCAATGGCAAAGGGTTGCCTTTGGGGCTCAGGGCTAATAATTAGCCTCTTAGCTTAGCCCCTCCCCCACCTCCACATGAGGTGGTTAATTTTTGTGTGGTAGAATTTCTACTCCCCAAAAGCATTGCTCTTTGTCTTTATCTTTTTCTCTTATTTTCTGAGTTTTTTGAATCCTCTCACTATTTATTTCCAAGTCATCATCCTTGTTCAATGTCATCACTTATATTCCTGTTCCTATTCTCATTTTCATCCATGTTCCTATTTATTTTCTCATCCATGTTCCTGTTCCTTTTCTAATCCATGTTCCTATTCCTATTCTCATCCATGTTTCTATTCCTATTCTTGTCCTTCTCTATGTTCCTATTCCTGTTCTTGTTCTTCTCTATGTTCCTGTTCTTGTTCTTGTTCTTCTCTATGTTCTTGTTAATGTTCATGCTTGATTCTTTAATATTTGATCTACACCATTTTGCTATGTGACCATAATTATTGCACTTATAACACTTAATTTTATTATTCCTTGGATGTGCAACTGTCTTAGGATTTCTCCTAGTGAAGCCATATCCTCTTCTGTCATGAACCCTACAATTTATTGCCTTATGACCAAACTCATTGCATGAGTAGCAATACCCTTGGAAAAGCTATCCTTTTCCATATACCTATATTTCATGTGTCCTACACTATGAAGCCATGTTCCCAAACCCGTGACATGAAAAACATCTTCCATTGAAGAAACCTTGCCTAGACCCCATTGGTCTTCTAGTTCCTCTTGACCTGTTCTGATTGTTGTTCCATCTGAATCTTATTTGTTCATTGTCCCTATTCCTGTTGGACTCACTACAATGTGAATCATCCTTAGGAGTTTGAATTTCACTTCCACTCTCATATGAGAAACCCTATTCTGAAGTATCCTCTTATTTTGAAGTGTCTTTGGAACTGGTAGTTAACTTGTCTTCTTGAACCTATTTTGAGCCAAGACCTATCTTGTTTATTGATCTTATTTGTATCTTGACTATTTTATCCACACTCTTTGTACTGTTTACATACTTGTATAGCTTATTATTGGAATCCTCTAAGTATTCTTTTAATAGGGCGACTTCTTGTGTTAGATTTTCACATTCCAAGATCTTTTCTTCTAACTTATCTTTGAACTTGCTTTCCTTAGTCTTTGACTTTTATAGATCCTCTATGAACAATAATCTTTCTTCATCACATTCTTGAAACTATATTTCAAGCTTAGAGTGTTGCTTTCTTACCTTATTTACTGTGTCAATGGTATATATAAGTTCTCCCTTGAGATCATATCCATTCTCTACTAAATAATCCTCTATTTGTTTGCCTTTGTCCATATCATTACTTCCTTTTGGCTTATCTTCTATAAATCACTCACTTCTTCTAATGCCATTAGAATATTTTCATCTGGTCTATAAAGTGCATCTTTAAAATCATCATCACTGAAACTATAATTATACCTTGTGCAATCATCTTCAAGATGTCCAAATCTACTACATCTAAAATACTTGAGAATAACTGGAGTCTTTTTATTAACTGGATCTTTTTCTTCAACCATAAATAAGACTTCATCTCTATCATTATCTTAAAAACTAGTATCACTATCAACTGAGTACTTACTTGCATTATCTACATAGTAGCTTCTCTTTTGTATTTAGAAGAACTTCTTCCCTTGTCTATTTTGTCCATCCTTGCTCTTATTTTGGTACTTGTATATTTATGATTCCCTATACCTGTGATCCTATTTTTCTTATTCATTGTTGCTCTTGGGTTCTTTGCACTCTGTTGCATAATGTCCATACTTTCCAAAATTGAAGCACTTAATAGATCTTATATCTATGGATCTTATGAAACCTTTATCTCTTCTGCCATAGTTAACTTCTTCATCATAGGAAGATTCACTACTTGATTCTAACTTCTTACCCTTTCTATTTTTGTCCACTTTGAATGTAGCTTCTTTTGGAGGAATAGGATCTTTTGTTCTTATCTCAAACATAGTAAGCATGCCAAGCAAAGAATTCCTTGTCAAAGAATCACTATCAATTTATGTTTCTATAGCAGAAACCTTTTCACTGTACCTTTTTGGAAGAGTTCTCAATATCTTATCACAAACATCTGATTCATCAACCTTCATTGCAAGACCTTTCATATCATGTATGAGTTCAACCTTGATGAAATAGTCATGAATGTTCTCATAATCCTATATTCTTAGGTTCTCAAATTCTCCTTTGATATTTTTGATCTTAGACTTCCTGAAATTTTTATCTCATTCATATATGGTATTCAATAGATCCCACATGTCTTTTGTTGTCTTACATTCCATAACCTTCATATATTTTGATCTGCACAACCCTTTTATAATTGCATTCATAGCTCTTGAATTTGCATGCATTATAAGCTTACCTTCCTTATCTGTAGGAGGATTTACTCCTAAATCATATACAAATTCCACTACATCCCAAAATTCATTGCTAAGTGCCATTAGGTGAAATATCATCAGCACACACCAATACAAGAAGTCACTCCCATAAAAAACTGGTGCTACATTATTGAAGAACCCATCCTTTTAATCCATTGTGTTCTTAGACCACTTTTTCTTCAAGTTGTCAAACTCTTATGAAGGAACCCGATCTGATACCAATTGAAGAACACAAGCTTATACTGAGAGGGGGGTGAACAATATAAGACTACTTTTTACTTTTCTTTTCAATTCAATATTATGTAGTGTATAAATAGCAGTATCAATAGCAGTAATCAAAGCAATGCACAAAACACCATACACAATAGAGACATAGATTTTAACGTGGTTCACACAATGTGGGCTACCTCCATAGAGAAAATAATTATTCTAAATATTTCTCTAATAATATCTTTAGGAATCCTTCCCAATTACAATGTTATGGACCTTTGTACAAAGGAGATGTTGATCCCCTAATCTCAATTTCATGGATCTCTTATACAAAATAACTCTTTTACCTTTTGCTATGGCTATTGATCTTCTAGAAGAATCTCTCTCTACTTCACTGACTGGTGGATCTCTCTCCACTTTAAGACTCCTCACTTATAAGATATGTCTTCAATTGTCTTGGTTGCTGGATCTCTATCCACTGAGACTATGTCCTCTATACTTCGTCACCTCAAAATCTCTATAAATAGGCTCACTCAAAACCTTCTCAAATATTTTCAATAGGTTCACTAAGAACCTACTCAAATATTCTCAACAAGTCCACTCAGAACCTGCTCAAATCTGTTCAATAGGTTCACTTAGAACCTACTCAAATCTTCTCAATAGGTCCACTCAGAACCTACTTAAATTTGCTCAACAGGTCCACACATAACCTGTCCAAATATGCTCAACAGGTCCACACATAACCTGTCCAAATCTGCTCATCAAGCTCACACAAAACTTGTCCAATCTTCTCAAAAAGTCCTCTCTATTACTTTCCAAATCTGCATTGCAAGATTCCATAAAATGTTACACAAAATTAGTCCACAGGCCTTCTCAAAGAATTGCCTCAAATATTAACAAGTCCACACAAAACTTGTTCAATCACATAGAATCATAAAGAGAATTGTTAAAGACTCAATATGTTATATACTCAAATGCTCAATCAATATCTCAACTCAATCTCATAGAAGCATAAAGAGAATTATTATAGACTCAATATGTTCTATACACAAATCCCAATCTCAAATAAAATCAATCTCATAGAAGCATAAAGAGAATTTTTAGAGACTCAATATGTGCTATTCTCAAATCTCGATCTCAACTCAAATCAATCTCATAGAAGCATACAAAGAACTGTTAGAGACTCAATATATTCTATAATCAAATCCCAATATCAACTCAAATAAATCTCATAGAAGCATAAAGAGAATTATTAGAGACTCAATATGTTCTATTCTCAAATGTCAATCTCAACTCAAATCAGAATATAGAATAGTTTGTTTCATGGAATTGAACAACCACTTCACACAATCACTTGACTAGGCTTAATCACCTCTACTCAACCAATCACCTCAAGGATCAATCCTTTCTCACAAAACCTTATACAAGCATGTATCAACCAACTTAAAATGTTTCCAACAATGCTCAACAACAAATCTCACATAACAATTATACTCATGTTCTTTTTTAACTCAAATTCAAGTTCTTTGCACAACCAATGGGCTTCAACAACAATGCTTATAAATAAAGTTTAATCACAAATATCAATTCATAAAACCTTTAACCATTAAACCAAAAACTCTCAAAAAGGTTAACCACAATCAATCCTTTTCTCTCAAAGATATTTTTATAAATCAATCACCCAGATAAGTCAATGAAGAATATTTCCCATACCTTTTTGATGCCTTATGAGTTATCCACTAAATCTGCCACACTCAATATACTTTATTTTTCCAATATCAACAAGGATTATAGGTCATGAATAATAAAACAATAATCAAAATAATATCTCAATAACACCTTATTACTCCTAATCAATAAAAATGCACCAAACCCTCTTATGCAAGAAATAATCCCTCAAAAGAATGAAGCAAACTTAATTTTGGAACTCCTTGAAAAAATCAGAAATATTTTCTTGCACACATCTTATTTCTCCCTCAAAGCAATCTAAAAAAGTAGCTCTCTAAAATATCTTTCCAATGATATATAATATGATATACTTCCATAAATAAAATCAGCAGAAATCTCTATCTTTCCTAGGGCATACCATAACCTTATTTCTCCTTAGGAAACCTGGGAAAATAATAAAATATTAAACAAAAATTCAATTTACTTGCCTTGCCCTCAGTGGGATTTGATCCCTTGACTATTTTCTTCCCAAAGCCTTAGTCGCAGCCAAGCCGTCGTTGGGCCACGCATCGTGATGTGTCTAAAAGGGCACGTCCACCATGCAATATCTTCAAACAATGAACCTCCGAAAAATAACAAGTGCGTAGAGTGCTTATTCCTTGTAATTCAAAAAATAAACCTCACATGAATCAAACTCAGAACCTCCTCCTTAGCACTGAGCCAACATGCCACTAGGCCATGTTGGCCTTTGCGCTTAGGGCTTCCGAATCTTCATAGTTTTAACCTTCACGAAAATCTTAAGGCTTTCAAAAAAAAATCTCTTTCACATGCACTTCAAAAATAATAGCAAGAGATACTTGGTAAATGAATTTGTTTGGCATTTATATAATTCCTTTTGCCTTCCTTAGCATCACATTGGTGCTTCGAATGAATTCAACGTCAGCATGATTTAATTTATAATAAATTTAAATTTAATTTTAAATTTAAATAATATAAATTAAAATCAACCTTATAACTTTGTCTTAAAGAGCTGACCTTATGTTTAATAAAACCTTAGAACCTTTTTTTTTTTTTTTTTTTTGTGGAAAACATCCCAAAAGGGATGCCACTTTTGGGTAAGACCCAAGTAGGTAGGGGTATCCATAAAACCTTAGAACCTTGTCTTAATGCCCAACCTTGGTAATATTTATAAAATTTAAATTCCTTGTGAATTTAAATAATTTATAAATAATTATTAAACCTCCTTTTTAACTTTTGCAATAACCCATCTTGGGTTTTTATAAACCAATAATTTAACTTGTGCTCCCAATAATATTAAAATATTATGGAGCCTTTTTCCTTTCACTTTTGCACTGATGAAGCTTTTTCCTGGATGACTTGGGCGACTTTATTTCTTGCTGAATTCCTTGAGATGAGTGATAACTCTATCAGGTGACATCAATGACAACTTTGACTTAGAGGACTCAAAATGTCCAACATGAATTGTGTAACTTTGTTGTGTTTTTAGGAGCTAGATATTGTAGGTAGTACATAGGGATACACCACAATTGAACACAGTTGAACCAAATTGTGAGAATACATGTCAAGAATGGGCTACGAAAAGCACCTGTGGAAACTTGGAAAACATCTATGGAAACCTATATATTTTATAAATATGTTTCATGTAATAAACACACCACATATGCTGATAACTTAGCCAACATAATACATAATGCATAGTCAACCTGGAAATTTATTGCGTTAACACTATTATTTGGGATACAGTCCAATAATTGCTATGCAAATTATTATTAATATGTAGTTTAATAATTTTTTGAAATTTATGTAATCCAAATGTGATTTGACTTTGTCCTCCTTGAGAAAATAACAAAGGAGTTGTTACTTTGATTAGTATATTTGTTAGTAAGTTATAGGTTTTAGTCACATGTATTTATTGTTATGTCATTTTGGATGAATTCATTTATAATAAGTCCAAAAGTAGTTTTAGGTTATCTTAATATTAGATTATATTGTTATGTAATTTTAGAATTTAGTTTGAGTCCATTCAATATGTAATGGAAAGAAGTTGAAGACTTCTATTGAAAGAGTGATGTAACAACTATATATTACAATGTAAAGACCTTGGAAAATGTCTAAACTAGTTGCCATTTGAACAAGTCTTCTATCATTTACATTGTATGAATGAATATTGAAGTCAAGCAATAAAATAGTAGTATTTTATTCTATGATTTTGGTAACTATATCTCATGATTTCTTCGTGTTTTACTTATTACTGTAATTTCATTTATTTTTTCTACAAGCATAAATTAAGTAGCATAAAGTTAGATAATAAATGTCATTTATTGAATTTAAAATAGAGTAGAAAAGGGGAGGAGGTTAATACTAACCTTGAGGAGGTAGGGCCCACTCCGAAAGGTTAGTCCCTAAATCTCTTCCCCCAAAAACACGGTAGATAGAATTAGAACATAGAATAAATTTAGAACATAAATTTTATTAAAATTGCATATTATAGAATTATAAAATACATTAAATAGATAATGCATCATTAGATCATAACTTGGATCCACACAAACTTAGACTAAATCATAAATTACATATTTTAAATTAACCATCTTTTTATTTAAATTTCATTTATTACAAAGGAAACTAAAGAAATAGAATAAAGTCAATGATTAATAATTGTGGAATAATCTACATGGGATTTCTATTCTTTAAATCTAACCTGGGTTGACAATTAAGCTTTAGAGACTACAAATCGATATTTTAGTGCCATTGCTGAGGAGAACAGTGTCGTTATTTTTTATCAGATACTACTAGATCAAGAGGGAGACACAAGGAGACACAAGAACTTCTTATTTCAATCTACCGTGTCAGATTTCCAACATGCATGCAGGTCAGAGTTGGCACAAGGAGTTCCAACAAGTGTCTTCATATCAATACTTCTAGGTTCCATTTTCTTAGGTTCAAATTTACTGCTTTTCTAGTTAGCATTTTATTTTAGCATTTTTGTTTTTAGTAAATTTACTTTCAAGCATTGGAATTGATTGTTACCTACTTAGGTCTAGGTTATTTAACTTGTGAAAACAAGGGAGTAGGTGCAACAAAATCAAACCGAAGTTTTCCTTAAAATCAAGTAGTAACAACAATCCAACCTTTATTTCAATATTTTTGTTTTCAATAAATTTACTTTCAAGATGGAATTGATTGTTAACTACTTAGATCTAGGTTCTTTAACTTGTGAAAACAAGAAAGAAAGTGTGACAAAATCAAACTGAAGTGTTCCTTAAAATAAAGTAGTAACAACAATCCAAATTTTATCTCAACTTTTATGTTTTCAACAAATTTACTTTTTAGCACTATGAGGTTGTTACCTGCTGATGGCAAGACGGGATTCACACAAACACATTCACAGTAATTTCATGGTAATTTCATTAAAAAAAGAAAATAGCATGATACGGGTTACAATATTCTCTCCAGTATACCCTTCTCCCCCAATGCCAAACTTCACCATCCCCCATCCTTATAGCATTTCGGGTTTTTAACGAGGCCCCCGATCCTCTCGGCCATCAATGCCCTGCCTAACAAATTCAAATTCTAATTTTTCCCTCCCTCGGTCGAACTCCCCAAATTTTCTCACAATAAATGGCCCCTGCCTCACCCACCATGAAACCCTCATTAAAGGTATTATCTGACCTGCAAACGTCGCCTTGGTCAGATCGTCCTTCCACGCCTCTGTTTCACCCATAACGTCCATGCTCTATACTGTTGTGAAGACCATTCCCATATTTAATACATGCGGTCGCCAATTTCAATTTCAATCTTCGTGGCAGCCCGCACGTTTAATTAATTTCCTTTTCTACTTTGTCTTCGGCTGACCGTGTCACTTTAATACATGTGGAGGATGCGTGTCTGCATTTAATTAATTTCCTTTCCTGCTTTGTCTTCGGCTGACCGTGTCACTTTAATACACGTGGAGGATGCGTGTCACAAGCTTGTCTTCATACTTGTCGTGATATCGCGACATGTCGCGATATCGCGACCCACTGTCCCTTCGCCTTCACCTTGGTGGAAAAAGTCATGATATCGCGACATGTCACGATATCGCGACCCACTGTCCCTTCGCCTTCACCTTGGCAGAAAACAATCGCGATATCGCGACATGTCGCGATATCATGACATGTCGCGATATCGCGACCCACCGTCCCTTTGCCTTCACCTTGGCGGAAAATAGTCGTGATATCGTGACATGTCGCGATATCGCGACCTACTGCCCCTTTGCCTTCACCATGGCAAAAAGATGCCGCGATATCGCGACATGTCATGATATCGCGACATGTCGCGATATCGCAACTCAAACTGGCCATTGCCCTTTCGAAGCATTGGGGTCACGATTTCACGACCCCAATGCAACTTGTGCCTTTACTCTAAAACTTCTCCTTCTTTTTACGAAATCTCCCTCTTGGGCCAAGATTTGAAACAAACCCAACACAAATACTTAGAAAATAAAAGCAAACAATTAAATGATTTGGAGGATGCAAGATTGCTCCTTGACCACCGGATGCTCCTGCATCAGACACCCGGGGTAGAATAAAAAAAAGTGATCCTCACTTTTGTTCGGCTAAGGGGAGACCCAAGCGGTCAATCTTCGCCTTCGACAACCAAGTCGCATCTTCGGTTGGTCCCCCCTCCACTTGATCAAGTACTCAGTATACTGCCTGTTTCAGGTGCTCCGACCTTCACGGGTATCTAATATTTCCTCGGCCTCATCTGTGCTTGGAGTAGAGGCTATAAATTGCCATGGTTCTGGACTTTGCATGTCTGTACTTTCTCTCTCATGATATTCCATGAGATCTGAAATATTAAAAATAGGTGAAATATCACGCCAACTCGGCAATTTCACTTCATACGCATTTCCTGACTCTCGTTTTCCCAGTATTTTGCATGGCCCAAACTTTTTCATCTTCAATTTATTGTAAGTCTTGGCAGGAAATCTTTCCTTCCTGAGATACACCATAACCTCATCTCCAATCTCGAACTCCTTGAACCACCGCTTCTGGTCCGCCCTTGTCTTATATTGATTGTTCATTTTTGTAATCTGTCTTTTTACTTCCTCATGCAGACTTTTTATATGCTCTGCAAATTCTTCTGCCTCGGCACTACATTTTTCTCTTCTGTCCAACTTTCTTAGCTCAGACACATTCCTCGGGCTGTTTCCATATACTATCTGGAATGGTGATTTATTTGTGCTTTTATTAACTAAACTGTTATATGCAAACTCTGCCTGTGGTAAGACTAAATCCCATCCCTTGGGTTGATCCACTATCAAACACCGCAGTAAATTGCCCAGGCTTCTATTGACCACCTCCGTCTGTCCATCTGTCTGTGGATGGTATGCTGAACTGAATTTCAAGTCTGTCTTCAATTTCTTCCACAGAGTTCTCCAAAAATACCCAACAAACTTTGTATCTCTGTCTGAAACTATACTTCTCGGCAAACCGTGAAGTCGTACCACTTCTTTGAAGAACAACCCAAAGAATGTGAACTACATCACTTGTCTTTTGGCAGGGAATAAAATGTGCCATTTTGGAGAACCGGTCCACCACCACAAATATTGAATCATTTCCTCTCTGTGTTCTCGGCAATCCAAGAACGAAATCCATGCTTATGTCCTCCCATGGTCTCTCGAGCACGGGTAATGGTCGGGTACAGTCCCGTATTTTGTTTCACACCCTTTGCCATCTGGCATATTCTGCAACTTTGCACAAAATTCCGTACATCTTGCCAAAGTTGTGGCCAGTAGTAATTTTCCTCAACCAAGGCAATGGTCTTATCCCTACCAAAATGCCCAGCCAATCCTCCGCTGTGCTTTTCTTTGATTAAATTCTCCCGCATGGAACTTCTGGGAATGCACAACTTACTGCCCTTGAACAGCATCCCGTATTGGATTAAGAAATCCAACCATTTTGTTCTATCTATGGTAAGAGGTATTGAGCAAGCCTTCCAGGCTTCTGCAAAATCCGGATCTGCAGGGTATAGATCCTTCAGTTCTTCAAACCCCACTACTTCCACTTTCAATTTGGTCAGCAGAGTTTGCCTTCTGCTTAAGGCATCTACAACCCTGTTTGACTTCCCACTTCTGTGCTTTAGTACAAAGGTATAACTTTGGAGGAACTCCACCCATTTCATGTGCCTTTGGTTCGGCTTTTGTCCGATTGTTAATGTATTGCAAAGCCCGATGGTTAGTAAACAAAGACAAACTCCTTTGGTAATAAATAATGTCTCCACTTTTTCAGGGCCCGAACTATAGCATAAAATTCTTGATCATAGACAGAATACTTCTTCCGAGCATCATTTAACTTTTCACCGAAATAAGCAATCGGCTTGCCTCCTTGACTCGAGATCGCCCCTATTGCACTGCCACTAGCATCACAGTCCACCTGAAATACCTTGTTGAAGTCTGGAAGTGCCAAAATAGGTTGTTCTGTAACTTTTATCTTCAATGTGTCAAAGCTCCTTTCAGCCCCTGATGTCCATTTGAACTCATTTTTATCTCCCCTCATTGTCTCGGTGAGAGGTGCACAAATACTGCTGAAGTTCTTTATGAACTTCCTATAAAAACGGCCGAGACCATGGAATGACCTCACTTTGTTGTGCTCCTTGGAGTAGGCCATTCAATGATGGCTCTCACCTTTTCGGGGTCCATCTTCAGGCCTTCTGTTGAGATTACAAACCCCAAGTATACCAATTCCTTCTTGACAAAATTACACTTTTTCAAATTTATTAATAACTGTTCTTCTTGCAGCTTTTCAAAGACTCTCCTGATATGCATCAGGTGTTCCTCCAGGGTCCGGCTAAATATCAATATATCATCTAAATAAACAATAACAAACTTTCCTAGAAATTCTTTTAGTACTTCATTCATCAACCGCATGAAGGTACTTGGTGCATTGGACAGTCCAAAGGGCATGACTAACCACTCAAACAGGCCTTCTCTTGTCTTGAAGGTTGTCTTCCATTCATCCCCCTCTCGGATACGGATCTGATGATGACCACTTTTCAGATCAATCTTTGTGAAGTACTCAGCTCCACTTAAACAGTCCATGATATCATCCATTCTTGGTAACGGGAATCTATACTTAATAGTAATTTTGTTGATGGCTCGTGAATCTGTACACATCCTCCATTCTCCATCCTTCTTTGGTGCCAGCACTGCAGGTACTACGCATGGACTCAAAATTTCCCGAATTAATCCCTTTTCTAATAATTCTTGGACCTGTCTATTTAACTCCTCAGTCTCTATAGGTGTCATCCTGTGTGCGACTTTATTTGGCGAGCTTGATCCCTGGTACTAAATCTATATGGTGGCTAATTTTTCTCACAGGGGTAAGCCCTCGGGCACATTGTCGGACACAATGTCCTGGAAATTCCTCCGATAGATTTAGAACTTCTGTTGGGGTATCCCGACATTCCTTCCCCCTAACTCTTGGAATTATTGCATAACATAAATGTTCATGCTTTAACCCATTTAGAAACTCTCTCCCCTCAACTAAACAGACTTTGGAAATATTACACACCTTTTCATCTGTATCCTTCAAGGGCTTTAGCTTATGGCGTACACCATTATTTGTCAATGAGTAGGTGTTGGCACGACCATCATGTACTGCACTCCGGTCAAACTGCCAGGGTCTCCCCAGAAACATGTGGCAAACATCCATGGGTAAGATGTCACACAGGACCTCATCACAATACTTCCCAACATTAAATTTAACAGAACACTGCTCATTGACCAAGGCTTCGTGGTCCTTTTGTAACCATGCGACCCGGTATGGGTGTGGGTGTTTCTTCCTCTCTAACTGTAACTTCGTAACCATTTCCTATGAAACCAGGTTATCCGTGCTACCATTATCAATAATGATATTGCAAACCTTGCCCGCACATTTACATCTAGTGCGAAATAAACTTTTCCTCTGGTCTGTGTCCTTCTCCTCGTTCAATAGGACTCTTCTTACAACCATTGTTTCTCCTCTCTTCGCTTCTTCGGAATGCTCAGATTCAGCATCCTCCTCTGCCACAACAGCTCTGGCTGGGCCCTCAGGCCTCTTGTTTGTTCTTTCTTGGTGTTGTGGACATTCAAATGCCCTGTGTCCTTCTTCACCACAGTGGAAACATGTTCCACGAAATACTCCCCTTCCAAACCCTCATCCAGATCCACCCCGTCCTCTTGGGTAGTCGTTCTGATCTCGGGCTGATAAACATCTTCGTCTTTTTGGTCCTCGGTTACTACTGGCTTCCCCAGTCTTCTTCGGATCCTTGTACTTTTCTCCACTGGTCCTCCCACCAGTCCTTCCACCTCGGCCTCTTCCTCTTTGCTTGCCTTCAAACCGCCTGTTTAGCTTTTCTTCTACCTTCAAGGCAAATTGATAGGCATCCTCAATGGTGTTTACTCGAACCAAGCTCGCTTCTTCCCGGATACCAAGCCTCAACCCATTAATGTAACGGGCTACTTTCTCTTTATTTGCCTCTAAATGCCCTGTTCTAATAGAAATTTTGTAAAATTCTTCAGTGTACTCTTGGATAGTTTTGTTTGTCTGTCTCAAGCTCTGCATTTTTCTTAGCATATCCAACTCGTAATCTGCCGGGATGAACTGCCTTTTAAGCTTTTCCACCATTCTATCCCATCTTGTTATTCTTTCTTTCCCCCTTCTGTTTCTCTCCAACTGCATTCCCCTCCACCAAATGCTGGCATGACCCTTTAACTTGGTCTTAGCAAATCTGACCCGGTTAGGGTCTTCAATCTCCTCATACTCGAAATATTCCTCTAAATCATTTATCCAGTCAATCACTTCTTCTGGATTCAGATTTCTCGAGTAGGTAGATACCTCCATTTTTGGTTGTTTTCCAATCTGAGAGATGGCCTTATACAACCGGGCCTGAGCAGGATCCACAGCTTCTGCTTCTTCCTCAGACTGTTCTTCCTCTTCAACTTCATCTTCACTTTCCTCTTCCCCTCCGGGTTCGTACCTTCTACGTAACTCTGCTTGCAAGGCTTGAACTTGTCTTTGCAAGGCTCGGAAGTCTTCGGCCGGCACCACATTTCCTGCTCCGCCACGGTTCCTTCGTGGAGGCATGATATATATATATATATATATTTTTCTCTGTATTATTTATTTATTTTTTTTTTTTTAAGAATTCTTCCACAGATCCTGGTGCAACTGCCTCTCTCCGATGATATGTTACACGCTCAGGAGCTCCCACTATGATACCACTTGATGGCAAGCCGGGATTCACACAAACACATTCACAGTAATTTCATGGTAATTTCATTAAAAAAAAGAAAATAGCATGATACGGGTTACAGTATTCTCTCCAGTATACCCTTCTCCCCCAATCCCAAACTTCACCATCCCCCATCCTTACAGCATTTCAATTTTTTAACGAGGCCCCCGATCCTCTAGGCCATCAATGCTCTGCCTAACAAATTCAAATTCGAATTTTCCCTCCCTCGGTCGAACTCCCCAAATTTTCTCATAATAAATGGCCCCTGCCTCACCCACCATGAAACCCTCATTAAAGCTCTTCTCTGACCTGCAAACACCGCCTTGGTCAGATCGTCCTTCCGTGCCTCTGTTTTGCCCATAACGTCCATGCTCTGTACTGTTGTGAAGACCATTCCCATATTTAATACACGCGGCCGCCAATTTCAATTTCAATCTTCGTGGCAGCCCGCGCGTTTAATTAATTTCCTTTTCTGCTTTGTCTTCGGCTGACCGTGTCACTTTAATACACGTGGAGGACGCGTGTCTACGTTTAATTAATTTCCTTTCCTGCTTTGTCTTCGGCTGATCGTGTCACTTTAATACACGTGGAGGACACGTGTCACAAGCTTGTCTTCATACTTGTCGCGATATCGTGACCCACTGTGAAGGCAGAAAAAGTCACGATATCGCAACATGTCGTGATATCGTTACCCACTGTCCCTTCGCCTTCACCTTGGCAGAAAATAGTCGCGATATCACGACATGTCGCGATATCACGACCCACTATCCCTTTGCCTTCACCTTGGCAGAAAACAATCGCGATATCGTGACCCACTGCCCCTTTGTCTTCACCATGGCAAAAATATGCCGCGATATCGCGACATGTCATGATATCGTGACTCAAACCGGCCATTGCCCTTCCGAAGCCTTGGGGTCGCGATTTCACGACCCCAACGCAACTTGTGCCTTTACTCTAAAACTTCTCCTTCTTTTTACGAAATCTCCCTCTTGGGCCAAGATTTGAAACAAACCCAACACAAATACTTAGAAAATAAAAGCAAACAATTAAATGATTTGGAGGATGCAAGATTGCTCCTTGACCACCGGATGCTCCTTCATCACCTGCTTAGGCTTGAGTTTTTAAAATTGTGAAAACAAGGGAGTAGGTGCAACAAAATAAAACTGAAGTGTTCCTTAAAATCAATTAGTAACAACAAAATTTTACTTTTCCTTGATGTGTTAAAATTTATTGCTATATTTTAGACCAGGTTTGAATGGCAGTAAGACTATTCTAGAATAATAATTTTACTTTCTCTTGTTGTATTAAGATTGACTGTTGTATTTTAGATCTGGTCTTAATATTAGTAATATTGTTCTATTTGAAAAAAATTATTTCTAAAAATTGTATTCTGCTAGAAAATAAAACAAAGAGAAAAAAAAGAGAGAAATTATTAAAAACTGAAAAAAAGAGAAGTAAAAGTTGCTAATGGTGCAAAGTTGCATTTAGTCCGCATTAATAGAACTCAAAAAACTATTCCTAGAATAAGAAATCAATCTAATTTTTGACCAAAGATAGGTCATTTTGAAAATAGTGGGACTATATGTGGGAACACCTTGATCTTATTAGGAAAAGGATAAAAGATCTAGGAAAAATCAAGAGGATCTATATTACTAAAGACCTAGGTGTATGTTATCATTTATCATACCTTAATATATTAAGAAGTTATGAATATTGGCTAGGGAATAGAAGATCAAGTGTAAACTCAACTACATATCCTTAGGAGCAATACTTTGAGGATTCCCTTGTTGTCCATAATTTCTTGGTAGATATACAGAATAGAGAAGTGAGTCAGGAATATAATAGAATATACCATAAGGCACCTAAAATTATATACTTTAGATAATTGTGCCATGATTTATAGTTTAAAACTCTACTGCTATTCAAGTACAAGCCTTTATTGTTCAACTAATCCATCTTGTAAAATGAGATTTCACATTTGAAGAAGGGTATTTCATGATCCCTAAGTAGTTGGAACCAATTAATGATAAACTATTTAAGAAGGACTAAATGATTCTAATTTACTCATATTGTTGCAGATATTAGGATCTTCAAAAATTTATGAGTAGACCTAGAGATTCAAAAGGAAGATTCATCAAAATATGCAAAGAAAAACAAGAAGAAAAATCTAGTGAAAAGCTTCATATTTCTATATTAAAATAAATTGAAATTGTGGTAACTAAGGATTCTTCAAAATAACAAATTGAATTTCCATCAACTCTACTAGATCAAAATCCTAAAACTTTTCTGTTTCTAGAACCTAAATTTGATAATCATATAGATCCTTCCACTATATTTTTTGAACCCATACCTGGTCCAATCCTTGAATTTCTTCAATCAGTCATGGATGACCAATAGTGAACATGAGGAAGCAAGCTATCATGCCTATTGAATTTAAAATAGAAACTCTTTGCATAGCGGTACAACTTGATATGGATTTGTATTAACCACAAAAAGCTATATTAGAACAATGAAACATTCTAGATGAAAGAATATTAGAGGCATTATATATGACTGAACTAATGCAAGTACAAAGGAAATAATGACATGATAAACATATTGTACCATGAAAGTTTCAACCAGGAGACTGGGCCTTACTATTTGACTCCTGCTACCAAGATTTCCAAGGAAAGCTAAGGACATGATGGCTTGGATCCAATGAGATTGAAGAAATATTTGGAAATTTTATAGTTAAACTTAAGCCCATTGATGATTCAACAAGAATATTATTAGTCAATGGACATAGAATTAAGATCTATAGGAAGCAATTATCTAAAGAATAATTTATAAATCATCTTAAACATCAAGTTTATTTTCAATGCATTTATGAAATGCAATAAAATTCTATAAAAAAAAAGCTTCTATTTTGTATCTTAAGCAAAAAAAAACTACCTGCTAAATAATTTGTTGCTTTGTAATATAATATATACTAAACAAATAAATGTATTCATTAAAAATAATATAGTCTAATCAATCCTCTTGTCTGGATGAATAAGTATCAGTAAATAAGATGGATGGCAAAATCGTTACACTACTTGACCAATGAAAGAAGGTTATTATGGACTGATAATATTTTTTGAAAATAAACTAAATAAAATCACTCAATTTTATTTAAAATATGCTTTCTTTATTTCATAATGGATTTCTAATATGTAAGATGTTTTCATATTATTATTTCATCTCTTTTCAATCATAGTATTAGGTTTTAAGTGTTGGCAATTTTGGGTTTGAGATCCTAAATTCTTGTCTATGAGTTGTCATTGATGTCAAAAGGAAATGGCATTAATGTTAAGAGGATGTGTTGGCTTCAAAGGTGGAAGATTCCAAGAGAATCTTTTTAAGAGAATCCGGAGAGATTCCATTGGATAGGGTTTTTATTAAAAACAAGTTAAATGGTTTTTATTAAAACCAATGGAGGTTCTCTTTATTATTTATTTAATTATTATTTAAAACCCTTCAAGGTTTTAATTAATTAATTATTTAAGGGAGAAATTATTTTTAATTTATTAAAATTATTTAAGGGTTTTTAAACCTTTTAGAAAGCAAATTTTGATTAAATTCGAAATTACTTTTCTTTGCAGATGACATGTTCTAAAGTCCACGTATGGACTATAAATATGAGAGGGTTCCTAAGGTTAAACAGACTAGGAAAATTGAAGGCAATTAATTGGTTTGGCTACGATCGAATGATCTGTTTACGCTATGAAAGAGGAGAGCTCGTGGTTTGAAAAGCTTTCGGAAAGCTTGACCGTTTATGTGGAAGGAAGTTCATCTTGGACTTTGTAAGCCCCTTGTGGGCTAGTGGCAGTGAAGGCTGCATTTGGCCCTTGCGTAGGTGGAGGTCTACGTTTCAATCCCCATGGAGGGAGCTGTGCATGGATTAGTCACATTTTTATTAAAACGTGTTTTGTGCCATGAATTTCAGATTCTTCAAGGGCAGCCATTATAAGGTGTGATTATTTTCTTGATATGATTTTTGGAATTGTTTAGCATTGTTTAAAAGACATAGGAGAAATAATGGGATAGTTCTTATGTTGTATTTTTGAGATTAGTCTTTTGCTATGCAAAATTTAAAAATGGAGATATAAGGTGTAGGTTTTGGTTGTGTTTTTGGCTTCTTTGGTGGTTGTTTTTAAAGAAGAGGAGCTAAAAGGTGTATTAAGGAAAGTTTTTATATATGCTTATTTATCTTGGTTCTAACCCTAACTTGGTTGGAAGTTTGAGGGTTGTGTGTGGTGACAAATTTAAGGATCAATTTTCTTCTACTCCAAAAAGGTATGGGCACATTTTCCTTATGAGTATGATTGGTGTATGTTTTTCTGAAATAAGGTTGGAGTGAAAAGGTTTTCAACTAGGTTTCCTTTTGGTTGGGTGTAAATCCTATTTTCTGGTTTTTTGAAGACTACTTATGCATTGTTATCCTTAAGGAGAGTTTTTTGATGAATGCATAATTTTGGTTTGAGGTAGTGGAAGCATTGTGCACTAGGGTTTATGTTTGTGAGTCTTGCTACTTGCTTTGAGTTGGTGAAACCCTTGGTTGGTTGTTTTGAGTTTGATGGTTGAGTTGCTTCCATAGAGGTTGTTTGGTCAAGTTATTGCTTTGCTTGATTCATGATATTGGGCTTACTCCATTGAGTTGATTTGAGCAAGTTATTCTTTGCATTTGGTGATATTGTGTTGGTGGTTGTTTTGTTCAAATATCTTTGGAGGGAAAAGGATTTCTACTTGTTTCCTTTTCTTGTGATGATTGGTTGAATGCTTCAAGGTTGATGTTGAGTTGAATGGTGTTGGTTGACTAAACCTTGTTTGATGAGCATTGTTGTTGAAACCCTAATTTATGGTGAAAAGAACATGAGTATCATTGTTATGTGATTCTTTGCATAGTTTGCAATTGTTGGTGTTTCATGTTCTTGAAAGAAAACATTCTATCCTATCCATTTTAGATATTGAGTTGAGTTTTCAAATTTGAGATTGAGATTGAGCTGAGTTGATTTGAGTTGAGTTTTGAGATTGGGATTTGAGTATAGAACATATTGAGTCTCTAAAAATTCTCTTTATGCTTCTATGAGTTTGACAAATCACATTGGGTCTCTAACAATTCACTTTGTGATTTCCTATTAAGAAAGTTTTTCTTGGTGAGCTTGCTGAGTTTTTGGACAGGTTCCAATGGGGACTCGTGAGCAGTTTTGGATAGGTTTCGATGGGGACTTGTGAGCAATTTTGGACAGGTTTTGGTGGGGACTTGTGAGTAGATTTGGACAGGTCCTAGTAGAGGACTTATGAGCTGAGTTTGATAGTTCTATCAGAGAACTTGAGGACAGAGGTGCATTGGTTCTATGATAAGAACCTGAGGACAGTTGGCAAGTCTTTGAGAAGGCTTGTATGTAGAGGATTGATTTGTTCAAGAGTTGGATAGATCTGACAGACAGAGGAAGACTTGTACTAGACCGATTGACTATGTTTGGTACAAGTTGCTGAGCTACTGTGGGCGTGATCATAGAAGGCAAAGGTCTCTTAGGCTAAGCATTGAGGATAGGAGGTCTTCGGTGGAAAGGAGTTCCACATGCTGGAAAGAGGTAAAGGCAGTTGATCTTCTGAGGGATCATTTCCAGAGTAGAGGGGAAGGTATCTCTTTTGAGCAGAGGCTCATAAATTCTGATCGGGGGAAGGTATCTCCTTTGAGCAAAGGCTCATAAATTTTGATTGGGGGAAGGTATATCCTTTGGGTCGAGGCTCATAAACATTGTAATTGGGAAGGATTCCCAAAGAACTTTGAGATAAATTTTAGAGAAAATTTTTGTGGATGTAGCCTAGCCATTCTGGGTGAACCACGTTAAAATTGGTGTCACTTTGTGGATGATATTGTGCATTTCTTTGATATTGCTTTGGGTATATTGCTTTACTATTTTGAAGTATAAAGGAAAAAGTAAAAAGAGGTCTTATACTGTTCACCCTCCCTCTCAGTATAAGCTTGTGTTCTTCAATTGGTATTAGAGCAGGTGCCTTTAGAAAGTTTAACATCTTGAAGGAAAAGCTAGTAAAGAACACAATGGATCATTCAAGTAGCAATGCAACACCTATTCTTTATGGGTCAGATTTTGGTCTTTGGAGTGCAAGGATGAAGTTTCATCTAATGGCACTTGGTAATGAGGTATGGGAAGTGATTGAAGATGAGTATACTATTCTTGTACATGGTTCTAATACTAAAGAAGAAATGCTCCTACATCACAGCAATTCAAAAGCAATGAATGCAATCCTGAAAGGCTTATAGAAAGCAAATCTCACCAAAGTGATTCACTGCAAGACAACTAGTGAAATGTGGAAACAGTTGAAGGTGGTTCATACAGGTGATACAAATGTCAGAAAGGCCAAATTGAGACACTTCAAAGGTATGGTTGAACAACTCCAAAGAATGGTGATGAAAATATTAGTGACTACATGCTTCGTATGGATGAGGTTGTTAACTCCATGAAATACTTAGGTCTTGAGCTTGCTGAAAATGATGTTTGTGATAAGATTTTAAGATCTCTTCCTTATAGATTTCGTGAAAATATTTCTGCTATTGAGAAATCTAAAGATTTGGATAAGTTGAAAAAGGATGAGCTCCATAGTATACTTGCAGCATTTGAGTTGAGAACTCAAGTGAAGGTTGATGTCAAGAAAGAGGCAACTTTCAAGGCTACCAAGAAATCCAAGGGTAAATAGCTTCAAGATAGTGATGAGTCTTCTAGTGATGAAGAGGCATATTACAACAAGAAAGACAAGTTCTCTAGAAATCACAAAAGCATGAAAAATATAAGATGTTTCAATTGTAGAAATTTTGGTCATTATGCTACTGACTGTACTATTCCCAAGAATGAAAGTGATGAAGATAAACAAGATTCTATGAGCAAGGTTTCTGAAAAGCATAAGCATCACAGAAAGAACAAAGATGAGCACAACAATCAAGGAAAGAAGTATTCTCACAAGCATAAGAAGAATTTTTATCTAGACAAAGCAAGTAAGTGTTCTAGTAGTGATAGCGAAAGTTCTTCACATGATGATGAAAATGAGATGTTGTTCATATCAAAAAAGAGGAAGAACCAAAACATAGATTCATTATCATGAAATGTCTTAGATGTGGAAATTTTGGTCACCTTGAGGATGATTGCACAAATAATGATTTGGTTTCTAGTATGTATGAGGATGCTTCAGAAAACTATAAGGAAGATGCATGTATGGTTTTTGAAAAGTGTAGCACCTCTAGTGATAAGAAATCTGAGAAAGGCTTTGATGATTCAAAAAGCAATCAAATAAAGGATCTTGAAAGCGAACTTATTAGTGCTCTTAGTGCTTTGAAAAAGGAAAGAAAGAAGAATGCTAGACTCAAGGATAAGTTAGATGAATGTTGTATGGAGATAGATGATCTTATAGAAAGTCTTGACTTCTCTATAGCTAAGACACAAGAACTCAAGGATGAGTTAGAGTCTAATGTTCTTGAGTATAATGAGTTAGAACAGAAAATGGCTTCTTTGAAAGAGGAAACTAAAGAGTACAAGGATAAGCTTTACAGGTTTCAAGATAGCTCCAAAAAGGTTAAGTCACTCATAAAAGGTCAAAGAAAGACAACAGATAAAACAGGCTTTGGTTTTGTTAAGCCACACAAAGAACAAGTTGAAGAGTCTAGTAAGAGACTCCAAAAGGAAGAGAGTTCTGATGAGGAAAGTATTTCAGATCGTGAATCCTTGAGTGATAGATGCACAAAAACAGAAAATAGGAAACAAAAAAAGGAAAGAAAGTTTACAAGACCTAGAAGGTCATTTACAGGAAAGTTTAATGGCAGATGTTTTGCTTATCACAGGTTTGGTCACATGGCTTCACATTGCATAACTCAAGTAAGGAAGGTAAATTATAGTTTTAGAGGTGGTAATTTCTTTCAAGGGTATTGCTACTCTTGTAAACAGTTTGGGCATAAGGCAATTTTTTGCAAGGCTAATAACAGGAACATGGTTAGTCAGAATAGGTGGATTCAAAGAATAGGTATGCCTAAAAGAAATAATATTGTTACTTGTTATAAGTGCAACAATGAAGGTCACAAAGCTAGACAGTGTAGAGCTGAACTTCCAAGGTATAGGAATAGGAATAGTGGTATGAACAGGTCCAAGGATCAAGGCATGGATAAGAACAAGAATGATAATAGGAACATGAACGGTGATAGGAATAAGAACAAAAATATGGACAAGGAGAACAAGAGAAGACATGGTAAGGCAACTATAGACACTGATGATGATCAGTGCCTGTTGGGAGTTTTACTCGCACCCCGAAATTAAACACCTCAACAGGAGGTGGGGGAGGGACTAAGCTAAGAGGCTCATTCTTAGTCCCAAGCCCCAAAGGTGACCCTTTGCCATTGATGACAAAGGAGGAGAGATATGAGTAAGGGGGAGAGCCTCAAGACAAGGGGAGTTGTTTATGTTGAGTTTCGTGTTGTTGAGAAGCATGGTTTGCCATCAATGACAAAGGGGGAGATTGTTGGCAATTTTGGGTTTGAGATCCTAGCTTCTTGTCTATGAGTTGTCATTGATGTCAAAATGAAATGGCATTAATGTTAAGAGGATGTGTTGGCTTCAAAGGTGGAAGATTCCAAGAGAATATTTTTAAGAGAATCCGAAGAGATTCCATTGGATAGGGTTTTTATTAAAAACAAGTTAAATGGTTTTTATTAAAACCAATGGAGGTTCTCTTTATTATTTATTTAATTATTATTTAAAACCCTTCAAGGTTTTAATTAGTTAATTATTTAAGGGAGAAATTATTTTTAATTTATTAAAATTATTTAAGGGTTTTTAAACCCTTTAGAAAGCAAATTTCGATTAAATTTGAAATTACTTTTCTTTGCAGCCGACGTGTTCTAAAGTCCATGTATGAACTATAAATATGAGAAGGTTACTAAATTTAAATAGACTGGGAAAATTGAAGGCAATTAATTGGTTTGGCTATGATCGAATGTTCTGTTTATGCTGCGAAAGAGGAGAGCTCGTGGTTTGAAAAGCTTTCGAAAAGCTTGACCGTTTATGTGGAAGGAAGTCCGTCTTGGACTTCGTAAGCCCCTTGTGGGCTAGTGGTAGTGAAGGCTGCATTTGGGCCTTGCGTAGGTGGAGGTCTGCATTTTGATCCCCGCAGAGGGAGCTGTGCATGGATTAGTCATGTTTTTATTAAAACGTGTTTTGTGCCACGAATTTCGGATTCTTCAAGGGTAGCCATTATAAGGTGTGATTATTTTCTTGATATGATTTTTGGCATTGTTTAGCATTGTTTAAAAGACATAGGAGAAATAAGGGGATAGTTATTTTGTTGTATTTTTGAGATTAGTCTTTTGCTATGCTAAATTTAAAAATGGAGATATAAGGTGTAAGTTTTGGTTGTTGTGTTTTTGGCTTCTTTGGTGGTTGTTTTTAAAGAAGAGGAGCTAAAAGGTGTATTAAGGAAAGTTTTTATATATGCTCATTTATCTTGGTTCTAACCCTAACTTGGTTGGAATTTTGAGGGTTGTGTGTGGTGACAACTTTAAGGATCAATTTTCTTCTACTCCAAAAAGGTATGGGCACATTTTCCTTATGAGTATGATTGGTGTATGTTTTTCTGAAATAAGGTTAGAGTGAAAAGGTTTTCAACTAGGTTTCCTTTTGGTTGGGTGTAAATCCTATTTTCTGGTTTGTTGAAGACTTCTTATGCATTTTTATCCTTGATGAGAGTTTTGGTGAATGCATAATTCTGGTTTGAGGTAGTGGAAGCATTGTGCACTAGGGTTTATGTTTATGAGTCTTGCTACTTGCTTTGATTTGGTGAAACCCTTGGTTGGCTATTTTGAGTTTGATGGTTGAGTTGCTTCCATAGAGGTTGTTTGATCAAGTTATTTCTTTACTTGATTCATGATATTGGGCTTACTCCATTGAGTTGATTTGAGCAAGTTATTCTTTGCATTTGGTGATATTGTGTTGGTGGCTGTTTTTTTCAAATATCTTTGGAGGAAAAAGGATTTCTACTTGTTTCCTTTTCTTGTGATGATTGGTTGAATGATTCAAGGTTGATGTTGAGTTGAATGGTGTTGGTTTACTAAACCTTGTTTGATGAGCATTGTTTTTGAAACCCTAATTTATGGTGAAAAGAACATGAGTATCATTGTTATGTGATTCTTTGCATAGTTGGCAATTGTTGGGGTTTCATGTTCTTGAAAGAAAACATTCTATCCTATCCATTTCAGATATTGAGTTGAGTTTTTAGATTTGAGATTAAGATTGAGCTAAGTTGATTTGAGTTGAGTTTTGAGATTAGGATTTGAGTATAGAACATATTGAGTCTCTAAAAATTCTCTTTATGCTTCTATGAGTTTGACAAATCACATTGGGTCTCTAACAATTCACTTTGTGATTTCCTACTAAGAAAGTTTTTCTTGGTGAGCTTACTGAGTTTTTGGACAGGTTCCAGTAGGGACTCGTGAGCAGTTTTGGATAGGTTTCAGTGGGGACTTGTGAGCAGTTTTGGACAGGTTTCGATGGGGACTTGTGAGCAAATTTGGATAGGTCCTAGCAGAGGACTTGTGAGCTGAGTTTGATAGTTCTATTAGAGAACTTGAGGACAGAGGTGCATTGGTTCTATGAGAAGAACCTAAGGACAGTTGGCAAGTCTTTGAGAAGGCTTGTATGTAGAGGATTGATTTGTTCAAGAGTTGGACAGATCTGACAGATAGAGAAAGACTTGTACTAGACCGACTAACTATGTTTGGTACAGGTTGCTAAGCTGTTGTGGACATGATCATAGAAGGAAAAGGTATCTTAGGCTAAGCATTGAGGACAAGAGGTCTTCGATGGAAAGGAATTCCATGTGCTGGCAAGAGGTAGAGGCAGTTGATCTTCTGAGGGATCATTTCTAGAGCAGAGGGGAAGGTATCTCCTTTGAGTAGAGGCTCATAAATTTTGATTGGGGGAAGGTATCTCCTTTGAGCGAGAGGCTCATAAATTTTTATTGGGGGAAGGTATCTCCTTTGGACCGAGGCTCATAAACATTGTAATTGGGAAGGATTCCCAAAGAACTTTGAGATAACTTTTAGAGAAAAGTTTTGTGGACGTAGCTCTGACCATTCGGGTGAACCATGTTAAAATTGGTGTCACTTTGTGGATGATATTGTGCATTGCTTTGATATTTCTTTGGGTCTATTGCTTTACTGTTTTGAAGTATAAAGGAAAAAGTAAAAAGAGATCTTATACTGTTCACCCCCCCTCTCAGTATAAGCTTGTGGTATTCATTAAGGATGAAGTCAGACTTAGTGTGGGAAGGCATATTATTACCTTATGGAAAAGGTCATATAGTCATGATAGTATCACAAAATTAGCAAGAAGGTGAAAGAACTTGTTTCATATAGCCACAATCAATAAAAGAAAGAAAGAAGAATAGTAAGGATAGGATTACATTTCCATCTAGATGGTTATGTAGTCTAAATTCCCAAAGTTCTAAATTCTCCCTAAATAATAAAATAAATAAATAAGAATAGTGAGGATAGGATTACATTTCCACCCAGATGGTTATGTAGTTAGAATCCCAAAAGTTCTAAATTCTCCCTAAAATAATAGAATAAATCAAAAAGGGTAATAAGGATAGGATTACATTTTCATATAGATGGTTATATAGTCCAACTCCCCAAATATTTTCACCCCTAAAACTTAATGGATACATATATGATAAAATGTGGCAATAATAAAACCAAGATGATACCATAATGACTATCTTACTTTCTTCTTTCAAAATAGGTTTTGGGTGTGTCCAACCATTGATAAGACCTATTTTGGCAAACCAAAGTATTGTTGATTGATATTTGTTTAATCTCATTATAATTTTTCTCTCACAAAGGACTCCTCAATGATGCTAGAGGAAGTAGAACAAATAAATTGAACTCTCTAGGACATTAGAAATATTTTTTATGAAATCCATGAAATATTTAATTAAAAATTCAAGGAGGACATCAATTATTTTGCATATCATCTTTGTTATTTGGGAACAGATAATTCCATTCTAAAGGAGATTTATTAGCCTACAATATTATTTGATGACTTAGCTTAGAAAATAAATGATTTATAAATAAGTAGAAAACCCCATATTCCTAATGTATATATATATATTCTAAAAATAAAATATATATACATTTCTATTATAAAGACCTTCATGAATAAAAATTTCTCTTTAGTATTATTTTGACTATATAGCCAGAGATTTAGTTTGGGGGGAGAAGCAAAGGGTTAATACAACAATTTCTACAATATAGTTTGGGGAAGAAAAGAAAAGAAAAATAATAGAAAGAAATCAGGTAAAGTATTCCTATATTTCTATAACTAGTTTTTTGTAGTTTGTTTTTTTTGTAACTACTTTCTATAGCCAGTTTCTAGAGTTACTATATGTAATTCATTTTCAGTAGTTATTTTTTGTAGTTCATTTTCTATAGTTAGTTTTAATAATATTTATAATATACTCTGGGGGAGGAAAAAAAGAGAAAAAAGAAAAGAAAAATAATGGAAAAGAAAGTAGATAAGACAAATATGTTTATGTAGTTAGTTTTTGTAGTGTGTTTTCGTAGGCTCATTTTCATGGAAAATTTTCTAAGTCTATGGCTATAGTGGATTCACACCATGAGCTAAGACCACATGCATTAAGTGATGGATTATAAAATATTATGATATATAAAAGATTGAATTTTAATAAATAGCTCTATAGATGGTCATCCTCGATTTTTATTTCTATAGATTTTGCATGTAAAAGAAATTTAATGTAAAATTCATGTATTTTTACCTCGTGAGCCTTGGCATGGAAGTCAAATCATGAATCCAACCTTGAAGACTAAGCATAAAAGATATGGATGACCCGATATTTATATCTAAGGGCACGAGAGACAAAGTTTTAGCATACACCATTCAAAAGGATGCCAGTGTGAAACCATTGATGCTAATTGATCACCTTCACAATCACGTTATAGTCATGACCAGTAAATCACAAAAGGGCACAATCTAAAAACCATGGTGTATTGTCACATGTGGTGCAAATTTAGAAGTAAAACCTTCCATTTCTCCATTTCTCCATGGTTATGTAGGGGACATGAAGATGATGAATTGCGTAGGTACTTTGAGGTGGCAAATGGACAAATGGGTTTCTCATGAATACCATACATATCATATCTTCATACATAGCATAAGTCATCAAACTTACTATCCTAAGTATATGGAAAAAACATTGGTATAACAAGCTTGAGTGCATGTCATTTTAGGTAATTTCAGTCATCGTTGTGTGTGATGCAAATTTAAGCATAATCAAGGTCCAAAAGGGAATAAAACAAAGAAAACATGAGGACAAGTGGAAATCATCTCAAGTAGCAATGTATATATCATGATATGAACATGAGTTTTTGATCAACATCGAGGAAGGATATCGTGATACTAGATAGAAAGAAATCAACATAAGCATACTTTTTATCCGAGAATTATATCATGATGGGGTCACAAAATAAAAAAAATAAAGATCAATTTTTTTTTAATACCCATATCTTAATCATGGACTTTATTTAAATTCCCTACCTCGAACTTGACTTAATTAAAAAATAAAGACAACTTTTGCCCTAATATATCTCCTAGTAGACATCATCGTGGTAATGTAACACCAAATTTAGCAAGTTTGTTATCACACATCATGGAAAGGTGGTAAGATGAAAGCATGTCATGGTAACAAGTGAAGGCCATTTCCAAGGAAAGGGAGTGACCACCTTATATATTTAATCGACGACCATGCTTTTTAATCATAACGCACTAGAAGATATATTATTTAATAAATCTATATGTATATAAACCCTAATTTCATGCAAATAAAACTCTCCTCCTTGAATAGGGTAAAAATTGGTTGTTCAATGACTTCACACACAAAGTTTAATTACAAACACACTTGATAATACTGTGCAAAATATAGAATCAACCAGTGACTATTTTGATAGGGACTATGGGAGAAAAATTGAATACATATATCGAGAAACTACCAAATCTTGAGAAAGCCAAAATATAGGTGCAAAAGGTGAAGCGCGAGATAATGGCAACAAAAAATACTCCTATTCTAACTTGGGTTTCATCTTGTATCAGATCCAAAAAATATTTGAGTAAATATTTTAAAATGTTTTTCATCATAAAAACTGCATATTTATATTATACATGTATGCTCTGATATTTTATTTCTGTTTTATTTATGTATGTATGCATGTGGACATGCATTTACTTCAGTTTGGGGAAATGATGAGTGTTGGAATTGACCATGAAATGCAATTTTATTTCTAGTTTTAAAAATCAAATCTGATGATTATGTCTATGTCTTGCCAATCAATATGTATAATTTATGTAAATTTTGATATATTTGATCTATGTGGTATCATGTGATTTATGCTCATTATTTTACACAAATTGTGCAATATTGTTATGTTTTTAGGAGCTAGATATTTTAGGTAGTATGCAAGGATATGTCACAACCAAATGCAGTTAAACCATCTCATGAGAAAATGCGTTAGGAACGGGCTATAAAAAACACCTACGAAAAGGATCTATGGAAATTTGGAAAACATCTATAAAAACCTATAGATTTTGTAAACCCATTTTGTGTAATAAACACAAAACGTATGCTGACATCTTAGCTAGCATAACAGATAATGCATAGTCAACCTGGTCATTTGTTGTGTTGACATTATTATTTGGGATACAATCCAATAATTGCTATGCAATTTATTATTAATATGTAATTTGTTAATTGTTCAAGATTTATGTAATCCAAATGTGATTTGACTTTGTCCTCCTTGAGAAAAGGACAAAGGAGTTGTTACTTTGATTAGTATCTTTGTTAGTAAGTTATAGGTTTTAGTCACGCGTATATGTTGTTATGTTTTTTTGGATGAATTCGTTTATAATAAGTCCAAAAGTAGTTTTAGGTTATCTTAATATTATATTATATTGTTATGTAATTTTAGAATTTAGTTTGAGTTCATTCAATATGTAATGAAAATAAGTTGAAGACTTTTATTGAAAGAGTGATGTAACAACTATATTTTACGATGTAGAGACCTTGGAAAAGTTTTGAACTAGTTGAAATTTAAACAAGTCTTCTATCATTTACATTGTACAAATAAATATTGAAATCGAGAAATAAAAAAAAGATCATTTTATTCTTTGAATTTGGTAACTGTATCTCAAGATTTCTTCATCTTTTGCTTATTGTTGTAATTTCATTTCTTTTTCTTGCAAGCATGAATTAAGTAGCATAAATTTAGTTTAATGAATATTATTTACTGAAGTTAAAATAGAGTAGAGAAATAGGAGGAGGTTAATACTAACCTTGAGGAGGCAGGGCCCACTTCGAAAGGTTAGTCCTTAAATATCTTCCCCCTAAAACACGGTAGATAGAATTAGAATATAGAATAAATTTAGAACATAAATTTTATTAAAATTACATATTATAGAATTATAAAATATATTAAATAGATAATGCATCATTAGATCATAATGTGGATCCACATAAACTTAGACTAAATCATAAATTGCATCTTTTAAATTAAGCATATTTTCATTTAAATTTCATTTATTGCAAACTTTCATTTCCTAAAAATGAAACTAAGAAAATGGAATAAAGTCAACAATTAAAAATTATGGAATAATCTATATGGGATTCCTATTCTTTAAAGCTAACTTATATTGACAAATTAAATGTGAGAACTACAAATCGACAACCAAATCTACTAAGTTAGCCTACCTTAGTATTTCAAGACATACCCCTCTTTTTGTTACATATTTTAGAAACAAATAAATTGGCTTATTATAACTAAAAACATGCACAATAGTGCCCTCTAGAAAATATCAATCCCCTTTTAATTGTACCCTTAATATTTCCATAGTATCTCCTAATATTTTCCTAACCATTTCTCCTTTGGTCATGGTTATTTTTGAAAATAAAAACAAATTTAAAAAATGATAGTAGGGAAAATTTGATATAAGACTTCCATCTAGAGGAATATGGACCTTCATTGTTCTTTTTTTTTTTCTTCCATTCTTATATTTAAATGCTTAAACCTCCAACTATTTTGAATAAGACCAAAGGATATAGGAATTAATAAAACATGAATTATTGATTTTGAAAATTGATCAGTATTTCATGAAGTTGTTGAGCTATGAAGTCACTAAATTTGAGGGCTAGTAACTTTCTTCTTGCATTGTTTGTTAGCATGTGAATGACAACTAGTTCTTCTTATGCTACTTCTAAGTCATTGTTGGATCTGAAGATAAATGCTACCATATTTAGAGCATATTTTGCTTCTTCATTGAATATTTATTGTTCTAAGGGAAACTTTGACACAGTTTCTTTAGATATGTTTAGTTCTCAATTTAAGCATTTTAGATTATCTTTAATATATGAGTAATATTGGTTTATAGTTTTTGGGTTCATCTTAAAACCCTTTTGTAGTTGCAACATCTATTGTATGGATTCTCTAGACAATTACCTAGAAGGAATCATCATGTGATACCAAAACCATATTGATATGGTGGTCATAGGTCCTACATATGCTTCCACTAGTTTGTAGTAGTGATGGATCTATAGGAGGATATATTGGGCTAGACAACAAGTCTAAAATTTTTCTAGAAAATATTCCTCTTCTGCATTTAGGTATATCTAGTAGGCTTCCTCCTTGAGTGTTCTTATAGCTTTTAATAGTTTGGGATATGTGACTATTTTTTCTAAATATTCTATTCACTCTAGGGGTTTTTTTCTTGTATCTTGGGCACACTTTACCTTAGTTGCAATAGAATTTAATAATATAACTACTATATTTCTCTCTTTCTTAGAATATATGATTTCCATAGGATTTTGGATTCTAGAACTTAAGGTCTTTGCAGGATTCTTGGATGCAAATGAAGAATGATTTTGAGGATGAGAAGACACTTTACTAGTGCTCATTGCTCCATTTTATTATCTTTAACGCGCCTATTGAGATTTGGATTTGTTCATATGTAAGGGATGCCACCAATATTTTCTTGGATGGTGAAACTAGTTGGTTTCCATGCCCAATTTTATGATTGATCAAATTTTCAAATTCTCTGCTCTAGTGATGCTTGCCTTTTTCCATGCTTCCAACTCTTATTTTTTTTGTCTATGCTTGATTTTATAGGTTAGGGCTTATCTCTTTTGGTGTGACCACCCGAGAATTTATGGATTTGTCTTTCTTTGATAACCAATAAGAGGATTTTTTTACCTAAATTTTCTTTCAACCCATATCTATTGGCTCAAAAAGTTTCTTGAGATCATACTTTTGAACCTCATTATTCCACTGTTCCTTATGAGGGATTTAAATGCACCCCTAACTTTCAAGGAATATTGATGCATGTTTCTCTTCTTTCATTATGAAGGTTGAATTATTTTTATTTACTATCAAATTCTCAATAAGATGCCTATAGAGAGGTTCTAATTGGACTATTATTTTGGTACCATCAGGATCCCTTAAGATCATTATCATCCAATATATTTGTGGATAGCCTATAATTTAAATAGTGAATTATATTTATAAGAAAATGGTAAATGATGTAGGAAGGTCAATCAATGATATGTCTTGTATGATTTATAAGCTTGGGAAATCATACAAGGGGAGAAAAATGTCTTCAATGATTCCTAGTATTTGCAATAAATTACCATTTAGATACACCACTCTCTTGTTCATAGGATGATATTTTAGTTCTAGCACACACTCTACTCCTTTTTGCATAACAAATGTTATTTCCCTTGAGTCTATCATATAGTTGTGTATCAACTTATCCTTGTATATAGGAGATAGATAGAAGGGGGTGGTTTGGGACTACTTATTTTTGGGGCTAAAAACTATAGAATAGGTGTTTTTGGTTGCTCCTACTTTCTTTCTTCTTATATGGCTTTCCTTAGATGCTCCATTTTCTTAGGGATAGCCAAGGTATCCCAGGTAGGCACGACCATAGTGGAATTCTTCAAATGGTCCACCACAATGAATGAATCTAGGTAGGTAGCCTTCAGAGTGATGTAAGGTGGAGGAGGTGTTGGCTCTTTTTTGGTTGGCTAAAAATTATGGTTGATTCTAGGTGGGGAGCTTGCCACTTTAGGATCTCTAGAATTCCCTACTTGGTAACCATCGAGGGATTTAGAACTTTTAAAGGTATAGCTACTAGAGTTCTTGAGCTAGTATTAGCTAGTTTTTCCTAGCTACTCAAAGCCATATGACTACTTTGATTGATGCTAATCGAAGGTATAGTTGCACTTGGCTTTGGGGATATTAGAGCAAGAGGTTTTTTACTTGGTTCAATTATCCTATGTTAACTATCATGGATTTTTAGATTACCCTTATCTTGATCCTCCATCATAAAATTTTGGACCTTATGATATAGTTTGATTGAACTTGTGGCCTATTGGACACTAGATTTCCTACTATGTTAGATACCATATAGACCTCCTTCTTATACCAAGTCACCAAAATTTGTTGTTAGGGAGCACAAATTGAATATGGGTAAGATGGAGTCTAGGAATATTGCCTCACCATATAACATTTAGCTCCAAAATATGAAGTAGATTCCCAAGAAGACATCACCTCAATTGTCATGGCTATGAGGAGTTGGGAGATCTCTCTATGGTTGACCTAGGTATAGTAGATATCTGTATCTAGACTATTCCATGAGGTAGACTCATCAACATATTTATTCTAAATGGGAGTGATTCCCATATCATGGTTGAGAGGATTTTACTATAGAGGGGTTAGGATTGACACCATTTGTTACTTTCAGCTTTGAGTTTGACCATTTTCTATATTGGCTTTGAATTAGGGCCTACGATAACCATTAAAATGAGCTTTATTAACTTGGTTACCTTACAATACATGAGGTGTTTGGTTATATTGATATGGTACCTATGAGAATAATGTTCTCTCCCCATAGGTAGAATTATTTTGGTAACCAACTTGAGTAGGCTTTGCATTGCTTTAAGCTTTGGCCTTTTTGAAATAGGAAGCACTAAATGAGGTGGTACAAGAGTTACTATAGGTGATATTGAGGTTGGATATAAGGTTATTGGATGGATGACTAGGGGAGGCTAGTATGGAGGTTGAAAACTAAGGTATAGAGGTATGGGAGGATTGGGATCTATCCTTTCAATATAAATTAGATCATGTTCAACTTGAATGTCTATGCCATAGGAACCTGGTAGGGAGTTTCTACCTCTGGCCTTAATCATTAATAAGATTTTAGAATATAAGGCATTTAGATAATATTATAAATGAATTAACTAGGGGAGGACAAAGATCTTTAGGTATTTCATGCTATGTCTTGTAAAATATAAATTTAAAATCATCTATCACCTCAATGGAATCTCTCTTTATAGTTGGTAATTATTTCAATAGAGACCCCCATCCACCTTATCTCTAAATATTTCAATGAATAAGGAAAAAATATGGTACAAGTTAGCTATAGAGTTAGGTTGAAGTACAACATACTATCCTTGAGCCCTACCTTTGAATGAGGCCACCAATTTTTTTAGAGCCATGTTTTACTTTGATATATTATGAAGTGTGCATAAACTCACCATGTGATTTAGATGCTCAATTGAGGTAGTCAGGTCCTCCCCATTAAAAAATAAGAGAGACTTTAGAGTAGACACTAGTATCTCCTCCCACACTTCATGTAGTATTAGATATCTTAATGGATATCTATAATTCCAAGAAGAAAATATTTTGGGCGATAATGGAGTAGCCATATTATGGCCTCTATATCTTCTTCTTCATGGAATGGTTTCAAGTGGAGGAAGTAAATATTCAATATTTGTAGCAACAAAAGACTTGGTAGTAAGTAACTCAATCATTCACTTTTGTATCCTTCAGTTGGAATGGAGTTTTCAAGTGAATAAAACATGTGCTCTATGAGAAGATAGACTGAGATCATCAAGATATCAAAATGATGTTCTTTATGTGGCTTCTTCTAAATATGTTTTTGAGTAGAGTTTCTAGGTGAGTTTTGAGGTGCTTCAAAACGCATATAGGCAAATACCCTCATCAAATTCATAGTGTATTTGTTTTTTTATTGTAGGAACAATTATGAATCAATGGGGTCCTACTAGGCATGCCATTAAACTATTTTTCTCTCTAATTGTCCCAACCATTGGATATGTTGGACTATATGGTTTGGACTATCACACCTCATATAGAGTGACAAAGTAGGGATGTTTTTGAGAACACGAGGTTTGGCTCAATCAAGGACCTCTAGGATTTTTTACAAGGTCAACTCCTTTTAATATGTAACCTTGAATGCAGTTTCCCTACTCTAGCCTAATCTATTAACTTCAAGGGAAAAGGGTTAGAGAAATGTAGAAAACAAAGATAGAAAAAAGGAAAAATCTTAACATAGATGATGTTCTAAGATCGTAATAAGATTATCCTACATAATAGCCTTGGCTATAATGCATCAAAAAATAGGAGTTTTAACACTTCATCCTCTGAGCATATATAAGCACAAAAAGACATAAACATATATACATAAATGAAACAGGATAGGGAGAGCCAAACAATTGGAACCAAATAGTCACATGCCTATAATATATATGAATATAAAAATATTACAATATTATGCTAGAAATAAGGGTTTGAATCATTGATAAGACCACCTAGGAATATGAGTATTACTATACAAAAAAATAAAGGGGAAACTATATGACCTGCACAAATATAACTTTCCAGTCCTTTACAATTCTAAAAAAACTACTATATATAGATTAAAAGACAAGGAGAATTTCCCTTCAAATTTTTTTAGGAAAGTCTAAAAACTTCAACTTCTCATCTTAGGAATTATTAGAATTTGAATGAGTGCATATTTTGCAATCAATGTTGTCAAGTACACGATTGTAGCTACAATGTCTTTGTCTTCAAGGTATCTCCCACTTTATTAGATTGCTAAGCAGAATTGACATTAGTAGGTGATCCTTACATTTCTTAATAATGGCTAATCAATACATCTTACCTAATCTCCATTGGAGCTTGTGCATTATTATTGTAGCTTTGTAAATTAATATAATCCTTTTTTAGAGTTGGTGGTTCTCTATGTTGCACTTTAAATTTTGGCATGCTACTAGCCTTTTCAGGTCCCCATGTACGCTATAGATTGTTTGTTATAACTTTCTCTTATTTGCCTATGTCAATGTAGACACCTAAAATTGATCCACTTAACTTATTAAATTTATCCCTAGTATCCATGAAGCTTAGTAGAAACCCATTTTTTGCTTGTTTAGCCTTATATCATAAGGTTTTTTTCCTTCAAGTGAAATCATGGGTTCTAGAGTCATACCATGATTCTATGCTTGGATCGTTTCCACATGAATTATAAAGTGTTGCAACATCCTCACCCAAGTGACCTCCAATGGTCACATATATAATATCATGGGGTCATAATCCAACCCACAATTCTATGCTCTATATCCAAGTACATAAAATCTTAGATTCATCATATCTCTTTGGGATTTGGGCCATTTATGGTGCCATCTCTTGAGGACACCCATTCCTAGACCCATTGTTCTAGGTTATCTCTTGTGTATTTGGCAAGTTTGAATTCAATATAATTTCCCATACACCATGAATAACTCTAACCTCTTCCCCCATGGCCCAAAAGACTATAAAAGGAGAACTTGGGGCTTCATTTTGTAACAAGATTTCTTAGCTAACAAAAATCTGGCATTTTATATACTTAAATATCCTCTTGTACCATTTTCTCATTTAGTATTCTTTATTGGAGGTTGGAAGGAATTTTGAAAAGGATTAGGAGAGATATTCAATCTCTCCTTAGTTAATTTTTTCTTCCCTAAGCTTTATTTGAATTTGTACTGTCTTAATTTATTTATGCTTACTAACTTATTACATGCTTGTATGTTGTGATTACTTTATATGTATATGATTTTATTGTTCTAATCTATTGATTACCCTAAAAATGTAGGTTATTACTTTCTATAGCTCCCCTACCTCCGCTTACTTCATTGGTAGCATTGCTCTGACCTCTTCTTGTTTTGTAAATATTTACATAGGTAAAAAAATACCCTATCTATCATAGGCATGATTCCACATTTAAGGACTTGGGGGGCAATATTACCACCTCCTTATCCCTTAAATTAGATATTCTCTATTTTCCAAGACACTAAACATCATATAAGATTCCCCTACTCCCTATAGGCCTATTATACTACCCCCCAGTTGAATTCATTTCTCTCTACTATTAAAATATGCCTTGAGTATACAAGGTATGATTCTACCTATAATACTAATCAACAAATTATCATTTTCTATTTTCTACAACTAAGCTCTCTTAATCCTTGCATCTGTTTTGCCTACAGGGTTGCCATTTTACATTCAAACTATCTTAGCCACTCACATATAAAATTATAGTTGCTCTCAATAGGGTGCAATTTTTTCTATAGTCTGTTTCTACTGCATACCTACAACTATCATCCTATGCAACACCCAACTCCTTGATCAATATTAAACCAGTTTTTTCTCTAGCATGATACCACTCTATATCTTTGTTCAATTTGTTTTTAATGCACATTGGTCTTGTAAAAGGACCTTAAAATTTTATTTCAGATCAAGTGAGATATCAATCTCCTTTGCCTAGTATATCTCTAAGAAGCTAACAATCCTCCTAATTTTTCTTGGTGTTTGTAGATATTGCAACATTTTGACTTGGCTTAGAGAGGTGCAAGATTACAAAATCATGGGTTAATAGTGAAGGGTATGTTTTTTCTCTAGACATCAGCTGAGGTAATATTATTGGTAGTTTTATAGTTTTCCTTTTAATAGTTAGCCTTGTCTACTATTTGTTGTATTTTTATATTCTATACTAGGCAACACTTAAAGAAAAAAGAATTGAGGAACCTTAGCCTTTCTTTTCCACCTATTTTAAAATAACACTTAGATGCTAACAAAATAGGAAAATAACCTATAGCCATAATTTTATTTTAATTTCTTTATATCTTCTATTAACTTAGGTAATAAAAGAAAAATCACATATAGTTTGCATTAGGATAGAATTATATGTGCATTATCTTCCCATTTGCTTGAAACAAAATAAAATTTCTACTTTCTTACTATCTTTCAAAAAATAATCATGTTGGGATAGATTTGTATGTTGTGTATATTGTTTGATGCATCTTAGGTAACCTTCACAATTAATTATCTTATATTTAGACAAACCAAACTTAGGTGTCCTTGAATATATACACCAAATGTAGGATTTAGAGTGAATCCATAGAATAATCTTGGTGAACCCCTAGCACATGAGAAAAACCTACCCACTAAGGTTCTAAGTTACTACCGTGGGGAATTTATCCTTGATAATCCACTAAGATCTCTGCACATTCTTACATTTTGGTAAACCTTATGTGAAAACACTTCTATTTTAAAACCTTCATTTAATTAAAAGCTAACAATTTATTTAAATATAAACAATACCACTTAACTTATTTTGTGTAGATTAAATTATTAAATCACTTAATTAAGATTAACAATTGGTTCCCCTACTATCATGGCAATATCAATATTGAGTCACAAAACTATGTACGATTGATCCTCATACCAATCCTACTCTAGTACCTTAAGGTTTGCACTCATGTATGGCTATGTATATCAAGGGAACCAAGTCACGTCTAGTATTGATAGGTATATCGGGGATGTTTAGGTATATCAGGCAAATCCTCTGATATTCTTAGCATTGCTACCTTTATTTAATCAAGATTTAGTTAAACTAAATATATTCACCTTTTAAACCATGAATCATAGATACTATAATATTCAAAGTGGAAAATTAATTATATACTCAAACTAACCTCCTATATGGTATGAAAATGAATAAAAATTTGATATTAAAGTCCTAACCTTGAAGAAGATGATGATGACACTTCAACCACTAGATCTCTTAACCCAGGAGAAGGATCCCATGGTCAACTTACTTTCAATTATTTAAATCACATTGTTTATTTTCAAATACATAAAAAACATATTATGGCTGAAGCATTAGAGAGGGAAATTAATTTTTATGGATGACCTTCAAATACACATCAAATTCTAAATTCTAGCTCCATTTCTCTTCATAGATCCAATAATAATCCTTTATTTAATAAACCTCCTACAAATCCAAGTTTAAATAAATATGCTTATAATATTTATACATCAAATCCTAATTATATTAATTCCATAACTATAAAAACTAATATAGGAGGAGGGATTTCTCAACCCCCACCAACTAATCATACTTCTATACCTCCTTTTAATAACAATTATTCTATTCCTCAACAAAAAATTACATATTATCCTCATTATTCTAATATACTTCACAATCCTTATAATGATAATAATAATAATACTAATACCTCTCATGTAAATCAAATCTTATCATAGATTCCCATGTCTAACACATCATCAACCCTTAAATAATCTTGGAATAAATTTACCTACAACTCAACCTTTGGTTATACAACCTTCTAATCATGATTATAGATTCCAAAATTTAGCTATCATGGTGAAACAACTTTCTCAACATATGGATACAATTAAAGCACCTAGATTCACTTATTCATACAAAGACATGTAAAACTAGCCTTTGGATCCTGTGGTAGTGTAGTGGGTTAAAATTAACCCACATTAATCAAATCCTAAGTTAAAAAAATTAGAAAAATCAAATTAAACTATCCCCTAACTTGTTGCCTCGATTTTCATGTCTGTTGCAAGTTTGTTTTTAATTTTTGTATGAGATTGTATGATTTTTACAAGATCAAATGATTTTGTACGATATCGGATCACCTGATCTCATCCAAAACTAAAAATCACCTTGTTTAGCAAGGTGAAAAAAATGGTTACAACTTATTTATCCTTACATGGCCAACTGTATGGTAGTTACGGGATTGACTCGAATGATCTCGTATAGAATAAGGGAAGTTTTAACCCCCTTAATTTTTAGCCCAACCTCTCAGCTAATTCCATTCTCTTTAATCTAGGCTCCTCACCTTGGATTCCCCCTATAAAATTTTCATACATTTTCTCTATTATTTCACATATTTACTGTGTTTTTGTAGGTTGAATTTGTGCATCGACTAGATTCATGTAGGATCGTACCATCCGATCTTTGGATCATCCTCCCAATCTCAGAGAAAACTGCTCGATCTTATTTACATCAAATATTTTTTTTGTTAAGCTACTTGGGGGCATCTAGACCTCACTGTTTGCATTCTATCTCGCTGTCTCTCATTCCTTAGATCATATTCATTACCTGTTAGATATTTTAAATCCATTTCAATTTATGCATTAGATCTTCATTCATTTAATACCACTTTTTAGGAACGTTTATGCATATAGCTTGGATCTATATTCATTTATGTAGTTATTTCAAATGCTATCTCATTACTTAATCTAATCCATCTTATTATATGCATGTTATGCTATGAATTTCCTATTTTCTATGTTCAATTTTTGAATTGTAGGATTATGTTCTAATCATATCGACCGATCACAGATCAGATAGACTAATCATAGGATCGTACCACCTGATCTCACCTTAAACTGATTGATATTATATACATCAAGCAAAAATATTGCAAAAATTAGCCATCCAGCTCTGGTTTAGAATTTCAAATCACCTTATAAGCATTGCATTATTCATTATTTATTATTCTATGAAGTTTTTTATCTTCATGTGAATCAAAGTTACATGTAGAATAGCATAGGCATATTGGCCAAACTAGATGTATGTGAGACTATCCAAAAATAATACATCAAACGAACTCCAAAAACATAGGTGTGGAAACTGCTATAAAATATTTCCTGGTGAACCCACCCAATTCATCAAAAAATCACCAAAGAAGGCACGATATCAAGTGCCTCTCCTCTGAGGTGTAGACCTACTATTCTCCTAGTCCCCTTCAAGGCGTGGATCCATTAGCCTAGAGGAAAAGAGTGCAAGAATTTTAGAGCTACATTCTTTGGTGAACCCAACATGAATAACATAGGCATATTTCTAATTTATAAAACACAAAAAAAACATAAAAATATATAAAAACAAAACAAAAACAAAAAAATATCATTAGTCAAATTTACACATTTTAAGTAAATTTCATAGATGTTAGACTTCAACATAGGAAGATCTGCACACATAAATATTAGAACATTATTATCTATATAGGAAATCTCTATAATAGTTACAAACTCTAGTATTCCATATCAAGAACAATGGATTGAAATCTAGAAAATCATAGACATTATAAAAGCCAATAAACCAAGACTTAGCCAAATTATAAGGTTTGACATAGCTAGAATCCTAGATCCTGAGAATTCTTTTCACTACTTTGATATTCAAAGGGCATGTGAGAGGTGGCTAATGGATAAAAGAGAAAGTATTTCTTCAACTATTTATACCTTTGATGATTACATTGAAAATGTCATAATAGTAAACAGGTTTCTAGCACACACAGAAGATCAAGAAATAGTCTTAGAAAATAAGAGAATATTTCATAGAACTCCTAGGGTAGTTCATTATTGTGAGTATTATCACAAGCTATGATTTTGTATGCCAACATATGAAACTGATAGTATCACCATAGCCCATTTTATCAAATTCTTAAAAGCAAACTTTTAATTTGAGGAAGAACATTATATGTCACTTGAAGAACTTGAACCTATTAATGATATATATAGACACTTTCAGGAAGATTAAAGCATAATATCTAGAACATTATAATTGTATTTTCTACTTTTTTTTAAAAAACATAAAAAAAAAAACCAAAAATAAAATATATTTACATATTTGCATATTTATATAGGTATATAACATATATACCCCAATAATTTAAGCATATATATTTTCAAGATAAAAACATTTTAAAACAAAATACCTAGAATTTTGAGAAGTGGTAAGCAATTAGAATCTGATTACATGAAGGAAAAATATCAAGAAAACCTTGATGATAGGGTAAATATTAAAGATGATAAACTCACAAAACAAGGTGAGGATGATAATGGAGGAGAAGGAGAAGAATATCCTAATCAACCTTTTATGAATTTTGAAGGTCATGTTAGCTTTAAATATATTCAATAATTCATGAATTTCATGAAAGACCATATAGATGAACTTCATCACATAATAAATATAGAACATCTACTCCCATCGGGAGATTATTCAATAGAGGCTTCTATAGAAGCTACTCTTCAATTAAATGCAAATCCAATGACATACATAGGTAACACAAACTAAAATCAAGCTGGTCCATCTAATAAAAATATAGATTTGAACAATCAAAAATCAACAACACAACAAAAATCTAAACAAAAATAAAATTCTTCTACTTCTCAAGCTCCTAATCAGAAAATAGATACATCACAAAGAGCTAAGAAAATTCAAAATACCAAGCATTATCAATAGAAAGTTCAACAAAATACAAACCCATATAAAATTCACAACTTTATTCCCACAAACACTTTGCACAATAGTATTTCAACTGTCCTCATGTGACAACACAAACTTATTATCAAAGACACAATAACATTGTGCAACAAAATCAATTTGGTGGACAACCACAGGGGCTTGAATCCATGGTCAAACAATTGGCTTCATGTCTAGATCAAATGGATCCCTACCATCTCTCATATAGTTATAGAGATATTTGTAGCCAGCCCTTGGATCCTATTGTGGTTGCTCAACCTTACTTGAAACATTTCCCTATGTCTGTCCTCTCGATATATAAAGGAAACAAATATCCTATTGAGCATCTTCACATATTTAGGACAACATGTCATGATATTTTTTATGATGATTTGTTGTTACTAAAAATGTTCCCTAAAAGTTTGGGAGGCATGGCCCTAGAATGGTATTATCAACTACCAACAAATTATTTAAGAAACTTTGAAGAGACAACGAAAATGTTTGTTCACCAATTTAGTGCATGCATATAAAGACATGTCATCATTAAATATTTATACAACTTGAAATAATGGAAAGATGAGAGCTTTGCAAAATTACTAGTCAAATAGAGGCAACTTCTAGGAAAATTGCATTTTGCTTTACCTCATCAAGAAATATTGGAAATATTCATTGGTAATTTACAAAAGCAACTATCTTATGAACTTGATACAATCAAATTTACCTCTTTTGATCAAGCTATCAACTTAGAAATAAGGGTAGGATATGCCCTTATCAGAAGAGGACAATTTAATAAAAAGGATGAAGATAAAACTTTCAAAAATCAATATAAGAATAAACAAATAGTAGGTGATGGAGTCACTGATAGTATAAATACCTCAAAAATCAATACTATAGAAGCTATGAAGATTTTTTTGTTGAAAATTCCTGATAAACCACCAAGAGAGTTCACAATACTGAATCAACCCTTAACCATGATTCTACCTCAATTATTAGAACAAGGTTTGATACGATTTTGAGAAGTGGTAAGCAATTAGAATCTGATTACATGGAGGAAAAATATCGAGAAAACCTTGATGGTAGGGTAAATATTGAAGATGATAAACTCATAAAACAAGGTGAGGATGATAATGGAGGAGAAGGAGAAGAAGATCCTAATCAACCTTTTATGGATTTTGAAGGTCATGTTAGCTTTAAATCTATTCAATAATTCATGGATTTCATGAAAGACCATATAGATGAACTTCATCACATAATAATATAGAACATCTACTCCCATCGGGAGATTATTCAATAGAGGCTGTTATAGAAGCTACTCCCCAATTAAATACAAATCCAATGACACATAGGTAACACAAACCAAAATCAAGATTATCCGTCTAGTCAAAATATAGATTTGAACAATCAAAAATCAACAACACAACAAAACTTTAAACCAAAACAAAACTCTTCTACTTATCAAGCTCCTAATAAGCAAATAGATACATCACAAAGAGCTAAGAAAATTCAAAATACAAATCATTATCAACATAAAGTTCAACAAAATACAAACCCATATAAACTTCACAACATTGTTCCCACAAACACTTTGCACAATAGTATTTCAATTGGAAATCCTCATGTGACAACACAAACTTATTATTAAAGACACAATAACATTGTGCAACAAAATCAATTTGGTGGACAACCACAGGGGCTTGAATCCAGGGTCAAACAATTGGCTTCATGTCTAGATCAAATGGATCCCTACCATCTCTCATACAATTATAGAGAGATTTGTAGCCAACCCTTGGATCCTATTGTGGTTGCTCAACCTTATTCAAAATATTTCCCTATGCCTATTCTCTTGATATATAAAGGAACTGAAGATCCTATTGAGCATCTTCGTATTTTTAGGACAACATGTCATGATATTTCTTATGATGATTTTTTGTTACTGAAAATGTTCCTTAAAAGTCTAGGAGGCATGGCCCTAGAATGGTATTATCAACTACCAACAAATTCTTTAAGAAACTTTGAATAGATAGCATAAATGTTTGTTCACCAATTTAGTGCATACATAGAAAGACATGTCACCATTAAATATTTATACAACTTGAAACAAGGGAAATATGAGAGCTTTGTAGAATTCCTAGTCAAATAGAGGCAACTTCTAGGAAAATTGCATTTTGCTTTACCTCATCGAGAAATTTTGGAAATATTCATTGGTAATTTACAAAAGAAACTATCTTATGAACTTTATACAACCACATTTACCTATTTTGATCAAGCTATCAACTTAGAAATAAGGGTACAAGATGCCCTTATCAGAAGAGGAAAATTTAATAAAAAGGATGAAGATAAAACTTCCAAAAATAAATATAAGAATAAACAAGTAATAGGTGATGGAGTCACTGATAGTAGAAATACCTCAAAAATCAATACTATAGAAGCTATGAAGATTTTTTTGTTGAAAATTCTTGATAAAACACCAAGAGAGTTCATAATACTGAATCAACCATTAACCATGATTCTACCTCAATTATTAGAACAAGGTTTGATACGATTTTGAGAAGTGGTAAGCAATTAGAATCTGATTACATGGAGGAAAAATATCAAGAAAACCTTGATGATAGGGTAAAAATTGAAGATGATAAACTCACAAAACAAGGTGAGGATGATAATGGAGGAGAAGAAGAAGAAGATCCTAATCAACCTTTTATGGATTTTTAAGGTCATGTTAGCTTTAAATCTATTCAATAATTCTTAAATTTTATGAAATACCATATAGATGAACTTCATCATGTAATAAATATAGAACATCTACTCCCATAGGGAGATTATTCAATGGAGTCTGCTATAGAATCTATTCTCCAATTAAATACAAATCCAATGACATACATAGGTAACACAAACCAAAATCAAGCTGGTCCATCTAATCAAAATATATATTTGAACAATCAAAAATCAACAACACAACAAAAATCTAAACAAAAATAAAATTCTTCTGCTTCTCAAGCTCCTAATCAGCAAATAGATACATCACAAAGAGCTAAGAAAATTCAAAATACTAATCATTATCAACATAAAGTTCAACAAAATACAAACCCATATAAACTTCACAACATTATTCCCACAAAAACTTTGTACAATGTATTTCAACTAGAAATCTTCATGTGACAACACAAAATTATTATCAAAGACACAATAACATTGTGCAACAAAATCAATTTTATGGGCAACCATAGGGGATTGAATCCATGGTCAAACAATTGGCTTCATTTCTAGATACAATGGATCCCTACCATCTCTCATACAGTTATAAATAGATTTGTAGCTAACCCTTGGATCCTATTGTGGTTGCTCAACTGATGGCGGACAAGAGTTCACACTTTCACAAATTTGGATTTTTCATTAATATCTGCTGAAAATAATTACATGCATCAAAATAAAACAGCCTGCAGGCTTTACAAAGGACCAAGCTCGGCTTGGTCTTCCTCCCCTGCACTCTGTCTCCCCTGTTCTCTAATTCGCCACCCCTTGATCTATTACAATTTTTGAGTTTTTTTTTATCGAGGCCTCGACCCTCTCCCCATTAATGACTCACCTACATGAATAAATTAACAAGACTTGCCAAAATTGGCTTCCCCTGTCGAGTCATCAATTTTCCCTCCTTAATTGACCAACTCCCTGATTCGCCATGAAAGCACGCAGTTCATTGGTCCTTCACCTGCAACCGTCGCTTTGTTAGAATGTTTGTCTACAACAGCTGTCTCTTTTCCCGTGCGTGCGGCTTGTCCATGTGTTGAATCTTAATTTGTCTTCAACCGATCGTGATATCGTGACATGTCACGATATCATGACCATTTCTGCCAGCGAGCCCCTATCTCAGTTTGTGTCGCGATATTGCTAGATGTCATGATATCACGATTGATTTCCTCTTTTGCCTCTTTCTTCGTTAGCTGTCGTGACATCACAACGTCACGATATCGTGATCGATTTCCACTCTGGCATCTATCTTCATTAGCTATCGTGATATTGCGACGTTGTTATATCGTGACCGATTTCTGCCTTTGTCTCTTTCTCCATTAGCTGTTGTGACAACATGATCGATTTCCACCTTGCCTCGGTCTTCCCTCCACCTTCACCATTGCCAAAATAGCATCGCGATATCGTGACGAAATATCCCTCCATGCCTTTGTCGATAAAAACATCGCGACATCGCGACGTCACGATATTGCGACAAAACCCGCCTTTGCTTTGTCGCAACCTTTGGGGTCACGATTTCGTGACCCCCCCAACTTTGCCTTGGTAAATAAAACAAATTACTTAGAAAATCCGGTTGATGCCAGATTGTCCTACTGTCGTCGGATGCTCCTGCATCAGACACCCAGGGTAAAAAGGAGAAGTGACCTTCACTTCTATGCTGTTCGGTCTGCGTCTCTTGTATCAGCTCCAAACGTGCACCTGCCTCTACAGTCCGCTTAAACCCTATCTCCTGGCAAAAATAATTGCTGCCTTCTACCAGACAAATTTTGGCACTGCTGCACACCTTCTCATCCACTGCCTGTAATGGCTTTAATTTGTGGCGCACTCCACCTTTCATCAAGGAGTACGTATTTGCACGACCATCATGCACTGCACTCCGATCAAACTACCATGGCCTTCCTAATAGCAAATGGCAAGCATCCATGGGGAAAACATCACACAGGACCTCATCCTAGTACTTCCCAATATTGAACGTGACTAAGCACTGTTCACGGACCCATGCTTTGTGGTCCTTCCACAACCACGCAATCCGATATGGATGTGGGTGTCTCCTCCTCTCCAGTTGTAACTTAGCAACCATATCTTTGGAGACTAAGTGTACTCCCATTGTCTATAATAACATTATAGACTTTGCCTAAACTTTTGCATCGTGTGTAGAATAGACATCTCCTCTGCTTTGGTTTGTATTCCTCAATTAGCATGGTTCTCCTCACGATCATTGCTTCTCCTTTCTCAGCTTCTTTAGAATGTTCTGATTCAGCATCTTCCTTTGCCACAGCAACTCTGGCAGGACCCACTTGTTTCTTGTTCACTCTCTCGGGGTGCTAGGGACACTCATATGCCCGATGCCCCTCTTCTCCACAGTGGAAACATGTTCCCCGAAACACTCCTCTTCCATACCCACGTCCAGATCTACCTCTTCCCCTTGGGTAGCCATTGTTCTAAACTTGGGGTTTGGGTTCCCCATCTTCCTTCTCATCCTGACTGTTGCTAACCTCTTCTTTCTTCTCCTCTTTTCCTTCATCTTTTCTTCCACTAGTCTTTCCTCCATGTCCTTTTCCTCTTTGCTTGCTCTCAAACCTTCTGTTCAGTTTTTCTTCAACTTTCAGAGCAAACTGGTAAGCATCTTCAATGGTGCTCACCCAAACTAAGCTCAACTCTTCCTGGATACTAGGTCTCAACCCATTAATATAATGGGCCACCTTCTCCTTGCTTGCTTCTAAATGGCCAGTTCTGATGGAGATTTTATAAAACTCCTCCATGTAGTCTTGGACAGTTTTATTCATCTGTCTCAAACTCTGCATTCTCCTTAGCAGATCCAACTCGTAATCTTCCAGAATAAACTGTCTTTTCAACTTTTCCATCATCCTATCCCATCTTGTTATTCTTTCCTTCCCTCTTCTATTCCTTTCCAGCTGTATTCCCTTCCACCAGATGCTGGCATGACCCTTCAACTTGGTCTTAGCAAATCTGACCCGATTAGGGTCTTCAACCTCCTCATATTCAAAATATTCTTCTAGGTCATTTATCCAGTCAATCACCTCTTCTGGATTTAGGTTCCTAGAATATGTAGAAACCTCCATTTGTGGTTGCTTTCCAATTTGAGAGATGGATTTGTACAACCTAGCCTATGCAGGATCTACAGCCTCTTATTCTTCCTCAGACTGGTCTTCTTCTTCATCAACTTTGTCTTCACTTCCTTCATCCATTTTGGGCTCGTGCCTTCTGCGTAGCCTTTCTTGCAGGGCCTGAAATTGCCTCTACAAGGTTCAAAAATCTTCCGTCGGCACCACATTTCTTACTCCACCATGGTTTCTTCATGGAGGCATTTTTTTTTTCTTCCCTTACAAACTCTTCCATAGATCCTAATGTAACTGCCTCTCTTCTGGTGATCTGTTACACACTCAGGAACTCCCGCTCTGATACCACTTGTGGCGGATAAGAGTTCACACCTTCATAAATTTGTATTTTTCATTAATATCTGCTGAAAATAAATACATGCATCAAAATAAAACATCCCACAGGCTTTACAAAGGACCAAGCTCGGCTTGGTCTTCCTCCCCTGCACTCTGTCTCCCCTATTCTCTAATCTGCCACCCCTTGATCTATTACAATTTTTGAGTTTTTTTTTTTATTGAGGCCTCGACCCTCTCCCCATTAATGACTCACCTGCATGAATAAATTAACAAGACCTGCCAAAATTGGCTTCCCCCATCGAGTCATCAATTTTCCCTCCTTAATTGACCAACTCCCTGATCCGCCATGAAAGCACGTAGTTCATTGGTCCTTCACCTGCAACCGTCACTTTGTTAGAATGTTTTTCTACAACAGCTGTCTCTTTTCCCATGTGTGCGGCCTGTCCACATGTCGAATCTTAATTTGTCTTCATTCGGTCATGATATCGCGACATGTCACGATATCGTGACCATTTCTACCAGCGAGCCCCTGTCTCGGTTTTTGTCATGATATCATGACATGTCACGATATCGCAAATGATTTCCTCTTTTGCCTCTTTCTTCATTAGCTATCGTGACATCATGACATCGTGATATTGTGACGTCGCGATATCATGACCAATTTCCACTCTAGCATTTGTCTTCGTTAGTTGTCACAACATCAGGACGTCGTGACATCATGACATCACGACGTCATGATATCACGACGTCGCGATATCACGATCAATTTTTGCCTCTCTTTCTCCATTAGCTGTCGTGACATCGCGACGTGATATCACGACGTCATGATATCACGACCGATTTCCACCTTGCCTCGGTCTTCCCTCCGCCTTCGCCATTGCCAAAATAGCATCGCGATATCATGACGAAATCTCCCTCCATGCCTTTGTCGATAAAAACGTCATGACATTGTGACGTCGCGATATCGCGATGTCGCAATATCATGACAAAACACACCTTTGCTTTGCCGTAGCCTTTGGGGTCACGATTTCACAACCCCCCCCAACTTTGCCTTGGTAAATAAAACAAATTACTTAGAAAATCTGGTTGATGCTAGATTGTCCTGCTGTCGCCGGATGCTCTTGCATCATCAACCTTACTCGAAACTTTTCTTTATGCATGTCCTCTCGATATATAAAGGAACCAAAGATCCTATTGAGCATCTTTGCATGTTTAGTACAACATATCATGATATTTATTATGATGATTTGTTGTTACTAAAAATGTTCCCTAAAAGTCTGGGAGGCATGGCCCTAGAATGGCATTATCAACTACCAAAAAAATATTTAAGAAACTTTGAAGAGACAACGGAAATGTTTGTTCACTAATTTAGTGCATACATAGAAAGACATGTCACCATTAAATATTTATACAACTTGAAACAAGGGAAATATGAGAGCTTTGCAGAATTCCTAGTCAAATAGAGGCAAATTCTAGGAAATTTACTTTTTGCTTTACCTCATCGAGAAATGTTGGAAATATTCATTGGTAATTTACAAAATCAACTATCTTATGAACTTTATACAACCAAATTTACCTCTTTTAATCAAGATATCAACTTAGAAATAAGGGTAGAATATGCCCTTATTATAAGAGGACAATTTAATAAAAAGGATGAAGATAAAACTTCCAAAAATTAATATAAGAATAAACAAGTAGTAGGTGATGGAGTCACTAATAGTAGAAATACCTCAAAATCAATACTATAGAAGCTATGAAGAATTTTTTGTTGAAAATTCTTTATAAAATACCAAGAGAGTTCACAATATTGAATCAATCCTTAACCATGATTCTACCTCAATTATTAGAACAAGGTTTGATACGATTTTGAGAAGTGGTAAGCAATTAGAATATAATTACATGGAGGAACAAGATCAAGAAAACCTTGATGATAGGGTAAATATTAAAGATGATAAACTCATAGAACAAGGAGAGGATGATAATGTAGGAGAAGGAGAAGAAGATCCTAATCAACCTTTTATGGATTTTTAAGGTCATGTTATCTTTAAATCTATTCAATAATTCATGGATTTCATGAAAGACCATATAGATGAACTTCATCATGTAATAAAGACTAGAATATCTACTCCCATCGGGAGATTATTCAATGGAGGCTACTATAGAAGCTACTCTCCAATTAAATGCAAATCCAATGACATACATAGGTAACACAAACCAAAATCAAGTTGGTCCATCTAATAAAAATATAGATTTGAATAATCAAAAATCAACAACACAACAAAAATCTAAACCAAAACAAAATTCTTCTACTTCTCAAGCTCCTAATCAGCAAATAGATACATCACAAAGAGCTAAGAAAATTCAAAATACCAATCATTATCAATAGAAATTTCAACAAAATACAATCCCATATAAACTTCACAACATTATTCCCACAAACACTTTGCACAATAGTATTTCAACTGGAAATCCTCATGTGACAACACAACCTTATTATCAAAGACACACAACAAAATCAATTTGGTGGACAACCATAGGGGCTTGAAGCCATGGTAAAACAATTGGATTCACGTCTAGATCAAATGGATCCCTACCATCCCTCATACAATTATAGAGAGATGTGTAGCCAACCCTTGGATCCTATTGTGGTTGCTCAACCTTACCCAAAATATTTCCCTATGCCTGTCCTCTCGATATATAAAGGAACCGAAGATCCTATTGAGCATATTCGCATGTTTAGGATAGCATGTCATGATATTTCTTATGATGATTTGTTGTTACTAAAAATATTCCCTAAAAGTCTTGGAGGCATGGCCCTAGAATGGTATTATCAACTACCAACAAATTATTTGAGAAACTTTGAAGAGACAAGTGGAAATGTTTGTTCACCAATTTAGTGCATACATAGAAAGACATGTCACCATTAAGGATTTATACAACTTGAAACAAGGGAAATATGAGAGCTTTGTAGAATTCCTAGCCAAATGGAGGCAACTTCTAGGAAAATTACATTTTTCTTTACCTCATCGAGAAATGTTGGAAATATTCATTGGCAATTTACAAGAACAATTATCCTATGAACTTGCTACAACTACAATTACCTCTTTTGATCAAGCTATAGACTTAGCAAGAAGGGTAGAATATGCCCTTATCAGAAGAGGACAATTTAAGAAAAAGGATGAAGATAAAACTTCCAAAAATCAATATAAGAATAAACAAGTAGTAGGTGATGGAGTCACTGATAGTAGAAATACTTCAAACATCAATACTACAGAAGCTATGAAGAAGTTTTTGTTGAAAATTCTTGATAAACCTCCAAGAGAATTCACAAAATTAAATCAACCCTTAACCATGATTCTACCTCAATTATTAGAACAAGGTTTAATATGATTACCTAAGATAAGACAACCAGATACCACTGTAGCTAGATATAGGGCTGATTTGCATTGTAATTTTCATCAAGTGGATGGACATTCAACTAATTCTTGTAAAAGATTGAAACATATGATACAAGATTTGATTGATAAAGGTAAAATGGAAGTACAACAATTTCCCACAAACAATAATACTCAAAATAATACCCAAAAACAACCAACTCAAAATGCAAATCAAAACCTAGATATTTTTCAACATCCTTTACCCAAACATGGTAAAGAGGTTGTAAATCAATTAGAACATCATAATGTTCCTCCTCCAACTTGGTATGTGGGAACCATTAGTAAATTTTTACCACAACAAGATTTGCAAACCTCCTATGTACCTACCCTATCTATAGTCACAACTAGACCAATACAATATTTTCAATCTTCATCTTCAGAAGATACAAGAAGTGACACAGAAAACATAGAAAGTGAGACAAAAAGTGAAATAGACATCACCTCAAATAATTCAAATAGTTCTAAATATGAGTCAGATCAAATTATTCCCATCACAGATTTATTAGTTCTAGAAGAACCATTCCCTAGAAGAATGACCACTCGACCCTCATCTCAACAAATGCTTTCAAATGAACAAGCAAAAAATGCTAGACCTCATTTTGGTCATTTGCAAAACAATAATGTTGTAGGTACTATTGGAGCCATCACTAGACAACAAGCCCAAAATCAAAATTCTCAATCACAAACTCAAAATCAAAATGAGAAATCAACTCCATTTGTGTTAAAAGCACCTACAAAAGGAAATAATATATCAAATACACAACAAAAATCTCCTTATGACATTAATGAACAATTGGCAAATATCACAGCTAGAATTTCTCTTTTGGATCTTTTAAGAACTTCATCTATCCATAGAGAGGAATTAATGAGTACCTTAAGCAAAATGATGGTACCTCAAAATATAGAACCTGATGTTGTGGTTAATGTTGTAATCTCTCATGGAACAAATTATATAGATTTTCAAGATAAGGACATTCCTCCTCAAAGCATGTATAGAGATAATCCTCTATACATCACAACATTAATTGGGGATGTAGGTGTTAAAAGAGTTTTAATTGATAATGGATCATCATTAAACATATGCACATATGACTTTTTCCAAATATTTGGATTTAGAAATGAAGATTTAAAAAGAACTGAAATGATTATCAAAGAATTTAATGATGAAACTCAAGAAACATGTGGAGTATTGTCGATTCCATTGCAAGTTGGTCCAAGGATCTTAGATACGACTGTGTTTGTTGTACATTGTCCTGCATCGTACAACATCCTTCTAGGTCGACCTTGGATCAACGCAATGAGAGTGGTACCCTCTACATTACATCAATGTGTTAAGTTTGAGTTTAAAAACCAACTAGTTACTATCCATGGTGATCCTAGACCATTTGACATGTGTGCTATGGCAGAACCAATAGGAGTCCCATTTTGTCCTGCTATGTCTTCAACACACCCTAGTCCACCTTCATCATCTAAACCTACACCATCTAAATCTACAACTAAAGAAGATAGTCCCTCTACTTCATATCCTACTTCGGATGAAGTATTACCGGATTTATCTTCAATACTCACAACTTCAGAACATAATAATTTTTCCACTCAAGATTCCCTGGTGTTATCTCAATTACCACCATCTCCCCGAACGATGGGCTTGCCACAAAATTTGGGAAGTATCTATCATGTTGGGAGTTGTGCCTTTGTCTACGCAGGGTATGATTATGGTAAAATTAATATTGTGAGTATCACAATTGATCAAAATGGTTTTGCTAAATGTTACTTTTCTAATGGATATATAAAATCAAAACAAATGATGTGTAACATGGGTTATAGAGGTAAAGGTTTAGGACCTCTTGAAAATGGAATACAAGAACCTTTAGAAGTTGAGGAATGGCCTGCCCGATGTGGTATTGGTTACATTCCTACAAAAACCCAACCATTCCCATTTGAGGATGATGATCAACTTGTAACATATCAAGAATATTTGGCACATCAAGAATTTTTCAAACCAAGTAGAAGGATATATTCTTGTAATATGTTATCAATAGCATACCCAGACATGATTGTTGAACCAGATGAATATTTGGAGGGAGATATATTTCATGATATTTCTCTTGATGAAGTTTTAAAGAATAAATTCTTCTTTGATGGGTCTATACCATGTATAGCCCACGTTGAAGCAACTACCCCTCAAGAAGAGTTAGCTAAGTTAACCTTAGAAGAATTACAAGAAATGGGTGTGTCACCCGCACCACCCAATTTTGAAAGAGACTTAAATATTGTGGTAGAAAATGTTTTACAAGTTAACATTGGAACAGAAGAAAACCCTCGCATGGTCAAAATTGGAGCAGAATTAAGTGAAGAAAGATAAAACCAATATATTGCATTTCTCATAGAATATGCCGATGTTTTTTCTTGGACATATGTAGATATGCCAGGTCTAGATTCTTCTGTGGTCATGCACCATCTAGTAGTGCACCCTGATGCAAAACCTGTAAAGCAAAAACTTAGAAAAATGCATCCTAAAGTAGCACTACTAGTCAAAAATGAGTTAGAAAAACTTTTGAATGTAGTTTTTATCCAAGCTATTGACTATGCTGATTGGATATCAAATGTTGTTCCAGTAACCAAAAAAGAAGCCACTAAAATTAGGGTTTGTACTGATTTTAGAGACATTAATGTTGCATGCCCTAAGGATGACTTTCCTCTCCCTAATATGGATCAAATCATAGATTTTACATCTAGGAGTGGGATGTTATCCCTCATGGATGGTTTTTTAGGATACAACCAAATCTGAATAGCTCCTGAAGACCAACCCAAAATAGCTTTTATTACACCTTGGGGAACATTCTATTGGAAAGTAATGCCCTTTGGTTTAAAGAATGCAGGAGCAACATATCAAAGAGCTATGACATATATATTTCATGATATGATGTATGATATTCTACATGATTATGTAGATGATATTATAGCTCGTTCAGCTAAGGAAGAAGAGCATATCAATGATTTAAGAAAAGTGTTTGATAGACTAAGAGAATATATGATTCTCTTAAATCCAGACAAATGTGTATTTGGAGTTAAATTAGGAAAATTTTTAGGGGTTATTGTTTCTATGCATGGTATAGAAATAGATCCCCTTAAAATTAAGGCTATCCTTGATATGCCACCACCTAAAAACATATCAAAATTAAGAAGTTTACAAGGTAAATTATAGTCTATCCATCGCTTCATTGATAAGTTGGCAGATAAAACCCGACCTTTTCTTAAGTTACTTAAGAAAAACATTCCATTTCAATGGGATGATGAATGTAAAGAAGCCTTTGAAAACCTTAAACAATATCTTCTTAATCCTCTAGTGCTTGTTCCTCCTAGACCAGATTGTCCTTTTATTTTGTACATTTCTACTTCTGAACTTGCACTTGGAGCAATGTTGGCTCAAATTGATGATGATAAGAAAGAACGAGCCACATATTATATAAGTAGAACATTAATAAACTATGAAACCCATTATACTCCATTAGAAAAGCTTTGTTTGGTAGTTGTGTTTTCTACATAAAAATTGCATCATTATATGCTCAGTCAAAAAACATTTGTCATTGCTAAGTCTGATCCATTAAGGTACTTGATGAGTAGACCTTACTTGTCAGGATGCACAACTAAGTGGGTTCTTGCTCTGAGTGAGTTTGAACTCACATTTATCGGCCAAAAATCTATTAAAGGCCAAGTTATAGCTGATCAATTAGCTATTGCACCTCTAGAATCTACTCATCCTATAACCATAGAATTTCTTGATGAGTGTCTTAACTTAGAAGAGGATCTTTCTGAATCTTGGTCTTTGTATTTTGATGGAGCTAGATGCATGAGTGGTGTAGGTGCAGGTATTATATTAATATCTCCACAAAAGCACCTTATTCCTTTGTCATTTAAACTTCAATTTTCTTGTACTAATAATACTGTAGAGTATGAGGCTCTAATCCTTGGGTTACGAGCTGCTTTAGCCTTAAAAATTAAAATTTTATTAGTCTTTGGAGATTCTCAGCTTGTGATAAATCAAATTAATGAAGTTTATCAAACACGATATGAGAAAATCTATCCTTATAAAGAGTATGTTCTTAATCTTATTTCATTATTTGAGAAAGTAACTTTAGAAGCCATCCCTCACACTAGCAACCATGTTGTCGATGCCATGGCTATTGCTACCTCTTTGTTACCTTTGGAGTTGGATGATGAATATGCTACTATCATTATTCACCAAATCCAAGAACCAACTTCCTCTAAGTCATGTCTAGAGCCATTAGATGTGTTTTTAATTAATGAAATAACCCTAGAACCTTGGTACATAGATATCTTTAATTTTCTCCAAAAAGGGACCTTCCTAGAAGGATTAGATAGAAACCAACGTAGGTTATTACGTAAGCGAGTTGTTCACTTTGTAATTGTTGGTAATACCCTATATAAAAGATCTTTTGAAGGTATCCTATTAAGATGTCTCAATCTAGAAGAGTCTAAGAAAGCCTTAAGTGAAGCCCATGATGGATCCTATGGAGGACACTTTAGTGGAAGTGCCATTGCTAAGAAACTCCTTCGAATGGGATATTTTTGGCCTTCCATGGAAAAGGATGCTAATGATTATGTGCATCATTGTGACAAGTGTCAAAGACATGCAGACCTTGTCCATGCTCCTGCTCAGGAACTCCAAGCTATTTCTTCTCCTTGGCCCTTATCTAAATGGGGTTTAGACATTATTGGTAAAATTAATCCTATTTCTTCTGATGGTCATAAATTTATCATAACAACAATAGAGTATTTTACAAAATGGGTAGAAGCTATGCCATTAGCTTCTTGCATAGGAGTTCAAGTGTCTAAATTCATCTTTAATCAAATCATATGTAGATTTGGAATTCCATCAACTCTCATCTCTGATAATGGAACATGCTTTAAGAACAAAGATGTTAAGAAATTATGTCAAAAATATAAAATTCAACATCGATGGTCTACTCCTTATTATCCACAAGGAAATGGCTAGGTTGAAGCTTCTAATAAAACCTTGATCAAAATCCTAAAAATATTGGTTAATAAATCAGGCCATGATTGGCATATGCAATTATATCCTACCTTGTGGGCTTATCAAACTAGTGTTCGTACTCCTACAAGCGCTTCACCTTTTGTCTTGGTCTATGGTGTTGAAGCAGTTTTTCCATTTGAGTTAGAAGTTCCTTCTCTAGCTCTCCTACTTCAAGATGTTGAAGTAGGAGATGAATATCGTGTTGGTAGACTAAGTCAGTTGGAGCTTCTAGATGAGAAGTGTATTCATGCTCTAGAGCATCTTCACTCTTACCAAGATAAACTCAAAAGATCATATGCCAAGAAAGTTCATAGTCGATCTTTTGAAGTTGGTGATTTAGTACTTAAAGAAAATAAAAAAAATACTAATGCTAGAAAATATTTAAAAGGTAAATTTCAACCTAATTGGCTTGGACCATTTGTCATCACTGCTAAATTTGGATCAGGTGCATATCGCTTGGCTACCTTGGATGGAAAATATCTTAAGGAGCCAATGAATATCATGCATCTCAAAAGATATTATGCATAAAGCAAAAATTCCATCTCTGTATATATTTGTAAATAACTTCTTCATCATTCAATTTGCAATTATCATATTATCAAAACAACCAAAAAAAATTAAAAAAAACATGAAAATTTCCAAAAATATTTCAAATTGTTAAACTCTCATTCTTTGCATCAGTGTGTGTTGTTTTCCAAAATTCAAGTTATATTTTATTTTATTTCAGATAAACTCAAAAGTTATCTTGAACCATGCACTTAATTTACATTTTTAATGATTTTGATTTCGTCACTTTGATTATAAATCTCTCTTGTATTAAAAAGCACTATTACTTCACTAAATAAAATTTTGAGTTTTGGGAACTGATCTTGCTACTTCTTGAACCAAGAACACATTCTCACATCTTAAAAATAATTTGTTGCAAATTTAAAAATGATACTACATAGTAGTCTTAGTTCCTTAAGCGAAAAGTTTCCCTTGCTATCCTATTATGCGCATGGTCTAGAATACTGAGAATTGGAAAAAGGACAAGCTCTCCCCCTACCCGAATAAAATCCCTTGCTCTACGTCTAATCTGAGCAAGTATCCCAAAAAAGAAAAAGAAAAAGAAAAAAAGAAGCAAAAGAAAAAGAAAAAAAATAAAGAAAAGAAAAAGTAGTTCCACTACAAAAAGCAATAAAATCCCCTTGTTCAAAAATGGACAAGAATCCCTACTCCAAAAATCAAAATAAAATAAGGGGGTAATGAGCTTGAATCCCTGGAATTCCTCAGTTATTCGAAAGCCATGAGGTGAGCCCCATAACTCGTGGTTTGTGCCCAACCCGCTTGGCCTTGGGTAAGCCTTTCGCATGGTGATATGTCTATCACATTAGCGACCTTATTTTGTATAGACCAATGTCCACTTGTGGATTAGCTAGCTTTTGGTAACTTGACTTACATAGTAGTTCGGTACAATGGCATGCACAAAATCATGGTTAATGAACATTTCACTTGCACACACATTGGTTCATAAAAGTTGGCTTGTATCACTACCTCACTCAAAATCGGTAAATTAATTTCACAAGCACACACATTTGATCCTTGAGAGATTTTGTATCATTATGACAAATCAATATGGATAATGAACTCACACGTCACACACTGGTTCTTGATAAATTTGACTTTGTCTTAGAAATAAGTTAAAATATTTCTTTGAAATTTGTTGGACAACATTAGTTTATCATTATTCATATTAATTCATTACATAGATATTTCAAAATTTTCAAAATCTTCAAAAATACTTATTCCAAAAACTTGCATTTCCAAAATCATTTATCATACATTGCATTTTGACTTCGTGATGATGGTATAATTCCTAGTAATTAGTTTCTCAAAATTTCACACTAGGAATTCTATGCCTAGCACAAGTCATCTTTCTCAATTTTTAGGTCTAAATCATTTCATATTTCTCAATCTTCTTAAACATGTGGTATGATGATTTGCTTCATATCAATTTGTATTTTAAGAACAAACAATTTCATATTATCATGCATTGCATTTTTTACTTCGCGATGATGGTATAATTCCTAGTAACTATTATCCTCAAAATTTTCACACTAGGAATTCTATGCCTAGCGCAAGTCATCCTTCCCAATATTTCATGCTTAAATCACATTATTTTTGCATAACAATAATATTTATCAAAATATTTCTTAAAAAATCAAATTTTCTCAAAAACAAAATCAAACATCTTCTTTAATCATCATAAGCCTCAAGATCACTCTTGAGCCCCACAAAAACATTTCTATTATTAGCAATACAAAAACTTCTTCGCAACAGGATTCACTTCCTGACCTAGTGAGCATTTGATCTCCACCAACGGTCATATAACAACACAACATCCTTTGAGGTTCATTGCTAATCCATCAATTCTATCATTTAAAAATATCCTTTTCAAAAAATATTCTTTACCAAAAATCAAAACCATTTTTCTTTTAAGTTAAGCATGATCAAAATATTTAAAATAGAAAGCATGATTATAAAGAAATTTAAACATCATAAAATAAATACAATCAAATGCAATCAAATCATACAAAGTCACATATGATAAGAAGATCAATATATATATATCAAAAGTCTATATACAAAATAGAGTCGACTGGTATGCCACAATCTCCAACATCGGTATACTTAGTCACTAAAAGTATATAACAAAAATAATCTCCTAGATCAACCCCCTATCCCCTCGAACCTCTAGAGCTTTGGGTATCATCATCTCTACCAGGGGTGGTGGTGGTCAAAACTGTCCCACCTTAGTAGTCGCCCTAGAAGTAGTCACCCTAGATGTAGAGTGGGATAATGACCCTAAGCGAATAGGACCTATGATATTAGTAGGCATGGGAACTCTCTACTCTATTGGTACCACCATGAAGTACATAGTCTGATAGAAGGTCATATACTAAACCACCTATAATAGCTCATCCCTTGAGCTACTCCTCCTAGAATGAGTCATTTGAGAAGATGTAGGAGCTATAGCCACAACTCCTTGAGCCACTTGTGTCCAAACCTATGCTAACTCCACCTCTAGAAACTCAATCCTAGTCTTCTAAGAGGTATTCTCCTCTATCAGACTAGTCAGATCTACCCATAGAGTAGTCATCTCACTGATCCCCCCACATCCTCTATCATGATGCCCTTCTCGAGCATGTCAGGTCTCCTATCCTACTAAGGAGATGCTCTCTCATTCCCCCTAGTCCTCCTAGATCTCTCACCAGCTCTAGATGCCCTCTCCCACCTTATATGGTGTTGATGCCTACCCCTAGTGTGAGGCCCCTCTCTCCTAGAGGGTACCTGTATCCTCTACTACTATTGCTCGATAGCTGGGCATCACTATTGTCGGACCTACTCAACTACCTACTCTACTATAGTCCTCCACCTGGTAATCCTCATAGGTTGGATCCTAGCATACCACTCTCTATATCTATCTGTAGTCCCAACATCATCCCCATCAATCATAGCAACCACCTCATCATCTGGCTTAGGATCCATAAACTATGTCATGTTGGGAGCACCACTCACTATGGTAGCATCTCGAGTCACCCTAGAAAAATAGACATCCCTAGTCCTAGGAATGTCCTACTACAACCTAAACTATCACATAACTCGATCAACGTGGTGTAGCTCCACATCTCCCTGGTCCATCCATAACCAAATAACTCACCTCATGTGAGCTAGCTGATAACCATCCTCTCCCCACCCTGGATGATCTCTGTAAGGCCTCCATGTGATGTTATCTACTATCAACTCATCTAATAGCCTCCTAGCTATGTCAAGAGTAATCTAACTCCCAGGAGCTCTACATGGACACCAATAGAAAGCCCTAGGCCTCTCTGTAGCCACCCCTACCAATGGAAGCCTTGCTGGCCTCTACACGACTATATGCTCCCATGACCAAACCTATAGAAAGGAAGTAAGGGGTAATGTTGCGCCACCCTTGTATACGACCCTAAAAAGAGTCCTATACAAATGGCATAACATAAAGGGCCCCCATGCAAACTATATCCCCTGATCCCTCATGTCTGCCACAACCTCTACTAGAGTCCATGGTAGATGGAAACTACTAAAGTGGCTCAAAAGTAGTCCCCCAACAATCCCATCGAGAAAAACTGTCAGTCGAGAAACCCCATCTCTCTGACTCAAGAGCTCAATCCCAATGCCTCCCTTCTTTAGAGGGAAGCTAGGGTCACCTATCAGTCTCTGGAGCACCTACCTCTGATTACCATAAGCAATAATGAACATGCCTCTGATAGGCACTCTGAGAATCCTCTAGATGTCCTCCAATGTAGGGGTCATCTCCCTTGTAGGTAGCCAAAAACAAGAAGAACTCGGGTACCACCACTCAGCCAAAGTGATCAGTAGTCACATGTCTACTAGAACTTGTGGTATTTCTACCACATGCCTCAAATCGATAGCATCTAGAGTCCCCTCTCTGTTGGTGAAAGGGCATTCAGGTCAGCCTAAAACCCATCGTACCTCCATTCCTGGTTCTTTAGTTCTTTCCTCTATTAACAAAACAAAAAAAATAAAAAATTTAATCAGTAACTTATCAAATAAACAACTTTATTTTATATCGGGCGATTTTGTCTAATATCGATCGATTTTATCTGATATCAATTGGTTTTGCATGATATCGACCGATATTTTCTAATATCGATCAGTTTTGTGCGATATCGGGTGATTTTATTTAATATCGGTTGATTTTCTACAATATCAGGTGATTTTGTCTAATATCGGATGATTTTGTTCGATATCGATTGATATCACCAAAATCAAGCTAATTTTACAAAAATCGACCCGATCTTGTAGACACGGTTGTGTGACGATGATTGTGCCCTAAATACCAAAAATTTAACTAAATTACAAACAAAAATCCAAAAAATTTAAGTGAAAGATAGTTTAAGATCCTTACCTGTATCTGGTCGGCTCTCGTTCGCACCAAATCGGCTCGATGTGGAACTTCTGCCATTTTTCCCATAGCTCAATTCAGAATAACTACAAAGTAAAAATGAATTAGGTTTTACCCTAATTTTTCTAATTTTATTAAAATTTACCCTAAAAATACAACTTTCGAGTTTTTCACCAAACTTAGAATTTGGTGTAAAAACTCGAAGGGGGTATCATACCTAAAATAGTTTGACAATAAAACTTGAAATCATCAACAAAAATTTGCAATAAAATTTTGCTTTCTCGTAAAGCATGCCATCTTATCTTTAACGCATTTTTTTCAAAAATGCGCTAAAGAGGGGGTAAAATGTAGTGGGTTAAAATTGACCCACATTAATCAATCCTAAGTTAAAAACATTAGAAAAATCAAATTAAATTGTCGCCTAACTTGCTACCTTGATTTTCATGCCCATTGCAAGTTTATTTTTAACCGTTGTATGAGATCGTACGATTTTGTATGAGATCGGATGATTTTGTACGAGATCGGATCACCCGATCTCATCCAAAACTAAAAATTGCCCTGTTTAGCAAGGTGACAAAAATGGTTGCAACTTCTTTGTCCTTACCTAGCCAATTGTATGACAGTTATGGGATCGGCTTGAATGATCTCATCTAGAATAGGGGAAGTTGTAACCCCCTTCATTTTTAGCCCAACCTCTCAGCTAATCCCATTCTATTTAATCTAGGCTCCTCACCCTGGATTCCCCCTAGAAAATTTGCATACTTTTGCTCTATTATTTCACATCTTTGTTGTATTTTTTTAGGTTGGATTTGTGCATCGACTAGATTCATGTAGGATCATACTACCCGATATCTGGATCTTACCGCCCGATCTCAGAGAAAACTACTCGATCTTGTCTACATCAAATATTTTTGTTGTTAAGCTACTTGGGGGCATCTAGACCTCACTGTTTGCATTCTCTCTCCCTGTTTCTCATTTCTTAGATCATATTCATTATCTGTTAGATCATTTTAAATCCATTTCAATTTATACATTAGATTTTATACTCATTCATTTTATATCACTTTTTCATGAATTTTTATGCATATATCTTAGATCTATATTCATTTATGCAGTTATTTCAAATTCTAGCTTATTATTTAATCTAATCCATCTTATCAAATGCATGTTATGCTATGAATTTCCTATTTTTGTAATCAATTGTTGAATTGTAGGTTTCTGTTCTGATCAGATCAACCGATCACAGATCGGATCGATCGATCATAGAATCGTACCACCCGATCTTGCCCTAAATTGACCGATCTTGTCTACATCAAGCATAAAAGTTGCAAAAATCAGCCATCCAGATCTGGGTTAGAATTTCAAATCACTTTATAAGCATTGCATTGTTCATTATTTCCTATTTTATGTTGTTTTTTATCTTCATGTGAATCAAAATTGCATGTAGAATAGCGTAGTTGCATATTGGCCAAACTAGGTGTATGTGAGACTATCTAAAAAGAATACATCAAACAAACTCCAAAACCTAGGCATGGAAACTACCATAAAATATTTCCTGGTGAACCCACCCAATTCATCAAAAAATCACCAAAGAGGGCACGATCTCAAGTGCCTCTCCTCTGAGGTGTAGACCTACTATTCTCCCATTCCCCTTCGAGGCGTGGATCCATTAGCTTGGAGGAAAGGAGTGCAAGAATTTTAGAGCTATAGGTAGCATGTCGAAAATACCCTCCTAACTTTCAAACACTTCAACCTACAATGTATAAGGGTATGGAAGATCCTATATAACATGTCAGAGTATTTTGAACTACTTGCCATAAAATTGCTTATGATGACATGTTACTATTAATTTTTTTTCCTAAAAAACTTGGTGTTTTAGCTTTAGAATGGTATTACCAACTACCTCACCATTCCCTCAAGAAGTTTCAAGAAATTGTTGAGATATTTATCCAAAAATTTTCTACTTATGTAGGAAATACTTAGTCTTGGAGATCTATATCAACTAAAGTAAACTAAAGACATAATTTTACCCCACCACCTAAAGACACACTAGATATTTTCATCAATAACCTTCAAGATCAAATCTCATATGAATTGGAGACTACAACCATATCATATTTTGAACAAGTATTTGAATTAACAAGACATGTTGAAGAAACACTTATAAGAAGAGGATAATTAAAACTTAATTAAGAAGAAGAGATGCTTGTTAAATATTAATATAAAAATTAACATGTACTAGGTGATGGTGTTATCAATAATCATCAAACTAATAATGTTAACACCAAAAATACTTTACAAGAATTGGTGCTTAATAAATCTAAAAAACCTAAAAGGGAATTCACCAAACTTAATCAATATATATCTTCCTTTCTTAAAAAACTTCTAAAATCTAAAATGATTGAACTTCCACCCATTAGACAACATAAATCCACTACTAATTGGTATGATTCTAATCAACATTGTTATTATCATAAAGTGGATGGACATACTACAAATCAATATAAACATCTTAAACATGTTGTCCAAGATTTATTGGATGAAGGATGTTTTTATTTTGGGTGGTCTTGAACTTGTTGCTTCCACTAATAAATACATGGGTATATTTCAAAATATTTTACCTAATCACGATCAAAAAATAACTAACAAGTTTCACACCATAATGTTCTACTCCCTTATCACAATATGATTGGAATGATATTGATCACCACTAGACAACACCAAAAAAAATCTCAATATAATCCATGTTCAAATCAAGCTTCTCAACTACCATTAATTATTCATAAAAAATATACCTTTACCTTTGATAATCCACCCTTGGTCCTCAAGTATCAATATAAATCAAACTCAACCTTTGATATTAAACAACAATTTGCTAATATGCCAACTAAAATATCTCTCTTAAAACTTCTTCAAACCTCTTCCATTCATAGAGAAGCCTTAATGAAAATATTGAGTGAAAAAATAGTATCTCAAGACCTTCCACCTAACAATATTGCTAATTTCAGTAGGACCCTTGCAGTGAACCATGCTACCATAACATTCTATGAAGATGATATTCCTCTACCAACAATACATGGAGAACTTTCCCTTTAAATTACATACTACATAGGATATAGGTTCATAAAAAAAACATTGGTAGACAATGGTTTTGCATTAATAGTTTGTAGCCTCAAATTTATTGAACAATTTGATATGAAAGGACAAGACCTTGATAAATATGACATCATCATAAGAGTATTTAATAATAAATCCCAACAATCTAGTGGGACCATAACCTTACCTCTCAAAGCAGGATTACAAATCCTTATTACATATTTTTACATCATACCTTGTCAAACCTCTTACAATATCCTTCTTGTATGTCCTTGGATTCATGCCATGAAGGTCATCCCTTCAATCCTTCATCAATATCTTAAATATGAATATAATAATAAACATGTTCATGTCCCCAAAAATCCTCAACCTTTTAAATATTGTATAATTATTGAAGTAGACCTAGCCAAAAAGAAATTGTTGTCCTTCCATATCTTTAAATTAACTCCATTCTTCTAATATATCATCTTACTCTTCACAAGTTATAGAGAAATTCAAATCTTTAACTATTAATGATCAACCTCAAACAAGTAATCTTCAAAATATCAACACTCAAACTAATAAAATTTGTAAAGAATATTTTATAGGCCTTTCTAAGTTACCTCCTCTACCTATAAATTTAGGTCTACCTCATAAGAAAGTCAAAGTAGTGCATATTGGTTTAAGTACATTTACTTATGTGAGTACCTCTCATGATGAAATAATTAGTGGTAGCAACCCATTTCCTATTGAAATATGAATTACCACATGTTATTTATCTAAAGATTATCCTCTACCTAAATAAATTCTCACTATTATGGGATATCAAGGAAAGGACCTATGCTCCCATTAAAAAGGGATTAAAGTACCATTAGAAGTTGAAGCTTGACCTGCTTGATGTGGGATTGCTTATATCCCTAATAAAAATTATCATCAATGATGATCAAATTATAACTTATGAAGAATTCACTTATAAAATTGGCTTAGATTGGGATGATCAATATGAAAAACTTTCTCTTCTCTCCTCAACAATATTATGTGATATTAACCTCATCACCTTCATTTACCTTGAGTTAATCACCACTCAAGATGAGTATGCTAATGGAGATATTTTTAGTGACATTCCCTATGAATATATCCTTAAAATTAATTCTTTGATGGATATTTCCCTTGCATAGCATATGTTGAATCTTCTAAACTCAAAGAAAAAGGCTACATAAACCTTACTCAAAATGACCTTGAAAAATTAACAATTTCACCAACCCCTCCTCAATATGAAGATGAATCATGCATACTTATTGAGGAAACCATAAAAGTTAACATCAAATCATAAATGATCCTAAAATCCTTAAATTAGGGCAAGCTCTAAGTCCAAAAAAACAAGAATAATTTACTAATTTAATAATCAAATTTCAAGTCATTTTTCCTAGTCGTATGCGAATATACCTAGGCTAGGTCCATATTTAGCTATGCACCATTTGGTAGTTTGACCATATGCTAAACTTGTTAAGAAAAAGCTTCAAAAAAGGCATCCTAAGATTTCTTTGTTGGTGAAGGAAGAACTACAAAAACTCCATGATGTCAATTTCATCAAAGCTATTGACTATTCTGATTGGATTTCCAACATCTTACCCATTTCCAAGAAAGAGGACACTATTAAAATATGCATAAAATTTTGAGACATCAAAAATATTGCCCCAAAGGCAATTTTCCCTTACCCAATATTGACATGATTATAGACTTCAAAATTAGATGTGGTATGGTATCCTTATGGATGGGTCTTTGGGATATAATCAAATTAAAATCACTCTTGAAGACCAATCCAATACTACCTTCATTACCCCTTGGAGCACCTTTTGCTATCAGATAATGTTTTTTGGTCTAAAAAATATAGATACCACCTATCCAAGGGCTATGACATACATTTTTCATGATTTAATGCATGATATTATAGAAGACTATGTGAATGATCTTCTTGGATGCTCCATACTTCATGAAATTCATGCACAAGGTTTAAGGTGTATATTTGAATGATTATGAGAATACAAAATATTCCTTAAACCCTCTACGTGTGTCTTTGGAGTAACATCTAGAAAACTATTAGGCTTCATTATATCTATGTGAGGTATTGAAGTAGACCCCAATAAGATATCAACCATTACTAATATGCCTCCCCCACATAACTTAACTAAATTATGAATTCTACAAGGAAAAAATCATGCCATTAGATATTTCATATCACAACTAGTATATAGTTGTCAATACTTTTTTAAGATCTTACATAAAGATGTAGAATTTTTATGGGATGATGAATGCTAAAAAGACTTTGAATCTCACATCCCCTCATGTTCTAATTACACTTAACCCAAAAAAATCCTTACTATTGTATATTTTTATAATTGCTCATGCCTTAAGTGCTATGCTAGCCCAACATGATGATCAAAATGAAGAAAAAATAATTTATTATATCAATGGAACCCTCATTATTTATGAAATCCATTATAAACATTTAGAAAATATTTGCCTTACCATAGTGTTTACATCATAAAAATTATAACATTACATGCTTAGGTATAAGATATTTATGATTACAAAGGTTGATCCCCTTCACCATATTATGTCAAAACTCCACCTTTTAGGGAATACCACAAAATGTGTCATTGCTCTTAGTGAATTTGACTTAGAGTTCATTAGCCAAAAATTCATTAAGGGTCAAATCATTGCTGATCAACTAGCTGTAGCACCCTTAGAAGAAACTCATCCTATAGTGGTAGACTTCCTAGATGAATGTGTCTTCACTATTGATAAAGAACCTCAAGATTATTGGACCTTATACTTTTATGGAACATATTTTTTAAAGTCTACAAGGGAAATAATAATCTTAGTCATCACACAAAAGTAGTTATTCCTCTTTCTTTCAAATTACATTTCTCTTGCAGTAATAATACAATGAAATATGAATCCCTTATTTTGGGACTCTATGTCACTTTAACCTTAAAATAAAAAAATCCTCCTTGTCTTTAGAGATTCTCAACTTGTAGGTAATCAAGTTAATGGTGTGTATCACACCAAAAAAAAAATGAAATATTACAAAGAAAGTATCACCAAGCTTATGTTATTATTTGGTGAAGTAAATTTATTGTCCATCCCATGATCTTCCAATTGCCATTATAACACCATGGATATAGCTACATAATTTATCCCCTTATAATTAGAATAAACATACCATAATCATTATTCACCAACTTAGAGAATCTATAGATCTTGGTTCTATCCATTTGCCTTTGGATGTGTTTTCTATTGAAACATCACCCATTTATTCTAAGCCCTGGTACAAAGACATATTCACCTTATTAAAATATGGCATGATGCTTGATGTCTTAGATCACAATAAGCAAAGGAATTTGCATAAAGGGATTGTAAATTTGTGATCATCAATGATCATTTTATGGTATCCTTTTATGATGCTTCTACCTAGATGAAAATAAAGAATATCTCTAAGAAGCTCATGAAGGATCATGTGGTGGTCATTTTATAAGCAATGCTATTACAAAAACTATCCTACAAATAGGTTGTTATTAGCCTTCCATGGAGAATGATACATGTTATTATGTATGACATTGTGACAAACATCATTATAACATTATCCATGATAAAGTCTTCAAGCCATTGATTTCTTGTGGGGATTAAAAATCCCAACTTATATTGGACCCCTAATGTTGCAAACAAGGACAAGTCATCAAGAGTCTAGGTGATTATAGGTTGTGATAATAAAGGTCAAAGGTGAAAGGTTTCATAAAATCATGAAAGTTCAAAAAGAGTCTCCATGGTCATGAAGGTAGCTCCAAGGCATATTGTGCATAATTCATTTAACATTATCCTTCATAAATTCATTCTGATCATATCTATTCCACCATAACATTATCATTTTATCACCCATTTTTATTAAAGTATTCATTCCATCCATATAAAGTAATAATTCATAAGTCCATTAAATTAGTCATCTACTTTCACCTACTCATGTTTTAATTCATGCACAGACATTCCCTCGAGTCTAAATTTTATCGAAGTATAATATTGTACATCAAGTCTACTCCAAGATATTCATAATTCCTAAAGTGCAAAGTATTTCATATAAGGCAAAGTGTTTATTTTCTTTTTTCATATTATTAAAATCCTAAGGTTCTTGAAGCATAAATGCCTTCATCAAACTTGATAAATACCTCATCGACTATATCACCCAACAAAACAAAGGAAAGTAGCTATCCCAACTGACACCCCATTCACCTCACCTGATCACCCATAGATCCATTGACTATCGTGCCCAATAAAAAATCATTTCTCAACATGTTGTAGCATCCAAATAGGCTTGCACCTAATATTGAAATTGCTAAAAATGATGCAAATAGGTATACACAAATTGACAGGAATGAAAAGAACAAAATATAAAGATATTTTATTAATTTTGAATCAAGTCAATTTACAAATCTATCCCTCTTAGGGATACCCATTTGATATAGCAATTACAATAGTTTGAAATCCCCCTCAAGGGTAGGTACAATTCCAAATGCCTTTCAAAATGACACGAACTGCTCCAAGGTGTTGATGACCTTCTTATCCATGATTAGAGGCATTTATTGCCTTACATGTCAAAACCCTATTGATCCTACATGCAATAAACAACAAGAAGTATCAGTAATAAAGGATGCCTCTCTTAATGAGGCTTTTTGAGAAAATTATATGAAAAGATGATATTATTAGCATATAATCAAGAAAATGCAAGAAAGCTAGTAAACCTATGCAAAACATGAAAATATTCTATGAAACATGTAGAGGAAAAGAATATGCATCTATCCAATAATATAATTATGAATTTGAATACATGGAAGCATGAAAAAGATTCATTAGTATCCTAGTTATAATATTGAAAGCAAGATAACTAAACAAGCTAATTTTATCGATGAAAAATCTCTAACAATGTAATTAAACCTAAATTATGCTTAATCTAATGCCATTAACAAATCTTGTGGTGAGAAAGCAAGAAAATCAAGGATGATACCCTAACTATGGCTCTATGGAATGGTGAGCATTGTTATCCATGGCTAACGTCGTAGTGGAGCTTGAAGTGTGCTTGTCCTCTAATTTAAGGGCTAAACCTCTGAATCCTCTTGCAAAATTGATGGCCAAGGGTGTAGCACCCAAAAATTGGTGTAGTAAACCTTAGAAAATAATTAAAATTACCTTAGTAATAATTCAAAATTCAATTTTAACCTCGAACCGCCCGTTAACCGCCTGTTAAACAACTTTCCCCATTTTTTATGCCATTTTTAGGATTTGTTGTGACCGTTGGACGATATCGTCTCCGATCAGACGATATCGCCTCAGATCGGACGATTTCATCTAGAGAAGAACGTCTAGACGATCTCGTCCCAAACTGATTTGTGCATAATTAGCTTTTGTTTCAACGACATCTCTAATCTAGGCAGAAGCATGTCTACGTCGTTAGAGACCTCCCCTATTGGAGATCTTCCAGATTAGGATGATCTCCAACCTCCTAACCTCCCTCCTAAGCCTACTTAAACCTTAGGACCCCCCTTGACATCCCCCTGGCTGAATTTTTCCTGTAACTTGACCTTTGCGCGCATTAGAATACCCTGGATTACCATCTGCATTTGTGCTTTCCAAGTTTTCTTGAAGGGACCTCATTGATTTTCAGCCGGAGCAAGCTCAGATCGTCGTAGATGATCTTGTACAATCTTGGACGATCCCATCAAAAATTCGAGATGATTTCGACTACAGTCTACATTGGGGGCAATCAGTGCCCAGAGTTTGCGCTTTTCCTATACTTTGTTGCTATTTTATTCTGCATTTAGTCAGTTTTATTATTATTTCTTGTTATTCTGCATCTTGGAGTTCACCCATGTAGTTTAATTGCATAATAAAATCATGATTAGCTATTAAAGCATCGTAATTTACTTGCATTTCTATTCGAGATTATCTTATTAACATCCTTATTATTATTTCACATCATTTTCCTTTATCAGTATAGCTGCATTTTCTGTATTTTGTATCTATTTCTCTGTTTGCAGGTCTCTAACGAATTCGTCTGATGAATTCATCAGATCTCAGATGATCTTGTCTGATTTTAGATGATCCTGTCAAATCAGAGGTGATCTGGACTGCTTCAAAAATTAGAATCTCCATCAGACATCCGGAATCAGGTATGGCTTTTCTCATCTAGCATATTCTCTGTGTTTTATGTTTAATTCTGTTTTTTGTATTCATTTAATTTGCATTTTCATAATAGAACAACTTAGATTCATTTGGCAAAACCTAGGATTTGAATGTTTAAAGATAAAATTGAACACATTAAACACATTCCCAACCTAGGCATGGAGACTGCCACTAAACGTTTCCTGGTGAACCCCACCATCCGTCAAAAAATCACCTTAATACACCTCCCCCGAGAGGCGGGACCTTCAAAGGGCCTCTCAGTCCGAGGTATTGTCCCATACTTCCCACATCCCCCTTTCGGGCGCGGATCCTTTAGCCTGAAGGTAAGGGTGCGGAAAATTTGGAATGATACATTTTGGTGAACCCGACGTGAATAACATAGGCATCTTTCTCGAAAACAAATATATATATATATATATATATATATATATATATATATATGTATACAAAAAAAAAAAGTAGCAAAATCATCATTTCAAGTTTGTATGTTTTAGATTCAATTCTAAATAGTAGATACTAAATATTACTTTTAGAAGTACTAAAGAAACCATGAGTTTTTACTCAAATCAATATGAGCCCATCAGTAATGTTGGAAGAATTCAGCTAAATACATTTGTTGATTATGACCAACCTCATCCCTATTCAACACCACCTCCATCACACTTTTCTCATTTTTCATCCTTACCCCAACAGGACAATCCCTTTGCCAATCCTCTTCATAATGATATTATCTATTCTCCCATATATCCATATTATGTCTATCGATCCACATACAATCCTCCTCCACCATTTCAATATTCTTCTTTCAATACAACACATTCATTTCAACAAGAAAATACTTATTCTTCCAATTCTACCATGCACTCACCTCCTACTTCGCAATCTTCCTGTCATCATTCTACCCATAATAAAGAAAGTAGAGGTGAGAAACCATTAGGCCCTTTTATGACTGAATTCCTAAGGCACATATCAAAAACCTCTCGAAAACCTTCATCACGTAAATTTACTAAGCTCAATCAACCAATGGATATAATTCTCAAGTATTTACTTGACACAAATAGGATTGAACTCCCTTCCATAAGACAACCTGATACCACAACAGATTGGTTTAAACCTGAGCTACATTGTGAATATCATAGAGTGGATGGACATATGACACAAAATTGTAAAGATTTAAGATGTGCAATTCAAGATTTGATTGATGAGGGTCTTTTTAATATAAAGGAATTACAATCTACAACTGATTATAAATCTCTAGTAAACAATCAAACTCCTACACAACAAATACCAATAATCAATCAAGACATGGGGATCTCCCAAGAACCCCTATTCAATTATCAACAACAAGAAACCAATCAAATATTGCATGTTAATGTGTCCCATCATGATGATATTACTAATATTGTAACAAAAACTACAAATGAGCAACCTCAAGTTCAATCAACTCAATCCGATATTCAAGATATGGATTCCTCATTTGACCAACCTTCAAAACTATCTTTGGCTCTAGAGAATGATCCAAAATGGAATGTAAGCATAGAAAGCTCATCTTTAGAATCAAAATCTCAATTTGAAATCCACTTTGATAGCCAACAACAAGTGATTAATCCTCAAGCAAAGATATCCCTTTTAGAAGTATCACAAAGTTCTCATAAGGAAACGTTGTTCAAGATATCTAGCCAACAATTTGTTCCTCATCATATTTTCTCTAAGAACATAATTAATGGTGTAAACCCTCTTGAGGTTAATCATATTTCATTCTATGATGAGGATATTCCTTCCTCTACTCCACAAGAAGACTCATATCTTTACATTACAGGATCTAGTAAAGAAACACTTGTTAAAACTATCATGGTAGATAATGGCTCCTCTCTTAATTTATGCACTTATCAATTATTCCAAAAACTCAAATTAAAGGAAGAAGATCTTAATGAATCAAATGTTATTATAAAATATTTTAACAATGAAATTCAAGAAGCATCAAGTTCTATACATTCTCCATTGTCACAATTACCTTCTATCCCTCACTTTTCTTCATCCATATATGATCATCCTTGTTTACCAAATAACACTCATGCATATATTTCACATATACTTTCTCCATATTATCAAGACTTGGAATATAGTGATAAGAATGAAGAACCTTCTTATCCTTCTGACATTTTATTTTGTAATATGATCAATTTCATACATATAAAAGTCAAATCTTTTGCTACATTATTCTACATTATAACAAAGCTTTTGTTATCGCTACCTTTTATTCATCACCTTTTGTTCTTACCTTCATCACAACCAAATTATCCTTCAAAACCTCCTTTGATTTTGAAGCAACCTTAGACATGCTATACTCAAATAACCTTGTATAGTGTATATAGATCATCTTGTATATACCACCAATTCCATCATCTAAAAATTCATATAAAAATAAAAACATTTCAAAAACCACTATCTTGTATTTCTTTCAATTCATAAACTTAAAATATAAAAACATCAAAAACATCCAAATCATCAAAATCTTCAAAAACATCTTTTATTTCATACCTGTCAATTCTTGAAGTATTGCAGTTATATTTTCAATTATTTTGGATAAATTAGCATTTATTTGGAATCCCACACTTTCACACACACAAAAATAAATATCTTGATTTTATTTGTTATGATTATTAATCTCTCTTATATCAAAGTCCACAATTCAGCATTAAATAAAGTTTTGAGCATAGAGAATTGATCTTGTTATTTACTTGAACCAAGCATATCCTTTCACAATAAAATGATTTCATTTGTAATTTCCATGCTATGCTACATAGTAGAAGTGGTTTCTTGAGCGAAAAGTTTCCCCTACTATCCTATCATGCACATGGTCTAGAATCTTTGAGAATTGACAAAAGGACAAGCTCACCCCTACCCGGAATAAAAATCCCTTGCTCTACAGCTAATCCGAGCAAGTATCCCTAGCATAGGAAGCAAAATAAAAGTTCAAGAAAAAGAGAAAAGAAAAATATTATTTCAGCATTATCTCAAATATCAAAGCAAAAGATACAAAAGAAAAATACAAAAAAAAAAGAAAAGAAAAAGAAAGAAAAAGAAAGCGAAACAAGCAAAATAAAAATGCAATAAACTCCTTTCCCTACCCCTTGAAAAGAAAAGAAGGGTTGATGAGCTTGAATCCTTGGAATTCTCAATTATTCGAAAACTATGAGGTAAGCCCCATAACAGGTGGTTTGTGCCCAACCCACTTGGCCTTGGGTAACTCCTAGCATGGTGATATGTCTGTCACATTAGCGACCTTCTTTTGTACAGACCTATGTCTGCTTATGGATTAGCTAGCTCTTGATAACCCGACTTACATAGTAGTCTGGTATGGTTATATGCATCTAAATCATGGTTAATGAACACTTATTTGGTTAATTCAAATCACTTGTATCAAATTATCTTGCTCAAAACTGGTCAATGAACAATGCAATTGCACACACATTTGTATTTGAGAGATTTTGTGTATCATTATGATAAATCAAGATCGGTAATGAACTCACATATGCACATGGGATTCCTTATAAATCTAACTTTTGTCTTTAAGATACTTTGAAATATTTTTGCAAATTGTTTGGAATAATTTCATTTTCTTATTTGAGAACAGTTGTTTAGTATAAAGACAACTACATACATTTTCAAAAAAATCAAAATTTCTTTCAAAATATACACTCAAATCATATATATATATTATCGACTTTCACGATGATGGTATAGTTCCAAAACTTAAATTGGAATTTTATGCCTAGCGCAAGTCCTCATCTTCATATTATCTGTTTATTTTCAAAAATTAAAAAATCAACCATGCAATAAAACTATCAATTTCTTCTTTGGATTTCGTGATGATGGTATAAGTCTATACCTAAATATTCTATGCCTAGCGCAAACCATTGTACTAATTTTATTTCCCATTTATTTAAATTCATCAAAACATGTGACTTAAATCATTATGTTACACAATTATGCTTTAACAACAACGCACATTGTTTCTATTTTCATGTCATTATGTCAACTTCAATTTTGCAATGATGGTATAATTCCTAGGGAATTATTCAAAAATTTTATCACACTTAGGAATTTATGCCTAGCAAAAATCATCTTTAATATATTTCATGCATAATATTTTCATGGAAATCTGAAAACAAATCACCATCATCATCATCATTTGCATCATCACAACAAAGTCTTAAGACAGTCTCTTAAGCACTCTTTTACTTTTAACAATATTTCTATACTGGGATTAGCTTGACGACCGAGTGAGCGGCGACTCCATGAAATGGTCTATAATAGCGACAATGTCCTTTGAAATTATTGTTAAAAGTCCCTTTTTATTATTATTATTATTATTATCCCGCAAACAACCAATTTGTTTACATCAGATTATTTCATTTAAATTTAAAAAAAAGCATGACCTCCAAACCATAATATTTCCAAATGGCATAATTACATGAATCATCAAATCAATCACACCAAAACATTAAAGCATCATACAAACACATAAGACAAGTCATATGATCAAATATATATATATATATATATATATATATATATATATATATATATATATATATATATATATATATATATATATATATATATATATATATATATATATATATCTCAACAATATATGTACATCATATCAAAACTAGATTGGTATGCCACAATCTACATCTTGGCATACTCAATCCTCTCAATCATATATTCAGTCTATGCAGTGCAGTAGCCTAGCCTCGAGAACCCCTCGAGCTCTCAGCCTCATCTCCTCCCTCACCCTGAGGTGGACGAGGTGGCCCCATCGTAGTGTGTGTCGTACTACGAGTCCTAGTCGTCGATCGAGATGAAGTCCTCGATGACCCAACCCTGATCGGATCTGCAATGTCGGTTGGTAGGTGTACCCTCTAGCCCTATGGCACCAGATGGAAGTAGATACCCTGATAGAACATGGTCTGAGCAATCGACCGCACCAGCTCCTGAGTGCTCGCTCCTCTGCTCCGTGCTCTGAGGCGTGCAACCTCATCTCTGAGCTGTGTAGCCTCAGCTTGGTGGCATGTAGCCTCATCCTATAAAGTCTGCACCTATGCCTAGAGATGGATAGTCTCCACCCGGAGAGTAGCCATCTCACTACTCTCTCCTGCCTCCACACCCTTGCCCTTATCGGGTGATGGTGGCCTCTCTCTCCATGGAGAAGGGGGTCTATCCTCCCTCCTCTCCTGCTATCGTGGCCTCTGCTGAGCCTATGGCCTCCTCTGCTCTCTCCTGTCATGACCCTGTGCCACCTCAATGGCTTCCTGGAATCGCCTCCCCATCCGATGCACAAATGCATGAATCAAACCCTTAGCCCTCGTCATTCAAGGAGGGTGGATGCCTGTGTACCAGGCATCATAGCCATCGGCTACCCTAGTGTCGTCCCCATCCACTGGCTGGATCGGGGCATCATCTGCATCCTGACTCCAGAAGCACTACATATCTAGAGCCCCACTAACTATAGTGTTATCTCGAATGGTCCAAGAAAACTCGTAGTCTCTGAGAGATGGGATCCCCTACTGTAGACCGAATTGCCTCAAAACTCGATCGTAGCAATGGAGCTCCACCTCTCCCCTCTCCATCCTCAGCCAGCAGGTTCGCCTAATGTGAGCCAGCTCCTATCCATCCTCGGCCCACCCTGGATGATCTCTCCAAGGCCTCCAGGTGATCTAGTCGGAGACAAGGTCATCAAGTAGTCTCTGGGACATTGGCAGATCTATCCGCCGTTGTGACCCTCTTCGGAGCCACCAGTAGAAAGCTCGGGGCCTCTCCCCATCAATCCCTATCAGTGGGAGCCCTACCGGCCTCTACACCATGATGTGCTCCCAGCACCAAACCTGCAGTAGTGATGTCATAACCAGACATCGACCGCCCTTGTATATGACCCCATGTAGGATCCTATACAATCGGCATAGTACATAGCTCCCCCAAGCAAACCTATACCCATGGTCTCTCATGTCATAGACCACATATGTCAGTAGCCATGGTACTTTGCATCCACTCTAATGGCATAGCAGTAGACCACCTACCACCCTAGCCAAAACCTATGTCAGTCTAGATGCCCCAGGCATCTGGCATAGCGACTCGATGTTCACTTTGCCCTTCTCCAGGGTGAAGCTCGGATCTCCACACAGTCGCATCATCACGTGGCCCTGATTGGCCATGGGATTTATTAGCCATCCTTGTATGGGGATCCTCAAAATCCTCCATACATCCTCCAATGTGGGAGTCATCTCCCTTGTCGGTAACCAAAAACAGGAAGAACCCGGATACCACCTCTTTGCTAGGGCTGTCAATAGCCCCATATCTATAGAAACCTGTGGCATATCTGCCACATGCTACAAGCCGACTTGAGCCAAATGATCTCGCTCTTCCTGAGATAGAGCGGCCAAGTCATCCCTCAGCCCATCGTATTTCCATTCTCTGCTCTTTAGTAATCCTCTCTGCAACATAAACAACAAAACAATAAAAATCATTAATAAAATAGTGATTAAAAATGCAAGTAAAACAAGTTCAATTTTAATGAGCAAATTCATATTTGATTTCACAAGAGGGAATCGTCCCTTATTTTACGAAATCGTCCCCATATCGCCGATTTTGCCTATGGACGAAATCGGCGATATCGAGATGATTTCGACGAAATGGAGACGATTTCGTCCCGACGACGTCGATGGCCCAAAAAATGGCCACGATGCTCAAAAATCATTCAAAATTAATCTAAAAAGCATAGAAATTCAAAATTAAAGCATTCTAAACTAAGTTTAGACTCTTACCCATAGCCCGCGCCGGACCTCTGTCGATCTGTGCGCTGTCTCGACCATCTTGTCTTTACAGAGCTCTAGAAACTAGAAAATGAAAATGAACAGTAACAATGAATTAGGGTTTTACCCTATTTTTTCTTAATTTTATTCAAAAACAATTAAAAACATTTTAAAATTTTGCTTTTCCGCGTTTTTACCTCAAACGTTCGATTTGGGTAAAAACATGGAGGGGGCACCATAGTAAGCTATCGTACGATTCGACCTAGAATCGTCGCCTAAAAATGGGAGTAAATTTTTGCTTTCTCGTAAATCGAGAAGAACTCGTCTTTAACGCATTTTCCTCGAAAAATTTGCTAAAGAGGGGGCAAAATGTAGCACCCCAAAATTGGCGCAGTAAACCTTAGCAAATAATTAAAATTACCTTAGTAATAATTCAAAATTCAATTTTAACCCCGAATCGCCCGTTAACCGCCTGTTAAATAGCTTTCCCCATTTTTCATGCCATTTTTAGGATTTGTTGTGACCGTTGGACGATATCGTCTCCGATCAGACGATATCCCCTCAAATCGGATGATTTTTTCTAGAGTAGAACGTCCAAACGATCTCGTCCCAAACTGATTTGTGCATAATTAGCTTCTATTTCAACGACATCTCTAATCTGAGCAGAAGCATGTCTACACCGTTAGAGACCTCCCCCGTTGGAGATCTTCCAAATTAGGATGATCTCCAACCTCCTAACCTCCCTCCTAAGCCTATTTAAACCTTAGGACCCCCCTTGACATCCCCCTAGCTGAATTTTTCCTGTAACTTGACCTTTGCGTGCATTAGAATACCCTGGATTACCATCTGCATTTGTGCTTTCCAAGTTTTCTTGTAGGGACCTCATTGATTTTCAGTCGGAGCAAGCTCAGATCGTCGCAGACGATCTTGTACAATCTTGGATGATCCTATCAAAATTTGAGATGATTTCAACTATAGTCTGCATTGGGGGCAATCAGTGCCCAGAGTTTGCACTTTTCCTATACTTTGCTGCTATTTTATTCTACATTTAGTCAGTTTTATTATTATTTCTTGTTATTCTACATCTTGGAGTTCACCCATGTAGTTTAATTGCATAATAAAATCATGATTAGCTATTAAAGCATCATAATTTACTTGTATTTCTATTCAGGATTATCTCATTAACATCCTTATTATTATTTCACATCATTTTCCTTTATCAGTATAGCTGCATTTTCTATATTTTGTATCTATTTCTCTGTTTGTAGGTCTCTAACAAATTCATCTGATGAATTCGTCAGATCTCAGACGATCTTGTCTGATTTTAGACGATCCTGTCAAATCAGAGGCGATCTGGACTGCTTCAAAAATTAGAATCTCCATCAGACATCCGAAATCAGGTATGGATTTTCTCATCTAGCATATTCTTTGTGTTTTATGTTTAATTCTATTTTTTGTATTCATTTAATTTGCATTTTCATAATAGAACAACTTAGATTCATTTGGCCAAACCTAGGATTTGAATGTTTAAAGATAAAATTGAACACATTAAACACATTCCCAACCTAGGCGTGGAGACTGCCACTAAACTTTTCTTGGTGAACCCCACCATCCATCAAAAAATCACCTTAATACACCTCCCCCGAGAGGCGGGACCTTCAAAGGGCCTCTCAGTCCGAGGTATTGTCCCATCCTTCCCGCATCCCCCTTTCGGGCGCGGATCCTTTAGCCTAAAGGTAAGGGTGCAAAAAATTTGGAACGATACAAAGGGTCACCTCTATGTCCTTTGATATATTTGGTGGTTGAATTTCTTTTATTATGCATAGAATTGGTGTAATTGCATTTCTTGGTTATCCTAACCTCTGAGGTCCTCCATGGCTTGAATTACCATTTCAATCTCTCAATTAGGGTTAACAAAGCAATGTCTCAATACAATTAGGTGGCTCTTAGATTCGGTAGGGCTACGATGCATTTCAATGAAAGCTTCTCTCTCTCTTTTTCCCTAATTTGGATGAGGGTATTACAGCACCTTTAAGGGCTATGTCCTAGCTTCATGAGAGAGCCAAGATCAAGATTGGGAAATTGAGTTTATTGTATGGAAATATCCAAAATGTTCCTCACTCAAACCACTCCAATCCGCAACCAATTGGCCATTTAGAACCAACTTTGAATTGGTCAAAGACCAACTGATTTTGAGGCTTGACCATGGTTGACAAGCATGGTCAGATCTGCTAACTATGGGTGTCAGCAGTGGCTAGCACTGAGTAGACAAAGGTTCCCAAATGAGTGGTTAAAACCATTGTTATACCTTGGTATTTGTCCAAGGTCTTCCATATGGTCTTCTAGCATGTCCCATATGACTAGTCGCCTCAACATGATGCATTTTAGGTGTCTACAGATGCCTCTTTTGGGATACATTATGAGATTAAACAATGCTGAGTAAAAATAGACCTCCTAAAATGATGTCGTAGGTTGGATGATGATCATTAGTCTGACCAACATTAGATGCTTAGGGTCTAGCAAAAGGATGTGCATCCTAGAATCATTAATTCCAACTGGATGTAAGGCTTAAATTTGCAAAGATTTCACTCGTCATCAAAAATTTGGGTAGCTTTGGTGCTACAATAGGATTTTGAGCCTATATAACCAAAAGGAAGAGAGCTACAAACTAAACTATCATATTTGCTTTTTTCCCTAGCAAAGGGTAAGCTTATGATAGTCGTTGGCAATGATTCATAAGACGAACACAATTTTGACAAGATCAAGAGATCTACGATCAAGGGATATTATGTTGACTTTGATTATGATTATGATATTATATCTACCCCCTCAAGAAATAATTCTATGAGGGTAGAACAATTAAATGAACTGACGAGTCACTCGACCACTATGAATGACATTGAAACAAAATAAGATTTAGCATTCTATAATTGATTAGGCCTAATTAGCTATGATTGCAACTATTAAGAGTAATTTAACATCTCTATCCCATGGAGTGGTCCAAAATCAATGGCCTTATTAGGGAATTAAGATGATAGCAATTCCAATTAGGCATGTGTTGAATCATATTGTTTGATGATCTGCTGAAAATGTCATAGAAGAATTGAGATGAATACCTCATTCCCATGGAGTAATTTTGTCGTTTGGGCCTTCTTAGGGATTGAAATGAAGCATAGAAATTCAGTGATGATGAATTTACCCCAAATATCCTTATGGTAATATACTCTTGTCGGATTGCATGGAGAACAAGTCACTGCAACTGCCAAGTGTATAGGGTAAATTACTAGATACAAGGTGCATTTGGTTTTGATTTTCATCATTTATTGCAGGTTGCTATTCATTCTTGGCAACAACGGCTAGGTTTTAAAAATTTTATAGCTACGGCTAATAGCCACGGTTGGCAAACCCTAGTTCTATGCCTGTGGGTTTCATCCATGGTCAGGAAAAAAATAAGAAATATTTTAAAAAATTCCTATCATTTTTAGTTTAACAAGTTACAAATTTTGAGTGCTCTGAGAGGTGATTCAACAATTATGATGTGAAGTGCTACTAAAAATACGACCTCACTAACACCTAGACCGATGGTAGTCCAACCTGGAGGAGTCAGTGCGACTAAGGTAGAAGTACACAAAACCCTTGACCATTTTATTTTACTAATTTTAAAATTAACCTTACTAATTAATGGGTTAAATGAATCTCATTAAATCACCGGTAATGAACCTCACCCTAGTTAGGTTTAGCTTAGGTTAGCTTAAGGGGAGGGGTTTTAATTTTTTGCTTTTGGGTTTTTTATTTATTTATTATTATTATTATTATTATTTATTTTCTAGGGACTGTTTGGATGGGAAATGACTTAGAAAAGGTCTTCCTACCTAGCTGTGGCTGGAAAGCACTATCCCAAATTGGAAAATTAGGGGTCGTGGATATCAGATAAGATGGGATTCAAAATCCAATGGTCAAAAATTTGATCGCCTCCCTGACCGCGGGTCTAAGCCACAGTTGGAAAACCTTTCAATTTTTTATTTATTAAATTTAATTGATTTTTTTTTATTTTTAAAGTGCGTTTTCCATTATTTTTGGTGTTTTGAAATTTTTTATTTTGTTTGACATTTTAAAGCTTGTTTTTTGATGTTTATGGTTGATTTTTATTTATTTTTGCCTTATTATTATGCTTTCTATCAGACCCTGACTGCTAGGGCAAGGGAATCAGATATCCTTCACAAACTACAAGGAACCCTTTATCAGGTGAATCATGTGTGGTTTGAGATTGTAGGATTTGGCCATGTCTTATGGATCCCTACCATCAGGGCTAATCAAGACTATATGACTACATTTGACCAATGCTGGGATGCACAGACCAACATATTTCACCTTTCACTTTGGAGGATGTTTACTGCATCTTCTGACTCCCACTAGATGGTGAGGCCATCACATATTTTCCAACTAATGCAAAGAGTGTAGTCTTTGATCACATTTTTGGCCACCACAGTGAGGTAGCACTGTGGCACTCAGAACATGGAGGGGTTTGAAGAAGTGAATTTCATGATATCACTTTAAAAGCACTCTATTGCAATGAAAAAACAATGTAGATGCATTCAAAGGAAAACAACATAAAGTTGTAATCTAGATAGAATGAAGCATGTATATAACTAAAACAATGGATTTATCCTTTTATTAATTCTTCTATTGCTCCAAAATGATATTACAATGTTCCCCTCCAGGGCATTTACAAACTTGATACATTCAACATTACAATATTCAAGGGATCTAGTCCCTTGAAAGGAGGCCTTTAAGGTGAAGTTCTATGGTGTGAAACTCTGCTTCCCACACTCAAGAGCTAGTATTGGGCTGACAATATTATGCCTCTTTAGCTCCTCCTCCTATCTAGAATTCCTGTTCCTAAAGACAAGGGATTGAAATGGGGTTAATAGCACCTGTGTTATAGAAGAAAACCATAAAACCATGAAAAGGGAGCTTCATCTACAACATTAAAAACTGATCTACATGCATGGAAACTGATCTAAATAAATAATAAACATATTATAAGCTAATATACATGCAAATGAGAATATTTAGAATCAATATTAAAGGTGACTATGCAAAAATAGTGATCATCCCTAACAGGGACAACTAAACCTGCAACACTGGGGACATCAAATTTAGCATCAAAACTACTCCAAATTACACCAAATTTGGACCAGAGGTTCATATAGGCATCCCTAAGGGGTTTGTGGAGGAATTTATCTCAAATTAAAACCTATTTGGTGATTTTCCCTAGGTGTGACACCTACAGCTGCTAACCATCCCCAGGTGGAACGGTCACAAAATTGACTTAGTTTTGTCACCTATGCCAATGGAATTTGGTCCAAAACTTGGTTAGGGGTGTTTTCGATATATGGGGCTAGATATTTCTTTAATTTTGTCAGTTTGGAATTGATGGATCAAGCCTCTTTCCCATTAAATTTCCTTTTAATGAAGAGGGTTTCAAGGCTAGGGTAGGGCGAGTTTTGGGTTTGCAAAAGGTGAGGGTTGATTTGTGCAACACTTTGTTGCATAAATTCTCCAATCCTCCTCCTTGAAATTGGGTTTTTGCACCTCCTTTTATAGCCCAAAAGGGCATCTAGGGAAAAATGGCATGTTTTTCCATGTGAGGTAGGTGCCACCATGTGTCCTAATCTTGTCATTGATTGGTGAGGGAAGGTTACCCATTTGGGGCTCCCAATCTACTGCCTCACAGTCCATTTGTAGGTCCCCAATCAATTTGGGGTGATTGGATGCATTAATGGTAGTCTTTGATTACCATTTAGCACATCCTTTGACTTTTTAGAGGGTCTTCTTAGGGGTCATCCCACCCAAGGATGGTTATGGATGGTCATCCTTGGGTGGGACGATCACTAACTATGATCATCCCTTGGTGGGGTGGTCACCAGTAGGAGCCCCAAAACTACCCCAAACTACTACAAACCCTCCAAACTAAGTTTTGGAGCCTTATGCAAGCCTTTTTCTAGCCTATAGGGGTGCCCAATAGGGCCATATGTTGTCGATAAGATGGCATATATGATGCACTAATAGTCTTATCCAATTTACGTGATTTAGGTGTCTATAGGGTCCAAATTGAGCACTAGTTCAAAAAATAGATTTTTACTAACTAAGTGGTCATCTTCATGTACCTGATTATGCTAATCGTCCTATCCCACACTTCTAGAGTGAGATTACCATGGAAACTCCTAGCTAGGATGATGGAGGTCCTAGCGAGTCCTACTCATCATCCTATGATCTTGTACTAGGGGAGTGCATTATTAGCACAACTCTATAATGAGTTGTACCAAATTACCCATAGGAGTAGAGTTGACATTGACTACATCTTACTACTATAGATATAGGGATGGTAGCACATCAATATCAAGCATCCCATTAGACTAGCCCATGATATTAGCACCATTAAGGAGGTGCACCAGTGCCATGCGGTGTGATCACCTCATGAGCAGGAGGTCTTTTAGAGCAGGTCTCATGCAGGGGACCTGGTGCACTACATCAGATGGTTTGTAGCACTACAGGTGGATCATATTGACTGGTACCCCTACTTATACTGCTCTCCATGAATAGAGGCTAATGACCAGCTACATTGAGCATGTAGAGATAGATGGCTCCTCGAACACAAGTTTGAGGTATGAGCATTCTTTTACTTCTCCTGCATCACCTGACAGTTCAAGATTAGGTAGGATATTCTAGAGATGCCTACCATATACCATTGCCTCACACTAGAGAGGGACTTGACATGGCCTAATATGACTCCACTGGGTGATGAGGATGATGATTTTTAGGAGTTAGATTTGAATGATGCAGGTACCACTCCTAACTATGATACTTGGTGGACCCTCAGGGTATGGTAGAATTTTGAGGGCCCTTTAGGCAAGGTAACTGATGATGTTGTATAGGGTGCTGAGGGCATATAGGTCGATCCTCATGATCATCGAGTCCATTAGAGGACTAAGGGCAGATGGAGTGAGGGATATATAGAGTATGCACCTTAAACTAAGAAGGATGATCCTCTTAAGGAGGGTGAAGCACCACCTGACAATGATATTGGGTAGCTCAAGACCTAGGTTACCAACCTATAGACTCAGGTAGGCTCTTTTTATACATAGCTCTTACATCGAGATGCCACCTTTGCCACTTTATAGGTAAATATGGGGAATCTCCAATCTTGACTCATAGTAGGGAAGATGCAGTAGAACAACTATGAGAAGGAGAATATTGCTCTACAGGTGAGGATCACTACAACCAATATAGAGTTCCAAAATGTTATAGGGTAGTGCATCCTTTTGTAGTCATATATAGACACTATGACAACATATATTTTCACACTCCAGGGTGTTAGGGTAGATCCCTCATCATCACAGGTTTCTCTAGTACCTTTAGCTACTACAATAGTACCAGTAGTACCAGTAGCATAGCTATCAGAAGGGTTGGACTAGGGAGAAGAGATCAAGATAATCTAGGACCTGGTGTAGTAGCACATCAATGATAGCACACAGAGTGCTACCTACATATCTTCTATGATATGAGTGATTGGACTACTCGAGGGTGATATTCTAGAGATACCCATAGCTTTAAGGTCCTGAAGGACTCACACTTGAGAGATAGGTCAACCATCAGTGAGATCTAGTTGTAGATCTCATAGGTCAAAGAGGATCTCTGGTGCCAAATCTAGGAGGACTCACAGGGATGGAGGAGGTGATGGTAGAGCCTATTAGACTGGGGGCACAGGCCTTGATACTTAGTACATATACAACATATGCTATTGTACAAGTTTTATGTGTAAGGTCGAGGACCTACACGGATGTAGCCTGAGTATTTTTGACATATATCGATGCACTACTAATTTATTATTTTGATACACACACACACCCATATATATATATATATATATGATCTGACATTTGAGACTCATTATATGTGCAGTTTATTATTTTATTGTTTTATGTTTTATGAGATGTATATGGATGCAATGTTTAGATGCGATGTTTATTTTATGCTATATGATGTGATGTATGGATAACATTTACTAGCTGTATAATGGATGTATGATTTTATATGCAATGGGATATATGTATATGAATGCAATGTATGTCGTTTAAAATGCATGTTTGCTTTATTGTACTTATATGCATTTAACTTATGTTGTTATGACATAATTTATGCATGTATGTATTGCACAAATTTTTCTATGATGAATGCTATGTAAATGAACATGTATGTTTTAATCAATTAAATCATAATGTATGAATTCAATACGATTTTGACAATATAATGGATGACACCACATAATGTATAACAATAATGAAATGTAATTGCTATATATTTTTATGAAAATTGATTGTGCACCCATATGTGAGATGCAATTATATATGGTTTCCACTCATAAGCATTTATAGATTATAATAGTAAATATAATATACTCAGTGGTCATTTAAATATCATTTTTGATATCTATCTGGTATCTATATCATACTACAAATAGTTATAATAAATAAACTATCACAAAATAAATTGATTTTTGATGATTGCATTGAAAGTTGTTTGTTGCTATTTGGGAATTTTTGAGGTTCTCCATGAAACTCAAACACCCTAGTTGACTTATCAAAAGTTGTATACTAACCATACTAGACTTCTAAAATATAAGGTTTTCGCTAGGATAGACCCTAACTATTCATTATTCCTGTGTGTGCAAATGAGCATATTAGATAAGGCATAAGCATACCCTAATGTCAGGTGGGATTCTTTAAGCCCATTGCTAAGATTGGGGATCCTCAAATGTCTATCCAATACTAGGTTTGAATTTAGTCAGACTATACCACTAGGAAATCTAGGCCACCTAAAGCTAGCTCACTCGTAAATTACTTAAAACTACCCCTTCAATTATAGGTGGGTTTATTTCAACCCATTGCTAAGATTGAGGATCACTCTACGGCTTTCAAGCATTGATCATTCGAGGGATTCAAGATCACCCCCTTATTTTTTTTAATTTATTAGGATACTTGATCATATTGTAGACACCTAAATCATTTCATGATTCGAGGAGCTACTCACATAGACACATTCATAAGATCATAAGACATAATATTGGACTTTCCAAGAATAAATAGTGGTTCTCACCACTCATTTGGGATCTTTTCAAGCCATCCAAGCCTAGCCGCTCAAGCCAAGAACATCCAGATCCTAACCACTCAAGCCTAGAGTAGAAAAACCTTAGCCACTGTAGATGATAGCAGCCATATCTTAGCCACTGTAGGCAACAATGACTAAGTCATAAGAAGAAATTTTATCGACAAACAGGCCTAATCATAGGCAGAAGTGGCAGTCTACATACAATAAAGGTGAGCGAGATTAAATTTGCATTCCTTTTCATGACCAGTTCACATAGGAGGCTTGAGTTTGCATTTAAACTTTAGTTAACTGACCTGCAAGCATAAATAAAGGACAATAAATTATCATGCTAACGACCAATTTACATAGGAGACTCAAGTGGAAAGTTAGATTTCAGTTAACTAGCCTTCAAACATAGACAAAGGAAAAAATCTTCCCATGCTAACTTGCACTACGCATGAGAAATTTGTTGGCAATTTTGGGTACATTGGGTACATTGCCTTTGCTCAAGTGTTGATGTTGTCATTGATGTCAAGAAGCGGAAGGGTTTTTGTGAAAACCAAGGCAGTCAAAATAAAAGGTTTTATTTAAAACCATGGACAACAGATTTGAAATGGGTTTTTCTTAAAACCCAAGTTGGCTCTTCGTTTCGTTGAAAAAGGTGCCCCGGTGATGAAGATATTTAATTTTAAATATTTAGTTTAAATTTTATTTAAAATTTAAATTAATATTTTAAAATTAAATTAAAGTATTTTCCGACGTGTTTGGAAATGCCGTGTTTGGTAATGCATCGAAGTGCATATATAATGAGGCTAATAAATTCATTTCAGTGTGTGGGATGTAATCGATATCAATTGGAGTGCATTTCATTTTCATCTTCGTCTGCACCAATGAAGGAGGCGCACGTGATGGACAAGTCTTTGTTGTGACGAATGGTCGCGGTGCCGAGGAGGAAGGCAGGCGATTGGTTGGTGCGAAGTTTAAGAATAAGGTGAAGCGATGTTCTTTGAAAAATTGAACGATGCGACATAGGTGATATTTCAAAAGAGGATATTTGATGTCGAACAAAGTGTCGTAGTGATATGTTAAACCTTTGGCTACGAGCATACAATGTCCATCGGAGATAGTGGACAGTGAAAAACGATGATCATTCAGGCATAGTGTAAACAAGCAAACAAGTGAGTGTTGATGTGGTTTGAGAGAACCTGGTAGATGGTTGAGAGAAGTTTTGAATATACTAAACGTCGCTAGTTCGAATCTCATTGAGGATAGCGGTGGAAGTTTATTTTTGAGAAAACGGTTGCAAGAGTACGAAACCTAGTGCAATCAGTTGATAGAGTTTTGTTGGTTGGTTTTTGCCCTCGTGTCGGTGGAAGTAAAGAAAAAGGAGCAAGTGCTCCTTGGTTAACGTGAGCAGCGTGGTCCACATGGTTGAGGCCCTAGTGCTAGGGCTTGCACGACTTGAGAGGTCATGGGTTCGAGTATTGACGAAGGCTTAAAATGCTACTAAGGTATGCCCCACATTTTTATTTAATGATGATAATACTTTGTTGTTTGATCTATTAGAATTTGAGGAGTTATAAGGTGAATGGAAATAAAATATTTTTATTTGAATGTTTGAAAAGTAAAGTGGACATCAAAGGTTTAGGGGAGTCATAACTAAAGTGTGGAATGTTTATGCATGATATAAAATGTTTTATTTTACTTTTATGGCATAAGTGGTTTTGGGAGTTATAAGGTTATGCAATGTTGTGATTTATTTTATTTTATGGTACAAGTGGTTTTAGGAGAGATAAGGAAGTTGTGCAATTAAAGACTTTGGTGATGATGATTGAAAAGTGGAGTAATGTTGATTATTTTGTGATCTACTAACCCTTGTGAAGATTGGCAAAAGAATTTTGTGATGGTGGCAGATTTCCAAAGGGGTTCCTTCACTTCAATAAGGTATGGGCACATTCTTCTTATGAGTATGATTGGTGTATGTTTTCCTGAAATAAGATTGGAGTGAAAAGGTATTCAACAAGGTTTCCTTTGGTTGGGTGTAAGTCCTAGTTTCTGGTTTGTTGAAGACTACTTATGCATTGTTATCATTGATGAGAGTTTTGGTGAATGCATAATTCTGGTTTGAGGTAGTGGAAGCATTGTGCACTAGGGTTTATGGTTGTGAGTCTTGATACTTGCTTTGAGTTGGTGAAACCCTTGGATGGCTGTGTTGAGGTTGATGGTTGAGTTGCTTCCATAGAGGTTGGTTGATCAAGTTATTGCTTTTACTTGATACATGATATTGGGCTTACTCCATTGAGTTGATTTGAACAAGTTATTCTTTGCATTTGGTGATATTGTGTTGGTGGCTGTTTTGTTCAAATATCTTTGGAGGGAAAAGGATTTCTACTTGTTTCCTTTTCTTGTGATGATTGGTTGAATGCTTCAAGGTTAATGTTGAGTTGAATGATGTTGGTTAAACCTTGTCTTTGAGCATTGTTGTTGAAGCCCTAATTGGTTGAGAAAAGATATTGGTTGTTGGAAAGAACATGAGTATCATTGTTATATGACATATTGCATGGTTGGCAATTGTTGGGTTGTGTTTCATGTTCTTGAGAAAAGCATACTACATCTATCTTATTCTGTTGAGATTTGAGATTGAGTTGAGATTGAGATTGGGAGTTAAGTATAGAACATATTGAGTCTCTAACAATTCTCTTTATGCTTCTATGAGGTTGATGAATCACATTGGGTCTCTAACAATTCTCTTTGTGGGTTCATGCCAAGCAAGTTTTCTTGATGAACTTGTGAGCAGGTTTTGGACAGGTTCCATTGGGGACTTGTGAGCAGGTTTTGGACAGGTTCCATTAGGGACTTGTGAGCAGATTTGGATAGGTCCTAGCAGAGGACTTGTGAAGCTGAGTTTGATAGTTCTATCAGAGAACTTGAGGACAGAGGTTGCATTGGTTCTATGAGTAGAGGACGAGGACATTTGTGCTTGACCGATGGACTATGTTAGTTCCATTTGCTAAGGGTAGCGACTTTTGAGGTGATAGAGGTCTGGGCTAGAGGAGGTCTCCAACCGAGTAGAGCTAGGGGATTGGTGTCTTCTCGTGGGTAGAGTGCCCATGAACTTGAGCTAGGGGATTGGTAGAGTCTCCTATGGGATCAACGGCTCACGAACTTGAGATTAGGGGATTGGTGTCTCCTGTGGGTCGAGGCTCATGAATTCGAGATTAGGGGATTGGTATCTCCTTTGGGCCGGGGCCCATAAACATTGTAATTGGGAAGGTTTCCCAAAGAACTTTGAGATAACTTTTAGAGAAAAGTTTTGTGGACGATAGCCCCAGGATTTCGGGTGAACCACGTTAAAATTGGTGTCTCTTTGTGGATGATCTTGTGCATTGTTTTGATATTGCTTTGGATATATTGCTTTACTATTTTGAAGTATAAAGGAAAAGTAAAAAGAGGTCTTATACTGTTCACCCCCCCTCTCAGTATAAGCTTGTGTTCTACAATTGGTATCAGAGCAGGTTCCTTCGAAAAGTTTAAATAGCTTGAAGGAAGATCTTACAAGAACACAAATGGCAAGGAAAGGCAAAAGCAAAACCATTAGACACAAGAAGAAGAAATCTCACAGGGTCATGAAAGAAAATGAAGATGATCTCAATGTTGCTACTTTGGGAATGGAAATAGATTCAAGAGATGAATCAAACAATGGAGAACAAGCCAGATTAATAAAGTTTTGCACCAGATGTGGGAAGACCGGTCACTTTGCAGCTAATTGCTCACAAGGAAGAGAATGTTTTGTTTGTGGTCAACTCTATCACAATGATCATCATTGCCATGGGTTTAGTAGTAATGAAGATGAAGATGATCCGTTCAAAATTGGTGAAGAAACAGATTCAGAACAAGAGTGTGATGAAGAAGGAAGTGATGCAGAAACAAATTGGGAACAAAAACTGATTTCAGACCTGAGTAAAAAGGTTGAGGATGCAGAAGATATAATCACCAGCTTGAAAGTTCAAGCAGAATATTACAAGAAATTTTTTGAAGATCTCGAAATGCAATCATCCAGGAAAACAGAGTATTACAGCAAGCTAGAAAAAGAAATTGACGGTTTAAGAATGCAGACAGAAGAAATGAGTAATAAAGTTGGTATATACAACAAACATGAAGAGGAATCTAACAAAGTTGTTAGCAATCTGAAGCTAAAAATAGAAGAGTTCAAAAAGAGTGAAGAAACTCTCAGGTATCAGATCAATGAGAAAGAGACTGTTTGCTGCAAACAAAAAGAAGAGATTGTTTCATTGAAGAAACAACTAGAAGAGGCCAATACAACTCTTAAAATCAAAGATGAGCACAACAATCAAGAAAAGAAGAGCGTCTACCTTGACAAAGCAAGTAAGTGTTTTAGTAGTGATAGTGAAAGTTCTTCAGGTGATTATAAAAATGAGATTTTGTTCATATCATAAAAGGAGGAAGAACTGAAATGTCTTAGATATGGAAATTGTGGGCACCTTGAGGATAATTGCAAAAATAATGATTTGGTTGCTAGTATGTATGAGGATGCTTCAAAAAATGATAAGGAAGATGCATGTATGGTTTTTGAAAAGGGTAGCACCTCTAGTGATAAGAAATCTAAAAAAGGCCTTGATAATTCAAAGTGCAATCAAATAGAGGATCTTGAATGTGAACTTACTAATGCTCTTAGTGTTTTGAAAAAGGAAAGAAAGAAGAATGCTAGACTCAAGGATAAGTTAGATGAATGTTGTATGGAGAGAGATGAACTTATAGAAAGTCTTGACATCTCTATGGCTAAGGCACAAGAACTCAAGAATGAGTTAGAATCTAAGGTGCTTGAGTATAGTGAATTAGAACAGAAAATGGCTTCTTTGAAAGAGGAAAATAAAGAGTACAAGGATAAGCTGTACAAGTTTCAAGATAGCTCCAAAAAGGTTAAATCTCTCATCAAAGGACAAAGAAAACCAACAGATAAAACAGGTCTCGGTTTTGTTAAGCCTCACAAGGAACAAGTTGGAGAGTCTAGTAAGAGACTCCAAAAGGAAGAGAGTTCTAATGAGGAAAGTATTTCAGATCATGAGTCCTTGAATGATAGATGCATAGAAACAGAAAATAGATTTCGGAATGAGAAGAAGGAGAAGTTTTCAGGACCTAAGAGGTCAAATAATGGAAAGTTTCAAGGCAGATGTTTTGCGTGTCACAGATTTGGTCACATGGCTGTACATTGCATGGCTCAAGTGAAGAAGGTAAATGACAGTTTCAAAAGTGGTGATTTCTTTTATGGGTATTGCTACTCTTGCAATCAGTTTGGGCACAAGGTAGTTCATTGCAAGGCAAATGACAAGAACAGGTTTAGTCAAAATAGGTGGATTCAAAGAACAGGTATGCCTCAAAGAAATAACATTGTTACTTGTTATAAGTGCAACAATGAAGGTCACACAGCTAGACAGTGTAGAGTTGAAATTCCAGGATACAAGAATAGGAACAGTGGCATGATCAGGTCCAAGGATCAAAACAATGACAGGAACAAGAATATGGACAAAGAGTTCAAGAGAAGGCCCGACAAGGAAGTTATAGACGCTGATGATGATCAATGCCTAATGGGAGTTTTACTCCCACCCCAGAATTAATCACCTCAATAGGAGGTGGGGGAGGGACTAAGCTAAGAGGCTCATTCTTAGTCCCGAGCCCCAAAGGTGGCCCTTTGCCATTGATGACAAAGGGGGAGAGATATGAGTAAGGGGGAGAGCTTCAAGTGAAGAGGAAAGCTTCAAGTCAAGGGGAGCAAAACTTCAAAGGTAGATCTCGAGTGATTTCAGTTTTGGCTCTTGAAGATGTGTTTTTTAGTAAAGTTTTGCCATCAATGACAAAGGGGGAGATTGTTGGCAATTTTGGGTACATTGGGTACATTGCCTTTGCTCAAGTGTTGATGTTGTCATTGATGTCAAGAAGCGAAAGGGTTTTTGTGAAAACCAAGGTAGTCAAAATAAAAGGTTTTATTTAAAACCATGGACAATAGATTTGAAATGGGTTTTTCTTAAAACCCAAGTTGGCTCTTCGTTTCGTTGAAAAAGGTGCCCCGATGATGAAGATATTTAATTTTAAATATTTAGTTTAAATTTTATTTATTTAAAATTTAAATTAATATTTTAAAATTAAATTAAAGTATTTTCGACGTGTTTGAAATGCCGACGTGTTTGGTAATGCATCGAAGTGCATATATAATGAGGCTAATAAATTCATTTCAGTGAGTGTGATGTAATCGATATCAATTAGTGTGCATTTCATTTTCGTCTTCGTCTGTGCCAGCGAAGGAGGCACACGTGATGGACAAGTCTTTGTTGTGATGAATGGTCGCGGTGCCGAGGAGGAAGGCAGGCGATTGGTTGGTGCGAAGTTTAAGAATAAGGTGAAGCGATGTTCTTTGAAAAATCGAACAAGGCGGCACAGGTGATATTTCAAAGGAGGATATTTGATGTCGAACAAAGTGTCGCAGTGATATGTTAAACCTTTGGCTGCGAGCATACAGCGTCCATCGGAGATAGTGGACAGCGAACAACGATGATCGTTCGGGCATAGTTTAAACAAGCAAACAAGCGAGTGTTGATGTGATTTGAGAGAACCTGGCAGACGGTTGAGAGAAGTTTTGAATATACTAAACGTCGCTAGTTCGAATCTCATTGAGGATAGCGGTGGAAGTTTATTTTTGAGAAAACGGTTGCAAGAGTACGAAATCCAGTGCAATCAGTTGACAGAGTTTTGTTGGTTGGTTTTTGCCCTCGTGTCGGTGGAAGTAAAGAAAAAGGAGCAAGTGCTCCTTGGTTAACGTGAGCAGCGTGGTCCACATGGTTGAGGCCCTAGTGCTAGGGCTTGCACGACTTGAGAGGTCGTGGGTTCGAGTATTGACGAAGGCTTAAAATGCTACTAAGGTATGCCCCACATTTTTATTTAATGATGATAATACTTTGTTGTTTGATCTATTAGAATTTGAGGAGTTATAAGGTGAATGGAAATAAAATATTTTTATTTGAATGTTTGAAAAGTAAAGTGGACATCAAAGGTTTAGGGGAGTCATAACTAAAGTGTGGAATGTTTATGCATGATATAAAATGTTTTATTTTACTTTTATGGCATAAGTGGTTTTGGGAGTTATAAGGTTATGCAATGTTGTGATTTATTTTATTTTATGGTACAAGTGGTTTTAGGAGAGATAAGGAAGTTGTGCAATTAAAGACTTTGGTGATGATGATTGAAAAGTGGAGTAATGTTGATTATTTTGTGATCTACTAACCCTTGTGAAGATTGGCAAAAGAATTTTGTGATGGTGGCAGATTTCCAAAGGGGTTCCTTCACTTCAATAAGGTATGGGCACATTCTTCTTATGAGTATGATTGGTGTATGTTTTCCTGAAATAAGATTGGAGTGAAAAGGTATTCAACAAGGTTTCCTTTGGTTGGGTGTAAGTCCTAGTTTCTGGTTTGTTGAAGACTACTTATGCATTGTTATCATTGATGAGAGTTTTGGTGAATGCATAATTCTGGTTTGAGGTAGTGGAAGCATTGTGCACTAGGGTTTATGGTTGTGAGTCTTGATACTTGCTTTGAGTTGGTGAAACCCTTGGATGGTTGTGTTGAGGTTGATGGTTGAGTTGCTTCCATAGAGGTTGGTTGATCAAGTTATTGCTTTTACTTGATACATGATATTGGGCTTACTCCATTGAGTTGATTTGAACAAGTTATTCTTTGCATTTGGTGATATTGTGTTGGTGGTTGTTTTGTTCAAATATCTTTGGAGGGAAAAGGATTTCTACTTGTTTCCTTTTCTTGTGATGATTGGTTGAATGCTTCAAGGTTAATGTTGAGTTGAATGATGTTGGTTAAACCTTGTCTTTGAGCATTGTTGTTGAAGCCCTAATTGGTTGAGAAAAGATATTGGTTGTTGGAAAGAACATGAGTATCATTGTTATATGACATATTGCATGGTTGGCAATTGTTGGGTTGTGTTTCATGTTCTTGAGAAAAGCATACTACATCTATCTTATTCTGTTGAGATTTGAGATTGAGTTGAGATTGAGATTGGGAGTTAAGTATAGAACATATTGAGTCTCTAACAATTCTCTTTATGCTTCTATGAGGTTGATGAATCACATTGGGTCTCTAACAATTCTCTTTGTGGGTTCATGCCAAGCAAGTTTTTCTTGATGAACTTGTGAGCAGGTTTTGGACAGGTTCCATTGGGGACTTGTGAGCAGTTTTGGACAGGTTCCATTGGGGACTTGTGAGCAGATTTGGACAGGTCCTAGCAGAGGACTTGTGAAGCTGAGTTTGATAGTTCTATCAGAGAACTTGAGGACAGAGGTCTCCAGCCAGAGCAGGGAAGACAGGTGTCTTCTATGGATAGAGTTCCATTTGCTAAGGGCAACAGAGGTAGAGGTCTTCTAGAGGATCACCATCCAGAGAAGAGCTAGGGGATTGGTGTCTCCTATGGGTCGATGCCCAAGAACTTGAGCTAGGGGATTGGTGTCTCCTGTGGGTCGGTGCCCACAAACTTGATATTAGGGGATTGGTGTCCCTTATGGGTCGATGCCCATGAACTTGAGATTAGGGGATTGGTGTCTCCTTTGGGTTGGTGCCCATAAACATTGTAATTGGGAAGGTTTCCCAGAGAACTTTGAGATAACTTTTAGAGAAAAGTTTTGTGGACATAGCCCAGGCTTTCTGGGTGAACCACGTTAAAATTGGTGTCTCTTTGTGGATGATCTTGTGCATTGTTTTGATATTGCTTTGGATATATAGCTTTACTATTTTGAAGTATAAAGGAAAAGTAAAAAGAGGTCTTATACTGTTCACCCCCCCTCTCAGTATAAGCTTGTGTTCAAAAAAATTCATTCCTAGGGCATAGACATATACCTAGGGTTTCACACTATAAAATGTGCAATCCAAAGAGCACCAAAGACCAATTATACATACATCTTTTATCTAGGGGAGATATTTTTTTACACACATAGATCGAGACATATTTTATTGAGGAGAGCTTTTGAGACTTGGAGAGTTCCCTTGGAGATCATGTGTACGATGAAGCCCTGATGGATTGAAGAGCATAACACCTATTATTTCAACATCAGATATAATATTTGACCCATAGCTTTGGGGCAAAGAGAGCAAGGTTTACCTTAGCGATCGTTGTCTTGGACAGTGGCCCGCAGGCTTAGCTTAGGTTTTAGATAGTTTTTTTTATTCTGTTTCTTCATGTTTTCATATCATTAGCATATATTTACATGATTTCATGGCATAGTTTCATCATATTTTTGTTAAATTATTTTATTACTAACAACCTCATCCGGGGAGGCATTCTCGGACATCTAAGCCTGTGTTGTTTTTTTATTGCTTACAAGGCCATAAGTTCATCAGATAAAATCTACAACATACAAGAGAAAAATGGATCCCTCTAGGAAATAGACCTGGAGAAGGAGGCATCTGTAATCCCTCATACATTTCCATGTGTGGAACCAAGAAGCCTTTATAAGAACACCACCTCTTCACAAAAGGGGCACTCTTTGCCTATTTGTAACCTTATTGTATTGAAATGGGTATCCCTAAGAGGGACCAACATGTAACCGAGTTTCAATACAAATAAAGAGATCCATCTTTGTTATTTCTATGTTATATGCTTTTTTCATTGTCTTCCATTTCATCTTGGGTTTTTAATAACATTGCAAGTAGAGAAAAAGGGTGGTGTATGCATCCCAAGGTCACTATAGATGGCGATCATGGTGGGACCTCTACTGATTTTTTTATTTTCTATCGGAATACTAACTTAATTTTGTGTGCAGTTCTAGCCACTCTGAGCTACAATAGCTAAAAATTAGCCACTCTAAGATACAGTGGCCAATAGAGCTTTAGCCATTCTAAGCTACAATGATCACAAACCAGCAACTCTGGTCAACAGTGGCCAGAAATAGAGTGCAATAGAGGTCAAAACATTGACTCTCTAAGCTGGACCAAATGTTGGTATAGCTTTAATGATATTTTATAGCTTTTTGTCTACTTCTGTGTCTAAAATAGATAAATTAATGCACATTTATGTTTGGAAATTGAAAGAAATAGAAGGAGAAATAATTAAGCATTTCGCATATCTTAGATCTTTTAAATTTTTTGCTAGGTGTTGCTAGGAATAGTGGCTTATGCTTGAAAAGTTTACCCTAGAATACAACATGCTAGACATTGTATGTTATTTGCTTGCACTGAGGCCCTACTAGAGGCCATAGATACATAGAATAAAGTATGCTCATACAAATCATAGTATTTCATGCATCTTTCTAAATATTGAAATGTATGTTTGCAGTTAGGCATATATGAAAGATTCATTGCTACTCTATGATGCACTTTGTGTTACGTAAGCTTAAAATAAACACCACACATGCACATCTCATTTAAATATTGGGGAATTGGATTTCGTCACCAACCTTCAATTTAGTCCAGTGACATTGGAATTCATCTCCTTCCACTAGTTTTCCCCTAGAGCTTCCTAAAAACATATTGAGAAACTTACTTATAGTGAAACTAAGTTACTTGTGCTCAAACTATCTCCCACTATTGGAACAATCATTGGTTCAGAGTAGAAGAGATAGGCAAACCCCCCAATGGGTCTTTAGTGGTGTACCCTCGATTCTTTTGAGAAAATTATGTTTGGCACGGGTGTACTTGATTGTCACTATGAATGAGTCTTCTCATTCTTAATCCAAGAACAAGAGCAAGAAATCGAAATAAAAATACATCAAAACACACTAAAAAATTTAGGGCACACTTAAATCGGTAATCAAGATAAACATTTGTTTGGTATTGTGTGGCTATTCCTAAATTGCAACTCAAAAGATAAAATTCATAGACAACATGGTCAAAATAAGAAGTAAGCACCCTCGATTTGACACCGAGGGAGAGACTAAAGCAACTCATACCCATAGGCATAATCGTAGTAACATTGAACGACCTACCTATAAGATCGTGAGATATAGCTCTGTGAGCCTAAGGGGTGATAATTAAACCCTTGGGGGATCTTATAAAGAAATACCAAGCAAGGAACCACATCATGGAATAAAGTCACATTAAAAAAAGAGGTTTCACATCCATCCTCATCAAGGATACATGAAGAGACTTCAAGGGCCTCCTCTAAACACATAGAAACATCTCAAAGATGTGAGGAAGCTTCAAGGGCTTCCTCCTCACATGGAAATAAATAAGTTTCTAGGACTAATTATTCACATAGGGATGACAATACTACTACATCTCCATCCACATGGAGAAAACATGTTACCACAAAGCCCTCTTCATCAAGAAGGCAAACAAGAATTGCAACACCTCAAGACTCACAAGAAACATATGAAACAGGATTGCCTACTGAAGGGCAAGAAACTAGAGCTACATCTAGTCATGGGAATCATATAGAAGAAACCCTTCACACAAAAGGAAATATTCCCATATACTATGATCTCATAGGAGCGAATGGCACCCCATGAGACCAGCCATGGAAAACAAGATAGCTAGACGGGTTGGATCGGTTTCCTACATGACCAACTCAAAGAACTGTAGCTACTGAGAACTCTACATTTGGAAGATTATGAACTATAACTTCTAAATACATTTCTTAGTATAGGGGTACCTCAAAGTGATCCCATAGTAAAAACCCAAATTTTGATCGTAGGGATACTCAAGAGTACATTGAACAAGTCACATTAGCTAGCAATAGTATAGGTAAAACAGAAACCTCCTCAAAGAACATGCAAGTCAAGACAACAATAACAAAGTTAGATAAGCATAAGTATTTTGTAATAGTGCAAACCAACCAAATGAGGTGGTTAGAAAATGCATTACATAAGAAGTGAGAGCTAGTGGAAACTCTTGAACAGGATAAACAAAGAGAAAGACTCTTGCTCCAACATGAGCAATTTTTGAGAGAGCAGGCTAAGCAGCTAGCTCTTAACAATTAAAAAAAAAATGGTGGTTACCACAAAAGAACTAGATGCACCGACTCACCTAAGGAGAGGCACACTATACAAGATAGCCCACAATGAAATTCCCCACCAAACCATGAACAAAATCCAACCAATGGGGGAAGGGCAAACATAAAAAATGAGGATCACAATCCTGAGTCCCCTCGTAGGAGGGAGGAAAATGGAACAAATAAAATGGATAGAGAGTTACCTCCATTGCCACTATGAATAGGCTTACAAGAGGAGGAAATCCATGCATCAAAGGCATTTCAAGAGCTTGCTAAAAAGATGAAAACCTTTGAGAAATAAGAGGCAGCTGGGAACTCACCAACATTGAGCAAAATACACAACCAACCATTGTGCCCATCAATCCCTAGCCCTCCATATCCTAAGCACTTTGAGATTCTTAGGTTAGAAAATTTTAAGGGAGAAGAGGTGCACAAGAGCATGTCACCAATTTTATCAACACCTATTTTCACCTTGAATACAATGATTCTCTCATGCTAAGAACATTCATAATGAAATTTTTAGGGGATGCCACTCAATGGTTCAATCAACTACCTAAGCACAACATAACCAATTTTGAACAACTAGTAAATGCATTCCTAAAGCATTTCTCCTTTGGTGCTAAGAAGAAAGTGAACCTTTCAAACCTGGCCAACTTGAAACAGTATGATGATGAGCTAGTAATGGATTATGGAAATAGATGGAAAAAAGTAATGTTAAAATTATCATTCTCCATTCCCATAGAAGAGATCATTTGCATGTTCACAAAAAGTTGCTCTAAAAACATCTCCCTCTTGCTAAAAATTCAGCAATATCCTTCATTTGAGGAAGCTTTTGTACAGGCCAAGCTCATCAAAGAAATAAAATTAGATGAGAGAACCATTAAACTATGAAACAAAAAGGAGTGGAACAAGAATGGTAAGAATGACAAGTATAAACAAAAGTAGGCCAACCCTGCTCTAGTAAATCAAGTTGTATTGGCTACACCCAAGGATGGGGGTGCACAAAAACCCCAAAACTATCAAGCACATCCCTCACCAGCCAATTACAACCAAAAGAACAATCAAGGAAGAAACCGAGAATGCAAGCCACCTCGTTATTTCATGCCCCTGACAAAATCAATGCAATAAATATTTAATCAGTTGAGTGATGCCAGGAGGATCATATTTCTTGATATACCACTTATATATCCCAACCATCCTAAGCCAAAATGATATAGGGAAGATCAATTTTGCCCTTATCATAGGATACCGGGGTATGACATTGAGGCTTGCGTTGGTTTTAAACATCAAGTGCAAAACATTATTGAGGTGGGAGAATTCAAATTTGACAACCCATTGGCTCCTCATAATAGATATGTGGGCATATACAGAGACCCATTGCCCAATCATGGGGCCCCTCGAGAGCAAGGGGCCTAAGTCAATCAGGTTTGAGCTGATATACCTACCCACGAATGCATTGGGATGGTTGATATTGTTAACATAGCAATAAGGACTAGGTGGTATGATCAACGACAATTGCCTACAGCTCCCATGAAAATCCTAGCCACTCCTAGGAAAAGGTAAGACAACCTTCTAGGTCCACCAACACGACTTGTGGTGACTATTCAGAGTAGATTGGAGCAAAACCTACATTTAACTCCAACTAAGTTATCCATATGTGAGATCATAAAATAGTCCCCAAAGCATAGGGAGACTCCAATGGATATTTTAAGGACAATTGAGCTCCAACCACAAGACGCAAATGCATTCACTCCCTTTGTGGGACAAGTGCAAGAATTTCAGGAACCTATAATCCAATTCTATGACCATGAGATTAAGACAGTTCCTACTACCTTACCAGACCCTCCGCTAAAAATTGTAGCAACAATCAACAACTTACCTTTTAAGAGGATCTTGGTTGATATAGGTTCATCAATAAACATCATTACAACAACTATAATAAAGCACCTCAATATCCCCAAGTCCAATATCATTCCAGGAGCTTACACATTGAGAGATTTTAATAATACTTTATGCAATACTATGGGAATGATAGTCCTACCCATCAAGGTGGGGCACAATACCATCCTCATGATGTGTCATATATTGGAAGGAGATATACAGTACAACATCCTCTTAGGGCATCCTTGTATAAGGGCCGTAAAGTGTGTGCCTTTGATCTTGCACCAGCATGTCAAGTATGTGCATGAGAACAAAGTCTATGTGGTTCTGGCTGATGAAGAGCCTTTTAAATATGTCAATCAAGTAGACATTATAGAATAATTTTTAATCCCTTCTACCCACCTATACGTAACACCTTCATCCCCAACCACACAAGTGGATAACGAATACAAAGGAGTAAGAAAAGACCAATGCACTTCAACACCTTCTTGTGCATTCAAAGTAGTCAATGCTTCTAAAGTACCATCAATGTCAAAACCAAAATACAATAAAAATCTAAAGGTGTCCTTAGTTAAGGAAGAAAGTCCCAAGGAAGTGATAATGGTAGCCATTTCTTAAATTCCAAGTCCTATGGAAGAGGAAGATCTTCAAGATCAATATGAAGATAGTGATTATCATCCCGCTTCGATAGTGTCATCCGTAGGGTCATCTACATCTCATGCAGTAATACACTTGGCAAGCTCAAGCATAGGGTAGTACCTCATGAAGAACATTATATTTACACCTATCATTGATTTTGAACAAGACATGGGAAGGCCTAAGGACTTGAGGCTTCTAGTAGGAATAGTGGTTTCACTTGGAATCCCTCCCAACCAAACCAATTTTGTCTATGTCATCATGTACTATTCCCATAAGTATTTAGACATAGAAGAGGATAGTGATGAATTATTCATAGTAAATGTTTGTTACCTATCTAACCCCAAGTTTTCTCTAAGATAATTTGAGCATTGCCATTGGCATGGCTATGGCCTTGGCATATATGAGCAAGGGTACAGGCGGCCATACGAGCAACTATATCAGCTTTCCTCTGATACATTTGGCTTAGGCTATTATGTCAGAGGTCGAGATGACTCTATTGTAGTGGCATTGGAAAGATTAATCTTAGGGTTAGGATAAGACATTGATTTCATTTCGTATCGCCCCTTAAGAACAAAAAATTTTAGCAACAGACAAGTGGCCATGGTAAATATACCACCACCAAAAATTTATCATCCAAACATCTCAATTGATTCCACCCCAATAGGGTACAACTCATGGGATGAGGAGAATGGATATAAAGTAAGTGATGATGAGGCACAAATTAGTTTAGCCTACCAGGGTACTCGTTATTTACAAAGATTCACATGGTCCATCCATGATGAGAGTGGGTATACATCAGAGTAAAGTAACTATGAATCAGAAGACTCAATAGAAAGAGCCTACTTATGCCTAAGCCATCAACCCCTAACTTTGGGGCAAGAGACAAATTCAAATGGATTCTTCATAAGTGATGAAGAATATGAAGATGAAACAAAGATGGCCTACTTGGGACCAAGACATGAGCCCCTTGTCTTAGGGCCACATACCAATGCTAATACTTTCTGGATAAGTGATTATGACTTTGATGATGAGACCAAGATAGCTTATCTTGAACCTCACCACTTGCAACAAGTCAACGAGCTAGTAGAGAGAGAGGTGGCACTTTGTGCCATAGACCCTCATCTACAATTTTTGGGGAGACCTATGGACCTAGCTACCATTCATTGGATTTTCAATCCCCCTCCACCTACATTCAGAGAGTTATTAGAGCCTAATGATCCTATTGTCCACCCTTCTCATGGGACAGATCCAAAAATTCCCATTCCTCTAGAACTTCATCATGAGTATGGAAGGGAAACCCCTAAGACAAGATTGCACCCATGTGGTCCTCGAGACTTCATTCCATCCGTCAATATGATATCCATTGATTTGACCACTCCACTTCATAATACAGTAGATCCTACCAAATCATTGCATATTGATATAGAGGCTATTGATTGGGATCGTGCTAATTTGCCCATAGAGTCTAAATATCTCTTTCCCAATGAAGAAATGTTATAGTCATTCCATTTTGCATCAGGTTGTGCGTATGATGTCTTCCATGTCAATTTGGAACCTGATTTAGTAGGTACTGTAAATCCCATCGATGACATTCATTTGATATGCATGCCTCATCAGCTAGATGATGGGTCACATATGGCTATAGAAGCAAATTTCAAGGTGGATATCAATGATGATCCTATCCAACCAAGAAAAGTCAAGTTCAAATAAAGTCTATCTCTAGAGGAAAAATCCATCCTAATTCCTCTTCTCAAAGAGAGGCCAAATATTTTTTCTTGGACTTACAAAGACATGCTAGGGATAGATCCAAAGTTAGTCATTCACAACCTTTCATTAGATCCCATGAAGAAGCCATTCAAGCAGAAGTTGAGGAAAATGCATCCAACCATCACTTTGATGGTGAGAATGAATTGCAAAAACTACTGGATGCAAGTATTCATAGTTCCTATTGACTACCCTAAGTGGGTGTCAAACATGGTACCCATGAGGAAACCTGACGGAAGAGTTCATAGCTGCATGAATTTTAGAGTTTAAATAGGGAAACACCAAAGGATTCATTCCCATTACCAAACATATATGATCTTGTAGATGCAACCGTAGGTCATGAGATGCTCTCCCTAATGGATGGTTTTTTTGAATACAACCAGATCTAGATTAAGCCTGAAGATCAACATAAAAAAACTTTCATTACTCCATGGGGAACATTCTGTTACAAAGTGATGCCATTCGATCTCAAAAATACTGGTGCCACATATCAGTGGGTCATGACATACATATTTCATGATTATATGCATAAGATCTTGGAGGATTAGATGGATGACTTACTAGCCAAATCCTTGTTGTGGCAAGAGCACGCTGAAGTCCTTAGACAAATATTTGATCGCCTCATAGAACATAATGTTCGATTGAATCCTAAGAAGTGTGTATTTGGCATAACTTTGGGCAAGCATTTGGGCTTCATCGTATCCAAGAGAGGCATTGAAATCGATCCTGCAAAGGTAAAGGCTATACTAGAAATGGCCATCCCTACCAACATTAGAGAGTTGCAGAGCCTACAAGGCAAGATAGCATCCATCAGAAGATTCATCATGCAATTATCAGACAAATGTTGACCTATGAATCGGTTCCTACGCAAGGAATTTCACTTTCATTGGGATGAAAAATTCCATCAAGCCTTTGCAGAGATCAAAACTTATTTGGCCACACCACCAGTATTGGCTCCACCAATGCCAGACATATCATTTTTACTATATATATCGGCTACTGACTCCATATTGTGCACCATATTAGCCCAAAATAATATACAAGATAAAGAGCAAGTCATATATTAAATTAGTTGCACCTTGGTGAGTTATGAGCTAGGATATGTGTATGTCAAAAATTTGTGTTTAGAAGTGGTATTTGCAACTTGAAATTTGTGACACTACATGTTGAGCCATACAACCTATGTCATATCAAAAAAAAATCCTTTGCAGTACATGATGATCTAGACATATCACAATACACGTACTACAAAGTGGATCATGCTATTGATAGAATTTGATCTAGAGCTCATAAGCCAAAATTCCATCAAGGGACAAGTAATAGCAGATCAATTAGCAGAGGTGCCTCTTCAAGATAACAAACCCCTCACCATAGAATTTCCTGATGATGCGATCTTTGCATTATCAAATCTGCCAAAAATTGAAGAACCCAAGAAAGAAAGAGTCATGCCATTTTTATTTGATGGTTTGAAGTGTGAACAAGGGGGTGGATCAGGGATTGTCTTTATCACACCACAGGGTGCTCCATTACCCTTATCATTCAAACTAGACTTCCCATGCACAAACAACAACACAAAATATGAAGCATTGATTCTAGGACTTTAAACAACCATCGTAATGGGCATTAAAATATTGAATATCTTTGGTGACTCCTTGCTCATAGTAAACCAGGTCAAAGGACTATTCCAATGCAGGCATGCACTCTTGAAGACTTACAAGGAACTTGTTGACACTTACCTAGCCCAGCTAGAATGGTACGACATCGAGGCAATCCCTCGTATGTTGAATAGATTTGCAGACACTATGGCCTCTTTGGGATCCTTAATCCCTTAGAATCCATTTTTTGATTTTACAACCATTCATGTGAAAGTGCTTTCACACTTAGAAATATGCTGTGAAGCTTTTGACAATCAAGAATCAGTCAACATGATCAACATCTAGCCAAATCAGGATTGGTCCTTCATAGCCAGAGATTTCTTGCAAACAACACCTTGGGGGTATTTTATCTCCCAAGGACCTATGGAGTGTGGTGCAACCATACACCATAGAGTTGTTCCTCAATTCATATTCACTAGCTCAAAAATGCAAGAAAAGCAAGTCATATTTTCTATAGAAGTCATGGATTATCACGATTGGCTTTCCCAACAACAGGACTTTCTGAAGCTTGGAATAGTACCTCAAGGTTTTTCGCATACTGAAAGGTGAAGGTTCAAATAGAGAGCAACAAGATACATCTTTCTAGGAGAAATCCTCTACAAATGAGGATATGATGGAATATTACTCCATTGTATTGAGCCCTAGGAAGCATCCTGGGCAATTTTACAAAATCACGATGGTGCATGTGAAGGGAATTTTAGTGGCATGGCCATCATTAAGTGCATCTTGAGAATGGGTTACTATTGGCCCACCATGGAAAGAGACTACTGTGAGTATGTCAAGAAATATAGTAAGTGCTAGCATCATGCAAATCTAACACACTTACCATAGCAAGCTTTGCAACCCATCCAGGCAGCATGACCATTCTCATAATGGGGACTAGAATTTATTGGGAATATCTCACCCCCGTCCTCAGGCTGACATATATTCATCATAACGGCTATAGAATAATTCATTAAATGGTAGAAGTGATCCCCTTAACATCAATAATTGGACCAAGGATTACAGATTTTATACTCCACAATATCATAAGTCATTTTTGGGTCCCTTCAAAGATAATATTGTATAATGAGTCATATTTCAAGAACAAAAATATGTGTTCTTTAATGAAAAAATATCATATTTAGCATAGTTTTTCAACACCTTATTATCCACAAGCAAATAGGCAAGCATAAGCTTCAAACAAAATAATAGTCTCCATTTTAAGGAAGACGATGCAAGACAATCACAAGGATTGGCACATGCAGTTACCTCTTGCACTATGGGCATACAGGACTAGTATGTGAACGCCCACTAGGGCAACACCATTTTTACTAGTATATGGCACTGAGGCCATCATTCCACTAGAGTTAGAAATTTTGACTCTATGCATAGCATTAAAGGACTTCATAGATGATGATGTCATGCGACAAGGCCGCCTTGATCAATTGATGCTTCTTGATGAACATCGAGTCAATGCTTTAGATAATATTTGCATTTACCAAGATCGCCTTGCATGAGCTTACAATAGTAAAGTCCACTTAAAGGAATTCAAGGTTGGAGATCTAGTGCTCAAAGAAAACCAACAGAATTCAAATTTTTTGCCACATCTATGAGATAAGTTCACTGTAAAATGGATAGGCCCATACATGATTTCATAGAGATTTGGTCCTAGAGCATATAGCCTTATATCATTAGATGGTTTTGAAGAGCCTAAACCTCTCAATATCATTCACTTAAAGGCATTTTACACATAAAATATAAAAACATTCAAATATAGCAAAAATTAAAAAATATTCAAATATGTCAAAATACAAAAACATTCAAATATGTCAAAAAACACAAAACAAAGCATAAAAACATAAAATTTCAAAAATACATTCAAATGCTCCAAGGGTAATTCATATCACTTGGTCAAACATCAATTCAAAGGCTCCAAGGGTAATTCAAACCGCTTGGTCAAAATCAATTTAAAAAAGCTCCAAGGGCATTCAAGCCGCTTGGTCAAAATCAATTCAAAATGCTCCAAGGGTATACAAATCGCTTGGTCAACTTCAATAAAAAAGCTCCAAGGGTACTTCATGCTACTTGGTCAAAAATCAAAAAGCCCCAAAGGCATAATAAGCCCTTTGGTCAAATTAAGCAAAAATTCAAAAACAACATAAAAATAAAAAATACAAAAACAATTGCATTTCACATTTTGCATCCACATCATTGCATTGCATTTTCATATCCACTACAATTACATATGTCATGAGAGCCTTAAAAGTGATACCATAGTTTTTCATGCAAATCATTCAAATCCATACCTCTATTAATACATGTGTGTAATTGTGTTTTCAACACAACCATTATTTGTTGCTATACATAATGTACTAAGTTTTTTTTGGTTAATCAACCACACCTAGTGATCTTATCAAATTTTTAGGAGAACGACTTTGATTAGTAGAAGGTAAGTTCTAGCCGTGATAATGCCTTAGATATTCAAGATCCCGTCACTAATTGAAACACTAAAATCCTAGCTGGTACAAGGAAATGATGAAAGCTGCAAAACGATCTAGGTTACCTTAAGCAAAAAGGATTTTTCTTGCTTATCCCCCTGTGCAACCGGTTTAAAGGTGTTGAGAATTGGCAAAATGACAAGATTTACCCTATCCAAATCCCTTGCTTAAATAAAAAAAAACAAAATTCCAAGTAAAGTACATATTCAAAAGGCCAAGCATACAATCTAGATTTCAAAGCAATAATTCAATACACAAATCATAAATTTAAAAAAATCATAGCTCAAAGAAAAATAAATAAAAAATAAACAGTGATTTTCATCACTATATATGAGCAAAATAAATAGTGATTATCATCACTAAAAAAATCCTAGCTCAAATAAAAATCAAGCAAAAATAAACAGTTATTTTCATCACTACATATGAGCAAATATCCAAATCCAAAAAGAATCCAAAGAAGGGAATAAAGCTTGAATCCCTGGAATTCTCAGCATTGTACAAAACTTGAAGGAGAAATCATTATGCATGATGATATGTCTATTACAATTTCTTCATGCATTTGTGTAGACCAATGTTTGAATATGGATGAGCTAGCTTAGGTAACCCAATATTGCCTAGTGGTATAGTCCAACTAAGTCCAACATAAGGATGAGATGAACACTTGAGGATCCCTGATATTAGAAATGCGCTAAAATAATCCCGCCTGACATCGAAGGAAATGCTTGAGTTCTACATCAAAATATACAATCACATGCATACATAGAGATCATGAAAAACTAGGTCCATGGTAAAAGCCTTACTTTTCAAAAGTCTAAGTGGTCAGTAGACAGATGTTGATAGGGTAACTAGAGTGTTTGAATATTTAGAAAACCCCAAAAATTCTTACATAGCAACAAATCATAACATCATTCACACCATCACTTTATTTATAAGATTCTATAAATTAGGGGGTATCAACATAGTAGGACAAATACCACATATATATTAGAAATAGTATATAGATGACCACTGACTACTTTATATATTTTAATTTATAGAAACTTATTAAGAAAATATATTACACACCATTACATCTCATATATGAATACTTAATCAATTCTTATGATAAGAGTGATTATTTAAATTCATGATTATTTTTTTACTTTTTGTGGTATCACCCATTAATATTGTCAATGTCATATGCATTTCATATGTTTTAAGTGATTAGAGCATATAGGTTCATTTATACCATTCCACCACATAAGTTAGATGCATACAAGTAAAGCAAAATTAAAACATGCATTTAATAATAACATCATATCCACAAAAACAAGTCATTAATCATCCATAAACCATATCATAAAACACATATGCAATATCCATTTGCATACAATCATGAATCCATCATTCATCATCAAAACACATAACGTCATATCATCAAATCATATAAGCATCTACACATCCATCTAAGCACCTTAAATATCATCTAACATATTCATTAAATCATCATAATACCATCATCGCATCATATCATAAAATAAACTAACAACAAAAATATGAGAAATAAACGATACACATAATAATTCATAATGCAAATATATCATAAAAGTATTTGTGTCAAGTCCATGGATGTATAAAATGCCCATGGGTTATAGTCATATAGGTCAGTCAACCTTAAAAATGAATCAAGTACCAAATAAAGCATCAATCAAATATCGGGCCTGAGCCCCCTATATCACCTCCTCTAGTGCCACCTCCTCCTGTGGTGGTGTTGTGAGTTGAATGATGTCAGCCTATTGGTATCTCTATCCGAGTTTGGTTCCTCTGGATAGGATGGGTAGAAGACTGCCCTGATGTAGAGCACCCACTAACCTATGAACCACCCACACCAGGTGGATCCTTAGGGACAATACCATGCCTCCTGAGATGTATCTGAAGAATGGTGATGTGATCCACAAGTCCCCAGATCCACTCATGCTCATCCAAAAAATACTAAAGCTATCCCACATACACTCCTAAACCTACCACTGGAACCTCCTATGGTGTAGAAGGAGGAACAAAAAACTACATCCTAGCATTGCCACCCCCAATAGTAGCCTACAAAGCCTATATCTTTGTTGTAAGTTGCTCAATGGTAGCATCTCACCATTGTACCTGGATCTTAGCTACCTAAAGCTTAGCCTAGACCTCATGTAGCTGTGCTCTCAAAGGAGAGTCTCTCTCCTCAAGATATAACTCATATTCCTCCTCAGTAACATCAGGATCCTCTATTGCCACTTGCTCTACTGGCTAGCCCCATACCTTGGTCCTGTCTTGGACTCTACATATTTTCAAATATGCACCATCATCCTCATGCCCTAGGCTACCGATACCATGCCACATTTGATCACCCCACCACTAAGTGTATGCCTCTATAACTCCCCCAAAAACACTACGGTCAAAATCTAGGGCATTCTCCTCATTTGAAAGCTCTGTAATCTATCATGGAGGTAGGTCCTTATCTATTGTGAGGTGCCTATACAAGAATGGTACCAGGGGCACATCCTGATACAACCTGTATTGATGAAGAACTCTTGAGTAGAAGAAATACTCCTGGATGGTAATATTACAACCAACAAGCCATCGCTCATGCCGTGTCCTAGCAGTAAAGCTAACTGTATCATCTCAAGTAGGACACTCATGGTAAGGATGCCATATGATATCTTTGGCCAAAATTATAAAGAACACAAGCTTATACTAAGAGGGGGTGAACAGTATAAGACCACTTTTTACTTTTTCTTCCAATTCAATATTATGTTGTGTAAAGATAGTAGTATCAATAGCAGTAATCAAAGCAATGCACAAAAACCATACACAATAGAGACACCACAATTTACGTGGTTCACCCAATGTGGGCTACTCCACGGAGAAAATATTTTACTAAAACTTTCTCAATCAATATCTTTGGGAATCACTCCCAATTACAATGTTTATGGATCTCTGTCCAAAGGAGATGTTGATCCCCTAATCTCAAGTTCGTGGATCTCTTCCATAGGAGAACTCTTTCCCCTTCTGCTCTGGCTATGTGATCTTCTAGAAGACTTTGTCTCTCTGTTGCACTAACTGGTGGACCTCTCTCCACTTGAAGACTCCTCACTCAGATCTATCTTCAACTATGCTGGCTATTGGATCTCTATCCACTGAGACTCTATCCTCTGTACTCTATCACCTCCAAAGCTCTATCAATAGGCTCACTAAGAACCTGCTCAATAGGCTCACATAGAACCTACACAATAGGCTCACACAGAACCTGCTTAACAAGCTCACATAGAACTTGTCAAATCTACTCTAGCAAGCTCACCAAGAACTTGCCCAATTCTGCTCTAGCAAGCTCACCAAGAACTTGCCCAAATCTGCTCTAGCAAGCTCACCAAGAACTTGCCCAAATCTGCTCTAGCAAGCTCACTAAGAACTTGCCCAAATCTGCTCTAAAAATCTTTCCACAAAGCTGTCCTCCCAAAACTATCCTCAAATCTGTCCCAAAGGCCTTCTCAAAGGCTCAATCAATCATGCTCAAGTAGTACTCAAAATGAACTCAACAATGAATGGCAATCTCAACTCAAATTAACTTCATAGAAGCATAAAGAGAATTGTTAGAGACTCAATATGTTCTAATCTCACTCTCAACCCAAATCAATCTCAACTCAACTCATAGAAGCATAAAGAGAATTGTTAGAGACTCAATATGTTCTAAACTCACTCTCAACCCAAATCAATCTCAACTCAACTCAAATCAACTCATAGAAGCATAAAGAGAATTGTTAGAGACTCAATATGTTCTAATCTCACTCTCAACTCAAATCAACCTCAACTCAAATCCAGTAACACACAAGTCTTATAGAACCATAAAGAGAATTGTTAGAGACTCAATATGTTCTAACCTTAATCTCAACTCAACATAGAATGATGGAATAGTTTGTTTCATAGAACTTGAACAATCACTTCACACATCACTTGACTAGGCTCAATCAACTCAACTCAACCAATCATCACAAGGGACAACTCTTTCTCACACAACCCTAGTCCAAGTATGTATCAACCAACTCAAATGTTTCCAATAATGCTCAACCACAAATCTCACATAACAATGATACTCATGTTCTTTTCTAACTCAAGTTCTTTCACAACCAATGGGCTTCAACAACTATGCTTATAAAACAAGGTTTAAACACAACTCTCAATTCAGAAAACCTTGAAGCATTCAACCAACCACTTTCGAAAAGGAAACCACAAACAATCCTTTTCCCTCCAATGATATTTCAGAAATCAACCACCATAAACAATCAATAGGAGAATGTGCCCATACCTTTTATGAAGATGAAAAAACCTCTTTGTAAATCTGCCACAATCACAAAATTCTTTTGCCAATCTTCACAAGGGTTAGTAGATCACAAAATAATCAACATTACTCCACTTTTCAATAATCATCACCAAGGCCTTTAATTGCACAACTTCCTTATCTCTCCTAAAACCACTTGTACCATAAAATAAAATAAATCAAAACATTGCATAACCTTTTCACTCCCAAAACCACTTATACCATAAAATAAAATAAATCACAATATTGCATACCTTGTCACCTCATGAAAGAATTAATCCTCTTGAAAAAGAACAAGGCAAACTTCACTTTTGGAACCCCTTTGCAAAATTAGAAATATCTCTTTACACACACCTTATTTCTCCTTCTAAATAAGTTAGTCAAATAGCCCTCGAAATAATCTTTTCGATGATATATAATATGCCCCCTTTCCAAAATAAATTGAAACCTTTACATATATATATAATGCCAACCTCCATTAATTGCACATAGGTCGGCCCTCCATTAATTTAAACTTAAACTTTAAACTTTAATATCTTCATCACCGGAGGTCCTTTTTCGATGAAACAAAATTCCACCTTGGCTTTTAAGAAAATCCCTTTCCACATAAGCCCACCATGGTTTTAAATAAAACCTTTTATTTTGCCTGCCTTGGTTTTCATAAAAACCTTGTATATATCCATGCTCTCCAAAATATCATAGATGATTATCTATGAAATATTTTGCCACCAAAACCAAATATGATCCATGTGACATCAATGATCCATGTGACATCAATGACAACATAAAATACCTCAAATTAACTCAAATTTCCAACAATATCCCCCTTTGTCATTGATGGCAACACCTCTAATGCAAACACCACAATCACTGCAAAAACCATCTCTGAGAATCAAAGCTGCTCCCCTTGACTCAATACTCTCTATGGAGGCTGCTCCCCCTAACTCAATACTCTCTTTGGAGGCTGCTCCCCCTAACTCAATGCTCTCCCCCTTACTCAAATCTCTCCCCCTTTGACATCAATGGCAAAAGGGACACCTATGGGGCTAAAAGATATGACTCTTAAGCATAGCCCCCTCACCACCTTCTCTCTTGAGGTGATTAATTTTGGGGTGGGAGTACCTTTACTCCCATATTACATTGATTCTTTCCTCTATCAACTTCCTTCCATGTTTTTTTGATATCCTTCTCTTGATGAATTACTTGATCTTCTTGTCTTGAACCTGTTTGACCTTCTTGCCTTGAACCTTTTTGGAATTGAGTCCTACACCATATTGCAATATGCCCAAAGTTATTGCAATTAAAACACTTGATATTGTAGCCTTTGGATGGTGCCCATGTCCTGAATTATTTCTTGAAGTAATTTCCATATCCATTCCTTTCCTGAACCCTGTATTGTGAAGCTCTATTTTCATGACCATTATTACCATGACTTCTGAATTGTGTAGCTCTAAAACCAAAACCATGTTGCTCATTTCCTTTGCACTGAAAAGCTTTATGACCAATCCTGTTACATGAGAAGCAATGTCCCTGAAAACCATACCTTCTTCCTTTGAAGTTTCTTCTAGCAAAATCAAACTTCTTTGATCCATGGATCCTGCAATGTATAGCCCTGTGTCCAAATCCATTACAAGAAAAACAATATCCTTGAAAAGCCTTTTGTTCATGCCTTGGTTCCTCATACCTTTCTTGACCATTATCCTTATGATCATCTTCAACTTGTGCATTGCATTCTTGAACCTTCTTTGTAGCATCTAAAACCTCTTCCTTAGTTTCTTCCTTGCCTTTTTCTTCAAGAATTTCTTTTCCCTTTGATCTTGATTCACCTATCTCAAAACAAGAACCAAACTGAATATTTGGAGCCATAGGAACTTTGGAACTTTCCTCACAAATCTTAGGTGCTTCTTTGCTTTCATATTTTAGAACTTCCTTTCCTTTTGAGTGTGATTCCCCAAACCTGAAATATGGGACCTTTGGTGCTTTGGAATCTTCCTCTTCTTTCTCTTCATTTGTGTCAAGTAGCAACTTGGCATCCATCTCTATAGCCTCTGAAATACATGTTTCCTTCTTAGTACAAATATCTTGACCTTTTGAGTCATGTGATGGATCAAACTTCTCATGTAGGGAACATCTCAATTCTTTTAGATTCTCCTTAACCTCTTGTAGTTGCTCATGGATAACATTGAAGTCTTCCTTTAGATCAACTGAGACATTATCCTCTTGTTTAACTTCTTCTGTTTGGAGTGAATGTTCTTCTTCTACTTCTTTTATTCCATAGAAAAACCCTTCTTCATCTTCACTGTCACTAAGATCATTATAATCTTCTATAGCAAACAAACTCTCAAGATTTCTTTGACCATGCCTGTTTCCTTGATGTGTCATCTCATCTTCACTATCACTGAAACCATTGCAATACCCTGATCTGTGATCTCTTTGACCACACACAAAACATTGTTCTCTTTCACCTTCTATTCCTAGGAATAAATGCTCTTCCTTTTCATCATCTGAATTGTCTCTATCATTATGATCTGAGCTATCACTTGCTTCTACAATGTAGTAAGATTTCTTTGCCTTACGAAAAATTTTCTTCTTCTCATACCTGTTTTGCTTGAATCTGTCATCTTTGTCATGCTTATGCTTTCCATATTCTTTTCTTCTGTGACCCTATTTTTCATCATCATTGATTTCTTCATGTGGACACTTGTATGCATAGTGACCAAGATCACCACACTTGTAGCACCTGACTTTCCTTATATCTCTAAAATTCCTTGAGTCCTTATTCCTTTTGATGAAGTTAGCTTCCTCATCATTTTCTAAAACTCTATCTATTTCTGAAACTTTCCCTTTCTCTTTTTTGAAGCCTTGAATGCAATCTCTTTTATTGGAGCTTGATGCTTACTTACCCTCATCTCATAAGCTGTGAGAGTACCTTGCAATTCTTCCATTGTTAACTTGTTGATATCCATTGTTTCTTCTATTGCTGAAACCTTTGCATCATATTTCATGGGAAGTGATCTCAAAACCTTTTGAGTAACTTTTGATTCTTTCATCTCAAAACCTAGGCCTCTCATAGTGTTAGTAATCTCATCAACTCAAAGTAAGAACTTTGCAATATCTTCAGAATCTTCCATTTTCAATTCCTCAAATATTTTTCTATGAGTTTGTAGTTTTGCCAACTTTACCTTGGAATCTCCTTCATAAGTATTCCTCAACTTGGTCCACATCTCATTAGCTGAAGTACATACCATGACCTTTGCAAAATTTATCTCACGTAGCCCACTCAAAATACAATTCATTGCTCTTGCATTGATCTCAACCAATTTCTTGGTAGTCTTATCTTCCTCGGGATCACCTTCAACCTTATACTCTTTTTCAACCATCTGCCATACCTCATATCCTTGTGATATCAAGTAGTTCTTCATTCTCATGCTCCAGAAAGCATAATTGTTACCATCAAACAATGGAGCCTTATTTGAAGATAATCCTTTCTATGAAGCCATCTGTGTTCTTTGTAGAATCTGCCCTCAAGTTGTTAGCCTTTCCGAAGGAACCCACTCTGATACCAATTGAAGAACACAAGCTTATACTGAGAGGGGGGTGAACAATATAAGACCACTTTTTACTTTTTCTTCCAATTCAATATTATGTTGTGTAAAGATAGTAGTATCAATAGTAGTAATCAAAGCAATGCACAGAAACCATACACAATAGAGACACCACAATTTACGTGGTTCACCCAATGTGGGCTACTCCACGGAGAAAATATTTTACTAAAAATTTCTCAATCAATATCTTTGGGAATCACTCCCAATTACAATGTTTATGGATCTCTATCCAAAGGAGATGTTGATACCCTTTTGCTCTGGCTATGTGATCTTCTAGAAGACTCTGTCTCTCTCTGCACTAACTGGTGGACCTCTCTCCACTTGAAGACTCCTCACTCAGATCTATCTTCAACTATGTTGGTTGTTGGATCTCTATCCATTGAGACTCTATCCTCTATACTCTGTCACCTCCAAAGCTCTATCAATAGGCTCACTAAGAACCTGCTCAATAGGCTCACATAGAACCTACTTAACAAGCTCACATAGAACTTGTCAAATCTGCTCAAGCAAGCTCACCAAGAACTTGCCCAAATCTGCTCTAGCAAGCTCACCAAGAACTTGCCCAAATATGCTCTAGCAAGCTCACCAAGAACTTGCCCAAATCTGCTCTAGCAAGCTCACCAAGAACTTGCCCAAATCTGCTCTAAAATATTTCCATATTTCCACAAAGCTATCCCAAAACTATCCTCAAATCTATCCCAAAGGCCTTCTCAAAGGCTCAATCAATCATGCTCAAGTAGTACTCAAAATGAACTCAACAATGAATGGCAATCTCAACTCAAATTAACTTCATAGAAGCATAAAGAGAATTGTTTAGAGACTCAATATGTTCTAATCTCACTCTCAACCCAAATCAATCTCAACTCAACTCATAGAAGCATAAAGAGAATTGTTAGAGACTCAATATGTTCTAAACTCACTCTCAACCCAAATCAATCTCAACTCAACTCAAATCAACTCATAGAAGCATAAAGAGAATTGTTAGAGACTCAATATGTTCTAATCTCACTCTCAACTCAAATCAACCTCAACTCAATTCAAGTCAACCTCAACAACTATGCTTATACAAACAAGGTTTAAACACAACTCTCAACTTAGAAAACCTTGAAGCATTCAACCAACCACTTTCGAAAAGGAAACCACAAACAATCCTTTTCCCTCCAATGATATTTCAGAAATCAACCACCATAAACAATCAATAGGAGAATGTGCCCATACCTTTTATGAAGATGAAAAAACCTCTTTGTAAATCTGCCACAATCACAAAATTCTTTTGCCAATCTTCACAAGGGTTAGTAGATCACAAAATAATCAACATTACTCCACTTTTCAATAATCATCACCAAGGCCTTTAATTGCACAACTTCCTTATCTCTCCTAAAACCACTTGTACCATAAAATAAAATAAATCAAAACATTGCATAACCTTTTCACTCCCAAAACCACTTATACCATAAAATAAAATAAATCACAATATTGCATACCTTGTCACCTCATGAAAGAATTAATCCTCTTGAAAAAGAACAAGGCAAACTTCACTTTTGGAACCCCTTTGCAAAATCAGAAATATCTCTTTACACACACCTTATTTCTCCTTCTAAATAAGTTAGTCAAATAGCCCTCGAAATAAGCTTTCCGACGATATATAATATGCCCCCTTTCCAAAATAAATTGAAACCTTTACATATATATATGCCAACCTCCATTAATTGCACATAGGTCGGCCCTCCATTAATTTAAACTTAAACTTTAAACTTTAATATCTTCATCACCGGAGGTCCTTTTTCGATGAAACAAAATTCCACCTTGGCTTTTAAGAAAAGCCCTTTCCACATAAGCCCACCATGGTTTTAAATAAAACCTTTTATTTTGCCTTGCCTTGGTTTTCATAAAAACCTTGTATATATCCATGCTCTCCAAAATATCATAGATGATTATCTATGAAGTGCTTTTGCCACCAAAAATCAATGTGACATCAATGATCCATGTGACATCAATGACAACATAAAATACCTCAAATTAACTCAAATTTACAATAGTCTAGTAAAAGCATTAGTGTAATGGGGCAACTCCCCTGTGAAAGTGTGGCTCTTACACTCCTTATGCTCTCGAGCCCATCTAGCAGCATAGCACTGTGTTTGAGCATCGATCATTGTAATATTGGTAGGGAGCCCCTTAGGGTGATCTACCCTAATATGCTCCCATCCCCAAACCTATAGGAGAAAGGTGCAGGCAATTCTGACATGTCCTCATTGGTGGATGTGGTACAACTCATCATAGCATTGAGCCAATAGTGATCTACCCCATGCATAGATGATAGGCTCCTCACTATCCAATAGATCCTGCACCATCACCAAAATGTTACATGATAACCTCAAACCCAAGTAGTCTAGGATAAGAACATTGCTAATAACCATCAGCAATAGGACATGCCTTGTTGTAAAGACACCCTTCCCGTGCCAGCAGTTGATGGACACTCCTACAGACTTGGTGTCCTTGAGAGCATCTACAGAGTGTCCTCTAAACACTTGAGTGAAGACAACCACCTAATCAGTAGTGGCTAAAGAGACAATGGCCACCACATCAAATAGAATCTAAAAGATCCTATATACATCATCTGGTGTAATGGTCATCTCATCGATCGAGAGGTGGATGGTATTAGTCTGTAGGTCCTAGCGATGGGCTAGAATCGTAAGGTAATCTTGATATGCCATGATTTAAGGTAGCCTAATGACATACTATAACCCGTGGGCTTTGAACCATGCCTAGTCAATATCATCAAAGCTAGGAAGTAGGTCAAGCAAGAGCTTTGGGTCCTAAGCTCGAGTAGTAAGGATATAAGCAAAGCAGAAGAAAGAAAAAATATAACTACAAATCTTCTAAGGCATAATTCACAATAAACATGAAAATAGTGCAAAGGATAATATTGCAGCTAATCAAACAAATCAAAAATTCAAAAATTAAAAAAAAAATTAAATGTCATAAATATCCAACAACTAGCAAAAAAATGCAAAAAAATATGGCTAAGGGTTTAGGCGATGTCACGTACAGCGGTCGAAACCTGGCCATTGGAGACAGGAGCGACCAAGACCCAATGGTCAAATTTTTTACCATTGAGGTTCAAACTTGGTTGCTCTGAGCGACAATGACTCATAACTGGCTGCTCTGAGAGACAACGACCAAGGGGAGACACGACAAACCCATGAATCCTTGGCTAGAAAAAAAACAAAAAAATTGCAAAATTACAAAATGACATAAAAAACACAAAATTGAGGGAAAAACAAAAAAATAGAAAGCAAATTCCCACTCAGGCATCAAAAACTAAGCTAAGTTCAAAAACGGTTAACATGGCGGTAACAGGTGAATAGCAAAAAACTTGGAAACCGTAGGCTAGAAACTACCAAGGCAAAGCAAAAAGAACAAGAGGAGGACTAACCCACCATAGCAAAAGGTAAGCTAAGCCTAACTATGAAGTTTATTCATTACCAACAGGTTTAGTGAGGTTCATTCTGCCCATTACTTAGTGAGGTTCAGTTTTACTTAGACAAGAGAAAAGAGGGTTAGGGTTTAAAAAGGAGAAATACCCAAGAAGCTCTCGCTCTTCCAGTAGCTTATGTCTCACCCTGCGCAACCATGTCCTCAATGCCAGCAAACTCCAAAGTCACAACCGTAATTGTCACACCAGATCTCCCAAAGTGAATCTTCAATAGTAAAAATGAAAGGTCAAACCCTAGAAAATGCAAATTTTAAGTTTCTTTAATTACACCTTGGCCGTTGCTGATGTTAGTGGCCCAAAATTCTTGGTCGCTCAAGGTGATAGTGGCCACAGGTAGGAACTCAGAGGCCACTAGACCTGATAGTGGCCAGATCCATAGATCAAAAAAAGGGACTTCCTCCTTGATAGATCACACAAAAATAGCAAATATGCACACTTTGGTGGTTTAAGATCATCAAAATATTCAAAATAACAAAAAAATCACATAAGAGCATAATCTTAGGTAGGCCTCGTACCCAGTTATTTACTCTACAATAGTTCTGACCTAGGGCAAAAAAAACTCATTTTGGAATTACGATGTGCCACCCTTTAATCCCGAAGAAGACCAAGATTGTCAGACTACTTCATGGGTGTGAAAGGATCATCCTAATTCCCCTATGATACCAAAAACATTAATTCAAAGTGATACAATATGAACATAAATATAATCACTCATCCTAACTCCCTAAGAAGTCTATTGATGGCTAGATCACTCCTTGGGATAAGTATGGATGGTTATCATAAACAATTGGAATCACACTTGGATGTGGGATAGCCCATTAAAAGCAAAAATGCTAGAAAGGAACCAGATTAGTCATATTGGTCAAGCAAGTTGTCGCTTCATTCATTTTCATTTCTTCACCAATCCATTGTGTGAGGAATTAGTTCAAAAATTCAACATAATCATAATCAAAATTAGTAAAATATCACTTGATCATAGCAAAATTGTGTTCATCCTATTAAACATTGCATACAATAATCACAAATTTCCCTTGTTTGCTGGGAACATAAGCAAACATGATATCTTCAATTGTAGCTCTCAACTGGTCGAAACTATTGTAGCAGCTGAAGCTACCCAATTGAGTTTGAGGAATGAGTGCAATTTAACATGCCAAAGCCACTAAGCTAAGTCCTTTGAACATTGAGACAATGATTCAAGGGATGTGTGCCATCTTGAATTATTAGGCCATCCGGCATTGATCATACCATTGATCACCATACACCCTACAAACATATTAGTCTACATTTTTGCTCAGCGTTGTGTTTTCCACATAGCACGTCACAAAAATGGGCATCTGTAGACACCTAAATAGTTGCATTCTTAGGGGAGCTACTCACATAGACACATTCATAAGATCATAAGACATAATATTGGACTTTCCAAGCATCAATAGTGGTTCTCACCACTCATTTGGGGCATTTTCAAGCCATCCAAGCCTAGCCGCTCAAGCCAAGAGCGGACAGATTCTAGCCGCTCAGGCCTAGAGAAGCTAGACCTTAGACACTACAGATGATAGTGGCCAGATCTTAGCCACTATAGGCGATAATGACTAATCCATAAGAAATAGTTTTACTGACAAACAGGCCTAATCACAGGTGGAAGTGTCATTCTGCATGCAATAAAGGTGAGCGAGAGTAACTTTGCATTCCTTTTCATGACTAGTTCACATAGGAGGCTTAAGTTTACATTTAAACTTTAGTTAATTGACCTCCAAGCATAAAAAAAGGACAAAAGCTTCTCATGCTAACGACCAGTTCACATAGGAGACTCAAGTGGGCAGTTAGATTTCAGTTAATTGGCCTTCAAACATAGATAAAGGACAAAATCTTCTCATGCTAACTTGCACTACACATGAGAAATTCATTCCTAGGGCTTAGACATAGACCTAGGGTTTCACACTATAAAATGTGTAAGCCTAAGAGCACCAATGATCCATCATCCATACATATTTTATCTAGGGGAGATATTTTTTTACACACATAGATCGAGACATCTTTTATTGAGGAGAGCTTTCGAGACTTGGAGAGTTCCCTTGGAGATCACGTGTATGACAAAGCCCTGATGGATTGAAGAGCATAAAACCTATTATTTCAACATTAGATACAGGCTTTGACCCATATATTTGGGGAAAAAGAGTAAGGTTTACCTTAGTGGTCGCTATCTTGGACAGTGGCCCATAGGCTTAGCTTAGGTTTTAGACATAGTTTCTTTTATTCTGTTTCTTCATGTTTTCATATTATTAGTGTAGATTTACATGATTTCATGGCATAGTTTCATTATATTTCCATTAAATTCTTTTATTACTAACAACCTCATCTGGGTAGGCATTCTCGGATATCTAAGCGTGTGTTATTGTTTCATTACTTACAAGGCCATAGGTTCATCGAACGGAATCTGCAACATACGAGAGCAAAAGGGATCCCTCTAGGAAATAGGCCTGGAGAAGGAGGCATCTATAAGCCCTCATACATTTCCATGTGTGGAACTTGGAAGCCTTTATAAGTGCACCAAATCTTCACAAAAGGGGCACTCTTTACCTATTTATAACTTTATTGTATCGAAATGGGTATCCCTAAGAGGGACCGACATGTAGCCAAGTTTCAATACAAATAAAGAGATCCATATTTGTTATTTCCATGTTATATGCTTTTTTTCATTGTATTCCATTTCATCGTGGGTTTTTAATAACATTGCAAGTAGAGCAAAAGGGCGATGTGTGTGTCCCGAGGTCGCTACACAAATATAGTGACAAAAATCACTTTTTATTTTGTATAGTGATAAAAATCACTATTTATTTTATTTTGAACAAGGGATTTGATACTAATTTGATTTCATTTTGAATTTAATATTTATTTGACATGATTTTAGGATTTTTCTCTTTCATTTGTATGCAAGGGATTTATTCAGGTAGGGGGTAAACATGTCCTTTTACCAATGACCTCTACTCTAGACCATTGCGCCTCACAAAATGAGCAAGTAACAAAACCTTTCACCTAGGGTGACCTAGAACACATTGTAGTGTTCCTACTTCCTTACCCTAATTAGGATTGTTAATGTGTTTGATTAGTGATGGGATTATGATATTCTAAGTGCAATCAAAACTAGACATCATGTACAAAAGTAAAGCAAGCTTGCTACCAATCTCTTGAGAAAACTAGTAGGTATGGTTGAATGACCGAATAACCCTAGTATATTCTTCATAGCAACAATAAAGGTTGTGTTGAAAAATATAATTACTTACAAGGGTGGATGGATCATATATGATAGTGCAAATATGTATGATTGAAATACAAATATGGTGTCATTTGTAAGATTGTAAACACAAACTATCCTAATGCAAGTGGTATGGATGGATATGCCTAATGCAATGCATTATGAAATGCATGTGATAACTGGAATGCGATGATGCAAATGAAATACAATGATGCAAATGAAATGTAATGATGTTTTTGAATTTTGATATTTTGCAAAAAAAATTAAATTTTATAACTTTTTTGATTTGACCAAAGGGCTTACAGATGCCTTTGGGATTTTTTGCTAAATGACCAAAGGGCTTAAAGATGCCTTTGGGGCATTTTGATGGTTTTAGGTATGAAATGCTTTAAGGTGAAGGATTTTGAGAGGTTCAAGATCTTCAACCCTTTCCAATGATATTAAGCAATATGTCCCAGGTCCAATCTTCTCAAAGATGATATAAGGAACTAACAAATTAGCCGTAAATTTTTCTTGCATTTTTGGTAGAATATTTGAGTTATGTTGGTTCTCTTTCAGCACAATATCATCGACCTCAAAGTCTCTCAGATGTATTTTATCATTGTAAGATCATTTTAAGCATTCATGTGATGTTCATAAAGTAGCATCAATTGATCTAGGTGAGCTTTCCATGTAGTGTCATCATCGATGAACTCTTTTAATGCAACGTGCAAGATTGGAATTTCCAACTCTAAGGGCATATTGGCCTCAACACCATATACTAGTAAAAATGAAGTTGCCCCAGTGGGTGTCCGAATACTAGTCCTGTAAGATCATAGTGCAAGGGGTAGCTGGATGTGCCAATATTTATGATGTTCTTGTACCATATTTTTTAATATGGAAACCACTATCTTGTTTGAAGCCTTAGCCTACCCATTTTTCTATGGATAATATGGTGTCACAAAACTCTGTTGGATCTTGTACTTAAATGTCAAAGCTCTCATAGTTTTTTTTTGAATGATGTGTCATTATCCAAAATTATCTTGGATGGTATCCCAAAATGACTTATGATATTGGTAAGTATGAACTTAAAAATATATTCTTTGGTTGTCATTGTTAATAGGATTGCTTCCACCCACTTAGTAAAGTACTCAGTAGCCATAATAATGAATGTATACCGACCCGATGATGGAGGAGAGACATCATCGATGAGATTCAAATTGCACTGAGAAAATGACCAAGACCCTTGAATGGGTTGTAAGGCAAATGATGGCAGATGCACAATATTAGCATGATGCTAGCATTTAATGTATTTCCTAACATACACATTACAATCCTTATCCATAGTGGGACAATAATAACCCATGCGATGGATGTGCTTGACGGTAGCCATGCTGCTAAAATGGCCACCACATGTACCATCGTGACCTTGAAAAATTGCCCAAGATGATTCTTGGGTCTCAAGATAATGAAGAACTCCATCATAGCTTTGATGATACCAAATATCTCCTAACAAGACATAATTTTTCACTTTTTGTTTAAATGTGTGCTTTGCGGCACGCGATAATCCTTAAGGGATTATACCAAGTTTAAGGAAGTTGTATATTTATGACATCTAGTTTTGATAGCTCTCAGTATTAAATGATAAGACAACATGCTCTCCCTATAGTTTAATATTCATAAATTAATACTGGCAAACAACCCGAATAAGCAAAATTTATGGCATCGCCTTAAGGGCTCTTTATTGCAATGTCAAGCAGATTAAAGTAAGCATTCAAAAGGAAAGTGCACAATAAGTAATCTACTGAAATGAAGAGTAATGTACAATAAAATAGGTGGATTTCTCCTTGTATTCATTCACTCATGGATTCAAATAGGATTACAATACATCCCCTCGAGGGCTTTATAATTTGATACATTTAAATATTATAATTTACAAAGGATCTAATCCCTTGCAATATCTTAATGGCATGCTTTAATGTTTATTTTGCATCCCACACTTGAGATCTAGTCTTGGGCCTATCCTTCTATGCCTCTTATCTCCTCCATCATGTCTAGATTACCTGCACCTACACACAAGGTATTGAAATTGGTTAAAATAATATGCGTTTATAGATATAAAACCTTGAAAACATACAAAGGCATGAATCTAGAAATAACAAAACTTATTTATAATAAATAAAAATAGCTAAAAATGATCTATGATTCAATAATGATGTTATATATATATTTTTGGAAGGATATAAGCATAAAATGAAGGGAAATTGTTAGCAAAAATTGTGACTGTCCCTAACAAGGACAACTAGACCTGCAACAATGAAACCTCCAATTCGACCATCAAAACAACTCCAAATCTCACCAAATTTGAACACAAGGCTAATATATAAATTCTTAAATGACCTATGGTGGAATGTACTCAAAATTCCCTACTATTTTCTAACCATACCTAATAGGTGCAACTAGCTACTGCTAACCGTCCCCAGGTGGGACGGTTACAAATATGCTTGGAATTTATCACCAATTCTAATGGGATCTGGTCTGAAACTATTCTAAATGTTGTATCGGTAGATGGGGTCAAATTTCTCTCCAATTTGTATGGTTTTGGAATGGTTTTAGTGGGTTTGGGATGCCCCTAAAAGTGCCTTCAGATGAAGAGGATTTCAAGGCAAAGTGAGGGCAAATGTGATGGTAAAAGGTGAGGGTAGAATTGGGCAGCACTTCATTGTAAAATGCTTCAAATCTTCTCTTTGAATTGGGTGAACACCCCTAATTTTATAGCCTAAATAGGGCATCTAGGTAAAAGAGGCAAGTATTGGAATGCAAGACAAGTGCCACAAATTTTCAGAACCCTTGCCATGATTGGGTAGAAGAGGTTTCCCATTTGGGGCCTCTGATTGGGAGTTCTTGGTCTCCATGATAGGCTCCCAATAAATTTTTGGTGATTGGGTGGAGAATATGGTAGTAATTGATTTCCATTTCTCTACCCCTTTGACTTTTGGGGTATCTATTTAGGGACCATCCCACCCAGGGATAGTTTTAGATGGCCATACCTAGGTGGGACGATCACCATTTGTGACCATCCCTTGGTGGGACAGTCATAAAGATATGCCCCAAAACCTTCCAAAATTACTAGGAACCTTTCCAAAAGTGCTATGGAGCCTTATGGTACCCTATATGGTTGCCTAATGGGGCCATATGATGTCTATAAGAGTGGTGCAAATGGAAATTTGGTAGTTGTTGGTCCGGCTTTCATACGCACCCCCACGAAAGGATGGGCAGGAAGCCCCGGAGACACCCACGGGACGGATCCCACTCACTTTAGGATCTAGCTGGTTATCCAAGGTGCGAGTTACAAAGTTGGGTCGAATGGCTATTCACTCTTTTCCACTTCTGGAATAGATTTCAATATGGATCGCTCTCGTTACCTTACAGGGGGTTCCTGAACTTGTTCGAGAGTTGCGTAAGTTGTTTATCATATTTAACTTGAATTCTTGATCTAGCTCTCATGGGTCAGCAGATTTAAATAAAAGACAAACAAAGAAAATAAAAATGGATCATTCACCGAAAACAAAGAGAGGGTAGGGTAGGGCAAAAAGAGAAGTTTATCAAACATCAACTGTAAAACCCTAAACTATCAATCTTATCTATGCTATCAGCTTCACAACAGAACAAATCAAAGAAGAAAGTGTCCAGCTAGTCTAAGATCACTTTCAACTAAGAGCACAAGGCAGAGTGAAACAGATCTAGCAAAAAATTATAAATCCAAGGGCAGCTGGTTAAAACTGGTATCTTTCACCGACAGACTTAGCTCACACAAATGAAGACAGAGCAATTAGAACAAACTTAACCTCAAATCTGTAATTTCCCTAGCAGACAATAGAACAACCGAAGCCTAACAAAGATATTTAAACTTGATAATGGCAGATTTACAAGCATATATCTAACAAACTTTAAATGGAACGGATAACAAAAGAAGATACACTTATCACACTCGCAAAATATTAGGCTCCCGGCCATGCTATCACATAAAAGCTAAAGCACATCAACTCCAAGTCCAGAAACAAAGGATTTCACAAAATTTGCAAGAAATTGCTTATAAGCCTTTTATTTCTAAGTCTCCGCCTCCCGCGATTACATTGAGAAGAAGTATTTATAGACTCAGGATAGACCCTGATCTTTTCAAAAATATCTTCTTCTCATAACTGCAAATCTTATCACATCTAAACCCTAGGACCCGGGTTTTACAATAAAAATCCATTTAAAATCAAAGTCCAGATAGAACTTAACCCTTCGGCAAATCAGTGCAGTTAGCTGCCATAAATGGAGAAGATAAAATCTAAAGCCACTTGCATTCATCCGCAACTGCAAATAAATGCCTCCATTAATTTCTGCTGGTGAGCCGGATGAGTCACCACTTCTCCATCAATTTGATCTCCGCAAAGCCATCCCCGAGTTGAAATTATCTCCATGCTATTAATTCTGCAATAAATTTCCATTGAATGCTTTCACCGGCATCTTCTCCTCTAGCATGGCGGTCCTTGATCTAAATCCGCACTTTAACTTTGACTTTATGGCCTTTCCCGGTTGTCCCGCAAGTGCCAGATGGAATCCTGCATGAAAGACAAAAAGATTATATTAGCACTTTAATAAACATTAAATCAAAGCTTTAAAGGTTAAAACAGATTAAATCAGGCTAAAAACCCTAAAGCAAGCTTGCATGTCGGCTTCTGTTTGTCTGCCTCACGCTTTGACACGTGTCGCTACCCCAGGATGCCTTCTGTTTCCCGCCGGAATGCACTTCTGGTCAACTTAGGACTTTCTCTCTCCTATCGCGATTCTGCGACATGTCACGATTTCACGACATGTCACGAAATCGCGACGTCCCCAGCGCATCGGCAACTTCTTCCCCTGTCGGCCGCGAAAACGCGACATGTCACGATTTCGCGACATGTCACGAAATCGCGACCTTCCCGGCCTCCGTACAACTTTCTTCTCGCATGTCGCGATTCTGCGACATGTTAGCGACGCGCTGCACCTTTTGGACTTAGCCACTTTTTCCATCAACAACCCGCGAAAATAGAACACGTCGCGATATCGCGACAGTTCCCGTAGCTGCATGCGTTGACCGCGTTGACCGCGATTTTGCGACACATTTGCGACTTAGCCGATTTTCATTCTGCAGCCCACTTTCTCTCTCCTATCATGAAAATGCGACATGTCACGATTTCGCGACATGTCACAAAATCGTGCCCTTCCGTACGTTTTCTTTCTCTCTCCTCCGACCGGCAACGATTTTGCGACACTTTCCAAAAATGGAAATGTCGCGATATCGCGACACTTCCAAAAATGGAAAGTGTCGCGATTTCGCTACACTAAAATGACTTAGCTGCTTTTTGATTTACCTGTCGCGATTTCGCGACATTTTAAAATGGAAGTGTCGCGATATCGCGACACTACCAAAAATGGAAAGTTTGATTTTTCATGAATTTATGCAACTCGTTTTCTGGATTTTTCTCGGTACCGGTGCAAGATTTTCTTTGTGCATGAATGATTCTAGCATGTAAAAAGTGAATTCTTGGATAACACAGCTGGAATGCAAGAAAAAGCACAACTTTAAAAAGGAGGCAAGCAAATTTGGATTTAAAACCTGAAAATTATCAAGAGGGTCCCTGCTGCAAAAATGGAATTTCAGAAGTTTTCAAGAGGATGGAATCTCATTTTTCAATGGGGGTGTGTTGCTTCTCAACAAATGGCGATATCTACGGGTAAAATAGTAGCACTATTTTAGAACCCAAGACTCCGGTTTCAAAACAAAAAGACCATGCATCATGCCTTGCCACGGACATTCTTCACAATAAATTGACTCGCTAACCGCTAGTCGTTAAAATTTCCCAAGGACATACTAGGCTGAATTACTTCAAGGAAGATTTCTGATGTGCAATTACAAAGGGTATAAAACTTTCTTCAAGGATGACTGGATTGAATGATGAACTTGGACTGATCAGCTTTTCTAGATTGTAAAAGGGGAAACCGAGTAGAGCTCTGTTTACTAGTTTAGCCTTTTACAACCTAGACAGAGTTACCCTTTAGATTTACACGACCCAAATTTACAACTGTAGGGCGTAATCTAATATTGGCCGCCTCTTTTATCATGTCAACTCTTTTTCTTTTTTCTTTTTTTTTATCTCTCTTCTTTTTGAAATATATCAATATCTGAAATGCTTTTAGGGAAATCACAATTTTCTTTTATCATTTGATCAATCTGGAACTGTTTCAGTCTAGGCACTGATAGCCTCTGTGGATACCCAAATAATTGCATGAACCATAGTCCCCTCTTATAACCAGCTTTTCTTGGATTCCCCGGGAGTTCCTCCAACTAAACAAAGATAGCAATTTTTCTATCATTAAAACAACTGTGGCAAGTAAGACACAAGATCCAATCATCTCTCTACCTTTGTCCTGAATAACAAAATAGTTCTACTGTTCAGAGTAAGCATACTATCTCAATTAGAATAATGAACAGAATGGGGTACTGGATTGTGGATTGATCAGCTCAGAATAAAACAATTTTGAAGGCTGACTTTTCATTGATTGCTCAGGCAGAGGTTAAAGGATAGAATTTTAAGAGCTGAAGGACTTTGTACAGACTTTCAAGGACAGACACAGGCTTCTAAAGCAAAACAAAATAAAAATGCATAGACTAAAGCATAGAACTAGAAAGATAAAAAAGAAAAGGAAATGGAAGAAAATAAAACTTACAGCAATAAAAGAAATAAACTAAAAGAACTCGAAGCAAAGCAACTAAAATGCCGAATCGCAGAAAGCTAAACCGCAACAAATACCGAAATAAACTAAAGCAACTGAAATAAACTAAACTGCAATACGTAAACAAAGAAAAAGAACTGCAATAAAGAACTAAAGCAAATAAAACTGAAACAAAAGACTGTATAGACTTAAACAACAAGCTGACATAAAAAGACAAAGAAAGGAAATAAAAAGCACTGACAAAAGAAATAAACTGCACAAGCTAAAACTGTACAGACAAAGAAATAAAACTGAAAAACTTCAAAGCTTACTTACAATGTATACATATGTTACAACTTCCCTTCATACTCAAAAAATGCAGCAGTTGGGAAAGCAGAGAAATGGTGCCTTAAAAAATTTTTGACCATGTGCAAGTAATTTAGAAAAATTACCTTTCGAGTCCCGTTGACGAAATGCACTCCGCACCATGCTTCAAAAATTTGCTATCCTGGGAAAGACTTGTGTTTATCGTCTTCCCCGTCCCATTTGAAAAACAAATCTGCAACTCCTTCAAATTAAACAAATCATATAATAACAAATCATATGATAACATGTTTATGCTTCTAATTGAAGGGTTTGCAGAGTTCTTTCAAAAGGACTGAATGTAAAAACCCCCAGGATCAAATACCTTAAAATCTTGACAGACCCAGACCACCACATCTTCAAAATTATGTGACAACTGAAAGAAATCATGTTTTATCTGTATGCCCCGGTTCTTAACAACTTGAACATTTTGTGGTTGCTGTACTGCTTCAATATCCAGGACTTCAATTTTTATCCCTCTAGCAGAATGTTTACAATTTTCCTTTTCACCTGAGCCTTGCTTAGATTTAACCTCATCAATGTGCAATATCCAAACATCATGGTTGTGATTGATTAGAGCTGTAACTGTTCCCACCTTTTCAGTTGCCAAATTATAAAATCCAATATCTGCATCAACACAGTTTATAGCCTTTTCTTTGATATTATGTTCAGAAGTTGCAGGCTTATGTTGAGACAGTTCATCAATTCCAAGTTGGCTGACCACATTCATATTTACTATCTTTTCCTCCTTTTCTTGAAATTCAACAGGTGGTCCATAGTAAGCCTCAATCAAGTTAACCTTTTGTTCAACAATCTGAGGCGCTTCATAGAGGGTGATGTCGACTTTAAGTTCCCTCATATCCTCAATGATGTTATCCTCCTAGCTTACTTCGCATAGTGACATTGAATCTCACTTTCATCATCCTCTGATGAGGAAGGATCATTGTTAGGTTCTGGACTCTGACATCTCAAATTATAACTCGTCTCATTTTGAACTCGTTGAAAATCTTGCATTTCATCCACAGGAGTCTCGTACAAGACTTTCTCGTCTCTTCGAGAAAAGTGAAAGAATTGAAACCCTGGTTGTACTATTTTTGGGTGAACTAGAAATATCAATATTTCTTTGATCTCTAGGAAAATTTAACTCACCAGGAAAAACTTCAGATTTGGGTGGTGCCAGATCACAACTGTTCACTTCAAGCACTTCCACTTTGAACTTGTCAGAACTTTTCTCTATATTTTGCACATGCTGAGTGGATGTCACAGTTAACGGAGTCTCCTTGGGTAGAGCATGACATGTTGGCACTAACTCATGATGTGGAATGGGATTCAAAATAGGCATGTTCTGTGTAACATAGGATATCAAAGGACTGCTCAGAATTTGAGGCCCTAACTGTCTCTCAAGAATTAAGGCTTCTTTATAAGCCCCCGCCGGGGTTGTGATATTGATGTCTCTCTTGAGGAAAATAGAGGTCACCGAATCCAATGCATTCTTGTAGATTTCTAAGGCCAGATTTGCATTTGGGATGTAATGGCCGATCATTCTACCGTAAGCTCTTTGGAACCTCATATTGAAAGACCCGACAGCTTCTCCCGACTCTCTCTTGATGCTGGAAAATTGTTGGTATAACACACTCGGGGTCTATCACTTCCCCAAATTGTGATATAAAAGCTTTCTCTAGGTCATCCCAGCCTAGTAATGGAATTGCCGGTGAGGTTTAAAAACCAGTCATAAGCTCCCTCCCTGGAGAGTGAACGGGAACAATCTGCAGGCAACATCTTCATGCTGTATATTTAACAATTTTAAAGCATTTTTAAAAGCTAGCAGATGTTCTTCTGCAGTTCTTGTCCCATCATGTTTATACCTAGGGAGATACCTTTTTGGATTTCTGGGCAAGTCATGGGCTATACCCGGGATATTCAAAGCAGTGGGGCCCAACCAATTTGCCATTATTACTTGGCTGACAGTGATATTCTGAGTTGTAATTGGATAACTGCTAGTGGAGATAAAACTGTTCTTAACTTGAGGTCTTCTCTGGCAATTTTAAAAACTGTACTGACAATTTACAAAAACTGAGCCACTTTTAAAATGTTGGTGTTAAGTCCTTGTGAAAAACTCTAACCACAAATTTTAAATCAGCACTCACAAACTTACAATACTTGAACCGAGTTCAATAGAAGTGGGAGGAGGGAAGGAAAAATAAAAATAAATTGAAAGAGTTCGCCCTCCTTCTAGCGCCAATTAGGTGTTGGTCCGGCTTTCATACGCACCCCGCGAAAGGATGGGCAGGAAGCCCCGGAGACACCCACGGGACGGATCCCACTCACTTTAGGATCTAGCTGGTTATCCAAGGTGCGAGTTACAGAGTTGGGTCGAATGGCTATTCACTCTTTTCCACTTCTGGAATAGATTTCAATATGGACTGCTCTGTTACCTTATAGGGGGTTCTTAAACTTGTTCAATAGTTGCCAGTTGTTTATCGTATTTAACTTGAATTCTTGATCTAGCTCTCATGGGTCAGCAGATTTAAATAAAAGACAAATAAAGAAAATAAAAATGGATCATTCACCGAAAACAAAGAGAGGGTAGGGTAGGGCAGAAAGAGAAGTTTATCAAACATCAACTGTAAAACCCTAAACTATCAATCTTATCTATGCTATCAGCTTCACAACAGAACAAATCAAAGAAGAAAGTGTCCAGTCAGTCTAAGATCACTTTCAACTAAGAGCACAAGGCAGAGTGAAACAGATCTAGCAGAAAATTATAAATCCAAGGGCAACTGGTTAAAACTGGTATCTTTCACCGAAAACCTAGCTCACACAATGAAGACAGAGCAATTAGAACAAAATTAACCTCAAATCTATAATTTCCCTAGCAGTACAAAAGAACAACCGAAGCCTAACAACGATATTTAAACTTGATAATGGCAGATTTACAAGATATATCTAACAAACTTTAAATGGAACGGATAACAAAAGAAGATACACTTATCACACTCGCAAAAGATTAGGCTCCCGGCCATGCTATCACGTAAAAGCTAAAGCACATCAACTCCAAGTCCATAAACAAAGGGTTTCACAAAATTTGTAAGAAATTGCTTATAAGCCTTTTTTTCTAAGTCTCCGCCTCCCGCGATTACATTGAGAAGAAGTATTTATAGACTCAGGATATGACCCCGATCTTTTCAAAAATATCTTCTTCTCATAACTGCAAATATTATCACATCTAAACCCTAGGACCCGGGTTTTACAATAAAATCCATTTTAAAATCAAAGTCCGGATAGAACTTAACCCTTCGGCAAATCAGTGCAGTTAGCTGCCATAAATGGAGAAGATAAAATCTAAAGCCACTTGCATTCATCCGCAACTCGCAAATAAATGCCTCCATTAATTTCGCTGGTGAGCCGGATGAGTCACCACTTCTCCATCAATTTGATCTCCGCAAAGCCATCCCCGAGTTGAAATGATCTCCATGCTATTAATTCTGCAATAAATTTGCCATTGAATGCTCTCACCGGCATCTTCTCCTCTAGCATGGCGGTCCTCGATCTAAATCCGCACTTTAACTTTGCCTTTATGGCCTTTCCCGTTGTCCCGCAAGTGCCAGATGGAATCCTGCATGAAAGACAAAAAGATGAGTTAGCACTTTAATAAACATTAAATCCAAGCTTTAAAGGTTAAAACAGATTAAATCAGCTAAAAACCCTAAAGCAAGCTTGCATGTCGGCTTCTGTTTGTCTGCCTCACGCTTTGACACGTGTCGCTACCCCAGGATGCCTTCTGTTTCCCGCTGGAATGCACTTCTGGTCAACTTAGGACTTTCTCTCTCCTATCGCGATTCTGCGACATGTCACGATTTCACGACATGTCACGAAATCGCGACGTCCCCAGCTCATCGGCAACTTCTTCCCCCGTCGGCCGCGAAAACGCGACATGTCGCGATTTCGCGACATGTCGCGAAATCGCGCCTCCTGCCCTTCGTACAACTTTTCGCGATTCTCGCGAGACATGTTAGCGACGCGCCGCACCTTTTGACTAGCACTTTTTCCATCAACAAAAAATAGAACACGTCGCGATATCGCGACAGCCCGTAGCTGCATGCGTTGACCGCGTTGACCGCGATTTTGCGACACATTTGCGACTTAGCCGATTTTCATTCTACAGCCCACTTTCTCTCTCCTACCGCGAAAATGCGACATGTCACGATTTCACGACATGTCGCAAAATCGCGCCCTTCCGTACGTTTTCTTTCTCTCTCCTCCGATCGACAGCGATTTTGCGACACTTTCCAAAAATGGAAATGTCGCGATATCGCGACACTTCCAAAAATGGAAAGTGTCGCGATTTCGCTACACAAAAATGACTTAGTTGCTTTTTGATTTACCCGTCGCGATATCGCGACATTTCCGAAAATGGAAGTGTCGCGATATCGCGACACTACCAAAAATGGAAAGTTTGATTTTTCATGAATTTATGCAACTCGTTTTCTGATTTTTCTCGCACCGGTGCAAGATTTTATTTTTGCATGAATGATTCTAGCATGTAAAAAGTGAATTCTTGGATAACACAACTGGAATGCAAGAAAAAGCACAACTTTAAAAAGGAGGCAAGCAAATTTGGATTTAAAACCTGAAAATTATCAAGAGGGTCCCTGCTGCAAAAATGGAAGTTCAGGGCTTTCAAGAGGATGGAATCTCATTTTTCAGTGGGGGTGTGTTGCTTCTCAACAGTAGTCTTATCCGATTTAAGAAATTTTAGTGTGTACATATACCCCTTTTTGGGATGTGTTATGTGCAACAAAAACTGAGCAAAAATAGATGACTAAATCATTAAATGATTAAAGTTATTCATTAACCTAACCAAATTTAGATACCTCCATTGTGGAAAGAGCATACGTTCTTGGAATACTTTCTTTTGACATAGTTGAAGGATTCATTTGGGTATACCTTTCAACCATGTTGTAATAACAGTTGTAGGGGCTTAGGGTATACTAGGTCTTGGTGCCTTGTGTTCTTGTAATATTTTACATGGGTTGATTACCAAGGCTTCAAGGAGGTCAAGCCTATTTTTGTTGCTTATGCTTATTATTTGCCCCAGCATGGGCTTGAAAAATTACCTTTTGCAAAGATTCTTTTGAATGTATGAAAATTACACTTTTGAGTGTTTTAGTGTTGATTTGATTTATGAAATCATTATTATGACTACCCTCTCAAGCGATGAGTCGATGAGGGCATGACCAATGATAAAGCGATGAGTCACTTGACATATAAGACTTAATTGGAATAACTCTATATTTTTCCCAAGGTACTATATACCTATTTGAAGGATATTCTTGATCATTTTGATGAGCATTTCTAGAAGCAAAAGGCTAAAAAATTCATTCCCAAGGAGCGGTCCAGCCATGGAGGCCTTCTTGAAGAATAAAATGCAGATTTTAATGCATCCATAAATGTTATAAGTTCAATATTGATCCCTACTGTAGCGACCCAGGGACGCACGCACCATCCTTTTAACTCTACTTGCAATGTTATTAAAAACCCAAGATGAAATGGAAGACAATGAAAATTCATATAACATGGAAATAAAAAATATGGATCTCTTTATTTGTATTGAAACTCGGTTACATGTCGATCCCTCTTAGGGATACCCATTTTGATACAATAAGGTTACAAATAGGTAAAGAGTTCCCCTTTCACAAAGATGTGGTGCACTTATAAAGGCTTCCTAGTTTCACACATGGAAATGTATGAGGGCTTACAGATGCCTCCTTCTCTAGGTCTATTTCCTAGAGGGATCCCTTTTGCTCTCGTATGTTGCAAACTTCGTACAATGAACCTATGGCCCTGTAAGCAATGAAACAACAACACACACTTAGATGTACGAGATTGCCTCCTTGGATGAGGTTGTTAGTAATAAAATAATTTAATGAAAATATGCCATGAAATCATGTAAATCTATGCTAATGATATGAAAACATGAAGAAACAAAATAAAAGAAGCTATGTCTAAAACCTAAGCTAAGCCCGCAGTCCACTATCCAACACAACGGATGCTAAGGTAAACCTTGCTATATTTACCCCAAATTTATGGGTCAAAGCCTGTATCTGATGTTGAAATAATAGGTGTTATGCTCTTGAATTTGTCGGGGCTTTTCCATACACGTGATCTCCAAGGGAACTCTCCAAGTCTTGAAAGCTCTCCTCAATAAAAGATGTCTCGATGATAGAAGATGATGCTTTGGTGCTCTTAGGCTTGCACATTTTATAGTGTGAAACCCTAGGTCTATGTCCAAGCCCTAGGAATGAATTTCTTATGTGTAATGCAAGTTAACATGAGAAGCTTTTTTCCTTTGTCTATGTTTGAAGGCCAGTTAACTAAAATCTAACTGCCCACTTGAGTCTCCTATGTGAACTAGTCATTAGCATGAGAAGCTTTTGTCATTTTTTTATGCTTGGAGGTCAGTTAACTAAAGTTTAAATGCAAACTCAAGCCTCCTATGTGAACTGGTCATGAAAAGGAATGCAAAGTTACTCTTGCTCACCTTTATTGCATGCATACTGCCACTTCCGCCTGTGATTAGGCCTATGTATTGGCAAAACTACTTCTTATGGCTTAGTCGTTGTCGTCTACAGTGGCTAAGATCTGGTCGTTGTCATTTATAGTGGCTAAGATCTGGCCATTTTCATCTGTAGTGGCTAAGGTCTAGCCACTCTAGGCTTGAGTGGCTAGGATCTAGTAGCTCTTGGATTGAGCGACTAGGCTTGGATGGCTTTAAAAGGCCCCAAATGAGTGGTGAGAACCACTATTGATGCTTGGAAAGTCCAAGATTAAGTCTTATAATCTTATGAGTGTGTCTATGTGAGTAGCTCCCCTAAGCATGACACAATTTAGGTGTCTAAACCTACTAATTTGGTGACCATTTTACCTTATTTTTGGTGGGTTTTGGACCCTATTTTTGATGTTTTTAAGTTGTTTTTGATTTTTTGGAGTGTGAGGTCTGAGGACCCACTTTATTGTAGCCTACGGGTAGCTTATGGATTATGATGTAGCTTTTGTCTTCTTACATATGAATATATATATATGTATGAGTTTTCTTTTATCATCATGTGATCTTTTATTGCTTTATGATATGTATGCAATGCTTATATTTGCTCTATGATGTTATGATGGATGTCTAACATGGATGCATGTATTTATTCTATGATGTGATTTGATGATGATGTGAGATGCAATGTATATGCATAATGAAATGGATGATTTGATTTAATTTTGTATGATGGATTTATGATGACTATTTGACACATTATATGCTAGCACCATAGATTGTACAAAATGTATCTTTATTATTTTCATGTTATTATGACACTATGTAATGGATTTTGTAATTTTGACAAACATGTGACAACATGATGTAAAATGGAATGGATAATGTAATGTGATATGATATGTTTAGTAGTTTTTAGGAGACTCAAACACTCTAGTTACCTAATCAAAAGTTGTATAATAACTATGCAAGACTTTTTGACAAAGTATGCACCTACTAAGATAACCAAGATAATCAACATCCTTGTGTGTGCATGTGAGTTCATTACCATGATAACGCATAAGGTTGCCCTAGTGCAAATGGGATTCACTCAGCCCATCTGTACTAGAGATCATTCTACGAGTCTCATTATCCTGAGTTTTGTACTTAGTTAGATTAGACTACTAGGTAATATAGGCTACAACAAGCTAGCTCATCCACATTCAAACATTGGTCTGTACCTAAGCAAGTTGCTTATGTGATAGACATATCATCATGCGTAAGGCTACCACCATTGACAAGTAGGCTATCCACCAAACCTGTAATGAGGATCACCTTATGGTTCTCTAATGCTGAGAATTCTAGGGATTCAAGTTCAAGACTCCCTTATTTTCTTTTAATTTTGAAGTATTCAAGGGAGTTGCTCATTTTTGTTTGTTGAGCAAGGGATTTTGGTAGTGGTGAGAACCACTGTTTATTTTTGCTTTTTCTAAAGTGATAATAATCACTATTTCTTTTTGCATATTTTGAAGTGATAATAATCATTGTTTGATTTTTCTCTTTTGGATACTTGCCCCAGTGTGAGGCAAGGGATTTTGGGTAAGGAGGAACTTGTCCTTTTGTCAATTCTTAGCATCTTTGAACCATTCACATAGGGGGATGAGCGAGATAAACTTTTTCACTTAAAGTAACCTAGACCACTTTATAGTTTCATCTTTCCTTGTGCTAGACTTGGATTTATTAATGTGAAAATGTGTTGGGATTTTGATGTATACAAGGTATAATCTAAGCAGGATTCTACCTTATAAAAAATCATGATAGCTTTCTACAAAATCTGAAAAGAAAACTAGATATGGCTGAGTGACCGAAAAACCTTAACTATGTTTTACTAACAATGGCTAAGTGATGGGAAACATACATATAATATGGAGTGTAAATGTAAATGGTATATGTAATGTAAATAGGTGGTAATATTGACATATAATAACAATGATTTTAATAGATGCCTAGTGTACAGACCTGGTGCTAGACATGTATGATCAATTTCGAATGATGCATAATGCAATGATGAGTATGCCTAATGCAATTTATATGAAGTGCAATGAAGCAATATTTTTGTATTTTTGATGATTTTAATGATGTTTTTGTATTTTTGATATATGTATATACAGGTTGACCAATGGGCTTAATGAATGCCATTGGGGATTTTTGGGTGACCAAAGGGCTTATAGATGCCTTTGGGGCATTTTGGGATGACCTAGACAATCGTAGATTGATTACTAGGAGCGTTTTAAGTGACCTAGATGGTCATAGACCACCTAGGGGCATTTTATGGGGACCAAAGGGCTTATAGATGCCTTTGGGGATTTTTGGATTGACCTAGATAATCATAGATTATCTAGGAATATTTTCTTTTGACCTAGATGGTCATAGAACCTAGGGGTATTTTAGGTTGACCTAGATGGTCATAGACCACCTAGGAGGTATTTTATGGTGACCAAAATATTTATAGATGCCTTTGGGGCTTTTGGGTTGACCTAGATTCTTTTTTTGCGGGTTTGTCTTTGGTTTTGCTTTTCTGTGCTAGGGGTTTTTGGTTGACTATGGTCATAGACACCTAGGAGATTTAGGTGACCAAAGGGTTATAGATGCCTTTGGGTCCTTTTGATTCCTAGGTTTTTGTGACGTTTATCTTGGGGTTTTGGATTGACCTAGATAATCGTAGATGTAGGAATATTTTATTTGACCTAGATGGTCATAGACACTTAGGGTATTTTGGGGTTGACCTAGATGGTCATAGACCATCTAGGAGATTTTAGGTGACCAAAGGGCTTATAGATACCTTTGGAGATTTTTGGATTGACCTAGACAATAGTAGACTACCTAGGAGTGTTTTGGTTGACCTAGATGGTCATAGACCACCTAGGGGATTTTAGGTTGACCTAGATGGTCATAGACCACCTAGGGTCATTTTATGGTGACCAAAGCTTTCGGGTTTAGATGCTAGATTTGGTAGGTAGACCTAGGGGTGTTTGATGGTGACCAAAGGGCTTATAGATGCCTTTGGGGATTTTTGTAACTTTGATTACTTTGTGATTCTAGGAGGAAGGTGCAATACCTTGTGTACCCCCAACATTTGTGGTGATCAAAGGAAGTGAGGAAGGTGCAATACCTTTAGGATCCTCAATTTGCTTCATTTCTTGTGATGTGACTAGTGGGGAAGGTGTGACACCTTGGATACCCCTAATATGTACTATGTTTGATGCAATGTTATTGGCTTGGCTAGGAGGAGTGATAGAGATTGACTCCCCTTATTGTGGCAAGGAATTCTTGTTAATGCCACTGTCTTGATGGGGTAAAATGAGTGACCCACTTGTGGATACAACTTCCCTATCAATAAGATCTTGGACCACATGTCTAAAATTATGACAATTGCTAATGTCATGCCCTTTAATTCGGTGATAGAGGTAAGAATGATCCTCCCTATATCGTCTAGATCTAGACCTATTTGGTTTGACTAGGGGTATGTCTGGCAAGATGATTGCCTTTGTTTCTTGCAAGTTGTGAAGGATGGTTGACATGGGCTCAACTAATGGAGTCTAGGTATGATGTTGATGCTTTAAATGAGGTGAATGTGATCGACTCATTTTATGAGGTGATAGGGTTGTATGCATCTTAGTCACCTATTTAGGTTTCTCTTCTTGACTCCCATCTATAGGTAACAGGTCTTGACATATGTCAATTTGTTGATTGTTGATTTGAAGATCATTCTTGTCAAGCATATCTTGTACCTTGCTCTTGAAGGCAATACATGACTTAATGTTATGACCATTTACTTGATGATAAGGACAATGTTGGCTCTCTCGATACCACATTGGTTTGTGCCTATTGGGATCCAAAGGGTGGATATCTAGCAATGTGATAGCCTTGGCCTTGCATAATCGATTAAAGAGTGACACCAAAGATTCAGGAAATGGTGTATATATGTGAGGTTGATGGTGTTGTTGCCTTTGCCCTTGCTTCTATTGAGACTTAACATTGGATTGCATAGGAGGAGGTTGGTCCTGACAATCAAGGGGTTGAGATTTTGGATGACTCAATCGTAACTCAATGCTTGTGAGTCGATTTAAGATCTATTGTAAATCATTGTGTTGGTGACTCACTTGTAACTCAACATTGGCTAGCCTACCCAAAATTGTTTGAGTAAATGTGGATGGTTCATGATGATTATGGGTAGTGAGTATATCCACATGCTCTTGTTCTTGATTTAGCTCATGCTCTTGTTCCACCTCATAGTGTTCAGTTGTGGTAGCTAGATTATCTCCACTTTGGTGTAGTGGGTACACTTGTTCTTGATTTTGTTGAGATGTTGAATGAGATGGAGTAGGTGTGACCAAATCCATCGATGATATCTCTTGTGGTATGGATGGAATGTTGGATGGAGTCACAAGTGGCCTAGATGGATTCAGAGGACTTTGGTTCTCTGTCATCACATTGATCATTCCCACAAACTCATGAGAAGATGCATTGGCACTTGGACCAGTCATGGCTACCTCATCAACTTGTCCAAGGTGATCTACTTGGCCCCCATGCTCAGGGGTGCATCATAAATGCTATCAATGGGTGGCGACTCGGTAGGAGGACAACCTAGATCCTTGATCAACTCGATGATATGCATGAATTTAACATCGGGTACTATGCATTCATCAAGTTCAGGATTGGTCAAGTGAACTGTGTCCTCAAGCATGGTGGATGAAGATGGTATGATATGATCTGATTCATCCGTATCCACCATGGGTTCCTCCTTGTTGGTAGGAGTGGGAAGGTCTTCTTCTAATGTGTCAAAAATGGCTAAGAGAGCTTTTGCAGTTAGCCTTTTTGACTCTTCCTCATTTGAAGAAATAGAGGATGGTACTAGCGATGGTGGTGAAGGTAGCTTCATGACTAACCATGGGGTTGAATCTGGACTCTGGATAAGGTCATTGGGTTTAGTATCCAAAGGTGTGGATGGATGAGTAGACTCCTGTGGATGATCATCCTTATTGTAATACTTGAAGGGGTCTAGGTCAGCATCAACCACATGGACCTGACCTTCATGAATGTATTTAAGGCATTGATGTACAATGGAGGGGATACACTCCATGTCTCTCATCCAAGGTACTCCTAACAATATGTTGTATATTCTTTCACCTTCCAAGATATAGAATAATGTAGGCATAGTATTTTGTCCAACTTGAATAGGTAGGATTATTGTGCCCATAGTGGAGGACAAAGCATCATTAAATGCTTTCAAGGTGAATGTGGATTTCACAATGTGCGAAGATGGGATGTTGAGATGTTTTAGTGCAGTTGTGGTAATAATGTTTATTGTGGAACCTGTGTCAACCAACACTCGCTTATAGGGGATCCTATTGATGCACGCGATGATGTGCAAAGGAGAGTCTGGTAAATTGGTAGACCTAGGTTTGATATCCTAATTTTGAAAGGATATAATAGGATCTTTGTGCATTTGTATGTATCCCACAAAGTTGGTGAAAGCATCAGAATCATGAGGTTGTACCTCAATGGAATCTAAAACCTTCATGAGAGTTTCCCAATGCTTGGGGGATCTTTGTATTAACTCTCCCATGGTCATGTTGGTTGATGACGTATGTGAACTTCGCATAGGCCTATTCTGGCTTGCTACCACTTGTTGGATGGGAGTTCTAGGTGGTGTAGAGGGAGTGTAGACTTCCCTACTAGGCCTCTTGGTAGGTTGATTATCTTTGGTTTGGGCTTGGACTCGATGTTGGCTAACCGAATAGTCCACTTGATCACATGAATAACCCATGGATGTTCTCTTGGAAGAGGTACCTCGTGCTTGCATGGAATAATGTGATCGAGGGTAATTAGGATCTTCCTCAAGTCTTCCTTCATAAGTGAGGAATGGTAGGGCAGAATTGACTCACCCACTATGATGAGTATCATACTCATCTAGGTTTTGGTACCTTGGGGAAGGGTAATTTGAAAGCTTAAGATGATCATTTAACCCTACCCTAGGTATATCAGGTCCTCTCCTAAATTTTTCTACTTCACTGGCTCGTGATTGAGCTCGGCTATGCATAGTTGTCATAATGTATTGACTAGGCAAACCCTGAAGGAACCCACACTAAAGAAAATTTTGACTTCCAAAAAAGGTTATAAGTGTTATATATCAAAATGATCAGTGCAATGAGCTGATCACAATGGGCTAGGGCTCCAAAATTCAACTTTTGGGTCAAAATTTTGTATTTTTGGAATATTTGGCCAACTAGGACCCGTGGGGAAATGCCCACTTTTGGGATTTTTGGAAATTTTGAACCATGAATAGTTAGGACTCAAAATTTCTATGAGAGGTGTAGAAGGAGCTAACTAAGACAAAAAAATAAATTTGGCAACTTTTGGAGTTGTCTAGACCATTTTATGACTATTTTAGTGTAGATTTTCTCTATTTTTGACTTCAAAAATAGAGTAATCATAAAACCAAAATAACTTTTTTGTTATAGCTCCGATTTACATGATTCTCGATCCGTTGGATGCAGAATCAAAAAGTAGATTTTTATTATTAGGGTTTGACCCCCAGATCGAGGATCTTAGGTTGATTACCCAAACAATAAAGAAACACCTAAAGTAGACAACATGATTATCTCTTTTAAGTTTTATAGATTCAAATACACAATCAATAGAAACACACAAGAATACAAATGATTATCTCTTTTAAATATTTAAATGTGAATTCCTAAACTATTTTTTGTGTTTCAAGATGTGTTGCTTTTGTAAAGAAAATACTTGGCGTGTTTGATTTTGTTGATGTAATACTCAAAATTTTAAGTGGTTTTCACCTATATACTCACAGCTCGACAACCGGTACTGAAATTCTAGTCACGTGAACCAACCAAAGTATGGAGATGAAATCCATACCCGATCAGGGAGCATAGGTCCTACTGATCCTCACCCAACACCCCGTGCATAGTGATACACCCCTCCAAAGAGGGATGCATGCTATTTTGCATGGTTAGGATAGATCTTGGAGTCGATATTGGCCAATAAAATAGGGTACATGGGATTTGAGTCAATGGATGGAGATGAAGCCCATCATCATTGAACTCTATCAGTGGTTGGGAATGAAGTCCAACTCACCAACATTTAAGTAGATCGTGGTGTGTGTGTGTTCCTTTTAAAATATTGAAATAAAATAATACAACATTCAAATGATGATTCACTAAATGCATGAAAGTACATTTTATATTCAGACTTGTTAGTAGCATAAAAAGGAAACCACTAAAATTGATAACCTATATGAACTTAACCTTATTTTTGGTAAGTTGCAAGTAGGTAAACCAGACAAAAAGCATATAAAATACTATTCCTTTTCCTATTTTTCTTGATCTGATTAATGCAAAAATTTGGAAATATGATATCTAACCTTCACATGCATGCAAAAGACAAGAAAATTTGAAATTTCAGCTAATTTAAATAGTATATATGCAAATTGAAGGTTCAGAGGGGTGTCTTTTCTGACCTGAAACTTGTTGTTTCTACAAATTTTTGTAGAAAACCTCTGGTTTTGTAACCATCCCAGGTGGGGATGGTTAGCATTTTGGGGGCCATCCCTAGTTGTGTCACCTAGTTGGCCATCCCTGCCTATGTCACCTAGCAGAAAAGGGGTCATTTCTGCTCAGAACGGTCAAAACCTGCAACATTCAAAACAAGAAAATAGAGGTAAAAAATGGACACATTCAAAGGGGAGAGACAAATAATCTCAAATACCATGATCGCCACTGAAGAAGAAAAATTTACGACATCGCCTTAAGGGCTCTTTATTGCAATGTAAAGCAGATTAAAGCAAGCATTCAAAGGGAAAGTGCACAATAAGTAATCTACTGAAATGAAGAGTAATGTGCAATAAAAGAGGTGGATTTATCCTTGTATTTATTCACTCATGGATTCAAATAGGATTACAATACATCCCCTCGAGGGCTTTATAATTTGATACATTTCAACATTACAATGTGCAAAGGAATCTAATCCCTTGCAAGGTCTTAATGGCGTGCTCTAATGTTCATTTTGCATCCCACACTCGAGAGCTAGTCTTGGGCCTATCCTTCTGTGCCTCTTAGCTCCTCCCTCCTATCTAGAATACCTGCACCTACACACAAGGGATTGAAATTGGGTTAATAGCATATGCGTTTATAGATATAAAACCTTGAAAACATAGAAATGCATGAATCTAGAAATAACAAAACTTATCTATAATAAATCAAAATAGCTACAAATGATCTATAATTCAAGCATGATGTTATATAGATGGTTTTGGAAGGATCTAAGCATAAAATGAAGGGAAATTGTTAGCAAAAACTAGTGACCATCCCTGACAGGGACAACTAGACCTACAACAATGAAACCTCCAATTGGACCATCAAAACAGCTCCAAATCTCACCAAATTTGAACACAAGGCTAATCTAGACATTCCTAAATGACCTATGGTGGAATTTACTCAAAATTCCCTACTATTTTCTAACCATCCCTAACAGGTGCAACTAGCTACTACTAACCATCCCCAGGTGGGACGGTTACAAATCTGCTTGGAATTTATCACCAATTCCAATGGGATCTGGTCTAAAACTCTCCTAGATGTTGTGTCGATAGATGGGGTCAAATTGCTCTCCAATTTGGATTGTTTGAAGAACACAAGCTTATACTGAGAGGGGGGTGAACAGTATAAGACCTCTTTTTACTTTTTCCTTTATACTTCAAAACAGTAAAGCAATATACCCAAAGCAATATCAAAGAAATGCACAATATCATCCACAAAGTGACACCAATTTTAATGTGGTTCACCCAGAATGGTTGGGCTACATCCACAAAACTTTTCTCTAAAAGTTATCTCAAAGTACTTTGGGAATCCTTCCCAATTACAATGTTTATGAGCCTCGGCCCAAAGGAGATACCTTCCCCCAATCAGAATTTATGAGCCTCTGCTCAAAGGAGATACCTTCCCCTCTCGCTCTGGAAATGATCCCTCAAAATATCAACTGCCTCTACCTCTTGCCAGCATGTGGAACTCCTTTCCATCGAAGACCTCCTATCCTCAATGCTTAGCCTAAGAGACCTCTACCTTCTATGATCACGTCCATAGTAGCTCAACAACCTATACCAAACACAGTCAGTCGGTCTAGTACAAGTCTTCCTCTTTCTGTCATATCTTTCCAACTCTTGAACAAATTAATCATCTGCATACAAGCCTTCTCAAAGACTTGCCAATTGTCCTCAATTTCTTCTCATAGAACCAATGCACCTCTGTCCTCAAGATCTCTAATAGAACTATCAAACTTAGCTCACAAGTCCTCTGGTAGGACCTGTCCAAATCTTCTCACAAGTCCCCATCGAAACCTATCCAAAACTACTCACAAGTCCCCACCGAAACTTGTCCAAAAATTGCTCACAAGTCCCCACTGGAACCTGTCCAAAAACTCAGCAAACTCACCAAGAAAAAATTTCTTAGTAGGAAATCACAAAGTGAATTGTTAGAGACCCAATGTGATTTATCAAACTCATAGAAGCATAAATAGAATTGTTAGAGACTCAATATGTTCTATACTCAAATACCAATCTCAAAACTCAACTCAAATCAACTCAGCTCAATCTCAATCTCAAATCTAAAATCTCAACTCAATATCTGAAATGGATAGGATAAAATGTTTTCTTTCAAGAACATGAAACCCCAAAAATTGCCAACTATGCAAAGAATCACATAACAATGATACTCATGTTATTTTCACCATCAATTAGGGTTTCAACAACAATGCTCATCAAACAAGGTTTAGTCAACCAACACCATTCAACTCAACATCAACCTTGAAGCATTCAACCAATCATCACAAGAAAAGGAAACAAGTAGAAATCATTTTCCCTCCAAAGATATTTGAACAAAACAACCACCAAAACAATATCACCAAATGCAAAGAATAACTTGCTCAAATCAACTCAATGGAGTAAGCCCAATATTATGAATCAAGTAAAGCAATAACTTGATCAAACAACCTCTATGGAAGCAACTCAACCATCAAACTCAAAATAGCCAACCAAGGGTTCCACCAACTCAATGCAAGTAGCTAGACTCACAAATATAAACCCTAGTGCACAAAGATTCCACTATCTCAAACCAAAAATTATGCATTCACAAAAAACTCTCCTTAAGGATAACAATGCATAAGTAGTCTTCAACAAACTAGAAAAAAGAATTTACACCCAGCCAAAGGATACCTAGTAGAATACCTTTTCACTCCAACCTTATTTCAAAAAACATACACCAATCATACTCATAAGAAGAATGTGCCCATACCTTATTGGAGTAGAAGAAAATTGATCCTTAAAGTTGTCACCACACACAACCCTCAAAATTCCAACCAAGTTAGGGTTAGAACCAAGATAAGTGAGCATATATAAAAACTTTCCATAATTACACCTTTTTGTTGAGCAAGGTGTTGCAAGAAGTTTGTCATTGTTGTCAACACAGGCAGTTAGATCCAATGATGCAGTGGATAGACAGTTCAAGAGCCATTCAGATGCAGAGGACAAAAATTCAAAGGATAGTCAGATTATGTAAAGTGCAATTCCAGGAAAACAAAAGTGACCCAGTTTCAAAAATTCGAAGAAAAAGACAAGTTAGAAAACTGTCGCGATATCGCGACATGTTTTCTATCGCGATTTCACGACAGGTCGGAGGAGAGAGAAAGCACAGCCAAAAATGTCATGATTTCATGACAAAAATGAGGAGAGAGAAGGCGTAGCCGAAAATGTCATGATTTCATGACAAAAATGAGGAGAGAGAAGGCACAGCCAAAAATGTCATGATTTCATGACAAAAATGAGGAGAGAGAAGGCATAGCTGAAAATGTCACGATTTCATGACAAAAATGAGGAGAGAGAAGGCACAAGGCAAACTGTCATGATTTCGCGACATGTTGGAGGCCAAGAAGCTAAGTCGAGAAACTGTAGCGATTTCGCTACATGTTGGATTTTCGTTGGCTGAAGCAAGGAGAAAGCGTTAAGTGGAAAAGTTGTAGCGATTTCGCTACATGTTGAAATTTTGCTGGCCGAAGCAAGGAGAAAGCGTTAAGTTGAAAAGTTGTAGCGATTTCGCTACATGTTGAATTTTTTCTAGCTGAAGTGTTAAGTGAAAAGTTGTAGCGATTTCGCTACGAGTCAAAAGTGCACAAAACAAAGGTGTAGCGATTTCGCTACGTGTCAAAATTGCACAAAACAAAGGTGTAGCGATTTCGCTACGAGTTGAAAAAGCACAACACGAAGGTGTAGCGATTTCGCTACAAGTCAAAAGTGCACAACGTGAAGGTGTAGCGATTTCGCTACAAGTCAAAAGCGTAGAACTCAAAGGTGTAGCGATTATGCTACAAGTCAAAAGTACAAGGCACAAAGTTGTAGCGATTTCGCTACTGCATGAAGCAAGAAATGTACAGAAGCCGAAAGCATCACGATTTCATGACAAAGATGAGGATGACGTTAGAAAAGCTGAAAGTGTCACGATTTCGTGACAGTTGCAAGAAAAGCCTCTGGAAGCTGAAAGCGTCACGATTTCGTGACAAAGCTGAGGATGACGTCAGCAAAATCTGAAAGTGTCACGATTTCATGACAGGTTGCAAGAAAAGCCTCTGGAAGCCGAAAGCGTCATGATTTCGCGACAAGAATGAGGATGACGTCAGCAAAAGTTTGAAGTGTCACGATTTCATGACAAGAATGGTGGCAAAGCTATCAAAGGCCAAAATGGTCATGATTTCATGACAACAAGGACATGAAGGCGTACGGCTACAAAAAGTGTCACGATATCGCGACATGTTATTATTTCGTGGCAACAATTATAGAAAGGTGACAGAGGTGGCAGTAGCGGTTGAGGCCGACAAAGTTGAATCGGGGCCGATGGATTTTAGGGTTTTGCAGTCAACAATTTCTAGGGTTTTGCAATGGACGTTCTTAGGGTTTGCAGCCGACAATCTCTAGGTTTTAGCAGTCGACAAATTCTAGGGTTTTGCAACCGACATTCTTAGGGTTTGCAACCGACGTCCTTAGGGTTACAGCCGACTATGATTTAAGAATTGATCTTGAATTTTCTTCTATAAAAGGAGGGTTGTTTCGAGGTTGAAGATGTGTGAGTTGTGTGAAAGAAGTTCACGTCGAGCAGAGAGCGAGTCATTTCGATTCAAACTGTGTGCAAAGTGATAGTTCGTTGGAGTCGAAGTAAAGAGGGCGTATCGAATCTTCGCGAGTGATGTGCGTAGGGTGCAGAGGTTGAAGACGCACTGATCTAAGTGCGAAGTGATAGCGCACAGAGAGCTATAGAAGGTGTGATTTATGACTGTTGTGCACAGAAAGTGAATCGTGTCGATCAACTGTCCTGTAGCAGAGAGTGCAAAGTATTTGCGAAGTAGCAGACTGGTTGTGCAAAGCTTTTGCGCAGTAGAAGCAGAGTGCTTGTAAACTGCAGACTGGGTAATAAGGTGAAAGTATTGTTGCTGTAATTTTTTATTATTTCTTGTAATGTCCAAGTTGCAGCTTGGCATAAGAAGTTGGTGCTTCTTCCAGTAGTAGCTGGTGTCTTGGGGGTTGGTGCTCCCTTCTGTTGGTGCAGAAAAATTGAAGGGTTGATGCTCTTTCCAGTTGGTGCTGGTAAAAAGTTGTAAAGTTGTTGCTTTGCATAGGTTGGATTTGGATGGTAGTCCAAGCAGCCATTTTTGAGGAGTAGCCACATTGGTGAACCTCGTTAAATTGCTGTGTTATGTGTGATGCTTTCTTACTGTAGTTGATATATCTTTTATAAGTTTTAAACTGCTGCTGGTTTTAGAACTGCATATTTGAAATTTAAAAGGTCACACTGATTCACCCCCCCTCTCAGTGTCACTGTGATTACAACAATTGGTATCAGAGCCAGGTTCTTGAACAGGCTCAATCAGCTAGGGTGATCTTGGAAGTGACGCAATGGCAAGTGGTGAAGGCTTCTCCTCAAACAAAGCACCATTGTTTGATGGAACTAACTATGCTTTCTGGAAGGTAAGGATGCAGACTTATCTCCGTGCATTGGGTTTTGACATCTGGGGTGCAGTAGTCAATGGTTACAAAGCTCCCACCACTGCTCCAACAGACACTGCCGGTAAGAAGGCATTTGAAAATGATTCGAAAGCAAAAAATGCCATCATGTGTGGATTAGTGGAGAGTGAGCTAGTCAAAATCATAAACTGTGAATCTACAAAAGATGTATGGGACAAACTTGAGAACATTCATGAAGGAGACGATAGGATCAAGGAGGCCAAGCTTCAAACACACCGAGCTCAATTCGAATCCTTACAGATGAACAATGATGAGAACATAGAGGCTTTCATGCAAAGAGTCAACGGAATCACAAATTCAATGAGAGGTCTCGGCGAAGATATGGATGATGCTACGATTGTGAAAAAGGTATTAAGATCTCTACCTCCAAGGTTTGATTCGAAAGTTTCAGCCATAGAAGAAGCTAAAGATCTAAATCGCTTTAGTATGGATGAGATGCATGGCTCTTTGACTGCGTTTGAAATGAGAATAGGAAGGTCTAATCCCACAGATAGAGAAGCGGCTTTCAAAGCCCTAAAAGGCAAAAACACAAAACAAGAGTCCGAAGAAGAGGATGTTTCGAGATGAAATGGAAGCAAATTTTGTCGAGAAAGCTGAGAAAAGGAAAAGGAAAATACAAAGGAAAGCTACCTTTTAAATGTTTCAATTGTGGAGGCATTGGACACTTTGCTACCAAATGTCCTCTCAATGACAAGAACAAAGGTGAAGAAACTCCGCATCAAGAAAGAGGTGAATGGAGGAAGAAAACAAACTTCAGAAAAGGTAATTTCAAAAAGAAAAGTTTTATCTCCCGAAATGCAGAATCTTTAGAGGACAGTTCTAGTGAAGACTCTGAAGAAGGAACAGGTGAAGCTCTCTTTATGGCGTTTGAAGTAGAAAAATTAGAAGAGGCAGAAAACCCAGAAAAGAGAGAAGGTATGAACCCTACAGTGTCTATTGAAAATGCTGAGGCTGAAGTTGATTTAGAAGGTGAACTGGTTTCTGCTCTTGAAGAATGGAAATCTGAGAAAAGAAAGAATAAAAAACTTTCAAGAAAGCTTGAGGATGCAAATGACATTATAACCAGCTTAAAAATTTAGGCAGAAGAATACAAGAAAATGTCCGAAGATCTTGAAGTTTAGGTAACCTTGAAGATAGATTACTGTTGTAAATTGGAAGAAGAAAATGTTGGTCTTCGAATACGGATACAAGAGTTGGATCGAAAAATTAGTCTGTCATTTCAAACGTGAAGAAAGTTCGATGAAGCTGGACAAAATCCTAAGCGATCAAAGACCCGCAGGTATCAAATTCGGTCTGGGCTTTACTGAAGGAGAATCATCAAATAGGCAAAAGGCAAGCAATGTTGAATGTGAAAAAGGTAAAGACAAGAAACAGGTTGTTGAAAGAAAAACAAATCAGGCAAAAGAAAGCAGTAATGCCAGTCCTAAAATAGGAACTGACAATGATGGCTTTACCAAGGTCACACATCAAAAGAAAAGAAGATCTAAGGCTCCTGCAACAACTTGGCAAAGACCATCTTTCAGGTTCAATCATTATTTCTATGGTTTCTATTTTAAATGTAATGGTTATGGGCATAAAATTGTTGATTGCAAGTATAATATAGGTCCAAGAAGTTTCACTAGTAGAAATGCTTTTGCTCCTCTAATGAGTTATGCAGTAGAATGCTTTAATTGTCACAACTTTGGGCATATTGCTAGAAACTGTCATAGTACTTCTATTTCAAATCAATCTCAGAAAAGAAGAATTCAACCATATAGGGCAAAACAAAATAGAATTCCTTCTGAAGGATATGTGCAAGATTCTGAAAAGGGGAAATCCAAGCTAGAACCCAATACCACAGTTAAAACAGAATGGAAACAGAAAGAACAGCTCAGGGAAGAAAAGGAATCTTTAATAGTGCGAGACAGCTTTCGAGCTCAGAATAAATGTGTACCGTGGATCCTTGACAGTGGTTGCTCAAGTCATATGACAGGTGATAAACAAAAATTTGAAAAACTACAGAAATATGAGGGTGGCTCTGTGAAGTTTGGAAATAATGATGGAGCCAAAATAATAGGAAAAGGATCTGTCAAAATTAGTGAAGGGAAAATCAAGTCAGAAGAAGTTTTATTTGTGGATGGTTTGAAACATAACTTGTTAAGTGTTAGTCAAATCTGTGATAAAGGTCATGAAGTAGTCTTCAAGAAGCGGGGTTGTGAAGTCAAAAAAATAAACAGTGGGAAATTGATAGCAACTGGTTCAAGGACGTCTGGTAATCTGTACACACTCTTAGAAACTTTAGAAGGTACGTGTTTTATTGGACAAGAAGAAGAGAACTGGCTGTGGCACAAGAGGCTTGGACACATAAGTTTTGATAATTTGGTGAAAATCAGCTCTAAACAAGCAGTGAGAGATATTCCAACCATTAAGAAACCTTCAAACAGTGTTTGTGCTTCATGTCGAAGGGAAAGCAAACCGAGTCTCATTCAAAACAAAAGAGTACCACACTAGCGAGGCCTTTGGAACTTATTCATACAGACTTATGTGGACCCATGAGAACTCAAAGCATAAATGGCGATAAATACTTTATGTTGTGTATCGATGATTATTCCAGAATGACATGGATATTTTTCTTAAAAGATAAAACAGAAGCTTTTGAAATGTTCAGATCTTTCAAACATCTAGTTGAGAATGAAACATGAAAAAGGATCAAATGTTTACGATCAGGGAGAGGAGGAGAATTCATTTCGAATGAATTTACAGAATACTATGAAAAACATGGTATCAGGAGACAATATTCAGCAGCTAGAACTCCCCAGCAGAATGGTGTAGTAGAAAGAAAGAACAGAACTGTACAGGAAATGGCACGCACTATGTTGGAAGAAAATAAAATAGCAGATAGATTCTGGAAAGAAGCAGTTCACATAGTAGTATACCTCCAAAACAGATATATGTTAAGAACTCATGAATGCAAAACACCTTATGAGTTGTGGTTTGGTAGAAAAGCAACAACAAAACATCTCAAAGTATTTGGCTGTAAGTGCTACATCAGAAAAATTGATGACAACCTTGGGAAGTTTGAAGATAGAGCAGATGAAGGTGTTTTTGTTGGGTATTCTCCAAATAGCAAAGCTTACAAATGCTACAACAAGAGACTCAAGAAAATTGTGGACAGTGCGAGATGTTAAATTCGATGAAGGGGGGAAACGATTAGTTAACTTTGAAGAAAACTACCCAATCTATGAAGAAGTCATTGAAGGAGATGAGGTGAATGAAACAGAAAATAAGTCTACGGTTGATTCAGATAACTTATTCGATGACTCAGAGGTGCAAGAAAACAAAAAATTCAAAATAGGCAGCTGGCAAAAAAATCATCCTAGAGACCAAATAATTGGAGATCCCACAGCTGGCATTCAGACAAGAAGGAAAGTAATAAGTAATTACTCTCTTTTATCCAGCATTGAGCCCAAAAACATAGATGAAGCAAGCAAAGATGATAGGTTGGATGAAGGCAATAAATGAAGAGTTAGATCAGATTGAAAAGAACAAAACTTGGGAATTAGTACCTAGAACTGCAAATAAGAATGTAATCGGCACCAAATGGATATTTCAGAACAAATTAAATGAAGACGGACAGGTCATTAGGAACAAAGCAAGACTGGTTTGTAAAGGATATGCACAGGTCGAAGGCATTGATTTTGAAGAGACTTTTGCACCAGTGGCCAGATTAGAAGCAATTAGAATGTTTCTGGCCTTAGCAGTTCACAAAAACTTTAGAGTTTATCAGATGGATGTAAAATCTGCCTTTTTAAATGGGAAACTTGAAGAAGAGGTCTATATTGAACAACCGGATGGCTTTCAAATTAGTGAGGATCCTAACCTTGTCTGCAAATTAAAGAAAGCATTATATGGATTAAAACAAGCACCACGGGCATGGTATGCAAGGCTAGACAACTATCTCTCTCAACAGGGATTCAAGAAAGGTTTAGTGGACAGTAATCTATATGTAAAAATAGAAGGTGGGCATCTCATTGTTCTTGTTGTCTATGTAGATGATATCATATTTGGCAGCAACAAAGATGAATCTTGTAAAGACTTAGCAAATAAGATGCCAGAATGAATTTGAAATGTCTATGATTGGTGAACTGTCTTACTTTCTTGGGCTACAAGTTAATCAAAATGAGAAAGGCATATTCATTTCCCAAATCAAATATGTGAAAGAAATGCTAAAGAGGTTCACTATGGAGGACTGTAAGCCAGTCAGCACTCCCATGACAACAGGCTGCAAATTGAGTAAAGAAGACAAATCTCCACCTGTAGACCAAACCATGTACAGATCTATGATTGGAAGTCTACTATATTTAACAGCTACTGGACCTGATATTCTGCAGGCAGTTTGCATGGTAGCTAGATTTCAGGCCAGTCCCAAAGAGACTCATGTGACAGCAGTTAAAAGGATTTTTTGGTATCTCAAGGGCACCATGGAGTATGGGTTGTGGTATCCAAAAGGCAAAGACTTCACTCTTATATCATATTCAGATGCAGATTGGGCTGGATGTGTTGATGACAAAAAGAGTACCAGTGGAGGTGCATTCTATTTGGGGGACAGATTGGTTGCATGGCACAGTAAGAAGCAAGAGTCAGTTTCTCTATCTACGGCTGAGGCAGAATATATTGCAGCAGCAACATGTTGTACACAAGTCTTGTGGATGAAACAAACTTTGAAAGATCTAGGTATTAATTTCAGTGAACCAATATCAGTTAAGTGTGATAACACCAGTGCAATTAACATCTCTAAGAATCGAGTAATGCACTCACGGACAAAACACATTGCTATAAGGTATCATTTCTTGAAGGAGAAAGTTGCAGAAGGAGAAGTTAAATTGGATTTTGTCCCAACTACGGAACAAGTAGCGAGATATTTTTACAAAACCTTTGCCCAAGGAAGTATTTGAGTACCTTCGAAGCAAATTAGGAGTAGTCACACTTCCTAAGAAGTGACTAGCTACGGGGATCACTTTCTCGGGGGGAGCATTTGAGTATTTGACTATTCTTTTGCTCATGATCATAATTTGTGCCGGATGCAACAAATTGTGCCCGAGAAGTGTGAGGATGGACTCGGGGGAGTCTGCAGCAGCCCTTTGGTATTATTGACAAAGGGGGAGAAGAGTTACGAGGAATGTACACAGGTGTTGCCAACAATTCCAAAGGGGGAGATTGTTGAGCAAGGTGTTGCAAGAAGTTTGTCATTGTTGTCAACACGGGCGGTTAGATCTAATGATGCAGTGGATAGACAGTTCAGGAGCCATTCAGATGCAGAGGACAGAAATTCAAAGGATAGTCAGATTATGTAAAGTGCAATTCTAGGAAAACAGAAGTGACCCAGTTTCAAAAATTCAAAGAAAAAGACAAGTTAGAAAACTGTCGCGATATCGCGACATGTTTTCTGTCATGATTTCACGACAAGTCGGAGGAGAGAGAAAGCACAGTCGAAAATGTCATGATTTCATGACAAAAATGAGGAGAGAGAAGGCATAGCCGAAAATGTCATGATTTCATGACAAAAATGAGGAGAGAGAAGGCGTAGCCGAAAATGTCATGATTTCATGACAAAAATGAGGAGAGAGAAGGCACAGCTGAAAATGTCATGATTTCATGACAAAAATGAGGAGAGAGAAGGCGCAAGGCAAACTGTCATGATTTCGTGACATGTTGGAGGCCAAGAAGCTAAGTCGAGAAGCTGTAGCGATTTCGCTACATGTTGGATTTTCGTTGGTTGAAGCAAGGAGAAAGCGTTAAGTGGAAAAGTTGTAGCGATTTCGCTACATGTTGAAATTTCATTGGCCGAAGCAAGGAGAAAGCGTTAAGTTGAAAAGTTGTAGCGATTTCGCTACATGTTGAATTTTCGCTGGCCAAAGCAGGGAGAAAGTGTTAAGTGAAAAGTTGTAGCGATTTCGCTACGAGTCAAAAGTGCACAAAACAAAGGTGTAGCGATTTTGCTACGTGTCAAAATTGCACAAAACAAAGGTGTAGCGATTTCGCTACGAGTTGAAAAAGCACAACACGAAGGTGTAGCGATTTTGCTACGAGTCAAAAGTGCACAACGCGAAGGTGTAGCGATTTCGCTACAAGTCAAAGCATAGAACTCAAGGTGTAGCGATTATGCTACAAGTTGAAAGTACAAGGCACAAAGTTGTAGCGATTTTGCTACTGCATGAAGCAAGAAATGTACGGAAGTCGAAAGCGTCATGATTTCACGACAAAGATGAGGATGACGTCAGCAAAAGCTGAAAGTGTCACGATTTCACGACAGGCTGCAAGAAAAGCCTCTGGAAGCCGAAAGCATCATGATTTCATGACAAAGCTGAGGATGACATCAGTGAAAGCTGAAAGTGTCACGATTTCATGACAGGGTGCAAGAAAAGCCGTTGGAAGCCGAAAGCATCACGATTTCGTGACAAGAATGAGGATGACGTCAGCAAAAGTTTGAAGTGTCACGATTTCGTGACAAGAACGGTGGCAAAGCTATCAAAGGCCAAAATGGTCACGATTTCACGACAGCAAGGACATGAAGGCGTACGGCTACAAAAAGTGTCGCGATATCGTGACATGTTATTATTTCGTGGCAATAGTTACAGAAAGGTGACAGAGGTGGCAGTAGCGGTTGAGGCCGACAAAGTTGAATCAGGGTCGATAGATTTTAGGGTTTTGCAGTCGACAATTTCTAGGGTTTTGCAGCGGACGTTCTTAGGGTTTGTAGCCGACAATCTCTAGGTTTTAGCAGTCGACAAATTCTAGGGTTTTGCAGTCCGACATTCTTAGGGTTTGCAGCCGACGTCCTTAGGGTTACAGCCGACTATGATTTAAGAATTGATCTTGAATTTTCTTCTATAAAAGGAGGGTTGTTTCGAGGTTGAAGATGTGGTGAGTTGTGTGAAAGAAGTTCACGTCGAGCAGAGAGCGAGTCGTTTCGATTCAAACTATGTGCGAAGTGATAGTTCGTTGGAGTCGAAGTAAAGAGGGCGTATCGAATCTTCGCGAGTGATGTGCGTAGGGTGCAGAGGTTGAAGACGCACTGATCTAAGTGCGAAGTGATAGCGCATAGAGAGCTACAGAAGGTGTGATTTACGACTGCTGTGCGTAGAAAGCGAATCGTGTCGATCAACTGTCCTATAGCAGAGAGTGCAAAGTATTTGCGAAGTAGCAGACTGGTTGTGCAAAGCTTTTGCGCAGCAGAAGCAGAGTGCTTGTAAACTGCAGACTGGGTAATAAGGTGAAAGTATTGTTGCTGTAATTTTTTATTATTTCTTGTAATGTCCAAGTTGCAGCTTGGCATAAGAAGTTGGTGCTTCTTCCAGTAGTAGCTGGTGTCTTGGGGGTTGGTGCTCCCTTCTGTTGGTGCAAAAAAATTGAAGGGTTGATGCTCTTTCCAGTTGGTGCTGGTAAAAAGTTGTAAAGTTGTTGCTTTGCATAGGCTGGATTTGGATGGTAGTCCAAGCAGCCATTTTTGAGGAGTAGCCACATTGGTGAACCTCGTTAAATTGTTGTGTTATGTGTGATGCTTTCTTACTGTAGTTGATATATCTTTTATAAGTTTTAAACTGCTACTGGTTTTAGAACTGCATATTTGAAATTTAAAAGGTCACACTGATTCACCCCCCATCTTAGTGTCACTGTGATTACAACACTTTTAGCTCCTCTTCTTTAAAAACAACCACCAAAGAAGCCAAAAACACAACAACAAAAACTTACACCTTATATCTCCATTTTTAAATTTAGCATAGCAAAAGACTAATCTCAAAAATACAACCAAAGAAATATTACCTTATTTCTCCTATGTATTTTAAACAATGCTAAACAATGCAAAAAATCATATCAAGAAAATAATCACACCTTATAATGGCTACCCTTGAAGAATCCAAAATTTGCAGCACAAAACATGTTTTAATAAAAATGTGACTAATCCATGCACAGCTCCCTCTATAGGGATTGAAATGCAGGCCTCTGCCTACGCAAGGCCCAAACGCAGCCTTCACTGCCGCTAGCCCACAAGGGGCTTACGAAGTCCAAGACGGACTTCCTTCCACATAAATGGTCAAGCTTTTTGAAAGCTTTTAAAACCACGATCTCTCCTCTTTTGCAGCATAAACAGAACATTCGATCATAGCCAAACCAATTAATTGCCTTCTATTTTCTAAGTGTTTAACCTTAGGAACCTTCTCATATTTATAGTCCATACGTGGACTTTAGAACACATCAGTTGCAAAGAAAAGTAATTTTGAATTTAATCAAAATTTGCTTTCTAAAGGGTTTAAAAACCCTTAAAGTATTTTTAATAAATTAAAAATAATTTCTCCCTTAATTAATTAAATAATTAATTAATTAAAACCTTGAAGGGTTTTAAATAATAATTAAATAAATAATAAAGAGAACCTCCATTGGTTTTAATAAAAACCATTGCCAATGGAATCTCTCCGGATTCTCTTAAAAATATTCTCTTGGAATCTTCCACCTTTGAAGCCAACACATCCTCTTAACATTAATGTCATTTCCTTTTGACATCAATGACAACTCATAGACAAGAAGCTAGGATCTCAAACCCAAAATTGCCAACAATCTCCCCCTTTGTCATTGATGGCAAACCATGCTTCTCAACAACACAAAAACTCAACATAAATAGCTCCCCCTATCTTGAGGCTCTCCCCCTTACTCATATATCTCCCCCTTTGTCATCAATGGCAAAGGGTCACCTTTGGGGCTTGGAACTAAGAATGAGCCTCTTAGCTTAGTCCCTCACCCACCTCCTGTTGAGGTGTTTAATTTGGGGTGGGAGTAAAACTCCAAATAGGCACTAATCATCATCAGTGTCTATAGTTGTCTTACCATGTCTTCTCTTGTTCTCCTTGTCCATATTCCTGTTCCTATTCCTATCACTATTCCTGTTCCTATTATCATTCCTGTTCTTATCCATGCCTTGATCCTTGGACCTGATCATGCCACTGTTCCTGTTCCTGTATTTTGGAATTTCAGCTCTACACTATCTGATTATGTGACCTTCATTGTTGCACTTGAAACACTTTACGATGTTGTTTCTCTGAGGTAAACTTGATCTTTGAATCCACTTGTTCTGACCAAACATGTTCTGACCAAACCTATTCTTGTTATTTACCTTGCAATAGACTACCTTGTGCCCAAACTATTGACAAAAGTAGCAATATCCTTGAAAGTAACTAGCACTTCTGAAACTTTCATTTACCTTCTTCACTTGAGCCATGCAATGTGAAGCCATGTGACCAAACTTATGACAAGCAAAACATCTGCATTGAAACTTTCCTTTATTTGACCTCTTGGGTCCTAAAAACTTCTTCTTCTCATTCTGAATTTTGTTTTCTATTTCTGTGCATCTATCATTCAAGGACTCATGATCTGAAATACTTTCCTCATCAAAACTCTCTTCCTTTTGGAGTCTCTTACTAGACTCTCCAACTTGTTCTTTGTGTGACTTAACAAAACCAAGGCCTATTTTATTTGTTGTCTTTCTTTGACCTTTGATGAGTGACTTAACCTTTTTGGAGCTATCTTGAAACCTGTAAAGCTTATCCTTGTACTCTTTAGTTTCCTCTTTCAAAGAAGCCATTTTCTATTCTAACTCACTATACTCAAGAACCTTAGACTCTAACTCATCCTTGAGTTCTTGTGTCTTAGCTATAGAGAATTCAAGACTTTCTATAAGATCATCTCTCTCCATACAACATTCATCTAACTTATCCTTGAGTCTAGCATTCTTCTTTCTTTCCTTTTCCAAAACACTAAGAGCACTAATAAGTTCACTTTCAAGATCCTTTATTTGATTGATTTTTGAATCATCAAATCCTTTATCATATTTCTTATCACTAGAGGTGCTACCATTTTCAAAAACCATACATGCATCTTCCTTATAGTTTTCTGAAGCATCCTCATACATACTAGAAACCAAATCATTATTTGTGCAATCATCCTCAAGGTGACCAAAATTTCCACATCTAAGACATTTCATGATAATGAATCTATGTTTCGGTTCTTTCTCTTTTTCTGATATGAACAACATCTCATTTTCATCATCACTTGAAGAACTTTCACTATCACTACTAGAACACTTGCTTGCTTTGTCTAGGTAGAAACTCTTCTTGTGCTTGTGAGAATACCTCTTTCCTTGATTGTTGTGCTCATATTTGTTCTTTCTGTGATGCTTATGCTTTTTAGAAACCTTGCTCATAGAATCCTGTTTATCTTCATCACTTTCATTCTTGGGAACAGTACAGTCAGTAGCATAATGACCAGAATTTCCACAATTGAAACATCTTATATTTTTCATGCTTTTGTGATTTCTAGAGAACTTGCCTTTCTTGCTGTAATATGCCTCTTCATCACTAGAAGACTCATCACTATCTTGAAGCTGTTTACCCTTGGAATTCTTGGTAGCCTTGAAAGTCGCCTCTTTCTTGACATCAACCTTCACTTGAGTTCTCAACTCAAATGCTACAAGTATACTATGGAGCTCATCCTTTTTCAACTTATCCAAATCTTTAGCTTCCTTAATAGCAAAAATATTTTCACTAAATCTATTAGGAAAATATCTTAAAATCTTATCACAAACATCATTTTCAGCAAGGTCAAGACCTAAGTCTTTCATGGAGTTAACAACCTCATCCATACGAAGCATGTAGTCACTAATATTTTTATCATCATTCATCTTGAGTTGTTCAAAAATACCTTTGAAGTGTCTCAACTTGGCCTTTCTGACATTTGTATCACCTGTATGAACCACCTTCAACTGTTTTCACATTTCACTAGCTGTATTGCAGTGAATCACTTTGATGAGATCTACTTTTTGTAAGCCTTTCAGGATTGCATTCATTGCTTTTGAATTTCTGTGATGTAGGAGCCTTTCTTCTTTAGTATTAGGACCATGTACAGGAATAGTGTAATCATCTTCAATCACTTCCCATACCTCATTACCAAGTGCCATTAGATGAACCTTCATCCTTGCACTCCAAAGACCAAAATCTGACCCATCAAGAATAGGTGTTGCATTGCTACTTGAATGATCCATTGTGTTCTTTACTAGCTTTTCCTTCAAGTTGTTAAACTTTCTGAAGGCACCTACTCTGATACCAATTGAAGAACACAAGCTTATACTGAGAGGGGGGGTGAACAGTATAAGACCTCTTTTTAATTTTTTCTTTATACTTAAAAATAGTAAAGCAATATACCCAAAGCAATATAAAAGCAATGCACAATATCATCCACAAAGTGACACCAATTCTAACGTGGTTCACCCAGAATGGTTGGGCTACATCCACAAAAAATTTATCTAAAAGTTATCTCAAAGTTCTTTGGGAATCCTTCCCAATTACAATGTTTATGAGCCTCGGCCCAAAGGAGATACCTTCCCCCAATCAAAATTTATGAGCCTCTGCTCAAAGGAGATACCTTCCCCTCTACTTTGGAAATGATCCCTCAGAAGATCAACTGCCTCTACCTCTTGCCAACATGTGGAACTCCTTTCCACTGAAGACCTCCTATCCTTAATGCTTAACCTAAGAGACCTCTACCTTCTATGATCACGTCCACAGTAGCTCAACAACCTGTACCAAACACAGTCAGTTGGTCTAGTACAAGTCTTCCTCTGTTTGTCAGATCTGTCCAACTCTTGAAAAAATCAATCCTCTACATACAAGCCTTCTCAAAGACTTGCCAACTATCCTCAAGTTCTTCTCATAGAACCAATGCACCTATGTCCTCAAGATATCTGATAGAACTATCAAACTCAGCTCACAAGTCCTCTGCTAGGACCTATCCAAATTTTCTCACAAGTCCCCACCAGAACCTGTCCAAAACTACTCACAAGTCCCCGGTGCCCACCGGAACCTATCCAAAACTGCTCACAAGTCCCCATCGAAACCTGTCCAAAAATTGCTCACAAGTCCCCACTAGAACCTGTCCAAAAACTCAGCAAGCTCACCAAGAAAAAATTTCTTAGTAGGAAATCACAAAGTGAATTGTTAGAGACCCAATGTGATTTGTCAAACTCATAGAAGCATAAAGAGAATTGTTAGAGACTCAATATGTTCTATACTCAAATCCCAATCTCAAAACTCAACTCAAATCAACTCAGCTCAATCTCAATCTCAAATATAAAAACTCAACTCAATATCTGAAATGGATAGAATAGAATGTTTTCTTTCAAGAACATGAAACCCCAACAATTGCCAACTATGCAAAGAATCACATAACAATTATACTCATGTTATTTTCACCATCAATTAGGGTTTCAACAACAATGCTCATCAAACAAGGTTTAGTCAACCAACACCATTCAACTCAACATCAACCTTGAAGCATTCAACCAATCATCACAAGAAAAGGAAACAAGTAGAAATCCTTTTCCCTCCAAAGATATTTGAACAAAACGACCACCAACACAATATCACCAAATGCAAAGAATAACTTGCTCAAATCAACTCAATGGAGTAAGCCCAATATTATGAATCAAGTAAAGCAATAACTTGATCAAACAACCTCTATGGAAGCAACTAAACCATCAAACTCAAAACAACCAACCAAGGGTTCCACCAACTCAATACAAGTAGCTAGACTCACAAATATAAACCCTAGTGCACAAAGCTTCCACTATATCAAACCAAAAATTATGCATTCACAAAAAACTCTCCTTAAGGATAACAATGCATAAGTAGTCTTCAACAAACTATAAAATAGGATTTGTACCTAGCCAAAGGATACCTAGTAGAATACCTTTTCACTCCAACCTTATTTCAAAAAACATACACCAATCATACTCATAAGAAGAATGTGCCCATACCTTATTGGAGTAGAAGAAAATTGATCCTTAAAGCTGTCACCACACACAACCCTCAAAATTCCAACCAAGTTAGGGTTAGAACCAAGATAAATGAGCATATATAAAAACTTTCCTTGATTACACCTTTTAGCTCCTCTTCTTTAAAAACAACCACCAAAGAAGCCAAAAACACAACCAAAACTTACACATTATATCTCAATTTTTAAATTTAGCATAGCAAAAGACTAATCTCAAAAATACAACCAAATAAATATCCCCTTATTTCTCCTATGTCTTTTAAACAATGCTAAACAATGCAAAAAATCATATCAAGAAAATAATCACACCTTATAATGGCTGCCCTTTAAGAATCCAAAATTTGTGGCACAAAACACGTTTTAATAAAAACGTGACTAATGCATGCACAACTCCCTCTGTGGGGATCGAAATGCATACCTCCGCCTACGCAAGGCCCAAACGCAGCCTTCGCTACCACTAGCCCACAAGGGGCTTACGAAGTCCAAGACGGACTTCCTTCCACATAAATGGTCAACCTTTCCGAAAGCTTTTCAAACCACGAGCTCTCTTCTTTCGTAGCGTAAACAGAACATTCGATCGTAGCAAAACCAATTAATTGCCTTCCATTTTCTAAGTGTTTAACCTTAGGAAACTTCTCATATTTATAATCCTTATGTGTACTTTAGAACACATCGGCTGCAAAGAAAAGTAATTTCGAATTTAATAGAAATTTTCTTTCTAAAGGGTTTAAAAACCCTTAAAGTATTTTTAATAAATTAAAAATAATTTCTCCCTTAATTAATTAAATAATTAATTAGTTAAAACCTTGAAGGGTTTTAAATAATAATTAAATAAATAATAAAGAGAACTTCCATTGGTTTTAATAAAAACCATTGCCAATGGAATCTCTCCGGATTCTCTTAAAAAGATTCTCTTGGAATCTTCCACCTTTAAAGCCAACACATCCTCTTAACATTAATGTCATTTCCTTTTGACATCAATGACAACTCATAGACAAGAAGCTAGGATCTCAAACCCAAAATTGCCAACATTGTTTTGGTATGGTTTTAGTGGGTTTGGGATACCCCTAAAAGTGCCTTTAGATGAAGAGGGTTTCAAGGTAAAGTGAGGAAAATATGATGGTAAAAGGTGAGGGTATAATCGGGTAGCACTTCGTTGTAAAATGATTCAACTATTCTATTTGAATTGGGTGAACACACCTCATTTTATAGCCCAAATAGGGCATCTAGGTAAAATGGGTAAGTCTTTGCATGCAAGGCAAGTATTTCCACTTGTCAAAATCCTTGCCACGATTGGGTAGAAGAGGTTTCCTATTTGGAGCCTCTAATTGGGATTTCTTGGTCTCCATGATAGGCTCTCACTCAATCATTTTTTGGTGATTAGGTAGATAATATGGCAGTAATTGATTTCCATTTCTCTTCCCCTTTGAATTTTGGTGTGTCTGTTTAAGGACCATCCCACCTAGGGATGGTTTTGTATGGTCGTCCCTAAGTGGGATGGTCATCATCTATGAACATCTCTTGGTGGGACGCTCATAAGGATATGCCCCAAAACCTCTCAAAACTACTGGGAACCTTCCAAAAAGTTCTATGGAGCCTTATGTTACCATGGAAGGTTTCCCAATAGGGCTATATGATGTCGATAAGAGTGGTGCAAGTGGAATATTGGTAATATTATCTGATTTACATGATTTTAGTGTCTACACAACCTTATTGTGAATGGTGGTACCGCTCCCTGTAGGATCCTACGAGATCAAATACCCCCAAGATGCTCTCTTAAGAAAGTATCTAGATCTATAGAACCATTCATGGTTTACCTCTATCTGAATCATGTTGATTGACTCTTTATTATCCAAAGCTTCACGTTGCATGGGAGAGTGTGACCACATTTTTACATGGATGGTAGTAAAATCAGCAAATAGATTCTTAGGGATTAAGGATCCCAAATATGACATAGTTTCTACGAATATTTTAGATGAATTAGATATTGCATCGATGTCGTACCATTCCAACCAAGCTAAATATGTGTCAACAATATATTTGTAAGACTTTAGGACAAGACATCAACACTAAAAAAGTCCCTTCACTTGGTTAAAAATGAGAAGGAAATCACCAAAGATATTTAACCTTTTAATCTTCATGGTGATAGCTATTTGGAGGCCCAAAATTAGGGCTTCGTATTTAACATTATTGTTAGTGCAAGGAAAGTCCAACTTGAAAAACAAGGTTTTAGGAGCACCTTGTGGTGTGAACAACACTATTACTACACCACCCCCTTGCTCACACTTTGAACCGTCTAAGAACAAGGTCATATCAGCTTTGTTATCTGGTTCATCAGGTTCAGGTGCTTTTGATAAGGTAAAAAATGCATCATCAGGAAACTCAAAGGTGAGAGGCTTGCTATTTTCAAGAGGTTCCTTAGCCATTTGATCAGATATGACCTATCTTGTAATGGACTTTTGGCTAATGAATTCCAAATAAAATTCTATCAATAGCATAATCCACTTTGCAGTACGTGTGTTGTGATACATCTTGCTCATCATATACTACAAAGGATTTTGTTTTGATATGACATACGTCATATGACTTAACATATATTGTCATAATTTTTTTGTAGCAAACACCACTGCTAAACATAGTTTTTCCACATATGCATATCTTAGCTCATAACTCACCAAGGTTTGGCTAATGTAATATATGACTTATTCTTTACCTTGCATATTATTTTCAACTAACATGGTTCCCAATGCAAATTTAGTCACCAAAATATATAGTAGAAAAGGCTCATCTAGTCTTGATGGAGCTAGAACTTGTAGTGTTGCCAGATATTACTTAATCTTAGCAAAGGTTGTTTGAAAGTCCTCATCCTAATTTAATGGGACCCCCTAATGTAGCAGTCGATTCATGGATCACCATTTATCTAATAACTGCATGATAAATTTCTTGATTGATGCTACTTTACCCTGTAGGCTTCTTAATTCCTTGATATTCATGGGAGGACACATTTCTAAAATTACCTTTACCTTAATTGGATCAACTTCAATGCCTCACTTTGAAAAGATGAATCCCAAGAGATTTATTGAAGTTATACCAAATACACACTTCTTAGGATTCAACTTGACATTATGCTCTATAAGGTGATCAAAGATTTTCTCAGGACCTCAGCATGCTCTAAACGTAGCAATGACTTCACCAATAAGTCATCGATGTAATCTTCCAAGATCTTATGCATGTAGTCATGAAAGAGATATGTCATAGCCCACTGATATATGGCACCAATATTTTTAAGACCAAATGGCATAACCTTATAACAAAATATCTCCCATGGTGTTATGAATATAGTTTTATGCTAATATTTGGGATTAATTTGAATTTGGTTGTAACCAAAAAAACTCGATGAGCATAAAAAATGCTCATATTTTGTATACAATTTCTTGATTATTATGCAATTGTATAATAAGGATTGCATATGTTTATGAATGATTATATAATTATTTGATGAAATTATGCATGTTATCTAATTCATGTGTTTTCAGTGCATTTTTGTGGAATTGCAGTTGATTTAGTTATATTTGGATCAGTCGAGGTCTTTTTATGGACCTGGCACTTTGTTTCTTTTGAAATCGATGTAGAGAAGGTAGGCGCCTTACTCTTCCAGGAAGGTGCCAAGTGTAAGTAGGTGTCTTCCTCTTCTAGGAAGGTGCCAAGGAAATACAAGCACCTTCCTCTCCCAGAAATGTGCCAATGGAAGGCCAGCGCCTTCCTCTTCTAGGAAGGCACCAAAGAAAAAGAAGTGCCTCCTCTCATAAGGAAGGTGCCGACGGGAAGGTGCCACTAGAAGGCAAGCACCTTCCTCTCATAAGGAAGGTGCCACTAGAAGTCAAGTGCATTCCTATCATAAGGAAGGCACCACTAGAATGCAAGTGCCTTCCTCTCATAAGGAAAGTGCCTTCCTATTGATAGGAAGGCGTCATTAGAAGGCAAGTGCCTTCCTCTCATAGGAAGGTACCAATAGAAGATAAATTTCTTCCTCTTCTAGTAAGTCACCAACGGTAGTAAGGCACATTCCACATAGATAAGGCACCCAACATACTTAGGCACCTTCCTCATAGGGAACGCGCCCTTGTTCTTCACCCGTTGACCAGACAAGAACGATGTGGACAATAGCAATTGGTGTAGTTCCAAATCTACATCATGTAGAGCTAAATTGGGGATTACACCAACATATGAGAACATCCTACCAATTCCAGGTGAAGCACAAACAAATCAGTGAATACACCACCGTTATAATAGAATGCTAGTTTTAGTAGACGTCGATCACATTTACCAAACTGTCTTAGTTTAGTCTGGAATGAATCTACTGTTACAACTTATTTCTAACATAAGTTATATGGGTGTGCTATATAAACATATGCAGACCTCTCTGAGAATATATAGAGGATATAGAATATTTTGATAGTAATTATAGAGAGATATATAGAAGAAGCATTGTAATACTTTGATAATCATAATATAGTTCTAAGAGTTTCTAAGTGCGTGTTTAGCTAGGAGGAAGTTGCTGGAGCCTGGACCCACTCCAAGCCAGTATTTCTTCCCATATTTTTCCTATGTTTTCTAGATTAGTTTACCACTTTTATAAGAATTTTTATCGCATTGATATTTCCAGTATTTGCAGTAGGTTCATTTCTAGGAATGTGTGAATATTTCCTTTCTATAGATTTAATTATTTTTATGTAAATTATTGAGGAGTGCATGAATGATTGACAACCATTTGAAACACCCCCCAATAGTAGAACTAGTGGACTCATCTCAAGTGGTATTGTAAGCAATCTTGTTCAAAACCCTTTGCAAGTTTATGAATCTCCCTGGGTTGATAAATAAAACGCATGAGCATATGACAAAAGTAGGAAAGAAGGTAACCTTGTTTGGCCTGCAACATTTTGGTGTCATTTTTGAGGAAGCATCTCAACTAGATCATCTACAATACTTGGAAACCTTCCATCTGACCTTGTATGAGTTCTTCGAGAAGAAGAGGACCTAGAAATAAGTTTATAAAAACTAATCTATCAGAACCTAAGTCAACCAAACATTATAAATTTGAATTAGACTCACCCAACCCATCTCCAACAATCCATTGGAGTGAGGAGCCACACTTTGTGCAAAGTACCTCCTCATCCCATCAATGTGGGGAATGATGAATCATCATAAATACCCTATTTAATAGGACACCCTTAGAGGAAGACCTATTGTGGAAAGTTGTAGAAGATCGAATGATAACACCAAACAACCTTAGATCCTTGACTTAGAAAGTATTAAATGACCGTAAGGCCACAAATACTGCATTAGAGACCACATTTCCTAAAAAAATGGTTGACAACAAAGAAGTATCATCTAGATTTAGTTTCTTGATTGAAAGAGTAGGAGATACCAAAATGAAAAACATATCCCCTGCTCACCTTTCAGCCTTCAGAGGATACCCAACTAAGGACCCTGACCTATTTTTATTTAAGTTTGATGTCTTATGCAATTTTTTGGACTACAAATCTGATACATAGAAGCTAAAAATCTTCTCTTCCATGTTGGACAATGCAGCTCTGCGATGGTTCATCATTCTGGGATACAAACACATTACCACTTGGGATCAAATGAAGAAGCTATTTTTAGAGCAATACCAATATTTTTGGAGAGCAAGAGACTCTAGAGAAGAGGTCCTGAGCATGACGCAGAAAGAAGATGAGTCTCTCGAGGAATACTAGGAGATATTCAACTTCAATCTTCAATGGTCTCCTCACATGAAACTATTTGATAAGTCCCTCAAAAGCATCTTTGTGAGAGGACTTACCAATGAATCACTGGAGGCTCTTAAAATGATCTCTAGAGGTGACGTCTACCAGCACACTATGGAAGACATCCAACAACTATGCTGGAACTACTCAAGAAGGAGAGGCAAGACCACTTCTAGAACCATGAAAGTGACTTCTTTAGTCGCAAAGATAGAAATAGGTAACATACTAGAAGATTTAAAGAGGGAAATGCTCTCATCTCTAGCATTGTAGATTGATACGCTACTATTAGAGAAAAAAGAAGCAAGAAAATGAAGTAGCATTGACTTATTTCTGTCCAAAATATAGAGGGAAGCATGCAAAGAATGCATGCTCAGAGAACAAAGTTAGATTATGCACAGTTTGTAGGCAGAACCATAAAACTCGATTGTGCCCACAACTGCCCAAAAATCAAGAGTATGCTGAAAGCATGGATACCTATTTCATAGGCAATTGGAAGAGTTGGACACAACCCCTATAGGAAATATGCCAATCAGAATGTCGTCATATGGGGGAGGACCATACATGCACCAAGGCCCACCTCAACAACCTAACATGGGGTGGTGGGGGCCATCACCCTAGTATAACGCACCATTAGTAGCATTCTTAGGGATGGTACTCCATAATAAGAAGGTATTTTAAATAGTGGTGGGTATATGGCCCTAAATTGGAGGTTGCTACCATTGCAAGGGAGAATGCAGGGCTTACTCTTGAAGCAGCCTGATTGTACAAAGCCCAAGTAGTTCAATCTAGGAGGGATAATTTAGATATCCCTCTTGCAGTGGTTAGACCTTTGGATGCTGACCTATGGCAAGCTGTAGAAGCTACATTCTAGTCAACAAAGATGAAATTGGCTAGATCACCATTGATAGCAGCTAGAACAAGGAAAGGATAGCCGACAGCCGCACCCTAAGCTCTGTATAAAAAAATAAGAGTCACACCTCCAGATGCCAACACATAGAAGAGGTAGACACAGGTCGTAGGTATAGCCAGATCCACCAAGAAATTATAATGATGAGGGTTCAGTAGGTCTACCTACAGTTTTGATGCCATGAGGGCGTGGCATATGTTAGGTGTGGGGGAATGATGAGCATAAAAAATGCTCATATTTTGTATACAATTTCTTGATTATTATGCGGCTGTATAATAAGGATTGCATATTTTTATGAATGATTATATAATTATTTGATGAAATTATGCATGTTATCTAATTCATGTGTTTTTAGTGCATTTTTATGGAATTGCAGTTGATTTAGTTAGATTTGGATCAGTCGAGGTCTTTTTATGGACCTGACAAATTTTTTCTTTTGGAATCGACGTAGAGAAGGTAGGCACCTTTCTCTTCCAGGAACACACCAAGCGTAAGTAGGTGTCTTCCTCTTCTAGGAAGGCACCAAGGAAAGACAAGCACCTTCCTCTCCCAAGAAGGCACCAATAGAAGGCCAACGCCTTCCTCTTCTAGGAAGGCACCAAAGGAAAAGAAGCGCCTTCCTCTCATAAGGAAGGCATTGATGAGAAGGCACCACTAGAATGCAAGCACCTTTCTCTCATAAAGAAGGTGCCACTAGAGGGCAAGCACCTTCCTCTCATAAGGAAGGTGCCACTAGAAGGCAAGTGCCTTCCTCTCCCAAGGAAAGCACCTTCCTCTTGATAGGAAGGTGCCACTAGAAGGCAAGTGCCTTCCTATCATAGGAATGTGCCAATAGAAGATAAGTGCCTTCCTCTTCCAGGAAGGTGCCAACGGTAGTAAGGCACTTTCCACATAGATAAGGTTCCCAACATACTTAGGCACCTTCCTCATAGGTAAGGCACCCCTGTTCTTCACTCGTTGACGAGACAAGCATGACGTGGACAACAATGACTGGTGCAGTTCCAACTCTACATCATGTAGAGCTAAATTGGGGATCACACCGACGTATGAGAACATCCTACCAATTCCAGGTGAAGCACAAACCAATAAGTGAACACACCACCATTAGAAGTAAATTTCAATTTTAGTAGTGTCGATCACATTTACCAGACTATCTTAGTTTAGTCTGGAGTGAATCGACTGTTACAAATTCTTTGTAATAGAAGTTCTGCGGGTGTGCTATATAAACACATGTAGACCTCTTTGAGAATATATAGAGGATATAGAATATTTTGATAGTAATTATAGAGAGATATATAGAAGAAGCATTGTAATACTTTGATAATCATAATACATTTCTAAGAGTTTCTAAGTGCATGTTTAGCTGGGAGGAAGCTGCTGGAGCCTGGGCCCACTCCAAGCCAGTATTTCTTCCCCTATTTTCCTATGTTTTCAAGATTAGTTTACTACTTTTATAAGATTTTTTATCACATTGATATTTCTAGTATTTGTAGTAGGTTCATTTCTAGGAATGTGTGAATATTTCCTTTTTGTAGATTTAATTGTTTTTACATAAATTATTGAGGAGTGCATGAATGATTGTGTATCGCTCCAAATTTTTCGCATCCTTACCTTCAGGCTATAGGATCCATTCCCGGAAGGGGGATGTGAAAAGGATGTCGTGGTACCTCGAGGCGAGAGGACTTGCGAAGGTCCCGCCTCTCAAGGGAGGTGTATTTTGATGATTTTTTGATGGATGGTGGGTTCACCGAGGAAACATTTAATGGCGGTTTCCACGCCTAGGTTTGGAATGTGTTTTTATGTGTTCGTTTTTAGCCTTAAGCATTCATATCCTAGGTTTGGCCAAATGAATCTAAATTAATCTATATGAAAGTGCAGATTTAATGAATGCAGAAAACAAAATTAAGACAGAAAACAGAGAAATAAAAGAAGAATACCTGATCCGGATGTCTGATGGAGATTCTGATGTTTGAAGCAGTCAGGATCGCCTCTGATTTGACATGATCGTCTGAGATCAGACAAGATCGTCTGAGATCTGACGAATTCATCAGACGAATTCGTCAGAGACCTGCAAACAGAAAAACAAATGCAAAATACAAAGAATGCCACTGTGATAACGAGAGGGAAACAACACAAAATGACAATATGAATACTAAACAATAGTTATGAATAGAAATTCAAACAAATTATGATATTCTAATGAGAAATTATGATCTTATCATGCAACCTAAACTATATGGGTGAACTCCAAATGCAAAATAGTAAGAAATAAGGAAAAAACTAACTTAAATGTAGAATAAAACAGCAAAAGGTATAAGAGAAAGCGCAAACTCTAGGCACTGATTGCCCCCAATGCAGATTGCAGTCGAAATCATCTGGAAGCAATGAAATCATCTCGAATTGTGACAGGATCGTCCGAGATTTGAACGAGATCATCTACGACGATCTGAGCTTGCTCCGACTGAAAATCAATGAGGTCCCTGCAAGAAAACTTCAAAATAACAAATGCAAAATGATGCTCTAGGTATTCTAATGCACGCAAAATCAAGTTACAGGGAAATTCAGCCAGGGGTTGGGAAGGGAAGGTCCTAAGGATTAAATAGGCTTAGGGGAGTAGTTAGGAGGTTGGAGATCATCCCTATTTGGGAGATCTCCAATGGGGGAGGGTCCCTAACGGCGCAGACATGCTTCCGCCGGATTAGAGACCCGTTGGAACAAAAGCTAATTGTGCAAAATCAGTTTTGCGACAAGATCGTCTGGACGTCCTAGCCTAGACGAAATCGTCAGATATGGGGCGATATCGTCTGATCGACGACGATATCATCAAACGGTCAAAAAAACCTCTAAAAATGGCACGGAAAAGGGGGAAACGGATTACCCGACGGTTAACGGGCGGTTTGGGAGGTTAAAATTTGAATTTAAATTATTTACTAGGATGAATGTAATTATTACAATTTCAATGCGCCAATTTTAGGGTGCTACATTTTGCCCCCTCTTTAGCGAATTTTCCGAAGAAAATGCGTTAAAGATGAGTTCTTCTCGATCTACGAGAAAGCAAAAATTATTCCCATTTTTAGGCGACGATTCTTGGTCGAATCGTACGACAACTTACTATGGTGCCCCCTCCGTGTTTTTACCCAAATCGAACGTTTGAGGTAAAAACGCGAAAAAGCAAAATTAATTTTGAATTATTTTTGAATAAAATTAAGAAAAATAGGGTAAAACCCTAATTCATTTTTACTGTTCATTTTTTTGGTTTTAGAGCTCTGGAAGCAAAAATGGTGGAGACGACGCACAGATCAACAGAGGTCCGACGCGGGCTACGGGTAAGAGTCTAAACTTAGTTTAGAATGCTTTAATTTGATTTTACATGCTTTTTAGGTAAATTTTAATCAATTTTTGAGCATCGCGGCCATTTTTGGGCCGTCGACGTCGTCGGGACGAAATCGTCCCGATTTCGATGAAATCGTCTCAATTTCGCCAATTTCGTCCAAGGGCGAAATCGGCGAAAGGGGGACGATTTCGTCAAATTAGGGACGATTTCGACCTACGAAATCGAAAACGATTATGCTCAAATTTGGGACGATATCGTCCAATAGTGGACGATATCATCAATTGCATAAAATTGAACTTATTTTAACTTGCATTTTTAATCACTTGAGTTGTTATTAATGGTTGTTTGTTGTTTTGTTGTTTATGTTGCAGAGAGGTTTGCTAAAAAGTAGGGAATGGAAGTATGGAGGTTTGAGAGATGACTTGGCCGCTCTTACACAGGCAAAGCGGGATCAGCTGGCATAGGCCGGCTTACAGCATGTGGCAGAGATGCCACAAGTGTCTACGGATATGGGGCTACTGACGACCCTAGCAGAGAGATGGTATCCGGGTTCTTCCTGTTTTTGGCTACCGATAGGGGAGATGACTCCCACTCTAGAGGATGTATGGAGGATTCTAAGAATCCCCATACAAGGACGGTTGATCACTCCTACGGCCAATCAGGGCCATGCTATGGGACGATTGTGTGGTGACCCGAGCTTCACCCTGGAGAAGGGCGAGTTAACATCGAGGCACTGCGTCAGATGCCTGGGGCATCTAGACTCACACGGGTTCTAGCTGGAGTAGTTGGTGGACTTTTGCTGTGCCACCGGAGCGGGTGCAGGGTGCCATGGATGCTGGCAGATGTGATCTACGATATGCGAGACCATGGCTACAGGTTTTCTTGGGGCAGCTATGTGCTATGCCGACTGTACAGGATCCTGCATGGGGTCGTGTACAAGGGCGGCCGATGTCTGGTGATGACATCGCTCCTACAGGTTTGGTGTTGGGAGCATATTGCAGTGCGGAGGCCGATAGGGCTTCCTCTGACAGGGATTGATGGGGAGAGGCCCCGAGTTTTCTATTGGTGGCTCCGGAGAGGGTCACAGCGGCGGATCGACCTTTCGATGTCCCGGAGACTGCTAGATGACCTAGTCCCAGACCAGATCACCTGGAGGCCATGGCGCGAGCACCCAGGGTGGGCCGAGGACGGACAGGAGCTAGCTCACGTTAGGCGAGTGTGCTGGCTACGGATGGAGAGGGGAGAGGTGGAGCTCCACCGCTATGACCAAGTTTTGTGATAGTTCGGTCTGCAACAGGGGATCCCATCTCTCAGGGATTATGAGTTTTCTCGGACTGTCCGGGATAACACTACAGTGAGCGGGGCTCCAGACATGCAACGTTTTTGGAGTCAGGACTCAGACGATGCCCCCATTCAGCCAGTGGATGGGGACGACGCAGGGGTAGCCGATGGCTACGATGCCTGGTATGCAGGCATCCGCCCTCCTCGGATGACGAGGGCTCAGGGTCCGATACACGCAGTTGTGCGTCGGATAGGGAGGCGACGCCAAGCGGCTATGGAGGTGGCCCAGGGTCACGGCGGGAGAGAGCTGAGGAGGCCGCATGCACAGGAGAGGCCACGGTAGAGGGAGAGGAGGGAGGCGAGACCCCCTTCTCCATAGAGAGAGAGGCCACCATCGCCCGATAAGGGCAAGGGTGTTGACACAGGGGAGAGTAGCGAGACAGCTACTCTCCGAGCGGAGAGAGATCATCTTCGGGCATAGGTGCAAACATTGCAGGACGAGGCTGCATGCCACCGAGCTGAGGTTACCCAGCTCAGAGACGAGATTGCATGCCTCAGGGCACGGGGTGGAGGAGCGAGCACACAGGAGCTGGCACGGTCGATTGCTCACAACTACGGGTCGGAGGGTGCAGTGCCACCCTGGCATTGCTGACCCTATCAGGATTGGGTCCTCGAGGACTTCGTCCCGATCGAGGACTAGGACTCACAGTACTACTCATACTACGATGGGGCCACCTCGTCCACCTCAGGGTGGGGGAGGAGATGAGGCTGAGAGCTCGAGGGGCTCTCGAGGCTAGAGGACTGCATTACACTGTATAGATTGATATGTAGGTTTATTATTTTTGATAGAGGATTGAGTATGCCGAGGTACAGATTGTGGCATACCGATCCAGTTTTGATGATGTATATATACTTGTTGATATATATATGAGATGAGATAGTTTTGATCATATGACTTGTGTTATGTGTATGTTTATGATGCTTTTATGTTTGATTGATTGATTTGATAATTGGATTGAGGATTCATGAAATTATGTCGTTTTGAAAATTTATAATTTTGATGTCATGCGGTAATATTTTAAATGAAATAATCTGATGTAACAAATTGGTTGTTTGTAATGTGATGTGGTAAAAAATAAAAAGAGACTTCTAACAATAATTTCAAAGGACATTGTCGCTATTATAGACCATTTCATGGAGTCGTTGCTCACTCGGTCGTCAAGCTAATCCCAGTATAGAAATATTGTTAAAAGTAAAAGAATGCTTAAGAGACTGTCTTAAGACTTTGGTGCAATGGTGAAAATGATGGTGATGATGGTTTGTTTTTCAGATTTTCATAAAAAAATAGTATGCATGAAATAATGATTTTTTGCTAGGCATAAATTCCTAAGTGTGATAATTTTTGGATAATTCCTTAGGAATTATATCATCTTTGCAAAATTGAAGGTTGACATAATGACATGAAATAGTGATAATGTGCATGCTTTGTGTTTAAAAAAACATAATCTGTGTAATAGTATGATTTAAGTCATATGGTTTTCATGATTTTTAAATAAATGGGGAATAAAAATTGTTACAATGGTTTGCGCTAGGCATAGAATATGTAGGTATAGACTTATACCATCATCGCGAAAATCAAAGAAAAATAGATAGTTTTATTGCATGGTTGATTTTTTTAATAAACAGAAAATATGAAGATGAGGACTTGCGCTAGGCATAAAATTCCAATTTTGGTTTTGGAACTATACCATCGTCGCGAAAGTCGACAAAAGTTATATATATATATATATAATAATATTAAATATATATATGTTTTGATTGTATAGTTTTGAAAGAAATTTTTGATTTTTCTATTATATAGTTGTCTTTATGGTAAACAATCTGTAGTTGAATTATTCCAAACAAGTTGCAAAAATAATATTTCAAAGTATTTTGAAGACAAAAGTTAGATTTATAAGGAATCCCATGTGCATATGTGAATTCATTTCCGATCTTGATTTATCATAATGATACACAAAATCTCTCAAATACAAATGTGTGTGCAATTGCTTTGTGCATTTACCAGTTTTGAGCAAGATACTATGATACAAGTGATTTGAAGAAACCAAATAAGTGTTCATTAACCATGATGTAGATGCATATAACCATACTAGACTACTATGTAGGTCGGATTATCAAGAGCTAGCTAATCCATAAGCTAGACATAGGTCTATACAAAAGAAGGTCGCTAATGTGACGGACATATCACCACGCTAGGAGTTACCCAAGGCCAAGCGGGTTGGGCACAAACCACCTGTTATGGGGCTTACCTCACGGTTTTCGAATAATTGAGAATTCCAGGGATTCAAGCTCATCAACCCTTCTTTTCTTTTCAAAGGGTAGGGAAAGGGATTTTATTGCTTTCTTGCTTTCTGCTTTCTTTTGCTTTTCTTTTGAACTTTGCTTCTTTTTCTTTTTGTATTTTTTTTTTTGCTTGATTTTTGAGATAGTGCTTGAAATATTGTTGTAATGATATAAAATAACATTTTTCTTTTCTCTTTTTTCTTGAACTTTTCTTTTCTTCTTCTTTGCTAGGGATACTTGCTCGGATTAGCTATAGAGCAAGGGATTTTTATTCTGGGTAGGGGTGAGCTTGTCCTTTTGCCAATTCTCAAAGATTCTAGACCATGTGCATGATAGGATAGCAGGGGAAACTTTTCGCTCAAGAAATCACGTCTACTATGTAGCAAAACATGGAAATTACAAATATAATCATTTTATTGTGAAAAGATGTGCTTGGTTTAAGTAAATAACAAGATCAATTCTCTATGCTCAAACTTTATTTAATTGAATTTTGTGGACTTTGATATAAGAGAGATTAGTAATCATGCGAGATAAAATCAAGATATTTATTTTTGTGAGTGTGCAAGTGAGGGATTCCAAATAAATGCTAATTTATCCAAAATAATTTGAAACATATAACTGCAACATTTGTAAGAAAATATATATAAATACTTTTTGAGAAGTTTTGAGAATATTGACTCTCTCTTTCTTCTTTATATTGTTTTGGTTTCGAAAGAGTCAAGCATATTGTTGTTTTTATATTTTTATCATTATTTTGTTTTTTTGGTTTTATTTTTGTTTTTGAACAAAAAATTTAACAAGTGCCATAAATAAATGCAACAAATAGTTTTGAAGATTTTGATGATTATGAATGTTTTTGGTGTTTTTGAATTTATAAATTTGAAAGAAATACAAGATAGTGATTTTGAATAATTAACAAATATATACATGGATGAAATGACCAAATTTATACATAGTAACGTTTAAGATGCAAAATATTCATGGGTTCTTTAAGTTCTTTACCATCTATGGAAGGTATTATTTTTGTGTTCTCCGGATTCAATTTGTAATAAAATGTATGGCCCAAGCCGGTTGGGCTCAAATTTACCTTTAAGGTCCTTAGTTGCATTAGTATTTTTTTTGAAGATTTTGAGGATTTTGATTTTTTTGTATTTTGATTTTAATTTATGAATTGAAATTGGTGGTATATACAAGATGATCTATATACACTATACAAGGTTATTTGAGTATAGCATGTCTAAGGTTGCTTCAAAATCAAAGGAGGTTTTGAAGGATAATCTTGGTTGAGGTGAAGGTAAGGACAAAAGGTGATGAATAAAAGGTAGTGATAACAAAAGCTTTGTTATAATGTAGAATAATGTAGCAAAATATTTGACTTTTATATGTGGAAAATTGATCATGTTACAAAATAAAATGTAAGAAGGATAAGAAGGTTCTTCATTCTTATCACTATATTCCAAGTCTTGATAAGATGGAGGGAGCATATGTGAAAGATATGCATGGGTGTTATTTGGTAAACAAGGATGATCATATATGGATGAAGAAAAGTGATGGATAGAAGATAATTGTGATAATAGAGAATGTATAGAACTTGATGTTTCAACCGTTAAATATTCTTCAAATGGTGTTGGGTCACCATGTATGGTAACACTTTTATTTGCAAGTTCAAACTTCAAACATTGGTGAAGAGTGGAAGGGACAACCCTCATCGTATGAATCCAAGGACTTCTGAGAAGTAGGTTGTAAGGTGAAGGGCAATATGCTACATAAAATAAAATATCCAGGATCTTGGATCCAATATTAAAGGGAAGAATTATAGTACCTTGAGCTTCTTGAATTTCATTGTTAAAAGATTTTATAATAACATTTGATTCATTAAGATCTTCTTCCTTTGATTTGAGTTTTTGGAATAATTGATAAGTGCATAAATTAAGAGAGGAGCCATTATCTACCATGATAGTTTTAACAAGTGTTTCTTTACTAGATCTTGTAATGTAAAGATAGGAGTCTTCTTGTGGAGTAGAGGAAGGAATCTCCTCATCATAGAATGAAATATGGTTAACCTCAAGAGGGTTTACACCATTAATTATGTTCTTAGAGAAAATATGATGAGGAACAAATTGTTGGCTAGGTATTTTGAACAAAGTTTCCTTGTGATAAATTTGTAATACTTCTAAAAGGGATATCTTTGCTTGAGGATTAATCACTTGTTGTTGGCTATCAAAGTGGATTTCAGATTGAGATTTTGATTCTAAAGATGAGCTTTCTATGCTTACATTCCATTTTGGATCATTCTCTAGAGCCAAAGATAGTTTTGAAGGTTGGTCAAATGAGGAATCCATATCTTGAATATCAGATTGAGTTGATTGAACTTGAGGTTGCTCATTTGTAGTTTTTGTTACAATATTAATAATATCATCATGATGGGACACATTAACATGCAATATTTGATTGGTTTCTTGTTGTTGATAATTGAATAGGGGTTCTTGGGAGATCCCCATGTCTTGATTGATTATTGGTATTTGTTGTGTAGGAGTTTGATTGTTTACTGGAGATTTATAATCAGTTGTAGATTGTAATTCCTTTATATTAAAAAGACCCTTATCAATCAAATCTTGAATTGCACATCTTAAATCTTTACAATTTTGTGTCATATGTCCATCTACTCTATGATATTCACAATGTAGCTCAGGTTTAAACCAATCTGCTGTGGTATCAAGTTGTCTTATGGAAGGGAGTTCAATCTTATTTGTGTCAAGTAAATACTTGAGAATTATATCCATTGGTTGATTGAGCTTAGTAAATTTACGTGATGAAGGTTTTTGAGAGGTTTTTGATAAATGCCTTAGGACTTTCATCATAAAAGGACCTAATGGTTTCTCACCTCTACTTTCTTTATTATGGGTAGAATGATGACAGGAAGATTGCGAAGCATGAGGTGAGTACATGGTAGAATTGGAAGAATAAGTATTTTCTTGTTGAAATGGATGTGTTGTATTAAGAGAAGAATATTGAAAAGGTGGCGGAGGATTGTATGTGGAACGATAGACATAATATGGATATATGGGAGAATAGATAATATCGTTATGAAGAGGATTAGCAAAGGGATTGTCTTGTTGGGGTAAGGATGAAAAATGAGAAAAGTGTGATGGAGGTGATGTTGAATAGGGATGAGGTTGGTCATAATCAACAAATGTATTTGGCTGAATTCTTCCAACATTACTGATGGGCTCATATTGATTTGAGTAAAAACTCATGGTTTCTTTAGTACTTCTAAAAGTAATATTTAATATCTACTATTTAGAATTGAATCTAAAACATACAAACTTGAAATAATGATTTTGTTTTTGTTTTTCTTGTATACATATATATATATATATATATATATATATATATATATATATATATATATATATATATATTTGTTTTTTGTTTTTGTTTTCAAAAGGTTTAAAATGCATTCACGTCGGGTTCACCAAAATGTATCGCTCCAAATTTTTCACATCCTTACCTTCAGGCTATAGGATCCGTGCCCGGAAGGAGGATGGGAAAAGGATGTCACGGTACCTCGGACTGAGAGGACTTGCGAAGGTCCCGCCTCTCAAGGGAGGTGTATTTTGATGATTTTTCGATGGATGGTGGGTTCACCAGGAAACATTTAATGGCGGTTTCCACGCCTAGGTTTGGAATGTGTTTTTATGTGTTCGTTTTTAGCCTTAAGCATTCATATCCTAGGTTTGGCCAAATGAATCTAAATTAATCTATATGAAAGTGCAGATTTAATGAATGCAGAAAACAAAATTAAGACAAAAAATAGAGAAATAAAAGAAGAATACCTGATCCGGATGTCTGATGGAGATTCTGATGTTTGAAGCAGTCAGGATCGCCTCTGATTTGACATGATCATCTGAGATCAGACAAGATCGTCTGAGATCTGACGAATTCGTCAGAGACCTACAAACAGAAAAACAAATGCAAAATACAAAGAATGCCCTTGTGATAACAGAGGGAAACAACACAAAATGACAATATGAATACTAAACAATAGTTATGAATAGAAATTCAAACAAATTATGATATTCTAATGAGAAATTATGATCTTATCATGCAACCTAAGCTATATGGGTGAACTCCAAATGCAAAATAGTAAGAAATAAGGAAAAAACTAACTTAAATGCAGAATAAAACAGCAAAAGGTATAAGAGAAAGTGCAAACTCTGGGCACTGATTGCCCCCAATGCAGATTGCAGTCGAAATCATCTGGAAGCAATGAAATCATCTCGAATTGTGACAGGATCGTCCGAGATTTGAACGAGATCGTCTGCGACGATCTGAGCTTGCTTCGGCTAAAAATCAATGAGGTCCCTACAAGAAAACTTCAAAATAACAAATGCAAAATGATGCTCTAGGTATTCTAATGCACGCAAAATCAAGTTACAGGGAAATTCAGCCAGGGGTTGGGAAGGGAAGGTCCTAAGGATTAAATAGGCTTAGGGGAGTAGTTAGGAGGTTGGAGATCATCCCTATTTGGGAGATCTCCAATGGGGGAGGGTCCCTAACGATGCAGACACGCTTCTACCCGGATTAGAGACCCGTTGGAACAGAAGCTAATTGTGCAAAATCAGTTTTGCGACAAGATCGTCTGGACGTCCTAGCCCAGATGAAATCGTCAGATCTGGGGCGATATCGTCTGATCGGCGACGATATCGTCAAACGGTCAAAACAACCTCTAAAAATGGCACGAAAAAGGGGGAAACGGATTACCCGACGGTTAACGGGCGGTTTGGGAGGTTAAAATTTGAATTTAAATTATTTACTAGGATGAATGTAATTATTACAATTTCACTGTGCCAATTTTAGGGTGCTATAGATTGACAACCATTTGAAAGACCCCCCACTAGTAGAACTAGCAGACTCATCTCAAGTGGTTTTGTAAGCAATATTTTTAAAGACCCTTCACAAGTTTACGAAGCTCCTTACGTTGATAAATTAAATGCATGGGCATGTGACAAAAGTAGGAAAGAAGTTAACCTTGTTTGGCCCACAACAAAACCATCCATTACAGAGAGAATTTCATGACCCACATTTGTGTCTATGAGAGCATCTATGTTCAGAAATGGGAATGGATCCTTTGGTGTTGCCTTATTTAGGTCTTTGAAATCCATACAAATACAAATCCTTCCATCAGGTTTTCCTACAAGCACCATGTTTGATACCCATTCTAGATAGTCAATGGAAACAATAAATTTTACATCTAGTAGCTTTTGCAATTCATATTTTACCATTAAGGCTATTATCGTATGCATATTCCTAAGTTTCTACTTGACTGGATTATTTGATAGATATAGCAAAATGTTATGAGTAACCAATTTTGCATATAGACTGAGCATGTCCTTATAAGTCCAATAAAAGAGATAAGGTCTCTCTCAGCAGAGGGATGAGGTTTGCATTCTCATCAAGAGATAAAATTTATATAAATTTAACCTTCCTTGTATTGGTGGGATCATTACTGATATCAACTTCAAAGGTTTCGTCTATCGGCATATGGGATCCCTCCTCAAATTTATGAGGCATAGGGATCAAGTGGATGTCATTTATTGGGTTTATAGGTTCTATATTGGAAGCATCCTCAGCATGATAAACATCATGTGTACAACCTGGCACAAAATAAAAAGGTCACAACATTTCTTCATTAGGAAAGAAATATTCAGGCTCTAGTGGTGAGTCAGTGTGATCCCAATCATTGGCATCTATATTTAGACATAATTTCTTGGAAGGATCAATTGGGTTGTGAAGTGGAGTGGTCAAATTAATGGAGATGATATTTATGGAATGGATCATGTCTCCAGGACCACGTGTGTGTGACACTATATTGGTATAACTTCCATACCCGAGATGTGGTTCTAGGGATATGGGGATCTTTGGATCTGATCTATGAATAGACTCAAAAATAGGATCACTAGGCTCGAGGAGCTCTCTATAAGTTAGCATGTCAAGGAAAACCATATGATATATCCTATCCAGGTTAGAATCTCTTCCTCTGATGCATATATGAATATTGATATCTTTACGCATATCCACTGTAGTGTATGGTGCATTACGATGTGTAAGTAGGAAGGCCCCAAATAAGCTCTCTTTGTTTCATCTTCATTATCACTGTTGTAATAGAAACCTTCTCCGCTACCGATTGGAATAAGGTGGTTAGGAAGGTGGGGACCCATGAAAGCCCACTCTCAATAATTGCTATCATCTATGAAGGATTGAATATCCTTATTAACTATCTTTGAAGGTAACATATGACATAAATTAAGAGGGTCTAGATAAGACAACTCAGTTTTACCCTCATATTTCTCACTGTTTGAGGACTCACCATCATCATAAATGTTATATATACAACTTAGTCCCCCTCTCTCATATATGGACTCTACTAAATCCTCATCAGAATGATATTCTAACTCAAAGTCTTCTGTTGTGCTAGCATTGTGAACCAACAGACCTGTATCATTAGTTGTTGCATGCATTTGCTCATACAAGTTTTATTTTGGTATAGGCTCTAGATCGGTTCCCACAAAAATATCTTTGTGATATGTCTCCGGTGGTCCTGTAGTGACATAATATACTATCTAATTATCCCTATGAAAAGAGGATGGATTCGAGTGATAAGGATTGAAGTTGACTTCACCTTCCAAACTAAGGTATAGGTGGTCTAAATATGCTATGAGGAGTTTAGCCTATCCTCCAATAATGTATACTAACTTGAACTTATTTGTAGGTAATTTATACTGAGATTCATACGGTCTCCTACACCCCTACTCAGATAATTCAAGACCATAACCATGCCAATGGTAATGCTCAAAATATCGTAATGCATTCTCTAGGTTAAAAATATAATGAACATTCATAGTGAATGGCTCATCATCACCTTAATCCATGTGGGTGCAAGATATGACATGGTCAAGCCCTCCATAGATGAAATTAGTTTGGTTAGGAGGTACCCCTAATGGTAACACCATCCCTATGGGAAGGTGATGGGCTTGTGGTTAGATCATGTCTTGTGCAGTCTTGATGATGAACATAAATGTCACATTCTGCATAATATATTCCCCCAATCTAGGATTAACCAAATGAATGGTCACCTACGATGCAGATGACTCTACTAAAGATGTTGGCAAAGAAGGCTGAGGTGGCTCTTAGAATTCCATTTGAGAATTCTCTACTTCCATGGGAGTAGGAACCTTGATCACAACTAGTTTGGGAACTTGATTATTCTCTTTTTTCACCCATATTTTCTTTTATCTTCTCATCATCCCGATGCATCATAGATGCTGATGATTTAGTAGAAGCAGTTGTGTGCTTCGATCATTGTGATACAAATGTTATAGGTTTGGCATACACTTCTCTTATTTTACCTCCTAGATATTTGATCAGTGATGCAGGACATATGTCTAGGCACATTGAGGGAAGAACAAAATCTACTAGAAAATATATTAGATTCATGTATTTAAAAGGTTCTTCATCAAAAGGCACCATGTGAACCTATCCCTCATGCACGTATTTGATACACTAATGGAGAATAGAGGGGACACAATACATTTCTATTATCCAAGGCTGACCTAGAAGTATATTATATTGCATGGCACCTTCAATCACATGATATATTATGGGGATGGTCTTCATCCCCACATGAATAGGTAAGACTATCGTGCCGACATTTGAGCATAATGCATCATTAAAAGCTCTCAATGTGAAGGTAGAAGGTATGATATGCATCTTTGGTAACTTTGCGTATGTTAATACCTTGGTTTTAATAATATTTATTGATGATCTTATATCAATCAAAACCCGATTGAAAGGCTTGTGGTTTACACATGTGATGAATGGAGAAGCGGGTCTACTATGACAATGGAAACTGTCTTCACTTCATGATCATGAAATTGTATGACTGGTTCCTAGCACTGTTGCATGTGTCCCATGAAGTGTGTGAATTCTTTTGGATCCTGGGACTGTACTTCTATGGACCTTAGAATGTCCATAAGTATCTCCATGTGCTTGGAAGACTACTAAATTAGCTCATAAATTGACAACTTTATTGAAGTTATCTATAGGTTTTGAACTATCATAGTCCTGATTGTCACCATCGATCTAGTTTGTGGGCTTGGCACATTTTGATCTGGCCTTAGAGGAGGTGTGTCTTGGACTCTAATGGGAGCTAGAGGTTTATTTGGTCTTTCATAACTCATGTATATTGTGAAAACATTGACCATTTCAATGAACCCATGGGTTGGTGATTTGATGCGTACTTGATTGACCTGGCCAATATTGTTCCTTGGTGCCTCACGATTGGGAAAAGGATTTTTGTAAATCCCTATATTCTAATTATATGGTTCCTGAGGGTTGCCCACATTTATCTCACCTCTTTCTATCATGTTTTTTACTAAATGTTTGAAACTCCAACATACTTCAATGGCATGTCCCTTTGCTATGTGGAAAATATAGTACATATCATCCCTATACCCCTTTGATTTGGGTTGATTAGGGTCTGATAGTTTTATCTCTAGAAAGTGTATGGCCTTGGCCTCGCATAGTTGATTGAATATAGAATTCATTGATTCTGAAAAAAGGTGTGAATTGGTGAGGTGGGTGCTATTCCTTATTCTTACCCTTCTAATTGTTGTTGTGATTCTCATACTGTGTAGGAGGAGGTTGGATTTAATAATTTCATTGTTGTTGTCCCCTATTTCCTTTTTGAAGGTTCAAAGCCACCTGATTGATGTGGGTAAGCTTCACCTATTGTTTCTTAGTGTGTCTCTTGTTCCATTCCTTCTTATTCCTGAGCTTCAAGTTACCCTCCTGTAACTTGATATCCTCAATTACTTTGGCCTGTGCCAAAGCCTCCTCGAAGGTCTAATATTTTTGCAACTATAATAATAACTAAATGTGCTTGGCGTAAATTTTTGTAAACATTCTAGTTAATTTAGAAGTAGGGATAGAAAATGATAGCTTTGCCATCATATTTATTCATAGTTTACCATAATCCATGACTGGCAGATCATCATGTTGCATTAAAACAACCAACTTAGATAATTTCACCTTTTTCTTGATTCCAAAGGAGAAGTGTTCAAGAAATGCATAAGCCAATTGCTCAAAATTGGTGATACTATACCTCTTGAGTTTATTAAACCACTCTTAGGATGGGCCTAAGAGGGTCCTAATAAAATTCTATAGGAGTAGTGCATCATTACTTCCAATCTGAAAGCACACATCCAAAAAACTTGTGACATACTCCTAATCATCCTCCTCTCCTCTAAAATTTTCTAGCTTAGGCAACTTAAAATGCTTGAGATAATGTGGAATAGGCACTGACAAACATAAATTTTCATTATGGATTTTATTCAAGGTTAGCTTTTGATATGTTGTTCCTTGATTTTCTATAGCTTTGACCTTTTCTAATAGGACTTTATAAGCCTACGAGATAAGAACTCCTCTTTTATGGATTGCCTTGGAGGTACCTTTAGAGACACGTTCCTCTTCAGACGAGGTGAAGGAATAGGCTCATCCTCCTCTTTCACTTGGAATATTTCAGAATACTCTTGATATAATTTGTCTCATGCTTCTTCTTCATATTGCCTATACCCATGATGCTCAGGTAGATGGCACCCATCTCTATGTTGGGTCGTATAACGAGTATGGTAATCTATACACTTAGGATGCAAATTGGGTTGTGAAGCAAATCATCTGTCAACATGCTCCATATGCTCACTATGAGGATGTAAACTAACATTGGCTAGTTGATCCTCCCTCTCAACATGCTCCTTTTGATCAAGGATGCATTGCTCACACATTTTCTATTCATATAAGTGTTGTCTTATGAACCTTTTCCTCTGAGTGTTCTTATTTTTGAGGCATTCCTATTTTGTATGAACATCCTCCCATTGGTCTTGGAGAATCTGACATCTTTGCTCTGAAATCAGCTTGTGAGATCCATCTACGTGATCAGTCATTTGAGGCCTCTGGTGTGTATGCTCTGTTTGAGTAGATTTATGGGTGTGTCCTCCAATGGTTTGATCTACTATGCTCTTGCCCTTATCTATGAATATGGCATTCATATATAGATGTTGCCTACCCTCTATGCCTACATGAGATGTAGGGGCATGCATGTCTCGACAACACTTGGAGTAATCTCTAGGTTCTCTAACAGTCCTAATGGTACTACCACTATGCACACTTGTAGGATGAGAAGGTGTAGGAGTAGGCTTATAACCTAACTATCCTAGAACTTTACCCAAACCATCCAAATGTCTAATATGCCAAGACTCACGAGGTGGCATACCATTGGCTCCCAATTTAGATACGTTTATGGTGATCCGATAAGGATCACCATTGTTGGGAGTTTGAGTGGACCTACGCGTAGAAGCAACCGTATCCATTTTTCCTTGGATATCCAAATACTAACCTAATATATAATTAGCTATTGGGGCTCTCAAACATCCTTTAGACACAGGATGAAGGGGTACCAATATAGATCTCTCAATGACGAACTCTTTAGTAGATCCTGTGGATGCGCGCAGAATGTGATCATGGTAAATATTGATATGTTTGGAACCCCATGTTAAAAAGCTTCGTGCTCTGATCTATGTCTCAAGGAGTATCTAGTATCTCCTTGTACCAAGGTATTCCCAAAAATATCCTCATGCATAGAATTATACCCTCTAATACTCGTCGAATGATGTTCGAGAGGATTTTGTGATTGAGGGCATTGTGCATCTTGTTGTGCATTGGGTGGATATTCTACCTTGATATCGGATCTACGTTCAAGTCAGCCTCTCCATGTAGCCACCATGATATTGTATTATCTCTTATGTAAGTTTTAAAACAAAGTAAATATTGGTGATTATCTCTTCTAAATTTTAAAGTGAACCCTAATCTATTCTATGTGTTTTACAAATTTTTTTATCAATAAGTAACTCTCATCGTGTTTTCAATAAGTTGATTATATACTCAATTGTTTAAGGGTTTTCACCTGTATACTCACATCTCAACAATCGATAATGAAATTCATGGTCATGTAAACCCCCTAAAATGTGAATATGAAACCCACACTTGGGTAGGGAGCACAGGTCCTCCTAGTCCTCATCTTGTTCACCTGTGCACAATGATACACCCCTTCGAGGAGGAATGCATGCTATTTTGCATGGGCTATGATAGCATATTGGATCTTGTATTGGTCTAGTAACAAAAGGATCGAGGAAGTTGGGCCAACGAATGGAAATCATTTCCAGCGTCATTGAACCCTACTAGTGGTTGGATGTGACTTCCAACTCACTAGCATTTACAATACATCATGGTGTGTGGGGTTCCTTTTATTTTACATGAAAGTAAATACATAAAATAGCATCCATGAATCTTATATTTACTATGAAAATTAAAAAGAATGTTTATCTTTTAGAAGTATGAATGATTAATCTATATGACTTTCAAAGCAAATGCACACTAATGAAAATGATGAAGTGGCCACTAGATGTGCCTAATGCAAGTAAAATAACATACAAGAAGGGCCTAGACCACTGGAGACTAGGGAAGACTACACTCAAAGGTTTGTTATTCCTAGCAGTGACTAGTGAAGCCTTGTAAAAAAGACCTAAGGACTCAATACATTTTATCTTTTTGTTGCATTCCCTAATTATGCTAGTATTTTGATCATTCTAGAGAAAAACACAGATAGAGAATAAGGAAAATCAAAGAAAAATGGATCCTACCTTAAATCCTCACATGATTAAGATTTTTCTCCCTGTTGTATGGCTTGTCAAATACTAACCATAGCTCTGTGGAATGACTATTATTGTTGCCCACGGGTGTCAACCGTGGTGACAACTTTTGATTGTATCTAGCACCTATCATCATAAAACCTAAAATTTAGTGATATATGGCATTTAATGTAGAATTCCCACTGTGATCGCCTTTTATAGCATCCAAAAAGGCTTGCACCTAATATTGAAATTGCTGAAAACAAAGTAAATAGGCATACACAAATTGACAAGAATGAGATGTAGGGGCACACATGTATCGAGAAAAATTGGAGTAATCTCTAGGTTCTCTAACAGTCTTAATGGTACTACCACTATGCACACTCATAGGATGAGAAGGTGTAGGAGTAGGCTTATAACATAACTATCCTAGAAATTTACCCAAACCATCTAACTATCTGCTATGCCAAGGCTCATGAGGTGGCATACCATTGGATCCCACTTTAGATACGTCTATGGTGATCCTACAAGGCTCACCATTGTTGGAAGTTTGAGTGGGACTACACTCAGAAGTGGACCTATTTTTTTTTCCTTGGATAGGAAAATACTAACCTCATATATACTTAGATATTGGGGGTATCAAACCTCCTTTAGACATAGGATGAAGGGGTACCAATCTAGATCTCTCAATGAAACCCTCTTTAGTAGATCCTGTGGATGCACGTGGAATGTGATCATGGTAAATGTTGATATGTTCAGAACCCCCATGTTAAAAAGCTCCATGTTCTAATCTATGTCTCAAGGAGTGTCTAGTAGCTCCTTGTACCAAGGTATTCCCAACAAGATCCTCATGCATAGAATTGTTCCCTCTAATACTTGTCAAATTATGTTCAGGAGGATTCTGTTATTGAGGGCATTACACGTCTTATTGTGCATTGGGTGGATATTCGGCCTTGAAATTAAATCTATGTTCGAGTCGGCCTCTCCATGTAGCCACCATGATATTGTATTATCTCTTATGTAAGTTTTAAAAAAACAAAGTAAATATTGGTGATTATCTATTTTAAAGTTTAAAGTGAACCCTAAATTGTTCTATATGTTTTGCAATTTGTTTTATCAATAAGTAACTCTTATCGTGTTTTCAATAAGTTGATTATATACTCAATTTTTTAAGGGTTTTTACTTGTATACTCATAGATCGACAATTGGCAATGAAAGTCACGGTCATGTAAACCCCTTGAAATGTGGAGATGAAACCCATAGTCGAGCAAGGAGCACAGGTCCTCCTGGTCCTCAATTTATTTACCCGTGCACAGTGATACACCCCTTTTAGGAGGAATGCATACTATTTTGCATGGGCTATTATAGCATATTGGATCTGGTATAGGTCTAGTAACAAAAGGATTGAGGAAGCTGGGCCAAAAAATGGAAATCACTACCACCATCATTGAACCCTACTAGTGGTTGGATGTGACTTCCAACCCACTAGCATTTACAATGCATCATGGTGTGTGGGGTTCCTTTTATTTTGCATGAAAGTAAATACATAAAATAGCATCCATGACTCTTCTATATGCTATGAAAATTAAAAAGAATGTTTATCTTTCAGAAGTATGCATGATTAATCTATGTGAATTTCAAAGCAAATGCACACTAATGAAAATGATGAAGTGGCCACTAGATGGGCCTAATGCAAGCAAACTAAGAAAAAATAAGGGCCTAGACCACTGGAGACTAGGATGGACTACACTCAGAGGTTTGCTGTTCCTAGCAACGACTAGTGAAGCCTTAGAAAAAAGACCTAAGGACTCAATACATTTTATCTTTTTGTCGCATTCCCTAATTATGCTAGTATTTTGATCATTCTGGAAAAAAACATAGATAGAGAATAGGGAAAGTCAAATAAAAATGGATCCTACCTTAGATCATCATACTATTAAGTTTTTTCTCCCTGTTGTATGTCCTGTTAGATGTTGACAGCAGCTTTGTGGCACGGCTGTGACTGTTACCCACGGGTTTCAACCACGGTGACAACTTTTGATTGCAGCTAGCACCTATCATCACAAAACCTAAAATTTAGTGATATATGGCATTTAATGTATAATTTCCACTGTGATCACCTTCTGTAGCATCCAAAAAGGCTTGCACCTAATATTGAAATTACTAAAAACCAAGCAAATAGGCATACACAAATTGACAAGAATGAAAAGAACAAAATACAAAGATACTTTATTTATTTCTAATCAAGTCAAGTTACAAATCCATCCCTCTTAGGGATACCCATTTGATATAGCAATTACAATAGTTTGAAATCCCCCTCAAGGGTAGGTACAATTCCAAATGCATTTCAAAATGACACGAACTGCTCCAAGGTGTTGATGATCTTCTTCTCCATGAATAGAGGCATTTGTTGCCTTGCATGTCAAAAACCTATTGATCCTACATGAAAAAAACAACAAGAAGCATCAATTAATAAAGTATTCCTCTCTTAATGAGGATTTTTAAGGAAATTATATGAAAATATGATACTATTAGCATATAATCAAGAAAATGTAAGAAAGATAGTAAACCTATGCAAAACATGAAAATATTATATGAAACATGTAGAGGAAAAGCATATGCATCTATCCAATGATCTAATTATAAATTTAAATACATGGAAGCATTAAAAGGATTCATTAGTATCCTAGTTACAATATTGAAAGTAAGATAACTAACCAAGCTACTTCTACCGATTAGAAATCTCTAATAATGCAATTAAACCTAAATTATGCTTAATATAATGCCATTAACAAATATTATGGTGAGAAAGAAAGGAAATCAAGGATGATACCCTAACCATGGCTCTATGGTGTAGTGAGCACTATTAGCCATGATTAACAGTTTTAGTGGAGCTTAAAGTGTGCTTGTTCTCCAATTCAAGAACTAAACCTTTGAATCCTCTTACCAAATTGATTGTTAAGGGCCGCCTCTGTGTCCTATGATATATTTGATAGTTGAATTTCTCCAATTGTGCATAGAATTGGTGTAATTGCATTCTTGGTTCTCCTAACCTCCTAGGTCCTCCATGGATTTAATTTCTATTTCAATCTCTCAATTAGGGGTAAGAAAACAATATCTGAATGCAATTAGGTGGCTCTCAGATTCAATAGGGCTTTGTTGTGTTTCAATGAAAGCTTCTCTCTCTCTTTTTTCCCAATTTGTATGGTGTATTATAGCACCTTGGAGGGCTATTTCCTAGCTTCATGAGGAAACCAAGATCACGATTGGGTAGTTGAGTTTGTTGGATGGAAAGATCCAGAACCTTTCTCTCTCAAACCGCTCTAGTTCATAACCAATTGGCCATTTGGAACTAAATTTGAATCATTCAAAGGCCAACTGATTTTGAGGCCTGACCATAGCTAACAAGCGTTGTCAACTCTGCTAACCATGGGTGTCAGTAGCAGCTAGCACTGACTAGGCAAAGGTGCCTAAATGAGTTGTTAAAACCACTGCTATACCTTGGTATTTGTCCAAGGTCTTCCATATGGTCTTCTAGCATGTCCCATATGAGTAGTCACCTCAACATGACATGTTTTAGGTTTCTACACATGTTCAAACTAAGTTCTATATTGGCTACATTACTTGATGCCCCCCATATTTGCTCGACAACACATACTCTCTTTAACTATTGCATGCGGCTGATTCACCCGACTTTAATTTTACCATCACATATCTTACTCGATAGTTCCTTTGTAAATCCAACCAATTAGTCTATATCAAATACCCCAATAAAATTTCATTTTTGTTTACACCTAAGTCAATTACATTTTTATATGGTGAGAATTTAACATCTAAACCATGTCACCTGAGCCTAAGTTTTAAGGATCTTGTTGACATAATTAATGTATTCTCCCTTTTGATCCCATGGTAAATCAACCCGTCTAGAGTCCTTTGTGTAAAGTGATTGGTCGACCCACTCGCTCTATGCCATATCATTGGTTGAATGCCTCAATGAATTTCCTAAGATCACTAGAAGAATTAATGGTGTGGATGAGCTTGAATAAGTCAAGCAACAATATCCCATTGAAAAACATGTTTACTCGATGCCATACCAACGATCGAGAATACTCATTTATGAAATCAATGGATCGAATAAACTTTGATAAGGTGAGTGATAAAATTATTTTAGTTGGATATTTTAATATATGGTCACTTCAATTAGATTCTAGGTGGATGACTCACTTGACAATGCCAATCAAACTAAAAATTAAGCCATGCTACAAATTCATCGCCCCCTTATTCCACCTACCAAAGTCATATCAAGCTAAGTACATATTGTGTATCTTCTAGAGTAATCTTCATATCACACCATCAACCATAATATTTGAAGAAATGAAATTCATCATCTCGTTCATTCTCTCGAGCACATGACACATCCAAAAAGGCTAAATCTAGTGGATATCTCATCCATCCAACCACTATTAAAGTTAAAGTTATACGCACCGTTGACAGTGACTATGATGACATTATAAGTAAGGAAAAATAGAATTAGTGATTAAAATAATGTTGGATAGCCATTGGTTTACTGAGAAATATTCTCATTGGCCCATCCAAAGTCAACATCACTGTAGGCCCAAAATGGCCACATCCATAGAAAGCATTGAAAATTTTATTCTAAGGTATGAATTTTCTATTTTGAACACTTTTTAGTGTATTTTAGAGTGGATCCGCAAAATTTGTTTCCTAATATGCCCGAAACTTAGTGCAATTTTTATCAATTTATAACGTATTTTAGTGTGGATTGGTGATGAGTCCCGATTTGGTAAAAATTTTTAGTGATGATGACATCAACACAAAAGAAAGTGTAGAATGGCAACTGAGAGTAGTTATTTTTACATGCTTCAAGTGGCTAAGTGTCAGTAAGACTCAATTCCATCATGCATCAAGAGTATTAAGGTGTGGATTGGTGATAAAGAGTAGAAAACACTACATAAGGTGTGGATTGAAGACAAAAGGTGATTTTACACTAAATCTAGAGCAAAATGGTGATAAAAGCTATTTTACACTGCAGTTAATTTGGAATGACAACAAAGGATGAGTTGCACTTGCCCAAGTGTGGATTGGTGATTCTGCATATTTATAAAGCAAAGGTAATGTCAACATGCTTTATGGTGCAAATTTTAATTGCTTTAAAGACAAATAAGAAAAGAGGAATGATAATGAGTGAATTGCATCTGGCTCACCTCTTAGTTCATTTTACACTTAAATTTGATTTTGCATGATCAAAGCTATAAAATATGATGTCAACAACTTAAAAGTGTAGAATTGTGCCTGATTTTTTCTTGCAAATTTGCAAAGTATCTTGGGAGGTTTAATCACAATCGTCCATGATGAAGATCAATGATACAAGTTTTGCTGACATTATTGAAGGATTTAAAAGGCCAAAAATCACTGGATCAGAGTACAGTTAGTTGGAGGGTAGGAAGATGAAGTGATGAGGGTTTTCAAGAACAAGAACCAGATGCGGTTGCATATCTGTAGTAGAGCCGAGCTACTAAGAATGATCGATGGATGAGATGTAGTGTCCAATTTTTTGAAAGCTAAATACCAACAACAAACCAGCAAGTTGTAGAGGTATGCTACCATTTTAGATTTCTCACAACAAATTTTCCAAAGATCTCCATCCAGTAATATAATGACAGTAAACTCTCTGCTAAGCTATAAATGTATAATATTTATAATGTCTCCTTAATATTCTTTCATTTACAAACTATAAATAGAGGCCGAACCCTCATTTTTTAGGATTGACTCTAGTGCATTTGTTTGCCCTAATATAAATATTCTTGTGAGCTAATGATAGGATAATTACTCTAATATTTTAACTCAAATTTTTCATCTTCATAATCTTGTGCAAGAGGTTTGAAGTCTTGAGTTGCATTTCTATTAATACTTTAATAGTTAGTTCATTCCAACTTATTGGATTACTAGTTGTGAATGTAGTTGAAATTTGTTCTTGATTAGATCTGTATTGTTAGGAAGTTTATTTTTGTTAAATATAACTATTGGTCTATTCTACTTTTTGGATTATCAATATTGGATGTTGGAATTGATTTCTACAATATATCTTTGTTTATGATTTAATGTGTGAAGGTTTCATTGATTCGGGTGATGTTAATCTTGAGTGATGGGACACTAAAAATAGCTTGTAGGAGCCTTTTCCTATAGTTGCCTATGTTGTTAGCATATCCAACCACTATTTTTCATAACATTTATAACCCTAAACATTTTCCAACCCTTATCTCAAAACCCTATTTGAGATTTAATTGAGTCAACACAATTTTAAGTTGACAAGGAACCAACCTACTTCACAGGTTGGATTGAAGTTGTCTTTGGTCCATCCAATGCTTGAGTGCTGAGATATGACTATCAAGTGCATGCTTGGAAAGAAAATTAGAAGATAGACAATTGCAGTGTTAAGTAAAACTTGATGTCAATTTAGTGCCCAATAATGTTTGGCATGCACGGTGGGACCAGTTCACAAGGAACATGAAAACCATCATATGAGTTATTATTTTATCTCTACCTAGAGGAATCAAGATTTGGTGAATTGTCTTGACCTTGTTAAGCAAAGAATAGCAAATTCACCTAGTGACTCCCTATTTTTTTAACCCAAAAAATAATTACCCCAGTAGACTAGTGTCCTTTCATGTATACCAGGTCTTTCAAAAGGAATAACCCTAACTCATATTTTTATTGTGAGCTACATTATAGAGGGTCTATTATTATTAGAATTTTGAATCAATATTTTCTCTCAAAAGAAGAGATTCCTGAGAAAAATTCTATAGTTAATCTAATAACCCCTACGATAGGACCTGCACCTAGAAATATGGTTGGAAATGCAGTAGCAAATCAAGGAAATGTACCCCCAAATTAGCCATTACAAAAATTCACCAGCTAGAAAACAGATGGCCCCTTTATATTAGCCCATATTAATTCCATTCACCAAATTGTGTCCAAGGCCATTCCCACTTATGATGGATCTAGAAAGACAACATATGAGCACTATCAAGATATTTTAAATCTGGTAGTAATCCACAGCATAAAGGAAGAATATGTTATTATGATAATCCTATCCCTGTCCTTCAGAGGAAATATTTTACATTGGTTTAGGAGTCTTGAGTATAAAACCATCACTTCATGGGTAGCATTGGCTAAGAATTTTGTGGAAGAATTTAATGAATCTACTAACCCTTTATCCTTGCTTAATAATTTTACATCCATGCAGAAATATCAGTAAGAGATTGTCTTAGATTTCAATTGGAGGTTTAGCAAAACATGGAAGAGAATTCCCCTTGCAGCTAGACCAAATGTATGCTTGGATTATATATATAAAATTAGAGCTCTTGGATCAGAGCTAGGATTATAGATCTAACAATATGGAGTGGAAACCTTTCCATAAGTTTATAATGCAATAGTTCATATTGATAATATCCTAATTAATGTGGGGAGGTTACCTCCCAAAGGTGTGCTACCTTATAGTTCAAAAAATACTAATGGCCAAATCCAAGCTACAAATTCATCTTACATGGATCCCATTTCCTTGTCATAGCCATCTCCATAAATGAATCCCATTCCTCACCCAAAAGCACCATCTGCTATAGTTAATTTTCATCCCCTTCCTTCTAAGACTCAAGAGTTTTTTATCATTCTTCATATACAAAATACTCTGAAAACTCTAAGTAACAAAATAAATTCAATGGAAAAAAAGGATCAAGAGAGATCTCAATAGAGGAGATTTCCATATATGGGTAAATATCAAATACTTGGTCCTAGTAACAATATTGGGGTTAGAGTAAACGTAGCATATAAAGAGATTGAATCTTCTTCAGAGACAAGTCTGGTTAATATATGGTTTTTGGTGTGTAAATATCCCCATGATTTATAGTCTTGTGTCATGTACCAACACCATGTTTTGCAAGCTATGAATCAAGCTGAGAGTAATCAAAAGGGAAGAGTAAATATGTTATGATAAACTTACGAGATCATGGTTGGGAAAGAAATGGATGAAGATGGACCAATTTATATTATGATAAGGTTAGGAAAGAAAACCTTGCAGGTAGATCCACAAAATATGGGATAATATTAGGTTCCTTCTTAGAAAAATAATGACCTACTTCCCTAAATTAGTGATACTTTTCCTATTCCCCAAGATAAAGGGAAAGATAAGATAGATAGTCTCCCAAGAGATTCAAGAAAGAAACTGAAGAAGACAAAATTAAGTCTAAATATGAGGCTCAAGAGAGGCTTATATTCCCTTCTATTACCAAAAGATAAAGAATATAAGCCACTCAACAATATAACAAAATATGGTGAGCCAGAAAGAAGGTCTGAGAGGACCTCTTTGGCTAAGTCTGATTACAAAATTATGGAAGAGATGAAAAGGATTTTGTTAGGACCCTATTCCTAACAATAATTATAATTAACCTTTACTATTTTATAATCACTAATAGAGATATGAATAGGTATGTCTTTACATCGCACCCTATGTTGCGTATAAGAAGGCAATCCATTGGTAATTTATAGACATCGAAGAACATTCATTTTATATCATTGTTTGGGTTATCCAATTCAATTCAACTGCGATTCTAATACAAAGGCAATTCTAATTTATTAATCCAAGGTTATTATGTAGAGGAACCTTTCATCTGGTATTAGAGTTGTTTCGTTCTCTGGTTTCTCTCTCTTCCACACTAATCTACAACCAAACCAGTGATATATCTTACAATTTTTTGAAATATTGAGCCTTTGGTTGAAAAACCCCAGCATACACAGACAAATCAATTGGTGAAATAATATTCAAATGACGAGCAACGTATTCCAAACCAGATATAGCGAGCTACATATTTCAAATAATTTTGGACGACATCTAAAACTTTCGACGGATATTACAAGAAACCGATGACATCAAGGATAATTTGACGAGCAAAAAAAAAATTATATTATAAAGTTTTTATAAGGTTTATAAATTTCGGCATCGGCGTATAGTTTCAGGTGACGGAAAGACAAAGTATTAAAAAAAAAGAGATAATACGGTCAAAGTTTAGTTTCTCAGAGCCAAAACTTGAAGGAAATTATTTTTTCCTTTCTTTCCTCTCGTTCCCCGAATACAAGACCTGCAGACAAAGAAGCAATCACTACGATCACTGTCAAACAAAAGCATTTTCTATCGATGCCGCTGAATGAAGCACTTGTTGGGGCACTGTAGAACAAAGCACTCATAGCACACTGTCAAGTGAAGTGTCGTTAAATCACGTGGATTATCATTGAAGGTTTGGTGTTGACAAAGTTTTTTTTGACTGCGTCAACAGAACTCCGATGAATGAAATTAAATCAAAAACAAAACATATTACAAGCACAATCATCAATTCACCACAAAAAATTTATTTGATAGCGATTCAATTCAAATTAGTAGTGAAAAAAGGATGATTTGAAGTAATTCCTGTTAAACATCATCATGTGGAGACATTTTTGGGCCTTCTGCTAAAGTTTCGACGCAAAATTTAATCAAAAAAATTATTCAACCTAAGGTTTAAAAACTTTTCAAGCATCGGAATAAATTCCAACATTAGAATACAAGCGAATTCAAAAAGCTTTAAAAGATTTAGTCCCACATTGTTGTTGGAAACGCATCCGAAAGGTTTAAAACAGGGAGCGCACGGGTAGTATATTGTCTAGCTTGGATAGAATTCTTGCGTGCACTTATATTGTCTTTGACCTCTGTTTATCACCCCGCCTTGCTCCTTGTCCTCTATGTCATCCCACCTTTCTTGCCATCACCACCCGAGTTGTGCTTCATCCGTCGCCTCGGCCCCTATCTACTCCACCATCGAGCCATTCACCTTTTTGTTGCCTGAGCCTCTTCACCAGTGCTCCACCATCCTTGCTCCTCGCCCTAAGCTTTGCCATCATTGCACCTCCTCTTCTACCACCGCTACCTAGCCATCGCCACTCCAAAAAGGTTGTCAATAAATTTTACAAACAAAAAGTGTTGGCAAAGCAACTTTTTTAAACAATTTTTGCAATTAAAAAAAAAAATTACAATTATAAAATTTTGGAGACAAAATTCTTGTGAATTTTAAAATTTTGTTGAGCAATTCAGCCATTGTTTCTCACTGCCACCGCACTAGTGACGGAAAAATTGTTCAACAAATTGTAAACACCAAATAAAAATTTCTGACAATAAACTTTTGGAGGCCAACTTTTTGACAACAAATCTTGACGATGATTTCTCGTGACAGTTTTGTGTCGATTTTTCAGCAAATTAGTGACAACTTCCAAACAACGACTACACAAATGGTCGACGATGGAATATCTCATGACACCAACCTGCTTTCATCAATTAATATCATCAACCTTCATCAAATCACTTCAGTGAGTGAGTATCAAACACGGTTTGAGGATATCACCAAACACAACACAAGGTTGGATGAATCAATTCTCATCAGTGGCTTCATTAGTGGATTGAAAGAGGAAATTCGAATGGAGGTGACAAGGTTCAATCCCTATACCATGATGCAGACCTATGGGTTGGCCAAATTAGCCAAATATAAATTCAATTATCAACATCGACTAGGAAAAACACCTATTGGGAAGGCACAAACTACTTACACCACCGCCAAACCTAATCAAATTTTACCAATTAAACATCTCAGCTTTGAGGAAATGAAGGAACAACGAGCGAAAGGTCTTTGCGATAATTGTGATGAGCAATTTGGACCCCACCATAAATGTGCTACACTAAAATTGTATTTATTGAAGGAAGTTGATCCTTGTCTCTCCATAGAGCAAGCAGATGAGGTAATTGTGTCTGAAGTGGCCAGTGCACCTACTCACCACAATGAAGACAATAAGGTTGATGTATAAGAAGTGATCAGTGGACCAAGCAAGGTTGAGGTAAACATCCATACAGTGAACAATGAAGGTCAAAAATACACTCTAAATAGACTACCCTCAAGTTCCTCACAAATAGTGAGTTCTCATCAAATGGTAAAACCTATCCGAAAACAAAGCAAAAAGGTCACTACACGCTCATTTCCCGTTGACTCTCCCAGGAAACAATAGGAAGATACAAAAGTAATACCACCACTTTTAAGGCATCATTTTGAAGTGTTTAAGGACCCCCATAGGTTCTCCTTCCATCGTCATCATAATTATCCTAAGGAATATTCTCCTATTTCTCTTGGCAATCCACCACTAACAATTTCCCCTTCCCAATATCTTTGCTTATGAAAAAAAACATTAAATTTGTGCAAGAACATGAGCAAATACGCCTTGGAAAACAAAGGACGAAGCTCCCCCCATTGAGCTTTGAGGACAAAGCTCTTTTTAAGGAGGGTGGCATGTCAGGACCCTATTCCTAAAAATAATTATAATTAACCTTCACTATTTTATAATCACTAATAGAGATATGAATAGGTATGTCTTTATGTCACACCCTATGTTGTGTATAAGTAGGCAATCCATTGGTAAGTTATAGACATCGAATAACATTCATTTTATATCATTGTTTGGGTTATCCAATTCAATTCAACTACGATTATAATACAAAGGTGATTCCAATTTATTAATCCAATGTTATTACATAGAGGAACCTTGCATATTCCATCAACATCCAATTTATATGATACCCTTTTCATTCCTATCCAAATAGAATTGCTTAAGGCTTTTCTCAATAAGTATCCACATGATAGGCAGACCACCACAATCCTTAGTATGCCCTTAGAAAAGAAATAAATGTCCCATACTATTTTGAAGAATAAACCCCCTCATTTCTATATCTCTTTAAGGATGAAAGGTTGGATAGTCCAAAATTGTATGATAGATTCAGGAGCATCAACTACAGTTACGCCTAAAGCAATCTATGAAGAGATGGGTATGGAGTATACTCGATATTGCCTTTGGAGTACTGCAATTGGATGGAACACATGTAAAAATAGTTGGAGTAATAAAGGATATTCTAATAAGGTTACATAGAACCCCTAATATGATAATAGTACAAGAAATATTAGTGTTTGATTTGGAACTCTACTTTGGTTTATGCCTCTTAAGGGAGTTCACTGTAAAATTAGGTGGATGCATGTATATGGATTATTTCAGCATGATCATTCCCTTAAAAGGGAAGAGGATAAGGATAACACCTAAAAATCCTATGTCTTATCACATAGAAAAATTTGAAGAAGACATGTGCAACCTCACTCCTCTTGAAGAGTTTGAAATTGTGGATAAATTTGAAGAACTGGAATTAGAATATGAATTACCTTTTAGAGAGTATTACAGTCAGTTTGGGATAGGCATGGGTACGTATACTATTTTTTACAGAATCAAAGAAGAAAAATCCTACTATATCTAATCAATATCTGAGAGAGACAGAGGTATGTACCACGCACTTTGATGATTCTAGATGTAAAAATGGAGTTGGTGTTGGTGTGGTACTATAGTCCCAATCAAAAGGGACAAAGAGTTTTGCCTACAGATTAACATGGTCATGCACCAATAATGTTGTAGAGTATGAGTCTTTATGCCTTGGACTGATGCAAGAATAAAATATGGGTATTAATTTCCTAAAAATATATGGCAACTCTGAGTTAATCGTCCATTAGGTAAGATAAAGGTGCAGTAGTAAGCACCATTACCTAAAAGCATACATAAATAGGGTATGGGATCTGATGAAATACTTTGATTCCTTAAATATAAACTTTTTTCCCAGAGAAAATAATACTTTGGTAGACTCTTTAGTAGCAAGGGGAGCTAACTTCAACCCTTTTACATATATAGAAGTCAAGAAAGACAAGGGAATTAAAATTATTTTGAGACTTGCAGTACCAGATGAGCAAATGTTTTGGCAGGTTTTTTAGAGTGATTAACAAATCATTTAATTTAAGGTAAAAGAAGCCTATATCTCCACTATAAAAGAAGAATATCTTAAGGAAATTTATTAGTAGGATGTTATTAAACTTAGTAATAATCACATACATAGATGCTTGGTCACTCTAGAAAGCCTTTTTTACAATGAAGACAGGAGAAGGATAAGATCCATGGAAGTCAATGAAAAAATATATAAAGAAGTTGAAATAGAAAAGGAAAAGAGGCTCAAGGTTGGAATCTAATGTTCACTAGAATAAGAAGAGAATATTAAAGCTTTATGTATAAATTACCAAGACATTGTGGCTTGGTCTTATGAAGACCTCAAGGTATATGAGAAAATGATTATCCAACACACCATTGAGCTAGAGCCTGATGCAAAGCCTTTTAGGTAGAAGCAAAGGCCTATAAATCCAAGGATCGAATCCATAATGAGATAAGAGCTCTTAAATTTATTAAAGGTTAATATCATCTATCCAATTATACATTCAACATGGGTAGCCAACTTGGTACTAGTGAGAAAAATAATGGTGATATTCACTTGTGTGTAGATTTTAGAAATATTAACCAAGCATATCTTATGGATCACTACCCCCTTACATAGATTGATGAAATATTATAGATAGTGGTAGGGGTAGAGAGGTTCTCACTATTGGATGGCTTCTCTGGATACAACCATATTTGGGTGAAAAATGAATATTAGTATAAAACAACATTCACCACAAAATGGGGCACATTTGCCTACCAGAGAATACCTTTTGGGTTGTCCAATGTGGGAGCCAAATTTCAAAGAGCCATGCACTATGCCTTTGGGGACCTTATTAATAATGTTATTCTAATTTATTGGGATGACATGACAGTGTTTTACCATAACAAGCATGACCAATTAGCACACCTTGAGCAAGTTTTTCAAAAGTGTAGAGAATTTGGCATTTCCCTCAATCCTAAGAAATCATTTTTTTGTAGTACATGAGAGAAATTTTCTAGTTCATGTGGTCTCAAAAGAAGGTATGGCAATAGATCTAGATAAAATCTAGTCCATTCTTGCTCTTTCACTACCTATAAACAAGAAAGGCTTGCACTCCTTATTTGGCAAAATAAACTTTATCAAGAACTTTATTTATGATTTTGCACAAAAGGTCAAGTATATATTTGAACTACTAAGGAAATATGTAAAGTTAAAATGGACTAAAGTAAGGAAAAAAACCTTTGAGATTATCAAGTAGTCCATTGCAACAACTCTGGTGCTAGTAAATCTAGATTTTAGTAAGGATTTTAATTTTTACGCTTATGGAGCTGAAGAAAGTTATGCCTCAGTGCCCACCCAAAAGAATGATGAAAACCCTATATTCTTTTAGATCTAGAATCTCCATGATCACTAATTTAAGTATAATTTTATTGAGAAATAAGTATTTACTATGATGAAATAATTGAAGAAGTTTAGGCAATATTTTGTTCAAAGCAAGACCCTGGTTTATGTTGTTCACCGAGATGTAAGAAGCTTTATTCTACAAGGTGAACTAGGAGATAAGAGATTTGGTTAGATCACCAAGATATAGGAATATGATGTGGAGATACATCCCACCAATTTGGTAAGAGTCAGGGCCCTATGCCAATGTCTAACAGAGGTAACATCATCAGCTAAAATAATATCTTATCAAGCAATTGAATATGAGGATCATATTCAAGGAATACAACTAGGTGATTCTGACTGGGTAGACTAGATGATCAAATAATTTTAAAGTAGAGTATGCCATCTTAATCTTAATACATCACAAAGAAGAATATATAGACTTCAAGATTTGAATTATGTCTTACTACCATAAGGGCTATATAAAATGAACCTTGGTGTAGTCCTATTTAAGTTCTTGAAATATGATCAACAACAAAATGTCATAAAGGAGTTCCATGGAGGGCCATCTGGAGGACATTTCAGGTAGAGTTACAACTTTGAAGATCATAAGAGTAGGTTATTACTGACACCTTCAAAGTCACTAGAGCCTATGCAAATGCCAGAGGCATGTAGGGAGGAAAATAAATGCTTCATTCCACCTCAAGCCAATACAAATTGAGGAGCCTTTCCAACAATGGGGGTTGGAATTTATAGGGATCATAAATATTTATTCTTCAATAGAAAATAAGTATATTATAACTACCACAAACTATCTCACTATATGGTTAGAGGCTATTCCTACCAAGAAATTAGATCAGGAAGTTGTGATCAATTTTATGGAAAGTTTTATTTCAAGTTTTGGAGTTTTGAAAGCCTTGGTGAATGATAATGGGCCAACTTTTATAGGAGCCAAATATATTGAGTTTTCCAGTAAGTATGGCATAACCATTAAAAATACTTCAAATTATTACCCTCAAGGGAATGGACTTACAAAGTCTACCAATAAAAACCTATTAAGTATTTTGAGGAGATCACTAGAAGGGAATAAAGGAAGTTGGCACCTAATGCTGGAACAAAATTTGTGGGCAGAAATGATTGCTATCAAGAAATCCATCAAGACTTCCCCATATGCTCTAGTATATGGCAAGGAGGTAGTTTTACCTATCCATTTAGAAATTCTATTAATCAAACTGATAAATTCAAAAGAATAATCAGAATAACATCCAATGGATACAAGGATAACACACCTACTACAATTGGAAGAGAAGAGAGCTCAGGTCTATGAGAAATTTCAAAAATATTCTATAGACATCAAGGCATGGTTCAATAAAAAGGTAAGGTTTAGAAAATTCTAGGTTGGAGATTCAATTCTTAGGTGGAATGTTGAAAGAGCAAAACTAGGTCACCATCAAAATTTTGACTCCTTTTGGGATGGCCCTTTCAAGATAGTAGAGGTCAAAGATACCAATGTTTTCCAACTCAAAGATCTAGAGGGAAACATACAACCAATTTCAATTTAATGGTTTTCATCTTAAACTCTAATTTGATTGAAATATAAGCTCATTGTAATATATGTACATACATTGTATCATATTTTATTTCTTTTTGCACTTTGTATCAAGTTTTGTTTTAACATGTACAAAAAATTTAAAAAAAGAGAGAAAAATTTGTAAAACTAGCTAAGTGTTCTGATAGGATGTAGCAAGTGTCTATTTCACACTAAAATACACTAAGTGCAAAGTGGAATATTATTGAGCTCCAATACACACTCAAATGAACCATCATACCAACAAAATCATGAGTGGGTTCCAATCCGCACCTAAATGAACTGTATTTTTTTTAAAGCAAAAAACCCCTTACGGGGTTGCCTTGGTCTAAGAGACCACAAACAGGGGGTTCTACACCATCAAAGTCACCCAGGGGTTGCACCCAGCCCTACCCACACCAACATTATCAATTGGATTTTGGGTACCCAATTCAGCTTTTTGGTAGGGTGGAGATTCGAACCTGGGACCTCCCTTGGAGGATTGCCCTCTCCTCTCCAACTCACCTACACCACCTGGGTAAATGAATTGTATTTTCAGTGGGATGTAACATGTGCTATTTTATACACTCAAATGGACCATGATGCCAATGGAATTATGAGGGGGTTCCAATATGTAGGTTTTTGAGACTTCTAATGTGCGAAATGAGGAAGTTTCTAATTCACTAAAATCTAGAGTTATGTTGGCCAAAATAAAAGTATTGTCAATCTATTTTTTTCAAGTCTACATTTTAGCGGGGTAACAATTCTACATCATATCACTTGGAAAAGGGTAAAATTTCCACAATAAATGCTAATTTTCCCATGCTCAAAATATAAAGTACAAAGAAACATTACAAGGGTTGAAGCACATTTGAATTTTGACAAAACAAAGGTCAAAACGGTACCTCTAAGCCACCAAAAGGAATGAGTGTTGAATTTAGAAACATGCCAATGGGTAAGTCATGTAGTAGCCTCATTAATGGTGGAGTACATGCATGCAAAAATAATTAAAAGTGTCAAAGCATAGTATTCTACCCATTTGGCAAAGAGAAGCATTCACGAAGCAAAGAAGAGTAGAATGATAACAGAAGCATTACCTATAAATTCTATAGAGAAAATCTAAGTTATTACTGATGAAGATGGCTTTTGAATATTCCCAAGAAGCTAGAAAATCGGTGAAAAATATAGTGGGCCATTATATTGATAAATAAAAATCTGTAGTGGATACTGAGCTGGTCCTCATAGAGAGAATGAAGCTTAGGAGAAACATCAACAATAGATACAAGAAAGTAGTGGCCCTGTCGATTGAAGGTATATGTGTTATGCTCTTGTTATTGTCTTCTTACATTTGTGATTCCATTCATCCTTGTCTTGAGTTAATAGTGGTCATCATTAAGTTTTATGACACAATGGAAAAATTACTAAAAACTACTAAAGGAAAAACCCTATTTAGCATCACTACAGCAAACTATCACAAGTTTTTTTCCCTAAGAGAAGAACCATCTGTAAGACTAGAAGAGTTTAAAACAACTACCCAAGCCTAGTATTACTCTAGATAAATGAGCTAATGATGGTGAGTCTTTCAAAAAATGGGTATATAAACAACTCAAGGACACTAGGGCCTAGAAGGGATTGCCCTAGGTTCCAATTTCCATTGAACGGTTTGAACACCCGGAGCTATATTCTATGTTGGCTTGCATGGATGGTTTGGAATCTGATAAAATGGTGGAGGGTTGGAAAATAGCTATTGCATATTGCATTTCTAATGAGAGGATGTATGAGGAAGGCACATAAAATAACGGTATTAGGATTATCTATTTTGATTGGTCATATTTCCTTGCTCAAAGAATGCATGAGCAATTAGTAGCACTGAAAAGAAGCTCTAATGCACCTTTTTTTTTTACATTACTCAAGCCTGGTCTAGATTTTTTTTTCTACTGTAAGGGATATGATGCCCTGGATTCCAATCAAGAACAAGAACAGTGAAGGAGAACCCATCTTAGTTTAATACTGGACTACTCATCTGAGAAGTACAAAGTATTTTTATAAATTCAATTTGGAATTCTTAGGGCTAGCATTGAAAATAATGTATGGAGTTTACCCTAGGTTACCACCTTTGGTTGATAAAATATTGAGAGTAGAAGGTGTAGAGGAAGGATACTGGTATCTCCTAATAGAGGGTATTATCATTAGACTATATGGTTTTATGGGTATGCCTTTTCTACTACTTCACTTTGTTACAGAGAGGTTATTTAACTTTGAATATTTGAAGCAAGTAGAATATATATATTTGAACTATGGCTCTGGGAGAAAGAGGATATCTATGTTGACCTACCAAAATGTTAGTGATATAACTATTACTAGGAAGTGGCAGGGTGAATATATTTACCAATACCTAGATAGATTGGGTTTCTTATATATTCCTCAGAGATGGAGTTATGATCTAGATGATATATTCTATAAAAGAAATATAGCCTTAAATGGATAAAAGGCCTACAAATTTGAAAATATATCAAATAAACTACTCTATTAGAGTGGAATATACATAGAATAGATCAAATTCCTCCATGGTTAGACTTGTATGAACAAATTGTGGATTTTGACCCAGAAAAAAATGTAAAATATCAGTTGAAGGAGTCTACCATAAAATATATCAAGGAAAAAATATATAAGAAAGAAGACCCTCAGCCTCAGGAACCTATTGCTGAGAAATCAAAGAAAAATAAGAAATGGAACGAAGCCAAGATATCATAATAGTGGAGGATAAGAATTAAGATTGGTAAAGAAAAATCTAGGTTTGGGATAAAAATTGATGGTGAATTTTCTAAAATGTATGACAATAATGTCAAAAATTGGAGTCCCAAAGATACAAGGAATATAGTGCTAATATAAAAAAAAACACAAACTGGGTTTGATTCCCCATACCCACCTTCATAAGAAGAAGTTAATGAAGAGGAACCTGATACTCCATTGACTGCTACCAAAGTCCTAAAGCATTTTTAGCCTTCAACTGAATAGATAGAGAAATTTCCAAAGGGAGCATGGTTGATGAGTAAAATACACTATTCTTATGAGATGACCATCAGTGCACTAGTTATAGAGATAGTAAAGAGACCCAAAAACCTAGCCCTATGTGGAAATCCTTTGGACATAGATGTATATTGGAATGAAAATATGAGAACTTTAGGTATACACCTCTGAGTTTCAACACTACAGTGATAGTGGAATTAAAGCCCATTTTTGAGTAGGTATTACTAGAGGAAATAGTACAGGAAGGGCTTTCTAAGGAAGAGATAGAAATTGAGAAAGATACCTTTCAAGTTTTTTAGAGAAAATCTAAAAGGGCCCTGTAGGCCCAAAATGGCCACATACTTAGGAAATATTTTGAAAATTTTTCCTAAGTCATGAAGTTTTCAATCCGCACACTTTGTAGTATATTTCAGAGCAGATCTGCAAGAAATACTATGAGTCTGCACAACACTTGGTGAATTTTAGCACTTGGAGAGATTCTACAAGGTTTCATTTGTTCTTTGCTCTAAACTGGTGATGCATCCTGAATTCGCTAAAATTTTGGAGAAGGATGATGTTAGTAGAAAATAAGTGTGGATTGGTGACCGCTTGATATTTTGAATACCTTACGAGCGACTAAGTGTTGGAAGCCCCGATTCAGAGAATGCACAAAATATTTTTGCTCAAAACGGTGACAGAAGGTGGAAAGCTAAGTATAGAAGAAGTAGATTCTTGATGAAGGATAATTTTGATTAACTCTCTCCTAGAATGACAACAAGTGGCAATGTACTCTGAAGTTAGTGTGGATTGAAGGAAGAGCCATTTTGTATTACCATAAGACCCAGAATGGTGTTCTCTAGCCAAGGTACTTGTTTGGGTCAGAAATAGAATCCACGAAAGTTTCAAAAGAGATATGACATCATAAATATTTTTATAGAATAGTGAATACTTCATGATCAACGAAGAGAAATAAAGGATGAAGGATGGATTGAATCCTGCTTAACTTCCAAAGTACTTCAGGTTGGATTAGCATCCTATAGTTTCTAAAGCATTAAGGATGACATCATAATTTTTTAAAAGCAAAATGGCATTGAGTTCTCCCCTACCATTATACCAAGCTGATATTAGGTTTAATAATAGACATACAATGGGGGAGATCGATGATGGAGATTTTTCTAAAAAATCTAAAAAATATAAAGGTATTTCTTTGCCCGAGTTGTAGCAGTCAATTGGAGGAGGAATCTGAAGCATCGAGGGTTTCAATAATATAGGACCATAGATGGTTATGGATCGAAGGTGGTGGAATACTACCAAGAAGGATCGAATATGATCGTGCAATCTCCAACGGCTAGAACTAGAGTTAGCAAAAACAACTAGCAAGTTGCAGAGGCTTAGAGCTACCATGGTGGTCTACTTACAATAGGTTTCTTAGAGGATGAACCAGTAAGAGAAAGCCAACAAGAAATCTCTGCTGAGCTATCAAATTTTAATGTTTGTAATGTTTCTTTTTATTTTAATTTTGCAAAAACTATAAATAGAGGTCAAACCCTCATTTTTAAAGGGTTTGCTCTAGTGTGTTTTCATGTGCTACTATAAATATTCCTAAGGACTAATGAAAGGAGCATTACATTAATCTTTACCTCAAATCTTGTATCTTCATATTTGATATCAGAGGTTCATAATATTTAGTTGCATTTCTGTGAATACTTGAATGGTTAGTTTATACCATAGTAATAGATTACTAGCTATTAGGATAATTGAAATTTATTTTTGAGTTTGATATTTGTTTTTAGGTATTGTATTTCTATAAAATATAGGTATTGGTGAAGAACACAAGCTTATACTGAGAGGGGGGGTGAACAGTATAAGACTTAACCAATTAATAATTTTAACTTTAGATAGCAGTGGCATCAACACAACATTAATCAAGACAGAAAGCATCACACATTGAAGACCCATTTTTAACGTGGTTCACCCAAAATGGTTGGGCTACGTCCACAAAAACTTTTCTCTAAAAGTTATCTCAAAGTTCTTTGGGAATCCTTCCCAATTACAATGTTTATGAGCCTCGGCCCAAAGGAGATACCTTCCCCCAATCAGAATTTATGAGCCTCTGCTCAAAGGAGATACCTTCCCCTCTGCTCTGGAAATGATCCCTCAGAAGATCAACTGCCTCTACCTCTTGCCAGCACGTGGAACTCCTTTCCATCGAAGACCTCCTATCCTCAATGCTTAGCCTAAGAGACCTCTGCCTTCTATGATCACGTCCACAATAGCTCAACAACCAAATCTATCCTCAGGTTCTTCTCAAAGAACCAGTGCACCTCTGTCCTCATACAACAGCACTCCATGTTTGTCTTTGCCCTTTGTGCTCTCTACGCCCTCTACTCTCTCTACGCAATCACATCCATCATCTTTGCACACTCTGCTTCCTTTGCAAACTTTCACACTTAGAATGATTCGACAAAATGCACTCTGCACACTATGATTGAATTTTGCACTCTGCTCTCAGCGATCAAACTTCTTTCTCTGCACACTATCTACGAACATCGCACTTCAACCACTCATTCATTCACACTTCAACTCTCCAAACAGCCCTCCTTTTATAACAAAATTTTCATGATGAAAACTTTAATCTTAGTTGGCTATTATAACAAATGCAAACCCTAATCTTCATCGGCTACAAGCCCTAATCTTCATCGGCTAAAATTTGACTTTGTCGACTTCACTGCCTCTGTAACTCTTCTGTAGCTTCTGTCGTAAAAATACAACATGTCACGATATCGCGACACTTTTCGCTTTCTTAACCTCTTCTCGGCTTGCACCCGTGAAAGCAAAACATGTCACGAAATCGTGACACTTTCGCTTCCTTGCACTCTTCTCTGCTTGCACTAGCAAAAATGAAACATGTCATGAAATCATGACACTTTCGCTGCCTTGTGCTTTTCTCTGCCTTACGCCCGTAAAAATGGAACATGTCACGAAATCGTGACGCTTTCACCTTTGAGCTCTTCCTCCTTGAATTTGTCATGAAATCATGACGCTTCTTCTTCCATGCTCTTTCATTTTGCTTCTGTCATGAAATCATGACTCTTCTCTTGTTGAAGACCTACTTTCTATTTCTGTCATGAAATCATGACACTTTCTCCAACCGTATGTTGCCATCTCAATCTGTCACAAAATCATGACACTTTCTACATCCGTAAGCTTTCTCTTCAACCTATCATGAAATCGTGACACTTTCTGCATCCGTACGCTTTCTCTTCAACATGTCATGAAATCATGACATTTCTTACTTCGAAACCTTTCCTTTGCTACATGTCATGAAATCATGACAGTTCTTACTTGGAACATTTTCATCTATAGCATGTCATGAAATCATGACGGTTCTCACTTTGAACTCTGTAGCATGTCACAAAATCATGACAGTTCTTACTTCAAACTCTATAGCATGTCACGAAATCATGACAATTCACACTACGGACTCTCTCTTCTGCATTATGTCACAAAATCATGACACTTTTTCTTTCGGACTCTCTCTCCTACAACATGTCACGAAATCGTGACACTTTTTCGTCCGTACAACCTTCCTTGCAATATGTCATGAAATCGTGACATTTCTGACTCCGTACATTCTCTCTCCTCTTTGAGTCACGAAACTGCGACATGTCGCGATATCGCGACACTTTTCTAACTTGCTTTCTCTCTCCTGCTTAAGTCACGAAAATGCGACATGTCGCGATATCGTGACACTTTTCTAAAATGCTTTCTCTCTCCTGCTTAAGTCGCGAAAATGCGACATGTCACGATATCGCGACACTTTTCCAACTTACTTTCTTTCGAACCTGTCAGCTTGGGGTTTGCAAAAGACCTTTGAAACTGTCATGCCGTAACCTTCATCAAAACAAATTATTTGACATCAAATCAAATTCCTTCAAAAGCTTCTTGACATCAATGACAACTTATATACTTGAGCAAAGGCAATGTACCCAAAGTACCCAAAATTGCCAACAATCTCCCCCTTTGTCATTGATGGCAAACCTTTACTGAAAACACTTCTCAAGAGCCAAAACTGAAACCAACTATGCTAACAACTGACCAACTGTGCCCACAACTGAGAATCTTCCTTTGAAGTTTTGCTCCCCCTGACTTGAAGCTTTCCTCTTCACTTTGAAGCTCTCCCCCTTTGTCATCAATGGCAAAGGGTCACCTTTGGGGCTCGGGACTAAGAATGAGCCTCTTAGCTTGGTCCCTCCCCCACCTCCTGATGAGGTGATTAATTCTGGGGTGGGAGTACAACTCCCAATTTCTCCCTTAGATACTCAAACGTATCTCTTGGAAGAGGTTTGGTGAAGATATCTGCAATCTGCTCTTTAGTAGACACATACTCTAGCTTGACTTGCTTGTCTTGCACTTTCTCCCTTAGAAAGTGATACTTGATGGAAATATGCTTTGTCCTTGAGTGCATTACCAGATTTTTGGAAATACTTATGGCACTTGTATTATCACAAAATATGGAGATGGGTTGTTCATGCTTGACTTTGAAATCCTCCAAGGTGGTTTTCATCCATAAAACCTGTGTACACCCAACCACTGTTGCTATGTATTCAGCCTCTGCTGTAGATAAGGAAACTGAAGGTTGTTTCTTACTTAGCCAAGAAACCAAACTCTTTCCCAGAAAGAATGCTCCACCACTAGTGCTTTTTCTGTCATCAATACTTCCTGCCCAATCTGCATCTGTATAAGTCGTGAGGGTGAAATCATCACCTTTGGGATACCAAAGCCCAAAGTCCATAGTGCCCTTCAGATATCTGAATATCCTCTTAACCGCTATAACATGAGAATATTTTGGAGCTGCCTGAAATCTTGCTACTAACCCAACTACCTGCATGATATCTAGTCCGGTAGTCTGTAACATATAATAAAGCGCCAATCATTGATCTGTACAGACCTCCGATCTCGCCACTGGAGATTCATCATCTTTACTCATCTTGCACCATGTAATCATTGGAGTACATACTGGTTTGCTGTCCATCATCCCAAATTTCTTCAACATTTCTTTGATATACTTTCCTTGAGAGAGAAATACACCATCTTTTGATTGAGCAATCTGAAGACCTAAAAAGAATGACGACTCTCCAATCATAGACATCTCAAATTCCTTCTACATGGTGTTAGCAAAAACTTTGCACATCTGAGTATTATTTCCCCCAAAAATAATATCATCAACATAGACAACCATAATCAACATATCATCATCTTCATTCTTAATATACAAATTGCTATCTGCCACGCCTTTCCTGAAGCCTTGCTCATGAAGATAACTGTCAAGTCTTGAGTACCAAGCCCTCGGTGCTTGCTTTAACCCATACAAGGCCTTTTTTAGTTTACACACATAGTCTAACTGTTCTGAGAGAGACACTCCTTCTAGCTGTTCTATGTAGACTTCTTCTACCAACACCCCATTTAGAAAAGCTGACTTTACATCCATTTGATATACCTTGAATGATTTGAAGCTTGAAAGGGCCAAAAACATTCTGATAGCTTCAAGACGAGCAACAGGAGCAAACGTCTCTTCGAAATCAACACCTTCTACTTGAGCATAACCTTTGCAGACTAACCTAGCTTTGTTTCCGACAATCTTTCCATCCTCATTGAGTTTATTTCTGAATATCCATTTTGTGCCAATGACATTCTTGTCCTTAGGTCTTGGAACCAAATCCCAAGTTTCACTTTTCTCTATTTGATTTAGCTCTTCATCCATTGCTTTTACCCAAAACTTATCTGCACATGCTTCCCTGAAATATTTTGGCTCAATCTGAGATAATAATGAAACATTTGTAGAATCATGTGAAGGAATGACTCTTCTTCTTGTTTGCCTACTATTTGGATCACCAATGATCAAATATTTGGGATGATGTTTCTGAACATATCGTGAAGGAGTTTTGGGAAGTAGTTGTTGTCTTTCCTCTTCTTCATCTGAAACCTCTCTGAATTCTTCTTGACAAATTTCATCACTGAGTTCCTTGACTGGTTCTCTTATCCCTGTCTTTTCATCAATTGTTACATTTATGCTCTCTACAGCTGTATGAGTTCTTTTGTTGAAGCATCTCGTAGGCCTTGCTTCTCTCTGGAATATCCAAGAAATATTCCCTCATCACACCTAGGATCAAACTTACCCAAATTCTGATCTTCCCTTTCGATGAAGCACTTACTCCCAAACACTTTGAAGTATTTTACTGTAGTTGGTCTTCCTTTCCACAACTCATAAGGAGTTTTATGATGATTGACTCTAAGTTGGGCCCTGGTGATAATGTAGACTGCTGTACTGACTGCCTCTTTCCAAAAGCCATCTGAAAGTTTTGACTCATTTAACATAGCTCTAGCCATATTTTCAATAGTTCTGTTTTTCCTTTCAACTACTCCATTTTGTTGAGGAGTTCTTGCTGCTTGAATATTCTCTTTTGATTCCTTGTTGCTCATAGTATTCCACAAATTCATTTGAAGTGAACTCTCCTCCTCTATCTGATCTTAAGCATTTGATTCTCTTTTCAGTCTCATTTTCAATCATTTCTTTGAAAGCTTTAAATTTTTCAAAAGCTTCAGATTTTTCTTTGAGAAAAGTAACCCAAGTCATTCTAGAATAATCATCTATAAACAACATGAAGTAGCTTTCTCCCCTGAATGCTCCGAGTTCTGGTAGGGCCACATAAATCGGTATGAATAAGATCCAATGGTTTTGAAGAAGTATACCCTTTTGATTTGAAACTGGTTCTGGTCTGTTTTCCATGTTGACAAGGACCGCAAACGATGTTATGGGGCCTTTTTATTTTGGGCAAGTCTCTAACTGCTTCCTTGTTACTAATATTGACAAGATTATCAAAGCTCAAATGCCCCAATATTTTATGCCATAACCAACTCTCATCTTCTTGAGTTAGAAAACACTTTTCCTTTTTTATCTCACTTAGCATGTAAAGATTGTTTGGAGTCCTTGTAGCACTCGCAATGAGTTTTCCATTTTTTTCTTTACTTATCTCACATCTATCTGAAAAGAAAGATACTATGTGCCCTTGATCACAAAGTTGACTCACACTTAGAAGATTATGTCTTAGGCCTTCTACATAAAGCACATTTTTTGTTTTGGATTTCCCATCCAAACTAAGAGTCCCTTTACCACAGATTTTAGCTGACCTGTTATCTCCAAAACTGACTGTTCCTCTGTTTGTTTCTTTTAAGACCAAAATATTTTCCTTTTCACCAGTCATATGTTTTGAACAACCACTATCAAGATACCATTTTTCTACTTTGTCTTGAGCATGAAAAGCAGTTTGAACTATCATTGACTTAGATTTGATCTCATTTCTCTTTTTAGTGAACTCAAGGCTAGATCTATCCAAACCGCACATCCTTGCTATATGCCCAAAATTCTTGCACTTGTAACACATGACATTTTTATTCATAAGAGGTGCAAAAGAGTTAACATTTTCCTTACTATGGCTATTCAAGGACTTATTGCAATGCATAGCTTTGTGACCAAATTTCTTGCAGGAAAAACAATAGCCATGGAAAGTATTATGTAACCTGTTTTGATGCCTTGGATGATTGTTCTTCTTGTGACCAACTGGAATCCACCGCTCTTCAGGATGAAGATTGATCTTGCTCGAAGACCCTATTTCATGAATGGTGATACCATCCTTCTTTTGCTTTTCACATGGAGTATTTTATCTGAGAGCCAACTATTCCAACTTCACTCTAAGAGACATAACCTCTTCTTCTAGTTTCTCGCAATCAGCTTCCTTTCCTTTTAGAGCCTCTGTCAGAACCTGTTCAACCTTCTTCCCTTCTTCAGCTAGAATTTTGAAGTCTATAACACTTTGAGACAATTCTGATCTTGCTATCTCTTCTTCCTGACATTGATGCTTGAGAACAAAATTCTCTTCCCTAAATTTCTCAAGCTTTCTTAAAGCCAAGAAGAATTCACCTTTGAGATCGAACTCAACCTCTTCATCTCTTTCTGAATCTGTGTGTTCCTCTGATAGATCCTTCTCCAAGTTGTTAGGCTCTTTCTGGAGAGACCCGCTCTGATACCAATTGAAGAACACAAGCTTATATTGAGAGGGGGGGTGAACAGTATAAGACTTAACCAATTAATAATTTTAACTTTAGATAGCAATGGCATCAACACAACATTAATCAAGACAGAAAGCATCACACATTGAAGACCCATTTTTAATGTGGTTCACCCAAAATGGTTGGGCTACATCCACAAAAACTTTTCTCTAAAAGTTATCTCAAAGTTCTTTGGGAATCCTTCCCAATTACAATGTTTATGAGCCTCGGCCCAAAGGAGATACCTTCCCCCAATCAGAATTTATGAGCCTCTTCTCAAAGGAGATACCTTCCCCTCTGCTCTGGAAATGATCCCTTAGAAGATCAACTGCCTCTACCTCTTGCCAGCACGTGGAACTCCTTTCCATCGAAGACCTCCTGTCCTCAATGCTTAGCCTAAGAGACCTCTGCCTTCTATGATCACGTCCATAGCAGCTCAGCAACCAAATCTGTCCTCAGGTTCTTCTCAAAGAACCAGTGCACCTCTGTCCTCATACAACAGCACTCCACATTCGTCTTTGCCCTTTGTGCTCTCTATGCCCTCTGCTCTCTCTGTGCAATCACAACCATCATCTTCACACACTATGCTTCCTTTTCAAACTTTCACACTTAAAATGATTCGACGAAATGCACTCTACACACTACGATCAAATTTTGCACTCTGCTCTCAACGATCAAACTTCTTGCTCTGCACACTATCTGTGAATGTCGCACTTCAACCACACATTCATTCACACTTCAACTCTCCAAACAACCCTCCTTTTATAACAGAATTTTCATGATGAAAACTTTAATCTTAGTCAATTGTTATAACAAATGCAAACCCTAATCTTCGTCGGCTGCAAGCCCTAATCTTCGTCGGCTAAAATTTGACTTTGTCGGCTTCATTGCCTCTGTAACTCTTCTGTAGCTTCTACCATGAAAATACAACATGTCGCGATATCACGACACTTTTCGCTTTCTTAACCTCTTCTCGGCTTGCACCCATGAAAGCAGAACATGTCATGAAATCATGACACTTTCGCTTCCTTGCACTCTTCTCTGCTTGCACTAGCAAAAATGGAACATGTCGCGAAATCATGACACTTTCGCTGCCTTGTGCTTTTCTCTGCCTTACGCCCACGAAAATGGAACATGTCACGAAATCGCGACGCTTTCGCCTTTGAGCTCTTCCTCCTTGAATTTGTCACGAAATCGTGACGCTTCTTCTTCCATGCTCTTTCGTTTTGCTTCTATCATGAAATCGTGACTCTTCTCCTGTTGAAGACCTACTTTCTATTTCTGTCACAAAATCATGACACTTTCTCCAACCGTATGCTGCCATCTCAATCTGTCACGAAATCGTGACACTTTCTGCATCCGTAAGCTTTCTCTTCAACCTGTCGCGAAATCATGACACTTTCTGCATCCGTACGCTTTCTCTTCAACATGTCACAAAATCACGACATTTCTTACTTCGAAACCTTTCCTTTGCTGCATGTCACGAAATCACGACAGTTCTTACTTGGAACATTTTCATCTGCAGCATGTCATGAAATTGCAACGGTTCTCACTTTAAACTCTATAGCATGTCATGAAATCATGACACTTTTCGTGTTACTTTCTCTCTCTTCGAACTTGTCACGAAATCGTGACAATTCACACTACGGACTCTCTCTTCTACATTATGTCACGAAATCGTGACACTTTTTCTTTCGGACTCTCTCTCCTGCAACATGTCGCGAAATCGTGACACTTTTTCGTCCGTACAACCTTCCTTGCAATATGTCACGAAATCGTGACATTTCTGACTCCGTACATTCTCTCTCCTCTTTGAGTCGCGAAACTGCGACATGTCGCGATATCGCGACACTTTTCTAACTTGCTTTCTCTCTCCTACTTAAGTCACGAAAATGCGACATGTCGCGATATCGCGACACTTTTCTAAAATGCTTTCTCTCTCCTGCTTAAGTCACGAAAATGCGACATGTCGCGATATCGCGACACTTTTCCAACTTACTTTCTTTCGAACCTGTCAGCTTGGGGTTTGCAAAAGACCTTTGAAACTGTCATGCCGTAACCTTCATCAAAACAAATTATTTGACATCAAATCAAATTCCTTCAAAAGCTTCTTGACATCAATGACAACTTATATACTTGAGCAAAGGCAATGTACCCAAAATACCCAAAATTGCCAAAAATTGGTTAATTTTGTTATTTGGATTATCATTATTTGGATATTGGAATTGTTCTCTGTAATATTTCTTTGTTGTTCATTAATAAATGAAAATACATTTAACTTAAGATAATGTTGATCTAAATAATGTGTCCTTAAGTTTTTTTTTTGAGATTTTTGTTATAGTGCAATGTTGTTAGCCTATTCATCCACTATTGTTCATATATTTCTAACCTTAACCTTTTCTTACCCTAATATCTAAAATCCTAAGTGAGCATAATTGTGTCAACACCCTGTTTAAGTTAACAAGGAACCATCCTACTATGGAGGTTGGATAGAAAACTTCATTTTGATTCATCCAATGTTGAGTGCTGAGCTGTAGCTATCAGGTGCAAGCTTGGACAGAAAGTAGGAAGATAGATAGCCATAGTGTTGAGTAAAAATTGATGCAATTCAATGCCCAATAGGTATGGTTTCTCTATCTTCTTTCCTTGATCATAAGTATTTGGTGACCATCACATCCCATTTAGCAGTTTTAACTTCTATTTTACCCCAACTTGGTAGTCCTTCCATTTCAATTTCACTTCTCATTCCTTAGTCCCTAGTCACCAATGCTCTTTCTTCTATTTTATTTCCTTCTTTTTCCATTTCTTTTAGTTATTTCGTGTTTATCCCCAAATCCATTTTTGCATTCATTTTCTCTCCCTTCATCTTCCATTTTGATTAGTTCTCTTGCAGCTATAAGTACACTAACCCTTCTCGAGCAAGTGTAATTGTAGTTGAGCCTTATTTTTTTGCTCCATAAATCACCCTCGTTTCTATTGCCATTTTTTAGCTAGACCCTCAACGGGATCTTTTTCCCTTTTCCCCATTTCTTGAGTTGCAAAAACTGCTAGAGTTAGAGATGGAAGTTTTTCTGAAGCACCCTATTACAGAAAATATCAGTTGAACCTGAAAAAGTTCATCATGATGGATGAAAAACCATAAATGAAAGGAGGCTCCGACTCTAACGAAGACATTAAAGAAGGTCTCTTTCGACCTTGAAGCTATGGAGTCCCACACTATAAAAATGATTCTCCAGGTATGAAAGCCCTAAGGAGATATGCATCCAAGCTAATGTGCTTATGAAGTCATTATAGAGGACCTTATATAAATTGATGTTGCAAAAAATACAAGGAATATTTAGGTGGAGATGAGCTCAATCTACTTGCATGGTGAGCATTTCAAAAAGAATATTTTTGAAGCTAAAATGAAAATCACCGAGTTGGAATGTGCTCTAGCCAAACATAAGGCCTAGATGGAAATAGCAAAATTATAGGTAGAGCATTGGTAGTAGAAGTTATATGAGATGGGGAACATAATTGTAAAATATAGGCAAGCAGTTGAGAAGCACCAGAAAGCTTGGGAAGGAGCAAAACAACAAGTGCAAGCATTGAATACCCAACTTGAAACTTTACAAAATCATCTGGCTAAAAAGGTAGTCCAAGGATAAAATCAAGGAGGCTCAATGTCTTTTGACTAAATACTATGCAAAATGGGCAATGAAAGCACTCTTGGTTCTGTTGTATATTCAAGAGGCTTGAATAGTAATTATACTTGATGAGGAAACATGACAATATGCTAAGGAGAAAAATTAGAGATGACACTAAATATTCAATCATTAGGTCATTCTAACCTTCGATTTAAACTAATGAGTGGGATGGACCGGTCTTGGTCTAATGCTCGAATAACATTGTACAATTATTTTTCTATATTAGATCTAGCTAGAGAAGGTTGTAAGCTACTTGATATGTATGATAAGGAGTGTTGTATTTCACTCATTTATTTTGAGGTTGTAGTTGATGTCGAATTCCTAAGTTTCACTAATGACCATGGATATATTTTACCAAATCAAGAGATGGAGGTAGTTTGGAGAGATTTCATAGAGGATACCTCATAGATTGATAACTAGACATAACCAATTACATAAGAGAAGGTGTTGTCATTCATGAAGAAGCTCACCTGCATTGTGTCATCCTTGATAGAGTTGAGCCAAAGAGCCAATCACATCAGCTTGGACTAGATCTAGATATTATGATTCATTATTGATTCACTCCATTATCCTATGATACTTGATTTATATTCTTGGGCTAAAGTAGTTGCAGTATATGATACCACAAGTACACATATCAAGGGATAGGAGGAACAAGCATAGGCAAAAATACAGTAGAAGGAAGTTGTAGAACGAAGTGAACCACCTAATGCAGCAAGTGGAAGTGAGATTTGAGCCCAATGGATAAAGGCTTGGGGTCAATTACATCTAGACAAGCTGAATACCTCATGAACCACTAGAAGTGTTGGCAATTTTGCCACAATAGAAATATTTTTAAAAAACTTCCAAGTACATAATATAAGTTGTGCATTTTTCGCTGGTATCTTTATTGTTTTGGTATTTTTGTTGATTTGTTTTGACATTTTTACTAGTATAAATATTTCTTTCAAAACCTCTTTCAATGCTTTCACCAACAAAGATGTTTTCACTGGAAAGAGTCAAACTTCATATGACTTCACTAAAAAGGTGTCTTCACTAGCAAAAATAAAAAGAGACATTTTCATCAGCAAAAATAAAATTAAAATGTCTTCATTGACAAAAATAAAAAAGGGGGGTTTTTGCTAGAATTTATGCATTTTTGACGTTCAAAGTCAAATTCACCCTTCTTTGTAGCAATATACCATTTTTGCTTGGTTTTTGAGTGAAAAAAATTGTTAGGCATCCATTTTTACCTCTTTCAAAATTTGTCAAAATTTTGCCTAAGTATGAAGTGAATTTCTCTAGCAAAATCATGTTTTAGGCATTTTCACCCCCAACCACAATGAAATTATATTTTGGGCAGTTTCATCCCAAGCACAAAAAAAATCCATTTTTGCCCCAAGATAGAGCGAAATTCATTTTTACCTCCTTTTATAGTGAAATTCCTTTTTAGGTGAAATTGCCGACCAAATCCACTTTCGGGTGAAATTGTCAGTGAACTTCCCTTTTTGCTTTAACTTCTAGTGAAATGTATTTTTTGAGCATGTTCAAATGAAAATATTTTTTAGGTAAAACTGGATGAAAATACCAGTGAAAGTCATTTTCTATCAATTTTGCCAATGAAACCCCCAGGAACAATGAAAACATCTTTCGGGCAGTTTTGTCCCTGTTTGGAGTGAAATCCCATTTTTGTCCCACTTCCCAATGAAATTCTATTTTCTCCCATATTTTCAATGAAACTCGTTTTCAAGGGAACTTTCACTGTAGAAATTTTTTGGAAAATATTGAGGATTGGTGAATTTAATTCGTGGGGCAAAGAAAGTAACATATCCTAAATTATTGCTGAAGAGTGGAAAAAATTAAATGCTACACCTTTGTCATTGGTGTGATCCTATTGATTTTGAGGCACTGTCCACTGTGATGGGTGCTCATTTTTTAGACACCAACATGAAGGTAAAATATTTTCCAACAATTCTTGCTAGGTTCCAAGGCTTTCTCCATTGGAAAAGGACCACTGCTTCCCAAGACGTTCGTTGATTCCTTCATTATTGTTGCCAAGGAGAAATTTTTTGTTGATCACTATTTGACTGGCCAATATTTTATTTAATGCTTATTAAATTTTGGAGGTGAAATCCTCTATAAAAACTAAGAAGTTTGATGTAAAAAGAGGAGGAAAATTTTGCTAAAAAAATCTTTGAGTTTTAACTTCTACTTCAATTGAAAGATATTTTCTCTAGTTCCTAGATCAATCGTGTATGTGATTATTTTTTGTCTGTCATTTTTGTTATATTCATGCCTTTTTTAGATAGATTAAATTTTGTGTTTGAATTTAATTTTTGATGAAGTGAATGTTGAAATGTTGATTGGAAGTCATATTTGTGATCTGTGATTGGTTCATGTGCTGTCCTTTTTATTAAATGGTGGTTAGAACTGGATTTGATGATTTAGCTATTAGTTCATTCCCCACTCTATATTTTAGTCTTACAACCATATTTCCCATATCTTTTCATTAATTTATATCCTTAAGATTTAAACCAATTTTATATTAGTACGGGAGCCAGCCCTCTCTAGAGATTGGCCCTAAGGACATATCTTTCCTTCAGCATTTCAATGTTGGTGGGTTTTATGGTACATATTTTTATACTTAGGCAAATTCATGACCAACACTTACAAATATTATTCTCAAATGATTTTTTCTTTATCTTGGTAATTCTTCTTCAATCTACAATTTGGGAAACCTTAGTCCTTCAATCTTCATTATTTCTTCTCTGCTACAACTTGGGTGAATTCAACTCTTCAATATTCTTCTTCCAATTTCTCTATAAATTTAGGCAACTTCATCCCTTCAATATTTTTTCTACTACAATAAATACTTCCTCCATTTTGGATTGTCATTAGATGGTCAAGATTGTCCCAATAATTTCACTTTGACTCTTTATGGCTAGAATGTGTCTTTGATACCATTATTGGGAATTCACCCAAATTACCAAGATAAAATATTAATCAAAATATTAAAGTATACTACCCACTAGACAATATCAATAAATCACATTCATAGAATAAAACTAATAGTTATCAATATTAAAGCTCATAATATTATTCATAAATAATCAAATATACAATATCTTATTCTCTAAATGATATAATACATGGAGATTTATCTCCATAATATAACCTTACAAGATGAATCTTCAATAATTTATTATTTCTCTCCTTAATCATCCAAGATATGCATCCTTTTCTATTCCTCACATATGACAAAACTCTCATGACTATTCACTTTACATCTTGCCATATATCATGTGACTCTTCAATAGCATATTTGACACCTAACATATATGACTCTTGACTTAATTCAATGACACTTTGCACTCTTACAACTCACACCTTACACCTTGCACACTTTATTACATAACACTTGGACTCCTCACACATTGACACATACATTAGAGAAATATAACTCACACTCTCTAATATAATATTTATAAATTCTACCAAATAATGTAATATCTCTAATGGAGATCGAGATTGAATCTTAAAACTATGTTGCCACAAGATTGATGGAGTTCCAAGATATTGTCAAATTGGTTGGATCATTGGATTTCTCTTCGGACTCTCATTTCTCTCCAACTAAAATTAAAATTCTCTTTTCTACTTGGATTCCTTCTCCTAGTATTTTAAGGGATTTTTCTTTGGATGCTCACTTTTATTCTCTTAAGTTAGAATCTCTATTTACCTCTTGTGATTTATAGAAGAGTGAGTCATAAGTTATTTTTAGATCATGCAATCTGACTGGATCATCAAATATCTCAACCAGTAAGATGTAAAATATCAAGCCAAGTATTTTGGGTGGTGTTGTACCACCCTTGGATTCAATGGTTTTTCCTTGATGTGGTGTTGCTTCATCCTAGGAATGGATTATTTATAGATTTCATATCTTCTTAGTGTTGGACTCACTCTCCTTAGTTCCAGTGGTGAGTAGAATGAGGAGTTGGCTGGTTTGGTGGGATTAGCAATTTGGGGGTGTTATCCATAGTTGTTGTGGTTGGATATCCTATCAACTACAAAAAAATATGGCTTCATTCTCTTATTTTGTGTGCCTATGGGGTTATAACCCATTATGATTGAGAGGATTTAGTTCCCTTTTGGGGATCTTAGGGTGTTTTCTCCTTGGCTCCTTACTAGGAGAGGATTTTACTTGATATTTTATTGGTAGTTCCCATGGTTTCTAGGGCTATAGTTTTAGTTTCCAACATGTTGGTGTTCTTGCTAGAGATTAAGGTGTTGATTTTATATATTGTTACTTACCTAAGGCATCTCTAGAATCAATGGGCTTGGGGTTGTATTCTTACTATTAGTGGTCTATGATTTCATTTGCAAGGCTCTTGGTGGATGGGGAAATCTTCATTGAGTATTATGTTTCAAATTTGAGTTCTCCTTCAGCTAGATTTTTTCTAGAATCTTTAACTAGATTTCTATGCTCTTAGTAAAAAATATCTAAATTGCATATTTTATCTAGACCTAGAAATAGGGTTTCTGGAAATGACAAGATCATTGTTGTAGGGCTCCCATTTTAAGTGGGCAAGTTATTTTTTCAAATTTCAAATTTGGGTGTCCTTGGAATGTGAATGACTTAGCTCTAGATCATTGCTTCCTTCTAGGTAGGAAATATTTTCAAACCCAAATTTCTAGTTGGGTGAGCACTGTAAGAAGGTAGGATTTTTGGATTCATGCTTCCCGCTAGGTGGGAATATATTTATTTTGAATTTGAATTCTTTTTTTAAGCACTATTGTTTGGAGATGAGTTTATTTTTTAAAATTTTAATTCAAATTATAGCACTCTATCCCAAATAATTTATTAATGGCTTAGATCTAGATCACTGCTTGGATGAGCATTACAGGAAGGTAAGATTTTTGGACTCATGCCTCCCACTAGGTGGGAATATGTGTATTTTGAATTTGAATTATTTTTTTGAGCACTACTATTAGGGTGGGAGTTAATTTTTTTAACTTTAATTCAAACTGTAGACCTTGAAATGTGTTTGGATTAGCTTCATATTGCTCCTTGCCAGGTAGGAAAGATTTTTAAATACCAACTGCTAGTTGGATGAGCATTATAGGAAGGCAGGAATTTTGGGCTTATTCCTCCTGTTAGGTGAGAATATGTTTATTTTGAAATTGAATTATTTTTTGAGTGCTAGTATTTAAGCAGGAATTAAATTTTAAAATTTTAATTCAAACTATAGCACTTTGTCCCAATTTTTTTTGTTAGATCTGCCTATGTGCTAGATTGTAGATATGAAGATTTAAGCTATTTTTTATTGTTAAATTCTCCTATGGTGGATTGGGTGAGAATATTCATTTCATGTTTGATTTTATTTCTTCTTAGCTAAGATGGTATTGCTGGATATTTCATATCTATAGGATCTATCTTGCTTGAATGTTGGACCAGTTTATGCTAGATGTCGGATTAATTTCCCCTAGGGAAAATGGTCCCATTTATGTTCTTCTCTGGTGAAAATTGAATATTTTAGTTTCTTTTTAAAGGTTTGGGTACCCTTCCAAAAATCCTTTGTAAAATGTCTGGTGATCCTTTCAAAATCCCTTTGTTTACGAAATAAAAAAATGTAATATCTCTAACAATTAGGGAAATGGACCTCTATGGGTTGATGAGCTTTTTAAAGGCATCTACTAGGAATTAAGCTATGACTTTTCCTTTTAGAGATTTTTGATTGAAAAATTTAATATCAAATTGATTAAGGTCCATCACCCACTTGGTGGTGTGGCCCGAAATATATGGTTTTGATATAAGGTACATCAAAGGACTTATCGAGCTATTATAATGGTCTTCTTATTGAGCATGTGGTGCCTAAATTTTTGGGAAGCCAATACTATTGCTAAACATAGTTTTTCAAGGGTGTGTATGTATCTCATAACTTACTAGAGTTATACTAATGTAATAAATTGATATTTCTCTATGTTGATCATTGTATTGAGCCAACATAACTTCTAAGACATGTATAGTTTCTATAGTGTACAATAATAGAGGCTTCATACGTTTGGGTGGGATGAGAACTAGAGGAGATATGATGTATGCATTAACAATATCAAAATATTTTTGACACTCATCATCCAATTTGAACTCAACACCCTTCCTTAAGAGTTTAGTAGAGGGTCAAATTTTTTTTCTAGTTGAGAGATGAATCGTCGTATGACTTGTAAATTTCATTGAAGATTGAAAAGGTTTGTCAATTTCTTTAGGGGAGGCATACCTATAATGGAAAAAATATTGGTAGGATCAAATTAAATCCCTTGATGAGAAATGATAAATCCTAGTATTTTTCCTAATGTAACCCCAAAGACACACTTGGAAGGATTAATGCAAACTTGATATTGTTAAGCAATAAAAAATTCATTGTAAATCAAGAACATGATGTCATTTTTGGGAGCAAGAAAGGAGATAATTGACATAGGTATCCATTGTGTTATGCATCATATCATGGAAAATATATGTTATGGTGCATTGGTAGGTTACCCCAACTTTATTTAGACTAAAATATATAAATTTCAAAGAAAATGTTCCCCAAGGGGTGATGAAAGTTGTTTTAGATTTGTCCTCAACTGGTATACAAATTTAGTTGTATCTTGAGAACCCATCCATGAGAGGCAACACCCCAGAATTAGAAAAAAGTGGACAATCATGTTGATGTTGGGAAGAGGAAAATCATATTTTGGATAATCCTTATTAATATCTCAAAAATCAATGTAGATGCAAACAATGTCTTTCTTTTTAGTGACAAATACTATGTTAGCTATCTAGTTAGGGTAATTGATGGATTTAATGAATTTAACCTCAAGGAGTTTTTGAAGCTCCTATTTAATGATTAGTGCTACTTTTAGATGCATCTTCCTTATATTTGCTTTATAGTTTTATATCAGGGTAATCATCTAGATGATGCACCATGAGAGAGAGGTCTATACTAGTCATGTCTATATAGGACCATGCAAAAATGTAAAATTTGGCTAGGAGACTTGTGTAAACGTCATGTTCATCAAGAGTCAAGGATTTTCCTATTTTTATTATTTTAGGGAAATCTTGAGTTCCAATATTATATCAATCATTTCCTCAGTAAGAATTTGGGACTCATCTTCAAATTATAGGGGTGTGGGAAGTACCCCTATGTCTTCAATGTTAGTTTGACTCAAAGGTATCAAGTCTAGCTCAAGTTATTATGAGGTGTCAATAATACCTATTGAGATAAGGGTCTCAAGTTCCTTTGTAGCCTCATTAGCAAGTAATTGAGACTCTTGTGTTATATTATTATTGTTTTGAAGTAATGCTTCAAAGAGATTATTGTATTTAGGATATATTATGTCTATGGTGTTTATGTAAGAGAGGAATATCTATACTCCTCTTTGTCTTCTAATATCATGTTTTTGTAGGGTTCAAGAAAATTATTTTCATAATAACTATAAGAAGATGAACAAGGTTGGCATTTCTTGTACTAGGGTTTATATCCCAAACATAATTGCTCTATTCATGGTTTAGGATCTAAAGGTTATTTGATGCCTTTCCCAAATTTTCTTAATATTATTCCATGATACCCAAAGTTGCATAATATTTCTTTGGGTATTTGATACAAGTGGGATATGTAGTAGGAAGCATAATGTTTTTCATCTAGATGAGGGTTGCTTACATGAATTAATTTTTTATTGGTTATCCTCACATAAACAAAGGTAAAACTACCTATTTGGACTATCATACCATTTTGGGAAGGTATTACTAAGGTCTGGGATGATGGAGGTAACCTAGCTAGATCTAATGTTAATATCTCACTTTGAGGGTCATTGTTTTGTGTTCCCTTAGTTTATTTTTTTAGGATTTCGATATGATTGCTAGTGCTAGCCTCATTGATGCATTGTCGTTATGCACATCATTAATTATCAATGAATTTTTCAATTTAGGGTAGTGTACGAGTCTATTTGTGAAAGGAGTAAACAAGGCTATAACTTAGGTCATTTGGGAGCAACAGGTCTTATTGGTGAAACCGATTGTGTGGGGGATTTAGGATATTTCTGTCTCTAAATTGCATAATTTGAACTTTAATATAATTGTAAAAATGAAAACTAATCATTAACTACAGAAATGAAATCCTAATTACAATTGCAGAATGAGATCTAATTATGTTGCAAAAATAATAGCTACAGAATTAGAAATCTGATTATAATTGCAGAAAGGAAATCTATTTATTTTTACAGTAATGGAAACATAATTATATCATGGAAATTAAGCCCTGTCAATGCTCTGTAACAAAATTTTGTCAATCTTTTATGCAAGGGTTGACAACAAAACACAAAATGCAGTAAATTGCAAAAAATAGTAAATTCTAGAAATGATAATCTGCAGTATTTTGAAAGCTTGCTAAAATTGGAGATTACAACCAAACCATTAATCACAAGATCATCCAATCATAAAATAAGCTAAGATTACAAATATTGTTAGTTGTTTACAAGGAAATGAAATTACAAGTTCTACAACTCATTCTGTAGTAGCAAAATCAGAATAAAAACCTATTGTTAGTCCTCCTCCTAGGTTTGGAAGTGGCCAGCCTCCTTGTCCAGAAGAAGGTATGAGTCTTTATTTCTCTAGATCTTACTCACACTCATTCATAACAACATGAATAAAAATAGTGCAATTTTATTTATTCAGAACATGATTACAATATTGCTGCTAAAAACCTATTACAAGACTGTAACAGTCAGTTTTCTTACTATTACACTACTTGCCTATTTTCTCCTATTCTCCTCTTTCTCCATATCTCTAGCTCAACCTATATGGGAGCCATATTTATAGATGTCCTAAGATCTACTTACAAACTGAGAATATATCATTTCTATCCTAAAGATCTAATCCTATTATGCTACAAATTTTCCTGGTTTTATCCTAAAAGAGGATCAAACTTGATCTTTCCATAAATGGTGGCTTTGATCGGCAAGGACAAAAAATTTAGATGGAAGATATTTTCCCTTACCCTTTTCAATATTTCTTTCCCTTTTTTTATCATTATAAATCGGTCAAAAATTCAAAAAGCACATTCTATTTTCATTTTGAAGATAAGTGGCTCATTTCGAAGAGACTATAATTCTCATTTTGAAGATCCACTCATTTCGAAGAGACTATGTTTTCTCATTTCGAAGATGTCTGTTCATTCCGAAGAGACTTCGGAATGAACAAATGTGTGCTCTTTAAATTATTTCCTCTGCATTTCTCAGGTGGGTTATCTCTCAGGATCAGATTTCAATGGTATTCATCTCTTTCTATGTGCGAATTCTATGCCTTGCCATTCATTGGTAGCTGGTTGGAATTTACATTGGAAAACCAATTTTTGTTGCACAGTAACAGTTTGCTTGCACTGTTTGCTAAACTTAGGTAAAATAAATGCTTGAGACATATCAAAACATAATTAGTGAAATGCTGCTATCAACCTAAGCATATTTCTTATTTAGAAAGTCATAACAAAATAACATAAAACTATGCAAAAATTTGTAAAAATTAGAATATAGTATTTCAAATACATTGATCATGCAAATAATTAATACACAGCATATTGAATCAACTTAACTAGCATATAAAATTAAGCGTAAGAGTTTTTAGGCAGTTTTAGTGTTCAAAACATGCTATGATTGAGGCATTTCCAGGCCTCATCATTTTCCCCCCAACTTATATAAATGCATGTCCTCATGCATTCTGTTGGACTATGGAATCACATATGTCCATATTAAAATTTCATGACTTGTAGAACAGTTTGGTGCCTATATAATATCCCTTGTTCTCCTGAAGGTTTCTAAGCCATTCTTCAAACTGATCATCAGGTTGAGCATCTTATTCAAAGTAGAAGGGAACTGGAGTAATGATGGTTGGAGGCCTAAATATGAGACCTATCCAATGATGTTGCATGATTTCAATCAGATGTATCACTCCTTATGCCCGTCTTCTAGACCATTCTAATTTAATAGGGGAGATGGGTTCTCTTTTCTATAGAGACATGGAAAGTTCAACCCATCTGTTTATGTAGATTGATAATGCTAGAACAAAATTGTCATTATAGAAATTTTGAAATCTAGTCACACAGTCCCTCAAATTGTTCAAGTACATCCTCTTTACATCATCCCTATTCATCATGGTGAAGTGTTGTTTGGTGATAATTGGGTGATTTGGCTGAACTGCTCTGACTAACAATTCAGCTCTTGATTCAATTTCTTTATTCTGCCTTTTCTCTTGGTCCCAATAAAAGTGATTTTGCAAAATGGACATGAATGCTCTCAGTTGAACATCTCCTATGTAAATTTGAGGATGAAATTCTACTTCTTCTAGAATAAAGAAGCTATGTAAAAATAATTCACATAGGAGATTTTTTTGCTCTATAGGGCTGTCAAAATATGCTTCCAAGAAATCTGTAGTTGTATCCAATTTATATGGGAGACTTGAGCTAATCCTTATGACCTGCCATCTAAGATATTTCTCTTTTAGAATAAGACTATAAAATTTGGCTGGTCATCTGAATTGGACCAAAAACTCAACAATCTGACATAAATCAGTCACTTTTTCTTTTAATGCCTTGATCTCTATTTCCTTTGCCTCTAACTATTTTCCTTCCAATTTGAATTTTTCAATCGTAGTGGCAAGATTCTCATATCTAATCATCGAACTGGCTATGTCTACATTATATTGTTCTAGGGATACTGTATTAGATGGTCTAACTACAGGTGGAACTCTAGGTAGTAGATCTACCTGAACCCCTTTTTTGCCACTTCTACTGGTTGATCATCTATCAAAAATTCTACCTATACCCCCTTTTTGCTATTTCTACTGGTTTATCATTAGACAATAATTCCACTTGTACCCTATTATCTACTATTTCTACTAAAGGTATAACATTTTGAAATACAGAGACCTCAATTAAAGGAGTACTTGAACAATTTCATGCTACTACTTGGACTATTCTTGTGCTGATGTTTCTTACTGTGACTCATCTCCAGTATATTTTTCTATGCTCTTTACAAATTTTAGAGCATCTTTAGAATGAGAATGCAATGCTTCAGAATGAGAAGGCACTTCTTCAGAATGAAAGGGTGCTACTTCAGAATGAGCACCTATGTCTGTCTTAATAGAGCCATCTACCCTAGATAAATCCACAAGTAATTGAGCCAAATCATCCTCATAAATGGATATAGTTGGCTATTTTCAGACTATGACAGCCTTTTTCTCAATTCTGCCACTTCCTACTGTAATTCTGCAATCCTCCTTTCCTGTATTTCAATGATACTTTCTCTCTCTTCAATCCATCTAGTTTGTGTTTTGACAATACTTCTTGTTGATCTCAGCTGTTCTGTGATGTCTACCTCCTCTATTGCTGGTTTAGAATCTGATGCAGACAAATTAGCTATATTTAGCTGCTCAACAACTATCTCTTCTTCTACTTTAGCTATCTGCTCTTTTTTAGGAGGCTCCATGAAATTGTCTATGATTGCATCTACAATTTATGTGGCTTGATGAACTACAGCCACTTCAAAACTATCCTGCCTAGTCTCTTCCTCAATTATCTGTTCAAAGAATTCTGGAAAGTCTTCAGGGGCTGGTTGTATTTCTATGACATTTGGACTACTTTTTCCACCTTCTTCTATCACCTATTTTGCTATTTCTCTCAAATGGATTCTTGTAGACCTCCTAGTTCTTGATGTAAATTTCTTCTTTTTGCTTTGTTTTCTGGTGATAACAGGGGTTGTGGGGATAGTTTCAGATGCTTCTATTTCCCTTGTTGTTTCTTCCCCTATTTGGCTAGGCACTTCACTCCCCTATTCTAACAGATCGATAACAACTTCAAAAAAATGAACTTTATTTTATTTTTCTCTTTGGCTGCCAGTTCTAGACCCTCTCTTCTTTTATTTCTTAGTTCATGAGGTTGAAGGTTCTAGAGAAAGGTGCTCTGTTGCTTCTGCTAGATGTATTTATTCCTATGTAATAGCCTCTATGATAGTATCTATTTCTTCTTCTGCAACAACATCTATAATAGCATTTGTTTCTTCCTCCTCTTCATCCTCATATCTAAAAACTACATCATTCAGGGTAGAGTAAAACCTATCAAAGCTTCTAGGGTTTCCTCTAAAATGGTGCTGGTAGACTAATTTAATAAGACCATGGTGGTGAGGGCTCCATTTTCCTTATTGATATCTTTTTGTCATATTTTTCAACTCCTGGTGCAGATACAGGGGAAGATTTACCCTAATTTCTGGATGTTGCCTACCATGTCTTAAGTGGTTCAAAATTTTGAGATGATGCCCTGATAAAAGTACATACTGCCCTTCATAGGTTAGAAATTTGATTACCCATGTGGCCACTTCATCCCAGGGTTCTTGTAAGCTGGACCTTTTTACCCCCTTGCATGTGTTATTGTGTATTAAGTATTCTGGCTCCCTATCATTTTCTTCCAAAAATTGATTAACTACATTTGCTAGTGTATTTTTGCTAGATCTAGAAATTGGAAGACCTTCTAATGGAAGCTCAGTAATTTGACTTAAAACTTTAGGGGTTACCTCAATTTTCATGTCGTTAATGTGTTCCCTATTATTTCTAAATGTGTGAGTGAATATTCCAGCCAAATATTTAGAGGACCCATTAAATTTGTCCAAAAATGGCATAAGCCCTCCATCTTCAAAAATTTGCAGCACTTCTAGATTTTCTCGGATGTGGGTGGTATCTTTTGGTTCCATTTTTGTCTTTTGCCCCATTTTCCTATTTTGGTATGTCAAAAAATGCTCACTTCTACTACTATTTCTCTGCTAGATCACTAGTTTCTAGTTTTTGCAAACTTGCAGGGTTTGTTTCTAGGTTTTCAATTGCCTTGTTCTTCTTCAGAATGAACTGTAATCTTGGTACTATACCTTGTAATTATTTTGCGTTAGCAAATATGTCTTCAAAAGTAAGGGTGGCATGCATTTCTATTTTTGCTCTGAATATCTGTCTATTAATGGTTGAGTAGATGTCCTTGTCAAATCCACATCACTTGTTTTTAGCTCCTCTGTTTCACCTGTAGATTCTCACGTGCATGATTATTAGCATAAAAAATGGTGGCATATTGTTGGTCACATCCTCATGATTCTGGTACTTTCTTAATGGGTGTAAGATAAAAAAAACCACATCCTAACTGACATGTGTTTATTTATCGTATGTAGTCAAATAATTTTACTTGATCATATATTTTTCCTTCCTTGGATGCCATGTGGAAATATTATATTGAATGCTCATTTCAAAGATTATGATTTATTGCAAAAACAATACCTCATTCTAAAGATTATGATTTCATTTCAAAGACAAGTCTTCATTTCGAAGATCATGCTTCATTGCGAAGGAAAATCCTTATTCGAAGATAAATCCTCATTCCGAAGACAAATCCTCATTCCAAAGACAAAGCTTCATTCGAAGACAAATCCTCTTTCCGAAGGTCATGCTTCATTTCAAAGACAAATCCTCATTCCAAAGATCATGCTTCATTGCAAAGGCAAATCATCATTTCGAAGACAAAGCTTCATTCCAAAGACAAATCATCATTCCGAAGACAAAGCTTCATTTCGAAGACAAAGTGCAACATTCATTCTACTGTCATTCCGAAGACAATTTCAATCTAAAAACAATACAAAAATTAATCTGAAGAAGATAACAGGCATTGTTTTTGGCATTCTTGTTCCGAATATTAGGTAGAAACCAATATTCTCATTCTCAAAACATGTTTTAAGTATGCCAACTCTTATGGATACCTTTTATGCTAATGGTTAATTGTTATATACTATATACCAATCATTTACAATGAAGAAATGTAAGAAATATATACCTGATTAAAAACAAGTTAATGCAAGTTTTGAAGAATGACTGCTTTTGTTGATGTTCTGCTGAGATTTTTTGCAATATTTCAAAGCAAGTGCAATTGGTGAATTTTTACAATGATGATTAAAAAATTTTCAAGGTTACGCATGCCAGAAAACTAGTTTCATGCATACCAACCCAGTAGTGCCTTAGGAAAAATTTTCACTACTGAGCTATTCATTTTTCTCTCTTTTTTTTCTTGGTTTCTTTTTTTTTTACCTCTCCTTTTCTCTTTTTTTCTTGATTCTGATTATGCCCATGAAGGAATTCATGATTTCCCTAAAATCATGCCCATGAATGAATTCACAATCAAAATTTATTCATCTTTTTGTTTTCTGTTTTTTTTTTTTTCTGCTTTTCTTGAAATCCATGATCATGCTAATTGTTTTGAAGTGGAAGAGGAAATTTCTTCCACTTGTTGTGTATCCAAACTATCAAGCTACTACAAGAATTCCTCTTTAGTTAGAGGTGTATGATACACCCTAAGGAGATGTCCATTTACTACCAATTTTCTCTAGGACCCATCAATAGGAGATAGACGAGCTGCTCCATTGTCAAATACCTCTTCAATCTGGTAAGGTCCAAGCCATCTAGTTCTCAGCTTTCCAAGGAAGTACTCATAATTAGAATCAAATAGCAAAGCCCAATCTCATTACTAAAATTTCCTCTACTGAATGTGACTGTCATGCCACAGCTTCATATGCTCCTAAATTACTTTAGTTTGGTGCAGAGCATCCAACCAAAGTTCATCCAATACATTCAGTTGTAGAATCCTATCTGTTTATGCCTATGACAATTCAATTCCAATTTCCAATTTTGTGTGCAATGTTAGTAGCTCAAATTAAATATGTAGGAGGGGCTTTTTACCAAAGACTAATTTATAAGGTGTGTTCCCTTACTACCAAGGTGTCTAGTGTGGAAATAACCTCTTCTAGTTCTTCATATGAATCAAGAAACCATAACTGACCTAAAAAATTGTTGGAGGGTCTTGTAGGAGGATACAGAGAGATCTGTTTTAGATCAATAGCATTTGAAATAGTCATTTTTCCATATCTACAGTCTATGAAGGTTGCTACAGTTGCAAGCCAAGGTCTTCCCAGAATGATGGGATATCCATGTGCTAAATTTCTTGGCTATAAAACCAAAAAATCTGTAGGGAATTCCCAAGAAGAGACTTCTATAGGGACATCTTCAATGATACCTTTAGGTTTTGCAACTGACATATCAGTCATTTCTAAAATTGTAAATGTGGGATTGAGATGTTTGGGCTGTAATTGTTCCATTATATCCTTGGTCATGACATTTATTGTAGCTCCTAGATCTACTAAGACATTTGATATTGGTATTGAGCCTATGGTAATTGTGATAACTGGACTCCTTGGGTCACTATACTTTAGAGGTACCAATTTTTTGGACAAGAGATCAGCTATCTTTCCTTCAACCTAAACAGTCTTGGGAAATGCTTTATTTTTTCTTCCTGCTATTCTAATGCACAAATATCAGATAGTACTTTTAATCATTGGTATATTCTTAATGGCTTGCAATAAGGGTAATGATATAGTTAATTTTCTAAGTTTCTTCACCAGGTCTAACTCAAATGTTTTTGTTGTGGTATTAAATCTTTCAAGATATGGAATTATCCTTGATGAAGGTAATTGTTCTGCCTGTGGTTCTATTTTTTCTTCTTCTTTCTATGTTTTTGGTTTAACTCCAAATGGTTCCAAAGGTTCTTGCTTTTCATTTTCCTTGATTTTAGTTGAAATAGGTTCAGGTACAACTTTTCCTGAACGAAGTTGGATGTTACTACAATCAAGAACATTTATTTCAGCATTTTCTTCAGCTTCAGCCACATAGACAAGGGATGCCTATCTCATGTTGTTTGGATTAGTGACTTATTGGGCTGGAAGTTGAGGTTGTTTCACCTATTGTGTTTGTTGTGGTTGGTTCTATTTTTTTTTGAAAATTTTTATTAGGTGCAGGCAACAAATGCTGAGTTTGACCTTGATTTATTTGTTGCCTTGGATAGGACTGGTATTGCTAACTCCACTGTGGTTGATTTTGCATCCGATGTGGATTATTATGATTCTGATTATAGGGTGGGTTGTTTTGATTCCATGATGGATTATTATGATTCTGATTCTAGGTTGGATTACTCCAACTTTTTTGTGGCCATTCTTGGGAATTTGTCCATTAAGAATAATTCCAAGGACATTGGGGTGGCTCTGATTGTCCCTAAGGCATAGTCCAAGGATTATGCCCCCAATTTGTAGGAAAACAAGGGGGATTTTGGTTTTGAGAGAAATTTGCCCCTTTTTTTGGTCCAACATAGTTGAGTTCCTCAGTATGACTTTCTAAAATAGTTTTGAGTTGTGGTAGCAGGTGGCATTTATCAGTCAAATGCTTCTTTGAACAGATACTACAAGTGGTTGAGATAGATGTTTTATTCAAATGACACTCCTATGAAGCATTTTTATTTCTAAATATTGGTAAATAAATTTCCAAAGTTTCTATGGTTTTTGCTTTTGTAGATATTTCTCCTAAAGTTGTGTTCAATTGCACCAGAATATTAGTTTTAAAATTTGCAAGTTCCTCTATTAGGTCCTTCACATTAGTGCCATTTGTATTTTTTTCTTCTTCTTCCCTACTTAGTGTGAGATTAATTCCTACAAAGACCCATAATTTCCTCATTATTGAGAGTATTTACATCCCATTTTCCCATAAAATCCAATACTTCTATATATTCATCTTGCAATCCTCTCAAAAAGATTATTTTGCATAACTCTGGTTCTACAAGTCCACATCTCCTTTGAACAAAGGAGAACCTATCAGGATAGTCTTCTAATGTTTCATCATCTTCTTGTTTAATCCTGAATAACTCATCTTTCTTATTCCTTACATGACAATACTCCTGATATTTGTCTAAAAACAAAGTTTCTATTTGATCCTAGGTTCGGATGGAATTTGGTTCTAAGATCATGAACCAACGTAATGCTGAGTCCTTAAGTTTTGAGGGAAAAACCTTAAGTTTTTTATTGTCATTTACATAGTCATAGGTTTGAAACACTACTTTGAATTCAAACAAAAACTGATCAGGATCTTCAGATACAACACCTCGAAAGGTTGGAAATACTGAAGGTGAAATGGTTTTCATGGGGAAGTTTTATTTTGGATTCAAACGGATAGGATATTCAAATGTTCTGGAAGGTTGGGGCATATCCTGATCATCTCCTTCATTATGGACATAGCCATGTTGGCCATCCCTATATAGATTACCTCCCTCTACCATAGTTTTCTATTCCTTGGGAACAGTTAAACCTATCCAAATTTCACTCTCAAGAGGTCTAAGATCCTTTGTTGATGATGAGTCTGATGATTTTTCTTTCTTAGAATGTTCTAATGATGATGAGACTGGTAATTTTTCTTTCAATATTTTTGGTAGTTAAAACATAGGTGATTCACCCCTTAGGCATGAAGATATTCTTAATGGAACAAGCCAGGGATCCTTTTGGGTAATTCTACCTTTTTCATCCCTAGGCTTACTCATTCATGTTTACTCTTAAATGACATAAATTATAGGTCAATAGTTGTTACTTTAACCAATTGTTATATTCAGATTTTATCCTGAATTTCATAGCTCAGTCTAATTAACAGCTATTGGACTATTGTCACCTTCCAGCAACACTATTCCCCATCAATGACACAAAAATTATGCGTTGTCGTTATGCACATCATTAATTCTCAATGAACTTGTCAATCCAGGGTAGTGTACAAGGCTATTTGCAGGAGTAAACAAGGCTATAACTTAGGTCATTTGGGAGCAATAGGTCTTATTGGTGAAACCAATTGTGTGGGGGATTTAGGAAATTTCTATCTCTAAATTGCATAATTTTAACTTTAATATAATTGCAAAAATGGAAACTAATCATTAACTGTAGAAATAAAATCCTAATTACAATTACAGAATGAGATCTAATTATGTTGCAGAAATAACAGTTGCAGAATTAGAAATCTGATTATAATTACAAAAAGAAAATCTATTTACTTTTGCAACCATGGAAACCTAATTATAGCATAGAAATTAAGCCCTGTCAATGCTCTGTAATAGAAGGTTGTCAATCTTCTGTGCAGGGGTTGACAACAAAATGCAATAAATTGTAGAAAACAATAAATTTTGGAAATGATAATCTACAGTATTTTGAAAGCTTGCTAAAAGTGGAGATTACAACCAAACCATTAATCACAAGATCATACCAATCATAAAATAAGCTAATATTACAAATATTTTTAGTTTTTTATAAGGAAATAAAATGACAAATTCTACAACTCATTCTGCTGCAGCAAAATCAGAATAAAAACCTATTGTTAGTCCTCATCCTAGGTCTGGAAGTGGCTAGCCTCCTTGTCCAAAATAAGGTATGAGTCTTTCTTTCTCTAGATCTTACTCACACTCATTCACAACAACATGAATAAAAATAGTTCACTTTTATTGATTCAGAACATGATTACAATATTGCTGCTAAAAACTCATTACAGGACTCATAATGATCACTTTTCTTACTATTACACTACTTGCCTATTTTATCATATTCTCCTCTCTTTGCATCTCTCTAGCTCAACTTGGACATGAACCATATTTATAGATGTCCTAAGATCTACTTACAAACTCAGAATATCTCATTTCTATCCTAAAGATCTAATCCTATTATGTTGTAGTTTTTCCTAGTTTTATCTTAGAAGAGGATCAAACTTGATCTTTCCATAAATGGTGGCTTTGGTCGGCAAGGACGAAAAAGTCAGATGGGAGATATTTTCCCTTACCATTTTCAATATTTCTTTCCCTTTTTCTAGTGTCAAAAATTTGTCAACAAGTCAAAAAGCACATTCTGTTTTTATTCCGAAGATAAGTGGCTCATTTCGAAGAGACTACAATTCTCATTTCGAAGATCCGCTCATTCTGAAGATACTGTGTTTTTTCATTCTGAAGATGTCTATTCATTCCGAAGAGACTTCAGAATGAAAAAAATGTGTGCTCTTTAAATGATTTCCTCTGCATTTATTAGGTGGGTTATCTCTTAGGATCATATTTCAATGGTCTTCATCTCTTTCCATGTGTGAATTCCATGCCTTGCCATCCATTGGTAGCTGGCTGGAATTTACATTGAAAAACCATTTTTTGCTACACAGTAACAATTTGCTTGCACTATTTGCTAAACTTAGGTAAAATAAATGTTTGAGACATATCAAAACATAATTAGTGAAATGTTGCTATCAACCTAAGAATATTTCTTATTTAGCAAGTCATAACAAAATAACATAAAACTATGCAAAAAGCTATAAAAATTAGAATATAACATTTCAAATACATTGATCATGCAAATAGTTAATACACAGCATATTGAATCAACTTAACTAGCATATCAGATTAAACATAAGAGTTTTTAGGCAGTTTTAGTGTTCAAAACATGCTATGATTGAGGCATTTCCAGGCCTCATCACTCATGATCATTATTACTTATAGGGAAAGACAAATATTTTGTTATTTTACTATTGATAATAGGGGTTGAAATCAAATATGGAAAAAGGCACATATTCGTATTATCCTTTTTTAATAATTGGAAATTAGTAAAGGGGTCAGGGTCCTTTGGGATGGTTTTGAGTTGGCCTTGATAGTTAAATTTTAAGCACTCATGGTATGTGGAAGGAACTAATTGCATGGAATGAATAAATGGGTGTCCTAGGAGGAGATTACATTTTAAATCAAATATTATGACATGGATTATAGTGTTAAGTATGTGGGGTCCAAAATTTACAAGGAAGACCGAATTTTCCATAACTTTGCACTCTTTGCCATTGTATGCTTTAATAATAACATTAGCTTTTACCAAGTATTACTTGTTTAGCCAAATCCTACTAAATAATTTAAAGTTGAATACATTTAAATTAGGTCCATTATCAATTAATACTCTTTTAATTTAACTATCACTAATCTCACATGTAACATGCAATTGGCATTCCCCAAGCATGGATGGTGATGGGACATATTCTTTGTAAAATTTAATGGTCATATGATTAGTGACCATAGTTGTAACACAACGATGGAGTATTCCTAGTGGGGAGGTGTTTTCTAGAGGTAAGAATGATCCCTAGGTTGAATCTACCAAATTGAACAGTCTTCTAATTCCCCGAATGACCCCTGTATGATCTATCAATTGCTTGTACGAACCTCAAATACATACACTGTACGATCTTAGATCATACAATGACCAATATGGTATGATATTACACTCAAAAAAATTGACAGATGCTATTTTGGAGGCTACCGTACACAGTTTTGTAATCGTTCAAGCCGATTTACCAAAACTGCCAAATTAGGTAAGTTCCTGTCAATCACCTATTTTACCAAATTGGGTAATAACTCTTTGTACGATTTGTACGATGTACGATATGTATGATCCAAAGGTACAGTAGGATGTTAATTACTATACTCTTCTACTCCAATATCTCTTCAGGATGTTTTGTAAAGGTTTAACAACCTAAACAAGATAGTTTCATTCACAAGAAAAACATCCAATCCGGACTAGTGAGAGATTCCATCCAAACAATTATGCCAAAAATAATACAGTCTACTTTAGTACATCTTTGCCAATATCCTTATACTCCTATATCATTATCCATGATTCCACCAGTAACAATTTACTCACAAAGCTGCAACAAAGCCTACAACTAACATATAACAGTAAGGAAGAAACTCAATTACACAATTATCATCCACAATGCATCAACCATACACAACATGATCATACACTATCATCCACAACATCTGTTATTCTTATTAATGGTTGTCAACTCAGTTACAATATGGAAAAATCTCTCATATTAATTGAAATAACTCAAAAATATGTCTATCTCTCTACTCTAGCAACTAATAACCAGTAAACTAGTAGCCAGACCTACAAATTCAAAAATGGGGCCTTATATAACATTTCCTAGACTATTCCAAAGCGATTCCTAATACAATCCATTATTCACAACTACCCATCTACAACTAAATACATTATTTTGGTAATTTCGTAATTTTACACCTTAGGTTAGCAAATCCATTTGACATTTCATCCCAAAATTATATTTCCTTTACATCTTAATGAATTTCGGTGCGCCATGTATGATTTGCCACTACTATGTATGGTTTGACACTTCAGTTGTACGATCACCTGTATGATTTTCTCCCACTATAAGGTTTCCCAAAACTTGAAAATATCATCCCAAAATTGTCAAAATTTAGTAAATCACCTTTTCTTCTTCTAGGAGGTGGATTTGTTGCCTACATCTGCCCTCCCCTTTATTTTAGTTGGCATCCTCGATGACTCATTCTATGTTTTTTTTTGGGCTTCCAGTCGAGCTACCTCAGCCTCCAAGTCCTTGAATTGGGTCTTGTACATTTCCCATTCATTCTTAAGCTTGGTTGCATAGCTCCCCATCTCAATAGCTTTGGATCCATAAAGGTTAGCCTTTTCCTCAGTGGCTTTCACAAAGTCCATCATTTGCTTTTCTCATTTAGAGGTACTCTTTGTCAATTTCTCCTTCCAATGAGATTCTGATCGATCTCCATCTTGTAGTTCCTCATTCTTCTTGTCAATGGTATACAAGTGGTGTTTTATGTCAGCTTATAGAGCTCGAACCTGGTCTTCTTTGGTACTGACTTGATATTGCTTCTCAATGACCATCTTGTTGAGCTTCTTGTTGTATCTTGTCAGCTCCTCTATCTATGGGTACCTCTTGTTTAAATCTCTTGATAATAGTGCTCTCCCTTGATAGCCTTATATGGTTGGATGGATCCACTCTTCTCCCTCTCTTACGATCCTGTCAACCCATCTGATATGTACTCACACCCTTCTTCTTTCATCGGGTCTAGGTGCCAACTCCTATTGTTCAATTATTGGCTACCTCTCCTCCATTTTGGTAAATAGTCTTATGAGTCCCATATCTGGCTCCTCCTGTGGTAGACCTGGCTCATGATGAGCCTCATTTTGAGTTTTTTCTCTTCTTCTTCATTCAATATATTTTGAAGCAATGAATAAACATTGTACTTTGTAAGGCTTCAACTTTGAGCCATTTATAGTGTTGGGTACCTCCATCCCATTCAGGTTCTACAACCTAACCACTCCATTATCCAATACTTCAATCACTTTATAAGGTCCAAGCCATAACATCTTTAGTTTACCTGGCTTGATCTCTCGCTTCCCATTAAATTTGAGAACCAAGTCCCTTGGACTAAGTTCCAACTTCCTCAAATGCTTGTCATGCCATAGCTTTCGTCTCTTCTGGGCTATCTCAATCACCCACTATGCCATGATTCTTATTTTATCTAGTTTTATCAGCATCATCAGATTCATCCAAAATTTCTTGATCTCCCAAGCAATGCTCTACTGCAACTCTCAAACTTGGTATCAAAAACTTGACTGGCACCACCGCTTCTTGACCATACATCAATTGGAAAGGGGTATGTTTCATTGGTTTAAAATCTGTTCGATATGCCCACAAAATGAATGATAATATTTCCTCCCATTCTACTTCTTCTATCCCATAGGTCTTATACAAAGTTGATACTAAGACTTTATTAGTCACTTTTGCCTGCCCATTCGCTCTCGGGTAGTACGGAATGGACAGGGAGTGTAAAATCTTAAACTTTGTCATCAACATCTTGATAATCTCATTAAAGAAGTGTCCTCCATGATCACTCGTTATATGTAGTGGAATACCGAATCTTGTGATTACCTGCTCGTACAAAAATCATGTTGTACTTTTGGTAGAATTATCAAATAATGCTCTTGCTTCTACCCATTTTGTGAGGTATTTCGTTTCCACTACGATATATCTGCACTTTTGTCTTTGAGATGTCTTAAATGGTCCTACGAAGTCTAAGCCCCAATGTTCGAACAACTCTTATGGCTGTAATGGGTGTAAGGGTATAAAGTCCTTCTTGACCGGTTTACCTACTCTTTGGCAAGTATCACAAAATTTCACATGTTCTTTTGCATCATTGTACAAGGTGGGCCACCATAGACCTGCTAAAAATATTTTTTGCACAGTCGCATCTAGTCTCATGTGTCCCCCTACTAAGCCTGCATGGGCTTCCTTCAATTTTGTCTTAACTTCTTCCTCCATTACACATCTCCTCAAGATACCATCACTTCCTATATTGTATAGAAATCCTGCTATTATCTGGAAAGGTGCTGACTTCATGATTATTCTCTTATTTTTTGTTGCCATCATCTCTTGTGGCAACTCCCTTGTGGATAGGTACTGGCCAACCAACTTGTACCATGATGGCACAACATTGATGGCAAATAACTGTGCATCTATAAATTCATCAGGAACTCCTATTCCTTTTGGCTTCCCTGATCGTATTCAAGACAACTGGTCTGCAATCACATGCTTCTTGCCAGGTCTTGCCACAACTTGGAATATGAACTCTTGGAGCGTAACAAGCCACCTACTAACTCATCCTTGTATTATTGATTTGTTTATTAAGTACAAAAATACTTGATTATTGACATAAAACACAAATGGGTTCACCAATAGGTAATTTCTAAACTTTTGAACTGCATATACCATCCCCAAGGCTTCCATTTCTATTATACTATAATTTATTTTTGGCCTTGACAATAGGTGACTAGCAAAGAAAATCAGTTGATCCAACTTAAATTATCCTTCTTGTGCCAACACACATCCAATTGCAAAGTTTGAGGCATCAACGTGGACATGGAATTCCTTATCCCAACTTGGAAACACCAAAATCAAACTACTTACCAACTTAGCCTTCAAATCCTCAAAGGCTCCCTAGTGCTCCTTTATCCATCTGAAAGGAATATTCTTTTTCATCAAAGAATATAATGGGTAGGCTACATGTGCATAATTTTTTATAAACCTTCGATAATATCCTGTTGACCCAAGGAAGGTTTTGAGTGAACTCACATCAAAGGGTTCTTCCATGTATAATATTACCCAAATTTTATCTTGATCTGTCTTCAATACTTTGTTGCACACAATGTGTCCTAACAATTTTCTATATGGTACCAACAGAAAACACTTTGTTGGGTTCAATAATATCTGTCCATTTTTGCACCTGCTCATACATTCACTAAGAGCTGGAAGATGCTCCTCGATCTTCCTATAAATGGACCAATCATCCAAAAATGCTTTGAAATTTCCCATCACCAATTGGTCAAATATATATAGTACGATGTGCTAAAATGTAGTTGGGGCGTTATAGAGCCCAAATGGCATTCGATTATATGCGTAGATGCCATTCTCCACAACAAATGTGGTCTTCAGCTTATCCTCCTCAGTTATGTTGATCTGATTGTATCCTGAGAATCCATCCAAAAATGAATAGATATCATGTCCTGCAACTTCTTCCAAGATAGAATTTGTGAATGGAATAGGAAAGGGATCCTTAATTGTCACTGTGTTTAGACTCTTTAAGTCTATGCATATCCTTATCTTATTGACTTTATTTTTCAAGTTGATTACTATAGGTGAAAACCATTCACAGTTCATCACCCTGAATAGAATTCCTACTTCCAACATCTTTTCTATATTCGTATTCACCAATGCCACATACTTGGGATTCATTTTATATGGCCTCCTACTAACAAGTTGAGCGCCAAGAATTAGTGTAATTTCATGGATACATAACTTGGGTGGGATTCCTTTCAAATCCTTATACATCCATGTGAATATATCCTTGTACTCTAAGAATATCTTGAAAGTTGCTGCCTTCAATATGTGATTCCAATCATCGCCATAATGGACTATCCTAGGTTATTTTTCCATTCCTAGATTGATATCCACTATCTTAGGTCCTTCATACTTGATATTTTACGGCTCACTCGTAACTTTCATTATGTTCTTTGGATGTGTCGGTCTTGCATAAATCTCTGCATCTCCTACTATATACTCCACAAATATTTTTGGAAACATCCACTTGTCTTCTGTTTCCTTCTTAGTTTCTTTACTGACTTTCAGTTTGTCTTGCTTTTCCTTGATCTCTTCTGACTCAATACAGAGGCAATTGGGCTGAAACATCTTGTAATTCTCCATTTGCCAATGAAGAAGTCCACTATCATATTGAAATTCATCCTCACTACATTCATCTATGTACAACATTCCCTCTCCATCAAGTTCATGTCCTTCATCCCTTGATGAGTTTTCTGATTCATCAGTTGTAGCTACATCCTCACTAACTCTTTGATTAGCTAAATTGATCATATATTTATGTCGTCCTTTCTTCAAGGTGATCTGATTTTTTCCCAAATTATGATTAACTTTGGCCACTCGTAGATATAATCTCCCTAAGAGAGTGTCATATGTAGGTTTCTACATTGAAATCACAACAAAGTCCAAGATAAATTCTTGCTCAGTTATCATAACTTGTTGTGCAGTCAAAACTCCTTTGATGTTAATATCATTATGGTCAGCCCCATACAGTTAGAATATTTGTGCCCATAGGGATGGAGCACCTATTTATAACCAAGTTCTTTCTGGTAGTACATTAACATGGGAACCTCTATCCATGATCACTTGTGTCAATTTGTGCCCCAAAATCTCCATATGCATTAATGCAGGATTATTTCCCACATAAATCATTAATATAGTAGGATCCATAAATTGGTATTTTTGTCCTTCCTCTAAAATTGGTTGGCTCTCTACTTCCATCACCTTCTGTGGTTGCATTTCCTCCACAATTGCTTTCTACAATTCTGGGATAGCTTTGAATAATTAAGATACTTTAAGTTCCACTGTGGTATCCAAAACATGTGCTTCTAGGTTCTGCACAATTGTCTCCTATTCTGATGGTTTTTGTAATTCCCTTTGAATGGTTGACTCTCCTTGCTTAGTTTTCTCAGTTTCTTCTTACAATATTTTCTTTGTTGCTTGCCAGCATTGCTTCTCTTTTGCTGGTCTAGATACTTATCCTTTTTAGTCTGATTCCTCATCATGGCTAACACTTCTTGAGTTTCCTCTTTAACTTGAGGAATTTTTATGTCCAAATAACTCACATTCTATGGGTTGCTCAAACTCGCCTACTTTGGACAATTCTCCTCCTTGTGATTCCCTGGACCACATAATCTACACATGTGTTATTTGTGGTACTCCTTAAATTGGAGGTGCAGGACAATTCTTCGTAAAATTCCCCCACTCTTGGCAATTACGACATTGTATGATCAGTGTACCTTCTGAGTCATATTGTAAGTGAATTTTTCCTTCTTGTCAATTACCTTGATTTTGTTTGCCACCTCTTCTACTATTTTTGTAACCACCACTCGTTGCTTGTTGGTCACTCCCTTAGGCCTATGGTTTTTGTTCCTGCTCCTATATTGATAGTACCTGTGGATGGGTTCTTGCATTGTAGGGATAGAGCATTACCTCATGCTCCATCGGATTATAAATATAGCAATAGTCATTCTTTAGATACTTTATATTTGTATGTCCCTCGCTCTTGCATTTAGTGCACCACAACTCATTCCTATCTGGTTTGATATTTTGCTCCTTAACCATTTTATCAAACTCCTTGCGGAATGATGTGACCGTCCTCTAGATAGTGTCTTCTTCTTCACTATTCGAATATTTTGACTTGGTATGAGATAATATTCCCATGTATGTCTATTTTTATTCACTTTCAAAAGTCTTTGCATGTTTCAATGCTTCTTCATATGTGTCATATGGTACTCCCTTCATTGTTTTCTTATATTTTTGTAGTAACCCATCTACAAAACATCATTTTATCAATGCATCTACCAAGGGCATCTGCATATTATCGACTAACTACTTTAGTCGATGGTTGTAGGATTTTATATCCTCATATGATTTCTATTTTGTTATGTAAAGCTCGGTGACCATATCTCCATCATCTTTCAAAGGTCAAAATTCTTCAATGAATTTCTCCTTTATCTGATTCCAAGTCTAAAAATCAACATTATTTTCTCTTTAGGTACCAATCTATTGCCAATCCCATCAAGGTGGAAGGAAAGAGGACTATCCAATCCTCTGGTTTGTGTACAATATTTGCTCTCCAAATTGTTATGCAATTTCATACGTACCATGTGGGTTCTTCCTTACCCTCACCTAAAAATGGTGGACATATTTGTTTGGTTGCTTTGTTAGTCATCTTAGGAGAGTTGTGACTCTCACTTGAGGTGTCCCATAGAATATCTGTCGGATTCTTCCTTGGGAGTGTCCTACTTCAATTGTCATAATAAGTATCAATTCAAGGTATCTTATTCTGTCCCATCACTCGGTAATCAAATTCTCGTGCATCTCCACTTTGTGACCTTATTCACTAGTGCGATGGAGATTGTCTTGGTCTATCCTCCTGAGCCCCCATGTCCTGTTGCCTTGGTGTTTGAATCCCATACTCTACACCCTATCATAACCTTGTTTTTGCTTCCTCAAGTCTTACCATCCACTCTCCATTATCTTGCACTTTCTCTTTGTCACTTGTCTCCTCTACGATTAGTGGGTCTTCCTCCTCGTCTTCTGTCTCAATCAACAATGTCTTGAAGTCTCCCTCTTCGAATATTCAAACTTGCTCTATCTTTGGTTTATGCGTACTTTGATCTGAGTTACTCATGTTTCATATTTGATAAATCCTTATGCTCCTTCTTATTGGAATGGTCTTTCATGGTTCTCTTCTCCCACGACTTCATGTACTTGTGTCCGTCATAAAAAACCACCTCCCATTTTTTAGTCAAATTTGACCCGTTTTAACAAAAATGCAAGATTTGATAAGGAAACGATGCCAAATGTAACATAGCGGTGGAGTATTAATAGTGGGAAGGTGTTTTCTAGAGGTAAGAATTATTCCTAGGCTAAATCTACTAAATCAAACGGTCTTCTAATTCCCCGAATGACCCCTGTACGATCTATCAATTGCTTGTATAGACCTCAAATACATACACTATACGATCTCATATCATACAATGACCAATATGGTATGATATTACACTAATAAAAACTAACATATGTTGTTTTAGAGGCTGTCATACATAGTTTTGTAATCGTTCAAGTTGATTTACCAAAACTGCCAAATCAGGTAAGTTCCTATCAATCGGTTGTTTTACCAAATCGGGTAATAACTCTGTGTATGATTTGTACAATGTACGATATATGATATGTACAATACAAAGGTACAGAAATATGTTAATTACTATACTCATGCTCCAATATCTCTGGGATGTTTTTTAAAGGTTTAATAGCCTAAACAAGATAGTTTTATTCACAAGAAAAACATCCAATCCGGACTAGTGAGAGATTCCATCCAAGCAATTATGCTAGAAATCATACAGTCTGCTTTAGTACATATTTTACAACATCCTCATAAACCTAGATCATTCTCCATGATTCCACCAATAACAATCTGCTCATAAAGCTACAAAAAATCCTACAACTAACATATAACAGTAATGAAGAAACTCAATTACACAATGATCATCCACAATGCATCAACCATACACAATAGTATCATACACTATCATCCACAACATCGTTTATTCTAATTAATGGTTATCAAATCAATTACAATATGGAAAACTCTCTCATAGTAATTGCAATAACTCAAAAATATGTCTATCTCTCTAGTCTATCAACTAATAACCAGTAAACTAGTAGCCAGACCCACAAATTCAAAAATGGAGCCTTATATAATGTTGCCCAGGTCGTTCCAAAGTGGTTCCTAAGAAAATCCATTATTCACAACTACCCATCTAAAACTGAATAAATTATTTTGGTAATTTCCTAAGTTTACACCTTGGGTTAGCAAATCCATACGACATTTCATCCCAAAATTACATTTCATTTACATATGAGTGAATTTTGGTGCACCCTGTATGATTTACCACTACTTTGTATTTTTTACTACTTCAGTTGTATGATCCCATGTATGATTTGTTCCCACTGTATGGTTTCCCAAAACTTGAGCAAATCATCCCAAAACTGTCAAAATTTAGCAAATCACCTTTTCTTCTTATGGGAGGTGGATTTGCTGCCTACAATAGTGTCTACTAAATGGGTTAAATTATATGGTACAAGATCTCAAGTAACTACTTTTTCATATAAAATTTTGATATGGATGGGGGATATTTTTAGTAACTCGAGTAGGGGGATTTTTACAAGGATACCCTCAAGTTATTTAATATTGAATGTTGTATTTCCTTTTTCTTGAGATTTTAGGATGAGGGTAGGTTTTTCAAAAAGGGATTTAGTATATACTATGATTTGGGGAGAGCATTAATAGATGATTTTTCCATTTGGAATTTGTATTACTATCTTCTCACTATGTTGATCATTTCCACCATATTTTGGTAAGAGGCTGAGACATTTTTGTATTATATGTTATTGTTAGTATTTTGCTCATGGTTGGGTAAAGGGTTTTTGAATATACCCAAATATTTATTAGATTATGAGAAAGGATGAGATTAACTAAAAGTGACTCACCCTTGATTGATGAGTTCTTAAATGAGGAATCTAGGGCTCTTGCACCTATTAGTCAAATACCCATTTAAACTATGGTAGGCACATTTCTCTATAATATTAAAACTAGATTGCTTTTCCATTTTTAAATTCAATGGTTTTATAGGTGGTAATTCAATCATATTTACTTTCAATAGATATTCTAAGATAACTAGAGGTAGATCTATTTTAGTGTATTATATTTTAGGCCTATCTTGTTTAATCAAAATGAGTTTATGTAGGGCTACTATAATACCTCCACTATTATTATTAATTGGCCTAGATTCAATGAATCCATAAGATACAACATGTTTATTTTTATATTGTCATTTATAATTGGAAGAATTTTCTTATTTCTTAAATTTTAATTTTCTTTTTCTTACAAGAGCAAACTCTACTTGTTTAGCCAATTGAATGACATGTACAAAAGAGGGTACTATAGTCATATCAAGATGATGGGAGATATGTTCAATTAGTTTTTCTTAAAAATTATAAGGAGGCCCTTAGGAGGAGGTTTGTACTCTAATTTCATTACCAATTACCTCTATATTTTCAAGAAGTTTGAGAGGTTTTCTTCCTTTCCTTGTTTTAACTAGTATAAGTCAGCAAGGGTGGTTATTTATTCTATGTATATGGAGAATTTTTGAATGAAAATTTCATGCAATTCCTTAAATATTTTGAGTGGCATGACAATTGGACCATTCTAATGCCAATCCTACAAGACTTTGTGGAAATAATTTTAACAATAAAATCTCATCATATGCTATGCTAACACAATCAAGCATGAACATTTTCTATATAGTTTGCAAGGTCTCTTGAACCATCATATTTAGAAAGTTTAGTAACTTCAAAATGATGGGGAAATGGGTTTTTAACTACAAGTGGGTCGAAAGGTTGGTTGTACATATCATCGAATGTACAAATTAGTTTTCAGAACCCTTGAAGCAAGGATAATTGTAGGGTTAGTTGTTAAACTTGTGATATAAGAGACTAAAATTTAGGTAAAACTTGACTTGTTAGAACCAAGGGATTTTATGGAGTTGGGAAAAGGTTTGGAATACTAACCAAAGGGTTGGTTTGTGTAGGTTGAAAGGAAAAGGGATTGAGGAGGTGTTAAAAGGATTAGTGGAGGGATTTATTAAGTCATGCATATTTGTTGTTCGAAACCTATTAAGATTGAATGTAACTATGGAGTTGGAAGTTGGGGGAACCAAAATGTATGCTACTCCTGCTTCAACATATGAAAATAATGCTTATCTAGGAAAGGTTAGCTGAGGCATTATTTTGTTAAGGGTATTTTATATGTTCCTTGCTTCTATAGTAGAAGGGTAAACATGGCTAGGAATTATTAGCAATTTCTCTATGGAGGTTGATGGGGTTTTATGTCCCATAAAAGGGGTGGGATTGAAATTCCTCCATTCCATAGTAACAATTTGAGGGTTTGGTCCTAGGGTATTGAATTCTATATTTGAAGGTCTTTGAGAAACCTCCAAGGATTTAAAATTTAAAGGAGTTTATGTATGTTGTTAGATGAATTCTAGATTAAGTCCTTCCAATGAAATGAGATGCTCTATAAATATACTCTAAAGTGTCTGCATGAATTATCATTAACAAGGCTTCTTTTTTCTGTGGTAAAAAGAGGCTAAGTGATACATGGATCTATTGGCTTTTAAGCATAACTATCTCAAAATATCATAGGTTCCAATATAAATAAGACATAATATTATAGGTCAAAATATCAATAATCAAGAGTAGAATTATATATATGAGCAATCAAATATATATCTATGCCAATATAATAATGAAATAATATTAAATTATAACAACAAATATGAATGTAAATGGCTAAAATTATTCATGTACATGCATGAATAATACTTACAATAAAATTGCTCAAAATATGTATACAATATTTATTATCAATGCTTGCTATGTGGTGATTGCTATAGACTATTTTCCCTTACATTGTATGGAGATTTTTCTCCATAATATAGCCATAGTAATATGACTCTTAAATACTTGTCTATTACACTCCTCACATATCTAGGAGATGTAACCTTTCCTATTCTTGACCTTTGGCTTCTCATGTGGCCATTTGTATACTAGACTTTTCACTCTATTCTTACATGCAAACTTTAAATCTATGACACTTGCACACTTATAAATGACTCTTACTCTCCTGCATGCAATCATAATATAAGAAACTTGTGCACATCCTCACATTGCATATTTCAACACTTACATACATGGAACTTGTGAACATTCTCTTAATGCACACTTGCACTCTTACTTACATGAAACTTGTGCATATCATGCACATAAACACTTACATAAAAGATAAATATAAATCACTCATCTAAAATATGGACACAAACCCTAATCTACTACATATTTATATTGTAACAATAAAGATACCATTGGGGTATACCATGTACCAAATAATGTAATATTCTCCAACATGATCCAAAGACCACTTTACCATTTTCATTATATACAGGGGAGAGATATCTCAAGGAAATAAGGTCCTCTTCTTCCTCGTATGCAATTTTCTTGAATTTTGTAGAGTTTTCTTTGATTGGAGATACTTGTTTAGTAGTATGCACCATTTGGTGCACTACACTTCTAGTAATATAATGGGGAGGTTTATTAGTCATACTTGCGAAGAGGGAGTAAAATTTATTAATTTTTGTTTATAGTGTTGATTAAAGAAGAAAGAGAAGATTTTTCAAAATTTCTTTATATCCCATTTAGTGATATAATAGTCCCTTATTATGACTCCCACTATCATTTAATAAGGATAACCTTCAAGGTTTGTATGATGGTTTACTCAAGGGGTCGTTAAACTTCCCCCAGTAGGACTAACACTTGGTTATATTTTTATTATCTTGAATTAATCTGAATTATGCTAGGAAAATAATTTAGATTGTCTAAATTAAAAGTGTGGTGAAATTTTAAGTTGTATTAATGTAAGGGTTTTTGGATAAAGGTGTTTAAGACCTTAGTGTTATTCACTTTGGGTTCACCAAAAATGTAAATTAGAATTTGGGAATTTTGGCCCCCTAAACCAATTATTTATAATTAGACAAGGATTTGACCCTAAATCTCATCGTTATAAGTGTTATATTTGGTGAAAAGTAAGGGATTCACCAAGGGTATTTGAATATTATCCTAAATATATGTATTTGTTTATAAGTTTATCAATAAGTTAAGTTTTAGGATCTAAGAAATGCAAAGAAAGAAATGTAATGAGATGTAGAATGAAGCCAAATATATGAAAAACAAGTCCTAGCCTATATGTAAATCTAATTCATTTATTTCTAAGCTAATGACAAGAAGTAAATATTTTTATATTTTTTAGCAAGGGCTCAAGAGGAAATGTAAGTAAATGAACTTAACCAAAATGCATTCTAAATGCCTTTTTGATTTGATGTCCACTAAGTGATGAGTTTCGTTGAGTCTCATAATTTAATCTCAATGATTTATCAATCCGGAGTGGTGTCCAAGGCTGTCTATGATAGAAGGCTAGGGTAGAGTACAATTCAAGAATTCAGATTTCAAGCATTTATTGGTGAAGTAGATTTTGGTTTAGCCTTTTGGTGTCACACTAAACCTAGTATGGATAATGGAAACTGAAATAAATTACAAGAATTGAAAACTAAATCTAAATTACAAAATTTAACAATTAACTACAATTGCATGAATTGAAATTGCTGAATTGAAATCTAATCTACTTTTGTAGAATTGAAATAACAAAATTGAAATTGCTAAATTGAAATGTTGCTAAAATGAAATCCTAAATTACACTTGTAAAATTGAAATCTATTTTACTCTTGCAGAATGGAAGTGATGCTTGGAAATAAAACACCTATCAATACCCTACCACAAAAGGTCATCAAGCTTTTGCTATAGGAATTGACAGAAAAATGAAATATGCTAAAAATAAAAAGTTGTTAAAACAAAAAAGCAAGGAAAATATAAAAAGCAAAGGGAAAATACTTAATATAAATTGTCAGATGAAATACACATAAATGTTATACATAAAAATAATAGAAAACATAAATCACATAATACAAAATAAAAACAAGAAAATAAAATCTGGCAAGCAATCTATTAATTATCTTACAGAAAAATTATAGATTAAAACCTGCCATAAAATCCCTCCTTCTAGATCTAAAAGTGGGCCCATAATTCTTGATCTAGAAGGAGGTGAAAAGCACTCCTTAACTAATTAACACTTAAAACATAAATGATAAAATAGCTACACTTTTATTGATGATAGAACATGTTGAAAACTGTTATAGAAAATTATTATACAGTCCTAATTGCTGCTATTGAAAACTCTCCTCTATTATAATTCATAACTGGCTCAACCAAGGAGGTATTTGTGTTATTTATATAAATATTTACAATATATCCCATGCTCAGCCTATGTGCTACTTTTCAATGATTTGCCAATAATTTTGGATCTGAAATAAATGCATATCTGGATAGTTTGTGTTGTAGTAGTAGTCATTGGCACTTAGAAATCATCTTCAGTCATTGAAGTACGTGGGAGAAGTTTAGAAATATCTCACATATATTTATTCACTTCAAAATATGCCATTTCTATCTTGCAAACAACTTTCTATTATGCTGCAGTTTTTTTGGGTTTATCCTAGAAGATGATCAAAATTGATCTTTTCCATAAATGGTGGCTTTGGACAGCAAGGACAGAAAAGTCAGATGAGAGATATTTTATTTTAACCTTTTTCAACCTTCTTTCCATTTTTCCATAGTCAAAAATCATTCAACAAGTCAAAAAGCACTTTTTGTTTTCATTTCGAAGATAAGTGGCTCATTCCGAAGAGACTACATTTCTGATTCCAAAGATGCCTGTTCATTCCGAAGATCTTTAGAATGAAAAACTATGTGCTCTTCAAGTTATTTTAGCTACATTTCTCAGGTGGATTAGCCCTTAGGATCAGATTACAATATCCTTCATTCCTCTCCATGTGTGAATTCCATGCCTTGCCATTCATTGGTAGCTTGCTAGAATTTACATGGTAAATTACTGCATTTTCTAGCTCTGTTGCACAGTTGTAAAATATTAGCATTTCTTTCAAATTCAAATGAATTAGAACATGGAAAAATTATTTAAATATCAACATGAATGAGTACATCAAGTTGCTACTAAATTTATACACTTCATTCACCAAGTAACCATGCTAAAATAGTGCAACAATGCTGCATAATTGTCCCTGCTCTATTATACCCTGTTGCTGCCTATTTAGACCATGTGGGAATGCTTCTAAATAGGTCAAATGTCTTCTATAGTCCTTTTGAAATCATTCCATCCATGTCCTCATGCTTTGCTTGAAAAATTCAAGGTGTTCCTATAAAGTGACAGCTTGCTGATTTTTATATGGTTGTATTTTCTAGTTTTTTAGATTTATGACAGTCTTAAACTTTTGGATTCAATGTGGATTTGAAACAAGTTGAATGGCAGGAAAACATTCAAAAACCATTGAAAAGTTAATGTATATTAGCATACCACAATTGGTTAATTAAAATGCATGTTTTTACTTGCTACTTAATCAAGCAAAATTAGTCACAAAATGCTAAAAATAGTCAAAAACAGAGATATAGTATTCCTAACATAAAATCATGCAAACACTTAACAAATAGTATATTTTAGTCAACTATTTGGCAATTAACTTATCATATGGTAGTCAAACATTATGCAATAATGAGGCACTTTTGGGCCTCATCATCCCCCCCAAATTGAATTGATGCATGCCCTCATGCATCGTAGTAGGCCATAGTAATATGCAGGTTTTATTCTTGTGAACAACATCCTTTGCTACCTGCTAATTGAGAAATTCCTCCTTGCTGCACTATATCAAGTATTTTGCAATTAAGCACATGTATGACTCTTTTTCTATTTTTCTACAAGTTTTAGTGCTGTAAGGTACCTCTTAAAGGATTGATATCATATGATTCATCTTGCAATAGTCTTATTGTGGAACCGTAATTGGTAGATGCACTACTACTGATGGAATTTTTTGTTCTTAACAACATTTTAGCCTGAATGCTTATTTTTGTTGTTTGCACCTTTTGAAAAAAATCAATTTTTTTTTATTTATTTGAAATTCTTGAGGGATGTACTTACTTGTGGTAGAGCCTTATAAACCTCAATATTTGATGTACCCTACTTTTTTTGCTATTTTGTAGCATTTTCAGCAATTTTGGTACAGTTTTTGCTCATTTCGAAGATATCTTGCTCATTCCGAAGAGACTGTATTTCTCATTCTAAAGATGTTTGCTCATTCCAAAGAGACTGTATTTCTCATTTTGAATATGTCTATTCATTCTGAAGAGACTGTATTTGTCATTCCGAAGATGTCTGCTCATTTTGAAGAGACTATACTTCTCATTTTGAAGATGTCTACTCATTTCGAAGAGACTACATTTCTTATTTCGAAGATATCTGTTCATTCCAAATATCTTAAAAAAAATATAGAAATGACCTCTTATGCAAAATTTAGCTACAAATTCTATTGTGGGCCCATCTCTAGAGTGTATAACCCTTTCATAACATCAAAAATCTCTTCTTCATCCTTTTGTTTAGATGATATTCTTTGTTTTGTATGTTGTTATTTTATTCTAGTAGTACTAAAATAGAACCTTCAGGTGCTTTTTGTTGATTATCATCCTTCAATTTATCAGATAATTGTGAGATATAAACTTGCAGTTATCCTTCTGAAATTTGCCCTACAAATTGAAATAGAATTGCTGCCATGTTTGTCCCAAAATCAAGTTTTTGCATAGTTTTGGAGTTTCAATGCAATTAAGGGCATAAGGGGGTGTTTCTTGACATCTTGAACATGTTTCTTTTTCAACTTGTCAATATTGTATGAATAGTTTATGCCAAATACCGAACTATCATACACTAAATGCTAAATGTTTACTATGAATTAAATGCAAGAAACACATACCTTACTGTCCTGAAAATTGGTCATGCACCTTACAAGCTGCTTTTGATGATTGTTAGTAGGCTATCTGAAAACATAAACATAACACATGTGTAGTGTGATATTTGTACAATTGTGGAACAATGATGGATAGATGCCAAAAAATTGGTTTTCATGCAAGCCAACTCAGTAGCACCTCCAAGAAGGTTTTCACTACTGAATTATTCATTTTTTTTTCTTTTCTTTCCCTTTTTTTTCATTTTTTTTTCATCTCTTTTTTCTTTTTTTCATCAGAAGAGGCTGCCATTTCTAGTTTTCAACCAACTTATATCCTCTTTTTTGTTTTTTTTTTCAAGTGCTTTAATGAGAGAGAAAATCTCTCACTCTTATTTGGATAATACCAATCATTATTCTGCAAAAACATGTCAATTGTTGTATGAAAACACCATCTCTTTCTATTGAAACCTGCAACATTGATGCAACCTTCCTTTCTAGATGAGTAGTAAGAATATTCATACATCATAATTGCCTCCTTATTGCTGAAAATGAAGTATTGGCTCCATTGTTCCTCTTTATTGCTGAAATTGATGCTTGTCCTCATGTATCCCCATTTTGTGGGACATGCCTTTGCTGCAAATTTTTTCCTCTCTCTTTTTTTTCAATTTTTCTTGTCTTTCTTGTACCCAAAAAGGAAGTTCACAAACAAGACTATTCTTCTTTTTGCTTTTCTTGTATTTTTTTTATTTTTTTCTTTTTGTCAAACTTTTTATCATCACTCTAAATTTGATATTGAAGAGAAATTCTCTTCCATTATGTGTACATCCAATGGAATCTCCTTCAAGAACTCCTCCTTAGTTAATGGTGTATGGTATACCCGAAGGCAATGTCCATTCACCATTAACATCCTCCATGAATTACCAATGGGAGAAAGAAGCACTACTCCATATATGAAAACTTCTTCAATCAAGTGTTGTCCATGCCTCCTAGTCTACAAAATCTTGTCAATCTGTTCTTGAAACAATTAAATACCAATTCCCAAAAGATGTTAAGTGTTTACATCAAGATAAAATATTGATATACCCTTGTAATTCCATGTAAAGGGATTGAAATATTTGTTTCAAAATAGCAACAATTTTTCTTTTGTTTATAAGTCAGCCAGCTAATAATGTTTAAGAATTTTCTTGGCTACACTTCAATTTGTTTCATTCCTAGGAGGACAAAATTTACCCCTTTGTAAAATGGAAGTAAATTTTCTATATGTAGTTTTTCTAGTTTTTCTCCTTTATCCAAGGCTAATTTCTGTGTATCTCCATTGATTTTTGTCTCTTCAAGCTTAGGTAAGTTCTTGTTTTAGCACAGTTGGATGTTGCTGCAGTCAATAACATTTCTTGCAGGTTTTGTTTTTATATTATACCAGATTCAGCTACATAGATAGGGGTTGCCTATCCTATATTATTCAGACTGATCACAGGTTGGGCTAAAAAAGAAATATTTTTGGTTTACACAATAAGACAAGAAGTGTACAACTTTAGCAGATCAACTACTTGTCAGGTAGGATCACCTCTAACAAGATCAACTATTGTTTGTGTAGGCTAAGAATTTCTAGGTTGTGGTTTAACATGGTAAAATCCTAACAATCTTTAAGTAATAATGGAAAACTCTAGGATCATCATTAAGTTGTAAACTCCTATTTTGATTGTGCAAAAGTTTTTGTGATTTTTTTTTAGCTTACATAGAAGGGGTTGCCTATCCTGTATTATTCATATTGGCCATAGGTTGGGTTGAAGGTGAATGTTGATTTACTTGCCCTATTTATTATTGTTGGGATCTCTCTTTGAGAAGAATTCAAACTAGGCAATAGATTTTGCATCTCTGAGTTATGGAAGTAAATGGCATTCATCAATGATATGTCCCTATGAACAAATGCTACAGGTAGCTGATATGGCTATTTTGTTCAAGGGATAGTCTTGTATATCTACCATGATATCTTTCCAATACCTAGTACAAATTTGTTTATACTACCCTAATGATATGGATATAAAAAGGGCAGTACTAGCAGATGGTTCTTCTAATTTTTTTTTAAGAGATCTTATGTTTCCTGATAATGAGGATGATGAATTCTTTCAATTTATCAAGAATTTCAAACATAGGCAATTTAACCTCCAAGTGTGAAGATCACCTCCCTATGGTTTCTTGTTTTATAAATGGACTGAAATGCAACTATCAATAATTGTTATTTATACCAGCTATTCATTCAGATTTTACTCTAAACTTCATAAGTTAGCACAATAATAATTATTTGACTACTTTTACCCTCTAACAACACCATGATCCCCGATAATGATGCCAAAATGATGAGTGTCATTGAGAATCATCATTTAATCTCAATGATTTATCAATCCGAGGTGTTGTCCAAGGCTGTCTATGATAGAAGGCTAGGGCAGAGTACAATTTAGGCATTCAAATTTCAAGTATTTATTGGTGAAGCAGATTTTGGTTTAGCCTTTTGGTGTCACACTAAACCTAGTCTAAAGAATGGAAACTAAAATAAATTACAGGAATTGAAAACTAAATCTAAATTTTAGAATTTAACAATTAACTACAATTGCATGAATTGAAATTGCTGAATTGAAATCTAATCTACTTTTGTAGAATTGAAATAACAGAATTGAAATTGCTAAATTGAAATGTTGCTAAAATGAAATCCTAAATTACACTTGCAAAATTGAAACCTATTTTACTCTTGTAGAATGGAAGTGATGCTTGGAACTAAAACACTTGTCAATGGCCTACCACAAAAGGTCGTCAAGCTTCTGCTACAAGAATTGATAGCAAAATGAAATATGCTAAAAATGAAAAGTTGTTAAAATAGAAAAGCAGGGCAAATATAAAAAGCAAAGGGAAAATGCTTAATATAAATTGTTAGCTGACATACACACAAATGTTGTACATAAACATAATAGAAAACATAAATCACATAATACAAAATAAAAACAAGAAAATGAAATCTAGCAAGCAATCTATTAATTCTACTGTAGCAAAATTACAGATTAAAACCTACAATAAAATCCCTCTTTCTAGATCTGAAAGTGGGTCCATAATTCCTAATCTAGAAGGAGGTGAAAAGCACTCCTTAACTAATTAACACTCAGAATAGAAAATGATAAAATAGCTACACTTTTATTGATGACAGAACATGCTAAAAACTATTACAAAAAATTCTTATACAGTCCTAATTGCTGCTATTGGAAACTCTCCTCTATTATAATTTCTAACTGGCTCAACCAAGTAGGGAGATGTGTTAGTTATATAAATATTTACAACATATCCCATGCTCAAATCAGCCTATGTGCTACTTTTCAGTGATTTGCCAATAATTCTGGATCTAAAATAAATGTAAATCTGAACAGTTTGTGTTGTAGTAGTAGTCATTGGCCATTAGAAAGAATCTTCAGTGGTGGGAGTATGTGGGAAAAGTTTAGAAATATCTCACATATCTTTCTCCACTTCAGAATATGCCATTTCTATCTTGCAAACAACTTTTTATTATGTTGTAGTTTTTCTGGGTTTATCCTAGAAGAGGATCAAAATTGATCTTTTCTATGAATGGTGGATTTGGATGGCAAGGACAGAAAATTCAGATGAGATATATTTTATTTTAACCTTTTTCAACATTCTTTCCCTTTTTCCATCGTCAAAAATCATTCAACAAGTCAAAAAAGCACTTTATGTTCTCATTCTGAAGATAAGTGGCTCATTTCGAAGAGACTACATTTCTCATTCCGAAGATGTCTGTTCATTCTAAAGATCTTCAGAATGAACAAATATGTGCTCTTCAAGTGATTTTAGCTGCATTTCTCAGGTGGATTAGCCCTCAGGATTAGATTGCAATAGCCTTCATTTCTCTCCATGTGTGAATTCCATGCCTTGCCATTCATTGGTAGCTTGCTGGAATTTACATGGTAAATTACTACATTCTCCAGCTCTGTTGCACAGTTGTAAAATATTGGCATTTATTACAAATTAAAACAAATTAGAACATAGAAAAATTATTCAAATATCAACATGAATGAGTACATCAAGTTTCTACTGAATTTATACACTTCATTCACCAAGTAACCATGCTAAAATAGTGCAACAATGTTGCACAATTGTCCCTGCTCTGTTATACCCTTTTGTTGCCTATTTAGACCATGTGGGAATGCTTATAAATAGGTTAGATGTCTTATGTAGTCATTTTGAACTCATTCCATCCACATTCTCATGCTTAACTTGACAACTTCAAGGTGTTCCTATAAAGTGACAACTTGCTGATTTTTATATGGCTATTTTTTTCCAGATTTTTAGATTTATGACAATATTAAAATTTTGGCTTCAATGTGGATTTGAAACAAGTTGAATGGCAGGAAAACATTTAAAAACCATTGAGAAGTTAATGTATAACAACATACCATAATTGGTTAATTGAAATGCATGTTTTTACTTGCTACTTAATCAAGCAAAATCAGTCACAAAATGCTAAAAATAGTTAAAAACAGAGATATAGTATTCCTAACATAAAATCATGCAAACACTTAACAAATAGTATATTTTAGTCAACTATTTGGCAATTAAATTATCATATGGTAGTCAAACATTGTGCAATAATGAGGCACTTTTGGGCCTCATCACTAAGAAATGTAGATTCCTAGATTCCTTTTTATCCAAATATCTTTTATGTTGTACTAAAGTTCTAATAAGCCTAAGTTACTTGATTATCCTTTTAGATTGTGTGAAAAGTTAGAAACAAACAACAAAAAATACCTTTTTCAGTTTTTAAGTATAATAAAATTAATAGAAATGAGAAAACCTAGGCTCCTTTGGATAATGGAATGCTAAATCTAAGACCTACAATTGAGGTATCTAGAAATAGATACTAGACTTATATATTCTTGAAAATCACCACCTATAGACTAAGATTGTTGCCTATAAACCTTTTGACCCAAGAACTTGTAGAGACTATGTTGAAGCCAAAATTTCCACCCTGCAACTCCACTGCCTATGAACTTGAGTCATCACCCTATAGATGATGAACCTAAAAAATGATTATGGAAAGGAAAATTTGGGTGTTAGTTTTTAAAGGTCCAGCTTGAAGCCTAGGAAAGTGTTAGATTTTGTGTTTGTAGTCAAGCCCCCTGTTATTTTTATAGAAAATTAAATATGAAATCTTTGGAAGATGTTTTTCTTAAAAATACAAAATATAAAATGATATAAAGTTAATATTCAATGAAAAGAAGATGCTAATGATTTAAATATACTCAAAATAAAAATTTATAAGTTGAAAGATGATTGTTTAACCAGCCGAGTGAAAATTACCACTTACATGATGGGTTCATCACCCTTAAAGCAAAATCACAACTTGCATAGCTTGTTGACAATAATTTTGTTTTTAGAAGTGTAGATATGGAGTGAAGTGATAAAAAAAATATATTTTTATTTTTCTAACTTCAAGGATTTTTATGATGTATGAAAATTTTCAACCCTATGCATAGATAGGGAGAAAAACAAGTTCATTGACTACAGGTCTTGGAGGCTATAATTTTACAAAGTACTTGAAGAAGAAAAAAATTTGTAAAAGATTATAGGTCATGGATTAAGGATGATATGGTAAAATATGATCAATTAGTTGAAGAACCTATAACAAGATTTTGAAAATATTTTTCTAAAGATGAAAAGCAAGAGGTTAGGATAACAAAATTTATATGAAAATATGTAAAATTTTTGATGTATTGAGAAAATTATCATAATGAGAGAACTCCTATATATATTGGGTAGCAAGGAATACTGCATGCAAGGTATCAACATATGTGATACTAAAAAAACAATTGTAATGAGCAAGCCAAGAACCTATGGAAAGAGAAATAGACAGAGCTTCTCCAACAAGACTTGAATGTCTCAAAAGCACAATCAAAGAGTGCTATAATAGAATAAAATCATGTTCTAAACTAGGTTAGAATATCAACATAAGAAAATTGTGCGTAATGTAATCATCATCATATGTCATCATGCATCAAGCTCAAATGAGAGAAGAGAAAAATTTATAGAGTTTGAGGAAGAAGTGGTTGAGATCACATTTCTAAATTTATGTGAATAAATTTGAATAATTTTCCAATTAGAAAGAAAATAATATTGAAGGAAAATACAAATTCAAATTGGAAATAAATCAAAATTGAGTGACAAAGTAAATCCAATTTGGCAAGAAATAAATATGGAGGAGGCTGGTAAGATAAGATCCTATCCATGCTAAATTAATAATATTTGTGAAGTGTGGCTACCTCATCCTAGTTGGCATGGATAATATTAACCATCCATATGAGAAAATTTCTATTTTACTAGTTCAACGGAAAAAATATCACCTACAAAAGTTCATTTCTCTAGCCAATAATTTTACATTTTTGACCATTAGGGAAAAATTGAATTTTTAACATTTGGAGAAATTTCATCGCTAGTGTGAGAAAATTATTGTTAGTGATTTTCTCTATAGGCCAAAAAAAAAATTGAGGCTCAAAACTTAAAGTGAAGGGTTGGAGGAAGAGAATGGGTTCCTAAAAATTTATAGAATTTCATGATGTATTTAAGTGAGAAAAATTGGATGTCTAAATTTTTGAGTAGTTCACCTACCTCAACAAAATCATGATAGAAAGAAATGACTATATCTATTATCTTATAGATGCATATTATTCACTTGTCCATGCCTACGGTCAGATTGGAAATTGATTGATCTCCTTCATGATCTTACCCCTAGATTAGAGAACACATTTTCATTTTTCATGCATTATTTTATTGTATGAATACATCACATTCATTGAGCAACTATAATCTATGATCTCTTAACTTATTATTATCTTACCCTTATTTCTAGACATATCTCTATTGTACCTAGAGTGCAAGGTGTTGCTTTCACACATGTTCATTATTCCCCAAGAAACCATTTTTACTTATGAGCATTCTTTGGCTATAACTACCATGTGTGGTAGTGTAACCTTAGCCTAATATGCTATTTTCATGGTTTTTCCTCATATAGTCATTCCTGACACTTCATTTTTTATTTTCCTACCTATCAATTGACCTACAAAATACTCAACTCCTATATTATCTACTTTTGCCCCTGTTCTACACTTCTTCCTAGCTTAATTTTTCTCAAATCTCATTAAACTTTAGGAGAGGATTCATTTTTTTCTAGTATTCGGTATTTGTAAACACAAGTATATTATCATAACTAGATGATAATAAGGTACCTCTCTTGACTATTTATGAGATAGCCATGACAAACCCTTTCATCAACTCACCAAAACATTTTCTTATCAACATTCTTATTTGATTAGATCACATCCTTTCAAATATTTATTATCTTCTATATTAAGTAATTATTTTTTCTTCTCATCCTATACCTTAATTATTTGCACATGTATTGGTAATTGGAAAATGGTCTTAGATCCATTCCTCCATATACTAGGTAATAAACCTCCACTTTCTAGTTTTCACCCATCTTTCATCTTCTAGATTATATGTCCCTTGACCATACATGATTTAGTATTTTGTCCTTAACAAGTTAAGGGCATAGAATTACCTTATTCTTCACACATTTTCTTCCTCTATTCCTCATTTACATTCTTCATAAATTTTCCTAGGTCATTAGTTTTTATTGATCAAGCACTTTTCACTCACTAAATGCAATCAATAAAAAAAACATACTATGATAGATTATAAATATGTTTGGGTTCCCTTTCTCATCATAGCTCTTATCTCTTATTCCAATATTTATTGTTAGCCTTCAAGAGGTGGATGTAGAATAAGTTATATATCTAACAAATATTATTTTAGCAAAGCCATTGGTTATTCTATGACTGTATCTCAACTGCCAAAATGTTAACTAGGATTTCTCTTTATCTTATCCCATATTGCTATATATTTTAGCACATATGTGTGTGGGGAAAACCTTCTTTAGAATTTCCTAATAGATATTTTTTCCAAATTTATTCCCTCACTATTGAAATAGGTTTTCCTCACTACAGTTGCACTAACCCAATTAGTCTTTTCAAATATGCTTTAAAAATCTTCTTTTGCATACTTTCAAGATGCCAAGACAATTAAGATAAGATATGATTACTTTCTTGTACTTGTGTTTTCTCATATAATACTAAGTCATTGGCTATCTTGCCAATATTTCTCATTTACTTATTTTGTGTATCAATGCTCCTTGCTTTAGTTTTTCATCAAATATCAAGTGGTGTATGGTTGATAAATCAAGAACTTAGCTTGTGTATATGTTTGTTATATATTAGGTTTTTGACCTCATACCTATTCAATGCTTCCTCCTTCAACCTTAGTCTCTCCATCATATTTCATTTCTCTCTCTTACCCTTAGTGATCACCATGACACCAAGGAATGTGGGTTGGGTAAGCCTAGTTGTTTACATACCTACTCTCATAGGATTGTTAGCACTAGACCACCCAATACACATACCTTGGATATTTGTTTTTCCCCTAGGTCATATCATCCTCATAATCCACTCTTTTGACTCATTTTCCATGTCTTCATTTAGGATTCAAATTCCTCTCTCCTTTTTATTGCTATATGATACAACATATTGGTCTAATATGGGTGAGGATTTCCTTCCTATATGATGTGTTTTATGATTATGCCACCATTCTAGCAAGTTGGAACTCATAACATACGCCTAGTAGATTTATGATATTTTGCATATCTATATAATACATATTATGAATGACATCTACTCATAATTACCTAACATAGGTTCACCATCACATCTTTCCTGTAGTTCTTACATAGCATATGGCACCGCACACACCTATGTAGGGATAATATTCTTTATTTTGCCTTTGCTCGATAGTCATACTTCCACATGTATACTTGTCACTTAATTAGAAATAAGGGTTTTCCTTGTGTAGTTGAGTCAAGATGTTTCTCTATGCATGATTTTATTCAATCCAATTTTTATCCCTTCCTTGTGTCACCTCAATTATGACATTCTAGACCTTAACTAGTTGTTGTATAGTTTTGTTCATCTAGGCTCAACTTGGTTGATGTCCATCTTAGGCCTTATTGAAAACCACCTATATTGTTCATTCTATATCTTCATTGGCCATAGTTGGCCATAGACCTTAGTTGACCATTTTTTATATTTTATAGACCTTAATTGGTCATTGTTCACTTTTTTTCATACAGGCCTTCATTGGACACTATCCATATTAGGCCTTAGTTGATCATGGATCATTGCACATAATTATTTTAGTATACATATACTGCTATAGGCCTTCACTAGCCATTGTACATAGCACTTGTAAATATTTTTATAAATATTTTATACATAGAACAAGATTATTTTTCTCATATAGTCCTTAATTGGTTGTTGTTCACTTTTCATAGGCCTTAGATTTCCACTATTCACTTTTTATAGACCTTAACTAGTCATTGTTCATTTTTATAGGTCTTAATTGGTTGCTATCCATATTAGGCCTTAGCTGACCACTAACCATTGTACATAGTTATTATATTATACATATACTACTAGAGGTCTCCTTGGCCACTATACACATATATACATTTATTAGGACAGAACAAGTATCCATATTTGAATTCTCTTAGTGTCTCTTCTCCATCCTTATTGCCTTCATATTTCATATTTCTCATATTTGATTTTTTCCATGACATTGAGATATATGGGTTGAGTAAGCTAGGTTTCTAACATTCTCATAGACTTGTTAGCATCAAACAATGCATTTCATATATCTTGGAGATTTATTGATAACCTATTTTTTTATCACCACAAGGATCTCCTCTTTTGATGAACTCATTATTTATAACTTTACTCTAGAATGGAATTCTCCTCTTCTTCTAGGTAGACATTTGATATTATGCATAACAAAATGATGTGGGAAGGGGATTCCATCATATATAATGCTATTTTTATCTTATATCATCATTATCCTCCTCCTAAGTTGTTGTCAGTCAGACATAACTCTCACCTTTTGTGCTCATCATGATATATATATGGGTACAACAAGCTAGATTTTTAACATGCCTATCCCTATAGGTCTATTAACATTATACTACCATAACCATATATCTTGTTGATTGGCTAATCCTTTTTTTCATTCATCATATTATTTATAGTTCTATTTATTGATCATATCACTCTACTTTATCCATTGTAGCTCATAGTGGCATTGATTATTATTTTGGTTAATATTGATCTTGGTCACACTAGTCTCATGTGATCCATGTTGATATTGGTCACACAAACCATTATATTAGTCAATAATAATCTTGGTCACACTATTCCCATGTGACCTAGATTGATCCTTGTCACACAGACCATTGCATTAGTCAAGATAGATCTTGGTCACACTAGTCTTATGTGATCTACATTGATATTAATCATACAAACCATAAATTTTAACCCATGATATCCTTGGTCACACTAGTATCCTTATACCTACATTGACCTTGGTCACATTAGCCATGTAGGATTTGTTTTTCTTTTGGACCACTTGCATCCTTTGAGTTGACCATATTTGTAGCATCTCATATTTTTTCTTTTTCTCATGTATTGTCATATTTACTCCTAATATATAGCTAATATTTTTATCACATTAAACATCATTTATGAATTCTTCAACATAATTTATTATCTTTTCAAGCATCATAAAAACATTCATGTTATCACAAACACTATAATCATACCATAATATATCATTAATTCTACATTATTAATACATCGTATCTTATGAACCAGTGTACCATAATAAACAATTGGCTCACTTGTCTATCTCTATCTTGGGAATCATGCCACAACACCAAAATTGACATGTCATCCCTATCCTAGCTCTATGAGTTTGCCACACTTGCTCCTCCTATCAATGTTCATTTTTATGGTGACATATCCACCAACTCTGACAATATCTGTATCCTCATCCTACTTTGAGAGTTGTAAGAAGGTGGTGAAGGTTATATTTACCTTTATAAAATAGCTTTGTGATGTTGTTTCCATTGCACAATTAATCCCAATTTGGGAATCCACTTGAAATTTTAGTTGTAATTTGAAATTTTTGCTTGCATTAAGATCTTTGAAAATTTACCTACACCAAGATTTTTAAAAAATTGATTACATTGGGATTTTGAAATTGTTTGCATTTTGTATTCTAAAGAATCTGATTTAATTACAGTGATTTGTGTAGATGCCTAAAATGTGTCATGTTTAGGAGACTACCCATATGGGCACATCCGCAAACCATATGAACCCTCTTAGATCTCTCTAAGAGTAAGTAGTGGTCCCAACCACTCAAGTAGGGTAGTTTTGGCCCATCTAGGTTTGGCTACTCTCAAGACTACAACAACCACATCTGGCCACTAAACTTGACCAGGGTCACACACTATCTAGCCATGAATACGGGCCCAGATCACATATTATGACTACATATTTGCATGGAAAATATGTGGATTTTGATTAGGAACACCATGATATCCTCCTAACTACCCCTTCCATACCAGTTTGTGACTGATGCTCCTCACTCGAGATGGTTAGGCACATGCAATTTGAATTGAAACTTCTCTAGGAAGCCAAAGTTCTAAATCTGAGAGGGAAGCCTACATATAGACTCTACCATAAAAAGAAAATAATACATGAAGTTTTAGAGTCAAGTAATGAATCCTTATCAAAATGGAGAGCCAAGCTACACCCCTTTTGAGGAGTATTGGAGCATCGTTTGATGAGGCTACAATCACACACCAATTTTTAGATTCATTATTCTCAACCACAAATTAGTGTAGGAGACATGCTAGGTGACCCTTGAACATAAATTTTGGCAAAGAGGATAGTGCACAAATCCTTGAATCAGAAGGATGATAGATTCACATTGCAATCACTATTAGATAGTGACCCATAGGCATATCTTAGGACATAAGCATCATTTCATCCCGTTATTAGCTTAGCTTTATTACTGCTTAATTTATGGCTTGATCATAGTTTAGATTTGGTTTCATTAACACTTTTATTTTGTATTTTTGTATCTTATCATTTATTTATTATTCTATTCATGTTCATATTTCATTATCATTATCATGAGTATTCAGATCCACTAACAAAGGCCTCTTCCGGAGAGGCAGCCCATCCTATTGAGCATACTTTGTTGTTTTCATGAGTATAGGTATAGATCTTTAGGACCAGATTGAAGTAGTAGGAGCACAAATATCTCTCCAAGACTAGATATAGAGAAAGGGGCATCTATAATCCCCCATATAGTTTTGTGTGTGGGACTAGAAGGTTTGCGTAGATGCATCGTTCCCTTATGGGGAATATATCTGGTCGCTACTCTATATTGTGTAAATATTTGTATCAAAATTATGGGTATCCCTCATAGGGATGAACTTGTAACCGAGGATTCAAGATATCAATAAATAAAGTGTATTGATTTATTTCTTATTTTTTGTGTTGCATGTGCTTTTAGTATTTTAATTTATGCAAGTGGTAGCATATACGATAAATCAATATTGTAAGTAGGTTATCTGGGGTGTGCGTTTCTTGGGGTTGTACAAATGGCAATCACAGTGGGATACCAACTAGGTTTTTATTTTTGATCATTTTACTAATCATTTGGGCATGTTTTTATGTACAGGGTTGGCTGCTCTGGTCGACAATGGCCAGAAGATCTCAGTCACTATAGCCTTTAGTGGCCATAATCAACCACTCTGGTCGAAAGTGGCCAGCATAAGAGTACAATAAATATAGAATGTTCATCATTACATGAGGAAGTTAGGTTGGTACAAATCCTTGATTCTCTATGATTTTTTGTCTTCATTTAGTTTCCAAAAATAAAAAGCAAAAACATAGTCTAAATAGGGAAAAGTGAGGAAAATAAAAAGAAAATTGCATTGTAAATTTCTTATATTTCTTTAGTTTCCTCTAGGTATTTCTAGGAATAGAAAGCCTCTACTTTAAGGTCTTCCCTAGTCTCTAGAGTGCTAGGATTCTGTATGATTAGTCTGCTTGCATGTGGCCTAATCAGTAGGTCGTCCATTCACAAAGTAGGAGGTACATTACATGAAAATAATCTAGAATAAATTAGATATGCATCTCTATGAAAGAAAAAAGTTATTTTTAGGTATGTAGTGGTGTAAAGCATTCATTTTGGTTGATGCATTATTCTATATTTCAAAGTTTAAAAGGAAACACACACACTTGCATGTTCCACAATAATATTGGTAAGGTTGGATTTCATCACCAATCCCCAATTTAGACCGATGACATTGGAATTCATATCCTTCCACCGAATTTCCCCCTAGACATCCTTAGACAAAATAGAGAGCTCATTTTTAGTTGGTACAGTTCACTTATGTTTAAACTATCTTCCACTATTTCATAGCAGAAGAGCTAGGCGAACCCCCATTGGGATTTAAGTGGTGTACCCTAGAATCTTTTGAGAAATCATGTTTGGCACTAGTGTTCCTAGTTTCCACTTTGATTGAGTTACCTCATTCTAAGTCCAAACATGAACAAGAAGTCAAGATCAAAAATAAATCTAAACACACCAAATAGTTTATGAAACACATAAATCCTTAAAAGAGATTAATACTTTCTTTTTTTGTTTGTGTAATTTGGAAACTAATCAAGAAGATGATGCATAATTAGAATGGTGAAAACATAGATCAACTACCCTTGATCCAACACCTAGGAGGAGAGTAATACTCCTCACACTCACAGTCACACTAGCATGGAGTCTCCCACCCGTAGTGTAGTCAGATGAAGTTCAACAAGTCTTAGGGGTGACAATTCAACCCTTGGTGGAACTCCATGAGAAACACCAGAAATAGATACACATATTGGTTACTCACCTCGTAGACATGAGGAATCCTTAAGGCCCTCCTCAAAACACAAGGATGAGGAGTCTTCATGGTGTATCTCATAACATAGACAAGAGTAGGTAACATGACCTATCTCTTCATACTGACATGCAGAGGCATCCCGACCTCCCTCATCGCATAGACAAATAGAGGCTACAATACCTCCATCATTATATCAATATGAGGAATCATAAAGACCATCCTAATTGCATAGGCATGTAGGTGTTACAAGACCCTAAGCTTCATAATAAACACATAGGATAGGTTTGTCTATTGAGGGGTAATACCATAGGGCTATACCTAGTCGTAGACCCTAGACATCCTATAGCCTCCCTATAGATGGGAGGTTACCTTTAAACAATGAGCTCATTGGTTCCAATGGGACTCCGTGAGATCAGGCATGAAAAACTTGACAACTTAATGAGTTGTATCAAGTTCCCTCGAGACCATATCCTAGAAGTATTGCTACCGAACATTATGCTTTAGGAATTCATGTAGTGTAGCCACCAGATACACCAATGAACCAATGTAATCTTTAGAGCAACCTCACATCACATACACTACTTCAAATCATGAGTGTACTCAACCCTTAACATACTACACCAAGAAAGTCACCCTAGTAGATAGGGGTAGGCATACAACAAGAGTCTCCCTGATAGGCCACAACATTAGAACTCCTCACACAGAGGTAGAAAGACATGAGCTCTCAATAATAGGTTGCTCTGACTGCATACGTAGGTTGGAAGAAGAACTATGCATTGATCGAGAATGCATGGAAGATATTGAGCAAGAAGAGCGTAGGAAAAGGTACCTACTCTTACAAGAGCAACTATCAAGAGAAAAATTATAGGAGCATGAGAAGCTAGTAGAAAGACTAGCTCGAATAGATGCATACATAGCTAATGAGAGGTATCAACATGGAAGGCATCCTATTTCTCCATAAGATAGAAGCACTAGGAAAATATATGAGCACACCCATCATGCTCCAAAACATCAACAACACCTGGAACCCAAGAAAACACAATACAATGAAGACCAGACAAGGATGCAGGATCAGGAATAAACCCATCCTAAACTTCCAAACATGGTCATAGAAAATGAGTGTAGATGCTTGATTGGGAAAAACACCAGGATACCTCCTTTACAATCATGAGAAAACCTTTAAGAACATGATATCATTTCCTTTAAGGTATACCAAACACTCATCGAGAGAGTCAAGTCTCTTGAGAAGCATACAAGTGGATAAAATCCAGCATTAAACAAGATACACAACCAACCTCTGTGCCCATCAGTGTCAAGTCCTACATATCCTAGGAACTTTGAGATGTCTATATTGGAAAAGTTTAAAGGAGAGGGGGATGTGCAAGAAAACATGACCCACTTCATGAATGCGTGCTTCCACCTTGATAAAAATTATGACCTTATTCTAAGAACATTCATCATGTTCTCAGGAATGAAAACATACTGGTTCGACCAGTTGCCCAAGCATAGAATCACTGGTTTTGAGTAGTTGTCAAATGCATTCCTATAATGGTTCTCCTTTAGATCCAAGAATAAAGTTAACCTATATGATCTGGCCAATTTGAAAAAATATGATGATGAGCTAGTGATGGACTATGAGGATAGATGAAGAAAAATCATGGTAAAACTATCATGCTCCATATCCATAGAGGAACTTATAAGTATGTTCACTAAGATCTACATAAAAAAAATTTCCTTGCTCTTGCAGCTACATCAATATGAATCATTCGAAGAAGCCTTAGACAAAGCCAATATTATTGAATATATTAAGGTTGATGAGGGAGACCTTAAGCTCTACAAAAATAAATAATGGAGCAAAAAAAATCATAATAACAAGAACAAGCAGAAGAATGCCAAGCCTACTCAATTAAATCAAGTTGTATTGGTTGCACCAAATGAGGAGAATGGAAAACAACCTCATAATTACCAAGCTCACCCTTTGCCAGCCAACTATGATCCTAAGAAAAATCAAGGCCAAAATAGGGAGCGATGGCTACCTCGCTACTACACACCTCTAAACAAATAAATGTTGATTGTATTTAATCAGTTGAATGAGGCATAGAGGATAAGGTTTCCTCACATACAACTTCTAGATCATAATCATACCAAGCTAAGGGGATATAGGGAATAGCAATACTACCCATATCATAGGAGACAAGGGTATTACATCGATAATTGAATCAGATTCAAGAATATTGTGCAAAACATGATAGAAAAGGGAGAGCTAAAAGTTGACAACCTGCTAGCTCCCGATAATAGAGTTATAGGTATATACTGGAACCTATTGCCCAATCACGAAGCCCCTAGAGATTAGGATACCCAATTTTACTAGGTTCAGTCGAGCCACCCATTCAAGGGTGCATCAAAATGGTCAAGTTGGTTAATATGGCAACCAAGAGTTAGAGATATGGGTAACCATAGCCTCTAGTGGCTCCCATAAATATCCTAACTGCACCTTAACAGAGACCTGTGCATGACAAGCCTTCTAGTCCTTCGATGAGACCTATGGTTACTATTCAGAGTATATTAGAAAAAAATATACATATAACTCTAGCTAAGTTATACATTTACAAGCTCATACAATAGTCCCATAGGCATAGGGAAACTTTAATGGATATTTTGAGACCAATAGAGCTCTAACCCCATAACCAGGATGCATTCACACATTTTTGGGGGCAAGTGCAATAATGCCAAGAGCCTGTGATTTATTTTTATGATCACAAAATTAAATTAATCCCTACTGCCTCAGTAGGCCCACATCTGCACATTATTGTATTAATAAATGATATTCCATTCAAGTGTGTCCTAATCGATATGGGCTCATCGATCAAAATCATCACCACCAAGGCTATAGGGCATTTGAAGATTCCTAAGTCCAACATTATCCTGACTTCCTACAAACTCTGGGCTTTCAATGATGCACTATGCTCCATCATGGGAATGATCATTATACTGATAAAATTAGGACATAAGACCATCCTTATGATGTTTCATGTGCTAGAAGGGGCAATGCAATATAACATCCTTCTAGGGTATCCTTGGATTAGAGATATGCAGTGTGTGCCCTTAATTCTACACCAATGTATCAAGTATGTCCATCTAATGAAGTGCCATTTAAGTACATGCATCAAGTTGATTTTTTGAGAGATTTTGTTCTTCCGTCAATGCACTTGTAAATAAGGCCTTCATACCCAACTACACAACTAGGTAGCAAAAGTAGATCAGTACGAGGTGACACCTCCATGTCGACACCACCACCTACATCCAAAGATACTGGCACTTCTAAAATATTTTCTACAGATAAGGCAAAGGACAAACATAAGTTCAAGGTACCCCCAGTGGAGGAAGGACCCAAGGAACTTCTCACCATAGCAACTATAGGAGTCCCTATTCCCATGGAGGAGGAATACTCCAAAAAAATAGCTAAGGAAGCACCATAGCCTACTTTACCTACATCATCAATAGCATCATATACACTACAGGTGACAATTCACCTAGCCAAAATAGTGCTAGGTGAATATCTTGTGTAGAATTTAATGTTCACACTAATAATTGAGTCTGTACAAGACATGGGGTATCCAAGAGTCCCAAGTCTACCAATAGGGACAGTGGTTCCTTTGGGTGTGCCACCCAACTAGAATAACTTCATATATGCTGGGCTAAATTACACCCATGCTACTCCTGATCTAGAAAGGGATAAGGATGAACCTTTCACCATAAATGTTCATTACTTTTCAAATCTGGAGTTCGCTCTAAATTACTTTTAGAAGTGACATTGGCAAGGCTGTGGCCTAGGCCTATATGATCATGGGCGTTGGTTGCCATTCCAACCACAATACCAACTACCTACTGATAGGTGTGGTTTTGGCTACAAATTTGGAGCCATGATGACTCTCTGGAAGTAGCCTTAGATAGGCTAAGGATTGGGTTCAAGGAGGACATTGATTGGAACCCCTATCACCCCCCACATAGAAACCTTTGAGGTGATGAATGGGTGTTGACAATCAATATCGCACCATATGAGATACATCACCCTAAATCATCTCATGAAATGCCCCCATAGAAATCCATCCTATGGGAGGAGAAACTAATGCATGGCTATGAGCAAGAGGATTATGATTATGTTCCAAGCATGGATGAATATGGAACTAGTTTGGCCTACCATGGGCCCTAGTATATGCAAAACCTTACTTAGATAGCACATGCAGAAAGTGGTTGTATATCATACAAGAGTGAATACATCTCAGATGAGGGTGGATATAAGTCTGATGAAAGTGGATATGAATTAGAGGACTCAATAGATATGGTCTACCTAAGGCCTAGATATGTGAGCCACATTGTTAGGTTAGATACAAACGCCAATGGGTTCTTCATAAGTGATGATGACTATAAAGACAAGATTGATATGGCCTATCTAGGGCATTAGAAATCTAGCCACCAAATCATCCAGATTGAAAACCAATACTAATGGCTTCTGGATAAGTGTTGATGACTTTGAATATGAGACTGAGATGGCTTATCTTGGACCACAACACTTACGACCAGTCAATTATCTTATGGAGAGATAAGTAGAACTCCATGCTATCAATCCTAATATTTGCTTCCTCATGAGACTAGAAAACTTAGATGCCATTCATTACATGGTTAACCCAGATCCACCCACATTTAGAGAGCAGTTGTTACTTAATGATCCCATCATCTCATCTATCCATAGATCGGATCTTGAGATATCTATGCCCCTAGAGCCTCATCACAACTATGGAGGGCACACCCAGGATATAGAATTTTACCCATGTGGTCCTGGATATTTCATTTCATAGATCAACATGGTGTCCATTTATTTGACCACTCCACTCCATAACCCAATAGATCTCGAAAAACCATTATATCTTAATATATATGCTATTGATTGGGATCACACTTATTCACCCCTAGACCCTAAATATTTCTTCCCTAATTAAGAGATGTTACAACCATTCCATTTTGCATCAGGTTGTGCCCATGATGTCTATCATGCTAGTCTTGACCCTGAGTTAGTGGGAACTATAAATCTAGTATATGACATTAATTTAATCCCCACTCCTCACCAACTTGAGAATGTATCCCATATGGAAATAGAGGAGAATTTCAAGGTGGAGATCAACAATGATCCTTCTCAACCAAAGAAATTCAAGTTCAAAGAAATCCTATCTCCAAGAGAACAGACCATCATAATTCCTCTACTGAGAGAGAGACCAGATATCTTTGCTTGGAGCTACAAAGATATGTTGAGGCTAGTTCCAAAGTTGGTTAGCCACAAGCTGTCGATATATCTTGTGAAGAAGCTAGTCAAGCAAAAACTTAGAAATATGATTCCAACCATCGCTTTGATAGTTAAAAATGAGTTGCAAAAACTATTGGGTGTAGTCTTTATTGTTACCATAGACTATCCAGAGTGGGTATCAAACATGGTGCCCATAGGAAAACCTAATGGAAGAGTCTAAATTTGCACAAAATTTAAGGATATCAACAAGGAAACCCTAAAGGATTAATTCTTGTTACCCAACATATATGCTCTTGTAGATGCAACTGTGGGTCATGAGACGCTTTCCCTAATGGACGGTTTTTATGGTTATAATCATATTTGGATTAAACCTGAAGACCATCATAAAACCAAGTTCACCACTCCATGGGGGACATTCTACTACAAAGTGATGCCATTTGGTCTTAAAAATACTAGTGCCACATATCAGCAGGCTATGACATACATTTTCCATGACTGCATGCACGTGATATTGGAAGACTATATTTATGACTTACTAGCCAAGTCATTACTATGTGAAGAGCATGTTGAGACCCTCAGAAAGGTCTTCGATCACCTGATTGAGCATAATGTTATGTTAAACCCCAAGAAATGCATCTTTGACATGAATTCTAGAAAACTCTTGGGATTCATAATTTCTAAATGAGGCATAGAAGTAGACCCAGCAAAGATAAAGGATATCCTAGAAATGGCTCCACCCACAAACATCAAAGAACTAAGAATATTACAGGGCAAAGTAGCATCCATAAAATTATTTATCACACAACTATCAGATAAATATTGACCCATGAATTAGCTACTACACAAAGGAGTTCTATTCCAATGGGATGAAGAATATCAACAAGCCTATGCTGAGATCAAAGAGTACCTAGCAACACTTCTAGTTATAGCTCCACCAAGGCCAAAAATACCATTCTTGTTATATATATCCACTATATATTTTTCTTTGGTCACCATGTTGGCTCAAAAGAATGTGCAAGACAAATAGCAAGTGATATATTACATTAGCTGCACCCTGGTGAGCTAAAAAATTGGATATGCATACGTAGAAAATATGTTCTTAGAGGTGATCTTTGCAACCAAGAAATTGTGGCACTACATGTTGAGCCATACAACATATGTAATATCCAAGCAAAATCCTTTGTAGTATATGATGAGCAATACATATCATAATACATGTACTGCAAAGTGGATCATGCTATTGATAAAAATCGATTTGGAGTTCATAATCCAAAATTCCATAAAAGGACAAGTCATAGCTGATCAGCTAACTGAGGTGCCTCTTTAGAATAGTAGGCCCCTTACCATAGAACTTCTTGATGATGTGATATTTGCACTATCAAAAGCACCCAAACCCAAAGAGTTGAAAAATGAACCTGACATGGCATTGTTCTTCGATTCGAAGTGTGAGTAAGGAGGTAATGCAAAAATTGTCTTTTTCATGTCATAGGGAGCTCCAATACCCTTTGAATTCAAGCTAGACTTCCCTTGCACCAATAATAACACTAAATATGAAGTCCTAATATTGGGTCTCCAAACAACCATCACAATGAAAATCAAGAGGCTAAATATCTTTGGTGACTCCCTCCTCATAGTCAACCAGGTCAAAGGACTATTTCAATACTAGGATCCAATCCTGAAAGCTTAAAATGAGCTTTTTGACACATATCTAGCCAAACTAGAGTGGTACGACATTGAGGCAATCCCTCATTCATCAAATGGATTCATAGACACCATGACATCTTTGGGATCCTTGATCCTTTAGAATCCTTATACCGATTTCACTACTATTCATGTCAAAATGCTCTCACATTCGGTGATCCAATGTGAAATCTTTGATAACAATGAATCAGTCAACATGATCCATATAGAGCCAGACCATGATTGGTTCTATAAAGCCAAATACTTCTTAAAGAAGGCACCTTGGGGGTCCTTGATCTCTCAGGGTCCTATGGGGAAAAGTACCACTATTTACCACAAGGTTATTTCTCAATTTGCATTTGTGCAAATCAAATTGTAGGAGGAACAAGTCATCTTATCTATTGAGATCGTCGCATATCAGGATTGGCTATCCCAATTGCAATATTTCCTTAGATTGGGAATCATTCCATAGGGACTATCGCATGCCGAGAGATGATAATTCTAGTAAAATATGACTAGATATGTCTTGCTAGGAGTTATATTGTATCATCAAAGCTACGATGGAGTTCTACGTTTCTTAGAGCCCCAAGAATCAGCTTGGGTTATTTTGCAAGCTTACGATGGTATGTGTGGTGGCCACTTTAGTGGCATGACCATTGCCAAGTGCATTATTTGAATGGGATACTACTGGCCCACCATGGAGAAGGATTTTTATGAGTATGTCAAGAAATATGTTAAATATCAACATCATGTAAACCTGACGCACTTGCCATATCAAGCCTTACATCCCATTCAAGTAGCTTGGCCATTTTCTCAGTGGGGTTTTAATATGATTGGAAATATTTCTCCCCCATCTTCAGGCTAGCACATTTTCATATTAACGACCATTGAGTACTTCACCAAATGGGTGGAAGTGATCCCCTTAACCTCGATAATTGGTTCTTGGATTACGAATTTCATACTTCACAATATCATTTGTCATTTTGGGGCACCTTTCAAAATAATCTTGGATAATGGTCCATAATTAAAAAAAAAATGTGTGAGCTCTAATGACTAGATACAACATTTAGCATAGTTTTGAGACACCATACTATCCATAGGCAAATGGGCAAGCAGAAACCTCAAACAAGATAATAATAGCCATCTTAAATAATATGGTAACAAAAAATCATAGGGATTGACATCTTCAGTTACCCTTAGCATTATGGGCTTACAATACTAGCATATGGATTCCCATTGGGGCAATGTTTTTTTTGCTTGTATATGAAATTGAGGACATTATACCCTTAGAGTTAGATATTTTGATATTGTGCATCACATTGAAAGAGTTCATCAATGATGACACTACATGACAAGCTCACCTGGATCAATTGACCCACATGGATGAATGATATGTTAATACCCTTGAGCACCTTCACGTTTACCAGGATCATCTAACATGAGCTTATAATAATAGAGTCCATATGAGAGACTTTAAAGTTGGGGATCTTGTGCTGAAAGGAAACCAATAGAACTCAAATCTACCACCGCATCTACTAGACAAATTTATGGCTAATTGGGTAGGTCCCTATTGGGCACTGAATTGCACCAAGTTTTCACTCGATACTATGACTATCTATCTTTCTATTTTCTATCTAGGCTTACACCCAATAGATACAACTCAAAACTCAATTTTGGATGGACCAAAATAGGGGTTTTTGATCCAACCTCTAGAGTAAGCTGGTTTCTTGTCAACTTAACAAGTTGTTGGCACAATTATGCTCACTTAGGGTTTGAATTTTAGGGTAAGATAAGATTACGGTTAGATAAATGTGAATAATAGTGGACAGATAGGTTAATAGCATTGCACTACCACAAGAAGCTTCCAAAAACCATACCAAATATAGACACTCAGACCAACATTATCTCAAATCATATTGTTACTTATTCATTAATGCACAGTAGAGAAATATTGTAGCAAGAAATTTCAATACCCATATAGTGATAATCCAAATAACATAATTCACCAGTACCTATATTTTATAGAAATACACTCTCTAAAAATATAAAACAAACTCATAAGTAGATTTCAATTACTTTAGCAGCTAGTAATCCATTAATTTGGCACAAACTAACCATTCAAGCATTTACATAAATACAACTAAAGAATTCGAACCTCTGATATTAAGCACAAGAACACATATTTGAGGTGAATGTCAATGTAATGCTCCTTCCATTAGCTTTTCAAGAATATTTATAGTAGCACAGGAAAACATGCTAGAGCTGACCCTTAAAAATGAGGGTTTGACCTCTACTTATAGTTTTGCAAAATTTAAATAATCAAGAAGTATTACAAAGATCTTGTTTTGACAATGCAGTAGAGAAATCTATCTAGCATCTGCTTACTAGTTCATCCTTCAAGAAATCCACTAAAAATAGTTTGCCATGGTAGCTTTGGGCCACTGTAACTTGCTGGTCACTTGATAAAACTAGATTTTAGGCCATTGGGAATCATGCCCTTTCATTGATTCTTCTTGGGAGTCATCTGCTATCATCGATATGTAACCACCTCTGGTTTAATTTTCTAGAAAAACCTTCAACACTTCGTCTCCCAACTAACTATTACCAACTTGATGGTGATATGTTCTTTAAACATCTAAAATTTCTCAACATCCATCGTTTATTTTCCTCATCATATGGTTTAGATTCAATCTGACATAAGCTTATAAAAAATGGCGAGGAGGATACAACATTCCGCTATAAAAATTTGGTGACATCATCTTTCTGAATCAGAAGCTACAAAATCTCCAATATGGAAATTTTAAAATATGAACAAAAAATTTGCTCTTTGTTTCTTAGAATAAACCATATTCCACATAGTCTTCTTCAATCCACATTATAATGTTGATGACATCATCATTTCCTTATTGCTTTTGCAAATTTCATTTTGGACAAAACAATTATGCTGGTATGTAATCACAAATTTAGGCCCGCCATATTGTGAATTAACTCCTTCTCCATTTTGGATATCCTTTAGGATGAAACACCCTACCTTGTCACCATTCCAAGTTCAGGGTTAGTCACATAACCTCTTGTCATGAATCCACACCTTCATAATTCCATTGTCCTGTATTGTCATCATTTTAGAAAGGAAACACTCCATTCATCCTTTGAATAGCCAATCCACAATTCTTTGTTGCTGATGTCACCATTTATTTGAAACTTTTGCAGATTTGAGGGTAGCACCAATCTGGAGCTAAAAAATAAAATAAATTCTTGGAACTAGGTATTCCCATACTTAGTTACTTGCAAGAATGCCAATCCATATTTTGAATCATTGACACTATCCTTCCTCATAGAATTTTATGGAATTGATACCCACCACTATTCCGAAATCGAAAAGAAATCACCCAAAATCACTTCAAGTATGAAAAAATTCACTAAGTGTTGGGCAGGTTCATATCTTCTATTGTGGATCCACTTCAAAGTGCACTGCAAGGTATGTAGAATGATGACTCTATCACTTAGGTAAAATTCTACAAAATTTTACTAAGTATGTGGCCAGTTTGGGCCTACATTCTGGCACCTCTCGGGTGGATTTTCTTGCAAATCCAATCGAACTCAGAGTCTTATCCATTGTGCCTTAGGAGTCAAATATACTTCTCTAAATATATACTTTACAAAATAACTTCCATACAAAAAATACCCTCTAAAAGTTTTATCAATTTTCTGAGAGAGTAGAGATTCATATCAAAGTGATTCTAAAAATACATAGCACTGATCTGTAAATACCGGTTATTGCTACTATATTTATAACTGTACACAAATATACCCCCTTTAAAAAATCCTTATTTCAAAGAATACCTTCACACAAAAATTGCTGCTTTGTGGGCTTCATGCCTTTATTTCTTATTTTTAATAAATTTTTAGAGTAAAAACAAAACTACAAAACTTATGTATATGTACAAACAAAAATGACTTAATTTTGAGCCCTTTCTGGGCTTGTAACTGTTCCATATTGTTCTCCTTCTTCCATAACCTCTTCATCTACTTCTTCTTCTTCTTTGAAAGTAGGCACTTTTTGATTACCCTCACCAGAGGTATCTCCAAACAACTGGATCATTTATTCTAGGGACTGTAGAGCCTGTTTCCAAGATTCTTCTAAGGGATTTGATGTTTCTTTAAGCTGCTTATAAATATATTGTATTTCTCCAACATTCTCATCATTAGAAACATTCCCTCTAATCACTAGATCTTCCATGATATCTCTCAACCGAGTACAATCCATAATCAGTTTGGCATCTTGTTCTTGGGGTAGTGGCTCTTCCAATGAATCAATTCTAGCTTCATCTTGTAAATTCTCATTGATGCTTTGCTAGACTTCTTCCATAGATAACAAGGTGTGATCCTCCTTCTAGAGTCCTTTAAAACCAACCTGAATCATTTCCTCATTTATTTTAATAATATCTTTAATCCCCCTATCCATCCTGTCAACCAATAACCAAGCCCTTTGAACTACCTTAGGCTTTTTAACCATTATTTTGGTAGCAACTCCAGCCACATTCCATTCTTTATTGGGAATTGGTTTAGAAGCATTAATGAGTTTGCTATCAACCAACATGTACATCTATTCTATTGAAATTACCATAGGCTACAACTCTCCTGTGATTTGATCCAAATCCTTTTAAATGGTGGATATTAATCGACTGGCATATTCAAGATAATCAATCATAAGTTGAAGTCCTGAAAACTTTTCTTGAACCTCAGAAAGCAACTCCTTAATATTTTTCAAATCATCCTTATAAAATCTTGAGGATTTGGCCTTCTATATCTGAAGCTGATGCTTTAAGTTTTGAATTTCTTTTGCCTGATATTTATTCAACTTCTTATGTTCTTCTAATTGGTCCTTTAACTTATTGGCCTTTTGAAACTTTTCTTGCCAACCCTTGGCCTCCTTCCTCAGAGATTTTTCTATCTATTTTTGATCATTGAGGCTCTTTTTAAGCTTTTCAACTTGTTTTTTCAGCTTATCCACCTTCTCTTTGGCTATATCATTTTTCACATAGAAGGTATCTAAGTGGGCCTTGGCTATCACCAACTCGTATTCAGTAGGGAGCTTGTCAATATTTTTTGTGACCTCCTCCGCTCGATAATAATGAATATTCATTTCATTCTTAGGTTTAATTACCATCAGAATCATAGATCTTGATACCCTCTACCTAGTAATAGGGTCAACATAAATACTTTTTCTTGACATAGCCATCCTGTTGGAAGGCTTGGCAAGATTTTTGTCCCAGTAATAATTTATAATCTAAGTGGCTTCCTACTCCTTTGGTATAGTAACAGGTTTTGAAAAACCAGCATCCAAGGGAGATGATGACATTAAAAACAATAGGGCATACTGACTTATTGTTGGTGGGGGTGAATATATAGCTACAACAACCTATGTTACAACAGTGGACTCTGTAACTACCACTATTGTAGATATAGGTAAACTCAAAGAGACAAATACATGACTGACATTGGAATGGGTGGATGTACTTGGAATGCAATGTCCCATTTATGGTGATGATGAAAAATATGGAGGTGGAGTGATGGTAGATGCTGAAGTGGAAACTTCGAAAGTGGAAGGTGGGGTTTGAGGGGGCTATGACAAAATAGAACTAACTTGTACCTCCATAGTTACTGATGAAAAATGAGGTGGACTATGAGAGGGAGGAGGTACATTTACCATATTTTCTTGATTATAAATGGAGGGAGGTTACTTTGGGGATTCTTGTATATGAAGAGGAGAAGAGGGATTAGAAGCCATACCTTCACCTACAGATGTAGGGTGTCCTTGTTCTGCTTCTATTTCTAGTTGTTGCTCTCAATCAAACAATTCTTTTGTGGCCAAATTAGCTACCTCTTTAGCAATTTGCTCCATATCCATTTTTTGTTTCTTCAAAATTTCTCTCCTATATTTTTGGGGTTCCCTTAGTCCTTCTATGAACTATTTCAAAAGCATCCATCTCATATCCAGAATATTCTTCCAATACATCTTCTTGTACTACTCCAGAAAGTAATGATTGTTCAACAATGTGACGTATCTCAACAAATCCTACAGGGGTAAAAAAATGGTCTGAATCTGAAACTTTTATCCTTCTTCTTCCATTCAACATTTCTTTCTAGAGGCTGTCCTCCCAGAGCTAAATTTTTAGGTCTGGATATTGTTTCAATGACTGGTGTACTAACAAATTTTTCTTTAGAATACTACATTTTTCTCATCAAATTAGCCCCCTTAGGAAACTTCTCCACCTTCTTAGTGGTAGGATTGAAAATTTTAAGTACCTCAGCTATGGCCGAAGGATCTTCTGGCTCTTATGTTTGAGTCTCTTGATGTGTAGGAGAAGGGAGGGATTTAGAGCCATTTTGGGGTTTTTAAAACATCAACACTATATGTCTGACATCCTTCGGTCTCCAAGTTTTTATGTTATTATTATATATTATCAAAAATTCCTTATCAATTTTCATTCCAATTTTTGATTTGGATTTTCCAATTTTGACCCTCATACACCACCAATCTGTAATATTTTCTTCCTTCCATGGTCCATTTTTCTCCTCTTCTTTTTATCTTTCTACGACTTCTCCCTTGGGAGGAGTGCCCTTCTTTTTTATAGATTCAAATTTAATATTATTAATTATATCCTCTGAAATCCGATGAATGAGCTTGTGGTCAATATTGAAATCAACAATCTATTCAAAAAATCTAACCATGGAGGTAACTGATCCATCTTTGAGACTTTCCACTCCAAAAGAGAAGTTTCATAATTATTTCTTCCATGCTCAAAATTAGCCCTAGGCCTTATTTCAAACTTATAGGTCTTATATCCATTTAGGTTTGTATTTCTTGCAGTGAAAATACCATCAGTTTCATAGCTCCAGCTTTGGGGAATATAAAATAGACCTAAACTATCAAGGTATTGGTCAATTTTCTGGCTCTGCCACTTAGTGATAGTAATACCATTTATAGGGTGGTAAGTAAGTAAAGATTTATTCTTCCTCCCCAAACCATATTTTGCATCAATGTACTCCACCTACCTTAAATACTCTAGGGCAAAAAGCCTCTCTATACTGAAGTGGGGCAGGAGAAAGGGTTTATCCATGAAACCATATAACCTGATTACTAAGCCCTCTGTTAGCAAATACCAATCCCCTTCCTTTGTATCCTTCTTTCTTAGAATCTGTTCAACTAAGTGTGGAAACCTATGGCACTTATTATACATTATTCTTAGGACAGGTTCCAAAAATTCCAAGATGAATCTGTAATAGGACTCACTACTCTTTAAACAATTTGTCCAATAATACACTGGTAAGGGTTCCCCATCACTAGTTTTATATTTGGCTGGAATCCACTGCATTCTGTGTTTGGTGGTTGTATATAAAATCCATATCAAACTTGAAAAATACCTAAAACTGGGAGCATCAATGCCCCTTTTCATGTTTACTAGCTTCCCATGTGAAGAAGTGAAATTCATGATATCGCCTTAAGGGAATTTACTAGTAATGTATCTAAATTAGGAAGCATTAAAATGGAAATATGGCAAAAGCATGTAATTTACTAAAATGAGACAACATAGAAAAATAAATATAATCAAATTATCTATATATTAATTCATTTATAGCTTTAAAACAATATTACAAGATGTCCCCTTGAGGGCTTCACAAATTTGATACATTTCATTACGAATCCTCAAGGGATCTAGTCCCTTGGAAGGAGGCCTTTAAGGAAATAAATAGTAGTTTTGTGAATTCCTAATTCCCACACTCGAGAGCTATTGTTGTGCCAATAATATTATGCCTCATTAGCTCCTCCTCTTGCCTAGCATTCCTGTTCCTGAAGACAAGGGATTAAAAAGGGATTAAAAGCACCTGTGTTATAGAATAAAACCCTTAAACAATGAAAAGGAACATATTCTACAACCATATAAAGTGATTTACATGCATGAAAACTGATATAAATTAAGCATAAACATATTATTAACTAATATAAATACAAATAAACTGATTTTGAAGCAATATCAAAGCTCAAATAATGCAAAACTGGTGACCATTCCTGGGTGAGCCAGATAAACCTGCAACATTGGGGATCACAAATCCTACATCAAAACTTCTCCAAATTACCTAAAATTTGTACCAAAGGTCCTTCTAGAAATTCCTAAGAGGTATATGGAGAAATTTCTATGCAATTCCCATCTATTTTATAGTCATCCCTAGGTGTGTCATGCACAAACTACTGACCGTCCCCAAGTGGGGCAGTTACAAAATTGACTTATTTTTATCACCTACGGCTATGGAAATTGGTCCAAATGTTGGGTAGGGGTGTTGTCTACATATGGGGACAAATAATGCTTCAATTTGGATAGTTTTTAATCTGTATATCAAGCCTATTTCCCATGAAATCACCTTCGGATGAAGAGGGTTTCAAGGCCAAGGTAAAGCAGGTTTTTGGTTTACAAAATGTGGGGTTTAATTTGGGCAGCACTTCGTTGCATTATTCTCCATATTCTCCTCCTTGAAATTGGGAGTTTGAGGCTCTTTTTATAGCCTAGAATGGCATATAGGGAAAAATGGCATCTGTGGCCATGTGAGGCAAGTGGTGCCATGTGTCCTAAACGCATCATTATGTGTCCTAAACGCATCATTGATTGATTGGGAGAAGGTTACCCCTTTGGTGCTCCCAATATACTGCCTTGCAGTCTATTAGCAGGTCCCCAATCAATTTGGGGTGATTGGATGTGCTAATGGTAGTATTTTATTACCATTTAATGTGTCCCTTTACTTTTTCAAGGGTCTAGTTAGGGGTCATACCACCTAGGAACGATTGTGGATGGTCATCCCTGGGTGGGATGGTCACTAACTGTGACCATCCCTAGATGGGACGATCACCAGTAGGAGCCCCAAAACTGTCCCAAACTACTGTGAAACCTCCAAAATAAGTTTTGGAGCATTTTTCTAGCCTATAGGGGTGCCCAATAAGGCCATATATTTCTGATAATAGGGCATATGCAATACGTTGATAGTCTTATCTAATTTACACAATTTAGATGTCTACATATACCTCATTTTTGGGATGCATGATGTGAAATAAAGTGTTGAATTCGATCACTAAATCATCGAATGATTAAGGTTGTTCATTAGCCTAATAAAATTTGGATTCCTCCATTGTGGAAAGATTATACATTCTTATAATCCTTTCTATTGACATAGTTGAAGGATCGATTGCAGGTATACTTTTCAATCTTGTTGTAATGACAGTCTTATGGGGCTTAGGGCATACTAGGTCTTGGTGCCTTGTATTATTGTAAACCTTTTCATGGGTCAATTCCTGAGGTTTCAAGGAGGTCAAGCCTATACATTTGTTTCTTATTATGATTCTTTGTCCCAACATGGGCTTGAAATTTTATCTTTAGCCAATATTCTTTTGAATGCATGGAATTTACACTTCTGAGTGTTTTAATGTTGATTTGATTTTGGAAATCATTATTATGACTACCCCCTCAAGCGATGAGTTGATGAGAATATGACCAATGATAAAGTGATGATTCACTTGAAACATATGACTTAATTGGGGCAAATATCAATTTTTCCCATGGTACTATATACCTATTTGGAGAGGATTTTTTGACTATTTTGATGAATATTTTTGGAAGTAAAAGGCTAAATATTTCATTCCCATGGAGCATTCCAGCCATGAAGACCTTATTGGGGACTAAAATAGAGTCTTATGATGCATCCAAAAATATTATAGGTTCAATATAGATCCCTCCTAATTTGGTGACCTTTCTGCCTTGTTTTTGGTGGGTTTTTGACCCTTTTTTTTATGTTTTTAGTTGTTTTGAATTTTATAGGATTTTTATTTGGTGTTTATTTCTTCATTGATGTAGTCAATGCTATATACCCCAATCATGGAAAGGGTGTGCATATTATAATAATTACCTTCGACAAGTTAAAGAACTTGATTTTGGTAGTCTTTGGGATACTGTCAAACAAGCTTAAGTCTAATCCTAGCCTTGGTGGCAATTAGAAGACAAGCTTAATAAGACGAGTAAGTCAAATCCTAGCCTTGATGGAAATTAGAAGATAATATTAACTCAAATCCTAGCCTAGAAAACAATTAGAAGATAAACCTAAGTCAAATTATAGCCTAGATGATAATTAGGAGATAAGCTTAAGTCAAATCCTAGCCTAGACGACAATTAGAAGATAAGCCTAAGTCTAATCCTAGCCTAGATGACAATTAGAAGACAAGCCTAAGTCAAATCCTAGCCTAGATGGCCATTAGGAGACAATCTAATCTATTTATTGAATCTATTTTTGATATTTTGCTTATTTTATCCAAGCAAGGAGGGTGCATGATTATCTTTAGCAATGATTTGTGTACGAACACACTTAGCAATGATTGAGTTATTAGTTTTTGATTTGGATTAAACATATTGTTATTATGACCAATGGGCATAGTGGATGCCTATGGGGAATTTTGGGTGACCAAAGGGGTTTATGGATACCTTTGGGTCTTTTGGAGGTTGTTTTCTTAATTGTTTGATTGCTGCTTAGAGGAGTGATGATACCAATAGTGCCCTAGTTGATGTTTAAAAAATATTTTTTTTGTGGTTTGCAATTGCACAAGTTTGGACTTTTAGATGCATTATGTGTTATGATTTTATGGATGCATTAATAAATATAATGCTTATTTATGATGTGAATATGCTATATGTATGCAATGTATTGATATTATGATGTGATAGTGTAATGATATGAGATGCAATGTGGATGCAAAATGAAATGGATGATTTGATTGAATTTTGTATGATGGATTTGTGATGACTATTTGACGTATTATATGCTAGCACCATAGACTGTAAAAAATATATATTTATTATTTTCATGTTATTATAACACTTTTATGTGATGGATTTTGTAACTTGACAAACATGTGACAACATGATGTAAAATATAATGAATAATGTAATGTGATATGATATTTTTGATAGTTTTGAAGAGACTCAAACACTCTAGTTACCTAACCAAAAGTCATATAATAACTATGCAATATCCTTTGACAAGGTATGCACCTAATTAGATAACCAAGATAATCAATATCCCTGCGTGTACATGTGAGTTTATTACCATGATAACACATAAGATTACCCTAGTGTAAATGGGATTCACTCAGACCATCAGCACTAGAGATCATTCTGCGAGTCTCATTATATTGAGTTTTGTACTTAGTTGGATTAAACTATTAGGTAATCTAGATTACAACGAGCTAGCTCATCCATATTAAAACATTGGTCTATACCTAAGCAAATTTCTTAAGTGATAGACATATTTTCATGTGGGAGGCTACCACCATTGACAAGTAGGCTATCCACCAAACCTATAATGAGGATCACCTTATGGTTCTCTAATGCTAAGAATTCCAGGGATTCAAGTTCAAGACTCCCTTCTTTTATTTTATCTTTGAATTTCTCAAGGGATTTTCTTATTTTGATTTGGTGAGCAAAGGATTTTTGTAGTGGTGAGAACCATTGTTTCTTTGTGCTTTTCCTAGTGATAATAATCATTGCTTCTTTTTGCATATTTTGGAGTGATAATAATCACTATTTCTTGTTGGAGTACTTTGAAGGGATAATATTCACTATTGATTTTTCTCTTTGGGATACTTGCTCCAGTGTAGAGCAAGGGATTTTGGGCAAGGAGGAACTTGTCCTTTTGTCAATTCTCAGCATATTTGAACCATTCGCACAGGGGGATGAGCAAGATAACATTTTCACTTGAAAGTAACCTAGACCACTTCATAGTTTTCATCTTTCCTTGTGCTAGAATTGGATTTATTAATGTGAAAATGTGTTGGGATTTTGATGTATACCAAAAATTATCCAAGAAGGATTCTACTTTCTAAAAATCATGATAGCTTTATACAAAATTTGAGAAAACAAGTAGATATGGTTGAGAGACCGAAAACTATAACTATGTTTTACTAACAATGGCTAAGTGATGAGAAATAGACATATAATATGGAATGTGAATGTAAATGGTATATGTAATGTAAACATGTGGTAATATTGACTCATAATAATAATAATTTTAATAGATGCCTAGTGTATAGACCTGGTGCTAGACATGTATGATCAATTTGGAATGATGCATAATACAATTATGAGTATACCTAATGCAATGATGAGTATACCTAATGCAATTTATATGAAGTGCAAATGAGCAATATTTTTTGTATTTTGATGATTTTAATGAAATTTTTGATATATATGTATATACATGTTGACCAATGGGCTTAATGAATGCCATTGGGACTTTTTGGGTGACCAAAGAGCTTATAAATGCCTTTGGAGCATTTTGGGATGACCTAGGAAATTACAGACTACCTAGGAATGTTTTAGTTTGACCTAGATGGTTAGAGACCACCTAGGGATATTTTATGGGGACCAAAGGGCTTATAGATGCCTTTGGGGATTTTTAGATTGACCTAGATGATCGTATATAGGCTATGCACTTTTTCTTTTTACCTAGATGGTCATTGACTGCTAGGAGCATTTTAGGTTACCTAGACAGCCATTAGCACTATGAAAATGCCATAGACTACCTAGGGGTATTTAGTTGTGACCAAAGGGCTTATAGATGCCTTTGGAGCTTTTAAGGTTGACCTAGATGATTGTATATAGTCTAGGAGATTTTTTATTTGACTTAGACGGTCATAGACCGCTAGGAGAATTTTAGGGTGACCACAAGGTTCATAGAAACCTTTGGATGGACCCCCTGCCTATAGACCCCCTATCTATAGATTTTGATATTCTTGTTTCTCTGTGACAACACTAATCATTCCCAAAAAATCTTAGGAAGGTAGGTTGATGTGTCCTTGGTTAGGTTGTTCAACTTGATTGACAAGTTCTAAGTTTACTTTGTGTGTAGGCAAGGGGTCTTGGAGGACTCTTATCTAAAGTTCCTACCTATTGATCATATCCTATATTAAATCTATAAATAAATGACATGTCTGGATGTCATGGCCTCTTTGTTAATGGTACACATAATATAGATTTACTCTATGCACCTTTGATCTACGCTTATTAGGTTTCAAAGGATGGATCTCAGGAATATTGATATTTTGTGCTTCATACAATTGATTGAAGATCAATGGTAAGGGCTATGACAAATGATTATATTGTCATGGTGGCCAATGTGTATGAAGTTTGGCTAATGGAGGTTGAGCCTGGTAATTAGGCTACACTAGTATGGTGTAGCCCGGTTTGAGGATTCGGGGATACTCAAAATCACTTGATTGATTGGGGCTACATTTTTTTGTGTGTTACCACCTTTAATATTCTTGTTTGGCCATTTCCCCTTGTGGAGTTGAACATAACCTTCTTGGGCCTTGATGTCCTCAATGATATTTAGCCTATTCTAAGGCCTCGTCAAATGTTTGATACTATTGTAATTGTAAGAGAAGTGAGATTTGCTTTGAACAACTTATGGTAAACATTCGAATGAGTTCCATTGTGGGTAGGGTGAAAGGTAGTTTTAGCATCACCTTCCTCCATAGATTACCATACTCTATGAATGGATCATCATCAAGTTGACAAAGGCTAGATAAGTCAGTCAAGTTTGTTGTCTTCTTAGCACTCGAGGTGAAATGTCCCAAAAATGCATCAACCAATTTATCAAAGGTGTTTATGCTATGATGTGGTAAATGATTATACCATTCCAAAACATCCCCAATTAATGTTTTAATTAATATTCACAACATCAAGGGGTCATTATATTGAAGGTCAGAGCACATATGGATGAAGCTTGTCATGTGGTCTTGTGCATCATCATCATATTTGAAATTTTCAAGTTTAGGCATCTTGAAATTCGATGGGTATGTCAATGATGACACTGATGGATGGAAATGTTGATTGCTAAGCTACTTTAGTGTAGGTTTTTGATAAACAAAACTTTGATATTTTTTTTCAAATGAATTTATCCGATCATCTAGCACTTTGTATGGCCATGATGAAATGATATGACCAACCTATTATCGCCCTTGTTTAGACAATGGAGGTTGTTTTTGATGTTGAGGTGGATGATAAGTATACTCATTAGCTACCTCATCATAACTAGATTCAAGGTAAGCATCTACTTGATCCTGATGTTCCCATTGGCACTCTTCATATTATTTTTTCTCATCTTGATCTTGGTATTTTTGAGGATTATGAGGCTTTTTATTATAACCAGATAATGGCCTTTCATGTTGAACATAATTTTGGTGTGGTTGAAGGGGAAGATGTTGAGATTGTATTGGGTGCCTTGTGTGTTGTTGAATCCTATAGGTACTAGGTGTGAGCACCACTTCATGTAATACATTTTTAAATTGCTCTTTTTGTATCTTTTCTTGTTCTTGTATCTTTCGTTGATACAACTTTTGTAGGTGTGCTCGTTGTGAGTCCACACATTGTTGATTTAATCATTGTTGATCCAATTGGAGTTGATCCATATGTTGTTGTTTATTAAGTTGATGAGTGTAACTTAATTGATCAGTTGTATGGGGGCTATGTTCCCTCATATTGGAGATACAAATGGATTTATCATGTATTTTCTCCCTAATAGGATCTATTGTTTGTTTTCTATTCTCCTTAAAGGTTGCATTGACTTGAGACTCTACTTTATGAATCAACTTTGGGTCTTCTTCCTCATATGTGAGGAAAGACTCATATTCAAGGTTAGATGTATGCTATATATACTCAGGTTGCATAGAAGCATGATGTATGAACTGTGAGTGCTCTCTATGAAGAGTATGGGGGCAACTTACTCTATCATATGGAGTGGTTTGCTCATCCAGGCTAGGCCATGGCATACTCTCATGTTCATATTCTGATTGATGTATAGAGAAATATGGGGTGTGAATCTATGATATTGACCTACAAGGTCCCTCAATGGATGGATTATTTTCTATATAAAATTCCATCAAGGTATCCAAATCAAGAAGTTTTCCTAGATGACCTATGGGTGCTTCCCTAGTTGGGATATCTTGAAGGTTTACCCCCCTATGGATGGTATTATTGTTATCATAAAACCTAGGATGCCATTTAGGGATGGGCATGTCCTCTGGACTTATTTGGAGATATTAAATCAATATGGAGCTTGAGTCTCCATCTAAATTGGAGGTCTTGTTTTCAGCCACATCTGGACCAAACCCATAAAAGGGGGGTCCCCTAGCCATTTTTAGAAAATTGACTTTTTAGGAAAAAGGTCATAAGTGTTATATATCAAAATGATCAGTGCAATGAGCTGATAACAATGGAATAGGGATCCAAAAACTGATTTTTGGGTCAAAAATTTGTATTTTTGGAATATTTGGCCAACTAGGGCCTGTGGGGAAATGCCCACTTTTGGGATTTTTTGGGAAATTTTGAACTGTGAAGAGTTAGGAATCAAAATTTATATGGGATGTGTAGAAGGAGCCAACTAAGACAAAAAAAAACAAATTTGGCAAGTTTTGGAGTTGTTGTCTAGACCATTTTATGACTATTTTAGTGTAGATTTTCTCTATTTTCGAGGTCAAAAATAGAGTAAAAAATAAAACCAAAATAACTTTTTTTGTTAAAGATCCAATTTACACGATTCTTAAACAGTTGGATGTAGAATAAAAAAGTAGATTTTTACTTTAAATATATATATATATATATATATATATATATATATATATATTTATTTATTTATTTATTATTAAGGTTTGACCCCCAGATCGAGGATCTTGGGTTGATTACCCGAACAATAAAGAAATACCTAAATTAGACAACATGATTATTTCTTTTAATTTTTATAGATTCAAATACACAATCAATAGAAACACATAGGAATACAAATGATTATCTCTTTTAAAGATTTATATGTAAATTTTGAAGCTATTTGATGTGTTTCAAGATGTGTTGCTTTGTATAGAGAATTTGTTTCATGTGTTTGATATTTTGTTGGATGATATGCTCAAATTTTTAAAGGATTTCACCTATATACTTGCACAAGCTAAATATGGTGATGAAATCCATATCCAACGAGGTAGCATAGGTACTACCAACCCTCACCCAGCACCCCGTGTACAACGATACACTCCTCTAAAGAGGAATGCATGCTATTTTGCATGGTTAGGACATATCTTGGGTTGGCCTTGGCTATGGATGGGTCTTGATAATACTCTTTCTCATGATCCAATAAAGTGGTAATTACATCCACTGTTGGTCTCGATCAATGGGTTGGATATGAGAGCCCAACTCCATTGATGTTAAAGTGAAACATGGTGTGTGTGGGGTTCCTTTTATAAATTTGAAAGAAAACAAAATAGCACTCAATGATTATTTACTAAATGCATGAAAGTGTGTTTTTCTTTTAGACTTTTTAGTAGCATAAAAGGAAAGCACAAAAATTGAAAGCCTATATGAACTTTAACCTTTTTGGCAAGTTTCACTCAAGCAAACCAGACAAAAAGTAGCAAATCTATTATTCTTTTCCTATTTTTTTGAGCTAATTAATGCAAAATTTTTGAGAGATAGAATCTAACCTTTCTATGCATAGAATAAGCAAGAAAAACATGAAATTTGGTCATTTTTAATAGTAAAAATATAAATTTAAAGTGCAGAGGGGTGTAAAATTGAACCTGAAAGTTGTTTCTAAATTTTTTTGTAGAAACCCTTTGGTTTTGTGATTGTCCCACCTAGGTATGGTGGTAGTTTGGGGTCCATCCCACCCAAGGACATTACCTCACCGTCTCACCCAGTGACACCTAGCAACAAAGGGGCCATTTCTGGTTAGAACGGTCACTACCTGAAACCTACAAAACCAAAAATGGAGGTCAAAATTAGCACATTCTGACCTATACCAAAAAGTGTGCACCTATCTATTGCATAAATTGAAACCAACATGAAAGCATGAAAAGAGACACAATATTGCATATAACACCGAAATGAATGTTTCTTTTATTGATATTGAAAATGGATCTTAGTTACAATCATACCCCTCGTAGGGTCACCCAAAATGTTGATATAATCCATACAATGCCAAAGCCCCCGATGGGGTAGGCACATTATTAAGGCTTTTCCAAATAGTCACAAACTACTCTAGGGTGGATTTAACCCTCTTCTTCACATTGAGGAATGTGTTTGAACAATTGAATCTCTCTTTAAACCTATTTCCTATGATCAAGAAACAACACTAGAAATTTATACAAATAGGCAGCCTCTCATGATGAGGCCCTTTGAAGGATTGATGCATGAAAAAGCCATGAAAAGCATATAATCAAGAAAGCATGTAAAATATATCTAAACTATGTCAAATTGATAAAGATTCATGTAAATGCATAAAGGAATATTGTAGCTAAGTATTGAATGGCCTAATTAGATGAAATAGAGCATGAAAGCATAGAAAGAAACCATTCTTGCATATTCTACACTAATGTAACAAAATTGCTTTAAACCCTAAATCTATCGATCAAAAATATCTAAAATCCTAATTGAACTATGTAAATGTCTATTTAAACCTAATTAAATGATCTACAAAAGAAATGGTAAGGAGATCTTACACCTATTGCAAACCATAGCTCTGATGAACGATCTGCACTATAAACCATAGCTGAAAGCCACGGTGAGCAACCAAGTAGTTTGCCCTCTAATTTCAAGGGTAGTGGTCTTGATACTCCTAGTAAAATTGATGATCAAGGGTCACCTCAAAGTTCTCTAATATATTTGGCAGTTTAATTATTTGATAGGGCATCTGTTTGCCTAAATTGGTGTTTCTTGGTGTTCTAGCTCCTTAGGGCATCCATGGCCTAATTCGTCATGATGCTTAGGTTGGCAAAAGGATAGCAAAAAATCTCTCTCTTAGTGCACTCAAGTGAATACACAATTCAATAAGGCTTCACTACTCTAAACTCCCATACTCCATCGATATTTTTTCCCTATTTATGAGGGGTACTTATAGGACTACCCAAGGGCTAGGGGTAGCTTCATGGAGAATCCAAGAACAAGAATGGGTGGTTAGGAAAGTTGGATTGGAAGCTTCCATTCTTTAACCATATTATTCTATAACAAATGGTTGTTCAAACCAATTTGGCTTAGATTAAGGCTAGTTGAACTTCAGTTAAGACCGTAGGTGATAGCTATGGTCCAGACTATAAATCGTAGGTCTCAGCCATGGTTCAATTTGTAGACTGTAGGTCTCAGCTGTAGTTCAGAATGAATAGGCCAAGGAGCCCAAATTGAGTGGTTAGAACCACTGCTCTTTATTGTATTCTATCTAGGATCTTCCATATGGTCTTGTAGCATATCCATATGAGTAGTCACCATCGACATGATGCATTTTAGGTGTCTATAGATGCCCCTTTTGAGATGCCTTATGAGATCAAATAACATTGAGAAAAAATAGACCTCCTAAAATGATGCTGAATGTTCTATGATGATCATTATTTAGATCAACATTAGATACCCCAGGTCCTGCAAAAGGATGTGCATCCTAGAATCATTGCTTCCAACTGGGTGAAAGGCTTACATTTGAAAAGCTTGTGCCCATCTCATCTCATTCAATGTGGTTATGCATTCCATAGGTATATTCGGACCCATAGATTCGAAAGGTAGAGAACAATAAGAAAACTTCATATTTGTTATTTTTCCCAAGCAAAGGGGTAAGCTTATGATAGCTGTTGACAATGATTCGCAAGGACAAACACAATTTTTACAAGATCAAGGGATCTACAATTTCAAGGATATTCTACTGATTTTGATTATGATTTGATATTATGACTACCCCCTCAAGTGATGATTCGATGAGGGTAATGACAATGTATGAAGCGACGAGGTTGCTTGACCACAATGAATGATCTAAATAAATTTAGAATTGAACATTTAATTACTTGGCTAAGCCTAGTTTAGCTTATGATTCCAACTGTTAATAGTAATTGCATATTTCTATCCCATGGAGTAGTCGAGCTACAATAGCCATCTTACAGAATCGAAATGATGCAAATCCAATTAGTTTTGTGTTGAATAAATTTGTCGATGATTTTTTGAAAATATGTCATAGGGTAAATGACATGAAACACCTCATTCCCATGGAGCATTTCAGCATCAAAGGCCTTATTCAAAATTGAAAAGAAGCATATCAGATAAATGATGATAATTTTACCCCAAATATCCTTATGGTTATTTACTCATCTCATCGGATTGCATGGAGTGCAAGTCACTACAACCGCCTAGTGTATAGAGTAAATAACTAACTACGAGGTGCATTTGGATTTTGATTTTTTTTTTGAATGTTTTGAATGTGGAATTAAATTTATTTATTTGGCTAGGAGGTGTGGCACTCCATGAAAGGATTGTCATAGCGATGACCTCGGTTGAATGTACTTTATAATCTTAGCCATATATTTTATTTGTAATTGAATCCTAGTGCTTGATCATCACCCAATTTTCAAATTTGTTGATTTTATTGAAATTTGATCCATTAGGAGACATTAATTTATCATTTAATACCCTCCTATGGTGGGATTTTTCTATTTTTGATACTATTTACAAACTATGGGTGTAGTATGCGATTGGAATTTTCAAATTTTAGGAACCGCAGGTCAGACCCGCAAACAAAAAACCCTGATCGCGAGACCACGGGTGTCAGCTGTGGTCCAACAAAAATAGGAAAAGGTTTAAAAATCTATCATTTTTAAAATTCCTCATTATTTCTTGATAGTAACTGCAATTGAAGAGCTCTGAGAGGTGTAAGAGTTTACTTGATGCAATTGAAACCCTATTACCCTTCACACATCAAAATGATAGACCATGAACAAATTTCTTCCATTCAAGGCCTCAGTGTGGGAAAGGTAATTCAAAAAAAAGACCTCACATTCATTACCAATAAATGAACAAAATTAATTAATTGGTTAATTAATCACACTAAACTATTGGCAATGAACCACACCCTAGGTTAGGCTAGCTTAGATTAATTTTAGTTAATTTTTGTTTTGTTTTTTAGACTAGGAAAATACCCAAAATGGATTATATCCCTAGACCACAACTACCAGCTACAGTTTCTCTTTGACTGATTGGGGACTGTAGGTATTAGCTATAGTTAAGTTTGAATTACAATGGTCAAAAATTTGATCTTTGAGCGGACCGCGGGTTTGACCTATGGTTCCCTTTTTTTATGAAAATTTTTCAATTTTTTTATTTTTTTGTGATTTTCTTAGCAGTTAATGTCATTTTATTGCACCTATGAGATGCCTTTTTAAAATTTTTGATCATTCTTAGCATAATTTTGCATTGGTAGCTATTTTTTTATCTCTCTTTTTAGGTCATTTTTAGCTGTTTAATTAGCTTTTAGTTAGATTTTTCCTTATACTATATCTCTTTGTAGAGACTGGCCTCTAGAGCTAGGGATCTAGAGCTCCTTAACACTCTCTTCCAACTACTTACTTACAAGGATCGAGCATGCCTTAGAGCAGTAGGCTTCAGCTATATTTTGGATCTACCCACTTTAGGATAGATCAGGGTTACATGACTACATTGGCCCAGAGCTGGAATGCCTGGACCGACACATTTCACCTACCGATGGGTGAAATGACCATTACACTTGAGGACATCTAAAGGATCTTTAGGATCCCTATTGATGGTGAAGCCATCACCTCCTCCTCTAACGAGAGAAAGGAGGCAATTTGCACTGCTATATTTGGTTATTAGAGCAATGAGGCTCAATGCAAGATGGACCATGAAGGAATTCACATAGGATACTGGAATGATGAGCACATATTCTCTATCTAAGAGGCAGTTTTCATGCACCTGGTGATTCATATTGTCCTTCTAGACTCCTCAGGCATGAGGATCCCTAGGAACATTTTGGCCTATGTCAGGATGGTCATTCAGAGCTCTAAATTTGAGCCACTACTCCTAGCCTAAGGGAGCATGTTACTATACCAGCTCTATAGAGAGCTATTTTAGATTACCAGTAGCAATCGAGTAGGCATCCGTTGTAGTCTACTTTTATATATCTAGGGTTGGTAGCACATCCAAATCGAGTGACTTGTAGAGCTATTACTAGCTATTACTTATATTCCTATTATACGCTAATGCTATATGATATGTTGGCCTCATGAGGATCAGGTATTTCAAAGTAGGTCCCATGCTAGAGATGTTGATCATTACATCAGTCGGTTTGCAGCATTGAGCCCTGGGGACATTGAGTGGCATCCATACATGGATTACCTTGTGTGGACAGAGGCTGGAGAGTGGTTGTGCCAGGATCTATGGGATAGATGGTTACTCAGTCGCAAGGCCAAGATCTATAAGTATAAGTTCTACTTGCAAGTCCTATGATAGTTTGGCTTGGTATAATATATTCTAAAGCTACCTATTATCTATAGGTGGCTAGTTCTAGAGACTCATCTACAGTGGGTGCTACCTACAGCTCTGGGAAATGTTGTAGATTATTTATAGGAGTTTGGAGTTGCTATTTTTGGGACCACCCCAGCTTATGGTACCTAGTGGTCCCTACTTTAGTGGTAGGGATCTGGGCCTCTTGGTAGGGTTGAGGAGACGACGGAGGTTGATCCATAGGGACATAATGTGCACCTACAGATTGAGGGTAGATGGGGTGCAGAGGATGCACCACTATTGGAGGCCAAGGATGAGGGACTAGATAAGGGTGAGGTACCTCCAAAAAGTGAGGTAGAGTAGCTGCTAGCCCATGTAGTAGATTTGCAAAGACAGGTTGGGAGGCTATAGTCTCAACAGCTACAGCATAATACATCTATCACGATGTTAGAGGTGAAGTTCTATGATAGGGAGAGGTAACTCTAGGAGGCTTAGGATCAGGCCATAATTATGATAGAGCATGCTACATTAGTAGAGGGACAAGTTTAGGAGCTGACTAGAGCACTTGATCTAGCAAAGGCACGATGGGAAGTGGTTGTAGTATAGAGGGAATTGGCTCAGTTCCAGATCAAAGAGGTGATCCATTGTCTTCTCATGCTATCATGGCACCCCCTTCAACACCAGTACTCGAACTGCCAGGATATCATGACCCTATGGCCAAGATCAAGTGGCTTACTTCCCTCGTACAAGAGGGTAATGGTTTATGTGATGTAAGGAAAACTTACATCTCTTAATTGGAGGGATGGATTATACGGATAGGTGGATATATTCCAGAGGAGCCACATGCTTCAGGGTCCCAGCGGACCAAATATAGGACTATAGAGCATTCATCAATGAGCTCAAGTCACAAGACTTACATTACTGAAAGGACACACATGTCCTCTAGTACACATGGTGGTAGCTCGCATGGGAGGCATAGGGATGACAAAGGTGATGTAGGTGACTCTTTGAATAGGGTTGTAGGCCCTCCATAGCATACACATGGGTTGCTATTTTGATGTACTATTTTGTGTGTAAGGTCAATGACCTATACAAATGTAGCCTATGGGTATTTTTGATATACTTTATGTACTCATCATGGATAGACACACACACACACATATATATACATATGAGATTTTATCATTATGGCTCATTATGTGTACTCATTTATTTGTGTATTTTTTATTTTATGTGATGCACATGGATGCAATGCTTATATTGATTTGATGCTATATGATGTGATGTTTGGATGACATGCACTAGATAGCTATTTTATTTATGATGATGATGATATGCAGTGATATAGATGTTTAGATGTGCTATATTATGGATGCATATGGATGTAATGTTTACTTAAATGCATATTTAATTATGCTTTATTGCATGCATTTAATTTTATGACACTGTCACAAAATGATGATGCAATGTATGTAATGCATTATTTACATGATGGTAATCTAATGTAAATGAACCTATATGCTTTAATCACTTAAAACATAGGGAATGAATGTAATATGTGTTTATCAATCTAATGGATGATACCACAAAATGTATAAAAATCATGAATGTAATTGGAAATCCTTATAATAAGAATTTGATAAATTAATCACCCATATATGAAATGCAATGACGTGCAATGTTATGATGCGAATGATGCAATATGTCATTCTATTTTATTTTTGTACTTTTGAATGATATGCACGATATAGTCAGTGATCTTCTAAATATCATTTTTTATATCCATCCGGTATCTATCCTATATCTTGATTGTGCTTACTGTTAATGATGTATCACTTATTGGATATTTTAAAATTTGATGTTTTGAAATGTCTTTTACTTTTAATGGTTTGTGATATTTGACCTTTGTTGCTATTAGAGATATTTTTGAGGTTTTCCATGAGACTCAAACACCCTAATTTACCTATCAAATTTGCATACTAACCATACTAGACTTCTAAAATGTAAGGCTTTCGCTAGGATAGGCTCTAACTGTTCATTATTCCTATGTGTGCACATGAATATATTAAGATAAGACATGAGTGTTCCCCAATGACAGGAAAGATTATTTTAGCCCATTGCTAAGATAGAGGTTCCACAAATTTCTTATATTATCCTAGGTTTAGATTTCAATTGGACTAAGCCACTAGGTGATACAGGACACCTGAAGCTAGCTCTTCCACATTCAAACATTGGTCTTTTTCATAAGTGAGATGCTAATGCGTCAGACATATCATCATGCGTAAGGTACAATAGTGCTATAAATTCTAGGGATTCAAGTTTCATACCTCTCTTATCTTTCATTTTTTGGGATACTTGCTCATATGTAGTGAAGCAAGGGATTCGATTCCATTTTGACTTTGAATTTATTTAGATCTTCATTTGATCTTCATTGCAACTTGCTTTCTAATATTCATTTGATCTTGATGTGAAATTTTATTTTTGATCTTCATTTAATCTTCACTTGATATTTTATTTCTAATCTTCATTTGATATTTACTTTTTGGAATTTATATTTGATAATTTTCTTCAAAAACTTTCCTTTGGGGGATTTTACTTTGGGGGGAACTATTTTTGTAACATCGATTGAGTGTATCGATCTATGATATCAATATAGGATATCAATCGGGGATGTCAATCTATGATATCGATCTAGGGTATCAACCTTGAGTATTTATGTGGGATATCACTCTCAGATATTGCTCATTTTATCGTAAGCAAGGGATTCTGAATAGGGAATATAATTGTCCTTTTGCCAACTACCAACGTTTCCCATACCATTCGTATAGAGGGATAAGAAAGAATAACTCTTTTCACTTTAGGAGACCTGATCCTACTTTGTGGCTTTCATATTCCCCTAGTCCTTATTATGATTTTTAATTTTTTTATTAGTGATAGGATTTTGATATGATAAGGGCTATACTAACTGGACCTTAGCTACAAAATCAAATCAAGCTTTCTATCAACTCTTGAGAATACCTCTAGGTATGGTTGGGTGACCAGAAAACCTAATTATATCTCTCATAGCAATATTATATGTTGTGTTCAAAAACACAATTACTCACATGAATTATGGATTTATGATAAATGCAGAGATGCATGATTGAAACACAAATGTGGTGTCATTTTTAAGATTGAAAAACATAATTTATTTTACTATAAAATACAATGGACAATGAATGCCTATATGCAATGTAATTATGAAATGAGTGCAGAATATGAACTGCAATGATGCATGTAAATATTTTTGGATTTTATGCTTTACCAATTTTTTAGATTTTATTGAATTTATAATTTTTATGAGTTTGGAGCCTCATATCTAACCAAACAATGAGTACATGCCTTCAGAGTCTTTAAATTTATCAAACGATTCTTAGGAAACCTTGGAGCTTTTAGGACTGACCAAAGGGATTATGAGCACATTTAGGGCATTTTGGGATGACCAAGTGATTTTTTTGAATCCTTGGAAATTTTGGGTTGACCAAGTAGTTTTTTAGAAACTCTTGGTGCCTTTTGATTGACCAAACTACTCATAGAAAAGCTTGGAGCCTTTTAGGATGACCGAGTGGTGTTTAGAAACCCTCGGGACCTTTGGGTTGACCAAGCGATTTCTCAAAAATCCTTGGTGCCTTTTTGGGATTGACCAAGCAATTTTAAGTAAACCCTTGGAGCCTTTTACTATGCTCTTAAGCATAAAACACCTTAATATGGATGATTTTGAGAGGTTCAAGCTCTTCAACATCCCCTAGTGATGTTAGGTGATAGGTACCTAGACCAATATTTTCAGATATGAAATAAGGTCCTAGCCAATTAGACACAAATTTGTCTCACATATCTAGCAGTAAATTAGAGTTTTTTTGGTTATATTTCAAGACAAGATCCCCAACCTCAAAGTCTCTCTGGTGGACTTTGATATTGTAAGCTCATTTTAGTCACTCCTAATAAATATGGATATGCTCCAAGACATTCATGTGATTTTCATAAAGCAATGTCAGTTGTTCCAATCGAGCTTGTCGCATGGTGTCATCATCAATGAACTCTTTCAATGCGATGCGTAGCATTGGAATTTCCAATTCCAAGGGCATAATGGCCTCATCACCATATATTAGAGAGAATGGCATTGCCACAGTGGGCATCCGAATACTAGTCCTATAATCCCATAATGCAAGAGGCAGCTAAATATGCCAATCTTTGTGGTTTTCTTGGACCATATTTTTCAAGATGGCCACCACTATATTATTTGAAGATTTAGCCTACTCATTTTCTTTTGGATAGTATGGAGTCACAAAACTATGTTTGATTCTATATTTAGATATAAAAGCTCTCACAGTTTTGTTCTTGAATGACATTTCATTATCCAATATTATTTTGGATGGAATCCCAAAATGACTTATGATATGCTCTAGTATAAACTCTTCTATACGAGCTTTAGTGGTCGTTTCTAAGGGTATTACTTCCACCCACTTTGTGAAATACTCAGTAGCCATGATAATAAATATATGTCAGCCCAATTATGGAGGATAGATCTTCCCTATAAGATCTAATCCCCACTAATAAAATGACCAAGCCACTTGGATGGGTTGAGGCTTGCGATGGGAAGTGCGTAAGATTAGCATGATGCTAACATTTGATGCATTTCTTGACATACACATTGCAATACTTCTTTATAGTGGGCCAATAGTAGCCTATTCAAAGGATGCACTTGACGATGGCCATTCCACTGAAATGGCCACCGCATGTACCATCATGAGCTTGTAAAATTACCCAAGATGACTCTTGGGGCTCTAGACAACAAAGGAGAACTCCATCATAACCTCGGTGGTACAAGATGTCTCCCATTAAGACATATTTAGTCACTTTTTGTTTAAATGTGCATTTTATGGCATGCAATAATCCCTCTGGGATTATACTAAGTTTTAGGAAGTCTTGAATTTGTGACATCCAATTTTGATAAGCCTCAGCTTTGAATGCTAAGAAAAATTGCTCCCCTTGTGTATTTACTTTTGCAAATATAGACTAGGAAATAAACCTATGGTGAATGGTAGTACCACTCCCTGTCAAACTCTAAAAGGTTAATGACCCCCAGGGTGCCTTATTTAGAAAGTCTTCAACTTTGCAAAACCATTCAATTTTGGTTTTGCATTAATCATTTTGAATGAAATTTTATTATAAAAGGCTTCTCACTCTGCTGTATGATGTGAGAGTATTTTAACATGAATGATAGTGAAATCAGCAGATGGATTATAAGGGATTAAATATACCAATGACACCATGGTGTCTATGAATTTGTTTGATGAACAAGGGATTGCCTCAATGTCATACCATTCTAATTTAGCCAAATATGCAATCACAAGATCTTTGTAGGCTTTTAGTACTAGACGTTAACACTAAAAGAGCCCCTTAACTTGATTTACTATGAGCAAGGAGTCACCAAAGATGTTTAATATTTTAATATTCATGGAGATGGCTGTGTGGAGGCCTAACATTAGGGCTTTGTACTCAACATTGTTCTTGGTGCATGGAAAATCTAATTTAAATGACAAGGGCATAAGAGCTCCTTGAGACATGAAAAACACTATTCTTGCACCACCTTCTTGCTCGCACTTTGAACCATCAAATAAAAAAGTCATATAAGCATTGTTCTCTAGTTCCTCAGGTTTGAGAGATTTAGATATGATGAAGACTACATCATTTGGAAGCTCTATGGTCATAGGCATATTGTTTGACAGTGGTGCCTCAGCTAATTGGCTAGCTATGAATTATCCCTTAATGGACTTTTGGATTATGAACTCCAGATCAAATTTTGTTAGTAGCATGATCCACTTTGTAGTACGCGTATTATGATACTTCTTACTCATCATGTACTATAAAGGATTTTGTTTGGATATAACATGTCGTATGACTTAACATATAGTGTCACAATTTCTTGGTAGTGAACACTACTACTAAACATAGTTTTTCCACATATGCATACTTGAGCTCATAGCTCACCAAGGTTCAACTGATATAATATATGGCCTATTATTTGCCTTGCATGTTCTTTTGGGCTAACATGGTTCCTAGTGCAAATTCAATTATCGATATATAGTAGAAAAGGCACCTCTAGCCTTGGTGGAGCTAGCACTGGCGGCATCGATAGGTATTGCTTTATTTCAGTAAAGGTTGCTCGATAGACCTTGTCCTAGTTGAATGGGACCCCCTTATGTAGTAGTCATGGGTCAACATTTATCTAATAACTGAGTAATGAATCAATTTATCGATGCTACTTTACCCTGAAGGCTTATTAACTCTTTAATATTGGAGGAAGGATGCATCTCTAAGATAGCCTTGACCTTCACTAGATCAACTTTGATGCCTTATTTAGAAACAATGAATCCTAGGAGTTTACCAAAAGTTACACCAAATACGCACTTCTTAGAATTCAACCTAACATTGTGCTCTATCAGGAAATTGAAGACCTTCCTTAAGACCTATGCATGCTCTTCTCATAGAAATGCCTTGGTCAACAAGTCATCGATGTAATATTCTAGAATCTTATGCATATAGTCATAAAAAATGTATGTCATGGCCCGCTTGTATATGGCACCAGTTTTTTTGAGGCCAAATGGTATAAATTTATAACAAAACATTCCCCATGGCATTATAAACATGGTTTTATGTTGGTCTTTAGGCTTAATTTGAATTTGATTGTAACTAGAGAAACCATCCATTAAGGAGAGCATTTTGTGACCTACAGTTGCATCCATAAGAGCATCGATATTAGGCAACATAAATGAATCTTTGGGTGTTGCCTTATTAAGGTCTCTAAAATCCATACAAATACAAATTCTTCCATCAGGTTTTCCCATGGGTACCATATTGGACACCCATTCTAGATAGTCGATGGAGATTACAAATTCTATGTCCAACAACTTTTGTAGCTTATATTTCACCATTAAGGCAACTTTTGGATGCATATTTCTAAGTTTTTGCTTAACTAGATTCTTCGTCAGATCTAGTGAAAGGTTATGGATAACTAATTTTGGTTCTAGACCTGGCATATCCTTATACATCCAAGAAAATAGATTTGGCTTCTCTTTCAACAAAGGGATGAGGATGGCCTACTCATCTAGAGTGAGACTCTCTCCAAATTTAACCTTATTTGAATGGGTGTGATCGTTACTGATATCCACCTTGAAGGTTTCCTCTACTGACATATGTGATCCCTCCTCAAGCCGATGAGGCATAGGAATCAAATGGATGTCATCCGTTGGGTTCATAGGTTCCGTGTTGAAAGCATCCTTAGCATGATACACATTGTAAGCACAACCTAGTTCAAAATGGAATGGTTGCAATATTTCTTCGTTAGGGAAGAAATCATTAGGCTCAATGGGTGAGTCAGCGTGATCCCAATTGATAGTATATTCATTGAGATATAACGGTTTGGATAGATCTGCTATATTGCGGAGTGGGGTGGTCAAATCAATGGAGACCATGTTGATGGAATGGTATTGATATCCAAAACCACATGGACAAACTTCTACATAATTGATGTAGTCCTCATACTCACAATATAGCTCTAACAACACAAGCACAAAGGGGTCTTCTCTATGTGAAGTATGGACAACTAGATCCTCCCTATGCACTAATTGTAAAATAGGATCATCTGGCTTAAGTAGATCCATGTAGGTCAATAGAGGGGTATTAACCAATCGATGAATTTGATCTAGGTTTAGTCATCTCGCTCTTAAACAAGGACCAACATGTAACTAACGATAGACCTCATCTATATAGATGGGTTGATGATGGTAACGTAAATAATGAGGACCAAATTAGGCCCTCTCTAACTCATCTTCTTCATCACTATCATACAACCAGAATCCACCATTTGCTACTACTTTTGTGGGACACTCTGGAAAGTGTGGTCCCATGAATCTTACTTCCTGATTGTTGTCATCACTATCCAAAAAAATTGGATAATTATACCATAAATGTGATATTGCCAAGAAATCTGGTTTTACTTCTCCCTCGACATGATCAATGTTGATAAGAGTATCTTCGGTATCATGTATCAACTCTACAGGTAGTAGGTGATGTGCATACAAAGGCCTTAAATAGCCTCCCTCAGCTTCCTCCTCATATGGATTATAGTTTGAGGATTTGCTATCGGTATCATAATTTGGTTCAATTATCTCAGAGGTGGACTCCTCTCCATCATCGCTGTAGAGATCTCCTAACTCGAGATCACCTAAAACTAGGGGGTTATGCCCCTGCACACCTGTGTTATTTGTTGCATTACAAATTTGATGATCTAGGTTGCCTCTAAAGTTCCACTTTGTATCAGTATGCTCTAATAGCCCTTCATGATGCTCTTCAAGTGGCTCAGAAGTGATGATAGATACCATTGGGTAGTCCTCTAGAAGCTAGAAATATTAGGATGATATGGGTTAAAGTCCACATTGTCCCCTAGAATAAGTTACAAGTGATCTAAGGATACTACGAGAAAATTATCTTGTCCTTGTATCTATAACCCTAGCCCAAACCTATCAGTTGCTAGATGATTATATGACTCAAACAGAGTTCTATGCCCTTGTTCAAATAGACCAAGTCTATACCCATGCTAGTGATGCAACTTGAAAATACACATGGAGTACTCCAGGTTGGATAAATAATGAATATTTACTATGAAAGGTTCGTCACCATCTTCATCCATAGGCATTCACATTGGAAGTTGATCCATCCCAGCATAAATGAAGTTAGTATGATTAGGTGGCTCTCCCAATGGTACCACCAATACAACAAGATATCGATGGGCATGCATTTAGCCCATATCTTGTGAAGTCTCCAAAATAGGTTTGAAGGTTACATTATACACAATATACTCACATAATCTTGTGTTGGTGAGATGTATAGTCACCTGCAGTGTGGATGAACCTACTAACGATGCAGGTGAGGTAGGCTGAGGTACCTCCTTGGCTATGTCTTGGGCATCCTATACTTCCATGGGGATGGAAGCCTCCTCGATGACTGGTTCAAGCATGTCTCTTATATTTTTTTCCCAATTTCACCTTTGACTTCCTATTGTATTGAAGCATCTGATACAGTCAGTTTCAAGGAAGTAGTAGTAGTGTGCTCAGATCTGTGTGACACAGATATCAATGGTTGAGCACATACTCATTGTTTTTCTTCTAGATACTTAACTGGTGATGCTGGTTAGACGTCCAAGTGCATGAATGGGAGTATGAAACCCCTTGGAAGATCAACCATGTTCATTAATTTAAATGGTTCTTTGTCTAACAGCACCATGTGAACCTGTCCTTCATGAATATACTTCACGTATTTATGAAATATCGAGGGAATGCAATACATCTCCTAAAACCAAGGTCTATCCAATAGGATGTTATATTGCATGGCACCTTTTATCACATGATACATCACAAGGATAGTCTTTAGGCCTACCTGAATAGGTAGGACAATCATGCCAACCATTGAACATAATGCATCATTAAACACTCTCAATGTGAATGCAGTTGGTACAATGTGTGATTTAGACAACTTCAAGGGACTCAATGCCTTGGTTGTTATGATGTTGATCGATGAACTAGTTTTGATCAATACCATTTTGAATAGCACATTGTTGATATATGCAATAATGTGCAATGATGGTTCAGTCGTATTGGTGGGAACCATCCTAATTTCATGATCATAAAATTGGATCATAGGTTCCTAGCATTGTTGTACATGTCCCACAAAATTTTTGAATGCTTGAGCATCCTGGGATTGTACTTTGATAGACCTCAAAATATCCATGAGAGTCTCCCTATGCCTATAGGACTACTGTATCAATTCATATATAGATATCTTTGCACGATCTGTCTGTAGGTTTTGGACTAGCCTACTCCATATGGTCACCACCGGTATTGTTGGTGGACCTGGAATATTCTATGTTGGCTATTGATTCAATGTAGCTTGTATTCTTATGGGAGCATATGGTTTATTTTGCTACTCATATCTCCCATGCCTTTTAACAACATTAACCATACCTACTAACCCCTGGGTAGGTGGTTCGACACGCACCTGGTTCACATGACCAACATTATTGCATGACACCTCATGGTTTGGAAATGGATTTTTATAAATCCCCATGTTTTGGTTGTCGAGTGCTAGCAATTTACTTGGTACTACAAGCTCACATTTTCCATCATGTTTTGCACAATATGCTTGAAGGACAAACATACTTCAATGTCATGACCCTTCGCTTGGTGAAAGATTCAAAATAGATTATCCGGGTACCCCTTTGACTTGGGTTGATTTGGATCAACCATCTTAATTTTAGGAAATCTGATTACCTTTGCCTTGCACAATTGGTGGAATATCGATGTCATCGATTCCATAAAAGGTGTGAATTAACTAGGTGGTCTTTTCTCTTTGTTCTTGCCCTTATAGTTATTATTGTGCTTTTCGAACTACGTAGGAGGAGGTTGGACCTAATAATTCTCATTTTCTACCCTTTATCCTCTCTCAAGAGGTTCAACGCCACTTGGTTTATGTGGGCCTGCTTGCCCTTATGCTTTGTGGAGCTCTTCTTAGGCTCCTCTTTCCTCTTCTTAAGCTTCAATTTGCCTTCTTATAAATTGATTTCCTTAATTACTTTTGCTTGTGCCAAAGATTCCTTGAATGTTGGATACTGTTGTAGTTGCAATAGTAGAGAGATGTGCTTGGCACAACTCTTGGTAAAAAATTGGGTCAATTCCATAGCAGGAATAGGGAATGGCAACTTTACCATCAATCTCCATATTTTTCTTTACTGTTCAATTGGCGCATCATTACGCTGAGATAGCATAGCCAAATTGGAAAGGTTAGCCTATTTCTTGATACAAAAAGAAAATCATTCAAGTAAAACGTCAGCCAGTTGCTCAAAACTAGTAATGTTGTACCTCTTTTGCTGATTGAACCACTCTCGAGCTAGGACTAAGAGGGTCATGACAAATGTGTGTAAAATTAAGGTGTTATTGCTCACGATTTGGAAACAAGTATCAAAAAATCCTATGACATGCTCTTGTGCATCTTTGTCACCTTTAAATTTGTCTAGTGTGGGCATGATAAAATGTTTAGGATAGTAGGAGCAGGTATCGAGGGGCCCAAAGGCTCATTGTGAATCTTTATTAATGTCAAATTTTGAACATTAATACCTTGTATCTCAATCACTTTTACTTTAGCTACTATGGCTTAATAAACCTCTAAGGATAGAAAGTACTCCTACCATGGGGGTGGTCTTGAAGGCACATTCTTCCTCTTTTGAGGTGGAGGACATTGCTCTTTCTCCTCCTAAACTTGGGATTCTTCAGGATACTCTTGATCATTTCCTTCTCCCTCTTATTCCTCATATTTTTATTGTCTCTCATGTTTGAATGGTTGTGGTCGTTCTCTTGGTAGGGCACTAATATGAGTATAAGCGTCCCTATGCTCCTGCTGCACATCAGCTTGTGAAAAAGCCTTTCTCTAAATGTGCTCTCTATTCTCCACATAAGTATATAGACTAGCCTTGGATAGCCTATTTTCCTACTCTACACGCTCCTTTTGGATAAATATGCATTCCTCATGCATGCACTACTTGTATAGTCTTTGTCTGATGAGCCTCTGCAATTGAAGATTATCTTCTTTAATGCATTGCCTTTCTAGGAGAGCATCCTCCAATTGATCTTGGAGGAGCTATCATCGTTGCTCATATACCAGTCTATGTGATCTATCAAGGTCATTGGCCATAACACGCATTTGGTATACATGCTCTATGCAAGTGACCATATGGGTTCTATACCCATATGACTAATTTGTGATGCTTTTTCCCTTGTCTGTAAATATAGAATTGGTTTCCTACTGAACTCTATACTCTGTGCCACCATGCATGGATAGTGGATGTGTTACATGAGGGTGCTTAGAAGCCTCTCCATGTTCTCTAGTAGTCCTAATAGAAACCCCACTATGCTCATTCAGAGCATGGGTGGGTGGAGCCAAAGGCTTATAGCCTATATGCTCAAGGATGCTACCTAAGCCATATAACTATCTGGATCTCCACCGCTCGTGTAGTGGTGTACCATTGTCTCCCACCTTAGCCATATCAATAGTGATATTTTGATGTTCACCACATGCAGGATTCTATATAGGCCTATGCTCAGTGATGGCCCTATCTATGTGCCCCTATATGGGTGGATCTCTATCTTGTTTGTACTTTGAAGGTGGAGCCATAGATCCCCCTACAAATCTATGATGTAAGGGTACTAACTTAGACCCCTATATAATGTACCTTTAGCTAATCCCATGGATGCATGTGCAACGTGGTCTTGGTAATGAATTTCAAGTGGAACACCCTCATGCTGAGAGGTTCCATTCTCTAATATGTGTCTAGAAGAATGCATAAAAACTTCTCTATTGGGGGTATGCTCAATAAGTTCCCCTCTTGTCGAGTTATCTCCTCTAATGCTTACCAAATAAAATTTGGAAAGCACATGTGGGTGAGGATTCAACATGTGCTGATATGAATCTATTGGGGCTTGGTAATGGACTTTAGGCTTATGCCTTTGTTGACTACCCCATGTCTCCATCATGGTGTACCTAGCATCTAGATTTATTCTTTATTAAGAAAATAAGGTATACAATGGTGTTTATCTCGTATTAATTTTTAAAAGTAAGCCCTAGACTATTGGAGGTTGTTTCAAGTTTTTTGTATCAGTTTATAACTCCTTATCATGTTTTGAAAAGCATTGAATGATATAATCAATTTAAATTGGCTTTCACATGTATGCTCGCAACTCGACAACCTAGATGTGACTTCCAAGCCACGTAAATCCCCTATGTGTGGTAATTAAAGTCCACACCTAGACAAGGAGCATAGGTCCTACTAGATCCTCACCCAATCTCACCCAATTAGCATTATACCCTCTGAAGAGAAGTACATGCAATTGTTTTGGGCTATGGATGGTTCTTAGATCTGGTATTGGTCTAGTATCCAAGGGTAAGTAGGATTTGGGCCAATGGATGGAAATTACCTCCATCATTGTTGAACCCTACTATTGGTTGGATGTCAAGCCCAAATCACTAGTTTTTAAGTGCCAAGTGGTGTGTGGTTCATTTTAATTTGCATAAAATAAAATGCATAATATAGCACAATGATTGTTTCCTACATGTAATGTAAAATAAATGTATTATATTCAGAGATGCATGCTATACTCGACATAATTTTTTGACAATGAAAACTAGTATACAAATGGCCACTACTTTGGCCTCAAACATGCAAACCAAACACATAATTCCTATCAAGCACACTGGATTCTAGGGCAGACTACAATCATATGTCTGTTGTTCCTAGCAGTGCCTATCGAAAACTAAGAAAGCGATAATCCTAAGGACTTAGTTCCTTTTAACCTTATTTTTTTTATTATCCTACTTAATTTCCATTTTTATAATTCTAGAAAAACACAAGTAGAGAGAAAAATTATAGAGGGTGAAAATGGGGCCTACCTCAGGTCCTTATTTGATTAATATTTGGCTCCCTATTATCTATTGTGCCTACTGTAAAGTGCAGGTATGGTCTACGGTCTACACTGTAAACCACATGTTGACCTTGTGGTTCAATTGTTGGCCCATAGATGATAGCTACGGTATGTACCTACAATTCAAAAAATCCAAGAAATAGTAGTTATATCACTTATTTTGTGGAGTTCCACTGTGATTGCCTTCTGACCTATCCCAAAAAGCATGCACCTATCTATTGCATAAATTGAAACCAACATGAAAGCATGAAAAGAGACACAAGATTGCATATAACATTGAAATGAATGTTTCTTTTATTGATATTGCAAATGGATCTCAATTACAATCATGCCCCTCTTAGGGTCACCCAAAATGTTGATACAATCCGTACAATGCCAAAGCCCCCAATGGGGTAGGCACACTATTAAGGCTTTTCCAAATAGTCACAAACTGATCTAGGGTGGAGTTAAACCTCTTCTTCACATTGAGTAATGTGTTTGAACAATTGAAGCTCCCTTTAAACCTATTTCCTACGATCAAGAAACAACACTAGAAAGTTATACAAATAGGCAACCTCTCATGATGAGTCCCTTTGAAGGATTGATGCATAAAAAAGCCATTAAAAGCATATAATCAAGAAATCATGTAAAATATATCTAAAATATGCCAAATTGATAAAAATTCATGTAAATACGTAAAATAATATTGAAGCTAAGTATTGAATGGCCTAATTAGATGAAATAGAGTATGATAGCATAGAAAGAAACCATTCTTGCATATTCTACACTAATTTAACAAAATTGCTTTAAACCCTAAATCTATCGGTCATAAATCTCTAAAATCCTAATTGAACCATACAAATGTCTATTTAAACCTAATTAAGTGATCTGCAAAAGAAATGGTAAGGAGATATTACACTTGTTGCAAATTGTATCTCTGATGAGCAGTCTGCACTGTAAACCATGGTTGAAAGCTACGGTGAGCAACCAAGTAGTTTGCCCTCCAATTTCAAGGGTAGTGGGCTTGATCCTCCTTGTCAAATTGATGATCAAGGGTCACCTCAAAGTCATCTAACAAATTTTTTGGCTGAATTATTTTATAGGGCCTCCATTTGCCCAAATTGGCATTTCTTAGCATTCTAGATCTTGAGGGCATCCATGGTCTAATTCGTCATGATGCTTAGGTTGGTAAAAGGATAGCAACAAATATCTCTCTTAGTGCACTCAAGTGAATACACAATTCGATAGGGCTTCGTTGCTCTAAACTCCCATACTCCATTTATATTTTTGCCAATGGATGGAAATTACCTCCATCGTCGTTGAACCCTACTAGTGGTTGGATGTCAAGCCCAACTCACAGCGTTTAAGTGCCAAGTGGTATGTGTAGTTCATTTTAATTTGCATAAAATAAAATGCATAATATAGCACAATGATTGTTTCCTACATGTAATGTAAAAATAAATATTTTATATTCAGAGATGCATGCTATACGTGACATGATTTTTTGAAAATACAAACTAGTATGCAAATCGCCACTACATAGGCCTCAAACATGCAAACCAAACACATAATTTCTATCAAGAACACTAGATTCTTTGGCGGACTGCAATTAGATGTCTGTTGTTCCTAGTAGTTCCTATCAAAAACTAAGAAAACAATAATCCTAAGGACTTAGTTCCTTTTAACCTTATTTTTTTGATTATCCTACTTAATTTCCATTTTTATAATTCTAGAAAAACACAAGCAGAGAGAAAAATGATAGAGGGTGAAAATGGGGCCTACCTCAAGTCCTCATCTGATTAAGATTTGGATCCTTGTTGTCTATTGTGCCTGCTGTAAACTACAATTATGGTCTACGATCTACACTATAAAATGCATGTTAAACCCATGGTTCAATTGTTGGCCTATAGCTGATAGCTACGGAATGTACCTACAATTCAAAAAATCGAAGAAATAGTAGTTAGATCACTTATTTTGTGGAGTTCCACCGTGATAACCTTCTGACCTATCCCAAAAAGGGTGCACCTATCTATTGCATAAATTGAAACCAACATGAAAGCATGAAAAGAGACACAAGATTGCATATAACATTGAAATGGATGTTTCTTTTATTGATATTGAAAATGGATCTCAATTACAATCATGCCCCTCTTAGGGTCACCTAAAATTTTGATACAATCCATACAATACCAAAGCCCCTAATAGGGTAGGCGCACTATTAAGGATTTTCCAAATAGTCACAAACTGATTTAGGGTGGAGTTAACCCTCTTCTTCACATTGAGTAAGGTGTTTTAACAATTGAATCTCCTTTTAAACCTATTTCCTATGATCAAGAAACAACACTAGAAATTTATACAAATAGGCAACCTCTCATGATGAGGCCCTTTGGAGGATTGATGCATAAAAAAGCCATTAAAAGCATATAATCAAGAAAGCATGTAAAATGTATCTAAAACATGCCAAATTGATAAATATTCATGTAAATACGTAAAGGAATATTGAAGCTAAGTATTGAATGGCCTAATTAGATGAAATAGAGCATGAAAGCATAGAAAGAAACCATTCTTGCATATTCTACACTAATGTAACAAAATTGCTTTAAACCCTCAATATACCAGTCAAAAATATTTAAAATCCTAATTGAACCATATAAATGTCTATTTAAACATAATTAAGCAATCTGAAAAAGAAATTATATGGAGTTATTACACTTGTTACAAACTGTAGCTCTGATGAGTGATTTGCACTGTAAACCATGGTTGAAAGTTGCGATGAGCAATGAAGTAGTTTGACCTCAAATTTCAAGGGTAGTGGGCTTGATCCTACTTGTAAAATTGATGATAAAGGGTCACCTTAGAGTCATATAATAGATTTGGTGGTTGAATTGTTTTATAGGGCCTCCATTTTCCCAAACTGGCATTTCTGAGCATTCTAGATCCTGAGGGTATCCATGGTCTAATTCATCATGATGCTTAGGTTGGCAAAAGGATAGCAACAAATATCTATATTAGTGCACTCAAGTGAATACACAATTCGATAGGGCTTCGCTACTATAAACTCCTATACTCCATTTATATTTTTGCCAATGGATGGAAATTACCTCCATCGTCGTTGAACCCTACTAGTGGTTGGATGTCAATACCAAATCACCAGCGTTTAAGTGACAAGTGGTGTGTGTGGTTCATTTTAATTTGCATAAAATAAAATGCATAATATAGCACAATGATTTTTTTCATGTAATGTAAAAATAAATATTTTATATTCAGAGATGCATGCTAAAGCAAACTAGTATGCAAATGGCCACTACTTAAGCCTCAAACATGCAAACTAGACACACAATTTCTATCAAGCACACTAGATTCTAGGGTGTACTACAATCAAATGTATGTTTTTTCTAGCAGTGCATATCAAAAACTAAGAAAGAAATAATCCTAAGGACTTAATTCCTTTTAACCTTCTTTTTTTGATTATCCTACTTAATTTCCATTTTTATAATTTTGGAAAAACACAGGCAGAGAGAAAAATGATAGAGGGTGAAAATGGGGCCTACCTCAGGTCCTCATTTGATTAATACTTGGTTCCATTTTGTCTATTGTGCCTGCTGTAAACCATATGTATGGTCTGCGGTCTGCACTATAAATCGCATGTTGAACCTGTGGTTCAATTGTTGACCCATAACTGATAGCTATGGTATGTACTTGCAATTCAAAAAATCCAAGAAATAGTAGTTATATCACTTATTTTATGGAGTTCCACCTTCATAACCTTCTGACCTATCCCAAAAAGTGTGCACCTATCTATTGCATAAATTGAAACCAACATGAAAGCATGAAAAGAGACACAATATTACATATAACATTGAAATGAATGTTTCTTTTATTTTTTTTTGATTGGTAGAAAGGGTGTTGAAAGGTCCCCGAACCTTGTACAAGAGGAATTACATGAATTCCAGATTGACCGAGGTGGTCCAAGAAATAAAGATCAAAGGGCGAGAAAACCTCCACACGAGGAAAGGTGTTGCAAAATCATGACCAGTTTGGTGATGTCGCAAAATCGCGACAAGTTACGCCGTTGCAGCCAAGAGAAGAAGGGATGTTGCGAAATTGTGACTAGAAGTGTCGTCGGAGCTGAAGGAGGGAAGGTGTCACGATATTGATATTGCAAATGGATTTCAATTACAATCATGCCCCTCTTAGGATCACCCAAAGTTTTGATAAAATCCATACAATGCCAAAGCCCCCAATGGGGTAGGTGCACTATTAAGGCTTTTCCAAATAGTCACAAACTGATCTAGGGTGGATTTAACCCTCTTCTTCATGTTGAGTAATGTGTTTGAACAATTGAAGCTCCCTTTAAACCTATTTCCTATGATAAAGAAACAACACTAGAAAGTTATTCAAATAGGCAACCTCTTAGGATGAGGCCCTTTGAAGGATTGATGCATAAAAAAGCCATTAAAAGCATATAATCAAGAAATCATGTAAAATATATCCAAAATATGCCAAATTGATAAAGATTCATGTAAATACATAAAGTAATATTGCAGCTAAGTATTGAATGACCTAATTAGATGAAATAGAGCATGAAAGCATAGAAAGAAACCATTCTTGCATATTCTACACTAATGTAACAAAATTTATTTAAACCCTAAATCTACCAGTCATAAATATTTAAAATCCTAATTGAACCATACAAATGTTTATTTAAACCTAATTAAGTGATCTACAAAAGAAATGGTATGTAGTTATTACACTTGTTGCAAATTGTATCTTTGATGAGTGGTCTGCACTATAAACCATGGTTGAAAGCTACGGTGAGCAACCAAGTAGTTTGCCCTCCAATTTCAAGGGTATTGGGCTTGATCCTCCTTGTCAAATTGATGATCAAGGGTCACCTCAGAGTCCTCTAATAGATTTGGTGGTTGAATTGTTTGATAGGGCCTCCATTTGCCCAAATTGGCATTTCTTAGCATTCTAGATCCTGGGGGCATCCATGGTCTAATTCATCATGATACTTAGGTTGGAAAAATGATAGCAACAAATCTCTCTCTTAGTGCACTCAAGTGAATACACAATTCGATAGGGCTTTGCTACTCTAAAATCCCATACTCCATTTATATTTTTGCCCTATTTCTAAGGGGTACTTATAGGACTACCCAAGGGCTAGGGGTGGCTTCATGGAGAAGCCAAGAACAATAAGGGGTGGTCATGACAGTTGGATTGATAGCTTCCATCCATTAACCACCTTCTTCTAGAACAAATGGTTTTTCAAAGTGATTTGGCTCGAATTAAGGCCAACTAAACTTTAGTTAAGACTACAGGTGATAGTTGTAGTCCAGAATGTAAACCACAAGTCTCAACCATGGCTCAATATATAGACCGTAGGTATCAGCTATGGTTCATATTGAATAGGCCAAGGAGCCAAAATTGAGTGGTTAGAACCACTACTCTATCTTGGAGTCTATCCAAGATCTTCCATATGGTCTTGTAACATGTCCATATGAGTAGTCACCATAGACATGATTCATTTTAGGTGTCTACACATTCCAATGGGGAGACCTAAAAATCTTAGATACCATGATCGCCACTGAAGAAGTAAAATTCACGATATCGCCTTAAGGGCATTTACTAGCAATGTATATCAATTAGGAAGCATTAAAAGGGAAAGATGGCATAAGCATGTAATCTACTAAAATGAGACAACATAGACAAATAAAGATAATAAAATTCTATGTCTATTCATTCATTTATAGCTTTAAAACTATATTACAATATGTCCCCTTGAGGGCTTCACAAATTTGATACATTTCATTACAAATCCTCAAGGGATCTAGTCCCTTGGAAGGAGGCCTTTAAGGTGATAAATAGTATTTTTGTGAATTCCTGCTTCCCACACTCGAGAGCTATTTTTGGGCTGATAATATTATGCCTCCTTAGCTCCTTCTATTGCCTAGAATTCCTATTCCTGAAGACAAGGGATTGAAAAGGGATTAAAAGCACCTGTGTTATAGAATAAAACCATTAAACCATGAAAAAGGAACATATTCTACAACCATAAAAAGTGATATACATGGATGAAAACTGATATACATTAAGCATAAACATATTATTAACTAATATAAATACAAAAAAAACTAATTTTGAAGCAAAATCAAAGCTCAAATAATGCAAAACTGGTGACCATTCCTAGGTGAGCCAAATGAACCTGCAACATTGGGGATCACAAATCCTGCATCAAAACTTCTCCAAATTACCTCAAATTTGGACCAGAGGTCCCTCCAGACATTACTAAGATATCTATGGAGGAATTTCTATGAAATTCCCATCTATTTTATGGTCTTTCCTAGGTGTGCCATGCATAGACTATTGATCATCCCTAGGTGGGGAGGTTACAAAATTGACTTATTTTTATCACCTATGGCTATGGAAATTGGTCCAAAACTTGGGTAGGGGTGTTTTTGATAGATGGGGCCAAATAATACTTCAATTTTTCTAGTTTGGAATTAGTATATTGAGCCTATTGCCCCTGAAATTGCATTCATATGAAGAGGGTTTCAAGGCCAAGGTAAAGCGGGTTTTTGGTTTACAAAAGGTGGGGTTCAATTTGGGCAGCACTTCATTGCATTATTATCCAAATTATCCTCCTTGAAATTGGGATTTTGAGGCTCTTTTTATAGCCCAAAAAGGAATCTAGGTAAAAATGGCATCTTTGGCCATGCGAGGCAGGTGGCACCATGTGTCCTAATCATATCATTGGTTGATTGGGAGAAGGTTGCCCCTTTGGTGCTCCCAATATACTATCTTGCAGTCTATTAGTAGGTCCCAAATCAATTTGGGATGATTGGACATGCTAATGGAAGTCTATTAGTAGGTCCCCAATCAATTTGGGTTTATTGGACATGCTAATGGTAGTCTTTGATTTCCATTTAATGCGTCCCTTGAATTTTTCAAGGGTCCAGTTAGGGACCGTCCCACCCAGGGACGGTTGTGTATGGCCATCCCTGGATGGGATAGTCACCAACTATGATCATCCTTGGGTGGTACGATCACTAGTAGGAGCCCCAAAACTGTCCTAGACTTCTAGGAATCCTCCAAACTAATTTTTGGAGCCTTTTATAAGCCTTTTTCTAGCCTAGAGGGGTGCCCAATAGGGCCATATGTTGTCGATAAGAGGGAATATGCAATGCGCTAATAGTATTATCTGATTTACATGATTTAGGTGTCTACACCATGTATCCTCTATGCAAGAAAATTTGGCCAATTGAAATAAATCACTCTAGTACCCTTCTCTCTTGCATATTTCTTATACATCTTTTCATTAGAGATACAATATGCTGCGACAATTTACCAACCATGAACCATTATATCAAATTCCAAACCCTCCATACAAGCTAACATAGAAATTAATTTAGGGCTTGCAAATTCATCAATGTGAATAGGGACTTCAGGCATTTTGTCTTCATTTTTTATCCTTCTAAAATTAAGACGCAACCATTTTTCTAACGCATATTTATTTTCTTCTGAAGCTATAATTGTAGCATAAGCCCTATCTAGCTCTACTATGCTAAAAGATCTAGATTTTGAGGGTGTTCCTACCCCTATGGTGAATAATTCATAGCAAATATCTCTTGTAATGGTGAATAGGGGAGTGCCCATAGGGGTTCTAATTATTCTATTTTTAGAATCATAGTAGAGACTAGTTTGGGGCAGTGATGTACAGAATAACAGATATAAGATAACACAAAATATTTTATAGCTATAGTACCTTGTTGACACATTGGCTTCCCTTCGAAGTACTAAAATTTGAAACCTGTCCTCAGGCGGGTCCTCCTTACTATTGTCATCATTGTATCTACAACTCAACTGGTCTGGTGTACATGAACTTGCAATCTTGTCCCTATATTCGATGATTTAGTGGATGACTTTTTGGGAGCCATTCTAATAGTGGTAAACTTCATTCTTCCAATTTACAATAAATGCTTCAAGGTATCATTATGATTTCTTACTGTTTTGTAGATGTAAAGGGTTTTCAAATGGACTTTGTATGTGATTTTTATTACTTTTCTCTTCTGGAGCATGCGTATCTTCTACCATTAATGTAGTTGTTGCATGATATATCTACTAGCACACTTTCCAATCCTTTCAATCATTCACTTCGATGGATCGAAGGTGGCATCCTATCTTTTTATTGATCAAATTTTCAAATTGTGTTGCCAGCTCATCACATCCCTTTGGCTACTCTTTAATCCTAGTGTGAGTTTGTTAGGATTGAATGTGAGAATGTTCTCTAGCCTCAATGTGTCAAATTTGAACTTTCTATTTGGCCCTATTTTTATTCTATTCTGACGGCTTAAGAGCTTTTCCAATTTGCTTGGTACTTAAAGATTTTATGCACAAAATTTTTCCTTGGTTTTGCTCTGGTTATCTTTAGCTTTGAGAGATTTCTATATTGGCATCACCTTTGTCCTTTATGCAGAATAGAAACTAGTACACCACTTTGTGGAAATATGGAATACTTTGATGCGGATTCAAGAGTGGAATGCCATTCCAAAAAACCTTACACAACACTATGTGCAGAATGGAACATTACTATACACTTGGCCAATACTTAGGTATTTTTTGTAATTTTTTCCTTTTTTAGAAATTTTTGGAAGAAAATTTATTACAAAGTGAAGAAAATAATTCAAAATACAAAGTGCAAAATGGAGGGGAAATAATTATACAATGTATATACATATGTTACAATGAACTTACTCCTTACACATAGTAGAGTTTGAGGTGAAAACCATTTACTAGAATGGGTTGTATGGTTCCCTCTGAGCCTTCTAGCTAGAATATATTAGACTCCTTAGCTTCCACTATTTTGAAAGGACCATCCCAAAAATAATCAAACTTTTCATGCTTGTCTGGATTTGCTCTATCAACATTCCACCTGATAACTGAATCCCCAACTTGGAATTTTTTGAACCTAGCTTTCTTATCAAGCCATGCTTTAATGTATGATGAATGATTTTGAAAACTGTCATATGCCTAAGCTCTGCTCTCTTCCAACTGCAGCAAGTGTGTTAACCTAGTTTTTGTAGGATCTCCCTCTGACTCTTCTTCTGTACTGACAAGCTTAAGCGTTGGTGACCTATCCCAAAAATTGTACATCTAGCTATTGCATTAATGAAATCAACTTGAAATCATAACAAAAGAACAAGATTGCATGTAACAATGAAAATGCATGTTTCTTTTATTAATTTTGTCAATGAAATATGGTTACAATATTGCCCCTCTTAGGGTCACCAAAATTTTGATACTCTTAATATAATTGCCAAAGCCCCCAACGGGGTAGCCACACTATAAATGCTTTCTCAAATAGTCGCAAACTACCCTAGGGTGGAGTAGACCCTCTTATTCATGTTGAGGAAGAATTTGAATGTATGCTCCTTTGAATATAAATATCTGCGGTCAAGAAACAATAGAATATAGTTAAAAATATAGGCAACCTCTCGTGATGAAGCCCATTGAAGGTAATGAACATGTATATGCCATTATAACTAAAATCAAGAAAGCTAATAAAATATGTTAGGCATATGCAAGATTCATAAAGATTGCTTGAAATATGTAAACAAGAACTATAAATATCAATTTAATGGATCAATTATGTGAAATGAAGCATGAAAGTGTGAAAAGAAACCATTAATGCATATTCTACACTAATATGACAAAATCACTCTAAACACTAAATCTATCAGTCAGAGATCTCTAAAAAAACAATTGATCAGCTAAAATGCTAATTCTAACTTAACTAATTAGATTGTAATGAAAATAGTAAAGATATTTTACCCCTGTTGCAAACCGCAATTCTAATTAGCGGTATGCACTGTAAACCATAGTTGAAAGTTGTAGTGAGCAACCAAGTGGTTTTCCCTCCAAATTCAATGGATTTGGGATTGATATCCTTGTCCAGTTGATGTTCAAGGGTCACCTTCAGTGTCCTCTAAAAATTTTGGTAGTTGAATCATTGAATGGGGCCTTCATTTACCCAAATTGGTGTTTATTGGCTCGCCTAGATCCTTAGGGCATCCATGGCCTAATTTTTCATAATGCTTGACAAATTGAAAATGGTGATGGCAACAAGGATCTCTCTATGCACTCAAGTGAGTTCACAATTTTATAGGGCTTCACTACTTTGATCTCCAAAATGCACTCTCTCAGTATTTTGACAGCGCTTCGCTATCAAAATTCTCTATATGCTCTATCTATTTTGCCCTATTTTGGAGGGGTACTTATAGGATATCCGAGGGCTAGGGGTGGCTTCATGGAGAAGCCAATATAAAGAAGGGATGGTTAGGATATTTGTATTAGAATATTCCATCCTCTAACCATCGTCTTCTAAAACAAATGGTCATTCAAATTGATTTGGCTCGGATGAAGGCCAACTAAACTTCAATTAAGACCATAGGTTGTAGCTATGGTTTAGACTATAAACCATAGGCCTTAGTTGTGGTTCAGACTATAGACCATAGGTTTGGGCTACGAATCAGACTGATTAGGCCAAGAAGCCCCACTTGAGTGGTTAGAATCACTACTCTATCTTGGATTTTGTACAAGATCATCCATATGGTCTTGTAGCATGTCCATATGAGTGGTCACCCTCGAATGACATGTTTTAGGTGTCTACATATGCCCCTTTTGAGATGCATTGTGAGATTGAACAACACTAAGCAAAAATAGACCTCCTAAAATGATACAAAAGGTTCTATGATGAGCATTAGTCAGATCAACATTAGATTCCCTAGGTCCTGCAAAAGGATGTGCATCCTAGAATCATTGCTTCCAACTCTTTGGAGGCTTAAACTTGAAAGTGTTTGCATTCGTCATCAGACATTCGAGTAGCTTTGGTGCTACAATAAGAGTTATGCATATATAATCGAAAGGATGAGAGTTACAAATAAATTATCATATTTTTTGTTTTCCCCAAGCAAAGGAGTAAGCTTATGATAGTTGTTGACAATGATTTACAAGGACAGACGCAATTTTGATAAGATCAAGGGATCTACAATCTCAGGGATATTCTACTAATTTTGATTATAATTTAATATTATGACTACCCCCTCAAGTGATGAGTCGATGAGGGTAATGACAATGTATGAAGCGACGAGTTCACTTGACCACTATGAATGATTTGAACAAATTTTTATTTGAGCATTTTAATGCCTTGGCTAGGCCTAGTTCAGCTTCTTATTGCAACTATTAATAGTATTTGCACATTTATATCCCATGGAGCAGTCGGGCTACAATAGCCATATTAGAGAATTAAATTGATAAAAGTCCAATTATATATGTGTTGAATCAAATTATCGATGATTTGCTAAAAATATGTCATAGGAGAAATGACATGCAATACCTCGTTCTTGTGGAGCAGTCTAGTCTCGAAGGCCTTCTTAGGAATTGAAAAGAAACATATTAAATCAATGATAATAATTTTTTCCCTAAATTTCCTTATGGTAATTTACTCATCTTTCTGAATTGCATGGATCACAAGTCATTACAACCGCCAAGTGTATAGGGTAAAGTACTGAATATGAGGCACATTTGAATTTTAATTATTTGATTTTTTTTGTTAATTTTGATTTATTGATCAATCTTGGTGCTTTGAACATCACCAAATTTTGCAATATTGATTGCTCTTTTTGAAATTTGATCCATTAGGAGTCATTAATTTTCCATTTTAGAACTTCCCACGATGGGGTTTGCGTGCATTTAATGCTAGTTGCAAACCACTGGTATAGTCTACAATTGAAAATTTATAATTTGGGAATTGCAAGTCGGGGCTACGGTCCATTGAAATTAGGGCAAACTATAAATAACTTTCCTACTTTGAAAATTTTATTATTCTCATTCTAATAATTGCATTTCAAAGAGCTTTGAGAGGTGAGAGACATTCCTTGATCTGAAACGCTACCAAACTTGACCTCAAATTTCACTCATACCCCGATGGTGGACCCAGGACAACCATCGACTAGTAGAGGCTACGGTGCGGGCAAGATAACTAAAAACCAATTCCTCGCACTCATTACCAACTAAAAATAAATCACATTAAGTAATGTTTTAATGAACTTCACTAAATTGTTGGCAACAAACCTCACCGTAGACTAGGCTAGGTTAGATTTATATATATATATATATTGGATAGCTAGGCTAGGAAGGGACCCAAAATGGATCTCATTCCTAGACCGTAGCTGGCACCTGCGGCTCCCAATTGTCAGTTTGGGAACCACAACTATCAACTGCAGGTAGAATTCAAATTTCCAACATTCAAATTTGATCGTAGTTGGACCACAAGGTTGACCTGTGATTTGATGAATTTGGAAAAAAATTCTAATTTTTCTAACTTTTCTAAGGTTTTCTGGCAATTAATACCGGCTATTGCATGTCTAAGATACCTTTTGAATTTTATTGATAATTTTGATATTTTTAGAGTTTATCTTTATCTGTTTTTGCTTGTTTTTAGTTAGATTTTTCTCTTATGCATTGTTTATTTCCATACATTGACTTCTAGGGCCCGAGAGCTAGATATACTTTGCACACTCTATGGACAACTTACTACAGGGGAGTGGGATTGGTTCAGAGCCATTAACTTTAGCTATGTCTTAGATCTACCCACAATTAGGGTAGATACAACATATATGACCACATTGGCCCAAAGCTAGAATGCTCATACCAATACATTTCATATGTCAATGGGTGAAATGACCATCACCCTGAAGGACATCTATCGAATCTTTAGGATCCCTATTAATGGCGAGCCCATCACCTCCTCTTCCTATCAAAGGAAGAAGGTTGTTTGCAATGCTATATTTGATCATTGGAGTGATGAGGTCGAGTGGCATATGGATCACAGAGGTCTACACATCGATTACTAGTAGGGGGAGTGTATATTCTCTATCAAAGAGGTAGTCTTCATGCACCTAGTCATGCAGATTGTCCTTCCAAATTCCTTAGGCATGAGGATCCCCTGGAACCTTCTTGCTAGTGTCAGGAGGGTTTTTCAAAGCACCATCCATCAACCACTACTCCTAGCTTGGGGAACACTTTACTATGCCAGCTCTACTGGGAGTTGTATGATGTGCCCTACATGAGCTGGGTAGGCATAAGCTATAGCCTACTACTATGGATATAGGGTTCATCAGTGCTAAGCAACTTGCTGGCCTTATGAGGAGAAGGGATTCTAGAGTAGGTCCCATGCAGGGAATATCATGCATTACCTTAGTATATTCATGGGATTGAGGCTCAATTATATAGAGTGGTGCCCATACATGGGGTGCCCTACATGGTCAGAGGTTGACAAGTAGTTGCATCAGGCTCATTGGGATAGGTGGCTCCTAGGCCGCAAGGATGAGATTGGGGAGTACTATTTTTACTCTCATATCCTATGGTAGTTTGGCTTAGTGCAGGATATACCAGAGCTGTCGATCATCTATATGCTGCTAGCTCTAGAGACATGTTTATAGTGGGTATAGTCAACAAAACTTAGTGATGAGGCTAATGATTTCTAGGAGTCAGGGGTTTATATGTCTGGGACTACTCCTACATATGATGCTTGGCAGTCGTTACTACAGTGGCAAGGGTCTAGGCCCCTCAACTAGGTTGATGATGAGGCTGAGGCTGATCCATAGGGATGCAATGTGTGCCCATGTACTAAGGGTGTCTAGGTGGTATAGGTTGCATCAGGAGATGCACACCCTATTGATATCAATGAGGAAGCATTGGATGAGGGTGAGGTGCCTCCATATAGTGAGGTAGGCTAGCTACTAGTCTAGGTAGTAGATTTTTAGATCTAGGTTGGGTGGTTCCACACTCAGATGCTACAGAGGGACACTAGCATCACCATGTTAGAGGTGAAGCTAGCTCATAGTGAGAGACAATGGTAGTAGATCTAGGAGGATCTCACAGGTGCCACGACTCATGCCATAGTAGTAGAGGGTCAAATTCAAGAGTTGACTAGCTCATTAAAGGTAATAGAGGCATGTCGAGATGCAGCTATAGCAAAGAGGGACTTGGCTCAGTCCCAATCTCATAAAGGAGACCCCACCTCATCTCAGGATACCATGGCACCACCAGTAGCACCATTAGATATACTGTTAGGATGTGGTGATTCCATGGTAGATATTAGGTGGGTCACTTCCCTCATAGAGGAGGGAAATGACCTTTGTGATGTGAGAGTAGCTCATATATCCTAGCTAGAGGGATTTATCAGATTGTGGGACTTGTAGGTGCTAGAGGATAAACATGTTATGGGATCTTAGAGGACCAGGTCTAGGACTACAGGATATTCCATGATGAGTTCCAGCCAATGAACTCATAGGATAAAGAGGACACATAGGTCCTCTAGAACACATGGGGGCAGTTCTCATAGGAGTCATAAGGAGATGGGTACAACCTCTTATCATAGGTCTAGCTGCATAGACATACCAGTATACCATATGCTAAGCCTCTTTGGGTTAGGTGACACATAGGGCCCTCAAAAAGGAACATAGTAGGCACTAGAGATGACTATAGAGCAGTCTCTAGAGCATAGGGCTAAGGGAGGTAGTGAGATCTCTAGTTCAGGGGGAGTAGGCCAAAGCTAGGGCTCTACTAGATCTAGGCTACATTTTGCATATGTATCATTTTTGGGTGTAAGGTCTAGGACCTACACAATTGTAGCCTATGAATATTTTGTACTCTTGATGTACTCTTTTGGACACACACACACACACACACACACACACACATATATATATATATATATATATATATGATATTGATCATTTATGACTCATTATGTGTACTTGTGTATTTTTAATTTTATGTTTATTTGATGCACATGGATGCAATGCTTATATTAATTTGATGTTATATGATGTGATGTATAGATGGTATGCACTAGATAGCTATTTAATTTATGATGATGATGATATGCAATGATCTATATTCTTAGATGTGTGATGTATATAGTGCTTTATTTACATGATTGTAATCTAATGTAAATGAACATGTATGCTTTAATCACTTAAAACATAAAAAATGTGTAGACAGCTAAAATGTGTCATGTTGAGGGTGACTACTCATATGGACATGCTACAAGACCATATGGAGGATATTGGATAGACTCCAAGATATAGTAGTGGTTCTAACCACTCAATTTGGGCTCCTTGGCCTAATCAGTTTGAATCATAGCCTAGACCTACGGTCTATAGGTTGAACCGCAGCTGAGACCTACAGTTTATAGTCTAGACCATAGTTGTAACCTACGATCTTAACTGAAGTTTAGTTGGCCTTCATATGATCCAAATCATTTTGAACAACCATTTTTTCTAGAAGACGATGGTTAGAGGATGAAAGCTTCCAATCCAACTATCCTAACCACCCCTTCTTGATCTTGGCTTCTCCATGAAGCCACCCCTAGCCCTGGTACATCCTATAAGTACCCATGAGAATTAGGGAAAATAGAGAGAGTAAATTTTGGAGATCAAAGTAGTGAAGTCCTATCAAATTATGGACTCAACTAAGTGCATAGATAGAGCCTTGTTGCCATCCCCATTGTCAATTTGTCAAACATCATGATGAATTATGCCATGGATGCCCTAAGAACCTAGGGGGAGATAAGAAACACTAATTCAATAAAATGGAGGCTCTATTCAACGATTCAACCACCAAACTTGTTAGAAGGACACATAAGGCAACCCTTGAACATCAATTGGACAAGTAGGTCAAGCCCGCTACCCTTGATTTTGAGGGTAAACTCACTTGAGTTCTAACTGTGACTTTCAGCTACGATTTATAGTGCAAACCGCGCATCAGTGCTACAATTTGCAATAGAGGTATCACCACCTTACTATTCTCATTTTTCCTATTTAACTATATTAGATTAGTCATTTATATGGTTAAATTATATTTTTAAAAACTTTTGATTGATAGATTAGTGTATTTGCTAATTTATTTTCAACATAGTAGTTTAGATGTTAATGGTTTCTTTTGATGTTGTAATGCTTCATTTCAAGCAATTGATTCATAGATTGATAGTTGTGCTATTAATTTACATATTTCAATCAATATTGATATTATTTGCATAAGTTTAGCATAGTTTATGTATTTTCTTGATTTGATATCATTATGCTATTTTCATGCTACTTGTCTTTAAAGGGCCTCATCATGAAAGGCTGCCTATGCTTTTGACAATTTTGTGTTATTTCTTGATCATAGAAAATAGGTTTCTAAGGATCTACAACCATTAATTTCCTTCCTCAATATGAAGAGGAGGTTCCACTCCACCCTAGAACAGTTCGTGTCACCATAAGGGCTTGATAGTGCATTTCACCATTGAGAGGGATTGAAATAATTGTAATTGCATATCAAAAAAGAGTATCCCTAAGAGGGACTTACTTGTAATTAGACACTCATTGATTTTAACGGAATAATGGAAGCATTTCTTGTAATTTCTATGTGTTTTATCTATTTATGTGTTTGAATATAAATTTTGCTTTGTTTATACAATTACGACATTTCGAGTGCATGCCTTTTTGGTCGTACAAAAGGCGATCACGGTGGAACTCCACAATTCATGTGATATAACTACTATTTCTTGGTTTTGGAAATTATAGGTACAGACCGTAGCTATCAGCTATAGGCCAAAAATTGAATCATAGGTTCAACATGCATTTATAGTCTAATCCATAGACCAGACCTATGGTTTACACCTGACTACATAGACAGTAGAAATCAGAGTGCAAATCAACTTAGAACCTAAGGTAGGCCCTATTTTCCACTCTTAGTTCTATTTTTACTCTCTATGTTTTTACAAAATGCTTATTTTGAAATGCAATTAGGAAAAGAAAACTAAGAAAAAGGAAATCAATAATGTCCTAGTTCGTTTCAATTTGCATTTGTAGAAAGGTGCTGCTAGGAAAATTAGACCTATGATTGAAGTTTTCCCTAGGCTACATCATGCTTGATAGAGTGTCTTTTTTGGTTTGAATGTGTGAGGCCCAATTAGAGGCCAATTATCATTGTAATGTGCATTTTCTCAAAAAGCATCTAGAATAGCTTGCATTTTCTGAATTTGAAATGTTCTTTCATTTGCATAGCATGAGCATGAATGCTATATGATGCATTTCTTTTATGTACATTAAAATGAACCACACACACCACTTGGCACTTAAACGCTAGTAAGTTGGGCTTGACATCCAACCACTAGTAGGGTTCAGTTACAGTGGGCATAACTTCCATCCATTGGCCCAAATCCTATGAACCTTTTGAATACTAGACCAATACCAGATCCGAGAACCTTTCATACCCTAGAAAATTTGCATGTATTCTCTTTGAAGGGTATAATGTTTATTGGGGGAAAAAAATTGAGGATTTAGGAGGACTTGTGCTCCCTGACCGTGTGTGGGCTTCATTACCACACATGATAGGTTGGATTACACAACTTGGAATTCATAGCCAAGTTGTTGAGCTATGAGCGTATAGGTGAAAGCCATTAAACTAAGAATAAAATCCAATAAGTTTTGCAAAACACAATAAGAGTTTCTACACTGATACAACAAATCATTGAAACACATAAAACGGTTTAGGGCTCAACTTTTAAGATGTAAATGAGATAATCATATTTTTTACTTTGTATTCTTCTTTATTACTTAATTCATCAAGATAAGGCCCTCCCTGAGGCCATAATTTGTAGTAAGAGAGTAAACCTCTCAAGTCTTGTTTAGTCGATTCATCATGATGAATAGGCATGATAGAGCTCAATAACGAGCTAATGAGTTAGAGAGTTCATGGAGAGGCTTTGAGCACTTCCAATGTTCTCCTAAGGAGCTATCAGACCTTGTGTGCCTCCTTGCTAGAAATCACACTCATCATGCATCAAAGGATCCAATCCTCCTAGCACGACATTCTAATAGTCATCGTGAGCTCCCTTTGTCATGTAGGGGGTTCACCCATAAAAATCATGGGGTTTTCTCACACACAGTGAGAACCCATGTTATTAGGTCTCTGCCTAGTGAGATAGATAGTTGTGGATATTACTCCATGAGTCAATCCCATAGGGAATCTGATTCTCATGCAACCCATGAGAGGAAAGTGCTCCAAGATCAATTGGAGGAGGCACACCATCAGTGTAAGTGCTTAGAGCTTGAGTGCGTAGAGATAAGGAGAGCGCATAAACAAAGGTTGGATGAGATCCAATGGCATGAAGAGAGGATTTACCAATAGAAAGCACATGAAGAACAGTCATGTGAGGTAACTCCCAAAAAGAAGCTCACACCTAGAGTTCTTAGGCAACAAGTCAAAGCGATGCACCCAGTGCAGTGTCAAGAGTTACCTCTTGAGAAAATAGATAGCCATCCTCTTAGGTAGATGGACATACCTAGAGTTATTGAAGAGCAAAAAATATATATTTTTAAGGATCCCATGCATAAGTATGAGGTTAAGAGTAGTCAATTACAATAGGTGAGCAGTGTCAACACTCGAAAGTCATCACAATCCTTCTGACATATACAATCTATTCCACCATATAAGGAACCTGTGATTACTTTCCATAAATAAGAAGTCAAACCTATCCCTATTAGGGATTCTTATCCTCCATTGCATATCATAGGGAGGATATAGCAGATTGCATATAAGTGAGTGTTGGTGGATACAGGACCATTTATTAATATCATCACCACCTCAATGTTCAAACATCTCAAAATTCCATCATCCCACATCAAGGAAACAAATTTAATGTTGTAAGCCTTTGTATCGCTCCAAATTTTTCACATCCCTACCTTCAGGCTATAGGACCCATGCTCGAAAGAAGGATGGGAAAATGATGGCACGGTACCTCGAACTAGAGGCCTTGCGAAGGTCCCGCCTCTCGAGGGAGGTGTATTACGATGATTTTTGTATGGATGGTGGGTTCACCAAGAAACATTTAATGGCAGTTTCCACGCCTAGGTTGGGAATGTGTTTTATGTGTTCGTTTTTAGCCTTAAGCATTCAATTCCTAGGTTTGGCCAAAATGCGTCTAAGCTATTCTATATGAAGATGTAGATTAAATGAATACAAAAAAAAAATTAAGACAAAAAATAGAGAAATTAAGGAATGTTAAAAGAAAATACCTGATCCGGATGTCTGATGAAGATTTTGATTCTTGAAGCAGTCAGGATTGTCTAGAATTTGATAGAATCATCTGAGATCTGACAGGATCATCTGAGATCTGACGAATTCGTCAAAAACCTACAAACAGAGAAATAGGTGCAAAACATAGAAAATACAACTATTCTAACAAAGGGAAACAATGTGAAATGAGAGTAACAATATCAAACTAAAACTTATAAATAGAAACCTAGATGCATTATGCTAATTTCATGACAATTATGACTTAATCATGCATTTGATCTAGATGGGTGAACTCCAAAATGCAATATAGCATAAAATAATAAATAAACTAGCTAATTACAGCATAAAACAATAGATTGAAAGATAAATAAATGCAAACTTAGGGCACTAATTGCCTCAATTGGTATGAAATAATCTCTGATTTGATAGGATCACCTTCGATCTGAACAGGATCGTCTGCGACGATGTAAGCTTGCTCCGACTAAAAAACACTAAGGTACCTAAAACAAAATTGGTATAGAACTAATGCAAACAATAATTTGAGATATCTTAATGCATGTGAAGTCAGTTTATAGAGGATTTCAGCCAGGGGGGTGCTAAGGGGAGGGCTTAGGATTAAATAGTCTTAGGAGGGTGGTTAGGAGGTTGGAGATCATCCCTATTTGGGAGATCTCCAATGGGGGAGGGTCTTTAATGATGTAGACATGCTTCTGCCTAGATTAGAGACCCGTTGGAACATAAGCTAATTGTGCAAAATCAGTTTAGGGACAAGATCGTCTAGACGTCCTAGCCTAGACGAAATTGTCCGATCTGGGGTGATACGTCTAATCGGCGATGATATCATCAAATGGTAAAAAAAAACTCTAAAAATGGCACGAAAAAGGGGGAAACGGATTACACGGTGGTTAACGGGTGGTTTGGGAGGTTAAAATTTGAATTTGAATTATTTACTAGAGTAATTGTAATTATTAAGATTTCACTGCACCAATTTTAGGGTGCTACATTTCTCCCCCTCTTTAGTGAACTTTTCGAAGAAAATGCGTTAAATATGAGTTCTTCTTGATCTATGAGAAAGCAAAAATTATTCCCATTTTTAGGCGACGATTCTTGGTCGAATCGTACGACAACTTACTATGGTGCCCCCTCCGTGTTTTTACCCAAATCGAACGTTTGAGGTAAAAACGCAAAAAAGCAAAAATTTTTAAAATGTTTTTAATTATGTTTTGAATAAAATTAAGAAAAATAGGGTAAAACCCTAATTCATTTTTACTGTTCATTTTTTTGGTTTTAGAGCTCTACAAGCAAAAATGGTGGAGACAGCACACAGATCGACAGAGGTCTGGTGCGGGCTACGGGTATGAGTCTAAAATTAACTTAGAATGCTTGAATTTGAATTTACATGCTTGTTAGGTGAATTTTAAATGAATTTTGAGCATCGCAGCCGTTTTTGGGCCGTCGACATTGTCGGGACAAAATCATCCCGATTTTGACAAAATCGTCTCAAGTTCGTCGATTTTGTCTAAGGGCGAAATCGGCGAAAGGGGGACGATTTCATCAAATTAGGGACGATTTTGGCTTGCGAAATCGAAGACGATTATGCTCAAATTGGGGACGATATCATCCAATTGTGGACGATATCATCAGTTCTAAAATTGAACTTATTGTAACTTGCATTTTTAATTAATGATTTTTTATTAATGATTGTTTGTTGTTGTTTATGTTGCAGAGAGGATTTCTAAAGAGCAAGGAATGGAAATATGGAGGTTTGAGAGATGATTTGGCCGCTCTAACACAGGTAGAGCGGGATCAATTGGCACAGGCCGGCTTACTGCATGTGGTAGAAATGCCACAAGTGTCTACAAACATGGGGCTACTGACAACCCTGGCAGAGAGGTGGTATCCAAGTTCTTGTTTCTGGCTACCTACAGGGGATATGACTCCCACACTAGAGGATGCATGGAGGATTATGAGGATCCCCATACAAGGATGGTTGATCACTCCTACGACCAATCAGGGCCATGCTATGATGCAATTGTGTGGTGACCTAATCTTTGGCTTGGAGAAGGGTGAAGTTAACATCGAGGCACTATGTCAAATGCCTGGGGCATCTAGACTCACATAAGTTTTGGCCAGAGTGGTCGATGGAATTTTGCTGTGCCACCAGAGTGGGTGTAGGGTACCATGGATGCTAGTAGATGTGATCTACAATATGTGAGACCATGGTTATATATTCTCTTGGGGTAGTTTTGTTCTATGCCGATTGTACAGGATCCTACATGGGGTCATTTACAAGGGCGGTTGATGTCTAGTTATGACATCGCTCCTACAGGTTTGGTGCTGGGAGCACATTACAGTGTGGAGGCCGATAGAACTTCCTCTGATAGGGATTGATGAGGAGAGGCCCCGAGTTTTCTACTAGTGGCTTCAAAGAGGGTCATAGTGGTAGATTGACCTATCGATGTCTCGGAGACTACTGGATGACCTTGTCCCGGATCAGATCACCTGGAGGCCATGGCGAGAGCACCTAGGGTGGGCTAAGGATGGACAGGAGTTGGCTCACATCAGGTGAGTTTGCTGGTTGAGGATGGAGAGGGGAGAGGTGGAGCTCCACCGTATGATCAAGTTTTGCAACAGTTCGGTCTACAGCAGGGGATCCCATATCTCAGGGATTATGAGTTTTTCCAAACTATCTGAGATAACACCACAGTTAGTGGGGCTCCAAACATGCAGCACTTTTGGAGTCAAGACTCAGACGATGCCCCCATTCAACCAATGGATGGGGATGATGCAGGGGTTGCAAATGATTATGATGCCTGGTACGTAAGTATCTACCCTCCTCGGATGATAAGGGTTCAGGGTCTGATTCACGTAGTTGTGCATCAGATAGGGAGGCAATGCCAGGAAGCTATTGAGGTAGTCCAGGGTCACAGTGGGAGAGAGCTGAGGAGGCCACAGGTGCAGTAGAGGTCATAGTAGTGGGAGAGGAGGGAGGTGAGACCCCCTTCTCCATAGAGAGAGAGGCCACCATCGCTCAATAAGGGCAAGGGTGTTGACACAGGGGAGAGTAGCGAGATAGTGACTCTTTGAGCAGAGACAGTCTGTCTCTGGGCATAGGTGCAGACATTGCAGGACAAGGCTGCATGCCATCGAGCTAAGGTGACATAGCTTAGATATGAGATTGCATACCTCAAAGCATGGGGCAGAGGAGTGAGCACAAAATATCTAGCAAGGTCGATTGCTCATATCGCGTTCTACCAGGGCATCTACTTCCAGATGGTGCCAGAGGGTACAGTATCGCCAACCGACATTGCTGACCCTATCAGGATTGGGTCATCGAGGACTTCGTCTCGATCAATGAATAGGACTCGTAGTACCACACATACTATGATGGGGCCACCTCATCCACCTTAGGGCAGGGGAGGAGATGAGGCTGAGAGCTCGAGGGGTTCTCGAGACACTACATAGAGGACATTTGATTGAGAGGATTGAGTATGCCAAGATGTAGATTATGGCATACCAATCTTTTTTTAAGATGATGTACATATTGTTGATATATATAGAGGAGATATTTTTGATCATATGACTTGTGTTATGTATTTTTATGATGCTTTTATGTTTGATTGATTGTTTTGATGATTCATGTAATCATGTCGTTGGAAATATTATAATTTTGATGTCATGTTGTGATATTTTAAATAAAATAATCTGATGTAACAAATTGGTTGTTTGTGATGGAATGTGATAAAATATAAAAAGAGACTTCTAACAATAATTTCAAAGGACATTGTCGCTATTATAGACCATTTCATGGAGTTGCCACTCACTCGGTCGTCAAGCTAATCCCGGTATAGAAATATTGTTAAAAGTAAAAGAGTGCTTAAGAGACTGTCTTAAGACTTTGGTGCAATGGTGCAAATGATGATGATGATGGTTTGTTTTTTCAGATTTCCATAAAAATGGTATGCATGAAATAATGTTAAAATGATTTTTGCTAGGCATAAATTCCTAAGTGTGATAAAATTTTTGGATAATTCCTTAGGAATTATACCATCATTGCAAAATTGAAGGTTGACATAATGACATAAAATAATGAAAATGTGTTTGTTTGTTTGTAAAGCATAATTGTATAACATAATGATTTAAGTCATGGTTTTCATGATTTTAAATAAATGGGGAATAAAAATTGTTACGATGGTTTGCGCTAAGCATAGAATATGTAGGTATAGACTTATGCCATCATCGTGAAATCCAAAAAAAAGAGGTAGTTTTATTGCATGGTTGATTTTTGATAAACAAAAGATATGAAGATAAGGACTTGCGCTAGGCATAAAATTCCAATTTTGGTTTTAGAACTATACCATCGTCACGAAAGTCAATAATATATATATATATATATATATATATATACGTGTGTGTGTGTGTGTGTGTGTGTGTGTGTGTGTGTGTGTGTGTGTGTGTGTGTGTTTTTGATTGTATGGTTTGAAAGAAATTTTAATTTTTCTATTATGCATGTAGTTGTCTTTATACTAAACAACTGTACTTGAAAGAAGAAAATGAATTATTCCAAACAATTTGCAAAAAATATTTCAAAGTATCTTAAAGACAAAATTTAGATTTATAAGGAATCCCATGTGCATATGTGAATTCATTTCCAATCTTGATTTATCATAATGATACACAAAATCTCTCAAATATAAAATGTGTGTGCAATTGCTATGTTCATTTACTAGTTTTGAGCAAGATAATATGATACAAGTGATTTGAATAAACCAACTAAGTGTTCATTAACCATGATGTAGATGCATATAACCATACTAGACTACTATGTAAGTCGGATTATCAAGAGCTAGCTAATCCATAAGTAGACATAGGTCTGTACAAAAGAAGGTCGCTAATGTGACAGACATATCGCCACGCTAGGAGTTACACAAGGCCAAGCAGGTTGGGCACAAACCACCTGTTATGGGGCTTACCTCACAGTTTTTGAATAATTGAGAATTCCAGGGATTCAAGCTCATCAACCCTTCTTTTTTTTTCAAAGGGTAGGGAAAGGTATTTTATTGCTTTTGCTTTTGCTTTCTTTTTCTTTTATTTTGTTTTTCGTTTGTATTTTCTTGCTTGATTTTTGAGATAATGCTTGAAACATTGTTGTAATGAAAATAAATTTTTTCTTTCTTTCTCTTTTTCTTGAACTTTGCTTTTTGTTCTATACTAGGGATACTTGCTTGGATTAGCTGTAGAGCAAGGGATTTTTATTATGGGTAGGGGTGAGCTTGTCCTTTTGCCAATTCTCAAAAATTCTAGACCATGTGCATGATAGGATAGTAGGGGAAACTTTTCGCTCAAGAAATCACTTCCACTATGTAGCAAAACATGGAAATTACAAATATAATATTTTTATTGTGAAAAGATGTGCTTGGTTTAAGTAAATAACAAGATCAATTCTCTGTGCTCAAACTTTATTTAATTGAATTTTGTGGACTTTGATATAAGAGAGATTAGTAATCATGCCAGATAAAATCAAGATATTTATTTTGTGAGTGTGAAAGTGAGGGATTCCAAATAAATGCTAATTTATCCAAAATAATTTGAAACATATAACTGCAACATTTGTAAGAAGATATATATAAATACTTTTTGAGAAGTTTTGAGAATGTTGACTCTCTCTTTCTTCTTTATGTTGTTTTGGTTTCGAAAGAGTCAAGAATATTGCTGTTTTTTTATTTTCATTTTTTCGTTTTTTGAAAGAATTAACAAGTACCATAAATAAATGCAACAAATAGTTTTGAAGATTTTGATGATTATGAATGTTTTTGGTGTTTTTGAATTTATAAATTGAAATAAATACAAGATAGTGATTTTGAAAAAATATATACATGGATGAAATGACCAAATTTATACATAGTAACATTTAAGATGCAAAATATTCATGGGTTCTTTAAGTTCTTTACCATCTAAGGTAGATAGTTTGTATGCTCCTGATTCAAATTTAGCAGTAATAATGTATGGTCCAAGCCATTTGGGCTCAAATTTACCTTTAAGGTCCTTATTTGCATTAGTATTTTTTTGATTTTCCTTTAAAACAAGGTCGTCGATCTCAAAGGATCGATGACGAACTTTTTTAGCATATGATCTTTTAAGCTTGTTTTGGTAGGCACGGAGATGCTCCAAAGCATTGATGCATTTTTCATCTAGGAGTTCTAGCTGACTGAGTCTGCCAGCATGATATTCATCTCCTACTTTGGCATCTTGAAGTAGTAGAGCCAAAGAAGGAACTTATAATTCAAAGGGAAAAACTACTTCAGCACCATAAACCAAAACAAAAGGTGAAGTCCCAATGGGGGTTCGAACACTAGTTCGATAGGCCCACAAGGCTGGATATAACTGAATGTGCCAGTCACGGCTAGTTTTATTGACCAATATTTTGAGAATTTTGATTAAGGTTTCGTTAGATGCTTCTGCTTGACCATTACCTTGAGGATAATAGGGAGTGGACCAGCGATGTTGAATCTTATATTTTTGGCATAATTTTTTAACATCTTTATTTTTGAAACAAGTTCCATTGTCAGAGATGAGATTTGCAGGAATTATGAACCTACAAATAATTTGATTAAAAATAAATTTAGAGACTTGTGTGCCAGTGCAGGAATCTAAAGGCATAGCCTCAACCCACTTCGTGAAATACTCAGTGGAGGTTATGATAAATTTGTGTCCATCAGATGACACAGGATTGATTTTGCCAATAATATCTAAACCCCATTTTGAAAAGGGCCAAGGAGATGAAATAGCCTATAGTTTTTGTGCAGGCATATGGACAAGGTTAGCATGTTTCTGGAATTTGTCACAATGGCGCACATAATCATGTGCATCATTCTCCATGGTAGGCCAAAAGTATCCTATCCTGAGGAGCTTTTTAGCAATGAAACTACCACTGAAGTGTCCTCCACAAGATCCATCATGGGCTTCACTCAAGGCTGATTTGGATTCTTCTAAATTCAAAAATCTTAATAGGATACCTTCAAAAGATATCCTATATAAAGTATTGCCAATTATTACAAATCGACTTGCTCATCTACATAATAACCAATGTTGGTTTCTATTAGAATTGGCAGGGAAAGTCCCATTTTGAAGAAAATCAAATATATCTATATACCAAGGTTCAAGAGTAGTTTTGTTGATTAGAAACACATCCAAAGGTTCTAAGCATGACTTATTTGAAGCAGGTTCCTGGAGTCGATGAATAATGATAGTAGCATATTCGTCATCTAACTCCAAGTGCAGGAGAGATGCAGCTGCGGCCATAGCATCAGCTGCATGGTTGCAAGTTCAAGGAATAGCTTCCAAGGTAACTTGATCAAATAGAGACATTAGCTTTAAAATATAGGCCTTATATGATCACAGTTTATCATCTCTGGTCTGATAAACTTCATTAATTTGGTTTATAACCAGTTGAGAATCACCAAAAACTAACATATGTTTAATTTTTAGTGCCAAAGTAGCTCGTAATCCAAGGATTAGAGCTTCATATTCAACAGTATTGTTGGTGCAAGCAAATGCCAATTTGAAGGATAGAGGAATAAAATGTTTTTGCAAGGATATTAAAATAATACTTGCACCAGCCCCACTCATGCATCGGGCTCCATCAAAGTATAAGGACCATTGTTCAGTATGGTTTGCCTGTAATTGAAGGCATTCGTCAGAAAACTCAATGATGAGGGGATGGGTAGACTCTAAGGGTGCAGCAGCTAATTGATCTGCTATGATTTGACCCTTAACAAACTTCTATCCTATGAATGTGAGATCAAATTCGCTTAGAGCAAGAACCCACTTGGCTATGCGACCCAATAAATAAGGTTGACTCATGAGATACCTTAAGGGATCGTATTTAGCAATGACATAAGTTTTCTGACTAAGCATATAATGTCATAATTTTTGCATAGCAAAAATGACTGCTAGACATAGTTTTTCTAATGTTGTATAGCGGGTTTCATAACTGATGAAGGTTCGGCTAATATAATAATTAGCACATTCTCTCTTTTCATCATCAAGCTAAGCTAACATAGCTCCTAAGGTAGAATCTAAAGCTAAAATATACAGGAGAAATGGGCGATCAGGTTTAGGCAATGAAAGCACAGGTGGATTAAGGAGGTATTGTTTGAGAAGTTCAAAAGCTTCTCTACATTCGGCGTCCCAATTAAAAGGGACATCCTTCTTAAGGAGTTTAAGAAAGGGACTAGTTTTGTCCGCCAGCTTATCGATGAAGCGACGAATGGCTTGAAGCTTACCTTGTAAACTTCGTAACTCTGATATATTAGTAGGTGTAGGCATATCAGTGATGGCCGTAATATTGAGAGGGTCGATTTCGATACCACGTAAAGAAACTAAAACCCCTAATAGTTTACCGGACTTAACTTCGAATATGCATTTGGCTAGATTTAATCGAATAAGATATTCTTGTAATCGATTAAAAACTTTTCTCAAATCATCTAAATGATTGTCTTCATTAATAGAGCGAGCTATAATATCATCTACATAATCATGTAGGATATCATGCATCATATCATGAAAAATATAAGTCATAGCTCGTTGATAGGTTGCACCTGTGTTCTTTAAGCCAAATGGCATCACTTTCCAACAAAAAGTACCCCAGGGGGTAATAAAGGTTGTTTTAGCCTGATCTGATTATAACCGAAGAATCCATCCATTAAGGACATCATCCCACTTCCGGCAGTAAATTCAATGATTTGATCCATGTTTGGAAGAGGAAAATCATCTTTAGGGCATGCAGCGTTAATATCTCTAAAATCTATGCAAACCCTAACTTTGGTGGCTTCTTTCTTGGTGACTGGAACTACATTTGAGATCCATTCAGCATAATCAATAGCTTGTATAAAGACAACATTCAAGAGTTTTTCTAACTCCCCTTTGACTAGAATAGCCACTTTGGGATGCATTTTTCTAAGTTTTTGTTTAACAGGTTTAGCATCCGGATGGACCACTAGATGACGCATGACTACAGAAGGGTCTAGACCTGGCATATCTTCGTATGTCCAAGTGAAGACATCTTCATACTCTTTAAGGAATGCAATGTATTGTTCTTGTTTTTCTTGACTTAATTCTGATCCAATATTGATTATGTGAGGATTATCCTCAGTTCCAATGTTAATTTTAATGAAATTTTCTACCTCCATGTGTAGATCTCTTTTAAAGTTAGGTGGGGCAGGTGAAACGCCCAATTCTTGTAATTCTTGTAAGGTTAATTTGGATAACTCATCTTGAGGATTAGTGGTCTCAAGTTGGGCTATAGTGGGTATAGAACCATCAAAATAAAATCCATTGTGTAACATCTCTTCAACGGAGACATCGTGGAAGATATCTCCTTCCAACTCTTCATCGGGGTCAGCAATCATTTCAGGGTAAGTTATGGATAGCATGTTACATGTAAACGACTGATTTTTTAGAGGCAAATCATCACGCCTATCCAAATAGTCTTGATAACATATGAGTTCATCATCTTCAAAAGGAAAGGGTTGACCTTTACTATGAAATAGGCCCACACCACAACGGACAGGCCATGGTTCTACCTTGAAAGGTTCTTTCATGCCATTTTGGAAAGGTCCCAAACCTTTCCCTTTATATCCCATTTTAAGCATTATGGGTTTAGCTTTAATATATTCATTGGTAAAATAACATCGAGCGTATCCCTCATGATGAGGTTTGATATTTCGAGGGATTCTTCCCTAGTCATATCCTTTATAAATGAAAGTACAACTCCCGACTTGGTAAGTACTTCCCATAGGTTGTGGGAGGCCCAAAGTACGAGGAGATGGTGGCAAGTTATTTAAAAGAATTGAATATTGCATGAAAGCATTTGTTTTTTTTTATATTAATATTGTGGATAAATTTGGTAAAATTTTATCAAAAATGGCATAAGATGTAGAAGGATCATTCCCTATATCTTTAGATGTTGAAGGTATGATAGATGTTGATAATGTGGAAGTGTTAATAGATGGGTCTATAGGTTTTGAAATTATAGGGATAGAACATGAAGGATTGGATGTAGATTGAAGATCTTATTGAGGTTCTATAGTGATTTGTTTAGAAGATTGTTGATCTATATATGAGGATGAAATTAATGATGGGGAAATAGGTGAATCTATGGGTGTGTGTTTCACAGTTTTAGATGAAAAATAAGAACTAGGATGTGTGGATGACAAAGCAGGGCAAAATTGCACTCCAACGGGTTCTGCCAAAGCACACATATCAAAGGGTCTAGGGTCACCATGGATAGTGACCAACTGATTTTTAAATTCAAATTTAACACATTGGTGTAAAGTTGATGGGACCGCTCACATCGCATTGATCCAAGGGTGACCCAAAAGTATATTGTATGATGCTAGGCAATGTACAATAAACACGGTTGTATCTAGGGTTCTAGGACCAACTTGCAATGGGATGGTAATAACTCCACACGTTTCTTGTGTTTCGTCATTGAAAGCTTTGATAATCATAATTGTTTTCTTCATTTCATCATTTCTAAAGCCAAACCGTTGGTAGAAGTCAAAAGTGCAAATTTTTAGAGATGAGCCATTATCAATCAGGACTTGTTTGACAGCTACATCTCTAATTAGAGCAGTAATATATAAGGGATTATCCTTATGTAAACTGTGTTGTGGGATATCTTTATCCCGAAAGTCAATACAATCAACCTCTCAAGTAATGATAGTATTGGCCATGGCTTCAGGTTGAATGTTTTGAGGTACCATCATTTGGCTTAATGTAAGCATCAACTCAACCCTATGGGTAGGAGAAGATCTTAATAAATCCAAAAGGCAAATTCTGGCTATAGTATTGGATAATTGCTCATTAATATTGTAAGGGGGTTTAGGTTGAACATTAGGAGCATGATTCCCTTTATTGGGATTTTTCAAAACAAATGGAGCTGATCCATCATTCTGGTTTGGTTCTTGTTGAGAATTTTGAGCCTGTTGTCGGGTAACGACTCCGATGGTACCTACAATGTTATATTGAAGATGCTGAATTGGTCTCGGTCGAGCGTTGATGGCTTGTTCATTTGAGAGGAACTGATTAGAAGAGGGTCGAGTAGTAACTCTCCTAGGAAATGGTTCTTCTAGAACCATAGCATCTGTGATGGGTTGAATAGGATCTGATTCATTTTTAGAACTATTCTATTGGTTTGAAGTGATATCCACTTCGCTTTCAATATCTGATTCTATATCACTAGAATCAGGAGTTGGAATATTATGTAGGGGCCTGGTCGTAACCAGGGATAAGGTTGTGTCAAATATTTGAGGATCCTGAATAGGTAATTGTTCGCTAATAGTTCCTACATATCGGGTAGGAGGAGGAAAATTATGATGTTCGATTTGATTGGCTACCTCTTTACCATGTCTTGGTAAAGGGTGTTGAAATATGTCTAATGATTGATTAGCATTTTGATTTTTATTTTGGGTAATGTTATTTTGAGCGTTATTAGGAGCATTTTGTTTAGGTTGGAAGGCTTGCACATCCATTTCATTATTATCAATCAAATCTTGTATTTTATGTTTCAACCTTTTACAAGCATTGGTAGAGTGTCTAGGTCCTCTATGGAAATCACAGTGTAAGTCAACTCTGTATCTGGGTATAGTTGGATCAGGTTCTCGGATAGCTGGTAATTGGATCAAACATATTTCGAGTAATTGAGGTAAAATAGTTGATAAGGGTTGATTTAACCGAGTAAATTCTCCAGGAGGCTTATCAGGCGGTTTCAATATAATTTTTTTTGTTGTCTTTGTTGCATTGATATTAGCAACATTTCTTTTGTCAGTGACTTCGTCACCGACAAATTGTATGTTTTTATATTGATTTCTAGATGTTTTCTCATCATCCTTCTTCCTAAGTTGGCCTCTCCTAATGAGGGCATCTTCTACTCTTCGAGCTAAATCTATAGCCTGATCGAAGGTAGTTAAAGTAGCAGTTGATAGCTCATAAGATATTTGTTCTTGTAAATTATTGATAAAAATGTCCAACATTTCCCTATAAGGTAGAACAAAGTGTAGTTTTCCTATCAACTGCCTCCATCTAGCTAAGAAATTAGCAAAACATTCATATTTGTCTTGTTTTAAGTTGTATAAATCTTTAATGGTTACATGCCTCTCGATGTAGGCTCTAAATTGATGGACAAAAGATTCAGCTGTTTCTTCAAATTTTCTCAAAGAATGAGTGGGCAATTGATAGTACCACTCTAATGCCATTCCACCTAAACTTTTTGGGAACATTTTTAGTAATAGCAAGTCATCATGTGATATATCATGACATGCTATCCTAAACATGCGAAGATGCTCTATGGGATCTTCGGTTCCTTTATATATAGGCAATATGGGCATGGGAAAATGCTTAGGGTATGGTTGAGCTACAACTATGGGATCCAAAGGTTGACTACAGATCTCTCGATAATTGTATGAGGGATGATAAGGATCTATCTAGTCCATACGTGAAGCTAATTGTTTCACCATGGCTTCCAGATTACTAGGTTACCCACCATATTGGTTCGGTAGGGCATTGATATGAGATTTGTGAGCATATGATGGAGGAACATGAAGGTTAGATGCTATGTTACTATTGTGTAAATTATTGGTAGGAAAGTTGTTATGAAGGAATTTTGAAGTTGTATTATGTTGTATTCCAGATTGTTGAAAATTGGCGTTTGACTTCGTTTTAGGTTTTTGTTTACTTGAAGCATATTGCTCAATAGTTTGGCGAAGTAAAGTAGTGAAGGAAGTTTTCTTTTGTGTGGGAATGATTTTAGGTTGAATAACAGGTTTCTTAGGAGGTTGGGTAACCTGTTGTTTTGACATGTTTTGAATCATAGTGACCATATCTGTTTTGGATGGTCCAGCCTTATCACTTTCTTGATCAATGAAAGACAAGGGATTAGTGTACACATCAAACACATGTTACATGGCTGCTTGAGTGTCACTAATTTGCCCTTTATCAATAGAACTGCCACATTAATAGCGTCATGTTATCATTGAGAAATTTTTGGAAATGATCTACATTGTCAAAAGAAATAGTTCCATCTGGAGCTGATCTAGGGGATGAGGGTCCATCCTCTTTAACACTTTCTTCTTGTTCATTGTCTTCACCTAAGTCATATTCAGGGTGATCTAGAGTTTCTCCTTCTAAAATTGGATCTTCAAGAAGTACATTTGGGTCTCTAGTTTTATCTCCTAACCAATCTTCTTCTTCTCCTTCAGTTTGTTTACCATTCCTAAGTTTAGGCATTGTGCCTTAATTTTAGATTTCAGCAAATATATATATATATGCAACAATCTTAAGAGGTATATATTAATTATATACCTACTACAATATTTAAAATGAAATGTTTAAGTTTTTGCTATGTTTTTTAATTTTTCTTTGTTTTTGAAATAATATTGTAAAGACAACAAATAACACAATAAATGCAAGAAATAAGACTGAAAGTAATGATCTAGTTTTCTATAAACAATTTATAAATATCATTAATGGGCTCGAGTTCTTCAGGAGTCATGAAGTGTTCTTCAAATTGAAAGTTTTCCTTCAAAAATTTAATGAAAAGAGCTATAGAAATACCATGTATTTTAGATTCTGGTTGATAATAATAATTCTCACGACAATATTCACGATACAACATAGCTCTAGGAATTTTGTTCCATCTTCTTCTAATCATAAGATTATTTTCTTTGGATTCTATATGAACTAGAAATTGGTGTACTACAACTGTGTTCTTGAGGTATTCCTCGAAGGTGAACAATTTTGAAGATACAAGAGCTCTCCTATAAGCTAACCATCTATGGCAGGCTCTTTGAAGTTCATGATAAAAGACAAGTTGATGAGGATCCAGGATTCTATCTAGGATAAGCCTCTTGATTTGTTTAAGTTCTGTTGACCTAGATGAAATGACACTAAGTCTTCTATCAAGTTCATCCCACAAGAATTGATTTCTATTTGTTTCAGGCACACTAAGCACAGAATTGATTTCTATGGCTGCCAATTGGTTTTCAACATTTATAGTAACTGCTAATCTTTTCTTAGGAGCTACCATCTAATATGCAACTTATTAATTTGAAATGATTTGAAATGCATCTATGTTTTGGTTTTTATATTTTTTTTGTTTTTGTTTCCAAAAGGTTTACAATGCATTCACGTCGGGTTCACCAAAATGTATTGCTCCAAATTTTTCACATCCCTACCTTCAGGCTATAGGATCCGTGCCCGGAAGGAGGATGGTAAAAGGATGGCATGGTACCTCGGACTAAGAGGCCTTGCGAAGGTCCCGCCTCTTGAGGGAGGTGTATTATGGTGATTTTTTTATGGATGGTGGGTTCACCAAGAAACATTTAATGGCAGTTTCCATGCCTAGGTTGGGAATGTGTTTTATGTGTTCGTTTTTAGCCTTAATCATTCAAGTCCTAGGTTTGGCCAAAATGCGTCTAAGCTATTCTATATGAAGATGCAGATTAAATGAATACATAAAATAGAATTAAGATAGAAAACAAAGAAATTAAGGAATGTTAAAAGAAAATACCTGATCCGGATGTCTGATGAAGATTCTGATTCTTGAAGCAGTCATGATCATCTAGAATTCGACAGAATCGTCTGAGATCTGACAGGATCATCTGAGATCTGACGAATTCGTCAGAGACCTGCAAATAGAGAAATAGGTGCAAAACACAAAAAATACAACTATTCTAACAAAGGGAAACAATGTGAAATGAGAGTAACAATATCAAACTGAAACTTATAAACAGAAACCTAGATGCATTATGCTAATTTCATGACAATTATGACTTAATCATGCATTTGATCTAGATGGGTGAACTCCAAAATGCAAGATAGCATAAAATAATAAATAAACTAGCTAATTACAGCATAAAACAATAGTTTGAAAGATAAAGAAATGCAAACTTAGGGCACTAATTTCCTCAATGTTGACTGTAGTCAAAATATTCTCGCATTGGTATGAAATCATCTCTTATTTGACAGGATCACCTTCGATCTGAACAGGATTGTCTACGATGATGTAAGCTTGCTCTGTCTGAAAAACAATAAGGTACCTACAACAAAATTGGTATAGAACTAATGTAAACAATAATTTGAGATATATTAATCCATGTGAAGTCAGTTTACAGAGGATTTCAGCCAGGGGGGTGCTAAGCGGAGGGCTTAGGAGGGTGGTTAGGAGGTTGGATATCATCCCTATTTGGGAGATCTCCAACGGGGGAGGGTCTCTAACGGCGTAGACATGCTTCTGCCCGGATTAGATACCTGTTGGAACAGAAGCTAATTATGCAAAATCAGTTTAGGGACAAGATCGTCTAGACGTCCTAGCCTAGAAGAAATTGTCTAATCTAGGGTGATATCGTTTGATCGATGATGATATCATCAAACGATCAAAAAAAACTCTAAAAATGGCACGAGAAATGGGGAAACAGATTACACAACGGTTAACGGGCGATTTGGGAGGTTAAAATTTGAATTTGAATTATTTACTAGAGTAATTGTAATTATTAAGATTTCACTGTGCCAATTTTGGGGTGTTACAGCCTTCAATGATGTGGAATCCCCTATAGTAGGCACAATAGTCCTCCCCATAGAGGTGGAAAAAATATTATTCCTACGTTGTGCTATGTTTTAGAGGCATCAAGATAGTATAATATGTTGCTTGGAAGATCGTGCATAAAAGCCATGGAGTGCATGTTGTCAATAGTGCGTCAATGCATTAAGTACACCCATGGAGTCAAAGTCCATGTAGTTGAGGTAGACCCATAGCCCTTCAAGTATTATAAACCTAAGGATCATCTACAAGAGCCTGGTGAGGTGCCTATGCATCTGTAAGTTAAATTGTATGAGTCTTCTAAAGTTTAGACACAACCTTGTAGATGGTGGTGGAGTTACCATCCCCACTGCTATCACCTGTGGAGTCACCTATGACCCCTACACTCTCAACACCACTTAGCAGGGAAGGATTAATGAATGCCCTTAAAAAGTTGCTCACAACTACTTTAGAGGTATCATTAGAGGATATTCACACTCCTATCATAGAGGAAGAAACAAACATGGTTATGGATGCACCTGAGTGTATCACACCCTATTCATACATAATTTCACCAAATAGTTCTCATAAAGATGATGGTGAGTATGAGGAGCTTATAGGGGCCAGCATTATGATGCTTCCCATCATAGAGTCCACTTAGGATCTAGGTTAACTTCTCATTGAGCCTATACCTATGGATCCTATCCTGGAGACATCGTATGAGTATGAAGAAGGTTCAGTTATCATGACTGAAATAGAATAGCCTTAGTATATTGATAAATTACCTACGATGCATGCAGTTATGGTGTTTTCTTATGATTTTTTGGGAATGGTCAACATCAATCTAGAAGAGTAGGTGATTCCTATTCACATAGAGTCGTAGATGGGGTAATATAGTGGTGTATCCACATTTCCAGGGCCAGAACCTTTGAAATTAGTCACTCTTGACTCATTTCTCATGACACCATATCAAGAGCATGAACAAAAAGGTCCCTCACATCATATTGGGGTTACCAAAATTGACACAGTTCAACACAATAAAGTGAAACAACAGCTTGAGCTAAGTCATAGGCATGAGCATGTGCACAACACTGGCAAAGTGTATCATCAAGAAGCTTCCACATCAACTCAAATGAAGGAAATAGGTGATTTGCAATTACCTAATGGATCCATAGCATCCAATTTTCTATTTCCTTTGAATGAAAAAGGTATTTCAAACCAGTCATTGGAAATACATGTAATTTCTTTGTCGGTCTTGCGATCCATTTTAAGCCATCTAGAATGGATGGAGCATTTAATGGATGAGCAAGATAAGGTATTGCATTTTATCAATAATCAGCTTGAAAACCTGTAATTACAAAGGTAACCCTTATCTGAGGTCAAATTGCTTCTTATGCAAGTACAAGAAAAGCCTCAGTGAAAGCAAAAGCCCATATGGCCAACCCAACCATTGGATTCTCAAAGCAAGCTAATGCGAGGCAAGATCCCAAAATAGGCGCAACATAGTGGGAATCCATTACAAGAGTCTATGTCTAATATCTTTTAGAAGCTACAAGAGGCTAAGGTCATCACCTTTCCTAATGTCATCGCTTTAAACCCAAGAAGAGTTAAACCTACGGGTTACAGGGAGTATCACTACTATCTCTATCATTGAATATAGGGTCATGGCATTCGAGATTGTCATGAATTTAATATTATGATGAAAAACCTAATAGATAAGGGGGTTTATCATATAGATGGTTCTCTTAGAGTGCCCCAACATGCTGAAGTGGAGGTCACACCTCCTCAAGAGTGACCTCAGAGTCATCAATCACCTTGCAAGCCCAATAGGCTAGTATAGCAAGTAGTTTCATTTCATATGACTAATCTAACTTTGTTTCAAAAGTTAGACAAGGCACATGCATTCATATTGTTTGAAGTCAAGCATAGGGCATCCAAGACTAGGTCACTTTATGGGGGTCCATTTTGTGTGTATCATTGAGTGCATGGACATGATATTAGGGGTTGCCAATCATTTAAGAGGGTCATCCTTGACCTATTAGAATGAGGTGAGATCCACGAGGATGGTTCTCTCGTTCACCTATACCAAAGCATAGGTACATCGATGAGGTCTGATCTACACCTAGGGGAGTTGATTTCTATCACTCTTACTAAATAAGATGATTAATTTTTAGTAAATAGCATGCATGCTAGGGGTCTTAAAGGTAGCATACCTTTCCCACCAGCCACACCAAATTCAGTAATAAAAAATGAGGAATTGTATTGCTCCAAATTTTTTGCATCCTTACCTTCATGCTATAGGATTCGTGCCCGAAATGGGGATGCAAGAAGGATGGGACAATACCTCAGACTGAGAGGCCCTTTGAAGGTTGTGCTTCTCGAGGGATGGGTATAAGGGTTAATTTTTGATGGATGATGGGGTTCACCAGGAAAATTTGAGTGGCAGTTTCCACGCCTAGGTTGAGAATGGGTTTGATGTGTTCATTTTTATATTAAATCATTAAATTCCTAGGTTTGGCCAAGATGAATCTAAGCTATTCTATATGCCAATGCTGATTTATATGGATACAGAAAGCACGAATAAGTGCTAAACACAAAAAATGTGCTAAATAAGATAGAATGTACCTAATTCTAGATGTCTGATGAATATTTTGAGGTTTGTAGAAGTCTAGATCATCTAAAATCTTACATAATCATCTGTAATTGCACAAAATCATTTCAGATCATAGTCGATCATCTGAGATCAGACAAGATCATCATCGACCTGATGAATTCGTCAAACGAATTCATCAAAAACCTGCAATCATAGAAATATGAATTCGTCAAACGAATTCATCAGAAACCTACAATCATATAAATAGATACCAAAGACCAAAAATGCAACTGCAAAAGCAAGGGGAAATAATAGAAATAATAGTAAACTTGCCTAAATGATAAATCTAGTTAACAATTAAAGGGAATGCATTAATTTAATAATTTATTTTAACTTTATCATGCATCTATGCTAAATGAGGTGAACTCCAGAATGCAGAAATAGAATAAACTAAGTTAATGCATAAGGAAATGAAGAAATAAGATAAAAAAATGCAAACTTCGGGCTTTGATTGCCCCCAATCTGGACTATAGTTGAGATCGCCTCCAATCGTATGAGATCATCATCGATTTGCGACAAGATCGTCCAAAATCATCTGGAATCACCAACAACGATCTGAGCTTGCTCCAGCTAAAAAATAGTAAAATTCTTGCAAGAAAAACCTGAAATACACAATGCAAACAATGGTGCGAAGGTGTTCTAATGCACAAAAAGCTAAATTTGTAGGTAAAATCAGCCAGGGGGAAGTCAAGAAAAATCCTAAGTTTATATACGATTTAGGGAGAGGTTAGGAGGTTGGAGATCACCCCAATTTGGGATATCTCCAATGGGGGAGACTCTAACCACACAGACATGTTTTTTGCCCAAGTTAGAGAAGCTATTGAAACATAAGCTAATTATGAAAATTTAGTTTTGGGACGAAATCATCTGGACGTTTTGTTCTAGACGAATTCGTTAGATCTAGGACAATTTCGTCTGATCAACGATGATATCATCCAACGGTGAAAAAAAATCCTAAAAATGGCATGAAAAACAAGGGGAGCGAGTAACAGGTGGTTAACGGGAGGTTTTGGGGTTAAAATTCAAATTTTTATCTTTTTACTAAGGGTTTAACTGCGCCAATTTTAGGGTTCTACAAGAATCTAGAGGTGTTTCACCTCCCTCACCATCATCGAATGGTGCACTCACTAGGGATATATAGGGCAGCATGCCCTTCCTAAAAGGTTCTAATAATTTCTTGTAACTGCTCGGTCATCCTAAAAAGCTCTAAACACTATCATCAGTGGTTTGGTCAATAAAAAATCTCCAAAGGCATCTATAATCCCTTTGGTCAAACCTCAAAAATCTTTGAGGGTTTTTTCGAAAACTGCTCGGTCATCCCAAAAAGCTCCAAGGGTTTTTATGAAAACCACTCGGTCATCCCAAAAGGTTCAAATCCTAAAACTGCTTGGTCATGTCAGTAAAAAGGCTCTAAGAGTTTGCTTATAATCACTTGATCATCCTAAAAGGCTCCAAGCTTGTCTATGAGTAGTTTGCTTGGTCAACCCAAAAGCTCCAAGGATTCTTAAAATATCACTTGGTCATCCCAAAAATTTAAGGTGCTCTAATCCCTTTGGTCAAGCTTAAAAGCTCCAAGTATTCCTAAAAATCGTTTGGTCAAACTAAAGGCTCCAGAGGAATGTACTTGTCATTTGGTCAGATATGAGGCTCAAAACTCATAAAAATTATAAAATCAATAAAATACAAAAAAATGGTAAAGCATAAAAATACAAAAATATTTGCATTTACATTTGAATTTTGCATGGTCATTTTTTTTTCATTTACTCATGCACCCACTGCATTATTGCATTGCATATAAGTATTCTTCATCCACTGCATTCCATAGTAGGAGAGAGTATGTTTGTCAATCTTACAAATGATACCACATTTGTGTTTAAATCATGCATCTCTACATTTATCATAATACATCATTCATGTGAGTAATTGTGTTTTTCAACATAACTTATAATGTTCCTATGGAGATATACTAGGGTTTTTGGATCACTCAACCATACCTAGTGGTCTTATCAAGAGTTGGTAGAAAGATTGCTTTGCTTTTGTAGCTAAGGTTCAGTTAGTATAGCCCTTAGCATATCATAAGCCTATCACTAATCAACAAATTAAACAATCCTAACAAGGACTAGGGGAAAATGAAATCTGTGAAGCTTGACCGGGTATCCTGAAGCAAAAAGAGTTATTCTTGCTTATCCCTCTATGCGGACGGTATGGGAAATGTTGGTAGTTGGAAAAAGGATAGGTTAGTTCCCTATTCATAATTCCTTGCTTATGATAAAATGAGCAATATCCCAAAGTGATATCCCACATCAATCCTCAAGATTGATACCCTATATCGATATCATAGATCGACTTACCAGATTGATATCCCATATTGATATCATAAGATCGATATCCTCAATCGATATACCAAAAATAGTTTTTCTCAAGTAAATACCCCAAAGGAAAGTTTTTGAAGAAAATTATAAAATGTAAATGCCAAAAAGTGAAGATCGAATGAAGATCAAAAAACAGGCTCAAATCAAGTTCAAAGTGAAGATCAAATGAAGATCATAAATCAAAGTTCGAGTGGAGATCAAATGAAGATCCAAAATCCAATTCGAAGAGAGATCAAATGAAGATCCAAAGATAGTTTAAAATGAAGATGGAATTGACTCCTTTTCTTTACTACTTATGAGCAAGTATCCCAAAAATTGAAGTATAGAAAGAAATGAGCCTGAATCCCTGGAACTGTCCACACTACTATACCTTACGTATGATGATATGTCTAATACACTTGCATCTAGCTTGTGGGCAAAATAATTTTTGAATGTGAAGGAGCTAGCTTCAGGTGTCCTACATTGCCTAGTGGCTTAGTTCAACTAAAATCTAAACTTGGGATTGGATAAGACATTTGTGGTACCCCTATCTTAGCAATGGACTGAAAGAATCCTGCCTTACATAGGGGAACGCTTGTGTCTTATCTTAAAATAATCAAGTGCACACACAGGGATAATAAATTGTTAGGGCCTATCCTAGCAAAAGCCTTTTATCTCAGAAGTCTAGTGTGTCTAGCATACAACTTTTGATAAGTATATTAGGGTGTTTGAGTCTCATAGAAAATCTCAAAAATCTCTCTCATAGCAAAAAAATATCAAATATTGTAAACCATATAAAATCATCAAATTGAAAAGTATCGAGTCCATGATACATCATTATATAGAGTAAAATCAAGATATAGGATAGATACTGGATGAATATTAGAAATAATATTTAAACGACCACTAACTATATCATGCATATTTTTCAAAATTGCAAAAGAAAATAGAATGATACATTATATCATTCGCATCATACAACTGCATTCATTGCATTTCATATATGGGTGATTAATTGATTAAATTCTTACTTTAAGGATTTTCAATTATATGCATTATTTTTATATATTTTGTGGTGTCATCCATTAGATCGATAAACATATTTGCATTCATTCCTTATTTTTTAAGTGATTAAAGCATACATGTTCATTTACATTAGATTACCATCATGTAAATAATGCATAACATACATCGCACATCTAAGTATCTAGATCACTGCATATCATCATCATAATAAATAAAATAGCTATCTAGTGCATGTCATCCATACATCACATCATATAGCATCAAATTAACATAAGCATTGCATCCATGTGCATAACATAAATAGAAAATTAAAAATATATATGCAAGTACACATAATGAGCCATAAATTATTAGATCATATATATATATATATGTGTGTGTGTGTGTGTGTGTGTGTGTGTGTGTGTCTTAGAATACATCAAGAGTACAAAAATACCCATAGGCTATGGAAGGATTTCCCTTCTACTGTGAACAGAATCAACAATCTAATATGGAAATGCTATAATCAAAACAGATAGTAAAACGAATGCGAAAGCGAATAGAATGAGAATATTAATAACAAGTCTTTTGCCACTAGGAGGGCAGATCCCGCCGTTGAGGCAAAGTATAAATGCAGAGATAAAAATAAAGATATGATGTTTTTAATCAATGAAAAACTATTCTAATATATATGAAATTTTAAACAATTGGATAACCTAGCCGACTGCTAGGTTTGGGCTGTAGCATGACTCCCCTCCTCAGAAAGCTTTGTCCTCAAAGCTGGAAATGTCTGGAAAATACTTTCGTGTTCCCATGTGGCATCTTCCTCCGGTAGGTCTTGCCATTTGATGAGAAATTCTTGAATCTGGCGTGATCTTAGTCTTCGTATTCTGTGTTGTAATATATCTTCAGGTTGGAGATGTATGCGGCCTTCCTCATCGAGCACTGGTAATTCTGATTGGCTTTGCACTTTCTGACCAATTACCTTTTTGAGATAGGAAACATGGAATACCGGGTGTATTCGTGATGATGAAGGAAGTTCTAACTGATAGGCTACTTCTCCAATGCGGCGCACAATTTTGTAAGGACCATAAAATCGTGGTGCCAACTTTTGACTGGTCTTTATCCGTAACGATGCTTGTTTGTAAGGTTGCAACCTTAGGAAAACCTTGTCACCGACATTAAAAGTTCGTTCTGAGCGATGCAAGTCATGTTGTTGTTTCATGCGATTTTGTGCTTGGAATAAATTCTCCTTAAGGATGGTGAGTGTCGACTGCCTTTGTTGAAACCAATCATCCACTTTGTCTACTTTGGATGAACCAGGAACGTAATCTGCTACGATTGGAGGCTTAGTTCCATACAATGCTTCAAAGGGAGACATCTTAATGGAATAATGGTAAGAAGTGTTGTACCACCATTCCGCCATTGCTAGCCATTGGCTCCATTGATATTGTTTATCTTGAGAAAAACATCGTAAGTATGTACCCAAACATTTGTTAACTACTTCTGTTTGACCATCTATCTGGGGATGGTAAGCCGAGGACATGTTCAATTTGGTACCACTAAGTCGAAATAATTCTCTCCAAAAGTTACTAGTGAAGATGGGGTCTCTATCACTTACAATATTTTTTGGCATACCATGTAATTTGAAAATTGAATCCATAAATACCTTTGCCACCTTGCTTGCGGAAAATGGATGTTGTAGAGCCTGAAAATGAGCGTATTTGGATAACCGGTCTACGACGACGAAGATAACTGTCCTGCCTTCTGATTTTGGAAGACCTTCAACAAAATCCATAGATATATGTTCCCACTGTCGTTCAGGGATGGGTAAAGGTTGTAACAATCCTGGTGATTTGACTGTTTCTCCTTTATTGCATTGGCAAACTTCACATTCTGCTACCCATTGTTTGACTTCTGCTTTTAATCCTTTCCAACAAAATGATTGTTTGACCCTTAAATATGTTTTCAAAAATCCGGAATGTCCTGCTGATGGAGAAGCGTGTGATTCGTCGAGGATCTTCGATTTGAGTTCCGAATTGTGTGGAATGTAAATGCGATTCTTTTTTCGGAGGATATTATCTTCATAAGAGAACAAAGGGTGTTTAGAGGACCCTATAGATAATTCTTGAAGTATCTGAGCAGTTTCGCTATTGGACAACCATTCCTCTTGTAATTGATTCACCCATTGGGAGCAAGGACCTGAAATAGCGTTAATGACTACTTCATCTTCATATTTCCTGGAAAGTGCATCGGCTGCTATATTTTCCTTCCCCTTTTTGTATTCGATAACAAAATCATAACCCAATAGTTTGGTTAACCACTTATTTTGTTCTGGATAAGAAAACCTCTGCTCAAGAAAATGTTTGAGACTACTATGATCTGTTTTGATAATGAAGCGGCTACTGATTAGGTAGTGTCTCCATTTTTCTACTGCATGAAGAATGGCCAACATTTCTTTTTCATATGTCGATCTTCCCAAATTTTTCCTGGAGAGCTGTTTACTTTCAAATGCCAACGGATGACCTTCTTGCATTAATATAGCCCCAATTCCTGTTCCTGATGCATCACATTCGATAATAAATGGTTTGTGAAAATTGGGGGTTGCTAGTACTGGAGTTGTACACATGGCCTTCTTAAGAGCTTCAAAAGCTAGAGTAGCCTCTGTCGACCAACGAAAAGCATCCTTCTTTGTGAGTGCGGTGAGAGGTGCTGCAATCTTACCATAATTTTGTACAAACTTGCGATAGTAGCCCGTGAGACCCAAAAAACCATGAAGTTTCTTGATGGTTTTAGGTAAAGGCCACTCTTGAATTGCCTTAATCTTATTGGGATCCACTTTGACGCCTTCGTGTGAAACTATATGACCAAGATACTCGACTTCTTGAACACCAAATGAACATTTGGAACGTTTAACAAATAATTTTTCTTTGTGTAAAATGTGAAGGGCTTGATCCACATGATGTAAATGGTCCGTCCATGTTTTGTCGTATATGAGAATATCATCAAAAAAAACTAACACAAACTTACGGAGGAGTGGACGAAACACTTGGTTCATGAGGCTTTGGAATGTGGATGGTGCATTAGTGAGACCAAAAGGCATGACCAAAAATTCGTAATGACCTTCATGAGTACGAAAGGCTGTTTTGGGAATATCTTCTTCTCTAACACGGATTTGGTGAAAGCCAGAGCGAAGGTCTAATTTTGTAAAAAATTTTGCACCATGCAACTCATCTAATAGGTCATCTATGACAGGGATAGGAAATTTGTCCTTGATAGTGAGTTTATTGAGAGAACGAAAGTCAGGACACATACACCAAGAGTTATATTTTCGTCTAGCCAGGACTACAGGTGAGGAATAAGGACTAGTGTTGTGACGAATGACTCCATGATCCAACAAATCCTGAACGATCTGTTCGATTTCTGTCTTTTGTGGTTGAGGATAGCGATAAGGACGATGTTAGGTGGGACACTCCCTAGCATTAAATGGATGGCATGATCATGAGATCGTTTAGGTGGTAATCCTTGAGGTTCTTGAAAAACCTCTTCGTAATGTGTTATGATATCTTGTAACTCAGGTGCAATAATATCCGAAGTTGCTGAAGATTGTTTTTCCAAACAATTAATTTGAGCTATAAACCCATATCCACCCTTTTTTAACATCTTTTCCATACTATGAGAGCTCACCATTTGTGATGGAGGAGTAGTAATGCCTTGTAAGCGAATGACTCGTCCATTTTCCTTCCATTCCACAAATAATTTTTTGAAGTTGAAGCTAATCGTGTCTAATGTTTCCAACCATTCAACTCCCAAAATGACATCAGAGTTCCCTAAATTCATGACAAAAAGGGATCCTAACTAGGTATAAGTTCCCATATTTATGGAAACTTGAGATGTGCGACCAACACATTGTGCGTTCACCCCGTTGGCCACTAGAACCTGGAATTTGTCTTTGTTGGAAGAGTTAATGAATAAATTCAAAGCTTTTGCTGTTTTGATGTCGATAAAATTGTGGGTGCTACCAGAATCAATTAGCACATTCACCTTTTTCTCGCGGAGAAAGCCTGGTACCTTGATGGTATGGTGGGCGGTTAAACCCATGAGAGCATGCACTGAAATCGCCATTGTATCCTCTTCTTTTTCGTCTATAGTACATGGTAGGTCTTCTGGCATAGGTTCTTCTGATTGATAAGGTTCATCCTCTTCTCCTTCACATTGATCACCTTCAATATGAAAGTTTTGTTTTTGGGCACATGCTTGTTCCCTGGGGTGATGAGTGCGACATTTATAGCAAAAATATCTTGATGGTTGATCATTTCTACGAAAGGAATTGTTGCGATATGAGGGACGACTATACGTTTCCCGTCGTGCAGACAACTGATGTCTCTTCTCGGCCAACTTGGCTATTCTTATACAACTGTTCAACAAGGTTGGATCGTGCATGTCTACTTCCACTCGAATACTTTCTTTCAAACCATTGCGAAAGGCTCCTACCACTGTGTCGGGACTGAGGTCTAAAGTGTATGGTAGTAAACTGGTAAACTCCGAAACGAATTCACTAACTGACCCTTCTTGTTTAAGAGATAACAATCTTACTGTGTATGATGATGTAGCTCCGTCGTCAAATCTTTCTAAAAAAGAGGTAGTGAATTTTCTCCAATTAATAGTAGCTTCATTCTCTCGTTTAAGCCATACAAACCATTGGTAGGCCTCAGTGCCTAGTTTTGATGCAGCGAAAGGAACTCTATCAATTTCCTTAATTTGATATAAGTCAAGGATGCCTTCCATTTTGGCTAACCAACCACGAGGATCATGACCTTCAAAAGTGGGCATATCAATTCATGGAAAATTATTATTAGGGCCTCTTGGTTGGTGATAACCCGTGTCCCTTTCTTGATTTTGGTTATACCACTGTCTTTGATAGGGATCCCTGTAATTATCCGAATCACCTCGTTGTTGTTGCCAATCATCATTAGGATCGATATTTTCTTCATTCCGTTGGGCATGGGAGTGATTTTGGGGATTAGTATTGGGATTAGGCTGTTTTTGTGCTTTGACTAGGTCTTTTAGGAGAAGACTAACTTCGTTCATACCCTCGAGTAGGAGGTGAAGAGAAGCATCATTGGAAATGGCTGATTTACTTGAGGTTCCTTGTGTGATGTTTTCGTGAGTTGGGGAAGGATTAGTAGCCATCGGGTCTACTAGTGGATGATGTGGATTATAACTACCAATTTTAAAAGGAGAAAGAGAATTTTTAGTACCTGGGCTGCGATTAGGTCTTCTTGCATTGTTATTGGTCGTGTCCGAGCTTGATAATCGACCGTCAGATCCTTTGATCCAATTTCGGCTCATGCACTGCTCAAAATTTCTTGCTTAATAGTCCTTGACTTCAAAATTTTTGACGGAGTAGACCTTGAACTTCAATTTCTGCAACTTGAATTATAAAAAATTTGTTGTTTTGTTTTTCGCCTTACTGCCACTCCAACTGCGACGCGGAACTGAATTTCATTGGCTCACCTTCCTTGTGACAGCTGTTGACCACTTTGACTGCACTTTTGACAACACTTAGAAGAAACGACGCCGTTAACCCTACTGCCCATCGAAGACTGTAATGAAGCCGCCGCACACGAAATGGACACTGATGTGTGGACACTACGGACCAAGTGACACACGAGCAGACCGAAGTAGGACAGAATAGAGATGTGGACACGACGGACCAAGTGACACGCGAGCGGACCGAACCAAGTGACACGCGAGCGGACCAAGACACGACGCACGGATCGAAGCAGGACAGAACTCGCGGACCAAACCAAGTGACACGTGAGCCGACCAAGACACGACGCACGGACCGAAGCAGGATAGAACAGAGACGTGACACAAATTTAGACGGAACAGACACGACCACCACCCGAACGAACGACTACCATCGGATGACAAAACCAAGCACCGAACCAAATGCAAGGAGGTGAGCATGTGGCCAAAGCCACGACTCACTAAGTGCGCTGAGTGCTTTATAAATGCGTACTCGACCACAACACCTTGTATGTGGGATAATCGCCCATGCGAGTAACTAAAAAAAAATAATACAAACGCAAGTACCTTATAATATAACCCGATGGAAGAATTTTTGCGCGCGCTGATTGGTCGATAGCGCTTTCTGCGTTAATGGCGTGCTATCTATGAAATTTCCTATCCGTAATGGCGATTGGCTTCCCCCACCAATTTCCTGTCTGTGAATTTCATTTTGCTTCCCCCGAATTTCCGACGATTTGTCTGCGGCACGTTTGAACCCCGTAATACTTTCTTGCACACCGGTTTATTTCTTATTTGCCACTGACGTATGCCTATTTCGGAGTTTCTGTACGCGGATATGACTGTGCCCACCACAGCTGGAGAATGAACTGGGAAACGATAGAAATTGGCCGATCGAACTGGGACGCGGACGGGTAATGGGGGCCGCGGACGGGAACTTTGGGACGCGGATTGGAAACAGTACTAATGTTCGTCCGCGAAGACGTTTACTGAAGGAATTTTCGAACGCAATTATTTGTCCGATCGCCTGATGCAGTGTGAGGGATAGAGCAGTACGGAAGTCCCGATGCTTGTAAACTGGACCACTGATACCACTTGGAAGGATTTCCCTTCTACTGTGAACGGAATCAACAATCTAATATGGAAATGCTATAATCAAAACAGATAGTAAAATGAATGCGAAAGCGAATAGAATGAGAATATTAATAACAAGTCTTTTGCCACTAGGAGGGCAGATCCCGCCGTTGAGGCAAAGTATAAATGCAGAGATAAAAATAAAGATATGATGTTTTTAATAAATGAAAAAATATTCTAATATATATGAAATTTTAAACAATTGGATAACCTAGCCTACTGCTAGGTTTGGGCTGTAGCAGGCTACAACTGTGTAGGTCCTAGACCTTACACCAAAATGGTACAATATACATCAGAAGATATGTACTAAGAAGGGCCTATGCCTCCAACTAAAGAGTCACCAGTATCACATCTATCATCTCTACACCTCTTGTGTGAGCTGGCCACATGTGTGCTAGAGGACCTGTGCATCCTCTCGGTCCTATGATTTTGGTGGCTATATCTCACCGAGGACTCCCCTGTAGTCCTAGATCTGGTCCACTAAGACCCTGTAGCATGTCTATCATTAGGTACCTCCAAGCAACACAGTCTGATATAGCCCTCTAAATGAGAGATGTGAGCTACCCTCACATCACAAAGGTTGTTTCCCTCCTCTATGAGGGAATTGAACTGCCTGACCTCTGCCATAGGATTTCCACCTCCTGGAAATGTAACTGATGGAGTAGCTAGAGATCCTATAATAATTTGAGAGGATGGAGGATCCTCTCTCTATGCCTTAAGTAGATATCTCTCTACTACAACCTCACCCTGTTGTGCCAGTGCCAAATCACATGCACTAGTGAGCTCATGGACCTAGAGCGCTACCACTATATCCCATGCAGTAAGACTCATGACTTGATCTTGAGCTATAGCTAATCGCCTATCCTAGTTAGCTAGCTTCACCTCTAGACTAGTGATAGTAGTATCTTACTTTAGATTCTAAGTCTGATACCTCCCAAGCTAACTTTATAAGTTAGTAACCTAAGCTAGGAGCAGCCCCTCTACATTATTAGGAGGGACCTCCTCCTCCTAGAAAGCCTCCTCATATGCATCAACATCCATAGGTGGGCATCCTCTATTGTAGCCTTTGCACCCCATCCATCGTTAGTCCACTGGCACACCCTACACCCATATGAGATCAACTACCACCTCTGCATGGTCATCTACCATGCCCAAAGGCCCTGATTCACACCACCATAACATCAAACACCAAGCATCATATGTTGGGGTGGTCATAACCCTGTCAACTCTAGACTTTTGGAAGTCATAAGCCTCATCTCCTAATATTGTAGGTTGAATCCATGGTACATGCATCTCGAATACTAGATGCCTATAAGAGAAAGGAATCTTTGGAATGTACTACACCAGGTTGAACTATCGTAGGAACCAATATTAGAATTGGTACTTTATAATCTCTACCTTTCAAAATATTAGCCATCTATCTCGGTGAGCCTTTCGTAGCCACTCGTCAGCCTATATCCCAGCTGGGCAATCCATGTAGGGATTCCACTCAATGTCATCTGGCCCAAGCAATGTAAACTATATAATATAGTGCTCAGCATGGCTGACATGGATCCTACTCTTGAAGACCTCCTCCTCATGAAGCTAGCATGTAGCATAGTACTGATGAGCATCGTCAATGTCTATAATGTGTAGTGGTAGCTCTCCAAGATGCTCTATCTTGATGTGTTGTCAACCCCATATCTATAGAAGTAGGCTACAGTTAATCCTATGGTGGATTTAGTTAGTAACCTAATATAAATCCCTATAAATCTAGCATAGTAGGGTGCTCCTCCTGGCTAATCATAGTGGCTAATCCACAGAGCTCTGAGTCACTCTCCTAACATTAGCTAGGAGGTTCCAGGGAATCCTTGCACCCGAGGAGTCTAGAAGAACAACCTGCACCACCAGGTGCATAAATATGACCTCCCTCATAGAGAAGATCTACTCACCCTGCTAGTATCCAATACAAAATCCTCTATGATCTATCTTCTGCTAAGCCTCCTATCTCTGGTCATCGAATATCGCATAAAAAATGGGCCCCTTAGCCCAGAAGTAGAAAAGGTTATGGCCTCACCATCAATAGGGATCCTAAAGATCTAGTATACATCCTCTAGGGAAATAATCATTTCACCTATAGGCAGGTGAAATGTGTTGGTCCATGCATTCCAACATCGGTCCAATGCTGTCAAATAAGCTTGATCCACCCTAATCGTGTGTAGATCTAGGATGTAGCCAAATATGATGGCTCCAAACCATTTCTACTCTTTGGGAGTGACTTATCTACAAAGAGTCTTAAGAATATCTGGCTTGCAGGCTCTAGAGGTCAATGTCTAAAATAAAACCATGGCATAAGAGGAAATATAAATAAAAATACAAGCAAAAAACATTTAAAAACGATCTAAAAAGCATCTAAAACATCTAAAAACTAATAAAAGTACAAAAATATGTCATCAAATAGTCATACAAATAAAAAATGTAACTTAGATTAGTCAAAAATGCATTAATTAGCATTAAATGCCTATAAAACTTTAGGAAAATTAAAAATTTGATAAAAAATTCCTAAAGTTCATGAACTGCGATTCAACCATATGATCCGCATGCGGTCAAAAATTGATCGTTGAGAGTTTAAATGTGGACTACAGCTGGCAATTGCGGTCCCTAATTGGTCAATTGGTAACCACAACTAGTACATGCGGTCTCTAACTGACATCTAGCCAGGGTTATTCCCCCTGCTAGAAAAACAAAAAAATATAAAATCAAATCTAAACTAGCCTAATCTAACATGAGTTTTGTTACCAACACTTTAATTAGGTTCAATTAGCCCATTCCTTAATGAGGTTAATTTTACTGGTAATGGATGTAAGGTCTCAGTTTTGAATTACCTTACCCTCATCATGGCCTCAATTGGATGAAGCTTACCCATGGTCTGCCATCATGCAGTGTGTAAGGTGTGGGTGTAAAAATTTGGTAAGGTTTCAGGTCAGGTTAAAGTTGTCACTATTCAAAGCTCTGCAATTGTTAGTTGTTTTCAAGGAATAATGAAGCAAATTGAAAAATTTAACTTTTTATAAATTTTTCTTATTTCGCGTGGACCGTGGCTGACACCTGCGGTTCCAAAAAATTATAGTAGGGAACCATATACCCTAGCCGTGGTTTGCAACTGGTAGTAAATTTAGTCAAATACCACCATGGGAAGGTCTAAAAATGTAAATAAATGACTCCCATTGGATCACATTTTCAAAAAGAGCAATCAATGTTGCAAATTTGGTGATTTTCAAAGAACTGGGATCGATCAATAAATTAAAATTAACAACAAATAAAAACAAATAATTAAAAATACCAAATGCATCTCATATTCAATAATTTACCCTATACACTTAGCGGTTGAAGCAACTTGCGATCCATGCAATCCAACAAGATGGGTAAATTACCATAAAGACATTTGGAGTAAAATTGTCATCATTGATCTGATATGCTTCTTTTCAATCCCTAAGAAAGCCTTCATGACTGGACTTCTCCATAGGAATGAGGCATTTCATGTCATGTCTCCTATGACATATTTCAGCAAATCATCGATAAATTGATTCAACACAAATCTAATTAGAGTTGCCTCATTTTTATTTCCTAAGATGGTTATTGTAGCCTGAATGCTCCATGGGATAGGAATGTGCAATTACTATTAATAGTTGGAATCAGAAGATGAACTAGGCCTAGCCAAGGTATTAATTTGCTCAAGTTTAAAATTGTTTAGATTATCCATAGTGGTCAAGTGACCTCATTACTTAATCATTGTCATTACCCTTATTGATTCATCACTTGAGGAGGTAGTCATAATATTAAATCATAATAAAAGTCAATAGATCTCGAAGATCATAGATCCCTTGATCTTGTAAAAATTGCATTCATCCTTGTGAATCATTGTCAATAGCAATCATAAGCTTACCCCTTTGCTTGGGGTAAATAACAAATATGATAATTTATTTGTATCTCTTCTCCTTTCAGTTATATAGGCCTTGTTAGTCTTACAATGGCATTGAGAGGGGGGGTGAATCAATGTAGTTCTTTAAACTTAAATTCACAGCTCTTAAAACTAAAATAATGAAACATTAAAACCAGATAAAGCAAGTATCACAAGAGATCATCACACAACACAAGATTTAAAGAGGTTCACCAATTTGGCTACTCCTCAAGAATGACTGCTTGGACTACCATCCAAATCTAGCCTTTGCAAAGCACCAACTTTACAATAAATTTACCAGAACCCACTGGAAGGAGCACCAACCCTTGATTTATCTATACCAATAGAAAGGAGCACCAGCCCCTGATTTACTAGCACCAACTAGGAGCACCAACCCCTGATTTACCAGCAGCAAAGAATCGGAAGGAGCACCAACCCCTCATGCCAAGAATCAACTTGGACTTCAATTTTGAAACTAGAATATTGATAGTGAGATACCTTTGCTTTTGCAAGACCCTAACTAGTCTTCTTCACCTTTGCACTCTCTGTGCACTCTGCTCTCTCTGTGCAATCACTTTGCACACTCTGCTTTGTTATAGTTGTACTTTGCATTCATCTTCACCCTTTGCACTCTCTGCTCCTACTTTCTCTGTGCAATCATAGACACACTTAGGACAATTTGACACGACTCTTCGCTCACTTTGCACACTTCGCCATCATCTTGTCGCTTCTGTGCTTTCTGCACTCTTACAACCACATTTCACACTTTGACACGCATTCGAAAACTTATTCAACTTCATCACAATTCTACAAACAACCCTCCTTTTATAAAAACATTTTCATGATGAAAACCCTAATCTTAGTTGGCTTGCATAACAACTAAAAACCCTAAAATTAGTCGGTTGTTCATCGGTCTTCGTCGGCTTCAACTTAACCGTGAAAATACAACATGTCATGATATCGTGACACTTTTGCTTTCTCTCTCTTTCTCTTTGCATCGGACCGTGAAAAAGCTACATGTCGCGATATCACGACACTTTTTCTCCTTGCTCTTTCTCTTTGCATCGGACCGCGAAAATACATGTCACGATATCATGACACTTTTTCTCCTTGCTCTTTCTCTTAGCTTTGGCCCATGAAAATACAACATGTCGCGATATCATGACACTATTTTCTCTCTCCTCTTTCTCTTTGCTTTGGCCCACAAAAATACATGTCATGATATCGCAACACTATTTTCTCTCTCCTCTTTCTCTTTGCTTTGGCCCACGAAAATACAACATGTCACAAAATCGTGACACTTCTGCTTCTACACTTAGCTTCTTTGCTTTTGTCATGAAATCATGACACTTCTGCATTCGAAGTCTTCTTCTCTGCTTTTCTCATGAAATCATGACACTTTTGCCTTTGAAGTCTTCTTCTCTGCTTTTATCGTGAAATCGTGACACTTCTGCTTCTGAAGTCTTGCTTTCTGCTTTTATCGTAAATCATGACACTTCTACTTCTGAAGTTTTGCTTTATGCTTTTGTCACAAAATCATGACAGTTCTGCTTCCGTATGCTTCCTCTCTTTCTTTTATCATGAAAATGTGACATGTCACGATATCGCAACACTTTTTCTTTCTCTTCCTTCCTGCCCTTTCTGAGTTGCAAAAATGTGACATGTCGCAAAATTGTGACACTTTTTCTTTCTCTTCCTTCTTGCACTTTCTAAGTCACGAAAATGCGACATGTCGCAAAATCATGACACTTTTTCTTTCTCTTCCTTCCTGCGCTTTCCAAGTCACAAAAATGCGACATGTCGTAAAATCACGACACTTTTCCAACTTACTTTCTCTCTCCTATTTTAGTCATGAAAATGCGACATGTCACGAAATCGTGACACTTTTCCAATGTACTTTCTCTCTCCTATTTTAGTTGCAAAAATGCGACATGTCGCGAAATCGTGACACTTTTCAAACTTTTTCTCTTTCTTCGAACTTGTCATGAAATTGTGACACCTTTTCCTGCTTTTTCTTTCTCTTCCAAAATGTCATGAAATCGTGACAGTTTTTCCACTTGCATTTTTCTCTTCCAACATGTCATGAAATCACGACAGTTTTTCCTGCTTTCTCTTTCTCTTCCAACATGTCGTGAAATCATGACAGTTTTTGAACTTGCATTTTTATCTTCCAACATGTCGTGAAGTCGGGATACTTTTTCTTTCGTACTATATTTTTTGCAATATGTCGCAAAATCGTGACACTTTTTCTACTTGCCTTTTTCTCTTCCAACATGTCGCGAAATCGTGACAGTTTTTCCTGCTTGCGCTTTCTCTTCGAACATGTCACAAAATCGTGATAGTTTTTCTTGCTTGCGCTTTCTCTTCGAACATGTCATGAAATCGTGATAGTTTTTCTTGCTTGCACTTTCTCTTTGAACATGTCATGAAATCATGATAGTTTTTCTTGCTTGCGCTTTCTCTTCGAACATGTTGCGAAATCGCGACAGTTTTTATTTCTTCTCAACATGTCGCGATATCGCGATAGTTTTTCTTTATTTCTCAACATGTCGCGATATCGCGATAGTTTTTCTTTATTTCTCAACATGTCACAATATCGCGATAGTTTTTCTTGCCTGCTATATATGTCGTGATATCACGACACTTTTCTTACTTGTCTTTTTCTTTGATCTTTTGCATATGGGCCACTTCGGTCTTTCTTGGAAAATCAATGTACAAACTCTGAGTACCCTTTGAACTCCTGTCTTCTGCATCTAAATATCTTTTGAACTTCCTGTCCACTGCATTAACAGATCTATCTGATTGTGTTGACAACAATGACAATACTACTACTACACCTTGCTCAATAGGCCTAACTCCTATTGTAGCATCAAACACTACCCGAATGCCTGATGGTGAATGCAATATTTTAAAAATGCAAGCCTTTCACCCAGTTGGAAGCAATGATTCCAAGATGCACATATTTTTGCTAGAAAAGAGGCATCTAATGTTGATCTGACTAATGATCATCATAGAACCTTTGAAATCATTTTAGGATGTATATTTTTGCTTACGCATTGTTCGATCTCACAACGCATCTCAAAAGGGGCATCTGTAGACATCTAAAATGTGTCATGTCAAGGGAGACTACTCATATGGACATGCTACAACACCATATGGAGGATCTTGGATAGACTCCAAGATAGAGCAATGGTTCTAACCACTCAATTTGGGCTCCTTGGCCTAATCAGTCTGAACCGTAGCCCAGACTTATGGTCTATAGGCTAAACCATAGCTGAGACCTACGGTTTACAATCTACCACAACTATAACCTATGATCTTAACTGAAGTTCAGTTGGCCTTCATTTGAGCCAAATCGGTTTGAACAACCATTCTAGAATATGGTGGTTAGAGGATGGAAGCTTTCAATCCAACTATCCTAACCACCCCTTCTTGATCTTGGCTTCTCCATGAAGCCACACCTAGCCCTAGGACATCCTATAAGTACCCCTGAGAATTAGGGCAAATAGAAAGAGTGCATTTTGGATATCAAAGCAATGAAGCCCTATCAAATTATGGACTCAACTGAGTGTATAGAGAGAGCCTTATTGCCATTCTCATTGTCAATTTGTAAATCATCATGACGAATTAGGCCATGGATACCCTAAGTACCTAGGAGAGCCAAGAAATGCTAATTTGGGCAAACAGAGGCCCTATTCAACGATTCAACCACCAAAATTATCATAAGGATATAGAAGGTGACCCTTGAACATCAATTGGATAAGGAGGCAAGCTCACTAACCTTGATTTTGAGGGTAAACTCACTTGAGTTCTAACCACGGCTTTCAGCTACAATTTATAGTGTAGACCGCACATCAGTGTTGTGGTTTGCAACAAAGGTATCACCACCTTAATGTTCTCATTTATACCCATTTAACTAGATTAGATTAGTCATTTATATGGTTCAATTGTAGTTTTAGAGACTTTTGACCGATAGATTAGTGTTTTTGCTAATTTATTTTCAACATTGTAGTTTAGATGTTAATGGTTTCTTTTGACATTGTAATGTTTCATTTCGAGCAATTGATTCTATAGATTGATATTTGTGTTATTAATTTACATATTTCAATCAATCTTGATATTATTTGCATATATTTAGCACATTTTACACATTTTTTTGATTTGATGTCATTATGCTATTTTCATGCTACTTTTCTTTAAAGGGCCTCATCATGAGAGGTTGCCTATGCTTTTGACATGTGTATGTTGTTTCTTGATCACAAGAAATAGGTTTCTAGGGAGCTACAACCATTCATTTCCTTCCTCAACGTGAAGAAGAGGGTTCACTCCATCCTAGAGCAGTTCGTATCACCATAAGGGCTTGATAGTGCATTTCACCCTTGAGGGAAATTGAAATAATTGTAATTGCATATCAAAATAGAGTATCCCTAAGAGGGACTTAATTTTAATTAGACACTCATTGATTTTAATGGAATAATGGAAGAATTTCTTGTAATTTATATGTGTCAATTTTTCTTTGTTTATGCAATTACGACATTTCAGGTGCACGCATTTTTGGTTGTATAGAATGAATGCAATTATGTTTATCAATATAATGGATGACACCACAAAATGTATAAAAAATCATGAATGTAATTGAAAATCCTTAAGATAATAATTTGATCAATTAATCACCCATATATGAAATGCAATGGTATGCAGTTGTATGATGCGAATGATATAATGTGTCATTCTATTTTCCTTTGCAGATTTGAAAAATATGCATGATATAGTCATTGGCCATCTAAATATTATTTCTAATATCCTTCTGGTATCTATCCTATATCTTGATTGTGCTCTATATAATGATGTATCATGAACTCAATACTTTGTAGTTTGATAATTTATATGGTTTGAGATATTTGATATTTTGTTGCTATTAGAGAAATTTTGAGGTTTTCCATGAGACTCAAATACCCTAGTAGAGTTATCAAAAGTTGCATACTAACCACACTAGACTTCTTAAATGCAAGGATTTTTCTAGGATAGGCCCTAACTGTTCATTATTCCTATGTGTGCACATGAATATTTTAAGATAAGACATAAGCATTCCCCGATGTCAGGTGGGATTATTTCAACCCATTGCTAAGATAGGGGTTCCACAAATGTCTTATCCAATCCCAAGTTTAGATTTTAGTTGGACTAAGCCACTAGGAAATGTAGGACACATGAAGCTAGCTCTTCCACATTCAAACATTGGTCTGCCCATAAGAAAAATGCAAGTGTATCAGATATATAATCATGCGTAAGGTATAGTAGTGCCGATAATTCCAGGGATTCAGGCTCGTTCCTTTCTATCCTTCAATTTTTGGGATACTGCACATATGTGGTGAATCAAGGTAGTTGATTCCATATTCATTGTGAACTGTATTTGGATCTTCATTTGATATCTCTTTGAATTAGATTTTTGATATTAATTTGATCTCCACTCAAACTTGATATATGATCCTTATTTGATCTTCACTTTGAACTCGATTTGAGCCTGTTTTCTGATTTTCATTTGATCTTAACTTTCAACATTTACACTTGATCATTTTCTTCAAAAAATTTCCTTTGGAGGATTTATTTGGAAAAACTATTTTTGGTATATCGATTAAGGATATTGATCTTATGATATCAATATGAGATATCAATCTGGGAAGTCAATCTATGATATCGATCTAGGGTATCAATATTGAGGATTTATGTGGGATATCACTCTGGGATATTGCTTATTTTATCATAAGAAAGGTATTATGAATAGGGATCTAACCTATCCTTTTTCTAACTACCAACCTTTCCCATACCATTTGCATAGATGGATAAGCAAGAATAACTTTTCTTGCCTTAGGATACCCAGTCCTGCTTTGCAACTTTCATCTTCCCCTAGTCCTTGTTAGGATTGTTTAATTTGTTGATTAGTGATAGGATTCTAATATGCTAAGGGCTATACTAACTGAACCTCAGTTACAAATGTAAAGCAAGCTATAAAGAAAAATCCCAAATAAATAAAAATTCAAAAACAAAGAAACAATGGTTATCATCACTACATAAATCCCTTGCTCAAAAGGAAAATAAAATTCAAAATAAATAGTTATTTTCATCACTAAATAATGAGCAAGTATCCCAAATAAATATGAAGAAAAAAAGGAAGTATTAAACTTGAATCCCTAGAATTCTCAGCATGAACGACCCTTACGCACGATGATATGTATGTCACATTGGCATCTTGATTTTGTACAGACCAATGTTTGCATGTGGAAGAGATAGCTTTAGGTGTCATGTACCAACTAGTGGTCTAATCCAAATGATTCCAAATTAGGATTAGGATAAAAATTTGAGGATCCCCAATACAAAAATAGGCTTAATGAATCCCACCTGGAACTAGGGTATGCTTATGTTCTATCTAATATATTCATTTGCACACACAAGGATAATGAGTATCTAGGTCTACATAACAAAGCTTTATCCTTTAGAATATCTGTATGGTCAGTATACAACTTTTGATAGAGTAACTAGGATGCTTTAGTCTCATGGAAAACCTCAAAAATCCCCTCATAACAACACATCATTTCATAAACTGAATCATCAAATTTCTTTATGAGGTTTTGTTCATTAAAAGGTGTTCATGAAATAGGATAGATATCGGATGAATGTCAGCAATGGCGTTTAGACGGCCACTGACTATTTTGGGGAAATATTTTAATTTATAGAAAATTATAAAGAAATTACATACATATCACATCATATCATCTAGCATTGGAAGGTGTAAACAATTAATTGTTATTATAATAGTTATTATTTATTCATGATTGATTTAAATTTTGTGGTATTTTCCATTAGATTGTTAAACTCATATCACATGCATACCTTATATTTTAAGTTATTAAATCATACAGGTTCATTCCATTAGATCATTAGTATAACATAAAATATTCCATTTTCCATATCATAACATCATAAGGTTAGATGCATACAAACACATCAAAATCAAACATGCATGTAATAATATGCATACATCCATATATGCATCCATCATTATTATCTAGATCATGCTAGCTAAGCATCCACACATTATAAAACATAAGTCATGAGATCCACATAGCATTAGATCATAAAGTAGACCATCTACACATACACATAATAACATCTAAAGCATCACATCACATCATATCACATAAAATTATATACCGCATCTATAAACATAAAAGTATAATCATAACAGATACACACATGGTGAGTCTTAGAGTCTAGATATCATATAAAAGTGTATCCAAATAAGTGCATGTAGGTACAAAGAGTTCCAATAAGGCTACAACTATGTAGGTTAGTTGATATTACACCTAAAAATAGGTACAAAGTATCTAAGGAGCTATAGTGCTCAGGAGTGGCCTGCACCACTAGTATCACCTTTGTCCTCACCTCCTCCTCTAGGATGTGGCATAACACTGGCATCCCTAGTCCACTCTATCTAGGACCTAGTTCGATGGCTCAACTGAGTTGATGACTGACATGAATTACTCCAGTTGGTCCTCTATGAACCTCTTGCCCTAGGCCTCTCTAGTATACGGTCTCCTCGAAGCATGACCTTGTGCTTCAATGCTAGGATATAGGCAGCATCTCGGGTGTGCTCCTCAAAATCATATGCTAAAAATCCATGTAATCAATGAATATCCACACCTAGATCTAGACCACCAGGTCCCTGTGGCACTACAATAGGTGGTGCAATATGGCTCTAAGCCTCATCTCGTTCGATAGTAACCTGGGCAAGTTATCTTTAGAGATTTGCAATAGTAGCATCCTTCTACTAAACCTAGATCTGTGATGTCTACAACTCAGCCTCAACCTGGTGTAGCTGATCCCAAAGAGGAGAATCCTACTCCTTAGGGGTTAACTCCTCCTCCTTCTTGGGAGCAACCTACTCCTCTATAGCTAACTCCTCTATAGTTGACTCTACCACTTGCTCCTACTACCCTGCCTATACCCAATCATCTATCTAAGCCCACACTCGATGCCCATTAGGATCCTCAACCTCAGTTTCCTCCAAGGACCACCCTAGGTAGTCACCACCCTGCCATAATCACGTACCCCACCATAGGGTGTATGTATTTGTGATCCTAGCATTGGCTAAACTAGGATCAAATGCAAGAGGGTCATCCTCCTATAACACTGTTATAACTCATGGTGGTGGTAAGTTTTTCTTTATAGAAATTTAATGGTAGAAAACTGGCTCAAGAGGGACATCCTACTAATGCCAAAATTTCAAAGCATCCTATAGTAGTAGAATAAATCTAATGCCATCCTTGTGACCAACCAACCATTGGTCACATCGAGTCCTCGTAGTGAAGCTAGCAGGATCATCCTAGGTAGGGCACTCATGGTAAGGTCTCCAAATGATATCTCTAGCTCTCAAACCAGTCAAGGATTTTATGTAGTGGGATAGCTCCCCTACAAAGTACTGATTCTTGTGCTCCTTGAGTGCTCTAGGCCATTTGGATCTATAGTACTGAACATCCCTATCTAGCATAGTGATCTCCACTAGAGGTCCTACTAGGCGATCAATCTTAATGTGCTCCCATCCCCAGATATAGAGGAGAAATTTGTAGGTAATATCGACTCATTTGTGGTGTTGGATGTGGTATAACTCATAATAACACTGATCCAGTAGTGCACTCTCCCAGGCATAGAAAATGGGCTCTGCATTGTCAACTAAATCTTGAACCATCGCTAAGAGGTTCCATGGGAACCTAAATCTAGAGAAGTCAAGAATGAGGATGTTGCAAATAACCATCAGTAACATGGTGTGCAGCTAGGAAAATACATCTACCTCATACCACTGAGAAACTAAAATTCATCCAGAGTGAGTGTCCTTGAAGGCAGTAGAGATGTGCTTCCAAAAGACCCTTGCAAACACTACCTCTTAGGAATTGGTAGGAGAAGAGACAATGGGCACTACATCAAAGGGGATCCTATAAATCCTTTAGAAATCCTTCGATGTGATGGTCATCTCATCAGTAGGAAGGTGGAAGGTGTTGGTCTTGGGATCCCATCGATGGGTTAGGGTGGTCAAGTAAGCCTGATCCAACATGACCATCGGTAGGCTAGTGACATATTGGATCCCTCAAGACTTAATATAGGCCCACTCTATGTCATCCATCTCACACAAGATATCACAAAGTAGCTTTGGATCCTAAGCCCAAGAAGATAAGATCTAAGAGTACAAAATAAAGCTTAAATAAAATGCATTGACAACTAAATAGAGTGTTGGCTTAGCTTTCATGCACACCCTACAGAGAGTAAAATGAAAACACAAGTAACATTTAATGGAAATAAATTCCCTCTCACTTTAGGATTTTGTTGGTTATCCAAGGTGTGAGTTACAAAGTCAGGTCGAATGCTCTCACTCTTTTCCACTTCTGGAATAGTTTCAAATAGACTATGTTTTACCTTATAATGGGTTCAACCTTAGTTCATTGGTGTTTGGTGGTGGTTTGTGTTGTTCAATGGATCTAGCTCTTTGAATTTTAGCAAATTAAAAGAATAAAGAATTTTAAGAAATATAAAAATGAGAACCTTTCAGAAATAAAATAGAGATGGTAATGCAGGGCAAAAAATAATGATGAAATCCTACAATTTCAATTGTTAATCATTCTTTCAACTTGGCATACTATTATGTTCAATCTTAACCAATAGAATAATAAATTGTCCAACTTTCTAAGATCAATTAATTACCTAGCAAGGGGTGAAACAAGTTTATAGAATAGACCAATCTATTTAAATTATAATCTTCCTTGCAACTAACAGGGTATATCTATGGATAGCAAATGCTCATGCACATAGACCAGAGCTATCAGTTCCAAATCCTTAAACTATAGATTTAAAGACTCTCTTAGGATAGTTTAATCATTCTAAAGATTTAATCTTGCTGGGATGGTTTTACCAGTAGCATAGCACACATAGTAAAACCAGAGCCAGTAGGAAAAGAACTAAATCTTAGAATGAGTAATACCAAATGAAGCTCTTCACATAACATCAACAACATGCCTAAATCAATCAAACTCATAACAATTACTATCACATACATTTCAATGAAAACAAGAATAAGGAAGGAAAGCACCGTCAAAACTTAAGAAGTGGATTAAGCACCTGGCTACGCCACTTCAGAGTAACAACACCACAAAATATCCCATGTCGATAACAGATGAGTTCTTTAGAAAAATGATTTTTAGAAAAAGTACTTCTATTATAAATTCTTGCATCTGATTTTACATCCAACGAAAGTATATATAGACTCAGGACATACCTTGATATTTTAAAAATATCTTCTTCCAAAGATTTAAATCCTATTATAAAAATCCCACCGCCCGGGGGCCTTACAAGATAAAACATATTTTAATAGCTTCATTCAATTCTAACCACTTCTGAAAATCTGCTCGAATATCTTGTCATAAATGGTGAAGGAAGATCTGGTTCATCCTCAACAAATGGAGACTATATGCAAGTGTATCTTCATCTTTTGGCAAGTTGTTAGAGAATATCATTAATTCCTCCGATGAATCACTAACTTCCCAAGCCTTCTATCCCTGCACAATCCCTTTTGCTTGATCCACGTTGAAATTCTCTCTCCGCCATCACTTCGCCATCAATTTTACCATTAAATGCATCCACTGGAAAATTTCTACAAAAATTAAAAAAGGGCAATGTTAGAACATTAGATTTAAAATTAAATTAAATTAATGTAATTTTTCTAAAGTTTAAGATTTTAATTTTTTAAATAATTATTTAATTTTTAAATAATTATTTAATTTTTTAACTAACCCTAAGTTCAAAGCTTTCAATTTTAGGGCAAAAATAATTAAAAAAAATTAAATTCTAATTTTTTCTTCTTTCTTTGTATAAACCAATGGATTCCATTTGAAAGTTCTTAACGCGTAAGTGCAAGTCAAATCAAATCCAGAATAAATACTATGCAATGTGGAGCGGAATAATTATACAAAGGAAAGTTGCGGAATGGAGGTCCGGATTATCAATCTGTAAAACATTTAAGATGACGTTACACTTATTGTAAATTAAATACTAAATAGGAATCCACAAGCTTTAACAAGATAAGAGGAGCAGAATGGAGAAATCTTTGATTTTTCCCGAAATGGAGCAAGCTTTGATTTTTTCTTTTGAGCAAAATGGAGATAGCTTTGATTTTTCCCAGAATAGAGATAGCTTTGATTTTTTCTTTTGAGCGGAATGGATATAGCTTTGATTTTTCTAGAAAGGAGCAAGCCTTGATTTTTCTCGGAATGGAGATAGCCTTGATTTTTTAAATCCAAAAATTTACTCCCAAACCTTAATAGTGCAAAATAGGTAAAAAATCAAATTTCTCATATTTATATTAAATTTGTTGAACTTGTAAAATATCCAAAAGGGTATCCAAATCTACAAATACAACACAAAAATACAGTTCTGATCAAGTGATATTGCATTAATAAGGCCACAACCTACAACAAGAAACTGCTATTTTTGGAAATGAAATTACATCTAAATTTAGGTAAATTTGGTACCATTGGAAAGAGAAGATTAATATATTCCACCCAAAATTTGAATCACTCCAAAAAGATTTCCCAATTAAAAGATATGCTAATTTCAATTTTGATGCGAATTTAGGATAAGATGAAGAATTGAGGAAAACCCTAAAATTTGGTTTTAATAATTTAGAACTTAGGAAAACTATTGAAGGTTAATTTTCTGAAATTAATAATCTAAAATAATATCATTGAAAGACAAATATCCATATCATTTCAATTGATATCAATGCTTTAGGCAAGCAAGCACAAGACCTTGATGCGAACAAAATTTAAGACCTTGACGAAAGCACAATTTGGAAATAAAATCAAAATACTTCAAGAGGGTCCCCTTGGAAATACAAAATTAATCATTTTAAAGGAGTCAAAAAAAAAATTCAGTAGGGGTGTGTTTCTCCTCAACAAATGGCGACGTCTGCGGGGAAATAGTAGCACTATTTAGAACCCAGAACTCTAGTTTTAAAACAATTTAAACAATGCATCCTACCTTGTCGCAAATATTTTCAAAATATTTTAATCATTATCTTCCCATCCATTGAAATTTCCCAAGGACATACTAGGTTGAATCACTCAAGGAAAACTCTAGTGTGTGGTTTTAGTGCATAATTTCTTCCTCTTAAGATTATCGTGGCTTGGAAATCCTACTTAGGATCAACCAGATTGTTTGGGCTACAAAATTTTATTTGAATAGAGCTCTATTGCTAGTTTAGCCTTTTATAGCCCTGATAGAGTTACTCTAAACTTTCTTTTTAAGACCTTGGTTCATAGCCATGGAGCATCTATAGCCCTGGTGAACATGTCTTAGATTTCTCTTTCAGAAATCTCAGCTATCTACCTCTTATTATGGAACTCTCTTTTTCTATTTTTTTGGAACTCTTTTTTTTTTTTTGGAGCTCTCTCTCTCTTTTTTTTTTGGAACTCTCTTTCTCTCTCTTTTATTTTGAAAAATACAAACTAGATAGCCGAGAAACCTTACTGAAGGTTTGAAATTTGCATTTGTCTTGATATTTCATTCACCAAATAATCGATCAACTAACCATTTAAATTTTCAAACACCAATAGTCTCTTAAGAGTTATTAAAATTATATTTGTGAATCAAATTTTTCCTCTCATGACCAAATTTTCTTGTATTCTCTAGGAGTTCTCTAGCTAAACAACATAACAATTATTTTACGATTAAAATAATTATGGCAGGCAGGATACAAAATTTAAACTATCTCTCTACTATTAATTCAGATAGCAAATATTACCACTCTCTCCCTACTTAGAACATCCCTTTATCAAATCACCCTTTTTTTATTCTTGAAACCAAGAGAAAGACCCAAAATAAGAAAGAAAATGAAAACAAATAAAACTAGGAGAAACTAACTTAAAACTGAAAAAACAAACTAAACGAAAGCAAAGACACGCTTTTTTTTTTTAAATATATACATATGTACAAAGGTTCATTCAATTACTCAAATGATATATCAAATGGAACATCTGAGAAGTAATGCTTTAGATATTGACCATTGACAGGAAAGTTCAAAAAATTACTTTCCAGGTCTTGTAGATAAAATGCATTGTTACCTAGAATTTCTACAATTTGGTATAGCCCTATCCATAGAGGTTGTAGCTTAGTGTGCTTACCTTTTTTCTCATGGGCTTTGTCCCACAAGAGCACTAGGTCTGCAAGTTTGAAGGCTTTTACTTTTGCTCTTTTGTCAAACCAATGCTTGAATGTCTCTTGATGTCGATTGAAATGTTCCAAAGCCTGAAGTTGTTCATCCTATAAATTAATTAAGTCCAACACACGAGCTTCTACATCTACATGATCATTAAAATAATCCAAGTCAAACTGGTATGTGGGTAATTTTAAAGAAACTAGAACAATAGGCTGAGTACCATACAACATAGTAAATGGTGAAGTTTTAAGAGCCTATGTGTGTCTTATCCTATCAGGCCAAAGCGCATACTTTAGTAATGTATGTCATTGTCTGGGTTTATCTATAGTAGACTTCTTAATGGCATTTATCAAATTTTTATTTGTAGACTTAGCTAGTCCAATTTCTTGGGGATAATAGTTAGATGAAAATTTGATGACTATCCCTTTTTGGTATGCCCAATCTATGAATTCTAATGACTGAAAGGTTGGTCCATTATCACAAACCAAATTCAAAGGAACCCCAAACCTAGTTATGATATTTACCTCCAAAAACTCAATCACTTCATGAGATTTTCTTCTCATTGTGGTTGTTGCTTCAACCCATCATGTACAATAATCAGTGGTGGTTAATACATATTTGTGCCCTGCTGATGAATTTGGGTTTTTTACTCCCATAAAATCAAGTCCCCATTGTATGAAAGGTTTGTCTATTATAACAAGTTGTAATGGTAGAGCTCGTTTAGTCTCTTTGGATGCAAAAATATGACATTGATGATAAGTTCTCACATGCAGATGTGCATATTTAAATAATGTAGGCTAATAATAGCCTACTCTCAATATTTGGTGTGCAGTAGCAGAACCTGAAGGATGTCTTACCCCTAACTTCTTGTGAAAACTAGACATGACTTCATTCACCTCCTCCTAATAAATGCATCTTAAAAATAAACTAGCATTATTTTCTCTATACAGTTTACCTTCTTTGAATAGGAAATGAGATGAATTCAACTTTAGTGCTCTTCTTTGAGTTATGTTCAGGTGAGGTGAGCAGCTCCTAGAGCTCATTAAATAAATATCGCCATACCAATCATCTAGCCTATAATCCAATGTTAGGATCTCATCCTAACCCTTAATGTAATAACTTCCTTGATGTAATAATTCCTAGTGAACGTGGGTAGTACCCATGATTAATATTTTGTAATGTTCTAAGTTTTAGCTTAGGTAGTGCCTATGACAAATGGCACCCTTTTTATGTAACACATGGTAGATAGGTGGCATTGTGCATGTAATTCGTGTGGCATTATGCATGTAATTCGAGTGGCATTGTGCATGTAATTCAAAGTGGCACTATGCATGTAATTCGGGTGGCATTATGCATGTAATCCAGGTGGCATTTTGCATGTAAGCCAACCTTGGAAGGAAACTCCTTAAATACCCGAAAAGGCACCAATGTAATCATCTTTTGCAAAATTAATGAAGTATTGAAGGAGGTTGCCCCCTCGAAGAGGCCTGCGATTCAGTCCTATTGTGAGATTGTTCTTTATGCAAATTTATGTTATATTAATGTGATGTTTATGTGAGTTATTTCCAAGCAATTGTTTGAGGAGTAGTAATGTCTGTAAGGGCATGTGTTGTAATTGCAATTTGAGGTGGAACCAAGCTCCATGAGGGAACATGGTACATAGAAGGTATAGGTTGTAAAAATGCACTCAAATAAATTTTTTATTGAAGATCAAGAAGGATGGGTATGGTTACCTTAAAGGAAGATTGCTTATGATGATCAAATCTGCTTTGGTCTTTTGTGCCTACATGTACAAGTCTGGAAAACTATTTAAATTGGATTTTTAGATAGCCATACCAATGTCTAATTTGAAGGCTCTGAGATAGTAAAATGTAGGTTGCTCATGTGTGGATCGAATGCCATCAGGAACTCTTTGCCAAATTTGAGTGAACCTTATGTTAAATTCTACTATATCCTCTTGCGTATGTCTTTGGATATTTGTGAATTGATGCAGCAAGGAGAAATGATCAGCTTTCTCATGAAATTTCTTGATTAGAAATTCCTCCAATTGGTCCCATGTTGTAATAGTGGTGAGTGGTAAGGATTGATACCACTACAACAACTGCCCTCTAAGTGATAACACAAATAATCTTACCATAATATCTTCATCTATGATGCCATGGTTTGTCACCAAATAAGCCACATCTTGAATATACTCGTAAGTAATTTTACCAGTACCATCATAGGTAGGCAAAGCCTTCAATGCTGCTTGTAGGAATGGATTTTGTACTTATAAATTAAAATCTCCTGATATATTCCATGTTGGGTGGTGGGTTATGAGCCATGTTGGTTGGTGTGTAAGTTTGAGAAGGTGGGACACTAGTAGAAGTACTAGTTGGACTTGAAGGAACGAAAAAACACACCATCTAATTGTGAAGATGTTGTAACTAATGTATGAGGTGGAGTGAGTAATCTAGGGTGTTCTAATTTTTGGGTGTTGAGTTTGTAAAACTCAATGGGATTTAATATTTTTGGCCTTCAACCTTGTGATCATGAAGTACAAATTTTATTTCCTTCATGTTTGGAGGCTTTTGGGCATAGCTGAGTCACTAGATGTTCTAACCATATAACATGAAGGTGAACATCAAACCTCAATACTGTTGGAATTCAAAATTTTAAGGGTCCCACCGGGCGTGCCAAAAACTATTGGCACAGGTGGGTTTGTCAACTTGAGATAATATTTGTTCCATCGACTATGGATCTTACTAGGATAGAGACTATATGTCCCATCGAGCATGCCAAAAAGTGTTGGTCAAATATCTGCCTAAAATACAAACATGCATTTGTGCACCCTAGACATGGCCAACATTGAAAGGTCAAAGGAAAGAAATGTCCTTCATGCCAATCTCTAGAGAGGGTTGGCTCCCTTACTAATCCTACATCGGTTTAAGTCTAGAGTTGTAGGAAATAAATTGGAAATAATGAAAATAAATTGGAAATATAGCCACAGACCAAATATGTAGGATTGGGGATAGACTAGCAGCAAAAATGAAAACTAAGTGTTATAGTAGCATAAAATTTAAAGGAGGCAAGAGGATCCACTTACAGTTCCTAGAGACAACTTCCATAATCACATTCTAGTACTCACACTATCACTAGCAATGTTTAATTTTAGATGTAGAATTTGAGCTTAAAAGTAGATAACAAACATGAACATAAAATAGAAATTCTTGAACAAAAATAAATCACACATAGATATTGCTTGCAAAATTAGAAGCCACAACTTCTTCTATTTACACAGAAAACTTGAATAATTTTTTTGTAGAGTGTCTATCCTCTTTTTACAATGGAAAATGAGTAGTATTTATAGAGGATTTCAACTCTTTCATTTAATTCACATGAAAAAAATACTTACAGATCAGGAACCTCTGCAAAGAAATTCCTCCTTGAATTCCTTGAAAATATTCCTCCTGAAACAGTGATCCAGTTTCTAAGATGAAATATCCAGGAAGTCAACATATTTGGCTGTCAATGCATGAAAATTTGTAAATCTAGTCATTGACTTGATGCCTTCATCACTCCTTGGAAATTAGCCCCTGTATAGGATGTCTTGGAACTCATGAAAATTGCCTTGTGATTTTAATACCGCAACTTCTCTAGCTCGAAATTGACAATTTCAGTCATTGTCCATGTCAAACATTAAATACTCTTCATTCATCTAATCGATGCACCTTTGAAAAGTCTCTACCGATGCTTAAAATTGAAATCACCCAAAATAGAGGGATGAGTGAAAGCGCTTATTTTAATTTCCATTACCTTTTTCTTGCTCACATTTCATTTTGGAGAGAGCACCCATGAAAAACTAGCAACTCTCATAGTTTTGCCCCTCTTGCACCTTTAAGTCACACTTTGCACCATTCTATAATGCCTTGCCCAAGAGAGGGGAAAAAATACTCTTTTCATTAGCTTTGTGGTTGTTTCAATAAATGGTGTATGATCTACGCTTTTCTCCAAATTCTTTGAATTATGTATCACTCAAATCAATCTTTGAATTGTCAATATTTGCATTGTTTTGAAATCTACATTCACCCTCAAGAGTGGCAAATGGGAGATTCACCTCTCACTCGGGGTGAAACCCTTTTGTAATTTTTCTTACCTCATTCAAGTGGACCCCACAAAGTGCTTTACCTTTTGCAATGTGATTTCTCCCCATGGAAAGGTGAAAGGAAGCTTTACCTCTTTCTTGGGACTAAGGTGTGTTTAACTTTTCAATGCCAAGCTCAACACAATATGTTCATCTTAAAAGGGGGTGAATGCAACTGTTAGGATATCATCCTAACCCTTAATGTAATAAATTCCCTGATGTAATAATTCCTAGTGAACGTGGGTAGTACCCATGATTAATATTTTGTAATGTTCTAAGTTTTAGCTTAGGTAGTGCCTATGACAAATGGCACCCTTTTATGTAACACATGGTAGATAGGTGGCATTTTGCATGTAATTCGTGTGGCATTATGCATGTAATTCGAGTGGCATTGTGCATGTAATTCAAAGTGGCACTATGCATGTAATTCGGGTGGCATTATGCATGTAATCCAGGTGGCATTTTGCATGTAAGCCAACCTTGGAAGGAAACTCCTTAAATACCCAAAAAGGCACCAATGTAACCATATTTTTGCAAATTAATGAAGTATTGAAGGAGGTTGCCCCCTCGAAGAGGCCCGCGATTCTGTCTTATTGTGAGATTGTTCTTTATGCAAATTTTTGTTATATTAATGTGATGTTTATGTGAGTTTATTTCCAAGCAATTGTGTGAGAGTGTGTTATTTGAGTTTATTTTATAGCAGGATCTTAACAAGTGGTATCAGAGTGCTTTCTAGGGCCAAGTTCTGCTGCAACTACAATGATTCTTGCCATCCAATCCGCCTATTAGGTATAAATTCTATGTGTTTTTCCCATTTTTTTTTTCCTTATTAAAATATATATATATATATATATATATATATATATATATATATATATATTATATATTTAGTTGAGTAGGTAGAAACCTTGTACCGGGGGTTTTAAAATATCGCGAAGGATCTGTCGTTATTGGCTAAGCTAGATAGCCCATAAAGCGTCTAGTGAAGTGAGGGGTGATCAAGCTCCAATACCCAGGCCTCAGATAGAACTCGCGCATAGACTTGAGCTCCCACGTATCTTCGGGTATATCGAGAGACCATCTAGGATTAAACAAACTTTTAGCCATTAGGAAGCTCTTCGGCCTTGTATTACTCATAGTCTACGGGACACGGCATCCTGGACGATTACCCTCCCGTATTGTCAGAGAGGCAGGTAGTGTGCTCAAGGGTATGTGTGGAATCCTCCTTGAGTAGTGGCCTGAAATATTGGTCCGAGCACTATTTTTCGTCACTGTCGGTATATTAGAGGGCCTATGGGTGGTACATACTCCTATACTTAGCATTCCCTGGTTCTGTTTAAACTTCAACCTGTAAAAAACGCAAAAAAATATATATATATATAAAAATAAAAATCCAAAAATCCCTGTTTATAAACCTGCATTTCAAAAGTGAGCATATGAGAAAGGAGTCCTCTACTAAAAAAATAACAGAAGGGACATGCATTCGGGATAAGCCATGAGGGTGACACTTAAGTTGATAGTCTGGAGAATAACAGTAAAATTTACAGATGGCGATCCACAATCGAGTCGATCAAGTCGAGAGGTCAAGATAGTCAGGGTAGAATTCACAGTCTTCAAGGTCAGAACAGAACTTGTCATATCAGTCACCTACAAAATACAGAGAATCTTGAGTGTGAAACACGACCAGTTATAGATAGTGCTCCAGTACCCAACTTTTGCTCAGTAGCTCAGAATTAAAAACTGTAAACACCGTTAGACTCAGCAAAACAGGAGATAAAAAAAGTCTGGGGTTCCAAAAAGTAGTGTTGAGATATATAGCTCATTGTGACCACCTCCTTCTGCTGATCATTTTGATATATAGCACCCAAGAACTTTTTTTGGCACTTACTAAAAATAGTAAGTCCTAAAAATTCAATTCTATTTTTAGTAACTGGTCACAAAAGGTCAAAAAAATGGCCCAGGGTACCCGTGGACACCAGAAAGAACTAGAACACTTGGAGTCCCTAAAAAAAGCCATTGAGAACTTGAACTCGGCTTTTCACTCCATAAGGGAAGAAGTCCAAGGTCTTCGCCTAGAGCATGAGGCCACTAGCAATCGCTTGGAAGAAGCATTGACAGAAGTAGACAACAAAATGAGAAGAGAACCACCCAAATCGAAATACCAAGCTAAGAGTTCTACAAGGAATCGTGACCATGATCCACCCTTTAGAATGCCCAAATTAGACTTTCCCAAATTCAGTGGGAAGGATGTTGATGGGTGGCTATGTTGGGTTGACCAATTCTTTCGACTTCATAATGTACCCATATTTCATCGAGTCCAGATGGCTTCCTTTAACTTGGAATCTGAGGCTCTACACTGGTTTCAATGGTTGCGTCTTGCCTACCCAAATCTCTCTTGGGAGGATTTTGAATCCCAACTACTCACTCGATTTGGTCCTAGTGAGTTTGAGGACTTTACAGGAGCCTTAACCAAACTACAACAAACAGGGTCGGTCCGAGAGTACCAAGCTCAATTTGAAAAATTGGCCAATAGGACAAGAGGATTGAGTGAAGGGTTCTTCCGAGTTGTTATATCAGTGGGTTGAAGATGGAGCTCCAAGCGAAGTAAAAATGTTGAAACCACGAACTATGATGGAAGCTATCAGTTTGGCCCGTTTGGCCGAATCTAAACTCTCTGCCCAAAGACACCCATCAAAGTTTCCTCAAAATAGACCTTCATTTCCTCCTAGAGCCCAACACCTAGATGATAATAAACCTGCTACACCCAAGCGCCTCACCACCGAAGAGATGGATGCACGTCGTGCCCAAAGATTATGCTACAATTGTGATGAAAATTTTTTCAAAGGGCATAAGTGTGCACACAAAAAATTGTTCTTGATAGATGTTGAAGAACCTGATATCATTGAAGAGAGTGATGAGGATGAGGACCCTCCAAAAGTAAAATAGGAACCTAAGACAACAATTACAATCCATGCCCTTACAGACATTACTACTCCTCAAACCATGAAGGTTACAGGATTTTTCAAGGGCCAACGTCTTTCCATCCTTTTGGATTCGGGAAGCACGCACAACTTCATTGACCCTAGAGTTGCTCAACGGGAAAATTGCTATATCCACACTTGTAATTCCTTTGAGGTCATGGTAGCCAATGGGGGAACCTTACCTTGTAAAGGAAAGTGTCGCAATGTAAAAATCAAGATAGAGGACTATGAACTCAAGTAGGACATGTTTGCCCTCCAGTTGGGCGAATGTGATATTGTTTTGGGATCCCAATGGTTGAGTACGTTGGGCACTATCAGCTGGAACTTTGCTGAACTTTGGATGCAGTTCTCCCAGAACGGACAAACACACATCATCAAGGGCTCCCCAACAAGAACACCTCAAGTCATTAGTTCAAACGGCATGGAGAAATTGCTAAAAAAATCATCATGTGGGGTCATTGCACAACTATTCTCCATTCAACCATCCACATCTCCAATGGGTGAAATCCCACAAGACATGCAACAGATTCTCCACAAAAATGAGGTCATATTTTTAGAACCAACCACACTACCACCGCATCGCTCTCACAACCATGCCATTCCATTATTTTCGGATAGTACACCTCCCAATATCAGACCACCTTATGAGAAACTCAAGCGCACCTTATTTTGGAAAGGTAGGAAACAGGATATTCGCTCTTTGGTGGCAGACTGCGACACAGGTCAAAGGATGAAAGAAGAAATAGTGCGCTCTCTGGGAACTCTTCCACCATTGCCGATACCGGATCAGGTGTGGACTAACATCTCTATGGACTTCATAGAAGGGCTACCTAAATCTGGATGCAAGTCTATTATTTTCATGGTAGTGGACCGCCTTTCAAAGTATGCTCACTTTTGTGCCCAAACCCATCCTTACACAACATTCACTATTGCCCAAATTTTTCTTGACTCCATATTTCGCCTTCATGGCATGCCAACCTCCATTGTATCTGATTGTGGTCCCGCATTTACTAGCAATTTGTGGCAAGAGTTGTTTAAGTTGCAGGGGACTCAACTCAAAATTAGTTCAGCCTACCATCCGCAAACGGATGGTCAAACAGAGGTTGTTAATAAATGCTTGGAAACCTACCCTTGCTACCTTTCCTTTGATCATCCTACTCATTGGGCAAAATGGCTTTCTTTGGCCGAATGGTGGTACAACACTTACTATCATACCGCCACCAAACTCACACCGTTTGAGGCAGTTTATGGGCGCCCTCCACTCATGCATTCCTCCTACATTTCGGGCAGCTCCAAGGCACAGGTTCCATCAACACTCCCCAAATTGGATGAAGCAGGCTCCATCTTACTTGCACAAAAGCAGCTGCTGGATCATCGAACTCACACTCTGCGCAATCGTACCATTACAGAGGTCCTGGTTTAGTGGCGTGGACTTCAACCTGAGGATGCTACATGGGAGTCTCTCCATCAACTCCAGCAACAGTTTCCTCATTTTTAGCTTTGAGGACAAAGCTTCTTCAAGGAGAAGGGCATGTTAGGATCTCATCCTAACCCTTAATGTAATAACTTCCTTGATGTAATAATTCCTAGTGAACGTGGGTAGTACCCATGATTAATATTTTGTAATGTTCTAAGTTTTAGCTTAGGTAGTGCCTATGACAAATGGCACCCTTTTTATGTAACACATGGTAGATAGGTGGCATTGTGCATGTAATTCGTGTGGCATTATGCATGTAATTCGAGTGGCATTGTGCATGTAATTCAAAGTGGCACTATGCATGTAATTCGGGTGGCATTATGCATGTAATCCAGGTGGCATTTTGCATGTAAGCCAACCTTGGAAGGAAACTCCTTAAATACCCGAAAAGGCACCAATGTAATCATATTTTGCAAAATTAATGAAGTATTGAAGGAGGTTGCCCCCTCGAAGAGGCCTGTGATTCAGTCCTATTGTGAGATTGTTCTTTATGCAAATTTCTGTTATATTAATGTGATGTTTATGTGAGTTATTTCCAAGCAATTGTGTGAGAGTGTGTTATTTGAGTTTATTTTATAGCAGGATCTTAACATCCAACTGATTAATCCCTTCATATATAGGTATTTTAGCGATATGTTGGGATAGACCAAGGCCTCTGATTAATTTAGTAGGTTGAATTTCTAAATCAAATTCTAGTAATTTTGTGCCCCAATTGCCCCCCAGCTCACTCAATTCATTTTGACTTAATAAATATTTAATAGCTAGATCAGGGACTATGGCATGGACTTTGCTCCTCATAATATAATGCCTGAACTATTTAATTGCTTCCACTAAGGCATAGGCTTACTTATCCAAATGATATTACTTCAACACAAGCCCCTTTATATTGGTGCTTTTGAAGGCAATGGGGTGCTCTCTTGTTTCTCTCCATTGAGTTAAAACTATAGCAAGTGTATGTTCAGAGGCAAAAGAGTATAGGTAAAAATCTGCACTAAAATCTGGACTTACCAGAATTGGGGCTTGTTGGATAGCAGATTTAATCTCTTGAAATGCCACCTTGGCTTCTACTGACTAGAAAATTTGAGCAATCTCCTTTAACATATCATTGAGTGGTTTGACTATTTCAGCAAATCCAGAAATGAACTTTCTAACAAAGTTAATCTTCCTAAAAAATGATTTTAACTCTCTTAGAGTTGGGAAATGGTATATTTAATATGGCCTCAAATTTTTCAAGGTTCACAGAAATATTGTCTTTGGTGAGTAAGTTGCCAAGGAGTTTTCCTTTAGTTACACCAAAGACATATTTATTTGGATTTAAAGAAATGTCAAATTCTTTGCACTTGTCAAAAATAGACTTCAAGTGTTTGACATTATCAAATTGAGATTTAGAAAAAACCACCAAGTCATCCATATATACCACAATGCACTTACCCATGAGACATTTGAAGGCATGATCCATCACTCGTTGGAAGGTGGCTCCAGCATTTATCAATCTGAATGGTATTATTTTGTAGGAAAAGGTGCCCCATTTGGTTGTGAAGGCAGTTTTCATTCTATCCTTTCTTTCCACCAATATCTGATTGTATCTAAAAAATTCATCCAAGAAGGACATCATCTTTGAACCATTCACAATCTACAATACATCATCCATGGAAGGTAAAGTATAATTATATTTTTCAAGAGCCTTATTTAGATTCCTAAAATCCACACACAAACTGATTTCCCCATTCTTCTATCAAAATGGTACTAAATTAGCTACCCAAGCAGAATGCCTAATAGAAAAAATAATGGTAGCACATAATAATTTTTCTACCTCTTTCATAATGAGAGGTTCCAAAAAGGTATTAACATGTCGTTGTTTCTGCCTGAAGGGTTTACATAATTATTTTAGGGGTATAGTATGTGTGTACACTTTCAGATCAAAAATCTTATCTTTATAAGACCAGGCCATAACATCCTTAGACCTATGCAGTAACTTCATGAGATCTCTTTTAATTACAAGGTCACAGGTTTTAGCTAATTGAATGTGATTGGGATCCCCTTCAGTTCCTACATTCAGATTTTTAGTCTTATTCCCTATCATTCCCATATAATTCTCAAAAATTATCCTTTGCTTAATTCGATCATTGTCAAACAACCTCTCAAGTTCTACCATTCCCTTAGGAATCCTATTGTCTTTCCACCTCATTACTCCTCTATCATCATCAAAATATTCAAGCATAGTATCCATTTGACTGTCATCAATTATGGTTTTTTCAAATGCATTTGTATTATGTAATAAATTTATAATTTTATGATCATCAGAAAATACTTGAAATGTATCTATATTATCCATAACAGAAGGACAAGGAATTAATTCCACTGAAAATTTTTTCCATTTAAATTCATCCAAGAGCTTTAGATTGGTAGCTGATGAAGCCAAAACATCTGCAGGTGAATTTTCTTCCCTAGGAATATGCATCAGATTGAAAGCATTGAAATATTCCATGAGATCCCAAGCTCGATGTTTGTATCTTTTTAGGTAAGAAGCCTTGCACTAAAACTTACCTTTTACCTGATTGGCTACCAACTCAAAGTCTGTAAAAACCTAGATATTTTTCACATTTTTATCGAAAGCAAATTTTAATCCCAATATTAGTGCCTCATACTCAGTCAAATTGTTGGTACAGGGAAACTGCAATCGGTAAGACATAAAATATGTCTGATTGTGAGGCACTTTAAGAACAGACCATGTACCAAAGCATTTATTAGATTTTTCTCCATCAACATGAAGCGTCCAAACATCATTATCATAATCAGTTAGAGCCTTAACTAGTTTTACTTTTTGTTCAGTTGTCAAATTATAAACCCCTACCTCTACGTTAGTAAAATTAATAGTCTCATTTTTGACATTGTATTCAGTTATCATGAGCTTATAACAAGGTTTTTTTATAAATTCTTAACTGATTTGCTATACCTTTCGAAGGTAACTGCATTTTTAAAAAATCAATGGCAAAATACCCATTCAAATACTTTGACCAATCTCTACTTAGAAGCATTCCATATCCCATAGGGATATCTACCACCTGAATATCAATTTTGTGTTGCACTCTCGGATCAGATGCTAATTGGATGTCTATACCTTGAAGTTCACCTATTACCTTGATATTAGTTTTATCCAACTGAATGACTCTCCTCTCATACTTCATAGAAGTTAATCCCAATTTTTGGCAAATGGCTAGAGGCATGACATTGACTGAAGCACTAGAGTCCACCAGACAGTTATGTAAGTTTTTTCCAAATATACGGGTTGTCAATAGGAAAGGTGGAACTTCAGTATAGATGGCCACATTGGCATTTGCTATTTTATTCCCCTTTTCTAGAGGTTTGGTGGAAGGCTCAGAGTAAGTTTTAATCAAATTATCTCTTTGTTCAGTGATCTGAGCTAGCTCATGAAGGGTGATGTTAGCCTTGATTTTCTTCATGTACTCCACCATATTATACCCTTTGTTGACTGGAGTAGCAAATCCATCTTACATTTTTGGATCTCCCCCCTTGGGTGGAGGTGGATTACTATTTGGAGAAGGATCGGGAGGAATACTAGGAGATTTTTTGGGAGGAGTATATGAAGTGTTGGGCTCTGGATTTCTATTCCTGAGATTGTAATTATCTCTTCTGTACTATTGAAAATCCTGCACTTCATCCATAGGCACTTCTGCAATATTTTTAGACTCGTCCAAGAAAGTGAATGAATCCAACACCATAGTTGTACTATGTTTGGATGAACTAGCACCATCAATATTTTTTTGATTTTTAGGATAACCAGATTCACCAAACAAATCTTCAAAAGTATTACAGAATTCCAAGAAATCTAGTTCTCCATGTTGAGATGTTCCGTGAATCCTACACCAACTAGGTAAATCCAAGTCACAAATATTCACTTCAGACCCCTTTCCTTTGTTATAATATTTGGTAGGTTCATAAGGAGGTCTGGAATACCTATTTTGTTGGTAAGGAAATCTGTTTGAATTTTCTCCCGTAGATACTTGCCTCTTGAAACTCAAGAAATCATTTGCCAATTTTTGGACTATCTTTGAAACTCCCTCAACTGTAGTCTTATCTAACTCTTTCTCCTCAGCCTGTACATGCCCAGTGTGTGCCAAGGGTAGTAGAGTTTCCTTGGGTGGAGTTTGACATGTTGGCAACAACATCTGATACATAATGGGATTCAACATAGGTATGTTTTGTGTAACAAAGGGTATCAAAGGATTATTCACTGACTGTGGTCCCAACTACCTTTCAAGAGTTAGAGCTTCCTTATAAGCCTCTATCAAGTTAGTTATATTGGTATCTCTTTTCAATAAAATAGAGGTTACCAGATCCAAAGCATTATTATAAATATCTAGGGCTAAATATGCACTTGGGATGTAATGACCTATCATCTTGCCATAAGCCTTTTGGAATCTCACATTGAAAGACCTAACAGTTTCACTGGATTCTTTTCTAATGCTAGAAAACTGCTTATATAGAACACTAGGATCAATCACTTGACCAAATTGGAACACAAAAATCTTTTTCAAACCATCCCAACTGGTGATAGAGTCATTCGTAAGATTTAAAAACCAATCATATGCTCCTTCTTGGAGAGTGAATGGGAATAATCTGCAAGCCACATCTTCATGTTGCACATTTAATAATTTTAAAGCATTTTTAAACACCACCAAGTACTCTTTTGTTTTTTTGATTCCATCATGTTTGTATATGGGAAGATATTTCTCAGGGTTTCTCGATAAATCATGGGCTAGACCAGGGATATTCAAAGCAGCGGAACCCAACCAATTGGCCATGACTATTTGATTAATGGTAGGATTCTGAGTCACAATTGGAGGAAGAACTAATGGAGACAAAACTATGCTAGACAAAGATCTGGATTTCCCTAGATTACTTCTCTTTGGGATTTCCAACTTAGACATAAGGAGATCTCCAGCTCTTGGGTGGGACCTAGTTACTATGAAAGAAGAATTCAGTCTAACTAATTATCTTAAAAAGAATGCCAAATGCAAGTTTAGGCCCTCCTTCTAGCACCAATTTTATGTTGGCTCAGCTTTCATGCACACCCTATAAAGAGTAAACTTAAAACACAAGTAAAATTTAATGGGAATAAATTCCATCTCACTTTAGGATCTTGCTGGTTATCCAAGGTGTGAGTTACAAAGTCGGGTAAAATGCTCTCACTCTTTTCCACTTCTAGAATAGTTTCAAATAGATTGTGTTTTACCTTACAATGGGTTCAACCTTCGTTCATTGGTGTTTGGTGGTGGTTTGTGTTGTTCATGATCAAATTTGCATTTGTGAATGGATCTAGCTCTTTGAATTTTAGTAGATTAAAAGAATAAAGAATTTTAAGAAATATAAAAATGAGAACCTTTCAGAAATAAAACAGAGAGGGTAAGGTAGGGCAGAAAAGAAGGATGAAATCCTGCAATTTTAATTGTTAATAATTCTTTCAACTTGGCATACTGTTATGTTCAATCGTAACCAATAGAATAATAAATTATCTAGCTTTCTAAGATCAATTCATTACCTAGCAAGGGGTGAAACAAGTTTATAGAACATACCAATCTATTTAAATTATAATCTTCCTTGCAACTAATAGGGTATATCTATGGATAGAAAATGCTCATGCACACAAACCAGAGCTATCAGTTCCAAATCCTTAAACTATATATTTAAACACTCTCTTAGGATAGTTTAATCATTCTAAAAAATTAATCTTACTAGGATGGTTTTACCAGTAGCATAGCACATGCAGTAAAATCAGAGCCAGTAGGAAAAGAACTAACTCTCAGAATGAGTAATATTTAATGAAGCTCTTCACATAATATCAAAAACATGCCTAAATCAATCAAAATTATAACAATTATTATCACATACATTTCAATGAAAAAATAATAAGGAAAGCACCGTCAAAACTTAAGAAGTGGATTAAGCTCCCATGTCGATAATAGATGAGTTCTTCAGAAAAATGATTTTTAGAAAAAGTACTTCTATTATAAATTCTTGCCCCTTGATTTTACATCCAACGGAAGTATATATAGACTCAGGAAATACCGTGATATTTTAAAAAAATTTTCTTCCAAATATTTAAATCCTATTATAAAAATCCCACCGCCCGGAGGCCTTACAATATAAAATATTTTTAACAACTTCATTTAGTTCTAACCACTTCTGAAAATCTGCTCGAATATCTTGTCATAAATGGCGAAGAAAGATCTGGTTCATCCTCATCAAATGGAGACTACATGCAAGTGTATCTTCATCTTTTAGCAAGTTGTCGGAGCATCTCATTAATTCCTCCGATGAATCACTAACTTCCCAGGCCTTCTATCCCTACACAATCCCTTTTGCTTGATCCACGTTGAAATTCTCTCTTTGCCATCACTTTCACCATCAATTTTACCATTAAATGCATCCACCGAGAAATTCCTACAAAAATTTAAAAAGGGAAAATGTTAGAACATTAGATTTAAAATTGAATTAAATTAATTTAATTTTTCTAAAGCTTAAGATTTTAATTTTTAATTAATTATTTAATTTTTTAATCAACCCTAAGTTCAAAGCTTTCAATTTTAGGGAAAAAAATAATTAAAAAATAAATAAATTCTAATGTTTTCTTCTTTCTTTGTATAAACCAATGGATTCCATTTGAAAGATCTTAACTCATAAGTGCAAATGAAATCAAATTTGGAATAAATACTATGCAATGTGGAGCGGAATAATTATACAAATGAAAGTTGCGAAATGGAGGTCCGGATTATCAATCCGCAAAATATTTAATATGACATCACACTTATTGTAAATAAAATGCGGAATAGGAATCCGCAAGCTTTAACAAGATAAGAGGAGCAGAATGGAGAAAGCTTTGATTTTTCCCGGAATGGAGCAAGCTTTGATTTTTTCTTTTGAGCAGAATGGAGATAGCTTTGATTTTTCCCGGAATAGAGATAGCTTTGATTTTTTCTTTTGAGCGAAATGGAAATAGCTTTAATTTTTTTGGAATGGAGCAAGCTTTGATTTTTTTTGGAATGGAGATAGCTTTGATTTTTTAAATCCAAAAATTTACTCCCAAACCTTAATAGTGCAAAATAGGTGAAAAATCCAATTTCTCATATTTATATTAAAAAATACTTCTATTATAAATTCCTACCCCCTGATTTTACATCCAACAAAAGTATATATAGACTCGGGACATACCTTGATCTTTTCAAAATATCTTCTTCCAAAGATTTAAATCCTATTATAAAAATCCCACCGCTCGGAGGCCTTATAAGACAAAATATATTTTAACAGTTTCATTCAATTCTAACCACTTCTAAAAATCTGCTCAAATATCTTGTCATAAATGGTGAAGAAATATCTGGTTCATCCTCATCAAATGGAGATTGTATGTAAGTGTATCTTCATCTTTTGGAAAGTTGTCAGAGAATCTCATTAATTCCTCCGATGAATCACTAACTTCCCGAGCCTTCTATCCCTGCACAATCCCTTTTGATTGATCCACATTGAAATTCTCTCTCCGCCATCACTTTCGCCATCAATTATACCATTAAATGCATCCACTGGAAAATTCCTACAAAAATTTAAAAAGGGCAATGTTAGAACACTAGAATTAAAATTAAATTAAATTAATTTAATTTTTCTAAAGTTTAAGGTTTTAATTTTTTAAATAATTATTTAATTTTTTAATTAACTGTTGGCATTTTTGCCACATTGATTCTCATTGATGAATGCATTGATGTATTGTTGGGGATCTGACCTTTGATTGATGCAGCTTGGGCGAAAAAAGGAGAAAAATTGAGCAAAAAATGGTTAAGTCTGAAAAGCTGCGACGACGCGGCGACATGTTGCGAGAATCGCGGTCCAACGCGATCCAACGCGAGGCGAGGTTGGCGGAACCGTCGCGATATCGCGACGTGTTCCAAAATCGCGGGTCGGCGGGCAAAAAAGCATTAAGTTGAAAACATGCAGCGATTCGCTGACATGTCAGCGAATCGCGACTCGGGGAGCGTCGAAGGCAAAAAGTGAAAACTTGCAGCGCGTCGCTGACATGTCAGCGAATCGCGACCGAAAATGGCGATTGATGCGGCGACGGAAACATGTAGCGAAATCGCTACATGTTCCGATTTCGCGGGGCAGAGCGCAAGGAGGAGCCAACGGCGGAAACATGTAGCGAAATCGCTACATGTTCCATTTTCGCGGGTCAACGGTGGTCGAAGCGTACGGCGGAAAAACACGTCGCGATTTCGCGACCCGTCGCATTTTCGCGACCTGCGCAGTTTTCCCGCCAAGTGCAATATGAACGGCCGAAAGGGTTTTTTCGATTTTCGATGATTTAATGCTAACCCGAATTAAATATTTTGCGGATTTCCGAGGCGGTTAAAGTCGAAGAAGCGCCCAGGCCACCAAAATTAAAGGATTTATTGGTTCAAAGCCGCGGTTCGTGGATTATTTTAACGGCTTTCATGCACATGTTTGAAAAAATGAATTTAATGAAGGGCCGCGAACGTTTCATGGTATTTAATTTTTATTTCCTCGAGGCCGCGATTAAGGGGATCGTGTTCCTCGATTTCCTTCGCATGATTGTAGATCACGAGGAAGTTGGTTTTAATTATTTAATGTTGCAAAGAGGACGGACCTCTATAAAAACCAATGTAATTTTCATTTGCAAAGGTTGGAAAAACTTGCTGCTAGAAACTGGAATTGTATCTGCGGGAATACAAGGATCGACTTCTAATTTTTCAAGCGTCGCATGGATGAATTTCTTTTCGTTTTCTGCATTTCTAATAGCATTCGTACTCTGCATTGCTATTACATTTAAATTCTGCATCTTTGGATTTAAATACTGCGGTCGAGGTACAATCCTGGAATGTGGGTTTGGAGGGATTTGCGGCATGTGATTGTGCGAGGATGAAGCTGATTTCTTATGTTACTTGCTTGTTGTTGCGTTTTTAGTTTCCTGCTGTTGTTTTTCTGATCCCATCACTTCGGCCTGTGGCCATATTTCCCATTTCTTTACGCAACCTTTTAAATCTCTTTCCGGCAACCCTATCTTAAACCCATTTTTAGAGTAGTGAAGGGAACCGGCCCACTACGGAGATTGGTGCAGGAGCCATTTCTTGCTTCCGGCCTTTCAATGTTGGCCCGGGTCTAGGGCGCAATTGTAAAAATCCTTTCTGTGGCGGATTCGTGGCCAAGAGTTTTTGGCACGCCCGGTGGGACAGACTGTTTCTGTCTCCAAGAATTCATAATCGGTGGGATACGCATAATTTTCCAAAGTGATAACCCCACCGGTGCCAACGATTTTGGCACGTTTTTAACACCCGGAGGTCTCAAGATTTGATGAGCTTGTCTTGGCCTCACGGCGGAGATTTGTAAGTTCATCCGGCGACTTTCTTGAGTTGAAGATCCGTTCGTGGGCCTTTGTTTTTGTTTAAAAAAAAAAAAAAAAAAAATTCAAAGAATGTTTATTCGGCGACTCGACTTAATGGCGATGGCCGTGATTCCATGAGACCACTGCCACAAAGGCGAGGGTTTTTCTAGATGGGATGATCCTGGCCCTCCGAATCTCCAAGTTCGGCATGAAATTCCCGAAGGTGCCACTGAAGAATCTGGCAAAATATGATGGTACCGAAGGCATGGCTCCGGCACATGTTGAAGATATTGCTATTACGTCCATGATCCATGTCATAGAACACGAGGATGTCATGATCAGACTTACGGTTCAATCTTTGGAAGGAAGGGCATTGCAGTGGTACAGACTGCTCAAGCGTCAAAGCATCAGCTCATGGGATGATCTAGCGGGAGCATTGATCAAAAGATTTGATGAAGATCCTTTCTACAGTTCTTTGGATCTCTACCAATTTTTCATGTACATCAAGAGAGCACCTCAAGAAAGCATCACGGACTTCAATGTCCGATTCTTGATAAGTTGGAAGAGAATTCCAGAGAAGATCCGTCCATCACCCACCCAAGCCCACCTCTTTTATGTTCGAGCTTTTAACTCGACATAGGTCTCTTTTCTTTGCGATCAGGTGAACAACGGTTCCCACAAATATTTGAGGAAGCAGTGCGAGCAGAACAGTTGTTGCTCTTATCAGGAAAATTACCGTGGGGAGAAACTCCATTACCTTCTCCGGTGGTTGCTGCTCCTGTTTACCCTGCACATTCATGCCAGATCCCTGAGATGCAGTCATGTGGGATTCAAGGGACAGATCTCGTCCAAAGTCAAGGATTGGGACATGCAAGCACTTTTCCAGCAATGAACAATATGGTTGCTTGCAGTTTTCATCAAGAGATGGGCCAAGTAGAAGAACAAGTGCAAATTCCAGAACCTGAGGAGATCCCAGAATCCGAGTTCTCACTTGAAGAGCCCTGTGATCACATCAAGGAGTTAGAGGAGCCTGTACTCAGCCCACAACCAGTAAAGTCTGCAAAGTGGTGGTGTTGGTTCCAGCCACTACATCCAGTACCTGAAGAAGTCCTCCATGTGGGTACTAGTAAGAAGGATAATCTGTTGAATTGCATCCTATCAGCACCATGGAGAACTTCAGGAAGGAGCCAACCTAATTTCAAGGACCGACTTAAGTATGATCGGATCCGGTCGGGACATTGCGGATTACTCGGATAACATTACGAGATTGGATGTACGGTGGCGACATGCCAATCATGTCGTGCATTATTGTATATAGTATTTTGAAAAAAACAAAAAAAAATAGAAAAAGAAGAAGAAAAAAAAAAACTGGTATTGTTTTTATTTGTTCATCTCGGCTCTTGTTGCCTGCGAGCCGTAGATGCTTGTTTTTTCCTTTGTTTTTCTCCTCCCAACAGTTTGGTGGCTTTCTAGCACTTTCTTCTTTTCCCTTCCCCGTTTCCTCTCTTTCCTTTCTTCATCTTCTTCCTTCTTTTTCTTCCGCATTAAAACAAAATAAGCCACGAGTTGTTGTTTCTTTTTCCCTTTTCTGTTTTTCCCCGTACCTTCTTATCCCTTTCCTCTAAGTTCGAGTCTTTTACGCATTTGCTAACGAGTCTAGTTCATTTCATTTCACGACTTTCCTAGTTCCATTCCCACTCCATAACTTCGTTCATTTTCATTTCATCATTCCATTGCAATCACCGCTTGCGCAACCGCAAGAGCTCACTCCATCATCGCGTTCCATTTGTCGTTTCATAATCGGTTATATGCGAGTTTTTTCGGTTTCAATTTTTCAGCGAGAACATGTATTGCGGCGACCCGCTTACGATTCGGATATGACTCCGTGCCCAATGGACTAAGGCACTGGATTCTTGCATACGGCGAGTTTGTATACCCCATGAGCCGCCAAGAATGTTGGCATTTTTGCCACATTGATTCTCATTGATGAATGCATTGATGTATTGTTGGGGATCTGACCTTTGATTGATGCAGCTTGGGCGAAAAAAGGAGAAAAATTGAGCAAAAAATGGTTAAGTCCGAAAGCTGCGACGACGCGCGACATGTTGCGAGAATCGCGGTCCAACGCGATCCAACGCGAGCGGAGTTGGCGGAACCGTCGCGATATCGCGACGTGTTCCGAAAATCGCGAGTCGGCGGGCAAAAAAAGCATTAAGTTGAAAACATGCAGCGATTCGTTGACATGTCAGCGAATCGCGACTCGGGGAGCGTCGAAGGCAAAAAGTGAAAACTTGCAGCGCGTCGCTGACATGTCAGCGAATCGCGACCGAAAATGGCGATTGATGCGGCGACGGAAACATGTAGCGAAATCGCTACATGTTCCGATTTCGCGGGGCAGAGCGCAGGGAGGAGCCAACGGCGGAAACATGTAGCGAAATCGCTACATGTTCCATTTTCGCGGGTCTTCGGTCGGTCGAAGCGTACGAGCGGAAAAACACGTCGCGATTTCGCGACCCGTCGCATTTTCGCGACTGCGCGATTTTCCCGCCAAGTGCAATATGAACGGCCGAAAGGGTTTTTCGATTTTCGATGATTTAATGCTAACCCGAATTAAATATTTTGCGGATTTCCGAGGCGGTTAAAGTCGAAGAAGCGCCCAGGCCACCAAAATTAAAGGATTTATTGGTTCAAAGCCACGGTTCGTGGATTATTTTAACGGCTTCATGCACATGTTTGAAAAAACGAATTTAATGAAGGGCCGCGAACGTTTCATGGTATTTAATTTTTATTTCCTCGAGGCCGCGATTAAGGGGATCGTGTTCCTCGTTTCCAAGATATGATTGTAGATCACGAGGAAGTTGGTTTTAATTATTTAATGCTGCAAAGAGGACGGACCTCTATAAAAACCAATGTAATTTTCATTTGCAAAGGTTGGAAAAACTTGCTTGCTAGAAGCTGGAATTGTATCTGCGGGAATACAAGGATCGACTTCTAATTTTTCAAGCGTCGCATGGATGAATTTGCTTACTGTTTTCTGCATTTCTAATAGCATTCGTACTCCTGCATTGCTATTACATTTAAATTCTGCATACTGGATTTAAATACTGCGGTCAGGGTACAATTCTTGGAATGTGGGTTTGGAGGGATTTGCGGCATGTGATTGTGCGAGGATGAAGCTGATTTCTTATGTTACTTGCTTGTTGTTGCGTTTGTAGTTTCTGCTTGTTGTTTTTCGATCCCATCACTTCGGCTGTGGCCATATTTCATTTCTTTACTGCAACCTTTTTAAATCTCTTTCCAGCAACCCTATCTTAAACCCATTTTTAGAGTAGTGAAGGGAACCAGCCCACTCTGGAGATTGGTCTGGGAGCCATTTCTTGCTTCCAGCCTTTCAATGTTTGCCGGGTCTAGGGCGCAATTGTAAAAATCCTTTCCTGTGGCAGATTCGTGACCAACATTAACCCTAAGTTCAAAGCTTTCAATTTTAGGGAAAAAAAAAAAATTAAAAAAAAAATTAAATTCTAATGTTTTCTTCTTTCTTTGTATAAACCAATGGATTTCATTTGAAAGTTCTTAACTCGTAAGTGCAAGTGAAATAAAATCCGGAATAAATACTATGCAATGTGGAGCGGAATAATTATACAAAGGAAAGTTGTGGAATAGAGGTCCGGATTATCAATCCGTAAAATATTTAAGATAATGTTACACTTATTGCAAATAAAATGCGTAATAGGAATCCACAACCTTTAACAAGATAAGAGGAGCGGAATGGAGAAAGCTTTGATTTTTCCTGAAATGGAGCAAGCTTTGATTTTTTCTTTTGAGCGAAATGGAGATAGCTTTGATTTTTCCCAGAATAGAGATAGCTTTGATTTTTTCTTTTGAGTGGAATGGAGATAGCTTTGATTTTTCCAGAATGGAGCAAGCTTTGATTTTTCCCGAAATGGAGATAGCCTTGATTTTTTAAATCCAGAAATTTACTCCCAAACCTTAATAGTGCAAAATAGGTGAAAAATCCAATTTCTCAGATTTATATGAAATTTCTCAAACGTGTAAAACAGCCAAAAGGGTATCCAAATCTGCAAAGAAAACACAAAAAAACAGTTCTAATCATGCGATATTACATTAATAAGGTCACGACCTGCAACAAGAAACTGCTATTTTTGGAAATGAAATTACATCTAAATTTAGGAAAAATTTGTACCATTGGAAAGAGGATATTAAAATCTTCCACCCATAATTTGAATCACTCCAAACATTTTTCTCAATTAAAAGATATGCTGATTTCAATTGTGATGCGAATTTAGGGTAAGATGAAGAATTGAGGAAAACCCTAAAATTTGGTTTTAATAATTTAGAACTTAGGAAAACTATTGAAGGTTAATTATCTGAAATTAATAATCTAAAATAATATCATTGAAAGGTAAATATCTAGATCAATTCAATTGAGATCAATGCTTTAGGTAAGCAATCACAAGACCTTGATGCGAATAAAATTTAAGACCTTGATGAAAGCATAATTTGGAAATAAAATCAAAATACTTCAAGAGGGTCCCCTTGGAAATAAAAAATTAATCATTTTAAAGGAGTCAAAATTTTGTTTTTAGTAGGGGTGTGTTGCTCCTCAACATAGAGTAAGACAAAAAGCGGTGCAAGCTAATCTAAGATGCATTTAAGATAACAAGCATGAGGAGTAAATGCACCTAAACATACAAAAACATCAAAAACCATGTCTCCAAAAGTTCAAAAAAAATCAATTAACAAACTTAAAAAAAAATAAAACAAAAAATAAATAAATAATCTAAGGATGGCCACTCGTGCTAAGAGTTGCCATTAATTAGACGCTGAAGCTGATAGTGGTCAGCTTCCAATGGTCAAAAATATGACCATTGGAAATCAAACAAGCCACTGACAGTAGCAACGACTAGACACAAACAGGACTGGCTACCCTAAGCAGTAATGGCCAGCGGGCAACATGCCAAAGGTGTCTCCCTAGAGTCCAAAATAACAAAAAAATTGCAAAAACAAGAATTTAAAATCAAACCCACCTACCTAAACCCTAAATTGAGCCTAACTATGGGTTTGATTCATTACCAATAGGGTTAATGAGGTTCCTTGATCGAATTATTTAATTTGGTTCATTTTACCACAAAAAGAGAGAAGGTTAGGGTTTAGAGAGGTACCCATGAAGCTCCGGCTCCTCCACTTGTCGAAGCCTCACCTTGCTCAACCATCATATCTTCTCAAAATAAAATCAGTAGCACTCCATATCATAGTCGTACAAACACACCCTAGAGCTCCAAAAAGTGCAAACTGGCAACTGAAAATAATGACAACTCAATCCCTAAATTTTTCTTTTATTTTTCCAATTCATGGCCTAGCCACTGTCGATTTCAGTGGCCCACACTTCCCAGTCATTGGACTTGACAACAGCCATGGAGCAAAAATTGGAGGTGAAATCCGAATGCAGAAGTGACGGCATACCAGACCAATGGTGCAAACAAAATTGATATACAAATGCTAAGTCCTACGAATGCGAGAAAGCAATGCATGAAGGAAATGACGCATAGATGAGATGTTAGCAAACAAAGAAAAGTGGGGCCTCTTTTATTAATGTTGCTTTCAATCCGGTTACAATACGTCCCCCCTCTAGGGCTCAGAATGTTTGATACAGTTCGTTACATCAACGGATGGTACGCTTCCAGTGTCTTTCGCATGCCCACATTTGAAATGGGCGGGCCAAAGGTTGTCGCCGCTTGTGTCCATGTGTTCGTCATTCCTTGCTGCCCCTCTAGTGTTCCTGGTGGTGAGATCCTGCACACAGAGAAATAGCAAATAGTTAATAGCATATGCGGATAGAGGGAAAACATGCAATCCCCAGGGCCTCCGGCTAGTGAATACATAAAATAGCAAAACGATGGTCAAAACATGTCATAATGAATTCAAAATTTGATAGAAGCATAGAAACATCATCAGGGACACATTGCAAAAATAACAGTTAGGAAATCATGCATGGATTTCTAATCGCTCCGGGGTGGGACGATTAGGACTGTCACAAAACATGCAAAAGCGACCTTGCAAATGTCCTATCCAGAGGCCTCCAAAATTCTTGCAAACTTGGGGTTAGACAAAAAGGGGCATTTTGGGATGACCCAGAAGGTCATATTTGGCAGATTCTACCCAGATTGTCCTGTATCCGAAGGCGCTCCCTGTAGGTTAGTAAACGCGTAAAATGATAAAAACAAGGTCAAAACAGGTCAGAATGCAATGAAACTTGAACAACAACATAAGTAAACCAAATAGAACATAATGCAAAAATAATAGTGAAGAAATCATTCATGGATTTCTAATCACTCTGGGGTGGGACGATTAGGACTACAGCAGTTTGGGGGCACCGGGGGCAGGACGCCCACCGTTTGGGGCCTGGTTTTGACACCAATCCACGTGGGATGGGTCCAAAACCTCCTAGGGGGTTGTGTCGACGAATTTGGTGTGGGATTGTGGCCGATTGCTTGGGTTTTGGGTCGGGATTGCGTTCTTAGTGTTCACCCGATAACCTCTCTTCCAAAAGAGAAATTAGGGATGTAAGAAGCACAAAGGGGAATGTGGGTATAATTTGGCAGCACTCCGTTGCTCCAAATGCTCCAGCTCTCTCCTTTTTTGGGGTGAGGAGGCTCACCATTTTATAGACCTGAGGGTCTCCTTTGAATGCGCATGCGAGGGCGCCACTTGGCTTGTCATGCCTTTTTTGGGGGAGAGAAGATTCCTCCCTGATTTAGGGCCTCCTTGCATGAGGCCTCCATGATCAGGGCATGCTTGACTGAAGTCCCTCTCTCTGATTTGAAACCGTTCCTCGCAATTGCATGCCCTGAAGGCGAAGTTGAGTGGCGGATCTGGGTTGCCATTTGTCAAGGCTTGACTTTTTTCTAGTCAAACCTGCTATTCGTCCCACCCTGGGACGATTGCTGCTAATCGTCCCGGGTGGGACGAATAGGATTCTAATCGTCCCGGGGTGGGACGAATAGGGAGCAAAGTGCTTAAAAGGTGCCAAATTGACCTCTGACCTTCCAAAACTGATTTGGGAGTGGTTAGGACCACTGTTTAACCTCTGGAGGCTGCCCTAGGGGGTATGTATGCCAATTCGGTCAGTGCTTGTAGTCACATAATCGGATTGGTGTTGTTTTGGTGTCTACAGATGCCCCTTTTTGGGATGCGCTGTGTGTGGCATAGTGCTGAGCAAAAATAGATGACCAAAGCACTTAATGATTAGGGTTTCTTAGTAACCTAACCAAATTTTGATGCCCCAAGTATGGAAAGGGCACGCATTCTTGAATCCTTGCTTCTGACGAGCTAAGGAGCTTAACTCAAGTGTAACCTTTTTCGGTGAGGTGTACTTGATCTTGGACATTGTTCAGTCATGAATAGGCAAAGGGCGCAACCTTTTGTCTGAGGAACCTTGTCTTCATGCTTCTAGAATGCCAAGTGTTTGTTCAGCTTGTGATTATTGCTTGTTTGCTGCCCCAAGCAGGAGCGTGATTGTCTTTGTCAATGATTCTTTGAATGCATGCCATTTCCTTGATTGGGTGTGTATTTGTTGATTTGGTGACTAAGTGTGACTACCCCCTCAAGCGACGAATCGATGAGGGAATGACCAAAAATGAGAAAAGCGATGAGTCGCTTGACCCAAGATGACGTTTGTAAGGGTGCCTTCGGTTGTTTTTCGTTGAACGCTTATTGCAGTTTTCCAACAATCGGACCTATTTTTGGTGGGTTTTGACCCTTTTCTTGATGCCTATTGGGGTAGAAATTATCAAAAATCCTCCTTCCCGTGGAGCGGTCCGGCTATGCTAGCCTTCTTAGGGAGTAGGATAGTGATTATTTGTGACCCCGACGATGGTTTTTCATGCCATGAATGTCAGGTGCAAATGCACCTTTGTTCGGCAGGTTTATTGCTATTTTTGGTGCATTTTTTGGATGCAATTTTTGTTGCTTTATTTCTTGCTCTGTAATCGTCCCAGGGTGGGACGAATACCAATTTTGTAATCGTCCCAGGGTGGGACGAGCGCTAACTAGAGCGCTCATCCCAGGGTGGAACGATTACAGGCCTAACAGCCTATAAAAGGACCAAAACTAGGTTTTGGGCTCATTTGCAACAATTTTTTCTTGGCGATTTGGAGCAATGAGGAGGAGGAGTGCGAGTTTGCGTAGCGGAGCGCTGCCGAAATTTCATGGACATCATGAGTGCGAGAACCGGATCTTCGAGTGGAGGAGCCGAAGCGAGACCGGTATGATGTTCCTTCCTTCTGCTTGTTATTTTTTTTTGTTTTTATATGAATTTTAAAAATGCACATATAAAATGCTTGTTAGCGTTATTTTTTTGTTGTTTTGTCTTAACATTAAGGTTGTAACCTTAATATAAATTTTTTTGTTTTATTTGTTTTTTTGTTCACATTAAGGTTGAAAACCCTAGTATGATTTTTATGTTTTTGTTTGATTTTTTGTTCACATTAAGGTTAAAAACCCTAGTATGAGTTTTATGTTTTATTTGTTTTTTTGTTCACATTAAGGTTGAAAACCCTAGTATGATTTTTATGTTTTGATTTGTTTTTTTTAAGGTTAAAAACCTAGTATGATTTTTTTGTTTTGTTTTGTTTTTTGTTCACATTAAGGTTAAAACCCTAGTATGATTGTTTTTTTTTTTTTTGTTCACATTAAGGTTGAAACCCTAGTATGATTTTTTTTATTTTATTTTGTTTTTGGTTGTACAGTTTTATTTGATGATCTGTATTTTTTGTATGTTTTTTTTGTACGTTTTTTTGTTCTGTCTTTTGTTTGTTTATTTTACTTGTTTTGTACTGTATGTTTTATTTTATGTTTTTGTTTATATTAAGGTATGAAACCCTAATTTGTTTTGTTTGTTTTGTTGTTTTTCAAGTTGTGAGGAGTCGGCACCGCCAGTCGACTATGTTCTCTAATGCCCGGGATGCCTTGACAGTTGCGGATTGGGAGTGGCTTGATGCCCTTGGGCTCAAGCAGGTGACGCGTTTGGAGCCTGTGGTGGGGGATCGAGCATATTTGACTGCCCTGATCAATCTGTGGGATCCCCGCACCAACACCTTTCATCTCCCAATAGGGGAGATGACGTTACTTTGGAGGACGTATATCGGATTCTACGGATTTTGATAGATGGGCTGCCCATCCGGATGACCCATCGGGACCAGCGGACAATAGTACTAACATGGTGTTTTGGTTCGATGAGGAGAGGGGGTGGATAGGCCTGTGGAGAGGGCTGAGGCTGACTACCATATAGGCGGTATTCTAGTGCGGTGGTGGCTGGAGAAGGGCGTATTGGGGGTGAGGCATGCTTTACTCATGGCCCTCATTTCCAATATGCTGCTTCCTAACTCCTCAAGTGCGAGGTTCCCTTGGAACCTATTGGAGTTGGTTTTCACTTTGGTGGAGTGTCCTACCTCAGCTCCACTGATTATGAGATGGGGTCAGACATTGTTGGCATAGTTGTATGATGAGTTGTACGAGGTCCATTATCGGAGGTAAAAGGGGATCGGGTGCAGCTATCTCTTGCAGTGTTGGGGGTGGCAGCACATAGCTGTGGAGCGGCCGTAGGGTTTGCCTTGGACCACCCGAGGTGAGATGGTGGATCGGGAGATTGGATATGCCACATTATGGTGGAGGTCAGAGGAGCATGGGCAGAGTCGATGGTGGGCAGGTGTCGTAGGGCACTATACTGATGCCTTCTCTCGTTTAGTGCTCGGGTAGGTGTTTTGGTGACCATATCGGGACTGTCCAACTTGCCTAAGGTTGGAGAGTGGCTCGGATGTGCACAGGGGTAGGTGGCTGATTGGGTGTCATGGGACAGAGTAGGAGTACTTCCCGTATGTCCGGGTGACGCGGTAGTTTGGGGTGCACCAGGGATTTCTTGGTGATCCCTTGATCTATCGATGTCATGGGATGAGAGGACCCTAGTCTGGCCGATCATTGAGCCATTGGGCGAGGGGTTTGATGCAGTTATTGATGTACCCAATGTGGACGATGTCGGGGTAACTATAGAGTATGACCGATGGTGGACTATGCGGCGATGGCGGGGTGAGGGGCCTCTAGGAGGTACGGATGCGATAGCAGTAGGAGGTGGGGATGCAGAGGCATCGAGGGAGGGTTGGGGGGCTCCACTTGATGATGCAGACATGGTGGAGGTTGATGACCTCACTGGCGATGGAGATGATGTGGGGGTTCCAGAGTAGCCGGATGTACAGGATGTCCCGGAGCAGTGGGTGTCGAAGCAGTAGGCCATCCCGGAGGTGCCCATGCCTCAGGCTATCTCAGGGGATGTGGAGGCTGGGTTTCATGCTGAGATAGCATGATTGGAGGATCTCTTACGGAGATGGGATGAGGAGCATAGAGATTTAGGAGAGGGATCTCCTACGGGCTCAGTTGGCATAGCGGGACAACGCATTGGTTGTGTATCACCGACGAGATGTGGAGTGGGGGCGGTATCGGGTGGAGTTAGAGATAGAGGTTGTCCGCCTCGGTGGACAGTTACCTGATCTCGATGGAGGTGGTTCATCATGCCGTACGAGAGGCAGTGAGACTGAGCAGTCTGCATCCTCTCATCGTAGGCGGCTGGATGAGGGTAGCATTGGTGGGCATGGTGCACGGGCTGGCAGTAGCCACCTTGAGAGGTCCCATAGGACCCATACTACTAGGGGTAGTTCCAGTCGCACCGATCCTACGTGATCATGGTGGCCGACTCCCTAGGCTTTGGGGATTTTGAGTTTTTGGTTTTTTTGTGAGGTCAGAGGACCTTCTTATTGTAGCCTGGAGGGCATTTTGACTTGATATATATACATGACTCATTTTTGGTTTGATGATATACTTGTCATGGTTTATTGTTCTTTATGCACATTTATTTATGTTGATGTATGCATATGCTATTATGACTATGGATGATGTTAGCTATATGATATGGATGTATGCATATGGAATGGATGGAATGATTTGTTGGTATACAGGTGATGGCACCATAGACTGTACAGGATTTACTGGCTTTCTGTACTATGTGATTGCTTTATGGAATAACTTTGCATTTGTAATTTTTGTTTTGTATTTTTTGATGGTGATGTAAGTAATGAAATGTACAACAATTGTTTTAGAATGTAGTTAAGGTTTTTCTGAGACTCAGATGCTTTAACTAACTAATCAAGACTGTACATTATCTTACAAGACTTTCGAACAAGGTACGAATCAGACTTGAGTTTGACCAAGTTATTTCACATCCTTGTGTGTGCGATTGAGTTCGTTTATGTGGTATTCATAAGGATACCTCCAGTGCTAGGTAGGCTGTCCACCAAACCTGTACTGAGGATCACCTAATTAGCTCCACTAACTCCTTTGTTGTATTTAGTAAGATTAATCTACGGGGCAATCTAGGATACCATAAGCTAGCTCATCCACATGCAAACATTGGTCTACACACATGCAAAGCTAATGTGATAGACATATCATCATGCATTTAGGATACCGCCATTGCTAGGTAGGCTATCCACCAAACCCGTAATGAGGATCACCTAAATGGTTTTTCAAATGCTGAGAATTCCAGGGATTCAAGCTCAGGCGTCTTTCTTTTGCTCAACTTGTTGGGATACTTGCTCTCATATATAGTGATGAAAATCACTATTTATTTTCTCTTTTTTTTTTCTTGAGCAAGGGGTTTGAGTAGTGGTGATAACCACTGTTATTATTTTATTGTTGCCTTTTGAGGATTTAGATTTTGAATTTTGATTTCAAAGTTGAGCTCGTGGGTTTTTGGCTTGTGAATGGCATTGATCCTTTTGGCCTTGGGGATGACTACCCATCCTTTTCAGGATGTGTAGAATCCTATGACTTTGGAATCAAAGGTGGGGAATTTTTTGGAATGGCATTGATCTTTTAGGCCTTGGGGATGACTACCCATCCTTTGGGGTGTGTGTTTGATTTGGATAAAGGTGTTTGTTTTTTGTTTTTGATGGTGGACTTTTGGGATTTTGCTTGTGAATGGCATTGATCCTTTTAGGCCTTGGGGATGACTACCCATCCTTCTCAGGGTGTAGTATGAATCCTTATGACTTTGGGGACCAAAGGTGTTTGGAATTTTTGATAGTGGTGAAAACCACTATTTATTTTGGGGAATTGGATGGGGAAGAGCTTGTCCTTTTGTCAATTCTCAGCATTCTTGAACCATTCGCACAGGGGGATGAGCAGGATAACGTTTCACCTATGGTACCCTAGACTGCTTTGTAGGTTTCATCTTTCGTTCACACAACTTGGGAATTTTTATGTGTTTTAAGCTTGTGTTGGGATGCTATGTAACAAGGCGTGATCCAAGTAAAACTCTACCTTGTAAAAATCGGTCTGACTTTGTACAACATTTGACTAGAAATCTAAAGACAGCTGAATGACGAAAACCCTAAAGACATTAGAAGACAACTGACTATGACATGGCAAAAATGCGAAGGGCGTTATTCTTGATGGATCTTTTACAAAATGGATAAATTTGGAAAATGATGGAATTGCCGAGTAATTACAGTCTATGGTGCTTTTGACATGTATGACCAGCAAATATGCAATGTATGTATGCGATGCCTAATGCAGTTCTTTTTGTGTTTTGATTTTTAAGATTATGCATGAAAGTGAGATGCAATTTTTTTGTTATTTTTGATTATCTGTTGTTTTTTGAATATTTATTTTTGACCAAGCGATTGTGGGAACCCTTGGAGCTTTTGGTTTGACCAAAGGGATTATGGATACCTTTGGGGCATTTTGGGTGACCAAGCGATTGTGAGAATCCTTGGAGATTTTGGTTTGACCAAAGGGATTATGGATACCTTTGGGGCAGTTTTAGGTTGACCAAGCGATTGTGGGAATCCTTGGAGCTTTTGGTTTGACCAAAGGGATTATGGATACCTTTGGGGAATTTTGGGTGACCAAGAGATTGTGGGAATCCTTGGAGTTTTGGTTTGACCAAAGGTATTATGGATACCTTTGGGGTTTTTAGGTTGACCAAGTGATTGGGAATCCTTGGAGCTTTTGGTTTGACCAAAGGGATTATGGATACCTTTGGGGCATTTTAGGTTGACCAAGTGATTGTGGGAATCCTTGGAGCTTTTGGTTTGACCAAAGGGATTATGGATACCTTTGGGGCATTTTAGGTTGACCAAGCGATTGTGGGAATCCTTGGAGCTTTTGGTTTGACCAAAGGGATTATGGATACCTTTGGGGCATTTTAGGTTGACCAAGCGATTGTGAGGAATCCTTGGAGCTTTTGGTTTGACCAAAGGGATTATGGATACCTTTGGGGCATTTTAGGTTGACCAAGCGATTGTGGGAATCCTTGGAGCTTTTGGTTTGACCAAAGGGATTATGGATACCTTTGGGGCATTTTGGGTTGACCAAGTGATTGTGGGAATCCTTGGAGCTTTTGGTTTGACCAAAGGGATTATGGATACCTTTGGGGCGTTTTAGGTTGACCAAGCGATTGTGGGAATCCTTGGAGCTTTTGGGGTGGGCTATGGCTCTCTAAATGTTGAATGGCCTCAAATGACTGATGTTCAAGGGTTCTAGTTCCTTGATTCCTTCAAGAGAGGTGAGTCGGTATGTTCCAGGTCCTATTTTACTATCGATTACATAAGGACCTAACCAATTTGCCATGAACTTGTCCCTTAAATGGGGCGGCAAGTTAGAATTTTGTTGGTTCTCTTTTAAGACCAGGTCACCAACCTGAAAGTCCCTCAGGTGAACTTTCATGTTGTATGCTTTCTTAAGTCACTCTTGATAGATACGTAAATGCTCGAGAGCATTGACGCGTCGTTCATCGAGTAACGTAAGCTGGTCTAACCGGGCCTATCATGCAGTGTCATCATCGATGAACTCTTGCATTGATATGCGTAGGGAGGGTATTTCCAACTCGAGAGGCATGACTGCCTCGGAGCCATACACTAGCGAAAATGGAGTTGCCCTAGTGGGCGTCCGAATGCTAGTGCGATAAGCCCATAGGGCAAGTGGTATTTGGATGTGCCAATCCTTATGATTATCTACGACCATATTTTTAAGGATGGCAACTAGCATTTTGTTTGACGCCTCTGCTTGCCCATTTGCCTACGGATAATAAGGTGTCAAAAAACTATGCTGAATTTTGTACTTTGTTGTCAAAGCACGCACATATTTGTTCTTAAATGATGTCCCATTATCCGAGATGATCTTGGATGGAATACCAAAATGACATATGATGTTATGTAAAATGAACTCCGCAATGCGGGGCCCGATCGTAGAGGTAAGCGAAATTGCTTCCACCCACTTAGTGAAGTACTCTATGGCCGTTATGATAAACGTGTGATGACCTGATGATGTAGGGGAGATCTTTTCGATGAGATCTAAGCCCCACTATGAAAATGGCCAAGCCGATTGGATCGGCTGCAAGGCTTGAGAAGGTACGTGTGTCAAGTTAGCATGGTGTTGACACTTCATGCACTTCCACACATATGCGCAACAATCTCGCTCTAAAGATGGCCAATAATAGCCCATGCAAAGAATGCACTTTGCGATGGCCATACCATTGAAGTGGCCACCACATGTACCATCGTGCACTTGGGTGATCGCCCAAGTGGACTCCTGCTGGTCCAAGCAATGGAGGAGGATTCCTTCATAGCTTCGATGGTACAAAATGTCTCCTAGCAAGACATGTTTTGCCACTTTCTGTTTGAATGATCTTTTCATGGCGTGCGACAATCCAAGTGGGAGGCTACCTAACTTGAGATAGTCTCTTATGGGTGTGTACCAATCCTGCTGATCAGAAACCTCGATGGTATGAATGGTCGATCCCTCTTGAAGTTCATCCCTAGCAAAAGTTGAGCGGGAAAGAACTTGTAGAAATAGCGTTGTGTTGCTATTAAGAGGGGTTGGGGAGAACAAAGACCCCTAGTTGGCATGATTCAGACTATCATGGATTCGAGAGAACCTATCCTGAGATGGTTCAATCTGGATCAGGTGGATTCCTGGCGTTATGTCAGAGCTTGCACGCTCCATCATGGATTGCGATAATGTTTTGACTTGAATGGTTGTCATCTCACCAGAAGGGTCTTGCGGGATTAGTGACCCCAAGGAGGCCATAGTGTCCGCAAAATGATTCGATGATCGAGGGAGTGCCTCGATGTCGTACCATTCAAGTTTTGCCAGGAATTTATCCACAAGGGCTTTGTAGGCCTATAGAACTGGGCATTTGCATTGGAATACCCCTTTCACTTGGTTGACAATTAACAATGAATCACCAAAGATATTCAAGCATTTGATGTTCATGGTGATGGTTGTCTGAAGACCTATGAGCAAGGCTTCGTATTCAGCATTGTTATTGGTGCATGAGAAATCAAGTTTAAATGATAAAGGCATTGGAGCCCCTTGCGGTGTGAAAAATATGATTCTCGTGCCACCCCCTTGCTCACATTTAGAACCATCAAAAAATAAGGTTATGTCGGCTTGTGACTCAGGCTCATCAAAATCTGGCGATTCTGAGACATGGAAGACCCCATCATCGGGTAGCTCTACGGTCAGAGGCTGATCATCTTCGAGAGGAGCCTCTGCTAGTTGATCGGCGATGACTTGACCTTTGATGGACTTTTGTCCAATGAATTCGATGTCAAACTCCATCAACAACATGATCCATTTCATCGTGCGACTACTGTGATAAGTATGACTCATCATGTACCGCAATGGATTCTCCTTAGACACAACATACGTCGTATTGCTCAACATGTAATGGCATAGCTTTTTGGTGGCAAATACCACCGCCAAGCATAGCTTCTCAACGTATGCATAGTTAAGTTCATAGCTGACCAAGGTGCGGCTAAGATAATAATTAGCCTATTCTTTATGTAATTCATTTTTCTGGGCTAGCATGGCACCCAGTGCCACCTCAATAGCTGAGATGTATAAGTAGAATGACACTCCTGGTCTAGGTGGTGCCAATACTGGCGGTGAAGCCAAGTATTGTTTGATGTCATCGAAGGCTGACTGGCACTCGTCATCCCAATGAAATGCTACCCCCTTGTGTAATAATTTATTCATGGGTCGGCACTTGTCAGATAACTGCGCTATGAAGCGCTTGATTGATGTGACCTTACCCTGCAAGCTTCTGAGCTTCCTGATGGTGGTTGGGGGAAGCATCTCAAGGATTGCCTTGACTTTATTTGGATCTACCTCGATGCCTCATTTTGAGACTATGAAACCCAAGAGTTTTCTAGATGTGATGCCAAATACGCACTTCTTGGGGTTTAGCCTAACTTTGTGTTCGATGAGGCGATCAAGGATCTTGCGTAAGTCATCGAGATGATTTTGGCACAAAAGAGATTTGGCCAACAAATCATCCATATAATCTTCCAAAGTTTTATGCATGTGATCATGGAAGATGTATGTCATAGCACGTTGGTAGGTGGCACCAACATTTTTAAGGCCAAAGGGCATGACCTTATAACAAAATGTCCCCCAAGGCATCGTGAACACCATTTTTAGTTGATCATCGAGATTGATACGAATCTGGTTGTATCCCAAGAAACCATCCATGAGGGAAAGCATTTCATGGCCTATTGTAGCATCTACCAATGCATCGATGCTAGGCAAGGGGAAATCATCCTTGGGACTCGCTTTGTTTAAATCTCAAAAATTGGTGCATATGCGAATCCTCCCATTCAGCTTTTTGATGGGTACCATGTTGGACAGCCATGGTGGGTAATCCATGCAGATGACAAACTATGCATCCAACAACTTTTGTAGCTCATATTTGACCATTAAGGCCATTGTTGGGTGCATCTTACGTAGCTTTTGCTTGACTGGCTTGACTCTTGGATCAAGTGTTAGATTATGCATGACTAGCTATGGGTCTAGCCCTGACATGTCTTTGTAGGACCATGCAAAAACCTCCTTCTTCTCTTTGAGAAGGGCAATGTAATCGGCTTGCTCTTCGAGGGATAAACTTACCCCCAACTTGATGATTTGCGGATTCATTGGATCAGAACCGATGTCTACGTCAATCGTCTCTTCGATTGACATGTGGGATCCATCCTCCAACTGGTGTGGAGTTGGGATCAGGTGGATATCATTCGCTGAATTTAGATCTACGTTGGGAACGTCGGGTTCCTCTTCAGCATGGAAGATATCTTGAGTCTGTCCTGGGGTGAAATGAAACATCTCACCGCAAGGCCAGTACTCTGATGGGGATGGTGGTGAGTCAACGTGATCCCAGTCTATGGCATCTAGGTCTAGATACAATGGTCATGTTGGATCGGTTGGATTGTGGATGGGGGCGGTTAAATCAATGGAGATCATGTTGATGGAATGAATTTGGTCTCCATTACCATGTGGGTGTTGATTCAGACATTCTTGGTGATCCTTGTGCCTCGGATCTGGCTCTGTGGGTACTGGCACAAAAGGATCGGCCCTATGTGTGGATAGAAGGATAGGGTCTACCCTTGGCACTGGTGGCCCTATAGGGTCTCTAGGTGGGAGGTGCTCTCTGTATGCCCAAAGTGGTGGATGAAGCACTTGGTTTAACTATACTTGGTTTAAATGCCACCTATGCCTTGGTCCCATATTTAGATGTTCAAACATACCATCGATGTCTATGGGGTATTCTTGTTGCCTCATATGGTTGAGATATGCCATCTCAGTCTCATCCTCATAGTCACTATCGAAGATCCATAGGCCTTCATTGGCTCCGACAACTATGTGCTCTTCTTGTTGGTATAGCCTCCCACTAGGCGTTTCTTGATCACTTGGCCTTATGGCTGGCATGGGAGGCTCATTTTGTTTGAGCATGTTGATTTGGTCCCTTCTGGGTTGTTTCACTCTCTACGGGAGGGCTGGATTCTCTTGATGTGGCAATTGCCCGATTGGAACATTAAAGGGGAACATTGCCATGAAGTTCTCCTGATAGTCGTCAATGGGTGTCACCTGCGAGTGATTGCTATCGGACTCAAAAGGGTCCCAAGGTGCTACCTCATAATCTGACTCATCTTCAGAAGACCTCCCTTGATCTTGTTCATATCCCTCTTGGAGGTTACTCCTTGAACTTTCCCCTTTCTCGATCAAAGGGGAAGGGTTGTTGAGGTCAACAAGGTTTGTTGTTAACAATGGGAGATAGTCCCCCAATGTGTATGTTGTGTTGGGATTGGCATATGGATCTTGTGCCAACCCATCCCTATTGCCTAGACCTAGGCCTTGCATGGTTTCTACCAAAATGTCAAGGGGCAAAGGGTGGTTGAACCCTACTCTTGATTTATCATATGGCATCTGGTATCTTGGTTGACAAAGAATGTGCATTCCTTGTTCATATCTGCCCAATCCATATCCATGCCAATTACATTGGTTAAGGTATTTCAAGGCAAATTCTGGGTTGGACAGATAATCAACATTCTCAACAAATGGCTCTTCATCCTCTTCCTCTTGTAGGTAGGGTTCAAGGCCATTCTCGAGGCCCCCATATACAAAGTTGGTCTGATTTTGTGGGTAGCCTAAAGGGATGATAGTGTCGATGGGGAGGCGAGGTCTCCCCATGTCTTGCATGGATTCGAGTGCAGGTGTTGCCACAATGTTCCACACTAGGTACTCCCCTAGGCCCGTATTGGCCATCTCAATGGTAATCATCGATGGTTGAGGGGGAGGGAATGGGAGTTCTCCCTGAGTCCACTCCATGTTGGGTGAATCAGGTGTCTCGACTTCCATTCGGCTGGGCACCTCCTCGGTAGAGATGGTTGAGACTAATGGTGGTACCTCCTCTAGGGGCTTCTTCCCATTGTCCTTCGGTGTGGCCACCATAGGTGGCATTGTTGGTGAAGGGACAGATGATGAAGATGGGCTAGGTCGGTTACTTGAGGGACTCAACAATGGGGATGTAGGTAGAATCGGACCTTGTGTGGATGGATTCAATTGAAAGTCCAAATGTGTCGATGGGAGGGTCGATTGTGGCATCAATTGCACCGCATTGCAAAACTTAAAGGGCTCTAGGTCTGCTGGGACTACATGTACTTGCCCTTCGTATGTGTATTTGAGGCATTGATGGGCTATCGAAGGGACACACTTCATGTCCCTGATCCAAGGCCGGCCTAGCAAGATATTGTAGGCCATCTCACCCTCAAGGATGTGACACAACGTAGGAATGGTCTTTTGTCCTACTTGGATGGGCAGGACAATTGTGCCAACCATCGAGCATAACGCATCGTTGAATGCTCGAAGAGTGTAAGTGGATGCCACAATGTGGGATGCTGGCAACTTAAGATGTTTTAATGCCATTGTCGTGATTATGTTGTTGGATGAGCCAGTGTCCACCAACACCCTCTTGAATGGAATCTCGTTGACCCGTGCGATGACGTGCAGGGGTGGATCCACCATATCACTAGTCACCAATTTTAGTTCATCTTCCCTGAAGGTTATGACTGGTTCTATGCATTGTCTCACATGTCCCACAAAGTTGTTGAAAGAATTGGGTTCTTGGGGTTGTAGCTCAATGGCTTTGAGTATCTCCATCAGAGCCTCCCGATGGGGCGATGATTGTTGGATGAGCTCATAGATGGAGAGCCTAGCCGACGTGGTCCTTAAACTTTGAGTAAGCTTAGTCTGAATCGTGGCCACTGGTCTAGGTGGGGGAGGTTGTGTAGGGTGTTGTGGAGGTTGTGACATTGATGGAACATCTCCTGTAGCTGCAGCGGGTGCAGCCATGTTTGGGTATCTTTTGTTCCGTGTCATGATGCTTATCATCCCTACGTATCCTTGCATGGGGTAGTCTTGTGTTACCTCATTCACTTGTAAATTCTTTGCCTACGCATCATGGGTAGGTAGGGGGTCTTTGAAGACTTCCATCTGTTGGTTGCTCAGTGCTACGAGATTATCTACCATGAGCGTTTTGTTGTCTATCAAGTCTTGCACTAAGTTTTTGAATTTCCAACAAGAGAAGATGTCATGTCCTTTCTGTCGATGAAATCTACAATATAAGTCTTCCCTATAGCCCTTGGGTTTTGGCATGTTGGGGTCTATGGGTCGAATTTTCGGCAAGTTTATCAGGTTTTCCGTGAACAAGCGGTCAAACAAGGAGTCTCTAGACTCCGTGAATTGTGTGAATTGTCGCTTAGGGTGACGCTGCTGATTTTGCTCTTGTTTATGATTTTCCTTTTCATAGTTATCAAGAGGAACTTCTTGATAATTAGCCTTTGGGGGCTATGTCATTTGTGTAGGCTTTGGTATATTTATGGCAACTTGATTGACCATGGTGGGTTTCGGTTGCGTGGGCCCAATTTTGGCATTTTTGGTCCACTCTTTCTTGCGTGGCTTGGCAATCTCACCATCTTGAATTTTGATCTCCTCAATTATCTTGGCTTGCACCAGGGCTTCTTCTAGGGTGGCATATTGTTGCAGCTGCAATAGCATGGAGATCGACCTTATGCAACTCTTTGAAAACATCTGAGTCATGTCGGCCATGGGAGGGAGGTAAGGTAGCTTTGAAAGCAATGTCCTCCATCGATTCCCATAAGCGGCTATGGTCTCATCATCATACTACTTAAGGCCAGCTAGGTCGCTTAAGGATGCCTTCTTCTTGGTGTTGAAGGCAAAACGTTCAAGGAACGCGTCCACTAGCTGGTCTAGATTGTTGATGCTATGCTTCGGCAATTGGGTAAACCAATCCGAGGCAGGGCCTACGAACGTGGTTATAAATATTCTCAGAAGCAATGCATCATTGTCCTGAATGCCAAAGCATTGACTCAGGAACCTTGTTACGTGCTCTTGGGCATCCTCATCCCCTCTAAAAATTGCCAATTGAGGCATTTTGAAGTGGTCGGGGTATGGGGGTGCCAAAACTGAAGGATGCACAGGGTGACTATGGAGCTGGCATAAGGTGGGCTTTTGGGGCCCCAAAGTCTTAGTCTCCATAGACTCTAAGCACTCTAGCAGTGCTTTGTATGCATCAGAGGATTTGATTTCCTCTTCTTTGGTTTGTTCCCATTGTGAATTACGAGGAACTTGAGGCCTATGGAGGGGTAGTCGGGTAGCGCCCCCTGCCTTGGTAGGGCATTTCAGCCCACTCTTCTTCTCACTCAAATTCCTCATAGGCTTCTTGAGGAGTTTTTGGGCGTGACCTATAAACATGGATGGGTGCCCGTGGAAGACGCCCATCATTGGTTCTAGGGGTGGCCTCCCGCTCAGGTCTAGGAGGTCTTGGAGGCAACACTTGATAAGGTCGTGGAGACCTGTCTCGCACTAAGGGGTTGTGCCTCTCATAAATTTCTGTCCTATGCATGCGAGGGGTTGGAATCCTCTCATGCATAGTGTTCTGGAGCAACTCATCTGTCTAGCACTGAATGCGCTCTTTGTTAAGATGATACAGTTGTTCTAACTATTGCTGATCTTGCCTAAGCTGCATGATTTGCGCTTGGCGGGCGGCATGTTTGGCAAATGCCAAGTCAATTTGTTCCATCGTCTTAGGTCTAGGAGGCCTAGATGCCTCCCCTACATATCTATCTCGGTCATGGTGATCCGAGATCTCTATAGGTCACTTTCCTCTATCGAGGTTAGCAGCATTCACCCGAGGCTCTGGCCTCAATAGGTGATCTTGATAATTAGCAAGTGCGGAGGCGCATTGCTCCCACGTGGTGTATTGCTCTTGAGGAATATACTGGTTTTCCTCGTGCTCCCTTTCGTACATGTGAAAGGGACGGGCAGAGTTGGCTCACCCTATCTGAAGAGCCTTGTGCTCTAGATTTGGCCTATTAGTTCTAACAGTAATGAGGGGTAGAGGAGGAATGATATAATCATGTGGCCCCTCCTTATGAACCCTATGTTGCTCTAGCACTTCATCGCATAGTGGCCACTCATAATGAGTGTCTAAGGGGGCCTTCCCATGTATGTACTCCTCCTAAGAGGGTCTATGTTGAATGGGAGTGCCCCTCAAAGGGGTGCCTCTATAGTCCTTTTCTGTAGTGGCATAGTGTGGACTATGTTGTGGGTCAGCTCGCCAAGGTGGTATAACCAAGTCCTTGGGGCTATAACGGAGGTGACTTGTGCCTCCTTGTATACTTTCCATAGCTTCTACCCGTGATTGGGCTTGGCTACGGGTATACACCATGGTGGTGGTCTTTCTAGAAAGATATGTATATTTTTATCTCCTTTACAATTCTTTATGCTATACCAAACAAAAGAGGACCACACAAGCAAAGAAATGATTATCTTGTTTACAGATTAAATGTGTGCCCTAAATCTGGTTCAGTGTGTTTGATTTTTGTTATGTAAATCTTGTAAAGAAAACTTTGTTATCCATGCATAATGAGGGCTCTTGTATCTCCAAAATGGTCACCCCTTCAATATACCATTGCCAGGCCGTTATACCGAACCTCTCAATATACCCGCCCTTACGTGAGGGAAACTATTGGTACGCGAGAGCAGAATAGTACATGGAACATAGGCGGTACGAAAGGGGGATCACTCTATTTTTGACACCTACCATAGAAGACTTATCCTCATGCATGGGGAATCACCCCCGTTACACTTGGTCAGCTTTCATCAGGATTTACGTCTAGCAACAGTCACGATCGGGGTGTATGTATGCAAAATCCAAGCCAAGGTGGTGATGAAATCCACCGTTGGTCTTGATCAAGTGTTGGGGTATTAAGACCAACTCCTTGATGTTAATCTTATTAGGTGGTGTGTGTGGTTCCTTTTAATTGTATAAAGAAAGAAAACATACAACAAAATATGATTTTCACTAATGCAATGCTTTAAAGTACGTTTTATCTTTCAAAAATAATTAGTAGCAAAAAGGAAATCACAAAACCTACCTAGAACTGACACCTATGATGAGGACTTGCCATTTGTGCAAGTATCATGCAAGCAAACTAGAGAAGAATGCATTCCTAATCAAGTTCCTTCCATTTAATTTACTCTATGTTTTTATTTCCTTTTTTTATTGCAAGAAGAAAAAAAAATTTTTATGAAGCAAAGAAAATAGAAAATTGCAGAAATAGAAAATCAGAAAAACATAGAGGATGTTCAGAAGGCCTACCTCTTCTCTGTCCAAACCAGATGCCTCTGAGTTTCTGCTCAAAAAATGCATAGATCTCTAATCATCCCGGGGTGGGATGAATAGTAGGTCTGTATTCATCATAGGGTGGGACGAATATGTATTCATCCTGGGGTGGCATGAATTCCAGGTCTGTATTCGTCATAGGGTGGCACGAGTAGCAGTCCAACGCCCGAATGAGTAACACCTACAAAGAAACCACAAAATTTGGATCAAAAAACTTGATCTTAATAGTAGGGGACAAGGTCCCACCATGATCACCACTGAAATCTGAATGCAGAGTGATGGCGTGCCAGATTATGATGCAAACAAAATTGATATAAAAATGCTAAGTCCTACGAATGCGAGAAAGCAATGCATGAAGGAAATAAGCATAGACGAGATGTTAGAAAACAAAGAAAAGTGGGGCCTCTTTTATTAATGTTGCTTTCAATCTAGTTACAATACGTCCCCCCTCTAGGGCTCAGAATGTTTGATACAGTTCGTTACATCAATGGATGGTACGCTTCCAGTGTCTTCCGCATGCCCACATTCGAAATGGGTGGGCCAAAGGTTGTCACCGCTTGTGTCCATGTGTTCATCATTCCTTGCTGCCCCTCCGGTGTTCTTGGTGGTGAGATCCTATGCACAAAGAAATAGCAAATAGTTAATAGCATATGCGGATAGAGGGAAAACATGCAATCCCTAGGGCCTCCGGCTAGTGAATACATAAAATAGCAAAATGATGGTCAAAACATGTCATAATGAATTCAAAATTTGATAGAAGCATAGAAACATCATCAGAGACACATTGCAAAAAGAATAGTCAGGAAATCATGCATGGATTTCTAATCGCTCCAGGGTGGGACGATTAGGACTGTCACAAAACATGCAAAAGCGACCTTGCAAATGTCCTATCCAGAGGCCTCCAAAATTCTTGCAAACTTGGGGTTAGACAAAAAGGGGCATTTTGGGATGACCCAGAAGGTCATATTTGGCAGATTCTTCCCATATTGTCCTGTATCTGAAGGCACTCCCTGTATGTTAGTAAACGCATAAAATGATAAAAACAAGGTCAAAATAGGTCAGAATGCAATGAAACTTGAACAGAAGCATAAGTAAACCAAATAGAACATAATGCAAAAATAATAGTGAAGAAAGCATTCATGGATTTCTAATCACTCCGGGGTGGGACGATTAGGACTGCAATAGTTTGGGGGGCGCCCGGGGCAGGACGCCCATCGTTTGGGGCCTAGTTTTGACACCAATCCACTTGGGATGGGTCCAAAACCTCCTAGGGGGTTGTGTCAATGAATTTGGTGTGGGATTGTGGCTGATTTCTTGGGTTTTGGGTCGGGATTGCGTTCTTAGTGTTCACCCGATAACCTCTCTTCCAAAAGAGAAATTAGGGATGTAAGAAGCACAAAGGGGAATGTGGGTATAATTTGGCAGCACTCCATTGCTCCAAATGCTCCAACTCTCCTATTTTTGGGGTGAGGAGGCTCACCATTTTATAGACCTGAGGGTCTCCTTTGAATGCGCATGCGAGGGCACCACTTGGCTTGTCATGCCTTTTTTGGGGGAGAGAAGATTCCTCCCTGATTTAGGGCCTCCTTGCATGAGGCCTCCATGATCAAGGCATGCTTGACTGAAGTCCCTCTCTCTGATTTGAAACCATTCCTCACAATTGCATGCTCTGAAGGCACAGTTGAGTGGCAGATCTAGGTTGCCATTTGTCAAGGTTTGACTTTTTGCCAGTCAAACCTGCTATTCATCCCACCCTGGGACGATTGCTGCTAATCATCCCGGGGTGGGACGAATAGGATTCTAATCATCCCAGGGTGGGATGAATAGGGAGCAAAGTGCTTAAAAGGTGCCAAATTGACCTCTGACCTTCCAAAACTGATTTGGGAGTGGTTAGGACCACTGTTTAACCTCTGGAGGCTGCCCTAGGGGGTATGTATGCCAATTCGATCAGTGCTTGTAGTCACATAATCGGATTGGTGTTGTTTTGGTGTCTACAGGAGGTCACTGGACCTGATAGCAACTGACAAATAAGGATAAGTTTCATCAAATTTTCACCATAGAGCATTGTAAAATGACCCATAAAGAGCACCTATTGGTCAGAAACATCCAAAATCTCAACCAATACCAAAAATTTACATACATAAAAATCCAAAAACATCATAAAATTCAAAATCCAAAATCAAAATAGCAACCAAATCCCAAGTACACTTGGAGATTACATCGACTACTGCTCCCTGCAATCTGACAAGATGAGTAGATTACCATAGGGCCACTTGGGGTAAAATAGTTATAGTAGGATTGAGACGCTTCCCTTAAAACCCAAAGAAGGTCGTTTGCAGTCGGACCACCCCTTGGGAGTGAGCATGCATTTCAATTCTCGTATAGAATAATAGTAAGTCAACACAAGATAAATTAGAAGTGTTATCACCTTGATTCTCTAAGAAGGCCATTGCAGTCAAACTACCCCATGGGATAAAGGTGTGCAGTTACCAAACAAGGTTGAAGTCACATCTAGATGAGAACTACTTTATAACAATAGAGCAACCCTCTAAAGAGGTCTAAATATTTCATTTTGGTCAAGCGACTCATCACTTCATTAATTTTCCTTTCATCATTGACTTGCCACTTTATGGGGTAGTAAAAAAATTTAACAATCATAATAAAATTCAATAAAATATCGATCGATCATGTTGAGTTGCGTTCATCTTACGAATCATTGCCAAAAACTATCATAAGATTACCCTTTGCTGGGAAAAAAAGAAAATATGATAGTTAAGTTTGTAGCTCCCATCCCTTCGGACCTATAGTAGTACTGAAGCTACCCAATTGCTTGATGAGCGAGTGTAAACTTTCACAAATTTAAGCCTTCCATTCAGTTGGAAGAAATAATTCTAGGTCCTCCTGCATGACTGGGGCATCCTATGTTGATCAGTGATGAGCACCAGATATGCTCATATTTTTTAATATGTACTAATGGTTTTACATGGCAATATATCATGAGTTGTATATTTTTATGAAATATTATGTATTTATTTAATAAAATCATGTGTATTATCTCATCCATTTGTCAAGTGTGTTTTATGTAATTATTTTCCAGATTTTGTCATCTTTTGCTCAGTCGAGGTCCTATATGGACCTAGCACAGTTCCACTCAATCAGATGAAGGCATACGAAGGTAGGTGCATTACTAAAGTAGGTGCCTTACTGAAGTAGGCACATTACTAAAGTATGTGCCTTATTGAAGTAGGCACCTTACTAAAGTAGGTGCCTTATTGAGGTAGGTAATTTACTAAAGTAGGTGCCTTACTGAAGTAGATGCCTTATTGAGGTAGGTGCCTTACTCGAGCGGATGCCCAGATCATGCACATTGACCAAACGGTTGGAGAAGGACCTAGTTTACCACCATTCCACGTCATCTATGGGAAAATGTTGATGAACAAGGTGTCCTAGCCAACGTGGAAAAATATGCAACCATTCACGAAGTAGAATCATAATGAAATGGGAATTGCCTGACTACAAGGAAACGATGAATAAGTTGATCATCGCACACCAGCTATAGTAACCGAACTATCCCAATTTAGATTGTAATCAAGATTCCTATTGTAATAGAACTATAACAAGAAGTCCTATGTGTGTTATATAAACACATGGACCTCTTTATAGCAAAAGGAGGTAAAATTCAGAGAACATCACCACAAGTAATATTTCATTGCACTATTAGTAAAGTCTTAGCATTCTTTATCAACAAGTTGTCTATGTGCTTTGTCAGTGGGATCTACTAGAGCTTAGGCCCACTCCAAGCCAGTATGAGTCCACCAAGGAAAACCTTATTCTTGACCTTGTATGAGTCTGCAAAGGAAAAAAGGACCCAACGGTCATTTTATAAGATAGAGCCCATCAGAAAATTCTGACTTAGCCAACGACCTAGAATTTGAATTAGATTCTCTTGACTCATCACCAATAATCCACTGGAGTGAGCATCCTCACTTTGTGCAAAGTTCCTCCTCATCTCATCGACCTAGGAAAGAACAGATTATTTTGAACCCATTTTTTAAAATAACATCCTCATAGGAAGCCCTATTGTGGAAATCTGTAGAGGATCAGACTGTAACACCAGCTAACTTAGAGGATCTAATTCAAAAAGTTCTAAGTGACCGAAATGCCATAGAAGCTATATTAGAGACCACATTTCCTAAAAAAATGGCTAAAGAAGTCTCATCTGGATTTAGCTTCTTGATAGAGGAAGGAGCAAGGGAAACCAAAATGAAGAACATATCCCCTGCCTATCTTCCTACCTTTAGAGGATACCCAACCTAAGACCCTGACTTGTTTTTGTTTAAATTTTATGTACTGTGTAGGTCTGTCGACTACAAGTTAGATGCGTAGAGGCTAAAACTCTTTCCATCAACATTATAAAACTTAGCTCTATGATGGTTTAGTGGTTTGGGAAACAAGATCACTATGTAGGCAGATATGAGGAAGCTCTTTCTAGAGCAGTACTAGGACTTTGGTAGAGCATAGAATTCCAAGGAGGAAGTCCTCAACATGACATAGAAGGAGGACGAGTCCTTGGAAGAATACTAGGAGAGGTTCAATTTCAACCTACAGTGATCTCCTAATGCAAATCTAGGAGATAAGTCTCTCAAGAGCATTTTTTTGAGAGGACTCAAAAATGAGTCACTATAAGTGCTAAACATGATTTCATGAGGAGACGTTTACTAGTACGCTATGGAATACATCCAATAATTATGCTGAAACTACTCACAAATAAGAGGTAATCCCACCTCCAAAATAGTGAAGGTAACTGCATCGATCACAAATATGGAGATAGGCAACATGTTGGAAGATTTAAAGAGTGAAATGCTATCCTCTCTAGCACTACAGTTGGACACACTCTTGCAGGAGAAGAAGAAATAAGAGAACAATGCAGTGTTAACCTATTTTTGCTTAAAATGTAGAGGATAGCATGTTAGAAATGTGTATCCAGAGAATAAGTTTAGAGTATGCACGGTTTGCCAACAGAACCATAAAATTTAACTGTGCCCATAGCAAACCAATTCCAAAGAAGACACTGACATAACATAAGTCTATTTCATGGGCAATTAAAGAAATTGGTAGCAACCCACTATGGGAAACGTGCCCATAAGGATGCCACCCTATGGAGGAGGACCATATATTCCCCAAGGGTAGATGCAACCACCCAACATGGGATGGTGGGGACCACCACCTTGGATGAACGTGCCTCCAGGAACTGCATTTCCCAATCAGCAACCATGGATGTCATATCAACACCCTAGGCAATAGTGGAGGAACCATATTCTATGGAACTCCACTCCACAAAACATGTCATAGGTTCCACCTCAATAAGGATTACCGACCCTACCTATAGTGAGACCTATGTAGTTACCAACACAACTGATGGTGAACCTGAATAATAAGGTAAACCAACCAATATACCAGATAGAGGGAGAGATGTATCCAATGTATCATATTAGTTGTAATCCTATTCAACCTAGATTGAGAAAGTAGTTAGGAGTAGAAGAACATCCCCTGGTAGAAGAGTAGGAAGAGAGGAGATTCCCCTTTGATAGAAGAAGTGGAGGTAGAGAAAGTTGTTGATAAAATAGAGCCTCATTCCCTAAACGGTTGTAGGAGTAGAGGAAGCTGACACAACTAGAATTTGATATCCTCTCTAGCCTAAGGAACCTTACAGTTAGTATCCCACTATTTCAAGCCATTCGATATGTACCCATATACACCAAGGTGATAAAAGAATTATGTCTAAGGAAATTGAGATGTAAGATGGCACAAACCATTAATGTCATAGGAAAATTGATTTATTTGATGATGGGGAATGCATATCATCCCAAATATGCAGACCCAGACAGCCAAGTACTAATGGTAAAAATAGGAGGATACTCACTGGTGAATACCTTAGTTTATCTGGGTGCAACCATAAACGTGATGTCATAGGAGACCATGTAGAAAATAAAGCTTACGAACCTGAAACCCACCAAGATGATGTTGCAACTGGCCAATCGATCAACTATAGTACCAGAAGGGATGCTCAAGGACATCATCGTAACATTTGATGCATGGTAATACCTGATGGACTTCTTGTTGCTACAATAAAAAATGATACTGGGTGGTTACCCACTCATCTTGGGGAGGCAATAGTTAGCTACGGTTAACACCTACATTAATTACCGTGATGGACTCATGACTATTTCAAATGGACAAAACAACAAGATATTGAAAATATTTCCCTCCACTCAGTTCGTGGACACATTAGGTGAACCCACATTGATCGATCAGAATGATAATTCATTGTCCATGATCTAGCCAATTATGGCCTTGATAGATTTTTAGAAGGATGCTGATGAGGATGGTGTTATAATAGGATTCCTACAAGGAGAATCCTCCCTCACAGTTCTCAAGTCACCATTGGTCAGCACCCAAGACCACCATACCTAGAAAATTGATATTGGGCATGGTAGAACATTTAATATCAGCAATGGATTGATCCTCACATAGTTGACAAAATTAAAAGAGCTCCTAACAAAGCACCAATGAGCATTTGCTTGGGATTATTCAGATATGAAGGGAATCAGCCCTAAAATCTACACACATTGGATATACCTCAAAGAGAAGGTAATCCTAGTCAAATATTCACAAAGAAGAATGAACCTGGCCATGAAAGAAATTGTCAAGGCTAAGCTATAGAAGCTCTTGTCTATAGGGTTCATCTACCCGATCTTCGATAGTGAGTGGGTGTCACCACTTGTGGTGGTCCCAAAGAAAAATGGCAAATGGTGAATTTGTGTTGATTACATATCGTTGAAAAAGGTGACTAAGAAATATCACTTCCCTCTTCCCTTCATTGATAAAGTATTGGACACACGATATGGAAGGAAATACTTCTCCTTTATGGATGGATTCAACGGGTACAACCAAATCCAGATCGGGGAGGAGGACCAGGATAAGATAAAATTCACCTGCCCATGGGGAATATTTGCCTACAGAGTGTTGTCCTTAAGGTTGTGCAATGCACAAACCACCTTCCAAAGGGTAGTGTGTTGAGAAGCAACACACCCCCACTAAAAAAAATGAAATTCCATCCTTTGAAAATATTTTTTATTTTTCCGCAGGGACCCTCTTGAGTTTTTCGGGTTTTAATTCCAAATTTTGCTTGCATCCTTTTTCAAATTTCGCCTACATCAAAGTGTCCAAGTAGGCTTGCATATGACATTGATTTCAATTTAAAATTTCTAAAATTTTGCATGTTAAATGTATTAATTCATATTAATCATTTTAGAGATTTTAATTTTCAATAGCAGTTTCTATTTCTGGCTAGCAAACTTCTAAATGAATTTTCTATTAATCCATGATGAATTTTAAATTTTCGTTTGCATATTTTGATACCCTTTGGGCTTATTTATATTCTTGTAAAGTTTCATCAAATTCTGGGAACTTTGAATTTTCATCATTTTTTCTACACCATGTGAAGCTGACCATTCTCGAGAAATTTAAAATTCATTTTTCAAATGTTAAAATCATTTATGAGTAAGGAAAATCCTTCAAAAATATGTAAAAATGCAAAATACAGATGGATAAAGTTACTGGAGTCAACATACAATTTTTGGAGAATTTGCAAAGTGGAAGAAAAGCTTGAGGGAAATGTCGCTATATCGCGACATGTTCCATTTTCGGACTTGTCTCATTTTTGTGAGGGCACAAGCTTGGAATAAAATATTAAGGGAAACGTTGCGATATCGTGACATGTTCCATTTTTGGACTTGTCTCATTTTCGCGAGGGCACAAGCTTGGAAGTAATGAATTGAGGGAAATGTCGCGATATCGCGACATTTTCCATTTTCGTGAAGGCACAAGCTTGGAAGAAATGAATTGAGGAAAATGTCACGAAATCGTGACATGTTCCATTTTTGCGACATGTTCCATTTTTGTGAGGGCACAAGCTTGGAAGAGAATCTTGAGGGAAATGTCACAAAATCATGACATGTTCCATTTTCATGACTTGTCTCATTTTCGCGAGGGCACAAGCTTGGAAGAAATGAATTGAGGAAAATGTCATGAAATCGCGACATGTTCCATTTTTGCGAGGGTGCAATATTGGAAGAGAAGCTTGAGGGAAATGTCATGAAATCACGACATGTTCCATTTTCGTGACTTGTCTCATTTTCACGAGGGCACAAGCTTGGAAATAATGAATTGAGAGAAATGTTGCGATATCGCAACATGTTCCATTTTCGCGACATGTTCCATTTTCATGAGAGAACAAGCTTGATAGAAATGAAGTGAGGGAAATGTTGTGATATCGTGACATGCTTTAGTTTCATGACATCACCCATCCAAAGGAAGTGGAAGCTTTTCAACACAGTCCAAACCCTAGAAATATTTAAATGAAAAAATTAATTAATTAAATTAATTAATTAATTAAAATGAAAAACATTAAAAATCTAACCTTTGCTTTTCTTTTGTAGAAGGTGATCCGACAGTTGCATAATGGTAGAAGTAATGGCGAGAAAGATAGACAAACCTAAATTTTGGCACAAATCAAGCAAGGACCATCATATGGAAATAAGAGATGTCGAGAAGTCAGTGACTCATCTAGATTTTGCAGATCTAGCCGCAAATACAGACTTTAAGGAATTTTTCGATGGATGCATTTTTTGGGAAAATTTATGGCAAAAGTAATGACGGGCAGAGAATTTCAACTCGAACCAAACAAAGGCGGTTGTGCGAGGATAGAAGGCCCGACAAGTCAGTGACTCATCCAGATTTTGTAGATTTGGCCACAAATACAGACTTTAAGGAATTTGTTGGTGGATGCATTTGCCGGGAAAATTTATGGCAAAATTAATGGCGGGTAGAGAATCTCAACTCGAACCAAACAAAGGCAACTGTGTGAGGATGGAGGCCTCGTAAGTCAGTGACTCATCCAAATTTTGTAGAAGAATTAATGAGATTCTTTGACAGCTTATCAAAATATGAACATACATTTGCATGTGGTGTCCATTTGATGAGGATGAAATCAAGTCTTATCTTCTCCATTTATGGCAAGATCCACATGAAGATTTTTAGAGTGATTAGGTTTTATCAAAACTATATATAAAAATGCCTTATATTGTAAATCCTCGGTGGTGGGATTTTTATGATAAGATTTAGATATTTGGAAGAAGATATTTTGAAAAGATCAGGGTCTGTCTTGAGTCTATATATACTTCTTTTGAATGTAAAATCCAGATGCAAAAACTTGGAATAAAAGACATTTTAGCAATTTCCTGCAAATATTGTTTGAATGCTTTGTTCTATACCTAGGGTTGGTGTGACATCATTTTTTTGTGATAGCATGGCCAGGAGCCTAATCTCTTTTGAATTGCGATAAGTGCATCTTCTTTTGTTTTTGTCTCGCTAAGGTTTATTTATTTTAGTTGTAAATCTATGTTATCAAGATTGAATATGCTACTAGGCTTCATTTCATTTGTTGTATGCTAGGGAAAATTAGAAATTTAAGGTTCAGGTCTATTTTAATTGCTCTATCCTCACTACGTGAGCTAGGAAGCTGGTGAGAGATACTAGTTGACACCGACTTCCCTTCTATTTATGATTTTCTTTCAGATATGTTTCATCTCCGTCTTATGCTCTTAGTAGAAGGTGATCTTAGAAAGCTGGACACCATCCTCTTTGATTGGTTTTATTGTGAAGCTAAATAGTGTAACTAAAATTGGTAGTTTTTATTTACAGCTAAGTTAGATAAGCTTCTATTTTTTGCCCTACCCTACTCTCTATGTTCCACCGTTAAATTATCCATTTTTATTTTCTTTTAAATTTATCTTTTATTTAATCTATTAAAGCATAAATAGCTATATCAAAGAACTCATTGTAAATCCGATTGTCAACAAAGATAACAACCCCTAAACATTATTAAACGAAGGTCGAACCCATTGTAAGGTAACAGATAGTCTACTTGAAACTATTCCAAAAGTGTAAAATAGTGAATAGCCATTTGACCCAACTTTGTAACTCACACCTTGGATAACCAACAAGATCCTAAAGTGAGTGGGATTTATCCCATATAAGTGTTATTGGTATTTTATGCTCATTCTTCATGGGGTGTGTATGAAAGACGAACCAACATAGTGTTGAGCATATTTTCAAATATTATGGGGGATGCAGTAGAGGTATATATGGAAAACTTCACCGTTTACAAAGAAATATTTTAAGAAGCGACCATGAACCTAGAATGTGTGCTCCAAATATGCAAGAAGAACAACTTATCCCTCAACAATGAGAAGTTTTTTATGATGATGCATGAGGGCATAATGTTGGGACATCATCTCTCGATAGAAGAGATTAAAGTAGATCAAAATAAAATAGAAGTGATTAAATATCTACCTAGCCCAAAAATGTAGAGTGAAGTGAGTAGTTTTCTTAGATCTATCGGGTACTATAATCAATTCATCACCAATTTTAGAAAGATAGCCAAATCACTGCACAAACTGCTAGTGAAGGACGTAGAATTCATCTGGATGGAGGACTATGAATGAGTATTTTAGACATTACAGGAGAAGTTGATTTTTTCCCCAGTGTTGCGGGGCCCAAATTGGGCTATTTTATTTCACATATTTTGTGATGCATCCAATAATGCAATTGGAGTGTCCTCGAGTAGAAGGATGGCAAAGAATTCTATGCCATTTATTATGTCAATAACAATTTAGTAGGGGCTAAGCTCAATTACATGGTAATGGAGAAAGAATTTCTCATAGTGGTATATGCCATCAACAAATTCCACCACTACATTACTGGGTACAAGGTGTTCATTCACATGGACCATGTGGTCATCAGATACCTAATGAGTAAACCAACGATTAGTGGTAGGATAATAAGATGGATTTTTCTATTGTGGGAATTTTACATCATCATAGTTGACAAGCTCAGGAAGGACAACATAGTCATAGACTTCCTATCTAGACTAATCCTAGCAGATTATGCAACGGTAGAGGACCATTTCCTAGATGAACATTTGTTCATCATCAATGAATAGACATTGTGGTATGCGAACATCACAAATTATCTATCCATTGGTAGAACATCCCCTACTCTTTCATACAAATAGAAGAAAGGGGTTATTGAAAAGAGTGCTTCCTTTCAATGGATTGATAGCCTTCTATTCAAAATAGGGCTTGATCATATTGTAAGGAGGTGCATAGCAAAGCATGAGTTCCTAGAGATACTAAAATTCTATCATAATGAGCCATGTGGAGGAAATTTATTAGGGAGAAGGAATGCGTATAAGGTATTAAAAATTGGGTATTTTTGGCCCACTCTATTTAAATATACATCTACATACACCAGCAGGTGTGATGAATGTCAAATAATGGGTAGGCCAACCCATAGGGACAAAATGCCCCTTCAACATCATGTACACATTGAGCCCTTTGATAAATGGGGCATGGATTTCATGGGACCCATCAACCCACCTTCAACTAGAAGGAGGTATATTCTAGTCTGCATAGACTACATTACCAAATGGATCGAAGTCCAGGTACTGAGAGATTCTAAGGAGGGGATAGTAGTTGAATTCCTATTCATCCATATTTTCATGGGGATAGTAGCTGAATTCCTATTCATCCATGTTTTCATGAGGTTTGGAGTGCCCAAGAAAATTACAATGAACGAAGGACTCCAATTCACCTCTAGGTTAATCAAGGAATTTATGGAATAGTATAGGTTATGGCACAAAAAAACTACCCCCTACCATCTGTAGGTGAATGGGTAGGTGGAGGTAACCAACAAGGAGATATAAAACATCCGAACAAAAAACATGCAGCAATACAAGAAGGATTGGGATACAATATTACTGGATATAGTATGGGTGTATAATACATGGAAATAAACCACTAGCTTCATGCTCTTCCAACTAGTATATGGGAAGGATGCAATGATGCCCATCGAATTCAAGGTTAAGACAATTAGAACAATGGTAGAACTAGACCTGAGCCTGGATGAGGCATAGAGGGAATAAATTTGATAGCTAAACTAGTTGGACAAATTTTGAATGGATGCCCTCAAAAGAACAAAAATCATATAGAGGCAAAGGAAGTAGTGTCATGATCATCACATTAAAACAAAACAATTCAAAGAGGGAGACTAGGTACTATTGTATGATTCTAGATTCTAGGAATGGAAGGGAAAATTGATGCAAATATAAATGGTACCATACAAGGTGCTGGAAATAATAAAAAACGGTATTGATCGGGTCAAGATAATTGGTGGTAACAACACCATTCTATTCGCCAATGGCTATCAGTTTCACCCATAACATAGGTATGAAAGTTTTCTGATAGAATCTAGAATAGGCATGGGGGAGACCTCATCCAGGTAAAATTTCACCAGAATTCTCAACAAAATGGTGGATGTAGAGGTGTCCAACAAGAAGAAATTAGTATAGTTTCCTATTTTTCTTTAGCTTACGATGTGTTTTGTAGGGAAAATTCCCACATGCAAACTACAGGTATCCTGAGAGCCAGGGCCTAATAGGCATGGATTACGTTTAACTACATTTTTATTTTTTTCATTTTCTTTTTGCAGGGGAATGGCCTAATTGCTCAAAAAATAGGTATCTCTAAGAATAAGGCCTAGACAGGATCAACATCCATGAACCTGCATAATAGGAGGATAGTGTTGATCCAGGCATAGGGTGGGTACCAATTACCTACAAAGGAAAAATTATACATTCCCATGCCTAGATGAAGTGGATGCAAATTTTGTATGAGGATAATTTTAGGAGGCTTGATCAACCTCACATCAATAGACACGTTAGTCATTGCTTTTCAATGATGGAGGAACAAACGAATCTAGAAGGGAGGTGTCTTACTCTAGAACCTTACTTCAGAGGAAAGGTGCCTTACTCTGGCACCTTACTTCAAAGGAGCGATACCTTGCTCTACTAAGGAGGTGCCAACCCAGAGCATTCTTTTATTTTGTGGAATGAAAGGAGGCACCTTACTCTGGTACCTTACTTTGAAGGAGCGGTGCCTTGCTCCACCAAGGAGGTGCCACTCTAAAGTGTTCTTCATGGTCAAGTGGTGCCTTACTAAGGTAGGCACATTACTGAGGTAGATTCCTTACTCAAGTAGGTGTCTTACTGAGGGAGGTGCATTACTCTGGCACCTTGATTTGCTAAGGAGGCACCACCGCCGAAGCATTTAAAAAAAAAAACATCTTTATCAAAAAAAAATATATATATATATATATATATATATTTCCAAGGGAGGTGCCTTACTCTAGCACCTTACTCCAAAGTAACAACACCTTACTCCACCAAGGAAGTTCCACCCCAGAGCATTCTTCATATTCAAGTGGTTCCTTACTCAAGTAGGTGCCTTTCTGAGCTAGGCGCCTTACTCAAGAACGCACCTTACTCAAGTAGGTGCCTTACTCAAGTAGGTGCATTACTCAAGTAGGTGCCTTACTAAAGTAGGTGCCTTACTCAAGTAGCCACCTTACTGAAGTAGGTGCCTTACTAAGGTAAGTTCCTTACAATGGCACCTTACTCAAGCAGGTGCCTCGATTGACTCAAAAACACACACACAACTTGGCAGTACGTGGAGCAGCCAAAACCAACACCATCATCTCATGTGATGGAAATCCAGAAGCATCCAAAAATATTTTGAAATCATTGGGAAAGATATATGCATGTCCCAAGGCCAACCATCGAGGATATATGCATCCCAACCTAAACCAATAGGATCCATCGCATTTTTAGTATAGGACCTTGAGTGAACCAAGAATTCAATACCCAAGGTGATGTAATCAGCACATGGGAAAAATATTAGCAAGTACCAATTTGACATACTCCACGCAACACAAAATGACCAATCAGGTATGCACATTATTTTCTTTAGATATATATGTAATTTTTCATATGATATACCTCTCTAAAAATAATTTCAGTGCAAGAATTGAATTCATCCCTCATGCCTAATACATCGTGTCAAAAGTTAATTCAGGTGGTGTACCCTACCAACCCCATGATTTCCAAAGTTAGGTGCCCTAGTTTATAAAAATATGTCTTACTAAGGGTATGGAATCAAACCAATTGAAACCAGTAGGGCATTCACCATGGGTGGATGATAAAAGAATCATGTGCTCAAAAAGCATAAGCCCAGCGACATTGAGGGGATTAGGTGAGAAGTTGTGCATCGGTTCGAAGCAGTCAAGTGGATGAATTACTATCGCTTGGTCAGCCAAGACCAGGATGTAGAGGCAGTAAAGGAGTTTGTTGCCATTGTGAATATAGGAGTTGCCTGATTATGTAGATTGGAAATTCCAATCATCCCAGAGTACATTGCTCATGTCACTAATATTTTCCTTACTATAGAATGCACATATAAATATGGTGTGGCAAAGAAGTGCATAGAAGTGTTACTTAGACATGGAAACATACCATGTGACCAACATGGGATCCCAAAGCAGATACTCTCGATGCACTTGAGGAAGCTCTTTAAGTAGGTTGTGAGATACTTCACATGCACCAAGAAGTATTCGCACCTGAATGTGAACCATATGCAATTTTTGAACCATCTAGTGCATGGGTGAGAAATAAACATCTCATTATACCTAGCAATGCCCTGTAGGATGAGGTGTCACAGTATCATAGAGGAGTGGTCTTTTCCCTAGCCCACCAAGGGCTAATTATAGCCCTGGTACACCATGAAGAGGAGCATAGGGTAATTTCATCGATTACTGGGGCCAAACACTATAGTGCATGAGAGCAGGTGGTGATCAAACCAGAGCAAGAGGTCAAATTATGAGGGATGACTGAAGAAGTTAGGTTTGAACCTTCTAATGTATCAGAGTATTCAACAATGGAGGTAGAGAATTATGTTGAATTAGGGGGAATTTCCAAAGAAGAACACCCTCGATTCTCACCAGATGCTATAGAGGAAGGGTAGAGTTCTCTGCCCAATTATACAGAGGAAAGGCCATAATCATCTAGCCTTGAACCCTTAGTACGGTGAATACAGCGTATACATGGTTGAAGATAACTGCGATACCTAATCCTATCAAGTGATAAAGAGGAGGAATATGTAGAGCTTAGATTCATGGCCCAAAGCCTACAAAATTTGGCTACTCATATCCCGTAAGACCTACAGTCCTCAGTGAGCCTACAATAGTAGTTCGAGGTGCCGATGGAAGAGGACCGCATTGAGCAGAGTGAGAAATCCATGACACAGGTACTGTTCGATGAATATAATGAAATGACTACAATAAGAATCTAGATGCAAGAGGCCACCATCACCCAATTTTAGCAACTGATCTAGTAGTTTAGGGCATAAAACCAGCAACTACAAGTTAGGGTGATCGAAAGGTGGGATGCCTCTACCCAAACTAATTGGGAAATTGAGGTACCCACAAACTCTCCAACCTCACCAGAGAGAGTAGTATCATCTAGGGTAGTCAATTTAGATGCCCAAAATGAGGAATTAGAGGTGAGAGAAGGTTCATGCACCTCTGGTAGGGTAATTACATAGGAATAGGGGAATTCTATTTTTTAAACAGAAACCCTTGTTATCAACATTGATGATTATGAGGAGCCTTCAGGGCAGATCCAAGGAAAAAATCCTAAACTTGAGGCCAAGAAGGATTCTCTAGAGCACTAAGCATCTAAAATTGAGGGACCACTACCCAAATAACTAGAGGAGCAGGCACCGGGTGACTAGGGTACCAAAGAAACAGCCATGGGAGGCCTAATAATATAAGGATAGATCCCTAAAACCTCTAATAGAGATGCAACCTCCATGGGAAATGAATATCTCCCCACACAAGCCACTGCAATACCAAATAGGATAAAATATAAGGCACCTCAAATGATGCAGAAGAGGGCCAAAAGAAAGGCTAGGGTGACGTTTGCTGAACTGAACCCCCATTTTGATGAGGAATGGGAAGAAGGCCTATAGGCCTTCATTGAATGAAAAGAAAATTTTGAAAATATCTAAGATGAGTTTGAGGCAGCAAAGGTATCTAGTAAAGCTACCAAAAAGGTCAAAATAGGACCAGGCATCTATGTGGACCCTGCTGCAGATGGTCAATTTTGGGAGATCAATGGTTTGTCGTAGGGTCGGCCCTCTAAGATGAAGAAATGGCTAGAAAAATAGGGGGTATATGGACCATAGGTAGAGGTGGCAGTGATTGTAAAAGAAAATGCTGGCCTCACCCCTAAAGAAATTTGGATATACAAAGCCAACGTAGTTGTACGAAAGAGGGATGACTTCGACATTTCCTTTAGAGAGTTACGTCCCCAACATGTTGACCTATGGTAGGAAGTAGAGGCAACATTTCAGAAGGGATAAATTATTGTGGTAGCAGCACCCAACATAGGTGTTGGGCCAAGTATGATAGGGAGGTGTTGGAACTAAATTTGACCCAAATTTGAAACCCCCAAATTTAAATTTTTGGTTTCAATCAAAATGTTTATAATGATGGTTACTTCTTCAGTTGGTGTGATCTACATGAGTTTTTATTGGTCGATTTGATGAAGTTTAACCTTGGGTGTTAATAATGTGTGCCTCTTTTTATTACTCAAATATCTCAAAAGGAATAGGGCAAATTTTTATTAATTCAATCTCTAAAGCCAAAATTTGACCTTCATATAATAATTTTCCTAGGGCTTAAACCAACCGATAAACCTTTAAGTCCTAAGGTATTTAGAAGTGATTTAATTAAACATCGTGGTCTAAAAACATCGAAAGGTTTAAGTCCAAAATAAAAATCTTAAGTTATACTTGAGTGTATGCACCCCATTTAATTAAAATATGAACACCTTGGATCTAATCCAAGAGCCGTGCTCGATTTAGGTTTAATCTAACAGTTGTGCTTTGATAAACCAATTAAATATTAAATCGGTAGTCAAAGTCCTATTAAATTATAACCTAAGGTAAAAAATTATTAAAAATCATGCAACTCTACCAATCTAGATGGATGCACTTGAACCAGGCCAAATCCAACGATTGTGCTATCTCTAAAAAGTCAAAAATTTAAACAAAGTCATCATAGGTCAAAGATGCCAGTTAAATAGCAAGCAACTCTGATAGATTGGACGATAGTGCTTGAGTGAGCTCAAGATCGACATTTGTGCTTGATTTAATTAAAACACACATTAAAGTACCATTCTAAAAAAGGAATTAAGAATACGTGCCCCATTTGAAATAATCATCAAGCAAGATGGATGGATCATACGACAACACTTGATCTAGACCTGATCCGACGGTGATGCTCTTACAAAGGTGCTTTAAAGAGGTAAATATCCCATGTGATTAATTAAAATATTAAACAACATTAAAAAGGGTCTAAAAACATTGGCTAATCATCCCCCTTTTGGCTTAATTAGGGTTTAAAATTATATGTCCTTAAGTAACTGACTTCGCAGGTTGAAGGAGATCAACGGTCGCACCGACATTCAATCGAAAATTGATGGTCATGCCAAATAAAAATATTGGTAAAATAATGGGTGAAACGAAGGTAAAATGAAAATTAATTGTGTAATTAGCAAGGGTATAACACATTGTATAATCATTCCCCCTTTAGGCTTAATCATGATTAATCAAATCTAACAATGCACCCTTTTGATTATTAAGTATACAGTTATAGGAAATTTGATGGTTATGCTCTATTTAAATCCTGATCAGATGGATGTGCTCAAACACAATAAAACACCATGACAAAGATCAAAGGAATTGAACGATAACATTTCATCAACATTTTATCTAACGACAACGTGATGTTTAAAATAATTGAATGTTCATGCATGAAGTTTTGGTAGTATAATTGATCAAATGCATAAGGTAGATTAACCACCATGCAGGTCTCGAGACATCAATGGTTGCACTAATCCTCTTCAATATCTGATGGTAGTACATCAATCAAATATTTAAGTGATAAATCAATCACTTAGATATGATGGTAGTACTCCATTAAGATTAAGAAGATATAACAACTATGAATGAGTTAGAGTCAAGATAAAAGAACACGAGCAAGCTAAAACAACGGGCATCTTCTGATAGATCTGATGGATGTGCTCTATCTCAAGTCAATCCAATAGCAATGCACACCCTAAAGGTAAACCAAAAAGGTAAGCATAAATTGACATTTGATTAATTAAATCTTAAAATGTATTTAATGGGGTTATAAATCTATTATTAATTACCATCCTTATTGGTCAAAATTAAAAAGGGTTAAGTGTATGTTTTCTTTTGATATCTAACCTACAGGTTTTAAAATATCAAAGGTTGCGATAGAATAGTACATCTAATGGTTGCGCTCGATCACGGTTGACTCAAGGAAGCTAAATTTTTTTGAAATAATAATGGTAGGCACTCACACCAAGAACTAAATCATGTGAAGATCCCAAAGGTGATTACTGCCTGAGTGAAGTATAATCAATCCCAAAAATTTAGTTATCATTCAGGTCCATAGTGGCCTGAGATTCAAAAAGGAAATCATTCCCATCACACATCTCAGCTCCACATTAGATAAAAAGAGTTCCAGTGAAAAATAACTGAACTCTTGATGATTATCGATAAATGAACCAAAAGGTCTCAGGGCACATAGGATGAAGGACATTACCCATCATAAATGCTAAATTCTAGAAAAAGGATGCATTGGCAAAATCTCTTTGGTTAATTTTAAAACAAAAATTGGCGGCATCATATTGATGACAAAACGTGTAAATTTATAACCCATTCAACCACCCTATATATGAGCTCACGAAACCAGTCAAGTCTACCACCTTGGTGAGCTAAGAGCAGAATTTGATACATAATAAGTACAGAGAGGAGAAGAGCTTCAAACTTTGTTGTTGTTAAAGAGGACTATACCCACTACCTTGAACAATATGACCTCATGGTGAGACATTTTTGTACCATAAAACACTAGGGAAGTAGTAAAATTTATTATAGACCGGTCCCCATACACTGAGATAGCTAGACCGTATGTACCTGATATCACGATGCATGATTTTGCTCAAATATGTGGAGCTAATAAAAAACTTACTCCAACACAACGATACAAAATTGAAAATGTGTGTATCAAGATTTTTTATCGTGTAATGGATAATGATAATAGGACACCATGGATAATGGTTGATCTTCATCACAGAGCATGGAGGTTACAATATAAGGGTTTTCCCAGGGATAACAAATGGAATAGTAACCTTAGGAAGTTGATGTGCCTAAAGGTTCACTTCTGATTAGATTTATTGGTGTGGATGGTAGTGGCGTATGACGAGAGAACAAGGATATTTTGAGATAACAAGAATCAATCAGTATTTAGCATCAAAGTCGGACGCCTCCAAGAAATCTTCAATCTGATAGAGTATACCACCTATCTGGTGCAAAAGGTAATCAAACACCAGTCTCGTATGTTCACAGACATGGAATTTGTTAAAACTTTGTTTGATACACATGATAAAATAGAAAATATTTTTCCAATTAGGAAAACTACTTTAAAGCCATGGGTCCAATTTTTTTACGATATGAAAAACATAGTTTTAGGAGTACAAGATCTCAGTGTAGTAACTAAGAGGACATTATATTTAGCTGCACAGTGCAATTGAGCACATAACACCCCAATTTATGCCTAGGAATTAGAACTGAGTAATCAAATACATGAAGAAATGATAGAATTGAAAAATGCAGTCTTTGAACAAAGACAAGAGATGCCCCATTTCTCTTAATATTATTTTTTTATCCACCTGATAGCGGGTTAATTGGGAGAAGAATCCCAGATAAGAGTAGAGGCCATCAACAAACCCTATATTCAGACCAGTTTTTGGAGAATACATGAAGGGCAAACTCATTTAGGTTGGTTATGTGATCATTTTATGGTAGAAATCCATTGGCTATTGACTGGGATGCTCCCTGAGAGATTAGGGCCAAGAGTAAGGGCTTTCATCAAAGAAAAGGAGATTGGGGATTTCTTTTTCACATAAGGTTTTACCTATATCAAGCTCTATAGGGCCAAAATTCTCCCAAATCTATTGTCAAAGTATTATCCATTGTCTCTAGCAGCCTTGGAATTATGTAGACAGGTAGCCGAAGAGGCCAAGATAATATTAGTGAAAAAAAATGGTAAAGTCCCCTGGCTAATGTTCCCTATCTCTTTGGAGATTATATATTCATTGACTACCCTACACTGCTCAAGAGAATGTTCAATTTGGATACTATAGGATTCGATGAATTAGCTTGGATATTTTATGATCCAAAAGGGATATATAATAAAATTATGGAAAAAAGATACTATGCTTGGATAAAGCATCGATAGGATGATTTTGAAGAGAGGTTATTAGAAGCCATGGAAAAAGGAACATATTTATAGGTTGTATGGAATGAATTTCCCCCAGAGAAAATGGCCAGTACACAAATTCGTGATGCCTATGATTACCCTACAAAATTAAGAAGTCTTCAAGAAATTTTAGTAGAATTTGTAGCACCTATTTTTCCAGGTGTAGTACAAGCAACCAAGGAAGACACCCTATTATAATTGATAGAAGAACAAGGTATTGACCTAATGGATGTCACTATAAATACTATAGACATAATAGAAAAATAGGTTGGGCCTTCTAAAGGTGCTCATCTTAGAATAGAAGCAACACCAAGCACTCTGTTAGTCTTACAATGACACTGAGAGGGGGGGTGAATCAGTGTAGCTCTTTTAATCTTGAATTTACAGCTCTTAAAATAGAAGCAATTAAAACTTATAACAAGATACAGCAAGAATAATAGAAGAGCATCACACAAAAAAATATTTAACGAGGTTCACCAATGTGGCTACTCCTCAAGAATGACTACTTGGACTACCATCCAAATCCAACCTTTGTAAAGCAACAACTTTATAATCACTTTATCAGCACCCACTGGAAGGAGCACCAACCCCTTATTTATCTACACCAACAGAAAGGAGCACCAACCCCTGATTTACTAGCACCCACTGGAAGGAGCACCAACCCCTAATGCCAAGCTACAACTTGGACTTGAATTATGAATCTAGAATATTAACAGAATGATACCTCCACTTTTACAATATCCCAACAAGTCTGCTTCACCTTAGCGATCTCTGTGCACTTTTCTCTCTCTACAAAATTACTTCACACAATCTACTACATCACAGTCGAACGATCATCTTCTCCCTTTTTTGCACTCTTTTTCCTTTGCAAGTTTCACACTTAGCATGGTTTTATATGACTTGCACTTTGCGCTCTAGATCGAACTTCATGCACATTGACCACATTCAAAATCTCCAAATAGCCCCCCTTTTATAACAGAATGTTTGAGATGAAAACCCTAATCTTAGTTGATTGTAAATCCTCATCTTAGTCAGTTTTCATGACATCTGTAAACCCTAATTTTAGTCGACTGTTCATCGGTCTTCGTTGGCTTCAACTTAATCATGAGAATACAACATGTCACGATATCACGACACTTTTTCTTCTTGCTCTTTCTCTTAGCTTTGACTCGCAAAAATAAAATATGTCGCGATATCTCGACACTTTTGCTCCATGCTCTTTCTCTTAGCTTTGACCAGCAAAAACACATGTCATGATATCGCAACACTATTTTCTCTCTCCTCTTTCTCTTTGCTTTGGCCCACGAAAATACATGTCGCGATATCATGACACTATTTTCTCTCTCATATTTCTCCTTGTATTGGACCGCAAAAATGCTACATGTCACGATATCGTGACACTTTCACCTCTGCACACATTGTCTCTACTTTTGTCACGATATCATGACACTTTTGCTTTCGTACTTAGCTTCTTTGCTTTTATCACGAAATTACGACACTTTTGCCTTCGAAGTCTTCTTCACTGATTTTGTCGCAAAATCGTGACACTTCTACCTTTGAAGTCTTCTTCCCTACTTTTTTTGTGAAATCATGATAGTTCTACTTTTGTACGCTTCCTCTCTTTTGTTTGTTGCAAAAATGCGACATGTCACAAAATCACGACACTTTTCCTTCTCTGCCTTCCTGCTTTCTTCAAGTCATGAAAATGCGACATGTTGCAAAATCGTGACACTTTTCCTTCTCTACCTTCCTGCTCTCTTCAAGTCACGAAAATGTGACATGTCACAAAATCATGACACTTTTCCTTCTCTGCCTTCCTGCTCTCTTCAAGTCATGAAAATGTGACATGTCACGAAATCGTGACACTTTTCCTTCTTTGCCTTCCTACACTTTTCAAGTCACAAAAATGCGACATGTCGCGAAATCATGACACTTTTTCTTTCTCTTCCTTCCTACGCTTTTTGAGTCACGAAAATGCGACATGTTGTGAAATCGTGACACTTTTTCTTTCTCTTCCTTCCTGCACTTTTTGAGTCACGAAAATGCGACATGTCGCAAAATCGTGACACTTTTCCAACTCACTTTCTCTCTCCTATTTTAGTCGTGAAACTGCGACATGTCGTGAAATCGTGACACTTTTCAAACTTGTTCTCTTTCTTTGAACTTTTCACAAAATCATGAGACTTCTTCCTGCTTTCTCTTTTTCTTCCAACATGTCATGAAATCATGACAATTTTTCCACTTGCCTTTTTCTCTGGCAACATGTCACGAAATCGCGACAGTTTTTCCACTTGCATTTTTCTCTACCAACATGTCACGAAATCATGACATTTTTTCCACTTGCCTTTTTCTCTGCCAACATGTCATGAAATCATGATAGTTTTTCTTGCTTCTTCTCTCTCTTCCAACATGTCGCAAAATCATGACAGTTTTTCCACTTGCCTTTTTCTTTGCCAACATGTCATGAAATTGTGATAGTTTTTCCTGCTTCTTCTCTCTCTTCCAACATGTCATGAAATCATGATAGTTTTTCCTACTTCTCTCTTCCAAAATGTCACGAAATCATGACAGTTTTTTCAACTTTTTCTCTCTCTTCCAACATGTTGCAAAATTGTGACAGTTTTTCTTGCCTGCTGTATATGTCGCGATATCGCGACACTTTTCTTACTTGTCTTTTTCTTTGATCTTTTGCAAGTGGGCTACTTCGGTCTTCTTGGAAACTCACTATCCATACTTTGAATAACCTTTGAACTCCTGTCTTCTGCATCTGAATAGCTTTTGAACTTCCTATCCACTGAAACACCAGATCTATCTAATTGTGTTGACAACAATGACAATATTGTTGCTGCACCTTGTTCAACAATCTCCCCCTTTGTAATTGTTGGCAACACATGTGCAATTTCTTGTAACTCTTCTCCCCCTTTGACAATAATACCAAAGGGCTACTGCAGACTCCCCCTGAGTCCATACACAACATTCTCAGGAAAAATTGATTATACTTAGCAAAAATCATGAGCAACAAGATAATCAAATGCTTAGATGCTCCCCCTGAGAATGTGATCCCTGTAGCTAGTCAATATTTAGGAAGTGTGACCACTCCCAATTTATTGCGAAGGTACTCAAAAACTTCCTTGGGCAATGGTTTTGTGAAGATATCTGCTACTTGTTTTGTAGTTGGAACAAAAGCCAATTTAACCTCACCTTTTACAACTTTATCCTTCAAGAAGTGATATCTGATAGCGATGTGTTTTGTGCGTGAATGCATAACTGGATTCTTGGAGATGTTAATGGCACTGGTGTTTTCACACTTAACTAATATCGGTTCACTAAAGTAGATACCAAGATCTTTCAAGGTTTGTTTCATCCATAATACCTACATACAACATGTTGTCACTACAATATATTTTGCCTCTGCTATTGATAAAGAAATTGACTCTTGCTTCTTACTGTGCCATGCAACCAATCTGTCTCCAAGATAGAATGCACCTCCACTGGTACTCTTTCTGTCATCTACACATCCTACCCAATATGCATCTGAATATGATATAAGGGTGAAGTCTTTACCTTTTGGATACCACAACCCATACTCCATAGTACCCTTGAGATACCGAAGAATCCTCTTTACTGCTGTCACATGAGTCTCCTTGGGATTGGCCTAAAAATGTGCTACCATGCATACTGCCTGCAAAATATCTGGTCTGGTAGCTTTCAGGTACAGTAGGCTTCCAATCATAGATCTATACATGGTTTGATCAATAGGTGGAGATTTTTCATCTTTGCTCAACTTGCAGCCTGTCATCATGGGAGTGCTAACTAGCTTACAATCCTCCATTGTGAATTTCTTTAACATCTCTTTTACATATTTAAATTGAGAAATAAATATGCCCTTCTTACTTTGATTAACTTGCAAACCGAGGAAATATTATAGTTCACCAATCATTGACATTTCAAATTCTTTTTGCATCTTATTTTTTAAATCTTTACATGACTCATCTTTGCTGCTGCCAAATATGATATCATCTACATATACAACAAGAACAATAATATGCCCATTTTCTATTTTGACATACAAGTTACTATCCACCATTCCTTTCTTAAACCTTTGTTGAGTGAGATAGTTGTCTAATCTTGCATACCATGCTCGGGGTGCCTGTTTTAAGCCATATAAATATTTCTTCAACTTACAAACAAATTTGGGATTATCACCAAGTTGGAACCCATCTGGTTGCTCAATATAAACCTCTTCTTCAAGTTTCCCATTCAAAAATTTTGATTTCACATCCATTTGATAGACTTTGAAATTCTTATAGACTGCTAAAGCTAGAAACATTCTGATTGCCTTTAGTCTAGCTACTGGTGCAAACTTTTCCTCAAAGTCAATGCCTTCAACTTGTGCATACCCCTTGCATACCAATATTGCTTTATTTTTGACTACCTATCCGTTTTCATTCAATTTGTTACGAAATATCCATTTAGTCTCGATTATATTTTTGTTTGCAGGTCTAGGTACTAACTCCCAAGTTTTGTTTTTCTTGATCTAGTCTAATTCTTCATTTATTGCCTTCATCCAACCTTCATCTTTGCTTGCTTTAGCAACATTATTGGGCTCAATGCTGGATAATAGAGAGTAGTTACTTGCTACTCTTCTTCTTGTTTGAACACCAACTTTGGGGTCTCCAATTATTTGATCTCTAGGATGATTTTTTTGCTAGCTGCCTGTTTTGAATTTCTTATTCTCTTCTGTTTTTGAATCACAACTTACATCATCTGAGTCAATTTTATGTATCTTTTCAATTTCATTTTCCTCATCTCCTTCAATAACCTCTTCATAGATTAGGTGTTTCATTTCATAGCTAATTGCTCGTTCTTTACCTTCATCAAACTTAACATCAGCACTGTCCACAATTTTATTTACCCTTTTGTTGTAGCATTTTTAAGCTTTACTTCTAGACAAATAACCAAAAAAAATACCTTCATCTGCTCTATCTTCAAACTTACCAAGATTATCTTCAGATTTTTTGATATAGCACTTGCTGCCAAAAACTCTAAGGTATTTTTTTGTTGCCCTTTTACCGAACCACAATTCATAAGGAGTTTTGCTTTCATGTGTTCTCATCATGTACCTATTTTGGATATACACCACAGTATGGATTGCTTCTTTCTAAAATCTATCTGCTACTTTGCTTTTAGCCAACATAGTTCGTGCCATTTCTTGCACTTTCCTATTCTTTCTTTCTATAACTCCATTTTGCTGAGGTGTCCTAGCTGCTGAGAACTATCTCCTAATACCGTATTTTTCATAGTATTCTACAAACTCCTCTGAAATGAATTCTCCTCCTCTGTCTGATCTTAAAAATTTGATCCTCTTTCCTGTTTCATTCTCAACCTAGTTTTTGAAAATCTTGAACATATCAAAAGCTTCTAATTTATGCTTCAAGAAGAATATCCATGTCATTCTGGAATAGTCATCAATGCACAACATAAAATATTTGTCACCATTTATGCTTTGTGTTCTCATGGGTCCACATAAATCAGTGTGTATTAGTTCCAAAGGTTTTCTTGTGTAGTATTCTTTTGTTTTGAAAGAGACTCTAGTTTGTTTCCCATTTTGACATGAAGCACAAATGTTGTTTGCAGGTTTGCTAATGGTGGGAATATCTCTCACTGCTCCTTTTGAGGTGATTTTTATTAGGTTATCAAAACTGATATGACCGAGTCTCTTGTGCCATAACTAATTTTCTTCTTCCTGTCCAATAAAACAAGCTCCTTCTGAATTCTCTGAGAGCGTGTACAGGTTTCTAGATGTTCTTGATCCAGTTGCTATAAATTTTCCACTGTTTGTCTTTCTGACTTCACAACCCTACTTCTTAAAAACTACCTCATGACCTATTGTGGCTGCTCCACAACACACCCCAAAATTGGGGACCCCCTTTTTTTGCACACTTTCCAAGAAGATTACAGTGGCCCAGATGTTAAAAAGACAAAGAAAAGCAAGAAATGAAAAGTTGTCGCGATATCGCGACATGTTGCTCCGTCACGACAAGAAATGAAAAGTTGTCGCGATATCGCGACATGTTGCTCCGTCGCGGCAAGAAATGAAAATTTGTCGCGATATCGCGACATTTTGCTCCATCGCGGCCAGAAATGAAAATTGTCGCGATATCGCGACATGTCACATTTTCGCGGCTCAGACAAGTGAAGTACAGTGGAATGGAAAAGTGTCGCGATTTCGCGACATGTCGCGTTTTCGTGGCCAAGAGCAACAGAATGCAGCATGATGAGAAAATGTCACGATTTCGCGACATGTCGTGAAATCGCGGTCAAAGCGGTCAAACGGGGCAAAGTTCAGAAATTGTCGCGATATCGCGACATGTCACATTTTCGCGGCCCAGATCAGTAGGATGCACCAAAATGCAAAAATGTCAAGATATCATGACATGTCATGAAATCATAGTCAAAGGCAGTAAAAAGAAAATTCAATGCAAAGTTGTCGCGATATCGCGACATGTTGCGTTTTCGCGACCCAAAGACGAAATGAAGTGCAAGAGGAAAAAATGTCACAATATCATGACATGTCATGAAATTGCAGTTCATAGAGGAGAGATAAAGACAAAGTAAAAAAAACATCGCGATATCGTGACATGTCATGAAATCGCGGTTCATAGAGGAGAGAGAAGATAAGGTGCTAGAACTATCATGATATCATGGCCAAAGCAGTCAAAATAGGGCAAGGAGAAAAAATGTCGCGATATCGCGACATGTCAGGTTTTCACGGTAGGAAAGTGAGGAAGGAATAAAGGAAAGAAATTGTCGCGAAATCGTGACAGGTTGCATTTTCACGATCTATCGACGGCAACGGAGATGAAGATAGAAAGTGTCGCGAAATCGCGACCTGTCTCATTTTCACGATTTGCGGTGACCTACAAGCTAAGCAAGGGAAATATGTCATGATATCACGACATGTCGAAGTTTCACGACCTAGAGCAACCAAAGTGGATATAGAAGAAAAGTGTCACGATTTCACGACAAAAATCAAGAAGATGATGCAGAATGAAAAGGTGTCGCGATTTCACGACATGTCGCGTTTTCGCGGCTAAGTGCAGTGAGACAACCCGAAATAGAAAAACATCACGATTTCATGACAAGTTGCATCTTCACAGCCCAAAATAGAAAAACATCACGATTTCGCAACAAGTTGCATCTTCACAGCCAAAAACAGAAAAACATCACGATTTCGCGATAGATTGCATCTACGCGGCCCGAAGGAGAAAAACGTCGCGATATCGCGACATGTCTCATTTTCGCGGTGCATGAAGGCGGACAAGGTTGTTGACATAAAAATGTCACGATATCGCGACATGTCTCATTTTCACGATGCATGAAGGCGAACAAGGCTGTTGATAGAAAAATGTCGCGATATCGCGACATGTCTCATTTTCATGGTATAAGAAGAATAACAAAGCTGTAGGTATAAAAATGTCACGATATCACGACATGCTATTTTTTGTCATGATTCATGATGGGCCATTATGGAACATGCGAGGAAGCACTGAACACGTGGCATAAAGGTGTAAGGGTTACAGAACAGTTACAGTTAGCGAAGAAGATCAAACGTTTCGACGCTCGAACAAAAGCCAAAAATAATGAAGAGTCGGGGAAGACGAAACGAAAAGATCTGGGAAATGAAATGAAGCGTCACAGAGCGAAACAGAGAACCGCACCAAAAAGTTTAAAAGCAGAAGCACAGGATAGGTACAGGGGTCGAAAACCGCTGCGAGCAGGGTTGTAGAGCTGAGGGTGATAAGCCATTCTGGGCCTGTTTTGGAGTGTTTTTCTTCCCCTTTTTTTGGTTTTGAGAAAACTAGAGACTTCTGTTATTGTAAAATGATAAATTTTTAATACAAAAAATTCAGAGAGTTGCATCTCATTGACAAGAAAGAAGGAGTTATTTTCTGCATGCAAGATTTAATGTCTATTTTTCCCCTTTTCAGATTTTAGGCTTATAGGTGGAGTTTAATGCAAGTTATCTTGGTTGCTCCAAGCGAATGTCTAAATCTGAAAACCCCATTCAAAACCCTAGGAACTAGCACTTAGCTTATTAGGATTGTGCATGTTTTGCAGGTCCAATAGGTTAGGTTGTATGCAGGAAACCTCATATCTTCGGTTTTGTCGAAATAGGATAGCATCATACTGAATGCATTTTATTTTCATTTTCTTTTTGCATTTTATTTTCATTTTTTGCACTTTATTTTTTAGAAAGTTCAACTTTATTTTAATTCTCAGGCATTAAAATAAAAAAATTAAAAAATGTCAAAATCCAAAAATAGTTTCACCATTGCGTAGGTTGTATTGCAGATTTTAAATATGCATTTTAAAATTTCCATTTCAGGGCCAAAATTTCATTTTTAGTTTTGTTTTTCATTCATGAGCCGATGATGACATTCCCTTCATGAAAATTCCAATTTCATTGAAGGAGTTATGTTTTATGGCATTTCATCAATTTCCATTTTGAAGTTACATCGTGGTCATATAAGGACCAAATCACATTTGCTTTATTCGGGTTCAACGAACAATCATTAAAGTTTCATAGTAAAATAAACCAACATTGCCCCTTGTTTTCAGTTACTTGCAACCACTAAGGTGTTCCAAGCATTTAAATTGAATATCTTTATTTGAGATTATTAATACACATATGCAAATGCTAATATAGCGGAGACCTTGGAGAAGTTACTTGTTTAATTTCTTTGCAAGAGAGGATTTGGAACCCAAATCCTATCGGAGAGTGTGTTTTCACAATCGGGTGAAAATACCACTCAACAGATTGGCGCTAGAAGGAGGGCATGAAATGGTTTATTTCATCGTGATTTTAAATGCTATAGGTTTATAATTGTTTAAGAGCTTTACATTGCTAAATATTTCAAGTCCATTTGATTAGCATCTTCGGCCTCCTCTAACACCACTCAACAGATTGGCGCTAGAAGGAGGGCATGACGGGTTTATTTTAGTGTGATTTAAATTTAAATTTTTGTATATCTCATGCTATATTGATTGTTATCTTTAGTCCTCTAACACTCAGCAGATTGTTAAAAGGAGGGCCTGAATTGGTTTACTTTATTCTATTTTAAGCAATTCAGGTATGTTGTATATTGTTCTAACGCTTTTTGATTGTTCATACAGAAATAATGTGATTTGATTTAATTTTGAAAATTTTGGTCTCGACTAACGAAGTGTTGTTTCCATGCAATTACTTTTCATTTGATTTTAATGAATACATCTCTTAGTTGATGCTAACTTGATTTTTTATACATTGCAGGTTGGATATTTGCTAGTCATTTCACGCTGATGTGTCGTGATTCCTTCTGTCATTTTTGACTAACAGATTTGGTTCTAAAGTTACATTCTGAGTTTCACTAATGGCAACATTTGAGGAGCAAATTGTATCCCTAAGAGCTGAAATAGCATCTCTAAGAGAAAGAATGGTATCAACGATGGAGGATCATTATAAGGGTTTGTCTACACATGTGACACCCTATCAAATTCCTAAATTGTTATTGGAGTTTCTACGATGTTTTAATCAAGAGGTGTCACAAGGATACTTGCAAAAATTGTATGTCTACAAGGATACATTATGTCGATTCCAAATTTTCTATGAGGAGGTGGCTTGTAAGTTATTTGCATACATTTTGGATGATAAACCATTCTTTTGGTACAGCCAACTACCCATGGAGGTTAGGACTTCTTGGATACAACTAGAAGCAGCCTATATTTATCATTTTGATAATCAAGTTGACTTAGAAGTGTTGAAAAATCAGTTTACCTCCATATGTAAGGAGCCTAATGAATCCTTGAGTCAATTCAATGGAAGATTTCGTGAGTTGCACTCCCAAATGTGGGAAAATTTTAACACATTAGAAGAGGAAGCCATGGAAGTATACCTGGGAGCCATACACCCCACACTTGCTTCATTCATTGAGGAAAAAATGGGTGGCTTGTCTCTAGAGAAAATCTATGAGATCCTAGAAGAGGTAGAACGACAAGGTCTTGAAGAAGAAAAGGCACAACATGTTCACATGAGAGATTGTCCTTCTGAAGATATTGATGCCAACCTACACCAACCATCAAATATAGCACCCTCCACTCCAATGATATCTAAGGTAAATGATCAAGGGGATGAATTTGAATATCCAAATGTTACAACCACCTTAGATGTAGTCCAAGAGGAGGTGCAAATTGCTAAGCCAACATCCGCTAGTGAGGATTATGCAGAAATGATCTCATTCATAGAGATACATGATTATTCGGATGAAGGGGTTCTAAATTCAACAATGTTTGATATATGTGATAGGATGGAACCCACCATAGAATTGAATGAAGTGGTTGAAAGTGAAATTGAAATAAAATCAATAAATAAATTTGAAGATATGATAGAATTTCACCACTTGTTCTTGGAAGATACTATTGATGAGATGTGTAAAATTAATGATCAAGAAATTCTTCACCCTCCAAATTATGATAAAACTGAATCATGGGTTACTAATTTGGACGATGATAGCCTTACAAATTTGAATTCAAGAAATGACCCACTTTTGGAAATAATTGAACCATCTAAGGAAGGTGAAGGTGAATTTGATGAGAAACACATTGATGAATTGGAGGATGTTGAAGAAGTAGTTGAACGTCACCACTTGATTTTGGAAGATGATTATTACAATGCTTGGAAGAAGTGGGAAGACTACACTCACTCCAAAACTACTAATGAAACTTGTGTGCCAATTGATATGCAGGATGACACAATCGCCTACTCAAAGGAAGATATTACAACTCCTGTACAATTTGAGGATGTTTTGGAAGAGGGTTTCAAGTCTCATCAAATTTTGAAAGATTATAATGATTCCATTACCAAGGACAAAGAAGAAAAATATTTGATGAATGAATCAAAAGATCATGCCACAAACATCATGGATTTATTGGGATGACAATTTTTACAATGGTTGGGGGAGATATGATAATGCATTTTTTTCTCACACCCCTATAGATGAAACTCATATTTCACTTGATATGCAAGATGTTGAAACTTCTATCTCACATGAAGAGATACCATGGATAGTGAACAAAGAATGGGAACTAAATGACGAAGAGATGGATCAATTGGAAACAACTCAAATGAAGGATCATCAAGATGAGTCATTGGACATACACTTTGACCAAGAATATTTGAAGGTTGAAAAGGATGGGCATGTTTTCAATTGGGTGCCTAATTTTGGTATGTTTGATGAACAAGTAATCAATGAAGAGTATGAAGACCATGAGGTAAAAGAGGGAATTACAAATCCCCATCAAATTTTGGTAAATAAAAATGTTCAAAGGGTAGAATCTAACCTTTTGTGTTCAAGCATCCAAAATTTAGGTGAAAATTTGCATGACCATATTTTGAATTTGAATGATGTTTATGGTGAAATGTCATTAAAGGTGAATGAAAAACAAGGTATGATTTCCAATCACACCTTTGATAACACTGTTTTAATGAATGGAAAAGAAGTTGATGCACTTGAATTGTTAAATCAAATTCATCAACAATTACTAATTGAATCTAGGGTAAAAACTTTTAATGATCCTAATTTAGTAAATATCCTAGATGCTTGTAAATTGTTGCACAAATTTGATTGGCCTACAAATTTGGAAAATGATTTGGCTTTGAAATTTTTAGAAATAGGCTCTTATTTGCAGCATCTCACATTTAGAAAAGAAAGCCTAGTTCTAAATCATGAATGGAATTATAAGATTTATACTTTAAAGAATAGACAAGATAAAATTGAATATCATTTATTGTCTAATCATTTTAGTAACTTGACGCTCACCTATGAGAGTACTAATGGAACTAAATTTAATTGGTGGGGTGAGAGAGGAAAGTTGAAGTGGGTTGCATTGTTTGGTCTAGTCTTGTTTTTGTTGGATTCCCACAACATTTGGCATGCGTATCACGTTATATTTTTGTTGAAGTGTTCTAATCATGTTTGGGATCCGGGAAAGTGATAGTCCAAGCTTTGCATCATCTTGTATTATATTGTACATTTGTATATAGGTTTTGATTTTTGGTTTTGGTTTGTGTTTTCAAATTTTCATTTTTGGATTGCATTTTGGTTTTGGATTGAATAAGTTTTGATTTAAAGTTATGTGTTGGTCCTATGGACATGTTTGGTTTGTAAAAAAAAAAAAAATTGAGATGTCAACTTATGCCTAAAATCAGGAGAATATGAAACATTGGAATTGTATTGCAGAAAGCTCCACAAGTAACGCAAACACATTAAATAATATCGTTTGAAACTTGTGATGCATGAAGTTGTCAGTTTTACAAATTATGGCAACATAGGTGGTATACTCCATCCACAATTCAGAAAAGCAATGCATTCATATTACATTCCATTTTGCATATATATTCCATCTTAGTTGCATATCCATTTCCAATACAATCATTGAAAAATGTCAAATCCTCTTAGGGTTATGCTATAACATAAATAAGAAAAAAAATCCTAAGGTTGGGAACTGAGGCCCGAGATATCTAGAACCAAGCACATTTTATACACATTAAAAAGGATCTTGAGCAAAATGATCAAAACCTTGCTTGGAAGAAAAGGTCAAGCGAAAGAAGTATTTCATGTCTATCCTATTATGCAACATGATCCTTAAAATAGTGGTTTTTACCACTTCCATAAAGCTTAAAGCCTAAAATCGGAGTAGTAAGGATAGGGTTAAATCCTCATCGAACTTAGGTTGAGGATCCAACTCCCCAAAGCTCTGATTTGACCTACATGGAGTAGTAAGGATAGGGCATAATTCTCATCTCGCCTAGGTTGAGAATCTGATTCCCCAAAGCTCCTATGTCTCATTTCATCATAAATCTTGGATTGGAAGGATCGTACTACATGTCCTCTGCAAAGGATGGGTAGTCATCCCCAAGGTCCAAGAAATAAAAACTAAATATTTCCCATTTCATCTTAATATTGGATTGGAAGGATCGTACTACATGTCCCTAGCAAGGATGGGTAGTCATCCCCAAGGTCCAAGAAGTAAAAAATTAATATTTCCCATTTCATCTTAATATTGGATTGGAAGGATCGTACTACATGTCCCTCGCAAGGATGGGTAGTCATCCCAAAGGTCCAAGAAAAAAAAAGAGAATGAATGAAGCCAAATCATGGATTATGGGGTTAAGTATGCCCATGCATGGCAGCATGTCTTGTCTAAAAACAAGACCACTGATTGTTCAAACGGATAGACTAGCATGACCATTTCATCCATAACTGGTTAAATTATTTTGCTCAAAGTGAGGTAATGAATTCCAAATCGGAGTAGTAAGGATAGGGTTAAACTCCCATCTCGATTAGGTTGGGAGTCCGATTCCCCAAAGCTATGATTTCACTTTCACTTGCACATGGGTTCAAGATAGTAGTGACTCATAACCAACTTTGGGATCTAATAAAGCAATTCATTATACATATAGTTGATCCTAAGAGGGTTTGATAATTTTAAATGTTTGTGTATGATACTAGAAAGCTTAAGCCTTTATAAAAGCTATATCTCTAAGCATATTTATCAGGCTGCGCAAATCATTCACAATCTCACATATGCATTCATGTAAAACTGACAATGGAATGTTGATCAATTTCAAATGATAGAAAATGGAGCACATTGCACACACCGAGCTGATACTTAATGATTCTAATGTTTCATGTATTTCTGATCTATCGACATTTGGTTTTATGTGTTGACACTTGTATCTAAGCTTGTGTATTTCAGGTTAGGTTCTCACCGAAATGCTCAGGAGCATTTCCCAACAGAGTCGCCATTTGTTGTGGCTGCTCCACAACACACCCCAAAATTGGGGACCCCCTTTTTTGCACACTTTCCAAGAAGATTGCAGTGGCCCAGATGTTAAAAAGACAAAGAAAAGCAAGAAATGAAAAGTTGTCGCGATATCGCGACATGTTGCTCCATCGCGGCAAGAAATGAAAAGTTGTCACGATATCGCGACATGTTGCTCCATCGCGGCAAGAAATGAAAAGTTGTCACGATATCGTGACATGTTGCTCCATCGCGGCTAGAAATGAAAAGTTGTCACGATATCGCGACATGTCATTTTGGGCTTAGACAAGCGAAGTAAATGAAAAGTGTCACGATTTCGTGACATGTTTCGCATGGGGTGAAACAGTGAGTTGTCGTGATATGGATGTTGTGAATGAATGTGATATGGACATTAGGTAAAGAGAAGGATTGGATATGGTCGCGACATGTCATGAAATCGCGGTTCATATAAGAGAGAGAAAGATAAAGTGAAAAACGTCGCGATATCGCGACATGTCATGAAATCATAGTTCATAGAGGAGAGAGAAGATAAGGCGCTAGAATTGTCACGATATCGCGACATGTCATGAAATCATGGTCAAAGCAGTCAAAACAGGGAAAGGAGAAAAAACGTCGCGATATCGTGACATGTTAGATTTTTGTGGTAGGAAGGTGAAGAAGGAATAAAGGAAAAATGTCGCGATATCACGAAGTTGATTTTGTGATCTAGAGGCAAGAAGATGAATATAGAAAATGTCAGAAATCGCGATGTATTTTGGGGACAAAGCTAAGCAAGGGAAATATGTCACGATATCACGACATGTCGAGTTTCATGACAGAGCAACCAAAGTGGATATAGAAGAAAAGTGTCATGATTTCATGATAGAAATCAAGAAGATGATGCAGAATGAAAAGGTGTCACGATTTCATGACATGTCGCGTTTTCATGGCTAAGTGCAGCGAGATAGCCCGAAATAGAAAAACATCACGATTTCATGACAAGTTGCAATATGAAAAACTCACGATTTCAAGAGAGAAAAACTGTCGTGATATCGCGACATGTCTCATTTTCAGTGCATGAAGGCGGAAAAAAGACATGTGTCATGCATGAAGGCGGACAAGGCTATTGATAGAAAAACGTCACGATATCACGACATGTCTCATTTTCATGGTATAAGAAGAATAACAAAGCTGCAGATATAAAAATGTCGTGATATCGCGACATGCTATTTTTTGTCATGATTCATGATGGGCCATTATGGAACATGCAGGGAAGCACTGAACACGTGGCATAAAGGTGTAAGGGTTACAAAACGGTTACAGTTAGCGAAGAAGATCAAACGTTTCGACGCTCGAACAAAGGCCAAAAATAATGAAGAGTCAGGGAAGACGAAACGAAAAGATCTAGGAAATGAAATGAAGGGTCACAGAGCGAAACAGAGAACCGCACCAGAAAGTTTAAAAGCAGAAGCCAAAGATAGGTACAGAGGTCGAAAACCGCTGCGAGCAGGGTTGCAGAGCTGAGGGTGATAAGCCATTCTGGGCCTGCTTTGGAGTGTTTTTCTTCCCCTTTTTTTGGTTTTGAGAAAACTAGAGATTTTGTTATTGTAAATTGATAAATTTTTAATACAAAAAATTCAGAGAGTTGCATCTTATGGACAAGAAAGGAGGAGTCATTTTCTGCATGCAAGATTTAATGTCTATTTTTCCCCTTTTCAGATTTTAGGCTTATAGGTGGAGTTTAATGCAAGTTATCTTGGTTGCTCCAAGCGAATGTCTAAATCTGAAAACCCCATTCAAAACCCTAGGAACTAGCACTTAGCTTATTAGGATTGTGCATGTTTTTGTAGGTCCAATAGGTTAGGTTGTATGCAGGAAACCTCATATCTTCGGTTTTGTCGAAATAGGATAGCATCATACTGAATGCATTTTCATTTTCATTTTTCTCTTTGCATTTTATTTTCATTTTTTGCACTTTATTGTTTCTGAAAGTTCAATTTTCTTTTAATTCTTAGACATTAAAATAAAAAAAATTAAAAAAATTAAAAAACTTCAAAATCCGAAAATAGAAAATTTCTATTTCAGGGCCAGAATTTCATTTTTAGTTTTGTTTTTCATTCATGAGCCGATGATGACATTCCCTTCATGAAAATTCCAATTTCATTGAAGGAGTTATGTTTTATGGCATTTCATCAATTTCCATTTTGAAGTTACGTCGTGGTCATATAAGGACCAAATCACATTTGCTTTATTTGGGTTCAATGAACAATCATTAAAGTTTCACAATAAAATAAACCAACATTGCCCCTTGTTTTCAGTTACTTGCAACCACTAAGGTGTTCCAAGCATTTAAATTGAATATCTTTATTTGAGATTATTAATACACAAATGCTAACATAGCGGAGACCTTGGAGAAGTTACTTGTTTAATTTCTTTGCAAGAGAGGATTTGGAACCCAAATCCTATCGGAGAGTGTGTTTTCACAATCGGGTGAAAATACCACTCAACACGACCTTTATCACAAATCTGACTTACGCTCAATAGGTTATGTTTCAAACCATCCACAAACAAGACTTCTTCTGACTTAATTTTTTCATTAATAATTTTGATTGAAATTTTGCTAACTATCTTAGCTCCATCATTGTTTCCAAAATTTACTGAACCACCTTCATATTTTTGCAACTTCTCAATTTTTTTTTTGTTACCTGTCATATGACTAGAGCATCCACTATCAAGTATCCATGGCACATATTTATTTTGTGCTTTAAATGTTGTTTGTACAATTAAGGATTCCTTTTCTTCCTTAAGTTGTTCCTTTTCTTTCCACTCCGTCTTGGTAGTGGTTTTGGGTTCTTGTTTTGCTTTTCCCTTATCAGCAGCTTGTGCATGTTTTACAGGAAGTTTTCTATTTTGTCTCATCTTGTTTGGTTGAACTTTTCTTCCCTAAAACTGATTTGATGAAAATGTGCTTCTACAGTTTCTTGCAATGTGCCCAAAATTGTGACATTTATAACATTCTACTGTATAATTCATCAGAGGAGAAAAAGCATTTCTACTGGTGAAATTCCTTGGTCTAACATTATATTTGCAATCTAAGATTTTATGTCCATAGCCATTGCATTTAAAATAGAAACCAGAGAAAGTATAATTGAACCTAGGAGATGGTCTTTGCCATGTTTCCGTAGGAGCCATAGGTCTTCTTCTTCTTTGATGTGTGACATTGGTGAATCCATCATTGTCAGTTCTCCTTTTGAGCCTGGCATTATTGCTTTCTTTTGCATGATGCATTTTCCCTTGATCAACCTGTTTCTTATCTTCATTCTTTGTGGATTCTACATTTCTAGCCTTTGATCCACTTGATGATTCTCCTTCGATGAAACCCAGACCAAACTTGATGCCTGTAGGTCTTTGGTCATTTATGATCTTATCCAGCTTCATAGAACTTTCTTCATGTTTGTGATAACAACTAATTTTCTTGTTCATCTCTTCTAGCTACATTCTCAAACCAACAGTCTCTTCTTCTAGCTTGCTGCAATAGTCTATTCTCATGGTTATTTGTACTTCAAGATCTTCGAAGATTTTCTTGGATTATTCTATTTGTACTTTCAATGATTTCATTTACATCCACAAGTTTTCTTGAAAGTTTCTTATTCTTTTTCTTTTCTATCTCCCACTCTTCAAGTGTAGAGATCAACTCACCTTCTAGATCTACTTCAGCCTTAGGGTTTTCACCACATACTTCAGATATCAATCCTTCTTTTTTTTATTTTGCTTCTTCAAATGCCATGAAAAGAGCTTCACCTTTTTCCTCTTCAGACTCTTCTCCAGAGCTGTCTTCTGATGAACTGATATTCTTGGAGATGAAACTTCTCTTCTTGAATTTGCCTTTTTTGAAGTTCATTTTCTTCTAGTCACTTCTTTCATGGTGTGATCCTTTATCATTTTTGTTCTGCTCTTTAAGTGGACATTTAGTCGCAAAATGCTCGACACCTCCATAGTTGAAACATTTAAATGGTAGCTTTCCTCTATATTTTCTTTTTCCTTTTTTTAGATTTCTAACAAAGTTTGCTTCCATTTCATCTGATGTCCCTTCTTCCTCGGACTCTTGTTTAGTGTTTTTATTTTTAAGGGCTTTAAAATCCGCTTCTCTATCTATGGGTTTAGATCTTCCTATCCTCATCTCATATGTAGTTAAAGAACCATACATCTCATCTATACTAAAATAATTTAGATTTTAAGCTTCTTCTATTGCTGAGACTTTGGAATCAAACCTTTGAGGAAGAGATCTTAGTACCTTTTTCATGATGGTAGAGTCTCCAATATCCTCATCGAGTCCTCTGATTGCATTAATGATTCCATTGACTCTCAGCATATATACCTCAATGTTTTCATCATCGTTCATTTTCAATGCTTTGAACTAAGCTCTATGTGTCTGTAACTTGGCCTCCTTGATCTTATCGTCTCCTTCATGAATACTCCTAAGTTTGTCCCATATCTCTTTTGTTGTATTACAGTTCATGATCTTCACTAGTTCACTGTCTGCTAATCTGCACATGAGAGAATTTTTTGCTTTTGAGTTGTTTTCAAATAGTTTCTTTTCTTCAGCCTCTTTTGGAGGAGTGATGGGAATTGTGTATCCACTAACTACTGAATCCCATATGTCGTAACCCAAAGCATAGAGATATGTCTACATCCTGATTCTCCAAAATGTGTAATTAGATCCATCAAACAATGGTGCTTTGTTTGATGAGAAACCTTCACCACCTGCCATTGTGTTACTTCCAAGATCACCCTAGCCGGTTAAGCTTGTATAGGAACTTGGCTCTGATACCAATTTTTAGTCTTACAATGACACTGAGAGGGGGGGTGAATTAGTGTAGCTCTTTTAATCTTGAATTTACAGCTCTTAAAATAGAAGCAATTAAAACTTATAACAAGATACAGCAAGAATAACAGAAGAGCATCACATAACACAAGATTTAATGAGGTTCATTAATGTGGCTACTCCTCAAGAATGACTGCTTGGAATACCATCCAAATCCAACCTTTGAAAAAAAACTTTACAATCACTTTACCAGCACCCACTAGAAGGAGCACCAACCCCTTATTTATCAGCACCAACAGAAAATACCACCAACCCCTGATGCCAAGCTGCAACCTAGACTTGAATTATGAATCTAGAAGATTAACATAATGATACCTCCACTTTTATAAGATCCTAAAAAGTCTGCTTCACCTTAGAAATCTCTGCGCACTATGCTCTCTTTGTGAAATTACTTCGCACAATCTACTGCATCATAGTCAAATGATCGTCTTCTCCCTTTTGTGCACTCTACTTCCTTTACAAATTTTAGACTTAGCACAATTCAATACGACTTGCACTCTGCACTCTACAACCGAACTTCATGCACATCAACCACATTTGAAATCTCCAAATAGCCCCCCTTTTATAACAAAATGTTTGAGATGAAAACCCTAATCTTAGTCGGCTATAAATCCTCATCTTAGTCAGTTTTCATGACATCTGTAAACCCTAATTTTAGTTGGTTGTTCATCGGTCTTCATTGGCTTCAACTTAATCATGAGAATACAACATGTTGCGATATCATGACACTTTTTCTCCTTGCTCTTTCTCTTAGCTTTGATCCACAAAAATACATGTCACGATATCGTGAAACTTTTTCTCCATGCTCTTTCTCTTAGCTTTGACCAACGAAAATACATGTTGCGATATTGCGACACTATTTTCTCTCTCCTCTTTCTCTTTGTTTTGGCCCATGAAAATACAACATGTCGTGATATCATGACACTATTTTCTCTCTCCTCTTTCTCCTTATATCGAACCACAAAAATGCTACATGTCACGATATCGTGACACTTTCACCTCCATACACTTCGTCTCTGCTTTTGTCATGATATCATGACACTTCTGCTTTCGTACTTAGCTTCTTTGCTTTTGTCATGAAATCACGACACTTCTTCCTTCAAAGTCTTCTTCACTACTTTTGTTGCAAAATCGTGACACTTCTGCCTTCAAAGTCTTCTTCCCTACTTTTATCATGAAATCGCGACAATTCTGCTTTCATACACTTCCTCTCTTTTGTTTGTCACAAAAATGTGACATGTCGCAAAATCATGATACTTTTCCTTCTCTGCCTTCCTGCTTTCTTCAAGTCGCAAAAATGTGACATGTCATGAAATTGCAACAGTTTTCCTTCTCTGCCTTCTTGCTCTCTTCAAGTCACAAAAATGTGACATGTCACGAAATCGTGACACTTTTCCTTCTCTGCCTTCCTGCTCTCTTCAAGTCGTGAAAATGTGACATGTTGCGAAATCATGAAACTTTTCCTTCTTTGCCTTCTTGCACTTTTCAAGTCACAAAAATGCAACATGTCGCAAAATTGTGACACTTTTTCTTTCTCTTCCTTCATGCGCTTTCTGAGTCGCAAAAATGCAACATGTCACGAAATCATGACACTTTTTCTTCCTCTTCCTTCCTGCGCTTTTCGAGTTGCAAAAATGTGACATGTCGCAAAATCATGACACTTTTCCAACTCACTTTATCTCTCCTATTTTAGTCATGAAATTGTGACATATCGCAAAATCGTGACACTTTTTAAACTTGTTCTCTTTCTTTGAACTTGTCGCGAAATCGTGACACTTCTTCCTGCTTTCTCTTTTTCTTCCAATATGTCACGAAATCATGATAGTTTTTCCACTTGCCTTTTTCTCTACCAACATGTCACGAAATCATGACAGTTTTTCCACTTGCCTTTTTCTCTACCAACATGTCATGAAATCACGACAGTTTTTCCACTTGCCTTTTTATCTGCCAATATGTCGCAAAATTGTGACAGTTTTTTTTGCTTCTTCTCTCTCTTCCAACATGTCATGAAATCATGATAGTTTTTCCACTTGCCTTTTTCTCTGCCAACATGTCGCAAAATCATGACAGTTTTTCCTGCTTCTTCTCTCTCTTCCAACATGTCGCGAAATTGTGATAGTTTTTCCTGCTTCTTCTCTCTCTTCCAACATGTCGCAAAATTGTGATAGTTTTTCCATATTTTTCTCTCTCTTCCAACATGTCATGAAATCACAACATTTTTTCTTGTCTGTTGTATATGTCGTGATATCACAACACTTTTCTTACTTGTCTTTTTCTTTGATCTTTTGCAAGTGGGCTACTTCGGTCTTCTTGGAAACTCATTTTCCATACTCTGAATAACCTTTGAACTCATGTCTTCTACATTTGAATAGCTTTTTGAACTTCCTATCTACTAAAACACTAGATCTATCTAACTATGTTGACAACAATGACAATACTGTTGCTGCACCTTGCTCAACACACTCCTCGAGAAGCTTCCAAAAACTAGAGTACAAATAAAGAGAAGGAGATTGTAACAACACCTACTCAAGGGTCTTATCTTCCAAAACAAGACATAGTTCTTATTTTTGACATAGTCCTAGCTATAACAGGTGTAAAGAAATTGGCACCCATGGCTATCCCTACCACTATAACAATAAGGAATCAAGATATTAAAATTCCATCAGTGGTGCAAATGAATATGAGAAGAACAAGTATGATTGGAAACTTATTCAAAGGCCACTAGGTGAAGAAGCAAACAAAGATTACCACCACAAAAAATAAGAAGCCCATACTATCCCTGCCTTCTACAAAGGTGGTATTAGAGAGGACATATGAATAGAATATTTTCACTACTGTAAATGAACAAGAACTGTAGTTAGTGGTAGAGATGGGAAATATAGAAGAGTAGTTTGCAAAAGAATCATAATTGGGAGAAGTTGTATCATACATAGTAGAGATAAATCTTCCTACTCTACAAGACCCACTAGTCTTCAAATTCAATGAGGAAACAGGGGGCTCATTAGTACTAGGGAAAGAAGGTGAAGTAGCCAAAGTTGTCAAGGCAATGCAAAATCAAGCCATAGACCAATTCATTGGGAAAATTGCAGAGCTATGAAAACAATTGGAAAAATATGAGAAGGAAAAGGTAGAATTGAAAGCATTAATAAATAAACAACAGGAAGAATTTTCCATAAGAGATACTTCAAGTGCACAACCCCCTTCAGTGGTGAAGATTCAATATCATGTCTATTATCTAAATGTAATGAAGAAAGACATGTTAATAAAAATAAAAGCTCATGCCAGTGGGTCTTTTGAGATGTTTAGATATATGAGGGTGATCCGAGTAACTGCTCAAGAAATTCTAACATTATTACAAGAGATAAGAGAATATTTTGAAGTCATCCACTCTGCCTTGGATTTTATAGGAGACCATTTTGAAGAATTGCAAGGATAAGAGATAATAACAGATGATGGCCACAAAATTCAACTTAGTTTTAAGTTTTCAAAGTAGCTCTTTTTGGATCAAACCAAAATAAGTGGATATATGTTGTAAATGAAATGGATAATCAGATCAAAGATGCAATAGAAATACTGGAAAATATTGGTCTCTCCTTAGATCAATGCTTAGAGGTATCTGGTATAGAAGTATTCAAGTATAGCATATAAATATTTGAATGTGAAACAGGTGATGAAGCCAAAATGATTAGACAAACTACTCTTGTGGTGAATACTGTGGAAATGTTACTCTTTCAATATGAAATGAATAGGCACACTCTTGCCACATAGAAAAACAAAATTTTGCAAGAGATGAATATGTTGAGGATTGCAACAACATATGATACATAAGTATGGGGATTAATAACTGAGCAAATAAAAAAATGCAAAAATACAAAAATGGGAAATGGGTTAAAACTTAGGATCAATAGCTAGAAATAAGTTCATCACAACAAAAACTTAAGCCAACCAAAAAAGTCCTTGAAGTAGTAAAGGAAATAGTACAAGAGGAAAAAATGGGAATAATTGTGATGAAGGTAGTAGAAGAAGAAACAAGTTTTTCCAACACTACCATCACTGGTTAGATTGAATTACAGTTTAAAAAATTCAAAGAGGAAAGCACAATTAGGAACAACAAGGGTAGTGGAAGCCAAGTGTACCAATTTTTTAATTACAATCAGATGATGACAAGTGTAAGGGTAGAGATGAACCAAAAATAACATAATCAAGAACCTGCAGCTATAAAAGAAAGCAACTGTGGTCAAGTTTTGCATCAAGCAATTAGATAATAGCATTTTTGCTAAGAGGCATTCTTGAGTGCCCTGTTAGTTGTGTTGTTATATCCCCTTTTGTGTCTATTTTTCTCATTTCTTGTTCTTCCCTTTGCTTTGCAAGATTGTGATAGAAAAATATTCAAGAAGCTAAGATTATTTCCTATATTTTTGAGCCTAAGATTTAGATACTTTGTTGTTACCATATTGGAAAAATGAGAGTAGGAGAGACCTATTACATTATTTGAACAAGATATTTTCATTGTATTGATATATTTTCTTTGAGAAAAAAAAGCATCATGTCCACTTTGCATGTAAACTTTATGAAATCAATATAATTTTGAGTATCTTTTCTATGTGTTACTATGTAATGGATTACATTATTTGAACGTATTATATATGTTTCTATCATTGGTTAACTCTTGGTTTTATTGCGATATTCGAATAAGATTAAGAATGTCAAATTTTCTCCTCCCTTTCTTTTTATTTCATGATAGAATTATTGTTAAATTGCTATAACAACCCAATGAATCTAGACATTGGTCTACATAAGGCATAACAAATGGTTGTTTTCATGCTTAGCCATTTTAATACCTATAATATAATATAAATATGAGGCATGTAATTAGAGTTTTAGTAATAGAATTACCACTAGGGTTTCCTTACCCATTCTATAGTTTTATTTAGCAATATTTGTGTTTAGCAGAACAATGAGGTAGGTCAACCAGAGCCTATAATAGCTCATTGGTTTCAAACGTATTCTTGTAGCATGATAATTAAATTCCTACGGATGCAAGAATCAGTTCCAATAGTTTTTTGGCATCGTTTCTAGGGAATGAACTTATATGTTAAAATCATATCTTTTTAGTTTGTTTCCCAATGACAGTTTTGTGCTTTAACCCGTCAAGCTGACGCCAACATTTTTTTGCACCGTTGCCGGGGAGAATTTTTACATTCTAAAATTGGATTTTACGACATTATTTTTTTAATCAATAGGTGGCTAGTTAGAATAAAGAACGTTTATTTTAATTTTTACATTCTCTAAGTTATTTATTTTACCCATGTTTTTCAATTTAATTTTCTTTACATTTCTTGATCTTATTGAAAATTCTTTTCTTGATCTTCTTTAAAGTTATTTTTCTTTATTCTCTTGAATTATCCCAAGAACTAACTCCCATGATAATGAGTGATAATATTAAGTGTTCTTGATAAAAGTATACATCGTTCTTTCTGCTCCCTGGTATTGGCGACTCTGCTGGATGAACCCAGAAGAAAAAAATATAAAATGAGAGAATAGAACATGCTGGTGAACACAAGGAGAAGTGGTAAGGAGCTATTTCCAAAACTCAAGAATCCAGAGCTATTTATACATACTCAGAATACTCCACTATTCAAGAATACTGCGATCAAATTATAGTGATAAAAAGTATGTAAAAAAAATAGAATGCTATTACTGCTGATATTATTGTAGATAAATGTTTGAAATTGGTTATAGAAGATATATGTGATTATTCTCATAATAGTAATATTGAGGTAAATAATCCATTAGATCATACCCAGATTACTCAACCTCATATTCCTGTAAGTATTACTGTTGTGAATCTAAATCCTATAGTAGCAATGGCCCAGGTTAATGTTCATTTATGGAGAATGAACATATATAGGCCATTTGCATTACCAGCAAATTTAAATGCCTTATCCAGTAAAGCTCATAAATACCTATCTAAATTTTTAGGAAATAATGCAGTAACTTGAGAGGATCATATCAAAAGTTTCTTATATGCAATGGATGGTCTGGAAGTTGAACATGAAGATGTAGTATTAAGACTGTTTTTACAGACTTTAGAAAAATATGCTAGAGAATGGTTTAATTCCCTTCCTAACAATGATATCCCGGACTTCATTAGAATGGAAGAGATGTTTCTAAAGAAATATGATGAAAGGAAAAATGAATAATCACTGTTAACCGAACTAGCCACTATGAAGAAAATATAAAATGAGGTTGTTAGTGATTTCAACATAATTTTTTTAATGACTAGGAACAAGATCCCTACCAACCTTAGACCTAGTGATATTTATTCTATCTATTTTTATTAGAATGCTTTTCAAGGAGATTTTAACTATTAGTTAAGGCAAGAACAAGCCACTACCATTTATGTTTGTATGGAAAAAGTAATGGATATAGAAAGAAATATGTTGGATAGTGGTAAGATGAAGCCCTATTCTCTAGAAGTCAACTTACCTGAGAGAAAACCCAAAAGGGTGGCATTTGATATACAAAGAAGAACCGAAATTGATCCAGTGGAGAAATTGATCAGTCAAATTACTAAGATATTCAATAACGTGAACAACAGGTTAGCAAGAATTGAAAGAAATGGAATTAACGATGAATTTTCATAGACAGAGCATAATTGTCCTCCCTTCAAGAAATATTTCAATAGGAATTGGGGAAATAACAATGGTTTTGAAGAAGGAAATAGTAATAGAGGTAATCAAAATAATAACTCAAAAAACAAATATTATGATAGGGATCAGAACAATGTTCCTAAGCCTATACCATATGCTAATGTAGTAGAAGGGTTTCCCTATTTTTGCTCTACTTGTGATGCACCCCATAACCCTGATGCATGTGAAATTCACCTAAGTGATCAGCGTAATGTAGATATGCATGTAGAATCAAAATAGGATATAATAATCAATGCATGTTGGTCCATTGAAGATGAATTTGGAGAAAGATTTTTTGAAGAAGACATGGATAAATATGCTTCAAATCATCATCCTCAAATTTTAGTAGCTAAAGGAACTAAAATCTTGTAGAAATCACATGAGTCAAGATATGATAATATGAAGCAAGGTAAATTAATCCCCACTGCTCAAGAGGTTGAAGAATTAGAGGCAACCCATGTTATGAATTTAAGGAATAGAACAATCCCCAAAAGTACAAATAAATCCTCTACAAGTGAAACAAGAAAACAAACTTTCACCAATAAAAATATCAGTAAAGATAAAACTGATAGGAACCCTAAAAAGATTACTCCTAAAGTAATAGAATCAGAGGAAGAGATTCCCAAAGAAGAAAGTAATAAACCATTGGATATAAAGAAGATATAATTTTATGCTGGGTCAAAACTCAGTAGCAAAAGGTTAATATCATATTTGGAGAACTTATGAAAGTTCAACAGTACAGAGAACAAGTCTGCAGAGCATTTGGATTAGTAGAACTAAAAGAAGACCCAACTTGCCATGCTGCTAGACAAAATCAACATGATACAAGATCACCATCCTCTGTTAGACCATTCTATGTATCATTAAGGTATAATTCATATGAAAGGAAAAGATATGTAATTCATAATTGCATGCTAGATAGTGGAGCTTCACATAATATCATGCCTAAGCTAATAGTTGACCAAACGGGATTAATATATACTAGATATTCTACCCCTATTTTTGTAATGGACAATAGGAAATTTCCTTGTGTAGGGGTGATAACTTGGATTGCTAGTTTTCCTAGATCAACACCCCAAAAAGGGCATTATCATGGATGTTGTATTAGTTGATGTTGACCCAATTTTCTCATTATTACTCAGTAGACATTGGGTAGAACAACTAGGAGGTTCAATTCAACTGGATTGGTCCTATGCTAAAATCCCAATATCAGATAAGGAGAATATAATTTTGAGAAGGGAACCATTCAACAAACACTTCATAGAGTTAATTCAAACAGATGATACCATGATTAACTTAGTTAAATCTATGGAAGAAAAATGTTTGGGAGTTTATTTAATATGGCACAACTCATTCTTGGTGGAAGTACCAGAAGCAAAGAACATGGATCCAAAAGATATGAAAATGGTTGATGTAGAATCAGATAGAGTTTTGACTCAAGAAATGTGGACCATGTCTTTTGATGAAGCTAAATTACAATCTGGAGTAGGTGTAGGTGTTAATCTAATTGATATAAAAGGAAATTACATTAGCATTCCTTACATATTACAATTTCCTTGTGTAGACACCAAATTACAGCCACTAATCCTCCATCCTAACCATCCCACCACCCACTTGTCCACCATACACCTTTCCCGCCTTCAAAAGGCCCACTTTAGTCCTTTCCCACCATTTCCTAACCCAATTGGGATTATTTTAATATTATTTTATATTTAATATAATATTTTATATTATATTATAATATATTTATTATAAAATATATATTTATAAACTCAATTAACCACAACCGTCCGATCCAATCTAATCTCCACCATCCATCTTCATTAATCCATGCCACATTCAAAAAGTAATCTCAACCTTAGGATCTAATTTAATCTTAGCCACACGATTAAAAGTGTAAAGCTAAAACCCTAAGAAAACCCTAAGGTTGGATTATAAATAAGGGCATTTTGCAAATGCTCAAACCCTAGAACTAGAACCCTGATATTAGAAATTGCACCTTGGAAGGAATTATTGGTGAAGCCCTAGCAAAGAGATAGAATCCTAAAAATCTAAAGCCCTAGCTCACCAATAAGACTTATATTATTCTAGTCATCCCCCATTCATCCTCCATCACCATCATAGCTCCCCATCCATCTGCTGCATTCTTCGCCATCCCTCATGATCTACTTTTGTAGATTCTACCCTAACCCATAGGCACCATTCCAGAGCTTGTGAGGCTCACTATAGAGCCTATGAAGCGCTCACTAGAGCCTGTTGTATTCTATCCTACAGGTGCACACCAGAGCCTATGAATCTCATGTCAGAGCCTACCAAGTGCATGTTCAAGCCTACTACAACCACAAAAATGGAAATCAGAGCCTACTACATCATGCCATCTACTATAAAACTACAACAATGAAGTGAATAAACATCACAAGCAAGGTATATCTTTATTGGTTTTATTATGTTACATGATTTGTAGATTTTGCATGCCATTTGATCTATTTTTAGTTAGGGTTTACTGATTTTTGAGGGTCTCACACTGTGGAGCCCTCATAGGTGTTATTAACCCCTTTCTTTATTTTTGTGTATGCAGATCTACAAATTTCACATATTTTTTGAATGTCTGTTGAAGTTGGAGTGGCCCACCATAGGATATCCAAAGCCCACTCACCCTATTGGAAGCAATAACACATCACTATGAAGACACTTCATTGTTGTAGCTAGGGTTTTAGAGAACCCTAGCATTTTGTAAATCTTTGTATCAAATACTCATTGAGTACAGATTGTATCAAAAGGAGTTTATTAGCTCCCCCCATTTTATTGAATAAATATGTTCATTTTGTGCAATCTTGTGTTTCTTTGTGTTATTTGATTTATTCTATTATTATTTAAGTGTCGTGTTCTTGTCTTCACAAATGGCGATCATGGTGGGACCCCACAAGGGTTTCATTATTTAAATTGATCTACCTTGCTAACTTAATTTTATTTCTATTTGTTGTAAGATTTTTAGAAGCGTAGAAGTCACCAATTTCATCGCTAGGGTTTCTGTAGCATTCTGTAGCACTTTTTAGAGTTTACGTAGGCACTCTGCTATGCCTGGTGTTGATTAGAGGCATTCGGTTGTGTTTCCTACATAAACAACCCTGACTTGTTTGGCCATATCTCACTCATCAAGAGTCTTATTGGGCTGAAATTTTGAGGGTAGGTTCTTGACATGCCATAGCATGTCTCCACAAATTTTTAGGTCAATTTAAGCAATATATATCTCATAATGACTTCACCAAAATGTAGGCTTCCAAGTAAGTCCCATAACCCTAGTTTACGTATTCTGTATTTTTTCTATAGTTTTTTGTTGTTTCTAGGTTATAAAAAGAGCTTAACACTAAGTAATCTAGGAAATAATCCTTAGAAAATTACATTTAGGGTTTGTGTGCATCTCATTACATAAAATTCATTTCTTGTTCTAAAGTTGTAGATCTAGGTGATTTGTTTGCATTTTTGAGTGCATATGAAATAGAAAGGCATCCTAGATTTCGCATTTTAGAGTTAAAGATTACTTTAATTTTGCATATCTAAATAGGAACAACATCTTGACACATAAAGTAATCCTACCCTAGGCTGGCCCCTTTGGTAGAGAGGTGGACGAACCCTCCAGTTGCTCTTGTGATTTTAATCACTTGTAGGCAAGGGATTTTAAGGGTGTACTCTATGCTCTTTAGGTGAAATTTGCATCTTTGTGTTGGCTTCTAATTTAGATTAGTAAAGTTAGTAATATTTAATATTGTTTGCACACCATAGAGAACAAGAGATCTAATAAAATTAATCACACACACTTGCACGATTCACATTTTTAATAGTAGTGGTTGGATTTCATCACCAGCCATTGCTTGAGATTTGGTGATGGTGGCCATGATTTCCATCCACCAATATCTGCCCTAGAAACCATAGGACTACCCCCGAGCAAACTTGTTGGAGGTCATTACCAACAAGAATCTCGTTGCCTAGCCAACCATAGTTTTTACCTTTGTTTTCTTTAAACAAGATTAAGTTACATCAAAACACACAAGCCAACAATTCTAAAAAGAATCTCACATTAACGAAAGAAAATAATTAATGAACGAGGTAAGCCACACATGGTGAAACCTAGGATTGATTATTTTCTTTACTTTAAATTCTAAAAAAGTTTTTAGTTTGTGTGATTTAGATTAAACTTTGAATCTTTGGTTTAATTACTTTATGGTACTAACGAGACAACAAAAGAAAGTAATAAACCAAAGTAGTTTAATGGAAAACATTTCCCATGCTCCCACTACTTCGGTAGCCCCATCGAGTATGGTTCAGACTACTTCGTATGGATCATCATATCCATCCCTACCTCAAGTAGGAACCCTTCCACACAATGTGGAGACACCCACCACCTACATAGACATGGATAAAGTGAGGGCCATCTACAAGTCTTCCAACTATGTCTTAGAGCCCCTTAGCCAAGAGGGTTTTGAAGAACCCGAACTGGCTACCTCCTACCTCACCCAAGGATATCATAATTCTGGTTATGAATATGGTATGCCTTCTTCCATGAGCCAATCACAACAAAGCCCAAGTGTTCCAAACACTTACCCCACATCCACCTATTCTAACCCCTTGTATGAGAGGTATGTCAATGCTGCCTCACAAGTACCCAACCCCCAAGTTGTCACATCAAATGCAACTTGCTCCATGCCTCCATCAACCCATTCCATTCCTATGAGTCCACCCATCCATAGTCCTCATACATCATATCCTTTTCTTCATTCACAATCATTTCCTCACCAACCCCATCATCATCAAATTCATTCCATGACCCCCAATTCATCACACCTCCAACAACACATTCAATCTCATCCATTCATTAATCCATTCATCAAATCTCAAATCACTCAACAAGCCAACCAAGGCTTACATTCAAATTGTCAACACACTAAAATTCTACAACAAATTTTAACTCGACTAACTAACATTGAGTTACAATTGAGCCATCTTCAGTGTCAACAATCACAACAATTGAAACATCCAAGTTCACAACCCACATCTCAGGTTTTTACACCTGTACCACAAATTCAAAGTCCAACACACTTGGACACAAGCACCAAGCACCCCAAAAAGCCTCATCGCAACTACACAAGACTTTCAGAATCTTATGCAACCATTTTTCAAAGGCTTTATGAAGCACAAGAGATTCTACTTCTAGAAATAAAATAAAGTGATCCTAACAAGCAATATGCAAAGAATTACAAGAAGCACTTGTATTGTCCTTATCATCAACAAGCGGGCCATGACATCAACAACTGTAAAGTATTCAAAAATGTTGTCCAAGACCTTATTGATCTGAAAGTCTTCACCCCAAATGGTCCAACTAACTCATCTGATCAGGACATCGGTATCAACTCAATCACCAAGGAAAGGGGGACTCTCAGGATATCACATCCTCCTAGTCATCCACATCATTTCAATTTCAAAAATCCCCAAAGGTCTTAACCCCTTTGGTCACATTCAATTTCAAAAATCCCCAAAGGTCTTAACCCCTTTGGTCACATTCAATTTTCAAAAAGCCCCAAAGGTCTTAACCCCTTTGGTCACATTCAATTTTCAAAAATCCCCAAAGGTCTTAACCCCTTTGGTCACATTCAATTTCAAAAAGCCCCAAATGTTCTTAACCCCTTTGGTCACATTCAATTTTCAAAAAGCCCCAAAGGTCTTAACCCCTTTGGTCACATTCAATTTCAAAAATCCCCAAAGGTCTTAACCCCTTTGGTCACATTCAATTTTCAAAAATCCCCAAAGGTACTCAATCCCTTTGGTCACATCAAATTAAAATCAAAAAGCCCCAAAGGTACTTAATCCCTTTGGTCACATTCAATTTCAAAATCCAAAAGCTCCAAAGGTACTTAAGCCCTTTGGTCACATTCAATTTCAAAAAGCCCCAAAGGCTCTAAAGCCCTTTGGTCACATTTAATTTTCAAAAATCCCCAAAGGTCTTAACCCCTTTGGTCACATATCAATTTCAAAAAGCCCCAAAGGTCTTAACCCCTTTGGTCACATTCAATTTCAAAAAGCCCCAAAGGTCTTAACCCCTTTGGTCACATTCAATTTTCAAAAAGCCCCAAAGGTCTTAACCCCTTTGGTCACATTCAATTTCAAAAAGCCCCAAAGGTCTTAACCCCTTTGGTCACATTCAATTTCAAAAAACTCCAAAGGTCTTAACCCCTTTGGTCACATTCAATTTCAAAAAGCCCCAAAGGTCTTAACCCCTTTGGTCACATTCAATTTCAAAAATCCCCAAAGGTCTTAACCCCTTTGGTCACATTCAATTTCAAAAATCCCCAAAGGTACTTAACCCCTTTGGTCACATATCAATTTTAAAAATCCCCAAAGGTCTTAACCCCTTTGGTCACATTCAATTTTCAAAAAGCCCCAAAGGTCTTAAGCCCTTTGGTCACATATCAATTTTCAAAAATCCCCAAAGGTCTTAACCCCTTTGGTCACATTCAATTTTCAAAAAGCCCCAAAGGTACTTAATCCCTTTGGTCACATATCAATTTTCAAAAATCCCCAAAGGCACTTAAGCCCTTTGGTCACATATCAATTTTCAAAAAGCCCCAAAGGTCTTAACCCCTTTGGTCACATTCAATTTCAAAAAGCCCCAAATTTCTTAACCCCTTTGGTCACATTCAATTTTAAAAAGCCCCAAAGGTCTTAACCCCTTTGGTCACATTCAATTTCAAAAATCCCCAAAGGTACTTAAGCCCTTTGGTCACATTCCAATTTCAAAAAGCCCCAAAGGTCTTAACCCCTTTGGTCACATTCAATTTCAAAAAGCCCCAAAGGTACTTAACCCCTTTGGTCACATATCAATTTCAAAAATCCCCAAAGGTACTTAAGCCCTTTGGTCACATATCAATTTTCAAAAAGCCCCAAAGGTCTTAACCCCTTTGGTCACATTCAATTTCAAAAAGCCCCAAAGGTCTTAACCCCTTTGGTCACATTCAATTTCAAAAAGCCCCAAAGGTCTTAACCCCTTTGGTCACATTCAATTTCAAAAAGCCCCAAAGGTCTTAACCCCTTTGGTCACATTCAATTTTCAAAAATCCCCAAAGGTCTTAACCCCTTTGGTCACATTCAATTTCAAAAATCCCCAAAGGTCTTAACCCCTTTGGTCACATTCAATTTCAAAAAGCCCCAAAGGTCTTAACCCCTTTGGTCACATTCAATTTTCAAAAAGCCCTAAAGGTCTTAACCCCTTTGGTCACATTCAATTTTCAAAAATCCCCAAAGGTCTTAACCCCTTTGGTCACATTCAATTTCAAAAATCCCCAAAGGTACTTAACCCCTTTGGTCACATTCAATTTCAAAAAGCCCCAAAGGTCTTAACCCCTTTGGTCACATTCAATTTTCAAAAATCCCCAAAGGTCTTAACCCCTTTGGTCACATTCAATTTCAAAAATCCCCAAAGGTCTTAACCCCTTTGGTCACATTCAAATTTCAAAAAGCCCCAAAGGTCTTAACCCCTTTGGTCACAATCAAATTTCAAAAATCCCCAAAGGTCTTAACCCCTTTGGTCACATTCAAATTTCAAAAATCCCCAAAGGTCTTAACCCCTTTGGTCACATTCAATTTTAAAAAATCCCCAAAGGTACTTAACCCCTTTGGTCACATTCAATTTCTAAAAAGCCCCAAAGGTCTTAACCCCTTTGGTCACATTCAATTTCAAAAAGCCCCAAAGGTCTTAACCCCTTTGGTCACATTCAAATTTCAAAAATCCCCAAAGGTCTTAACCCCTTTGGTCACATTAAATTTCAAAAAGCCCCAAAGGTCTTAACCCCTTTGGTCACATTCAATTTTCAAAAAGCTCCAAAGGCACTTAAGCCCTTTGGTCATAAGCTTCCCAGGCTAGGGGGAGTAGAAACACCTGCGCCAATGAACATCATACACTTGAAAGCGTTCCATGCTTACTGTGATTACTAAATATGTATATATACATGGCTTTTTACAAAAAAAAAAAAAATCATTCACATAGGCATGCCCACATTGCATACATTCCATTTGCATTTCCACTTAGGCATTTGACATGCATTTTCATTTTTGCATTCATGCATTGCTTCATTCGCATACATTAAATCATACATATTCCATGGCATTGTACACTTTCCATTTGCATATAAATACTCCATTGCATTAGGCATATACATGTGCATTCATCCCATCCCATGTTCAATGATCTTGTATAGTAATGATGATATGGTCATAAACAAAAAGTCAAGTTATAACAATTGGGGGTACCTAGTTTGAAGAAATCATGCAACCCTCACAAAAGCCATATGTCAAACCACATCCCGTGTCAAAAATCATAAGGCCTAGATTTTCAATCACTCAGCCATTACTAGTGTAGCAAGCAACATCCAAATGAATGTCTGATTTTCTTTAGGACCAAAAACACAATTTATACACTAAGAAAGTCTTGAGCATGGTCAATCGATCACGAAACAGTCTTGAACCATTCACATTACATCACATCTTAAAAATATTATGAGATAGGGGGGCTAGTACCATCCTTGGGTAGTACCTCGAGGAAGAAAGGAGATATCCCTCGCTTGTCCCATTATGCAACATAGTCCAAAAATAGTGGTTTTCACCACTACCAACATTGCTCCAAACATAAACATAAAAACATAGAGTAGTAAGGATAGGGTCAAAATTCTCATCACACCTCGGTTGAGAATCCGATTCCCCAAAGCTCTATACAAAATTAACAAATAAAATCCCAAACACCCTTGATCCCTAAAGTCGTAAGGATTCATACTACACGCCCTTGACAAGGATGGGTAGTCATCCCCAAGGCCTAAAATATCAATCCCATAGGACTATGGAGTGAATCTCCACCGGGGCTATAGACGCTTGACTGGCAGTGGAGTAAGCTCATGCGAGGTGACATGTCTCTCCTCCAAAAAGGGAGACCTCTGAACACACATAAGGACAAGCTAGCCTCAGGTCATCTCCATAATAGGTCATGTCTAAATCCACTCATAATAGGTTAATGAACTTCACATGCACACACACTGGTACTTGATTGGATAGGGTCATTGTCATGCTCAAAACTTGGTAATTGAACCTCACTCGCACACACATTTGGTCCTAAAGAAAGTTAGACAACCTAGTGAGTTTGGTTGATGACACTAGTATGTTTGAGTCTTTGAAAACCTTTCAGTCTTCCATATTAACATCCATGTCTTCTTCCATATCAACATCCATGTATTCATCCATATCTTCTTCCATGTCAACATCCATGCCTTCATTACAAGTTAAAGTTGCATAAAGCCACTAAAATGGGTACCCCCAACTGATAAACAATGGACACCAAAAAAAAAAAATGGCCATTAAAATTTTTGAACTATAAAAATATCATTCGAACACCATGCATTCCTCTCATATAGTTTAGATTCATTATACATTTACTTGCATTAATCATCCATAGCACATCATATAGCTTGCATGAATCATCCATATAAACATTATGCATATACATCATTATTAGCTTACATTAATTACCCATTAAGCATTCCGTCAAAATATTTTCATAAAACATGCATAAAACATTCATAAGATAGGCATTGCATTCACACAAAAATACAACGCAAAAGTAAAAGCCATGTATGTATATATATTAAACTCGCATATGCAAAGAACACTAGAAAGTTCAAACATCATCACAACTAGAGGGTGCTCAAGGTTTCACACCTTTCCCCCAATCAAACAAACATCAACACAACTTGGGGGTGCTCAAGGTTTCACACCTTTCCCCCAATCAAACAAACATCATCACAACTTGGGGGTGTTCAAGGTTTCACACCTTTCCCCTAATCAAACATCATCACAACTTGGGGGTGTTCAAGGTTTCACACCTTTCCCCTAATCAAACATCAACACAACTTGGGGGTGCTCAAGGTTTCACACCTTTCCCCCAATCAAACAAACATGATCACAAATGGAGGGTTCTCAAGGTTCCACACTTGCTCCACCAATTCAATAAATAATTCAATCATTCAATCACATCACATCATCAACAATTCAATTACATCTTCACATTTACCTAGCCTTACCCATCAACTAAAAACACAGAGCTTTCTTGCCTTGTTGACCAAAAACATGGAGATTCATTCAGCATTTTTTATCAATATTTTCATTCCAAAATCATAATGTCCTTGTTCGTGGGGCTAGAAACACGAATAAAATCATAACTCATCATTCATTCATTTATCATTTATGCAACATTCATAATTGAACCTTGTATTAAGTGGTTTATCCTAGAAACCTGTCAGTTACAGTGATTGGTTATCCATGCAATCTGGTAGGATGGATAGATCACCATAAGGATACTTACATCATCAAAAACCCCTTTATCTGTCAAGGGTAATGAACAAACACAAATAATTTCATTTTAAAAAGACCTTCATTTGTTAGGGCAAGAGCAGATACATTTCATCACATTTCCAAATTGCAAAATCCCTTCATCTATTGGGGAAAAATAGAATCAATCATTGAATCCACATACATTGCATCCATCAACACATTTTTTTTCACCATGTCTTCATGTCAACATCTTTCAATCCATCAATCATTTCATCCAACAATTTTTCTAGTTCATTCAAGTGAACCTCGTATCTAGTAGGTTATTCTATAAACTTGGCAATTGCAGTGATGGTAATCCATGCAATTTGGTAAGATGAATAATCTACAATAAGGACACTTGACCATGATAAAATTATTATCTCATCATCAAAGATCACAATCATATTTGGCACCTCAAATTTTGAAAAAAAACCTTGCTAAGAACAATTTGCTAAAATGCAGTCATTGATGTCCTCTTCCATGGGGCATGAAAACATGGATAATCAAAATCTCAAACACTCATTCACTTGACAACAGTCATAATACAAGACACCGATAAGCTTGATTGGTTCCATCATGGAATTAGTAAAGAAATTTCCATAGCCAATACCCAACCCCTATGTTGACTTAGTCAGCATGCATCTTCATATCTTGCATACTCAATGACGCCATTACGGTAAATTATTCAACAACATCGAATCACCCCAAAATTTGGGGCAACCATATTATATTATGATTCTCCCATGATGGGATACATCTCACATGATCATGAAATCTACACTGGATAAATCCCCCTCTCAACCATTGGGGAAAAAATGGTATCACATTTTACATCATTCATATCATCCATATTTTGCATGGTCTTATACATGAACCCCTTTTCCACCATTGGGGAAAATATGGTATCACATCTGCATTTCACATCATTCATTCATCAATTGCACAAATCCACTGCATCATTCATTATTTATGCAAAAATTTTAATTGGCTTGTGAGATACATTCGTAACTCATTCGCCAATTGAGGGGGTAAGCTACGCAGAATTCTAAATTTTTTTTATTCTTTTATCTTCAACATCTATGCTCAAATCCAACAATAGAGAGAAGCTACTTCTGTGCCCATAGCCCAAGCAAGTGTCTCATGTTTTTGCACCATATTGTGTTTCACGCAACATGGTACAAAAAGGGGCATCTGTAGACACCAAATTACAGCCACTAATCCTCCATCCTAACCATACCACCACCCACTTGTCCACCATACACCTTTCCTACCTTCAAAAGGCCCACTTTAGCCCTTTCCCGCCATTTCCTAGCCCAATTGGGATTATTTTAATATTATTTTATATTTAATATAATATTTTATATTATATTATAATATATTTATTATAAAATATATATTTATAAACTCAATTAACCACAACTATCCGATCCAATTTAATCTCCACCATCCATCTTCATTAATCCATGCCACATTCAAAAAGTAATCTCAACCATAGGATCTAATTTAATCTTAGCCACACGATTAAAAGTGCAAGGCTAAAACCCTAAGAAAACCCTAGGTTGGATTATAAATAAGGGTATTAAACCTAGGGACTGGAACCTGGATATTAGAAATTGCACCCTGGAGGAATTATTGGTGAAGCCCTAGCATAGAATCCTAAAAATATAAAGCCCTAGTTCACCGATAAGACTTTTGTTGTTCCAGTCATCACCCATTCATCCTCCATTGCCATCACAACCCCCCTCTCCATCCATCACATCTGTTGCCATCCCCCTGATCTACTTTTGTAGATTTTTCCCTAACCCATAGGTGTCATTTTGAGCTTGTGAGGCTCATTGTAGAACCTGCAAAGTGCTCACCAGAGCCTATTGTATTCCATAGGCACTCTCTAGAGCCTATTGTATCCTACAGGTGCACACCAAAGCCTGTGAAGCTTGCATCAAAGCCTACAAAGTGTGTTTCTAAGCCTATTGCAACCATATAAATGTGAATCAGAGCCTACTACATCATGCCATCTACTGTCAAACTACAACAATGAAGCGAAGAAACATCACAAGCAAGGTATATCTTTATTTGGTTTTATTCTATTACATAATTTATAGATTTTGCATGCCATTTGATTCATTTTTAGTTAGGGTTTATTGATGTTTGAGGGTCTCACACTGTGGAGCCCTCACAGGTGTTATTAACCCCTTTCTCTATTTTTGTGTATGCAGATCTATAGATTTCACATATTGTTGAATGGTTGTTGAAGCTGGAGTGGTCCGCCATAGGATATCCAAAGCCCACTCACCCCGTTGGAAGTAAGAACACATCAATCTAAAGACACTTCAGAGAACCCTAGCATTTTTGTAAATCATTGTATCAAATACCCTAATTGAGGATAGATTGTATCAAAAGGAGTTTATTGACTCCCCTCCTTTTATTGAATATATCCATTTATGCAATCTTGTATTTCATTGTGTTATTTGATTTATTTTATTTTATTTAAGTGTCATGTTTTTGTCTTCATACCTTGCATAAATAATGTAGCTGAGTACAAAGCCTTACTACTAGGGCTAAGTAAAGCAAAAGATCTAGGCATTAACTACTTGGCTGTAATAGGGGATGCAAAGCTTATTATACTATAGATCAAAGGTAAATATCAGACTAAACATCCTAGGCTTAAGCAATATAGAAATGCAGTGTTGGAAGAAATTGATAAATTTTTAGCTTTCAATATCTCATATATTCCTATAGAACAAAATCATGTTGCAGATCTTTTAGCTATAAATACCTCAGGTCTAGATCACCCAGAGATAACTACAGAATATATGGATAGATTCCCAACTATTTTAGTTTATAAACCATATGTTCCAGATAACATAATATATCTATAGGTCTTTCAGGATGACATAGATATTAAAGATTTTATGACTCTACAAAATCAGTATGCAGATGTAATATGTGATGAAAAAGATGAAGAAAAGCTAAAATATTGAATAGGAGAGCCAGTAGAAGTAATCCAATTGAAAACTAATAAAATATCCAAAGGATTAGTTTCTCTAGAAATTTTATTTGATGATTTTGAAAAAGCTTATAAACCTTTATGCAGAGAAGTAATATCTAAAGATATTAACATTGGTTCAATGAAAGAACCTAGAATAGTAAAAGTAGACATGGCTTTACCTGCTAAAGAAAAGCTGGATATATCAATTTTTTCAAAAATAACAAAGAACATTTTGCCTGGACTTATGAATATCTAAAAAAATTCAAAACAAATGTGATGACACACATAATACCCATGAAATAATATTCTAAACCATTCAAACATAAACAAAGGAAATACAATCCAACTCTGCACCCAATAATGCAAAAGAAAGTACAAAAATTGTTGGATTCTAAAATAATTAGAAAGGTAAGATTTTCTTCATGGATATCCAATTTAGTACCAGTCAGAAAAAAGAATGGGGATATTAGACTCTATGTAGATTTTAGAAATTTAAATAAGAGTTCATTAAAAGATAATTACCCATTACCCAACATGGAACAATTATTGCAAGCAGTAGTTGGCTCAACTAGATTGTCTCTGTTAGATGGATTTTTAGGCTACAATCAAATTCAGATAAATCTAGAAGATAGACACAAGGAAGCATTCACTACACCTTTGGGCACATTTGAATATTTAAGGATACCTTTCAGACTAATGAATGCAGGTGCTACGTTTCAAAGAGTAATGGAATTTGCTTTTAAAGGATTAATGTTCAAAATTGTAGTTGTATACTTAGATGATATCACAATATTTTCTAAGAATCCAGAAGATCATCTAGAATATTTAACTGTAGTTTTTGCTTGGTGCAAGGAATTTGGAATTTCTTTGAATCCCAAGAAATACATATTTGGGACTACACAAGGAAAGTTATTAGGACACAGTTTCAAAAAAAAGGAATAAGCATTGATCTAGAAAGAATTGAAGCCATTTCTAAAATTTCCCCTCCTAGAAATTTAAAAGGAGTCAGGTCATTATTTGGCAAGATAAATTTCATCAAAACATTTATCCCAAATTTTGTAGAGATGACCAAATCCATAAATGACATGATTAAGAAAGCTGGAGAAATAAAATATATATTGGAAAATATAGAAGCATTTAACAAAATTAAAGAAGCCATATCAACCACTCTAGCCCTAAGTTGCCCAGATTATGCCAAATATTTTAACATCTATTCTTATGCATCTAAACATTCTATAGTTGTGGTTCTTTCATAGAAAGATGATGAAAATAATGAAAGGCCAATAGCCTTCATGAGCTCAGGACTAAAAGGAGCACATATTAAATACACCTTGTTAGAAAAACATGCTTATGCAGTCATACAATCTTTAGAACACTTCAAAGGTATATTTGGATCAAAAAAAATTAATGTTGTATTCCTTTTATACAATAAAATATTTTTTTTCCCAATCAGAGCCATTAGGAAGACCAGCAAGGTGGATGGTAAAGCTTTTGCAATATGATGTTGAATTCAAAATAGTTAAAACTGTCAAAGGACAGGGTTTAGCAAAATTGTTGGACAAACAAGAAGAAGAAGGATTTAAAAATGTTCTCACAATAGATGAGGCATATGATGTCAGAAAAATCAATAATAATGAATTCAAATGGTATGAACAAATATTGTCATACTTAGAAACTTTGTCATTCCCAACTACAGAATATATTGATAGATTCCCAACTATTTCAGTTTATAAACCATATGTTCTAGATAACATAATATATCTACAGGTCTTTCAATATTACATAGATATTAAATATTTTATGACTCTACAAAATCAGTATGCAGATGTAATCTGTGATGAAAAATATGAATAAAAGCTAAAAGACCAAATAGGAGAGCCAGTAGAAGTAATCCAGTTGAAAACTAATAAAATACCCAAAGGATTAGTTTCTCTAGAAAGTCTATTTGATTATTTTGACAAAGCTTATAAAAATTTATGCAGAGAAGTAATATATAAAGATATTAACATTGGTTCAATGAAAGAACCTAGAATAGTGAAAGTAGACATGGCTTTACCTGCTAAAGAAAAGTTAGATATATTAGTTTTTTTTAAAATAACAAAGAATATTTTGCCTGGACTTATGAAGATCTAAAAACATTCAAAATAGACATGATGACACACATAATACCCCTGAAATAATATTCCAAACAATTCAAACATAAACAAAGGAAATACAATCCAACTTTTCACCCAATAATGCAAAAGGAAGTACAAAAATTGCTGGATTCCAAAATAATCATAAAGGTAATATTTTTTTCATGGATATCCAATTTAGTACCAGTCAAAAAAAATAATGGGGATATTAGACTCTGTGTAGATTTTAGAAATTTAAACAAGAGTTCATTAAAATATAATTACCCATTACCCAACATGGAACAATTATTGCAAGCAGTAGTTGGCTCAACCAGATTGTCTCTGTTAGATGGATTTTTAGGGTACAGTCAAATTCAGATAAATCTAGAAGGTAGACACAAGGCAGCATTCACTACACCCTGGGGCACATTTGAATATTTAAGGATACCTTTCATAATAATGAATGCAGGTGCTACGTTTCAAAGAGCAATGGAATTTGTCTTTAAAGGATTAATGTTCAAAATTGTAGTTGTATACTTAGATGATACCACGGTATTTTCTAAGAATCCATAATATCATCTAGAACATTTAACTATAGTTTTTGCTTGATGCAAGGAATTCAAAATTTCTTTGAATCCTAAGAAATACATATTTGGGACTACACAAGGAAAGTTGTTAGGACACATAGTTTTTGAAAAAATGAATAAGCATTGATCCATATAGAATTGAAGCCATTTCAAAAATTTCCCCTCCTAGAAATTTAAAAGGAGTCAGGTCATTATTTTGCAAGATAAATTTCATCAGAATATTTGTCCCAAATTTTTTAGGGATTACCAAAGCCATAAATGACATGGTTAAGAAAACTGGAGAAATAAAATGAATAGTGGAAAATATGGAAGCATTTAACAAAATTAAAAAATTCATATCAACCACTCCAGCCCTAAGTTTCCAAAATTATGCCAAATATTTTAACATCTATTCTTATGCATCTAAACATTTTATAGTTGAGCTTCTTTCACAAAAATATGATGAAAATAATGAACTACAATAGCCTTCATGAGCTCAAGACTAAAATGAGCACATATTAAATACACCTTGCTAGAAAAACATGCTTATGTAGTCACACAATATTTAGAACACTTCAAAGGTATATTTGGCTCAAAAAAAGTTTACTATTGTATTCCTTTTATAGCAATAAAAGATATTTTTTTCCCAATCAGAGCCATTATGAAGACCAGCAAGGTGGATGGTAAAGCTTCTACAATATGATGTTGAATTCAAAATTGTTAAAACTGTCAAAGGGCAAGGTTTAGCAAAAATTTTGGACAAAAAAGAAGAAGGATTTGAAAATGTTCTCACAATAGATGAGGCATATGATGTCATAAAAATCAATAATAATGAATGCAAATGGTATGAAGAAATATTTTCATACTTAGAAACTTTGTCATTCCCTAAATATATGTCAATAAATAGAATGAGGTCAGTTAAACTTCAAGCTCAGAAATATTACATATAGGATGGTGTGCTATACTGGAAACACCCTGATGGAATATTATTAGTTTGTTTATATGAAAGAGAAATCCCAAAAATAATCAATGAATTTCATGATGGTTTCCGTGGAGGATATTTTGCTCCAAGAGCTATAGCTAATAAAATTATGAGAGTAGGATATTATTGGCCTTCCATTTTTAAATATGTATATAAACATGTTAGGAATTATCATAACTATTAGGTTTTTGCAAGATAGAAGTATTTGGTTGCCATGCCTCTTGAGCCAATAATTATTGAAGCACCATTCACACAATGGGGTATCAACCTGATTAGAGAAATCAAGCCTAATTCTTCTAGCCAACACAAGTGGATCATAACTGCAATAGATTACTTCACCAAGTGGGTAGAAGCTACACCCCTGAGGACATCCACTACTGCCATAGTCATCAAATTCTTGGAAGAAAACATTCTTACCAAGTTTGGGGTTCCTCAAAAGCTAGTTACAGATAATGCACAATATTTTGTTTCATATGAAATGGTAGAATTTTGTGCTAAATATGGAATTGAATTATCCCATTCTGCTAATTATTACCCCCAAGAAAATGGTTTAGCTGAGTCATCAAATAAGAATGTAAGAACAAGAATAAAAAGGCCATTAGGCAAGAATAAAAAGGGATGGGATAGTGAACTTAAATTTGCTTTATGGGTTAATAGGCTATCTGTTTAAAGAAACACAGGAAGAACCCCCTATGAGATGGTTTATGGAGAGAAAGCCCTATTACCTTAAAAAATAGAGAAATTGGCACTTTCCCTCTTATTGCAAGACCGTGAAAACCCCAACCCCATACAGAGAAGGCTTGACCAAATTGTCCCATTGGAAGAAAAAATAAGAGAGACCCTTAATAGAATGATGAAACAAACTCAGAAAACCATGAAATTATTTAATAATAAATCCAAGGGTACTCATTTTTATCAGGGAGATATAGTCATGTATTGGTATCCTAAAAATGATAAACATGGTGAAAAAGGTAAATTTGAACCCAAATGGATTGGTCCATATCAAATAACCCATGTTATCAGCCAGAATTTATACAAGTTGTAAACCTTGTAGGGTGAAATTATGGCTATCCCTATTAATTGCCAACACCTCAAAATGTACAATCCCTGTTGAAGCTAAATAAAATAAAATAAAAAAATAAAAAGAACAAAAAACCCCAAAAATAGAGTGCTTTACTTTTTATATTTTCTTTTCTTATTTAGTTTAATTCTTAGTTTATTGTACACATGATATTATTAGTTTGATGAGTATACATTACTGTTGATTCCACCAAAAACAATAAAGAAAAAGGAGATTTATTTTATATTTTGATGAGTTTTACAATTTTCAAAATGAGTGTTTATGCAATAGTTGTTTGATATGAGATAAAACAAAAGGAAAACAAGCTAATTGAAACATCATTTCAAAGACTCACATTACAAATGATACTTAAAGTGACTTCAAAGGTCCAAAGATCCAAGTTATCTTTGAGAGGGTGGTTAAGATAAAATAATTACACTCAACTAATCCTCAACTCAGGAATACTCGTTGCACAATTTGCTTATATATCCAAGTACTTCTCTCACGAGAAATAAAAATTAAAAACAAAGTTAAATTGAGTCACTACCTAAGATATATTGGAAAAACTCTATCAAGGCTATAGATGCTTGACTATCAGTAGGGTAAAACCAGATGGGATTAGAAGCATCTCCATCGGGGCTATAGACGCTTGAATGACAGTGTAGCTCTGCAGAATGGTGAAATTGTTTTTGAGTGAAATCGCATATTAGGCTTAATTGCTTTTATTAGATATGGCAAAGTTTTGAAAGACTTAGAAATCCAAATGAATACACAAACACACACATGGGTTTAAACATGATGAAGCAAAAGGCTTTGACAAATTTTGTGTAATCATATCTTATAACTTAGCTAGAAAAAGCATTACAATAATGTCAAAAGCTCATTTGTTTCTAAATTTTTGGCCCTAATTTTCCAGAAAGTGAATGAAAGGAAATTATAGCTTTTCAATACTCTCTGACCTTGATGTCTGATCACTAGTATAGTTCCTCAGTTTTTAAAATTGTAATTTTTTGTTGATTTTAGGTTTTTCTTATCAGCCTTAAAGTTTTTTATTTTTGTTCATTTTATGCAAATAAAACTAGGAGATTCTGTGGTTCTCAAGTGCCTCATGTTTTCAACACTTTGTCCCAATCAGAGCCTATGTTGGAGCTAAATTTGACTCAACTTTGAAACCCCCAAATTTAAATTTTTGGTTTCAATCAAAATGTTCATAATGTTGGTTACTTCTTTAGTTGGTGTGATCTACTTGAGTTTTCATTGGTCATTTTGATGAAGTCTAACCTTGGGTGCTAATAATGTGTGCCTCTTTTTATTACTCAAATATCTCAAAATAAATAGGGTAAAGTTTTATTAATTCAATCTCTAAAGATAAAATATGACCTTCATATAATAATTTTCCTTGGGCTTAAACCAACCGATAAACCTTTAAGTCCTAAGGTATTTAAAAGTGATTTAATTAAATATCATGGTCTAAAAAAATTGAAAGGCTTAAGTCTGAAACAAAAAAATTAAGTTATAATTGAGGGTGTGCACACCATTTAATTAAAATATGAACACCTTAGATCTAATCCAAGGGCCATGCTCGATTTAGGTTTAATCTAATGGTTGCACTCCGAAAAACCAATTAAATATTAAATTGGCAGTCAAAGTCTTATTAAAATTATAACATAAGGTTAAAATGCTTAAAACTAATGCAACTCTACCAATCTATATGGATGCGCTTGAACCAGGCCAAATTCTATGGTTGCGCTATCTCTGAAAAGTCAAAACTTTAAACAAAGTCATCATAGGTCAAAGCTACCAATTAAATGAGCAACTCCGACAGATCGAACGATAGCGCTCGAGTGAGCTCAAGATCGACGTTTGCACTTGATTTAATTAAACCATGTTTTAAAGTACCATGGTCAAAAATGAATTAAGAATATGCACCCCCTTTAAAATAATCATCGAGCAAGATGGACGGATCAGACGATAGTACTTGATCTAGACCTGATCTGACAGCAGTGCTCTTACAAAGGTGCATTAAAGAGGTAAATATCCCATGTGATTAATTAAAATATTAAATGAGATTAACAAGGGTCTAAACACATTGGCTAATCATCCCCATTTCGGCTTAATCAGGGTTTAAAATTATATGTCCTTAAGTAATTGACCCCGTAGGTTGAAGGAGATCAACGAGAGCATCGACATTCAATTGATATTTGATGGTCATGCTAAATCGAAATCTTGGTAAAATATTGGGTGAAATGAAGGTAAAATGAAAAATTAATTATGTAATTAGAAAGGTTATAACATATTGGATAATCATTCTCCCTTTTGGCTTAATCATGATTAATCAAATCTAAAAATGCACCCTTTTGATTATTAAGTATACAGTTACAGGAAATCTGACGATTGTGCTTTGTTTAAATCTTGATTGGATGGATGTGCTCAAACACAATAAAACACCATGACAAAGATTAAAGGAATCATATGACAGTGTTTCATCAACATTTGATCCAACAACAGCGTGATGTTTAAAATAATCGAATGTTAATGCACGTAGTTTCGATAGTATAATTGATCAAATGCATAAGGTAGAATAATGACCATGCAGGTCCTGAGACATAAATGGTTGTGTTAATCCTCTTCAAGATCTGATTATAGCACATGAATCAAAGAATTAAGTGATAAATCAACCACTCAGATCTGACGGTATCACTCCATTAAGATTAAGAATATTTGATGGCCACAAATGAGTCAGAGTCAAGACAAAATAACATGAGCGGGATAAAAAAATAGGCATCTTCTGATAGATCCGACGGATGCGCTCTATCTCAAATCAATCCAACAAAAATGCATGCTCTAAAGGTAAACCAAAAAGGTAAGCTTAAATTGACATTTGATTAATTAAATCTTAAAATATATTTAATGGGGTTATAAACCTGTTATTAATTACCATCCTTATTGGTCAAAATTAAAAAGGGTTCGGTGCATGTTTTCTTTTGATATCTAACCTAAAAGTTTTAAAAGATCAAAGGTTGCGATAGAACAAGGGTACATCCAATGGTTGCGCTTGATCACGGTTGACTCAAGGAAGCTAAAAATTTCTAAAATAATAATGGTAGGCACTCACACCAAGAACCAAATCATGTGAAGATCCCGAAGGTGATTGCTGCCTGAGTGAAGTATAATCAATCCCAAAAATTTAGTTATCATTTGGGTTCGAGGTGGCACAAGATTCAAAACAAAAACCATTCCCATCACACATCTCAGTTCCACGTCAGATAAAAATGGTTCCAGTGACAAATAACTAAAGTCTTGATGATTACCAGCACATAAACCAAAAGATACCGAGGAATGTAGGATGAAGGACATTACCCGTCATAAATGCTAAATTCCAAAAAAATGACTCATTGGCAAAATCTCTTTGGTTAATTTTAAAAGAGTAATTGGTAGCGTCGTATTGATGACAAAACATGTAAATTTATCAAACCCATTTTGCCACTCTATATATGAGCTCATGAAACCAGTTAAGGCCACTACCTGGTGAGCTAAGAGCAGAAGTTGATACACGAGAAGTATAGAGAGGAGAAGAGCTTTGAAATCCACTTCTGTTAAAGAGGAATATACCCACTACCTTGAGCAATATGGCCTCGTGGGAAAACATTTTTGTACCAAAAAATACTAGGGAAGTAATAATTTTTGTTACATATCGGTCCTCATACACTGAGATAGTTGTACCACCTATACCTGGTAGCAGATGCATGAGTTTGCTCAAAGATGTGGAGATAATAAAAAATTACTCCAGCACAATAGTACGAAATTGACAACGCGTGTATCAAGAGCTTTGATTGTGTAATGGATAATGATAATAGGACACCATGGATAATGGTTGATCTTCATCACAAAGCATGAAGGTTACAATACAAGGGTTTTTCTAGGGATAATAGATGGAACAGTAACCTAAAGAAGTTGATATGCCTGAAGGTTCACTTCTCATTAGATTTAATGGCATGGATGGTAGTGGCGTATGACGAGAGAACAAGGACATTTCAAGATAACAAGAATCAACCGGTATTCAACATCAAAGTCGAATACATCCAAGAAGTCTTCAATATAATGGAGTATACCACCTTTTTGGTGTAAAATGTAATCGAACGCCAGTCTCGTATGTTCACAGACATGGAATTTTTTAAAATATTTTTTGATACACATGAGAAAATAGAAAAGAATTTTCCAATTAGGAAAACTATTTTAAAGCCATGGGTCCAATATTTTTGTGATATGATAAACATAGTTTTAGGAGTATAGGATCTCAGTGCAGTAACTAATAGGAATTTATATTTAGTTGCACAATTCAATCTGTAACCACCAAAAAGGCGCACACCCGATCTAACTATCACAATTGAAGAAAGATACACAAATAGGCATGCATAAATTGATAACAATAAATAACATGAATACAAGGAATCCTTTATTAATTTCAATGGAATCAAATTATAGATTCGTCCCTCTTAGGGATACCCATTTGATACATCAATTACGATAGTGTCTAATCCCTATCAAGGGTAGGTGTGATCAAAACTCCCCTCAGGGTGACACGAACTACTCTAGGGTGTTGATGACCCTCTTCTTCACGTTGAGGAAGGAATTGGATGCTTTATCTCTCCTTAAAATCCTGTTCCCTGTGATCAAGAAACAAAAAGAAGCAATTAGTAACAAAGGAGGCCTCTCTTGATGAGGCTTTTGGAGAAATCTTGCATAATTAATGATATAAAATCAAGAAAGCATGTAAAACTATCAATCTATGCAAGAAATGAGGAAATTGTAATAAAGTGTGTAAAATAAGCATAGATCTATCTATGAAGCACTCTGATTAAGAATTAGTAACTTGACTTGCATGAAACTAATCTAGATTAAAAAATGCAAGGAAATGAAGTAAATCTACCTCTAAATCCTAAATTGAACAGTCAAATGTCTGCTAAAATGTGGATATATGCTAGATTAAGCTAAATGCATGACTAAAAATAGAAATCTAATGCTAAAATAGAGGAAAAAGAGCATCAAACCCTAGCCACAGGTCTAAGGTGCGGTGAGTGTTTTTAACCATGGCTGACAACCATGGTTAAGATGAAAGTATCCTTTCTCTAGAAACTAGGGCCAGCAACTCTCAAATCCTCCAAGGAATTGATGATCAAGGGTCACCTGTGTCTTGGAACACTGAATTGGTGGTGCATTAGGTGGAATTGGTAATGGAAGTATGTCAATTGTCAAGCTTTATCCTAAATATCTTGAGATCTCCATTGATACATGCATAGTTTTCTTTGGTTCATTGGACAACACTTCATTACTCCTCAAGGGAATGTGAAATTGCTCTCTAATCTGATAGGGCTCCGCTATGCAATTGAGCTATTCTCCAGGATCTTTGCTCTTTGAAATTGGGGTCTTAAGTAGACTCTCAAAATCCTTACTCTAGATTCATGGATGAGCTAAGAACAATATTGGCATTTGGGAGGAAGCTTTTGGATGCTTCATAGCCCAAACTGCTTTGAAAATCGTTGCAATTCGGTTGTTGCAACTAATTTGACTCGACTGTGGTCGCCTGAGTTTGTTATAGTGCTAACTATATCGCTCCAAATTTTTTGCATCCTTACCTTTAGGCTATAGGATCCACACCCGAAAGGGGGATGCAAGAAGGATGGGACAATACCTCGGACTGAGAGGCCCTTTGAAGGTCACGCCTCTCGGGGGAGGGGTATAAGGGTGAATTTTTGATGGATGGTGGGTTCACCAGGAAACTTTGAGTGGCAGTTTCCATGCCTAGGTTGGGAATGGGTTTGATGTGTTCATTTTTATATTCAATCATCCAATTCCTAGGTTTGGCCAAGATGAATCTAAGCTATTCTATATGCCAATGCTGATTTATATGGATACAAAAAACATGAATAAGTGTTGAACACAGAAAGTATGCTAAATATGATGGAATATACCTGATTCTGGATGTCTGATGAAGATTCTGAGGTTTGTAGAAGTCCAGATCATCTCAAATCTTACATTATCATCTACAATTTCATAGAATCATCTCAGATCATAGTCGATCATCTGAGATCAGATGAGATCATCGTCGATCTGACGAATTCGTTAGATGAATTCGTTAGAAACCTACAATCATAGAAATAGATACCAAGGACCAAAAATGCAACTACAAAAGCAAGGGGAAATGATAGAAATAATAGTAAATTTACCTAAATGATAGATCCAGATAATGATTAAAAGAAATGCATTAATTTAATAATTTATTTTAACTTTATCATGCATCTATGCTAAATGAGGTGAACTCCAGGATGCAGAAATAGAATAAACTAAGTCAATGCATAAGGAATTAAAGAAAGAAGATAAAAAAATGCAAACTCTGGGCTCTGATTGCCCCCAATGTGGACTACAGTCAAGATCGCCTCCAATCATACGAGATCATCACCGATCTATGACAGGATCATCCGAAATCGTCTGGAATAATCAATGACGATCCGAGCTTGCTCCGACTGAAAAATAGTAAAATTCCTGCAAGAAAACTTGAAATACACAATGCAAACAATGGTGTGAAGGTGTTCTAATGCACGAGAAACTAAAGTTGTAGGGAAATCAGTCAGCCAGGGGGATAAACTAAGAAAATACCAGTTTATATAGGATTAGGGAGAGGTTAGGAGGTTGGAGATCACCCCAATTTGGGAGATCTCCAACAGGGGAGACTCTAACCGCATAGACACGCTTTCTGCCCAAGTTAGAGAAGCTGTTGAAAAGAAGCTAATTATGAAAATTTGGTTTTGGGACAAAATCATCTGGACGTTCTCTTCCAGACAAATTCATCAGATCTAGGACGATTTCGTCTAATCGTCGACGATATCGTCCAACGGTCAAAACAAATCCTAAAAATGGCATGAAAAACAAGGGGAGCGGGTAACAAGCGGTTAACGGGCGATTTGGGTTAAAATTCAAATTTTTATCTTTTTACTAAGGTTTAATTTGCCAATTTTAGGGTGCTACATTTTGCCCCCTCTTTAGCGAATTTTTTGAAGAAAATGCGTTAAAGACGAGTTCTTCCCGTTTTACGAGAAAGCAAAAATTTACTCAATTTTTTAGATGATGATTCTAGGTCGAATCATACGACTACTTACTATGGTGCCCCCTCCGTGTTTTTACCCAAATCGAACGTTTGAGGTAAAAGCACAAAAAAGAAAAATTAAAATGTTGTTGTTTTTAAATAAAATTAAGAAAAATAGGGTAAAACCCTAATTCATTTTTACTATTTTTAGAGCTCTGCAAACAAAATGGTTGAAACAACGCACAGATCGACAGAGGTCCAGCGCGAGCTACGGGTAAGAATCTAAACCTAGTGAATCATGTTTTAATTTGATTTGTGCAATTTTTTATTGAAATTTTGATTGTTTTGGGGCATCGTGGCCATTTTTAGGCCATCGACGACGTCAGGATGAAATCATCCCCATTTCATCGAAATCGTCTCTAGATCGTCGATTTCGTCTGAGGGCAAAATCGGTGAACTAGGGGCGATCCCGTCCAACAAGGGACGATCCCCATGTTTGAGAAATCGAAGATGATTTCATCCTACAAAGGATGATTTTACCCAATTTAGGACGATATCATCCAATAGTGGATGATATCATCATTTTTATGAAATTAAGCTTGTTTGAATTGCATGTAATTGATTTTAATAATTGGTTTATTAATGAATTTTGTTGTTTTATTATTTATTTTGTAGAGGGGATTACTAAAGAGTCGAGAGTGGAAATACGAGGGGCTGAGGGATGACATGGCCACGCTCGACTAGGCGGAGCGAGATCGACTAGCACAGGTCGGATTGTAGCATGTGGCAGAGATGCCACAAGTATCGACAGACATGGGGCTACTGATAGCCCTAGCAGAGAGATGGTATCCGGGGTCGTCCTGCTTCTAGTTATTGATAGGGGAGATGGCTCCCACACTAGAGGATGTATGGAGGATCTTGAGGATCCCCATATAGGGATGGCTCATGACTCTTGCAGCCAACCAGGGCCAGGCTATGATGAGGTTGTGCGGAGACCCGAGCTTCACCCTAGAGAAGGGCGGAGTGAACATCGAGTCTCTGAGGCAGATGCCTAGGGCATCTAGGTTGACTCGGGTGTTGGCAGGGATAGTGGGTGGCTTACTACTGTGCCACCAGAGTGGGTGCAGATTACCCTGGCTCCTTTCAGATGTGGTCTGCGACATGAGAGACCATGGGTACAAATATGCATGGGGTAGCTTTGTACTATGTTGCTTGTATAGGATCCTGCATGGGGTCGTATACAAGGGAGGTTGATGTCTGGTTTTGACATCGTTGCTGTAGGTTTGGTGCTGGGAGCACATCATGGTGCGGAGGCCGATAGGACTCCCACTAATAGGGGTTGACCGAGAGAGACCCCGGGTTTTCTACTGGTGGCTCCAGAGAGGGTCATAGCGGCGGATAGATCTTCCGATGTCTCGGAGGTTGCTAGATGACCTCATCCTAGAACAGATCACTTAGAGGCCATGGAGAGAGCATCCAGGGTGGGCAGAGGATGGGTAGGAGTTGGATTGCATCAGGCGAGTCTATTGGCTGAGGATGGAGCGGGGAGAGGTAGAGCTCCATCGCTACGACCGAGTTTTGTGGTAGTTCGGTCTTCAATAGGGGATCCCTTCTCTTAGGGATTATGAGTACTCCCGAACTGTTTGGGATAGTACTACATTGAGTGGAGCTCTAGATATGCAATGATTTTGGAGTCAAGATGTGGATGATGCCCCTATCCAGCCAGTGGATGGGGAAGACGCTAGGGTTGTTGATGGATATGATGCCTGGTATGTAGGCATCCGCCCTCCTCGGATGACGATGGCATAGGGTCCGATGCACGTGATTATGTGATGGATGGGGAGGTGGTGCCAGGCTGCTATTGAGGTAGCACGGGGTCACGATGGGAGAGAGCAATGATGGTCTCCATAGGAGAGATGCCAAAGGATGCCATAGGCTCCATAGAGACCACAGCATATAGGGAGGAGGGAGGGGGATTCCCTTCTTAGTAGGGGGAGAGGCCACCATCACCCGATAAGGGCAAGGGTGTCGAGGTAGGGGAGAGCAACGAGACGGTGGCTCTCTGAGCTGAGGTTGCTCGCCTCCGGGCTCAGGTGCAGACTCTACAGGATGAGGCTACATGGCTTAGGGCTCAGAGCGAAGGGGCGAGCATGTAGGAGTTAGCGTGGTCTATGGCTCAGACCGCGTTCTACTAGGGAGTATACTACCAACTGGTTCCAGAGGGCCAGAGGTTGCAGCTGCCAGCTGGCATTGTAGAGCCGATCAGGGTGGGATCATCGAGGACATCCTCACGATCGACGATGAGGACCCGAGATACTACCCGAACCTCTATGGGACCACCTCCTCCATGCTAGGGCGGGAGAGGAGATGAGGCTGAGAGCTCAAGGGCTTCTCGAGACTAGCTACCATAGACTGGATTGTATATTTTATTATTATTATTTTTTGAGAGGATTGAGTATGCCAGGATATTGATTGTGGCATACCAATCTAGTTTTGATATGATGTACATAATTTGTAGATATATATATGGTATTTTTGATGATATGACTTGTGTATATGTTGTATGATGCTTTAATTTTGGATTTGTTTGATTGATTATTCATGTAATTATGTCGTTGGAAAGAAATTATAATTTTATGTCATGCCATAAAATTTAAATGAAATAATCTGATGTGAACAAATTGGTTGTTTTGTGGTGTGTTTTGATGCAAAAATAAAAGGGACTTCTAACAATAATTTCAAAGGACATTGTCATTGTTATAGACCATTTTATGGAGTCGCCGCTCGCTAGGTCGTCAAGCTAATCCCAGTATAGAAATATTGCTAAAAGTAAAAGAGTGCTTAAGAGACTGTCTTAAGACTTTGTGTTGTGATGATGAAAAATGATGATGGTGATGATTTGTTTTCATATTTTCATAAAAATATTATGCATGAGATATTAAAAGAAATATGATTGTTGCTAGGCATAAATTCCTAAGTGTGATAAAATTTTGAATAATTCCCTAGGAATTATACCATCATTGCAAAATTGAATGTTGACATAATGAAATGAAATAGAAAAATTTGTGTTCTTTTTAAAGCACAATTGTGTAACATAATGATGTAAGCCATATGTTTTTATTAAAATGAATGGGAAAATAAAATTAGAACAATGGTTTGCGCTAGGCATAGAATTATAGGTATAGACTTATACCATCATCGTGAAATCCAAAGAAGAAATTTTATTGCATGATTGATTTTTGATTTTGAGATAAACAGAAAATATATAAGATGAGGACTTGCGCTAGGCATAAAATCCCAGTTTAGGTTTTAGAACTATACCATCATTGTGGAAGTCGAATATGTAAAGAAATGTGACTTTATTGCATATTTTGAAAGAAGTTGTTGAAAGAAATTTTGGATTTTTGAAAAAAATGTATGTAATGGTTTTTATACTAAACAGATGTTCTTTTAAATAAGAAGATAAAATTATTCCAAAAGAATTGTAGAGATATTTTAAATTATCTCAAAGACAAAATGTAGATTTATAAGGAACCCTTATGTGCAAATGTGAGTTCATTACTGATCTTGATTTATCATAATGATACAAAATCTCTCAAATACAAATGTGTGTGCAATTGTATTGTTCATTCACCAATTTTGAGCAAGATAATTTGATACAAGTAATTTGAATTAACCAAATGAGTGTTCGTTGACCATGATTTATATGCATGTAACCATACCAGACTACTATGTAAGTCGGGTCATCAAGAGCTAGCTAATCCATAAGCCGACATAGGTCTGTACAAAAGAAGGTCGCTAATGTGACAGACATATCACCATGCTAGGGATTACCCAAGGCCAAGCGGGTTGGGCACAAACCGCCTGTTATGGGGCTTACCTCATAGTTTTTGAATAATTGAGAATTCCAGGGATTCAAGCTCATTCACCCTTCTTTTCTTTTCAAAGGGTAGGGAAAGGGGATTTTATTGCTTTTTTCTTTTTTTTTTTTGCTTCTCTTTTTTTTTTTTGTATTTTTGCTTGGAACTGAGATAATGCTGAAATATTGCTGTGATGGTACAAAATAATATTTTTCTTTTTCTCATTTTCTTTGATTTTTCTTTTTCTTCCTATGCTAGGGATACTTGCTCGGATTGGCTGTAGAGCAAGGGATTTTTATTCTGGGCATGGGTGAGCTTGTCCTTTTGTCAATTCTCAAAGATTCTAGACCATGTGCATGATAGGATAGTAGGGGAAAATTTTCGCTCAAGAAACCATTTCTACTATGTAGCATCATATCGAATTTGCAATGAAATCATTTTAATGTGAAAAGATATGCTTGGTTCAAGTAAATAACAAGATCAGTTCTCTATGCTCAAAATTTTATTTAATTCAACTATGGACTTTGATATAAGAGAGATTAATAATCATACCAAATAAAATCAAGATATTTATTCATGTGAGAGTGAAAGTGCGGGATTCCAAATAAATGCTAATTTATCCAAAATAATTGAAAATATAACTGCAATACTTCAAGAATTGACAAGTACAAAAATACAAGATGTTTTTTGAAGATTTTGATGATTTTGAAGTTTTTATATTTTGATCTTAATTTATGAATTGAAAGAATAAACAATATTACTGTTTTTGAAATTTTTATATGGATGACTAAAAATAAAACAATATGCAAAATAACAATATATACAATGATGAAATGACCAGATTTATGCATAATAGCGTTTAAGATGTAGAATGTTCATAGGTTCTTTAAGATCTTTACCATCTAAGGTAGCTAATTGGTATGCTCCCGATCCAAATTTAGCAGTGATGATATACGGTCCAAGCCAGTTGGGCTCAAATTTACCTTTAAGGTCTTTAGTTGCATTAGTATTTTTTTATTTTCTTTTAAGACAAGGTCACCGATCTCAAAGGATCGATGATGAACTTTCTTGAGGTATGCTCGTTTGAGCTTGTTTTGGTAGGCACGAAGATGCTCCAAAGCATTGATGCGCTTCTCATCTAGGAGTTCCAGCTGACTAAGTCTACTAGCATGATATTCATCTCCTACTTCAGTATCTTGAAGTAGTAGAGCCAAAGAAGGAACTTCTAATTCAAAGGGAAAAACTGCTTTAGCACCATAAACCAAAACAAAAGGTGAAGTGCCCATGGGAGTGCGAACGCTAGTTCGATAAGCCCACAAAGCAGGATATAATTGGATGTGCCAATCTCAGCCAGATTTATTGACCAGTATTTTGAGGATTTTAATTAATGTTTTATTAGATGCTTCTTCTTGGCCATTACCCTGAGGATAATAGGGAGTGGACCAACGATGTTGAATTTTATATTTTTGACATAATTTTTTGACATCTTTATTTTTGAAACAAGTTCCATTATCTGAGATGAGATTTGCAGGAATTCTAAACCTACAAATAATTTGATTAAAAATAAATTTGGAAACTTGGGTTCCAGTGCAAGAAGCTAAGGGCATAGCTTCAACCCACTTCATGAAATACTCGATGGTGGTTATGATGAATTTGTGTCCATCAGATGACATAGGGTTGATTTTTCCAATGATGTCTAAGCCCCATTTTGAAAAGGGCCAAGGAGATGAAATAGCCTACAGTTCTTGTGTAGGCACATGGACAAGGTCAGCATGTTTCTAGCACTTGTCGCAATGGTGCACATAATCATGTGCATCATTCTCCATGGTAGGCCAAAAATATCCTATCCTAAGGAGCTTCTTAGCGATGGCGCTACCACTAAAATGTCCCCCACAAGATCCATCGTGGGCTTCACTCAAAGCTGATCTAGATTCTTCTAGATTCAAACATCTCAGTAGGATGCCTTCAAAAGATCTCCTATACAATGTATGGCCAATAATCATGAAGCGACTTGCTCATCTACATAATAACCGGCATTGGTTGCTATTACAACCTTCAGGGAAGGTCCCATTTTGGAGAAAATTAAGTATATCAGTGTACCAAGGTTCAAGAGTAGTTTTGTTGATTAGAAACACATCCAAAGGTTCTAAGCATGATTTATTTGAAGTGGGTTCCTGGAGTCAATGAATAATTATGGTAGCATATTCATCATCTAACTCCAAGGGCAAAAGATATGCAGTTGTAGCCATGGCGTCAACCGCACGGTTGCTAGTTCGAGGAATAGCTTCCAAGGTAACTTGATCAAATAAGGATAATAATTGTAAGACATATGCTTTATATGGACGTAATTTATCATCTCTGGTCTGATAAACATCATTGATTTGATTTATGACAAGTTGAGAATCACCAAAAACCAATAGATTTTTAATTTTTAGTGCCAAGGCAGCTCGTAATCCAAGGATTAGAGCCTCATATTCAGCAGTGTTATTAGTACAAGCAAACGTTAATTTAAAGGATAGAGGTATAATATGTTTCTATGGAGATATTAAAATAATACCTGCACTAGCCCCACTCATGCATCGGGCTCCGTCAAAGTATAGGGACCATTGCTCTGGATGGTCTGCCTCTAATTTAAGGCATTCATCAGGAAACTCAATGATGAGGGGATGAGTAGACTCTAAGGGTGTAGCAGCTAATTGATCTGCTATGATTTGACCTTTAACAGACTTCTATCCTATAAACGTGAGTTCAAAATCACTTAGCGCAAGAACCCACTTTGTTGTGCGACCAGATAAATAAGGTCGACTCATGAGATACCGCAAAGGATCGAATTTAGCAATGACATACATTTTTTGACTGAGCATATAATGGCGTAATTTTTGTGTAGAAAATATGATTGCTAGACATAGTTTCTCTAATGCTATGTAGTGGGTTTCATAACTGATTAAGGTTCAGCTAATGTAATAATTAGCACGCTCTCTTTTCTCATCGTCAAGTTGAGCTAACATAGCTCCTAAGGCAAAATCTGAAGCAAAAATATACAAGATAAATGGGTGATCAGATCTAGGTGGTGAAAGCACAGGTGGGTTAAGGAGATATTGTTTAAGGAGTTCAAATGCTTCCTGACATTTTTCATCCCAATGAAAAGAGACATCTTTCTTAAGAAGCTTAAGAAAGGGTCCTGTTTTGTCTGCCAACTTATCGATGAAGTGATGAATAGCTTGAAGCTTACCTTGTAGACTTCATAATTCAGATATATTTGTGGGTGCGGGCATATCAGTGATAGCCATGATCTTGAGAGGGTCAATTTCAATGCCACTTAAAGAAACTATAACCCCCAATAATTTATCGGACTTAACTCCGAATATACATTTGGTTGGATTCAATCGGATGAGATATTCCCTTAATCGATCAAATACTTTTCTCAAGTCATCTAAATGATCATCTTCTTTGATGGAATGAGCTATAATATCATCTACATAATCATGTAGAATATCATGCATCATATCATGAAATATATAAGTCATGGCTCGTTGATATGTTGCACTTGCATTCTTTAAACCGAATGGCATCACTTTCCAACAAAAGGTTCCCCAAGGGGTAATAAAGGTTGTTTTAGCCTGATCTTCGGGAGCTATCCTGATCTGATTATAACCAAAAAATCCATCCATTAAGGATATCATTCCACTCCCAAGCAATAAAATCAATGATCTGATCCATGTTGGGAAGAGGAAAATCATCTTTAGGGCAAGCAACATTAATATCTCTAAAGTCTGTGCAAACCCTAACTTTGGTAGCTTCTTTCTTAGTTACTAGAACTACATTCGAGATCCATTCATTATAATCAATGGCTTGTATAAAAATAACCTTCATGAGTTTTTCTAATTCCCCTTTGACTAGTAAGGCCACTTTAGGATGCATTTTTCTAAGTTTTTATTTAACAGGTTTAGCATCTGGATGGACTACTAGGTGATGCATGACTACGGAAGGGTCTAATCCTGGCATATCCTCATATGTCCAAGCAAAGACATCTTCATATTCTTTAAGAAATGCAATGTATTTATCTTGTTTTTCTTGACTCAATTCTGATCCAATGTTGATTATGTGAGGATTATCTTCGGTTCCAATGTTAATTTTTATGACATTTTCTACTTCCATGTGTAGATCTCTCTCAAAATTAGGTGGTGCGGGTGAAATGCCCAATTCTTGTAATTCTTCCAAGGTTAGCTTGGATAATTCATCTTGAGGAGTCATGGCCTCAAGCTGGGCTATACTAGGTAAGGAGCCATCGAAATAAAATCCGTTATGTAACAATTCCTCAATGGAGATATCATGGAAGATATCTCCCTCCAACTCATCATTGGATTCAATGATCATCTGAGGGTAAGCTATGGATAGCACATTACATGTAAATGACTCATTCATTAAATGGAAGGCATCATGTTTATCCAAATAATCTTGGTAAGATATGAGATGGTCATCATCCTCAAATGGGAAGGGCTAACCTTTATTAGGAAATAGGCCCACACCACATCGGGTAGGCCATGGTTCTACCTCAAAAGGTTCTTTCATACCATTTTGGAAAGGTCCCAAACCTTTCCCTTTATATCCCAATTTAAGCATTATAGGCTTAGCTTTAATATACTCATTAGTAAAATAACATCGAGCATATCCATCATAATGAGTCTTGATGTTTCTAGGTATTCTTCCCTAGTCATATCCCTTATAAATAAAAGCATAGCTCCCGACTTGGTAAATACTTCCCATAGGCTGTGGGAGGCCCAAGGTACGAGGAGAGGGTGGCAATTTATTTAAAATAAGGGAATCTTGCATAGCAACACTTGTTTTTTTTTATATAAGAATTTTAGATAAATCGGGTAAGAGCTCATCAGTAAGAGCGTAAGAGGTAGAAGGAACATTTCCTACATCTTTGGATGCAGAAAATATTCCTTTGGTAGGCGTAGATGTTGTAGAGATGTCGATGGACAGGTCTATAGGTATGAAAGTTATAGGAGTAAAACAAGAAGTGTTGGTTGTGGGTTTAGGATCTTTTTGAGGTCCTAATGTGGTTTGTTCAGAAGATGGTTGAGCTATATGTAGAGGTGTAGTTGATGGAGAAAAGGTAGATGATGTTATGGGTGTGTGTTTCACACATTTAGATGGATGATTAGAATTAGGATGTGTGGATGACAGAGTAGGGTAAAATTGAACTCCAACAGGTTTTGCCAAAGCACACATATCAAAGGGTCTAGGATCACCATGGATGGTAACCAACTGATTCTTAAATTCGAATTTAACACATTGATGTAAAGTTGAGGGAACAACTCGCATCGTGTTGATCCAAGGGTGACCCAAGAGTATATTGTATGATGTAGGGCAATGTATAATAAACATGGTCATGTCTAAGGTTCTCGGACCAACTTGCAAGGGGATAGTAATAACTCCACACGTTTCTTGTGTTTCGTCATTGAATGCTTTTATGATCATATAATTTCTTTTCATTTCGTCACTTCTAAACCCAAATCTTTGGTAGAAGTCAAAAGTGCAAATGTTTAAAGATGAACCATTATCAATCAATACCCGTTTAACTACTACATCTCTAATTAAGGCAGTAATATATAAGGGGTTATCCTTATGTAAACTATGTTGTAGTATATCTCTATCCCGAAAGTCAATACAATCGACTTCTCAAGTTATGATAGTATTGGCCATGGCTTCAGGTTGAATATTTTGTGGTACCATCATTTGTCTTAATGTGAGCATTAATTCATCCCTATGTGTAGGAGAAGATTTTAAAAGGTCCAAAAGGGAAATTCTAGCTATAATATTTGATAATTGTTCATTAATATTATAAGGAGGTTTAGGTTGAACATTAGGCACATGATTCCATTTATTAGGAACTTTCAAAACAAATGGAGCTGATCCATCGTTCTGAGTTTGATCTTGTTGAGAATTTTGAGCCTGTTGTCAAGTAATAGCTCTGATGGTACCTACAATATTATTTTGTGGATGATGAATGAGTCTTGGTCTAGCATTTATGGCTTGTTCATTAGAAAGTAATTGGTGAGAAGATGGTCTAGTAGTGACTCTTCTTGGAAATGGTTCTTCCGAAACCATAGAATTTGTGATAGGTTGAATAGCATCTAATTCATCTTCAAAACTATTCAATTGATTTGATGTGATTTCCATGTCACTTTCAGTCTCATATTCTGTATCACTAAGATCAGGTGTCTGAATATTATATAGAGGTCTGGTCGTAACAATGGATAAATTTGTGTCAAATATTTGTAGATCATGAGTAGGTAAATGTCCATTAATAGTCCCTACATATCGGGTAGGAGGGGGAACATTATGATGCTCAATTTGATTAGCCACCTCTTTACCATGCTTTGGTAAAGGATGTTGAAATATGTCCAATGATTGATTGGCATTCTAATTCTGATTTTGGGGGATGTTCTTTTGAGCATTATTAGGAGGATTTTGTTTAGGTTGAAAGGCTTGTACCTCCATCTCATTGTTATCAATCAGGTCTTGTATTTTATGTTTTAATATTTTACAAGAGTTGGTAGCATGTCTAGGTCCTCTATGGAAATCACAGTGTAAATTAGCTCTGTATCCGGGTATAGTTGGATCAAGTTCTCGGATAGTTGGTAATTGGATCAAACCTCATTCTAATAATTGTGAGAGAATGGTTGATAGAGGTTGATTTAACCTAGTAAATTCTTGAGGTGGTTTATCGAGAGGTTTCAGTATAAAATTCTCTATGGTTTTTGTAGCATTAACAGTAGTGATATTTCTAGTATCAGTGACTCCATCACCCACAACTTGTTTATTTTTATATTGATTTCTAGATGTTTTCTCATCATCTTTATTTTTAAGCTGACCTCTCCTAATGAGAGTATCTTCTACTCTTTGAGCGAAGTCTATATCTTGATTGAAGGTGGTCAAGGTAGCAGTTGATAAATCATAAGATAGTTGTTCTTGTAAATTATTGATAAAGATATCCAGCATTTCCTGATAAGGTAACATAAAGTGCAATTTTCCTATCAATTGTCTCCATTGAGCTAGAAAATCAGCAAAACATTCATCTTTGTCTTGTTTTAGGTTGTACAAATATTTAATGGTTACATGCATTTCAATGTAGGCACTAAATTGATGAACAAAAGATTCAGTAGTTTCTTTGAAATTCCTCAAAGAATGAGTGGGTAATTGATAATACCACTCTAATGCCATTCCTCGTAAACTTTTCAGGAACATTTTTAATAATAACATGTTACATACCAAACCTAGCCGTCGGCTAGGTATTCCATGTGTATTAAATTCATATATATAGATTAGCTAGTTGGTACATTTTATCATCTTATTATCTTATCAATTTATCATCTGCATTTTCTTGCATAAGCCTTTATGGTGGGATCTGCCCTCCTAGTGGCTGTACTTTTACATAACAAATTATCTTTCATTGAACCGTATTTTATTTTATCATTCGTCTCTTCATTCTCTGTTACTTATATGATCTGTAAGTGCGCAGTTGGGTTTGGCAAAGGAAGGTAAGGAAGTACCTTCCAAGTGGTATCATATTTCAAAATTTGACCCTGAAGCACACAGCCGTAGGTGTCATTGGCAGCGTGCTATAGCCATTAACAGCTACGATTCCACTACAACCAATGTCCACCAGCTACTTGCTACATTTCATAGCCATCCTCAGATCACAGGCGACCACTGTAGAAATTAACAGTCACCGAGCATTCGATAATCCGATGAAAATACCCTGCAATTCCTCCCGAAGCCGTTAGCCAATCACAATTCATGATTTTATTCATATTTCCAGAAAAACTTAAGGTTTTTATTTTATTTTTGGCGCTGACGTCAGTTAATTTTTTTTTTCCTTCATGGGTTTTGCTATTTATCCCACATTGGCAGTGTTTCGTTTGCGAAAGGGTTTAAAACTTCGGAGTCACACCCTCTACATCGTGACTGCGGTCACACGTTCGGAGCTCCTATGCGCGTAGCAAATCTGTTTCATCCGCTCGTATCTTGTCCTGTTCATTGTCTGTCCTTGCTATCTGCCTCGTGTCTGTCCTTACTGTCCTCTATCCATGTCATGTCCGTGCTATCTACATCATGTCCGTCCTTGCTGTCCTTTTTCCATGTTGTGTCTGTGTGTCCGTCCTTGCTGTCTGTGTCATGTTCGTGATGTCTATGTGTTGATTGGTTTTTTGTGTTCGTCATGTCCTCGAGTCGTGTGTCAAGTGGTTTTTCATGTTCATCGTGTCCTCAAGCTATCCTTAGTCACGTCATTCGGTGCTATCATCATCGTCCAGTTGTTCGTTTCATCTTTCGCCTAGTTTTTCGTTTCATCTTTCGCATCCATTTTGGGTTCCTCGTTGTTCGGTCATAGCAGTACAATTGCTGTCAAAGTTGTTGAAATAGTCCAGTCAGTCCCAGTCTCAATCGAAAAGTTGCTAAAACGTTGCTGTCAAAGTTGCTGAAATAGTCCAGTCAGTCCCAGTCTCAAGGAGGCCATCCAAATTCAATTCCGCGTCACAGTGGGAGCGACAGTTGAAGCGAAAAACAAAATTTTTGCTAAATTCAACCGAATTGTCGCAAAAATTTAAGCTCAAGGGTTACTAAGCAGGAAATTTTGAACAGTGCATGAGTAGAAGTTGGACCAAGGGACCTGACGGTCGACTATCAAGCTCAGAGATTCCCAATACAAATGCAAGAAGACCTAATCGAAGCCCAGGTACAAAAAATTCTCCTTCTCCTTTCAAAATTGGCAGTTATAATCCACATCATCCACTAGTAGACCCTATGGCTACTAACCCTCCCCCAACTCACGAAAACATCACACAAGGAGACTCAAGTAACTCGGCCATTTCCATGGATGAATCTCTTTGACTCTTAATAGATGGTATGCGCGAAATTAGTATCAACCTAAAAACCCTAGTGCGAGCACAAAACCAGCCTAATCCCAATACTAATCCCCAAAATCACTCCCATGCCCAAAGGAATGACGAAAATGACGATCAGGATGACGATTGGGAACAACAAAGAGGCAATTCGGATAATTACAGGGATCGCTATCATAGACAGCGGTATAACCAAGATCAAGAAAGGGATATGGGTTATCACCAACCGAGAGGCCCTAATAATTTTCCACGCATTGATATGCCCACTTTTGAGGGTCATGACCCTCGTGGTTGGATAGCCAAAATGGAAGGCATTCTCGACTTATACCAAATTAAGGAATTTGATAAAGTCCCTTTCGCTGCATCAAAATTAGGCACTGAGGCCTACCAATGGTTCGTATGGCTTAAGCGAGAGAAAGGAGCTACTATTAACTGGAAAAAATTCACTACCTCCTTTTTAGAAAGATTTGATGAAGGAGCTACATCGTCATACACAGTAAGATTGTTATCTCTTAAACAAGAAGGATCGGTTAGCGAGTTCGTTTCGAAATTCACCAGTTTACTACCATATACTTTAGACCTCAGTCTTGACACAATGGTAGGAGCTTTTCGCAATGGATTGAAAGAAAATATTAGGGTGGAGGTAGACATTCAAAACCCAACCTCGCTGAACGATTGTATAAGAATAGCCAAGCTGGCTGAGAAGAGAATTCAGTTGTATGCACGACGTGAAACTTATAATCGTCCTTCATATCGCAACAATTCCTTTCGTAGAAATGATCAACCATCAAGATACTTTTGCTATAAATGTCGCACTCATCATCCCAGGGAACAAGCATGTGCCCAAAAACAAAACTTTCATATTGAATGCGATCAATATGAAGGAGAAGAGGACGAAACTTACCAACACGAAGAACCTATGCAAGAAGAACTACCAATTACTCTAGAAGAGAAGGAAGAGGATACAATGGCGATCTCCGTACATGCCCTCATGGGGTTAACCGCCCACCATACCATCAAGGTACCAGGATTTCTTTGCCAAAAAAAGGTGAATGTGCTAATTGATTTCGGCAGTACCCACAATTTTATCGACATCAAAACAGCAAAAGCTTTGAATTTATTCATTAACTCTTCCAACAAAGACAAATTCTAGGTTCTAGTGGCCAACGGGGTGAACGCGCAATGTGTTGGTCGAACATCTCAAGTTTCCATAAAAATGGGTACTTATACCTAGTTTGGATCCCTTTTCGTCATGAATTTAGGGAACTCTGATGTCATTTTGGGAGTTGAATGGTTGGAAACATTAGACACGGTTAGCTTCAATTTCAAAAAATTATTTGTGGAATGGAAGGAAAACGGACGAGTCATTCGCTTACAAGGCATTACTACTCCTCCATCACAAATGGTGAGCTCTCATAGTATGGAGAAGATGTTAAAAAAGGGTGGATATGGATTTATAGCTCAAATTAATTGTTTGGAAAAACAATCTCGAGCAACTTCGGATATTACTGCTCCAGATTTATGAGACATCGTAACAAATTACGAAGAGGTTTTCCAAGAACCTAAAGGATTACCACCTAAATGATCTCATGACCATGCCATCCATTTGGTTCCAGGGAGTGTCCCACCTAACAACCGTCCTTATCGCTATCCTCAACCACAAAAGATGAAAATCGAACAAATCATTCAGGATCTGCTAGATCATGGAGTCATTCGTCATAGCACTAGCCCTTATTCCTCACCTGTAGTTCTAGCTCGACGAAAAGATAACTCTTGGCGTATGTGTCCTGATTTTCGTTCTCTCAATAAACTCACTATCAAGGACAAATTTCCTATCCCTGTCATAGATGACCTACTAGATGAGCTGCATGGTGCAAAATTTTTTACAAAATTAGACCTTCACTCAGGTTTTCACCAAATCCGTGTCCGAGAAGAAGATATTCCCAAAACTACTTTTCGTACTCATGAAGGTCATTACGAATTTTTGGTCATGCCTTTTGGTCTCACCAATGCACCATCCACATTCCAAAGTCTCATGAACCAAGTGTTTCGTCCATTCCTCCATAAGTTTGTGTTAGTTTTTTTTTATGACATTCTCATATATAGCCAAACATGGAAGGATCATTTACATCATGTGGATAAAGCCCTTCACATTTTACACAAAGAAAAGTTATTTGTCAAACGTTCCAAATGTTCATTTGGTGTCCAAGAAGTCGAGTATCTTGGTCATATAGTTTCACACGAGGGCGTCAAAGTTGATCCCAATAAGATTAAGGCAATTCAAGAGTGGCCTTTACCTAAAACCATCAAGAAACTTCGTGGTTTTTTGGGTCTCACGGGCTACTATCGCAAGTTTGTACAAAATTATGGTAAGATTGCAGCACCTCTCACAACACTCACAAAGAAGGATGCTTTTCGTTGGTCAGAAGAGGCTACTCAAGCCTTCAAAGCTCTTAAGGAGGCCATGTGTACAACTCCAATATTAGCAACTCCCAATTTTCACAAACCATTTATTATCGAATGTGATGCGTCAGGAATAGGAATTGGGGCTATATTAATGCAAGAAGGTCATCCGTTGGCATTTGAAAGTAAACAGCTCTCGGGGAAAAATTTGGGAAGATCAACATACGAAAAAGAAATGTTGGCTATTCTTCATGCAATAGAAAAATGGAGACACTACCTAATCAGTAGCCGCTTCATTATAAAAACAGATCATAGTAGTCTCAAACATTTTCTTGAGCAGAGGTTTTCCTATCCGAAACAAAATAAGTGGTTAACCAAACTATTGGGTTATGATTTTGTTATCGAATACAAGAAAGGGAAGGAAAATGTAGCCGTCGATGCGCTATCCAGGAAATATGAAGACGAAGTAATCATTAACGCTATTTCAGGTCCTTGCTCCCAATGGGTGACTCAATTACAAGATGAATGGTTATCCAATAGCGAAACTGCTCAGATAATTCAAGAATTGTCTATCGGGTCCTCTAAACACCCTTTTTTCTCTTATGAAGATAAAATCCTCCGAAAGAAGAACCGCATTTACATTCCACACAATTCAGAACTCAAATCAAAGATCCTCGACGAATCACATGCCTCTCCATCAACAGGACATTCAGGATTTTTGAAGACATATTTAAGGGTCAAACAATCATTTTGTTGGAAAGGATTAAAAGCCGAAGTCAAACAATGGGTAGCCGAATGTGAAGTTTGCCAGTGCAATAAAGGAGAGACAGTTAAATCACCAGGGTTGTTACAACCATTAACCATCCCGGAGCGTCAGTGGGAACATATATCCATGGATTTTATTGAAGGTCTTCCTAAATCAGAAGGCAAGACAGTAATCTTCGTCGTCGTAGATCGGTTATCCAAATACGCTCATTTTTAGGCTTTACAACATCCTTTTTCCGCAAGCAAGGTGGCCAAGGTATTTATGGATTCAATCTTCAAATTACATGGTATGCCCAAAAATATTGTAAGTGATAGAGATCCCATCTTCACTAGTAACTTTTTGCGGGAATTATTTCGACTTAGTGGTACCAAATTGAATATGTCTTCGGCCTACCACCCACAAACAGATGGTCAAACAAAAGTCGTTAACAAATGTTTGGGTACATACTTAAGATGTTTCACTCAAGATAAACAATACCAATGGAGCCAGTGGCTAGCATTGGTAGAATGGTGGTACAACACTTCTTACCATTACTCAATTAAGATGTCTCCCTTTGAAGCATTGTATGGCACCAAGCCTCCAATTGTCGCAGATTACATACAAGGATCATCCAAAGTAGCCAAAGTGGATGATTGGTTCCAACAAAGGCAGGCTACACTCACCATTCTCAAAGAGAATTTACTCCAAGCACAAAATCATATGAAACAACAACAGGACTTGCACCGATCAGAGAGAACTTTTAATATAGGTGACTGGGTTTTTCTAAGATTGCAACCCTACAAACAAGCATCGTTAAGGATAAAGTCCAGCCAAAAGTTGGCTCCACGATTCTATGGTCCTTACCAAATTGTCCGCCGCATTGGAGAAGTAGCTTATCAGTTAGAGCTACCCTTATCATCACGAATACACCCGGTATTTCATGTTTCGTGTCTCAAAAAAGTAATTGGTCAGAAAGTGCAAGGTCAATCAGAATTACCAGTGCTCGATGAGGAAGGACGCATATATCTCCAACCGAAAGAAATCTTACAACAAAGAGTACGAAGACTACGGTCACGCCAGATTCAAGAATTTCTCATCAAATGGCAAGACTTACCAGCGGAGGATGCCACATGGGAACCTGAAAGTATTTTCCAGACATTTCCAGCTTTGAGGACAAAGCTTTTCGAGGAGGGGAGTCATGTTACATACCAAACCTAGCCGTCGGCTAGGTATTCCATGTGTATTAAATTCATATATATAGATTAGCTAGTTGGTACATTTGATCATCTTATTATCTTATCAATTTATCATCTGCGTTTTCTCGCATAAGCCTTTACGACGGGATCTGCCCTCCTAGTGGCTGTACTTTTACATAACAAATTATCTTTCGTTGAACCGTCTTTTATTTTATCATTCGTCTCTTCATTCTCTGTTACTTATATGATCTGTAAGTGCGCAGCTTGGGTTTGGCGAAGGAAGGTAAGGAATTACCTTCCATAACAAGTCATCATGTGATATATCATGACATGCTATCCTAAACATACAAAGATGATCTATGGGATCTTCCATTCCTTTGTATATAGGTAGGACAGGCATAGGAAAATGTTTAGGATACGGTTGTGCTACAACTATAGGATCTAGAGGTTGACTACACATCTCTCGATAATTGTATGAGGGACGGTAGGGATCTATCTGGTCCATGTGAGAAACTAACTATTTCACCATAGTTTCAAGATTATTACTTTGTCCACTATATTGGTTCGATGGGACATAAGCATGGGATTTGTGAGCATATGATGGCGTGACATAAGGATTAGATTCTATATTGCTATTATGCAAACGGTTGGTAGAAAGAGTATTATGAAGAATATTTGTAGTAGCATTATGTTGTATCCCAGATTATTGGAAATTGGTTTTTGGTTTTGTTTTAGGCTTTTGTTGATTTGAGGTATGTTGATCAATAACTTGGTGAAATAGAGCAGTGTATGAAGGTTTCTTTTGTGTGGAAATAACCCTAGGCTTGGTAGTAGGAACTCTAGGTGGTTGGGTAACCTGTTGTTGTTGCATGTTTTGGATTATAGCGGCCATATCCAAATTGTATGGTCCAGCTTGATCACTTTCTTGATCAATGAAGGACAAGGGATTAGTGCGTGTGTGATATATTTCTTCTAGGGTTGCTTGAGTATCACTAATTTGATCTTTGTCCATATGGATTGCTTTATTAAGAGTGCCAATATTAGTATTGAGAAACTTCTAGAAATGTTCCATGTTATCAAAAGTAATAGCTCCTCCCAGAGACATTTTAGGGGATGAGGATCCTTCCTCTCTAACAGTTTCTCTTTGTTCATTTCCTTCAGCAAACTCTTCTTCTTGTTGGTCTAGGGTTCCTTCTTCTTGAATTGGGTCTTCAAGAAGGACATTTGGTTTATTTACTGGTTTTCCTAACCAATCTTCTTCTACTTCAATCTATTTTTGTTGGCAATTTTTGGGTTTAAGATCCTAGCTCCTTGTCTATGAGTTGTCATTGATGTGAAAAGGAAATGGCATTAATGTTAAGAGGATGTTTTGGCTTCAAATGTGAAAGATTCCAAGAGAATATTCTTAAGAGAATCCGAAGAGATTCCATTGGATAAGGTTTTTGGATAGGGTTTTTATTAAAACCAAGTTAAATGGTTTTTATTAAAACCAATGGAGGTTTTCTTTATTATTTAATTATTATTTAAAACCCTTCAAGGTTTTAATTAATTAATTATTTAATTAATTAAGGGAGAAAATTATTTTTAATTTATTAAAAATATTTAAAGGTTTTTAAACCTTTTTTATTCTTAATTTATTAAAATTAATTAAGGGTTTTTAAACCCTTTAGAAAGCAATTTCGATTAAATTCAAAATTACATTTCTCTGTCGCCAACGTGTTCTAAAGTCCACGATTGGACTATAAATATGGGAAGGATCCTAAGGTTTAACTCTCTCTTGAGATTTTTGAATGCATTAATTTTTGGCTGCGATCGATGCTCTGTTGACGTTGCAGAAGAAGAGAGCTCGCATTTGAAAAACTTACGAAGTGCTTGTTCGTTGAAGTGGTAGGAAGTCTGTCTTAGACTTTGTTAGCCCCTTGTGGGCTAGTGGTAGCATAGGCTGTGTTTGGGATTTGCGTAGGCGGAGGTCTGCATTTCGATTCCCGCGGAGGGAGCTGTGCATGGATTAAGCCACATTTTTGTTAAAACGTATTTTGTGCCACATTTTTCGGATTCGTCAAAGGCAGCCATTCCACGATTTTTGGATTCGTCAAGGGCAGCCATTCCGTAATTTTTGAATTCTTCAAGGGCAGCCATTCTAAGGTGTGATTAATTTCTTGATATAATTTTTGGCATTGTTTAGCATTTTTTAAAAGACATAGGAGAAATAAGGGGATATTTCTTTGGTTGTATTTTTGAGATTAGTATTTTGCTATGCTAGATTTTAAAATGGAGATATAATGTGTAAGTTTTGGTTTTTGTGTTTTTGACTTCTTTGGTGGTTGTTTTCAAAAGAAGAGAAGCTAAAAGGTGTACTAAGGAAAGTTTTTATATATGCTCATTTTTCTTGGTTCTAACCCTAACTTGGTTGGAAGTTTGAGGGTTGTGTTTGGTGACAGCTTTAAGGGTCAATTTTATTCTACTCCAATAAGGTATGGGCACATTCTTCTTATGAGTATGATTGGTGTATGTTTTTTGAAATAAGGTTGGAGTGAAAATGTTTTCAACTAGGTTTTCGTTGATTGGGTGTAAATCCTATTTTCTGGTTTGTTGAAGACTACTTATGCATTGTTATCCTTAGTAGTCTTTTGATGAATGCATAATTTTTGGTTTGAGATAGTGGAAGCTTTGTGCACTAGGGTTTGTATTTGTGACTCAAGCTACTTGCATTGAGTTGGTGGAACCCTTGGTTGGCTGTTTTGAGTTTGATGGTTGAGTTGCTTCCATAGAGGTTGTTTGATCAAGTTATTGCTTTACTTGATTCATGATATTGGGCTTACTCCATTGAGTTGATTTGAGCAAGTTATTCTTTGCATTTGGTGATATTGTGTTGGTGGCTGTTTTGTTCAAATATCTTTGGAGGGGAAAAGGATTTCTACTTGTTTCCTTTTCTTGTGATGATTTGTTGAATGCTTTAAGGTTAATGTTGAGTTGAATGATGTTGGTTAAACCTTGTCTATAAGCATTGTTGTTAAATCCCTAATTGGTTGAGAAAAGATATTGGTTGTGGAAATAACATGAGTAGCATTGTTATATGAGATATTGCATGTTTGGAAATTTTTGGGTTGTGTTTCATGTTCTTGAGAAAAGCATACTACAACTATCTTATTCTTTTGAGATTTGAGATTGAGTTGAAGATTGATATTGAGAGTTAAATATAGAACATATTGAGTCTCTAACAATTATCTTTATGTTTCTATGAGATTTGAGATTGATATTGGGAGTTAAGTATAGAACATATTGAGTCTCTAACAATTCTCTTTATGTTTCTATGAGATTTGAGATTGAGATTGAGAGTTAAGTATAGAACATATTGAGTCTCTAACAATTCTCTTTATGTTTCTATGAGATTTGAGATTGAGATTGGGAGTTAAGTATAGAACATATTGAGTCTCTAACAATTCTCTTTATGCTTCTATGAGGTTTATGAATCACATTGGGTCTCTAACAATTCTCTTTGTGGGATCATGCTAAGCAAGTTTTTCTTGGTGAGATTATTGAGGTTTTGGATAGGTTTTGATGGGGACTTGTGAGTAGGTTTTGAACAGGTTTCGGTGGGGACTTGTGAGCAGATTTGGATAGGTCCTAACAGAGGACTTGTGAGCTAAGATTGATAGTTCTATCAGAGAACTTTAGGATAGAGGTACATTGGTTCTATCAGAGAATCTGAGGACAGATTTAGCAAGTCTTTGAGAAGGCTTGTGGACAGAGGATTTAGTTGTTCAAGAGTTGGATAGATCTAACAGATAGAGGAAGACTTGTACTAGACCAACTAACTGTGTTTGGTACAAGTTGCTAAGTTGCTATGGACGTGATCAGAGAAGGCAGAGGTCTCTTAGGCTAAGCATTGAGGACAGGAGGTCTTCGGTGGAAAGGAGTTCCACATGCTGGCAAGAGGTAGAGATAGTTGATCTTCTGAGGGATCATATCCAGAGTAGAGGGGAAGGTATCTCCTTTGAGCAGAGGCTCATAAATTCAAATTGGGGGAAGGTTTCTCCTTTGGGCAGAGGCTCATAAATTTATATTGGGGGAAGGTATCTCCTTTGAGCAGAGGCTCATAAATTCATATTGGGGGAAGGTATATCCTTTGAGTCGAGGCTCATAAACATTGTAATTGGGAAGGTTTCCCAAAGAAATTTGAGATAAATTTTAGAGAAAAGTTTTGTGGACGTAGCCCAGGCATTCTGGGTGAACCACGTTAAAATTGGTGTCACTTTGTGGATGATTTTGTGCATTGCTTTGATATTGCTTTGGGTATATTGCTTTACTATTTTGAAGTATAAAGGAAAAAGTAAAAAGAGGTCTTATACTGTTCACCCCCCCTCTCAGTATAAGCTTGTGTTCTTCAATTAGTATCAGAGCGGGTGCCTTCGAAAAGTTTAACAACTTGAAGGAAAAGCTAGTAAAGAACGCAATGGATCATTCAAGTGGCAATGCAGCACCTATTCTTGATGGGTCAAATTTTGGTCTTTGGAGTGCAAGGATGAAGGTTCATCTAATGGCACTTGGTAATGAGGTATGGGAAGGGATTGAATATGGGTACACTATTCTTGTACATGGTCCTAATACTAAAGAAGAAAGGCTCCTACATCACAGCAATTCAAAAGCAATTAATGCAATCTTGAAAGGCTTACAGAAAGAAGATCTCACCAAAGTGATTCACTGCAAGATAGCTAGTGAAATGTGGAAACAGTTGCAGGTGGTTCATACAGGTAATACAAATGCCAGAAAGGCTAAGTTGAGACACTTCAAAGGTATGTTTGAACAACTCAAGATGAATGATGATGAAAATATTAGTGACTACATGCTTTGTATGGATGAGGTTGTTAATTCCATGAAAGACCTAGGTCTTGAGCTTGCTGAAAATGATATTTGTGATAAGATTTTAAGATATCTTCCTAATAGATTTAGTGAAAATATTTATGCTATTGAGGAAGCTAAAGACTTGGATAAATTGAAAAAGGATGAGCTCCATAGTATACTTGCAGCATTTGAGTTAAGAACTCAAGTGAAGGTTGATGTCAAGAAAGAGGTAGCTTTCAAGGCTACAAAAGAATCCAAGGGTAAACAGCTTAAAGATAGTGATGAGTCTTCTAGTGATGAAGAGGCATATTACAGCAATAAATGCAAGTTCTCTAGAAAGCACAAAAGTATGAAAAATGTAAGATGCTTCAATTGTGGAAATTTTGGTCATTATGCTACTCACTGTACTGTTGCCAAGGATGAAAAGTGATGAAGATAAACAGGATTCTAAGAGCAAGGATTCTGAAAGGTACAAGCATCACAGGAAAAACAAATATGAGCACAACAATCAAGGAAAGAGGTATTATCACAAGCACAAGAATATTTTCTACCTATACAAATCAAGTAAGTGTTCTAGTAGTGATAGTGAAAGTTCTTCAAGTGACAATGAAAATGAGATGTTGTTCATATCAGAAAAAGAGGAAGAACCGAAACATAGATTCATTATCATGAAATGTCTTAGATGTGGAAATTTTGGTCACCTTGAGGATGATTGCACAAATAATGATTTGGTTTCTAGTATGTATGAGGATGCTTCAGAAAACTATAAGGAAGATGCATGTATGGTTTTTGAAAAGGGTAGCACCTCTAGTGATAAGAAATCTGAAAATGGATTTGATGATTCAAAAGGAAATCAAATAAAGGATCTTGAGAGTGAACTTATTAGTGCTCTTAGTGCTTTGAAAAAGGAAAGAAAGAAGAATGCTAGACTCAAGGATAAGTTAGATGAATGTTGTATGGAGAGAGATGATCTTATTGAAAATCTTGATTTCTCTATAGCTAAGACACAAGAACTCAAGGATGAGTTAGAGTCTAAGGTTCTTGAGTGTAGTGAGTTAGAACAGAAAATGGCTTCTTTGAAAGAGGAAACTAAAGAGTACAAGGATAAGCTTTATAGGTTTCAAGATAGCTCCAAAAAGGTTAAGTCACTTATCAAAGGTCAAAGAAAGACAACAGATAAAACAGGCCTTGGTTTTGTTAAGTCACACAAGGAACAAGTTGAAGAGTCTAGTAAGATACTACAAAAGGAAGAGAGATCTGATGAGGAAGGTATTTCAGATCATGATTCCTTGAATGATAGATGCACAGAAACAGAAAACAAAATTCAGAATGAGAAGAAGTTTTCAGGACCCAAGAGGTCAAATAAAGGAAAGTTTCAAGGCAGATGTTTTGCTTGTCACAGGTTTGGTCACATGGCTTCACATTGCATGGCTCAAGTGAAGAAGGTAAATGACAGTTTTAGAAGTGCTAGTTACTTTCAAGGGTATTGCTACTCTTGTCAATAGTTTGGGCACAAGGAAGTTTATTGCAAGGCAAATAACATGAACAGATTTGGTCATAACAGGTTTGGCCAGAACAGGTTTGGTCAGAACAGGGTTGGCCAAAATAGGTTTGGTCAGAACTGGTGGATTCAAAGATCAGGTTTACCACAGAGAAATAACATTGCTACTTGTTATAAGTGCAACAATAAAGGTCACATAGCTAGACAGTGTAGAGCTAAAATTCTAGAATACAGGAATAGGAACAGTGGCATGATCAGGTCCAAGGATCAAGGCATGGACAAGAATAAGGATGAGAACAAGAACAAGAACAGTGACAGGAACAAGAATATGGAAAAAGAGTTCAAGAGAAGGCCCGACAAGGAAGTTATAGATGCTGATGATGATCAGTGCCTAATGGGAGTTTTACTCCCACCCTAGAATTAATCACCTCATTAGGAGGTGGGGGAGGGACTAAGCTAAGAGGCTCATTCTTAGTCCCGAGCCCCAAAGGTGACCCTTTACCATTGATGACAAAGGGGGAGATATTTGAGTGAGGGGGAGAGCCTCAAGATAGGGGGAGCTTTATGTTGAGTTTTTTGTTGTTGAGAAGCATGGTTTGCCATCAATGACAAAGGGGGAGATTGTTGGAAATTTTTGGGTTTAAGATCCTAGCTCCTTGTCTATGAGTTGTCATTCATGTCAAAAGAAAATGGCATTAATGTTAAGAGGATGTGTTGGCTTCAAAGGTGAAAGATTCCAAGAGAATCTTCTTAAGAGAATCCGGAGAGATTCCATTGGATAAGGTTTTTGGATAGGGTTTTTATTAAAACCAAGTTAAATGGTTTTTATTAAAACCAATGGAGGTTCACTTTATTATTTAATTATTATTTAAAACCCTTCAAGGTTTTAATTAATTAATTAGTTAATTAATTAAGGGAGAAAATTATTTTTAATTTATTAAAAATATTTAAAGGTTTTTAAACCTTTTTTATTCTTAATTTATTAAAATTAATTAAGGGTTTTTAAACCCTTTAGAAAGCAATTTCGATTAAATTCAAAATTACGTTTCTCTGCCGCTAACGTGTTCTAAAGTCCACGATTGGACTATAAATATGGGAAGGATCCTAAGGTTTAACTCTCTCTTGAGATTTTTGAATGCATTAATTTTTGGCTGCGATCGATGCTTTGTTGACGCCGTGGAAGAAGAGAGCTTGCGTTTGAAAAACTTACGAAGTGCTTGTTCATTGAAGTGGTAGGAAGTTTGTCTTAGACTTCGTTAGCCCCTTGTGGGCTAGTGGTAGCATAGGATGCGTTTGGGCTTTGCGTAGGCAGAGGTCTATGTTTCGATTCCCACGGAGGGAGTTGTGCATGGATTAAGTCACGTTTTTGTTAAAACGTATTTTGTGTCACGTTTTTTGGATTCGTCAAAGGCAGCCATTCCATGATTTTTGGATTCGTCAAGGGCAGCCATTCCACGATTTTCAAATTCTTCAAGGGCAGCCATTCTAAGGTGTGATTAATTTCTTGATATAATTTTTGGCATTGTTTAGCATTGTTTAAAATACATAGGAGAAATAAGGGGATATTTCTTTGGTTGTATTTTTGAGATTAGTCTTTTGCTATGCTAAAGTTTAAAATGGAGATATAAGGTGTAAGTTTTGGTTGTTGTGTTTTTGACTTCTTTGGTGGTTGTTTTCAAAAGAAGAGAAGCTAAAAGGTGTACTAAGGAAAGTTTTTATATATGCTCATTTTTCTTGGTTCTAACCCTAACTTGGTTGGAAGTTTGAGGGTTGTGTGTGGTGACAGCTTTAAGGGTCAAGTTTCTTCTACTCCAATAAGGTATGGGCACATTCTTCTTATGAGTATGATTGGTGTATGTCTTTTGAAATAAGGTTGGAGTGAAAAGGTTTTCAACTAGGTTTTCGTTGATTGGGTGTAAATCCTATTTTTTGGTTTGTTGAAGACTACTTATGCATTGTTGTCCTTAAGGAGAGTTTTTTGATGAATGCATAATTTCTGGTTTGAGATAGTGGAAGCTTTGTGCACTAGGGTTTGTATTTGTGACTCAAGCTACTTGCATTGAGTTGGTGAAACCCTTGGTTGGTTGTTTTGAGTTTGATGGTTGAGTTGCTTCCATAGAGGTTGTTTGATAAAGTTATTGCTTTACTTGATTCATGATATTGGGCTTACTCCATTGAGTTGATTTGAGCATGTTATTCTTTGCATTTGGTGATATTGTTTTGGTGGCTATTTTGTTCAAATATCTTTTGAGGGAAAAGGATTTCTACTTGTTTCCTTTTCTTGTGATGATTGGTTGAATGCTTCAAGGTTAATGTTGAGTTGAATGATGTTGGTTAAACCTTGTCTATAAGCATTGTTGTTAAAACCCTAATTGGTTGAGAAAAGATATTGGTTGTGGAAAGAACATGAGTAGCATTGTTATATGAGATATTGCATGTTTGGCAATTGTTGGGTTGTGTTTCATGTTCTTGAGAAAAGCATACTACATCTATCTTATTCTTTTGAGATTTGAGATTGAGTTGAAGATTGATATTGAGAGTTAAATATAGAACATATTGAGTCTCTAACAATTCTCTTTATGTTTCTATGAGATTTGAGATTGAGATTGGGAGTTAAGTATAGAACATATTGAGTCTCTAACAATTCTCTTTATGTTTCTATGAGATTTGAGATTGAGATTGGGAGTTAAGTATAGAACATATTGAGTCTCTAACAATTCTCTTTATGTTTCTATGAGATTTGAGATTGAGATTGGGAGTTAAGTATAGAACATATTGAGTCTCTAACAATTCTCTTTATGCTTCTATGAGGTTTATGAATCACATTGGGTCTCTAAAAATTCTCTTTGTGGGTTCATGCTAAGCAAGTTTTTCTTGGTGAGCTTGCTGAGGTTTTGGACAGGTTTCGATGGGGACTTGTGAGCAGGTTTTGAACAGGTTTCGGTGGGGACTTGTGAGCAGATTTGGACAGGTCCTAGTAGAGGACTTGTGAGTTGAGATTGATAGTTCTATCAGAGAACTTGAGGATAGAGGTACATTGGTTCTATCAGAGAACCTGAGGACAGATTTTGCAAGTCTTTGAGAAGGCTTGTGGATAGAGGATTGATTTGTTCAAGAGTTGGACAGATCTGACAGACAGAGGAAGACTTGTACTAGAACAACTAACTGTGTTTGGTACAGGTTGTTGAGTTGCTATGGACGTGATCAGAGAATGCAGAGGTCTCTTAGGCTAAGCATTGAGGACAGGAGGTCTTCGATGGAAAGGAGTTCCACATGCTGGCAAGAGGTAGAGACAGTTGATCTTCTGAGGGATCATATCCAGAGCAGAGGGGAAGGTATCTCCTTTGAGCAGAGGCTCATAAATTCAAATTGGGGGAAGGTTTCTCCTTTGGTTAGAGGTTCATAAATTCATATTGGGGGAATGTATCTCCTTTGAGCAGAGGCTCATAAATTAAGATTGGGGGAAGGTATCTCCTTTGAGCCGAGGCTCATAAACATTGTAATTGGGAAGGTTTCCCAAATAACTTTGAGATAAATTTTAGAGAAAAGTTTTGTGGATGTAGCCCAGGAATTCTGGGTGAGCCACGTTAAAATTGGTGTCACTTTGTGGATGATTTTGTGCATTGCTTCGATATTGCTTTGGGTATATTGCTTTACTATTTTTAAGTATAAAGGAAAAATTAAAAAGAGGTCTTATACTGTTCACCCCCCCTCTCAGTATAAGCTTGTGTTCTTCAGTTTTCCATTCCTAAGTCTAGTCATTATGCTTAAACTTAGATTTTAGCAAATATATATTTATATATATATATATGTGACAAGTTTGGGAGGTATATATTTTAATTATATACCTACTATAATACTTTAAAAAAATATTTTAATTTTTGTAATATTTTTGTTTTGTTTATGTTTTTTTTCTTTGTTTTTATAATAATATAATAAATACAATAAAAAGCATACTAAATGCAAGAAATAATAATAATAAATAAATGGCTTGATTTTCTATGAATAGTTTATGGATATCATTGATGGGATCAAGTTCATCAGGAGTCATGAAATGCTCCTCTTCAAATTGGAAATTGTTTTTCAATAATTTGACAAAGTGTGCTATGGTGATATTATATGCTTCATACTCAAACTTGTAAAAATAAATTTCATGGCAATACTCTTGATATAACATAGCTCTAGGAACTCTATTCCATATTTTTCTATCCGCAAGAACGACCTCTTGATCCTCTATACAAGATAGAAATTTATGTACTACAACTACGTTCTCAAGGTATTTCTCAAAGGTGTACAATTCGAAAGACACAAGTGCTCTTTTATCAACTAACCACCTATGGCAAGCTCTCTGAAGTTCATGGTACAAAGTTACCTGATCAGGATCCAAGATTCTATCTAGGACAAACCTCTTAATTTTCCTAAGTTCTGTTGACCTAGATGAAATAATACCCAATCTCCTATCAAGTTCGTCCCACAAAGGTTGAACCCTATTTTTTTGAGGTACTCTAAGCACATAAGTAATATCTATGGTTGTTAATTGATTTTCAACATTAATGGTGATAGCTCGTATTTTATTATAATCTACCATCTAAATATGATATGCAATCTTACTTGTTTGTCTGATGATTCTAAATGCATTTATTTTATTTTTATTTTTATTTTTAGGATTGTTTTCAAAAGGTTTTCAGTTTTTCACGTCAGGTTCACCAAAATGTATCACTCCAAATTTTTCGCATCCTTACCTTCAGGCTATAGGATCCACACCCATAAGGGGGATGCGAGAAATTTGGGACAATACCTCAGATTGAGAGGCACTTTGAAGGTTGCGCCTCTCGAGGAAGGGATATAAGGGTGAATTTTCAATGGATGGTGGGTTCACCAAGAAACTTTGAGTGGCAGTTTCCATGCCTAGGTTGGGAATTGGTTTGATGTGTTCATTTTTATATTCAATCATCCAATTCCTAAGTTTGGCTAAGATGAATCTAAGCTATTCTATATGCCAATGCTAATTTATATGGATACAAAAAACATGAATAAGTGTTGAACACATAAAGTATGCTAAATAAGATAGAATATACCTAATTTCAGATGTCTGATGAAGATTCTGAGGTTTGTAGAAGTCTAGATCGTCTCAAATCTCACATTATCATTTGTAATTTCATAGAATCATCTTAGATCATAATCGATTGTTTGAGATCAAACGAGATCATCGTCGATCTGATGAATTTTTCAAAAACCTACAATCACAGAAATAGATACCAAGGACCAAAAATGCAACTACAAAAGCAAGGAGAAATGATATAAATAATAGTAAATTTTCCTAAATGATAGATCCAAATAACAATTAAAAGAAATACATTACTTTAATAATTTATTTTAAATTTATCATGAATATATGCTAAATGAGGTGAACTCGAAGATGCAAAAATAGAATAAACTAAGTCAATGTATAAGGAATTAAAGAAAGAAGATAAAAAAATGCAAACTTTGGGCTTTGATTGCCCGCAATGTGGACTACAATTGAGATCACCTCCAATCATACGATATCGTTGCTGATCTACGATAGGTCCAAAATTGTCTGGAATCGTTAGCGACGATCCGAGCTTGCTCTAGCTAAAAAATAGTAAAATACCTACAAGAAAACTTGAAATACACAATGCAAACAATGGTGTGAAGGTGTTCTAATTCTTGAGAAACTAAAGTTGCAGGGAAATCAGTCAGCCAGGGGGATAAACTGATAAAATCCTAGTTTACATAGGATTAGGGAGAGGTTAGGAGGTTGGAGATCACCCGAATTTGGGAGATCTCCAACGGGGGAGACTCTAACCGCATAGACATGCTTTCTGCCCAAGTTAGAGAAGTTGTTGAACAGAAGCTAATAATGAAAATTTGATTTTGGGATGAAATCGTCTAGATGTTCTCTTCTAGACGAATTCATCAGATCTAGGATGATTTCGTCTAATCATCGATGATATCGTCCAATGGTCAAAACAAATCCTAAAAATGGCATGAAAAATAATGGGAGTGGGTAACAGGCATTTAACGGGTGATTTGGGTTAAAATTCAAAATTTTATCTTTTTACTAAGGTTTAACTGCACCAATTTTAGGGTGCTACACTAACCACAGGTGTCAACCATGGTTAGCATGTAGGCTTTTGCTAGTCATAGGTGTCAGCCATGGTTAGCATGCAAGCTTTTGCTAATTGTAGGTATTAGTCGCAGTTAGCACTGAATATGCCAAGGAGCCCAAATTGAGTGGTTAAAACCACTACTTGGTCTTGGAAAGGTCTAAGGTCATTCATATGGTCTACAAAGGTGCCTATATGAGTAGTATCCATCAACATGGCACATTTTAGGTGTATATAGATACCCCTTTTGCGATGCATTACGAGATCAAACAACATGTGAGCAAAAATAGACCTCCTAAAATGATGTCGAAGGTTGCATGATGATCATTAGTCTGATAAACATTAACTACCCCAATCATGAAAAGAGCATGCATCGCTGAATCATTACCTTCGATGAGTTGAAGGACTTGATTTTGGAAAGCTTAAGTCAAAATCCTAGCCTTGATGGCAATTAGGAGACAAGCTTAAGTCCAATCCTAGCCTTAATGGCAATTAGGAGATAAACTTAAGTTAAATCCTTGCCTTGGCTGCAATTAGGAGACAAGCTTAAGTCCAATCCTAGCCTTAATGGCAATTAGAATATAAGCTTAAGTCAAATCATAGCCTTAATGGAAATTATGAGACAAGCTTAAGTCCAATCCTAAATTAGGAGACTAGCTGCCCAGTTTGCTTGAATTTGATCTTGATATCTTGTTTATTTACCCCAAGCAAGGAGGGTGCATGATTGTCTTTGGAAATGACTCTTGAATGAATGCACTTAACAATGATTAAGCATTTAAATATTGATTTTGATTATGAATGTTGTTATGACTACCCCCTCAAGCGACGAGTCGATGAGGGTAATAAAAATTAAATGAAGCGACGAGGTCGCTTGACCACTATGAATGATCTTGAACAAATTAAGATTTAGAATTTGAATTCTTGGCAAGGCCTAATAAGCTATGATTGAAACGTTTAAAGTAATTTTATATTTCTATCCCATGCAGCGGTCTAGCCATGAAGGCCTTATTATGGAATCAAGATGATAACAATTCCAATTATGCTTGTGTTGAATCACTATGTTCGATGATTTGCTGAATCATTTTGAATTTTGATTTATTTAATTTTTTTATTAATTTTGTAATTTTTTGAAATTTTGGACCTGTAGATTTGCTTAATTGTCCATTTTTAAAACTCCTTATTGTGAGTAAATGTTTACATTTATGACTTGAATGAAAAGACCAATGATTTAGACTTATTTGGAGTGTTTGGGAATTGATACTGATAAAGCCCCAGTTGATACTTAAAAATATTTTTTTGTTTATTTTGATTTTATGTTTATGATATGCACGTGGATGCAATGCTCATATGTTATGTTTATTTGATGCTATATGATGTGATGTATGGATAACATGCACTATCTAGATGATGGATGTATGACTAGATATTATGATCTAGATATGTAGATGGACTAATATGATGTATGCATATGGATGCACTATTTAATTTGCTTTACTTGTATGCATCTAATTTATGATGTTATGACATGGTGAATGCAATGTATGGTAATGCATTATTTACATGATAGTAATCTAATGTAAATGAACCTGTATGATTTAATCAGTTAAAACACACGAAATGAATGCGATACGTGTTTATAAACATAATGGATGACACCATAGAATGTATAACAAATCATGAATGTAATTGGAAATCCTTATTACAAGAATTTTCTCAATTAAACATCCACATATGAGATGCAATGATATGAACTGGTATGAAATGGGTGATATCATATGTCACTCTATACTTCTTTCGTAAATTTTGCAATTTTATGCATGATATAGTTAGTGGCCATCTAAATATCGTTTCTGATATCCATCTGGTATCTATCCTATATCTTGAAAACTTTTGCTTTATGTAATGATGTATCGTGGATTTGATACTTCACAGTTTGATGATTGAATGACTTATTTTTGGATGGTTTGTGATATTTGGTATGTTGTTGCTATTAGAGAACTTTTTGAAGTTTTCCATGAGACTCAAACACCCTAGTAGACTTCTCAAATGTCACATACTAACTGTACAAGGCTTCTGTTGGACAAGGCTTTTGCTATGAAATACCCAACTATTCATTATACCTATGTGTGCATGTGAGTATTTTAAGATAGACCATAGGCATACCCCAGATATCAGTCGGGACTCTTTCAACCCATATGTGAGATTGGGTTCCTCATATGTTCGTATCATCCTTGTTTCAAAATTGATTGGACTATAATTCTAGGCAATCCTAGGTACCTGGAGCTAGCTCATCTTGCAAATTGATCAAGACTACCCCTCTAAAAGCAAACGGGACTCTTTCAACCCATTGTTACGATTAGGGATAACCCAATAGAACTACTACTCCGAAAGCAGATGAGACTCTTTCAACCCATTGCTGCGATCATGGTTCACTCTATGGCTTTTGAATGGTGAACAATCCAGGGATTCAAGTTCTCATCCTGTTTTTTGATACTTGCTCATATGTAGTGATTTTATCACTATTTTTATGTTTCATTTACGATTTACTTTGAGCAAGGGATTTGTATAGTGCTTTTGATTCACTATATTACTTTGATATTTGTGATTTGAATTGTAAACTTTGAACTTTTTGGGATTTGAACTTTCAACTTTGAACTTATGAATTTTGATTTTAGATTTAAACTTTGTATCATGTACGAGTAGGGGAAATTCTTGTCCTTTTACCAAGGTTCACCACTCTAGACCAAACTATTTGCAATACAAGCAGGTAATAAAACCCATATCTCTAGAGAAACTAGGACCACTTTCGTAGCTTTCATCCTCCCTTATCTTAGCAAGATTTTATATGTTTTGCTTAGTGATGGGATCCTGATATGTCAAGTACTATCCCAACTACTGACCTCATCTACAAAAGCAAAGTAAAATTTTTATGACATCTGAGAAACCCATTAGGTATGGCTGACTCACTGGAAAACTTTTGGATATTTACGTATTTTATAGCAACAAGCATTGTGTATGAATGCAACGAATTATGATAAATGCAGAGGTACATGATTTAGACACAAACATGGTGTCATTTGTAATACCAACAAAGACGATCCATTCTTCTACGGAATGCAATGGATGAAGAATACCTATATGCAATGTAATGCAATGAATGCATGTGTGAATGCAAATGAAAATGCAAAATGCAAATGCATATGTTTTTGGATTTTACGCTTTACCAATTTTTTTTTTTGGATTTTATATATTGCTTTTTCAATTTTTATGGATTTTTATTGCTTTTATATTTGACCAAACGATGAGTATATATGCCTTTGGAGCCTTTGGATTGACCAAGTAGTTTTTCAGAACACACCTGTAGCTTTTGGTTTGACCAAAGGGATCATAGGCACCTTTGGAGATTTTAGAGATGACCGAGTGATTTTCAAATCAAACCCTCGAAGCCTTTGACTGACATGACCAAGCGATTTTCAAAAAATCCTTGGAGCCTTTTGGAATGACCGAGCAATTTTAGGAAAACCCTTGGGGCCTTTGACTAACACGACCAAGCAATTTTTAGGAACCCTTGGAGCCTTTTGATGGGGTGACCAAAGGGCTTACAAATGCCTTTGGGGCCTTTTGTGAATTTACCAAAGGGCTTATGATGCCTTTGGAGCATTTTGTGCATGTGTATGGATTTTGACATTTTCCATATTTTTGATGTTTTGATATTTGAATTTTTTATTTTTCAATTATTTTTTAAAATTTTAAATGTTTTATTTGAATATTTTTGAAATTTGAATGTTTTTTTTTTATTTTGGTGTTTTATATTTGTTTCTTATTTTTATGTTTTTAAAGGGGTAAAGTATGCAACCTAAGCACCCCCAGTGTGTGTGCCACTCAATGAAAGTGAGGAAGGTGTGATACCTTTAGAAGTCTCACTTTGCTCATTGATCATGATGTGGATGATGGGGAAGGTGTGACACCTTGAAGACCCCCGATGTGCATTGTATTTTATGTGCCATGATTGGCTTGACTAGGAGGAGTAGTAGAAACTAAACCCCCCTGATGTGATGTGAAATTTTATGTAGTGCCAATATCCCACTTAGATGAGACAAGCGAAGGTGAAACATTAGAAGATGCCATCGATTGCGAAGATCAATTTTGACAATCCTGTATCTTTGCTACAACATTTATCATTCCCACAAAATCTTGGGGAGGCATATTAATGGGCACATAATTAGATTGTTCAACTTGATTGACAGGTGCTATGTTTACTTTGTGTATTTAAGGGGTCATGGAAGACTCCTATCTAAAGTTCTTCCCTCTCAATCATATCCTGCACTACATATCTAAAGGGATAACATGTATGTATGTCATGACCTCTTTGTCGATGGTAAACACAATATAGATTTTCTCTATGTGCCTTTGATCTACGTTTATTAGGTTTTAAAGGATGTAACTTTGGAATATTGATCCTTCTCGCATCATATAATCGATCAAAGAGCAATGCTAATGTCTCTGGAAAATCAGTATATTTTCTTTTTGGTTGACATTTTTGGCCCTATATCTGATTCTTTTGCATATGATTTTGGACCAGAGGAGGTTAAGCTTGGTAATTATGCTACATTGGTGGAGGTGGTGCACCCTAGTTTGAGGATCTGAGGATACTCAAAACAACTTGATTGATTGGGATCACCTTTCGTTGCACACTACCACCTATAATATTCTTGTTTGGCCATTCCTTTTTATGGAATTGAATATCACCCTCCTGTATCTTGATATCTTCAATTACCTGGGCCTATGCGAAGGCCTCCTCGAGTGTTTGATACTATTATATTTGCAAGATAAGCGATATGTGTTTTGAACAACTTCTCATAAACATTCAAATGAGCTCTACTATGGGTAAAGCGAAAGGTAAATTTGACATCACCTTCCTCCATTTATTTCCATACTTAACGATTGGCTCATAATCAAGTTGATGTAAGCTAACCAAGTCAGTCAATTTTATCGTTTCCTTAGCACTAAAGGCAAAATATTGCAAGAATACATCAGCCAATTGCTCAAAGGTGTATATGCTATGATGTGGTAAATGATTATACCATTCTAAAGCATCCCTAGCTAATGTTGTCACGAAGGTTCTCAACATTAAGGGGTCATTGTTTTGAAAATAAAAGCACATATGGATGAAGCTTACCATGTGCTCTTCTGCACCTTCATCATATTTGAACTTTTCAAGTGTAGGCATCTTGAAATTCGCTAGGTACATCGGTGATGACACTGAGGGATGCAAAGGTTGATTTCTAAGCTATTTTAGCATGGGTTTTTGATAAACCAATATTTGATTTTGCTTTTTGCATGCATTTATCTGATCAACTAGCATTTTGTATGCCCTTGATGAAATGATATGATCTTCATCTCGTTGCCCTCGATTAGGTAGAGGAGGTCGCTTTTGATGTTGAGGTGGACGATAAGTATAATCATTAGGTACCTCATTGTAATTGGATTCAGGGTAAGCATCCACTTCATCCTGATGTTCCCATTGGGAATTTACATATAATTCCTCATCGTATTGATCTTGGTACTTGTTGTGGCTGCTCCACAACGTACCCCAAAATTGGGAACCCACCTTTTTTGCATGTTTTCCAAGAAGACCGAAGTGGACCATATGCTAAAGATCAAATAAAAAGCAAAACACCGCAAGGATGAAAAAGTGTCACAATATCGTGACATGTTGCATTGTCATGGCCAAAATAGAAAAAATGTCACGATATCGCGACATGTTGCATTGTCGCGGCAAAAAGAGAAAAAAGTGTCGTGATATCGCAACATGTTGCATTGTCGTGGCCAAAAGAGAAAAAGTGTCGCGATATCGTGACATGTTGCATTTTTGCGACCAAAAGAGAAAAAGTGTCACGATATCACGACATGTTGCATTGTCGCAGCCAAAAGATAAAAAGTGTCACAATATTGCGACATGTTGCATTATCGCAGCCAAAAGAGAAAGTGTCACGATATCGCGACATGTTGCATTGTCGCGACCAAAAGAGAAAAGTGTCACGATATCGTGACATGTTGCATTTTCATAACCAAAAGAGAAAAAGTGTTACGATATCGTGACATGTTGCATTTTCACAGCCAAAAGAGAAAAGTGTCATGATATCGTGACATGTTGCATTTTTGCTACCAAAAGAGAAGAAATAAAAGTGGCGCGATATCGTGACATGTTGCATTTTTGCGGCCAAACCAAAAGAGAAAAGTGTCATGATATCATGACATGTTGAATTTTTGTAGCCAAAAGAGAAGAAAGAAAAGTGTCACGATATCGTGACATGTTGCATTTTCATGGCCAAAAGAGAAGAAAGAAGAACAAGAAATAAAAAGTGTCACGATATCGTGACATGTTACATTTTAGCGGCTAAAAGAAACAAAAGAGAGCAAGGAGGCAAAAGTGTCACGATATCGTGACATGTTGCATTTTTTCCAAGGGAATAGAGTAGTTGATAGTGCATCTGATATTAGTGATGAACACCAGGACAGTGAATCTGAAGACTGCATAGTGACATGAACATAAGGACAAAATCCAATGAATAAGACAAAACGTTACATAAGGAATATTTAATGATTTGAAATCATTTAAGATGGTCGTTACACACGGAAGGAAACGGATACAAGCCCATGTGGAGAAAATGAAACGAAGGGCCACAAAATAGAAATGAAAACTTTTTTGGAAACCAAAACACATGCATGCACAAGGGAAGGTGAAATGAACAACCATTGGAAAATGAAACGAAAAGCTTCCTGAAAAGTTTTAAATACACCAGGCAAGGATGTTTTGAGGGGTTGGAAATTGTTGCGAGCAGAGTTGTAGATTTGAAGGCAAGAGGGTCATTTTGGACCTGTTTGAGTCATTTTTCTTCCATGGACTGGTTTGGAAAAACCAAAAATTTTGCTATTGTAAAATGACACATTTTTAATGCAGGAGTGTTCAAAAATTTGCATCTTGTGGGCAAGAAGAAGGAGATTCTCTTTGCATGCTATGGATTTAATGTCTATTTCTTTCCTCTTTTTCATATTTCGAGTTTGTAGATGGAGTTAATGCAAGTTTGCTTGGTTGCTTCATGTGAATGCTTGAACCTAAAATTTATTTTAAACCCTAGGAACCAGCACAGTCTATGGGTGTTATGCTTGTTTTGCAAGTCCAATAGGTTAGGTTGCATGCATGGAAACCTCACATCTTCGGTTTTGTCGAAATAGGATAGCATCATACTGAATGCATTTTATTTTCAGTTTTTTGCATTTCATTTTCATTTTTTGGCATTTTATTTTTCCAGAAATTTTAACTTATTTTAAATTTTCAGGCATTAAAATAAACATTTAAAATTTTTCAAAATCCAAAAACAACTCCACCATTGCCCCTTGTTTATAGTTACTTGCAATCATTAAGGTGTTCCAAGCATTTAAATTGAATATCTTTATTTGAGATTACTAATACACATATGCAAATGCTAATATAGCGGAGACCTTGGAGAAGTTGGTTGTTTAACTTCTTTGCAAGAGGGGATTTGGAACCCAAATCCTAAGGGAGAGTGTACTTTCACAATTGGGTGAAAATACCACTTAACAGATTGGCGCTAGAAGGAGGGCATGAATTGTTTTATTTCAGAGTGATTTAAATGCTATAGGGATTTAAATTTTAAATATTTCCTACCCTATTGATTATTATCTTTAGCTCTCTTTTAACAACACAACCTTGTAGTGTTAAAGGGAGGACATGAATCGCTATGCATTGTTCTAATGCTTTTTATTGTTCATACAAGAATAATGTGTTTTGATTTGATTTTGAAAATTTTTTGTCTTGACTAACAAGGTTGTCTCCATGCAATTACTTTCATTTGATTTTAATGGATACATCTCTTGGTTGATGCTAACATGATTATTAATACGTTACATGTTTGATATTTTCTAGTCAATTTCATGATTATTTGTAAGGAATTATTTTTTGTCTAAAATGTATTTGTTGTCGGTATTATGCTCTTCACTTGCGTGTAATGCGATCTTGTGAATCAGAAAGCCTACAACACTAGGAGTATGCTCTTCACTTGCGCATATGCGATCTGGTGAATCAGAAAATTACATTTTTAGAATACTGCTTTGTCATGGTTCCTTCTTTCATTCATGACTAACAAATTTATTTTGAAGTTATTCTTTGAATTTCATTAATTGCAAGATTGTATTTGTGTCGCAGGTTTTCTTTGAGGTATTGAGAGTTTTGTCAGGTTTTGTAGGGTAGTTTCATTTACAATTTGGACCCATCACATCGCATTGCAACTAGGTCCCAAAAAACCGAGGAAACCATATTCCAAAGCCTCTCACTCACTCACAGGAATCCAAGGAATAAAATCGAGCAAATTGTGATCCCACCAGATATCCTTGTTATAGAAGATCCTTTTGTTTTAGGTGCATCTAGTGGACTTGCACCAGTGGTGTCATTTTCCACTAGTGTACCAATTATCAGTACTATTTCCATGGTTCTTGTAGGGTTATCATCATTGATTTTGAATCAAATGACCCAACCTCCACCAGCTCCTTGGTACGGAGCCCATAACATTCCTTTGAATATTGTAGGGGATATTCACAAGATCCCTAAGAATATAGAGATATTTTTGCCCAAATACAAATCGGATGGCCCAAGGACCGTAGAAGAACATATTCAGGCCTATAGGGATGTTTTGATAAAATTGCAAGTTCAACATGAAGATGTGGCTTGTAGACTCTTCCCCATGAGCCTAGACCAAGTGGCTTACGAATGGTATATTTGCTTACCTACTGGTTCCATTACATCATGGACGCAAATGGAGGATGCTTTTTTCAACCAATTTAGGTCACCATTAGATCCCACAATCATCTATAATCAGTTCATTACATGCAAAAGAGGCCAAAGTGAGCCAATCCAAACTTTTAATCAAAGATTTTAGAAGTGTTATAATAGAGCAATTCAGCATTTTGCCATTGATTCCGTAGTAGCTTTGCAAATATATTTTAGGGCATTGGATCCTATGACGGTAATGTTTGCAAGGCAAAATCCTCAAGTTACCACACTTGATCTAGCCTACAATGAAGCTATGACCATTGAACAACAAATGACACCACAGGGTTATGGGTTTTCCCAGATGCCTATGGTAGGACAATATGGTCCATATGGTCAAGCTCCTATGATGAATCAAATCATGGCACCACAAATATTAGGCATAAATGCTTTGCCTTATCAACAACCATATTCATCAACACTCGCTTACGCACCCATTCCAATTCAACCAATCACATCCATTCCCCCCATTCCTTCATTTTTGCAAAATAGTCAATAGACTATGCAAGGAGCTAGTTTGGTTAATTCTCAGGCTCTAGTTCCTTTCCCTAATCCAATTCCAATTCAAAGTGTGAATCCCTATACAAATCAAGTGGCTCAAAATCCAACTCAAATTTTAAGTCAAGATCTCACAAATTATGCAAACCCTACTGGAACTAGCAATAACATAGCTCAACCAAAAGAGATTTATTCAGAGGTTGAAGAGCTCAAAAATATAGTTCACAAATTGAGTAATTATTTGGTTCAAAAATAGAAGTATGAATCCCATGCCTCTCATCCAAATCAAATAAAAACTTCAACAATAGAGAGAGACAGTGGAATACGAAGCCAAACAATGGGGGTGTGCCTTCCCCTATTGCTAATCAAATAGATACTTCTACAAGACCAAGTCACTCTATTTCCATTCTTAATATTTTTTATTTTGCATGGAAAAAGGGGTGTAGATTGCATAATACAAAGGAGCATAATGAAAGGAATTGTCCCAAAATTTCTAGGTATACCCATTGTCTCCAAGCTCAAGTGGATGATTTGGAACTTGTGCCAAATGAGGGTCCACCCCAACATCAACAAGGAGAGGACAACATTTTGGTGGTGGAAACTCTATAACATCAAGAGAGTGAGAATGAGGAAGAAGAGGATGAAATCTTAGAATAGGAAGTGCAAGATTTTAGAGAATTTAGAAATGGGAACCATGGATACCATTTGAGGAGTAAGTCCAAAACCCCTAAAACATCCTCAAATCCACCAAACAATTCTATTCTTCCTCCCGATGCTAAGGCTGATAATAATACCCCTCCTCCATTTGGAAGAGAAATGTCTAAGGACACGCAAAAAACATTGAAGCTTGAGAAGTCAACTTATGACATAGTGGAGGATTTAAGGAAGTCCAAGTCTAGCCTTTCATTTTTAGAGGTGGCTAGGTTGCCTAGCCAAAAGGAAGCATTGATAAAGGCTTTGGGCTCACCTAGTCAAATACAGGAAAGAAAGTAAGTTGAATATCACATGGTTTTACAAAAGGAAAAATGAGATGTCCCTCCTTTTTTATTGACTGTGAGGATTGCTAGCAAAAATTTGCACAATTGTTTGGTGGACACAGGTGCCACAAGTAACCTCATGCCTTCAGAAATTTGTCAAATGCTAGGCCTAGAGCATGTTTTTTCTAAATGCAAGGTTTTGCAATTGGATCGATCTAAGGTAAATGTGGTAGGGACCCTCTACGATGTTAAAATCCAACTCAATTCTGAACCTAGGGTCCAATAGGTAGTTGATATTTTGGTTGTCAATATCCCTAGTCGATATGGAATGCTACTTGCTAGGGATTGGCTGAAAAGTTTGAATGGTTATTTCTCCACTGATTGCTCGCACATGTGGCTACCCTAGAAAAGGATTGCTAATCAAATTAGAGTGGTGTTGTGGCTACCCCACAACGTACCTCAAAATTGGGGACCCACCTTTTTTGCATGTTTTTCAAGAAGACCAAAGTGGACCATATGCTAAAGATCAAATAAAAAGTAAAACACCGCAAGGAGAAAAAGTTTTGCGATATCGCGACATGTTGCATTTTCATGGTTCAAAGCAAAGAGAAAAAGCAAGGAGGAAAAAGTGTCGTGATATCGCGACATGTTGCATTTTCACGGTTCAAATCAAAGAGAAAAAGCAAGGACGAAAAAGTGACACAATAGGTTGACATGTTGCATTATCATGGCCAAAAGAGAAGAGAAAGAACAAGAAAGAAAAAGTGTTGCGATATCGTGACATGTTGCATTTTCACGGCCCAAAGCAAAGAGAAATAACGAGGAGAAAAAGTTTCATGATATCGTGACATGTTGCATTTTTGCAGCCAAAAGAGAAGAGAAAAAGTGTCGTGATATCACGACATGTTGCATTTTCACGGCCAAAAGAGAAGAGAAAGAGCAAGAAAGAAAAGTGTCGTGATATCGTGACATGTTGCATTGTCATGGCCAAAAGAGAAAAAGTGTCACGATATCGAGACATGTTGCATTGTCACGGCCAAAAGAGAAAAAGTGTTGTGATATCATGACATGTTGCATTGTCACGGCCAAAAGAGAAAAAGTGTCACAATATCGCAACATGTTGCATTGTCACGGCCAAAAGAGAAAAAGTTTCGTGATATCGTGACATGTTGCATTGTCGCAGGAAAAAGAGAAAAAGTGTCACGATATCGCGACATGTTGCATTTTCACGACCAAAAGAGAAGAAACAAAAGTGTCGCAATATCATGACATGTTTCATTTTCACGACTCAAAAAGGGTAGGCATGCAAAGAAACAAAAGGGTCACGATATCATGACATGTTACATTATCATGACTCAAAAGGGGCAAACAGAGTAGTGGACAGTGCTTCTGATATTAGTGATGAACACCAGGATAGTGAAACTAAAGACTGCATAATGACGTGGACCTATAAGGAATAAATCGAAGATTGAATAAGGTAATTTGTCACATAAGGACAAAATCCAATGAATAAGACAAAATGTTACATAAGGAATATTTAATGATTTGAAATCATTTAAGATGGTCATTATACATGGAAGGAAGCGGACGCATGCCCATGTGGAGAAAAGGAAACGTTTTTTTTGAAATCAAACAAAAAGTGAAGAAAACCAAACAGAGGAAGCCAAACCATGGGAATGAAACGAAGGGTCACAAAATAGAAATGAAAAGCCTTTTTGGAAACCAAAACACATGCATGCACAAGGGAAGGTGAAATGAACAGTCATTGGAAAATGAAATGAAAAGCTTCCTAAAAATTTTAAATACGCCAGGCAAGGATGTTTTGAGGGGTTGGAAACTGCTACGAGCAAAGTTGCATATTTGAATGCAAGAGGGCCATTCTGGACCTGTTCGAATCATTTTATTCCATGGACTGGTTTGGGAAAACCAAAAATTTTTGTTATTGTAAAATGACAAATTTTTAATACAAAAAGTTTTAGAAAGTTGCATCTTATGGACAAGAAAGGAGGGGTCATTTTTTGCATGCAAGATTAAATGTCTATTTTTCCCCTTTTTAGATTTTAGGCTTGTAAATGGAGTTTATGCAAGTTTTCTTGGTTGCTTCATGCGAATGTTTAAATATGAAAATCTCATTTAAAACCCTAGGAGCCAGCACTTAGCTTATCCGGATTGTGCTTGTTTTGTAAGTCCAATAGGTTAGGTTGCATGCATGAAAACCTCGCATCTTCGATTTTGTTGGAATAGGATAGCATCATACTGAATGCATTTTATTTTCAGTTTTATGCATTTCATTTTCATTTTTTTGCATTTTATTTTGAGAAATTTTAACTTTTTTTAATTTTCAGGCATTAAAATAAACATTTAAAAATTTTCAAAATCCAAAAATAATTTCACCATTGCATAGGTTATACTTCAGATTTCCAATACGCACTTTGAAATTTCATTTTCAGAGTTGTTTAGTATTTTTTAAATTTTCATTGAAGTTGTTGTTTTACTGCAGATTTTAAAAAATCCGAAAATAGAAAGTTTCCATTTTGGGCCAGAATTTCATTTTTTTTAATTTCATGTTTCATTCATGAGCCTATGATGACATTCCCTTCATGAAAATTCCAATTTCATTGAAGGAGTTATGTTTTATGGCATTTCACAAATTTCTATTTTTTTAGCCTAAAATTACCCTCTCTTCATAAAAATTCTAATTTTACAAAAGAGCGGTAATTTGAGCACTACATCATGGTCATATGAGGGCCAACTCACATTTTCTCTATTTTGGTTCAATGAACAATCACTAAATTTTCATGGTAAAATAAACCAACATTACCCCTTGTTTACAGTTACTTGTAATCACTAAGGTGTTCCAAGCATTTAAAGTGAATATCTTTATTTAAGATTACTAATATACATATGCAAATTCTAATATAGTAGAGACCTTGGAGAAGTTGTTTGTTTAACTTCTTTGCAAGAGGGGATTTGGAACCCAAATCCTAAAGGAGAGTGTACTTTCACCACTGGGTGAAAATACCACTAAACATTTTGGCTCTAGAAGGAGGTCCTGAGTTAGCTTATTTCAGTGTGATTTAAATGCTATAGGGATTTAAATTTTGAATATTTCATGCCCTATTGATTATTATCTTTAGCCCTCTTTTAACAATACAACCTTGTAGTGTTAAAAGGATGACATGAATTGTTATGCATTGTTCTAACATTTTTTTATTGTTCATACAAGAATAATGTGTTTTGATTTGATTTTGAAAAATTTTGGTCTTGACTAATGAGGTTGTCTCCATGCAATTACTTTCATTTGATCTTAATGGATACATCTCTTGGTTGATGCTAACATGATTATTCATATGTTACATATTTTCTATTTGCTAGTCATTTCATGCTTATTTGTAAAGAATTATTTTGTCTAAATTGTATTTGTTGTCAGTATTATGTTTTTCACTTGCATGTAATACGATCTTGTGAATCATAAAGCTTACAACACTAGGAGTATGCTCTTCACTTGCGCATAAGCGATCTGGTGAATCAGAAACTAATTTACATTTTTAGAATATTGCTTTGTCATGGTTCCTTCCTTTATTCATGACTAACAAATTGGTTTTGAAGTCATTCTTTGAGTTTCGTTAATGGCTACAACTGCAGGAACGTGGTATGGGATACATGCTAGTCCTTTGAAAATTAGTGGAGATTCTCATGATTTACCCAAAAACATAGAAAAATGTTTGCCCAAATTTAAACACAATGGTCCAACATTAGCTGAGGAACATATTCAAGCCTATGTGGATATCCTAGTTAGATGGAATGTCGAACATGAGGATGTGGCATGTAGAATGTTTCCTAGAACCCTAGATGAGGTGGCATATGATTGGTACATCAATTTACCCACTGGTTCTATTACATCTTGGACTCAATTGAAATATGGTTTTATCAATCAATTTAGGTTGCTCATTGATCCTCTCACGATATATCAACAGTTTACTTCTTGCAAAATAGAACCTAAGGAGCCAGTGAGAAGTTTCAACTTGAGGTTTTGAAAGCTTTATGTGAGATTAATTTCTCCCTATACTATTGAGGAAAGTGGTGCTCTTCAAATATACTTTCGAGCATTGGATCCATGGTGTGCCATATTTTTTAGGATGAATCCCTTGGTTACTGATCTTGCATCGACCTACACAAAAGCTATGATTGTAGATCAACAATTGAGGCCACAAGGTTATGGAATGGAGCAATCAACTATGGTAGGACAACTAGGGGCTTGCAATCAAACCTCGATGGTAAATCAAGTGTGGGCACAACAAAATTTGATATCAAATGTTTTTCCCTACAATCAACTTTATCCTACCATACCAACTTATGCTTCCACATGTGCTTATACAAGTACTTCCATCCATCCAACTATGCCTCAATTAGAGAATCATGTGGTCACCAATGGAACCATTGCAATAAATGTTCAAGCTTTGTCTGTGGATATCAATCCAACTAATCCTACTACTTCTACCACTCAACCCAAAGAGTTTGCATTGGAAGTAAAAGAGCAAAAGAAAGTTGTTAAGAAGGTATGTAGGCATGTTCCACCACAAAAATGAGCACATCAATGTATGCATCCAAATCATCCTATGAAGAAAATCCATAATGCCGATCTTAATGATATTTCATTTTATTCTTCTTCAAGTGATACAAGAGATTTTGAGGTGACTCATGTTGAAGTAAATACCCATTCGAAATGTCTTGAATATCATGAAGATTTTGGAGAAGAAATTCTATGGATGGGTAACAAGAAGTTGGAATCAAATGATCACCATCTTGTTTTGGAAAAGAAATATCTAGAATAATTACCCAAAAAGGAGGATTTGGATGAACGAACTTATGTGGATATGATTTGGTCAGATGTACTTGCAAAGTATTGGAGCAACTATATGACACGAAATTCAAAAATTGATCCCATTATAGAAGCTCCTAAACCATCACAAGTGGCTGAAAATGAATTTGAAATAAAATCAACAAATGAAGTTGAAGACTTAATTGAATTTCACCACTTGTTCTCGAAAGACACTTTGGATGATGTTCTCTAAAGTGATGACCAAGAGGATCCACACCTTCCAAATTGTGATAAAATTGAATCATGGGTTACAAATTTGGATTATGATAGCTTTACCAATTTGAATTCAAGAGATAACCCACTTTTGGAAATAACTGGACCATCTAAGGAAGGTGAAGATGAATTGGATGAGAAACATGTTGATGAATCAGAAGATGAAGAAGAAGTACTTGAGCGTCACAAATTGAAATTGGAAGATGATTACTATGATTCGTGGAAGAAATGGGAAGAATATTATCAATATAAATCTTCTAACAAACTTGTTGTGTCAATTAATATGCATGATAACTCAATTGCTTCCTCACATGAGGATACTATAAATCCTGTATAATTTGAGAAAGTTTTGGAAAAGGAATTCAAATCTCATAAAATTTTGGAACATGATAAGGATTCTACAACTAGGAATCAAGAAAGAGAGTCATTTGCTTTAGATTCCTTTGAAGGAAAAGAAATTGAAAATCTTGATCCACTTACTTGTGCTACAATGATTATGCCATTTCAAAATGATAAAATTACAAAACCTAAATTATTTGGGTTTGATATCATTGATGATTCAATTTAAAATCTCATGTTACCCAAAACAACCCAAGTGATTGATCATGGAAATGTGTTAGTTAACCCACCCCTAGATAGACAAGACTTACGGTTTGAAAGGGATGGACATGTGTTCAATTGGGTACCTAAGTTTGGTGCCTTTGATAAACAAATCATGGAGAAAGAACAAGTGCTACATGATGATGAATGTCATGAAAGAAAAGAGGAATTTTCAAATCCTCTTCAAGTAAGGTCAAATGAAAACATGCCAAAGGTAAAATCTCACCTTTTTGGTTTCACCATGCAAAATTCGAATGAAGGTTTACCTAATGAAGGGTTTGATTCAAATATTATTAATGTCATGGCTTTATTGAATGAAAATGAAAGCTTATTTCTACACCATGAATCAAAGTGCGGAATGGATATCTTAAAGAATAGACATAAAAGAGTTGAATATCAGTCATTGTCTAATCAATTTGAAAACTTGAAACTCCACCATAGGATTATTAATGAAACTAAATCAAATTGGTATGGTGAGAGGGGCAAGTGAAAGTTTGTTTCTTTGTTTGGTTTGATCTTTTTTTTATTGGATTCCTACAAAACTTGGTATGCATATCATGTCATATGTATTTTAAAGAATAATTAGTTTTGGGATCCAGAAAAATGATAATCCAAACTACGCTCCATCTTGTATTATATTGTACATTTGTATATACTTTTGGTTTTCATGTTTTTGTTTTGGATTGGATTTCATTTTGGTTTAAAGCTTTGTGTGTTGGTCCTTTGGACACTTTTGGTTTGTCTTGAAAAAAAAAAAGCGAGATGTCAACTTACGTCCTTATGAATTTTGAAAAGCGAGATGTCAACTTATGTCCTCATGAATTTTGACTAAGACTAAGGGAATATGAAACATCGAAATTGTATTGCAAAAATCTCCACGAGTATCGCAAACACATTAAAGAAATATTATTTGGAACTTGTGATGCATGAAGTTTTCACTTTTACAAATTATGGCAAAGTAGGTGGTATACTCCATCCGCATTTCAAAAAGAGCAATGAATTCATCCATATCTCATGTTACATTCCACATTGCATATGCATTCCATCTCAATTGTATCTACATTTCAAATACAATCATTGAAAAGGTGTCGAATCCTCTTAGGGTTATTACATAACATATATTAAAAGGATCCTAATTTTGGGAAATGATGCCTGAACTATCTTGAACCAAGCACGTTTTATGCATATTAAAGCGGATCTTGAGCAAAATGGTCAAAACCATACTTGGAAGAAAATATGACGCGAAAGGAGTATTTCGTGTTTGTCCTATCATGCAACATAATCCTTAAAACAGTGGTTTTTACCACTCCCATAGTGCTTAAAGCCTAAAATCAGAGTAGTAAGGATAGGGTTAAATCCTCATCAAACTTAGGTTGAGGATCCAATTCCCCAAAGCTCTGATTTGACCTTCATGGAGTAGTAAGGATAGGGTCTAATTCTCATCTTGCTTAGGTTGAGAATCTAATTCCCCAAAGCTTCTATTTTGCCCACTCAAGAACTTAAAATTCCAAAGCAAATTTTTTCATTCTACTTTTATTGCATCATTGATATTGGATTGGAAGGATCATACTACATGTCCCTTGCAAGGATGGGTAGTCATCCCCAAGGTTCAAGAAATCAAAAGTAAAGTCAAATCCTGGATTATGGGGTTGATCTCCATCGGGGCTATAGATGCCTGACTGGCAGTGGAGTATGCTCATGCATGGCAACATGTCTTTGTCTAAAAGCAAGACCATTGATTTCTCAAATGAATAGGCTAGCCTGACAATTTCATCCATAACAGGTTAAATCATTTTGTTCAAGATGAGGTAATGAACTCCAGATTAGAGTAGTAAGGATAGGGTTAAATTCCCATCTCACTTAGGTTGGGAATCCTATTCCCCAAAGCTCTAATTTCACTTACACTTGCACATGGGTTCAAGATGGTAGTGACACCTAACCAACTTTGGGATCTAATAAGTTAATTCAGTATGCACATATTTGGTCCTAAGAGGATTTGATAGTTTTAATATGTTTGTTCATGGTACTAGAAAGTTTGAGCCTTTGCAAAGCTTGTTATATCTCTAGCATCTTCACCATACGTTAAATCCTACAGGAATCATCCATAACTTCTCATATGCATGAATCATAAGTGAAAATAACAATGGAAAGTTGAACGAGTTTCAAATGATAGGGAATGAAGCACATTGCACACACCGAGCTGATGCTTAATAATTCTAATGCTTCATGTATTTCTCATCTAGTTTCATTCTTGGGATATTTGCTGATGCTTGTGTTTGAGTTTTGAAGGTGTTCAGGTTGAGTTCTCATCGAAATGCTTAGGAGCATTTCCCAATAGAGTCGTCATTTGTTGTGGCTACCCCACAATGTACCCCAAAATTGGGGACCCACCTTTTTTGCATGTTTTCCAAGAAGACCGAAGTGGACCATATGCTAAAGATCAAAGAAAAAGCAAAACACTACAAGGAGAAAAAGTGTTGCGATATCGCGACATGTTGCATTTTCGCGGTTCAAAGCAAAGAGAAAAAGCAAGGAGGAAAAGTGTTGCGATATCACGACATGTTGCATTTTTGCGGTTCAAAGAAAATAGAAAAAGCAAGGAGGAAAAAGTGTCATGATATCGCGACATGTTGCATTATCATGACCAAAAGAGAAGAGAAATAACAAGAAAGAAAAAGTGTCGTGATATCGTGACATGTTGCATTTTCACGGCCCAAAGCAAAGAGAAAGAGCGAGGAGAAAAAGTGTCACGATATCATGACATGTTGCATTTTCATGGCCAAAAGAGAAGAGAAAAAGTGTCGTGATATCGCGACATGTTGCATTTTCACAACCAAAAGAGAAGAGAAAGAGCAAGAAAGAAAAGTGTCACGATATCATGACATGTTGCATTGTTGTGGCCAAAAGAGAAAAAGTTTCGTGATATTGTGACATGTTGCATTGTCGCGGCCAAAAGAGAAAAAGTGTCGTGATATCGTGACATGTTGCATTGTCGCGGCCAAAAGATAAAAAGTGTCACGATATCGTGACATGTTGCATTGTTGCGGACAAAAGAGAATAAGTGTCGCAATATCATGACATGTTGCATTGTCGCGGCCAAAAGAGAATAAGTGTCACGATATCACGACATGTTGCATTTTTGTGACCAAAAGAGAAGAAATAAAAGTGTCACAATAATGTTGCATTTTCATGACTCAAAAATGGCAGGCAGGCAGAGAAAAAAAAGTGTCGTGATATCACGACATGTTGCATTCTCGTGACTCAAAAGGGGAAAATAGAGTAGTGGACAGTGCTTCTGATATTAGTGACAAACACCAAGATAGTGAAACTGAAGACTGCATAATGATGTGGACCTATAAGGAATAAATCGAAGATTGAATAAGGTGATTTGTCACATAAGGACAAAATCCAATGAATAAGACAAAACATTACATAAGGAATCCTTAATGATTTGAAATCATTTAAGATGGTCGTTATACATGGAAGGAAGCGGATGCATGCCCATGTGGAGAAAAGGAAACGTTTTTTTTTAAATAAAATGAAAAGTGAAGAAAACCAAACAGAGGAAGCCAAACCATGGGAATGAAACGAAGGGTCACAAAATAGAAACGAAAAGCCTTTTTGGAAACCAAAACACATGCATGCACAAGGGAAGGTGAAACGAACAGTCATTGGAAAATGAAACGAAAAGCTTCCTAAAAATTTTAAATATGCCAAGCAAGGATGTTTTGAAGGGTTGGAAACTTCTGTGAGTAGAGTTGCAAATTTGAAGTCAAGAGGGCCATTCTGGACCTGTTTGAGTTGTTTTCTTCCATGGACTGGTTTGGGAAAACCAAAAATTTATGTTATTGTAAAATGACAAATTTTTGATACAGAATGCTTCAGAAAGTTGCATCTTATGGACAAGAAAGGAGGAGTCATTTTCTGCATGCAAGAGAGTTTATGCAAGTTTTCTTGGTTGCTTCATGCGAATTTTTAAATCTGAAAACCTCATTTAAAACCCTAGGAGCCAACACTTAGCTTATCCGGATTGTGCTTGTTTTGCAAGTCCAATAGGTTAGGTTGCATGCATGAAAACCTCGCATATTCTATTTTTTCGAAATAGGATAGCATCATACTGAATGCATTTTATTTTTAGTTTTATGCATTTCATTTTCATTTTTCTGCATTTTATTTTGAGAAATTTTAACTTTTTTTAATTTTCAGGCATTAAAATAAACATTTAAAAATTTTCAAAATCCAAAAATAATTTCACCATTGTGTAGGTTATACTTCAGACTTCCAATACACACTTTGAAATTTCATTTTCGGAGTTGTTTAGTATTTTTTAAATTTTCATCGAAGTTGTTGTTTTACTGTAGATTTTAAAAAATCCAAAAATAGAAAGTTCCCATTTTGGGTCGGAATTTCATTTTTTTTTAGTTTCATGTTTCATTCATGAGCCTATGATGACATTCCCTTCATGAAAATTTCAATTTCATTGAAGGATTTATGTTTTATGGCATTTCACAAATTTCCATTTTTTGAGCCTAAAATTACCCTCTCTTCATAAAAATTCTATACGAAAGAGGGGTAATTTGAGCACTACATCATGGTCATATGAGGACCAACTCACATTTGCTCTATTTTGGTTCAATGAGCAATCACCTAAAGTTTCATGGTAAAATAAACCAACATTGCCCCTTGTTTACAGTTACTTTCAATCACTAAGATGTTCCAAGCATTTAAAGTGAATATCTTTATTTAAGATTACTAATATACATATGCAAATGCTAATATAGCAGAGACCTTGGAGAAATTGTTTGTTTAAATTCTTTGCAAGAGGGGATTTGGAACCCAAATCCTAAAGGAGAGTGTACTTTCACCACTGGGTGAAAATACCACTCAACAAGTGGAAAATGAGCCAAGGCTTAAGGAAATCATCACAAAATTCAACAAGCCAAATGAAATTCAATTTTATGAACCTGAGTTAGGAGTCTATGCTTTTGATGTTGAAAGAGCTACCGAAGAACCTCAAAAAGAAACATTTTCTTATAGCTCTTTTGAAGAATATAATCTTGTGTGGTTACTCAAGTTTGATGGATCTAAGTCAAAACAAGGGGCAGGAGCTGGAGTTGAACTCACTTGTCCAGGAAGTAAACCATTGTTTGTTGCCTATAGATTGCAATTTCCTTGCACTAAAAATGTGGCAGAATATGAAGCTCTTATCTTTGGATTACAATTGGCTTTAAGCAATAAGGTTATGTGTTTGAAAGTATTGGGAGATTTGGAGTTGGTGGTCAAACAAGTTAAAGGACAATATACCTACCGTGATAAGAGATTGAGCCTTTATAGAACTAGGGTGAGGGACCTCATTAAGGAATTTGATGCTTTTAATATATCCCTTATTTCTAGGAAAGGAAATCGTATAACCGATTCTCTTGCGGTCGCTGCATGCATGCTAAATCCGGTTGACATAAAAAAATGCAAGAAGTTTTCCCTTGAGTTGGTCCCTTGCCCATCGATACCTGATAACGTCAGAAACTTGCAAGTTTTTGAGAATGATAGACACATTTTCAAAATTGTCACCAATTCAGGTATTTTTGAGAACCAAGTGATTGATGAAGATCAAAGGTGGCAAGAAGAAAAAAAAGGAGAAAGCGAAGCTACATTTCAATCCAACAAGATACCTAAGAACATCGTTTCATTGGAGAAGATGTTTGATATGGGATATAAAGCTAGAAAAGGAAAAAGGGTTCCACCTCCTAAAGATGCTTGTGACCTGATCAATATAGGGAGTGTGGATAATCCGTGTGAAGTGTACATTGCAAAGGCATGTACAGCTGATGAGAGGGAAAATATAATACGTGCACTAAAGTATTATATGGATTGCATGCTTGGAATTACAATGAGTTGAAAATGTATGATCAAAATGTTATTATGCACACCATCCCTCTAAAACCAGATTCCAAACCCTTCAGACAAACACAACGACATGTTAACCCATTACTTGAGCCCTTGATAGAGAAAGAGGTCAAGCGATTGTTGGACACAAAGATAATCTTTCCCGTTAGGCACTCAACTTGGGTTGCTAATATTGTTCTGGTGAGAAAAAAGAATGGAGAGATAAGGCTATACATAGATTTTAGAAATCTCAACAAAGCCTCACAAAAGGATAATTACCCACTACCATCAATTGATGAAATATTGCAAACGGTGAATGGGTCTGAAATGATGTCTTTTATTGATGGGTATTCTGGATAGAATTAGATTCTTATTCATACCAATGACAAGATGAAGACGGCCTTCACAACAAAATGGAGAACATTTGCCTATAGAAGAATGCCTTTCGGATTATTAAATGCAGGCGCAATATTTCAATGTGCCATGGATTATACATTCAAAGGGCTCATAGGTAAATGTATCATTGTGTATGTGGATGACATTCCTATGTTTTCAAAGGAAAGAGAAGACCATGTGAAATATTTGAGGAAAGTTCTCCAAAGGTGTAAAGAGCACGAAATTTCTTTAAATCCAAAAAAATGCATCTTTGGAGTGACAGAAGGAAGATTGCTTGGCCATATCATTTCAAAAGAAGGTATCTCCATTGATCCGGAAAGGATAGAAGCTATCCAAAACTTGCCTCTCCCAGGTAGCAAAAAGGAATTGAGATCTTTCTTTGGGAAACTCAATTTCGTGAGGAAGTTTATTTTTGGCTTCACTAAGATAGCTAAACCACTAAATGAGATGCTCAAAAAGGATGTGAATGTTAGATGGAACAAAGAAAGTAGGGTTGCATTTCAAAGCATCAAGGATGCTATTTCTAGAGCCCCTGTCCTTATAAGTCCAAATTATTCTAAGCCTTTCTTTATTTATGCTTTCGCATCTGAACACTCTTTTGTGAGTGTCTTGACTCAGAAAGGTGAAGATAACACAAAAAATCCCATAGCTTTTCTAAGCGCTCCTTTGAAGGATTCTCAATTGAGGTATTCCATCCTCGATAAGAAAATGTATGCACTTTTCAAAACAGTAAAAAAATTCAAACATTACATTGTGCATAGTAGGGTCTTTGCCATTGTGCCTGACCCTACTGTCAAAACCATGTTTGTGCAAAATGAGCTAGGTGAGAGAAGAGGTAAATGGATTTCTACCATCCAAGAATTTGACCTTGAAATTCAACCCATGAAATTAGTTCGTGGACAAGGACTTGTGAAAACAATTGCTGAGAACAATCCCCAAGTCACATGCCAATATTCAAATGGAGAGCACATTTCTAAAGATGATTGGTATGTTGATATTGTGTATTTTTTATTAAATGGTAAGTGTCCATCACATCTTAATTCTACTCAAATAAGGGCCTTGAGACTTAAATCTTCCAATTATCATATTAGGTTTGGTGCTCTTTACAGGAAAAATCATGAGGGAATTTACCTACGATGCTTAAATCAAGAAGAAGCTACCAATGTTTTGCAAGAGTTTCATGGTAAATACAGAACTAGCCATGGGTTGATAAATTCAATAGCACATCAAATCCTAAGAGCAAGATATTATTGGCCCCACATTTTTAAATATGCACAGGCACACGTGCGATCTTGCCATATTTGTCAAGTGGCTGCCAATAGAGAAAGGAATGTAGCTATGCCATTGCAACTTGTAGTTGAGATGAGACCATTTGCACAATGGGGATTAGACTTCATTGGGGTTATTAACCCAAATTCTTTATATTCCCATAAATTCATACTCACGACTACAGATTATTGCACAAGGTGGGCAGAAACAATTCCTACGAAGCATGCTATTACGGATGTGGTAATAAAATTCCTCGAAGATCATATCGTAACAAGGTTTGGAATGCCTAATTCTATTGTAAGTGATAATGGTAAGGCTTTTGTTTCCACTCAATTTGCAAATTGGGAATATGATAATAAGATGAGTTTAAAGTTTTCATCTAACTATTACCCTCAAGGCAATGGTTTGGTAGAATCTTCAAATAAAAATTTGTTAACCATCATTAAGAAGTTCTTGGAAAAGAAATCTCAGGATTGGCACAACCAATTAAAATTTTCTCTTTGGGTAGATAGGACTAGAGAAAAAGAATCAATAGGGAATACAACTTATCATCTAGTTTATGGGCAAGATCCAATTTTTCTTGCAAATTTGAAGCTTCAAACCCTTCGTTTCACACAAGAATACCTTGGAACTAATAATCACAATGAGGCTAGATTAAGTCATCTAATGCACCTTGATGAAAAAAGACAAGAAGCCATGCTCCACATGAGCAAACATCAAGATGTGGTCAAAATATGGTTTGATAAAAGAGCCAAAATTAAGTCTTTCAAGATCTCGGACTTGGTTTTATTGTGGGATAAAAAACATGATGAGAAAGGGGATCACAAAAAGTTTGATTGTCTTTGGTTAGGCCCTTATCAAATTTCTGAAATCCTAGGGGAGAATACTTTCAGACTAAGAACTTTGGATGGGAAAGATTTTATGTTACCGATTAATGGGCAAGTTCTAAAGCATTATTTTAGCCCTTAAATCATGTGAGATTTGTATCATATTGTACATTTGTATATGATTTTTTGGTTTTGATGTTGGTTTTTCATTTCTGTTTTGGTTTTAAGTTGTGTGTTGGTCCTTTGGACACTTTTGGTTTGTTTTAAAAAAAAAAAAAAGCAAGATGTCAACTTATGTCCTTATGAATGTTGACTAAGACTAGGAGATTATGAAACATCGGAATTGTATTGCAGAAAGTTCCATGAATATCGCAAACACATTAAAGAATATCATTTGGAACTTGTGATGCATGAAGTTGTCAATTTTATAAATTATGGCAAAGTAGGTGGTATACTCCATCCGCATTTCAAAAGGAGCAATGCATTCATATATCATGTTACATTCCACATTGCATATACATTTCATCTCAGTTGCATCTTCATTTCATATACAATCATTGAAAAGGTGTTGAATCCTCTTAGATTTATTACATAACATATATTAAAAGGATCCTAAGGTTGGGAACTGATTCCTGAACTATCTTGAACCAAGCACGTTCTACACATATTAAAGAGAATCTTGAGCAAAATGATCAAAACCATACTTGGAAGAAAATGTGAGGCAAAAAGAGTATTTCGTGTCTGTCCTATTATGCAACATAATCCTTAAAATAGTGGTTTTAACCACTCCCATAGTGCTTAAAGCCTAAAATCAGAGTAGTAAGGATAGGGTTAAATCCCCATCGAACTTAGGTTGAGGATCCAACTCCCCAAAGCTCTGATTTGAACTTCATGGAGTAGTAAGGATAGGGTCTAATTCTCATCTCGCTTAGGTTGAGAATCCGATTCCCCAAATCTTCTATTTTGCCCACTCAAGAACTTGAAATTCCAAAGAAAATATTTTTCATTCTATTTTCATTTCATCATTGATATTGGATTGGAAGGATTGTACTACATGTCCCTTGCAAGGATGGGTAGTCATCCCCAAGGTTCAAGAAATAAAAAGTAAAGTCAAATCCTGAATTATGGGATTGATCTCCATCGGGGCTATAGATGCCTGACTGGCAGTGGAGTATGCTCATGTATGGCAACATGTCTTTTCTAAAAGCAAGACCAATGACTGCTCAAACGGATAGGCTAGCCTGATAGTTTCATCCATAGCAGGTTAAATAATTTTGTTTAAGATGAGGTAATGAACTCCAGATCATAGTAGTAAGGATAGGATTAAATTCCCATCTCACTTAGGTTGGGAATCCTATTCCCCAAAGCTCTGATTTCACTTACACTTGCACATGGGTTCAATATGGTAGGGGCACATAACCAACTTTGGGATCTAGTAAATTAATTCAATATACATATATTTGGTCCTAAGAGGGTTTGACAGTTTTAATATGTTTGTTCATGATATTAGAAAGTTTGAGCCTTTTCAAAGCAGGTTGTTATATCTCTAACATAGTTGTCATACATCAAATCCTGCACAAATCATTCATAGTCTTGCATACGAATCATAAGTGAAACTAACAATGGAAAGTTGAACGAGTTTCAAATGATAGGGAATGAAGCACATTGCACACATCGAGCTAATGCTTAATAATTCTAATGCTTCATGTATTTCTCATCTAGTTTCATTCTTTTGATATTTGCTGATGCTTGTATTTGAATCTGTGTGTTTTTAGGTTGAGTTCTCACCAAAATTCTCAGGAGCATTTCCTAGCAGAGTCGCCATTTGTTGTGGCTGCTCCACAATGTACCCCAAAATTGGGGACCCACCCTTTTTGCATGTTTTCCAAGAAGACTAAAGTGGCCCATATTCTAAAGATAAAATAAAAAGCAAAACACCGCAAGGAGGAAAAAGTGTCACGATATCGCGACATGTTGCATTTTCACGGTCCAAAGCAAAGAGAGAGAGCAAGGAGGAAAAAGTGTTGCGATATCGTGACATGTTGCATTTTCGTGGCCAAAAGAGAAAAAGTGTCGCGATATCGCGACATGTTGCATTGTCGCGACCAAAAGAGAAAAAAGTGTCGTGATATCGCGACATGTTGTATTGTCACGACCAAAAGAGAAAAAGTGTCACGATATTGCGACATGTTGCATTTTTGTGGCCAAAAGAGAAAAAGTGTCACGATATCGCGACATGTTGCATTGTTGTAGCCAAAAAAGGAAAAAGTGTCACGATATCATGACATGTTGCATTGTCGTGGCCAAAAGAGAAAAAGTGTCGTGATATCATGACATGTTGCATTATCGCAGCCAAAAGAGAAAAATGTCACGATATCATGACATGTTGCATTTTTGAGGCCAAAATAGAAAAAGTGTCGCGATATCACGACATGTTGCATTTTTGCAGCCAAAAGAGAAAAGTGTCGTGATATTGTGACATGTTGCATTTTCACGACCAAAAGAGAAGAAATAAAAGTGTCACGATATTGTGACATGTTGCATTTTTGCAGCAAAACAAAAGAGAAAAGTGTCGCGATATCATGACATGTTGTATTTTCATGGCAAAAAGAGAAGAAATAAAAGTATTGCGATATTGCAACATGTTGCATTTTTGCGGACAAAAAAGAAGAAAGAAGAAAAAGAAAAAAAAGTGTCAATCGCGACATGTTACATTTTCGCCGCTAAAAGCAACAAAATATAGCAATGAGGCAAAAGTGTCATGATATCATGATATGTTGTATTTTCACCAAGGGAACAGAGTAGTTGACAGTGCATCTGATATTAGTGATGAACACCAGGACAGTAAAACGAAGACCGCATAGTGATGTGGACATAAGGACAAAATCCAATGAATAAGACAAAACGTTACATAAGGAATATTTAATGATTTGAAATCATTTAAGATGGTCATTACACATGGAAGGAAACGGATGCAAGCCCATGTGGAGAAAATGAAACGAAGGGCCACAAAATAGAAACGAAAAGTTTTTTTGGAAACCAAAACACATGCATGCACAAGGGAAGGTGAAACAAATAGCCATTGGAAAATGAAACGAAAAGCTTCCTAAAAAGTTTTAAATACGCCAGGCAAGGATGTTTTGAGGGGTTGGAAATTGCTGTGAGCAGAGTTGCAGTTTTGAAGGCAAGAGGGCCATTCTAGATCTGTTTAAGTCGTTTTTCTTCCATGGACTGGTTTGGGAAAACCAAAAATTTTGCTATTGTAAAATGACACATTTTTAATGCAGGAGTGTTCAAAAATTTACATCTTGTGGGCAAGAAATAAGGAAATTCTCTTTGCATGCTATGGATTTAATGTCTATTTTTTTTCTCTTTTGCAAATTTCGAGTTTGTAGATGGAGTTAATGCAAGTTTGCTTGGTTGCTTCATGTGAATGCTTGAACCTGAAATTTATTTTAAACCTTAGGAACCAGCACTTAGTCTATGGGGATTGTGCTTGTTTTGCAAGTCCAATAGGTTAGGTTGCATGCATGGAAACCTCACATCTTCGGTTTTGTCGAAATAGGATAGCATCATACTGAATGCATTTTATTTTCAGTTTTTTGCATTTCATTTTCATTTTTCTGCATTTTATTTTTCCAGAAATTTTAACTTATTTTAAATTTTCAGGCATTAAAATAAACATTTAAAAATTTTCAAAATCCAAAAACAACTCCACCATTGCCCCTTGTTTACAGTTACTTGCTATCACTAAGGTGTTCCAAGCATTTAAATTGAATATCTTTATTTGAGATTACTAATACACATATGCAAATGCTAATATAGCGGAGACCTTGGAGAAGTTGGTTGTTTAACTTCTTTGCAAGAGGGGATTTGGAACCCAAATCCTAAGGGAGAATGTACTTTCACAATTGGATGGAAATACCACTCAACGGTACTATTGAGGAGTATAAGGTTCATGATGATAATAAGATACCAACCTATGATGTTGAACGTGATTTTTGCATGGCCTTAGTGAAATATTCTGAGATTACACTAGGCATCTTATGCATTGTTGCATCCTCTGGTTGCTAGGCATAAGTGCCACTTTACTCAATGTATTTTGCACCTACTCTTGTTGTATCATTTGTTGTTCTCGTATATTTCATTGATACAACCTTCATAGGTGTGCTCATGGAGAGTCCACCCGTTGTTGATTTAATTGTTGTTGATCTAACTCAAGTTGATCCGTATATTGTTGGTCGAGTTATGGTCTTAGTGTTTGATGTGTATGATCTCGTTGTTTAGTTGTATGGGGGATATGAACCCTTGTATTTGAATTATGGATGGGTTTATCATGTTTTTTCCCACTAGTAGGATCTATTACTTGTTTTCCACACTCCTTACAAGCTGCATTAACCTGATATTTTGAGCTATGAGTGAGCTCTGTATAGTTTGACAATGTAGAGCTACAATGTGGTTGACCCACGTACTCTTCACAAGGAATAAGTAGATTACTTGGGTCCTCTTCCTCATCTATGATAAATTGCATACTCAGGATCAGATTTAATCTTTGTATATTTAGGTTGCACAAAAGGCTCCCTATGAGGAGTAGGGGGTGACTTGCTTGACCCGATGGGGTGGTTTGCTCACCCAAGCTAGGCCATGGTGTATGGTCATGATCACTTTTTGATTGATGTATAGAGAAAGCTGGGATGTGAACCTATGACATTGAACTACTAGGCTCCTCAATGGGTGGATTATTCCTTATATATAATTCTAGCAAGGTATTCCAGTCAGGAAGGTTTCCTATAGGACCTATGGGTGCTTCCTTAATGGGGATATCATGAAGTTTTGACCCCCTATGGATGGTATTGATGTGATGATAAGACTTGGTATGCCATTCATGGATGGACATGTCCTCTGGACTGATTTGACTATGTTCAATGGTTATAGAACCTGATTCCCTCTCTAGATTGGAGGTCTTGCTCACCATGGGAGGTCCCCTGACCATATAATTTTTTTTTTTTGCTTCCAAAAAAAGGTTAAAAGTTTTATATATCAAAATTATCAGTGCGATGAGCTGATAACAATGAGCTATAACTCAAAAATATGATTTTTGGGTCAAAATTTTGTATTTTTGAAATAATTGGCCAACCGAGGCTCATGGAGAAATTCTCACTTTTAGGAATTTTTGGGATATTTTGAACCATGAAGAGTTAGGACCCAAAATTTCTATGAGAGGTGCACAAGGGTACAACTAAGACAATAAAGCAAATTTTGCAATTTTCAAACTTGCCTAGACCATTTTATGACCATTTTAATGCAGTTTTTCTTAGTTTTCAGGGTCAAAAATAGAGTAATCATAAAACCAAAATAAGATCTTCATTATAGCTCTTATTTGTACAATTCTTGAACCGTTGGATGAATAACCAAAATTATTATTATTATTAGGGTTAGTTTTTGGCCCCAAATCAAGGATCTTATGTTAAATACCCCAACAATAATGCAACACACAAAGTAGACAATATGATTATCTCTTTTAAATATTAAATGTGTGTCCTAAAACTGGTTTAGTACATTTGATTTGTTGTGAATATACTCTGAACTCTTATCATGTTTTTCATAATTTAATGTTATACTCAATTTTTTCAAAGGTTATCACCTATATACTCGCACAAGACGAATATGGTAGTGAAGTCCATACTCAACGAGGTAGCATAGGTACTACCAACCCTCACCCAAAACATCGTGTGTAGCGATACACCCTTCCAAAGATGAGTGCATGCTATTTTACATGGATAGGATAGTTCTTGGGTTGTCCTTGGCCACGAGTGGGTCTCAATAATACAATTTCAAATGAGCCAACGAAGTGGTAATTACATCCACTATTGGTCTCAATCAAATGGGTTGAATGTGAGAGCCCAACTCCACTGATGTTTAAATGAAATGTGGTGTGTGGGGTTCTTTTTACTTTGCATGAAAATAAATTGCATAAAATAGCATTCACATGATTTTTCTACATGCTTTTCAAAAGAACATTTGCTTTTACGAGAATGCAACTATCTTTTCTGAAAATGGCCACTAATTGGGCCTCATGCATGCATACTTTAAACAATCAATATCCTAGATCGTTGCAGATCCGCTATTCCTAGCAGCAACTAGTGGAAAACTAAAAAAACATCTAGGATTTTCCCATTTACTTTTTTCTATGTTTTTTATTAGCATCCATCTATTGCATTCTACTTTTGTAAAAACACAGACAAAAAAATATAGAGCAGAAAAAATGATCCTACCTCAGGTCTAAGTCTGTTGGTGATGTCTGGTTTTGTTATTTTTTTGTTCTCTATTGACCGCATCTATTAGGCATAGTTGCGACTGTGAACCGTACATGTCAACCATGGTTAGCACTGTGAATTGTAGGTGTAAACTACGATTAGCACTATGAACCACAGGTGTAAATAACGGTTATCACCTATAACAAAAAATAGAGAAAAACATTAGTGATCACAAAATTTATGGGGTTTCCACTGTGATCACCTTCTATAACCACCAAAAAGTCTCACACCTGATCTAACTATCGCAATTGAAGAAAGATACACAAATAGGCATGCATAATAAATAACATGAATACAAGGAATCCTTTATTAATTTCAATAGAGTCAGATTACAGATTTGTCCCTCTTAGGGATACCCATTTGATGCATCAATTACAATAGTGTCTAATCCCTATCAAGGGTAGGTGTGATCAAAATTCCCCTCAGGGTGACACGAACTACTCTAGGGTGTCGATGACCCTCTTCTTCATGTTGAGGAAGGAATTGGATGCTTTATCTCTCCTTAAAATCCTATTCCCTGTGATCAAGAAACAACAAGAAGCAATTAGTAACAAAGGAGGCCTCTCTTGATGAGTCTTTCGAAGAAATATTGCATAATGAATGACATAAAATCAAGAAAGCATGTAAAACTATCAATCTATGCAAGAAATGAGGAAATTGTAATAAAGCATGTAAAATAAGCATAGATCTATCTATGAAGCACTCTAATTAAGAATTAGTAACTTGAATTGCATGAAACTAATATAGATTAAAAAATGCAAGGAAATGAAGTAAATCTACCTCTAAATCCTAAATTGAACGGTCAAATGTCTGCTAAAATGTGGATATATGTTAGATTAAGCTAAATGCATGACTAGAAATAAAAATCTAATGCTAAAATAGAGGAAAGAGAGCATCAAACCCTAGCCGCAGGTCTGAGGTACGATGAGCACTATTAACTGTGGTTGACAGCTATGGTTAATATGAAAGTATCCTTTCTCTCGAAACTAGGGCCAACAACTCTCAAATCCTCCAAGGAATTGATGATCAAGGGTCGCCTGTGTCTTGGAACACTGAATTGGTGGTGCATTAGGTGGAATTGGCAATGGAAGTATGTCAATTTTCAAGCTTGCTCCTCAAGCTCTTGAGATCTCCATTGATGCATGCACAGTTGTCTTTGATTAATTGGACAACACTTCATTACTCCTCAAGGGAATGTGAAATTGCTCTCCAATCTGACAGGGCTCCGCTATGCAATTGAGTTGTTCTCTAGGATATTTGCTCTTTGAAATTTGGGTCTTAAGTAGACTCTCAAAATCCTTACTCTAGATTCATGGATAAGCCAAGAAAAATATTGGTATTTTATAGGAAGCTTCTAGATGCTTCCTAGCCCAAACCACTTTGAAAACCATTACAATTTGACTGTTGCAACTAATTTGACTCAACTATGGTCACCCGAGTTTGTTACAGTGCTAACCATAGGTGTTAACCATGATTAGCATGCAAGATTTTGCTAGCCATAAGTTTCAACCATAGTTAGCATGCATGATTTTGTTAGCCATAGGTGTCAGCCACAGTTAGCATGCAAGATTTTGCTAACCGCAAGTGTCAGTCGTAGTTAGCACTTAATAGGCCAAGGAGCCCAAATTGAGTGGTTAAAACCATTGCTTGGTCTTGGAAAGGTCCAAGGTCATTCATATGGTCTTAAAATATGCCCATATGAGTAGTCTCCATCGACATGACATGTTTTAGGTGTCTACACAATCAAGCACATAACACCCCAATTTAAACCTAGGAATTAGAACTGAGTAATCAAATACATGAAGAAATGATAGAATTGAAAAAGGCAGTCTTTGAAAAAATACAAGAGATGCCCCGTTTATCTCAATATTTGTTTTTTATCCACCTAATAGCAATTCAATTGGGAGAATAATCCTGAAGAAGAGTAGAGGCTTTTGACAGTCCCTATATTCAGACCAATTTTTGGAGAATACATGAAGGGCGAACTCATTTAGGCTGGTCCTATGATCATTTTATGGTAGAAATCCATTGGCTATTTATTGAAATGCTCCCTGAGATATTAGGGCCAAGAGTAAGGGCTTTCATCAAAGAAAATGAGATTTGGGATTTCTTTTCACAGAAGGTTTTATGTATATTAGGCTCTATGGGGTAAAAATTCCTCCAAAGCTATTGTCGAAGTATTATCTGTTGTCTCTAGTAGCCCTGGAATTATGCAGACATGTATCCGAAGAGGTCAAGATGAGATTAGTGAAGAAACATGGTAAAGTCCCCTGGCTCAATGTTCCCTGTCACTTTGGAGATTATATATTTATTGGATACCCTACACTACTCAAGGGAATGTTCTATTTGGATACTATGGACTTTGATTAAATAGCTTGTAGATTTTATGACCCAAAAGGGATATATAGTAAAATGATGGAAAAAAGAGACAATGCCCGAATAAAAAATTTCCCCCAGAGAAAAGATCCAGTACACAAATTTTTGATTCCTATGATTACCCTATAGAATCAAGAAGGCTTCAAGAAATTTTAGTAGAATATGTAGCACCCATTTTGCCAGGTGCAGTACAAGCAATCAAGGAAGACCCCATATTAGAATTGATAGAAGAATAGGGTATTGACCTAATGTAGGTCATTTTAAATATCATAGAAATAATAGAGCAACAGGTTGGGCCTTCCGAAGGTTCTCACCTTAGAATAGAAGTGACACCAAGCACTTCCCAGGAAGCTTCCAAAAACAAGAGTATAGATAAAGGGAAGGAGATTGTAATAACACCTACTCAAGGGTTTTCTCTCCTAAAACAAGCCATAGTTCCTATTTCTGATAGATTCCTAGCTGTAACAAGTGTAAATAAATTGGCACCCATGGCTATCCCTACCACTATAACAATAAGGAATCAAGAGATTAAAATTTCATCAGTGGTGCAAATGAATATGAGAAGAACAAGTAGGATTGGAAGCTTATTCAGAGGCCACTAGGTGAAGAAGCAAACAAAGATTACCACCACAAAAAAGAAGAAGCCTATACTGTCCCTAACTTCTACAAATTTGATATTAGAGAGGACAAATGAACATAATATTTTTACTACTGCAAATGAATAAGAACTGTAGTTAGTGGAAGGTATGGGAAATATAAAAGAGTAGTTTGTAGAAGAATCACAATTTGGAGTAGCTATATCAGACATAGCAAAGATAAATCTTCCTGGTCTGCAAGACCCACTAGTCTTCAAATTCAATGAGGAAATAGGGGGCTCATCAGTACTAGGGAAAGAAGGTGAAGTGGCCAAATTTATCAAGGCAATGCACAATCAATCCATAGATCAATTCATTGGGAAAATTGTAGAGCTACAGAAACAATTAGAAAAAGAGGAGAAGGAAAAGGTATAATTGAAATAATTAATAAATAAACAACAAGAATAATTGGCCAGAAGAGATACTTCAAGTGCACAACCCCCTTCAGTGGTGAAGATTCAATATCATGTCTATTATATGAATGCAATGAATAAAGACATGTTAATAAAAATAAATTCTCATGCCAGTGGATTTTTTGAGATGTTTAGACATATGAGGGTGATCTGAGTAACTGCTCAAGAAATTCTAACATTATTACAAGAAATAAGAGAAGATTTTTAAGTCATCCACCCTACCCTAGATTTTATAGGAGACCATTTTGAAGAACTGCAAGGACAAGAGATAATAACAGATGATGGCCACAAAATTCAGCTCAATTTTAAGTTTTTCAAAGCTTCTCTATTTGGAGAAAACCGAAAGAAGTGGATAGATGTTGTAAATGAAATGGATAATCTGATCAAATATGTAATAGAAATATTGGCATATATTGGTCTCTCCTTATATCAATGCTTAGAGGCCTCTGATATAGAAGAAGTATTCAAGTATACCATAGAAATATTTTAAAGTGAAAAAGGTGATGAAGCTGAAATGATTATACAAACTACTCTTGTGGTGAATACTATGGAAATATTACTCTTTCAATATGAAATGAACAGGAACACTATTGCCACACAAAAAAATAGAATTTTACAAGAGATGAATATGTTGAGGATTGTAGCAACATTTGATACAGAATTATGGGGATTAATAACTGAGACAATAAAAAATTTGTAAAAATCCCAAAAGGGGAAAGGGGTTAAAACTCAGGATCAACAGTTGGAAACAAGTTCATCACAATAGAAACCTGAGCCAACCAAAAAATTCCTTGAAGTAGTAAAGAAAACAGTCCAAGAGGAAACAATGGGAACAATTGTGATGGAGGTAGCAGAAGAAGAAACAGGTTCTCCCAACACTACCATCACTGGTTATATTGAATTACAGTTTGAAAAATTAAAAGAGGAAAGCACAATCAGGAACAAGGGTAGTGGCAGCCAACTTTACCAATTTTTGAATTACAATCATATGATGACAAGTGTAAGGCCAGAGATGAATCAGAAATAACAGAATCAAGAACCTGTAGCTATAAAAGGAAGCAACTGTGGTCAAGTTCTGCATCAAGAAATTATAGAAGAGTATTTTTGCTAAGAGGTATTCTTGATTTCCCTCTTATTTGTGTTGTTGTATCCCCTTCTGTGTCTATTTTTTCTCATTTTTATTCTTCCCTTTGCTTTGCAGGATTGTGATAGAAAAGTGTTTAAGAAGCTGAGATCTTTTCCTACCATTTTAAGCCTAAGATTTAGAGACTCTATTGTTACCATATTGGAACAAGGAGAGTAGGAGAGACCTGTTACATTACTTGAATAGGATTTTTTCATTGTATTGATATATTTTATCTGAGAAAAATAGAGTTAAAAGGTATCCTGCCCACTCTGCATTTAAACTTTATGAAATCGATACAATTTTGAGTCTCTTTTCTATTATATCTTTTGTCTTAGCTCTATGTATCACTGTGTAATGGATTACATTATTTGAATGCATTATATATGTTTCTCTCATTGGTTAACTCTTGGTTTTGTTGCAATATTCAAATAATATTAACAACACCAATTTCTCTCCTCCCCTTGTTTCTGTTTCATGATATAATTGTTAAATTGCTATAACAACCTAATGAATCCAGGCATCGGTCTCCATAAGGCATAAAAAATGGTTTTTTCATGCTTGGTCATTTTAATACATATAATATAATATAAATATAGAGCATGTAATTAGAGTTTTAGTCATAGAATTACCACTAGGATTTCCTTACCCATTCTACACTTTTATTTAGCAATATTTGTGTTTAGCAGAACAATGAGGCAGGTCAACTAGAGCCTTTAATAGCTCATTGGTTTCAAAAATATTCTTGTAACATGATAATTGAATTCCTACAAATGTAAGAATCAATTCCAATAGGAGGTGAATCCAGTGTAATAAGAAGTTGGCACAGAATAAAGGCCAACCCAGCCTAGCCATAAGCTAGCATAGCCGAAGGGCAGCACATCCCAAGGATGCCCCATAACAAACTAGGGCCTCTTAGTAGAAATGGAAGCCTCATGATGGATATAAATCCAAGGCCACCAACAATAAAAGGAAATGAGAAATAATGGCCTACTCTGAGGAGGTGATTACTAGTTTCAGGTTCCATGAGGGCATAGCACATATTAGGCATGGGGGGATGATGAGCACTAGATATGCTCATATTTTTGTATATGTACTAACAGTTTTTGCGTGGTAATATATCATGAGTTGTATATTTTTATGAAATATTATGTATTTATTTAATGAAATAATGTGTATTATCTAATCCATCTATGAAGTGTGTTTTGTGTATTTATTTCCTATATTTTATCATCTTTTGCTCAATCAAGGTCCTATATGCATGGTTCCACTCAATCAGATGAAGGCATATAGAGGTAGGCATCTTACTGAAGTAGGCACATTACTAAATTAGGTGCCTTACTGAAGTAGGTGCCTTAATAAAGTAGGTGCCTTAATAAAGTAGGTGCCTTACTGAAGAAGACACCTTATTAAAGTAGGTGTCTTACTGAAGTAGGTACCTTACTAAAGTAGGCACCTTACTAAGGTAGGCACCTTACTAAAGTAGGCACCTTACTAAGGTAGGCACCTTACTAAAGTAGAAACCTTACTAAGGTAGGTACCTTATTGAAGTAGACACCTTACTGAGGGAGGCATCTTACTCGAGCAGATGCCCAGATCATGTGCGTTGACCAAATGTCTAGAGAAGGACTTAGTTGACCATCATTCCATGTCAATTGTGGGAAACCACTAATGAACGAGGTGTCCTAGCCAGGGTGGATAAATGCAAAACCATTCATGAAGTAAAACCATAATGAAACAAGAATCGCTCGACTATAAGGAAATGATGAAGAAGTTGATCATTACGTGCTAGCTATAGTAACCGAACTATCCTTGTTTAGACTGTAACCGAGACGCATATTGTAATAGAACTGCAACAAGAATTCCTATGTGTGGTATATAAAAACATGGACTTCTCTATAGTAGAAGGAATTAAAATTCATATAACATCACCACATATAATACTTCATTGCACTATTAGTAAAAAGCTTAGCGTTCTTTACCAATGAGTTACCTATATGCTTTTTTGAGCAGGATCTACTAGAGCTCGAGCCCACTCCAAGCCAGTATTCCTCCCTTACCTCTTAGTTTTTTTTCATAGATTTAATTATGCAAAGTAGTATATTCATTTCCTAGGTTAAAGTTAATTATTTTAGAACTATGTTCTTCTTTACGGTAGGCATGTTATTGCTTTCAGTGTGGTGTGTTTACTTCTGAGAATTTTATTTATGTTTAAGTTTTCTTGGTGTGGATGAATCAACCACTATTTTACAAACACCCCCAATGGTAGTTAAATGGATTCATCTCAGAAGTGGTAATGTGAGTAGTCTCAATCATGGCTCTTCTAAAGTCTATGAGCTCTCGAGTTGATAATTTAAATGTGAGCGTTGTGACAAATTTAGGACAAAATTAACCAGTGTTTAGAACCCAACAATCAGGTCAATGATCATCATCCAACCTACAATATGGCCCTAGGTGGTCTAATTTTTTTCTTCGCATTATGTTTTTCTCATAGTGAATCCCAAAAAGAAGCATTTATAGAAACCTAAAATACATCATGTTTAGGAGACTACCCATATGGGCACATCCATAAACCATATGAACCCTCTTGGATCTCTCCAAGTTCAAGCAGTGGTCCCAACCACTCAAGCAATGTAGTTTTGGCCCATCCAGGTTTTGCTGCTCTCAAGAAGAGCGGCCAGCACACTTGGCCACTAAATACTACAATGGCCACATCTGGCCACTAAACCTAATAGCAACCAGGGTCACACACAGTCTATTCATGAATACAGTCCCATATCACGTATTCTAAATGCACCTTTGTATGGATAATGGGTAAATTTTTATGAGGAAATCCTTGAGATCCTCCTAACTACCCCTTCCATGCTAGTTTGTGACTGATGCTCCTCACTCGGTATGGTCAGTTGCATGCAATTTTAACTGAAGATTCTCTAGGAAGCCAAAGTTCTAGATCTAAGAGGGAAATCTACATATAGAATCTCCCACAAAAATCAAAGGATCCATTAAGTTTTAGAGTCAAGCAATGAAGCCTTGTAAAAATGGAGAGCCAAGCTACACCTCTTTTGAGGAGTATTGAAGCACCGTCTTATGAGGCTACAATCATGCACCAGTTTTCAAATTCATTATTCTCAAACATCAATCAGTGTAGGATACATTCTAGGCAACCCTTGAACATCAATTTTGGAAAATATGATAGTGCATAAATCTCTGAATCACAAGGAGAAGAGCTTTACATTGTGATTGCTATTTCAGACAGTGGCTTGCAGGCATAAGTGTTATTTCCTCTTACTGTTAGCTTAGCTTTATTACTGCTTAATTTATGGCTTGATCATAGTTTAGATATAGTTTCATTAACACATTTATTTCATAATTTCATAGCTTACCACATATTTATTATTCTGTTCATGTTCATATTTTATTATCATTATCATGAGTATTCAGATTCACTAACAAAGGCCTCTTCCAAAGAGGGGGCCCATCTTACTGAGTGTTCTTTGTTGTTTTCATGAGCATAGGTACAAATATTCAGGATCATATTGAAGTATCAAGAGCACAAAGATCCCTCCAAGACCAAATTTGTATAAGGGGGCATCTGTAAGCCCCCATACAGTTTCGTGTGTGGGACCAGGAGGCCTGCATAGAAGCACCGTTCCCTTGCGAGGAATATATACGATCGTTGCTCTATATTGTGTAAATATTTGTATAAAAATTACGGGTATCCCTCAGAGGGATAAACTTGTAACCGAGAATTCAATATATCAATGAATAAATCATATTTATTTGTTTCTTATTTTTCATGTTGCATGTGCTTTCAGTATTTTCATTTTGTGCAAGTGGTAGCATATACGATAAATCAATATTGCAAGTAGGGTAGCTAAGGTGTGTGCTTCCCGGGGTCACACAATTTGGATTGAATATTTTTGAATATTTAAATATAATTTGCATTATTCTAGATTGAATTTGAGTTTCAAAGGTTTGAAAAATTAAATTTCATTTTAGGGTTATTCAAATTTTGTCACTTTTGTCCTACAATTTGATGTAAAATTAAAATGGACATAATTTTTTATTCAAAACTTTGTTTGAGCTAATTCAAAAGCTAGTGGAAATAGCTTGAGCTTATCTTCATAATGGTACCATATTTTCAAAATTTTATATGTGAATTATTTTCTAAAATAGCAATTTATTGAAAATAGTTTGTCAACTTCTAAATGCAATATCTCATGCTACATAATGAATTGTTTATTTTTCATAGCATATTTAGATACCCATTTGATTCATGTAGACATGAAAAATTTTGTGAAATTTTGAGCACTTTAATTGTTTACCTTTTTTTCAAGCTATAGGAATTAAGATGCGAAATCTAGAAATTCTCCAATCTGTTGAAATATACAAATTTGTGGTGTTCAATGGTAGATAAGAAAATTTACAAATATGCTTTAAATGGTGTGGATTCTATACTTCTTTGTAAATGATGTGATGAGGAGAAAAGCTTTGGAAAGTCAAGCTTGCACAAAAAAGTGGAAATCCGCTAAAAAACACCAATCCATGGTAAAAAGGAAATGAAGGAGATTTCCAATGTATGCTTTAAGTTGCATGAATCTAGAATTCTTTGTAAATGAAGTGCAAATAATATTTCTTCATTCCTTTGTAAGTTGCATAGAAATGAGATTTCGAGTGCAAATGCGAAAATAAAATTTTGGGTGGAAATGAGTTTTCTTTGCAAAGTGAGCACAAATAAGAATTCCTTATTCCTTTGTAAGTTGAGTGCAAACAAGATTTTACATGAAAATGAGATTTCGGGTAGAATTGAGTTTTCTTTGCAAAGTGAGAGCAACTAAGATTTCCTTTATTCCTTTGTAAGTTGAGCACAAATGATATTTCATACAAAAGTGATATTTTGGGTAGAAATAAGTTTTCTTCGTATTTCGAGTAGAAATGAGTTTTTTTTGCAAAGTGAGCGCAAACAAGATTTCTTCCTAAAGTGAGCGCAAATGAAATTCGCTAAAAACTGAAATCTGTGATGCATAATAGAAAATGAGAAGAAATTATTAAATCCACCATTTCCTTTGTAAATTGAGCACAAAGGAAATCTACTAAGAAAATGAGATTTCTTTGCTTCTTTGTAAAATGAGCGAAAATGAGATTTTGTGTGATTTTTTGTAAAATGAGTAAAAATAAGATTTCCTCACTCCTTTGTAAATTGAGCACAAATGATATTTCTTTGCTTCTTTGTAAAATGAGTAGAAATGATATTTTAGAGGATTCTTTGTAAAATGACCAAAAATAAGATTCCCTCACTCCTTTTTAAGTTGAGCACAAATGAAATCCGCACGCAAAGGAGATTTCTTTACTTCTTTGTATGAGCACAAATGATATTTTTTTGTAAATTCAGCTTCATAACCCTAAAGCCTTGGATTTTAATTAATGAAGAAAACCTTAGGCAAATATTTTAATTAATTAAAATAATTAAGTTCTAAACCTTAGAATTGGACTTAATACTTTTGGATATTTTTTATTAATGAGAAATATTATCATAAAAACCCTAGTATTAAGTTTAATACTTTGGCATTAAAAATTGAAATGGATTATTAATATAAATATAATAATGCAAACCTAAAATTAAAAGCAAAACCTTAACAAATAACAAAAAATAAAAAATTTAAAGGAATTATAATGTCAAACCTTAGAAAATCAATTAATAAATTTAATAATAATCAATATTAATAATAATAGCAATAAACTGATTTTTTTGCCATAGTTTTAATTTGAATATTTCTTCTATGATTGTAGGTGATAGAAGATAAAGCATCAAACCAGGAAGATGAAATGACAAGATCCGGGAGCTTCTAGAATGATCCAAATGATAAAATGCAGTTGAAAATCTACCATGGAGCATCATTGCAAAAATAGAGGATGAATCAGATTGAAGCTTAGCCAACTGGAAGCCATTAAAGTCGATGAATATATGAAATACAAAGTGTTGAACCAAATAATGAAAGCCAAAGGAGATACATTGAATATAGATCTGATTTCAAACCACCTAGAGCATGATGATTCAACTACCCTATCTTTAGAGAGAAGCTTCCAAGGTAGTTATATAAATCAATGGCTAGAATTGAATATCCATACCAAGAAAAACCACAAGTTGACACATCATCCAAGATATAGCTCATCAATCCAACTATAAACCATTGAAGTCCAACTATAAACCACCGGAATACAATTGTAAAATCACTGTAAAGCACTAAAATTTGAAATTATAAGGCTATAAATTGCTATTAAGAGCCTATTCCAAAGGGTCAGATGCCATTTTAGAGATAGATATTTTAGGATTTTTCAATTTTCTTTGGTAGTTTTGTGAGCATCTGTGCCCCTATCATTGTGACTTGGAGAGTTATTCTTACAATCATATGATGCAAGCAATTCTGAGTGTAATCATTGAATATCTTATCAATACAATGTATTAGAATTCATGGTGTAATATGTGCATGATGGTGGTGGTTACATTTGTTTAAATTTTAGTATATTATCCCTTTGTCCTTTGAATATAGCACCATCTTGGTCTTATATTGTGTAAATGTTGATCAGGCTAAGGTTGGTTGATTTTATAATTTGTTGCTTCAACATATTTTAGTATAAGTCTTCAATAATACAATGGGTTGTTTCCTTTTTCCTTCAACATTTTTATTTTGAGTTTTCTGAAAACTGAATAGATTAGTTTAGTTTGATGTTCTAAAACTTTCCTTTTATGAATGTGCATTGTATTATACTAAAGTTTTTAGAATATCTCTTGAATGAATTTAAAAATACAATCAGAAGGTAGCAAGCCTAGAATTTTGCTTTCATGTACAATTCACTATGAAATTTGTCAAGAAGAGGATAATTTATCTTTGATAATTGTAGTAGATTGAACTTGAATTTAGACCCTAAAATCATAATTAATCACCCACCCCTGTAATAGTTACATGTGGCTCTAAATATTCTGGATATTTTCACTATGTTTCCTTGAATTATTGAATAATAAGTTAGATCAATCTTACCGAGAACCTTGGGAAAAATTTATATTTCCTTTCAAGAGAGGACATCCTGAATGAGTCCTAGCTATTGGTATATGTTTACAATTGGGTAGATATATCACTAAATAGATGGTAGAGTGTATGATAATACACTACCCTCTTTACCATCTCTCACACCTCCTCCTATGCTCTCACCATATCCTACCATATGATAGGGATCACCTACTCCTACCTCTTATTGGTTCCTAGTGCTTTCCCCTTAGTCCTAGCTTGCTACATCTCCTAGTCTAGCCTAACCACCTCCCTCCATACCTAACTAATCTTGACATCCTACATGACCATCACTTGGTATATCTTTGCTATTAGTGTAACCATCCTCTATATCTAATCTACCTAGAATCAATCTCTCTTGGTGATAATTATGATCAATTTTTCCTAAAGGTCCATCAAGTCCCTCTTGTATTCCTTCCTCTCATCAACTAGAGGTATCTTGTAGCCTCTTGTCTAAGTGCCTAGGTCATAAACCCTCTATTATAGGGCATATATCTATCCAACCTTATCTAATAGCTCCTCGATTCTCACTGGATCCATCCATGTCATTACCATGCTTACCCCTACCTTTATATCCATAGGTGTCATGCTTGTATCCCTTATCCTTCAAGGGATACTACCACTAACAACTTTACCCTAGCCTATCTAGGCTCAACCACTATGACCTCTACCCTCATTATTTTAGGCTATCCTATATCCCTCACACACCTCTCCTTTGTATGTTAAGAAGCATATCTATATGCCTATCATATCTTAACACTCATGACCCACCTTCATTGGATAGACATCATTGGATAAATTTGTGTTAGTTGTACCTCTTGGTACCACTACTAGTTTTTAGGCTACTCTTGTATTATCCATCCCTAGTTTTATCATCATTGGATCATCCCCATCATCCTCTACAAATTTAGAGGAACTTGATCATCCTCACTCGCCTGCCTTCTCCCTATCTACTCATTAGAACTAGTAATATCCTAGCTATTTCTTCTATTATACTAGATTAAACTACCATAACACTCAATCATATGTATATATATATTTCTCATCTTGATCCATAATGACCCAATATATTTTTTGAACCCATATCAACTCAAAATCATCCTCGTACCATACCAAATATATTTTCCATGGCCTCCAAATGATCTTATATACCTAGATCTCATCTACCACCCACTATGATCATGCCATAGATACCTTAAAACTCTCTATACATGCTTAAAGTGGTGTGCCCACCTATAGGTTATAGGTATATATCTATCTTTCATAATTTCTTGAAGCCCTTATGGTTGCCTAATTGCTATATGATCCAAACACCATACTTGGAGTAATGTATAAAATATAATGTTATGGCCTCTCTTGTACAACCAATCTATGATAATGGGTCCTCATGCAAACCACACGTATTGATTTTACATGTTCACAATCACTCCCACAAGGCCCCATGATAGCACCCACCTACTAGTGTGTCTCAAAATCATCCCTACAATCACCCTACATAGTAGACAAGTTAGAACATCAAGCCCATTCCACTCTAAAATATTGTCCATGTGGACTCCATTACTGGTAAGCTCATACTCTAGATCCCCTATCAACCTCTCTAGATTCTACCTCTTATCCCATGTCCTATACCTATTAGGATTCTACTCCTAACACTTTTATTAAATCATATTTATTCACTCACTCATTTATTAATTATTAATCACTCTCTAAACAAGGGTTGTGACCTTTGATAACACCTTCTAAGCACATAGAAATAGGAAATATGATTGGGTGTAATCAACATCCAAGAAAATAATATTTAATTCATTGTTCGGTTCTTCCAAATAATTCAACAGTGATTCTAAAATATAGGTGATTCTTTCATTAATTCTGCATTCATTGTTCTCATTTATTTAATAGGAGCTAGTATCATAACATTTGGATCAGAGCCATTTCAATAAAAAAAAATTCCAAAACCATCATCTTCGCTTTACGTGCCACCATATTCATAAGAGAGTACTATGTCTATTTCACAGTGTTGTATTCCTCTGTGATAACATAGATCAGTGACACAACAAAAAACTAGTAGATCATATCAAACATAATATAAATTTTTAAATTATCGAATGCTGACTATGAGTTCTGACACTGAGACATTGCAAAGGGGACTTAACGAATACCTTTTGAACAAAATCCAAGCTCTATCAATTTTTCCTAGCAAGCAAACATGTAGTCTTCTTTTGGTTGCTATCTCACCAAATAGATAGCACAGAATAGTAATGCAATCCGATAGAAAAGAATATGGGAAGCTATCAAAAAATTTGGATGTAAGTTTTGTAGGATGCTAGCATAATGATTCAACCATTCTCAGATCCAAAAACACACAAAACTATCAAAAAAATCACTACAACAAGAAGACTCAGTGTTTCTGGAAAAATTAAATAAAAATCTAGCAAAAATTTGTAAAAAAAAATTATAATATAAAGTTTTTTTAGCATCGGAAAATTTCTACGGTGACCATTCTATAATGCTGGTGAGCGTAGGTTAAAATGCATTAACGCATTATTCCACATTCATGATAAGGAGGGTGAAATGTCAGTTTAAATAATATCATTGGCATAAAAATATTTGTGACTTCAGTCATACTTTGTTTCCCTCCTCACGTGACCAAAGCCTCATCTTCCCCACCGCTATCTCATCTTCCCTATTCGGTCTTATACTAGGACCCCTACAACTTGCCACATCACCCACTGACCCGTCACGTCACCCTCTAACATGCTACGTCATCCTCCTACCATTTTTCTCATGTTGCCACTGTCTTCTCCCTCACCATTCCTCCAACCGCATAGCCCTATGCTCCTCACTCACACCACCACGGTTCGATTGACACCACCACTTCCACTCCACCAACGCACTAGTGCTCAGCCACCATCCCCCTCCTCTACCACCACTAACCCATTGCCAATGCTTCGTCATTGCCTCGTTGCCAGTACTCTACCACCACCTCGATACCAATGCTTCATCACCCCTTCCAAAACAAGAAGTTGTCAAACGTTTTTTTTTTGGGAAAGCAAAAATTGATAATTTTAAATTACAAATTTTTAACAATTTTAAATTGCAATTTTTTTGCAAAATTTTATCTCATAGGACAAAATTTGACAAAACACTACTTCTAAGGAAGTAAAATAAATTTTGCAAAACAATTGACACCTTCTACCAAAATTTTGACACAACTTGCAAACCAAAGACTTGTAACCTATAAACACACCACAACCTCACCATGACGGATGGGAGAAGATCACAAGATATGGTGAAAGATATTGTGAAAGAAGTCTCGAAGGAGGTTTCAAAAGAAATGAAAGAGATGCTGCAAGGAATGACGATTTGGAAAGATAATTTAGAGGATAAGATAGCTGCAAAAATAGTAGAATTAACTATGAGCATCAACACCTCCAATACAGAATTATCAACCAAATTGGATGCTACAAATCACTCTATGGACTTGGTACAACAAAACTTGACATTAATGCACAACGAACAACAAAACACAATACCAGCACAACAAATGTTACTAGGGGGCCACATACGTCAATCCTCCCTCGTACCACAAAATTGGATTTCCCAAAATTTGATGGAGGTGACCCCACAAATTGGATATATAGGGCAGACCAATATTTCTCTTTATATCAAATTCTGGAGATCCAAAAATTTTGTATCACATCATTTCACTTAGAACAAATCACTACACAATGGTACCAATGGTATGAAAAAACAAAAGGTACTCCCACATGGACCGATTTTACAAAGAACCTAATGTTGCGATTTGGCCCAACCAAATTTGAATATTTCACAGGAGCTCTCACCAAACTTCACCAAACATCAACCGTAAGAGAATACCAAGCGCAATTCGAGAAGTTGGCAAACCTTACATCAGGACTCGATGCATCATTCTTTCAAAGTTGCTTCATCAGTGGCCTAAAATAAGAAATTCGATTGGAAGTACAAATACTCAATCCTATCGATATGATGCATGCAGTGGCATTAGCACAAATGATAGAAGAGAAGATCAATAACCAATGATGAATAGGAAGAGTCTCAATAGGGAAACCACCAAACACCTACACCAGCCAAAAACTAAATAAAGTCATGCCGATTAAATGAATTAGCCAAGAGGAAATGAAAGAAAGGTGAGAGAAGGGCCTCTATTTCCATTGTGATGAAAAATTCACCCCTAATCACAAATGCATTTCACCAAAATTATATATTTTGGACACAATTGGAGATTGCACTCCCAAAGAAGAGGATGACATCGAAGTTGAAGTAATAACGAATATTCCAAAAGAAAATAAAGAGGATAAAATAGAAATATCCTTTAACGCTCTCGTAGGATGTTCGACCCCACAAACTATGAAGGTTAAGGGGTACTTTAAGAAACAAAACCCTATTGTGCTCTTAGACTCTGGCAGCACTCACAATTTTATAGATCCCAGGTTGGCCAAACAAGCTAATTGTTTTATATATCCTTGTAATAACTTCGAAGTCATGATTGGCAATGGTGGAAAAATTGCATGCAAAGGGAAATGCCAAAATATCAAGCTCACTATGGGAGATTATAACATGAAAGGGGATATGTATGTACTACCATTAGGAGGATGTGACATCATTTTAGGAGTACAATGGCTACGAACGCTCGACAAAATTCAATGGGACTTTGAAGAATTATGGATGCAATTCACACAAAAAGACCAAACTTACACAATTAAAGGGTTAAAAATAGGCCCTTCACAAATCGTAAGTTCCCATAGAATGGAAAAAATTATTTGCAAAGGAGGAAAAGGTATGGTTGCCCAACTATTTTCCTTGCAAACCACTAACGAAGAACAACCAGAGGCACCTGAATTACAAGAACTCCTAGAAAGACATGATAAAATATTCAATGAACCAGAAGGATTGCCTCCACAACGGAGCCATGATCATGCCATTCAATTACTTTTGGGGCACCAACCTCCTAATATTAGACCTTATCGATACCCATATTTACAAAAGACAGAAATAGAAAAATTAGTACAAGACCTACTCAGGGTAGGGGTCATTAGACCTAGTGTAAGTCCTTACTCTTCTCCGGTCATACTAGTAAGGAAGAAGGATGGATCATGGTGCTTATGTGTTGATTTTTGCACCCTCAACAAAATAACTATCAAGGATAAATTTCCTATTCCAGTCATCGATGAATTACTCGATGAACTTAATGGGGCCGCATATTTTTCCAAACTTGATTTACGATCTGGCTACCACCAAATTCGAGTTAAAGAAAGTGATATACCCAAAATAGCCTTTCGCACTCACGAGGGACATTATGAATTTTTGGTGATGCCATTTGGTCTTACCAATGCCCCTTCCACATTTCAAAGTCTTATGAACAAGGTATTTCACCCTTTCCTTCGAAAGTTTATTTTAGTTTTCTTTGATGATATTTTGATTTACAAAAAACATGGGAAGAGCACTTAACCCATATAGAGCAAGCACTAAAGACCTTGGAGGACAATCAATTATATGCTAAGAGATCAAAATGCTCCTTTGGAAAACAAGAAATCGAATACCTTGGACATATTGTCTCCAAGGAAGGAGTTAAAGTAGATCCTCGTAAGATTGAAGATGTGGAAAATTGGCCTATTCCAAAAACATTGAAAGGGTTGTGTGGGTTCTTAGGACTAACCGGCTATTATCACAAATTTTTCAAGGATTATGGCAAAATCGTGGCCCCCTTAACAACACTACTTAAGAAGAATGCTTTTTTATGGTCTCCAAAAGCTAATGAAGCCTTCATTACCTTAAAAAATGCCATGTGTACCACCCCTGTCTTAGCCATGCCAGATTTTTCCAAACCATTTATTATTGAGAGCGATGCTTCAGGATTGGGAATGGGAGCCGTACTCATGCAAAATGAAAAACCCTTAGCCTTCACTAGCAAAGCATTCTCAAAAAATAATTTAGCACGTTCCACATATGAAAAAGAAATGTTAGCCATTGTTCATGCTATCCAACATTGGAGACCTTACCTTATTGGCAAACATTTCATTATCCGCACCGACCACCATAGTCTAAAATACTTATTGGAGCAATGTATAACCACACTAGAACAACAAAAGTGGGTGACAAAACTACTAGGCTATGATTATGAAATCATATATAAAAAGGGAAAAGATAACATGGTTGCGGATGCACTTTCCAGAAAGTTTGAAGAAACTTCCCAATTACATGCTCTTTCCTGCCCTATTCCTAAATGGATCGACCAAGTCAAGGAAGAATGGTATAAGGACCCTACCACACATACCATAATTCAACACCTCCAACAAAATCCCATGAGCAAACCTCACTATTCTTGGCAAGATAACATACTCCGTTATAAAGAATGTCTTGTCCTCTCTCCCACATCCGCCTATCGTACAAAGCTTCTCCATGAGCTACATGCTACACCCACTGTAGGACACTCTGGATTCCTAAAAACTTACAAAAGAGTGACTAGATATTTTTATTGGGTAGGGATGAAAAATGATATCAAGAGGTTCGTCAATGAATGTGAGACATGCCAAAGAAATAAAGGTGAAACAGTGGCTACACCAGGCCTTCTTCAACCTCTTCCCATACCAACAAAAACATGGGTGGATATTTCAATGGATTTCATTGAAGGCCTTCCAAAATCTGTAGGAAAAACAACCATCCTAGTTGTGGTAGATCGTTTATCTAAATATGCCCATTTTTTTCCAGTAACCCACCCCTATACCGCTAGTACTATTGCTCAAATTTTCCTTGATAATATCTTTAAATTACATGGCATGCCTTCTACTATAGTTAGTGATCGTGATCCCACTTTCACTAGTAATTTTTGGAAAGAATTGTTTAAACTCCAAGGTACTCAACTTCGGATGAGCTCCGCTTACCACCCCCAAAAAGACGGTCAAAGTGAAGTTAATAAATGTTTAGAAATTTATCTCTGATGTTTTATTTCCACGAAACTCCTTCACTGGGTTAAATGGCTCCCACTAGCCGAATGGTGGTATAATACCACATATCATGCAACCATTAAAATGACCCCTTATGAAGCACTATATGGCCAATCACCCCCATCCCTGACCTCTTATATTCTAGGAAGTACAAAGGTGCCAACCATAGAGATGGAACTTGTTACTCGAGATAATATTATTCGCACTCTTAAAGATAATCTACACATCGCCCAACACCGCATGAAGCAACAAGTAGACCAACATCGAATTGAGCGTGCTTTCCAAGAAGGGGATATGGTATTTCTTCACCTTCAACCATATCGTCAAACTTCTCTAAAAATCAAAGGTTCTCAAAAGTTAGCACCCAAATTTTATGGACCTTATAAAATTCTACAACGTATTGGGCCAGTTGCATATAAGCTTGAGTTACCAAAGTCCTCCAAAATCCATCCTGTATTCCATGTTTCTTGTCTCAAGCCTATAATAGGCACCCACATCACTACTCAAACTCAACTTCTAGAGTTTTTCGATGATGGGGCACTCATGGTTGAACCAGAAGCTATCCTAGATCGTCGCATGCGCCACCTCCGCAATCACACCATCATCGAAGTATTGATTCAATGGAAAGGTCTACCTTCAGAAGATGCCACATGGGAGACACTCCATCATATCCAACAACAATTTCCTCAATTCCAGCTTTGAGGACAAAGCTCGTTTTAAGGAGGGTGGCATGTTAGGATTCTACTCCTAACATTTATATTAATCACATTTATTCACTCACTCATTTATTAATTATTAATCACTCACTAAACAAGGGTTGTGACCTTTGATCACACCTTCTAAGCACATAGAAATAGGGAATGTAATTGGGTGTAATCAACATCCAAGAAAATACAATTTAATTCATTGTTTAGGTCTTCCAAACAATTCAACCGTGATTCTAAAACAAAGGTGATTCTTTCATTAATTCTGCATTCATTGTTCTCGTTTATTTAATAAGAGCCAGTATCATAACATACACTCGCCTATCCTATATTAATACCCTCAAAATCTACCACACATCCTCCAATGTAATTATCATATCACCTATGGGGATTGTAAATGTGGAAGACTCTAGGTACCATCTCTCTATCAAGGTAGTCATCATAACCCAATCATACTCTATCCTAGGCATATCTATAATGTGGTACAACCTAAATGTGTTTAGTTTCACCATATATACTAGTGTTAGGTACTCCAATGCCACCTCTATTGTGTGTGTTCATGAATCTTGTGGATCTATGATATCCAATTTCAATCAAAAAATTAAAAATTAATTTCATCATTAGTTCATTTCTCAATTTTATTTTATTACAAATCATCTATCAAATAAAATTAATATCATTCTATCTATCAATTTGTATCACCAACTTGAATTTCATTTCATCACCACTTTATCCATTTTAAATAAAAAATCATAATTAATCTATTCCTCTAGCTAATATCAATTCATCCTTACATGTATGATTCACCAATTTCTTTTTCTATTCCTTTTTGTCTCTTCTCTCTCTTAATTTTTTCTCTCTACCCTAGCGCACTTTTGTGTCTTGTTCCATTGTCATATGGAGTTGTGAAATAATGCCTAATATTTGAATACCATGATTCCATGGACCACATACAAGTCAATATTATGGGGTATCCATGAAAAAATAAGAGAGGATGTCGTGGATATCTTGCAACATGAATTAGCCTACCACACAAATTTTCTAAAAATCCAAAAAAAAATTACAATAATTTAAAAAATTGTAATAAATCATTCCCTATTAGCTAGGTTTGATACCCATCTAAACTCCCACACTTGTTTCCCTAGCATCACCTCTCACAACTACATAATGGTGGACTAGAAGCACTATAGTTCTTTAGAGCTCTCCTCTTGAAAAGGGTCAAAATGAATTGAGTTTTACCCACCCTAAATTTTTAACCCCCTATTTTTCCTTCTTCTCTTCCATTTCCCTTTTCATTAACTTTTTCCTACGCATTCTTCCTTTCTATTTTTAGTTTCGTTGGGGGCCTTTGACTCCCCTCCAAACTCAATGGGGTACCTTGGCTAGGGGTATTAATACAATTAATGCCTCATAAAGTGTACACTATTTTCAAAGTGATTATAATCACATAATTTTTGCACCACCTCTTCGCCTAAACCTTGTACCCTTTTAGAAGTTGTTTTCCTCAAAGCTAGGGGTATCTACAACTATTTTTTATGCATTTAATACACCATAAATACATTAAAAATGGGATAAATATAGACACCTAGAATTCACCTATTTATTTGATTCAATTTGTCCTTGGTATCCATTAAACTTAGTAGAAACCTATTTTGTCTTGTTTATCCTTGGATCCTAAGCTTTCCCCCCTCTAAGTAAAATTTCAAACTCTCGAGTCATGCCACAATTATGTGCTTGGACCATTACCACAAGGATTTCAAAGCACTACACCATTGCCAACCCAAGTGAACTCCAATTACCACATCTACAAAATCATGGGATTATAATCCAACCCATGATTCTACATACACAAAATATTTAATCTACCATGTCCATTTGGGCTTTGGTCCATTTATGACGCCATCCCTTGAGAACACCCATGCTTGAACCCATTTTTCTAGGTTACTTCTTAGATTTGGCAAGTTTAAATTCAAATACCTTACCCATACACTGAATAACTCTAACCTCTCCTCCCATGGCCCAAAATGCTATAAAAGGAGAACTTAGAGCTTCATTTTGTAACAAGATTTCTTGGCTAAAAAAACTCTAGAATTTTGTATACTCAAATCTCCTCTTATACCATTCTCTCACCTAGTACTCTTGCTTGGAGGTTGGAAGGTGTTTTAGAAAGGCTTAGGAGAGATATTAAATATATACTTGGTTAATTTCTACCTCCCTAAGATTTATTTTGTATTTTTATTGTCTTGCTTTCTTCATGCCTACTAACATATTGCATGCTTTTATGTTGTGATTGGTTTATATGCTTATGATTTTGTTATTCTAATCTATTGATTACCCTTAGATGTAGGTTATTACTTCCTCTAATTTCCCTAACTCTTCTTACTTTGTTGGTAGCACTAATTTAACCTCTTCTTATTTTGGAAATATATATATAGGTAAAATCATGTCTTATCTAGCATAGCCATGAATTCATACTTATGGACTTGAGGGACAACATTGTCACCTTATCCTTGTAATTGATTATTCTCTATTTTCCTATATAGTGCACATCATCTAAAAATAACCTACTTCCTATAGTTCTATTTCACTACCCTTTGCTTGACTTTATTTCTCTCTACTGCAAAAACACACCTTGAATATACAAGGTATAATTTTTCTTGTAATGCTAATTTGCAACTCCCCATTTTTTTTTCTACAACTAGGCTCTATTAATCCTTACATATCTTTTTCATGTAGAGTTGCCTAAAAACCATTCAAAATAATCTTAGCTAGTTATAGGTAAAATTATAGTTGCTTTGAATAGGGTGCAATTCTACCTATAGTCTATTTCTATCATATACCTACAACTATCATCCTATGCAATATCCAACTCCTTGATCAGTATCACACCATTTCCTATTCTGGCATGATACCACTCTATATCTTTGGTCAAAAAATTTTATGCACATTGGTATTCTAAAAGGACCTTAGGGTCTTATTATAGACCAAGGGAGCTATCAATATCCTTTGTTTAGAAGATGCCCAAGAAGCTAACATCCCTCCTAAGGTTTCTTGGTGTTTATACGTACTATGAGATCATGACTTGGCTCAAAGAGGTGAAATATCATAGAATCATAGGTTAATAGTCAAGGGGGTGTTTTTTATTGAGATAATCTTCTTTGTAGTTTCATAGTTTTCCTTTTAATAGTTATCCTTGTCTATTGTGTGTTGTATTTTTCTATTATGTTCTAGGTAACACTTAACTAAAAAATAATAATTAATAAACCTTAGCCTTTCTTTTCCATTATTTTAAAATAACACTTAGATGTTAATAAATAGGTAAATAACATATACCCATAATTTTATTTTAATTTATTTATCTCCTCTGTTAACTTGGGAAATAAAATAAAAACTACATATAGTTTGCATTAAGATAGACTTGTATGCACATTCTCTTCCCCTTTGCTTAATTAAAAAGAAAATTTTTACTTTCTTACCATCATCAAAAGAAATAATCATGTTACAATAAATTTTTATGTTGCATATATTTCTTGATGCATCTTATTTAGGTAGCTTTCACAATTAATTATATTATCTTGAGACAAACCAAACATACGTGTTTTTTACTGTAAACACCCAACATAGGATTTAGAGTGAATCCATAAGGAACTCTTGGTGAACCCCTAGAACTTGAGAAAACCTACCCATAAAGGTTTTTAGGTGATAATATACCATTAAAAATTTAGCCTTGTAGATCCCCTAAGATATCTATGCATTCTCACAGTCAAAAATTTTCAAAACTTCCAAAATCAGATTGAAATTCTCATTGGAAGTATTTTGTGGAAGTTTCTTCTTATGGGTCAATACAAGCAGCCCACATAGATAAGTCCCAATATTATTCAAAAAAAAAATTCAAATTAAAAGGAAATCTAGTTGGGCTTGATAATTTTTGTCCATAATTGATTAAAAGTCCAAAAGTAGCTTTCCAAGCCCAAATTTTGGTTAAGGAAAAGAAGCATGACCACTTTAGAGTCTACAACAAGAAATAGTATGAGATTTTCAAATATGATGTTATATTAATTCTATAGAGGCCCAAACCCCCAATTGTAAGGTAAAGTATGAGTTGTTGGTAGTTCTAAATGATGATGTCAACAAAGACTCATAACAACATTGACTAGGTCCCTAAAGCCTCAATGACAAGTAGAAACCTATAATATGGAAATAAAATATGAAGGCTTTTAAAGAGGTATATTTATATAGAGATAATGTGTTTCAAATGCATGAGAAACCTATAAATTCCTCAATCAGCTAGATCAAAGTGAAAAGTGACAACCAATCTTCTAGAACCTGCAATATTAGTGGCTACTCCTAGTGATCATGAACGGAAGAGCCTATAATTTTGACATATAGCATAAGAAAAAAAATAATAGGGGATAATATAATCATGATTAAGAGAAACTATCCTACTAAATAAAATTGGATGCTCAAGATGGTGATTGGTTTTTAAATCAAAACAACTAGGTGTGATAAGGTAGGAGAGTGGCATCCACTTCCCTAGGCATGTTGATTGAGCATGAGCTTTGAACTAGGCTAGTTTGTGCCTATTATTTTCAAACCTATGATATGTTATATTTGTAATAATTAATCTAAGATATTATAGTGAACTATAAATAACACAATTTACCTTATTATGAGGATTGACAATTTGAGTCTACTTATTTCAAACTATATAATTTTCATCTACTGGTTAATGAACTAGTAGTTGTTTGACCTATGCTAGTAATGTGTTACTAAATTCTTTCATGTATGTATGATTTGTAGTCTTTAGATATTTTTATAAAATATTTTTGGGTGGTATATTCTATTAGGACTTGGTTGTTGTTTGTATTATCACTATGGGCTATTGGAATATTAAGGATGCATAGAATTTAATCATGGTATCTATATTAACTTCTATAAAAATTTTCTAGTGGTATATTTTGTTAGGTCTTAGCTAATATTTGGATTATCATATGGGCTATTAGAGTGGTAGAACACATGGTCTATCCTTAATTTATATTCTATGATGCTTTTCTTGTATGCTAGTCTATTAGGCCTTAGATGTAGATAAGTTGAAGTGTATTTTGCATGGGATGCAATAGTGTTTTTAGCCAAAATTTGTATGCCTTTTAACCTCAATTTATCTCTATTTTATCTCTCTAACCCTCCATTTATATATTTATTTTTCTTTCACTTTTTTCTTTCTATTTTCACAACAAGGATCCAACCTTCTCTAGAGGTTGGCTCAAATGCACTCTCAAGCCATCTAATATAGGCCATGGTCTAGGGAACACATCACACCACTAGGAATATCATAGACTAATATTCTTTGGAATGCCTTATGGGATAAATAATTCAACATCCACCTCAAATCCTCAAAGCATCAATATTTTGGTGAATATCTTGACCTAACAAGTAGATATAAATATATTCACCTAGGAATTCCACTATTGAAGAACTTGAGATTAACAACTTTATTGATATAATAAGCTCTAGAATTATATGTTAACAAGATTAAAGGCTAAAAATATTAAAGAACCTATATATTTTTCTAACTTACCTACCTAAATATATCATATAATAATAGGTAAGTTGCTTGAGCTCCCTCTATTTAAAGTCTCATCATTCTGCAATCTTTTCTTAGAGATTCTCTTAATAGTTCCTTCCCAAAAAAAATGGTTGACAAGCTTTTATTAGAGATTCTAATCCCTCTAAATTAATAGTAGTTTGAAAGCTACCTCCTAAGGTTACCATACCATATTTTTTAGATTTTTTATAGCCAAATCAACATACCATAGTTTTGACCAGCTCAAAACCTTAGATTATTTCCATTCTAGCATCTAAAGCACCAACATTACCCCTATTACCATCTTTGGAGTCTAAATAAAACATAGAGTTATTAGATTTGAGATCCACATTGAAGAATCTAAACAAAAAATTCATTATGTTGATGAGGTAAAATGCCAATATTATGTATGAAGGCTATCAACCTATAAGGTTCCCTTATATCATAAATGTCCAAGGGGATTCTAGTAGCAATGTGGTTAGAAGAACAAATTTTGCATATACTTAGCAAGAGGAAGGGCTATAAATTTCTTCCTCTTAGGAACCTTACTAGTTCTTTACCCACAATGACCCCTATAATGCAAATACATGTATGGTCTATTAGAACCAATACCAACTAGTAATAGCACAAAAGGAAAAAGGGTAGATAAGGAAAAGAAGGATGTGGTGAATATATTGATGGTCCTAGACCAATTCATGTTAGCTGAGGAATATAAAAAATAATATTGTACTCAAGTCTTGAAAATATCTAGGAAGAAGCCTTTGCATGTAGAAGCATAGAAATTGGATCCCCTCAAGGTCCCTCCTCAATCTCAAAAGGAGAAAGCAAAAGAGCAGCTAAGACAAAAGCCACCTAGGATGATCCTAAGGAACAAGACCTAAATAATTTAAGGTATTCCTCTATGACCAAAATACAAATTTTGGAAGCCACAAAGCAATACCAAAGGAAATTTAAGGAACCTGACCAAAAGGACAAAAAGCAACAAAAAATGACTAGATATAGCATTGTTGAAGAGTTGAAGAAAATTCCTTCTTAGGAAAGCATATATGATGCATTTATAATCCTCAATTGGATAGACTTACTCATGAAAATATTAAAATTGGGTTATGCATAGTGGTTATTTATCGCCAAATTAGCTAAAATTAGGATTTTCAAAATTTTGAATTGGCTAATATTTGGGACCCTTGAACAGGGTCCATTAGCTAAAAATTTATGGTTGCAATTTTTTTTTTAATCAATTTGCCCCAATTTTATAATAATTTGACCATCTTAAGTTTAAATTTCCAACATTACCCCTAATAATAGTGAACCTTCTACATGTGTTTGGATACTATTCACTTGGATTTAAAAAATGATTCGCCAATTTTTTATGAATATATTTTGGGGCCGACCCCTTATGCATAACCCCAATTAAAAGACATAAATTATAAAGGGATAAAAATTTTATATTTAAAATTGACTTAGGACCAATAGAGTCTAGGAATGGGTAAGAACCAACCACCACCTTTCTACATGTCCTTATGCATGGAGGGGTGGATAGTACACAACTACATGGTTGATTTAGGAGTAGCCACTAATGTCATGCCTCTTAGAAATCAATTATCCTAATGTGTAAAATGTTTTCTATACTGTGCCAAGATTGGATGACTAGAATTTCTTCTAAGTAAACCTTTGGAGAAGGTCGATTCTTTGAAATGGTAAAGAAAATAAAGAAATAGGTTAAGACTAAAGATAAAGATGCAATAGTTAGAAGGAAATAGGGTTTAGAAATTGACTTAAAGGTGGTCAAAATTAGATAATAGCAATAAGTAATCTATGTAGACACTTTGTACATTAATATCAATCAAGATCCATCATGAGTTTATAACTTATTTAGCATTCCAAGTACCATGTGCAAGGAAACCCAAAAAACAATCCAAATAGTAGAATTTATTTAAAAAAATTGTTCTCATGCATAGTATTAACAAAAATGATTAAACATGCACAAATAAAATATACTTATTGTAGATACCAAAATTGAGCATAATAAACACTAATTAATTAGTATATTTAATATTAATTAAATTAATTAATATTAAATTAATATGCATTTACCTAGGGAAACTAGGGGAGGACTCTAAGAAAAGATACATCAGACCCTTTCGATTCGAACTTATGTGGTTCCAACATCAGGATCTCAAGGATCTGGTTGCCCAATGGTGGGACAAAAAGTATAATGGTTCGAAACTGGCCCAAGTGGCATGTAAACTAAGGAATGTGAAGGCTAACATTAGAGAGTGGAACAAAACTTCCTTTGGCAATATTTTTGTTAAAAAGGCAGAACTAAAAGACAAGATCAATGAACTACGGGAGAAGTTGAAGTCAGAGCAGCTTACAGAGGATCTGAGAAACCAGGAGAGGGAGCTGTTAGCCGAATACCACACGATGCTAGGATTTGAAGAAACCTTTTGGAGGCGAGAAATCCAGATTGCGTTGGTTAAAGGAGGGTGACAGAAATACAAAGTTCTTCCATGTCTCTACTCTTCGCCACGGGAGTACTAACAAAATTAAGGAGATCAAGATGGCCGATGGGTCTAACACCAAAGATATGGAAGACATAAGGAGGGAAGCGGTTGAGTACTTTAAATCGTTGCTAGAAGATGTAAATCCGACTATTGAAGAAGAGGACTCTCTGTTGGCAGCCATTCCACCCTCGTAGCGATAATCTTAATGGATTCTTACTTAGTCCTTTCACAAAGGGGGAAATCAAGAAGGTCGTTTTTGACATGGATGGTAACAACTCCCCGGGACCGGATGGCTTCCACTGCGACTTTCTTCCAGAAGTTTTGGGATATCCTAGGCAATGATGTAGTGGAAGCTATAATTGAGGCTCAAAAGGACATGGAAATCCCGAGAAGGAGTTAATGCTACTTTTTTTAGTCCTCATCCCTAAACTAGTGGGAGCAATGGAATTTTCCAGTTTCGCCCTATCAGTTTATGTAACACTCTGATGAAGATTCTCACAAAAACAATCGCCAATAGGTTGAAGGTTATCCTTCCTTTCATCATTGATATGAACCAAGGTGGCTTTGTGAAAGGGCGACAAATATTGGATGGTATCATCACAATTCATGAGGTTATTCATTCAATGGTGACTAGTAAGGAAGCGGGTATGTTACTAAAGCTTGATATGAATAAAGCCTACGACCGGGTCTCATGGCGGTTCCTCACCAAGATTTTGGGTAAGTTTGGTTTCTGTCCCCGGTGGATTAAGTTGATTTTTAGTTGTATCTCTACTACAAGATTTTCTGTCATGGTGAATGGGTCACCCTCCGGTTACTTTAAGAGTGAAAGGGGGTTGCGACAAGGAGATCCTTTGTCTCCATACTTGTTTATTATTTTAGCGGAAGCATTGGGTAGGAACATTTCAGCGGCGGTGGCGGATGGTCAATTGGAAGGTTTTAAACCAGCCTCAACAGCGGGGCCGGTGTCTCACCAACGGTTTGTGGATGATACAATCATTGTGTCCAAAGCCTCGGTGCCTCAAGCTAGGAAGTTGAAGAGAATTCTAACCAAGTATGAGACAGAAGCAGGACAGTACATAAACTATAAGAAGAGTAGCATCTATTTCTTTAACACGCCTGGTGGGAGGGAGGAAAGAATAGCTAACCTCTTCGGTTGTGGAAAGGAGCTTCTACCAGCAACTTATCTAGGCATGCCTATGTTCGAAGGAAGAATGAAGGCTACTTTGTGGAACTCGGTCATTGACGAGGATCTCCAAAAAGTTAGCGAGGGTGGAAGGGCAGCCTTCTCGGCTCCGCGAGAAAAGCCTTATTAGTTCAAACTACTTTACGAGCATTCCAATTTCTTGCATGTCTCTATTTAGAATGCCTGCAAAGGTCCGAGCTACATTGGAGCTAATTCAACGCAACTTCTTGTGGTCGGGGTTCGGAGGAGAGAAAGAGAATTTCATTGGTAGCATGGAATCGGGTGTGTGCAAGCAAGGATCGGGGGGCACGGGGTTAAAGAGAATGAAAGAATTGAATCAAGCTATGATTGGCAAACAGGTATGGAGATTTATCAATAATGATCAATTGGGATGGGTAAAACTTCTTAAGGCAAAATATATCAGAAATAATCAGGACTTCCTCGAAAGCTGATAATCTTCCTAGAGGATCCTATTTTTGGAATTGTTTGCTCGAATGTCGGGAGGTAGTCAGGAAAGGCATCAGATGGAGAATTGGTAATGGAAGACAAGTGGACTTTTGGAAAGACCCGTGGTTGGAAGAGGCCCCTCTGAAAGATAACTTAGACCTTCAAGTCCTCCAACATAAACTTTCGAAGGAAATGGGAGGAAAAGTAGGGGATTTTATTGCTTTGTAGCACGGAAACTTCTTCTTGGAAGAAAATCAGAGTTCATAATCTGTCAGAGCAAGAGAAGGTGGCCCTAACCAAACTCAATGATGCTTTAAGGGTGTTCCCGATCATTCCTGGGGGAGGAAGAGACAAGGCGATTTGGGGCAAAACTACAAGTGGGATCTATTCAGTAAAAGCGCCTATAAGTTAATCCACTCGGGATTCAATGGGTGGACTCCGACTTCGTTATTTGGTTAAATAATTTAACCCCAAAAATAGCTTTCTTCTTTTGGTTGGCGAGTTCAAAATAAGATCCCGACAACGAGATAATCTGCAAAGGAGAGGTTTCCAATTCATCAATCGATGTATCTTGTGTGAGAAAGCGATAGAATCCGTAAGTCATATATTTCTAACTTGTGATTTTTCTTGTACGGTCTTCCAAATGATCTGTCCAAATTTCATATAGATTGGAGTCTGTCCAAATAGCATGTCCGACTTACGCATACGGTGGGCTTCCCCCTTCGGGCAAAGCTTTTGACTTGGCTCGGAAGCTCGGCTTACCCCATTTTTTATGGGGGATATGGAATGAGAGAAATAAGAGAGTATTTAAAGGACGTAAGAAAGATCCCGAGGTTATGTGGCAATAAAATAATCGAGCTTTGAAAGAAAAGCTGGAAAACTTTCTTCTTCAAAAATGAGACCATGTCTCTAAGGGAAAGGAGGATTTTGCGGAGCCGGGGAGAGGAACTTCCAGGACCTAGACATTACAACCAACCCACGGGATGGTGTCAAGTGGATACCCCCCACACAAAAGTGGGTTAAGTTTAATTTTGACGGGGCAGCTAAAGGAAATCCGGGGGCTGCGGGAGCGAGGAGGAGTTTTGAGAAATGAGGAAGGAAAAGTGGTCCTTGCCTTTCTCGAGCCTTTGGGAACTCAAACAAATCATTTTGCGAAGCCTGAGCACTGCATGCGAGGCAATGAGAATTGCCGGACTTGAGGGTTATAAGGAAGTTATCTTTGAAGGGGATTCGCTTAATATAATCAAGGCAATTAAGGAGGATAAAGACCCCAGTTTGGACCATATTGGAGCTTATCCTAGAAGCAAAGATTCATAAATCTCATTTGGTTAATGCCCGAATCCAACACACCTTCGAGAGAAGGGAACCGAGGCGGCGGATCTAATGGCAAATATTGCGGTTTCTATTGGGGAGATGCAAATTTGGAAGGATAACTTCCCTCAAGAACTATTGGTGTTGTCTGCTAGAGAAGAGCTAAGATCAAACCTGTTAGAGCATCAGGAGATCGAGAGGGGCTGATGATGAGTAATCCGACGAGATGGAATTAGGCGAGAAAAGGCATCCCATTTGTTGGGGCACTGGGAGGTGACAAGTGTACGGTACGACAACCTAGTGTTAGTAAGTGCTAGGTGTTGTTTGGTTTTTGTTTTATCCTGAATAGTCAAGCGACAAGTATAGGATTGTGGACTCTAAGTATGGCTTAATGTGAGTCTTAGAAAGATCCATTTTGTATTTTGATTATACGGGCTTGATGCTAGAACCAGCCCATTTTGACTTTGTAAAAGGTTTGTGGACCTTATAACCACCTCTACCTTATACCAAAAAAAAAATATGCATTTACCTAAGTATTAATTAATTAATTAATTATTACCTAAGCTACACAACCACTCACCCTTCCTCACAGAAGCATTCACCTCTCCATTCCCCATGGCCACATCATCTGTAGTTCACTCCAATTCTACCTCACATCCCCCATTTTTATCATGTGCAAAATAGAATCACCCTTGTTCCACAATTGAACTTTAGTAACTTGTAGTTGCACCTTCATACACATGTGAGATATTTCAAATGCATATTCGATTCAATAGGATAACTCAATATGCACAATTAGTTCAATAGGATCACTTAACTTAATATATTCATCATGTACAATTAGTTTAATGTGCACACATATCTAGTGATAATCATGAGGTGAGCTTATCTTCCTTTTTGCAAGCATGCATCTTCAGTGATAAAATTAATGTAGAGGTGAAACATTTGTTAATCTGACTTAACTAACTGATTCACCCTCTTATCCATTCCCCTTAGGAATTCTAAAAATGAGCCCTCTCCTCCTTCCTAAAGCATGAGGATGGTATATGCATCAAAGCGCTATTGAAATCCTAAGCCCACTTTGCATCTAAATGTCCAAAGTAAATACCATGCAACCATCCCTATCTCATGCTAGACCCTAATCGTAACACTTCATAGGCCCAAATCTGACTTTCATCAGTGAAAGGATATTATAGACCATAACCATATGATCTTGGATGGTCACATTTCATGGTTGTCTATACCCAAACGGTCATCATCCAACCCATGCATAGACTTCTATATGTAGCATGATACATCCTAACGCATTGCAACTCAATCTAACATAGAATAATGTATCAACAAAAACAACAACAACAATAACAAAATAAGGGTAAGATATATTTATGTGCTATTCAATACTTTTCTTTTATAGATATTAATTTTCTTTCTACATTATAATTTTAATTCTCTTAAAAACCAAGCCTCACCTCGAGAGGCTCGATAGGTATTATTGACCAGTTGCATTTCACTTGTGTGTAAGTATATAAATTTAGAGCAAATAGACCTAGATGCTAATCCAAACTTAGATGTAGTAGTAGGAGACTCCAGCGCTCACCCATATGACCCCAAATGGTTGAAGATCACAATCATCTAGAACCCACATGGTCATATTACACAACTATCAACCCCCCTAATGGTTGACATCTAGAGACAAATTTGAGTGATCAAATTTTGATCCACCATATGTAGATATAGATGTAGACCCAAATGTAGATACCTAGATCTAGCAAAAGTGGTAGTCACGATAAATCCATCCTTCTAGTTTTGTAGCAATAAAAGGACCTAGGCACCATTATTATTTTTAAAAGATAATCAATTCCCTAAATGCTTGTACAACCCCTATGAGGGTCAATATTGTAATTATATAGGATGAAAGCATACACAATATAATACATACAACTTTTCCTATTTTATTTATTTATTTTTCATGGTGCATATTTTTATCATCTACAAGATGATGATCATGGTAGGACCATTTTCCCTAACTTTGCTATTTACGTAACATTTTAAATTGTTCATTGTTTTAATGATTAATATAGATTTTATTACTACAATATATATATTTATAAAAAATTTGTGTTTTAGGTTTTTCTTAGGTTGCAGATAGCATGCACAGACAAAACTATCCAACCCAAGATGTCCCCAGTCTACAACCATCTAACAAGGGGCAATATCAAATAGAAACCATTCGACCTTAGATGGTCACAAAACATAGGCACCACTAACCTTTGGTCTTTGACACAACACAATATCACATGCAAGGGTAATTTTTTCTTTCTATTCTGAGTTTGAGTTAGTAGTAGCTTAGATAACCATTTTAGATTTTATTTCTTTATATTTACTTTTTGTAAGGTAAATGATATAAATTATTTTTGCTTAGGTTAGAATAGTGTTTGTTGTTCTTCTTTTCAGCTTCTGTAGGATTGTAGGATTTCATAGCACATTAGGATCTCTTTCTATATTAAATAGTGTAGTCGCATTACATAATAAAAGAAAAAGAAAAAATGAAAATCATCTTATAATTATCACTTGTTTCCTTTGTGTTTGCATTAGGCATATTTAAGAAAAAAACAAAAACCAAAAAACTTAAAAATAAAATAAAAATAAATTTTCATCACACACAACACATATCATAAAAAAATCAATAAATTTGGATTTCATCACCAACTATCGATCGATACCAATGATGTTGGAATTCACCTCCTTCTGTTGGCTCACCCCCTAGACACCATAGTAGCTCCCATGAGTGGATTTTTTGGATTTCATCACTAAGAAATCCTATAATCTTGAGGGTATCTTGGGATGGGATAGGTTAGATACCCCTTTGTTCATGAGGTTTAATAATCAATGGACTCATAATAGTTGTTATTGTCCAAACCCACCCGAGGGTGAAGCAAAAGTTTGGGTAGACTGATAGCATGACTTAGACAACACAACCTTTTTGAAGAGGGTAATTTGTCTCCTTAGGTCACAATATGCCACAACCATCCTAGGAATCCATTTCAGTCATTATTGTACCCCTTCCACTACCACATTCATAGTTTTATCTTTAGGTTCATCAAAAACAAAACAAAATTCCAAAAAAAATAAAAAATACTCAAAAAGAAAAAAAAACCAAATATAATTCCAAACACATCAACCCAAACATTAGCACACTAAAATAAAGAAACATTAAAACTATTATTTTCTTTATTTTTTTTTGTAGATAGCAAAAATTTACCTTCACCACATTATCACCATCAATCCCTAAACCTGTATTTCATCCATTACCCACTCAACTTATGGTATTTAATCGAATTCAAGTCCAATCCAAAGCTTGAGCCCAAGCCACTACCCAAGCTTCAATGGACCAATCTGGTTAGACCTCCCATCCATCTACACCTCCTCTGACCTAGTAGGATGTAGCTTCCCAACCACCCCAAGGTAGCTTGTCTAGCTACACCCATTAGCCCACCACCAACCCACCTAAGACACATAGCTCAAGTACCACTTACCACCACATCCCCACCAATATACTTGAGTCCACTAGTCCAAGGACCCTTGTGTCCTTGGGCCACATCATCCTCATCGACTTGATGTTGTACAAGACCTCCAAGATGGCCCTTTTCCTCTTCTAGATCACCATGCCAATCCCTACACCATTAAAAATTCCACCCTATTCAATCTCCCCACACCTCAAGAGCAAGTTTATACTCATGCAACCCACCCTATTGAGCCATATCTTGAGTATGGCATAACCATTAAATACTTTCCACTTGGGGGTTCTAACCCCTAATCCAATGCAAGTCATATATCCACATATGTGGATCCAAACCAATACCACCAAGCCTATGTTAATATGGCATCTCATTTTACTACATATACTCTACCCACCTTGTCCCATCCACCACAACCACCATCCCAAGTGCCAAACCACCCAAATTCCATAGCCACCCAAGAATTATTCTTTACATAATCCCCATCATGGACCATTCGACCACCTACCATACAAGATTTAAAGCTTATGCAAAAAAACCAAAAATCATCCACCTAACCACCAGATTTCAAGGCCTATGGCCAACCTCTACTTACTTCCCAATACTAGTAGCTTCCATCCCAATAGTACCAGTAGCTTCCACCACAACAATACTACCAACAAAAACCTCCATCCATCCAATAGTACCAATAAATTTTATGATAATAGTACTCCCAACAAAAAACTCCACCCACATAATAGTACCAATAGCTTTTGCTCTAATAGTACTACAAAAAACAACCTCCATCTATGTAATAGTACCAGTAACTTCCATTGCAACAATACTACCAATAACAACCTCCACTCATGCAACAGTACCAACAACTACCATCGTAATAGTACTACCAATAACAACCTCCACCCATGCAATAGTATCAAAAATAGTACTAACAACAACCCCCACCCACACCACAACATCAACAACCACCTATCCAATACCAAAAAAAATAGCTACAACAATAACCTCCACCCACACATCAACATCAACAACAACCACCCATCTAGTACCAAAAATAACTACTACAACAACAAACACCCATCTAGTACCAACAAAAGCAACTACAACAACAACAGCCTCTACCCATATCCTAGGGTAGACATACTTATATTTGCATTCATCCAAACATAAAATAGGAAAACTAAGAGGATCTAAATTTTTCATAGTAGGAACAGATCATGCTGCACTGCCCAGTTAGTGATAATTTGGGCATATTTTTCAGGGATTAGGCTAGATTTTGTTGATTTATGTTTCATAGCTAGACATGTAGACCCACATTTGGGATATCCCAAACATGCACCTACAGTTGGAAAACTGTGCATCCACGGTTTACCAAAACCAACCGTGCACTCGCAGTTGACCTCTATTAACAAAAACTACCAAAAATATTGCTTAAAATTAGCTTTCAGCCCCTGATATGTTTGTTGATATTCCATGTTTCCTACATTTTTTTATTAGGCATAAAAATAGAATTGCATGTTAAATTTGCATCTCACAATAAATTGAACAAGCCTCACACACTCACTTGAACGTTGGAAAATGGTTGGATTTCATCACCACTGGGTTTGGATTTCATCACTGAACCACCAACATTATTATCCCATTTTTGGCCAAGATTGGCTCCAAAAATGTCTGTATATTGGAAAATTTGTATTTATCTCTTTAGATGGTATAACACTGACCAAGTGAGACTGGGTGAGGACTGGTAGGACATGTGCTCCTTGACTGGGTATGGGCTTTATCTCCATACTTTGTTGGGAAAATGCAATCTAGACTTCATCATTAGGCATGGGCTGTGAGCATACAGGTGAAATCCTAGATTCATTTTAGGGTCACACATTTTGCATACATCTTTTTATTTTTTTCAAAAACTCCAAAACTCACAAAAATTAAAAAAATTAAAACAAAAAAAATCAAATCAAAACTAGCACAAACTTAGGATCAAAAACCTTGCATGTTTATTTACTTTGTGTGTTGTATTGCATTGTACTTTCATTTCACTTACATAGACTTGCATTTACATTTCACACATCATTACATATTAGCGTATGATAATGACTCGTAGTTAGGCCAAGAAGTTATCACTAATCCAAATTTAGTTGTCTTCCCTCATGGTGTCTCAGTCTAGTGAGGTCCCTAACACTTCGATGGTAGGGTAAGTCAGTATACCCCTCCTATGTCCGAGAGCCTAAATATAGGACCCTCTAGTAGTGCCTCCATTTCAGACATAGACATTGTGTATAGGGCTACACATACCGCTATTCCTGAGACTCCTAGGAGTGAGCCACCTACCCAAATGGATGGTCATGTCACACTCGTAGACATGGACACCGTTAGGATGTATCTTAATTATGGTAGAATTATTTTTCCATCATTACCATCACTTACCATTCTATCCCATGTTATACCATCATTGCATCAATATTCCATCTTCACACACCTGCATTATTCTAGACAAGTCTTTACAAATCCACTCTTTGAGTTGACTACTGCAACCCTAGCTGGCAAACCATCATCTTCTATCCAACCACCTTTCACATTGCCTCAGCAAACCATCACTTGCACTAATACTCTATATGAAGAAACAACTAAGGTTGCTCCATAGATCCTCTAATTCATTTCATCTACCACCCCAATAGGTTCCATGCATCATACCATTCCACATTCGATAGCAATACCTTTTGCTACCTACCCTCCACTCACATCCACTACCATGGTTGTCCCACAACCAACTCAACCTACCACCTCCTATGTGGTTGTGCCCACATAAAATGTAATTGCTATGCAACAGGATTTATTGCAACTGCAACAAATGATTTTGAATAATGCTAATCATAGAATTAACCCTGACCCTAATCAACATTTATAGAGGATTGAGCATAACCTACCACCTACCTCTCACCAAACCCATATCTTTATCCAAGATCCATCTTGGGTACTACATCCCCCATCCACTACCATAGCAACTAATTCAGCACATCAGATGTATGCTAACTTGGTGGGTCAACACACCACAATCCATCCATCACCACATACATATCAGAACTTTCATTAGCCCTCATATCATCACACATTTTAGCCCAACATTTCCCATCATCCATATTCCACATACAATGAACTCCATTACTAGTAGCATCAGGTAAACCAAGGTTTTAACCCTATGGATGATCCTAAGTACCATTTCCTACAGAGTTAGATTGATAGCCTTATCATGCAGACCCCAGGTTTGCAATATTAGAAGCCAACATTAAGGAAATAGTCAATAATCTAATCCATGCTTCAGTGCCTATGCCACCCTATCCAAAAAATTTATAGATGCTGAAGCTTGATTTTAAGAGATAAGAGGACCCCCAAGAGCATGTAACAAGGTTTGTAAATGTGTACTTTAGGATTAGCAACAATGACACACTCATGCTACACACATTTCCTTAGACACTTGAGGGATAAGCCCAATATTGGTACAACCACTTACTGCATCAGAGTATTTTTACTTTTGAGCAGATTGCAGACCAATTATTGGAGTGATTCACCTTGAATGTCTAAAATACAATCACATTAATTGATCTAATTTATCTAAATCAATATTATGATAAATTGGTCCATGATTTTGACAATCATTAGAGGGCGGTTATGATTAAGTTGCCATTCTCCCTTCCCATGTCAAAAATAACATAGATGTTCACAAAGAGCTGTACCAAGCCCATCCCTTTGTTACTATAGTTACAATAGTATAGAACATTCAATGAGGCACTCACCCAAGCCAAAGTGATAGAAGAGATAAAAATCCAAGAGGGTGATATTAAGCCTAATAAAAAGGAGTAGTAGAATAGGAGCCAAAAAGGGACAACCATGGCCAGTCCAAGGCTACTCAGGTTAAATAGATAGTCTTGGGCCAACCACAGTCAAATCAATAAGCCCAAGTGTAGATCTAAAAACCCCAACAACAACAACAACAACCACAACAATAAAATTATCATACAGTTCCACCCCCATAGTAGGCGCAAAATAAAATGCAACCTATAGAGAGACAGTAGTGTCACTTTAGACCTAGGTACAACTACACACCATTACAAGAGCCCTATTCATCTATGCTTTAGAAGTTGTATGCAGCACAACTATTTATATTACCAGATATTAAACCCAAAGACCCTAGCAATCCAAAGATAAAAGGCTATAGAGATCACCTATTTTGCATCTATCATAGGCAAATAGGACATGACATTGAAGCTTGCCATGGTTTTAAGGATATCGTATAAAAATTATTAGAAGTGGAAAATATTAAAGTTGATAATCCACTAGCCCAATCTAATCATATTATTGGTATATATCAGACACCTTTGCCCCACCATGAGGTAAATCAAAAAGTAATGTGGGCATCAACTTCTATAGTTCCTCCTAATCAAGTCAATTACGTGTCTCAACTACACCAAGGTTTTGTAGGGGCTATCAGTGTGGTCACCCATAGGCAGATATAAGCAAATTGCACAACACAAGCTTCAATGACATAACTGAGTGTTCCCATACATCTAGGACTATCAATTCCACCTCCACCATTTCACAATCCAAGCCATCCATCTCGTCCCATTATCACCCTAGGTAGCTGATTGACCCAAAGTTTGAATATGGCATTGACAAAAATATCAATCTATGATCTAATACAATAATCACCCCCACATCGAGAAGCATTTATGGAAATCCTAAAATTCTTCCAAGTACAATTAGAAGATCCCAATGCTTTCAACTCCTTTGTGGGGAGCATACAAAAGTGTATGGAAACCTTGATAATATTTTGTGACTTCGATGAGAAGAAAGTTTTATTAGATTTACTGGATCCTCCATTGCATATAGTAGCTCATATTGATAGAAAGTCATTCAAGAGAGTCCTTATTGATACCAGCTCCTCCATAAACCTCATTACCACTCTCACAATAAAAAACCTCAACATACCGCCATCACACATTACATCATCCACCTTCACCCTAAGGACCTTTAATGATGTCTTATGCTCACCTATGGGATATATTGTTCTTCCCATCACCATGGGGGTGAAAACTATACATGTCGTCTTCCATATCTTGGAGGGAGAGATGTAGTACAACTTACTTCTTGGATGTCCCTCGATTAGGGAGATGAAGTGTGTGCCCTAAACATTGCACCAATACCTAAAGTATGTACATTAATGCAAAGTATATTACATCTCAGTAGACAAAGAACCTTTTAAATACTGCAACTTGCTCTCAAATTCTTATGAGTTGTTACTTCCATCAACCCACCTATCCATCTAGCCACTCATAATCCAAACTTCTCCCACTAATGTCAATTCATCAAAAGCCCTCATCCCAAAGGAGTTACCTATAGTTGACCCTACTTTTGCATCGAAAAGAATTAAATCTAGTCAACCCTCAAACACCACTTTCCATTTTCCTAGTGCACCTAATCATCCCGTAAACCTATCATCCACTTCATAAACCACACCACTCAATTTAAAAATACCTTTTATATTCACAGCACAACCTACCCCATCAACTAACAATCCTATTTCACCTCATACATATCAAACTTCACTATCCATAGTCTCACATATAGGATCACCTATCTGAGAGGAACCAATGCCTTCACCTAAACTGCAAGCCACCCCTAAAGTGCCTTCCTCATCCATTGATCCGTAAACATCCCAACAATCCTAAGTTATAGTACATCTTACCAATCCAAGTATTGGTGAATATATCATTGAGAGTGTCACAATTATACCACCTATTGAGTCAGTCAGATACTATGGTCACCCACATGACCCACCTTTAGCCATAGGTCCAGTGTATAGAATGGGTTCCTGATTAGACAAAATTAATTTCATATATGGGGGAGTGGATTATTCATTTGATCCACCTCCTCCCAATGAGGAATCCTTGCAATAATTTTATGGAAACATTGATTATTTGTCCAACCCAGATTTCCCTTTGCAATATTTTCATAGGTTAAAATGGTAGGGATATGGACTTGGATGACATAAATAGGTTCCAATTTACATTATTGAGCCTGAATATAGAGAATCACATGATCATTCTGATCTAGGGTATAGACATTCTACCTCAGACTCTTCCTTCAACCAAACCTTTCAACGACTCACTCTTGAGTATGAAGAAGAGGAAGAGGAGGGTAAATAATGTGATGATTTTTATGATACTGATGATGAGTACCTGGACCCTAACTTTACACCTCATCTACATGAGGCTTTTTTTGAGATTGTATTTTACACATTCACGATAAATCACATGCCAAATGATTACATATCTGATCAGGATTTTAGATATTATGTCTTTGATGAAGACTTTAGGGAATTTTTATAGATAGAAGTAAATCTATACTAGACCATTCAAATATTTAATGGTCCCCAAGATGATGTGGTTCCTACTACATCCATCAAGAAATATGAGTGGTATACAAAGATGTTCCCCATAGATCACACCATATTTTGATTCAAAAAAGAGCATGAGTGCCTTGAGCTAGATCCTACACCACCACCTTGGCCACTCCCATAGTACCACCATTCATCCACACTAGGTCAGTTGCAACCTAGAGAGATTGATCCATCACCTTTTGAATCATAACCACCTCATTTCCACCAAGTCAATATTATTTCTATTGACTTGTTCACCCCACTTTATAACCTGTACGATTTGGCAAAGTTGATTTAGGTCAATGCTAACCTTATCATCATGGACAAGATTTCATCCTTACCATCCATCACTGATTTCATCCTTTTTAAATATTTATTGCATGCCTCAAATGCTTACATTACCCAACAACCTTCACCCTCTCCTGTCTTAGTTTTTCAAACCAAAGTAGAGGGGGAGACCTTTGAGACATTTGATAATATGGAGGATGATATCCATCTCATCCCAACTCCACATCAACTAGAAGAAGGTTCTCACATGTTGATTGAAGAATCCATAGATGTGAACCTTAGTAAAGATGTGGATAATCCCAAAATTGTTAAAATTGCAAAATATTTGTCCACAGAGGAGAAGGAACATATGATCAACATCTTGAAAATAAAGAAAAATATTTTTGTGTGGTCATACAAAGACATGCCTGCCCTTAACCCCAACTTGGTATTCCACAACCTTACTTTAGCTCCAGATGCTAAAAATTTCAAGGAAAATCTTAGGAAACTTCATCCAATAGTTGCATTGATTGTAAAATAAGAGCTACAAAAACTACTGGACATTAATTTCATAGTCTCAATTGATTATCCAAAATAGCTCTCTAACATAGTACCCATTCGTAAGCCGAATGGGGGTACACGTGCACTAATTTTTGTGATCTAAATAAAGCATACCCCAAGGATGATTTTCCTCTACCTAAAATCTATCAATTAGTAGACTCTTACACAGGCCACAAACTGCTTTCAATAATGGATGTTTTTTTAGAATACAATCATATTTGAATTAATCGTAAGGACCAACACAAGATGATATTTACAACACCTTGGGGTACATTTTATTATAGGGTGATGCCTTTCAGCCTTAAAAAAGTAGGGTCTACATATCAACGTGCCATGACGTACATATTCCATGATTACATGCATAAAATTATTAAGGATTATGTTGATGATCTGATTTCCAAATCAAAGACACATCTTGAGCATAATGAAGTCCTAGAGAAAGTATTTGATCAATTTCTTGAACACAAGGTAAGGTTAAATCCTAAGAAGTACATATTTGGTGTCACATCAAGAAAACTTCTAGGATTCATTATCTCCAAGTGAGGTATTGAAGTGGACCTCGATAAGATCAAGGTTATTATAGAGATGCCACATCCGATAAACTTGAGAGAGTTGCATAGTTTACAAGGAAAGATTCAATTTATCTGATAATTTATTGCACAACTCTTATATAAATGTAGATCTTTCAATCACTTGTTGTAGAAGGGGGTGACATTCTCTTGGACAACTGAATGTCAAGAGGTATTTTATGACATAAAGAAGTATCTGGATTCACCACCAATTCTTATGTCACCTCTTTTAGGAGTTCCTTTTCATCTTTATGTCTCTACAACATATTTTGCATTAGGGATAATGCTTTCTTAGAAAAATGAGAATCACAAGGAGAAAGCCATTTATTACATTAGTTGAACATTGGTAAGTTATGAAACAAGCTATGTTTATGTCAAAAAATTATTCTTAGCAATGGTTTTTGCCACTAATAAACTCAGACATTACATGCTAAGTAACACTACTTATGTCATATCTAGATAAAATATTTTGTGATACATGATGACTCATACATACACCAAAATCCATATCGCAAAATGGATAATGCTTTTAATAGAATTCAACCTAGAATTTATCAATCAAAAATCCATTAAAGGTCAGGTGATAGTCGATCAACTTGTCGAAGCTTCATTACCAGATGATAAACCACTAATAATTGAGCTTCTAGATGATTTGGTATTTTTCGTCAATGAAAAAGAAGAGATATTTCCTCCCAAGCATGAATCCAACATGACAATGTTCTTTGATGGATCAAAGTGTAAAAAAGGACAAGGTGTTGGAGTCATGTTTTACACACCAAAAGGAATTCCAATTCTATTATCATTTAAACTCAACTTCACATGCACAAACAATAATGCAGAGTATGAAGCCTTAATCTTGGGACTTCAATCATTTATAGCTATGGGTATCAAATGACTAAGCATCTTTGATGATTTTCAACTCATTATTTACCAAGTAAAATGAGAATACTAATGCAAGGAAACAGTCTTGAAATAGTATCATGAAGTAGCAATAAAGTTGCTAGATAAATTTGATTGGTATGAAATTAGTAACTTGCCTCGTTTGACCAATAGATTTGTAGATGCAATGGCCTCTTTGGGATCTTTGATTCGTAAGAACGAACATGGAGAAGTCCAACCGCTAATCATAACAACTGTATCCAAACCAAAAATCAAGCGAGCAGAGTCCAAAAGTGAGAAGAGTGTTTGTTTGGTCCACATCGAACCATACAATTATTACCTTGATGATATTAGAGACTTTCTCAAGTTTGGGACCCTCCCAATAGAAATTATGTGAACTGCAAAAAGAACGTTCAAACAAAAAGTAGCTCACTTTACACTCTTGGAGGACGTGTTGTATAGATGTGGCTATGATAGAATTTTATTATGATGTCTAGATCCCATTGAGGCACAATGAGCTATTAGGAAGCCCACAATGGTACTTGTGATGGTCACTTTGGTGGAATGGCCATTACAAAGCGCATTTTGTGCATGGGTTATTATTAGAACACCATAGAAAGTGATTGTTGTCAATATTTTAATAAATATCAAAAATACCAACATCACACCAATCTAACTCATGTACCATCACAAGCTTTACAACCCATTCAAATTATGTGGCCCTTTTCACAATGGACCCTTGATTTTAGTGGAAAAAATTTACCTACCTCATCAGGACAACATAAATTCATCATAACTACCACAGAATACTTCACCAAATGGATCTAAGAAATCCCAATGACCACTACGACTAGACCTCAAATAGCGGAGTTTATACTTCAACATATTATATATCATTTTGGGATTTCTTCCAAGATTATTTTTTGATAATGGTAAGTCATTTAAGAATAAGGATGTTCAATCCTTATGCAACAAGTACAATATCCAACACATTTTTATACTCCTTATTACCCATAGGCAAATGAACAAGTTGAAGTGAACAACAAGATAGTGATAGCCATTCTCAAGAAACTTGTCATGGAAAACCATAGATATTGGCACACTCAACTCCTGTTTGGTACTTTGGGCTTATCGAACAAGCATAAAAATTCCAATAAGAGCAACACATTTTTCACTAGTCTATAGCACAAAAGCAATCATACCTCTTGAGATAGATATTCCTTCTTTAAAAGTCATATTGCAATAATTTAAGGATGATGATAGAGACATACAAGTGCATCTTGATCAATTAACACTCCTAGATGAAAGGTGTATCAATAACTTGGAACATCTATGAGTATACCAAAACCAAATCAAGTGTGCTTACAATGTAAAAGTCCATCCCCATGAATTTTAAGTAGGGGATCTTGTTCTTAAAGATAATAAACAAAATACCAATGCATTGCTACACTTGAGAGATAAATTTACGGCTAATTGGTTAGGTCTATATATTGTTAAACATAAGTTGGGTCCAGGAATGTATAGACTTGCCAACTTGGAAGGAGAATTGGAACCTGAACCATTGAACATAATACATCTAAAGGTATTTTATGCATGATGCGATCTATATATATATATATATATATATATATATATATATATGGAAAAAAAAATCATCAAAAACATTTTATTTTGTGCATTCCATATAGGCATATTTTTCATAACATTCATTACATTAGATCATATGGTAAAACTAGATGATAGCTAATCCATCATGTCTTGTTGCCTTAATCAAGGGCACCTCAAGAAAAAAACATCACTACAATAACCACTCATAATAATACATTACTTCCTAAGAAAAATCCTAATGTTTTCAATCACTCAGCCATATTTAGTATCTCAAGCAACCTCATGTGAAAATTGAACAATATTTAGATGCAACAGGTTATTCCTAGTCAATCAAATTTCCTCGTAGATCATGCACAACAAAGCACATATAAAGGTATTATGAGTCCTAGGAATAACGAAGTCAAAAGTTGTTATTTTCATAAATGAAAAGTTTCCCCTACTCATCCAATTATGCACATGGTCTAGAGTACTACAGGTTTGGAAAAAGGACAAGCTCCTCCTAAAAAAAAAAAAAAACATCCCTTTCTCTTCATCAAATCGAGCAAGTATCCAAAAAAAAAATTATCCCTTGCTCTTCATAAAAAATGAGCAAGTATCCTGAAAAGTATCTCAAAGCAATAAGTTCCCCTATTTACCCACCCTAAAAGTGGGAAAAATCCAAAGAGAGAGAGAGAGAGAAACACCTCAAAACAATATAAATACCCTTTTCTCCATCACAAAAATGAGCAATCCCCCAAAATCCATGAAATAAAATAAGGGAAGGAGCTTGAATACCTAGAACTCTTAATGTATCAAAAACTGTGGGATGATCCTCATTATAGGTTAGGTGGCATCAGGACAACTTGGCAATGGGATATCCTTATGTGTGGCATCATATCTGTAATATTAGCAACCTTCTTTTGTATAGATCCATGGCCCCTCTTGGATGACCTAAATTATTGGCATAAGTGACAACTAAATAGTTTGACCTAGCTCATGATAGAAAATGAACAATCATACCACACATAGTTGGTCCTTGAGAAAATTTTAAAATACTAGGATGAACTTAGCACTAAAAAGAGCTGCGAGATCATAGGATGAGTTTGTATCAGTCACTAAATTGTTTGAGTCTTTGTAAAATATAGTAGGCATTACATTCCATCATACCATATCCATCACATTATCATAACCAAAATATCATTTATCTACACTCATAACATATCCATCGCATTATTATATCCAAAATACCATCTATTTATGCCCCTAATTAAGGAATGAAAATATGATAATCAAGCTAAGTGTAACACCAATCACCAATAAATAATGTAGCAATAAAAAACATTCCATTTTGTATCCATAAAATAAACAAAGATACATAACACAAAATATAATAAAAGGCCATGTATATATATGTGTGTGTGTGTGTGTGTTTGTGTGTGTGTGAGTCGCATAGTACAAAATACTCGAAGGCTGGATACATCAGAGCATTGAGGCTCATAAGAAAAAATACAAAAAGGCAAAAAAATAGGTACTAAGGCACCACTAGTTAGTGCCACCATGATCCCTGTGAGGTCCCTGTGTTGACGAAGCACCATGAGAGCTAGATGGTCTCTAGGTCCTCGTGCTCACCTCCATTGACTAGCACTCAAAACTAATGAAGAATGAGGAATAGGGAGAGGTATCTCATGCTCATGCAGAGAGCTCTTCAACATAGCAATGTACTCACCCTGCCTATGGATGGTTCTTAATTCCACACCCTAGCGAGCCACTCATTGAAATATCTGAGCCTTAAGGAGGTAATAGTCACATTAGCATCATCCCTAGCCAGTCCATGATGCACCATATCCAACTTGTATTGTAAGTGAGTCACCTCACCACGTAGCCTCATGATATTTGCATCTTGAGATGCAATGTCATCCACACTTGATCCACCATGCATACCATCCACCTCACTCTACAACTAAGCCACCTCACCTTGATACCAGACCAAATCACCCTTAACCTGAGTCAAATCCAATTCTAGACTATCTCACTCAACATGGAGAATACCCCACTCCTTCATATATTGAGGAGAAGCATCCTACTCTACATTGCTATCACCCCCATCTCTCTCACCTCCATCACCTCCCTATCATCCATTACCTCCCTGACCTCCATCATCATCCTGAACTCCATCATCCCCCTTCTCGATATCCTCGTGCTCTACCTCTACTTTACAAAGTTGTACCTCTGTGGTAAACTGCCTCCTACACCACTTCCTTGTTGAGCAAGGTGCAGCAATAGTATTGTCATTGTTGTCAACACAGTCAGATAGATCTGGTGTTTCAGTGGACAGGAAGTTCAAAAGCTATTCAGATACAGAAGACAGGAGTTCAAAGGTTATTCAGAGTATGGACAGTGAGTTTCCAAGAAGACCATAGTGGCCCATTTGCAAAAGATCAAAGAAAAAGACAAGTAAGAAAAGTGTCGCGATATCACGACATATACAGCAGGCAAGAAAAACTGTCACGATTTCGCGACATGTTGAAGGAGAGAGAAAAATTTGGAAAAACTATCACGATTTCGTGACATGTTGGAAGAGAGAGAAGAAGCAGGAAAAACTGTTGCGATTTCGTGACATGTTGGAAGAGAAAAAAGCAAGTGGAAAAACTGTCACGATTTCGCGACATGTTGGGAAGAAAGCAAAACTGTCACGATTTCGCGACATGTTTGGAGAGAAAGTGCAAGCGAGAAAAACTATCACGATTTCATGACATGTTCGGAGAGAAAGCGCAAGCGAGAAAAACTATCACGATTTCGCGACATGTTCGGAGAGAAAGCACAAGCAAGCAAAAGTGTCGCGATTTCATGACATATTGCAAAGAAGGTTGTACGGACGAAAAAGTGTCACGATTTCGTGACATATTGCAAGGAAGGTTGTACGGACGAAAAAGTGTCACGATTTCGTGACATATTGCAAGGAAGGTTGTATGGATAAAAAAGTGTCACGATTTTGTGACATATTGCAAGGAAGGTTGTACGGATGAAAAAGTGTCACGATTTCGCGACATGTTGCAGGAGAGAGAGTCCGAGAGAAAAAGTGTCACGATTTCGCGACATGTTGCAGGAGAGAGAGTCTGAGAGAAAAAGTGTCGCGATATCGCGACATGTCGGGTTTTCGTGACCCGAAGGCAAGAGAAAGCGCTAAAGAGAAAAAGTGTCACGATATCGCGACATGTCACATTTTCATGACCCAAAGGCAAGTTAAAGCGCTAAGGAGAAAAAGTGTCATGATATCGCGACATGTCACATTTTCGTGACTAAAGGAGGAGAGAGAAAGTAAGAAGGCAGAAGTGTCACGATTTCATGACAAAAGTAAAGAGAAAGCGTACAGAAGAAAAAGTGTAGCGATATCACTACATGTTGTATTCTCGCAGGCCAAAGCTAAGAGAAAGCGTACGGAGGTGAAAGTGTAGCGATATCGCGACATGTTGTGTTTTCGCGGCAACAACAATAGAAGAGTTATAGGGGTAGTTGAAGCCGACGAAGACCGATGTAAGCCGACAAAGATTAGGGTTTGCAACCGACTAAGATTAGGGTTTGTAGTCGACTGAGAACAGGGTTTACAATCGACTAAGATTAGGTTTTTGATCTTGAAAATATTGTTATAAAAGGAAGGTTGTTTGAAGAGTTGATGATGTTGAGAAGTGCAACGTTCAAAGACAGTGCATAGAGTGCGAAGTTCGATCGTAGTGTGCAGTGTGCAAGTCATCGAATCATTCTAAGTGCAAAGATCGTAAAGGAAGTAGAGTGTGCAAAGGGGAGAAGATGAACGTTCGACAGTTAAGCAGCAGATTATGTGAAGTGATAGCACAGAGAGAGCAGAGTGCGCATAGGATGAAAAAGTGAAGTAGACTAGTTAGGGTCTTGTAAAAGCAAAGGTATCTTACTATCATTCTTCTAGTTTCAGAATTGAAGTCCAAATTGGTGCTTGGCATAAGGGGTTGGTGCTCCTTCCAGTTGGTGCTAGCAAATCAGGGGTTGGTGCTCCTTTCTGTTGGTACAGATAAATTAGGGGTTGGTGCTCCTTCCAGTGGGTCTTCGGTAAACTATTTGTAAAAGTTGTTGCTTTGCAAAGGCTGGATTTGGATGGTAGTCCAAGCAGTCATTTTTGAGGAGTAGCCACATTGGTGAACCTCATTAAAATCTTGTGTTGTGTGATGTTCTCTTGTTGTACTTGCTATATCTGTTTATAAGTTTTAACTACTGCTATTTTAAGAGCTATTAATTCATGATTAAAGAGCTACACTGATTCACCCCCCCTCTCAGTGCCATTGTAAGTCTAACAATTGGTATCAGAGCCAAGTTCCTATACAAGCTTAACCGGCTAGGGTGATCTTGGAAGTAACACAATGGCAGGTGGTGAAGGTTTCTCATCAAACAAAGCACCATTGTTTGATGGATCTAATTACGCGTTCTGGAGAATCAGGATGCAGACATATCTCTGTGCTTTGGGTTACGACATCTAGGATTCAGTAGTTAGTGGATACACAATTCCCATCACTCCTCCAAAAGAAGTCGATGAAAAGAAACTATTTGAAAACAACTCAAAAGCAAAAAATGCTCTCATGTGCGGATTAGCAGACAATGAACTAGTGAAGATCATGAACTATAATACGACAAAAGAGATATGGGACAAACTGAGGAGTATTCATGAAGGTGACGATAAGATCAAGGAGGCCAAGTTATAGACTCATCGAGCTTAGTTCGAAGCATTGAAAATGAACGATGATGAAAACATTGAGGCATATATGCTTGAGAGTCAATGGAATCATTAATGCGATCAGAGGACTCGACGAGGATATTGGAGACTCTGCCGTCATGAAAAAGGTACTAAGATCTCTTCCTCAAAGGTTTGATTCCAAAGTCTCAACAATAGAAGAAGCTAAAAATCTAAATTATTTCAGTATAGATGAGATGTATGGTTCTTTAACTGCATATGAGATGAGGATAGGAAGATCTAAACCCACAGACAGAGAAGCGGCTTTTAAAGCCCTTAAAAATAAAAACACTAAACAAGAGTCCGAGGAAGAAGGGACATCAGATGAAATGGAAGCAAACTTTGCTAGAAAGCTAAAAAAGGGAAAAGGAAAATACAGAGGGAAGCTACCATTTAAATGTTTCAATTGTGGAGGCGTCGGGCATTTTGCAACTAAATGTCCACTTAAAGAGTAGAACAAAAATGATGAAGGATCGCACCATGAAAGAAGTGACTGGAAGAAAATGAACTTCAGAAAAGGCAACTTCAAGAAGAGAAGTTTCATCTCCAAGAATGTCAGTTCATCAAAAGACAACTCTGGAGAAGAGTCTGAAGAGGAAAAAGGTGAAGCTCTTTTCATGGCATTTGAAGAAGCAAAATCAGAAAAGGAAGAAGGAGTGATCTCTGAAGTATGTGGTGAAAACCCTGAGGCTGAAGTAGATCTAGAAGGTGAGTTGATCTCTGCACTTGAAGAGTGGGAGATAGAAAAGAAAAAGAATAAGAAACTTTCAAGAAAGCTTGCGGATGCAAATGAAATCATAACCAGTTTGAAAGTACAGATAGAAGAATCCAAGAAAATCTTCGAAGATCTCGAAGTACAAATAACCATGAGAATAGACTATTGCAACAAGCTAGAAGAAGAGACTATTGGTTTGAGAATGCAGCTAGAAGAGATGAACAAGAAAATTAGTTGTTATCACAAACGTGAAGAAAGTTCTATGAATCTGGATAAGATCATAAATGACCAAAGACCTATAGGCATCAAGTTTGGTCTGGGTTTCATCGAAGGAGAATCATCAAGTGGATCAAAGGCCAGAAATGTAGAATCCACAAAGAATGAAGATAAGAAACAGGTTGATCAAGGGAAATTGCCTCATGCAAAAGAAAGCAATAATGCCAGGCTCGAAAGGAGAACTGACAATGATGGATTCACCAATGTCACACATCAAAGAAGAAGAAGACCTATGGCTCCTACGGCAACATGGCAAAGACCATCTCCCAGGTTCAATTATCCCTTCTCTGGTTTCTGTTTTAAATGCAATGGCTATGGACATAAAATCTCAGACCGCAAATATAATGTTAGACTAAGGAATTTCACCAAGTAGAAATGCTTTTTCTCCTCTGATGAATTACATAGTAGAATGTTATAATTGTCACAATTTTGGGCACATTGCAAGAAACTGTAGAAGCACATTTTCATCAAATCAGTTTTAGGGAAGAAAAGTTCAACCAAACAGGATGAGACAAAATAGAAAACTTCTTGTAAAACATGCACAAGCTACTGATAAGGGAAAGGCAAAACAAGAGCCCAAAACTTCCATCAAAACGGAGTGGAAAGAAAAAGAGCAACTTAAGGAAGAAATGGAATCCTTAATAGTACAAACAACATTTAAAGCACAGAATAAATATGTACCATGGATACTTGATAGTGGATGCTCCAGTCATATGACGAGTAACAAACAAAAATTTGAGAAGTTACAGAAATATGAAGGTGGTTCAGTAAAGTTTGGAAATAATGATGGAGCTAAGATAGTTGGCAAAGGTTCGATTAAAATTATTGATGGAAAGATTAAGTCAAAAGAAGTCTTGTTTGTGGATGGTTTGAAACATAACTTGTTGAGCGTAAGTCAGATTTGTGATAAAGGTCATGAAGTAGTTTTTAAGAAGCAGGGTTGTGAAGTCAGAAAAACAAACAGTGGAAAATTAATAGCAACTGGATCAAGGACATCTGGAAACCTGTACACGCTCTCGGAGACTTCAGAAGGAGCTTGTTTTATTGGACAGGAAGAAGAAAATTGGTTGTGGCACAAGAGACTCGGGCATATCAGTTTTGATAATCTAGTAAAAATCACCTCAAAAAGGGTAGTGAGAGATATTCCCACCATCAGCAAACCTGCAAACAACATTTGTGCTTCATGCCAAAAGGGGAAACAAACTAGAGTCACATTCAAAACAAAAGAATACTACACAAGCAAACCTCTGGAACTAATACACACTGATTTATGTGGACCCATGAGAACACAAAGCATAAATGGTGACAAATATTTTATGTTGTGCATTGATGACTATTCTAGAATGACATGGATATTTTTCTTGAAGCATAAATCAGAAGCTTTTGATATGTTTAAGATTTTCAAAAACCAGGTTGAGAATGAAACAGGAAAGAGGATCAAATGTTTAAGATCAGATAGAGGAGGAGAATTCATTTCAGAGGAGTTTGCAGAGTACTATGAAAAATACGGTATTAGGAGACAGTTCTCAGCAGCCAGGACACCTCAACAAAATGGAGTGGTAGAAAGAAAGAACAGGACTATGCAGGAAATGGCACGGACTATGTTGGTTGAAAGCAGAGTAGCAGACAGATTTTGGAAAGAAGCAGTCCATACTACGGTGTACATCCAAAATAGGTACATGCTGAGAACACATGAAAACAAAACTCCCTATGAATTATGGTTCGGTAAAAGGGCAACAACAAAATACCTCAAAGTTTTTGGTAGCAAGTGCTATATCAAAAGAACTGAAGACAATCTTGGCAAGTTTGAAGATAGAGCAGATGAAGGTATTTTTGTTGGTTATTCACCTAGAAGCAAAGCTTACAAATGCTACAACAAGAGGCTAAAGAAAATTGTGGACAATGCTGATGTTAAGTTTGATGAAGGTAAAGAACGAGTAATTAGCTATGAAACGAACTACCCAATCTATGAAGAGGTTATTGAAGGAGATGAGGAAAACGAAATTGAAAAGATACAAAAAATTGACTCGAGATGATGTAAGTTGTGATTCAGAAGCGAGAAGAGAATAAGAAATTCAAAACAGGTAGTTGGCAGAAAAATCATCCTAGAGATCAAATAATTGGAGACCCCAAAGTTGGTGTTCAAACAAGAAGAAGAGTAGCAAGTAACTACTCTTTATTATCCAGCATTGAGCCCAAGAATGTTGCTGAAGCAAGCAAAGATGAAGGTTGGATGAAGGCTATAAATGAAGAATTAGACCAGATTGAGAAAAACAAAACCTGGGAGTTAGTACCTAGACCTGCGAACAAAAATATAATCGGGACTAAATGGATCTTTCGTAACAAATTGAATGAAGACGGACAGGTAGTCAGAAATAAAGCAAGATTGGTATGCAAGGGGTATGCACAAGTTGAAGGCATTGACTTTGAGGAAACGTTTGCACCAGTAGCTAGACTAGAGGCAATCGGAATGTTTTTGGCTTTAGCGAGTCTACAAGAATTTCAAAGTTTATCAAATGGATGTGAAATCAGCATTTTTGAATGGGAAACTTGAAGAAGAGGTTTATATTGAGCAACCGAGATGGGTTCCAACTTGGTGATAATCCAAACTTTGTCTGCAAGTTGAAGAAAGCTTTATATGGCTTAAAACAGGCACCCCGAGCATGGTATGCAAGACTAGACAACTATCTCACTCAACAAAGGTTTAAGAAAGGTATGGTGGATAGTAACTTGTATGTCAAAACAGAAAATGGGCATCTTATTGTTCTTGTTGTATATGTAGATGATATCATATTTGGCAGCAGCAAAGATGAGTCATGTAAAGATTTAGCAAATAAGATGCAAAAAGAATTTGAAATGTCAATGATTGGTGAACTGTCATATTTCCTCGGTTTGCAAGTTAATCAAAGTAAGAAGGGCATATTTATTTCTCAAGTTAAATATGTAAAAGAGATGTTAAAGAAATTCACAATGGAGGATTGTAAGCCGGTTAGCACTCCCATGACGACAGGCTGCAAGTTGAGCAAAGATGACAAATCTCCATCTGTTGATCAAACCATGTACAGATCTATGATTGGAAGCCTATTGTACCTGATAGCTACCAGACCAGATATTTTGTAGGCAGTATGCATGGTAGCACGCTTTCAGGCCAATCCCAAGGAGACTCATGTGACAGCAGTAAAGAGGATTCTTCGGTATCTCAAGGGTACTATGGAGTATGGGTTGTGGTATCCAAAAGGTAAAGACTTCACCCTTATATCATATTCAGATGCAGATTGGGCTGGATGTGTAGATGACAGAAAGAGTACCAGTGGAGGTGCATTCTATCTTGGAGACAGATTGGTTGCATGGCACAGTAAGAAGCAAGAGTCAGTTTCTTTATCAACAGTAGAGGCAGAATATATTGCAGCGACAACATGTTGTACGCAGGTATTGTGGATGAAACAAACCCTAAAAGATCTTGGTATCTGCTTCAGTGAACCAATATCAGTTAAGTGTGATAACACCAGTGCCATTAACATCTCCAAGAATCCAGTTATGCATTCATGCACAAAACACATCGCTATCGGTATCACTTCTTGAAGGAGAAAGTTGCAGAAGGTGAGGTTAAATTGGATTTTGTTCCAACTACAGAGCAAGTAGCAGATATTTTCACAAAACCATTGCCCAAGGAAGTTTTTGAGTACCTTCGCAACAAATTGGGAGTGGTCACACTTCCCAAAGATTGACTAGCTATAGGGATCACATTCTCAGGGGGAGCATCTAAGTATTTGATTATCTTGTTGCTCATGTTCATGATTTTTGCTAAGTATAATCAATTTTGCCTGAGAATGTTGTGCATGGACTCAGGGGGAGTCTGCAGTAGCCCTTTGGTATTATTGTCAAAGGGGGAGAAGAGTTACAGGAAATTGCACATGTGTTGCCAACAATTCCAAAGGGGGAGATTGTTGAGCAAGGTGCAGCAACAGTATTGTCATTGTTGTCAACATAGTCAGATAGATCTGGTGATGCAGTGGACAGGAAGTTCAAAAGCTATTCGGATGCGGAAGACAGGAGTTCAAAGGTTACTCGGAGTATGGACGGTGAGTTTCCAAGAAGACCGAAGTGGCCCATTTGCAAAAGATCAAAGAAAAAGACAAGTAAGAAAAGTGTCACGATATCGCGACATATATAGCAAGAAAAATTGTCACGATTTCGTGACATGTTGGAGGAGAGAGAAGAAGTAGAAAAACTGTCACGATTTCGTGACATGTTGGAAGAGAGAGAAGAAGGGAAAACTATCACGATTTCGTGACATGTTGGAAGAGAAAAAGAAGGGAAAAACGTCACGATATCGTGACATGTTGGGAAGAAAGAAAAACTGTCGCGATTTCGCGACATGTTGGGAAGAAAGCAAAACTGTCATGATTTCGCGACATGTTCGGAGAGAAAGCGCAAGCGAGAAAAACTGTCGCGATTTCGCGACATGTTCGGAGAGAAAGAAAGCAAGAAAAGTGTCACGATTTCATGACATATTGCAAAGAAGGTTGTACGGACGAAAAAGTGTCACGATTTCGTGACATATTGCAAGGAAGGTTGTACGGACGAAAAAGTGTCACGATTTCGCGACATATTGCAAAGAAGGTTGTACGGATAAAAAAGTGTCACGATTTCACGACATATTGCAAGGAAGGTTGTACGGATGAAAAAGTGTCATGATTTCGTGACATATTGCAAGGAAGGTTGTACGGACGAAAAAGTGTCATGATTTCATGACATATTGCAAGAGAGAGTTGTACGGACGAAAAAGTGTCACGATTTCGTGACATGTTGCAGGAGAGAGAGTCCGAGAGAAAAAGTGTCATGATTTCGTGACATGTTGCAGGAGAGAGAGTCCAAGAGAAAAAGTGTCGTGATATCATGACATGTCGGGTTTTCGTGACCCGAAGGCAAGAGAAAGCGCTAAAGAGAAAAAGTGTCACGATATCGTGACATGTCACATTTTCACGACCCAAAGGCAAGTTAAAGCGCTAAGGAGAAAAAGTGTCACGATATCGCGACATGTCACATTTTCGCGACTAAAGGAGGAGAGAGAAAGTAAGAAGGCAGAAGTGTCACGATTTCGTGACAAAAGTAAAGAGAAAGAGTATGGAGGAAAAAGTGTAGCGATATCGCTACATGTTGTATTCTCGCGGGCCAAAGCTAAGAGAAAGCGTACAGAGGAAAAAGTGTAGCGATATCGCTACATGTATTCTCATGGGCCAAAGCTAAGAGAAAGCGTACGGAGGCGAAAGTGTAGCGATATCGCGACATGTTATGTTTTCATGGCAACAACAACAGAAGAGTTACAGGGGCAGTTGAAGCCGACGAAGACCGATGTAAGCCGACAAAGATTAGGGTTTGCAGTCGACTAAGATTAGGGTTTGCAGCCGACTAAGATCAGGGTTTACAATCGACTAAGATTAGGTTTTTGATCTTGAAAATATTGTTATAAAAGGAAGGTTGTTTGAAGAGTTGAAGATGTTGAGAAGTGCGACGTTCGGAGACAGTGCGTAGAGTGCGAAGTTCGGTCGTAGTGTGTAGTGTGCAAGTCGTCGAATCATTCTAAGTGCAAATATCGCAAAGGAAGCAGAGTGCACAAAGGGGAGAAGACGAACGTTCGACAGTTAAGCAGCAGATTGTGCGAAGTGATAGCGTAGAGAGAGCAGAGTGCGCACAGGACGAAAAAGTGAAGCAGACCAGTCAGGGTCTTGTAAAAGCAAAGGTATCTTACTATCATTCTTCTAGTTTCAGAATTGAAGTCCAAGTTGGTGCTTGGCATAAGGGGTTGGTGCTCCTTCCAGTTGGTGCTGGCAAATCAGGGGTTGGTGCTCCTTTCTGTTGGTACAGATAAATTAGGGGTTGGTGCTCCTTCCAGTGGGTGCTGGTAAACTATTTGTAAAAGTTGTTGCTTTGCAAAGGCTGGATTTGGATGGTAGTCCAAGCAGTCATTTTTGAGGAGTAGCCACATTGGTGAACCTCGTTAAAATCTTGTGTTGTGTGATGTTCTCTTGTTGTACTTGCTATATCTGTTTATAAGTTTTAACTGCTGCTATTTTAAGAGTTGTTAATTCATGATTAAAGAGCTACACTGATTCACCCCCCTCTTAGTGCCATTGTAAGTCTAACATTCCCCGAAGATGCTTAGCCCACCTAAGATCTTGATCCCTAATATTTGGCTTATCTCCACTGACTACATCATCCACAACCTAGCTTGATCTCTAAGGATGCTGCATTACAAACCAAGCATCAAACTCTACAGTCATTCCTACATCATCCAAATCAGGCACCTTAATAACTAGATCATTGTATGCATCATCCATAGTCTAGTTGTTAGGAGTTAAAGGTAGGCCTAGCTCATCACCTCACTGCATGTACATAACTGAAGCATCGAGGATCCCCTAAACCAACCCAAACTATCTTTGTACTCGATATAACTAGATGTACTCCATCTCTCGAGTATGACTACCCATCAACCATCATACTCATCAAACTTGATGAAGCTCCATAGGATCCCTCTCCCAAGCCAGGACCCTCCATGGGTGTCAATACATCAAATCCCTAGTTAATCCACTCAGGCTATCCCTGTAGGTAGCAGTATCAACCGTAGGATGACTGGGAGAGGACTCCTCGCTAAGTAACCATCGATATGTGTAAGGAGTAAGAGGATAACAATTACAAGGAAGTACCACAGGGTAACCCACAATAATATGCTCCCACGACCAAATCTGGAGCAACAAACTATAGCTAAGGCCCTTTCACCCTTGCCTCTTCACCTCATATAACTCATTGTAAACTTGGAAAAGAAGAGTGGGAACCCATGCCAATATCTATGGATATGATATTAGCTAAAGAAAATTAGACACCTAGTTCCATAGGATTATCGATACCATGCTATTAGGAAACATAATGTTGCTCAGAATGTACATAAAAAATGTAGGAATTACAACCAATATCTTGTCCTTGAACAAGTCAAGGTAAGTTATACCACCCTTACTGCAGTCTACGTCCCATAGATTTCTAAATATAGGTCTGATTACCTCCTTGTCATGACCCACCATCACTGGTGGACCCTTGACAGGCACTCAAAATATATGATAAATATCCTCTAATATTATAGTGAGCTCTCTTGTAGGAAGCTAAAATGAACCCCTATCTAGGTCCCATATCTCAACCAGAGAAGAAAGGAGTGCCTTATATGCCCTAATAGTATACATCCATCCACAACCATCTAGGCCCACTGCCTCCAAGAAACCCCAATCATCAGTTGTAAGGGCTTTGCACACTTTCGAGATAGTGTGAGGCCATCTGTTTCTGGCATCAAGAAGCTTCACCTGCGGCCAAAAAAAGAAAGAAACATCAATACATCAAGAAACAAGAACAAAATAGAATCATGCATCACAAAAAAATTCAACCTACCCCATGCATGGTAGTAAAAAAAAACACAAACAACAAAACAATAAAAACAAAATGCATCCTAGATTACATTCCACAAAGCACACACAAATAAAACATTCAAGCATGTTCAAAAAAATAAAATTTCAACCGAACCCATGCACAGTAGTAAAAAAAACCATCACATTGCAGTCAATAAGTGAAAAAAAAAAACTTTCAATCTACCCTATCATGGTAGTAAAAAAAAAAAAACTTTAAACCTACCCTAGCACGGTAGTAAAAAAAAAAAACAAACAAAAAAACTTTCAACCTACCCTAACATGGTAGTAAAAAAACAAAAAAATAAACTTTAAACCTACCCTAGCACGGTAGTAAAAACAAAAAAACAAATAAACTTCAAACCTACCCTAGCACGATAGTAAAAAAAGAGAAAAAAAAAACAACACAAAATATTCAACCTACCCTAGCACGGTAGTAAAAAAAACAAAAAAAAAACTTTAAACCTACCCTAGCACGGTAGTTAAAAAATAAAAATAAATAAACTTTAAACCTACCCTAGCATGGTAGTAAAAAAAACAAAAAACAAACAAGCAAGCACCAAAGGCTTCGAACACCTACCTGTGCATAGCGCACACCAGATTTTGCTCCAATCGAGCCTCCACCTCCAACAACAACCGCACCTGCATCACCTCCACTACTGCTACCCTCACAAACCTACATCTCACTCATGGATCATAGTGAATCAATCAAATACATATAATAGAAATGAATAAATAAAAATGATAGTAAGCCTATATATAACTACTTTTTGCAACAAAAATTACGCACTTGTGGTTTGTGGCAGAAATCGTGTATCCATGTTTTGTAGAGCAAGTAAAATCGTAGACCCACAGTTTGTAGCTAAAAACATGAACATGTTGTTTAGACACAACAGGATGCACACCTGTAGTTTTGGGAAAAAAACTTACATCAATAACACTTACATTTTCAAAATCATCATCAATCACATCATCTAGTGAGCCTTGTATCTAGTGAATTACCCTATACACCTAGCGGTTGCAATGACTGGCAATCCATATAATCCGATCGGATGGGTAGCTCACCATAAGGACACATATTCACATGGTACCAACTAGACCCCTCAATCATTGAGCTTGGTTGCATTAAATCAAAATTTTCAAGGTTATCCTTCAACCCCTTTTGTTGGGTCAAAAGCAAAAAATATTCAAATCAATTTTAGTAGAATCAAATTCCACTGAAATATCGAGGTCTAAATGCGCTGTCTCTAATGCAAAGGAGTGACTAAGAGTAGCAAGAATCATGAGCTCACAAATGTGGTTAATTATTTCACCACAACAATTTGCTCATCAATGAACCAAAAACAAATTTTACAAAAACATAAATAATTCCAAAACTTTTTGGTCATAATATCAAGATCATTCTACCATCCACATCCTTTCATCATCTACCTTTTGTCAATTGGCTCGTGGGTTCCATTCTTTACCCATTCACTAATTGAGGGGGTAAGCCAAAATAAAAATAATTCAAGTCATTTATTTCTTGCATCGAGAAGGTTTGAGGTCGTTTCTCCATCCAAATAAAATTAGGTGTCATTATTTTTTGCACTGCATCATGTTTCACACAACACAATACAAAAAGGGGTAACTGTAGACACCAAAATTTAATATCCACAAAACCACATCTATCATCCCACCACAAAATTTGGCATAAGAAAGTTATATACCTAAGTTTCAACTTAGGGATATAAAACCCTGCACATTATCCTATTTCCCAAATTTATTAAATTTAGAAAATTGCCCTAGGATACCCTACCTACCCACTGGACATGTGTCTTAGATACTTCACTAACACCCATGACATATCTCATCCACCTTTATCCCCCTTGTCCCTTGACATGGGGTAGGATCCCACATACCATTCCACATGTAGCTACATCACCTCAGTTAAGTGAGGCACATTGAGTGACTCACTATAATTGTTCCCTCCATTTGGAATCCTAGAATTACCACCTGGAAATCTAAGCTTACCACCTCCCACTTCCCTCCAAAACCTTAAGGGGTCTATAAAGGCACCCTTACCCCACCAAAAAAAGGGAGCTGAATTCATACACCGCTAGGATACTAAAATTAGTCGAGACCTCTAAGCAGATCATGAGCCACATCCATTACCAGATATCAAAGGTCCATTTTTTGAAGTAACCTATGTTTTAGCTCGAACTGCCAGTCCATGGTTTCATAGTCAAAACTGTGCATCCATGGTTTTGCAACCACCCGCCCATAGTTTACATTCCACCACTACACACCCATAGTTTCGCATATCTATGAATACGACGATACTACGATCGATAAATTGTGCTTTGGAAGGCTTTTGTTGTTATATGTTGTTATTTGCATTACATGGTTATTTGCTAAGGGTTTCAATTTAGCATTGGTTTTTACATCCTTATCTGCATGTGCTACTGATCCCCTTTGTTGTTTCTCGTGTGTGGAAGTTACAGGTACATTAGAGAAGTTACTGAAGTTGGAGTGGTCCCAAGATGGATACCAAATCCCACTCACCTTTGAAGCTATAATTGAGGACTGAAGGACATTGTACCCTATTGAAGACTTGGAAGACCCCATCCATTGCATCAAAAGAATATTGTACCATATGGAGACATACACATATTGTAACATTACTCCCAAGATACTTGGGGTAATTCAAAGATTGTAAAAATTGTATAAAAAAGAGATCAATATAAAAAGCAATTTTGTCAATACTTTGTCTCTGTGTGTATTTTATTTCGTGTTCATTTCTTTAGTTACAATTACCTTCTATGATTATGATATTAAATCTTTACCAATAGAATCACTAGATTCTCCACTACATATTGTAGCTCATATAGACCATAAGCCCTTAAAACAAGTTTTAGTCGATATTGGCTCCTCGATCAACATCATCACATCTATGGCACTCCAACACATCCACCTACGACCTTCATACATAGCCTCATCCACCTTCACTCTAAGGACATTCAATGATGCATTGTGATCAACACTTGGGATGGTCATTCTACCTATTCAAGTAGGTGGGAAGACCATTCACACTTTGTGTCACATCCTTGAAGGAGAAATGCAATACAATGTCTTGATTAAAATACCATGATTTCATGATATGCGATGCATCCCCTCAATATTATATAATTGTTTCATGAGGGCCACGTACATTGCATCCTTGTTGACGAGGAACCTTTCAAGTATTGTAACTTGATTCCCAATCCATACCAACCTCCCTACCTTCCACACACCTATACCTTACCCTAGCCTTGCCTAAACCATCTCCTTTACCAATGTCATCACACCTTGACAAATCTTTTCTACTATTAATTACTCATCCACCTACCCATCCTACACTGTCCAATTCACATTTACCCCCCATTCCACTAACTCAATTCATTACATTACCCCAAATGCTTCGTATAGTTTTCAACCTTCACTATCACCTCCATTCTACCATCCATCTACCTCCAATTCCATCCAACTCCATCACATTAGAAAAATCCAACCTCATCCTAGCTATCTTTATCTTCACAAAGCACTCCTTTTTACTTGCACATCTATCCCACACCTTCCACAAACATCCAATCACTTTCAAACAACCCACCTTCACCTACACTGTTGTATCCCCCACTTTGCTCATCCATTGATATATTTTTCTATCAATCCCAACCAATTGTAAACATTTACCTACCTCCTCCATCCACTAAAGCCCAAAATAATCCTCCCACCATGCAACCTAGACCACCACATCAATCCGCTACCGGACAAGTTACCACAACTTCCACGTCCACCTCCACCTTTTCCAGTCCCCATACCATCATAGTGCTCCAAGCCACTTCATTCTCCATGCAGCTTGAACCACCACCCCCACAAAATTCATCCACTATAACTCCATCCATTCTAGGCACCACCCCACATTCATCTGTAGTATTACCCCATTTGGAAGAGGATGTTGGACCAACTCATGCATCCTCTTCCTAACCTACGTAGGTTATAGTCCACATAACAAATATGATATTAGGTAAGTATCTAGCACACAACATCATATTTATACCTCCCATCATCGAATCATTTAGGGATTTTGGATGCCTATGCATAAGCACCATTATTCCCATGGGTCCTACATCCAATTTAACAAATTTTAGTTGATACCTCCTTCGATGTCCCTCCTGATGAAAGACCCAAATCACCGTTTTTTTGTGATATCAATTTCCTATCAAACTCTCCTTCACTCTACAATATTTCCAACACTCCCATTGGAGAGTATTTGGCCTTGATCGCTATAAGCAAGGAAATCATTCGAAACTTTAATCTACCACGTGAAACTCTATGCTCTCCACCACTTATTCCAAACCCATAAACAATATTCATATACAAAACAATACTTAATTTTTAATTATCAATGTTAATTGTATTAAAATATAATAAAATTTATTTTTATTCAAAAGCAATACACTTAAGATGAACAAAATGATGTATCAAATGACATAAACAATATTCATATACAAAACTATTATTTTTAATTATCAATGTTAATTATATTAAAATTTAATAAAATTTATTTTTATTTAAAAACAATACACCTAAAATGATCAAAATGATGTATCAAATGACATTAGCTCAATTGATTAGATTCTTCAACTTTTAAATCGAGTTCAAATATTCCAAAGGATACATGCATAATAAAGAAGCTATTTTAGTACCAATATATAATTATAATATACTTCAAATGGGACTCATTTCAATCTCATATAACCAATTTAAAAAATGAACAAAATAACAACTCAAATAACTAAGAATAAATTGAAATATAATATCTAAGTATTATTCATAAGAACCTATTAAACTATATCTTAATAAATGCACCCACTAAAACTAAATCGTCATAATATTCTTCTAAATTGTCTTTCCAAATTATTTTATTACATTTTTATCTCAAAATTGAGTATTCTTGTCGAAACCATTGTTCAACATTAAATATTTTTTCAACATATGTGCTTTAATTTTTTTAAATTTCTTTTTAATAATTTCTTATTCCTTTTTAAGGTGTAAGAAATTTTGTTGTAAATGTAAAATGCCAAAAACGTAAAATGATTTTTAACAATAATTAGATCATAGGTTATACCAGGCAACCCTCCTTTATCTTTCATAAGAAAATGAACAAAATAACAATTCAAATAACTAGGAATAAATTGAAATATAATATCTAAGTATTATTCATATGAACCTATCAAACTATACCTTAATAAATGCATATATTAGAACTAAATATTCATAATATTCTTCGAAATTGTCTTTCCAAATTATTTTATTACATTTTTCCTATCTCAAAATTGAGTATGCTTGTCCTCCTTTAACTTTCATAAAGAATGTTATTAGTAAGTATATTTTTATTCAACTAACTACTTAAATATAGTGTACAACTTTATCTTTATTGGATTCCAACCTTTAAACTCTTATTATAAATTTCAAAATCTTATAATTAAACCCAATCAAATTATAGCTTTACTAAATAATACCTTTATATCTTTATTTTTTAAATATTTAAAATATTTTTTATAAATTTATAGTTATTGATAGGACTGTGGTTACCTAAATATAATGTATAACTATGTCTTTATTGGATTCCACCTATTTTTTTTTTTTTTTTTAAGATTCCAAAATCTTGCCTTTAAACTTGATCAAATTTTAAATTTACTAAACAACACTTCTATAACTTTATTTTTCAAATATTTAAAAATATATATGTAATTTTATAATTATCAACGTACAATAATATTTTTATTAAATTGTTTAAATATTATAATAATTTTATTATTATTAATTTTAAAGCAACACTATACATATTCTTTTTTAATATAAAAATCCCCATCCCTTTTAATTTTCTTAGCTTGGTGTGCCCTCACGTGGGCGCACACAATCCCCATTCCCTTGCCGTTTTGAATTCTTTTTTCCTTTCCATGTTTATAATCGGCTTAAAATAGAAGATAATCTAAAGGTTTTGATAAAGAGGTAAGTGGTATGTTGGTCCTAAAAAGTCAAGGGTTTGAATTACTAACCATTTAGGCTGGTTTAAATTGATGATAATTAAAAGTTTTGATAAAGTAGTGAGTGCCGTCCATTTTGTTTTGTCCCTTTTTAAAGATATTTTAGATATTTTAACGTTTGAGGCTTACAGTGGGATATAATTGTTACATTAAAATGATAATACCCTCGTAATTTTAAGTTTAGAACTATATATTTTATCACTTCTTAAAATTTCAAATATTTTTGATAGTATTGAATCAAATCAAAGGGAATCTTTGATTATGGTTCTCATCATTTTTCAGAGCAAAAAGTAGGGAGATATGCAAGGTTACTTTTGGATTGGTTAGCTTTAGGTAGACATTCACCTCTCCATGATTGAAATCTGTTTGAGATAACTGACTCTCACCATCTTATCATGTCCCTATAATTCATTAACCTGCCCCTATAATAATGAATACCTCCTCATAAAAATCTCTAGATTGACACATCATGGGTATCTATGGTCCCCATTACCTCTGGAGGGATCCAATGCTTAACTTTTGCTTAAAATATAAGTTCCATCTTCATAGGAATTATAATTTTCTTTTGGGCTATTGACATGCATGTGCCTTTGGAAAACACTTCCAACTCCTTTACAAAAGTTATGCATGGTGGTTGGAGGAGTTGACCTTCAACCCAATTCCAATCCCAATAGTCCTGGATAGATCATCATCCCTCATAATGTTAATATTGTTAGATTCAACTACATTTGAATATAATATATGTTGGTGTCTCTAATATGGGTAGTCAGATTAAAAAATAACAATTTTTAAAGGTGAAAGAGGACAAGCAAATCCATTCTTAACTACTTGTCAAGAAAGGAAAAGTTTTGTTGAAATAAGAGGGCGATGGATCACACCAACCCTACATCAAGTATCACATCACATATATGTAGAGGAACTAGTTTATAGTCTAGGTAGGTATTATTCTTTGAGAAAAACAATAGAGATAAGGATAGCCTTGGAGTCTGATCTTTCTACAGCCTGTCCCTTCTGACTATTCAAAGTCATGTGGGTTGCATCTGCTTGTGGACAATTTATGCATGGTAATATTTAAAATATTTTGATTGATTGCAAGGTTTGAGAATGTTTGTTGTGATGCTTCTAATCTTTAGTTTTTGGTTTTTCTTGTTTGGAGTAGAAGTTTAGTGAGGTAGGACCGCAAAGATAATATGATTGGAAATAGTTGTCAAAAAATTTTTTATAATAAAACAAAAAAATTATAAGTTTTCTTATACTTAATTGTCTTAATAATTTTAAATTTTGTATATATGCTTAACATTATTATAATAATTATTAAAAACTATAAACAGATGAACAAATTTCTTAATTATTTTAAATTTTCTGTATAAAAATAATTCAAAATTAAAATTTTATTTTCATTCTGGGTTAGGTATATAGAACTAGGTCAACTAGATATACACTTAAATTATAAGCTGTTTGGGTTATATCTTATATTCTTTTGGCGAGACGAAGATATATGACACTAGACGCTTCAAAACCTGCATTGCAAAGTTATTATTTGAGTATAGTTTTTTTTTCTATTTATTTTATGTTATAAAAATAAAAATAAAAGGGCTTATTGGACCTTTGTGTGAGTGTTTTTTTATTATTCAATTTATTTTAAAATTCATAGTTTTTAAACAAGAACATGATAAAATAGATTATATCATTAGAAAGTTATGTCAAATTTTTATTTTATTTAATTGAATTTAATTTGTTATAATATATATATTTTTAATTGTAATTTAAAATATAAAGAAGATATGAATATATGATATTTTTTATGATTTTAAAAATCTTTAAATTTTAGTTTATTAAAAATTGGTAATTAGTTTTTTTAATTTATTATGGATTATTTTATTTTTATTGTTGGAAAAGAAAGGGTTGTACTTAAATTCAATTTTCATTCTAGTTGAGTTGCTATATCATTTAACATAAAATGTTTGAATTTTTTATTTTCATTTTTTAGAAATTTTTCAAATTTATATGTGAATACAAATATTCTAGAATTCAGTATCCTTCCTAACATTTTCTTACAATAACCTTCACAATACCAAAACTTCACCTCTACTATCTATGCATTGCATTTTAGTAGAGTAATAATTCCAAAACATTTGTTTCCTTCATGAAGATGCAACCACAAAAATTGTAATAAATAGTTTATATGAAAGCACATTAAAGTTATAAAATAAAGGAAATATTACCAATGGAAAACATTAAAGTAAATCTTAATCATTATTTGATTGAGGCAATCAACATTTTGTTGTCAGCTTTAGTTAAACTTACTACTTCCTCTAACCAAGAAAAAAAGAATTTAACTTCACGATCCTTAATTAAAACCCCCCTACTGGCTAGTCTATCTATGCATTTGTTTCCCTCCTTTAATGTATGTGTACATGTGATTTCTTAAAACTCTATAGGAAGATCTTGAATTTGATTTCTTAAAACTCTATAGGAAGATCTTGAATTTCCACAATTATCTCTTGTATGTTCCATAGAGCCTTTGCTTTCCTCAAAATTACATTTATTACTATGAGTGAATCCCCTTCCATCCATACTCTTCCATTTTATTTGTTTGCATATTTTTAACCCTTCTAAAGTTGTCAAGCTTCAACTTCATTATTTATCTTAAATTCACTATTGAAAACGTAATGAGACAAAATCTTTTCTCTACTATTTCTAATTATTCCTTCTCCTCTTGGCCTCGGATTTTCTTTGGATGCTCTGACCAACTCCACATTTGGTGGTTTCCACTTTATATTATTTGCCTTCTTTTTATTTCTCCTATACCCAACATCATAATTCCATTTGATGACTTGACTCCATCTATTAAGGCTCTTTGCTTCCAGATTAAGGACAGGGTGAGTTGATAAGGTTGGATTACACCCCTCTATGGCTAAACATATCTTCATTTTCATTACCTCTAAATTGCTTTTCTTTTCTTTAAATATGTGTCTATTCTTTTCTAGCCATACAATCCAAAGTATTGTATTTTTTGATATACCCTAGATTATTTGTAAAGCCTCACTTTTAAAAGTGTTTTACCATTGCTTTAACCATTCTTTAATTTTGCTATTCATTACCATGCATTTACCAAACATATTAGGAATCCATTGCCATAGTTTCCATACTATTGAGCAGTGTCCTAAGAGATGGTCTATACTCTCCTCTTCCTTTTTACTAAGAACACATTGAGAAGGGCCATGAAAACCTCTTTTCATAAGGTTATCCCATGATAAAATTCTTCTATGGCCTACTAGTCAAACAAACATTTTAACTTTAGGAATGCTTGGGCTATCCCAAACATCTCTTCATATGCTTGCGTTATTCCTATTTTGTTGGTGCTTTACATTATATCCATGAGCTATTCAACTCCCAAATTAATTTATCCTTGGCTTCCATCCGAATAATCACAATTGTTATCTTTCTAGCCAACTGCCTCCTAACATCAATGTCTTGTATACTTGTAAACAAATCTTCTTTCCATATGTATCTTCCTTCCCGATCCTTTACAAAATGTTTGAAACCCTATCACCATATTTATTTATTTTTTTGTTGAGAAATATTTATGATGTGGTCTACCGGAAAGGACACCACCATATTGATCTTGAAGTAATCTCATTCAAGGTTTCAATGTTGGATCTAGATTGAGTGGTTTGTTATCACACCAAGTATCCATCCAAATAGAATTTTTTTGTACAGTTCCTACCACCCATATTAAACCTTTAATCACTAGATCAATAGATTTTTTTAAATCATTCCAAAGTGCAAAACCATTTAGTAAAACAATTGCAATAAGTATTAAGCTTGGGTCATTGGGCTCGACATACTTCGAAGAATTCTTACCCTTTGTCTTTGACTCTTTTTATACAATCTTCAGATCATTTTTCCCTTAAGAGCTAAGTTTACATCTATAAGAACTCTTAAACCAAGACCTCCCATAGTATTATCATCACACACTTTGCTCAATTTTACTAAAGGAAATTTCCTTTAATTTTATTATCACACTTGATTTAAATTTTTCCAAAAAAAAATTTATTTTATCATCTAAACCTAACCACAAAAAATTACATAATAAATATTAAATCTTTTTATTAATTTCATCATAATATACAATAACATATAATATGTTAAAATAACCCCTAAATTAGTAATCCATTCTTAATTACTTGTGAATGAAAAGAAAAATATTGAAAATGATAGGAACATGTTTTATCACATCAATCCTAGATGGACATCACACCAACCCCACATTAAGTACCACATCACATATATGTAGAGGAACTAGTCTAGGTAGGTAGGTATTATTCTTTGAGAAAAAGATAGAGACAAGAATAGCCTTGGAGTCTAATCTTTTTATAGCCTGTCCCTTTTGACTATTCAAAGCCATGTGGGTTTCAATTTGGATTGAGAATGTTTGCTGTGAGGTAAAGTGAAAAATTTAAGTTTTCTAATAATTTTAAATTTTGTATGCATTTTTAATATTATAATAAAAATAATTATTGTTAAAAAAACAAAATTTTAAATTATTTTTATTAATTAAAATTTCCTTTGCAGATTTCATTTATAATCTATGGGTTATGTATATAGAACTAGGTCAACTAGATATACACTTAAATTATAAGCTATTTGGTTATTTTTTATATTCTTTTCGCGTGACGATACTAAACCTGCATTGCAAAGTTATTGGACCTTTGTTTGAGTGCTTTTTTATTATTTTAAGTATCTAAAAATTTAGATATTTTTTAAACAAGAACAGGTTAAAATAAATTATATTATTGGAAAGTTATTTCAAATATTTATCTTATTTAGTTGAATTTAATTTGTTGTAATAGAAAATTATAATTTAAAATATAAAGAAGATATGAATATATGATATTTTTTAAGATTTTAATTTTTTTTTAAATTTAGTTTATTAAAAATTGGTAAATAGTTTATTTATGGATTGTTAATTAACATTGTTTTAGATTTTATTAAGTATTTATGTATTTTAATAAAAATTTTGGTCCTTACACATCCTTAGATGATGTGGATCAAGTCAACCTTGTGAAGATATAAATGGAATATTGGTAGAAATGTTTTAGGGTTCTAACACACATTTATTAATAGGCATTTTCAATATTAACAATGAAGAATGATATTACCATATAACATATAGTTTCATAATTCCACTCCAAGAAGTTGGAAAACTATAAGTCTATAACTACAGTAAATTTGTATGGTATATATAGAGATAAGAGGGTTTTGTAGGAATTTTTTTTTATCAAGATCTTCTAGAAAAGGAGATTTTAGTGGTGGGAGGGGATTTAAACTTTGTTACAAAAATTAAGTGAAATATAGGAAGAAGAAGTCAAAATGGACCCTCTAGCTAATTTTTTCTTTCATAAAATTTGAAGTGTTGGACTATGTGATATAAAACCAACAAAGCTTGCTCCTAAATGGAGGAACAATTGAAATGGAAGTCATGGGATATCTCAAAGGTTGGATAAATTTCTAGCTTCAGAGGAGCTCATAGCTTTCTCTGATAATATGAGAACTTGGATAGATAAAGGGATAGGGTCAAATCATTCTATAATCCTTTAACAACTAGATAAGGATGAGGATAAGCCACAAAACCCTTTCAAATTCAATCTCATTTGGTTAAGGGATGCAAAAAAAATAAACTTAGTAAAAATAAAATGGAGGTATTATGACCCAACCTTAGAAGAGGGAACCATGTTTTAGTTCAACCATATTTTAGTTCACTAGTAATATTAGGAGAATAAAATCAGTCACATTAGTTTAGGCCAAAGCAAGATACTGGGAAGCAGAGGCAACACTTACTAAAATTTAATATTCTTTAAATTAGCTTTACAATACCAAAGGTAACAAAGTTTTTTCACAAAATAAAATCATGCAAGTCAAATAATTGGAAAAAAATGAGAAATAATTGTTAGCATGGGAGGAAGCAAAATAGAGAATGAAAAACAAGGCTTTATGGCTAGATCAGGGGATGAATATACATACATATATATATATATATATATATATATATATATATATATATATATATATATATATATTGTTGAGCAAAGTGCAACAAATAGTATTGTCATTGTTGTCAACACAGTCAGACAGATTTATTGATTCAATGGACAAGAGTTTATTGAACAAAGAAGGTGCAGCCAAAGTACAATGGATAGGAGTTCAGTGTTGAGCAAGGTGTTGCAGGAGGATTGTCAATACAGTCAGTTAGATCTAATGATGCAATGGACAGGCAGTTCAGAAGTCACTCAGATGCATAGGATAAAGTTCAAAAGTTAGTCAGATCATGAGTCCTTAAATGATAGATGCACGTAAATAGAAAACATAATTCGTAATGGGAAGAAGAAGTCTTCGAACCCGAGATGTCAAGAAGCGAAAAGTTTTTTTGTGAAAACGAAGGCAGTCAGAATAAAAAGTTTTATTTAAAACCATGGATAACAGATTTGAAATGGGTTTTTCTTAAAACCCAAGTTGGCTCTTCGTTTCGTTGAAAAATATGCTCGGTGATGAAGATATTTAATTTTAAATATTTAGTTTAAATTTTATTTTATTTAAAATTTAAATTAAAATATTAAATTAAATTAAAAGGGCCGACATGTTACTATTTCGCGGAAATAAGCTACAGGAAAGTGACGAAGGTGGAAGAAGTTTTTGAGGCCGACAAAGTTAAATCTGGGCCGACTGGATTTTAAGGTTTGGCAATCGACAAATTCTAGGGTTTCTCAACCGACGTTCTTTTAGGGTTTGTTCCTAAAACTTCTTCTATAAAAGCAAGGGTACTTCGAGTTTGAAAAGTGGGGTGTAAAGATAAAGTGCGAATGCGAGCATAGTGTTGGTGAAAGTGAAGTTCGTGTTGAGCAGAGAGCAGAATGTGAAACAACATAGAGTGTGCGAAGCGTGTGCGCAGAGAAAGCAGAGTGTGCAGAGAAGCGCGAAGGGCAAAGTTGATTGCAAAGTCTGGCTGTAGCAGTGCAGCAAACTGTGTGAAGTGATTATGCAAGAGAGAGCAGAGTGCACAGAGATTGCAAAGGTGATGTAGACCAGTTAGAGTCTTGCAATAACAAAGGTATATGTCAAACATTTTTTATTCAATATTGAAGTCTAGTTGGTGCTGGCAAATTAAGGGGTTGGTGCCTCTTTCCAGTTGGTGCTGGTAAACAATTTGTCCAGTTGGTGCTGGCAAATTAAGGGGTTGGTGCCTCTTTCCAGTAGGTGCTAGTAAAATAGGAGTTGGTGCTCCATTCTGTTGAAGCAGATAAAGTTAAGGGGTTGGTGCTCCTTCCAATTGGTGCTAGTAAAGGATTATGTAAAGTTGTAGCTTTGCATTGACTGGATTTGGATGGTAGTCCAAGCAGTCTTTTTGAGGAGTAGCCACATTGGTGAACCTCATTAAAATGATGTGTTATGTGTGATGCTTTCTTGATGCATTTAGTATCTCTTTTATCTGCTTTAAACTGCTGCTGGTTTTATAATCTAATTGTTTTAGAAGTTTTTAAAGAACACACCGATTCACCCCCCTCTCGGTGTCATTGTGATTACAACAATTGGTATCGAGCCAAGTTCCCAATTTTGGCTAAATCAGTCGAGGTTGATCTTGGATTAGTACACAATGGCTAAGAAGAATAGATCCTCATCCAAAAAGGCATCCCGACCAATTTTGGTTCTCGTAGAAGAGAAATTTGAACCGAAAAAGGTAGAAGAAGTGAATCCTGAAGTTTGTGATGAAAATCTTAAGGCTGAAGTAGATTTTGAAGGAGAGTTGATATCTGCTCTTGAAGAGTGGAGAATAGAAAAGAAAAAGAACAAAAAATTGTCCAAGAAATTAGAAGAATATGAGGATGAGATTGAATATCTCTTCCTACAAGTTCAAAAGGCCAAGAAATCAGAAGAAGCCTTGAAAACATAGCTGGATAATAAGAATGATGTATACAGCACAAGTGAAGAGGAATATAAACAGGTTATTGTTGATCTAAAGCTACAAGTAGAACAGAACAAAAGGATTGAAGATATTCTTAGGTCTCAGATCAATGAGAAAGAGACTGTATGCTGCCAACAAGAAGAAGAGATTGTTTCATTGAAGAAACAACTAAAAGAGACCAATATAAATCTCAAATTTGAGAAGAGCACAGAGTTGCTAGATACAATGATAAATCAACAAAGAAGCTCCACAGCTAAGTTTGGTCTTGGATATGAAGCTGAACAACTTTCATCCTCTAAATATGCAAAGAAGAAGAAGTCCTCGGTTGAAGGATTGAAACAAGAAAAGTCTGAAGCTGAATCCTCAAAAGGAAGAAAATATCAAAGAAGATCTACAAAGAAAGCAACCACAAGCAAAAGAGGTTCTCTCACTCTCACTCTTTTAATAATAATGCTTTTTATGGCTATTGTTCTAAATGCAACCACTTTGGTCACAAGGCAATTTATTGTGGACCGAACAATAGATCAAAGAGTTATGCCGATAAAAATACTTCTATTTTTTTGAGTGAACACCCTGTGCACTGTTTTAAATGTAATGGCCATGGGCACATAGCAAGGTTTTGTTCAAGTACTTATGTATCCAATCTAAGGCAATACCATAGATTTTATCATACACATAGAATGCAATATAGACAAAGAATAAAACATGTGCAATGTTTTAAATGCAACGGTCAAGGGCACATAGCAAGGTTCTGTCCAAGCACTTCTATATCTAATCTAAGGCAAAACCCTAGATTTCATCAGACACAAAGAGGACAACATCGACAAGGAACATATCATGTGCATAAAAGAAAAGAAAATAATCATCCATCAAGAATGCACAAGAGACAACCCCACAAGAGAAATGTACAAGTTCACGAACAGGAGCAAAATAGGGATGTTGTTGAAAAACCCAATCCCAAGTTCAAGAAAGTCTGGAGAAAGACGAAGAAAGGAAATTGTGTCTCCTTGGACCGAAGGAGGCTACTCTGCCATTGCTCTAAGCAACTCCAGGTGGCACATTCTCAGGAGGAGCAATATTAAAGTTTTATTTTAATGCTCCTATGTATTTGTCTAGGTATCTGAGGATGAAAGTCCAAGGATAAGAAGCTTGAGGCTGAGTAAGGTGCACTACGGTTGGCCATAAAGTGTTTGACAAAATTTCTTCTTCCGACATGCATAGTTGAAAGTAAGAGTTGGCAGTAAAATTGTAGTGCTAGACAAAAATTGGTACAGATGTGAGTCACTTGTCAATTCTGTTGACAAAAGTGAAATCAGCATGTTGAATGGGAAGATTGAAGAAAAAGTTTTTAATGAGCAGCCAAATGATTTCTAGCCTGGTGATGAATAGTTGAGTTGCTTTCATAGTGGTTGTTTTGATCAAGTTAATGCTTTTCTTGATACATGATTTGGGCTTACTCCATTGAGTTTGATTTGAGCAAGTTATTCTTTGCCTTGGTGATTTATGTTGGTGGTCGTCTTGTTCAAATACCTTTGGAAGGAAAAGGATGTCTACTAGTTTCATTTTCATGTAGTGATTGGTTGAATGTTTCAAGGTTAATCTTGAGTTGAATGATGTTGGTTAAACCTTGTCTATAAGCATTGTTGCTAAAGCCCTAATTGGTTGAGAAAATATGTTGGTTGTGCTATGGTACAGTGTTTGGTACTTGCACAGAGTTGAAAGTGGATTGAGGTAGCCTGCTGGATTCTCACTATAGAGAGAGACAAACAACTGTCATTGGGTTCAAGCTTGTTGAGAATATATCCAAGATGCATGGTGAAGTTGTATGCAGATGTTGCTGGCATTGCAGAACAAAAAGTTGGCTATATAATATTATTGTATGCCTTCACTAACAGTGGACAAGTTTGAGTTTGCAAAGCAACAGAGGGTAGTTGCACAGAAGACAGTGGTTCGGTCATGTTCTTACACATGTTATATTGGTGAAGTTGATGGTGATGGTGTCATTCATTGGTTATTGCTGCTATTCACATTGTTGATTTTATTGATGCCTATTATGCTTATCATGATGTTGTCAATCAGTGAAATGAAGTGGTCTTGGACTCAGGGGGAGCATTTGTGTACTTGTTTTTCTTCTTGTTTATGCTTGGAATATTTGCTAATTTTAATAATTTGTGTCTAAGAATATTGTGCATAGACTCAGGGGGAGTCTACAACAGCCCTTTGGTATTATTGTCAAAGGGGGAGAAGATTTACAAAAAAATTGCACATGTGTTGCCAACAATTCCAAAGGGGGAGATTGTTGAGCAAAGTGCAAGAAATAGTATTGTCATTGTTGTCAACACAATCGTATGCATTTATTGATGCAATGGACAAGATTTTATTGAACAAAGAAGGTGCAACCAAAGTACAATGGATAGGAGTTCGAGTGTTGAGCAAGGTGTTGCAGGAGGATTGTCATTGTTGTCAATACAATCAGTTAGATCTAATGATGCAATGGACAGGAAGTTCAGAAGTCACTCAGATGCAGAGGATAAAGTTCAAAAGTTAGTCAAATCATGAGTCTTTAAATGATAGATGCATAGAAATAGAAAACATAATTCAGAATGAGAAGAAGAAGTCTTCAGAACCTGAGATGTCAAGAAGCGAAAAGTTTTTTTGTGAAAACCAAGGCAGTCAGAATAAAAAGTTTTATTTAAAACCATGGATAAAATATTTGAAATGGGTTTTTCTTAAAACCCAAGTTGGCTCTTCGTTTCGTTGAAAAAGATGCCCCGATGATGAAGATATTTAATTTTAAATATTTAGTTTAAATTTTATTTTATTTAAAATTTAAATTAAAATATTAAATTAAATTAAAAGGGCCGACATGTTACTATTTCGTGGCAATAAGCTACAGGAAAGTGACGAAGGTGGAAGAAGTGTTTGAGGCCGACAAAGTTAAATCTGGGCCAACGGATTTTAGGGTTTGGCAGCTGACAAATTCTAGGGTTTCTCAACCGACATTCTTTTAGGGTTTGTTCCTAAAACTTCTATAAAAGCAAGGGTACTTCAAGTTTGAAAAGTGGGGTGTAAATATAAAGTGCGAATGCGAGCATAGTGTTTGTGAAAGTGAAGTTCGTGTTGAGCAGAGAGCAGAATGTGAAACGACATAGAGTGTGCGAAGCGTGTGCGCAGAGAAAGCAGAGTGTGCAAAGAAGCGCGAAGGGCAAAGTTGATTGCAAAGTCTGGCTGTAGCAGTGTAGCAAACTGTGTGAAGTGATTATGCAAGAGAGCGCAGAGTGCACAGAGATTGCAAAGGTGATGTAGACCAGTTAGAGTATTGCAATAACAAAGGTATATGTCAAACATTTTTTATTCAATATTGAAGTCCAGTTGGTGCTGGCAAATTAAGGGGTTGGTGCCTCTTTCCAGTTGGTGCTGGTAAACAATTTGTCCAGTTGGTGCTGGAAAATTAAGGGGTTGGTGCCTCTTTCCAGTAGGTGCTGGTAAAATAGGAGTTGGTGTTCCATTCTGTTGAAGCAGATAAAGTTAAGGGGTTGGTGCTCCTTCCAATTGGTGCTGGTAAAGGATTATGTAAAGTTGTAGCTTTGCATTGACTAGATTTGGATGGTAGTCCAAGCAGTATTTTTGAGGAGTAGCCACATTGGTGAACCTCATTAAAATGTCGTGTTATGTGTGATGCTTTCTTGATGCATTTAGTATCTCTTTTATCTATTTTAAACTGCTGCTGGTTTTATAATCTAATTGTTTTAGAAGTTTTTAAAGAACACACTGATTCACCCCCCCTCTCAGTGTCATTGTGATTACAACATATATATATATATATATATATATATATATATATATATATATATATATATATATATATATATATATAATTATGCATATCATAGGAAATTTACAAACACAATTTATGAAATGAAATGGGAGAATGGAAACACTCTCAGAAGACTTTAATAGTTGGCACATTTATCAATAAATTACTTCAAAGACTTGTATAAAGATCCAAACAAAGCAAATATAGCAAAGACAATTAAACTAGTTCTTAATCTTCCCAATATGGTCGATGAGGAACAAAAATAAACTTTGTTCTCAAAAATTACCGATGAGTTACATTTAGCAGTCAAATCATTCCAAAAAAATAAAAGTCTAGGTCTGGATGGATGGACAATTAGTTTTTATTTGGATTTTTAGGAACTGTTGGAAGAGGATATTTTAAAAGAAGAATCAAGGATTAAGGGATAATTGCTAGAATCCATAAACTCTATTTTCTTGGCTTTGATTCTAAAAAATACCAATCCAAAATATTTGGAGGGTTATAGACCTATATCTTTGTGTAATACCCGATACAAAATTATCTTAAATATTATAGCTAGGATAATTAAATGGATATTTTTAAGCAAATTTTCAAAAAAATAATTTGGTTTTTTAAGTACAAGGTAGATTTGTGAAGCAATAAGGTTGCCTAAGATGGACTACATTTAATAAATACAAGGAAGCAAAAAGCAATGGCAATAAAAATGGATCTAACAAAAAATATGATAAAGTAAATTGGTTATACATTAGGTTGAGCCTAATTCAAATTGGATGTAGCATTCCCTTTGTGAATTGGGTGATGGATGTGTTGAGTAATAATTTTATCCAATTGCAAAATCACCATCACAATCAGGGTATTTGTAATGTCCCATTTTGAAGACTATTTGGACCCCACACATTGTAATGTTTTATTTTTATCATTTGTGGACAAGGAAGTGGGGCGTACCCTTTTTGCTAGGCTAATAGGTATTTTATGTAATAAAAATTAATTGTTGGAGATTAATGTTGATGTAACCCTAAATGAATAATTAGAAGCCTCTAGTGGGGCGACTAGGTATATAGGCTTGGAAAGTCACTTTTAGGGTTTCATTATGTCATGTTCAACTTGTAAATTGTGAGAGAGGGTTGAACCCTTCCTCATATTTTGTTGCTTAGGTGGTGTGCCCTAAGTCTCCAAAAATAACCAATCTTGTAGACAAGGTGATGTGCCCTTGTTCTTATAGACACCTAAAACACGTCATATTTAGGAGACTACCCATATGAACACATTTGTAGACCATATGAATCCTCTTGGATCTCTCCAAGAGCATGCAATGGTCCTAACCACTCAAACATGGTGGTTCTATCCCATACAGGCTTAGCCACTCTCAAGTAGAGCGGTCACCACACCTGGCCACTGTAGACTACAATGACCACACCTAGCCATTGGACCTGACAACAACTGGCACAATGCATAGTCTGGCCATGAATACGAGCCCAAATCAAGTAATATGACTACACATTTATATTATTTATGAGTAGATTTTGACAAGGAGCTTTTAGAGTTCCTCCTAACTGCCCCTTCAATGCCAGTTTGTGACTAATGCTTCCCACCCGATATGGCCAGTCACATGAGATTTGGAATGAAGCTTCTCCAAGAAGCCAAGGTCTAGATGTGGAAGAAAGAGAAGTCTACATATGGACTCTCCACAAAGAGCAAAAGATCTATGATTTTTAGAGTTAATTTAGTGAAGTCTTCTCATATTGGAGAGCGCATATACGATCCCTTAAGGAGCAACAAAGTGTTGTTCAGTTAAGGAGAGACTATGCACTTGATATTCACATCTATTATTATTCACTACCATTCTGTGTACTTGACACATCCTGCGACCCTTGAACATCAATTTGAGCAGAGAACCTGGTGATATAGCCCTTAGAGTGTGAGGAGAAAGGTAATTTTGTGATCGTTGTCTTGGACAGTGTCCCGAAGGCACAACCTAGGGTTTGACATTAGTTTTATTTGTGCTAGCATTATATTAGATCATTTTTTGTTACAATAGTTATTCCTAGCATAGATCTAATTTATAGTATGCATTTACATTATTGTTCTTTAAGACATACCAACATATTTCATTAGCTTTATTGCATTTAATCATAGTATGTTCATTTATCTTGCTTATTAGGTTTGATACTAACAACCTCATCCGAGGAGGCTGCCTAGGCTACTAAGCATACTTTATTGTTTTCACATACACAGATGTATAGGTTTACAGAACCATATCAAGATATCCAGAGCACGGGATCCCTCCTAGATGAGAGAAGGAGAAGGAGGTATTAGTGAGACCTTAGATAAGTTTGTGTGTGGGATCAGGCCTACAAAAGCGTACCTCCCCTTTGCGAGGGGATTTATTCCAACTACTTCCCCACTTGTAATTGATTGTATCACAAATTGGGTATCCCTTAGAGGGAGGAATATGTAACTATGGAATGGAAATATCAATAGAAACATATTTATTTATTTTTATTATTTACGTGTCTTTTGCATGCTCATTCCTTTTAGTTTGATATAATAAATACACTGCAAGCTGGGTCAGTTGCGGTGCGTGCTCCCTGGGATCACATAGATGAAGATCATGGTGGGACCCCCACCAGGGTTTGTTTTTTAGTCATTTTATTGACATTTACAGGTTTTTTTGTGTGCAAGTTTGGCTACTTTGGTTGACAACAACCCGTAGTTCTTGGCTGCTCTAGTCAACAACTAACTGATCTTAGCCGCTCCTACAGTCAATGACCAGAATTAGCTGCTCTGGTCGACAACAACCAACAATAAAGTGCAAAAAAAATAGAATTTCCATCATCAGAGTGGAATTTGAGGTTGGTTTCATCCTTTGTTTTCTCTGTGTTTCTTTTTGCAACTTTTTATTTCTAGAAATAGCAAGCGAAATCATAGTTTAATTAGGAAAATATAAAGAAAAATGGGAAAAGAGATTGCACTTGATGTTTCCTAGGACTTTCTTTAGTTTCTCTAGACCCTGCTAGGAACAATGGGCTTCTGCTTGTAAGGTCTTCCCTAGTCTCCAGTATGCTAGGCTTCTGTGTGTTTGGATTGCTTGCATGCGACCCAACTAGTGGCCCTTAATTTATAAAATAGAGTGCATTCTTTGAAGATCATATAATCTGAATATATGCATATTTATAAAATAAAATATCTTTTATCTTAGGTATATAGGAAAGATCATGCTTGCTTGGTGATGCATTTTTCTTACATGCAAGGTTAAAAAGAACCCCACACACATCACATTTCATCTTTAACATCAACGACATTGGGCTCTCACATCCAACCCATTGATCGAGACCAACAGTGGAGGTCATTACCACTTGTTTGGCTCATGAGGAAGAGTATCATCGGGACCCATATATGGCCAAGGCCAACCCAAGAACTATCCTAACCATGAAAAATATCATGCACTCCTCCTTGAGGGGTGTATCACTATGCACGAGGTGTTGGGTGAGGGTTGGTAGTACCTATGCTACCTCATTGAGTATGGATTTCATCACCATATTTGGCTTGTGCAAGTATATAGGTGAAAACCTTTAAACATATAAGTATACCATCCAATAAGAATGAAACATGATGAGAGTTAGCTTATATTTCCAATGAATCAAAACACACCAAACAAATTAGGGAACACATAAATCCTTACTAGAGATAAACATATACTTGTTTTGTTTGTGTGATTTAGAATCTACCTAAGAATATAACTCATAAGTCACCATGGTGTACACATGAAGCAAATGCCCTTGGTCTAATACCGATGGGGAAGCTAACACTTCACACACTCATAGTCACATTGACGTTGAGTCGCCCACCCATAGTGTCATCGGATGAAGTTCAACAAGTATTAGGGGATAACTCAACCCTTGGGGGGACTCCTATAGAAACCCTAGCAAGAGAGCCATGTCTTGGTTCCTTGTCACATAGACATTATGAGGCCTCACAGCCGCTATCATCACTTAGGCACACGAGGGTATCATGACCTCCTTTATCACATAGGTACAAGGAGACCTCAAGGTCTTTCTCATCACATAGACAAGTGGAGGTATCAGGACCTCCCTATTTACACTAATATGCAGAGGCATCACGAACTCCCTCATCGTATAGACATGTAGAGGCTTCAAGGCCTCCATCATCATGCTGACATGAAGAGGCATCAAGGCCTCCATAATCACATAGGCATGCAGGGGTTGCAAGACCCCAAGTTTCACATGATACACATAGGGTAGATCAGCCCACTTAGGGGCAAGACCCTAGGGCTACACCCAGTCATAGACCCATGACATCCTACAACATCCATGCATATGAGAGGGTACCCTTGGATTATGATCTCATTGGTGTAAATGCGACTCCATAGGATCAACCATGGAGAACTCAATAACTTGATGAGTTGGATCGAGTTCCCTCAATACCAGTTCCTAGAAGTATTGCTACTAAACATTCTGCTTTAGGAAGTTTACATAGCATAGCTACTAGATGCACCAATGAACCAAGGAAAATTTCAAAGTGACCCCACAACACATACACTACTTCAGATCATGGGGGTACTCAACCCATAAAATAGTACATAGAATAGGTTACCCTAGTGGACAAGAGCAAGCACACAGCAGGAGCCTTCCCGAAGGGCCTAAGCATTAGAACTCCTTAGACATAGTTAGAAAGGCATGAAAATTTAGTAGCAGGTCGATATGACTGAATACATAGGTTAGAGGAAGCACTATGCATTGAGCGAGAGCATGTAGAAGCTCTTGAGAAAGAAGATTTAAGGAAGAGATGCTTATGCCTACAAGAATAACACTAAAGAGAGGAAAGAGCTGAGCATGAGGAGCTAGTAGAGAGGCTTTCTTGAACAGATGCACACATAGGTGGTGAGAGATACCGACATGAGAGACATGTCGATTCTTAGTAGGAGAGAAGTACTAGGTAAGGAAATGAACGTGCTCACCACACTTCACAACATCAACAACACCCGAACCTTGAACAAACATAATTCAATGAGGAACGTGTAGGGATGGAAGGCTAGGAATATACATATCCTAAATCTCCATCCATGGTTATGGAATATGAGTATAGACGCCCAAAATGGGCCAACACAGGGTTACCTCCCTTACCACCATGAGAAAACCTTCAAGAATATGAGATTATTTCCTCGAAGGTATACCAAACACTCACCGAGAGAGTCAAGTCTCTTGAGAAGTAGGACATCGATGGACAAAAGCTAATATTGAGCAAGATACACAACCAGCCTCTATTCCCCTTAGTCTCGAGTCTTGTATATCCTAGGCACTTTGATATGCCTAGGCTAGATAGGTTTAAATGATAGGGAGACATGCAATAACACATGACCAAATTCATGAACGCTTGCTTCCACCTTGATAAGAATGATGCCTTGATGCTGAGGATATTCATCATGATGTTCTCTAACACAACAACTCAATGGTTCAACTAGTTGCCCAAGCATAACATCACTAGTTTTGAACAACTGGTGAATACATTCCTTGAACGTTTCTCCTTCGGTTACAAGAAGAAGGTGAACCTGTCTGATCTAGACAACTTGAAATAGTATGATGATGAGCTAGTGATGGAATATGGGGATAGGTGGAGAAAAATCATGACAAAATTATCATTCTCCATCCCCATAGAAGAGCTCATTTGAATGTTCACAAAGAGCTGCACAAAGCACATCTCTCTACTATTACAACTATAGCAATATGAATCATTCAAAGAAGCCTTGGCTCAAGATCAGCTTATTGAAGACATTAAGGTTGATGAGGGATACCTCAAGCTTCATAACAAGAAAGAGTGGATCAAGAAAAATGAGAATAACAAGAATAAGCAAAAGTAGGCCAAGCCTGCTCAGGTTAATTAGGTTGTATTGGCCACATCGAAGGAGGGGAATGGATAGCAACCCCATAATTATCAGGCTCCACTGGAAAAATATGACCCTACAAACCAAACCCAAAACAAAGAGTGTCAACCACTTCATTATTTCATGCCTCTAAACAAATTGATGCAGTTAGTGTTTAATTAGTTAAATAAGACACAAAGGATAAGGTTTCCTGATGTACAACTTATTGATCCTAACCATCCCAAGCCAAAGGGATACAAGAAAGATCAATACTGCCCATATCATAGGATACAGGGGTATGGTATCAAAAACTACATCAAATTCAAGAATGTTGCACAAAACATGTTTGAATAGGGAGAGCTAATATTTGACAACCTACTAGATCTTGATAATAGAGATATGGGTATATTCAAGAACCCATTACCCAATCATGAGGTCCCTAGATATCAGGGTACCCAAGTCAACCGGATCCAAGTCAAGCCACCTATTCATGGATACATCAAAATGGTTGAATTGGTTAATATGGCAACCAAGAGTCAAAGATATGGGTAACCACAACCTCTAGTAGCTCCCATTAATATCCTAGCTACACCTTAACAAAGATAGGTGTAGGACAATCCTTTAGGTCCACCAACAAGACCTGTGGTATCTTTTTGAAGTAGACTAGAATAAAATCTACAAACGACTTTGACCAAGTTGTCCATTTACGAGCTTATACAACAGTACCCTAGGCACAAGGAGACTCTAATGGAGCTTTTGAGATAAATCAAGCTCTAGCCCTAGAACCTAGATACGTTCACACATTTTGTGGGGCAAGTACAATAGTTCCAAGAGCATGTGATTCATTTTTATGATCATTAAATTAAGGTAGTTCCTACTTCCTCAGTAGACCCACCTTTGCATATTATTGCATTAATCAATGACATGCCATTCAAGAAGGTTTTGATCGATACAGACTCATAAATCAACATCATCACTACCAAGGCTATAGGACATTTGAATATCCCTAAGTCAAACATTGTCTCAACTTCCTACATGCTCAAGGCTTTCAACGATGCATTGTGCTCCACTATGGGCATAGTCATTTTACCTATAAATATCAAACATAAGACCATCTCCATGACGTGTCATGTGTTAGAAGTCCTGATACAATATTACATCCTTCTAGGGTGTCCCTAGATCAGGGATATGCAGTACGTGCCCTCAATCCTACACCAATGCATCAAGTATGTGCATGAGGGATAAGTTCATGTGGTTCCATCCGATGAAGAGTTGTTCAAGTATGTGCATCAAGTCAACTTATCGAGGGACTTTGTCCTTCTGTCAATGCATTTGTACATAAGACCTTCATCCTAACCACATAGCTAGGAAGAAAAAGCAAATCAGTGCGATGTGACCCATCCATGTCAGCATAACCTCCTACATTCAAAGCTACTGGTACTTCTAAAAAGCCTTTGAAATCTAAGGCAAAAGATAAACATAAGCTGAAGGTACACCTAGTGGAGGAAGGACCCAAGGAGATTTCGACCATAGCAGCTATAGGAATCCCTACTCCCATGGAGGAGGAACATTACCAAGAAATAGTCAAGTAGGTACCTCAACTTGCCTCACCTACATCATCAATAGTGTCATATGCACCCTAGGTGAATTTTCACCTAGCCAATGCAACACTAGGTTAATATATTGTGCATAATGTGACTTTCACACCAATCATTGAGTCTGAAGAACACAATCTTATACTGAGAGGGGGGGTGAATAGTATAAGACCACTTTTTAACTTTTTTCTTTTACTTCAAAAAGTAATGCAATGAACCAATAGCAAAATCAAACTAGTGTACAAGTCATCACATAATTGAGACATCAATATAATGTGGTTCACCCAAGGTGGGCTACCCCACAGAGAAAATATTTCACTAAATTTTCTCAATCAAATCCTTTGGGAATCCTTCCCAATTACAATTTTTATGGACTTCCTTTCCAAAGGATAATCCTTCCCCTAATAAAATATTTATGAGCCTCCTACCCAAAGGAGATGTCCTATCCCCCAAAGAAGTATTTATGAGCCTCTTGCCCAAAGGAGATGTCCTATCCCATAAAAATATGGAAATGATACTTTAGAAGATCACTGCCTCTTATACTGCTAGCAGGTGGAACTCCTTTCCATAGATGTCCTGTACTCCTTGCTCTAGCTCTAGAGACTTCTGTCCTCACTGATCACCTCCATAGCTGCTCATAGAAACCTGTACTAAACACAGTCAATAAGTCCAACACAAGTCCTCTCAAAATCTATCATAAATCTACACCAAACTCAGTCCTATGGTCCAACACAAATATGCTCTCAAATATTTGTCAGATCTATCCCAAGCTTAAGCCAAAATCTTGAAAAAATCAATAACAACTGCTCACAAGTCTTCACCAAGAATTCATAAAATCTATCCACAACTTCTTCAACAAGAACCTGTCCAAATCAGTCCACAAGTTCTCTGCAAGAACCTATCCAAATCAGTCCACAAGTTCTCCACAAGAACCTATCCAAATCAGTCCTAGCAAGCTCACCAATAACTTGCCCAAATCAGCTCAAGCAAGTTTACCAAGAAACTTGCCCAATGTGAACACACAAAGAGAATTGTTAGAGGCCCAATGTGTTTCATCCAATCATATCAAATCAATCTCATAGAAGCATAAAGAGAATTGTTAGAGACTCAATATGTTCTATCCTTCAAATCTCAATATCAAATCAAATCAATCTCATAGAAGCATAAAGAGAATTTTTAGAGACTCAATATGTGCTATCCTTCAACTTTCAATCTCAAATCAAATCAATCTCATAGGAGCATAAAGATAATTTTTAGATACTCAATATGTTCTATCCTTCAACTAAAAAACAAACTCTTTCTCAAATCAGAATAAAGATAGAAGTAGTATACTTTCACAAGATCTTAAACCACAACCCAAAAATTGTCAATAATGCAATCTCAAGGAATCAACTCCTCCAACATAGAACCATAACTTGCTATCAAACCCTAGCCAAGTTAGTTTTTAAGAACTCAAAGCAATCTCTCTCTAAGCATCAAAAAGGGGTTTAAGATATTTCCAACTTCTCTCAAATGAGAATGCTCAACTTAACCACACAACCAAGTTCATCAAGAAAAGTACAACTTGATAAAATAAAATCTCAAAGGAGCAAGCCCAACTCATGTATCAAGTAAAGCATAACTTGATCAACTCAATCTCAATGGAAGCAATCTCAAAACCAAACTCTCAAAAACCAAACAACTCAATTAGGGTTTCAACAACTTATAGCAATGGCATAGCTTCTCACTCAAAAACCCTAAAGCAAACTTCAAATGCTTCCACTCTCATAAACCAAAATTATGCAATAAATCATAAACTCATCATGATCTCATAATGCATAATCAATACTCCCAATTTTAGAAAATAATATCCACTCCAAATAAGGAAACTTAATTTAATCCTTTTCACTCCAAACTTATTTTCAAAAAACCATAAATCAATAATAACCATGGAAGAATGTGCCCATACCTTTACTTTGATGAAGAAGGAGAACTCAAAATCTATCACAACACTAACTCTCAATTTGCCACAAATTAGAGTTAGCAATAATGGAATAATGCACAATGATAAGAGCCCTAATAACACCTTATCACTCCAACTCATAAATAATCAGAATTCACAAATATACATATGAACAATATTCCTTTACACCTTATAACTCCTACTTAGTATATCACAAAATAACTTCAACCTCAAAAATAATTACAAGAGAATATCCACTCAATAACTCCAAAGGCTTTCTAACCCCAATATGACATTAAGCACAATTATTCCTTAAACCCTTATAACTCCTAAAATACATTTACTTCTAAATGCATTTACCATATAAACATTGAGAATCAATAATAACAATGTTAAATAAATATTTATATTTAACCTTATACCTCCATCCAATTACCAACAATAATTGCCAAGTCAAATCAAATATTCCACATTATCAAAAAAAGATTTACCTTGGCCAAAAATCAATTATCCAACCTTAGGAGAAGTGTGGAGACACCAACATAAGTGCCAAAGAACTTCCTCCTCCAAACTCATGGCCCAAGGCAACTTCTGTACCACATGCACAATAATTCTTGATCAAAAATAAAACACACCCAACGCAAATCGATCTCGACACCTCTGCCTAGCGAGCACCTTCGCTCCACTGCCTTCGCTGTTGGAGCACAAGTGCCCAACAAAAATATTAAGTGCCACTTGTTGTTTTACCTTCCCTTTGCTTGTATAAATTAAAGATAAACATATTTATCTTTTTCACAGGCATACGAAATCGAAACTTAAACACAAAGTAATACAAAACTTGAAAATAATAGAGCAATCCAAAATAGAAGGTCACAGAGCAATACAAAATCGAAGGTCATAGAGCAATACAAATTCGAAGGTAATCATGCAAATCAGAGGTGCTTAAAACCTTAGGAAATAATACCCTTTAATAGTCTTTCATCCCATGCAAATTGATGTCGGTGCTCCTTTCAAACATTGTGTTTTTCATCCCATGCAAGTTGACGTTGGCAAGGTAAGTCTTTTACATGAGCGTTGCTAAGGGTTTAGAAACCCTTTCAATAATAATTATTAAATTAATAATTATTATTTTATTAATAATAAACTTAACTTAAAACCTTTTCAAAGGTTTGAGTTAATTTATTTATTAATAATAAAAATGGACTTTTAAGGTTTTTTCAAGGAGCAAAACCTTTTCATTAAGCTAATATGGTTTTAATAAAAACCCTTAATGAGTCCAGATGGGTTTAATAAAAACCCTTAAACAAACATGGAAATTTCAAGATATTTTTTGCATCAAACTCTTTTTGACATCAACACAAATTCATTTTGACATCAACACAAACTCCTTTTGACATCAATGACAACTCACAAGCATGTATCTAGGCAACATACCCAAAATTACCAACAATCTCCCTCTTTGTCATTGATGGCAAACCACTACTGAAACCACTGCCAACTATCAAAATTGAAACCAACTAAAAACCATCCTCTGAAGCTTTGCTCCACCTGACTCAAGGCTCTCCCCCTTTCTCAAATCTCTCCCCCTTTGTCATCAATGGCAAAGGATCACCTTTGGGGCTTAGGGCTAAGAATGAGCCTCTTAGCTTAGCCCCTCCCCCACATCCTTTTGAGGTGATTAATTCTAGGGTGGGAGTAAAACTCCCATTAGGCACTGATCATCATCAGTGTCCATAGATGCCTTTCCATGATTTTTCCTATTATCCTTGTCCATGTTCCTATTCCTGTTCTTGTTCATATCCTTGTTCTTGTTCCTGTTTAAAACCCTGTTCCTGTTCATGTTCTCATCCCTGTTTATGTCCAAGCCATTATTCCTATTCCTATAATTATTCATTTTATTGCCATTATTTTTGTTCCTGTTCATAGCCCTGAACCTATACCTTGGAACTTCTGCTCTACACCATATGGATGTATGTCCTTCATTATTGCACTTATAACATTTTACAATGTTATTCCTTTGAGATGTACCTATTTTTTGAATCCTCTATGTTGGACCAAACTTGTTCCTGTTGTTAACCCTGCAACTAACTACCTTATGCCTAAACTGATTACAATAGTAGCAATACCCTTGAAAGAAATTAACACTTCTAAAATTTCCATTAACCTATCTTGCTTAAGCCCTGCATTGTGAAGCCACGTGTCCAAACCCATGACATGCAAAACATCTTCCATTAAACTTTTCTTACCTTGACCTCATAGGTCCTTCAGTATTTCTCCCCTTATGCTGATTCCTATTTTCTAATTTTGTGCTATCTGAATTACCATCTAAAAACTTACTCTCTGAAGTACTCTCTTCATATGAATCATCTTCTTCTTAGGAGCTCATAATAGATTTCTCAACCTGTTCCTTTTGTTTCTTTCCAAAAATAAGACTTGTTTTATCTGTTGTCCTTCTTTGATCTTTGATTATTGATTTTACCTTCTTGGAACTTTATTCAAACCTATAAAGCTTCTCCTTATACTCATTAGTTTATTTTTTCAAGGAAGCTACTTCATGTTTTAACTCTTTACACTCAAGATACCTAGCTGCAATATCTTCTTTGAGTTCCTGTGTCTTTGCTATAGAGATATCAAGATTACCTATAAGATCATATCTTTCATAACGACATTCATAAAACCTATCAATGAGTCTAGCATATTTCTTTCTTTATTTCCTTAACACATCAAGAGCATTAACAAGTTCAGCCTCAAGATCTACTTCATTTTTTGAAACATCCTCTATTTATTTTCCTTTTGAAACATCAATATCCTTTTCTGAATTCTTACCACTAGAGGTGCTACCTTCATCTAAATCCATAAGAAGATCTTCATCATAATTTTCTGAAGCATCCTCATACATAGTATTACCAGAATTCAAACCATCATTTGTACAATCATCCTCAAGGTGACAAAAATTTCCACATCTAAAGCACTTAAGCACAACAAATCTATTCCTCTTTTCTTTTCCTTCATTTTTTGTTAGAAAAAACATCTCATTTCTATCATCACTTGAAGAAATTCCATAATCACTACTAGAACACTTACTTGCTTTGTTTATGTAGAAAATTTTCTTGTGTTTTTGGAAGTACCTCTTCCCTTGAATGTTTTGCTCATTTTTGTTCTTTCTTTGATACCTGTGCTTCTCATATTCCCTGTGCTTATAATATTTTTTTTCTTCATCATAATCATCCTTGGGTTTCGGACAGTTAGTAGCATAGTGACCAAACTTTCCACAATTAAAAAATTTAACATATTTCATACCTTTGTGCTTTCTTGAGAACTTGCCTTTCCTATTGTAGTTTGCTTCTTCATCACTAGAAGACTCATCACTATCTTCTTGTTGTTTACCCTTGGACTTCTTGGTAGCTTTGAAAGTTGCCTCCTTCTTAGGATTAGGTACCACTTTAGTTCTTAACTCAAAAGCTGCAAGTATACTATGAAGCTCATCCTTTTTCAATTTATCTAAATCCTTGGCTTCCTCAATAGCTGAAATATTTTCACTAAATATATTTAGAAGAGACCTCAAAATTTTATCACAAACATCATTTTTAGCAAGGTCAAGACCTAGTTTCTTCATGGAATTAACAATCTCATCCATACAAAGCATATAGTCACTAATATTTTCTTCATCATTCATATTGAGTTGTTCAAAAATACCTTTGTAATATCTCAATTTTGATTTTTTGACATTTGCATCACCTATATGAACCACTTGAATTGATCCCACTTTTCCTTTATCAATGAATCACCTTTGTAAGATCTACCTTTTGTAGACCTTTCAAAATTGCATTCATTGCCCTTGAATTGCTGTGATGTAAAATTTTCTCATCTTTAGTAGTAGGAGGGAGCTTTGGAATAGTGTACCCAAAATCAAATGCTTCCCAAACTTCATTTCCAAGAGCCATTAGATGAAATTTCATATTTATGATCCATAGACCAAAATATATCCCATCAAGAATAGGTGTTGAATTACCACTTGTAAAATCCATTGTGTTCTTTTCAAGTTTTTATTTCAAGCTATGAAACTCTTTCGAAGGAACCTACTCTGATACCAATTGAATAACACAAGCTTATACTAAGAGGGGGGTGAATAGTATAAGACCACTTTTTAACTTTTTCATTTTACTTCAAAAAGCAATGCAATGAACCAATAGCAAAATCAAAGCAGTAATAAAACCAGTGTACAAGTCATCACACAATTAAGACACCAATATAACGTGGTTCACCCAAGGTGGGCTACTCCATAGAGAAAATATTTCACTAAATTTTCTCAATCAAATCCTTTGGTAATCCTTCCCAATTACAATGTTTATGGATTTATTGTCCAAAGGAGAATCCTTCCCCTAATCAAATATTTATGAGCCTCCTACCCAAAGGAGATGTCTTATCCCCCAAAGAAGTATTTATGAGTCTCTTGCCTAGAGGAGATGTCCTATACCCCAAAGCTCTAGAAATGATACTTCAAAATATCACTGCCTCTTCTACCACTAGCAGGTGGAACTCCTTTCCATAGAAGATATATTGTCCTACTTGCTCTAGCTCTAGATACTTCTATCCTCACTGATCACCTCCATAGCTAATCATCAAAACTTGTACTAAACATAGCCAGTTAGTCTAGCATAATTCGTCTCAAACTCTATCACAAATCTGCACCAAACTTAGTCCTCTGGTTTAGCACAAATCCACTCTCAAATCTCTGTCAGATCTATCCTAATATTAAGCCAAAAGCTTGAACAAATCAATCACAACTGCTCACAAGTATTCACCAAGACTTCATAAAATCTGTCCATAAGTTCTTCAACAAGAACATGTCCAAATCAGTCCACAAGTTCTCCATAAGAACCTATCCAAATCAGTCCACAAGTTCTCCACAAGAACCTTTCCAAATTAGTCCTAGCAAGCTCACCAATAACTTGCCCAAATCAGCTCAAGCACATTTTACCAAGAAACTTTCCCAATGTGTACACACAAAGAGAATTGTTAGAGTATTTCATCCAATCATATCAAATCAATCTCATAGAAGCATAAAGAGAATTGTTAGAGACTCAATATGTTCTATTCTTCAACTCTCAATCTCAACTCAAATCAATCTCATATAAGCATAAAGAGAATTGTTAGAGACTCAATATGTTCTATCCTTCAACTTTTAATCTCAACTCAAATCAATCTCATAGGAGCATAAAGATAATTGTTAGAGACTCAATATGTTCTATCCTTCAACTCAAAAACAAACTCTTTCTCAAACTATAATAAAGATAGAAGTAGTATCCTTTCACAAGATCTTGAACCACAACCCAACAATTGTCAATACTACAATATCAAGGAATCAACTCCTCCAACATAGAACCATAACTTACTATCAAACCCTATCCAAGTTAGTTTTCAAGAACTCAAAGCAATATCTATCTAAGCATCAAAAAGGGGTTCAAGATATTTCCAACTTCTCTCAAATGAGAATGCTCAACTTAACCACACAACCAAGTTTATCAAGCAAAGTACAACTTGATAAAATCAAATCTCAAAGGAGCAAGTCCAACTCATGTATCAAGTAAAGCATAACTTGATCAACTCAATCTCAATGGAAGAAATATCAAAACCAAACTCTCATTAGGGTTTCAACAACTTATAGCAATGGCATAATCTTCTCACTCAAAAACCCTAAAGCAAAATTCAAATGCTTCCACTCTCATAAACCAAAATTATGCAATAACTCATAAACTCATCATGATCTCATAATGCATAATCAATACTTCCACTTTTAGAAAATAAGATCCACTCCAAATAAGGAAACTTAATTTAATCCTTTTCAATCCAAAATTATTTTTGGAAAACCATCAATCAATAATAACCATGGAATAATGTGCCTATACCTTTACTTTGATGAAGAAGGAGAACTCAAAATCTATCACAAAACTAACTCTCAATTTGCCATAAATTAGAGTTAGCAACAATGGAATAATGCACAATGATAAGATTCATAATAACACCTTATCACTCCAACTCATCAATAATCAAAACTCACAAATATACATATCAACAATATTCCTTTACACCTTATAAATCCTACTTAATATATCACAAAATAACTTCAACCTCAAAAATAATTACAAGAGAATATCCACTCAATAACTCCAAAGGCTTTCTAACCTCAATATGATATTAAGCACAATTATTCCTTAAACCATTATAAATCATAAAATACATTTACTTCTAAATGCATTTACCATATAAACATTAAGCATCAATAATAAAAATGTCAAAGCAATATTTCTATTTAACCTTATACCTCCATCCAATTACCAACAATAATTGCCAAGTGAAATAAAATATTCCATATTATCAAAAAATGATTTACCTTGGACATAAATCAATTCTCCAACCTTAGGAGAAGTGTGGAGATACCAACATAAGTGCCAAAGCACTTCCTTCTCCAAACTCATGGCCCAAGGTAACTGTTGTACCACATACACAATAATCCATGACAAAAAATGAAACACACTTGACACGAATCGATCTCGACACCTCTTCCTAGCGAACGCTTTCACTCCACTACCTCCGCCATTGGAGCACAAGTGCCCAATGAAAATATCAAGTGCAATTTGTCATTTTACCTTCCCTTTGATCATAGAAAATAAAGACAAATAGATTTGTCTTCCTCATAAGTGTACGAAATCAAAACTTAAACACAGAGCAATACAAAACTTAAAAAACACAAAGTAATCCAAAATCGAAGGTCACAAAGCATTATGAAATCGAAGGTCACAGAGCAATATGAATTTGAAGGTAATCACGCTAATCGGAAGTGCTTAAAACCTTCAGAAATAATGCCCTTTAATAGTCTTTCATCCTATGCAAATAGACGTTGGTGCTCCTTTCAAACATTGCATTTTTCATCCCATGCAAGTTGACTTCAGCGAGGTAAGTATTTTACATGAGCACCGCTAAGGGTTTAGAAACCCTTTCAATAATAATTATTAAATTAATAATTATTATTTTATTAATAATAAACTTAACTTAAAACCTTTTCAAAGGTTTGAGTTAATTTATTTATTAATAATCAAAATTGACTTTTAAGGTTTTTTCAAGGAGCAAAACCTTTTCATTAATCCAATATGGTTTTAATAAAAACCCTTAATGATTCCAGAAGGTTTTAAGAAAAACCTTTAACCTTGTCACCATGGTTTTAATAAAAATCCTTAAACAAACATCATGGAACTTTCAATATATTTTTGGCACCAAAATATTTTTGACATCAGCACAAATTTATTTTGACATCAACACAAACTCCTTTTGACATAAATGACAACTCACAAACATGAAGCTAGGCAACATACCCAAAATTGCCAATAGATTCTGCACAAGACATGGGATGGACAAGAGCCTCAAACCTACCAGTAGGGACAACGATTTCCCTAGGTGTTCCACCTAACCAAAAAAATTTCATATATGTTGGTCTAGATTATGCCCATACTACTCCTAATCTAGAAAGGGATGAGGATGAGCCATTCACCATGATTTTTCATTACTTGTCATATCCTGAGTTTGCTCTAAAGTACTTTGAGAAGTGTCATTGGCAAGGCTATGGCCTAGGCCTGTATGAGCAAGGGCACTAGTTTCCATTTCAGCTACAATGCCAATTACCTATTGAGAAGTGCAGTTTAGGCTATCAAATGTGAAGTCATGATGACTCTTTGGAAGTAGCCCTAGATAGGCTAAGAATCGGTTTTGGGGAGGACATTGATTGGAATTCCTATCAACCCCCTAGAAAAAACTACTTGGATGATGGATGGGTGTTGATGGTCAATGTCACACCACCTGACCAATATCACCCTGAATCCTCTCTTGAAGTGCCCCCATCAAGAGCCATCCTATGGGAGGAAGAGACAATGTATGGATATGAGTGAGAGGATTATGACTATGTCCCAAGAAAGTATGAATATGATGCCAGCCTAGCCTATCATGGGCCTCAATATGTGAAAAAAATTTCTTGGATAGGCCACACAGAGAGTGTGTACATCTCAAATAAGAGAAAATACATCTCAGATGAGGGTGGATACATATAAAATGAGAGTGGCTATGACAGAAGACTCAACTAAGATGGCCTTCATAAGATATGCACGGCAAATGGTAGGTACCAAAGTAAATACCAATGGATTATTTATAAGCAGTGATGATTATGAATATGATACTGAAATGGACTATCTTAGGCATCAACAGGTAAGTCAACACCACCCTCATTCCTCTATTGAAAGATAAGCTTGATCTCTTTGCTTGGACATACAAGGATATGTCTGGTCTAGATCCGAAATTGGTTACTCATAACCTTTCATTGGACCCCACCAAGAATCCAGTTAAGAAAAAACTTAGGAAAATACATCCAACCATCACTTTGATGGTTAAATATGAATTGCAAAAATTATTGGATGTAGAATTCATAATTTCCATTGACTATCCATAATGGGTATCAAACATGGTACCTATAGGAAAATAGTATGGAAGAATCTGTATCTATACTAATTTTAGAGACCTCAATAAGGCAACACCAAAGGATTCGTTCTCGTTGCCTAACATAGATGCTCTAGTAGACACAACTATAGGTCACAATATGCTTTCCCTTATGAATGACTTTTTTGGTTACAATAAAATTAGGATTAAACCCAAAGACCAACATAAAACCGCTTTCACAATCCCATGGAGAACATTTTGCTACAAAGTTATACCATTTGGTCTTAAAAATATTGGTGCTACATATTAGCAGTCCATGACATATATCTTTCAAGACTACATGCATAAGATCCTAGAGGATTATATCGATGACTTATTGGCAAAGTCATTTATACATTCAAAGCATGTTGAGGTTCTCAAGAAAGTCTTTGATCGCTTGATAGAGCATAATGTTAGGTTGAATCCCAAGAAATGTATCTTTGGTGTAACATCAAGAAAACTCTTAGGATTCATCATTTTTAAACAAGAGATTGAATTTGATCTAGAAAATATCAAGGCCATTTTAGAAATCTTTCCTCCCACTAATATAAAGGAATTGAGAAGCCTACAGGGCAAAGTAGTGTTCCTAAAGTGATTCATTGCACAATTATCGAACAAATGTCGATCCATGAATCAGTTCCTACATAAGGGATTCCATTTAATTGGGATAAGGTCTATCAAGAGGACTTTGCTGAGATCAAGAAGTTCTAGAAATGCCTCTATTTTTAGCTCCACCTCAACCAGAGGTACCATTCATATTATATATTTGCTACTGAATTTGCATTGGGAACCATGTTAGCCCAAAAGAATGTTCAAGGTAAAGAGCAAGTAATATATTACATTTACCAAACTCTGGTTAGCTACAAGATATGATATGCATATGTGGAAAAATTATGCTTAGAAGTGGTCTTTGTAATGAATAAGTTGCACCACTACATGTTAAGCCATACAACATATGTGGTATCAAAACAAAATCCTTTGTAGTACATGATGAGTAAAATGTATCATAATACATGTACTGCAAAGTGGATCATGATATTGATAAAATTTGATCTAGAATTCATAAGTCAAAAGTCTATCAAGGGACAAGGCATAGTAGATCAACTGGTAGAGGCTCCTCTTTAGGATCATAAGCCTCTTGTCATAGAGCTTCTTGATGATGTAGTATTTGCATTATCGGAGTCATAAAAATCCAAAAAACTTGATAATCCAAAAGATACATCTTTGTTCTTCAATGGTTCCAAATATGATCAAGGGGGTGGTGCAAAAATTGTGTTCTTCATGCCATAAGGTGCTCCAATACCCTTGTCATTTAAGCTCAATTTCCCTTGTACCAACAATAATGCTAAATACGAGGCCCTAATCTTGGGGCTCCAAACAATGCTCGTGTAACAACCCCATTGTTAGCATAATTTTTTTTATATAGATAAATATTCATCTTTCATGAGACAAGGGTCATAATCATGGATTAAAATATAATAATTCCATTTAGATTGTAAGCTATCAAGGCAAATAGCATCAAAATATAATATTACTTGATCATAGTCATTCCTAAGTGTAGCACCCTAAAATTGGCGCAGTTAAACCATCAGTAAAAGGTAAAAAAAAATGAATTTTAACCTCGCAACTGCCCGTTAACTGCTCACCTCATTTTTCATGACATTTTTAGAAGTTGTTTTGACTGTTGGATGATATTGTCGCAGATATGACGATATCGTCCCAAATCAAATGAATTCATCTGGAAAAAAATGTCCAAACGATTTCATCCCAAAACCAATTTTTCATAATTAGCATCTATTTCAACAACCTCTCCAACTCGGGTAGAAGCATGTATACACAGTTGGACATTCCTACGTTAGAGATATCCCAAATTGGAATGATTCCCAACCTCCTAACCTGCCCCTAATCCTATATAAACTTGGCATTTTCATAGTTTATCCCCATGGCTAATCATTTCCCTGCAACTTTAGTTTTTTTTTTTGTTAGAACATCCTATCCCCTATCATTTGCACTTGTGTTTTCAAGTTTTATTGTAGGATCTCACTATGTTTCAACCAGAGGAAGATCGAATCATTGTAGGTGATTCAACCACAATTTTGGATGATCCTGTTGAGATCGATGATGATCTCGTACGATTGTAGACGATTTTGACTGCAATTTAGATTGGGGGCAATCAAAGCCCTGAGTTTGCATTCTCTATCTCTTTTTCTTATTTAATTGTGCATTAGATTAATTCACTTCTATTCTACATCTTGGAGTTCACCTCATTTAGCATATTTGCATGATAAAATTCAAAATAAATTATTAAAACATTGCATCCCATTTGATTTGATATCTAGATTTATCATTTAAGCATTTATATTCTTATTTCTATCATTTTGTATCATTCTTGTAATTGTATTTTTGGTTTTTGGTGTCTGTTTTCATGATTGTAGGTTTTTGACGAATTCATCTGACGAATTCGTCAGGTCGTCAATGATCTTGGCTGATCTTAGATGATCTCCTATGATCTGGATGATTATGTATAATTATAGATGATCTTGTCATATTCGGGATGATCTGGACTCCTACAAGCTTCAGAATCTTCATCAGACATCAGAAATTAGGTGCACTCTTCTCCATTTTAGATATTTTCTATATTTAGAATTCATTTATGTTTGTTGTCTTCATATAAACTAGAAATTTCATATAGAATAGCTTAGATTCATTTTTGCCAACCTAGGAATCTGAATGATTGAACATAAAATGAACACATCAAACCCATTCTCAACCTAGGCATGGAAACTGCCACTCAAAGTTTCCTGGTGAACCCCACCATCCATCGAAAATTCACCCTTATACCCCTCTCTCAAGAGGTGCAACCTTAAAAGGCCTCTCCATCCAAGGTATTGTCCCATCCTTATCGCATCCCCCTTCAGGGCATAGATCCTTTAGCCTAAAGGTAAGGGTGCAAAAAATTTGGGTGATACATTTTGGTGAACCCGACGTGAAACTAAAACACATTTTGAAAACAATTTGAAAAAAAAAACACATTATTAAGAACATCTAGAATCATTAGACAACCGTTAAATTTGCATATCATACTTAGATGGTAGATTATAATAGAAGACGAGATGTCACCATAAATGTTGAAAATCAATTAATGACCATAGAGATTACTTCTGTGCTTAGAGTACCTCAAAAAAATAGAGCCCAATCTTTGTGGGACGAACTTTATAGGAGATTGGGTATTATTGAATCCAGATCTGTAGAACTTAGGCGAATTAAAAGGTTTGTCCTAGATAGAATCTTGGATCCTGATCAGGAGACTTTGTATCATGAACTTCAGAGAGCTTGCCATAGGTGGTTAGCAGATAAAAGAGCACTTGTGTCTTCAAAATTATACACATTTGAGGAATACCTTGAGAACGTAGTTGTAGTACATAAATTTCTATCTCGTATAGAGGATCAAGAAGTCATTCTTACAAATAGAAAAATATGGAATAGAGTTCCTAGAGCTGTGTTATATCGAGAGTATTACCATGAAATTTATTTTTACATGTCAGGGTCTGAAATAGATCATATTACCATAGCACACTTTGTCAAATTCTTGAAAAACCACTTCCAATTTGAAGAGGAGCATTTCATGAATCCTGATGAACTTGAACCTATCAATGATATCCATAAACTATTCATAGAAAACTAAGTCATTATTTTTACTATTGTTATTTCTTGCAACTAACATGTTGTTTGTTATTTTTATTCTTGCAAAATAATAATATAATCACGAAAAAAAAAAAAAAAAAACAAAATATTCCTTTTAAAATATTATAGTAGGTATATAATTAAAATATATACCTCTCAACCCGACTGCATATATATATATATATTTTCTAAAACCTAAGTTTAGCACAATGCCAAGACTTAGGAATGGAAAACAAACCGAAGAAGATGAAGATTGGTTAGGAAGACCATTAACTGACCAAAATGTCCCTCTTGAGGACCAAGTTTCGAAAGAAGGAACCCTAGACCAGTAATAAGAAGAGCTTGTTGTAGGAAATGAACAAGAAGAAACTGTTAGAGAGGAAGGATCCTCATCACCTAAGATGTCTCCAGGAGGAGCTATCACTTTTGAGAATATGGAAAAATTCTAGAAGTTCATTAATATTAATATTGGTGTTTTTAATATAGCAGCCCATATGGACAAGGATCAAATTAGTGACACTCAAGAAACTCTAGAAGAAGTATTTCAAACACGCACTAATCCCTTTTCCTTTAATTATCAAGAGAGTGATCAAGCTAGACCATCCAATTAAGATATGGCAGCTATGATTCAGAAGATACAACAACAACAGGTTACCCAACCATCTAAAGTTCCTGTTAACAAGCTTAGGGTCATTCTCACACAAAAGAAACCATCATTTACTGCTCTATTTCACCAAAATCTTGATCAACATACCTCAAATCAACAAAAATCCAAAACAAAACCAAACACCAATTACCAACAATCTAGGGTAGAACATAATACTATTACAAATCCCCTTCATAACACACTTCCTACCAACACTTTGCATAATAGCAATATAGCATCTAATCCTTATGTCACACCATAATACACTCATAGATCCCATACCTATGTCCCACCGAACCAATATGGTGGACAAACTAGTAATATTGAAACCATGGTGAAACAACTAGTTTCCCGTATGGACTAGATAGTTCCCTACCGTCCCTCGTACAACTATCGAGAGATGTGTAGTCAGCCTTTAGATCCTATAGTCGTAGTAGAATCATATCCTAAACATTTTCCTATGCCTATTCTTCCTATATATAAAGGAACTAAAGATCCCATAGAGCATCTTCATATGTTTAGGATAGCATGTCATGATATATCACATGATGACTTGTTATTACTAATTTTTTTTTGAAAAGTTTGGGAGGAATGGCATTAGAGTGGTATTATCAATTACCCACTAATTCTTTGAGGAATTTCAAAGAAACTACCGAGTCTTTTGTTCATCAATTTAGTGCCTACATCAAAATACATGTGATCATTAAAGATTTGTATAACTTAAAACAGGACAAAGATGAATGCTTTGATGATTTCTTAGCTAGGTGGAGACAATTGATAGGAAAATTGCACTTTGTGTTACCTTATAGGGAGATTTTGGACATCTTTATTAATAATTTGCAAGAGCAACTATCTTATGAATTATCAACTGCTACCTTGACCACCTTCGATCAGGCTATAGAATTAGGCTGAAGAGTGGAAGATGCTCTCATTCGGAGAGGCCAGCTTAAAAGGAAAGACGATGAGAAAACATCCAAAAATAAATATAAGAATAAAAAAGTTGTGGGATATGGAGTCACTGATAGAAAAAATATTGCTAATGTTAATGCTACGAAGACAGCGGAGAAGTTTTTACTGAAACCTCTTGATAGACCTCCTCAAGAATTTACTAGGTTAAATCAACCTTTATCAACTATTCTACCATAATTATTAGAACGAGGTTTGATTCAATTACCAAATATCCAGGAACCTGATCCAAATATACCCGGATAAAGAGCAGATTTACACTGTGACTTCCATAGAGGACTTGGACACACTACCAACTCTTGTAAAAGATTAAAACATAAAATACAAGACTTGATTGATAACAATGAGATGGAGGTGCAAGCCTTTCAACCTAAGAAAAATCCTCCTAATAATGTTCAAAAGAACACCCCACAAAACCAGAATCATAACGCCAATAAGTCATTAGACATATTTCAACATCCCTTACCAAAACATGGTAAGGAGGTGGCTAATCAAATTGAACATCATAATGTCCCTCCTCCTACCCGATATGTAGGAACTATTAGTGGGCATTTACCTACTCATGATCTGGAAATATTTGACACAACTTTATCCGTGGTTACAACTAGGCCTCTATATAATATTCAGATACCTGATATTAGTGATACAGAATACGATACTGAGAGTGATATGGAAATCACATCAAATCAATCAAATAGTTTTGAAGATGAATCAGATACTATTCACCCTATCACAAGTTATATGGTTCCAGAAGAACCAATTCCAAGAAGATTCACTACTAGAACATCGTCTCACTGATTACTTTCTAATGAGCTAGCTATAAATGCTAGACCAAGACCCATTCATCATCCGTAGAATAATATTGTGGGTACCATCGGAGCTGTTACTAGACAACAGACTCAAAATTATCAACAAGATCAAATTCAGAATGGTGGATCAACTCCATTTGTTTTGAAGGTTCCTAATAAAGGGAATCATGCACCTAATGTTCAACCTAAACCTCCTTATAATATTAATGAACAATTATCAAATATTACAACTAGAATTTCCCTCTTGGACCTTTTAAGATCTTCTCCTACACATAAAGATGAATTAATGCTCACATTAAGCCAAATGATGGTACCACAAGACATTCAATCTAAAGCCATGGCCAATACTATAATAACTCGCAAAGTTGATTGTATTGACTTCTAGGATAGAGACATACCTCAACATAGTTTACATAAAGATAACCCCTTGTATATTACTGCTTTAATTGGAGATGTAGCAGTCAAACGAGTTTTGATTGATAATGGTTCATATTTAAATATCTGCACTTTTGACTTCTACCAAATATTTGGGTTTAGAAGTGATGAAATAAAAAGAACTAATATGATCATAAAAGGTTTCAATGACAAAACACAAGAAACATGTGGAGTTATTACCATTCCATTGTAGGTTGGTCCAAGAACCTTGGATACGACTATGTTTATTGTACATTGCCTTACATCGTATAATATACTCTTGGTTCATCCTTGGATCAACACGATGCAAGCTATTCCCTCAACCTTACATCAATGTGTTAAGTTTGAATTTAAGAATCAGTTGGTTACCATTCATGGTGATCCAAGATCCTTTGATATGTGTGCTTTGGCAGAATCTATTGGAGTTCAATTTTGCCCAGATCTATCATCCACACATCCTAATTCTCATTATCCATATAAACATGTGAAACTCACACCCACAATGTCATCTACTTCTTCTCCATCAGTTGCACCTTCACATATAGCTCAACCATCTTCTGAACAAACCACATTAGGACCTAAGAGAGATCCTAATCCCACAACCAATGTCTCTTATTCTACTCCTATAACTTCCATACCTTTCATAGACCCATCTATCGACTCCTCTACACTGTTTACATCCAAAAAAATTATATTTTCCACATCAGAATACGTAGGGAATGTTCCTTCTACATCTTATGCTCTTACTAACGAGCTCTTACCCGATCTATCTAAAATCCTTATATCAGGAGAAACGAATGCCTCTATGCAAGATTCCCTTATTTTAAATAATTTGCCACCATCTCCTCATACCTTGGGACTCCCACAGCCTATGGGAAGTATTTACCAAGTCGGGAGCTGTGCCTTTATTTATAAGGGATATGACTGGGGTAGAATATCCAGAAACATCAAAACTCATTATGATGGATATGCTCAATGTTATTTTACTGATGAGTATATTAAAGCCAAACCTATAATGTTGAAATTGGGATATAAAGGGAAAGGTTTGGGTCCTTTCCAGAATGGTATGAAAGAACCTTTTGAGGTAGAAGCATGGTCCGCCCAATGTGGTGTGGGCCTATTTCCTAGTAAGGGTCAACCATTCCCATTTGAGGATGATGACCAACTTATCTGTTACCAAGATTATTTAGATGCACGCGATGCCTTGCATTTAATAAATAAGACATTCACATGTAATATGCTATCTATAGCTTATCCTGATATGATCACTAAATTCAATGATGAGTTGGAGGGATATATCTTTCATGATGTCTCCATTGAGGAATTATTACATAATGGATTTTATTTTGATGGCTCTATACCTAGTATAGCCTAGCTTGAGGCCATGACTCCTCAAGATGAATTATCCAAGATAACCTTGGAAGAATTACAAGAATTGGGCGTTTCACCCGCCCCACCTAATTTTGAGAGAGATCTACACATGGAAGTAGAAAATGTCATAAAAATTAACATTGGAATTGAGGATAACCCCCACATAATCAACATTGGATCAGAATTGAGTCAAGAAAAATAGGATAAATACATTGCATTTATTAAAGAATATGAAGATGTCTTTTCTTGGACATATGAAGATATGTCAGGATTAGACCCTTCTATAGTTATGCATCACCTAGTAGTGCACCCGAATGCTAAACCTGTTAAACATAAACTTAGAAAAATGAATCCTAAAGTGGCCTTACTAGTCAAAGGGGAGTTAGAAAAACTCCTGAATGTTATTTTTATACAAGCCATTTATTATTTTGAATGGATCTTGAATGTAGTTCCAGTAACTAAGAAAGAAGCTACTAAGGTTAGGGTTTGTAAAAACTTTAGAGATATTAATGTTGCATGCCATAAATATGATTTTCCCCTTCCCAATATGGATCAAATAATTGATTTTACTGCTAGGAGTGGAATGATATCCTTAATGGATGGGTTTTCTGGTTATAATCAGATCAGGATAGCTCCTGAAGATCAGGCTAAAACAACCTTTATTACCCCTTGGGGGAATTTATGTTGGAAAGTGATGCCATTCGGGTTGAAGAATGCAGGTGCAACCTATCAACGAGCCATGACTTATATATTTCATGATATGATGCATGATATACTACATGATTATGTAGATGACATTATAGCTTGTTCTACTGAAGAAGATGACGATTAGATGACTTGAGAAAAGTATTTGATCGGTTAAGGGAATATATTATTCGATTGAATCCAGCCAAATGTATATTCAGAGTTATTCAGGTAAATTATTGGGAGTTATAGTTTCTTTATGTGGCATTGAAATTGACCCTCTCAAGATTACGACTATCATTGATATCTGAACTACGAAGTCTACAAGGTAAGATTCAAGCTATCTATCGCTTCATCGATAAGCTAGCGGATAAAACTAGACCCTTTCTTAAGCTTCTTAATAAGGATGTCTCTTTCCATTGGGACGACGAATGTCAAGAAGCATTTGAACTCCTCAAACAATATCTTATCAACCCACCTGTACTTTCACCACCTAAACCTGATCGCCCATTTATCTTGTATATTTTTGCTTTAGATTTTGCTTTAGGAGCTATGTTAGCTCAACTTGATGATGAGAAAAGAGAGCGTGCTAATTATTACATTAGCAGAACATTAATTAGTTATGAAACCCGCTACACAGAATTAGAGAAGTTATGTCTAGCAGTCATATTTTCTACACAGAAACTACGCCATTATATGCTCAGTCAAAAAATGTACGTTATTGCTAAATCCGATCCCTTGCGCTATCTCATGGGTCAACATATGTTCGCACAACGAAGTGGGTTCTTGCTCTAAGTGAGTTTGAACTCATGTTTATAGGACAAAAGTTTGTTAAGGGTCAAATCATAGCAGATCAATTAGCTGCTGCACCCTTAGAGTCCACCCATACCATCATCATTGAGTTTCTTGATGAATGCCTTAAACTAGAGGCAGATCATTCAGAGCAATGGTCCCTATATTTTGATGGAGCCCGATGTATGAGTGGGGCTGGTGCAGGTATTATTTTGATATATCCACAAAAACATCTCATACCTCTATCCTTTAAATTAACGTTTGCCTATACTAATAACACTACTAAATATGAGGCTCTCATCCTTGGATTACGAGTAGCCATGGCACTAAAAATTAAAAATCTATTAGTTTTCGATGATTCTCAACTTGTTATAAATAAAATTAATGATGTTTATCAGACCAGAGATGATAAATTGTACCCATATAAAGCATATGTATTAAAATTAATAGATTTATTTGATCAAATTACCTTGGAAGCTATTCCTAGAACTAGCAATCATGTGATTGACGCCATGGCCACATCTGCATCTCTTTTACCCTTGGAGTTAGATGACAAATATGCTACCATAATTATTCATCAACTCCAGGAATCTATTTCAATTAAATCATGCTTGGAACCTTTGGACATGTTTCTAATCAATGAAACTACTCCTAAACTTTGGTACACTAATATCCTCAATTTTATTCAAAATGGGACCTTCCCTAAAGGTTTTAATAGAAACCAGCACCGGTTATTACGTAGATGAGCAAGTCGCTTCGTCATAATTGGCAATACCTTATATAGGAGATCTTTTGAAGGTATCCTACTGAGATGTTTGAATCTAGAAGAGTCTAGTTCAGCTTTGAGTGAATCCCATGATGGATCTTGTGGGGGACACTTTAGTGGTAGTGCCATTGCTAAGAAGCTCCTTATGATAGGATATTTTTGGCCTACCATGGAGAATGATGCACATGATTACATGCTCCATTGCGACAAGTGCCAGAAATACACTGACCTTGTCAATGCACCTACACAAGAACTGCAGGCTATTTCATATCCTTGGCCCTTTTCAAAATGGGGCTTAGACATCATTAGAAAAATCAATCTTATGTCATCTGATGGACACAAATTCATCATAACCACCACCGAGCATTTTACGAAGTGGGTTGAAGCTATGCATTTAGCTTCTTGCACTGGAACTCAAGTTTCCAAATTTATTTTTAATCAAATTATTTGTAGGTTCAAAATTCCTACAAATATCATCTTAGATAATGGAACTTGTTTCAAAAATAAATATGTAAAGAAACTATGTCAAAATATAAAATTCAACATCATTGGTCCACTCCCTATTATCCTCAGGGTAATGGCCAAGCAGAAGCATCTAAAAAAACATTAATTAAAATCCTCAAAATATTGGTCAATAAATTTGGCCATGATTGGTACATTCAATTATATCTTGCTTTGTGGGCTTATCAAACTAGAATTTGTACTCCCATGGGTACTTCACCTTTTGTTTTGGTTTATGGCACTGAAGCTGTTTTTCCCTTTGAATTAGAAGTTCCTTCTTTGGGTCTGCTACTTCAAGATACTAAAGTAGGAGATGAATATCATATTGGCAGATTTAGTTAGCTGGAACTCCTAGATGAGAAGTGCATTAATGCTTTGGAGCATCTTCGTGCCTACCAGAACAAGCTCAAATGAGCATATTTCAAGAAAGTTCATCATCGATCCTTTGAGATCGACGACCTCGTCTTAAAAGAAAATAAAAAAAATACTAATGCAACTAAAGACCTTAAAGGTAAATTTGAGCCTAACTGGCTTGGGCCATATATTATCACTGCTAAATCTGGATCGGGAGCATATAGATTAGCTACCTTAGATGGTAAAGATATTAAATAACCTATGAAAATTATGCATCTTAAGCGCTATTATGCATAAATTTGGTAATTTTGTCACTATATATATTATACATATTGTCTTATTTTAGTAATTCATATAAAAATTTTAAAAATAGTAATATTATGTATTATCTTAATTCATAAATTAAAATCAAAATCATCAAAATCCTCAAAAACATCTTCTATTTTTGCACCTATCAATTCTTGAAGTATTGCAGTTATATTTTCAGTTATTTTGGATAAGTTAGCATTTATTTGAAATCCCTCACTTTCACACTCACATGAATAAATATCTTGATCTTATTTGGTATGATTATTAATCTCTCTTATATCGAAGTCCACAGTTGAATTAAATAAAATGTTGAGCATAGAGAACTGATCTTGTTATTTACTTGAACCAAGTACACCTTTTCACATTAAAATGATTTCATTGCAAATTCAAAGTGATGCTACATAGTAGAAGTGGTCTCTTGAGCGAAAATTTTCCCCTGCTATCCTATCATGCACATGGTCTAGAATCTTTGAGAATTGACAAAAGTACAAGCTCACCCCTACCCAGAATAAAAATCCCTTGCTCTACAGCCAATCCGAGCAAGTATCCCTAGTATAAAAAAAAAGGAAAGTCAAGAAAAATCATGAGAAAAAGAAGCATTATTTCAATATCATTTTGTACCACCTCAGCAATATTTCAACATTATCTGAGTTTCAAGCAAAAATACAAAAAAAAAAAGAGAAAAGAAAAAGCAAAAAGCAATAAATCCCTTCCCCTACCCTTTGAAAGAAAAGAAGGGTGAATGAGCTTGAATACCTGGAATTCTCAACTATTAAAAAACTGTGAGGTAAGACCCATAATAGGTGGTTTGTGCCCAACCCGCTTGGCCTTGGGTAACTCCTAGCATGGTGATATGTCTGTCACATTAGCGACCTTATTTTGTACAGACCTATGTCCGCTCATGGATCAGCTAGCTCTTGATGACCCGACTTACATAGTAGTCTAGTATGGTTACATGCATATAAATCATGGTCAACGAACACTCATTTGGTTAATTCAAATTACTTGTATCAAATTATCTTGCTCAAAATTGATAAATGAACAATACAATTGCACACACATTTGTGTTTGAGATATTTTGTATCATTATGATAGATCAAGATCGGCAATGAACTCACATATGCACATGGGGTTCCTTATAAATCTAAATTTTGTCTTTGAGATAATTTAAAATATTTATGCAAATATTCTGGAATAATTTGATTTTCTTACTTGAGAATATTGGCTTAGCGTAAAAAAAATTAAATACATTTTTTCAAAAATCCAAAATTTCTTTCAAAACATGTTCAAAAATCTAGCAATAAAGTCATATTTATATATTTTCGACTTTCACAATGATGGTATAGTTCCTAAAACTAAATTGGAATTTATGCCTAGTGCAAGTCCTCATTTTTATATTTTTTATCTCAAAATCAAAAATCAACTATACAATAAAACTATTACATCAATTTCTTCTTTGGATTTTGCGATGATGGTATAAGTCTATACCTAAAATTATATGCCTAGCGCAAGCCATCGTTCTAATTTTATTTCCCATTTATTTAATCCATAAAATCATATGGCTTAAATCATTATGTTACACAATTGTGCTTTAAAAAGAATGAAAACTTTTCTATTTCATTTCATTATGTCAACATTCAGTTTTGCAACGATGGTATAATTCCTAGGCAATTGTTCAAATTTCTATCACACTTAGGAATTTTATGCCTAGCAAAAATCATATTTTTAATATTTCATGCATAATATTTTCATGGAAATCTGAAAACAAATCATCACCATCATCATTTTCATCATCACAACACAAAGTCTTAAGAAAGTCTCTTAAGCACCCTTTTACTTTTAGCAATATTTCTCTCATACCGGGATTAGCTTGATGACCTAGCGAGTGGTGACTCCATGAAATGGTCATGTAACAGAGACAATGTCCTTTGAAATTATTGTTAGAAGTCACTTTATTTTTCATCAAATCATACCACAACAACCAATTTGTTTACATCAGATTATTTCATTTAAATTTTATAGTATGACATAAAATTATAATATTTTCAATGACATAATTACATGAATAATCAATCAACCATTAAAATATTAAAACATCATAAAACATATGCACAAGTCATATCATAAAAAGAACATATATATATATATATATATATATATATATATATATCAAGAAGTCTATACATAATATCAAAATGGATTGGTATGCCACAATCTATACCTTGACATACTTAATCCTCTAAAAAATTTATGGTCTATGTACAATGAGCAGTTAGTCTCGAGAATCCCTCGAGCTCTTAGCCTCATCTCCTCTCCTATCGTAAGCTGGAGGAGGTGGTCCCATCAGAGTCCATGCTATATCGTGGGTCCTCGATGTCGATCATGATGATGTCCTCGATGACCCCATCTTGATCGACTCTGCAATGTTGGATGGTAGTGGTATCCTCTGCTCCTTTAGAACCACATGATAGTACAACCCCTGGTAGAACACGGTCTATGCAACAGCTTGTGCTAGCTCTAGAATGCTCACACCTCTACTCTAAGCCCTAAGCCATATCGCCTCATCCTGAAGAGTCTTCTCCTAAGATCATAGGCAGACATTCTCCATCCGAAGAGTTGCCATCTCGTTGCTCTCCCCAACCTTGACACCCTTGCCCTTATTGAGCGATGGTGGCCTATCCCTCTACTAATAAGGGAGTCTCCCCCTCCTCTCTGGTTGCTTCTATCTCTTCGAAGCCTATGGTACTCTTTGATGTATCTCCTAAGGAGGCCATCATTGATCCCTCCCTCTATGACCCCTTACTACATCGATGGTATCCTGGCACCGTCTCTCCATCCATTACACTATATAATGCATCAAACCTTGTGCCCTCATCATACAAGGAGGGTGAATGCCTGCATACCAGGAATCATACCCATATGCTACTCCTACATCATCCACATCCACTAGCTGAATGGGGGCATCATCAGTGTCAACTCCACAACCGCTACATGTCTAGAGCCTCACTCAATGTGGTATTATCCTGCATAGTCCAAGAGTACTCATAATCCCTAAGAGAAGGGATCCCCTACTGTAGATCGAAATACCTCAAAACTTGGTCATAGTGATGGAGCTCTACCTCTACTCACTCTATCCTCAACCAAGTGACTCGCTTGATGTGAGCCAACTCCTGTCCATCCTCTACCCACATTGGATGCTCTCTCCATGGTCTCTAGGTGATATGATCTGGGGTGAGGTCATCTAGCAACCTTCGGGACATCAAAAAATATATCTTCCACTATGACCCTCTCTAGAGCCACCAATAGAAAACCTGAGGTCTCTCTCAGTCAACTCCTATTAGTGGAAGCCCTACCAGCCTTCATACCACAATGTGCTCCCAACATCAAACCTGTAGTAGCAATGTCAACACCAGACATTGACCTCCCTTGTATATGACCCTGTAAAAGATATTATACAAGCGACATAATACAAAGCTACCCCAAGAAAACCTGTATCCATGGTCTCTCATGTCATAGACCACATCTAAGAGGAGCCACAATAACCTACATCCACTCTGGTGGTATAGAAGAAGGCCATCCACCACCCCTACCAAAACTTGGGTCAACCGAGATGCCCCAGGCATCTACCTCAAAGCCTCGATGTTCACTCCGCCCTTCTCCAGGGTGAAGCTTGGGTTACTGCACAATATCATCATGGCATGGCCTTGATTAGACGAAGGAGTCATGAACTGACCATGTATGTGGATCCTCAAGATCCTACATATATCCTCTAGAGTGGGAGTCATCTCCCCTATCGATAGTCGAAAGCAGGATGACTCTGAATACCATCTCTCTGCTAGGGCTATTAGTAGCCCCATGTCTATAGGAATTTGTGGCATCTCTGCCACATGCTGTAGTCTAACCTCTGCTAGTTTGTCTCGCTCGGCCTGATCGAGCATGGCTAAGTCATCCTTGACATCCCCGTATTTCCACTCTCGACTCTTTAGCAATCCCCTTTGCAATATAAACAATAAAACAACTGTATCGTTCCAAATTTTCCGCACCCTTACCTTCAGGCTAAAGGATCCATGCCCAAAATGCGGATGCAGGAAGGATGGGATAATACCTCGAACTGAGAGGCCCTTTGAAGGTCCTGCATCTCGAGGGAGGTGTATTAAGGTGATTTTTCGACGGATGGTGGGGTTCACCAGGAAACATTTAGTGGTAGTCTCCATGCCTAGGTTGGGAATGTGTTTAATGTGTTCAATTTTATCTTTAAACATTCAAATCCTAGGTTTGGCCAAATGAATCTAAGTTGTTCTATTATGAAAATACAAATTAAATGAATACAGAAAACAAAATTAAACATAAAACACAGAGAATATACTAGATGAGAAAAGCCATACCTGATTTTGGATGTCTGATGGAGATTCTAATTTTTTAGGCAGTCAAGATCGCCTCTGATTTGACAGGATCATCTGAAATCGGACAAGATCGTCTGAGATCTGACGAAGAGACCTGCAAACAGAGAAATAGATACAAAATACAAAAAATGCAGCTATGCTGATAAAGGGAAATGGTGTAAAATGACAAAATGATGTTAATAAAATAATCCCAAATAGAAATACAAATAAATTATCATGCTTTAATAGCAAATCATGATTTTATTATGCAATTAAACTACATGGGTGAACTCCAAGATGTAGAATAACAAGAAATAATAATAAAACAGACTAAATGCAGAATAAAATAGCAACAAAGTATAGGAAAACACAAACTCTAGGCACTGATTTCTCCCAATGCAGACTGCAGTCGAAATCATCTTGAATTTTGACGGGATCATCCAAGATTGTACAGGATCGTCTTGTTGGCAATTTTGGGTACCTTGAGTACATTGCCTTTGCCTAAGTTTAGTTGTTGTCATTGATGTCAAGGAGCTATTGGTAGATGTTGTTTTTGATGTCGAGGAACTTTTGGAGCAACTTGTTTTTATGTCCAAGGATGTGTTTTTGTTGAAGGTTTCAGTTGGTCAGTAAGTCTCCAAGAAGATCAGAGTAGCCCAGTTGCCAAAAATCCAAAAAAAGATAAAGTAGAATAAGTTTGCAGGCTACTGGAAAAACTGTCATGATTTCGCGACATGTTTGAGGAGAGAGAAAGTCATGATTTCGTGACATGCAGGAAGGCAGAGGCAAAGCGGGCAAAAGTGTCACGATTTCGTGACATGTTTGAGGAGAGAGAAAGTTTGGCCAAAACTGTCATGATTTCGTGACATGCAGGAAGGCAAAAGCACAATGGGCAAAAAGTGTCACGATTTCGTGACAAGTTTCGAAGAAGCTGTACGGATGCAGAACGTGTCACGATTTCGTGACAAGTTGAGTTGGCAGTGTTGAGTTGCAGGAAGTGTCACGATTTCGTGACAAGTTTCGAAGAAGTTGTACGGATGCAGGAAGTGTCACGATTTCGCGACATGTTCCAGTTTCGTGAGCAGTTGGCAAGAAAGATCCTAAGGCAACGAAAGCGTCACGATTTCGTGACATGTTTCATTTTCGCTAGTGCAAATCAAGAAAAGGATGAAGGAGCAAGAGGTGTCACGATTTCGCGACAGAGTTGCTGATGACGTCAGCAAAAGGCAAAGGTGTCACGATTTCGTGATAGTTGCGGAGAAGAAGGCAGTGAAGTCCAGAGCGTCGCGATTTCGTGACCAAAATCATGATGACGTCAGCAAGAGGCAAAGGTGTCACGATTTCGTGACAGTAGCAGAGAAGAAGGCTTTGAAGTCCAGAGCATCACGATTTCGCGACCAGAATCATGATGACGTCAGCAAGAGGCAAAGGTGTCACGATTTCACGACAGCAACGGAGAAGAAGGCTTTGAAGTCTAGAGCGTCACGATTTCGTGACAAGATTTACGATGACGTCAGGAAAGGCTGTAGTGTAGCGATTTCGCGACAACAAACCCAAGAAGGTGTTTGGCAGACCAAGGCATAGCGATTTCGTGACAAGATTCATGATGACGTCAGCAAAGGCTATAGTGTCGCGATTTCGCGACAACAAACCCAAGAAGGTGTTCGACAGACCAAGGCGTAGCGATATCGCGACAAGATTTACGATGACGTCAGCAAAGGCTGTAGTGTAGCGATTTCGCGACAACAAACCAAAGAAGGTGTACGACAGACCAAGGCGTAGCGATATCGTGACATGTTTGAGTTTCATGCGAGAAAAGCTACAGAACAATAGAGGCGGTTGAAGCCGACGAAGTTAACCTTGGCCGACGAAGTATAAGGTCTTACAGCCGACGTGTTAGAAGATTGATCAGCCGACTAAAGAACAAGATTTCATCTTGAGATTGTGAGTATTAAAGAAGGACTGTTTGAGCATTTTTGTGTATCGATTGAAGTGTGCATTCGAAGCGTGGCGTTCACAGAGTTAGTGCGGCAAGCAAGGTTCGATCATCAAAAAAGTAGAGAGCGAAGTCCGACTGCAGCATCAAAGTGCATTTCACTGAAATCTTCTAAGTGTAGAAGTCTGTGCTATTGTATACATGAAGAATGTGTTGTTGCTTATGAGAAGACTGTGCAGAGAAGATTCTATTGTGATTGCGACTGTGTTCGCATAGTTTGGGTAATAGAAAGAAAAGTGCACGCAGTAGATGCTGCTATAATTGCGAACGGTTGTGAAGAACAAACAGTGATCAAGTGCTGCTATAAGTTGAGAAGAGAATGCTGCTGTAATTTAAGAAGACTGTGCTGCTGTAGTTGTGCAGACAGTGAAGAATTGTTTTCCAAACCAAGTGCCAAAAAGAACAAAGAAAGAGGACAGAATTGTGCCATACCGAAGGACTGTGTTTTGGTGCAAAAAAGAGGACTAGCTTGCTGTGATAGAGTTGAGGACAGAGATCTCCAGCCAGAGCAGGGAAGACAGGTGTCTTCTGTGGAAAGAGTTCCACTTGCTAAGGGTAAAAGAGATAGAGGTCTTCTAGAGGATCACTAGCAAAGCAGATTTAGGGGAAGGTGTCTCCTTTGGGCTGAGGCTCATAAACATTGTAATCGGGAAGGATTCCGGAGGTTTTGATATAACTTTTAGAGGAAAAGTTTTATCCGTGGAGTAGCCCACCTTGGGTGAACCACGTTAAAATGGGTCTTTTATGTGTGATGCTTTCTGTCTTGTTTAATGTTATGTTGATGCCATTGCTATCTAAAATTAAAATTATTAAATGGTTTTATCTTATACTGTTCACCCCCCCTCTCAGTATAAGTTCATGTTCTTCAATTGGTATCAGAGCGGGTCTCTCCAGAAAAAGCCTAACAGCTTGGAGAAGGATCTAACAGAGGAACATGTAAATTCAGAAAAGTTTGAATTCGATCTCAAGAGTGAATTCTTCTTGGCCTTGAGAAAGCTTGAGAAACTCAGGGAAGAGAATTATGTTCTTAAGCAGCATTGTCAAGAAAAAGAGATAGCAAGATCAGAATTGGCTCAACATATTATAGATTTCAAAATTCTTGCTGAAGAAGGGAAGAAGATTGAACAAGTTCTAACAGAAGATCTAAAAGAAAAGGTAGCTGATTGTGAGAAACTAGAAGGAGAGATTATGTCTCTTAGAGTAAAGTTAGAACAGTCAACTCTCAGACAAAATTTTTCGTGTGAAAAGAAGGATGGCATCACCATGTATGAAACAGGGTCTTCAAGCAAGAACAATCTTCATTCTGAAGAGCAATGGATTCCAGTTGATCGCAAGAAGAACAAACTTCCAAGGCATCAAAACAGGTTACATAATACCTTCCATGGATATTGTTTTTCCTGTAAAAAATTTGGTCACATAGCTATGCATTGCAATAAATCTCTAAAGAGTCATAGTAAGGAAAATGTTAACTCATTTGCACCTCTTATGAATAAAAATATCATGTGTTACAAGTGCAAGAATTTTGGGCATATAGCAATGATGTGCAACTTGGATAAATTTAGCTTTGAGGTCTCAAAAAGGAGGAATGAGATAAAATCTAAGTCAATGATAGTTCAAACTGCTTTTCATGCTCAAGACAAAGTAGAAAAATGGTATCTTGATAGTGGCTGTTCAAAACATATGACTAGCGAAAAAGGAAAATTTCTATCTTTAAAAGAAGCAAACAGAGGAACAGTCAGTTTTGGAGATAACAGGTCCGCAAAGATCTGTGGTAAAGGAACTCTTAGTTTGGATGGGAAATCCAAAACAGAAAACGTGCTTTATGTAGAAGGGCTAAGACATAATCTGCTTAGTGTGAGTCAACTTTGTGATCAAGGGCACATAGTATCTTTCTTTTCTGATAGATGTGAGATAAGTAAAGAATTAAATGGAAAGCTTATTGCTAAAGCTACAAGGACTCCAAACAATCTTTACATGCTGAGTGAGATAAAAAGAGAAAAATGCCTTCTAACTCAAGAAGATGAGAGTTGGTTGTGGCATAAAATATTGGGACATTTGAGTTTTGATAATCTGGTCAGTATTAGTAACAAGGAAGCAGTTAGAGACTTGCCCAAAATAAAAAGGCCTCAAAACATCATTTGCGGTCCTTGTCAACATGGTAAATAGACCAGAACCAGTTTCAAATCGAAAGGGTATTCCTCGTCCAAACCCTTGGATCTTATTCATACTGATTTGTGTGGTCCTACCAGAACTCAGAGCATTCAGGGAGATAGCTATTTCATGTTGTTTATAGATGATTACTCGAGAATGACTTGGGTTACTTTTCTCAAAGAAAAATCTGAAGCTTTTGAAAAATTTAAAATTTTTAAAGAAATGATTGAAAATGAGACTGACAAGAGAATCAAATGCTTAAGATCAGATAGAGGAGGAGAGTTCACTTCAAATGAATTCGTGGAATACTGTGAACAACATGGAATCAAAAGAGAATATTCAGCAGCAAGAACTCCTCAACAAAATGGAGTAGTTGAAAGAAAAAATAGAACTATTGAAAATATGGCGAGAGCAATGTTAGATGAGTCAAAACTTTCAGATGGTTTTTGGAGAGAAGCAGTAAATACAGTAGTCCACATCATTACCAGGGCTCAACTCAGAGTCAATCATCATAAAACTCCCTATGAGCTGTGGAAAGGAAGACCAGCTACAGTTAAACACTTCAAAGTGTTCGGGAGTAAGTGCTTCATCAGAAGGGAAGATCAAAATCTAGGTAAGTTTGATCCTAGGTGTGATGAGGGAATTTTTCTTGGATATTCCAGCAAAAGTAAGGCCTACAAATGCTTCAACAAAAGAACTCATACAGTTGTAGAGAGCATAAATGTGACAGTAGATGAAAAGACAGGAATAAGAGAACCAGTCAAGGAACTCAGTGATGGAATCTGTCAAGAAGAATTCAGAGAAGTGTCAGATGAAGAAGAGGAAAAACAACAGCTACTTCCCAAAACCCCTTCACGGTATGTTCAGAAACATCATCCCAAAGACTTGATCATTGGTGATCCAAATAGCAGGCAAACGAGAAGAAGAGTCATTTCTTCACATGAATCTACAAATGTTTCATTGTTATCTCAGATTGAGCCAAAGAATTTTAGTGAAGCATGTACAGATGATTTTTGGGTACAAGCAATGGATGAAGAGCTAAATCAAATAGAGAAAAGTGAAACCTGGGACTTGGTTCCAAGACCTAAGAATAAGAATGTCATTGGCACAAAATGGGTCTTCAGAAATAAACTTAATGAGGATGGAAAGATTGTCAGGAACAAAGCGAGGTTAGTCTATAAAGGGTATGCTCAAGTCGAAGGTGTTGATTTCGAAGAGACGTTTGCACCTGTTGCTCGTCTTGAAGCAATCAGAATGTTTTTGGCCCTGTCTAGTTTCAATTCTTTCAAAGTGTTTCAAATGGATGTAAAGTCTGCTTTTCTAAATGGAGTGTTGGATGAAGAAGTCTATATAGAACAGCCAGAAGGTGTGTCTCTTTCAGAACAACCAGACTATGTGTGTAAACTGAAAAAGGCACTGTACGGGTTAAAGCAAGCACCCAGGGCTTGGTACTCAAGACTTGACGGGTATCTTCATGAACAAGGGTTCAGAAAAGGCGTGGCAGATTGCAACTTGTACATTAAGAATAAAGGTGATGATATGATTATCATAGTTGTTTATGTCGATGATATTATTTTCGAGGGAAATAACACTCGGATGTGCAAAGTTTTTGCTAACACCATGCAAAAGGAATTCGAGATGTCTATGATTGGAGAGCTGTCATTCTTTTTAGGACTGCAGATTGCGCAATCAAAAAATGGTATATTTCTTTCTCAAGAAAAGTATATCAAAGAGATGTTAAAAAAATTTGGGATGATGGACAGCAAACTTGTATGTACTCCAATGATTACAGGGTGCAATCTGAGTAAGGATGATGAATCCCCAGCAGCAGATCAGAAATTGTACAGATCTATGATTGGCAGTTTACTATATAGTACAGCTACTAGACCGGATATCATGCAGGCCGTTGGATTAGTAGCAAGATTTCAGGCAGCTCCAAAAGAATCTCATGTTATGGCAGTCAAGAGGATATTCAGATATTTGAAGGGCACTATGGATTTTGGGCTTTGGTATCCCAAAGGTGGTGATTTCACCCTCACAGCCTATACAGATGCAGATTGGGCAGGCAGTATTGATGATAGGAAGAGCACTAGTGGTGGAGCATTCTTTCCGGGAAAGAGTCCGGTTTCTTGGCTAAGTAAGAAACAACCTTCAGTTTCCTTATCTACAGCAGAAGTTGAATACATAGCAACAGTGGTTGGGTGTACTTAGGTTTTATGGATGAAAATAACCTTGGAGGATTTCAAAGTCAAGCATGAACAACCTATCCCTATTCTTTGTGATAATTCAAGTGCCATAAGTATTTCTAAAAATCCGGTAATGCACTCAAGGACGAAGCACATTTCTATCAAATATCATTTTCTAAGGGAAAAAGTGCAAGAGAAGCAGGTCAAGCTAGAATATGTACCCACTAAAGAGCAAATTGCAGATATCTTCACCAAACCCCTTCCAAAAGATACGTTTGAGTATCTAAGGGAGAAATTGGGAGTTGTACTCTCACCTCGAGATTAATCACCTCATCAGGAGGTGGGGGAGGGACCAAGCCAAGAGGCTCTTTCTTAGTCCCAAGCCCCAAAGGTGACCCTTTGCCATTGATGACAAAGGGGGAGAGAGTTAAGAAAGGGGGAGAGTTTTCAAGAGAAGAGGAAAGCTTCAAATTAGGGGGAGCAAAACTTGGAGAGATTGATTTCAGTTTTGGCTCTTGAAAGATGTGTTTTAGTTAAGGGTTGCCATCAATGACAAAGGGGGAGATTGTTGGCAATTTTGGGTACCTTGAGTACATTGCCTTTGCCTAAGTTTAGTTGTTGTCATTGATGTCAAGGAGCTATTGGTAGATGTTGTTTTTGATGTCGAGGAACTTTTGGAGCAACTTGTTTTTATGTCCAAGGATGTGTTTTTGTTGAAGGTTTCAGTTGGTCAGTAAGTCTCCAAGAAGATCAGAGTAGCCCAGTTGCCAAAAATCCAGAAAAAGATAAAGTAGAATAAGTTTGCAGGCTGTTGGAAAAACTGTCACGATTTCGCGACATGTTTGAGGAGAGAGAAAGTCATGATTTCGTGACATGCAGGAAGGCAGAGGCAAAGCAGGCAAAAGTGTCACGATTTCGTGACATGTTTGAGGAGAGAGAAAGTTTGGCCAAAACTGTCATGATTTCGTGACATGCAGGAAGGCAGAAGCACAACGGGCAAAAAGTGTCACGATTTCGTGACAAGTTTCGAAGGAGCTGTACGGATGCAGAACATGTCGCGATTTCGTGACAAGTTGAGTTGGCAGTGTTGAGTTGCAGGAAGTGTCACGATTTCGTGACAAGTTTCGAAGAAGTTGTACGGATGCAGGAAGTGTCACGATTTCGTGACATGTTCCAGTTTCGCGAGCAGTTGGCAAGAAAGATCCTAAGGCAGCGAAAGCGTCGCGATTTCGTGACATGTTTCATTTTTGCTAGTGCAAATCAAGAAAAGGATGAAGGAGCAAGAGGTGTCACGATTTCGCGATAGAGTTGTTGATGACGTCAGCAAAAGGCAAAGGTGTCACGATTTCATGACAAGTTGTGGAGAAGAAGGCGTTGAGGTCCAGAGCGTCACGATTTCGTGACCAAAATCATGATGACGTCAACAAGAGGCAAAGGTGTCACGATTTCGTGACAGTAGCGGAGAAGAAGGCTTTGAAGTCCAGAGCGTCATGATTTCATGACAAGAATCATGATGACGTCAGCAAGAGGTAAAGATGTCACGATTTCACGACAACAACGGAGAAGAAGGCATTGAAGTCTAGAGCATCACGATTTCGCGACAAGATTTACGATGACGTCAACAAAGGCTGTAGTGTAGCGATTTCGCGACAACAAACCCAAGAAGGTGTTCGATAGACCAAGGCGTAGCGATTTCATGACAAGATTTATGATGACGTCAGCAAAGGCTGTAGTGTAGCGATTTCATGACAACAAACCCAAGAAGGTGTTCGACAGACCAAGGCGTAGCGATATCACGACAAGATTTATGATGACGTCAGCAAAGGCTGTAGTGTAGCGATTTCGTGACAACAAACCAAAGAAGGTGTACGATAGACCAAGGCGTAGCGATATCGTGACATGTTTGAGTTTCATGCGAGAAAAGCTACAGAACAATAGAGGCGGTTGAAGCCGACGAAGTTAACCTTGGCCGACGAAGTATAAAGTCTTACAGCCGACGCGGTAGAAGATTGAACAGCCGACTAAAGAACAAGATTTCATCTTGAGATTGTGAGTATTAAAGAAGGACTGTTTGAGCATTTTTGTGCATCGATTGAAGTGTGCATTCGAAGAGTGGCGTTCACAGAGTTAGTGCGGCAAGCAAGGTTCGATCATCGAAAAAGCAGAGAGTGAAGTCCGACTGCAGCATCAAAGTGCATTTCGTTGAATCTTCTAAGTGTAGAAGTCTGTGCTGTTGTATACACGAAGAATGTGTTGTTGCTTATGAGAAGACTGTGCAAAGAAGATTTTGTTGTGATTGCGACTGTGTTCGCACAGTTTGGGTAATAGAAAGAAAAGTGCGCGTAGTAGATGCTGCTATAATTGCGAACGGTTGTGAAGAACAAACAGTGATCAAGTGCTGCTGTAAGTTGAGAAGAGAATGCTGCTATAATTTAAGAAGACTGTGCTGCTGTAGTGGTGCAGACAGTGAAGAATTGTTTTCCAAACCAAGTGCCGAAAAGAACAAAGAAAGAGGACAGAATTGTGCCATACCGAAGGACTGTGTTTTGGTGCAGAAAAGAGGACTAGCTTGCTGTGACAGAGTTGAGGACAGAGATCTCCAGCCAGAGCAGGGAAGACAGGTGTCTTCTGTGGAAAGAGTTCCACTTGCTAAGGGTAAAAGAGATAGAGGTCTTCTAGAGGATCACTAGCAAAGCAGATTTAGGGGAAGGTGTCTCCTTTGGGCTGAGGCTCATAAACATTGTAATCGGGAAGGATTCCCAGAGGTTTTGATATAACTTTTAGAGGAAAAGTTTTATCCGTGGAGTAGCCCACCTTGGGTGAACCACGTTAAAATGGGTCTTTTATGTGTGATGCTTTCTGTCTTGTTTAATGTTATGTTGATGCCACTGCTATCTGAAATTAAAATTATTAAATGGTTTTATCTTATACTGTTCACCCCCCCCTCTCAGTATAAGTTCATGTTCTACATGTCTGCGATGATCTGAGCTTGCTCCGGCTGAAAATCAATGAGGTCCCTATAAGAAAACTTGGAAAGCATAAATGCAGATGGTAATACAGGGTATTCTAATGCACGCAAAGGTCAAGTTATAGGAAAATTCAGCTAGAGGGATTTCAAGGGGTGTCCTAAGGTTTAAGTAGGCTTAGGAGGGAGGTTAGGAGGTTGGAGATCATCCTAATCTAGAAGATCTCCAACGAGGGAGGTCTTTAACAGTGCAGACATGCTTCTGCCCAGATTAGAGACGTCGTTGAAACATAAGCTAATTATGCACAAATCAGTTTGGGACGAGATCATCTGGACGTTCTGCTCTGGATGAAATCATCCGATCTAAGGCGATATTGTCTGATCAGAGATGATATCATCCAACGGTCACAACAAATTCTAAAAATGGCATGGAAAATAGGGAAATCTGTTTAACAGGCGGTTAACGGGTGGTTCGGGGTTAAAATTGAATTTTGAATTATTACTAAAGTAATTTTAATTATTTGCTAAGGTTTACTGCACCAATTTTAGGGTGCTACATTTTGCCCCCTCTTTAGAGAATTTTTCGAAGAAAATGCGTTAAATATGAGTTCTTCTTGATCTACGAGAAAGCAAAAATTATTTCCATTTTTAGGCGATGATTCTAGGTCGAATCATATGACAGCTGACTATGGTGCCCCCTTCGTGTTTTTACCCAAATCGAACATTTGAGATAAAAATGCGAAAAAGCAAAATTTAAATTTTTTTTTAATTGTTTTTGAATAAAATTAAGAAAAATAGAGAAAAACCCTAATTTATTGTTACTGTTCATTTTTAAGGGACCACCTCCTCCACGTCAGGGTGGGGGAGGAGATGAGGCTGAGAGCTTGAGGGCTTCTCGAGGCTAGGTGTTGATGGACTATAGAATTTGGAGAGATTTTTGAGAGGATTGAGTATGCCAGGGTATGAAGATTGTGGCATACCAATCCAATTTTGATATGATGTATATAATTTTTGTGATATATATATATATATATATATATATATATATATATATATATATATATATATATATATATATAAGATCTTTTTGATGATATGACTTGTTCATATGTTGTTATGATGCTTTAATGTTTGAATTATTTGCTGATTGGATTGATGATTCATGTAATTATGTCGTTTGAAATATTATAATTTGATGTCATGCTGGAAGATTTTAAATGAAATAATGTGATGTAAACAATTGTGGTGGTGTGATTTGATAAAAGAAATAAAAAGGGACTTCTAACAATAATTTCAAAGGACATTGTCGCTGTTATAGACCATTTCATGGAGTCGCCGCTCACTCGGTCGTCAAGCTAATCCTAGTATAGAAATATTGTTAAAAAGTAAAAGAGTGCTTAAGAGACTGTCTTAAGACTTTGTGTTGTGATGATAGAAATGATAATGGTTTGATGATTTGTTTTTAGATTTTTATAAAAAATAGTATGCATGAGATACTAAAAGAAATATGATTTTGTTAGGCATAAATTCCTAAGTGTGATAAATTTTTTGAATAATTCCCTAGGAATTATACCATCATTGCAAAATTGAAGTTGACATAATGACATGAAATAGAAACAATATGCATTGTTGTTAAAGCATAATTGTGTAACATAATGATTTAAGTCACATGTTTTGATGAATTTAAATAAATGGGAAATAAAATTAGTACAATGGTTTGTGCTAGGCATAGAATATTTAGGTATAGACTTATACCATCATCGCGAAATCCAAAGAAGAAATTGATAGTTTTATTGCATGGTTGATTTTTTAATTTTTGAAAATAAATAGATAATATGAAGATGAGGACTTGCGCTAGGCATAAAATTCCAATTTAAGTTTTGGAACTATACCATCGTCGCGAAAGTCGATAATATATATATGATTTGAGTGTATATTTTGAAAGAAATTTTGATTTTTTTGAAAATGTATGTAGTTGTCTTTATACTAAACAACTGTTCTCAAATAAGAAAATGAAATTATTCCAAACAATTTGCAAAAATATTTCAAAGTATCTTAAAGACAAAAGTTAGATTTATAAGGAATCCCATGTGCGTATGTGAGTTCATTACCAATCTTGATTTATCATAATGATACACAAAATCTCTCAAATACAAATGTGTGTGCAATTGCATTGTTCATTGACCAGTTTTGAGCAAGATAATTTGATACAAATGATGTAAGATTCGGAACTAGAATTGTATTATTCAGATGGGTTTAAATAATACATCAGTACCCAGGAATAGGAATTCCGACGTAACTGAACTGTTACGTTGTAACAGTGTAACAACATAATAATGCTAAATATGAAAATACAGACAATACTGTTAAGTACGCTAACATCCCCCTTTATTACATTATTTGGGTAATGTAATAACTAATAGCTATACTAAACTACTAACATCCCCTTACATCATTGTGCAATACAAAGTGAGCTGCGAAACAATTCAAATTTGACACATCCAAGTGCCTTAGTGAAAATATATGCAACTTGAGCATCGGTGGGAATGTGCTGAAGCTGAATTCGGTGCTTTGGAACTTCATCTCGAATGAAATGACATTGTGTGTCAATGTGCTTTGTTCTTTCATGATGGACTGGATTCTTGACGAGGTTCAGAACACCCTGATTGTCGCAAAACAAGCGTATTGGAGATTTTGATGGATGGCCCATACTTTTCAGAATGCGACGTAACCATATCACTTCGCACACAACTTCACGTGCGGTGCGATATTCTGCCTCTGTAGATGAAATAGCAACCACCTGTTGCTTCTTGCTGTGCCAAGAGACAGGATCGGATCCTAGATGAAAAATGTATCCAGAAGTTGACTTGTGATCATCAAATGATCCGGCATAGTCGGAGTCCATGTATCCTTACAAGAAGAATTTGTTGTTCCTCTTGTATTATAGGCCATATTCCATAGTACCACGGACATAGTGAAGAACATGTTTTGTTGCTTTCCAATGAGTGGTCTTTGGCTCCTGCATGAACCTCGAAAGATAGTTTACAGCAAATACGAGATCTGGCCTAGTATTGGTCAGATATATGAGACTCCCAATCAACTATCGATAGAGAGTACCATCTACCTGAGGTGAGTCATCATATCGTGATAACTGAAGTCCATTCTCCATTGGAGTTGCCATTGGCTTGCAGTCAGTCATGCGATATTTTTCCAGCAATGTCTTGGCATACTTTTTCTGAGACACTTTGATGGAGTGCTCCTTCTGGCTAAATTCCAGACCAAGACAGTAATGGAGAAGTCCGAGATCTGTCATCTCAAAATATTTGCACAAGTTTCTTTTGACAGTAGAGATCATAGTTTCTGAACTCCCTGTAATGAGCAGATCATCCACATAGAGTACAAGCAACACTATCTCAGAACCCTATTTCTTGAAATAGAGGTTTGCATCTGACGGACATCTCTTAAATCCATGCTGCATAAGGTGATTGTCCATTTTTATATACCAAGCTCGAGGATCTTATTTCAGACCATATAAGGATTTGACCAATTTGCAAACTTTCTGCTGTTGGCCTTCCACTTCAAATCCTTTAGGCTGAGTCATATAGACTTCTTCTTGGAGATCACCATTTAGAAAGGCACTTTTGACATTCATCTGGTGAACTTTCCTTCCATATTGTGCTGCCATAGCACACATAACCCGAATTGTGGTCATCCGAGCAGTAGGTGCAAAATTTTCCTCGTAGTCAATGCCTTCTTTTTGAGCATAGCCCTTTGCAACAAGCCGGGCCTTATGCTTATCAATTGTTCCATCTACCTTGTACTTGACTTTGTATACCCATTTGCAGCCAATAGGTTTATTTCCATGCGACAGATCAACAAGCTTCCAAGTTTTATTCTTCATCAGAGACTCATACTCTGTATCCATAGCGGCCTTCCACTGAGGCTCACTGAGAGCATCTTGCACTAATGCAGGTTCAAGACTATCTATGGTAGACATGAATGCCCTGTCATCATCAATATCCATATCCTCAAATTCTGTACTTGGAGTCACAGAGAGTTCCTCAAAAGATTGACAAAGATCATCAACCTCACCAGTTTCTCGGCTTCTCTTTCCTTTTGAGCCATACTTGCGTGTACGAGGTCTATCCAAATTCATATTGGGAGGAGTGGATAAATTTGCATCTCTGATTGTATTTGTACACCATTTAGGATTCTTCTTCAGTGGTGGTGAAGAAGATGTAGAAGGACCTCCTGTCTATGCTGACAAAGGAATCTTCTCTTCCTTAGGTTCCACAATATCTTGGTGTACTGTAGATGTGCTCTGTGATGTGAAAGCTTCATCAAAGACAACATCTCTGCTGATATGAATTTTCTTGGTCAAAGGATCTATCAACCGATATCCTTTAGAGTGCTCAGAATAACCAAGAAAAATACATCTCAGTGTTTTCTCATCTAACTTCTCCTTTTCTCTTTTGATATGTGCATGAAAGCTTGACACCCGAAAATACGTAGATGAGATATGGAGGGTTTTCGACCACTCCATGCTTCTTGTGGAGTCATTCCTTTTAGGGCCTTTGTGGGTGCCCTATTCAACAGATACACTGTAGTGGTGACAGCTTCTGCCCAATATTGTTGCCCAAGAGTAGCTCCTATGAGCATACAATGAACCATTTCCATGATAGAACGGTTCCTTCTCTCAGCAACTCCATTTTGCTGAGGAGTATAGGCAGTTGTTAACTATCTCTTGATCCCATGCTTATCTAGGAATGCAAAAAATTCATTAGAGGTAAACTCTCCCCCTCGATCTGAGCGAAGAGTTTTAATAGAAGCTCCTGACTCCTTCTCAACGAATTTCTTGAACTGCTAGAAGAATGCGAAAGCTTCAGATTTTAGTTGGAGAAAGAAAACCCACATCTTTCGTGAGTAGTCATATATGAATAACTGAAAATACCTCTTCCCTCCAACACTGTTGGGTGTGAAAGGACCACATAGATCGGTGTGAATTAACTCCAGAGGTTTTCTTACTCTTGTAGAGCTCTTCTCAAATGGTACTCTATGCTGCTTTCTGCAGCGATCGGAGCACTACCGGCAATGTGGCGAAAGGGAAGGAAGACCCTTTACCATCTCATACTTTCTGAGCTCAAGTAAGTAGCCCGAACTAAGATGCCCATATCTCTTGTGCCATAGGGAAGTTGCCTCCTTGGTAGAGACAGTCATGGCAACATGTGGAGTAGAGATAGCATCTAGTGCAAATAAGCCGTGCTTATATGAAGCTGTTGCAATCTGCTTACCATTCCTCGTAATGGTACAACACTTCTTTCCATTCTCAACACGAAAGTTGACAACCATATTTCTACCCAGGATTTGTGTCACTGACAGCAAATTGTTAGCCAATCTCGAAACATAGAGGACTTTGTCAATCTGACACTTGCCATCAGGAAGAGTGACTGAAACTATACCCTCTCCCTGAACCCTGTAGGTTTTATCATCAGCAATGGTGACAAGTTTGCCCTCCTTGGCCACAAATTATTCAAACCACGATCTGTCGCCAGTCATATGTTTGCTAGCTCTAGAATCGACATACCAAACAAGATCCCTTTGTGTGGAATCTGTGGTAGTCATGAGCACCTTGTGTGCCCATTCAGAATCTGAGTCAGATTCTTCAACAACAACATTCACCTGGGGTTGCTTGTTTTTATTTTGTGGTTTGTTTTGGCCTTTTTGCTTGTTCTTATGCCAACACCTGTTGGTGTCATGGTTGTCTTTCTCACAGATCTTGCACCACCTCTTCTTCTGTTGAGGTTGTTTGCCTTTTCCTTTCGTATCTTGTTGAGAATTTCCTCCTTTCTAAAAGTTGCCTCCTTTTTGCCCATTACCTTTCTTCCTAGAACCTTGCCTGTTGGTGTATAGGGCTGTATTGGAAGAATCATCCTTGTGAAGTTGGCGTGCCTCCTATTGTTGAAGCAGATTGACCAAATCGATGTAGGTAATTTGTCGTTGAGACACCTGGATGGAGGTTATCAAAATATCAAATGAAGAAGGTAAAGCTCTCATCACAAGTGAAATGAGAAGCTTTTTGTCCACAGTATCTCTGAGAGAACTCAATTTCTCTTTCAACTCAGACACTGCACAAAAAGAGTTCAACTGTTTCACCCTGCCTCAAACTCAGGTTATGAAGTTGTTGTTGAAGATGAAGAATGGTGGAATCATTATTTCCCTCATAGATGGTTTGAAGGGCATCCCATGCCTCTTTACCACTTGCTTTGTCGACTATATGAGGTTGCACTTCATCTGAAACAACAAACAAAATGAGCACCTTTGCTCGACTGTCTTTCTTGTCAAAAGCTATCTGATCTATTAAAGGACCTGTGGATCCTGCTATTGGTGAAGGCCTAGTTGCTACTCCAGTAACAATATCCCATAAATCTTCTATTTGGAGAATAGCCTTCATCTTATGTTTCCATGGTGTATAATTTGGACCTTTCAATAACTGATGCGGATCAGTCATTAATTTTGCAACAGCGGCCATAGTGAAGGTTCCTTATATCACCAATTGGTCCCCCTTTCGATATACCTTTTGCTAGGCCAATATACCGTACAAAATACCCACCCTTACGTGAGGGAAACTATAGGTATTTAGAAAGATCAACAAAAATCACCCGCCCTTACGTGAGGGAGACTATAGGTGAATTTTAGAGATCATACGATACGTGGAACATAAGCGATACTGAAAGGGAATCGCCTTGTTGATGGCACCTACCATAGAAGATTCTTCTCATGCATGGGGCGTAACTTCCCCTAAACACTATGAAGAATACTTCGTCAGGATTTACACCTAAACACAAGTGCGATAAAGGGTAGTGGATGGAGTAAAAAAATGCAAAAATGACATACTTATTCCTCCCCGATGATTTATAGAGAACAAGCTCAGACGTCGTTATAGCAGCTATATTAGGCGGCGGATACAGTAGCCAAATCATGATAGCTTTACCTGTAAGTGCTGGCCAGAGGTATCACAAATACCGAATGCTGCAGTGCAAATAAATTGCACAGATGGGTTTTATATTCCTGGGACTTAGGGAGTGTTTGATTTTAATTTTTAATGTTATAGTGCAAAAATGAAATATGCAACATACAACAAAAAAAATTGCCCACAAGAATAACCCACAAGGTGTCGGTCACAGCCGAAAATGCACTTTTTACAATACCAAATTGCTATTTTTCGAAAAATTACTCACTTTACCCCTTTGATTTTTGAAAAAAATATCCCCCCTTAAAAGGCGTTCTTTAACAAAGCATTTTAATAATTATTATAAATTTAAAATTAAAATAAATAATTTTAATTTATATAGTTTTTAAACTTATAAAAATAAATTAAAATTAAAATTTTAATTTATAAAGTTAAAAAACTATTAAAAAAATTAAAATTAAAAATTTTAATTAAAAAATAATAATTAAAAAATAACTTTGAAAAAGAAAAATTATACCTTGGGGGGTGTCGGCGGGATTTGAACCCCCGACCTGCAGGCTCCCTGAGCCTTACCGCACAGCTCACTGCCAAGTGAGCTTGCGGGCTGATCCGGAAGGATCTGTCGGCCTTCTCCCTTTTCAACCCCGAATGGTCCTCCTCCTCGGCCTCACGAACTCCTGCTGAGCGGTGCCCGCCACTCTGCTTCCCGGCGCTCCTGTCTCGAAGCCACTTCCCCACGCTTGCACACCGTTTTTTTTTTTTTTTCACGATTTTTTTTTTTTTTTTTTTTTGAAAAATAAAATCCGCCCGCGGGGGGCTGCGTCAAGCGCTCTGATCGGAAAAAAAATTTCAGAGAAGGGGTGGGGCCGGGATGGGGCTGCGTCTAATCGATGCAGTCGACTGCGGGGGGGAAAAAAAATTCAGAGAAGGGGGGGTGGCTGCATCGAATGGACGCGATCCGACGGGGGGGGGTTTATACCCCCTCCAATTTCCTGCGCAAGTGGGCGGGCGGGCGGGTGTCACGCAGCAGGCCGCCCGCGGGTGGCGCGACAGGCATGCCACGACGTCCCTCGGCTGTCGCACGCAGGGACTATCACGCCGTCCCTCGACTGTCGCGCATGGGGACTGCTCCTGTCACGTGTGGGGACTGCGACCCACGTCCTGTCGCGCGGAGCGTCTGTGCACGTGGACTCTGTCACGACGTCGCAGGGGGTCTGCTCCCTCCTCTGCGTGGCAACGCTCTGCACCTCCGCTGCATCTGCACGCAGAGTTTTTTTTTTTTTTTAATAGCTCTCCCTCGCCTGCTTCCCCGAGACATCCCTCGACTCTGGCTCTGATACCATGTAAGATTCGAAACTAGAATTGTATTATTCAGATGGGTTTAAATAATACATCAGTACCCAGGAATAGGAATTCCGGCATAACTGAACTGTTACGTTGTAACAGTGTAACAACATAATAATGCTAAATATGAAAATACAGACAATACTGTTAAGTACGCTAACAAGTGATTTGAATTAACCAAATAAGTGTTCATTAACCATGATTTAGATGCATATAACCGTACCAGGCTACTATGTAAGTCGGGTTATCAAGAGTTAGCTAATCCATAAGCAAACATAGGTCTATACAAAAGGTCGCTAATGTGATAGACATATCACCACGCTAGGAGTTACCCAAGGCCAAGCGGGTTGGGCACAAACCACTTGTTATGGGGCTTACCTCACGGTTTTCGAATAATTGAGAATTCCAAGGATTCAAGCTCATTCACCCTTCTTTTCTTTTCAAGGGGTAGGGAAAGGATTTTATTGTATTTTGCTTTTGCTTTTCCTTTTTTTTTTTTTGTACTTTTGTATTTTTGCTTGATATTTGAGATAATGATACTTGCTCTGATGATTCAAAATAACCTTTTTCTTTTTCTCTTTTTCTTGAACTTTTCTTTTCTTCCTATGCTAGGGATACTTGCTCAGATTAGCTGTAGAGCAAGGGATTTTTATTCTGGGTAGGGTTGAGCTTGTCCTTTTGTCAATTCTCAAATATTCTAGACCATGTGCATGGTAGGATAGCAGGGGAAACTTTTCGCTCAAGAAACCACGTCTACTATGTAGCATCATATTGTATGTGCAATGAAATCATTTTAATGTGAAAAGATATACTTGGCTCAAGTAAATAACAAGATCAATTCTCTATGCTCAAACTTTATTTAATTGAATTTTGTGAACTTTGATATAAGAGAGATTAGTAATCATGCCAGATAAAATCAAAATATTTATTTTGTGTTTGTGAAAGTGAGGGATTCCAAATAAATACTAATTTATCCAAAATAACTAAAAAATATAACTGCAATACTTCACAAATTGACAGATATAAAAATAAAAGATGTTTTTGAATATTTTGATGATTTGGATGTTTTTATATTTTGATTTTAATTGATGAATTGAAAGAAATACAATGTGATTGTTTTTTTTTTTTGAAACTTTTTTATTTTTATATGAATTTTTAGATGATGGAATTGTGGTATATACAAGATGATCTATATACATTGATAGAGAGTAAGCAAGGTAAGACTTAGTTAATCAACCAAATAATTAACAATAAAACCCCATACTCGTTAACCTAGCATAGGAATAATGCATAGGTTATATAGGTTACAATATAGTCTAATTAACAATAAAGACTATTCCTACGCTAACAACTAACGCATATCCTAGAATAGAAGATAGCGTAGAGTTAGGATAGGATAATAGATATTCTACCCTTAGGTAAATACTAATTAACTCTTAGATATTTTAGAAGAAAATATCTATGTGGTAATAAGTAGAAAAGTAATGGTAATAATCTACCTATGTAGTATAATGCAATATACTACCTCATTTTACCCTAACATCCCCCCTTTATTACATTACTTTGATATACAAAGTGTACTTCGAAACAACTCAAATTTTACACGTCCAAGTGCCTTTGTGAAGATATCTGCAACCTGTTCGTCGGTGGGAATGTATTGGAGCTGTATTCTGTGTTTAGGAACTTCATCACGAATGAAATGACAATCTGTATCAATATGCTTCGTTTTTTCATGATGTACTGGATTTTTGACCAAGTCCAAAACACCTGAGTTGTCGCAAAACATGTGAATGGGAAGATTCTTTGGTAGGCCCATGGTAGCCAAAATGCGACTTAACCATATCGCTTCACACACAGCTCCACGTGCAGCGCGATATTCTGCCTCAGTTGAAGATAAGGCAACAACCTGTTGCTTTTTACTATGCCATGAGACAGGACCAGATCCAAGATGAAAAACATAACCTGATGTTGATTTTCTGTCATCTATAGATCCAGCATAATCAGAGTCAGTGTAACCCTGTAAGAAGAATGAGTTATTCTTCTTATATTCTAGACCATAATCAACACTACCTTGAATGTAGTGAAGAACTCTTTTAGCTGCTTTCCAATGGGAGACCTTTGGTTCTTGCATGAACCTTGAGAGATAATTTACAGCATATGTAATATCTGGTCTAGTATTTGTCAGATAGATAAGGCTGCCAATCATTTGTCTATATAGTGTGCCATCTACCTGTGGTGAATCATCATATCGTGATAACTGTAACCCTGATTCCATCGGTGTTGCTTTGGGTTTACAATCAGTCATACGATATTTTTCTACTAAAGTCTTAGCATACTTTTTCTGGGTCACCCTGAGATGATTCTTTTTCTGTTCTATTTCAAGGCCAAGACAGTAGTGGAGAAGTCCTAGGTCTGTCATATCAAATGACTTTTTCAAGTCATCCTTCACGGCTTTAATTAAATTCTCTGAATTGCCAGTGATGATCAGATCGTCTACATATAACACAAGAATCACTACCTCAGAACCTGTGTTCTTGATATAGAGATTTGCGTCTGATGGACTTCTCTTAAATCCGTGTTGCAATAGGTGACTATCCATCTTTATGTACCATGCTCTTGGGGCTTGTTTTAGCCCGTATAATGATTTTACCAATTTGCAAACATGTTGCTCATGGCCTTCCTCTGCAAATCCAGGAGGTTGAGTCATGAATACTTCCTCTTTTAAGTCACCATTAAGAAAGGCACTTTTTACATCCATCTGATGTAACTTCCATCCGAATTGTGCTGCCATAGCACAAAGTACTCGAATGGTGGTCATCCTTGCTGTAGGAGCAAAGGTTTCCTCATAGTCCAGTCCTTCCTTTTGAGCATAGCCCTTTGCCACAAGTCGGGCCTTATGCTTATCTATAGTGCCATCTGCCTTATATTTTATTTTGTAGACCCATTTGCAACCTATGGGTTTCTTACCTTTAGGCAAATTCACTAGCTTCCATGTTTTATTTTTAATGAGGGAGTTGTATTCTGCATCCATAGCTGTCTTCCACTGAGGCAGACTAAGTGCTTCATCAATTGTAGAAGGTTCATTCTCATCACATGCTGATAAGTAAACCCTCTCCTCATCTATCTCCATCTCATCTTCCCTTGGTAACTCTCTATCTACAGAAAGGTCTTGAAAATCTGCACAAAGATCATCAACTGAAGTGGATGCTTTACCCTTTTCTTTTTGTGACATGCTTCTTGTCTTTGGACGATTGAGAGTAAGATCTGGAGGGGAAGTGAGTTTAGAGTCCTTCAATGTGCTTGTATACCATTTGGGTGGTTTCTTCTATTTTGAAGAAGAAGAAGAAGGAGGAGGAGGAGTTTGTTGTTCCTCCTCATCATCTAGGTATACTGATGTAGTGTTGGATGTGAAAGCTTCATCAAACACTACATCTCTACTTATATATATCTTCTTGGTATATGGGTCTATCAAACGATAGCCTTTTGAACTTTCATCATAACCAAGAAATATACAAGGTAGAGATTTCTCATCTAATTTCTTTCTTTTCTCCTTAGGTATATGCATAAATGCCTTACACCCAAATACCCTTAGATGAGTTATGGAGGGTTTCCTACCACTCCATGATTCCTGAGGAGTCATACCTTTAAGTGCCCTTGTGGGAGCCCTATTCAGAAGATATACAACAGTTTGAACAGCTTCAGCCCAGTAAGTTTGCTCAAGGTTGGCTCCCTTAAGCATACATCTCACCATTTCCATTATGGACCGATTTCTTCTCTCAGCAACCCCATTGGATTGAGGAGTGTAGGCTGTTGTTAACTGTCTTTTTATCCCATGTGTCTGTAAGAATGAGGAAAATTCTTTTGATGTGTATTCCCCCCTCGATCTGAACGGAGGGTCTTAATAAAGCATCCTGTTTCCTTCTCAACAAGAGTTTTAAACTGCTGAAAATAGGAAAATGCTTCAGACTTCAACTGCAAGAAGAAGACCCACATTTTGCGTGAATGATCGTCAACAAACAATTGAAAATACCTTTTTCCTCCACAACTTGTAGACATAGGACCACACAAATCTGTGTGTACTAACTCCAAAGGTTCCTTAGCTCGAAAAGAGCTAGGTTCAAAAGGTACTCTATGTTGCTTGCCTGACAAGCAATCAGAGCACACTGGCAAAATAGACGAAAGGGGAGGAAGTCCTTTCACCATTTGATATTTACTCAGCTCTAGTAAATATCCTGAACTCAAATGCCCAAATCTCTTATGCCAAAGAGAAGTGGCCTCCTTTGTGGTCACTGCAAGTGCAGTATGAGTGGAGGTAAGTGCATCTAAGACAAACAATCCATGTTTGTATGAGCCTGTTGCTATTGTTTTTCCCTTTTTGGTGATGAAGCAACGTTTCTTGTCTTTGTCCACAGTAAAATTGACATTCATGTTATTGTCCAGGATTTGTGGAACTGACAAGAGATTATTTTTTAATCCTGGAACATAAAGAACTTTTTCAATATTACATTCTCCATCTGGAAGGGAGATCGAAACACTGCCTTCGCCCTGAACTCTATAGGTCTGATCATCAGCAATGGTGACCGGTCTACCTACTCGAGCTTCAAAAGTAGCAAACCATGATTTATCGCCAGTCATATGTTTACTAGCGCCTGAATCTATGTACCACAAAGAATCCTTGAGGGAGGAATCTGTATGGGTCATGAGCACCTTGTGTGCTCGTTCAGAATCGAAACTAGAATCTTCAGCTGCTATGTGACCTTGTTGCTGTTTGTTCTGGTTCTTTGATTTGCCGTTGCCCTTCTTATTTCTTTGTTCATTGGGCGGTTTGTTCTTAAACCAACATCGTTTGGTTTCATGAGTGTCTGTGTCACAAATTTTACAATGTTGTTTCTTCTTCTGACCCTCTTTGGCTTTACCCTTGTCTTGTCTAGAAGAAGAACCCTTTTGTTGATTCCACTTTTTCTTACCACCTTGTCGTTGTGAAAAAAGGGCATTGTTTGATGCCTCATCTCTCTGGAGTTGGGTAGCCTCTTCTGTTTGAAGCATATTTACCAACTCGACAAAAGTTACTGTCCTACCAGAAACTTGTAAGGAGGTGATCAACATTCTGTAGGAGTCAGGAAGAGCTCTCAAAATGATTGAGTTTAAGACTTGGTCTTCCAACTTTTCTCCTAAGGATTGCAGCTTTGTTTTTAATTCTGCGACTCTGCAGAGGAATAGCTCTACTGTTTCTCCTGATCTCATATGTAATGTATGAAGTTGTGTTTGAAGGTTAAGAATCGTTGATTGATTCTTACCCTCAAAAATGGTACTTAAGGCATCCCAAGCTGCCTTACCAGTTGTAGCTTCACTGATATGAGGTTGGATATCATCAGTAATAGCAAGCAAGATCATTAAGGATAGTTTCTTATCCTTTTTATCAAAGTCGATTTGATCTTGTCCAGAAGATTGAGGTCTAGTGACAGTTCCATCTACTAATGACCACAAGTCCTCTACAGTTAAGATAGCCTTCATCTTAGTCTTCCATGCTGAGTAATTTGAACCTTTGAGCAGTTGGCTCTCAGTGAGATACTTGTGTATCATGGCCATTGTTTAGGTTTCAAATTTGTGGAGAGGACTAATATGATACTATCTTGCACTATACCCTAAAAAAGTATAGAGTAGTTGTTTCAATTTGCTTTCTATAAGATATTTAATGGCACCTGCCTTAACACTCTTTGCAAGAGATGAAAAGTTTGAGGAATATTGAGCCAAACAAAATAGAGCAAATGAAACAAGGGAGTGTTTTGTCAAACTTTTGATATGTGCTCTCTAAGATATTTAATGGCACCTGCTTTTAACACCTTTGAAAAAAGATGAAAAAAATTTGAGGTTGATTTAAGCCAAACAAAAGAGAGTCTTATCAAGGTGATTTGAAATTTTTGACCTTTTGATGGGGAGAAATTACTTGTTTGAACCTATGCAAAGTTTAGCATGGTTTTTGAGTGAAGTTTGGGTGTTTGTGAAAAGCTCCTTGTAATGTTTGTATTTGTGACTTTGTAATTGCAAAAAAAAATGTTTTTAGTGCAATAATCAAACAAACATAAGAGCACCCAAATTTATATCACTCTAGGTGTCGGATTCCACCGAAAATGCACCTAGTACAAGCAATTTTGAAAAGTAGGTGTCGAGTAAAATCGAGAATGCACCTTTCTTTTAAAAAACTAAAATAGCCCCCCCTTCATCTTTACAATTTTGAAAACTATAGAATTCTGAAAAAAAATTCTATCCCCCCTTAATGTTTACAAAATGTAGAATTTAGAGCATATCTTTCAAGACAAGTCGACACACGACAAGCTTTTGAAAGACTTTCCAAAACCGCTTGACACACGACTTGGTTTTCTATCTCCCGTAATTATTCAATACTCAAAAATAGGAGGTGCATCAGGATTAAAGGGTTCTCTAATCCTCATGGGACCATAACTACGATCCAAACCCTTCCAAGGATCAGTGTAAGTATTGAAACGGGGTAAGCTCCTTCTATGCTCTCTAAGCATACGACGAAAATGAGATCTTGTCGTCTGACGTCTAAGTTCGTTCCTCTTTCGAACAACTCTTAGACGACGAAGGGCTTTTCTGATCCAAAGCTTTTTCTTCATGAGACAAAAAAAATTTGTTCTCCCAAAACAATTGATTAGAAAATTTTGGAGAATTTAAAAATTTATTAGAAGTCTCAAAGCTTCAAAAGGAAATTTTTTTTTTAAATTGTCTCTTGTCTCCCTCAGTTTGATTAGGAGAAAACAATAAAAAAAAACTTTTGCCTTTCTTTTCTTTTTTTTAATAAAATTTTATTTCAATGCAGAATTTAATTTTTTAACTTAGTAGAATTTAATTAACAAACAAAATTTTGATAAAGAAATCACTTAATATAAAAAAAATGATTTAAATAACAAAATAAAGATTTATTAATCAAAAACAAAACTAAGATAAAAATAAAAAATGCAAGAAAAAAAATAATAAAAAAAAAATTACCTGCGGGTCGAAACTGCGACCCCGCGCAGGTTATTGGCCGACTGGCGCTCCTGCCAGTCGGTCCACACCAGCGGACGAGAAGGGAAGGTTAAAACCTTCCCTTTCGTCCTTCGCGCGGTGGGAAGACGCCAAAAAAAATTGGCGTCGCGGGGGATTGATCTCCCGACCCCGCGCGAATGGCCCTCGCGCTGGCTTTGCTAGCCAGCCGGGCTACCTTGGCTGATTCGTCAGCCAAGGTTGGCCACGGGCTAAATATTGACTGGCGGCCGTAAATTTTTTTTAAAATTTCGTGGGATTAATCCCATATGCGCCGTGCGAGCGCATTCGAGGAGTTTAAAAACGTATCAACTCCGTTAGGTTCTTGACTGCCTGCGGGCAGTCGACAGACGCCACAGAACCTTGATTTTGCCACGTGCCGCACAACGATCAGATGAGCCAGAGCCAGATCGAACCGCCTGCCAGCTGGAGTGCCTCCACGTCAGCAACCACGCCACGTCAGCAGATCGGGCCTCCTCGGGTTGCGAGCCGCGCCAGGTCAGCAGATCGGGCCACCTCGGGATCCGAGCCACGCCAGATCGAACTGCCTCGGGCCACGTGTAGGTCCACCTCGGGAACCGGGCCGCCTCGTCAGTAGATCGCCTCGAGAACCGGGTCGATTCACTCCTACGGGCCGCCTCGGGAAGCGTGTCGGTCAGTCTACGGGCCGCCTCAAAAAATGTGCCTCAACCAGACTGCGGGCCTCCTCGGGAAGCGTGCCGATCAGCTCCAGGTCCAGGTCGGGGGAGCTATTGCTAGCCTTCAGCCACCCGACGCGATGATACCAATGATAGAGAGTAAGCAAGGTAAGACTTAATTAATCAACCAAATAATTAATAATAAAACCCCATACTCGTTAACCTAGCATAGGAATAATGCATAGGTTATATAGGTTACAATATAGTCTAATTAACAATAAAGACTATTCCTACGCTAACAACTAACGCATATCCTAGAATAGAAGATAGCGTAGAGTTAGGATAGGATAATAGATATTCTACCCTTAGGTAAATACTAATTAACTCTTAGATATTTTAGAAGAAAATATCTATGTGGTAATAAGTAGAAAAGTAATGGTAATAATCTACCTATGTAGTATAATGCAATAAACTACCTCATTTTACCCTAACATACATTATATAAGGTTATTTGAGTATGGCATGTCTAAGGTTGCTTCAAAATCAAAGGAGGTTTAGAAGGATAATTTGGTTGTGTTGAAGGTAAGAACAAAAGGTGATGAATAAAAGGTAGCGATAACAAAAGCTTTGTTATAATGTAGAATAATGTAGCAAAAGATTTGACTTTTATATGTGGAAAATTGATCATGTTACACAATAAAATGTAAGAAGGATAAGAAGGTTCTTCATTCTTATCACTATATTCCAAGTCTTGATAAGATGGAGGGAGCATATATGAAATATATGCATGGGTGTTATTTGGTAAACAAGGATGATCATATATGGATGAAGAAAAGTGAGAAATAGAAGGTAATTGTGACAATGGAGAATGTATAGACCTTGATGTTTCTTGAATTTCATTGTTAAAATATTTTATAATAACATTTGATTCATTAAGATCTTCTTCCTTTGATTTAAGTTTTTAGAATAATTGATAAGTGCATAAATTAAGAGAGGAGCCATTATCTACCATGATAGTTTTAATAGGTGTTGCTTTACTAGATCCTGTAATGTAAAGATAATAGTCTTCTTGTGGAGTAGAGGAAGGAATCTCCTCATCATAGAATGAAATATGGTTAACCTCAAGAGGGTTTATACCATTAATTATGTTCTTAGAGAAAATATGATGAGGAACAAATTGTTGGCTAGGTATCTTGAACAAAGTTTCCTTATGAGAACTTTGTAATACTTCTAAAAGGGATATCTTTGCTTGAGGATTAATCACTTGTTGTTGGTTATCAAAGTGGACTTCAAATTGAGATTTTGATTTTAAATATAAGCTTTCTATGCTTACATTCCATTTTGGATCATTCTCTAGAGTCAAAGATAGTTTTGAAGGTTGGTCAAATGAGTAACCCATATCTTGAATATCATATTGAGTTGATTGAACTTGAGGTTGCTCATTTGTAGTTTTTGTTACAATATCAGTAATATCATCATTATGGAACACATTAACATGCAATATTTGATTGGTTTCTTGTTGTTGATAATTGAATAGGTGTTCTTGAGAGATCCCCATGTCTTGATTGATTATTGGTATTTGTTGTGTAGGAGTTTGATTGTTTACTGGAGATTTATAATTAGTTGTAGATTGTAATTCCTTTATATTAAAAAGACCCTTATCAATCAAATCTTGAATTGCACATCTTAAATCTTTACAATTTTGTGTCATATGTCCATCTACTCTATGATATTCAAAATGTAGCTCAGGTTTAAACCAATCTGCTATGGTATCAAGTTGTCTTATGGAAGGGAGCTCAATCTTATTTGTATCAAGTAAATGCTTGAGAATTATATCCATTGGTTGATTGAGCTTTGTAAATTTACGTGATGAAGGTTTTTGAGAGGTTTTTGATATGTGCCTTAGGAATTCAGTCATAAAAGGGCCTAATGGTTTCTCACCTCTACTTTCTTTGATATGAGTAGAATGATGATAGGAAGATTGGGAAGTATGAGGTGAGTGCATGGTAGGATTGGAAGAATAAGTATTTTCTTGTTGAAATGGATGTGTTGTATTGAAAGAAGAATATTGAAGGGGTAGAGGAAGATTGCATATGGATTGATAGACATAATATGGATATATGGGAGAATAGATAACATCGTTATGAAGAGGATTGGAAAAGGGATTGTCCTATTGGGGTAATGATGAAGAATGAGAAAAGTGTGATGGAGGTCATGTTGAATAGGGATGAGGTTGGTCATAATCAACAAATGTATTTTGCTGAATTCTTCCAACATTACTAATGGCTATTATTGATTTGAGTAAAAACTCATGGTTTCTTTAGTACTTATAAAAGTAATATTTAGCATCTACTATTTAGAATTGAATCTAAAACATACAAACTTGAAATGATGATTTTGCTACTTCTTTTTTTGTTGTATACATATATATTTTTTTGTGTTTTTATATTTTGAATCAGAAAGATGTCTATGTTATTCACATCGGGTTCACCAAAATGTATCGTTCCAAATTTTTTGCACCCTTACCTTCAGGCTAAAGGATCCGTGCCCGAAAGGGGGATGCGGGAAGGATGGGACAATACCTCGGACTGAGAGGCCCTTTGAAGGTCCCGCCTCTCAGGGGAGGTGTATTAAGGTGATTTTTCGACGGATGGTGGGGTTCACCAGGAAATATTTAGTGGCAGTCTCCACACCTAGGTTGGGAATGTGTTTAATGTGTTCAATTTTATCTTTAAACATTCAAATCTTAGATTTAGCCAAATGAATCTAAGTTGTTCTATAATGAAAATGCAAATTAAATGAATACAGAAAATAGAATTAAACATAAAACATAGAGAATATGCTAGATGAGAAAAGCCATACCTAATTTCGGATGTCTGATGGAGATCCTAATTTTTGAGGCAGTTAAGATTGCCTCTGATTTGATAGGATCATCTAAAATCAGACAAGATCGTCTGAGATATGACGAATTCGTCAGACAAATTCATCAAAGACCTACAAACAGAGAAATAGATACAAAATATAGAAAATGCAGCTATGATGATAGAGGGAAATGGTGTAAAATGACAAAATGATGTTAATAAAATAAGCCCAAATAGAAATACAAATAAATTATCATGCTTTAATAGCAAATCATGATTTTATTATGCAATTAAACTACATGGGTGAACTCCAAGATGCAAAATAACAAGAAATAATAATAAAACTGACTAAATGCAGAATAAAATAGCAGCAAAGTATAGGAAAATGTAAACTTTGGGCACTGATTGCCCCCAATGCAGACTATAGTCAAAATCGTCTCAAATTTTGATGAGATCATCCAAGATTGTACAAGATCATCTGCGACGATATGAGCTTGCTCCGACTGAAAATCAATGAGGTCCTTGCATGAAAACTTGGAAAGCACAAATGCAGATGGTAATCCAGGGTATTCTAATGTGCGCAAAGGTCAAGTTATAGGAAAATTCAGCTAGGGGGATGTCAAGGGGGGTCCTAAGGTTTAAGTAGGCTTAGGAGGGAGGTTAGGAGGTTGGAGATCATCCTAATCTGGAAGATCTCCAATGGGGGAGGTCTCTAACGGTGTAGACACACTTCTGCCCAGATTAGAGACGTCGTTGAAACAAAAGCTAATTATGCATAAATCAATTTGGGACGATATTGTCTGGACGTTCTACTCCAGATGAAATCGTCTGATTTGAGGCGATATCATCTGATCAGAGACGATATCGTCCAACGATCACAACAAATCCTAAAAATGGTGTGGAAAATGGGGAAAGCTATTTAATAGGCGGTTAACGGGCGGTTCGGGGTTAAAATTGAATTTTGAATTATTACTAAAGTAATTTTAATTATTTTCTAAGGTTTACTGTACCAATTTTAGGGTGCTACAACAACAAAAATCATTAAAATCAATTTCATCTCATAAAAAAATGATATCACCCATTATTGGATGATATCGTACCAAATTTAGTTAAATCATCCTTAATAGGACGAAATCATCTTTGATTCTTCAATTTGGGGATCGCCCCTATTTCTTTGATTTCGTCCTCAGATGAAATCGACAATATAGAGATGATTTCGGTGAAATTGAGATGATTTCATCCCAACGTCATTGATGACCTAAAAATGGTCGCGACACCCACAAACAATTAAAATTCAAATAAAAAATCAAGTAAATCAAGTTAAAAATATAGTACACTAGGTTTAGATCCCTACCCACAACCCGCGCTAGACCTCTATCGATCTGTGCGTCGTTTCCACCATTTCGCCTATAGAGCTCTGAAACAGCGAAAGTGAACAGTAAAAATGAATTAGGGTTTTACCCTATTTTTCCTATTTTTATTTAAAAACAACATTTTTTTAATTTTTTATTTTTCACGCTTTTACCTCAAACGTTCGATTTGGGTAAAAACTCGGAGGGGGCACCATAGAAAATAGTTGTACGATTCGACCTAGAATCGTCGTCTAAAAAATGGAATAAATTTTTGCTTTCTTGTAAAGCATGAATAACTTGTCTTTAACTCATTTTCTTCAAAAAATTTGCTAAAGAGGGGGCAAAATGTAGCACCCTAAAATTGGCACAGTTAAACCATCAGTAAAAGATAAAAAAAATTGAATTTTAACCTTGAAACCGCTCGTTAATCGCTCACCTCATTTTTCATGCCATTTTTAGAAGTTTTTTTGACCATTGGATGATATCATCACTGATATGACGATATCATCCCAAATCAAATGAATTCATCTAGAATAGAACATCCAGACGATTTCATCCCAAAACCAAATTTTCATAATTAGCTTCTGTTTCAACCTCGCCAACTCGGGCAGAAGCGTGTCTACATAGTTGGAGATTCCTACATTGGAGATCTCCCAGATTAGGATGATCCCCAACCTCCTAACCTCCCCCTAATCCTATATAAACTTGGGATTTTCCTAGCTGATCATTTCCTTGCAAATTTAGTTTTTGTTGTGTTAGAACATCCTATCCCCCATCATTTGCACTTGTGTTTTCAAGTTTTATTGCAAGATCTCACTATGTTTTAGCCGGAGGAAGCTCAGATCATTGTAGGTGATTCAACCACAATTTTGGATGATCCTATCGAGATCGACGATGATATCGTACGATTGAAGATGATTTTGACTGTAGTTCAGATTGGGGGAAATTAGAGCCCTGAGTTTGCATTCTCTATATCTTTTTCTTATTTAATTGTGCATTAGATTAATTCACTTCTATTCTGCATCTTGGAGTTCACCTCATTTAGCATATTTGCATGATAAAATTCAAAATAAATTATTAAAACATTGCATCCCATTTGATTTGATATCTAGATTTATCATTTAAGCATTTAAATTCTTATTTCTATAATTTTGTATCATTCTTGCAATTGTATTTTTGGTTTTTGATGTCTGTTTTCATGGTTGTAGGTTTCTGATGAATTCGTCAGGTCACCAATGATCTTGGATGATCTTAGACAATCTCCTATGATCTGGATGATTATGTACAATTACATATGATCCTGTCATATTCGAGATGATATGGACTTCTACAAGCTTCAGAGTCTTCATCAGACATCAAAAATTAGGTGCACTCTTCTCCATTTTAGATATTTTCTATATTTAGGATTCATTTATGTTTGTTGTCTTCATATAAATCAAAAATTTCATATAGAATAGCTTAGATTCATTTTTGCCAACTTAGGAATCTGAATGATTGAACATAAAATGAACACATCAAACCCATTCTCAACCTAGGCATGGAAACTACCACTCAAAATTTCCTGGTGAACCCCACCATCCATAAAAAATTCACCCTTATACCCCTCCCCCGAGAGGCGTGACCTTCAAAGAGCCTCTTCATCCGAGGTATTGTCCCATCCTTCTCGCATCCCCATTCTGGGCATGGATCCTTTAGCCTGAAGGTAAGGGTGCAAAAAATTTTGGTGAAACACTAAGTAGAAGTGATCAGTTTCTACGATACCCTCATATCACTCAGATATGGGTACACTAGCCAAGCGTTAAATTCCATCCCTCTTAAAAAGAGAAATCACTCTTACCCATACTTTCTACTATGACCAACATATAGATGAATTTCTTAAATATGGAAAACCATCATAGATGAAATAATCTCAATAAATGGTTATTCATAGACCTTAGATCCAACCCACATATTCCCGATGGGGTCACTAAGATAACAAAATCACCATATGTGATCAAAATTACATAATCCCTGGAATGCCATGATTATATTACCTTATACCTCTTAAGGCTTACTTGTCTTCCCTTTTTATTTAGGCAACCCTTTTATTATGAATCAATTAATTTCATTATAAAAGTGCATTATTTGTCCATCATGGGAGTGCCCACTTGAGTTTCCACTTGGATTAATCCTCAAATTGTTACCATAATGTTTTAGGTTATACCAACCATGATTTGTTTTGATGTGGACATAATTCTATTAATACTTGAGGAATATAATCCATTACTTTATGATTTTTGAGACTATAGCACATATAAGATATCCAATTGAGCAAGTTTTACAATCCATTACATTTTACTTCTTGCACCCATACAACCATTGAATACAACAAGCACTAGTTGTTGAAAGGTAAAGCTAGCTAACTACATCATTCAAAATTTCCCAATACATTCTAAATAATAATTGACATAATCATAAATCATTAATTCATCAACATAATAAAGTTAAGCATACATTTCTTGCATCATAGTACTCATTGACATGATCTAAGAATTGTATAATTGTTCCATCAAGAATTTAACCATCTTATCTACTTAACTCATTTTCATTTTGAAGTAAAGGCAACATGCACAAGAATTAATACAACAAACCACAAATAGAGTGAAACATTATTTATCCTAGAAATTCTCATGGGAAATAAATCCAGCCTCCAAAATATGTATTTTTCTCATATTCATAAAATCAAAATGTCAAATATTACAGATATATAAGGGCCACTATGGGTCTCTTTCAATCAATTATACATGGACAAGAATACAATCCTTCCTTTTTAAATTCATGATGCAATTAGGGAATTTTCCTAATTCCATTCTCTAAGTCATCATTAAGGTATTTACCATACCAATAAGGAATTCATCTGTCCTTTTAAACTCATGATGCAATTAAGAAATTTTCCTAATTACTTTCTCTAAGTCATCATTATATCATTAAGGTATTTCACATACCAATAAGGAATACATATATCCTTTTAAACTCATGATACAATTAAAGAATCTAGTGATTCTAAGCCATCTTAATAATTTTCATATGTTTATGATAATCATCATAATCTTATTTTGGAGAAGTTGTATTGATGTTAGAGAGAACCATATGAGTACCCTCAAGAATGAATTCCAAATTAATTCTATATAATGGAATCAAAGTCAATCCTTGAATTAAAGTCCCATACCTTTAATTTATTGATAAAACAATCTTCCTAAAATAATAAATTAAGCTAATAATTTAAATTATCTATCATTCCATAATTACATCCGATTGTAACAATCCCATGTCAGCCACCTTTCTCCTTATATTAGGGTAATAAAAGTAAACCCTTACAGTTTTAGCATGGATAAAGTAAAGCTCATTATACTAAAGCTACCTCCTTTATTTATATACAAACCAATAGGATTCTAATTTCCCCAATAAGTACAATATTTTGATCTATTCAATTGATTCTCATTTGCTATCAAATATGCTTCCTAAATTTGATTCGAGATTCATTTCATTACTCTCAAAATTCTATCAATTCTCTTCCCAAATGTGAGCTAAATATACATCAAATATCCTATATAATTTTTATATTTCAATCCAATGTTAGCTCTCAAATCAATTTATTTCCATAACTGGATCCCAATATGCATTCAATTATTTCATCCTCTATTATAAAGGTATCAAGAATGCATTTGTAAAATGTTATCAATTTTTTCCCAGAAATTTGATCCAACATAATCTCTTATTATCTTTCTAATTTGGTTATCAAAATCCAATCCAAAGAGTATATCTCTTATCTCCAAATTATACCAAATTTGCCTCCAATATTTGATTTAATACTATTCAATTAATCTCTAAAAAGGAGAAAATCCCCATAAATTCCCATAAATCATCTAGCATCATGGTCCATCTCTAAATAATTTACTTTTCTAATCCCAATCATAAATTTCATTCCTTTGATTGTCAAGGACATTTGGAAGAGTCCCATACCTCTTCCTGGATGGACACCAAGATCATCCATTCTTCTAATGAATGCCATTCATTAAAAATTTCATAATAAATCATAGTGTGTATTTTGCATACAAAATCTAAAATCCCACTAAATTATTACTTCCATTTACTTCTCATATTTAACATGGAAAATAACCAAGCATGAATAAACAATTCATTCATCATAACATAGATTAATTATTAATCCCATTCATCATTTATATGCAAACATGCATCATATATTTGTATATTGCATACAAAGAAATTACCAATCATAAATACATGTATCACCCATATTTAATATTTTCATAAATAAGGATTGATTCATAATTCCAATCCATCATTTGTTTGGAATATTACCAAACTTAGGGAAGAGTCCCATACCTCTTCCTAGGAATGGAAACCATTCCAATCCTCCCAAAAACTAGAATATCTTCCATTCTTCTAGTGGATTATATCCATTTACAAATTTCATTATAATACACCTAAAGGAGTATAAATGCAATTTATATAATTCCACTTGATCATAAAATTTAGCAATCAAATTGATTTAAAATTTCTAATAAAAACAACCAATAATATTTGGTTTCTATATTTTACAAATTCAATCAATTCTACTTCAATGAAATTACTATAAATAAGAAGGATAATATTCATATTACATATTAAAGCCATCATATTTACTTTAGATTATTATAAATCTAATAACAATAATTTCCTTTATGAAAGCATAAAACAAATTATATTTAAGCTAATAATATCTCACATGATAAAATCATTACAATCTCATGTAAAGCTGAATAATTTCAAATGGTCACCAATTGGTTTCACAAATTCTTTCAAGGATTGTTAATAACTCTAAATTCATATTTCATAAGATCATATAATATAAGAAAATATAATTATAACTAATAATCATTCAATTTTTGTGTGACCCACTATTGTCTACAAAAGGGTGGAAATATCAAATCATATCCATTTTCTTTCAACCCTCATTCCCTATCTACATCTAACAATAGATAGTTTATACAATCCTGTTGTATATAAATATATATTTTATTTTCAACATACTACCATGTCCAATTTAAGATTTTTACCATACAAATTATCTATACTCCTTTATGTACATAACATGATTTCATATGTAGTTATAATTCATATGTACAGGGATATGAGAGAGATTATAGCTATCATAGTTCACACAATGAAATATAAATGCAGATGGACACCAAGAAATTGTTAAAATCCCCTTCAAATCAACACAATATGAATGTAAACACAACAAATTTACTATGAAAGGAGTAGGTCCCCAATTTTACAGTATCAAAGGTCCCATTCAACTGGTTAATCATTTACCTATGTTGGGATTTCATTCCACTTTAACTCCACATCTTCTACAAGTAATATGTCATATCCTAATAGGAAAGAGTTCAGAGACTCCCGTTCATTGGTAGAGGATAATTTTAGGGCACACTAGCATAGATTTGAAATTGGAACATGATTTCGAAGGGAATTCTGATTATAGACTGCACCAACCTACAATCATGATAGATCCAAATAGGGTCTAGTGTTATTGCTAAAGATGAGCATCTAGCACAACGTGTGGCCAGGTGAATACCTATAACCTATTCTCACAAATTTGAATGGATTTGAGGGCACCAATATGAACCTGAGTTGTAAATATCACTCAAACACCACCATTAGTTTAGATACGCAAAGAGGTAGCATTCTAATATTTGTCAAACTATCTATTCCAGTTTTGTTTTTTTCATAGATATTTATTTTTGGAATGAGGTCAAAAGAATTATAGTATTGTAGTCTCAAAAGGGATATCTACGACATGGGATATAGAGCTTGAATTATTGGGAGAGATTTATAATATTTTGAAATCACCATGATCAGTAGAACTAGATACATAACTTTAGACATGATCTCTAATATGGAATTCAAATTTTCAAGAAGGCCATCTATTACAGAACCAACAGTCAATATATATCGCTCTTAAAAGATGATCAAATTACACAAACTTGATTTTGACCTAATATAAGATATTTGCAGAGGAAACAAAAGTTGCATAGGTATCATTTTAAAGAAAAGGGAGAGCCTTTTTGGCACAAGCATCCAAGACAAAACATAAACCATGAAACCTCTTATAGACATTGACTACTTTTACCTATAGCTTTAAATACATCAATATTCATTTAATTTTTCAGTATGGTTCTACTCAACCATTGAAAGGAAGCTACAAAAATAAAACAATCCTATCTAGATCAAAGTGGAAAGCTCCCACATAGATTCCCACAAGGTGGTGACTCCTACTTGATTTGATCTTCTCCTCCAACTTCCTCTTCCCTCTCCAGTCTAGCATAACATAGTATCACATAACATATTCTCCTCCCTTTTTCTCCATATTAATGGTAATTTATAGCTCTCTTTCTTCTTAGGCAATAATTATGCTTATTTTTGCTTTCTTTCTTTCAGAAAATATGCTTCTAAATATAAATTTTACTATATATATACCCCAAGTTAAAGCTTCCTTTATATATATATATATATACTTTAATGGAAAGGGAATCCATAGAGATAAGAGCAGAATATTATCCACCATATCCACCTTCCCAAAGTAACTATGTGGGGGAAATATTTATTTTTTCCAAATCTACAAAGTAGTTTTTTATATTTAATCTAATCAAAATTGGACTAGTTTATAAAGGAAAAAAACTACCTGATTTCCTTCTAAAATGAAGGTAATTAAATTAATTAAGCATATTTAAAAAGTAAATCTCTACTCTAGAAGTTGACCAATTTAATGCCCAATTTAATATTAATTGACTTCATAGAGTGATACCAACCTAGGAAATAAGTCCTATTCCCGTACGTAGAAGGGCTTGCCAAAATGAGTCATGATAGCTCACCATGAATATTAAAAAGATAAATATATTTGGTGACTCTTTGCTCATTGTTAATCAATTTAAGGGGATCTACCAATGTAGATGTCCCATATTGAAGGCATATAAAGAGCTTGTTGACACATATTTAGTCCATCTAGAATGGTATGAAATCGAGACAATCCATCAAACATCCAAAAGATTCACAAAAACCATGTCATATTTGGGATCCTTAATCTTGTAGAATCTATTTGTTGAATTCACTACCATTCAAGTTAAAATTCTATTGCAATCCATGATACAATGTGAGGCACAAAAAAATCAAGAACTAGTCCACATGATTCAAATAGAACCAACCCATGAATGGTTCTACAAAGCCAAACATAATCTAAAAAAGGCACCTTGGGGATTTTTGCTTTCACAAGGTCCTACTGAGAGTGGTACTACTATTCTCCATAAGGTAGTTTTACAATTGGATTTTGTACAAGTTGAACTACAGCAGGAACATGTTGTCCAGTCAGTCGAGGTTGTTGCCTATTAAGATTGGATGTCGCAAATACATGATTTTCTTAAGCTTGGTGTAATATTGTATGAGCATTCAAATAGAAAGAAACTAAGTATGTATTGCTAGGAGACATCTTGTATCATTGAAGATACAATGGAATTCTCATTCATTGCATTGAGTCCCAATAATCAACTTGGGCAATCTATCAAGCTCATGATGGTACCATTTCAATGACATGGCCATCATCAAGAACATCCTTCGTATGGGATATTATTGGCCCATTGTGGAGAAGGGTTTCACAACGTATGTCAAGAAATATGTCAAATGTTAAAATCATGCTAATATTACACACTTGCCATCATAGACCTTATAGCCCATCTAAGAAGCTTGGTCATCTACTCAATGGGGTCTGAATTTTATTGGTAAGATCTCTCCCCCTTCATCGAGCCAGCATACATTCATTATAATGGCCAATGAGTACTTTAAAAAATGGGTGGAAGAAATCCCTTTGATAATGATAACTAGAGTGCGTATTGCAGAGTTCATATTCCATAATATCATATGTTATTTTGGGATAGCATCCAAGATCATATTAGATAATGGAATGCCATTCAAAAATAAAAATATAAGGGATTTAACATCCAAGTATAATATATAACATAGTTTTGTGACTCCATACTGAAGAAGCAAAATTTACGACATGCCTTAAGGGGTTTGTTAGTGAGATGCAATCTATGGTTTAAGCAAACTTTGCAAAAAGGGAAGAATGAAGCATAACATGTAAACTAATGAAATGAAGACTAAATAGCAATAATGAAAGGGGTCTGATCCTTCTTTGTATTCATAAATTAATCATCTCAAAGTATTACAAATGCAATTCCTTTTAGGGTTTCTCAAATTTATACATTCAACATTACACAATACAAGGATCTAAGACTTCCATAGAGACTTAATGACATGATACAACATTCCTTTCACATTCCCACACTCGAGAGCTAGTATTGGGCCTATCCTTATGTGCCTCTTAGCTCCTCCCTCATGTCTGGTATACCTACACCTACACACAAGAGATTGAAAATGGTTAATAGCATATGCATTTGTGGAGGGAAAACATAGAAAGCATGCATATAGAAACACCAAAACTTATTTCTAATAAACCAAAATGCTTCAAAAATTATTCCTAACTATAGTATTGAATTAATAACATGATTTTATAAATATCTGAGCATGAATTAAAGGGAAATTATTAGCAAAAATGATGGCCATCCCTGGGTGATCCAGACAGACCTACAATCACAAAACTTCTAATTACCCTATCAAAACAACTCCAAATTGCACCAAATATTGATAGAGGGTTAATAAGACCATTCTAAAGTGATATATGGTGGAAATTCCTCAAAATTCCTAATTTTTTACTAACCATCCCTAGGTGGGATGATTAGGACTATTAACCGTCCCCAGGTGGGATGGTTACACATCTACTTAGAATTTTTCACCAATTCTAAAGGGATTTGGTCTAAAACTATCTAAAATGTGTTGTCAAAAATATGGTCAAATTAATCTCCAATATGACCAATTTTGGAATAGATTTAATGGATTTGGGGTGACCCTAAAAGTGCCTTCGAATGAAGAGGGTTTCAAGGAAATATGAGGGCAAATATGAAGGAAAAAGTTAGGGTATAATTGGACAACACTTCATTGTAAAATGCTTCAACTATCCTCTTCTAAAAATGGGTGAATACACCTCTTTTTATAGCCCAAATAGGGCATCTAGGGTAAAGGGGCAATTTTTGGCATGTGAGGCAAGTACCACCACTTGTCAAAATCCTTTCCATGATTGGGTAGAAGAGGTTGCCCATTTGAAGCCTCTAATTGGGAGTTCATGGTCTTCATGAGAGGCTCCCAATAAATTTTGGATTATTGGGTGGAGAAAATGGTAGTAATTGATTGCCATTTCTTTGCACCTTTGACTTTTGGTGTGTCTATTTAAGGACCGTCCCACCCAAGGATGATTTTGGATGGCCGTACCTGGGTGGGACAATCACCATCTGTGATCGTCCCTTAGTGGGACAGTCATAAGGATATGCCCCAAAACCATCCAAAACTGTTGAGAACCTTACCAAATGTGCTTTGGAGCCCTATGTTGCCCTAGAGGGCTGCCCAATGGGGTCATATGATGTCAATAAGAGTGGCACATGTGATGCACTGGTAGTCTTATCTGATTTATACGATTTTGGTGTCTACAGATGCCCCTTTTTGAGATGTGTTATGTACAACAAAGCGCTGAGCAAAACTAGATCACTAAATCATAAAATGATTAAGGTTGTTTATTAAACTAATCAACTTTAGATGCCTCCATTGTGGAAAGAGCATACATTCTTGGAATCCCTACTTTTGACATAGTCGAAGGATTCATTTTGGGTATACCTTTCAGTCATGTTGTAGTAACAGTCTTATGGGGCTTAGAGTATACTAGGTCTTGGTGCCTTGTGTTCTTGTAAACCTTTGTGTGGGTGGATTTTTGAGGTTTCAAGGAGTTAAATCCCTAATTTTGTTTCTTATACTGATTATTTTTCCCAACATGGGCTTGAAAATTTATCTTTAGCAAAAATTCTTTTGAATGCATGGAAATTACACTTTTGAGTGTTTTAGTGTTGATTTTATTTATGAAATCGTTATTATGACTACCCACTCAAGCAACGAGTCGATGAGGGCATGAACAATGATAGAGCAATGAGTCACTTGACACATATGACTAAATTGGGGTAACTCCCTATTTTTCCCATGGTACTATATACTTGTTTGGAGGGGATTTTTGACTATTTTGATGAACATTTGTGGTAGCTTATGGCTGAAAAATTCATTCCCGTGGATCGATCCAGCCACGGAGGCCTTCTTGGGGAGTAAAATAAAGACTTTAAGACATCCATAAATACTATTTGTTTAATATTAATCCCTACAAAGTTTTATACCATTTTGCCCTATTTTTGGTGGGTTTTGGATCCTATTTTTGAGGTTTTAAAGCTGTTTTTGAATTTTTGTATTTTATTTCATTGATCTGGTCAACGCTAGATGCCCCAATCATTGAAGGAATGCACATATTAGAATCATTGTATTTGACAAGTTAAGAAACTTGATTTTGGTAGTCTTTGGGATATTGTCAAACAAGCTTAAGTCTAATCCTAGCCTTGGTGGCAATTAGGAGATAAGCTTTAGGAGAGAGGATTAAGTCAAATCCTAGCCTTGATAAAAATGAGAAGATAAGCTTAAATCAAATAATAGCCTAGACAATAATTATGAGATAATCTTAAGTCAAATCCTAGCCTAGACGAAAATTAGGAGACAAGCTTAAGTCAAATCCTAGCCTAGACAATAATTAGAAGATAAGCTTAAGTCAAATCCTAGCCTAGATGACAATTAGGAGAGAAGTTGCTCTGTTTGTTTGAATATAATTTTGATATTTTGATTATTTTCCCAAAGTAAGGAGGATGCATGATTATCTTTAGCAATGATTCATGCACGAACACACTTAGCAATGATTGAGTTATTAGTTGTTGATTTGGATTATACATGTTGTTATTATGACCAATGGGCTTAGTGGATGTCGTTGGGGCATGTTGGATGACCAAAGGGGTTTATGGATACCTTTGGGTCTTTTTGGAGGTTGATTGCATAATTTTTTGATTGCTTATTAGGGGAGGTATGATACCAATAATTCCCCAAGTTGATGTTTTTAAAAATGTTTGTGTGATTTGCAATTGTATAATTTTGGACCATTAGATGTATTATGTGTTATGATTTTATGGATGCATTAATGAATGTAATGCTTATTGATGATGTGAATATGCTATATGTATGCAATTTATTGATCTTATGATGTGATAGTGTAATGATATGAGATGCAATGTGGATGCAAAATGAAATGGATGATTTGATTTAATTTTGTATGATGGATTTATGATTACTGTTTGACATATTATATGCTAGTACCATAAACTATAAAAAATATATCTTTGTTATTTTCATATTATTATAACTGTATCGCTCCAAATTTTTCACACCCTTACCTTCAGGCTATAGGATCCGTGCCCGAAAGGGGGATGTGAAAAGGATGTCGCGGTACCTCGGACTGAGAGGACTTGCGAAGGTCCCGCCTCTCAAGGGAGGTGTATTATTGGTGATTTTTCGACGGATGGTGGGTTCACCAGGAAACATTTAATGGCAGTTTCCATGCCTAGGTTGGGAATGTGTTTTATGTGTTCATTTTTAGCCTTAAGCATTCATATCCTAGGTTTGGCCAAAATGCGTCTAAGCTATTCTATATGAAGATGCAAATTAAATGAGTACAAAAAATAGATTTAAAGACAAAAAAAATAGAGAAATTACAGAAGATATAAAAGAAGAATACCTGATCCGGATGTCTGATGATGATTCCGATTCTTGAAGCAGTCAGGATCGCCTCTGATTTGACAGGATCATCTGAGATCAGACAAGATCGTCTGAGATCTGACGAATTCATCAGAGACCTGCAAACAGAGAAATAGGTGCAAAATACGGAAGATACAACAATGATAACGAGAGGGAAATAGTATAAAATGATAGTAGCACTATCAAACTGAAACTTAAACACAGAAATAGGAATGAATTATGCTAATTAAATAATAATTATGATTTAATCATGCATTTGATCTAGATGGGTGAACTCCAAAATGCAAAATAGTATAAAATACTGAATAAACTAAGCTAATTGCAGAATAAAACAATAGAGAAAAGATAGAGAAATGCAAACTTCAGGCACTGATTGCCTCAATGTTGACTGCAGTCGAAATCATCTCGCATTGGTACGAAATCGTCTCTGATTCGACAGGTTCACCTCCGATCTGAACAGGTTCGTCGACGACGATGTAAGCTTGCTCCGGCTGAAAAACAGTAATGTACCTGCAACAAAATTGATATAGAACTAATGCAAATGAAAACTTAGGATGTTTTAACATGTATGCAGTCGGGTTACAGGGAATTTCAGCCAGGGGGTGCTAAGGGGAGGGCTTAGGATTAAATAGGCTTAGGAGGGAGGTTAGGAGGTTGGAGATCATCCCTATTTGGGAGATCTCCAATGGGGAAGGGTCTCTAACGGCGCAGACACGCTTCTGCCCGGATTAGAGGCCCGTTGGAACAGAAGCTAATTGTGCAAAATCAGTTTTGCGACAAGATCGTCTGGACGTCCTAGCCCAGACGAAATCGTCAGATCTAGGGCGATATCGTCTGATCGGCGACGATATCGTCAAACGGTCAAAACAACCTCTAAAAATGGCATGGAAAAGGGGAAACGGATTACCCGACGGTTAACGGGCGGTTTGGGAGGTTAAAATTTGAATTTAAATTATTTACTAGGATGAATGTAATTATTACAATTTCACTGCGCCAATTTTAGGGTGCTACATTTTGCCCCCTCTTTAGCGAATTTTTCGAAGAAAATGCGTTAAAGATGAGTTCTTCTCGATCTACGAGAAAGCAAAAATTATTCCCATTTTTAGGCGACGATTCTTGGTCGAATCGTACGACAGCTTACTATGGTGCCCCCTCCGTGTTTTTACCCAAATCGAACGTTTGAGGTAAAAACGCGAAAAAGCAAAATTATTTTTGAATTATTTTTGAATAAAATTAAGAAAAATAGGGTAAAACCCTAATTCATTTTTACTGTTCACTTTTCTGGTTTTAGAGCTCTGGAAGCAAAAATGGTGGAGACGACGCACAGATCAACAGAGGTCCGACGCGGGCTACGGGTAAGAGTCTAAACTTAGCTTAGAATGCTTTAATTTGATTTTACATGCTTTTTAGATGAATTTTGATTAAATTTTGAGCATCGCGGCCGTTTTTGGGCCGTCGACGTCGTCGGGACGAAATCGTCCCGATTTCGACGAAATCGTCTCAATTTCGTCGATTTCGTCCAAGGGCGAAATCGACGAAAGGGGGACGATTTCGTCAAATTAAGGACGATTTCGGCTTGCAAAATCGGAGACGATTATGCTCAAATTTGGGACGATATCGTCCAATAGTGGACGATATCATCATTGGATTAAATTGAACTTGTTTTTAACTTGCATTATTGATCACTTGAGTTTGTTATTAATGATTGTTTTTTTATTGTTGTTTATGTTGCAGAGAGGATTGCTAAAGAGCAGGGAATGGAAATATGGAGGTTTGAGAGATGATTTGGCCGCTCTTACACAGGTAGAGCGGGATCAGCTGGCACAGGTCAGCTTACTGCATGTGGCAGAAATGCCACAAGTGTCTACGAGATATGGGGCTCTCGCAACCCTAGCAGAGAGATGGTATCCGGGTTCTTCCTATTTTTGGCTACCTACAGGGGAGATGACTCCCACTTTGGAGGATGTATGGAGGATTCTAAGAATCCCCATACAAGGACGGTTGATCACTCTTACGGCCAATCAGGGCCATGCTATGGGACGATTGTGTGGTGACCCAAGCTTCACCCTGGAGAAGGGCAGAGTTAACATCGAGGCATCGTGTCAAATGCCTAGGGCATCTAGACTCACATGGGTTCTAGCTGGAGTGGTTGGTGGACTTCTGTTGTGCCACCAGAGCGGGTGCAGGGTGCCATGGATGCTAGCAGATGTGATCTACGATATGCGAGACCATGGCTATAGATTCTCTTGGGGCAGTTTTGTGCTATGTCGACTGTACAGGATCCTGCATGGGGTCATGTACAAGGGCGGCCGATGTCTAGTGATGACATCGCTCCTACAGGTTTGGTGCTGGGAGCACATTGCAGTGCGGAGGCCGATAGGGCTTCCTCTGATAGGGATTGATGGGGAGAGGCCCCGAGTTTTCTACTGGTGGCTCCGAAGAGGGTCACAGCGGCGGATCGACCTTTCGATGTCCCGGAGACTGCTAGATGACCTAGTCCCAGACCAGATCACCTGGAGGCCATGGCGAGAGCACCCAGGGTGGGCCGAGGATGGACAGGAGTTAGCTCACGTCAGGCGAGTTTGCTGGCTATGGATGGAGAGGGGAGAGGTGGAGCTCCACCGCTATGACCGAGTTTTGCGATAGTTCGGTCTACAGCAGGGGATCCCATCTCTCAGGGATTATGAGTTTTCTCGGACTGTCTAGGATAACACCATAGTTAGCGGGGCTCCAGACATGCAGCGCTTCTGGAGTCAGGACTCGGACGATGCCCCCATTCAGCCAGTGGATGGGGACGACGTAGGGGTAGCCAATGGCTATGATGCCTAGTACGTAGGCATCCACCCTCCTCGGATGACGAGGGCTCAGGGTCCGATACACGCAGTTGTGCATCGGATAGGGAGGCGATGCCAGGCGGCTATGGAGGTGGCCCAGGGTCACAGCGGGAGAGAGCTGAGGAGGCCACAAGCACAGGAGAGGCCACGATAGAGGGAGAGGAGGGAGGAGAGACCCCCTTCTCCATAGAGAGAGAGGCCACCATCGCCCGACAAGGGCAAGGGTGTTGACACAGGGGAGAGTAGCGAGATGGCTACTCTTTGAGCGAAGAATATCCGTCTCCAGGCACAGGTGCAGACTCTACAGGATGAGGTTGCACGCCATCGAGCTGAGTCTACACAGCTCAGAGATGAGGTTGCACGCCTCAGAGCATGGGGCAGAGGGGCGAGCACTCAGGAGCTGATGCGGTCGGTTGCTCAGACCACATTCTACCAGGGTATTTATTTCTAGATGGTGCCAGAGGCCAGGATAGACTAGCTGTCGGCTGCCATTGCAGATCCGATCAGGATCGGGTCATCGAGGAGCTCATCCCGATCGACGACTAGGACTCGTAGTACCACACATACTACGATGGGGCCACCTCGTCCTCCGTAGGGCGGGGGAGGAGATGAGGCTGAGAGCTCGAGGGGCTCTCGAGACACTGCTCGGAGGACATTTGATTGAGGGGATTGAGTATGCCAAGATATATATTGTGGCATACCGATCCAAGTTTTGATATGATGTACATATATTTGTGATATATATATGAGATGAGGTATTTTTGATCATATGACTTGTGGCTTATATTTTTATGATGCTTGTATGTTTGATTGATTGATTTGATTGAGGATTTATGAAATTATGTCATTGGAAAAATTATAATTTTGAATGTCATGTTTGTAAAATTTAAATGAAATAATCTGATGTAACAAATTGGTTGTTTGTGATGTAATGTGATAAAAGATAAAAAAAGAGACTTCTAACAATAATTTCAAAGGACATTGTCGCTAGTATAGACCATTTCATGGAGTCGCTGCTCACTCGGTCGTCAAGCTAATCCCAGTATAGAAATATTGTTAAAAGTAAAAGAATGCTTAAGAGACTGTCTTAAGACTTTGGTGCAATGGTGCAAATGATGATGATGATGGTTTGTTTTTCAGATTTTCATAAAAATAGTATGCATGAGATGATGTTAAAATGATGTTTTGCTAGGCATAAATTCCTAAGTGTGATAAATTTTTTGGATAATTCCTTAGGAATTATACCATCATTGCAAAATTTGAAGGTTGACATAATGACATGAAATAATGATAATGTGCATTCTTTTGAAAAGCAAAATTTGTGTAATAAAATGATTTAAGTCATATGGTTTTCATGATTTTTAAATAAATGGGGAATAAAAATTGTTACAATGGTTTGCGCTAGGCATAGAATATGTAGGTATAGACTTATACCATCATCGCGAAAATCCAAAAAGAGAATAGATAGTTTTATTGCATGATTGATTTTTAATAAACAGAAAATATGAAGATGAGGACTTGCGCTAGGCATAAAATTCCACTTTTGGTTTTGGAACTATACCATCGTCGCGAAAGTCAACCAGATATATATGTTTTGATTGTATAGTTTTGAAAGAAATTTTGATTTTTCTATTATATAGTTGTCTTTATGCTAAACAAGCTGTACTTGAAATAAGAAAATGAATTATTCCAAACAAGTTTGCAAAAAATATTTCAAAGTATTTTGAAGACAAAAGTTAGATTTATAAGGAATCCCATGTGCATATGTGAATTCATTTCCAATCTTGATTTATCATAATGATACACAAAATCTCTCAAATACAAATGTGTGTGCAATTGCTTTGTTCATTTACCGAGTTTTGAGCAAGATACTATGATACAAGTGATTTGAAGAAACCAAATAAGTGTTCATTAACCATGATGTAGATGCATATAACCATACTAGACTACTATGTAGGTCGGATTATCAAGAGCTAGCTAATCCATAAGCGGACATAGGTCTGTACAAAAGAAGGTCGCTAATGTGACGGACATATCGCCACGCTAGGAGTTACCCAAGGCCAAGCGGGTTGGGCACAAACCACCTGTTATGGGGCTTACCTCACAGTTTTCGAATAATTGAGAATTCCAGGGATTCAAGCTCATCAACCCTTCTTTTCTTTTCAAAGGGTAGGGAAAGGGATTTTATTGCTTTTGCTTTTGCTTTCTTTTTCTTTTGCTTTTTCTTTTTCTTTTGTATTTTTGCTTGATTTTTGAGATAATGCTTGAAATATTGCTGTAATGATATAAAATAACATTTTTTTGCTTTTTCTCTTTTTCTTGAACTTTGCTTTTTCTTTTTGTTCTATGCTAGGGATACTTGCTCAGATTAGCTGTAGAGCAAGGGATTTTTATTCTGGGTAGGGGTGAGCTTGTCCTTTTGCCAATTCTCAAAGATTCTAGACCATGTGCATGATAGGATAGCAGGGGAAACTTTTCGCTCAAGAAATCACTTCTACTATGTAGCAAAACATGGAAATTACAAATATAATCATTTTATTGTGAAAAGATGTGCTTGGTTTAAGTAAATAACAAGATCAATTCTCTATGCTCAAACTTTATTTAATTGAATTTTGTGAACTTTGATATAAGAGAGATTAGTAATCATGCGAGATAAAATCAAGATATTTATTTTTGTTTATTTTTTGTGAGTGTGCACGTGAGAGATTCCAAATAAATGCTAATTTATCCAAAATAATTTGAAACATATAACTGCAATAATTGTAAGAAAATATATATAAATACTTTTGGAGAAGTTTTGAGAATGTTGACTCTCTCTTTCTTCTTTATATTGTTTTGGTTTCGAAAGAGTCAAGAATATTGTTGTTTTTATATTTTTATCATTATTTTTTTTTTTGTTTTATTTTTGTTTTTGAACAAAAAATTTAACAAGTGCCATAAATAAATACAACAAATAGTTTTGAAGATTTTGATGATTATGAATGTTTTTGGTGTTTTTGAATTTATAAATTGAAAGAAATACAAGATAGTGATTTTGAACAAATATATACATGGATGAAATGACCAAATTTATACATAGTAACGTTTAAGATGCAAAATATTCATGGGTTCTTTAAGTTCTTTACCATCTAAGGTAGATAATTTGTATGCTCCTGATTCAAATTTAGCAGTAATAATGTATGGTCCAAGCCAGTTGGGCTCAAACTTACCTTTAAGGTCCTTAGTTGCATTAGTATTTTTTTGATTTTCTTTTAAAACAAGGTCGCCGATCTCAAAGGATCGATGACGAACTTTTTTAGCATATGATCTTTTAAGCTTGTTTTGGTAGGCACGGAGATGTTCCAAAGCATTGATGCATTTTTCATCTAGGAGTTCCAGCTGACTGAGTCTACCAGCATCGATATTCATCTCCTACTTCGGTATCTTGAAGTAGCAGAGCCAAAGAAGGAACTTCCAATTCAAAGGGAAAAACTGCTTCAGCACCATAAACCAAAACAAATGGTGAAGTTCCCGTGGGGGTTCGAACACTAGTTCGATAGGCCCACAAGGCTGGATATAACTGAATGTGCCAGTCACGGCCAGTTTTATTGACCAATATTTTGAGGATTTTGATTAAGGTTTTGTTAGATGCTTCTGCTTGACCATTACCCTGAGGATAATAGGGAGTGGACCAGCGATGTTGAATCTTGTATTTTTGGCATAATTTTTTAACATCTTTATTTTTGAAACAAGTTCCATTGTCAGAGATGAGATTTGCAGGAATTCCGAACCTACAAATGATTTGATTAAAAATGAATTTAGAGATTTGTGTGCCAGTGCAGGAAGCTAAAGGCATAGCTTCAACCCACTTCATGAAATACTCAGTGGCGGTTATGATGAATTTGTGTCCATCAGATGACACAGGATTGATTTTGCCAATAATATCTAAGCCCCATTTTGAAAAGGGCCAAGGAGAGGAAATAGCCTGCAGCTCTTGTGCAGGCGCATGGACAAGGTCAGCATGTTTCTGGCACTTGTCGCAATGGCGCACATAATCATGTGCATCCTTTTCCATGGTAGGCCAAAAGTATCCTATCCTAAGGAGCTTTTTAGCAATGACACTACCACTGAAGTGTCCTCCACAAGATCCATCGTGGGCTTCACTCAAGGCTGATTTGGACTCTTCTAAGTTCAAACATCTTAATAGGATACCTTCAAAAGATCTCCTATACAAGGTATTGCCAATTATTACAAATCGACTTGCTCGTCTACGTAATAACCGACGTTGGTTTCTATTAGAATTGGCAGGGAAAGTCCCATTTTGGAGAAAATCAAATATGTCCGTATACCAAGGTTCAGGAGTAGTTTCATTGATTAGAAACACATCTAAAGGTTCTAAGCATGACTTATTTGAAGCGGGTTCCTAGAGTCGATGAATAATGATAGTGGCATATTCGTCATCTAACTCCAAGGGCAGGAGAGATGCAGCTGCGGCCATAGCATCAGCTGCACGGTTGCAAGTTCTAGGAATAGCTTCCAAGGTAACTTGATCAAATAGGGACATTAGTTGTAAAACATAGGCCTTATATGGGCACAGTTTATCATCTCTGGTCTGATAAACTTCATTAATTTGGTTTATAACCAGTTGAGAATCACCAAAAACTAACAGATGTTTAATTTTGAGCGCTAAAGCAGCTCGTAATCCAAGGATTAGAGCTTCATACTCAGCGGTATTGTTGGTGCAAGCAAATGTCAATTTGAAGGACAGAGGAATAAGATGTTTTTGCGGGGATATTAAAATAATACCCGCACCAGCCCCACTCATGCATCGGGCTCCATCAAAGTATAAGGACCATTGTTCGGTATGGTCTGCCTCTAATTGAAGGCATTCATCCGGAAACTCGATGATGAGGGGATGGGTAGACGCTAAGGGTGCAGCAGCTAATTGATCTGCTATGATTTGACCCTTAACAGACTTCTGTCCTATGAATGTGAGATCAAACTCGCTTAGAGCAAGAACCCACTTGGCTGTGCGACCCGATAAATAAGGTCGACTCATGAGATATCTTAAGGGATCGTATTTGGCAATGACATAAGTTTTTTGACTAAGCATATAGTGTCATAATTTTTGCGTAGCAAACATGACTGCTAGACATAGTTTTTCTAATGCTGTGTAGCGGGTTTCATAACTGATGAAGGTTCGGCTAATGTAATAATTAGCACGTTCTCTCTTTTCATCATCAAGCTGAGCTAACATAGCCCCTAAGGCAGAATCTGAAGCTGAAATATATAGGAGGAATGGGCGATCAGGTTTAGGTGGTGAAAGCACAGGTGGATTAAGGAGGTATTGTTTGAGAAGTTCAAAAGCTTCTCTACATTCGTCGTCCCAATTAAAAGGGACATCCTTCTTAAGGAGTTTAAGAAAGGGACCGATTTTGTCCGCCAGCTTATCGATGAAGCGACGGATAGCTTGAAGCTTACCTTGTAAACTTCGTAATTCAGATATATTAGTAGGTGCGGGCATATCAGTGATAGCCACAATTTTGAGAGGGTCGATTTTGATACCACGTAAAGAAACTAAAACCCCTAATAGTTTGCCAGACTTGACTCCGAATATGCATTTTGCTGGATTTAATCGAATAAGATATTCTCGTAATCGATTAAAAACTTTTCTCAAATCATCTAAATGATTATCTTCAATAATAGAGCGAGCTATAATATCATCTACATAATCATGTAGGATATCATGCATCATATCATGAAAAATATAGGTCATAGCTCGTTGATAGGTTGCACCTGCGTTCTTTAAGCCAAATGGCATCACTTTCCAACAAAAAGTACCCCAGGGGGTAATAAAGGCTATTTTAGCCTGATCTTCAGGAGCTATCCTGATCTGATTATAACTAGAGAATCCATCCATTAAGGACATCATCCCACTCCCGGCAGTGAAGTCAATGATTTGATCCATGTTTGGAAGAGGAAAGTCATCTTTAGGGCATGCAGCGTTAATATCTCTAAAATCTGTGCAAACCCTAACTTTGGTAGCTTCTTTCTTGGTGACTGGAACTACATTTGAGATCCATTCAGCATAATCAATAGCTTGTATAAAGACAACATTCAGGAGTTTTTCTAACTCCCCTTTGACTAGCAGAGCCACTTTGGGATGCATTTTTCTAAGTTTTTGTTTAACAGGTTTAGCATCCGGATGGACCACTAGATGATGCATGACTACGAAGGGTCTAGACCTGGCATATCTTCGTATGTCCAAGCGAAGACATCTTCATACTCTTTAAGGAATGCAATGTATTGTTCTTGTTTTTCTTGACTTAATTCTGATCCAATATTGATTATGTGAGGATTATCCTCAGTTCCAATGTTAATTTTAATGACGTTTTCTACCTCCATGTGTAGATCTCTTTCAAAGTTAGGTGGGGCGGGTGAAACGCCCAATTCTTGTAATTCTTGTAAGGTTAATTTGGATAATTCATCTTGAGGATTAGTGGTCTCAAGTTGGGCTATAGTTGGTATAGAACCATCAAAATAAAATCCATTGTGTAACATCTCTTCAACAGAGACGTCGTGGAAGATATCTCCTTCCAACTCTTCATCGGAGTCAACAATCATTTCAGGGTAAGCTATGGATAGCATGTTACATGTAAATGATTGATTTTTAAGAGGTAAATCATCACACCTATCCAAATAATCTTGATAACATATGAGATGATCATCATCTTCAAAAGGAAAGGGTTGACCCTTACTAGGAAATAGGCCCACACCACAGCGGGCAGGCCACGGTTCTACCTCGAAAGGTTCTTTCATGCCATTTTGGAAAGGTCCCAAGCCTTTCCCTTTATATCCCATTTTAAGCATCATGGGTTTAGCTTTAATATAATCATTGGTAAAATAACACCGAGCGTATCCCTCATGATGAGTTTTGATATTCCGAGGGATTCTTCCCCAGTCATATCCTTTATAAATGAAGGCACAACTCCCGACTTGGTAAGTACTTCCCATAGGTTGTGGGAGGCCCAAAGTACGAGGAGATGGCGGTAAGTTATTTAAAAGAATTGAATCTTGCATGAAAGCATTTGGTTTTTTTGATATTAAGATTGTGGATAAATCTGGTAAAAGTTCATCAAAAAGAGCATAAGATGTAGAAGGATTATTCCCTATATCTTTAGATGTGGAAGGTATGATAGATGTGTCTATAGGTTTTGAATTTATAGGGATTGAACATGAAGGATTGGTTGTAGATTTAAGATCTTTTTGAGGTTCTAAAGTGATTTGTTTAGAAGATTGTTGATCTATATAGGAGGATGAAATTAATGGAGGGGAAATAGGTGAGGTTATGGGTGTGTGTTTCACACGTTTAGATGAAAAATAAGAACTAGGATGTGTGGATGACAGAGCGGGGCAAAATTGCACTCCAACAGGTTCTACCAAAGCACACATATCAAAGGGTCTAGGGTCACCATGGATAGTGACCAACTGATTTTTAAATTCAAACTTAACACATTGGTGTAAAGTCGATGGGACCGCTCGCATCGCATTGATCCAAGGGCGACCCAAAAGTATATTGTACGATGTTGGGCAATGTACAATAAACACGGTTGTTTCTAGGGTTCTAGGACCAACTTGCAAGGGGATGGTAATAACTCCACACGTTTCTTGTGTTTCGTCATTGAAAGCTTTGATAATCATATCAGTTTTCTTCATTTCATCACTTCTAAAGCCAAATCGTTGGTAGAAGTCAAAAGTGCAAATGTTTAGAGATGAGCCATTATCAATCAGGACTCGTTTGACAGCTACATCCCCAATTAGAGCAGTAATATATAAGGGATTGTCCTTATGTAAACTGTGTTGTGGGATATCTTTATCCCGAAAGTCAATACAATCAACCTCTCGAGTGATGATAGTATTGGCCATAGCTTCAGGTTGGATGTTTTGAGGTACCATCATTTGGCTTAATGTAAGCATCAACTCATCCCTATGGGTGGGAGAAGATCTTAACAAATCCAAAAGGGAAATTATGGCTGTAGTATTGGATAATTGCTCATTAATATTGTAAGGGGGTTTAGGTTGAACATTAGGAGCATGATTCCCTTTATTGGGATTTTTCAAAACAAATGGAGCCGATCCATCATTCTGATTTGATTCTTGTTGAGAATTTTGAGCCTGTTGTCGGGTAACGACTCCAATGGTACCTACAATGTTATATTGAGGACGTTGAACTGGCCTCGGTCTAGCATTTATGGCTTGTTCATTAGGGAGGAATTGATTAGAAGAGGGTCGAGTAGTAACTCTTCTAGGAAATGGTTCTTCTGGAACCATGGCATCTGTGATGGGTTGAATAGGATCTGATTCATTTTCAGAACTATTCGATTGGTTTGAAGTGATGTCTAGTTCACTTTCACTATCTGATTCTATATCACTAGAATCAAAAGTTTGAATATTATGTAAGGGCCTGGTCGTAACCAGGGATAAGGTTGTATCAAATATTTGAGGATCCTGAACAGGTAATTGTCCGCTAATGGTTCCTACATATCGGGTAGGAGGAGGAACATTATGATGTTCGATTTGATTGGCCACTTCTTTACCATGTCTTGGTAAAGGGTGTTGAAATATGTCTAATGTTTGATTAGCATTTTGATTTTGATTTTGGGGAATGGTCTTTTGAGTATTATTAGGAGCGTTTTGTTTAGGTTGGAAGGCTTGCACCTCCATTTCATTATTATCAATCAAATCTTGTATTTTATGTTTCAACCTTTTACAAGCATTGGTAGAGTGTCCAGGTCCTCTATGGAAATCACGGTGTAAGTCGGCTCCGTATCCGGGTATAGTAGGATCAGGTTCCCGGATAGCTGGTAATTGGATCAAACCTCTTTCGAGTAATTGAGGTAAAATAGTTGATAAGGGTTGATTTAATCTAGTAAATTCTCGAGGAGGCTTGTCAGGAGGTTTCAATATAAATTTTTCTGTTGTCTTCGTTGCATTGATATTAGCAACATTTTCTTTGTCGGTGACTCCATCACCGACAACTTGTTTGTTTTTATATTGATTTCTGGATGTTTTCTCATCATCCTTCTTCCTAAGTTGGCCTCTCCTAATGAGGGCATCTTCTACTCTTCGAGCTAAATCTATAGCTTGATCGAAGGTAGTTAAAGTAGCGGTTGATAGCTCATAAGATATTTGTTCTTGTAAATTATTGATAAAAATGTCCAACATTTCCCTATAAGGTAGCACAAAGTGCGGTTTTCCTATCAATTGCCTCCATCTAGCTAAGAAATCGGCAAAACATTCATCCTTGTCTTGTTTTAAGTTGTATAGATCTTTAATGGTTACATGCCTCTCGATGTAGGCACTAAATTGATGGACAAATGATTCAGTTGTTTCTTCAAAGTTTCTCAAAGAATGAGTGGGCAATTGATAGTACCACTCTAATGCCATTCCACCTAAACTTTTCGGGAACATTTTTAGTAATAGCAAGTCATCATGTGATATATCATGACATGCTATCCTAAACATGCGAAGATGCTCTATGGGATCTTCGGTTCCTTTATATATAGGCAAGATAGGCATGGGAAAATGCTTAGGGTATGGTTGAGCTACAACTATGGGATCCAAAGGTTGACTACAGATCTCTCGATAATTGTACGAGGGATGGTAGGGATCTATCTGGTCCATACGTGAAGCTAACTGTTTCACCATGGCTTCCAGATTACTAGTTTGCCCCCCATATTGGTTCGGTAGGGCATTGATAGGAGTTTTGTGAGTATATGATGGAGGGACATGAAGATTAGATGCCATGTTGCTATTGTGTAAATTATTGGTAGGAAAGGTGTTATGAAGGAATTTTGAAGTTGTATTATGTTGTATTCCAGATTGTTGAAAATTGGTGTTTGGCTTCGTTTTAGGTTTTTGTTTACTTGAAGCATATTGCTCAATAGTTTGGCGAAATAAAGTAGTGAAGGAAGGTTTCTTTTGTGTGGGAATGATTTTAGGTTGAATAACAGGTTCTATAGGAGGTTGGGTAACTTTGTTGTTTTGACATGTTTTGCATCATAGTGACCATGTCTGTATTGGATGGCCCAACCTTGTCACTTTCTTGATCAATGAAAGACAAGGGATTAGTGCGCACATCATACATATATTCCATGGCTGCTTGAGTGTTACTAATTTGCCCTTTATCAATACGAACTGCCACATTAAGGGCATCAATGTTATCATTGAGAAATTTCTTGAAAATGATCTATGTTGTCAAAAGCAATAGTTCCATCTGGAGCTACTCTAGGGGATGAGGGTCCATCCTCTTTAACACTTCCTTCTTGTTCATTGTCTTCACCTAGGTCATGTTCTAGTTGATCTAGAGTTTTTCCTTCCGGAATTGGATCTTCAGGGAGGACATTTGGGTCTCTAGTTGTATCTTGTAACCAATCTTCTTCTTCTCCTACAGTTTCTTTACCATTCCTAAGTTTAGGCATGGTGCTTTAATTTTGATTTCAGCAAATATATATATATATATATTTTTATATATATATATATATATGCAACAAGTTTAAGAGGTATATATTAATTATATACCTACTACAATATTTAAAATGAAATGTTTTTGGTTTTTGCTATGTTTTTTAGTTTTTTAGTTTTTGAAATAATATTGTAAAGATGACAAATAACACAATAAATGCAAGAAATAAGACTGAAAGTAACAATCTAGTTTTCTATAAACAATTTATAAATATCATTAATGGGCTCGAGTTCTTCAGGAGTCATGAAGTGTTCTTCTTCAAATTGAAAGTTTTCTTTTAAAAATTTAATGAAAAGAGCTATAGTGATATTATCTGTCTCGGATCTTGGTTGATAGAAGTAAAGCTCGTGGCAATACTCTCGATATAACACAGCTCGAGGAACTCTATTCCATATTTCCCTATCTGTAAGAACAACCTCTTGGTCTTCTACACGACCTAGGAACTGGTGTACAATGGCTGCGTTCTCGAGGTATTCCTCGAAGGTGAATAATTCTGAAGATACAAGAGCTCTCCTATAAGCTAACCATCTATGGCAGGCTCTCTGAAGTTCATGATAAAAGACTAGTTGATGAGGATCCAGGATTCTATCTAGGACTAGCCTCTTGATTTGCTTAAGTTCTGTTGACCTAGATGAGATGACACTAAGTCTTCTATCAAGTTCGTCCCACAAGAGTTGATTTCTATCTGTTTCGGGCACACTAAGTACAGAATTGACTTCTATGGCTGCCAATTGGTTTTCTACATTTATAGTAACTTCTAATATTTTCTTAGGAGCTACCATCTAATATGCAACTTATCAGCTTGAAAGGATTTGAAATGCATCTATGTTTTAGTTGTTTTATATTTTTTTGTTTTTGTTTTCAAAAGGTTTATAATGCATTCACGTCGGGTTCACCAAAATGTATCGCTCCAAATTTTTCACACCCTTACCTTCAGGCTATAGGATCCGTGCCCGGAAGGGGGATGTGAAAAGGATGTCGCGGTACCTCGGACTGAGAGGACTTGCGAAGGTCCCGCCTCTCAAGGGAGGTGTATTTTGATGATTTTTCGATGGATGGTGGGTTCACCAGGAAACATTTAATGGCAGTTTCCACGCCTAGGTTGGGAATGTGTTTTATGTGTTCGTTTTTAGCCTTAAGCATTCATATCCTAGGTTTGGCCAAAATGCGTCTAAGCTATTCTATATGCAAATGCAAATTAAATGAATACAAAAAAGCAGAATAGGACAAAAAAATAGAGAAATTATAGAATATTAAAGGAAGAATACCTGATCCGGATGTCTGATGATGATTCTGATTCTTGAAGCAGTCAGGATCGCCTCTGATTTGATAGGATCATCTGAGATCAGACAAGATCATCTGAGATCTGACGAATTCATCAGACGAATTCGTCAGAGACCTACAAACAGAGAAATAGGTGCAAAATACAGAAGATACAACAATGATAACAGAGGGAAATAGTATAAAATGATAGTAGCACTATCAAACTGAAACTTAAACACAGAAACAGGAATGAATTATGCTAATTAAATAATAATTATGATTTAATCATGCATTTGATCTAGATGGGTGAACTCCAAAATGCAAAATAGTATAAAATACTGAATAAAATAAGCTAATTGCAGAATAAAATAACAGAGAAAAGATAGAGAAATGCAAACTTCAGGCACTGATTGCCTCAATGTTGACTATAGTCGAAATCATCTCGCATTGGTACGAAATCGTCTCTGATTCGACAGGTTCGCCTCCGATCTGAACAGGTTCATCGGCGACGATGTAAGCTTGCTCCGACTGAAAAATAGTAATGTACCTACAACAAAATTGATATAGAACTAATGCAAATTAGAAACTTAGGATGTTTTAACATGTATGCAGTCGGGTTACAGGGAATTATCAGCCAGGGGGTGCTAAGGGGAGGGCTTAGGATTAAATAGGCTTAGGAGGGAGGTTAGGAGGTTGGAGATCATCCCTATTTGGGAGATCTCCAATGGGGAAGGGTCTCTAACGGCGCAGACACGCTTCTGCCCGGATTAGAGGCCCGTTGGAACAGAAGCTAATTGTGCAAAATCAGTTTTGCGACAAGATCGTCTGGACGTCCTAGCCCAGACGAAATCGTCAGATCTGGGGCGATATCGTCTGATCGGCGATGATATCGTCAAACGGTCAAAACAACCTCTAAAAATGGCATAGAAAAGGGGAAACGGATTACCCGACGGTTAACGGGCGGTTTGGGAGGTTAAAATTTGAATTTAAATTATTTACTAGGATGAATGTAATTATTACAATTTCACTGCGCCAATTTTAGGGTGCTACAATAACACTTATGTAATGGATTTTGTAATTTTGACAAATATGTGACAACATGATGTAAAATGGAATGGATAATGTAATGTGATATGATATGTTTGGTAGTTTTTAGGAGACTCAAACACTCTAGTTACCTAATCAAAAGTTGTATAATAACTATGCAAGACTTTTTGACAAAGTATACATCTACTAAGATAACCAAGATAATAAAAATCCCTGTGTGTGCATGTGAGTTCATTACCATGATAACGCATAAGGTTACCCTAGTGCAAATGGGATTCACTCAGCCCATTTGTACTAGAGATCACTCTACGAGTCTCATTATCCTAAGTTTTGTACTTAGTTGGATTAGACTACTAGGTAATATAGGCTACAACAAGCTAGCTCATCCACATTCAAACATTGGTCTGTACCTAAGCAAGTTGCTTATGTGACAGACATATCATCATGCGTGAGGATACCGCCATTGACAAGTAGGCTATCCACCAAACTTGTAATGAGGATCACCTTATGGTTCTCTAATGCTGAGAATTCCAAGGATTCAAGTTCAAGACTCCCTTATTTTCTTTTAATTTTGAATTATTCAAGGGAGTTGCTCATTTTTGTTTGTTGAGCAAGGGATTTTGGTAGTGGTGAGAACCACTGTTTATTTTTCTTTTTCTAGTGATAATAATCACTATTTCTTTTTGCATATTTTGAAGTGATGATAATCACTATTTGATTTTTCTCTTTTGGATACTTGCCCCAATGTAGGGCAAGGGATTTTTGGGTAAGGAGGAACTTGTCCTTTTTTCAATTCTCAGCATCTTTGAACCATTCACATAGGGGGATGAGCGAGATAACATTTTTCACTTAAAGTAACCTAGACCACTTTATAGTTTTCATCTTTCCTTGTGCTAGACTTGGATTTATTAATGTGAAAATGTGTTGGGATTTTGATGTATACAAGGTATTATCTAAGTAGGATTCTACCTTATAAAAAATCATGATAGCTTTCTACAAAATATGAAAATAAAACTAGATATGGTTGAATGACCAAAAAATCTTAACTATGTTTTACTAACAATGGCTAAGTGATGAGAAACACACATATAATATGGAGTGTAAATGGAAATGGTATATGTAATGTAAATAGGTGGTAATATTGACATATAATAACAATGATTTTAATAGATGCCTAGTGTATAGACCTAGTGCTAGACATGTATGATCAATTTTGAATGATGCATAATGCAATGATGAGTATGCCTAATGTAATTTATATGAAGTGCAATGAAGCAATATTTTTGTATTTTGATGATTTTGATGATATTTTTGAAATTTTTGATATATCATGATGTTTTTAAATTTTTTTGATATATGTATATATAGTTTGACCAATGGGCTTAATGAATGCCATTGGGGTTTTTGGGTGACCAAAGGGCTTATAGATGCCTTTGGGGCTTTTTGGGATGACCTAGACAATTATAGACTACCTAGGAACATTTTAGTTTGACCTAGATGGTCATAGACTACCTAGGGATATTTGATGATGACCAAAGGGCTTATAGATGCCTTTGGGGATTTTTGGATTGACCTAGATGATTGTAGATAGTCTAGGAATGTTTTATTTTGACCTAGATGGTCATAGACCACCTAGGGGTATTTTAGGTTGACCTAGATGGTCATAGACACTAAGGAAATGTCATAGACTACCTAGGGGTATTTTAGGGTGACCAAAGGGTTTATAGATGCCTTTGGGGATTTTTGGATTGACCTAGATGATCGTAGATAGTCTAGGAACATTTTATTTTGACCTAGATGGTCATAGACTACCTAGGGGCATTTTAGGTGACCTAGATGGTCATAGACACTAAGGAAATGTCATAGACTACATAGGGGTATTTTAGGGTGACCAAAGGGCTTATAGATACCTTTGGAGTATTTTGGATTGACCTAGATGATCGTAGATAGTCTAGGAATATTTTATTTTGACCTAGATGGTCATAGACCACCTAGGGGCATTTTAGGTTGACCTAGATGGTCATGGATCACCTAGGAGCATTTTAAGGTGACCAAAGGGCTTATAGATGCCTTTGGAGCTTTTTGGGTTGACCTAGATGATCGTAGATAGTCTAGGAGAATTTTTATTTTGACCTAGATGGTCATAGACCACCTAGGGATATTTTAGGTTGACCTAGATGGTCATAGACCACCTAGGGGTATTTTAGGGTGACCAAAGGGCTTATAGATACCTTTGGAGCTTTTGGGTTGACCTAGATGATTGTAGACTAGTCTAGGAACATTTTATTTTGACCTAGATGGTCATAGACCACCTAGGGGTATTTTAGGTTGACCTAGATGGTCATAGGTCCTAGGGGATTTTATGGTGATCGAAGGGCTTATAGATGCCTTTGGAGATTTTTGGTTGACCTAGATGATCGTAGACTATCTAGGAGCATTTTATGTGACCAAAGGGCTTATGGGTGCCTTTGGATGGACCCCTACCTATAGACCCCCTGTCTATAGATTTTGATATTCTTGTTTCTCTATTACAACACTGATCATTCCCACAAACTCTTGGGGAGGTAGGTTGATGTGCACCTGATTAGGTTGTTCGACTTGATTGATAGGTGCTATGTTTACTTCGTGTGCAGGCAAGGGGTCTTGGAGGACTCTTATCTGAAGTTCTTGCCTCTCGATCATATCCTGTATTAAATCTCTAAAGGGATGACATGTCTGGATGTCATGGCCTCTTTGTCGATGGTACACACAATATAGATTTACCCTATGCACCTTTGATCTATGCTTATTAGGTTTCAAAGGATGGATCTCAGGAAGCTTGATATTTTGTGCTTCATACAATCGATTGAAGATCGATGCTAAGGGCTCTAACAAATGAGTATATTGTCATGGTGGCCGATGTGTATGAATTTTGGCCAATGGAGGCTGAGCTTGGTAATTAGGTTGCACTGGTAATTATGGTGGTGGAGCCTAGTTTGAGGATTCAGGGATACTCAAAACCACTTGATTGATTGGGGCTACATTTTGTTGCGTGTTACCACCTTTAATATTCTTGTTTGGCCATTCCCCCTTGTGGAGTTGAACATCACCCTCCTGGACCTTGATGTCCTCAATGATCTTGGCCTATTCTAAGGCCTCCTCGAATGTTTGATATCATTGTAATTGTAAGAGAAGTGAAATTTGCTTTGAACAACTTCTAGTAAACATTCGGATGAGTTCCATTGTGGGTAGGGTGAAAGGTAGTTTTAACATCACCTTCCTCCATCTATTGCCATACTCTATGACTGGCTCATCATCAAGTTGATGAAGGCTAGACAAGTCAGTCAAGTTTGTTGTCTTCTTAGCACTAGAGGTGAAACATCCCAAAAATGCATCAGCCAATTGCTCAAAGGTGTTTATGCTATGATGTGGTAGATTATTATACCATTCCAAAGCATCCCCTACTAATGTTGTAATGAATATTCTCAACATCAAGGGGTCATTATCTTGAAGGTGAGAGCACATATGGATGAAGCTTGTCATGTGGTCTTGTGCATCTTCATCATATTTGAAATTTTCAAGTTTAGGCATCTTGAAATTCGATGGGTATGTCAATGATGACACTGATGGATGCAAAGGTTGATTGCTAAGCTACTTTAGTGTAGGTTTTTGATAAACCAAACTTTGATGTTGTTTTTCGAATGAATTTATCCGATCAACTAGCGCTTTGTATGGCCCTGATGAAATGATATGATCAACCTATTGTCACCCTTGTTTAGACAATGGAGGTCACTTTTGATGTTGAGGTGGATGATAAGTATACTCATTAGGTACCTCATCATAACTGGATTTAGGGTAAGCATCTACTTGATCCTGATGTTCCCATTGGGACTCTTCATATGATTCTTCCTCATCTTGATCTTGGTATTGTTGAGGATTATGAGGCTTTTGATTATAACCAGATAATGGCCTTTGATGTCGAACATGATTTTGGCGTGGTTGAAGGGGAATATTTTGAGATTGTATTGGGCACCTTGCACATTGTTGCATCCTATAGGTGCTAGGTGTAAGCACCACTTCATGTAATGCATTTTGCAATTGCTCTTGTTGTATCTTTTGTTGTTCTTGTATCTTTCGTTGATACAACCTTTGTAGGTGTGCTCATTGTGAGTCCACACATTGTTGATTTAATTATTGTTGATCCAACTGGAGTTGATCCATATGTTGTTGTTGGTTAAGTTGTGGCCTTAGTGCCTGATGAGTGTAACTTTGTTGTTCAGTTGTATGGGGGCTATGTACCCTCGTATTGGAAATATGAATGGATTGATCATGTCTTTTCCCCCTAATAGGATCTATTGTTTGTTTTCCACTCTCCTTAAAGTTTGCATTGACCTGAGACTCTAGTTTATGAATCAACTTTGTATAATTCGATGTTGTAGAGCCACAATGTGGTCGCACCAAGTACTCTTCATGAGAAGTAGGAGGATGATTTGGGTCTTCTTCCTCATCTGTGAGGAAAGACTCATATTCAGGGTTAGATGTATGCTCTATATACTCAGGCTGCATAGAAGCATGATGTATGCACATTGAGTGCTCTCTGTGAGGAGTATGGGGGTGACTTGCTCGATCAGATGGGGTGGTTTGCTCATCTAGGCTAGGCCATGGTGTACTCTCATGTTCATATTCTGATTGATGTATAGAGCAAGTTGGGGTGTGAATCCATGATATTGACCTACTAGGCCCCTCAATGGGTGGATTATTTTCTATATAAAATTCCATCAGGGTATCCAAGTCAGGAAGGTTTCCTAGAGGACCTATGGGTGCTTCCCTAGTAGGGATATCTCGAAGGTTTGCCCCCCTGGGGATGGTATTGTTGTTATGATAAAACTTGGGATGCCATTTAGGGATGGGCATGTCCTCTAGACTTATTTGGAGATATTCACTAGTTATGGAGCTTGAATCTCTCTCTGAATTGGAGGTCTTGTTTTCAACCACATTTGGACTAAATCCATAAAAGGAGGGTCCCCCAGCCATTTTTAGAAAATTTTGACTTTTCAAAAAAAGGTTATAAGTGTTATATATCAAAATGATCAGTGTGATGAGCTGATCACAATGGGCTAGGGCTCCAAAAATCAACTTTTGGGTCAAAAATTTGTATTTTTGGAATATTTGGCCAACCAGGACCCGTGGGGAAATGCCCACTTTTGGGATTTTTTGGGAATTTTTGAAGCATGAAGAGTTAGGACTCAAAATTTCTATGAGAGGTGCAGAAGGAGCTAACTAAGACAACAAAACAAATTTGGCAATTTTTGGAGTTGTCTAGACCATTTTATGACTATTTTAGTGTAGATTTTCTCTATTTTCGGCTTCAAAAATAGAGTAATCATAAAACCAAAATAACTTTTTTGTTATAGCTCTGATTTGCATGATTCTCGATCCATTGGATGCAGAATCAAAAAGTATATTTGACCCCCAGATCGAGGATCTTGGGTTGATTACCCGAACAATAAAGAAACACCTAAAGTAGACAACATGATTATCTCTTTTTAAGTTTTATAGATTCAAATACACAATCAATAGAAACACACATGAATACAAATGATTATCTCTTTTAAATATTTAAATGTGAATTCCTAAGTTGTTTGTTGTGTTTCAAGATGTGTTGCTTTGTAAAGAAAATACTTGGCGTGTTTGATTTTGTTGATGTAATACTCAAAAGTTTAAGTGGTTTTCACCTATATACTCACAGCTCGACAACCGGTATGGTGATTAATTCCATATTCTTTCGGTCACGTAAACCAACCAAAGTATGGTGATGAATTCCATACCCGATCAGGGAGCATAGGTCCTGCCGATCCTCACCCAGCACCTCGTGCGCAATGATACACCCCTCCGAAGAGGGATGCATGCTATTTTGCATGGTTAGGATAGATCTTGGAGTCGGTATTGGCCAATAGAATAGGGTACATAGGATTTGAGTCAATGGATGGAGATGAAACCCATCGTCATTGAACTCTATCAGTGGTTGGGAATGAAGTCCAACTCACCAATGTTTAAGAAGATCATGGTGTGTGTGTGTTCCTTTTAAAATTTTGAAATAAAACAATACAACATTCAATGATGATTCACTAAATGCATGAAAGTACATTTTTATTTCAAAATCGTTAGTATTAATAAAAGGAAAACTACAAAATTGACAACCTATATGAACTTAACCTCTTTTGGTAAGTTGCAAGCAGGCAAACCAAGCAAAAAGCATACAGAATATTATTCATTTTCCTATTGTTTTCCTGATTTGATTAATGCAAAATTTAGAAATATGATATCTAACTTTCACATGCACAAAGAAGACAAGAAAACTTGAAATTTAAGCTAATTTGAACAATATAAATGCAAATTGAAGGTTAAAATAGGTGTAATTTTTGACCTGGAACTTGTTGTTTCTGCAAATTTTTGTAGAAAACCTCTGGTTTTGTGACCATCCCACCGAGGGATGGTTAGAAATTTGGGGGCCATCCCTAGCAGTGTCACCTAGCTGGCCGTCCCACCCTATGTCACCTAGCAGAAAAGGGGTCATTTCTGCTCAAAACGGTCAAAACCTGCAACCTACAAAATAGAAAATGGAGGTCAAAATTGACACATTCAAAGGGGAGACATAAATAATCTCAAATACCATGATCACCACTAAAGAAGCGAAATTTACGACATCGCCTTAAGGGCTCTTTATTGAAATGTAAAAGCTATGGTTTAAAAGCATTCAAAAGGGAAAATGAAGCATAAACATGTAATCTATTGAAATGAAGACAAAATAGTGATAATAAAGAGGTGTGGATTTCTCCTTTGTATTCATTCAATTAATCATATTCAAATAGGATTACAATACATCCCCTTTGAGGGCTTTACAATTTGATACATCTCAACATTACAATATGCAAGGATCTAATCCCTTGAAAGGTTCTTAATGGCATGCACTATTGTCCATCTCGCATTCCCACACTCGAGATCTAGTCTTGGGCTTATCTTTCTGTGCCTCTTTAGCTCCTCCCTCATGTCTAGAATACCTACACCTACACACAAGGGATTGAAAATGGGTTAATAGCATATGCGTTTGTGGAGGAAAACATAGAAAGCATGTATATAGAAACACCAAAACTTATTCCTAATAAACAAAAATGCTTCAAAAATGATTCCTAACTATAGTATTGAATTAATAGCATGATTTTGTAAAGATCTAAGCATGAATTAAAGGGAAATTGTTAGCAAAAATTGTGACCATCCCTGGGTGAGCCAAATAGACCTGCAATCACAAAACTTCTAATTACCCTATCAAAACAACTCCAAATCTCACCAAAATTGAACCATAGGCTAATATAAACATTTCTAAAGTGGTCTATGGTGGAATTAGATCAAAATTCCTTACTATTTTCTAACCATCCCTAGGTGGTGCATCTAGCTACGTTAACCATCCCCAGGTGGGACGGTTACAAATATGCTTAGAATTTATCCACCAATTCTCAAGGGATCTGGTATAAAACTAGTCTAAAGGTTGTTGTCAGTAAATATGGCCAACTTAATATCCAATATGACCGGTTTTGGAATGGATTTAATGGATTTGGGATGCCCCTGAAATCACCTTTCAATGAAGAGGGTTTCAAGGCCAAAGTGAGGGCAAATTGAGGTTGCAAAATGTGAGGGTAGAATTGGGTAGCACTTCATTGTCAAATGCTTCAACTCTCCTCCTATAAAAATGGGTGAATACACCTCTTTTTATAGCCCAAATAGGGCATCTAGGGAAAAAGGGGCAATTTTTGGCATGCAAGGCAAGTGTCGCCACTTGTCAAAACCCTTTCCATGCATTGGGTAGAAGAGGTTGCCCATTTGGGGCCTCTAATTGGGAGTTCTTGGTCTCCATGATAGGCTCCCAATCAATTTTGGATGATTGGATGGAAAGAATATGGTAGTAATTGATTGTCATTTCTCCACCCCTTTGACTTTTGGGGTGTTTATTTAGGGACCATCCCACCCAGGGACGATTTTGGATGGCCATCCCTGGGTGGGACGGTCACCATTTGTGACCATCCCTTGGTGGGACGGTCATAAGGATATGCCCCAAAACCACCCAAAACTACTGGGAACCTTCCCAAATGTGCTATGGAGCCTTATGTTACCCTAGAGGGCTGCCCAATGGGGCCATATGATGTCGATAAGAGTGGCACATGTGATGCACTAATAGTCTTATCCGATTTATGTGATTTTGATGTCTACATGACCTAGATGGTCATAGACCACCTAGGGGAATTTTGGGTTGACCTAGATGGTTAGGGATCACCTAGAAGCATTTTAGGGTGACCAAATGGCTTGTATATGTCTTTAGAGATTTTTGTATTGACCTAGATAATTGTAGATAGTTTAGGAACATTTTATTTTGACCTAGACGGTCATAGAATGCCTAGGGGAATTTTGGGTTGACCTAGATGGTCATAGACCACCTAAGAGCATTTTGGGGTGACCAAAGGTCTTATAGATGCCTTTGGAGATTTTTGGATTGACCTAGACAATCGTAGATAGTCTAGGAACATTTTCTTTTGACCTAGATAGTCATAGATTGCCTAGGAGTGTTTTTGAGTTGACCTAGATGGTCATGGACCACATAGGAGTGTTTTAGGGTGACCAAAGGGCTTATAGATGTCTTTGGAGCTTTTTGTATTGACCTAGATGATCGTAGATAGTGTAGGAACAGGTGTTTTGAGCTAGATGGTCATAGACAGCCTAGGGGCATTTTGTGTTGACCTAGACAGTCATGGACTTCCTAGGAGAATTTTAGGGTGCTCTAAGCATGAAACGGTCACAAATGACTAACATTCATTGGTTCAGGATCTTCACTTCCTTTGATGGATCCTAAGCGATAAGTTTCAGGTCCAATTTGAATTGTAATGATGAATGGAACTAACCAGTTTGCTACAAATTTATCTCACAAATTGGAGGGCAAATTTTAGTTTTATTGGTTCTCTTGTGGAAATAAATTACCAACCAGAAAGTATCTTTGGTGTACTTTAAAGTTATAAGCTCTCTTAAGGTTTTCATAATAAACACATAGATTATTGAGGGCATTGACACATCATTCATCAAGTAAATTTAGTTGATCTAAATGAGCTTGCCTAGCAAAATTATCGTCGATGAATTCTTGCATGGAAATGTGTAGTGACAAAATATCTCACTCTAGAGGTATGATAGCTTCAACACCATACACTAGTGAAATAGGGTTTCCCCAATGGGCATCCAAATGCTAGTGCAGTAGGCCCAAAGGGCAAGAGGTAATTGATTATGCCAATATTTATTATTTTACTTAACGATTTTCTTCAATATGGCCACTATTGTCTTATTTGATGCCTCTGCTTGCCCATTGGCTTATGGATAATAGGGCATGGAAAAGCTATAATTTATGTTATACTTTGTTGTTAACACATACACATACCTATTTTTAAAGGGTGTTCCATTATCCGATATTATTTTGGATGGAATACCAAAATGACATATGATGTTATGTAGCATGAAATCCATGATGTGAGGTCCAATAATAGTGGTAAGGGGAATTTCTTCCACCCATTTGGTGAAGTATTCAGTCGTCGTCATGATAAATGTGTGACAACCCGAAGAGGCAAGTGATATTTTCCCAATTAAATCAAACCCCAATTTTGCAAATGGCCAGTCTGATTGAATTAGTTGTAAGGCCCGTGAATACATGTGTGTCAAATTTACATGATGTTAACACTTCACACACCTCTTTACATAAGCACAACAATCTTGCTCTAAAGTTGGCTAGTAATAGCCCATGCAAAGAATGAACTTAGCGATGGCCATGCTTCTAAAATGACCACCACATGTACCATCATGGGCTTGGGCAATGGTCCAAGCTGACTCTTGTAAGTCTAGGAAATGAAGGAGTATACCTTCATAGCTCCAACAATACATTATGTCTCCTAATAAGACATACTTTGCCATTTTTTGCTCAAATGCCCGCTTTGTGGCATGTGATAATCCAGGTGGAATATTACATAGTTTTAAGTAATATTTGATATGTATAGCCCAATCTTGCTTTGAAGAAGCCTCAATATTATGAATCACATAATCCTTTTGACATTCATCTCATGTGAATGTTTATTGAGAATGAACTTGAAGATATAGCGTTGTGCTAGTATCAAAAGAATTCTGAGGGAACAAAGTCCCCCATTGGGCATTATCCAAATAATTGTGTAGTTGAGAGAAATATTCATGTGAAGGCTCAATATTAATCATGTGAATAGTTGGTATGGAATTATGCTCATCACACTTAGTTGCAGATTACGCTAGCATTTTTACTTGAATGGTAGTAATATTATCTGAAGGGTTTTGTGGAATTAGCGACCCTAAGGAAGCCATTATGTCCGCAAAATGATTAGATGACCGAGGGAGTGCCTCAATATCATATCATTCAAATTGTACCAAAATTTTATCCACTAGGGCTTTGTAGGCTTACAATATGGGACACCTACATTGGTATATCCCTTTAACTTGATTAACGATGAGCAAGGAATCATCGAAAATATTTATCATAGTTATTTTTATGGTGATTTCTATCTAAAGGCCTATGATGAGGGCTTCATACTTGGCATTGTTTTTGGTACATAGGAAATTGAGTTTAAACAAAAGAGGTATTAGAGCCCCTTGTGGTGTGAAAAAGACAATATATTCACCACCCCCTTGCTTGCATTTAGAACCATCAAAGAATAGAGTTATGTCTGCTTGTGACTCAGGCTCTACAGAATCAGGTGATTCTGAGATATGAAACACTCCATCATTGGGAAGATCTACATTCAGAGGCTAGTCATCCTAGAGATGATCCTCTACTAGTTGATCAACTATGACCTATCCTTTGATTTATTTTTGTCCAATGAAATCTACGTCAAATTCTATCAACAACATTATCCATTTCATCGTGCGACTATTGTGATATGTTCGAATCATCATATATCGCAATGGATTTTCCTTAGATATGACATACATGAAATGATTGAGCATGTAATGGTGTAGCTTTTTAGTGGCAAATACCACTGCTAAGCATATCTTCTCAATGTATGCATCCTTGATTTCATAGCTAACCAGTGTGCGGTTGATATAATATGTAGCCTATTCTTTATGAAATTCATTCTTTTGGGACAACATGGTGCCCAATGCCAACTCAGTAGCTGATATGTATAAATAGAATGAAACTCCTAGTTGTGGAGGAGCCAATACAAGTGGCAAAGCTAGGTATTGCTTAATTTTTTTAAAGACATTTTTAAATTCTTCATCCCAATGAAATGAGACCCCCTTGTGTAGCAACCTATTCATGGGTCAAAAATTATCTGATAATTGTGTTATGAAGTGTTTTATGGATGGAACCTTTTCTTGCAAGATTCATATCTACTTAATGGTTATGTGGGGAGGCATTTCTAATATTATCGATTGAGTGAATATTTTGCCCTATAGAAAAATGATCACCACAACTAGAGTCTCAAACAGGAAACTCTCACTTGCAAAGAAATTAAATAGCATTATTCATTTCTCCAAGGTTCTTGTGAACAAACATTCATATTGCATATAATCACTCAAGACTAAAATAAATGAATGTATACCAGAATAACTTAAACCATGCAAGTAACAGTTAACAAGGGGCCTTTAATGATTCGAACAAGTACTTTGCAACCATAATCCATTAAATCAACCAAATGCAAAGATAGTTTCTTTTAATGTTCTTGAGATTAAAGTAATCTACCAAAAACCCATTTAGTAACCTCTTTTATCTTCAGCTTAAAAATATTCCAAATGAGAAAGTGTGTGGTATGAGCCACTTCATTTTAAGCTCCGTGCCTTTAACATGAGGTTCATTTAGAGTTAGCGGGTTCATTTTATATTCATTTAAAAGTGTTCCACTATCCCTATGTTAGAATTTGGTGTTAGTAAAGTTAGCAATGTTAGCATTAAATGTTAGCAAAAATTAGTAAATTAATAGGCTAGGATTCGTTCACTTGATTTGATTTAGTGTGCATTTGGATTAGTAGCCCTCCTAAACCCATATTTTATCTAAAAATTAGATGAAGGTGTTTGGAGATGCAAGAATGAAAATCTAAATTAAAGAAGTGGATCTAGAAGCGACTTTCTCTTCTCCACTATTAATCCCTGGTTTTCTTTGGGAAACACTAGATCTATAAACAAACCCTCCAATTTTTGGTGTGAGCAGATCGCTTTCTCAAGCGCAGACGTAGAGCATACTCTTGGCAAATTTATTTACCTTCTTTATAACTTAGATTATTCATGGCAATAAATGAACTTTTTATGAACATAAATTTTGGAAAAGGACCAAAATCAAGAAATTAGCTACCTACAAGAATTCTGGAATGGACCAGAATCCAAGAACGATTAGCAAAAATTCTGGAATGGACCAGAATAGAATGAAAAAAAATGCAAAAATTATGGAATGGACCCGAATCGAAACAATAGATTTTAAAGAAAGACTAATCTAAATATCAGAAAACTAAAACAGAAACATTATTTACAAAAGCTGGCTAGAAATTATAGAAAAAAAAAACAAAGAATATCTTTCGGAATAAAGGATTTTTTTTGGCAAGAGCAACTCTTGTGTGTGAAATCAAAAGGAGATTGAAACTAAGACTGTTGCTATTTATGTAAATCTTTCCTTTGCATTATTACTTCTTGTATATTTTTGTTTACGTCATAAAGTGGGTTACGATAGGTGAATGATAGAATGATGCAATTATTTGTTTCCTTAGAGTCTTGCATCTGATCTAATTTGATTGCATTTATGTTGCAGGTCTATTAGGTTAGGTTGTTTTAGAATTTCATCTCATAACTTGGGGTTTTGCAGGGAGGAGATTGTTAACCAAATTAATGTCCACATGGGTTGCTAACTTGGTCCCTGTGAGGAAAAATAATGGAGAGATAAGGCTATGTATTGATTTTAGAAATCTAAATAAGGCCTTACAAAAGGACAATTACCCTTTACCTACCATTTATGAAATCCTTCAAAAGGTAAATGGGTCAGAAATGATGTCATTCCTAGATGGCTATTCAGGATACAATCAAGTCCTCATTCATCCTCATGATAGGATGAAAACTGCCTTCACCACAAAATGGGGCACGTTTGCATATAAGAGAATGCATTTTGGATTATTGAATGTAGGTGTCACATTCCAACGAGCCATGGACTTTGCCTTTAATGTGCTCATCGGTAAGTGCATTATTGTCTATGTAGATGATATTCTCGTATTTTCTAAGAATAGGGAGAACCATGTCAAGGATCTAAGGAAAGTTCTCCAAAGGTGTAGGGAACATGGCATTTCACTCAACCCAAAGAAGTGCATTTTCGAGGTAACGAAAGGAAAATTATTGGGACATGTAATATCCAAAGATGGAATTTCCATTGATCCTGAAAGAATAGATGCCATACAACAAATTCCTTTTCCCAATAGCAAAAAAGAATTGAGATCATTTTTTGGGAAGATTAATTTTGTTAGAAAATTTATTTCAGGTTTTTCAAAAATTGCAAAACCCTTGAACGATATGTTGAATAAAGAGGCCCAAATCAAATGGACGAATGAAAATAGGGATGCTTTCAAAAGAATCAAGGATGCAATTTCTAGAGCCCCGGTTTTAGTGAGTCCTGACTATGTGAAGCCTTTCTACATTTACACATTTGCTTCAGACCATTCCTTTGTGAGTGTTCTAACTCAGAAGAGTGAATGAAACATTGAAAATCCCATTGCCTTCCTTAGTAATCCTATCAAATATGTGAAATTGAGATATTCCATCTTGGACAAGCAAATGTATGCCCTATTTAAGACTATAAAAAAAATTAGACATTATATAGTCCACAGTAGGGTGTTTGCTATAGTCCCAGATCCTGCAATTAAAGCCATGTTTATACAGAATGAACTAGGTGAAAGGCGAGGTAAGTGGATCTCAAATCTTCAAGAATTTGATCTTGAAATTCAACCTATGAAGATAGTGCGGGGACAAGGGTTGGTTAAGGCCATAACAGAAAATGATCCCTTAGTTTCATGTCAGCATTATGAAATAGCAAATATAACTGAAGATGAGTGGTACATAGATGTTGTGTAATTTTTACTGAATGGTAAGTGTCCACCACAACGAAGAGCCTTGCATTTAAAATATGCTAATTTTCTAATCAGATCTGATGTATTATACAAGAAAAACCATGAAGGAATTTACCTTCGTTGCGTTGATCAAAAAGAGGCAGCACAAGTACTCGAGGAATTCCATGGTAAGTATGGGACGGGACATGGGTCTGCTAATGCCACAATCCATAAAATCCTTAGAGCTAGTTACTATTGGCCTCAAGTGTTTAAATATGCTCATGCTCATGTGAGGTCATGTCATACTTGTCAAATCACTACAAATAGAGAAAGGGGTGCTTCTATGCCATTACAATCTGTAATAGAGTCTAGATCTTTTGTACAATGGGGTTTGGATTTTTTTGGGATCATCAATCCCAATTCATCCGATTCCCATAAATACATTCTCACGGCTACAGATTATTGCACAAGGTGGACGGAAGCTATTCCCACTAAAAATGCCACTTCATAAGTTGTTATTAAATTCTTAGAGGATAACATTGTCACTCGATTCGTAATGCCTAACTCCATTGTAAGTGACAACGGTTTCACTTTATCCTCTCTGGAATTTGCAAATTGGGAATTCGACAACATGGTGAGTTTGAAGTTTTCTTCAAATTATTATCCACAAGGTAATGGATTGGCTGAGTCTTCTAATAAGAATTTGTTATGTGTCATTAAAAAGTTGCTTGAAAGAAATCCTAGAGATTGGCATAACAAACTTAAGTTGGCTCTTTAGGCTGATAGAATCAAAATCAAAGAATCATTAGGAACATCTCTTTACCACTTAGTTTATGGAAAAGATCCTATTTTTCCCACAAATATTAAGTTAAAAACATTACATTTCATGAAAGATTACCTTGGAAATGATAATAAACTTGAAACTAGACTAACACAATTGATGCATCTAGATGAAAAGAGGGATGAGGCTATGCTTCACTTTAGTAAACACCAAGATGTAGTAAAAAGGTGGTTTGATAAAAAGTCTCGAGTAAAAACATTTAAAGTTTTAGATTTAGTGTTGTTGTGGGATAAGAGACATGAGAGGAAAGGAGATCATGATAAATTTGATTACTTATGGTTGGGTCCTTACCAAATTTCAGAAGTCCTAGGTGAAAAAAGCTTTAGATTAAAAACCCTGGATGAAAAATATTTGGCTTTACCCATCAATGGGCTGCATTTAAAGCACTATTTCCAAGCCTGAAATGGCAAGGCCTTGTATTATATGTAAATATGTCATTCTTTGTTTCTGCATGTGCAGATTTGATTTTCTCAGGTGTGTGTTAGGTTTTTTGCCTTCAACATTTATTTTAGCATGATGAGATTGTTCTGAACGAGGTTTTGGAGGTATTTTGATTGCATTATTCTTATTTAGCTTAGTGTGTTGGTCATGGGACCAGTTTTGGGCTTGATATAAAAAAAAAAAAAAAAAAAAAAGGTGAGAAGGGGATAACAAAGTGGTTAGTTTGTATCCTTATCAATGTTCTAAAACTAGAAGTATATGAAACAACAAAATTGTATTACAGAAATCTCCACGAGCACTGCAAACACATTAAAGAATATCATTTGAAATTTTGGATACATGAAAGTTGTCAATTTTGCAAGATAGAGTGAAGCATTTTTGTATAATCCATATTACCCATTTATGTTCAGGATGCATTGCATAATAGCCTCGAGTCTCATTCCATTCCATATTTCAAAGACAACCACCAAAAGCATGTCAGACCCTCTTAGGATCATTGCACAATAAGTAACATCTTGGGGTTGGAAACTGCTACAAGCAGAGTTGCAGGTTTGAAGGCAAGAGGGCCATTCTGGACCTGTTTGGGCTGTTTTTCTTCCATGGACTGGTTTGGGAAAACCAGAAGTTTCTGTTATTGTAAAATGACAAATTTTTAATACAAAATTTTTTAGAAAGTTGCATCTTATGGACAAGAAAGGAGTCATTTTCTGCATGCAAGATTAAATGTCTATTTTTCCCCTTTTCAAATTTTAGTCTTTTAAATGGAGTTTATGCAAGTTTCTTGGTTGCTTCATGCGAATGTTTAAATCTGAAAACCTCATTTAAAACCCTAGGAGCCAGCACTTAGCTTATCCGGATTGTGCTTGTTTTGCAAGTCCAATAGGTTAGGTTGCATGCATGAAAACCTCACATCTTCGGTTTTGTTGAAATAGGATAGCATCATATTGAATGCATTTTATTTCAGTTTCCTGCATTTTTTTTCAACTTTTTTTGCATTTTATTTTCCAAAAATTTTAACTTTTTTTTAATCTTCGGGCATTAAAGTAAACATTTAAAAATTTTCAAAATCCAAAAATAATTTCACTATTGCGTAGGTTATACTTCAAACTTCCCATACGCACTTTGAAATTTCATTTTCGGAGTTGTTTAGTATTTTTAAAAATTCATTGAAGTTGCTGTTTTACTACAGATTTTAAAAATCCAAAAATAGAAAATTTCCATTTTAAGGTCAAATTTCATTTTTTTAGTTTTGTTTTACACTCATGAGCCTATGATGACATTCCCTTCATGAAAATTCCAATTTCATTGAAGGAGTTATGTTTTATGGCATTTCACAAATTTCTATTTTTTGGAGCCTAAAATTGCCCTCTTCATAAAAATTCTGATTTTACGAAAGAGGGGTAATTTGAGCATCACATTGAAGGTCATATGAGGGCCAACTCATATTTGCTTTATTTTGGTTCAATGAACAATCACTAAAGTTTCATGGTTAAATAAACCAACATTTCCCCTTGTTTACAGTTACTTGCAACCACTAAGGTGTTCCAAGCATTTAAATTGAATATCTTTATTTGAGATTACTAATACACATATGCAAATGCTAATATAGCGAAGACCTTGGAGAAGTCATTTTTTTGACTTCTTTGCAAGAGGGGATTTGGAACCCAAATCCTAAGGAAGAATCTACTTTCACAATTGGGTGAAAATACCACTCAACATTACCTTGACCTTGTTTGGATCTACCTCTATGTCTCTCTTGGAGACTATGAATCCCAAAAGTTTACCAAATGTGACACCAAAGACACACTTCTTGGGATTAATCCTAACAATATGCTCAATGAGGTGATCTAGAATATTACATAATACATTGATATGCTCATGGCATAATAGAAATTTCACCAATAAGTCATCCATGTAATATTCTAGAATCTTATGCATGTAGTCATGGAAGATATACATCATGGCTCATTGATAGGTGACACCAACGTTCTTAAGACCAAAAGACATGACCTTATAATAGAATATACCCCAAGGTGTTGTAAATGCCATTTTGATTTTGTCTTATAGATTAATACAAATTTTATTATATATAGATAAACCATCCATAAGGGATAACATTTCATGTCTTGTTGTAGCGTCTACCAACACATCAATGTTTGGTAAGGGAAATTCATCCTCAGGACTCACTTTTTTGAGATCTCTAAGGTCAATGCAAATGCAAATACTTCCATCAGGATTTTTATGGGAACCATGTTTGAAACCCATGGTGGATAGTTTACTGAGATAATGAAATCAACGTCCAAAAAATTTTGCAATTCATATTTCACCATTAATGCTACTATTGGGTGCATCTTATGCAACTTTTGCTTGACTGGTTTGATCTTTGGATCCAAAGTAAGATTATGCATGACTAGATTTAGGTCCAGTATTTGCATGTATTTATAATACCAAGAAAAAGCATTCATCCTTTCTTTCAATGCTATTTTGAAAAAATCTTGTTCAACTAGGGATAGACCTTTCCCTAGTTTTATAATGCAGAGATTATCGATATCTATACATATATCCTTGTCAATTGTTGGCTCAATTGACATATGAGACCCATATTTCGATTGATGTGGAGTTGGAATAAAGTGAATTTCATCAGCTAGGTTTGCTTCATCCATAGAAAATTTAGGATCAACCTCAGCTTGAAAAACATCCTGAGTAGTTCTTGGAGAAAATTGAAATGGTTGTAACATTTCCTCACAAGGCCAATACTCTAATGGTGATGGTGTAGAATCTCCCTGATCAAATTCAATTTCTTCAATATCAATATGCAAAATCTTTGATGGATTATTCAGATCTAGCAATGGTGTGGTTAAATATATGAAAATCATGTTGATGGATACATGATATTCCATTCTAGGGCAAGTGGGTCTAGAGACATGATGTTGTCTTGTAACTCATAGGGGTGGCTCTAGTGGAAGTGGAATAAGTAGTGGTGGCCTATGCAGAAGATGATGAGCTTACTATTCATGCATCAAGAGCTAGCATCAGATGGGGCCTTAGATAGATAATAACATGCGAAGATAATATTCATCCTTGTCATCCAAGGGGAACACTCACGCATGTTCATAATATGAGCTAGGATAGTTTATTGGTGTGATGTCATAGTCATACTCATCCATTCATGAGGAGGACATTGATCCTCTTCCTCACTGTCAAATTTCAAGGTATGTGAGCTTTACCCCACTTCATGGGGTTGGGAAACATCATTGGATAGTCATTGATCTATCATATCTATGGGGAAATAATCCCCCAAGCAATGAATGTGATTCGGATTGGCATATGGATCAAATGTAAGATTATCCTAATAACCTAGATATAGATGTTCTAGACTATCTATGAGGACATTCAATGGTACTAATTTATTGTGTCCCAACCCAGATTTATCATAAGGTAGCTGATATTGGGATTGACATGGAACATGAGTACCCTACTCATATAGGCCTAAACAAAAACCATGCCAATTATAGTGATCTAAGTACCACAATGTATAATATGGATTTGAAAAATAGTTTACATCCTTCGAAAAAGGCTCATCATATTCTTCTTTCAGAGGAATTGGCAGGGCTCCTTACTCTAAACCCCCATATACAAAATTAGTTTGATTAGAAGGTAAACCAAGAGTCACGATGCTACCTATGGGAATATGAGGTCACACCATATCTTATACTGTCTCTATATATGGAACCATTGTGGCATTTCTCACTAGATATTCTCCTATCCTTGTACTAGACATATGCACTATGGTTTGGGATGGCGAAGGTGAATGATATGGAAGTGAGGTTTAAGATGACTCAATGTGAACCTCTGGAAGTGATTACTCATCTACTACACAAGGAATATCCTCTGTGGATATGGTGGAAACTAAAGGTGGGCTCTCATCAATGGGCATTTTCAACATGTTCCTCAATGGAGGATCTGACAATATCGAAGGTATATTTACAGCTACTAATGATGAGGATGGGATGGATGAAGATATAGATGGTGAAATGTAAGGTAATGGTGGAATGGGTAGACCTTGAATAGGTGTATTAAGTCAGAAGTCTACATGAGTTGAAGGTAATATCGACTCTAGCATCTACTACAACATATTACAGCATTTGAATGGCTCTAGATCTACAAAGACTATGTGAACTTGCCCTTCATGAATGTATTTGAGACATTGATTCACAATGGATGTGACACACTTCATATCCTGTATCCAAGGTCTACCTAGCAAAATTTTATAGGCCATCCCACCTTCCAGCACATGACACAATATCGATATAGTCTTTCACCCCACTTGGATGGGTAAGACTATGGTACTAATGGTAGAGCATATTGTGTCATTTAATGCATGAAGAGTGTAAGTTGATGCACCAACATGAGATACTAGTAATTTTAGGTGTTTCAATGCTATGGTTATGATGATATTACTCAAGGAACTAGTGTCTATGAGCACTCTTTTGTATGGTACCTCGTTTACACGTGCAATGATGTGCAAATGAGGATCTACCACATCATTGGCTATTTATTTAAGCTCATGCTCATGAAATGTTATTACTGGTTTCTTACAATATTGCACATGATCCACAAAATAAATGGAGTTAGAATCCTATGGTTGCAACTCTATTGACTTTAGAATGTCCATCAAAGCATCCTAATGTGGAGGTGATTGTTGGATTAGCTTATATATGGACAATCATACTGATGTTGTCCTCAATATTTGTGTAAGCTTGTTCTTTATTGTTAATGTTGGCCTATATAGAAGGCCCTGTACTATAGGTGGTGTAGTTTATGATGTAGCTAGAACATCACTTGAAGCTGCAATTGGTGCAAATTGGCTTGGATATATTTTATTCTTGGTCACAATACTCACCATCCCAACATACCTTTGGATAGGGGATGTTGTCTTCACCTCATTCATCGATTTAGCAGGAACTGCCTGTACCTCATGAGTTAGTAATGGGTCTTTGTATATACCCATCTGCTAATTGGTAGGGAATAGCGGAGCATTGCCTTGAATCTCATTCCTCTCAATCATATCTTGTACTAGGTGTTTAAAACCATAGCACATTGGTAAATCATGGCCACCTGGTTGATGAAATTTGCAATATTGATTCTCTCAGTATCCCATAGGCTTGGGTTTACCTATTTTTGGATCAATGGGTTTGATATCTAGCAAATTAATCATTTTTGCAACCTACAATCAATCGAATAGAGAATCCATGAATTCAGTGAAGGGAGTAAATTGTCGCTAAGGGTGACATTGTTGGTTCTATACCTGATTCACTTGACCATTACTATTATAGCTCGTAGGAGGAGGTTGGGCCTAATAGTTCACCTTTTTAGGAGGCATCTCTTATGTAGGCCCAAGAAAATTTATGGCCACTTGATTGACCATTGTTGGATTTGCAGGTGTCAAGCTACTTTTAGGGTTCTTTGTCCACTCCTTGTGAGGTTTGGATATTTCTCCCTCTTGTATTTTTATTTCTTCTATATTTCTAGCTTGTGCTAGAGCTTCTTCCAAGGTAGGGTATTGCTATAATTGCAATATTAAAGAGATGTATTTTAAGAAACTCTTTGAAAAAAAATGAGTTAACTCAGTCTATGGCAACATATAAGGTAGCTTAGCCAAAAGCATTCACCACCTATTTCCATAATAAAAAATTGACTTGTCATTGGTTTTTTTTAACCCTGTGAGGTCTATTAATGTCACCTTCCTTTTGGTATTAAAGGTGAAACATTCCAAAAATACATCAACAAATTGTTCAAATGTATAGATGCTATGTTTTGTAATTTTGTTGAACCACTCAATGGTAGGACCAGAGAGGGTACTTAGAAAAGTTTTGAGGAGTAATGCATCATTGTCCTATATGTTAAAGCGTAAATTTAAAAATCTAGTAGTGTGCTCTTGAGCATCTTCTTCCTCCTTGAATATATTCAATTTTGGTATTTTGAAATTCTTAGGGTATTCGAGGAAGGAATGGATGGATGTAATGGTTGATTCTTTAGCTAATGTAAAGTGGGTTTTTGAAGCCCATTGCTAGATGTCCTACCTTCTATATTTTCTAAGCATGCAAGAAAAGCTTGATATGCATCTAAGGATTTAATTTCCTCTTACTTTTTTTGAACTCATAGAGGTGGACGAGGAATATTAAGCATAGGTTGGGGTGGTTGATTGACATCATCCACGCCTCCATAAGGTGCTTCTACATAATCCTCATTTTGTTCCAAGTCATTGTAAATCCCATAGGGTGTTTCAGGCATGGGCATACAAGGAGTAACGAAATTCTATTGAAGGTGATCTATTTTTGACCTATCATGTATATTCTATTCTTAAGTCTATTAGTGCAGTCAGATAGGCATGGTTGCTCACTACGGGATCTAACCGAGTAACATGCTTCAGGTCAATGGCATCAAGCCATCACCAGTATGAAGTAGTCAATAGGTTTATAGTGACCTGAAATAGATTCAAAACCCTATACCTAATATTCACTATCTAATAATGTAAATCAACTTGTCAATAATGCACTAAAAATGCATTAAAAATGTAGAAAAATGCTCTAAAAATACCAAAAAATGCATAATAAAGGGTCCTTTGTGGCCCAATTTTTGGCCGTACCACCCAGGGACGGCCCCAAATTTGGTAACCATTTCACCCATGGATGGCCACAAATGATCTTCCCTTACAAGGATGATCCCCAAAAATGGCTAAAACAAGGTCATTTTGACCCCTAAAACAACCCTAAAAAGGCCTAAAAATCATAAAAAAATAACATAAAAAGCAAAATTTAAAGCATGTAAAAGTCTAATAAAAATTAAATATAATATATTACATTATTATTAGGGTTCATTAACCTTAATTTAATGTGTATTAAGAAAATTATAGCAGAATTTACAATTTCACAATAAAATAGGGAAGAGAAGGAAATGTGTTCCATACCTGTTTCGCACCGGCTCCATCGCCCGTTGCATCCAATGGATAGATCATGTTTTTGGGTAGATATTTTGGTAGTACTTCACTTTATAAAATAACCATACTACTTCTCTCATCTCCAAACTCCTCCAAGCCCAATGCACAAATGAGCGTTTTTGCCCCATTTTGGGCTTATAGAGCTCCAAAATAAACCGACAAACTCAAGGTGGGATGAGCACATAATTGGATGGATTTCCCACCATGGGAAAGTTATAAAATATGTAACCGTACCTCCCTAGGATGGTCACCAAAAAAATTGACAAAAAAAATTAAAAACCCCAAAAATAGGGTCAAAACCCACCAAAAATAAGGCAAAATGGTCTAAAAATTTGTAGGGATCAAGATTAAAAAAATAGTATTTATGGATGTATTAAAAGTATTTATTTTATTCCCCAAGAAGGCCTCCATGGTTGGACCACTCCACGGGAATGAATTTTTTAGCCTTTTGCTTCCATAAATGCTCATCAAAATGATCAAAAATCCCCTCCAAATAGGTATATAGTACCATGGCAAAAATAAAGAGTTATCCCAATTTAGTCATATGTGTCAAGTGACTCATTGCTTTATCATTGGTCATGCACTAATTTAATCATCACTAGAGGTGGTAGTCATAATAATGATTTCATAAATCAAATCAACAATAAAACACTCAAAAGTGTAATTTCCATGCATTCAAAAGAATATTTTCAAAAGACAAATTTTCAAGCCCATGCTGGGGAAAATAATCAACATAAGCAATACACTAAGCTTGACCTCCTTGAAGCCTCATGAATTCACCCATGTAAAGGCTTACAAGAACACAAAGCACCAAGACCTAGTATACTCTAAGCCCCTACAACTATCATTACATCATGGTTGAAAGGTATACCCAAATAAATCCTTCGAGGGTTCCAAGAATGTATGCTCTTTCCAAAATGGAGGTATTTGAAGTTGATTAGTTTAATTAACAAACTTAATCATTTAATGATTTACTCATCTAATTTTTCTCAGTGCTTTGTTGTACATAGTGCATATCAAAAAGGGACATCTGTAGACACCAAAATCACATAAATCGGATAAGACTGCTAATGCATCACATGTACCACTCTTATCGACGTCATATGGCTGTACCACTCTTATCGACGTCATATGGCTTCATTGGGCAGCCCTCTAGGGTAACATAGATCTCCATAGAACTTTTGGGAAGGTTACCAACATTTTTAGGATGTTTAAGGTCATTTTCTTATGATCATCCCACCCTGGTACGGTCACAGATGGTGACCATCCCACCTAGGGATGGTCACCTCTAATCATCCCTGGGTAGGATGGTTCCTAAATAGACACCCAAAAAGTCAAAGGGGTAGATAAATGGCAATAAATTACTGTCATATTCTCTACCCAATCACAAAAAATTGATTGGGAGCCTATCATGGAGACTAGGAACTCCCAATTAGAGGCCCCAGATGGGCAACCTCTTCTACCCAATCGTGGCAAGGGTTTTGACAAGTGGAAGAACCTACCTTGCATGCTAAGACTTGCTATTTTTCCCTAGATACTCTATTTGGGCTATAAAAATAGGTGTATTCACTTAATTTGAGAAGCATTTTGATAATGAAGTGTTGCCCAACTCTACCCTAACTTTTGCCATTGCTTTCACACTCACATTTCCTTAAAACCCTCTTCATTCGAAGGCACTTTTAGAGGTATCCCAAATCCACTAAATCCATTCCAAAACTGGTCATATTAGAGAGCAATTTTACCCCATTTGTCGACAACACCTTTAGGATAGTTTCAGACTAGATCCCATTGGAATTGGTGACAAATTCCAAGCAGATTTGTAATCGTCCCACCTGGGGATGGTTAGCAGTAGGTGGTTGCACCTGTTAGGTAAATTTAGAAAAAATAGGGAATTTCGGTTCAATTCCACTATAGACCTCTTAGGAATGTCTATATTAGCCTTGTGGTCAATTTTGGTGAGATTTGGAGCAGTTTTGATGGTCTATTTGGAGGTTTTATTGTTGTAGGTCTAGTTGTCCCTAGCAGGAATGGTTAGTTTATGCTAACATTTTTCTTTTGTTTCCTTCTTAGATCATTCCAAAAACATCTAGATAACATTATGCTTGCATTATAGATCAATTAGAGTAGTTTTTATTTGTTATAGATAAGTTTTGTTATTGCTAGATTAATGCATTTCTATGTTTACAAGGCTTTAAATCTATAATGCATATGCTATTAACCCATTTTCAATCCCTTGTGTGTAGGTGCAAGTATACTAGACATGAGGGAGGAGCTAAAGAGGCATAATAGGATAAGCCCAAGATTAGATATCGAGTGTGGGAATGTGAGATGAACAATAGAACATCACCATTAAGGCCTTGCAAGGGATTAGATTCCTTTGCACATTGTAATGTTGAAATGTATCAAATTATAAAGCCCTCAAGGGGATGTATTGTAATCCTATTTTGAATCCATGAGTGAATGAATACAAGGAGAAATCCACCTCTTTTATTGCATATTACTCTTCATTTCATAGATTACTTATTGTGCACTTTCCCTTTGAATGCTTGCTTTAATCTATTTTACATTGCAATAAAGAGCCCTTAAGGTGATGTTGTAAAATTTTCTTCTTCACTATCAATCACTGTATCACAAAATCACTGCTTTCCAGTTGAATCATTGTTGATTCCTAATTTGAGAGGATATTCATATCCAAATTCAAATTTGCATGCAACCAACCAAATGAACATCCAAAAGCATGGATATCGCATCTGCCTAAAAAAAATGTTGCTAAAGATTATCTCATGATTATAATCTCAATATCAACCAGATATTTGTTATATCATGAGATATATGCATTTTGATAGAGAAGTAAATCTAGCATTCATGTATATCGAATATAAAATGAATGATACATTTGACGTAATCCTAGTGCAACATTTGGAAAATTATTTTTGGCATTCATGATGCATAATGAATGACATGTTTGAATAACTCAAATTTCCCTTTAGATCAAATGGTTTGACACTTGTTTCCATGTGCTCATAAATCAATTGATATAAAATATTTGAATAGGCCTTTTTTCTATTCGTACTTTTAGACCATGGTGAACTAGTCGTAAAAGCAAAGCAGTCAAAAGTTTCCTACCCAAAGAAACTAGTATGACATCAAAAATGTCATACAGACTCAACAAAACCATTGCATTGCATCCAAAATCATTCATATCCATCTATCGGTATTTTTTTTATTTCGTTTCTTTCTTCTTCTCTTTTCCCCTCTCCTCCTTGTCTATTGATCAATGTTGTATGGTCACTCTTCGAGTGGATACATACCTTTGATTGGATCCCTTTTTTTTTTGTCCTCCTTGGCTATTGATCAATGTTGTATGGTCATGCTTCGATCAACTACATACCTTTTATTGGATCTCATTATTCTATTTCTTCTTGGCTATTGATCAATGTTGTATGGTCATGCTTCGAGCGACTACATACCTTTAATTGGATCCTATTATTTTCCCTCCTTCTTGGCTATCAATCAATGTTGTATGGTCATGCTTTGAGTGGGTACATACCTTTGATTGAATCTCATTATTTTACCTTCTTATTTTCTATCGATCAATGTTGTATGGTCACACTTCGAGCGACTACATACCTTTTATTGGATCCCATTATTTCCCCCTCTACTCCAGATTCCTAGTCAATATGGTCATGCTTCAAGTGGCTATATACCTTTGGTTGGATTCCATTATCCTCCTACCTATTTTCCTCTACACAACCCTTCACATTTTTGTATTAAATTGTGTCCCACATAGTATAGTACAAAAAGGGGCAAAATGTAGACACCTAAAAGTCACACATTGCTACACCTGCATACTTGTAGATCCTTTTGGACACTTGTAGGTTTACATAGGAAATCATAGATACCTCTAGGCTATCGTAGACCAATGTAGACTATTGTAGATTATCATATACCTACGTAGATATGCATAGACTAGCGTAGATTGCCATAGATCATCGTAGCATTGGGTAGACTTCCACACACCACTTCACTGATTTTTAGATCTAAAAACCCAATAAATTACCAAAATACCATCATAAACACTTCCCATGCATCGGTATATCCTCCATAAACTTCCTAAGGTAATACAAAGCCTCATTGCACTTAATTGAGGCCCCCATGGGGCTATTACTTGGCAAAAGTAATTATTAAGTCAATTCATAAATCTAATTTTAAGTTGACTTCACTTAAAGTGCACTTTTAGGGCTAAAAAGGTTAATTAGGTCCTTAATCCCTAATTACTCTTAATTATTCCCTCCCACATGTGTGTGCACTATATTAGTTAGGATATTTCTTAGGAAACCCTAACCTAACTCCAAATATAACCTAGAGTTGACTAATCCTAGTTAACCCTAATCTCTCCTCACACGTGTGAGGATGAGATATTTCCTAGAGGGAATATGAGGAAGCCACCTCACAAACCCTAACCTAACCTTCATGGGATCTCACCCTAGGGCTTAGTTCTCCTAACTACCCCCCCTACACCTTGGGTTTTCTTATAAATATTGGGCTCAAACCCTCATTCTACATATCTCTCCACTCATATCCAAAGCATAGAAACTCTGCCAAAATACGTACAGAATCACAAAAAAGTAGATCTTAACCTGCACATAAATATTACAATAGCAAAGTAGCCTATCCATCGAAGGATCTTTGAGGAAGGCCACTCTAGGTGTAATTTTCCCCCTGCCCCATGAATTGGGCCTAATTTACCCCCCCGGGGGGCTAATTGGGTTTACAAGACCCGAATCAACCCAAATCTTGGAGGTAAGCTTCATTTGGTCTTTTTATCTGGTTTTACATCATTTATTTCAATTTTTATCATGTTTTTATAGTCAATGTGTCTTTCTTAGTATGAGGCCTAACTGAGGCAAGACCCCCAATGAACTAACCCCTTCTTGCAGGTTTATCCTAGAACCAAGGAGGGAAACAACAAATAACTACAACCTCATGGTGGTAAGTAAACCCATATACACTGAGGAACCCAAAAGAAGGCATCATGCCTATTGTAACATTCATGAAAAATAAAGGAAAAAGGGGATTTCTCCTTATTTGTAACCTATGCAAATATTATAATGAATAAAATACATTATTCTGAATAGCATGTGTCTTTAATATGTTGTTGGATCAAATGCTCTCTTTTGCCCATTTCATTGTGTATCTTCATACAACCTATGCACATGGTCATATTGATCTACCATTGAAGGTATATGACTCTATTACTCTGTGTGAGGAGTCCTTATGGAGAGGCCCTTTGGAGGATCTCCTACTAAGATTTTACCTCTATCTATCAGGTAACATGGTCAATGTGCAATGACCTATGTTTAGTATCCCCATGATCATAAGTAGTGTGCATGCTTTGAGGGTGCTTTCAAGCATCCCCCTTATCATTAGTGTACCTCATTATTTTTTGGCTATGTGAACTATCAAAAATAGTGTATAGTAGCATTACTTCTTTGGTTTAGCCTTAGGAAAACCTAATCCAACTCATCAAGCTATCTAGATTTCCATGACTGATATCATGGAGTTCCATTGGCACCAATGATATTATGGTCTATTGCTATCCTACCACCCTCAGAGTGTCTAGGATTTGTGATGGGTCTGTGATTGGATGCAAAACTTATATCTTATCCTTAATTGGGTTGGTCTTGCCTATGTCTATCATGTGAGGATTAGGGTCTTGAATCCCCCTCATGTCTATCATGAGAAGAACCTATATATGGTTCTCTATATGGGTTTCCTAAGGAATACCCCATGGGTTGAGTTATCCCTCCTGAGGCTTGTTGAACTTCATTCAGTGGTATTATATGTAGGTGACTCAACATAATTGTTGTTAGGTGAAGCGAAAGTTCCCACCTCAATTTTGGACCAAGGGTGGTTGCTCTGCATGAAGACCATGATAATGTAAAATTATATTTTGTGTAAATTTTAAGACATGCAAACAAAGTAGACAAAAAATTTATCTCTTTTGAATTTTTTTGGTGTTCCTAAAATTGGTCTTGTGTGTTTCATATTTTTTGAAAACTTTAATTATTTTTCATCATTTTTGAAAATTTGTTTATGAAATACTTGTATAGTTTAATGGTTTTCACATGTATGTTTGTAGCTCGACAACCGATAATGAAAGTCATGGTCATGTAAACCCACCAAAGTGTGGAGATGAATCCCACACCTGGTCAGGGAGCATAGGTCCTATTATATCATCACCTAGTCTCACCTGGTTAGTGTTATATATTCTTAAGATAAATACATGTAACCCACACTTGTTGGATGAATATGCAACCCACTATTGTTCATAGGCTAATAGAATGGGTTCATAGGATTTGAGCCAATGGATGAATATGAAACCCACTATTGTTGGAATCTATTAGTGTTTGGGTATGAATTCCAACTCACTAATGTTTACATGTGATATGGTGTGTGTTTGTTCTTTTTAAACTTACATTAAAAATAAAATGCAACATAAAGCACTCAAATACTATTCCTACATGCTTAAAAAACATTTCACTTTAATAAAATGCACATATAATGCTACATTATGTTCAAAGAATGCAAGTTTTAATCATGAATAAATGGCCTCTAGTTGGGCCTCAAGCATGTAATCTCCTATACATAACCTAGATTGCTAGAGACTAGGGTGAATTACAATCAAAAGTCCATTGTTCCTAGCAATGACTAGTAGAAAAGCTAAGAGATTCTAAGAATTTAACCTTATAATTTCTCCATATTTTCTAATTAAAAAAAATTCCACCTATTACATTCTAGAAATAAATGTAGATAGAGAAGTGAAAAATTTCAAAGCATTCCACTAACCTAGAATCCAAGTCTATTGCTTCTTGTGATGTCTATTGTTGTATGTTTTCTATCAGCCACTATCAGTCAGGGTGGCTTTGATAGGTCATTGTATTCAAAAGTGACTAATCTCTAATGGCTACTATCAATTAGAGTAGTTGTACTTACATACAAAAAACATGAAATAGATCATCAATCAACACAATTTTAGGGTGTTTCCACCATGATCACCATATGTACAAAGGTGAAAACCATGCATCTAGACCATTGCAAGCATGTAACAATCTAATAAATAGAAATCAAGTAACCATTTGCACAAATAAAAGATATCCAATAAAATGAGGTTACCATTTTATTAAAAATGATAAATATCAGTTAGAATAGATCCCTCTTAGGGAGTCACTCAAATTGATACAATTTTTACAATAGTTGAGGCCCATCAATGGGGAGAGATGCACTCAAAGGATCTTCACTTCAACACCAATTTGTGTGAGGGCTTACTAGATGCCTCCTTCTCCAATGTCTAGAGGGAATGTTTTAAATGCAACTTATTCTTGAATATATATGTTACCTGCATGCAAGGAAACAACAAGAAACATTAAAAACATATGAGACCTCTCGAGATGAGGCTTATTCCACAAATTTACATGAAATAGTATGAAAGCATAAAGAAATAATGAAAATGCATAAATAGAAGTAAAAGATGTTTATTATAATGCTTGTGAACCATGAAAATATGATAAAATAGTAAATATAAACTAGGGTAAACTAATGATGCATAAAGGAAGGTAGGTATACACTAGAAACTAAAGAAACTACATCTCAAATCCTAGTTGCTATCGCTCAAGATGACTATGCTTGTAGGTCACTATAAAAATAGTGGTTGCTAACTATGGTATTTGCTCCTTGTATTAGGTGCTACAACTCAAAAATACCTGATTGAATTGATGTTCAAGGTTTACTGGTGTGTCTAAACATGGATTTTTGAGTTAAATATCTCAGATCTATGGTAGATTGATGGCAAATGGATCATTTGCTTCTTACCCTTGTGGAAGCTCTATGGTTGATGTCATGCTTGATCATATGCAATCATGCAACACTTTGATGCTCCTCATAGGGCTATCAATTTATTGCTCAATGTGTAAGGGCTTCACTGCATCAAATTTTGGATCATACTTATTCCTGGGAGAGTGCATATGAAGACCTCCCAAATTCCAAATATTGGCATCTTAGAGAAGCCAAGATCCAGATTTGCATGAAACTAGTCATTGGGGGTAAAGGTCTAGTTCTAGACTTGCATGAGAGTGGTAGTTAGGAGGAATTTTGGAATATTCACACCAAAAATCACTTGAATCGAATGCAATTCTAGTTATCATGTGTTATTTGGGCCTGCATTTTTGTATCAGTTCTAGTCACTATCCACAACAATGGCTAGCTCATTACTGCTTTGAGCTTTAGTGGCTAGGCTAGAAATCACTCTAGTCAATAGTGGCTACACCTGAATAGATCAAAACTAACCCTAGTGAGTGGTTATAACCATTGCTAGCTCATGGAAATGTCCAATATTAGTCATATGGTCTATAGAGGTGCCCATATGAGTAGTCCTCTAAACATGATGTGTTTTAGGTGTTTACATTGTTGATTTTCCAGCTATTCTTTAAAAAGTTTTGAGAATATCACAAATATGTTTGTTCATTAGTTTAGTGCTTACATTGAAAAGGAAGTGACTATGAGAGATTTATATGATTTGAAAAAAAGTAAAGAAGAAAGCTTTTCAAAAAATTTAGCTCATTGGAGAAGTTTTGTTGGATGATTAAAATAACCTGTATCTTAGAAAGATATGCTTGATATATTTATTGGTAATTTACAAGAATAGTTATCTTATGCTCTAGAAACTACAACTATCACATACTTAGATCAAGCAATTGAGTTAGAAAGAAAAGTGGAATAACCTATCATTGGAAGAGGTCAACTTAAGGTTAAAGAGGATAAGCCAACTAAATATCAACATAATAATAATCATATAGAAGGCAATATTTATAGTAGACCTGTTAACAATATCACTAACAACCTACAAAATAGTGTGCTTTAGAAACCTCCTCAAAGGAATTTCACAAGACTTAATATGCCTATGGGAACAGTTTTGAAACAACTATTGGATGCTAAGGCAATTTAATTACCCCTAGTAAGATAGCTAGATACCACCACTCATTTGTATAAATTAGATCAACATTGTGCATATCATAGAGTAGAGGGACATTGTACTAATTATTGTAAAAGTTTGAAACATGTGGTTCAAGATCTAATCGATGCTGGTTGCATTGACACTGGTAGTTTTCAATGTTCCAACAACCAATAGAATCAAAATAGAACAAGATAAACCAACCAAGTTTCCTATAAAAATGTACCACATCAATATGATAACAACATGATTGGAATGATAACAACTTAGCCAAGAAAACTTTTGTAGAATATGGATGATTCAGCAAAGGTTCCACTCATAGAACTTCTAGTAAATTCTCAAGCCCATAAAGAAGCTATGATAAATATTTTGAAGCAATAACCAATACCTATGAATATTTATCCTAGTGATATGAAAAAGGTTATAAGTTCCCTTTGGAAGCCTCATATAACATTTTTAGATAATGATATGGCTTCCTTAGGAGTATAGGAAGATTATTCTCTATACATCACTGCTTACATTGGTGACACTCTCATCAAAAGGATTATGATTGGTAATGGTTCTTCACTTAATGTTTGTACACATAATTTATTTTAAAAATTTAGATTGAAGAAGAAATATTTAATTGCATCCAATGACATCATTGGAACTTTCAACAATGATTCTCAATAAGCTCATTGTACTATATTACTCCCTCTTAGGGTTGGACCCAAAATTTTGAAAACAATGTTTTATTTGGTGTCTTGCCCTGCATATTTTAATCTTCTTCTTGGATGACCTTGGATTCATGCAATGAATTTTGTTCCTTCTACTTTTCACCAATTTGTAAAATTTGAATTTGAAAACAAAATTATTTCTATTATGGGAGATCCTCATCCATTTGAATTTTTCTCACCAGAATATCTAGCCCAAATAAATTCATCACAGTCTTCCTCTAAAAATTCTTCTACAAATATTTCATCACAAGATAAAAATGACTCTTCTTATTTAGATATTCTCTTTTATGAATCTCATAAAGGTTTAGAATGGATTTTTAAGGATGAGGTTCCACCCTCTCCTAAGGTCTTAACCCCAGAGTCACATGTTATAGCTAAAGTTTTATCTCATAATGACATTTGCTCTAATGGGTCTGGCCCTTGCATAGTGTAAGTTGAGTCTTCTAATTATCAAGTAGAATTTGGTTCTATTTCTCCTAAGAACCTTGAGAAATTAGGAGTGATTCCTACTTCACCTCCTATTGAGGATTATTTGTCTATTCTTATTGAGAAGACCATAAATGTGAACATAGGTTTTGAGGAAGCCCCTATGATAGGCAAAGCCTTGGACCATGGATGAGCAGAAGCAATTGACCTATTTATTGAATGAATATTAGGATATTTTTACTTGGTCATATACTGACATGCCAGGGCTTCATCCCTCCCTTGTCATGCATCATTTGGTAGCTAAGCCTAATACTAAGCCTGTTAAGAAAAAACTTTGAAAGATGCATCCAAAGGTCACCCTTTCAGTCAAGGAAGAGCTCCAAAAACTCCTTGACGTTGGTTTTATAAAATCCATAGACTATTCTAATTGGATATACAATATCATTCTTGTAGCTAAGAAGAAAGGAACAATTAGAGTATGTACCAAATTTTGGAACATTAACTTAGCATGTCCCAAGGATTATTTTCCCTTACCCAACATAGACCAGATTGTAGATTTCACTACCAAATGTGGGATGCTTTCACTCATGGATGGTTTCTCAGGTTACAATAAAATCATGATTTCTCTTGAAGACCAGGCCAAGAAAGCATTCACTACTCCCTGGAGTACCTTCTACTACAAGGTCATACCTTTTGGACTTAAGAATGTAGGAGCTACCTATAAATGGAACATGATATATTTTCCATGATATGATGCATGATATTCTATAAGACTATGTGGATGACCTTTTGGCTCATTCCTTAGAATAAAAGGATCATGTCCATAACCTATGAATATTTGAAAGGCTTTGATAATACAGGGTTTATATTAAACCTGCTAAGTGTGTGTTCGGTGTCACATATGGCAAGTTGTTAGGTTTCATCGTGTCTAGGTGAGGCATTGAAGTAGAACCTACTAAGGTAGATGCTATAATTGATATACCTCTTCCTTGCACCCTAATTGAGCTATGTAGTCTACAAGGTAAGTTGTAGTCTATTCATTTGTTCATTGCCTAGTTAGCTAATAAGTTTCAGCCTTTCCTTTGGCTCCTTAAGAATGATGTAGTTTTTTGATGGGATTTCAAGTTTTAGAAAGCTTTTGATGATCTCAAAAGATATCTCACCTCCTTGCCTATTTTAGTTCCTCCTATTCTTGGTAGGCATTTTTTGCTTTACATAGCGACCACTGCTCATGCTTTGGAAGCCATGATGATGAAAATAAAAAGAGCTATCTACAATATTAGTAGAACTTTGGTCAGCTATGAAACTAGATACACTCCCTTAGAGAAACCTTGCATTTTTTTAGTTTTGCTTCTTAGAAGTTAAGACACTACATGCTCAACCATAATATATTTGTGATTGCAAAGTTTGATCCTTTGTGCTACTTGATGTCTAAGCCCCACCTTTCAGGTCGGGATACTAAGTGGGTGTTGGCCCTTAGTGAGTTTTATTTGAATTTCATAGGTCATAAGGCTATCAAGGGTCAGGCGATTGCTGACCAGTTAGCCTTCGTTCCCCTAGAAGCTACCCATACTATAGTTTTTGAGTTTCTCAATGAGTGCTTAAATGTTGAAATTGAGGAGTCTAAGTATTGGAATTTGTTTTTTATGGGGTCTGATGCATGAAGGGTGCTAGAGCTAGAGTTGTTCTAGTTACACCATAAAAATATCTCATTGCTTTGTCCTTAAATTATCATTTTTATTGCACAAATAATACTATAGAATATGAAGCTTTGATCCTTGGTATTAGCTAAGACTTAGCTTTGTAGGTTAAGGTTCTTTAGTATTTGGTGACTCTCAACTTGTGGTTAATCAGATAAAATACATTTATTAGAATTGGGATGATAAGCTTAAAACCTATAAGGATATTGTTACCAATTTATTGTCTTATTTTAAGTAGGTAACCATGGAGTCTATCCCTAAATCCTTAAAATTCCATGTAGATGCCATGACCACTACTGCATCTTTGTTTCCTTTAGATTTGGAATATGATCAAGCTTCGATTATCATTTGACAACCCCAAGAACCTAGATCCTTGAGTTTTTTTTTGGATCCCCTAGATTGTTTTACCATCAAATATTCCTCATCTGAACCATGTATAAAAAAATATTTAATTTCCTTAAAGATAGCTTGATACATGATGGTTTAGATCACAAGAAACATAAGATATTGCATAAAAGAGCATGCTGATTTGTTATAATTGGAAATACTTTATATTGATGTTTTTTTGAAGGTATCCTCTTACGATGCCTTAACTCTAATGAAGCCCAACTTTCTATTAGTTATGCTCATGAAGGTTCATGTGAAGGCTATTTTAGCAGTAATTCTATTACAAAAAAGCTCATTTGAATGGGGTATTATTGGCCTTCCATGGAGAAAGACGCATGCGATTATGTTTGGAATACGACAAGTATCAATGTCATGATCATATTATTCATGCTACTTCTCAAGACCTTCAGGTAATATTTTCCTCTTGGCCATTCTCCATGTGGAGATTAGACATTATCTATAAGGTTAACCTAGTGTCATCTAATGGTCACACGTTTATCATTACTGTGACTGAGTATTTCACCAAATGGATTGAATCCATACCTCTGGCTATGGTAACTAGGACTCAAGTTTCTAAGTTCATCTTCAACCAGATTCTTTGTAGGTTTGAAATTTCTTCGATGATTTTTTTTTATAATAGCACTCATTTTAAGAACAAGGATGTCCATAATATTTGTGCTAAGTAAAATATTCAAAATATATGGTCAATCCCTTACTACCCTTAAGATAATGGGCAAGCCAAAGCATCCAACAAGTCGTTTATCAAGATTTTGAAGAAGCTAGTTAATAATATTGATCGTGACTACCATACTCAGCTTTATCCTACCTTTCGGGCCTATCATACTAGCATCCATAATCCCATAGGGGCCTCACCGTATGTCTTGGTATATGGGTTTGAGGTAGTGTTTCATTTTGATTTAGAGGTTCCTTTTTTGTGCATCTTGTTGCAAGATGCTAAGGTTGGCGATGAATATCATGCAGACAATTTGCACCAATTGGAGCTACTGGATGAAAAGTGCATTCATGCATTAGAGCATTTGTGAGCCTATTAGGATAGGCTCATATGATATTACTCTAAAAAGGTTTGCAATAATTATTTTGAGGTTTGGAAGCTTGTCCTCAAATAAAACCAAAAGAAAACTAATGCTCATGTTGATATTCGAGGTAAATTTCAGCCCAACTAGTTAGGGCCCTTTGTCATAACAACTAAGTTTGAATCATGTGCTTATAAGTTGGCTTCTATGGATGGTAAAGAACTTAAATAACCAATGAATATAAACATTTAAAAGGTATTATTCTTGACCTATTTATTGCATATGCATTTATTTAGATCATGCTATATATTTTCTTGACATATTTTGCACGCTTGTCTATCATATTATGCATGATTGCCTATCATTCTATTTTTACATATTGCTTGTCATATTTACATCACTGCTTGCTAATATCTACTTGTTTATACAACTTCTAGGGATTCACAAAAAAGGCATGTGATGATACCTAGTTAGGTCATAGCTCACATGCATTGCATTTTTACTAGGGTTCTAATGCCTAGCAAAGCCCTAACCTAGGGCCCATGCATTTTTCATCCCTTATTCTCTTATTGTCTTTTTTTGTTATTTTCTTCTCTTCGATCTTCTTCACTCCATACATGGACCATATTTTAAGGATAAGACCCTCTATTCAAGGTTCTGATCTAGCTTCCTTCTCGATTTCAGTTGGTTGACCTTTGGAGTTTTATATTTATCTTATTTTTATTTTTCCACTTCACATTTTATTATTTCCAGTCTTCTTCCTCTCTCTTTTCTTCCTCTCTCTCTATATTATTTATCTCTTTCTCTCTCTTCTTTCCCTCCTTTTATTCCATGAATTTCATGCTAGTTGCATTAGATTCATGATGTACCTAGTAACTTTTGCTTTTTTTTGCTTTGTTTTATTTTTCTGTGTGTTTGCCTTTTGCTTTCTTTCTCTTTGCATTTTTCAAGTTTCTTAAGGATGTTCCTTTCCTTTAAAAACTTGAGGGGGCACCCTAGCCATAGAGGTATTAATGGAAGTAATACCTCATTTTGTGTGCAAAAGTCTAGGATGTCCTTTGTGATACCCCTTTTTGCACTCCCCCTTTTGCCCAAAAATTGGCCACCCCTTCTTTGAGTTTGTTGCCTTCTTGTGTGTGTTCTTTCCCATAGGAGTCTACATATTTCTTTGACGTATTGTAGACACCAAAAAAAAACCAATTCGATTATGTGACTACAAGCACTGACCGAATTGGCATACATACCCCCTAGGGCAGCCTCCAAAGGTTAAACAGTGGACCTAACCACTCCCAAATCAGTTTTGGAAGGTCACAGGTTAGTTTTGCACCTTTTAAGCACTTTTCTCCCTATTCATCCCACCCTGGGATGATTAGAATACTATTCATCCTGTTGAGAAGCAACACACCCCCACTGAAAAATGAATTTCCACCCTTTGAAAATTTTGAGCTTTCATTTTGCAGTAAGGACCCTCTTGATGTTTTTCAGGTTTTAATTCCAAATTTTTGCTTGCCTCCTTCTTCAAGTTTTGCCTGTATCAAAGTATCCAAGTATTCTTGCATCTGGCTTTGATTTATTTCAGAATTCATTTTTCACATGTTAGAATCATTCATGAATAAAGAAAATCTTTCACTGATATGAAAAAATGCAGAATACAGATAGATAAATTCATTAGAAGCCAAAACTTTCCATTTTTGGAAATGTCGCGATATCGCGACACTTCCATTTTTGGAAATGTCGCGATATCACGACAGGTTTTGAAAAAATCGGCTAAGGCAAGAAAACGTAGCGAAATCGCGACACTTCCATTTTTGGAAATGTCACGATATCGCGACACTTTCCATTTTTGGAAATGTCACGAAATCGCGACGAGTCTGGAGAGAGAAAGCAAATGCGTACGGAACGTCGCGATTTCGCGACATGTCATGAAATCGTGACATGTCACATTTTCGTTGTAGCAGGAGGCAAAAGGAAGCAAGGGCATGAAAGAGGCGCGATTTCGTGACATGTCGCGAAATCGCGACATGTCACATTTTCGCAGCTGTAAGAAGAGAAAAATGGACAAGTCGTAAAAATGTAGCGAAATCACGACGTCACGAAATCGTGACGTTTTTCAGAAAAGAAGCAAAGGCATGAAAGCGGGCGCGATTTCGTGACATGTCACGAAATCGTGACATGTCACGTTTTTGCGGCATCAGAAGAAGAAAAAAGCCCAAGGCCCGGATGCGTCGCAAAATCGTGACAGGTGAAGGAGCAATCAAAAGGAACCAAGAGGCAAGAAATTACCAAGGCATAAAAGTGTCACGAAATCGTGATGCAATTGATAGAAGGGGCCCGATACCGGAAGGTCTCACGAAATCACGACGTCGCGATTTTGCGACATCGCGAAATCTTGACACAATTGATATAAGGGGCCCGAGACTGGAACGTGTCGTGAAATCGTGATGTCGTGATTTTGTGACATCGTGAAATCATGACACAAAGCAACAACAGCCAAAGCCAGCGATGAAAGAAGCCGAGATTTGCAGGAAGAAAGTTTGTCACCAAAGTCAAAAAGCCAAGGCCAGAAGGTGTCGCAAAATTATGACGTCGCAATTTTGTGACATCGTGAAATCACGACACGACAGCGAAAGGGAAGTGCAAGGAGCGGACATGTCATGAAATCGCGACGTCGCGATTTCACGACGTCGCAAAATCATGACATGGTCCGAAGAAGGGAGCCTAGGGTTGCAACGAGCAAAAAGCAAGGTAAGGCCCCACCATGTCGTGAAATCGTGACATGGTGGGGAGAAGGCAAAGCAAGGCCCGGTTGTGTCATGAAATCGTGATGTCACGATTTCGTGACGTCGCAATTTCATGACATCACAAAATCGCTACACATGGTGAAGAAGAGGCTAAGACCCGACACAGCAAGGAAAAGAAGTGCCAAGGCGTAGGTGTTGCGAAATTGTGACGTCGTGATTTCGCGATGTCGCAAAATCGTGACACACTAAAAGAAAGCTGCCAAGTGCAAGGGACCGTTGCGATTTCGTGACGAAAGAAAGGGAAAGAGAGCAAGTGCAAAGAAAAGGTCACGATTTCGTGACATGTCACGAAATCGCGACATGTCGCATTTTCGCGATAGAGTCAGCAAAAGGCCCGAAAGTGGAAAATAGCTAGAAATGGACACGTGTCACGATTTTTGCGACACGTGTCAAAGCAAAGCAAGCCTACGTATAATGAACTTTAGGGTTTTGATTGAACTTTAGGGTTTCGATTTAATAAAGTTTTGATTTAATATTATTAAAATACTAATCCTTGTTTGTCTTTTATGCAGAAAGCCATCTGGCACTTGCATGATAACGGGAGAAATGGCCAGAAAGATAAAGTTAAGTGCAAATTAATCGAAGACCGCCATATTGAAATGAGAGATGCCGAGAATTGTTGTTTCATCCAAATTTTACAGATCTGGCCGCAAAGAGACTTTACGGTGACTAAGCGACTGCCCATTTAATGGAGTATGTCGAGAATTGGCCGAAAAATGAAAATATCTACACACGAGTTACCGAGAATTTGCCGATGGATGCATTTAATGAAAATTTATGGCAGAATTAATGGCGTGCAGACATTTTCAACTCAGGGATGGCTCTGCGGAGATGAAATGTCAGAAAAGTGGTGACTCATCCAAATTTCCCGTGGGAATTAATGAGGGCATTTACACACAGTTGCGGGTGGATGCAAGTGGCATTAAATTTCTGCCTTCTCCATTTATGGCAAGTGATTGCATTGATTTGTAGAATGGTTAAGTTTTATCAAGACTTTATTTTAAATGGCTTTATATTGTAAAACCCGGGTACTAGGGTTTAAGATGATAAGATTTAGGGTTTGAGAAGAAGATATTTTTGAAAAGATCAGGGTCTCTCCTGAGTCTATAAATACTTCTTCTAAATGTAATCGCAGGAGGCGGAGACTTAGAAATAAAAGGCTATTGAAGCAATTTCTTGCAAATCTTGTTAAATACTTTATTTCTGGACTTGGAGTTGATGTGCTTTTGTTTTACGTGATAGCATGGCCAGGAGCCTAATCTCTTTCAGATTGTGATAAGTTCATCTTCTTTTGTTATCCGTTTCTTTAAAGTTTATTAAATATATGCTGTAAATCTGTGTTATCAAGATTAAATATGTTGTTGGGCTTCATTTGTTCTATTGTATGCTAGGGAAAATCATAGATTTAAGGTTCAAGTTTGTTCTAATTGCTCTGTCCTCACTGTGTGAGCTATGCTGCTGGTGAATGATACCAATTTTAACCGACTTCCCTTCTGTTTATGATTTTCTTTCAGATCTGTTCCATCTCTATCTTATGCTCTTAGTAGAAGGTGATCTTAGAAAGTTGGACACTTTCTTCTTTGATTTGTTCTATTGTGAAGTTGATAGTATAAATAAAATTGGTAGTTTTGGTCTTACAGACTAAGTTTGATAGACTTCTCTTTCTGCCCTACCCTACTCTCTTTGTTTTACCGTGAAATGATCCATTTTTATTTTCTTTTAAATTTGTCTTTTATTTAAATCTGCTGACCCATAAGAGCTAGATCAAAGAACTAATTTTAAATCTGATTGTCAACAAGTGACAACTTCTAAACATTACTGAACAAGTTCAAGAACCCGTTGTAAGGTAACAGACAGTCCATATTGAAAACTATTCCAGAAGCGGAAAAGAGTGAATAGACATTCGACCCAACTCTGTAACTCACACCTTGGATAACCAGCAAGATCCTAAAGTGAGTGGGATTTATCCCGTATAAGTGTTATCAAAGTTTCATGCTCATTCTTCGTAGGGTGTGTATAAAAGTCGGACCAACATTTAAAAATGGCGCTAGAAGGAGGGCCCACTAAACTCCGATCAGTATTGTAAATTGTCAGTACAATATTTAAAATTGCCAGAAAAGAAGACCTCAAGTTCAGTAGTCTGTTAAGGATTGTAAGGTTGTAAGTGCTTGTGAAAAGCTGGATTCTACATACAGGGTAACAAGGTCCCACCCCAGAGCTGGAGAGCTCCTTGTGCCTGAATTAGAAACTCCAAGAAGAAGTAGCCTCAGAAGGGCCAAGTCTCTGTCTCAAACAGTTTTATCACCACTGGTAGTTACTCCAACTACAACTCAGAATATCACCGTCAATCAAGTAGTAATGGCAAACTGGTTGGGTTCCACTGCTTTAAATATCCCGGGTATAGCCCATGACCTGCCTAGAAATCTCGAGAGATATCTTCCCAGATATAAGCATGATGGGACAAGGACAACAGAAGAACATCTGGTAGCTTTCAAGAATGCTTTAAAATTGTTAAATGTACAGCATGAAGATGTTGCTTGCAGATTGTTCCCGTTCACTCTCCAGGAGGGAGCTTATGACTGGTTTCTAAATCTCACTAATGATTCTATTACCAGTTGGAATGACTTGGAAAAGGTTTTTGTGTCACAGTTTGGTGAGGTAATAGATCCTAGTATATTATATCAACAGTTTTCTGGTATCAAAAGAGAATTAAGTGAATCTATCAGATCTTACAATGTCAGATTCCAGAAAGCTTATGGTAGACTTACTGGTTATTATGTACCGAATGCAGACCTGGCATTAGAGATTTTTAGAAATTCTCTAGATCCAATGACTTCAGTTTTCTTGAAAAGAGATCCCTCTGTTACTAATTTAACAGAGGCTTATAAAGAAGCTTTGATTCTGGAAAGACAGTTGGGGCCCCAACCTTTAAATGCTCAGCAAATTCCTTTGGTTACACAAGCTCCCCCTATTTTCAATCCCATACCACATCAGATGATGTTGCCAGTGTGTCAGACTCTACCATCAGCAAATCCATTGGCTGTAACACCTGCTGAGAATGTACAAAACCCAGGTAAAGAGGCTGACAATGCAAGAGTTGAAGAAGTCTCAAAAATAGTTCAGAAGTTGGCCAATGATTTTTTGAGTTTTAAAAGGCAAGTTTCTACTGGGGACAACTCAAACAGGTATTCATATCAACCGGAACAGATTCAATCGGCCCCCATATGAACCTAATAAAGATTACAAAGGTAAAGGTCATGATGTGAATATTTGCGATTTAGCTTTGCCTAACGGTGCAGAATACATGCTACTTCTCAGCACGGGGAGTTGGATTGTTTGGAATTTTGTAATGCATTTGAAGCTTTGTCTGGGGATTTGATTTCTCCTAAAAATCAAAGAACTGCGGATGGCCCAAGTTCATCCAGCCACAGTGCAGCTATGGTCTTGGATTCTTTCACTTTCCCGGATGAATCTGAGAATGTAGTTGAAATGCCTATGGATGAGGTGCAGGCTTTCCAACAGTACAGGAGGGACAACTACAACCTGAGAAACAGAAATCCGGAGCCCAACACTACATCTACCCCTCCGGACAACTCTCACAATGTTCCTCCAGATCCATCTTCAAGCAATAATCCATCTCCACCCAAGGGAGGAAATCTGAGAGGACCAGATGCTTTTGTCCCTCCACTTAATAAGGGATATAACATAGTGGAGGACATGAAAAAGATCAAAGCCAACATTACTCTTCATGAGTTGGCCCAAATTTTAGAACAGAGGGACAACCTGATAAAAACATACTCTGGCCTACTACAAAATCTTTGGACAAGGGAAAGAAGATGGCAAATGCAAATGTAGCCATGTACAAAGAGAAAACTGAGGTTCCACCTTTTCTACTGACTGTACGTATTTTTGGGAAAAACTTGCACAATTGTCTGGTAGATTCAGGTGCTTCAGCTAATGTTATGCCTTTGGCCATTTGTCGACGAGTTGGGTTTGACCCCAATGAAATCTGAAAGAAGAGTTGTCCAATTGGACAAATCAGAGGTTAAAGTAGTAGGAGAACTTCAAAATATTCATATCCAGTTAGCATCTGAGCCAAGGGCTCAACATAGAATTGAAATTCAGGTTGTGGATATCCCCGTGGGGTACGGGATGCTTTTGAGCAGGGATTGGTCGAGATCTCTGAACGGATACTTGGCAACAGACTTTTCACACATGTGGTTGCCATGGAAGGGAGTGGCAAATCAATTACGGGTTGAAAGAGAACCCAGGTACAAGCATACAATCACTGAATACAATGCAGAGAATGAGACTATAAATATTGCGGAGGTAGATATTGGAGTTTACAATTTAACAACGGGACAAAATGAGAAGTTTAGTAAAGCCCATCCTGTTCATAGTAATGAAGTCTGGACGCTTCATGTGGATGGGGCTAAATCTAAACAGGGTTACGGCATGGGGGCAGTCCTTAAAGGGCCTGAAAGTCAGACATATTTTATGTCTTATCGCCTACAGTTCCCTTGTACAAATAATTTAGCAGAGTATGAAGCTCTGGTATTAGGTTTGAAATTTGCTTTGGACAAAAGTGTAAGAAATATTCAAGTTTTTACGGATTCAGAATTGGTGGCTAATCAAGTCAAAGGTAAATTCCAGTGTAAAGCATCTTATTTAAAAGGATACAAACATCGGGCTTGGGATCTTGTAGAAGATTTTGATGCTTTTAATCGACACACATACCCGAGAGCGAGAATTCACGTGCAGATGTCTTGGCTTCTTCAGCCGCAAGTTTAAAACCACTGGAAGAATTTAAATGGAACAAGTTTTCAATTGAGTTAGTCCCTTGTCCTTTAGTCCCAAATAATATAGATAATTTTCAGGTTTTCTCTGATGATCAACAGATTGTAAACTTTTTGCGAGTACTAACACATTTGAAAATGCTATAATCGATGAGGGCCAAAGGGATACTCTGCTGGAGCAGTTAGATGATGACAGGGGAATAATAAGGTTGAAAGACAACAGAATTCCAAAAGGGATGGTGGAACTGGAGCGGCTCTTTGATGTTGACCAAATCAGGCAAAAAGTGAATTCTGAGGATTCTATGGGTGCAACAGACAGTGAGACTGAGAACCTGAACGTGGGGACTGAAGAAGATCCCAGGCACATCAAGTTGGCTAAGAACTGTGATCCAGAAATAAAAGGGAATATGATTGATTTTCTTCACAGGTCCAAGGATGTTATGGCCTGGTCATACAAAGACTTAAAGGTATTTGATCCGAAAGTTTACACTCATATTATACCTTTAAAAGAATTTTGCAAACCTTTCCGGCAAAAATAGAGGCATGTCAACGCTCTGTTAGAGCCCCTCATCCAGAAAGAGGTAGAAAAACTATTGAGTGCCGCCATTATTTTTCCCATCAGGCATTCTACTTGGGTGGCCAATTTGGTGCCAGTCAGAAAGAAAAATGGAGAGATCCGCCTGTGTGTGGATTTTAGAAATTTGAACAAGGCATCTGAGAAAGATAATTATCCTCTGCCTTCTATGGATGAGGTGTTACAGATTGTCAATGGTTCGGAGATGATGTCTTTCCTGGACGGTTTCTCAGGGTATAATCAGATATTGGTTGAGAAGGAAGACAGAATGAAAACTGCCTTCACAACTAAGTGGGGAACTTTTGCTTACAAGAGGATGCCATTTGGATTAATAAATGTCGGAGCTACGTTTCAACGAGCAATGGATCATGCCTTCAAGGGCCTTATGGGTAAATGTATTGTTGTTTACATGGATGATTTAACAGTCTTCTCTAAATCTCGGTTTGACCATGTAAAACACTTGGAGTCTGTGTTCAACAAATGCAGGGAGTTCGGCATTTCTTTGAATCCGAAGAAGTGCATTTTTGGTGTAACGGAAGGAAAGCTCCTTGGGCACTTGATCACAAAAGATGGCATTTCCATGGATCCGGACAGAGTTGAAGCCATATCCGGCATACCATTTCCCAACTCCAAGAAAGAGTTGAGGTCCTTCTTTGGAAAAATTAACTTTGTCAGGAAGTTCATCTCCGGTTTTGCAGAGATAGTCAAGCCATTGAATGACATGCTAAAGCAAACTGCTCAGATTGTCTGGACCACAGAAGCTAAAACAACGTTCCAAGAAATCAAGACCGCCATCAAACAAGCACCAGTTCTGGTAAGCCCAGATTTAAGTGCAGATTTTTATCTGTACACCTTTTCTTCTGAACACACACTTGCTGCAGTTTTGACCCAACGGAGAGAAATCGGGGAACATCCAATTGCTTTCAAGAGTACCAATTTAAAGGGGGCTGAGCTGAAATATTCTCGTTTAGACAAACAAGCTTATGCCTTGGTGAGAGCAGTTAAGCAGTTCAGGCACTACATACTAAGAAGCAGAGTTCATGCTATAGTTTCGGACCCAGCTGTTAAATACCTACTAAGTCAGAACGAGTTGGGTGAACTAAGAGGTAATTGGGTTACAAGGCTGCAAGAATATGACTTAGAAATTTGGCCTGCAAAATTGATCAGAGGACTTGGTTTGTCCCGACACATTGCCGAAATACCTGTACGGGAAGAAGTTAATCAGTTAAATTCTGAATCTGATGACTGGTATGGAGATATTATTCATCTGCTGCAATTTGGAGTTTGCCCGTCTCACTTGAATAGAACCCAAAGGAGAGCACTAAAACTGAAAGCTGCTCATTATCTCCTCAAAGCAGGTAATTTGTACAGAGAAAATTATGCTGGCATTTTCTTAAGATGCATTTCTCAGAGTGAAGTCAATGAAGTCATGTCCAGTTTTCATGAAAAGTTAGGGGCAGGACATTCCTCAGGATCTGCTACTGTGCATAAAATATTGAGAGCAGGCTATTACTGGCCTACGTTGTTTAAGGATGCGCATCAGCATGTAAGAACCTGCCATCAGTGCCAAACTTTTGCAGCCAAAGAGGCCAACCGGGCTCTACCATTGCAGCCTGTTGTAATAAATAAACCTTTTATGCAATGGGGACTTGATTTTGTGGGAGTGATTAATCCAAATTCTTCAGCAGGGCATAAGTATGTTCTAACGACTATTGATTACTGCACAAGATGGGTCGAAGCAGCAGCCACCACAAGAAGTACAGCTCATGAAGTGATCGAATTTCTAGAGTCAAATGTCATAACCAGGTTTGGGGTTCCTCTGAATTTGGTGTGTGATAATGGACCAGCCTTCCAATCATTGGAGTTTGTAGAATGGGCATACCGGATGGGGATAGTTATCAGATTTTCATCCAACTATTATCCCCAAGGCAATGGGCTAGGCTGAGTCCACAAATAAGAATTTAATGAATGCCATTAAGAAATCTACAGTAGACAAACCCAAGCAATGGCATACATTATTGAAATATGCACTTTGGGCTGACCGGATAAAATATAAAGTGGCTCTTAAGACTTCCCCTTTTGCTTTGCTGTATGGTACCCAGCCAATTGTTCCCATCTCTCTGAAATTACCTACTTACCAATTTGTCTTAGACTATTTTGAGGATCAAGCTGATGCAGAGGCTCGTGTTTTGGATCTAACTAATTTGCAGGATGAAAGACTCCAAGCCCTGGAACATTTCAGTCGGCACCAAGAAACCGTCAAGCGCTGGTTTGACAAGAGGGCCAAAGTGAAAGCTTTCAGACTGGCAGACCTGGTGCTTCTATGGGACAAGGCCCATGAAAAGAAGGGTAAGCATACAAAGTTGCAGCCACTGTGGATAGGCCCGTACCAGATTGCTGAGATTCTGGGTAATAATGCATTTCGTTTACAAGACCTTGATGGTAATTTTCTGGACCTCCCTGTTAATGGTCAATACTTAAAGCATTATTTCTCGGTTGTTCCGTCCAATATATCATTTGAATGAGTCACAAAGAAGTTGTAACATGTGTATACATTGTAAATAACTCTGCAGTTTTATTTTATTTTAGTTTATTTTTCATGTCTGTACAGTGTTGTTTATTTTAGTTTTATTTTAAATGCCTGTACAGTTTTTAGTTTTATTTTATTTTATTTTATTTTATTTTAATTGTCTGTGCAGTTTTATTTTGTTTGTTGTTTAAGGTCTGTACACTCTGTGTCTTTCCCTTTCAGGTCTGTACAGTTTTAGTTTATTTTAAAGTTCTGTATTTTATTTTTTTAAAAGGTCTGTGCAGTTTTATTTCCTTTGCTGTCTGTACAGTTTTATTTTATTTCCTTTGGTGCCTGTACAGTTTTATTTTGTTTTATTTGATTTTGTTTTATTTTAAAGTCTGTTGCAGTTTTATTTTATTTTGTTTTTAAAGGTCTGTGTTTATCCTTGGAAGTCTGTACAGTTTATTTTATTTTAAAAATTTTGTTCTTTAAGTTTTGCCTGAGCATCAATGAAAAAGTCAGCCTTCCAGAATTGTTTTTATTCTGAGTTCTAAATCCAGTGTCCATTCTGTTCATTATTCTAATTGAGATAGTCTGCTTTAACTGAGCAGTGGAACTATTTTGTTATTCAGAACAACAGTGGAAGGATGATTGGATTTTGTGTCTTGCTTGCCACAGTTATTTTAATTATAAAGAAACTGCTATGTTGTTTGGCTGGAGAAACTCCTAGGGAATCCAAGAAAAGTTGGTCATAAGAGGGGACTATGATTCATGTAATTATTTGAGTATCCATAGAGGCTATCAGTGCCCAGGCTGAAGCAGTTCCAGATTGATGAAATATTAAAAGAAAATTGTTGTTCTTTCTAAGGCTTTTCAGATGTTGATATATTTCAAAAGAGAGAGAGAGAAGGTGAGAGTTGAGCAAGACAACATAGAATTGGCACTCTGTTATTTCCAATATATAAAAAAAAAAGAGAGAAAAAAAAGTTATGTAATCAAAGAGACAGCCAAGACTTCAAAAGATGTTTTTCTTCTACCAAGTTGTAGATTCTACCTTACAGTTGTGAATCTGGGTCGTGTAAATCTAAAGGGTAACTCTGTCGAGGCTGTAAAAGGCTAAACTAGTAAACAGAGCTCTACTCGGTTTCCCCTTTTTACAATCTAGAAAAGTTGATCAATCCAGAGTTCAACATTCGAAGGCCCAGTCATTCTTGAAGAAAGTTTTATACGCTTGTAATTGCACATCAGAAATCTTCCTTAAATGATTCAGCCTAGTATGTCCTTGGGAAATTTTGACAACTATCAGCTAGTAGTTAAATTGTTTTGAAGAATATCTGTGGCAAGGCATGATACATGGTCTATGTTGTTTTGAAACTAGAGTCCTGGGTTCTAAAATAATGCTACTATTTTACCTGCAGATATCGCCATTTGTTGAGAAGCAACACACCCCCACTGAAAAATGAATTTCCATCCTTTGAAAATATTGAGCTTTCATTTTGCAGTAAGGACCCTCTTGATGTTTTTCAGGTTTTAATTCCAAATTTTTGCTTGCCTCCTTCTTCTTCAAGTTTTGCCTGTATCAAAGTATCCAAGTATTCTTGCATCTGGCTTTGATTTATTTTAGAATTCATTTTTCAAATGTTAGAATCATTGCTGAGTAAAGAAAATCTTTCACTGATATGAAAAAATGCAGATTACAGATAGATAAATTCATTGGAAGCCAAAACTTTCCATTTTTGGAAATGTCACGAAATCGCGACACTTCCATTTTTGGAAATGTCGCGATATCGCGACAGGTTTTGAAAAAATCAGCTAAGTCGCAAAAACGTAGCGAAATCGCGACACTTCCATTTTTGGAAATGTCACGATATCGCGACACTTTCCATTTTTGGAAATGTCACGAAATCGCGACGAGTCTGGAGAGAGAAAGCAAATGCGTATGGAACGTCGCGAAATTGCGACATGTCACGAAATCGTGACATGTCACATTCTCTGTAGTAGGAGGCAAAAGGAAGCAAGGGGCAGTCAAGGGCACGATTTCGTGACATGTGAAATCGTGACATGTCGCATTTTTGCGGTTGCAAGAAGAGAAAAACGGACAAGTCGCAAACATGTAGCGAAATCGTGATGTCGCAAAATCGCAAAATTTTTTAGAAAATAAGCAAAGGCATGAAAGCGGGTAAGAAATCATGACATGTCGCATTTTTGCGGCATCAAAAGAAGAAAAACGCCCAAGGCCCGGATGCGTCACGAAATCGCGATAGGTGAAGGAGCAGTCAAAAGGAACCAAGAGGCAAGAAATCACCAAGGCATAAAAGTGTCGCGAAATTGTGACATCGCAATTTCACAACATCATGAAATCGTGACGCAATTGACAGAAGGGGCCCGAGACTGGAAGGTGTCATGAAATCGCGACGTCGCGATTTCACGACGTCGTGAAATCGTGACGTAATTGACAGAAGGGGCCCGAGACTAGAAGGTGTCATGAAATCATGACGTCACAATTTTGTGACGTCACAAAATCATGATGCAAATCAACAACAGCCAGAGCCAACGACGAAAGAAGCCGAGGTTTGCAGGAAGAAAGTTTGTCACCAAATTCAAAAATCCAAGGCCAGAAGGTGTCGCGAAATCGCGACGTCGTGATTTCACGATGTCGCAAAATCACGACACGGTAGCGAAAGGGAAGTGCAAGGAGCAGACATGTTATGAAATCATGACATGGTCCGAAGAAGGGAGCCCAGGGTTGCAGCGAGCAGAAAGCAAGGTAAGGCCCCACCATGTCGCGAAGTCGCGACATGGTGGGGAGAAGGCAAAGCAAGGCCCGGTTGTGTCACAAAATTGTGACGTCACGATTTTGTGACATCATGAAATCATGACACATGGTGAAGAAGAGGCTAAGGCCCGACACAGCAAGGAAAAGAAGTGCCAAGGCGTAGGTGTCATGAAATCACGATGTCATGATTTTGCGATGTCGTGAAATTGCGACACACTAAAAGAAAGCTACCAAGTGTAAGGGACCGTCACGATTTCACGACGAAAGAAAGGGAAAGAAAGCAAGTGCAAAGAAAAGGTCACGATTTCGCGACATGTCACGAAATCGTGACATGTCGCATTTTCACGGCAGAGTCAGCAAAAGAGCCCGAAAGTGGAAAACAGTTGGAAATGGACACGTGTCACGATTTTTGTGACACGTGTCAAAGCAAAGCAAGCCTGCGTATAATGAACTTTAGGGTTTTGATTGAACTTTAGGGTTTTGATTTAACTTTTAAGGTTTTGATTTAATATTATTAAAATACTAATCCTTGTTTGTCTTTTATGCAGGAAGCCATCTGGCACTTGCATGATAACGGGAGAAATGGCCAGAAAGACAAAGTTAAGTGCAAATTAATCGAAGACCGCCATATTGAAATGAGAGATGCCGAGAATTGTTGTTTCATCCAAATTTTACAGATCTGGCCGCAAAGAGACTTTACGGTGACTAAGCAGCTGCCCATTTAATGGAGTATGTCGAGAATTGGCCGAAAAATGAAAATATCTACACACAGTTACCGAAATTTGCCGATGGATGCATTTAATGAAAATTTATGGCGAGAATTAATGGCGTGCGAGACATTTTCAACTCGGGGATGGCTCTGCGGAGATGAAATGTCAGAGAAGTGGTGACTCATCCAAATTACCCGAGGGAATTAATGAGGGCATTTACACACAGTTGCGGGTGGATGCAAGTGGCATTAAATTTCTGCCTTCTCCATTTATGGCAAGTGACTGCACTGATTTGCAGAATGGTTAAGTTTTATCAAGACTTTATTTTAAATGGCTTTATATTGTAAAACCCGGGTACTAGGGTTTAAGATGATAAGATTTAGGGTTTGAGAAGAAGATATTTTTGAAAAGATCAGGGTCTGTCCTGAGTCTATAAATACTTCTTCTAAATGTAATCGCAGGAGGCGGAGACTTAGAAATAAAAGGCTATTGAAGCAATTTCTTGCAAATCTTGTTAAATACTTTATTTCCGGACTTGGAGTTGATGTGCTTTTGTTTTCTGTGATAGCATGGCCAGGAGCCTAATCTCTTTCAGATTGTGATAAGTTCATCTTCTTTTGTTATCCGTTTCTTTAAAGTTTATTAAATATATGTTGTAAATCTGTGTTATCAAGATTAAATATGTTGTTGGGCTTCATTTGTTCTATTGTATGCTAGGGAAAATCATAGATTTAAGGTTCAAGTTTGTTCTAATTGCTCTGTCCTCACTGTGTGAGCTATGCTATTGGTGAATGATACCAATTTTAACCGACTTCCCTTCTTTTTATGATTTTCTTTCAGATCTGTTCCATCTTCGTCTTATGCTCTTAGTAGAAAGTGATCTTAGAAAGCTGGACACTTTCTTCTTTGATTTGTTCTATTGTGAAGCTGATAGTATAAATAAAATTGGTAGTTTTGGTCTTACAGCTAAGTTTGATAGACTTCTCTTTCTGCCCTACCCTACTCTCTTTGTTTTACCGTGAAATGATCCATTTTTATTTTCTTTTAAATTTGTCTTTTATTTAAATCTGTTGACCCATAAGAGCTAGATCAAAGAACTAATTTTAAATCTGATTGTCAACAAGTGACAACTTCTAAACATTACTGAACAAGTTCAAGAACCCGTTGTAAGGTAACAGATAGTCCATATTGAAAACTATTCCAGAAGCGAAAAAGAGTGAATAGACATTCGACCCAACTCTGTAACTCACACCTTGGATAACCAGCAAGATCCTAAAGTGAGTGGGATTTATCCCGTATAAGTGTTATCAGAGTTTCATGCTCATTCTTCACAGGGTGTGTATAAAAGTCGGACCAACACATCCCACCCCTATATGATTAGAAGCAATTACTCCAGGGTGGGATGATTAGCAGGTTTGATTGGTAAAAAGTCAAACCTTGACAAATGGCAGCCTAGATCCGCCACCTAACTTTACCTTCAAGGCATGAAATTGCAAGGGATAGTTTCAAATTAGATAAATACTATAGTAAATCCTACCCTGATCATGGAGGCCTCATTCAAGGAGGCTCTAAATCATGGAGGAATCTTCTCTCCCCAAAAAAAGCATGGTGAGCCAAGTGGTGCCCTCACATGCACATTCAAAGGAAACCCTTAGGTATATAAAAAGGTAAGACTCCTCACCCAAAAAATATAATAGATCTGGAGTATTTGGAGCAATGAAGTGCTATTGAACTATACCCCCATCCCTCTTTGTGCTTCCTACATCCCTAATTTCACTTTTGGAAGAGAGGTTATCGGGTGAACACTAGGAAAGCAATCTAGATCCAAAACCCAAGCAATTGGCCACAATACCACCCCAAAATCATTGACACAACCCCCTAGGAGGTTTTGTACCCATCCCACTTGGATTGGTGTCAAAACTAGGCCCTAAATGGTGGACGTCCCACCCCTAGGCACCCATTGAACTACTGCAATCCTAATTGCCCCACCCCGAAGATATTAGAAATATGTGCATGATTTCTTTACTATTATTTTTGAATTGTTTTATATCTGATGTACTTATGCTACTGTCCAAATTTCATGGCTTTCTGACATGATTTGACCTGGTTTCTGGCATTTTATGGTCTACTAACCTGTAGGGAGTGCCTTCGAATACAGTTTGACCTGGGTAGAATCTACAAAATCTGACCTTTTGGATCATATCAAAATTCTATTTTTAGTCTAACCCCAAGTTTTTAGGATTTTTGGAGGCCTCTGGGTAGGACATTTGCAAGGTCACTTTTTACAAGTTTTGCGACAGTCCCTAGTGTCCCACCCCAGAGCGATTAGAAATATGTGCATGATTTCCTTACTGTTATTTTTAAAATATGTCCTAGATGGTATCCTAATGCCTCTGTTAAATTTTCATTGCATTCTAACATGATTTGACTATAGTTTTATTATTTTATGTGTTAACTAGCTCGTAGGGCACCCCTGTCACATACAGGAGAATATGGGTAGGATAGGCATATTATGAACATATGGGTAGTCTTAAAATCACATATAATGCATAAATTGTGGGTTTCAGGTGATTTAGATAAGAATAGGTGGGACATTGGAGCGCTCACTTTGGAGAGGCCCCCTACGGGCAAACAAGCATAACTGGGTCATCCAATGCCGCTTCGATGCAAAATTAGGTGATACCAATTCTAGACATTGTTCTTTTCATTTCCATATTGTTTTGTAATCAATTTATCACACTTATCACTGATATCCCACAAGCGCCCACTGGAGGCCTTGGGGATTGCATGTATTTCTAGATACGCACATGCTATTAATGATTTGTTGTCTTTCTGTATGTAGGATCTCACCACCAGGAATACTATAGGGGAATCAAGGAATGAAGAACACATAGACACAAGTGGCAGAAAATTTTAGCCCGCCCACTTCGAATGTGGGCACGCGAAAGACGCTGGAAGCGTATAATTCGATCTTGGAAGCACGACTTCCTTCAAGCATCCATTGATGTAACAAATTGTATCAAATGTTCTGATCCCTAGAAAAGGGATGTATTGTAATAATATTAAAAGCAATATCAATAAAGGAGGCCACACTTTTGTTTTCTCACATCTCATTTCTACGTCATTTCCTTGATGCATTGCTCTTCGCATTCGTAGGACTTAGCATCTGTATCTATTTTTGTTTACATAATATCGGTACATCATTTTTATATGTTTATTTTAGTGGTGATCATGGTGGGACCATGTCCCCTGTTGTTAATATCGAGTTTTTGATCCAAATTTTATGGTTTTTCTTTGCAGGTGTTATTCATTCGGGCACTGGACTACTACTCGTGCCACCCCGAGATGAATACATATTCATCCCACCATGTGAAGAATGCATACCTGCTATTCATCCCACCCTGGGATGATTAGAGCTCTGTGTATTTTCTAAGCAAAAACTCAGAGGCATCTGGTTTAGACAGAGAAGAGGTAGGCCTTTTGAACATCCTCTGTGTTTTTCTACTTTTTGTTTATGCAATTTTTTGTTTTATTTGATTTATTTTCAGACACTTGCATAGAAAGGTTAAGTAGTTTGTTTCCATTTCTTGCAAAAAAATAAAAAAAAATAAAAACATAGAGTAAATTATATGGAAATAACTTTGTTAGGAATGCATTTTTCTCTGGTTTGCATGCATGATACTTGCAAAAAGGGCAAGTCCTCATTATAGGTTCCAGTTCTAGTTAGATTTCCTTTTTACTAATTGCCTCTGAAAGATAAAATATACTTTAAAGAATTGCATTAATGAAAATCATCTTTTGCTATATGTTTTCTTTCTTTACACAATTAAAAGGAATAACACACACCACCTAATAATATTAACATCAAGGAGCTGGTCTTAATACCCCAACACTTGATCAAGACCAACGGTGGGTTTCATCACCACCTTGGCTTGGATTTTGCATACATATACCCTAATCGCGACTGTTGCTAGACGTAATCCTGATGAAATCTGACCAAGTGTAGCGAGGGTGATTCCCTATGCATGAGGATAAGTCTTCTATGGTAGGTGTCAAAAATAGAGCGATCCCCCTTTCATACCACCTATGTTCCACTTACTTTTCTGCTCTCGCATACCATTCTATGGTAGGTGTCAAAAACAGAGCAATCCCCCTTTCATACCACCTATGTTCCACTTACTATTTCGCTCTTGCATACCAATAGTTTCCCTCATGTAAGGGCAGGTATATTGGGAGGTTCGGTATAACGGCCTGGCAATGGTATATTAAAGGGGTGACCATTTTGGAGATACAATAGCCCTCATTATGCATGTATAACAAAGTTTTCTTTATGATATTTACATAATAAAAATCAAACACACTAAACCAGATCTAGGACACACATTTAATATATAAATAAGATAATCATTTCTTTGTTTGTGCAGTCCCCTTTTTGTTTGGTATAGCATAAAAATTGTAAAGGAGATAAAAATATACGTATCTTGTTAGAAAAACCACCACCATGGTGTATACCCATAGCCAAGCCCAATCATAGGTAGAAGCTATAGAAAGTATACAAGGAGGCACAAGTCACCTCCGTTATAGCCCTAAGGACTTGGTTATACCACCTTGGCAGCCTAACCCACAACATAGTCCACACCATACCACTATAGAATAGGACTATAGAGGCACCCCTTTGAGGGGCACTCCTGTTCAACACAAACCCTCTCAAGAGGAGTACACACATGGGAAGGCCCCCTTAGACACTCATTATGAGTGGCCACTACATGATGAAGCGCTAGAGCAGCATAGGGTTCATAAGGAGGGGCCACATGATTATATCATTCCCCCTCCACCCCTCATTACTATTAGAACTAATAGGCCAAATCTAGAGTGCAAGGCTCTTCAGATAGGGCGAGCCAACTTCGCCTATCCCTTTCACATGTATGAAAGGGAGCACAAGGAAAACCAATATATTCCTCAAGAACAATACACCACACAGGAGTAATGCGCCTCCGCACCTACTAATTATCAAGATCACCTATTGAGGCCAGAGCCTCGGGTGAATGCTGCCAACCTCGATAGAGGAAAGCGACCCATAGAGACCTCAGATCACCATGGCTGAGATAAATGTGTAGGGGAGGCATATAGGCCTCTTAGACCTAGGACAATAGAACAAATCGACTTGGCATTTGCTAAACATGTCATCCACCAAGCGCAAATCATGCAGCTTAGGCAAGATTAGTAGTAGTTAAAATAATTGTATCATCTTAACAAAGAGTAGATTCATTGCCAGACAGATGAGTTGCTCTAGAACACTATGCATGAAAGGATTCCAACCCCTTGCATGCATAAGACAAAAATTTATGAGAGGCACAACCCCTTAGTACTAGATAGGTCTCCATGACCTTATCAAGCGTTGCCTCCAAGAACTCCTAGACCTAATCTGGAGGAAACTCCTAGAACCAATGATGGGTGTCTTCCTCGGGAACCCATCCATATTTATAGGTCATGCCCAAAAACTCCTCAAGGGGCCTATGAGGAATTTGAGTGAGAAGAAGAGTAGGCTAAAATGCCCTACCAAGGCAGGGGTGGCGCTATCCAGCTACACCTCTATAGGCCTCAAGTTCCTCATAATTCACAATGGGAACAAACCAAAGAAGAGGAAATAAAATCCTCTGATGCATACAAAGCACTGCTAGAGCGCTTAGAGTCTATGGAGACTAAGACTTCGGGGCCCCAAAATCCAACCTTATGCTAGCTCCGTAGTCACCCTATGCATCCTTTAGTTCCAGCACCCCCATACCATGACCACTTCAAAGTGCCTCAATTGGAAATTTTTAGAGGGGATGAGGATGCCCAAGAGCATGTAACAAGGTTCCTAATTCAATGTTTTGGAATTCAAGACAATGATGCATTGCTTCTAAGAACATTTATAACCATGTTCATAGGCCCTACCTTGGATTGGTTTACCCAGTTGCCAAAGCATAGCATCAATAATCTAGACCAGCTAGTGGATGCGTTCCTTGAATGTTTTGCCTTCAACACCAAGAAGAAGGCATCCTTAAGTGACCTAGCTGGCCTTAAGCAGTATAATGATGAGACCATATCCACTTATGGGAATCGATGGAGGACATTGCTTTCAAAGCTACCTTACCTCCTGTAGCACCCTAAAATTGGCACAGTTAAACCCTTAGTAAAAAGATAAAAATTTGAATTTTAACCCCAAAATCGTTCGTTAACCGCCTGTTACCCGCTTCCCTCATTTTTCGTGCCATTTTTAGGATTTGTTTTTACCATTGGATGATATCATTGATGATTAGACAAAATCCTCCTAGATCTGACGAATTCATCTGAAACAGAATGTCCAGATAATTTTGTCCCAAAATCAAATTTTCATAATTAGCTTCTGTTTCAATAGCTTCTCTAACTTGGGCAGAAAGCATGTCTGCATGGTTAGAGTCTCCCCCATTGGAGATCTCCCAAATTGGGGTGATCTCCAACCTCCTAACCTCTCCCTGAATCCTATATAAACTTAGGATTTTTCTTGACTTCCCCCTAGCTGATTTTCCCTGCAGCTTTAGTTTCTCATGCATTAGAACACCTTCGCACCATTGTTGCATTGTGCATTTCAATTTTTTCTTGCAAGAATTTTATTGATTTTTAGCTGGAGCAAGCTCAGATTGTTGTTGGTGATTCTATATGATTTCAAACAATCCTATCATAGATCAGTGATGATCTTGTACAATTGGAGATGATCTCGATTGCAGTCCAGATTGGGGGCAATCAGAGCCCGAAGTTTGCATTTTTTTATCTTCTCTCTTCATTTCCTTATGCATTAACTTAGTTTATTCTATTTATGCATCCTGGAGTTCACCTCATTTAGCATAGATGCATGATAAAGTTAAAATAAATTATTAAATTAATGTATTTCCTTTAATTGTTATATGGATTTATCATTTAGGCAAGTTTACTATTACTTCTATCATTACCCCTTGCTTTTGTAGTTGCATTTTTGGTCTTTGGTATCTATTTCTATGATTGCAGGTTTCTAATGAATTTTTCAGGTCGACGATGATCTCATTTGATCTCAAGTGATCGACTATTATCTAAGATGATTATGTGCAATTGCAGACAATAATGTAATATTTGAGATGATTTGGACTTCTACAAACCTCAGAATCTTCATCAGACATTCGAAATCAGGTACATTCTATCTTATTTAGCACACTTTATGTGTTTAGCACTTATTCATGCTTTTTGTATCCATATAAATCAACATTGGCATATATAATAGCTTAGATTCATCTTGGCCAAACCTAGGAATTGAATGATTGAATATAAAAATGAACACATCAAACCCATTCTCAACCTAGGCGTGGAAATTGCCACTCAAAGTTTCCTGGTGAACCCCACCATCCATTAAAAATTCACCCTTATACCCCCTCCCTGAGAGGCGTAACCTTCAAAGGGTCTCCCAGTCTGAGGTATTGTCCCAGCCTTCTCGCATCCCCATTTCGAGCGCGGATCCTATAGCCTGAAGGTAAGGATGCAAAAAATTTGGAGCAATACATTTTGGTGAACCCGATGTGAAAACTAAAAACCTTTTGAAAAAAAATAAAAAGGGGGAGAATATTGTTAAGATTGCATATCATATTTAGATGGTAGATTATAATAAAAGATGAGTTGTCACCATAAACGTTGAAAATCAATTAGCAACCAAAGAGATTACTTATTTTCTTAGAGTATCTCAAACAAATAGAGTCCAACCTTTGTGGGACAAACTTGATAGGAGATTGGGTATTATTTCATCTAGGTCTACAAAACTTAGGCAAATTAAGAGGGTTGTCCTAGATAGAATCCTGGATCCTAATCAGGTGACTTTATACCATGAGATTCAAAGATCTTGCCATAGGTGGTTAGTTGATAAAAGAACACTTGTGTCTTTCGAGTTGTACACCTTTGAGGAATACCTCGCCAACATAGTTGTAGTACATAAATTTATATCTTGTATAGAGGATCAAGAGGTCATTCTTACAGATAGAAAGAGATGGAATAGAGTTCCTAGAGTTGTTTTATATCGAGAGTATTACCATGAACTTTATTTCTATAGGTTAGAGTCTGAAATAGATAATATCACCATAGCACACTTTGTCAAATTCTTGAAAAACCATTTCCAATTTGAAGAGAAGCATTTCATGACTCCTAATGAACTTGATCCTATTAATGATATCCATAAAATATTTATAGAAAACTAAGCCATTCTTTTATTATTATTATTTCTTGCATTTAGTATGATGTTTGTTGTCTTTATAATATTATTATAAAAACATAATATATATATATATATATAACAAAAATTAAAACGTTTTCTTTTAAGTATTATAGTAGGTATATAATTAAAATATATACCTCCCAAAATTGTCGTAAATATATATATATATATATATATTTGCTAAAATCTAAGTTTAAGCATAATGACTAGACTTAGGAATGGAAAAAATACTGAAGTAGAAGAAGATTGGTTAGGAAAACCATTAAATAACCCAAATGTCCTTCCTGAAGACCCAATTTAGGAAGAAGGAACCCTAGACCAACAAGAAGAAGAGTTTTCTATAGGAAATGAACAAAGAGAAATTGTTAGAGAGGAAGGATCCTCATCCCCTAAAATGTCTCCGGGAGGAGCTGTTAATTTTGAGAACATGGAACATTTCTAGAAGTTCCTCAATACTAATATTGGCACTCTTAATAGAGAATTCCATATGGACAAGGATCAAATTAGTGACACTCAAGCAACCCTAGAAGAAATATATCACACACACACTAATCCCTTGTCCTTCATTGATCAAGAAAGTGATCAAGCTGGACAATCCAATTTGGATAGGGTCGCTATAATCTAGAACATGCAACAAAAACAGGTTACCCAACCACCTAGAGTGCCTGTTACCAAGCCTAGAGTTATTCCCACACAAAATAAACCTTCATTCACTACTCTATTTCACCAAGCTATTGATCAACATACCTAAAATTAACAAAAGCCCAAAAAAAAACCAAACACCAATTTCCAACAATCTGGGATACAACATAATGCTACTACAAATCTTCTTCATAATACTCTCCCTACCAACCATTTGCATAATAGCAATATAGCATCTAATCCTTACGTCATGCCATCATATGCTCACAAATCCCATATTCATGTACCACCGAACCAATATGGTGGACAAACTAGTAATCTAGAAGCCATGGTGAAACATTTAGTCTCCCGCATGGACCAGATAGATCCCTATCGTCCCTCGTATAATTATCGAGAGATGTGTAGTTAGCCTTTATATCCTATAGTCATAGCATAGCCATATCCTAAACACTTTCCTATGCCTGTCCTTCCTATATACAAAGGAATCTCGATAATTATACGAGGGACGATAGGGATCTATCGGCTTGTTTTTTTTTCGTTGGGGGGATTTTGTTTATATTTTTTTTATAAAAAATTCTTAAAATAAATTAAAAATTTTATTATTAATATTAAAAAACCCTTTTCCATAATTTATTATTTAAATCTTCTTATAAAATAATTCATCATTATCCATTATGATGACGTAAGGATTAGATGCTATATTGCTATTATGCAAATGGTTGGTAGGGAGAGATATATCACATGATGACTTGTTATTACTAAAAATGTTCTCGAAAATTTTAGGAGGAATGGCATTAGAGTGGTATTATCAATTACCCACTCATTATTTGAGAAATTTTGAAGAAACAACCGAGTCTTTTGTTCATCAATTTAGTGCCTACATCAAAAGGCATGTAACCATTAAATATTTGTACAACTTAAAATAAGACAAAGATGATTTTTTTTCTGATTTCCTAGCTCGGTGGAGACAGTTGATAGGAAAATTGCACTTTGTGTTACCTTATCAAGAAATTTTGGATATCTTTATCAATAATTTACAAGAACAAATATTCTATGAGTTATCAAATGCTACCTTGACCACCTTCGATCAGGCTATAGACTTAGCTAGATGAGTGTAAGATGCTCTCATTAGGAGAGGTTAGCTTAAAAATAAAGATGATGAGAAAACATCCAAAAATAAATATAAAAATAAACAAGTTGTGGGTGATGGAGTCACTGATAGCAGAAACATTGCTAATGTTAATGCTACAAAAACAATGGAGAAGTTTATACTGAAACCTCCTAATAAACCACCTTGAGAATTTACTAGTTTAAATAAACCTTTATAAACCATTCTACCACAATTATTAGCATGAGGTTTGATCAAATTACCAAATATTTGGGAACCTGATCCAACTATACTTGGATACAGAGCTGATTTACACTGTGATAGAGGACCTGGACACGCTACCAATTCTTGTAAAATATTAAAACATAAAATACAAGAATTAATTGATAACAATGATATGGAGGTGCAAGCCTTTCAACCTAAACACAATCCTCCTAATAATGCTCAAAATAACATCCCCCAAAATCAGAATCAGAATGCCAATCAATCATTGGAAATATTTCAACATCCTTTACCAAAGCATGGTAAAGAGGTGGCTAATCAAATTGAGCATCATAATGTTCACCCTACTACCCGATATGTAGAGACTATTAGTGGACATTTACCTGCTCATGATCTACAAATATTTGACACAACTTTATCCATGGTTACGACCAGACCTCTATATAATATTCAGACACCCGATATTAGTGATACAGAATATGATACTGAGAGTGATGGAAATCACCTCAAATCAATCAAATAGTTCTCAGGATGAATCATATGCTATTCAACCTATCACAAATTCTATGGTTTTGGAAGAACCATTTCCAAGAAGAGTCACTACTAGAACATCTTCTCACCAATCACTTTCTAATGAACAAGCCATAAACGATAGACCAAGACCCATTCAGCATCCACAAAATAATATTGTAGGTACCATCGGAGTTGTTACTCAACAACAGGCTCAAAATTCTCAACAAGATCAAACTTAGAATGATGGATCAACTCCATTTGTTTTGAAAGTTCCTAATAAAGGGAATCATGCACCTAATGTTCAACCTAAACCTCCTTATAATATTAATGAACAATTATCAAATACAACTATAATTTCCCTTTTGGGCCTTTTAAGATATTCTTCTACACATAGGGATGAATTAATGCTCACATTAAGCCAGATGATGGTACCACAAAATATTCAACCTGAAGCCATGGCCAATACTATCATAACTCGATAAGTTGATTGTATTGACTTTTGGGATAGAGATATACCACAACATAGTTTACATAAGGATAAACCCTTATATATTATTGCCCTAATTGGATATGTAGCAGTTAAACGAGTCTTTATTGATAATGGTTCATCTTTAAACATTTGCACTTTTGACTTCTACCAAATATTTGGGTTTAGAAGTGACGAAATGAAAAGAACTGATATGAACATAAAAGCCTTCAATGAAAAAACACAAGAAACATGTGGAGTTATTACTATCCCATTGCAAGTTGGTCCAATAACCTTAGACATGACCATGTTTATTGTACATTGCCCTACATCATACAATATACTCTTGGGTTGCCCTTGGATCAACGCGATGCAAGCTATTCCCTCAACTTTACATTAGTGTGTTAAATTCAAATTTAAGAATCAGTTGGTTACCATTCATGGTGATCCTAGACCCTTTGATATGTGTGCTTTGGCAGAACCTGTTGGAGTTCAATTTTTCCCTGCTATGTCACCCACAAATCCTAATTCTCATCATCCATATAAATGTGTGAAACACACACCCATAACATCATCTACTTTTTCTCTATCAACTCCACCTCTACATATAGTTCAACCATATTATGAACAAACCACATTAGGACCTCAAAAAGATCCTAAACCCACAACCAATGCTTCTTGTTTTACTCCTATAACTTCCATACCTATAGACCCATCCATCGACATATCTACAACATATACACCTACCAGAGGCATATTTTCCACATTCGAAGATGTATGAATTGTTCCTTCTACCTCTTACGCTCTTACTGATGAGCTCTTACCCGATTTATCTAAAATTCTTATATCAGAAAAAACAAACGCTGCTATGCAAGATTCCCTTATTTTAAATAATTTGCCACCCTCTCCTCATACCTTGGGCCTCCCATAGCCTATGGGAAGTATTTACCAGGTTGGGAGCTATGCTTTTATTTACAAGGGATATGACTGGGGAAGAATACCTAGAAACATCAAGACACATTATGATGGATATATTCGATGTTATTTTACTAATGGGTATATTAAAGCTAAGACTATAATGCTTAAATTGGGATATAAAGGGAAAGGTTTGGGACCTTTCCAGAATGGTATGAAAGAACCTTTTAAGGTAGAGTTGTGGCCTTCCCGATGTGGTGTGGGCCTATTTACTAGTTAAGGTCAACCCTTCCCATTTGAGGATGATGACCATCTCATATGTTACCAAGATTATTTGGATAAATGTGATGCCTTGCATTTAATAAATAAGCCACTTACATGTAATATGCTATCCATAGCTTACCCTCAGATGATCATTGAATTTGACGATGAGTTGGAGGGAGATATCTTCCATGATGTCTCCGTTGAGGAATTATTACATAACGGATTTTATTTCGATGGCTCTATACCTAGTATAGCCCAGCTTGAGGCCATGACTCCTCAAGATAAATTATCCAAGATAACCTCGGAAGAATTACAATAATTGGACGTTTCACCCGCCCCACCTAATTTTGAGAGAGATCTACACATGGAAGTAGAAAATGTCATAAAAATTAACATTGGAACCGAAGATAATCCTCACATAATCAACATTGGATCAGAATTGAGTCAAGAAAAACAAGATAAATACATTGCATTTCTTAAGGAATATGAAGATGTATTTGCTTGGACATATGAAGATATTCCATTATTAGACCCTTCTGTAGTTATGCATCACCTAGTAGTCCATCCAGATGCTAAACTCGTTAAACAAAAACTTAGAAAAATGCATCCTAAAGTGGCCTTACTAGTCAAAGGGGAATTAGAAAAACTCCTGAAGGTTATTTTTATACAAGCCATTGATTATGCTGAATGGATCTCGAATGTATTTCCAATAACTAAGAAAGAAGCTACCAAAGTTAGGGTTTGCACAGACTTTAAGCATATTAATGTTGCATGCCCTAAAGATGATTTTCCTCTTCCCAACATGGATCAGATCATTGATTTTACTGCTAGGAGTGGACTGATATCCTTAATGGATGGATTTTCTAGTTATAATTAGATCAGGATAGCTCCTGAAGATCAGGCTAAAACAACATGTATCACCCCTTGGAGGACCTTTTGTTGGAAAGTGATGGCATTTAGTTTGAAGAATGTAGGTGCAACATATCAATGAGCCATGACTTATATCTTTCATGATATGATGCATGATATTCTACATTATTATGCAGACGATATTATAGCTCGTTCCATCAAAGAATATGATAATTTAGATGACTTGAGAAAAGTATTTGATCGGTTAAGGGAATATCTTATTCGATTGAATCTAGCCAAATGTATATTCGGAGTTAAGTCCGGTAAATTATTGGGGGTTATAGTTTCTTTACATGGAATTGAAATTGACCCTCTCAAGATTATGACTATCACTGATATGCCCGCACCCACAAATATATCTGAATTACGAAGTCTACAAGGTAAGCTTCAAGCTATTCGTCACTTCATCGATAAGTTGGCGGACAAAACATGACCCTTTCTTAAGCTTCTTAAGAAAGATGTCTCTTTTCATTGGGACAACAAATGTTAGGAAGCATTTAAACTCAAACAATATCTCCTTAATCCACATGTGCTTTCACCACCTAGACCTGATCGCCCATTTATCTTGTATATTTTTGCTTCAAATTTTGCCTTAGGAGCTATGTTAGCTCAACTTGACGATGAGAGAAGAGAGCGTGCTAATTACTATACTAGCCAAACCTTAATTAGTTATGAAACCCACTACACAACATTAGAGAAGCTATGTCTAGAAGTCATATTTTCTACACAAAAACTACGCCATTATATGCTTAGTAAAAAAATGTGTGTTATTGCTAAATTCGATCCTTTATGATATCTCATGAGTCGACCGTACTTATATGGTCGCAAAGCAAAGTGGGTTCTTGCGCTAAGAAAGTTTGAACTCATGTTTATAGGACAAAAGTCTGTTAAGGGTCAAATCATAGTAGATCAATTAGCTACTACACCTTTAGAGTCTACCCATCCCATCATCATTGAGTTTCCTAATGAATGCCTTAAATTAGAGGCAGACCATCTAGAGAAATGGTCCCTATACTTTGACGGAGCCCGATGCATGAGTGGGGTTGGTGTAGGTATTATTTTAATATCTCCATAGAAACATCTTATACCTTTGTCCTTTAAATTAATGGTTGCTTGTACTAATAACACTACTGAATATGAAGCTTTAATCCTTGGCTTATGAGCTGCCTTGGCACTAAAAATTAAAAATCTATTGGTTTTCGGTGATTCTCAACTTGTCATAAATCAAATCAATGATGTTTATCAAATCGAAGATGATAAATTATGTCCATATAAAGCATATGTATTACAATTAATATCTTTATTTGATCAAGTTACCTTGGAATCTATTCCTCGAACTAGCAATCGTCTGGCTAACGCTATGGCTGCAACTGCATCTCTTTTGCCCTTGGAGTTAAATGATGAATATACTACCATCATTATTCATCGACTCCAAAAACCCACTTCAAATAAATAATGCTTAGAACCTTTGGATGTGTTTCTAATCAGTGAAACTACTCCTAAACCTTGGTACACTGATATATTTAATTTTCTTCAAAATGGGACCTTCCCTGAAGGTTGTAATAGCAACCAGTGCTGGTTATTATGTATATGAGCAAGTCACTTTGTAATTATTGGCAATATGTTGTATAGGAGATATTTCGAAGGTATCCTACTGAGATGTTTGAATCTAGAAGAATATAGATCAGCTTTGAGTGAAGCCCACGATGGATCTTGTGGGGGACATTTTAGTGGTAGTGCCATTGCTAAGAAACTCCTTAGGATAGGATATTTTTGGCCTACCATGGAAAATGATGCACATGATTATGTGTGCCATTGTGACAAGTGCCAAAAACATGCTGACCTTGTCCATGCGCTTGCACAAGAACTGTAGGCTATTTCATCTCCTTGGCCCTTTTCAAAATGGGGCTTAGACATCATTGGAAAAATCAACCCTGTGTCATCTTATGGACACAAATTCATCATAACCGCCATCGAGTATTTCATGAAGTGGGTTGAAGCTATGCACTTAACTTCTTGTACTAGAACCCAAGTTTCCAAATTTATTTTTAATCAAATTATTTGTAAGTTCAAAATTCTTGCAAATATCATCTCGGATAATGGAACTTGTTTCAAAAATAAATATGTCAAAAATATAAAATTCAACATCGTTGGTCCACTCCCTATTATCCTCAGGGTAATGGCCAAGTAGAAGCATCTAATAAAACATTAATTAAAATCCTCAAAATACTAGTCAATAAATCTGGCCGAGATTGACACATTCAACTATATCCTGCTTTGTGGGCTTATCGAACTAGCGTTCGTACCCCCACAAGTACTTCACCTTTTGTTTTGGTCTATGGTGCTGAAGCAGTTTTTCCCTTCAAATTAGAAGTTCCTTATTTGGCTCTACTACTTCAAGATACTGAAGTAGGAGATGAATATCATGCTGGCAGATTTAGTCAGCTGGAACTCTTAGATGAGAAGTGCATCAATTCTTTGGAACATCTTCGTGCCTACCAGAACAAGCTTAAACGAGCATACCTCAAGAAAGTTCATCATTGATCCTTTGAGATTGATGACCTTGTCTTAAAAGAAAATAAAAAAAATACTAATGCAACTAAAGACCTTAAAAGTAAATTTGAACCTAACTGGCTTGGGCCATATATCATCACTTCTAAATTTGGATCGGGAGCATACCAATTAGATACCTTAGATGGTAAAGATCTTAAAGAACCTATGAACATTATGCATCTTAAGCGCTATTATGCATAAAATCTAGTCATTTCATCATTGTATATATTGTTATTTTGCATATTGTTTTATTTTAGTCATCCATATAAAAATTTCAAAAACAGTAATAGTATTTATTCTTTCAATTCATAAATTAAAATCAAAATATAAAAACTTCAAAATCATCAAAATCTTCAAAAACATATTTTATTTTTGTACCTGTCAATTCTTGAAGTATTGCAGTTATATTTTTAATTATTTTGGATAAATTAGCATTTATTTGGAATCCATCTCTTTCACACTCACATGAATAAATCTCTTGATTTTATTTGGTATGATTATTAATATCTCTTTTATCAAAGTCCACAGTTGAATTAAATAAAGTTTTGAGCATAGATAATTGATCTTATTATTTACTTGAACCAAGCATATCTTTTCACATTAAAATGATTTCATTGCAAATTCGATATGATGCTACATAGTAGAAATGGTTTTTTGAGTGAAAAGTTTCCCCTGCTATCCTATCATGCACATGGTCTAGAATCTTTGAGAATTGATAAAAGGACAAGCTCACCCCTGCCCAGAATAAAAATCCCTTGCTCCAAAGCCAATCCGAGCAAGTATCCCTAGTATAGGAAGAAAAAGAAAAGTCAAAGAAAATGAGAAAAAGAAAAATATTATTTTGTACCATCATAGCAGTATTTTAGCATTGTCTCAATTCCAAGAAAAAATATAAAAAAATAAAGAGAGCAAAAGAGAAAAGAAAATGCAAAGCAATAAAATCCCTTTCCCTACCCCTTGAAAAAGAAAATAAGGGTGAATGAGCTTGAATCCCTAGAATTCTCAATTATTCAAAAACTGTGAGGTAAGCCCCATAACAGGTGGTTTGTGCCCAACCCACTTGGCCTTGGGTAATCCCTAGCGTGGTGATATGTCTGTCACATTAGTGACCTTTTTTGTATAGACCTATGTCGGCTTATGGATTAGCTAGCTCTTGATGACCCAACTTACATAGTAGTCTAGTACGGTTACATGCATATAAATCATGGTCAACGAACACTTATTTGGTTAATTCAAATTACTTGTATCAAATTATCTTGCTCAAAATTGGTGAATGAACAATACAATTGCACACACATTTGTATTTGAGAGATTTTGTATCATTATGATAAATCAAGATCAGCAATGAACTCACATTTGCACATGGGGTTCCTTATAAATCTACATTTTGTCTTTGAGATAATCTAAAATATTTATGCAAATATTTTGGAATACTTTCATCTTCTTATTTAAAAGAACATCTGTTTAGTATAAAAACAATTACATACATGTTTTTTTCAAAAATCCAAAACTTCTTTCAAAACATGCAATAAAGTCACATTTCTTTATATATTCGACTTCCGCAACGATGGTATAGTTCCAAAACCTAAAATGGAATTTTTGTTAGTCTCACAATGACACTGAGAGGGGGGTGAATCAGTGTAGCTCTTTAAACTTAAATTCACAGCTCTTAAAACAGAAATAATGAAACCTTAAAACTAGATAAAGCAAGTATCACAAGAGAACATCACACAACACAAGATTTAACGAGGTTCACCAATGTGGCTACTCCTCAAAAATGATTGCTTGGACTACCATCCAAATCCAGCCTTTGCAAAGCACCAACTTTACAATCAATTTACCAACACCCACTGGAAGGAGCACCAACCCCTTATTTATCTGCACCAACAGAAAGGAGCACCAACCCCTGTTTTACTAGCACCAACTGGAAGGAGCACCAACCCCTGATGCCAAGCTGCAACCTGGACTTCAATTTTGAATCTAGAAGTTTACCAAAAAAATACCTTCGCTTTTACAAGACCCTGACTGGTCTATTGCTTACCCAATCTCTCTCACTGTTCATAGAATAGACACTTCGCACACTTCTACGATCTACAGCCGCACTGCGCCTTCTGCTTTCTCTGCGCAATCACTTCGCACACTCTACTTCGCTACAGTCGACCTTCACGATCATCTTCTCCCTTTCGCGCACTCTGCTCTATTTGCGAATTTTGCACTTAGCTCGATTCGACATGACTTGCTCTCTGTGCACTCCGACCGAACTTCGCACACTTCAACAACTCATCAAATCTCCAAACAGCCCTCCTTTTATAATAGAATGTTTGAGATGAAAACCCTAATCTTAGTCGACTGTAAATCCTAATCTTAGTCGGCTTTCATGACATCTGTAAACCCTAATTTTAGTCGATTGTTCATCGGTCTTCGTCGGCTTCAACTTAACCGCGAGAATACAACATGTCACGATATCGTGACACTTTTTCTCCTTGCTCTTTCTCTTAGCTTTGGCCCACGAAAATACAACATGTCGCGATATCGCGACACTTTTTCTCTCTCCTCTTTCTCTTTGCTTTGGCCCACAAAAATACATGTCGCGATATCGCGACACTATTTTCTCTCTCCTCTTTCTCTTTGCTTTGGCCCATGAAAATACAACATGTCACGATATCGCGACACTTTCACCTCCTTGCTTCTCTTCTTCTTGGACCGCGAAAGCTGCACATGTCATGATATCGCGACACTTTCACCTCACTTCCTCTTTCTCTTTTTAACATGTCACGATATCATGACACTTCTCCTTTGTAGTCTTTTTTTGCTTTTGTCACGATATCGTGACACTTCTCTTCGTAATTCTCTCTCTCCTTTGTCGTGAAAATGGACATGTCAGATATCGTGACACTTTCTCTCTTCTCTTTCTCTACCTTGGTCTAAAATGCGACATGTCGCGATATCGCGACACTTTTCTCTCTCTCTCCTGCATTTGTCGTGAAATCGTGACACTTTTCTTCTCTCTCTCTTTGTCACGAAATCGTGACACTTTTCTTACTCTATCTCTCTTCAATAATGTCACGAAATCGTGACACTTTTCTAACTTCTTCCTCTTGACACTTTTCTTTCTCAAATGAAACATGTCACAAAATCATGACACTTTTTCTTTCTCTTCCTCTCCTACACCTTTCGAGTCACGAAAATGCGACATGTCACGAAATCGTGACACTTTTCCAACTTACTTTTTCTCTTCGAACTTGTCGCGAAATCATGACACTTCTTCCTACTTTCTCTTTTTCTTCCAACATGTCACAAAATCATGACAGTTTTTCTACTTGCCTTTTTCTCTTCCAACATGTCATGAAATCACGACAGTTTTTCCACTTGCCTTTTTCTCTTCCAACATGTCGTGAAATCGTGACAATTTTTCACACTTCCTTTTTCTCTTCCAACATGTCACGAAATCGTGATAGTTTTTCCACTTGCCTTTTTCTCTTCCAACATGTCACGAAATCGTGATAGTTTTTCCACTTGCTTCTTTCTCTTCCAACATGTCACGAAATCGTGACAGTTTTTCCTGCTTCTTCTCTCTCTTCCAACATGTCACGAAATCATGACAGTTTTTCTTGCTTCTTCTCTCTCTTCCAACATGTCGTGAAATCATGATAGTTTTTCTTGCTTTTCTCTCTCTTCCAACATGTCTTTTCCTTTTTCTCTCTCTTCCAACATGTCACAAAATCATGACAGTTTTTCTTGCTTGTTGTATATGTCGCGATATCGCGACACTTTTCTTACTTGTCTTTTTCTTTGATCTTTTGCATATGGGCCACTTCGGTCTTCTTGGAAACTCACTGTACATACTCTGAATAACCTTTGAACTCCTATCTTCTGCATCTGAATAGCTTTTGAACTTCCTGTCCACTGCATCAACAGATCTATCTGACTGTGTTGACAACAATGACAATACTATTGTTGCACCTTGCTCAACAATCTCCCCCTTTGGAATTGTTGGCAACACATGTGCAATTTCCTGTAACTCTTCTCCCCCTTTGACAATAATACCAAAGGGCTACTACAGACTCCCCCTGAGTCCATGCACAACATTCTCAGGCAAAATTGATTACACTTAGCAAAAATCATGAACATGAGCAAAAAGATAATCAAATACTTAGATGCTCCCCCTGAGAATGTGATCCCTGTAGCTAGTCAATTCTTGGGAAGTGTGACCACTCCCAATTTATTGTGAAGGTACTCAAAAACTTCCTTGGGCAATGGTTTTGTGAAGATATCTGCTACTTGCTCTGTAGTTGGAACAAAATCCAACTTAACCTCACCTTCTGCAACTTTCTCCTTCAAAAAGTGATACCTGATAGCGATGTGTTTTGTGCGTGAATGCATAACTGGATTCTTGGAGATGTTAATGGCACTGGTGTTATCACACTTAACTGATATTGGCTCACTGAAGCAAATACCAAGATCTTTCAGGGTTTGTTTCATCCACAATACCTGTGTACAACATGTTGTCGCTGCAATATATTCTACCTCTGTTGTCGATAAAGAAACTGACTCTTGTTTCTTACTGTGCCATGCGACCAATCTATCTCCAAGATAGAATGCACCTCCACTGGTACTCTTTCTATCATCTACACATCCTGCCCAATCTGCATCTGAATATGAAATAAGGGTGAAGTCTTTACCTTTTGGATACCATAACCCATACTCCATAGTACCCTTGAGGTACCGAAGAATCCTCTTTACTGCTGTCACATGAGTCTCCTTGGGATTTGCCTAAAATCATGCTACCATGCATACTGCCTGCAAAATATCTGGTCTGGTAGCTATCAGGTATAGTAAGCTTCCAATCATAGATCTGTACATGGTTTGATCAATAGGTGGAGATTTGTCATCCTTGCTCAACTTGCAACTTGTCGTCATGGGAGTGCTAACTGGCTTACAATCCTCCATTGTGAATTTCTTTAACATCTCTTTTACATATTTAACTTGAGAAATAAATATGCCCTTCTTACTTTGATTAACTTGCAACCCGAGGAAATACGACAGTTCACCAATCATTGACATTTCAAATTCTTTCTGCATCTTATTTGCTAAATCTTTACATGACTCATCTTTGTTGCTGCCAAATATGATATCATCTACGTATACAACAAGAACAATAAGATGCCCATTTTCTATTTTGACATACAAATTACTATCCACCATACCTTTCTTAAACCTTTGTTGAGTGAGATAGTTGTCTAGCCTTGCATACCATGCTCGAGGTGCCTGTTTTAAGCCATATAATGCTTTCTTCAACTTGCAAACCAAGTTTGGATCATCACCAAGTTGGAAACCATCCGGTTGCTCAATATAAACCTCTTCTTCAAGTTTCCCATTCAAAAACGCTGATTTCACATCCATTTGATAAACTTTGAAGTTCTTGTAGACTTGCTAAAGCCAGAAACATTCTAATTGCCTCAAGTCTAGCTACTTGGTGCAAAAGTTTCCTCAAAGTCAATGCCTTCAACTTGTGCATAACCCTTACATACCAATCTTGCTTTATTTCTGACTACCTGTCCGTCTTCATTCAATTTGTTTCAAAAAATCCATTTAGTTTCGATTATATTTTTATTTGCAGGTCTAGGTACTAACTCCCAAGTTTCGTTTTTCTCGATCTGATCTAATTCTTCATTTATTGCCTTCATCCAACTTTCATATTTGCTTGCGTCAGCAATATTTTTGGGCTCAATGTTGGATAATAGAGAGTAGTTACTTACTACTCTTCTCCTTGTCTGAACACCAACTTTGGGGTCTCCAATTATTTGCTCTCTAGGATGATTTTTCTGCCAGCTGCCTGTTTTGAATTTCTTATTTTCTTCCACTTCTGAATCACAACTTAAATCATCTGAGTCAATTTTTTGTATCTTTTCCATTTTGTTTTCCTCATCTCCTTCAATAACCTCTTCATAAATTGGGTAGTTCGTTTCATAGCTAATTACTCGTTCTCTACCTTCATCAAATTTAACATCGGCATTGTCCACAATTTTCTTTAGCCTCTTGTTGTAGCATTTGTAAGCTTTGCTTCTTGGTGAATAACCAACAAAAATACCTTCATCTGCTCTATCTTCAAACTTGCCAAGATTGTCTTCAGTTCTTTTGATATAGCACTTGCTGCCAAAAACTTTGAGGTATTTTGTTGTTGCCCTTTTACCGAACCACAATTCATAGGGAGTTTTGTTTTCATGTGTTCTCAGCATGTACCTATTTTGGATATACACCATAGTATGGACTGCTTCTTTCCAAAATCTATCTGCTACTCTGCTTTCAGCCAACATAGTCCGTGCCATTTCCTGCACAGTCCTGTTCTTTCTTTCTACCACTCCATTTTGTTGAGGTGTCCTGGCTGCTGAGAACTGTCTCCTAATACCGTGTTTTTCACAGTACTCTACAAACTCCTCTAAAATGAATTCTCCTCCTCTATCTGATCTTAAGCATTTGATCCTCTTTCCTGTTTCATTCTCAACTTGGTTTTTGAAAATCTTAAACATATCAAAAGCTTCTGATTTATGCTTCAAGAAAAATATCCATGTCATTCTGGAATAGTCATCAATGCACAACATAAAATATTTGTCACCATTTATGCTTTGTGTTCTCATGGGTCCACATAAATCAGTGTGTATTAGTTCCAGAGGTTTGCTTGTGTAGTATTCTTTTGTTTTGAATGTGACTCTAGTTTGTTTCCCCTTTTGGCATGAAGCACAAATGTTGTTTGCAGGTTTGCTGATGGTGGGAATATCTCTCACTGCTCTTTTTGAGGTGATTTTTACTAGATTATCAAAACTGATATGCCCGAGTCTCTTGTGCCACAACCAGTTTTCTTCTTCCTGTCCAATAAAACAAGCTCCTTCTGAAGTCTCTGAGAGCGTGTACAGGTTTCCGGATGTCCTTGATCCAGTTGCTATTAATTTTCCACTATTTTGTTTTTTCGACTTCACAACCCCTGCTTCTTAAAAACTACTTCATGACCTTTATCACAAATCTGACTTACGCTCAACAAGTTATGTTTCAAACCATCCACAAACAAGACTTCTTCTGACTTAATCTTTCCATCAATAATTTTAACTGAACCTTTGCCAACTATCTTAGCTCCATCATTATTTCCAAACTTTACTGAACCACCTTCATATTTCTGTAACTTCTCAAATTTTTGTTTGTTACCTGTCATATGACTGGAGCATCCACTATCAAGTATCCATGGTACATATTTATTCTGTGCTTTAAATGTTGTTTGTACTATTAAGGATTCCTTTTCTTCCTTAAGTTGCTCTTTTTCTTTCCACTCCATTTTGATGGAAGTTTTGGGCTCTTGTTTTGCCTTTCCCTTATCAACAACATGTGCATGTTTTACGAGAAGTTTTCTATTTTGTCTCATCCTATTTGGTTGAAATTTTCTTCCCTGAAACTGATTTGATGCAAATGTACTTCTACAGTTTCTTGCAATGTGCCCAAAATTATGACAGTTATAACATTCTACTGTATAATTCATGAGAGGAGAAAAAGCATTTCTACTGGTGAAATTCCTTGGTCTTACATTATATTTGCTGTCTGAGATTTTATGTCCATAGCCATTGCATTTAAAATAGAAACCAGAAAAGGGATAATTGAACCTGGGTGATGGTCTTTGCCATGTTGTCGTAGGAGCCATAGGTCTTCTTCTTCTTTGATGTGTGACATTGGTGAATCCATCATTGTCGGTTCTCCTTTCATGCCTAGCATTATTACTTTCTTTTGCATGAGACATTTTTCCTTGATCAACCTGTTTCTTATCTTCATTCTTTATGGATTCTACATTTTTGGCCTTTGATCCATTTGAAGATTCTCCTTCGATGAAACCCAGACCAAATTTGATGCCTGCAGGCCTTTGGTCATTTATGATCTTATCCAGCTTCATAGAACTTTCTTCACGTTTGTGATAACAACTAATTTTCTTATTCATCTCTTCTAGCTGCATTCTTAAACCAACAATCTCTTCTTCTAGCTTGTTGCAATAATCTATTTTCATGGTTATTTGCACTTCGAGATCTTCGAAGATTTTCGTGGATTCTTCTATCTGTACTTTCAAACTGGTTATGATTTCGTTTGCATCCTCAAGCCTTTTTGAAATTTTCTTATTCTTTTTCTTCTCTATTTTCCACTCTTCAAGTGCAGAGATCAATTCACCTTCTAGATCTACTTCAGCCTCAGGGTTTTCACCACATACTTCAGAGTTCACTCCTTCTTCCTTTTTGATTGTACTTCTTCAAATGCCATGAGAAGAGCTTCACCTGTTTCCTCTTCAGAATCCTCTTTTGGAGAAGTGATGGGTACTATGTATCTATTAACTACTGAATCCCAGATGTCGTATCCCAAAGCACAGAGATATGTCTGCATCCTGATTCTCTAGAATGCGTAATTAGATCCGTTAAACACTGGTGCTTTGTTTGATGAGAAGCCTTCACCTCCTGCCATTGTGTTACTTCCAAGATCACCCTAGCCGGTTAAGCTTGTACAGGAACTTGGCTCTGATACCAATTGTTAGTCTCACAATGACACTAAGAGGGGGGGTGAATCAGTGTAGCTCTTTAAACTTAAATTCATAGCTCTTAAAATAGAAATAATGAAACCTTAAAACCAGATAAAGCAAGTATCACAAGAGAACATCACACAACACAAGATTTAACGAGGTTCACCAATGTGGCTACTCCTCAAAAATGACTGCTTGGACTACCATCCAAATCCAGCCTTTGCAAAGCACCAACTTTACAATCAATTTACCAACACCCACTGGAAGGAGCACCAACCCCTTATTTATCTGCACCAACAGAAAGGAGCACCAACCCCTATTTTACCAGCACCAACTGGAAGGAGCACCAACCCCTGATGCCAAGCTGCAACTTGGACTTCAATTTTGAATCTAGAAGTTTACCAAAAAAATACCTTCGCTTTTACAAGACCCTGACTGGTCTATTGCTTACCCAATCTCTCTCACTGTTCACAGAACAGACACTTCGCACACTTCTGTGATCTACAGCCGCACTACGCCTTCTACTTTCTCTGTGCAATCACTTTGCACACTCTGCTTCGCTACAGTCGACCTTCACGATCGTCTTCTCCCTTTTGCACACTCTGCTCTCTTTGCGAATTTTGCACTTAGCTCGATTCGACACGACTTGCTCTCTACGCACTCCGACCGAACTTCGCACACTTCAACTACACTCAAATCTCCAAACAGCCCTCCTTTTATAACAGAATGTTTGAGATGAAAACCCTAATCTTAGTCGGCTGTAAATCCTAATCTTAGTCGGCTTTCATGACAACTGTAAACCCTAATTTTAGTCGGTTGTTCATCGGTCTTCGTCGGCTTCAACTTAACCATGAGAATACAACATGTCATGATATCGTGACACTTTTTCTCCTTGCTCTTTCTCTTAGCTTTGGCCCATGAAAATACAACATGTCACGATATCGTGACACTTTTTCTCTCTCTCCTCTTTCTCTTTGCTTTGGCCCATGAAAATACAATGTGTCATGATATCACGACACTATTTTCTCTCTCCTCTTTCTCTTTGCTTTGGCCTCAAAAATACATGTCACGATATCGTGACACTTTTTCTCCTTCTTCTCTTCTTCTTGGACCCATGAAAATGCACATGTCGTGATATCGCGACACTTTTCCTCCTTCCTTTTTCTTCTTTAAAATGGACATGTCATGATATCGCGACACTTTCACCTTTGTACTCTTCTTTTTACTTTTGTCATGATATCGCAACACTTCTGCCTTCTTAATTTCTCTCTCTCCTTTGTCGTGAAAATCGTGACATGTCGCGATATCGTGACACTTTTCTCCTTCTCTTTCTCTTGCCTTGGTCAAAATCAACATGTCATGATATCGTGACACTTTTTCTCTCCTCTCTCTCTTGCAATATGTCATGAAATCGTGACACTTTTTCTTTCGTCATCTCTCTTTAAAATATGTCATGAAATCGTGACACTTTTTCTTCTTATTTCTCTTGCAATATGTCACGAAATCGTGACACTTTTTCTTCCTCCCTTCTTGCAATATGTCACAAAATGGACATTTTCTCCTCCTCTTGCAATATGTCACAAAATCGTGACACTTTTAACTACTTTCTCTCTCCTTCCTTTTAGTCACGAAAATGCGACATGTCACGAAATCGTGACACTTTTCCAACTTACTTTCTTTCTTCGAACTTGTCATGAAATCGTGACACTTCTTCTTGCTTTCTCTTTTTCTTCCAACATGTCATGAAATCATGACAGTTTTTCTACTTGCCTTTTTCTCTTCCAACATGTCACGAAATCGCGATAGTTTTTCCACTTGCCTTTTTCTCTTCCAACATGTCACGAAATCGTGACAGTTTTTCCACTTGCCTTTTTCTCTTCCAACATGTCGCGAAATCACGACAGTTTTTCCACTTGCCTTTTTCTCTTCCAACATGTCGCGAAATCGTGACAGTTTTTCCTACTTCTTCTCTCTTCCAACATGTCACGAAATCATGACAGTTTTTCCTGCTTCTTCTCTCTCTTCCAACATGTCACGAAATCATGACAGTTTTTCCAGCTTTTTCTCTCTTCCAACATGTCGCGAAATCATGACAGTTTTTCCTTGCTTGTATATGTCGCGATATCGCGACACTTTTCTTACTTGTCTTTTTCTTTGATCTTTTGCAAATGGGCCACTTCGGTCTTCTTGGAAACTTACTGTCCATACTCTGAATAACCTTTGAACTCCTGTCTTCTGCATCTGAATAGCTTTTGAACTTCCTGTCCACTACAACAATAGATCTATCTGATTGTGTTGACAACAATGACAATACTATTGCTGCACCTTGCTCAACAATTTTTTTGCCTAGTGCAAGTCCTTATCTTATATTTTGTTTATTTTAAAAATCAAAAATCAATCATGCAATAAAAATAAAATATCATTTTCCTCTTTGGATGTCACAATGATGGTATAAGTTTATACCTATAATTCTATGCCTAGTGCAAACCATTGTTCTCATTTTAATTTCCATTCATTTTAATTCATAAAAACATATGGCTTACATCATTATGTTACACAATTGTGCTTTAAAAGGAACGCAAATTTTTCTATTTTCATTTCATTATGTCAACATTCCATTTTGCAACCATGGTATAATTCTTAAGAAATTATTCAAAAAATTTATCACACTTAGGAATTTATGCCTAACAAAAATCATTTTTTTTTATATTTTATGCATAATATTTTTATGAAAATCTAAAAACAAATCATCCTCATCATCATTTTTCTTCATCACAACACAAAGTCTTAAGATAGTTTCTTAAGCATTCTTTTACTTTTAGCAATATTTCTATACTGGGATTAGCTTGATGACCTAGCGAGTGGTGACTCCATGAAATGGTCTATAACAATGATAATGTCCTTTGAAAAAAATGTTATAAGTCCCTTTATTTTTCATCACACCACCAAAACAACCAATTTGTTTACATCAGATTATTTCATTTAAATTTCATAGCATGACGTAAAATTATACTATTTCCAAACGACATAATTACATGAATAATCAATCAACAATTCAAAATTTAAAGCATCATAAAACATGTGGACAAGTCATATCACAAATATATATATATATATATATATATATATATATCAACATATTTGTACATCATATCAAAACTGGATTGGTATGCCATAATCTATACCCTGGCATACTCAATCTTCTCAAAAATATATCCAATCTATAGTCTATAGTAGCTAGTCTCGAGAAGCCCTCAATCTCTCAGCCTCATCTCCTCTCCCACCATGGTGTGGAGGAGGTGGTCCCATAGAAGTCCATGCTGTGTCTTGGGTCCTCACCATCGATCATGAGGATGTCCTCAATGATACCATCCTGATCGGCTCTGTAATGCCGGTTGGTAGCTATAACCTCTGGCCCTCTGGAACCAGCTGGAAGTATGCTCCCTGATATAACACGGTCTGATCAATAGACCATGTCAACTCCTACATGCTTACCCCTCCACTTTGAGCCCTGAGCCGTCTAGCCTCATCCTGAAGAGTCTGCACCTGAGCTCATAGGTGGGCATTCTTAGCCTAGAGAGCCACCATATCACTGCTCTCCCCCACCTCGATACCCTTGCCCTTATCAAGAAATGGTGGCCTCTCCCTCTACTGAGTAGGGAATCCCTCCTCCCTCCTCCCTGTCTATTGTGGTCTTTGTAGAGCCTGTGGCATCCTCTGGTGTCTCTCCTATGGATACCATCACTGCTCTCTCCCTTCATGACCCTACACTGCCTCAATGGTAGCCTGGAACCACCTCCCCATCCATCACACAATAGTGTGCATCGAACCCTGTACCCTCATCATCCGAGGAGGGTGGATGCCTGCATACTAGGCATCATATCTATCAATGACCCCAGTGTTGTCTCCATCCACTAGCTAAATGGGGGCATCATCCAAATCCTGGATCCAGAATCACTGCATATCTATGTAGACACCAAAACAACACCAATCCGATTAAGTGACTACAAACACTGATCGCATTAACACACACAGCTTTCGGGGCAGCCTTTAGAGGTCAAATAGTGGTCCTGGCCACTTGCACAATAGTTTGGAAGGTCAAAAAATAAGTGAGCAGAGTTGGTCATTTTATCAAAGCCTTTAACAAACTTCAAAACTTCAAACCTTCATCAAAGGCCAAACCCTCATCAAAAGCAAAGCCTTTACCCAAAAGCCAACGCCAGGTCGAAGTGTCACGATATCGTGACACTTTCGGCCGCAAGCCTTCGCCAGTCGAAGTGTCGCGATATCGCGACACTTTCGGCCGTAAGCCTTCGCCAGGCCGAAGTGTCACGATATCGCGACACTTTCAGCCATAAGCCTTCGCCAGGCCGAAGTGTCACGATATCGCGACACTTTTGGCCGCAAGCCAAGACCTGGCTGAAGTGTGGCGATATTGCGACACTTCCAGCCGCAAGCCTTTGCTTGGCCGAAGTGTCGCGATATCACGACACTTTCGGTTGCAAGCCTTCGCCAGGTTGAAGTGTCACGATATTGCGACACTTCCAGCTGCAAGCCAAGACCTGGTCGAAGTGTCACGATATCGCGACACTTCGGCGTCAAAAGCGTTGACCAATCGGAGGCCTTAAAAAGAATGACTTAATGACAGGTGGCAGCCCAAGTCGCAGAAGACTTTTCTACTTCCTAGTAAGGTATGACCACCACGTGGCACCCCCATGTGCCCCTTTTCAAAGAGACCCCGTGGGTCTGTAGAACGGTGGATTCGAGCATTCAAAGATGACACGTCAGCATTCAACAGCGGATTTCACCAACTACAGTAATGAGACGAGCAGTCTCAACAACAAATCCAGTCGGGGGCCATGCCTCATAACTACTGATATGATTTTCTAGCGATAATCTCTGTGTGAGCCATGTCTCATAAATCATCTGACGAATGGTCAAATCTCAGCGGTGCTTGTAGACTTAGGGTTTGACATTAATGTTCAGAGGCAAAAATTCCTCTATAAAAACTAGAGGAATGCAATGTAAAAAGACACACGAAGCATTTTGTAAACACAACGAAGTGTTGTTCATTTGAATACCCGACTGCATCAGTTTGAGTTCACCTTCTTCACATCCGGGATCTCTTGCAAAATAGAGGTTGGTGGGTGGTTCTCAGAAGCGTGAGTCTGACTCTCATACCCGACAGTGGATCACAAGAATCCATTAATTCGACGACAACACATAATCTTGGATTTTGGGCTAATTCCTGGTGGATTGGCATCAAAATCGAATTTTAAAGGGGCGGCCCGCTTGGGCACCCCACGCACGTTCTTTGTTAATTTAGTGTATGCTGTTGCGAATATATTAGAACAATAGTTTACGTTTTGTGTTGTTAATACATGTTGTCTTCGAACATATTGACACAACAGTTTACGACTGTTTTAATATATGCTGTCTTAATACATGTTGTTGTTAATTTAGTATATGCCATTTTTGACTGTTTTAAAACAACAGTTTACGTATTCTATTCCGTTAAAACATGCAGGTTACCTATATGCATTTTATTCTCTGTTTTAATGATTTTGGGTATATGTCTTTCATTAATCGCAAAAAGTAAAACTCTCATTCTTGCGGCAGGTGCTACTAACAATTTATCGTTTTCTTGAATGCAGGAAAAATAGTAGCAAGCAAAGATTTATCAACATAAGCGGCGGTAGTACTTTGGCCCGTCCATTTCAAATGTGGGCATGCGGATAGAAGCAATATTAATCTCGATTGTAACCGAGACAGACTAACACTCCTGGCCCCTGAAAATGCAGGAGATGTATTGTAACCGAACGAAATTAATTTAAAAGGGTTGTGCTCCTGCTTTTCCCCTTTATATTCGGTTCATTCAAAGTTCTGTTTCCATTACGTCTGAATACTATTTTTCATTCCGAAATCTCATGCTTTCAGTGGCGATCACGGTGGGACCGTTCCCAAATTTTTAAATCACAGAAACTAATCCGATCTGTTGTGTTTCGTGCTTAACAGGTACCTTTTAGTCAGAGGTCAGAAACAGCAAATCCGGGCAGAAAGAGGTAATGGTTTTAACTGTCCATGTCATTTTCTATGAAATTTCTATTTATTTTATGTGTTTAATATTTTACTTTCGTTCTTTTTTAATTATTAACGAAAAGTAGAGGAATTTTTCATAAATTTTTCTTACTTTATTTAATTAATGCGATTATTTATTTAATAATTAATTAATTTTTTTTTTTTTAAAGAAAGGTAGAAAATTTTTTATAAAATTTTTCTTGCTTTATTTATTTATTTAATTGCTTAAAAAAAAAAAAAAATTAAATTTAATTTTTAATTCTCGTTTTCCGGTTTGTAGTGTTTGTTTGGCATAGGGAAAGTCTCTTTCTTTTTGCTGCATGTTTCATTTTTATTAAATAAAATGAACCACACACACTTCACGTGGTAAATTAAACCAAGGAGCTGGTCGTAAAACCCTAGCCCTTGAGCAAGACCAACGGTGGGTTCATCACCACCTTGGCTTAGCTTTGCATTCATTTCCCCGATTGTCACTGTTGTTAGACGTAAATCCTGATGAAAGCTGATCGAGTGTTGCTGGGGTGATTCCCATGCACGCGAGGATAAGTCTTCTATGGTAGGTGTCATTAATAGGACAATCCCCCTTCCGTACCACCTATGTTCCACGTACCATCTGCTCTCACGTACCTATAGTTTCCCTCTCGTAAGGGCGGGTATATAGAGAGGTTGGTATATCGGTCCGGTAATGGTATATTGAAGGGGCGACCATTTATGGGAGTCATATGAGCCAACATTATGCATTTAAACGTTCTTCCAAAATTTGCAAAAACATAACAAAACATCAAAATGCACTAAACTAGTTTAGGACACACTATCAAATCCTTAAAAGAGATAATCATGATTTTGTGTATGAGTGTGTTCATTTCTGCTTAGTGTAGACCAAAAGGGCAAATCACCATAAAACAAGATAAAATCTGCTTAAAGAAGCACCACAATGGTGTACACCCGTAGCCAAGCCCAATCAAGGGCAAACGCTGCGGAAGGTGCACAAAGAGAGGGCGCTAGTCGCCTTCGCTTTAGCCCTGAGGACTTGGCCATACCGCCTTGGCGGTCTGGCCTACAAGAGAGTCCATATCAGACCCCATCAAAAAGAAATTATTGGGAGCCTCCTCATTGGGGTATGCCCATCCAACACAGCCCCTTTCGGGAAGACGCTTTACACGTAGATCTCAATGTCGGTAGACAACCGCCTCTTGAGGCTAGATTTGAATGGCCACAGCGTGATGAAGCGCTAGAGAGGCATACTATCCATTTGGAGGGACAACATGGATATGGCGTCCCTTCTTTACCTCCCATCAGAATAGAAAAACAACATCCAGAGCGCAGGGCTCTTTACACAGGGCAAGCTAACTCCGCCCGCCCCTTTCACACCCATGAAAGGGAGTACGAGGAAGATCATCGCATTCCTCAGGAACAACATACAATACAGGAACCTTGTGTTTCTATGCCTGCCAGATATCATGATCACACATCAAGGCTAGAGCCTCAAGCAAATGTCGCCTACCCCAAAAAAGGGAAGCAACCCATTGAAATTTTAGACCATCAAGATCGAGGCAAACACATAGACAAAACATTCAAGCCTCCTCAACAAAATAGGGTAGACCAAGTTGACCCGGCAGTCGCCAGACATGCCACTCGCCAAGCTCGAATCACACAGCTTGAGTAGGGTCATCAGGAGTTAGAGTACTTATACCGCTTGAATAAAGAGTGCATGCAACATGAAGTAGATGAGTTGCGCTATAAGATACCTGAGAGGGTGCCAACCCCTCGCACCCACAGAGAAGAACAATATGAGAGGCACAATCCTTTGGTGCAAGATAGGTCTCCATGACCTCGTCAAGCTTTGCCTCCGAGACCTTATAGACCCGAGAGGGAGGCCACTCCCCGAAACAATGATGGGTACCCTCAGCGGGGACTCAATCAAGGTCATAGGTCTCGCCCGCGAGACTCCTCAAGAAGTTTATGAGGAGTACGAACCAGAAATAGAACGGGCCGAAATGCCCCATCAAGGCGGGAGGGCTGCCAATCGGCCACCCCCCCATAGGCCTCCAGTCTCCCATGACTCACAATGGGAGCAAACCAAAGAGGAAGAAATAAAATCTTTCGATGCATACAAAGCGCTATTAAAGCATTTGGAGTCTATGGAGACAAAAGCTTCTGGGCATCAAAAGCCCACATTACGTCAACTCCGCAGCCACCCAGTGCATCCCTCAATGCCTACACCTCTTTACCCCGAACACTTCAAGTTGCCTCAATTGGAAGTTTTTAAAGGTGAAGAGGATGCACAAGAACATGTCACAAGGTTCCTAAGTCAATGCTTCGGCATCCAAGATAATGATGCATTGTTGCTTCAAACTTTCATAACCACATTCGCAGGCCCGACCTCGGATTGGTTCACACAATTACCCAAACACAGCATAAACAATCTCGATCAATTAGTAGATGCGTTTCTTGAACGAGACCCTGGCATCACTGAGTGATCTGGCCAGCCTCGGGCAATATGAGGAAGAAACAATGACAGCATACGGGAATCGTTGGAGGGCTTTGCTTTCTAGGTTACCCTACCATCCCCCTATGTCTGATCTTACGCAGATGTTCGCAAAAAGTTTCTTAAAATCAATCTCTGGTCTATTGTTGTTGTAGCAATATGACAGCTTAGAAGAAGCTTTGGCGCAAGCCAAAGTTATAGAAGAGATTAAGATAGGCGAAGGCGCAATTGCCAAGCCTAAAAAGAAAGAGTGGAATAAAACCACTAAGACTGGGAATACGCAATCACAACCCACTATGGTTAACCAAGTTGCGATAAATGCTCCCAAGCCTATGCAAGAAATGTAGCCCCAAAAGGCTAATTACTAGGTAGTGCCTCCTAGTTATGAAAAAGACAATAAGAAACAGGAGCAAAATTAGCAGCGTCGCCCTAGGCGATAATTCACCCCTTACACGGAGTCCAGGGACTCCCTATTTGACCGCTTGTCAGCGGCAAATTTAGTCACCTTGCCAGAAATCCAAACTATCGACCCTAACGCCCCCAAGCCTAAGGGATACAGAGAGGAATTATATTGTAGATTCCATAGGCACAGGGGACATGATTTAAATGGATGCTAGAAATTCAAAGGATTAATCCAAGATTTAATCGACAATAAAACATTGGTCGTGGACAACCCCATAGCGCCAAATAACCAACAAATGGGGGTATTCAAGGACCCTTTGCCTGCCCATGAGGCACAGGCAAAACCTCTCCAGATTAATGAGGTGCGAGAGAATCTTCCCATGCAAGGATTTGTGGGAATGATCAGCATAGTGACAAGGAATAAAAAGTACCCAGCAGCTGCCCCCGTGGTAGCTACGAGGGAAGTTCCAACGACGTCGCAGCCTCAGCAATGCCCTGTGCAAGTACCTCCGCCTAGACCAAAGGTCACGATACGGACCAAACTCACGCAGGGTTTGCGGACCACATCGGCTAGGCTGTCCATTTACGAGCTTATTCAACAGTCAACACCTCATAGGGAAGCTCTTATGGACATTTTAAAAACCATCGACTTACTGCCTCATGAAGCACATTCTTTCAACAACTTCGTGGGACATGTGAAACGGTGTACTAAGTCGATCATCACCTTCAGAGAGGATGAAGTCAAAGCAATATCGAATGACACGATAGATCCACCCCTGCACGTCATCGTGCGGGTCAACGGGATCCCCTACAAGAGAGTGCTGGTAGATACTGGCTCATCCAGTAACATCATCACCACTGCAGTGCTAAAACATTTAAAGCTGCCGACCTCTCATATCACGACCTCCAAGTACACACTGTGAGCTTTCAATGATGCAATATGCTCGACAGTCGACACAGTTGTTCTACCTATCCAGGTAGGACAAAAGACAATACCAACATTGTGCCATGTGTTGGAAGGTGAGATGGCTTACAATATACTGCTAGGGCGGCCTTGGATCAGGGACATGAAGTGTGTCCCTTCCATCGCTCACCAGTGCTTAAAGTATGCTTTTGAAGGAGAAATACATGTAGTCCCGATGGACTTGGAACCCTTCAAGTATTGCAACATGGTACAACTAATGCCTCAATCGACCCTCCCTTCAATGCATTTGGATTTCCAGTTAAATCCATCTAAACAGGGTCCAATACCACAGGCACCACTGGTGACCAAATCACCAAAATCCCAACCAGGTGAATCCTCATCATCTGCTCCTTCATTACCAATGCCACCTGTCATGGCTAAATAGAAGGACAAGGGAAAATAGATCATGGAAGAGGCTCAGCCCCTAGAAGAGGGTTTGCCCACAATTTCAATGGTATCAACAGAGGAAATATCCAGCACAACGGAAGCTGAGACTCCGAACCTACCAAACATGGAATGGACTCAGGAAGGACTCCCGTTCCCTCCCTCCCAAGCATCAACAATCACTGTTGAAATGGCTAGTACAGGCCTGGGGGAGTACATAGTGCAGAATGTTGTGGCAACGCCCGCATTAGAGTCAGTCCAAGATATGGGGAGACCTCGCCTTCCCATAGGAACAGTTGTTCCCCTAGGTCACCCACCCAACCAGACAAATTTTGTGTATGGGGGCCTTGATCATGGTCTTGAACCATGTAAGCAAAAGGAAGCAGACGAAGAGCCTTTTGTTGAAAACATCAACTATCTGTCAAACCTAGACTTTGCCCTAAAATATCTCGACCAATGCAATTGGCATGGATACGGGCTAGGCAGATATGAGCAAGGGATGCGGGTCCTTTGCCAACCAAGATATCAGATGCCATATGATAAGTCAGGAGTAGGATTCCACCATCCCCTGCCCTTAGACATCTTGGTAGAAAATATGCAAGGCCTAGAAATAGGCAACAAGGGGGGATTGGCACCAGATCTCTATGCCAACCCAAATACAGAATTTACATTGGGAGATTACCTCCCATGGTCAACCAACACCCTTGGCAATAGTAATAACTCCCCTCCTTTGCTAGAGAGAGGTGAAAGTTCAGACATTAATCCCCAAAGAGAATATCAATGGTGTCCGGACATCTTTTCGAAGCTGTTCCCCTTAGAGGTTCCAGTTGAGTCAGTACAGTGTCAAGAGAGTCAGGTCCCTCCACCAAAAGTGGAACAACCGCAATGGGACCAGATTAACTTACTCGGAACAAGGAGAACCCTCAACGTCACAAACAGTTGTTGAAGTGAATGAACATTTTCAGATCTCCGACAGTGACTCAGAAGATGAGACTGAGATGGACTATCTCAGACATGCGCGATGACATCACCGCCCTTTAACTCATGAAGATCTAATGGGACAGATGGGCATAATATTAGGACATGAATGGTGGGTAGACCCAGCAGGGTGGGACCTGATCTTGGATCCATGGCTCCACATTCACGATGAGCACCATCCACCCCGAGACCCTATCATGACAACAGTGCCGAGGGAAGACCCTATCCTCCTATCAGCACATAGGGCCGATCCATTCGTGCTCGTTCCCCTAGAGCCAGATCCAGAGTATAGGGAGCATCTAGAAGAATCAAGTTCTCATACCCATGGTAATGGAGACCAAATTCATTCCATCCACATGATCTCCATTGATCTGACCGCACCCATCCACAATCCGGCCGATCCAGCATGGTCATTGCATCTAGACATAGATGCCATCGACTGGGATCGCGTCAATTCACCTTTATCACCATCGAGTCATCGGCATTTTGGTGAAAATGCCTCATTTTACCCCAAGGACAACTCAGGATATTTTCTAGGCTGAAGAGGAACCCGAGGTTCCAAATGCGTAGATCTAAACTCAGCTGATGACATCCATTTGATCCCGACTCCACATCAGTTGGAGGACGGATCCCACATGTCAGTCGAGGAAATGACTGATGTAGATATCGGCATAGATCCAATGAATCCATAGATTCTTAAGCTGGGGGTAAGTCTTTCCCCCAAAGAGCAAGCCGACTACATTGCCCTTCTCAAAGAGAAGAAGGAGGTTTTTGCATGGTCATACAAGGATATGCCAGGACTAGACCCGTAGCTAGTCACGCATAATTTAACGCTTGATCCGACAATCAAGCCTGTAAAGCAAAAACTATATAAGATGCACCCAACAGTGGCCTTGATGGTCAAAGATGAATTGCAAAAGTTGTTGGATGCACAGTTTGTCATCTGCATGGATTATCCGCCATGGTTGTCCAACATGGTTCCCGTCAAGAAGCCCGATGGGAGGATTCGCATATGCATCGATTTTTGAGATCTAAACAAAGCGAGTCCTAAGGATGATTTCCCCTTATCGAGCATCGATGCGTTGGTAGACGCTACAACAGGTCATGAAATGCTCTCCCTCATGGATGGTTTCTCAGGATACAATCAGATTCGTATCAATCCTAAAGACCAACTAAAAACGGCGTTCACAATGCCTTGGGGGACATTTTGTTATAAAGTCATGCCTTTTGGCCTTAAGAATGTTGGTGCCACCTACCAATGTGCCATGACATATATCTTCCATGATTACATGCACAAAACTTTGGAAGATTACATGGATGATTTGTTAGCCAAGTCTCTTTTGCGCTCAAATCATATCGCTGACTTAAGCAAGATCCTCGATCGCCTCATGGAGCATAAAGTTAGACTAAACCCCAAGAAGTGCGTCTTTGGCGTCACATCTGGAAAACTCTTGGGTTTCATAGTCTCAAAATGAGGAATCGAGGTGGACCCAAAGAAATTCAAGGCAATCCTTGAAATGGTTCCCCCAACTACAATCAAGAAGCTCAGAAGTCTGCAGGGAAAGGTCGCGTCAATTAAATGCTTTATAGCGCAATTATCTGACAAGTGCCGACCCATGAACAAATTATTGCACAAGGGGGTTACATTTCATTGGGATGACGAGTGCCAGTCAGCCTTTGACGAGATCAAACAATACCTGGCTTCACCGCCAATATTGGCACCACCTAGACCAGGAGTGTCGTTCTACTTATACATCTCAACATGCGAGGTGGCATTGGGGGCCATGCTAGCCTCGAAGAATGAACTTCACAAAGAACAGGCTACATACTATCTTAGCTACACCACGGTCGGTTATGAACTTAACTATGCATACGTTGAGAAACTATGCTTGGCAGTGGTGTTTGCTACCAAAAAGCTACGCCACTACATGCTGAGCAACACTACGTATGTTGTGTCTAAGGAGAATCCATTGTGATACATGATGAGTCGTACTTATCATAGTAGTCGCACGGTGAAATGGATCATGTTGTTGATGGAATTTGACATAGAGTTTATTGGACAAAAATCTATCAAAGGACAAGTCATAGCCGATCAACTAGCAGAGGCTCCTCTTGAAGACGATCAGCCTCTGGTCATAGAACTACCCGATGATGGGGTCTTCCATGTCTCAGAATCGCCAGATTCTTATGAGCCTGAGTCACAAGCCGACATAACCCTATTCTTTGATGGTTCTAAATGTGAGCAAGGTGGTGGCATGGGAATTGTATTCTTCACACCGTAGGGTGCCCCAATGCCCCTGTCATTTAAATTAAACTTCCCATGCACCAACAATAACGTAGAGTATGAAGCCTTGCTCCTAGGTCTTCAGACAGCAATCACCATGAACATCAAATGACTGAATATCTTTGGTGATTCGCTGTTAATAGTCAATCAAGTCAAAGGGGTATATCAATGCAAATGCCCAGTTCTAAAGGCTTATAAAGCCCTTGTGGACAAATTCTTGGCAAAACTTGAGTGGTATGACATCGAGGCCCTCCCTCGATCATCGAATCATTTTGCGGACACAATGGCCTCCTTGGGGTCACTAATTCCATAGGACCTTTCCGGTGATATGACAACCATTCAAGTCAAAACCTTATCGCAATCCGTGATGGAGCGTGCAAGCTCAAACTTGACGCCAAGAATCCACATGATCCAGATTGAACCATCCTCGGATAAGTTCTCTCGAATCCACGATCATCTAAAACGTGCCAATTGGGGGTCCTTGTTCTCCCCTACTCCCATTAATAGCAACACAACGCTATTCTTGCAGGTTCTATCCCATTCAGCGTTTGCTAGGGAGGAACTTCAAGAGGGATTGGTTGTTCATACTATCGAGGTTTCTGATCAACAGGACTGGTATTTACCCATCAGAGACTACCTCAAGCTAGGTAATCTCCCACTTGGATTGACTCATGCCGCAAAATAAACACTCAATCAGAAAGCAGCTAAATATGTCTTGATAGGAGACATTTTGTATCGTCGCAACTATGAAGGAATCCTCCTTCGTTGCTTGGACCAACAAGAGTCCACTTTGGGCAGTTTCCCAAGCGCACGATGGTACATGTGGTGGCCACTTCAGTGGTATGGCCATTGCAAAGCGCATTCTTCGCATGGGCTATTATTGGCCATATTTAGAGCGAGATTGTTGCACCTATGTCAAGAAGTGCGTGAAGTGTCAACATCATGCCAATTTGATGCACGTACCTTCTCAGGCCTTGCAAATAGTCCAGTATGATTGGCCGTTCTCATAGTGGGGCTTCGATCTAATTGGAAAGATCTCCCCGCATCGTCGAGGCCGTCACACATTTATCATAACGACCATAGAGTACTTTACCAAGTGGGTGGAAGCAATTCCGCTTACCTCTACGATAGGACCCCGCATTGTGGAGTTCATTTTGCATAACATCATATGTCATTTTGGTATTCCATCCAAAATAGTCTCGGATAATGGAACGCCTTTCAAGAACAAAGACGTGCGTGCTTTGACCACAAAGTACAAGATTCAGCATAGCTTTTCAACACCCTATTATCCGCAGGTGAATGGGCAAGCAGAGGCGTCAAACAAAATGCTAGTTGCCATCCTTAAAAATATCATCGTAGACAGTCATAAGGATTGGCACATTCAAATCCCACTTGCCCTATGGGCCTATCGCACTAGCATTCAGACACCCACTGGGCCACTCTGTTTTCGCTTGTGTATGGCTCCGAGGCAGTCATGCCTCTCGAGTTGGAGATTCCTTCCCTGCGCATATCAATGCAAGAGTTCATCGATGATGATTTTGCATGGCAGGCCCGGTTAGACCAGCTTACGTTGCTTGACGAATGACGCGTTAATGCTCTCGAGCATTTACGTATTTATCAAGAGCGACTTAAGAAAGCTTACAACATGAAAGTTCACCTAAGGGACTTTCGGGTTGGTGATTTGGTTTTGAAGGAAAACCAGCAAAATTCCAGCTTGCCGTCCCACCTAAGGGACAAGTTTGCGGCAAATTGGTTAGGTCCATATATCATTGATAGCAAAATAGGACCCGGGACATACCGGCTAGCTTCTCTTGATGGTATCAAGGAAACAGAACCCTTGAATATCAGTCATTTGCGACCATTTCATATCTAAGAGAGCCAAATCCCAAAAATGCCCCAAGGATTCTTGCAATCGCTTGGTCAATCCCAAAATTCTCCAAGGATTCTTGCAATCGCTTGGTCAATCCCCAAATGCTCCAAGGATTCTTACAATCACTTGGTCAATCCCCAAAGGCTCCAAGGATTCTTGCTCGTGCTCCCCAAATGCTCCAAGGATTCTTGCAATCGCTTGGTCAATCCCAAAATGCTCCAAGGATTTCCATAATCGCTTGGTCAAAAATCAAGAAAATTCAAAAACAACAAAAATCATCAAAAACAACAAAAATTTGCATCTCATTTCTAGGCATACTCAAATTCATCAATAAGAGAGTTCTTCTCGCACTTCATCTTCATATTCACAAAAATCAATCCATCAAAAATACAAAAATACATAGCTGCATTAAAGCATTGCATCCATACATTGCATATTTGTGGTCGTACAGGTCAAGGGCACCATAGGCTGTAATAAATCCACTAGTCCATCTTGTTCCACACTGTTCCATTTTCCCAAAAACAACAAAAACACCATGCATTGCTTTTTACCACACTAGAGTCAATGGTCTTTTAATGTATCAAGGGTTTTCGTGATTCAGTCATCATTTTGCTCTTTAGCCATGTAATGTATCAGGTCAGACAGATTTTACGAAGGTAGAGTTATACTTGAAATACGCCTTGTTACGTAACATCCCAACACAAATTAAAACACATAAAAATTCCCAAGTTGTGTGAACGAAAGATGAAACCTGCACGGTAATCCAGGTCACCATAAGCGAAACGGTTATCTTGCTCATCCCCCTGTGCGAATGACCCCAAGAATGCTGAGAGTTGGCAAAAGGACAAGCATCCTCCCTACCCAATTCCCTAAGAATCCCAAAGTTCTAAATAGTTGCAAAACATCAAAAATTTGCAAGCGTCAAAAACTCCAAAATTTGACATCCTACAGTGCACATATCAAAAGGCACAAATAATAGTGATTATCGTCACTCCATATCCAAATCCCTTGCTCAAGAGAAAAGAAAAACAAATCAAAATAAACAGTGATTATTATCACTATAAGGAGCAAGTATCCCAATACAATTGAAGAAAAGAAGGGAGTTGAACTTGAATCCCTGGAACTCTCAGCATTCTAACAGGTCATGAGGCAAGCCTCGATACCGGTTTGGTTGATAGCCTATCGGTCACTGGCGGTAAACTTCTCGCATGACGATATATCTATCACATTAACTTGTGTACAGATCAATATTTGCATGTGGATGAGCTAGCTTATGGTATCTTGGATGACACCGCAGATTAATCTAACTACATACAACAAAGGAGTTAGTGGAACTAATTAGGTGATCCTTAGTATAGATTCGATTGAAAGCCCATCTGGCACTGGCGGTATCCTGACAAATACCACATAAATGAACTCAATTGCACACACAGGGATGTGAAATAGCTTGGTCAAAAACAAGTCCGATTCATACCTTGTTCAAAAGTCTTGTAAGATAAAGTACAATCATGGCTAGTAAGTTAAAACTTTTTGAGTCTCGTAAAACCTTAGCTACATTTCTAAACCAATTGCACTACTTTTCATCCTTGCAATACCATCCAGAAAATACACAAAAAAAAGAAACACCACATGTGTACATCAAAATCAAAGCAAGACCTAATAATGGAGTTCTAAACAGTCTATGGTGCCATAACCAAATATCACCAAGTCTATCCATCCATTCCATTTCTGCATATCACATATCAATCAAAACCATTTGCATTCATCATGCATCCATCAACATCAATCATTGTGCATAAAATCATGACATATACACAAAGAAAGAAAATTAAAACAACAAAAACATCACAAAAATGCAACACAAAAACATAAGCAATAAGCATTGCCGGACACAAGTGCTCTTGCACTTAAACTCTTGGCATACAAAAAATCGATGTCGGGGTTCAAATTGTCACTCTCCTACTTCCCCAAGAAGGCTACCATAGCCGGACCGCTCCACGGGAAGATGGGTTGTTGATGATTTCACCCCATTATGGCATCACCAAAAGGGTTAACACCCACCAAAAATAGGTCCACATGTCAGAAAATTGCACGTGCTTAAATGGTAAAACATCTAAAGGCACCCTAACCTAAGTCATCTTGGGTCAAGCGACTCGTCGCTTTTCTCACGAAGGTCATTCCCTCATCGATTCGTCGCTTGAGGGGGTAGTCACACTTAGTCACCAATCAACAAGCACACACCCAATCAAGGCAATGACATGCATTCAAAGAATCATTGACAAAGACAATCACGCTCCTTCTTGGGGCAGTAAACAAGCAATCATTAAGTTGATCAAATACTTGGCATTCCCGAAGCATGAACACAAGGTTTCCCCTGTGGACAAAAGGTTACGCCCTTTGCCTAATCATGACTGATCAATGTCCAAGCTCAAGTCACACCTCACCAAAATAGGTTAACACTTGAAATCAAATTCCTTAGCTCGTCAGAAGCAAGGATTCAAGAATGCATGCCCTTTCCATACTTGGGGCATCAAAATTTGGTTAGGTTACCAAGAAACCCTAATCATTAGTGCTTTGGTCTTATATTTTTGCTCAGCACTGCGTCACCCGTAGCGCTTCCCAAAAAGGGGCATCTATAGACACCAAAATAGCACCAATCTGATTAAGTGACTACAAACACTAATCGCATTAACATACACAGCTTTCAGGGCAGCCCTTAGAGGTCAAACAGTGGTCCTGGCCACTTGCACAATAGTTTGGAAGGTCAAAAAATAAGTGAGCAGAGTTGGTCATTTTATCAAAGCCTTTAACAAACTTCAAAACTTCAAACCTTCATCAAAGGCCAAACCCTCATCAAAAGCAAAGCCTTTACCCAAAAGCCAACGCTAGGCCGAAGTGTCACGATATCGCGACACTTCCGACCGCAAGCCTTCACCAGGCCGAAGTGTTGCGATATCATGACACTTCCGACCGCAAGCCTTCACCAGGCCGAAGTGTCACGATATCACGACACTTCCAGCCGCAAGCCTTCGCCAGGCCGAAGTGTCACGATATCGCGACACTTCCAGTCGTAAGCCTTCGCTAGGCCGAAGTGTCAAGATATCGCGACACTTCCGGCCGCAAGCCAAGACCTGGCCGAAGTGTCACGATATCGCGACACTTCGACATCAAAAGCGTTGACCAATTGAAGGCCTTAAAAAGAATGACTTAATTACAGGTGGCAGCCCAAGTCGCAGAAGACTTTTCTACTTCCTAGTAAGGTATGACCACCACGTGGCACCCCCATGTGCCCATTTTCAAAGAGACCTCGTGGGTCTGTAGAACGGCGGATTCGAGCATTCAAAGACGACATGTCAGCATTCAACAGTAGATTTCACCAACTACAGTAATGAGACGAGCAGTCTCAAAAACAAATCCAGTCCGAGGCCATGCCTCATAACTACTGATATGATTTTCTAGCGATAATCTCTGTGCGAGCCATGTCTCATAAATCATCTGATGAACGGTCAAATCTCAGCGGCGCTTGCAGACTTAGGGTTTGACATTAATGTTTAGAGGAAAAAATTCCTCTATAAAAACTAGAGGAATGCAATGTAAAAAGACACACGAAGCATTTTGTAAATACAACGAAGTGCTATTCATTTGAATACCTGACTGCATCAGTTTGAGTACACCTTCTTCACATCTAGGATCTCTTGCAAAATAGAGGTTGGTGGGTGGTTCTCAGAAGCGTGAGTCTGACTCTCATACCCGACAGTGGATCACAAGAATCCATTAATTCGACGACAACACATAATCTTGGATTTTGGGCTAATTCTTGGTGGATTGGCGTCAAAATCGAATTTTTAAAGGGGCGGCCTGCTTGGGCACCCCACACACGTTCTTTGTTAATTTAGTGTATGTTGTTGCAAATATATTAGAACAATAATTTACGTTTTGTGTTGTTAATACATGTTGTCTTCGAACATATTGACACAACAGTTTACGACTGTTTTAATATATGTTGTCTTAATACATGTTGTTGTTAATTTAGTATATGCCATTTTTGTCTGTTTTAGAACAACATTTTACGTATGTTATTCTGTTAAAACATGCAGGTTACTTATATGCATTTTATCCTCTATTTTAATGATTTTGGGTATATGTCTTTCATTAATCGCGAAAAGTAAAACTCTCATTCTTGTGGCAGGTGCTACTAACAATTTATCGTTTTCTTGAATGCAGGAAAAACAATAGCAAGCAAAGATTTATCAACATAAGCGACGGTAGTACTTTGGCCCGTCCATTTCAAATGTGGGCATGCAGATAGAAGCAATATTAATCTCGATTGTAACCGAGACAGACTAACACTCCTGGCCCCTGAAAAGGTAGGAGATGTATTGTAACCGAACGGAATTAATTTAAAAGGGTTGTGCTCCTGCTTTTCCCCTTTATATTCGGTTCATTCAAAGTTCTGTTTCCATTACGTCTGAATACTATTTTTTATTCCAAAATATCATGCTTTCAATCTAGAGCCCTGCTCAGTGTGGTATTATCCTAAACAATTCAAGAGTACTCATAGTCCTTGAGAGATGGGATACCCTACTGTAGAACAAACTATCATAAAACTCAGTCATAGCGATGGAGCTTTATCTCTCCTCGCTCCATCCTCAGCCAGTAGACTCACCTGATGCAATCCAACTCATGTCCATCCTCTCCCCACCCTGGATGCTCTCTCCATTGCCTCCAGGTGATCTAGTCTGGGATGATGTCATCTAGCAGCCTCTGAGACATCAACAGATCTATCCATCACTGTGACCCTCTCTAGATCTACCAATAGAAAACCCGAAGTCTCTCCTGATCAACCCCTATTAGTGGGAGTCCTACTAGCCTCCACACCGCGATGTGCTCCCAAAACCATACTTGTAGTAGCAATGTCAAAACCAGACATCGGCCTCCCTTGTATATGATCCTATGCGGGATTCTATACAAGCAGCACAGTACAAATCTGCCCCATGCAAATCTATACTCATGGTATCTCATGTCGTAGACCACATCTGAAAGGAGCCATGGTAATCTGCACCTGCTCTAGTGGCACAATAGTAGGCCACCCACTACCCCTACCAAAACTTGAGTCAACCTAGATGCCCCAGGAATTTGCCTAAAAGACTCAATGTTCACTTTGCCCTTCTCTAGGGTGAATCTCGGGTCTTCGTACAGTCTCATCATAGCTTGGCCCTGATTGTCCATAGGATTCATAAACTGCCCCTATATGGGGATCCTCAAGATCCTCCATACATCCTCCAAATTGGGAGCCATATTCCATGTCAGTAACTAGAAGTAGGATGACCTCGGATACCATCTCTCTTCTAGGGTTGTCAGTAGCCTCATGTCTATCGGCATTTGTGGCATCTCTGCCACATGCTATAGTTTGACCTCTACCAGTTGGTCTCACTCTGCCTGGTCGAGCATGACTACATCATCTCAGAGTCCCCCATATTTCCACTCCTAACTTTTTAGTAATCCCCTCTACAAAATAAACAATCAAACAATACAAATAATTAATAAATAATGATTAAAATCAGTTAAATTAATTTAATCTTCTAAAAACAATAATGATATCATCCACCATTGGATGATATCGTCCTAAATTAGGTCAAATCGTCCTTTTTAGGACAAAATCATCTTCGATTTCTCAACTTGGGGATCACCCCTTGTTGGACGGGGTCGCACCTATTTTGTCGATTTTTCCCTCAGACGAAATCGACAGTCTAGGGATGATTTCGTCCCGACATCGTCGATGGCCTAAAAATGGCTACGATGCCCCAAAATAGTCAAAATTTAAATCACAAATTACACAAATCAAATTAAAACATAATTCACTAATTTTTGATCCTTACTCATAGCCCGTGCCGGACCTCTGTCGATCTGTGCATGGTTTTGACCATTTTGTCTACAGAGCTCTAAAAATAGTGAAAATGAACAGTAAAAATGAATTAGGGTTTTACCCTATTTTTCTTAATTTTATTTTAAAAATAAAAACATTTTTAATTTTGCTTTTCCACGCTTTTACTTCAAGCATTCGATTTGGATAAAAACACGGAGGGGGCACCATAGTAAGCAGTCGTACGATTCGACCTAGAATCATCATCTAAAAAATTGAGTAAATTTTTGCTTTCTCGTAAAATGGGAAGAACTCGTCTTTAATGCATTTTTTTTAGAAAATTCGCTAAAGAGGGGGTAAAATGTAGCACCCTAAAATTGGTGCAGTTAAACCCTTAGTAAAAAGATAAAAATTTGAATTTTAACCCCAAAACCACCCGTTAACCGCCCGTTACCTGCTCCCCTTGTTTTCCATGCCATTTTTAGGATTTTTTTTGACCGTTGGACGATATCTTCGACGATCAGATGAAATCATCCTAGATATAAGGAATTCATCTGGAACAGAACATCCAGACAATTTCATCCCAAAACTAAATTTTCATAATTAGATTTTGTTTCAACAGCTTCTCTAACTTGGGAAAAAAGCATGTCTGCATGGTTAGAGTCTCCCCCATTGGAGATCTCCCAAATTGGGGTGATCTCCAACCTCCTAACCTCTCCCTAAATCCTATATAAACTTAGGATTTTTCTTGACTTCCCCCTGGATGATTTTCCCTACAACTTTAGTTTATTGTGCATTAAAACACCTTCACACCATTGTTGCATTGTGTATTTCATGTTTTTCTTGCAAGAATTTTACTATTTTTCAGCTGGAGCAAGCTCGGATCATCGCTGGTGATTCCAGATGATTTTAGACAATCCTATCATAGATCGGCAATTATCTCATACGATTTGAGGCAATCTCGACTGCAGTCCAGATTGGGGGCAATTAGAGCCCGAAGTTTGCATTTTTTAATCTTCTCTCTTCATTTCCTTATGCATTAACTTAGTTTATTCTATTTATACATATTGGAGTTCACCTCATTTAGCATAGATGCGTGATAAAATTAAAATAAATTATTAAATTAATGTATTTCCTTTAATTTTTATCTAGATTTATCATTTAGGCAAGTTTACTATTACTTCTATCATTACCCCTTGCTTTTGTATTTGCATTTTTGGTCTTTGGTATTTGTTTCTGTGATTGCAGGTTTTTGACGAATTCGTCTAATGAATTCGTCAGGTCGACGATGATCTCGTCTGATCTCAAATGACCGACTATGATCTGAGACAATTCTATGTAATTGTAGATGATAATGTAAGATTTGAGATGATATGGACTTCTACAAACCTTAGAATCTTCATCAAACATCTAGAATCAGGTACATTCTATATTATTTAGCACACTTTCTATGTTTAGCACTTATTCATGCTTTCTGTATCCATATAATTCAGCATTGACATATAGAATAGCTTAGATTCATCTTGGCCAAACCTAGTAATTGAATGATTGAATATAAAAATGAACACATCAAACCCATTCTCAACCTAGGCATGGAAACTACCACTCAAAGTTTCCAGGTGAACCCCACCATCCATCAAAAATTCACCCTTATACCCCCTCCTCGAGAGGTGCGACCTTCAAAGGGCCTCTTAGTCCAAGGTATTGTACCATCCTTCTCGTATCCCCCTTTTGGACGCGGATCCTATAGCCTGAAGGTAAGGATGCAAAAAATTTGGAGCAGTACACCTCCCTCCCATGGCTGACATGACTCAAATGTTTTCAAAGAGTTTCTTAAGGTTGATCTCCATGCTATTGTAGTTGTAGCAATATGCCACCCTCGAAGAAGCCCTGGTGCAAGCCAGGATAATTGAGGAGATCAAAATACAAGACAATGAGATTGCCAAGCCACACAAGAAAGAGTGGTCCAAAAATGCTAAAATTGGGCCCACACAATTGAAACCCATCATGGTCAATTAGTTTTCCATAACTATATCAAATCCTGCACAAATGACATAGCCCCCAAAGGGTAATTCCTCTTGATAACTATGAAAAGAAAAATCATAAACAAGAGAAAAATCTATAGCGTCGCCCTAGGTGACAATTCACACAATTCACAGAGTCTAGAGACTCCTTTTTTGATCACTTATTCATGAAAAACCTGATAAAATTGCTAGAAAGTCGACCCATAGACCCCAAAACACCAAAACCCAAGGGCTATAGGGAAGACTTATATTGTATATTTCACCGACAAAAAGGACATGAAATCTCCACTTGTTGGAAATTCAAACACTTAGTGCAGGACTTGATAGACAACAAAACGCTCATGATAGATAGTCCTGTAGCACTGAGAAACCAATAGATGGAGGTCTTTAAAGACCCCCTGCCTGTCCATGATATGCAGGCAAAGACTTTACAAGTGAATGAGGTAACAAAAAACTACCCCATGTAAGGATACATAGGGATGATAAGCATCGTGACATGAAACAAAAGATACCCAAACATGGCCGCACCCGCTGCACCTACAGGAGATGTTCTATCAGTGTTACAACCTCCACAACACCCTACATGACTTCCCCCACTTAGACCAGTGGCCACGATTCAGACTAAACTTACTCAAAGTTTGAGGACCACGTAAGATATGCTCTCCATTTATGAGCTCATCCAACAATCGCTACCCCATTAGGAGGCTCTGATGGAGATACTCAAAGTCATTGAACTACAACCCCACAAACCCAAATCTTTCAACAATTTCATGGGAAATATGAAACAATGCACAGAACCAGTCATAACATTTAGGGAAGACAAACTAAAACTGGTGACTGGTGATATGGTGGATCCACCCTTGCACATCATTGCATAGGTCAATGGTATTCCATTCACGAGGGTGTTGTTGGACACTGGCTCATCCAGCAACATAATCATGACAATGACATTAAAACACCTTAACCTGTTAGCATCCCACATTATGGCATCCACTTACACTCTTCGAGCATTCAATGATGCATTATGCTCAATGGTTGGCATAATTATCCTACCCATCCAAGTAGGACAAAAGACCATTCCTACATTATGTCACATCCTTAAGGGTGAGATGGCCTACAATATCTTGCTAGGTAGGCCTTGGATCACGGACATGAAGTGTGTCCCTTTGATAGCCCATCAATGCCTCAAATACACATACGAAGGGCAAGTACATGTAGTCCCAGTAGACTTAGAGCCCTTTAAGTTTTGCAATGCAGTGCAACTGATGCCACAATCGACCCTCCCACAGACACATTTGGACTTTCAATTGAATCCATCCATGCAGGGTCCGATTCCACCTACATCCCTACTGTTGAGTCCCTCAACTCACCAACATGGCCCATCTTAATTGTTTGTTCCTTCACCAACGATGCCACCTATGGTGGCCACATCGAATGACAACAGGAAGAATCTCCTAGAGGAGGTACCACAATTAGTCTCAACCATCTCTACCAAAGAGGTGCCCAACCAAATGGAAGTCGAGACACCTAGTTCACCCAACATGGAGTGGACTTAGGGAGAACTCCCATTCCCTCCCCCTCAACCACCGACAATTATCATTGAGATGGCCAATACGGGCCTGGAGGAGTACCTAGTGTAGAACGTTGTGGCAACACCCATGCTCAAATCCATGCAAGACATGGGGAGACCTCACCTCCCCATTGGCACTATCGTCCCTTTAGGCTACCCACCAAATCAGACCAATTTTGTATATGGGGGCCTCAAGAATGGTATTAAACCCTACCTACAAGAAGAAGAAGACAAAGAGCCATTTGCTAAGAATTTTGACTATATGTCCAAATCGGACTTCGCCTTAAAATATCTAGACCAATGTAATTGGCATGGATATGGATTGGGTAGATACAAATAAGGAATGCGCACTCTTTGTCAACCGAGATACCATATGCCATATGATAAATCAGGATTAGGGTTCAACCACCCTTTGCCCCTCGACATCTTGGTAGAAACCATGCAAGGCCTAGGTCTAGGCAATAGGGATGGGTTGGCACAAGATCCATATGCCAATCCCAACACAACATACACATTGGGGGATTATCTCCCATTGTTAACAACAAACCTTGTTGACCTCAACAACCCTTCCCATTTGATCAAGGAAGGGGAAAGTTCAAGAAGTAACCACCAAGAGGGATATGAACAGGATCAAGGGGGGTCTTTTGAAGATGATTCAGATTATGAGGTAGCACCTTGGAACCCTTTTGAGTCCGATAGCAATCACTCGTAGGTGACACCCATTGACGACCATCAAGAGAACTTCATGGAAAAGTTTCCCTTTAATGTTTTGATTGGGAAATTTCTACCTCCAGAGAATCCAACCCTCGCACAGAGAGTGGAACAACCTAGAAGGGACAAAATCAACATGATCAAACAAAATGAGCCTCCCATGCCAGCCATAAGGCCAAGTGATCCACCAGAGGAAGAAGATCTGAATATCCTCTTCAACATCGACTACCTATGTGCCATATTTCTAGTTTTCATAGAGAGTGAGGATAGTGATCAAGAAACGCCTAGTGGGAGGCTATACCAGCCAGAGGGGTACATAGTTGTTAGATCTAATGAAGGCCTATGGATATCTGATAGTGACTATGAGGATGAGACTAAGATGGCATATCTCAACCATATGAGGCAATAGGAATACCCCATAGACATCGATGATATGTTTGAACATCTAAATATGGGACCAAGGCATAGGTGGCATTTAAACCAAGTGCATTTAAACCAAGTGCTTCATCCACCACTTCAGGCATAGAGAGAGCACGTCCCACCTAGATACCCTATAGGGCCATCAATGCCAAGGGTAGACCCTATCCTTCTATCCACACATAGAGAAAATCCTTTTGTGCCAATACCCACAAAGCTAGATCTAGCGTGCAAGGATCACCAAGAATGTTTGAGTCAACACCCACATGACAATGGATACCAAATTCATTCTATAAACATGATCTCCATTGATTTAACTACCCCCATCCACAATATATCCAATCCAACATGACCATTGTATCTAGACCTAGATGCCATAGACTAGGATCGTGCTGACTCACCACCATCCCCATCAGAGTATTGGCCTTGCGGCAAGATGTTTCATTTCACCCCAGGATAGACTTAGAATATCTTCCATGCTGAAGAGGAACCCAACATTCCCAATGCAGATCTAAATTTAACAAATGATATCCACCTGATCCCAACTCCACACTAGTTGGAAGATAGATCCCACATGTCAGTCGAAGAGACGATTGACGTAGACATTGATTTTGATCCAATGAATCCAAAAATCATCAAGCTAGGGGTAAGTCTATCCCCCAAAGAGCAAGTTGAGTACATTGCCCTTCTCAAAGAGAATGAGGTTTTGCATGGTCCTACAAAGACATGTCGGGGCTAGACCCACAACTAGTCACACATAATCTAACACTTGATTCGACAGTCAAGCCAGTCAAGCAAAAGCTACATAAGATGCACCCAACAGTGGCCTTAATGGTCAAAGATGAGCTATAAAAGTTGTTGGATGCATAGTTTTTCATCTGCATAGATTACCCACCATGGCTATCTAACATGGTACCCATCAAAAAACCTAATGGGAGGATTTACATATGCACCAATTTTTGAGATTTAAACAAAGCAAGTCCCAAGGATGATTTCTCCTTGCCTAGCATTGATGCATTGGTAGATGCTACAATAGGCCATGAAATTCTTTCCCTCATGGATGGTTTCTTGGGATACAACCAGATTCGTATCAATCTTGATGATCAACTAAAAATGGTGTTCACGATGCCTTGGGGGACATTTTGTTATAAGGTCATGCCCTTTGGCCTTAAAAATGCTGGTGCCACCTACCAACGTGCTATGACATACATCTTCCATGATCACATGCATAAAAATTTGGAATATTATATGGATGATTTGTTGGCCAAATCTCTTTTGCACCAAAATCATCTTGATGACTTATGCAAGATCCTTGATTGCCTCATCAAACACAAGGTTAGGCTAAACCCCAAGAAGTGTGTATTTGGTGTCACATCTAGAAAACTCTTGGGTTTCATAGTCTCAAAATGATGCATCGAGGTAGATCCAAATAAATTCAATGTAATCCTTGTAATTCAAACACCATCAGGTAGCTCAGAAGCTTGTAGGGTAAGGTCACATTGATCAAGTGCTTCATAGCATAGTAATCTGACAAATGTTGACCCATGAATAAATTATTACACAAGGGGGTAGCATTTCATTGGGATGACGAGTGCTAGTCAACCTTTGACGATATCAAACAATACTTGGATTCATCACCAGTATTAGCACCACCTAGACCATGAGTGTCATTCTATTTATACATCTTAGCTACTGAGGTGGCACTAGGTGCCATGCTAGCCCAAAAAATAAATTACATAAAGAATAGGCTAATTATTATCTTAGCCACACCCTGGTCAGTTATGAACTTACCTATGCATACATTGAGAAGCTATGTTTGGTGGTGGTATTCACCACCAAAAATCTATGCCATTACATGTTGAGCAATATGACATATGTGGTGTCTAAGAAGAATCCATTGCGATACATGATAAGTCATACTTATCACAGTAGTCACATGGAAAAATGGATCATGTTGATGAATTTTGACATCAAATTCATTGGAAAAAAGTCCATCAAAGGTCAAGTCATCATCGATCAACTAGTAAAGGCTCCCCTCGAAGATGATCAGCCTCTAACTGTAGAGCTACCTGATGATGGGGTCTTCCATGTCTCAGAATCGCCAGATTATAATGAGCCTGAGTCACAGGCTGACATAACCTTATTTTTTGATGGTTCTAAATGTGGGCAAGGGAGTGGCACGAGAATCATGTTTTTCACACCTCAAGGGGCTTCAATGCCTTTATCATTTAAACTTGATTTCTCGTGCACCAATAACAATGCTGAATATGAAGCATTGCTCATAGGTCTTCAGATAGCCATCACCATGACCATCAAATGCTTGAATATATTTGGTGATTCATTGTTAATTGTCAACCAAGTGAAAGGGTTATTCTAATGCAAATGCCCAGTTCTATAGGCCCACAAAGCCCTTGTGGATAAATTCCTAGCAAAGCTTAAATGGTACGACATTGAGGAACTCCCTCGATCATCGAATCATTTTGTGGACACTATGGCCTCCTTGGGGTCACTAATCCTGCAAGACATTTTTGGTGAGATGACAACCATTCAAGTCAAATTTTTATCGCAATTCATGATGGAGCATGCAATCTTTGACATAACGCCAAGAATCCACCTGATCTAGATTGAACCATCTCAGGATAGGTTTTCTCAAATTCATGATAGTCTGAATCATGCCAACTGGGGGTATTTATTCTCTCCAACCCCTCTTAATAGCAACACAATGCTATTTTTACAAGTTCTTTCCTACTTAGCTTTTTCCAGGGATGAACTTCAAGAGGGATCAATCGTTCATACCATCGAGGTTTCTGATCAGTAGGATTGGTACACACCCATAAGAGACTATCTCAAGTTAGGTAGACTCCCACTTGGATTGTCGCATGCCATGAAAATATCATTCAAAAAAAAAGTGGCAAAACATGTATTGCTAGGAGACATCTTATACCATTGAAGCTATGAAGGAATCCTCCTCCATTGCTTGGACCAGCAGGAGTCCACTTAGGTGATCACCCAAGTGCACGATGGTACATACGATGGCCACTTCAATGGTATGGCCATCATAAAGCACATTCTTTGCATGGGCTATTATTGGCCATCTTTAGAGTGACATTATTATGCATATGTGTGGAAGTGCATGAAGTGTCAACACCATGCTAACTTGACACATGTACCTTCTGAAGCCTTATAGCTGATCCAATCGGCTTGGATGTTTTCACAGTGGGGCTTAGATATCATCGAAAAGATCTCCCCTACATCATTAGGTTGTCACACGTTTATCATAATGACCACAGAGTACTTCACTAAGTGGGTGGAAGCAATTTTGCTTACCTCTATGACTGGGCCCCACATTGTAGAGTTCATTTTACATAACATCATATATCATTTTGGTATTCCATCCAAGATCATCTCGGATAATGGGACGTCATTTAAGAACAAATATGTGCGTGCTTTGACAACAAAGTATAAAATTCAGCATAGTTTTTTGACACCCTATTATTCATAGGCAAATGTGAAAGCAGAGGTTTCAAACAAAATGCTAGTTGCCATCCTTAAAAATATGGTCACAGATAGTCATAAGGATTGGCACATCCAAATACCTATTGCCCTATGGGCTTATTGCACTAGCATTCAGACTCCCATAGGGGCAACCCCATTTTTGCTAGTGTATGGCTCTGAGGTAGTCATGCCTATTGAGTTGCAAATACCCTCCCTACGCATATCAATGCAAGATTTCATCGATGATGACACTACATGGTAGGCCCGATTGGACCAGCTTATGTTACTCGACGAACGACGCATCAATGCTCTTAAGCATTTACGTATCTATCAAGAGTGACTTAAGAAAGCATACAACATGAAAGTTCACTTGAGGGACTTTCAGGTCGGTGACCTGGTCTTAAAAGAGAACCAACAAAATTCTAACTTGCCACCCCATTTAAGGGACAAGTTCATGTCAAATTGGTTAGGTCCTTATGTAATCGATAGTAAAATATGACTTGGAACATATCAGTTCACCTCTCTTGAAGGAATCAAGGAACTAGAACCCTTGAAAATCAATCATTTGAGGCCATTCAATATTTAGAGAGCCATGGTCAAACCAAAAGCCCCAAGGGTTCCTGAAAATTGCTTGGTCAACCTAAAAAGCCCCAAAGGTATCCATAATCCCTTTGGTCAAATCAAAAGCTCCAAGGGTTCCCATAATCACCTGGTCAACCAAAAATGCACCAAAGGTATCTATAATACCTTTGATAAAACCAAAAGCCCCAAGGGTTCTCACAACTACTTGATCACCCAATGACCCAAAGGTATCCATAATCCCTTTGGTCAAACCAAAATCCCCAAGGGTTCCCGCAACCGTTTGGTCACCCAAAATGCCCTAAAGGTATCTATAATCCCTTTGGTCAAACCAAAATCTCCAAGGGTTCTCGCCACCGCTTGGTCACCCAAAATGCCCCAAAGGTATCCATAATCCCTTTGGTCAAACCAAAAGCCCCAAGGGTTCCCACAATCACTTGGTCAACCAAAAATGCCCCAAAGGTATCAATAATCCCTTTGGTCAAACCAAAAGCTCCAAGGGTTCCTACAATCGCTTGGTCAACCAAAAATACCCTAAAGGTATCTATAATCCCTTTGGTCAAACCAAAAGCTCCAAGGGTTCCTGCAATCACTTGGTCAACCAAAATGCCCCAAAAGTATCTATAATATCTTTGGTCAAACCAAAAGCTCCAAGGGTTCTCGCAATTGCTTGGCCAACCAAAATGCCCCAAAGGTATCTATAATCCCTTTGGTCAAACCAAAATCCCCAAGGGTTCCTGCAATTGCATGGTCAACCTAAAAATGCCCCAAAGGTATCCATAATCCCTTTGGTCAAACCAAAAGCCCCAATGGTTCCCGCAATCGCTTGGTCAACCTAAAATGCCCCAAAGATATCTATAATTCCTTTGGTCAAACCAAAAGATCCAAGGATTACCGTAATCGCTTGGTCAACCTAAAATGCCCCAAAGGTATCTATAATCTCTTTGGTCAAACCAAAATCCCCAAGGGTTCTCACAATTGCTTGGTCAACCTAAAATGCCCCAAAGGTATCTATAATCCCTTTGGTCAAACAAAAAGCCCCAAGGATTCCCATAAATTGCTTGGTCAACCTAAAAAGCCCCAAAGGTATCCATAATCCCTTTGGTCAAATCAAAATCTCCAAGGGTTCCCACAATCACTTAGTCAACCAAAAATGCCCCAAAGGAATCTATAATCCCTTTGGTCCACACCCATTCGGGTTAAACCACCATAAAAAATATTCAAAAAAACAACAGATAATCAAAAATAACAAAAAAATTGCATCTCACTTTCATACATAATATTAAAAACCAAAACAATAAAAAGAAGTTGCATTAGGCATCGCATACATACATTGCATATTTGCTAGTCATACATGTCAAATGCACCATAGATTGTAATTACTTAGAAATTCCATCATTTTCCATATTTATCCACTTTGTAAATGATCCAACAAGAATAATGCCATTCGCATTTTCACCATATCATAGTCATTTGTCTTCTAATGTCTTTAGGTTTTTCGTCATTCAGTTATCTTTAGATTTCTAGCCAAATGCTATACAAAGTTAGACCGATTTTTACAAGGTAGAGTTTTACTTGGATCATGCCTTGTTACATAGCATCCCAACACAAGCTTAAAACACATAAAAATTCCCAAGTTGTGTGAACAAAATATGAAACCTGCATAGCAGACTAGGTAACCATAAGCGAAATGGTTATCTTGCTCATCCCCCTATGCAAATGGCCCAATAATACTGAGAGTTGCCAAAAGGACAAGCATCTTCCCTACACACTTCCCAAAAATAAATAGTGGTTTTTATCACTATCAGAAATCCCAAATTCTCAAAAAGTTGTAAACATCAAAAAACTGCAAAAGTCAAAGTACAAACTCCAAAGTTTGACATCAAAACCTTTAAAGTGCATGCATCAAAAAGCAAAAAAAATAGTGATCCCCATCACTCAAAATTCAAATCCCTTGCTCAAAAAAAGAGAAAAATAAACAATGATTTTTATCACTATATATGAGAGCAAGTATCCCAATAAAATTGAAGAAAATAAGGGAGTCAAACTTGAATCCCTGGAACTCTCAGCATTTGAAAGGTCATGAGGTGATCCTCAGTCTCGATTTGGTGGGTAGACTGCTGGTCACTGGTGGCAAACCTCCCGCATGATGATATATCTATCGCATTAGCTATTGGGCATATGTACAGATCAATGTTTGCATGTGGATGAGCTAGCTTATGGTATCCTAGATTGTGCCATAGATTAATCTTACTAAATGCAACAAAAGGAGTTAGTGGAGCTAATTAGGTGATCCTCAGTATAGGTTTGGTGGACAGCCTACCTGGCACTGGCGGTATCCTTACAAATACCACATCAACGAACTCAATCACACACATAGGGATGTGAAATAACTTGGTCAAACTAAAGTCTAATTCATACCTTGTTCGAAATTCATGTAATATAATGTACAGTCTTGACTAGTTAGTTAAAGCATATGAGTCTCAGAAAAACCTTAACTACATTCTAAAACAATTGTTGTACATTTCATTACTTACATCACCATCAAAAAATATAAAACAATTATTACAAATGCAAAGTTATTCTATAAAGCAATCACATGGTATAGAAAGCCAGTAAATCTTGTACAGTCTATGGTGCCACCGCCTATATACCAACAAATCATTCCATCCATTCCATATGCATACATCTATATCATATAGTTAAAATCATTCGTAGTCATAATAGCATATGCATACATCAACATAAATAAATGCGCACAAAGAACAATAAATCATGACAAGTATATAATCAAACCAAAAGGGTCATGTATATATATCAAGTCAAAATACCCTCATGCTACAATAGGAAGGTCCTTTGACCTCACAAAAATCAAAAACTCAAAACCCCCAATGCCTAGGGAGTCAGCCACCACGATCATACATGATCAGTATGACTGGTACTACCCCTAGTAGTATAGGTCCTATGGGACCTCTTAGGGTGGCTGCTACCAGCCCTCACACCCTACCCACCAACACTTCCCTCACCTAGCCGCTTGTGACAAGATGATGCAGAATGCTCAGTCTCATTGCCTCTCGTATGGTGCGATGACCCACCTCAATTAAGCATAGGAAACTATCCACTGAGGTGAACAACCTCTGTATCTAACTCTTTTTGGTACCAACCCCACTCCATATCTCATCGCTGATACACAGCCAATGCACTATCCCACTATGCCAAGTGAGTTTGCAGGAGATCCCTCTCCTGCGTTACCTCCACCAAAGCATCTCTATGCTCCTCCTCCCATATCCATAGGAGACCCTCCAATTGTGCTATCTTAGCATGAAGCCTAGCCTCCACATCCCTTGAGATAGCCTAAGGAATTGGCTCCTCTAGGACAACCTGCTGCTCTAGCACCCACTGCTCCAGGACATCCTGTACATTCAGTTATTTTGAAACTCCCAAATCATCTCCATCACTAGTGAAGTCATCGACATCCACCATGTTAGCATCATCAAGTGAAGCCCCCAAACCCTCCACCAGTGCCTCTGCACCCCCACATCCTACTGCTATAGTATCCATGCCTCCTAAAGGCCCCTCACTCTATCATCACCACATAATACACCATCAGTCATACTCTGTAGTCACCCCAAAATTGTCCACGTTGGGTACATTAATAACTACATCGGACCCCTCACACAGTAGCTCAATGGTAGGCTAGATTAGAGTCCTCTCATCACCATGAAATCAATAGATCAAGGTATCATCAGGAAATCCCTGGTGCACCCCAAAATGCCACATCACCCGATCATATGGGAAGTACTTTTACTCTGTCTCATGCCATCCAATCAATGATCTACCCCTATGCACATGTCAAAGCCACTCTCCAACCTTATACTAGGCTAGACAGTCCCATTATGACCACCAGAACACCTACCCTGGCACTAGATGAGAGAAGGCATTAGTATAGTGACCTACATCACCTGCCCACCATCGACTCTGTCCATGCTCCTCTGACCTCTACCATAAATCGGCATAGCCAATTTCTCGATCCACCATCTCACCTTAGGTAGTCCAAGGCAAACCTTGCGGTCACTCCACAGCTATGTGCTACCACCCCTAGCATTGCAAAAGATAGTTGCACCTGATCAACTTTCGCTTTCAACAATGGACCTCATACTACTCATCGTACAACTATGCTAATAAAGTCTGACCCCATCTCATAATAAGTGGAGCTGATGCAGGACACTCTACCAATGTGAAAACCAACTCAAGTAGGTTCCAAGGGAACCTCGCACCTGAGGAGTCAATAAGTAGCATATTTGAGATGAGGTTCATGATCAAAGCATGCCTTATCCCTAATACACCCTTCTCCAGCCACCACCGCACCAGAATACCACCTATCTAGCAGTCAACCTCTACCCTCTCCACAGCCCTCTCCACACCACTCTCCACTGCTGGACCAAAATACCATGTCAATACCACCATATGCTGGTCACGGTGGGTCATCCAGATAGGTAATCTATCTATCAGAATTCGTAGAATCCGATATACATCCTCCAGAGTAATAGTCATATCCCCTATTGGGAGATGAAAAGTGTTGGTGCAGGGATCCCAAAGATTTATCAAGACAATCAAATATGACCGATCCCCCACCATAGGCTCCAGATGCGTCATGTGCTTGAGCCCAAGGGCATCAAGCCACTCCCAATCCACAACTATTAGGGCATCCCAGGCATCAAAGAAAATAGTCGTCTGGCGGTACCAACTCTTCACAACCTAAAACAACACAATAAAACAAAAAAAAATATTAAGTACATACTTAATATAAACGAAAACATTAGAATAAAATTATACAGTAGAAGTACAGACTACAATTTACAATTGTACAACAAAAGTACAACATAAGGAGTATAGTCAAACAAATGTACAATGAAAGTACAGAATCATTAAAATAAAACTATACAACAATGACAACATACATGAAAATAACTGTACAATAAAAAAAAAACAAAAAAAATCATATTAGGGTTTCTACCTTAATGTGAAAACAAAACAAAACAAAAAAAATCATATTAGGGTTTCTACCTTAATGTGAACGTAAAAAAAAAAAAAAACATATTAGGGTTTCAACCTTAATATGGCAAAAACAAACATGAAATAAAACATATTAGGGTTTCAACCGTAATATAAACAAAAATTAACAACAAAATAATAGAGCACAAAAACATGTTGGTTCCTATATTAGGTTTTCAACTTGATATACGAATAAAATCAAACCAACACACACAAAAAAGTTAGGTTTTTAAAACCTTAAAAACAAAATAAGACAAATAAATATTTATGTGAGATTTTAACTTCATATAAAACAAGCACGAATAATAGGTAGGGAGAAGGAAAATCATATCGGTCTCGCCTCGGCCCCTCCACTCGAAGACCTAGTTCTCACACTCATTATGTCCAAAAAATTTCAGCCGCGCTCTGCTACGCACACTCGCACTCCTCCTCCTTAGTGCTCCAAATCGCCAAGAAAAAAATATTGCAAATGATCCCAAAACCTAGTTTTGGTCCTTATATAGGTTGTTATGAAGAACATGGACTTATACTAAGAGGGGGGTGAACAGTATAAGACTTAACCAATTAATAATTTTAACTTTAGATAGCAGTGGCATCAACACAACATTAATCAAGACAGAAAGCATCACACATTGAAGACCCATTTTTAACATGGTTCACCCAAAATGGTTGGGCTACGTCCACAAAAACTTTTCTCTAAAATTTATCTCAAATTTCTTTGGGAATCCTTCCAAATTACAATATTTATGAGCCTCAGCCCAAAGGAGATACCTTCCTCTTTGCTCTATAAATGATCCCTCAGAAGATCAACTGCCTCTACCTCTTGCCAGCATGTGGAACTCCTTTCCATCGAAGACCTCCTATCCTCAATGTTTAGCCTAAGAGACCTCTGCCTTCTATGATCACGTCCACAATAGCTCAACAACCTATACCAAACATAGTTAGTTGGTCTAGTACAAGTTTTCCTCTGTCTTTCAGATCTATCCAAATCTTGAACAAATCAATCCTCTGCATACAAGCCTTCTTAAAGACTTGCCAAATTTGTCCTCAGGTTATTCTCATAGAACCAATGCACCTATGTCCTCAAGTTCTCTGATATAACTATAAAAATCAGCTCACAAGTCCTCTACTAGTACCTGTCCAAATCTGCTCACAAGTCCCCATCGAAACCTGTCCAAAACTGCTCACAAGTCCCCATCAGAACCTGTCCAAAAACTCAGCAAGCTCACCAAGAAAAAATTTCTTAGTAGGAAATCACAAAGTGAATTGTTAGAGACCCAATGTGATTTTTCAAACTCATAGAAGCATAAAGATAATTGTTAGAGACTCAATATGTTCTATACTCAAATCCCAATCTCAAAACTCAACTCAAATCAACTCAACTCAATCTCAATCTCAAATATGAATACTCAACTCAATATCTGAAATGGATAGGATAGAATGTTTTCTTTCAAGAACATGAAACCCCAACAATTGCCAACTATGCAAAGAATAACATAACACTGATACTCATGTTCTTTTCACCATCAATTAGGGTTTCAACAACAATGCTCATCAAACAAGGTTTAGTCAACCAACACCATTCAACTCAACATCAACCTTGAAGCATTCAACCAATCATCACAAGAAAAGGAAACAAGTAGAAATCCTTTTCCCTCCAAATATATTTGAACAAAACAACCACCAACACAATATCACCAAATGCAAAGAATAACTTGCTCAAATCAACTCAATGGAGTAATCCCAATATCATGAATCAAGTAAAGCAATAACTTGATCAAACAACCTCTATGGAAGCAACTCAACCATCAAACTCAAAACAGCCAACCAAGGGTTCCACCAACTCAATGCAAGTAGCTAGACTCACAAATATAAACCCTAGTGCACAAAGCTTCCACTATCTCAAACCAAAAATTATGCATTCACCAAAAACTCTCCTTAAGGATAACAATGCATAAGTAGTCTTCAACAAACCAGAAAATAGGATTTACACCTAGCCAAAGGATACCTAGTAGAATACTTTCTCACTCCAACCTTATTTCATAAAACATACACCAATCATACTCATAAGGAGAATGTGCCCATACCTTATTGGAGTAGAAGATAATTGAACCTTCAAGCTTATAAATTGTTGTCCAAGAAACTCCGAATTTTGCGGCATAAAGACGTTTTAATAAAAACATGTGTTACTCTAGCAAAGCACCCCCACGAGACTCGAAACGGTGACCTCTACCAATGTAGTGCCCAATAGCAGCCTTTGCTGCCACTCACCCACGTGGGCTACGAAGTTCACAAGTGAACTTCCCTCCACTTCACCCTCAAAAAAACTCTCGAAGACTTTTCAACCGCACGTGCTTCTAAGTCTTCCTTCGATCGCAGTGAATACAGAGCACAAACACCGCAAATTGCATTTGAGGAATTTCAAATTGATTAACCTTCCAACCTTAGGAGTTGGAGAATAAATAGTCTCTTCGAAGACACCTTGACGTTGATGGAAATAAAGACCATTTTGAAATTAATCAAAAGTCTTTTCAAAAAGGGTTTAAAAACCCTTAAATAATTTTAATAAATTAAGAATAAAAAAAGGTTTAAAAACCTTTAAGTATTTTTAATAAATTAAAAATAATTTCTCCCTTAATTAATTAAATAATTAATTAATTAAAACCTTGAAGGGTTTTAAATAATAATTAAATAAATAATAAAGAGAACCTCCATTGGTTTTAATGAAAAACCCTTGCCAATGGAATCTCTTCAGATTCTCTTAAAAATATTCTCTTGGAATCTTCCACCTTTGAAGCCAACACATCCTCTTAAAATTAATGCCATTTCCTTTTGACATCAATGACAACTCATAGACAAGAATCTAGGATCTCAAACCCAAAATTGCCAACAATCTCCCCCTTTGTCATTGATGGCAAACCATGCTTCTCAACAACACAAAAACTCAACATAAACAACTCCCCCTGTCTTGAGGCTTTCCTCTTCACTTTGAAGCTCTCCCCCTTACTCATATCTCTCCCCCTTTGTCATCAATGGCAAAGGGTCACCTTTGGGTCTCGAGACTAAGAATGAGCCTCTTAGCTTAGTCCCTCCCCCACCTCCTGATGAGGTGATTAATTCGGGGTGGGAGTACAACTCCCAATTTCTCCCTTAGATACTCAAACGTATCTCTTGGAAGAGGTTTGGTGAAGATATCTACAATCTGCTCTTTAGTAGACACATACTCTACCTTGACCTGCTTGTCTTGCACTTTCTCTCTTAGAAAGTGATACTTGATGGAAATATGCTTTGTCCTTGAGTGCATTACTGGATTTTTGGAAATACTTATGGCACTTGTATTATCACAAAGTATGGAGATGGGTTGTTCATGCTTGACTTTGAAATCCTCCAAGGTGGTTTTCATCCATAAAACTTGTGTACACCCAGCCACTGCTGCTATGTATTCAGCCTTTGCTGTAGATAAGGAAACTGAAGGTTGTTTCTTACTTAGCCAAGAAACAAAACTCTTTCCCAGAAAGAATGCTCCACCACTAGTGCTTTTCTTGTCATCAATACTACCTGCCCAATCTGCATTTGTATAAGCTGTGAGGGTGAAATCATCACCTTTGGGATACCAAATCCCAAAGTCCATAGTTCCCTTCAGATATCTGAATATCCTCTTAACTGCTATAACATGAGAATATTTTGGAGCTTCCTAAAATCTTGCTACTAACCCAACTGCCTGCATGATATCTGGTCTAGTAGCTATAATATATAATAAACTTCCAATCATAGATTTGTACAACCTCTGATCTTTCGCTGGAGATTCATCATCTTTACTCATATTGCACCCTATAATAATTGGAGTACACACTGGTTTGCTGTCCATCATCCCAAATTTCTTCAACATTTCTTTGATATACTTTCCTTGAGAGAGAAATATACCATCCTTTGATTGAGCAATCTGAAGACCTAAAAAGAATGGTAGCTCTCCAATCATAGACATCTCAAATTCCTTCTGCATGGTGTTAGCAAAAACTTTGCACATCTGAGTATTATTTCCCCCAAAAATAATATCATCAACATAGACAACCATAATCAACATATCATCATTTTCATTTTTAATATACAAATTGCTATCTACCATGCCTTTCCTGAAGCCTTGCTCATGAAGATACCTGTCAAGTCTTGAGTACCAAGCCCTAGGTGCTTGCTTTAACCCATACAAGGCATTTTTTAGTTTACACACATAGTCTGATTGTTCCAAGAGAGACACTCCTTCTGGCTGTTCTATGTAGAATTCTACCAACACCCCATTTAGAAAAGCTGAATTTACATCTATTTGATATACCTTGAATGATTTGAAGCTTGAAAGGGCCAAAAATATTTTGATAGCTTCAAGACAAGAAACAGGAGCAAACATCTCTTCGAAATCAACACCTTCTACTTGAGCATAACCTTTGCAGACTAACCTAGCTTTGTTTCTGACAATCTTTCCATCCTCATTGAGTTTATTTCTGAATATCCATTTTGTGAAAATGATATTCTTGTCCTTAGGTCTTGGAACCAATTCCCAAGTTTCACTTTTCTCTATTTTATTTAGCTCTTCATCCATTGCTTTTACCCAAAACTTATCTGCACATGCTTCATTGAAATATTTTGGCTCAATATGAGATAATAATGAAACATTTGTAGAATAATGTGAAGGAATGACTCTTCTTCTTGTTTTCCTGCTATTTGGATCCCCAATGATCAAATATTTGGGATGATGTTTTTGAACATATCGTGAAGGAGTTTGCAGTTGTTGTCTTTCCTCTTCTTCATCTGAAACCTCTTTGAATTCTTCTTGACAAATTTCATCATTGAGTTCCTTGACTAGTTCTCTTATCCTTGTCTTTTCATCAACTGTTACATTTATGCTCTCTACAACTGTATGAGTTCTTTTGTTGAAGCATCTGTAGGCCTTGCTTTTGCTAGAATATCCAAGAAAGATTCCCTCATCACACCTAGGATCAAACTTACCCAAATTCTGATCTTCCCTTCTGATGAAGCACTTACTCCCAAACACTTTGAAGTATTTTACTATAGTTGGTCTTCCTTTCCACAACTCATAAGGAGTTTTATGATGATTGACTCTAAGTTGGGCCCTAGTGATAATGTAGACTATTGTACTGACTAGCTCTTTCCAAAAACCATCTGAAAGTTTTGACTCATTTAACATAGCTCTAGCCATATTTTGAATAGTTCTATTTTTCCTTTCAACTACTCCATTTTGTTGAGGAGTTCTTGTTGCTGAATATTCTCTTTTGATTCCTTGTTGCTCATAGTATTCCACAAATTCATTTGAAGTGAACTCTCCTCATCTATCTGATCTTAAGCATTTTATTCTCTTGTTAGTCTCATTTTCAATCATTTCTTTGAAAGCTTTAAATTTTTCAAAAGCTTCAGATTTTTCTTTGAGAAAAGTAACCCAAGTCATTCTAGAATAATCATCTATAAATAGCATGAAGTAGCTTTCTCCCCGAATGCTCTGAGTTCTGGTAGGGCCACATAAATCAGTATGAATAAGATCCAATGGTTTTGAAGAAGTATACCCTTTTGATTTGAAACTGGTTCTTGTCTATTTTCCATGTTGACAAGGACTGCAAATGATGTTATGGGGCCTTTTTATTTTGGGCAAGTCTCTAATTGCTTCCTTGTTACTAATATTGACAAGATTATCAAAGCTCAAATGCCCCAATATTTTATTCCATAACCAACTCTCATCTTCTTGAGTTAGAAAACACTTTTCCTTTTTTATCTCACTTAGCATGTAAAGATTGCTTGGAGTCCTTGTAGCACTAGCAATGAGTTTTCTATTTTTTTCTTTACTTATCTCACATCTATCTGAAAAGAAAGATACTATGTGCCCTTGATCACAAATTTGATTCACACTTAGAATATTATGTCTTAGGCCTTCTACATAAAGCACATTTTTTGTTTTGGATTTCCCATCCAAACTAAGAGTCCCTTTACCATAGATTTTAGTCGAAGTCGTTATCTCCAAAGCTGATCTGTTCTCTCGTTTGTTTCTTTTAAGACCAAAAACTTTTCCTTTTCACCAGTCATATGTTTTGAACAACCACTATCAAGATACCATTTTTCTACTTTGTATTGAGCATGAAAAGTAGTTTGAACTATCATTGACTTAGATTTGATCTCATTTCTCTTTTTAGTGAACTCAAGGCTAGATCTATCCAAACCGCACATCCTTGCTATATGCCCAAAATTCTTGCACTTGTAACACATGACATTTTTATTCATAATAGGTGCAAAAGAGTTAAAATTTTCCTTACTATGGCTATTCAAAGACTTATTGCAATGCATAGCTTTGTGACCAAATTTCTTGCAGGAAAAACAATAGCCATGGAAAGTATTATGTAACCTATTTTGATGCCTTGGATGATTGTTCTTCTTGTGACCAATTGGAATCCACCGCTCTTCAGGATGAAGATTGATCTTGATCGAAGACCCTATTTCATGAATGGTGATACAATCCTTCTTTTGCTTTTCACACAGAGTATTCTTTCTGAGAGCCAACTGTTCCAACTTCACTCTAAGAGACATAACCTCTTCTTCTAGTTTCTCGCAATCATATTCCTTTCCTTTGAGAGCCTCTGTCAGAACCTGTTCAACCTTCTTCCCTTCTTCAGCTAGAATTTTGAAGTATATAACACTTTGAGACAATTCTAATCTTGCTATCTCTTCTTCAAATCTGAAAACTCAACTCAATATCTGAAATGGATAGGATAGAATGTTTTCTTTCAAGAACATGAAACCCCAACAATTGCCAACTATGCAAAGAATCACATAACAATGATACTCATGTTATTTTCACCATCAATTAGGGTTTCAACAACAATGCTCATCAAACAAGGTTTAGTCAACCAACACCATTCAACTCAACATCAACCTTGAAGCATTCAATCAATCATCACAAGAAAAGGAAACAAGTAGAAATCCTTTTCCATCCAAAGATATTTGAACAAAATAGCCACCAACATAATATCACCAAATGCAAAGAATAACTTGCTCAAATCAACTCAATGGAGTAAGCCCAATATCATGAATCAAGTAAAGCAATAACTTGATCAGACAACCTCTATGGAAGCAACTCAACCATCAAACTCAAAACAGCCAACCAAGGGTTCCACCAACTCAATGCAAGTAGCTAGACTCACAAATATAAATCCTAGTGCACAAATCTTCCACTATCTCAAACCAGAAATTATGCATTCACCAAAAACTCTCCTTAAGGATAACAATGCATAAGTAGTCTTCAACAAACCAAAAAATATGATTTACACCTAGCCAAAGGATACCTAGTAGAATACCTTTTCACTCCAACATTATTTCAGAAAACATACACCAATCATACTCATAAGAAGAATGTGCCCATACCTTATTGGAGTAGAAGATAATTGAACCTTCAAGCTTATAAATCACTGTCCAAGAAAATCTGAATTTCATGGCATAAGGACGTTTTAATAAAAATGTGTGTTACTCTAGCAAAGCACCCCCGCGAGACTCGAAATGGTGACCTCCGCCAATGCAGCGCCCAATAGCAGCCTTCGCTGCAACTAGCCCACATGGGCTACAAAGTTTACAAGTGAACTTCCCTCCACTTCACCCTCAAAAAAACTCCCAAAGACTTTTCAACCGCACGTGCTTCTAAGTCTTCCTTCGATCACAGCAAATACAGACCACAAAAACAGTAAATTGCATTCGAGGAATTTCAAATTGATTAACCTTCCAACCTTAGGAGTTGGAGAATAAATAGTCTCTTCGAAGACACCTTGATGTCGGTAAAAATAAAGACCATTTCGAAATTAATCAAAAGTCTTTTCAAAAAGGGTTTAAAAACCCTTAAATAATTTTAATAAATTAAGAATAAAAAAAGGTTTAAAAACCTTTAAGTATTTTTAATAAATTAAAAATAATTTCTCCCTTAATTAATTAAATAAGTAATTAATTAAAACCTTGAAGGGTTTTAAATAATAATTAAATAAATAATAAAGAAAACCTCCATTGGTTTTAATGAAAAACCCTTGCCAATGGAATCTCTCCGAATTCTCTTAAAAATATTCTCTTGGAATCTTCCACCTTTGAAGCCAACACATCCTCTTAACATTAATGTCATTTCCTTTTGACATCAATGACAACTCAGACAAGAAGCTAGGATCTCAAATGCAAAATTGCCAACATGTTAGGCCTGTAATCGTTACACCCTAGGATAAGAGCTTTAGTTAGCACTCATCCCACCCTGGGAAAATTACAAAATTGGTATTCATCCCACCCTGGGATGATTACATAGCAAGAAATAAAACAAGAAAAACTGCATCCAAAAAATGCACCAAAAACAACAATAAATCTTTCGAACAAAGGTGCCTTTGCACCTGAAATTTGTGGCATGAAAAAATTCTATCGGGGTCACAAATACTCACTATACTACTCCCTAATAAGGCTAGCATAGCTGGACTACTCCATGGGAAGGATTATTTTCAATAATTTCTACCCCAATAGGCATCAAAAAAAGGGTCAAAACCCACCAAAAATAGGTCCGATTGTTGGAAAACTATGATAAGTGTTTAAGGAAAACAACTGAAGGCACCCTTACAAAGGACATCTTGGATCAAGTGACTCATCACTTTTCTCATTTTTGGTCATTCCCTCATTGATTCGTCACTTGAGGGGGTATTCACACTTAGTCACCAATCAACAAATACACACCCAATCAAGGAAATGGTATGCATTCAAAGAATCATTGACAAAGACAATCACACTCCTGCTTGGGGAAGCAAACAAGCAATAATCACAAGATAAACAAACACTTGGTATTCTGGAAGCATGAAGAAAAGGTTCCTCAAACAAAATGTTATGCCCTTTGCCTATTCATGACTGAACAATGTCCAAGATCAAGTACACCTCACCGAAAAAGGTTACACTTGAGTTAAGCTCCTTAGCTCGTCAAAAGCAAGGATTCAAGAATGCATGCCCTTTCCATACTTGGGGTATCAAAATTTGGTTAGGTTACTAAGAAACCCTAATAATTAAGTGATTTGGTCATCTATTTTTGCTCAGCACTGCGCCACACATAGTGCATCTCAAAAAGAGGCATATATAGACACCAAAACAACACCAATCTGATTATGTGAATAGAAGCACTGACTGAATTGGCATACATACCCCCTAGGGCAGCCTAAAGAGGTTAAAAAGTGGTCTTAACCACTCCCAAATTATTTTTGGAAGGTCATAGGTCAGTTTTGCACCTTTTAAGCACTTTGCTCCCGATTCGTCCCACCTTGGGATGATTAGAATCCTATTCATCCCACCCCAAGATGATTAGAAGCAATCACTCCAAGGTGGGATGATTAGCAGGTTTGACTAGAAAAAATTCAAACCTTGATAAATGGCAGCCTAGATTTGCCACTTAACTTTACCTTCAAGGCATGCAATTACGAAGGACGATTTCAAATCAGAAAGAGACTACAATCAAGCCTGCCCTGATCATGGAGGCCTCATTCAAGGAGGCCCCAAATCAGGGAGTAATATTCTCTCCCCAAAAAAGGCATGGTGATCCAAGTGGCACCCTCACATGCACATTCAAGGGATATCCTTATGTTTATAAAAATGTCATCCCAAAAAGAGAATAGAGCTAGAGCATTTGGAGCAACGAAGTGCTGCCGAACTATACCCACATTCCTCTTTGTGCTTCCTACATCCCTAATTTCTCTTTTGGAAGAGAGGTTATCGAGTGAACACTAGGAACACAATACAAATCCAAAACCCAATAAATAAGCCACAATCCCACCCAAAAATTGTTGACACAACCCCCTAGGAGGTTTTGGACCCATCCCACTTGGATTGGTGTCAAAACTAGGCCCTAAACGGTGGGCGTCCCACCCTTGGGTACCCCTCGAATTGTTGCAATCCTAATCGCCCCACCCCGAAGTGATTATAAATCTATGCATTATTTCTTTACTATTATTTTTGCATTGTTTTATATCTTATATACTTATGCTACTATCTAAATTTCATGGCTTTCTGACATGATTTGACCTGGTTTCTGGCATTTTATGCGTCTACTAACCTACAAGGAGTGCCTTCAGATACAGGATGACCTAGGCATAATATGCCAAATCTGACCTTCTGGGTCATCTCAAAATGTTGTTTTTAGTCTAACTCCAAGTTTGCAAGAGTTTTGGAGGCCTCTGGGTAGGACATTTGCAAGGTCACTTTTTGCAAGTTTTATGACAGTCCCCAATGTCCCACATCGGAGTGATTAGAAATATGTGGATGATTTCCTTACTGTTTTTTTTGTAATATGTCCCAGATGATATCATAATTCCTCTATTAAATTTTCATTGCATTCTGACATGATTTGACTGTAGTTTTATTATTTTATGTGTTAACTAGCTCGTAGGGCGACCCTATCACATAAAGGAGAATCTAGGTAGGATAGGTAGATTTCGAGCATCTGAGTAGTCTTAAAATCACATATAATGCCTAAATCATGAGTTTTAGGTGATTTGGATAAGCATAGGTGGGACATTGGATCACTCACTTTGGAGAGGCCCCCGACGGGCAAACGAGCATAACTGGGCCGTCCGACGTCGCTTCGATGCAAAATCAGGTGATACCAATTCTAGATGTTGTCCTTTTCATTTCCATATTATTATGTAATCAATTTATCAACCTTATCACTGATATCCCACAAGCACCCTCTGGAGGCCTTAGGGATTGCATGTCTTTTTGGATACGCACATGCTATTAATGATTTGTTGTCTTTATGTGCACATGATCTCACCACCAAGAATACTAGAGGGGTAGCAAGGAATAATGAACATACAGACACAAGCAGTGACAACTTTTAGCCCACCCACTTGAATGTGGGCATGTGGAAGATGCTGGAAGCATACCGTCCGATCTTGGAAGCGTGGCTTCCTTCAGGCATCCATTGATGTAACAAATTGTATCAAACATTTTGAGCTAGAAGGGGTATGTATTGTAATAATATTAAAATCAATATCAATAAAGGAGGCCCCACTTTTTTTTGCTAACATCTCATTTCTGCATCATTTCCTTCATGCATTTCTCTTCGCATTCGTAGGACTTAGCATCTGTATCTATTTTTGTTTGCATCATATAAGTACGCCATTTTTTTGCATTGCTTTCACATATTTACTTGGCCTTAAATGCATCATAGAGGGGGTAAAATGTAGACACAAAAAATTGATCCACTTTCAGTGGGAAATCTTCCTTAGAACCCCTAAGAGATCCCTAACCCTTACCTAAGGTAAGGATATGCCTCTCCTCCCTCAGCATTGCTTGTTTTAGTGCCTTTAGAAAAATTGTGCTCTGTCATGTCCAGGCATGACTTTGCTGATTTTAATTTTATTTTAATTTTTATTTTTTTTGCCCACTTAAACCTAGTTCTAAACCCTCCCAACATGTTTTGGCATCAAATTTGGGTTTATTTTTCCCACCTTTTTCCCTTTGATTTCATCTATAAAAGGAAGGATGTTCTTGCTTAATATATAAAAAAGTGATATGTGATCTTAATGCAAAATTTTGATTATTGATTAAGCTCAAAAATTTTATGATAGCTCATTCTTCTTCCTTTGCTTTCTTCTACTGCAAGCTAACCATGAAGTGCAAATTTTAGACTTGATATTCTATTGCATGGATTGGATTATATTGTTGTGTGACTTGGTGTATTAGTGGTGTGGTTTGGAGAGATAGAGTGCCCACTTGGATACTTCAATTTTCTCTACCTACTTTTGTGATGTTCATCATGGTTTGATTACTTAGTTTCTAATATTTATTTTGCTTTCTACATTCAATTTTTATTTTTCATTTGTCTAAAATGATATCATGCTCAACATTAGTGAGGTGTGACTTCGCTTTCCTAGATTAGGGTAAACCAGTCCACCAAAGTGAAATTACATCCCATCTAGGTAGGGCATGACTTTGCTACTATGTTATTGTACCCCAGGTGAGGCATGACTTTGCTCGAGAGCACGTTGGGGGTAATTTCAAGATTCTATTTTCATTGTTGCATTCCATTTGGTATCTATATTATACTACTGCATTCTATTTTCCATTTTCTGTTACTACATTTTTTTTTATGATTAATCATCCAAAGGTCAATTTTTACTTTTGCTTTAGAAGGTTATCTAAAAGGACTTATGGGGCTTGACTGCTACACCTCTAGGGATTGTTACACAGTGGCCTAGGCATACCCCCTAATGATAATCCTATTTTCAAGTATTTTATGAGTTATTTTGCAGAAATAAGTATTTTCGATATCATTGAACAAGAGGGAGTAAAAGCTAAATCAAACACCAGTATAGATAAGTGCTCTAATCATTTTATTGGTTGAATATTTGATCTAATTATTGATTATTAGGCATCTAAAAGAAAAAATTATTTAGTTTGCACCTAGGGATAACTTTTGTGCATTTATCTTACATATTTCTACTTTAAAGGTTTTATGAAATAAACCCTAGGTTAGTGAGCATTCAAAATAAATATTCATATTAGGTTAGCTCTTGTATATTTGCATTCTATTTTCTACATTGTATTTTATATTTCCTAGTTTAGAACTAGAAATGCCAAACTTTGGTGTATTTATTAAAACTGAATACATCAAACATTCTTAAATATCCTGAGGACTTGAAGCGAGTCCTTAAACAATTCCTTGTGAACCCTTCCCCCTAGCATCGAGTGTAGAGCACACCATACCCCCATGGTTCACCCCACAAAAGGCTATCTCCCTACATATCCAACCTTTTGTTTGGGAATTATATGCGGTAGGGTAGTTTTCCCCCTCTACACCTAGGTTAATCATCAAAAAAACTAAGAGTATATTTACTATTATTAAGAGAGATTTTTCATAGGTCCTGATAAGTCAATATGAATAATATATAAACATTCATATGCATATCATGATTTACCTTTAGGAAATGATTCTTTATAATTTTTTCTACCATACAACCATATAAGTTTCATTTGTCATAACAATTTGTGGTAGATCATAAAATACTTTTAAATATTCATGAGAAAAATATTCTTAAATATGGTAGATCATAAAATCTTATATTTAATGTCCCAAATTATTTTCATTGATCTTAGAAATAAGAGAGTAATACATATTAGTAGCATCAAACTCATAAAAATTAAAATGATTATACTTATCCAACTTAGCTATAGCAATAAAATTAAAGTCTAATGATATATAACAAATATGTTTATAAAATTCTACTTCATAATTTTGGTATAATTTTAAAATAGAAAATAAATTCATCTTTATTGTAGTACCATAGAAAATATTATTTAATTCATCATTAGCCACATTAATATTTCCTATGGATTCAACCTTGTAAGTTTCATTATTTATAAGTTGTAAAGGATTTTTATAATCATCAAGAGTTTAAGAAATAAATAGATGCCTATCAAGTGTCATGTGTTGTGTTGCTTTTGAATCAAAAATTTATTCTTTAGAACAAGACATTGATGAAAAGATATAAATATCTCTCTTATATTGATATTATTGGGTTTCTTTTGTTACTTAATATTAGATCTAGGTTGACAATCATTTGAATTATATTGATCAACCTTTTTACCTTCTTTAGTATATTTCAATTTCTTATGATAATGCCATATAATACAACCTCATTTCCCATAAATAGTAACATAAGTTTATACAACTATGATTATTGTTATGATTACTTTTAGAAAGTCTATTTTTATTGTTATACCTAGTACTAAAATATTGTTTAGATATGAATTTAAAATTTACATTACCTACTAATAAAGCCATGTTCACTTGATCTTATATCACTTTATTATAATAAATTAGCTTCTTCTTGTTATGAAATATTCCACACAAAAAAAGAATATATAGTTCTTTTGCAAGAGAAGGCAAAACAAGTTGAAAATAACTACTAGTTATAATTTTGTTTCATTTGGGTGAAATATAGGTTTTTAAAAGGGCCCAAACACTTTTACAATCCTTTACTAGTTTGTCTAGAATTACCAATAAAAAAGCCTTGTATTTGAAGTCTACATGACATTAAAAAAAATGACCTACCTTGTTTCAAAATTCTACATATTTACATTCATTACAAGTATCTTTACATTCATATCTTTTAAGAGTCACCAGAAAATGGAACCCTCAACAGACAAATCCACAAATCTCTAGAAAATAGAACCCTCAACTTACAAATCTATAGATCTTCTAAAAATGAAACCCTAAATAAAAAAATCCATATATCTCATAAAATGGAACCCTTAGTAGGTAAAACCCATAAAAACCTAAACACACAAATTTCTCACTAGGAACCTCATATTGCTTGATAGAAATAGATTACATTACATCATTTGGATCATGTAAATGTAACTTCCTATGTACATACTTAGAACATTATATTAATTTAGGGGGAAGTTACCTAGTTTATTTATGCAATGTAATAAATGCACAAGTATCAATGTGTAAGATGTATATGTGCAAGTTGTCCCTTGCATAGCCAGGTAGAGTGTTGGCCAAGAAACTTATCTTCTATATAAAGGCCTCATTGTAATAGCATAGAACAAAACAACATAGCACAAGATAGCATAGCAGAGCATAGTATAGTTATAGTCACCCATATTGGTTATGGGTGCAATGTAGTCCAGTAGCATTATTCATGGAGTATCCATTTCCTCCATAGCTATTGTATTCATATTTATCATTTCTATATATAGCATATTTTAGTCATATTGTAGATTTAATTTCTTTCATATTATTTCTACATATTGTGATTGCTATCCCCCATTGCATATTGTATAAAAATCTAATAGTGGTATCATAGCTATGATAGAGCCAACCACAGGAAAAACCACCATCATCATTAAGTCTGAGTTTTTTGTCAACCGGATGCACTATTAGACCAATCACTAACAAAAACTCTTAGATTTATCTAGGTGGTAGAATTAGGGAGAGCCACAAGTGAGGACTAAATTAAATATTAGTTCCAAAAATACTGAGATTGCATTTGGCTAGATTATTTCCAGAGTTGTAGAAAAAAACTTGTGAAGACTAGGACTCAACATTCAATCCACTAGATTGACAAATCAACTAGTGAAGATAATCTAGTATATTTGGAATTTTTTAACTATTACTCAAAGTTTATTTTGCTATAGAAAATTAATTCTTAGAATATTGGGACTCCTACAATAGAAATCTAGGAGACTTCAACTTCGTTTCTCAAAGGTTGTGTGCCTTCATAGTGTAGATATTAGTTCCTTGTCCAAGAAAAGAATACTATGGAATAAGATTTCTGGATAAGAGTCATGGTGAATTTAGGAGACTAGAGATATCCATTAATAAATTGAGAACTTCACAAAATAATAAAATGCTATAGTAGCCTTTATCTAGAATAAAAGGCTATAGTAACCTTGATCCATAAGAAAAGGCCATAGCAGCCTTGATCCTTAAAAATACCATAGAAACCTTGATATTGAAAAAGGCCATAGAAGCCTTAATATTGAAGAAAATGCCATAGAATCCTTGATACTAAATAAAATGCCACAAAAGCCTTGATATTGAAAAAATGCCATGAAAGCCTTGATGTTGAAGAAGACTCTAGAAGTGAGTATCTAATTTAGGAGGAGATTAAGATTGTAGTACTAATAATTTATTATAGAGAAAGGAGATTCAGTGAGTTATGAAACTTCCTACAAGAAATTTAGGAAGAGTATCTTCTTCATAATCAATCCAGAACCTAAAGAAAAACTAAAGGCAAAGAGATCATGAGGAGATATCACTGAAGAACTTCTAATATTGGAAGGACTAGGAGAGTCCTACTCAAATCCTAAAGTAGTAGAATCAAATATCTAGAGGAATATATCACCACCAACACTTCTAGGATTAGAAGGTTGAATAAAAGGTCTCAAGGAATACCAAAAGGAGCTACAAGATTAAAGACCTTGGGGATGTCTCAATGAGAATATAGTAAAAGTATTGCAGAGCCTTACTAAAGAAATCATCAAATAAGAACTCATTGGAAAAATTCACTACCAAGGAGAAGCCCTTGATAGTGAAGGACTTGGAACAATTTTTACCATCTGACAACAATCCCAAGAGAAGAATAATTTGGTAAGGAGTTCCAAATATTGAAAGAAGAATCCAGTGAAGACCTCAAGACACCCAAAATCTTGAGAAAAATATCCTGCTTGAAGTCAAAGTTTAACAAGAATACTTGAATATGGGAGAAGCCTGCAAGACCCAAGAATACTTTAATATTACCTCTCACAATAATAAGGCACTATTTTAGAGATAAATACTTCTTCAAATATACAACAAAATAAGGAGAACAAACCACCAAATCTCAGGTTTGTCAAAGAAAGTTTGAGACCATATTTTGGTGAAGAAGTTGTATAGGATAGTCTACAAAAAGTAACAAGATCTACATCCTCCATAGAAGCAACATAAGAGCTACAAAATATTTCAAAAAGGTATGCAACTATTGGTGCAAGTATATTTATTAATTGGGTTACTTATGAGATTTATTAAAGCACATTAATTTGGATTAAAGTTGCAATAAGAAACATTCTATTACAGCCTTCAAATAGTGTAAAGAGAGAACAATTCCTTTTGAGGTTCATTTGCACATTAGGAGTTGATTATATTACTACATTACAACTATCTATCAACTACCTATCATCTATTTTGGAAAGAAAAATAAGACTAGTCCCTACAACTTTGTTTGTAAGGAAATTGTAAAATAATTTTTGAAGATTCATTTCATATTATTCTTGATTAGTTGTAGTAAATTGATTAAGTGCATTAATTTTTGAGATTTAATTGGAGTGATAAGGTGAAATTGTTAGTGCATTAAAAGTTAAATATTATTATATTAATTTGCACTATTCTATTGCTCTCAAAATACTGTTGTTTGTGTTCTTGAGAAAGACACAAAATCATAATTTGACAAAGTGTCTAAAGAAACTATTACTGCATATAAATCTGCAACATTTAGTGGCCAAAAGAAGCCACCAAATCATCTCAATCCTCCAAGAATTGGAGAAGAAATTAGCCACCAAATATCAACAAATGAAGCCTCGAATCGAGACTTGGTGAGTCTCAAATTCAAAGCATAATAAGGTAGCTACAAAGAAATAGTGCAACAAAATATAGAAAAAAGAGAGCTTCTATCAAGTGGTTACAAGCTTGGGTTCATTTGAAAAATATCTAAGAAAAAAGGTGAAGGTGTCTAATCAAAGAGATAACCTCAAAACCCCTACATTGCATTCAAAATTTTGCCATAAAACCAGAAATTTAGACCTGAAAAAAGGAGTGCAAAAGAAGGTGCAATAAAGTCTATTTTATACATAAATATATTACATTGCATTGCACTATCCTAATCTGGTTTATACAGGAAAATAAGGTACATTTGAAGGTTTCTCAAAGTTATAACATACACTAGAAAAACCAACCAAAGGTAATTGAATGCAAGAATCTTTTCAAGCACATAAAAAGGAGCTACTCTAAGGACTCATACTCCCCTCATCTTGGATGGTTGAACCTGCAAGAGACAAGATGAAAAACAAAGGGAGAAACAATGTTATATTCAAGAGCAATGATTTCTACAAAATAAGGATATATAAAAAGTGAGAAAAGAATGATATTAAAGCATCAATGAAGTTTTTTAAAATCCACATCATTATTGCTTGAAATCAGTGCTCAGGCCTCCAAATCATCACTCCTCAACCCATATGAAAACAACCCACAAGCAAGAGCTATTTAACAAAATAGAAGTTGGGAATTTTATAGGGTTTAAAGAACCAAAGTATATATTGAAGAAGCATTAGAGAAGATATCAATGCACAAGGAGGAAGTGAGATTTGTCACTTGATGCAATACCCTAACGCTCCTCATGCAAGTGCTCATCTTCATCATCAAAGAAGTTATAAGCTACAGGTTGGTGCAATAAGTATATGAGAAACACTTGTTCGAAGAGAAGCCAAGTGCTCCATTGAATAACATACCATCCATATGTTACTCAGAGGGAGAAATGATTATTTTCTAGCACCTTCTACTACTCAAGAACTCAAGAAAAAAATGGACATGCCACTTGGCACTCAACACAAGATTTTCCCCCATTTTAAGAGTATCATGCCCAAGCATTCAATAAGCATTTACATCCAAGGCCTATGCATATAGGGACAAAGTGGTGGCATGGAAGCAAGGTGGAAGAGCCTTCAATGCTATGGTCAAGAAAGGTCAAAGGTAGAGACTAAAGGGACCATATTTGGAATGTCAAATTGCATGAATTTTCCAAGAAATGCTATTGGAGGGAACAACCAAAGCAATGATGTCAAATTGTAGCCCTTGCACAACAAAAATCAGCATCAATTATTGGATGATATAAGGTAAGGGGTATTACCACTTTAATTTGCTTTCATTTCTTGGGAGTTATAATGTTAAACTTAGAGAAAATTAACCACACTGAAAGACATATCTCAAAGGGAATAATTTTTCAAATTGCAATATTAAACATAGTATTTCTACTGGAAATTATTTTAAAAATATTTTCAAATATTACTATGGTCTATTTTTTCCAAAATTAGAGAGTTATAAGGGTTACTATGTAACAACCCACAAACAAGAAAATAAAAAAACACACAAACTGAAAGAAGAAGTTTTACATATTTTTTTTTTACCAAGGAGAAGGATTCATAAATACCCATCCAACCTTAGACCAACTTAATATTTGATATACACTAATTTTCTTAAGAACTATACCACATGAGATTCCCCTCACACAAGTTCATACAGTGTAGGCTTATCTCATGTCATGCACGTAATTCCATCCATATCATCATTCTTGATGAGCTAGACTTACCACCCTCAATCATTGGAAGGTATGCACGCATCTCCATACTACACATAAACCATTATGTGTGGGTATGCTACATGCATTGTGAATTAAGCTATCAATCTTGTCCTATGACAATATATCTTAACTCTTGGTATGAAATTCTAAATATAGATAACCCATATACCTAAGGGGGTATTAAGCCCTTAAGTCATCCTATAAGTTCACCTAGAACTTTCAACTATTAATTCTATTTTTTTTTAAATAAAACTCATATGAATACTAAGGAGAAATATAGATACTAAATATAACAAAAAAATCAAATTTAAACAAGCATGAGACATTCATTAAATGGAAAACATGCAATAAATAATTAAACAACATTTCAATACAATAATAAACAATGCTCGTTTAATCCCTTGGGGAAATCTCCCTGCAAATATAATATACTATAAAATTAAGCAAGAAATAATGTAAAGAACAAACTTGCAAAGTAGTCCATCTGTAGCACCCTAAAATTGGCGCAGTTAAACCCTTAGTAAAAAGATAAAAATTTGAATTTTAACCCCAAAACCGCCCGTTAACCGCCCGTTACCCGCTCCCCTTGTTTTTCGTGCCATTTTTAGGATTTGTTTTGACCGTTGGACGATATCGTCGACGATCAGATGAAATCATCCCAGATCTGACGAATTCATCTGGAAGAGAACGTCCAGACGATTTCGTCCCAAAACCAAATTTTCATAATTAGCTTATGTTCAACAACTTCTCTAACTTGGGCAGAAAGCGTGTCTACGTGGTTAGAGTCTCCCCCATTGGAGATCTCCCAAATTGGGGTGATCTCCAACCTCCTAACCTCTCCCTAATCCTATATAAACTAGGATTTTCTTAGTTTATCCCCCTGGATGACTGATTTCCCTACAACTTTAGTTTCTTGTGCATTAGAACACCCTCGCACCATCGTTTGCATTCTGTATTTCAAGTTTTTCTTGCAGGAATTTACTATTTTTTAGCTGGAGCAAGCTCGGATCGTCTCAGGCGATTCCAGACGATTTCGGATGATCCTGTCGTAGATCGACGATGATCTCATACGATCGGAGGCGATCTCAACTGCAGTCCATATTGGGGGCAATCAGAGCCCGGAGTTTGCATTTCTTTACCTTCTCTCTTCATTTCTTTATGCATTAACTTATTTTATTCCATTTTTGCATCCTGGAGTTCACCTCATTTAGCATAGATGCATGATAAAGTTAAAATAAATTATTAAAGTAATGCATTTCCTTTAATCGTTATCTGGATCTATCATTTAGGCAAATTTACTATTATTTCTATCATTTCCCCTTGCTTTTGTAGTTGCATTTTTGGTCCTTGGTATCTGTTTCTGTGATTGCAGGTTTTTGACAAATTCATCTGATGAATTCGTCAGATCGACGATGATCTCGTCTGATCTCAGATGATCGACTATGATTTGAGATGATTCTATGCAATTGTAGATGATAATGTAAGATTTGAGATGATCTGGACTTCTACAAACCTCAGACTCTTCATCAGACATCCGAAATCAGGTATATTCTATCTTATTTAGCATACTTTCTATGTTCAGCACTTATTCATGTTTTTTGTATCCATATAAATCAGCATTGGCATATAGAATAGCTTAGATTCATCTTGGCCAAACCTAGGAATTGAATGATTAAAGTACAAAATGAACACATCAAACCTATTCTCAACCTAGGCATGGAAAGTTCCACTCAAAAGTTTCCTGGTGAACCCACCATCCATCAAAAATTCACCCTTATACCCCTCCCCGAGAGGCGTGACCTTCAAAGGGCCTCTCAGTCCGAGGTATTGTCCCATCCTTCTCGCATCCCCCTTCCGGGCATGGATCCTATAGCTTGAAGGTAAGGATGCAAAAAATTTGGAGCGATACATTTTGGTGAACCCGACGTGAAAAACTAAAAACCTTTTGAAAACAATCCAAAAATAAAAATAAAAAATAAATGCATTTAGAATCATCAGATAAACAAGTAAGATTGCATATCATATTTAGATGGTAGATTATAATAAAATATGAGTTGTCACCATTAATGTTGAAAATCAATTAACAACCATAGAGATTACTTCTGTGCTTAGAGTACCTCAAACAAATAGGGTTCAACCTTTGTGGGACGAACTTGATAGGAGATTGGGTATCATTGGATCTAGATCAACCGAACTTAGGCAAATCAAGAGGTTTGTCCTAGATAGAATCTTGGATCCTGATCAGGTGACTTTGTACCATGAACTTCAGAGAGCTTGCCATAGGTGGTTAGCAGATAAAAGAGCACTTGTGTCTTCCGAGTTGTACACCTTTGAGGAATACCTTGAGAACGTAGTTGTAGTACATAAATTTCTATCTCGTATAGAGGATCAAGAGGTCATTCTTACGGATAGAAAAATATGGAATAGAGTTCCTAGAGTTGTGTTATATCGAGAGTATTGCCATGAAATCTATTTTTACAAGTTCGAGTATGAAGCAGATAATATCACCATAGCACACTTTGTCAAATTCTTGAAAAACAATTTCCAATTTGAAGAGGAGCATTTCATGACTCCTGATGAACTTGATCCTATTAATGATATCCATAAACTATTTATAGAAAATTAAGCTATTCTTTTATTATTATTATTTCTTGCATTTAGTATGATGTTTGTTGTCTTTATAATATTATTATAAAAAAAAACAAAAACAAAACAAAAATATAAAAACATTTTTTTTAAGTATTATAGTAGGTATATAATTAAAATATATACCTCCCAAACTTATCGCATATATATATATATATATATATATATATATATATATATATATATATATATATATATGCTAAAATCTAAGTTTAAGCATAATGACTAGACTTAGGAATGGAAAACAGACTGAAGTAGAAGAAGATTGGTTAGGAAAACCATTAAATAAACTAGATGTCCTTCCTGAAGACCCAATTCAGGAAGAAGGAACCCTAGACCAACAAGAAGAAGAGTTTGCTGAAGGAAATGAACAAAGAGAAACTGTTAGAGAGGAAGGATCCTCATCCCCTAAAATGTCTCCGGGAGGAGCTATTACTTTTGATAACATGGAACATTTCTGGAAGTTCCTCAATACTAATATTGGCACTCTTAATAGAGCAGTCCATATGGACAAGGATCAAATTAGTGACACTCAAGCAACCCTAGAAGAAATATATCACACACGCACTAATCCCTTGTCCTTCGTTGATCAAGAAAGTGATCAAGTTGGACCATCCAATTTGGATATGGCCGCTATAATCCAGAACATGCAACAACAACCAGGTTACCCAACCACCTAGAGTGCCTGTTACCAAGCCTAGAGTTATTCCCACACAAAATAAACCTTCATTCACTGCTCTATTTCACCAAGTTATTGATCAACATACCTCAAATCAACAAAAGCCCAAAACAAAACCAAACACCAATTTCCAACAATCTGGGATACAACATAATGCTACTACAAATCTTCTTCATAATACTCTTCCTACCAACCATTTGCATAATAGCAATATAGCATCTAATCCTTATGTCACGCCATCATACGCTCAAATACCACCAAACCAATATGGTGGACAAACTAGTAATCTTGAAACTATGGTGAAATAGTTAGTCTCCCGCATGGACCAGATAGATCCCTACCATCCCTCGTACAATTATCGAGAGATGTGTAGTCAACCTCTAGATCCTATAGTTGTAGCACAACCATATCCTAAACACTTTCCTATGCTTGTCCTACCTATATACAAAGGAACCGAAGATCCCATAGAGCATCTTCGTATGTTTAGGATAGCATGTCATGATATATCACATGATGACTTGTTATTACTAAAAATGTTCCCAAAAAGTTTAGGAGGAATGGCATTGGAGTGGTATTATCAATTACCCACTCATTCTTTGAGGAATTTCGAAGAAACAGCCGAGTCTTTTGTTCATCAATTTAGTGCCTACATCGAAAGGCATGTAACCATTAAAGATTTGTACAACTTAAAACAAGACAAAGATGAATGTTTTGCTGATTTCCTAGCTCGGTGGAGACAGTTGATAGGAAAATTACACTTTGTGTTACCTTATCGGGAAATGTTGGATATCTTTATCAATAATTTACAAGAACAACTATCCTATGAGTTATCAACTGCTACCTTGACCACCTTCGATCAAGCTATAGACTTAGCTCGAAGAGTGGAAGATGCTCTCATTAGGAGAGGTCAGCTTAAAAAGAAAGATGATGAGAAAACATCCAGAAATCAATATAAAAATAAACAAGTTGTGGGTGATGGAGTCACTGATAGTAGAAATATTGCTACTATTAATGCTGCAAAGACAACGAAGAAGTTTATACTGAAACCTCTTGATAAACCACCTCAAGAATTTACTAGGTTAAATCAACCTCTATCAACCATTCTACCACAATTATTAGAATGAGGTTTGATCCAATTACCAGCTATCCAGGAACCTGATCCAACTATACCCGGATACAGAGCTGATTTACACTGTGATTTCCATAGAGGACCTGGACATGCTACCAACTCTTGTAAAATATTAAAACATAAAATACAAGACTTAATTGATAACAATGAGATGGAGGTGCAAGCCTTTCAACCTAAACAAAATCCTCCTAATAATGCTCAAAAGAACATCCCCCAAAATCAGAATCAGAATGCCAATCAATCATTGGACATATTTCAACATCCTTTACCCAAGCATGGTAAAGAGGTGGCTAATCAAATTGAGCATCATAATGTTCCCCCTCCTACCCGATATGTAGGAACTATTAGTGGACATTTACCTGCTCATGATTTGGAAATATTTGACACAACTTTATCCATGGTTACGACCAGACCTCTATATAATATTCGGACACCTGATCTTAGTGATACAGAATACGAGACTGAAAGTGACATGGAAATCACCTCAAATCAATCGAATAGTTCTGAAGATGAATCAGATGCTATTCAACCTATCACAAATTCTATGGTTCCAGAAGAACCATTTCCAAGAAGAGTCACTACTAGACCATCTTCTCACCAATTACTTTCTAATGAACAAGCCATAAACGCTAGACCAAGACCCATTCATCATCCACAAAATAATATTGTAGGTACCATCGGAGCTATTACTCGACAACAGGCTCAAAATTCTCAACAAGATCAAACTCAGAATGATGGATCAGCTCCATTTGTTTTGAAAGTTCCTAATAAATGGAATCATGCACCTAATGTTCAACCTAAACCTCCTTATAATATTAATGAACAATTATCAAATACTACAACTAGAATTTCCCTTTTGGACCTTTTAAAATCTTCTCCTACACATAGGAATGAATTAATGCTCACATTAAGCCAAATGATGGTACCACAAAATATTCAACCTGAAGCCATGGCCAATACTATCATAACTCGAGAAGTCGATTGTATTGACTTTCGGGATAGAGATATACCGCAACATAGTTTACATAAGGATAACCCCTTATATATTACTGCCCTAATTGGAGATGTAGCAGTTAAACGGGTCTTGATTGATAATGGTTCATCTTTAAACATTTGCACTTTTGACTTCTACCAAATATTTGGGTTTAGAAGTGACGAAATGAAAAGAACTGATATGATCATAAAAGCCTTCAATGACGAAACACAAGAAACGTGTGGAGTTATTACTATCCCCTTGCAAGTTGGTCCAAGAACCTTAGACACGACCGTGTTTATTGTACATTGCCCTGCATCGTACAATATACTCTTGGGTCGCCCTTGGATCAACGCGATGCGAGCTGTTCCCTCAACTTTACATCAGTGTGTTAAATTCGAATTTAAGAATCAGTTGGTTACCATTCATGGTGATCCTAGACCCTTTGATATGTGTGCTTTGGCAGAACCTATCGGAGTTCAATTTTGCCCTGCTTTATCATCCACACATCCTAATTCTCATTATCCATCTAAACGTGTGAAACACACACCCATAACATCATCTACTTTTTCTCCATCAACTCCACCTCTACATATAGTTCAACCATCTTCCGAACAAACCACATTAGGACCTCAAAAAGATCCTAAACCCACAACCAATGCTTCTTGTTTTACTCCTATAACTTCCATACCTATAGACCCATCCATCGACATCTCTACAACATCTACACCTACCAGAGGCATATTTTCTGCATCCGAAGATGTAGGAAATGTTCCTTCTACCTCTTACGCTCTTACTGATGAGCTCTTACCCGATTTATCTAAAATTCTTATATCAGAAAAAACAAATGCTGCTATGCAAGATTCCCTTATTTTAAATAAATTGCCACCCTCTCCTCGTACCTTGGGCCTCCCACAGCCTATGGGAAGTATTTACCAAGTCGGGAGCTATGCTTTTATTTATAAGGGATATGACTGGGGAAGAATACCTAGAAATCTCAAGACTCATTATGATGGATATGCTCGATGTTATTTTACTAATGAGTATATTAAAGCTAAGCCTATAATGCTTAAATTGGGATATAAAGGGAAAGGTTTGGGACCTTTCCAAAATGGTATGAAAGAACCTTTTGAGGTAGAACCATGGCCTTCCCGATGTGGTGTGGGCCTATTTCCTAGTAAGGGTCAGCCCTTCCCATTTGAGGATGATGACCATCTCATATGTTACCAAGATTATTTGGATAAACATGATGCTTTGCATTTAATGAATAAGCCATTTACATGTCATATGCTATCTATAGCCTACCCTCAGATGATCGTTGAATCCGATGATGAGTTGGAGGGAGATATCTTCCATGATGTCTCCATTGAGGAATTATTACATAACGGATTTTATTTCGATGGCTCCTTACCTAGTATAGCCCAGCTTGAGGCCACGACTCCTCAAGATGAATTATCTAAGCTAACCTCGAAAGAATTACAAGAATTGGGTGTTTCACCCGCCCCACCTAATTTTGAGAGAGATCTACACATGGAAGTAGAAAATGTCATAAAAATTAACATTGGAACCAACGATAATCCTCACATAATCAACATTGGATCAGAATTGAGTCAAGAAAAATAGGATAAATACATTGCATTTCTTAAAGAATATGAAGATGTCTTTGCTTGGACATATGAAGATATGCCAAGATTAGACCCTTCCGTAGTTATGCATCACCTAGTAGTCCATCCGGATGCTAAACCTGTTAAACAAAAACTTAGAAAAATGCATCCTAAAGTGGCCTTACTAGTCAAAGGGGAATTAGAAAAACTCTTGAAGGTTATTTTTATACAAGCCATTGATTATGCTGAATGGATCTCGAATGTAGTTCTAGTAACTAAGAAAGAAGCTACCAAAGTTAGGGTTTGCACAGACTTTAGAGATATTAATGTTGCTTGCCCTAAAGATGATTTTCCTCTTCCCAACATGGATCAGATCATTGATTTTACTACTTGGGAGTGGAATGATATCCTTAATGGATGGATTTTCTGGTTATAATCAGATCAGGATAGCTCCTCAAGATCAGGCTAAAATAACCTTTATTACCCCTTGGGGGACCTTTTGTTGGAAAGTGATGCCATTCGGTTTGAAGAATGCAGGTGCAACATATCAACGAGCCATGACTTATATCTTTCATGATATGATGCATGATATTCTACATGATTATGTAGATGATATTATAGCTCGTTCCATCAAAGAAGATGATCATTTAGATGACTTGAGAAAAGTATTTGATCGGTTAAGGGAATATCTTATCCGATTGAATCCAGCCAAATGTATATTCGGAGTTAAGTCCGATAAATTATTGGGGGTTATAGTTTCTTTACGTGGCATTGAAATTGACCCTCTCAAGATCATGGCTATCACTGATATGCCCGCACCCACAAATATATCTGAATTATGAAGTCTACAAGGTAAGCTTCAAGCTATTCGTCGCTTCATCGATAAGTTGGCAGACAAAATAGGACCCTTTCTTAAGCTTCTTAAGAAAGATGTCTCTTTTCATTGGGACGACGAATGTCAGGAAGCATTTGAACTCCTCAAACAATATCTCCTTAACCCACCTGTGCTTTCACCACCTAGATCTGATCACCCATTTATCTTGTATATTTTTGCTTCAGATTTTGCCTTAGGAGCTATGTTAGCTCAACTTGACGATGAGAAAAGAGAGCATGCTAATTATTACATTAGCCAAACCTTAATCAGTTATGAAACCCGCTACACAGCATTAGAGAAACTATGTCTAGCAGTCATATTTTCTACACAAAAATTATGACATTATATGCTCAGTCAAAAAATGTATGTTATTGCTAAATTCGATCCTTTGCGGTATCTCATGAGTCGACCTTATTTATCTGGTCGCACAACAAAGTGGGTTCTTGCGCTAAGCGAGTTTGAACTCACGTTTATAGGACAAAAGTCTGTTAAGGGTCAAATCATAGCAGATCAATTAGTTGTTGCACCTTTAGAGTCTACCCATCCCCTCATCATTGAGTTTCTTGATGAATGCCTTAAAATAGAGGCAGACCATCCAGAGCAATGGTCCCTATACTTTGATGGAGCCCGATGCATGAGTGGGGCTGGTGTAGGTATTATTTTAATATCTCCCCAGAAACATCTTATACCTCTGTCCTTTAAATTAATGTTTGCTTGTACTAATAACACTGCTGAATATGAGGCTCTAATCCTTGGATTACGAGCTGCCTTGGCACTAAAAATTAAAAATCTATTGGTTTTCGATGATTCTCAACTTGTCATAAATCAAATCAATGATGTTTATCAGACCAGAGATGATAAATTACATCCATATAAAGCATATGTCTTACAATTATTATCTTTATTTGATCAAGTTACCTTGGAAGCTATTCCTCGAACTAGCAATCGTGCGGTTGATGCTATGGCTGCAGTTGCATCTCTTTTGCCCTTGGAGTTAGATGACGAATATGCTACCATCATTATTCATCGACTCTAGGAACCCACTTCAAATAAATCATGCTTAGAACCTTTGGATGTGTTTCTAATCAATGAAACTACTCCTGAACCTTGGTACACTGATATATTTAATTTTCTTCAAAATGGGACCTTCCCTGAAGGTTGTAATAACAACCAACGTCGGTTATTACGTAGACGAGCAAGTCGCTTCGTAATTATTGGCAATACATTGTATAGGAGATCTTTTGAAGGCATCCTATTGAGATGTTTGAATCTAGAAGAATCTAGATCAGCTTTGAGTGAAGCCCATGATGGATCTTGTGGGGGACATTTTAGTGGTAGCGCCATTGCTAAGAAGCTCCTTAGGATAGGATATTTTTGGCCTACCATGGAGAATGATGCACATGATTATGTGCGCCATTGCGACAAGTGCCAGAAACATGCTGACCTTGTCCATGCACCTGCACAAGAACTACAGGCTATTTCATCTCCTTGGCCCTTTTCAAAATGGGGCTTAGACATCATTGGAAAAATCAACCCTGTGTCATCTGATGGACACAAATTCATCATAACCGCCATCGAGTATTTCACGAAGTGGGTTGAAGCTATGCCCTTAGCTTCTTGCACTGGAACCCAAGTTTCCAAATTTATTTTTAATCAAATTATTTGTAGGTTCGAAATTCCTACAAATCTCATCTCAGATAATGGAACTTGTTTCAAAAATAAATATGTCAAAAAATTATGTCAAAAATATAAAATTCAACATCGTTGGTCCACTCCCTATTATCCTCAGGGTAATGGCCAAGCAGAAGCATCTAATAAAACATTAATTAAAATCCTCAAAATATTGGTCAATAAATCTGGCCGAGATTGGCACATTCAACTATATCCTGCTTTGTGGGCTTATCGAACTAGCGTTCGCACTCCCACGGGCACTTCACCTTTTGTTTTGGTTTATGGCGCTAAAGCAGTTTTTCCCTTTGAATTAGAAGTTCCTTCTTTGGCTCTACTACTTCAAGATACTGAAGTAGGAGATGAATATCGTGCTGGCAGATTTAGTCAGTTGGAACTCCTAGATGAGAAGCGCATCAATGCTTTGGAACATCTTCGTGCCTACCAAAACAAGCTCAAGCGAGCATACCTCAAGAAAGTTCATCATCGATCCTTTGAGATCGGTGACCTTGTCTTAAAAGAAAATAAAAAAAATACTAATGCAACTAAAGACCTTAAAGGTAAATTCGAGCCCAACTGGCTTGGACCGTATATCATCACTACTAAATTTGGATCGGGAGCATACCGATTAGCTACCTTAGATGGTAAAGATCTTAAAGAACCTATGAAAATTATGCATCTTAAACGCTATTATGCATAAAATCTGGTCATTTCATCATTGTATATATTGTTATTTTGCATATTGTTTCATTTTTGTCATCCATATAAAAATTTCAAAAAAATAGTAATAGTATTTATTCTTTCCATTCATAAATTAAAATCAAAATATAAAAACTTCAAAATCATCAAAATCTTCAAAAACATCTTTTATTTTCGTACTTGTCAATTCTTGACGTGTTGCAGTCATATTTTCAATTATTTTGGATAAATTAGCATTTATTTGGAATCCCGCACTTTCACATTCACATGAATAAATATCTTGATTTTATTTGGTATGATTATTAATCTCTCTTATATCAAAGTCCACATTTGAATTAAATAAAGTTTTGAGCATAGAGAACTGATCTTGTTATTTACTTGAACCAAGCATATCTTTTCACATTAAAATGATTTCATTGCAAATTCGATATGATGCTACATAGTAGAAATGGTTTCTTGAGCGAAAAGTTTCCCCTGCTATCCTATCATGCACATGGTCTAGAATCTTTGAGAATTGACAAAAGGACAAGCTCACCCCTACCCAGAATAAAAATCCCTTGCTCTACAACCAATCCGAGCAAGTATCCCTAGTATAGGAAGAAAAAGAAAAGTCAAAGAAAATGAGAAAAAGAAAAATATTATTTTGTACCATCGCAACAATATTTCAGCATTATCTCAGTTCCAAGCAAAAATACAAAAAAAAAAAAAAGAAAAAGAGAAAAGAAAAAGCAAAAAGCAATAAAATCCCCTTTCCCTACCCTTTGAAAATAAAAGAAGGGTGAATGAGCTTGAATCCCTAGAATTCTCAATTATTCGAAAACTGTGAGGTAAGCCCCATAACAGGCGGTTTGTGCCCAACCCGCTTGGCCTTGGGTAATCCCTAGCGTGGTGATATGTCTGTCACATTAGCGACCTTCTTTTGTATAGACCTATGTCGGCTTATGGATTAGCTAGCTCTTGATGACCCGACTTACATAGTAGTCTGGTATGGTTACATGCATATAAATCATGGTCAACGAACACTCAGTTGGTTAATTCAAATTACTTGTATCAAATTATCTTGCTCAAAATTGGTGAATGAACAATACAATTGCACACACATTTGTATTTGAGAGATTTTGTATCATTATGATAAATCAAGATCGGTAATGAACTCACATTTGCACATGAGGGTTCCTTATAAATCTACATTTTGTCTTTGAGATAATTTAAAATATCTCTGCAATTCTTTTCGAATCATTTCATCTTCTTATTTAAGAACATTTGCTCAACATAAAAACAATTAAATATATTTCTTTCCAAAAACCAAAATTTTCTTTCACATCTTCAAAAACCTAGTAAATAAAGTCATGTTTATATATTTTTCTGTTTATCTCAAAATCAAAAATCAAGTCATGCAATAAAACTAAAATATCAATTTCTTCTTTGGATTTCACGATGATGGTATAAGTCTATACCTATAATTCTATGCCTAGCGCAAACCATTGTTCTAATTTTATTTTCCCATTCATTTTAATTCATAAAAACATATGGCTTACATCATTATGTTACACAATTGTGCTTTAAAAAGAACGCAAATTTTTCTATTTCATTTCATTATGTCAACATTCAATTTTGCAATGATGGTATAATTCCTAGGGAATTATTCAAAAATTTTATCACACTTAGGAATTTATGCCTAGCAAAAATCATATTTCTTTTAATATCTCATGCATAATATTTTTATGAAAATCTGAAAACAAATCATCACCATCATCATTTTCATCATCACAACACAAAGTCTTAAGACAGTCTCTTAAGCACTCTTTTACTTTTAGCAATATTTCTATACTGGGATTAGCTTGACGACCTAGCGAGCGACGACTCCATGAAATGGTCTATAACAACGACAATGTCCTTTGAAATTATTGTTAGAAGTCCCTTTTATTTTTCATCAAAACACACCACCAAAACAACCAATTTGTTCACATCAGATTATTTCATTTAAATTTTATGGCATGACATAAAATTATAATTTATTTCCAATGACATAATTACATGAATAATCAATCAAACAAATCCAAAATTAAAGCATCATACAACATATACACAAGTCATATCATCAAAAATACCATATATATATATCAACAAATTATGTACATCATATCAAAACTAGATTGGTATGCCACAATCTATATCCTGGCATACTCAATCCTCTCAAAAAATAATAATAATAAAATATACAATCTAGTCTCTGGCAGCTAGTCTCGAGAAGCCCTCGAGCTCTCAGCCTCATCTCCTCTCCCACCCTGGCATGGAGGAGGTGGTCCCATAGAGGTCCGGGTAGTGTCTCGGGTCCTCATCATCGATCGTGAGGAAGTCCTCGATGATCCCACCCTGATCGGCTCTGCAATGTCAGCTGGCAGCTGCAACCTCTGGCCCTCTGGAACCAGCTGGTAGTATACTCCCTGGTAGAACATGGTCTGAGCCATAGACCATGCTAACTCCTGCATGCTCGCCCCTCCACTCTGAGCCCTGAGCCATGTAGCCTCATCCTATAGTGTCTACACCTGAGCCCGAAGGTGGGCAACCTCAGCTCGGAAGAGCCATCATCTCGCTGCTCTCCCCTACCTCGACACCCTTGCCCTTATCGGGTGATGGTGGCCTCTCCCCCTATTGAGAAGGGAATCCCCCCTCCCTCCTCCCTATCTATTATGGTCTCTGTGGAGCCTGTGGCATCCTCTGGCATCTCTCCTATGGAGACCATCACTGGTCTCTCCTACCGTGACCCCGTGCTGCCTCAATAGTAGCCTGGTATCGCCTCCCCATCCATCGCACAATCACATGCATCGGACCCTATGCCCTCATCATCCGAGGAGGGTGGATGCCTATGTACCAGGCATCGTATCCATTAGCAACCCTAGCATCATCCCCATCCACTGGCTGGATAGGGGCATCATCCATATCCTGACTCTAGAATCATTGCATATCTGGAGCCCCACTCAGTGTAGTACTATCTCGAATAGTCTAGGAGTACTCATAATCCCTGAGAGATGGGATCCCCTATTGTAGACCGAACTATCACAAAACTCGGTCGTAGCGGTGGAGCTCTACCTCTCCTCGCTCCATCCTCAGCCAACAAACTTGCCTGATGCGAGCCAGCTCCTGCCCATCCTCTCCCCACCCTGGATGCTCTCTCCATGGCCTCTAGGTGATCTGGTCTAGGATGAGGTCATCTAGCAACCTCCGTGACATCGATAGATCTATCCGCCATTGTGACCCTCTCTGTAGCCACCAATAGAAAACCTAGGGTCTCTCTCGGTCAACCCCTATCAGTGGGAGTCCTACCGGCCTCCGTACCATGATGTGCTCCCAACACCAAACCTGTAGTAGCGATGTCAAAACTAGACATCGGCCTCCCTTGTATACGACCCCATGCAGGATCCTATACAAGTGACATAGTACAAAGCTACCCCATGCAAATCTGTACCCATGGTCTCTCATGTCGTAGACCACATCTGAAAGGAGCCAGGGTAATCTGCACCCACTCTGGTGGCACAGTAGTAAGCCACCCACTATCCCTGCCAAAACCTGAGTCAACCTAGATGCCCCAGGCATCTGCCTCAGAGACTCGATGTTCACTCCGCCCTTCTCCAGGGTGAAGCTCGGGTCTCCGCACAGCCTCATCATAGCCTGGCCCTGATTGGCCGTAGGAGTCATGAACCATCCTTGTATGGGGATCCTCAAGATCCTCCATACATCCTCTAGTGTGGGAGCCATCTCCCCTATCGGTAACTAAAAGCAGGATGACCCCGGATACCATCTCTCTGCTAGGGCTATCAGTAGCCCCATGTCTGTCGGTACTTGTGGCATCTCTGCCACATGTTGTAGTCCGACCTGTGCTAGTCGGTCTCGCTCCGCCTGGTCGAGCGTGGCCACGTCATCTCTCAGCCCCTCGTATTTCCATTCTTGACTCTTTAGTAATCCCCTCTACAAAATAAACAATAAAACAATAAAATTCATTAATAAACCAATTATTAAAATCAATTAAATGCAATTCAAACAAGCTTAATTTCATAAAAATGATGATATCGTCCACTATTGGATGATATCATCCTAAATTGGGTAAAATCATCCTTTGTAGGATGAAATCATCTCCGATTTCTCAACTTGGGGATCACCCCTTGTTGGACGGGATCGCCCCTAGTTCATCGATTTCGCCCTCAGACGAAATCGACGATCTAGAGACGATTTCGATGAAATGGGGACGATTTCATCCCGACGTCGTCGACGGCCTAAAAATGGCCGCGATGCCCCAAAATAGTCAAAATTTAAATAAAAAATTACACAAATCAAATTACAAACATAATTCACTAGGTTTAGATCCTTACCCATAGCCCGCGCTGGACCTCTGTCGATCTGTGCGTTGTTTCAACCATTTTGTCTGCAGAGCTCTAAAACAGTAAAAATGAATTAGGGTTTTACCCTATTTTTCTTAATTTTATTTAAAAACAACATTTTAATTTTGCTTTTTCATGCTTTTACCTCAAACGTTCGATTTGGGTAAAAACACGGAGGGGGCACCATAGTAAGCAGTCGTACGATTCGACCTAGAATCGTCGTCTATAAAATTGAGTAAATTTTTGCTTTCTCGTAAAATGGGAAGAACTCGTCTTTAACGCATTTTCTTCAAAAAATTCGCTAAAGAGGGGGCAAAATGTAGCACCCTAAAATTGGCATAGTTAAACCCTTAGTAAAAAGATAAAAATTTGAATTTTAACCCCAAAATCGCTCGTTAACCACTTGTTACCCGCTCCCCTTGTTTTTCATGCCATTTTTAGGATTTGTTTTGACCGTTGGACGATATCATCGACGATCAGAAGAAATCATCCCAGATCTGACGAATTCATCTGGAAGAGAACGTCCAGATGATTTCATCCCAAAACTAAATTTTCATAATTAGCTTCTGTTCAACAACTTCTCTAACTTGGGCAGAAAGCGTGTCTGCGTGGTTAGAGTCTCCCCCGTTGGAGATCTCCCAAATTGGGGTGATCTCCAACCTCCTAACCTCTCCCTAATCCTATATAAACTAGGATTTTCTCAGTTTATCCCCCTGGCTGACTGATTTCCCTACAACTTTAGTTTCTTGTGCATTAGAACACCCTCGCACCATCGTTTGCATTCTGTATTTCAAGTTTTTCTTGCAAGAATTTACTATTTTTCAGCCGGAGCAAGCTCGGATCGTCTCAGGCGATTCCAGACGATTTCGGACGATCTTGTCGTAGATCGGCGATGATCTCGTACGATCGGAGGCGATCTCGACTGCAGTCCAGATTGGGGGCAATCAGAGCCCAGAGTTTGCATTTCTTTACCTTCTCTCTTCATTTCTTTATGCATTAACTTATTTTATTCTATTTCTGCATCCTGGAGTTCACCTCATTTAGCATAGATGCATGATAAAGTTAAAATAAATTATTAAAGTAATGCATTTCCTTTAATCGTTATCTGGATCTATCATTTAGGCAAATTTACTATTATTTCTATCATTTCCCCTTGCTTTTGCAGTTGCATTTTTGGTCCTTGGTATCTATTTCTGTGATTGCAGGTTTTTGATGAATTCGTCTGATGAATTCGTCAGATCGACGATGATCTCGTCTGATCTCAGATGATCGACTATGATTTGAGATGATTCTATGCAATTGTAGATGATTATGTAATATTTGAGATGATCTGGACTTCTACAAACCTCAGACTCTTCATCAGACATCCGAAATCAGGTATATTCTATCTTATTTAGCATACTTTCTGTGTTCAGCACTTATTCATGTTTTTTGTATCCATATAAATCAGCATTGGCATATAGAATAGCTTAGATTCATCTTGGCCAAACCTAGGAATTGAATGATTAAAGTACAAAATGAACACATCAAACCTATTCTCAACCTAGGCATGGAAACTGCCACTCAAAAGTTTCCTGGTGAACCCACCATCCATCAAAAATTCACCCTTATACCCCTCCCCTGAGAGGCGCGACCTTCAAAGGGCCTCTCAGTCCGAGGTATTGTCCCATCCTTCTCGCATCCCCCTTTCGGGCGCGGATCCTATAGCTTGAAGGTAAGGATGCAAAAAATTTGGAGCGATACACCATTTCCTAACTTTTGTCCTCCCACTCTTCCATCAATCAAGTGAGGATAGTAGGGGATCAGGACACTCATATATCTGGATAGACATGTTTCTAATGCATTTACTCATTTATTTACCAAATTGCAACTATACAATTAACCCAAGAAATTCAAATTTCTAATGCATACTTATTATCATAGAGCTTCCCTATATATGATCCCTCTCAACCACTTATGAGAGTCATCCTACCATGCATCCCACATTAAGATTTATTTGTAATAAATGATCTAACCCTCATTTAATAATTAAAGTATCATACCCTTAACTATTTAAATCACTAGGTTCTTTCATCTTATTTAAATCAATCAACCATATTTTAGTTTGTACTACAAACATTTCTCATCATTTCATAAAGCAAGGTCCCATACCCTAATTTTACAAAATGAACCATAACATAATATATTTTTCATTCCATTTCATAAAGCAAGGTCCCATACCCTCATTTCACAAAATGAACCATAACATAATATATTTTCCATTCCATTTCATAAAGCAAGGTCCCATACCCTCATTTCACAAAATGAACCATAACATAATATATTTTCCATTCCATTTCATAAAGCAAGGTCCCATACCCTCATTTCACAAAATGAACCATAACATAATATATTTTCCATTCCATTTCGTAAAGCAAGGTCCCATACCCTCATTTAAAAAAATGAAACATAAATCCATTCCATTTCATAAAGAAAGTTCTCATACCCTCATTTCATAAAATGTAACATAAATATATTAATTTCCATAATATCCCTTCCATTTTAAAGCAAAGTCCCATACCCTCATTTTACAAAATGCAACTTAAATATATTAATTTCCATAAAATCCCTTCCATTTCATAAATCAAGGTCCCATACCCTTATTTTACAAAATGCAACATAAATATTTTAATTTAACTTAGAAGTCTGCCACTAAGGAAAACTTCTCATTTAAATGAGCTTCCTACTCAACTAGAACCAGTCAGGGGATTTATTATCTATCACCCTAAGGTCTCCCAAGACGGTGCTTCTAACCACCATGCTACACACACAATCCTTTTAATTTAGGTAAAATACACATCTCTCACCTACAACTAACACAACACCTTGGATTTGGGTTTATGCACACAACACTTGGCTTTGGGTTTATGCACACAACACTTGGCTTTGGTTAACTCATAGCTCTTAGCTTCTACACCCAAAAGTAAGCTACACTCATCTGTAACATCTAACCATGAGCTACACTCATCTATGACATCCGACAGTTATCTAGGCTTGAATACAACATCTAACCATGAGCTATGCTTAGATATGACACCTAACTATGATTTACGCTCGAATATGACATCTAACCATGAGCTACACTTGACTAAAACATCCTACAACAATATACACTTAGCTATGGAATATAACCATGATCTATGCTTGGATATAAGGTAAATAAAAGTGAGCTACCACATATAATAGTGATATATGATTGACTATGACATATAATAATGAGCTACCACATCTAAAGTGAGCTATGCTTGACTATGGAATACAAAAAAGAGCTACACTTGATTATAAGGCAAACAACTGTGAGCTACTACATCTAACAATGAGCTATGCTTGACTATGGCATATAATAATAAGATAACACATCTAACAATGGGCTATGCTTAACTATGACATATAATAATGAGCTACAACATGTAATAGTGGGCTATTCTCAACTATGGCATACAACAATGAGCTACACTTGGCTATAAGGCAAACAAAAGTGAGCTATGCTCAACTATGGTATATAACAATGAGCTACGCTCAACTATAAGGCAAAAAATAGTGATATGCCACATCTAACAGAGATCTATGCTCAAATATGGCATAAAAAAATAAGCTACCACATCTAATAGTGAGCTATGCTCAGCTACCACATAGGAGACCAAGAAAGTACTACCAACTTGGTCACCCATTTCATTGGTTTTTATTGATTTCCCAGGATGAGTCTGAGCACCACTCCTCATTCACCTAGTGCCTTCCCTCCTCTACTTTGCTTTCATCCCTATCCTTTCTCTACCTCCTCCTCTCTTTTTTCTTTCTCTTGCATTAGAACCCATTCGTTTCTCCTCAACTTTTATTTGCCAACCACTGTCATTAATTTTGCACCCCTTTATCAGGTGGTAGAGGATACATCCCTTCCTCCTACCTTTTTATGGTGTAGCTAACATTGAATTCTTCTTCCTCTTCATGTAGAGATAATCATCCCTTCATTCTTGTGGAGGTATTATTGTATTAATAGAGCCATACCTTCATGCCAACCACTCTACTCTGGGTGGCCCACTCAATTTGAGGTAAGTGAAATAGATTTTTTTATTGCTTTTTTTTTTTTAAAATCAACCATTCATAAATTAAGGATAATCCATTGACTATCCAAAGGAATGGTTATTTAAAGTGGGACATTATTTTTATTTAAGGATATGTCCATTTATTATTAAACTTTTTTTTACCATTTATTCAAATGAATGGCTACTTCAAATAAGGTATTCTTTCTTTCCAAGAATAAATATATTTATCATTTAATTAAATTTACCATTTATTTAAATGAATAGCTATTTAGAATAAAGCATTATTTTTTAAAATAAATCCACCATTTATTTAAATGAATAGCTATCTAGAATAAAGCATTTTTTTTTAAATAAATCCACCATTTATTTAACTAAATAGCTATCTAGAATAAGACATTCTTTTTATCCAAAAATCTATGAAGATACTTTGATCATTCCAAATTTCCACATTGTTGAGGTGAAGTGTTAAAATATAAGCACAAACAAAGAGGGAGATATTTCCATCAATTTAGTCACCTGTCTCTACCTCAAGAACTTATGATAGCTACTAGGCCATCAATATGGGGCTCAAGGTGGCTATTTATTAATAATTATCCCTAACTGAATATATAACTATATGAAGGTATATATTCTTGTTACCTTCGAGTTGTCATATCATCATTTCCCCTAACCTCAAGTAACCTAATATTTTGTGGAGGGCTTATATTCTTCCATTTATGAATGCACCTGATCCTACACATTAGTAATTTTTTAGCAGTAACATATTCTTCATTATCTAGTAATATTGCATAATTACTTTATTGCACAAAAAATTGAGTATTGAAGCATAATTTTTAAATACATTGTTTCTTCATTTCAAAAGTCCATCTAAGAGGGTCATGAAATCCTCCCCCACTAGGACTAACATCATCCTAGATGTTTTTTTTAACATAGGTAATTGTAGCCAAGTTAAAAATTATTACAAAAAGAAAAAGAAAATTAACTTTAGAGTTCATCAAATAGAAAAGGAAAATATTTTTTTATATCCACCACCTTCTTCCAAGTTGAATTTCTTTAAGAGAAATGGTCCCAATGGACCTCACATTGCTTAAGGGTTCGAATCCACATAGCCTTAGAATAGAATTCAAGGATTCTCAATGAAATCACTTCAATTACTTTTGGGTTTACCATTTGTAAATTAGAAATATCCCATACATGGTTAGGATCATCAACATATTTTCTAAGCAAGGATATGTGGAAAGTGTTATGGATTTTTGATAAATGAGGAGTAAGGTGAATCGATATGCAACCAAACTAATTTTCTTGATGATCTTAAAGGGCACTACAAACCATGGATCCAATTTTATGGATTTGATCACACTTTTCATTGGTTTGACTCTTAGGAACACTTTATCTCCCACTGAGTACTCTCGAGGAGTCCTCTTTAGATTAGCATAACCATTTTGCCTATCAGAAGCTTCCTTTAGTGTTTGCCTAATTACCCTAATTTTTATTCCATTTCCTTGACCATTTTTGGCCCAATCACAGTTCTATATTCAAGGTCGTTCCAAGACAATGGTGTTCTACACTTTCATTTGTACAAAGCTTTGAAGGGTGTCATCCCTAGGTAAGAGTGCCATCCCTAGGGAAGAGTGATATCCATTATTGTAAGCAAATTCTACCAATGGTAGAAAATATTCCCATCTATTATTGTGGTCCATGGAAAACATTTGGAGCATATCTTCTAATTATTTTGTTTACCCACTCCTTATGACCATCCATTTTAGGGTGATAAGCTGAACTCATGTTCAATTTTGTGCCTATTACCTAGTTAAGGGCTCTCCAAAATTTAGAAGTGAACTTGGAATCCCTATCCTATATGATTGCTTCTAGAAATGCATGTAATAAGAACACTTCCTTGATAAATATGTTAGACACTATTTTAGCATCATCATTGGTGCTCCCAGGTTTGAAGTGTCCAACCTTGATAAATTTTTCAACTACCACAAAAATTACATCATGTTGGTACCTAGTTTTTGGTAGACCCACTACGAATTCCATTGATATGACCTACCATTTTTGAGTAGGTATACTATGAGGGTACAAATATCCTACATGATGCTTGAATTCTACTTTGACCTTCTAAAATTCAATGCATCAGGTTATAAATTTTGTAATATCCTTCTTCATTCCTACCCAAAGGAAGGTCCTCTTTAGATTTTATTTTATTTTTAACCCTTCAAGGTGAGTTGTATAAGGATATCTATGGGCTTCTTGCATTATTAGCCTTTATAAATCTCCTAACTTTGGTATGATGACTCTTAATTTGTAGCACAAAATGTCATCTATCACCCCAAACTCCTTATTGGTCTCAGGATCTTTGCTCATTCTTTCTAGAATTTCTTGGCAATACTCATCCTATTTTTACTCCTACCTTACTTGGTCCATGAGTTGTAAATGACTCCTAGTTAGGGCTACTATGTATCTTCTTCTACCTAGAAAATTTGCCACCTTATTTTATTTCTCTTTTATGTACTCAATTTAAAATTCATACTCAACAAGAAACTTGACCCACCTTCTTTGCCTTGCATTGAGTATTGGTTGGGTGAATATGTACTTAAGGCTTTGATGATCCATTTTTAATTCAAAGGGTCTTCCTACCAGATAGTGGTACCAAAAATTTAGGGTGTGCACCATAGTGGCTAATTCCAAATCATGAGTAGAATAGTTGACTTCATGCTTTTTGAGCTTCCTTAAAATATAAGCTACTATAGAATCCCTTTGCATGAGTACTCCCCCTAATCCTTCCAATGATGCATCTGTGCACACTATAAATTATTCTTGGAGGTCTAGAATATTTAACATTGGTGCAATAGTGAGTTTTTGCTTCAACAACACAAAAGTAGCTTCACATTTTTGTATCCATTTGAATTCCTTTCCTTTCTTCTAAAGGTTCATTATTACAGAATCAATCTTTGAGAAATATTTTATGTGATATTGATAATAGCTTGCTAAGACCATGAAGCTCCTTACTTATATAACATTGGTAGGAGGTGGTTATTTTAACATGGCTTCTATATTTTCTAGATCTACTATGATCCCTTCTGCTGAGATGATATGCCATAAATAGCACACCTCTAAAACATAGAACTCAATTTTGGCTAGATTTCTGTAGAGATGATTTTCCCTTCGAAGTTCCAACATGACCTTGATATGCTTTTCATTCTCTTCCTTACCTCAAGAATATATTAGAATGTTATATAAGAACACAAGGACAAACTAGTCTAGATACCTTCTGAACACACTGTTCATTAAATTCATGAATGCAGTAGGGGTATTAGTTAACCCAAAAGGTAGGACAATAAACTCACAATGTTCATACCTTGTCTTAAATGTTGTATTGTGAGTGTCCTCCTCACATATTATCAATTAGTGATATCTTGACCTTAATTCTATCTTGGTAAATATTGTGGCATCTCTTAGTTGGTCAAATAAATCTTCGATCCTGGGTAGGGGGTACTGGTTCTTTATTGTAGCTTTATTCAAAATTTTGTAGTCGATACACAATATTAAAGACCCATTCTTCTTTATTACAAATAAAATAGGTGCACCCCAAGGTGACACACCTGGTTTTATCAAACTCTTCTCTAATAATCCTTTCAATTGTACTTTCAACTCTTACATCTCAATGAGTGACATCCTATATAGAGATAAGTGAATTGGTTTCACTCCTGGTATAATATCAATGGTGAAGTCAAATTATTGTACTAGAGGGAGCCTAGGTATATCCTCAGGAAACACATCCTAGATTTCTTGAAAATTGGGTGAGTCTTGAAAATTTCTCCCTTTAGGTTATTTTTAACCTCATTCATCTTTACCACATAGACAATCCCTCATTTCTTGAGAGCTTTCTTTAATAGCATATCCAAAAATATCTAGGGTTTAAATACCCCTTTCTTGATATGAATTCACCATCTCACCTCACCTTCCTTGAAATACTTGATCCATCTATCTTGGAAGTTGACTACAACTTTATGAGCCTGTAGCCAACCCATTCCCAAAATTACATCGAAGGTATGAATTGGGGCTACATATAAGCATACTTTCATAGTTTCCCCAACTAAGGAAATTTCCATAATTGGGAAACATTGGTTTACGAAGTAGGTCTACCCAAATTCATACTCAACCTTCCATCCATGAGACAAATACCCTAGCCTTTCTAGCATATCTTTAGCTAACTTACAAGAAATAAAACTATAAATAGCTCCACTATCTATTAATATAGTTACTTTATTACAAGAAATAATAATTTTTATGACCAGTGGAGTGGTCTACCCTTCAATTTTCTAATTCCTAATTGTAGCATAAATATTATGCATTGGTTCCTTTCCTTTAGTGCTAGGTTTTCTTGGCCTTGGTCAGTATGGGCATCAGTTAGCAAAGTGTGCCCCTCAAAAATTATAGTATCTATCCTTGGGTCCTTTTTTCTTTTCCATATTATGCTCTTCATCCTTAATTGCTAGAATGGGGCTTAGTGGATGCTTTAAAGGGGGCTTAGACTTATTGGGTTTTTGGATTTTTTTATAAAATTTATTTTAAAACTTCTTTTGGCCTCCATTGAATTTCTTGTTTGGATTCTGGGGATTTTTAGCCTTCCATTTTTTCTCGACCTCCCACTTTACAAAACTGTTGCTATTCCTATTATTTAATTCCTACCAATCCTAATTAGTTAAGGTTTCATATTTTTAATGGAAATGGTACTCTAATTTCTTTTCCAGGTCATATGCCTTTTGCAATGACTTAGGTTCTTGTATCTCTACATCATGCTTCAGCCTTGATTGCAATCCATAGGTATACTTATAAATCTTCATTTTCTTGTTATAGGTGGGTACATATTTTAGCAACTTTACTAGCTTTCTATAGTATATCTCCACTGAGTTGTTTCCTTGCCTTAGACTAACGAACTCCTAAAATTTTAGAGCATATAAATACTTCATGAGAAACCTCTTCTTGAATATGTCTACAAATTTTTTCCATGGAATATCCACCAGATCTATTTTTGTTTCTTCATAATAAGTCTCCCACCAATCATGGGTAGCTCCTTCAAGGTATATAGTAGACCTAACCATTTGGGTTCCCAAGTAATATCCCTTTACTATAAAGAAAACTTCTAGCTCCCTTAACCAAGCCTCAGCTACACCCCCCTCTCCTTATCCATAAAACTTGGAGATACAAACATTATTTAGGTCTCTTACCATATCCTTGTTTAAGAGGATTATTGCTTGCTTTTGTTCTACTATCAGTCCCTCAACCTGGTTGACTTCTAAATCTCTAGCCTACAAATTTTGATTCACCATAGTTTCCAACACTTGCCTTAACTAGTCTTGTAATTCAAAAATTGTAGTAGTAAGTTCTTCTATTCTCATAATGGGATTTCTTGGATCCTCATCCTGAATCTCTTCTTCTATATTTTTTTATCAAGTCTATATAGGTGGAGGTCTCTCTATCCAAGTTTATTCATGGATTCACTAATTCTCAACCACATTATAGATTTCTTTCTTGCCAATCATTAGAAATATAATTAGGATAAGGTTCCAAGTTTATGATGTAATATTAACACCAAAACCCATACTAAGGTATCACAATGTTCATCCCTCCTTAGTGCATATTCCACTTTGATTCTAAAAGAGTAGAGACTCTATGTTATTCCAACCCCTTTTTGCTTAACCTTAAGAGAGATTTCATTAGACATACTTGAATCCTTTTTAGCACATAAGAAGCTCTATACCCTCAACCCTAGAGATCTGATATCAAATGTAATAACCCACAAACAAGAAAATAAGAAAACACAATATATATATATATATATATACCAAGGAGAAGGACTCATAAATACCCATCCAACCTTAGACCAACTTAATGTTTGACATACTCTAAGTTTCTCAAGAACTATACCACATGAGATTTCCCTCATGCACATTCATTCTGCATAGACCTATCTTATGTCATGCATGTAATTCCATCCATCTCATAATTCTTGATGAGTTAGACTTACCATCTTCAATCATTGGAAGGTATGCATGCATCTTTATACTACACATAAACCATTATGTGTGGGTGATGAGAATTAGAAATGCTCAAATTTTTGTATGAGTTATAATGGTTTTTGTGCAATAGTATAATATGATTTGTATATTTTTATGAATTACTATGTGCCTATTTAATAAAATTATGTGCATTATCTAATTTTTGTGTGAAGTGTGTTTTGTGTAGATATTTTCTAATTTTATCATCTTTTGCTTAGTCGAGGTCCTACGTGGACCTGGCATGCTTTTGCTTCATGAGTCTAAGGTATATTGAGTAGGCACCTTACTCTTCAAGTAGAAACCTTACTCAAGCAAGTACCTTACTCAAGTAGACACCTTACTCAAGCATGCACCATTCTCAAGCAGGTGCCTTACTCAAGAAGGCACGCTACTCTTCAAGTAGGCACCTTACTCAATGTTATGCACTTTGATCGGATGGCTAAAGAGGATCCCATTGACCATAGTAAACCTTCAATTCCACATCATACAAGCTATCATTCTAATACTACTTAATGTATGAGTTATCCCAGTTGAAGTGGACAAAACATGTAACCACTCAATGAAGCAAAAGACGAACAACGTAGAGATCGAACCTAAAAATATTCTATCTTCAGAAAAATATGAAAATTTTAGATTGTTTTTATTGTGCACCTATTATAGTAACTAAACTATCTCAGTTTAGACTTTAACCAGACCTTCTATTGTAAAAACACTGTAATAGGAAGTTTTGTGCGTGTTATATAAATGCATAGACTTCTCTAAACATGGGGAGTTTTTCTAAGAGTGTTGACATATATAAATATTACATTGCAATGTTAATAATCTATAGAGTTATTTCACCAGTGAATTTTCTTGATAATAAGTTGGGTAGAAACTACTGGAGCTTGGGCCCACTCCAAGCTAGTATTCCTCCCCTACCTCTTACTATTTTCTAGATTAGATTATTTGCTTTAGTGTGTTGTATATTTTAATTATGCAAAGTGTGTTTTACTACTTTCATTTAATTTCCAACGTAGTGTGGTGTGATTTACTTTCACATATATTTATTTATGCATGGCTTTACTTTGGTGTGGATGAATCAATACCATTTTATAAACACCCCCAACAATAGGTTAGCAAACTCATCTTAGCAATGGTATTGTGATTGGCCTTAATCGTGGCACTTAAAAATTTTACGAGCTCCCTGGTCTGACAAATTAAATGCAAGGGTTGTGACATAAATAGGAGTATATTTAAGCAATGTTTTTATCCCAACATTTTATCACCATTGTCAGAGAAGCACCACTAATAGATTGATTACAATACTGTAAAACCTTCTATCTAAATTTGTATGAGTCCATTGAGAAAAAGAGGACCCGACAGTCATTTCATAAAATAGAGCCCTTAGGAAAAATTTGAGTCAGCCAAAAATTCTAAATTTGAGTTAGATTCTCCTGAATCACCACCAGTAGTACACTAGAGTAAACACCCTATCTTTGTGCAAATCTCTTCCTCATCCCATCGACCAGAAAAAGAGTAAATTATACAAAATCCTCTATTCAAAAGGACACCTTTCGAGGAGGAATTTCTATGGAAATTCGTAGAGGATCAAACTATAACACCAGCTAACTTGGAGGGTCTAATACAAAAGGTTTATAATGATTGAAACACTATAGAATCTACATTAGAGAGCATATTTCCTTAAAAAATGGTCAAATATACTTTGAATGGTTTTAGTTTCCTGATAGAGGAAGGTGCAGGGGAAACTAAAATGAAGAACATATCCCCTGCCCATCTCCCTACCTTCAGGGGATACCCAACCGAAGACCCTGATCTATTTTTATTTAAATTTGATGTGTTGTGTAGGTCCATAGACTATAAATCAAACACAAAAAATCTTAAACTCTTCCCATCAACATTGGATGACTTAACTTTACACTAAATTATTAGTTTGGAAAACAAATAGATCACCACTAGGAAAAAATAAAGAGGCTTTCTAGAATAGTACCAAGACTTCATTAGAGCATGAGACTCTAGGGAAGAGGTTCTAAGGATGATGCAAAAGGAGGATGAATCCCTGGAGGAGTACTAGGAGAGAATCAACATCAATCTATAGTGATCACCTCATACAAAGTTAGGTGAAAATTCCCTCAAAAGTATTTTTTTAAGGGGATTTAACAACAAATCACTTGAAGCCCTCAACTTAATATCTAGAGGTGATGTTTACCAGCACCCAATGGAAGATATCCAATAATTGTGTTGGAACTAATCATGAATAAGAGGTAAACTGAATTCCAAGATCGTGAAAGTAATCACTTCGATCACAAATTTGGAGATAGACAATATGTTAGAGGATTTGAAGAGTGAAATGCTCTCTTCTCTAGCATTGTAGTTAGAAATACTCCTGCTAGAGAATAAAAAGCAAGAGAAAAAAGTTGTATTAGCCTATTTATATCCAAAATATAGAGGGAATCATGTGAGGAATGCATACCCAGAGAACAAAGTTAGAGTATGCATTATTTTCTAGCAAATCATAAGACCTGACTATGCCCATAGCTACCCAATATCAAGGAGGATGTTGAAGTTAGTGAAGCTTATTTTTTGGGAAATCGAAGAAACTAGCAACACCCCCTACGAGAAATATGTCAGTAGGTATGCCACCCTATGGAGGAGGAATTTATATACCACAAGGGAAGCCTCATACATCCAATATGATGTGGTGGGGACCACCATCATGGATGAATGTACCTCCAAGGACTACATTTCCTAACCAACAACCATGGATGTCATACTAGCAATCCAAGAAGTGGAGAAACCATAGTTCATGGAACTTAGCTCCATAGAATATAGCATAAGCTCCACCATAACAAATCCTACCATCTCTCCCTATAGTGATACCTACATAGCTACAATAATAGCCAACATTCAATCCAAATAACAAGGTGAACCAACTGCATACCAACTAGAAGGATAGATGTATTCAATGTATAATATTAGTAGTAATCCAATTCAACTAAGGTCAGGTATGTAGTTAGGATTAGAAGCATATCACCTGGTAGAAGAGGAGGAAAATGTAGGAGAACCACCTATTGTGGAGGATTTCAAAGAATAACATATTACTGAGAAACTAGAAGCTCCATTCCCCAAAAGGTTATAGGAGCAGAGAAACCTGACACAACCCAAGTTTGATATCCTTTCTAGCTTGAGGAACTTAATAGTCACTATTCCACTCTTCCAAGATATTCATGATATTCCTATAAACACAAAGGTATTAAAAGAACTCTTTCTAAGGAAACCAAGATGAAAAGTGACCCAAACCATCAATATAGTAGGGAAGTTGGTCAACTTGATTATGGGAAATGCGTGCCACCCTAAATACGTATACCTAGGCAGTCTGGTTTTGATTGTAAAAATAGGTGAATATTTTTTGACTAATGCTTTGGTTGATTTAGGTGTATCCATTAATGTTATGCTAAAGGAGACTATGCAAAATTTGATGTTCATAAATTTTAAGCCCACCAAGATGATGCTGCAACTGGCTAACAGGTCGATGGTAGCACCAGAAGGAATGCTCGAGGATATTATAGTAATAGTGGATGCATAGGAGTACCCAGTGGACTTCTTATTTTTACAATCTAAATCAGGTTGGGTGGCTACCCAATCATCTTAGGGATGCCATGGATAGAAACAAATGATACCTACATAAGTTGTTGTGATGGAAAAATGACAATTTCAAATGGTCAAAACATCAAAATATTGATAATATCTCCCCCTATGTAGTTTGTAGACACATTAGGAGAACCCATGTGGGAAAACCAGGAGGATGGAAAATTATCAATGCTACAACCAGTGATGGTGCTAAAATAACTGGAGGAGGAAGTCGATGAAGATAGTATCATTATGAGATTTCTCTAGGGATAATCCTCTCCCATCATTCATAAATCACCTTTGGTTGGTACCCAAGATCACCACACCAAGCAAATAAAAATAGATCTTGGTAGAACATTAAACATTAGTAGCGGGTTGACACCCATGCAATTGATAGAATTAAAAGAGATCTTGACCAGGCATCAACAAATATTTTCCTAGGAGTACTCAAACATGAAGGAAATCAGCCCAAAAATCTACACCCATTTGATATACCTTGAAGAGCAAGCAATCCCAATCAGACAACCACAAATAAGGATGAACCCTACCATGAAAGAAATCATTAAATTCAAGTTGCAAAAAACTTTATTAGTAGGGTTTATCTACCCCATATCTAATAGTGAATGGATGTCACCACTAGTGGTAGTTCCCAAGAAAAATAGAAAATGGTGAATCTATGTCAACTACAGATCATTGAATAAGGTGACCAAGAAAGATTATTTTTTCTTCCCTTCATCGATTAGGTATTAGATACATTGTCTAGGAGAAAATACTCTTTTTTGGATGGGTTCAGTGGTTACAACTTGTAGACACCTAAAACATGTCATGTTGAGGCAACTACTCATATGGGACATGCTAGAAGACCATATGGAATATCTTGGATAGATTCCAAGGTATAGCAATGGTTTTAACCACTCATTTAGGTAGTTTGGCCTAATTAGTGTTAGTTGCATCTGACTGTGCCTTAGAGTCGTAGGTGCCTTAGAAATTAGTTGGACCTTGGTCAATCCAAAATTAGTTTTAACAACCAATTGGTTGTAGATCAGAGCGGTTTGAGAGCATAAAGTTACGAAAAATTTCCTCCAACTACCTCAGCTACCCTTTCTTTATCTTGGCTTCTCCATGAAGCTAAGACATGGCCTACTCAATTTCTATAAGAACCCCCTCTAAATTTGTAAAGAGAGAGACAAATATTGAGTTGAAGAGCAACGAAGCCCTATCAAATTGTATACTCACTTGCATACATTGAGAGGAACACTTTTGCTTCCTAGTTGGAGATCAAATGGAATTTGGAGCCAAGAAGGCTATGGAGGGCTAGGAGAAATCAAGAAACACAATTGAGCCCAATCCATCACCAATTTGATAAATTCAACCAAAAAATATATTAGAGGACATCGTGGCAACCCTTGATCATCAATTATTGAAGTGAATTGAGGAATCAAGCCTTTATTTGGAGAACAAGGACATTCATGAATCAGTCATGGCTATCAACCGTGACTAACAGTGCTAACCATGTGACAGACCCAAAGTCAAGGTTTAATCCTCAATTTAGCTAGTTTTAGAAATAGTTTACATTTTGGTTGTTTTAGATTAGTTAAATTTGATTTATATTTACTTTATTAGAGATAATTGTGTGGTAGAATCATAGTTTAAGGATCTCTTTCCTTACATTTTGTCATTTAAACAATTAGGACAATAGTTGCTACTTTTCATGTTTTCATTATTTCAATGGTTTAATTAGGATATTAGATGGATTGATATATGCTTCCTTTACATTCTTGATGGTCAATTATCATGCTTAGAGTAGATTTCTATGCTTTATGTACTTTCTTGATTTCAAGCTTTCATGATAATATTTTGTATAATTTCCTCTAAAAGCCTCATCAAGAGAGGCCTCATTTTCTTCTAATTGCTTCTTGTTGTTTCTTGAATTCAGGGTTAATAGGGTCTTGACATTCATAGAAAAAAATTGCTCTAATCATGGAGAATAAGGCTAAAATTGCCTTAGAGTAGTTCATGTCAACCTAGGAAGCTTATGAATTACACCTACCCTTGCGTGGGGACTTTTCTTGATTGTAATAACTGTATCACATTGGGTATCCCTAAGAGGGATGGATTTGAAACTAAGTTTTATTGGAAATTTAATAAAAGAAACTCTTATTTATGTTCATTTGCAATTTTTTATATCTTTCATGCTTTATGTTGATTTTCAGTTATTATTAGCTTAGGTGTATGCATCCTAGATTTCTACAGAATGTGATCATGGTGGAACTCCACAATTTAAGTGATTTGAAATCTAAATTACTCTATTTTTTGATGTCAAGGCTTAGTCATGATTGATAGCCATGGTTAAAATTTGTCACTATGAATAAAACCCATGGGAAATAGTTGTAGCTGTACCTGATAGACATGGTCAATAGAGAACAAAATAGATATCAGACAACAAAATTTTATCAGACATGTTTCTAAGGAAGAGGAGTTCCTATATTCATAGACCTATAAGGCCTTGGCATAAAAGGTCAAATCTATCAAGAAGTAAGGGATGGATTATCAAAATGCTACCTTGAACAAGATTCATAATGAACCTTTATACCCATCAGTACCTATTTTGGCCTATCCTAAGCATTTTGAGATGCCTAGGCTAGAAAAGTTTAAAAGAAAGGAGGATGCTCAAGAGCATGTTACAATTTTTTTGGACACATTCTTTTAGATTGAAAGCAATGATGACTTGCTCCTACGGACCTTCATTACAACCCTCTCAAGCCCAACATAGGAGTGGTTTAATCAAATCAAGAGGTACAACATCACCATTTTTGAACAACTAGTTGATGCATTTCTTAAATGCTTCTCCTTTGACATAAATAAAAAGTTAAACCTATCTGATGTAGCTACTTTAATGCAATATGATGATGAGCTAGTTATATATTATGGAAAACAATGGAGAAATATGATGGTAAAGCTACCGTTCTCCATCCCTACTTTTGAATTAACTCGAATATTTATGAAAAGTTATGCAAAGCATATTTTATTATTATTATAGTTGTAGCAATATCAAACCTTCGAGGAGGCTTTCACGCAAGCCAAAGTGATTGAGGATATTAATTTATAGGAGGGTAACTTTAAACTTGGGAACAATAAGGAATGGAATAATAAGAGCACTGAGAAACAATAGGCCAAGTTGGCTCACGTTAATCAGGAGGTTTTAGATCTTCAAAAAGGGGATATGGGGCAACAACAACAAAATTATCAAGCCCAAACTCCTACATAGTATGAGTAGTGCAACAACTAGAAGGGTAAGGATAAAGAAAGATGTCCTCCTCACATATTCATCAATTATAGGGATCATTGACATTGATTTTCCATCAATTGTGTGAGGCAAAGGCAATAAAATTACCAGAAATAAAACTAGTGGACCTTAATCAACCCAAGCCTAAGGGGTATACGGATTATCAGTATTGCATATTTCATCAAATGAAAGGCCATGACGTAGAGGTATGTTGGTCATTCAAGAATTTAATTCAAAATATGATTGAAAGAGGTACGCTTCTTGTGGACAACCCACAAGCACCTGATAATCAGAATATGGGGATTTACAAGAATCCTCTACCCAACCATGAGGTACTAAGAAACAATGTTGGCCAGGTCAATCAAGTACGCATCGAACCACCAACCCATGGGTTCATCTAAATGGTCAACATCATCATAATACATGTGAGGTATGAAATACTAAATCAACCTCCATTGCCCATTAGAGTCTAAGTTGTGCCTCCTCCAAGACCAACCTAGAATGTGCCAGGCCCACCAACTAGATCGATGGTGACAATCAGAGGTAGGTTAGTTCAAAATCTACAAATAACTCTAGCTAAGTTGTCTATATGAGCTGATTCAGTAGTCCCCTAAGAATATGGATATGCTTATGGATATTTTAAGGTCCATAGAAGTGTAGTACCAAGATCTTGAAGCATTCACACACTTTGCGGGACACGTGCAATAGTGTCAAGAACCGATTATACAATTTTATGACCATGATTTCAAGATGGTTTCCACTGTCACAATGGACCCACTACTTCATATCATTGTGTGTGTAAACCCCAAAAATTTCAAGTGGTTTTTGATTGATACGAGATCATTAATAAATATAATCATGACCATGGCATTGACATACCTAAATTTACCAAAGACACATATCATACCTTTGGCCTTCACGTTGATAGCTTTTAATGATGTATTATGCTCAACTGTTGGTACTATAGTCTTACCCATTTAGGTAGGACTGAAGACCATCCTGATGATGAGTCATGTGATTGAATGTGCTATGCAATACAATATACTTAGAGGGTAACCTTGGATAAGATAAATGCATTGTGTCCCTTCCATTCTCCATTAATGTATCAAATACATGCATGAGGGACAGGTTCACATGGTGCCTTTATATGAAGAACCATTAAAATATGTAAATTTTATAGATTTTCTAGGGGACTTCATGCTCCCCTCAATGCACCTAGACATACGGTCAATATCGTCGATCAAAGAGCCAGTAGATAAAATGAAATAATTATGTGCCAAACCTACACCATTCATATCTCAATGATCAGATCACACAACAACTACTTCTACTAAATAATTTGCATCCATAATGCATCAGGATGATAAGAAGCTAAAGGTAAATATGGGTGAAAAAGAGATAAAGTGAACTCCCAAACTAGTTATCATCGAGATCCCTAATCTTATGGAAGTAGAGGATGCTCAAGGAGAAGTCGAAGAGGCACCTCATATTACTTCACCTAAATATTCAGTAGGGTCATCTGCACCATATGTGACCATTAATTTGGTTAATCCTATATTAAGGGAATATATTGTGTAGAATGTGACATTTATGTCGATCATCAATATTGCATAGGACATGGCCCAACCACAAGCCCATCGTCTTCCTGTAAGGACATTGGTACCACTAGGGGTACCTACTAATCAAACTAATTTAATTTATGGAGGGCTCAACAAAATTTCATCTCACACTTCTATGGATGAGGAGAATGATGAACGATTCACTATGAATGTTCATTATCTTTCTAAATTAGAGTACACCTTACAATATTTTGAGAGCTACCATTGGCATGGTTACGGTCTCAAATTATTCGAGTAGGGACATAAGAGGCCTTATGAACCATAGTATTAGTTGCCTACTGATAGGTTTGGGTTAGGATATTATACTAGAGGATAGGATGAACTCCTTGCATCATCCTTAGACTGCCTATACCTTAGTTTTGTGGGTGAAGTCAACTTTGATACTTATCACCCCAATCCCTCTATCTTTCAAAGGGATTGGTTAGTGTCTTAAATCACTACAAAACCACCTGATACATATCACGAAGACATATTGGTGGATATCAGTCAAGAGCCGATCCTAAGAGAACTTGGATGAAAAAATTTATGAGGCAACCGATGATATAGGCCTATAGGTTTAGATCGCTAGCATAAAGATAGATTCTAAGTCAGAAGATCATGCTAACAAGAACATAGCAGAGTCCATATTTTAGATAGGTGGACCAAGTTGCATTTATGAGAGTGATAATGATGATGAGTCCTCAAACATGGAGCAAACTGAGGATGAGATTGAGTTGGCTTATTGGGACCTCTTAATTTACATCATCTTTTACCTTTGGATAGTCATCGAGGATGAGCAATCCTCCATGTATGATAGCAATTATTGAGAGTGGGATTTCATGGGGCTCCATATTCCTTATCTCCCAGTTCTAGTAGGTAGCGATGAGGTTTTTTATTATGATAGTGATGACAAAGATGAAATAGAGAGAGCCTACTTGGGACCTTCCTACTTACATCATCGTAATGCACCATACACTACAATGAATATACACAAAGATATAAATCTCCACCCATGTCTCAAAGGAAGATCTCCTAACTTGGATAGGATTTATCAGATGGTCTTCCCTTATATGTCAATATTTATGGGGCTCCTTGATCCTAGAAATCCTATTTTTGAGTCTATCCATAGACCAGATCCATATATCCCCATACCCCCAAAACCACATCTCAAGGATGGAAGTTACACAAATTTAGAGTCACATGCACATGGTCCTAGAGACAAGATCCATTCCATAAATATGATCTCCATTGATTTAACCACTCCACTTCACAACCCAATCGACCCCTCCAAACTATTGCATCTTCATATAGATGCTTTTTACGAGGCAAACAAGGTTAAATTCCTTCCTACTTTTGTCACATGACCATGTATTTAATTTATCAACCTAGGGAGCTTTGTAAACTTACGAAGGGTCTAAATAAGATTGCTTACAATACCACTTGAGATGAGTCCACTAGTTCTACTATTGGGGGGTGTTTCAAATGGTTGTCAATCATTCATGCACTCCTCAATAATTTACGTAAAAATAATTAAATCTACAAAAAGGAAATATTCACACATTCTTGGAAATAAACCTACTACAATACTAGAAATAACAATGTGATAAACAATCTTATAAAGCAATAAACTAATCTAGAAAAACATAAGAAAAATAGGAGAATAAATACTGGCTTGGAGTGGGCCCAGGATCCAACAACTTCCTCCCAGCTGAACACGCACTTAGAAACTCTTAGAACTATATTATAATTATCAAAGTATTAAAATGCTTCTATATATCTCTCTATAATTACTATCAAAATATTCTATCTCCTCTCTCTATATATCTATATATCTTTAGAGAGGTCTGCATGTGTTTATATAGCACACCCATAGAACTTTTGTTACAAATAAGTTATAATAGTCAATTCATACTAGACTAAACTAAGATATTTTGGTAAATGTGATCGATGTCTGCTAAAACTGGCATTTAGTTCTAATGGTGGCATGTTCACTGATTGGATTGTGCTTTGCCTGGAATTAGTAGGACATTCTCATACATTGGTACGATCTCAAATTTAGCTCTACATGACATAAAGTTGGAACTGCACCAGTCGTTGTTGTCCACGTCATGCTTTTCTGGTAAACGGGCAAAAAACACAGGCACTTCCCTATGAGGAAGGTGCCTAAGTATATCGGGTGCCTTCTCTATGCAAAAGGTGCCTTACTACTATTTGTGCCTTCCTGGAAGAGGAAGGTTCTTATATTTTGTTGGCACATTCCTATGAGAGGAAGGCACTTGCCTTCTAGTGGTGCATTCCTATTAGCGCCTTCCTTATGAAGAGGAAGGCGCTTGCCTTCTAGTGGCATCTTCCTTATGAGAGGAAGGCGCTTGCCTTCTAGTGGTGCCTTCCTTATGAGAGGAAGGTACTTGCCTTCTAGTTGTGCCTCCCTATTGGTGCCTTCCTTATGAGAGGAAGGTGCTTCTTTTCCTTTGGTGCCTTCCTGGAAGAGGAAGGCACTGGCCTTCTATTGGTGGCTTCCTGGGAGAGGAAGGTGCTTGTCTTTCCTTGGAACCTTCCTGGAAGAGGAAGGTGCCTAATTACGCTTGGCACCTTCTTGGAAGAGGAAGGCACCTACCTTCTCTATGTTTATTCTGAAAGAAATAAAGTTCCAGGTCCATAAAAAGACATCGACTGATCCAAATCTAACTAAATAAACTACAATTCCACAAAAACACATTGAAAAAACATGAATTAGATAACACACATAATTTCATCAAATAATTATATAATCATTCATAAACATATGTAATCCTTATTATACAGCCACATAATAATCAAGAAATTATATACAAAATATGAGAATTTCTGATGCTCATCATTCCCCCATGCCTAACATATGCCATGCCCTTGTGGCATCAAAACTGTAGGTAGCCCTACTGACCCCTCATCGTTTTCATTTCTTGGTGGATCTAGCTGTACCTACGTCCTGTGTCTGCCTCTCCTATGTGCTGGCATTCGGAGGTGTGGCTCTTATTTTTCTACATGGAGCTGAGGGTGTAGCTATCGACTATCCTTTCCTCATTTTTGCTGTTATCGGCGGTGAACTAACCAGTGTCGTCTCTACTGATTGGAATGCAACTTCTACAGGTTGTCATAGGTCGTCATCTAGATGTCTAACCACTACAAGAGGGATATTTGAATTATCCCTCCTGGAATGAACTACTTGGGCTTTGTACAATCAAGATGCTTCAAGAGTAAGCCCTACGTTCTCCCTTGCAATGGTTGCAACATCCAATTCAGGGCCATATACCCCCCACCATTCAAAATGCCTTCTTATCATGGAGGGCCATCCTTGGGATGACCCATAAATATCCCAAAACTAGTTTTCCTCTATCGGATTGACACAGATACCAAAGTCCCCCTACATCCTTGAGGTTGCCTTCCTGGTCTCCTTGGCTACTGTCATCTCTTTGAGTAGCCATTAAAACTATTTTCACCTCTCCATGAATGGTTGCATATCCCACTCATCTTGCTCTGGCTCGATGAAGGTCACCTTTGCCTTATTTCGAGCCATCTTGGACCCTTTTCCTTTGGCCTCTATAGAAAATGTGATGGCTCAAATAGGGGTTTTCCCTTTCTCCTTGGCGGTCGTCTTCTCGCTTTAAGGGGCCTAATCTATAGTCCTTGGAGTGTTCTCTTCACTTTGTGTTGTCATCCCTAGGGGTGCTTCTTCATTCCTCTATATGTCCTACGTCGACCCCTCAGGTTATTCTCTTCCTTTTTCAGGTCTGGGGAGTTCCTCCTTATCCTCTGGTCCTATCTTCTATTGGAGACCCTCATCCTAATATATATCACTCAAGATGATGACAGGGGGTGTTGTGGGACTTATTTCCCTTTCACTACTAAAAATAGAGGAATTCTCCCCTGCCTCTGGGCTGCTCTGTTGGGCATCCGATCAAAATTCTCTCGAAGAGAATACTCATTTGGAAGATGTGGGAGAATTCATCAAGACCTCTTTTTCCTAGTTAGTTTGGGTTGATGCATCCCTTATTTCTGTTCCCCTATCCTGGAGTAGCTGGTTTTCCTCTCGTAACTATCGAACTAGCTACTTGAGCTAGGCGATTTGTCATTCTTTATCTTTCAACTCCCCTCTATGCTTGTTCTAGAAATCCTCCAAAATTTTTTGGGCCATCCAGCAATTCATTTTCCATTCTAGCACTTCCTCCAAGGCCGCGTCGACCTGATCATTGCTCCCAAAAGTACTTGCATCTTGTGGGCTCTGGTTTGTCAATTCTTGAAGGATTTGGGCTACAACATTGACTTTCAAGTCACTCTGTTCTTCTTCTATTGAGAGGAGGAGTCACTACAAGAATTTCCTCCTGGGGACTGGTTCTATCGATCAAAACTCAGCCTTGCTGCTAATAAGTGGTGCTCCTTCCTCCTCACTCTTGGGCACTAGGAAATGTCCTCTTTTTGCTATGCTTTTGGGCACTAGTGAATTCTCTATTTCTTCTATGAAATAGGGCAATGCCAATTTCTTGATACTCACAATTTTCTCTATAGGGCTTCCCTCTTCTTACCATGTTTCGACAACAGCATCCTGTTGCCTTTCTTGGCCGCCATCTTCCTCTATGTCAAGGTTCTGCCTCTGCACTTATGCATGGCAGACCAATGCTGATATCAGCCCATGGTGGGCCAATGCGAATGGTGCTCCTTTATGGTACCTAGCCACTTCATCCTTCAGGGCATTTTCCAGGTAGAAGGGCACCTTCAATTTCCTTCCATGCACCAGGTGATTGAGAAACTGCACATGGTTAGCATGTAGATGGGTATACTTCTTGATGCATGTAAATAATTGAGAAACCTACTCAAATATATTTTACAGTTTCATGGGAAGGTTGCTTTTGGGTAGCCCCTCCTTATCTATTTGCACATTTTCCCTTGGCATCAGTACTTCAGTGTACGACTTTAGTAGTCTACCTTTGTATATGCATTTCCCTGTGAGGGGCAATCCAGTCGCCTACGAGATGTATTCAGAGGTGATTGGAATTTCTACCCCTTGCACCTGAGCTATGTCACCCCTCAAGGAGGTAGCGAATTCCTTGGCTGCCTCCATATCCTAGACCTTACTAACTAGGGTACAGTATTTGACCCATCCCTTGGCCTCGAACTATGTCTTTACCTCCCCCTTGATTCCTTCTGTATCACTCGGTTCATTCTTATTCACTATGTGATTCTTCGACCTTCCTCCTATGATGCCTTCCCTTACTACTATGGTTTTTTTCTGTCCTTCCTTATTTAGGAAGGAATATTCTTATAGGAAAGGCACCTAACATTAGAATTTATTTCTAGGGTACACCTTTCGAGCCATATCATTGGCATGTGGTTCCGGCTATGGGGGATATGATTTTTATGACGACAATATTTTTTTTGATACTACATAATTTATAAATAATTATATAAAAATTTGAGTTAATATGTGTGTACCTAATTTGATGTTTCATACATTTTGAAGAGAATTTATTTGCTAATTTGTGACATAGGGGAGGGGTATGGTCATCTGATGTTGCTTTTTTGTGTGGTTGTTTCATTCTGATTGAGGCATTTAGGAGATGTAAGTGTTGGCTGTATGCAAAAGACGCTCTTTGGTACCTTCCCAATGTCAAAGGCACTGATGTGGAATCTTCTCGATGTGGAAGGTGCTTATATGGTGCCTTCTCGATGTTGTCAGTGCTTTCTAAATGGATGCACCTTTCGATGGTGGAAGGTGCCCTTTTTATTGGATGCACCTTCCGATGGTGGAAGGTGCCTCTGATTGGATGTGCCTTCCAGTTGTGGAAGGCACCTTTTTTATGATGGTGCCTTCCTGCTATGGAAAGTGCTTCTAAATGGGTGCGCCTTATCGATGTGGAAGGCACCTCAATTTGCATGCACCTTCCTAATGTGGAAGATGCCTTGGTCTATATGCACCTTCCCGATGTGGAAGGTGCCTCCATCTGCATGCGCCTTCCCGATGTGGAAGGTGCCTCCGTCTGCATGCGCCTTCCTAATGTGGAAGGTGCCTTAGTCTATATGCGTCTTCCCAATGTGGAAGGCACCTTGGTATGTATGTGCCTTCCTGATGTGGAAGGCACCTCGATCTGTATGTGCCTTCCCAATGTGGAAGGCACCTCGGTCTGTATGCGCCTTCCCGATGTGGAAGGCACCTCGGCTTTTTATTTTTTATTTTTTATTTTTTTTTGTATGGCGCCTTCCAGCCATGGAAGGTGCCTATATATATATATATATATATATATATATATATATATATATATATATATATATATATATATATATATATATATATATTTTTGTGTGTGCCTTCTCTATAAGGAATGTGCCTTCTTCTGGCGGGATGCCTTCTTTATAAGGAAGGTGCCTTCTTCTGGCGAGGCACCTTCTTTTGGCTGGGCGCCTTCTTTATAAGGAAGGCACCTTCTTCTGGATAGGTGCCTTCTTTATAAGGAAGGTGCCTTATTCTGGATGGGCACCTTATTTATAAGGAAGGCACCTTATTTCAGCGGGGTGCCTTCTTTATATGGAAGGCACCTTCTTCTTGGTAATCATGTTGCGATTGACTGGGAAAGGGTGATCAAACATTCTCTATCTCGCTTCATGCTACCTCAGTTTCTACCTATGAGTGTCGGTGTCATAATGCTGAGCCGAATTAGTCTTGGTTTCCCATTTACCTATTCCTCGTGCTATCAGGTCTTCCACCTACAAAAAGCAAATTAAAAGAAAGAAAAATAAATGCAGTTAGACCCATTTTGTGCCTATTAAGCCCTGGATTAGGATGCATGTAGCTTGCATGCAGGCGTCATCCCTACAAAACACACCATAATAAAAAAACTAAATTAAATGATTTTGGTGAGCACCTCCATGCCCACTATTTTGCCTATTAAGATTTTGGTTTGGATCTAAAAAAATGGGGTCTCCCCCATGTATATTCTAGATTCCACCTGCAAGGTTTTAGATGTGTTATAGGGGTGCAGTCGGTGGCCATTGATCGTTAACACGATGTTGTTGTCGCAATTTTTTCTAACATGCACTACCCCATTCTTGATGAGCTCTACCACCTCATTCGGTCCCATCCATATTTGAATTAATTTACCTTTTCTTTCTTGGAACCAAGAATCATACAATAGCACCCATTCTCCTTCTTGGAACTACTTCAGTTTAATGTGGTGATCATGCCACCACTTTCTTTTCTTTTGTATGACTTTTGTTCTTTGCAAAGTGTCCATTTAGATTTCATCTAGCTGATCTAGCTATTGAATCATTTCTTCTTGAGTGTCATCCAAGATCAAGTTCAATTCTAAAGCCATCCTCAGTGTCTTGATTTCAAATTCAATGGGCATCATCACACTCTTCCCATAGACCAGTTGGAAGGGTGTGAAGCCTGTGGTGGATTTCCACATGGTATTATATGCCCAGACTACCTCTAGAAATTGTGTAGCCCAATACTTTCTATGTTGTTGCATGGTATTCATTAGGATATTCTCTATTTCTCTATTCGCAACTTCCACTTGCCCATTTGCCTATGGATGGTAGGGTGTATTTTTAATGTGCCAAACTCTATATTGATCCATTAGCTCTTTGATCAACCTGGAGGTAAATTGAGGCCCCTGGTCTATTGTTATCTCTCTAGGGACCCCAAATCATGTAAAAATAAGGGCAAATAAGAAATCAATGATTGTTCTTTCTTTTGAATCTCTCAGCGCTTGAACTTCAACCCATTTGGTGACGTAATTTATATAGACCAAAATAAACCTCCTCCCTATTGAAGGTGGATTAATTGGTCCCATAAAGTCCATGCCCCACTTATCGAATGGTTCCAGGTGCACCTGAGGCTAGAGGGGTATCTCATCTCTATGGGTTGGTCTACCTGTTATTTGGCATTCATCGCACTTGCTGGCGTACATAGCTACATCCTTGAACAGAGTGGGCCAAAAGTACCTAGCCTGTATGATTTTGCAGGTAGTTCATTTCCCTACAAAGTGTCCTCTGCATGGTTCGTCATGACACACTTTGATTACTTCTAAGAACTCTTGCTTTGCTACGCATCTCCTTATAATTTGGTCATGTACTATTTTGAACAGGAGGTCATCAATCCATAGGAACGATGAACTTTTCTCTATGACCACCTACTTTTCTTGAAAAGAGAGAGCAGGTGAGGTTCTTCCGGTGGCCAAGTAATTGGCTATATCTGTGTACCACAAGATTTGCTCACTAATGGTGAACAAATGTTCATCTAGAAACTGGTCTTCCACTACTGTATGGTCTACCAGTATCAATCTAGATAGAAAATTTGCTACGATGTTGTCCTTGCCTTGTTTTTCGACTATTGTGATGTCGAATTCCTATAGTAACAAGAGCCACCTGATAATTCTTTTGCCAATGGCTAGCTTGCTCATCAAATATCTGATAGCCACATGGTCCATGTGGACAAATACCTTATACCTGGTGATATAATGGTAAAATTTGTTTATGGTGTGCACAACTACAAGGAACTCCTTTGTCATCATGTAGTTGAGCTCAGCTCCTGCCAAGTTTTTGTTGACATAGTAGATGGCGTAAAATTATTTGTCATCCTTCTATCTGAGGACTACTCCAATCATACCATTGGATGCATCACAGTAGATATGGAATGGTATGGCCCAATTTGGTCCTCTTAAAATATGTGCGGATATCAAAATTTCCTTAAGAAACTGAAACACTTCTTCACAGTCTTTCATCCAATTGAACTCCACATATTTAGATAATAGAGTGTGCAGTGGTTTTGCAATTTTATTGAATTTGGTGATAAATCACCAATACTACCCAGATGATCCAAGAAAACTCCTCACCTCTCTCTATGTTTTGGGGCTGGGTAGGTCTCTGATGACCTTAATTTTTCTTTTATAGACCTTTATTCCTTCTACGGAGAGGTGGTGTCCCATTACGATGCCTTCTTGCATCATCATAAAGCATTTCTCGTTGCTCAGGGACAAACTATTTTCCTTGCTTATTTTGAGCACTATTTCCAAGTTCGTCATTTCCTCGTCAAAGGTTTATCCATAGACGGTGAAGTCATCTATGTATACTTTGATCGCGTCTCCCATAATGTCTAAAAATATGCTAAGCACCACCCTTTGAAAGGTGGCAGGTGCATTGCACAATCCGAAAGGTAATACCCGATAGGCAAATGTTCCCCATGGGTAGGTGAATGTTGTCTTGTCCTGATCCTCTTCTCCTATCTAGATATGGTTGTATCCATTGAATCCATCCAAGAAGGAGAAATACTTCCTCCCTGAGAGTGTATCCAAGACATGATCAATGAACATGAGTGGTAAGTGGTCCTTCTTGGTCACTTTGTTTAATGCTCTATAGTCCACACAGATTCGCTATTTCTCATTATTTTTAAGGACTACCACTAATGCTAATACCCATTTGGTATCATAAATTGGATAGATGAATCTGATAGTCAAGAGTTTTTGTAGTTATTCCTTGACAATGTCTTTCATTTTCGGATCCATTCTTCTTTATGGTTGCCTGCTTGGAATTGCTTGATCATCGAGGTATATATGATGGGTACAAATTTCTATTTTGATACCCTACATATCCGAGTAATCCCATGCAAATGCCTATTGGTGTCTAACCAAGAGCTCTTCTACTTTCATCAATTGTGTGGGAGTCAACCCACTATTGACTTTCAACATGCTTCCTGACTTGACATGTATCTATTGAACATGGTGATCTTGGGTGCTAGCAAATGGTGATCCAGGTGCGAAGATGGAGGGCTCCCCATGGAGGAACTCCATAATAGCACCATCCTCGTCTTCTTCTACAAAATCATCCAACATCATCATCAGCTGGATCATGGATAGCTCAATATTTTCATGCTCGATCAACATTGGTTCTCCTACTGAGGCGACAAACTGAGATGGGGGTGAAATAGTCAACATTTTAACATTTTTTCCATTGGATATGGTCATCAACCCATCCTGATAGCTGATTTAGGCATCATTTGTTACTATCCATGGCCTTCCAAAGATGATCGGGTAACCGCCCAGTCTAGTTTTAGATTGCAAAACTAAAAAGTTGGCTGGGTATTCCCATGCACTGACTAGCATTATTATGTCTTCCAACATTCCTTCCAACACCATGGTCGATCGATCGGCTAGCTGCAACACTATCACAGTGGGTTTCATGTTCATGAGTTTTAGCCTCTACATGGTCTCCTGAGGCATTACGTTGATGGCTGCTCTAATATTGACCAACATATTGGACATGGAATGTTCCTCAATTTTTATAGTCAGCACTGGGCTACCTGGGTCTGCATACTTTGGATGTCATGTTTTGCCCATCATCAAATCTTCTAGTTTACCCATGATTTTAGTGGTCTGGGTTGCTCTTTGTCTTGGCTTCCTTAGACACATCTCTCTTATCGCCTTGGTATATATTGGCACATCTTGGATGGCTTGAAATAATGGAATTTTCATGGTGAGGTTCTTCACACTAGATAAGATATCAAACTCTAGCTGCATTACTTTACTCTATTATTGCAGTTGGTTGGGAAATGGAGCATTTTCTCTCTCAAGCGTTTCTTCTATCACCTCTTCTACAAGAGGTGTTTCTACCTCTTCATCTTCTACCAGTGGAGGTGTTCCCACTCCTAGCTATCTACTAGACTTAAGATGAACATGGTACATCGAATACATCTCACCCTCCATATTGTATGTTGGTTGGTTCACCCTGTTATTCGTATTTACCATCGATTGTGCGGGTAGCTACACAGGTCTCACTGCTAGTAACACTGGTAAATTTTGTTGGGGGTGAGTTGGTTCTACATTCTGTGGAGCCTAATTCCATAGAGTGTGGCCTCTCCACTACTGCCCAGGATATGGATATGGAATACATGGCTACTGGTTCGGGAATGCTACTAGGGGTGCATTAGACCAGGGTGATGGCCCCCACCACCCCATGTTAGGTGGTTGAGGTGGGCCTTGGTGCATGTATGGTCCTCCCCCATATGATGCCATTTTGGTTGGCATATTCCTCATAGGGGGTTGTGGCCAACTCTTTCGATTGCCTATGAAATAAGCATCCGTGTTTTTTGCATCCTCCTAATTACTAGGCAGTTGTGGGCACAATCGAGTTTTATGGTTTAGCCTACAAACTATGCATACTCTGACTTTGTTCTCTAGGCATGCATTCTTTGCATGCTTCCCTCTACATTTTGGATAGAAATAAGCCAATGCTACTTTGTTTTCTTGCTTCTTTTTCTCTAACAACAACATATCCATCTGCAATGCTAGAGATGAGAGCATTTCGCTCTTTAAATATTCCAGCATGTTACCTATTTCTGTCTTCGTGATTGAAGTAGTCACTTTCATGGTTCTAAAAGTGGTCTTGCCTCTCCTTCTTGAGTATTTTTGGCATAGTTATCAAATTTCTTCCATAGCATGCTGGTAAACGTCACCTCCAGAGATCATGTTAAGAGCCTCCAATGATTCATTGGTAAGTCCTCTCAAAAAGATGCTTTTGAAGGACTTATCAGATATTCTCGTGTAAAGAGATCATTGAAGATTGAATTTGAATCTCTCCTAGTATTCCTCAAGAGACTCATATTCTCTCTGCATCATGCTCAAGACTTCTTCTCTAGAGTCTCTTGCTCTCCCAAAATCTTGGTATTTCTCTAAAAAGAGCTTCTTCATTTGATCCCAAGTGGCAATGTGTTTGTCTCCCAGACCAATGAACCACCGCAGAGCTGCATCGTCCAACATGGAAGGAAAGAGTTTCAGCTTCTACATATCAAATTTGTAGTCCACAAACCTACATAAAACATCGAACTTAAAAAAAAATAGGTGAGGGTCCTCAGTTGGATATCCTCTAAAGGTCAAAAGGTGAGCAAGGGATATGTTTTTCATTTTGGTATCTACTACTCCTTCCTCAATCAGGAAACTAAATCCAGATGATACTTCTTCATTGTCAGCCATTTTTTCAAGAAATATAGTCTCTAATGCAGTGTTTATGGCCTTATGGTCATTTAAGACTTTTTGAGTCAAGGATCTAAGGTTATCTAGTGTTATCGTCCGATATTCTACAACTTTCCACAACAGGGCTTCCTCTAAGGGTGTCCTATTAAACAGGGGATTTATGATGATTCGTTCTTCCCCACGTTGATGGGATTAGGAGGCAACTTGCACAAAGTGTGGCTCCTCACTCCAATGGATTGCTGGAGGTGGGTCGGGTGAATCTAATTCAAATTCAAAATGCTCGATTGACTCAGGTTCTAATGGATTGGTTTTTATAAACCGACTGTCAGGTCCTCTTCTTCTCAAAGAACTCATACAAGGTCAGATGGAATGTTTCTAGGTATTGTAAATAATATAGTTGAGATGCTTCCCTAGGAATGATGCCAAAATGTTGTGGGTCAAACAAGGTTAACTTCCTTCCTACTTTTATCACATGCCCGTGCATTTAATTTATCAACCCAGGGAGCTTCGTAAACTTGTGAAGGGTCTGAATAAGATTGCTTACAATACCACTTGAGATGAGTCCACTAGTTCTACTATTGGGGGGTGTTTCAAATGGTTGTCAATCATTCATGCACTCCTCAATAATTTACGTAAAAACAATTAAATCTACATAAAGGAAATATTCACACATTCTTGGAAATAAACCTACTATAATACTAGAAATAACAATGTGATAAACAATATTATAAAGCAATAAACTAATCTAGAAAACATAGGAAAAATAGGGGAAGAAATACTAGCTTAGAGTGGGCCCAGGCTCCAACAGCTTCCTCCCAGCTGAACACGCATTTAGAAACTCTTAGAACTATATTATAATTTTCAAAGTATTACAATGCTTATGTATATCTCTCTATAATTACTATCAAAATATTCTATCTCCTCTCTCTATATATCTATATATCTTTAGAGAGGTCTGCATGTTTTTATATAGCACACCCATAGAACTTCTATTACAAAGAAGTTATAATAGTCGATTCATTCTAGACTAAACTAAGACAGTCTGGTAAATGTGATTGATGTCTACTAAAACTGGCATTCGGTTCTAACAGTGGTGTGTTCACTGATTTTTTTGTTCTTCACATAGAATTGGTAGGATGTTCTCATACATCGGTGCGATCCCCAATTTAGCTCTACATGATGTAGAGTTGGAACTACACCAATCGTTGTTGTCCATGTCATGCTTGTCTAGTCAACGGGCAAAGAACGGGGGTGCCTTCCCTATGAGGAAGGTGCCTAAGTATATCGGGTGTCTTCTCTATGCGGAAGGTGCCTTACTACTATTGGCACCTTCTTGGAAGAGGAAGGTGTTTATCTTCTGTTGGCACCTTCCTATGAGAGGAATGCACTTGCCTTCTAGTGGTGCCTTCCCGTCGACGCCTTCCTTATGAGAGGAAGGCACTTGCCTTCTAGTGGCGCCTTCCTTATGAGAGGAAAGTGCTTGTCTTCTAGTGGTGCCTTCCTTATGATAGGAAGGCATTTGTCTTCTAGTGGCACCTTCCTTATGAGAGGAATGTGCTTTCCTTCTAGTGGCACCTCCCCACCTTGGTGCCTTCCTTATGAGAGGAAGGCGCTTCTTTTCCTTTGGCACCTTCCTAGAAGAGGAAGGCGTTGGCCTTCTATTGGCACCTTCCTAGGAGAGGAAGGTGCTTGTCTTTCCTTGGTGCCTTCCTGGAAGAGGAAGGTGCCTACCTTCTCTACATTGATTCTAAAAGAAATAAAGTGCCAGGTCCATAAAAAGACCTCGACTGATCCAAATCTAACTAAATCAACTACAATTCCACAAAAACACATTGAAAACACATGAATTAGATAACACACATAATTTCATCAAATAATTATATAATCATTCATAAACATATGCAATCATTATTATACATCCGCATAATAATCAAGAAATTGTATATAAAATATGAGAATTTATAATGCTCATCAATGCTATTGATTGGTATTGCATTGAATCACCACTAGAGCCTGAATATTTCTTTCATAATGAAGAAATGTTGCAACATTTTAATTTTGCATCAGGATGTGCACATGTTTTTTATCATGCTGAGGATGTTTCCAATGCAAAACCCATAAACCCAGTATATGACATCCACTTGATCCCTATGCCTCATCATATTGAGGAGGGATCCCACATGTCGATAGAGAAAACCTTTGAAGTGGATATCAGTGATGATCCCATTAATCCTAGGAAGGTTAAATTTGGATAAAGTTTATCTTCTGATGAGTATGCCAACCTTATCCCTTTAATAAAAGAGAGACCCAATCTCTTTGCTTGGACTTATAAGGACATGTTAGGTCTAGATATAAAATTGGTTACTCATAACCTTTCACTAGATCTCCCGAAGAAGCCAATCAAGAAAAAACTTAGGAAGATTTATCCAACAATAGCCTTAATGGTTAAAGATGAATTGCAAATTTTTTTGGATGTAGAGTTTATCATTTCCATTGACTATCCGGAATGGGTATCAAACATGGTGCCTGTAGGAAAACCTAATGGAAGGATCCATATATGTACAGATTTTAGAGACCTCAATAGGGAAACACCAAAGGATTCATTTCCATTACTGAAAATAGATGCTCTCATAGTTGCAACTACGGGTCATGAAATGCTCTCCTTAATGGATGGATTTTTTGGTTACAACCAAATTTGGATTAATCTTGAAGACCAGCATAAAACCGCATTCATAACGCCATGGGAAATGTTTTATTATAAGGTTATGTCATTTAGCCTTAAGAATGTCGGTGCTACATATCGGTGGGCTATGACATATATCTTTCATGACTACATGCATAATATATTGGAATATTATATCGATGACTTACTGGTAAATTTATTACTATGTTCAGAGTATGTGAGGTCCCGAGGAAGGTCTTTGATTGCCTGATAGAGCATAATGTCAGGTTAAATCCTAAGAAGTGTGTGTTTGGTGTAACTTCAAAAACAATATTGGGATTCATCATTTCAAAATGAGGGATCGAAGTTGACTTAGAAAATGTCAAGGCTATTTTAGAAATGCATCCCCCCATGAATATCAAGGAATTAAAAAGCCTACAAGGCAAAGTAGAATCCATAAAGCAATTTATCGTATAATTATTAGACAAATGTTGACCCATGAATCAATTGCTACACAAGGGGGTTCCATTTAATTAGTATGAGGGTTGTCAAGAAGCCTTTGTTGAGATTAAGAACTGCCTGGTGATGCCACCAGTACTAGCTCCACCAAGACCATACGTACCATTTTTTCTATATATATCAATAACTGATTTTGCATTAGGAACCATGTTAGCCCAAAAGAATGTGCAATATAAAGAGCAAGCCATATATTACATCAACCAAATCTTGGTGAGTTACGAGATAGGATATGCTTACATGGAAAAGTTGTGTTTAGTAGTAGTGTTCTCTACAAATAAATAATGACATTACTATAGCAACCTCAGGAAGCGTGCACCTCTAATCTACTTGCAATATTATACCAAAATAAAATGAAAGACCCTAAAATGCATATAATGATAAAATAACAGAGAGAGGTCATTTTATTTATATTGAAACCTAGTTACATGTCGGTCCCTCTGAGGGATACCCATTTCAATACAATGAAGTAAAAGTGAATAAAATGCCCCCTTGCAAGGGGGTGGTGCACTTTTGTAGGCTTTTTGATTCCACACATGAAAATATACGAGGGCTTATAGATGCCTCCTTCTCATTCTCTCATCTAGGAGGGATCCCATGCTCTGAATGTCTTGATATGATCCTGTAAACCTACAGATCTGCATACATGGAAACAACAAAGCACACTTAGTAGTATGGGTCACCTCTTCGAAAGAGGCTCTTATTAGAAAATATGATAATCTGGATAAATAAGCATAATGTGTATTGAAATATACCAAATTTGGGTAATATGCATATGAAAATAAGAAATATTAATCTAAATGCAATGAAATATTCAGATCTACACTAAAGACAAGTAAATAAAATAATAATAAATGTAGATCTATTACTAGGAACAAAGGAATGACCATATTAAAACCTAGCTATGCTTATGGGCCATTTTCAAAGACAGTGACCTCTAACTAATAGGTTACCTCAGGTCTTATGGGCTATAATTAATCACTCCTTGGCTCGAATTGATGTTCAAGGGTCACCAGGTGTGTCTCCTACACTGATTTGCAGTTAAGAACGATGGGTCTAAATACTGATGCGTGGATGTGGATATACTAGACAGTGCTCCAATACACACAATTTGAACTCTCTATCTCTTTGATTTGGCAAGTCTTCACTGCATAAGATTTGAACATTCATGGATCCTTTTGCCTTATTGGAAATTTGCATATATAGAATTCCAAGTTTTAGGTTTAGATCTAGGGCTTGGCTTCCTAGGGAAGCCAAGCTCTAGATCTGCATGCCAACTGACTATTAGAGAGAATATTTAGTCTTGATTTGGCATGGAATGGGTATTTAGGAGGAAATATAGGAGTTCCTCATCGATATACCTTTGAAATGCATGCAAACTATCATTACCACCCATGATTTGGGTAATCTCGCATGATAGTTCATGTTTTGGGCTAGCCATTGTCATCAGTAGTGGCTAACTATAGCTGATCTAGCCTATAGCAGCCAAGATTGCTGGCCTCTCTAGTCTATAGTGGCTAAATTGGCCACTCAGCTAGCTGATCTAGTCTACAACGACTAAGATTAAATGGACTAAAACTACCATTTTGAGTGGTTAGGACCACTGCTTGCTCTTGGAAATGTCAAAAATTGGTCATATGATATTCAGATGTTCCCATATGAGTAGTAGCCTAAACATGACATGTTTTAGATGTCTAAATATGCCCCTTTTTGGGATGTTTTGTGAGAAAATAACAGCATGGAGCAAAAAAGTAGACCACCTAGGGCCATATTGTAGGGTGTGCGGTGATCATTGATCTGATCAACATTGGATGTCCCAAGTCATGGGCTTGAGGGGCATTTTGTGAGTTGACCAAAGGGCTTATGATGCCTTTGGGTATTTTTTGAGTTGACCAAAGGGCTTATGCCCTTTAGGAATTTTGGGTTGACCAACAAACTTATGCTACCTTTGGGGCATTTTGGTTTGACAAAAGGGCTTATGATACCTTTGGGGAATTTTGGGTTGACCAAATGGCTTATACCCTTTGGGGAATTTTAGTTTGACCAAAGAGCCAATGCTACCTTTGGAAAATTTTGGGTTGACCAAAGGGGCTTATTCCTTTGGGGCATTTTGGTTTGACCAAAGGGCTTATGCTACCTTTGGGGCATTTTGGGTTGACCAAAGGGGTTATCCCCTTTGGGGAATTTTGGTTTTACCAAAGGGCTTATACCCTTTGGGGTATTTTGGGTTGACCAAAGGGGTTATCCCCTTTGGGGCATTTTGGTTTGACCAAAGGGCTTATTCCCTTTGGGGCATTTTAGTTTGACCAAATAGCTTATGCTAACTTTAGGACTGAAGTAGGGAAAAATGATGCACTAAATTATATATAAACAATGTGTGTATCTATGTCCCATCGGTAATGAGCACCAAACAGAAGCATGCAAGTAAATGGAAAGATAGTGAATAACAACAAGTAAAGCAAAACAAGTTATCTCTTATTAATTGAAACGATCCAAAATTATGGGTTAAAATGTATCCCCTTGAGGGTTCAAAATGGGTGATACAAATTTTTACAACTTGGGTGCCTAAAGGCCAAATATATCAAGGAATTCGGGTGCACATCCAATGTCTTTCCTCGTACCCACAATCGGAGTGGGCGGGCTAAATTTTCTGCCACTTGAGCCTTTGATCTCTGATGTCTTATACTACCTCCCAATGCACTTTAATAACCTGCACCTACACACAAGGAAACCAGAAGCATCAAATAGCGAGTAAGTATGATAAAAAGAATGCAATCCCCACAGGGGCAATATGGCTAATAGTGATAAAATGCATCAAAACACCTCCAAATTATAGAATATGAAATGGTATATAGATAAATATGTTTTGGGAAAATATCACTAGGAATCGCCCCAAAATTACAGCTGACGAGGTTTCGAGACTGAGGTGAATGTTCACAACCTACAAAACCTAAAGCAAGAAATTTATGACCCTATGCATATCCAAAATGCATGAAAATTGGACAGAATATATGAAATACTATTATAATAAAACCCATTTTATTATATTTGGCATATCAATCACATTTTAGGTGTTCTCTCAGATGATAGTCGGATACCTACAAGAGACCCTATAAAACACTACAAATGCAATATCTCGGCCAATATAGCTCATAATGACATAAAATTTGAACTGAAACATAATATAAGTATATGCAAAATATATAATTAAAAAAATTTAAGAAATAATGCATAGATATCTATTCCCTAGGGTGGAGTGAATAGGACTGTCACAAATTATGGGGCACCCCGGGGTGTGGTGCCCATGGAATCTGCCTAAATTTTACCACCAATTCTACTTGGCAATGATGAAAAAACCTATAAAATGTGTTGTAGTCAAATTTGGTTATGGGATTCACTCATTTGGTTTGGTTTTTTAACAGATTATGCTTCCTATGTCACTCACAAACCTCCTTCTCTAGGTAGATATTCTAAGGGAAAATGGGAACAAAAAGTGAGGTGAAATCTTATCAACACTCCATTGCATAAAGATAAAACTCTTCTCTATATTTTGTGTAGAAATTGAATCCACTTTATAGACTAAGGAGGCTCATGTGCAAAAAGGCATGCAAGGGCATGCATGGAAAGAGGTGCCATTTGTATAGGAAGAGGCATGCATTAGAAGGCTAATATAATATCCCTTTTTGGCCTCCATTATGAAGCATGTCATAAGAGTGATGCATGCTCTGACCCGCATGCTAGGCTAAGTAGGGAAAATGGTAGTTTCTGGGTGCCATTTGTACAAAATTTGACTTTTTTGGGGTCAAACTTGCTCTCCATCCCACCCTAGGACGAATGCTGCTATTTGTCCTAGGGTGGGATGAATAGGAACAAGGAGCCAAAAGGTCCCAAAAATAGGCTGAAACCTTCCAAAACCTTTCTGAGAGTGGCTAGAACCACTACATGACCCTTGAAGGCTGCCCTAAGGGCTTAGGTATGTTAATGTAATCATTGTTCATGGATTCCTAATCGGATTGATCATATTTTAGAGTCTACAGATGCATCTTTTTGATATGCATTGTGTGCAACACAATGCTTAACAAAAAATAGATAACTAAAATGTTCAATGATTAAGCTAACTCGATGACCTAACCAACTTTAGATGCCCCAATAATGTAAAGAGCATGCATTCTTGAATCCTTGCTTCTAACTTTGTAAAGACATTGGTCTTGGTTTCTCTTCAGCTTCCAAGTATGCTCAGGGGACTTATAACCCTAGGCGTTAGATAATACTAAGTATTTTGGTAACTTTTGAGGTTACCAATAGGCAGGTTCATATGCACTGTTATGTGCTTAATTTAAATATTTGCTTATTTGTTGCCCCAAGTAGGGGCGCAATTGTCTTTGTGAAATATTCGTTGAATGAATGGAATTTGCATGATTGAGTGTTTAATTGTTGATTGCGATTATGAATTTGTTAGGTATGACTACCCCCTCAAGTGATGAGTCGATGAGGTAATGACCAGTGAGAAAAGCGATGAGTCGCTTCATCTAGATGACTTTGGCTAAGGTTTCCTTAAGTTGTACTCATTGAAAAATGACAGTTTTGAAAGGATTTTAATGATGCTATGGGGGTTTTGTGGAAGCAAGAAGTTGAAAACTTCATTCCCGTGGGGTGGTCCAACCACAATGGCATTCTTGGGAAGTAAAGTAATAACTTATCCATGCATCCATGAAAAATTTACATTCCATCTTGACCCTGAGTGAATTCCATTAAATTTGACATGTTTTTGGTGGGTTTTGAACCCTTTTTTGTGGCTTTTGTGTTATTTTGGTTGGTTTTTGGTTTTTGATTAATATATATGTATGTATATTTTGACCAATGGGCTTATTGGATGTCATGGGGACATTTTTAGTGGCCAAAGGGTTTATGAATAACTTTGGGGATTTTGGGTGACCAAAGGATTTATGGATACCTTTGGGGCATTTTGGGTTAACCAAAGAGTTTATGGATACCTTTGGGGCTTTTGGGTGACCAAATGGTTTATGGGTACCTTTGGGGCATTTTGGGTTGACCAAAGAGTTTATGGATACCTTTGGGGATTTTTGGTTGACCAAAGAGTTTATGGATACCTTTGTGGCTTTTTGAGTCTCTTGTGACTCTTTTTAGATTTTTGGATGTTTAGAATTGTGAGATCTAAGGACCCACTTTATTGTAGCCTATGAGAATTTTTGGAAACTATGATGTATTTTTTTTTGGCCCATATATATATATATATATATATATGAGATTTTATTATGGTCATCATGTGTTTCATTTATTGTTTTATTGTATGAATGCAATGTATGTATGGATGTATGATTATGTGTTAGATGCTTAATATGTATGCATGTGGGTGCAATGAGATGGTTATAGATAGATATCATGTATGTATGTGCAATTTGATTTGATTTGATTTGCTGCTATCTATATGCATGGATGCACAGTGAGACAAGACATTTGATTGATTGATAAAAATAAATTGTGGTTAATGATTTGATATGCTATGTTAGCACCATAGACTGTACAAAACACATTAACACTCTTTTTTTTTCTCTTTTTTTGTATGTATTATTTTTGTTTAATGGAAATGTGGAACTGTATTATTGCGATGTGGTGAAATGGAGTGAATAAGATGATATGTGCATAGAATGTAGGTGAGGTTTTTATGAGACTCAAACACTCTAGCTTATTTGATAAAAAGTTGTATACTGACTATGCAAGACTTTTTGACAAGTTATGATTCTACTAGGATGACTAAGGTACTTCATATCCCTATGTGTGCAAGTGAGTTCATTACTACGAGATACATAAAGATACCACCATTGCCAGATAGGCTATCCACCAAACCTGTAATGAGAATCACTCTATGAATGCCACAATCTTGAGTTCTATATTTAGTAGGACTAGACCACTAGGCAATCTAGGTTACCAAATCTAGCTCATCCACATGTAAACATTGGTCTATACAAATTCCAAAATCTAATATGATAGACATATCATCATGCGTAAGGATACCGCCATTTCCAGATAGTCTATCCACCAAAATTGTAATGAGGATCACCTTATGGCTTTCCAAATATTGAGAGTTCCAGGGATTCAAGTTCGACTCCCTTATTTTCTTCCATTTTATTGGGATACTTGCTCATGTGTAGTGATGAAAATCACTATTTATTTTGTATATATTTTTTCTTTGAGCAAGGGATTGATTGAGTGATGAGGATCACTGTTTCTTGTGCTTTTTGATGTGTGCACTTTTTGACTTTGTACTTTTATTTTTGCAATTTTTTATGTTTGCAATTTTTTTGGGAATTTGGGATTTTTGATAGTGGTGAAAACCACCATTTATTTTGGGTAATTGGGTAGGGAAGAGCTTGTCCTTTTGCCAACTCCCAGTATTCTTGAACCATTCACATAGGGGTATGAGAAGGATGACATTTTTTCTTAAGGTAACCTAAAACCACTTTATGGATTTCATATTTCTTTGTGCAAAACTTGGATTTATTAATGTTAAAAATATGTTTGGGACATGATGTACAAAAGGCATAATCTAAGAAATACTCTACCTCTAAAAAATCAATATAGATTCATAAAAAAGTTGAAGAGAAGCTACAAATGGTTGAGTGACCAAAAACCCTACTGACATTCTAAAACAAATGACTAGGTGAAGGGGTGGACACAAATATGGAATGTGAAAAATGTGGGTGAATATGATAATTGCAACATTCAGCTATAAGTACTTTCATAACATTGATTTTGAGCGATAAGTAGTGTACCATCATGGTGCAAGACATGTATGAGCAAATCTAAAATTTAAATTGCTAATGATGAATATTCCTAAATGCAAGAAATGATAGAATGCAATGGGATGAAATATTTTTATATTTTGATGATTTTTTTTAATTTTTGATTGATATATGTATGTACATGTGACCAACAGGCTTATTGGGGGCCATTGGAGCATTTGGGGGGACCAAAGGGATTATGGATGCCTTTGGGGATTTTTGGTTGACCTAGATGGTTCTAGACTATCTAGGAGCATTTAGGTTGACCAAGAGAGATGTAGGCACCCTTGGAGCATTTTGGGGTGACATATATGGTTCTAGACCGTCTATGAGAATTTTAGGTTGACCAAGCGAGATGTAGGCACCCTTGGAGCATTTTAGGGTGACCTAGATGGTTCTAGAATTCCTAGGAGAATTTTAGCTTGACCAAGTAGGATGTAAGCACCCTTGGAGCCTTTTGGGGTGATCTAGATGGTTCTAGACTGCCTAGGAGCATTTTAAGTTGACCAAGTAGGATATAGGTGCCCTTGGAGCATTTTGGGGTGACCTAGATGGTTCTAGATTGCCTAGGAACATTTTAGGTTGACCAAGCAAGATATAGACACCCTTGGAGCATTTTGGGATGACCTATATTGTTCTAGACTATATAGGAGCATTTTAGATTGACCAAGTGGGATGTAGGCAACCTTGGAGCATTTTGGGGTGACCTAGATGGTTCTAGACTGCCTACGAGAATTTTAGGTTGACCAAGCGGGATGTAGGTACCCTTGGAGAATTTTGGGGTGACCTAGATTGTTCTAGACTACCTAGGAGCATTTTAGGTTGACCAAGTGGGATGTAGGTACCCTTGGAGCATTTTGGGGTGACCTAGATAGTTCTAGACTACCTAGGAGCATTTTAGGTTGACCAAGCGGGATGTAGGCACCCTTGGAGCATTTTGGGGTGACCTAGATGGTTCTAGACCATCTAGGAGCATTTTAGGTTGACCAAGAAGGATGTAGGCACCCTTGGAGCATTTTGGGGTGACCTAGCTGGTTCTAGACCACCTAGGAGAATTTTGGGTTGACCAAGTGGGTTGTAGACACCCTTGGAGCATTTTGTAACTTTGATTATTTTATGCTTTTAGGAGGAAGGTGTAATACCTTGTGTACCCCCAGTATGCAAGATGTTTTTGTGTTTTAATATTTTGCAATGTTTTTGGATTTTATTGCTTTTTGATTTGTTTGAAATTTTAATGTTTTAATTGTTTTTTGAATTTTGAATGTTCTGTAAGGGGAAGGCACGATACCTTAGGCACCCCAATGTGTGTGCTACTCAATGAAAGTGATAAATGTGTGATACCTTTAGAGTTCTCACTATGATTCATTGGTTGTGATGTAAATAGTGGGGAAGGTGTGACCCCTTGGATACCCCCAATATGTATTGTGATTGATGTAACGTTATTAGCTTGGCTAGGAGGAGCAACAAGAATTGACTCCCCCTATTCTGGAAAGGAATTTTGGGTAATGCCAATGTCTCTATGAGGTGAAAGGAATGACCCACTCATGGATAAAGCTTCCTCATCAATAATATCTTGGACCTTGCATCTAAAAACATAACAAGTGCTAATGTCATGCCATCTCATCTGGTGATAGAGGTAAGAATGATACTCCTTGTATAGTTTAGATCTAGGTCTATTTGGGTTGAACAAGGGTATTGTATGGCAAGATGATTGCATTTTTTTCTTTCAAGTTATGAAATATGGTTGACATGGGCTCAGATAATGAATTCCAAGTACAATATTGATGTCTCAAATAAGGTGACCATGGTGGACTTGTTTTATGAGGTGCTAGGGTTATATTCATCTCAGTCACCTATTTGGGCTACTTTTATTCACTCCCATCTATGGGTAATATATCTTGAGATATGTCTATTTGGTGATTGTTGGTTTGAAGATCATTCTTGTCAAACATATCCTATACCAAGTGTTTGAACTTGAAGTACATCTACATGTCATGCCCATTTTGTCTATGGTACTTGCAGTATAGGTCTTCAAAATATCCTTGGGGCTTAGGTGCTTTGGGGTTGACAGGTCGACTCTCAGGCAAATTAATTGCCTTTGTTGCACATAGAAACTCAAATAGAGAATCCATGGACTCAGTAATGGGTGTAAATTATCACTTAGGGTGATGTTGTTGGCTTATCCCTTGATTTGTTTGAGACTTAACATTGGACTGCACAGAAGTGGGTTGGTCTTGACATCAAGAGGTTGAGATTTTTGATGACTCAACCCTAACTCAATGCTTGTGAGTTGAATCATGATATGCTGTAAATCCTTTTGTTGGTGACTCATTTGTATCTCCATATTGGCTAGCCTATGAAGATATGTTACAGAGCTAGTAGAGATGGTGACTGGGTGGCTGTTGAGAAAGTTGGATGGCAACTAATATGTGGTGGAGGTGAATTGGGTGTGGGATCTAGGAGATAATTGAGTGGAGGTGGCTCAAAATTCATTAATATTTGAGTAGATGTGGATGCTTCATGATGATTGGAGCTAGTAAGTATATCCACATGTTCTCATTCTTGATTTAATTCATGCTCATGTCCTAGCTTAGAGTGTTCAACTATGGCAACCGGATTACCCCCACTTTGATGTAGGGGGTACACCCACTCTTGATCATGTGGAGATGTTGAGTGAGATGGGGTAGGTGTGGTCAAATCTATAAATGGTATATCTTGTTGTATGGATGGAATTTGGGATGGTGTCACAAGTTGCATAGATGGATTTATAGGGATTTGGTTCTCTGTCATCACATTGATCATTCCCACAAACTCATGAGAAGATGCATTTGCATTTGAACAAGTCATGCCCACCTCATCAACTTGTCCAAGGTGATCTGCTTGGCACCCATGCTCAGGGGGTGCATCAAGAATGCTATCAATGGGTAGCAACTTGATAGGAGGATGACCTAGATCCTTGATTGACTCGATGATAGGTGTGAATGCAATATTGGGTACTATGCACTCATCTAGTTCTAGGTGGATCAACTGAATTGTGTCCTCAAACATGATATGATCTGATTCATCCATATCAATTGTGGGCTCTGCCTCCTTTTTGGTAGGAGTGGGAAGGTCTTCTATAGATGTATTGATTATATCTATGGTATATTTTATAGTTGGCTCTTCTGACTCTTCCTTGCTTTAAGAAATAGAGGGTGGTACTAGCGATGGTGAAGGTAGCTTCACGACTAACTGTGGGGTTGAATCTAGACTCTGGATAAGGTCATTGGATTTAGTGTCTAAATCCTTGGGTGATATTGTAGGCTCTTGTGGATGATCCACCTACTTATAATAATTTAAGGGGTCTGGGTCAGCATGAACCACATGGACTTTACCTTCATCAATGTATTTAATGCATTGATGCACTATATATGGAACACATTCCATGTCTCTCATCCATGGCCTTCTAAGCAGTATGATGTACTATCTTACACCCTCCAAGATGTAGAAAAATGTAAGAACAGTGTTTTTTCCAACTTCAAAAAGTAGGATTATCATGCCCATAGTGGAGAATAAAACATCATTGAATGCTTGCAAGGTGAACTTGGATGGTGCAATGCATGAAGATGGAAGGTTGAGCTTTTTTAGTGAAGCTGTGGTAATAATGTTTATTGAGGAACCTATGTTAACCAAGAATCGCTTATAGGGGAGCCTATTAATGCTTTAAATTATGTGTAAAGTAGGATCTGGTGAACTGGTAGGCATGGGTTTGACCTCATGATTTTGAAAGGATATAATAGGATTCTTGTACATTTGTATGTATTCCACAAAGTTGGTGAAAGCATCAAAATCATGAGGTTGTACCTCAATGGAATCCAAGACCCTCATGAAAGGTTCCCAATGTTTGGAGGACTATAGTAGAAGCTCACTCATGGTCATATTGGTTGATGGTGCATGTGAACTTCACACAAGCTTACTCTAGGTTTCTAACACTTGTTGGATAGGAGTTCTGGATGGTGAAGAACATTATGTAGAGGAAGTGTAGACCTCCCTACTAGGCATCTTGGAAGGCTGGCTATATCTAGTTTGGGATTGGAATCAATTTTGGCTAACCGAATAATCCACTTGATCATGTGGATAACCCATTATTGTTCTCCTGGTAGAGGTAATTTGGTGGTCAAGCCCTCTAAGTGAGGATTTGACCTCACAATGACTCTCAGGGTGTCGTGTAGGAATTATGAGATATTTAGGAGAATAGCAAAGGAAACTACTATTAGGGCTCCATGTAGGAGTGAGGATATCCTCATACCTATAATTATGACACTCAGGGCCTATCCTAAAGTTTTCTACTTTGCTAGCTCATGGTTGAGCTTGGCTATGCATGGTTGTCATGATGCGTTGACTAGGCGAACCTTGAAGGAAACCCACACTAAAGAAAATTTGACTTCCAAAAAAAGGTTATAAGTGTTATATATTAAAATTATCAGTGTGATGAGCTAATAAAAATGGGCTAGGGCTCTCAAATATGACCTTTGGGTCAAAAATTTGTATTTTTTAAATATTTGTCTAACCGAGGCCTATGGGGAAATGCCCACTTTTAGGAATTTTTTGGAAAATTTTGAAATATGAAGAGTTAGGACCCAAAATTTTTGTGAGAGGTGTAGAAGGAGCTAACTAAGACAAAAAAACAAATTTGGTAGTTTTTGGAGTTGTCTAGACCATTTTATGACCGTTTTAGTGTAGTTTTTCTCTATTTTTGGCTTTGAAAATAGAGTAATCATAAAACCAAAATAACTTTTTCGTTATAGCTCCGATTTGCACGATTCTCGAACCGTTGGATGCAGAATCAAAAAGTAGATTTTTTTTCAATAAATTTATTTGAAAAATTAGGGTTTAGTCCTAGATCAAGGATCTTGTGTTGACTACCCAAGCAATAAGGAAACACCCAAAGTAGACAATATGATTATATCTTTTAAGGATTAAATGTATATGATTATCTCTTTTAAATATTAGAAAGACATAATCAAATGATCAAAGAAGCACACAAGCAAACAATGTGAATATCTCCTTTAAATTTTAGATGTGAATCCATAAGCTATTTGTTGTGTTTCAGATGTGTTTTTTTGCTCTTGCTTTCTTGTTCTTTTTTTGGAATTAGTGAGGAAACTCAACCAAAGTGGTGACTAGGAAAACTAGTGCCAAACATGATTTCTCAAAAGAGTCTAGGGTACACCACTTAAAACCCAGTGGGGGGTTCATCTAGCTCTTCCACTATGAAATAATATTTCCAATAGTGGGAGGTAGTTTGAAAATTAGTGACCTATTCCATCTTGAGAGAGTACCCTATTCTATTTGAGGTATCTAGGGGGCAATCTGGTGGAAGGAGGTTAAATCCAACGTCACTATTCTAAATTGGGGGTTGGTGATGAAATCCAACCTTACCAATGTTATTGTGATACATGCAAGTGTGTGTGGTTACTTTTAACTTAAAATAAAGCAAACAAGGAAGCACTCAATGATATTTCACTATATGCATGTAAAAGGTGCATTTTACTTTCATAAATTTAGTATAAAAGGAACTCACAAATGTATCTAGAAATGTGAAACCCTAAATGTTAGCCTACCCATTAGGTAGGCTACAAGCATGCAAACCATAGAGATGCATTCCTACTTTGAGTTTGTTTTGATTTTTCTCCTTGTATGTGTTTTTGTTATTTTATATTTAAGAAAAGTAAACTAACTTCTAAAATTTCTAAACAAGCAAAATATGCAAGAAAAATCAAGATCAAACAGTTTTTGAAAGTGCAAAACAAAGATGGAAGATTCAAATGCCTACCTCATCACTGCCAAAACTTACTATTTCTAGAATTCTTTCCTGAAAAATCTTTGGTTTCTATTCACTCTAGGGTGGGATGAATAGCAGGTCTGCATTCATTCTAGGGTGGGATGAATTCTCATTTTTCCTAGGGTGGCACAAATAGCAGGTCAGAGTTTGTTTCAGTCTAGAACGACTAGCACCTACACCATCAAAAGGTGGAAAATGAGCTCCAAATTCACCTAAAGAAAAAGGGACTAGGTCCCACCATGATCACCACTAAAGTAGGGAAAAAGGATGCACCAAATGATATATAAAAAATGTATGTATCTATGTCCTATCGCTAATGAGTGCCAAACGGAAGCATGCAAGTAAATGGAAAGATAGATAATAACAAGAAGTAAAGCAAAACAAGTATATATATTATTAATAGAAATGATCCAAAATTATGGGTTACAATGTGTCCCCTTGAGGGATCAAAATGGATGATACAAATGTTTACAAATCGGGTGCCCAAAGGTCAAATCTCTCAAGGAATTCGGGTGCACATCCAATGTATTTCCTCATACCCACAATCGAAGTGGGTGGTCCAAAGTTACCACCACTTTATTATTTGATCTTTGATGTCTTCGACTGCCTCCCAATGCATTGGAATGACCTGCAACTACACACAAGGAAACCATTATCATCAAATAGTGAGTGTGTATGATAAAAAGTATGCAATCCCCACATGGACAATATGGCTAATAGTGAGAAAATGCATCAAAACAGCTCCAAATGATATAATATGAAATGGGTATGTAGAGAAAGATGTTTTGGTAAGATATAACTAGGAATTGTCCCAAAATTATAGCCGACAGGGTTTCGATACTGAGGTGAATGTTCACAACTTGCAAAACCCAAAGCAAGCAATTTCCAACCCTACACATCCAAAATGCATGAAAATTAGACATAATATATGAAATACTATTATAATAAAACCCATTTTATTATATTTGTGAGATCGATTACAGTTTGGATGTTCTCTTTTATCATCGCCAAATACCTACAAGAGACCCTACAAAACACCAAAAATGCAATATCTTGGCTAATATAGCTCAGAATGACATGAAATGTGAACTGTTACATCATATAAGTGTATGTAAAATATCTAATTAAAAATATTCAAGAAATAATGCATAGACCTCTATTCATCCTATGCTGGAGTGAATAGGACTCACAAATTAGGGGGTACCCTGGGGTGCGGTGCCCATGGAATCTGCTTAAAATTTGCCACCAATTCCACTTGGTAATGATGCAAAACCCTATAAAATGTATTTTTTTCAAATTTTGTGATGTAATTAACTCATTTGGTTTAGTTTTATAACATATTATGCCTCCTAACTCACTCACAAACCTCCTTCACTAGGTAGATATTTCGAGGGAAAATGGGCACAAAAGGTGAGGTGAAATATTAGAAGCACTCTGTTGCATAAAGCTAAAAATATTCTCTATATTTTTTGTGGAAATTAGATCCAATTTATAGCCCAAGGAGGCTCATGTGCAAAAAGGTATGCAAGGGCATGCATGGCAAGAGGCACCATTTGTCTAGGAGGAGGCATACATTGGAAGGGTAAGAGAATCTCCATTTTTGGCCTCCATTATAAAGTATGTCATAAGAGTGTTGCATGCTCTGACCCGCATGCTAGGCTAAGTAGGGAAAATGGCAGTTTCTAGGTGCCATTTATCCAAAATTTAACTTTTTTGGGGTTAAACTTGCTATTCATCATAGGGTGGGACAAATAGGATCTGTATTCATCCCAGGTTGGGATGAATAGGAACAAGGAGCCAAAAGGTCCCACAAATAGGTCAAAACATTCCAAAACCTTTTTGGGAGTGGCTAGAACCACTGCATGACCTCTGAGGGCTGCCCTAAGGGCTTAGGTATGTCAATTTAGTCATTATTCATGGATGTCTAATCAGATTGACCAGATTTTAGTGTCTATAGGAACGTTTTGGTTTGACCAAAGGGTTTATGCTACCTTTGGGGTATTTTGGGTTGATCAAAGGGGTTATATACTTTGGGGAATTTTGGTTTGACAAAATGTCTTATGCTACCTTTGGGGAATTTTGGGTTGACCAAAGGGGTTATCCCCTTTGGGGCATTTTTTTTTGACCAAAGGGCTTATCCCCTTTGGGGTATTTGGGTTTGACCAAAGGGATTATACCCTTTGGGCCATTTTGGTTTGACCAAAGGGCTTATGCCACCTTTGGGGCATTTTGGTTTGACCAAAGGGCTTATCCCCTTTGGGGCATTTTGGGTTGACCAAAGGGCTCATCCCACCTTTGGGGCATTTTTGTTTGACCAAAGGGCTTATGGCACATTTGTGGAATTTTTTGTTTGACCAAAGGGCTTATCCCCTTTGGGGTATTTTAGTTTTACCAAGGGGATTATGCTATATTTGGGGTGTTTTGGAATTTATTGCTTAATTTTTTGATTTCTGATTAGGGGAGGTATGATACTAATAATGCCCTAGTTGATGTTTAGAAAATATTTTGTTTTGGTTTTATGTTATGGATGCAATGATGGATGCTATACCTAGATAATGATTTGATTATTCTATAATGCAATGTACTAGTGACATGCACTAGCTAGATGATGGACGTATGCTTAGATGCTATGACTTAGATGTAGATGGACTACTTATGATGTATGCATTTATGGATGCAGTGCTTATTGTTAAATGCATGTTTAATTTTGATTTAATTGTATGCATCTAACTTATATTGTTATGATATGATAAATGAAATGTGTGAAATGCATTATGATGGTGATCTAATGTACATGAACCTATATGCTTTAATCACTTAAAATATAAGGTATGCATGTGATATGAGTTTAACAATCTAATGGGTGACACCACAAAATGTATAAAAATCATGAATAAACAATAATTCTTATAATAAGAATTAATCATTTAAACATCAAATGTGAGGTGAGATGATGTGATATGTATGTATGATTTGATGGAATGATTTGTTGCTATGAGGATATTTTTGAGGTTTTCCCTGAGACTCAAACACCCTAGTTGCTCCATCAAAAGTTGTATACTGATCACGTAGGTCTCCGCAGGGATAAAGCTTTGTTACGTAGACCTAGATACTTATTATCCTTGTGTGTGCAAATAAATATATTTATATAGAACTCAAGCATTTCCTTCAATTTTAGGAAAGATTCTTTTATCCCATTGCTAAGATCAAGGATCCTCAAGTGTTCATCTGATCATATTTTGGACTTAGTTGGACTATACCACTAGGTAGTATTGGGTTACCCAAAACTAGCTCATCCACATGCAAACATTGGTCTATACAAAAGCGAGATGCTAATGTGACAGACATATCATCATGCGTAAGGCTCATTCATGCTGAGAATTCCAGATATCAAGTTCATACTCCCTTATTTTCTTCATATTTATTAGGGATACTTGCTCATGATTTAGTGATGAAAATCAGTGTTTATTTTGACTTTTTGTTTTTTTTTTTCTTTTGAGCAAGGGATTTATGTAGTGATGATCATCATTATTTATTTATACTTTTTAATTATTCTAAACTTTGAATTTTGATTTGTTCAGAGACTTTTGTATTGATGATAATCACTTGTTTTTGAACTTTTACTTTGTTCAGGATTTTGCTTGTTTTGACTCAAGCAAGGGATTTCTTTGTATAGGGGTGAACTTGTCCTTTTGCCAATTCTCAGCATTTTTGAACTGACCGCACAGGTTGATGAGCAAGATAAATATTTTTCACCTTAGGATATCTAATACTGCTTCGTATCATTCATATTTCCCTTGTTTCAATTAGGATTTTAGTGTTTTGATTAGTGATAGGATTTTGAGCTATACCAAGTACTATCAAAACTAAACCTCATCTATCAAAAAATAAGACAACTTTCTACAAATTTTTGATAAAACCACTAGGTATGGTTGAGTGAATAGAAAACCCTAGTATATTCCTTATAGTAATAGGAGGGATTGTGTTGAAAAATACAGTTACACACATGGGTGATGGATGGCGATGGATTTTGATGATGCATGATTGAGGTACAAATGTGGTGTCATTTGTAAGGTTGCAAACACAATTGTATTTAATACATAATGAATGGATGCAATGCCTATAAAAATGCAAATATGAAATGCACCTTATTTTTGGTATTTTTGATGTTTTCCTTTGTTTATTGAACTTTGATTGTTTTGAATGTTTTTGAATTTTTGATTTTTGAATTGTTTTTGAATTTTGATTTTTGAATTGTTTTTGAATTTTTTATTTTTGAATTGTTGACCAAAGGGCTTATGGTGCCTTTGGGGCCTTTTGATGATTTGACCAAATGGCATGAAGATGCCTTTGGGGCCTTTTGATGATTTGACCAAATGGCATGAATATGCCTTTGGGGCCTTTTGATGATTTGACCAAATGACGCAGGGGTGCCTTTGGAGCCTTTTTGATGATTTTACCAAATGGATTGAAGATGCCTTTGGAGCCTTTTGATGTTTTGACCAAATGGCTTGAAGATGCCTTTGGAGCCTTTTGATGTTTTCTATTGTTTTTGAATCTTTGATTGTTTTGAATTATTTTTGAGTTTTTGAAATTATTTGAATGTTTTTGATATTTTGTGACTTTTGAATTGTTTTTGAGATTTTGAAATTATTTGAATGTTTTTGATATTTTGTGACTTTTGAATTGTTTTTGTGTTTTTGAAATTATTTGAATGTTTTTGATATTTTTTTGGTGTATTTGAATGTTTTTGATATTTTTTTGATGTCTTGACCAAAGGGCTTATTGTGCCTTTGGGGGTTTTTGTGGGTTGACCAAGTGGCCTGAAGATGTCCTTGAAGCATTTTTATTAATTTGACCAAGCGGTATAAAGATACCCTTGGAGCATTTTTTATTAGGGTGACCAAATGACATGAAGATGTCCTTGAAGCATTTTTGGTTAATTTTGACCAAGCGAATTAGAGGTGTCCTTGGAGCATTTTTGATTAATTTGGATTTGACCAAGAGGCATAAAGATACTCTTGGAGAATTTTTATTTAGGGTGACCAAGCGGCATGAAGATGCCCTTGGAGCACTTTTGATTAATTTTACCAAGCGACATGAAGATACCCTTGGAGCATTTTTTATTGATTTTGACCAAGCGACATAAAGATACCCTTGGAGCATTTTTGAATTAGAATCTTGACCAAGCAGCTTAAAGATACCCTTGGAGCATTTTTATGTTTTTGAATCTTTTATGTTTTTATGATTTGTTTGTAATTTTAATGCTTTATATTTGTTTTTATATTTTTGATATATTTGAATGTTTTCATATTTTTGATATATTATGGGGGGAAGGTGTGATACCTTAAATACCCCCAATGTGTGTGCTGCTCAATGAAAGTGAGGAAAGTGTGATACATTCAAAACCCTCACTTTGTATCATTGAACTTGATGTGGATGATGGGGAAGGTATTTTACCTTTAAGACCTCCAGTGCACATGTTGTCTATTGTAATGTAATCAACCTACTTAGGAAGAGTGACAAAAATCAACTCTCCTGATTGGGGCACAGATCTTTGTGAGGTGCCCCTGTCCGAGTGGGTAGGAATGAGTGAATCATCTAGATAAACCTCATTTCATTCTAATAGGTCTTGGACCATAATCTTGAATCCATGGAAATTGCAAATGTCATGGCCCTCTATTCGATGGTAGATGCAGTAATGGTCCTCCCTATAACCCTTAGGTTTAGCTCTATTTGGATCTAAAGGTTTTATGTCAGGTAATATGATGATCTTAACTTCTTGTAACTTTTGAAATATGTCTGACATAGACTCGTTTAAAGGAGTCCAAATGTGTTGCTATTGTTTTGAGCATTTAGCATGCTTTAGCCTGGTATGAGAACCATGTTGAGTTCTAGATATGTCATTTGTTGACTTAGGGGGCTCTTATTGCCTTTTTGGTGCAAGAGATCGATTGTTGACTATGGTCACTTTTTGATTGACAATTTGAAGTTGTTTTTATTGAGCATGTTGTGTACTATGGCTCAAAATATTTTACATGATTGAATATCATGACCATTTTTCCTATGATATAGAAGGTGTGACTCTTCATCATACCCTCGAGGTTTAGGATGATTTGAATCTAAAGGTTGCACCTCTGGTAGGGTGATGGCATTTGTGGAAATTAACTGATTGGAAATTTATAATGCATGCTCAAGCAATGAGGGATGCTTGCTAGGTTGTCAGAGTGACTAAGCCAGTGCTTGCTCTAGTTGATACTTTTCTTGTGGTCATATAGGAGGTAGCTTGGCCTCATATGAAGGTTGCTTTTGTAATTCTAGGCTCTCAAGTTGGTTCATGATAAAGTGCAATGCCTCATTTTGTTTCTCCATTTGTACCTCTATATTATAGAGGTGATTTTGCTTATGCTCCAATACTGATAAGGCTCTCATTTGTATTTCTAGTGATTGGTTTGAAATACCATTTCCTATTGAAGGAGGTGAAATAATGGGTGCTAAATATCCACCAAGTAACTGTAAATTATCAATTTCCTTCATTTGAGTTGATGTGGAGGCTTCATGATAATCTGATTCAATAGTGGTATCCACATGCTCATGTTTATGACTTAGTTCATGTTTCTATTTCACTTCATAGTATTGAACTATGCCAGCTTGAGTATCCCCAATCAAATGTTAGAGGGGCACTCTTTTTTGATCTTGAAGAGGCAACATGAGAAGTGAATCAGGGGTGACTAAAGCCAATGGTTTTAATCCCTCCAATGGGAAAGCAACATCTGATTGCACCACATCTTGTTTTATCTTCTTTAGAGATACTTGGTCCTCTATCTTCATGTTGACCATTACCACAAACTCTTGAGAAGGCACTTTTTCTTGTGTCTCATTGACATTCTTGTAATACTTGAATGGCTTGGGATCATAGAGGACCACATACACTTGTCCTTGATGTATAAATTTTAGGTTTTGGTGAACTATGGAAGGTATGCATTCCATATATTTCATCCATGGTCTGCCTAGAAATATGTTATACTGCCTCTCATCCCCTAGGATGTGGCATAATGTAGGTATTATATTTACCCCAACATGTATAGGTAGGAATACTATGCCAATTGTTGAGGAGGTGGCATCATTGAAGGCTCTCAATGTGAATTTTGAGTTCGTAATGCTTGAAGATGGTAAATTTAAATGCTTCAAGACTACATCTGTGATGATGTTGATATATGACCCTATGTCAATAAAGACTCTCTTGTATAGAATCTGATTGATGCTTGCTATGATGTGTAGCAGAGTATCAGATTCATCCTGAGAGATCGACTTAATCTCCTATTTGTGAAAGGTAATAACAGGTTCCTTTTGTAAGTGCATTGAACTTATTTTTGGTATGGACTATGATAGATTATCAGCTTTAGTTGAATTTTTTGGTATGTTGGGTTGATCAAGGTATATTTTGCTTCTTATTGTAGTATTGATCACACTAATAAAACCCTCTTTAGGTGGGGCTATGTGCACCTCATTGACATGCTCAACTTGATTATTGTTGGCCCCATGATTGGGGAGAATATTTTTGAATATGTTGATGTTTTGCAATTCATTCTTATCCAACATATCTTGCACTACATTCTTGACTGCAACACAATATTGGATATCATGGCCATTTTGCCGATGATAAATGCAATAGAGATATTCACTATATCCTTTAGGTTTAGGGTAATTAGGATCCAAGATGTTTTCCTTAGGCAAGTTTAAAATATTGGCCTCAAGAAGGTGATTGAAAATTGATGCCAAGGATTCAGGTAATGGCATATAGTTGCGAGGGGGTTGTTTCTATTTACCCCTACCTTGATTCCTATTGCATTGGTCATAATGCACAAGAGGAGGGTGAGCATGATAGTTCTCTTTTTGTTGTCTCAGTGCTACTTTTGTAACATTTAACATGATCTAGTTGACGTGCATAGGTTCGGTTTGTTGTGGTTGATGTTGCATGCTCTTGTTTCATTATTTCTCACTATGAAGCTTTAGGTCTCCTTCTTCCAGCTTTATATCTTCAATAAGCTTGGCTTGAGCCAAGGCTTCTTTGAATATATCATACTGTTGTAGTTGCAATAGTAATGAGATGTGCTTGGTGTAGATTTTTGTGAACATTCAGATTAGCTCTTCGATCGGGATGGAAAATGAGAACTTTACTATGATTTTTATCCATCTATCCCCATAATCCATGACTGGCTCATCATCATACTACTTTAGATTGGCCAGGTCTGAGAGATTCACCTTCTTCTTAGCACAAAAAGAGAAGCATTTTAAGAATGCATTCACTAGTTGTTCAAAACTAGATACATTGTGCTTGGGCAGTTGGTTGAACCATTGAGTGGCAACACCAAAAAATGTCATAATGAAGGTTCTTAACATAAGAGCATCATTGTATTCAAGATGAAAATATGCATTGATGAATTTGGTAATATGCTCTTGTGCATCCTCTTCACCCTTAAATTTTTCTAACCTAGGCATCTCAAAGTGCTTAGGATATGCGGGGATAGGGACCGACGGGTACAATGGTTGGTTGTGAATTTTACTCAGTGTTGGTTGGTGCCCAACTGTATCTTACTTCTCAAAGGATTTGATATTTTTAGTGAGTGCCTAGAATGCTTTTGAGGCAAGGAGTTCCTTTTCTTGTAGACCCACTCATGGTGGTAATGGAGGTGACCCTTTATCCACTTGACTTGTTCTATTCTCTTCCCTCCTACGAGGGGATTCAGGATGTGTTTGATCCTGATTTATCATGTTTACCCTTTGCCCACTAGTTTGATTTTGTTCATGATTTGAGTGGTGGTTTTATTGTGGGATTTCTTCTTGCCTAATACACCCTTATTTTGGTGAGTCAACATATTTATCTCTTTGGTGATAATTACCATTTGCTTTTAGGTTGATACGAGCTAGTTTCTCATCTTATTCTCTTAAACATTGCTCATGTTGGTACAAAAGCCTTTCTCTTTATTTTTCATGCTCGAGAGCTTCCACTAGATCTCACTCTTTGCGTAATACATTTTCTAGCCATCACATGGGTCAAATTATGTTGTTAAATAAGGTTCATATCTATCTAATTTTTTTTGTGTAGTTTTGATTCATAGGTCCCTCAAAGAGGTTCCCACTATTTCTCTACTTTGGCTAGCTAGTGTAACTTGATTTGTGTATTTTGTATGTTGATAAGTGTCCCTATAGTTGGACACTACATGTGAACTATGGGGTTTATTTGAAGCTTACCTGGGTTGAGTGGTGTATTTAGAAGTTATGCTTTATGAGCTTCTAGATGTAGAATATTCTATGGCTATGGTTCTGGGAGTTGGACCTAAATAAATTTTATCCAACTCCTCTGATTGATCTTGGAGCATTTGTTATCTCTGAATTGCATGTGACCCATGTGACTGATTTGATCGGTTTGTTGTGCTGGGTCTATGACTCCACAACTATGTGTGAGGGTTCTTGTCTACTTCAAATTGTGCAACAAGGTTGGTAACTCTCTTCCCTCTATCTTGCCCCTCATTGGGCTGATTTTAACTCTTAGTGTAATGAGATGTGGCAGGTCCGGAATTATTCTCGTTTAGGTCACAAGAAGATCTAGTGCTAGTTCTCTTGAGCGGGGTCTCTTGGTGAGATCTGCTATGAGTGGTGTTGTCTCCTCTAATACTACCTAAAGTTTGTTCAGATATTATTTGGATAGGTGTGCTACCCCTAGGGTGGTCCAAGCCCCCTGGTGCATTTGATGCAACCTCAATCTTGGATCGAGGGTTGCCCCATGTATTGACCATAACCTCATGAATTTTGACTTCCAAAAAATTTTGGGGGTGTTATATACCAAAATGATTAGCACGGAGAGCTGATCACAATGGGCTATGACTCCAAAAAGTGACTTTTGGGCCAAAATTTTGTATTTTTGCAATAATGGGCCAACCGGGGCCCGTGGGGAAATGCCCATTTTTAGGAATTTTTAGGAAATTTTGAACCGTGAAGATTTAGGACTCAAAATTTCTTGGAGAGGTGCAATATAGGCTAAATAAGACAAAAAAAACAAATTTGGCAGTTTTTGGAGTTGTCTAGCCCATTTTATGACTATTTTAATGCAATTTTTCCCTATTTTCAGCTTCGAAAATAGAGTAAAAATAAAACCAAAATCACTTTTTTGTTATAGATCTATTTTGCATGATTCTCGATCCGTTGGATGCAGAATAAAAAAGTATATTTTTACTTGTTTTTTCAATAAAATTTTGAAAAATTATGGTTAGGGTTTGGTCCCTAATAATAAAGAAATACACAAAGTAGACAATATGATTATCTCTTTTATAGATTAGATGTGTGTCCTAGACTGTTTTCTATGTTTCATATTGGTTGCTATTGTTTTCTTGCTCTTAATTTAGATTTATAATAAGGATAATCATCCATAGTGGGAATAAAGAACACCCATGCCAAACATGATTTTCTCAAAAAGAAACTAGGGTAAACCGCTGAAGTCCTAGTGGGGGGTTCACCTAGCTCTTCCACTCTGAACCAATGATTGTTCCAATAGTAGGAGATAGTTTGAACATGAGTAACTTAGTACCAATATAAATAAGTTCCATAATTCTATTCTAGGAAAATATATGGGGCAAGTCGATGGAAGAAGATGAATGCCAACTGAAAGCACGAGATTTCAAAATATTTGAAAGGAAAACTATTGCGATGCATTCAAAATCAAAACAAACGCTTAAGTCCTAAAACGTGAAATGCATGAAATGAAAGAGACAAATTGAAATGAGATACAAGAAAATAGAGAAAGCACAGCCCTTTTTATTTAACTCTCTTAATCTCGGTTACAAAGATGCCTCCTCCCTTTTCAGGGGCTAGGAGCGTTAAATGAATTTTGGTTACAATCATGACTTAGTCTTCCTCCTTCCGCGTGCCCACATTTGAAATGGGCGGGCCAAAGTGTTGCCGCCGCTTGCGTTGATGAATCCTTGATTCTTGCTGCTCCTCCTGCGTTCAAAGACACAACAAGTCGTTAGTAGCACCTGTGACAAAAATATGAAGCGTTTGATCTTAAAAACAATGGAAGATGCATGCGTAAGATTAACTAAATCGATAAATAAAATGACTCCAAATAACCTACAAATTTGATAGAGACCAGAGAACATTACCAGGGCCGCTGCCATCGAAACAGTCGGCCAATTCGCACTCAACTGTAATTCATCCCTGGGCAGGATGAATTCTACTATAATTCATCCTCGGGTAGGACGAATTAGACTGTAATTCATCCTCGGGTAGGACGAATTTGACTGTGATAAAAGTGCCAAGGTGATGCCATCCAAATGTCACGTCTCGGGATCTCCAAATGACCTGCAAACATAGGGGTTAGCTAATTGGGGGCATTTTGGGATGACCCAGATGGTCGGATTCTCCCAATTTGACCTCCATCAGCGGGAATTTGACGTCGCTACCTGCAAGTTAGTGGGACAACAAAAGCGACGAGAACATGATGAAATCTGATCAAAACATTATGAAATCGAATATATAAACTATCCAAACAACATAAAATGGAATGAAGTATAAACAAGTGACAACAGAATAGATTAAAATGAAACTAAAAAGAATGCGGGGCGCCCGAGTGGGCCGCCCACCGTTGGAACTTGATTTTGGCACCAATCCACTTGGGATGGGCCCAAAATCTCTTGGGATGGGTTGTCAGCAAATTGGTGGATTAAGGTGGTCAAATGTCGGGTTTTTGGGTCCGAATTCACACTTCCAATAGCCACCCAATAACCTCTCTTGCGAAAGAGATTAAGGATGTGGAAGATGTAAATCAAAAGGGTAAAGGCGTGGTATCAATTTGGCAGCACTTCGTTGCTTGAAAATGCCTCCAACTTTCTCCTTTTGGGTGGGAAAAGTCCACCATTTTATAGACCCAGGGGGTCTCTTTGGAGAGGCATGCATAAGCGCCATGTGGTGGTCATAGGTGCCATGTGGCGGTCATGTCTTCTCATGAGAGAGGAAAGTCCTCCATGACTTGGGCTTTCATGATTGCCCTTGTGACAGTCCTCTAACGGCCCATCTGCCCACCTACACGTGCATGCGAGGCAGGAGTCATCAATTGACTGTCTTTGGCTGCCACTTGGCGCCATTCTTCTTTTTTCCCGTTAAACCTGGAATTCGTCCTGACCAAAGACGAATTAAGAATTCGTCCCTGGGTGAGACGGATCCCAGTTTGAATTCGTCCCTGGGTGAGACGAATACTGAGCAAAGTGCTTGAATGTGCCAAATTGCCTTTTGACCTTACAAAATTGCTATAAAAGTGGTTAGGACCACTGTTTAACCTCTGGGGGCTGCCCTGGGGGCTGTGTGTGTGTCAAAGCGATCAGTGTTTGCAGTCACATAATCGGATTGGTGCTGTTTTGGTGTCTATAGATGCCCCTTTTTGGGATGCGTTGTGCATGGCGCAGCATCGAGCAAAAATAGATAACCAAAGCACTAATGATTAGGGTTTCTTGGTAACCTAACCAAATTTTGATGCCCCAAGTATGGAAAGGGCATGCATTCTTGAATCCTTGCTTCTGACGAGCGAAGGCACTCAATTTCAAGTATTAACCTATTTTGGTGAGGTGTGACTTGAGCTTGGACATTGATCAGTCATGAATAGGCAAAGGGCGCAACCTTTTGTCCACGGGGGGAACCTTGTGTTCATGATTCACAAAATGCCAAGTGATCTGATCAGATTGTGATTGTTGCTTGTTTACTGCCCCAAGCAGGAGCGTAATTGTCTTTGTCAATGATTCTTTGAATGCATGTCATTGCCTTGATTGGGTGTGTGTTTGTTGATTGGTGACTAAGTGTGACTACCCCCTCAAGCGACGAATCGATGAGGGAATGACCTTCGTGAGAAAAGCGACGAGTCGCTTGACCCAAGATGACTTGTGCAAGGGTGCCTTTAGATGGTTTTAGCGTTAAGCATATGCAATTTTCTGACATTTAGACCTATTTTTGGTGGGTGGTAACCCTTTTTGCGATGCTTTTTGTGGCTGAAATTGGCAAAAATCCGTCTTCCCGTGGAGCGGTCCGGCTATGGTAGCCTTCTTAGGGAGTAGGATAATGACAATTTGTGACCCCAACGTCGGTTTTGCATGCCCGGGATGTCAAGTGCAACAACACTCTTATCGGGCAAGTTTATTATCTATTTTAGTGCATTTTTGTTCATTTTTTGATGTTTTTGAAGTTTTTGGCCTGAATTCGTCCCATGGTGGGACGAATTCCATCTTTAGAATTCGTCCCTGGGTGGGACGAGTGCTAACCAGAGTGCTCGTCCCAGTAAAGGATGAATTCTAGCTCAAAAGGCTTATTTAAGGTGCAAAACTAGGGTTTGGGCTCATTTGCATCTGATTTTTCTTGCGATTTGGAGCTCTAGGGAGGAGGAAGTTAATTCTACGAAGCAAAGCGCTGTCGAGATTTTCCCTGCCATCATGAGTGCACAAATCGGATCGAGCATCGGAGCCGAAGCGAGACCAGTAAGTGCTCCCTAGAGTTTATTACTTTTTGTTTAAAATTGCAATTGTTTTGTTTAATTATTTTTGTAATGTTATTTTTCAATATATTTTTTAAAACTTAAACCCTGAAACTGAGCTTAAGACAACTAGGACTTAGTGTACAACTAAACATAGCGCAAAATCTAGGTAAAGAATTTTTATTGCTTCAACTAAACCCTAGGATAAACTGAACGTGAACCCTAAGACTCAATGTTTGTATTTTTGAATTTTTGTTTTGTTTTTAAATTAATCAGTTAGGATTAGAAACCCTAAGACTGAAAAATTAATTTTTTAAATTTTGTTTCGTTTTATTTATTTATTTTTTTTTTTTTTGGAACTTATCAGTTAGGATTAGGAACCCTAGAACTGAAAATTTAATTTTTGTTGAATTTTTGTGTTTTGCTTTTGTTTTAAATTAATCAGTTAGGATTAGAAACCCTAGAACTGAAAAATTAATTGAATTTTTTGAATTTTTGTTTTTAAATTAATCAGTTAGGATTAGAAACCCTAGAACTGAAAATTTAATTTTTGTCTTAATTTTTGTTTGTTTTTGTTTTAAATTAATCAGTTAGGATTAGAACCCTAGAACTGAAAATTTATTTTGTTTTTTTTTTTGTTTTAAATTAATCAGTTAGGATTAGAAACCCTAGAACTGAAAATTTAATTTTTGTCTGAATTTTTGTTTGTTTTTTTTGTACATTGATAGGCAATGTTGTATATGCATGTTATTGTTGTACAGTTCTTTTCCATGATTTTAATTTTTTTGAATTGTTTTCTTTTGCAGGTTGTTAGGAGCCGGTACCGTGTACCCACTGCTTTCACTGAGGCACGGGGGGCACTGACTGAGGCTGACTAGGAGTGGCTTGATGCCCTTGGGCTCAAGCAGGTGGCTCGACTAGAGCCTGTGGTCATGGATCAGGCCTATTTGATGGCCCTGATCAATCTTTGGGATCCGCGGACCAACACCTTCCATCTCCCGATAGGGGAGATGACTGTTACTTTGGAGGATATCTATCGGCTTCTACGGATTTTGATAGATGGACTGCCCATCAGGACATCATCGCGTGATCAGCGGATAGCTGTACTGACGAGATGCTTCGGGCATGGGGAGGAGCTAGGTGTGGAGGAGCCACTGGAGAGGGCAGAGGGCGACTACCAGATTGGCAGGATTTTGGTCAGATGGTGGCTGGAGAGGGGGGTGTTGGGCGTGAGGCACGCATTCCTTATGGGCCTCATGTCCAACATGCTATTACCTGACTCTTCAGGTGCGAGGTTCCCATGGAACCTGCTAGATTTGGTTTGGCAGTTGGTAGAGTGCCCGATAGAGGCACCGCTTATCTTGAGATGGGGACAGACATTGTTGGCATAGCTCTATGGGGAGCTGTATGAGGTCCGCTGTAGGTGGCGAAAGGGGATCAGCTGTAGTTATCTATTGCAGTGCTGGGGTTGGCAGCACATAGCAGTTGAGAGGCCAACCGGGTTACCATGGATGACTCGAGCGATGATGGAGGATAAGGAGATAGGGTATGCAGTTTTGTGGCGGCGGTCCGGAGAGCAGGGATAGAGTCGACGTTGGGCAGGTGCCGTAGGGCACTATGTCGATGCCTTCTCTCGGCTCACTCTAGGGGAGGTGGTTTGGCATCCTTATCGGGACTGTCCAGCCTAGCCGGAGGCTGGAGAGTGGCTCCAACGGGTACGTAGAGAGCGGTGGTTGATTGGGCGACATGGGACCGAGCATGAGTTCTTCTCGTATAGCCGGGTTACACGATAGTTTGGGGTGCGCCAAGGGTTTCCTGGTGAGCCCATGGTCTATCGATGCCGGGGGATGAGAGGACTCTAGACCGACCGGTCATCGTGCCATTGGGCGAGGATTCGGACGTGACGATCGACGTCCCGGATGTGGATGACGTCGGGACTACTACAGAGTATGACCAGTGGTGGGTACTACGGCGATGGCGAGGAGAGGGGCCACTTGGGAGGCACGGAGGCGGCAGTGGTAGGTGGGGAGGGTGCTTGAGGCACCAGGGGATGATTGGGGAGCTCCTTTGGAGGACATGGTGGAGGTGGAGGGTGTTGATGTGGATTTGGGGGCTCCGGATCAGCCGAAGATGCAGGACATGGCAGAGCAGTGGGAGCCAGAGTAGGTTGTTGTTCTAGAGAGTCCCATGCCTCTGGCGTATGCGGAGGACATAGAGTCTAGGGTACGTGCTGAGAATGCATGGTTGGTGGAGCTACTACGGAGGCGAGATGAGGAGCTAGGGGATGCGCTATGGGAGAGGGATCTCCTGCGGGCTCAGCTAGCAGAGTGAGAGAGTGCACGGGTGGCGTCTCACCGATAGGAGGGTGATACTGATGCTGCATGAGAGAGGGATCTCTTACGGGTGTAGCTGGCATAGCGCGACGATGTAGTCATGATGTACCATAGGCGGGAGGCAGAGTGGTGCCGACATCGGATGGATTTGGAGGGGGAGATCATCCGCCTTGGGGGGCGGGTACCTGAGCCTTCGGGAGGTGGATCTTCATGCTAGACGAGGGACGAGTGGTGCGAGCGGTCAGCATCATCTCGTCGTAGGCGATTGGATGAGGGAGGCGGCGATTAGGCATGATGTTGGGGCTAGCAGTAGCCGCCCTATGGGGTCCCATAGGACCCACACCATGGGGGGTAGTTCTCGTCGCACCGATCTTGCGTGATCATGGTGGCCGACGCCTTAGGTTGGGTGGTTTTGTTATGTGATTGCGGGGTCAGAGGACCAGTTTTGTAGCCTACGGGCATTTTTTTTTATGATATATATATATATATATACCGACTTTATTTTGTTTATGCACATGTGATGATTTGATCTTATGTATGATGGTTGATGAATATGGATGTATGCATGTTAATTTATTTTGATGGATGCATATGTTATGTTGAATGCAAGTGTTTTTGATTTATATGTGATATGCAAGAATGAAGTGGATGAATGGAATTTGTGATGTTTGGTTAGGGCACCATAGACTGTTTAGGACTTTGTTATTTTGTTTTTAGGCAATTGCTGTGATAAATGACTTTGTATGTATACATGTGGTTTTCCTTTTTTTTGTATTTTCTGATGGTATTGTAAGGATGAAAAGTAGCGCAATTGGTTTAGAAATGTAGCTAAGGTTTTCTAAAATTCTAACGGTTTTAACTCACTAGCCACGATTGTACTTTATCTTACAAGACTTTTGAACAAGGTATGAATCGGACTTGTTTTTGACCAAGTTATTTCACATCCCTGTGTGTGCAATTGAGTTCATTTATGTGGTATTTGTCAGGATACCGCCAGTGCCAGATGGGCTTTCAACCGAACCTGTACTGAGGATCACCTAATTAGCTCCACTAACTCCTTTATTGTATTTAGTCAGATTAATCTATGGTGCTATCTAGGATACCATAAGCTAGCTCATCCACATGCAAACATTGATCTGTACACAAGTTAATGTGACAGATATATCGTCATGCGGGAGGTTTACCGCCAGTGACCAATAGGCTATCAACCAAACCGATACTGAGGCTTGCCTCATGACCTGTCGAAATGCTTGAGAGTTCCAGGGATTCAAGTTCGACTCCCTTCTTTTCTTCAATTGTATTGGGATACTTGCTCGTTTGTAGTGATAAAAATCACTATTTATTTTTTTTTATTTATTTTTCTTTTGAGCAAGGGATTTGGATTTTGAGTGATAAGAGTCACTATTGTATGTGCTTTTTGATGTGTGCACTCTGGGATGTCAAATTTTGGAGTTTTGACGTTTGCAAATTTTTGATGTTTTGCAACTATTGATAATTTTGGGATTCTTGGGGGAATTGGGTAGGGAGGATGCTTGTCCTTTTGCCAACTCTCAGCATTCCTTGGGTCATTTACACATGGGGATAAGCAAGATAACCGTTTCGCTTATGGTGACCTAGATTACTGTGCAGGTTTCATCTTTCGTTCACACAACTTAGGAATTTTTTATGTGTTTTAACTTGTGTTGGGATGCTACGTAACAAGGTGTATTTCAAGTAGAACTCTACCTTCGTAAAATCTCTCTGACTTGGTACAATACATGGCTAGAAAGCAAAATGATGACTGAAAGATGAAAACTCTTGATACATTATAAGACCACTGACTCTATTGTGGTAAACAATAGTAAATGGTGTTTGTTTGTTTGTTTTATAAAATGGAAAAGTGTGGAACAAGATGGACTAGCAGAATAATTACAGTCTATGGTGCCTTTGACCTGTACGACCACAAATATGCAATGTATGGATGCGATGCTTAATGCAGCTACATATTTTTGTATTTTTGATGGATTGATTTTTTTGTGAATATGAAGATGAGATGCGAGAAGAGCTTTGTATTGATGAATTTGAGCATGCCTAGAAATGAGATGCAAATTTTTGTTATTTTTGATGATTTTTTTTTTTTTGACAGATTGATTTTTCGATTGAATCCTTAGCTTTTGGTTTGACCAAGCGATTGTGGAATCCTTGGAGCTTTTTGGGGTTGACCAAGTGATTGGGAATCCTTGGAGCATTTTTGGTTTGACCAAGCGATTGTGGGAATCCTTGGAGCATTTTGGGTTGACCAAGTGATTGGGAATCCTTGGAGCATTTTGGTTTGACCAAGTGATTACGAGAATCCTTGGAGCATTTTTAGTTTGACCAAGCGATTTAGGAATCCTTGGAGCATTTTGGTTTGACCAAGCGATTGATGGAATCCTTGGAGCATTTTGGTTTGACCAAGCGATTGATGGAATCCTTGGAGCATTTTGGTTTGACCAAGCGATTTATGGAATCCTTGGAGCATTTTGGTTTGACCAAGTGATTGATGGAATCCTTGGAGCATTTTGGGATTGACCAAGCGATTTTAGGAATCCTTGGAGCATTTTTGGGATTGACCAAGCGATTTTAGGAATCCTTGGAGCATTTTTGGGATATGGCTCTCTTAGATATGGAATGGTCGCAAATGACTGATATTCAAGGGTTCTGTTTCCTTGATTCCATCAAGAGAGGCTAGCCGGTACGTCTCGGGTCCTATTTTGCTATCAATGACATATGGACCTAACCAATTTGCCATGAACTTGTCCCTTAGGTGGGTCGGCAAACTAGAGTTCTGTTGGTTTTCCTTCAAAACCAAATCACCAACCCGAAAGTCCCTCAGGTGAACTTTCATGTTGTAAGCTTTCTTAAGTCGCTCTTGATAGATACGTAAGTGCTCGAGAGCATTAACGTGTCGTTCATCAAGCAACGTAAGTTGGTCTAACCGGGCCTACCATGCAGCGTCATCATTGATGAACTCTTGCATTGATATGCGCAGGGAAGGAATTTCCAACTCTAGAGGCATGACTGCCTCGGAGCCATACACGAGCAAAAATGGAGTTGCCCTAGTGGGCGTCCGAATGCTAGTGCGATAAGCCCAAAGGGCAAGTGGAATTTGGATGTGCCAATCCTTATGACTGTCTACGACCATCTTTTTAAGGATGGCAACTAGCATTTTGTTTGACGCCTCTGCTTGCCCATTTGCTTGCGGATAATAGGGTGTCAAAAAACTATGCTAAATTTTGTACTTTGTGGTCAAAGCACGCACGTCTTTGTTCTTGAATGGCGGCCCATTATCCGAGATTATTTTGGATGGAATACCAAAATGACATATGATGTTATGCAAAATGAACTCCACAATGCGGGGTCCTGTCGTAGAGGTCAACGGAATTGCTTCCACCCACTTGGTAAAATACTCTGTGGCCGTTATGATAAACGTGTGATGGCACTGACGACACAGGGGAGATCTTTCCAATTAGATCGAAGCCCCACTACAAAAATGGCCAAGCAGACTGGACTGTCTGCAAGGCCTGGGAAGGTACATGCATCAAATTGGCATGATGTTGACACTTCATGCACTTCTTGACATATGCACAACAATCTCGCTCTAAATATGGCCAATAATAGCCCATGCAAAGAATGCGCTTTGCGATGGCCATACCACTGAAGTGGCCACCACATGTACCATCGTGCGCTTGGGCGACTGCCCAAGTGGACTCTTGCTGGTCCAAGCAATGAAGGAGGATCCCTTCATAGCTATGACGATACAAAATGTCTCCTATCAAGACATACTTAGCCGCTTTCTGCTTGAATGTTCATTTTGTGGCATGCGTCAATCCAAGCGGGAGATTACCTAACTTGAGGTAGTCTCTAATGGGTAAATACCAATCCTGTTGATCGAAAACCTCGATAGTATGAACAACCAATCCCTCTTGAAGTTCATCCCTAACAAATGCTGAGCGGGATAGAACTTGTAAGAACAGCGTTGTGTTGCTATTAATGGGAGTAGGGGAGAACAAGGACCCCCAGTTGGCATGTTTCAGATGATCATGGATTCGAGAGAACTTATCCGAGGATGGTTCAATCTGGATCATGTGGATTCCTGACGTCAAGTCAGAGCTTGCACGCTCCATCATGGATTGCGATAGGGTTTTGACTTGAATGGTTGTCATATCACCAGAAAGGTCTTGCGGGATTAGTGACCCCAAGGAGGCCATTGTGTCCGCAAAATGATTCGATGATCGAGGGAGTGCCTCGATGTCGTACCATTCAAGTTTTGCCAAGAATTTGTCCACAAGGGCTTTATAAGCCTGCAGAACTGGGCATTTGCATTGGTATACCCCTTTGACTTGATTGACAATTAACAGCGAATCACCAAAGATGTTCGGTCATTTGATGTTCATGGCGATTGTTGTCTGAAGACCTATGAGCAAGGCTTCATACTCTGCATTATTGTTGGTGCATGGGAAATTTAATTTAAATGACAGGGGCATTGGAGCGCCCTACGGTGTGAAGAATACTATTCCCGTGCCACCACCTTGCTCACATTTAGAACCATCAAAAAATAGGGTTATGTCGGCCTGTGACTCAGGCTCATCAGAATCTGGCGATTCTGAGACATGGAAGACCCCATCATCGGGTAGTTCTATGACTAGAGGCTGATCGTCTTCTAGAGGAGCCTCTGCTAGTTGATCGGCTATGACCTGTCCTTTGATAGATTTTTGTCCAATAAACTCTATGTCAAATTTCGTCAACAACATGATCCATTTCGCCGTGCGACTACTATGATAAGTACGACTCATCATGTATCGCAATGGATTCTCCTTAGACACAACATACGTAGTGTTGCTCAGCATGTAGTGGCATAGCTTCTTGGTAGCAAACACCACTCGCCAAGCGAGTTTCTCGATGTATGCATAGTTAAGTTCATAAGCCGACCGGGGTGCGGCTAAGATAGTAAGTAGCCTATTCTTTGTGAAGTTCATTCTTCTGGGCCAGCATGGCACCCAGTGCCACCTCAGTAGCTGAGATGTATAAGTAGAACGACACTCCTGGTCTAGGTGGTGCCAATACCGGTGGCGAAGCCAAGTATTGTTTGATGTCATCAAAGGTTGATCGGCACTCGTCATCCCAGTGAAATGTAACCCCCTTGTGCAATAATTTGTTCATGGGTCGGCACTTGTCAGATAGCTGCGCTATGAAGCACTTGATTGACGCGACCTTTCCTTGCAGACTTCTAAGTTGCTTAATAGTAGTTGGGGGAGCCATTTCAAGGATTGCCTTGACTTTCTTTGGGTCCACCTCGATGCCTCGCTTTGAGACTATGAAACCCAAGAGTTTTCTAGATGTGACGCCAAATACGCACTTCTTGGGATTCAGTCTGACCTTATGCTCCATGAGGCGATCGAGGATCTTGCTTAAGTCATCGAGATGATTTGAGCACAAAAGAGACTTGGCTAACAAATCATCCATGTAATCTTCCAAAGTTTTATGCATGTAATCATGGAAGATGTATGTCATGGCACGTTGGTAGGTGGCGCCAGCATTTTTAAGGCCAAAAGGCATGACCTTATAACAAAATGTCCCCCAAGGCGTTGTGAATGCCATTTTGAGTTGATCCTCAGGATTGATACGAATCTGATTGTATCCTGAGAAACCATCCATGAGGGATAGCATTTCGTGACCTGCTGTAGCGTCTACCAACGCGTCGATGCTTGGCAAGGGGAAATCATCCTTAGGACTCGCTTTGTTTAGATCTCAAAAATTAGTGCATATGCGAATCCTCCCGTCGGGATTTTTGATGGGCACCATGTTGGACAGCCATGGCGGATAATCCATGCAGATGACAAACTGTGCATCCAACAGCTTTTGCAATTCATCTTTGACCATCAAGGCCATTGTTGGGTGCATCTTACATAGTTTTTGCTTAACTGGCTTGATTGTCGGATCAAGCGTTAGATTATGCGTGACTAGCTATGGATCTAGCCCCGGCATGTCTCTGTATGACCATGCAAAAACCTCCTTCTTCTCTTTGAGAAGGGCAATGTAGTCGGCTTGCTCTTCGAGGGATAAGCTTACCCCGACTTGATAATCTGTGGATTCATTGGATCTAAGCCGATGTCTACGTCAGTCATCTCCTCAACTGACATGTGGGATCCGTCCTCCAACTGATGTGGAGTCGGGATCAAATGGATATCATTAGCTGAGTTTAAATCTATGTTTGGAACCTCGGGTCCCTCTTCAGCCTAAAAAATATCCTGAGTTGTCCCTAGGGTAAAATGAGGCATCTTATCGAAAGGCCAATACTTTGATGGGGAGAGAGGTGAATTGACGTGATCCCAGTCGATGGCATCTATGTCTAGATGCAATGACCATGTTGGATCGGCCGGATTACGGATGGGTGTGGTCAAATCAATGGAGATCATGTGGATGAAATGAATTTGGTCTCCATTACCATGGGTGTGATAACTCGAACATTCTGGATGCTCCCTATGCTCTGGATCTGGCTCTGTAGGGACGGGCATGAACGGATCGGCCCTATGTGTTGATAGGAGGACAGGGTCTTCCCTCGGCACTGATGTCATTATAGGGTCTCGGGGTGGACGGTGCTCATCGTAAACTTGGAGCCATGGATCCAACACTTGGTCCCACCCTACTGGGTCTACGTACCATTCATGCCCTAGCCTTATGCCTAGTTGTGCCATCAGTTCTTCATGGGTTACAGGGTGATTGTGCCATCGCGCATGATTGAGATATTCCATCTTAGTTTCATCTTCGTAATCATTGTCGGTGATCCAAAGGCCCTCGTTGGCCCCGATAGCTGTCTGCGACATATTAGGCTCATCTTGTTCGAGCAAATTAATCTGATCCCATTGCGGTTGTTCCACACTCGATGGGGGGACCTGATTCTCTTGACATTGCACTTGGTTCAATTGGAACCTCTAAAGGGAACAATTTCAAAAAGATCTCTGGACACTGTTTATGCTCTCCTTGGAAGTTAGTGTCCGAACTTTCACCTCTCTCTATCAACGGAGAAGGGTTATTGATGTTACCAAGGGTGGTTGTTGACCATGGGAGGTAATCTCCCAATGTATATGTTGTGTTCGGATTAGCATAGGGGTCTGATGCCAATCCACCCTTGTTGCCTATTCCAAGGCCTTGCATGTTTTCCACCAAGATGTCTAAGGGCGGGGGTGGTTGAACCCTACTCCCGACTTATCATACGGCATTTGGTATCTTGGCTGGCAAAGGACACGCACCCCTTGCTCATACCTACCTAGCCCGTATCCATGCCAATTGCATTGGCCGAGATATCTCAGAGCGAAGTCCGGGTTCGATAGATAATTGACATTTTTGGCAAAAGGCTCTTCGTCCTCGTCCTTTTGCTTGCATGGTTCAACACCATGATCAAGGCCCCCATACACAAAATTGGTCTGGTTTGGTGGGTAACCTAAAGGAACAACTGTCCCTATGGGAAGGCGAGGTCTCCCCATGTCTTGCACTGATTCTAGCATGGGCGTTGCTACAACATTCTGCACTAGATACTCCCCCAGGCCCGTACTGGCCATTTCAATAGTAATTGTTGACGATTGAGAGGGAGGAAATGGAAGGCCTTCCTGAGTCCATTCCATGTTGGGTGGATTAGGAGCCTCAGCTTCCATTGTGCTAGGTATCTCTTCTATTGAGATGGTTGATATTGTTGGCAACACCTCCTCTAGGGGTTGAGCCTCTTCCAGGATTTGTTTTCCTTTGTCCTTCTGTTTAGCCATGACAGGTGGCATTGGTAGTGAAGGAGCAGATGATGAAGATGCACCTGGCTGGGGTTTTGATGGATTAGTCACCAGTGGTGCCCATGGCATCGGACCCTGTCTAGATGGATTTAACTAGAAATCCAAGTGCGTCGATGGGAGGGTCGATTGCGGCATCAATTGCACTGCATTGCAATATTTGAAGGGTTCTAAGTCCATCGGGACTACATGTACTTCTCCTTCAAATGCATACTTCAGACATTGGTGAGCTATCGAAGGGACACACTTCATGTCCCTGATCCATGGTCGCCCTAGCAATATGTTGTATGCCATCTCGCCTTCCAAAATATGGCACAATGTGGGTATCATCTTTTGTCCTACCGGACGGGTAGAACAATTGTGTCGATTGTCGAGCATATCGCATCGTTGAATGCTCACGAGTGTGTATGTGGAAGCCATGATATGAGAGGCTGGTAGCTTCAGATGTTTTAATGCTATAGTGGTAATGATATTACTGGACGAGCCAGTATCTACCAACACTCTCTTGTACGGGATCCCGTTGACCCACGCGATAACGTGCAGGGGTGGATCTGCCATGTCATTCGATACTATTTTAACTTCATCCTCTCTGAAGGTAATGACTGGCTTCGTACATCATTTTACATGTCCCACGAAGTTATTGAAGGAATTCGCTTCGTGAGGCTGTAACTCGATGGCTTTCAAAATTTCCATGAGAGCTTCTCGATGGGGCGCTGACTGCTGTATAAGCTCATAGATGGAAAGCCTAGCCGATGTGGTCCACAAACTCTGCGTGAGTTTGGTCCGTATCGTGACCTCGGGTCTAGGCGGAGGCAACTGCACAGTGTGTTGTTGAGGTTGCGACGTTGAAGGAACTTCTCTTGTAGCTGCCTCAGGGGCAACTCCTGGGTATTTCTTGTTCCTGGTTACTATGCTGATCATTCCCACATACCCTTGCATGGGGAGATTCTGTCGCACCTCATTGACCTGAAGAGGTTTTGCCTGTGCCTCGTGGGCAGGCAAAGGGTCCTTGAATACCCCCATCTGCTGATTATTTGGTGCTATGGGGTTGTCCACTGCCAATGTTTGATTATCAATCAAATCTTGTATCAATCCCTTGAATTTCCAACATGCGTTTAGGTCATGTCCCCTTCGCCTGTGGAACCTACAATATAAATCCTCTCTATATCCCTTAGGCTTGGGAGCATTAGGATCTATGGTTTGGATTTTTGGAAGGGTGATTAGATTTGTCATTGACAAGCGGTCAAATAGGGAGTCCCTAGACTCCGTATAAGGGGTGAATTGTCGCTTAGGGTGACGCTGCTGATTTTGCTCCTATTTTTTATTTTCTCTTTCATAATTAGGAGGCACTGCCTAATAATTAGCCTTTTGAGGCTGTATTTCTTGCACAGGCTTGGGGACATTTATCGCAACTTGATTAACCGTAGCAGGTTTTGGTTGCGTAGTCCCTGTCTTTGTATTTTTGTTCCACTCTTTCTTTTTGGGCTTGGTGATTTTGCCCTCCTATATTTTGATCTCTTCGATAACTCTGGCTTGCGCCAAAGCTTCTTCTAAGCTGGCATATTGCTGCAGCTGCAATAGCCTAGAGATCGATCTCAGACAACTCCGTGAAAACATTTGTGTGAGGTCGGACATAGGGGGAAGGTAAGGTAGCTTAGAAAGTAAGAGCCCTCCATCGATTCTCGTAAGCCGCCATTGTCTCTTCCTCATATTGCCTGAGGCTGGCCAGATCACTCAGTGATGCCTTCTTCTTGGTGTTGAAGGCAAAGCGTTCCAGGAACGCATCTACTAATTGATCCAAGTTATTTATGCTGTGCTTCGACAACTGTGTGAACCAATCCGAGGCAGGACCTACGAATGTGGTTATGAATGTCCTTAGCAACAGCGCATCATTATCCTGAATGCCAAAGCATTGGCTCAGGAATCTTGTCACGTGCTCTTGAGCATCCTCTTCACCCTTAAAGACTGCCAACTGAGGCAACTTGAAATGTTCGGGATAAAGAGGTGTGGGCACTGACGGATGCACCGGATGACTACGGAGTTGTCGTAACGTGGGCTTTTGGTGCCCAGAAGCTTTAGTCTCTACAGACTCCAAACGCTCTAATAGCGCTTTGTATGCATCGAAAGATTTAATCTCTTCCTCTTTTGTTTGCTCCCATTGTGAGTTGTGGGAGACTAGAGGCCTATGGGGGGGTGGCCGAATGGCAGCCCTCCCACCTTGATAGGGCATTTTGGCCCATTCTTCTTCTGGTTCATACTCCTCATAAACTTCTTGAGGAGTCTCTAGGCGAGACCTATGACCTTGAGTGAGTCCCCGTTGAGGGTACCCATCATTGTTTCGGGGAGTGGCCTCCCTCTCAGGTCTATGGGGTCTCAGAGGCAAAGCTTGGCGAGGTCGCGGAGACCTATCCTACACCAAGGGATTATACCTCTCATATTGTTCTACTTTTTGGGTGTGAGGGGTTGGAACCCTCTCAGGTAATTTATAAAGCAGCTCATCTACTTCGCGCTGAATGCGCTCTTTGTTAAGGCGGTATAAGCGCTCTAACTGCTGATGATCTTGCTCAAGCCGCATGATCTGGGCTTGGCGGGTGGCATGTCTGGCGACTTCCAGGTCAATTTGATCTACCATCTTGGGCTTAGGAGGCCTGTATGCCTCTCCTATGTTTTTGCCTCGGTCATGATGATCCGAGATTTCAATGGGTCGCTTCCCTCTGTCGAGGTTGGCGGCATTTACTTGAGGCTCTGGCCTCAATGTGTGATCATGGTATCTAGCAGGTGTGGAAGTGCAAGGCTCCCATGCTGTATATTGCTCTCGAGGAATGCGATGGTCTTCCTCGTACTCCCTTTCATGGGTGTGAAAGGGGCGGGCGGAGTTAGCTCGCCCTGTGTGGAGAGCCCTGCGCTCTGGGTTTTGTCTTTCAGTTCTAACAATGATGGGAGGCAAAGGAGAGATGCCATAGTCACGTTGTCTCTCCTCATGGACATTGTGCCTCTCTAGCGCTTCGTTGCACGGTGGCCACTCATATCTAGCCTCTAAAGGCGGTCTTCTATTTGCGTTGAGTGTCACACGTAAAGGTTCTTCCCGAAAGGGGTTGTTCTGAATGGGCGTATCCCCCAGAGGGGTGTCCCTATAATTCCACCTTGACATGGAATGATGTGGATTCTCTTGTGGTCCAGACCGCCAAGGCGGTATGGCCAAGTCCTCAGGGCTAAAGCGAAGGTGACTTGTGCCCGCTCCTTGTGCACCTTTCGGAGCTTCTGCCCTTGATTGGGCTTGGCTACGGGTGTACACCATTGTGGTGCTTTTCTACTAGCTAAGCAGATTTTTATCTTTTTGTTTATGATTTTTTGATTTTTTTTTTTGTTACACTAAGCAGAAATGAACACACACATACACAAACGGTGATTATCTCTTTTAAAGATTAATGGTGTGTCCTAGACTGGTTTTAGTGCATTTTGATGATTTTGTTTTGTTTTTGAAAATTTTGAAGAACGTTTAAATGTAGTATGTTGGCTCATATGACTCCCATAGATGGTCGCCCCTTCAATATACCAACCAGGCCGATATACCAACCTCTCTATATACCCGCCCTTACGAGAGGGAGACTATAGGTACGTGAGAGCAGATGGTACATGGTACGTAGGCGGTACGGAAGGGGGATTGTCCTGTTAATGACACCTACCATAGAAGACTTATCCTCGCACGTTGGGAATCACCCCAGTGACACTCGATCAGCTTTCATCAGGATTTATGCCTAACAACAGTGACAATCGGGGAAATGGATGCAAAATCAAGCCAAGGTGGTGATGAAATCCACCGATGGTCTTGATCAAGGGCTGGGGTTTTACGACCAGCTCCTTGGTTTAAAAAATGTTGCGTGAAGTGTGTGTGATTCTTTTTATTAAAAAAATGAAACATGCAGAAACAACTTTCCCTAAGAAGGCAAAATTGACAGAAAACAGAAACAGAAAAGCAAAAAATGACAGGAACAGTTTTAGGACCCTTACCTTTCTCTGCCTAGACTTGTTGTTTCTGATCCTCGGCTCTAAAAATTCATAGACAAAAATTCGTCCCTCTGTGAGATGAATTACAGAACAGAATTCATCCCTATCTGAGATGAATTAGAATTCGTCTCAGGGTCAGACGAATTACAGTAAAGTAATCGCCACAGGCAAAGACGAATAACAGTCAAAAATTGAAAAAGGTACCTATAAGCACAAAAACACAAGTTTTAATCAGTTTTTGTGATCTCAAAATTCAAGGGACAGGGTCCCACCGTGATCGCCACTGAAAGCACGAGATTTTGGAAGATTTAAAAGGAAAACTATTGCGATGCATTCAAAATCAAAACTAACGCTTAAGTCCTAAAATGTGAAATGCATGAAATGAAAGAGACGAATTGAAATGAGATACAAGAAAATAGAGAAAGCACAGCCCTTTTATTTAACTCTCTTAATCTCGGTTACAAAGATGCCTCCTCCCTTTTCAGGGGCTAGGAGCGTTAAATGAATTTTGGTTACAATCATGACTTAGTCTTCCTCCTTCCGCGTGCCCACATTTGAAATGGGCGGGCCAAAGTGTTGCCGCCGCTTGCGTTGATGAATCCTCGATTCTTGCTGCTCCTCCTACGTTCAAAGACACAACAAGTCATTAGTAGCACCTGTGACAAAAATATGAAGCGTTTGATCTTAAAACCAATGGAAGATGCATGCGTAAGATTAACTAAATCGATAAATAAGATGATTCCAAATAACCTACAAATTTGACAGAGACCAGAAAACATTACCAGAGGGCCGCTGCCATCGAAATAGTTGGCCAATTCACACTCAACTACAATTCATCCCCTCAAAACTGTAATTCATCCTCGGGTAGGATGAATTCTACTATAATTCATCCTCGAGTAGGACGAATTAGACTGTAATTCATCCTCGGGTAGGATGAATTCGACTGTGATAAAAGTGCCGAAGTGATGCCGCCCAAATGTCACGTCTCGGGATCTCCAAATGACACTGCAAACATAGGGGTTAGCTAATTGGGGGCATTTTGGGATGACCCAGATGGTCGGATTCTCCCAATTTGACCTCCATCAACGAGAATTTGATGTCGCTACCTGCAAGTTAGTGGGACAACAAAAGCGACGAGAACATGATGAAATCTGATCAAAACATTATGAAATCGAATATATAAACTATCCAAATAGCATAAAATGGAATGAAGTATAAACAAGTGACAACAGAATAGATTAAAATGAAACTAAAAAGAATGCGGGGCACCCGAGCGGGCCGCCCACCGTTGGAACTTGATTTTGGCACCAATCCACTTGGGATGGGCCCAAAATCTCTTGGGATGGGTTGTCAGCAAATTGGTGGATTAAGGTGGTCAAATGTCGGGTTTTTGGGTCTGAATTCACACTTCCAATAGCCACCCAATAACCTCTCTTGCGAAAGAGATTAAGGATGTGGAAGATGTAAATCAAAAGGGTAAAGGCATGGTATCAATTTGGCAGCACTTCGTTGCTTGAAAATGCCTCCAACTTGTCTCCTTTTGGGTGGGAAAAGTCCACCATTTTATAGACCCAGGGGGTCTCTTTGGAGAGGCATGCATAAGCGCCATGTGGTGGTCATAGGTGCCATGTGGCGGTCATGTCTTCTCATGAGAGAGGAAAGTCCTCCATGACTTGGGCTTTCATGATCGCCCTTGTGACAGTCCTCTAACGGCCCATCTGCCCACCTACACGCGTATGCAAGGCAGGAGTCATTAATTGACTGTCTTCGGCTGCCACTTGGCGCCATTCTTCTTTTTGCCCGTTAAACCTGGAATTCGTCCTGACCAAAGATGAATTAAGAATTCATCCCTGGGTGAGACGGATCCCAGTTTGAATTCATCCCTGGGTGAGACGAATATTGAGCAAAGTGCTCGAATGTGCCAAATTGCCTTTTGACCTTACAAAATTGCTATAAAAGTGGTTAGGACCACTGTTTAACCTCTGAGGGCTGCCCTGGGGGCTATGTGTGTGTCAAAGCGATCAGTGTTTGCAGTCACATAATCGGATTGGTGTTGTTTTGGTGTCTACACCAACATCACTAGACTAAATTAAGGTTTGGTGATGAAATCCAACTCCCCAATGTTTAAAATATGTGTGCGTGTGTGGGGTTCATTTTAAATTTACATAAAATAAAATGCATCATATAGCAGCAATGACTCTTTCCTATATGCCTGATATAAATGATGTTTCACTTTTTAGAAATATGCATTAACTAGTATGAGTTTCATGAGTGCACTCTATTTCATACACATATGGCCTCTAGTTGGGTCGCAAAGCAAGTAAACTAACACATGATTCCTAGAACATTGGATTCTAGGGCAAACTTTTAAAGCATAAGACATTGCTCCTAGAAATGCCTATATAAAATCTAAAAGAAAAACCTAAGATGCAACATGCAAGTTATTTTCTTTCATTTCTTAGTTTCCCAAATTGAAATGTGTCTTAATGTTCACTATTTTAGGAAACCAAATGCAAATAGAAGATCAAAAAACATAAGAAGTGTGTACCAACCTCAAATAACACTCAAAAAATAGATATTTTTATGTCTAATGCACTCCTATTCTGGTCATTGTTGATTAGAGCGATTGATTTATGGTCATTTTTTATTAGAGTGACTGATATCTGGCCACTATTTATTAGAGCGGCTACTTTCTAGCTGTTGTAAGTAGGAGTAGCTGAGTCTACAGGTCGCTATAGACTAGAGCGGCCAAACCTACACATAAAACCCAAATCAATAAATCGATAGAAAATTAGGTAGGGGTCCCACCGTGATCGCCATTTGTAGCAACCCTGAGAAGCGTGCACCTCTAATCTACTTGCAATATTATACCAAAATGAAATGAAAGACATTGAAATGCATATAACATAGAAATAACAAAGAGAGATCCTTTTATTTATATTGAAATCCAGTTACATGTTGGTCCCTCTGAGGGATACTCATTTCAATACAATGAAGTACAAGTGAATAAAATGCTCACTTGCAAAGGGGTGGTGTGCTTTCGTAGGCTTCCTGGTTCCACACACGAAACTGTATGAGGGCTTACAAATGCCTCCTTCTCCTTCTCTCATCCATGAGGGATCCCATGCTTTGAATTTCTTTATTTGGTCCTATAAACCTATAGATCTGCATACATGGAAACAAATAAGCATGCTTAGTAGTATGAGCCACCTCTACGAAAGAGGATCTTACTAGAAAATATGATAATCCGGATAAGTAAGCATAATGTGTATTGAAATATATCATATATGGGAAATATGCATATGAAAATAAGAAATATTAATATAAATGCAATGAAATATTTAGATCTATGCTAAAGACATGTAAATGAAATAATAATAAATGTAGATCTATTACTAAGAACAAAGGAATGACCATATTAAAAACTTGGTTATGCTTATGGATCGCTATCAAAGATAGCGACCTCTAACTAATAGGTTACCTTAGGTCTTATGGGCTATAATTAATCACTCCTTGGCTTGAATTGATGTTCAAGGGTTGTCGGGTGTGTCTCCTACACTGATTGGTGGTTAAGAATGATGGGTCTAAATACTAATGCATGGATGTGGCTTTGCTATAATTAATCACTCCTTGGCTTGAATTAATGTTCAAGGGTCACCAGGTGTGTCTCCTACAATTTGAACTCTCTATCTCTTTTATTTGGCAGGGCTTCAATGCATAAGATTTGAACATTTGTGGATCCTTTTGCCCCACTGGAAATCTACATATATATAATTCCAAGTTTTAGGTTTATATCTAGGGCTTGGCATTCTAGGGAAGCCAAGCTCTAGATCTGCATGCCAACTAATCTTTTGAGGGAAGGTTTAGTCTTGAATTGGCATGGAAGGGGCAATTAGGAGGAACTCTAGGAGTTCCTCATCGAGATCCCTTTGAAATGCATCTAAATTGTCATTATCGCTCGTGATTTGGGTAATCTCGCATGGTATTTTATGTTTTAAGGCTAGCCACTATCATCATTAGTGGCTAACTATGGTCACTCTAGCCTATAGAGGCCAAGATTGCTAGCCACTCTAGTCTAGAATAGCTAAAATAGCTACTCAGCTGGCCACTCTAGTCTACAACAACTAAGCTTAAATGGGCTAAAACTACTATTTTGAGTGGTTAGGACCACTGCTTGCTCTTGGAAAGGTCCAAAATTGGTCATATGGTCTTCATATGTGCTCATATGAGTAGTCTCCTAAACATGACATGTTTTAGGTGTCTACAATTATATGTTAAGTCATACGATGTATGTCATATCAAAACAAAATCCTTTGTAGTATATGATGAGCAAGATGTATCATTATACATGTACTATAAAGTGGATCATGATATTAATAGAATTTTATTTAGAATTCATTAGCCAAAAGTACATTAAGGGATAGGTCATAGCTGATAATTTGGTTGAGGTGCCTCTCAAGAATAGTAGGTCCCTCAACATAGAGCTACCTAATGATGTGATTTTCACCTTATCAGAAGCACCTAAACTCGAAGAACTAGATAAAAAAGCTGATATGACCTTGTTCTTTAATGGTTTAAAGTATGAGCAAGGGGGTGGTGTAGAAGCAGTGTTGTTCACACCACAAGGTGCTCCCATGCCCTTGTCATTCAAGCTAGACTTTCCTTGCACTAACAATAATGTTGAATACAAAGCCCTAATATTGGGCCTCCAAACAAATATCATCATGAAGATTAAAAGGTTAACTATCTTTGGTGATTTACTTCTCATTATCAACCAAGTGAAGGGACTTTTCCAATATAGGTGTCATATATTGAATGCCTACAAATATCTTATTGATACATATCTAGCTCAGTTGGAGTGGTACAACATTGAGGCAATACCTCATTCATAGAATAGATTCATAGACACTATGGCATATTTGGTATCCTTAATCCCTTAATATTCGTCTATCGATTTTACTACCATCCATGTAAAAATCACAATATACTGTGTAGTATGAAGCTTTGGATAACAAAGAGTCAATCGACATGATTCATATAGAACCAAACCATGTGTGGTTCTATATAGCCAGAGACTTTCTCAAGATATCACCTTGGGGATCATTGATCTCATAAATTCCTATGCGTAATGGTACCACCATTCACCATAAGGTTGTTTCCCAATCTACATTTACAAATATCAAACCATAGGGGGAACATGTTATATTGTCAATTGAGGTTGAGGTTTATCAGAATTGGATATTAGAAATACACAAATTCCTAAAGCTTGTTGTAATCCCTTAGGGATTATCGCGTACTGTGAAACACACATTTAAATAGAAAGTGATAAAGTATGTCTTGTTAGGAGATATCTTATATCGTAAAAACTACTATGGAGTTCTCCTTAATTGTCTTGATCTCCAAGAATCATCTTGGGCAGTGTCACAAACTCACAATGGTACGTGCGATGACCATTTTAGCGGCAAGGCTATCATCAAGCACATCCTTTGCATGGACTATTTTTGGCCTACTACAAAGAATAATTGCAATGTGTATGTTAGGAAATGTGTTAAATGTTAGCATCATGCTAATCTTGCACACTTGCCATCATAGGCCTTATATCCCATTCAATCAGCTTGGCCATTTGATCAGTGGGGTTTGGATCTAATCGGTAAGATCTTTCCTCCATCATCGAGATGACATACATTCATTATTACAACTATTGAGTATTTTACTAGGATGGAAGCAATCCCATTAACAATGATAACTGGAGCACGTATTTTTGAGTTCATACTCACAAATATCATAAGTCATTTTGGGATACCATCCAAGTTAATTTCAGATAATGGAAAATTATTCAAAAAAAACTATGAGGGCTTTGACATCCAAGTAAAGGATCAAATACAACTTTGTGACTCCATACGATCCGCAGACAAACAGGTAAGCTGAGGCTTCAAAAAAAATAGTGGTATCCATATTTAAAATTATGGTATAGGAACACCACAAAGATAGGTACATCTAGTTGCCCCTTGCATTATGGGCTTATAGGACTAGAATTCAGACACCCACTGGGGCAACTCCATTTTCACTATTAGATAGAACTAATGCCATTATACCCTTAGAGTTGGAAATTCCAATGTTGTGCATCATATTGAAAGAGTTTATCAATGATAACACTATGCAGCAAGCTCACCTAGATCAATTGAAGTTACTTGATGAACATCATGTGAATGCTCTCAAGCATATATGTGTTTATCAAGAGTGCCTAAAATGAGCTTACAATAATAGATTCCATCTAAGACACTTTGAGGTTGGTGATCTTGTGCTGAAAGAGAACCAATATAATTCAAATATGCTTCTAGAATTGTGAGACAAATTTATGGCTAATTTATTAGGTCCTTCTATCATCTCTGAGAAGGTTGGAAATGGGACATATCACTTAACATCACTTTAAGGGTTTGAAGAGCCTAAACCTCTCAACATCCTTCATCTTAAATCATTATATACCTAAAACTATAAAAGGCCACAGAGGCATCTATAAGCCATTTGGTCATCCAGTAAAAGGCTCCAAAGGTGTCTATAAGCCCTTTGGTCAAATCAAAAGTTATAAAATATAAAAAATTAGAAAATATCAAAAATTTAAAAATATTGCATTTGCATTTCATTTGCATCACTACATTTCATTTGCATCATTGCATTACATTTACTGCATGTATTTTATTTTTGCACATGCATTTCATTTTACATTACATTAGGTATTTCCATCCATCGCACTTGCATTTAGAATAATTTGTGTTTACAATATTACAAATGACACACGTTTGTGTTTCAATTATGCATATATGCACTATCATTTTCATTCACCACCCTTGTGAGTAATTATGTTTTTCAACACAACCCTTCTTGTTGCTATGAAGAATATAATAAGGTTTTCTAATCATTCAACCATACCTAAAGGTCTTATCAAGAGTTAGTAGAAAGCTTATTTTTCTTTTGTAGATGAGGTCTAGTTTTGATAGCACTTAGCATATCAGAATCCTATCACTAATTCACAAACTAAACAATCCTAATTAGGAAAAAGGAAATATGAAAGCTACAAAGAAGAACCAGGTATCTCGAGATGAATATTTTATCTTGCTTATCCCCTTGTGCGTATGGTTTGGTAAATATTGACAATTGGCAAAAGGACAAGTTTTCCCTGCCCATATGAATCCCCTGCTTACATAAAAAAGAAGAAAATCCTTGAATAAAATTCCTGAATTAAATCCCAGAGTAAAATTCCACAAATCAAGTCAAATCAAGATCAAATTCAAAAACAAAAATCAAATTAGTATCAAATCCCTTTCTCAAAGAGAAAAAATAAAATAAAATTACAAATTAAATAGTGGTTTTTATCACTAAAATAGAAGTACAAAATAAATAGTTATTCTTATCACTTTATATAAGAAAGTATCCCAATAAATTAAAAAAATAAGGGAGTGAACTTGAATCCCTGGAATTATTAGTACTAACACACCTTATGCATGATGATATGTTTGATACATTAGCATATTTCTTTTGTGCAAACAAATATTTGAATGTGGAAGAGCTAGATTCAGGTGTCTTTTATCGCATAGTGGTCTAATAAAACTGAAATCCAAACCTAGGATTGGATAGACATTTTAGGATACCCAATTTTAGCAATGGGCTAAAATAATCCTGCCTAACATTGGGGTGTGCTTATGCCTTATCTAATATACTTATTTACACACATAGGTGTAATGAATAGTTGGTTCTATCCTAGCAAAAGCCTTATGTTTCATAATTCTAGTATGGTTAGTATACAACTTTTGATAAGTCAACTAGGGTGTTTGAGTCTCATGGAAATCCTCAAAAATTCCCAAATAGCAATAATCAATCAAATTGCAATCATCAAATTTCAATTTATTTTATGATATTTTATTTATTAGAATTTTCATAATATAGGTTAGATATTGTATGGATGTCAGAAATGATATTTAAACGGCCACTGACTATGTTATACTTACTATTTTAATTTACAAAAGTTTATGAACAAGAACAATACATCATTGCATCTCAGAGATGGGTGCCCAATTGATCAATTATTACAATGATATATAGCAATTATAGTTCATGATTTTTATACATGCTGTGGTGTCATCCATTAGATTTTCAAACTTATATTGCATTCATACATTATGTTTTAAGAAATTAAAGCATACATGTTCATTTACAGTAAAATATCATCATAAAATTATGCACTACATACATGGCATGAATTATGTCACAACGTCATAAGGTAAATGCATAAAAGTACTATAAATTGAACATGTAGTTAACATCCAATATTGAATTCATATACATTCATCATAATTAGACCATCCACATATATTACTACATCTAATCATACATCGCATACCTATCTAGTGCATGCCATACATACATCACATCATATAGCATAAAATAAACATAGAATCAACATTGCATCCATATGCATCTCATAAACATAAAACAAATAAAAACTACACATATAATAAGTCTCAAAAGTTTGATCATATATATGTATGTGTATAAAAAATATAGAGAGTATATTAGCATGTGTCCAAAATAACCGTAGGCTACAACTGTGTAGGTCCTCGACCTTACACTACAAAATGGTACAAAAGCATGTAACATATATCTATACTAAGTAGGGCCTATACCCCCAGTCTGAGAGGCCCCACCATCACCTCCATGCTCCCTGTGAGTTTGTCTAGAGCTGGCACCTGGGGTCCTCTTTGACCTATGTGACTGGTGATTGAAGTGAGATGAGGACTACCCAGTATCCCTGGTCTACGTCCTTTGAGATCCTAAATCTATGGTCCTCTTAGGAACCTAATCCTCGAGTAGCTTTATCTCTCTCCTTAGTGTAGATATGTGTACAACATATGATGATATATCACTAATGTGCTACTACACTAGAGCTCGTAGTCTCCTAATATCTACTGTTGGGTCCATCACCACTAATATTGATAATCCCTACAATGCTGGCCTTGCTGGTACTACTAGCGCTACTAGAGTAGCTAGACCTGCTAATAAAACCTATGAAGCTAAGGGATCCTCCATCGTAGTCCTGAGTAAATATTGATTTGCAGTTATGGCATCTAACTATGACTGTAATAGGATACACTGACCTATAGCCCTCTAAATCTCAATGTGTGTAGTAGTGATATATGCTTGAAGAGAAGACTTCTCCTTTTATACTCACTACTAAGCCTACCCTACTATGAGTTGTACTTGGAGGTCCTTAGCGTGTGCCTATATAGTAGCTATGGAAGTGTCTCTCTAGCATCTAAGTCTGGAGTATGCCTACTTGAGTCTGTAGGCTAGCAACCTAGGCCCTAAGCTACTCGATATCACTATTAGGTGGTGCCTCATACTCCTCCTTAGTCAAGTGTACCTCCTCTATGGCACCCTCACCCCATCCAACCTTGGTCCTCTTATGGACCCAACGATCATGAGGATCAACCTCTATACCGTCTACACCCTCTGTTATAGTCTCATCTACTATCCTATCTAAGGGGCCCTCCATGCCCCACCATACCTTGGTAGTTCAAATATCATAATCATGTGTAGTCCCTTTATTTTCCAAGCCCAACTCCTAGAAATAATTGTCCTCATAACCTAGTGGAGTCACCCTGGGCCATGTCAAGTCTCTCTTTAAAGTGAGGCGATGTTAGATGGTAGGTAGCTCTGGAATATCCAACTTGATGCTAAACTGTCTAGCAATGTAAGAGAAGTAGAACTCATGTACCTCAGACTTTTATTTGAGGAGCCATCTATCTCTACATGCTTGATGCAGGTATCTATCAACCTTCATCCATGGAGGGCAATCTAGATAGGAGTGCCACTCAATCTAAACTGCATGCAGTCATGCGAATCACCCAATGTAGTAGTCTAGGTCCTCTATGTGAGACCTACTCTAGAAGACTTCCTACTTGTGAGGCCAGCATGCTACATAGCACTGGCATATTACCTCAATGGTGTTGATATCAAGTGGTAGGCCAATAGGATGCTAAATATTTATGTGCTACCACCCCTAAATTTGAAGTAGTAAGCTGCAATTGATGCCAACTCTGCTCCTTCACATGATCTAGTATATCTCATTATAGATTTGTGCTAGTAGGGCACTCTCCAAGGATAGGATTAGGGGCTGATCAGTACTGCTCATCAGGATATCTTGTATCCTAGCTAGGAGGTTCCAAGGGAACCTTGCTCCAAAGGTATCAAGGAGCATGATCTGCACAATTAAATGCATAAATATATCTAATCGCTAAGAGAATATCCATTGTGTGTACCAATGCTCTATATGGACCCCTTTGTGGTCTGAGTGCTGCTGCGCCTCAACACTATGATCATCAAAGATATGATTAAATACTAACTGCTTCACCTCAATCAGTGAATATGTGATGGCCTCACCATCTAGAGGGAGTCAGAATATGTGATATACATCCTCTAGAGTCACAATAATTTCACCCATAGGTAGATGAAATGTGTTGGTTCGTGCATCCTAGTATCAGACCAATGTAGTCATATAGGATTGATCGACTTGGATGGTGGGTAGGCATAGTACATAACCAAAGCCCATAGACCTAAACCAATCTTGATCTACCTGATTGAAGGCACTGTGTAGGTTACAAAGGATCTTTGATTCCCTCACCCTCATAGTCAGAGTCTTGTCAAAAGTAGAATAATAAGGAAAACTAATTAAAAATAAACCAAAAACATCAAAAGTTACCTTAAAAACAACAAAAAAAATCATAAAATCACAAAAGCACATAAAAATAAAAAATGCACTCAAAAAATTCAAAAAAATGGAAAAAGTACTTAAAAAATAAAAAATCAATTAATTGCTTTAAAACTTCAAAAAATTGAACAATTTTGAAAAATATTTCTAAAGTGGTCTAATCACGGTTCAAAGCCACGGTCAGGATGATAGTTAGTTTATTAAACTATTGGGATTTGAATCCCACCGTGGCTGACAACCACGACACCCAATTTAGCAATTGAGGACTACCCTTCCAGTCATGGCTAAAAAACAAGACCTTTTTAAGGTCATTCATTACCCTGAGATACCCTAAAAAATTACAAATCCTCCCCTAATCTAACCTAAGCTAAATCTATCTATGGTGAGGTTAATTATCAGTAGTTTAATAATGTTCATTTAACCCATTACTTAGTGAGGTTACTTTTAAACCGGTAAAAGTAAATAATGGTCAAGGGTTTCATGTGCTTCTACCTTAGTCACACTAACTACTCTAGGTTGGTCTACCATCAATTCAGGTGGTAGTGAGGTCAAGTTTATAGCAGTGTTTCACGTCAAATTTGATAATTCACCTCTTAGAGCCCTTAGGTTTTGCAAACTATCAGTTGGAAAATGATGTCAAAAATGATAGAAATTTTTTAAATATTTCCTATTTTGCTCTTGATTGTGGATGACACCCACAGACATAGAATTAGGGTTTTTCGATCATGGGTCAGAGCTGTAGCTAAGGAAATTTGCAAAATTTGCCATGTTTTCCAAGTGTGGATAGAAACCTGTAATAAATGCTCCAAATCCTATCGTGAGGAGGTTCAAAATACTAAATTAAAAATACCCATCTGACTAGAATTGTCAAAAATATTAAAAATAATAAAAAATAAAATAAATCAAAAACTAAATGCACCTCATACCTAGTCATTTATCCTATACAACTGGTGGTTGAAGTTACTGGTGTTCCACACAATCCGATAAGATGAGTAAATTACCATAAGGACATTTGGGGTAAAATTTGTCAATGTAGAATTGATATGCTTCATTTCAATCCCAAATAAGGCCTTGATAGCTGGACTACTCCACAAGAACGAAGCAATCATATCACTTATTCTATGACATTTTCAATGGCCAATTGGTTGCATATCAGAGTGGTTTGAGAGCAGAAAGTTCCAAAAACTTCCCTCCAACTACCTCAATTGCCCTTTCTTGATCTTGGATTCTCCATGAAGCTAAGACATGGCCTACTCAAATTCTATAAGAACCCCTCTAAATTTGAAAATAGAGGTGAATCTTGAGTTGAAGAGAAATGAATCCCTATCGAATTACATACTCACTTTCATACATTGAGAGGAACACTTTTGTTGCCAAATTGGAGATCAAACGACATTTGGAGCCAAGAAGGCTATGAAAGGCTAGGAGAAATCAAGAAATGCAATTGAGCCCAATCCATCACCAATTTGAGCAATTCAACTATTAAATATATTATAGGATATCGTGGCAAACCTTGATCATCAATTCATTAGAGTAAATTGAGGAATCAAGCCTTTATTTGGAGAAAAAGGACAATCATGACTCAGCCATGGCTAATAGTTCTAATCACACAATAGACCAATGGTCAAGGTTTAATCCTCAATTTAGTTGGTTTTAGTAGTAGTTTATATTTTAGTTACTTTATATTAGTTACATTTGATTTATATTTACTTTATTAGAGACAATTGTGTAGTAGAATCATAGTTTAAGGCTCTTTTTCCTTGCATTTTGTCATTTAAACAATTAGGAAAATAGTTGCTACTTTTCATGTTTTCATGCTTTCAATGGTTTAATTAGGATATTAGATGGATTTATCTATGCTTCCTTTACATTCCTAATGGTCAATTATCATGCTTAGATTATATTTCTATGCTTTATGTACTTTCTTGATTTCGAGCTTTCATGACAATCTTTTGTATATTTTCCTCTAAAAGCCTCATCAAGAGAGGTCTCCTTTGCTTATAATTTTTTCTTTTTGTTTCTTGAACACAGGGTTAACAAGGTATTGATATTCAAAGCAAAAAATACCTCTAATCATGGAGAATAAGGCTACATTTGCCTTAGAGCAGTTCATGTCAACCTAGGAAGCTTGTGAATTACACCTACCCTTGCATGGAGACTTTTATTTATTGTAATAATTGTATCACATTGGGTATCCCTAAGAGGGATGGATTTGTAACCGAGTTTCATTGGAAATTTAACAAAGAAAACCATTCTTTATGTTCATTTATAAATTTATCTATATTTCATGCTTTATGTTGGTTTTCAGTTATTATTAGCTTAGGTGTATGCATCCTGGATTGTGACACAACCAAATACAGATCGAAGAGGAGTACCAAGAAAAGACAATGTTTACCTTCTAATGGGGGAATTTTTACCTATAGAGTATTGTCCTTCGGGTTGTGAAATGCACAAACCACCTTCATAGGGTGGTGCCAAGCATATTCTCAAACATGATGGGGAAAGCGGTAAAAGTTTACATGGATGATTTCACCATCTACGATGAAACCTTTGGTGAGGCGATGACTAATTTGGAACGAGTGCTCCAAAAATATGAAGAAAATAATTTGTCCCTCAAAAATAAAAAAATGCTTCATGATGATGTGTGAAGGCATAATGGTGGGACACCACCTCTCAGCAAAAGGGATTAATATGGATAAAAATAAAATTAAGGTCATAAAGGACCTACCAAGTCCTAAGATGAAGATGGACATAAGGAGTTTTCTTGGATATACAGGTTATTTATCATTGAATTAAGAAAAATCACCAAACCCCTACACACATTTCTCTCCAAGGACATGGAATTCATCTGGATGGAATACTATGAATAAGATTTTTAAACATTGAAGGAGAAGCTGACTACTACCCCAGTCCTACGGGGTCCAAATTGGACCGTTCCATTTCACATTTATAGTGATGCATCCAATAACACAATAGGAGTGGTCCTCGAGAAGAAGGATGGTGAGGAATTATATACCATATACTATTTTAACAATAATTTAGCAGGGGCTGAGCTCAAATACACGATGACAAAGAAGGAATTCCTCATAGTCATGCATACCATCAACAAGGTTCATCACTACATCACTGTTACAAAGTTTTCATCCATACTGACCATGCAACTATCTGGTATTTAATGAGTAAACCCACAATCAATAGTAGAATCATTAGGTGGCTCTTTCTTCTATAGGATTTTGATATTACCATCATAGATAAGCCCGACAAGCATAATGTAGTAGCACACTTCTTGTCTAGACTAATACCATTAGATCACATAGTTGTGGAAGACCAATTCCTAGATGAACATTTGTTTTTCATCAGTGAATAGACATCATGGTACACAAACATCACCAATTATTTTGCCATTCATCATGGGAGAAGCATATGGTAATAGAAAAAAGTACCTCTTTCTTATGGATTGACAACCTCCTCTTTAAAATAGGGCTTGATAAAATCGTAAGAAGGTGAATAGTTGAGCATGAATTTTTGGAAGTTCTCAAAGCCTTCCATAGTGATCCATGTGGAGTAAATTTTACAATATGGAGGACCATGTACAAGGTGCTACAAGATGGGTATTTTTGGCCCATGTTATTCAAAGATAGCCAAATACACTAGCCAATGTGATGAGTGCTAGAGGATGGGCAAGCCAACCCATAGGGATGAAATACCCCTCCAACCTCATGTGCACATAGAGCCCTTCGATAAATGGGGCATGGATTTTGTAGGGCCAATCAAACCACCTTAGGTTAGAAAGAGATACATTCTAGTCTACAAAGACTACATCATCAAATGGATCAAGGTACAAGCACTGAGAGACTCCAAGGACAAAAAAATGATAGAATTCTTATTTACATATATTTTCATGAGGTTTAGGGTACCCAGAGAGATTACAATTGATCAAGGACCCCAATTCACCTCCAAGATAATCAAGGAGCTAATGTGGAAATACATGATTTGGCATAATAGAACCATCCCTATCATCCATAAGCAAATGGATAGGTAGAAGTGACCAACAGGGAGATAGAGAACATCCTGATAAAAACAATGCAACAACATAGGAAATACTGGGATACAAGACTATCAGAGGTAGTATGGGCATATAAAAAAATGTGGAAAACAACCACAAGCTTCACCCCATTCCAATTGGTATATGAGAAAAGTGCGATGATGTCCATCGAATTTAAAATTAAAATACTCAAAACTATAGTGGAACTGAACCTGAACCTAGATGAAACACAGAAGGAGAGGATTTGACAACTAAATTAGATAGACAAATATCAAATGGATGCCCTAAAAAATATGGAAATCATTCAAAGGTAAAGTAAATAGTGGAATAATTGCCACATTAAGTCAAAGTAGTTCAAGGAAGGAGACTGGATATTACTGTATGATTCCAGGTTCTAGGAATATAAAGGTAAACTAATGTAGAGGTGGATGGTACCATATGATATGGTAGAAATAATTAAAAATGGTGATGTGCACATAAATATAATTTATAGCAACAACACCATCTTGATAGTTAACAACCACCAGTTACATCCATACCACACATCCAAGAATTTAATGGTGGAGTCTAGAACAAGAATGGGGGAGATCCCATCCAATTGTAAACATGTCAACTTCTCAGCAACACGGTGGATATGAACTGAAAACAATTTAGTCTTAATTTTTTTCCTTTCATGTGTGTTGTAGGTATGGTTCCTGCATGCAAGCTGTAGGTATCCTGAGATTTAGGGCCTAATAGGCATGGATTTCACCAACCCTACATTTTTTTATTTTTTATCTTAAGTTGTGTTTTGCAGGGATAGCACCCACATGCAAGTTGCAGATATCCTGAGAGTCAAGGCATAATAGGCATGGATTGCATTTAATTGCATTTTTTTTTTAATTTTATTTTGTAGGTGAATGGCCTGATTGACAAAAAATAGGCATCTTGAGAAATAAGGCCTAGACCAGCTCAACATCCATGAACCTGCACATTTTTTAGGATATAGTTCCAATATGAGCATGGACATGGGTAGTAATTCCCTATAAAGAAAAAAATATGCACCCCCATGCTTTGGAAAAGTAGACGCTAATGTAATATGAGAAACATTTTTATAAGGATTGATCGACCTTGCATCAATGAACACATCAACCATTGCTAAATTTTCAATAGTGGGAAAGCAACTTACTCCAAAGGTAGGTACCTTACTCTTTAGGAAGGTGCTTGAATCTAAAATGGAGTGCCTTAATTTGAAGGTAGGTGCCTTACTCCAAAGGAAGGAACTTTACTCTTCAGGAAGGCACCTTACTCTAAAATGGAGGTGCCTTACTCTGAATGGAGGCACCTTACTATTTAATAAGGTGCATTAATCTAAAAGGGAGGAACCTTACTCTAAAAGGGAGGTGCCTTACTTGGAAGGTAGGCACCTTACTCCATAGGTAGGTGCCTTGCACCAAAGGAAGATGCCTTACTTCAAAAATGTAGGTGCCTTACTCTCAAGCACGTGTCTCAATTCCCATTGCCAAAGGAGTTTGACTATGATTGAAAATTCTTCAAAAAAAGTGCCTTGATATTATGCATCGAGGGCACCTTACTAAAAAAATAAATAATTAAAAAAAAATGTGCCTTACTCTCAAAGAGGTGCCTTACTCTAGAGGTAGGCACCTTACTCTCAAAGAGGTGCATTACTCTAGAGGTAGGCACTTTACTCTCAAAGATGTGCCTTACTCTTAAGGAGATGCCTTACTCTAGAGGTAGATGCCTTACTCTCAAAGAGGTGCCTTACTCTAGAGGTAGGCACCTTACTCTCAAAGAGGTGCATTACTCTAGAGGTAGGCACTTTACTCTCAAATATGTGCCTTACTCTTAAGGAGATGCCTTACTCTAGAGGTAGATGCCTTACCCTCAAAGAGGTGCCTTACTCTAGAGGTAGGTGCCTTACTCTTCAGGCAGGCACCCTGATAAATGGTGTCTTACTCTTCAGGTAGGTACCCTAAGTAATGACATATTACTCTTTAGGAAAGCACCTTTATCAATGGTGCGTTACTCTTCAAGCAAGAACCATGATCAATGGTTCCATACTCTTCAAGTAGGCACCTTGATAAAGGGAGCCTTACTCTTCAAGAAGGTGCATCAATTTAATCAAAAATACCTACATAATTTGGTAGTACGTGGAGTGGTTGAAGCCAACATCATCATTTCATGTGATGGAAATCCGAAGGTATTCAATAATATTACAAAATTATTGGGTAGGATTCCTCCATGTCCCAAGGCCAATTATTGAAGGAAATATGCATCCCAATTTGAACCAATCAGATCCATCGCATTTTCAGCATGGGACCTTGAGTAAACTATAATTATAGTGACCAAAGTAATGTAATCAACACATGAGAAATATGCCATCACCATTATCATATATTACTGAATCGACATGCTCGACAATGCACAAAATAACCAATAATGTATGTGCATGATTTTTAAAATATATTTATATTTTTTCATGATTTATGCTTCTCTAAAAATAATGTTAGCATAAGAATTGCATTGGTCCCTCATACCTAATATGTCATACTAAAAATTAATTTAGATGACATACCTTATCAACCCTAACGTAGAAGTAATTCACTGGGGTAGGCACCTTAATCTATAATAAGGTGCCTTCCTATGGGAATAAGGCATCAAACCAGTCAAGAAAAAGCCAAGAATTCACCATGGGAGGCCAATAAAATAACCATGAACTTAAGAAGCATGAGCCTAGTGGCACTGAGAGAATTAGAGGTGAAGTTTGTAATCAATTTGAGGTAGTCAGGTGGATGGGCTATTATCACCTGGTCAGCCAAAACTAGGACCTTGAGGCAGCAAAATACTTTGCTATCATTGTGAGAGGGGAGGTCACTCGATTGCATAGACTAGAAATTCTAGTCACGCTAGAGCACATATCTCATGCTACCAACCTCCCTCTTAATGGATAATACACATACAAGTATGGCATGGTAGTCCAATGCATAGAATTGCTACTCAGGTAGGATAATGTCTGACTCGACCATGGAGGGCTCTCAAAGCAAGGAATTTCAATGCATATGTAGAAGCTCTTCGAATAGGTTACGAGATACTTCACATTCATAGGGAAGTACTCACACCTGAACATGAACCACATGTAGTTCTTGAATCACCTGGTGCATGGGTGGAAAATTAATTTGCCATTTTATCTAGAAATAACCCTAAAGGATGAGGCATCATGATACTAGAGAGTAGTGACCTCTGCCCTAGCCCATCATGGGCTAATTATAGCCCTAATTTGCCATGCTAAGGAACACAAGGGGGACTTATCGATAGTAGGGGCTAAACATTCTGACACGTAGGGGTAGGTGGTAGTTGAAGTAGGGTAGGAAGCCAAATTATGAGGAATCATCGAAGAAGAGGGATAATGGCCCCAAACCTCATTGGGTGCTACAAAATAATGGTAGAATCCTCTGCTCGATTGTACAGAGGATAGGCTAGAGTATTCCAACCCTAAAATAAAAACTCATCGAATAGAGTGTATACACTATAGGAGGTACCTATGGTGACTAATTATATTGAGTAAGGAATAAAAAGAAGATATGGAGGCTAGGTTTGTGGCCCAAACATTATAGAATTTGGTTGCTAAAAGTCCACAGGACCCGTAACCTTCGATAGGCCTATGGCAATATCTCGATTCGATGGTGGAAAAAGGCCTCACTAGGTAGGGTGAGAATTTAATTATGCAATAACTATTTGAAATATTTAAGGATATTACTATAAGGATAATTCAAAGGTATGAGTCCATCGTAGCATAGTTACAGCAATTGATTCAGTAACTCAGGGCCAAAAATCTATAGCTGCAAGCCAGGATGGTGGAAAGATGAGATGCCTCCATCCAAAGAGATTGGGTAATTGAAGTTACCATAAACTCTCTAACATTACTATAGATGGTAGTTTAATCTAGGGTGGTTAGGTTGGATTCCCAAAATGAATATGTGGAGGCAAGAGATATTTTGTTCACCTCTAATAGGATGACAATAGAGGAACAAGGGAACTCTGTATTTCAAATAGAGCCCCCTATTATAGACATCATTGATTATGAAGAGCACTCAAGTTAGAGCTAGAGGAAAGACACTAAACCTGGTGCCAAGAAGGACTCTCAGGAGCAATGGGTAACATAGTTGAAGGACCTATATCCAAAGGACCTACAAAGCAGTCGTTGATTGACCATGAAATAGAGGAAACCACTACGAGAAATTCAAAGCAAGAGGGGTAGATTCCTGGAACCTCTAATGATAATAGAGAGACATATTTAATGGGGAAGGAGGATATAACCATGTAATATACCACAATAATAGAGGGGCCCAAGGGGAAGGTGTCTTAGACATCATAGAAGAGAACCAATAAAAAGGACAAGGTTACATTTGTAGAACCAAATGCCCAATTGGATGAAGAATGGGTGGAAGGTATGCAGGAATTTTTTGAGTGGAAGGAGAAACTTGAAAGGCTCCATGAATAATTTGAGATAGCTATAAAAGATACCATGAAGGCTGAAAGGGGTTCTAGAATTTGTGTGGACCCTACTATAGAAGATGAGTTTTGGGAGATATATTGTTTGTCACAAGGTTGACCCTCCCAAATGAGGAAATGGTTGGAGAAGTAGGGGATATTTAAGCTAGAGGTATAGGCAAAAAAAATCACCAAATAAAACACTGGCATCATTCCTAAAGAGGTTCGGCTATACAAGGCCAGGGTGTTCATATGACAAAGGTACAACTTCAATATTCCATTTGGAGAGTTATAGCCCCAAAATACCAATCTCTGGAATGAAGAGGAGGCTGCATTATAGAAGGTAAAAATGACCATGGCTACATCACCAAGCATAGGTGCTAGACCAAGTATAATATGGAGGTACAACCAGTGTAATAGGAAGACAACACATCTAAAGGACAAGAGCCAACCCAGCATAGCCAAAAGAGAACATAGCCAAAAACTAGTACAACCCAAAAATGCCTCATAGCAAACCAGTGCCCCTCAGTAGAAAAAAAGTCCTATAACAAAGGGAAGACCAAGGTCACAAATAAGAAAACAAATTAAAATGGTATATCCTACTAGAAGAGAGTGACTACAAATTTTAGGTGCCACGAGGATGTGGCACATATCAGGCATGGGGGGATGATGAGCATAAGAAATGCTAATATATGTGTATGGGTTCTAATGGTTTTTGCATGGTAGTATAATACAAGTTGTATATTTTTATAAATTACTATGTATATATTTAATGAAATAATGTGCATTATCTAATTTGTGTGTGAAGTGTGTTTTGTGTAGATATTTTCTAATTTTATCATCTTTTGCTTAGTCGAGGTCGTATGTGGACTTGGAATGCTTCAACTTCATGAGTCTAAGGTATATTGAGTAGGAACCTTACTCAAGTAGCTGCATTACTTAAGTAGGCACCTTAATCAAGCAGGTGCCTTACTCAAGAAGGATGTCTTACTCAAGCAGGTGCCTTACTCTTCAAGTAGGCACCTTACTCAATGTTAAGCGCTTTGACCAGATGGTTAAAGAGGATAAAATTGACCATAGTAAACCTTCAATTCCACATGATGCAAGATATCCTTGGGAGACCACCGAACATATGAGTTATCCTAGCTGAAGTGGATGAAACACATAACCACTCAACAAAGCAGAACACAAACAACGCAGAGATTGGTGTACCCACATAGAAAGCATACACCTAACAAATGCATCAATTATTATAAAATATTAAAATATAAAAAATTAACAATAATGAAATCAACAATAAATGGGGTTTCATTTTATTAAAAAATTTTGAATTCTACTACATATACATCCCTCGTAGGGATACTCAATGTTGATACTGTTGAGCAAGGTGCAGAAACAATATTGTCATTGTTGTCAACATAGACAGATAGATCAGTTGATGCAATGGATAAGAGTTTAGAGGTCATTCAAAGCATGTACAATGAATTTCCAAGAAGATAGAAGAGGCCAACATTCAAAAGATCAAAGAAAAATACAAGTAAGAAAACTGTCGCGATATCGCGACATGTTTGGTCGAAAAAAAAAATTGTCACAATTTCGTGACATGTTAGAAGAGAGAGAAGAAAGAAAAACTGTCGTGATTTCATGACATGTTAGAAGAGAGAGAAGAATATTGAAAAACTATCATGATTTCGTGAAATGTTGGAAGAGAAAGAGGAGAGAAAAAGACGTCGCGATTTCGCAACATGTTTCATTTTCACGGTCCAAAGTGAAGAAAAGAGGAGAGAGAAAAAAATGTCGCGATTTTATGACATGTTTCATTTTCGCGGTCCAAAGCAAATAAAATAGGAGAGAGAAAAAGGTGTCGCAATTTCGTGACATGTTTCATTTTTGCGGTCCAAAGCGAAAAAAAGAGGAGAGAGAAAAATATGTGATTTCGTGACATGTTTCATTTTCGTAGTCTAAAGCGAAGAAAAGAGGGGAGAGAAAGAGAGGTCACAATTTCACATGTTTCATTTTCGCGGTCCAAAAGCGAAGAAAATAGAAGAGAGAAAAAGGTGTCACGATTTCACGACATGTTTCATTTTTGCGATCGAAAGCGAAGAGAAAGAGGAGAGAGAAAAAGGTGTCGTGATTTTGTGACATGTTTCATTTTCACGGTCCGAAGCGAAGAGGAAGGCAAAGAAAGAAAAAGTGTCACGATTTCGTGACAGGTTTGAGAGAAAGAGATCACAAAGAAAAGTGTCACGATTTCATGACAATTTGCAAGAAGGATTGTATGGATGGAAAAGTGTCACAATTTCGCAATAGGTTCGAGAGAAAGAGCTCGCAGAGAAAAAGTGTCACGATATCACGACATGACGGGTTTTTGCAACCCGATGAGAAGAAAAGCTCCAAGGAGAAAAAGTGTCGTGATATCACGACAAAAGGAAATAAGGAGAGTACAAAAGCGAAAGTGTCACGATTTTGTGACATGTTCTATTTTTGTGAGGTCAAGGCAAGAAAAGGCACAAGGTAGCAAATGTGTCACGATTTCGCGACATGTTGTGTTTTCACGGGAGAAAGACAGAGAAGAGCACAAGGCAACGAAAGTGTCACGATTTCACAACATGTCATGTTTTTGTAGGTGCAAGCTAAGAAAAGGACAAAGAGGCAAAAAATGTCATGATTTCACGACATGTCATGTTTTCGTAGGTGCAAGCTGAGAAGAGGATAAGAAGGCAAAAAGTGTTGCGATATTGTGACATGTCATGTTTTCGCAGGTGCAAGCTGAGAAGAAGACAAGGAGGTGAAAGTGTCACGATTTCATGACATGCTGCGTTTCCATGGGTATAAGCCAAAAAAATAAGTACGACAGTGAAAGTGTTGTAATATCATGACATGTTATGTTTTTGCGGGGCCAAAGTTAAGAAATAGAGCAAAGAGAAAAAGTGTAGCGATATTGCTACATGTTGTACTCTCATGGGCCGAAGTTGAGACGACGCGTACGGAGGGAAAAGTGTCACAATATCACAACATGTTGTATTTTCATGGCAACAACAACAAGAAAAGCCATAGAGACATAAATGTCACGATTTTGCGACAGGTCGTAAGTGCGCAAGAACAGAAGGTTAACCCGAACATCTTCATGAGTAGAAGTCGACGTAGTTCGATCATAGCCGACTAAGATTAGGGTTTGCAGTCGACTAAGATTAGGGTTTGCATTTGCATAATCAGCCGACTATAATTAGGGTTTTCATCTTGAAATATCTATTATATAAGGAGGGTTGTTTGGATATTTGTGTGTCGATCTGTGCAAGTATCGAAGTGTGCGATATGCGGTCGTAAGAGCGTAGATAGCACAAAAGCGATGAGATGATGGCAAAGTGCACAGAGTGAGCGAAGAGTCATGTCAAGTTGTTCGAAGTGTGGTTGCGAATGCACATAGAGAGCTGAGTGTGAAAAGGTCAAAGATGATAGTTTGGCTAGAAAGACATAGTGTGTGTGAAGCGTGTGTGTAGAGAAAGCAGAGTGTGTAGAGAGTGCAAAGGGCAAAGTCGATCGCTAAGTTTTGTTGTAGCAGTGCAACAGATGCATGTATCTTATGAACAATGAAAGAGATCGAGTAAGCATTAGATCAACCAGGATCTTGTGAAAACGAAGGTATTTTCCTGTCAAACATTAACATTCAGAATTGAAGTCCAGGTTGCAGCTTGGCATCAGGGGTTGGTGCTCCTTCTAGTAGGTGCTAGTAAATCATGGGTTGGTGCTCCTTTCTATTGATGCAGATAAATAAGGGGCTGTAGCTCCTTCCAATGGGTGTTGGTAAATAATTGTAAAGTTGGTGCTTTGCAAGGGGCTGGATTTGGATGGTAGTCCAAGCAGCCATTCTTTTTGAGGAGTAGCCATATTGGTGAACCTCGTTAAATCTTGTGTTGTGTGATGCTCTCTTGTTATGCTTGCTATTTTTGGTTTTAAGTTTTCATTATTTCAGCATTAAGAGTTGCAGATTTAAGTTTTTGAAATGCTACACTGATTCACCCCCCCTCTCAGTGTCATACTAAGTATAACAATTGGTATCAGAGCCAAGTTCCCTTCAAAGGCTAAATCAGCTAGGGTTGATCTTGGATTAGTACGCAATGGGTAAGAAGAATAGATCTTCCTCCAAAAGGGCATCTCAAATAGTTTTAGTTCCTGTAGAAGAGAAAATTGAACTAGAAGAGGTTGAAGGTTTTTTATCAAAAAAAGCACCTATGTTTGATGGAACAAATTACACGACCTGGAGAATCAAGATATAGGCATATCTTTGTGCTTTGGGATACTACGTTTGGGATTCAGTAATCAATGAATGCACAATACCCATCACTCCTCCAACCGATGTTGTCGATAAGAATCTGGTTGAAAATGACTCAAAAGCAAGGAATGCTATCAGGTGCGGATTAGTAGACAGTGAGCTGATAAAGGTCAAGAGTTGTAAAATGGCAAAAGAAATATGGGACAAACTGAGGAGTGCTCATGAAGGATATGATGAGATCAAGGATGTCAAGCTACAAACACATCAAGCTCAGGTCAAAGCTATAAAGTTGAATAATGATGAGAACATAGAGATATATATGCTGAAAGTTAATGAAGTCCTAGAGGATGATTCTAAAAGAGAAACAAAAAAAGAACAGAAATGTGATGAAGAAGAAATTGATGCTGAAATAAATTTGAAAGAGGAACTAACTGCAGCTCTAGATGAATTGAAGATAGAAAGAAAAAGGAATAAGGAAATCTCAAGAAAGCTTGATGATGCAAATGAAATAATAACCAGGTTGAAAGTACAGGTAGAAGAATTCAAAAGGATTGAAGAAACTCTCAGGTCATAGATCAATGAGAAAGAGATTAGTTGCTGCAAACAAGAGGAAGAGATTGTTTTATTGAAGAAACAACTAGAAGAGGCCAATACAAATCTCAAATTCGAGAAGAGCACAGAAGCTGCTAGATAAAATGATAAACCAACAAAGAAGCTCCACGGATAAGCGTGGTCTTGGATATGAAGTTGAACGACCTTCATCTTCCAACTTTGTAGAGAAGAAGAAGTTCACTGTTGAAGGATCAAAGCAAGAAAAGTTTGAAGCTAAATCTTCAAAAGGAAGAAAATATCAAAGGAGATCTATAGCAAAGCAGCCACAACAAAAGAGGTTCTATCACTCTCACTCTATTCATACTAATACTTTTAATGGCTATTGTTTTAGATGCAACCAGTATGGTCACAAGGCAATTTATTATGGATTGAATAATAAATCAAAGAGTTATGTTGGTAGAAATACATCTGCATTTCTGAGTGAACACTATGTACAATGTTTTCAATGTAATGGTCATGGGCACATAGCAAGGTTTTGTCCAAGCATTTTTGTATCTAATCCAAGGCAAAATAGTAGATTTCATCAGACGCAAAGAATGCAACACAGACAGGGAATAAATCATGTGCATAAAATAAAGGAAAATAATCATTCATCAAGGATGCACAAGAGACAACCACACAAGAGAAATGTTCGAGTTCACGAAAAGGTTCAAAATAGGGATACAGTTGAAAAATCCAAGCCCAAGTTCAAGAAAGTTTGGAGAAAGATAGAAGAGAGGAAATCATGTCTCCTTGGACTGAAGGAGACTACTCCTCTATTGCACTAAGCAACTCTAGGTAGCACATCCTCAGGGGAGCAATCTTAAAGTTTTATTTTAATGCTCCTATGTATTTGTTTGGGTTTCTAAGGATGAAAGGCAAGTAGTTAGGGGGAGTTGTCTATAGTTGTCGAAGTGTGTTCTCAGTTCATGTAGTTGTTTGTGGAAGTGTCGTGAAGGGTGGTGATTAAATTAAAAGTTCTCATTATTGGTAGTATTGCTATATGTCATTGTTGTACTGATGATGGTTCTTACTGCCACCATCCAAAGTTAAGGATTATAATAGTTCAGATAAGTTGGTTTGTGAAAGAATGTTGCTCTAGCCGTATATATGTGTTCTGATAAAAGCAATGGGTATTTGAACTACACATTGATGGGAAGATTGTTAGATCTATTTTTGATGCTATGGTGAAAAATATTGAAGTTTGATCATTGATTCATGTTTAGCTCATCAAGATGAGCAACTTTGCTTTGTGAATCATACCTATCCGAGGTCCAGAAGTATGAGTTTGAGTAAGGTGCATTATAGTTGGCCGTGAAGTGGTTAACAAAATATTGTTTTCTGATTCGAACAGTTGACAATAAGGTGTGACCAATGGTGAATGCAGAAAACATAGACCAAGCTAAAAATGTAAAAATGGATTTGGTTGGTGTTGTGATACTGTGTTTGATGCTTGCACAGAATTGACAGTAAAATTGCAGTGTTGGTACAGTATTGGACAAAATTTGGTACAAGTATGAGTCACTTGTCAATTTTGAAGAAGAGGTTTATATTGAGCAGCCAGATGGTTCCCATCTTGGTGATGATCCCCACTTGGTTTGTAAGTTGAAGATATATGGCTTGAAATAGGCACCCCGAGCATAGTATGCATGGTAGCATGATTTCAGGCCAATCCCAAGGAGACTCATGTGCCAGGAGTAAAAAGGATTGATTGTGGTTTCTTTTTTGAAAGTGATTGGTTTAATGCTTCAAGGTTTTCTGGTTTTAGAATTTTTATTAAACCTTATCTTTATAAGCATTGTTGATGAAGCCCATTGGTTGTGCAAAGAACTTGAACTTGAGTTAGAGAAAAACATTTTGAGTTGGTTGATACATGCTTCGACTAGGGTTTGTGATAAAGAGTTGTTCATTGAGGTGATTGGTTGAGTAGAGTTGATTGAGCCTAGTCAAGTGATTGGATGCATGTGGTTGTTCAAGTTCCATAAAATAAACTTTCCTTGATTTGAGTTGAGATTGAGATTTGAGAATAGAAGATATTAAGTCTCTAACAATTCTCTTTATGCTTCTATAAAGTGGATTTGGTTTAAGACTGTCATTCATTGTTGAGTTCATTATGAGTACTACTTGAGCATGATTGATTGAGCCTTTGAAGAAGGCCTTTGGGAAATATTTGAGGACAATGCTGGGATAGATTTGAGGACAGTGTTGGGACAGGTTTCTAGAGCAGATTTGGGCAAGTTCTTGGTGAGATTGCTAGAGAAGATTTGGGCAAGTTCTTGGTGAGCTTGTTAGACCAGATCTGGATAGGTTCTGTGTGAGCCTACTGAGTAGGTTCTTAGTGAGCCCATTAACAGAGCTTTGGAGGTGATAGAGTACAGAGAGACAGAGTCTTCTATAATATCAAGGGTACTATGGAGTATGGGTTATGATATCCGAAAGGTAAAGACTTCACCCTTATATCATATTTAGATGTAGATTGGGCTGGATGTGTCAATGACAGAAAGAGTACCAGTGGAGGTGCATTCTATCTTGGAGACAGATTGGTCGAGTGGTTAAACTTCCCAAGAATTGGCTAGCAATCGGGACCGCATTCTCAGGGGGAGCATTTATGCCTATGTTTATAGTTTTGCTCATATTCATGATTTTTGCTAACTATAACAATGTTTGTCTAAGAATGTTGTGCATAGACTCAGGGGGAGTCTACAATATCCCTTTGGTATTATTGTCAAAGGGGGAGAAGAATTACAGTAAATTGCACATGTGTTGCCAATAATTCCAAAGGGGGAGATTGTTGAGCAAGGTGCAAAAATAGTATTGTCATTGTTGTCAACATAGATAGATAGATCAGTTGATACAGTGGACAGGAGTTTAGAGGTCATTCAAAGCATGTACAATGAATTTCCAAGAAGACATAAGAGGCCAACATTCAAAATATCAAAGAAAAATACAAGTAAGAATTGGTGAACCTCGTTAAAATCCTCGTTAAAATTCTGTGTTGTGTAATGCTCTCTTGTTATGCTTGCTATTTCTAGTTTTAAGTTTTCATTATTTTAGCATTAAGAGTTGCATATTTAAGTTTTTTAAATGCTACACTGATTCACCGCCCCCCCTCTCAGTGCCATACTAAGTATAACAAATACAATCAATACCGTTTTGAAAACCCTCTAAACAAGTGGTGGTGCAATCCATAGACTTTTCAATAGGACATGAACTTCTCAAGACCAATTATGATATTATTCTCCATGATTAGAGGCATATGTTACTTTGAATTCCTTGCAAATGGATGGATCCTGTAAACCCTATGTTCAAGAAACAACATAACATGATTAAAAATAAAGGTGGCCTCTCTTGATGAGGCTTTTGGAGAAATCTTGCATAAAGAATGCTAAATAAAGAAAAAAAATATGTAATCTATGAAACTATACAATAAATCATTAAATTGTAGTAAATCATGTAAATAAGCATGAATATAGCTAAGAAACATCCTAATTAACCATTAGAAACTTGAATTGCATGAAATGAACACAAACTAGTCTAGAATTGTCAAATGCCAAGAAATGAAGGAGATCTACCCTAAATATCTAGATCTAACCATACAAATGTATCAAATAAGATTAATATATGGTTAATATATCAATATGAAAGCATAAAAGTATAAATCTATGGCTAAAAAAAAGAAAAATATAGATCAAACCCTCACCATAGGTTTGAGGTACAACTAGCACTATTAGCCATGGCTGAGGTGAAAACCTTTTTGCTCTCCAAATATGGGCTTGGATATCCAATTCTCCTTGTTGAATTCATGTTAAAATGTCACCTTGATGTCCTCTAATGGATTTGGTGGTTGAATTATTTGAATTCATGATGGAAGAGGCTCGATTATGAGATTGTGCTTCCTAGTCCTTGGGAAGCTCCATTGAAGGGTTCATACTTGTCACTCCACAATTGGGTAGCATTTCAACTCTCCTCAAGGGGTTATCAATTTGCTATCCATTTTAGTAGAGCTTTGCTAAGTTCAAATGCAAAATTTCTCTAAACTTATCCTCAATTTTGAGGGGGTCTTATAGCACATTGAAGGCCTTGCTCTAGCTTCATGGAGAAGCCAAGAACAAGAAAACTATAGTTGGATCAGTTGGAGTGAAACTTCTCGATTCTTCCCCACCCAAAACCATTTACATCTATGTTGACTAGGCTGCTATAAACAAATTTGGCTTAGCCTAGGATTCAAAATAGTTTTGATGCTAGTCATGTCTCTAAGGCATAGCTAGATCTGTTAGCCATGGGTCTTAGCCATGGCTAAGGTTGAGTTAGCCAAATATGCCCAAATTGAGTGGTTAAAACCACTGCTTCACCTTGGAGCTACCCAAGATCATTCATATGGTCTATTTGCATATCCCATATAAGTAGTCACCTTGACATGACATGTTTTAGGTGTCTACAGATGCCCATTTTGGGATGAGTTTTGAGAACAAACAACGCTGAGAAAAAATAGACCTCCTAAAATGATTCCATAGGTTGAATGATGATCATTGATCTGATCAACATAAGATGCCAAGTCCTACCAAAGGATATGCATATTAGAACCATTGCTTCCAACTAAGGGAAGGCTTAAATTTGGAAAGCTTTGGCAAGCTCCAGCAGTGACCGAGTATCTTCATTGCTACTATAGGCTTGTACACCATAGAGATCTGAAAGGAGGAGAGCTACTAACTTAACTATCATAGTTATTTTTTGGCCCAAAAAAGGGTAAGCTTATAATAGTCTTTGGAAATGATTCATAAAAAAAATGCAATTTGACAAGATTGAGTGATCTCCTATTGAATTTGATTATGATAATTGATATAATGACTACCCCCTCAAGTGATAAGTCGATGAGAGTAGGACAATTAAATGAAGTGATGAGTCGCTTGACCATAATAAGTGACTTGAACAATGTAAGGTCTCAACACTTTGATTACATGGTAAGGATTAATTCAACCATGATTGCAACTGTTAATAGTAATTATACATCTCTATCTCATGGAGAAATACAGCCATCCAGGTCTTATTAGGGAATCAAAATGATAGCAATTTCAATTAGTCTCATGTTGAGTCATATTATTTGATGATTTGCTTAAAATTGGCATAGAAGCTCTGAGATGAGTACCTCATTCCCATGGAGTAGTCCAGATGTCTAGGCCTTCTTAGAGATTGAAGTGAAGCATATCAATTTAGTGATGACTAATTTATCCCAAATGGTCTTATGTTAATTTAATCATCTTTCCGGATTGCATGGAACACAAGTCACTGCAATCGCCAAGTGTATAGGGTAAATAATTGGATATGAGGTGCATTTGATTTTTAAATTATTTGATTTTTTTTGTTATTTTGAAAATTTTGAGGGTTTTGGCCCATTAGATATTTTTAATTTTGTATCTTGAAGCTCCTCATGGTTGAATTTTTAGGGCATTTATTACTGGATTCTAGTTGTGTGTGCAAGACGTAGCCAAATTTTACAATTTTCCTATCCATGAATCCAACACACAATTGACAAACCCTAATCCTGCACCCATGGATGCTAGGTGTGGTCAGAGGAAAAATTGAAAATATAAAAGAAAATTTATCATTTTTTATGTCATTATTTTTTATTTCTACCTTGTAAATCAGAGCTATAAGAGGTGAGTTTGAACTTGTGATACAGAACGTTGCTGCAAACCCTATAAAGTACACACATGTCAAACCCAATGGACACATCCACTAATGATAGATTCGATGCAATGAAAGTAGCCACATGCATCACTCCTATTTGATTTACCCAGTAAAATGAACTTTGATGAGCACCAAAAATGCTCATATTTTGCACATATTTCTTTGATCAATATGCGGTTGTATAATAAGGATTGCGTACTTTTATGAATGATTATATAGATATTTGATATAATTATGTGTGTTATCTAATTTGTGTGTTTTTAGTATGTTTTGTGGAATTGTAGTTGATTTACTTAGATTTGGAACAGTCGAGGTCCTTTTGATGGACCTGGCATTTTATTTCATTGGGGGTTAATGAAGAGAACATGAGCGCCTCCCTGCAGTCAGAAGGCACCAACTGAATACAAGCACCTCCCTACAGTCAGAAGGTTCTAACTGAATATGAGCACCTCCCTACAGTTGGAAGGTGCCAACTAAATACGAGTGCCTCCCTACAGTCGAAAGGTGCCAACTGAAGACAAGGGCCTCCCTGCAATCGAAAGGCGCCAACCAAAGACAAGTGCCTCCCTGCACAGTTAGAAGGTGCCAACCAAATACAAGCACCTACCCACAGTCGGAAGGCACTAAAAAAATGCAAGTGCCTCCCCACAACCATAAGGTGCTATCACGATAACAAGGTACCTTCCTCATAAGGAAGGCACCACTGATTCTTTTCCCATTGACCAGATTTGAACGACATGGACAGTAGCGACTGGTGTAGTTCTAGATCTGTGTCATGCAGAGCTAAATTGGAGATTGCACCAACATATCAAAACATATTACTGATGCCAGGTAAAGCACAAATCGAACAATGAACACGTTGCCATTAGAAAAGAATGCCAGATGTCGATTGCATTTACCAGACTGTCTTGATTTAGTCTGGGACAGATCGACTTTTGTAACTACCTTTGTAATAGAATTGTTGTGGGTGTGTTATATAAACACATGCAGATCGTTCTGAGAAAAGAAATAATTAATAAAGATCCATTTAGAGTTATAGAAGATAGATTGTAATACATTGATAAATATATTACAGTTCCAGAAGTTCTAAAGTTCGTGTTCGATCAGGAAGAAGCTGTTGGAGACTGGGCCCACTCCAAGCCAGTATTTCTTCCCCATTTCCTTTTTTTTATTTATTTTAATTAGTTTATTTCTTTCATAAGAACGTTCATTAGTTTGCTAGTTCCAGTATTTGTAGTAGATTTATTTTTAGGAATGTGTACATGATTTATTTCTATAGATTTAATTATGTTCTTCTTACGTAATTTATTGAGGAGTGCGGGAATGATTGACAACCATTTCAAGAACACCCCCCAAATGTAGGATTAGCAGATTCACCTCCAATGGTATTGTAGTAACCTAATTCGACTCTTCGCAAGTTTACAAAGCTCCTTGGGTTGATAATTAAATGCACGGGAATGTGACAAAAATAGGAAACCATTCACCTTGTTTGGCCTACAACATTTTTGCATTGTTGCCAGGGAAGTGTCTTAATTAGATTACTTACAATACCCTGAAACCTTCCATCTGACCTTGTATGAGTTCTTCGAGAAGAAGAGGACCTGATGGTCGCTTTATAAGAACTAATCCATCAAGACCTGAGTCAGTCGAGCATTTTGGATTTGAGTTAGACTCACCCGACCTACCAATAGTCCATTGGAGTGAGGAACTACACTTTGTGCAAAGTGCCACATCATCCCATCAACAAGGGGACAAATGAATCATCATAAATCCCTTATTTAATAGGACTCCTCTAGAGGAAGCCCTATTTTGGAAGGTTGTGGAGGATCAGATGATCTCGCCAGACAACCTTAGAACATTGACTCAGAAAGTTTTAAACGATCAGAAGGCCATAAATGTTGCATTAGAAATCACATTTCTTGAAAAAATGGTAGATAATGATGAAGTCTCATCTGGCTTTAGTTTCCCAATAGAGGAGGGAGTAGGAGATACCAAAATGAAAAACATATCCCCTACTCACCTTCTGTCCTTCAGAGGACACCCAATTGAGGACCTTGACCTATTTTTATTCAAGTTTGATGTTTTGTGTAGGTCTATGGATTACAAATCAAACACAAAAGTTGAAATTATTTCCTTCTACATTAGACGATGCAACTCTACGATGGTTCATCGGTCTGGGAGACAAACACATCACCACCTAGGACCAGATGAAGAAGCTCTTTCTAGAGAAATATCAAGATTTTGGGAGAGCAAGAGACTCTAGGGAGGAGGTCCTGAGCATGACATAAAGAGAAGATGAGTCTCTCGAGGAGTATTGGGAGAGATTCAACTTTAATCTTCAACGGTCCCCTCACTCGAAGCTATCTAATAAGTCCCTCAAAAGCATCTTCTTGAGGGGACTTACCAATGAGTCATTGGAGGCTCTCAACATGATCTCTAGAGGTGATTTCTATCAGCATGCTATAGACAACATCTAGTAATTATACCGAAACTACTCGAGAAGGTGAGGCAAAATCACCGCTAGGACCATGAAGGCAACTAATTCAGTCACCAAAATAGAAATAGGCAACATGCTAGAGGATTTGAAGAGCGAAATGCTCTCATCTCTAGCACTATAGATGGATACACTACTATTAGAAAATAAGAAACAAGAAAATGACGTAGCATTAGCCTATTTCTACCCAAAATGCAGAGGAAGGCACGCAAAGAATGCATGTCCAAAAAACAAGGTCAAACACGGATGCCAGCATTCAACCCCATTGCCCCCCCCAGAACCGGGAAGTGACTAAGAGCACAAAGGCCTAATTCATAGGCAATAGGAAGAGTGTGCCATAGCCCCCCCGGGGGAATATACCAACCGAAATTAAAAATGGGGGAGGGCCATACACACCAGGCCCCCTAAACCACCTAATATGGGGTGGTGGGGACCATCACCCTGGACTAACGCACCCCCAATAGCATTTTTGAATTAGCAGCCATGGATGCCATATCCATAGTGATGCGTAGTCGTTATACCATCATTAATTCTCAATGAATTTGTCAATCCAGGGCTGTGTACAAGGCTATCTACGAAAGAAGAAGTGAAACAACTATAACTTAGGTCAATCTAGAGCAACAGGTCTTATTGGTGGAACCGGTTGTGTGGGGGGTTTTGGGACATTCCTATCTCTAAATTGCATGAATTAAACCTTAATCTAAGTTGCAGAATTGGAAACTAATCATTAACTACAGAAATAAAGTCCTAATTACAATTGCCGAATGAGACCTAATTATGTTGCAGAAATAACGGTTGCAGAATTGAAAGTCTGATCCTAATTGCAGAAAGGAAATCTAATTACTTTTGCAGCAATGAAAGTCTAATTCTAACATGGAAATGAAAACTGTCAAGGCTCTATAATAGAAGGTTGTCAATCTTCTGTGCAGGGTTTGACAACAAAACATAAAATGCAGGAAATTGCTGAAAAACAACAAATTCTGGAAATAACAGTCTAAAATAAAATGGAAGCTTTGTTGAAAGTAGAGATTACAACTAAAACATTAAGCACAAGTTTAATCTAAACATAAATAAACTAAGATCACAAATATTGTCAATTGTTTACAAGCAATTGAAATAACAAGTTCTACAACTCATTCTGTTGTAGCAAAATTAGAATAAAAACCTGCTTGTTAGTCCTCCTCCTAGGTCTAGAAGTGGCCAACCTCCTTGTCCAGAAGAAGGTATAAGTCTCTCTCTCTCTCTAAATCTTAATCACACTCATTTACAAGCAATATGAAATAGAACTGGTGCACTTTATTGATTAAAGAACATGATTACAATAATTCTGCTGAAAACCTGTTACAGGACTGTAACAGTCAAATTCTACCTATTTTTTGCTTCTTCCTAGCTTCCTTACTTTCTACTTCCTACTGCTACTATTTCCTTACCTAGCTCAACCTGAATGGGAGCACTATTTATAGATGTCCTAAGGTCTGATTACAAACAAAGAATATCTCAAAAGATCTAATCCTACAATGCTGCAACAAATTCTGGTTTTATCCTAGAAGAAGATTAAAACTTGATCTTTCCCTTAATGATGGCTTTGGTCGGCAATGACGGCAAAGACAGATGGAAGATCTTTTCCTTTACCTTTTCCAACCTTTATTTCCCTTTTTCTGGCTTCAAAAATCGGTCAACAAGTCAAAAAGCACATTCTATTTTCATTTCGAAGATAAGTGGCTTCATTTCGAAGACAATGCAATTCTCATTTCGAAGATCGCTCATTTCGAAGATACTGCAATTCTCATTCTGAAGATACTACAATCCTTCATTTCGAAGATACTGCAATCCTTCATTCCAAAGATACTGCAATCCTTCATTCCGAAGATAATGCATTCTTCATTCCGAAGATCCGCTCATTCCGAAGACGTTGTGTTCTCTCATTCCGAAGATATCTGTTCATTCCGAAGATACTTCGGAATGAACAAATGTGTGCTTTTCCAGTGATTTCTTCTACATCTCTCAGGTGGGTTATCTCCTAAGATCAAATTCCAATGGTCTTCATCTTTTTCCACATGTGAATTCCAAGCCTTGCTATTTATGGACAGCTGGCTGGAATTTACATGGGAAAGACCGATTTCTTTGCACAAGCAACAGTTTGCTTACTGATTGTTGCAGATTTAGGTGAAATAATTGCTTGAGACAAATCAAAACATGATTAGTGAAATGCTGCTATTATTCTAAGCATATCCCATTTTAGCAAATCATAGCAAAAAGAACACAAAACTATGCAAAAAGCTGTAAAAATCAGCATATAATATTCCAAATACATTGATCATGCAAAATGGTTAATATACAACATATTGAATCAACTTAACTAACATATCGAGATAAAACATAAGAGTTTATAGGCATTTTTAGTGTTCAAAACATGTTATGATTGAGGCATTTCCAGGCCTCATCATTTTCCCCCCAACTTATATTAATGCATGCCCTCATGCATTATTTTGGGCTATGGAATCACATATGTCCATGTTTAGATTCCATGACCTGTAGAATAATTTCTTGCCTATATAATACCCCCTATTTTCTTGAATGTTTCTGAGCCAGTCTTCAAATTGTTCATCGGGTTGGGCATCTTCCTCAAAGTAGAATGGAACTGGAGTAATGATGGTTGGAGGCCTAAACCTCGAGACCTATCCGAGTTATGTTGCATGATTTGAATCAGCTGGATTACACCTTCTGCTCTTCTTCTGGACCATTCTAAGTTGATGGGGGAGATGGGTTCTCTTTTCCTCAAAGACATGGAAAGTTCAGCCCATCTGTCTCTGCATACTGACAATGCTGGGAAAAAATTGTGATCACAGAAATTATTGAACCTGGCCACACAGTCCCTTAAGTTGTTCAAGTACATCCTCTTTATATCATCCCTGTTCATCATTGAGAAGTGTTGCCTGGTGATAACTAGGTGATTTGGCTGGATTGCTCTGACTAACAACTCAGCCCTTGTTTCAATTTCTTTGTTCTACTTTTTCTCTTGATCCCAGTAAATCTGATTCTGCAAAGTAGACATAAATGCTCTCAACTGAACATCTCCAATGTAGATTTGAGGATGAGACTCAACTTCCTCTGGAATGAAGAAACTGTGTAAAAATAGTTCACACAGGAGATTTTTCTGCTCAAAAGGACTGTCAAAATATGCTTCCAGGAAATCTGCAGTTGTGTCCAATTTATATGGGAGGTTTGAACTAATCCTCATGACCTGCCATCTGAGGTATTTTTCCTTCAAAATAAGGCTGTAAAATCTGGCTGGTCGTCTAAATTGGACTAAAAATTCAGCAATTTGGCATAAGTCAGACACCTTTTCTTTCAATGCCTGAATTTCTGTTTCCTTGGCTTCTAGTTGTTTTGCTTCCAATTTGAACTTTTCAGTTTTAGTGGCAAGCTGCTCATATCTAATCATCCAGCTAGCTATGTCTGCATTGTACTGCTCTAGAGACACAGTATTAGGTGGTCTGACTACAGGTGGAATCCTAGGTAGCAGATCAACTTGAACTCCTTTTTCTGCCACTTCTATTGGTTGATCATCTATCAATAATTCTACCTGTACCTCCTTATTTGCTATTTCTATGGGGTTGTCATCAGATAGTATTTCTACTTGTACCCCCTTATCTGTTGTTTCTACTGAAAGTGTAATAGTTTGGAATGCAGGGACCTCAATAGGAGTACTTACTTGAACTTTTTCTTGCTGTTGGGACTATTCTTGTGTTGGTGGCTCATCTTCAACATCCTCTGCTATGCTCTTTACCATTTTTGAAGCATCTTCAGAACAAGAAGGCAATGCTTCAGAATGAGATGGTGTTGCTTCAGAATGAACAGGCACTTCTTCAGAATGAAGGAGTGCTACTTCAAAATGAACACCCATGTTTGTCTCAATAGAGTCATCTGCCCTTGATAGACCCAGAAGCAATTGAGCCAAATTGTCTTCATCATTGGATACAGTTGGCTATTTTTCAGATTGTGACAACATTTTTCTCAATTCTGCCACTTCTTGTTGAAGCTCTACAATTTTTCTTTCCTGTATCTCAATGATGCTTTCTTTCTCCTCAATCCACTTGGTTTGTGTTCTAACAACACTTCTTGCTACTTTCAGCTACTCTGTGATGTCTTCCACTTCTGTTTCTGCTTCAGAAGCTGATGTAGACAAATCAGTTATAGTTGGCTGCTCAACCAATATCTCTTCTTCTGCAACAATTTGTTCTTGTTCAGGAGGCTCTATAAAACTGTCTATAAGGGCATCTACCATATCTATAGCCTGATGAATTGTAGCCTCCTCCAAACCATCCTGCCCAGTTTCTATCTCAACTATCTGTTCAGGGAATTCTAGAAAGTTTTCAGAGGCTGGTTGTATCTCTGTGACATCTGGGCTGCTTGGTCTATCTTCTTCCTCCATAACCTGTTCTGCTGTTTCTTTCAAATGGATTCTTGTAGACCTCCTAGTTCTAGATGCAAACTTCTTCTTTTTGCTCTATTTTTTGGTGACAGTAGGGGTTATGGGGTCAGTTTCAGATGCCTCTATTTCCCTTGTTGTTTCTGCCTCTATTTGGTTAAGTGCTTCACTTCTCTGTTCTATCAAATTAGTGGTCACTCTAGAAAAATGAACCTTCTTTTGTTTTTCTGCTCTGCTTGCAGTTCCAGATCCTCTTCTCTTTTGTTTCTTGGTTCGTGAAGTTGAGGGTTCAGGAGCAAGGTTTTCTGCTGCTGCTGTTGGGTGTGGTTCTATAACAGCTTTAGGGGCACCTTCTATAGTTTCCTCTATAGCATCTTCTACAACATTTTTTGTAGTAGTTGTTTCTTCTTCTGTAGCAACATCATTAGTATCTGGCTCTTCTTCTTCCTCATCTTCATCCCTAAAAATGACATCATTTAGGGTAGAGTAAAACCTATCAAAACTCCTAGGGTTTCCTCTAAAATGGTGTTGGCAAACTAGTTTGATGAGGCCATGATGGCGAAGGCTTCCTTTGCCCTCTTGATATCTCTTTGCCATGTTTTTTAATTCTTGATACAGATACAGGGGAAGATTTACCCTAACTTCTGGTTGTTGCTCACCATGTCTGAGATGGTTCAAAATTCGTAGATGATGCCCTGATAACAGCACATACTGCCCTTCACAGGTTAGGAATTTTATTACCCAGGTGGCTACTTCATCCCAGGGTTCCTACAGGCTGGCCCTTTTTAACCCTTTGCATGTGTTGTTATGGGTTAAATACTCTGGCTCTCTATCATTTTCTTCTACAAACCGATTAACTACATTTGCCAATGTATTCTTACCAGATCTAGAAATTGAAATCCCTTCTAATGGCAGCTCAGTAATCTGACTTAAAATTTTAGGGGTTACCTCAATAGTCATGTCGTTTACATGTGCTCGGTTGTTTCTGAATGTATGGGCGAACATGCCAGCCAAATCTTCAGAAGACCCATTAAACTTATCCAAAAATGGCATAAACCCTCCATCTTCAAAAATCTGCATGACTGCCAAATTTTCTCGGAGGTAGGTGGTATCTGTAGGTTCTGTTCTGATCTTTCGCCCCATATTTTTTGTTCACTGTTGCTGCTATTTCTCTGTTGGATCTCTAGTTTTTTTTATGTTGCAGATTTGCAGAGTTTTAGTTTGAAACCTTCGTTGCCCTGTTTCTCGTCTGCTTCTTCGGAATGAACCGTAACCTGAGCACTGTACTTCGCAAACACGTCTTCGAAAAGAAAGGTGGCACACATTTCTACTATTGCACCGAACACCTGTCCGTCAATGATTGCTTGGACGTCCTTGCCATCAGATCCACCTCATTTGGTTTTAATTTTTCTATTCAGTCTGTAGATTCTCACGTGCATGTTTATTGGCATTAAAAATTGGTGGCATATGGTTGGTCACGTCCTCCATAATTTTGGTACTTTCCAATGGGTGCAAAAACAAACCATGTGTTGACTGACACGTGTTCCTTTATCGTATGCAACTAAAAGAGTTTGATTTTGTCATACCTTGTCTTCTTGGATGCCACGTGGAAATGCTCTTTCCAAAGATTATAACTTATTGTGCAAACAAAACTTCATTCCAAAGATTATGACTTCATTCCGAAGACGAGTCTTCATTCCAAAGACAAATCCTCATTCCGAAGATTATAACTTCATTTCGAAGACAGGTCTTCATTTCGAAGACAAATCCTCTTTGCAAATTTAAATCTTCATTCCAAAGATTAATCCTCATTCCGAAGATCAATCCTCATTCTGAAGATCAGGCTGTATTGTGAAGGTAAATCGTCATTTCAAAGACAGATCTTCATTTTGAAGATGATGCAACAAGTCGTCATTCCGAAGATCAAGTTTCATTCTGAAGACAAATTGTCATTCCGAAGACAAAGTTTCTTTCTGAAGACAAAGTGCAACATTCATTTTTTGTCATTCGAAGACAATTTCAATCCGAAGATAATACAATGAGCACTATTTTTGGCATTCTTGTTCCGAAGATTAGGCAGAAATCAATATTTTCATTCTCAAAACATGTTTTAAGTATGCCAACTCTTATGAATACCTTTTATGCTAATGGTTAATTTTCATATACTATATACCAATCATTTTACAATGAAGAAATGTAAGAAATATATACCTGATAAAAATAGTTAATGCCAGTTTTGAAGAATGACTGCCTTTGTTGATATTCTGTTGAGATTTTCTGCAACATTTCAAAACAAGTGCACTTGGTGAATTTGTACAATGATGGTTCAGAAATTTCTCAAGGTTATGCATGCCAGAAAACTGGTTTTCATGCATACCAACCCAGTAGTGCCTTAAGAAAAGGTTTTCACTACTGAGTTATTCATTTTTCTCTCTTTCTTTTTTCTTGATTTTCCCTTCTTTTTTTTTTTTAATTTTTACCTCTCCTTTTCTCTCTTTTTTTTTTCTTGATCCTGACTATGCCCATGAAGGAATTTCATGATTTCCCCTGAAACCATGCCCATGAAGGAATTCATACTCAGAATTTATTCATCTTTTTGTTTTCTATTTTTTTTTTTTTTTTGTATTTTCTGCTTTTTCTTGAAATCCATGATCATGTTGATTGTTTTGAAGTGGAAGAGGGAATCTCTTCCACCTGTTGTGTATCCAAACTATCAAGTTGCTGCAAGAATTCTTCTTTAGTCAGAGGTGTATGGTACACTCTGAGGCGATGTCCATTCACTACCAACTTTCTTTGTGATCCATCAATAGGGGATAGACGAGCTGCTCCATTGTCAAATACCTCCTTAATCCAGTAAGGTCCCAACCATCTAGTTCTCAGTTTTCTAGGGAAGTCTTCATAGCGAGAATCAAACAGTAAAGCCCAATCTCCTTGTTGAAGTTTCCTCTGCTGAATGTGATTGTCATGCCACAGCTTCCTCTGCTCTTGAATTACCTCAGTTTGGTGCAGAGCATCCAATCTAAGTTCATCCAATGCATTCAGCTATAGAATCCTGTCTGTCTGTGCCTGCGACAATTCAATTCCAATTTCCAGTGCTGTGCGCAATGTTAGTAGCTCAAATTCAATAGGCAAGAGAGGCTTTTTACCAAAGACTAGTTCATAAGGTGTGAATCCAGTAGTGGACTTCCAAGTAGTATTGTAGGCCCAAACTGCTTCAGGTAATTTATCTAGCCAATTTCTCCTATGAAAAGCTACTATTTTTGTCAAGATGCGTTCTAGTTCCCTATTTGTTACCTCAACCTGGCCATTTGCTTGTGGGTGGTAAGGTGATGATTTCCTATGTTTGATTTCATACAATTCTGTAAATGCCTTTATGACTTTGGATGCAAATTGGGGTCCTTGGTCTGTGGTGATAGACCGTGGAGCTCCAAATCTCTAAAAAATCTGAGTATACAAGAAATCAACGACCTTCTCTTCACGAGCATGTTTGAAAGCACGCACCTCTACCCACTTTGTCGGGTAATCGGTGCATACTAGAATATGCACCTTTCCTTGAGAAGGTGGATCAATAGGTCCTACAAAATCAAGCCCCCACCTCTCAAATGGTTCTAAAACCATTTGAGGCTGCAGTGGCATCTCATTTGTATGAGTGGGTTTCCCCATTCTTTGGCATGCATCACAATGCCTGATGTACTTTTTCACATCCTTGTGAAGAGATGGCCAATAATATCTTGTCCCTAGGATTTTCCTAACTATGCTTTTTACAGAATAGTGTCCACCTGAGGGTTCATCATGACAAGCTCTAAGGATATCATACACTTCATCCTTTCGGATGCACCTACGTAACACATGGTCAGGACTGCACTTAAAAAGCATACCCTTAATCCATTCAAAAGAAGAACTCTGTTTGATCAATTGTTTTTTCTATTTTGAAGTGAAATGTGGAGGAACTTTCCCTGTGACCAAATAATTGGCTATATCTGCAAACCAAGGTGATTGAACTGATATAGCAAATAGTTTTTCATCAGGAAAAGTGTCATCAACTAATTCCCCTTCATCTGTGTTCTGCAACCTGGACAAGAAATCTGCCACAACATTAGCTTTTCTTGGTTTGTTGATTATAGTGATATCAAATTCTTGCAGCAACAGCAACCAATGAATAATTCTTGCACTTACCATAGGTTTATTCATCAAATACTTAATGGTTGTATGATCTGTGTGAATAAATATTTGATAACTTGTGATGTAATGCCTGAATTTGTTGATGGCATATATTACTGCTAGGAATTCCTTCTCAGTGGTTGTATAATTTTTCTCGGCTCCTGTCAAGTTCTTGCTAATGTTGTAGATGGTATAGTGTTCACCATTGTCAATTTGTCCTAATGCTGCTCCAATTGTTGTATTGGAGGCATCAGTTTGTATGTGAAATGGTAATGTCCAATTAGGTCCTCTGAGCACAGGTGGAGTTATCAATTTCTCTTTCAGAGCTTCAAATGCTTCCTGACACTTTGCAGTCCAGGAGAATTCAGAATCTTTAGTCAATAGGGCAAACATAGGACTGGCTATTGTACTAAAGTTGGGAATAAACCTACGGTAAAAACCAATGTGTCCTAGGAAGCTTTCGACATTAGTCTGAGTTTTAGGAGGAAGGAGATTCTTGATAATTTCCACCTTCTTTGGATCAACTTGGATCCCTTCAGGAGAGATGTGATGACCAAGAACTATCCCTTCCTTCATCATCATGAAGCATTTTTCTAGATTCAAGGATAACCTGGTATGTTTCACAGCGAGTTAAGACTTTGTCAAGATTTTCCAATGTAAAATCAAAAGTTTGTCCACATACTGTGAAATCATCCATGTATATTTCAACACTTTTGGTGGTCAGATCAGCAAAAATTGCTAGGACTACTCGCTGAAAAGTTGTTGGGGCATTACACAAACCAAAAGGTAAAACCCTATAGGCAAATGTTCCCCATGGACATGTAAAAGTTGTTTTCTCTTGATCTTCAGGTGCAATCTGAATTTGATTATATCCACTAAATCCATCAAGAAAACAAAAGTATCTTTTTCCAAAAAGAGTATCTAACACTTGATCTATGAAAGGTAATGGAAAATGGTCTTTGTATGTCACCTTATTCAACTCTCTATAGTCTACACATACTCTCATTTTTCCATTTTTCTTAGGAACTATAACCAATGGAGAGACCCATTGGCTATCAGAAATTGGGTAAATGAATCCTACTTCCAGAAGTTTTTCAATTTCTTCTTTCACAATATCTCTTAAGGCAGGATTCAATCTCCTCTGGGGTTGTCTAACTGGCTTGACTTCTTCAGTATAGATTCTGTGGGTACATATATCAGGATGGACTCCTGACATATCTTTGTAGTTCCAAGCAAAAGCATGAACATGCTTCTGCAAGACAACTATCAATTTTTCTTCCTCTTCCCTAGCAAGCTGGCTGTAAATGTTCAAAAATTTGCCTGGTTGGACTTCTATTTGTTTTGTATTTAGAAGGACTGAATTCACTCCTTCATACCTGGTGATTAAGGGATTAAGAGGACATTCCTTGAGATGGGAGAAAAGAAGCAGTTTCTATTTTATTGTTGCTTGAGGGAAGCATATCTTGTATGGAACAGTGAGAAGGAAAAATCAGATGATGGTGCCATCCATGTGGTAGTGAAACAGAGTTTCCCTATGATAGTACAGATGGTTCATCTTCAGATTTTTGATTCTCCTCATTACTTAACTATTGGATATTTGTTGCTTCCCCTTCTAAACCTTGTTCATGCAGAACATTCATCAGGATTGTTTCATTTTCTAAATTTTTTGTCACTGAGGTCTTCTATGTGTTCTCTTACTACTAAGGTAGCTAGTGTAGAAATGACCTCTTCTGGTTCTTCCTCTGAGTCAGAAAACCATAACTGACCTAAAAATTTGCTAGATGGTTTTGCAGGAGGATATAAAGAAATCTGTTTCAGATCAATACCATTTGAAATAGTCATATTTCCAGATCTGCAGTCTATGAAGGTTGTTGTAGTTGCAAGCCAAGGTCTTCCCAAAATAATGGGATATCCATGTGCTAAATTTCTTGGCTGTAAAACCAAGAAATCTGTAGGGAATTCCCAAGAAGAAACTTCTATAGGGACATCTTCAATGATACCTTCAGGTTTTGCAACTGACCTATCAACCATTTCTAAAACTATAAATGTGGGGCTGAGATGTTTGAGCTATAATTGTTCCATTGTATCCTTGGTCATGACATTTATTGCAGCTCCTAGATCTACTAAGACATTTGATATTGGTACTGAACCTATGGTGACTGTGATAACTGGGCTTCTTGGATCACTATACTTTGGAGGTACTAGTTTTCCAGATAAGAGATCAGCTATCTTCCCTTCAACCTGCATAGTTTTGGGAAATGCCTTCTTTTTTCTTCCTGCTCTTTTAATGCACAAATTTTGGATAGTACTATTAATCTCTGGTATTTCCTTAATAGCTTGCAATAAGGGCAATGATATAGTCAACTTTTTGAGTTCTTTGACCAATTCTGACTCAGAATTTTTTGGTATTGCATTGAATCTTTCAGGATATGGAATTATCCTTGGTAATTGTTCTGCCTGTGGTTTTGTCTCTTTCTCTATTGTTGGTTGGATTTTCTCTGGTTCCAATTATTCTTCTGTCTCCATTGTTGGTTGGACTTTCTCTGGTTCCAATGATTCTTGCTCTTCATTTTCTTTGATTTCATTTGAAACTGGTTCAGGTACAACTTTTCCTGAACGAAGTTGGATGTTACTACAATCAAGAACATTAATTTCAACATTTTCTTCAGCTTCAACCACATAGACAGGAGGTGTCTGTCTCACACTATTTGGATTAGTGACTGGTTGAGCTGGCAATTGAGGTTGTTTCACTTGCTGTGTTTGCTGCTATTTTTCTTGAAAATTTTGATTAGGTGCAGGCAACAAATGTTGAGTTTGACCTTGATTCCTTTGCTGCCTTGGATAGGACTGGTATTGTTGATTCCACTATGGTTGGTTTTGCATCCAATGTGGATTAGTCTAATTTTGATTCTAGGCTGGATTGTTTTGATTCCAAGATGGGTTGTTTTGATTCCATGAGGGGTTGTTTTGATTCTGATTCTAGGCTGGGTTACTCCAATTTGCTTGTGGCCATTCTTGGGAATTTGTCCATTGAGGATAATTCCAAGGACGTTGGGGTGGTTCTGATTGTCCCCAAGGCATAGTACTAGGATTATGCCCCCAATTTGTAGGAAAACGAGGAGGATTTTGGTATTGAGAGAAATTTCCCCCTTGTTTTGGTCCAATATAGTTGAGTTCCTCAGTCTGATTTTCTAACATAGTTTTGAGTTGTGGTAGCAGGTGGCATTGATCAGTTGAATGCCTTTTTGAACAGATACTACAAATGGTTGAGATAGATGTTTTATTCAAAGGACATTCTTGCAAAGCATGTTTATTTCTACATCTTGGGCAATAAATTGCCAAAGGTTCTATGTTTTTTGCTTTTGCAGACATTTCCCCCAAAGTAGTGTTTAGGTGCACTAGAATATCAGTTTTGAAATTTGCAAGTTCCTCTATCAGGTCCTTCACATCAGTGCCATTTGTGCGGCTTTTTCTTCTTCTCTGCTTAGTGCGAGAGTAATTCCTATAGAGATCCATAATTTCATCATTACTGAGAGTGGTTACATCCCCTTTTCCCATCAAATCCAGAACTTCTCTGGATTCATCTTGCAATCCTCTCAAAAATATGGTTTTACATAATTCTGGTTCTACAAGTCCACATCTCCTTTGAACAAAGGAGAACCTATCAAGATAATCTTCCAATGTCTCATCATCTTCTTGCTTGATTCTGAATAACTCATCTTTCCTATTCCTTACATGACAATATTCCTGATATTTGTCTAAAAAGATAGTTTCCATTTGATCCCAGGTTCTTATGGAATTAGGCTCTAAGCTCATGAACCAGCGTAATGCTGAATCCTTGAGTGTTGAGGGAAAAACCTTAAGTTTTTGATTGTCATTTATATAATCATAGGTCTGACACACTACCTTGAATTCAAACAAAAACTGATCAGGATCTTCAGATACAACACCTCGGAAGGTTGGAAGTACTGAAGGTGAAATGGTCTTCATGGGAGAGTTTTGTGTTGGATTCAGACAGAATAGGATATTCAAATGTTCTGGAAGGTTGGGGCATATCTTGATCATCTCCTTCATTATGGACATAGCCATGTTGGCCATCTATATTGCCTCCTTCTGCCATAGTTTCCTGTTTGTTGGGAGAAGTTAAAGCTTTCCAAATTGTCTTCTCAAGAGGTCCAAGACCCTCTGTTGATAATGAGTCTGATGAATTTTCTTCCTTAGGATATTCTGATGATGATAAAATTGGTGATTTTCCTTTCTCAAAATGTTCTAATGATGGTGAGACTGGTGATTTTTCTATCAATATTTCTGGTAGTTCAAACACAGGTGATTCACCCCTTAGGCGTGAAGATCTCCTTAATGGAACAAGCCAGGGATCCTTTGGGGTAGTTCTACCTTTTTCATCCCTAGACTTACTCATTCATGTTTACTCTTAAATGACATAAATTAAGTCAATAGTTGTTATCTTCCTCAGCTTGTTGTATTCAGATTTTAACCTGAATTTTCATAGCTTAGTCTGATTACAGCTATTGGACTATTTGTTTTCTTCTGGCAACACTATTCCTTAGCAACGGTGCCAAAATGATGCGTAGTCATTATACCATCATTAATTCTCAATGAATTTGTCAATCCAAGGCAGTGTACAAGGCTATCTACGAAAGAAGAAGTGAAACAACTATAACTTAGGTCAATCTAGAGCAACAGGTCTTATTGGTGGAACCGGTTGTGTGGGGGGTTTTGGGACATTCCTATCTCTAAATTGCATGAATTAAACCTTAATCTAAGTTGCAGAATTGGAAACTAATCATTAACTACAGAAATAAAGTCCTAATTACAATTGCAGAATGAGACCTAATTATATTGCAGAAATAACAGATTGCAGAATTGAAAGTCTGATCCTAATTGCAGAAAGGAAATCTAATTACTTTTGCAGCAATGAAAGTCTAATTCTAACATGGAAATGAAAACTGTCAAGGCTCTATAACAGAAGGTTGTCAATCTTCCGTGCAGGGTTTGACAACAAAACATAAAATGCAAGAAATTGCTGAAAACAACTAAATTCTGGAAATAACAATCGAAATAAAATGGAAGCTTTCTTGAAAGTAGAGATTACAACTAAAACATTAAGCACAAGTTTAATCTAAACATAAATAAACTAAGATCACAAATATTGTCAGCTGTTTACAAGCAATTGAAATAACAAGTTCTACAACTCATTCTGCTGTAGCAAAATCAAAATAAAAACCTACTTGTTAGTCCTCCTCCTAGGTCTGGAAGTGGCCAGCCTCCTTGTCCAGAAGAAGGTATAAGTCTCTCTCTCTCTCTCTAGATCTTAATCACACTCATTTACAAGCAATATGAAATAGAACTGGTGCACTTTATTGATTAAAGAACATGATTACAATAATTCTGCTGAAAACCTGTTACAGGACTGTAACAGTCAAATTCTACCTATTTTCTGCTTCTTCCTAGCTTCCTTACTTTCTACTTCCTACTACTACTATTTCCTTTCCTAGCTCAACCTGAATGGGAGCACTATTTATAGATGTCCTAAGGTCTGATTACAAACAAAGAATATCTCAAAAGATCTAATCCTACAATGCTGCAACAAATTCTGGTTTTATCCTAGAAGAAGATTAAAACTTGATCTTTCCCTTAATGATGGCTTTGGTCGGCAATGACGGCAAAGACAGATGGAAGATCTTTTCCTTTACCTTTTCCAACCTTTATTTCCCTTTTTTCGGCTTCAAAAATCGGTCAACAAGTCAAAAAGCACATTCTATTTTCATTTCGAAGATAAGTGGCTTCATTTCGAAGACAATGCAATTCTCATTCCGAAGATCGCTCATTTCGAAGATACTGCAATTCTCATTCCGAAGATACTACAATCCTTCATTCCGAAGATACTGCAATCCTTCATTCCAAAGATACTACAATCCTTCATTTCGAAGATAATGCATTCTTCATTCCGAAGATCCGCTCATTTCGAAGACGCTGTGTTCTCTCATTTCGAAGATATCTGTTCATTCTGAAGATACTTTCGAATGAACAAATGTGTGCTTTTCCAGTGATTTCTTCTGCATCTCTCAGGTGGGTTATCTCCTAAGATCAAATTCCAATGGTCTTCATCTTTTTCCACATGTGAATTCCAAGCCTTGCTATTTATGGACAGCTGGCTGGAATTTACATGGGAAAGACCAGTTTTTGCTGCATAGCAATAGTTTGCTTGCACTGTTGCCAGATTTAGGTGAAATAATTGCTTGAGACAAATCAAAACATGATTAGTGAAATGCTGCTATTATTCTAAGCATATCCCATTTTAGCAAATCATAGCAAAAAGAACACAAAACTATGCAAAAAGCTGTAAAATCAGCATATAATATTCCAAATACATTGATCATGCAAAATGGTTAATATACGACATATTGAATCAACTTAACTAACATATCAGATAAAACATAAGAGTTTATAGGCATTTTTAGTGTTCAAAACATGTTATGATTGAGGCATTTCCAGGCCTCATCAGTCATAGTATGCTGTTTGGGTGAATCTAAACGTTGTGCCTAATAACCAAGAAGCGGTGGAGCCGAAGGCCTACTTCTAGGCATAGGAAGAGTGGCCACGCCCCTAGGGGAATATACCAACCAAAATGCATATATGTGGGAGGGTATACAGCACCAAGGCCCTTAACCACTAATGGGGGGGGGACTGGCCAGAGCCATCCATATCTTGGGCAGTAGTGGAGAGGCCACAATGCGTGGAATCAGACTCCATAGAGTGCAACACCTGCTCACATCCAACAGAACTTACCAACATTGCCAATAGTGAGACTTGCACAGCTACCAGCACAACCGATAGCAAACCTGAACAACAGAGTAAATCAGCCGGCATACAATGTAGAAGGTGAGATGTATCATATGTACAATATTCAGCTTAGATCAGGTAGGCAGCTAGGAGTAGAGACACTACCTCTAGTAGAAGAGGAGGAAGAAATAGTAGAGACACCTCCACTAGTAGAAGAGGAGGAATAAATAGAGGAGACACCTCTAGTAGAAGAGGTAAAATCACTTGAGAGAGCGGAGGCTCCATTTCCTAGTCAGATGCAGGAATAAAGAAAAACAACACAGCCAAAATTTGACATCTTATCGAGCTTGAAGAATCTCATGGTGACAATCCCATTATTTCAAGTAATTCGAGATGTCCCCATTTACACCAAGGCAATTAGAGAAATGTGTCTAAGGATACCGGGATGAAAATCTACCCAAACTATCAATATCATGGGTAAACTGGTAGATCTAATGATGGGTGGAACACATCATCCGAAGTATGTAGATCCAAGCAGCCCAGTGCTGACCATAAAAATTGGAGGACATTCCTTGTCCAACACATTGGTTGACCTCGGGGCAGCCATCAATGTGATGCCTCAAGAGACCATGCAGAGGCTACAGCTCACGAACCTAAAGCCAACCATGATAGTGCTATAGTTAGCCGATCGATCAACCATGTCACCGAAAGGGATGCTGGAAGATGTGATCATAACAATCAGTGCATGGGAATATCCAACCAATTTTTTAGTTTTGCAAACCAAGACCAAGATGGGCAGTTGCCCACTCATTTTGGTGAGGCCATGGCTGGCAATAGTTGATGCTTACATCAGCTGTCGGGATGGGTTAATGACCATCTCCAATGGGAAAAACATCAAAATGCTGACCATTTCACCGCCAGCTCAGTCTATGGACTCGACAGAAGAACCCAGGATCACCGAGCATGGAACTATGGAGTTGTCCATAATCCAGCCGATGATGACCTTGGAGGGGGTGGTAGAAGAGGACGAGGATGGTGCTATCATGGAGTTTCCCCATGGAGAATCATCCACCCCCACACTGGATCGTCATTGATTGGTGCCCAAGATCAGCACATCTGACAAATACACATTGGGCCAAGACGTGGAGGCAGCTAGAGAATTCGCCACCTCTTTGAGGGGTGATGTGGCCCAAGTACAAGGGGTGGAAATTTTAGTCACCCCTGAGTTCATCTCATAGGCGATTGGATTGCCTCTCACAGGAGAATGTACATACAAGGGTGGAGTGTTAAAACTATACGTCAAAATACTGCTTCCAGGAGGAAATGTGTAGATAGACAGTGAGGGGTTACTCAAAAATAGTCTCCCCATGAATATGCGAAAGATGTTTGAGTAGATTGCTTGATTTTTCACATGCATAGGAAAGTATACCCATATACACATTAATCATGTGCACTTCCTCAATCACCTAGTGTATGGGAGGAAATTAAACATACCTTTCTACCTGGTGAATGCTCTGAAAGATGAAGCGGCTCGGTACCAAAAGGGGGCACCGTCTGCCTGAGCCCACCATGGGTTGATATTGGCATTAGTTCGCAATGCAGAAGCACAAGGATAGAACCACGATGTAGATGGAGATGGCGGCCAAATAGAGAAACACAATGTGGTTATCGAATTAGGGCAAGACAAAACATCCCCTATAGAGGATATAACAAACATTGGGCAATTGGCGTTGCCCTATTTTCTAGGAGGAGCAGAGTAGTCATCGGTGCCCGAAGACATAAAGGATAGAGGGCATTCTCCAGTGCTCAAGTATGAGGAAGAAGGAGTACCACTCACTGGTGGTGAGGATGAACCAATCCCTAGGAGGAAACATCTACGACGATTCCTCTCGATAGAGGAAGGATAGAGTGACCCAGAGATAGACGTTGCTGCCCAAACCCTCTGAGAATTAATGAACCAAAGCCCAAAGAATGAAGGAACTTCTGGGAGTAACGACTAGATCGATGTGGCCTTGAAGGAGGCGCTCGAATGGCAAACTGATTGTTGGATGACATAGAAGATTCTAGAAGATTACCAGAACTAGCATAAAAGCGAATTGGAGGAAAGAGATAGGTGAATTGTTCAGCTCGAGCAGCTAGTCCGACAGTTGCAGGAGGAAAATAAAATTCTCTAGGACAGAGGAACAACAAGACAGGAGGCATCCACTCAAACTAATTGGGGTAGAAGAAGTGCCAACGAACTCTCCCACATCTGTCAAACGAGTATTCTCTTCGGGGGATATTCGATTGGATGCCCGACAGAGCAACCCAGAGGTAGGGGAGGATTCCTCTATTTTTATGGGTGAAAAGGAAAGAAGTCCTATGATGCCCCCTATCATTGTCCTGAGTGACACATAGAAGGACAAAGGTCTCCAGCAATAGATAAGACCAGAGGATAAGGAGGACCTCCCCAGGCCTGAAGAAGGAGAAGAGCCTGAGGGGTCGACACCAGGTAGACAGGTGAACGAAGTATCACCCTGGGAGATAGCAGCACAACCGATCCTTCGGAGTACAAATAAATCCCCAAAGGAGAAAGAAGAGACCTCGATCCAAGCCACCACATTTTTTGTAGAGGCCAAGGCAAAGAGGCCCAGGACGGCTTGATAGAAGGTGAAAGTGACCTTCGCCAATTCATAGGAGGATGAATGGGACATGCAGCTGTTCATCTAAAGACAAAAATATTTTGAGTATCTATGCAATGAAATGAAAGTAGACAAGGAGGCCAAGAAGGCATCCTCAAGGGTAAAAAGGAGATTCTGGAATCTACGTCAATCTGATAGAAGACAGCTAGTTTTGGGACATCTATGATTCATCCTGAGGGCGGACTTCCATGATGAGGAGGTACTTGGAATGGTGGGGAGTATATGGCCCACAATTGGAGGCCGCTACGATTGCAAAAGAGAATGCAGGGCTTACCCCTAAAGTAGCTAGATTATACAAGGCCCAAGTAGTGCCTTCCAGAGGGGATAACTTAGATATCCCTCTGGTAGTGGTCAGACCTCCAGACACTGACCTCTGGCAAGCTGCCAAAGCTGCATTTCAATCGGTAGGAACAACACTGGCTAGACCACCACCAGTAGTGGCCAGAACAAGAAGAGGACAATTGACAGCCATAGTTTCCCATAGGCAAAGATGAACCACACCTTCAAATGTCGACACAAAAATATGGACTCAGGCCATAGGGGCAGCCGAATCCTCCAAGAGATGGCGATGATGAAAAGTTAGAGGGCTGCCTACAGTTTGGATGCCATAAGGGCATGGCATATGTTAGGCATGGGGGGATGATGAGCACCAGAAATGCTCATGTTTTGTACATATTTATTTGATAAATATGTGGCTGTATAATAAGGATTGCATACTTTTATGAATGATTATATAGATATTTGATATAATTATGCATGTTATCTAATTTGTGCATTTTTAGTATGTTTTGTGGAATTACAGTTGATTTAGTTAGATTTGGAATGGTCAAGGTCCTTTTGATGGACTTGGCACTTTATTTCATCAGGGATCAATGTAGAGAACATAGGCACCTCCCTGCAACCAAAATGTTCCAAGGGAATAAGTGCCTCCCTACAATCGGAAGGTGCCAAACCAAATATGAGCGCCTCCCTGCAGTTGGAAGGCACTAACTGAATGTGAGCGCCTCCCTACAGTCGGAAGGTGCCAATTGAATGTGAGCACCTCCCTGCAACTAGAAGGTGCCAACCAAAGACAAGTGCCTCCCCACAGTTGAAAGGCACCAACAAAATGCAAGTGCCTCCCCACAGCCAAAAGGTGCTAATAGAAGGCAAGCACCTCCCTACAACCAGAAGGCACCACGATAACAAGGTACCTTCCTCATAAGGAAGGCACCACTGATTCTTTACCCGTTGACCAGATTTGAATGACGTGGATGGTAGTAGCTAGTGTAGTTCCAACTCTACATCATGTAGAGCTAAAAGCACCAATGTATCAAAATGTATTACTGATGCTAGGTAAAGCACAAACCGAAATGAACATGCCACCATCAAAACAGAATGCCAGACATCGATTGCATTCACCAGACTATTCTAATTTAGTCTGGGAAGAATCGACTGTTGTAACCACTTTTGTAATAGAAGTTCTACGAGTGTGTTATATAAACACATGTAGATCATTATGATAGAGAGAGAAATAAAAATAAAGATCCATTTAGAGTTACAAAAGATAGATTGTAATACGTTGATAATTATATTATAGTTCCAGAAGTTCTAAAGCGCGTGTTCGATCGAGAAGAAGCTGCTAGAGCCTGGGCCCACTCCAAGCCAATATTTCTTCCCCATTTCCTTTTTGTTTATTTATTTTAATTAGTTTATTGCTTTCATAAGAACGTTCATTAGTTTGCTAGTTCCAGTATTTGCAGTAGATTTATTTTCAGGAATGTGTACATGATTTATTTCTATAGATTTAATTATGTTCTTCTTACGTAATTTATTGAGGAGTGTGGGAATGATTGACAACCATTTCAAGAACACCCCCCAAATGTAGGATTAGTAGATTCACCTCCAGTGGTATTGTAGTAACCTAATTTTGACTCTTCGCAAGTTTATGAAGCTCCTTGGGTTGATAATTAAATGCACGGGCATGTGACAAAAATAGGAAACCATTCACCTTGTTTGGCTCGCAACAAAATTCATTATTTAATGGTTTAAATAAACCATACTAAATTGTTGATAAAGAACCTCACCCTATTTTAGGATTAGTCTAGGTTAGTTTTAGAGGGTAGGGTTTTAATGTTAATTTTTAATCTTTTTTTGGGGGTGGGATGTGACGCCAAAAAGATCACTAAACTTAGTCATGGGTGGTAGATGTGGTTCCTAACTAGAAAATTTGGGATCATAGCTATCATCCATGGCTAGGTTCAAATTCCAATGGTCAAATATTTGACCATTGCTACCAGCCGTGGGTCCCAGTTGCGGTTAGGCAACTTTAGAAAAAATTCAATTTTTCCAAATTTTTTAAATTTTAACTGGTTTTATTGATTTTTTTAATGTTTTGAATGTTTTGAAGGGAAATTTTAATTCTTCTAAATTTTTTGCATGCATTTATGGATGTTTTATCTTTTTTTTGAAGATTTTTGAATTTGTTTAACTTTTTTAGGTCATTTTTTAAATTTATTTATTTATTTTGTGTTTATTATTATATGCTCTTCTAGTTGACTTTCTGAGTGAGGGATTCTAAGATCTATCGAGACCTCATATGAGGTACTAGTGATTTTGATCAGGTATGGTTTAGTACTATAGGTATCAGCTATATCATCTACCTCCCTACCATTAGGCCTAATCGGGACAGTATGACTATGTTGGCCCATCACTGGGATGCACAGACCAACACATTTCACCTACTGATCAGGGAGATCATGGTCAACTTAGAGGATGTCTACCACATCTTCCACATCCCCATTTATGTTGATTCCATCACTTCTTTGCCTACTATGGTGAAGACTATAGTTTTATAATGGATCTTTGATGATCAAAGTGATGTAGCACTGGAGGATATTGACCACGAGGGTGTGCCCATTGAGTGTTGGTATAGGACATGTATCTTCTCAGAGAGATAGGCCATATTGATATTTTTATTCATCCATATCCTCCTACCAGATACATCAGGAGCAAGTTTTCCCTATAACCTTCTCTATAGGATGTAGGAACTTCTTGGGAGCACTACAAAGTAGTCAATGATTCTGTCATGGTGTAGCACCCTCCTAGCCTAGCTCTATGATGAGGTATATAATATTACACAATGGGGCTGCATTGGAGTAACTCGCAACATGCTTTTGCAGATATGGAAATGGTAGCATATCACCATTGATCATCTAGGGGTACTTCCACATCATATTTGTGACATTGCGAAGGCTTCATAGTGCTATGCTTGCTTGCTGGCCCAAAGAGGTTGAGGGATTTTGGAGCAAGACTCGGGTGGGAGACCTGGAGTACTACATCGATAACATTTCATTATTGTAGCCTAGAAAGATAATATGGAGATATTAAATCAATTTTCCTATATGGATAGAGGTATATAGGTAACTAAGGTGTACCAGATGAGATAGGTGGCTTATCAGGCATAATCCCAACATGTGTGAGCTTTTCCACTTCTTACACATCCTGAGGTAGTTTGGTATCAGCCAAGACAGTCCACTTATGCTTACTCTCTATCATCACCTAAATTTGGAGAGATATCTAGCATGGCTGTAGGTCAATCCTTTGGATTATGAGGATGATGACTAGAAAGACTTAAGGCTGGTAGATGCAAGGACCATTGTAGATTATGATACATGGTGGAATCTAATAATTTGGTAAGGTGGCAGCCCACTCGATAGGGATGGATATGGAGATACAAGAGTAGAAGTAGCAGAGGTGCATCCAAATGGAGTAGATCCTCATAGGTGTAGGATTCACTAGTAGACTAAGGGTAGATGGGGAGAGGGTATAACTACTAAGGATGTGCCCTAGGTTGAGGATGAGGAGGAGAAGCCTGATTATAAGGCTACATAGCTTTGAGCCTAGGTGTCTAGCTTACAAACATATGTGGGGACCCTATATATGCATATACTATAGAGGGATACCATTGTAGCTACTCTACAGGTGTAGTTGAGTGTAACATATACCCAAATAAGATAGGAATAAGAGCTATGGTGAAGCTACCAAGAGGGGAGGACCCTTCACTAGGCATATATTGATAGTGCCACTATAGATATAGAGAATATGACACTCGAGTGATATATAGCATGATCTTATCTATAAATTATGACTCATGAGAGGGACTAGGTAATAGGTGCATGAGGGGAGCCCTCAACTCCACAGGCTAGTCCTATGGTTCTAGTTGCACAAGGATGCACTGGTTTGGATCCATATGTAGAGATTAGGAGGTTGTAGTATCTAGTTTAGATACTATCAATGAGTGAGCATCATATGTTGCTCATATATCTCATCTAGAGGGAGAGATCAAGTTTCTCGAGGGTGAGGTTCCTGAGAGGACCATAGACCCAGGGACTCAAAGGACTCAGACTCGAGAGATAGGGTAGTCTTTAGCTCGACCTAGTCATAGGACACCTAGGATAGAGAGGTCCACTAGTACCAGCTCTAGGCAGACTCATCAAGAGGGTGGCACAGGTGAAGGAGAATCACAGACTAGGGGTATAGGTGTTTCCTAGTACAAATCTTATTAGATGCTTTTTTACCATTTTTGAGTGTAAAATCGAGGACCTACATAGTTGTAGCCTATGGGTATTTTGGACATATACCTAGGCACTCTCTTTTTTCCACACAAACACACACACACACACACACACACACACAGACATATATATATATGATAAGACATTTATGAGACTTATTACATGTGTAGTTTTATTTATTTTATGTTTATGATATGCACATGGATGCAATGCTTATATGCTATATTGATTTGATGCTATATGATGTGATGTATGGATGACATGCACTAGCTAGATGATGGATGTATGACTAGATATTGTGATCTAGATATGTAGATGGACTACTATGATGTATGCATATGGATGCACTATTTATTGTTAAATGCATGTTTAATTTACTGTACTTGTATACATTTAATTTATGATGTTATGATATGATGAATGCAATGTATGTAATGCATTATTTACATGATGATGTTCTAATGTAAATGAACTTATATCCTTTAATCACTTAAAACATAATGTATGCATGTAATATGTGCTTAACAATCTAATGGATGACACCATAGAATGTATAAAAATCATGAATGTAATTTATATATAATATCATAATAATTAATCAATTAAACACCCATATGTTCTATGACATGATGTATTATTTCTATTCACAAGCTTTTATAAGTAAAAATAATATGCACAACATAGTAAGTGGCCATTTAAATATCATTATTGATATCCATCAGGTATCTAACCTATATTATGAACAGTCCTTAATAAACAAAATCATATAAAGAGAATTTTATAATTGAATGATTGAAATGGTTGTTTCTATTTGGGAATTTTTGAGTTTTTTCATGAAACTCAAACACCCTAGTTGACTTATCAAAAGTTGTATAATGACTATACTAGACTTCTGAAAAATAAAGTTTTTGCTATGAAACACCAAGCTATTCATTACCCCTATGTGTGCAAATGAATATATTTGATAAGACACAAGACTCCCTCATTGTTAGTGGGATTCATTCAACCCATTTCTATATTGAGGATCACCACATGCTCACCCAATCCTAGATTTGAATTTAGTTAGACTAGACCACTACAAAATACAAGCCACCTAAAGCTAGCTCATTTGTGACTTGCTATACCTACCTCAATGTCATGTGGGATTCATTCAGCCCATTGCTATATTGGGGATCACTCCATGGCTTTGATTATTGACCATTCCAGGGATTCAATTTCACCCCTTTCCTTTATTCAATTTATTGGGATACTTGCTCATAAATAGTGATAAAAATCCCTATTTATTTTGTAACATTTTTTTTTTAAAGCAAGGGATAGTATTTGACTCTAAGATTTTTCTATTTTTTATGTAATAAAGGTATATCTTTGGGTAGGGGGTAAACTTATCCTTTTTCCAATGAACTCTACTCTATACCACTGCTCCTCACAAATGATCAAGTAATAAAACCTTTTTCTTATAGTGGCTAGGACCACTTTGTAGTGTTCATCTTCCTTCATCCTAATTAGAATTTATTTAGTTTATTTATTAGTTATGGGATTATGATATGCTAATTGCTATCACAACTAGACCTCATCCTCAAAATCAAAGCAAGCTTTCTACTAAATATTTTAGAAGACCACTAGGTATGGCTGAATGGCAGAAAAACCCTAGTATATTCTTCATAGCAATAGGAGGAGTTGTGTTGAGAAACATAATTACTCACAAGGGTGATGGATGATGATGATGATGCATAGATGCATGATTAAAATACAAATATAGCATCATTTGTAAGATTTCAAACACAACCTATACTAATGTAAGTGCGACGGATGGAAATACCTAATGCAATGCAATTACATGACATGCATATGCAAAATAAAAATACATGATGCAAATGAAATGCTTTATTTTTAAGATTTAATTGCTTTTTTAATTTTATGGCTTTTAAAATTTTTTATATTTTTAGTTTTTTTGAATTATTATGTGTGGAACGCCTTAAGAGGAAGGATTTTGAGAGTTTTAGGCTCTTCAACACCTTCACGTGATGTGAAGTGATATGTTTCAGGTCCAATCTACTCTGAGACAATGTAAGGTCCTAACCAGTTAGCCATAAATTTATCTCACAAGTGCGACGGTAGCTTTGAGTTCTATCGGTTCTCTTTTAACACAATATCACCAACCTTAAAGTATCTCAAGTGGACTTTACTATTGTAAGCTCATTTTAAGTGCTCTTAGTAAACACAAATATGCTCAAGGGTATTCATACAACTTTCATCAAACAATGTCAATTTATCTAGGTGAGCTTACCATGTTTTGTCGTCATCGATGAACTCTTTCAATGCAACATGCATCATCGAAATCTCCAACTCTAGAGGTATAATAGCCTCAATGCCATACACTAGTGAAAATAGAGTTTCCTAGTGGGCATTCGAATGATATTACTTTAAGCCCATAGTGCAAGGGGTAGTTGTATATGCCAATATTTATGGTTTTCTTGTACCGTATTTTTCAATATGGCTACCACTATCTTGTTTGAAGCATCGGATTTCCTATTTGTCTATGGATAATATGGAGTTACAAAATTATGTTTTATATTGTACCTAGACATTAAAGACCTCATATTTTTGTTCTTGAATAGCATTTGATTATTCAAGATTATCTTGTATGGTATCCCAAAATAACTAATGATATTATGAAGTATAAACTCCACAATACGTGCTCCAGTTATCATTTTTAAGGGAATGTCTTTCACCTAATTTGTAAAATACTCAGTAGCCATTATAATAAATGTATTCCAACCCAATGATAGAGGATAGATCTTACCAATTAGATCCAAACCCCACTAAGCAAATGGCCAAGCTGCTTGAATGGGTTGTAAGGCCTATGATGGCAAGTGCGTAAGATTAGCATGATGCTAACATTTTATGTACTTCTTGACATACGTGGTGCAATCCTTCTCCATCATGGGCCAATAATAACCCATTTGAAGGATGTACTTGATAATGGCCATGCTACAAAAATGGCCACCGCATGTACCATCATGAGCTTGTGAAATTGTCCAAGTTAATTCTTGGGGCTCAAGACATTTAAGGAGAACTCCATCATAGCTTCTATGGTATAAGATGTCTCCAAGCAATATATAGTTTATCACTTTCTATCTAAATTCCATATGGTGAATGGTGATGCCATTCCCCATAGGATCCTATGAGATCAAATACCCCCAAGATGCCTTATTCATAAATTCTTTGGCTTTATAGAACCACTCATGGTTTGGTTATATATGAATCATGTTAACTGATTCCTTGTTATTAAAAGTTGCACACTACATCACATGTGATAGCATATTTACATGAATGGTAGTAAAGTTAGCAGATAGATTCTAAGGGATTAAGGATCCAAAAGATACCATAGTATCTATAATTTTTTTCTATGAACAAGGGATTGCCTCTATGTCATACCATTCTAGCTAGGCTAGATAGGTGTCAGAAATATCCTTGTAAGATTTCAATATGGGACACCTACATTGAAAAAGTCCCTTCACTTGATTGACTATGAGAAGGGAATAATAAAAGATATTTAATTTTTTAATAGTCATGGTGATAGTTGTTTGGAGGCCTAGGATTAAGGCTTCATATTCAAAATTATTATTAGTACAAGGAAAGTCTAAATTAAATAACAAGGGCATTGAATCACCTTGTGGTGTAAAGAAGATAATTCCTACATCACCCCATTGCTCACACTTCAAACATTCAAAGAACATAGTCATATTGGATTTGTTATCTAGTTATTTGGTTTGGGTGCTTCTGATAATGCAAAGACTGCATCATCAAGAAGCCCTATGTTGAGAGGCCTACTATTATTAAGAGGCACCTCAACTAGTTGATTAGCTATAACCTATCCCTTGATGGAATTTTGGTTGATGAATTCCAAATTGAATTGTAACAGTAGTATGATCCACTTTGTATTACATGTATTATGATATGTCTAGATCATCATATATTGCAAAGGATTTTGTTTAGATATTATGTACATTGTATGAATTAGAATATAATGATGCAACTTATTCATTGTGAATACTGCTAAATACAACTTCTCCACATACGTATATTTGAGCTCATAATTCACCAAGGTGCAGATGATATAATATATGGCTTACTATTTACCTTACATGTTCTTTTGGGCTAACATGGTTCCCAATGTAAATTCAGTCACCAATATATATAGCAAAAATAGCACATCTAGTCTTGGTGGAGCTAGCACTGGTGGCATTGCTAGGTATTGCTTGTTATCAGTGAATGCTATTTGGCAATCCTCGTACTAATTGAGTGGGACCCCCTTGTGTAGAAATCGATTCATGGATTGATATTTATCTTATAATTGTATGATAAATCACTTTATGGATGCTACCTTGCCCTAAAGGCTTCTTAATTCCTTGATATTTATTGGAGGATGCATCTCTACTATGGACTTGACCTTTGTTGTATCAACTTTGATATCTCATTTTTAAATGATGAACCCTAATAGCTTTCCTAAAGTTACACCAAATACTTAATTATTAGGATTAAACCTAACATTATGCTCTATCAGGTGATCGAAGACCTTCCTCAGGACCTCAACATGCTCTAAACATAGTAATGACTTTGCCAACAAGTCATCAATATAATCGTCCAAGATCTTATGCATGTAGTCATAAAAAATATATGTCATGGCTTGCTGATATGTGGCACCAACATTTTTAAGGCCGAATGGCATAACTTTATAATAGAATATCCTCCATGGAATTTTGAATGTGGTTTTATGCTAGTCTTTAGATTTAATACAAATATTATTATAACCAAAAAAACTATCCATAAGGAAGAGCATCTCATGACCCACAGTTGTATCTATGAGAGCATCTATTTTGGGCAATGGAAATGTATCCTTTGGTGTTGCCTTGTTTAGGTATTTGAAATATATAAAAATACGGATCCTTCCATCAGTTTTTCCTATAGATACCATGTTACCCATTTTGGATAGTCAATGAAGATAATGAACTCTACATCAGCTTTTGTAGCTTGTCTTTAACCATTAAAGTGACTATCTAATGTACCTTTCTAAGATTTTACTTGATAGGTTTCTTAGTGGGGTCTAGAAAAATATTATGAGTAACCAATTTTAGATCTAGTCCTTACATATCCTTGTATGTCCAAGCAAAAATATCAGGTCTCTCTTTCAGTAGAGGGATGAGTATGGCACGTTCATCAAGAGATAAACTCTCTCTAAAATTGACCTTCTTAGTATTAGTGGTATTGTTACTGATATCCACATCAAAGGTCTCCTATACTAATATATGTGATCTCTCCTCAAGCTGGTGAGGCATAGGAATCAAGTGGATATCATCATATAGGTTTAAAGGTCCTACATCAAAATTTCCCTCAATGTGATAAACATCATATGCACAGCCTAGCACAAAGTGAAAAGGTTGTAGTATTTCTTTTCTAGGGAAGAAATCTTCAGGATCTAGTGGTGAGTCAACACAATCCAAATCAATAGCATCCATATTTAGATACAATGTTTTAGAGGGATCGACTAGATTGTGAATTGGAGTGGTCAAATCAATGGTGATCATATTGATGGAATGGATTAGTTCTCCAAGACCACATGAGTGTGACTCTACATTGATATAAATTCCATCCTTGAGATGTGGTTCTGGGGGTATGGGTATCTCTAAATCTAGTATATGAACATAATAAAAAATAGGATCATTGGGCTCAAGGAGTTCCATGTACATCGATGGATCAGGGAAGACTATATGATAAATCATATCCAAGTTAGGTGGTCTTCCTCTAAGGCATGGGTCAAGATAGAATCATTGATATATCTCATCGATTTCAACTAGATCATTTCAATGACATAAATATTGAGGCCCAATATAAGCTCTCTCAATATCATCCTCATCATCACTATCATATATGAGTCCTTCACCCCAATCGACTGGAATTGAATAATTTGCAATATGGGGCCCAAGGTAGGCCCACTCTATTTCAACCTCATAGTCACTATCGACCATGAAGTATTCTTCAGTCTTTCCCATTTTTTCCATGGGTAAAAAATTATGTATATTTAGAGGGCCTAGGTAGGCCAACTCAGTTTCATCCTCGTATTTTTCATTGTCTAAGGATAACTCATCATAATTTATTCTAGAATCACAATCTAGTATATAGCTTTCAACAATGGACACTTCTTGCACATACTTAAAAGCAAACTCTAATTTGATGTTTATTATTCTACCTAGATTCTAGATCTGCATACCTGTGTTGTTGAAAAATTCACAACTTTCATTATCCAAGTCAGCTCTTAGATTGTCTCCTTGATCTACCTCTACCACAATGTGATCATGATAGATATCTAGTGGTGCTACTGGTGGTCATCATCCTCATTTATGGGTATGTGATTTATCAATTGATCTAGCCCTCCATAAATAAATTTTGTTTGGTTGGGTGGCACCCCCAGTGGTACCACCATCCCTATGAGTAAGTTATGGGCTTGCAGTTGGTCCATATATTGTGTAGTTTTGATAATTGATGTGAACATCATGTTATACACAATGTACTTTGCTAATCCACAGTTAATCCACTGCATGCTCACTGATAGTTCCAATGATCCTACTAAATATGCAGGTGAAGCAGGCTGAGGTTCCTCAACTAGATTTTAAGCATCTCCCTCATCCATGGGAGTAGAACCCTTGATAGTTTCTTCCTTGGGATTTTGCTTTGAATATTTTTTGCCCATAACTATCTTCATATTCTTGTCATTCCTAGGTAATTTGGATGTCATAGATTTATTTGAAGCTATTGTAGTGTGCTCTGATAACGTGGTGCTATTGTAAAAGGTCTTGCACACACTCCTTTGAGTTTACCTTTTGGATGTATATTAGGTGACATCGACCATATATACAAATGCATTGAGGGGAGAATTAAATCCCCTATAAAATTTTCTAAGTTCATGTATTCGAATGACTCTTTGTTAGAAGGTACAATATGAAATTTTCCCTCATGTATATATTTGATACACTAATGTAAGATCGAGGGAATGTAACATGTTTCTCTAATACAAGGCCTCCCCAAAAGGATGTTATAATACATGGTGCCTTTGATCACATGACACATCATAGGGACAGTCTTTAGTCTAACCTAAATCGAAAGAACTATGGCACCTACCATTGAGCATAGCGCATCATTGAATGCTCTCAAGGTTAAAGTGGAAGGTGCAATGTGTGACTTTGAAAACTTTAGATATGTTAATACCTTGGTTGTAATTATGTTGATTGATGACCCTATATTAATAAAAATCCATTTGAAAGGTGTGTTATTAACACATGCAATGATATGTAGCGGTAGGTCTGCTATAGCAGTGGAGACCATCTTAATCTCGTGATCACTAAATTGGATGACCGGTTCACTGCACTACTACACATGTCCCATGAAGTTTATAAATGCTTTAGGATCATGGGACTTAAATTTTATTGATCTTAGAATATCCATGAGCATCTCCTTGTTCTTAGGAGACTGCTAAATTAGTTCATATATTGATAACTTTACTAGATTTATTTGTAGGCTTTAAACTAGCCTACTCCTAATGGTCACCATCGATATTGTAGGTGGGCTTAAAATATTTTGATCTAGCCTTTATTTAAATGTAGCATGCACTCTAATGGGTGTTGGAGGTGGATTTGGTCTTTCATACCTCCCTTGTCTTATGAAAACATTAACCATGCCAACGAATCCTTGAGTTAGTGATTCAACCCAAACTTGATTCACATGATCAACATTGTTCCTTGGTGGCTCATGATTTGGTAAGGGGTTCTTGAAGATCCCAATATTCTAGTTTTCTGGTGCCTGAGGGTTGTCCACAATGAGCTCACCTCTTTTGATAATTTTTTGTACTAAATATTTGAAACTCTAACATACTTTGATGTTGTGTCCTTTCACCCTATGGAAAGCACAATATAGATCATCCCTATACCCCTTTGACTTGGGTTTATTACGATCTATAAATTTGATCTCCAATAATTTTATGGTCTTTGCCTCACACAGTTGATTGAATATTGAGGTCAGTGGGTGTTGTGCCTTATTATTACCCTTATTGTTATTATTGCATTGATCATATCATGTAGGAGGAGGTTGGGCTTGATAATTTTGTTGTTGCCCCTTATTCCCTTTCTAGAGGTTTAATACCACTTGGTTGACATGGTCTAGCTTGGCCTATTTCTTCTAATTATGGATCTTCTTTTTGAACCATTGCTTATTGTTCCTAAGTTTCAAGTTACCCTCCTGTAACTTGATGTCCTCTATTACCTTGGCTTGCACCAAGGCCTCCTTAAATATTTGGTATTTTTGTAGCTACAATAGTAACAAGATGTGATTTGCACAACTCTTGGTGAACATCCGAGTTAGTTCAATGGTCAGAATGGAAAATGGCAACTTTACCATTATCTTTCTTCATATTTTACCATAATCCATGATTGAATCATCATCATGTTGTAATAAAGTAGCCATATCAGATAGGTTAGCCTTATTTTTAATGAAGGAGAAGCATTCAAGAAATGCATTAGCTAGCTATTCAATTTGGTTATGCTATGTCTCTTAAGTTGATTAAACCACTCTCGAGTAGGGCCTAAAAGGTTTGTGATGAATGTTCTCAACAATAGAGCATCATTGATTTCAATATGAAAGCATGTGTCCATAAATATCTTAACGTGTTCCTGAGCATCTTCCTCACCTTGAAAATTATCCAGCTTTGACATCTCAAAGTTATCGATATACGTTGGAATTGGCATCGAATGGCATAGAGGTTCATTATGAATCTTGTTCAAGGTAGGCTTTTGGTAAGTCATCCCTTTCTTCTCTATAGCTTGAAAGTTTTCTACCAAGGCTTGATAGGCCTTCAAAGATAGAATTTCCTCTTCTCTGAGAGGTCCATGAGGAGCCTTTGGAGGTAAATTCTTCTTTGGATGAGGTGGAGGAATGGGATCATCCTCCACATATACTAGGGATATCTCTGGATGTTCTTGTTCTTGATCATCTCCTACTTCTTCATACTACATACACCCATGATGTTCCAATGCTTGGTGCTAAATCATGTTTTAGGCCATGTGATGAGTACATTTCTTAATATGTTTAGGGTGCAAATTATACTATGAAGTAGTGTGTCTATGAGTGTGCTCCCTATACTCACTATGAAGGGGTAAATTGGCTTGAGCCAATCGATCCTCTCACTCAGTATGCTCTTTATTATCAAGGATGTGTTGTTCATGCATGTGTTTCTCAAAAATTCATTGCTTATGCAACCTCTACCTTTGAGAATTCTCATTTTCAAGGTGCTCATGCTTTGCATGAACATCTTCTAATTGATCTTGGAGAATCTATTGTCGTTGTTCTGACACTAGTTTCTACAATCGATCTATAAGATTGGTCATGTGTGGTATTTGGTGTACTCATTCTATCCTATAATATTTATCAGTATGACCTCCAATAGACTGGTTTACCATGTTCTTACCCTTTTCTATGTAGACAACATTCACATTTTGGTGTTTTTTGTACTTTATGCCCACGTGGGTCAATGGGGCAATTATACTACGAGGATGATTAGAGAATTCTCCTATCTTTCTTATGGTCCGATGTGTGCTCTTACCATGATAACTTGTAGAATGAGAATGTGCAAATGAGGTTTTATACCCTAGCTACCTTAAGACTCTATCTAGATCATCCAATTATCTGGTGCACCATGGCTAATGTGGTGGTGTACCATTGACTCCAATTTTAGACATGTCAAATGTGAACTTTCTAGGTTCATTGTTGTTTAGAGTCATTGAGGGCCTATAATTTGAATAATTCATCTCTTTCTGCCCTTGAGTGGGCAGATTTTCTACTTGTCTATTTTAAACTGATGGGGGGTTGGAGCCTCCCTTGTCTCGAGTATAGATGGGAATATTTTTTTTACTATTCCTTCTTCAATGAAGTACTCCTTGAAAAATCTAGTAGATCCACAAGGTGTACGATCATGATATATACTTCCATTCATGAAGTTCCCATGTTGGTATCTCCCATACTTAGATCTCTCTCATAAGGCATGTGTGTCACCTCCTCTAAGTGGGGTATTCTGAAGAGAACCCCCAAACATAGAGTTATCCCCTCTATTGCTCACAAAACATCATTCCAAAGGATATTATGATTGAGGGTTCTCCATGTTGTATTGTGAATTGGGTGGAGCTTCAAATACAAACTCAATTCTATACTGATATTGACCACTCCGTGTGACAACCATGATATTATATTATCTCATATGTATGTTTTAAGGTAAACAAATCAAACAATGATGATTATATCTTTCAATTTTTTTTGTTTGTGAGCCCTAACTAGTTTGATGTGTTTGGATATTTGTTGAGAACTTAAACTACTCTCATCATGTTTGAAATTATTGATGATATACTTAATAGTTTAAGGTTTTCACCTGTATCCTCATGACTCGATAACCTAGTTATGAACTCCAGGCCATGTAATCTAGCCTATAATGTGTGGTAATGAATTCCACACATGGTTAGGGAGAACATGTCCTCCCGATCCTCAACCTATTCACCTATAGTAAGTGGTATACCTCACAAAATAAAGATACATATAAATTTTCCATGGGCTATGACATTTCTCAAATTCGATATTGGTCTAGTAACAAGGATCGAGGGAGTTGGGCCAACGGATGGAAATCACTTCCATCATTGTTGAACCCTACTAGTGGTTGGATATGACTTCCAACTCACTAGCATTTAGATAGTACATGGTGTGTGTGGTTATTTTTACTTTTACATGAAAATAAAATGCATCAAAGAGCATTCAAATGATTTTCCTACATGCTTATTTTCAAAATAACATTTATCTTTCATAGAATGCATGTCTATGCTAGATGATATTTAGAGAATCCACACTAATCATGAAGGAGTGGTCACTAATTGGACCTCATACATGCAAACTCAAAAACATAACCTAGACTACTAAAGACTAGGGTGGATTAAAATCAAAAGTTTGTTGTTCCTAGCAACAACTAGTAGAAACATAAGAGCATCTAGGCATTTTTTCTTTTACTATTTCTCTATATTTTCTACTTAACCCATAATTATAATGTATTTAGACTTTCAAAAACATAAACAGATACATGAAACCACATATAAATGACTCCTACCTAAGATCCAAGTCTGATGGAGAAGCTAATGTCTATGATTTTTCTATCCTCTACTAGTTGTGGCTGTCAGGCATAGCTAAGACTATTACTAGCAACTTCCATGCATAGCTAATACTTTTAACCATGATTGTTAACTATGGTGGGTACCTATAACAAAAAACATAGTCAATCAGTCATTGATAGCATAAATTGTGGGGTTCCCACCATGATCACCATCTATACCCACACAAAAAGCATACACCTAACTAATGCATCAATTACTATCAAACATTAAAGCATGCAAAATTGAAAATAATGAATTCAAAAATAAATGGGGTTTCCTTTTATTAAAATTTGTCAAATTCAATTACATATACGTCCCTCTTAGGGATACTCAATGTTGATACAATCAATACAGTTTTGAAAACCCTCTAAACAAGGGGGTGGTGTAATCCATAGACTTTCCAATAGGACATGAACTACTCAATACCAATGGTGATATTATTCTCCATGATTAGAGGTATATGTTACCTTGAATTCCTTGCAAATGTATGGATTATGTAAACCCTGCGTTCAAGAAACAACACAAACTAATTAAAAGCAAATATGGCCTCTCTTGATGAGGCTTTTGGAGGAATCTTGCATAAAGAATGCTAAATAAAGCAAATGAAGCATGTAATCTATGAAAATATACACGAAATCATTAAATTATAGTAAATCATGTAAGGAAACATGAATATATCTAAGAAAAATCCTAATTAACCATTAAAAACTTAAATTGCATGAAATTAACACAAACTACTCTAGAATTGTCAAATTCCAAGAAATGAAGGAGATCTACCCTAAATCTCTAGATATAACCATACTAATGTATCAAATAATATTAATGTATGGTTAATATATCTATATGAAAGCATGAAATTGTAAATCTATGGCTAAAACATGAAAAAATAGAAATCAAACCCTCACCGTGGGTCTGAGACATAGCTTAGCCATGGCTGAGGTGAAAACCTTTTTGTTCTCCAAATTTGGGCTTAGATATCTAATTCTCCTTGTTTAATTAATGGTCATGGGTCACCTTGATGTCCTTTGATGGATTTGGTGGTTTAATTGTCTAAATTCACATTGGAAGAGGCTTGATCATGAGATTGTGCTTCCTATTCCTTGGGAAGCTCCATTAAAGGGTTCATACTTGTCACTCCATAATTGGGAAGCATTTTGACTCTCCTCAAGGATTTATCAAATTTCTATTCATTTCAAAAGAGCTTCACTAAGTTCAAATGCAAAATTTCTCTAGATTTCTCCCCAATTTTTAGGAGGGTCTTATAGCACATTAAAGGCCTTGCTCTAGCTTCATGGATAATCTAAGAACAAGAAACTTGTAGTTGGATCAGTTGGAGGTAACCTTATCGATGCTTCCCTACCCAAAAAAATTTGAATCTCTATTTCCTAGGCCATTGCAACCAAATTTTGCTTGGCCCAGGATTCAAAATAGTTTTGATGCTAGTCATGGCTCTAAGGTGTAGCTAGATCTGTTAGCCATGGGTGTTAGCCATGGCTAAGGCTGAGTTAGCCAACTCTACCTAAATTGAGTGGTTAAAACCATTGTTTCACCTTGGAGCTTCCCAAGATAATTCATATGGTCTATTTGCATGTCCCATATGAGTAGTTACCTCAAAATGACAGTTTTAGGTGTCTACAATCAGACCTAAAAATATTTTATCTTCAAGAAATTATGAAAATTTGTTTAGATTGTTTTTATCGTGTGCCTATTACAGTAACTAAAATGTCCCAGTTTAGACTATAACCAGGCCTTCTATTGTAACAACACTATAACAAGAATTTTTGTGTGTGTTATATAAACACACAAACTTATCTGAATAGGGGGAAGTTTTTCTAAGAGTTTGGCATATGTAAATATTACACTGTAATATTAATAAATATCAAGAGTTCTTTTAGCAGCGTGTTTTCTTCATAATAAATCGAGCAAAAACTATTGGATCTTGGGCCCACTCCAAGCTATTATTCCTCCCCTACCTCTTATTTTTTTCTATATTATATTGTTTGCTTTAGTGTGTTGTATCCTTTAGTTACACAAAGTGTACTTTACTGCTTTTGTTTTATTTCCAACGTAGTGTGGTGTGATTTACTTTCACGTATCTTTATTTATGCATGGCTTTACTTTGGTGTGGATGAATCAATGCCATTTTATAAACACCCCCCAATGATAGGTTAGCGGACTCATCTCAAGAATGGTATTGTGATTGGACTTAACCATGGTACTTCAAAATTTATGAGCTCCCTGGTATAACAAAATAAATGCAAGGACTATGATAGAAATTGGAGTTTATTTAACCAATATTTCTACCCCAATAGTGCGTATGCTATGTGCATTGCGAGTTAAGCTATCAATATTGTCCTTCAACAAGCTATATTAACTCTTGATACAAACTTCTAAATATAAATAACCCATCTCCATAAGGAGCTATTAAGCCCTTAGGTCATCCTCTTAGTTCACCTAGAAATTTCAACTATTAATTCTCTATTTTTTAAAGAAAAATCATATGAATACCAGGAAGAAATTATAGATACTAAATATGAAAAACAATCAAATTTAAACAAGCATGAGAAATTCATTAAAGGGAAAACATGTGATAAACAATTAAACAACATTTCAATCAGAAAGGATAACAAAATACAATAATAAACAATGCTCATTAATCCCTTGGGGAAATCTCCTCGTAAATCTAATCTACTGCAAAATTAAGCAAGAAATAAGGTAAAGAGAAAACTTGTGAAGTAGTCCATCTCTTGAATTTGATCCTCCTACTCTTCCATCGATCAATTGAGGATAGTAGGGGATCAAGACACTCATGGATCTAGATAGACATGCTTCTAATGCATTTACTCATTTATTTTCTAAATTGCGACTATACAATTAACCCAAGAAATTCAACTTTCTAATGCATAGTTACTATCTTAGAGCTTCCCTCTTTATGACCCCTCTCATCCACTTATGAGAGTCATCCTACCATGCATCCCAAATTATACTTTATTTGCATAAATGATCTAACCCTAATTTAACAATTAAAGTCCCATACCCTTAACTGTTTAAAGCACTAGGTTCTTTCATCTTATTTAAATTAAGCAACCATATTTTAGTTTGTACCACAAATATTTTTCATCATTTCTTAAAGCAAGGTCCCATACCGTCATTTTACAAAATGAACCATAACATAATATATTTTCCATTCTATTTCATAAAGCAAGGTCCCATACCCTCATTTCATAAAATGAACCATAACATATTACAAATTCCATTCCATTTCATTTCATAAAGCAAGGTCTCATACCCTCATTTCACAAATGAACCATGGCATAATATATTTTTCATTCCATTTCATAAAGCAAGATCCCATACCCTCATTTCACAAAATGAAACATAAATACATTAATTTCCATAAAATCCATTCCATTTCCTAAAGAAAGGTCCCATACCCTCATTTCACAAAATGAAACATAAATACATTAATTTCCATAAAAACCATTCCATTTCATAAAACAAGGTCCCATACCCTAATTTCACAAAATGCAACATAAATATATTAATTTTCATAATATCCATTCCATTTCATAAAGCAAGGTCCCATACCCTCATTTTACAAAATGCAACATAAATATATTAATTTCCATAAAATACATTCCATTTCATAAAGCAAGGTCCCATACCCTCATTTTACAAAATGCAACATAAATATATTAATTTAACTTAGAAGTCTACCACTAAGGGAACCTTCTCGTTTAAATGAGATTCCTACTCGACTAGAACTAGAAAGGGGATTTCTTATCTATCACCCTATGGTCTCCCAAGATGGTGCTTCTAACTACCATACTACACACATAGCCCTTTGAATTTGTGTATAATACATAGCTCTTAGCTATAGCTAACACAACACCTCAGCTTTAAGTTTATGTACATGATGCTTGGCTTTGGCTAACTCATAGATCTTAGCTTTGACATCCAAAAATGAGCTATGCTTGAGTGCAACATCTAACCATGAGTTACACTCATCTATGACACCCAAAAACAAGCTACATTTGATTGCAACATATAACTATGAGCTACACTTGGCTATGACACCTAACTGCAAGCTACTCTCAACTATGGCATTGTTGACTCCTAAAAGGTTGGCCACATTTACAAAGCCAAATTCATGTTTGCTCTTGGGGTACACAAGGTGGTGCACCTAAAATTTTCCCTGTGTGCTCCACTCCAATGGAGTGCACTCGAAGCCACCCAGGTGGACAAGCTATGTACACCAAGACAAGTAGTGTTCTCCATTTATCGAAGCGTGGAGTTCCCTGAGCGAGCGCACAAGGCAGTGCACCTGCCTATAGTCCATGCACCCCATTGAAGGAAGGGGTGCACAATGTCCCTTAGGGGTGCACAATGTAGTGTGCCCCACCAATAGTCTATGCACTCCATGGGAATATGGAGCGCATGGTAGTCCTTTGGGGTATACAAGGTCATGCACCCTACGCACTCCAAGGGAGCAGAGTGCATGCAAGCCCATGAAGGGCACACAACTTGTGTGCCCCAAAGTCTGATGTGCACTCCACTACAATGGAGTGCACTCAATCCCTTTGAGCACACAAGTAGTGCACTCCTCCCACCAATCGAATGTTCTCCACTCTCAAATTAGAGTGTACAACCTCAACTGGAGCATGCAAGACTATACATCCCATCTCGAGTTGGCATGCCCCTCCCTTTGGGGTGCACAAATGTCCAAGTTGGGTGTACAAGGTTGTGCACCTACCTCTGGGTTATGTGCTTCACTATGATGGAGCACACAAGGTCTATAGGGACACACAACTTGTGCACCCCATTGAGTCAAGTATGCTCCACTCTCTTGGAGCACATGAAGGTTGTATGGGTACACAACCCTATGCGTTCACATTGAAAGGTGTGCACCCTAATCCCTAAGGGGTGCACACACTAAAATTAATCTTGACACACCTCAAGTGAGCGCATACTTACCTGCGCCTCACCATCAGCAATCCTAAGCTCCCTCGTGTCATGATAATTGTCTGTAACCACAATTCATCTACTAGTATGAGGAGGTGATAGTTGACATGGCATGCCTAACTAATCTCGAGAGCTCCTAAAAATTAAAATGTGCATGCACCATCTGTAGCGACCCTAAGATGCACGCACTACTCTCTTTTATTCTAATTGCAATATATTAAAACCCAAAAGTGAAATGGAAGACAATGAAAAGCATATAACATGGAAATAAAAAATATGGATCTCTTTATTGGTATTAAAACTTGGTTACATGTCGGTCCCTCGTAGGGATACCCATTTCGATATAATAAGGTTACAAATAGGTAAAGAGTGCCCCTTTCACAAAGAGGTGGTGCGCTTTCAAAATCTTCCCAATTCCACACATGAAAATGTATGAGGGATTACAGATGCCTCCTTCTCTAAGCCTATTTCCTAGAGGGATCCCTTTTTCTCTCGTATGTTGCAGATTCTGTCCGATGAACCTATGGCCATATAAGTAATGAAACAACAACACATGCTTAGATATCCTAGAATACCTCCCCAGATGAGGTTGTTAGCAATGAATATAATAAGTGAAAGCAAATGCAAATTAGACTAATTCTATAAATGCGAATGAATGAAATGATGCTATGCTAGTGATATGTTAAATAAAATAATGAATCTAATGTCTAAAACCCTAAGCTAGGCCCACGGGCCACTGTCCAAGATAACGATTGCTAAAGCGACTCTCGTCCTCTTTGCTCCAAAGCAATGGATCAAAGCTTGTATCTGATGTTGGAATGGTGGTTGCTATGCTCTCCAATTTGTCAGGGCTTCACTGTAAATGGTAGTCTCCAAGGAAAGCTCTCCAAGTCTTGAAATTTCTCCTCAATGACTTGTCCTGATAAATTCGGGATACTGATATGTGATGGATGGATCAATGATTAAAATATGGATCTAAGATGTCTCTTAGGCTTGCACCTTTTATAGTGTGAAACCCTAGGTCTATTTACAAGCCCTAGGAATGAATTCCTCATGTGTAGTAAGAGTTAACATGAGAATATTTTTGTCTTTTCTATATTTAAAGACCAATTAACTAAATTCTAAATGCAAAATGAAGTCTCCCATGTGAACTGGTCATGAAAGGGAATGAAAAGTTATCCCCGCTCACCTTTATTACATGCAGACTACCACTTTCACTTGTGATTAAGCCTATTTGTCAAAAAAAATACTTTTATGGTTTTATCGCTATCATTTACAATGACTAATATCTGGCTGCTATCGTATGCAATGGCTAAGGTCTCGCCACTCTAGGCTTGAGTGGCTAGTCTTGAATGGATTGAAAAGGCCTCAAATGAGTGGTAAGAACCATTGTTGATGTTTGGAAAGTCCAATATTATGTCATATGACCTTATGCATGTGTCTATGTGAGTAGCTCCCATAAGCATGACATATTTTAGGTATCTACATATGCCCCTTTTTGCAACATGCTATGTGGAAAACATAATGTTAAGCAAAAACATAGACTAATTTGTTTGTAGGGTGTATGGTGATCAATGGTCTAATCAATGCCATATGGCCCAATCATGCAAGATGGCATGCATCCTTCGAACCATCACCTCAATATTAGGAGGACTTAGCTTAGTGGTTTGGGCATGTTAAATTGTACTTATTCCTCACACTCAATTGGGTAGCTTTAGTTGCTACAACAATTTTGACTGATATGAGAGCTACAATTGAAGATGTCATGTTTGCTTATATTCCTAGAAAACAAGGGAAATTTGTGATTGTTGCATGCAATGATTCGTAGGACGAACATGATTTTGATGTGATCGAGTGATATTTTGTTGATTTGATAATGATTATGTTGACATTTTGAACTACTTCCTCACACAATGGATTGGTGATGAAATGACAATGAATGAAGCAACAAGTCACTTGACCAATATGACTAATCTGGTTCCTTTCTAGCATTTATTAATTTTAATGGGCAATCCCACATCCAAGTGTGATTCCAATTGTTTATGATAATCATCCATACATATCTCGAGGAGCATTCCAGCTATCAATAGCCCTATTAGGGAGTTAGGATGAGTGATTCTATTTATGTTCATATTGTATCACTTTGGCTTAATGTTTTTAGTATCATAAGGGAATTAAGATGATCCTTTTGCACCCATGGATCAGTCCAACCATCTTGGTCTTCTTTAGGATTGAAGGGTGGCACATCGTAATTCCAAAATGAAATGTTTTTGCCCCAAGTGGCTTTATGGTAACCTACTCATCTCATCAAAGTGCATGGAGTGCGAATTGTTGCAATCACTGAGTGGATAGAGCAAGTAACTAGATATGATACTTGCTCGAGATTATGATTTTATGTGATTTTTTTATTATTTTGATCATTAAGATGATTTTAGTTCATCAAAATGTGTTTATTTAATGTTTTTGTTATCCCCCCATGGAAGGAATCTTTTATTTTTATCTGTGGAGCGGACTATTGTCAGGTCTAGCGACCTCTAAGTCTCTACCTATAGTCGCTGTCACCTTGAGCAGCCATAAAGTTCAAGCCGCTGATGTCAGTAGTGGCTAAGGCATAATTTGAAAATATAAAAATGCACTTTTAGGGTTTTTTACCTATCATTTTCTTTGTTGACAATTCACTTTTTAGAGCTCTGGTGAGACAATAACAGTTGTAGTTGTGAAAGATACTTGCATCGAAGATATGGCTATGCAGGGTGAGGTATCAGCTACTGGAGGATCCAGAGCTTCTCGAGAATTCTTTCAAATCCTACCCTCTTTTTTGCTCTTGGGTAAAACTGAACCTCACTAAGTAAATAGTAAATGAACCTCACTAAACCTGTTGGTAACGAACGAAATCCATAGCTAGGCTTAGTATAGGTTTTTATGTGGTGGGTTGGTCCCCATTTTTGATGTTTTTAATTTTTTGCATTTTATGGCCTAGGGTTCACGGGTTTGTCATGTTGCCCTTTGGCCACTATCGCTCAGAGTAGTAGAAATTTAGCCACTGTCGCTTAGAGCAGCTGGATTTGAACCCCAACGGTCAAAAATTTGATCGTTGGGCTTTAGCCATTGCTATCTCCAATGGCTAGATTTTGGCTGTTGTGGGCGATAGTGGCTAAATCACTTAGCCAATTTTGTAAATATTTTATTATATATATTTTTGGATTTTTTGAGATAGTTTTTAATTTTTTTTAGAATTTTGAACTACTCTTTAGCATGTGTTGCATGCCTGGGTGTATTTATCCCCCCTTATTTGCTTGAATTTAGGAGAGTATTAGATTTTTTATGCTTTATTGGGATTTATGCCTTAGATGCATCGTATTAATGTTTAATATTTCTTTTTATTTACTTAGATCCTTACTACTCGGGATAGTGACTCGAAGCTCATGAATGACCTTCTACCTCTTCTGGATGACATGGATTGGAGGTGGCTTAAGGCTCATGGGCTCCAGTATGTTACTATACTACATCACATTATGTCAGATCAGGTTTACCTTATGGCTTTGGCCCATCGTTGGGACCCTCAAAATAATACTTTCCACCTCTCGATCAGTGAGATAACCATTACACTAAAGGATGTGTATATGATCTTTCAGATCCATTTTTATGGGGTGGTCATCGTCTCTTCACCACTAATGATCACGTGGCTATTTTTACTTAGATTTTTGGAGGGTTCTCTGAGGAGGATCTCAAGTACACCAAGTCTAGAGAAGTTTCCATTATCCATTGGTATCGAAAGTATGTTTTCACAACGAGGCATGTGGTGCTACTGATGGTCATCAATAACATCCTTGTCCCAGACTGCTTAAGCTTGAGGTTCCATTGGAACCTCCTTGCAATGGTTCAGGACCTGATGGATAGCAAGGAGCCTATCAGATATGTGTGGGGTAGGTCTCTATTGGCTCAGTATTATGACAAGTTATACCACATCTATTGGAGAGGTCATGTTAGCATCACCTGCAGTTTGGCTTTTACAAATTTTGGGATGGGAGAAAATTAAGGTAGATCATCCCAAGGGGCTTCCTGTTGAGATCACAGATGTGGATGGGTGGATACAGTGCTATGTTTCCATATGGGCTAGAGAGAGCGAGGAGCACAAGAGCCATAATTTTATAGGGGAGTTGACTCATTATACTGATACTTTCATAGGAATCCATGTTGGAGATATCATATGACACCCGTATCATGAGTGTCATGCTTGGGATGGTCCGACCAGTTTTACTACTAGGATGCAGTGTGAGTGATGGCTCATAAACCATAATATTAGTATCCAGGAGAACTTCTACTCTCGAGTTCTTCATCAGTACGAGTTGTAGTAGGATGTGACACTAGTACCATTTTTGTACAAGCACATTGGAGTAGAGAGAGACCTCCCTCCCCGACAGGTTAGAGAGTTAGCTGATGAGGAGGATGCCCCAGCTGTTGATCCTAGAGTGGCTAGGGGAGTCACAGATGCATTTTTACGATGGTGGGGCATCCTGATGTGGCACGATGAGGGAAGTCTAGATCGAGAGGATGATGGTGGAGATGAGGTAGATCCATAAAGGCACATGGTTCATTCTAGGACTATGACATGGGGCTAGTAGGTAGAGTAGATGGCAATGGAGGAGCAGGAGGCTCCTGAGGAGGCATGGGAGGATATGGAGCCTGAGGAGAGATTCTCCTCTCAAGGCATAATTGCATGATATGGAGGCCAAGCTCTAGTCATCCAAGATACAAGTACGACATGATGCCTTCATATCTCAACAGGATACCGCTATAGCACAACTTTCAGAATAGATGCATGTCTTACAAGCCTCTATGGGAGGAGCTACTTGGATGTAAGTTATTTTTGCTCGTCCTACTCCCAAGGGTCCTTTGAGGGAAGCTATCGAGGATGAGATTAGGAATATACAAGGTTTGTTTTTTTTTTTTGAATTTACATGGTGGAATCGGTAGTCGCCACGAATTCGGGTAGGCTGTCCAGCTTTTATGGCCACCACAGTATTCTATGTTGTCTGCCCTAGAAGTTTCCACATAGATATTCATGTAGTCCACCCCTATAACCACCATGCCACAATAATTTTAAACCTTTTACACCATTTAAAGCACTAGGAAAGGGACAAGTGTTCAATCCGATGAGGCCCGAGATTTGAACCTTGGACCTCCACCCCCTTATGGGGTTTGGATGAACCAATTGGTCTACATCTCGGACCTAATATATAAGGTTTTTTGGATGATAGTGATGTACATATTTCTAAGGATGAAGCCCATATTACTACTCTCTCAAGATATATCAAGAGGCTAGAAGCCATCCCTAGGGAGAGAGGAGCCACAAGTGCATCACAAGTCAGTAGGATCTCTATAGTAGGGTAGTCTTCCATCCAACCTGTTCATGGGGCCTGAAATCATATTGAGAGACTAGAAGGGTCTAGCTCGTACCACTCTCCTAGAGATCCATCCATAGGGGTGATGCTTCAAGGGGCGTAGACCCAATATTTGATTGATGGTGCACTTGGTTTTGTTTTTGAGGTCAGCTAACCTATATTACTATAGCCCATAGGCATTTTTGTATATCCATGGACTTGACACACATAATTTTATGATATCTTTGTATTATGACTCATTATGTGTATCTTTTATTGCTCATGTTTTTGTTGTTATTTTGTTTTATGATGTGATATGATGATGGCATTATAATGACTTGATGTATATTTTATATGATAGATGATATTGTAGATGCTTATATGATGTAATGATATGATGTGATGTATTTTGAGTTGATAAATTATGAATTTATAATTGTATGCAAATGGATATTGCCTATATGTTTTATGATGTGCTTTATGATGTACTAATGGGTGATTTGATTTTTGTGTTTATGGATGCGATGTTATTGTTAAATGCATGTATAATTTTGCTTTAATTGTATGCATCTAACTTATGTGATGGGATGGTATAAATGAACCTGTATGCTCTAATCACTTAAAACATAAGGAATGCATATGACATTGACAATATTAATGGGTGATACCACCGAAAGTAAAAAATAATCATGAATTTAAATAATCACTCTTATCATAAGAATTGATTAAGTATTATTATATGATATTTAATGGTGTGAGATGTATTTTCTTGATAAGTTTCTATAAATTAAAATATATAAAGTAGTTAGTGGTCATCTATATACTATTTCTAATATATATGCGGTATCTGTCCTACTATGTTGATACCCCCTAATTTAGAGTATCTTATAAATAAAGTGATGATGTGAATGATGATATGATGTGTTGCTATGTAAGAATTTTGGGGCTTTTCAAATATTCAAACACTCTAGTTACCCTATGAATGACTGTGTACTAATCATTTAAGGCTTTTGAAAATTAGGCTTTCATCATGGTCCTAGATACTTGTTGAGAAGCAACACACCCCCACTAAAAAAATGAAATTCCATCCTTTGAAAATATTTAGTTTTCATTTTTTCGTAGGGACCCTCTTGATGTTTTTCAGGTTTTAATTCCAAATTTTGCTTGCCTCCTTCTTCTTCAAGTTTTGCATATACCAAAGTATCTAAGTAGGCTTGCATATGGCTTTGATTTCAATTTAGAATTCATTTTTTAAATGTTAGAATCATTTTGAGTAAAGAAGATCTTTCACTAATATGTAAAAATGCAGAATACAGATGAATAAATTCATTGGAGTCAACCTACAATTTTTGGAAAATTTGCAAAGTGGAAGTAACTTGAGGAAACGTCGCGATTTCGCGACATATTCCATTTTTGGAAACGTCACGATTTCGTGACATATTCCATTTTTGAAAACGTCACGATATCGCGACATATTTGGAAAAGAAAAACGTCACGATTTCGTGACATGTTTTGGTTGGAAGAAGTAAGAAAACGTCGCGATTTCGCGACGTGTTTTGGTTGAAAGAACCAAGTGATGAAAATGTCATGATTTCATGACATATTTGGTAGAAAGAGCCGAGTGATGAGAGAAGATCATGATTTCATGACATGTTTGGTTGAAAGAACAAGTGATAGAGAATGTCACGATTTGTGACATGTTTGGTAGAAAGAGCCAAGTAAGAGAACGTCATGATTTCATGACGTATTTGGTTGAAAGACCAAGATGAGAGAACGTCATGATTTTGACGAATTTGGTTGAAAGAGCCAAGTGATAAAAAGTCATGATTTCATGATATTTGGTTGAAGTGACAAGTGATGGAAACATCGTGATTTCATGACATATTTGGTAGAAAGAGCCAAGTGATGAAAACGTCGTGATTTCATGACAATTTTGTTGGAGGAAAAAGGAAAAGTCATGATTTCATGACGATTTGTAAAAGGAAAGTGATGAAAACGTCATGATATTCGTGACAGATGGAAGAAAGAGCAAGTGAAAGAAACGTCATGATATTCACGACATGTTTTGGAAGAAAGACCCAAGTGACGAAAACGTCGCGATTTCGCGATTGGTTTGATAGGGAAAGTAATGAAAATGTCATGATTTCGTGACATGTTTTGATTGGAAGCAAGTGAGGAAAACGTCACGATTTCGTGACAGGTAGATTTTGAAAAGAAGCAGAAAGAAAAGTAAGGAAAATGTCATGATTTTGACAAGGTAAAGAGGAAAAGAAGGGAAACGTCATGATATCGTGACATGTGTTAAGAAGAGTAAGTGAGGAAAACATCGTGATATCGCGACATGTCCCATTTTTGGACCTGTCTCGTTTTCGCGATGCCATGAGCTTGGAAGAAGGAAATCAAGCCGACATATAATGAACATTAGGGTTTTAATTTAATAATATTAAAATGCTAATCCTTGTTTTTCTTTTGTAGAAAGTGATCTGGCAGTTGCATACTAGCGAAAGTAATGGCGAAAAAGACAAAATAAGCATAGATCAAGCAAGGACCGTCAGATTGAAATGGGAGATGCCAAGAATTTTTGGTCCATTTCGGATTGGCCGAAAATGAAAATATCTATACGAGTTATCAGAATTTGCCGATGGATGCATTTAACAGAAGAATTTATGGTGAAAGTAATGGCGTGTAGAGAATTTCAACTCGAAATCGGCTCTGCGAAGATAGAATGCCCAGAAACTAGTGACTCATCCAAATTTCTGTAGAGGAATTAATGAGATGCTCTGACGACTGCACTAAAAGATGAAGATACATTTACATGCGGTATCCATTTGATGGAAGATGAGAGTAAAATCGATCATTCCTCTCCATTTATGGCAAGTATCCCCATGAAGATTTTTAGAGTGGTTAGGGTTTATCAAAACTCTATATAAAAATGCCTTATATTGTAAAACCTAGGCAGTAGGGTTTTGATGATAAGATTTAGGGTTTTGGAAGAAGATATTTTTGAAAAGATCAGGGTTTGTCCTGAGTCTATATATACTTCTTCCGGATGTAAACTCGGGAGGCGAAAAACTTAGAATAAAAGACACTTGAAGCAATTTCTTGCAAATCTTGTTTGAATGCTTTGTTCTGGACTTGGAGTTGGTGTGATATCGTTCTTCTGTGATAGCGTGGCCAGGAGCCTAATCTCTTTCGGATTTCGATAAGTTCATCTTCTTTTGTTTTTGTCTCATTAAGGTTTATTTAATTTATGTTGTAGATCTGTGTTATCAAGATTGGATATGCTACTAGGCTTCATTCTTTTTATTGTATGCTAGGGAAAATTATAGATTTAAGGTTCAGGCCTGTTCTAATTGCTCTGTCCTCACTGTGCGAGCTAGGCTACTGGTGAGAGATACCAATTTCAATCGACTTCCCTTCTGTTTATGATTTTCTTTCAGATCTGTTTCATCTCTGTCTTATGCTCTTAGTAGAAGGTGATCTTAGAAAGCTGGACACTTTCCTCTTTGATTTGTTCTATTGTGAAGCTAAATAGTATAACTAAAATTGGTAGTTTTGGTTTTGCAGCTAAGTTAGATAAACTTCTCTTTCTGCCCTACCCTACTCTCTCTGTTCCACCATTTGAATGATCCATTTTTATCTTCTTTAAAATTTGTCTTTTATTTAAATCTGCTAAAAGCATAAAGAGCTAGATCAAAGAACTGATTGTAAATCTGAGTGTCCACAAAGATAACCAACTCCAAAAACATTACTGAACTAAAGTCCCGAACCCATTGTAAGGTAACAGACAGTCCACTTGAAACTATTCCAGAAGCGAAAAAGAGTGAATAGACATTCGACCCAACTCTGTAACTCACACCTTGGATATCCAGCAAGATCCTAAAGTGAGTGGGATTTATCCCTTATAAGTGTTATCGGTATTTCATGCTCATTCTTCATAGGGTGTGTATAAAAGTCGAACCAACATTTAAAATTGGCGCTAGAAGGAGGGCCTAAACTTCGTTCACTAGTTTGTTAAGGATTGTAAGGTTGTAAGTTGCTTGTGAAAAAGTTGGATTCTACTTACAGAGTAACAAGGTCCCACTCCAGAGCTGGAGAGCTCCTTGTGCCTGAGTTAGAAACCCCAAGAAGAAGCAGCCTCAGAAGGGCCAAGTCCTTGTCTGAAATAGTTTTATCACCACTTGTAGTTACTCCAACTACAACTGAAAGTATCATCGTCAATCAAGTAGTAATGGCAAACTGGTTGGGTTCCACTGCCTTAAATATCCCTGGTGCAGCCCATGATCTACCCAGAAATCCTGAGAGGTATCTTCCTAGATACAAGCATGATGGAACTAGAACAGTAGAAGAACACCTAGTAGCATTCAAGAATGCTCTAAAATTGTTAAATGTACAACATGAAGATGTGGCTTGCAGATTGTTCCCGTTCACTCTCCAGGAGGGAGCATACGACTGGTTTTTGAATCTCACTAACGATTCTATTACTAGTTGGAATGACTTGGAAAAGGTTTTTGTATCACAATTTGGTGAAGTGATAGATCCTAGTGTATTATATCAACAATTTTCTGGTATTAAAAGAGAAATAAATGAATCTGTCAGATCTTACAATGTCAGATTTCAAAAGGCTTATGGTAGACTGATGGGTTATTATGTGCCAAATGCAGACCTGGCATTAGAAATTTTTAGGAATTCTCTAGATCCAATGACTTCTATTTTCTTGAAAAGAGATGCCTCTATTACCAATCTAACAGAGGCTTATAAAGAAGCTTTGGTTCTGGAAAGACAATTGGGACCTCAACCTTTAAGTACTCATCAAATTCCTTTGGTCACACAAGGTACCCCTGTCTTCAATCCCATACCACATCAGATGATGTTGCCAACACATCAAACCCCACCGATAAGCAATCCATTGACTCTAACACCTGCTGAAAGTGTACAGAATCCAGGTAAAGAAGCTGATAACACAAGAGTCGAGGAAGTGTCAAAAATAGTCCAAAAGTTGGCAAATGACTTTTTAAGTTTTAAAAGGCAGGTTTCTACTGGGGAAAACTCAAACAGGTTTTCCTATCAGCAGAATAGATTCACTCGGCCCCCATACGAACCCAATAAGGATTATAAAGGTAAAGGGCATGATGTAAATATTTGTGACTTGGCTTTGCCTAACTGGTGCAGGATACATGCCACATCTCAGCACGGGGAATTGGATTGTTTGGAATTCTGTAACGCCTTTGAAGCTTTATCTGGTGAGTTGATTTCTCCTGAACATCAAAGAAATGCGGATGGCCCAAGTTCATCCAGCCATAGTGCAGCTATGGTCTTAGATTCTTTCACTTTTCTAGGTGAGTCTGAGAATGTAGTGGAGATGCCTATGGATGAGGTGCAGGCTTTTCAACAATACAGGAGGGACAACTACAACCTCAAAAATAGAAATCCGGAGCCCAACACTACATCTACCCCTCCAGACAACTCCCACAATGTTCCTCCAGATCCATCTTCAAGTAATAACCCATCTCCACCCAAGGGAGGAGATCCAAGAGTCCCATATGGATCTATTGCTCCACTCAATAAAGGGTACAATATAGTGGAGGACATGAAGAAGATCAAGGCTAATATCACTCTCCATGAGTTAGCTCAAATTTTGGAACAGAGGGATAACTTGATTAAAACATACTCTGGGCCTACTACCAAACCTTTGGAAAAGGGAAAGAAGATGGCAAATGCAAATGTGGCCATGTATAAAGAGAAGACTGAAGTTCCGCCTTTCCTACTGACTGTTCGTATATTTGGGAAAAACTTACACAACTGTCTGGTAGATTCGGGTGCTTCAGCCAATGTTATGCCTTTGGCCATTTGTCAATAGTTGGGTTTAACCCCAATGAAGTCTGAAAGAAGAGTTGTCCAATTGGATAAATCTGAGGTTAAAGTAGTAGGTGAACTTCAAAATATTCATATCTAGCTAGCATCTGAGCCAAGGGCACAACACAAAATTGAAATTCAGGTGGTAGATATTCCTGTGGGATACGGGATGCTTCTGAGCGAGAGATTGGTCAAAATATTTGAATGGATACTTGGCAACTGATTTTTCACATATGTGGTTGCCATGGAAAGGTGTTGCAAACCAATTAAGGGTTGAAAGAGAACCTAGGTACAAACATATGATCACTGAATATAATGCAGAAAATGAGACTGTAAATATTGTTGATGTAGATATTGGGGTTTATAATTTAACAACGGGACAAAATGAGAAGCTTAGTAAAGCTCATCTTGTTCATAATAATGAAGTTTGGACGCTTCATGTGGATGGGGCTAAATCTAAACAAGGTTCTGGTATGGGGGTAGTTCTTAAAGGACCTGAGAGTCAGACATATTTTATGTCTTATCGCCTACAGTTCCCTTGCACAAATAATTTAGCAGAGTATGAAGCACTGGTGCTAGGATTGAAATTTGCTTTAGACAGAGGTGTAAGAAATATCCAAGTTTTTACAGATTCAGAGTTGGTGGCCAATCAAGTTAAAGGTAAATTTCAGTGCAAAGCATCCTACTTAAAAGGATACAAACACCGAGCGTGGGATCTCATGGAGGATTTTGATGCTTTTAATTTAACGCACATACCTAGAGAGCAGAATTCACGTGCAGATGTCTTAGCTTCATCAACCGCAAGTCTGAAGCCACTGGAAGAGTTCAAATGGAACAAATTTTTGATCGAGTTAGTCCCTTGTCCTTCGGTCCCAAATAATGTAGATAATTTTCAGGTTTTCTCTGATGACCAGCAGATTATAAACTTTTTATAGAGTACCAATGCGTTTGAAAATGCTATAATCGATGATGGTCAAAGGGATACTCTGCTGGAATAGTTAGACGATGAAAGGGGAATAATAAGGTTGAAAGATAATAGAATTCCGAAAGGGATGGTGGAACTGGAGCGACTGTTTGATGTTGACCAAATTAAGCAAAAGGTGAGTTCTGGGGATTCTATTGGTGTAGCAAACAGTGAGACTGAGAACCTGAATGTCGGGACTGAAGAAGATCCCAGGCACCTTAAGTTGGCTAAAACTTGTGACCCTGAAATAAAAAGAAATATGATTGAATTTCTTCACAGGTCCAAGGATGTTATGGCTTGGTCTTACAAAGACTTAAAGGTTTTTGATCCGAAAGTTTACACCCATGTAATACCTTTAAAAGAGTTCTGCAAACCCTTTCGACAGAAACAGAGGCATGTCAACGCTTTGCTAGAGCCCCTCATCAAGAAGGAGGTGGAAAAATTATTGAGTGCCGCCATTATTTTTCCCATTAGGCATTCTACTTGGGTGGCCAATTTGGTGCCGGTCAGAAAGAAAAATGGAGAGATCCGCTTGTGTGTGGATTTTAGAAACTTGAACAAGGCATCTGAGAAAGATAATTATCCTCTGCCTTCCATGGATGAGGTGCTACAAATTGTCAATGGTTCAGAAATGATGTCTTTCTTAGACGGATTCTCAGGGTATAATCAGATACTAGTTGAAAAGGAAGACAGGATGAAAACTGCCTTCACAACCAAGTGGGGAACTTTCGCCTACAAAAGAATGCCATTTGGATTGACTAATGCCGGAGCTACTTTTCAACGTGCAATGGATCATGCTTTCAAAGGCCTTATGGGTAAGTGCATTGTTGTCTACATGGATGACTTGACAGTTTTCTCTAAATCTCGGTTTGACCACGTAAAGCATTTGGAATCTGTCTTCAACAAATGCAGAGAGTTTGGCATTTCTTTGAACCCGAAGAAGTGTGTTTTTGGTGTAACTGAAGGAAAACTCCTTGGACACTTGATCACCAAAGATGGCATTTCCATGGATCCTGACAGAGTTGAAGCCATATCCGGGATACCCTTTCCCAACTCTAAGAAAGAGTTAAGATCCTTTTTTGGGAAAATTAATTTTGTCAAAAAATTCATCTTCGGCTTTGCAAAAATAGTCAAGCCACTGAATGACATGCTGAAGGAAACTGCTAAGATCGTTTGGACAACAGAAGCCAAAACAACGTTCCAGGAGATCAAATCTGCCATCCAACAAGCTCCAGTGCTGGTGAGCCCAGACTTCAGTACAGATTTTTATTTGTACTCTTTTTCTTCTGAACACACACTTGCTGCGGTTTTGACCCAACGAAGAGAAATAGGGGAGCATCCGATTGCCTTCAAAAGTACCAACTTAAAGGGGGCTGAGCTAAAATACTCTCGCTTGGATAAGCAAGCCTATGCCTTAGTAAGAGCAGTTAAGCAATTCAGGCACTACATACTAAGAAGCAAAGTCCATGCTATAGTTCCTGATCCAGCTGTCAAATACTTATTAAGCCAAGACGAATTGGGTGAGCTAAGAGGTAATTGGGTTACAAGACTGCAGGAATACGACTTAGAAATTTGGCCTACAAAATTAATCAGAGGACTTGGTTTGTCTCGACATATTGCTGAAGTACCTGTACAAGGAGAAATTAATCAGCTGGATTCTGGATTCGATGATTGGTATGGAGATATCATTCATCTGCTGCGATTTGGAATTTGTCCATCTCACCTGAATAGAACCCAAAGAAGAGCACTAAAGCTGAAATCTGCTCATTTTCTGCTCAAAGGAGGCAACTTGTATAGAGAAAACTATGCTGGCATATTCTTAAGATGCATTTCTCAGAATGAAGTCAATGAGGTGATGTCCAGTTTTCATGAGAAGTTAGGGGCCGGGCATTCCTCAGGTTCCGCTACTGCACACAAGATATTGAGAGCAGGCTATTACTGGCCTACATTGTTTAAAGATGCACATCAACATGTGAGAACTTGCCATCAGTGTCAGACTTTTGCATCCAAAGAGGCTAATCGAGCTCTACCATTGCAACCTATTGTAATAAACAAACCTTTTATGCAATGGGGACTTGACTTTGTGGGTGTGATAAACCCAAATTCATCGACGAGGGCATAAGTATGTTCTAACAACCATCGATTATTGCACAAGATGGGTTGAAGCAGCAACCACCATGAGGAGTACAACCCATGAGGTGATCGAATTTCTAGAGTCAAATATCATAACCAGGTTTGGAGTTCCTTTGAATTTGGTGTGCGACAACGGGCCAGCCTTTCAATCATTAGAGTTTGCAGAGTGGGCATACCAGATGGGGATAGTCATCAGATTTTCATCCAACTATTACCCCCAAGGTAATGGACTAGCTGAGTCCACAAATAAGAATTTGATGAATGCCATTAAGAAGTCTGTTGTAGACAAACCCAGACAATGGCACACATTATTGAAATATGCACTTTGGGCTGACAGGATAAGACATAAAGTAGCTCTTAAGACTTCCCCATTTGCTTTGTTGTATGGTATTCAGCCCATTGTTCCTATTTCTTTGAAATTGCCCACTTATCAATTTGTTTTAGACTATTTTGAGGATCAAGCAGATGCAGAGGCTCGTGTTTTGGATTTAACTAATTTGTAGGATGAACGACTTCAAGCCCTGGAACATTTCAGTCGGCACCAAGAAATAGTCAAGCGCTGGTTTGACAAAAGAGCCAGAGTGAAGGCCTTCAGACTCGCAGACCTGGTGCTTCTATGGGACAAAGCCCATGAAAAGAAAGGTAAACACACAAAGTTGCAGCCGCTATGGATAGGGCCATACCAGATTGCCGAGATCCTAGGTAATAATGCATTTCGTCTACAGGACCTCGAGGGTAATTTTTTGAACCTTCCTGTTAATGGTCAATACCTAAAGCATTATTTCTCAACTGTTCCATCCAATACATCGTTTGAATAAATCACAAAGACGTTGTAAAATATGTATATGTTATAAATAAGGTTTGAAGTAGTGTGTTTTTATTTTTGTTTTATTTTAGGTTGAAGTTATGTGTTTTATCCTTTGGGGTCTATACAAATTTCTTTTAGCTTTTAAATTTTGTTTGTTTAAGTTTTGCCTGGGCAGCAAAGAAAGAATCAACCTTTAAAAAATTGTTTTATTCTGAGTTCAAAATCCTGTGTTCATTTTGTTTTATTCTAATTAAGAGATAGTCTGCTTAAACTGAACAGTGGAACTATTTTGTTATTCAGAACAACAGTAGAAAGATAATTGGATTTTGTGTCTTGCTTGCCACAATTATTTTAATTATAAAGAAACTACTATACTGTTTGGCTGAAGAACTCCCAGGGAATCCAAGAAAAGTTGGTCGTAAGAGGGGACTCTGATTCATGAAATTATTTAAGTGTCCATAGAGGCTATCGGTACCCAGGCTTTCCAGATCGATGAAGAATAAAAAAAAATTGTTTTTAGCAAGGCTTTCCAGATTTCGGTATATTTCAAAAGAGAGAGAGAGAAGGTGAAAATTGAGCAAGGCAACATAAAACTGGCACTCTTTTCTACACAAAAAAAAAAAGGAAAGAAGAAGTTATGTAATGAAAGAGATAGCCAAGGCTCCAGAAGATGTTTTCTTTTACCAAGTTGTAGATACCACCTCATAGTTGTGGATCAGGGTCATGAAAATCTAAAGAGTAACTCTGTCGGGGCTGTAAAAGGCTAAACTAGTAAACAGAGCCCTACTCGGTTTCCCCTTCACAATCTAGAAAAGCTGATCAATCCGAAGTAAAACATTCGAAGGCCCAGTCATCCTTGAAGAAAGTTATACGCTTATAATTGCACATCAGAAATCTTCCTTAAGTGATTCAACCTAGTATGTCCTTGGGAAATTTTAACAACTATCAGGTAGTAGTTAAATTATTTTGAAGAATATTTGTGGCAAAGCATGGTACATGGTCTATATTGTTTTGAAACTAGAGTCCTGGATTCTAAAATAGTGCTACTATTTTCCCCATAGATATCGCCATTTGTTGAGAAGCAACACACCCCCACTAAAAAAATGAAATTCCATCCTTTGAAAATATTTAGTTTTCATTTTGCCGTAGGGACCCTCTTGATGTTTTTCAGGTTTTAATTCCAAATTTTGCTTGCCTCCTTCTTCAAGTTTTGCATATATCAAAGTATCTAAGTAGGCTTGCATATGGCTTTGATTTCAATTTAGAATTCATTTTTTAAATGTTAGAATCATTCTGAGTAAAGAAGATCTTTCACTAATATGAAAAAATGCAGAATACAGATGAATAAATTCATTGGAGTCAACCTACAATTTTTGGAAAATTTGCTAAGTGGAAGTAACTTGAGGAAACGTCGCGATTTCATGACATATTCCATTTTTGGAAACGTCACGATTTCGTGACATATTCCATTTTTGAAAACGTCGCGATATCGTGACATATTTGGAAGCAAGAGAAAATGTCAGCGATATTCGTGACATTTGGTGGAAGAAGAGAAAATGTCATGATTTCAGATGTGTTTTGGTAGAAAGAGCCAAGTGATAAAACGTCACGATTTCGATGTTTGGTTGAAAGAGCAAGTGATGAAATGTCGCGATTTCATGACATTTTGGTTGAAAGAGCAAGTGATGAGAACGTCATGATTTGTGATGTGTTTGGTGAAAGAGCCAAGTAAAGAAACGTCGTGATTTTGTGACATTTGGTTGAAAGTGAAGTGATGAGAAACGTCGTGATTTCATTTGGTAAAAAGAGCTAAGTGATAAAAACGTCATGATTTCATGACATTTGGTAGAAGAGACAAGAAAGAAACGTCATGATTTCACGATGCATTTGGTTGAAAGAGCCAAGTGATGAAAACGTCGTGATATTCGTGACAATTTGGTGGAAAAAAAGGAGAAATGTCGTGATTTCACGTTTGGAAAAGAGAAGTGAGGAAAATGTCACGATATCGTGACATGTTTAAGAAAAAGTGAAAGAAAGTTGTGATATCGCAAGTTTTGGTAGAAAGAGCCAAGTGATAAAAATGTCGTGATATCGGAGTTTGTGAAATAGCAAAGAAATGTCATGATTTCATGACATGTTTGGTTAAAGGGGAAGAAAGTGGAAACGTCATGATTTGGAATGTGAGATTTCATGACATGAAGTTTGGAAAAGAGCAAGAAAGAAGGAAGTAAGGAAAATGTCATGATTTCGTGACATGTAGAAGAAAACGTCGCGATATCGTGACATATTTGTGAAGGAGATGGAGAGAAAACGTCGTGATATCGCGACATGTTCCATTTTTGGACCTGTCTCGTTTTCGCGATGCCATGAGCTTGGAAGAAGGAAATCAAGCCGACATATAATGAAAATTAGGGTTTTAATTTAATAATATTAAAATGCTAATCCTTGTTTTTCTTTTGTAGAAAGCGATCCCAGTTGCATACTAGCGAAGTAATGGCGAAAAAGACAAAATAAGCATAGATCAAGCGAGGACCGTCAGATTGAAATGGGAGATGCCGAGAATTTCTATCGACGATTGGCCAAAAAATGAAAATATCCATACACAGTTACCAAAATTTGTCGATGGATGCATTTAACAGAAGAATTTATGGTGAAAGTAATGGCGTGCAGAGAATTTCAACTCAGAGGTGGCTCTACGAAGATAAAATGTCGAGGAAGTTGGTGACTCATCCAAATTTCCTAGAGGAATTAATGAGATGCTCCTGACGATCTACCTAAAAGATGAAGATACATTTATGTGCGGTATCCATTTGATGAAGACGAAGTCAAATCTCATCTTCTCCATTTATGGCAAGTAACCCCACTAAGATTTTCAGAGTGATTAGGGTTTATCGAAACTCTATATAAAAATGTCGTATATTGTAAAACCTAGGTAGTAGGGTTTTGAGGATAAGATTTAGGGTTTTGGAAGAAGATATTTTTGAAAAGATCAGGGTTTGTCCTGAGTCTATATATACTTCTTCCGGATGTAAACTCAGGAGGCAAAAACTTAGAATAAAAGGCTATTGGAGCAATTTCCTGCAAATCTTGTTTGAATGCTTTGTTCTGGACTTGGAGTTGGTGTGATTTCGTTCTTCTGTGATAGCGTGGCCAGGAGCCTAATATCTTTCGGATTGCGATAAGTTCATCTTCTTTTGTTTTTGTCTCATTAAGGTTTATTTAATTTATGTTGTAGATCTGTGTTATCAAGATTGGATATGCTACTAGGCTTCATTCTTTTTATTGTATGCTAGGGAAAATTACAGATTTAAGGTTCAGGCCTGTTCTAATTGCTCTGTCCTCACTGTGCGAGCTAGGCTGCTGGTGAGAGATACCAATTTCAACCGACTTCCCTTCTGTTTATGATTTTCTTTCAGATCTGTTTCATCTCTGTCTTATGCTCTTAGTAGAAGGTGATCTTAGAAAGTTGGACACTTTCCTCTTTGATTTGTTCTATTGTGAAGCTAACTAGTATAACTAAAATTGGTAGTTTTGGTTTTGCAGCTAAGTTAGATAAACTTCTCTTTCTGCCCTACCCTACTCTCTCTGTTCCACCGATTGAATGATCCATTTTTATCTTCTTTAAAATTTGTCTTTTATTTAAATCTGCTAAAAGCATAAAGAGCTAGATCAAAGAACCGATTGTAAATCTGAGTGTCCACAAAGATAACCAACTCCAAAAACATTACTGAACTAAAGTCCCGAACCCATTGTAAGGTAACAGACAGTCCACTTGAAACTATTCCAGAAGCGGAAAAGAGTGAATAGACATTCGACCCAACTCTGTAACTCACACCTTGGATATCCAACAAGATCCTAAAGTGAGTGGGATTTATCCCTTATAAGTGTTATCGGGATTTCATGCTCATTCTTCACAGGGTGTGTATAAAAGTCGAATCAACAGATACTCATTCTCCCTATGTGTGCAAATGAATATATTTAGATAGAACCCATGCATTTTCTCTAATTTTAGGTAAGATTATTTCAGCTCATTTCTAAGATCGGGGATCCTCAAGTGTCCATCTTATTCTTATGTTGGAATCAATTGGACTATACCACTAGGCAGTTTTAGATTACCTAAAGCTAGCTCATGCACATTCAAACATTGGTCTATACAAATGTATAGCTTTTGTGATAGACATATCATCATACGTAAGGATTTATCCTTCCAATCCTGTACAATGTCAAGAATTATAGGGATTCAAGCTCCAATCCCTTCTTTTCTTCATTATGACCTAGGATACTTGCTCGTATTTAGTGATAAAATCACTATTTATTTTTGATTAATTTTTTTTATAGAAAGGAATTCTTGTAGTGATGATCATCACTAATTATTTTGCTTTCATAATTTTGATATTTTGAGCTAGGAATATGGGGTTGATGTGTGAATTTTGAAGATTTTAAACTTTGAACCTAGGAATTTTTGCTTGTTGACTTAAGTAAGGGATTTCTAGGTAGGGTGGAGCTTGTCCTTTTGTCAATTCTTAGCATTTTTGAATTGGTTGCATAGGGGGATAAGCAAGGATGTTCCTTTTCACTTTATGTAACCTAACCACTTTATGGCTTTCATATTCCCATGTACCAACTAGAATTTAGTGTTTGTAATTAGTGGTGGGATCCTGAGATATTCTAGGATTTGTCACCACTAGACCTTATTCTCTACTAACCAAGATGGTTTTCAACAAAAGTTGATAATATCACTAGGTGTGATTGAAAAATTGAAAAACCTTAGTAAATTATGTATAGCAACTGATAATGGTTGTGTTGAAAAAAAAGCAATTACTCACCTGTGTTGATGGATGTATGAATTTGAATGATTTGTGAGACAAATTGTGGCATCAATTTTAAGGCTCTCATGACATATGCGAATGTAACAAATATGAAAATGCAATGTAATTATGTGGATGCAATATATGAGATGCAATTGTTTTTGTATTTTTAATTTTTATTTTGTTTTTGTATTTTTGCTTAATTTGACCAAAGGGATTATTATGCCTTTGGGGATTTTTGATTTTGACCAAGTGGCATGAAGTAACCTTGGAGCTTTTTTATTTGGGCCAAGTGGCATGAAGTACCCTTGGAGTGTTTTTTTTATTGGAGTTGACTAAGCGGTTTGAATACCCTTGGAGTGTTTTTTATTTGAATTTGACCAAGTGGTTTGAATGCCCTTGGAGCACTTTGATTGAATTTGACCAAGTGGTTTAAATACCCTTGGAGCATTTTAATTTGATTTTGACCAAGCAGCTTGGATGCCATTGGAGCATTTTGATTGACATTGACCAAGAAGCTTGGATGCCCTTGGAGCATATTGATTTGATTTTGACCAAGCGGCTTGAATGTCCTTGGAGTATTTTGATTTGAATTTGACCAAGCGGTTTGAATACCCTTGGAGCATTTTGAATTGATTTTGACCAAGCGGCTTCGATGACCTTGGAGCATTTTGAATTTTATTTTGACCAAGTGGTTTTGATACCTTTGGAGCCTTTGAAATTGTTAGAGTTACTGTGTTAGTAACTATAAATATTACCTCATTTAGGTAGATATAATTTACCTCATGGTAAAAAATAAATTCTTACTTTTTACCACTAGTAAATTTCTTTTACTAGTTAGTCATTGTAGTCATTTTGACTACGTTGGTTAGTAGGTTAGTTGTTAGCTAGCTTTAGGGTTAGATATCCTAGAATGCGCTATGTTAGCGTGGATATAGGAATATTAGTTAATTTTCCTATTATGTAACCTATTTATACTATGTTGTAACCTATGCTAAGGTTAATGATTAATTCATACTATTTCACATTATGAGTTCTTCCTAACATTGGTAACAGAGCCTAGGTGGTTGGTTGGTTTTTCCTAGTTGTTGACTTTGCTGACTTGGAATGCCTGATGATTCACTTGAAGCTAGTCGACTGGCCCATGCGATCACCCAACAGAATTGGCCAAAGCCCTATTATGCCCACTATGATGTTGGCCGACCACACAGTCAACCCATCTGGTCGATCTAGTCGATCGATCGATCAATGCAATCCCCTCTGGCTAATCTGGCCGATGTGATCATCCAACCAGGGCATGTGATCGATCGACTTGATCTGGTCGACTCAGTCATGTCGACGTGATTGGACAACCAAGGCTCGTGATCAATCGACTATATCTGGCTAACTCAATCGATGTGATGTGGTTTGACGACCAAGCCGACATGATCAACCAACCAAGGTTGACACGATCCACTAGCTAGGCCCATGGTTGACTCGACCAGCCTATAGTCAATGCCTTGAGGTGCATCGCCTTGGATCCCATGTAGTCCATGGACCACAAAGCCATGTGGTCCTAAGAGCCACATAGCGAATGCTCAAGAGATCTAAGAGGGTAGGAGCACCCTCCATCTCCCAGCTAGACACGCGGACCAATATACTATCGACACATGGCACTGCCATACATAGACCTGACTAGACTCAGGCCCGACACTGACTAGATCGGGAAGCTGATGTGGCGGACAACCACTAGACCTGACGTGGCTATCTGACTGGGCTCTTGGAAGACACATGGTGGGATCTGGTTACTGGTTACTCCGATGACACGGGGACAGTGCTTCGTTGGACGTTGACGTGGCATTGGTTGATTGGTATACGTGGCAAAAGGAGGGCGAAAGACAGACTACCCGAAGGCAGTCAACAAGGAAGGGGTGCGCTTCTTGTTTTAAAGCACCTCTACTCGCCTTCACAGGCGATGTGGGATAATTCCCATGACATTTTTAAAAAATAAAAAATTTGCCCACCCATGGATAAGTTAGGGGTTTTACCCCTCTATGCTCGTCGGGCGGCATAGCCTGACCGGTGAAGGTGTTCCCCCGATAGGAGGTCGGGGGATCGAGCCCCGTCGAGGCCAAGTAACTTTTGCCACCCCCGAATGACGCATATTTTTTTTTCCCGCTCGCTCAAATAAAGGTATTTCTTTTGCATTAATTTTTTATTATTTTTAAAGTTTTTTTTTAATAATAATTTCATTTCTTTGTTTTAGAAATCATTTTAAAAAAAAATAAGGTGATTTTTTTTAAAACATAGAAATTTATTATTATTAATTAATAATGCTTAAAATAATTGAAATTTTGCATTAATAGAGAAAGCATTGCTATTTGGTGGATTCATTTGTTTTTTCAAACAAAGCAATAGAGAGAACATTCACCAAAGGAAACCTATTTTTTGCAATACCATCACATTGAGTGCTTTTGTTTTCTCACCAAGAGGGATATAACACACAAAGAGAGCACTTCTTTTTTTTGCAAAATTAGGAGACCTATTTACTTCTCAAAACCCTTGTTAATTTTTGCACAATAGAGAATCAAACTTGAATCATTTCTTGCAAAAATTGTAACACAAGGAGTCACCAAAACTTGCAAAATTCAAAGCCTACTTCAAACATTTTTTTTTGCAATAACTCCTCAAAGTCCTATAGTTTTCTCCATAATTTCTTGGTGATAAAAAGACATAGGAATTATTATTCTATTGCAAAATCAAGACAAAGGAGCGATTAAGGAGCATCCAAAGACATCTCATTTTTTCTCAAAACAACAAAATATTGCTTTTGTTCTCTCCTTCAAGAAAGGGGACATAAAAACATAAAATAGCAAAAAAAAATTTGTTGTCAAAACTTGAGATCAAAACCATTTTTTTTGCTCCTTCATCCTAAATTGTTGAAGACAAAAACTGGGTCGTGTGTCGACTAGTTCTGGAAGCCTTTCAAACGCGGGTCGTGTGTCGACTTGTCTTGAAAGGAGTGCTCTAAATTCTACATTTTGTAAACATTAAGGGGGGATAGAATTCAGTTTTTTGATTCTATTGTTTGCAAAATTGTAACGAAAAAGGGGGGATATTTCAGAGTAAGAAAGGTGCATTCTCGATTGTACTCGACACCTTCTCTTAAAAATTGCTTGTACTAGGTGCATTTTCGGTTGCATCCGACACCTAGAGTGATAAAAATTTGGGTTGCTCTCATGTTTTGATTATTGCACTAACACTCATGTTTTTGTGTGCAATTAAACAATCAAATACAAACATTTGAAGAAGCATTTCACAAAACCCAAATTTCACTCAAAAACCATGCTACATCTTGCATAGGTTAAAAACAAGTCATTTTTTTTTACTCCCCATCAAAGGTCAAAAATTCATAATCACCTTGATTCACTCTCTTTGTTTGGCTTAATATCCTCAAAATTTTCATCCTTCTTGAAAAGTGTTAAGGCAGGTGCCATTAAATATCCTAGAGAGCACAATCAAAAGTTTTTCACAAATCTACCCCCTTTCATTTGCTCTATTTGTTTGGCTTAATTTCCTCCAACTTTTCATCCCTTGGTAGGGGTGTTAAGGCAGGTGCCATTAAATATCTTATAGAGGCAAATTGAAAACAACTTCCATATACTCTTTTGAGGGTATAGTGCAAGCTACATTCATCTTAGTCCTATCAAATTTGAAACCTAAACCATGGCCATGATACACAAGTATCTCACTGAGAGCCAACTGCTCAAAGGTTCAAATTATTCAGCTTGGAAGACTAAGATGAAATCTATCTTAACTATAGAGGATTTGTGGTCAATAGTGGATGGAAGTGTCACTAGACCTCAATCACCTAGAGCAGATCAAATAGAATTTGATAAAAAGGATAAAAAACTATCCTTAATGATCTTGCTAGCTATTACTGATGATATCCAACCTCATATAAGTGAAGCTAAAACTAGAAAGGAGGCATGGGATGCCTTAACTACCATCTTTGAGGGAAAGAATCAATCCATGATTCTTAACCTTCAAACACAGCTTCATACACTTCACATGAAATCTGGAGAAACAATAGAGCTATTCCTCTGTAGAGTGGCCGATTTGAAAACAAAACTGCAAGCCCTAGGAGAAACTGTGGAAGACAAAGTCTTAATCTCAATTATTTTGAGAGCTCTTCCTGACTCCTATAGAATGTTGATTACATCCCTTCAAGTCTCTGGTAGGACAATGACTTTTGTAGAGTTGGTGAACATGCTTCAAACTGAAGAAGCTAATCAATTCCAAAGAGATGAGGCATCCAACAATGCACTTTTCTCACATAAACAACAAGGAAAGAAAAAGTGGAATCAACAACAAGGCTCTTCTTCTAACAAAAACAAAGGTCAAGGCCAAGACACTAAGAAGAAGAAGCAGTATTGTAAAATCTGTGACAAAGACACTCATCAAACCAAGAGATGTTGGTTTAAGAACAAGCCTCCCAAAGAGAAAGGTCAAAAGAAAAACCAAGGCAATGTTGCAAATGAGATGTCTAATACAGATTCTGATTCTGGTTCAGAGAAAGCACACAGAGTGCTAATTGCTAGAACAGTTTTGTAGAGGGAAAACACATGTGTCCCTTGGGCAAAAGCACCATTTTCTCTCTCTCTCTTTTAGGCTTCATAAATAGCATAAGTTTTTTTGTTTGAAGACCTTGCAATAAGGGGTGCTTGTACCTCTTTTAGGCTTCATAAATAGCAAATTCTAGGTGTTTGAAGTACTTGTAACAAGAGGAGCGACTTTTTGTGATGTAAAATTGTCTAGGAGGCAATATTTGTAAAATCCTTCACAACACTCTTGCGTTGCACACTTTTTGCAATAGAGGGGGGATATAAATTTCTTTTCTTCACAATTTTTGTAAAAAGGGAAGATGGCTTATAAGGGTGCATTTTCGGCTTCGACCGACACCTTAGTCACACTTCCTTCAGAAATTAATTACACTATGTTTTGCAACGAGAAGGGGGGAACTTATAAGGGTGCATTTTCGACAGCGACCGACACCTTAGCTACCTTATCTTTTGCAAACTCATATTGTAAAATGGATGAACCTCGTATGAAGTGATCTATTCTACTACACCTAGCGATTGCAGTGGTTGGTTACCCATGCAATTCGGTTGGATGATGTGATTACCATAAGGACATTCGTTGGCATGAAGACAAAGTGAGGAATGACCCACTTTTTGCTTAGGAGCAGCCAGAGTACTGTGACAGAGCAAAGAACCAGCAGATCAACATCTTCTTCACTGTATTGGGGCAGTTATATACTTTACCCAAATATTGTTGTATAGAGGGATATGTATGTATTACCAAAATAATGTAATAAGGGGGGATGTTAGAGTTACTGTGTTAGTAACTATAAATATTACCTCATTTAGGTAGATATAATTTACCTCATGGTAAAAAGTAAATTCTTACTTTTTACCACTAGTAAATTTCTTTTACTAGTTAGTCATTGTAGTCATTTTGACTACGTTGGTTAGTAGGTTAGTTGTTAGCTAGCTTTAGGGTTAGATATCCTAGAATGCGCTATGTTAGCGTGGATATAGGAATATTAGTTAATTTTCCTATTATGTAACCTATTTATACTATGTTGTAACCTATGCTAAGGTTAATGATTAATTCATACTATTTCACATTATGAGTTCTTCCTAACAGAAATTTTTATGTTTTTATGATTTATTTCTATTTTTGACATATTTGACTGTTTTTGCATTTTTGACATATTTGATTTTTTTGTATTTTTGACATATTTGATTTTTTTTGTGTTTTATGACATATATTGATTGTTTTTGTATTTGTGACATATTTGAATGTTTTTGTATTTTTGATATATTTAAATGCTTTTGTATTTTATGTGTATAATGCCTTCAAGTGAATGATATTAAGAGGTTCATGCTCTTCAACACCATCTAATGATATAAGGCGATATGCTCAAGGACCAAATTTTTGTGAAATCATGTTGGTTTTATTTGAGCACTAGATCTCCAACCTTGAATTCTATTAGGTGGACTTTACTATTGTAAGCTCGTGCAAGGTGATCTTGGTAAACACAAAGATGCTCTAAAGAATTGACTCAGTGTTCATCAAGAAGGATCAATTGATCAAGGTGGCCTTGTCATGCGAAATCATCATATATGAAGTCCTTTAATTCTATGCATAGATTTGGAATTTCCAATTCTAGTGGCATGATGACATCAGTGCCATATACTAGTAAAAATAGTGTTACCCCAGTAGGTGTTTGTATACTAGTATTGTATGCCCATAGTGCAAGAGGTAACTGCATGTGCCAATCCTTGTGATTGCCTTGCACCGTCTTCCTTAAGATGGAGACTATTTTTTTGTTTGAGGATTTTGCTTGCCCATTTGCTTGTGGATAATAAGGCATTGAAAAATGTGTTGAATATGGTATTTGTTCATTAAAGCACACACATTTTTATTCTTGAAATATGACCCATTATACAATATTATCTTCAAAGGGACCTAAAAATGACTTATGATATTTTGGAGTATAAAATATGCAATCCTCAGTCCAGTATTTGATGTTAAGGAGATCACTTCAACCCATTTAGTGAAGTATTCAGTGGCTATTATGATGAATGTGTGTCAGCTTGAGTACGGGGGTGAGATCTTCCCACTCAAGTCTAGTCACCACTGTGAGAATGGCCATGCTTCCTAGAAGGGTTGCAAGGATTGCGATGGTAAGTGCGTTAGATTTGCATGATGCTGGAACTTAATGCATTTCTTGACATAATCATAGAAGTCCTTTTCCATGGTGGGCCAATAGTAACCCATTCTCAAGATGCACTTAATGATGGCCATGCCACTGGAATGTCCTTCACATGTGTGCTTCTTGGGGCTCAAGACAACGGAGTAATACTCCATCATATCCTCATTTGTAGAGGATTTATCCTAGCAAGATGTATCTTATTGCTTTCTATTTGAATGTTCACCTTTCAGTATGCAACAAACCTTAAGGTACTATTCCAAGTTTTAGGAAGTCCCACAGTTGGGAAATCCAATCCTGATAAGCCATAACTTCTATAGAAAATATGGCTTGCTCTTCCTGCATTCCCGAGCTAGTAAACATAGATTGAGGAACAAATCTATAGTATATGGTTGTGCCACACTCCACAGGTCCTTGGGAGATCAAATATCCCCAAGGTTCCATTTGCAAGAAATATCTAACTACGAAGGACATATCCTAATTTGGTTCTATGTGGATCATGTTGACTAATTCTTAATTGTCAAATGCTTCACGGCATATTGCTGAGTGTGAAAGCACTTTAACATGAATAGTTGTAAAATTAGTAGATATATTATGAGGGATTAAGGATCCCAAAGAGGCCATGGTGTCTGCAAATCTGATCATCTCAATGTCATACCATTCCAACTGGGTTAGGTAGGTGTCAACAAGTTCCTTGTAAGTCTTCGGGAGTGGTCACCTACATTGAAATAGTCCTTTGACTTGGTTTACTATGAGCAAGGAGTCATCAAAGATATTCAATATTTAATACCCACTGCTATGGCTTTTTTGAGTCCTAATATCAATACCTCATATTCTGTGTTGTTGTTTATGTAAGTGAAGTCTAGTTTGAATGATAAGGGTAATGGAGCACCCTATAATGTGATAAAGACAATTGCTACTCCACCCCCTTTTTAACACTTCAAATCATCAAAGAATAGTGACATGTATCTTTATTTCTTAGGTTCTTCGAGTTCTGGTGGATCTGATAATGTAAAGACCACATCATCAGGCAATTCTATGGTGAGAGGCTTGTTATACTGAAGAGTTACCTCTGGTAATTGAACTACTATAACTTGGACCTTGATGGACTTTTAGATTATGAACTCTAGATCAAATTTTGTTAATAACATGATCCACTTTATGGTACGTGTATTATGATATGTCTTGCTCATCATGTACTACAAAGGATTTTGTTTTGATATGACTTAGGTCATATGGCTCAACATGTAGTGTCACAACTTTTGAGTTGCAAAGACCACTGATAAACACAAATTTTCAACATAGCATATCCTAGCTCATAACTCACCAAGGTGTGACTAATGTAATATATATATTGCTATTTATCTTGTGCATTATTTTGGGTTAACATGGTGCCCAATGCGAAATCAGTAGTCGATATATAGTAAAAATGGTATGTCTGGCCTTGGTGGAGCCAATACTGGTGGTGTTTCTAGATAAGTTTTGATCCCTACAAATTCTTGATGGTATTCTTCATCCCAATGAAAGGGAATCTTCTTACGTAGCAACTAATTCATGGGTTGGCATTTTTTGAAAATTACGTGATGAATCTTTTGATGGATGCTATCTTGCCTTGTAGGCTCCTTAGCTTCCTAATGTTGGTATGGGTGGCCATTTCCAATATAGCCTTTACATTTGCAGGATTGACTTCAATGCCTCTCTTGGATATGATGAATCCCAAAATCTTACCAAAATTTATGCCAAATACACACTTCTTAGGATTCAATCGAATATTGTGCTCAATGAGGTGGTCAAAGACTTGTCTAAGGACTTCAACATGCTCTTTCGCAATAGGGACTTGGCAAGTAAGTAATCCATGTAATCCTCTAATATCTTATGCATATAGTCATGGAATATGTATGTCATAGCCCACTGATATGTGGCACCAGCATTTTTGAGACTGAATGGCATCACCTTGTAATAGAATGTTCCCCATAGAGTAATGAAAGTAGTTTTATGTTGATCTTCAATCTTAATCCAAATTTGGTTGTATCCATAATGGAGAGCATCTCATGACCTATGTTTGCATATACAAGAGAATCTATATTTGGAAATGGGAATGAATCCTTTGGTGTTACCCTATTTAAATATTTGAATTCTGTATAGATACAGACTCTTTCGTCAGGTTTCCCATGGGTACCATGTTTGACACCCACTCAGGGTAGTCAATAGGAACTATGAACACTACATCCAGTAGTTTTTGCAATTAGTTCTTCACCATTAAAGTGATGGTGGGATGCATTTTCCTCATATTTTGCTTGAATGGATTCTTCATGGGATCCAATGAAAGGTTGTGGATGACTAACTTTGGATCTATCCCTGGCATGTCTTTGTAAGTCCAAGTAATAATATTTGGCCTCTCTTTGAGAAGAGGAATTAGGATGGCTTGTTACTCTGGAGATAGACTTTCTCTGAACTTGAATTTCCTTGATTGGGTAGGATCATCGCTGATGTCTACCTTGAAAGTCACTTCTATAACCATATGTGACCCATCATCTAGTTTATGAGGTGTGGGTATCAAATGAATATCATCGATGGGATTTATAGGACCTACTGAATTAGGATCCAAACTAGCATGGAAGATGATATACGCACAACCTGATGCAAAATGGAATGGCTATAACATCTCTTCATTGGAGAAAAGATCTTCAAGCTCTATGGGAAAATCAACATGATCCTAATTAATATCCTCTACATCAATATGCAATGATTTGGTAGGATCTACTAGATTATGAAGTGGAGTGGCCAAATCAATGGAGATCATGTTGATAGATGGGATGAAATATCCAAGACCATAATGGTGTAATCTTATTTTAGGGTTTCCTCTTCCATAATAGTGATGAAGTTCTAGTGGTTTGAGGATGAATGAGTCCTCCCTATGTAGAATGCGAGTGGTTGGATTATCTCTATGCGTAGACTATATAATGGGGTCATTTTGCTCAAGGATCTCTCAAAATACGAGCGAAGGGGGATTGACCATGCGATGAATAGCCTATAAGTCAACAGGTCTTTCGAGGAACCTTAATCTAGGATCTATGGCACACAGTGCCACATCTCTTTATACTATCTAATTGACTTGTCGTAAGTGGTGAGATCCAAGGTAATCCATTTTAGTCTCATCCTCAAAGTCATCATCACTTATCCAAAAATTGTTAGCATTGGTATGTATCCCTAGAATAGAAGGCTCATGTCTTGGCACCAATTAGGCCATCTCTGTTTCATCTTTGTATTCTTCGTCACTTATGAAGAATCCATTTGCATTTGTCTCTTATTCTAAACTCAGGGGTTGATGGATCAGACATAAGTAGGCTCTTTCTATTGAGTCCTTTGATTCATAGTCACTTTCATCCGATATGTACCCACTCTCATTATGGATGGACCATGTGAATATTTGTAAATAGCGAGACCCATGGTAGGCTAAGCCAAGTTGCACCTTATCATAACTTGCTTCATATCCATTATCTTAATCCCATGAGTTGTACCCTATTATGGTGGAATCAATTGATATGTTTGGATGATAAATTTTTTGTGGTGGTACGTTCACCGTGGCCACTTGTATGTTGCTCACATTTCTTATTATTAGGGGCTGATAAGGAATGAAATCGATGTCTTATCCTAACCCTAATATTAATCTATCCAATTCTACTGCAAGAGAGTCATATCAACCTCAAATATAATAGCCTAACCCAAAACTGTCAGAGGGAAGATGATATTATGGTTTGTATGGCCACCTGTGCCCCTGCTCATATATACCAAGGCCATAGCCATGCCAATGGCAATGCTCAAAGTAGCTTAGAGCAAACTTAAGGTTAGATATATAATGAACATTAACCATGAATAAGTCATCATAATCCTCTTTTATGTCTAAAGAATTATGGGTGCAATCCAAGTTGGCATAGATAAAATTGGTTTGGTTGGGAGGGATTCCAAGTGGAACCACTATTCCCACTAGCAATTTCAAGTTCTTAGGTCTTCCCATGTCTTGTGTAGACTCAATGATAGGTGTAAATATAATATTATACACAAGGTACTCCCCTATGCCTATGCTTACCAAGTGTATTGATGCATACGATGTGGATAACCCTACGGATGACACTGGCAAATCGGGATGATATTCACTATCTTCATATTGATCTTGACGATCTTCTTCTTCCATAGTACTTGGAATTTTAGCAATTGCTATAGTTGGTACTTCCTTGGGTATTTATTCATCGACTAAGGGCACCTTTAGCTTTTGATTATATTTTGGTTTTGATATTGATGGTACTTTAGAAGCATTGACTATTTTAAGTGCACTAGGAGGTTTTGATGCACATGGGTCTTTCCTTACCATTTTACCTTTGTTATCTAATTGTGTGGTTGGAGATGAAGGTGCTATGTACATATGGGTAGAAGGAATTAAAAATTCTCCTAGAATATCCACTTGATGGACATATTTGAATGGCTCTTCATCAGCCAGAACCATATAGACTTTGTTTTCATGCACATACTTGACACACTGGTGCAAGATCAAAGGAACACACTTCATGTCCATTATCCAAGGACACCCTAGGAGGATATTGTATTGCATTACCCCTTCCAATACGTGACACATCATAGGGATGGTCTTATGCCCCACCTTGATGGGTAGTGTTGGAGCCAAATTTGACTCAACTTTGAAACCCCCAAATTTATTTTTTTTGGTTTCAATCAAAGTATCCTTAATACTGGTCACCACATGAGTTGTTGTGAGTTTATTAAAAATAAAATTCCATTGATTGGTTTGATAATGTCTAAACCTGAACCTTTAATAATGTGTGCATCATTCTATTAATCAAAGTACCTCAAAGTGGATAGGGAAAAAAATTTCAAATTAAATCCCTAAGCCAAAGTCTGACCTTCATAAAAAATAAGTTTCCTTGGGCCTAAACTAACTTATAAAATCATAAATTCCTAAGGTATGCTAAATATAAGGGAATAATTAATCATTGTGGTCTAAAAATTTGAAAAAACTAAGTTCAAAGTAAACATTAATTAAAACCTAAGGGTAGGCGCCCCACTAAGCTAAAAAGTAAGCATTTCAGGGTTAATCCAAGGGTCGTGCTCGATCTAAAAGAAATTGGATGATATCACGTTAATCAAATTGAAAAAGGGATAAGCCAAAGGTCAAAGCCTTGGTAAAAGTTAAAAAGTCTACATATTAATTTTAATTAGACAGTTGTGCTTTCATTAGGATAAATCTAATGGACGTGCATTTATAATAAACCTGAAAGATAAGTCAAAGGGTTAATGAGGTTTGACCTAAAGTTTAAAAATTGAGCATATTCGATTAATCTAATAGACACGCTTGATTCAAAATAGATTTGATGGTTGTGTGATATCTAAAAAGTCAAAGGTTTAAAGGAAATCAGCATAGGTCAAATAGTCGAGTTAAAATCTGAGCAAGTCCGATAGATCAAACGATTTCACCCATGCAATTCATAGATCACTAGTTAAAACCAATATTAAAAGAATGTGCCCCCATTGGATTAATCATCGGGCTAATTAAGAGGATCGAACGACTGCGCTCAATCAATATTTGATCTAATGGTGGCGCGTTCACTAAAGATGCATTGAAGTTTTTTAGACTTTGTAAGATTAATTAAAATGGTTAAAAAAATTAACAAGGGTCTAAACACATTAGATAATCACCCATTTTTATCTTAATTAATATCAAAGCTATACATCCTTGAATAAACTAACTCATAGGTTGACCAAATCTAATGGCGACACTTGTCTCCACTCAGATCTGATGGTTGCATAGAAATCATAAATGGTAAGATGAAAAAAAATGTAAATATCAATCACATTATTAGCAAGGGTCTAATACATTGCATGATTACCCCACTTTTTTTACTTAATCATGATTAATATAAATCAAAGATTTTATATTTTCAGTTATGTAGCATGTATCTTATAAGAGATCCAACGACAGGGCCCAAACTAATCCTAGAATCAACGGATGTGAAGGCCGATAGTGGCGGCAAAAGATCCAAAACTAAATGAAGATGTTTAAATCATATGGCAGCCTTCATTCCTCCTCAGATTCAATGGTGCACATGCTTAGATATTATCGAAGGTTAGTCTAAACATGATTATTCAAAATGATTGATAAAATTAGTCCAAGGTATGCATGGTTTTTCCCATTGGTTAAGAACTACGTGCATATGTATGATCCAACGGTTGTGTCCCACCATAGTAAGATCTAACGGTGATCACAAAATGAAAGTAAACATATTATATGTTACCATCACTCAATACGAGTTGTTAATGTTTAAAAATACGAGGACTAAAATTTGATAATCATGATTAAATAAAGACTAATAAACTGTGTTGTTTCAAGTGTTTATATGTATCCAGGTATATTAAATATCATGCAGGTCTCGGGATATCAGCGGTCATGCTAAAAATTTATCAAGATCAGATGACAACACATCAATTGACGTTTCGAAAGAAAAACCAATGACTTAGATCTGATGGTTGCGATTAATCACGATTGACTTAGGGAAAAAGAGAGACCTTTGAGGTAATAAAAGTTGACTCTCACACCAAAAACCAAATGTCACAAAATACCCAAAGGAAACATAATCGATCTCGAAGATTTAGTTATCACTCGGATCCAAGGTGGCACGAGGTTCAAAAAAGGACACTATCTCACCACATATACCAGTTCCACATTAGATCAAAAGGTCCCCATCGATGAATGAATAGAAGGTTTAAATGATTACAGGCACACAAATAAAAGGAGCTCTAGGCATGTAAGATAATAGAAATTACCCATCATAAAACACTAAGTTCCAAAAATGGATGAGTTGGCATGATCTCATTGGCAAATTTTAAACAATAGTTGGTGGTATCAAGTCGATGACGAAATATGTAAATTTATCAAGCTCACTCCACCACCTTGTATATAAAATTACAAAATCAATCGAGACCATTATCCTATTAATACAAGAATTAAATTTGATACATCATAGGCACAAAGAGAAGAGAGTATTCGAGCTTCGACAACTCAAGAAAAACTTTACCCATAGTCACAAGAGCAATGGCATCATGGGGAGATGTTTTCATGCCAGAAGATACACAAGAAGCTATGAAATTTATTACATATAGGTCACCCTACTATGTGATCTCTGGGCCACCCATCCTTGGTACCACTATGTATGAGTTTACCCAAAAATGTGGGGCAGATAAAAAACCCATCTCGACTCAACTGTATGAGATCGATAATTCCTATATTAAGAGTTTCACCCAAGTGATGGAAGGTGATAACAAGACCCCATGGATAATGGTGGATTTATTCCATAAATCTCATATGTTACAGTACAAGGGTTTTCCCAGAAACAATATATGGAACAGTAACCTTGGGAAGCTGATATGCCCAAAAGTGCACTTTTCTTCAGACTTGATGGCTTTGTTGGCGATAGCATACAACGAAAGAACAAGGACATTTTGAGACCACCAAAATCGGTGGGTGTTCAGCATCAAGGTTGAATATATCCAGAAGGTGTTCAACTTAACAAATTATACCACTTTTTTGGTAGACCAGGTAATTGAACACCAATATCGTATGTTTACAGATATGGAAGTTTTTAAGAGTTTGTTCGACATGCATGCAATGATAGATAAAATATTCCCAATCAATAAAAATGTTTTTAAACCCTAGATACAAGATTTTTTGTGACATGATAAACATAGTTTTGGGGGTACAAGATGTAAATAGAATAAAAAAAAGGGTTTTATATTTAGTTGCACAATGCAATAGGGCATATAATACTATGATCTATGCCTGGGAACTGAAAATAAGTACCCAAATACATAAAGAAATGATGGAATTAAGAAGGGCAATTTTTTAACAGAGGTAGGAGATGCCTCATTTTTTACAGTATTCATTTCTCGTTCACCTAATAGTAGGCAAATTGGAAGAAGATCGTAAAAGAGTGAAATCCCTCGATGTCCCCTATGTTCAAAATAGTTTCTAAAGACTTCATGAAGGACAAAATCACATGGGCTGGTTCTATGATTGTTTCATTGTCAAAATCCATTGGGCCTTAACTGGGTTAGTTTCGAAGAGATTAGGGCCAAGGATAAAAGCCTTCATTAAAGAAAAGTAAATTGGAGACTTCTTCATAGAAGGATTTACTTATATAATATTGTATGGAGCTAAGATCCCCCCTAAAGTGCTACCACAATACTACCCATTATCCATAACAGCTTTAGAATTATGCAGGTAGGTGGTAGAAGAGGCTAAAATGAGACTGGTTAAAAAGCATGGCAAATCTCAATGTTCCCTACCGTTTTGGGAATTATATATTTTTTGGATATCCTTCTCAACTCAAAGAAATTTTTTAATTAGACAATATGGAATTCTATGAAGTATCATGGAGGTTTTATGATCCAAAGGGAACATACAGTAAAATGATGGAATGAGCTTTTATTCTTTTCAACATATCCTTTTTCATTATATTAGGTAATATACATGATCTTGCACCTTTGTCACTGATGGAGGTTGTGCACTTGAAGTGTCTCTTTGAATTAATTCTTCCTTTTGCTTATTTATGACTACTTTTAATTCTGTATTTTCTGCCTCCTCTTTGCTCATTTGTTTTTTTAGTTTATCAATTGTTTCAAAAAATCTATCTATGACTTGGACCTACACTACTTTGGAAACTTCTGCTATTTATCCCTCTTTTCCTAGCACTGATGAACCCCCTGTTTCCTCATTAGCTCTGAAGAATAGTGGACCTTGAAGAGGAGGAAGATTAATTTTTGCTATATCTGATATGTGTGCTTCTGATTTACCTTCTTCAGTGAGTTGTTCTACCATCTTCTCCATCCTTGCTACTAATTGTAATTCTTGTTAATTTGTGGTAGTGAATGTGATTTGATCATATTTTCTTTCCAAAACAACTTGGGTAGTGGATAAATACAATATGGGTCTCTTTTCTTCCATAGTAGTTACCTCTTTTTTATTCTTCACTAGGTGGCTTCGAAAAGGGCCACCTAATCCACCAGCTACCCTAGGATTCATTTGTATTACCAATGGGATTTTAATATCCTATCCCTTAATATTTATAGAGGTAGGTATGGCCATGGATGCTAATTTATTCATGCTGGTTATAGTCAATACATGATCAAAAATGGAAATTATAGCTTGCTCTGTAGATGAGGCTTCTTGATAGGATGTTGTTACTATTTCCTTTCCTTTATCTGTACTGGTTTGTTGAGAAGCTTCTTGAGGAATGTTTGGTATTGCTTCTATTCTGAGTTAAGCATTCTCAGGGAGCTCGACATGTTGTTCTATTACATCAGTAGCTTTAATAGTGACCTCCATCAAATTAATACCTTGTTCTTATATCATTTCCAGCAAGGGGTCTTCCTTGATTGTTGGGCCTGACCTTGGTAAAATAGGTGCTACAGTATCTACTGAACCTTCCTGAAGCCTTCTTAGTTTTGGAGGGTAATCATTGGCTTAATAAACCTATGTGCTACCTCTTTTTCCTGAGGGGAAGTCATCCCAAACTGCCTATAAACTTGTTCATTTTTCTATAGCTTCTAACAGACTCTCTTCAAAAGTTTCTTCCTTGTGTTGGATTTGGGCATATTCTCTCTTTGGTAATCCAAATAACTGCTCAAGAAATTGTGACCTTGATGCAGGAAAGGGAAGAGGATTTTGGAATCATCCACCCTACCTTAGATTTCGTAGGAGATCATTTTGAAGAGTTACAGAGACAAGAAATAATGACACCAGACGACAATAAGATCCAGATCAATTTTGAGTTTTTCAAAGCAGCCCTGTTTGGAGCAAACCTAGAGAGATGGATAAGTTCTATAATAGAAACAAATGACTTAATAAAAGATGCTACAGTGAAACTGGAAGATATTGGCTTATCCCTAGACCAATGCTTAGAAGCCTCAGATATAGAAGAGGTATTTAAAGAAACCTTTGAAAGATTCGACTATGAACTAGGTGATGAGGAAGAAATGATTAAGCAAACCACATTTATGGTAAATACTATGGAAATATTACTGTCTCAATATGACAAGAATATGCCTGTTATTGCTATACATAAAAACAAAATCTTGTAGGAGATGAACATGCTAAGGATTGCAGCCACATTTGATACAGGAGTTTGGAGATTGATAGATGAACATATAAAACAACTGCAATGAAGTCAAAAAGGAAAAAAGGTTAATACCTATAGTCAACAACCGAAAGTGAGTTCAACACAACAAACAATAGTAACAATAGGTAATATTTTTGGCATAGTTAGAGGGTCAAGAAATCAAAGGGGGTCAACCCAAAAAAGACCAGTTTGAAAGACAACAGCCAAACGCACCAGGAAGTAGCAAAAAAATATAAAGGCCTCCCTCATACCTTAATCACCAGTGGAATAGAATTATACAGTAAATGTTACAAGAGTAGTGGGAGCCAATTGTACCAATTTTGAAATTCAAACAGATGCTGATAGATGTACAGTTAGGGATGAACCAAGAATAACATAATCAAGAACCTAAGGCTATAAAAGAAAGCAGCGGTGTTCAGATTCTGCATCAAGCAATTAGAGAGAATAGCATTTTTTCTAAGAGGTATACTTGAGTGTCTGGTTAGTTGTGTTGTTGTATTCCCTTCTGTGTCTATTTTCCTTTCTCATTTCTTTTTCTTCCCTTTGCTTTGCAGGATTGTGATAGGAAAGCATTCAAGAAGCTGAGATCATTTCCTACCTTCTTGAGCCTAGGATTCAGAGACTACTATTACCAGATTGGAACAAGGAGAGTTGGAGAGACCTATTACATTATTTGAACAGAGTCCTCTTCATTGTATTGATGTATTTCTTTAAGAAAAATAGAGTTAAAAGGCATCCCGCCCACTCTGCATGTAATATTTTATGAAATCAATACAATTCTGGGTTTTATTCCTATCATATCTTTGTCATTGTACTATGTGTCACTGTGTAATGGGTTACATTATTTGAATGCATTATATACGTTTCTTTCATTGGTTAACTCTTGATTTTATTATGATATTCGAATGAGATTAAGAACACCAATTTTCTTCTCCCCTTCTCTCTGTTTCATATTAAAATTATTGTTAAATTGCTATAACAACCCAATGAATCTAGGCACCGGTCTACATAAGGCATAACGAATGGTTGTTTTCATGCTTGGTCATTTTAATACATATAGTATAATATAAATCTGGAGCATGCAAATTAGAAGTTTAATTAAAGAATTGTCGTTGGGGTTTCCTTACCCATTATGTAGTCTTCTTTAGCAATATTTGTGTTTAGCAGAACATGAGGCAGGTCAACCAGAGCCTGTAATAGCTCATTGGTTTCAAACAGGTTCTTGTAGCATGACAATCGAAATCCTATGGATGCAAGAATCGGTTCCAATAGTTTTTTGGCATCATTTTCAGGGAGGACTTATATGTTCAAGAACATATCACTTAAGTTTGTTCTCGAATGAATTATTTTTAATCAATGGGTGGCCAGTTAGAATAAAGAACGTTTGTTTAATTTTCACTATTTTTAGGTTCTTTATTATTTCTTGATTTTCTTGAATTCTCTTTCTTGATTTTCTTGAATTTCCCCAAGAACCCACTCCTGTGAGGATGAGTGATAATATCAAGCATTCTTGATAAGAGTATACTCTGTTCTTTCTGCACCTTAGTGTTGGCAAATCTATGGACGAACCTAGAAGAAAAATATAAAAAAAGAGAGAACAGAACATGTTGGCGAACACCAGGAGAAGCGGTAAGGAGCTATTCCCGAAACTCAAAAATCTAGAGGTATTTATACATACCCAAAAATCACCATTTTTTAAGAATTCTACATATTATAGTAGATCTAATTCTAGCGGTAAAAAGTATGTAAAGAAAAATTAGAATATTATTACTACTGATATTACTGTTGATGAACATTTAAATCCTATTGTAGAAGATATATGCAATTGTTCTCATCATACAATAAATAGTAATACTACAGTAGATAATCAATCTGATTATATCTACAAATTATAAATTCTACAGTAGCAATGGAGTATGTTTTATGGGGAACTAATATAGAAGCCTTTTGTATGTTTTTACTAGTAAATTTAAATGCCTTACCCAGTAAAGCTCACAAATACCTCCCTAAGTTTTTAGGAAATAGTGCAAGAATTGGAGAGGATCATATCAAAAGTTTCTTATATGCAATGGATAGTCTGGAAGTTGAACATGAAGATGTAGTATTAAGACTGTTTCTACAGACTTTAGAAAAATATGCTAGAGAATGGTTTAATTCCCTTCCTAACAATGATATCCCAGACTTCACCAAAATGGAAGAGGTGTTCCTAAAGAAGTATGGTGAAAGGAAAAATGAACAATCATTGTTAACTCGAGCTAGCCACTATGAAGAAGAAAGAAAATGAGGTTGTTAGTGATTTTAATAGAAGATTTTCAAAAACAAGAAACAAAATCCCTACCAACCTCAGGCCTAGTGATATTCAGTCTATTTGTTTTTATAAGAATGCTTTTCAAGGAGAGTTTAACTATGAATTAAGGCAAGAACAAGCCACTACCATTGATGGTTGTATGGAAAAAGCAATGGATATAGAAAGAAATATGCTTGATAGTGGTAAGATGAAGCCTTATTCTTTAGAGGTTAACATGCCTGAGAGAAAACCTAAGAGAGTGGCTTTTGATATACAAAGAAGAACTAAAATTGATCCTGTGGAGAAGTTGACTAGTCAAATGACAGAAATGTTCAACAACATGAGTAACAAGTTAGCAAGAATTGAAAGAAATGGAAATAATGATGAATCTTCATAGACAGAGCGACCACATGTTGACAATCATCCCCCTTTAAGAAAAATTACAACAAGAATTGGGGAAACAACAATGGTTTTGAAGAAGGGAATAGGAATAGGGGTAATGGGAATAACAACTGGAAAACATAGAGATTCTGATAGGGATCAGAACAATGTCCCTAACCCAATGCCATCTGCCAATGTAGCTGAAGGTTTTCCTTATTTTTGCTCTACTTGTGATGCACCCCATAACCTTGATGCATGTGGAATACACCTAAGTGATCAACGTAATGTAGATATGCATGCAGAATCGAAGAGGATATAAGAATCAATGCATGTTGGTCCATTGAAGATGAATCCAGAGAAAGGTTGTTTGAAGAAGACATGGATAAATATGCTTCAAATCATCATCCTCAAATCTTAGTAACTGAAGGAACTAAAATCTTGCAGAAATCACATGAGTCAAGATATGATAAGATGAAGCAAGGGAAATTGATTCCCACTACTCAAGAGGTTGAAGAATTAGAGGCAACCCATGTTTTAAATTTGAGGAATAGAACAGTCCCTGAAAGAATAGAGAAATTATCTACAAATGAAACAAGAAGATAAACTTTCACCAATAAAAATATCAGTAAAGAGAAAACTGATAGGAACCCTAATAAAATTACTCCTGAGGTAATAGAATCAACGAAAGAAGTTCCCAAAGAAGAAAGTAATAAACCATTGGATATAAAGAAGATAGAATTTGATGTTGGGTCAAAACTCAGTAAGAAAAAAGTTAATATCACATTTGGTGAACTTATGAAAGTTCAAACATACAGAGAACAAGTATGCAGAGCTTTTGGATTAGTAGAGCAGAAAGAAGACCCTACTTGTCATGTTGCTAGACAAAATCAACATGATACAAGATCACCATCTTCTGTTAGACCCTTCTACGTGTCATTAAGATATAATTCAGATGAAGGGGAAAGATATGTGATTCATAATTGCATGCTCGATAGTGGAGCTTCACATAATATCATGCCTAAGCTAATAGCTGACCAAATGGGATTAATCTGTACTAGAGATTCTGCTCCTATTTTTGTAATGGATAACAGACAAATTCCCTGTGTAGGGGTGATAACTGGATTATTAGTTTTCCTAGACCAACACCCCAAAAAGGGCATTGTCATGGATGTAGCAGTAGTTGATGTTGACCCATTCTTCTCACTTTTACTCAGTAGGCATTGGGCAGAACAACTAGGGGGATCAATACAACTAGACTGGTCTTATGCTACCATCCCCATATCGGATAAGGAGAATATAATTTTGAGAAGGGAACCATTCAACAAACACTCCGTAGAGTTAATTCAAATAGATGAAACCATGATTAACTTAGTTAACTCTATGGAAGAAAAAGGGATGGGAGTCTATTCAATATGGCACAACCCATTCCTGATGGAAGTACCAGATGCAAAGAACATGGATCCAGAAGATATGAGAATAACTGATGCTGAATCAAATCGAGTATTAACCCAAGAAATGTGGACCATGTCATTTGATGGGGCTAAATCCCAATCTGGAGTAGGTGCAGGTGTAAATTTGATTGATATTAAAGGAAATTACCTTAGTATCCCTTACAGATTACAATTTCCTTGCACAAATAATGTAGTTGAGTACGAAGCTTTACTATTAGGGCTAAGGAAAGCAAAAGAGTTAGGTATTAACTACTTAACTATAATAGGGGATGCATAACTTATTATACTACAAATAAAAGGCAAATATTAGACCAAGCATCCTAGACTTAAGCAATATAGAAATGCAGTATCTGGAAGAAATTGATAAATTTTTGGCTTTCAATATTTCATATATTCCTAGAGAACAAAATCATGTTGCAGATCTCTTAGCTGTGAATGCCTCAGGTCTAGATCACCCAGAGATAACTACAGAATATATGGATAGATTTCCAACTATCTCAGTCTATAAACCTTCTGTGCTGGATAACATAGTCTATCTTCAGGTCTTTCAAGATGATATAGATATTAAGGATTTTATGACTTTACAAAATCAGTATGCAGATGTAATCTGTGATGAAAAATATGAAGAAAAGCTAAAAGATCAAATAGGAGAGCCAGTAGAAGTAATCCAGTTGAAAACTAATAGAATACCCAAAGGATTGGTGTCTCTTGAAAGCCTATTTGATGATTTTGACAAAGCCTATAAACCTATACGTAGAGAAGTGATATCTGAGGATATTAATATTGGCTCAATGAAAGAACCCAGAATAGTGAAAGTAGACATGGCATTACCTGCTAAAGAAAAATTTGGATATATCAATTTCCTAAAAAAGAACAAAGAACATTTTGCTTGGACTTATGAAGATCTCAAAACTTTCAAAATGGATGTGATGACACATATAATACCCTTGAAAGAAGAGGCCAAGCCATTTAGACAAAAATAGAGAAAGTACAATCCAACTCTGCACCCAATAATGCAAAAAGAGGTACAAAAATTGTTGGACTCCAAGATAATAAGAAAAGTCAGATTTTCCTCCTGGATATCCAACTTAGTACCAGTTAGGAAAAAGAATGGGGACATTAGACTATGCGTGGATTTTAGAAATTTAAACAAGAGCTCACTAAAAGACAATTACCCATTGCCTAACATGGAACAACTGCTGCAAGCAGTAGTAGGTTCAACTAGATTGTCCCTGTTAGATGGATTTTTAGGGTACAATCAAATTCTGATAAATCCAGAAGATAGACACAAGGCAACATTCACCACACCCTGGGGCACATTTGAATATTTAAGAATACCTTTTGGATTGATGAATGCAGGTGCTACTTTCCAGAGAGCGATGGACTTTGCTTTCAAAGGATTAATGTTCAAAATTGTAGTAGTGTACTTAGATGATATCACAATTTTTTCTAAAAATCCAGAAGATCATCTAGAACATTTGACTGCAGTTTTTGCCCAGTGCAAGGAATTTGGAATCTCTCTAAATCCAAAAAAATGCATATTCGGAACTACACAAGGAAAATTGCTAGGTCATATAGTTTCAGAAAAGGGGATAAGCATTGATCCAGAAAGGATAGAAGCCATTTCTAAAATTCCCCCACCCAAGAATCTAAAAGGGGTAAGGTCATTCTTTGGAAAAATAAATTTTATCAAAATATTTGTCCCAAATTTTGCAGAAATGACCAAACCCATAAATGATATGGTGAAGAAAACTGGAGAAATAAAATGGACATTAGAAAATATGGAAACATTTAACAAGATTAAAGAAGCCATATCAACCACTCCAGACTTTAAGTTGCCCTGATTATGCAAAGGATTTTAATATCTATTCATATGCTTCTGAACACTCTATTGTTGCAGTCCTTTCACAGAAAGATAATGAAAATAATGAAAGGCCAATAGCCTTTATGAGCTTAGGACTAAAAGGAGCAAATATTAAATACACCTTACTGGAAAAACATGCCTATGCAGTCATCCAATATTTAGAACACTTCAAAGGTATATTTGGCTCAAACAAAGTTTATTGTTGTATTCCCTTTATAGCAATAAAAGATATCTTTTCTCAATCAGAGCCATTAGGAAGACCAACAAGATGGATGGTAAAACTTTTGCAATATGATGTTGAATTCAAAATAGTTAAAATAGTCAAAGGGTAGGGTTTAGCTAAACTGTTGGCTAACAAAGAAGAAGCAGGATCTGAAAATATTCTCACCATAGATCAGACATATGATGACAGAAGAATAAAAAATGAAGAATGTAAATGGTATGAAGAAATTTTGTCATACTTACAAACGTTGTCTTTTCTCGGAGATATGACAATAAATAGAATGAGGTCAGTCAAACTTCAAGCTCAAAAGTATTATATACAAAATGGAGTATTATATTGGAAACATCCTGATGGAGTATTATTAGTCTGCTTATATGAAAGAGAAGTCCCAGAAATAATTAATGAATTTCATAATGGTTTCTGTGGAGGACACTTTGCTCCAAGAGCTACAACTAATAAAATCATGAGAGCAGGATATTATTGGCCATCCCTTTTTAAGGATGTATATAAATATGTTAGGAATTGTCATAACTACCAAGTTTTTATAGGGAAAAAGCATCTACCAGCCATGCCCCTCAAGCCAGTAATCATTGAAGCACCTTTTGCTCAATGGGGTATTGACCTGATTGGAGAGATCAAGCCTAATTCATCTGGCCAACATAAGTGGATCATAACTGCAATAGATTACTTCACAAAGTGGGTGGAAGTTGCACCTTTGAGAACATCTACAACTGCTGCAGTCATCAGATTCATAGAAGAAAACATCTTGACCAGGTATGGAGTTCCTAAAAAGCTTGTAACTGATAATGCTCAATATTTTGTGTCATATGAAATGGTAGAATTTTATGCTGAATATGGAATTGAATTATCTCATTCTGCTAATTATTATCCCCAAGGAAATGGTTTAGTTGAGTCATCAAATAAAAATGTAATAACAAGAATAAAAAGGTCATTAGGCAAAAACAAAAGGGGATGGGACAGTGAACTTAAATTTTCTTTATGGGCTGATAGGTTGTCTATTAAAATAAATACAGGAAGAACCCCCTATGAGATGGTTTATGGAGAAAAAGCCCTACTACCCCCAAAAATGGAAAAAATGGCACTTTCCCTTTTATTGCAAGATCATGAAAACCCCGATCCCATTCAGAGAAGGCTTGACCAAATTGTCTTGTTAGAAGAACAAAGAAGAGAGACCCTCAATAGAATGATGGAACAAACCCATAAAACTATAAAATTGTTTAATAAGAAAGCCAAGGGTACTCCTTTTTCTCAAGGAGATATAGTCATCTATTGGGATCCTAAAAATGATAAGCATGGTGAAAAGGGTAAGTTTGAACCTAAATGGATTGGCCCATACCAAATTGCCCATGTTATCAATCAGAATACTTACAAGCTACAGAATTTGTAGGGAGAAATAATGGCTATCCCTATTAATGGCCAACACCTCAAAATGTACAATCCCTATTGAAGGTGTACTTACAAAAAAAATTAAAAAAAATATAGAAAAACAAAAATCCAAAAATAGAGTGGTGTATTTTGTTTATTAGTTAAGCTTCCCTTTTGTTCTTGAATAATTTTGAGTTTACTGTACACATGATATCTTAGTTTGATGAGTATATCTAACTGTTTATTCCACCAAAGACAATAAGAAAAAAGGAGATTTATTTTAGATGTTGATGAGGTTTACAATTCTGTCAAAAATGAGTGTTTATGCAATAGTTGTTTGATATGAGATAAAACAGATAGAAAACAAAGCTGATTGAAACATCATGTCAAGCCTCACATTACAAATGATACTTAAGGTGACTTCAAAGGTCCAAAGAACTGAGTTATCTTTGAGAGGGTAGTTGAGCCAAAAATTATTACACTCATCTTTTATAGCCAGAAACTAATCCTCAACTCGGCATACTTATTGCACAATTTGCTTATATATCCAAACACTTCTCTCACGAGAAAGAAAAATAAAAAATAAAGTAAAACTGAGTCACTACCTAAAATATCTTGGAAAACCTCTACCAAAGCTATAGACGCTTAATGGGCAGTAGGGTAAAACTAAGATGGGATTAGAAGCAACTCCACCGAGGCTATAGACGCTTGACTGGCAGTGGAGCCCTACAGAATGGTGAAAATTTTTAAAGAGTGAAATCACATATTAGGCTTGGCTATTTTGCTCAGATATGGTAAAGTTCTGAAAGATTTAGAAATCCAAAAAAGAATGCACAAACACACACATGGGCAAAAATATGATGAAACAAATGGCTGTGACAAAATCTGTGTAATCATATCTTATGACTTAGCTAAAACAAGCATTACAATATTTCAAAATAAAACTCATTGATTTCTAAAATTTCTAACCTTTGTTTCCAAATTGAATGAAAAGGGATCTACAGTTTTTCATACTCTACTTGCTTTGATATCATGTTATTCATACAGTTTTTCAGTATATATAAAAAAAATGATGAAGAAAAGAAAGAAAAAGAGGAAGGAAATTTTTTCTGTTATGCATTTCAAGTTTTACTTAGCAATCAAAATTTTGTTGTTTTTTGTTAATTTTTGCAAAATAAAACCAAGAGATTCTGTGGTTCTCAAGTGCTTCATGTTTTCAACACATTGTCCCAGTCAGAGCCTATGTTGGAGCCAAATTTGACTCAACTTTGAAACCCCCAAATTTAATTTTTTGGTTTCAATCAAAGTATCCTTAATGTTGGTCACTGCTTGAGTTGTTGTGAGTTTCTTAAAAGAAAATTCCATTGATTGGTTTGATGAATTCTAAACCTTGATTGTTTATAAGGTATGCCTCTCTTTATTAATTAAATTTCCTCAAAGTGGATAGGGCAAAAATTTCATTAATTAAATCCTTAAGCCAAAGTCCGACCTTCATAATAATAAGTTCCCTTGGGCCTAAATTAACTTATAAAATCTTAAAGTCCTAAAGGTATGTTAAAGATAAGGGAATAATTAATCATCATGGTCTAAAAGTCTAAAAAACCTAAGTACGAAGCAAATATTAATTAAAACCTAAGGGTAGGCACCCCACTAAGTTAACAAGCAAGCACCTCAGGGTTAATCCAAGGGTCGTTCTTGATCCAAAAGAAATCGGATGATAACGCATTAATAAAATTGAACAAGGGATAAGCCAAAGGTCAAAGTCATGGTAAAATTTAAAGAGTCTACATCTTAATTTTAATAATATGATAAATCTAAGATTTTAAAATAAATTGAAAGATAAGTCAAAGGGTCAATGAGGTTTAACCTAAAGTTTAAAAATTGAGCATCTTCGATTAATCTAATAGACGTGCTTGATTCAAAATAGATCCGATGGCTATGCAATCTCCAAAAATTCAAAGGTTTAAATAAAGTCGTCATAGGTCAAATAGTCGAGTTAAAATATGAGCAAGTTTGATAGATCGGATGATCGTGCCCATGCAACGTCTAGATCAATGGTCGTGCATGCTCCGAGTTAATCACCTTAAAAATCAATATTAAAAGAAGTGCCCCCTTTGGATTAATCATCGGGCTAATTAATAGGATCGAATGGCTGCGCTCAATCAATATTTGATCTAACGGTGGCGCGTTCACTAAAGATGCATTGAAGTTTTTTAGACTTTGTAAGATTAATTAAAATGGTTAAAATAAATTAATGAGGGTCTAAACACATTAGATAATCATCCCCTTTTTAGATTAATTAGGATTATTATTATGCACCCTTGGATAAACTAACTCGTAGGTTGACTAAATCTGATGGCGATGCTTGTCTCCACTCAGATCTGATGGTCGTGCCAAGAAATCATAGATGGTAAGATGAAAATAAAGGTAAATATTAATTACATGATTAACAAGGGTCTAATACGTTGGTTGATTACCCCCCCATTTTGGCTTACTCATAATTAATATAAAATCAAAGAGTTTATATTTTTGATTATATAGTATGCATCTTATGAACAATCTAACGACAACGCCCAAACTAATCTTAGAATCAATGGATGTGAAGGCCTGTAGTGGTGGCAAAATATCCAAAGCTAAATGAAGATGTTTAAATCAGATGGTGACGTTCATTCCTCCTCAGATCCAATGGTGCGTGTGCTTAGAGATGATCGAAGGTTAGTCTAAACATGATTATTTCAAATGATTGATTAATTAATCCAAGGTACGTATGGTTTTCCCCATTTGTTAAGAATTACGTGCATGTGTATGATCCAACAGTCGTGTCCTACAATGGTAAGATCTAACGGTGATCACAAAAGGATAGTAAACATATTATATGTTACCATCGCTTAATACGAGTTGTTAAGGTTTAAAAATATGAAGATTAACATTGGATAATCATGATTAAACAAGGACCAATAAATCATGTTATTTCAAATGTTTATATGCAGCCAGGTATATTAACTATCATGTAGGTCTCGAGATATCAATGGTCACGCTAAAAACCTTATCAAGATCGGATGACAATGCATCAATCGACGTTTCGAGAGCAAAACCAATCACTTAGATCCGATGGTTGTGATTAATCATGGTTGACTTAGGGAAAAAGGGACCTCAAAGGTAATTAAAAAGTTGACACTCACACCAAAAATCGAATGTCACAAAAGACCTTAAGGAAACATAATTGATCCTAAAGATTTAGTTATCACTCGGATCCGAGGTGGCATGAGGTTCAAAAAGGACACTATCCCCACCACACATACTAGTTCCACGTCAGATTAAAAGGTCCCCATCGATGAATGAATAGAAGGCTTAAATGATTATAGGCACACGAATCAAAGGAGCCCAAGGCACGTAAGATAATGGACATTACCCATCATAAAACACTAAATTCTAGAAAAGGATGAGTTGGCATGATCTCATTGGCCAATTTTAAACAGCAGTTGGTGGCATCGGGTCGATGATGAAATGTGCAAATTTATCAAGCTCACTCCACCACCCTGTATATAAACTTACAAAACTAGTCAAGGCCACTATCCTGGTAATCCAAGAATTAAAGTTGATACATCAGAGGCATAGAGAGAAGAGAGTATTCAAACTTTGAGAACTCAAGAAGAACTTGACCCACAGTCATAAGAGCAATGGCATCATGGGGAGATGTTTTCATGCCAGAAGATACATGAGAAGCCATGAAATTTATCATAGATAGGTCACCTTACTCTATGATCTCTGGGCCACCTGTTCTTGGTACCACTATGTATGAGTTTACCCAAAAATGTGGGGCAGATAAAAAACCCAACCCGACTCAACTGTACGAGATCGACAATGCCTGTATTAAGAGTTTCGCCCAAGTGATGGAAGGCGATAATAGGACCCCATGGATAATGGTGGATTTATTCCATAAAGCTCATAGGTTATAGTACAAGGGTTTTCCTAGAGACAATAGATGGAACAGTAACCTTGGGAAGCTGATATGCCCAAAAGTGCACTTCTCCTCAGACTTGATGGCTTGGCTGGTAGTAGCATACGATGAAAGAACAAGGACCTTTCGAGACCACAAGAATCGGTGGGTGTTCAACATCAAAGTCGAAGATATCCAGGAGGTGTTCAAATTGACGAATTATACCACCTTTCTGGTAGACCAGGTAATCGAACACCAATCTCGTATGTTTACAGATATGGAAGTTTTTAAAAATTTGTTCGACACACATGCAACGATAGATAACAAATTCCCAATCAACAAAAATGCTTTTAAACCCTGGGTGCAAGATTTCTGTGACATGATAAACATAGTATTGGGGGTACAGGATATGAATAGAATAACAAAAAGGGTTTTATATTTAGCTGCACAATGTAATAGAGGATATAATACTCCAATCTATGCCTGGGAACTAGAATTAAGCACCCAAATACACAAAGAAATGGTAGAACTAAGAAGAGCAATTTTTGAACAGAGGCAGGAGATGCCTCACTTTTCATAGTATTCATTTCTCATTCACTTAATAGCAGGCCAATTGGGAGAAGAAGCCCGTAAAAGAGTAAAAGCCCTCAATAGCCCCTATGTTCAAAATAGCTTCTGGAGACTTCATGAAGGACGAACTCACATGGGCTGGTTCTGTGATCATTTCATGGTAGAAATCCATTGGGCCTTAACTGGGTTAGTTCCAGAGAGATTAGGGCCAAGGGTAAAAGCCTTCATTAAAGAAAAGGAAATTGGAGACTTCTTCTTCATAGAAGGATTTACTTATATCAGATTGTATGGAGCTAAGATCCCTCCTAAAGTGCTACCACAGTACTGCCCATTATCCATAGCAACTTTAGAATTATGTAGGCAGGTGGCAGAAGAGGCTAAAATGAGACTAGTTAAGAAGCATGGCAAGGTCCCATGGCTCGATGTTCCCTACCATTTTGGGGATTATGTATTTGTTGGATATCCTTATCTGCTCAAAGGAATGTTTGAATTAGACAATATGGGATTCGATGAAGTATCATGGAGGTTTTATGATCCAAAGGGAACATACAGTAAAATGATGGAAAAAAGAGAATATGCCCGAATCCAACACAGGGAAGATGCTTTTGAAGAGAGTCTATTAGAAGCTATAGAAAAAGGAACAATTTTGCAGACAGTTTGGGATGATTTCCCTCCTAGAAAAAGAGGCAGCACATAGGTTTATGAAGCCTATGATTATCCTACAGAACTAAGAAGGCTTCGAGAAGGTTCAGTAGATGCTGTAGCACCTATTTTACCAAGGTCAGGCCCAACAATCAAGGAAGACCCCTTATTGGAATTGATAGAAGAACAAGGCATTGATCTGATGGAGGTCATTGTTAAAGTTGTTGATGTAATAGAACAATAGGTCAAGCTCCCTGAGAATGCTCAACTTAGAATAGAAGCAGCACCAAACATTCCTCAAGAAGCTTCTCAACAAACTAGTATAGATAAAGGAAAGGAAATGGTAACAACATCCTTTCAAGAAGCATCATCTATAGAGCAAGCTATAGTTCCCATTTTTGATCATGTATTGGCTGTAACCAGTGTGAAGAAATTAGCACCCATGGCCATCCCTACCTCTATAAATATAAAGGGATAGGAGATTAAAATCCCATCAGTAATACAAATGAATCCTAGGGCAGTTGGTGGATTAGGTGGCCTTTTTTGAAGCCACCTAGTGAAGAATCAAAAAGAGGTAACTCCTATGGAAGCAAAGAGACCCATATTGTCTTTACCCACTACCCAAGTTGTTTTGGAAAGAATAGATGATCAGACCACCTTCACTGCTATAAATGAACAAGAATTGCAATTATTAGAAGGGATGGGGAATATGGGAGAACAACTCACTGAAGAAGGTAAATTAGAAGCACACATATTGGATATTGTAGAAATTAATCTTCCTCCTCTACAAAATCCACTAGTCTTTAGAGTTAATGAGGAAACATGGGGTTCATCAGTGTTAGGAAAAGAGGGAGATATGGCAGAAGTTGCTAAAGCAGTGCAAGTCCAAGTCATAGACCAATTTGTTGAAAAAATTGATAAACTAAGAAAACAATTGAGCAAAGAGGAGGAAAAAAATGTAAAATTAAAAGTAGTGATAAGTAAGCAATAGGAAGAATTGACTCAAAGAGACACTTCAAGTGCACAACCTCCATCAGTGACAAAGGTGCAAGATCATGTATACTATCTGAATGTAATGAAAAAGGACATGTTGAAAAGAATAAAAGCTCATGCCAAAGGTTTTTCTTAAATGTTTAGACAAATATGGGTAATCCAAATAACTGCTCAAGAAATTGTGACATTGATGCAAGAAAGAGAAGAGGATTTTGAGGTCATCCACCCTACCTTAGATTTTGTAGGAGATCATTTTGAAGAGTTATAGGGGCAAGAAATAATGATACTTGATGGTAATAAGATTCAGATTAATTTTGAGTTTTTCAAAGCAGCCCTATTTGGAGCAAACCTAGAGAGATGGATTAAGTTTTGTAGATAGAAATGAATGACTTAATAAAAGATGCTATGGTGAAAATGGTAGATATTGGCTTATCCTTAGACCAATGCTTAGAGGCCTTAGATATAGAAGAAGTATTTAAAGAAACCTTTGAAATATTTAAATGTGAACTAGGTGATGAGGAAGAAATGATTAGGCAAACTACTTTTATGGTAAATACTGTGGAAATATTACTATCTCAATACGACAAGAATATGCCTATTATTGCTATACAGAAAAACAAAATCTTGCAGGAGATGAATATGCTAAGGATTGCAACCACATTTGATACAGGAGTTTGGAGATTGATAGATGAACATATAAAACAACTACAACGAAGTCAAAAAGGGAAAAATATTAATACCTGTAGTCAACAACCGAAAGTGAGTTCAACACAACAAACAACAGTAACAATAGGTAATATTTATGGCATAGTTAGAGGGTCAAGAAATCAAAGGGGATCAACCCAAAAAAGACCAGTTCGGAAGATAGCAGCCAAACGCACCAGGAAGTAGCAGAAAAAGATAAAGGCCTCCCTCATACCTTAATCACCAGTGGAATAGAATTATACAGTAAAGGTTATAAGAGTAGTGGGAGCCAGCTGTACCAATTTTGAAATTCAAATAGATGTTGACAGGTGTACAGTCAGGGATGAACCAAGAATAATAGAATCAAGAACCAGAGGCTATAAAAGAAAGCAACGGTGTTCAGATTCTGCATCAAGCAATTAGAGAGAATAGCATTTTTGCTAAGAGGTATACTTGAGTGCCTGGTTAGTTGTGTTGTTGTATTCCCTTTTGTGTCTATTTTCCTTTCTCATTTCTTTTTCTTCCCCTTGCTTTGCAGGATTGTATGATAGGAAAGCGTTCAAGAAGCTGAGATCATTTCCTACCTTCTTGAGCCTAGGATTCAGAGACTCTACTGTTACCAGATTGGAATAAGGAGAGTAGGAGAGACCTGTTACATTATTTGAATAGAGTCCTCTTCATTGTATTGATGTATTTCTTTAAGAAAAATAGAGTTAAAAGGCATCCCGCCCACTCTGCATGTAATATTTTATGAAATCAATACAATTCTAGGTTTTATTCCTATCATATCTTTGTCATTGTATTGTGTGTCACTGTGTAATGGGTTACATTATTTGAATGCATTATATACGTTTCTTTCATTGGTTAACTCTTGATTTTATTACGATATTCGAATGAGATTAAGAACGCCAATTTTCTTCTCCCCTTCTCTCTGTTTCATATTAAAATTGTTGTTAAATTGCTATAACAACCCAATGAATCTAGGCACCGGTCTACATAAGGCATAACGAATGGTTGTTTTCATGCTTGGTCATTTTAATACATATAGTATAATATAAATCTGGAGCGTGCAAATTAGAAGTTTAATCAAAGAATTACCGTTGGGGTTTCCTTACCCGTTCTGTAGTCTTCTTTAGCAATATTTGTGTTTAGCAGAACATGAGGCAGGTCAACCAGAGCCTGTAATAGCTCGTTGGTTTCAAATGGGTTCTTGTAGCATGACAATCGAAATCCTACGGATGCAAGAATCGGTTCCAATAGATAGGACTATCGTTCCCATAGTATTGCATAAAGCATCATTAAAATATCTTAATGTGTAGGCTCCTAGAACGATATTGGACTTGTGGATCTTGAGGTGCTCTATTTCTGTTGTTGTAATGATGTTTATTTATGAACTTTTATCGCCCAAGACCCTCTTGAAAGGTAAGTAAATTATTGCTGCCACAATATTCAGTGGAGGGTCTGGTAAGGCAGTAGGTATTGTCTTAATCTCATAATCATAGAATCAAATTATAGGTTCTTGGAATTCTTGTACTTGTCCCACAAAATGAGTGAATGCATTTGCATCTTGCGGTTGGAGATCAATTGTCCTTAAAATTTCCATTAAAGTCTCCCTATGCTTTGGGTACTATTGTATGAGCTTATATATGGATAACTTAGTTGGAGTCGCATATAGGTTTTGCTCCAATATACTCTGGATAGTTATCATAGGTCATGTTGGTGGACCTAGAAGGTTGTATTACCCTTGCCTCTACCTAGGTGTAGCTGGAACATTCATGGGAGCTGCAAGAGGTTGTGTTTGACCATACCATCTAGTCTTGGTTGCTATGTTAACAATCTCAACCATACCAATGCATATGTGGGTAGGTATATCAGCTCAGAATTGATTGACTTGTATCCCTTTCTCTCTAGGGGCCTCATGGTCGGGCAATGGGTTTTTGTATATACCCATGTCTCTATTATCATGAGCTAGAGGGTTGTCAACTTTGAGTTCTCCTACCTTAATCATTTTTTGTACTTGATACTTAAACCCAATGCAAGCCTCAATGTCATGCTCTGGTATCCTATGATAAGAGAAAAATTGATCTTCCATATATCCTTTTGTCTTAGGATGGTTGGGATCTATAAGAGGTATATCAAGAAATCTGATCCTCCTGGCCTCACCCAGCTGATTGAATATTGATTGCATTGATTCTGTCATAAGCGTGAAATAGCAATGCGGATTGCATTATTTGTTTCACCCTTGATTGTTCCTTTGATCGTAATTGGCTAGTGGGGGATGTGCTTGATAGTTCTAGGGTTGTTGTACACCCCCATACTTAGGTGTAGTCAATATGACTTGATTTACTGGAGTAGGATTGCCATGCTTCTGCTTGTACTTATCATTCTTACCATTCTTGTTCCACTCCTTTTTTTTTAGATTTTAATGGTTCTCTCATCTAATTTTATGTATTTTATGAGTTTGGCATGTGCCAAATCTCCCTCAAATGAAGGATACTTCTACAGTTGTAAAAATAGGGAGATGTGTTTAGAATAACTTTTGGTTAACATGTGAATGATCTCTTCTATGGGAACGGAGAATGATAATTTCACCATGACTTTTCTCCATCTATTCCCATAATCCATTACAAGCTCATCATAGTACTATTTTGGGTTGGCCAGGTCTGAAAGGTTCACCTTCTTCTTAGCACCAAAGGATAAATTATTTAGTAATGCATTTACTAGTTGTTCAAAGTTGGTTATGCTATGCTTAGGTAGTTGGTTGAACCATTGAGTGGGAGCACCTAAAAATTTCATTATGAATTTTCTTAGCATGAGAGCGTCATTGTCTTCAAGATGAAAACATGCATTGATAAAATTGGTGACATGCTCTTTGCATCCTCTTCACCCTTAAATTTTTCTAGCCTAGGCATCTCAAAGTGCTTAGGATATGGAGGGCTAGGGATTGATGGGCACAATGATTAGTTGTATATTTTACTCAATGTTGGCGAGTTCCCAGCTGCCTCTTGTTTCTCAAATAATTTTATCTTTTTAATAATTTATTTAAATGTCTTTGATGCATGTATTTCCTCATCTTGTAGGCCTTCTCATAGTGGTAATGGAGGTAACTCTTTATCCATTTGATTTGTTATGTTTTCCTCCCTCCTATGAGGGGACTCAGGATTGTGATCCTAGTTTGTTGTGTTTGCCCTTTCCCAACTAATTGGATTTCATTCATGGTTTGGTGGGTGGTTTCATTATGGGCTATCTTGCCTAATGCGCCTCTCCTTAGGTAAGTCAACACGTTAATTTCTTTGGTGGTCACCACCATTTATTTGTAAATTGCTAAGAGCTAGCCGCTCAAGTTGCTCTCTTAAGCACTGCTTATGTTTGCGTAAGATTATTTCTCTTTGTTTATCCTATTTGAGAGCTTCCACTAGCTCTCGCTCCTTACGTAATGTATTTTCTAACTATCTCACATGGTTAGTTTATGCTGTCATAGAAGATTCATGTTTATCTACCTCTTTTCTTATTGTCTTGACTCATAGATTCCTCGAGGAGGTTTCTGCTATACATGTACTCTTGCTAGCTAATGTGACTTGTTTAGTGTACTGTTGAGTATCCCTACGATCAGAATTTGTATGTATACTACAGGGTCACTCTGAGGTACCCCCAGATTAAGAGGTGTTCTTAGAAGTCACAGTTCATTAGCTTCCAGATGCAGAGTTCTTAGTAGCTATAGTTCTTTGAGTTGGTCATGTAGGAAATCAATCCAACCTGTCTAGCTATATTGTTTTCCATGGCTGGTCCCTTGGGGTGCCATTCACTCCTATGAGGTCATAGTATATGGGAATATTTCATTTTTTGTGAAGGGTTTCTTCTATATGATTCCCATTACTAGATGTAGCTCTAGTTTTCTGCCCTTTAGTGGGTAGACCTATTTCATATGTTTCTTGTAAATCTTGAGGTGTTGCAACTCTTTCTTGCCTTCTTTATGAAGAAGGCTTTATGGTGATGTTAGAGTAATATTCCATTACTTGGGATAATTACCATTTACTCCATTAGGGTAAAATGAGGTAGTATATTGCATTATACTACATTAGTTAGATTATTACATCTACTTTGACTATTTACCATGTAGATATTTATTGTTAAAAATATCTAATGGTTAACCTAGATAACTTTCTAAATATTCTAGGTTAGTTGTTAGTTGTTGGCGCTTATTTCTCTAAGCGCGTAGGTTAGCGATAACTTAGATTAGATATTATTTTAATATCTATCCTACATATTGTAACCTATAAATACCTAGCTTATTCCTATGCTAAGGTTAATGGTTAAGGTTATTATTTGGTTAATATATTTTTGTTAGCACTCTAACCTTTTTCCTAACATTGGCATCAGAGCCATTCCGCTGGAGTAGGAGCTGGAGAGGCCCGCAGCACTTTGTGGCATGCTACCCGAGGAGGTGGCCCATAGCACTCCAGACACGCTTCTCGAGGTGGCCCGTAGGCTGATCGACACACTTTACGAGGCGGCCCGTAGGAGCGGACCTGGACAAGGCGGGCAACGTCCCGTTCCAGCTGGACCAGGGGCTCAAATCTCGACACGGGACCCCCTGGACAGGACCCGTATTTCGAGGAAGCAGGCCCTGGACAAGGCGGGCGTGACATCCCATTCCAGCGACATGGATCCCGAGGTCGACTGACAGGCCGACATCGGACCGTCGACACAGATTCAACAATCGACGACACAGATCCGGCGACCGGGATCTACGAGGGCAGGAGCGCCCTCCGATATCCGATGACCGGATCGATGACCTAAACTGATGGCACCCACGCGACCTCGAGCACAGATCCCGAGGCGCTGACATGGCGGACAGCCGCTGACTCGACCTCGGGCATAGATCCCGAGGCGCTGACGTGGCGGACAACCACTGGACGACGCAGACTAGACCAACCGGGACCGGACAAGTGGCGGACAGCCACTGGACGACGTTGGACAGACCACACACAAGGCGACACGTGGCGGACAGGCCACGTGGCACCTGACGCGACTGACTGGACACGTGGTGGCCACGTGGCGAAGAGCCACGTGGACCACCGGACACGTGGACCCCTCCGGCCGTGCCACGTGGGCGACAGCAAAAGGGGTCCACTCGGACCCTGATTGCCCAAAGGCAATCACGCGTTAATGAACGCGTTAAGGCCTTTAAAGGCCTTATTCATCCCTCGCGGGATGAATGTGGGATTAAAACCCACATTTTTGGGTTTCCCCACCCCGACGGGAATAAAGGGAAGGAATTCCCTTCCCTTCCCGTCGGGCGGCGTAGCCCGACTGGCAGGAGCGCCAGTCGGGGCGCTTACCGCCGCGGGGTCGGGAGTTCGACTCCCGGCGGGGTAGAAAACCCAATTTTTTTTGGGTTTCCCGTGGCCGACGGGAATAAAGGGAAGGAATTCCCTTCCCTTCCCGTCGGGTGGCGTAGCCCGACTGGCAGGAGAGCCAGTCGGCCAGTCTCCCGACCAGGAGGTCGGGAGTTCAAACCCCGTCGGCTCCAAAAATGGTATATTTTTTTTGCTAAAACGCGGCGGAGGAAAAGACAAGGTAAAAGGTTAAAATTTTTTTTATTTTTTTGTAAATTTTTAATATTTTTTTTAATATTTTTATTTAATAATTTAATATCTTTTGTTTAGAATCAATTTTTTTTCAAAAATTACATTGATTTTTTCCAAAATTAAATTTTATTATTAAATAAATATGATTAGATTTATTAAACTTCTGCATTAAAATAGAGAATTAAAAACCTATTTTTTGCAACACAAACAAATGAGTGCTTTTGTTTTTCCATAAAACGGAATATAAGACATAGAAGAGCAACTTTTTATTGCAAAATTAGGGAACCTTAATTCTTCTCAAACCTTGTTAATTTAGCATACAATAAAGGTTCAAACCTGAATTCTTTTTTGCCAAATTGTAACACAAGGAGACTGAATTTTTTTGTAAAATTCAAAGGCAAAGTGTGCATTTGTTTTCTCCAAGGGGGGATATAAGACATAAAATTGCACATTCTTTTTTGCAAAAATTTGAGAAGAAATTGTAACCTTGGGTCCATCAAAAACTAAGTCGTTTGTCGACTAGTTCTGGAAGCCTTCCAAATGCGGGTCGTGTGTCGACTTGTCTTGGAAGGAGTGCTCAAAATTGTTAATTTTGCAAAATTCAGGGGGGAAGACAACATTGTACTTCTTTTGCAAAATTGTAAAACAAAGTAGGAGACATAAAAATATCATTTTTTGCACAACACAAAACACACATTTTGTTGCAAAAATTAAAAGGTGCATTTTCGATTTTACTCGACACCTTTATTGGCAAATTAGGTGCATTTTCGGTAGCATCCGACACCTAGGTGATAAGAATTTTGTGGGAATTCTTGTTTGATTATTGCATTATTTCTTTTGCAATTATAAGTCATAGAATCAAGAACACACTAAACCCCAAAATTTCACAAATTTGTGTAAATCCTTGCATAGATTTAAAGCCAAAATTACTTGATATTCTCTCCTAAATCAACAAAACCCCTAATTCACTCTTATTTGTTTGGCTTAAATTTCCTCCAACTTTTCATCCTTCTTGAAGGGAGTTAAGGCAGGTGCCATTAAATATCTGTTTGAGTGAATTATATTTTGGTACTCTTTTTAGGGTAATCAAAAGAAAGAACAAGTTTTTTGAAAATAAGGAACCTTAAAAGTTGCAATCCTTTGCACTAAGGGGGGATAATTCCTTTCTTCCTTCAAACATAGATTTTGACAAGAGGGAGATAAAACTTGTAAAGGCATTCAGAAAAGTAGAAGTCATCATACAAACTATATCTTTTCTTTTAGACTTCATAATAGCAATCATGCTTGAAGTACTTACAATAAGAAAGGACAAAGTGGTGAACTTTTTTGATCAAATTGCCTAGAAAGAATAGTTTTGCACAACTTGTAAAAATGAAAACCAAGACACCATTCAGTGTTGGTTTCAAAACAAGCAAAACTAAAATGGCAAAGGCACAACACAGAAGCCATATTTCTTGTGAAGTGTCTCATTCTGATTCTGTTTCTGGTTCAAAGATAGCACAAGGAGTGCTAAAATTGCTAAAGACAGTATTGTAGAGGGAAAACACATGTGTCCCTTGGGCAAAAGCACCATATTCTCTCTCTCTTCTTTTAGGCTTCATAAATAGCATAAGTATTTTGTTTGAAGACCTTGCAATAAGGGGTGCTTGTACCTCTTTTAGGCTTCATAAATAGCAAATTCTAAGTGTTTGAAGTACTTGTAACAAGAGGAGCGACTTTTTGTGATGTAAAATTGTCTAGGAGGCAATATTTGTAAAATCCTTCACAACACTCTTGAGTTGCATACCTTTATGCAATTGAGGGGGGATATCCATTTCTTTTCTTCACAATTTTTTGTAAATAGGGAAGATGACTTATAAGGGTGCATTTTCGGCTTTGACCGACACCTTAGTCACACTTCCTTCAAAAATTAATTACACTATGTTTTGCAACAAGAAGGGGGAACTTATAAGGGTGCATTTTCGGCAGCGACCGACACCTTAGCTACCTTATCTTTTGCAAATTCATATTGTAAATGAATGAACCTTGTATGAAGTGATCTATTCTACTACACCTAGCGATTGCAGCGGCTGGTTACCCATGCAAATCGATTGGATGATGTGATTACCATAAGGACATTTGTTGGCGTGAAGACAAAGTGAGGAATGACCCACTTTTTGCTTAGAAGCAGCCAGAGCACTGTGACAGAGCAAAGAACCAGCAGATCAACATCTTCTTCACTGTATTGGGGCAGTTATATACTTTTACCCAAATATTGTTGTATGGAGGGATATGTATGTATTACCCAAATAATGTAATAAGGGGGGATGTTAGAGTAATATTCCATTACTTGGGATAATTACCATTTACTCCATTAGGGTAAAATGAGGTAGTATATTGCATTATACTACATTAGTTAGATTATTACATCTACTTTGACTATTTACCATGTAGATATTTATTGTTAAAAATATCTAATGGTTAACCTAGATAACTTTCTAAATATTCTAGGTTAGTTGTTAGTTGTTGGCGCTTATTTCTCTAAGCGCGTAGGTTAGCGATAACTTAGATTAGATATTATTTTAATATCTATCCTACATATTGTAACCTATAAATACCTAGCTTATTCCTATGCTAAGGTTAATGGTTAAGGTTATTATTTGGTTAATATATTTTTGTTAGCACTCTAACCTTTTTCCTAACAGGTGACATGTTTTTTCCATGTGGATGGAGATGTAGAAATATCATCATCCCTTCATGAAGAATGAGTTGTAGAACCTTATTTATGTCCATGTGAGGAGGAAGCCCTTGAAACTTCCTCACATATTTTAGATGTTTCTATGTGTTTAGAGGATGCCATTGAGGTCTCCTCATGTCTCTTTGATGAGGATGGATGTGAAGCCTCTTTTTTTTATGTGAATTTGTTCCATTATGTGGTTCTCTACTTGGGGTTTCTCGAGGAGATATCCCAAGGGTTGAGTTATCACCCCTTAGGCTCATGGAGTGACGTCTCATGGTCTTACGGGTAGGTCGTTCAATGGTACTATGACTTTGCCTATGGGTATGAGTTGCTTCAGTATCTTCCTCGGTATCAGACCGAGGGCGTTTACTTATTGTTTTGACCATGTTGTCTATGAATTGATCTTTTGAGTTGAAATTTAGGAATAGCCACACAATACCAAACAAAACGTTTATCTTGATTCTAGATTTAAGTGTGCCCTAAACTATTTGGTGTGTTTTTGATGTGTTTTTCTTCCTTTTATTTCTTGCTTTTGTTCTTGGATTAAGAATGAGAAGACTCATCCATAGTGACAATCAAGTACACCCATGCCAAAAATAATTTTCTCAAAAGAAGCTAGGGTACACCGCTAAAGTCCTAGTGGGGCATTCGCCTAGCTCTTACACTCTGAACCAATGATTTTTCTAAGAGTGGGAGACAGTTTAAGCATAAGTAACTTAGTAACACTATAAGTAAGTTTCTCAATCTATTTCTAGGAAGCTCTAGGGGGTAAACTAGTGGAAGGAGATGAATTCCAATATGACTAGACTAAATTAAGGGTTGGTTATGAAATCTAACTTCCCAATGTTTAAATAATATGTGTGTGTGATGTTCATTTTAAGCTTGCATAACATAAAGTGCATCATATAGCAGCAATGAGTCTTTCATATATGCCTAAGTGCAAAAATATGTTTCAATATTCAGAAATATGCATAAAATACTATGATTTTTATGAGTGCACTTTATTTTGTGCAGCTATGGCCTCTAGCAAGGCCTCAAATCAAGCAAACAACATGCAATGTCTAGCATTTTGGATTCTAGGGTAAGCTTTTTAGGCATAAGCCATTATTTCTATAAATGCCTAGTGGAAATCTAAAAGAAGATCTAAGATATGCAAAATTCTTAATTCTTTCTCCTTTTATTCTTTCAATTTCCCAACATAAATGTGCTTTAAGTTCTATGTTTTAAACACACATAGGCAAATAAAAAGCTGTAAAATATTAGAGAGGTTGTACCAACCTCTAATCCAACTCAAATAACCTTATTTCTAGCCTCTGCTACTCTTCAGTTATGATTGTTGTTGACTAGAGTGGTTGGTTATTGGATGTCGTTAGTGGGAATGGCTAAAGCTGTATTGGCCGTTGTAGCTCAGAGCGGCTGATTTTTGGCCACTATAGCTCAGAGCGGATAGACCTGCATAAAAAAATAAGTTAGTATTTAGGCAGAAAATAAAAAATCAATGGAGGTCCCACTGGGATGCACGCATCACTCTCTTTTACTCTACTTGCAATGTATTAAAACCCAAAAGTGAAATTGAAGACAATGAAAAACATATAACATGGAAATAACAAATATGGATCTCTTTATTGGTATTAAAACTCGGTTACATGTCGATCCCTCTTAGGGATACCCATTTTGATACAATAAGGTTACAAGTAGGCAAAGAGTGCCCCTTTCACAAAGAGGTGGTGCAATTTCAAAAGGTTCTTGATTCCACACATGAAAATGTATGAGGGCTTATAGATATCTCCTTCTCCAAGCCTATTTCCTAGAGGGATCCCTTTTGCTCTCATATGTTGTAGATTCCATCCAATGAACCAGTGGACCTGTAAAAAATGAAAAAACAACACATACTTAGATATCTGAGAATACCTCCCCACATGAGGTTGTTAGCAATGAATATAACAAGTGAAAGAAAGTGCAAAATAGACTAATTCTATGAATGCGAATGAATGAAATGATGCTATGCTAGTGATATGCTAAATAAAATAATGAATCGAATGTCTAAAACCCTAAGCTAGGCCCCTGGACCACTGTCAAAGATAACAACCACTAAAGCAACTCTTGTCCTCTTTGCTCCAAATAAATGGATCAAAGTTTGTATCTAATGTTGGAATAGTAGTTGTTATGCTCTCCAATTTATCAGGGCTCCACCATAAATGGTAGTCTCCAAGGGAATCTCTCCAAGTATCGAAAGCTCTCCTTAATGACCTATCCTGATAAATTTAGGATACTGATATGTGATGGATGGATCGATGATTAAAATATGGATTTAAGATGTCTTTCAGGCTTGCACCTTTTATAGTGTGAAACCCTATGTCTATGTCCAAGCCCTAGGAATGAATTCCTCATGCATAGTAAGAGTTAGCATGAGAAGAATTTTGTCTTTTATATGTTTAAATACTAGTTAACTAAATTCTAAATGCAAAATCAAGTCTCCCATGTGAATTAGTCATGAAAGGAAATGTAAAGTTACCCTCGCTCACTTTTATTGCATGCAGACTACCACTTTTGCCTGCGATTATGCTTGTTTATCAGTAAAACTACTTTTATTGTTTAGCCATTATCGTCTGTAGTGACTAATATCTGGCCACTATCATCTGTAGTGGCTAAGGTCTGGCTACTCTAGGCTTGAGTGGCTAGGATCTGGTCACTCTAGGCTTGAGAGGATAGGCTTGGATGGCTTGAAAAGGACCTAAATGAGTGGTGAGAACCATTGTTGATGCTTGGAAAGTCCAATATTATGTCATATGATCTTATGAATGTGTCTATGTGAGCAGCTCCCCTAAGAATGACACATTTTAGGTGTCTACACCATCTACCACATTTAATGCACATATTTTTAAAGAGAATGTGGTGGTCATTTTTTGCATCACCTACACATGCAGAGATACCTATTGATGAGGTCAAACATAGAGTAAAGTGTGGAGAGAACAGAAGAGATATTGTATCCAAGGATGAATTTTTCACTGCTATTTGAATAATATGGCATCCACTAGCTCTTCAAATCCTAAAACATTGATAGTTTGGCAGAGAATAAACAAAATTACTAGAGCATGGCCCATTGACAAGAGGCCATGGAGGGCAAAAAATCCTAAGGTATTAAAGAATTTACTCGATACCAATAGGGATATCACTGAATAACAATAGAAAGAGGTGGATGAGGTCACCATATATGCATTCAATCCCACAGAGGAAGATATCCAGCATCACCCGATGCTCTTGAGAGACCTCTACGCATGGGCCTATCAAGACAACACTAGACTAGCCCTTGTGTGCAATAAGTGGAATACCAATTGAGGTTGGTTAACCTATCCAAAGGTATACCACTCTTATGATATGCTAGCATGGCTCATTGTCTCTTACGACTCCAAAGCATGCACCATTTAGAATTTCAATGGTAAGGTAGTGGCCCGGGTGTCGATCAATAGGATTCAGTAAGTTTTTGGCTTGGACACCACTTCCAAGGTGGTGGATTTCAAAATTTTAGCCCTTTAGCCTAATTATATGATGAAAAAAACATTTCCTCAAAACCTGTATAAGAGAGGGAAGATGAGGCTATCAAACTTCCCCATCAAAAAATTCATGCTCCATCCCTGGGTGCAAGATTATGCAGACATGATAAATCTAGCCCTAGGAGTGAAATACTTGGATCCAATCACTAAGGAGGTGATGTTTTTAATCCTCCAATGCAACAGGACAAACTAGAATCCTCTTTACCGATGGAAAGATATTATCAATAAAAAATAAATGAAGAATTGCAATAGTTGCAGGAGGCCATATTGGTCGATAAAAGGGAGATGCCTCCCTTTTAATACTACTCATATTTTATCCATTTGTTCATGGCACAATTGGACAAGACATTGGTGACCCATATGGGGGGGTTAACACACCTATTATACAGGATCAGTTAATATACATCTAGGAGGGGTGTTCCAGCTATACTACCTTCTTCGAGAAGGTCCTCTCCATGGTACACTTCCGATTGTGTGGAAATTTCCCAGATAGAATTAGGGTAGGGTTTAGAGATTTTTTGCACAAGGAAAAAGTAGGAGACTACTTTTACATAGAATAATTCTCCTATACAAGGATTTATGAATCAAATTTACCTCCAAATGCACTACCTTTCCATTGCCTAACTTCCATTTCCATCCTGGATAACACTCGACAGATGGTCAAAGAGGTAAAAATTAGACATCTAAGGAAGAAAGGACTAATGAAGTGGTTGCTCATTCCTTGTACAATGGGGAATTACACCTATCTTGGCCACTTTGCCCCATTGCAGGCCATTTAGAATATGGACACCTACTATTTCTCAAAGGTCACTTGGAAGGCCTATAAGCCAGATGGCCACCATAGGAGAGAAGTTATCGATAATATGGCCCTTCTAGAAGTCATGCATAGTGGTGATGATTTTGAGGATGTGATGCAAGAAGCTTTTAGAAATAACCATACCCTAGACTTGAAATGGAGGATGCCCAAAGATCAGAGGCCTTATAGTGGACTAGAGGCTATTGGTGATTACAGTACTCAACTTAAATTTCATCGAGGCTTTCTAGTGGATAAGATGGCCCCGTTGGTCTTTGCAGCTCCTCTTTAAGAATTCGAAGACCCCACTCTCAAAATTGCCTAGTAATATTCTAATCTCTTTGAGGTCATGATGAAGATAGTTGACGAGTAGGCCAAACTCCCCTCCTCTTCTAGTTCCGTCATCACCACTTAAAAATGGAAGGATTTGGCTGCTATCTCTTCTCAAAAATCCACCACATAATCAGCCATCACCTTGATAAGCCCATGTGAGAAAGGTCAATTGATGGAAAGTAAATGTTAATTATATTTCACCACCCTTGTAGTAAATAAAAAAGAACATCAGATAAGACCCAAGGTGATGAAAAAGATAGTGTAGGCTGGGGGGCTATCCAATATTTTGAGAGGCTACAAAGTGCAAAGCCCCACACAGTTTCCCACTCAAAAAAAGGCTAGTACCAAATCCTTAGATCAAGGAATGGAAAATTTTACAATGGCTAAGGTCATTGACACTTGCTAGTTCACCATCGATAAATAAGGCTAGATCCAGGACATGGAATAATAAAGGTCCCCCAGCAAGGGGATAGTCAGACATAGGGGAATAGTTGGACAAGGAATCACTAACACACCTATTGCCTCCTTTGAGGTCCCTCTACCAACTAGCATGAGAGAGGCTACTATAGATACAAGCAAATTCATCATTCAAGAATCTGTTGCACCTATCCATATTATGAAATAATGAGTGGCTACTCAAGCACAGGTGGCCAAAGTAGTGGAAAATAAAATTGAAGGATGGAAATACAAGGTTGCCAAAGTTGAGTTGTTACATCTCAAAGTCAAGCAGCTTCAGGAAGAAGTTGATAAACTAAAAATACCCGCTCCTTCTACTACACAGACTACTCACCAACTCGGGTTAGCAGATGAGCTCAAACAAGAGATGAAGAAAAATATCTTAAATGAAATGGGGGATTTAGAGTCCATTATTATGGATATATATGCTATGAGACACGCGGTGAGTCTCATTCAAAAAAACTTACAACAAGGGAGGTATACAATAGATAAAATTATGCCAATCTATAATAGGTTTCAAGAGGACTACATGCCCATTTTTGGGCTAACAGACGCTCTGTTAGATGACTCCATATGCTTCTTTGTGGAAGAATGCATCAAGGTCTTCATATTTTTACAAAATGAGAAAAATTGGGACCAATGGAGTCAAGAGATAGCAGAATCTGAGTATGATGCCAATGATGAGTTGGACGATTGTAGCCTCTCCATTGAGGACTTTGGAAGAGCCCTGGTTATCAAAGATTTTGTTTTTCAAATAATTCAAAGATTTTGATTTAGAGTCTGGCGATAGGCTATCTAAATGCTTCATGGATTTTGTGGAGATGGTAGACTGCTTGTGTAAATTCTCCAATAATAATGTGTAGTGAGATAAGGACTGGATAGTTGAGGCCATGCAAGATTTGAACCTAATCCTCTTCTCCTTGACCTTTCATGATGATGCTTGGGAATTCATTGACCAAGCCATTAAAAATCATAGTGTGGGAGTAGGGCCCACCGCTGCCACAAAACATGCACCAAGAGGGCCACAGTTGCTAGCACAAGGTAGTACCAACAGAGATGCGCAACCTCCACCTGCATAGAAAGAATGTGGGATACATGTCATTTTTTGAGTGCATCCCAGGTTTAGGTACAACAAGATTCTTACAACATGGTGGGTGGTTACAATGGTTAGGGAGTCTACACTATAAGAAGAACATGCAGCAAATTTTTTTTTATCAAACCTTTGAGAGAGAAAATCCAAGTATAACTTTGTTTTTTGTTTGATTCATATTTTCCCTTGTGTCTCTTATGTGTGTTTCTTATCGCCCTTCTCTTGTCATTTACTAGGGATTGTCAAGATGCACCTTTCACTATGATTATTTCTTGCAGAACACACTGGATTTGATAACTCTTACGTCACTGCAACTAGGATGGAGAGGAGATACCCCTTATTTTGAACATTCAAACTAGGTTTTATTGTAATCAAATGGCATATTACGATCAAGCACTCTGTTGATCTGTTATATGCACATATTTTATTAATGGCAATATCAACTCTTCCCTTGGAATATTTTGTGTGATTGTCTCATGTTAGCTTATGTATTACTGCAATCAAAATACATAAATAATGCCTTCTCTCACTAGTTTAATTATTTTATTTACATTACATCATCTGAATGGGTTAAAACAAACTAGTTATTCTTTCTCTTATATTTCTAAAGTCATTTATCAAACTTCTACAACTATGTAATGGATAAGACACCTATATGGGTTTTATAGGTTTAATATTGATAGGTTCGGTCACTAAAAATATCAAAAGAACAAAACAACATTTTTTTTGGCATAGTGGATGTGTGCATTGTGAAGCATTAGTAAAAAGACCCACTTCTTGGGGTTTCCTTAGCCAACCTGGTTGGTTTAGAGCTATCAAAGGTAGTCTATTCCCAGGTTAATGAGGTGCATATTCTAGAATCCATAGTGTTGGTTGTGATTTTAAGAGTTCCCTATGATGTGACAAATCTCTTAAGGATAAGTAGGAAAACTCCACAATAGTTTTTGGCACCATTTCTGGGGAGGGCATTTTTAATTTATTTTTTGTCATATTACTCCCCTTCGTGACATATTTTTATTTCCCTATGAGGTTATTATATTTTTGGTTGAGCAATCTTAGTCGGAGAGAGTGTTCCATTTTGCACCTAGTTCTGGCAACTCTAAAAACAAGGAAGTTGATCTGGAAGCCATAAGACAAAGCAACAAGGAGATCTACCCTGAACTACCGGACCCACATGTACTTTTCCAAATAAGTAAAAAAAAAAATCACTCTTTGATTTATGTTCCTTCAAGTAGTTAGAGTAGTAATAGTCCCCCTCATATTCCTCAAAATCCCTAAAATAGTAGTTTTCATATCATATCTACTATCCTGAGCGGACCAATTCCACCAATGGCCAACCCACCTTTGAATAACTGGTATTTGAATAGGTATAGGCCCTTTATATTACCTTAGGCTTTAAACTCTTTACCTCCTAAGGCTCATAAATACCTACCTAAATTCCTAGGGGACAATACCGTGATGGGGGAGGATCACATGAAAGATTTATTATACGCCATGGATAGCCTAGAGGTAGAACATGAAGACATTGTCATTTTATTATTTTTATAGACCCTTGAGAAAGATGTTATGGAATGGTTTAATAGCCTCCAAGCTGATACCATTGGGACCTTCCATGAATTGGAAGAGGCCTTCCTAAGAAAGTATGGAGAGAAGAAAAATGAATAGTCCATGTTGAATGAACTGACTACTATGAAGAATAATGAGACTGAGACAGTGGATGATTTCAATAGGTGATTCACTAAATTGAGAAATCAAATCCCCACTACTCTTAGACCCAATGACAATCAGTCTATCTATTTTTATAAGAATACCTTCCTGGGAGATTTCAACTATGAGCTGAGACAACAACCCACAGTTACCATTGACACCTATATGGAAAGAGCCATAGTGATAGAAAGAGATATTATAGATAGTGGGAAAATGAAGTCTACCTCCATGGACCCCAATCCTAGCTAGTCGGATAAAAAAGCAAGGTGGTATTTGGTATTTAAAAAAAATTAGAAGCAAAATCTATTGAGAAAATATTCTACCAAGTTACTGAAATGTTTTTGTCAATAAATAATAGACTGTCCAAAATTAATAGGGACAAAAATGATATTGGGAAACCCTTTCAGCACCAGGACAACAATAGGCCTCCCTTCAAAAGAAATTTTAACAGAAATTAGAGTAATGAATGGGCTAGGAATTCAAATAATGACTAGAAAAAGAAGGAAAACTAGAAATATCCTGATGCCATTCCCAACCCTATGGCCTCTGTCAATATAGCTACTAATTTTTTGTTCTTCTGCCTAGATTGTGATGCTCCCCATAACCCAACTAATTATGGTGTCTTCCATGGCCTACACTCAAAGACTAATGCAAAGGAGGAGTCTGATGAAGATATCAGAATAAATGTGACCTATCCAAAAAGTGTGCACCTATCTATTGCATAAATAAAAATCAATATAAAAGCATAACATAATAAAAAATATTGCAAAATGATGAGAAAATAGATGTTTCTTTATTGATATTGAAAAGAGCCTTGGTTACAATCATGCCCCTCTTAGGGTCACCCAAATTTTGATACATATAATACAATTCCCAAGCCCCCAACAGGGTAGGCACAATAATAATGCTCTCCAAATAGTCACAAACTTCTCTAGGGTGGATTTGACCCTCTTCTTCATGTTGAGGAAGGAATTATATGATTGAAGATCCTTTGAACCTATTTCCTGTGATCAAGAAACAACACAAGAACATTAAAAAAATAGGCAGCCTCTCGTAATGAGGCCCTTTAAAGGATTTATACATGTAAAACCCATAATAGTAATGAAATCAATAAAGTAGATAAACTATACTAAACATATGCAATCCTCATAAATATTGATGGAAACATGTAAATAAGGACTACAACTACCAATATAATGGATCAAATGTATGAAATGAAGCATGTTAGCATGAAAAGAAACCAATTATATCCTACTTGCTGAAATGAAGTAAACCTAATGAAATATTCAATACGATCAGTTAGAGTCTCTAAAATACCAAATAAACCAATATAATTATTAAGCTAAACCAGCTAAGCACACTGCAAAATGAACAGTAAGGAGATATTATACCTGTTGCAAACCACAACTCGGATGAGTGGTCTGCACTATAAACCGTAGCTAACAGCCATGGACTACAACCAAGTAGGTTTACCCTCCAATTCTAGGGTAGTGGGCTTGATCCTCCTTTTCAAATTGATGATCAAGGGTAGCCTCAGCGTCCTTTGATATATTTGGCAGTTGAATTGCTCGATAGGGCCTCCATTTGCCCAAATTGGCGTTTCTTGGCATTCTAGATCCTTAGTGTTGTGGGCCAAACAAGGTGAATGGTTTCCTATTTTTGTCACATGCTCGTGCATTTAATTATCAACCCAGGGAGCTTCGTAAACTTGCGAAGAGTTGGAATTAGGTTACTACAATACCACTAGAGGTGAATCTACTAATCCTACATTTTGGGGGTGTTCTTGAAATGGTTGTCAATCATTCCCGCACTCCTCAATAAATTACGTAAGAAGAACAGAATTAAATCTACAAAAATAAATCATGTACACATTCCTAAAAATAAATCTACTGCAAATACTGGAACTAGAAAACTAATGAAAATTCTTATGAAAGCAATAAACTAATTAAAATAAATAAACAAAAAAGGAAATGGGGAAGAAATACTGGCTTGGAGTGGGCCCAGGCTCCAGCAGCTTCTTCCCGATAAAACATGTGCTTAGAACTTTTGGAACTTTAATATATTCAACACACTACAATTTATCTCTGTACGTCTAAATGGATCTTTATTTTATTTCTATATTTTTTAGAATGATCTACATGTGTTTATATAACACACCCGCAAAACTTTTGTTACAGCAGTGGTTACAATAGTCGATTCTTCCCAGACTAAATTAGAACAGTCTGGCAAATGCAATCGACATCTGGCATTCTGTTTTGATGGCAGCATGTTCATTTTGGTTTGTGCTTTTCCTGGAATCAGTAAGATGTTTTGATACGTTGGTGCTATCTCCAATTTAGTGTTGCATGATGTAGAGCTAGAACTACACCAACCACTGCCATCCACGTCATTCAAATCTAGTCAACGGGCAAAGAATCAGTGGTGCCTTCCTTATGAGGAAGGTACCTTGTTATCACGGTACCTTCTGGTTGTAGGGAGGCACTTGCCTTCTATTAGTGCCTTCTAGATGTGGGGAGGCAGTTGCCTTCTATTAGCGCCTTTCGACTATGGGGAGGCGCTTGCCTTCTATTGGCGCCTTTTGACTATGGGGAGGCGCTTGTATTTGGTTGGTGCCTTCCAGTTGTAGGGAGGTGCTCGCATTCAGTTGGCGCCTTCTGAATGCAGGGAGGCGCTCGCATTCAGTTGGTGCCTTCTGACTATAGGGAGGCACTTGCATTCAGTTGGCACCTTTTTACTGCAAAGAGGTGCTCGTATTTGGTTTGGCGCCTTCCAATTGCAGGGAGGCGCTTGTTCCCTTGGCACCTTCCAGTTTTAGGGAGGTGCCTATGTTCTCTACATTGACCCCCAATGAAATAAAGTGCCAGGTCCATCAAAAGGACCTCGACCATTCCAAATATAACTAAATCAACTATAATTCCACAAAACATACTAAAAACACACAAATTATATAACATGCATAATTATATCAAATATATATATAATCCTTCATAAAAGTATGCAATCCTTATTATACAGTTACATATTGATCAAAGAAATATGTACAAAATATGAGCATTTCTGGTGCTCATCATCCCCCCACGCCTAACATATGCCATGCCCTCGTGGCATCCAAGCTACAGGTAGCCCTCTGACTTTTCATCGTCACCATATCTTGGAAGATTCTGCTGTCCTTGTGGCCTAAGTCTATCTTTTCGTGCCAACATTTGAAGGTGTGGTTCGCCTTTGCCTATGGGAAACTACGACTGTCAATTGTCCTCTTCTTTTTCTGGCTGCTACTGGTGGTGGTCTAGCCAGCGTTGTTCCTGTCAATTGAAATGCAGCTTCAACAGCTTGCCAGAGGTCGGCGTCTAGAGTTCTGACCACTGCCATAGGGATATCCGAGTTATCCCCTCTAGAAGGCACTACTTGGGCCTTGTATAATCTGGTCACTTTAGGGGTAAGCCCTGCATTCTCCTTTGCAATCATAACGGCCTCCAATTGTGGGCCATATACTCCCCATCGTTCCAAGTACCTCCTCATCATGGAAAGCCACCCTTGGGATGAACCATAGATGTCCCAAAACTGGCTAACTTCTGTTGGATTGACGTAGATGCGAAAATCTCCTTTTACCCTCGAGGATGCCTTCCTAGCCTCCTTGGCTACTTTCATTTCATTGCACAGCTACTTGAAATATTTTTTCCTTTTGACAAATAGCTGCATGTCCCATTCATCCTCCTCTAACTCGATGAAGATCTCTTTTGCCTTTTTTCGAGCTGTCTTGGGCATCTTTGCGTTGGCCTCTAGAGAAAATGTGGCTGCTCAGACTAGGGTATCTTCTTTCTCCTTTGGGGATTTCTCTTTACTCTGAAGGATCGGCTATGCTACTATCTTCGAGGGTGATCCTTTGTTCTCCTGTCTACTTGGTGTCGACCCCTCAGGCTCTTCTCCTTATTTAGGGCTAGGGAGGTCCTCCTTATCCTCTAGTATTATCTATTGCTAGAGACCTTCGTCCTACTCTGTGTCACTTAGGACAATGATAGGGGGCATGGTAGGACTTCTTTTCTTTTCACCCTTGAAAATAGAGGAATCCTCCCCTGCCTCCGGGCTGCTCTATCGGGCATCCGATCGAATCTCCCCTAAAGAGAATACTCGTTCGGTAGATGTGGGAGAGTTCATCGACACTTCTTCTGCCCAATCAGTCTGAGTGGATGTCTCCTGTCTTGTTGTTCCTCTATCCTGGAGCATTTGATTTTCCTCCTGCAACTACCAGACCAGCTGCTCGAGCTAAGCAATTTGCCTATCTCTTTCCTCCAATTCCCTTTTATGCTAGTTTTGGCAATCTTCCAGAATCTGTTGTGCCATCTAGCAATCAATTTTCCATTCGAGCACCTCCTCCAAGGCCGCATCTATCTGGTCGTTACTCCTAGAAATTCCTTCATTTTGTGGGATTTGGTTCATTAATTCTCGAAGGGTTTGGGTAGAAACATCTATCTTCGGGTCACTCTATCCTTCCTCTATCGAGAGGAATCACCGCAAAAATTTCCTCCTGGGGATTGGTTCGTCCTCACCACTAGCAAGTGGCACTCCTTCCTCCTCATACTCGAGCACTGGGGAATGCCCTCTATCCTCTATGTCTTTGGGCACCAGTGACTACTATGATCCTCCTAGAAAATAGGGCAACGCAAATTGCCTAATGTTTGTTATCTCCTTTGTAGGGGATGCTTCGTCTTACCCTAATTCGGCAACCGCATTGTGTTGCTCTATTTGGCCGCCATCTCCCTCTGTGTCGTTGTTCTGTCCTTGTGCTTCTGCATGGCAAACCAATGCTAATATTAGCCCATGGTGGGCTAAGGTGGATGGTGCCCCTTTTTGGTACCGAGCCACTTCATATTTTAGAGCATTCACCAGGTAGAAAGGTATATTTAATTTCCTCCCATGCACTAGGTGATTGAGGAAGTGCACGTGATTAATGTGCAAATGGGTATACTTTCATGTGCATGTGAAAAATCGAGCAATCTGCTCGAACATCTTCTACATATTCATGGGGAGACTATTTTTGAGTAACCCCTCCCTGTCTATATACACATTTCCTTCTGGTAGTAGTATTTTGGTGTATAGTTTTAACACTCGATCCTTGTATGTACATTCTCCCGTGAGAGGCAATCCAGTCACCTATGAGATGAACTCAGGGGTGATTGGAATTTCCACCCCTCATACTTGTGTCGCATTGCCCCTCAAAGATGCGATGAATTATCTAGCTACCTCCATGTCCTAGCCCTGACTGACCAAGGTACAGTATTCAAGCCACCCCTCAACTTCAAATTGGGTCTTCACTGCCCCTCTGATCCCATCAGTATCACTGGGTTCATTCTTCTTGATCGCGTGGTTCTTGGACCTTCCTCCCATGGCACCTTCTGCTGCTGTATATATTTTTTTCTGTCCTTCCTTCTTCAGGAAGGCACCTTCTTATAGAAAATATGCCTAACCCTAGCAGTTATGGAAGATGCCCTATCATTGGCACGCAATTTTGGCTATGGGGGGATACGATCTCTATGATGACGGTATTGCATATTTATAAATAATTATATAAATGATTTGATTTAGTATGTGCGTACCTGATTCGTCATTCCAGTCATCGTGGTAGCTACTAATTTGCTAACTTGTGACACGAGGGAGGGGTATGGTCCTTTGATGCCGCTCATTTGTGCGATGCTTCATTCCACTCGAGGCGTCTGGTAGATGTAAATGTTGCATGCGGGATTTGGTACCTTTCCCATGTTGATGGTGTCCTTGTAGCACCTTTTTGATGTTGTCGATGCTTTTCTTCGAAAGAATGTGCCTTTCGGTGCTATGAGGTGCCTTTGATTGGTGGGAGGCACTTTTGCCTACATGCATCTTCCCAATGTGGGAGGCGCCTCCTTTTGGTTCGTGCCTTCCCGATGTTGGAAGGCGTTCGTCTTGATGAATGTGCCTTCCTGATGTTGGAAGTCATATTCGGCCGGATGAATGCACCTTCCTGATGTTGGAAGGCATCTTGACTGGATGAATGTGCCTTCTTGATGTTGGAAGGCGTATTCGGCTGGCTCTTTTTTTTTTAAGACTTGGTGCCTTCCTACCACGGAAGGCGCCTACATATGTATATATATATATATATATATATATATATATATTTTTTTTTAATAGAACTTCTATATGGAAGGCAGTGTCTTCTGATTTGGCACCTTTCGGATGCAGTAAGGTGCCTTATTCTGGATGGGCACCTTTCGGGTGCGGTAAGGCACCTTCTTGTGGACTTGGCACCTTCTTCTAGATGCAGTAAGGTGCCTTATTCTGGATGGGTGCCTTCTGGGTGTAGTAAGGTACCTTCTTGTGGACTTGGTGCCTTCTTCTATATGGGCGCCTTTCGGGTGTAGTAAGGCACCTTCTTGTGGACTTGGCACCTTCTTCTGGATGCAGTAAGGCACCTTCTTCTGGATGGTGATTTGACTAGAAAAACGATGATCAAGCCTTCCTAGTTTTTCATGCTACCTAGATTCTACCTACGAGCCGATGTCGAATGCTGAGCCGAATCAGGCCTGGTTTCCCAGATACCTATCCCTCATGCTTTCAGGTCCTCCACCTACAAAAAGCAACCAAAAAAGAAAGGAAAATAAAGGTAGTTAGATGCGTTCTGTGCCTGTTAGGCCCTAGATTAGGATGCCTATAGCTTGCATGTGGGCATCATCCCTGCAAAAACACACATTACAAAAAAAAACTATATTAACTAAAAAATTTTGGGTGAGCACTTTCATGCCCACCATTTCACCTATGAGAGTTCGATCCAGATCTAGCAAGATGGGGTCTCCCCCATGCCTACTCTAGATTCCACTTGTAATGTTTCGGACGTATTATAGGGGCGTAGTCGGTGGCCATTGACTATGAACATGGTGTTGCTACCATCAATTGTCTTAACGCGCACCGCCCCATTCCTAATGAGCTCTGCCACCTCATACAACCCCATCCACCTCTGCATAAGTTTGCCCTTCCTTTCCTAGAATCGAGAATTGTACAATAGTACCCATTCCCCTACCTGGAACTTCTTCAGCTTGATGTGGTTATCATGCCACTTCTTTCTCTACTTCTGTATAATCTCTATCCTCTACAAAGCATCCAGTCGGATTTCGTCCAACTGATCTAGCTGGAGAATCCTCTATTTTTGAGCTTCGTCCAAGCTCAAATTTAATTTTGAAGCTGTCCTCAGAGTTTTTATTTTGAACTCGATGGGCATCATCACATTTTTTCCATAGACCAGTTGGAAAGGTGTGCATCCTGTGGTGGATTTCCACGTGGTGTTGTATGCCCAAACTACCTTTGGCAACCGTGTGGCCCAATCTTTCTTGTGTTGTTGCATGGTTTTGGTCAGGATGTTTTCTATCTCCTTGTTTGTCACTTCTACTTTCCCGTTTGCCTGCGGATGGTAGGGCATGGTTTTATTGTGCCGAACTCTATACTGCTCCATCAGCTCCTCAATCAATTTGGAGGTGAATTGGGGCCCTTGGTCTATTGTTATCTCCCGAGGAACCCCAAATCATGTGAAAATATGGGCAAATAAGAAATTGATGACCATTATTTCCTTTGAGTCCCTTAATGCCTACACTTCTACCCATTTGGTGACGTAATCCGTGCAGACCAAAATAAACCTCCTTCCCATCGAAGGTGGATTAAATGGTCCCATGAAGTCCATGCCCCATTTATCGAAAGGTTCCAGGTGTACCTAGGGCTGCAGGGGAATTTCATCTCGGAGGGTTGGTCTACCCATCCTATGGCACTCATCACACTTGCTGGTATACACTACCACATCCTTGAATAGAGTGGGCCAAAAATACTTAGCCTGTAGGATTTTGTAGGCAGTTCATTTCCCTGCAAAGTGTCCTCTACATGGCTCATTGTGACATATCTTGAGAACTTTTGAAAACTCCTATTTTGCTACGCATATTCTTATAATTTGGTCTCGTACTATTTTAAATAGGAGACCATCCATCCAAAGGAATGATGCGCTCTTCTCTATGACCGCTTGCTTTTCTCGATAGGAGAGAGTAGGTGAGGTCCTTCCGGTGGCCAAGTAATTGGCTATGTTTGCATACCACGGAGTTTGTTCACTAATAGCAAATAGATATTCATCTGAAAACTAACCTTCCACTGCTTGATGATCTACTGGTATCAATCTAGACAAAAAATCCACCATGACGTTGTCCTTGTTTGGTTTATCGACTATAGTGATGTCAAATTCCTACAATAGCAACAGCCATCTGATAATTCTACCACCAATGGATGGCTTGCTCATCAGATACCTGATAGCCGCATGGTCTGTATGGATGAAGATCTTGTATCCCGTTATATAGTGGCAGAATTTGTTTATTGCATGGACAACTGCAAGGAATTCTTTTTCTGTCACTGTATAGTTGAGCTCTGCTCTTGCCAAGTTTTTACTGACATAATAGATGGCATAAAATTCTTTGCCATTTTTTTGCCTGAGGACTGCTCCAATCGCACCTTTAGATGCATCACAATAAATATGGAATGGTATGGCCCAATTCGGTCCTCTCAAGACCAATGCAGATATCAATTTTTCTTTCAACAATTGGAACACTTCTTCGCAATCTCCCATCCAATTGAACTCTACATCCTTAGAAAGTAGGGTGTGCAGTGGTTTGGCAATCTTACTAAATTTAGCGATAAATCTTTGGTAGTACCCGACTGATCCAAGGAAACTTCTTACCTCCTTCTGCGTTCTGGGGCTAGGTAGGTCTTTGATGACCTTGATCTTCCTCTTGTCTACTTTTATTCCTTTTGTAAAGAGGTGGTGTCCCAACATGATGCCTTCCTGCATCATCATAAAACATTTTTCATTACTTAGGGAAAAATTATTTTCCTTGCTCCTGTCGAGCACTCTTTCTAGATTTGTCATTGCCTCCTCAAAGGTTTCTCCATAGGTAGTGAATTCATCCATGTATACTTCCACCCCGTCTCCTATCATATCAGAGAATATGCTAAGCACCGCCCTTTGAAAGGTGGTTGGTGCGTTGCACAGTACAAAAGGCAATACCTTATAGGCAAACGTTCCCCATGGACATGTGAACGTTGTTTTATCTTGATCTTCTTCCCCTATCTGGATCTGGTTGTAACCACTAAAACCATTCAAAAAGGAGAAGTATTTTCTTCCTGAGAGTGTGTCGAAGACCTGATTGATGAACGGGAACGGGAAGTGGTCTTTCTTAGTCACCTTGTTCAACGCTCGGTAGTCCACGTAGATCCACCATTTCCCATTCTTTTTGGGGACCACCACTAATGGTGATACCCATTCATTGTTAGAAATCGGATATATGAATTCGACAGCCAGAAGTTTGTGTAGTTCTTCTCTGACAATGTATTTCATTGCTAGGTTCATCCTTTTCTGTGGCTGTCGACTAGGAGTTGCCTGGTCATATAAATAAATCCGATGGGTACATATTTTTGGGCTGATGCCATGCATATCTGCATAGTCCCATGCAAATGCTTGTTGGTGTTTTACTAGAAGCTCTTCCAATTTTTCTAGCTATGTGGGCATCAACCTGCTATTGACGTTTAATATCCTCCTTGGCCCAACGTGTATTTGTTGGATGTGCTAATCTTGGGCGCCAGTCAACGGTGATCCAAGTGTGGGGGTGGATGATTCTCCATGGAGAAACACCATGATAGCACCATCCTCATCCTCTTTTGTGACCCCCTCCAAGGTCATCATCGACTGGATTATGGACAACTTCATAGTTCCATGCTCGATGATCCTAGGTTCTTCTGTCGAGTCCATAGACTGATCTAGCGGTGAAATGGTTAGCCTTTTGACATTTTGCCCATTGGAGATGGTCATTAGCCCATCTCGATAGATGATGTAAGCGTAAACTATTACCAGCCATGGCCACCCCAAAATGAGTGGGTAACCACCCAGCCTGGTCTTGGTTTGCAAAACTAAAAAATCGGTTGGATATTTTCATGCACTGACTGTTATGATCACATCTTCTAGCATCCCTTTCGGTGACACGGTTGATCGATCGGCTAACTGCAGCACTGTCATGGTTGGCTTTAGGTTCATGAACTGCAGCCTCTACATGGTCTCTTGAGGCATCACATTGATGGTTTCCCCGAGGTCAACCAATGTGTTGGATAGGGAATGTCCTCCAATTTTTATGGTCAACACTAGGCTTCCTGGATCTACATACTTCGGATGATGTGTTCCACCCATCATTAGATCTTCCAGTTTACCCATGACATTGATAGTCTGGGTAGATTTTCATCCTAGTCTCCTTAGACACACTTCTCTAATTGCCTTGGTGTAAATGGGGACATCTCAAATTGCTTGAAATAATGGGATTGTCATCATGAGATTCTTCAAGCTCGACAAGATGTCGAATTCCGGCTATGTTGTTTTTCTTTGTTCCTATAGCCGGCTAGGAAATGGAGCCTCCGCTCTCTCAAGTGCTTTTCCCTCTTCTACCAAAGGTGTCTCCTCTATTTCTTCCTCCTCTTCTACTAGTGGATGTGTCTCTACTATTTCTTCCTCCTCTTCTACTAGTGGAGGTGTCTCTACTATTTCTTCCTCCTCTTCTACCAGAGGCAGTGTCTCTACTCCTAGCTGCCTACCTGATCTAAGCTGAATATTGTACATATGATACATCTCACCTTCTACATTGTATGTCAGCTGATTTACTCTATTGTTTGCTGTCAACTGTGTTGGTAGCTGCGTAGATCTCACTATTGGTAATGCTGGTAAGTTCTGTTGGATGTGAGCAAGCACTACACTTTGTGGAGTCTAATTACATGCATTGTGGCCTCTCCACTGCTACCCAGGATATGGATATGGCATCCTTGGCTACTGATTTGGAAATGCTACTGGGGGTGCATTAGTCCAGGGTGATTGTCCCCACCACCCCTTATTAGGTGGTTGAGGGGCTCCTTGGTGCATGTATGACCCTCCCCCATATGATGGAATTTTGGTTGGTATATTCCCCGTAGGGGGATTTGGCCAACTCTTCCTATTGCCTATGAAGTAGGCCTCCGTGCTCTCAGCCGCTTCTTGGTTACTGGGTAGTTGTGGGCACAATCGAGTTTTATGATTCAGCCTACAAACTGTGCATACTCTGACCTTGTTTTCTAGACATACATTCTTTGCGTGCCTTTGCATTTTGGGCAAAAATAGGCTAATGTTGTGTCATTTTCTTGTTTCTTCTTTTCTAACAGTAGCGTATCCATCTGTAGTGCTAGAGATGAGAGCATTTCACTCTTCAAATCCTCCAGCATGTTGCCTATTTCTATTTTGGTGACTGAAGCAGTTGCCTTCATGGTCCTAGCGATGATTTTGCCTCACCTTCTTGAGTATTTTTGACATAATTTCCGGATGTTGTCCATAGCATGCTGATAGACATCACCTCTAGAGATCATGTTGAGAGCCTCCAGTGACTCATTGGTAAGTCCCCTCAAGAATATGCTTTTGAGGGACTTATCAGATAGCTTTGAGTGAGGGGACCGTTGAAGATTAAAGCTGAATCTCTCCCAATACTCCTCGAGAGACTCATCTTCTCTTTGTATCATGCTTAGGACCTCCTCCCTAGAGTCTCTTGCTCTCCCAAAATCTTGATATTGCTCTAGAAAGAGCTTCTTCATCTAGTCCTAGGTGGTGATGTGTTTGTCTTCCAGACCGATGAACCATCACAAAGCTGCATCATCTAATGTAGAAGGAAATAATTTCAACTTCTATGTGTTTGATTTGTAATCCACAGACCTACACAAAACATCAAACTTGAATAAAAATAGGTCAGGGTCCTCAGTCGGGTGTCCTATGAAGGACGAAAGGTGAGCAGGGGATATGTTTTTCATTTTGGTATCTCTTAGCCCCTCCTCTATTGGGAAACTAAAGCTAGATGAGACTTCATCATTATCTACCATTTTTTCAGGAAATGTGGTTTCTAATGCAATGTTTATGGCCTTTTGGTCATTTAAAACTTTCTATGTCAATGCTCTAAGGTTGTCTGGTGAGATCATCTGATCCTCCATAGCCTTCCACAATAGGGCTTCCTCTAGAGGAGTCCTATTAAATAGGGGATTTATGATGATTCGTTCATCCCCTTGTTGATGGGATGAGGTGTCACTTTGCACAAAGTGTGGTTCCTCACTCCAATGGACAATTGGTAGGTCGGGTGAGTCTATCTCAAATCCAAAATGCCCGGCTGACTCAGGTCCTAATGGATTAGTTCTTATAAAGTGATTGTCAGGTCCTCTTCTTCTCGAAGAACTCATACAAGGTCATATGGAAGGTTTCAGGGTATTGTAAGTAATCTAATTAAGATGCTTCCCCAACAACGATGCCAAAATGTTGTGGGCCAAACAAGGTGAATGGTTTCCTATTTTTGTCACATGCCCGTGCATTTAATTATCAACCCAGGGAGCTTCATAAACTTATGAAGAGTCAGAATTAGGTTACTACAATACCACTGGAGGTGAATCTACTAATCCTACATTTGGGGGGTGTTTTTGAAATATTTGTCAATCATTCCCGCACTCCTCAATAAATTACGTAAGAAGAACAAAATTAAATCTACAAAAATAAATCATGTACACATTCCTGAAAATAAATCTATTGCAAATACTAGAACTAGCAAACTAATGAACATTCTTATGAAAGCAATAAACTAATTAAAATAAATAAACAAAAAAGGAAATGGGGAAGAAATACTGGCTTGGAGTGGGCCCAGGCTCCAGTAGCTTCTTCTCGATCAAACACGCACTTAGAACTTCTGGAACTTTAATATATTCATCAACACACTACAATTTATCTCTGTACATCTAAATGGATCTTTATTTTATTTCTATATTTTTCAGAATGATCTACGTGTGTTTATATAACACACCCGCAAAACTTCTGTTATAGAAGTGGTTACAATAGTCGATTCTTCCTAGACTAAATTAGAATAGTCTGGCGAATGCAATTGATGTCTGGCATTCTATTTTGATGGCGACGTGTTCATTTTGGTTCATGCTTTTCCTGGAATCAATAAGACATTTTGATACATTGGTGCTATCTCCAATTTAGCTCTGCATGATGCAAAGCTAGAACTGCACTAGCCCCTGCCATCCACGTAGTTCAAATCTGGTCAACGGGCAAAGAATTAGTGGTGCCTTCCTTATGAGGAAGGTACCTTGTTATTGCGGTGCCTTATGGTTGTAGGGAGGCGCTTGCCTTCTATTAGCACCTTCCGGCTATGGGGAGGTGCTTGCTTTCTATTAGCACCTTTCGACTATGGGGAGGCACTTGCCTTCTGTTGGCACCTTCCGACTATGGGGAGGCACTTGTCTTTGGTTGGAACCTTTCGGTTGCAGGGAGGTGCTCGCATTCAGTTGGTGCCTTCTGACTATAGGGAGGCACTTGCATTCAGTTGGTGCCTTCCAACTGTAGGGAGGCGCTCGCATTCAGTTGGTGCCTTTCGACTGTAGGGAGGCGCTCATCTTTGGTTTGGCACCTTCCGATTGCAAGGAGGTGCTTGTTCCCTTGGCACCTTCCAGTTGCAGGGAGGCACCTATGTTCTCTACATTGACCCCCGATGAAATAAAGTGCCAGGTCCATCAAAAGGACCTCGACCATTCCAAATCTAACTAAATCAACTAAAATTCCACAAAACATACTAAAAACACACAAATTATATAACATGCATAATTATATCAAATATCTATATAATCATTCATAAAAGTATGCAATCCTTATTATAAAAAAGCATTTTGATCAAAGAAATATGTACAAAATATGAGCATTTCTGGTGCTCATCACTTAGGACATCCATGGCATAATTAATCATGATTCTTAGGTTACCAAAATGATAGCATCAAATCTCTCTCTTAGTACACTCAAGTGAGTTCACAATTTGACAGGGATTCACTGCTCTAATCTCCAAGGCTCGCTTGATTATTTCGACAGTGCTTCACTATTAAAATGCACTATATCTTTGACCTAATTTGAAGGGGTACTTATAGGATTACCCAAGGGCTAGGGATGGATTCATGGAGAAGCCAAGAATAATAAGGGGTGGTTAGGATAGTTGTATTGGAATCTTTCATCCTTTAACTACCTTCTTCTAGATCAAATGGTTGTTCAAATTGATTTGGCTCGGATGAAGGCCAACTAAACTTTAGTTAAGACCGTAGGTGATAGCTATGGTTCAAAATGTAAATTGTAGGTGTTAGCCATAGTTTAGACTGTGGATAATAGGTCTCAACTATGGTTCAGACTGATTATACCAAGGATCCCAAATTGAGTGGTTAGCACCACTGCTCTATCTTGGAGTCTATCCAAGATCTTCCATATGGTCTTGTAGCATGTCCATATGAGTAGTTACCATCAACATGATGCATTTTAGGTGTCTAAATATGCCCCTTTTGTTATGTGTTGTGATATTGAACAACATGTGAGAAAAAAATACACCACCTAAAACAATGTCGAAGGTTCTATGATGATCATTCTTTAGATCAAAATTAGATGCCCCAGGTCCAACAAAAGGATGTGCATGTTATAATAATTGCTTCCAACTAGGTGAAAGGCTTACATTTGAAAAGCTTGTGCCCATCTCATTTCATTTAGTGTAGATACACATTCCATAGGTATCTTCTGACCCATAGATTTGAAAGGTAGATAACAAGTAAAACTATCATATTTGCTATTTTCCCCAAGAAAAGGGGTAAGCTTATGATAGCTATTGACAATGATTCACAAGGATGAATGAAATTTTGAAAATATTGAGGGATATACAATCTCAAGGATCTTCTGCTAATTTTGACTATGATTATGATATTATGACTACCCCCTCAAGCGATGAGTCAATGAGGGTAATGACAATGTATGAAGCGACGAGGTCACTTGACCACAATGAATGATCTACACAAACTTAGAATTAAGCATTTTAATGACTTGGCTAAGCCTAGTTTACTATATGATTCCAAGTATTAATAGTAATTGAAAATTCCTATCCCATGAAGCAGTCGGGCTACAATAGTCATCTTAGGGAATCCAAATGATGCAAATCCAATTAGTTTTATGTTGAATCAATTTTTCGATGATTTTTTGAAAATATTCCATAGGGGAAATGACATGAAATACCTCATTTTTGTTGAGAGATTCAGCCTTGAAGGCCTTATTTGGAATTGAAAAGAAGCATATCAGATCAAAAATGACAATTTTATCCCAAATGTCCTTATGGTTATTTAATCATCACATCAAATTGCATGGAGCATCAGTCGCTGCAACTGTCAAGTGTATAGAGTAAATAACTAAATACGAGGTGCATTTGGATTTTGATTATTTTAAATATTTTTGTTAATTTTGAATTTTTAGTTGATCATGGTGCTTAAAAATCACCAAATTTGCAAAATTGATTGCTTTTATTGAGATTTTGATCCATTAGGAATTATTGATTTATCATTTAAGATCTTCCCACGATGGTATTCTATTGCATTTAATGCTAGTTGTGAACCGCAGGTTTAGTCTATGGTTGAAAATTTCAAATATTAGGAACTATAGGTCAGACCTACGGTCACAAAACCCTAATTCCAAGACTATGGGTGTCAGCTACGGTCTTCCGAAATTAGAAAAAACTATAAATAGTTTTACCATTTTCAAAATTTCATTATTATTTTGAAAGTGAATGCAATTTGGAGAGCTTTGAGAGGTGTGAGATAAACTTGACCTAAACCTTTCTAAGACTAACACTAAACACCTAACACACCTCATGATGGTGAACCATAGACAACCTTCTTCCAGCCGAGGTCTCAGTGTGGGCAAGGTAATTCAAAATTGAACCCTCGCATTCATTACCAATTAAAATGAACCAAATTAATTAATTGGTTAAATCAATTTCATTAAATTGTTGGCAATGAACCACACCCTAGATTAGGCTAGCTTAGAATTTATTATTATATATATTTTTTTATTTTATTGGCTAGGAAATGACCCCAAAAGGGTCGTGTTCCTAGATCGTAGTTACCAACTATGGTCTTCCTTTGACAAATTGGGGACCGCATGTATCAGCTGCGATTAGATTTAAATTACAATGGTCAAAAATTTGACCATTGTGTGGACCATAGTTTTAACCTACAATTCTCTTTTTTTTGAAGATTTTTCAAATTTTTTGATTTTTTTATGATTTTTTTGGCAATTAATGCCATTTATTGCACCTATGAGATGAATGATAAAAATTTTTGATCATGCTTAGCATAATTTTGTATTGTTAGTTGTTTTTAGATTGATCTATCTCTTTTTAGGTTGTTTTATAATTGTTTTTAGCTAGATTTTAGTTATATTTTTCCTTATACCATATCTCTTTGTAGAGACTGGCCTCGAGATATAGGGAGCTAGAGATCCTTAAAACTCTTTGCCCACTACTTACTGATGAGAAGTGGTAGTGGTTTGGGGTTGTAGGCTTTGGATATGTCTTGGATATACCCACTATTAGGGTAGATCAATCTTACATGAATGCATTGGCCCAGAGCTGGAATGCTCAGACAAACACATTTCACCCGTTGATAGGTGAAATGACTATCATACTTAAGGATATCTATAGGATTTTTAGGATCCATATTAATGGTGAGCCCATCACCTCCTCTACATTTTAGAGTAGAGGATCTATGTTTGATGAGATCTTCAATGATTAGAGCCTGAAGGCCCAGTGCAATATCAACCATGAAGGTGTTCACATTGGATACTGGTACAGGGAGGAGGTCTTCTCCATCTTAGAGGTAGTTTTTATGCACCTGTTCATGCAGATTGTGCTTCCAAAATCCTTGGGTATGAGGATCTCATGAAAGCTTCTGGATAGTGTTCGAAGGGTCATTCAAAGCTCCACATGATGGCCATTGCTCCTAGCCTAGGTGAGCACTTTACTGTGCCAGTTGTACCAAGAGTTATACCAGATTACCAACATGAGATAAGTAGGCATTATATTTAGTCTACTCCTATAGATATGGGTTTGGTAGCACATCTAGATTGAGATACCTGTAGAGCTACCCCTGGAGATTACTTCTATTTATGATGCACATTAGTGTTACACTTCATGCTGGCCTCAAGAGGAGGAGGGGTTCCAGAGCAGGTACCATGTAGGGGACATCAATAATTATATTAGTTGATTTGTAGTACTACAACCTTATGACATTGATTGGCATCCATATATGGATTACCCTATATGGTTGAAGGTTGGTGAGTGGCTACACCAGGCTTGGTGAGATAGATAACTTTTGGACCATAAGGATGAGGTTCAAGAGTATTAGTTCTTCTCTAGAGTCCTATGGTTGTTTGGTATAGTCTAGGACATCCCATAATTATCTATTATATTCAGGTGGCTAGTTCTAGAGATATAGTTATAGTGGGTGTAGCCTACACCACTGGGAAATGCTACAAATTATTTCTAATAGTCAAGAGTTGTTGTGGCTGGGACCACCCCAGCATATGATACTTGGTGGTCCCTACTTCAGTGGTAGGGATCTGGACCTCTCGACCAAGTAGATAATGAGATGGAGGCTTATTCATAGGGGCATAATGTGCGCTCATAGACTAAGGGTATATGGGGGGTAGATGTTGTAGCAAAGGATGCACCACTGATAAAGGCTTAGGAGGAGTCCCTAGATGAGGGTGAGGTGCCTCCAGATAATGAGGTAGGGTAGCTACTAGTCCATGTGGTATATCTATATAGCCGATGATGAGTGTCATTGAGTATCATCATTTAATCTCAATGATTTATCAATCTAGGGTGGTTTCCAAGGTTGTCTACAATAGAAAGTTAGGGCAGAGTGAAATTTAGGCATTTAGATTTCAAGCATTTATTGGTGAAACAAATTTTGGTTTAGCATTTTGGTGTCACACTAAACCTAGTCTGTAGAATGGAAATTGAAATAAATTATAGGAATTGAAAACTAAATCTAAATTGCAGAATTTAACAATTAACTACAATTGCAAGAATTGGAAATGGCTAAATTAAAATATAATATACTTTTGTAGAATTGAAACAACATAATTGAAATTGCTAAATTGAAATATTGCTAAAATAAAATCTTAAATTACACTTACAAAATTGAAACCTAGTTTACTCTTGCAGAATGGAAGTGATACTTGGAAATGAAACACCTATCAATGCCCTGCCACAAAAGGTCATCAAGATTCTGCTATAGGAATTGATAGCAAAATGAAATCTACTAGAAATTGAAAGCTACTGAAACATAAAAATAACAGAACATGGAAAGCAAAGGAAACAATAAATAAATGTTTAAATTTGTTAGCTGACACACACATAAATGTTGTACACAAATATAATAGAAAACATCAATCACATAATACAAAATAAAAACAAGAAAATGAAATCTGGCAAGCAATCTATTAATTCTACTGCAGCAAAATTACAGATTAAAACCTATCATAAAATCCCTCCTTATAGATTTGAAAGTGGGCCCATAATTCCTGATCTAGAAGGAGGTGAAAAACACTCCTTACCTAATTTAAAATTAGAACAAAATATGACAAAATAACTATAATTTATTACTCTGAAAATGGCATTATAGTTTTGTTGCTACAGATTGTTATAACGCTGAAAACTGTCTATTTTTCTATTACTTATTCTCCTTAATCTCAACCGACATGGGAGCTATCCTTTTATAGATGTATAAGATTTATTTACAAATAGAAAATATACTATTTCTATTATGTAGATCAATTCCTATTATGCTACAATATTTCTTGGTTTTATCCTAGAAGAGGATCAATTGATATTTTCCCATAAATGGTGGCTTTTGGATGGCAAGGACGACAAAGATAGCTGGGGGATATTTTCCCTTAACCTTCTCAACATTATTTCTCTTTTTCCACCATCATAAAACAATAAAAATTTCAAAAAGTACTTTCTTATGTCAATCCAAAGATAACTAGCTCAATTCGAAGAAACTGCATTCTATCAATCCAAAGATGTCTGCTCAATCCGAAGATCTTCGGATTGACTAACTATGTGGTCTTCAAGTTATCTCAACTACTTTTCTTAGGTGTATTATCTCTCAAGAACTTATTGCAATAACTTTTATCCTTCTCCATGTGTGAATTCCATGATCTTCGGATTGACTATGTGGTCTTCAAGTTATCTCAACTACTTTTCTTAGGTGTATTATCTCTCAAGAACTTATTGCAATAACTTTTATCCTTCTCCATGTGTGAATTCCATGCCTTGCCATTCAATGTCAACTTGCTGGAATTTGTATGGAAAATCCTATTTTTCTAGCTATCAAAAAGTGTGAAACTATCATTTTGTAGGCCCCATAAATTCCTTATTACTTGTCCATATGCCTTAAAATTTGGGTCATGTGTTCTCTATACTATGAAGTACCATTGGTATAAATTTGGTACCTTAAATCACTTTGGATCATTCCCAGTAGATTTGCCAATGTCACCATTAATGTAGATTTGTACCTGTTAACAACTCCAGAAAAGACTAAGGCATGAACATGATGAAAACTTCATAACTTTTTATCTACAAGTCAGATTGACTTGCTTCAAAAAGCATTGTAGTTATTGATAAGAGGAATCTATTCATGCCATCACAATGTAATTTTACTAAAGTTTTTATTTGCTACTTAATCAACTAAATAGTGCATAAAATGCTAAAAATAGTCAAAAATAGAGATATAATGCTCCTAAAATAAAATCATGCAAACACTTAACAAATATATATTCTAATAAAATATTTGGCACTTAACTTAATAATATGACAGTTTTTATATGTCAAACATAGTGAAAAATGAGGCATTTTTAGGCCTCATCAACCAGATTGGGAGGTTTCAGTCCTAGATGCTGTAGAGGGATACTAGCATCGCCACCTTAGAGGTGAAGCTAGCTCACAATGAGAGACAGTTGTAGTAGGCTAGGGATCAGATCATAGCTGTGATAGCACGTGCTATAGTGGTAGAGGCATAGGTTCAGGAGCTCACTAGTGCATGTGACCTGGTAGAGGTGCGACTAGGTACAACTATAGTAGAGAGGGATTTGGCCAGGGCAGCGGTGGGTGGCCCACCATCTATACAGGTTGCTATGGCACCTCCTGTAGCACCAACACCTCTACTACTAGGAGGTCATGATCCCATGGCTGAGATCAGATGATTGACTTCCCTCGTAGAGGAGGGAAACACTATACAGGATGTGAGGGTAGCTCGCATCTCTCAGCTGGAGGGCCACATCATACTGCTAGGTGGGGAGGTTCTCGAGGATAGGTATTCCATAGGTACCCATGGGACCAGCTCCAGGACTAGGACCAGGGAGACAGGATAGTATTCTTCCAACTCGAGCCATAGGATGCATAGGACCGAGAGGACTCATCGGTCTGAGCGGACCCACAGGTCTCTGAGTACTCAGGGTGCTAGCTCACAGAGGACTCAAGGGATTGGTTCTCATGTATGGAGCCTCTTTGGATTAGGCTAGACATAGGATCCTTAGTAGGGTCTAGAGCAGACTACAGAGTAGGCTCCCAGAGACAGGGCTGAGGGAGGCGGAGAGGGCTCCAGTAGAGGAGGATCAGGCCAGAGCTAGGGTCTCCATTTGATATAGGCTATATCATTTTTGGTGTAAAATTTGAGGACCTACATGATTGTAGCCTACGGGAATTTTGATGTACCCTGATGTACTCTTTGACACACACACACACACACAAAAAAAAAAAAAATATATATATATATATATATATATGAGATTTGATCATTTTGGCTCATTATGTGTACTTGTATATGTTTTTAGTTTTATGTTTATGTTATGCACATGGATGCAGATGTTTATATTGATGCTATGCTTATGTAATGTGATGTATGGATGACATGCACTAGATAGATTTTTAATTTATGATGATGATGATATGCAGTGATCTAGATGCTTAGATGTGTGATTTGATGGATGCATATGGATGTGATGTTTACTTAAATGCATATTTGATTTTGCTTTATTGCCTGCATTTAATTTTATGACACTGTCATGATATGTTGATGCAATGTATGTAGTGCATTATTTAAATGAACCTGTATGCTTTAATCACTTAAAACATAAGGAATGAATGCTATATGTGTTTAACAATCTAATGGACGACACCACAGAATGTATAAAAATCATGAATGTAATTGAAAGATCCTCATTACAAGAATTTAATCAATTAATCACCCATATATGAAATGCAATGGTATGAAGTTGTATGATGCGAATGATATAATGTGTCATTCTATTTTCTTTTGCAAGTTTGAAAAATATGCACAATATAGTCAGTGGCCATCTAGATATCATTTCTGATATCCATCCGGTATCTATCCTATATCTTGATTGTGCTTTATATAATGATGTATCATGGATTCGATACTTTTTAGTTTGATGATTTTATTCTATATGGTTTGTGTTGCTATTAGAGAAAATTTTGAGGTTTTCCATGAGACTCAAACACCCTAGTAGACTTCTCAAACATCCCATACTAACTGTACAAGGCTTTTGTTGGACAAGGCTTTCATCATGAATGACCCAACTATTCATTACCCCTGTGTGTGCATGTGAGTATATTAAGATAGACCATAGGCATACCCTAGATGTCATTCGGGACTCTTCCAACCCATATGTGAGATCGGGTTCCTCCTATGTTCGTATCATCCTTGTTTCAGACTTGATTGGACTATAATGCTAGACAACCCCAGGCACCCAGAGCTAGCTCATCTCGCAAATTGATCAAGACTACCCCTCCAAAAATAGTCGGGACTCTTTCAACCCATTGTTGCATTTGGGGATCACCCAATAAAACTACTACTCCAAAAGCAGGCGGGACTCTTTCAACCCATTTCTGCACTCGGGGTTCATTCTATGGCTTTGAATGGTGAACAATCCAGGGATTCAAGTTCTCACCCCATTTTGATTTTTGCTCATATGTAGTGATAAAAATCACTATTTTTCATGTTTTACTTCGAGTGATAAAAATCACTGTTTATTCCCATTTTTCTTGAGCAAGGGATTTGTATAGTGCTTTTAATTCACTATATCATTTTAGATTTGAACTTTGAACTTTGGGTTTGAAATTTAAACTATGTATCTATGTACGAGTAGGGGAAATTCTTGTCCTTTTGCCAAGGTTCACCACTCTAGACCAAACTATTTGCAAGATAAGCAGGTAATAAAACCCATCTCTCTAAATACCCAGGACCACTTTCATAGCTTTCATCCTCCCTTATCTTAGCAAGATTTTAAATGTGTCAATTAGTGATGGGATCCTGATATGCCAAGCACTATCACAACTAATGACCTCATCTACAAAAGCAAAAATAACTTTCTATGACGTCTGAGAAACCCACTAGGTATGGCTGAGTGACTGAAAAACTTTGGTATACACACATATCTCATAGCAATAAGTGTTGTGTATGAATGCAATGGATTATGATAAATGCAAAGGTGCATGATTAAAACACAAACGTGGCATCATTTGTAAGACTGACAAACACAATCCCTCCTGACTATGAAATGCAATGGATGATGAATGCCTATATGCAATGCAATAATGAAATGTATGCATGTGTAAATGAACATGCATAATGCAAATGCAAATGTTTTTGGAATTTTTATGCTTTACCAATTTTTTTTGGATTTTATTGATTTTATAATTTTTATGGATTTTGAGCCTTTATATTTGACCAAACGGCGAGTACATGCCTTTGGAGCCTTTAGGAGTGACCAAACGATGAGAAAATGCCTTTGGAGCCTTTTTATTGACCAAACTACTCACAAGAGAGCTTGGAGCCTTTTAGGATGATCGAGCGGTTTTAAGCAAACCCTCGGAGCCTTTGAATGACATGACCAAGCGGTTTTAGGAACCCTTGGAGCCTTTTTGGGATGATTGAGCGGTTTTAAGCAAACCCTTAGGGCCTTTGAATGACATGACCAAGTGGTTTTAGGAACCCTTGGAGCCTTTTGGGGAGGGTATGCTACCCTATGTACCCCCAATGTATGTGCCACTCGATGATGGTGAGGGAGGTGCAATACCTCTAGACCCCTCGCTTTGCCTTATCAAATTTGGCATGGCTGGTGGGGAAGGTGTGCTACCTTGAAGACCCCTAGTGCTCATGCTATTCACTGAAATGTAATCAGCTTGTTTAGGGAGAGTGATAGAAATCAACTCTCCCAAATGAGGAATGGACCTCAGTGGAGTGCCTATGTTTTGGTAGGGTTGAATGAGCGAACCATCCTCACGGATCGTGTCTCGTTCCACTAGGTCTTGGATGACTCTCTTAAATGATTGGCAACCCCGAATGTCATGTCCATGCACTCGATGATACACACAAAAGGGACCCCCATCAGGTGACCCAGTCTTGGATGCCCTATGCTTGACTTCGGGTAATATGAATGCCTTTGCCTCGTGTAACTTTTGAAACAAATTTAGAGTAGTCATCTGAAATGAAACTACTCGTTGCACTAGCTTATCGGGCTTACGAGGTGACTGACGACCTCGGGGTCACTCTTGAGGAGGTGTGACCTCCACTTCAGCATGTTGTGGCACTATGAGATAACCATCTACATTATAAACCCCCTTATCTATCAAGTTTTGCACCACACTCTTGAACTCATGACAATCTCGAATGCCATGACCTTCTATTCGATGATAGAGACAATAGTGATGCTCCCTGTAACCCATAGGTTTAGCTCTATTTGGGTCTAAAGAGGTGATATCAAGCAAGGTGATAACCTTAGCCTCTTGCATCTTCTAAAAAATGTCAGACATAGACTCTTTTAAAGGAGTCCAAATGCGCTGTGACTATTTTGGGTGCTCGACCCACCTTGGCTTGCTTTGAGGACCCACTGGTTGGGTTGGCCGCATGGGCTTTTGCTTTTGTTGAGGTTTTTCCTGCACTTGCACAAGAAGCGATTCAGCCTCAAACAAGGGTTGCTTTTGTGATCCCAGGTTTTCAAACTGGTTCCTGATAAAATGCAATGCCTTATCTTGCTCATCCATTCGATGCTCCATTCATTCTAGATGGCTTAGAATGGATTGCAAGACTGACAAAGAGTTCATATGTATTTCCAATGACTGATTTGAAATACCTTTGTCTATTGAAGGAAATAGAAAAGTGGATGCTATGGATCCATTAGGTAATTGCAAATCACCTATTTCCTTCGTTTGGGTTGATGTGGATGCTTCTTGATGACCCACTTCATTAGTGCTATCCACATGCTCATGCCTATGACTCAGCTCAAGTTGTTGTCTCACTTTGTTGTGTTGAACTGTGTCAGTTTTAGTACCCCCAATATGATGTGAGGAACCTACCTGTTTGTGCTCTTGAGATGGCACCATGAGAAATGAGTCAGGAGTGACTAATTTCAAAGGTTCTGGCCCTGGAAATGTGGAAACACCACTGGATTACCCCATCTCTGGCTCTATGTGATTAGGAATCACCTGATCTTCTAGCCTAATGTCAACCATTCCCACAAACTCATGAGAAGACTCCACATCTGTATGAGTCATAGGTGACTCGTCAACATACTAAGGCTATCTTATTTTAGTCATGATAATTGATCCTTCCTCATACCCATGCGATGCCTCCAGGATAGGATCCATAGGTAGAGACTCGATAAAAAGTTGACCTAAATCCTCAATGGACTCTATGGTGGGCAGCATCGTAATGCTGGCCTCTATCAGCTCTTCATATTCACCATCATCCTCATGAGGACTATCTGGTGACATGATGGATGAAGATGGTGTGATACACTTGGATGCATCCATGACCATGCTAGGTTCTTCTGCTTTGGTAGGAGTAAGAGGCTCCTCTAAAGACACATCAGAGATAGTTGTGAGCATCTCCATAACTGCATTCATCAATCCTTCCCTGCTAAGAGGTGTCGAGGATGCAGGTGTGATGGGCGAAGCCACAAGGGATAGTGGTGGTGAAGGTAAATCCACCACAGTCTATGGGGTTGCATCCAAACTCTGGATAGACTCCTCAGGTTGAATGTTCAGATGCCTAGGTGACCCACAAGATTCTTGAGGGTGATCCTCAGGTTTATAATACTTGAAGGGATCTGGGTCCACCTCAACTATATGGACTTCACTTCCATGGGTGTACTTAATGCACTGATGCACTATGGATGGTATGCACTCCATGGCTCTTATCCATGGTCTTCCAAGCAACAAGTTATACTATCTTGAACCCTCTAAAATGTAGCACAATGTAGGAATAATATTTTGTCCTACCTCGATGGGGAGGACTATTGTGCCTACTGTAGGGGATTCCACATCATTAAAGGCTTGCAGCATTAAAGTTGTTTCCTTGATGTGGGATGGTGGAATTTTGAGATGTTTGAATGCTGAGGTGGTGATGATATTAATTGATGATCCTGTATCCACCAACACTCGCTTATACACAATCTACTTTATCCTCGCTATGATATGTAATGGAGGATCAGATTCCTTGATAGGGATAGGTTTGACTTCCTATTTATGGAAAGTAATCACAGGTTCCTTATACGGTGGAATAGACTGTATATACCCCAAGGATTGTGATGACTTTCGAGCATTGACATTGCTCACCTATCTGACTTGACTACTCTCAACCTCATGCTTACTCATGGGATCCTTAAACATCTCTTTTTTCTATTCTTCGATAACCCTAGGCATGTCTATCCATCTAGAGGAATGGCTATCTACTTGCTTAAGAGGCAACTCTTGATGATGCATTGGGTGCATCACGTTGACTTGTTGCCTAAGCACTCTAGGTATGAGCTTCTTTTTAGGAGTTACCTCACATGATTGTTCTTCACGTAATTTCTATTGGTAAATCCTCTCTTCATGTCGTTGGAGCTCATCCAACCTTTGTTGATGTGATCTCTTTCTCTCTACACACTCATGCTCTAGATGCTCATGCTCAATGCATGCCTCCTCCAATTGGTCTTGGAGTAGTCACCTCTTATGGGTTGCATGAGACTCAGATTCCCTATATGATCGACTCATGGAGTAAGATCCACAACTCTCTATCTCACTAGGTGGAGACCTAATGATGTGGGTTCTCACTATGTGTGAGGAAACCCCATGATCTGTATGGGTGGACCCCATGCGTGACGAAGGGGGTTCACGATGACTATCAGAGTGTCACACTGGGAGGCTTAGCTCCTCAGGTGCATGATGTGTGTGATGCCTAGCAAGGAGGCATGCAAGGTCTGAAAGATCCTCAGGAGAATATCGAAGGTGTTCAGAGCCTCTCCATGAACTCTCTGACTCATTAGCTCGTGATTGAGCTCTATCATGCCTAGTCATCATGATGAACCAACTAAGCAAGACTCGAGAGGTTTCCTCTCTTACTAAAAATTTTGGCCTCAAGGAAGGCCTTATCTTGATGAATTAAGCAATAAAGAAGCATACAAAGTAAACAATGTGATTATCTCCTTTACATTTTAAAAGTGAGCCCTAAACTGTTGGATGTGTTTCAATGATTTGTTGTTAGTAAAGAAACTCTTTATCATGTTTTGCAAAGCTTGTTGGATGATATTCTCAGTTAAATGGCTTTCACCTGTATGCTCGTAGCTCAACAACCTGGATGTGACTTCCAAGCCATGTAATCCAACCTATAATGTGTGGTAATGAAGCCCACACATGGTCAGGGAGCACAGGTCCTCCTAGATCCTCACCCATTTTCCCCTAGTCAACGTTATACCCTCCGAAGAGAATACATGCAAATTTTCTAGGGTACGAAAGGTTCTTGGATCCAGTATTGGTCTAGTATCCAAGGGTACATAGGATTTGGGCCAACGGATGGAAATTACCCCCACCATCATTGAACCCTACTAGTGGTTGGATGTCACTCCCAACTCACTAGCGTTTACGTGAAACATGGTGTGTGTGGTTCATTTTATTCTTTTGCATAAAAGGAAAATGCATAATATAGCATAAATGATTGTTTCCTACATGATATGCAAAAATAAATGTTTCATTTCAGAAAATATGCATGCTATATCCTAAATGATTTTTGACAATGCAATTACGATGATATAGCCTCTGATTGGGCCTCAAGCATGCAAACCAAACACACAATTCTATCAAGCACGCTGGAGTCTAGGGTGGACTGCACTCAGAGATCCACTGTTCCTAGCAACGCCTTTCTAATAACATGAAAACAAATACAACTCTAGGACCTAAGTTCATTTCTCTTTTTTTTTTTTAGTTTCCTAGTTGCATTGCAAATTTGGCATTCTAGAAAAACATAGAGACAGAAAAAGTTACAGAGGGTGAAAAATGGGACCTACCTCAGGTCCACATCCAATTTGTATTTTGTTCTCTATTGTCTGATCTGTCTGCTATGAACCATAGGTCTGGTGCATGGTCTACACTGTAAACCATGTGTTGCAGCTATGGGCCAACAAATGAACCATAGTTGTTAGCTGCGGTCTGCACCTACAATTTCAAAAACATAAGAAATGATAGTTAGATCGCTTGAATTACGGAGTTCCACCGTGATCACCTTCTGACCTATCCAAAAAGCGTGCACCTATCTATTGCATAAATCAAAATCAACATAAAAGCATAACATAATGAACAAGATTGCAAAATGATGAGAAAATAGATGTTTCTTTATTGATATTGAAAAGAGTCTCGATTACAATCATGCCCCTCTTAGGGTCACCCAAATGTTGATACGATTAATACAATTCCCAAGCCCCCAATGGGGTAGGTGCAATACTAATGCTCTCTAAATAGTCACAAACTGCTCTAGGGTGGAGTTGACCCTCTTCTTCATGTTGAGGAAGGAATTAGATGATTGAAGCTCCTTTGAACCTATTTCTTGCGATCAAGAAACAACACAAGAACATTAAACAAATAGGCAACCTCTCGTGATGAGGCCCTTTAAAGGATTTATACATGTAAAAGCCATAATACTAATGAAATCAAGAAAGTAGATAAACTATACTAAACATATGCAATTCTCATAAATATTGATGGAAACATGTAAATAAGGACTACAACTACCAATCTAATGGATCAAATGTATGAAATGAAGCATGTTAGCATGAAAAGAAACCAATTATGTCCTACTTGCTGAAATGAAGTAAACCTAATAAAATCCTTAATCCGATCAGTCAGAGTCTCTAAACTACCAAATCAAGTACTAAAATAATTAATCTAACCTAACTAAGCATACTATAAAAGGAATAGTAAGGAGATCTTATACCTATTGCAAACCATAGCTCGGATGAGCGGTCTACACTGTAAACCATGGCTAACAGCCATGACCTACAACCAAGTAGGTTTGCCCTCCAATTCTAGGGTAGTGGGCTTGATCCTCCTTGTCAAATTGATGATCAAGGGTCGCCTCAGTGTCCTCTAACAGGTTTGGTGGTTGAATTGCTCGATAGGGCCTCTATTTGCCCAAATTGGCATTTCTTGGCATTCTAGCTCCTTAGGGCATCCATGGCATAATTCGTCATGATGCTTAGGTTGGCAAAGTGATAGCAACAAATCTCTCTCTTAGTGCACTCAAGTGAGTTCACAATTCGATAGGGCTTCACTGCTCTAATCTCCAATGCTTGCTTCATTCACTATTTTGACAGTGCTTCCTATCAAAATGCACTATATCTTTGCCCTAATTCAAAGGGGTACTTATAGGATTACCCAAGGGCTAGGGGTGGCTTCATGGAGAAGCCAAGAACAAGAAGGGGTGGTTAGGATAGTTGGATTGGAAGCTTCCATCCTTTAACCACCTTCTTCTAGATCAAATGGTCGTTCAAACCGATTTGGCTCGGATGAAGGCCAACTGAACTTCAGTTAAGACCACAGGTGACAACTACGGTTCAGACTATAAACCGTAGGTGTCAGCCATGGTTCAGACTGTGGACCATAGGTCTCAGCTATGGTTCAGACTGATTAGGCCAAGGAGCCCAAATTGAGTGGTTAGAACCACTGCTCTATCTTGGAGTCTGTCCAAGATCTTCCATATGGTCTTGTAGCATGTCCATATGAGTAGTCACCATCGACATGACGCATTTTAGGTGTCTACAAAATACTTTTTGGACATGGGAATAAAATATTGACAATCCCCTAGTCCTAGAAGCTACAAATCAGTCATTATGTCACGATAACCGCCCCACTGCATTCACTAATGATGATGTAAAAATTTTGAGAAGACCCCAGAATGACTAGTTTGAAAAATTAGAAAAGGTAAACTAACTCCCATGGCTGAAGTTGAAAATTTGGAAAGAGTCCATGCCACCTGGTTACAAAATAGGACTGTTCCTAAAAAATTTGATAAGAACGGGGAAGAACCCACAAATAAAAGGGGAAATCAAGAGACTAATCCACCTCTTTACCCTGAAATAACAGAGACTATTAATACTAACATAGGGCCTAAAGGGATATACTTCGACATAGGAACAGAATTGGCAAAAAAAAAATTAACATTACCTTTGGAGAATTAATGACCATCCCAAAATATAGAGAGAAAATATGTAAGGCCTTTGGGCTAGCTGATCAAGGGGATAGTCATGTGTTGGCAACCGTAGGTTCAAACCCACCAAAAAAAACTCCTACCTTTGTCAGGCCATTTTATATCTCTCTCGGGTATACATCTAGATTCGGGGACCAATATGTAGTCCACAACTGCATGTGTGACAGTGGGGCATCTCATAATGTAATGCCAAAGCAAGTGGCTAACTAGTTGGGGTTTATGTGTACCAAATATTCTCACCCTATTTCTGTCATGGAAAATAGGCAAGTCTTGTGTGTAGGGATAATTACAGGTCTCCTGGTTTTCTTAGACCAATATCCAAAGAAAGGGATTGTCATAGATGTGGTGGTCATGGACGTAGACCCATTTTTCTCCCTGTTATTATCTAGAAATTAGGCATAGTAGTTGGGAGGATTAATTCAGTTAGACTGATCATTTGCTACTATTCCCCTCTCTTCCAAAGAACAAATCACATTAATAAGAGAACCCTTCAACAAAATATCAGTAGAGCTAATGAATCTTGACAACACCATAGTCAATTTGGTAAGATCCATAGAAGAGAAAGAGTTGGGATTTTATTCAATTTGGCACACCCATTTTCTCAAAGAAGTACCTAATGTTGAAGGGTTGGATCCATTACTCAAAGTAGTAGCATATTCTGAATTAGGCAGGGTTCTCACCACTAAAATATGGACTCTAACATTTGATGGTGCTAAGTCACAAACCGGGGCTAGGGATAGGATCAATTTAACTAATATAAATTGTAACTACCTGGGAGTACCTTATAGATTAGAATTCCCCTACACCAATAATGTAGCAAAATATGAGGCCCTGATTCTCGGTTTGAGAAAGATAAAAGAACTTGGAATAAACTATCTAATTATGTATGGAGATGTAGAATTAATTATTCAATAGATAAGGGGTAAGTACCAAACTAAATACCCCATATTAAAATAGTATAAACAAGCAGTCCTAGATGAAATAAAAAAATTTATGGCATTCAATATCTCACATATTCCTAGGGGAAAAAACCATGTGGCTAACCTTCTGGATGTAAATTACTCTGGGGTAGATGATCCTAAAATTAAAACTGAATTCATGGATAGATTTCCTACCATTTCAGTTCATCACTCCTCTATCCCAGACAATGTAGTATATCTGTAGATTTTTCAAGATAATGTAGATATAAGGGGTTTCATGATAGTACAAAATTAGTTTGTAGGGATAATATGTGATGAACAGGATGAGGAAAGACTAAAACATGTTATAGGTACTCCAACTGAGGTTATACAACTAAAAACTAATAAAATACCTATGGGACTAGTGGCCTTGGAATCCTTGTTTGATGATTTTTACAAAGCCCACAGGACTACACCTAGTGAGTCAGAAGGTGAAGAAGTTAATGTAGGGACTTCTAGTGATCCTAAGAGGGTAATAATTGATAGGTCAATGCCAACTAAATAAAATAAGCAGTACATAGAATACATAAGAAAAAATAGGGATAATTTTGCTTGGGAGTATGATGAATTAAGGACATTCAATATAGAAGTGATGATCCAAATTATTCCCTTGAAATAAGGATCCAAGACCTTTAGGAAAAAATAGATAAATTTCAATCCCACACTACACCCTATGATGCAAAAATAAATGCAAAAGTTACTGGATTCCAAGATCATCAAGAAAATAAAGGTTCTCCTCATGGATAGCAAACTTAGTTTCGGTCCAAAAGAATAATGGGGAGATAAGATTGTGCGTAGATTTCCAAAATCTGAATAAAATTTCCCTCAAATATAATTATCCTCTTCCTAGTATGGAGTAACTATTACAAGTAGTGGTAGGGTCTTCACCAATATCTCTGTTGGATGGTTTATTCGGGTATAACCAGATCACAGTAAACCCTGAATACCACTTTAAAAATACCTTCACCACATCTTGAGGTACTTTCGAGTATCAAAGGATGCCATTTGGGTTTATGAACATCGAGGATAATTTCCAAAGAGCCATGGATTTTGCCTTCAATGGGCTAATGTTTAAAATAGTGATGGTTTATTTAGATGACATTACTATATTCTCCAAGAACCCTGCAAACCACTTTTCTCACTTGTCCCAAGTATTTCAAAGGTGCAAAGAATATGGGATCTCATTGAATCCAAAGAAATCCCTATTTGGAGCCTCTCATAGTAAATTACTAGGGATAATAGTTTCAAAGGAAGGAATTAGTATCGATCCTAAAATAAATAGAGCAATCGCACAAATACCACCTCCCAAAAGCCTCAAGGGAGTCTGATATTTCTTTGGCAAAATAAATTTTGTGAGGAGATTCATTCCTAATTTTTCTGAGATTGCTAAGCCTATTAATGATATGATCAAGAAGGATGTTAAAATAAAATGGGAAGAGGGTAACATTAAAGCCTTCCAATAGATTAAGGATGATATTACTACTACCCGTATCTTGGCTTGCCCAGACCATTCCAAAAATATATAATTTGTACTCCTTTGTCTTAGACCACACTATAGAAGTTGTGTTATCCCAGAAGGATTAATAGGTAAATGAACATCCCATAGCATTCATTATTTCAGGGATGAAAGGGGCTCGACTAAGATACAAACCAACTAAAAATTAGGCTTACGCCCTCATACAGGCCTTGGAAAATTTTAAGAGTGTCTTTGGAGCTTGCAAAGTGATTGCCTGTATACCCTATCTCGCCATCAAGGATATTCTTACCTATACTGATCCCATAGGAAATTCAATAGGATGGATGATCAAATTACTACAATATGATGTAGATTTCAAAGTCATTAAAATAATTAAAGGCCAAGGGTTGGTGAAATACATAACCTACAAATAATAACAGTGGATAGACGATGTTGTCTTAGCTCAAGGAGAGCAGTAGGAACCACAATTAGAACATGAGAATTTTTAGTGGTAAAAATATATCCTATTCTATCTAAAAGAACTATCCTTATTTCCCAAGAATATTGCTAGCCGAATAAGAAGCATCAAACAATAGTATCAAAAATACCATCTTCAAGGGAGTCGGTTGTACTGGTGGCATCCAAGTGGGGTTTTGCTACTGTGTGGCTCAAGAGGAGGCTCCAAATATTATCGAGGAATTTCATAAAGGTTTCTATGATGGTCACTTTACTCCTAAAGCAACAACCAACAAAATCATGAGAGCAAGGTATTATTGGCCATCCCTATTCAAATATGTCTACCAGGCAGTCAAGAGTTGTTACAGTTGTCAAGTATTCCCTAGGAAAAAGAACTTACCTACCATGCCTCTATAGCTAGTCATTATCGAAACTCCATTTTCTCAATGGGGGGTTGATTTAATCAAGGAGATCAATCCCAATTCATCAAGAGGACATAAATGGATCATCACTACCATTGATTACATGACCAAGTGGTTAGAAGTAGCTCCCCTCAAAAGAGTGACAATAACAACCATCATTAACTTCTTGGAGGAAAATATACTGACCAGATTTGGGGTCCCCAAAAAATTAGTGATAGATAAAACCAAGTATTTTACTTCCTATGAGATGGTGGATTTTTGTAATAAATATAGTAGTGAGTTGTCTCACTCTGCTAATTACTACCTACAGGGCAACGGAGTGGCCGAATATTCAAATAAGAACATCCTTACGAGAATTAAGAGGTCATTAGGAAAGAATAAGAGAGGATGGGACAGTGAACTCAAATATGCTCTATGGGTAGATAGGCTATCAATAAAGAGAGCTACTGGCATGTCACCGTATGAGATGGTATATGGGTAAAAGGTATTGTTGCCACCACAGTTAGAAAAAAAACCTCTCTTTATTACTACAGGATCATGAAAAACCAGATGAACTACAAAGGAGAATGGACCAATTGGTGAAATTAGAAGAAGACAAGACAGAGGCTATTACATGAATGATCGGTCAAACAGGAAAAATAGTGGAATTGTTCAATAAGAAGGCTCAAGGATAGAATTTCATCTTGGGTGATGTGGTACTATATTGGGACTCAAAAAATGAAAAGTTAGGAGAGAAGGATAAGTTTGACCCAAAGCGGTTGGGTCCCTACCATATTGCAAAATTAGTAGGATAGCATACTTATAGGCTAGAAAACACATAAGGATAAGAACTGCCTATACCAGTCAATAGGAAAAATTTGAAGATATTTGGCCCCAATATTTAAAAAAAATGTGCATGTGTTAGTTCTACGTCAATCTAGCCAGAGATTTTGGAATCCTCAAGTTGGCATACTTCATCCACCCCCTTGTCCCAATTAGAGCCAATGTTGACTCCTAAAAGGTTGGCCACCTTTAGGGAGCCAAATTCATGTTTTCCCTTGGGGTGCACAAGGTGGTGCACCTCAAATTTTCCCTGTGTTCTCCACTCCAATGTAGCACACTCGAAGCCACCCGAGCACACAAGTTGTGTACCCCAAGCCAAGTAGTGCACTCCACTTATCGAAGCACGGAGTTCCCTAGATGGGCACACAAGGTAGTGCACCCACCTCTAGCCTGTGCACCCTGTTGAAGGAGGGGATACACAATATAACTTTGGGGTGCACAAGGTAGTTCACCCCAAAAATAGTCTATGCACTCCATAGGGATGTGGAGTGCATGATAGTGCTTTGAGGCACACAATATCATGCACCCCATGCACTCTAAGGAAGTAGAGCGTACGCAAGCCCATCAAGGGTGCATGACTTGTGCACCCTAAAGTCTGATGTGCATTCCACTACAATGGAGCACACTTAATATATTTGAGTGCACAAGTAGTGAACTACTCCCCCAGTTAAATGCACTCCACTCTTGAAGTAGATTGCACAACCTCAATCAAGGTACAAAGGATTGTGTGCCCCATCCCGAGTCGGTGTGCCCCTCCCTTCAAGGTGTGCAAATGTCCAAGTCAGGCACACAAGGTTGTGCACCTATATTTGGGTTATGCACTCCACTATGGTGGAGTGCACAAGGTCTATAAGTGTACATAGCTTGTGTACCCTATTGATTCAATGGCACTCCACTCCCTTGGAGCGCATAAAGGTCGCACGGATGAACAACCCTATTTGCCCGCCTTGAAATCCATGCATCCCATTCCCCAAGGGGGCGCACATGCTAAAATTAACCCTAACTATAACATAGTGGTGTATTATTAACAATGGGGAGGTGTTTTCCAAAGGTCAAAATAATTCGTAGGCTAGGTCTATCCCACTTACCAAATCATACAGTATCCTGCTCACACAAACCACCCTTGTACGAATTGTAATCTCCTTATATGACATTGAGTTACCTACACTATATGATCTCAGACCATAAAATGTCCAATATGGTATGATATTACACTCAATAAAACTAGAGAATGTTGTTTTGGAGGCTTCTATACATAGTTTTGTAATCGATCAAGTCGATTTCCTAAAACTGCCAAAAATAAGGTAAGTTTCTCTCGATCGCTTGTGTTTCCAAATCAGGTAAAAGTACTTTGTATGATTTGTACAATGTATGATGTACGATGTAAAATATATACAAACTAAAGGTATAGCATGGTGTTATTTTATATACTCTTTTACTCCAATCTCTCTTCGGGATGTTTTGTAAACGTTTGATAGCCAAACAATATAATCTCTTTCATAAGCAAAACATCCTATCCAGGATATTGAGAGATTCCATATAAATAACTACATCCAAAAATCATACAATGTGCTTGTAATATGTCCTTATAAATGTCGTCATGCTCCTAAATCACTTTCAATGATTCACTAGTGTCAATATACTTAACAAAGCTACAATAATGCATACAACTAACATATAACAGTAAGATAGAAACTCAATTGCATAATATCAATCCACAATTCATTATCCACCCATAACAAGATCATACACAGTCATCCACAATGTCTTTATTCTCATTAATATCTATATATTTGAGTACAATATGGAAAAATATCTCAATGTAATAACAATAACTCATAACTGCAATTAACTCTCTATTCTAGCAACTAGTAACCAGTAAACTAGTAGCTAAACCCTATCAATTTGAAAATGTGGCCTTATATAATGTTGTATAGGTCATTCCAAAGTGGTTCCTAATATAATATGTTATTCACAACTTCCCATACACAATTGAATAGATTATTTTGGAATTTTCCTAATTTTAACACCTTAGTAAATCCATGTGCCATTTCAACCTGAAATTACATTTCCTTTGCATTTGAGTGAATTTCGGTGTACCTTATATGATTTTCTATTGGTCTATACAATTTTCCAATCTAGTTGTATGATTTTTCCCTTCACTATATGATTTGCTTCCCATTGTATGGTTTTACAAAACTTGAGCAAATTGTCACAAAACTATCAAAATTGAGAAAATCACTTCTTCTAGGATGTGGATTTTCTGCCTACACCGACACACCTTAAGTGAGTGTACACCTACCCACGCCTGGCCATAACCAATCCTAAGCTATCCCATATCATGACTGTTGTCTATAGCCACAATTCATCCACCAATATGAGGAGGCTACAGTCAACGTGGTGCACCTGACCAATCCTAAGAGCTCCTGAAAAGAAAAAAGTGCATGCACCATATACCACATTTAATGCACCTATTTTAAAATAAAATGTGGTGGTCATTTTTTGTATCACCCATGCATGTAGAGCTACCTATCTATGAGGTCAAACATAGAGTAAAGTGTGGAGAGCATAGAAGAGATATTGCAGCTATGGGGTGAATTTTTCACTGTTGTTTGAATAGGATGGCGTCCACCAGCTCTTTAGCTCCTAAAACATCAATAGTTTTGTGGAGAATCAAAAAAATCACTAGATCATGGCCCATTTATAGGAGGCCAAGGAGGGTACAAAATCCTAAGGCATTCAAGAATTTACCCGATACTAGCAGGGATATCATTGAAGAATAGCAAAAATACGTGGATGAAGTCACCATATATGCATTCAACCCCACAAAGAAAGATAACCAGTGTCACATGATGCTTTTGAGAGACCTTTACATGTGGGACTACTGAGACAACACTAGAAAATCCCTTATGTGCAGCAAGTGGAATACCAATCTGGGCCAGTTAACCTATCCAAAGGCATACCACTCTTCTAATATGTTGGCATAGCTCACTGTCTCTTACAACTCCAAAGCATGAACCATTCAAGATTTCAATGGCTAGGCAATGGATTGGTTGTCGATCAATAGGATTCAACAAGTTTTTGGCTTGGCCACCATTTCCAGGGTGGTGGATTTCAAAATGTTGGCCCTTTAGGCCAATTATATGATGAACACAATATTCCCTCAGAACCTACTAAAGAGATGGAAGATGAGGCCAGTAGACTTCCCCATAGGAAAATTCATGCTCCGTCCCTGGGTGTAAGATTACACAAACATGATAAATATAGCCCCAGGAGTGAAACACTCGGAGCCAATCACTAAGGAGGTGATGTTTTTAATCCTCCAATACAACAAGATAGACAAGACTCCTCTTTATTAGTGGGAATATATTATCAGTGATAAAATGAATGAAGAATTTCAATAGTTACAAGAGACCATATTGGCCGATAAAATGGAGATGCCTCCCTTTTCAGACTATTCATTTTTTATCCATTTGTTCATGGCACAATTAGACAAGACCTTGGTGACCCAAATGGGGGGGTGAATGCATCTACTATACAAGATTAGCTGCTATGCATCCATGAGGGGTGTTCCAGCTATACTACCTTCTTTGAGAAGGTCCTCCCTATAGTACACTTTCAGTTGTGTGGAAATTTCCCAAAAATAATCGGGGTAGGGGTTAGAGATTTTTTGGACAAGGAAAAAGTAGGAGACTACTTTTACATAGAAGAATTCTCCTATATCAAGATTTATGGATCAAAGCTGCCCTTGAAGGTACTAACTTTCCACTGCCCAACTTCCATTGCCATCCTTGAGATCACTTGACAGATGGCCGAAGAGGTAAAAATTAGACATCTAAGGAAGAAAGGACTAGTGAAGTGGTTGCTCGTTCCCTGTACAATGGGGTATTACATGCATCTTGGCCATTTTTCCCTGCTACAAACCATCTGGAATATGGAAACCTACTATTTCTTAGAGGTCATTTAGAGGGCCTATGACCTAGATGGCCACCACAGGAGAGAAGTTACTAGAAAGTTGGCCCTTCTGGAAGTGACACATAGTGGTGACAATTTTAAGGATGTGATGCAAGAAGCTTTTAGAAATAATCTTACCCTAGACTTGATATGGAGGATGCCCAAAGATAAGCAACCTTACAATGGGCTAGAGGCTATTGGTAATTATAGTGCTCACCTTAAATTACATCAAGGCTTGCTAGTGGATAATATGGACCTATTGGTCCCAACAAATACTCCTGAAGAATTCGAAGACCCCACTTTCCAAATCATCTAGAAATATTCTGACCTCTTTGAGGTCATGATGAAGATAGTTGACGAGCAGACCAAACTCCCCTCCTCTTCCAGTTTCCCTGTCACCACTTCAAAAGGGAAGGAGTTGGCTATTAGTTCTTCTCAACAAACTACCACATCATCAGTGCTAACCTTGATAATCCCACATAAGCAAGGTCAATTTATGGAAATTTAATTTTCATTATATTTCTCCACCATGGTAGTAAATAAAAAAGAATGACTGAAAATACGCAGGGTGATGAAAAATATAACACAAGCTAGGGGGCTATCCAATATTTTGAGAGGCTACAAAGTGCGAAGCCCCACATAGTCCCCCACTCAAAAAAATGCTAGGACCAAATCCTAAAATCAATGAATGGAAAATTTTACAATGGCTAAGGTCACTAACACTTTCCAGTTCACCGCCAATGAAGAAGTCTAGATCCAAGACATGGAAGAACAAAGGTCCTCAGCAAGGGGATAGTTAGACATAGGGGAAAAGTTGGACAAGGAATCACTAGCACACCTATTGCCTTCTTTGAGATCTCTCTGTCATCTAGCATGAGAGAGGCTACTATGGATACTAGCAAAGGTGTCATCCAAGCATCTAATGCACCTGTCTAGATGATGACATCACAAGTGGCTACTCAAGCATAGGTGGGCAAAGCAGTGGAAAAGGAAATTGAAGGATGGAAAGCCAAGACTACTGAAGTTGAGCCATTACAACTCAAAGTCAAGCAACTTCAAGCAGAAGTTGATAAACTAAAAATACCCACTCCTACTGCATAGACTAGTCACCAACTCGAGTCAGTAGATGATATCAAATAGGATATGAAGGAAAATATCCAAGATAAAATGGGGGATTTGGAGTCCATTCTGATGGATATATATGCTGTGAGACATGCGGTAAGTCTCATTCAGAACAAATTATAGCAAGGGAGGTAGAGAATATATAGAATTATGCCAATATATAGGAGGTTTTAGGAGGACTATGTGCCTATTTTTGGGCTAATAGCCACTCTATTATATGACTCGATATGCTTCTTTTTGGAATAATACATCAAGGTCTCCCTATTTTTGCAAAATGAGCAAAATTGGTGCCAGTGGAGTCAAGAGATAGCAAAATTTGAGTATGAGGCCAATGATGAGCTAGTCGATTACAACCTCTCCATTGAGGACTTCGGAGGAGCCCTGGTTATCAAAGATTTTGTTTTTCAAATAATTCAAGATTTTTATTTAGAGTATGGCAACATGATATCTAAATGCTTCATGGATTTGGTGGATATGGTAGACTACCTATGCGAATTCACCAATAATAATGTGAAGTGGGCTAAGGATCGGATAGTTGAGGCCACATAAGATTTGAACCTACTCCTATTATCCTTGAAATTTCATGATGAGGCTTGGGAATTCATTTACCAAGCCATTCAAAATTACAAGGTCAAATTAGGGCCCATCATTGCCACAAAACACTCACCAGGAGGGCCACAACCACCAGAACAAGGTAGTACCGATGGATATGCAAAACCTCCACCTACATAGAAATAACATGGGATACATGTCCTTTTTTGAGTGTATCCCAGGTTTGGGTACAACAATATTCTTACAGCATGGCGGGCGGTTACAATGGTTAGGGAGTCTACACTATAAGAAGAACTTGTAGTAGTTAACTTTTTTATCAAACCTCTAAGAGAGAAAATCCAGGTATAACTTTATTTGTTGTTTGAGTTGTATTTTCCCTTGTGTATCCTATGTGTGTTTCTTATTGCCCTTCTCTTGTCATTTACCAGGGATTTTCAAGTTGTACCATTCGCTATTATTATTTCCTATAGAACACACTGGATTTGAGAACTCTTACGTCACTACAACCAGGATGGAGAGGAAATACCCCTTGTTCTGAACATTTAAACTGAGGGTTTATTGTAATCAAATGGCATATGAGGATTAAGCACTCTACTGATTTGTTCTATGCACATATTTTATTAATGAAAATCTCAACTCTTTCCTTGGCATATTTTGTGTGATTATCTCGTGTTAGCTTGTTTATGTATTACTGCAATCAAAATCCATAAATAACGCCTTTCCTCGCTAGTTTAGTTGTTTTACTTACATTACATAATTTGAATGGGGTAAAACAAACTAGTTATTCTTTTTGTTATCTTTCTAAAGTCAGTTATCAAACTACTATGAATATGTAATCGATAAGGCACTGGTCTAGGTTTTATAGGTTTAATATTGATAGGTTCAGTCACTAAAAATATCAAAATAACAAAACAACATTTTGTCTAGCATAGTGGGTGTGTGCATTGTGAAGCATTAGTAAAAAGACCCACTTCTTGGGATTTCATTACCCAACCTGGTCAGTTTAGAGCTGTCAAAGGTAGTATATTCTTAGGTTAATGAGGTGGATCTACTAGAATCCATAGTGCTGGTTGTGATTTTAAGAGTTCCCTATGATGTGACAAATATCTTAATGGTAAGCAGGAAAACTTCACAATAGGCATCTAACTACAAGTTACACTTGGTTGCAACATCATACAATGAGCTATGCTCAACTATCACATCTAACCATGAGCTATGCTCATCTATAAAGAAACAAATAGTGATCTACCACATCTAATAGTGAGCTATGCTTGACTATGGCATACAATAATGAGATACCATATCTAATAGTGGGCTATTCTCAACTATAGCATGCAACAACAAGCTATGCTTGGCTATAAGGTAAACAACAATGAGCTACCACATCTAACAATGGACTATGCTCAACTATAGCATACAATAACGAGCTACCATGTCTAATAGTACATTATACTTGACTATGGTATACAATAACAAGCTATGAAATCTAATAGTAGGCTATGATTGACTATGACATACAACAATGAGCTACGCTTGACTATAAGAAAAACAACAGTGAGCTACCACATCTAATAATACGCTATGCTTGACTATAGAATACAACAATGAACTACACTCAACTATAAGGTAAACAAAAATGAGCTACCACATCTAATAGTGATCTATGTTTGACTATGGCATACAATAATGAGCTACCACATCTAATAGTGAGCTATGCTTGCCTACCACATAGGGGACCAAAAACGTAGTACCAACCTGATCACTCATTTCATTGATTTTCACTAGTTGGTCGAGTCAAGTCTGAGATCCACTCCTCATTCACCTAGTGCCTTACTTCCTTTGCTCTACTTTCATCCCTCTCCTTTCTCTACCTCCCCATCTATTTTTCCTTTCTCTTGTCATAACACCCTTTAATTTCTCCTCGACTTCCATCTACCAACCACTACTATTACTTCTACACCCTTTTTCAGGTGGTAGAGGATACTTTCCTTCCTCTCACCTTTTCATGGTGCAGCCAACATTGAAGTCTTATTTATATTCATGTAGAGGGAACTATCCCCTCATTCTGGTGGATCCATTCTTGCATTAATGGAGCCATACCTTTGTGCCAGCTAGACTCTACTTCAGGTGGCCTGCCCAATTCGAGGTAAGCAAAATAGATTTTTTTTTTAACTCGACCATTCATAAATTAAGGATAATCCACTAACTATCCAAAGGAATGGTTATTTAAAGTGGGATATTTTTTTTAAGGATATGTCCACTTATTATTTAACTTAAAATTTACCATTTATTCAAATGAATGGCTACTTAAAATTAGGTATTCTTTCTTTCCAAGAATAAATCTATTTATCATTTAATTAAATTTACCATTTACTTAAGTGAATAACTATTTAGAATAAAGCGTTCATTTTTTTCAAATAAATCCACCATTTATTTAACTGAATAGCTATCTAGAGTAAAGCATTATTTTATAAATAAATCCACCATTTATTTAAATGAATAGATATATAGAATAAAGCATAGCTATCTAGAGTGTTGTCCAAGGAACTTAAAGGCCTCATTGTAATAGCATAGAATACAAAATCATGGCAGAACATAGCATAGTTATAGTCACCCATATTTGTGATGAGTGCAATGTATTATAGTATATTTATTCATGGAGTTTACATTTCCTCCATAGCTACATTGTATTCATTTTTATCATTTCTATGTATAGCATATTTTAGTCATCTCATAGATTTACTTTCATATTATTTTTACATCTTGTGATTGCTATCTCCCATCGCATACTATATCAAAAGCTAACAATACTTCTAGAAAGTCACAAATCCACATACCTCTAGAAAATGAAACCCTTAGTAGACAAGTTTATAGATATCTAGAATATGGAACCCTTAGAAAACAAATTCATAGTGTAAACACCCAAAATTCATACATTGCCACCTTCCCCATCTTCATGACTGATCAATTTGTAAAATACATAGAATTTACATATATTAGCCAAAAATACTATTCATTTATTAAAATCACTATTCATACACTATTCATAAGCTCCCTTTGCGCCACTTAAGACCTTTCCTATGCTTAGCTTGGGTCCTCATGTGACCACCACCAATACTTAACCTTGGTAAATCTCTACCTTGGTCAAAAGTCACTATATGGTCAAAATGAACTTTATGTCTAAGCATTTGATTAATCATTACAATCATGATTAGCCTAAACCTACCACCTTGTATAGTCTACTCTTTGACTAAGCTAGCCTCCACCTCACCCCTCTAACCTAGGGTCAATTTAATCAGAGTTAACACTAGCCCTTGCTCCACACTTCTTCCCATGAGCATCTATCACCTTGGAGAATTTTTAGGTTTTTAAAGGATGGTCAAGGGTGATTCACCTTCCACCTCACCCCAATTCAAAACTTAATACAAGATTAAACTCACTACAATTAATATTTTATCCATATTCCATCCCATGCTCCCATGCTCATTTATGATAAAGAGTTGGGTGAGAGATTCTCTCACCCAAAAGAATTTTTAAGGTATGGTCTCCATGCCACCTCATATAACACATTTCAAGGGACACCTAACCAAGGGACACCTCATAAGGGATATCTCATAGAGGACACCTTACCCCTCTCCAAACCTCTTTAAATTCTATAAATAGAAGGCCTTGTCTTCTATTTTGTAGGATCTATAACAAATCTATGTCTAAATATAGCTAGACCAAGCCACTCTCCACCATCTACCATTATCATAAATCACCATAGGAAATATATTTTTGTACCCTTTTTGTATTCCATTGTGACATATTTTGTACATTCTAAAGGTGACTTGACATCAACCAATAATTTCAATAATTATAGAAAATCATCTGCCTCTACTCAGAATCAAACAAAGGAGTTACAGTTTGAGTCATATGGTACCCTGCAATCCTCACCAGATAATTGTTCACACCCTATGGTGTGAATATAATAAAATTTTATTTTTAGAAATTAGAAAGCTACCAAATACCTCCATAAGGTAAGTATAATTCTAATTTTAGATTTTGTGAATACTTTCATAGCTTTTGTAATTTCATTTTGTGTCTTTTATTTTTTTAATATGGAATCTAATCAAGACAAATCCACCAATATTCTAGCCCATTTTTGTAGGTTATACAAGTCTTGAAAATAGGTCTAATCGATAGTGGCACATGAGCAATAAGCCCACTTAATTTAAGGATCCATGGAAGACTGATTTGGTGATGTTGACTCTTTTATTGAATAAATTTTATTGAATAAAAGCAGTTTTCACCTCATAAAACCTTGTTTTGTAGCCTTCTAAGGAAAATTTGTAAAAGGAGAATTTCTTGTAATTTTTTTTAATTATTTATTGCAAGAAAAAATCACCAGTTTTCCTTGTGTTCATTCTGGCATACCCAGTGGGACCCCTACTATGTTATTATTGTTGGTTAACTCTTTCAAGTAGTTGACTATTTTTTCTTAATTTTTTATGCTACAGGTGACACAAAACCAGCCAAGATTCTATAAAATTCCTAAAATAAAACTTAGGTCTACAGGCCATAGTCGCATGGTATCTTGTGACTGAGCCAAGCACTCCAAAAACTGCCCCACAAACCCATTTCTATACAGCCCATAGAAACTACATAGTTGTATGTAAGTCTAGAGGGACTAATTCACCCTCACATGGGATTGCTATCCCCCTTGCCAAAGATTACCTCCATAGGCCAAAACCACCTAAAAACAATGGCATCCTCAAAAGTGTAATCGACCTCTTTTCTTATGTTTTAAGCTTTGCAAAACTTGGTATCACACCTTCTTGCAAACTCATGCTTGTTTTTCATTTATATTTCTTAGATTGTTATTTTATTAACAAAACTGACATTTTGTTCTTTGTTGTTGTAGGTACCTTATTCACAAACCAACTGATGCATCCCAAAATCTATCAGGAAGTCCAAATTTGGCCAAATTTTCAACTATTGATTGAATTGCATGGTAGGGTGCAACCAAAGTTGAGATACACTTCAGACTTTAAACTTCACTCAAAAGCACTTTCAAAAGTTGGAGACCACATGTAAGCCTGCAAAACCTATTTGTCTGATTCTAGATACAACAAGTTGTAGGTTAAATTTTGCCATCTTGCATTTTCACAAAAGGTCTCAAAATCACTTTAGGATTTCTTACAAAACTTGGTAATTACTTACAAAAGGCTTAAAAATTGTTTTATTCATATCTCTAAATATGTTGGCTTCCATTTCATGCATATTAGAGAGTTAGATAGTTACATAGTTTATCTTCTCCTTTGCATGCCACATAACTTGTAAATTTTTGTTTTACAAAATGGAATTGCATTATTCTCTTTTGCATTTATTTTGCTTCTCAATTGGAATTTTACTTTCAAAAAGGTTAAAATTTTTAAAAATATAAAATATTTGTTTTCCAATTTAGCTTACTTTTCAAGCATTTTTTTGCTTTCTTAACATAAAACACACACTTCACATTTCTCTTAAACTCGTAAGGTTGGATTTCATCACCAACCCCTAATCAAGTCTAGCAATGTTGGATTTGATATTTTTTGCTAGCTTACCCCCAAAACACCATAGTAGCCCTTGTGAGTGGTTATCTAGACTTCATCACCAAAGAATACCCTACCCTTGATAGATCCTCAGGGTAGGTTAGGATTAGATTGTTATATTTTTATACCACATACAATGGGAGATAGCAATCACAAAATGTAGAAAGAAATAAACTAAATCTCTGAGATGATTGAAATATGCTATAAATAAAAATGACAAAAAATATTACAATAGTAGTTATGGAAGAAATGGACACTCTATGATATAAGCTACTGCTCCATAAATGATCTCTGAGCTTATAGCTCACTGTTGGTCAAAAATTTGCCACAGGAAAGGATTTTGTATGTGTACGCGCCCTAGACTTGGCCAACATTGAAAGGCCGAGAGAAAGAGAAGTCTCCCGGGCCAATCTCCAAAGAGGGCTGGCTCCCAAACTAATCTAAATTGGTTTCAAGATAAGGATGCAGGAAAGAAATGGGAAAATGTGGAAAGAAAGGGAAATAACAGAAAGAAAGGGAAATAACAAGAAAGAGATGGAAATATGGCCACAAGCTGAAGTGTATAATTTGGGGCAGACTAACAGCAAGAATTCCACCAAGTTTTATAACATCATCTAATAAAGGAAAGTAGCAAAATTGAACTCACACATTTGTAGAGATAACCTCTAGATCGCATTTCAAAATATACTCACTAACCAGCAACATTCGAATTCAGAATGTAGAATTCAAAACCTAACAGCAAGAGCATGAGCATAAATAGAAATGACTTTTAAAACAGAGGGACATCACACACATAAGAATGCTTGCAAATTTCAGAAGTCGAGTCACTTCTATTGATGCAGAGAACTTAGAGAGTTTTCTTGTAAAATGTCTAACCTTTTTTGCTTTAGATATACATGAATATTTATAGAGGTCTTCCCTCTCTCTTTTGCATCATAGCATTTAAAACATACAATAGATTTCAAAGAAGAGGTCCACAAAATATGCACTTGAAAAGATAAACAATCCCCCTTAATCTACCTCGGAGAAATAAAATTCAACAAAAATAAGGGACCATATTTCTTCATTAAATGACCATTATCGGGGCAAGCTGAAAGTTGTTAGGAGATCACGAACAGGAGCTTTTAATACTAGAGGTGTCTTTAATTTTGGTGGCATCAAAAACTGCCTCATGTTCTTCCATCTTGCGCACATCGATAATCAACAACATTTAATCTTTGAGCCTCTTTGACCATGATCTCAAAATCCGTTGGAGAGATTTTAAAACATTACTACATTTGATATTATCTTCTCCTCATGTTCTCCTATGCAATTTTGAAGAAAAATGTAGACAGAACTGTATCGGGCCTTTGTTGTTGCTTCTGTCACAAAAATGAGATAGGTCACAAAAATGTGACATGTCGCGAAATCGTGACACTTTTACCTTACTGCCTTTTTTTTTTGCCACCAGTCGTGAAAATGCAACATGTCATGATATCGCGATGTCTTCTCTTAGTTTAGATTTGTCTTCATGACATGTCATGAAATCATGACATTTTCCTTTATCTGGCTTTGTTCACTGCTCCAAGTCACGAAAACTCACCATGTTGCAAAATTGTGACATGTTGTGAAATCATGACATCTTCTTCCTTCTGTGTCCTTTTATTTTGTATACCCATGAAACTACAACATGTTGTGAAATTGTGACATCTTTCTCTTCCTTGGCCTTCATCTTCCTGCAAGTAGTGAAAATGGGACATGTCACGAAATCACAACATTCTATACTTGGCATTGTCCTTCTGTCTCCTTCATCATGAAAATGCGACATGTCATGATATCGCAACAATTTTTGTTTGCATTGTACTTGTTAGCTTTCATTCTGCAAAAACATGACAGGTCACAAAAATGCAACATGTCACAATATCACGACGTTTTCTCCATTTGGTTCTTTCATCTTCAACAAGTCACGAAATCATGACATTCTGTACAATATGGCTACCTTCATACTTCCACCTCGCAAAAACATGACATGTCATGAAATTGTGACATTTATCTACACTTTGCCCTTCCTGTCAAACATGTCACAAAATCACGGAAATTTCTTGCCTTCTCTGTCATTGTCGCTTCCTGTCGCGATATCGCGACAAGTTCCTCCTACTTGGCTTCATCCTCAAAAATGTCATGAAATTGTGACATCTTTCTCTACCTTGTGTTTATCCTTTAGCCCTTCCGCGGTAATGTGATATCATGCCATTCCATACCATCTGCTCCTTCTTGCTTTTCTATCGTGATATCATGACATTTTTCTATCACTTTACTTTGGGCCACTACAAGTCGCGTAACTGCGACACATCGCGATATCATGACAACTTTTCATTTTAATGCTCCCTCATTGCAACAAGTCGCAAAACTCCAACATGTCATGATATCGTGATAGTTTGACTTCCTTTGGTTGTTTTGACTATAAAAATGGGACAAGTCATGAAAATGCAACATGTCGCAATATCACGACATTTTATTTACTTAGCTCTTTTCTGGTACGGACGTCGCAAAAACACGATAGGTCACAAAAATGTGACATGTCACGATATCGCGACAGTTTCACTTTTGCACAAACTTGGTTATTTTGCATGAACAACAACAAAAACAATGTGGCAAAAATGCCAATATTCTTGGCGGCTCGTGGGGTATATAGTTTTGTTGTATGCATGAACCTCTGGCCTTTATCCATTGGGAAACAGAGTCAAGAATCTAGAGGGGTAGAAAAAGTAAGTTTTGGTTGATGCTGGACGTTTCTACGGACTGCTGCAATAAGCTCTTGTTGGTACTCGACACTTAAAAATAGGACCTTCAGTAAAAATTTATGGAAGAGTAGAAATTCCTTTATTTATTTAGAACTACTATACTTTGCCTAGCTCGGTCGAGCTAGGTAATCACCAGGTGTTGTGCAAGGATCGCCATGGCAGTAGTGAAAATCACCTGAGTGGCAAAACTGGAAATGAATGGAATGATGACCAGTGGATGCGCAGGCCATGGAACAAGGATGGGGAATGATGGAATGGTGGAAAATGGAGGAGTAGAACCGATAGATACAACAACTAAAGAGGGTGCTACTATGCTACCAGCTACTGTGAAACAGATAATGAAATGGAAGTGGATGGAATGGAGAAAGTGGTAGGAACTATGGAGAAGTGCTCAAAAGACAAAGAATTAGAAGAAAGGGAAAGAAGAAATGGGAACATCAGAGAGGGGAGTAGAAACAACAACAGTGGCTTGATTATTTGTAGGAGTAAGAGGGGAAGGGAATGAAAATGAGGAACGAGAAGAAAGAAGTAGAGGAAAGCCACTAACTATTAGGAAGGAAAAGAAAAAGAAAAAGAAATAAACATACCTGCGGGCTCGCATGCAAAAGGAGCCGAAGTTAAATTTTTTTTTCTTCTTCTTCTTTTTTTTCTCTTTACTATGTACACAGTAACCCCCAAATTTAGCTGTGAACTCTCATGAGAGAACCATACCAAAACATGGCTCTATGATCTCCTGGATCCCAGACCTTGAACAGACACTCATTGGTCTCCTGATTGATAATTAGCTCGAAGTCACCAAAGATTTGCAACTGTCGCGCTCCAAGTATCTCAGCCTTCTTAAGACCTAGGCATAAAGCCTCGTACTCAGCAGTATTGTTAGTATAACTCCAGGTCAACTGGTATGAATAATATCATTGAATTCTAGAAGGGAATATTAGAACAATCCCAGCTTCAGCGTCATTTATGTATCATGCTCCATCAAAATAGAGTTGGTCTTGCATAGGATCTTGACCAACTTGATCAGGAGGTAATTCTACTTCAACCCCTTCAGGATTTGTAATGGAGTAACAACCAATCTCAGTTTCCACCATGGAATTAAAATTGATCATTGAAAACTCATCCTCTAAGCAAAGCTCATCCAAGACTTCATCCATCAAATCATAATTGTCCAATTCTTCAGTTATCATGTTGACAGAATGTTTGGACTTTTCTTCTTCTCCCATCTTCTCTATATGAAAATTAGAAGGCTTCTCATTGTAAATACGGATTCTTCTTCCTTTGAAATGAATCTCCAAGTGAGAATAATCTAGAGAAAGGTAACCTCCCATCTTGGCAGTGAATTCTCTTAACAAACACATACTAAAATATGGTTCCAAATTGACCATAACTATCTCCTGAATTATTGTAATTTGAGGCATACTATGTAGAACAATAGGAACATCCTTGATTACACCCACTATTTTCATGGGAGTCCCATCCAACTACAAGACACCAGGGCTACTTCTTGTATACTCCATACCCATGACTTCATAAACTACCTTTGGCATGACAGTTGTCGCAACACCAAAATCAATCATGCAGTTGTGCACTATCCAACCCTCCATCCTGAGTGACAAATAAAATGGGGGTGGTCTATTTTTTCTAGTGGCTAAAGCAGTTAATGTTTGAGAAAAAATCATCTGGGTAGGATTCTTCTCACTATCTTTCATAGACTTCAATGATTCTTGTAACAAATCAACTTTCCCAGGTAATTGTAATGCATCATAGAGACTAACCTTGGCTAGAATATTCTTCAATTCTTCAACAATATTGTATGCAGATGCACCAGACTCTCTCTTTTCAATAATGTCTTCATATTTGCTCTGATATTGCTGAGTGGCTTCTACCCTCAGTATTTTATTCAAAGATGGGTACTTGAGCTTTTCTCTGGCTCGATCCTCTGTTTCAGATCTTGCTTGTGAAGTTGAGGCTTTTTCTTACAATATTTCCTTTGCTCGTGGTGGCAAAAGATCTTTCAATAGAACAAGTGAATCTGGATTTGGTATTGAAATAGGAGCTTTCACTTGTACTTGTTTCTTTTCATTCTGCATCTTTGGATCAATCGGTACCCTTAATGGTTCCATCTCTACTGGATCTACAGTGACTGGCTTCTTCCTAGTTCTTGTGAGAACTGAGACTTGTTCTTCAGATGGAACCATAAAATTATGATCTACCTCAGTAATCATTTTAACTTGTCCTCCACAAGAGCTTGCGGCCAATGTTTTTACATAGTTCAAATGAACCATACAAGTCTCCTCACCATGTGGATCATTACATGTAGAGCACCAATATGTTCTTTCTACAGGGTCAGCTTCCTCATTCTTCAACACAGTCAGGTTCTTTTTAGGCACCTTACTTGTTGAAGCCGCTTGTTCTCTAGTGATCGGCGGAGGTTGAAATCTCCTGGGTTGGAAATCTCTCTCGACCTACTTTCTTTCAATAATTGTGATTTTATTTCCCATCGCTCTTATAGTTGAATTAGTAGATCTTACCTCTTGTAATAGCATTGTGTAAGGATCAGGATTTGAGGGCGCAGGAGGTGCTGGTATAGGTAGAGGTGCTGGCGGTGCAGGTAATGCTGGGAATGAAGTGGGAGCTGGTAATTTTGGAATGCTTGGTGTAGGGAGCTGGGGAACTAGAATGGGTGTGATCTAAGGTGCACTTGAGCTCCATGATGGAATAGGATACATGGAAGGCATAGGCTATGAAAATGAACCAGAATACAAATGCTTAGGAAGATCAGGTAATATAGGCATTGTTACCTTTGGAGGAAGCCTACCTATGGCAATCAAGTTAGCTTTCATATTTTGTGCTTGTTCGAATAGCTCTGGAAATGTAGTCACGTTGGACTACCATACAACCCAACCAATGTCTGTGTCAAAAGCTCTAAGATAATAGAATGCAGCTAGCTCATGAGTAGGTCGAAGACCATCAGGAATTCTCTGCCAGCTTTTGGTAAATCTGAAATTGAAGTTAGCTATCTCCTCCTATGGGTGCCTTTGAATTGCATTAAATTGATGCAACAAGGAGTATGGATCAACTTGTTCATGAAAATTTTTTACTAACAGTTCTCCTAATTGATCCCATGATGCAATAGTGCCTGGTTGCAATGTTCGATACCAATACAACAATTTCCCTCTCAGTGACAACACCAACAACTTTATCATTACGTCTTCATCCGTTATGTCATGGATAGCCGCCAAAGATGCTACATCATTAATATGCTCATAAGTAGTTTTACCAATACCATCATAGGTCAACAAAGCTTTCAAAGTATCTTGAGGGACTGGATTTTGTGCCAGTAAATTCAAGGCTCTTGAACTATTCCATGCCAAGAACTTCCTTGGTGGAGGATGTTGGGCCATTTGGGCTATTGGATCTGGATGTAGCAAGCTCGTAGCAGTACTAGGAGGAGTCAGAGATGGCACAAACTGACCTGCAACCTATGATGATATAACAAATGATGGGTTCATAGGACTTACCAATCTTGAGCGCTCCCTCCAGTTTTGAACATCAATCTCAAAGAATTCAATTGGAACTTCTGAGTTTTTGGCACTTCATCTCATGATAATGAAGTAAATATTTTCACCAGATTCATGATTATAAATTTCTAGGTACTATACAATCACCTTCAACAGAGTCACCAGATGAACTTACAATCTCTGCTTTGAGGTCAAGATAGTTCATCAGAATCTTGATTCCTTGGGTGTCAAAAAATAATGGGACTTGTGAGTCCCATCAGTTATGGATATTTCTGAGACAAAAATAGTATGTCCCACTAGGCATGCCAAAAACTATTGGCATAGGTGGGTTTTTCAACTTGGAATAATACTTGTCCCACCGATTATGGATCTTTCTGAGACAGAAATAGTCTGTCCCATCGGGCGTGCCAAAAACTGTTGGTCACAAATATACCATAGGAAAGGATTTTGTATGTGTACGCACCCTAGACTTGGCCAAAATTGAAAGGCCAAGAGAAAGAGAAGTCTCCTTGGCAAATATCTAGAGAGGGTTGGCTCCCAAACTAATCTAAATTGATTTCAAGATAAGGATGTAGGAAAGAAATGGGAAAATGTAGAAATAAAGGGAAATAATAGAAAGAAATGGAAATAACAAGAAAGAGATGGAAATATGGCCACAGGATGAAGTGTATAATTTGGGGCAGACTAACAGCAAGAATTCCACCAAGTTTTATAATAGCATCTAATCAAGGGAAATCAATAGAATTGAACTCACACCTTTGTAGAGATAACCTCCAGATCGCATTTCAAAATATACTCACTAAACAACAACATTCAAATTTAGAATGCAGAATTCAAAACCTAATAGCAAGAGCATGAGCATAAATAGAAATGAATTTTAAAATAGAGGGAAATCACACACATAAGAATGCTTACAAATTTTCGAAGCCGAGTCACTTCTATTGATGCAGAGAACTTAGAGAGTTTTCTTGTAAAATGTCTAACATTTTTTGCTTTAGATATACATGAATATTTATAGAGGTCTTCCATCTCTCTTTTGCATAACAAAATTTAAAACATACAACAGATTTCAAAGAAGAGGTCCACAAAATATACACTTGAAAAGAGAAACAATCCCCCTTAATCTACCTCGAAGAAATAACATTCAACAAAAACAAGGGACCATATTTCTTCATTAAATGACCATTATCGGGGCAAGCCAGAAGTTTTTAGGAGATCACGAATAGGAGCTTTTAATACTGGAGGCGTCTTTAATTTTGGTGGCATCAAAAATTGCCTCATGTTCTTCCATCTTGTGCACATCGATAATCAGCAACATTTAATCTTTGAGCCTCTTTGACCACGATATCAAAATCCATTGGAGAGATTTTAAAACATTACTATGTTTGATCTTATCTTCTCCTCATGTTATCCTATGCAGTTTTGAAGAAAAATTTAGATAGAACTATATCGGCCTTTGTTGTTGTTTCTATCGCAAAAATGAGATAGGTCGCAAAAATGTGACATCACAAAATTGTGACACTTTTACCTTACTGCTTTTTTCTGTTACCACCAGTCATGAAAATGTGACATGTCACAATATCATGACGTCTTCTCTTAGTTTAGCTTTGTCTTCATGACATGTCATGAAATCATGACATTCTCCTTTGTCTAGCTTTGTTCGCTGCTCCAAGTCACGAAAACTCACCATGTCACGAAATCGTGACATGTCACGAAATCATGACATCTTCTTCCTTTTGTGTCCTTTTCTTTTGTATACCCGTGAAACTACAACATGTCACGAAATCGTGACATCTTTCTCTTCCTTGGCCTTCATATTCCTGCAAGTAGCAAAAATGGGACATGTCACGAAATCGTGACATTCCATACTTGGCATTGTCCTTCTATCTCCTTCATCATGAAAACGTGACATGTCACGATATCGCAACAATTTTTGTTTGCCTTGTACTTGTTAGCTTTCATTCTACAAAAATATGATAGGTCATGAAAATGTGACATGTCCCGATATTGCAATGTTTTCTCCATTTGGTTCTTTCATCTTCAACAAGTCACGAAATCATGACATTTCGTACAATTTGGTTGCCTCCGTACTTTTGCCTCGTGAAAATGTGACATGTCACGAAATCATGACATTTCTCTGTGCTTTGTCCTTCCTATCAAACATGTTACGAAATTGCAACAATTTCTTGCCTTCTGTGTCATTGCTGCTTCCTGTTGCGATATCGCGACAAGTTCCTCTTGCTTGGCTTCATCCTCAAAAATGTCATGAAATCATGACATCTTTCTTCGCCTTGTGTTTATCCTTCAGCCCTTCCATGATAATGTGACATGTCACGATATCACACCATTCTGTACCATCTGCTCCTTTCTTGCTTTTCTATCGTGATATCGTGACATTTTTCTATCACTTTGCTTTGGACCATTGCAATTCATGAAAATACATGTCGCAATATCACGACAACTTTTCATTTTAATGCTCCCTCACCGCAACAAGTCACGAAACTCCAACATGTCACGATATCGTGACAGTTTGACTTCCTTTGGCTGTTTTGACCACAAAAACATGACAAGTCATGAAAATGCGACATATCACGATATCGCAACATTTTCTTTACTTAGTTATTTTCTGGTATGGACACCATGAAAATGTGATAGGTCACGAAAATGTGATATGTCATGATATCATGACAGTTTCACTTTTGCACAAACTTGGTTATTTTGCATGAACAACAACAACAAAAACAATGTGGCAAAAATGCCAACACTCACACACACACACTACCCTACTACCTATATACCACATACTAACTTTGACACAATTAATTTGATATCTATATTATACATCTATAACCTTTATATATGAAGATAAGTTCCTTGGCCAACACTCTACCTAGTTGTACAAGTGGACACCTTACACACTACAACTTGCAAATTGAAACTTATGAATTTATTAAATTGCATGAAGTAACTAGATCTTTCACCTAAAGTAACCTAATATCCTAAGTATGTACCAAGTATGGTACATTTGCATGACCCATATAATATAATATACTCTATTTATAACACCCTCATGTATTACAATATTTGGGTATTGAAGACTTTAGTTTTCAATATGGATCTTCTTCCATATGATGGCTTTGAATTGAATATTCTTCTTTAAAATGATATTTGGATTCTTCGATAGTTGCTTCAGTATTCAGATGATGCAAAAATAGTTTGAAGTTGTATACCCTTCTTTTAGTTGACCTTGCACTGTATTCCTTCTTAATTGGGTTCATCTCCTTCTTCTTCCTTAGCTTTGTCTTTGAACTCGGTCTCTACCTTTCCATAGGTTGTTGTGTTGCTACTTGGTTCTTGCATGGATTCTCCTTTCTTGTCTTTAGTCTTGTTGTTGCCATTGCACAACTTACCCCAAAATTGGGGACCCACCAAAATTTTGAAATTTTGGATGTCATTTTAAAATTTTTGTTGGCACTTTGTTTGAAATAATTATGTTGTGGATTAGTTTGTATTAATGTGGCATTATATTTTATAAGGTTAATGTTTTTTTATGTTAAGTTTTGGTTTATTTTGCTATTTGTTATGTTTAATGTGGTGGTTTTAAATGTTTTAAATTTAAATCTTTAATTTTAAAAGTTTAAATTAAATTATTTAAAATTAATTAAATAAATTTATTATAAAAAGTTGTTTGTATGATAGTGTCTATATGTGTTTCAAGGTGGTACATTTTCAAGCTGAACCCTTCAATCTATGAATGTAGCACTGGAGTATAGTCAACGCAGTAGGGAGTGTGTGGTTTTAAATGGAGATATCAGAATACAATTTTGCAAGGCATGAATACCAAGGTGATCAATTTGAGCATGAACCAAGGAGCCATCTAGTGGATTAGCTGAATCAATAAGCATAGTGGGTGGTCTAGATTATAAATATTTCATCACACTTTTCATGTTGCATGTGGGATATTTAGTGTTTATAATTTTCCTTAGTCAAGTAATGGATCTTGTCATTAAAGTTGTCGGTTTATCTTCATGGACTTGCTTGCTAACTATTCGAAGCTACTATCTACAAAATATTCCAAAGAGAGGGGTATTGTGAGGATTGGTATGGACCAAAACCTATGGAAACCAAATAAACCAGTGAAGTCATAGAAAAATCTAGAAATTTCTTCCAATAACATGCTAATTCATGCCTAGAGAAACTCTATCTTTGTCTTCATGTTTGATACTGAATATTTCATATCAATAATCTACCAGTTGGCATGAGGATAGACCAGTAAAATATATACTCATGATCCTACCTATCATGTTCTCAATATTATGGAAGGAATGTAGAGAAGGTAATATCAATAAAAATTAAGAAAATGACAGTCATGGGATGGATGGATTGATAAATCAAACTGATGTTATATTTCAACATTATTATTCTTATATTGAACTACACATAAGAGGTATCATGTGTGATGGAGGAAATTGGATTGGTTATATTATTGTGTTAATTTTAGCAAGAGTATTCATCGTCATGTTTGTTCCTCTTAAGGTTTTGTTTTATCTAAAGCCTATCGATACAATATTCTTCACCTTTCTCACCATCATAAATTTCACCACCTCACCATTTTTAAATATCAAAGTTTGGTGGTAGAAATTAAGTATAATTTTTCATTCATAATTTTCTCATTTATTCTTAGGAAGCCTTTCCTTTCTGTATGACCAGAAATATGGAGAAATGTAAAGGTTCATCTCAGTTTAGATAATTTGGTAATATAGGGCTCGATTATGGGCATTCAAATTGGTTTGATGACATAAGCGTACAATTTACAATAATCAAGATGATTTCATTTGTGTGCTCTTGGAATAGAAGTGGATAGTTTTTGGAGAGTAGTATTTTTTTTGACTTCATAGAATTGGAAAATATGAAATACCATTTACATCCACTATGTTGTTGTACAAGATTGCTATGGTGAAATGGACTTGTCTGATTACAAATGGACTCTCGTACACCCATCATGATGGAACGATTATGATAGAGCACTCAAAATAGAATGACATAGGTCAAATTGATATTATTCTTTCAAATTAAAATAGGGATGCTCATCAGTTATCAAATAAATTTCTTGAAATATTCTATAGCTGGAATTTCCTATCAAATTAAAGTTGTAATGAAACATATGGTTAATAGTTTGTTTTGTTAAAAAGAAAAAGGTTCAAGTTTGGAAGTATAAAGCCTATCAAAGAAGCAACAAGAAGCAAAACTCTAGAGTGGGAATGCGTGTAGATGTGGTTACAAAGGAAAATTTTTATTTTATATTTGCGATACTATAGATATAATTCCATGCAAACAATAACTATGCAAATATGTGAATTATGGTATTAGTTGGTGTTCCTCCTAGATAAATGGGTTCACTGGACATAAGCACATAAAGTACAAATGTATTTACTTCTTTCAATTTTGATAAATAGGTTTTTGGACATATAGCCTGTAGAGATGAAATGATCATTGGTGAAGCCAAAATTGGGAATTAATATAAAACATGAAATTTTAGTGATAAATGATTTAAATTAATTTTTTTTAAAGAAGATAAAGGAGAATGAATTTCGTTGAAGAGAATGGTTATGCAATTTATTTAGAAGTTGATAATGGAACAAAACAAATGAACAGAGCAACTAAAAAATATAACATTATAAATGGCCATTGAATTTCAAGAGGGAGGGGTCGTAATATTTTTAGATAAGTGAAAGAGAAGAATTGAAGGACATTGCCAAAGGTTTCCTCCCAAGTTGCTTATCATAGAAGGATTCATTTTTACAAATTGATTAACAAAGGTATTGTGGAGAGGGCATTAATGTCAAATTTTATTCATAAGATATTCATTTTGTTGTGGTGAAAATATGCATGTGGATGGTATTTTCATTTTTAAATGATTGAATGTGTTAAAATTTCCTTGAAGATTGCACTGAATTTAATTTGAACAGTGTTAATTTTGGTTGGATTAAATTAGATTTTATTTTAGAATTATCTTTGTTTACAGATTCTAGATGGAGTTCTAAAGTTTTTGTAACCTGCATTTTATTTTCATTTTATTTTTATTTATTTTCCTAACCCTAAGCCTTTTTATTTTATTTTATTTCATTCACGAGAAAATCAAAACCCTAAGTTTTATGTAAAGTTTCAAATTTTACATTAGGGTAAATGTTTATTTCATTTTATTAAAATATGGAAATTTCATATTTAAAATAAACATTAGTATTTTAATTAATTAAATATTCCAAATACAAATAATTAAAGTTCAAACATTAATTATTTGGATAAATTTAATTAAAATCATTTTCTAAGGTTAAAATTCAAATATTTGCACTTTAGAGGTTATATTTTATTATTTGCAATATTTTATTATTATTATTTTTTACATGGTGGAATCGGTAGCTACCACGAATCCGGGTAGGTTGTCCACCCTAGAAGCCACCACATAGATCTTCATGCAGTATGCCCCTATAACCACCATGCCACGATCATTTTAAACCTTTTACGTTGTTGAAATCACTAGGAAGGGGACAAGCATTCAATACGACGAGGCTCAAGATTTGAACCTTGGACTCTGCCCCCATTTCGGGGTTTGGGATAACCAATTGGACTACACGTCAGACCTATAAATTAAAATTTTAATATTTTATTTTTTTTTATTTGTAAAATTTTGTACATAGCATATCCGTAGTATGTGAGGGAAGATATTTGAACCTAGGGCCTCTCGATTTCAACTGGAGAATGAATGTCGTTGAAGAGAATCATTATGTAATTTGTTCAGAAGTCAGTAATGAAACAAAACAAATGAATGAAACAAAACAAATGAATGAAACAACTAAAAAATATAACATTATAAATGACCATTGAATTTTAATAGGGAGGGGTTAAAATAATTTTGGAGAAGCGAAAGAGAAGAATTGAAGGACATTGCCAAAGGTTTCCTCCTAGGTTGCTTGTTAGAGAAGGCTTCAATTTTACAAATTGATTGAGAGAGGTATTCTAGAGAAAAAATTAATGTCAAATTTTATTCATAATGTATTCATTTTTTTGTGGTGAAAATATGCATGCGAATGGTATTTTCATTTTTAAATGATTGAATATGTTAATCAAATTTCCTTGAAGATTGCACCTAATTTAATTTGAATTGTGTTAATTTTGGTTGGATTAAATTAGGTTTTATTTCAGATTTATATTTGTTTATAGATTTTGGATGGAGTTCTAAAGTTTTTGTAACCTGCATTTTATTTTCATTTCATTTTTATTTATTTTCCTAACCCTAAGCCTTTTTATTTTATTTTATTTTATTTCATGAGAAAATCAAAACCCTAAGTTTTATGCAAAGTTTCAAATTTTACATTAGGGTAAATGTTTATTTAATTTTATTAAAATCTTGGCATTTCAAATTTGAAATAAACATTAGGATTTTAATTAATTAAATTTTTTAAATAAAAATAATTAAAGTTCAAACATTAATTATTTGGATAAATTTAATTTTAAAAAATTTCTAAGATTAAAATTCAAATATTTGAACTACACAAGTTTTGTTTTATTATTTACAATATTTTATTATTAATATTACATTTTGGGAATTAATTTCATGAACAACAAAATTTTCATAGTTTAAATCAAATATCAAACCATAGGCCCCTTGTTAACAATAACTTGCACCTCTAAGGTATTATAATAATATTTTATAATTTATAGGCATACAAGCACATTGTTTTAGAAATTAATCAAACAGAACCTTGGAGAAACTAATTATTTCTTTGCAAGAGAGGATTGCTTAACAAGATCCTAACTGTGAGTGTATTTTCATAATCGGGCGAAAAATATCACTCAACAGAATTGGTGCTAGAAGGAGGGCCTGAAGGTAACAAGTTTGACTTTTAGCATTTGAAGTTGTTTGAGCTTAAAAAAAAAAAATTCTAATTTATGTTGCATTAGTTTTGATCTACTATACATTCAAAAATATGGTTATGATTGAATTATTGATAATTTTTCATACATAGATCTGAATTTTAAAGCTAGAACTATTTATTACCTATGAAATCAATGGTAGGAATTGAAACCTAGATATGTATTTATTGTGATCCTTTAAACATTCCTGGAGTGCCCCATCAAATGCCTAAAAATGCAAAAATATTTTTACCCCAATATAAGCATTATGGAATGAAATCGACTGATGAACATATTCAAGCATACACAAATACTATATTACATTTATAAATTATGCATGAAGATGTTATATGTAGAATGTTTCCATACACTTCAGATGAGTTTTCTTATGAGTGGTTTATCAATTTGCCTATAGGTTCTATCACTTCTTGGGCTCAACTAGAAGCAACATTTCTCACCCATTTTTAAAAATTATTTGATTCAGTTATGATATTGAATCAGTTTGTCTCTATACATAAATAACCTAATGAATCCATGATATTATTCAATTATAGGTTCCATAGGTTGTATAATGAACTAATGACACATTACATCCTTTTAGAAGAAGAAGCTATTAAAATATACATGGGATTCTTAGACCCATTTACTTCTATGTTTCTAGGGAAACTTCTTAAAATTACATCTTTGCCCAAAGCCTATAGTGAGGCAATAACATTAGAAGAATAGTGGATTTTGAAAGGTTTCAATGTAGGTCAATTATCATTGCTTAGACCTAAAATTCACAATCAGATACCAAAATGGAGTAAGGTTGATGCATAACCTTCTCCCATGATGAAATTTTTTCCAGGAGTTATGGATTCCAATCAATACCAACCTTCTAATATGACATCATTGAATCAAATGATGTCTAATGTGAGCAATCAACAAGGTGAAATTGACTGTATAGATGTTACAACTACCTTAGATATCATCCAAAATGAGGTGAAAGTTTTAGAGTCAATATCCATCAATGAGGATTATGGTAATCAAGTTAATCAAAATGTAGAGTTTGATTCAGTTTTAGAAATATATGAACCTTCAAAAATGGAGGAAGATAAATCTAAAAAGGGTTATAGCCTGAATGATATTGAATCTAAATATTACATAGAAAAAATAATAGATTTTCATCATTTGTTCCAGGAATATAATGAGTATGTTTTTAAAACAAGAAAAATTCTAGAACTGAATGATCCTGGATATGATTTCATTGAAGATTGCAATGAACTACAAGAAAAGAGTACCTCAATAAAGATATCTCAAATTATTGATCATAAAATCTTATTGATCAAGGAAGATGAACTTTTAAAAATTGAGGAAGATGAATCTGAAGAAGAATCTAAATATGGCATGAAAGAAGATATGGAATCTCATCAAGTGTTTCAGAAAGATAATAATTATGTTATTCAAGACAAATAAGGGGAATCATTCACTTCTTTCACAATTCCTAAAGAAATTTCTATCCCACTTGATGTGCAAGAAACTAAAAGTTTTATCTCATCTATGGATCTTATATTATTTATACAATAAGAAATTAGTTTGCCTTTACCTCAGATAGAGAAAACACCAGAACATGAATGGTTTAGATTTGATATCATTGATGACCCAAAGGAAAATGTTGCTCTATTTGAGATAACTCAGGAGGTTGATCAGGAAGATTTGTTATTTAACACATCCCTTGACCAACAAGATTTATGGTTTGAAAATGATGGGCATATTTTTAATTTTGTGACTAATTTTGGTGTTTTTGAAAATTAGGGGATCGAAAAAAATGAAATATTGCAAGAATAAAATGAAGATGATGAGGAAAAAGAAGAAGTTACAAAATCTCATCAAGTCTTGGTAAATGAAAATGTATAAGAGGTAGAATCTTAGCCTTTTTGTTCACCCATTCGAATTCCAAGTAAAATTTTACATAATTATCTATTGGATTCAAATGTTTTTGATAATGAAATACCATTTGTGGTTAACAAAGAATTAAAGTTGATTCCTACTCACATCAGTAATAAGGTTGCTATGTTGAACAAAACAAAGGTAGATTTTTTTGAGTTACTAGATCAAATTCATCAACAATTGACTTTGGAACCTGGGATACAAAGTCATAATGATCCTCATTTGTTAGATACCCTAGATGCTTGTAAATTGTTGCATAGTTATGATTGGTCTGAAACTATGAACAATGGTTTAGCAATCAAATTTTTAGAAATAGGGTCAAGCTTGGAAAATATCATGTCTATTCATAATAGTGAGGATAGTATTTGGAGCAAGGAGTGGATAATGGGAACTCACACAATGTTGAGAGAAACTGTAATAAACATCCCACATAGTAAACACAAAATAATTTGAAACCATTTGTGGACTCATGAGTTTAATAGGTCAAATTTAAAATATGGTAGTTATTGGATTGGATCAAGTTGGTGGGGTGAGAGAAGCAAATTAAAGGCGTTTGTATTGTTTGGCTTAATATTATTGTGGAATGATGCCTAAAAAATTTTGTATCCCTATCACATCAACTGTTTTTCCTTTTTGTGGTCAAAATCATGTTTGGGATCCAGGAAAATAATATGTTGAATTCATCATCATTTATACATTCTTGTATATAGCTTTTTCATTTTCATGCTTTTGTACATAAATTTTATTTTTTTTACTTTTACACATAATATTTTTTTTCACAAGATTTTGTTATTTGCTTTATTGTCAATGTTTTCAAGTTTAGGAAGTAGGTTCACACTTGCTTGTTATTTTTTCATAATTTTGGTTTTTTTTCATTCTGATTTTTCCACCTTTTATGCTTCACCAGGTTTTAGGTTTGTTCCTTTGATTGAGGTAATGTTTTATATCAGCTTCAAAATTTTGGTTTCTTTGTTGATACTTGTTCCTTTGTCATGTAGGATAGATTGTGTAATGACCTCGGGGAAGTGACGTACCATCCACTAACTACTCTACTTATGATTCGATTGAATCCTTTAATGTTAAACATGCAAATAAATGAAAGGCATAAAGCAAATATAACCAAAATGTAAAGAAATAAATGAATGAATGCTCTTTGTATTGATATTTCCAATATATGATTACATATGAATCCCTCTAAGGGATACCCTTCATTTGATACATGATTTTACACACAAAGAGGGCAGTATGTGTATAAAATATTCCCTCACACAAAGGGTGCACTTTATCAGGCTTCCATATGACACACACAGAAATGTATGAGGGCTTACAGATGCCTCCTTCTCTATGTTTGATTGCTACAAGGATCTTCTTGCTCTTGTATGTTGTGGATTTGCTTGATTGAACCTGTAGCTTTGAAATCAATGAAACAAAAACACACACTTAGATGTCCGATATTGCCTCCCCATATGAGTTATTAGTGATGAGTAAGCATAATGGAAACAAATGCAATGAAACTAGTACTATGAATGTGAATAACTAAAATAAATCTTATGCTAACGAAATAAAAGAGAAAGCAGAATAAAAGAAACTAACACCTAAGACCCTAGACTAGGTTATGGACCACTGTCCAGGACAGTGACCACTAAGGTGAAATCTCTCTCTATTGATCCAAAGGCTATGGGATCAGGTCTGCTACTAATATTAAAATTATTACCTTATGTGTTCATATTTATCCTCCAATACAATAGGGCTTTGCTTGAATAATAAATCTCCAAGGGAAGCTCTCCAAGTCTCTAGAAGCTCTCCTCAATGATCCAACTTGTTCAAAGTTCTGATGTATGATGTTCTCTCTCTCTTAATGATAAAAGAAAAATTCTCCCAAGAAGGTCCCCTAGTGCTTTTAGGTTTACTCCTTATAAATTGTTTGAAGCCCTAGGTCAATGTTCAAACCCTAGGATTGAATACCTCATGCGTACCACGTGTTAGCATGAGAAGCTCTTTGTTTTTTTATATTTAACTAAAGTCTAAATCTGGACTTGAGTCTTTCATGTAGACTGGTTGTGAGGAAGAATGTAAAGTTATCCCTGCTCGTCCTTATTGCATGCAGACTACCACTTCCATATGATATTAGGCTAGATGGGTGAAAAAATACATTTTAAGCTTATCCACTATCATCTACAGTGGCTAAGGTTTAGCCGCTCTGAGCTACAGTGGCTGGATTTTGGCTATTCTAGTCTACAACGGCTAGGCTTGGATGGGCTAAAAATACCCCAAATGAGTGGTAAAAACCACTTTTGACACTTGGAAGGTCCCAAGGCTTAGTCACATGACCTATGATTATTTTACCTAACCATGACATATTTTAGGTGTATATAGATGCCCCTTTTTATGATGCACTGAGTGAAAGACACAGGGCAGAGTGAAAATGTAGACTGCTATGTTTGTAGGGTGTATGATGATCATTTACCTAATCAACACTGGATGGCCCAATCACGCAAGATGGCATGCATCCTTGAATAATTGCTTCAACTTTTTGAAGGCTTAACTTAGCCTAGGGATTTGCATATGTTCAATTATACTCATTCCTCAGACACAATCGGGTAGCTTCTGTTGCTACAATCAGATCCGACCGGTAGGAGAGCTATGAATTGATAATATCACAGTTTGATTATAACCCCAAAAAACAAGGGAAACTTTGTAGCTGTTGTCTGCAATGATTCATAGGATGAACATAATTTTGATATGATCAAGTGATATTTTGTTGATTTTTATTATGATGATTTGAGGATTTGAACTACCCCCTCACACAATGAATTATAAGGGAAGGACAATGAATGAAGCAACAAATAACTTCACCAATCTTAACTGGTTTGGTTCCTTTCTAGTATTTTTTATTTTAATGGGCAATCCCCCATCTAAACGTGATTCCAATTATTTATGATAACCATTCATCCCTATCCTGAGGAGTGGTTCAGCCATAAATAGCCTTCTTAAGGATTTAGTATGAGCGATTCTATTTATGTTTGTATTGCATCACCTAGCTCAGTGTTTTTAGTGTCGTAGGAGAATTATGATAATTTCTTTGTACCCATGGAGCAATCCGACCATCTTGGTATTATTTGGTATTGAATGAGGCGCATCGTAATTCCAAAATGAATATTTTTCCCCAAGTAACCTCATGGTAATTTAATCATATCATCGAGTTGCATGGAGTGCAAATCACTGCAATCCTTGATTTGATAGAGTAAATAACTTGATAAGAGGCTTACTCGGATGTGCTTTATGTAATTTTTTTATTATTTTGAACATTATGATGACCATGATTCATCAAAATGTATTTATTTAATGTTTTTCTACTTCTCATGGAGAGAACTATTTTTGCTTAGGTTGCTGGCTACTGTTAGGTCTAGTGACCCCCAAATGCCTACTCATGACCGCTCTCATCCTTAGAAGCCAATAAATGCACTGATGAAAGTAGTGGCTAAGGCATAATTAAAAAATATATAAAGTAACCCTAGGGTTTTGAATTTTCAATTTCACCAGCTGTTAGTTTACATTTTAGAGTACTACAGTGAAAGCAACTTCTACGATTTGGAGTGCTTTTGCAATTCAAAGAATCATGGCCATGCAGGGTGAGGCATCAGCAAGTGGAGGAGCTAGAGCTTCTCGGGTACTCATAAAAACCTTTAACCCTACTCACATTTTAGTAAAATAAACCACATTAAGTAATCGATAAATGAACCTCATTAAGCTTGTTGGCAATGAACCAAACCCATAGTTAGGTTTAGTTTAGGATTTTTCTTGGTGGGCTTACCCCCATTTTGCTTTTTTCAATTTTTTTATGATTTTTGGCCTAGGGCAGACGTTTTTGTCACATCGCTCATCAGTCGTTGCTGCTTAAAGTGACCAGCTCGACCTGTGGTTTGGCCACTGTTGCTCCGAGTAGCCAGATTTGAATCCCAACAGTAAAAAATTTGATAGTTGATGTTTGGCCGCTCTTAGCTTCAACGACCGATTTATGGCCACTGTAGTCGATAGTGGCTAAGAACACTTGTGAAATTTTTTTATTTTTCTTGCATTTTTGAAGTGATTAACTAATTTTTTTGAATTTTTGACTTGCTTTTGTGAAATTTGCTACATTATTAGGTGCATTTATTGCTATTTTTGCTTGGAATTAGAATAGCCTATCATTATTTGCACCATTTCCATGTTTTATTGTGATTTATGCCTTAGATGCATTGTATATATGCTTTGTTTTCTCTTTTTTCTCTTATATTCTTACTACTCGGGCTCATGACCTAAAGTTCATGAATGACCTTCTACCCATTTTGAGTGCTATGGACTAGGCTTGGCTCAAGGCCCATGGGCTACAGTTTGTCACTAGGCTACCCACTATTATGTCAGATCAGGATTACCTTATGACCTAAGTACACTGGTGGGATCTCAGACCAATACCTTCCACCTTCCCACTGGTGAGATGACTCACATCGAAGGATATGTATAGGATTTTTTGGATCCCCTTTTATGGAGTGGCCATTGTATCTTCGGCCACTAATGATCGTGATGCTCTATTTATTTAGGTGTTCAAAAGGTATGCTACAAATGCCTTCAAGGACACTAAATCTAACGGTGTGTATGTTGTGCACTAGTACAAGGAGAGGATCTTCTTTGGGAGGTATGCAGTGTTACTAATGGTTGTCAACAACATTATCATTCTAGATTACTTAGGCTTGAGGTTCTCGTGGAACCTCCTTGCAATGGTATAGGATCTAATGGATAGTGTAGAGCCCATCATCTATGCATGGGGAGGTCCCTATTGGCCCAGTGCTATGACAAGTTGTATCACATCCATCGGTGGGGTCACATTGGCATCGCTTGTAGCTTTCTCTTATAGGTTTGGGGATGTGAGCATATTAAGGTAGATCATCCTAGAGGACTTCCTACTAAGATCATAGTCATCAAGGAGCAGATGTAGTGTTATGCTTCTAGATGGGCTCGAGGGTGTGAGGAGCACAAGAGACATTCTCATGCGGGGGAGCTCTCCCACTAGACTACTACTTTTACCAGGCTAAAGTCTAGAGATATTATGTGGCATCTGTATCACCAGTACCCAACTTGGGATGATCTAACTAGTTTTATAGCTAGGATGCAACATGAGCGGTGGCTCATCGACCTTAAGTTTGGCATTAGGGAGTATTTCTTCTACTCCCAAGTTCTTCATCAGTATGGGTTGCAATAGGATGTACCACTTGTTCCATTTTTGTATAGGTGCCTCGCATCAGAGAGATACCTTCTCCCATTATGGATTACAGATATTTTTAATGAGGATGCCATAAAAGTTGACCCAAGAGTCGTTGGGGGAGTCACAGATGCATTTGTGCAGTGGTGGTGGGATCTAATGTGGCATGGTGATGGTAGCCTAGGCTACAAGGATGATGATGGGGATGATGGTGCAGATCCAGTAGGGTGCAAAGTCTAAGACAGGACTAAGGTATGGGGCTATCCAATAGAGTAGATGGTAGTAGAGGAGCAAGAGGCTCATGAGGAGGATGATGAGGAGTTGGAGCTTGAGGAGAGAGATTCTCCTCTGAGAGCATAGTTACACGAGGTCAAGGTTGAGCTCCAGTCGACCAAGATCCAAATACAGTAGTGAGATGCTACTATAGCCTAGTGAGAAACTACTATAGAGCAGCTCATGCTACAAATCCAAGATTTATAGGCTACTGTCAGGGGCAGTGCTACTAGGATCCAATTTTTTATTCCTCTTACACCACAAAGTGAGACCAGGGCAGATCCTAGGGTAGACATAGGTGCATAGGTTCTACACCTATATGCATTTCTATATGAGTACAAGGGGCAGATCCAAGGGCATGTCCCCCATATAGCCTCTCTCTATATGTATCTTAGGAGACATGGAGTTGTCCCTAGGGAGGCACTAGGTGTAGGTGGCTCACAGGTCAGCAGGCGCTGCACCTCTGGGTAGTATTTCATTCATCCTAGCTAGAGGACTAAAAATCACACAAAGAGACCAGCAGGATCACATCACTCTACGTATAATATAGCCATAGGGGGAGGTGATGTCGAGGGCACAAGCCCTATGTTTGATTGATGATACACTTGGATTTCATTTTTGAGATATGCTTGACTAATTTGACTATAGCCTATGGGAATTTTTGTACATTTATGCACTTTTAGATACACATTCCGAGACATATTTTGAGATACACATATTTATATGGGACTTTTCATTTATACTTCATTATGTGTGTCATTTATTGTTTATATTTTTGTTTTATTTATGCGATGTTATGATGGCATTATAATGAGTTGATATATATAATAGATGATAGATGATATTTATGATGATATGGATTTGAGATGGATGCTTATGTATGTGTTTATGTAGATGCTTATATGACTTGATTATTGTGACATGATGTGACATATCATGAGTTGATTTGATGATGGATTTATGATTCTATATATGGATGACTACAATGATGTGATGTTATATATGAATGGATGATTTATGATATTGTGTATTTATGGATGCAATTTTTTTGTTATATATATGTTTAATTTTGATTTTATTGTGGGCATCTAACTTATATTATGATATGGTGAATGTAGTATGTAATCTAATGTGAATGAATTTGCATGTTTTAATCACTTAAAACATAGTAAATGTATATGATATGATTTTGACAATCTAATGGGTGATACCATATAAATTATAATAACCATGAATGTTTAATAGTCATTCTAATTGTGATAATTAATTATTTAAACCATCCAGATGTGCAATGTAATGGTGTGGAATGTATGTATTTTATGGATAAGCTTCTATAATTTAAGAGATATAAAATAATCAATGGCCATCTAAATATCATTTTTGACATATATCTGGTATCTAATGTATTTTATTAATACCCTCATAATTTATAGGAGCTTATAGAGAAAGTTTATGATGTGATTGATGATATGATTTATTACTATGTAGAAATTTTTGAGGTTTTTCCTGAGACTTCAAACATGCTAGTTATCCTATCAACAACTATGTATTGACCATACAAGACTTTTGAAAAGCAAGGCTTTCACCATGTTCTTGGATATTCATTATCTCTGTGTGTGCAAATAAATATATATTTGAGATAGAACCCAAGCATTTCCTTCGATGTTAGGTGGGATTCATTTAGCCCATTTCTAAGACCAGGGATCCTCAAGTGTTTATCTCATCCTTATGTTGGACTTAATTGGACTATACTACTAGGAAGTATTGGGTTACCAAAGCTAGCTCATCCACATTCAAACAATGGTCTATACAAATTCTAGAAGCTAATGTAATAGACATATCATCATGCATAAGGATTTCTCATTCTAGTTTTGTGCAATGATGATAATTCTAGGGATTCAAGCTTCGCTCCCTATTTTTCTTCATTTCATTTGGAATACTTGCTCATAATTAGTGATGAAAATCACTGTTTATTTTGACTATTTGTTTTTCCTGAGCAAGATATTTATGTAAGGATGAAATTCACTTGTTTTTTTTGACTTTGACTATTGCTTGATTTTGGTATTTGAATTATGACTTTGGAAACTAGAATTTTGAATTTGTGCATTATTTCGGGATTTTTTCTTGTTTTAATGAAATCAAGGGATTTATGTAGTGATTATAATCACTTAGTTCTAGGTAGGGTGGAACTTGTCCTTTTTCTAATTCTCAGCACCTTTAAACTAGTTGCACAGGGGGATAAGCAAGAAAGATCATTTTCACTTGAGGTAACCTAGACCACTTTTGTTATTTTCATCTTTCCCTTGTACCAACTAGGATTTTAGTGTTTTAATTAGTGATGGGATCTGTTGTGGCTGCTCTACAACATACCCCAAAATTGGGGACCCACATTTTTTGCATGTTTTCCAAGAAGACCGAAGTGGCCCATATGCTAAAGCTCAAAGAAAAACCAAAACACCACAAGGATGAAAAAAAGTGTCGCGATATCGCGACATGTTGCATTATCATAGCCAAAAAAGAAAAAGTGTCGCGATATCGCGACATGTTGCATTGTCACGACCAAAAAAGAAAAAGTGTCACGATATCGCGACATGTTGCATTTTCATGGCCAGAAAGAAAAAGAGAAGAGAAGAAAGAAAAGTGTCGCGATATCGTGACATGTTGCATTTTCATGACCAAAAGAGAAAAGAAAGAACAAAAGAGAAAAAGTGTCGCGATATCGCGACATGTTGCATTTTCGCAGCCAAAAGAGAAAAAGTGTCGCGATATCGCGACATGTTGCATTTTCATGGCCGAAAGAGAAAAAGTGTCGCGATATCGCGACATGTTGCATTTTCACGGCCGAAAGAGAAAAAGTGTCGCGATATCGCGACATGTTGCATTTTCACGGCCAAAAGAGAAAAAGTGTCGCGATATCGCGACATGTTGCATTTTCACGGCCAAAGGAGGAAAAAGTGTCGCGATATCGCGACATGTTACATTCTCATGGCTAAAAGCAACAAAAGAGAGCAAGGAGGCAAAAGTGTCGCGATATCGCGACATGTCCGATTTCCACCAAGGGAACAGAGTAGTTGACAGTGCGTCTGATATTAGTGATGAACACCAGGACAATGAAACTGAAGACTGCATAGTGACGTGGACATAAGGACAAAATCCAATGAATAAGACAAAACGTTACACACGGAAGGAAACAGACGCAAGCCCATGTGGAGAAAATGAAACGAAGGGCCGCAAAATAGAAACGAAAAGTCTTTTGGGAATCAGAACACATGCATGCAGAGGGAAGGTGAAACGAACAACCATTGGAAAATGAAACGAAAAGCTTCCTAAAAATTTTAAATACGCCATTCAAAGAGGCCAGAAGGGGTTGGAAACTGTCATGAGCAGAGTTGTAGATTTGAAGGCAAGAGGGCCATTCTGGACCTGTTTGGGCTGTTTTTCTTCCATTGACTGGTTTGGGAAAACCAGAAACTTTTGTTATTGTAAAATGACAAATTTTTAATACAAAATTTTTTAGAAAGTTGCATCTTATGGACAAGAAAGAAGGAGTCATTTTCTGCATGCAAGATTAAATGTCTATTTTTCCCCTTTTCAGATTTTAGGCTTGTAAATGGAGTTTATGCAAGTTTCTTGGTTGCTTCATGCGAATGTCTAAATCTGAAAACCTCATTTAAAACCCTAGGAGCCAACACTTAGCTTATCCGGATTGTGCTTGTTTTGCAAGTCCAATAGGTTAGGTTGCATGCATGAAAACCTCATATCTTCGGTTTTGTCGAAATAGGATAGCATCAAACTGAATGCATCTTGTGTTCCATTTTCTGCATTTCATTTTCATTTTCTGCATTTTATTTTCCAAAAATTTTAATTTTTTTTAATTTTCAGGCATTAAAATAAACATTTAAAAAACTTCAAAATCCAAAAATAATTTAACCATTGCGTAGGTTATACTTCATACTTCTAATATGCAATTTGAAATTTCATTTTCGGAGTTGTTTAATATTTAAAAAAATTCATCGAAGTTGTTGTTTTACTACAGATTTTAAAAAAATCCGAAAAATGAAAATTTCCATTTTAAGGTCAAATTTCATTTTTTTCAGTTTTGTTTTGCACTCATGAGCCTATGATGACATTCCCTTCATGAAAATTCCAATTTCATTGAAGGAGTTATGTTTTATGGCATTTTCACAAATTTCCATTTCTTAAGCACTACATCGTGGTCATATGAGGACCAACTCACATTTGCTCTATTTTGGTTCAATGAACAATCACTAAAGTTTCATGGTAAAATAAACCAACATTGCCCCTTGTTTATAGTTACTTGCAATCACTAAGGTGTTCCAAGCATTTAAATTGAATATCTTTATTTGAGATTACTAATACACATATGCAAATGCTAATATAGCGGAGACCTTGGAGAAGTTGTTTGTTTAACTTCTTTGCAAGAGGGGATTTGGAACCCAAATCCTAAAGGAGAGTGTACTTTCACAACTGTGTGAAAATACCACTCAACATTTTGGCGCTAGAAGGAGGGCCTGAATTGGTTTATTTCAGTGTGATTTAAATGCTATAGGGATTTAAATTTTGAATATTTCATGCCCTATTGATTATTATCTTTAGCCCTCTTTTAACAATACAACCTTGTAGTGTTAAAAGGAGGACATGAATTGCTATGCATTGTTCTAACGCTTTTGATTGTTCATACAGGAATAATGTGTTTTGATTTGATTTTGAAAATTTTTGGTCTTGACTAACGAGGTTGTCTCCATGCAATTACTTTCATTTGATTTTAATGGATACATCTCTTGGTTGATGCTAACATGATTATTCATACGTTACATGTTTGATATTTGCTATTCATTTCTTTGAGTTTCACTAATGGCAACATCCGAGGGGCAAATTGTATCCCTAAGAGAAGAAATGATGTCCCTAAGAGAAACGATGGTATCCGCATTAGGAAAGTATTATGAATGTCATTCTACCTTTGGAACACCTTATAAAATTCATGAAAGGTTATTGTAGTTTCTATGAATTTTTAATCAAGAGGTGGCATCTAGATACCTACAAAATCTACATATCTATAAGTTCACATTATGTCAATTTCAAATATTTTGTGAGCCTATTGCTTGTAGGTTCTTCCCATACATTGTGGGTGATAGATCATTCTCGTGGTATTGCCATCTACCCATGGAGGTTAAGACTTCTTGGAGCCAATTAGAAGCAGCCTATATTTATCACTTTGGTAATCAAGTTGACTTGGATAGGTTGCAAAATCAATTCACCTCTATGTGTAAAGAGCCTAATGAGTCCATGAGTCAATTCAGTGTGAGGTTTCATGAATTGTACTCTCAAATGTGGGAAAGTTTGGGTACATCGGAAGAGGAAGCTATTGAAGTATACTTGAGAGCCATACCCCCCACACTTGCTACACTCATTAAGGAAAGCTTGGATGACCTGTCCCTAGAGATGATCTATGAGATCTTTGAAAAGGTAGAACAAGTTTTGGAAGAAAAAAAGGCACAACATGCTCCCACGAAAGATTGTTCTTTTGGGGTTAGTGATACCAACCTACATCAACCATTGAATATAGCACCCTCCAATCCAACAATACCTAAGGTGAATGATCAAGGGGATGAATTTGAGTGTCCAAATGTTACAACCACCTTAGATGTAGTCCAAGAGGAGGTGCAAGTTACCAATCCAACATCCACTAATGAGGATCATGCTGAGATGATTTCATTCATAGAGATACATGATTATTCAGATAATGGTGTCATAAATTCAACTCTACTTGAGATATGTGATAGGACAAAAATGGCCATAGAGTTGAATGAAGTGGTTGAAAGTGAAATCGAAAGAAAATCAATAAATGAATTTGAAGATATGACAGAATTTCACCACTTGTTCTTGGAAGATACACTCGATGAGATGATTGAAACTAATGATCAAGAAATTCTTCACCCTCCAAATTGTGATGAAGCAGAATCATGGGTTACTAATTTGGACTATGATAGCCTTACAAATTTGAATTCAAGAAATAACCCACTGTTTGAAATAATTGAACCATCTAAGGAAGGTGAAGGTGAATTTGATGAGATACAATTTGATGAATCAGAAGATGTTGAAGAAATAGTCGAGCATCATAACTTAATTTTGGAAGATGATCGCCATGATTCTCGAAAGAAATTGAATGAATATGCTCACTCTAAACCTCCTCATGAACCCTTTGTGTCAATTGATATGCAGGATAACATAATCGCCTACTTAAAGGAAGATATTACAACTCCTGTACAATTTGAGGATGTTTTGGAAGAGGGTTTCAAATCTCATCAAAATTTGGAAGATTATAACGATCCTACTACCAAGGACAAAGAAGAAAAAGAATTGATGAATGAATCAAAATATCATGCCACAAACATCATGGAATGTCATTCCACGAATTTGGATGACAATTTTTACAATGGTTGGGGGAGATATGATAATGTATTATTTTCTCACGCCCCTATAGATGAAGCTCCTATTTCACTTGATATGCAAGATGTTGAAACTTCTATCTCACATGAAGAGATGCCATGGATGGTGAACAAGAAATTGGAACCAAATGACAAAGAGATTGGTCAATTGGAAGCAACTCAAATGAGTGATCATCAAGATAGAGTTACTTAACCTACATTTTGACCAACAAGATTTGAGGATTGAGAAAGATGAACATGTTTTCGATTGGGTGTCATATTTTGGTATGTTTGATGAACAGGTAATAAATGAAGAAATTGTGATTTCTCACCAAGTGTTGGTAAATGAAAATGTGCAAAAGGTAGAATCTAACCTTTTGTGTTCAAACATCCAAGCTATAGGTGAAGAGTTGAACGACCATGTTTTGAATTTGAATGATGTTTATGATGAAATGCCATTGAAGGTGAATGAAGAACAAGGATTAATTTCTAACCACACCTTTGATAACATTATTTTAATGAATGAAAAAGAAGTTGATGCACTTAAATTGCTAAATCAAATTCATCAACAATTAATTCTTGAACCTAGGATAAAAACTTTTAATGATTCCCATTTAGTAAATATCCTAGATGCTTGCAAATGTTTGCAGAAATTTGATTGGCCGACAAACTTGGAAAATGAATTGGCTTTAAAATGTTTAGAAATAGGCTCTTACTTACAAAGTTTCATTTTGGATAAAGAAAGCCTACTTCTAAATCATGAATGGAATGATGAAACTTACATTTTAAAGAATAGACAAGATAAAATTGAATACCAATCATTGTCTAATCAATTTGATTTGAATCTCACCTATGGTGTTGGTAATGGAACTAAATCAAATTGGTATGGTGAGCGTGGCAAGTTGAATTTTTTTGCATTGCTTGGTTTGATCTTATTGTTGTTGGATTCCTACAACATTTGGCATACATATTGTGTCATATGTCTTTTGAAATGTTCTAATCATGTTTGGGATCCGGGAAAGTGATAGTCCAAGCTTTGCATCATCTTGTACCATATTGTACATTTGTATATAATTTTTTGGTTTGTGATGTTGGGTTTGCATTTCAGTTTTGGTTTTAAGTTTTGTGTGTTGGTCCTTTGGACATTTTTGGTTTGTTTTGAAAAAAATAAAAAAGTAAAAGCGAGATGTCAACTTATGTCCTTATGAATGTTGACTAAGACTAGGGAGAATATGAAACATCGGAATTGTATTGCATAAAGCTCCACGAGTATCGCAAACACATTAAAGAATATCGTTTGGAACTTGTGATGCATGAAGTTGTCAGTAGGTGGTATACTCCATCCGCATTTCAAAAGGAGCAATGCATTCATCCATATCTCATGTTACATTCCACATTGCATATACGTTTCATCTCAGTTGCATCTACATTTCAAATACAATCATTGAAAAGGTGTCAAATCCTCTTAGGGTTATTACATAACATATATTAAAAGGATCCTAAGGTTGGGAACTGATGCCCGAACTATCTTGAACCAAGCACGTTCTACATATTTTAAAGAGGATCTTGAGCAAAATGGTCAAAACCATACTTGGAAGAAAAGGTGAGGCGAAAGGAGTATTTCGTGTCTGTCCTATCATGCAAACATAATCCTTAAAATAGTGGTTTTTTACCACTCCCATAGTGCTTAAAGTCTAAAATCAGAGTAGTAAGGATAGGGTCTAATTCTCATCTCGCTTAGGTTGAGAATCCGATTCCCCAAAGCTCTGATTTGACCTTCATGGAGTAGTAAGGATAGGGTCTAATTCTCATCTCGCTTAGGTTGAGAATCTGATTCCCCAAAGCTCTAATTTGACCTTCATGGAGTAGTAAGGATAGGGTCTAATTCTCATCTCACTTAGGTTGAGAATCTGATTCCCCAAAGCTTCTATTTTTCCCGCTCAAGAACTTGAAACCCAAAGCAAATATGTTTCATTCTACTTTCATTGCATCATTGATATTGGATTGGAAGGATCGTACTACATGTCCCTTGCAAGGATGGGTAGTCATCCCCAAGGTTCAAGAAATCAAAAGTAAAGTCAAATCCTGGATTATGGGGTTGATCTCCATCGGGGCTATAGATGCCTGACTGGTAGTGGAGTATGCTCATGCGTGGCAACATGTCTTGTCTAAAAGCAAGACCACTGACTGCTCAAACGGATAGGCTAGCCTGACAGTTTCATCCATAGCAGGTTAAATCATTTTGTTCAAGATGAGGTAATGAACTCCAGATCAGAGTAGCAAGGATAGGGTTAAATTCCCATCTCGCTTAGGTTGGGAATCCTATTCCCCAAAGCTCTAATTTCACTTACACTTGCACATGGGTTCAAGATGGTAGTGACGCATAACCAACTTTGGGATCTAGTAAATTAATTCAGTATGCACATATTTGGTCCTAAGAGGGTTTGACAGTTTTAATATGTTTGTTCATGATACTAGAAGGTTTGAGCCTTTGCAAAGCAGGTTGTTATATCTCTAGCATAGTTGTCATACATCAAATCCTGCACAAATCATTCATAGCCTTGCATACGAATCATAAGTGAAACTGACAATGGAAAGTTGAATGAGTTTCAAATGATAGGGAATGAAGCACATTGCACACACCGAGCTGATGCTTAACGATTCTGATGCTTCATGTATTTCTGATCTATTTGCATTCTTTGGATATTTGCTGACGCTTGTATTTGAGTTCGTGTATTTTCAGGTTGAGTTCTCACCAAAATGCTCAGGAGCATTTCCCAATAGAGTCACCATTTGTTGTGGCTGCTCCACAACGTACCCCAAAATTGGGGACCCACCTTTTTGCATGTTTTCCAAGAAGACCGAAGTGGCCCATATGCTAAAGACCAAAGAAAAAGCAAAACACCGCAAGGAGAAAAAAGTGTCACGATATCGTGACATGTTGCATTTTCACGATCAAAGAAAGAAAAAGTGTGGATATCCGACATGTTGAATTTTCGCCAAGAAAGTGTCGCGATATCGTGACATGTTGCATTGTCGCAAAAAGAAAAAGTGTCGGATATCAGACATGTTGCATTGTCACGGCAAAGAGAAAAAGTGTCACGATATCGTGACATGTTGCATTTTGCGACCAAAAGAGAAAAAGTGTCGCGATATCGCGACATGTTGCATTTTCACGGCCAAAAGAGAAAAAGTGTCACGATATCGCGACATGTTGCATTTTCACGGCCAAAGGAGAAAAAAGTGTCACGATATCACGACATGTTACATTCTCGTGACTAAAAGCAACAAAAGAGAGCAAGGAGGCAAAAGTGTCACGATATCGCGACATGTCCGATTTCCACCAAGGGAACAGAGCAGTTGACAGTGCATCTAATATTAGTGATGAACACTAGGACAATGAAACTGAAGACTGCATAGTGACGTGGACATAAGGACAAAATCCAATGAATAAGACAAAACGTTACACACGGAAGGAAACGGATGCAAGCCCATGTGGAGAAAATGAAACGAAGGGCCACAAAATAGAAACGAAAAGTCTTTTGGGAATCAGAACACATGCATGCAGAGGGAAGGTGAAACGAACAACCATTGGAAAATGAAACGAAAAGCTTCCTGAAAATTTTAAATACGCCATTCAAAGAGGCCAAAAGGGGTTGGAAACTATTGCGAGCAGTGTTGCAGATTTGAAGGCAAGAGGGCCATTCTGGACTTGTTTGGGCTGTTTTTCTTCCATTGACTGGTTTGGGAAAACCAAAAATTTCTGTTATTGTAAAATGACAAATTTTTAATACAGAAATTTTCAGAAAGTTGCATCTTATGGACAAGAAAGAAGGAGTCATTTTCTGCATGCAAGATTAAATGTCTATTTTTTCCCTTTTCAGATTTTAGGCTTGTAAATGGAGTTTATGCAAGTTTCTTGGTTGCTTCATGCGAATGTCTAAATCTGAAAACCTCATTTAAAACCCTAGGAGCCAACACTTAGCTTATCCGGATTGTGCTTGTTTTGCAAGTCCAATAGGTTAGGTTGCATGCATGAAAACCTCATATCTTCGATTTTGTGGAATAGGATAGCATCAAACTGAATGCATCTTGTGTTCCATTTTCTGCATTTCATTTTCATTTTCTGCATTTTATTTTCCAGAAATTTTAACTTTTTTTAATTTTCAGGCATTAAAATAAACATTTAAAAAACTTCAAAATCCAAAAATAATTTAACCATTGCGTAGGTTATACTTCATACTTCTAATACACAATTTGAAATTTCATTTTCGGAGTTGTTTAATATTTTTAAAAATTCATCGAAGTTGTTGTTTTATTGCAGATTTTAAAAAAATTCGAAAAATGAAAATTTCCATTTTAAGGTCAAATTTCATTTTTTTCAGTTTTGTTTTGCACTCATGAGCCTATGATGACATTCCCTTCATGAAAATTCCAATTTCATTGAAGGAGTTATGTTTTATGGCATTTTCACAAATTTCCATTTTGAGCACTACATCGTGGTCATATGAGGGCCAACTCACATTTGCTCTATTTTGGTTCAATGAACAATCACTAAAGTTTCATGGTAAAATAAACCAACATTGCCCCTTGTTTACAATTACTTGCAATCACTAAGGTGTTCCAAGCATTTAAATTGAATATCTTTATTTGAGATTACTAATACACATATGCAAATGCTAATATAGCGGAGACCTTGGAGAAGTTGTTTGTTTAACTTCTTTGCAAGAGGGGATTTGGAACCCAAATCCTAAAGGAGAGTGTACTTTCACAATTGTGTGAAAATACCACTCAACAGGATCCTGAATATCCAAGGTATATCACAACTAGATCTTTCTCTCTACTAATCAAGGTGGCTTTCTACAAAAGCTTATAAGACCACTAGACATGGTTGAAATACTAGGAAACCTTGGTATATCTCGTATAGCAACATGATATGTTTGTATTGAAGAATACAATTACACACATGGATGCATGGATGAGGATGAACTTGAATTTGAGATACTAATTATGGCATCGTTTGTAAGAATTTTATCATAACATATGCGAGTGCAATTGATATGTATGGATATGCAACTATGTGGATATGGATGTGAGATGCAATTTTTTTTGTATATATTTTTTTATTTTTGTATTGTTTTTGTATTTTTGCTTTTTACCAAAAGGCTTAAATATGCCTTTGGATCTCTTTATTGATTATTACCAAGCGGATTGGGTACCCTTGGAGCATTTTTGTGACTTGATTTGATTTGATCAAATGGCTTTAAGATGCCTTTGGAGCTTTTTGATTTATTTTGACCAAGAAGATTGGGTGCCCTTGGAGCATTTTTGTGATTTGATTTGATTTGACCAAAGGGATTTAATATGCCTTTGGAGCTTTTTGATTTATTTTGACCAAGAAAATTGGGTACCCTTGGAGCATTTTTGTGATTTGATTTGATTTGACCAAAGGGCTTTAAGATGCCTTTGGAGCTTTTTGATTGATTTTGACCAAGCGGATTGGGTACCCTTGGAGCATTTTTGTGATTTGATTTGATTTGACCAAAGGGATTTAAGATGCCTTTGGAGCTTTTGTGATGGAGGTGACCATGTTTTTTATTTCTATGACATATTTGAATGTTTTTTATTTTATGACATATTTGAATGTTTTTGATTTTAATGACATATTTGAATGTTTTTTATTTTAATGACATATTTTAATGTTTTATTATTTTTATGAATGAAACACCTTCAGATGAATGACATTGAGAGGGTTAGGCTCTTCAATATCATCCGACAATGTGTGGTGATATTCTCTAGCCCAACCCTCTCTAAAATTATGTAGGGGCCTATACAATTTGCCACAAATTTGTCTCGCAAATATGGCGACATATTTGAGTTCTATTGGTTTTCTTTGAGCACAAGATCCCCAACTTTAAATTCCCTCAAATGGACTTTACTATTGTATGCTCATGCAAGGTGATTATGATAAATGCATATATGCTCCAAGGCATTGACTCATCGTTCATCAAGAAGCATTAACTGATCAAGGTGACCTTGTCATGCAGTGTCATCATCTATGAAATCCTTCAATGCTATGCATAAGGTTAGAATCTCCAATTCTAGGGGTATGATGGCTTTAGTGTCATATACAAGTAAAAATGGTGTTTCCCTAGTGGGCATCCGCACACTAGTACTATATGCCCATAATGCTAGAGGTAACTGTAAATGCCAGTCCCTATGATTATCTATCACTATTTTCCTCAAGATGGAGATGATTGTTTTGTTTGAGGCTTTTGCTTGCCCATTTACTTGTGGATAATAGGGTGTTGAAAAGCTATACTGGATGTGGTATTTTTTCATTAAGATACGCACATTTTTTTTCTTGAAATATGGCCCATTATTTGATATAATCTTTGAAGGGACCCCAAAATGACTTATGATATTTTGGAGTATAAAATCTACAATCCTTGCTCTAGTTGTTGATGTCAAGGGGATCACTTCGACCCATTTGGTGAAATACTCAGTGGCTGTTATGATGAACGTGTATCATCCTAAATATGGGATATAAATCTTCCCAATCAATTCTAATCCCCACTACAAGAAGGGCCATGCTACCTGGATGGGTTGCAAGGCCTATGATGGCAAGTGGGTGAGGTTTGTATGATGCTGACACTTGATGCATTTCTTGAAATACTCACAGTAGTATTTTTCCATAGTGGGCCACTAGTAACCCATTATAAAAATACATTTAACGATGGCCATGCCACTAAAGTGACCGCCACACGTACTATTCTGAGCTTGAAAAATTGCCCAAGATGCTTCCTAAGGCTCAAGACAATGAATGAGCATTCCATCGTAACCCCATCTATAAAGGATCTATCCTAGAAAAATATATCTAGTCATATTTTGCTTAAAATTTCATCTTTCAGCATGCAACAAACTTTGTAGTATTATTCCAAGATTCAAAAAATCCTGCAATTGGGATAGCCAATCCTAATAAGCCATCACTTCTATGGATAAAATGACATATTCCTCTTGTGATCTAGAATTTGTGAACATAGATTGGAAAAAAACCCTGTGATGAATGGTTGTACCACACTCCATAGGACCTTGAGAGATCAAATATTCCCAAGGAACCATTTGCAAGAAAGCTCTAACTTTTAAAGACTATTTTTTACTTGGCTCAGTTTGGATCATGTTGACTAACTCTAGGTTTTCAATAACCTCATGTTGTATTGCTAAAAATTCAAGCACTTTCACATGAATGGTTGTGAAGTCAATAGACATATTCTAAGGGATTAATGATACCAAAGATGCCATGGTGTCTACAAATCTATTTAAGGTACAAGGGATTGCCTCAATGTCATACCATTCTAGTCGGGCTAGGTAAGTTTCAATAATATTCTTATAAGATTTCATAAGTGGGTACCTGCATTGGAACAATCATTTGACTTGATTAAATATGAGAAAAGAGTCACCAAATATATTTAATATTTTAATACCCATTGCCACAACTATTTGGAGTCCCAAGATCAAGGATTCATACTCTATGTTATTGTTCATGCAAGGTAAGTCTAGCTTGAATGATAAGGTCAATGGAGCACCCTGCGATATGATAAAGACTATCCCTGCTATGCCCCCTTGCTTGCACTTTGAACCATCAAATAAAAATGCCATATATCTTTGTTTATCTGGTTATTTGAGTTCTAACAGATCTGATAATGTGAGTACTACATCATCAGGCAATTCTATAGTGAGAGGCTTTCTATCCTAAAGAGGTGACTCTACTAATTTATCTGCTATGACTTGTCCCTTGATGGACTTTTGGCTTATAAATTCTAGATCAAATTATATCAATAACATGATCTACTTTGCAGTACGTGTATTGTGATAGGTCTTGTTCATCATATACTCCAAAGGATTATGTTTTGATATAACGTAAGTCGTATGACTCAATATGTAGTGTCACAATTTTTTGGTTACAAAGACCACTGCTAAGAACAAATTTTCTACATACGCATATCCTAGCTCATAACTCACCAAGGTGCGACTAATGTAATATACGACTTGCTCTTTGTCTTGTGCATTATTTTGGGATAACATGGTGCCCAAAGAAAAATCAATAGCCGATATGTATAACAAAAATGGTATGTCTAGCCTTGGTGGAGCTAGCACTGGCGATGTTGCCAGGTAAGTTTTAATCTCCACAAAAGCTTATTGGCATTATTCATCCCAATGAAATAGGAAATCCTTACATAGAAACTAATTCATGGGTTGACACTTGTATGATAATTTTGCAATGAACCATTTTATAGATGCTACCTTGCCTTGTAGGTTTCTTAACTCCCTAATGTTGGTAGGGACGACCATTCCCATTATAGCTTCTACTTTTGTAGGATCGACTTCGATGCCTCTCTTTGAAATGATAAAACCTAATATATTACTAGAAGTCATGCCAAACATGCACTTCTTAGGGTTCAATCTGATGTTGTTCTCTATGAGGTGATTGAAGAATTTCATAAGGATCTTAGCATACTCTTGTCATACTATAGATTTGGCTAGAAAGTCATCCATGTAGTTTTCCAAGATTGTGTGCATGTAGTAATGGAATATGTATGTCATGACCCACTGGTATGTGGCACCAGCATTATTTAGGTCAAATTGCATCACTTTGTAATATAAATTTTCCCATGGAGTAATGAAAGCAGTCTTATGTTGGTCTTAGGGTTTGATTCAGATTTAATTATACCTAGAAAACCCATCCATTAGGGAGAGCATCTCATGACCTATAGTGGCATCAACAAGAGCATCTATGTTTGGAAATGGGAATGAATCCTTCAGAGTTGCCCTATTCAAGTCCCTAAAATTTGTGCAAATGCAAACTCTTCCATATGGTTTTCCCATGGGCACCATTTTTGAGAGCCATTTAGGATAGTCGATGGGAACTATGAAGATCGCATCCAATAGTTTTTGCAACTTATTTTTTACCATAAAAGTGATGGTTGGATGCATATTCCTCAACTTTTTTTTGAATGGCTTCTTTAGGGGATCCAATGAAAGGTTGTGAACAACTAACTTTGGATCAATACCTGGCATGTCCTTATAAGTCCAAGTAAATAGATTTGGTCTCTCCTTGAGGAGAGAGATAATTATGGCTTGTTCATCTGGAGATAAATTTTATCTAAACTTGACTTGTTTTTGTTGAGTAGGATAATCATTGATGTGTACCTCAAAAGTTGCTTCTATAGGCATATGTGACTCATCATCCAACTAGTGAGGCATGGGTATCAAGTGAATATTGTCAATAGGATTTACAGTATCTACTAAATTAGGATCTAGACCAGCATGGAATACATCATATGCAAAACCTGATGCAAAATAGAATGGTTGTAATAGCTCTTCATTAGAGAAAAGATCCTCAGGCTCTATTGGTGAACCAACATGATCCCAATAAATAGCATTTGTATCAATACACAAAGGTGTAGTAGGATATTTTGGGTTATGAAGTGGAGTGGTCAAATCAATGGATATTGCATTGATAGATGAAATGAAATCTCTAGAACCACATGGATAAAACATTGTCTCACATGTTTTTCTTATGTACTCATGATGAGGCTCTGGAGGAAAAGGAATATTTGAAACTAGCCCATGAGTAGGTTGAATAATAGGATCATTGGACTCTAAGAGTTCCTTCAGCATAGGCAGAGGGGGATTGACCATATGATGAATGAATTTCAAGTCAAAATATCTCCCCAAAAACCACAAGCTAGGGTCTATAGCATGAAGTACTGCTTCTCTTTCTACCAACCTGTCGACCTATCGCAAGTGGTGAGGTCCAAGATAAGCCATCTCAGTCTTATCATAAAAATCATCATCGCTTATCCAAAACTCATTAGCATTGGTGGGTGGCCCCAAGGTAAGGGGCACATATCTTGGCCCTAAGTAGGCCATATTGGTCTCATCCTCATATTCTTTGTCACTTATGAAGAAGCCATTTGCATTAGTTTCTTGCCTTAAGCTATGGGGCCACTGCCTTGGTCCTAGGTAGGCTCTCTCTATTGAGTCCTCTGACTCATAGCCACTTTCATTCAATATGAATCCACTCTCGTTGTGGATGGACTAGGTAAATCTATGTAAATAATGAGGCCCATAATATGCCAAGCTTGCTCGTGCTTAATCATCACTTGCTACATATCCATTTTCATCTTGCTCATCATCCCATGAGTTGTACCCTATTGGGATGGTCTTAATTGTGAAGCTTGGATGATAAGTCTCAGGAGGTGGTATGCTTACCAAAACCACTTGTCTGTTGCTTGGATATATTACACTTGGTGGGTGATAGGGAATAAAATTGATGTCTTCTCCTAGCCCCCAACTAAATCTATTTGAATATGCTACTAGAGAGTCATATCGACCTCTTATGTGATATCCTAACCAAACCTATTAGATGGAAGATGGTATTATAGATTTAATGGCCATATATGCCCTTGATAATATATACCAAGATCGTAACCATACCAATAGAAATGCTCAAAATAGGCTAGATCAAACTCAGGATTAGATAGGTAATGAACATTAACAGTGAATAGTTCATCATTGTTCTCTTCTTCATTAGTAGATTTATGGTGCAATCTAGTCCAGCATAGATGAAATTTGTTTGGTTGGAAGAGATTCCAAGTGGAACCACTATTCCCACTAGTGGTCTTAGGTAGTTTGGTTGTCTCATATATTGTGTAGACTCTATGATGGGCGTAAATATTATATTCTTTATAATATACTCTCATATCCCCATACTTGCCAAGTGTATGGTCACATGTGATGTGGATGATCCTACAGACAACACTGGAAAAGTGGGCTCTAGTATATCCTCAGCTTGATCTTGGAGATCTTACTCCTCCATGGAAGTTGAACTTATCTTAATGTCTATGGTTAGCACTTCCTTAGGCTTTATTTCCTCAAAAATGGGTGCCTTTAGCTTTTAATTATCTTTTGGTTTAGACTATGATGGTCTATTAGAAGCATTAGTCACTTTGTGTACAAGATGAGGTGTTGATGCAGATGGGTCTTTTTATACCCCTTTGTCTTTATCATTCAGTTGTGTAGTTGGAGATGAAGGTCATACATACAAGTGGGTAGAAGGAAACATAAATTCTTGTGGAAAATCCACCTGATGAATATATTTGAATGGCTTTATCAGCCAATACCATGTAGACTTTGTTATCATGCAGAAACTTGACACATTGGTGTAAGATCAAAGGAACACATTTCATGTCCCTTATCCAAGGTCTACTTAGGAGGATGTTGTATTGCATGGACCCTGAAGAACATGGAGTTATACTGAGAGGGGGGTGAACAGTATAAGACTTAACCAATTAATAATTTTAACTTTAGATAGCAGTGGCATCAACACAACATTAATCAAGATAGAAAGCATCACACATTGAAGACCCATTTTTAATGTGGTTCACCCAAAATGGTTGGGCTACATCCACAAAAATTTTCTCTAAAAGTTATCTCAAAGTTCTTTGGTAATCCTTCCCAATTACAATGTTTATGAGCCTCGTCCCAAAGGAGATACCTTCCCCCAATCAGAATTTATGAGCCTCTGCTCAAAGGAGATACCTTCCCCTCTGCTCTAGAAATGATCCCTCAGAAGATCAACTGCCTCTACCTCTTGTCGACACGTGGAACTCCTTTCCATCGAAGACCTCCTATCCTCAATGCTTAGCCTAAGAGACCTCTGCCTTCTATGATCATGTCCACAATAGCTCAGCAATATGTACCAAACACAGTCAGTAGGTCTAGTACAAGTCTTCCTCTATCTATTATATTTGTCCAACTCTTGAACAAATCAATCTTCTACATACAAGCCTTCTCAAAGACTTGCCAAATCTGTCCTCAAGTTCTTATCATAGAACCAGTGCACCTCTATCCTCAATTTCTCTGATAGAACTATCAAAATCAGCTCACAAGTCCTCTACTAGGACCTATCCAAATCTGCTCACAAGTCCCCATCGAAACTTGTCCAAAACTGCTCACAAGTCCCCACCGAAACCTGTCCAAAAACTCAGCAAGCTCACCAAGAAAAAATTTCTTAGTAGGAAACCACAAAGTGAATTGTTAGAGACCCAATGTGATTTGTCAACCTTATAGAAGCATAAAGAGAATTGTTAGAGACTCAATATGTTCTATACTCAACTCCTAATCTCAAAACTCAACTCAAATCAACTTAGCTCAAACTCAATCTCAAATCTAAAAACTCAAGTCAATATCTAAAATGGATAGGATAGAATGCTTTCTTTCAAGAACATGAAACCCCAACAATTGCCAACTATGCAAAGAATCATTTAACAATGATACTCATGTTATTTTCACCATAAATTAGGGCTTCAACAACAATGCTCATCAAACAAGGTTCAGTAAACACCATTCAACTCAAAACACAACCTTGAAGCATTTCACAATCAACATAAAAAAAGTAAGCAAGTAGAACTCCTTTTCTCTCCAATATTGTTTGAACAAAAAGCATCCACCAAATCAAATATCAATAGCACAAAACAAATTTTCAAATCATCAACAAAGGAGTAAGCCCAACACTTTAACCAAGTAAAGAATAGCTTGATTATAACCAATTTAATGAAATCTAATGTCAATCTCAAAGCTTACCACTTAAGGTTTCACAAATTCACACAAGAAGCAATTCTAACCTTAAAACATCATGCTTTCATTTCCATAATCAACCAAAAACACTCTCAACATTACAAGAAATATTTATCCCTTATACACCTTATTTCTCCCTTATAGTCTTACCAACAATAAAATTTATCTCTCATAAGAATGTAATAAGATAATGCAAACAACACTTTCAAAAGAATCTTTTATCAAAATAAAACAAGCTTCAAAATCCTTATAACTCCTAAGCTATTTTTCTCTCTAATAAACTTCCTCCATCCGCAAAATATACTAGCAAAAATTAATTTCAAAAATACCTTGGCCAACACCAAAAATCGTGCTATGGAGAAATTGCACACGAACTCTAACACCACCCATTGCATCCACTTCAACGAAGAAAAACCCTTTAGCATTATTCAAACGCGAAACCTCCCGTTCGGGTAGCGTGCCAATAGCCTAGCTGCTACTGATGCGCCAAATGCGTCCGATGAGGTTTAAACCTCACTTTGTTTCCCTTGTACCTTCTGCACCAGGGCTAAAATAAACAACAGGCCTCCCTATCTTCTGATGTGAATGACGATGATGAAACCTTACGGTAGATATAGAAAATGAATGGCGGATATCTGAACAGCGGATCACAAAATCTCAGCGAGGAAGAAATCGAACATTAGATCATGAATTCACAGCGAGCAACACTTTTCAAAAATGTGGATGGGATGATCTTTGATCTTCATTGTGGGAGATTTATATGCATATTTCCTATAAAATCTTGACGTCGACGAGGAGTTTAACACATCGGCGGAGGATTTTAACATGTCCGTGGAGGTCTTGGCTAGCACCCACAATCTTAGAACATAGCGCCATCATAGTTAAGACATTTGTGCCATGGGTTAGGAGAACCCAATGCAAACAAATATTTATTTAAAAATAATTAAAAGGAACCTTAACAAGGTTTTTAATTATTTAAATAAATACTTCCTCCTGGACCCAAATGCATTAAACTAATGCATCCACCTATAATATTTAAACCTGCCAACTTGGGGTTTACAAAAGACCTTTGAAACTATCATGTTGTAACCTTCATCAAAACAAGTTATTTGACATCAAATAAAATTCCTTCAAGAGATTTTTGACATCAATGACAACTTATACACTTGAGCAAATGCAATGTACCCAAAGTACCCAAAATTGCCAACAATCTCCCCCTTTGTCATTGATGGCAAACCTTTACTAAAAATACTTCTCAAGAGACAAAATTGAAACTAACTATGCTAACAACTGACCAACTGTGCCCACAACTGAGAATCTTCCTTTGAAGTGTTTCTCCCCCTGACTTGAAGCTCTCCTCTTCACTCTGAAGCTCTCCCCCTTACTCATATCTCTCCCCCTTTGTCATCAATGGCAAAGGGTCACCTTTGGGGCTCAAGACTAAGAATGAGCCTCTTAGCTTAGTCCCTCCCCCACCTCTCGATGAGGTGATTAATTTCGGGGTGGGAGTACAACTCCCAATTTCTCCCTTAGATACTCAAATGTATCTCTTGGAAGAGGTTTGGTGAAGATATCTGCAATATGCTCTTTAGTAGACACATACTCTACCTTGACCTGCTTGTCTTGCACTTTCTCCCTTAGAAAGTGATACTTGATGGAAATATGCTTTGTCCTTGAGTGAATTACCAAATTTTTGGAAATACTTATGGCACTTGTATTATCACAAAGTATGGAGATGGGTTGTTCATGCTTGACTTTGAAATCCTCCAAGGTGGTTTTCATCCATAAAACCTGTGTACACACAGCCATTGTTGCTATGTATTCAGCCTCTGCTGTAGATAAGGAAACTAAAGGTTGTTTCTTACTTAGCCAAGAAACCAAACTCTTTCCCAGAAAGAATGCTCCACCACTAGTGCTTTTCTTGTCATCAATACTACCTGCCTAATATGCATATGTATAAGCTATGAGGGTGAAATAATCACCTTTGGGATACCAAAGCCCAAATTCCATAGTGCCCTTCAGATATCTAAATATACTGCTATAACATGAGAATCTTTTGGAGCTACCTAAAATCTTGCTACTAACCCAAATTCCTGCATGATATCTAGTCTGGTAGCTGTAATATATAATAAACTACCAATCATAGATATGTACAACCTCTGATCTGCCACTGGAGATTCATCATCTTTACTCATCTTGCACCTTGTAATCATTGGAGTACACACTGGTTTGTTGTCCATCATCCCAAATTTCTTCAACATTTCTTTGATATACTTTCCTTGAGAGAGAAATATACCATATTTTGATTGAGCAATCTGAAGACCTAAAAATAATGATAGCTCTCCAATCATAGACATCTCAAATTCCTTCTACATGGTGTTAGAAAAAACTTTGCACATCTGAGTATTATTTCCCCCAAAAATAATATCATCAACATAGACAACCATAATCAACATATCATCATCTTCATTCTTAATATACAAATTGCTATTTGCCACACCTTTCCTGAAGCCTTGCTCATGAAGATACCTATCAAGTCTTGAGTACCAAGCCCTAGGTGCTTGCTTTAACCCATACAAGGCCTTTTTCAGTTTACACACATAGTCTGACTGTTTTGAGAGAGACACTCCTTCCGTCTGTTCTATGTAGACTTCTTCTACCAACACCCCATTTAGAAAATCTGACTTTACATACATTTGATATACCTTGAATGATTTGAAGCTTGAAAGGGCCAAAAACATTCTGATAGCTTCAAGACGAGCAACAGGAGCAAATGTCTCTTTGAAATCAACACCTTCTACTTGAGCATAACCTTTGCAGACTAACCTAGCTTTGTTTTTGACAATATTTCCATCCTAATTGAGTTTATTTCTGAATATCCATTTTGTGCCAATGACATTCTTGTCCTTAGGTCTTGGAATCAATTCCCAAGTTTCACTTTTTTCTATTTGATTTAGCTCTTCATCCATTGCTTTTACCCAAAACTTATCTGCACATGCTTCATTGAAATATTTTGGCTCAATCTGAGATAATAATGAAACATTTGTAGAATCATGTGAAGGAATGACTCTTCTTCTTGTTTGCCTGCTATTTGGATCACCAATGATCAAATATTTGGGATGATGTTTCCGAACATATCGTGAAGGAGTTTTGGGAAGCGAGTTGTTGTCTTTCCTCTTCTTCATCTGAAACCTCTCTGAATTCTTCTTGAAAAATTTCATCACTGAGTTCCTTGACTGGTTCTCTTATCCCTATATTTTCATCAACTGTTATGTTTATGCTCTCTACAACTGTATGAGTTCTTTTGTTGAAGCATTTGTAGGCCTTGCTTCTACTGGAATATCCAAGAAATATTCCCTCACCACACCTAGGATCAAACTTACCCAAATTCTGATCTTCCCTTCTGATGAAGCACTTACTCCCAAACACTTTGAAGTATTTTACTATAGCTGGTCTTCCTCTCCACAACTCATAAGGAGTTTTATGATGATTGACTCTAAGTTGGGCCCTGGTGATAATGTAGACTACTGTACTGACTACCTCTTTCCAAAAGCCATCTGAAAGTTTTGACTCATTTAACATAGCTCTAGCCATATTTTCAATAGTTTTGTTTTTCCTTTCAACTACTCCATTTTGTTGAGGAGTTCTTGTTACTTGAATATTCTCTTTTGATTCCTTGTTGCTCACAGTATTCCACAAATTCATTTGTAGTGAACTCTCCTCCTCTATCTGATCTTAAGCATTCGATTCTCTTGTCAATATCATTTTCAATCATTTCTTTGAAAGCTTTAAATTTTTCAAAAGCTTTAGATTTTTCTTTGAGAAAAGTAACCCAAGTCATTCTAGAATAATCATCTATAAACAACATGAAGTAGCTTTCTCCATAAATGTTCCGAGTTACGGTAGGGCCACATAAATCGGTATGAATAAGATCCAATGGTTTTGAAGAAGTATACCCTTTTGATTTGAAATTGGTTCTGGTCCTGTTTTCCATGTTGACAAGGACCACAAATGATGTTATGGGGCCTTTTTATTTTGGGCAAGTCTCTAACTGCTTCCTTGTTACTAATATTGACAAGATTATCAAAGCTCAAATGCCCCAATATTTTATGCCATAACCAACTCTCATCTTCTTTAGTTAGAAAACACTTTTCCTTTTTTATCTCACTTAGCATGTAAAGATTGTTTGGAGTCCTTGTAGCACTAGCAATGAGTTTTCAATTTTTTTCTTTACTTATCTCACATCTATCTGAAAAGAAAGATACTATGTGCCCTTGATCACAAAGTTGACTCACACTTAGAAGATTATGTCTTAGGCCTTCTACATCGAGCACATTTTCTGTTTTGGATTTCCCATCCAAACTAAGAGTCCCTTTACCATAGATTTTAGCTGACCTATTATCTCCAAAATCGACTGTTCCTCTGTTTGTTTCTTTTAAGACCAAAAACTTTTCCTTTTCACGAGTCATATGTTTTGAACAACCACTATAAAGATACCATTTTTCTACTTTGTCTTGAGCATGAAAAGCAGTTTGAACTATCATTGACTTAGATTTGATCTCATTTCTCTTTTTAGTGAACTCAAGGGTAGATCTATCCAAACTGCACATCCTTGCTATATGCCCAAAATTCTTGCACTTGTAACACATGACATTTTTATTCATAAGAGGTGCAAAAGAGTTAACATTTTACTTACTATGGCTATTCAAAGACTTATTGCAATGCATAGCTTTATGACCAAATTTCTTTTAGGAAAAACAATAGCCATGAAAAGTATTATGTAACCTATTTTGATGCCTTGGATGATTGTTCTTCTTGTGACCAACTGGAATCCACCGCTCTTCAGGATGAAGATTGATCTTGCTCGAAGACCCTGTTTCATGAATGGTGATACCATCCTTCTTTTGCTTTTCACACAGAGTATTCGATCTGAGAGCCAACTATTCCAACTTCACTCGAAGAGACATAACCTCTTCTTCTAGTTTCTCGCAATCAACTTCCTTTCCTTTGAGAGCCTCTGTCGAACCTGTTCAACCTTCTTCCCTTCTTCAGCTATAATTTTGAAGTCTATAACACTTTGAGACAATTCTGATCTTGCTATCTCTTCTTCCTGACATTGATGCTTGAGAACATAATTCTCTTCTCTAAATTTCTCAAGATTTCTTAAAGCCAAGAAGAATTCACTTTTGATATCGAACTCAACCTCTTCATCTCTTTCTAAATCTATATGTTCCTCTGATAGATCCTTCTCCAAGCTATTAGGCTCTTTTTGGAGAGACCTGCTCTGATACCAATTGAAGGACATGGACTTATACTGAGAGGGGGGGTGAAAAATATAAGACTTAACTAATTAATAATTTTAACTTTAGATAGCAGTGGCATCAACACAACATTAATCAAGATAGAAAGCATCACACATTGAAGACCCATTTTTAACATGGTTCACCCAAAATGGTTTGGCTACGTCCACAAAAAAATTCTCTAAAAGTTATCTCAAAGTTCTTTGGGAATCATTCCCAATTACAATGTTTATGAGCCTCGGCCCAAAGGAGATACCTTCCCCCAATTAGAATTTATGAGCCTCTGCTCAAAGCAGATACCTTCCCATCTTCTCTGGAAATGATCCCTTAGAAGATCAACTGCCTCTACCTCTTGCCAGCACGTGGAACTCCTTTCCACTGAAGACCTCCTATCCTCAATGCTTAGCCTAAGAGACCTCTGCCTTCTATGATCACGTCCACAAAAGCTCAACAATCTGTACCAAACATAGTTAGTCGGTCTAGTACAAGTCTTCCTCTATCTATTAGATCTGTCCAACTCTTGAACAAATCAATCTTCTGCATACAAGACTTCTCAAAGACTTGTCAAATCTATCCTCAAGTTCTTCTCACAGAACCATTGCACCTCTATCCTCAAGTTCTCTGATAGAACTATCAAACTCAGCTCACAAGTCCTCTTCTAGGACCTATCTAAATCTGCTCACAAGTCCCCACTGAAACCTGTCCAAAACTGCTCACAAGTCCCCATCGAAACCTGTCCAAAAACTCAGCAAGCTCACCAAGAAAAACTTTCTTAGTAGGAAATCACAAAGTGAATTGTTAGAGATCCAATGTTATTTGTCAACCTCATATAAGCATAAAGATAATTGTTAGAGACTCAATATGTTCTATACTCAACTCCCAATCTCAAAACTCAACTCAAATCAACTTAGCTCAAACTCAATCTCAAATCTAAAAACTCAACTCAATATATGAAATGGATAGGATAGAATTCTTTCTTTCAAGAACATGAAACCCCAACAATTGCCAACTATGCAAAGAATCATATAACAGTGATACTCATGCTCTTTTCACCATCAATTAGGGCTTCAACAACAATGCTCATCAAACAAGGTTCAGTCAACACCATTCAACTCAAAACACAACCTTGAAGCATTTCACAATCAACATCAAAAAAGTAAACAAGTAGAACTCCTTTTCTCTCCAATATTGTTTGAACAAAAAGCATCCACCAACTCAAATCTCAATAGCACAAAACAACTTTTCAAATCATCAACAAAGGAGTAAGCCCAATACTTTAACCAAGTAAATAATAGCTTGATTATAACCAATTTAATGAAAGCTAATTTCAATCTCAAATCTGCCCACTTAAGGTTTCACAACTTCACACAAGAAGCAATTCTAACCTTAAAACATCATGCTTTCATTTCCATAATCAACCAAAAACACTCTCAACATTACAAGAAATATTTATCCCTTATACACCTTATTTCTCCCTTATAGTCTTACCAACAATAAACTTTATCTCTCATAAGAATGCAATAATATAATGCAAACAACACTTTCAAAAGAATATTTTATCAAAATAAAGCAAGCTTCAAACTCCTTATAACTCCTAAGTTGTTTTTCTCTCTAATAAACTTCCTCCATCCGCAAAATATACTAGCAAAAATTAATTTCGAAAATACCTTGGCCAACACCAAAAATCGTGCTATGGAGAAATTGCGCATGAACTCTAACACCACCCGCTACATCCACTTCAATGAAGAAAAACCCTTTCACGTTATTCGAACGCGGAACCTCCCATTCAAGTAGCGCGCCAATAGCCTAGCCGCTATCGGTGCACCAAAGGCGTCCGATGAGGTTTAAACCTCACTCTGTTTCCCTTGTACCTTTTGTTCTAGGGCTAAAATAAACAATAGGCCTCCCTATCTTCTGACGTGAATGACAACGACGAAACCTTATGGCGGATACAGAAAATGAACGATGTATATCCGAACAACGAATCACAAAATCTCAGCGAGGAAGAAATCGAACATCAGATCATGAATTCACAGCGAGCAACACTTTTCAAAAATGTGGATGGGATGATCTTTGATCTTCATCATGGGAGATTTATATGCATATTTCCCATAAACTCTTGACATCGACGAGGAGTTTAACATGTCGACAAAGGAGTTTAACACGTCGACGGAGGTCTTGGCTAGCGCCCACAATCTTAGAACATAGCGCCATCATAGTTAAGACATTTGCGCCATGGGTTAGGAGAACCCAATGCAAACAAATATTTATTTAAAAATAATTAAAAGGAACCTTAACAAGGTTTTTAATTATTTAAATAAATACTTCCTCTTGGACCCAAATGCATTAAACTAATGCATCCACATGTAATCTTTAAACTTGCCAAATTGGGGTTTACAAAAGACCTTTGAAACTATCATGCTATAACCTTCATCAAAAAAAGTTATTTGACATCAAATCAAATTCCTTCAAGAGCTTCTTGACATCAATGACAACTTATACACTTGAGCAAAGGCAATGTACCCAAAGTACCCAAAATTGCTAACAAACCCTTACAAGACATGACACATCATGGGTATGGTATTATGCCCCACCTTGATAGGTAGGACTATCATTCCCATAGTATTGCATAAAGCATCATTAAAAGCCCTTAATGTATAGGCTCCCGGGATGATATTGGACTTGGGGATCTTAAGGTGTTCTATCATTTTTTTTGTGATGATGTTGATTGATGAACCTGTATTAATAAATATCTGCTTAAAAGGTAAATCATTGACTGACACCATAATGTGTAGTAGAGGGTATGGTAAGGCAGTAGGGACTGTATTAATTTCATAATCGTAGAATTGAATTATAGGTTCTTGGCATTTTTGAAATTGTCCCATAAAATGGGTGAATGCATTTGGATCTTGTGGTTGGATCTCAATCGACCTTAAAATCTCCATTAATATCTCCTTGTGCTTTGGGGACTATTGTATGAGCTCATAGATGGATAGCTTAGCTAGAGTCATTTATAATTTTTTCTCAAGTCTACTTTGAATAGTTACCACAGGTCAGGTTGGTGGACCTGGAAGGTTATTTTACCCCTAACTCTACCTAGGTGTATTAGGGACATTAATGGGAGCTATAGGAGGTTGTGGTTGACCATAGCATCTACTCCTAGTTGCTATATTGACAATTTCAACCATCCTAATGCACCCGTGGGTAGGCGTATCAATTTGGACTTGATTGACTTGTGCACCTTGCCCTCTAGGGACCTCATGGTTTGGAAAAGGGTTTTTTAGATGCCCATATCTCTATTGTTAAGGGCTAGTGGGTTGTCCACTTTAAGCTCTCCTACATCAATCATGTTTTCCACCTGGTGCTTGAAACCAATACAAACCTCAATATTATGCCCTGGTATCCTATGATAAGAGAACAATTGATATTCCCTATATCATTTTGTATTAGGATGGTTGGGATCTATAAGAGGTATATCAAGGAACCTGATCTTCCCAGCCTCACTCAATTGATTGAATATTGATTGCATTTATTTTGTCAATGGTGTGAAATAGCAAGGAAGTTTATGTTCTTTGTTTCACCCTTAGTTATTATTTTGATCATAGTTGGCTAGTGGGAGTTGTGCTTGATAATTTTAGGGTTGGTACACAGCCTCATACTTAGGCATAGCCAATACCACTTGATTAACTAGAGCATGGTTTTCCTGCTTCTACTTGTATTTGTCATTTTTATCATTTTTGTTCCACTCCTTCTTGGTTTGGAGTTTGATGGTTCCCTCATCTACTTTTATGTCCTCGATGAGTTTGGCATGTGCCAAGGCTTCCTCAAATGAGGGGTAATTTTGAAGTTGTAGCAAGAGGGAAATATTTTTGGAACAAATCTTGGTGAAATTCCATATGATATCTTCTGTGGGGATGAAGAATGATAATTTTTTCATGACTTTTCTCCATCTATTCCCATAATACATTACTAGATCATTGTCATAATGTATTAAATTAGCCAGGTCTGAAAGGTTCACTTTCCTCTTACCACCAAAAGAGAAATATTTTAGAAAAATATTCACTAGTTGTTCAAATTTGGATATGCTATGCTTGGGCAGCTGGTTGAACCAGTGGGTGGCAGTGCCCGCAAATGTCATAATGAATGTCATGAGAATAAGAGCATTGTTGTCTTCAAGATGAAAACATGCATTGATGAAATTGGTAACATGCTCTTGTGCATCCTCTTCACCCTTAAAATTTTCCAACCTAGGAATATCAAAATGCTTAGGGTATGCGGGGCTAGGGACAGATGGATATAATGGTTGATTGTGTATTTTTCTCAATGTTGGTTTACCACCAGTCATATCTTGTTTTTCAAATGACTTCATATTTTTAGCAAGTGCTTGGAATACCTTTGAAGCAAGGATTTGCTCCTCTTGCAGACCCCCCATGGTGGTTGTGGAGGTAACCCTCTATCCATTTGATTTGCTCTATTTTTTTCCCTTTTATGAGGGGATTCAGGATGTGCCTAATCCCATTCTATTAGGTTTACCCTTTCCCCACAAGTTAGATTTTGTTCATGATTTGGAGGGTGATTTTGTTATGGGTTTCCTTATTTTCTAGTGTGCTCCTCTCTGGGTGAGTTAGAACATTGATCTCTCTGATGATCATTTCTATTTGCTTGTTGGTTTCTTTGAGATAGCTGCTCAGCTTGCTCTCTCAAATGTTGCTCATCTTGGTGCAATAACTATTATCTTTTTTTATCATGTCGAGAGCTTCTACAAGCTCTCACTTTTTGTGTAAGGTATTTTTTAACCATCACACATGGTTAACTTGCATGGTCATAGAAGACTCATGCTTATCTTATCCTATTCTAGTGGTTTTTATTTATAGATTTCTCAAAAAGGCTTTTATTGTTTCTTTGTTCTTGCTAGCTAATGTAACTTTTTTAGTATATTGTTGAGTGTCTCTATGATCAGAATCTATATGTTTACTATGGGGTCACCCTGAGGCACCCCCATTTTGAGAAATGGGATTAGAAGTTACAATTTGTGAACTTCCAGATGCAAAATTATCTATGGCTACTATTTTTGGAGGTGGTCTTGAATAAATTTGATCTACCTCATCTAACTATATTGTTTTCCATGGTTGATACCATGGGGTGCTATTTAGTCCAATGAGGTCATAGTATATTGAAATCCTTCCTTGTGTGTGAAGGATATCTTCTATTTGATGTCTATGACTGGATGTATCTCTAGTTTCCTACCCCTTAATGGGTTGATTTATTCTAAGTGTCTCATGTGAATGTTGGGATGTTGCGACTCTTGTGTGTATTTTTGGTGATGAGGGTTTTGTGGCCCTCTCTACCCTTCATGAAGATGGATATGGGGAAACCTCATCATATCTGTGTGAAGAACATGGTCTAGAACCTTCCTTATGTCTATTAGGATCCTCAATCCTAACATTGTTAGTTAGTATTAGTTAGTATTATTAATCATTTAATTATTAACTTATAAAGTGAACCATCACGTCTCTTCATACGTGAACCATCATGTCTCTTCACCAATGTATCTTTAGGTTAGATATATATATTAGTTTGTCCATCCATATCAAATCATCCAATAAGAAGAATAAGAATAATTAGCATAGATTCTAAGGAGGGAGCCCCCCTATAGTGGCAAAGCGATTACAAGGGAGCCCCCTTTGAGTGGCCTGCAATTACATTTACATTAATTTGTTAATAATTTTATAGTAAGACATTAGGGTCTTACCATTTGGTATCAGAGCCATGTGGGACCCAGTCATGTGGGAATTGCTCAAAGATCTTCATCAAATCACTTCTATGCGTGAGTATCAAACTCGGTTTGAGGATATCACCAAACACAACACAATATTGGATGAATCAATTCTCATCAATGGATTAATTAGGGGATTAAAAGAGGAAATTAGAATGGAGGTAACAAGGTTCAATCCCTATACCATGATGCAGATGTATGGATTGGCAAAATTAGGTGAAGATAAAATCAATGCACAACAACGATTAGGGAAACCACTTATGGAAAAATCATCGACCACTTACATCACTCACAAACCTATGCATAATGGAAGGGCACAAAGCACTTACAAAACCCCCAAATCTAATCAAACTTTAAAAATTAAACATCTTAGCTTTGAGGAGATGAAGGAACGACAAGCAAAAGAACTCTGTGATAATTGTGATGAACAATTTGGACCCCAACATAAATGTGCTACACTAACATTGTATTTATTGAAGTAAGTTGATCCCTGTATCTCCATAGAGCAAGAATATGAGGTAGTTGTGTCCAAAGTGACCAGTGCACCTACTTACGACAATGAAGACAATGAGGTCGATGTGCAAGAAGTGATTGATGTAGCAAGCAAATATGAGGTATACATACCCAAAGTCATCAATGCTAGCCAAACATGCACTCTACAAGACCTACACATACCTTCCTCACCAATAGTGAGTTCTTGCCATATGACCAAACCTATTCGGAACCAACGCATAGTGACTACATACTCCTTCTCCGTTGGCTCTACCAAGGAACCAAAAAATGATATGAAATCATTACCATCACTTTTGATGCATCATTCTAAAGTATTTGAGGAACCCCAAGGGTTGCCCTCCCATCGTCATCATGATTTTCCTAAGGAAGATTCTACTATTGTTCTTGGCAACCCCTCGCTAATGCTTCATCCTTCTCGATATCCCTACCTATGAAAGGATGCCATTAAAATATTCCAAGAACTTACACAAATCCTTCTTGGAAAACAAAGGACAAAGATTCTCACTTTGACCTTTGAGGACAAAGCTCTTTTTAAGGAGGGTGGCATGTTAGGATCCTCAATCCTAAAATTATTAGTTAGTATTAGTTAGTATTATTAATCATTTAATTATTATATTATTAACTTATAAAGTGAACCATCACGTCTCTTCATATGTGAACCATCATGTCTCTTCATACGTGAACCATCATGTCTCTTCACCAACGTAGCTTTAGGGTAGATATATATATTAGGTTGGCCATCCATATCAAATCATCCAAGAAGAAGAATAAGAATAAGAATCATAGATTCTAAAGGAGGGAGCCCCCTATAGTGGCAAAGCGATTACAAGGGAGCCCCCTTTGAGTGGTCTGCGATAACATTTACATTAGTTTGTTAGTAATTTTATAGTAAGACCTTGGGGTCCCACCGTGATTGCCATATATAGTGACCCCAGGGAAGTGGCGTGTCATCCACTAACTACTCTACTTGTGATTTTATTGAATCCTTTAATGTTAAACATGCAAATAAATAAAAATCATAAAGCAAATATAAAGAGAATGTGAAGAAATAAATGAATGAATGCTCTTTGTATTGATATTTCCAAGATCCGATTACATATGAATCCCTCTAAGGGATACCCTTTTTTTGATACATGATTTTACATACAAAGAGGGTAGCAGGTGTATAAAATATCTCCTCGCACAGGGGGTGCATTTTATTGAAGAACACAAGCTTATACTGAGAGGGGGGGTGAACAGTATAAGACCACTTTTTTACTTTTGCTTCAAAATAGCTTCCAAATCAGTATTATGCAGTGTATAGATAGCAGTATTAATAGTAGTAATCAAGGCAATGCACAAAACACCATTCACAAAAGAGACAGCAATTTACGTGGTTCACCCAAAGTGGGCTACTCCACGGATAAAATTTCTCTCTAAATTTTATCAACTCACAATCTGGGAATACCTTTCCCAATTACAATATTTATGGGCATCAAACCAAAGTAGATACCTTCCCCTAGCTCTGCTCTTTAGTGGTGATCCTCTAAAAGACCTCTACCTCCTCTGCTCTTAGCAAGTGGAACTCTATCCACAAAAAACACCTGTCTTCCTTGCTCTGGCTAGAGATCTCTGTCCTCAACTCTATCACCACAAAGCTGGTCCTCGAATTTGCACTAAACATAGTCCTTTGGTTTAGCACAAATGTCCTCTTTTTCTTTGATATACACCACACACAATCCTTCAGTTTTGCACAAGTCTATCCTCGAATCTCTTTCTATTTTGTTACAGCCACACTTAGTCAAAACCAAATTTTACACTGAACGCACTAACACAACAGCACTCGATCAAACATCAACTTATGCACCTCTACGCAAACATAGCAGCACTCGATCGAATATCAACTTATGCACCTCTATGCAAACACTACAGCATAGTCTTTGCACACTCTACTTCTCGATGATCGAAATTCTCCCTTGCACTCTATCTATGAATATCGCACTTCGAATGCACACTTCGATCCATCCTAACACTCCAAGCAGCCCTCCTTTTATACTAACAATCTCAAGATTAAAACTTTGATCTTAGTTGACTGCACATCCTAAAACAACGTCGGATACAAACCCTAATCTTCGTCGGCCTAAATTCAACTTTGTCGGCTTCAACCACCTCTGCAACTTTCTTGTAGCTTTTTTCATGAAACTACAACATGTCATGATATCGTGACACCTTTTGCAATCGTACGCCTTCCTTTGGCTTTTGTCGTGATATCGCGACACCTTAGCCATTGTCAACTTTACTTAAGTTCTTGTCATGAAATCGTGACACTTTTTGCTTCTACTGACATCATCTTCACTCCTGTCACAAAATCATGACCCTTCTATCTTCATGGCCTTCTTCTCTGCTTTTGTCATGAAATTGTGACACTTCTGCCTCTACTGACATCATCTTCACTTTTGTCGTGAAACCGTGACATTTCTTGCTTTCTCAGCCTTTCCTCGACTTACACCAGCGAAAACAAAACATGTCACAAAATCATGACACTTTCGTTGCCTTATGCTTTTCTCTGCCTTACTCCCACAAAACTAGAACATGTCACAAAATTGTGATGTTTTTGCCTTCGAGCTCTTCCTTCTTGAATTCATCACGAAATCATGATGCTTCTTCTATTGAAGACTTGCTTCCTGATTTTGTCATGAAATTGTGACACTTTATCCAACTGAATGCTGCCATCTCAACCTATCGTGAAATCATGACATTTTATGCATCCATAAGTTGTTCCTTCATCCTATCATGAAATCGTGATGCTTTTAGCTTTCGTACACTTTCTCTACTGCCTGTCGTGAGATCGTGACACTTCTCATTTCAAACTCTTCCCTTAGCTGCATGTTGTGAAATCATGACAGTTGTCACTTTGAGCTTTTTAGCATGTCACAAAATCATGATAGTCCTCACCTCAACCTCTATAGCATGTCACAAAAATGTGACAGCCCTCACTTGGAACTTTGCATCATGTCACGAAATTGTGATAGTTCTTGAATACCTTTCTCTCTCTTCGATCTTGTTGTGAAATCGCGATAGCTCACACTATGGACTCTCTCTTCTGCAACATGTCACGAAATCGTGACACCTTTTCGTTCGTACAACTTTCCTGGCAATGTGTCACGAAATTGTGACACTTTTCCTTTTTTGCCTTCCTGCACTTTTCGAGTCGTAAAAATGCAACATGTTGCGAAATTGTGACACTTTCCATCTTGCTCTCCTTATCTGCCAACATGTCGCAAAATCGCAACAGTTTTGCCAAAAATTTCTCTCTCCTCAAACATGTCACGAAATCATGACATTTTTGCCAGCACTTTCTCTCTCCTCAAACATGTCACAAAATCATGACAGTTTTGCCAGCACTTTCTCTCTCCTCAAACATGTCGCGAAATCGTGATAGTTTTTCCAGCTGTTGCATACTTTTTCTTACTTGTCTTTTTCTTGATCTTTTGCAAATGGGCTACTATGAACTTCCTGGAAACTCACTGTCCATGCTCTAAATAATCTTCAACAAAAAAAATTCCTTGACATCAAATCAAATTGCTTCAAGAACTTCTTGACATCAATGACAACATCTATACTTGAGCAAAGGCAATGTACCCAAGGTACCCAAAATTGCCAACATTTATCAGGATTCTTGGTGATGCACACGAAAATGTATGAGGGCTTAAAGATGCCTCATTCTCTATGTCTAATTGCTAGAGGGATCTTCTTGCTCTCGTATGTTATGGATTTGCCTAATTGAACCTGTAACCCTGAAATTAATGAAAAAACAACACACGCTTAGATGTCCGAGATTGCCTCCCTAGATGAGGTTGTTAGCGATGATTAAGCACAATGGAAAAAAATGCAATGAAACTAGTATTATGAATGTGAATAACTAAAATAAAGCTATGCTAATGAAATTAAAGATAAAGTAGAATAAAAGAAACTAACACCTAAAAACTACACTAGGTTGCAGACCACTATCCAGGGTAGTGGCCGCTAAGGTGAAATATCTCTCTATTGATCCAAATGCTATGGGCTCAGGTCTGCTACTAATGTTAAAATTATTACCTTATGTGTTCAGATTGATCCTTCAATCCAACAGGGCTTTTCTACAAGAATCGATCTCCAAGGAAAGTTCTCCAAGTCTCTAGAATATCTCCTCAATTATCCAACCTGTTCAAAATTTTGATGTATGATGTTATCTCTCTCTTAATGATAAAATAAGAAGTCTCCTAAGAAGGTACCCTAGTGATTTTAGGTTTAATTCTTATAAAGTGTTTGAAGCCCTAGGTAAATGTTCAAACCCTAGGACTGAATCCCTCATGTGTACTATGTGTTAGCATGAGAAGATCTTTGTTTTTCTATGTTTAACTGAAGTCTAAATCTAGACTTGAGTCTTTCATGTAGATTGGATATGAGGAGGAATGTAAATCTATCCCCACTCATCCTTATTGCATGTAGACTGCCACTTACACCCGAGATTAAGCTGGATGGGCGATAAAATACATTTAAATCTTAGTCGTTATTGTCTACAGTGGCTAAGATTTTGCCACTCTAAGCTACAACGACTATATTTTGGATGCTCTGGTCTATAGCAGCCAAAAATGGATGGGCTAAAAATACCCGAAATGAGGGGCAAATATAACTTGACACTTGGAAGGCCCCAAGGCTTAGTTGCATGACCTATGAGTGTACCCATGTGATTAGTCTCCCTAACCATGACATGTTTTAGGTGTCTAAAGATTACTTATTTTGAAATCAAATAAATTAAGGAAAATAAAATGAGATTGTTTAGTAATTTTTACTTATGAATTTGGACTAATATAGTGAAAATTTAGAACAATGAGATATTTCATTGAAGCTCCACATCTAACACATCATATTAAAGGGTATTTTTTTTAATTTTGAAGGATAAAGTCATTCTGGTTTGCAAATTAAGGCAAAAATCCAATATACTCTATCTTTAGCCTTAAGTTACTCTAACCCAAGCAATAGGTAAATTTTCTCAAGCAATAAAATGCATGATACAAAAAGCAAGGAAAAGGAAAGAAAATTTGAAATCAATCAAAATGGGTTTAGATAATATTCAATCAAAATGGGTTTAGATAATCTTCATTGGGGCTATAGATGCCTGACCGGTAATGGATCAATATCTAGATAAAATAAAATAAAAGAAGTGAAAGTAAAATTTATCTAATGCTTGGGTGATTAATATAATCTCTACCAGGGCTATAGATGTCTAGATGGAAATAGAGCAAGGTCTAGAAGAGATCAAGGTGATCTCCACTGAAGCTATGGATGTTTGACTTGTAGTGGAGCAATATAGAGGTACATATCAATGAGTGGATTTTTATAGCATAAATGCAAAGCAAATGATGAAATATAAATTTTTTCAAGGATGCAAAATGAATCACAATTCACACACTCAGCAAAAGCAAATGTTTCATCTATTTCATTTGAAGCTATATACTCAATTTTCTCTAGATATTGCTAGATGATGTCTATTTTTTATCTTTGGTTTTACTAGTTTTGGATTGGGTTCTTCATCCAAAATGCTCAGGAGAATTTCTTAGAAAAGTCACCATTTATTGTTGACATTGCACTAATTACCCCAAAATTGGGGACCCACCAAAATTTTAAAAAAAAATTTGGCTCTTTTTTTGAAGTAATTATGTTGTGGATTAGTTTGTATTAATGTGGCATTATCATTTATAAGGTTTAATGTTTTTATGTTAAGTTTTGGTTTATTTTGCATTATATTTTATTGAATTTGTTATGTTTAATGTGGTGGTTTTAAATGTTTTAAATTTAAATTTTTAATTTTAAAAGTTTAAATTAAATAATTTAAAATTAATTAAATAAAATTCTTATAAAAATTTGTTTTTTGAAAGTGTATGTTTTTCCAGGTCGTACATTTTTAAGATGAACCCTCCAATATATGGATGTAGCACCAGAGTGCAGTCAATGCAATAGGGAGTACAATTTTGCAAGGCATGAATACCGAGGCAGTCAACGCAGGAACAAACCAAGGAGCCACAAAGTGGCTTAGCTAAATCAATAAGCATATTGGGTATTCTATATTATAAATATTTCATTGCATTTTTCACATTGCATGTGGGATATTTAGTGTTTACAATTTTTCTTAGTCAAGTAATGGAGCTCATCGTTGAAGTCGTTGGTTTATCTTCATGGATATGCTTGCTAAATATTTGAAGCTAATATCTATAAAATATTATGAAGAGAAGGGTATTGTGAGGATTGGTATGGACCAACACCTATAAACACCAAAGAAAGCAATGAATTCATAGAAAAATCTAGAAATTTATTCCAATAAATAATCTTCATTCAATTATGATACATGCTCATGCTAATTGATGCCTAGGGAAACTCTAGCTTCATCTTCGTGTTTGAGCTTGAATGTGGTATATCAATAATTTACCAGTTGGCATAAGGATATACCAGTGAAATGTATACTCATTATCCTGCCCAACATGTTGTCAACATGATGAAAGCAATGCAGAGAAGGCAATATCGACAAAAATCAAGAAAATGATAGTCACGGGATGGATGGATTGATAAAAAAAAATGTTGTTATATTTCAACATTCTCATTCTTATATTGAACTACACAAAAGAGGTCTCATGTGTGATGGAGGAAATTGGATCATCTACCTTATTGTGTTAGTTTTAGTATGAGTACTCATCATCATGTTTGTTCCTCTTAAGATTTTATTTTATCTAAAGCCTATGCCACATTAAAAATTATAAATGATAGTGGAGAAATTGACTATAGAATGTATGAGAAAAAATATGAAGAAATATAAAGGTTCATCTCATTTTATAGAATTTGGTAATATTGGTCTTGATTATGGGTATTCAAATTGGTTTGATGATAGAAGTGTACAATTTACAATAGTCAAGATGACCTCATCTATGCACTCTTGGAATAAAAGTGGATAGTTTTTGGAGAGCATCTTTTTGTTTGACATCATAGAATTGGAAAACATGAAATAACATTTACATCCACTGTGTTGTACAAGATTTCTATGATGAAATAGAACTGTTCGATAACAACTAGACTCTCGTGCACCCATCATGATGGAACGATTATGATAGAGCACTCAAAATAGGATGAACTAGGTCAAATTGATATTATTATTTTAGATTAAAATAAGGACACTCACTGACTATCAAATAAGTTTCTTAAAATATTCTATATTCAGAATTTCCTATCAAATTAATTTTGCTACAATGAAATGGATGATTAATAGTTTTGTTGAAAAGAAAAAGGTTCAAGTTCAAAAGTATCAAACCTGTCAAAGAAGCAATAGGAAGAAAAACTACAGATTGGGAATGCATGTAGATGTCATTACAAAGGGAAATTTTTATTTTATGTTTGTGATAGTATAGATAGAGTTCCATGCAAACAATAGCTATGAAAATATGAATTATGGTATTATTTGGTGTTCCTCCAAGATAAATGGGTTCACTAGAAATAAGCACATCAAGTACAAATGTATTTACTTATTTGTATTCTAAAAAATAGGTTTTTGGACATACAACCTGCAAAGATGAAATGATCATTGGTGGAGCCAAAATTGGGAATTAATATAAAACATGAAATTTTAGTGATAAATGATTTAAAATAGTTTTTTTAAATAAGATAAAGGAGAACGAATGTCGTTGAAGAGAATGATTATGTAATTTGTTCAAAAGTCAGTAATGAAACAAAACAAATGAATGAAGCAAATAAAAAATATAACATTATAAATGGCCATTAAATTTCAAGAGGGAGGGGTCAAAAGATTTTTGGAGAAGCGGAAGAGAAGAATTGAAGGACATTGCCAAAGGTTTCCTCCTAGGTTGCTTGTTAGAGAAGGCTTCATTTTTGCAAATTGATTGACAGAGGTATTCTGGAGAAAGCATTAATGTCAAATTTTATTCATAATGTATTCATTTTTTTGTGGTGAAAATATGCATGTGGATGGTATTTTCATTTTTAAATGATTGAATATGTTAATCAAATTTCCTTGAAGATTGTACCTAATTTAATTTGAATTGTGTTAATTTTGGTTGGATTAAATTAGGTTTTATTTCAGATTTATCTTTGTTTATAGATTTTGGATGGAGTTCTAAAGTTTATGTAACTTGCATTTTATTTTCATTTCATTTTTGTTTATTTTCCTAACCCTAAGCCTTTTTATTTTATTTTATTCATGGGAAAATCAAAACCCTAAGTTTTATGCAAAGTTTCAAATTTTACATTAGGGTAAATGTTTATTTCATTTTATTAAAATCTTGGCATTTCACATTTGAAATAAACATTAGGATTTTAATTAATTAAATTTTCCAAATAAAAATAATTAAAGTTCAAACATTAATTATTTGGATAAATTTAATTAAAATCATTTTCTAAGGTTAAAATTCAAATATTTGCACTCCACAAGTTTTATTTTATTATTTACAATATTTGATTATTAATATTACATTTTGGGAATTAATTTCATGAAAAACAACATTTTCATAGTTTAAATCAAATATCAAACCACAGGCCCCTTGTTAATAGTAACTTGCACCTCTGAGGCATTACAACAATATTTTACAATTTACATGCATACAAGCACATGTTTTTATAATTTAATCAAATAGAACCTTTGAGAAACTAATTATTTCTTTGAAAGAGAGGATTTCTTAACAGGATCCTAATTGTGAGTGTATTTTTGTAATCGAGCAAACATATCACTCAACAAGTCTATATAGATGTTTTTGAACAACCACTTAGGGCATCATGATAATATTTTGAGTTAGTAGAACTTGAAGTATCAATTTTGCATGAGGATTGAAAAAATTTCTAGATATGACTCACTTAGTTATACCTTCTTTTAGAGTATTTCTATCAATACATTTTGTTCTACATTTTCATTTTTGAAGTGCTTATTGAAGAACACAAGCTTATACTAAGAGGGGGGTGAATAGTATAAGGTAATTTTTTGTTTTTATTTCCCAATAATTTTATCCAATGTTATAAATTACAATATCAATAGCAATAACAAAATAATGCACAAATCATCGCACACATGAGAGACATAGATTTAATGTGGTTCACCCAATGTGTGTTACATCCATGGAGAAAATATTTCTTATAAATTTTCTCAATAGAATTCTTAGGAACCAATTCCCTATTACAATTTTTATGGATCTCTTTCCAAAGGATATCTCAATCCCCAATATTTAAGTTCATAGATCTCTATCCACTAGAGAAATCTATCCCCTCTCTAGTTTGTGGATCTCTCTCTATAGGATAACCCTATCCCCTTTGTTATGGTTTGTGGATCTCTCTCCTTAGGAGAACTCTATCTCCTTGGCTCTGATTTGTGGATCTCTCTCCACAGGAGAACTCTATCCACTTTGCTTTGGTTGGTGGATCTCTCTCCATAAGAGAAATATATCCTCTTTGCTTTGGTTTATGGATCTCTCTCCATAGGATAAATCTATCCCCTTTGCATTGGTCTATGGATCTCTCTCCATAGGATAACTCTATCCCCTTTGCTCTAATTTATGTATTTATCTCCATAGGAGAAATCTATCCCCTTTTCACTAGTTTGTGGATATTTCTCCATAGGAGACCTCTATCCCCTCTACTCTAGTCTTCTCCAAAGCCTAATTTCAACTCTGTGTCAAATATACACCAAACCTCATCACAAGGCTAGAACATATCTTATCCAAATCTACTCACAAATCTATCCAAATATGCATGTATTGCATGCACAAATATGCCTCAAAATATTCTCAAAAATTTGTCCAAATCTCCACACATTACATACACAAATCTACCTCAAACCTAATCTCTATTTCTATCCAAATCTACACCAAAGCTCATTACAAGGTTAGCAAAAATATATCCTTAACTCTATCACAAGTCTTCTCATAAGACTTTCTAAATTCTACCTCAAACCTACTTCAAGTCTTCTCACAAGAATGACTCAAATCTACCTCAAATCGACTCTCTATATTTACTCAAATTTACACCAAAACTCATTACAAGGTTAGAAAAAATCTATCCTCAACTTTGTCCCAAGTATTCTCATAAGACTTTCTCAATTATGCCTTAAACCTACTTCAAGTCTTCTCACAAGACTTGCTCAAATATACCTTAAACCTGCTTCAAGTCTTCTCACAAGACTTGCTCAAATATACCTTAAACCTGCTTCAAGTCTTCTCACAAGACTTGCTCAAATTTACCTCAAACCTACTTCAAACCTACCTCAAACCTAATTCAAGTCTTCTCAAATATTGTATACAAACAATGCTTATATCTCTTTCAAAAATGCTTTCTTCAACTAGGCAGTTCAGACATATTCTACCTAGAATTCGTTTAACCTCTTGAACATATAGAGAATAATATGTACTATCAAATACCCAATATGTTCTTCACAATAAAAAATATTGCATTCATCCAATCCACTTTCTACTTCTTGCAAATCCCTTTCAAATAAAATCAAATTTTGCTTCATAGAACTAGTTCATATTCTTTGTAAATTAAATCTTAATGATCACACACAATAATGCATAAATTGCTTCATAAAATTTGTCTCTAACACTTGCCTATTCACATTCAATGTCATTCACATCAATGCCTAAATTATTCACTAATTATTTCAACAAGAATGCATATTTTTTTCTTAAAAACCCTAACATAAGTGTTTCCAATTTCACCAATTAATAATGCACGATTTTTTTCACAAATCCTAGCTCAAATATTTTCAACAACTCACATATGTAATCCTTATTTATCCACCTTATAATTCAGAAATATTTTGCTCAACCAAACACCTTAGAGAAGGAATGATATCACCATAACTCTTAATTTGCTTCATTGAAGATGTGCCCTCAAAACCTATTTCGAAATAAATTTCATTTTTGCCACTTCAAGAGGTAAGCCAATATTTTTTTCAAAATAGTCACAAAACCTTTTATCAAAGATATGCTCAAAAATACTTTACAATTTCTCTTTAGTCTTGTAAATATAAATATTTGAAAACTTCTCTTTTCTAAGGTGTGCCAAAATACAAAATATCAATACACTTAAATTACACCTTATTTCTCCTTTCTAAAGTGCCAAGACAATATATCAACAATACAAAATACAAATTTATTACACACTAATACACCTTATCACTCCTCATTTTTTGCATATAAAAAATAACACCTTAAAATATTGCAATTCCCTCTTTCTTTTTTATTCTAAAATATTTTCCAAAATATAGAACCCTTATTGCCCTTATGACTCCCTATTACAAATAGTGTGCACAATGACCAAACACGACTTATACCTCCTAATTATTCAACCTTAGATAACAAAAAAATTAATTTTCTTTGTGCTTACAAAAACCATTGTAGATGAGAATCAACCTCAACACAACTTGCCTACCTACTCTTTTGCTCCACTTGTGCTACTGCTAGGCCAACCATCCACACAACACTCAAAGCTCATGCACACCTTATTATCCATGATCTACAGTAGAATACCTTCAACAAAAACCTTTACCAAGATGCCCTCGCTATGTCTCGAACTCGAGACCTATTCTCTACCATGACTTAGCGTCAGGGGTCCTACCATTTGGGATAGCTACCTAGATAAGATCATGCTTCGCTATCTCCCTTACTTGTTCATGAATTTTTCCTCAAAATGTGTGTTGTCCCTTGTATTTTCTTCCATAAGGACATGATCGAATCACAAAGGACATCACAAATTTCACATCAATTACTCACACATTAGCACACACATTAATTTTTAAATTGAATTTCATACACATTTTTATATATGCTTGGGAGATCTAAAGGAGACATCAGCACTTTTGAATATCTCAAATATTAATATGCCCTCCATGATTTTGGTGACTAAAACCTTTAAATTAATTATAATATTTTAAATCTTAACAAATTTAAATATTATAATTTATATTTTAAACCTTTGGGCTTCTTACCTTTTGTCCCAAATATTATAATATTAAAATATTATAATATTATCTCTTTTAAGCCTTAGTCACTTGTGATTTAAACTTGCTTTCTTTTAAACCATGATCTTAAACTTGGGTCTTCAAACCTTTTTAAACTTGGGCCTTCAAACCGTCTATTCAATTATTTAAAACTTTGTCCCAATTGATTTGAGATGAACATTTACTTACCTTATTTTGATACAAGCCTTTTGATATCAATGATTATGCACCTTTGAAATCAATGACAACTCATTATGCTTAATATTTCTAACACTTATATGTGAGTAAAGCCATATATAATATGCTTACAAGATTTAATGAAAAAGTGATAATATTTTCTCCATTGTCAATAGCTTCATTGAGATGAGTTTGAAGATAGCATTCCATAATGTTAAATTTATCTTCTAATGCTTTACTATGGATTATTTTAAAAGTTAGATCTATCATTCTTTCTGATTTCAAGAGTAGATTCATGATCCCAGGCTTTATGGAACTGATTTTTTATTTATTTATATTTACAATATTTTGGAAGGTAGACATCATTATGGCTCCCTATTATTATCTCTGATAAAAGTATATAATCTTGATTTGATAAAACTTATATTAATATATTATTCTTGTAGGCTTGCTTATGTCTCCCTAGTAATGAGAATGAGTACTCTTAAGGTTTTTTAGGTTTTGTAGATAGCGTATATATTGCTAATGGATTTGCATATTGATAAACAATAGACTATGATATTACCAAGTTTTTTAGAATGCCTTATGACTCCCTAGTATGTTTTGGACAAGATATAAAGTTTTTTTGTAAGTTATAGTTCAATATTGGTTTATTTTGTAAATTTTTATAAATGCTAAAATAAACTTCTATTGTCCTTATTGATCCTATTGAACTAAGCACTTTTTATTTATTTCAAGAGGTTTTAATGTTGGATATTTTACCTCTATTTGAGAATATTTGAGACAACTAAATATTATAATTTTCAACCTTTATATGTTTTTGATAAACCTCTTATAATGGCCCTTTGATATTTGATTTTAATTTTTCTAATTTTCAATAAATCAATTTTTAGTAGTAGACCTTATAACTCCCAAATTTGGAAAATTAGAAAAGATAATAATATTTACAAAGTATTAAATAGTTCAACCTAAGTAGAAGGCCTTATATCTCCTATATTAGTGTAGACACCTAAATCACATAAATTGGATAAGACTATCAGTGCATTACATATGCCCTCTTATCGATAACATATGGCCTTATTAGGCACCCCTCTATGCTAGAAAAAGGCTTCCAAAAGCCTTAAAAACTTAGTTTGGAGGGTTCCTAGAAGCCTAGGGTAGTTTTGGGGCTCCTAATAGTGACTGTCCCACCCAGGGATGGTCACAGTTGGTGATAGTCCCACCCAGGGACGACCATCAGCAACCGTCCCTAGGTGGGATGACCCCTAACTAAACCTTTGAAAAAGTCAAAGGACACACTAAATGGCAATCAAAGACAGCCATTAGCATTTCCAATCACCCCAAATTTATTGGGGATATTCTAATGGAAAGTGGGACAATTTATTTGGAGAAACCAAAGGGGTAACCTTCTCCCAATCATCCTATGACGCGATTATGACACATGGTGTCACTTGCCTCGCATGGCAAAGATGCTATTTTGCCCTAAGGGCCCTCTTGGGCTATAAAAGGAGCTTCAAAATCCCAATTTAGAAGAGGATAATGAGATCATTTTAGCAATGAAGTGCTACCCAATTCTATCCTCACCCTTTTGCAAACCAAACCCAAACCCAAAACACGCCTTTGCCTTGGCCTTGAAACCCTCTTCCTTTTGAAGGCGATTTCAGGGTAAATAGGCTCGAACCATTGAAAACAAACTAGAAAATTTAAATAATTCTTTGGTCCCATATATTGACAACACCCTTACCAATTTTTGTACCAATTCCCATAGCCATAGGTGTTAAAACTAAGTTTTGTAACCGTCCCACCTAGGGACGATCAGCAGTCTATCCATATCACACCTATGGAAAGTTGCCAAATAGTTTAGAATTTTAGATAAATTCCTCCATAATACCCTTATGAATATTTATAGGAACCTATGGTTAAAATTTGAAGTAATTTGGAGGATTTTTGATGCAGGATTGGTGATCCCCAACGTTACAGGTTTATCTGGATCACCTAGGAACTGTCACAATTTATGCATAGTTCAGCCTTAGATATTTCTTATAAATATACTTATTTATATATATATTAATCAATAAAATGTTTATGCTTAATGTATATCAGTTTTCATGCATGTAGATCACCTTTTATTGTTGTAGAATATGCTTTCCTTTCATGGTTTTATGGGTTTCTTCTATAACATAGGTGCTACTAACTCCCTTTCAATCCCTTATCTTCAGGAACGGGAATGCTAGGCAAGAAGAGGAGCTAATAAAGCATAATATTGTCAGCCCAAAAATAGCTCTCAAGTTTTGGAAGTAGGATTTTCACACCATAGTACTTTACCTTAAAGGCCCCTTTCAAGGGACTAGGTCCCTTGAACATTGTAATGGAGAAATTGTATCAGATTTATAAATCCCTCAAGGGGATGCCTTGTAATCCTATTTTGAAGCAATATATGAATAAATAAAAGGATAAATCCACCCTATTTATCACACATTTGTTTCATTTCATTTAGATTACATATTTATGTTATTTCCCTTTGAATGATTTTATACTTGTTTTCCATTGCAATAAAGGGCCCTTACGATGATGTCGTAAAATTTGCTTCTTCAGTGGCGATCATGATATCTGAGATTTTTAAGTCTCCCCCTTGGATGATGTTAATTTGGACCTCAAATTTTGGTTTTGCAGGTTGCAAGTAGTGACCGTTCTGATCAAAAATGACCTATTTGCTGCTCCATGGCACTAGCTGAGATGGCCAGCTACATGGCACTGGGTGGGACAAGCCCTAATATATGACCCTCCCTAATAGGGATGGCCACAAAACCAGAGGGTTTCTACAAAAAATTGCAAAAATAGCAACTTTCAGGTTCATTTTTACACCCTTCTACACTGTCAATTTGCAAATTTACTATTTAAAATGATTAAATTTCATGTTTTCTTGCTTTTTGGATGCATAGAAAAGGTTAGACTATCTCTTCCCAAAATATTGCATTAATTAATTAAGAAAAATAGAAGAAAAATATAGTAGACTTTCTACTTTTTTTCTGGTTTGACTACTTGCCACTTGCCCAAAAAGGGTTAAGTTCATATAGGTGTTTGATTTCAGTGCTTTCCTTTTATGCTACTGACAAGTCTAAAAGAAAAATGCACCTTCATGCATTTAGTAAATAATCATTGAGTGTTATTTTGTTTTCTTTCAAATATTTAAAAGGAACACACACACACCATGATCCACTTAAATGTTGGTGAGTTGGACTTCATTCCCAACCACTGATAGAGTTCAATGATGGTGGGTTTCATCTCCATCCATTGACTCAAATCCTACGAACCTTTTTCTATTAGCCAATACCGACTCCAAGATCTATCCTAACCATGAAAAATAGCACACATTCCTCTTCTAAGGGGTGTATCACTACACACGAGGTGTTGGGTGAGGATCGGTAGGACCTATGCTCTCTAATTGGGTATGGATTTCATATCCATACTTTGGTTGGTTCACGTGACCAAAATTTCACTCCTAGTTATCGAGCTGCGAGTATATAGGTGAAAACCACTTAATATTTGAGAATATCATTCAACAAAATATCAAACATGAGAAAAAAAATTTCTTTACAAAGCAACACATATTGAAACACATCAAACAATTTAGGATTCACACTTAAAATATTTAAAACGAGATAATCACTTCTATGCTTGTGTGTCTCTATTGTTTATTTGTTTCAAATTCATAGAAATTGTAAAGAAGATAAATACATAGTAGTTAGAGTATATAGCTATGGTACATACCCATAACTAAGCCAATTCAGGGGTAGAAGATATGGGCAATAGAGAAGAGGATATAAAACATCCTCATGTTGAGCCTAAGGATAGGATCATTCCTCCCTGGAAATCAACTACTCTTCCTAGTTGTAGACCGACTGATGAGTGGATGGTTACTCCTAAAGATTCAGTTAGAAGGTCTAGTTTATATGGGAATCCTTCATAGGGTACTCCTGTAGGTCATAGTCCTAGTTTGGAAAAATATCTCCTTAATTAATATGATACAAACACCTTCTTTTGAGAAGAGTCACTGCGTAATGTGATGCCTCCACATAGAGCAATACCATGTGTTCACGTGTCTGCTCAATCCTCTACTCTTGATCATATATAGGAGTAAGATCTCACACCTCGAGTAGGGTTGAATGATCATATCAAGATTTCAAGTCACCCTACTCCAAGGTATCAAAATCACAATGAGTATGATGCTTGTCAAACTTGGCAACCTTATTCAGCCTTACCTTACCTTGTTTAAAAGGGAAGGCCTAAGGAACATCCAGATTATCCTCTTGAAATTGTGTCAAAAAAAGCACATTGTGCATCTACACCAGTAGTCTTTTAGAAATATTTTTTTAGGAGAGAACCTCCAGTTAATGTGACTACCCTCAATTGAGAGAAGCACGTAATTGATCTCACAAATCCTCCTAAACATGATAGACAACAAGGCAATAATGCTAAGGTACTTAGACCTAATACAATGGATCAAATTAATAATTTGGTCCAAATATATGCTAACCGTCAGGCTAAGTTTAATAAACTTAGGTCAGATAAACATTGCTTAGATCTCTTAGAGTAGCGGCAACAAATAGAGAAAGAAAAGCTTGAATGACAAATTCAAAAAAATTATGTCATGGAACTGTAACTCCAAGAAAGTGTAGACAAGAGGCTCACTCGAGGCAACCAAATTTCTAACAAGATTGGTCTCTTAGAACTAATCCTATGTTTCCTCCTAAACCTTGTAGGCCTAAAAAAAATGCATATGATAGGCCAAACATAGATCGCCTTAAACAGATGTTTGTTCCTCCTTGTAGGCCCATACCTGAAACACCTTATGGGGCTTACAATGATTTGGAATAGAATGAGAATTATGTAGAAGCACCTTATAAAGGTGTGGTTGATGCCAATCAACCACCCCAACCTAGGATTAATATTCCTCGTCCACTTCTATGAGTTCAAAGCAAAGAAAATGAAATCAAATCCTTAGATGCATATCAAGCTTTGCTTGCACACTTAGAAATTGTAGAAGGTAAGATATCTAGAAATGGGATTCAAAAGCCTACCTTGCATCAGCTAAAGAACCAACCATTACATCCATCCATTCCTTCATTGGTCTATCCTAAGAATTTCAAAATGCCTAAATTTGATAGATTCAAGGGTGAAGAAGATGCTCAAGAGCATGTTAGAAGATTTTTAAATTTGTGCTTTAACATACAGGACAATGACGCATTTCTCCTAAGAACTTTCTTGAGTACCGTCATTGGTCCAATCATTAAGTGGTTCAACCAACTTCCAAAACATAATATATAAACATTTGAACAATTTGCTGATGCATTTTTGGAATGTTTCACCTTTAAAACCAAAATGAAGGTGACATTAATCAACCTCATAGGAATAAAACAAACCGAGGATGAGATGATCTCTAACTATGGAAATAGGTGGTGGATGCTTTTGGATAAACTACCCTATCTATTACCAGTGATTGAATTGACTCATTTGTTCTCAAAGAGTTGCTTGAAACCCATCTCTTTGACATTGCAATTACAAAAATATCCTACCTTGGAATAATCTCTAGCATAGGCTAGAAACATAGAGGAAATCAAAATACAAGAGGAAGAAATGACAAAACCTCATAAGGAGCGGATAAAGAATCCTAAGAATATCTTAGCACCTACAAAACTAGCTATGATCAATAAAGTGGTCATAAATGTCCCAACGCCTACTCAAGTTATGCCTCCCCAAAAGGTGAACTATTAGGCTCAACCTCCTCCTACGAGTTATAACAATAATGGTACAATGGACTAGGGACAAAATCGTCGCCTTTAGTGAAAATTTACTCCCATCGATGAATCTATGAATTCTATTTTTGATATATTATGGGTTGCAAAGATGATTAATTTACCATATCTTAAACCCAATGATCCAAAAATAGGCAAACCCAAGCCTATGGGATGTCAGGATGATCAATATTGTAAGTTTCATCGGTAAGGTGGCCATGATTTACAATCATGCTATGGTTTTAAACACGTAGTACAATACATGATTGAGAGGAATGATATTCAAGTGGATGCTCCATTAGCTCCTACCAATCAACAAATGGGTATATAAAAATACCCTTTACCAACTCATGAGGTAAAAGCAACACTTTCTCGACTGATGAATGAGGTGAAGCAACAACACCCTATGCAAGGGTATGTTGGAATGGTGAGTATTATGACCAGGAACAAGAGATATCCAAGTTAATTTGCACATCTCACAGCTTCGAATGATGTTCCAACGATGTCATAAACTACACCACTTGTAGTACAGGTCCTTCCTTATAGGCCAACAGTGACAATTAAGAGCAAGCTTGCACAAATCTTGAGGACCACATCAGCATGACTGTCCATCTATGAGTTGATCCAAAAATCACCTCCACATTAGGATGCCCTGATGGATATTTTAAAATATTAGAGTTGCAATCGTAGGAGTCCAAATCCTTCATATATTTTGTGGGACATGTGCAATAGTGTAAAGAACCAGTCATACAATTTCATGAGAATGATCTTAAGGAAATAGCTAATGATGTGGTAGATCCTCCTTTACACATCATTGCATGTATAAATGATATACCATACAAAAGAGTGCTCATAGACATTGGTTCCTCAAGTAATATTATAACAACTAAAGCACTAAAGCACCTTAAGTTTCCAACATCTCATGTTGTGACGTCAACTTACACTCTTCATGCTTTTAATGACATAATATGCTCTACTATCAATACCATAGTTTTACCCATTCAAGTGGGTGAAAATATTATATTGACATTGTACCATGTGCTAGAGGGTGAGATGGCTTATAACATTTTCTCATAAGACCTTGGATACGAGATTGAAGTGTGTCCCCTCCATTGCACATCAATGTCTTAAATACACTCATGAAGGGTAAGTGCACGTAGTTTCTACTAATCTAGAGTCCTTCAAATACTGCAATATGTTGTAGAAGATGCCAAAGTTGATATTACCTTTAACTCATGTAGACTTCCTATTCAATACACCTATTTAGAGTCTACCCATTCCACCACCTTAATCATCATCCATTCCATCCTCATCATCACCACCTTCAGAGAAGGCTTCAATGTCATCAAACCCTCCATCGAGGAACATGTCGAAGAGGCCTATTGATGAGAGCCTACTATTAGTTTCCACCATCTCCATGGAGGAGGTTCCTTATGTCATTAATGAGGAATTACCTCCAAAGGTGACTATTGAATCACCTAAAACCTCCATTCCATCTCATCCATATTCACCATCCCAGGTCACAGTCTAGATGTCTAGTACAGGGATAGGGAAATATCTAGTGAGAAATGTCATGATAGTTCTATCGCTGGAGATAGTGCAATATATGGGGAGACCTCATCTTCCCATAGGTAGAATTGTACCTCTTGTTCTACCTCTTAATCAAATTAATTTCATATATGGAGGTTTATAGTATGGATCTTTGCCCATTCCTCAGAAGGAAGATGATGATGAACCCTTTTTTGAGGATGTAAATTATTTGTCAAATCCATACTATGCATTGCGGTACTTAGATCACTACAATTGGCATGGGTTTGGTCTTGGTTTATATGATCAGGGTAACCATGTTCCATGTCAACCCCAATATCAACTTTTGTATGATAGATCCGGGTTGGGACACAATAAATCGATATCATTGGATGTCCTCATTGAGAGTCTTGAACACCTATGCCTAAGTCATTAGGATAATCTCTCACATGACCCATATGCTAATCCAAATCATGTTCATTCCTTTGGAGATCATTTCCTCATAGAAATGATATATCAAGGTATTTCCAGTGATGTTGCCCAACCCCATGAAGTGGGGGAGAGCTCACACACCTTACAATCTGATAGTGAGTAACAAGACCAAGGTCCTCCTCACGAATGGATGAGTGATTATGAAGATGATTATGGCATTGCATCCATTAACTACCATAGCTCAGATGATGAATACGAGCACGTGCTCCCATTGGATGATGAGGATGAGTATTATATTCGTATGCTATTTCCCATCCAAGTACCCATATAACACTAGCTATTGACTCATGAAGATTAGGCTCCCCCTCTTTTGCATAGGCCACTAAAAATTATTCCACTTCCACCTAAGCCACACTCATGAGTTATGAGACAACATCAGGTCTCCATACCCACTCACCCTATAGCATAGATCATGTATCCATCAACATGATTTCCATAGATTTAACAACACCTTTGGTGAATCTAAATAACCCATACAAGCAATTGCATATTGATTTAGAGGCAATTGAATTTGATCCTGGAGATTATTCTCCATCACCCTTAGAGTATTGGCCTTGTGAGGAAATGTTACAACTATTTAAATTTTATTCAAGCACTACTCAGGATGTTTTTCAAGCTGAGGTTGACCCTAAATTTCCTATGGAAAAAGCAAACCTAGCTAATGATATTCACTTAATTCCCACCCCACATCATTTGGAGGATGGGTCTCACATGTCAATTGAGCCAACAATTGATAAATATATTAGTACAGATAATGATAATCCTTATACCATTAAATTAGGGGAAGGTCTCTCCCTAAGTGAACAAGATGATTTCACATCTATATTGAAAGCAAGGATTAAAGCTTTTTCTTAGCCATATAAAGATATGCTAGGACTAGATCCAAATATAGTCATGCATAATCTTACATGAGACCCCAAGATCAAACTTTTTAAGCAAAAGTTACGAATAATGCACCCAACGGTAGCCTTAATGGTGAAAGATGAATTACAAAAGTTGTTGGACGCTGATATCATCATCTCAGTAGATTATCCACCATGGGTTTCAAACATGGTTCCCATTAAAAATCTTGATGGGAGGATTCACATTTGCACACAAAAAGAGTCCTAAGGATGAATTTCCCTTACCTAACATTGACACATTGGTGGACACAACAATAGGACACAAAATGCTATCCCTAATGGATGGATTTTCTGGATATAATTAGATTTGTATTAATCCAGAAGACCAAATCAAAATGGTATTCATAATGCCTTGGGGGAAATTTTGTTACAAGGTCATACCTTTTTGCATTAAGAACGCTGGTGCTACCTACCAATGAGCCATGACATATATCTTCCATGACTACATGCACAAGATTTTGGAAGATTACATGGATGATTTATTGGCGAAATATTTATTACACCTTGAACATCTTATTGTATTGTGTAATATCCTAGATCACCTCATAGAGCACAATGTTATACTTAATCCAAAAAAGTGTGTCTTCAGTGTCACATCTGGTAAAATTTTGGGATTCATAGTCTCCAAGCGAGGCATAGAGGTAGATCCAAATAACATCAAGGTAATATTAGAAATTCTTCCCCCCACAACCATTAAGAAACTACGTAGTTTGAAAGGAAAGATCACATCCATAAAATGCTTTATAGCACAATTATCGGATAAGTGTCGACCCATGAATAAGTTGTTACACAAGGGGCTCTCATTTCATTGGGATGAAGAATTTCAAAATTCCTTTGATGAAATTTAAAAATACCTGGCTTCACCACCTATATTGGCTCCACTGCGACCAAGAGTTTCATTATATTTATAAATCTTAGCTACTGAGTTGGCTTTGGGTACCATGTTGTACCAAAAGAATGAATTCCACAAAGAATAGGCTACTTATTACATTAGTCGTACACTGGTCAACTATGAAACTAGATATGCATACGTTGAGAAGCTATGCTTAGTAGTAGTCTTTACCACCAAAAATCTACACCATTATATGCTTAATCATACCACGTATGTTGTATCTAAATAAAATCCATTGTGCTACATGATGAGCAGAACATATCATAATAGTCGCATGACAAAATGGATAATTTTGTTGACAAAATTTTACCTAGAGTTCATTGGATAGAAATATATCAAAGGATAGGTCATAGTCGATCAACTAGTAGAGGCTCTTCTACAATATGATCAACCTCTAAATATTGAACTTCTCGATGATGGAATATTTCATATTTTAGAATCACCTGATTTTGCAGATCCTGAGTCATAGGCGGACATAACTCTATTCTTCAATGGTTCTAAATGCGAGCAAGGTGGTGGTGTAGGTATCGTGTTTTTCACAATGCAAGGGGCTACCATACCTCTTTCTTTTAAACTCGATTTTTCTTGTACTAACAACAATGCCTAGCATGAATCTCTCATCATAGGACTTCAAACGACAATCACCATGAACATAACAAATTTGAACATTTTTGGTGATTCCTTGCTCATAATAAATCAGGTTAAAGGGATATTCTAGTGTAGGTGTCCTGTCTTGCAAGCCTACAAAGCCCTGGTGGACAAAATCTTGGTCAAATTTGAATGGTATGATGTAGAGGAACTCCCTTGCTCATCTAATCATTTTGTGGATACAATGGCTTCCTTAGGGTCGCTAATCCTGCATGAACCTTCAGATGATATCACAACTATCCAAGTAAAAATTCTAGTGCAACCTGTGACTGAGTGTGAAGAGCATAATGCTATACCAGTTGTTCACATGATTCAGATTGAGCCTTCCCATGAAAGGTTATCTCAACTACACCAATATTTGAATAACACTAATTGTGGGGCTTTGTTACCTCATACTCCTTTTGATACTAGCACAACGCTATATCTCCAAGTTCACTCTCAATAAGCATTCACACGAGACAAACATCAAAAGGATAGCATGTTGATAATATTGAGGCTTCTTCAAAGAAAAATTGGGCCATCTAGATTAAAGAGTATCTTAAGCTGGGTAATATTCCACCTAGATTATCTCATGCCGCAAAGTGAGCATTCAAACAAAATGTGGCAAAATATGTCTTATTAGGAGACATAATGTATCGTCACAGTTATGAAGGTATCTCATTTATTACTTAGACTCACAAGAGTCAACTTGGGCCATCACCCAAGCACACAATGGTACATGTGGTGGCCACTTTAACGGTATGGCCATTGCTAAGTGCATTCTTTGCATGGGCTATTATTGGCCAAATTTAGAGCAATATTGTTGCACTTATGTTAAGAAGTGCATAAAGTGTCAACATCATGTAAATTTGACACACGTACCTTCATAGGCCTTACAACCGATTCAATCGGTTTGGCCATTTGCACAATGGGGGTTTGATTTAATTGGGAAAATCTCACCTGCCTCATCGGGCCATCACACATTTATCATAATAGCAACCGAGTACTTCACAAAATGGGTGGAATCAATCCCCCTTACCACAATGGTTGTACCTTGCATTACGGAGTTCATGCTACATAATATCATATGTCATTTTGGTATTCCATCCAAAATAATATCGGATAATGGAACACCCTTTAAAAATAAGGATGTGCATGCATTAAAAAAAAAGTATAACATAAAGCATAGCTTTGCCATACCTATTATTTGCAAGGCAATGGGAAAGAAGAGGCATCAAATAAGATAGTAGTAGCCATCTTGAAGAAAACCGTCAAGGAAAATCATAAATATTGACATAATCAATTACCTCTTGCCCTTTGGGCTTATCTCACTAGCATTAGGACACCCACTGGGGCAACTTGATTTTCACTAGTGTATGGTGTTGAAGCCATCATGCCTTTGGAGTTAGATATTCTGTTGCTATGCATTTCCATGCAGGAATTCATCAATGATGATACAACTAGACAAGCTCGTTTAGATCAGTTAACGTTGCTTGATGAATGACGTGTAAATGCCCTAAAGAATCTACATGTTTCTCAAGAACATCTTAAGAGAGCTTACAACTTGAAAGTACATCAAAGAGACTTTCAAGTATGTGATTTAGTTCTAAAAGAGAACCAAAAAAACTCAAATTTTCCCTCCAATTTGTGAGACAAATTTACAGTAAACTGGTTAGGACCATTCATCATCATAAGCTAGATTGGACCTAGAACTTATTGCTTAGCATCCATCGAAGGAAGTGAAGAGCCTAAACCCATGAATATAAGTCATTTTAAACCATTTCATGCTTAGAGCACCAACCAAATACCCCTACGTAGTCGTAGACACTTTCTAAGTTTCACTGACCGTCTAGGTCACCCTAAAGGCTCCTAGCAATATTTGATCATCTAGGTCAAATAAAAAAGCTCCTAGACTATCTACAATCATCTAGGTCAACCCTAAAATCTCCAAAGGCATCTATAGTCCCTTTGGTCACAATGAAATTCTCCTAGGAAGTCTAGACACTTTCTAAGTGTCGCTGATCGTCTAGGTCACCCTAAAGAGCAGAGTGCGTAGAGATCACAAAAGTGAAGAAGACCAGTCAGGGTCTTGCAAAATCAAAGGTATCTTACTGTAAAACTCATAGATTCAAAATTGAAGTCCAGGTTGCAGCTTGGCATCGGGTGTTGGTGCTCCTTCTAGTAGGTTCTGGTAAATTAGGGGTTGGTGCTCCTTTTTGTTGGTGCAGATAAATAAGGGGTTGGTGCTCCTTCTAGTTGGTGCTGGTAAATTGATTTTAAATTTTTTGCTTTGCAAAGGTTGGATTTGGATGGTAGTCCAAGTAGTCAATTGTTGATGAGTAGCCACATTGGTGAACCTCATTAAATCTTGTGTTATGTGATGCTCTTGTGTTATACTTGTTGTATCTAGTAATAAGTTTTAATTGTTGTGTTATTAAGAGCTATAATTTCAAGTTTAAAAGAGCTACACTAATTCACCCCCCCTCTCAGTGCCATTGTAAGACTAACAATTGGTAAAAGAGCCAAATTCTTATACAAGCTTAACCGGCTAGGGTGATCTTGGAAGTAACACAATGGCAGGTGGTGAAGGCTTCTCATCAAACAAAGCACCATTGTTTAATGGATCTAATTACGCATTCTGGAGAATTAGGATGTACCCATATATCTGTGCTTTGGGTTACGACATCTGGGATTCAGTAGTTAGTGGATACACAATACCCATCACTCCTCCAAAAGAGGCTAACAAAAAGAAACTGTTTGAAAACAACTCAAGAGCAAAAAATGCTCTCATGTGCGGATTAGTAGACAGTGAACTAGTAAAGATCATGAGCTGTAATATGGAAAAAGAGATATGGTACAAACTAAGGAGTATTCATTAAGGAGATGATAAGATCAAGGAGGCCAAGTTATAGACACATCAAGCTCAGTTTGAAGCATTGAAAATGAATGACTATGAAAACATTGATGCATATATGCTGAGAGTTAATGGAATCATTAATGCGATCAGAGGACTCAGCGAAGATATTGGAGACTCTACCATCATGAAAAAGGTACTAAGATCTCTTCCTCAAAGGTTTTATTCCAAAGTCTCAGTGATAGAAGAAGCTAAAAATCTAAATTATTTCATTATAGATGAGATGTATGGTTCTTTGACTGCATATGATATGAGGATAGGAATATCTAAACCCACAGACAGAGAAGCGACTTTTAAAGCCCTTAAAAATAAAAACACAAAACAAGAGTCCAAGGAAGAAGAGACATTAGATGAAATGGAAGCTAACTTTGTTAGAAAACTAAAAAAGGGAAAAGGAAAATACAGAGGGAAGCTACCATTTAAATGTTTCAACTATGGAGGCATTGGGCATTTTGCGACTAAAGAGCAGAACAAGAATGATGAAGGATCATACCATGAAAGAAGTGACTGGAAGAAGAAAATGGATTTCAGAAAAGGCAACTTCAAGAAGAAAAGTTTCATCTCCAAGAATGTCAGTTCATCAGAAGATAGCTCCGGTGAAGAGTCTAAAGAGGAAAAAGGTGAAGCTCTTTTCATGGCATTTGAAGAAGTAAAATCAGAAAAGGAAGGAGTGAACTCTGAAGTATGTGGTGAAAACCCTAAGGTTGAAGTAGATCTAGAAGGTGAGTTGATCTCTGCACTTGAAGAGTGGGAGATAGAAAAGAAAAAGAATAAGAAACTTTCAAGAAAGCTTGAGGATGCAAATGGAATCATAACCAATTTGAAAGTACAAATAGAAGAATCCAAGAAAATCTTCGAAGATATCGAAGTGCAAATAACCATGAAAATAGATTATTGCAACATGCTAGAAGAAGAGACTGTTGGTTTGAGAATGCAGCTAGAAGAGATGAATAAGAAAATTAGTTGTTATCACAAACATGAAGAAAGTTCTATGAAGTTGGATAAGATCATAAATGACCAAAGGCCTACAGGCATCAAATTTGGTCTAGGTTTCATCGAAGGAGAATCTTCAAATGGATCAAAGGCTAGAAATGTAGAATCCATAAAGAATGAAGATAAGAAATAGGTTGATCAAGGAAAAATGTCTCATGCAAAAGAAAGCAATAATGCCAGGCACGAAAGGAGAACTAACAATGATGGATTCACCAATGTCACACATCAAAGAAGAAGAAGACCTATGGCTCCTACGACAACATGGCAAAGACCATCACCCAGGTTCAATTATCCCTTTTCTAGTTTCTGTTTTAAATGCAATGGATATGGACATAAAATCTCAGACTGCAATTATAATATAAGACCAAGGAATTTCACCAATAGAAATGTTTTTTCTCTTCTAATGAATTATACAGTAGAATGTTATAACTATCATAATTTTGGGCACATTGCAAGAAATTATAGAAGTACATTTGAATCAAATTAGTTTTAGGGAAGAAAATTTCAACCAAATAAGATGAGACAAAATATAAAACTTCTCGTAAAACATGCACAAGTTGTTGATAAGGGAAAGGCAAAACAAGAGCCCAAAACTACTATCAAAATGGAGTGGAAAGAAAAAGAGCAACTTAAGGAAGAAAAGGAATCCTTAATCATACAAACAACATTTAGAGCACAGAATAAATATGTACCATGGATACTTGATAGTGGATGCTCCAGTCATATGAAAGTTAACAAACAAAAATTTGAGAAGCTACAGAAATATGAAGGTGGTTCCATAAAGTTTGGAAATAATGATGGAGCTAAGATAGTTGGCAAAGGTTCAGTTAAAATTATTGACAGAAAAATTAAATCAGAAGAAGTCTTGTTTGTGGATGGTTTGAAACATAACTTGTTGAGCGTAAGTCAGATTTGTGATAAAGGTCATGAAGTAGTTTTTAAGAAGTAGGGTTGTGAAGTCAAAAAAACAAATAGTGGAAAATTGATAGCAACTGGATCAAGGACATCTAGAAACCTGTACATGCTCTCAGAGACTTCAGAAGGAGCTTGTTTTATTGGACAGGAAGAAAAAAATTGGTTGTGGCACAAGAGACTTAGACATATCAATTTTGATAATCTAGTAAAAATCACCTCAAAAAGAGCAGTGAGAGATATTCCCACCATTAGCAAACTTGCAAACAACATTTGTGCTTCATGCCAAAAGGGGAAACAAACTAGAGTCACATTCAAAACAAAATAATACTACACAAGCAAACCTTTGGAACTAATACACATTGATTTATGTGGACCCATGAGAACACAAAGCATAAATGGTGACAAATATTTTATGTTGTGCATTGATGACTATTCCAGAATGACATGGATATTTTTCTTGAAGCATATAAATCAGAATCTTTTGATATGTTCAAGATTTTCAAAAACTAGGTTGAGAATGAAATAGGAAAGAGGATCAAATGTTTAAGATCATATAGAGGAGGAGAATTCATTTCAGAGGAGTTTGTAGAGTACTGTGAAAAATACGGTATTAGGAGACAATTCTCAGTAGCCAGGACACCTCAGCAAAATGGAGTGGTAGAAAGAAAGAACAGGATAGTGCAGGAAATGGCATGGACTATGTTGGCTAAAAGCAGAGTAGTAGATAGATTTTGGAAAGAAGTAGTCCATACTGCAATGTATATCTAGAATAGGTATATGATGAGAACACATGAAAGCAAAAATCCTTATGAATTGTGGTTTGGTAAAGGGCAACAACAAAATACCTCAAAGTTTTTGGCAGCAAGTGCTATATCAAAAGAACTGAAGACAATCTTGGTAAGTTTGAAGATAGAGCAGATGAAGGTATTTTTGTTGGTTATTTTTCAAAAATCAAAGCTTACAAATGCTACAAGAGGCTAAAGAAAATTGTGGATAGTGTCGATGTTAAATTTGATGAAGGTAGAAAATGAGTAATTATCTATGAAACGAACTACCCAATTTATGAAGAGGTTATTGAAGGAGATGAGGAAAACAAAATGGAAAAGATACAAAAAATTGACACAGATGATTTAAGTTGTGATTCATAAGTGGAAGAAAATAAGAAATTCAAAACATGCAGCTGGCAGAAAAATCATCCTAGAGAGCAAATAATTGGAGACCCCATAGTTGGTGTTCAGACAAGAAGAAGAGTAGTAAGTAACTACTCTCTATTATCTAGCATTGAGCCCAAAAATGTTACTAATGCAAGCAAATATGAAAGTTGGATGAAGGCAATAAACGAAGAATTAGATCAGATTGAGAAAAACGAAACTTGGGAGTTAGTACCTAGACCTACAAATAAAAATATAATCGGAACTAAATGGATTTTTTGAAACAAATTGAATGAAGACGGACAGGTAGTTAGAAATAAAGCAAGATTGGTATGTAAGGGTTATGCACAAGTTGAAGGCATTGACTTTGAGGAAACTTTTGCACCAGTAGCTTGAATTGAGGCAATTAGAATGTTTCTGGCATTAGCAGTCTAAAAGAATTTCAAATTTTATCAAATGGATGTGAAATCATCATTTTTGAATGGGAAACTTGAAGAAGAGGTTTATATTAAGCAACCAGATGGTTTCCAATTTGGTGATGATACAAACTTGGTTTGTAAGTTGAAGAAAGCATTATATGGCTTAAAACAGGCACCCCAAGCATGGTATGCAAGGCTAGACACCTATCTCACTCAATAAATGTTTAAGAAAGGTATGGTGGATAGTAATTTGTATGTCAAAACAAAAAATGGGCATATTATTGTTCTTGTTGTATATGTAGATGATATCATATTTGGCAGCAGCAAAGATGAGTCATGTAAATATTTAGCAAATAAGATGTAGAAAGAATTTGAAATGAATTTGAAATGTCAATGATTGGTGAACTGTCATATTTCCTCGAGTTGCAAGTTAATCTAAGTAATAAGGGCATATTTATTTCTCAAGTTAAATATGTAAAAGAGATGTTAAAGAAATTCACAATGGAGGATTGTAAACCAGTTAGCACTCCCATGACAACAGGATGCAAGTTGAGCAAGGATGACAAGTCTCCACCTATTGATCAAACCATGTACAGATCTATGATTGGAAGCTTACTATACCTGATAGCTACCAGACCAGATATTTTGCAGGCAGTATGCATGGTAGCACGATTTCAAGCAAATCCCAAGGAGACTCATGTGACAACAGTGAAGAGGATTCTTTGGTACCTCAAGGGTACTATGGAGTATGGGTTATGGTATCCAAAAGGTAAAGATTTCACCCTTATTTCATATTCAGATGCATATTAGGCAGGATGTGTAGATGAAAGAAAGAGTACCAGTGGAGGTGCATTCTATCTTGGAGACAGATTGGTTGCATGGCACAATAAGAAACAAGAGTCAGTTTCTTTATCGATAGCAGAGGCAGAACATATTGCAGCAACAACATGTTGTACGTAGGTATTGTGGATGAAACAAACCCTGAAATATCTTGGTATTTGCTTCAGTGAGCCAATATCAATTAAGTTTGATAACACTAGTGCCATTAACATCTCCAAGAATCTGGTTATGCATTCATGCACAAAACACATTGCTATCAGGTATCATTTTTTGAAGGAGAAAGTTGCAGAAGGTGAGGTTAAGTTGGATTTTGTTCCAACTACAAAGCAAGTAGCAGATATCTTCACAAAACCATTGCCCAAGGAAGTTTTTGAGTACCTTCGCAATAAATTGGGAGTGGTCACACTTCCCAAGAATTGACTAGCTACATGGATCACATTCTTAGGGGGAGCATTTAAGTATTTGATTATCTTTTTGCTCATGTTCATGATTTTTGCTAAGTGTAATAAATTGTGCCTGAGAATGTTGTGCATGGAATCAGGGGGAGTCTGTAGTAGCCCTTTGGTATTATTATCAAATGGGGAGAAGAGTTACAGAAAATTGCACGTGTTGCCAACAATTCCAAAGGGGGAGATTGTTGAGCAAGGTGTAGCAACAATATTGTCATTGTTGTCAACACAGTCAGATAGATCTGTTGATGTAGTGGATAGGAAGTTCAAAAGCTATTCAGATGTAGAATACAGGAGTTCAAAGGTTATTCAGAGTATGTACAATGATTTTACAAGAAGATTGAAGTGGCCCATATGCAAAAGATCAAAGAAAAAGACAAGTAAGAAAAGTTTCACGATATCACGACATATACAACAGGAAAGAAAAATTGTTGCAATTTTGCGACATGTTCGAAGAGAGGGAAAAAGCAGGAAAAACTATCACAATTTTATGACATGTTGGAAGAGACAAATGCAAGTTGAAAAACTATCATGATTTTGCGACATGTTGGAAAATAAAAAGGCAAGTGGAAAAACTATCGCGATTTCATGACATGTTGGAAGAGAAAAAGGCAAGTGGAAAAACTGTCGCGATTTTGTGACATGTTGGCAGAGAAAAAGGCAAGTGGAAAAACTATCATGATTTCGTGACATGTTGGAAGAGAAAAAGGCAAGTGGAAAAACTATCATGATTTCGTGACATGTTGGCAGAGAAGAAGGCAAGTGGAAAAACTGTCGTGATTTCACGACATGTTGGAAGAAAAAGAGAAAGCAGGAAGAAGTGTCATGATTTTGCGACAAGTTTGAAGAAAGAGAACAAGTTTGAAAAGTGTTGCAATTTCGTGACATGTTGCATTTTCGTGACTAAAATAGGAGAGAGAAAGTAAGTTGGAAAAGTGTCACGATTTTGCGACATGTCACATTTTCATGACTAAAATAGGAGAGATAAAGTAAGTTGGAAAAGTGTCACGATTTTGCGACATGTCGCATTTTCACGACTCAAGAAGGGTAGGCTGGCAAAGAAATAGAAGTGTCACGATTTCGTGACAAAAGTAGATAAGAAGACTTCGAAGGTAGAAGTGTCACGATTTCGTGACAAAAGCAGAGAAGAAGACTTCGAAGGCAGAAGTGTCATGATTTCACGACAAAAGCAAAGAATCTAAGTATAGAAGTAGAAGTATCACGATTTCGCGACAAAATCTAGATGAAGTATATGGAGGCGAAAGTGTCATGATTTCATGACATGTATTTTTGCGGGCCAACGCAAAGAGAAAGAGGAGGGAGAAAATAGTGTTGTGATTTCATGACATGTTGTATTTTCATGGGCCAAAGCAAAGAGAAATAGGAGAGAGAAAATAGTGTCGCGATTTCATGAAATATTGTATTTTCACGTGCCAAAGCAAAGAGATAGAGGAGAGAGAAAATAATGTCGTAATTTTGCGACATGTATTTTTGCGGGCCAAAGCAAAGAGAAAGAGGAGAGAGAAAATAGTGTCGCGATATCGCGACATGTTGTATTTTCGTGGGCCAAAGCTAAGAGAAAGAGCAAAGAGGAAAAGTGTCATGATATCGCGACATGTATTTTCATGGTTGAGTTGAAGCCGACGAAGACCGATGATAGCCGACTAATTAGGGTTTACAGTTGTCATGAAAGCTGACTAAGATTAGGATTTACAGCCGACTAATATTAGGGTTTTCATCACAATTTTTTTTTTATAAAAGGAGGGTTGTTTGGAGATTTGAGTGAGTGTTGAATGTATGCGATATACGATCATTATGCGTAGAGAGAAAGTTGTATCGAATTATGCTAAGTGTGAATTTCACAAAGAGAGTAGAGTGTGCAAAAGGGAGAAGACGATCGTGAAGTTCTACTATAACGAAGCAGAGTGTGCGAAGTGATTGCATAGAGAGAGCAGAGTGTGCAAAGATCGCAAAAGTGAAGAAGACTAGTTAGGGTCTTGCAAAAGCAAAGGTATCTTACTGTAAAACTCATAGATTCAAAATTGAAGTCTAGGTTGTAGCTTGGCATCAGGGGTTGGTGCTCCTTCTAGTAGGTGTTGGTAAATTAGGGGTTGGTGCTCCTTTCTATTGGTGCAGATAAATAAGGGGTTGGTGCTCCTTCTAGTTGGTGCTGGTAAATTGATTATAAAGTTGTTGCTTTGCAAAGGCCAAATTTGGATGGTAGTCCAAGCAATCAATTGTTGATGAGTAGCCACATTGGTGAACCTCTTTAAATCTTGTGTTATGTGATGCTCTTGTGTTATACTTGTTGTATCTAGTAATAAGTTTTAATTGCTACATTATTAAGAGTTGTAATTTCAAGTTTAAAAGAGCTACACTGATTCACCCCCCCTCTCAGTGCCATTGTAAGACTAACAAATAAAAAATCCCCTAGACTATCTATAATCATCTAGGTAAACCTTGAAAGCTCCAAAGACATCTATAATCCCTTTGGTCATAATAAAATACCCCTAGGCAGTCATAGACACTTTCTAAGTGTCGCTGATTGTCTAGGTCACCCTAAAGGCTCCTAGTGGTCTTTGATCGTCTAGGTCAAATAAAAAATCCCCTATACTATCTACAATCATCTAGGTCAACCTTTAAATCTCCAAAGGTATCTGTAAGCCCTTTGGTCACAATCACATGCTCCTAGGTAGTCGTAGACACTTTTGTCATTGACCATCTAGGTCACCTAAAAGGATTCTACTAGTCTTTGAAAATCTAGGTCAAATGAAAAATTCCCTAGACTATTTATGATCATCTAGGTCAACCCTAAAATCTCCAAAGGCATTTATAAGCCCTTTGGTCACAATAAAATACCCCTAGGTAGTCGTAGACACTTTCTAAGTGTCATTGACCGTCTAGGTCACCCTAAAGGCTCCTAGCAATCTTTGACCATCTAGGTCAAATAAAAATACTCCTAGACTATCTATGACCATATAGGTAAACCCTAAAAGCTCCAAATGCATCTATAATCCCTTTGGTCACAATAGAATGATCCTAGGCAGTAGTAGACACTTTCTAAAGTTTCACTGATCGTCTAGGTGACCCTAAAGGCTCCTAGTAGTTTTTGACCACCTAGGTCAAATAAAAAATCCCCTAGACTATCTACGATCATCTAGATCAACCTAAAATACTCCAAAGGTATCTATAAGCCCTTTGGTCATAATAAAATGCTCCTAGGTAGTCATAGACACTTTCTAAGTATTGTTGACCATCTAGGTCACCCTAAAGGCTCTAACAGTTTTTTGACTATCTAGATCAAATAAAAAATTCCCTAGATTATCTACAATCATCTAGGTGATTATTAAAGGCTCCAAAGGCATCTATAAGACCTTTGGTAACAATAAAATGCTCCTAGGTAGTCGTAGACACTTTCTAAGTGTCGTTGACCATCTAGGTCTTCCTAAAGGCTCTTAGCGGTCTTTGAATGTCTAGGTCAAATAAAAAAGCTCCTAGACTATCTATGATCATCTAGGTCAACCTTAAAATCTCCAAAGGCATATATAATCCCTTTGGTCATAATAAAATACCCCTAGATAGTCGTAGACACTTTCTAAGTGTCGTTGATCGTCTAGGTCACCCCAAAATGCTCCTAGTAGTCAATGACCATCTAGGTCAAATAAAAATACTCCTAGACTATCTACGATCATCTAGGTCAATCCAAAAATACCCAAAGTCATCTATAAGCCCTTTTGTCCCCATAAAATTCCCATCGGCGATCTATTATCATCTATGTCAAAAAAAAACATTCCTAGACTATCTACGATCATTTAGGTCAATCCAAAAAGCTCCAAAGGTGTCTATAAGACCTTTTGTCATCCCAAAAGCCCCAATGTCATTCCTTAATCACATTTGTCAACCTGTATATACATATATCTCAAAAATAACAAAAATAATCATTCAAATCATCAAAATACAAAAATATTTGCTTCATTGCACTTCATATAAATTGCATTAGGCATTCTCATAATTGCATTATGCATTGTTCCAAATTGATCATACATGTATAGCACTAGGTCTGTACACTAGGCATCTGGTAAAAATTCATTGTTATCATATATCAATTATACCATCTGTACATATTACATATACCATTTACATTATATGTTTGTTTTCCATCACTTAGTCATTGTTAGTAACACATAGTTAAGTTTTCGGTCACTCAGCCATATCTAGTTATATTTTCAGATTTTGTAGAAAGCTAGCATGATTTTTAGAAGGTAGAATCCTACTTAGATAATTCTTGGTATACATAAAAATCCCAACACATTTTTCACATTAAAAATCCAAGTCTAGCGCAAGGAAATATGAAAACTATAAAGTAGTCTAGGTTACTTTCAAGAGAAAAGGTTATCTTGCTCATTCCCCTGTATGAATGGTTCAAAGAAGCTAAGAATTGACAAAAGGACAAGTTCCTCCTTACCAAAAATCCCTTACCCTACACTGGGGTAAGTATTCCAAATAAATAAAATTCGTAATGATTATTATCCCCCCTAGTATTGAAAACATACATTGCCCTACACTGGGGCAAGTATCTCAAAGAAATATTCCAAAGAAAATAGTGATTATTATCACTTCCAAATATGCATAAAGAAAAAATGATTATTATCACTAGGAAAAGCAACAAGAAATAGTGGTTCTTACCAATATTAAAATCCCTTGCTCAACAAATCAAAATGAGCAATTCCCTTAAGAAATTCAAAGAAAGGTAGGGATTTCAAAACTTGAATCCCTAGAATTCTCAACATTAGAGAACCATAACATGATCCTCATTATAGGTTTGGTGGATAGCCTAATTTTCAATGGCAGTAGCCTCCCGCATGACGATATGTCTATCACTTAAGCATATTGTTTAGGTATAGACCAATGTTTGAATGTGGATGAACTATCTTGTTGTAACCTAGGTTATATAGTGGTCTAATCCAACTAAATACAAAAATTGGGATAATGAGAATCACAGAATGATATCTAGTGTTGATGGGATAAATAAATCCCATTTACACTAGGGTAATCTTATGCGTTATAATGGCAATGAACTCACGTGCACACATAGGGATATTGATTATCTTGGTTATCTTAGTAGGTGCATACTTTGTCAAAATATCTTGTTTAGTTAGTATATGACTTTTGATTAGGTAACTAGAGTTTTTGAGTCTCTTCAAAACTATAAAATAATATCATAACACATTACATTATCTATTCCAATTTACATCATGTTGTCACATGTTTGTCAAAATTACAATGTCCATCAAATAAAGTGTTATAATAACATGAAAATAATAAAGATACATTTTGTATAGTCTATGGTGCTAGCATAGTATGCATCAAAAATTCATCACAAATCCATCATACAAAATTAAATCCAATAAATCATTACTTCCAATCATACACATTTACACTTTTATTCATTAAGTGATGTTCATAAGCTAGGATAGATACCAGTTAAATATTAGCAATAATATTTAGATGACCACTGACTATTTTATGCATATATATTAATTTACAAAAGCATATAAATAAAGCATACACATCTACATATCATCTAATAAAATCATCAAATAGCTACATACATCTATGCTAGATATCCATCATAACATCATAAAGCAAATATAAGCATTGCATTCATATCATAAAGCAGTAAAATATGGCATAATGATAAAAGCAAATTCATATATATATATATATGTATGTATGTATGTAAAAGCCAAAAAGCTACATCATAGTCCATAAAATTCTCGTAGGCTATAATAAAAGTGATTCATCTAACTTCGCAACCTAAAAAGTCCAAAAAGAACCATCAGAGTCCACTGACCATGGTCACACAAGACTGGTACCTCGAATCTCTCCTATTATCTCATTATGAGTTCATCATGAGCTCCCAGACCTGCTACCCCCTGATATATTGCCTCCAAATGCCTACATCCTTTGAGAAGTGCTCAAATCCCTCATCTGATCAGATGAGTGTCTCATCTTGCTCCCATGGCTACATTGTGATCCAATGGCTAATGCCTAATCTGGTATGTGCCCCTTACAACACACTATCTCATCCTCCATAATATCCATGTAGGTGTGTTCCTATCGAAACCTAGTATGATAGGTCACCACAAAACCCTAGATATGTGCTATCTCCTATTATATCTTGGCTAGATTACCATTGTTTGACTCCCTATGGCTAGGGCCCTATCCACTAACCTACACCTAAAGTGTAGTTATCACTACTACCTACCTCTTCATATCAACTTGTGCACTCTACACCTACACCTATAGTAATTCTCTATCACCCTGTAGCTCCATAATCGTAGCATCTCATGCTTCTAACTATGCCTGCATACCCTGATACCATAAGTCTCCCTCATTAAATCCCACTAGATCCCATCTATTAGGTTCACCCTATCCACTGACACATGTTGACACACAACTCGCTCACCTGTGTCTACCTCCTCATCATCTGGAGACTCATCCTGACACTCCTCATTCGAAGCACCCCTAGATGGATCCACTCCCATGGTAGCTTAATCTCCTTATAGTGGTCCCTCCCATTTCCACTACCATATGACCCACCACACGTCATACTCCTCTATAGTGCATCATCTTAATCAAAAATTGCTACCTCAATATTTGATTCATCTCCCAAGTCCTCTACCATAGGTCATACTAGAGTCCTCTCATACCTGCAATGATGATAGACAATAGGCTCCCTGGGTAGCCCTTGGTGTAGCCCAAAATGTCATAGCACATGATCATAAGATAAGTACTCTCTCTTTGTGCCATGTTTCCCTATCAACCATATGCCTTGTTGAACTTGACGTAGATGTATCTTAGCCTCCCTCCAATCAGGACAACCCCTGTAGGATCTCCACTTGATATATGCTACCTTGAGCCATGCAAAAGCCTCTATATAGTATCCTACCTCCCTATCATATCATTGACTATGTCCTAACTCCTGTGACCTCTTCCATAGCTCCCCATAGCCAATCTCCCTATTTGGTATCTCTACTCAAGTGGTCCATGGTAGTCCATGTGGTATCTCTACTGTAATGTGCTGCCAAGCCCAAGACTACAATAGGAAGCTATAGCCCAAACACTTCCATGCATGTGAGTGGATATCATACATCTCATCATATATCTATTCCAATCAAGAAGGACCCCAAGCCATAATTATGGTCTCATCCTCTATGCAATCCACCAGAGTAAAGACCAATTTTATTTTGGTTCCATGGGACCTAGCTCCCGAATATTTAGGTAGAAACACATTTCTAATAAAGGTCATAAAAAATGTGTTCCTAATGCCAATAACACCCTCCTAATACCATATAGCCACTAGAATACCTCCACTAGGAATATTAATCGATACATCCTCCCAACGGGCTCTGAAGTACCTCTACACTATGGCCTCTCATCGCTCTGTTGGAGAAGATACTATCTGGAACCCCTCTATAGAAATATATAGTATCAGATATATGTCCTCTAGTGTTACTATCATCTCTATCATATCAAAATAAAAAGTGTTAGTGCAAGGGTCCCATAGGTCTATCAAAGCAGTCAGATAGGTGCGGTCTCCCACCACGGGATCTAACCGCGTAACTTGCTTTAGACTGATGGTATTGAGACAATGCCATTATGAAGTATTCAAATGGTCTCTATTGACCTTAAAGATACTTGGTACCATGTACCAACTCCTAACTATCTGCTCATGCAAATCAGAGTTTCAAAAAGACCCTAAAAAAGCAAAATTTTGTTATAAAAACACTAAAAAAAACACATAAAAAAGGGCATTTTTGGCCCAATTTTTTGGCCGTCTCAATTTGGTATTTTTCCCACCAAGGTATGGCCACCAGTGACCGTTCCTCACAGGTATGGTCCCCAAATAAGGGTTAAATAGGGTCAATTTGACCCTTAAAAATGCCCTAAAAACCCTAAAAAACATTAAAAAAATTGGTATTTTCTTCTAATTTTTTGCAAATAAAACATAAATAAAAGCTACATGTCATACATTTTAGTCCTCCTAGGGTTTATTAACTCTTTTTAGGGCTGTAGTCATGAAATTATAGCAAAAATTGCAAAAACACAATAAAATAGGGCAGAAGAAGCATGTAATCCATACTCGTTTCGCACTGGCTCCACTGCCCGATGTGTCCACTGGTTGTCTCATTTTGTGGGTTTATATTTTGGTAGTTATACACTTTATAAAACTATCTCCTACCTCATGACCTCTCCAAATTCTCCAAGCAAGTTGCACAAATGAGCTAAAATGGCCCTTTTTAGCCTTTTATATCTCCAAAAGAATCCGACCGCTCTTGGGTGGTATGAGCACACTTTTGGCTATAAATACCACCATAGGACACTCAAAAATACTGAACTCATCCCCCACTAGGATGGTAACAAGAAATTTGCACTTAAAAACATCAAATGTATCAAAAAATGGGCCAAAAACCCACAAAAAATAAGGCAAAATGGGCTAGAAAATGAGAGGGATTTAGACTGAACTTATAATAATTTTAGATGCATAAAAAGAATCTATTTTACTCCCAAAGAAAGCCTCCATTTCTGTACCACTCCATGGGAATGATATATTGGGCCTTCTACCTCCAAAACTATTCATCCAAACAGTCAAAAATCACCTCCAAACAAGTATTTAGTACCATCGACAAAATAGAGAGTTGCCCCAATTTAGTCATATGTGTCAAGTGAATCATAATTTTAGTACTTGTCATGCCCTCATTGAATCATCAATTGAGTAGGTAGTCATCATAATTAATTCATAAATTGAATCAACATTTAAACACTCAGAAGTGTAAATTCCATGCATTCAAAAGAATCTTGGCTAGAGATAAATTTGCAAGCCCATGCTAGGGAAAAGAAATAACATAAGAATAAAATTAAATAGGCTTGACCTCCTTGAAACCTCAGTAATTGACCCTTGTAAAGGTTTACAATATTACAAGGCACCAAGACCTAGTAAGCCCTAAGCCCCATAATACTGTTATTACAACACGATTGAAAGGTATACCTACAATCGATCCTTCGACTATGTCAATAGAAAGGATTCCAAGAATGTATGATTTTACACAATGGAGGCATCTAAAGTTGATAAGTTAATAAAAAACCTTGATCATTCGATGATTTAGTTATTTATTTTTCCCAATGCTTTGTTTCACATTGTGCATCCCAAAAATGGGGCATATATAGACAATTAAATCATGTAAATCGGATATGACTATTAGTGCATTACATATGCCCTCTTATAGACAATATATGGCCTTATTAGGCACCCCTCTAGGCTAGAAAAAGCCTTCCAAAAGCCTCAAAAACTTAGTTTGGAGGGTTACTAGTAGTATAGGGTAGTTTTGGAGCTCCTATTGGTGACCGTCCCACCTAGGGATAGTCATAGTTGGTGACCGTCCCACCTAAGGACAGCCATATGTAATCGTCCTTGTGTGGGACGGCCCATAACTGGACCTTTGATAAAGTTAAAGGACATGCTAAATGGTAATCAAAGATTGCCATTAGCATGTCCAATCTCCCCAAATTGATTGGGGACCTTCTAATGGATAGTGGGATAGTTTATTGGGAGCACCCAAAGGGGTAACCTTCTCCCAATCACCCCATGATGTGATTAGGACACATGGCATCACTTACCTCGCATGGCAAAGATGCCATTTTGCCCTGAGGGCTCTCTTGGGCTATAAAAGAAGCTTCAAACTCCTAATTATATTTTTTTATTATTTGTGGAAAACATCCCAAAATGGATGCCACTTTCGGGTAATACCCAAGGAGGTAGGGGTATCCATTCCGCCAAAAATACCCAGGACTCGACCTGGCCTACCACCTTTGACATACTCAAGGAGCAAACAAACACACAAAACCAATTTAAAAATAAGTAAATAACAACAAAAATAATAAAATAAAATAAAAAACATGCTCCTTGAGTGTGTCAAAAATAAAAGCACAACCAAACATGCACAATAAGATAAAATAAACCACAACACAAACCACATAGAAAAACACAAGAACCACATAACAAAACACAAACAAGACAAAAACAACAGAACACTACAAAGACATAACCAAAAAAAAAAACATGAAAAATAAACACAACCAAAACCTAAAAAATTGAAATCAAATAAAATAAAAATAAAAATAAAAAGCAACCAACAATAGACAACAAACAAAAACAAAAAACATAGAAAAAACTCACACATAAAAACATGAATTAACACAAAAAAAGAGAAACCCAAGAACAAGAACGAAAAAAACACAAGAACAATAACAAAAAACATAAAAACAAAAACACAAAACAACAAAAACAACATAAAGAACACAAAAAAAAAAACAAAACAAAAGAACCCACCCACCTTAAAAAATTAAACAAAAAAAAACAAAAAAAAATTGAACATAACAATGACCTATCTAGACTAGAAGACTAATAAGGCAAGAATCAATAGAGGAAACAAAATAAAGAATAGAATGAGCTAGGGAACTAAAAAAAACTGAATGAACCAAAGAGAAGCAAAAAAAAAAAAAGCAAGAAGAAACTAGGTACCTTCAGAACTGGAGCCATCCAAAGAAATTATAGAAAGAAGAGCTTCCCTAAGTTGAGAAGCCCACCATATAGGAGGGTGGCCATAAAAAGTAAGATCACCTTTATCCAAAGCCCAATTAGCTAAAGCATCAACACTCTTGTTTTGATCTTTGACCACATGATTGTAATCAACTTTCAAAAATCCCATCTGGATTAATTGAATCTTCTCAATAATTCTTTTTATTCTCCAATCCACCTTATGATTCTTAGGAGTCTTCAAGAGATTAATCATAAGTTGAGATTCAGACTCAACTAACACATTTTACCATCCAACCTTAGTAGCCTCCTAAATGCCTCCGAGGATACCATTACCCTCAGCAAGGTTATTGGAAATAATACCCAAATTCTCAACAAAAGTAAAAACCAGGGAGCCATATAAAATTCTACCAATTCCTCCCACACTGGCTTTTCCAGGGTTCCCTCTAGAGGCTCCATAAGTATTGACTTTTCCAAAATCCTTAGAAGGAGGTTTCCAATTTCTAGTCCTATCCATATTACTAATACTCACATTCCCTTTAAGCTAGTTGCCCTTAGAAGATTTAATCTTCAATATTTGCATCACTTGATCCCATATTTGGTGGGAGTTTTGGGGGTGATTAAGGAGTTGATGGACTTATTTAACTAAGTTGGCTATGGTCTTTTGCCAAATATAGTGAATATCCTTCCTATCTTGATTAAAAATTCAATATTTCCTTTCATTCCAAATATTCCAAAGAAGAATGGTAGAACACATCCAAACTAACTGCCTAATAAAATGATCAACACCCTCTTGATTAGGCCAATCCCTCTAAAATTGTTCAAAAGTAAAAAAATTGGACCACAGTAAGCCAAGTAAAGTGGCCATTCTCCTCCATATCTCAGAGGCTAAAGTACACTCAATAAAAATATTGTTGAGAGTTTCTACATTCTCTTCACACATTTCACATCTCAAAGGGCCATGAAAACCACGCTTCATAAGTTGCTCACCAATAAGCACCCTATGATGTAATAAAATCCAATTAAAGAACCTCACCTTAGGCAAGATATTTTGAGCCCAAAATCAAGAAAATATATCAAAATAATGGTTGGGATTATTATGGAATAAGGTCAAATAACCTTGAGCAACTGAATACTCACCCTTAGTAGTGTTGTTCCATCCAAAATAATCTTTTTCATGGGACCAAGAGAGGGATCTCATATGAAGGATGCCTTGGATATATTGTCTTTGCATTTTTGGGATTTGAATAGGCTAGTCCTCAATAGGGATCCAATATCTACCAACCTTTGAATTACCAGTATGGTACCAACAGTAATTAGCCACCTTTATCCAATTAGCTCGGTGAAGCTCCTCCATCCAAGGCCTCCAATCGAGAAACTGGGTTATCAAAGGCTTGTGACCATCCCAAGAATTTGTCCAAAAATTTACCTGTTGACCATTATGAATGATCCAAAATAATTTTTTCTTTATCAAATCCTCACCAGTCTTAAGAACTGCTAAAATAGGAGAACCTTTGGTAGGAAGTTGATAGCGAACAAGGTCTTCAAGACTTTTGTTCTCAACATATTTAGCATGGAGATTATTGGCCCAAAGAGCATTGGGGTTATGCAACATCCTCCAATATAATTTAGTAGCTAAATATTTGTTGTTATTAATAGAAGACCGGAATCCTAACCCCCTTCACTCTTTGTAAGACATAAAGTATCCCATTTCACCAAGGCCCATTTTCTTTTCTCCTTAGTACCACTCCAAAGGAAATGATGACTGATTTGATCCAATTCTTGAAGAAAAGTATTTGGGATATTCAAAATGGAAGAAACATAAATAGGAATAGCTTGAAGGACTAATTTTACCAAGGTGATTCTACCCCCAGAAGAAAGCCACCTGTTGGTCCACTTTCCAATTTTCTTCTTGACTTTGTCCAACAACCAATTCCAATATTTATTTTTTTGCATTTGAATATTTATGAGAATACCCAAATAAGTGATTGGAAGGAAGGTCTTATTATATCTTAATTTATCCAAGACCATGGATTCCTGTCTAGCAAAGTAGTGAAAGAAAATAACTTTAGATTTGTCTTCATTGATCAACTGCCCAATAGCCTTAGAAAAATAGCTAATGATTTTCTTAATATTAGAAGCTTCCTTAACTATAGCTTTACCTAAAAGAGTAGATTCATCCACAAATTTAAGATGAGAGATAGGTCTAGCTCCATGAGCAATTTTAACTCCCTCAAGGGTTTTGTTTTCCCTCTTTTTTTTTATAGTCCTAACCAAGCATTCAGTAATAATTATGAATAAATAAGGGGATAGCGGGTCACCTTGCCTAATACCTCTGGAATCTGGGAATGAATGAGAAGGTATGCCATTGATAAGAACTAAGTAGGATACTGAAGAGATGCATCCCATAATCCAATCCATCTAATCCTTAGAGAAACCAAATTTTCCTAACACTTTGATAAGTAAGTGCCAATCCACTCTGTCATAAGCTTTGGATAAGTCTAACCGAATGAACATGGAAGGATAGTTTTGCATATCCATGGAATGGATGACTTCTTGAGCAAGAACTATCTCATCTACTATTTGACATCCTTCCACATAACCCCCTTGCTCTAGGGAAATAATCTTATGTAAAATAGGCTTCAACCTTTTTGCCATTATTTTAGTAATGATTTTGAGAAGAACATTAAATAAAGAAATAGGTCTAAAAGCTGAGATATGATCAACCTCTTGAGCTTTTGGAACAAGAGTAATATAAGTTTTATTGATAACCTTCAAAATTTCTTTTGCTTTCCTAGATTCTTCCACCACCTCTAATAAATCAACATGAAGGATATCCCAGAACTCTTGATAGAACTCAATGGGAAAACCATTAAGACCTAGGGTTTTCCCTTTTTGCATTTTAAAAACTACTTGTTGAAGCTCATTGATAGTAACAGGAGCAGTTAAAATAGAGTTCTACTCGAAAGTGATAACAGAAAGGATTGCTTGAAGAACATTTTGTTGTGAAGCTGATTCAAGAGGAGTAGCAGCAAAAAGATTGGAAAAGTAATCAACAACAATAGAGTTCATGCCATCCCAAGTATAAACAACATCTCTAGAATCTGATTTTAAGGAAGAAATAAAGTTGTGAGATCTTTGATCTAGAAGATATTTGTGGAAGAAATTTGTGTTTCGATCTCCTTCTTTGAGCCATTGAATTCTAGATTTTTGCTTCCATAAGATTTATTCTATTTTTTACCATTCCTCTAATTGAGTTGTGAGTTTAACTTCATCTGCACTTCTCTTCTCTATGAGGCCATCTAAATGGATGGATTCCATTAAATTTGGAACTGATGGAGGGACTTTTTTCGCAGGACTGCCCAAACTTCCAAATTCATTTCGACCATATCTCACTCATCCGGACTCGGATTGAGCAAAAATTTTAAGGGTAGATGACTGAAAAACCCTAGAATGTATCCACAAATTTTCATATCATTTGTAGTAAAATCCCAATTCAGAAGAGGATAATGAGATTATTTTATCAATGAAGTGTTGCCCAATTCTATCCTCACCGTTTTGCAAACCAAACCCAAACCCAAAACATACCTTTACCTTGGCCTTGAAATCCTCTTCCTTTCAAAGGAAATTTTAGGGATAATAGGCTTGAAAAATTTAAACCAAACCAAAAAAGTTAAAGAATTATTTGGTCCCATCTATCTACAACACCCTTATCAGGTTCTGTACCAATTCCCATAGCCATAGATGACAAAACTAAGTCAGTTTTGTAACTATCCCACCTAGGGATGGTTAGCAGTATGTCCATGGCACACCTAGGGATGGTTTCCAAATAGTTTATAATTTTAGAGAAATTTCTCCATATTCCCATTATTAATTTCTATAGGAACCTCTAGTCCAAATTTGAAGCAATTTAGAGGAGTTTTGATGTAGGATTGATGATCCCCAATGTTACAGGTTTATCTGGCTTACCTAGGAATGATCACAATTTTTACATAGTTCAGCCTTAGATCTTGCTTCTAAATCTACTTATTTATATTTATATTAATAAATAACATGTTTATGCTTAATGTATATCAGTTTTCATGCATGTAGATCACCTTTTATTGTTGTATAATATGCTCTCCTTTCATGGTTTTATGGGTTTCTTCTATAACACAGGTGCTACTAACACCCTTTCAATCCCTTGTCTTCAAGAATAGGAATTCTAGGCAAGATGAGGAGCTAAGGAGTCATAAGATTTTCATCCCAAAATAGCTCTCGAGTGTGGGAATTAGGAGTTTCACACCATAGTACTTTACCTTAAAGGCCCCTTTCAAGGGACTAGGTCCCTTTTCATTGTAATGGAGAAATTGTATCAAATTTGTAAAGCCCTCAAGGGGATGCCTTGTAATCCTATTTTGAAACAATATATGAATAAATAAAAGGAGAAATCCACCCTATTTATCACACATTTGTTTCATTTCATTTAGATTACATATTTATGCTATTTCCCTTTGAATGCTTTTATACTTGTTTTCCATTGCAATAGAGGGTCCTTAAGGCAATGTTGTGAATTTTTCTTCTTTAGTTAGTTTGAAAATAGTATTTTGATTTTTGGTAAGTTATCTTCTATATCTTTTGCTTTCTCAACCTTAAAATTTATCCTTGAAATTATAACCTTATATCTTCTATGTTTGAAAGTAATATTAGTGAGATAGTTCTCTTACCTTAGCCCCTTGAATTCACACTTGAATGGCACTGGTTTTGACTAAAATATAATAGTCCTTTACATACCCTTTCTATGGTGCTTGACTTGATGAATCTGAATGACCAAGTGTGGTATGGCTACTAGGCTTACTCTTCGATGCTTGGAGAGTATATGCTAATATTCTTCAATGGATCCTTAAATGCTCCTATGCTCTCCTTCGTCTACACTGCGCTTAGAAATAGATTGACTGCACTATTCCTCCTTTCCTTTAACTCCACTTTGCTCTTCACTTCACACTACGGATGGTAGACATAAATTATATCCTTTCACTCTCTCTATGCTACATTTAAGGGTAGTCAATGATGGATAAGTGGAAACTACATTTCTTGATAGTGATGCCACTTCTTGTAATGCTACTACACCAATTGTTACTCCTGTGTAACATATTAAACTTGCTTTGAGCACTTGAAACTCCTCAAAATTTATCTCTTGAGTTTTAGAGATATGATAGCTATTAGGTAATATTATACCAAGTGGTATTCAGTCCTCTTGCATGGGATTTTTGAGGTAATACCTCCAAGAAAAATATTATAACTCCTTCGATTATCTTTCTCCTTAGCTTGCTTTGATTTCTTGAGCAACAAGTAACGTATTCTCTTTTGCGGGTAATTTGTGAGTTGCCTTGGATCTTTGAACAAGGATGAGGTAACTTTTTTACTACCCTTTATTGATGTTATTCCCAACATAGCATCTACTCTTCTTCTTTGTGCTTATTTTAGACATATAAAATTGACCCACTTTTAGTGGGTAATCTTCCTTACAACCCCTAAGAGGTTCCCAACCCCTACCAAGGGCAAGGGAAGACCTCTTTACCCCTCATTTTTATTTTATTTTATCTTTTAGTAAAATCGTGGCTCATTTTCATGAGACACAATTTTGTGAAAGTGATATCGTGCCCTGTTAGGATGGGGCATGATTTCATTGTTTTAATTTAGTTTTTAATTTGATTTTATTTTCTTTTCTTTTGGCCCGCTTAGACCTAGTTTTAAACCCTCCAATGTGTTTTTGTGTTGGCTATGATTTTATTTTACCCACCCTTTCACCCTGATGATTATATATAAAAGGAGTATCAATCTCACTCTTTTTATATCACGATCATAAAATTACTAATGTTCATGTGATATTTGTTTTCTAAAAATTGCTTATTACTTTTATTTTGCTCTACTTTTTGTGTCTTCTACAAGCTAACCCAAAGTGCAAATTTTAGATTTTGATCTCCTATTACATGGATTGGATTGTTGCTTAACTTGGTGGATGTGCATTATGGCTCAGACGGAAATATTTCCAATTTGGATACTTCACCTTATTTTGTTTCTTTTGTGCTCTCCATTTAGGTTTCACTCTCTATTTTTTGCATTAATTTATGTTTCATGCCTACACTTTTATTTTTCATGTGTTTGAAGTGAAATCATGCTTGATTATATTGAGGCATGAATTTGCTAACCCTAATGTAGGATTTTTAGTCTATAGAAATAAAATCATACCCCATTTTGATAGAGCGCAACTTCATCGAAGTGTTATTGCACCCACTTTTTATGAGGTATAATTTTTCTTAAGATCAGTCTAGGGGTAATCCCTATTTTCTAATCTTTTGGTTAGCTTCATTACAGAATATTGAGAAAACTGGCATATTCTATTTCTATTTTTACTATCTCTACATATCTATTTTATGATTAATTATCTAAAGGTCAATTTTTGATTTTGTGTTGAAATGTCATCTAAGGGACATAGAGGGCTTGACTATTGCACCTCCAAGGACTATTATACAATGGCCTAAGTAGCCCCTCTAACACTGATCATCATTTTTTAGTGTTTCTTAGATTATATTGCAATAATAAGTATTTTGATATCACTAGACAAGAGGTATCAAAATCTAGGATCAACCACCGGTTAAATATGTATTCTGATTTACCTTGTTGGTTTTTTTATTTGATATAAATTTAATTATTAGGCATCTGAAAGTGAAAATCATTTAGTTTGCACATAGGGATAATTTATGTGCATTTATTTTGTATATTTTTTCTTTAAATATTTTCTAGAATAAACCCTAGGTTAGTGAGCATTCAAAATAAATAATCATATTAGGCTAGCTCTTGTATGCTTACATTCTATTTTCTACATTGTCATTTATCTTTCTTAGATTAGAACTAGAAAAACCAAACTTAAGTATTTTTCTTAAAACTGAACACATCAAAATTTTCTTGCATATCCTGAGGACTTGGAGCGAGTCCTAAAACCATTCCTATTGAACCCATCCCCCTAGAACCGAGTGTAGAGAACAACATACCCCCATGGTTCACCCCACAAAGGTTCCTTCCTTATGGATCTAGCCTTTTTTGGGAATTGTACGTGGTAGGATAGTTTTCCTCCTCTACACTTATACCTTTGTTGTGATCCATGTTCACATTGATAGAGGTGAATATTGATGTGTCTAAACACTGGATGTAATCTATCCTTTTTTTACGTAAATATCTTCTTATCCTTGATATGGTTTACATAAATTTTTATGATATATTTCCTCTAGCTTACATAAATAACCTTGGTAGGCTTGTTGTCATTTATATAAGAGTTTCTTTTGTTCTTGTAGATTCATTCTTAGATAGAATGCCATTTCATTTTTGGAGAATGCTCAATCCTTTAGCCCTTCCTTTGGCTACATTTTTCCCTGTACCTATTATGCCTATTATGGCACCTTTCAATCTGTTCATTTCCCTGCATTTGATGTATTGTAGAAGTGAAATACCATGTAACATTTACATGTATATAGAACCTTTTTATTGCAAATTTTCTTGCACTCTTTTGTAGGTCTAAGATTCTTATTTTTGTAGTAGATTAATGAGTGCAAAATGAGGGTTTTAAGGATGTCTCTTTGGCTAGACACCTTACTCTTTTTTCTTGGATAATTGATGGTGAATACAAGCCTTGTAAATTTTGTAAAATAGAAGCTTTCTTTTAGTTGCACTAAACCTAAGTGCTTTGGATTTGAGACTCACCAAGTCTCAATCTTTGAAGCTTATTTTTTGTTAGATTTTATTTGCTTGTACTAACCAATTTTGGTGGCTTCTATTAGCCACTATGAGTTATATATTTCTATGCTTTAAGAGTGTCTTTAGACACTATCCATGTAGGTAGAAGATCCATCTACCAGAAAAATAAGATATGATTAAAAGGATTTGCTCAATTTTGATAGTTTTGACACAAATGACAGTTTGCTCAAGTTTTGTAAATTGTACAGTAGGGAGAAAACCATACAATTGGAATGGAAAATCATACAAGATAGTAGCAAATCATATAGGGTGCACCAAAATTCATCCAAATGCAAGGGAAATGTAATTTCAAAGTGAAATGGTGCATAGAGTTTCTAAGGTGTTAAACTTAGTAAAAATCTAATTTAATGTATTCAGTTGCATATGGGCAGTTGTAAATAATGGATTGTCTTAGGAATCACTTTGGAATGGCCTGGGAAATGTTATATAAGGCCCCATTTCAAAATTATAGGTCTGGTTGCTAGAGTTAAGAGACAATATTTGTAGTTATTGATTCTCTGATTTATTACATTTACATTGATATAATTTTCCACATTGTAATAGAATACATAGACATCAATGAGAATAATGACAGTTTTGGATGATTGTGTATGATCCTGGTAATGATGAACAATGATTTGTGGATGAATATAATGTGTTTGTATTTTATGTTAATTGTTATAGATTAGTTTTATGTATTGTTGCAACCCTGTGGTAGATTCTAGTACTGGTGAACTCTAGAGAATGATCTAGAAGCATGGCAACAATAAGGAAAATGTATTTACTAACGTTGTATGATTTTTAGACATAATTGGACATGTATAATCTCAACAAGCCTGTTAAGTTGTTTTACCTATTGTGGAGATTGCATTGATTGGTCTATCAAACCCTTATAAAACATCCCAAAGAGAGAGTGGAGCAATAGAACATCTATACTAGCATCAGGTCATGTCGTTATTTCATACAAATCATACATCATTTTCCATTCAAATTGTACAAATTATTTTTACTTTATTTGGTAAAATAGGTGATCGATAGAAACATACTCGATTTGGCTATTTTTGGGAATCGACTTGATCGATTACAAAACTGTGTATGGCAGCCTCCAAAACTGAATCTGTCATTTTTTCTATGTGCAATATTGTACCATATTCGATATTGTACAATTTGAGATCTTACGGTGTAGGCATTGATGACCGTACAAGATGAATATTTTTTGTACAAGGATATTTCGAGTAAGCATATGATCGTATGATTTGGTAAGTGAGTTGGGTTTAACCTATTGATCATTATTAGCTCTAGAAAATACCTCCCCACTAGGAATAATCCATCCCTATGCTACATTTGGCATCATTGACTTAACAAATCTGGCATTTTTTTGTTAAAACTGGTCAAATATGATGAAGTTGAATACTGAGATTGGAGGTGAATTTTATTATGGACACCAATGCACAAAACCATGGAATATGGGAACTAAGAGATAACATCCTAGTAAGAAGGATCATGAGGATTGCATAAAGAGAAAACACAAGTAACTCAGACCGTAGTACTGAAGAACCAAAGATAGAGCAAATTTGGACATTTGAAGAAGAAAACTTTTAGGCATTTTTGATTGAGATAGAAGCCAAAGAAATAGAACCACCAAGCGTAGAGGCAAGGATTGACAAAGTAAAAGTGCAAGATGATAGAGAGTGGATGGTGACACCTTATAAAGTGATAGAAGAGTTTCCAGAGAGTGTGAAGGATGGGAGTCAAGCACCAGAGCAACAGGATGTGATGTCTTAAGAGGATAGACTAGGACCACCTCCCTCATATTAGAGAAGGAGGTCATAATGTGAAGACACACAAGAATTTGATCATCAAGTGGGAGGACAAAACAAGATACCTCAAATTGATACTTTTGACAACAATGGGAGTAAGACACCCCCAAGGAGGAACCAGACAAATATTCCAAATAATATCGCAAGTGATAGTGATGACTCTCCTAATATGGCTAATAGGGCAACCAAATAGAGATGTCCACCATTTTTAGGTGATGGTAAGAAAGACCCCACATGACAAATAGGGACTTGCATAACCATTTGGAGAGAAAATGGTGTAGACAAACCTGAGGATTGGGTAATCGTATTTCCTGCTACCTTGAGAGGATTGGTAATTGACTAGTATTTGAAGAGATAAAATAACATATATTATTAGACTTGGAACCAGATGAAGGAAAAATTCATTGAATAATTTCGACCTTTAAAGGATTATGGAGGCATTGTTATGAAACTTTATGTGATGAAGCAAAAAGCCTATGAGGATGTGAAATCCTATAACCATAGACTAAAGCAATTAGTCGATAAGATGTAGATGCCATTGGAAGATGTTCTAGTAAAATTATGGTTCATCAATGGATTACTCCCAAAATATAAGAAAAATATGAAGGCAGTACCATCAAAAACATATGAAGAAGCACTCAAACATGCAAATAATTTTGAAAGTGAATCAAAACAAATGTATACGGGAATTCTATCTCATCCCAAGTTGAAGGAATCATATAGTGAAGAAGATGACACTATACAAAGGATGGTAGCATCATTTTTCAAGGAGTTTGATAAATTCATGAAAGAACAAAAGGTCAAATATGAGAGAAATGACATGTGATGCACGAAATGCAAAAATGGAGGGACATACAAATATGAAATTTCCAATAAATGACTATTGTCATATTTGTAATGTAATGGGGCATGAGGTAATGCTATTCCCATATAATGCAAGAATACATCCACAAGTATTGTCAATCCAGTACCAGGAAGAGAAACTGAAGACCCAAGGGAACAGGAAACAAGTGATAAGTGGCGATTATAGGAACAACAAATGAGGTGGAAGATCAAACAAGGGTAATCAAAAAGGAGGATAAAGTCATTTACAGTATGATTCATAAGGAAGACCAATCATACAATTTCACAATTTCCAAGAATGGGGGAATTTTGCAAAATATTGTCTTACACCTCAGAGGCAAGAGACATCGCAAACAAGCACTACACACATGTGTATATGGTGTGGTCTAGGGAACCACAAAGAAGATAATTATCCAAAATAGGTGAGTTCGAGTAACCCATAGAACGTTAGATTTTTGGACATCAAAGCTCATCATGTTAAGGAGGAAACCCAAGAAGTTTTAGCCATGATGAGAAATTAGGCTAAGAAGGATAAGTATCTTGAGCCAACAAAAGAAAAGCAATGCTAGTAAGCAGCAAAGAAAATATTGCAAGAGGAATCTGAGAAGATTAAACCAAAAAAATCAAGAGCAGATAAGGAATTAAGAAAACCATCGAATCAGGTGGTAGTTGTGCAAAATCTTGTAGCATAGGTTTTGGATACCACGATGGAAATTAAAGTATCCGACCTCTTAGATGACCAATATGTTGAATGGCCAATATGTTGAATGATTAAGGTTACTCGATAACCTAACCAACTTTAGATGCCCCAATCATGAAAAGGGCATGTGTTCTTGAATCCTTGCTTCTGACTCAATAAATACATTGGTCTTGGTTTCTCTTCAACTTCCAGGTATGCTCAGGGGACTTATAACCCTAGGTGTTAGAGAAAACCAAGTATTTTGGTAACTTTTAAGGTTACCAATAGGTAGGTTCATCTGCACTGTTATGTGCTTAATTGAGATATTTGATTGTTTTCTACCCTAAGAAGGGACATGATTATATTTGTCGAAGGTTCATTAGATGAATGCAACTTGCGTGATTGAGTGTTTAATTGTTGATTTTTTATTATGAATTTGTTAAGTATGATTACCCCCTCAAGTGATGAGTTGTTGAGGGAATGACCTAGTGAGAAAAATAATGAGTTTCTTGACCCATATTTGACTTAATTTTGGTGGGTTTTGGATCTTTTATTTAGAATTTTGTGTTTTTTTTTTTGTGTTTTAATTGTTTTAATTATTTTTGAATTTTTGAGTTTTGATGAGATTTCATAGAATAATACCTCGTCAACACTAGATTCCCCAACCATGGAAAGGGTATGCATCTTGGAATTAATGCCTTCGACAAGTTAAGGAACTTGATTTTGGTGTTCTTTGGCATATTGGAAAACAAGCTTAAGTCTAATCCTAGCCTTGGTGGCAGTTGGAAGACAAGCTCAAGTCTACACTTTAGCCTAGCCTTGATGGCAATTAGGAGATAAGCTTAAATCAAATCCTAGCCTTGATGGCAATAGGAGATAAACTTAAGTCAAATCCTAGCCTTTATGGAAATATGAGATAATCTTAAATAAAATCCTAGACTTGATGGCAATAGGAGATAAGCTTAAATAAAATTCTAGCCTTGATGGCAATAGGAGATAAGCTTGCTAGTTTGCTTGAATTTGCTTTTGATCTTTTGCTTATTTGCCCCAAGCAAAGGGGATGCATGACTATCTTTGGCAATGATTTTTAAGATGAACATGATTAAATTTATTAAGTTATCCATTGTTGATTTGGATTAAACATGTTTTTATTATGACCAATGGACTTAGTGGATGCCATTGGCGCATTTGGGGTGACCAAAGGGTTTATGGATACCTTTGGAGATTTTGGGTGATGTTGTGGCTGTTCCACAACGTACCCCAAAATTGGGGACCCACATTTTTGTTTTTGGTATTTGGGTGTTTGCAGTTTGTTTTAAGTGTCTAATGCTTTCATTTTGTTTTGGGTTTGTAGTTTGTTGTCAGATTGTTGTCATTGATTTTGTTGTCAACGATATTTTATTGTCGACGATTTTGTCTGTCGTCAATTTTTTGTTGACGATTTTTTATCATCAATATCTTATCGACGATTTTTATCGTTATGTTGTGTTAGCAATTTTTATTGTCAATTTTTGTGCTTGCTTTTATTGAGATGTTTAAAATAATAAAACATTAAAAAAAATAATAAATATATATAAAATTAAAATAACAACATACTATATATTATATTATATATAATATATTATATATATATAATACACTTAATAAAGTTTATATATTATATTCTATAATATATATATATATATATATATATATGTTGTTTTAATAAAAAGAAAGAAACTTTTAAAATGGAATCTCTCGAGGGAAGGCATGCTCCCTTCCTCGTAGCCTCTTTGTCACAATATATATAATAATATTTTATTATATGTATTAACTGATTCGTTTCATGTGCAGGTTGAGGACCAACGAGCGACATGTTCGTTGAGGGCTCAAGGCATGTTCGTTGAGGGCTCAATGAAGGACAAAAGCAGCGTTGATTTAAGTTACCGAGCCAACCCGAATGCAGATCAGAGCTATACGAAAGGGAAAGGTGGAGTCGGATGCTCGGAATAGCGTTGGCTAAGGATATTGGATCTGCTACTGCGTGCGTACCTGAGTGCGATGTGTACAGTTGGAAACGATAGCTGGTAAGGACCTGACAGTGAGAGCTGGACTGTGTCTGACAATGAGAGCAAGATGATATTCGAACATAGAGGTCAAAGAATGGCGAATATGTGCACGAAAAAAAAAAAAAAGAGGCGATGGGGTAGCCGAGCGAAAGGGAGCATTGTGAATGGTATGAGACCCAAATTATGGGCGGTTATGAGATTAGAAAATATGTTACAAGAGAATCATTAAGCCCATATATCTTTAGCATCAAATAACAAAATTATGAAGCTGTGAAATAGAACAAATGAAAGGTGATGGCACGCGACCACCATGCCTCGAGACAATGAGGTGTTATGACTTTTCGACGGGTAGATTCCAACTGCGTATCCACAGAGGTGTGACGGCTCTGGTTACACAGAATTAGATGTTACATGGCATGATGGGCAATGATTCAACAGTGAGTGGCTCAGTTGTACACGATATGCCCGAAGACTCCAAGAAGTAAAGAAAGTTTCATAATGTAGGTGGGCAAAATCATATAAAGTCTTTATGCATATACGAAATTTGCATAGGGTGGAATAATATATCCAAAGCAACATTAAAAGGGGCAAACAAAGTCATTTAAAACTTTGACATATGTCGAAGGAAGATTAACATGGTGATGAATTTGGTCTAATTAAAGACTTTAGCCCACGAAAATTCCATGTAACGGTTTAAAACGTTACTTATACTTGCATGATATCAAATGGGTAATGATACTAAACATTGGAAGATGATTCAACGGATGGAGGTGAAAAAGAAGAGCATGAAGACAAATAAAAGAAAGACATTTTAAAACCAGGCAAGGGAAAACCAAAGGGCAGTTGGGAAAACGAAGTGTTTTCATGAAAATTTTTAAATATCCCATCAAATGGAGGAAGAGAGGGGGCTGGAATTTTTGGGCATGGCCAAATGCGGCAGATTTTGATATGTAAAACTTGAAATATAATTTCAATGCTAAAGCTTCTCTTCAGAAATTTCAGGCCTTGTTAGCAAGAAAGGATGAGAAATTTTCTGCATGCTTCATTTTAACTGTTCTATGTTCCTCCTTTCAGATTTCAGATTTGTATGTGAAATTTATGCCATTGTTTTGGGTTATTTCATGTGAATGTCTGCAATCTGGAAATTATTTTAAACCCTAGGAGCCAACACCTAGTTTACTTTGATTGTGTTTGTTTTGCAGGTCAAATAGGCTAGGTTGCATGTACGAAACTCTCACATATTCGGTTTTGCAGGATGGGGTGCTATCAAACTGAAGGAGCTTTTGCATTGCTGCATTTTCAGCGATTATTTTGATACAAATTTTTAATTTTCTGTTTTTCAAAATTTTAATTTCAGAATTTTTTTTCTTATTTTCAGGCATTAAAATAAACAGTAAAAAATTTCAAAATCAAAAAAATAATTGCACCATTATGTAGAGCACCTATCATACTTCCAATACGCACTTTGAAATTTCATTTTCGGAGTTGTTTAGTATTTTTAAAAATTCACCGAAGTTGCTGTTTTATTGCAGATTTTAAAAAATCCGAAAATAGAAAATTTCCATTTTAAGGTCAAATTTCATTTTTTCAGTTTTGTTTTGCACTCATGAGCCTATGATGACATTCCCTTCATGGAAATTCCAATTTCATTGAAGGAGTTATGTTTTATGGCATTTTCACAAATTTCCATTTTGAGCCTAAAATTACCCTTTCTTCATAAAAATTCTAATTTTACGAAAGAGGGGTAATTTGAGTATTACATTGAAGGTCTTTTCCTCAAAGCACTTAATTGTTCATCTTGATGAAAATTTGATTTCATTTAAGAGGGATAAGTTAAAGTGACATTTAAAGCCCTTTATTCAAGGCCATAAATTATTACCTCTTTGTGAAAATCTATTTCACCAAAGAGGGATAGTTTATCGATCATATTGAAAGCTATCTTTATCTTCATGAAAAGAAACCATTTTCAGAATTAATAGAGAAGATAAAATCTACCTTAAAACTCTCAAGATAAAATGAATTAAGGCACTACATCGTGGTCATATGAGGGCCAACTCACATTTGCTTTATTTTGGTTCAATGAACAATCACTAAAGTTTCATGGTAAAATAAACCAACATTGCCCCTTGTTTACTGCTTACTTGCAATCACTAAGGTGTTCCAAGCATTTAAATTGAATATCTTTATTTGAGATTACTAATACACATATGCAAATGCTAATATAGCGGAGACCTTGGAGAAGTTGTTTGTTTAACTTCTTTGCAAGAGGGGATTTGGAACCCAAATCCTAAGGGAGAGTGTACTTTCACAATTGGGTGAAAATACCACTCAACATTTTGGCGCTAGAAGGAGGGCCTTGAATAGGTTTATTTCAGTGTGATTTAAATGCTATAGGGATTTAAATTTTGAATATTTCATGCCCTATTGGTTATTATCTTTAGCCCTCTTTTAACAATACAACCTTGTACTGTTAAAAGGAGGACATGAATTGCTATGCACTTTCCTAACGCTTTGATTGTTCATACAGGAATAATGTGATTTGATTTGATTTAAAAAAATAATAATAATAAATAAATAAATAAAAGAATTTTTTTGGGTATTAAAGTTATATTCTTTAAGATTCACTAATGGCTATGTTTTCACCATGGATGACAGGTAGCCCATTGAACATACCAGGAGTTCAACATTATTTGCCCGTTGGTTTTGAGAGATGTCTTCCTCGATTTTTGTCTAACGGGACAAATATGGTAGGAGAACACATTCAAGCATTCAAATTTGTTGTGAATCACTTAACAATTTGGTATGATGATGTGGTTTGTAAAATGTTCCCTTACACCTTGGACAAAGTGGCATATGATTGGTTTACAAGTCTGCCTTTAGGGTCTATCACTTCTTGGGCTCAGCTAGAGGCAGCATTTCTTAATCAATTCAACAAAGAGCAAGTTGACCCAATCCGCATGTATGAGCAGTTTTTCACTATTAAAAAAGGACCAAGTGAAAATGTGAAGTCATTTTCTGAAAGGTTCTTTGGATTATATGCTCAATTAGTGACATTTTATGCTCTTCAAGAAGAAATGGCTCTCCAAATATATGTAAATGCTCTTGACCCACTCATTTCCACATATTTGCGAGGGATGCCTCAAATCACATCTTTGTCACAAGCCTATACTCAAGCAATGGCAATTGAGCAACAATTGAGTTGTCAAAATTATGGTGTGGGTTTTGGATCATGTAATCTTCAATCATTTAATACCTCCTTTACCCACCCAATGATTTATCCACCTCAACCAAGTTCAAGTGTGAATCAATTTCAGAATCAACAATCATTCCCAAGCTTCAATCAATTTCAAAATCCTCAACCTACTATGCAAGATCAACCATCTTTCTTAAGTATGAATCAACTTCAAAATACTCATCTTGATTCAAAAGATGTTTCTAAAATCAATTTTAATGATTTTCATAAGAATATGATTTTAGGCAAGGGAGGAGTACTAGATCCAACTAGTATTGAAACATGTGACAGATTGGAAACCCTTGACTCACCAAAAGATGAATTCTATGAGGATGAATCTGTTTCGGATGACACATTGGATGACATTGTTGAAAGTAATGGCCTAGAAAATTCACACCTTCCAAATTATGTTAAACGTGAATCATGGGTTACACATGTGGATTATGATAGCCTTATCAATTTGAATACAAGCAATAACCCAATTTTGGAAGTAATTGAACCATCTAAGGAAGGTGAAGATAAATTTGATGAGAAACATGTTGATGAATTAAAAGATGATGAAGAAATAGTTGAGCATCACAATTTGATTTTGAAAGATGATCATTATGATTCTTGGGAAGAGTATGCTCACTCCAAGCCTTCTGATGAATTTTGTGTGCCTATTGATATACAGGATAATACAATTGCCTTTTCACATGAGGATATTACAAGTCCTGTGCAATCTGAGAATGTTTTGGAAGAAGGGTTGGAATCTCATCAAAGGTTGGAGAAGGATAATGATTCTACTACCATGGATGAAGAAGGAGAATCAATTGTTTTTGTTCCCCTTGAGGGGCAAGAAATAGAAAATCTTGATCCACCTATTGTTTCTACAATGTCTATTCCATCTCAAAATGATGAAATTACAGAACCTAAGTGGTGTGGGTTGGATACTATTGATGATCCTAATGAAAATATGGATTTTGAGGCAACTCAAGCCATTGATCGTGGAAAGGTGTCACGTGACACATATCTTGAAAAATTAGGCTCTTGTTTTGAAAAATATGGATGCATGTTTGATTGGGTGCCTAACTTTGGTGTTTTTGAACAGGTGTTGGATGATGAAGAAGACAATGAAGAAAAAGAAAAAGCTACTAACACTCATCAAGTTGTGGTAAATTCTAATCATGATGGGTTGAGTATGGGTGACAAGGTGAAATCTTTACCTTTGGTAGTAGCTACAAAAATTTTAAGTGATGGGTTACATGATGTCCCTTTGGATGCTAATGTCATTGATGATGAAATGTCAAATCTTGGTCAATCTTTGATTGATTTTGATGGTTTTAAAATCTCGAAAAACAATTTGAATTCAAGACTTTTAGAAATAGGCTCTTGTTTGCAACAACTCACATTTGAAAAGGAAGGCCTAATTTTAAATCAAGAATCAAATTATGAAATGGATACTTTCAAGAGTAGACAAGATAAAATTGAACATCATTTATTGTCTAATCATTTTAGTGTTTTAAAGCTCACCTATGAGAATACTAATGGAATTAAATCTAATTGGTGGGGTGAGCAAGGGAAGTTGAAGTGGGTTGCATTGTTTGGTCTAGTCTTGCTTTTGTTGGATTCCTACAACACTTGGCATGCATATCACATTATACTGTTGTTGAAATGTTCTAATCATGTGTGGGATCCAGGAAAGTGATAATCCAAGCTTTGCATCGTCTTGTATTATATTGTACATTTGTATATAGATTTTGGTTTTTTGGGTTTTGGTTTGTGTTTTCAAGTTCGTTTTTGAAGTTACTTTTGGGTTTGGTTTTAAGTTTTGTGTGTTAGTCCTCTGGACATGTTGGTTTGTCTATAAAAAAAAAAAAAGAAAAAATTGAGATGTCAACTTATGCCTAAAATCAGGAGAATATGAAACATTGGAATTGTGTTGTAGAAAGCTCCACAAGTAACACAAACATTTAAATAATATCGTTTGAATCTTGTGATGCATGAAGTTGTCAGTTTTGCACATTATGGTAAAATAGATGATATATTCCAAAAGAAGCAGTGCATTCATATCTTATGTCATATTCCACATTGCATATACATGTCATCTTAGTTACATTTTCATTCCATGGGCAATTATTGAGAAGGTGTTGAATCCTCTTAGGATTATTACATAACATATATTAAAAGGATCCTAAGGTTGGGAACTGCTGCCCAAACTATCTTGAACCAAGCACATTCCATGCACATTAAAAGGAATCTTGAGCAAAATGGTCAAAACCATACTTGGATGAAAAGGTGAGGTGAAAAGAATATTTCATGTTTGTCCTATCATGCAACATAATCCTTGAAACAGTGGTTTTTACCACTCCCATAAAAGCTTAAAGCCTAAAACCAGAGTAGTAAGGATAGGGTTAAATCCTCATCGAACTTAGGTTGAGGATCCAACTCCCCAAAGCTCTGGTTTGACCTACATGGAGTAGTAAGGATAGGACTTAATTCTCATCTCGCTTAGGTTGAGAATCCGATTCCCCAAAGCTTCCATTTTCCCCGTTTCATCATAAAGCTTGGATTGGAAGGATCGTACTACATGTCCTCTACAAAGGATGGGTAGTCATCCCAAAGGTCCAAGTAATAAAATTAACTAATATTTCCCATTTCATAAATATTGGATTGGAAGGATCGTACTACATGTCCCTGGCAAGGATGGGTAGTCATCCCAAAGGTCCAAGAAATAAAAGAAAAAGAATGAATGAAGCCAAGTCATGGATTATGGGGTTAAGTATGCTCATGCGTGGCAACATGTCTTGTCTAAAAGCAAGACCACTGATTGCTCATATGGATAGACTAGCCTGACCATTTCATCCATAACAGGTTAAATCATTTTGTTCAAGATAAGGTAATGAACTCCAAATCAGAATAGTAAGGATAGGGTTAAATTCCCATCTCGCTTAGGTTGGGAATCCTATTCCCCAAAGTTCTGATTTCACTTATACTTGCACATGGGTTCAAGATGGTAGTGACACATAACCAACTTTGGGATCTAGTAATTTAATTCAGTATACCTATATTTGATCCTAAGAGGGTTTGACAGCTTTAATATGTTTGTTCATGATATTAGAAGGTTTGAGCTTTTATAAAATAGATTGTTATATTCATCATGCTGCGCAAATCATTCACAACTTCACATATGCATTCATGTAAAACTGACGATGGAATGTGGATCAATCTCAAACGATAGAAAATGAAGCACACTGCACATACTGAGCTGATGCTTAGTGATTCTGATGTTTCATGTATTTCTGATCTATTTGCATTCTTTGGATATTTGCTGACGCTTGTATTTGAGTTTGTGTGTTTTCAGGTTGGGTTCTCACCGAAATGCTCAAGAGCATTTCCCAGCAGAGTCGCCATTTGTTGTGGTTGTTCCACAACATACCCCAAAATTGGGGACCCACCTTTTTGTTTTTGGTATTTGGGTGTTTGCAGTTTGTTTTAAGTGTCTAATGCTTTCGTTTTGTTTTGGGTTTGTAGTTTGTTGTCAGATTGTTGTCATTGATTTTGTTGTCGATGATATTTTATTGTCGATGACTTTGTCTGTCGACAACTCTTTGTCGTCAATTTTTCGTTGACGATTTTTTATCATCAATATCTTATCGACGATTTTTATCGTTATGTTGTGTTAGCAATTTTTATTGTCAAGTTTTGTGCTTGCTTTTACTGAGATGTTTAAAATAATAAAACATTAAAAAAGAAATAATATAAAATTAAAATAACAACATACTATATATTATATATATAATATAATATATTATATATATAATACACTTAATAAAGTTTATATATTATATTCTATAATATAATATATATATATATATATATGTTGTTTTAATAAAAAGAAAGAAACTTTTAAAATGGAATCTCTCGAGGGAAGGCATGCTCCCTTCCTCGTAGCCTCCTTGTCACAATATATATAATAATATTTTATTATATGTATTAACTGATTCGTTTCATGTGCAGGTTGAGGACCAACGAGCGGCATGTTCGTTGAGGGCTCAATGAAGGACAAAAGCAGCGTTGATTTAAGTTACCGAGCCAACCTGAATGCAGATCAGAGCTATACGAAAGGGAAAGGTGGAGTCGGATGCTCAAAATAGCGTTGGCTAAGGATATTGGATCTCCTAATGCGTGCGTACCTGAGTGCGGTGTGTACAGTTGGAAACGATAGCTGGTAAGGACCTGACAGTGAGAGCTGGACTGTGTCTGACAGTGAGAGCAAGATGATATTCGAACATAGAGGTCAAAGAATGGGATTCGTGCACGGAGCATTCGAATGGTATGAGACCCGAATTGTGGGCGGTTATGAGATTAGAAAATATGTTACAAGAGAATCATTAAGCCCATATATCTTTAGCATCAAATAACAAAATGATGAAGCTGTGAAATAGAATAGATGAAAGGTGATGGCACGCGGCCACCATGCCTCGAGACGATGAGGTGTTATGACTTTTCGACGGGTAGATTCCAACTGCGTATCCACAGAGGTGTGACGGCTCCGGTTACACAGAATTAGACGTTACATGGCGTGATGGGCAACGATTCAACAGTGAGTGGCTCAGTTGTACACGATATGCCCGAAGACTCCAAGAAGTAAAGAAAGTTTCATAATGTAGGTGGGCAAAATCATATAAAGTCTTTATGCATATACGAAATTTGCATAGGGTGGAATAATATATCCAAAGCAACATTAAAAGGGGCAAACAAAGTCATTTAAAACTTTGACATATGTCGAAGGAAGATTAACATGGTGATGACTTTGGTCTAATTAAAGACTTTAGCCCACGAAAATTCCATGTAACGGTTTAAAACGTTACTTATACTTGCATGATATCAAATGGGTAATGATACTAAACATTGGAAGAGGATTCAACGGATGGAGGTGAAAAAGAAGAGCATGAAGACAAATAAAAGAAAGACATTTTAAAACCAGGCAAGGGAAAACCAAAGGGCAGTTGGGAAAACGAAGTGTTTTCATGAAAATTTTTAAATACCTCATCAAATGTAGGAAGGGGAGGGGGCTAGAATTTTTGGGCATGGCCAAATGCGGCAGATTTTGATATGTAAAACTTGAAATATAATTTCAATGCTAAAGCTTCTCTTCAGAAATTTCAGGCCTTGTTAGCAAGAAAGGATGAGAAATTTTTTGCATGCTTCATTTTAACTGTTCTATGTTCCTCCTTTCAGATTTCAGATTTGTATGTGAAATTTATGCCATTGTTTTGGGTTATTTCATGTGAATGTCTGCAATCTGGAAATTATTTTAAACCCTAGGAGCCAGCACCTAGTTTACTTTGATTGTGTTTGTTTTGCAGGTCAAATAGGCTAGGTTGCATGTACGAAACTCTCACATATTCGGTTTTGCAGGATGGGGTGCTATCAAACTAAAAGGAGCTTTTGCATTGCTGCATTTTCAGCGATTATTTTGATACAAATTTTTAATTTTCTGTTTTCCAAAATTTTAATTTCAGAATTTTTTTCTTTATTTTCAGGCATTAAAATAAACAGTAAAAAATTTCAAAATCAAAAAAATAATTGCACCATTATGTAGAGCACCTATCATACTTCCAATACACACTTTGAAATTTCATTTTCGGAGTTGTTTAGTATTTTTAAAAATTCACCGAAGTTGCTGTTTTATTGCAGATTTTAAAAAAATCCAAAAATAGAAAATTTCCATTTTAAGGTCAAATTTCATTTTTTCAGTTTTGTTTTGCACTCATGAGCCTATGATGACATTCCCTTCATGGAAATTCCAATTTCATTGAAGGAGTTATGTTTTATGGCATTTTCACAAATTTCCACTTTGAGCCTAAAATTACCCTTTCTTCATAAAAATTCTAATTTTACGAAAGAGGGGTAATTTGAGTATTACATTGAAGGTCTTTTCCTCAAAGCACTTAATTGTTCATCTTGATGAAAATTTGATTTCATTTAAGAGGGATAAGTTAAAGTGACATTTAAAGCCCTTTATTCAAGGCCATAAATTATTACCTCTTTGTGAAAATCTATTTCACCAAAGAGGGATAGTTTATCGATCATATTGAAAGCTATATTTATCTTCATGAAAAGAAGCCATATTCAGAATTAATAGAGAAGATAAAATCTACCTTAAAACTCTCAAGATAAAATGAATTAAGGCACTACATCGTGGTCATATGAGGGCCAACTCACATTGGCTTTATTTTGGTTCAATGAACAATCACTAAAGTTTCATGGTAAAATAAACCAACATTGCCCCTTGTTTACAGTTACTTGCAATCACTAAGGTGTTCCAAGCATTTAAATTGAATATCTTTATTTGAGATTACTAATACACATATGCAAATGCTAATATAATGGAGACCTTGGAGAAGTTGTTTGTCTAACTTCTTTGCAAGAGGGGATTTGGAGCCCAAATCCTAAGGGAGAGTGTACTTTCACAATTGGGTGAAAATACCACTCAACGGGTGACCAAAGGGTTTATGGATACCTTTGGAGATTTTGGGTGACCAAAGGGTTTATGGATACCTTTGGGGCTTTGTGAGGTTGATTGCTTAACTATTTGATTGCTGATTAGGGGAGGTATGATACCAATAATGCCCCAGTTGATGTTACAAAAATGTTTTCTTGATTTGCAATTATGATAATTTGGAGCGTTAGATGCATTATGTGTCATGATCTATGGATGCATTTATGGATGCATGTGTTGTACTATGATGTTATTTTATGATATGTAATGTGTGTATGCATAATGAAATGGATGATCTATTGATGTGTATTGATGGAATATGAACACTATATGACATACTATGTTAGCACCATAGACTGTATAGAATTCATCAATTCATGTGGAATATTGTCATGAGACTATGTAATGGATTTGTGCAAATGGAAACTGACATACATGTGATAAAATGGAATGAATAAAATGAATGTTTTAGAAGGCCTATGAGATTTTCATGAGACTCAAACACTCTAGTAAACTGATAAAAGTTGTATACTAACCATGCCATATTTTTTGACAAGGTATGAATCTATTAGGATGACCAAGATACTCAATATCCCTATGTGTGCAAGTGAGTTCATTCCTATGAGATGAATAAAGATACCGCCATTGAAAAGTAGGCTATCCACCAAACATGTAATGAGGATCACTCTATGAATGCCATAATCTGAAATTCTGTACTTAGTTGGATTAGACCACTAGGTAGTATAGGTGACCAAAAGCTAGCTCGTCCACATGTAAAACATTGGTCTATACACACAGTTGGATTTGAAATGTTGAGAATTTCAGGGATTCAAGCTCAGGTGTCTTTCTTTTATTCAATTTTATAGGTATACTTTCTCATATGTAGCGATGATAATCATTGTTTATTGTGTATTTAATTTTCTTTGAGCAAGGGATTTGGGGAGTGGTGATAACCACTATTTCTTTTGATTGTTGCTTTTTGAGGATTTTGATTTTGAATTTTGATTTCAAAGTTGAGCTTGTGGGATTTTTGACTTGTGAATGACATTGATATTTTAGGCCTTGGGGATGACTACCCATCCTTCTCAGGGACGTGTAGTACAAATACTTATGACTTTAGGGATCAAGGGTGTTTGAAATTTTTTTATAGTGGTGAAAACCACTATTTATTTTGGGGAATTGGGTAGGGAAGAACTTGTCCTTTTGCCAATTCTCAGCTTTCTTGAACCATTTGCAAAGGGGGATGAGCAGGATAAAATTTTCGCTCAAGGTACCCTAGACTACTTTGTGGGTTTCATCTTTCCTTTCATAAATATTGGATTTATTAGTATGAAATGTTTTGGGATTTGATGTATACGAGGCACAATCCAATCAATACTCTGCCTCCTAAAAAGATCTCTAGCCTTCTACAAAATTTGAGAAGAAACTAGATATGGCTAAGTGATTGAAAACCTTAATGACATTCTAAAAGTAAATGACTAAGTGAAGTGAATGGACACGACTATGGTAATGTATGAAATGTAGATGGAAATGATAAGTAACTATGGAATGAGGTGAATGATGACCTTGACAACATTGATTGTGAATTGTACTTAGTGTACCATCTTAGTGCTAGACATGTATGAGCCACTCTAAAATTCAAAGTGCAAATGATGGATATGCCTAAATGCAAGTGATGATAAAATGCAATGGGATGCAATGTGATGTGATGCAATATTTTTTTTGAAATTTTGAAATTTTGATAATGCCCTTATTTTTGAAATTTGGATTGGTATATATGTATGAAAGTGCAATGTGATGCAATTTTTTTGTATTTTGATGTTTTGATGATGTTTTTGAATTTTTGATTGATATATATGTACTTGTGACCAACGGGCTTATTGGGGCCATTGGGGCATTTGGGGGGACAAAAGGGCTTATGGATGCCTTTGGGGCTTTTTGTTTGACCTAGATGGTTCTAGACCGTCTAGGAGCATTTATGTTGACCAAGTAGGATATAGGCACCCTTGGAGCATTTTGGGGTGACCTAGATGGTTCTAGATCACCTAGGAGCCTTTTAGGTTGACCAAGCGGGATATAGGCACCCTTGGAGCATTTAGGGGTGACCTAGACTGTTCTAGACCACCTAGGAGCCTTTTAGGTTGTGACCAAAGGGCTTATGGATGCCTTTGGGACTTTTTGGGTTGACCTAGATGATCGTAGATAGTCTAGGAGTGTTTTTACTTGACCTAGATGGTGAAAACCTGCTAGGAGCATTTTGGGAGACCTAGATGTTCAACAACACTTAAAAAGTGTCTATGACTACCTAGGGACATTTTGTTGTGGCAAAAAGACTTATGGATGCCTTTGGGGCTTTTAGGGTTGACCTAGACGATCGATGGAACTTAGAAAGTGTCTACGACTGCCTAGGGGTATTTTGTTGTGACCAAAGGGCTTATGGATGCCTTTGGGGCTTTTAGGGTTGACCTAGAAGATCGTAGATAGTCCAAGAGAATTTTTAGGTTGACCAAGTGGATTGTAGACACTCTTGAAGCCTTTTGTAACTTTGCTTACTTTGTGTTCTTAGGATGAAGGTGCAATACCTTATATACCCCTAACATTTACTATGATTTATGTGATGTTAAACAAGACCTATCCTAATGCAAGTATAATGGCTGAAAAATACCTAATGCAAAGCAATTAAATTATGCAAGGGTACATGCCAAATGCTTTTTATGTTTTGTAATATTTTTAAAATTTTGATTATTTTGAATGTTTATGGATTTTGACATTTTATGATTTGTTTGGATTTTTGGTGTTTTAAATTATTTTTGAATTTTGAGTGTTTTGCGAGGGGGAAGGCATGATACCTTAGGCACCCCCAATGTGTGTGCTACTCAATGAAGGTGAGAAAGGTGTGATATCATTAGATTTCTTACTATGATTCATTGGTTGTGATGTGGATGGTGGGGAAGGTATGATACCTTTGGGTTGCTCAAAGTGGTTGGTAGATGTTGTGTTTGCTTCGTGTATGGGCTAGAGGTCTTGGAAGCCTCCTATCGATTGGTTGTTAGGAGCAAGAGGATTTCCCACCAGAAGCTCTTACATCTTGATCATATCTTGAACTAAATATCTAAAGGGATAACATATCTGGATGTCATGACCTCTTTGTCTATGGTAAACACAATATAGATATTTCTTGTGTGCCTTTGATATACTTTTGTTAGGTTTCAATGGATGGATCTTGGGAAGTGTGATTGCTTGTGCCTCATAAAATCTATTGAAGATTTATGCTAAGGGCTCTGACAAATGAGTATATTATCTTTGCTTTTGTTACAGATGGTTTTTAGCCAATGGAGGCTGAGCTTGGCAATTAGGTTGCACTCGTAATTGAAGTGGGGAAGCTTGGTTTAATGGTTCAGGGATGCTTAGAACAACTTGATTGATTGGGGCTACATTTTGCTACGTGTTACCACATTTAATGTTCTTATTTGGTAGTTCCCATTTATGGAGTCATACATCACCCTCCTATACCTTGATTTCCTCAATGATTTGGGCTTGTTCTAAGGCCTCCTTAAATGTTTGATATCGTTGTAATTGTAAAAGAAGTGAAATATGCTTTGAATAGCTTCTAGTAAACATTCAGATGAGTTTTGTTGTGGGTAGGGTGAAAGGTAGTTTTAACATCACCTTTCTCCATCTATTACCATACTCCATAATTGGCTCATCATCAAGTTGATGAAGACTAGATAAGTTAGTCAAGTTTGTCCTTTTCTTAGCGCTAGAGGCAAAACATCCTAAAAATGAATCGGCCAATTGCTCAAAGGTGTTTATGCTATGACATGGTATATGATTATACCATTCTAAAGCATCTCCAGATAATGTTGTAATAAATATTCTCAACATCAAAGGATCATAATATTGAATATGAGAGCACTTAAGAATTAATCTTGTCACGTGCTCTTTTGCATCTTTATAATCTTTAAAATCTTCATGTTTGGGCATCTAGAAATTTGATGGGTATGTCAATGATGGCACTGATGGATGTACAAGTTGATTACTAAGCTGCTTCAGTGTGGGTTTTTTATAACCCAAAATTTGATCTAGCTTTTCTAATACCTTCAACCGATCATCTAGCACTTTGTATGGCCTTGATGACATAATATGATCATTCTATTGTCACCCTTTATTAGATGAAGGAGGTCGCTTTTGACATTGAGGTGGATGATAAGTATGATCATTAGGTACCTCATCATAATTGGGTTCAGGGTAGGCATCTATTTGATCCTGATGTTCCCATTGGGACTCTTCATATGATTCCTCCTCATTTTGATCTTGGTACTATTGAGGAGTATGAGGCTTTTGAATATTAATAGATAATGGCATTTGATGTTGAATGCAAGTTTGGTGTGGCCTAGGGGAAGATTTTGAGATTGTATTGGGCGTCTTGCCCATTGTTGCATCCTATAGGTGCTAGGTGTAAGCACAACTTTATGTACTACATTATGTAATTTCTCTTGTTGTATATTTTGTTGTTCTTGTATCTTTTGTTGATATAAATCTTGTAGGTGTGCTCATTGTGATTCCACCCATTGTTGATGTACTTATTGTTGAGCCAATTGGAGGTGATCCGTATGTTGTTGCCTATTAATATTTGGCCTAATTTCCTGATGAGTATGATCTGGTTGCTCTGTTGCATGGGGTTTGTGTATCCTCATATTTGAAATATGGATGGGTTTATCATGTATTTCCCCCTAATAGGGTTTAACACTTGTTTTCCATGCTTCCTAAGGATCATATTACCTTGAGACTCTCATTTATGAATTGGTTCTAGAGCCATCATATGGTTGAACCAAATACTCTTCACGAGGAGTAGGTAGATGGTTGGGACCTTCTCCATCATCTATTAGGAAAGCCTCATATTCAGTTTTGGATGTAAGCTCTATATATTCAGGCTACACAAAAGCACGATGTGTGGATGTTGAGTGCTCTCTATGAGGAGTATGAGGTCGACTTGCTCGATCAAATGGGGTGGTTTGCTCATCCAGGATAGGCCATGGTGTACTCTCATGTTCATATTATGATTGATGTATAGAGCAAGCTGGGGTGTGAAACTATGATATTGATTTATTAGACCCCTCAGTGGGCAGATTATTTGCTATATATAATTCTATCAAGGTATCCCAATCAGAGAGTTTTCCTAGACGACCTATGGGTTCTTCCCTAGTAGGGGTATCTCGAAGGTTTGCCCCACTAGGGATGATTTTGTTGTTATAATAGGAGCTAGGATACCATTTAGGTATGGGCATGTCCTATAAACTTATTTGGAGATATTCACTAGCTATGGAGCTTGAATCTCTTACTAAATTGGAGGTCTTGTTTTCAATCGCCGTTGAACCAAATTGGTAAAACGGGGGTCCATAAGCCATTTTAGAAAATTTTAACTTTCCCAAAAATGTTATAAGTGTGATATATAAAAATGATCAATGCGAAAAGTTGATAATAATGGGATAGGTCTCCAAAATTTTATTTTTGGGTCAAAAATTTGTATTTTTGAAATATTTGGCCCACCGGGGCCCGTGGGGAAATGCCCACTTTTAGGATTTTTTGGGAAATTTTTAACCGTGAATATTTAGGACTAAAAATTTCTAGGAGAGGTTCCCTATGGGTTAAATAAGATAGAAAAACAAATTTGGTACTTTTCAGAGTTGTCTAGCCCACTTTATGACTATTTTAGTGCAGTTTTTCACTATTTTCGGGGTTGAAAATAGAGTAAAAATAAAACCAAAATAACTTTTTCGTTATAGATATGTTTTGCATGATTATTGAAGCATTGGATGAAGAATAAAAAGTATATATTTTTTTAAACCCTATTTTTTGATAAATTAGGGTTAGGGTTTTGTACCAAATAACAAAGAAACACACAAAGCATACAATATGATTGTGTTTTTTACTTATTAAATGTGTGTCCTAAACTGGTTTCAATGAGTTTAGATTTTTTGTTGTTATTTGCTCTTGTTGTGGAATTAGAATGAGGGAACTCAACCAAAGTGGTGACTAGGGACACTAGTGCCAAACATGATTTCTCAAAAGAGTCTAGTGTACACCGCTTAAATCCTAGTGGGGGGTTCGCCTAGCTCTTCCACTCTGAAACAGTGTTTCCAAAAGTGGGAGGCAATTTGAAAATTAGTAACCTATTCCATATTGAGAGAGTGCCCTATTTTATTTTAGTAATATATGGGCAATATGGTGGAAGGAGGTGAAATCCAACATCACCAATCTGAATTGGGGGTTGGTGATGAAATCCAACCTTACCAATGTTATAGTGGAACGTGCAAGTGTGTGTGGTTCCTTTTAATCCAAAGAAAGTAAGCAAAGAAGCATTCAATGATCATTCACTAAATGCATGAAATAGGTGTGTTTTAATTTCAAAAGGCTAGGATAAAAGGAACCTACAAGTGTCACTTATAGATGTAAGCCCTAAATTCTCGCTACCCATTGGGTAAGCCACAAGCAATCAAGCCACAAAGATGCATTGCTACTTCAAATTTATTTTGAATTTTCTTCTTCCTTTTGCTATGTGATGTTATAAGAAAAGAAAAAATGTAAATTTTAACCTTTCTATGCAAGAAAATTAAGTAAGAAAACTGATTTTTGATAGTCTCTAAAAATGTAGTAGAAAAACAGAAGTTTTAGGCACTTTATCCATTTTGAACTCTCCAAATTTTGAATTTTTTGGCAGAAATCTCTTTGTTTCACCACTGCTCTAGGGTGGGATGATTAGAAGCCTCATCACCATCCCAGGGTGGGAGAGTGAAGCTAATGAGGATAACTTAGGCTTATCCACTTAAGCCTAAGTTAATTATTATTATTTACTATTACTATTTCATTGCACTTTGTATTCACGTGAGGCATAGTATGCCTATGATAGAAATAGGTTGTTAGCATGTTGTTAGGTGTTAGTTAATTGATAGAGATCTTGTTTGTCTTCTCGTAGTTAGTGGACATCCATAGTTAGCATTTTGTTAACTAGTAGTTAAGTGGTTGGCCATGTTTGGTAGATTGTTGCAACCACTTAATCTACGTGAGATTCCTATGTAATCCTATATATTACTTGCATTTCATGAATAAAGTAGCTTCATACTATTGTTCCTACATCATTGGTATCAGTTAGCCTGAGGAAAAGTTGCAGGAAGGAGGATAGAACTGCCACTTCACTGCTAGATCCTAGGAAGGTGTTAAGTGGAGCTTGAAGTCTTCCACAACACCAAGTGAAGCTGAGGGCAGAGGGAAGCAATTACCCCTACACCATTTATTTGCCAAGGAAATTGCTGAAGCATAGTTTTTGTCAAAGTAAAATTGGAACTCAAGTTGGAGTCCAATAGCTCTTGCAGAAAGAATAGTGAGTTCAAGTTGAACCAGTTCATTCATCCTTGCATGAGAATATTTTTCATCTTTGGGGTGAAAAAGATTTATTTTTATAAAATATTAATAATTTTATTAATATTTTATTAAAAAAAAATCATGCATGAAATTTTTGAAAGATAGGCTTTTAAGCCTATTCAAAGTGTAGTGGCCACCTATTTTGGTGGGCCACCTATTGCAATCTTCAACAACCACACCGGGTAGCCGAAAGCACCACCAGTCGATAGCCACTGGTAGTCGACCACCAGCCAGTTAGCCACCTTACAGCAACAGCATCGGCCAACCAATGGCAGCATCGGCCAACAGCGGTGACACTGGCTAGGCCATCCATTGGACCAACCGCATGACAGCCAGGCAGTAGGAGACCCCCATCGGTGAGCATCGACATTGATCGATGGGCCACCATCCTGGATGACTATAGAGGTTAAGCCAAAGACTGCCAGAATTGACTGACATCAATCGACGAACGTCAACTGGCTTCAACCAGCCAAAAAAAAAATCTTGTCAACCCTATCCCTCGACGTAGAACGAGGCGAGAAATTGCAGGTGATAGCTTCTAGTTGTAGAAGAAAACAATCCTCACATAATTCTGATGTCGAGATCTATTACAAAATTTTTCGATGTAGCAGACACCATATGGTCAACTGAAACCCCATTTCGCACCCAGTAGAGCTTCGACAGGTTAAACCATTCGTAGATCCAATGAAGAATTGCAACTTTTGGTTTTCTCGGCACGCTTCAGACATTTTTGAAAAGCATAAGAAAATTTGGTGGAAATTATTTAAATATTTCTAAGGTTTTAAAAAGTTTGCCAGCAGCCACAAAAAGTTTTCGTCGCCGTGGAAGTCACTAACGACCGGCTGAAGGGAGTTGGGCTTGTGGGTTCTTTATCCCACATCGGGTAGGAGAAGGCCCGATCGGGAGTTGAAAAGTGTGAAGACGCAGTAAAATATTGTGACCACCTCCCAGTGGTCACATAGGTCATCATGCGATGACCGCACATGGACAGTTGGCGTCCACTTAGCCTCGGTTGGGGAGAACGGACCTTGTTTACTGGGTGCAGGCTACAGCACCACGTGGTAGTTTCGGGTTGTGCTCGTCAGGTTGTACCCGACCGTGGACTGTTCGGGCTTTGGGCGGGAGTTGACCGCTCGACCCAATTCAAAAAAAAATATATATATTTTTGGAGCCCACAGAATTTTGGCGGGAAATCCAGGAATTTAAAATTCAAAAATTGGCGGGAAAACCAAGGAGGACAAATTCAAAATTCAAAATTGGTGTCAAACTTCGAAAGGTGATAACTCCTCCGTTATTGGTCCGTTTTTGACGAAATTTTTTGCGTTCTCTTGAAAATTTTTCGAATATTGATCATTTTTGCTCCTAACCAAATTTTGGCATTGTAAAAGGGCTAAATTTCAGCATTTTCTTAGTGCACTTTGTAATTACAAAATTGAAATCCATTTTGTAAAAGCACTAAAATAGCCCTATTTTTGAGAGCAAAATTGTAAAATCTAGGCATTTGCTGCATTAGGAATATTTTCAAATTCCTAAAGCCTAGATTAGTTCTTGCATCCATTTAGTAATCCTCCTAGTCTGGCATATACTAGGAAAAATATGGCTCAAGACCTCAGATCAAACATGGAAAACCTTACTTCTATAGTAGAAATTTTAGCAGAGAAGATAAGAGATATTGTTGTGCAATTCAATCCTGGTGAAATCAAAATCCACCATAATCATGCCAACAAAGCTAAATGTGAGGTTAAAATGTATGATGGATCTAGGGATCCCGATGTCTTATCTGCATGGATTTTGGATATGCAAACTTGGTTTGCTTATGCTGAAATTCCAAAGGATGAAAAAGCCACATTTGCTACACTAAAACTCACAGGTTTAGCAAAAGTTCTCATTGTAGAAAGACAGCCATAATGCCACCATGACTTGAAATAATTAACTCAAATTTTGAAAAACACCTTCTTTCCACCAAACTACCAAAGTGACCTCACTACCAAGTGGTATAGATTGAGGCAAACCTATGGAATGCCAGTTTTTGATTTCATTTTCCAATTTAATAGGTTGAGGGTATTGCTTGGTGTGAAATATTCAGAAGATGATTTGATTAATAAATTCACTCATGGCTTGCAAGATCATATTTTTAGGGAGATCAAATTCAATATCTTCCTCACCTTGGATGTGGCATTCAATCATGCCATTCTTGCAGAGGAGAAAGTTGGTGCATATCAAAAGTCTCATTCATCATAGGAGGGCTCTTCCAAAGGTGGGAATCAGCATCAACAGAAGGTGAAGAACAATTCTCAATCTTTCCCTCATTCTTCTTCTCCTCCCACTTCTCCTAAAGCACATTCTTCTTCCTTTCATGCTAAAGATTCTTCTTCTTCATTGTATTGTGACTTTTGTAAAAAGCATGGACATGTAAAATCCAAATGCTATACTTTTGAGAAGTTTAAGAAGAAGAAATCCCTAATTGTACATCCTACACATGAGGAACCACAAGATGGTCCCATTTTGGCTACAGGGACAGAAGAAGAATATCATGCTTTAAAGGGTAAACTGAACAATGTTACCCTAATGTCCAATGTATTTGCTCAAGGGGGGCGTGATCATTTGTTTGTCACTAGAGCCCACTTGACGCATGATTTCTATGTTGATTGTATCATTGATAACGAATCACAAAAGAACCTCATTGCGAAGTCCATTGTGGAGAAGTTGAAACTTCCCATCAAACCACATCACCAACCTTATGCACTTGGGTGGAAAGATGTAGACTCCACATCCAACATCACCCATACTTGCACCTTGAATTTTGCTTTTGGTGACAAGTTTGTGGATAAAGTTAGGTGTGATGTCACAGATATGGATTGTTGTGGACTCTTTCTAGGTAAACCCTATCAATTTGATAGGAATGCTATTTATCATGCTAAAAAGAACACCTACACATTGGAGTTGCATGGTAAAAACTACTTGATACAAAGCACTACACCTACTTCCAATTTGATGTTAAGTTGTAGGCAAGTAAGGAAGACATTGAGTCAAGCACTTATTTTAGCTCCTACTAGCATTTGTCCCACACAAAATGAAGAAAAAGCACCACCTAAGGAACATGCAAAGGAAGAAGTTTCACTCCCACATGATGAACAATCACAAGAGCAAGTGGTTAAGGAACCCACCATTCTCACTCATGAGAAAGATACCATTGATTCCATTGGTATAATTTTGGGTACACCTACAACTACTGAACCACTTGTTCCATAGAAGTTACCTTTGGCTTTGCCCACTCCCACCATTGCACACATGGAGGAGCAAGCTAAGGTTACTTCCCTTACTAAGCACCGATAGAGCCTTCTAGGCAAGGTACCACAGGACTTGCAGGAGACTCTGCAGGGAGTGGTGCGAAAGCATCACAATCCTCACTCACCATAGGTTGGAGGTAGAGTTTGGGTTCCTTTGGATGAGCACCACTTTCCAGAGACACCATTTCAGGACCCTCTTTTGGTACCTGATCCTATTTTCAGTCCTACAATAGTAGTGGCACCTGATCGTCAACTTTTGCTCATTTTAGATAGAGTTTTTGAGATGAAGACTCATCACACGAGATAGGGTTCTTCCACTACTTACCTTGTCGCTCATCGTGGTCACTTTCCACACATGGCTCGCTGGATTCCTCACCATGAGATGGCCCATGAATTTCCACATTTGTTGAGAGCATTGGGGTCCAATGCTTATATGGTTGGGAGGAGTGTTGAGGATAACTTAGGCTTATCCACTTAAGCCTAAGTTAATTATTATTATTTACTATTCCTATTTCATTGCACTTTGTATTCACGTGAGGCATAGTATTCCCATGTTAGAAATAGGTTGTTAGCATGTTGTTAGATGGTTGTTAACTGTTAGAGATCTCCTTTGTCCTCTAGTAGTAAATGGACATCCCTAGTTAGCATTTGGTTAACTAGTAGTTAAGTGGTTGGCCATGTTTGGTAGATTGTTGCAACCACTTAACCTACGTGAGATTCCTATGTAATCCTATATATTACTTGCATTTCATGAATAAAGTAGCTTCATACTATTGTTCCTACATTAGAATCCACCATACCAGGGTGTGCCAAATAAAGGCTCTGTCACCATTCTAGGGTGGGGAGGGGAGCACTTGCAACACAAAAAGGGCAAAAATTACAACATTGAGGTCATATTTTCATCAAAATCATAAGGGACAAGGATCCCACCATGATCACCACTAAATTAGGGAAAATTAGTGCACCTAATGAAGATAAACAATATGTTTATCTATCCCATATTGCACATGAGCATCAAATGAAATCATGCATATGAAAATGAAGCAATACCAAGCAATAAAGAATGAAATGAAATGACTGTCTTCTTTATTAATTGGGTGGATCATATCCAAGGTTATACATAATTACCATTAAGGGCTCAAAATTTGATACAATTGTTACAATTTTTGGGTTTCCCAAGGATCAATTACTCTAAGTAATCAGGGTGCACATCCAGTGCCTTTCCTCATACCCACAATCGAGGTGAGTGGGCCAATGTCATCGCTACTTGTATCTTCAATCTATGATGTCTGATATTCCTTTCCAATGCCTTATCAAAACCTTCACCTACACATAATTAATAAAAAGATGTCAAATAGCAAGGGTGTATGGTGAAAACATGCAATCCCCACAGGGGTAAAATAGTGCATATATTAAAAATATATTAGAACATGTCCAAATGACTTGAGCTCTCCAAATTCTAAATTTTTGGGAAGAAATATCTCTGTTTCACCATATATCTAGGGTGGGATGATTAGAATCTTCACCACCATACCAGAGTGGGACAGTGAAGCCACAATCCCAGGGTGTGCTAGATAAAGGCTCTACCACCGTTCCATGGTGGGTAGGGGAGCATCTGCAACACAAAAAGGGCAAAAATTATAAAATTGAGGTCAAATATTCACCCAAATCATAAGGTACAAGTATCCCACCATGATCATCACTAAAGTAGGGAATATCAGTGCATCTAATGAAGAGAAAAAATATGTGTATCTATCCTATATTGCACATGAGCATCAAACAGAAGCATGCATATGAAAATGAAGCAATACCAAGAAATATAGAATGAAATGAAACAAGTGTCTTATTTATTAATTGCGTGGATCAAATCCAAGGTTATACATAATTCCCCTTAAGGGCTCAAAATGTGATACAATTTTTATAATTTTTTGGATGCCCAAGGATCAATTCCTCCAAGGAATCAGGGTGCACATCCAGTGCCTTTCCTCATACCCACAATCTAGGTGGGCGGGCCAATGTCACCGCTGCTTGTATCTTCAATCTATGATGTCTGATATTCCTTTCCAATGCCTTCTAAGAACCTGCACCTACACACAAGGAAGCCAAAGGGGTAAAATAGCAAGGGTGTATGGTGAAAACATGCAATCCCCACAGGGGTAAAATAGCGCATATATTAAAAATATATCAAAACATGTCCAAATGACTTGAGCTCTCCAAATTTTGAATTTTTGAGCAAAAATCTCTCTGTTTCATAACCGCTCTAGGGTGGGATTATTAGAAGCCTCACCAAAATACCAGGGTGTTATGATGAATCCACCATCCCAGGGTGTGCCAAACAAAGGCTCTGCCACCGTTCCAGGGTGGGGAGGGGAGCACCTGCAACATAAAAAGTGCAAAAATTACAAAATTGAGGTTATATTTTCACCCAAATCATAAGGGACAAGGGTCCCACCATGATCACCACTGAAGTAGGGAAAATTGGTGCACCTAATAAAGAGAAACAATATGTGTATCTATCCCATATTGCACATGAGCATCAAACGGAAGCATGCATATGAAAATGAAGCAATACCAAGCAATAAATAATGAAATGAAATGAGTGTCTTATTTATTAATTGGGTGGATCATATCCAAGGTTACATAGCAGTCTTATTGAGGGCTCAAAATGTGATACAATTGTTACAATTTTTTGGGTGCCCAAAGATCAATTCCTCCAAGGAATCAGGGTACACATCCAGTGCCTTTTCTCATACCCACAATCCAGGTGGGCAGGCCAATGCCACTGCTGCTTGTATATTCAATATATCATGTTTTATATTCCTTTCCGATTAATTATAATAACCTACACCTACACACAAGGAAGCCAAAGGGGTCAAATAGCAAGGGTGTATGGTGAAAACATGCAATCCCCACAAGGGCAAAATAGCGCATATATTAAGAATATATCAAAACAAGTAAAAATGACTTGAAAATATACAAAGATGTTAAAGATGATTTTTTGAGGGGATATCACCAAAAATAGATCAAAAATTGCATTTTTATACCCCTCAATTTGGCACCGCCTGCCTGCAACCTACGAAGAAGAAGATAAGTAAATACTGAACCTAAACATATACAAAACTCATGAAATTTGGAAAGTATACATAAATTGATATTTAAAGACAACCCATATTATTATATTTTAAAATTGGGTCCCATATCTACCTGCATCAAATTGGGGTGCCTGGATGGGCCCTACGAGCCTGCAAAAACTTGAAAATGCTATAACTTTGTCAATTTACCTCCAAATCACCTAAAATTTGAACTGTAGAATAATAGGATAATATAGAAAAATAATAATTGAAAAAATTAGTGAAATTCTATAATATTTTACCCTCGTCCTATGGGGGATATGGTGGTGACTGCAACTATTTTGGGGGAACCCTAGGAGGGGATACCCACTAATATCGACTACCTTTTGCTACTAAAATCACTATCATATGTTCTTAAAAAATATAAGGTGTTTTTTTGTTGAATTTTGTGAATAAATTCACCCGTATGGAAAAGTTATGCTCAAAAGGCTCTCTTGAAGTCTCCCAGTAACCTCCTTCACTAAGAGGAGATTTCGAGGGCAAGCAAGCTCAATAAGTTGGGGAGAAATCTCGGCAGCACTTCGTTACATATCATATAACTCATCTCTCTATATGTGTATGTTTTTTGTGGAAAATATATCCATTTTATAGCCCAAGGTGGCTTATGTGCAAAAAGGCATGCGGGGGCATGCATGGCAGGAGGTGCCACTTGTCAAACAAGAGGTATGCAATGGGTGTGGAAGAGAATCTCCAATTTGTACCTCCATTAAGAAGTGTGTCATAATATTTTAGTGTCCTCTGACCCGCATGATCCATATGGCATGCTAAATGGCAATTTTTGGGCACCAAATGTCCCAGATTTGACTTTTTTTGGGTCAAACCTGCTCACCGCCCCACCCTGGGATGATGGCTCACCACCATCCTAGGGTGGGATAGCTGGAATATACCACCATCCCAGGGTGGGAAAGTGGTGAATTTTGGGCCAAAAACTCCCAAAATTGGGCCGGTAGCCTCCAAAAACCTTTGTAGAGTGGCTAGAACCACTGTGAGCCTCCTAAGGGCTGCCCAAGGGGCCATATGATGTCAATTTAGTCATTGTTTGTGGATGCTTAATCAGGTTTACCATATTTTAGTATCTATAATAAATAATGGATTGTCTTAGGAATCACTTTGGAATGGCCTGGGAAACGTTATATAAGGCCCCATTTTCAAAATTATAGGTCTAGTTGCTAGAGTTAAGACACAATATTTGTAGTTGTTGATTCTCTAAGTTATTGCAATTACATTGATATATTTTTCCACACTGTAATAAAATACATAGACATAAAAGAGCATAATTATGGTTGTGGATGACTGTGTATAATCCTGGTAATTATGAATAGTGATTTGTGGATGAATATAATGTGTTTGTGTTTTTTTTTAATTGTTATAGATTAGTTTTATGTATTGTTACAACCCTATGGTATATTATGGTACTGGTGAACTCTATAGAATGATCTAGAAGCATGGAAGTAGCAAGGAATATGTATTTACTAATGTTGTACAATTTTTGGACATAATCAGACACCTAGAATCTCTCAACAAGCTTATTAAGTTGTTTTGCCTATTGTGGAGATTGCATTGATTGGTCTATAAAACCCTTACAAAACATATCATAGAGAGAGTGGAGCAATGGAACATATAGACTAGCATCAGGCTATGTCATTATTTCATACAAATAGTACATCGTTTTCCTTACAAATTGTATAAAGCATTTTTATCTGATTTGGTAAAACATGTGATCGATAGAAACTTACCCGATTTGGCAGTTTTGGGAAATCGACTTGATCGATTACAAAAATTTGTATGGTAGCCTCCAAAACTGAATCTGTTAGTTTTTTTGTGTGCAAGATCATACCATATTTGATATTGTATGATTTAATATCGTACAGTGTAGGCATTGATGGTAGGATGAATATTGTTTGTACAAGGATAGTTCAAGTAAGCATATGACTGTATGATTTGGTAAGTGAGTTGGGTTTAAAATATTGATCATTATTAACTCTAGAAAATAACTCCCCACTGGGAATACTCCACCCCTGTGCTACAATCCAAACTAGATTTTGTAGCCTTTATTTCAAAGCACAAAACTAATTTCTTTTGTTAGTAATAATAGTGCAAATAAATCTAACAAATTCTACTTTTAATGCACTAACAAATTACACCTTATCCTTCTAATATACTCTCAAGAAAATGCACTTAATCAATTCACTACAACTAATCAAGAATAATATGAAATGAACATTCAAGAAATATTTTATAAATTTCTTATTGTAGTAATCTAGGATGCATACACCTAAGCTAATAATAATTGAAGCATCACATAAAGCATGAAAAAAAGACAAATTTACAAATAACCACAAATAAGGGTTGATTGTTATTAAATTTCCAATGAAACTCTATTAAAAATCCATCCCTCTTAGGGATACCCAATGTGATACAATTATTACAATCAAGAAAAGTTCCCACGCAAGGGTAGGTATAATCCACAAGCTTCCTAGGTTGACACGAATTGCTATAAGGCAAATATAGCCTTTTACTCCATGATTAAAGGTATTTGTTGCCTTGAATGTCAAGACCCTGTTAACCCTACATTCAATAAATAACAAGAAGCAATTAGAATCAAAGGATTCCTCTCTTAATGAGGCTTTTGGATGAAATTATATAAAATATTATCATGAAAACTTGAAATCAGGAAAGTACATAAAGCATAGAAATCTACTCTAAGCATGATAATTGACCATCAAGAATGTAAAGGAAGCATATATCAATCCATCTAATATCCTAATTAATCCATTGAAAGCATGAAAACATGAAAAGTAGAAACTATTGCCCTAATTGTTTAAATGACAAAATGCAAGGAAACATCACTTTAAACTATGATTCTACTGCACAATTGTCTCTAATAAATTAAATCTAGATCAAATGTATCTAATCTAAAGCAAGTAAAATATAAACTACTTCTAAAACTAAGGGAAAAAAATTGAACCTTGATCGTAGGTCTATGAAGCGATTGGCACTATTAGCCATGGATGAGCTGGAAATGAAATTGCCCTCAAATGCTGATCTTAAATCTCCAATTATCCTTGATGAATTGATGATCAAGGGTCACCACAATGTCCTCTGATATAATTTGTGGTTGATTGCTCATATTGATGATGGAATAAGCTCAATTTATTTTCTTTATTTCTCCTAGCCCTCCATAGCCTTCTTGGTTCTAAATGTCATTTGATCTCTAATTAGGTAGCAAAAGTATTCCTCTTAATGTATGCAAGTGAGTATGCAATTTGACAGGGCTTCGTTGCTATTCAAATCAATATTCTTCTATATATTTCCCCAATTTGGAGGGGTATTTATAGCATTTTAGGAGGCCATGTATTAGCTTCATGGATAAGCCAAGATAAAGAAGGAACAACTAGGGCAGTTGAATGGAAAATTTTGGAGTTTCTTTCCCTCTAACTACTCAAATCTACAACCAATTAGCCATTGTAACCAATTTTGGGTTGGCCTAGGTCCAACTGATTTTTGAGGCTAGCTGCAACTCTGAGGTATGGTCAACTATGTTAACTATGGGTGTTAGCCATAACCAACATTGATTAGCTCAAAATGCCTAAATAAGTGGTTAGAACCACTGCTATACCTTTGAATCTATCCAAGATCTTCCATATAGTCTTCTAGCATGTCCCATATGAGTAGTCACCTTGATATGATGTGTTTTAGGTGTATAAAGATGCCCATTTTGAGATGCATTGTAAGATCGAACAATGCTGAGAAAAAATAGACCTCTTAAAATGATGTTGTAGGTTGGATGATGATCATTAGTCTAATCAAGATTAGATGCCCAAGATCCAACAAAAGGATGTACATCCTAGAATCATTGCTTCCAAATGGATGGAAGGATTAAATTGAAAGAGATTACACTCATCATCATACATTTGGGTAGCTTCACTGCTATTATATATTTCTAATCCTATGTTTCTAAAAGGAAGAGAGCTACAAACTAAACTATCATATTTTCTTTTTGTCCCAGCAAAGGGTAAGCTTATGATAGTCATTAGCAATGATTCCTAAGATGAACACAATTTTGACAAGATCAGGAGATCTATGATCAAGAGATATTTTGTTGACTTTGACTATGATTATGAAATTATGACTACCCCCTCAAGTGACGATTCGATGAGGGTTATGAAAATTAAATGAAGCGACAAGTCACTTGACCACTATGAATGACTTTGAATAAATTAAGATTTAGCATTTGATATTTGATTAGGCCTAATTAGCTATGATTGCAACTGTTAATAGTAATTGTATACTTCTATCCCATGGAGCGGTCTAGCCTCAAAAAGATCTTATTAGGAAAGAAAAATAATTACAATTCCAATTAGGCTTGTCATGAATCATAATATCGATGATCTATTGAAAATTTCATAGAAGAATTGGCATGATTTCTTCATTCTCGTGGGGTGGTCCAGCCTACAAGGCCTTCTTTAGGATCTAAATGAAGCATATCAATTCGATGATGATGAATTTTGCCCCAAATGTCCTTATGGTAATTTATTCATCCTACCAGATTTCATGGAATGCAAATCGCTATAGTCACCAAGTGTAGAGGATAAATCACTAGATACGAGGTGCATTTAGCTTTTGAATTATCTGATTTTTTGGTTATTTTTATTTTTTTGACAATTCTAGTCAAGTGGGTATTTATGATTTATTTAGAGCATTTATTACAGGTTGCTAGCCACACTTGGAAAATGTAGCTAATTTTTAAAATTTTCTTAGTTGCGACTCTGACCCATGATTGAAAACCCTAATTCTACACCCGTGGATGTCAACCACGATCAGGAGCAAAATAGAAAATATTTAAAAAATATCATTTTTGACGTCATTTTCCAATTGACAAATCTACAAAACCTAAGTACTCTAAGAGGTGAGTTACCAAATTTGATGTGAAACCCTGCTGTAAACTTGACCTCACTACCACCTGGACTGATGGTAGACCAACCTAGAGGAGTCGGTGCTACTAAGGTAGAAGCACACAAAACCCTTGACCATTATTTGCTTTATCAATTTTAAAAATTAACCTCACTAAGTAATGAGCTAAATGAACATCATTAAACTATTGGTAATTGACCTCACCCGAGATAGATTTATCTTAGGTTAGATTAAGGGGGGGTTTTAATTTTTTTTGGGTGTCTCAGGATAATAAATGACCTTAAAAAGGTCAACTTTCTTAGCCACGACTGGCAAGCATAGTCCCCAAATGGTAAATTAGGGGTTGTGGTTGTCAACCATGGTGAGATTAAGTTCCATTGATTAGTAAATTTGATTGCCATCCTGACCATGGGTCTAAACCGCGATTTGACAACCTTAGGCAAATTTAAAAAAAAAAATCAAATTTTTTGAATTTTGTAAGGAATTATTTTCTTTTTTTTGACTTTTTAAAGTACTTTGTCTATTTTTTTGAAATTTTTAAGTTCATTTTTTTATTTTTATGTGTTTTTGAAGAGTTTATGAATATTTTTTCCATTTTTAAGTCATTGTTTTTATGTTTTTGGTTGATTTTTAATTATTTTTGCCTTATTATTCTGCTTTCGACCAAACTCTAATCACGAGGGTGAGGGAATCAAAGATCCTTCATAACCTACATGGGGCCCTTACTTAGGTATAGGATGATAGGTTCAGGGCCATGGGATTTGGTGATGTCTTGTGCCTCCCCACTATTTGGGCCTATTAGGCCTACATGACTGCATTGGCTCGATGCTAGGATGCACAGACCAATACCTTTCACCTATCGATAGGTGAGATGATTGTGACACTAGAGGATGTATATCACATCTTCTGACTCAATATGGATGGTGAGGCCATCACATATTCATAAAAAAAGTTAAGAATATATTTTTTGATCAGATCTTCAACTACCATAGCACCATAGCATAGGAGCACTCAAACCATGGTGGGGTCCACATTGAGAACTGGTACACTCATCAGGTCTTTTCTTAGTGAGCGGCCATATTCATGCACTTGATTGTGTATACAGTGCTCCTTGGAACTTTTGGAGTGAGGTTACCTTGGAACCTCCTAGCTAGGACTCAATATGTCCTAGCGAGCCCTATTGGCCAACCCCTAATATTATCCTAGAGGAGTGCCTTACTAGTGTAGCTCTATAATGAGTTGTACTAGATCACTTAGAGGAGAAGGGTGGGCATCAATTATAGCTTGCTACTATAGATCTAGGGGTGGTAGTACATAAATATTGAGCATCGCACTAGCTTGCCATGTAATATCAAAGATATTATGGATGAGCATCACTAGTGCTATGCAACATGCTGGCACTGAGAGTAGGAGGGATTCCAGAGTAGGTCTCATGTAGGAGACTTGAGCTATTACATATAATAGTTTGCACAGCTACAGGAAGACCATATTGAGTGGTGCACATACTTAGATTTCCCTCCATAGATAGAGGTTGACAAATACCTATGATAGGGATGTAGAGATAAATGGCTCCTCGAACACAAGTCCAAGGTATGTGAGTTCTTCTACTTATCTCACATCATCATAAGGTTCAACATCAGATAGTATATTCTAAAGAACACAAGCTTATACTGAGAGGGGGGGTGAAAATATAAGACCACTTTTTACTTTTTCTTCCAATTCAATATTATGTTGTGTAAATATGGTAGTATCAATAGCAGTAATCAAAGCAATGCACAGAAACCATATACAATAGAGACACCACAATTTATGTGGTTCACCCAATGTGGCCTACTCCATAAAGAAAATATTTTACTAAAAATTTCTCAATCAATATCTTTGGGAATCACTCCCAATTACAATGTTTATGGATCTCTGTCCAAAGGATATGTTGATCCCCTAATCTCAAGTTCATGGATCTCTTCCACATGAGAACTCTTTCTCCTTCTACTCTAGCTATGTGATCTTCTAGAAGACTCTATCTCTCTACTACACTAATTGGTGGACCTCTCTCCACTTGAATACATTTCACTTAGATTTGTCTTCAACTGTGCTGGCTACTGGATCTCTATCCACTGAGACTCTGTCCTCTGTACTCTATAAATAGGCTCACACAAAACTTGCTTAACAAGCTCACACAAAACTTTTCCAAAACTACTCTAGCAAGCTCACCAAGAACTTGCCCAAAAATACTATAGCAAGCTCACCAAGAACTTGCCCAAATCTACTCCAACAAGCTCACTAAGAACTTGCCCAAATCTTCTCTAGCAAGCTCACCAAGAACTTGCTCAAATCTACTCCAAAAATCTCACTAAGAAATTTTCCAAATCTACTCTAGCAAGCTCACCAAGAACTTTCTCAAATCTGCTCCAACACTATCCTAAAATCTATCCCAAAGGTCTTCTCAAAGGCTCAATCAATCATGCTCAAGTAGCACTAAAATATAATCCATAAATATATCAGGTCAAAGCTCAAATATGAACTCAAAAATGAATGACAATGTACTCTTCAATGGATGACAACAATGATCCATAATGATCTCAACTCAACTCAACTCATAGAAGCATAAAGAGAATTGTTAGAGACTCAATATGTTCTAATATCAATCTCAACTCAACTCAACTCAAATCAACTCATAGAAGCATAAAGATAATTGTTAGAGACTCAATATATTCTAATCTCAATATCAACTCAACTCAAATCAAATCAATCTCAACTCAACTCAACTCAAATCAACTCATAGAAGCATAAAGAGAATTTTTAGAGACTCAATATGTTCTAATATCAATCTCAACTCAACATAGAATGATGGAATAGTTTGTTTTATATAACTTGAACAATCACTTCACACATCACTTGAATAGGCTCAATCAACTCAACTCAACCAATCATCACAAGGGACAACTCTTTCTCACACAACCCTAGTCCAAGTATGTATCAACCAACTTAAATATTTTCAACAATGCTCAACAACAAATCTCACATAAAAATTATACTCATGTTCTTTTCTAACTCAAGTTATTTCACAACCAATGGGCTTTAACCACTATGCTTATAACACAAGTTTTAAACACAATTCTCAATTCATAAAACCTTGAAGCATTCAATCAACTACTTTTGAAAACGAAACCACGAACAATCCTTATTTTAGAAATCAACCACCATAAAAAATCAATACAAGAATGTGCCCATACATTTTATGAAGATGAAAAAACCTCTTTGTAAGTCTTCCATAATCAAAAAAATCTTTTACCAATATTCACAAGGGTTAGTAGATCACAAAATAATCAACATTACTCCACTTTTCAATAATCATCACCAAGGCCTTTAATTGCACAACTTCTTTATCTCTCCTAAAACCACTTGTACCATAAAATAAAATAAATAAAAACATTGCATAACCTTTTCACCCCCAAAACCACTTGTACCATAAAATAAAATAAATCACAATATTTCATACCTTGTCACCTCATGAAAGAATTAATACTCTTGAAAAATAACAAGGCAAACTTCACTTTTGGAACCCCTTTGAAAAATTAGAAATATATCTTTACACACACCTTATTTCTCCTTCTAAATAAGTTAGTCAAATAGCCCTCAAAATAAGCTTTCCAACGATATATAATATGCCCACTTTTCGAAATAAATTGAAACCTTTACATATATATATATATATATATATATATATATATATATATATATATATATATATATATATATATATATATATATATATGCCAACCTCCATTACTTGCACATAGGTCGGCCCTCCATTAATTTAAAATTTAATATCTTCATCATCGGAGGTCCTTTTCCAATGAAAAAAAATTCCACATTGGATTTTAAGAAAATCCCTTTCCACATAAGCCCACCATGGTTTTAAATAAAACCTTTTATTTTGCATGCCTTGGTTTTCATAAAAACCCTGTATATATCCCTGCTCTCCAAAATATCATAGATTATTATCTATGAAGTGCTTTTGCCACAAACACTCAATGTGACATCAATAATCCATGTGACATCAATGACAACACAAAATGCCTCAAATTAACTCAAATTTTCAATAATCTCCCCCTTTGTCATTGATAGCAAAACCTCTAATGCAAACTCCATAATCACTATAAAAACCATCTCTGAGAATCAAAGCTGCTCCCCCTGACTCAATACTCTCTATGGAGGCTGCTTCCCCTAACTCAATACTCTCTTTGGATGCTGCTCCCCCTAACTCAATACTCTCTTTGAAGGCTGCTCCCCCTAACTCAATACTCTCTTTGGAGGCTGCTCCTCCTAACTCAAATCTCTCCCTTACTCAAATCTCTACCCCTTTGATATCAATGGCAAAAGGGACACCTATGGGGCTAAAATATATGACTCTTAAGCTTAGCCCTCCTCACTCCATTTTATTTTGAGGTGATTAATTTTGGTGTGGGAGTATTTTTACTCCCATATCACTTTGTTTCTTTCCTCTATCAACTTCCTTCCATGTTTTTCTGCTATCCTTCTCTTGATGAATTACTTGATCTTCTTGTTTAGAACATTTTTGACCTTCTTGCCTTGAACCTGTTTGGAATTGATTCCTACACCATATTGCAATATACCCAAAGTTATTGCAATTAAAAAACTTGATATTGTAGCCTTTGGTTGGTGCCCATGTCCTAAAATTATTCTTAAAATAATGTCCATATCCATTCCTTTTCTGAACCCTGTATTGTGAAGCTTTGTTTTCATGACCATTATAACCATGACTTCTAAATTGTGTAGCTCTAAAACCAAAACCATGTTGCTCATTTCCTTTGCATTGAAAAGCTCTATGAAAAATCCTATTGCATGAGAAGCAATGTACCTAAAAACCATACCTTCTTCCTTTGAAGTTTCTTCTAGAAAAATCAAACTTCTTTTATCCATAGATCCTGCAATGTATAGCCCTGTGTCCAAATCCATTATAAGAAAAACAATATCCTTGAAAAGCCTATTTTTCATGCCTTGGTTTCTCATACCTTTATTGACCATTATCCTTATGATCATATTCAAATTTTGCATTGCATTCTTGAACCTTATTTGTAGCATCTAAAACCTCTTCCTTAGTTTCTTCCTTGCCCTTTTCTTCAATAATTTATTTTCCCTTTGATCTTGATTCACCTATCTCAAAACAAGAACCAAAATGAATATTTGGAGCCATAGGAACTTTGGAACTTTCCTCACAAATCTTAGGTTCTTCTTTGCTTTCATATTTTAGAACTTCCTTTCCTTTTGAGTGTGATTTCACAAACCTAAAATATGGGACCTTTGGTGCTTTGGAATCTTCCTCTTCTTTATCTTCATTTGTGTCAAGTAGCAACTTGGCATCCATCTCTATAGTGTCTGAAATACATGTTTCCTTCTTAGTACAAATATATCGACCTTTGAATCATGTGATGGATCAAACTTCTCATGTAGGGAAAATATCAATTCTTTTAGATTCTCCTTAACCTCTTGTAGTTGCCCATGGATAACATTGAAATCTTCCTTTAGATCAACTGAGATATTATCCTCTTGTTTAACTTTATCTATTTGGAATGAATGTTCTTCTACTTCTTTTATTCCATAGAAAAACCCTTGTTCATCTTCACTGACACTAAGATCATTATAATCTTCTATAGCAAACAAACTCTCAAGATTTCTTTGACCATGCTTGTTTCCTTTATGTGTCATCTCATCTTCAATATCACTAAAACCATTGCAATACCCTGATCTGTGATCTTTTTGACCACACATAAAACATTGTTCTCTTTCACCTTCTATTCCTAGGAATAAATGCTCTTCCTTTTCATCATTTGAATTGTCTCTATCATTATGATCTGAGCTATCACTTGCTTCTACAATGTAGTAATATTTCTTTACCTTATGAAAAAATTTCTTCTTCTCATACATGTTTTGCTTGAATCTATCATCTTTGTCATGCTTATGCTTCCATATTATTTTCTTATATGAACCTATTTTTCATCATCATTGATTTATTCATGTGGAGACTTGTATGCATAGTGACCAAGATCACCACAATTGTAGCACCTGAATTTCCTTATATTTCTAAAATTCCTTGAGTCCTTATTCCTTTTTATGAAGTTAGCTTCCTCATAATTTTATACAAATCTATCTATTTTTAAAACTTTCCCTTTATTTTTTTTGAAGCCTTGAATGCAATATCTTTTATTGGATCTTGATGCTTACTTACCCTCATATCATAAGCTATGAGAGTACCTTGCAATTCTTCCATTGTTAACTTGTTGATATCCATTGTTTCTTCTATTGCTAAAACCTTTGCATCATATTTCATGGGAAGTGATCTCAAAAAATTTTGAGTAACTTTTGATTCTTTCATATCAAACCTAGGCCTCTCATAGTGTTAGTAATATCATCCAATTGAATTAAGAACTTTGTAATATCTTTAGAATCTTCCATTTTCAATTTCTCAAATATTTTTCTATGAGTTTGTAGTTTTGCCAACTTTACCTTGGAATCTCCTTCATAAGTATTCTTCAACTTGGTCCACATATCATTAGCTGAAGTACATACCATGACCTTTACAAAAAATTTCTCACGTAGCCCACTCAAAATACAATTCATTGCTCTTGCATTGATCTCAACCAATTTCCTGGTAGTCTTATCTTCCTCGAGATCACCTTCAACTTATACTCTTTTTCAACCATCTGCCATACCTCATATCCTTGTGATATCAAGTATTTATTCATCCTCATGCTCTAGAAAGCATAATTATTACCATAAAATAATGGAGCCTTATTTGAAGATAATCCTTTCTATGAAGCCATATGTGTTCTTGTAGAATCTACCCTCAATCTGTTAGCCTTTCTGAAGGAACCCACTCTAATACCAATTGAAGAACACAAACTTATACTAAGAGGGGGGTGAATAGTATAAGACCATTTTTTACTTTTTCTTCCAATTAAATAGTATGTTGTGTAAAGATAGCAGTATCAATAGCAGTAATCAAAGCAATGCACATAAACCATACACAATAGAGACACCATAATTTATGTGGTTCACCCAATGTGGGCTACTCCATAGAGAAAATATTTTACTAAAAATTTCTCAATCAATCTCTTTGGGAATCACTCCCAATTACAATGTTTATGGATCTCTGTCCAAAGGAGATGTTGATCCCCTAATCTCAAGTTTGTGGATTTCTTCCATAGTAGAACTCTTTCCCATTCTAATCTAGCTATATGATCTTCTAGAAGACTCTCTCTCTCTACTACACTGACTGGTGGACCTCTCTCCACTTGAAGACTCCTCACTCGTATTTGTCTTCAACTGTGATGGTTGTTGGATATCTATCAAATGAGACTCTATCCTCTGTAATTTTTCATTTCCAAATATTTTTCAATAGGCTCATTAAGAACCTAATCAATAGGCTCACACAGAACCTACTTAACAAGCTCACATAGAATTTTTCCAAAACTACTCTAGCAAGATCACCAAGAACTTGCCCAAAACTACTATAGCAAGCTCACCAAGAACTTGACCAAATCTGCTCCAACAAGCTCACCAAGAACTTGACCAAATATGCTCTAGCAAGCTCACCAAGAACTTTATCAAATCTACTCCAACAAGCTCACTAATAACTTGTCCAAATTTGCTCTAGCAAGCTCACCAAGAACTTTCTCAAATATGCTCCAACACTGTCCTCAAATATATCCCAAAGGCCTTCTCAAAGTCTCAATAAATCATGCTCAAGTAGCACTCAAATATCATCCACAAATCTATCAATGCAAAGCTCAAATATGAACTCAAAAATGAATGACAATGTACTCTTCAATGGATGACAACAATGATCCACAATGATCTCAACTCAACTCAACTCATAGAAGCATAAAGAGAATTTTTAGAGACTCAATATGTTCTAATATCAATCTCAACTCAACTCAACTCAAATAAACTCATAGAAGCATAAAGAGAATTTTTAGAGACTCAATATGTTCTAATATCAATATCAACTCAACTCAACTCAACTCAATATCAACTCAAATCAACTCATAGAAGCATAAAGAGAATTGTTGCAGACTCAATATGTTATAATATCAATCTCAAATCAACATAGAATGATGGAATAGTTTGTTTTATATAACTTGAACAATCACTTCACACATCACTTGACTAGGCTCAATAAACTCAACTCAACCAATCATCACAAGGGACAACTCTTTCTCACACAACCCTAATCCAAGTATGTATCAACCAACTCAAATGTTTCCAACAATGCTCAACCAAAAATCTCACATAAAAATGATACTCATGTTATTTTATAACTCAAGTTCTTTCACAACCAATGGGCTTCAACCACTATGCTTATAACATAAGGTTTAAACACAACTCTCAATTCATAAAACCTTGAAGCATTCAATCAACTACTTTTGAAAAGGAAACCATAAACAATCATTTTCCCTCCAATGATATTTCAAAAATCAACCACCATAAACAATCAATAGAAGAATGTGCTCATACTTTTTATGAATATGAAAAAACCTCTTTGTAAATCTGCCACAATCACAAACTTCTTTTTCCAATCTTAACAAGGGTTAGTAGAGCACAAAATAATCAACATTACTCCACTTTTCAATAATGATCACCAAGGCCTTTAATTGCACAACTTCCTTATCTCTCCTAAAACCACTTGTACCATAAAATAAAATAAATAAAAATATTGCATAACATTTTCACTCCCAAAACTACTTATACCATAAAATAAAATAAATCACAATATTGCATACCTTGTCACCTCATGAAATAATTAATCCTCTTGAAAAATAACAAGGCAAACTTCACTTTTGGAACCCCTTTGAAAAATTAGAAATATCTCTTTACACACATCTTATTTCTCCTTCTAAATAAGTTAATCAAATAGCCCTCGAAATAAGATTTCCAAAGATATATAATATGCCCACTTTCTAAAATAAATTGAAACCTTTATATATATATATATATATATATATATATATATATATATATATATGCCAACCTCCATTAATTGCACATAGGTCGGCCCTCCATTAATTTAAAATTAAACTTTAAACTTTAATATCTTCATCACCAAAGGTCATTTTTCGATGAAAAAAAATTCCACCTTGGCTTTTAAGAAAATACCTTTCCACATAAGCCCACCATGGTTTTAAATAAAACCTTTTATTTTTCCTACCTTGGTTTTCATAAAAAAATTGTATATATCCATGCTCTCCAAAATATCATAGATGATTATCTATGAAGTGCTTTTGCCACCAAAACTCAATGTGACATCAATGATCCATGTGACATCAATGACAACATAAAATACCCTAAATTAACTCTAATTTCCAACATATTACTGAGCTCCCCACCACCTATCACCATCTTACTTTATAGAGAGACTTGACATGGCCTAGGGTGACTCCTGTGGATGATGAGGATAATGATTTCTATGAGTCAGGGCTAGCATACACAAGGACTACACCTGATTATGAAACTTTATGGACTACTAAGGTATGGTGAGGCATGTAGGGCCCCTTGGGTAGGATATTAGATTAGACTATAGCAAAGGGTGTAGATGGAATGGAGGTCAATCCTCACCAGCTCCGAGTTCGTCAAAGGACTAAAAGTGGATGGGGCAAGGGAGTAGCTTCAAAGGATGCCCCCTAGACTAAGGTAGATGATGAGGCTCTAGATGAGGGAATGACACCTTCTGATAGTGATATTGGACAACTTAGGGCTCAGGTTGCCAAACTACAGACTTAGGTAGGCATACTATAGATATATATGCTAGGGAGAGACACCTCCATAGCTACCTTACAGGCATGGATTAGTGACCTACAGTCACAACTTACAATAGGGTAGTCTTAGTGGTGTGGTTATGTAGAGGATAATATTGCTCTCTAGGCACAGATCATTATGGCACATACTAAAATCTAGAGGTTTATAGGGCAACGCATCCTCTTATAATCATAGTTAGATGCCATAACCATAGATTGGGATTTTCTCAGGGTTGTGAGGGAGGACCCCTTAGCTTCATAGGTTTTTCTAGTGGATCCTACTAATTTAGGAGCTCCAATAGTACCAATAGTGCTAGAAGTAAAGGGACTAGAAGTGATGGACCCAATGGCAAAGATCAGAAGGCTGTGGGCTGTAGTGTAGTAGCACATTAGTGATAGATCATCAAATTCTATGTACATACCTATCTTGAGGGGAGATATTGAGCTACTTAGGGTTGAGGTTCCTTAGAGGTCCATGCTTCTAGGATCTTAGAGGACTTAGACCAAGGAGACAAGGCAGTCCTTAGCTCACTCTAGTCATAGGTTACATATGACTGATAGGACCTCAGGTGCTAGCTCCATATGGACTTACAAGGAGGGTGGAGGTGATATCAGAGCCTCTCAAACTGGGGGTGTAGCTGCTACTTAGTACCAATATATGATAGATGCTTATACCATTTTTAAGTATAAGGTAGAATACGTACATAGCTGTAGCCTACGGGTATTTTTGACATATGTCAATGTACTATTTATTTTTGATACACATATATTTATATGATCTGACATTTAAGACTTATTATATGTATAGTTTTTATTTATTTTATATTTATAAGATGCATATGGATGAAATGCTAATGTGTTATGTTTATTTTATGCTATATGATATTATGTATGGATGACATGATATATATAGCTATGTGAAATATTATTAGATGCAATGATATACATATGTTTATGGACTACTTATGATAAATGTATATAAGTGTGATGTTTGATGTTAAATGCATGTTTAATTTATAGTACTTGCATGCATTTAATTTATGATATTATGACACGCTTCATACTATGTATGTATTACATAATTTTTCATGATGATGATTTACTAAAAAATGAACACGTATGCTTTAATCACTTAAAACATAATGTATGAATGCAATATGAGTTTAACAATCTAATGGATGACACCATAGAATGTATAACAATAATGAACTGTAATTGATGTATCTTATCATAAGAATTATCAATTAAACACCCATGTGTGCTATGAAATGATATATTTTTTATATTCATAAGCTTTTGTAAATTAAAAGGATATGGATAACATAGTTAGTGGTTATTTTAAATATCATTTCTGACATCCATCCGATATCTAACCTATATTATGAATATTTCTAATAAACAAAATCTCATAAAATAAATTGATATTTGATGATTGTGATTTGATTTATTGTTGTTATTTGAGAATTATTTTTGAGGTTTTCCATGAGACTCAAAAACCCTAGTTTACTTATCAAAGTTGTATATTGATTATACTAGACTTCTAAAAAATAAGGTTTTCACTCTGAAATACCAAGCTATTCATTACCCCTGTATGTGCAAATGAGTATATTAGATAAGGCATAAGCATACCCCATTTCCAGGAGGGATTCATTTAGCCCATTATTGTATTGGGTATCCTCAAATGTCTATCCAATCCTAGGTTTGGATTTCAGTTGGATTAGACCACTAGGTGATACAGGACACCTGAAGCTAGCTCTTCCACATTCAAACATTAGTATACACAAAAGCAAGATGCTATTGTATCAAATATATCATCATGAGTAAGGTTCAATAGTGCTAAAAATTCCAGGGATTCAAGTTCACTCCCTTATTTTCTTTAATTTATCGGGATACTTGCTCACATGTAGTGACAAAAATCATTGTTTATTTTATACTTCTCTTTTAGTGATAAAAACCACTTTTTATTTTGTACTCTTTTTTTCTTTTTTTTTGAGCAAGGGATTTGATACTGATTTAATTTTATTTTGAATTTGATCTTGATTTAACTTGATTCTAGGATTTCATTCTGGGAATTTTCTTCTTTTGACGTAAGCAAGGGACTTATTTGGGTAGAAGAAACTTATCCTTTTGCCAATTGTCAATATTTCCTGAATCGTCCACATAGGGGGATAAGCAAGATAAAACTTTCACCTCAGGATACCTGGTCCTACTTCGTAGCATTCATATTCCCTTGTCCTAATTAGGATTGTTTAGTTTTTTATTAGTGATAGGATTCTGATATGCTAAGTGTTATCAAAAGTAGACCTCATATACAAAAGCAAATCAAGCTTTCTACCAACTCTTGAGAAGACCTCTAGGTATGGTTGAATGACCGAAAAACCTTAGTATATTCTTCATAGCAATAGGTGAGGTTGTGTTGAAAAATACAATTACTTACAAGGGTGATGAATGATAATGATAGTGCAAAAATGCATGATTGAAATACAAACATGGTGTCATTTGTAAGATTGTAAACACAACTTATTCTAATGCAAGTGCAACATATGGAAATGCCTAATGCAATGCAAAGTGAAACACATGTGCAAAATGAAATGCATGCGGTAAATGGAGTGCAATGATGCAAATGTAAATGCAATGATGCAAATGTTTTTGAATTTTTGATATTTTTCAATTTTTTTAGATTTTATTGCTTTTTCAAATTTTATAGATTTTTTAAATTTTGATTCGACCAAAGGGCTTATAGATGTCTTCAAAGCATTTTACTGGATGACCAAAGGGCTTACAAATTCCTTTAGGGCCTTTTGATGGTTTTAGGCATAGAAAAATCTAAGATGAAGGATATTGAGAGGTTTAGGCTCTTCAACCCCTTCAAAAAATGTTAAGCGATATGTCCCAGGTCCAACCTTCTCAGAGATGATATAAGGACCTAACCAATTAGCTAGAATTTTGTCTTACAATTCTAGTAGTAGACTTGAGTTCTATTGATTCTTCTTCAGCACAATATCACCAACCTCAAAGTATCTCAAATGGAATTTATTATTGTAAGCTCATTTTAGGTGCTCTTGATAAATGTGAAGATGCTCAAGAGCATTCATGTGATGTTAATTAAGTAGCATCAATTAATCTAGGTGAGATTGGTGCCCAATGTCATCATCGATGAAATATTTCAATGAGACATGTAGTGTTGGAATATCCAACTCTAGGGGTATAATAGCATCAACACCATATACTAGTGAAAACAAAGTTACCCTAGTGGGTGTCTGAATGCTATTCCTATAAGCCCATAATGCAAGGGGTAACTGGATGTGTCAATATTTGTGGTGCTCCTATACCATATTTTTTAATATGGATACCATTGTCTTGTTTGAAGCCTTATATTACCCATTTTCCTATGGATAATATGGAGTCACAAAACTATGTTTGATCCTGTACATGGACATCAAAGCCCTCACAATTTTGTTTTTGAATGATGTTCCATTATCCAAAATTATTTTGGATGGTATCCCAAAATGACTTATGATATTGGTGAGTATGAACTTAGAAATATGTGCTCTAGTTATCATTGTTAAAGGGATTGCTTCCACCCACTTAGTAAAATACTCAGTAGACATAATAATAAATGTATGTTAGCTTGATGATGGAGGAGATATCTTACCGATTATATCCAAACCCCACTGAGAAAATGGCTAAGCCGCTAGAATGGGTTGTAATGCCTATGATGGCAAGTATGCAAGATTAGCATGATGCTCACATTTAATGGATTTCTCGATATACACATTGCAATCCTTCTCCATAGTATGCCAATAATAGCCCATGCAAAGGATGCACTCGATGATAGCCATGCCATTAAAATGGCCACCGCACTTACCATCGTGAGCTTGCAAAAGTGCCCAAGCTAACTCTTGGAGCTTAAGAAAATGAAGGAGAACTTCATCATAACTTCGATGATACATAATATCTCCTAACAAGACATACTTTTTTACTTTCTATTTAAATGTGCACTTCGTATAATGTGATAATACTTGAGGGATTACACTAAGATTTAGGAAGTCATGTATCTATGACATCTAGTTCTGATAAACCTTAGCCTCAACTGATAAGATAACATGTCCTCCCTGTAGTTTAACATTTGTAAATGCAGAATGGGAAACAACCTTATGGTGAACCATAGTACCATTCTTCATAGGATCCTACAAGATCAATGAACCCTAAGGCACTCTCTTGAGAAATTATTTGGCTCTGTAGAACCATTCATGGTTTGGTTCTATATGAATCATGTTGAATGACTCTTTTTTATCCAAATATTGATGTAGCACAGTAGAGTGCAACAAAATTTTAACATGGATCGTAGTAAAATCGATAAACATATTTTGAGGGATTAAGGATCCCAAATATGTAGCACAGTAGTGTCTGCAAATATGTTTGATGAATGAGAGATTACCTTGATGTTTTACGAATCCAACTAAGCTAGATAAGTATCAAAAATATTGTTGTAGACCTTCATGATAGGACACCTACATTTAAAAAGTCCCTTCAGTTGGTTGACAATGATAAGAGAATCATCAAAGATGTTTAACCTTTTGATATTCTTGGTGATAGTTGTTTAGAGGCCCAAGATTAGGGCTTCATATTCAAAATTATTATTAGTGCAATGAAATTCTAACTTAAATGACAAGGGAATGGGAGCACCTTGCAGCATGAATAATGCTATTCCTACACCATGCCCTTGCTCACATTTTGAACCATCAAAGAACAAGGTCATATCAGCTTTGTTATCTGGTTCTTTGGGTTAAAGTGCTTTTGATAATACAAACATTGCATCATCAGGTAGATCTATGGTGAGAGGTCTACTATTCTCTAGAGGTGCCTATGCTAGTTGATCAACTATGACTTGTCCCTTGATGGGTTTTTGGCTAATGAATTCCAAATTGAATTCTATCAATAGCATGATCCACTTCACAATACATGTATTATGATATGTCTTGCTCATCATATACTACAAAGGATTTTGTTTTGATATGACATACATCGTATGACTTAACATATAATATCATAATTTATTTATAGCGAACACAACTTCTAAGCACAACTTTTCCACGTAGGCATATCCTAGCTCGTAACTTACCAAGGTTCGGCTAATGTAATATATGGCTTGCTCCTTGTCTTGCATATTATTTTGGGCTAACATGGTCCTTAATGCAAAATCAGTTGCTAATATATATTGCAAGAATGGTACATCTAGTCTTGGTGGAGGTAGTACTGGTGGCGTCAATAGGTATTGCTTAATCTCAGCAAAGGCTGTTTGATAGTTCTCATACTAATTGAATGGGACCCCCTTATGTATAAATCTATTCATGGATAGATATTTGTTTGATAATTGCATGATAAATCACTTTATGGATGCTACTTTTCCCTGAAGGCTCCTTAATTATTTGATATTCATGGGGAGACACATTTCTAAAATGGCCTTGACCTTTGTTGGGTCTACTTTGATCCCTTGTTTTGAAATGATGAATCCCAAGATTTTTTCTAAATTTATGTCAAATATGCACTTCTTAGGATTCAACCTGACATTATGCTCTATATGGTGATTGAAGACCTTCCTCAGGACCTCTGCATGCTTTGAACATAGCAATTACTTGGCGAATAATTCATCGATATAATATTCCAAGATCTTATGCATGTAGTCATGAAAGATATGTCATAGTCCAATGATATGTAGCACCATCATTCTTAAGGCCAAATAGCATAACCTTATAACAAAATTTTCCCCATGGTGTTATGAACGTAGTCTTGTGTTGGTCTTTGGGCTTAATCTAAATTTGGTTGTAACTAGAAAAACCATCCATTAAGGAGAACATTTCATGACCCGCAGTTGAATCTATGAGAGCATCTATGTTTGGAAATGGAAATGAATCCTTTTGTGTTTCCCTATTGAGGTCTCTAAAATCTATACAAATATGGATCCTTCCATCAGGATTTCCTATAGGAACCATGTTTGATACCCATTCTAGATAATCGATGTAAATGATAAACTCTACATCCAACAACTTTTTTAATTCATATTTAACCATTAAGGCTACTGTTGGATGCATCTTCTTGAGTTTTTTCTTGATTAAATTTTTGAGGGATCCAATGAAAGGTTATGAGTAACCAATTTTGGATCTAAACCTAGCATGTCTTTATAAGTCCAAGTAAAGAGATCAGGTCTCTCTTTTAGTAGAGAGATGAGGTTGGCACACTCATAAAGAGATAAAATTTCTCCAAATTTAACCTTCTTAATATTCATGGGATCATTGTTGATATCCACTTCAAAGGCTTCCTCTACTGACATGTGGGATCCCTCCTCAAGTTGGTGAGCTGTAGGGATCAAGTGGATGTCATATACTAGGTTTATGGATTCCATGCTGGAAGCATCCTTAGCATGATAAACATCATGTGCACAACCTGGTGCAAAATAAAAAGGTTTCAAAATTTCTTCTTTAGGGAAGAAATATTTAGGCTCTAGTGGTGAGTCAGCATAATCCCAATCAATAGCATATACATGAAGACGCAATGGTTTGGAGGGGTCAACTAGGTTATGAAGTGGATTGGTCAAATCAATGGATATCATATTGATGGAATGGATTCTGTATCCAAGACCACATGCATATGACTCTAAATTTATATAAATTCCATCCCAAGATGTGGTTTTGGGGGTATGACGATCTCTAGATCTAGTCTATGGACAAACTCAAAAATAGGATTGCTAAGCTCTAGGAGCTCATTGAATGTTGATAGATTAAGGAAGACCATATGATAAATCCTATCCAAATTAAGAGCTCTTCCTCTAAGTTACGGGTGGAGATTGATATCTTTGTACATATCTGCTGTAGTGTATGGTGCATTATAATTATGTAAGCAGGGATGTCCCAATTAGGCTCTCTCTATTTCATTTTTGTCATCATCGTCATAATGAAAATCCTCACTTCTACCTACTAGAACTAGAAGATTAGGAATATGGAGCCCCATGTAAGTCCACTCTTGATAACTACTATCATCAATGGAGGATTGATCATACTTTATGACTATCTTCAAGGGTAACATATGATGTAAATTTAGAGGACTTAGGTAAGCCACCTCAGTCTCATCCTTGGATTGCTTATTTCTCAAGGACTCATTGTCATCATCACTCTCATACATACAACTTGGTCCACCTATATCAAATATGGACTATGCACTATCCTCATCAGAATGAACTTCTAACTTAGGATCTATCTCTATGCTAGTGATCTAAACTTACAGGCCTATATCATCGACTAGCTCATAGATTTATTCATCCAAGTTATCTCCTAGGATATGCTCTAGACTAGTCTCTAGCAATATGTCTTCATGATATATCCCGGGTGGTTCTATAGTGATGTAAGACACTAACCAGTTATCCCTTTGAAAAGCAGAGAGATTGGGGTGATAATGATTGAAGTCAACTTCACCCCCCAAATAGAGGTACAGGTGGTCTAGAGATGTCACGAGGAGTTCATCCTATCCTCCAATATAATAACCTAACCTAAACCTATTAGTAGGAAACTAATACTACAGTTCATAAGGCCTCCTACGCCCCTGCTCGATGTTTCATTTGGAAGGCCCAAAAACCCTATTTCCATATATTATTTGCCCTATTTTGGTGAAAAATAAATTTGAGGCAAAATTTTTAATTTGGGGGCCAAATGGCCCTCCACCCATTTTGTTGTACAGTCTGATTTTTTTTTATTATTCTATTTTTTTAATAAAAAGAATAGTCATTTAATAAAAAACAACAGTCATTTTTTATTATTCTCTTTTTAATAAAAAAAAAAAATAGTCATTATTTTTATTATTTTGTTTTTTTTTTTTAAATAGTCATTTAAAAAAAAAATAGTCATTTTTTTTATTATTCTATTTTTTAATAAAAAAATAGTCATTTAATAAAAAAAACAATCATTTTTTATTATTCTATTTTTTAATAAAAAAAAACAATCATTTAATAAAAAAAGGTCATTTATTTTATTTTAAGACCAAATAGTCATTTTTTTTTGCATAAATTGAAATGCATTTTTTATTATTGTATAATGCAACTAGAATCCTTTTATGCAATTTTTGGCAAATTTTTAGTCAAATTGTCAAATAATTTAGACCTTATACTCATTTTTTTTCTCACATTAACAATGGTTGTTTGTGAGTTTGCTTGTTTTGCAAGTTTATCCAAGTATGTTTTGGAGTATACAAGGCAATTTCAGATCAACTTTTTCACTCTCTTCCCCCTATTTTTATTAATTTCTTCTAATATCTCTCAAGCAGTTGCTTGAAGCATAATGTAAAAATGTAACTTGTATATCTCATAATGAAAGTAAAAGAGAATGAAAGTGAGAGAGAGAGAGAGAGAGAGAGAGAGAGTATTTGTGTTTTACCTATTTTGTATCTCAACTAATCTAACTACTAACTTACTAACTTACTACTAAACAATCTACTAACCAACTAACTTACAATTTACTAATTTTCATATTAATCAAGAACGTTAAAATGAATCAACTTACTAACCACAACTTGAGTATTTGATTAAAATTTACTTAATCTTGCAACACAGTTTATATTTGCTAAACACCTATTGAATCCAAAATAATCCACTCTATCAATAGCAAGTCCTTTTCGGGTCCTCATACCCGTACCCTTTTGGGTAGCTTGGTTGACCTTGTATGAGATGAATTGGCAATTCATTAGGCTATATCAAAACCTTAAAATAAACACTAACTTACTAACTTATTGACTATATAACATTTAACAAATGTTTTATGGTTCAATTCAAGTTAGTTTATTTTGTTGCAAGATGATTGTTATGGTTAGTTACCTTCTTATTGCAAGTTAATCTATTGCAAGTTGATCTTGGTTTATTTCCTTTAATCAATTGCAATATAGTTATAGTTGTTTATTGCAATATGGTTATAGTAGTTTATGATGATGTTGATTATTATCTCTCTTGATGATGCTTAATTTTGATTATCTTTCATGATGATTATATTTGATGATTGAAAAGTATATTACTTGAAAGTTATGTTTTTTTTTATATATGCAAGTATGTTTATCTACTTTCTTATTGCATCATTTGTTTTCTTTGTCATTGCATCTTATGTTTTGATTATGTTCACTTTCTAGAATGGCTGATCATGGAATCTCCTTCACACCTAAGCACATCCTTGATGGATAAAATTTTGTAATATGGGAACCAAGGATGAAGGCTGAATTTCAAGCAAGAAATCTATGGCCCATTGTGAATGGATATGAAGCAATCCCAACCCAGGCAAGGGCACTTGAGACATACAACAACAAGAGTCACCTTGCACTTTCTATGATTATCAATAGTGTGAGTGATGAGATATTGCTCACTATAAGCCATTGTGAGCATGCTAAATATACATGGGATTTGCTAAAACAAGTCTATTTAGGGTCCAACACATCAAGGAAATTCACTTTATTGTCCAAAATTCTTAGCACTATGCAAGGTGAAGAATAAAGTGCCTTGATATTCCTCTCAAATATGAAATACATGAGTACTCAAATATTGGCTTGTAATTGTGATTGGATAAGTGAGAAGCTCTTAAGATTTATCATTTTGAGGAAATTGTCAAGCAAGTTCAAGAATTTTGTCACCATTAGTGATACTAGGCTAGAGCAAGAAGAGAATGGCATTCCTCTCAACACTCTTTCACAATTATTGATTCAACATGAAGATTATCTTACTAGAGATAAAGTGAATGGTCAAGTTCTCAAGGAGATTAATGTTGCCTTGAGTGCCACTAAGGCTTCCTTCAAGAAGAAATATAAAGGAAGGAAAAATCAAAATTTCCAACCCAACAAGCCTAGAGTTGATTTCACTTGCAACTTCTGTGGCAAGAAAGGCCACAAGGAACAAAATTATTTTAAGAAGAAGAAGATTGCAGAAAAGGAAGAGCAAGAAAAGTTTAAGGGACAAGTACCTAAGAAATGGTTTGGCAAGGGAAAGAAAAAGAACAACAATGTAAAGCAAAATTCTAATAAAAATACCTTTGTTTGTGCCCTCTACTCCATTGAATCATCTACTTCTAATGAATGGGTGTTATATTTTGGATGCACTAACCATATGTGTTTTTAAAAGGATAAGTTTGTGGACTTTCATAAGCACTTTTTAGATTTAGTTGTCATTGGTGATAATACTAGACTTCAAGTAGAAGGTGTTGTCATTGGTGATAATACTTGATAATATCCTATATTTTCCTAACCTTAGGAGAAATTTAATTTCAGTTTTGCAATTTTCTAGAAGTGGTCACACTATTGAGATCAATGCAACTTCATGGAGCATTAGGAAAGGCATGCTACCAATAATTACAGTTTATGTGAAGAATAATCTTTATGTGTTAGGTGATGCTCCTCCTAAAGTGTGTTTAGAAACTAATATTTCTCCTAGTAGCAATATTTGGCACTTAAGGTTAGGCCATACAAACTATCAAAATATTCAAATGATGAAGTCCAAAAATTTGGTTGAAGGCTTGCCTAACATTTCACCTATTCATGGTTTGTGTGAAACATGCATCTTAGGCAAGATGAGCAAAAAAAAGTTTGCAAAGGACAAGTCAACAAGGGCCACACAAATTCTTCAACTAATTTATACAAATATTATGGGTCCATTACATGTTAAATCACTTGGTGGTGCATCCTATATTCTCACATTTATAGATGATTATTCAAGAATGGTCTTTGATTATCTACTTAAGAATAAATCAAATTGTTTTGAGACATTCAAGGAGTTCAAAGCTTTGGTATAAAATAAAAAGGGAGCAAATATCAAAATGATTAGAAGTGATAATGGAGGGGAGTACAATAGCAATTATTTCAATGAGTTTTTTTCTTCTCATGGGATCAAAATGCAGTTTACTTGTCCATACACTCCTCAACAAAATGGTGTTGCACAGAGGAAAAATACGATAATAATGGAGATGGTAAGATGCATGCTTGGTGATCACTTACCTCAATTTCTTTGGGGTGAAGCAGCCAGTACAACAATCTACATTCTTAATAGGTGTCCTTCAAAATAATTTGAGGGGAAGACTCCTTATGAGGTTTGAAATGGTAAGAAGCCAAATTTTTCACACTTAAGAGTGTTTGGATGTGATGTATTTTCATATATTCCTTTAGAAAAGAGGAATAAATTGGACAAAAAGTCTCAAAAATGCATCTTTGTTGGCTATGATGCAGAACATAGGGACGACAGGTTATACTCACCTTCTTCATGCATTGTATTTGTTTCAAGAGATGTCAAATTCAATGAAGACCTTCTTGAGTTAGAAAAATGTGGACCTTGTATCAAAAGGACCAAGTGGTTGGATCATTCTCGGGGTCCTAAAGAGTAGAATTCAGTTAGCCAAAGGATAACTAGAAGTATGACCCTTAACATGTCTCTTCTAGCTAATATAGAGAATGATCATGAGCCTACTTCTTACCAAGAATCTTCACAACACTCTTGTTGGGTTGATGCCATGAAGGTTGAGATGGATTCTCTTCTAAAGAATAAAAATTGGGATCTAGTGCCTTATCCTAATAAGAGAAATGTTATTGGGAACAAGTGGGTCTATAGAATCAAGTAAAATTCTAATGAAGAGACGGAAAAGTATAAGTCTAGATTGGTTGCTAAGGTTTATGCTCAAAAAAATGGCATTGACTATGGTGAAACCATTGCACCAGTTGCCAAAATGCCCACCATTTGACTTCTCATTGCTATTGTTGCTGGTCAAGGTTGGCAAATTTTTTAGCTTGATGCAAAAAGTGCCTTTCTAAATGGTGATTTGGATGTGGATATCAACATGAGTCAACCATAAGAATTTGTTGTACAAGGTAAAGAAACACTTGTGTGTAAACTAAATAAAACCTTGTACGGTCTAAAGCAAGCACCTAGAGCATGGCACATAAAGATTTTAGGTTACTTCTTATCTCTTGGTTTTGATAAATGCTATTCAGATATAGATATCTATGTGCTTATGAAGGATAACTTGATCATTTTAATTTCTCTATTTGTTGATGACCTTGTTATGACTGGAAATGAGAATGAGGCCATTTTTTATTTCATCTCCAAATTAAAGTCATAGTATGAAATGAATGACCTTGGTCTTCTACACTACTATCTTGTCATGCAAGTTTATCGGATTTTACATTTTTGAGTCAATCCAAGTATATTTAATATCTTATTAAGACGTTTTATTTGAAGGATGGCAATCCTACTTCCATTCCTATTTCTACAGGGATTAATTTGGAAGTACAAAATCTCAGTTGGCTGGTGCTACATTGTATAGGCAGCTCATTGGTAGTCTTCTTTATGTTACCATCACAAGGCTAGATATTGATTTTACAATTGGTATGATGGCTAGGTTCATGTAGAAACCTTATATTGAGAACTTACAGGCTACCAAGAATATTTTGAAGTACTTTTTAGGTACTAGAGATTTGGAACTCAAGTATTCTAGGTTTCCTTCCTTTGCTCTTTCTGGCTATGCTGATTCTGATTTTGGAGGGGATAGAATAGACAAAAAGTCTACCACAACATATGTTTTTAGTATTGGGTCTATAGCTATCTCTTGGTCTTCCAAGAAGCAAGATACAATTGCTATTTCTACAATGGAAGCAGAGTATAAGGCTATGACAACAACTGCATAGGAAGTAGTTTGTCTTCATACCCTCATGAAGGAAATTTGCTTTGAGCAATTTGGTCCTTCATGTTTGCTCTTCGATAATCAATAAGCTATTGCATTGGCTAAAAATCTTGTAATGCATAAAATGACAAAGCATGCTGAAATCCAAGCCCACTTTATTAGAGACAAGGTATTGTATGGGACTATTCAGTTGGAGTATTGCCCATCATCTTCTAATTCTGCTGATTTGTTCACCAAAACTCTTCCCAAAGAGTAGTTTTGTAAGCTGAGGGACTCACTTGGTTTGGTGAAGTTGTCCTCAAGGGGGAATTAAGTGTAGTTACACTTGTGTGATGATAACTTCATTCTTATGAGGTGTTTTTTTCTATACATATGAGTTGATCTTTTGTGGTATAATTGCTTTTTGCATCTCTTTTGAACATGGTACTTTCTTGTTTGCCTTGTGCAAATTTTGTACATATTACTTTGTAGATGGAATTGTGCAATTATGGTATATGATGCAATTGCTTTATGTTACTCTTTTACATGGTACTTTCTTGTTGCCTTGTGCAACTTTGTACATGTTTTTATGTAGTTGGCATTATGCAATTGGTTTATCATGGTACTTTCTTGTTAGCATTTATGCTACTTTTGTACATGATATTTTATGGTTGGATTTATGCAACCGATGTGCACACTTTATTATTTTCATATACCTTATGCAACTTTTGTACATGGTACTTTAGAGTTCATTATCATGGTACTCCTTGTTTGCTTTATGAAACTTTGTACATGATATTTTTTGATCAACTATATAGCACGTGACTATAAGTATGGCTTGGCATATTTTTGTTATGACTTATAGTTCACTATTTGTTAGATTAGTTTTGTTATCATATTTGGATATTCATATATGTTGTGGTGAATATATTTATGATGATGTATCTAGCTGATCTTATGTTGAGTTATTTGTAGCTTGCAGGTACTTCCATTTGGGGTTTTGAAGGCTTGCTGAAGACACCCTTGTGATGTTTTCTTCTTGTCATTTGCAACCACTTGTGGTTGATGGATGGCTTTGTAAGTTTCTTGTATCTAAAGCTACTCCGTTAGGGGCTTGCAGTCTCATTTTGGCCTATTTTGTATTGGTGCCTTATTGTAGACCATTCTTGGTCATAGAAGCTCATTGTAACTATATTACTCATTTTATTCTCATCCCCGTTTGTATCTTTAGGGGAGAATATTTCTTTGTTTCATAATTATTTTCCCTAATATTGCATTAAGGGGGAGTGTTGGAATATGTAATGCAACATTGTGTAAATTATTCTTAGACTAAAATATAAAGTCTAAAGAATAACATTTGAATTAGAAAATAATTATATTTTAAGTAAAAATATTCCCACCCAATTAATAAATAAAATAAGGGTGCTAGGAATATTTAATTTGTGGGAAAAAATTATTTCCCCTTTTCTAGCAAATATTAAAAAGTAACCAATCATTTTTTAATATTTGATAGATTCCATTTGTCACACATCTCAAGATAATATTGTGATAATATTAGGGCAATTTTAGGGTTATAGTAGAAAATATTCTCTTTAAATAGGGGTGTTGTCTACTACATCTTGTTATATCATGTTGATGCATATTGTTGCATAACATTGAAGCATTCTTGTATTGTTGAATCATTGAGAAATATAGTGAGCTTCATAGTGGATGTTTCAATTATTCATTTGAATTAGGGTTTTATCACTTAATATTGACATTGTGGGTTTTACTCTTTTGTATGTGATTGATATTGTGGAGCATTCTTCGATCTTAGGGAGAGTTTACTTGTCTCACACTCAAATAATATAATACTGTAACCATGCCAATGGTAACACTCAAAATATCATAAGGTGTACTCTAGGTTAGAAATATAATTAAAATTCATAGTGAATGGTTCATCATCATCCTCATCCATGGAAGTATGATATGCAAGCTAGTAGATCCCTTCATAGATAAAATTGGTTTAGTTAGGAGATACCCCTAGGGGTACCACCATCCCTACAGGAATACTATGGGCTTGTAGTCAGCCCATATCCCATGTAGTATCTATGATCAATGTAAATGTCACATTCTACATGATATATTCCCCTAATCTAGGATTAACCAAGTGAAAGGTCACCACGATGCAAATGACCCTATTAAAGATGTAGGAAAAGTAGGCCAAGGTGCCTCTTTGACTTCTCCTTGAGCATCCTCTAATCTCATTGGAGTAGGGACCTTGATGACAATTGGTTTGGATATTCACTTCATCTCTTTTCATCCATATTTACTGATACGTAGTCATTATACCATCATTAATTCTCAATGATTTTGTCAATCCAGGGCTGTGTACAAGGCTATCTGCGAAAGAAGTGAGATAGCTATAACTTAGGTCAATCTACAGCAACAGGTTTTATTTGTGGAACTGATTGTGTGGGGGTTTTAGGACATTCCTATTTCTAAATTGCATGAATTAAACCTTAATCTAAGTTGTAGAATTGGAAACTAATAATTAACTACAGAAATGAAGTCCTAATTACAATTGCAGAATGAGACCTAATTATGTTGCAGAAATAACAATTGTAGAATTGAAAGTCTGATTCTAATTGCAAAAAGGAAATCTAATTACTTTTGCAGCAATGAAAATCTAATTCTAACATGGAAATGAAAACTATCAAGGCTCTGTAACAGAAGGTTGTCAATATTTTGTGCAGGGTTTGACAGCAAAACATAAAATGCAAGAAATTGCTAAAAACAATTTTTTTTGGAAATAACAGTCTAAAATAAAATGGAAGCTTTGTTGAAAGTAAATATTACAGCTAAAAAATTAAGCACAAGATTAATCTAAGCATAAATAAACTAAGATTGCAAATATTGTCAGCTGTTTACAAGCAATTGAAATAACAAGTTCTACAACTCATTCTATTGCAGCAAAATCAAAATAAAACCTATTGTTAGTCCTCCTCCTAGGTCTAGAAGTGGCCAGTCTCCTTGTACAGAAGAAGGTACGAGTCTCTCTCTCTCTCTAGATCTTAATCACACTCATTTACAAGCAATATGAAATAGAACTAGTGCACTTTATTGATTAAAGAACATGATTACAATAATTCTACTAAAAAACTATTACAGGACTGTAACAGTCAATTTCTACCTATTCTCTGTATTTTTTGTTTTCTCCTAGCTTCCTTACTCTTTTCTCACTACTTACTACCTACTAGGCTCAACCTGAATGGGAGCAGTATTTATAGCTGTCCTATGATCTAATTACAAACTGTGAATATTTCAAAAGATCTAATCCTACTATGCTACAACAAATCCTGGGTTTATATTTTGATCTTTCCATTAATGATGGCTTTGGTTGGAAATGACGACAAAGACAGATAGAAGATCTTTTCCTTTACCTTTTTTGACATTTATTTCCCTTTTTCCAGCTTCAAAAATCGGTCAACAAGTCAAAGCACATTTTGTTTTCATTCCAAAGATAAGTGGCTTCATTTCGAAGACAATGCAATTCTCATTTCGAAGATCGCTCATTCCGAAGATATTGTATTCTTCATTTCTAAGATACTACATTCTTCATTTTGAAGATCCACTCATTTTGAAGATACTGCATTCTTCATTCCGAAGATACTGCATTCTTCATTTCGAAGATCCGCTCATTCCAAAGACTCTATGTTCTCTCATTTCGAAGATATCTGTTCATTCCAAAGATACTTCGAAATGAACAAATGCGTGCTTTTCCAGTGATTTCTTTTGCATATCTCAAGTGGGTTATCTCCTAAGATCAAATTCCAATGGTCTTCATTTCTTTCCACATGTGAATACCATGCCTTGCTATTTATGGACAGTTGGCTGGAATTTACATGGGAAAAACCAGTTTTTACTGCACAGCAACAATTTGCTTGTACTTTTGCCAGATTTAGGTGAAATAAATGCTTGAGACAATTCAAAACATGATTAGTGAAATGCTACTATTATTCTAAGCATATCCCATTTTAGCAATTCATAGTAAAAAGAACACAAAACTATGCAAAAAGCTGTAAAAATCAGCATATAATATTCCAAATACATTGATCATACAAAATGGTTAATATACAACATATTGAATCAACTTAACTAACATATCAAATAAAACATAAGAGTTTATAGGCAATTTTAGTGTTCAAAACATGTTATGATTGAGGCATTTCTAGGCCTCATCATTTTCCCCCCCAACTTATATTAATGCATGTCCTCATGCATTCTGTTGGGCTATGGAATCACATATGTCCATGTTTAGATTCCATGACCTGTAGAATAATTTCTTGCCTATATAATACCCCCTATTTTCCTAAATGTTTCTGAGCCAGTCTTCAAACTGTTCATCAGGTTGGGCATCTTCCTCAAAGTAGAATGGAACTGGAGTAATGATGGTTGCAGGCCTAAACCTAAGACCTATCCAGTTATGTTGCATGATTTCAATCAGTTGGATTACACCTTTTGCTCTTCTTTTGTACCATTCTAAGTTGATGGGGAAGCTGGGTTCTCTTTTCTACAAAGACATGGAAAGTTCATCCCATCTGTTTTTGCACACTGACAATGCTAGGAAAAAATTGTGATCACATAAATTTTGGAATCTAGCCACATAGTCCCTTAAGTTGTTCAAGTACATCCTCTTTACATCATCCCTGTTCATCATTGAGAAGTGTTGTCTGGTGATAACTAGGTGATTTGGCTAGATTTCTCTGACTAACAATTCAACCCTTGTTTCAATCTCTTTATTATGCTTTTTCTCTTGATCCCAGTAAAGCTGATTTTACAAAGTAGACATAAATGCTCTCAAATGAACATCTCCAATGTAGATTTGAGGATGAAATTATACTTCCTCTGGAATGAAGAAGCTGTGCAAAAATAGTTCACATAGGAGATTTTTTTGTTCTATGGGGCTGTCAAAATATGCCTCCAAGAAATCTGTAGTTGTGTCCAATTTATATGGGAGGTTTGAACTAATCCTCATGACCTGCCATCTGAGGTATTTTTCCTTCAAAATAAGGCTGTAAAATCTGGCTGGTCATCTAAATTGGACTAAAAATTTAGCAATTTGACATAAGTCAGACACCTTTTCTTTTAATGCTTGGTTTTCAATTTCTTTTGCCTCTAGCTATTTCCTTTCCAATTTGAATTTCTCAGTCTTAGTGGCAAGCTGCTCATATCTAATCATCCAATTGGCTATGTCTGCATTGTACTGCTCTAGAGACACAATATTAGGTGGTCTGACTACAGGTGGAATCCTAGGTAGTAGATCAACTTGAACTCCTTTTTCTGCCACTTCTACTAGTTGATTATCTACCAATAATTCTACCTGTACCCCTTTATTTGCTATTTCTAATGGGTTGTCATCAGATAGTAATTCTACTTGTAGCCCCTTATCTGTTGTTTCAACTGAAGGTGTAATTGTTTGAAATACAAGGACCTCAAATAGGAGTACTTACTTAAACATTTTCTTGCTACTGGGACTATTCTTGTGTTGGTGACTCATCTTCAACATCCTATGCTATGCTCTTTACCATTTTTGAAGCATCTTCAGAATAAGAAGGCAATGCTTCAGAATGAGATGGTGTTTCTTCAGAATGAACAAGCACTTCTTCAGAATGAAGGGGTGCTGCTTCAGAATGAACGCCCATGTCTGTCTCAACAGAGTCATCTACCTTTGATAGACCCAAAAGCAATTGAGCCAAATTGTCTTCATCAAAGGATACAATTGACTTTTTTTCAGATTGTGACAACATTTTTCTCAATTCTGCCACTTCCTACTGAAGCTCTGTAATTTTTCTTTCTTATATCTCAATGATGCTTTCTTTCTCCTCAATCCACTTGGTTTGTGTTTTGACAACACTTCTTGTTGCCTTCAGCTGCTCTGTGATGTCTTCCACTTCTATTTCTACCTCAGACTCTGATGTAGATAGATCAGCTATAGTTGGTTGCTCAACTAATATCTCTTCTTCTATAATAATTTTCTCTTGTTCAACAGGTTCTATGAAACTGCTTATAATTGTATCCACCATATCTATAGCCTGTTGAACTGTAGCCTCCAAATTATCCTACCTAGTTTCTGCCTCAGCTATTTATTCAAGGAATTCTAGAAAAATTTTAGAGGCTGGTTGTATTTCTGTGACATATGGGCTGCTTTGTCCTTTTTCTTCCTCCATAACCTGTTCTGTTGTTTCTTTCAAATGGATTCTAGTGGACCTCCTAATTACAGATGCAAACTTCTTCTTTTTGCTATGTTTCCTAGTATCAGTAGGGGTTGTGGGGACAGTTTTAGATGCCTCTATTTCCCTTGTCATTTCTTGCTCTGTCAAATTAGTAGTCACTCTAGAAAAATGAACCTTATTTTGTTTTTTGGTTCTGCTACCAGTTCCAGACCCTCTTTTCTTTTGTTTCTTGGTTCGTGAAGTTGAAGGTTCAGGAAAAAGGTTTTTTGTTGCTGCTACTGGGTGTGGTTCTGTAATAGCTTCTGTAGCAACCTCTATTTCTTTTTCTGCAATAGCCTCTGTAATAGCTATTTCTTCTTCTATAATAATGTCAGCAACATTTGGTTCTTCTTCTTTCTCATCTTCATCCCTAAAAATGACATCATTTAGGGTAGAGTAAAACCTATCAAAAATCCTAGGGTTTTATCTAAAATGGTGTTGGAAAACTAGTTTGATGAGGCCATGATGGCAAAGGCTACCTTTACCCTCCTGATATCTCTTTGCCATGTTTATTAATTCTTAATACAGATACAGGGGAAGATTTACCCTAACTTCTGGTTGTTGCTCACCATGTCTGAGATGGTTCAAAATTCATAGATGATGCCCTGACAACAACACATACTGCCCTTCACAGGTTAGGAATTTAATTACCCAGGTGGCTACTTCATCCTAGGGTTCCTGCAGGCTAGCCCTTTTTAACCCTTTGCATGTGTTTTTGTGGGTTAAATACTCTGGCTCTCTATCATTTTCTTCTAAAAATTGATTAACTACATTTGCCAATGTATTCTTACCAGATCTAGAAATTGAAATCCCTTTTAATGGCAGCTCAGTAATCTGACTTAAAATTTTAGGGGTTACTTCAATATTCATGTCGTTAACATGTGCTCGGTTGTTTCTGAATGTATGGGCGAACATGCCAGCCAAATATTTAGAAGACCCATTAAAATTATCTAGAAATGGCATAAGCCCTCCATCTTCAAAAATTTGCAAGACTGTCAGATTTTCTCGAAGGTAGGTGGTATCTGCAGGTTTCGTTCTAATCTTTCGCCCCATATTTTTTGTTTAAAAACCATCCACTGTTGCTGCTATTCCTCTGCTGGATATCTATTTTTTTTACGTTGCAGATTTGTAGGGTTTAGTTCAAAATCTTCGCTTGCCCTATTTCTCATATTTTTCTTTAGAATGACCCATAACCTGAGTACTGTCCTTCGCAAACATGTCTTTAAAAAGAAAGGTGGCACACATTTCTACTATTGCACTGAACACCTATCCATTAATGATTGCGTGGACGTCCTTGCTGTCAGATCCACCTCATTTGGTTTTAATTTTTTTGTTCAGTCCATAGATTCTCATGTGCAAAATAAACCATATCTTTGTTGACACGTGTTCCTTTTTATTGTATGCATCTAAAAGAATTTGATTTTGTCATACCTTGTATTTTTGGATGCCACGTGGAAATGCTCTTTTTGAAGATTATAATTTAATTGTAAAAAACTTCATTTCGAAGATTATAATTTAATTTCGAAGATAGGCCTTCATTTCAAAGATTAGTCTTCTTGTAGCACCCTAAAATTGGTGCATTAAAACCTTAAATAATTAAAATTACCTTAGTAAATAATTCAAATTCAAATTTCAACCCCAAAACCGCTCCCAAACCGCCTGCTACCCGTTTCCTCATTTTCTATGCCATTTTTAGGATTTGTTTTGTCCATTGGACGATATCGTCTCCGATCAGACGATATCACCTCAAATCGGATGATTTTATCTAGAGCAGAACGTCCAAACGATTTCATCCCAAAACTAATTTTTCAAAATTAGCTTCTATTTCAACAGCTTCTCTAACTCGAGCAGAGACGTGTCTACACTGTTAGAGTTTCCCCCCATTGGAGATCTCCCAAAATGGGATGATATCCAACCTCCCAACCTCTTTCCTATGCCTATTTAATCTTAGGCCCTCCCCTTAACATTCCCCTGGCTAAATTTTTTTGTATTTCAAGTTTTACATGCTTTAGGATATCCTAGATTATTGTTTGCCTTTGTCCCTTTTTGAATTTTCTTGTAGAAACTTTGTTATTCTTCAGCCGGAGCAAAGCTCAGATCGTCACAGATGATCCTGTCCAATTTGAGATGATTTCATACAAATTCGAGATGATTTCGACTACAGTCAACATTGGGGGCAATCAGTGCCCAAAGTTTGCATTTCTTTACTCTTTTTTGTTGTTTTGCTTTGCATTAGTTAAGCTTATTACTACTTTGCATCTTGGAGTTCACCTCATGTAGCCTAGATGCATAATAAAGTCAAAGTTAGTCATTAAAACCATGCATTTTACTTAATTTTTTATCTAAAGTTGTCATTCTAGCATTCATACTTTCATTTCTATCATTTTCCCTTGCTTTTGCAATTGTATCTTATGTTCTTGGTATCCATTTCTGTAATTGCAGGTTTTCGATGAATTCATCTGACGAATTCGTCAGATATTAGATGATCCTGTCAGATCAAAGATGATCTTGTCAAATTCTAGACGATCTGGACTACTTCAAAAATTAGAATCTCCATCAGACATCTAGATCAGGTATGGCTCTTTAATCTATCTTATTCTCTCTATTTTCTATTCAAATCTATTTTTTGTATTCATGTAATTAGCATTTCATAATAGTATAACTTAGATTCATTTGGCCAAACCTAGGACTTGGATGTTTAAAGCTAAAATTGAACACATTAAACTTATTCCCAACCTAGGCGTGGAAACTACCACTAAATGTTTCCTGGTGAACCCCACCATCCATCAAAAATTCACCTTAATACCCCTCCATCAAAAGGCAAGACCTTCAAAGGGCCTCTCAGTCCGAGGTACCATCCCATCCTTTTCCCATCCTCCTTCCGGGCACGGATCCTTTAGCCTAAAGGTAAGGATGTGAAAAATTTGGAGTGATACATTTTGGTGAACCCGACGTGAAACTAAAACCTTTTGAAAAAAAAAAAAAAAACAAAAACACAGATGCATTTAAAATCATTAGAAAACTATTAAGTTGCATATCAGGTCTAGATGGTAGCTCCTAAGAAAAGATTAGCTGTTACTATAAATGTTGCAAATAAATTAATAGCCATAGAGGTTGATTCTTTGTTTAGAACATCTCAAACATACAGAGTCCCACCTTTGTGGGACGAACTTAATAGGAGGCTAGGTGTCATTTCATCTAGATCAACCAAACTTAGACAAATCAAGAGGTTTTCCCTATATAGGATCCTGGATCCTCATCAACTCATTGTTTATCATGAACTTTAAAGAGCCTGCCGTAGGTGTTTAGCTTATAGGAGAGCTCTTGTGTCTTCAAAATTGTTCACCTTTGAGGAATACCTCAAGAACGCAACTGCTATACACCAATTCCTAGGTCATGTAGAAGATCAAGAGGTCGTTCTTACGGATAGGGAAATATGGAATAGATTTCCTAGGGCTGTGTTATATCGAGAGTATTGCCATGAAATTTATTTCTACCAACCAGAATCTGAGATAGATAATATCACTATAGCACTTTTTGTCAAATTCTTGAAAGAAAATTTTCAATTTGAAGAAGAACACTTCATGACTCCTAAAGAACTCAAGCCCATTAATGATATTTATAAATTGTTTATAGAAAACTAGATCATTGCTTTCATTATTATTATTTCTTGCATTTAGTGTGTTGTTTGTTATCTTTATAATATTGTTACAAAAACAAGAAAAACCAAAACATAACAAAAACCAAAAACATTTTATTTCAAATACTATAGTAGGTATATAATTAAAATATATACCTCTTAAGTTGGTTGCATATATATATATATATATATATATATATATATATATATATATATATATATATATGTATTTTTTGAAATTTAAATTTAACCACAATGCTTAAACTTAGGAGTGGCAAACAAACTGAAGAAGAAGGAGAAGATTGGTTAGGAATAAGAAACCCAAATGTCCTTCCTGAGGAATCAATTCTAGAAGGAGAAACTCTAGAACAACCAGAATATGACCTGGCTGAAGAAAATGAACAGCAAAAAAATCTTAAAGAGGAAGGATCCTCATTCCCTAGAATAGCTCCAGATGGAACTATTGCTTTTGATAATTTAGATCATTTCTAGAAATTTTTTAATAATAACATTGGTGCTCTTAATATGGTAGTTCGTATTGATAAAGGGCAAATTAGTGACACTCAAGTAGCCATGGAACATATGTTTGACATACACACTAATCCCTTGTCTTTCATTGATCAAGAAAGTGATAAAGCTGGACCATCCAATAGAGATATGGTCACTATGATTCAGAACATGCCAAAACAATAGGTTACCCAACCCCCTAAGGAACCTGTTATTGAGCCTAAAATAATTCCCACACAAAAGAAACCTTCCTTCACTGCTTTACTTTGCCAAACTATTGATCAATATGCTTCAAGTAGACAAAAACCTAAAATGAAGCCAAACACCAATTTTCAACAATCGGGCATACAACATAATACAACTTCAAAATTTCTTCATAACACCCTTCCTACCAACAATTTACACAATAGCAATATAGCATCTAATATCCATGTCCCTCCATCATATGCTCACAAATCCCATATTAATGCCCTACCGAATCAATATGGTGGGCAAAACAGTATATCTGGAAGCCATGGTGAAACAATTAGCTTCGCGCATGGACCCAGATAGATCCCTACCGTCCCTCGTACAATTATCGAGAGATATGTAGTCAACCTCTAGATCCCATAGTTGTAGCACAACCATACCCTAAACACTTTCCCATGCCCATCCTGCCTATATATAAAGGAACTGAAGATCCCATAGAGCATCTTCACATGTTTAGGATAGCATGTCATGATATATCACATGATGACTTGCTATTACTAAAAATGTTCCCGAAAATCTTAGGAGGAATGGCATTAGAGTGGTACTATCAATTGCCCACTCATTCTTTGAGAAATTTTGAAGAAACAACTAAATATTTTGTCCATCAATTTAGTGCCTACATCGAGAGGCATGTCACCATTAAATATTTGTACAACTTAAAACAAGACAAAGATGAATGTTTTGCTGATTTCTTAGCTAGATGGAGGCAGTTGACAAGAAAACTGCACTTTGTGCTACCTTATAGGGAAATTTTGGACATTTTTATTAATAATTTACAAGAACAAATATCTTATGAGTTATCAACTGCCACCTTAACTACCTTCGATCAATCTATAGACTTAGATCGAAGGGTAGAAGATGCTCTCATTAGAAGAGGTCAGCTCAAAAAGAAATATGATGAGAAAACATCTAGAAATCAGTATAAAAACAAACAAGTTGTAGGTGACGGAGTCACTGATAGTAGAAACATTGCTAATATCAATACAACGAAGACAATAGAAAAAATTATATTAAAACCTCTTGATAAACCTCCTCGAGAATTTACTAGATTGAATCAACCTTTATCAACCATTCTTCCTCAATTATTAGCATGAGGCTTGATTCAATTACCAGCTATCCAGGAACCTGATCCAACTATACCCGGATACAGAGCTGATTTACATTGTGACTTTCATAGAGGACCTGGACATGCTACAAATTCTTGCAAAATATTGAAACATAAAATACAAGACTTGATTGATAATAATGAAATGGAGGTGCAAGCTTTCCAACCTAAACAAAATGCTCCTAATAATGCTCAAAATACCATTCCCAAAAATCAGAATCAAAATGCTAATCAATCATTAGATATATTTCAACATCCTTTACCAAAACATGGTAAAGAAGTGGCCAATCAAATCGAACATCATAATTTTCCCCCTCCTACTCGATATGTAGGGACTATTAGCGGACAATTATCTATTTAGGATCCTCAAATATTTGGTACAAACTTATCCCTGGTCACGACCATACCCCTACATAATATTCAAACTCTCGATCCTAGTGATGTAGAATTAGATACTGAAAGTGAAATAGACATCACCTCAAACCAATCAAATAGTTCTAAAAATGAATCAGATCCTATTCAACCCATCACAGATGCTATGGTTCCAGAAGAACTATTTCCTAGAAGAGTTACTACTTGACCCTCTTCTAATCAGTTCCTTCCTAATGAACAGGCCATGAACGCTCAACCAAGACCAGTTCAACGTCTTCAATATAACATTGTGGGTACCATCGGAGTTGTTACCAAACAACAGGCTCAAAACTCTCAAAAAAATCAAACTCAGAATGATGGATCAACTCCATTTATTTTGAAAAATCCCAATAAAGGGAATCATATGTCTAATGTTCAACCAAAATCTCCTTACAATATTAATGAACAATTATCCAATACTATAGCCAGAATTTCCCTTTTGGACTTGTTAATATCTTTTCCTACTCATAGGGATGAGTTAATGCTTACATTAAGCCAAATGATGGTACCTCAAAATATTCAACCCGAAGCCATGTCCAATACTATCATCACTCGAGAAGTCAATTGTATTGACTTCCGGGATAAAGATATCCCACAACATAGTTTACATAAGGATAACCCCTTATATATTATTGCTCTAATTGGAGATGTAGGTGTTAAAAGAGTCTTGATTGATAATGGTTCATCTCTAAACATTTGCACTTTTGACTTCTACCAATGATTTGGGTTTAGAAGTGATGAAATGAAGAAAACTGACATGATTATCAAAGCTTTCAATGACGAGACACAAGAAACATGTGGAGTCATTACCTTACCCTTGCAAGTTTGTCTTAGAACCCTAGATACAACCATGTTTATTGTACATTGCCCAACATTGTACAATATACTTTTGGGTCGCCCTTGGATCAATGCGATGCGAGCGGTTCCTTCCACTTTACATCAGTGTGTTAAATTTGAATTTAAAAATCAGTTGGTCACTATCCATGGTGACCCTAGACCCTTTGATATGTGTGCTTTGGTAGAACCTATTGGAGTGCAATTTTGCCCTGCTTTGTCATCCACACATCCTAATTCTTATTTTTCATCTAAACATGTGAAACACACACACATAACATCATCTACTCCATCAACTACACCTATACATTTAACTCAACCATATTCTGAACAAACCACACTAAAACCTCAAAAATATCTTCAATCCACAACCAATCCTTCATGTTCCATCCCTATAATTTCAAAACCTATAGACCCATTTATTAACACCTCCACATTATCTACATCTATCATACCTTCCACATCTAACGATATAGGGAATGATCCTTCTACATCTTATGCTCTTTCTGATGAGCTTTTTACCAGATTTATCTAAAATTTTAATATAAAAAAAACAAATGCTTTTATGCAATATTCAATTCTTTTAAATAACTTGCCGCCATCTCCTCATACTTTGGGCCTCCCACAACCTATGGGAAGTACTTACCAAGTCGGGAGTTGTGCTTTTATTTATAAAGGATATGATTGGGGAAGAATACCCAAGAATATCAAAACTCATCATGAGGGATATGCCCGATGTTATTTTGCTAATGAATATATTAAAGCTAAGCCCATAATGCTTAAAATGGGCTATAAAGGGAAAGGATTGGGACCTTTCCAAAATGGTATGAAAGAACCTATTGAGGTAGAGCCATGGCCCACCCGATGTGGTGTGGGCCTATTTCCTAGTAAGGGTCAACCCTTCCCTTTTGAAGATGATGATCAACTCATATGTTATCAAGATTATCTAGATAAACAAGATTCTTTGTGTTCTAAGAATAATCCCTTTACCTGCAATATGCTATCCATAGCTTACCCTGAATTGATTGTTGAATCCGATGAGGAGTTGGAAGGAGATATTTTCCATGATATCTCCGTTGAAGAGTTGTTACACAATGGTTTTTATTTTGATGGTTCTATACCAACTATAGCCCAACTTGAGGCCACCACTCATCAAGACGAATTATCCAACTTAACCTTAAAAGAATTACAAGAATTGGGTGTTTCACCAGCCCCACCTAATTTTGAAAGAGATCTACACATGGAAGTAGAAAACGTCATTAAATTTAACATTGGAACTGAGGATAATCCTCACATAATCAATATTGGATCATCATTAAGTCAAGAAAAACAAGATGAATACATTGTATTCCTTAAAGAATATGAAGATGTCTTTGCTTGGACATATAAAGACATGCCAGGTCTGGACCCTTCTGTAGTCATGCATCATCTAGTAGTCCATCCAAATGCTAAATTGGTTAAAAAAAACTTAGAAAAATGCATCCCAAAGTGGCCCTACTAGTCAAAGGGGAGTTAGAAAAACTCCTAAATGTTATTTTCATACAAGCTATTGATTATGCTAAATGGATCTCGAATGTAGTTCTAGTCACCAAGAAAGAAGCTACCAAAGTTAGGGTTTGCATGGACTTTAGAGATATTAACGTTGCATGCCCTAAAGATGATTTTCCTCTTCCAAACATGGACCAAATCATTGGCTTTATTGCTGGGAGTGGAATGATGTCCCTAATGGATGGATTTTTTTGGCTATAATCAGATCAGGATAGCTCTTGAAGATCAGGCTAAAATAGCCTTTATTACCCCTTGGGGTACCTTTTGTTGGAAAGTGATGCCATTTGGTTTAAAGAATGTAGGCGCAACATATCAACGAGCTATGACTTATATCTTTCATGATATGATGCATGATATCCTACATGATTACGTAGATGATATTATAGCTCGCTCTATTAAAAAATATGATCATTTAGATGTTTTGATAAAAGTATTTAATCGGTTAAGAGAATACCTTATTCGATTAAATCCAACCAAATGCATATTCAGAATTAAGTCCGATAAACTATTAGGGGTTTTAGTTTCTTTATGTGGTATCGAAATTGACCCTCTCAAGATTGCGGCTATCACTGATATGTCTACACCTACCAATATATCTGAGTTATGAATTTTACAAGGTAAGCTTCAAGCCATCCGTCGCTTCATCGATAAGCTGGTGGACAAAACCACTCTCTTTCTTAAGCTCCTTAAGAAGGATGTCCCTTTTAACTAGAATGAAAAATGTACAGAAGCTTTTGAACTTCTCAAACAATACCTCCTTAACCCACCTATGCTTTCATCGCCTAGACTTGATTACCCATTTCTCCTGTATATTTCAGCTTTAGATTTTGCTTTAGGATCTATGTTAGCTCAGCTTGATGATGAGAAGAAAGAACGTGCTAATTATTACATTAGCCAAACTTTAATCAGTTATGAAACTCGTTATACCTCATTAGAAAAACTATGTCTAGCAGTCGTATTTTCTACGTAGAAATTATGCCATTATATGCTTAGTCAAAAAACATGTCATTGCTAAATATGATCCCTTACGGTATCTTATGAGTCGACCTTATTTATCGGGTCGCACAGCCAAGTGGGTTCTTTATCTAAGCGAGTTTGAACTCACATTCATAGGACAAAAGTCTATTAATGGTCAAATCATAGCAGATCAGTTAGTTGTTGCACCCTTAGAGTCTACCCATCCCCTCATCATTGAGTTTCCTAATGAATGCCTTCAATTAGAGGCAGACCATATAGAACAATGGTCCTTATACTTTGATGGAGCCCGATGCATGAGTGGGGATGGAGTGGGTATTATTTTAATATCTCCACAAAAACACATTATACCTTTGTCTTTTAAATTAACATTTGCTTGCACTAATAATACTGTCGAATATGAGGCTCTAATCCTTGGATTACGAGCTGCCTTGGCATTAAAAATCAAACATATGCTAGTTTTTGGTGATTCTCAACTTATCATAAATCAAATTAATGAAGTTTATCAGACCAGAGATGATAAATTGCACCCATATAAAGCATATGTTTTGCAATTGTTATCCTTGTTTGATAAAGTTACTTTGGAAGTTATTCCATGAACTAGCAACCGTGTGGCTGACACTATGGTCGCAGTTGCATCTCTTCTGCCCTTGGAGTTAGATGACGAATATGCCACCATAATTATTCGTCGACTCCAGGAACCCACTTAAAATAAGTCATGTTTAGAACCTTTGGATGTGTTTCTAATCAATGAAACTACTCCTAAAATTTGGTATACAGATATATTTGATTTTCTTCACAATGGGACCTTCCCTGCCAATTCTAATAGAAACCAACGTCGGTTATTACGTAGACGAGCAAGTCAATTTGTAATAATTGGCAATACTTTATATAGGAGATCTTTTGAAGGTATCCTATTGAGATGTTTGAATTTAGAAGAATCCAAATTAGCTTTAAGTGAAGTCCATGATGGATCTTGTGGAGGACACTTTAGTGGTAGTGTCATTGCTAAAAAGCTCCTTAGGATAGGCTACTTTTGGCCTACCATGGAAAATGATGCACATGAGTATGTGTGCCATTGCAACAAGTGCCAGAAACATGCTGACCTTGTCCATGCACCTGCATAAGAGCTGTAGGCTATTTCATCTCCTTGGCCATTTTCAAAATGGGGCTTAGACATTATTGGCAAAATTAATCCTGTGTCATTTGATGGACACAAATTCATCATAACCACAACTGAGCATTTCATGAAGTGGGTTGAAGCTATGCCTTTAGCTTCCTACATTGGAACACAAGTTTCCAAATTTATTTTTAATCAAATCATTTGTAGGTTCAGAATTCCTGCAAATCTCATCTCATACAATGGAACTTGTTTCAAAAATAAAGATGTCAAGAAATTATGCCAAAAATATAAGATTTAACATCGATGGTCCACTCCCTATTATCCTCAGGGTAATGGCCAAGCAGAAGCATCTAACAAAACCTTAATCAAAATTCTTAAAAGATTGGTCAATAAATCTGGTCGTGACTGGCACATTCAATTATATCCATCTTTTTGGGCCTATCGAACTAGTGTTCGAACTCCCATTGGAACTTCACCTTTTGTCTTGGTTTATGGTGCTGAAGCCATTTTTCCTTTTGAATTATAAGTTCCTTCTTTGGATCTACTACTTCAAGATACCGAAGTAGGAGATGAATATCAAGCTGGCAGACTCAGTCAGCTGAAACTTCTAGATGAAAAGTGCATCAATGCTTTGGAGCATCTTCATGCTTACCAAAACAAGCTTAAAGGATCATATGCCAAGAAAGTTCATCATCGATCCTTGGAGGTCGACGACCTTGTTTTAAAATAAAATCAAAAAAATACTAATGCAACTAAAGACCTTAAAGGTAAATTTGATCCCAAATGGCTTGGACCATATATTATCACTGCTAAATTTGAATCGGGAGCATACAAATTAGCTACCTTAGATGGTAAATATTTAAAAGAACCTATGAATATTATGCATCTTAAGCGATATTACGCATAAAATTTGGTCATTTCATCATTTGTATATATTTTGCATGTTGTCTCATTTTAAAAATATATATATAACTCTTTAAACAAAAACAAACAAAAAATAAAAAAATATAAAAAATATAAAAGTCAAAAACAACAATATTATTGACTCTTTTCAAAACCAAAAAAATAAAGAAGAAAGAGAGTCAAAATCATCAAACTCCTCAAAAATATTTGTTATATATATTTCTTCTTCAAGTATTGCAGTTATATTTTCAAGTTATTTTGGATAAATTAGCATTTATTTGGAATCCCTCACTATCACAAACACAAAAATAAATATCTTGATTTTATTTGGCATGATTACTAATCTCTCTTATATCAAAGTCCACAAAATTCAATTAAATAAAGTTTGAGCACAGATAATTGATCTTGTTATTTAATTAAACCAAACATATCTTTTCACAATAAAATGACTATATTTGTAATGTCCATGTTATGCTACATAGTAAAAGTGGTTTCTTGAGCGAAAAGTTTCCCCTGCTATCCTATCATGCACATGGTCTAGAATTTTTGAGAATTGACAAAAGGACAAGCTCACCCCTACCCGGAATAAAAATCCCTTGCTCCAAAGCTAATCCGAGCAAGTATCCCTAGTATAGGAAGAAAATAAAAGTTCAAGAAAAAGAGAAAAAGAAACAAGTTATTTCAGCATTATTTCAAATATCAAGCCAAAATACAAAAATACAAAAAAAAAAAGAGAAAAAGAAAAGCAAAAGCAAAGAAAAAGAAACAAATAAAATCCCTTTCCCTACCCATTGAAAAGAAAAGAAGGGTTGATGAGCTTGAATCCCTGGAATTCTCAATTATTTGAAAACTGTGAGGTAAGCCCCATAACAGGTGGTTTGTGCCCAACCCACTTGGCCTTGGGTAACTCCTAGTGTGACGATATTTCTGTCACATTAGCAACCTTCTTTTGTACAGACCTATGTCTGCTTATGGACTAGCTAGCTCTTGATAACTCGACCTACATAGTAGTTTGGTATGGTTATATGCATCTAAATCATGGTTAACGAACACTTATTTGGTTAATTCAAATCACTTGTATCATAGTATCTTGCTCAAACCTGGTCAATGAACAATGCAATTGCACACACATTTTGTATTTGAGAGATTTTGTATATCATTATGATAAATCAAGATTGGTAATGAACTCACCTACACACATGGGATTCCTTATAAATCTAACTTTTGTCTTTAAGATATTTTGAAATATTTTTGCAAATTGTTTGGAATAAATTCATTTTCCTCTTTAAAGAACAATTGTTTAGTATAAAGACAACTATATGTGTTATCAAAAATCAAAATCATTTTCAAAACATGCAATAAAGTTACATTTATATATAACTTTTTGACTTTCGCGATGATGGTATAGTTCCAAAACCAAAATTGGATTTTTATGCCTAGCGCAAGTCCTCGTCTTCATATTTTCAGTTTATTTTCAAAAAATTAAAATCAACCATGCAATAAAACTATTATATTATTTTCTTCTTTGGATTTTTGCGATGATGGTATAAGTCTATACCTATAATTCTATGCCTAGCGCAAACCATTGTACCAATTTTATTTTTCATTTATTCAAATCATCAAAACATATGACTTAAATCATTATGTTACACAATTATGCTTTAAAACAAAACAAACACTTACTCTATTTTCATGTCATTATGTCAAACTTCAATTTTGCAATGATGGTATAATTCCTAGGGAATTATCCAAAAAATTTATCACACTTAGGAATTTATGCCTAGCAAAAGTCATTTTAAAATATTTCATGCATAATATTTTCATGAAAATCTGAAAACAAATCATCATCATCATCATCATTTGCATCATCACACCAAAGTCTTAAGACAGTCTCTTAAGCACTCTTTTACTTTTAACAATATTTCTATACTAGGATTAGCTTGACGATCAAGTGAGTGGCGACTCCATGAAATGGTCTATAATAGCGATAATGTCCTTTGAAATTATTTTTAGAAGTCCCTTTTCTTTTTTATCAATTAACATCACAAACAACCAATTTGTTTACATCAGATTATTCTATTTAAACAAAACATGACATTCAAACCATAATATTTCCAACCGACATAATTACATAAATCATCAAATCAATCACACCACAACAATAAAGCATCATACAAACACATAAGACAAGTCATATGATCAAAAATATCATATATATATATATATATATATATATATATATATCTCAACAATATATGTACATCATATCAAAACTGGATTGGTATGCCATAATCTACATCTTGGCATACTCAATCCTCTCAAATCATATAATCAGTCTGTACAGTGCAGTAGCTTAGCCTCGAGAACCCCTCGAGCTCTCAGCCTCATCTCCTCCCTAGCCTTGAGGTGGACAAGGTGGCCCCATCGTAGTATATCTGGTACTACGAGTCCTAGTCATCGATTGGGATGAAGTCCTCGACGACCCAACCTTGATCGGATCCGCAATGCCGACTAGCAGATGTATGTTGAGCAAGGTGCAGCAAAAGCAGTGCAAAAGGATTGTAATTGTTGTCAACACAGACAGAGTGATGCAGTTGAAGCAGTTCAGAGGTCAGTCAGATCAAGTGCAGAAAATCTCAAGAAAAACAGAGGGGACCCAGATCCAGAAATTTGCAAAAAAAGACAAGGAAGAAAACTGTCGCGATATCGCGACATGTTTCCTGTCGCGATTTCGCGACATATCCGAGGAGAGAGAAAATGCATTGAAAACTGTCACGATTTCGCGACATATCCGAGGAGAGAGAAAATGCATTGAAAACTGTCGCGATTTCGCGACATATCCGAGGAGAGAGAAAATGCATTGAAAACTGTCGCGATTTCGCGACATATCCGAGGAGAGAGAAAATGCATTGAAAACTGTCGCGATTTCGCGACATATCCGAGGAGAGAGAAAATGCATTGAAAACTGTCGCGATTTCGCGACATATCCGAGGAGAGAAAATGCATTGAAGGTGGATTTGCGACATATGGAGGAGAGAGAAAATGCATTGAAAAATGTCACGATTTCGCGACATATCGGAGGAGAGAGAATGTGCAAGGAAAAATGTCACGTTTTCACGACATGCTGGAAGGAAAGAAGCCAAATCGAGAAACTGTCACGATTTCGCGACAAGTTTGAAGCAAAGGCACCAAGGATGAAAAATGTCATGATTTCGCGACATATGGGAGGAGAGAGAAAGTTGATGAAGAAGTTGTAGCGATTTCGCTACATATCTGAGTTTCACCAGCATAAGCAAAGAAAAAGCACCAAGTAAGAAAAGCGTAGCGATTTCGCTACAAGCTTGAAACACTAAGAACAAAAGTGCAGCGACTTAGATACAGCTTCGAGTTGCAAGGCAGAAAGATGTAGCGATTTCGCTACATGGTCAAAGTGCAAGGCAGAAAGATGTAGCGATTTCGCTACAAGTTGAAAGTGCAAGATAAAAAGGTGTAGCGATTTCGCTACAGGTTGAAAATGCATAATGCAGAGGTGTAGCGATTTCGCTACAGGTTGAAAATGCATAATGCAGAGGTGTAGCGATTTCGCTACAGGTTGAAAATGCATAATGCAGAGGTGTAGCGATTTCGCTACAGGTTGAAAATGCATAATGCAGAGGTGTAGCGATTTCGCTACAGGTTGAAAATGCATAATGCAGAGGTGTAGCGATTTCGCTACAGGTTGAAAGTGCATAATGCGAAGGTGTAGCGATTTCGCTACAGGTTAGAAACACATGTTGGAAAGGTGTAGCGATATCGCTGCACGTCGAAGTTTCACTAGCAAGCAGAAAAGAAAAATGCTAAGGCAACAATGATGTAGCGATTTCGCTACATGTAAGGTTTTTCGCGGCTGCATGGAGTAAAAATAGTACGGATGCCAGATGCGTCGCGATTTCGCGACAGGGTGAACGAAAAGCCGTTGCAAGCCGAAAACGTCACGATTTCACGACGGCAATGAAGATGACGTCAGCAAAACCAAAATGTGTCGCGATTTCATGACAGGGTGAACGAAAAGCCGTTGCAAGCCGAAAACGTCACGATTTCGCGACGGCAATGAAGATGACGTCAGCAAAACCAAAATGTGTCACGATTTCGCGACAGGGTGAACGAAGAGCCATTGCAAGCCGAAAACGTCACGATTTCGTGACACCTTAGCGGATGACGTCAGCAAGACAGAAAATGTCACGATTTCACGACATGTTTCCAGAGAAGCCTCATGAAGCCAGAAACGTCACGATTTCGCGACATCTTAGAGGATGACGTCAGCAAAACCAAAAATGTCGCGATATCGCGACAAGTTGCCAGAGAAGCCTCAGGAAGCCGAAAGTGTCGCGATATCGCGACAAAGTTGAGGATGACGTCAGCAAAGCGGAAAACGTCGCGATATCACGACAGGTAATGTTTTGGCGAGAAAAAGTCAAAGATACATGCATTGCGACGGGTGTCAAAAAGATGCCAGTTACGAAAAATTAACCAGAGTCAGATCTGCAGTTCCAAGTGACAGATGGTGAGATTGCAGAGGAGAAATTCATGCTGAAGTTAAAATGTAAGTTACGAAGCATTGCATTTAAGACGCGAACGGTCATTGCAGGGCCGTAACAAAGCATGACTGGGAAAGGTGGCAGACTCACAGGAAAGCGACGTTGTATCGAGAACTGATTGCAGTGACATTTGTCAGCTGCGTATATCATAAGGAATAGTTGATCATAGGAGATAAAAATACATAGTTTTTAACAGAGAAGACAGAGCAGTTTCGAAGAAACAATAGAGCATCGAAACGCGTAGAAGGGTTGTCAGTATTTGCAGAGAAGGATTGTCAGAATATGCAGACTATGCCAGAGAAAAAGGCTGTCAGAACGTCAGAATGTCAGAAAGAAAGCGGCTAAAAGGCGGATCAGGTCAGAAGGATTTGACACGTCAATTACAGCCGAGAATGCAATAAAAAAATGGAGGGAAAAGTTAAACCGTTCAAACTCGAGCCGTTCGAAGAACTCAAGTATAAAAGGATCAAATTGGCATAGTGAGAAGGTTACTGCGACTGTATTTTTTTTTGCATTTTAAAAGGTCTCAGTAAGCAAGGGTGCTGTAAGAAAATAGCCTTGAATAAAAACCTGCAATTCTATTGAATATTCAAGAGAAAGGTTTTAGAGTAAATCAGAAGATATTGAGTCTCTAACAATTCTCTCTATGCTTCTGTGAGATTTTTGTATGTGCTATAGACCAGTAAGGGTCTTGCAAAAGAGAAGGCATTTTTATGTCCATTTATCTTGCAAAATAGAAATCCAAGTTGGTGCTTGGATAAAGGGGTTGGTGCTCCTATCTGTTGCAGCAGATAAATCAGGGGTTGGTGCTCCTTCCGGTGGGTGCTGGTAAACGATTGTAAATATTGAATCCTTGCAAAGGCTTGGATTTGGATTGAAGTCCAAAAAGTCATTCTTTGAGGAGTAGCCACATCGGTGAACCTCGTAAAATTCTGTGTTGTGTGATGCTCTTGTGTGATACTTGCTTTATCTAGTTTCAAGCTTGCATCATTAGTTTTAAAAGTTGCAGATTTAAGTTTTTAAGTAGTTACACTGATTCACCCCCCCCTCTCAGTGTCATTGTGAGAATATCAATTGGTATCAGAGCCAGGCACCTGCACAAGCTTAATCAGCTAAGGTGTTCTTGGGAGATATACAATGGCCGGTGGTGAAGGTTTTTCTTCCAACAAAGCTCCTCTGTTCGATGGAACAAACTATTCCTTCTGGAGGCTCAGAATGCAGACCTATCTCTGTGCATTGGGTTATGACATTTGGGAATCTGTTGAAAATGGATACACCACTCCCACTGTTCCTCCAACAGATGCGGCTGAAAAGAAAAAGTTTGAGAACAACTCGAAAGCCAAGAATGCGATTATGTGTGGATTGGTCGACAGTGAGTTGATACGCATCATGAACTGCAAATCTGCTAAAGACATATGGGACAAACTGCAAAGCATTCATGAAGGAGACAACAAAATCAAGGAAGCTAAGCTGCAAACACATCGTGCCCAGTTCGAAGCTTTAAAGATGACCGATGATGAAAACATAGAAGCTTACATGCTGAGAGTAAACGGAATCATCAATGCAATAAGAGGACTGGGGGAAGAAATGGAAGATGCAGTTGTTGTGAAGAAGGTACTGAGAACTCTCAACAAAAGGTTTGATGCAAAGGTTTCTGCCATAGAAGAAGCAAAAGATTTAAATTTTTTCGAGTATGGATGAAATGCATGGTTCTCTAACGACTTATGAAATGAGGATTGGACAAACTAAGCCCTCTGACAGAGAAGCGACCTTCCAAGCACGAGAAAAATGTAAAATCTAAACAAGAGTCGAGAGGAAGAAGAATCTACGAGATGAAAATGAAGCAAACTTTGTTAGGAAATTAGTAAAGGGAAAAGGAAAGTACGAGAGGTAAGTTGCCGTTCAAATGTTTTAACTGTGGAGGCATCGGGCACTTTGCAACAAAATGCCCAATGAAGGAGAAAAATAAAAATGATGAAGGAACATATCCAGAAAGAAATGTCTGGAAAAAGAAACCGCAGTTTAGAAAAAGAAGCTTCAAGAAGAAGAGTTTCATTTCCCAGAATATCGATTCTTCTGAAGACAGTTCCAGTGAGGAATCAGAAGAAGAAACTGGTGAAGCCCTATTCATGGCTTTTGAAGAACAAACAACTGAGGAAACACAGGAGTGTGAAGAAAAATTAGAAGATGAGGCTGAGATAGATCTGGAAGGTGAGTTAATTGCTGCTCTTGAAGAGTTAAGTGCAGAAAGGAAAAGAAATAAAAAGATTACAAGAAAATTTGAGGAGGCCAGCAATGTAATAATAAGTTTGAAAGTACAAACTGAAGAATACAAGAAAAGGTCTGAAGATGTTGAAGCTCAGCTGACCGTGAAAATAAATGAGAGCAATAACCTGGAAGAGGAAATAGTTGGATTAAGGCTGTAGCTAGAAGAAATGAATCAGAAAGCGAGCTGTCATCAAAAATTTGAAGACAGTTCTGAGAAACTGAACAAAATGTTGAATAATCAAAGGCCCACTGGTATCAAGTTTGGCTTGGGCTTTGATGAAGGAGAAACCTCAAAGGACTCAAAGGTTGTAATAGTAGATCCAGTAAATAATAAAGACAAGATTAGAGTTGATCAAGATAAACCGTATCATGCAAAAGAAAACAACAAATCCAAGCTCGAAAGGAGTGCTGCAAATGATGGATTCACCAAAGTCTCTCATCAAAGAAGAAGAAGACCCATGGCTCCTACCTCCACATGGCAACATCCATTTCCCAGGTACACTCGTTCCTTTTCTGGTTATTGTTTTAAGTGCAATGCATATGGTCATAAAATTTCTAGTTGTAGATATAATATAGAACAAAGAAATTTCACTAGCAAAAATAATTTTTCACCTCTGATAGATTATGTTGTAGAATGTTATAACTGCCATAACTTCGGCCATATTGCAAGGAATTGTCGTAGCTCTTTTGCAGGAAATAAATACCAGGGAAGAAAGTTTCGATCAACTGGATCAACACAGAACAGAAAATTTCCCGAAAAACTGTCACAGCACAATGAAAGGGAGAAGGTGAAGAAAGTAACCAGATCTGCTGTCAAAACTCAGTGGAAAGAAAAGGGACAACCGAAGAAAGACAAAGAATCCCTGATCGTTCAAACAGCTCTCAAAGCACAGAATAAATCTGCTCCCTGGATTCTAGACAGTGGATGCTCCAGTCACATGACAGGAGACAAACAAAAGTTTGATAAGCTGCAGACATACGAAGGTGGTTCTGTGAAATTCAGAAACAATGATGGAGCAAAGATAGTGGGTAAAGGATCAGTTAAGTTAAGTGACGGTAAAATCAACTCTAAGGAAGTTCTTTTTGTGGTAGGACTGAAACATAACCTACTGAGTGTAAGTCAGATTTGTGACAGAGGTCATGAAGTAATTTTCAAGAAGGAGGGCTGTGAAGTAAGAAAGACAACAAATGGAAAGTTAATAGCCACTGGACTGAGAACTTCTGGAAATTTGTATACTCTCTCGGAGACTTCAGAGGGAGCTTGCTTGGTTGGACAGGAAGAAGAAAACTGGCTGTGGCATAAAAGACTCGGTCACATAAGCTTTGATAATCTGGTAAAAATCAGCTCGAAAAGAGCGATGAAGAGACATACCCACTATTGGCAAACCATCAAACAAGATATGTGAGTCATGCCAAAAGGGGAAGCAAACCAGATCTACCTTCAAAGCAAAAGAATATTTCACTAGCAAGCCATTAGAACCGATTCACACCGATTTGTGTGGACCCATGAGGACAGAAAGCATAAATGGATACAAATATTTTATGCTGTGCATTGATGATTTTTCCAGAATGACATGGGTACTCTTTTTGAAACAGAAGTCAGAAGCCTTTGAGATGTTTAAAACCTTCAAAAATCTGGTTGAGAATCAATCTGGAAAAAGAATAAAATGTTTGAGATCTGATAGAGGAGGAGAGTTTATTTCAAATGAGTTTGCTGAATTCTGTGAAAAACATGGAATAAGAAGACAGTTCTCAGCAGCAAGAACACCTCAACAGAATGAAGTAGTTGAAAGAAAGAACAGAAGCGTACAGGAAATGGCAAGGACCATGTTAACAGAGAGCAAAATTGCTGACGAGTTCTGGAAAGAGGCGATCCATACTGCAGTCTATATTCAGAATAGGTGTATGTTGAGGCCGCATGAAAGCAAAACACCATATGAACTGTGGTTTGGCAAAAAGGCTACGACCAAATACTTCAAAGTGTTTGGCAGCAAGTGTTACATTAAGAGAACTGAAAGCAATCTTGGCAAGTTTGAAGACGAGACTGATGAAGGAATATTCCTTGGGTACTCAACTAAAAGCAAAGCCTATACATGCTACAACAAAAGACTTAAGAAAATAGTGGAGAGTGCGGATGTGAAGGTTGATGAAGGTGGGAAACAAGAAATCAGCAATAATGAAAACTACCCAACCTATGAAGAATTTATTGAAGAAGATGAAGATCAAGAAAAAGAAGAGAGACAGAAATCAGATTCAGAGGACTTAGAAAGAGATGAAAATAGAAAATACAGAACAGGCAGTTGGCAAAAAAATCATCCCAAAGAGCAGATTATTGGGGACCCTACAGTTGGCATTCAGACAAGAAGAAGAGTAGTAAATAACTATTCTCTGTTATCCAGTATTGAGCCCAAGAATATTATTGAAGCAAGCACGGATGAAATCTGGATGGAAGCAGTAAATGAAGAACTAGATCAAATTGAGAAAAACAAAACCTGGGAATTAGTACCAAGGCCTGAAAATAAAAACATAATTGGCACTAAATGGATATTTAGAAACAAACTGAATGAAGATGGACAGGTGGTAAGGAATAAAGCAAGATTAGTCTGTAAGGGATATGCCCAAGTTGAGGGGATTGATTTTGAAGAAACTTTTGCACCCGTGGCCAGACTTGAAGCAATAAGACTATTTTTGGCTTTAGTTGTTCATAAGAATTTCAAGGTTTATCAGATGGATGTAAAATCAGCATTTCTGAATGGAAATCTTGAAGAAGAAGTATATATTGAACAGCCTGATGGTTTTCAACTTTGTGATAATCCCGACTTTGTTTGCAAGTCGAAGAAAGCATTGTATGGCTTGAAACAAGCACCTAGAGCTTGGTATGCAAGGTTGGACAGCTATCTCACTAAGCAAGGATTCAAGAAAGGTATGGTGGATAGCAATTTATATGTGAAAACTGAAAATGGCAATTTCATTGTTCTTGTTGTTTATGTAGATGATATAATTTTTGGAAGTAGCAATGATGAATCATGCAAAGACATAGCAAACAAAATGCAGAAGGAGTTTGAAATGTCTATGATAGGTGAACTTTCATATTTCCTTGGATTACAAGTTAATCAAACAGAAAAAGGAATTTTTATCTCTCAAATTAAATATGTGAAAGAAATGCTGAAAAAGTTCACTATGGAAGATAGTAAACCAGTGAGCACCCCCATGACAACAAGTCTGCAAGTTGAGCAAGGATGATAAATCTCCGGATGTTGATCAAACAATGTACGGATCAATGATTGGGAGCTCGTTGTATTTGATGACCACTAGACCGGATATCTTACAATCTGTTTGCATGGTTGCAAGATTTCGAGCTAGTCCAAAAGAGACTCATGTGACAGCGGTGAAAAGGATTTTTAGGTATCTCAAAGGTACTATGGAGTATGGGCTGTGGTATCCAAAAGGAAAAGACTTCACTCTCTTTGCATACTCTGATGCTGATTGGGCAGGATGCATTGATGACAGAAAAAGCACAAGTGGAGGAGCATTCTTTCTTGGAAACAAATTGGTTGCATGGCACAGTAAGAAGCAAGAATCAGTCTCTTTATCCACAGCCGAGGCCGAATACATTGCAGCTACTACATGCTGTACACAAATACTATGGATGAGACAAACATTGAAAGATCTAGGCATTCACTTCAATGAGCCCATTTCAGTCAAATGTGACAACACTAGTGCAATCAACATTTCAAAGAATCCGGTAATGCATTCCCGCACCAAACATATTGCAATCCGGTATCACTTCTTGAAGGATAAGGTTGCAGAAGGAGAGGTCAGATTGGAGTTTGTTCCCACTACAGAGCAAGTAGCGAGACATATTCACCAAACCTTTACCAAAGGAAGTATTTGAATACCTTCGGAAGAAGTTGGGAGTAGTCACACTTCCCAAGCACCGACTAGCTATGGGAAATACATTCTCTGGGGGAGCATTCAAGTTATTTATGCTTGAGAATGTTGTGCATAGACTCAGGGGGAGTCTGCAGCAGCCCTTTGGCATTATTGGCAAAGGGGGAGAAGAATTTGAGCAAGGCTACAAAGTGTTGCCAACAATTCCAAAGGGGGAGATTGTTGAGCAAGGTGCAGCAAAAGCGATGCAAAAGGATTGTAATTGTTGTCAACACGGACAGAGTGATGCAGTTGAAGCAGTTCAGAGGTCAGTCAGATCAAGTGCAGAAAATCTCAAGAAAAACGAGAGGGGACCCGGATCCAGAAATTTGCGTAAAAAGACAAGGAAGAAAAGCGTCGCGATATCGCGACATGTCCTTTCTCGGATTTCGTGACATATCGAGGAGAGAGAAAATGCATTGAAAACTGTCACGATTTCGCGACATATCCGAGGAGAGAGAAAATGCATTGAAAACTGTCACGATTTCGCGACATATCCGAGGAGAGAGAAAATGCATTGAAAACTGTCGCGATTTCGTGACATATCCGAGGAGAGAGAAAATGCATTGAAAACTGTCGCGATTTCGCGACATATCCGAGAGAGAAAATGCATTGAAAACTGCGATTTCACATTGAGGAGAGAGAAAATGCATTGAAAACTGTCGATTTCGCGACATATCCGAGGAGAGAGAAAATGCATTGAAAAATGTCACGATTTCGCGACATATCGGAGGAGAGAGAATGTGCAAGGAAAAATGTCACGTTTTCACGACATGCTGGAAGGAAAGAAGCCAAATCGAGAAACTGTCGCGATTTCGCGACAAGTTTGAAGCAAAGGCACCAAGGATGAAAAATGTCACGATTTCGCGACATATGGGAGGAGAGAGAAAGTTGATGAAGAAGTTGTAGCGATTTCGCTACATATCTGAGTTTCGCCAGCATAAGCAAAGAAAAAGCACCAAGTAAGAAAAGCGTAGCGATTTCGCTACAAGCTTGAAACACTAAGAACAAAAGTGCAGCGACTTAGATACAGCTTCGAGTTGCAAGGCAGAAAGATGTAGCGATTTCGCTACATGGTCAAAGTGCAAGGCAGAAAGATGTAGCGATTTCGCTACATGTTGAAAGTGCAAGATAAAAAGGTGTAGCGATTTCGCTACAGGTTAAAAATGCATAATGCAGAGGTGTAGCGATTTCGCTACAGGTTGAAAATGCATAATGCAGAGGTGTAGCGATTTCGCTACAGGTTGAAAATGCATAATGCAGAGGTGTAGCGATTTCGCTACAGGTTGAAAATGCATAATGCGGAGGTGTAGCGATTTCGCTACAGGTTGAAAATGCATAATGCGGAGGTGTAGCGATTTCACTACAGGTTGAAAGTGCATAATGCGAAGGTGTAGCGATTTCGCTACAGGTTAGAAACACATGTTGGAAAGGTGTAGCGATATCGCTGCACGTCGAAGTTTCACTAGCAAGCAGAAAAGAAAAATGCTAAGGCAACAATGATGTAGCGATTTCGCTACATGTAAGGTTTTTCGTGGCTGCATGGAGTAAAAATAGTACGGATGCCAGATGCGTCACGATTTCGTGACAGGGTGAACGAAAAGCCGTTGCAAGCCGAAAACGTCACGATTTCGCGACGGCAATGAAGATGACGTCAGCAAAACCAAAATGTGTCGCGATTTCGTGACAGGGTGAACGAAAATCCGTTGCAAGCCGAAAACGTCACGATTTCGCGACGACAATGAAGATGACGTCAGCAAAACCAAAATGTGTCGCGATTTCGCGACAGGGTGAACGAAGAGCCATTGCAAGCCGGAAACGTCGCGATTTCGCGACACCTTAGCGGATGACGTCAGCAAGACAGAAAATGTCACGATTTCGTGACATGTTTCCAGAGAAGCCTCATGAAGCCAGAAACGTCGCGATTTCGCGACATCTTAGAGGATGACGTCAGCAAAACCAAAAATGTCACGATATCGCGACAAGTTGCCAGAGAAGCCTCAGGAAGCCGAAAGTGTCGCGATATCGCGACAAAGTTGAGGATGACGTCAGCAAAGCGGAAAACGTCACGATATCGCGACAGGTAATGTTTTGGCGGGAAAAAGTCAAAGATACATGCATTGCGACAGGTGTCAAAAAGATGCCAGTTACGAAAAATTAACCAGAGTCAGATCTGCAGTTCCAAGTGACAGATGGTGAGATTGCAGAGGAGAAATTCATGCTGCAGTTAATTGAAGTTAAAATGTAAGTTACGAAGCATTGCATTTAAGACGCGAACGGCTGTTGCAGGGCCGTAACAAAGCATGACTGGGAAAGGTGGCAGACTCACAGGAAAGCGACGTTGTATCGAGAACTGATTGCAGTGACATTTGTCAGCTACGTATATCATAAGGAATAGTTGATCATAGGAGATAAAAATACACAGTTTTTAACAGAGAAGACAGAGCAGTTTCGAAGAAACAATAGAGCATCGAAACGCGCAGAAGGGTTGTCAGTATTTGCAGAGAAGGACTGTCAGAATATGCAGACTGTGCAGAGAAAAAGGCTGTCAGAACGTCAGAATGTCAGAAAGAAAGCGGCTAAAATGCGGATCAGGTCAGAAGGATTTGACACGTCAATTACAGTCGAGAATGCAATAAAAAAATGGAGGGAAAAGTTAAACCGTTCAAACTCGAGCCGTTCGAAGAACTCAAGTATAAAAGGATCGAATTGGCATAGTGAGAAGGTTACTGCGACTGTATTTTTTTTGCATTTTAAAAGGTCTCAGTAAGCAAGGGTGCTGTAAGAAAACAACCTTGAATAAAAACCTGCAATTCTATTGAATATTCAAGAGAAAGGTTTTAGAGTAAATCAGAAGATATTGAGTCTCTAACAATTCTCTCTATGCTTCTGTGAGATTTTTGTATGTGCTATAGACCAGTAAGGGTCTTGCAAAAGAGAAGGCATTTTTATGTCCATTTATCTTGCAAAATAGAAATCCAAGTTGGTGCTTGGATAAAGGGGTTGGTGCTCCTATCTCATTGCGAGATAAATCAGGGGTTGGTGCTCCTTCCAGTGGGTGCTGGTAAACGATTGTAAATATTGAATCCTTGCAAAGACTGGATTTGGATTGAAGTCCAAACAGTCATTCTTTGAGGAGTAGCCACATCGGTGAACCTCGTAAAATTTTGTGTTGTGTGATGCTCTTGTGTGATACTTGCTTTATCTAGTTTCAAGCTTGCATCATTAGTTTTAAAAGTTGCAGATTTAAGTTTTTAAGTAGTTACACTGATTCACCCCCCCCTCTCAGTGTCATTGTGAGAATATCAATGTACCCTCTGGCCCTTTGGCACCATCTAGAAGTAGATACCTTGATAGAACATAGTCTGAGCAATCGACCACGCTAGCTCCTGAGCACTCGCTCCTCTGCTTTGTGATCTAAGGCATGCAACCTCATCTTTGAGCTGTGTAGCCTCTGCTCGATGGTTTGTAGCCTCATCTTGTAGAGTCTACACCTGTGCCTGGAGATAGACAGTCTCCATATGAAGAGTAGCCATATCACTACTCTCTCTTGTGTCCACACCCTTGCCCTTATCATGTAATGGTGGCCTCTCTCTCCATGGAGAAGGGGGTCTCTCCTCCCTCCTCTCCCACTATCATGACCTCTGCTGAGCCAGTGGTATCCTCTGCTCTCTCCCTCTGTGACCATGTGCCACCTTAATGGTTGCTTGGCACTGCATCCCCATCCGATGCACAACTACGTGAATCAAACCCTAAGCCCTTGTCATCCAAGGAGGGCAGATGCCTGTGTACCAGGTATCGTCACCATCAACTACCCTTGTGTCGTCCCCATCCACTAGCTGAATGGGGGCATCATCTGTGTCTTGAATCCAGAAGAATTGCATATCTAGAGCCCTGCTAGCTATAGTGTTATCCTAAACAGTCCAAAAAAACTCATAGTCTCTAAGAGATGGGATCCCTTGCTATAAACTGAACTACCTTAAAACTCGATTGTAGTGGTGGAGCTCCACCTCTCCCCTCTCCATCCTTAGCCAACAGGTTCACCTAACATGAGCTAGCTCCTGTCTGTCCTCGGCCCACCCTAGATGATCTCTCCAAGGCCTCTAGGTGATCTGGTCAGAGACAAGGTCATTGAGTAGTCTTCGGGACATTGGTAGATCTATCCGCTGCTGTGACACTCTCCGGAGCCACCAGTAGAAAGCTCAGGGCCTCTCCCCATCAATCCCTATTAGTGGGAGCCCTATCGGCCTCTACATTGTGATGTGCTCCTAGCACCAAACCTGTAGTAGTGATGTCATGACCAGACATCGACCGCCCTTGTATACGACCCCATGCAGGATCCTATACAATCGGCATAGTACATAACTCCCCCAAGCAAACCTATACCCGTGGTCTCTCATGTCATAGACCACATCTGTCAGTAGCCATGGTACTCAGCATCCACTTTAATGGCATAGCAGCAGACCACCTACAACCCCAACCAAAAACTGTGTCAGTCTAGATGCCCCAGGCATCTGGCGTAGTGACTCGATGTTCACTCTGCCCTTCTCCAGGGCGAAGCTCGGATCTTCACACAGTCGCATAATCACGTGGCCCTGATTGGCCATGAGAGTTATTAACCATCCTTGTATGGGGATCCTCAAAATCCTCCATACATCCTCTAGTGTGGGAGTCATCCTGTAGCCCATGTCAGACCTCTGTCGATCTGTGCGCTGTCTTGACCATTTTTTTTGCAGAGCTCCACAAACTAGAAAACAGTAAAAATGAATTAGGGTTTTACCCTATTTTCTTAATTTTATTCAAAAAAAATTAAAACATTTTAATTTTTTGCTTTTCTATATTTTTACCTCAAACGTTCGATTTGGGTAAAAACACGGATGGGGCATCATAGTAAGATGTCATACGATTCGACCAAGAATTGTCGCCTATAAATGAGAATAATTTTTGCTTTCTCGTAAATCGTGAAGAACTCATCTTTAACGCATTTTCTTTAGAAAATTTGCTAAAGAGGGGGCAAAATGTAGCACCCTAAAATTGGTGCAGTAAAACCTTAAATAATTAAAATTACCTTAGTAAATAATTCAAATTCAAATTTCAACCCCAAAACCACTCCCAAACCGCCTGCTACCCGTTTCCTCATTTTTTGTGCCATTTTTAGGATTTTTTTGTTCGTTGGATGATATCATCTCCAATCAAATGATATCGCCTCAAATCGGACGATTTCATCTAGAGCAGAACGTCCAGATGATTTTGTCCCAAAATTGATTTTTCAAAATTAGCTTATGTTTCAACAGCTTCTCTAACTCAGGCAGAGACGCGTCTACATCGTTAGAGTCTCCCCCCATTGGAGATCTCCCAAAATGGGATGATCTCCAACCTCCCAACCTCTTTTCTATGCCTATTTAATCTTTAGGCCCTCCCCTTAACATTCCCCTGGCTGAAATTTTTTGCATTTCTAGTTTTACATGCTTTAGGATATCCTAGATTATTGTTCGCCTTTGTCCCTTTTTGAATTTTCTTACAGGAAATTTGTTATTCTTTAGCCGAAGAAAAGCTCAGATCATCACAGATGATCCTGTCCAATTCGAGATGATTTCATAAAAATCTGAGATGATTTCGACTATAGTCAACATTGGGGGAAATCAGTGCCCAAAGTTTGTGTTTCTTTACTCTTTTTTGTTGTTTTGCTTTGCATTAGTTAAGCTTATTACTGCTTTGCATCTTGGAGTTCACCTCATGTAGCCTAGATGCATAATAAAGTCAAAGTTAGTCATTAAAACCAAGCATTTTACTTAATTTGTTATCTAAAGTTGTCATTCTAGCATTCATACTTTCATTTCTATCATTTTCCCTTGCTTTTGCAATTGTATCTTGTGTTCTTGGTATCCATTTTTGCAATTGCAGGTTTCCAATGAATTCATCTGACGAATTCGTCAGATCTTAGATGATCCTGTCAGATCAAAGACGATCCTGTCAAATTCCATATGATCTGGACTGCTTCAAAAATTAGAATCTCCATTAGACATCCAGATCAGGTATGGCTTTTTAATCTATCTTATTCTCTCTATTTTCTGTTCAAATTTATTTTTTGTATTCATGTAATCAGCATTTCATAATAGTATAACTTAAATTCATTTGGCCAAACCTAGGACTTGGATGTTTAAAGCTAAAATTGAACACATTAAACTTATTCCCAACCTAGGCATGGAAATTGCCACTAAACATTTCCTAGTGAACCCCACCATCCATCAAAAAATCACCTTAATACCCCTCCCCCGAGAGGTGGGACCTTCAAAGGGCATCTCAATCTGAGGTACCTTCCCATCCTTTTCCCATCCTCCTTCTGGGCATGGATCCTTTAGCCTGAAGGTAAGGATGCAAAAAATTTGGAGCGATACACTTCTTTGCAAATTTAAATCTTCATTTCAAAGATTAATCCTCATTCCGAAGATCAATCCTCATTTCGAAGATCAGGCTGTATTGCGAAGGTAACTCATCATTTTGAAGACAGATCTTCATTTCGAAGATAGATCTTCATTTCGAAGATGATGCAACAAGTCGTCATTCTGAAGACCAAGTTTCATTCTGAAGACAAATTGTCATTTCAAAGATAGTTTCTTTCTGAATACAAAGTGCAACATTCATTCTGTTGTCATTTCGAAGACAATTTCAATTCGAAGATAATAGAACAGGCACTATTTTTGGCATTCTTGTTCTAAAAATTAGGCAGAAATCAATATTTTCATTTTCAAAACATGTCTTAAGTATGCCAACTCTTATGAATATCTTTTATGCTAATGGTTAATTGTCATATACTATACACCAATCATTTTACAATGAAGAAATGTAAGAAATATATACCTGATAAAAATAGTTAATGCAAGTTTTGAAGAATGACTCGCCTTTGTTGATGTTCTCATGAGATTTTCTGCAACATTTCAAAACAAGTGCACTTGGTGAATTTGTACAATGATGGTTCAGAAATTTCTCAAGGTTATACATGCCAGAAAATCGGTTTTACTGCATACCAACCCAGTAGTGCCTTAAAAAGGTTTTCACTTCTGAATTATTCATTTTTCTCTCGTTTTTTCTTGATTTTCCCTTTTTTTTTTTTTTTACCTCTCTTTTTCTCTTTTTATTTTATTCTGACTATGCCCATGAAGGAATTTCATGATTTCCCCTAAAACCATGCCCATGAAGGAATTCATACTCAAAATTTATTCATCTTTTTGTTTTCTATTTTTTTCTATTTTTTTTGTATTTTTTGTTTTTTCTTGAAATCCATGATCATGCTGATTTTTTTGAAGTGGAAGAGAAAATTTCTTCCACTTGTTGTGTATCCAAACTATCAAGTTGCTGTAAGAATTTTTTTTTAGTCAGAGGTGTATGGTACACTCTGAGTCGATGTCTATTTACTACCAATTTTCTTTGTGATCCATCAATAGGAGATAGACGATCTGCTCTGTTTTCAAATACCTCTTCAATCCAGTAAGGTCCCAACCATCTAGTTCTCAGTTTTTCAAGGAAGTCTTCATAGTGAGAATCAAATAGTAAAGCCCAATCTCCTTGTTGAAGTTTCCTCTGTTGAATGTGACTGTCATGCCACAACTTCCTCTGCTCCTGAATTACCTTAGTTTGGTGTAGAGCATCCAATCTAAGTTCATCCAATGCATTCAGCTGTAGAATCCTATCTGTCTGTGCTTGCGATAATTCAATTCCAATTTCCAATGCTATGTGCAATGTTAGTAGATCAAATTCAATAGGTAAGAGGGGATTTTTATCAAAGACTAGTTCATAAGGTGTGAATCCAGTAGTGGACTTCCAAGTAGTATTGTAGGCCCAAACTACTTCAGGTAATTTATCTAGCCAATTCCTCCTATGAAAAGCTATTGTTTTTGTCAAGATGCATTCTAGTTCCATGTTTGTTACCTTAACCTGGCCATTTGCTTGTGGGTGGTAAGGTGATGATTTCCTATGTTTGATTTCATACAATTCTGTAAATGCCTTTATGACTTTGGATGCAAATTGGGGTCCTTGGTCTGTGGTGATAGACCGTGGAGCTCCAAATCTCTGAAAAATCTGAGTATACAAGAAATCAGCGACCTTCTCTTCATGAGCATGTTTGAAAGCACGCACCTCTACCCACTTTGTCCAGTAATCAGTGCATACTAGAATATGCACCTTTCCTTGAGAAGGTGGATCAATAGGTCCTACAAAATCAAGCCCCCACCTCTCAAATGGTTCTAAAACCATTTGAGGCTGTAGTGGCATCTCATTTGTATGAGTGGGTTTCCCCATTCTTTGGCATGCATCACAATGCTTGATGTACTTTTTCACATCCTTGTGAAGAGATGGCCAATAATATCCTGTCCCTAAGATTTTCCTAACTATGCTTTTTATAGAATAGTTTCCACCTTAGGGTTCATCATGACAAGCTCTAAGGATATCATACACTTCATCCTTTTGGATGCACCTACATAACACATGGTCAGGACTGCACTTAAAAAGCATACCCTTAATCCATTCAAAATAAGAACTTTGTTTGATCAATTGTTTTTTCTATTTTGAAGTGAAATGTGGAGGAACTTTCCCTGTGACAAAATAATTGGCTATATCTACAAACCAAGGTGATTGGACTGATATAGCAAATATTTTTTAATCAAGAAAAGTGTCATCAACTAATTCCCCTTCATCTGTGTTCTACAACCTGGACAAGAAATCTGCCACAACATTAGCTTTCCCTGGTTTGTTGATTATAGTGATATCAAATTCTTGCAACAACAACAACCAACGAATAATTCTTGCACTTACCATAGGTTTATTCATCAAATACTTAATGGTTGTATGATTTGTGTGAATAAATATTTGATAACCTGTGATGTAATGCCTGAATTTGTTGATTGCATAAATTACTACTAGAAATTCCTTCTCAATTTCTATATATTTTTTCTCGGCTCTTGTCAAGTTCTTGCTAATGTTGTATATGGTAGAGTGTTCACCATTGTCAATTTGTCCTAATGCTACTCCAATTGCTATATTGGAGGCATCAGTTTGTATGTGAAATGGTAATGTCCAATTAGGTCCTCTGAGCACAAGTGGAGTTATTAATTTCTCTTTTAGAGCTTCAAATGCTTCCTGACACTTTGTAGTCCAGGATAATTCAAAATATTTAGTTCAAAATCTTTAGTCAATAGGGCAAACATAGGATTGGCTATTGTACTAAAGTTGGGAATAAACCTGCAGTAAAAACTAATGTGTCCTAGGAAGCTTCTAACATTAGTCTGAGATTTAGGAGGAAGGAGATTCTTGATAATTTCCACCTTCTTTGGATCAAATTGGATCCCTTCAGGAGAGATGTGATGACCAAGAACTATCCCTTCCTTCATCATCATGAAGAATTTTTTTGGATTCAAGGATAATCGGTATGTTTCATAGCGAGTTAAGACTTTGTCAAGATTTTCCAATGTAAAATCAAAAGTCTGTCCACATACTATGAAATCATCCATGTATATTTCAACACTTTTGGTGGTCAGATCAGAAAAAATTGCTAGGATTGCTCACTGAAAAGTTGCTGGAGCATTACAAAAACCAAAAGGTAAAACCCTATAGGCAAATGTTCCCCATGGACATGTAAAAGTTGTTTTCTCTTGATCTTCAGGTGCAATCTGAATTTGATTATATCCACTAAATCCATCAAGAAAACAAAAGTATATTTTTCCAGCAAGAGTATCTAACACCTGATCTATGAAAGGTAATGGAAAATGGTCTTTGTATGTCACCTTATTCAACTCTCTATAGTCTACACATACTCTCATTTTTCCATTTTTCTTAGGAACTATTACCAATGGAGAAACCCATTGGCTATCAGAAATTGGGTAAATGAATCCTACTTCCAAAAGTTTTTCAATTTCTTCTTTCACAATATCTCTTAAAGCAGGATTCAATCTTCTCTGGGGTTGTCTAACTGGCTTTACTTCTTCAGTATATATTCTGTGGATACATATATCAGGATGAACTCCTGACATATCTTTGTAGTTCCAAGCAAAAGCATGAACATGCTTCTGCAAGACAACTATCAATTTTATTCCTCTTCCCTAGTAAGTTGGCTGTAAATGTTCAAAAATTTGCCTAGCTGGACTTCTATTTGTTTTGTATTTAGAAGGACTGAATTCACTCCTTCATACATGGTGATTAGGGTATTAAGAGGACATTGCTAAGATGGGGTAAAAGAAGCAGTTTCTATTTTATTGCTGCTTGAGGGAAGCATATCTTGTATGGAACAGTGAGAAGGAAAAATCAAATGATGGTGCCATCCATGTGGTAGTGAAACAAAGTTTCCCTATGATAGTACAGATGGTTCATCTTTAGATTTTTTATTCTCTTCATTACTTAACAACTATTGGATATTTTTTGCTTCCCATTCTAAACATTATTCATGCAGAACATTCATCAGGATTGTTTCATTTTTTAAATTTTTTGTGTCACTGAGGTCTTCCGTGTGTTCTCTTACTACTAAGGTAGCTAGTGTAGAAATGACCTCTTTTGGTTTTGTTGGTTTGAATTTTATACACACCCTGTGAAGAATGAGCACAAAAATCTGATAACACTTATACGGGATAAATCCCACTCACTTTAGGATCTAGCTGGTTATCCAAGGTGTGAGTTACAGAGTCAGGTCGAATGTCAATTCACTCTTTTCTACTTCTGGAATAGTTTTCAATATGGACTATCTGTACCTTACAACGGGCTCACTGAACTTGTTTAGTAATGTTCAAAAATTGTCACTTGTTGACAATTAGATTTAAAATTGATTCTTTGATCTAGCTCTTATGGGTCAGTAGATTTAAATAAAAGACAAATTTAAAAGAAAATAAAAATGGATCATTTCACGATAAAACAAAGAGGATAGGGTAAGGCAGAAAGAGAAGTTTATCAAACTTAACTGTAAAATAAAACTACCAATTTTATTTATACTATCAGCTTCACAATAGAACAAATCAAAGAAAAAAGTGTCCAGTTTTCTAAGATCACTTTCTACTAAGAGCATAAGGCAGAGATGGAATAGCTCTAACAAAAAATTATAAACCGAAGGGAAGTCAGATAAAATTGATATCTTTCACCGGCAGCCTAGCTCGCATAGTGAGGATAGAGCAATTAGAACAGGCCTGAACCTTAAATCTGTAATTTTTACTAGCATACAATAGAACAAATGAAGCCTAACAGCATATTTAATCTTGATAACATAGATTCACAGCATATATTTAATAAAATTTAAAGAAATTAATAACATAAGAAGATGAACTTATCACAACCTGCAAAATATTAGGCTCCTGGCCATGCTATCACAAAAAACAAAAGCACATCAACTCCAAGTCTAGAAACAAAGTATTTGACAAAATTTACAAGAAATTGCTTCAATAGCCTTTTATTTCTAAGTTTTCGCCTTTTGCGATTACATTTAGAAGAAGTATTTATAGACTCAGGACAGACCCTAATATTTTCAGAAATATCTTCTTCTTCAATCGTAAATCTTATCATCTTAAACCCTAGGACCCGGGTTTTACAATATAAAGCCATTTAAAACAAAGTCTTGATAAAACTTAACCATTCTGCAACTCAATGCAGTCACTTGCCATAAATGAAGAAGATAGAATTTGAATGCCACTTGCATTCACCCGCAACTGTGAGTAAATGCCCTTTTAATTCCCTCGGGTAATCTGGATGAGTCACCACTTCTCTGACATTTTATCTCCATAGAGCCATCCTTAAGCTAAAAATGTCTGCAAGCTATTAATTCTGCCATAAATTATCATTAAATGCATTCACCGGAAAATTTTGGTAACTGTGTGTAGATATTTCTATTTTTCGGCCAATTCCCAACATACTCCATTAAATGGGCAGCTGCTTAGTCACCGTAAAGTCTCCTTGCATCCAGATCTGACAAAATTGGATGAAACAGCAATTCTCAGCATCTTTTCTTTCAATATGGCTGTCTTTGATTAATTTGCATTCGACTTTGTCTTTATGGCCATTTCTCCATTATCATGTAAGTGCCAGATGGCTTCCTGCATGAAAGAACAAAAGATGGATTAGTATTTTAAAAATATTAAATCAAAATTTTAATTATTAAATCAGATTAAAACCTTGATGTTTACTTGCATGTAGGCCTTATTTTTTTGATACGTGGCTTGTAGTGTTTTGACACGTGTCGCAAAATCATGACATTTGTCCATTTCTAGCTATTTCCATTTTCGAGCTCTTTTCTGTCCAAGTCGCAAAAAATGTGACATGTCACGATTTTGTGACATGTCACAAAATCACGACATCCCCAACGCCCCTACTGTCTTCCTTCTCCTTCCGCTACGAAAACGCGACATGTCACGAAATCGCGACGGAACCTTGCACTCGGCAACATCCTCCGACTGTGTCACGATTTTGTGACGTCACGAAATCGTGATGTTGCGATTTCGTGACACCTCCACTTCCTGTAATCCTTCTCTGGCCTACCCTTTGCTTTTGTTTGTTCTTTGCCTTTGCTTTCACCATGCTTTGCTTTCACTTCGGGCTGTGTCACGATTTCGCGACACGCCTGCTCCTTGCACTTCCCTTTTGCTGCAGTGTCGCAATTTTGCGACGTTGCGAAATCGCAACGTCACGATTTCGTGACACCCTTCGCTCCTTCTGCCTTTCCACTGCGTCATGTCATGATTTCAAGACATCACAAAATCGCGATGTCATGATTTCGTGACACCCTTCGCTCCTTCTACCCTTCCACTACGTCGTGTCATGATTTTGCGACGTCGCGATTTTGCGACGTTGCGAAATCATGGCATCACGATTTCATGACACTTTCATGCCTTAGTCGATTTTCATTTAATTCCTCTTGCTCGCTTCTGCTTCCTTTGCTTCGACTTGGACCTATCACGATTTCGTGACATGTCGCAAAATCATGACAGTCCATACGCCCTGGGCTCTCCTTGCAAAAAACATCATGATTTCATGACGTGTCACGAAATCACTACCTGTTTGCGAATTATGCCCCTTTTCTCCTTTGACGTGTCACGAAAATGTGACATGTCGCGATTTCGCGACATGTCACGAAATCGTGACCATTCTGTGCCTTAGTCGATTTTTCTCTTCTGTCGCAGCGAAATGCGACATGTCGCGATTTCGCGACATGTCGCGAAATCGTGCCCCTTTCATGCCTTAGTCATTTTTTCTTCCTCGCAGCCATGAAAATGCAACATGTCATGATTTCGCGACATGTCACGAAATCGTGCCCCTTTCATGCCTTAGTCATTTTTTCTTCCTCGCAGCCACGAAAATGCAACATGTCACGATTTCGTGACATGTCGCGAAATCGCAACCTATTTTTTCTATTGCCTCCTTTTGCCTCCTGTAGCCGCGAAAATGTGACATGTCACGATTTCATGACATGTCGCGAAATCACGACGTTCCGTACGATCTGGATTTCTCTCTCCTAAACTGTAGCGATTTCGTGACATTTTCAAAAATGGAAATGTCGCGATATCGTGACATTTTCAAAAATTGAAGTGTCGTAATTTCGCTACGCTTTTCTGACTTGGCCGATTTTCTGAAACCTGTCGCGATTTCGCAACATTTTCAAAAATGGAAGTGTCACGATTTCATGACTTTGCCAAAAAAAGAAAGTTTTGGTTTTTAATGAATTTATCTATCTGTTTTCTGCATTTTCTCATATCAGTGAAAGATTTTCTTTACTCAACAATGATCCTAACATACAAAAAATGAATTCTGAAATAAAACAAAGTCAGATGTAAATAAAAGCACAACTTTTAAAAAGGAGGCAAGCAAATTTGGAATTAAAACCTAAAAAATATCAAGAGGGTCCTTACTGCAAAATGAAAGCTCAAAGTTTTTCAAAGGATGGAAATTCATTTTTCAGTGGAGGTGTGTTGCTTCTCAACAAATGGCGATATTTGTGGGTAAAATAGTAGCATTATTTTAGAACCCAGGACTCTAGTTTCAAAACAACATAGACCATGTATCTTGCCTTGCCATAGATATTCTTCAAAATAAATTGACTACTAACTGATAGTTGTTAAAATTTCCCAAGGACATACTAGGCTGAATTACTTAAGAAAGATTTCTGATGTGCAATTACAAGCATATAAAAATTTCTTCAAGAATGACTGGATCGAATGTTGAACTCTGGATTGATCAGCTTTTCTAGATTGTAAAAAGGGGAAACCGAGTAGAGCTCTGTTTACTAGTTTAGCCTTTTACAGCCCCGACAAAGTTACCCTTTAGATTTACACGACCTAGATTTACAACTGTAAGGTAGAATCTACAACTCGGCAGAAGAAAAACATCTTTTGAAGTCTTGGATGCCTCTTTCATTATATAACTCTTTATTTTTTTTTCTTTTTTTTTTATATATATATATATATTGGAAATAACAGAGTGTCAATTCAACTTTCATCTCTTTCTTTTGAAATTAATCAACATCTGAAAAGCCTTAAAAAGAATAACAATTTTTTTTAATATTTCATCAATCTGGAACTGCTTCAGTCAGGCATCGATAGCTTCGTGGATACTCAAATAATTACATGAATCATAGTCCCCTTTTATAACCAACTTTTCTTGGATTCCCTGGGAGTTTCTCTAGCCAAACAACATAACAGTTTCTTTATAATTAAAATAATTGTGGCAAGCAAGATGATGAGGCCAAATATTGCCTCATTTTTTATTATTTTGGACATCCTTAGTAGACCTTTTTGATATTTTTTAATGTTAATTTTGCTGATGAAATGCAATATTTACTACTATTTACATATTTGACTGTTTAGAAGCATAATATTATGTTTTTACTAATTTTTTGTATTTTCTGCATAAGTTTTGTTGATAAATAATGATTTATTGTGAAATATGTTAAGTGCAATCACGTGTGGAATATATATCATTCATATCATGCACTCTGAAGTTGTCAAATGCAGAAAATAGCACTAAAAATAGGTCAAAACTGCAAGCTGTGCAAAACTATTTTTGACTGTTTTGACTTGGACAAATTCCAGCCAGATTTGCAAGGCTTGGGATTTGGTCAAATTCAACTTAGGAAAGCGTGTGACCAGGTTATTGAAAGACTTATAAGTCTGGTCCACCCAATTCTCGGCCAAAGAACCGCAAACAGTGTTGAAAACAGTCATTCTGGCGCTGCTCTAGAAAAAATAGGGATTCTGCTCCGGAATAACAGGACTGCTCCGGAATAACAGGAAATGCACAGTTTTGACCAAAACAGCTCAGGAAAGACAGCAAATTGCAGGCGAATGATAGGGATAGCTATGTAAATCTGTTATGCATCTTTTTCAACGCAGAAGACCTCTAGCAAGTGTGCAATGAATAGATTTCATATGTAACCATATTCTGCATTTTAGGAATGTAGTTTTAACAGAGATTCCTAAAATGCCTGAATTTGAATCATTCCACATCTGATTTAGCTGTTTTTAATATAAATAAGCGGCTCCCATCTGGGTTGAGCTATGTAGGAAGAATTAGGATTGCAATTAGTGTAATTCTGAATATTGTGAAATCAGATTTCTGTAGCAATAATATGCAGAATTTTTTTGCATGTTTTTAAATCAATAAAAAGTGCAGTTTTTATCAATTTTATTTTATGATTGAAGGAGTGATTAGGTAGAACACCAGAGCTACTTCTTCACCTTCTTCTGAACCAGGGAGCAAGGGCCACTCCCAGGAGCAGAAGAAGGTTCATATCAGGTTTTCTTGTTTAATTCTGTCTGCAGCAGAATAGCAGGAAACCTGTCATTTTTTCTGCATTTTCTTATTTTGCTGAATTTATTTCCAGTTTTAGAATTTGTAGTTACATTTTCATTTCTGAGTTTATTTCTAGATCTGTTCTTTTATTTTGCAAGATAGTTAAGTTTATTTTCTGCAATTCTAATTTCAGCAACTTTCATTTCAGCAATTTTACTTCAGTTTTTGAGTGCATTTTCAGATTCAGCAAGAGTAAATAGGTTTCTTTCACTGTCATTTCATTTCTGTAGTTTTATTTCAGCAAGCATAGGGTTTAGAGTGACAGAATAACCCCCAACAAAAATTAATTGTTTTACCAATAAAGCCATTTTCTGAATGGAGTGTCTTACACCTGCTTGAATTGACTATCGTAAACAGCCTTAGGACACCTGCCCAAATTGATAAATAATGATCAAATGATGAATTAAATGACACTCATCATTTTTGGTGTCGTTGCCAAGGATCATGGTGTTGTTAGTCAAATCTAAGTAGGTCAAGAACTGTAGGCTGGATACAGAAAATAGTTCTTGCAAATTCTACAGTCTGTTTAGTAAATGTGCATGAATGCATAGGCTGAGAGACGACAGAGGGAGGTTTATCCGGAGTGGCTCTGAGCCACCAAAGAGACCTACTCGGTCTGATGAAGAATTGCCTTCATTTGACATCACTGAGGAAAAGCCAGACATACCTTCTTCATCAGAAGAATTGTTGGCAAAATTAGAAAAGGAGCTTTTTGAAGCACTAGCTGCTAAACACTCCCCTCTGACTAAACTATTTCCAGCATCCTTTAGAAAGAAGACAACTATGGCTGCAGCAGCAGCAGCAGGAGGATATGTTGATCCTGATGATGCTCATAAAACTTTTGAATATCCTATTCGATTGGATCCACTTCTAGATGCCCCCATGAAAATAATCTCCCCATCTATATTGCCAATCTTTAGGGGAACTGTTGCAGAAGATCCTGATCAATTTCTATTTGAATTCAAAGTGTTATGTCAGACTTATGACTACATAAATGATAATCAGAAATTGAAGTTGTTTCCTTCTACACTTAAGGACGCTGCTCTCCGATGGTTCATGAGCAATCTTGAACCTAACTCAATTACTACCTGGGATGAGATGGAGACTGCATTCTTAAATAAATATCAGGATTATTGTAGAGTAAGAAACAGGAAAGATGAGTTGTTTAGGATCAAGCAAGAAGAGGATGAGAGTTTAGAAGATTATCTTGATCGCTTTGCCTTTGTCCAAAAGAGGTGTGGTGTTGTAGAGCCTGATTTCTTAAAGCCTATTCTCTTAAGAGGATTACAGGATGAATCTAGGGAAGTGTTAGATTTAATGGGAAAAGGAGACATAGATCAACTTGACCTTGATGAGATTGTGGAGTTATGCAAAAATTATTCCCGTACACATCACCGAAGAAAGAAAAAGAATCTTGGCAATAATGGTATGAAAGATTTGATGGAGGAAATGGCCAATTTAAAAATTGATATCCTTGTTCAACTTAATACTGCATTAGGTGAGAAAAACACAAGAAATAATTCTACACCACCTTTAGCAATTTATTGCCCAAGGTGTAGGAGTAAGCATGCCTTGCAGGATTGCCCCCTAAACAAAACTTCTATTTGTGGAATTTGTTCCAAGGAACATTCAACAGATAAATGCCCTTTGTTGCCTCATCTAAAATCTATTTTGGGCACCCAAGCAGAAGAACTCAATGCTATTGGGCAAAGACCTGGTGGTGGTTATGCACAATATCCCAATGCTCCTAGATTTCCAAACTGGGGACAATCTCCTTGGAATATGAATATGCCATGGGGACGAGCAGAAGCTTCTGCACAACCTTGGAACCAACCTTGGACAGCTCCTCCAGATTGGTCACAATCTGGATGGATGAACCCACCTTGGCATACCATGCCTCCACAATGGACACAACAAGGACAAATATGGGGACAACAATATCAAGGACAGCCATTTCCACCACAACAATATCACCCTTATCAAAGCCAGCAATATCAGTCCCATCAAGGACAACAAAGGTATCAAGGCCAAACTCAAAATTTGCTGCCAGCTCCTAATCCAAATTTTTAGGGAAGAACACAACATCAACAAGCACAACCAGTAAGACAACCTCCACTCCCAGCTCAGCCTGTGACTAACCCCAATAATGTCAGACAAGCAGCCCCTATTTATGAGGCTGAGTCTAAAGATACTACTGCAGTTCATGTACTTGACTGTGGTAACATCCAATTACGCTCAGGGAAGGTCTTACCTGACCCTGCTCCACCTATAGTTGAAGAAATTCCAGAAATTTCAAGTCCAGAAAAAATACAATCAGAGCAAAAGAATGCAGAAAACTTACAAAGAAAATTTGAACGTGTCACATCAGATTTACCATTTTCTGAAAGGTTTGATCATCCCATCACTACCCCTGAATCAGAGTTAATCACAGAATTAAATAAAATGTCAATCTCACTTCCTCTGTTGCAGGCAATCAAGGATGTACCATTGATTAAGAAAACCATTCAGGATTTATGCATAAGGAAACCTGGCAAGAAGAAGAAAGCCTTTCCACAAACTGTACAAGTGGATGGAAAGTTGGCTGATCTTCTCTCTGGGAAATTAGTACCTCCCAAATATGGTGATCCAGGAAGTCCAGTAATCACCATTACTATAGGATTGGTTCAAATTCCCAATGTACTTATTGATTTAGGAGCTGCAATTAATGTCATGACCAAAGATATTATGCAGAAATTGTAGCTCACTGATTTGAGTCCTACAGCTACAGTTTTGGAAATGGCAGATAGGTCGGTTGCCAAACCAGAAGGACTTTTGGAGGATGTTCCCATTAAAGTATCTTCTTGGGAATACCCCGTAGATTTCCTAGTATTACAACCTAGGAGTACAGACTAATGGCTATCCTATCATCCTGGGATGACCCTGGCTTGCTACTGCAATTGCTTTCATAGACTGTAGATCAGGAGAAATGACTATTTCAAATGGAGTAGATCTTAAGAAAATTTCTTTGTATCCACCTGCTAAACCATCATCTCAATTTTCTGGACGAGTTATGGTATCCTGAGTCCGATGAAGAACAGGAGCCTCTTGTTACCCTTGCCACCATTGTAGTACAGGAACATATTGAAGAATTGAATTCACCAGAGAGAAATTTTTGAACATGAAACAGTTTTGGTGAATACATTGCATGAAGAAGGCCTCAGGGATGATCAAGTTCTGGTCAATCGCCTATTATGGAAAGATGATGAACAAGTTGCTGAACATTTACCATCTATTCCACTTCATGAAAGTTCCTTTACATTGCCACATGGGTGGCATCATCATATTTTGACTTCTTTCACCTGTCCTATGCCAATGCTTCCATCAGGTATTGCATTTAACTCAGAATCAAGAGTATTTCATGATCTGCAACCACATCATTGTCCTTTAAATGCTTTTATCAGCAAATATGAACATGTTAACTCTGTTTATCCCGGAGTCAAGCAAATTGAAATTCAACTAGGAAAACCTGTAAATGTTAACAGTTGGTTGACTGACGATCAAGAAGCCAAACTATTTGCTGTTTTGCAGAAACATGTTCAAGATTTTGCTTGGAATTATACGGATATGGTTGGAATCCACCCTGATGTATGCACACATAGGATATACACCGAGGATGTCAAACCAGTTAGACAACCGCAGAGACGTCTGAATCCTGCTTTAAAAGACATTGTTAAAGAAGAAATTGAAAAATTGTTGGAAGTAGGATTCATTTATCCAATTTCAGACAGTCAATGGGTTTCTCCATTAGTTATTGTGCCTAAGAAGAATGGAAATATGCGAGTGTGTGTGGATTACAGGGAATTAAACAAAGTCACACACAAGGACCACTTTCCATTACCCTTTATAGACCAAGTGCTGGACACTCTTGCTGGTAAGAAATATTTCTGTTTTCTGGATGGTTTTAGTGGGTATAACCAGATCCAAGTGGCACCAGAAGACCAAGAAAAAACAACTTTCACATGTCCTTGGGGGACATTTTCTTATAGAGTATTACCCTTTGGATTATGTAATGCACCAGCAACATTTCAACGAGCTGTCTTGGCCATCTTTTCTGATTTAACCAATGAGAGTGTAGAGATTTACATGGATGATTTCACAGTGTTTGGTGACACATTTGAGTATACATTAAAGCAACTTGAAAAGGTTCTAATACGCCGTGAAGCATATCATTTATCTCTTAATCCTGAAAAATGTTTCTTGATGATGGAGGAAGGAATTGTTTTAGGACATCATATCTCTGCTCACGGTATTAAGGTTGATCCTAAGAAAGTAGAGGTCATCAAGAGTCTTCCTCCTCCGAAATATCAAACTGATGTCCATAGTTTCTTACGACATATTTGCTTTTATCACAGATTCATTACTGATTTTAGTACCATTGCTAATCCAATGTTTGCATTATTAATGAAAGATTCTAAATTTGTATGGTCTGATGATTGCCACAAGTCCTTTGAAGCTTTGAAAGAAAAGCTAACCAGTCCGCCAGTACTAAGAGGACCTAACTGGGGGCTGCCCTTTCATATTCAGGTGATGCCTCCAATACTGCTATTGGAGCCGCACTAGGGCAGATTGAAAATGGACAACACTATGCCATTTATTATATTAGCAAAAACTTGACAGGAGCTGAAAAGAATTACACTACAACTGAAAAGGAATTCTTAGCTATAGTATATGCCATTAACAATTTTTGACACTATATCATAGGATACCCTGTATTCATCTATACAGATCATGTTGCTATCAAATATTTGATGAATAAGCCTTTGGTTAGTGCACGAATTATTCGCTGGTTGATTTTACTGCAGGAATTTGATATTACTATAGTAAATAGACCAGGAAAGGCTAATGTAGTGGCAGATTTCTTGTCAAGATTGCCAAATGCGAAAGCGAAGAACTAGTTGAAGACGCATTCCCCGATGAAAAATTGTTTGTTGTATCTGTTCAAACTCCATGGTTTGCGGATATAGCTAATTATTTAGCTACAGGGAAGATTCCACTTCATTTTACCTCAAAACAAAAAAAATAGTTAATCAAGCAAAGCTCTTCTTTTGAATGGATAAAAGGAATATTGTTTAAATGCAGTCCTGATCATGTTTTACGCAGGTGTGTTCATAAGGATGAGATATATGACATTTTGAGAGCCTGTCATGATGAACCTTCAGGAGGGCATTATTCAGTAAAACATACCATTCGAAAGATTTTGGGTACTGGTTACTATTGGCCATCATTGCATAAAGATGTAAAAAGGTATATTAGAAATTGTGATGCATGTCAAAGAATGGGTAAGCCTACTTTCAAAAATGAAATGCCTTTACAGCCTCAATTAGGTGTAGAACCGTTTGAGAGGTGGGGGTTAGATTTTGTAGGACCTATTGATCCACCCTCCCAAGGGAAGGTGCACATCCTAGTATGTGTTGATTATGTAACCAAATGGGCAGAAGCCCGTGCCTTTAAGCATGCCCGAGAAGACAAAGTAGCTGATTTTCTGTATTCACAGATTTTTCTACGATTTGGAGCCCCACAGTCTATTACTTCTGATCAAGGACCTCGGTTTATTTCAAAGGTTGTTGAAGCCTTTGTAAAATTATATGAAATCAAGCACGGAAGTCCTCTCCTTATCATCCACAGGCCAATGGTCAAGTTGAAGTGACAAATAGGGAATTAGAGAAAATATTGACCAAAACTATAGCAGTTCATAGAAGGAATTGGGTAGAAAGGTTACCTGAAGCAATTTGGGCTTATAACACTACTTGGAAATCCACTATGGGATTTACCCCTTTTGAATTGGTTTATGGTAAAAAACCCCTTTTGCCCATTGAATTTGAATTACTAACTCTTCGAACTGCTTTGGAAGTTGGTATTGATTTGTCACAAGCACAAAAGGACCGGATCCTGCAACTCAATGCATTGGATGAAATACGAAGAGACGCTTTGCATCAGAACGAGATAATTCAAGCACAACGTAAAATCTGGCATGATAAGCATATCCAAGAACGAAAATTCCAGCAAGGGGATTGGGCATTACTGTTTGACTCCCGTTATGAAGATTTTCCTGGGAAGTTGCAAACAAGGTGGCTTGGACCATACCAGATTGAAGAGGTTTTCTCGAATGGAGCAGTTCGTCTCTCACCAATTGATGATTCACGAAGGAAGTTAGTGGTTAATGGACATCGTCTCCGGATTTACCATAAGCCACTAACTAAAAATGAATTTTTAAAACAAATAGAGCACTTGGATGTGCATTTAATGGAAGAATTCCCTTCTTCCACTAAAGCAGCAGTAGTATAGTTTTTGTCGAAAAAAAAAAGAAAAAAAAAAAACATTTAGTTTACATGAAAACCAATTATCTGGCATGTTTACTAAGTCCCATTCCATCACCATCCATTTCATCACTATCCATTCCATCGCCATTCATTCCATCACCATAAATTTTCCGCCATTGTCATTCACCACTGTTGTCATTTCCATCACCCATTTTGTTTGTGTTTTTCAGGATTACATTATCGCACTTGTCGACGAAACAAACAACAAAGCTAATCAATTGTATGAAATGTAGAAAGGTAGTCAAGACAGGTATGTGTTTCTTTACATTTTAAATATTGTAAATAGTTAAAGTACATAATGTATAGATTCACTTGATTAGCATTTAAAGCATTCATAAGGTTTAAATTGGGGATGTCTAAATTAGTCAATGAAAAGGGGGGAATGACATATGATCCGGAATGACATATGCTTCAGAATGAAGTTTTCTTCCAAATAACCACTGCTTCGGAACAGTAAAAGCTCCGTAATAGTTGTGCTCTGGAATGGGTAATGACAGTTGTGCTCCGGAATGAGAATTGACAGATATGCTCCAAAACGACAAAATAACGACATGTGCGCGAGTGCATCGGAATAAGTTGACGTTTCTTAAAAAAATTCATGCGAGGGCACGTGGCAAACGATTGTGGAACACGTGATTTTTGAAATTTATAATATTTAGCTATCATAATTTCGTGATACGTGTAATCATGGCACACGCTTCAAAGCACACCGAAAAATAGATTTTGTTTGCCTTGAAAAATTCACATCAAATGCATGAATGCCAACTCAGCAAACCGTAATCGTGAAATCTGCATTGGCATTAATTTTTTTTCGCATTGTCAGCATATTCCACTGGTTTTTAAAATAATGAATTAACAAGTCGGTTTTACATGCTCTGTTCCGGTGCACAAACTATTATTCCAATGCATGTACGATAGAACTGTCATTCCAGTGCATGCATGCTAAGACTGTCATTCCAGCGCTTTCGAAACATAGTTGCAAATAGAATAAGGAAAAATGGGTGGTAGGAAGAATAGGAGCGAACCAGAAAATGCCAGTTTCATACTAGAAAATTCCATGTTGCTGTAGATTTTCACCGATGCTGGTTTGATGCTGTTTCTACAGAAATTTGATGGGAACTCCGAAGGGTTGGCTGCAAAATTTGCACGAACCTTCAGAAACAACAGAATCAATGGCATGACAATCCAGGTAACTCCAGACATAAGGTTTAAATTGGGGATGTCTAAATTAGTCAATGAAAAGGGGGGAATGACATATGATCCGGAATGACATATGCTTCAGAATGAAGTTTGCTTCCGAATAACCACTGCTTCGGAACAGCAAAAGCTCCGTAATAGTTGTGCTCTGGAATGGGTAATGACAGTTGTGCTCCGGAATGAGAATTGACAGATATGCTCCGGAACGACAAAATAACGACATGTGCGCAGTGCATCGGAATAAGTTGACGTTTCTTAAAAAAATTCATGCAGGGGCACGTGGCAAACGATTGTGGAACACGTGATTTTTGAAATTTATAATATTTAGATATCATAATTTCGTGATACGCGTAATCATGGCACACGCTTCAAAGCACACCGAAAAATAGATTTTGTTTGCCTTGAAAAATTCACATCAAATGCATGAATGCCAACTCAGCAAACCGTAATCGTGAAATCTGCATTGGCATTAATTTTTTTTCGCGTTGTCAGCATATTCCATCGGTTTTTAAAATAATGAATTAACAAGTCGGTTTTACATGCTCTGTTCCGGTGCACAAACTATTATTCCAATGCATGTACGATAGAACTGTCATTCCAGCGCTTTCGAAACATAGTTGCAAATAGAATAAGGAAAAATGGGTGGTAGGAAGAATAGGAGCGAACCAGAAAATGCCAGTTTCATACTAGAAAATTCCATGCTGCTGTAGATTTTCACCGATGCTGGTTTGATGCCGTTTCTGCAGAAATTTGATGGGAACTCCGAAGGGTTGGCTGCAGAATTTGCACGAACCTTCAGAAACAACAGAATCAACATCAATGGCATGACAATCCAGGTAACTCCAGACATTTTGAGCCAAATTACTGAATTTCCTTTGCAAGGAATTAATCTTGGGAAAATAGCTAGAAATACCTTAAGTGAATTGGCCAACCAGTTTAGGGCAGAAAACGATAAACCGATTGAATATGTCATGAGCAAAAATGTTTGTAAAGGAGTTAAAAGGGAAAGTCTGGAATCTCCTTGGGATGAAGTAGCTGAATGGATGATTAGATTTATCACTTGTGAAGGTCAGTATGCTGTTTTATCAGGGCATCATATGAAGATTTTAATTTATTTGAGATATGGCCACACAAACCCTGAATTCCAAGTTAATTTTCCCCTGTATTTTTATGAAGATTTAAAAACTATGGCCAAGAAATATCAGGAAGGAAAAGGAACCCCTAGGCATCACGGTTTGATCAAAATAATTTGTAAACATCACTTTAGGGGTAATTTACAGAGCTTTGACAGATTCTTTGCTCCATGGGACGAAACTAGAAGCCCTGCATTTGCAGATGAAGCAGAAGAAGTTGAAAGCCCTAAGTCTGCAGAACAAGTTGAAAGCCCTAGGTCTGAGCCAGTGGTTGAAACAGAGTCTGTCCAAGAAGCAGGTTCATCCTCTCCACAGGGACCTCCCTCTTCTAGAACTAGAAGGCAAAGAGAAAAGCATGCTAAAATAGACTCTGCTAAAAAACGCAGAAAAGTGTCATTTTTAGCAGACGTAACTGTGTTGCAGTCCAATAGCTCTGATGATGCAGAACCAGAAGAAGCTGTTCAGAAAATGCCCAAAATAGGAAAAATAAAATCTCCTGTTCAAACCTTACGAAGGTCTGCAAGACTTCAAAAGGATACAACATCATTTGACCAAGGAGGTCAAGAGGCAGTAGCAGCAGAGCCAGAACCTGCAGAATCACCAGAACCTGTAGAATCAACAGAACCTAAATCCAGCCCTGCAGTGATCTTGGTGGATTATTCAGATTCTGATTCTCAGGAAGAGGCAGAAGAAGAGTCAGAGACAGGAGAAAAATCAGAAACAGAAGAAGAAGCAGAGGAAGAAGAAGATATCCAACTGCAGCTATTGACAGCAAGAAGTGTGGTAAAAACACAAACAGGATGGATAGAGAAGTGTGAAGCTTCTATTTCAGAAAAAGATCAAATGATTGCAATGTTGCAAAAGGAAGTGGCAGGTTTAAAAGCAAAAATTGCATCTTTAGAGCCACAACCTGATGAAAGTATACATGACACTCAAATGGCTGACATCTTGTTGGAATTAGCAACAGCTACACAGGCAGTAGAATCACCAATCAGGGAAGAACTTATAATGGATATTGAAGGAGAACAGGGACAGGAACAACTTCTGATCTCCTCAATTCTTGCTGTAGATATAGAACTATATGAACCTCTCATAGTCACACAGGACATGGGAATTCAAACTGAATTACCTATGGCAAAAATAGAAGAAAAGGAAACACAAACAGATTCTGTCAGGATTGACATGACTGATAAAGAAGTACAGGTTCATATTGTTCCTCAAATGCAGCAGCCTGTTCGCAATCCCCTTATGGTTCCACTTGAGGAATATAATGCAGATTTATCAAAGTGGATGATGAAATGCCAAAAGTTGGAAGAAAAGGTTTTAGCTTTGAAACCTTTGGAGGAAAAATGTGAGGCTAAAGAGGCAGAAATAACCAAATTGAAAAACCAAGTGCAGGATCTCTGTCAGAATGCAGAGTGTTTAGTCAAATGCAGAAGACCTGCAAGGTTTTACACCTTAATCCTTAGGGAAAGATTTATCCGTTGGCAAATTATGAGAATCCACTCTAATTTGCCATACAAAATGGAAAATCCTGAAGAATTTGTGGATACCTACCTGCACAGCCCAACAGAACAGAAAAATCTGCTGTGTGAGTTATTCCTACATAATTTCTTTATGCCTGAGGATGACACATTCCTACCTCACATTTTTACAGGGGATATTCAGTTAAGAGCTTTCCTGTCCACTCTGCAAAATCAGGAATATTGGGAACAGCAGAAGCAGATGATTAAGGATAATGAGGCAAATGCAGCACTGTATCTGAGGCCAATGCATGGTGATTACAGGGGTGCAGCCAATCAACATTTCACTATGATGAGAGAAGAAAAGGTGAGAAAACTTTATGAAACAAATCTTCAGAGATGTTTAGTTGATGTTCAGAATTTTATTCACCAGCATTTTAATAGTGCCTTAGCAGCCTGTAGAAATCGTTGGGGTGAGTTACCTCTTTCCTTGCAGAAGAAAGAACCTATCTCTCCCAATAACTTGAAGTGGTCAAAAAGAAGAGCTGAAGGTATCATGCAAGTTATTCAACAGCCGCAACATCAGTGGATAGGATTAAGATACAGATTGCCTATTGTAATCACCCCTGTTCCATGGTTTTTTGATGAAGACCCCCAGCCAAACGATCAGTTTCAGGCATGGCTCAAGCAGATAAAAGAAATCAGAGGGTTTTACAAGATTCCTGGTCCAAAGTTCAGCTACCAAGAAAGAGTTATGGACAAGGATCTCTGTTCTATTGTAGCCTCACGTAATGCATGAGGACATGCATCAGAATAAGTTGGGGGGGGATGATGAGGCCAAATATTGCCTCATTTTTTATTATTTTGGACATCCTTAGTAGACCTTTTTGATATTTTTTAATGTTAATTTTGCTGATGAAATGCAATATTTACTACTATTTACATATTTGACTGTTTAGAAGCATAATATTCTGTTTTTACTAATTTTCTGTATTTTCTGCATAAGTTTTGTTGATAAATAATGATTTATTGTGAAATATGTTAAGTGCAATCACGTGTGGAATATATATCATTCATATCATGCACTCTGAAGGTGTCAAATGCAGAAAATAGCACTAAAAACAGGTCAAAACTGCAAGTTGTGCAAAACTATTTTTGACTGTTTTGACTTGGACAAATTCCAGCCAGATTTGCAAGGCTTGGGATTTGGTCAAATTCAACTTAGGAAAGCGTGTGACCAGGTTATTGAAAGACTTATAAGTCTGGTCCACCCAATGCTCGGCCAAAGAACCGCAAACAGTGTTGAAAACAGTCATTCTGGCGTTGCTCTGGAAAAAATAGGGATTTTGCTCCAGAATAATAGGACTGCTTCGAAATAACAGGAAATGCACAGTTTTGACCAAAACAGCTCAGGAAAGACAGCAAATTACAGGTGAATGATAGGGATAGCTATGTAAATCTGTTATGCATCTTTTTCAACGTAGAAGACCTCTAGCAAGTGTGCAATGAATAGATTTCATATGTAACCATATTCTGCATTTTAGGAATGCAGTTTTAACAACATTCCTAAAATGCCTGAATTTGAATCATTCCACATCTGATTTAGATGTTTTTAATATAAATAACTGGCTCCCATCTGGGTTGAGCTATGTAGGAAGAATTAGGATTGCAATTAGTGTAATTCTGAATATTGTGAAATCAGATTTCTGCAGCAATAATATGCAGAATTTTTCTGCATGTTTTTAAATCAATAAAAAGTGCAGTTTTTATCAATTTTATTTTATGATTGAAGGAGTGATTAGGTAGAAAACCAGAGCTACTTCTTCACCTTCTTCTGAACCAGGGAGCAAGGGCCACTCCCAGGAGCAGAAGAAGGTTCATATCAGGTTTTCTTGTTTAATTCTGTCTGCAGCAGAATAGCAGGAAACCTGTCATTTTTTCTGCATTTTCTTATTTTGCTGAATTTATTTCCAGTTTTAGAATTTGTAGTTACATTTTCATTTCTGAGTTTATTTCTAGATCTGTTCTTTTATTTTGCAAGATAGTTAAGTTTATTTTCTCGCAATTCTAATTTCAGCAACTTTCATTTCAGCAATTTTACTTCAGTTTTTGAGTGCATTTTTAGATTCAGCAAGAGTAAATAGGTTTCTTTCACTATCATTTCATTTCTGTAGTTTTATTTCAGCAAGTATAATTTAGTTTCCTTTCAAGTTATAGGGTTTAGAGTGACAGAAGAACCCCCAGCAAACATTAACTGTTCTACCAATAAAGCCATTTTCTGAATGGAGTGTCTTACACCTGCTTGAATTGACTATCGTAAACAACCTTAGGACACCTGCCCGAATTGATAAATAATGATCAAATGATGAATTAAATGACACTCATCATAAGACACAAAATCCAATCATCCTTCCACTGTTGTTCTGACTAAAAAAATAGTTCTACTGTTCAGTTCAAATAGACTATCTCACAATTATGATAATGAACACTAGATCTAGACTCAGAATGAAACAATTTTTAGAAGGCTGACTTTTTTATTGATGCTCAGGAAAAGGTTAAAGAACAAAATTTTAAAAGCTAGAGAACTTTATACAGACTTCCAAGGATAAATACAGACCTCTAAAAAAAAACAAAATAAAATTGCACAGACTTTAAAATAAAACTGTACAGATGGCAAAGAAAACAAAACTGCAGGGTTATTTACAAAGGAAATAAAATAAAACTGTACAGACAGCAAAGGAAATGAAATAAAATAAGACTGTAGAGCTATTTACAAAGGAAATAAACTGCACAGACCTTAAATAAAAATAAAATATAGAACTTTAAAATAAAACTGCACTGACAAATTAAAATTAAAACTAAAAACTGCATAGGCAGCAAAGGAAATGAAATACATAAATGTACAGACCTGAATGGAAATAAAACTGCAGGGTTATTTACAAAGGAAATAAAATAAAGAACTTCAAGACAGACTAAAATTGCATAGACAATTAGGATTAAATAAAACAAAAGAACACTACACAGACATTTTAAAAAATAAAATAAAATAAACAACACTGTATAGATATTTTTAAAATAAAACTAAAAACTGCAGAGTTATTTACAATGTATACACATGTTACAACTTCTTTGTGACTCATTCAAATGATACATTGGATGGAACAACCGAGAAATAATGTTTTAAGTATTGACCATTAACAGGGAGGTCCAAAAAATTACCATCAAGGTCTTGTAAACGGAATGCATTATTACCCAGAATCTCAGCAATCTAGTACGGGCCTATCCACAGTGGCTGCAACTTTGTATGCTTACCATTCTTTTCATGGGCCTTGTCCCATAGAAGCACCAAGTCTGCCAGTCTAAAAGCTTTCACTTTGGCCCTCTTGTCAAACCAGCGCTTGACGGTTTCTTGGTGTCGACTGAAGTGTTCCAGGGCTTGGAGTCTTTCATCCTACAAATTAGTTAGATCTAAAACACGGGCTTCTGCATCTGCTTGATCCTCAAAATAGTCTAAGACAAATTGGTAAGTAGGTAACTTCAGAGAGATGGGAACAATTGGCTGGGTACCATACAACAAAGCAAAAGGAGAAGTTTTAAGAGCCACTTTATATTTTATCCGGTCAGCCCAAAGTGCATATTTCAATAATGTATGCCACTGCCTGGGTTTGTCTGCTATAGATTTCTTAATGGCATTCATTAAATTCTTGTTTGTGGACTCATCCAGTCCATTGCCTTGGAGAAAATAGTTGGATGAAAATCTGATAACTATCCCCATCTAGTATGCCCATTCTGCAAACTCCAATGATTGGAATGCTGGTCCATTATCACATACCAAATTTAGAGGAACCCCAAACCTAGTTATGACATTTGACTCTAGAAATTCAATCACTTCATGAGCTGTACTTCTTGTGGTGGTTGCTGCTTCGACCCATCTTGTGCAGTAATTAGTAGCTGTTAGAACATACTTATGCCCTGCTGAAGAATTTGGATTAATCACTCCCACAAAATCAAGTCCCCATTGCATGAAAGTTTTATTTATTATAATAGGCTGCAATGGTAGAGCCCGGTTGGCCTCTTTGGCTGCAAAAGTTTGGCACTAATGGCAGGTTCTTACATACTGATGGGCATCTTTAAATAGTGTAGGTTAGTAATAGCCTGCTCTCAATATTTTATGTGCAGTAGCAGATCCTGATGAATGCCCTACCCCTAACTTTTCATGAAAACTGGACATGACTTCATTGACTTCACTCGGAGAAATGCATCTCAAGAAAATGCCAGCATAATTCTCTCTATACAAATTACCTGCTTTGAGGATATAATGAGCAGCTTTCAATTTTAATGCTCTCCTTTGGGTTCTATTCAAACGAGATGGGAAAATTCCAAATTGTAGTAGATGAATAATATCTCCATACCAGTCGTCAGATTCAAAATTTAACTGATTAACTTCTTCCCGTACAGGTATTTTGGCAATGTGTTGAGACAAACCAAGTCCTCTGATCAATTTAGCAGGCCGAATCTCTAAGTCATACTCTTGCAGCCTTGTAACCCAATTACCCCTTAGTTCACCCAACTCATTCTGACTTAATAGGTATTTAACAGATGGGTCTAGAACTATAGCATGAATTCTGCTTCTCAGTATGTAGTGCCTGAACTACTTAACTGCTCTCACCAAGGCATAAGCTTGTTTGTCTAAACAAGAATATTTCAGCTCAGCCCCCTTTAAATTGGTACTTTTGAAAGCAATTGGATGTTCTCCAGTTTCTCTCCGTTGGGTCAAAACTGTAGCAAGTGTGTGTTCAGAAGAAAAGGTGTACAGATAAAAATATGCACTGAAGTCTAGGCTTACCAGAACTAGTGCTTGTTTGATGGTTGTCTTGATTTCTTGGAATGCTATTTTAGCTTCTGTGGTCCAGAAAATCTAAGAAGTTTGCTTTAGCATGTCATTCATTGGCTTGACTATCTCTGCAAAACCGAAGATGAACTTCCTGAAAAAGTTAATTTTTCCAAAGAAGGACCTCAACTCTTTCTTGGAGTTGGGAAATGGTATGTCGGATATGGCTTCAACTCTGTCCGGATCCATGGAAATGCCATCCTTTGTGACCAAGTGTCCAAGGAGCTTTCCTTCTGTTACACAAAAAATGCACTTCTTCGGATTCAAAGAAATATCAAACTCCCTGCATTTGTTAAACATAGACTCTAAGTGTTTTACATGGTCAAACCGAGATTTAGAGAAGACTATTAAATCATCCATGTAAACAATAATACATTTACCCATAAGGCCCTTGAAAGCATGATCCATTGCTCGTTGAAATGTAGCTCCGGCATTTATTAATCCAAATGGCATCCTATTGTAAGCAAAAGTTCCCCACTTAGTTGTGAAAGCAGTTTTCATTCTGTCTTCTTTCTCAACCAATATCTGATTGTACCCTAAAAAACCGTCCAGGAAAGACATCATCTCCGAACCATTGACAATCTGTAACACCTCATCCATAGAAGGCAATGGATAATTATATTTCTGTAATGCCTTGTTCAAATTTCTAAAATCCACACACAGGCGGATCTCTCCATTTTTCTTTCTGACTGGCACCAGATTGGCCACCCAAGTAGAATGCCTGATGGGAAAAATAATGGTGGCACTCAAAAGTTTTTCTACCTCTTTCTGGATGAGGGTCTCTAATAGAGCATTGACATGCCTTTGTTTTTGCCGAAAAGGTTTGCAGAATTCTTTTAAAGGTGTAATATGAGTGTAAACTTTAGGATCAAATACCTTTAAGTCTTTGTATGACCAGGCCATAACATCCTTGGACCTGTGAAGAAAATCAATCATACTTCTTTTTATTTTTGGATCACAGTTCTTAGCCAACTTGATGTGCCTAGGATCTTCTTCAGTCCCTATGTTCAGGTTTTCAGTCTCACTATCTGTGGCACCCACATAATCCTCAGAATTCACCTTTTTCTTGATTTTGTCAACATCAAAGAGCCACTCCAGCTCCACCATCCCTTTTGGAATTCTATTGTCCTTCAACCTCATTATTCCCATGTCATCATCTAACTGCTCCAGCAGGGTATCCCTTTGGCCCTCATCGATTATAGCATTTTCAAATGTGTTAGTACTCTGCAAAAAGTTTACAATCTATTGATCATCAGAGAAAACCTAAAAATTATCTATATTATTTGGAACTGAAGGACAAGAGACTAACTCAATTGAAAACTTGTTCCATTTAAATTCTTCCAATGGTTTTAAACTTGCGGCTGAAGAAGCCAAGACATCTGCATGTGAATTTTTCTCTCTGGGTATGTGTGTCAGATTAAAAGCATCAAAGTCTTCTACAAGATCCCAAGCCCGATGTTTGTATCCTTTTAAATAAGATGCTTTACACTGGAATTTACCCTTGACTTGATTTGCCACCAATTTTGAATCAGTAAAAACTTGAATATTTCTTGCTCCTTTGTCCAAAGCAAATTTCAAACCTAATATCAGAGCTTCATACTCTGCTAAATTATTTGTACAAGGGAACTGTAGGTGGTAAGACATAAAATATGTCTAACTTTCAGGCCCTTTAAGGACTACCCCTGTTCCAGAACCCTATTTAGATCTAGCCCCATCCACATGAAGTGTCCAGACTTCATTACTATGGATAGGATGGGCTTTATTAAACTTGTCATTTTGCCCCATTGTTAAATTGTAGACTCCAATATCTACCTCTGCAATATTTACAGTTTCATTCTCTACATTGTACTCAGTAATTGTATGCTTGTACCTGGGTTCTCTTTCAATCCGTAATTGATTTGCCACTCCTTTCCATGGCAACCACATGTGTGAAAAATCTGTTGCCAAGTATCCATTCAGAGATCTCGACCAATCCCTGCTCAAAAGCATCCCGTACCCCACAGGGATATCCACAACCTGAATTTCAATTTTATGTTGAGCCCTTGGCTCAGATGCTAATTGGATATGAATATTTTGAAGCTCTCCAACAACTTTAACCTCTGATTTGTCCAATTGGACAACTCTCCTTTCAGACTTCATTAGGGTCAGACCCAACCGTCGACAAATGGCCAAAGGCATAACATTAGCAGATGCACCTGAATCTACCAAAAAATTGTGTAAGTTCTTCCCAAAAATATGGACAGTCAGTAAAAAGGGGGGAACTTCAGTTTTTTCTTTGTACATGGCTAGATTGGCATTTGCTATTTTCTTCCACTTGTCCACAGGTTTAGTAGTGGGGCCATAGTATGTTTTTATCAGATTGTCCCTCTGCTCTGAAATCTGGGCCAACTCATGTAGAGTAATGTTGGACTTAATATTTTTCATATCCTCCACTATGTTATATCATTTATTAAGTGGAGGGACAAAAGCATCTGGTCCTCTCAAATTCCCCCCCTTTGGTGGAGATGGATTATTGCTTGGAGAGGGGTCGGGAGGAACATTATGAGAGTTGTCCGGAGGGGTTGATGTAGTATTAGGCTCTGGATTCCTGTTCCTCAGGTTGTAATTATATCTTCTATACTGTTGGAAATCCTGCACCTCATCCATAGGCATTTCAACTACATTCTCAGATTCATCCGAGAAAGTGAAAGAATCCAGGACCATAGCTGCACTGTGGCCGGATGAACTTGGGCCATCAGTAGTTCTTTGATTTTTTGGAGAGATCAAATCCCCAGACAAGGCTTCAAATGCATTACAAAATTCCAGACAATCCAACTCCCCATGCTGAGAAGTGGCATGTATTCTACACCAGTTAGGCAGAGCTAAATCGCAAATATTCACATCATGAGCTTTACCCTTGTAATATTTATTAGGTTCATACGGGGGCTGATTGAATCTGTTCGATTGATATGAATACCTGTTGGAGTTGTCCTCAGTAGAAAATTGCCTTTTAAAACTCAAAAAATCATTGGCCAGCTTTTAAAAAATCTTTGAGACTTCTTCAACTCTTGCATTGTCAGCCTCTTTGCTCTGGGTTCTGTACATTCTCAACAGGTGCTACAGCCAATGGATTTGCTGATGGTAGAGTCTGAAAAACTGGCAACATTACCTGGTGTGGTATAGGATTGAACACAGGGGCAACTTGTGTAATCAGAGGAATTTGTTGAGCATTTAAGGGTTGGGGTCCCAACTGTCTTTCCAGAATCAAAGCTTCTTTATAAGCTTCTGTCAAATTAGTAACAGTGGGATCTCTCTTCAAGAAAATAGAGTTCATTAGATCCAGAGAGTTTCTAAAGATCTCTAATGCTAGGTCAACATTCGGTACATAATACCTAGTAAGTCTACCATAAGCTTTCTGGAATCTAACATTATAAGATCTGATAGATTCACTTAATTCCCTTTTGATACCAGAAAACTGCTGGTATAATATACTAGGATCTATCACTTCACCGAACTATGACACAAAAACTTTTTCTAAGTCATTCCAACTGGTGACAGAATCATTAGTGAGGTTTAGAAACCAGTCATAAGCTCCCTCCTGAAGAGTGAACGGGAACAGTCTGCAAGCAACATCCTCACGCTGCACATTTAATAATTTCAAAGCATTTTTGAATGTAACCAAATGTTCTTCCGCAGTTCTTGTCCCATCATGTTTATATCTGGGGAGATATCTTTCCGGATTTCTAGGCAGGTCATGGGCTATACCCAAAATATTCAAAGCAGTGGAACCCAACCAATTTGCCATTACTACCTGGTTGACAGTGATATTTTGAGTTGTGGTTGGAGTAACTATCAGCAGTGATAAAACTGTTTCAGACAGAGAATTGGCCCTTCTGAGGCTACTTCTCCTCGGAGTTTCTAATTCAGGCACAAGGAGCTCTCCAGCTCTGGGGTGGGACCTTGTTACCCTATATGTAGAATCCAGCTTTTTACAAGCACTTACAAACTTACAATTCTTAACAGAGTACTGAACTTGAGGTCTTCTTTTCTAGCAATATTAAAATATTGTACTGACAATTTACAATACTGATCGGGTTTCAGTAGGCCCTCCTTCTAGCACCATTTTTAAATGTTGGTTCGACTTTTATACACACCCTGTGAAGAATGAGCACAAAACTCTGATAACACTTATACGGGATAAATCCCACTCACTTTAGGATCTAGCTAGTTATCCAAGGTGTGAGTTACAGAGTCGGGTCGAATTTCAATTCACTCTTTTCTACTTCTGGAATAGTTTTCAATATGGACTATCTATACCTTACAACGGGCTCACTGAACTTGTTCAGTAATGTTCAAAAATTATCACTTTTTGACAATCAGATTTAAAATTGATTCTTTGATCTAGCTCTTATGGGTCAGCAGATTTAAATAAAAGACAAATTTAAAAGAAAATAAAAATGGATCATTTCACCGTAAAACAAAGAGGGTAGGGTAAGGCAGAAAGAGAAGTTTATCAAACTTAACTGCAAAATAAAACTACCAATTTTATTCATACTATCAGCTTCACAACAGAACAAATCAAAGAAGAAAGTGTCCAGTTTTCTAAGATCACTTTCTACTAAGAGCATAAGGCAAATATGGAACAACTCTAAAAGAAAATTATAAATCGAAGGAAAGTCAGTTAAAATTGATATCTTTCACCGGTAGCCTAGCTCGCACAGTGAGGACAGAGCAATTAGAACAGACCTGAACCTTAAATCTATAATTTTCCCTAGCATACAATAGAACAAATGAAGCCTAACAACATATTTAATCTTGATAACATAGATTCATAGCATATATTTAATAAACTTTAAAGAAACGGATAACAAAAGAAGATGAACTTATCACAATCTGCAAAATATTAGGCTCCTGGCCATGCTATCACAGAAAACAAAAGCACATCAACTCCAAGTCCAGAAACAAAGTATTTGACAAAATTTGTAATAAATTGCTTCAATAGCCTTTTATTTCTAAGTTTTCGTCTTTTGTGATTACATTTAGAAGAAGTATTTATAGACTCAGGACAGACCCTGATCTTTTCAGAAATATCTTCTTCTTCAATCGTAAATCTTATCATATTAAACCCTAGGACCCGGGTTTTACAATATAAAGCCATTTAAAACAAAGTCTTGATAAAACTTAACCATTCTGCAACTCAGTGCAGTCACTTGCCATAAATGGAGAAGATAGAATTCGAATGCCACTTGCATTCACCCGCAACTATGAGTAAATGCCCCATTAATTCCCTCGGGTAATCTGGATGAGTCACCACTTCTCTGACATTTTATCTCCGCAGAGCCATCCTTGAGCTGAAAATGTCTGCAAGCTATTAATTTTGCCATAAATTATCATTAAATGCATTCACTGACAAATTCCAGTAACTATGTAGATATTTCCATTTTTTGGTCAATTCCCGACATACTCCATTAAATGG